>OY743106.1:50000-10050000 GCA_963555685.1 Acrobasis consociella
CCAACCAACCAACCAACCAACCAACCAACCAACCAACCAACCAACCAACCAACCAACCAACCAACCAACCAACCAACCAACCAACCAACCAACCAACCAACCAACCAACCAACCAACCAACCAACCAACCAACCAACCAACCAACCAACCAACCAACCAACCAACCAACCAACCAACCAACCTACTTACTAGATCTCTTCTCTTCTTTTTTCAGCCTATTCATTTCTAATTTAAGTTCCTCAAATTTGCCGGGATCCAGCAATGTCTTCACGTTCCACGTGCCTATAGTACAAGGTTTTCGGAGGATGACGACCTGGGTAGCCTAGATCTCGTTCAAACCAATTTTCGCTGGTAGTTTTCATGGTAATGAACAACATATATTTTATTTAGTTTTATCATTCTCTTATTTTAGAAGTTACGGGGGGGGGACACACTTTTTTCCACTTTGAAAGTGTCTCTCGCGCAAAGTATTCGGTTTAGAAAAAAATGCTAATAGAGACCTCAATATCATTTTTGAAGACCTATCTATAGATACCCCACACGTATGGGTTTGATGAAAAATAAATTTTTGAGTTTGAGTTCTAAGTATGGGGAACCCCCAAAATTTACTGTTTTTTTTCTATTTTTGTGTCAAAACCTTAATGCGGTTCACATAATACATCTACTTACCAAGTTTCAACAGTATAGGTCTTATAGTTTCGGAAAAAAGTGGCTGTGACATACGGACGGACAGACAGACAGACAGACAGACATGACGAATCTATAAGGGTTCCGTTTTTGCCATTTGGCTACGGAACCCTAAAAAGGGAAAATATTGGCGAAAATATTAAAATCGATCTCTTTTTCGTGTCGATCGTCTTCAAATGATATCATCATCATTCATCATCATCATTTCAGCCGCATAACGTCCACTGCTGGACATAGGCCTCCCCCAAAGATTTCCAAAATGACCGATCAAGAGCGGCCTGCATCCAGCGCTTTCCAGCGACCCTGGTCAGGTCATCTGACCACCTTGTAGGTGGGTGTCCTACGCTTCGCTTGCCAGTACGCGGTCGCCATTCAAGAACCTTTTTGCCCCATCAGCCATCGGTTCGTCGCGCTATGTGTCCCGCCTACTGCCACTTCAACGAGCTAATCCGCTTGGCTATGTCAGTGACTTTTGTTCTCCTACGGATTTCCTCATTTCTGATTCGATCACTTAGGGAAACACCGAGCATAGCCCTCTCCATAGCGCGTTGAGCGACCTTGAGCTTTCTTATGAGACCCATAGTAAGGGACCACGTTTCGGAGCAATAAGTCATCACTGGTAACACACATTGGTTGTAAACCTTAGTCTTGAGGCACAGAGGTATTTTATTATAAACAAACACAAAAATATTAGATATTTATGTTTATATTTATACTTCTTAGATATTTATGTTTATACTTGTATTTCAAATTATGAATTGTAATAATAATACTGTTTATAAATTCATCAATTGATTAAAGGAAATCTTACAGAATTATTCGTTAGTCAAATGTACTGTTGAATATTTTGAAAATAGGGTCCGATTAATTATTTTATAGTTAAAATATATTTATAAATATGAGATGACTAATTTAGTCAATGTCTTATCCAATTTTGTAATTATTAAGTAGAATTCATGTAATAAGTTATTGTATTGAAACCAATTTTAGTTGATAAGTTGTTTTCATGATTGTAACGATTTTTAAAGGCGGGGGGGATAAATGTTTAAAAGGGTTTGTCATTTATTTTTCGAGAATTATTCTTGTCTAAGCCGCCACACTGTTAACAACAGTAAAGCCAATTTCTACATATTCGTAGTTTTTATTTATCTGCTGCTCCTGCTTCGACGTCGAGCTATTACAAACAAACCTACGCAGTTCTGCTACCACCCTAGATAAGGTCTAGGGAACCTTCTAACCTAATTATAACCAAAACCTAAACTATATAAATTAATTTCTTTTAATTACCGGAAAGGAATAATCTATAATAAACTTACAGTTAGTACGGCCTTCATTTAGCTTGATCTCGAAGTCCTCTTCGGGGTTTGGCGACGGGTCCCTCCACGGGCCCCAAGCCAGTGGTGAACAAAGTTGGGTCCCTAATCACCCCCTGAGCTCATATCTGTCGCCCCAGACGAATATGTCGAAATATATCACCACTTCACCATAGATTTCACCGTCTTTATTGTAATTTCACTTTTGAGTACATATAACCAAACACGCGAATTGTGACGTAACAACATGTGACGTCTTTCATAACGATTTAAGTGTTTATCACTATTTATACATCTAGTTTTACAAATAACACCAACAACAGTCTCTTTAGATTCAGTTCACATAAATACTTCCGTTCTAAACGGGCAATAGGTTAAAACAATGAATCCATGATTATGCAAAACACGTTATTCAAACACTTGACAAATACACTGTCTTTACGTATACACAGTAATTAATTTATGGCGTCATGCCTCACAAACGATAATTAAACCAATAGGACTTTCAAACAAACGATAATTAGTTAATTAGAAACCACGCCACCATAACGTGGTTTTACAATTCCGTACGACCGACGAACATGGCCGCCCGTGCTGGCCAAACGACACGCCCGAGCGCGTTTGAGTTTACTGGAGCACTGGTAAAATGGCGCGGGCGCAGAGGCTGTGACCCAGTCATGCGGAGGCGACACTTCCGTAGGTAACCTTTGCCCGCGCTTAGGAAGAAGAAAAGCAGATGGCGCTAGTTTCTTAACAATAAGTACTTTTATTCAAAACATCCATAAACCATCGCTGCATGGTTCATGTACTCACAGTCAAATCTGTCCGCAAATACCTTGTTAATGTTTGCTTATTAATATTCTAACAAAAACAATAATATACTACGTTTTAATCATGATTAGCCCATGTATTGTGAAAAACTGTCAAAATATCGTTTTCCTAAAGACAAAATCACAATGGGTGCAAGCTTTACGACATAATATTGATATTATGTCGTAAAGCTTGCATCCATTGTGATCCATTGTGAAGAGTTAGTCCAGACTTGAGTCTGGATTAACTCTTCACAAAAATTCTCTCATATTATATACTGAATTATGGGAAATTTATAATTAGAAGAATTTAAATGTAAAATGCTTACATTTTACAAGCACAGCTCTTTTGACACTTGACCATGGTATAAACGCCATCTAGCGAGAAAAATAGTTACTATATATTTTTTTTAATGTCAGTTTGAAAACCCCTCAGTATACTTATATTATTATACCATGGTAGCATGTAGTTAAAGTTGGCATTAGCAACTATGGAACTTTATACTGCGTGTATAAAAATCCCTCAGAAAGTTCCATAGTTGAGAGACTATTTTGAGAGACTATTTTAAACGAGCAATTCTTGTATATTTATTTATTTACATATTTATAAATTTCTGTGATCTCGAAAACGGCTCTAACAATTTCGCAGAAAATTGGTATATGGGGGTTTTCGGGGGTAAACAATTGATCTAGATTAGTCTTATGTTTGAGAAAACGTGTGTTTTCCAGTTTTCATGCGTTTTTCTTTCCACGCAGAATATGGTCGATAATTTCGTCGCGCCGGCCGCTATCCGTTTTGGCTCAGCAGCTTAGGATGAGGACCGCTAGAAAGAGTGTTACGTTACGAGTGGTTCGAATCCCACTCGGTGACTTAGTTTTGTTTTTTTTTATGCTCGGTTACATCTCAAACATTAACTACATTTTTTAAACTTGTCTAAAAACAATAAAAAATAAAAAATTATGTATTGTTTTTAGACAAGTTTAAAAAATGTAGTTAATGTTTGAGATGTAACCGAGCAAAGCTCGGTCGCCCAGGTTTAACTTAATAAAGAAAACAAACTGTTCAAATGATTTTGTTTATTTGTTTCCCAGTACTGCCACAAACACCATGGCTATTCCCGCACGACACCTGTTTATGTTGAAAGGAATATTATTTTGACTTGTTTGGTTCGCAGGGTTTGCATGAGGATGGCGATTTTGGAGGCGTTGGCGATTTACAACCACAAGGGTTTTGCGCTTTCTTGTTCATTGATGGATTCTGTTTCTGTTCGCAAGGATTGGGACTCTTATGTTTTGATCGTGTTAGCGGTTTGTGTTTTTCCGCACACGGGTTCGGTGGCACGCGCTTGGTGTCGGGCGTGACGGGGCCGCACGGGGGCGGCGGCTTGCACGGCGACGGAGAAACCGATGCAGGTGCGGCACATGCTGACGATGTCTTTGCTTTAGGTGTTTCAGTTTTTTTACCACTTTTAAAAGATCCACATATTTTTTTCAAGGAGGTCCAGGAGTCGGTTTTTTTATTTTTATTCTTATCGCAGCTGTTAGATGACATTCTCTTGAATAAGGGACTAGTAGCACGATTTATTTTTAAATTTTTGACGTCGAAAGCCGACCGGGACTTTAAATTTGCACTAAAGTGGTACTGATGAGCTTTGATGAGTCTTTCTGCTCGTAAATCTCTATGTCCAATGATGGTCCTAGGTCTAGTGTGTAAAGAGCGAGTGTGAGGCGGCTTCGCTCGGCGGTCTGGCGCGCAGGGGCCGGGGCCGCGTCCGCGCAGCGCCTCGAGCACGGATGGCAGGCGGCACGGCTGCACCGCCACCGGCTTAGACCGCTTAATCTCACAATTTTTCTTGTCACTCTTAGTGTCGTTCTCGCGCTCCGAACCCGTCCGGGCCATCGTGACACCCTTCAGTGGAATTTTATCAGGCTTCGTCTGCGAGCGGTCGATCTGCACCAGTGTACGTGGTCGGTGCGCACACGGATCCAAGTTAATTTTATCTTGTATTTTGCAAGCTCCGTCGGACAACACCTCAACACACTGTGGCGGCGGGGGCGTGCGGCCCGGTCCGCAGCGGGGCGTGGGCGGCTCTTTGCCGCACAGCACGGCGTACTGGCGGCCGTCGGTGGCGCGCGCGCACTCGCGCTCGGAGCCGAGGCAGTAGGCGGCGGGCGCGGCGCGCGCGGCGGGCGCGGCGGCGCGCTCGCGCACCTCGCGCTCGTAGTTCTCGCGGCGCGCGCGCTCCGCCGCCGCCAGGCGCCGCGCCACACGGTCGTTCTGTTTCACGCAGCGCCCCCCGCACGTGCCCGTGGGTTCATTCGGGGTGCAAGAATGAGCCGATTTTTGCTGACTCTGTCAACAAAAATTGACACATTTACTATAGCAATACAATAATAGAAGAAAGATCGTTTCGAAAAGTTATTTTGAGGAACGATCTTTTTTTAAACCCCGAAGAAAAAAGAGGTGTTATAAGTTTGACGTGTCTGTCTGTGGCATCGTAGCGCCTAAACGAATGGGCCGATTTTTGATTATTTTTCTTTGAAAGCTGACTACGAATAGTTCTTTAGATGTATTGGATGGGAATAGGTTCAGCAAAAGTAATGCAATGTGAACATGAAAGTCGCTCAGTCAAATACTTGAAAGCTTTTACTGTTTTGAAAATAAAAAACCAGACTTCAAGACGCGCTATTACATTACACTAATATTATAAAGGCGAAAGTTTGTGAGTGAGTATATATGTATGTTTGTACTTCTTCACGCGCAAACAGCTGGACCAATTTTAATAAAATTTGGTATGCAGGAAGCTGACATCCTGGATGGCTACTTTAGGTGCGAATAACACCGTGGGGCACAAGTAGTTTATAATAAAAGATACTAACGATCTATAACGTCAAGCCGTCGTACCCCACGCTAACGTTAGGAGAAGGCAAAAGGAACTCTTACACGAGATAGTTTTCTTCTGGAGCAGGTCATAGGCGGCTTGGCGGGGTCGGGCGCGCAGGGCGGGCGCTTGCCGGCGCTGGGCGGGCAACACGTGACCTTGACAGCCTGCAAGCGATCGCTGGGCAGTGCGCGGCACGCGGGGCGCGGCGGGGGGGCGCACGGGCACACGGGCGCGGGGCGCGGGCCCGAGCACGGCGGAGCGCCCGTCGGCAGCGAGCTCGCGCCGCGACACCCGACCCTGGCGGAACTCGGTGGGCGCTGCACAATAGGCAAAGTTAAGCAAAAGAAAAATGAATAAGATAAAATATTTTCGATGGTAATAAAAAGATAGTTCGAAGAAAAATAACATAAACATTGATACATAAAATGTATTTTTTTTAGGAAACTACAATTTATTACTTTTTTCATAGAAAAATGAGTATTTTAATTTCTTTTATTTATTTATACATACACATACGTAGTATTCTATTTACAATTAACTAGCGGCCCACTTCGGCTTTTTAAGTCAGTTCAGTATTTTTTGGATTCAAACAAACAAACAATCAAATATTTCCTCTTTATATTATTAGTTTAGATAATTAGCCACGCGGGCTACCATAATAGTATAATACCTGCGTAATATGATTGGGAAAAAATGGGTTTCTACCGATATCTTTCTATTCAAACTGGGATTCAATTAAAAGAATGCAAACCTTTGCAAGTCTGGCTATGCTTTCGAGCGTAGTCCGGAGCGCCATGGTGCGTGCGAGCGTGGCGGTGAGCGGGGCGGAGCGCGGGGTGACGTGCGGAGTGCGGTGTGCGGCGCAGGGGATGCGAGACTGCCCCGCGCTCCAGGTGGTCGCGCCCGCGGCCTGCTAGACCGCGGCGGCGCGCGGCTAGGGATGGCTTTATCGCGATTCATGTCCCGTTAAACGATAAAGATCAGAAAAAAGGCGTACTTTAACTAATGAATTCTATGGAAAATGTTGATGCTCATATACCGGTTACTAATAAAAGCATTATTGTGCGATGCAACCCGTGCTCTGTGTAATAGTTTTATGTGGGGTTGGAACCTTTTATCGGCTTTCCGATATCCATTCAAATTATGTTGATTATTGTATTAGCTGGTCTGTTGGATCCCCTTGTAACAAATAAATTAAATTCCCAATACTGAAAAAAAACTTTACTTCATCGTTAACCGACCTTTTATATCTACATAAGTACCTGCTGAAAATATTACTCAATTTTTTTTGCAGGAACAGTTTCGAGAAACAGGTCTTAGTTTCGAGATTGGCCAAAAATGCTTTTGTCCGGCTTTTTGGTTGTTCTAAGTAGGTTCGAAAATGATATAGATTTTGTTGTCGACTCAGTTTTTCGAAATTTTCAAAATCGTGAAAATTAATATGGGTGTTGAAAACTTAAATAAATCATATTTTAGCCTATTAATAAAATTTCAAATATGTCACAAACCTTTTTGTCCGAAAAACTTCAACGTATTATTAATAATCTATACATATAATAAAACAGTAAAAAAAGTGTGTCTGTACATTAAATATATTTCCAAAAAAAACATTGGGGGCGATGAAAATATAGTAACAGAGTAAGAATTTAAAAAAAATGTCTGTCTGTATGTCTGTTTGTCTGTTTGTACACGCTAATCTCCGGAAATACTGGATAGATTCGAATGAAACTTTTTTTGTTATATAGCTATTAAGCCTGGGCAACATATAGGGTATAAATGATTTTGGAAAATGGAACGCCTGATGCAGAACCATAATGGTCGAGCTAAACTATAAGAGATATAAAAATATCGCCTTAGCAAGAGTTGTTCAGCCTGATGAGCATTTTCCAGAGACATAAAGTCCACGCGAACGAAGTCTCGCGGGCTTCGGCTAGTATTTAAATATATTTTTAGTTTATTATGAATTCTTTTCAATTGGGTTTTATATACATATATCTATATCTTAGTTTGGCACCTATAGTAGATACCCTTAATGAGACGCAACTTTTTTGTCTGAACAACTTTTTTAACCTACTACAAAAAAGGAAGGATGTCGATTCGTCGATTTTTTTAAAGTTTGTTTCCAATTACTTGAAGTTACCTAGACCAACATGGAAAATTCTTTTCTGTTTTAAGGGCAAACTTGTCAGGTGGTCCCACAGAAATATCAAAAGATTTATAGTTTTGATATCCCATAAACTTCTAAAGGTCGAGGGTTGAAAAGCACCCCAGTCCGGTTGAGAGCGCTATCATAATTTGGCCTGGCCGTTGCACTAGTGTGAAGTTAAACAGGGGTTCAAAAATGAAACCACAGGTTCTTATCTGAGCAGACTGTATAATTGTTCTAGCATATATTCACAAGTGTACTGATGTACGAGAATATGATTTACATTTCCATAACGCCATCTAGAGAGAATTTTAATTTGAATATTTTGTTCTGATCGTTAAAAAGGGTGACTCGTGACGTCTACAGCTCACAACCACTAGTTTCGCTACCACTAGGCTCGAACGGAAAATTTTACAAGGGTTGCCTGTTAGAAATCATTTAAGTAATAATAAGCCAGTCTTTACCGTCTTATATTTTAATGTATATCGGTAGTTTCTTTTTTTAAAATAAATTAAATTTTAATATACACGACCCGAAATGTAAATTATACTTTATGACGTGTAAAAGTGCCTGTTAAAGGTCTAATTACTGAATAAACATTTGAATCATTATCTTGAAACTTTAAAGTTGGTGCTTCAAAAAAGTTTTAACTTATATTATGGCTAATAATTTGCAATAAAAATAAAATGAAGTAATACGTAACGACTGAGCCGTTCACTGTGGGATTAGTTATCATTGATACGAACGACACTAGAATGCTTCATGGTTCTGGTGCTGGCCGGGTTGTGGCGTGGCGCTGCTTCGCCAAATCTGTAATTTTTTTGTATAACTGCAAACTCGTAGAACGAATACATATTGTGCTAAATGTATTTAGGTATTAATTTCCTTTAAAGGTTGACAAATATGTTAACGGTTTCACCGTGGATCTTTTACCACCGCCCATATTCTTTTTCCTACTTTTGCCAGATACTTACATATATGGAATGTCCGGCGAGCACTAATAGTTCACTGTCCTGCGGTGGTAGCAGACAGACAAGCGCGGGGCCAGTAGGGTGCGGCAGCTTCGGCGGCCGCGGGCAGGCCGCACCGCTTGCGGCCGACCACAGCCGCACGCGGCCCGCGCGGCCGCACGGCTCGGGGGCCACCACGTAGCGGGCCGACACCGCAGGCTGGATGTAGTAGTGGTCGCCGGGGGAGGCGCCGGCCGCGCCCGGCAGCGCGCACAGCCGCGCCAGCGCCGGCAGCGACACGCACCACGCACGCCCGTCCGCCGTGCTCGCCCACGCGCACCGCCTGCTGCATGTGTATTAGATCGTATCATGTTTATAATAAAATGTTCATACACATTATCATATATCGAATAGGAAACTATCACCTTTGAGAGTGAGCGACACGATTTTTCAGTGCGTTGGTATTTCTGTCGCATACTTTTTGTTCTTTACTTCTATATTTGTGGTATACCATGAATCGCTTTTTGTTGTTCTTGGAAGAATACTGTATCTTAATTTTCTTTATATGAATAGATGTACCTCGGATGAAGGACGAGGCCGAGTATAGCGGCATGGACATAGCACTCCGCATCGGGTAAGTCGCACATGGCGCGCACGGTGGCCTCGTTCGGTTCGTCCGGCTCCGGCGCCGGCTGGGCGCGCGCCGCCCGCCACCGGCGCGCGCGCTCCGCCAGCTCCCCCGGCGCGGCGGCCGGCAACGGCGGCACCCGGCGCGTGCGCATGCCCCACGACCGCAGGGCACCGCCCGGACCGTGACTTGCTGTAACCAACGTCTGTATACTCTCCGTCCCAACCATCTGCGAATGAATTTACAAATATTTTTATGTAAAAAAGAAAAAAAAAGCGCTTTTAATGATATGTTATTTTGTTTCACCTATATTTGACAAGATAAAAACTAAAACCTAACTATATAGCTATAGTCAGGTTTTAGTTTTTATCTTGTTCACATACGCATATAGGACGAAAGGCCTACATAGCGGCGAAACACAGCCGTATCACCTATTAACATGATTCAAATTTCTCGATCGGCTTTTATAATACGCGTGGTGGGTTTTTTTTCCTTTCTTCCAGACCAGCATGGAAAATAAATAAAACTATTTCAAATAAATATTGAAATTAATCAACTATTTTTAACCCTTAACTGCGCGTGGCCCAACATGCAATTGGCTGTTTTTTTTGAAAATACCAAAATGACGGTGCTCATAAACTAAGTTCCACGCTGACAAAGTCGCGGGCGACAGCTAGTAAGTAATAAATGTTTGATAACATACAAAAATTCAAAACATTTATCTCGTATATTGTAGTTAATAAAAAAATAGAAGGAAGAAAATACAGCGTACCGTGTCTATGGCACAATAGTAGTTGGTGCCAGGTGAACATTGCTCTTCATCTGTATGGACATGGTTTGAGATTTTTAATGCTTCAAGAGGAACTTCAGCTGCCAGTGCATGGCTAAAACCGAAAGATTGGAAGATTTATAAAATTATTGTACCCGATAAGGATGAGATTTTAGATGGACGTCTGTTCTATGTATGTTGAAAAACACACCGCACTGTTTGCTTCCGCAAAACACAGGTGTGTTTTTCAGCAGTCAAAGTATTAGTTTAAATAATCTTACGTTAAATGTGCGCTCATCTCATTGAAAATACGAAGCAGTGGTGTCGTGACACCGGCGTACTCCGACTGCGTCTCCTGAACCAATAACATCAGATTAATCAAAAACGTAAGATTTCCAAGATTTGAGAGTAGTGAGTGCGGCAAGGAAAGACCTGCGTAGCCGCGTTGAGCCAGACGACGGTGAGCGCGAGGCCGGGCGCGAGGCGGCTCAGCTCCAGCGACAGGAATGCGTCCGCGCCCGCCCAGCAGCCGCCCGCGCCCGCGCTGCAGCCCGCGCGCGCGCTCCACTGGTACGAGCCGTACTCTACAATATAGTCAACAAGTTTAATAAGACGTAATCATAAAATTACTAGATGTAACTTTACCTACTCTTACGTTTTAGAGCGCACCAGAAGGCTCACTCCTCGGATGACAGCTTAGACATTGGAGAAGTAAGACATTTGGTGCTTCTTTTGTTCATGTATACAGTGTGCAATTAAAATCATTAGCAATAATTTAACTTATTAACATACTCACATAAAGAATACTTTGTACGGTAACAACACTATAATTAATGCAGTAATTAAAAAGTATCAAAAAGCAAGAAAAATAACCAACCTTGTGTATCAAAACACTTCGAGTCGTGCGCGCTCACGAACCGCAAGGTCAGCGACCCGCTGCAATACAGCTGAACGGTGGGCGCGGCCGGCATACAAAAGTAGACTTTAAATTACGTGAATAAGGTAATACGAACGCTTGAGGATAGTAGGTAAGTTGAAGTAGGAACGAATGTTAGCGTACTACGACGCGACGAAATTGATACTATTACAATTAATTTCTTTTTCATGAATTTTGATTTAAGTTTTATTAGTCTTATATTACTTTGTATCATGGGTATAGTAGATACCTAAAATATTGCCAACGAATTCAATTACACCCTGTATAATACTATTTTGCATATTTTTATATTATTAGTTTTTATGTATTTGAGCATATATGAGTGCAAAATATAGCTCATTCATCAAGTTTTCTGGCTGCTGATTTTAGTTATACGAGTACCGTCTCGCTGCAGCACAAGCAGCTCCCAGCGGTCGACAAGCGCGAGCGCGCCCGTCACCAGCAGCCGCGCCCTCCACCCTGGCGCGTCGCTCTGCTCCGCCCACTCGGAGCGCACTGCGCCCGACCATCCGCGCGACTGCAGATCTGTGCTCCATTCTTCATGCCACGAACTGCCGATACGCTCCCAAACCTGGCAAAGGTCACTAATTCGTGTATTTAAGATTTAGATTATGTTATGTTAAATTAAACAAAAAATATAACAGTGTATAATAATGTTAGCAATTAAAAAGATAGGTGCGAACCGAGAAAGCGCCATTGTCGGCAGCCAGTGCCAGCCGCGTGCCGGTCGTGTCGAGTGCCGCGTGCGACAGCGGCGCGCCTCCGCCGCGAGGTCTCTCATCAGGCTGCTCGTTCTCCTCCGATGTCACTTCTGACTCAGTGGGTAATCGCGTGAGTAACTCCCATCTTGCACATACATTTATATATTCCTGTCGCCATGACATTGACGCTGAAATTAAAGAACATGTTGAGTTCAGTATTTGCTTATAACACCATGAACTAATACAGCAGATACGAACCGTAAATCTGGCACAGTATTTTTTTTTATGTGTGAGGATCCGAGGCAACACTCACGGTAATGATGACGCAGCGCCCTGAGCGTGGAGTCGGCGACGCCCCGGGCCCGCAGCAGCCGCCGCCACAGCTGCGGCTCGTCAGCCGCGGCGCGCCAGGCGCGGCACACGCGGCCCGAGCGCGCCAGCTCGCTCGCTGCCAGCCACGCGAACACCTCCCGCAGCACAGCGCTCAGCTCGCCGCCCGCCACCTGCCAGCGCCTCCACGACAACTCCAAGTCTGGCGGAACTCCCGGATCCGATAAGAGCCCCATATACACTAAATATAAAGGCTATTCATTATTGATTTGCGACACGTGACGTTTAAATTGTGTTTCTACGCGTTTATCAATGATGAGTTCATGAGCTGTCCTGATGATGGCGCCGGGAGATTTTCGACAGAACTAATTTACAAAACAACATAACCTCATTGCATCCAGCGCCTTCCAGCGACTCTGGTCAGGTCTTCAGACCACGTTGTGGGTGGGTGTCCTACGCTGATGCAAGGCCGCTCTAGATCGGTCATTTTGGAAATCTTAGGGAGAGGCCTATCTCCAGCAGTCACCGTTATGCGGCTGAAATGATGATGATGATGATGATAACCTCATTGAGTAGGACTCGTTTGATTTGTTTTGACGAGCACTTTATGGTAGACGATGTGTGATCACGGAGATAGAAGTGGTCGATGAAACACAGTAATAAAACGACGCAAAGGGCTTATTTTCATTTGTCCCAAAATAATACTTTGGCCTTGTTGTAAAACAAAAGCTTCTACGAAAAATGTAATTTTAACAAAAAACTTATATTCATTATCTATAAATTTCAGTACGTATATGTATTTTTGGTAAGCAAGCATGCTTTAATTAAGTATATAATAATTGCGCTGACATCTTTACGAGCATGGAACAATAGTTCCTTCAACGCCACAGCATTTGAACTAACGAGAATATGGTTACGTACGATAAGTGTGTGGCTTTGATTTTGTGTACGTAAGTCATGGTGGGAGCTGACGCGCTGCTGTGACGTCACCGAGCCTGCACTCCGCCGCAGTGCGCAAACGACGCGAACTTCATGTCGTCTGTTTGACACCAAAGACGCTGTACACAGTACGTACCGACGCAAATGCAATAAACTCAAAACACGATTATTAATTAGAGTATAAAATGCGTATTACTACTCACCAAGTTACGATTCATATGCTTGTGACACAATGTTAAATTTTGACTTAAGTACAGAGAACGTGTCGGTGTGAGGAAAGGGAGGTCGGCGCACGCGCTATAAATAACTCCGGGCGAGCGCTGCGTCTAGTTCGCGTTACATCACAGGTGTATTTTGAACGCTTCCTTGTTAATTGTAATCAGAACTAATTTAGAATTAGTTCTGATTATGATAGTCTGATATATGTTCTGATAAAAGGTTCTCGTATAATCATATTTATTATCTAGTTTTTTTTTAAATTAACTACAAAAGCAAGATTTGAAGACTGCAAAAAAGCGAACTTAGTACTTCGTGGTACTTACTCAATAAACAACAATGAATTATATCAACGGTATTATAGAAATGTTACAATTTTCAGCCTCAATAAGTTCTTATTTTGCCTACAGAATGAGAGTATTCACCATAGTTATTTGGGTATGTACATATATGATATATGTTTCTTCTCAAACAACAAAGGTCAGGGGGCCTTTAGTCACCTCATTGAGATCTGTTTGTGTGCAAGACGCTTGGTATCTAGGAAGCGAAAGTGACAGTTGCAAGAGAAACAACCAATGGCTCGGATTTACATAAATATATTTAAAACTATGTTGGCACATGATTACGAGAAACGCTACATGAGTGTAAGCTCCTTCTTGACGATCTGCTGGTATTCCTGCGTGGCCTCGGCCAGGTCCTTGTCGCCGATGGCGGCGTCCATGTCGGTGGCGGAGGCCACGGGCGAGCCCTCCTCGGCCTGCCGCTGCTTCAGCCGGATCTCGCGCAGCCGCGCCTCTAGGATGCGCTCGCGCTTGCTCTCGCGCTCGAATATCTGCACAAATAGAACCAACGTCATCCCTGTACGACAAGCCGGAGGCTAGGCTCTGTCTACCCCGTTAGCAATATAAACGTGATAGTGACTCTAAGCTGTACTAGGTCTATGGCGATATACGCCTTTCAGGCTGGTCAGCATTTGGAGCAAAAGCACCTGGATACTTGGATACTAAAACA
The DNA here is from genome assembly GCA_963555685.1 of Acrobasis consociella. Lineage (NCBI taxonomy): Eukaryota > Metazoa > Arthropoda > Insecta > Lepidoptera > Pyralidae > Acrobasis > Acrobasis consociella. Next base: position 64,322 of record OY743106.1, read on the forward strand.
AGTCTGACCGCTGTGAGAAGCGCCTTGTCATTCTTGTCGGACATGGTAAGCATCTGCGACAGCTCCACCATATATATGTTCCCCTTCTGGCTGCCCAGCGCCGCCATGTGGCCCTGTAAACAGTCGTTATGAGTATATACTCTTTTCATTCAACCAGGTTTCGAAAATGTTCTCCGTAACGTTTGATACTTCGAACAGACAGTAAAGAATAAGGCTCACCGCTTCCTGCAGAGTGACCCGCAGCAACGGCTCCTCGCAGACCTGCATGGTGATGACGGGCTCATGCTGGCGCCGCAGCAGGTCCCACAGCGACACTACGCCGTTCGACTGCGTGAGAATCATCAGCGACAGCCTGTAGTGCACATGACATTAGGTCTGTACGAGCAAGCTCGCACATTTATGCTGCACGCGCATTTCTGTTTTGACTTTAAGTTTTTAAATCAAATAATAGCAATTAAACGAGATACTATCCAACAGAAAGGACCAGTGAAACCCACTTCTACAACATGTTACTTTTCTACGTGACATAGTCTCGTGTCTCCATAATGCCATCATCATCTCATTATATAGGTTAGGTTAGGTTAAAGTTCTTATTGTGTAGTACAATAAGAACTTTTACAATATATTTTAACACTTTAAGAGTATACCAACAACAAAAAATGTCAAAGATATAAAAAATACATCAATAATAAATAAATAGGTTTAGATTGAAAAAAGGTGGGTCCGAATAAAATATTAATAAAATGTAACATTATTTGTATATAATATGACGGTGGTTTGCCTAGTAGGGCTCCAGGTGCCGGCGGTGAGGCGGTACCGCTGCAGCGGCGAGAAAAGAATGGCGGACTCGCGGCAGTCCTCGCTCCACACGCGCGCCTTCCAGTCGCCCACCGTCAGGAAGTTCTTCAGGAAAGCCGGATTGCGCTCCAGCGACAGCACCGGCCCCGTATGCGCCTCAAACTGCACAACAAATTACACTCTGGTATTTGCACTCTGGTACACATTCACCGAGACAGGTCTCATTACATTGATTGACGTATACCTTAGCTGGCAGTTTCTCCATGGGAGTCTTGCCCTTCCGGTTGCCGCAGATGACCAAGCCGTTCTCGGTGCCAACCATGAAGCGCGTAGGGATGGTGGGCTCGTACTCGAGCGAGCTCACGCCGTTGGCCGTCGCCATGCTCTGCGCGTCGAACGAAGACTTCACCACGTCCATGATCATCTCGTCCGTGTACTCGCTGAGGTTGCGCATGTCCCACCTTCGTTGAGATTTCAAGCTACATTAATATAGTGTGTCTTCGGTGGTATTAATTGAATTTGGTGTCTTGCGGTCTATATTAGGATCGCTCCCTCATATTCTTCCTGTGGGTGTTGAAAATGACAACTACTTAGGCACTATCAGCTCGCAACTTCGATATATCGCTGGCGTTCGTCACTCGTTTGCAAGAGCCCTAAAGGACTAAGCACAAATATCTCAATCAATAACTGCAGCATTACCAAGGAGGATTGACTTCAAGCAAGTGACGCCAAATGTTTTCAGCTTTTTTTTCCACTTCGCACGGTTCTCGACGTCCGATATTGGGTAATAAGCATTTTACATTTGGAGAAGAAAAAGCTGGTGAGAGCACCAGTGACAACTAACATTACCGAGAACCAGCTAAGATAAGAAGAGTAGTAGAAGAGTTTCAGAAAAATGTCGTCACCATTTGCAGGCGCCGTCGGGCCCTGCGGAGAAGAACTCCATGCCGGACTTGGTGTTGATGAAGACCACATTGCGCACGAGGTCGCGGTGCGCCACGTGCGGCGGGCACACGGCCACGGGCGGGCCGCCCATGCGCCGGTCCCAGAAGCCCACCTGCCCGTTCATCAGCCCGCCCGCCAGCACGTTCGCGTCGCGCGGGCTGAACTGGATGTCCAGTAGTGGGCACGGCGGGGACAGCGTAGTCTGAACACAAGCTGACATGTCATACAAATAATAGGAAGTCGCTCTCTCGTCTAGTTCTGGGCATGTTCAGAGTACTACAAAAAGTAATTGCACATTGTATGTTTATGTGTATAGTTTGTGGTCTTTGTATATACTGATAGATAAGTAAAGTAGTAATACAATCGGCCAAGTGTGTGTCGGGCCACGCGCAGTATAGGGTTCCGTAATTGCAAACGCCGATGCTTTGAGTTCACAACTAAATAAGTCCAAAAACTAATTTTCTATTGAATTTGTATAAAATTTTCCTTTTCCGAGTACATTTTATAATTTGGTCAAACCCTACTTAGCTCGGATAGTTTTCATTTAAACTTTGTTATATATATTACTGCTGTGAATTTTTTTACGTGACCATATATAACCGTTTAGGAGATAGAGGGGGGAGGAACTAGACTTTAACAAAAAATTGCAACCCCCAAATATTACTAAAAGCTATTAAACAATACCCCACAGATGCGTTAGTCGAGACACTTGATTCTAACAAAATTTTTCACTCAAAATATTTCAGAAACGTATCCCTAAATCGAAAAATGGTGTTTACAAGCTCACAATATTTTTGAAAGACCTATTCAACAATACCCCACACAATGTGTTTGTCGTTTTATTCGTATGGCAGCTACCCAAAAAAAAAAAAACAAGTTTTATTTTACGACTTTTTTGCCATGTTAAATATACATATCATTGCCAAATTATAGCTTTATTAGTAGTTATAGTATCTGAGTAGGACCGCGGACGGACAGGCAGACAGACAGACATGACGAATCCATTTTTTCCGAAACTATAAGAACTATACTGTTGAAACGATGTTTTCTGTAAACCGCATTAAGATTTTCATACAAAAATAGAAAAAAAAAACAAATTTTGGGGGTTCCCCATACTTAGAAATAAAATTAAAAAAAATATTTTTCATCAAACCCATATCTATGGATAGGTCTTCAAAAATGATATTGAGGTTTCTTAAATCATTTTTTCTAAACTGAATAGTTTGCGCGAGAGACACTTCCAAAGTAAAAAAATGTGTCCCCCCTGTAACTCCTAAAATAAGAGAATGATAAAATTAAAAAAATATATGATGTCCATTACCATGACAACTACCAGTGAAAAATAGTTTGTACGAGATTTGGTAAGTAGTTTTTTTGGGTTCCGTAGTAAACAAGGAACCCTTATAGTTTCGCCATGTCTGTCTGTCTGTCTGTCCGCGGTCCTACTCAGAAACTACAAGTACTAGAAAGCTGTAATTTGGCATGGATATGTATATTAATCATGGCAAAAAAGTCGTAAAATAAAATCTGGAAAAATATTTCTTTTTAGGTTAGCTGCCATACAAGTAAAGAGGTAGTCAATATTTTTTTCTTGACAAACACATTGTGTGGGATGTCGTTGAATAGGTCTTTCAAAAACATTGTGAGCTTGTTAACACCATTTTTGGATTTAGGGATCCGTTTCTGAAATATTTGGGTTTAAAGTGAAAATTTTTGTTGGAGGCAAGTGTCCCCCCCCCCCCCTCTATCTGCTAAACGGTTATATATGGCCACGTGAAAAAATTCACAGCTATAGTATATATAATGTAATTTAAAGGAAAACTATCAGAGCTAAGTAGGGCATACAAATTAAAAAGTTATAGGCGATCAACTTATAAAATGTACTCGGAAAAAGAAATTTCATACAAATTCAATAGATAACTAGTTTTTAAACGTTTTTAGTGGCATAAACTCAAAGTTGGCATTCGGAACTACGGAACCCTACACTGCGCGTGGCCCGACACGCACTAGGCCAATTATTTTAATACGTCATAAATCGTAAACCGCAATTTACCTTTATTGTATTGTATTGTAAATTCTTTATTGTACATAAATCGACACAATTTAAAAATACATGAAACACAACAGTACAAAGGCGGACTTATCCCTGTCAGGGATCTCTTCCAGTCAACCCTACAACCAGAGGAGATACTGGTCAAAGGTGGGGTGGAACGCTGTACAATACTTACAAACTAAGACACTAAATTAATAAACCTACACATTATATATATATATATATATACTTACACTAACAGATCTAAATACGATAAGATATATAAATAAACATATACAGTTTATATTTAACTCAATCCAAATCAGAAACCTTTAGTTCATTCAACTCAAATATTATATGAAAAAAAAAAACATACTACAAGACTTTTATATTATGTTACTTGCTGCTACGGAACCCTTCATAGGCGAGTCCGACTTGCACTTGGCTGCTAATTACCCTTTGAAAACCCGAATGCGTGAAAAAAAATCTAAACCACAGCAGAGGTTTTATTTTATTTTTTTAAAATTCTCTCTTGAAAATCTGAAAGTACGGCAATGGTAACCTTCTTTGCAATGTTTAATGGAAATCGGTGCATCGCTTCAAAAGTTTGGGGAGTGAACGCTTGAAAGTCGGGGGGGGGGGGGGGGGGGGGGGGGTTTGATGTACCTGGCAAATAAACTTTAACTCTAAAACGCTGGCAGCATTGCCTCGCTGGATCGCAATCCTTTGTACGAGAAATGAACCTGAGCGGAAGTCACCAGTCTTCTCCAAAATGTTGTGCCCGATATCGCAGATATGGCGCTTAGCATCGGCGTCCCAGCAGCCCATCGTTTCTACCGCCTCGGGGACGAAGCGATATTGCGGTTCCAGAGCCGTATACTCAATACGTTTTTTCTCCGCCGCATCCTCAGCAGCTGCAGCTGCGGAGCCGAGTGACTGGCCGCCACAGTACTATCACGTGTGGCATCCCTAGCCAAGCATCTACCATGTTTCCACTGAATCAGGGCTAGATCGCCCTGTCTCTTCCACCAGCTGATCGGCTGAGTCCTTGGGTCTTTCCAACACACAGGAATATTGGCTGACACAAAGGCTCTACTATCATTAGGTATACTAATACGAAATAAAATAAAAAAACTTGAGAGGTGTCAAGGGACACACAACTATAGCAAAAAGTGTCACACAACAACAACAACTTCTGGTCTTATTTTTTTCCGTCTAGCCCCCTTTCGCAACGCGCGATAAGGAACTTCGTTCCAATAATTATATATTTTATATATCTAGGACCGTGACTATGCACGACACGTTGACGAACACTATGTGACTTTATGGAATCTTTCACTTACTGCAAGTCGACCCGACAGCAACCTTTCCCAAATTGAATCACTTATCTTCACTAGTAAGTTTAATCACTTTTTGTATGTACTCAGTTAATTCAAATGTTTATTTGAGGTCTTTTTAATTAATCAACTGCCTCATAAGAGGTGTATCTTATTTTCTTCAAATACAACAACCTTTTCGATGATATTACTATTGTTATTCCAAAAACATATTCGATTATTTCTATACAATGCGTCACAGCACAGCTGATCGGCCTTTTAGTATGGGAAGCCGATTTTTTTAGGAGTTAAATTCAACTTATAACATATTATAACTGTTTTTTTTTAACACTACAGTAGTTTTTTGACATATTTCAGGTTTCAACTCAATGAGATATTAAGTACAAATCTGGTAAAAAATATTCAATACACATGAGAAATATAGCAATATTATCTCGTGAAACGTTAAGCTTCATCTAAATCTGATTAAAGCAATATTTCTTTTTACCAAAATGCGCATATATCTCAAAACCAGCTGAACCGATTTTAATGCCCAACGAACTTAAAATATTTATAAACACTAGGTATACATTAGATGCTACACTTATTTTTAATATCATAAAAATTAGTTTAATTATTCGAGAGTGATCGCGGAACATATATAGGTACATACAAACATACATACAACAATGTTTTTCGCCCCAATTTGATTATAGCCTTCGGTCACTTCGCTCGCTCTGTCAATTAATTAGATACTTAAAAATGAAAAAAAACCTCAGGGTGGTTGGCGTTCTCGACGTCCCAGATGTAGGACTTGACGGACGAGCGCGGGTTGCGGTTGAAGTCGACGTCGACGTACGCCACGGCGAAGCGGTGCCCGCCCTCGGGCTGCCACGAGATGGCGCTGATGGGCCGGTGCAGTGGCTCGCGGTACACGTTCACCGTGCGCACACTGCCATACTCGTAACGTTATTCTCATACATACTCACACATATTGATGACACTCTTTTTTAGGCTTACAACCCAATATGGGATGCCATGCTTATCTTAATGGATGGTTAAGGACGTTTTCAGAAAATGCCAAAGAAGTAGAACAGACATGAGCTATCAACATCAAGACACATGGCAGCGTGTCAAAGCTAAATTCCAAGAAAGGAATTGGCGACTGGCCTGTTAAGTTATGATAGAACCGCCCGTGGAGCTCCTTGCTCTTCTATACGTTCATGCGATTCTCGGTACCATTGGTTTGCGTACATGGTACGCAAACCAATGGTACCGGGTTCATGAGGATCCGGTCCTTTGAGGCGTTCATGGGGCCAAAGCCAACATGAAGAGGCCTTTTAGTACGAGTACCATTTTATCTTAAAAGTGAGATGGCTGCATCTATGGAGGACTGTCCCTTAATGTATCATGGAGATGCACTAACGGACAGTCCTCCTCCACATTATTATTATTGTACATATAAAAAAAAATGCAGTGTGGTTTCCGGCAGAGTAGAATAAGACCACTGCAAGTCTTCCCGTGGATTTCATAGAAGGCGATTTAGGAAATACAAGCTAAACAAAGATTATAAACATCGTGAGACCTCTTCAACCCGTCTGGCCAGCGTGAAGAGTATAGGCCAAGTCCTCCTGCTGCTCTGACCAAATATGTCTCTAGTTATAGTACCGAGAGGGTCGTTCTCCTTTGGTGGAGAGTAAAAAGACCTGATGATGGTAAAACTAGCTTTCATTTTCACATTTATGTTTTATTGAGATTTTAATAAAGGTAAAGTTTTGAGAACAAGCAGCCATGATACTGGTTAACTTTACTTGTCATGAATGCTGGCGAGTGTATACCTGTTCTTCTCCCGGGGCGCAACCTCGGACATCTCGGAGTAGTAGGTGCGGTACATGTCGATGGCGTTGTTCTGGTGCACGTAGTGGTCCATGCCCTGCAATGACACTGACTAACGTTAACAATGCGATCAGTAGTTGTAACCGAATACTTTATTGTAATCTTTTCCTTTATTACTTAAAGATAATCTTAAAGAAGGGCAATGTACGAACATAAATTTTTGAATCTGTGGTAAGGATCTATAGCTGCGCCGGAGCTTTTGATGTTGTAATGTCTTGTCTTTGCACATCATTAAGTACGTATAATATGTTTGTAGATTTAGTTTGTAGCCCAGCGAAAGAATTTGTATATTTTATAAATATATTAACAAGTGTTAGCCTGTTTAGTCAATATGCAATAGTGACCGGCGAGAGCGCCATGATGCAGTGGATGTAGTTGTCGTCCTTCTCGATCTTGCGGCGGTAGCGCTGCGTGGCCTCGGGGTCGTGGATGTTCACGTCCTTGGGCCAGCCGCCCTCCGCGTGGTTGGCGCCCGAGTTCGTGTACTCCGCCCTGTTACCAACCATTTGTCATACTTAACTATTAAGTACTGTAAGAGGAATAGATATAAGGAAAGCTAAGTGTTATAACTGCAGCTATGTTTATAGCCAAGAGGTTTTGCGTGTTCATTTAGATACTGACAATAGAAACCCAATTTTTAAAAAAACTTTTGAGAACCACCCACGCCCGAAGGAGCAAGTATATATTCTAAATCCAAGCGCGTGTATACATATTTTGAAAGCAATTTTTAGAGGGGTGTTTTAGGAGATGCGCACCTGATGGTGTTGATGTGATGCTCAGAGTAGCAGGGCGTGTTCTGCGTGGCCTGGTGCACGGGGTTGCGCAGGATGTACAGCTTGTGCTCGGCCGCCTGCACCGCGATGCTGTCGCACATCTCCGGCCCCTGACACACACACACACACGCGTGTAGTTCTCAGTCTCTTGTAAAGAACGAACTTATACATTAGGTGCCTTACAGTCGAAAACAAATTTCTAAAACAAAAACTCTGAAGTAATGAAGTATATATCTTACTGTGTATGTTTTAGCTTTAACTGTTAGCTCTTTATTTTTAGGAGTTCATAATCTTGTTTAAGTCCCCATATATACATATTTACAGATATAATACAGTACAAGAGGTCACCTGTTCACAGAACAGAGGCTGCCGCCCAAAGTCGCAGCGTCTCTTAGTATATTGATATGTTAGATCCATGATTGTGATATTATTACAAAATACAAATAATTATTGATTAAAACTAATATATATAGGTTACTAATTATTTCTGATTTTTTCTCTAATTTCTGATTTTAAAATATATAAACATCAACTTGGCATGTTGTGGTGACATGACATGATAGATAGAAGAAACAAGAAACTATTATTCTGCTATTATTACTACTTTTTACCCGACAATGGTAAATCCAAAAGGAAGGTTATGTTCTGGGTTTCTTGTTTTATGAACTACAAGCTCAGTCCGCGTGCGAAGTCTCAGTTTCGAGACTGGCCAAAAACGTTTCGTCCGGCTGTCTGTCGTTTGTCCGGCTGTTCTCGCATGGTTCTCCTACAGGCTGCACTTCTTAACCAATAATTGTCGTGAAGAAATTTTTTGAGAAGGTTCGAAAATTATATAATTTTTTATGCAGATTCATTTTTTTTATTTTTTTTTAAATGGCGGAAGTATGGGTTCGAAAACTTAAAAATACCGGCCATTTCAATTTTATTTTATAAATGTTTCCTATCTAATAAACTTTAAAGGGTCGGGGTCAAAAAAAATTCTATGTCTTTGGTCGGGGCAGCTCGCGAGGTCTACAGCTCACAGAGCTACCTAGTGTGTATGTATGTTCATCTGTTTCCTCGTATTACATTGACTAATAAGGTCTTGTTGAAAGCGTTTGATTGTTGGTTATAATCAAAGTAGCGCCCTCTATAAGGCATAAAGTAATGAACTAAAAAATAAAATGAATCGAATCATACTGTGTTTGGTATCAAATGAAAGATTTCTTAGTTGTTTATTACTGCTGTGCTTACATTTCCGGGAGGAACGTACTTTTCAGCAAAAAAAAAAATCCGAGACCCTTTTACTAAGACTCCGCTGTCTGTCTGTCACCAGGTTGCATTTTATGAATCGTGATAGCTAGGCAGAAGAACTCATAACTAAATACTAAACATAGAATAAAATAAATATTTTACTGGGGCTCCCATACAACAAACGTGATTTTTACAGAGATACGGAACCCTTCGTGCACGAGTTCGGCCCGCACTTGGTCGGTTATTTAAACTATATCTTGTTCTTCTTACGACTAGGCCTATATCTTGAAGGATATGGAGCTCGGTCTAAACATAGATCTAGAATCTTTTTCACTGAGTATCTGAATAGTTTAGTCTATATAGGTAAAATGCATTACCATCAATATAAAAAAAAGATAATTTGATCTGTCGCGTATGTCAAATTGACAATCTAACGTGTCAAACAATTATTATTTTTATGGTTGTATATGCATGAAGTTGGATTTTGTTATTTACGTACGTAAACAACATAATTAAATGTTTTCAAAACGCGAGTATGAGCCTTTAAAGGCACGGGGGAAGTTGGTTCGTGAGCCCGCGCCTATGAGGACCGTGCATGCCCTGTGAGCGTGTGACAGGGCGTGCGGCGGAGCGTGAGGCGGAGCGTGCGGTAGAGCGTGCGGCGGAGCGTGCGGCAGAGATCGCGCGGCATGGCGCACCTCGACCAGTTCCCCATGTTCCGGCTAGCCACGCTGCTCGCGCGGCAGCTCAGCTCGCCTATTGCCAACAGGCTAAAGGTCACTCATACTTATCACAAGCCTTCGGGGTGCTATTGAGTTCCATTATCCTACTAATATTATAAATGCGAAAGTGTTTGTTTATTTGTTACCACTTTACGCTCCAACCACTGAACCTATTTAGATGAAATTTGATACCCAAGGAAGGACATAGGATAGTTTTTATTTCGAAATTCCCATGGGGAGGGAAGCCCATGGGCACAGCTCGTCGCTCTATAAGCCTAAAGTGATAATAGCGTGTGGCTTCCGCCTAGAGTAGTTCCTCTCATTCTTTTCTTGCGGATATGACAGGAGATGGCTAAGGGGCTAACCACAAACACCAGAGGACGGTTGACGTCAGAAATGCGGCCGGGCATAACATTACAGGCTATTTAATGGTTTCTTACAAAAATCTGGAAAGCGTACCCCGGGCTTTAAATCAACACAGCTAAGGATGCGGCCGGGGATGTGCTGATGGGGATACTGTGGCGGCAGGTGTACGCGCGTAACCACCCTCGGTTCGGGAGCATGGTGTGCGCGCGCGCCGGGCGATGGTACCGCGCAGGCGAGCTGCGGTTCAAGATGTGGACGCTGCAGCTGGCCGGCCCGCGCAGGCCCATTAGCATCTCCAACAAGGAGGCCATCGACGCCGGCACCGACATACTGGGTAAACAACTCTTGTAAATTTACACCAATTAATACTTAAATTAATTTGTATTCTTTAAGTAGTCTTTATTTCTGTTTAAGATTAATGGAGAAAATAAATATACATATAACTTTACTTTTTTTAAAAAAGTTGTATAAAACTTCTTTCAAACAAATTGAATACAACTTGTTTGAAACTCTACAATATTTAAAAGGCCTACTTTTAGACTAAGAGGGGGCCGTATGCAACCCTACCTCATCGAGTAGCAAAATGTGACATATGTAGGGTGTTGCATAATAAAAAGATATATCTTAATGTACAGGGTTGCCTGGGCATAACCTGGAGCATTTTGTACAGTCAGTAAAAAAGTGATACTACGATACAAAAGAGTTACTTTTTTGCTGAATAAACGATAAAAGCGGCCAAGTGCGAGTTGGACTCGCCCATTAAGGGTTTGCTTGTTAGCAGCAAGTAACATAAGTCTTGTAGTATGTTTTTTTTATTATTCTATTTGAGTTGATTGAATGAAAGGTAATTTGCGGTTTATAATTTATGTCGTGTATTAAAAAAAAACTACTGACTAGATCTCGTTCAAACCAATTTTCGCTGGTAGTTTGCATGATAATGAACATCAGATATTTTTTTAGTGTCATCATTCTCTTATTTGAGAAGTTACATGGGGAGGGGGACACACACACATTTTTCCACTTTGGAAGTGTCTCCCGAGCAAACTATTCAGTTTAGAAAAAAATTACATAAGAAACCTCAATATCATTTTTGAAGACCTATCTATAGATACCCCACACGTATGGGTTTGATGAAAAATAAATTTTTAACGTTTAAAGAAAGAGTCATAAAATAGACGTTTGGCTTATTCAACGATGGGTGTTCAATCTATTGAAAAATACTTATAAAAAGTAGGTCAGGCAGATGCCGACGCAGTAGTTTGAAGTCATTCATACATTTCGAGTAATCATATTCAATAGCAATAAACCAGTCTAATTCAAGTACTTAATTCAGGAGGTATTATTTCAAAACCTCTCTCCACGCCACTAGAGCGATCAGCTCACTTCAACATCAATCATCAAGTGTAGACGTGGCGAACAGCCCCTACAATGGGGTTTCGCTGAATAAGCCACACACGAATAGATTAGTCGACAAAAAAATTTACTCCCACTTTCCTTGTAAAGGAACTATCCTAAAAAAATGATTTTAAAATTTTTTTTCACCACTTACACACACGAAAAACGATCTTAATTTTGTTATAGGAGAGGCAATCATATTCGCTCTCGGCGCATCAATCGTCGTCTTTGAAGTGAATCGGCAGGCCATCAACAAAGAAGCTAAGGTACAAACACACACTCAAATATTCCGTCTTAGTTTATTTTATTCAATACTCAATAATAATAATTAAAACGTATTACCGTTTCTGTAATGATGACTGCCCAGCCCAGCAGCAGTTCTGGTTGTGCACGCATTTCCAAATTGGTACACGCAGGCCGGTCTTTAAACCACATCAAAATAAGTCCAAATAAGTTTTATCCTTTTCTTTCCTCTACCATGTAGAAATACATGGTTAAAGATAATGGCTTATACATCCTTGGGAGTGAGATATCCTCTGTATAAATCATCTTAAGAGAAGAAAAAGCCAGAGTGCGGGCTAGAATAAGTATTCGATTTGTTTTTGTCAGGCGCTGGACAAGAAATCCGGCTGGGTGGCGATCCGAGTTGCACTGGAGGAGTTAAAAACTGAGCTGCAAGTCCAGCAGAAAGAGATCGATCTCCTCCTGGCCGCGATACGAGAGCTAGACCCGGATGTGCCGCTGCCTCTGCCGTCCACTCTCACGAAACCTCTGCCAACACCTGCTCCTGCAGCAGAGTCTCCGTCGCCGCCATCGCCTGTCCCACCAGGTGCGCTGTCCGAAGCGGTGCCTATGCCTATGCCCGGCCAAGCTTCTCCTCCCACGCCAACGGCTCCCTCCCCCTCTCCCCCGCCGCAGCCCCCCGCTCCAGCCGCGGCAGCCCCCCCGGTCTGCACGTGTCCTCCCCCTCCACCTAAGCCCCAATGTGCACCAAAGCCGCCGCCACCGCCGCCGCCCACAGCCTGTAGGTGACCTCCTCAATTCTCCGACGCTGAACTCGTCTCAAACATGAATACCCGGGACAGGTGTAAGGCCTGTCTCGCATGATTCAATCCGTGTATGACGAAAGCCTTGATTATACTTCTGTACATACATATTATCACACCTGTTTGACATGTTTCCCACATGGGTAGGCAGAGACTAATGGACCTCCACTTGTGTACCTTATTTTTGCCAAAAATATATATTATATTTTCAAAGAAATTTAAAATAAAAATATTGGCTTACTTTTTAATTAAAAGGTTCTTAGTTCTCTGTAGATCTCAGTAAAACTATGAGAAGTACTTCAAATCCTATGTACTCATCTCTATTTATTTGAAAGTATATTTAGTAAGGGTACGTTCGCATCGGCAAGCGATGCCTGGAGCCGAGCATGTTCGGCAATAGCTCATATTTTTTGGTGCGCGGCGCGGCGCGGCGGGTACGCGCGTTATCTGCTGACTAATGAGGGTCGTTGTTTTGCGCGGCGGTGGGCCGCCATCGCTGCCGAGATCTCCTAATTTAATTTATGGTACAGATAACGGGCGTATCCATAAATCTTAAATAATATGTGGCAATTTATCGGTTGCAATCCTGCAACCTGTGTGTATTGACAAAATCCTAGGTCAGAACTGAACGTACTTATGACTAGAACGACAACAATAGTTTTGCTGCACTAAATATAAATCTCAATAACATAAATTAAAAACCTTTCGATGTATAAATATTTCAATTGTTTGCTATTGAAATTATTAAAATAAAAGCAGCGACTTGTAGAGTTCCCAACGGTGTTTCATTAATATAGTGGTGCAAGTCTTTACAGGAGGTTCATTAAAAGGCATGCACTTTTGTGCGTCCGCTGGCATCGTTTTAATGAGCGCTGGAGGCTCTCGAATGCAACAAATAGTGGACGAGTGTATAGACGCGAGAATTTGTTGCGCCCGAAACAATGACCGGCGGCGTATCGCATTTCAATTCACTGAAAATGTTCGCCTCGATCGCTTTCTTGTTCCTGCATTGCGGGGCCAGTAAGATATAGTGGATGAAAACGAAGTAGAAAGCTAGCGATGTATTCGAAATGAAAAAATATTGGGGATAGTGGTGTGAGAGGCGGTGAGTCGGTTGATTGCGTCCGGCGTCACAATGTGCCATTGTTGCGCGCATTCTGAAAGAGAAATAAATAAGAATACAAAAGAAGACGTTTTGTTCGTCATAACGAGGACGGCGCGGGGGCGAGTAATTTCGTCGCGCGACAAGTTGGCATGTCCCGCGACAACACCTACATTACAATCGCTATCCTACAACGATTAAGTTAACGTTCTTGAAAATAATTTTATTTCAAATCTGTCATCCGGCCATAAATATTTGTTTATTCAGAGAAAAAAAAATGTGACTGAATGTCAGGATATTTTTGCGGCTGAGGCAGAAATTCACTTTACTAATTAATATTGATAAGATAATAAAAATAAATGCGCAGAACACTCGGTTAGAACGAAGTTACTTTCGTAGTACAGTCGACTCTCGTTAATTCGAAACTGGAGGAAATCTTAAAATATTACGAATTATCGAGTGTTTGAAATATCAAATGGTACGAAATTTTCCAGAGCAATAAAAAAATCGAATTATTGAGGGTTGATCAATTACTATTTGTTAGTGTAATATTAACTGCTATTCTCTAAAAATTTTAAAAGTTTTGATGTACATACGTGTACATATTTACAATGTAAATTAATTAATATTTCGAAAGAACTATGTTATATTGGTTTGGTTCAAAGCACATTGCTGCTGCTGCACACTATCCACGGGATCTGTAAGAGTGCTGGGGAGGAGTTAAGGAAAACGCAGCCGAATATAACATGTCCGAATCTCGATCTATACTTCACACTTTACATCAATGAAGTGTCAGTTTACAGTTTGTGCCATCTACCGGTTCAACCAGGAATCAAATACATAAATAAATATTTATATGATTGAGCACTCAGATTGAGCTAGCCCAAAGGTAAGTTGTGTGTTATGGTATTCTAACTCAACGATATTATATTTTATAACAAATACTTTTTCAAATCAAATTAAGAGCTTGTGTGTGGAAGCTGGTATAGCTGGTAGATGGCGCTGTATCTATTTTTTGTTATCTTACAGTTTTAGTGTAGTATAGAAATTGTGCTAATCGTTGTTGAATTGAAATTGAATATTTTACTAATACCACCGTAGGTGCTATTAGTAAAATATTTACTTAATAGTAACATAATATATGACATACGCAGGAACATTTGTGATGGAAAAGTGACACAAAAATTTTAACTGTTTTTTGCTTGGCCCCCGTCCGTACACTCCGAAAAGGAATTTAGTTCCAAAATATTTTGCAGATTTTATTTTGTTAACTGTTGAGTAGAGGTATGTAACACTTTTATTTATTCTGCGGTAGAGGTCCGTAAACGATTACCACAAACCTGCGGCACGTGCGCGGCCGCGCAGCACGGACCAGCAATTACAGCAGTGGTGCGCGGCAGGCGCCTTCAGCAATGCCTTCGTTAGCGGGCGATTTCTGATGTAATTATTTTTGAAAACACGCTCCATCTACTGGACTTTAAAAGTTACGTTTCAACGACTTCCTATTACGTGTCAGTTCCGTTTTATCTAACCAAGAACTATATAGAAGGAAATAAGTTTTCCAAGTTTGTTCAACGATAACTCGAGTAGTTTTGATCGGAGCTTCATGATATAAGTGTCGAATATTGTATTGTCATCCGACTTACGCAAGTGTGCAATATTCAAGCTCAATCGGATGAGGGTAACTGGTTAAAGATTGATTTGCAAGATTTGACCTAACAAACATACAAGATACATTCAAGATTTATTGATTTTGAAAGACACAGACAGAAACACAGATATATAGGTCAAACTTTAATCTTTCTCTTTATGAAGCTGATAAATAGGCTAGGTGCATGCTTGAGCAACCCCCTCCCCCCCACGACCGTGCGTGCCCCGCAGCAACAACAAAGGCGCTCCGCTGATTGCGGCGCCAATCACACACGCACCGCGCCACTCCGCGCCCCATTGTTGCTATAGCTCGCATTACGTCACTTGCAGAATGAACACTGCTGTTATTGTTCATGCGTACTTCTTATAATTACACGTGTTTTTTTACTGGAACCTTTCTTTTGATTGTTGATGTAAAGTCAATGTCATCGAAAATATTTGGACCATCTCACTTGCATATTCTGCACGCACGATATACCTAACCGTTCTTCTACACCGGCAAAGGGAAAGGAAACAGTTGATGTTGATTGTACCTACACTGCATATAATTGAAAACGTGTAAATTGTAGACATAATATGCAAATAAATATTTCGTACCTACGTACGATGAGTTCGCGAGAGCTACGAGAGCACGTAGCCGCTACAACTTATAGCTCGTAGCGGCTCGTAGCGCCGTCTGCTACGAACTCGACTGTTTGCGCAATGCTACGTACAATATATATTTTGTTTCTTGCAATTCAAATACCTATATCAATAATTGTTTTCTTGAGTGAAATTGTTCTATGTGTCAATTCATCGTAGGAAGGCTGATTTAGACCTGTACATAATATAATGTATTTTTATTTTTGTGCAATATAAAATATATTATGACATCGGGATCGGGAAAATATTAATTTATGTGGTTATAGAATGAATTAGATGCTTTATGTGTCTATTACCACAGTAATCGTGCCATTGAGTGAGACACCTCGTTTGTCTGGTGTTGCCGACTCAATACAATGTATATTGGGTTGCGACGTTTTTTTCCACAGCTTGTTCCGCAGCATCAGACATGGGTCGCAAATCTAAACTTCCTAGACTGACGTTAGTTGCCGCCATAAACACATGCGACTTTACAACTATTTATTATACACTACATAAGTATAAAATTTTATTCCTACTCGTCCCCGTTCCTCGCTCTAGCAAATTGATATTTATTGTATGTTGGGTAGAGAAGTTGGCGCGGATCGGGTTCTTTCGGCAGGGACGAATGAACCCCGACCCGCTGATGAATCCATTGTTTTAGACTGAATAGAAGATGGCCAGCAGTTTTTAATCAAATCAAGTTGCTGTTCAGTTTGAGTCCAACGTTGCTTTACCCGGCACGGCCTACTGCTCTTTTGAACACAAAGCTGTTAAATCTTAACCTATTGTCAAGTTCGAGTAGGTTGAGTACTTTGGTACTGCATACCCTATAAAATATTGTATTCAATTCAATTCATTTATTGCTTTTCATATTGTACATATATAACACTTGTCTACATAGTCACTTCTTAAATTAGTAGGTACAACATGAGCCCTGATAGGGCATTGCAAAAGAAAAAAAATGGTACGGCATGCGGTTTTATTTTTCGTTAGTATTTATCTAATATAAAATTAGTAATTATTTAAATAAAGATTGATTTGTTTAGTAGTTTTTTGATACGAGTAGGTAATGTCAGTTTGTATAACAAAGTCAGTATTTTAATTCATTCAATATTAGCTATATTTGTGTATTTATATTTATGTACTTTACATTTATATTGTTGGTTTTATTCTTTTAAATGTCAATATTCTTTTTCTTACTATCATTTATTTTTCCATTGTCCAATGTACTTATAATATATACGTTATTCGTCATTTATTTTATATTTTTTCAAATCTTTATCATTAAAACACTCGTCCAATGTGTAAATTTTTTTTCTACAAGCAGTGCTTTTAATCTTTTATAAAAAATGTTATCTTTCTCCTCTGCTCTTAGCAGATCTGGAAGGGTGTTATAGACTTTTATTGACATTGCAAGCGGTCCGGAGTTAAAAATTTCTAAATTACGAGTAGAATTTAGCCTAGCTAACATATTCTTTTTCCTTGTAAGGTGTTTACTGAGAAGTAACTCCTGTGATCCACAAACGGCGCTGCGCTGCATACTTCCCGCGTTTGGCTAATGCTAATAAACTGGGATTGTGGAATTGGTTAGCGAGTGCTGACGCAGTTAGCGCGACTGTTGTCAGGCACACCCGCCGTTGACTTGAAATTATTAAAAAGCTCGAAGCTTCCCAAACTGTGGCCGTGAATGCCTTTAATCTTGGCCTTTAATATTAGATGGATGAGGAGCCGCCGTAATTACCCGATGTTTTAACAATGAGTCCTACCGATAGAGCCCGGTGGATAACCGCAGGACAGACGTGTCTATTTTTATTTTTTTTCTTAAATTAATTTACGGCTCTGGATACTGGTCCTTTAGAGCCAATCTTTATTTATCTCTTCTTTAATCCTAATCCTATACCCTTAACTATACAATCAAAGGTTGGTATAGGTCCTTTGATTGCTTCACGGGAGCTTCTGGCGACAAATCTATACGAGTCCACTGGTTTTCATAGCCGATTGAGTGGCGGACGGCACCCAAAGACGCCCACCGCAGTCCGCAAATAAATATCACTACAACCGCACTGACTGTCCACTTTAAACATTTCACATATTGTCCATGAGAATGAGCATTTATAACACCAAACTACACCAATTTCATATTATAAAGTCCACTAGAATCAATTTGCAAAACAATTTAAAGCAAACTCCAACTGGACCCCTTGACTTCCCGCCAAAAACCCCCGACGTGTCTATTTGAATGATCTCAACCTCTCACTATTTATTATGTCCATTCAATTGTACTTTAACTCGAATAGTACACATCATCATCACCATTTCAGCCGCATAATGACCACTGCTGGTCATAGGCCTGTTCCAAGGATTTCAAATTGACTGATCTAGAGCGGCCTGCATCCAGCGCTTTCCAGCGACTTGGTCAGGTCGTCCGACCACCTTATGGGTTAGCTGCTTCGCCATTGACAATAGTATACTTAGGTAAGCATAAGTGAACTATTAGACCTCGCAAGTCACCCCCAACTCATTTGAGTTTATCAGATGAAAAAGTGGTTCCGACAAAATAGTTGCATCTTGGGGTCACTAACAACGCTTTAACATTGGAAAAAAAACAGTAACGGCTGATGTGTCTTTTTTAAGTATGCATACCCCATATCTTCGCCATTTTTAAAAATTTCGACAACTTGAATCGGTAAAAAATTCTATATGTTTATCAAACCGCTTCAAAAAAGCGGCAATATCTCAACATCGGGTATGGCAAGTTTGTGGAGATGGTGATGTAAGACGATTCACCAGTTTCACAACTCGTGGAAAAATTCTTCTTTACGTGTCGAAGGTCCTCCCATGCTGGTCTGGGAGAAATAAAAAAAAAACTTAGAATGTACCAGCTGCTTCTCTTCCCATGCAGATCGTAAAAGCCGATCGAGGGAATGGGCAAAAATGCAAATCATGTTAACAGGCGATGCGGCTAGCAACCCATCACTGTATTGATTGCTTTTCCATCTTCTCGCCCACCATGACGCTAAAAGTGGCTTTTGTGTCTTGCGGCCCTGGGCTCTGCATAGAACCGCAAGACCCAAAATGCTCTGTCTGCCCCATTAGGGATAAAGACGTGATAGTATGTATGTATGTATGTATGTGTCGAAGGTTCCTGATTTGTTGTTTCGGTATCGGGCCACATCGATACTTACCAAACTGGCATACTGTTAGTTGAAAATTAATCAAAATGTTTTATTTAGTGACCAACTTTCTCTTAGAATCAAATGCAGGTACTAATGAGAGAGCACATAGTGTCGACCCGGCGACCTGTGCTGCGACTAACCGCAGCCTGTGACGTCACAAAGCTCGCCTGCACACACCGACTCGTCGCTCACTGTTTGCCCGCGCACTACTTCTGCAACAAAGGATAATCTCCCGGGCGATGCGTTTGCAGGAACAAGTACGCTCTACACCCCCTTTAATATTAAAGCACAACCTCTGTTGTGTTTAAACTGAACTTTCTAAGCTGAGTGCCATTCGCAGTCGTGGATTCATATCAAAATGCAATAACATCTTCATCTTAAGTTAGCGTGTGGAGAGCTAAGACGAAGTTAGCAAACATTTGATTGTCGCGTGTCCACAAAGCGCCTGATCCTGTCTTCCCGCCGCCTGCCAGCCGTGTGTGACTGAGATACTCTTCTTCCTTTATATATTACTATAATTTTAAATTTTTATGAATTGAGGTAAAAGAAAATAAATAAATATATAGGGACAAATTACACTGACTGAGCTAACCCCAAAGTAAGTTCGAAACTTATGTTATGGGATACTAACTCAACGATACTATATTTTATAATAAATACATATATAGATAAACATCCAAGACCCAGGAAAAATAGTAAATTATTTCGGTGAAATACTTATAACTCAACCATTCAGAAAATTCGAACGAAACAATAAACAGATGACAAATTTATCGATACGATTAGGTCTACGAGTCAATTATTCAATAATAACAAAATAAATTGTTTAGTGATACATTATTTAATAATATTCTGATTAATATGAGATATTGTTTCAATGCAGTACACAATATTGGTTTTGCAATAACCTAACGTAAACAACAACAAAATTACGCAGTCTATTGAAGGGGTCTCGCGGGATAAATGACTTCGCAACCTCGTGGATTTTGTAAAATAGCGCCCCAATGCGGTCGTATGGCGCGCCAGTCGGAAAATCTGGTTACTTCTGGAATAAAACCCGATAAAAAGTTACCAGCAGTCGGATTTCATGAAATGTGAATGGAAGCAGGGAATCTTTTGGAGTCGCAAATTAAAACACTTCATGTAGGCGGCGCCTGACCGGTACACTAACGTCCGGCATGCTCTCATTCCTCGGTGAAGGTCATCTAGCAATTTACACCTAGAACTTTTTTTCGATTTTGCAGTTTGCCGCAGATTTAAACACTGGCCACTGAGCTATACCGTAGGTTTTCACACACACTACGTGGTCGAACGAATCGTAGAATGATCGTATAAGATCAAATATCACAAACAAAAAGGCTTGAGATACAGATACAGTTCTTTTAATATTGCTGATGTTGAATTGTATTTTTTCTTAAGTACGTGGTTCCCATTCCCACAAATTAGACCATTCCACTCAACTTGTGTTTTTACTCAGAGTCAATTTCAGGGTCGCGCTCGGCGGTCGTCGCTCGCGACGCGATTATCGCGCGGCAACCCCGCCGGATAATTACTAGCTCGCGCCGGATCGCAGCCATTTTAAAATTTCATTCATTTGTTTTAATCGTAACAAAGCTGGCTCTCTGCTTCATTCTGCTTCATTGTCGCATAGTTAGAAGGTCACAGGTAAATAAAATATATGTCGCGGCAAAAGAAGGCTTTGAATTTTTTTACTAAAGTTTGCACATGGATGCATTCCTAGTGGCATCTGTTCGCCCGCTATTGTTGCACTGTTAACGAATCTCAAACTGATGGAGAGCTGTACCAGAGGTGCTGAGCTGTGTGGCAGTGTAGCAGGAGCAACACAAAGCGTTTATAAATTACAAATGCGACGGGAAACAGCGATTGTATACGAGGCGCGCCACATGATTTTAGTGGGTGTATTCCGCTTTTTAACGAAATATCCGGCCATAAGTGAGTGTCGGGCCACGCACAGTGTAGGGGTTCCGTAGTTGCAAATGCTGCATACCAGGCGGTTTAGTGACTAAAAACTCCTTAAAAACTAACTTTATTGAATTTGTATGAAATTTTCATTTTTAAAATACATTTCATTAGTTGGTTGATTATAATTCCATTGAAATGTAGTATATTTTTGTAAGTTGAATGACTTAGACTCCATCATCAGAACGAATCGATGAGCTGTTCTGATGATGGAGCCAGGCGATATTCCACAGAACTCAGTTATAAAACAACATAACTTCATTGAGTAGGACTCATTTCATTTGTCTTGACAAGCAATTTATGGTAGACGATGTCTAGGGAGCTAGGGTTAGGCTAGGGCTTATTTGACTTAATAAGTACTTTAGCCTTACAATAAAAGCTTGTAAAAAAATGAAATCTTTTTCAAAAACATTTGATTGACCTGGCAAATAAACTTGTTTATGAATATCTATTAAGTAGGTTTTGTTGTATTTAATTCTGTTGCAAATAATTTACTCAATTCAATTCAATTCAAATATATCTTTATTATCATAGGATATTTATAATATCTCTTAATAATCGTCATTGTTTTGTTTACAATTGTTGACGTCAAATAGTTACTTACAGCTAAGTTTACTACCGCTTCCAAAGCGCTAGTGCAGAAGAAGCGGTAACAAACTGCACTGCACCTTTTCTCCAAGGACGTCAACTCACAATTAAATTAATACTTAAAGTTAATGTGGACTGAGAATACATTGTTTTGTTATGTAATATCATGATTTTAATTGAATTTTTAAATGTCAAAATTTTTAAATAATGTCAAGTTGTAGATTTAGTTTGTACAAAATGTACATGTTGCGAGTACCTATATTACAAACTTTAAGAGGGACCCGCGCCAAGCTCAAGCCAGACTTTTTTGTCCTTAAGGTAGTCATCGGTACTATAATAAGCCTTCTCACAAAGTACTTTCTTTACATACGTTTTGAATTTATTATCCGGCATATCAAGGACCGATTTTGGCAATTTATTATAAAAAAGTATACAGTTCCCCATAAATGTCTTACTAACTGTTTTGAGCCTAGAAAATGGGGCAACTAAGTCATTCTTATTACGTAGGTTTCTATCGGTCAAATCGCTTACTTTACTGTATGAGGAAATATTTTTCCTTACATGCATTATGTTTTCAAATATATACTGTGATGATAAGGTAAGTATATCTATTTTCTTGAATAATTCTCTGAGTGAGTCTCTAGATCCTAACCCGTAAATAGCACGAATTGCCCGTTTTTGTAAAATGAAAATAGTCTGAATATCGGCTGCACTCCCCCACAGGAGTATGCCGTAAGACATAACACTATGAAAGTAACTAAAATAAACTAGTCTAGCAGTTGCTACATCTGTCAATTGTCTTATTCTCCTAACAGCATAAGCCGCAGAGCTAAGCCTGTTAGAAAGTTTAGTTATATGAGCACCCCATTGAAGTTTTGAGTCTATTGTAATTCCTAAGAAGGTAGTACTTTCAACAAGATCGAGTTTTTCACCATCTATCATTATGTCAACGCAGGCCTGTCTCACATTAGGAAGAGAAAATCGAATGCATTGGGTCTTTTTCGCATTTAACATGAGGTTATTGGCAGAAAACCAATCAGAAATAGAAGACAAGGTGCTGTTCACCGCGCTAGCGTTTGTGCTATGTCGATCTATTTTGAATATTAGCGAGGTGTCATCAGCAAACAGCACTATGCCAGCCTGCTTCTCAACCATGTAAGGCAAGTCATTAACATAAACTAAGAAAAGGAAAGGTCCAAGAATTGAACCTTGCGGTACGCCTATTTTAACATTAGATCCGTGAGATTTTATGCCATTTAAATCAACAGTCTGATGCCTATCTGTTAAATAAGATTCTATCAGTTTAATTGAATTATCATCAAAACCGTATTGACGAAATTTGAGCAAAAGTGTCGGATGATCTACGCAATCAAATGCTTTGGAGAGATCACAAAATGATCCAATTCCATCATTTTTGTTCTCCCATGCGTCATATATATGAGTAACGAGTGCTACTCCCGCATCGGTGGTCGATTTCCCGCCAGTAAAGCCGAATTGTTGGCTATGGAAAAGTTGGTAGGTCTTGAAGTGAAGCAGCATTTGATTGAGCATTATCTTTTCGAACACCTTACTCAAAACTGGCAGGATAGATATAGGTCTGTAGTTGCCAGGGTCTGTTTTTTCTCCTTTTTTAAATAAGGGGATTAATTTACTACATTTCATTAGGTTAGGAAATATGCCTTCATCAATACATTCGTTAAATATAAAAGCTAAATCAGCAGCTATGATATTTATGATATGGCTTACTACAGCAACTGACATGCCCCAATGATCTTCAGATTTTTTTAAATTTAGCTGTTTATATGCATCTATTATATCTTTGGGGCCAATATGCTTATATTTAAATTGAGAATTACAAGGCCTAACATTATTCTTAAGCAAGGCTTCAGCACGCTGGGGGTTAGAATTCACATTAGAAGTAAGTTCCAAAGGAATGTTAGTAAAGAAATCATCAAAAACATTTACTATTTCTTCAGTTTTTGTAATAATCTCACCATTAGATTTGATTTGACAGATATTTTCTTTGGCTTTATTTTTACCTGTTTCTTTATTTATAACATTCCAAGTTTCTTTTATTTTGTTAGGAGCATTATTCATTTTTCTACTAATACGATTTGCCTTGGCTTGTCTACAAACTTTTTTAAATATTTTGGAATAATTTTTAACATATTCTACAAAGGGAGGATCAAAATTATATTGTTTTTGGGCATATAAGTCGTAAAGCTTGTTCCTACTTATGTAGATGCGAGTAGTAGCCCACTCACTAAACTGTAATTTCCTATGCACTACAACTTGTTTTCGTTTCAATGTTTTTGAATATTCTGAAGTAATACAGTTAAATAGTTTATTGTAATGGGCGTCCGGATTTTTTCCTGAGTAAACTACTGATAACAATTTGTTATCTAAATTATTTTTAAGTTTTCGTATATTTTTAGAAGTAACGGGTCTACAAAAAGTTTTATCTTTGTTCAAAATACTGGACTTGCTTTTGGACTCATTGACATAAGCTACATATACACCCGAATGATCAGAAGGCAGTTTATTAATAACAGATTTATCAGAATATTGAATATTACTAAAAAAGTTGTCTAGACAAGTAGCAGATGTAGCAGTAATTCGGGTTGGCTCAAAGAATACGTTTACTAATTCATAACATTTAAAAAGATTTAAAATTGTGCACTTTTTGGATTATCTACTAAGATATCAACATTAAAATCTCCGCAAACAATTAAATTCTTTTTACTAGATGAACAGGACTTAAGTACCTGGTCCATAGTTTTAAGGAAACTTTTAAAATCACTATTAGGAGGACTGTATACACAAATAATTATATGATGATCTAGCTCGGCACAGGTCACCTCACAAACGCGCTCAACAGAAAGTCTGACAATATCCGTCCGCTCTTTGCTACGGAAAGAATCTTTTACAAAAATTATGGAACCCCCTCGCTGAGCAGACTTCCTGTTAAAGCAGCTAACAATATTATAGTTGTTTAGGCTAAACATCATCTGACTCTCATACAGCCAATGTTCAGTCAAACATAGAATGTCCACATCCAACTCTTCTAGAAATAATTCGACTAATAATTCTTTGCCGGAAAAACCTTCTAAATTTTGATGTACTATTCTGAGTTCATGAGGCCTTTCCGTTGTCTTAATGTTCAGTTTAAAACTGCCGTCAAGTCTACAGATTTACCATCACATATTCCTGGTAAATCGGTAGGTGTCTTAAAACTAGGGTTTTGTTTACAATGTAAACTTGTCCAAAAATTAATATTATTTGCTACTAATGTAGCAATCTTACGTCTAGAATATTTTGAAAGATAAATATTATCTTTTGTCAGATCACATTCACCTATGAAATTATTGGTGTCAAAAAACACTAATTTATCACTATAACGACATGTTATATTATGCATCAAAGTATTTAGATAGTGAATGTTTCTGTTATTTGTTGGAGGCTGGCAACGTATATATGGGAATGCACATAACACATAGATACTTTGAAAGTTATCAAGCATATGTTTGATCCCCGACAGAAAAAAAGAGTGCTGTAAGTTTGCCGCTCATGTCTGTCCGTGGCATCGCAGCAAACTTGAACAGATAGACGATTTCGATGCGGTTCTCTTACGTGAAAGTAAATACCCTTGCGGTACTTCTTAGCTATGTTTGATAAAAATCGGTTAAGCCGTTTTAGAGTTCATGGGGTAAAAGCTTAAAAGTCGG
This sequence comes from Acrobasis consociella, assembly GCA_963555685.1. Lineage (NCBI taxonomy): Eukaryota > Metazoa > Arthropoda > Insecta > Lepidoptera > Pyralidae > Acrobasis > Acrobasis consociella. The sequence continues at coordinate 89,689 of OY743106.1, forward strand.
AGTATTTTTATTTTGTCTGGCAAATAAACTTGTAAATAATTAAACGAAGAGTGGGTATCAACAATTTACTAGTCTTTATTTACATGTTATGCAAAAAAACTCATAAGTAACGTGAAGGCTTAAGTTGTACTTTATTAGTAGAGTTGGTTAGCCTCCGCGAAGTTGCCAACTAGACCAATATACTAAGCGGAGTCGCCGCGACAATTGAGATCTCGTTACTGGCGGCTGCGACACGCGGAAGTTTGCTCTGCGACAGCGACAGCATCTTGTAAACGCAAGTTCACTATAGAAGCAAGTTTCTGAGCCAATACACGATGGGCCGAATAAAATTGTTGTTCCTGCTTACATAATTGGTGTCTAGGATGTAGGAGCTACCTAGAACAACATAATCGTTAGAAAAGATGAATTGTTGAAAAACCTCTGTTGACGTGAAGTCAGTATTTCTAGATTTAACATAAATATTACAGAATAATAGACTATGCAGAAATTCCAAATATAAATTTTACAGGGATTCGCATAAACTGCCTGGTTTGATATAAGGCACGGTCGCCGGTATGAGATAAGAAAAACTCATATGTTTGCCTTGTTTGGGGCGCGTTTATTTATTTGGTTAGGACGCCCGACCTCTGTGGCACTTCGTTGGAAACAAACACTTCGTACCTAATATTGTAATTTGAATTGTGATAAAGCTTTTAAACACTTTTTGTTACTATCATCATCATCATGTATTTATGTCTCCACTACAGGAGCACGATTCTCTTTGTACTACCAGAGCCATCTTGGCCAAAGCAACCAGAGAACTTGGCCTACCCTTTCCTCGCTGGCCAGACGGATTGGAGAGCTCTCACTGATGTTTATAACCTTTGTTTAGCTTGTTTTTCCTAAGTCGCCTTCTACGACATCCAAGGGAGGACTTTGAGTGGTCCTATTCCACTCTGCTGGAAACGACACGGCGTAGTTTGTGTTTTGTAATAATCAAGTATTTAGTTACTGTAATAATTAAGTAATTCATGCATTTCTTAAAGTTGCTTCTAGATAATAAAAGAAGACTACATATTTAAAACCAAAAAACGGAAACAATTCTTAATCGAATTTTCTAGGTTACAACTCCTCGGCTATTAAGATCAGTTAGACTCTCTAAGCCCGGGTGTGGCGGTGTCTCAGAACTACTCACGAGCAAGTTTCGGCTCGTGTCAATTAATTGAGCACCGCCGCGCCCGCGCCGCGCTGCAGACTGCCTCGACCTCGACTGATGAGTTTAATATCCGGCGCATTCCGGAGACAATCGAGAATGTAATTACCGGGTATTACCGCCGGGTATGTGTACCCACACTGTTACATTAGGCAGCACGAGCAGTATTAATATACCCATCTGTGTACATGCTTAGGTATGTACTTATATATGGCAGATAGAGTGATATACCGGCAGTTGGGTTGTTTATTACTTACTGCAATTTACTCATGACAGATTAGAGAGATCAGCGTTGGTATTTTATACACACAAATGACCTCTCAGATTGTTTGTGTGTAGCATTTTTTACACGAGCCCTAAACTTCAAATGAATTTCAATGTATATATAATATTTTTTGCGTACCTCCGTTTGAGCTGAGAGCAGCGCCAAAGTTCGGAGGAGAAACCTGAATGTCAAGAACGCCATCTAGTGATGAGTAGTATTAATGAGAACTACCAATACATATTATTATCCGTAGCGCTAGCGCTATCTGTTATTTGCTAGAGAAAATAACAGCTGGACTGATTTTCATTAAACATAGCTAAGAACTACTACAAGGAAACTATTTTTCACGTAAAAAATAATCCTCATCGAAATCGGTCCATCCGTTCGAGCGCTACTATGACAGAGACAGACAGACAGACATACATTATCGTCAAACTCATAAAAACCCTCTTCTTTGTCGGGGGTTATAAAACTTTTGAAATGAGCAAGTGGTTCATGACGCAAACGAGTATTTTTTTATAAGTATATGTATTGGTTTATGTTCAGCAGTGTACTTTTTAAAGTTGAAATAATGATGGTTACTAAATCAGCGGATAGGATAGATCCGTGGGATAGATATTGTGTACCCTTGAGATAGTTTTCTGCCGACAAGCAATAAGCTTTGCGGCTCCGTGAAAGAACGCTCCCTCAATCCGAATCAGATATATTGCGGCGCAATCCGCGCAAATTTACGGCTATGAGAGCAGACACACGGCAGCGTGTCAATGCCAAGTTCAAAGAAAGGAACTGGCGACGCAGCTGCAGCCGTCTGTATTTACATATCAGCTTAAGCTACTTTTGACGCCTTTACAACTTGAAATCTATTTAATATAAACACATGAAATTTGGAATATTCATTAAGGTTTATTTTATTAGGCGTATACGTATAGCTCTGTGAGGCTTAAGTATATCTAACGAAAATTCAGAAAACATTTGGCTTGGCTAGTTTGAGCATAGAGACCCACTGTTTTTGCCTAAGCAATTTATTATATTTATACTCATGTTATTGTTTTACGTTGTAAGGCTTTATTCTTCTAAATATGTATCAGAATTGCTGTTAAAAACTAGCCATGTTAAATGTTGAGATTCTTGTAAATAAATTTCAGGATTCTTTAGAGAACTTGGCAGCCGTTGAGATCTCCATTCTTTTGACGGACATTCAACTTGGCTACCATTTTCACATTTATGTTGTTGGTAGGATATATAGAACAGATTAGATCCGCAGACAAGACGGATGGAGACACATCTGGGCGCGGAGTTTTGCAAATTATTTCCAAATCACGTGATGTGGTTTTGGACGGAAAACGGTCGTCAATTTTTATTTTTTTCGAAGACACGGAAATAGAATTGGTGTAACTCATTACACGAGATTAGCCTCCCTTGTATATTGTAGGTCGGGTTCATACTCACGGTTCCAAGTGGCAGAATTAAGTGTTTGAAACATCGAGTTTGGATAATAGAAGTACCTAATAAGCTGTGCCCGCGGGCTTTGCTCCCCGTGCAAATTTCGGGATAAATAGTAGTCTATGTCCTTCCTCGAATTTCAAACTACATCCATACAAAATTTCATCCTAATCGGTTCAGTAGTTGAAGCGTGAAGAGGTAACAAACAAACAAACAAATATGAAAACTTACTTTCGCACTTATAATATTAGGAATTTCTATTAATAGGATAGTAAGATTCATTATAATGAATGGATTTTCACAAAGGCCAGCGACAGAACGGGATGGCGTAGATAAAAGGGACACAAGACAGAAGGGAATTTTTGAAAGGGAATGATGATGATGAACGGGTTTCATGGTACTTTAATAATCAAGTCTATAATTTTTCAAGATAATGATGCAGTTTATTTCGAGTTTTATTTTTGTTCGTTTTCATAATATAATTGGCGCTCAATGTGCTGGCTAATTTCGTAGTCGTCGAATGAGAGGCGCGTACGCGGGGACCCGGCATCTCGAAGACAGTTTGTCATCTATGTACCATACTGTAGGCTTTTGGAGATAACGGGCTCCAAAACTGGGTGCATGCGATTTACTCGTAAGTTACAAGTAAACCCAAGTGATTTGCTTGTGTTTTTTTAAATTGATAGAAGGTTGTATCATTAAACTACCAGATGTAATTTTCGGTAGTACTTCTGACACAGAGGCCCAAACTTTTAACTCTTCTGTTCGTGATTCAGTGGAAAACGTTCTTACCAATTAACGAATCCAGTCATTTAAATAGATCCTTTAAATATTTCGAATCTATCAATATATAAATTCTTTCTCATATGTTGTTCTGTCTATCTTCTCTTTTTAATAAAGAGCCTAGCTCTTGTTTGTGGGGCAACCAATAACCGTATAAGTAATTTTTAAATAAACCTTATCAAAGATTTATTAAATAACTATCTAAGGTAGCACATTCAACGAAATGCAATAAACAATAAAAAAGTGATACAATGAAATATTTTATTTTAGTAATGCAATAAATGACGATAAATAGTGACGTATGTGCGTTGTGATTCGGCGGTGTCGCGGTGCGGCGGTGTAATTGTGCACATTACCGCCACTACCCGCACCTTAATTACCGATATAAATCACCGGTATTGGCCACCTCTACAGGTCCACTCAATTAACACTCACACATTTACAAGAGTCTTATTTATACGACTCTTGTAAATGTGTGAGTAAACTAAACTTAATAGTTACGCATTAAGTATATGTTCTTATTTTGGAAATTTAAGGATTACTAAACATACACGTAGGTTACATAGATCCGCATCCTGCGTTTTCCTTCAACCTTGCTAATCTTAGCAAGGTTGCAAGAGGGAACTAGGTGGTTGGATGATCTCATCCAACCACCTGTGATGCGGCGCGCCTAGCTGACGTCACCGCACACATATACGCGCTTCGAGAACATTCCATGAACCGTCCGTAACACACACACAGCGATAAGCGATATCCGCGCACGCGCAGCTACAATGATACCTTCGTCCCCCGAACCGCTACCGCCGCCCGCCGCCGCCGGCCGCGGCTATATAAGCGAGATCAGGCCTCATACAGGCGGTCAGTCTTTCCCAGGCTGCCCACCTAACCACGTCGCTGGCTTGGTCAGATACCTCAGAGATCTGGTTTAGGTACCTTCTCCCTCCTCCCGCTCACGTCGCTGGCTTGGTCAGATACCTCAGAGACGTAGCATCCTTCACCCCCGCCAACCCTTTGGGCCATCGCGGCACCCCCTCGCAACCGCTTGCGAAGGGACGTCGCGACGCCACGTGCTCCTGCACGTCCCGTGAATACCGGCGCACCCTTGTGCGACCGGCCCGATCCGCGACCTCCTCCCTCACCCCGTGAGGTAGGACGTCGCAGTACCGACGCGTCCCGCGTATCCGTTCGTCGGTTGTGCGCCCACGCACAACCCCCGCTCGCGCCCTCCGCGCGTCCCGTTTATAGGGTGTACTCCTGTTCTCAGGGGGTACTCCCGTATTCCCCCCGCTCCCCTCGCGTCTTCGACCGCAGGGTTAGCGTCCCGACGCCGACGCCCGCGTGCGTCTTGCGTACCTGCTTGTAGGGTGGGCACTCCTGCGCCACCCTCCCGATCGCGCACCCGCGCGTCCCGTTCCGCACCCCTTCAGGGTGCCGTCACTGACGTGACCCGTCGCGTGTAACATTTAGTTAGGCCACCCGGTCGGTCTGTCTCGCTCCTAGCTTACTTACCCGTCCGGTGCCCGCACGCACCCCGTTTATCCCAGGGTCCTCACCCTGGATCCGTTATTCCGTATCGCTTGCCGCTGTGCTCGCGTCCGTAATTATACACCGTTGAGAGTAAGCTCCTCACTCTTTCAAGATAAATACCCGTATAGACATAAGTACCGTTGTAATTAAGTAAAAGTAAACCTAGAAGCTAAGTCTAGTTTAAGCGTTCATAATGTAGAACTTGTAAATATACTTTTGTTACCGTTGGTATACTTGGTTTCCATTCACCACTCCCCCTATAGGACTCCTCATAGATATCTGGATCCTTGTCATACCGAGCAGGTAACAAGGACCTTTCTCAGATTAGGCAGATGACAGCGCCACCCAGGTTCGATTCCTGGGAGACACCTCATCCTCGCTCCTAATTTGTGTTGTTGCTAGCGTCCAGAGGTTCGAGTCCTGGAAGACGCTACATCACAACCTAGTTGGTGGGCGGGTGTCCTGTGCTCCGCTTGCTGGTACGGGGCCGCTATTCGATAACCCTTCTGCCCCATATCAAGGATTTCCAGAATAATCCATCTAGAACGGCTTTCATCCAGGCCCTTCATGCGAACTTGTTCAGGTGTTAGTGCACTAAAATCCTATTTAAATCGCAGGTCATTTTAAAATAAGACGTAAATTACTTGCAATAACAAGATTTAAACCCACTTAATTTATTTACATGGGAGTACAGCGCCTTGTGCGTGCGGAAATGGGTGCCTGAAACAGAAGTTTGTCCCGGGCTGGGATTCTGAGACGCCAACCTTGCTAATTATTTTCCAACAGTTCGGCGGCCCTGGCTCGGCTGCCAATCCTCGGCGTAGCGCGGTAATCAATCGCATGAATATTTATGGCGGGAAATTAACAAGTTTTTATAAGTTCCCCGGAATCATTGTTTCCATCCATTAGCCAAGAAACGAACAGAGGCCGAGCTCTGAATTATTGATGCGGCTCGAAAGTAAATTGAGCCAATGGCTGGAAACGGAAGTCATTTCAGAATATCCCATTATTATTTGTATTTTGTCATCATGCGTAAATAGATGAAAGTAGGCGGTGGACGTTTAGTTTCAAGATAATTGGTTCTTACGTTATACAAGCCCTTATTTATTTTGCCCTTTTTGTTGTTTTGTATGATTTTTTACTTATTTGTTTGGGTCAAATCAAACAAGTTTTTTTAGCCACTTCCTGGTTTCCTAATGCAAAATTATTACGACAAGAAGCTGATCTAAAGATAATCCAAGAAGATGGCTTTAGGAACCTTGTAATAAAACGACGTAACCCCATAGGGTTAGGGCTTATTAATTTTGTCTCATCAGCTTATACATTTTTTTTTAAAAAGCCTTATTTCTTCTACCAGCCTATTATGTATCAGAACTATTTATTGTTTTTTTTGCTGGAAGAAATCGCTCACTCAAAAAGCCCGCCTTTGTACCTGTTCGTTGTTGTCATAAAGCAGTTTTATCTTATCTAATATTAGCTCGCTGCTGCAGGACAAATTACTGCTTCCAATTAAGAGAGGATGTGTCCATAAACAGCAGGTTTGGTAAGCAGGTTGTCGAAGTCCAAGGACTCTACAATGTACTTGTCTAATGAGAAGCGCGTAGGTGATGTTACAGTAGATGCCCTCTCCTCTCCCTCGGGTGCCGTGAGCGAGGTGTTGGCATATCTATACCGTAGTGTTGGTGATAGAGCACGAGCACAGCGTCGTCCTTGCGAGACAGAGGATGCTGCTGTCCGTTCCCTGTCATGTAGGTTTAGTGACAGAGAACCTATACCTCATGGTGGCACTTCACTTGGACTTGGTATGTTTTACAAACATTTACCATGTGTAGACAGTATGGCAACCACGCGTATCCAGCAGTGCTATTTTTGAAACGCGGAGTCTCCTAAACGAATGGTTTTTCCTGACTGTGACTCCGTGTTTGAAATATAGCACCTCAGGAGCTTGTCGGTTTTTCGATGCTTCGCATGCATCGTCGACACCGTGACAGGAATGTGTGTTATTTGGCTGCCATTAGCGTATGTCAAGTATGAAGTATAAGTAGGATGGTCGTTTTTGCCTATATCTGCATTTGCTAATGTTTGCCAAATAACGACAAACATCCTATAGCGAATACAAACAGCCAAGTGATGTACCTCCATCTCTTACGGCACAAATACATCTCGCACCCGTGGGGAGGAATGAGGTGGCGAAATTAGTACTCTGCCATCACCAGGTGGTTTTTAATAGACAAGTATATTGTGGCTTTACTATAATGTGTTTACTAATATTAAAACATCCTCTAAACGATTACCTCACATTTGCCTACTCAACGTTTTCAAATTAAAAATGACAGTTATTTATAGCTGCTTTCGCCTCGATTAGAAGAAGGTCGGGGAATGCGTTTAACAATTTGTAGGGAGGCTGTTAATTTCAGAGAACTTTGATTAGACAAGTCAACGGCGTGTATAAAGTTAGTTAGTATTACAGAAAAGGCCTTCGCTGTAATGTTGTTAGGGTCTTATATGATCCCCTTGAAGTGGTGTTTACGCCAGTAATCAAGGCATCGATATCGGACCCATCTCAATTAGCCGTGTTTACATCTCGTGAGAGCAATCATGCTGCAGCATCCCTGTAACGCGATTACGCGGGTCTGACGGACGGACGTAAATGTTGTGTAGCGCCCGCCGGCCGCCCGCACCGCGCTGTGTGCCTAACTAGCGTTTGCTGATTGACCCATATTTGATTACTGTCTAATCACACATGAAAATGAATTATCTTTACTGAAAGCAAGCAATCTGCAAGGTTTAAAAAGAATAGTAGGTTCAAGTGCAGGACCAAATGGGACGTGGCGTAATGAATAAATATGAGTTGATATGTGATGATAATGACGAGACTTGTCGATAATTTAAAGATCTTTAAAGAAAATTTGAAACTGTGCCGAGTCAACATTAGATGAGGTACCTAAATAAAGTGGTCCTTCATGAATATGCCAAGACGTAGAGAACGCGCTGCCGGCGTTAATTAAAGATCCTTACAATTTGAGCAGAGCTTTCGCATGACCTTGAAGAGCCAATCAGTGGGACGAGGCGATCGCGAACCAAGTCACGCCTCGCAGCGATTGTCGTAACGACCCGGCGGTGCGCTTTAATTAAAAGAACACAAAGACTGAAGATTGAACGGATTTCGGCAGGCATTTGTATCGATACCGCCGGTGGCTGTCGGACCGATAGCCTTAAACTCCCGGAGATAACGATCCTAGTTAAAAGTGAATTAAACGAATGTCTGCCTATATAGAGGCATATACGCTATATATAAAGGAGCGGCCCATGGAGCAGCCCTATGTTGCTCTCTCTTCTCTCTCTCAATCTAGATAATCCAGTTGACGGACTGAATAAAATAAGTAATATATATTTTTGACCCAGTGTGCAGCCCTATTACAAAAACCCTTCATATTTTGTTTGTAACAAGCGCGTGAAACATAGCACGCTGTAAGTAATGCAGCCTTCCGCGCCGCTCGCCGCAGACAAACGATAGTGTCGGCGAACAAACAGTCAACGATTTATGTAAATCCGATCTCAAGTCGGCCGCCGGCGCGGCCGGCGCGGCTTGCTTGCTGCTGTTGCATATTTATATGACGTTTCAACCTGCCTGTTATTGCAGCGTAAGTAAATAGCTTTATTACGGGAACTCGTCTGTTTTCAGGAACTCATGATTTTCTAACTTCAGAAATAAACAAACAGAGAGCCACTCCTATAATAACCTTTATGTCTACGTGAATCTCCCATGTATAGCCACAAAGAGCTATTCAAAATTATTAAGTAAAAATACTGATACTATAATACAAGAATACCCGTAGAAAAACAATCGAAAATATTTTTTGCAGATATTAATAATTTTGAATATCTTTCTAGAAAATGCGTGCAACGGCGGCGGTGATTTACGGCGGAAATTCAGTTAATGTGCACGCAATTACGCTCGGCCGAGTCTGCACGCCGCGATACCGCTCCTACACCACGTACATTTGTCACAGTGATCGGCTGTTATTTAATTACTTACATTTTCTGTAATATCAATTATTTTATTATAATTATCCTTTTTGCATCTAGGTCACATCTCACAGAACAATCACATGGCACGACCGCTATTAATACTCCAGACTTCTAAGTGACGTGGTCTTGTGTCTCCGTACCGTCATCAACATCGTCATCTCTTCATGTATGATGCGAGCCTAGGTTAAAGTCAAAGCCCGCGACGTACAAGATGTTTGTTAATAAGGCCGTTTAGTGAATAAACATTTTATCTATTTAATTTTTGCGTTGGAAACTACAAAAATAACTAACAAATTGACGGCCTTTCATCTCTGTAATTAAATAAATATAGCTAAGTAAGTATAGTAACACGACAGTTTTATTTTCGACTTAAAGTGGCGGCCATCGAGTGGGCGGCAGGGAAGCCTGTTTTAAAAGTTGCGAGGTTGCGATTTGGAAATAATTTGCAAAACTCCGCGCCCAGATGTGTCGCCATCCGTCTTGTCTGCGGATCTAATCTGTTCTATATATCTGCGCACATAACCGTAAATTTGCGTGGATTGTGCCGCAATATCTCTGCACGGATTGAGGAAACGCGTATTTTACTTACTCGCATAACTTATTGCCAGTAGATCAATAAACAAGCGGTGACGTAGTAGATATTGGTAAGCCGTGGTTATATACTGGTAGCAACAGGGAGGTTGTGTTGGCCACTATCACATTCAAGAGATATTGACTAATCGTGAACTAGATGTGCATCGTTTGTTAGTTGTTATTCTATGCTTTAGTACTTACATTTACTCAAAGTCAGAGAGTAGAAAATTTGTAGAAAGGTAAATATTGATACAAGTCGCACATTCTCACTCGAGAACGTTATCCTATTGATATTGAAACCGAAGTCGCCGGTTCGCCTTCACAATTTATGTGAAAATGGAAAATGTGAAAGTAACAGTGAAAATGGAAAGGAAATACTTTATTTTATACCACAAAGTTTGTGGTATAAAATAAAGTCTGAGATATTAAACTAAGATAGGATAGGAGCACTAAATGACGAGATTGACAAGAGTCATCATCACCCTTGATAAATCGTTTCAAACCATAGCAATCAAACGAACTAAGTATTAAATCTCTCATTAATTTTTATTATCATATCAAAAGTTTTCTTGGTGCTTAATATCGGGACTTTTCGCCCGAAGTTTTTAAATATTGTTGAGCTTAAAGTTTTCAGAGGAGTTACTTACATGAACATGAATAAGTAATTCAGGATGAACTACACCATCACGTCTTATCTTTATAACATTTTAGAGTGCAATGGGTTAAATCTATACTATAATATTATAAAGCTGAAGAGTTTGTTTGTTTGTTTGTACGCGCTAATCTCAGGAACTACTGGTTCGAATTGAAAAATTCTTTTTGTGTTGGATAGATCATTTATCGAGGAAGGCTTTAGGCTATATAACATCGGGTTGCGACTAATAGGAGCGAAGAAACAGTCAAAAATGTGGAAAAAACGGGGAAAATTATTCATCTTTGAGGGCTTCCGTTGCGTGCCCTGCGAAAACCGTTCGAGATACCCAAAAAATATGTATGAAAGAATTATTTATCTTTAAATTATTTAAAAAAATGTCCTCGATAATATTAGATATATATTGTCGAGGACATTTTTTTCTTTAAAGATTAACTCACAATAAACGTTATAATGATAATCAAATTTGGTCGAAATTAATGCATTATTACAAATTATTTGTCAGAGTTATATCAACATATAATAATATTAATCTTTATCCAAATAAACGTGTTATTGATTAAGAGTATTTAAATGTGAACAAAAGTGTCTTTGACATCACCTAATTTCTCTTAAAAGATAATACAATCTATATGTATATATAAAAGGAGAAGCTGACTGACTGACTGACTGACATATCAACGCACAGCCCAAACGGCTGGGCTTAGAGACTCCAAATTTGGCATATAGGTTCCTTATGAGGTTTAGGGGTGCACTAAAAAAGAATTTTTCAAAACTCACCCCCTAAGAGGGTGAAACGGGGGTCCAAAGTTTGTATGGAGAAACAAGATTAGATAGACCATTTAATTCGAAACTGCGCAGGAGTACTCCTGGCGAAACCTGGTTGAAACAAGAGGATACCTGTTTCATGATTTTTCAAAATTCAACCCCTAGGGGGATTAAATAGGGTGACCTACCTAGGCCATGCTGAAACGTACCGTCGCTCTGTCTCTCGCCCTAGCAAATTACGGGAACGGGAATAGGAACGAGAATGGGAACAGGAACGGGAACAGGAATGGGAACGGGAACGGAAAAAAAAGAAACTGACTTATTGGTGACTGAGTGAAATATATATGAACTCGCAGTCCAAACCGCTGTGTTTAGATTATATATGTCACCGATAAATAGCAAGAATCGTAAGTTGATCAATTTTCTAGTTAGTTGATTAACTGACGAAAAATAACAAACGTTAGTAGAAATGTATTATTTAACGCAGTGCATTTCAGCTAATTGGTGAACTTACAGTACCTGGCAGTAATTTAATAATTTACGATTGTGCCACAAGTAAAATCATGCACTAACGGGCCAATCGTTGCTTAGTGTACTATTTAACGGTATACTATTACCCGTCACATAATACACTGTTCTCTGATTGGTCGAGGGCATTTTATAAGCATTTGGCTAGTGTTTATTCTTAGAGTTAACAAACACTTAGATATGTTATTTTAATACCGATGATGAGATGTGAAAGATCATGTATATTTTTTTTATATTTTATATGTATTCTTATTTAGCAATATAGTTTTATGACTTAGTATAATAAAAGGAAAAATATTTTAAATAACAAAAGATACTTGAGCTCAGATATTAATTGTCACTTATTAACCTAATAAGTATTATAGTTTGTTTAATCAGTAAGTACAATCAGTCTGAATATCTATTATTTGTCTACTCACATGCTTGTAAAAGCAAGCACGTGAGTCGTTTAACCAATCAACGTACACTTCGCCTTCGTCGGATGATCTTACGACAAGGCGCCGTAAATTAATCAATTTACTAAAATACATACGTTAAATAATACATTTTAACTGTTGTTTATTATTTTCCGGGAGTTGATCAACTACCTTGAAAATTTATCAACTCACGAGTCTTGTTATTTTCCGGTGACATATATAAACCCTAGAGGGATGAAATGCGGTGACCTACTACCTCGCTCTCTCTCTCGCTTTAGCGAATGATGGAATCTTAAATGGGAACGAGAATGGGAACGGGAATGGGAAAAAAGGAAACTGAGTGAGGTGACTGACTGCCATATCAACGCGAAGCCCAAACCACGGGGTCAACAATTAAAAATCCTGTTAGAACCATTTTCGACTTCTACGCGGACGAAGTCGCGGGTTACAGCTAGTCCAATATATAACAAAATATACTGAAACCATTTTAAGGGTGATTTCATTCCGTGATAGTGAAAAGTAAAAAATGTTTTTTTACCGTACAAACTCGAATCGACTGATCGGTCAACTTGTACGGGAGGCCAATAATTACTTTTCATATTTCGATATATGTTCCTTGGGGAAAGTTGTTTAGTATGTCTGAATTCACCCTAAAAATTGTTTGAATATATTTTGTTACACCTTACATAGGTATATTTAAATTAGTTGTCAATAAATTTATTGGATGCGTGTATTGCTACACCCAAAATGGTTACATGTATTTCTGCACCAATATTTTGTAATCTTATGTAGGTTTAGTGAATGAAAAAAAAAAGCATTGCGTAGTGCTGCAGATCGACTGAGTCCACAATACGTACAGAGTGCATTTGTAATGTACGCTGTTTGGATGTCGCGTCACTAAAGCCGCGGGCGGGCGGCGGCGGCGGCGGTCAGCTGACATCGCAGCGGGCACAGCGGCTGCGGGGTCGATGGACTCCAGGCCGGCCGAGCACAGCCTGCGAGTTGGATGCCAAGTTTGTCTGGCAGTGGCCGCGCACCGGGTGGACCAAGACAATAGAGCATGGACGAAATCAGTGGGGCAGTTTTAAAGCGCAGCAAACATCAACCTGCAATAAATCCATTTTAATATTCAGAAAACAACAACACTAGAGACGGGGCAACACTAGGGAGGAATCTTTCAATCAGGATTTAAAGAAAGAAATAAAAATATGCCTGATATAGCCGAAGCCCGCGACCTCGTTCGTGTGGACTTTATTACTCCGGAAAATGCCCATAAAGCTAAACTACTTTTGCTAAGGCGTCATTTTTAGGGTTCCGTAGCCAAGTGGCAAAAACGGAACCCTTATGGATTCGTCATGTCTGTCTGTCTGTCTGTCTGTCTGTCCGTCCGTATCCGTGTCACAGCCACTTTTTTCCGAAACTATAAGACCTATACTGTTGAAACTTTGTAAGTAGATGTATTATTATGTGAACCGCATTAAGGTTTTGACACAAAAATATAAAAAAAGCAATACATTTTGGGGGTTCCCCATACTTAGAACTTAGAACTGAAACTCAAAAATTTATTTTTCGTCAAACCCATACGTGTGGGGTATCGTCTTCAAAAATGATATTGAGGTTTCTAATATCATTTTTTTCTAAACCGAATACTTTGCGCAAGAGACACTTCCAAAGTGGAAAAAAGTGTGTGTCCCCCCCCCCCCCGTAACTTCTAAAATAAGAGAAGGATAAAACTAAAAAAAATATATGATGTTCATTACTACGAAAACTACCAGCGAAAATTGGTTTGAACGAAATTTAGAAAGTAGTTTTTTATTAATACGTCATAAATCATAAACGGCAATTTACTTTTCATATAATCAACTTAAATATAAAAATTCAAAAAAAAACATACTACAAGACTTTTATATTATGTTATTTGCTACTACGGAACCCTTCATGGGCGAGTCCGACTCGCACTTGGCCGCAAAATTAATTATATAGTTTCCAAAATCAATTATACCCTATTGCCCAGGCTTAACAGCTTTATAACAAAAAAGTTTATTTTGAATCCGTCCAGTATTTCCGGAGATTAGCGTGTACAAACAGACAAACAGACATTAAAATAAAAATCTTAGTCAATTGATAAGACTCCATTGTCCCAATTTTTTTTTGGAAATGTATTTAAATACATTTTTTTATTGTTGTATTATATGTATAGATAGATGTAAGTATTATAATTCTAGCTACAAGTTATAAGGGAAGCTGCTCCGGAAATTTAGATAGCAACATAATGTCAATAGCCTTCACTTACCCGCTGCGTGCTTAGCGCATGGTTACGAGAGTTCCCGAGCTCGCATAGTTTCGTAACTTCGTAACTAGCACTCTCACGCCGGTAACATGCAGCGACGTCTGCAGGCGGCTCGAACTGCTAGCTTCGAAAGAGATCATCTTCGAGTTTTGACGCATAGAGTGTAATGTATGAGTTGGAGACCATTTTGGGGGATAAAGAACTTTTTTATTGTGTTTTTACTTTTTATAATTATTTAGGTAGTTTAGATAAAACTGGTAAATATACTTCATCATCATCATCATCATCAGGTCTTTTTGTCTCCACTGCAGGAGCACGACCCTTTTTGTACTACCCGAGCCAAACTTGGCCAGAGCTGCCAGAGGTCTTTAATTAAATATACTTACAATCAAATATTAAGCATCATCATCATCATATCAAATACAGGAAGTCCACTGCTGGACATAGACCTCACCCAAGGATTTCTGAAACGACCGATCGGAAACGGTTCGTGTCCAAAACCTTCACATAATATTAGTGTATTTACTTAACGTGTGTGCACCGTCTGCACACACAGAGAGCTATCTGCATGCACAGTGCACAGACACCGTCCGCCTCAGTGCCCGGCGCGGCCGCAAAGGTATCTCCCGGTGATTACATCCCGAATGTTTCGGCGCCGGATATTAACTCGTCGCCGCACTGACTGGATACTTCCATGGGCCAAAAATAAATTATTTTGAACAGTTACGAAAATAAAACGTCACAAAACAAACATGTTCTACACATGTTTGTTTGACGTTACAGATACAGTTACATTTTCACGTCTATATCCCTGACGGGGTAGACAGAGCCCAGGGCCGTCAGGCCCTAAGGCCACGCTTAGCGTGGTGGTGGGCGTTAAGATGGAGAAGGAATCAAAATAGGTATGAGTTGCTTGCCGCATCGCCTATTACCATGATTCAAATCTCGACCATTCCCTCGATCGGCTCTTACGATCTGCGCGGGAAGAGAAGCAGCTGGTACATTCTACGGTTTTTTTTTTCTCCCAGACCAGCATGGAAGTGGAGATTTGAAGTTACAATTTTTGCCTAAGTTATAACCACCTACATTGTTTGCTAAAATGTGTGAAATTACCAAATTATTAAATAACATGACACTGGTTGTCAGTACTTGGCGGTTGCTAGTAAATCTAAAATACAGAGGATATAAAATAAAACTTAAAGCGTACTTCAATACAGAATTTACTACACAATCGATTTTAATACATTTATAATGATAACAACGCATGGCCTTTAAAAAAAAACAATTTGATTCATGTGTCTTTGAGTAATCGGATGGGGAAAATACATAAAAATCATTCGAATTAATAACATCTCTCTTCTTTGAAGTCGGTTAAAATATTTAAAAGTTTATAAAGTTAAGTAAACTTATTTAAACAACGACTTGTCTTTGTTATAAAAATAGAGACATTTCTATGAGAGAATTTTAAAAACAAATCGTAGTGGACAGCGAGCTGGTGTGCAGAGCGCGCGCCCGGGTCGGTCGCCGGCGGCGTGTTGTTGCGCGGACTCATGCGGGCTGTTTGTTCTGCCCAGCACGGACCACCGCTATGAGAAAACTTATAGCATGAACGCAAAGCTAACGTTGTTGTTTCGTCTCTATTCATTTCAGTTAGAATAATACAATATCGCTGCAGCTCGCTAGCCCCCGGGTAGCCGCGTATATACACTTACAGAATTAAACTTGGACAATAATTAAACTAGGTTTACTCCAATTTTATTATAAAAAAGCCGTTTTCTAAATTAGTAAAGTTGAATAAATCCATTACCTTTATTCTGCTGAACGTGAAAAAGCGGGAAACTTTGGCGGCGCAATAACTCAGGTGTATTATTCCGAGCCCTAACGCATTGTTCGCGGCGCTGGTGCCGGCAAAGCCATTACTACTTCACAACTAAAGTGTTCCTTTCGAAAGTTTCTATGGCCAACTATTGCATCTTATTTATCAAACTGCTTACAGGCTTAACTTAACGTAAAGTTTGTGTTTCCGAAGCAAAGAGCACATACACTTATTCCAAACCAAACTAGTTACGCTACCTTCTAAAACTATCTTACGTATATTATTTTACAGCAAAAACTTTCACGCGATCCAATTTCAGTTGGGGCTTTACGTAAAGTAGAAACTGTGTAAGCTTGGCTCTACATCACATTAAAACAAGTATTTTCAAGCGAAAATACTTGTTCTAATCGATAGTTATCATGAGAATTAATTACTGACTTATATCTGTTATAAAATAATGTTCAAACTTTTGACACGCAGGGCAAGGTTTAAATCTCAGTAATAATTATCATCATGAGGTATTCGTCCCGAACAAAGCTGCCCCCGCCATCCCGCGGCGGCGCGCCCATTCAAGTAAATAAATTGCTCCGCGCCACAAACAAGGCAAATATATGAGTTTTTCTTATCTGTTTGAATACCAGCGACCATGCCTTACATCAGACAGTTTGTTAAGCGATTCGACGCAAAACCTTCTTAAATTAGTCAGGATTATTATATTGTTAACGTTAAAAAGAAAATGACGTAAAAAGACGTTCTTTAAATAATTACGACTTCAGAGACTACTTAAAGCATGTCTTGCACATTGCCTGTACGTATCGATTGCTCGATTCTTCTGTCTTTGACTGAGCAAGCGAAGCGTCTCAGTTTCGAGGTTGTTCAAAATGCTTTTGTCTGGCTGTTCTCGCCTACAGGTCGCATTCCGTAAAAATTTCTGAGAAGGTTTGAAAATTAGATAGATATTTTAGCCAGCCATTAAAAAAAACAAAATTCAGTAGTAGTCTTCAGCTCATTATAGTACTCTATGTCACTGGTATTAGAATCTAAAGCATCGTGGATCATGAAGTATTCTTTGCAAGTATTACCCTGTACTGACATCTAACATAAACCTTCTAGAACCATGATCCTATTTTACCGAGTGATCTGTGGAGAGCTCTGTGAAAAAATCTTTTAAATTAAAAAACAGTGGTCGAAATGTGTGTCAAGCGGCGGCTTATTAACCAGCGCTGGCGGTCCGAGCTGTCATTATGTCAGAGAGAGGCGCGGCGGAGCCGGCTCATTGCGGGGATGGCCCTCCAACGGACTGGCACCTCGAGCTTGGTCACATTATCGCGTACGATATCGTAGTTCTCGAGATACACTATTAGACATATGACGGAAAATAGATATGTACCCTAAATATTATAAGTAGATTAAGTAACAGTCATTTCCAACTCATTAGATTTATAGCTTACTAGTTGTGCCCGTGGGCTTCGCTTCCCGCAGGAATTTCGGGATTAAAACTATCTTGTGTCCTTCCCTGGGTATTAAACTACGAGTATATCCAAATCAAATTTCATCTAAATAGGTTTAGTGGTTGAAGCGTGAAGTGGTAACATACAAACAAATTATAAATATATAGGGACAAATGACATCGATTGAGCTAGCCCCAAAGTAAGTTCGAGACTTGTGTTATGGGATACTAACTCAACGATACTATATTTTATAACAAATACATACAATGTCCTTTTTAATTAAGTACAAATATTTTAAGGGGTGATTCAGTCCATCATTTCGAACAACTTTTCCCAATAAATGTATATAGAAATACGAAAAAATAATTTTCATTTTCCATAGTAATGATATCACGTGACTACTTCGGTTTCTATGAAAACCTAAAAATTTTTTTTCGTATTTCAATATACATTTATTGGGAAAAGTTGTTCAAAATGATGGTCTGAATCACCCCTTAAAATATTTGTACTTAATAAAAAAGGACTTTGTATATAGGTAAACATCCACGACCCAGGACAATTTGAAAAAGGCCATTTTCCAACTTGCCCTGGCTGGGGATCGAACCCAGGACCTCCGGATTGGCGGTCTAGCGTGTTGACCATTACGCCACGGAGGTCGTCAAAAATTATTAGGACAAACACTCGTTAGCAATGGTACGTTTCAAGCCCAAATAACGTAATGCAACATCCACTGTCATCTGCGAATGTACACTGATGTCGCAGAGCCACTGTCGCGCTCGGTAACAAGATCTGAATGGCCGGCGACCGAGTTCCCAGATTGGTTTAGTTACCAACTCCGGAACTACGCTACTTTATAAAGATGTAATAACATCATGTTATACTCACGAGTTTTCTTGGAAACTTAGAGGGCTGACTTTACTAGAGTAATACCACAATTCTAACTTTAGAGCATGTAATAAAGATAAAATTTGAAGTTCGTATTTCTTTTTATGATAAATATAACATTTTAAAATTTTCAAATTTCTAAATATTTCTACATATTTGAATTAGGTATATTATGTAAATTTGAACCAAGTCAACACACAAACGTCTATAGATGTCTAAGCTGGGTGAAGATATTTATGTCAACCAATGTCAGACCATTGTCAGTTCCAGTCGCTGTGGAAACGGCTGGCCCTTGGTGCCCTGAAGCTAAAAGCTTCCTTAGTGAGATAGGGCGCCGTTTACGAAACCGCGGTTATGACCAACGTTCAGGATGGTACCTGGTTCAAAGGATATCCATTGCTATCCAGAGAGGCAACGCAGCTAGCGTAATGGGTACCTTTGAACCGGGGACAATCCGGGGCGGGATTTTTGATTAATATTTATTTATTTTTTAATTAATATTTATATTTCATTTTTATTTTCTTTTATAATATGTTGTATGTATAAGTGTGATTTTGGTACAATAAAGATACTTAAATTGAGTAAAAATGTCAGACCTCATGTTAGGTAGACGGTAGACTAATAAAATTAAAAAATCATATGAATAATACAAGCTAAATAAAACATTTAAAACCAAGAAAACCATGAAATCCTTACTGCGGGTCGACTAAATACCTTTACGCTAGTAGTAGTAAAATATCAATGAATGTCACCTCTTCTCTTTAAAATACAACGCACCGCGCGGCGACGGGCGCTCGCTTGCTATATAAAGCGCACCAGACGCAGTTGTAATATATTTGGGGTGAAACGCCTCGTACAGCGACACCTCACTGCGCTGCCACCTCTGGTACAGCTCTCCATTAGCCGAGAGTCGTTAACAATGCAGTAGCGGCACCGAACTGAAGCCGCCCCAAATGCATCGGTGAGCAGTTCAAAAAGCTTTGTTGAATTTGTAATTTTATATTTTAGATACTATTAATACAAAAGTTTTGAAGAAATTAAACTATAAAAATCGAAATATCATAAAAATTATATATTGTCTACTTCTATCTGACTTAATATTACGATAACGAAGCAGAGAGCCAGCTTTGTTGCGATTGAAACAAATGAATGAAATCTTAAAATGGCTGCGACCCGGCGCCAGTAATTATCCGGCGGCTTCGTTAATTTCGTCGCGAGCGACAGCGGAGCCTGACTGAAGCTCGAATTATATATTATATTCTTGAACGATATATTTAGGTAAACATTTTAATTATTGATCGATCCATCTGTAATGTGAGTGAGCTACGATGATGACATAGACAGACGCACAGTGTATGTCATGTATATCTGTGTCACCATAGCCTTGTTAACCATACCGCATCATTTAGTGATAAGATTAAAAAGAGAGGAATATAAAGAGGCCACAGGCAGGCTTCTCTAAAATTCGAGGAAGGGTTGCAAGCTCCTGGCGCCCGTCGCAGAGACGTCGTCGTGGCGTCCTTATCCCGAGGCTCGCGGCGCCACCGCCACCTGTCTGATCGCTTTAATGAGCGCCGCCAAAATTTTACCGCTCCCGTTCATTAACCGACCTGAACTCGGTCGGTTCACCCGGAAGGAGCGGGATTGTATTGGCGGTCGTTTGAGCGCGATGCGACCGCTCTGAGGCTCCATTTTATCCGCGACGCTGGAAAGTCGTTTATATTCCACGGGACTTCTCTCGGACTACGTAATATTTAAGTTATTTACGCCAACAGACTTTGATGCTAACATAAATTCTAAACATTTATGTCGCAAACATTTATTTTGGTAAGTAATATTAGGCCGCACCTTGCTGGATTCCAAAATGTAAGAGAAGAACCGGTAGAGACGAGTTGGTTAAATTTAAAAAGGGCTAAAAGAAAAACACAGAATAGGAAGGACCGAATGGAAAAAATGAAGGAAGGCGTATGCTTAGCTGTGAGACACATAACGGCTAAAATAATAATAATAATTTTTTTTTATAAGTTTGAATTTCGTGATATTTTATAAATTTTAATTTTTATAGATATATTATAAAAACCTAATATGTGTTTTAAAATTAATAACTAAATAATAATTAGTAATTATTAGTTAATAACAAACATTCTAAGGGAGGTGCATATTAAAATAATAATAAATTTTTCAATTTATGTATAAATTCGAATTATCTTAAATATAATTCGATAGCTCAGGTTGATAGGCAAAGACATGAAGGTCTGGTTCGATCTTTTGCATGCAGATACACCAGACACCGAGAAGTAACATTGCATTGGTTACCTATCTACAAGTTGTTCCGTGCTATGGTACCCCAATGACAATACCGAATCAGGTTCTTGACAGTTTGACATTTTTGTTACGTTGAGGCCCCGAAGCTTCTGTATATTGCATGATGATTGAAGTCTGTCAGCCGAACGGGTCACAGGTCACAGGTCACACGAGGCAAGTGCGGGGATGGGTGGCAGGTGCGGGGGTGCGGGCACAGGTCACAGGACGCTTTGTCTCCGCTATCTGATATCCGCACTCGTACTCGTCCCATACTCCACACAAACTTCGGATGAGACGTTATTGCAGTGATATGAAGCCGAGGATGCGGTAACAAAGCTTGGATTACGAAGTTTGTTTTTAATGGCTTTGGAGTTATACTCGCTGTCGAGGATAGCATGTACTAAACTACTGATATTATCAGAGTAGGTACATATATCAAATTAAACGTTTATTCAGCAACCTACACTTTGTCGGCATTTTGACTTTAATTGATACAAGGTGTTTGAGAAAGGTGAAAAAAAACAATACATGAGGATTCGGTCTGCCCGTATTCGTTTCATATTTGGATGACGCATAGTCCGGGTTTGATGCGACACGTTTCAACAACGTAAATGAGTTTCACAGAGGAAAAACGATTATAAGAGAAAGAAATAAGATGAATAGACGAGAACGCTGGCAACTCGTCTCACCTTGCTGACTGTGGTCGAAGCAAAGAGCCAGCACTGCTAGAACGCAAACCCCATTGCCCATAAGAGGTCGGATACGAAATAATTAAAGACGCGGCTGAGCCCGGGGTATCCGTTTGCCCTCGCTGCCATTGCTAAAACATCGACTCATTACGGCGGACTCTTCGACCGTATTAAATATTAACGCAGCTAAGATAAAGGCAGTTATTACCAGTAATAAAGCTATGTTAAAGATAACCTTTTTACTTATTGTAAGATGTATGCTCTGGTGCTAAGCTCCTTAGCTTAGCTTATTTGTAAAAAAAAGTAGTACGATACATGCGTAGTCCTCACTGAGCATGTATCGTAGTTCTAATAGACATAAACAAAGAGAAAACGCAAATCACCCTAAGACCAGTGCTGGAAATTCACGCCTCTTGGAACTTCTTCGTGAGGGACAAGTTATGTACCACATTCGCCAAAAGTAAAAGACAATAATAATTGGAATTAACTAGTTGTTCGCCGCGAACTTACATCTCGCGATTATTGTTCCACAAGTGGTCCCCCAGAACCGCTGAACTGATTTGCATGATCAATTTCGATATACATGAGAAATATAAAAATACAATCTCGTGAAATGTTCGAAAGTCACAGAGCAATATTTGTTTACACAAAAATGCGTATATCTCAAAAATAGCTGAACCGATTTTGATACTTATTCAACGAACTTAAAAATTCTATGAATAATGCTACACTCATTCATAATATCATCAAAATTAGTTCAACGGTTCGAGATTTATCGCGAAACATACATAGATTCATACATACATAAAAACAATGTTTTTCAACCCAACTTCCTCTCTCGCTTCGCGTGCTCGGTCAAATATTTAAAGATTATCTTGTAATTACATAAAAAAACTAAGAATCAGCCTTTTATAAGAATTCAGAATACGCAAAAGAAAGTAGCCGGGTCGCGCATATTTTACATATTGAAGGTAAAGCGCCATTATCTGGTTCATTGCGCGGCGCGGCGGACATCGCTCAGGATCAGTCTCGCCATTTTTCTCCGCCACCGCCCGCGCGCCGCGCCCCTCCCCCGGGCCCGGTCCACTTCTCAAGATTGCACGCATTGATGAAGATGAATATCGATGCTCATTCGCCGATCAAACTGCAATCCATCACGATCCACAAGTGTCGAGTGTTGCGACGCTCGCCGCTCGACCGATCATAATAATAACCACTCAGTCTACTTAGTATGAAGAATCATATAGTCACTCTTCACTGTCTACTTTTCCTATATCACGTGACGTTACATTAAGGAGTATCAACAAGCAGAGAGGGATTCACAATGATCATTAATCCTTTGAGCAAATTTTTCTAGCAAACAACCGCGAGCATTGGCTAGTCTGGATGGTTGATGGCTCGTTTTAAAAATCTTGATCTTCTGCGTGCAAAATAACTTTAATTTGTAGATTTCTTTTGAATACTTAAGTTATTTTGTGTTTCCGCCTCAGATTTTTAATGGTCAGGATAGATATACTTATCGTGTTTTTATTTTCTACGGGTTGACAGAACTTCAATCACTCAAATGCAACTTTAATGAATTCAAACTTGACAGTTATAGTTGAAGATGTAAAAAGATTAATTCCATAAATAACGCGGCAAGCGTTATTTTAGCAGTTCTCTCGTTTAATTCCGCACCGTGGCTGCGGCAGAGGGCTGTGCGCCGAGAGACGAAATTAAAATCGGCCCGGCTGCACTTAAATCCGTTTAGAGCTCTTAATGCGATATAACGCGCCGCCCCGTCCCCCGCGCCGCCCCGCGCCCGCACAATATCATTTTTACTATTTTCCCGCCCGCGAATTACTCCTTTGAGATGTCTTCTCTAAATTCTAAACTAGGATTTCCACATTTTAATAAAACCCAAAACGTACGATTTGACTATACGAATGCTTGTGTGGGAAAATACTGTTGCAAAAGTACATACCTAATGTATTATATATATGGAAATTAGGTTGCTGTCAATAGTTATGAGATAATTGTAGTGATCATCATTATATTGACTAATTATAATGATACAATAAGAACTAAGAATAAACTGTTGTTTCATAATGCAACAGTGTTTTTACTTTTCAACAAAGAAATGAAAACAGATATCTATCAAAAGGACTTTTATGCAATATTCATTTTCCTACTGTATTCTTTGTACATACAGCTACCGGAACTGTTGATTTATGAACCCGAGCAACTAGTCATCGGCTCAATACCAGCGCGAGCGGCGATCGAGTGCAGTTCGTAAATAACGACCGCTCGGCCGTGTTCAATTACAACGTACATCTCGAGGCGATGCATCACACGCCTGAAAAATTGTGGCGGCCGGCGACTGCGGGCGCAGGCGGCGTGGCGGGTGGCATGAATGAAGTGGAAAGAATAACTTTTAAAAGTGAGTGATATTGGGGATTCTATAGCCCCTGATGTAGAGTTAATGCACTACAAATAAACCAATTGTTTACACCAGAAAATACCGCAGAGAAAATATATCTGCGGTAATGTACTTCGGTATGACTCAAAGTCAAAGTCAAAATAATTTATTTATCTTTGGATATTTGTATCACTTGATAATTGTCTTTTTTTTCTTTTTTTTATAGACTATTGACGACCTCCGTGGCGTAATGGTCAACATGCTAGTCCGCCATCCAGAGGTCCCGGGTTCGATCCCCGGTGAGGGCAAGTTGAAAAATGGCCTTTTTCAAATTGTCCTGAGTCTTGGATGTTTATATATATATATATATATATATATATGGATTTGTTATAAAATATAGTACCTATCGTTGAGTTAGTATCCCATAACACAAGTCTTGAACTTACTATGGGGCTAGCTCAATCAGTGTAATTTGTCCCATATTTATTATATTTTATGACTTTATTTACAAACCTTAATACATAAAAAAATTCAACACGTATATCTTGTAAATGGATTTTTCATGATTGGATTTTAAGGAAAGAAAGATCTCACTGTTTTACTTTTTTTTATTCTAAAGCAGCATTAGATCTATCCTCTTTGGCAGCCTGTTTATCAGTCTGGCAAGCAGTCGCGCGACGTGTCGACTCTCGCCTGCCGCTAACTGAATCATGCACTCCGCTAACCATTTCTACAGCCCCTTTTTATTAGCATTCGGCGTCAAAATGCAGCTGATATTTTACGCGGCGGAATTATGCGAGCGCAGCGCTGAGCGGCGGAGATTACGTCCATCGCTGAAACCGAGATAGAAAGATAAAACCCTGTGAATAATGGATTTAAATCTACGGACTAGTTACTCATGTTAGTTTCAAATTTAAAAAAGTTATATCTATCGGCTTACTACACAAGAAAGCCACAACACTATCCACATAAAGCCACAAATCCATCCAGTTACTAAAAATTTTTTTTTTCGCTAACCGTAAAATTGTCATAAAATGTCAGAGCGCCTTTTAATATTTACCACATTGCACGGATGTACATAAATTTGTCAAATTTGTGCTGTCATAAAACGCAGAATGAAATACATGCAAATGACTTCCCGATTGTATAACTGTCGCTGCGTTCGGGATCCGGCGACAGTGCACAAGTCCCGCCGCCCCCCACGCACGTCGCACACTCATATATTTCAATTTGCCAGAAGTTGGCGCAAGACCCGGCACACGCCGGTGGGTGTTCTGAGGGGAAGTTTTTGAATTTACACACGATTAGGTACTTTATTTGGGTATTTATTTTATTAACATCAAAAAGTTTTGCAGGAACACAATGCTTAATTTTTTTTGCAAGATCTGCTTACATTTCCTTATAATATTAATTTGATCTCACTTATTGTATTTGATCGGCGAACCGCAAGTTCGTACGGAATGTCGAAATCGTCTCCTAGTAGACCAAACAAGTTTATCCAACCAGTAGATCTAACAGGATTTTTATCCCAATAGACTACTTTGTATTCTTCTTATCGTGGGTGTTAGTGACTAACACTAGTGTCAGAGTTTTTAAACCGCCTTAAAGGCCACTGACATGGTTTTAGGTAACGACCAATGTCAAAGACAGTGACCGGAACCGACGGCTTAACGTGCCCTCCGAAGCACGGAACATCTTACTTATCAGACAATAATTAGGTGATCAGCCAACAATGTCCTAACCAAACTAAAAGTGGTTGCCCCCGCCGGGAACCGAACTCGCGACCTCCAGGTATGAGCCGAACGCTCAAACCACTACACCTCGGAGGCAGTTGTATTCTCACCAAATGTATGTAACCAAAGTGGGTCGGGTAGAACCGGACAGTTGAGCCACAAGTGTTCGTTCAGTTGGTCGGAATCAGACAATTAAAATCATAATAGCTAGCAGCTCTGCTTGATGGTAACGTAAACGGTTTGAAAAACATTTACATGGGAATTAATGTAAAATTAGTTTTAAATAATAAAAAAGCATTAATTGTTTTTGTAAATTAAGTTTGCCTGTTTCATTTAAATTCCTCAAGAGCTTTTACTTATTGAGTATGTTAATATTATAACGAAAATGATATGCAAGTACACCTCCATCTCCGAGTCATTTGTGTGGGTAATTAATTCCCGCGGTGTGTGCGAACATCATCAAACATAATTTGCTGAGAAGTTGTTGTTCTAATGAAAGCGAGCGCCATCCGCCATCCATTACGATCAGTCAATTTGCGGCTGACAAACGACTGCCGCGGCCGACGGCGCTCCGGCGAAAGCTGACGAAACAGACGAACAGCTAACGAGATGGAGTTAAAATTTTGGAACCTTTATACTGTATCATAGTTTTAAAAAACTTTAGATCAACTTTCAGGGCAGATACTCAACTAAAGACAACTAAAGATTCCTTAGTTTGGGAGGAACAAAGCCAAAGACAGACAAATGCACGTTTGTAACAATAATATTTTTCATCGCAAAATGAGACGCTTTTCACGCCGCGTTAAAAATATTATGAAAAGCTTTCAGCAACAGGTAATGAATTCATGCACAATTAGCGGCCCGTCCCGGCTTGTGTATTATTATGTTTGTATTGTACATGTATACCTTCTTGCCCAGTGGTTTCAGAGTTAACTAAGGACAAACAGACAGGCATACGCGCCGGGACCTTTCAATTATAATAAGTACGGTAAGCGGAACTTGTGTCTAAGATCCCTCAGTTTTCACCGTTTCTTCAGGTCTACCGTTTTTTTTTTTTATTTAAAAAAATGAACTTGCCAGCAGCATGTTATAGGTGACCACTATAATAAAGTCCTCAGTATGAACAGCACCGTCAGCCGGCCCGAGCCGGCGCCGCCCGCGGCTGATCCAGCCCCGGCGTCAGAAACTCACAGGTGTGCGATAAATCACAGGAACAATATCGCTGCACAAATTCTGACCCTCCAATATAGATATCAAAGATTCTATTTTACCCCACATGACGTAATATTTACTACGGAGTATAGTCAGGGAAAAGTCCAGTAGCCAGCAGAGTAAAATTCGACATTGTTATTGCTTTTTTTAAATCCCGACTAAAAAGAGGGGTGTTATAAGTTTGACGCTAGTGTCTGTCGTACCGATGAACCGATTTCGATGCGGTTTATAAAAATATAGCGTTAAGCGTGCGTTCTTCTGCGCTCATGCTCACTGTTCCCCGGCGCCGGACTCGCTATAAAGTTCGGGCTAAGTTTATCAATTTAAGGCACCTTTTGTCGGCGAAGAGATTTAAACTCACCCGTATTTCCTTGTGCGGGAGTCGGAATAAAATGGTAAGTGGATTAAAGTGTTGGAGTCGCAAACAAGCGGGCTCATTGTGCGGCTGCAGCCCCGCCCCGCCCCGCGCCCCGCGCGCCCCGCACGCCCCGCGGTAATCAAGTAAAGCAATAACATTAAAGTCGCCGCCGAAGCCTCTGCAGTTGCAATGAATCCTATTTCATTGCAGCAAAGCTCATAATTATTTGCTTGTTGCAGAAGTTTTTAAGTTAGTCCCGCTAGCAACTGCGTGTATTACATTAAAATTAAAAGCTGTAACTAACAATTTTCTGAGAGTAAAAATATAACAAGAGTTGTTCTCGCCCGAGAAGACGACAAAATTGTAGGTAAGTGTAGCTATATCTTATGCTAATACTCCACCTAAATTCTGCCAAACGCCGCAATAGCTCTGACTTAAATAAAAAATCGAATATATCACCCTCATGTCGCTACATTTTTACTTAATTTGACTCTCACCATAATAAACTAAAAGATTTATGATAATTAGATGATCCAATGCAACTATCTAAATGTCGATCTCATATTTCTGCGATTGGATATTTGTTATGTCTAGAACACGCCCCACGGAAATTACATATTTCTCTCTTTCGTTTACACAAAAACCTTGTTCCTGAGAAGTTACAGCAAAAGTAACAAGTTCGAGTGAGGCGACGAAAAACTGTGAGCGATCCCATATAAATGCAAATGAGCGAGCGAACAGATTGCGACACCGTCACCACATCACCAAAGTTCTTTTGCTTTTTTTACATTTACTGGTTTTCCCGACAATCATTTCTTTTTCTGACATTCTTTTCCCGATGGATATTTGCCCAGAATGTATCCATTGGTGGGTCTTCAGGCGACCCAGTAGAAGTAGTATGAATCTGTAATTTTATTTGCGATATTTATGGTTGGCACGTAAGTAAAAAAAATTTGTATTATTAGCCAAATTTCATCTTGATACACCTTTTCTAGATAAATGTCAATACAAGAACTCTATGCCATTGGATATAAAAAGAACGAAAGTTTACATGCGATGCCCGCAGTGCATCGACGAAACGCAATAAATATTCGTCGTTGTCTGGCGAGACAATATTCCCGCGCAATATTTTAAAATTCGCTTTACTTACTGCGACGTGATTTATGCAGCGCATTCTTCAATTTTCAAACAATCGCGTCGTAGACCCGCGTAGCAGGCGCTACGAGGCACTACGAGCTGCTACGAGCTATGGCGGACTTGTAGCGCATTTACTTGATATCGTACTAGGTATGCTTGCAATTCTTTCTCGTTGGTTTCTCGTAACTTATTGTTTTATATTATTTTTTATGCTTTAAAATTTTATAAAGTTACAGTAATTTTGACGGTGAAGAAACAAAAAAGCGACGCAGTAGTCCCATCTACACACCCATCCTTTTACTAAGCATGGCGTTGGATCTTACAACTTTTGAATACCCCAGATAAAGACGTGAACGGTCGTAAATCACTGTACCTCTAGATGTAATCACAACAACACATAGTAACAATAAACATGCCCGTCACCCTGTCACCGGAAAAAAATGTAGGCGCACTATGACGCAGCGGAAATTACGTCGCCGGCTGCCTCAGACGTTTTTCCGCGTGACCATTCATCATCTCGCGGCGGCCACTCATTAGCGTAATCTCAGTCGGACCGGAGATAATGTCGGCTTTTGTGTGAGTTATTTTGCTGCAGCTAGCAATTGATTTCACGTAACTATGCCCCTTTCCAGGATTTTAATTTGGATAAGGACCCCGTCTTAGATTGTAAGATTGACATATGTACATAGCTCAGCTCTGAAGATGTATGCTACTGCATTAGAGAGTGTCCAGTTTCATTTTTAGCTGTTTCTGATTCTGGAATCCGCTTTCCCGCTTTTTCTTCTCCACTACGTTCCAAATGCGATATCCTTGTTCCTTACAACATACGCATGCATCTACAGATTTAAGCCAACAATTACTTAAGTTTGCTTCTTCTGCCGCACGAGCGGGTGCAACATTGGTGGAGGCGTGTTTTAGTAATACATCGGGTTTTGTAAGATGTGGTCTACTAGCGAAAGCGACTCTCTTGCAGTTTGTCTCTTGCCACTTTGTTAATACGTTTCTATTCCTGCACTTTATCTACGGTGACGAGCAAACAGAGAGTGCTTACGCTTATCACTAAAGCCTTTCATGAATTCTTTTGAATTACCATTTAAACTTATGAACAGCGATACCCATAAATTTAATTTGAAATTCCAGTAAAAAATCTCTATTTCTCGATTATTATTTCTCAATGTTGCTATGTTGTTTAAGCGTTGTACGGAAGCGTTCATTACGTTTTCTTATATGATAACGAGCATATTTTAATAAGGCAATGTTTGCCGCTGACAGGAGCACGCGCTGCCGGCAGCGTGATGAATTGCGGGCAGTCGGTATATATATGTCAAGTACGCGCGATGTCGCTGCTCCGCACCGAACTCGCGAACGCCAGCTACGGCGGCGGCGTCATATTCGATGAGCTTCCTGCAGTGCTCGTTGTTTTGGCATGAAACAGTCATTAACTTTAACGTTTAGAACATATGAAAAATTGAAACAATTTATACTCTTGCAAAAGCCAAGGTCTGCCACATCATTTTTTTACGTCCTCCGTGGCGTAATGGTCAACACGCTAGACCAGTGGTTCCCAAAGTGGGCGATAACGCCCCCTTGTGGGCGCTGCAGGTCTCAAGGGGGGCGGTAAGAGACCCAGAAAGAAAATGTTTTTTTTTTTGCTAGGAGCTTTATTTAGCTAGGAGGCCTCTTAAACAACGACTGCAAGAGCTCTCGACTCTCAACAACAACTTGTGAACATCAACTAATATGAATTAAAAGATTGCTCAAACTCGGTTCTATATTTCTCTCCGCGTAGTTCATATATCTGTCCTATTTTATTGAATATAGAAAAAATGAAAATCATGTCAATCGGTCGCTCCGTTTCGTAATGAAAGTAGACACAAACAAACAAATAAAAAGGCAACAGACACACTTTCGCATTTTAATAGTTATTAGTACTCGTAGATATCTATCATGTTTTAACAAGTTTTTGTTAAATAACCCGAATTGTGCATTCCTGTATCAGTTGGCTGGTTTTTAAATAGGTGAAAAAATGGGGGCGCTAAAAAAATATTTATTCTCAAAGTGGGCAGTAGACAAAATAAGTTTGGGAACCACTGCGCTAGACCATCAATCCGAAGGTCCCCCAGGCAGGACAAGTTAGAAAATTGACCTGGGTCTTGGGTAAAATACTTATAGTGAGTTAGTATCCCATAATCCCAGTTTAAACTTACTTTGGGGCTAGCTTAATTAGTGTGATTTGCTCGTATATATTTGTTACCGTTGCGAATATCACAAAACACGTAACCAATTAGGTAATTGGACACAATCCACGCGCCACGTTGACCATGCAATCACAATGCTGAAACTAGAAACTAATCAAACGCTAATTGTTATCTCTGATCACTGCCACAGTACAGCTGCAGTTAAAATAGGCAATAATAACAAAATATTATTTCATAAAGTCCGATTTACTGGCAAACGTAGTGCACTGCCTACTTTAATATTAAGTAAATTAATTTACTTATCAGGTGTGACCCACAGTTTTAAAAAGAGTTAAAGTTTTGTAGGTACTCTATGTTATAGTTATTTATTTATCGGACGCAGTCAGCATCTGATTTTATTTGTGTATGCACATTTTATTAACCTCTACTGTATAAAAGCCGATCATAATCAAGAATCATTCATTTCCATTATACAGTACATATCGATAATGTATACATGATGAGCTCATCGCAAGTATGCAAAGCCCGCCCCGAGTCAAACGCAGTGTTATTGCATGCAAGTCAGAGGAATGAGTTGATTATTGTTGGATTATATGGCGACTTGGCGAGCGGACGGGCGTGCTAATGAACGCTGGCGCTCGCTAATATCTGTTTCTATAAATATATGCCGTTGGGACCAAAACGCTGGCACAGCCTGTGATTTTCAAATTAAGATTAATTACCTTACCATACTATAATGTACTTGATACTAAATAATTGATATATCAATCCGTACTAATAGCAATATTTAACGACATCTCACAAAGCATAAAACATGTTATTCAATATAATCATAGATATAATAATTATGCTCTTATAATACAAAAATGCTAGTTTTTCAAATTTATGGTAAAATCGTAAAAGCAATAATTAATATAAAAATAATAATTAATATTAAAGCAATTATTCACGAAGCACTTTCGGAGGCACGAGCATCAGCCGCGCCACCTAATTAAATCGACTAAATGCGATACAAAACACGCTGCAATCCCGGAATTGCCCATTACAGCCCTAACTCCGCGACTCCGGCAGTAAAACGGCGCCGCGGTGACACGCTTACACCCGGGGAAACAGTTGGACGAGTGGCCACTTGTAATTAAACATACCCGCACTTTCATAATATTATCACACCTGTTTATCCAGATTCTATAGGTCCCCACTTACTATGATCCTTGCAAACTTTTGGAACGAAGTTTATTATTTATTAAGACCAAAAGATGTAACGACACTTTTTGCTACAGTTGGAAAAATAAAATTTTATTACAATTCCTTCAATAATTAGTCGAAAGGAACTTCGTTCCATCCACGTGTCCCTTGACACCTCTGAAGTTTTTTTTTGTCGCGGTGTGGTTTCCGGCATAATAGCATATGAACATTCCAAGTTTTCCCGTGGATGTCATGATGGCGACTTAGGAAATACAAGCTAAACAAAGCATAAAAACATCAATGAGACCTCTCCAACCCGTCTGGCCAGCGTGGAGAGTGTAGGTCAAATCCTCTGACTGCTCTGGCCAAGTATGGCTCTAGTAGTACAGAGAGGGTCGTGCTCCTGCGGTGTAAACTAGGAAGACCTGATGATGATGAGGATGATGATTGCAAACTTTTGTAAATAGTATTAAGAACACTAATTGTAAAGTGCATGACAATGAATTTGTATATTGTTTATAAATGGTTAATAAATGAAAAATGAAAACTCTTTCGTTTCGTCAACAGTTATTATTCTTTCTTCGTATCTATATTGTTAGACTGTAATGCTGGCCTAGTTCATAAATCACTAACGCCAAATAGAAAGTTATCAGTTATTAAATGATGATTTGGTTTCACAGACCAGAGATTACAAGCCATAAATTGTAGTAATCTAGTTTACATTATGCAATAATATACGGGGAATTGCTAAATTAGCTCGTTGAATTACAATTTTGCAAATTAATAGATCGGTAATCGATATATGCTAATGCGTTTGTGTTGCGCGCTCCGAAGGCGGCGGTTGGCCAGTTGTTTGTTTGTTTTTCTTTTGTTTGTTCAGTGCGGTGCCAGTATAGACCGTGATAACAGAATTCAATTAAGACATTATTATCATTTTTAGGGTTTGGTACAAAAATTTAAAAACGGGACTCTTATAGGATCATTCGTGCGTCTGTCTGTCCGACCATAATAGCCAATTTGGTCCGAATCTACTGGTGAAATCAAGTGAAATTTGTTAGGATGGTCTAATTCATTAACCAAAGCAAAGATGTGCAAAGTAATTATTTTTTTAATAAGGGTAATTTTCGTTTACAAAATTAAATAAGGAAATTAAAGAACAAGTTTTGCTAACCTGCTGTGTCATCATAAAACCACTTCAATTAAATATTAAAAATTTTAACTCTAAGACGGTACACTTCACTGCACGTGGCCCAACATGCATTTAGCCGGTTTTATTGAAAATACCAAAATGACGGTGCTCATAAACTAAGTCCACGCGTACAAAGTCGCGGGCAACAGCTAGTATCAAACAAAAGGGCTCGTTATGAGGATCTCAAATATATTTTTTTTAAATAAATAGTTTAGAAAAACCTATAAGAATTCTATGAATTAAAAATAAATATTTTAACTCAATATATAACGTTCATTTACGGAAAATAGTTCTCTTAAACATAACTTTAATAGCGCTAGTAGTAGTTTACTCGCGTCTTACTGTAAGGCTTTTATTTATTTATATATTTGGCTTTTATATATTTTTAATTGCGATTGACGTACGGAATCTTCTCCATGCGAGTTCAACGCGCACTTAGTCGGTTATTTCATAGTGAATATAGTGTACGGACAGGTAATTGTAATTCATTCTCAACGATCTGAACCCTACAAGGAGATAGATTCAACTAAACTTGTATCTATCTAATGTCGTACATTTATATTAAGCTAACCGTTTCCCGTCCATGCGTTAAATAGGTACTTATCACGCGAAGGATTGAAAGATGATAGTTCTAATTTCATGTCCTTAAATTCTTTCTACGACTTCGTCCTTTATTACAACGCGACATACCTGTGGTAATGGTAGTATCGACGACGATTACCGTCACAGACACAGAAGTACTTTCAACTGCGCAACAAAACCTCGCGGCGGAGCGATCTCCGAAAAACAGGTGCTCGTAAATAATTCATGGCGATCAAATCTCTACAGCTTCTGATGGAAGCGTTGAATTCCTTTGGTTATAGAAGTGACACTAAAATAAACAATATGATTCAATTATATACTCAAATAACGTAAAAGTACCTGGGCGACCGAGCTTTGCTCGGTTACATCTCAAACATTAACAATTTTTTTAAAAACTTGTCTAAAAACAATGCAAAATAAAAAAAATATATATAAACTTAAACATAAAAAAACAAAAGTAAGTCACCGAGTGGGATTTGAACCCGTAACACTCTTTCTAGCGGTCGCTATCCTTAACCACTGAGCTAAATCAAGGCGGTCGCGGCGCGACGAAATTAGCGACCATATTCTGCGTGGAAAGAAAAACGCATGAAAACTCGAAAACACGCGTTTTCCCCAAACATAAAACTAATCTAGATCGATTGTTTACCCCCGAAAAACCCCATATACAAATTTTCAGCGAAATCGTTAGAGCCGTTTTCGAGATCACAGAAATTTATAAATATATATATATATATATATATAGATATACCCGTGGGCACTTTGCAGATCCATCGTGCCGTACGACTAGTATTTGTTGGTTCCGTTTACATAGTTGGCTCCGGGTGCCTTTTCTAGATCCAATGCTAGTCAGCCATGCGCATGTTGTTCCGACTGGAGCCAAAAGTGTAGACGAGAGTAATAATAATAATTACGTCAATTTTATACAAATCCACCTTTTTGGCATTCAACACTGTTACTTCCGATTCAAATCAACCAATCAGAGAGCACAGTTGACCTCATTGGCTACAATCTGCTAGTAATAATATTATTACAAGCTTCTGTTCAACTTGCAATGTTTATGCAATCAATGTAGTGTTGCCAAACAATAGATATCATTTTTCAATTGAAAAATGACAAACTATCGACAGTGGTTTATCAGTATGGATATCTGTTTTAGAGCAATACTATTGATAACCAACAATACCATAATTGGTATTTATAGTATCGATCCGACGAAAATCAAACTATCATGAGTATCGATAGTATGCGTTTCATAAAATATCGACACTATCGATATTTTTTGTAATATCGATAGTATCGATAGTTTATGTATTATTAAAAGCAATACTATCGATAGTTTGTTCGTCATCAGAATCGATAGTATATAGATACTATCAGCAGTATCGATAAACAATCAAAAGTATCTCAAGACTCACTGTCGGTTTTATTAAAATTACCGATTGTGAGTCAATTGACTGTCAATAGTGGACTATCGAGCGGCAACACTTATCCAATGCTTATGGAGTAAATGAGCCGTTCTGATGATGGAACCGGAACGAATTTAACAACCCTCAGTAAATAAAATAACATAGCCCTTAGATCATTTATTACAGATTAGCCTTACCTGCGTGTTTCCCTCTGCCAAGGTATAAAATTAACTAATCTAATACATTTATAATGTAAGTTGCGTAATCGATTATGATCATTACGTAAATCTGTAAAGTATCGAAAGGACGGTGCAAGTGCTCCGTTAGAATAGCTATGTTAAACAGTTTCCTTGTGTGATAAGTTTTTTATTCTGAGGCCAAACTACTTATTGAAACGAATGAAATAAGCTGAAACTCGATGGAGTTGCGTCGTTTAATTACTGAATTGCATCGACCACCTTCCGTCCTCCGAGATCAGACCCTTGGCATCGTCTAATCCATGCCGCACTAATGTGCTCATTAAGACAATTCAAACGAGTCCTGCTCCACGAGGTTATATTGTTTTATAACTCAGTCCTAGTGAATACCTCCCGGTTACATCATCAGAACAGCTCATTAACTTCATAATATTGTATTGACAAGTATGCAAAATTTGAGCGAAATCGATTGAGAATAGCTGGTTGGAAATTGAGCTACAAGATTTGACCCAAACCAATATTCGTACGTAGATATCTGATACATTGCAAGTTAGTAACTAAAAACAAAAAAATACATATAACCTTCTTAAAGATTGCATAACCTTTCACGGGCAATGTTTTTTATTTTATTAACGTTGTTTTGTATTAAGAAGTAATTCTGAAAAATGGTATCAATGAGTTTATCTTCTAGTATCGATTACGTAAAAAGAATACAGTCTAGTTTGCGACTAATTTCCATGCCAAACGATTTTCTCGCTTGTTTACTGCCAAACTACAGTAAAAATATTAATAATGGCATGACACAAACTTGCCAAACTAATTTCATTTTTCGATATTATTTTTTCACTATCCTTTGAGCCGAGACTAAATGTATCAATTACATTAGCAAGGTTCGATAATTAAGTTCAAATTTGAAATACAATTAGTCGATGACGAAGGCGCACACGCTACGAAACTGCGCACTTCCCGTGAGACTACCATTTTATGATTTACAACCTTCCTATTTAATTCTTGTGCTTTAGATTTGAATATAGATTAGCCACTCAACTGTCCTAAGAAGTGTTTTCATTTTTTGAAAGACGTGTTAATTTGTGACTATCTGATGCATTTGACCTCGTTTTCGTGGACAAAAAAGCTCGTTACCATTAAAAATAAAAAAAATATTACATTTGAATTTGGAATCCGTTACTTTTATATGATTTTTCATTGTCTTTTCTTCTTTTGGCGCTAATATATTGAACAATATTTTGCGTGATATAGAGAACCGAATCGCTGTGATTGCATTACACAAAGTAGGTTTGAGCCAAATGCAGTTTTTAAAATTCTCCATACGCTTGGTATTAGTCAAATGTTTGTGTACCGACACAGGTATGACACTTCATAGAAACGGAGCAGCATAAATACCTAGTACTACTACAAACGAAACAATCCGTCCGTGCACACGTCAAATGTGTGAGTTGAACAATCAGGGTCGCTACCACAGAATTTGTTGCTTTGCTTACCTGTTTTCACCACTCGGAAATCTATACGATTATCTGTTGCTATACAAGGAACAACTATTGAACAGGTGGATGACATTACCTTCTTGGGAATACAACTGGATAGTGCCCTTACCTGGGAAACACAGGTTGATAAAGTGTGCGGTAAATTGGCAAGCACTAGCTTCGCGCTCAGACGACTATCGGATGTGGTACCTAGAGAGGTGGTGAGGTCTACCTACTTTGCGATAGTGCAGTCTGTCCTGCAGTATGGCCTAGAGGTCTGGGGGTGCGCCGCGGAATGGCAACGAGCGTTTCGTATGCAAAAGCGAGCAGTCCGCGCGATAGTCCACGTATCAGGGCGAACAACCGTCAGACCATACTATAAAACCCTTGGAATCCTCACGCTGCCATCCCTTTTCATCTTACAGGTAGCCACATATGTCTTTAGTAACCAACACGTGTACCAAAGACCGAGAGATGTGCACGACATTGCGCTCCGCGATGTTGACCGACTGCACCTGATACCACACAGACTAGCTAAGACTGACAGACTGACTCATGTAATGGGGCCGTCTGTCTTTAATAAGTTGCCACCTGATATAAAACAGGCGACTACATTGACAAGCTTTAAAGTCAAGCTAAAAAAGTGGCTTCTTGAGCGTACATTCTACAGTATAGAAGAATTTTATGAATGTCGCTTATAATTCCAATTTGATATGTTAATTTTCATTCGATTATTCTGTAATTATATAATTATTATTATTAGTTATGTATGTGTATGCGTAATATATTTATTTGTATGTTTAATTTATTTTATTTTATTATTCAATTTTATTTTTGTATGACGTGTAAATACTTTTTATGAATAAATATGATTATGATTATGATTTTAAAATTTACATTTTTTATTGTTATCCGTGGATAAACAACGATAATGTGCGCAGTTTCTCACCATTATAATTCAATAATCCTAAGTGACTCGCGTAATGTCAACTTGCGACTACCAATAACCCTGTTTTTCTGGCTCTTACACGTCCCAATAACAGGGGAAAGGTTGCGGGGACACCAGATTGCGGGGACACCAGATTGCGGGGGACGGTGCGAGTTTCCGTTCTGTATGTAACACTATTATTAATTCTGTGGTACCGGACTATAATAGGTACAATGAGACCTCCTCTTTGTGACAGTAAAAGATCTGGCCGTCCACGTAGTGTTCATATGAAAAAGGTGGTCAAAGCAGTAAGGGAAAGAATTCGAAGAAATCCTGTCCGAAAGCAAAAGATTTTAACACAGGAGATGAAGATAGCACCTAGAACCATGTCGCTTATTTTAAAACATGACTTAGGACTTGCTGCCTATAAAAGACGAACTGGTAATTTTACAACTGATAATTTAAAAAAGAATAGAGTAGTAAAATCGAAAAATCTACTGAAGCGGTACGCAATGGGTGGTCGCAGAAAAAAATTGTTTACGGATGACCATTTTCTTACCATTGAGCAACATTTTAACAAATAAAATGACTGTAGGTATTTATGCCCCAAGCTCTAAGAAAGCTTCCCAATAAGTCGACAGAGTGCAGCGTGGCATTAGCCGACTTTAGTGATGGTTTGGTGGGGTGTTAGCTATGAAGGAGTGACTGAGCCATGCTTTTGTGAAAAAAGTATCGAAACATCGGCATAAGTGTATCAAGATACCATTCTTGAGAAGGTATTTAAGCCCCTTAACAACACTATGTTCAATAACCAAGAATGGTTCTTCCAGCAAGACTC
Source organism: Acrobasis consociella (assembly GCA_963555685.1). Lineage (NCBI taxonomy): Eukaryota > Metazoa > Arthropoda > Insecta > Lepidoptera > Pyralidae > Acrobasis > Acrobasis consociella. Next base: position 128,151 of record OY743106.1, read on the forward strand.
GGCACCGGGTCACAAAGCTCGGTCAACGCAGTCTTAGTTGGAATCCAACGTTTCCGACTTCATCAGAGCTGAAAACTGGCCGTCGTCTAATCCCAATCTTAATCCGCTGGATTATGTTTTATGGTCAGTTTTAGAGAGTACGGCTTGCTCTAAACGCCATGATAATTTGGAGTCTCCAAAACAATCCATAATATTGACAGTGAAGAATTTTCCCATGGAAAAAGTGCATGCTTCTATTGGTAACTGACCTCAACGTGTAAAAGGCTGTATTGCAGCCAATGGAAACCATTTCGAATAAGCTTTTTATATTTTAAATTGTTTTATATTTATGTATTAAAAGCGAACAATTTAAGCTTAAGCCGAAAGTAACACAGACACAAAAACAACTTTGTTGCGGATTGTAGGTTAGGTTCATTAGGTTTCCTGTGACCAACACACGAGCGAGCGACTGAAGCTTAGGGCGAAAGTAACACAAACACAAACAACTTTGTCGTGGGTTGTGGGTTAAGTTTGTTAGGTTTCCTGTGACCAACACACGAGCGAGCGAACGACTCAAGCTTAGGACGAAATTAACACAGACACAAAATCAACTTTGTCGTGGAGTGTAGGTTAATTTATATAACATCCACCCATCTATCCATCCATTTCAGCCGCACAACGTCTACTACTGGACATAGGCCTCTCCCAAAGATTTTCAAAATGACCGATCTAGAGCGAAGTTATATAACAATATAAGTATAAAAGAAGACTAAATATATTGAGAATTGAAGAAATTTGATTTGATATTATGATATTATTAACATCGAAAAAATTAATGTTATTTGTAAAAAAAATTGTTTTGTTACTATAAAATTCTTCATAATAAATATTGTGAGTATGGAATAAATATTCCGTATAACGAAAATCTATAAAACTTTTGTCTGTAAAAAAATGCACACCCAAACTATGCACACTTCCCACAAGACTACCATTTTATGATTTACAACCTTCGTCCTAATTCCCTGTGCATTAGATTTGAACATAGATTAGTCACTCAACTGTCCTAAGAATTTTTAATTCTTTTAATGATGTATTTATTTGTATTTATACTAATTAATGCCTGTGACTTCGTTCGCGTGCACAAAAATGCTTATCAGACTAAACAACTTTTGCTGTGGCGTCATTTTATTATTTCTCATAGTTTAGCTGAAAATTTATAGTTCTGCATCAGGTGTTGCATTTACCGAAATCAATTATACCCTGTATGTTGCCCAGATTTATACCAATAAAGTTTCATTCAAATCTATCCAGAATTTCCGGAGATTAGTGTGTACAAAAAGGAAAAACAAACAGAGAGACATTCTCTTTAAAATTTTACTCTTTCACTGTGTATCTATCTGCTTGTTGTTTCTTTTTGGAAATTCAGTCAATATACAGACAATTTTTTTAGTATTATATGTATTGCATAATTTAAATATCGTTGTGTGCGTTTATTTTTCATATTCATAATAGAATTAGGGCTCCATATCTAAACGATGTCAATCTCATCAGAGCCGGTATTTTCTTTTCAAGTTTCTAAAAAATATTCATCTTCCATACAAATGCCACCACCAAGCTACTCAACGTAGCCATGTCGTACTGAAGCCCAAGCCATTCCCCTTCTTCTACTGTTTGTTACCGCTCCCCCTAAGCAATTTTCACGAGGCCACATCACAGGTCAAGTGATGAAAGCCCACAGGGCGAACTGCGTGGCGAGGGCAAACCCCAAGTCATCCACACCAAGTGTTTCTTTTTAATTTTTAGAAATCAAAGATTGCTGCCGGAAGTTACTAACTGCTTGCGATTTGGCTGTAAATCTATATTTTTTGGGCGTAATCCGAATTTGATTTTTTTAATGTCCAAAATCTGGATCTGGCATCTGGATGAAAAAAAAATCATAGTCAATCATTACGTCTCGCTGGCACTTCGTAGAGATCTGAAATTTTGTATGTGGAAGTGAAGCACTCCGCTAAACTCGAAATGCAATTATATTTCGTAAACAAAGCGTCTGGACTTCTGAATTTGGAATTTACTGACTCTAAAGAAATTGGTAGGCTTGTATGTTGTGTTTAAAATTATTTGCATAATTTCTTTTGTTGAAAAGTACTTTTTCAATCGTACTATATACCATTAGTACCATTACGCAAGAGCGTAAGGCAAGATAGCAAGTTTCTTTGTGTGCATTAAGTCATAAACATGTTTAAATGTATAAATAATGCGAAACAATAAGGTTATCATATCTATACATATAATAAAACAGTAAAAAAAGTGTGTCTGTACATTAAATATATTTCCAAAAAAAATATTGGGGGCGATGGAGACATAGTAATAGAGTAAAAATTTAAAATAAAATGTCTGTCTGTTTGTCTGTTTGTCTGTTTGTCTGTTTGTCTGTTTGTCTGTTTGTCTGTATGTCTGTTTGTCTGTTTGTACACGCTAATCTCAGGAAATACTGGACGGATTCGAATAAAACTTTTTTTGTTATATAGCTATTAAGCCTGGGCAACATATAGGGTATAAATGATTTTGGAAAATGGAACGCCTGATGCAGAACTATAATGGTCCAGCTAAACTATAAGAGATATAAAAATGCCGCCTTAGTAAAAGTTGTTCAGTCTGATGAGCATTTTCCAGAGACATAAAGTCCACGCGAACGAAGTCGCGGGCTTCGGCTAGTTCAGTATAAAAATATGAGTTTTTATTATTGTTATGACTTTTTAGACTTATTACTTGCATTAAAAAGCAAGGTAATTCTAAAATATTTCATAAAAATTTTTTTGAAAAAAATTACTGTAGTTTTTTAACAATCACCCAATAGGTTTCAAAGTTGGCAACACTTTTGGAGCTTACAAGGCATAAGATTTAAAAATATATATTGCCATGCCTAAGCTAACCGTTATATTAAATATATACGAAATGGAACCACACAAGCATTGGTTTTAAATAAAATTCGGAGCTATAAAGTATCGATGAGTTCATAAAAGTATATAGGAGCTTAAAACGCACAAGTTTAGTGAATATAAAATCTGCTGGATCAAACCAAGCATTCAAATTTCAGCTATGGCTTAACTCACCGTCAATCACTATATATATATAAAATGGAACAACATACGTATTGGTTTTGAGTAAAATCGGAGGCAGAAAGTACCAAAGAGTTCATACAAAAACATATGATATATATATAAAACGGAACAACACAAGCATGGGTTTTGAATAAAATGTGGACGCAGCAAGTGCGAATTAGTTCGCAAAAAAATAACCGTTACGGATCCAAGTTTTCTCGGAGGTTGAATACAAAAAATGACGAGTAGAATTTTATTTCTACGAATATGTTGGACAGAATCCATTACTAGAATGCGACGTTGCCACACCGCTCGAAGAATATGCGAAGGGAGCCAAGTTATTCGCCGCTAAAGGTGGAATCAACTAAGTTCAGGCCCACTGCTGGATCTACGTAGTGCCCAAACGTCTGTTTATATATATATATATATATATATATATACAAGAATTGCTCGTTTAAAGGTATAAGAGTACCTAGGCGACCGAGCTTTGCTCGGTTACATCTCAAACATTAACTATTTTTTAAGCTATTGCATAGCTTCTATCGCGGGCCTTGAGCGCGGGGACCGAATCCAGAAATTCCGTAACGAAAAAACCTCACGCTCCCGGCGGAGTGGGGAGCCATGTAGATTGCCGCTTCGTCTCCGTCGTCCGTTTGCGACGTTGCCGTCCTTCCTTGTAAAAATTCACCGACCGAACGGAACCACCTTAATGCAATAGCTTTACCGCGGCAGTCCCCGAGTGCCACACGTTTTTTTTTAAACTTGTCTAAAAACAATGCAAAATAAAAAATTATATAAAAACTTAAACATAAAATAAAATAAAAAGTAAGTCACCGAGTGGGATTCGAACCCGTAACACTTTTTCTAGCGTTCGGTATCCTTAACAACTGAGCTAAAATCAAGGCGGTCGGCGCGCCGAAATTAGCGAGCGTATTCTGCGTGGAAGGAAAAACGCATGAAAACTCGAAAACACGCGTTTTCCCAAACATAAAACTAATCTAGATCGATTATTTACCCCCGAAAACCCCCATATACAAATTTTCAGCAAAATCGTTAGAGCCGTTTTCGAGATCACAGAAATTTATAAATATATATACATACATACAAGAATTGCTCGTTTAAAGGTATAAGATACGAACCGATGACCTATGGGGCAAAAAGGTTTTCGAATGGCGACCACGTACTGGCAAGCGAAGCGTAGGATACCTGCAATGTAGTATGACGACCTGACCAAGGTCGCTGGAAGACGCTGGAAGACTTAGAGGCCTATTTCCAGCAGTGGACGTTATGCGGCTGAAATGATGAATGATTTATACTCATAATGGTTATTTGCGAAATTAATTAAATATTTTTTGTTGAAATTTATAAAAATTCTTTTGTACAGCTAGCCACGTTCATATGAAGTATATAAAAACGGTAAATACTCGTAGTGTTGGACATATTAAACAATTTTTCATTTGAGTGTTTAATGCACACGATTTTTCAAATATACGTTTATGTCGGCAAAGACACTGGTGGTGAATGGTAACAAATGCCTCAAAAACCGGGAAACGACCTTGTGAATCTAATGTTTTGGTCTCTGCGGAAATCCGTAGAAGCTCATTACAAGACTGAGGCGAACTTGAAAGATGATTATTCTGAAACCGCACTGAATTCGACGCTTCTGTTTCCAAGATGTGAAGATGAATCGCCTGTCGATATCGTGAGGTTCTCTGATAGAAATGTTTCAGATGTCACCTCTTGCGATCAGTTTCCGCGTGCTAGTGCTGTCGGCCGCCTATTTTTTGTATCGCACTTAAAACTTGGATATGAATTATTAAATCCCACTCCGCTCCGACTGTAAACGCGCTGGTTGCTTCCATTTGTTTTGCAAAAAACAGACAACATTGAAAGCCTCGCTCGTAATTTATGTAAGTAGGTTAGCAGTTTTAGTTCTGCTAGACTAGGAGCCTGCAGCTTCCAAACTAATGTTACAGTTACAAACCTACAACTACTCGTATTTTAGATTGTAACTGTTACTGACTTTAAGCATTGTAATAACTATCCAAAGAGCTGTCTTTTCCAAATATCATTCGTTTGGGACAGTATTCAAAATGCGGCAGCGCTCAATGGACCTGTCGCTCTAACGATCTTTAGCTCCAATGACCCGTCGCTCACGTGTCCTCTCGTGCCCTAATTTCTCCTATGACGTCCACTCTATTTCTATACATATAATAAAACAGTAAGAAAACATTGAATATATTTCCAAAAAAAAAATATTTGGGACGATATAGACAAGTTTTAAACTTCAATTTAATCATGAGATCACTTAAACTTTGGCACCGAGAAAGTTGCATTATTAAAAATTTTATTGCTAGGTTTTGTCTAATATTTCTTATTCGAGTCATACTTACCTACTACTACTCTCTCTTTGCTTTTTCGTTTGTATTCTTAGCCGTGTTTATACGTTGCCTATAGGCAATATTTAGCCGTAGGATCTCTGGCTATGCCTAAGATATTAAGCAACTCAGATAAATATGACGTGAGTGTACGGGAAGCGTGATTTAATTTCTCAGCCGTATTTCGGCCATTCTAGATAATGCCCGGTTGTCCGAGCTTCAGAAAGCTCTGCTCCGAATGCTCGTGCAGCCGGACGTGAAACTCAGTGTTCAAAATTGATCACTCAGTTAAAGTTTTTCGGTGAAATGTTAAAAGACCTGTTGCATTTGTTTTTCGTTTCAATAAGTTTTGCTTTGATACGGAATACTATCTCGATGTTTTTTTTAACAGTGAAGTAATTATTAGCACTCAGGTTTAATATAAAAGCTGCATCTCCCTATTTTCGTGAAAATTGTAGAAGTCAAATAATGGTCGTCAACATCAGGATTTTCTAAGAGGACGATGATCTAGCAAACACAACGGTCTTTATTGGTCTCGCAGCGAAATAGGATAGAAACGTGATCACGTGCTTATTTAGGTTTTGAACTTTTTCTTAATTCATTCATTGGCTTTTATTACGCTCCATATTTTTAATCTATAGGTAAACAATGCAAAAGTATAATAAATATGTCATATATATGTTATACCATATAACATACGAATTGTACGTTTTATCAGCAAACAACACAATACAAGCTCGCACAATGTTTTTACGTCGCGCGGCACAGGTTTTGATAAATTAGCGGCAATAAAGTTATCAGGCGGTAGATAACGCTAGTGTACCCCAGTAATGGACCCATCCATCCGTGACGCCTCCCGTCTTCCAGTTTAGTCACATTGTAGCATGGTCACAAAGGGGATAAGTAATAAAAATAATAAATCATTTATATCAGGCAACCAAATTAACATTTACATTTACATTTCAGGCCCACATGTATTTACTCTCAAAAAGGAATTTTTTTGTCACTGGATGGATGTAGTATTCGAGTAATGCAATAAAACCTATGATGCCCTCTTTCTTCCACTTTGGTAACACTGAATCTTAGAAGTCGTTAGTCGTATTCGTAAATTTCGTAAGGTACCTATTAAATGAATGTGTGTGTGAGGGAGAAAGACTTTGATACCAAAAAAGGATTAAATAGAATTTTTGATATTCATTAACAAAAACTTCTCAAAATTTATTTCAGATTCTATTCTTAGTAAGAAACTAGTAATATCTTCGTTTGGTCTTGAATAGAGTAAGGTATTGGTAAAAACTATGACAAACAGTATCTGTGACGTAATTGCAGTGTGACGAGTATCTACCATTCCTTCGCAGGCCTCCTGTCATAACTTATCCTGGCCAGAAGTAAGAAACAACACGCTTTTAGGCGGGAATCTTTGTGTTATGTCGATCGTACTTAGATCGTTACAGGAAGTGATGTCACAGGTATGGCACTTCATACAAACGGAGCAGCATATATACCTAGTACTACTACAAGCGAAACAATCCGTCCGTGCACACGTCAAATGTGTGAGTTAAACAATCAGGGTCGCCACCACAGAATTTGTTGCTTTGCTTACCTGTTTTTATCACTCGGAAATCTATAAAATTTTCGTTATTTATTGTTTTCCGTGGATAAACAATGATAATGTGCGCAGTTTCTCACCATTATAATTTAATAATCCTAAGTGACTCGCGTAATGTCTACGTGCGACTACCAATAACCCTGTTTTACTGCCACTTACACCTCACAATAACGGGGGAAGGGTTGCGGGGACACCAGATTGCGGAGGACGGTGCGAGTTTCCGTTCTGTATGTAATACTATTATTAATTCTGTGGTGATGTAACGACGTTACCCAATTTGGAGGTGTTTTTGTTTTAATTTTTAACGAAGGAGCGTTACGGGATTATCTTGCTCGTTAAGATTTTTTGAATGGGTAAAGTTAAAATACTTTGATGTTCATTTTATATAAGCTTGTTATAAAAATTAAAAAGGTTCCAACCTTTTTTAAACTGTCAGTATATATTTTGCAACTTTCATGTATTCTTAACACGTAACAAAATATACTGAAACTATTTTAAGGGTAGATATATAATTATGTATATCAAAATATATAAAAAAATGCTTTTCATGAAAACTTGAATCAGCTGTTGAGTTATTCTATGTAAAAGATGGAGTGGCAATATTTTATTTCCTTTTTCGCTATTGTTTCTCGGGGTAAGTTGTTCATTACATGATCTGAACTTATCCATGTAATAGTTTTAGTATTTAACGTTAGTTGTTACGACGAGTTCGTGTATGAGTACTACAGTCTGCGATAGCTTTCAGGCAGTCTGAGGATAGTAGAAAGGTTAACTTGTTTTATACTTACTTACCCCAGACCGAAGAAGAGGTTTGAAGCTACACTTTTATAGTTTTACACCTTTGTCCATCTCTGTGCGTGTCTGTTTGTATAATAATTCTAGCACCCAAACGAATATCACGTCTTTACCCCTAACGGGGCAGACATAGCATTTTGGGTCTTGAGCAGATAGAGACTCAAAGGCTACTTTTAGCTTGATGTGGGCAAAAAGGCGGATGAAGGTATTAAAACAGTAATGGGTTGCTAGCCACATCGCCTATTCCTCGATCGGCTCTTACAATCTGCTCGGGAAGAGAAGCAGCTGTGAAATTCTAACTTTTTCTTTTTTCGTAGACCAGCATGGAAGATATAATTTAAAATATGAACAATCTCTGCCATAATATCTAAGTGACTCGTGTCATCTGTAGCCGTGCGCGTGCGAGGGTCGGAGGTCCAAACCATGGGACCGGCTGGCACTGTAAACATTGCCAGAATATTACTAAGTAAATAGCTAATATATTATCACAAGTTCGTTAGTAATAGGTACATTCAGTATGTAAGCGTCGTATCACATCGCCGTGTCATCATCCGCGGCGGACGTGCGTGAGGGTCGGGGTTCGATCCCGCGAGGCCGGCCGGATATTCCGCCAGGGAACGCGAACATTGCCGGAATATTACATTGCATATTTTATATAGACTGTACCTGTCATGTATCTTGATATTTGTGTGTTCTTCACATGTTGTCATTGAATAAAGCTATGGTGTTAGCCGTTTAGGTCCCATATTTGGCATACATTTTATCACACTGATATTATAACAAAGGTGAAAGTTTTTGTGTGTCTGTGTATGTTTGTTACTTCTTCACGCGCAAACGGCTATACTAATGTTGATAAAATTGGATATGCAGAAAGCTGGCCACCTGGATTAACACATAGGCTACTTTAGGTGCGGGTAACACCGCGTGTTGCAGTCAATTAATCATACATTTTTCAGGCCAAATTCTTTGTTGTAACTGTGATATTTAATGAGATGCCTTTGATTCTTGTTACTGAAATAATTTGAATATCCCCTAAAGTAAATGATATCATAGGTAGTAAATACACTAGGATGCCGTTGACCCGACGTTATGTGTGTGTAGTAGTTGTTTGTCATGCGCAAATAGTATTCCAATGCTTTCTCCACAAAGGCATCTGTCCGTCCAGCGTCTGAGATATTACTCGTTCCTGCTGCGGCTCCACTTGATATTCCGAGTCACGTCGCGAGATCCGAACCCCGCAGTACGATACTCTGGGACGGCTGATCGAGTTATCGCGTTATTAGACGACTGAGAGAGGATATGCGATGCCCTTTGTAGTTTGTCTAAGGAGTTACCTCCTTAGACAAACTTAGTTATCTTTGTAATTTAAATTATTATTATTTTTAGCTCCTAAGCACACCAACTTTTCGATGTAAGTATTTCTTTGGTTGAAAGGTAACTTTACTTGATTGAGAGTGTTCTTAGTCGTTATTGTTACAAAGAGTTTACATAAATCTGTAATAGGCATCTGCACTATTTGTAAAATCAACTAATTACAAAAGTGATAATTATGAAATGGTGTTGTTAACAATTGAATTGAAAATGTCCAAATGACTCTTGCACGAGAGCCGTATCAACTTCCCTGACCTCCCGCAACAGTGTTGCCACACGGAAATAAAATCAGCACGGCGAGGAACAAGTTTATAAACGCTGGCAACACTGCTAACTTTAAATTGATTTCGGCCCGCTTGTTTAATTAGTTGCTAACTTTGTTTCGTGATAATTGGCGGGTTGTCGCTCCAAGATATGTTTGGGATTTCAAGGAGAAGTAATTTTAGATGGCCGTTTTCATTGTTGATACATGTTTTTTTCTTTTTCGTTTACAAGTTAAGCGAGTCATGTAATTAAATTGGATACGTGTCGTGATACTTTTTCGCCATATTTCATAACAGTGCCGATATGTCTGAGTGCGAGGTATGGCCCCGCCGACCCCGGGCTCTGAATCGTTCCCGCTGAGGACGCAACCAGAAATACGGGAGGATGATGACAAACATGGTATATCTGGGTGTTAGGAAAAAATTGCAAGTCAAAAAGACTGAAACATAAAGACGAGCGGTAATAAATCAGACTGGTTAAATATTTTTAGACAAGTTTTAAACTTCAATTTAATCATGAGATCACTTAAACTTTGGCACCGAGAAAGTTGCATTATTAAAAATTTTATTGCTAGGTTTTGTCTAATATTTCTTATTCGAGTCATACTTACCTACTACTACTCTCTCTTTGCTTTTTCGTTTGTATTCTTAGCCGTGTTTATACGTTGCCTATAGGCAATATTTAGCCGTAGGATCTCTGGCTATGCCTAAGATATTAAGCAACTCAGATAAATATGACGTGAGTGTACGGGAAGCGTGATTTAATTTCTCAGCCGTATTTCGGCCATTCTAGATAATGCCCGGTTGTCCGAGCTTCAGAAAGCTCTGCTCCGAATGCTCGTGCAGCCGGACGTGAAACTCAGTGTTCAAAATTGATCACTCAGTTAAAGTTTTTCGGTGAAATGTTAAAAGACCTGTTGCATTTGTTTTTCGTTTCAATAAGTTTTGCTTTGATACGGAATACTATCTCGATGTTTTTTTTAACAGTGAAGTAATTATTAGCACTCAGGTTTAATATAAAAGCTGCATCTCCCTATTTTCGTGAAAATTGTAGAAGTCAAATAATGGTCGTCAACATCAGGATTTTCTAAGAGGACGATGATCTAGCAAACACAACGGTCTTTATTGGTCTCGCAGCGAAATAGGATAGAAACGTGATCACGTGCTTATTTAGGTTTTGAACTTTTTCTTAATTCATTCATTGGCTTTTATTACGCTCCATATTTTTAATCTATAGGTAAACAATGCAAAAGTATAATAAATATGTCATATATATGTTATACCATATAACATACGAATTGTACGTTTTATCAGCAAACAACACAATACAAGCTCGCACAATGTTTTTACGTCGCGCGGCACAGGTTTTGATAAATTAGCGGCAATAAAGTTATCAGGCGGTAGATAACGCTAGTGTACCCCAGTAATGGACCCATCCATCCGTGACGCCTCCCGTCTTCCAGTTTAGTCACATTGTAGCATGGTCACAAAGGGGGTAAGTAATAAAAATAATAAATCATTTATATCAGGCAACCAAATTAACATTTACATTTACATTTCAGGCCCACATGTATTTACTCTCAAAAAGGAATTTTTTTGTCACTGGATGGATGTAGTATTCGAGTAATGCAATAAAACCTATGATGCCCTCTTTCTTCCACTTTGGTAACACTGAATCTTAGAAGTCGTTAGTCGTATTCGTAAATTTCGTAAGGTACCTATTAAATGAATGTGTGTGTGAGGGAGAAAGACTTTGATACCAAAAAAGGATTAAATAGAATTTTTGATATTCATTAACAAAAACTTCTCAAAATTTATTTCAGATTCTATTCTTAGTAAGAAACTAGTAATATCTTCGTTTGGTCTTGAATAGAGTAAGGTATTGGTAAAAACTATGACAAACAGTATCTGTGACGTAATTGCAGTGTGACGAGTATCTACCATTCCTTCGCAGGCCTCCTGTCATAACTTATCCTGGCCAGAAGTAAGAAACAACACGCTTTTAGGCGGGAATCTTTGTGTTATGTCGATCGTACTTAGATCGTTACAGGAAGTGATGTCACAGGTATGGCACTTCATACAAACGGAGCAGCATATATACCTAGTACTACTACAAGCGAAACAATCCGTCCGTGCACACGTCAAATGTGTGAGTTAAACAATCAGGGTCGCCACCACAGAATTTGTTGCTTTGCTTACCTGTTTTTATCACTCGGAAATCTATAAAATTTTCGTTATTTATTGTTTTCCGTGGATAAACAATGATAATGTGCGCAGTTTCTCACCATTATAATTTAATAATCCTAAGTGACTCGCGTAATGTCTACGTGCGACTACCAATAACCCTGTTTTACTGCCACTTACACCTCACAATAACGGGGGAAGGGTTGCGGGGACACCAGATTGCGGAGGACGGTGCGAGTTTCCGTTCTGTATGTAATACTATTATTAATTCTGTGGTGATGTAACGACGTTACCCAATTTGGAGGTGTTTTTGTTTTAATTTTTAACGAAGGAGCGTTACGGGATTATCTTGCTCGTTAAGATTTTTTGAATGGGTAAAGTTAAAATACTTTGATGTTCATTTTATATAAGCTTGTTATAAAAATTAAAAAGGTTCCAACCTTTTTTAAACTGTCAGTATATATTTTGCAACTTTCATGTATTCTTAACACGTAACAAAATATACTGAAACTATTTTAAGGGTAGATATATAATTATGTATATCAAAATATATAAAAAAATGCTTTTCATGAAAACTTGAATCAGCTGTTGAGTTATTCTATGTAAAAGATGGAGTGGCAATATTTTATTTCCTTTTTCGCTATTGTTTCTCGGGGTAAGTTGTTCATTACATGATCTGAACTTATCCATGTAATAGTTTTAGTATTTAACGTTAGTTGTTACGACGAGTTCGTGTATGAGTACTACAGTCTGCGATAGCTTTCAGGCAGTCTGAGGATAGTAGAAAGGTTAACTTGTTTTATACTTACTTACCCCAGACCGAAGAAGAGGTTTGAAGCTACACTTTTATAGTTTTACACCTTTGTCCATCTCTGTGCGTGTCTGTTTGTATAATAATTCTAGCACCCAAACGAATATCACGTCTTTACCCCTAACGGGGCAGACATAGCATTTTGGGTCTTGAGCAGATAGAGACTCAAAGGCTACTTTTAGCTTGATGTGGGCAAAAAGGCGGATGAAGGTATTAAAACAGTAATGGGTTGCTAGCCACATCGCCTATTCCTCGATCGGCTCTTACAATCTGCTCGGGAAGAGAAGCAGCTGTGAAATTCTAACTTTTTCTTTTTTCGTAGACCAGCATGGAAGATATAATTTAAAATATGAACAATCTCTGCCATAATATCTAAGTGACTCGTGTCATCTGTAGCCGTGCGCGTGCGAGGGTCGGAGGTCCAAACCATGGGACCGGCTGGCACTGTAAACATTGCCAGAATATTACTAAGTAAATAGCTAATATATTATCACAAGTTCGTTAGTAATAGGTACATTCAGTATGTAAGCGTCGTATCACATCGCCGTGTCATCATCCGCGGCGGACGTGCGTGAGGGTCGGGGTTCGATCCCGCGAGGCCGGCCGGATATTCCGCCAGGGAACGCGAACATTGCCGGAATATTACATTGCATATTTTATATAGACTGTACCTGTCATGTATCTTGATATTTGTGTGTTCTTCACATGTTGTCATTGAATAAAGCTATGGTGTTAGCCGTTTAGGTCCCATATTTGGCATACATTTTATCACACTGATATTATAACAAAGGTGAAAGTTTTTGTGTGTCTGTGTATGTTTGTTACTTCTTCACGCGCAAACGGCTATACTAATGTTGATAAAATTGGATATGCAGAAAGCTGGCCACCTGGATTAACACATAGGCTACTTTAGGTGCGGGTAACACCGCGTGTTGCAGTCAATTAATCATACATTTTTCAGGCCAAATTCTTTGTTGTAACTGTGATATTTAATGAGATGCCTTTGATTCTTGTTACTGAAATAATTTGAATATCCCCTAAAGTAAATGATATCATAGGTAGTAAATACACTAGGATGCCGTTGACCCGACGTTATGTGTGTGTAGTAGTTGTTTGTCATGCGCAAATAGTATTCCAATGCTTTCTCCACAAAGGCATCTGTCCGTCCAGCGTCTGAGATATTACTCGTTCCTGCTGCGGCTCCACTTGATATTCCGAGTCACGTCGCGAGATCCGAACCCCGCAGTACGATACTCTGGGACGGCTGATCGAGTTATCGCGTTATTAGACGACTGAGAGAGGATATGCGATGCCCTTTGTAGTTTGTCTAAGGAGTTACCTCCTTAGACAAACTTAGTTATCTTTGTAATTTAAATTATTATTATTTTTAGCTCCTAAGCACACCAACTTTTCGATGTAAGTATTTCTTTGGTTGAAAGGTAACTTTACTTGATTGAGAGTGTTCTTAGTCGTTATTGTTACAAAGAGTTTACATAAATCTGTAATAGGCATCTGCACTATTTGTAAAATCAACTAATTACAAAAGTGATAATTATGAAATGGTGTTGTTAACAATTGAATTGAAAATGTCCAAATGACTCTTGCACGAGAGCCGTATCAACTTCCCTGACCTCCCGCAACAGTGTTGCCACACGGAAATAAAATCAGCACGGCGAGGAACAAGTTTATAAACGCTGGCAACACTGCTAACTTTAAATTGATTTCGGCCCGCTTGTTTAATTAGTTGCTAACTTTGTTTCGTGATAATTGGCGGGTTGTCGCTCCAAGATATGTTTGGGATTTCAAGGAGAAGTAATTTTAGATGGCCGTTTTCATTGTTGATACATGTTTTTTTCTTTTTCGTTTACAAGTTAAGCGAGTCATGTAATTAAATTGGATACGTGTCGTGATACTTTTTCGCCATATTTCATAACAGTGCCGATATGTCTGAGTGCGAGGTATGGCCCCGCCGACCCCGGGCTCTGAATCGTTCCCGCTGAGGACGCAACCAGAAATACGGGAGGATGATGACAAACATGGTATATCTGGGTGTTAGGAAAAAATTGCAAGTCAAAAAGACTGAAACATAAAGACGAGCGGTAATAAATCAGACTGGTTTTAGTTCCGTTTACGGACGGAGACATGTAATCTTCTGCAATTTCAAAAGTGTGTGTTGAAAATGAAAAGTGGCATATTATACTCGTTTTTACCCACTTAGGTGTGTCAAACGCCATTGACAACATTTGTTTTTAGGGTTCCGTAGCCAAAAGGTAAAAACGGGACCCTATTACTAAGACAGCTGTTCGTCTGTCGGTCTGTCGTCTGTCTGTCACCAGACTGAATCTCATGAACCGTGATAGTTAGTTGAAATTTTTACAGATGATGTATTTTTGTTGCCGCTATTTAAAAAAATACTAAAAACTGAATAAAATAAATACTTAAGCTCCAATACAACAAACGTGATTTTTTTATAGACAATGCGCGAGTCCGACCCTCCCGGTTTTTTGTAATTTTAACCCTTGGCCGGTTTTTTGTAATTTTAACGAGCGAGATTAATGGCTTGGATCTCCGGTATAAACATTAACCTAATAATTATACGGTTGATCAAATATTGGTTTCAATTGTTGTGTTGTTGACTTTGAAACAGTCTCTCTGGAGTGTTGCGTCAACAGTTCATCAAAACCGGGTTCATTAGTTAATTAAGTTTAATTGCATTTGTTGCAGAAATCAATATTGGTCGGACGCGATTATTTTATTGACTGACGATCGGCCTTTCGAGTGCTGCGTCAATATCCGCGCGATTTTGGTCACACTGGGCCAGTTATATCAACTGCCATAATCGAAAGCCATTTGCGGCAAAATGTGGATTTCGTTCGTGTGGTGAATGGTATCTATTGCACTGTATAATACTATACATTACTTAGTATTCCATAACACAAGCCTCGAAATAACTTTGAGGCTGGCTCAGTCTGTGTGTACTGATTGGTCCGTATATATTATTATACATTTATTTACTTATTTATTATTATACATTTGGATAATAAAAGTGAGACAGTGATACAGAATAAGCTACTGACATTATATTCGGCCGATCCATTTAGTCTTTATGTTCTCGCGACAGAATCTTGTCCCTGCACCGTACATACTCACATGTCTCACAACTACTGATCAAAAGCTACTCGCCACGCCACTCGTTCGACCACTGTGAGCACTGCAAGCCGTGTATCAGTTAATTAAGCTAGATGTATCGCCGGCGATGCAATTAATGCAGTGCCATTAGCGTCTCCCGGGTGTTTGCTCTCCAATATCATTAGAAGGCTAAAGTAATTACTGATCACTTTGCTAAGTGCTCATATCAATCAATTTCAAAAGTTATCACAACTTAATAATGTAATATACTTGTTACATATCGCACAACTTGATATTATACAATTTATTTTATTAAAATTATATATTATCGTATCACGCCTATTTCCCACAGGAGGCTGAGCTTTACTGTCTTGAATGCTTTACAAGTTTACAGTTAGGGCATACCAGATCTCTTCTTTTGGGATAAACGAGCGAAATTCTCTGAGTCTACTATAACAATCCGACATATAAATATTGTTCGATGATAACTCTAGTATTTTTTTGGTTGATTGGTAGGCGAGTAAAAGAAAATAATAAAATACATTTGTTAAAGTTCGAACATGAGCTATATCGATTTGACGAGATATAGGTAGCTACACACGTGTTAGTGTTAGCCGCCAAACTCTAAACTGGCCTCATAATGTATACTGAAACAAAGTTTCAACCGTCCCGTGAATAAAGCGAGTAATGCGGTTACAATAAATGGAAAAATCTGACGTTATTTCCCAAAAACGTTGTAAAAGGACTTTCGAGGCGGGGCGGGGGCGGGGGCGTGCGGGCGGCGCGGGCGACGTAATTCGATTGCTTATGCTAAGGAGAAGAAATCGCTTGACGAAATAACATAAAAATCACATTTATCGTTTGAAATAAGGTAAATGTTGTCAACAGACGTTTCATGGTCGCGTTTATCATAAAGTTGTTTTTAAGTGTTTATAATGAATAAACTATTAAGTTTTAATAGCATGTGTGTGTGTTAAGATATATTAAATAAAGATTATTCTTATTCTTATTATTTAAACAATTCTACCACTAATAAAAAGCTACGTTATCTGCGAGTTACACAGATATCCCTATGAAAATTGCAACAATGTAACTCAAGGTATAAAAAAATTGCCTGTGTACGTCATCATGCCGCGTGCGCTGCCAACATTTTTGCTGATAGTCAATACATACATTTATACGTATATTATTATCACGCCTGTTTCCCACAAGGGTATGTAGGTATACATGTTAAGTATATATATACAGCGTGGAAGGGACATACTCGTAATAAATCTAACCACGAGCTATGCTAGATCACTATATAGTGTAACGGAATTAAAAAAGAACAAAAAAATTGTTTTGGTTTCTTGACTGTTATTTTAATTTGACAGTGATCTAGTATACCCCTTTGTTTGATTTATCACTGGTATATCCCTTCCAAGTTGTATATGTAGCTACAAGAAAGTCCGCAACGCTATCGAAGCTATGTTAACGGACTTTATTTTAGGTCAAATAAGAAACTTATTGAGATAAACAGTCTTTGTAAAGGCCCTTTGCTTTAAATAAGGGACGTAAGGTGTTAAGCTATGTAAGCCAAGTTATTTATCTTATACCTTTAAACGAGCAATTCTTGTATATTTATTTATATATTTATATGTATGTATATAAATTTGTGTGATCTCGAAAACGGCTCTAACGATTTCGCTGAAAATTGGTATATGGGGGTTTTCGGGGGTAAACAATCGATCTAGATTAGTCTTATATTTGGGAATACGCGTGTTTTCGAGTTTTCATGCGTTTTTCTTTCCACGCAGAATATGATCGCTAATTTCGTCGCACCGGCTGCCATCCGTTTTGGCTCAGCTGTTTATGATGCGGACCGCTAGAAAAAGTGTAACGGGTTCGAATCCCACTTGGTGACTTACTTTTTTTATGTTCAAATTTATATATAATTTTTTATTTTGTATTGTTTTTAGACAAGTTTAAAAAAATGTAGTTAATATTCGAGATGTAACCGAGCGAAGCTCGGTCGCCCAGGTACTATAATACTAAAAACAACTAATAAGTCTTGAATTTCCTAAGTGTCATATCTCGAAAACTTGGAAGTTATTGTAAGCCTTGCATACGAACGCTACTTAAAGTTGAAGATAACTTACTCTCGTAAACCGTAGTTAGCGAGTGTCGGCACGAGACGCACCAGCGACCAACAACTAAACAGCAGTTGCAGGTCGGCCCCTCGCCCGCCCCTCAACAATGACAGTTTAACTGCTTGCTGACACAATTACGTTTTGAATACGAGGTTTATTTTATATTTAGGTACATTTTCATCTTATTTTCTTTCTATTTTACTAAAGGTAAACTTTGTATCAAATAATGTTTTAGTTTTATCAAAACTAGCTAAATTACACCGGGTCTCTGCTCGTATTTAACTTGAAGATAATTTCCACCCAAGACTGACACCGGCAGACGCTCGTCCCGGGCTGACGCAAATTATGTGTTTCCCGTTAAAAGATAATAACTAGGCTAGGCTTTGGCGGCGCTGGGAGCTACGCCGTAGTACGCTACGGACTTACGGAGTATATTTTGTTCATAAAAGATACTGAGAATACACTGACAGTGCTACGAGTTCCGCAGTGTTTGCTTATAGAAGCTTTTTACGCCACAGCAAGACGTTAGAAATTACATAATTTTTCAAAACTAAAAACCAACTTCACTTCCAAACTATAATTAAAATTTCTATGGTGCCACCACGAAAAAATAATTTCCAAATCGGACCAGGCGTCTCCATACATAAAGAAAAAGATTCCGACGAATTGATAACCTCCTCCTTTTTGTATGTCGGTTAAAAAGTAATTGGACGGTGTACTGCGCTGTAGTACGTTACAAAGCATTTATTTGTAGAAGATATTAGGCGGGTACATGGCGGTGCTACGAGTTAGCTCGTAGCTTGCTATGTAGCATGGCTGTAGAATATACCTGGCTTGATCGGAGCTACGAGTTGGGGCGAAGCATGCTACGAAGTATTTGTTTTTATATTAAAGAAGCTTTGTACTGCTACGACCTTTCAAATTGAGCCACAGCAAGTTAGGAAGCATTTGTGAGCTGAGAGTACGTTGAGAAGAACTGAGCGACTTGACAATGAAGGCACTTGACTTGCACCCTCTTGCATTGCGGTCCGAGTGCAATAACAACATGCATTATAAACGGATCTCAAACAGCGGCGCTTCAAAGGAACGTGCTCTGCTCGTTAGCAGTATGAAATTGTGAGGGAATGGCGCAGTTAAAATGTTGGAGATATATATAAATACACACACACGCTATCGTATCTTTATTCCTAATAGGGCAGACAGAGCATTTTTGGTTGTGCGGTTCCTTCTAAATGGGAATCCAGACCTGCTAGACCCAAAAGTCACTTTTATGGTGGACGATAAAGATGAATAATTGGCCAAGTACGTGTCGGGCCACGCGCAGTATAGGGTTCCGTAGTTGTTAATGCCAACTTGCAGTCTAAAACGGCTAAGTATTGAATTTGTATGAAATTTTCCTTTTCGAGTACATTTTATAAGTTGATCGCCTATAACTTTTTGATTTGTTAACCCTACTTAGCTCTGATAGTTTTCCTTTAAACTACATTATATATACTATAGCTGTGATTTTTTTCACGTGTCCATATATAACCGTATAACAGATAGACGGGGGGGACACGTGAACGTAACAAAAAAATTCACTTTAAACCTAAATATTTCAGACACGGATCCCTAAATCGAAAAATGGTGTTTCCAAGCTCACAATATTTTTAAAAGACCTATTCAACGATACCACACAATGTGTTTGTAGAGAAAAAAAATATTGACTTTCTGTTTACTTGTTTGGCAGCTACCCTAAAAAAAATTATTTCCATATTTTATTTTACGACTTTTTCGCCATGATTGATATACAGATCCATGCTAAATTACAGCTCTCTAGTAGTTATAGTGTCTAAGTAGGACCGCGGACGGACAGACAGACAGACAGACAGACAGACATGGCGAAACTATAAGGGTTCCTACGTTGTTTACTACGGAACCCTAAAAAAGGAATCAAAATAGTGATGGGTTCGCCTTGTTCGATTCGTGCGCTGGAAGAAAAGCAAAGTAGCTAATAAGTTTTTTTGTTCTCCTTGACCAGCATGGAATCTTATACCTTTAAACGAGCAATTCTTGTATGTATGTATGTATATATATATTTATTTATAAATTTCTGTGATCTCGAAAACGGCTCTAACGATTTCGCTGAAAAATTGTATATGGGAGTTTTCGGGGGTAAAAAATCGATCTAGATTAGTTTTATGTTTGGGAAAACGCCTGTTTTCGAGTTTTCATGCGTTTTTCTTTCCACGCAGAATATGGTCGCTAATTTCGTCGCGCTGCGACCGCCTTGATTTAGCTCAGCGGTTAAGGATAGCGACCGCTAGAAAGAGTGTTACGGGTTCGAATCCCACTCGGTGACTTACTTTTGTTTTTTTTTATGTTTAAGTTTATATTTTTTTATTATTTTGCATCGTTTTTAGACAAGTTTAAAAAAAATTGTTAATGTTTGAGATGTAACCGAGCAAAGCTCGGTCGCCCAGGTACTAATTGTATTATACATACATAGTACACAAAAATATTATACAAAACAAAAATATTGTAATCATAACTTTTGCAACAACATAAGAAAAAAACTAGCAGAGGCCTATGTCCAGCAGTGGACGTTGTGCGGCTGAAATGATGATGATGAAGAAAAACTAGCGAGCTAAGTTTTCAGTGTGTGGTATTTTTAACCCCCAACAAAAAGAGGGGTATTATAATATGTTTGACGCTAACGTCCTTCAGTCCGTCTGTCTATCTGTGGCATATCACTCGAGCGGAAAAATCTTTTGATGCGGTTATCACGTGAAAACAAGTTCTCTTGCGGTTGTTCTTAGCTATAATTGATGATAATCGGTTCAGCCGTTTAAAAGTAATTAGGGGTTAACGTTTGAAAGTGAGGGCTTTCCCAAGCAAATAATAGATGGCGCTACGGATATCAAGTCGTATCGGTGGTTCCGATACTTATCACTGGACGGTACTTTGACAGTTGAAGTTTTTTTAATTTGCTTAGCAAATAAACTTGTTATGATGTCTGTTTGACGATAGGTAATGATTTATCATTATATCTATATGATAAATCATTACCTATCGTCAAACAGACATTGTTCATAGCAAGTGAACACTGATAATTTGAGTCAAATCGGTCAAGAGGTTTCACAGTATGTTGCGGTAACGTACTACAAGTTGACTCGGCCCCACACCACAAGCCTACATTCAGTGAGTACTCACCGCGGGACACAGTGTGAGCTGTCAGCATCCGTCGCCAGTGCCGAGTTGTCGCCACTGCTCGGAGACAGATTTACCGCCGGCTGCCCTGTCCGGCCATAGGCGGCTTTATGAAGCCTACATCACATATACTCTACTTCTATAAATTAAATAAATATGTTCTCACAACTCACACTGATTGAGCTAGCTCCAAAGTAAATTCTAGACTGGTGATAAGGGATACTAACTTAGCGATACCATATTTTATAACAAACTAGCTGCCCCCCTGCGGTTACCCGCGCGTTAAGTAGCCTATGTGTTAATCCAGAGTGTCAGCTTCCTGCATATCAAATTTTATCAAAATTAGTCCAGCCGTTTGCACGTGATGAAGTAATAAACACGCACACAAATGTTTGCCTTCATGTTATTAATGTGATAGTGTGATAAATGTATATATAAACATCCAAGACACAGGTGACACAGGTCATCTGATCATTTTCCATCTTGACTTGACCGGAGATCAAACCCGGGACCTCCGGAGTCTTGGAGCGAATAAAATTAGTTGGAATAGGAAATCAAAATAGCTATGAGCTGGCTGCATCGCCTAATTCTCGAGATTTTTGAATTACGATCTGCGCGGGAAGAGAAGCCGCTGTTTTAGTGTTACATGATCATGGACGATCATATGTTAAATTACTAAAATATTTAACAAAAAGAACATACTTACTTTTATAATATAATACTTCTGATATGATAAAAGCTTTGTGGCGAGTCAACAGTCGAGTCGCTAAGCCGTTGCAACGAGGCATAGGAATGCGAAATCACGCCACCTCGACGTCATCGATCATACGATGTTATGACTCATCACTGCCTACGCGCCTACGAGCTGCGCACACACACTACGAAGCTACGCAAGCGCCGCCTCCTGCGATAAGCGGCCAATGATCTCGCCGCGGAGCTACGACGTGCAACATGGCCGCCGATGCATCTTTTGTTTTCGTAAAGCGACCATCATGGACGAGCCCCCACTGCGCGCACGCAATGTCAAGCGCGAACCATAATTATTATTAATTATTTTTATGTATAAAAATGTGAACACTTGTAAACCAAAAAGCACTTCGAATACAATTCTAGTCGTAGTACCAACTTTTATTTCACGCCCTTATTCGATCTCACACTAAATTAAGAAGTGTTAGGGCTGATAGTCAGTTAGGTCGTTAGGTAATCTAGGACACCTACATCAAGACCTACATCCAGTCGACTACCGCTTCACTGGTGACCCCGTAAGAAGAATGTCGGAGACGAACAAGGACGTACCACCGGTACTCGGCCTGCCTACCTTGATGGAGTCCTGCAGGGTAGCAGTGAGGAGTCCTGCTTTCAATCCCGCCGATCCCGAACTATGGTTTGCCCAACTGGAAGGTCAGTTTACTCTCTCAAATATTACTGTCGACAGTACTAAGTACTACTACGTACTATCCCAGTTGGAGCCGCAACACACTGCCGAGGTTCGGGATATCATCGTTTCCCCACCAGATACTGGAAGGTATGAGAAGCTGAAAGTGGAACTAATCAGGAGGCTTTCCGCATCACAGGAGCGCAAAACCAAGCAATTGCTGATGCATGAAGAACTGGGCGATCGGAAGCCATCCCAATTTCTACGACATCTCCAATACCTGGCAGGAACCAACGTACCATCAGACTTCATCCGCACTATTTGGGCTAGTAGACTACCTACTAACCTGCAGACCATAGTGGCATCCCAGGCGAGCATGGGACTGGAAGAAGTAGCACAACTGGCCGACCAAATAAATGACATCGTTCCAGTAACCGGGCAAGTAGCTTGCACTAGTACTAAACACTTGCCAGTAAGTACAGCAACGACGAGTTCGTCTACGGATGTGCTAGTACAACGTATTGAAGCACTCACCCGGAGACTAGAAGCAATGGAGGTACGTGGTAGATCACGCAGAAGATCCAGAAGCAGAGGACCTCGAGACTACAGCCGATCTCAGTCGCGTCAACGACCCGATGGCCACCCACATTGCTGGTACCACTACCGTTTCAAGGAACGAGCACGAAAATGCACGCAGCCATGCAGCTACCAGAAGTCGGTAAACTATCAGGGCAGCCAGTAGTGGCGGAAAGTGACTGCCCAGGTCAGACAAGCCGCCTATTTGTCACGGATCGCAAGACCAAGATACAGTATCTTATCGACACGGGTTCAGACTTGTGTGTATTTCCAAGATCTGCTATCCGAGGGCAACTAACCAAGTCTAAGTATGAGTTGTTCGCTGCAAATGGGACAGTCATTTCTACTTTTGGCTACCTTGGCCTTACTTTGGACTTGGGGCTTCGTCGTGCATTCTCCTGGCGTTTTGTCGTAGCAGACGTATCAAGGCCAATCATCGGAGTCGACTTTTTAGGCTACTACAACCTGCTAGTCGACGTCCGCAACCAACGTCTAGTCGATGGTGTCACTTCACTTGCCGTTCACGCGCCGCGTCGGAATTCTTCACAGGCGATTTCATCGGTACGCACCACCACCGCTGATGATTCTGCATACCACCGTCTTTTGCGAGAGTACAGTGTAATCACACGACCTGCTGGAAAGCCAAGTAAGCCTCGACACTCGACGGTACATCATATCCGCACCACTCCTGGCCCTCCCGTTTCCAGCCGTCCCCGCAGATTGGATCCAGAACGGTTGTGTATAGCAAAAAAGGAGTTTGATGAGATGCTGCAGAATGGCACCGCGAGACCATCAGAGAGCCCTTGGTCTTCGCCGCTTCACCTGGACCGCAAAAAGAACGACGGATGGCGCCCTTGCGGTGATTATCGCGCATTAAATGCAAGGACAATACCAGACAGATACCCTGTGAAGCATATCCAGGACTTTGCACATCAGCTGACTGGTACCAACACCTATTCTACCATAGATCTGGTAAAAGCGTATAACCAGATTCCCGTTTACGAAGAGGATATCCAGAAGACGGCCATTACTACACCGTTCGGCTTGTTCGATTTCCCATATATGACGTTCGGACTTCGCAACGCTGCACAGACGTTCCAGCGATTTATGGATGAAGTGCTCAGGGGCCTCGACTTTTGTTATGGGTATATCGACGATATTTTGGTGTTCAGCTCCAGCAGATCCCAACACGAACAGCATCTTAGGCAGCTATTTGAGAGACTGGCAGAATACGGCGTACTAATAAACACCAGCAAGTGTGTATTTGGGCAACCTGAGGTAAGCTTCCTTGGCTATAAAGTTTCAGCTGCAGGCATTCAACCACTCAGCTCCAAAGTTCAAGCTGTCCAGGACTACCCAGCACCCAAAACCGTGAAGGAGTTACGCCGATTTCTAGGTATGATCAACTTCTATCGTCGTTTCATACCCAATGCAGCGCAAACTCAAGCACCCCTGAACAATATTCTCTCCGGCCCAAAGGTCAAAGGCTCGCATCCTGTCCACATGACGGCAGAACTGCTGCTAGCTTTCAACCAATGTAAGCAGAAACTGGCAGACGCAGCTTTGTTGGCGCATCCAGATCAGCATGCAAAAGTTGCCATACAGACCGATGCCTCAGACACCGCAATTGGAGCAGTCTTGCAACAGCGTAAAGGTGAAGATTGGCAGCCACTAGCATTCTTCTCGAGGAAGCTGAGTCCCTCTCAGAAGAAATATAGCCCCTATGACAGGGAATTGCTTGCAATATACGAAGCAATACGCTACTTCAGACATATGGTGGAAGCAAAACCCTTCACAGTCATGACAGACCACAAGCCGCTGACTTATGCGTTCGCCAAGCAGCGTGAAAATTGTTCGCCGCGTCAATTCCGATACCTCGACTATATAAGCCAGTTTACAACTGACATTAGGTATATAGCAGGGAAGGACAACGTAGTTGCTGACTCATTGTCTCGCATTAATGAAATTAAATTGCCCCTAGATTACCAGTCCCTTGCCAAAGACCAGGAAACAGACGAGGAGCTACAAACCTTGCTGAAAGAAGGATCAAGCCTCACTCTCCAGAAGCGCAGAAGGGCTGGCACAGACTGCGAGGTATACTGCGACGTGTCGGTAAGCCCTCGCCCATTTATTACCAGACCATTTCGCAGACAGATCTTTGAGACGCTGCATAACCTCAGCCACCCTGGAGTCAAAGCATCAGTTCGACTTGTATCGCAACGGTACGTCTGGCCTGGTATTCGCAAGGACTGTCGACAATGGGCAAAGCAATGTCAAGAATGTCAGCGCAGCAAAGTGACGAGACACACAACAGCACCCTTCGCAGCATTCCAGACGCCTTCAGGTCGCTTTCAACACATTCACTGTGATATAATTGGTCCCTTACCTTTATCTTCTGGCAACAGGTACTGCTTGACCATCGTGGATCGTGTCACACGCTGGCCTGAGGCAATTCCGCTTCAGGACATCACCGCCGAGAGCTGTGCAGCAGCCTTGACAGCCGGGTGGATAGCGCGTTTTGGGTGTCCTGAGCGCATCACCACCGACCGCGGACGGCAGTTCGAGTCCCAGACGTTCAAAGACCTGGCCGCGCTCATCGGTGCAGCACACCATCACACCACAGCGTATCATCCAGCTGCAAACGGCCTGGTCGAACGCCTCCATCGCCAGCTCAAAGCCGCCATCGTTTGTCACACTGACGCCAACTGGACTGAAGCGCTGCCATGGGTTCTTCTAGGCATCCGCAGCGCATGGAAAGATGACCTCCAGACCTCAACAGCGGAGTTGGTCTACGGCGAACCGCTACGTTTGCCTGGACAGTTCCTCACCACGAGCCCGTCGGAGCTGGTGGATCCCACCAACATCATCAGCAGACTCCGCTCGCACATGAGGAAGCTGACAACACAACCCACGTCATGGCACACCAGCAGTAAGCACACTTTCTACGTACCTAAAGACCTTGACACAGCTACCCATGTCTTTCTTCGCCAAGGACCGGTAAAAAGACCGCTACAACCACCATACCAGGGTCCACACAAGGTTTTGCAGCGCAGCGGGAAGACTTTTGACATAGATGTCAATGGAAAAACCCAAAGAGTGACGATTGACCGCTTAAAACCAGCGTACATGGCCAAAGAAGACATCCCCAGCAGTCCAGAACTTCCAGCACAACATCCAGCAGCCGAGCAGCAGAGTCCCGTTAGAAGGACGAGAAGCGGGCGCACAGTTCGTTTTCCGGACTACTATCGCCCGTAGTAACGGGCTCGGCGGGGGAGTGATGTGGCGAGTCAACAGTCGAGTCGCTAAGCCGTTGCAACGAGGCATAGGAATGCGAAATCACGCCACCTCGACGTCATCGATCATACGATGTTATGACTCATCACTGCCTACGCGCCTACGAGCTGCGCACACACACTACGAAGCTACGCAAGCGCCGCCTCCTGCGATAAGCGGCCAATGATCTCGCCGCGGAGCTACGACGTGCAACATGGCCGCCGATGCATCTTTTGTTTTCGTAAAGCGACCATCTTGGACGAGCCCCCACTGCGCGCACGCAATGTCAAGCGCGAACCATAATTATTATTAATTATTTTTATGTATAAAAATGTGAACACTTGTAAACCAAAAAGCACTTCGAATACAATTCTAGTCGTAGTACCAACTTTTATTTCACGCCCTTATTCGATCTCACACTAAATTAAGAAGTGTTAGGGCTGATAGTCAGTTAGGTCGTTAGGTAATCTAGGACACCTACATCAAGACCTACATCCAGTCGACTACCGCTTCAGCTTCATAAATATTATATTTGAGCTCTAAGAGAGCATTGTAGCTCTATTATCGCTATTCGTTATATTAATGTAGTCTAGAAATTTGAGATAAAACTTTTGATTCATTCGAGTAATTGCAAGAAAATATGTGACTTTAATTTATGATCGAAAAAATGTTTTTACTTATTTGTGGATTAAAATGACTAACTTAAATCTAATGTAGGTATAACTTTTATCATCATAACGTCTGCGACGAGTTTAGTGTTTCATCTGAGTTGATTTATATTGAAGCAATAAAGCGCTGTACCAACTGGAAATAATGTTTATTTAATACTAGCCGAAGCCCGCGACTTCGTTCGTGTGGACTTTATGTCTCTGGGAAATGCTCATCAGGCTGAACAACTTTTACTAAGGCGACATTTTTATATCTCTTATAGTTTAGCTGGACCATTATGGTTCTGCATCAGGCGTTCTATTTTCCAAAATCATTTATACCCTATATGTTGCCCAGGCTTAATAGCTATATAACAAAAAAAAAAAAAACATTCAAATCCGTCCAGTATTTCCGGAGATTAGCGTGTACAAACAGACAAGCAGACAAACAGACAGACTTTTTGGAACGTAGTTCCTTATCGCGCGTTGGAAAAAGGAGGCTAGACGAAAAAAATTAAGACCAAAAGTTGTAACGACACTTTTTGGTACCTATAGATGTAAGCCGTGCGGTGTGCGCCTGTTTCTCTGTACGCTTGTAACTAAAAAACTACTGGACAGATTTTGTTGCAGTTTTCACTAATAGATAGATTGTTTATTCCGGATGGTTTATGTATATAATTTGTATGTATTTAATTTATATTTACTAAACTTTTTGTCAAAAAAGTGATTTCGGACACTGCAGTTAGGCACTTTCAGAGCTAACGCTGGCTAAGATTTAAAAGATACTAGCTTTTCGGACGCTGCGCGGGCTGCAAGCAGCCCGCGGTCTTTCGTGCGGCTGTTGAGGTGGGCTAAAGAATATGTCCAGTTGAGAAAATGGGTAAAAACTGCAGTCAGTAAAGGAAACATCAAAATATGTGTGGGGGCGGCCATCTTGGATCGAAAATCTGATTCCAGTTCCGAGTTCCGCGGGGTGCTTTACCCCAACATGCAAAATTTCAGGCCCCTACGAAGTCCCAGTGAGACGTTATAAACGAAATAAGTTTAATTTTCTAAAATTCAGACGCCATCTTGGATTCCAAAAAAAATATAGAATTTGGGTTTTTGGGGTCAAATTACATATAGATATCGATTTTCAGCCAAATCGCAAGTAGTTGACTTTCGGCGGCCATCTTGGATTTCCAAAATTAAAAAAAAAAGCGGCGCTTATGGGAGTGGCTCGGGCTTCGCCCTCGCCCGCAGCTCGCCCTGCGGGCTCGCATCACTCGGCCTACGGCCTCGTGAAAATTACTTGGAGGGGGGGGTCAAGGGGGGGGGGGGGGGGGGAGTGGCTCGGGCTTCGCCCTCGCCCGCAGCTCGGCCTGCGGCCTCGCGGTGTAGGGCTTTCCTTTTGGTCTTTGGCCTCTGGCTGCGCCAAGTTACTTGGGGGGCCGTTTGTATGAATTTTGTATGGAGGGGAATTGTCCATGTATGGCGGCCATCTTGGATTTTGAAAAAAATAAAAAAACGAATGACGCTCGTCAAATTGCTTACAACCCCCTACATTTTCGAAAAAAAATCACGCCCCTAACCCCAACCGTTTTCGCAGGCCGTACCCCTTCCACATCAGGTTTCCGCAGATCCTCAAATGTCAGATTTTTCTGGTACTCACTGGAGCACCCTCTATACGACCGCACATCAACCTAAACCCCACCAACCCCGCAACAGGGCAAACAACTCTGTCAGTGAGTGAGTGAGTGAGTCAGTGGTAATGTAGGTTTATATATTATAACTAGCTTTCCGGGCGCTGCGCGGGCTGCAAGCAGCCCGCGGTCTTTCGTGCGGCTGTTGAGGTAGGGTATGACATGTTTCCAGTTCAGAAAATGGGTAAAAACTGCAATCAGTATGGAAAACATCAAAATATGAGTGGGGGCGGCCATCTTGGATCTAAAATTTGATTCCAGTTCCGAGTACCGCGGGGTGCTTTACACCCACATGCAAAATTTCAGACCCCTACGAAGTCCCAGTGAGACGTTATAAACGAATTAAGTTTAATTTTCTAAAATCCAGACGCCATCTTGGATTCCAAAAAAAATATTGAATTAAGGTTTTTGGGGTCAAATTACATAAAGATATAGATTTTCAGCCAAATCGCAAGCAGTTGGCTTTCGGCGGCCATCTTGGATTCCCAAAAAAAAAAAAGACGCTACGCTTTGTGATATTGGCTCGGGCTTCGCCCTCGCCCGCAGCTCGCCCTACGGGCTCGCATCACTTGGCCTGCGGCCTCGTGAAATTTGCTTGTGGAGGGGGGGGGGGTCAAAGGGGGGGGATCTCGGGCTTCGCCCTCGCTCCGCAGCTTGGCCTGCGGCCTCGCTTGTGGGCTTCGCCTTCGGCCTTCGGCCTCAGGCTGCGCCGAGTTGTAGTTTGTATGAAATTTGTATGGATGGGAATTGTCCATGTATGGCGGCCATCTTGGATTTAGACAAAAATCAAAAAACAAATGACGGTCGTCAAATTGCTTATAATCTTCTACATTATGGAAAAAAAATGACGCCCCTAACCTCAACCGTTTTTGCAGGCCGTACCCCTTCCACATCAGGTTTCTGCAAATCCTCAAATGTCAGATTTTTCTGGTACTCACTGGAGCACTCTCTATACGATCACACATCAACCTAAACCCCACCAACCCCGCAACAGGGCAAACAACTATGTCAGTCAGTCAGTCAGTGGTAATGTAGGTTTATATATTATAACTAGCTTTTCGGGCGCTGCGCGGGCTGCAAGCAGCCCGCGGTTTTTCGTGCGGCTGTTGAGGTAGGCTAAATTACCTGTCCAGTTGAGAAAATGGGTAAAAACTGCAGTCAGTAAGGAAAACATAAAAAAATGTGTGGGCGGCCATCTTGGATCCAAAATCCGATTATAGTTTCGAGTTCCTCGGGGTACTTTACCCCCACATGCAAAATTTCAAAGCCCTAAAAAGTCCAAATAAGACGTTATAAATGAATTAAGTCTAATTTTTTAAAAGCCAGACGCCATCTTGGATTCCAAAAAAACTGTCAAATTTGGATTTTTCGGCTCAAAATACATTCGGATATCGATTTTCAGCCAAATCGGAGGCAGTTGACTTTCGGCGGCCATCTTGGATTTCCAAAACAAAAAAAAAAAATGCGCGTTACTTTTGTAAGTGGCTCGGGCTTCGCCCTCGCCCGAAGCTCGCCCTTCGGGCTCGCATCACTCGGCCTACGGCCTCGTGAAAATTACATGGGGGGAGGGGTGGTCAAAGGGGGGGAGCTCGGGCTTTGCCCTCGCTCCGCAGCTCGGCCTGCGGCCTCGCGGTAGGGCTTCGCCTTCGGCCTCCGGCCTCAGGCTGCGCCAAGTTACTTGGAATGTTTGTATGAAATTTGTATGGAGGGAAATTGTCCATGTATGGCGGCCATCTTGAATTTCGAAAAAAAACAAAAAACAAATAACGTTCGTCAAATTGCTTATAATCTTCTACATTATGGAAAAAAAATCACACCCCTAACCCCAACCGTTTTCGCAGGCCGTACCCCTTCCACATCAGGTTTCCGCAGATCCTCAAATGTCAGATTTTTCTGGTACTCCATTTAGCACTCTCTATACAACCGCACATCAACCTAAAACCCACCAACCCCGCAACAGGGCAAACAACTATGTCAATGAGTCAGTCAGTCAGTGAGTGGTAATGTAGGTTTATATATTATAAATAACTAGCTTTTCGGGCGCTGCGCGGGCTGCAAGCAGCCCGCGGTCTTTCGTACGGCTGTTGAGGTAGGGTAAGACATGTTTCCAGTTCAGAAAATAGGTAAAAACTGCAGTCAGTATGGGAAACATCAAAATATGTGTGGGGGCGGTCATCTTGGATCTAAAATTTGATTCCAGTTCCGAGTTCCGCGGGGTGCTTTACCTCCACATGCAAAATTTCAGACCGCTACGAAGTCCCAGTGAGATGTTATAAACGAAATGAGTTTAATTTTTTAAAGTCCAGACGCCATCTTGGATTCCAAAAAAAATATTAAATTTGGGTTTTTGGGGTCAAATTACATAAAGATATCGATTTTCAGCCAAATCGCAAGCAGTTGACTTGAGGCGGCCATCTTGAATTTCCGAAATTTTAAAAAAAAGCGGCCCTTGTGGTTGTGGCTCGGGCTTCGCCCTCGCCCGCAGCTCGCCCTACGGGCTCGCATCACTCGGCCTGTGGCCTCGTGAAAATTACTTGGAGGGGGGGGGTCAAGGGGGGGGGGGGGGAGTGGCTCGGGCTTCGCCCTCGCCCACAGCTCGGCCTGCGGCCTCGCGGTGGAGGGCTTTGCTTTTGGTCTTTGGCCTCTGGCTGCGCCAAGTTACTTGGGGGGCCGTTTGTATGAATTTTGTATGGAGGAAAATTGTCCTTGTATGGCGGCCATCTTGGATTTTGAAAAAAATCAAAAAACAAATGACGGTCGTCAAATTGCTTACTACCCTCTACATTTTGGAAAAAAAATCACACCCCTAACCCTAACCGTTTTTGCAGGCTGTAACCCTTCCACATCAGGTTTCTGCAAATCCTCAAATGTCAGATTTTTCTGGTACTCACTGGAGCACCCTCTATACGACCACACATCAACCTAAACCCCACCAACCCCGCAACAGGGCAAACAACTATGTCAATCAGTCAGTGAGTCAGTCAGTGGTAATGTAGGTTTATATATTATAATATATAACTAGCTTTTTGGGCGCTGCGCGGGCTGCAAGCAGCCCGCGGTCTTTCGTGCTTGCAGTTCAGGAAACGGGTAAGTTTGTATTGAGGGAAATTATCCTTGTATGGCGGCCATCTTGGATTTTTAAAAAAATTAAAAAACAAATGACTGTCGTCAAATTGCTTACAACCTTCTACATTTTGGAAAAAAAATCACACACCTAACCCTAACCGTTTTCGCAGGCCGTACCCCTTCCACATCAGGTTTCTGCAAATCTTCAAATGTCAGATTTTTCTGGTACTCCATTTAGCACCCTCTATACAACCATACATCAACCTAAACCCTACCAACCCCGCAACAGGGCAAACAACTATGTCAATGAGTCAGTCAGTGAGTGGTAATGTAGGTTTATATATTATAACTAGCTTGTCGGGCGCTGCGCGGGCTGCAAGCAGCCCGCGGTTCATCGTGGGGCTGTTGAGGTAGGCTAAGATATGTTTCCAGTTCAGAAAATGGGTAAGTATGTATGGAGGAAAATTGTCCTTGTATGGCGGCCATCTTGGATTTTGAAAAAAAATAAAAAACAAATGACGATCGTCAAATTGCTTACAACCCCCTACATTTTGGAAAAAAAAACACACCCCTAACTCTAACCGTTTTCGCAGGCCGTACCCCTTTCACATCAGGTTTCTGCAGATCTTCAAATGTCAGATTTTTCTGGTACTCACTGGAGCACCCTCTATACGACCACACATCAACCTAAACCCCACCAAGCCCGCAACAGGGCAAACAACTATGTCAATCAGTGAGTGAGTGGTATTGTAGGTTTATATATTATAATAT
Source organism: Acrobasis consociella (assembly GCA_963555685.1). NCBI lineage: Eukaryota > Metazoa > Arthropoda > Insecta > Lepidoptera > Pyralidae > Acrobasis > Acrobasis consociella. The sequence continues at coordinate 160,479 of OY743106.1, forward strand.
AACTAGCTTTTCGGGCGCTGCGCGGGCTGCAAGCAGCCCGCGGTTTTTCGTGCGGCTGTTGAGGTGGGCTAAATAACATGTCCAGTTCAGAAAATGTGTAAGTTTGTATGAAGGAAAATTGTCCTTGTATGGCAGCCATCTTGGATTTTTAAAAAAATCAAAAAACAAATGACGCTCGTCAAATTGCTTACAACTCCCTACATTTTGGAAAAAAAATCACGCCCCTAACCCCAACCGTCTTTGCAGGCCGTACCCCTTCCACATCAGGTTTCTGCAAATCCTCAAATGTCAGATTTTTCTGGTACTCACTGGAGCACCCTCTATACGACCGCACATCAACCTAAACCCCACCAACACCGCAACAGGGCAAACAACTATGTCAATCAGTGAGTGAGTGGTATTGTAGGTTTATATATTATAACTAGCTTTTCGGGCGCTGCGCGGGCTGCAAGCAGCCCGCGGTTTATCGAGCGGCTTTTGAGGTAGGCTAAATTACATGTCCAGTTGAGAAAATGGGTAAAAACTGCAGTCAGTAAAGGAAACATCACATCATAATATGTGTGGGGGCGGCCATCTTGGATCCAAAATCTGATTCCAGTTCCGAATTCCGCAGGGTGCTTTACCCCCATGTATAAAATTTCAGACCCCTACGAAGTCCCAGTGAGACGTTATAAACGAAATAAGTTAAATTTTCTAAAATCTAGACGCCATCTTGGATTCCAAAAAAAAAATTAAATTTGGATTTTTGAGCTCAAACTACATATAGATATCGATTTTCAGCCAAATCGCAAGCAGTTGGCTTTTGGCGGCCATATTGGATTTTCAATAATTAAGAAAATTTTACTGCGCTTAAGGTAGTGGCTCAGGCTTCGCCCTCGCCCGCTGCTCGCCCTTCGGGCTCGCGTCACTCGGCCTCCGGCCTCGTGAAAATTACTTGCGGGGGGGAGGCGGGGTAAAAAGGGGGGAGGCTGTGGGAGTGGCTCGGGCTTCGCCCTCGCCCGCAGCTCGGCCTGCGGCCTCGCGATGGTGGCCTTTGCTTTTGGCTTTTGGCCTTTGGCTGCACCTAGTTACTTGGGAAGCACTTTTGTATGAAATTTGTATGGAGGGAAATTGTCCATGTATGGCGGCCATCTTGAATTTCGAAAAAAAACAAAAAACAAATGACGTTCGTCAAATTGCTTATAATCTTCTACATTATGGAAAAAAAATCACACCCCTAACCCCAACCGTTTTCGCAGGCCGTACCCCTTCCACATCAGGTTTCTAGCTTTTCGGGCGCTGCGCGGGCTGCAAGCAGCCCGCGGTTTTTCGTGCGGCTGTTGAGGTAGGCAAAAAAATGTTTCCAGTTTAGAAAATGGGTAAAAACTGCAGTCAGTAAAGAAAACATCAAAATATGTGTGGATGCGGCCATCTTGGATCCAAAATCTGAATCCAGTTTCGAGTTCCGCGGGGTGCTTTACCCCCACATGCAAAATTTCAGACCCCTACGAAGTCCCAGTGAGACGTTATGAACGAAAAAAGTGAAATTTTCTAAAATCCAGACGCCATCTTGAATTCCAAAAAAAATATTAAATTTGGATTTTTGGGCTCAAACTACATATAGATATCGATTTTCAGCCAAATCGCAAGCAGTTGACTTTCAGCGGCCATCTTGGATTTTCAAAAGTTAAAAAAAATTGGACTGCGCTTTGGAAGTGGCTCGGGCTTCGCCCTCGCCCGCAGCTCGCCCTGCGGGCTCGCGACACTCAGCCTCCGGCCTCGTGAATTTACTTACGGGGAGGGGGGGGGAAGGGGGGGGGGCTGTGGGAGTGGCTCGGGCTTCGCCCTCACCCGCAGCTCGCCCTTCGGGCTCGCATCGCTCGGCCTCCGGCCTCGTGAAGATTACTTAGGGGGGATCCAAGGGGGAAAGGGGAGTGGCTCGGGCTTCGCCCTCGCCCGCAGCTCGGCCTGCGGCCTCGCGGGGGTGGCCTTTACTTTTGGCTTTTGGCCTCTGGCTGCGCCTAGTTACTTGGGGTGGCCGTTTGTATGAAATTTGTATGGAGGAAAATTGTCCTTGTATGGCGGCCATCTTGAATTTTGAAAAAAGTAAAAAAACAAGTAACGGTCGTCAAATTGCTTGCAACCCCCTACATTTTGGAAAAAAAATCACACCCCTAACCCCAACCGTCTTCGCAGGCCGTACCCCTTCCACATCAGATTTCCGCAGATCCTCAAATGTCAGATTTTTCTGGTACTCACTGGAGCACCCTCTATACGACCGCACATCAACCTAAACCCCACCAACCCCGCAACAGGGCAAACAACTCTGTCAGTGAGTGAGTGAGTGAGTGGTAATGTAGGTTTATATATTATAACTAGCTTTTCGGGCGCTGCGCGGGCTGCAAGCAGCCCGCGGTTCATCGTGGGGCTGTTGAGGTAGGTTAAGATATGTTTCCAGTTCAGAAAATGGGTAAGTTTGTATGGAGGAAAATTGTCGTTGTATGGCGGCCATCTTGAATTTTGAAAAAAATAAAAAAACAAATGACGGTCGTCAAATTGCTTACAACCCCCTACATTTTGGAAAAAAAATCAAACCCCTAACCCTAACCATTTTCGCAGGCCGTACCCCTTCCACATCAGGTTTCTGCAAATCCTCATATGTCAGATTTTTCTGGTACTCACTGGAGCACCCTCTATACGACCACACATCAACTTAAACCCCACCAACCCCGCAACAGGGCAAACAACTATGTCAATCAGTCAGTCAGTCAGTGAGTGGTAATGTAGGTTTATATATTATAAATATAATATAACTAGCTTTTCGGGCGCTGCGCGGGCTGCAAGCAGCCCGCGGTCTTTCGTGCGGCTATTGAGGTAGAGTAAGACATGTTTCCAGTTCTGAAAATGGGTAAAAACTGCAGTCAGTATGGAAAACATCAAAATATGTGTGGGGGCGGCCATCTTGAATCTAAAATTTGATTTCAGTTTCGAGAACCGCGGGGTGCTTTATCCCCACATGCAACATTTCAGAACCCTACGAAGTCCCAGTGAGACGTTATAAACGAAATAAGTTTAATTTTCTAAAATCCAGACGCCATCTTATATTAAAAAAAAAATTTGAATTTGGGTTTTTGGGGTCAAAACACATATAAATATCGATTTTCAGCCAAATCAGAGGCAGTTGACTTTCGGCGGCCATCTTGGATTTCCAAAAAAATAAGACTAATTGTGATATTGGCTCGGGCTTCGCCCTCGCCCGCAGCTCGCCCTTCGGGCTCGCATCACTCGGCCTGCGGCCTCGTGAAAATTGCTTGAGGGGAGGGGGGTCAAGGAGGGTGGGGGAGCTCGGGCTTCGCCCTCGCTCCGCAGCTCGGCCTGCGGCCTCGCGTGTGGGCTTCGCCTCCGGCCTTCGGCCTCAGACTGCGCCGAGTTGCCGTTTGTATGAAATTTGTATGGAGGGGCATTGTCCTTGTATGGCGGCCATCTTGGATTTTGAAAAAAAACAAAAGACAAATGACGGTCGTCAAATTGCTTATAATCTTCTACATTATGGAAAAAAAATCACGCCCCTAACCTTAACCGTTTTTGCAGGCCATACCCCTTCCACATCAGGTTTCTGCAGATCTTCAAATGTCAGATTTTTCTGGTACTCACTGGAGCACCCTCTACACGACCACACATCAACCTAAACCCCACCAACCCCGCAACAGGGCAAACAACTATGTCAATCAGTGAGTCAGTGGTATTGTAGGTTTATATATTATAACTAGCTTTTCGGGCGCTGCGCGGGCTGCAAGCAGCCCGCGGTTTTTCGTGCGGCTGTTGAGGTAGGCTAAGGCATGTTTCCAGTTCAAAAAATGGGTAAAAACTGCAGTCAGTAAAGGAAACATTATAATATGTGTGGGGGCGGCCATCTTGGATCCAAAATGTGATTCCAGTTCCGAGTTTCGCGGGGTGCTTTACCCCTATGTACAAAATTTCAGACCCCTACGAAGTCCCAGTAAGACGTTATGAACGAAATAATTTAAATTTTCTAAAATCCAGACGCCATCTTGGATTCCAAAAAAAATGACAAATTTGAGTTTTTCGGCTCAGAATACATGTAGATATCGATTTTCAGCCAAATCGCAAGCAGTTGACTTTCGGCGGCCATCTTGGATTTCCAAAAAAAAAAAAAACGCTGCGCTTTGAGATAGTGGCTCGGGCTTCGCCCTCGCCCGCAGCTCGCCCTTCGGGCTCGCATCACTCGGCCTCCGGCCTCGTGAAAATTACATGGGGGGGGAGGGGTGGTAAAAGGTGGGGGGGGGGGGAGCTCGGGCTTCGCCCTCGCTCCTCAGCTCGGCCTGCGGCTTCGCGGTAGCGCTTCGCCTTCGGCCTCCGGCCTCAGGCTGCGCCAAATTACTTGGAATGTTTGTATGAAATTTGTATGGAGGGAAATTGTCCATGTATGGCGGCCATCTTGAATTTCGAAAAAAAACAAAAAACAAATGACGGTCGTCAAATTGCTTATAATCTTCTACATTATGGAAAAAAAATCACACCCCTAACCTCAACCGTTTTTGCAGGCCGTACCCCTTCTACATCAGGTTTCTGCAGATCCTCAAATGTCAGATTTTTCTGGTACTCACTGGAGCATCCTCTATACGACCACACATCAACCTAATCCCCACCAACCCCGCAACAGGGCAAACAACTATGTCAATCAGTCAGTGAGTGGTATTGTAGGTTTATAGTATAATAACTAGTGTTTCGGGTGCTGCGCGTGCTGCACGCAGCACGCGGTTTTTCGTGCAGCTGTTGAGGAAGGCTAAAGAACATGTCCAGTTGAGAAAATGGGTAAGAATCGCAGTCTGTTGAGGAAACATGAAAAAATGTGTGGGCGGCCATCTTGGATCCAAATTCTTATTGCAGTTTCGAGTTCCACGGGGTGCTTTACCCTAGTACAGCAAATTTCAGACCCCTATGAAGTCCCAGTGAGACGATACTGACGAAATAATTTTAATTTTCTGAAATCCAGACGCCATCTTGGATTCCAAAAAAAAATTTAAATTTGGATTTTTTGGCCCAAAATACATATAGATATTGATTTTCAGCCCAATCGCAAGCATTTGACTTTTGGCGGCCATCTTGGATTAAAAAAAAAAAAACGCAATGCTTGGTGGGAGTGGCTCGGGCTTCGCCCTCGCCCGCAGCTCGCCCTTCGGGCTCGCATCACTCGGCCTACGGCCTCGTGAAAATTACTTGGGGGGGGGGGGGCAAAAAGGGGGGGAGGGGAGCTCGGCCTTTGGCCTCGCTCCGCAGCTCGGCCTGCGGCCTCGCAAGGGGACTCCGCCTTCGGCCTTCGGCCTCAGGCTGCGTCAAGTTACTTTGGGGGGGCCGTATGTATGAAATTTGTATGGAGAACTATTGTCCTTGTATGGCGGCCATCTTGAATTTTGAAAAAAATCAAAAAACAAATGACAGTCGTCAAATTGCTTACAACCCCCTACATTTTGGGAAAAAAATCACGCCCCTAACCCCAACCGTTTTCGCAGGCCGTACCCCTTCCACATCAGGATCTGGTGATCTTCAAGGTTTCGGATTTTTCTGGTTGGTTTCAAAACACCCTGTACACGATGGTATAACATTTGTGACACCTGTCAGTCGGGAACAGGTCAAACAATTATGTCAATCAGTGAGTCAGTGGTAAGTGCAGCTATATATAATATAATATAATATAAAAACAATGTATCAGAAAGTTGTAGATCTCTAAAAGGTCTACAAAAAAGTCCGCAATAGCATATGTCTATCTGCTAAGGTTAGATCACAATAACAATTTTTATGTTTATGCCACGCGTGCAAGTTTTAAATAATATTTTCACCGACAGGATATTAATCCTTATCCTTTTTAATATTTTAGATACCTTGGTTTTTTAAAGTAGATTAACATTGTCCTTTACAGTATGGCAATCAAATGTATAGTTTAGAAGATATCACGAAATCAAAATTAAACGAAATCATTTATTGGAACGTGATGATCACGGAGCTGCCGCTGATGTAGATATGCCTACTAAGTACCTAACCTTCCTATAGTTATATTATATCTTTAAACAAGCAATTCTTGTATATTTATCTTATACCTTTATACGAGCAATTCTTGTATATTTATTTATTTATAAATTTCTGTGATCTCGAAAACGGCTTTAACGATTTCGCTGAAAATTGGTACATGGGGGTTTGTAGGGGTAAACAATCGATTTAGATTAGTCTTATGTTTGGGAAAACGCGTGTTTTCGAGTTTTCATTCGTTTTTCTTTCCACGCAGAATATGGTCGCTAATTTTGTCGTGCCGGCCGCCATCCGCTTAGCTCAGCGGTTAAGGATGCTGACCGCTAGAAAGAGTGTTACTTACTTTTGTTTTTTCTTTATGTTCAAGTTTATATATAATGTTTTATTGGAACGAAGTTCCTTATCGCACGTTGCGAGAGGGGGCTGGACGGAAAAAATTAAGACCAAAATTTAAAGTTGTAACAACACTTTTTGCTATAGTTGTAAGCATGTGCGTGTTTCTCTGTCTGTCTCTCTCTCTCTTTCTCTTCCTCTCAATAATCGAAAGGAACTTCGTTCCATCCGGGTGTCCCTTGACACCTCTCAAGTTTTTTTTTTTAAATTTTTACTCTATTACTATGTCTCCATCGCCCCCAATATTTTTTTTTGGAAATATATTTAATGTACAGACACACTTTTTTTACTGTTTTATTATATGTATAGATATTCTTGTTAAGTGAAAGTAACTTCTCTTGGAATGATTTTTAGACATGTATGATGAAAATCGATTCAGGCTTTCAAAAGTTATTGGTTTGTTATTTACCTGGCAAATCAATTCCACCTAACATCGGTTAGAATATTATGTATTCCCTCCACTTATCATTAGATGGTGTCGCCGGGGTTTTTTAATTTGCCTAGCAAATAAATTTGTTTTATACAAAACCATGTACAAAACAAACCACTTTAATTCAAAGACAGAATCATCAAAGCAACATAATCAAGAAATAATTACTTCAAAACGACGCTAAAAACGATTCTCATTACGTTCACAAGTAAACTCGAGGAATCCCCTACTTTCCTCGAAGGGGATGAGAGTGGGGAGGAGGGGGGGGGGAGGTTAAACTTTCCTTATAAAAGAGGAATTCCATCGGCACGCCATACGTGACAACTTTGCCTGCTAACTGAATTATAGTCCCGCTTCCTCCGAGAAGTTGAAGAATTAACGCTTGCAACACGAGTTAAAGTTAACCGTATTTTGACAATAAACCATTTATGACTTTTCAATTTAAGACTAAAATGTAGTATAAGTACATAATATATTGTCTGAGATGTCGTCAGGTTGTGATTTTATGCTTGCCAACTTTAATTCGGACTAGGCTTCAAATCGGATTTGGCATTTTCGAATAATCGGTAACAAATAATGCACCACTTGCATACCCAACTTCGATACGCGCGCAAATGTTCTAAATGCGTATGATACGCCACACTTAGAATTTTTCTGTTTCACAATACAATAATTTTAGAAGATAGCGTTTCACTACGTTCAACGTGGCACGTCGTAACCAAAACGTAGTCACTTAATTAAGATCTCAAGTAAAAGTATTAGTTACTGTGTTCAGTTTATAACGCACTTCTCTCGTCGCAATCATTCGCCGAAGGGTAAATACTAAATAAGAGCTAAGGAGCGGCACTCAGATAAATCCATCATCATTAAGCTTCCTACAAATCGGCGGCAGCCGCTGTCCTGTGTAATGGCTCACTGCGACACGACGACATTATAAACGTGAATACTCAGCTGCTCTTTTTATGTCGCAGCACTCGACGAGTGAACAATTTGAATATCTTTGCAACGATTATTTTGTCTTTTTGCATAATTCAAACAAGTTGAACTCTCTAATTATTCATACTCACAAAGATTAGAATAAGGGTGACGTCAGGGTCAAAAAAGTATGATTGTAATTAGTCCGTCTTTTATATTACCCAAAAATAATGGACTCATATTTTTTAATTTACCTAAAAAGTAAAAACCCGCAAAGATAGGAAGATCAACGTTTCGGAGTGGGAGCTGGCGATCACCACTAAAAATCGTACCTAACAATGAAGTCATGCGAAATTTGAATGCGCTTTATCTTCGTCATTTTTTATTTCTTAGAGAAAAGAAAAAAAAAACGTATACTATATTTGGTCCTTTACTTGACCAAATTGGCTCATGTTCAAACTTAAATTCTATTGGCTATATATCCACTCTGTCGAATTTCATGAAGCTCTGATCAAAGGATACTCGAGTTACAGACGAGCGAACATAAATGCAAACGCCAGATTATTTTATTTGACTGAGAATTTTTTGCTTACTCAACAATATACCCCTACAGCACACGTCTTCAACTTAAAAACCGTTCGTTTGTCTGTAGGTAATTCTTATTCTATTGCACAAATAATATAAGAGGTACAGACGTACTTAGGTATAAATTACCGACTCCATTTTTTGCGTACTCGTACTGTTCGTCGCAGTATTTTCCGTCATCAATATTTAAAATAACAATATACTTCACGGGCTAGACCCGACCCACGGTCCATAACGTCATGTGTTATCGACAAACTATTGAATACGCAACACCCGGGCTCGCCCGAGCAGCCTTTACGCTCATGGCCCGGTAGGTTCCAATGAACGTAAACCATCCCTTCTGCGGCTTAGGTCGGAGCTACAGTACGCAAGATCGCGATGCTAAGCGACCAACTTATTTGTATATAATACGCAACACCAGCTTTATAATATAACCTATTAGTACCTACTCTTTCATGGCCTTATATTACAAATGTACTTAATTACTTACGTACTTATCTTATAAGTACAAATGAACATAAAATATCCCTTCTGTGGCTTGGGATAGAGCTACACTACTGCGCGATACTAAGCGACTGTAGCTACAAACTATTGAATGCGCGCATTTCATGCATCATGGTTCGATAGGTCCCAATCTCTACTGAATTAGCAACACCTGCCGACCCACTAGTTCGCTGAAGAAAAGCCGTTGATATGGTTGAGCTACCTAATAAATTTATTTTGTTGTCTTTCACGCTTTCATAAACATGGAAAAGAATCACTACCTAGAAAACGTTCTAAAATCTCTCTGCGTTGTGTAGGCGCGCCCTCTTGCTAATGGTTCTAAAACAGCTTTGTTTGGTCAGCTCATTGTAAATAGCACCGGTGTCTGAGCCGGGGCGGGTCGTCCGAAGTCAATCATCCGATCCCCGCTGAATCTTAGATGTCGGAATTTCACAATTTACGGCATGTCCTTCTCATAACTATTTCAAGTGATTTATGTATTTTTAATAAGGTTGGAATGATAGAGTATCATTCTACTCCGCAGGAATAAACAAAGTTACAGTAGTTATAGTGTACATTTTAGTTCAGAAACAATGCCTTAAGTAGGTAGGCACTTCTCACTTTGATTACTATAATTAAGCTTATCTACTTTTTCCAAATTATTAAAATAAAGCTTTATCAAAGTGAAGATATAAACAGACCACCATTTGAGTAGGTTAAAGTCTTACAAATGATAAGCCTTCAGAACGACCACTTCAAAATCCTGAGAAGATACCACGAAAATTACTCATGAAAGCAAATATACTAGTAATATCTCCAATTACTAGACAATAGCTAGATTCTCGATTAATAGAAATAGCAATTAGTAGTAAGTTCTTCGTACAGTACACTCTAGCTCTTTAACCTCATCGATTTACCGTGTATGAACTTAGAACACACGGAGAACAATAATCCGATTGTGTCTGACATAATAACATCCCACACAACGGCCGTAATCCTTCGATAGCTATTGTTTCATTATAAGGCTTTTCATATAAGTACACAAACATTATACGCGTGTCACATTATTGATAAAGGCACAATTAGGTATTGACTTTTTACCAGACTGCTTCAGAAGGGGGTTATGTTTTTCGAGTGTATGTATGTATGTATATTTCTATAGAATGCTCTGCAGCCAAGGTATCGTTAGATTAGTATTAACTCTGAGAGTGACACTGGTTATACTAAAATAAAAAGCAAGTGCGAGACGGACCCGCCTACCAAGGGTTCCGTATTCATTTATAAAAAAATCGCGCTTGTTGTATGGGATCCCTCCTATTTGTTTTATTCTGTTACTAGCCCGCGACTTCGTTTGTTTGGACTTATGTCTCCGGCAAATGATCATCGGCTGAATCACTTTTTCTAAGGCGTCATTTTTATATTTCTTATAGTTAACCTGGACCATGATGTTTCTGCGTCAGGTGTTCCATTTTTCAAAATCAATTATACTCTTATGTTGCCCACGCTTAACACCTATATAACCAAAAAAGTATCATTTGAATCGATTAGCGTGTATAAACAGGCAAACAGATAAAGAGACAGACATTTTTTTTTAAATTTTTACTCTATTACTATTTCTGCATCGGCCCTAAATTTTTTTGGAAATATACTTCTTCAATGTACACACATTTTTTAATTGTTTTATTATATATATATATATATATATATATATATATATATATATATAGATATAGAATAAAGCGGTAATAGAAATATATCATCTGTGAAAATTTCAGCTGTCTATCTATTACGGTTCATGAGATGCAGTCTAGTGAAACACAGACAAACGGACAGCGGAGTCTTATTAATAGGGGCTCGTTTATACCCTTTGGGTACGGAACCCTTAAAAGGCAGTCAGGCTTTTTGAACGAAGTTCCTTTTCAGACGATACGGACGAGGGTTATGAGAAAAAAGTATAAGATTTTTCGGTCACTTTTTTCACCACGAATGTTTCTGCGTATGTCATATATTATGGTACTATTAATTTTACTAAAAAACACCTTAGTACAATTCAACAACGATTACCATAATTTCAGCTAAAAACAAAGTAAATGAATATAAAAATTAAACACAGAGCGACTGCTGTCTGACCTCCGCAACTCAAAGTGTAGAGCAGATCAATTATTGGAGAGGTTTGAGCAACGCTAGATGGCATTCGGGACCTACAGTTTAACTCTATACACGGAATCATCTTTCTGTTCGGATAATCAAGTGATTCAAGCCTGCAATCATAACCAGCCTTCCAACCAGCCATCAAAACAACTTTTCACAAAGTAGGTATGCTTTCCAGTGGGATTCACGACCTCCGGATCACAAAGTGAACGCCTAGACCATTGGCCCACGGGACCAAAATTGTAAAATGACAACATAGAGGAGGAGAAAGACTGTCTTTCTCCTTCTCTTTTTTGTCATTTTAACTACGTCATTTTAGCTATGGATGGATGACTCATATCGATGATAAGATAACACAAAGGTAGTGATGGCTTTTTTATTCAGAAAGTTTTTATTCGAGATCTTTTTGTTCTAGGGATAAAGACGTGATAGTATGTAAGTATGTATGTATGTTTTTGTTCTAATACGAGTACGAACTGGCAATTCTGAAGTAAATGATCAGTTTTACAAATAGACCAGTTTAATGTAAGTATTCAGAATAATTTATCAAAAAAACATAATACAATAAATGTTAAAGTAGGTATGTTAAACTAATTGAGAGATTTGCCTCTAGATAAATTCGTTTGACAAATTGTGGTGGGTGCCAGATTAATGTAAATGTCGTCAACATTAGCTCGTCGTTGAACTAAGCCCCAGAGAGCAGCGTCAACCCCAGCCGTTCGCCCCGCATTCATCACGGCCCGCGGCGGCGGAGTTTTTGTGAATTTGGCTAAGCACGCCCCGGGGAGCGCGGGATATCGGCTGAGAACGGCCCACCAATTGTAAATAGCAGAGTCGCTTTTCAACAGTAACAGCTTTTTCTTATCTTTAAGATGTTTCTTTGCTTATGTGCTTGGATTTTGGTTTGATGCTCTAAGGCTTGGATGGATGTTTGTAACTTGTTTTCCTTTTATTGTCAAAAATAGTGAATTTATTCAGTTAGTCGGGGTAAAAACTAGTAGATTATTTTATTGTGTGACGACCTCTGAAGCCTAGTAGTCCTCATGTCAGACTGTCATACTGGAGGTTGGTGATCTTTTCCAGATTGGCCTGGGTATTATTGGATGTTAATGTGTTCATTATAAATCGTTGTACCTATTAGTATCCCATAACACCTGTCAAACTTACTTTGGGGCAAGCTTAAACTGTGTAATTTGTCATTATATACTTTTTAAGATATTAACATAATATGTTTGTAGTATGAGGAATTATGCGGATACTACACTAACCTTTGAGTGAAGATAACAGCTACAACAAATATATGGCAGCTTCCCTAAAAACAAAACTTTTAAATGCTTTAACTTTACGAGTACCACTTTGTCGGTAAGAATGGTATCTGCATAGAACCGCGGATAGACAGACAGACAGACATCATGGCGGTTCCCTGTTAAAAAGGAGCTAACATACTTAACTTAGACTTAGTGGTGTTTAAGGAAACGGTATTTTACAAGTGAATAATCACAACCTCGCCAATCGCTGGTGTACGTTAGGCTCCGACGGTCCGAGTTACGGCTCTAGAATGTTACCCACTTGCACTGCACTTTGAGAGTTGTAAAGTTAAACTGTGAGCCAGTTCTCCACTTAAACTGAAGCTATGTTTTCTTTATATTTACACTTTTGGAAATCAAAGAATTAAATGTTTATTTAATATGCAGGCACTTTTAAACGTCAATCAATAGGTATGTTTGGTATACATTACGCATTGTTGCACAGTTTATAAATATTTAAATAACACTATCAAACAAATATTATAAAGGCGAAACTTTGTGAGTGTTTATGTTTGTTTGTGCGCTAATGGCTGGACTAATTTTGATAAAATTTAGTTTGCAGGAAACTGAGACCCTGGATTAACACATAGACTACTTTTTCCGCGGGTAACACCGCGGGGCTCAGCTAGTAATTAAAATCTTTGTTATTGGAAAATATAATTTATTGAAATATAATTTGAATACATAGTTTTCTAACTAAAATGAGTTCATAGGTAGCTCAGTGTTCTATATCTATAGGTTTGTGTATATTATGCAAGTTTGCAGCTGATTACTGACAGATCGCGTTAATCCTGCTGAATATCTAATGCGTTCCACAACAAGCAAATTATTATTTGTAAGATCATTCTTAGCTTCGATTTGTTCATAAGTAAATAAATAAATAATAAATATATACGCACAAATTACACTGACTGAGCTAGCCCCAAAGTAAGTTCGAGACTTGTACTATACTAACTCAACGATACTATATTTTACAACAAATACATGTATAGATAAACATCCAAGACCCAGGACAATTTGAAAAAGGCCATTTTTCAAACTTGCCCTGACCGGGAATCGAACCTAGGACCTTGGACTAGCATGGTGAGCTGTACGCCACGGAAGTCGTCTCAAAAGCGACTTATACAAAATAATACTATCAGCACAATTCCGTAACAGGCGAAGTGGCGCGCCACCCTAAAGTTGTTTTCGTGATGGATGCAACGTCGCAAATTTTAACAACTCGGATTTATGGCTGTTCCCTGGTTTTAAATCTCTTTACAAGCGGCGGAATATTGTTTGGGATCGCGAGATACAGACACCGTTCAAGATTTCATCGCTCGTAAACTGCGTTTGGAGGTTGCGCTCAAAGGATTTTACTGCGCTATTTGATGCAGAGACTACTTAAGATATTTTTGACATTAAAATATTATTTCCTTTATTTAATTACCTATTTAGCAGTAGTAGTAAAGCAAAACTTTTTGTTTTACTTGTCTTGCTAGCTATTGTTTCAAGTTTAGCAAATATTAACACGCCCCACAATGCGCACTAAGCTCCCAAACAAACGAATTATGCTCCCGAACTCCCCCGAGCCGCACTAGTTTCAATAAATATTGACCGGCGAACATCCGGTGTTACTGCTCAGTAATGAACGCTCGGAAGTATAACCCGCATTTTAAATCGGCAAAATCTAGCCTTGTAACTTTTGTGAGTAGAGAATCATGAATTTCATCGTTTTCATTAATATGGAACTGCGGCAGCTTTTGAATCAACCACCAAGACTCATATAGGTAAATCCGCACTGAGCCATTGGCGACGCCTGCGGTTGGTATGTCGCAGCCATCTGGTTAAATTAGTCATCCAACTCCAACATTAAATCCAGGCATCCAATTATAGGTCAATAGTGAATTGAACTAGGATCACTCAACGTTTAACCACTTTTCGTATTGAAAGTCAGCCCTTTGATTATGACTAACCAAGACTCGGCCAGCTTCCCTCGCAATACACACCAAGGCTAACTTGCAGAGAAACAAGATCCCTGGAAGTTCACTGGCGCCTCTTTATAGATTGCCAGTAGCTTGGCTGCGCTAGTGTGCTAGAAAGACTAGCGGGTGGACCAATCTGGAATTCTGGATTTAGCCAAACCTTTTGGATTTTTCTCGGCGATACATGTCTATTCTGCAATCATTTTATTTCAGCACCTGGTAGTCGTTAACGTTTAGTGTTTCCAGTGCGGACAATAAAATACGATGTTCACAAAAACGGGTGGTCGCGCGCCGATCGCCGTTTTTGTTGATAATGCTGCTGGAAATACGGCGCTCGGATCTAGTGGCTTTTATTGAAGCATTTCTATTTGTTATTGTTTTATTTCGGTCTGTCCGAACGTAGGTACTTCATAATTTTGTCGAGTGTGGTAACCAATGTGTTTTTTATATTTATTCACAGTTTTTCTCTCTTTGATAAAGGTTTTCAGAACGGATCAAGTATGATGATCTGGTTGTGATCTGGAATGATCAGGTTTTTCTATTATTATTTCTTAATTTTCGTCTATGTACCATGTAGAATTTGATCCATGGCAAAGAAAGCTGCATACATGACCTAAAACTAGTACATTACTTATGTAACATATGAACGTGAAACATCGGGTTAAGTACCTACTATAGTTTTGATTTAATTATTTTATTTTAATAGGAAGACCAGCAGAACTAAATATCAATTAGGTAATAGACTTAGATATCAAGAAGATCCTCACATACAAGTATTGTACCTATAGGTTAACAACAAAGTTGAACATAACAAAGTTATAAGCTACGTGATAAAGTAAATATATCGTAAACCTTTAGTGTATTCATAAGCCATTTCCAGCAAATTGTGTTGCCATTAGTGCGTCGTCACTTGGCACCAACTATAAGGCATTAGGCAGTAATGCTGTAGGCCCCACGAGGTCCATCAGGGCGGACCTTGCCAACAACGCTATTCATGCAGGCGACCCTTCATTGTGTATTCAGTTCCTGAATTTTGAACACCTCAGGATTAGTCATGAATGTACCGACCCTTTTCCAAAATCTAAGAGTAAAGGGCGATCTGTATGATGCTTCGAGCTTAGAGCATTAAGAGTCCCCCGACCCTAGACTTCTCCAAACAAACGTATTCTACGTTTAATTTTGAAACCACATGTCAGATTCCGGTAAAAATTGGTAATTGTAAAGAAATTGCAATTATCTAGGGTTATAACTGGTTTTCTATTGTAAAATTATGAACTGGAAAGAAAATATATAACGATTTAGAAGTTTTCCATACTAATGGTCAAAAATTATATAAAACACTATATTCTATTTCAAGTTCATATTTTTAGTGTCGGAAACTAGTTATATCTTTGAAATTACAAAATTTTGCCCAAATCGGACATGTCGTTTTGAAATAAAACGTAGACTACGTTTGTATGGAAAGTTGTATTTTGGTCTAGGGTCGGGGGACCCTTAAGCTTCGAGTATGTACGTTGTACTTTCAAACAAAAGGAGGAGGTTATCAATTCGTCATGATCTTTTGTTATTATTTTTTATGTCCATCGATTATTCGAAGACGCCTGGACTGATTTATAAAATCCTTTTTTTTGTTTGAATGGGCAAACTTGTTAGATAGGTAGTTCCATTGAAATTTTATTAAAATCGGTTGTGTAGTTTGGGGGTAAAATCGGTTTTCAGTTTTAAAAAAATAATATTTCTTATTAGATTTCTTTACCTCATTTCTATACTTTAGCTAAGTAGTACCAACATTATTAGCTGTGAAGAAAACCCCGTAGGTATTTGAAAAGCTACGAGAGCTAGAACTGTAGACGTATTTTTGTATTCAACAAATTCATACTTATAATATCGGCACGAGCATTTTAGCCTTCAGCAGAGAAGAGTAAACAGTGAAGTGTAAGCATATTGCTGGCGGTTACAACTGTAGAATTATTCAGGCTGCTGAGAATAAACTTGTAACCATCAAGCTTTCAGGTGATGAAGGTTAATAGTGACACCTCCGAGAATAGTGAAACCGGTTGCTGCATAAAGTTTGGAACGCTCGTAAAACTACGAGCTACAACATGATGAATGTATTTATTGTATTGTAGTATTACCGCAATGGCGTGCGTAAGTCGAATTGAACACAAATTAATTTGTCTACAGATGTACCTACCCGTACTTATGTAGTAAAAGTTTCGGACTTTAGGACTCATTAATACATGAGCTGAAGAAGAGATAGATAAGATAAGATATAAACTGCCTCCGTGGTGTAATGGTTGGAGCATTTGGCCCATAACGGAGGTCGCGGGTTCGATTCCCAGCGGGGGCAACGACTTTGTGTTGTTGTCCTAGTTTGGTTAGGACATTGCAGGCTGATCACCTGATCTTCTGATAAGTAAGATGATCCGTGCTTCGGAGGGCACGTTAAGCCGTCGGTCCCGGTCACTGTCTTTGACATTGGTCGTTACCTAAAACCATGTCAGAGGCCTTTAAGGCGGTTTAAAAACTCTGACACTAGTGTTAGTCACTAACACACACGATAAGAAGAAGACCATCGTCTATAAAATATAAATATGGAAGCCCCACTTAAATATTTATTTATGTTTTAGTGTTTCTTGTTATAGGCGGCACCAAAACCACATCATCTGTGAAAATTTCAAGTGTTTAACTACCACGGTTCATGAGATATAGCCTGGTGACAGACAGATGGAGGGACAGGCAGACGGATAGACAGACGGACCAGATGGACAGCGGAGTCTTAGTAATAGGATACCAATTTTAACTTTAGGGCACGAAACCGTAAAAAAGTGGAGGTAGAAAAATATGAGTTAGAGGCAACAAAATTGGGGCCGTACATAAACAATTTAATGTTATTTGCCAAATACAAAAAGTATTTGGCAAATAACGGGAAAATAGGTACAAATGGAGGACGATGTGTACGCTTGGCAGTTAATAAAAAACTTGAGAGGTGTCAAGGGACACCCGGATGGAACGAAGTTCGAGATAGAGGGAGACAGACAGAGAAACACGCGCACGCCGCACGGCTTACAACTATAGCAAAAAGTGTCGTTACAACTTTTGGTCTTAATTTTTACCGTCTAGCCCCCTTTCGTAACGCGCGATAAGGAACTTAGTTCCAAAAATATCGCGAACCTCATTTCTCCAACTTAACTCTCTGTCACAAATATTCATCTGTAAAATACCTGTAGTCTGTTTTTTCTTTCATCGATTTCGGAAAATGTAGTGAGTGTCTCGTTCTCGTAGGCCGTAGCAAAATGTTTGAACATGGAGTACGTTTGACGACCGCGTTATAAATTGTGAGCGCAGAGTTACGGCCGGCTTACGCGGCTTACGGCCCGACGGCGGGACTTTGCTACGGGCCACACATACTCCATGGCACACTACCCTGGGACTTTACTACAAAAGCTGAACGACATCGACACATAACTACGGTCAGCGATTCAGTGTCAAGCAACTTTAAGCGCTACGCAATACTGCCGTAGACGACAGATGTTATTTGTCGGAGTAAAGGCACTCGTTGGACGTATGTTAGGTGGATGTTACACTTGGAATGTCGATTTGTAAGAGAATACTAGGAGGACGCGTCATAAATTGTGTGAGCCTCGTACTGGAGACATATTTTTGAAATCACTTATCACATTACGAAGGGTTTGCGTTTCCAAAAGGGGGCATTTTTGAATCGGTAGTTTGCGACAGATTTGAAACGAGCGGTCAAGACTACTCGTAATTTTGACATTTGTAGCGTTGTATGTCATCGAAACCAATCATGGGAAATCCGTTCCATTTCACGTTGCTTTTTTATTCATGTTCGAATTTTTAGAAAACATAGGCAAATTATCGATGTTTTCCAAGATCTCAAACAATATTGTTTTTCGCTGACACGACGGTTTCAAAAATACGATCAATTTGTATTTTACGCGAGCGATGAGTTGTAAACTACACGTTTTGAGTTTCGCTGAGTCCCTCAATGAAAAATAGCACTCCTGAGGTGCTATTTTTCAAACGCGGAATCACTAAACGAACGGTTTTTTGTATGGAAAAACCATTCGTTTAGGAGACTCCGCTTTTCAAAAATGGCATTTCTGGTCGGCTTACTGTGCTGTGGCTGTGGCTTGTGACAGTGTGACGGGCACTTCGTTACCGGCGCCTAGCCATCGATCGACCTTTCGTAAGGTAACATATGAATAGTATTATGTCACCTTGCTAACGTTAAAATGTGACATAGACTATGTAAAGTTATTTTGAGTTTTACTAGTATTTATTGTGTGGTTTTGCTAAGTAAACATTTTCACAAAATTTCGGTCGGAAGGTAATTAAAGCGGACGACGTTCTCTAAGTCTACAATGACCAATATACATCGTTGGTGTGTATATTGACGATAACTCGAGTATCTTGAACTTTATGTCAGTACATAACTGTAGTAAAGTAGGTATCAAAGAATTGTTTAACTAACTCGTACAACAAATTTAAATTGAGTAACCGAGTTATGGGATTGTAAGAGTAGTCAAGAGTCCATGGTTCAGGAGGAACTTCTAGTTAGATCCAAGCGATAGCTAAAGACTAATGGCTAAAGATTAAGGGTTACTGCGACTGATCCAAACTTCCATTAAAAGTTGTTAGTGGATACGATTCTTATTGAGCTCATTTGCGGCAACCGCACACACGGGCTCGTAAATCTCTCCTGCAGCAACAAATTGTAGTACGTAGTAACGACGCCATTACTTACCGCGGACCCCTGTCACGTAAGGGCGGCGCTCCACTGGCAGGTGCGCCGCGCCGTCAAGCCAATGATGCCTCTCGTCGATGCCGGCTAATCGCTCCCCGGGGCCGCTTAGTCTGACCGAACCTCTATTCCGCACTCTAATCGCTTTCTATGCAAACGGTTGCGGCCAGTGACATTGTACAAATAGATAACGACTTTAACCTCCTATTATTTTACAAGGATTGAGACTCTTGGTGGTTTGCTCACATTATGGAATTTTACTGACTACGTTTAGCTCTGTTTTATGTTATGGACAGTCACGGTCGTGGTACATACAAATATTTTATAAATATGTTAAGTAACTTACGAGTTAGCCACCAAACCAATCCAAACGTCAGTCACGGTCGGGGTTATAATAAAAAAGATATGTCCCATAGATATTATATTAATAAATATTGTGCAATCCGCTGATTGATTTTCTGTAAAAAAATACAGTCTCAATTTAGAATGACGTCTAAAACACATCTGCATGTATGTTTACATTTATTGTCTGTTTTAAACAATTGCTGGCTGGTCAAAACAAAACAGATAGGTAATTGGAATCTGAACTTAAGGCAGTGTGAAGCTGATGTAATACACATATTATGGTGTCTTATGGGCCACCCCGAGCTCCTCTTTAGTGAACTATATAAGTACCGTTCACAAATAAATAACGTAGATATGATACTCTTGACTTGTAGTTGGTCTGTGGTAATAACCTCGTACTCGTAAGTACCCACTCATCTCATGATTCCCGCAACCCAACTCGACACAAGGTCATTCCAGCCCTACAAATCCAATTTCAAATACTTAGGTAAGTACTTATTCAACATAATCATGTCATCTTAGGAGAGATATATCCAAATAAACCCATCTGAGAAAAGCATTGAGGACAAACAAAATATCTACATTTGAATTTGAATGCGATCGCGCAATAGGGAAAATAATCACGTTCCTTATTCGGATTGATGCAGACGCTCGTTCACTCAACTCGATGGAATCCATTCACTCGTTCATTCGCTCAATCATTCACTCGGCTCGAGTGGGTGCATGGCTTTATGCAGAATTATTGAATTTCGAACTCAAATAGCGCCTGCTCTCGAATGGCTCTGATAAAAATCCATTTGTGCAAATATTTATTCGCGCCCGAGCGTCGCAAAATAAAATTGTTGTAGAACGTACGCTACCTACTTATATTTATTAGACCACTGAAGTTTGTCGGTAGGAAGGGTAGGTAAGTAACTTGGAATTAGTTACATCAGTCTTACATCACATGATTTAAAAGACCGCGATGAATTTATAAACCCTTCCTTTTTTTAAGTCGGTTAAAAATCTATCAAATATTTAGTTACTCATCTCATATTTTGATTTATTTTATAATAATATGAACCAACCATACACCCGACATTATCAACATAGGATAATAAAATAAGGTATTCTCTTCCCGAGATGGAACTTGACTACGTCACGAAAGTGTTGCCACTAATTGTTCCTTTCAGTAAATTTAAGGACTTTCTCAATTAGTTTAGGAATATTAAATAAAATATTAAGTAACTTAGCTAGTTAGTATCTCGCGATTCTCGCGTGATTTATCAATTCAATATTTTATAAATTGATATAATGGATTATTAATTCGAAATTGGTATATAAAGTTCAAAAATGCATTATGCTCGGGTAATTCAATTTCACACAGTGACAGCACATAAAACTGACGGCGTAGTCAAGTTCCACCTACGTTATCAGCTGTTACGGGAAGAGAATACCTTATTTTATTATACCATGGTAATAAATAAGCTGCCTATGGTAGGCGTGTAAAATGATACTCGCGAATCTCGCGATGTACCAATCCCTAATAGTATAGCGTATGAACATTTGTAAGCGGGCATGTAGCATGTATTATATTATATTTACCTACGTACGGCGCGGTTATCATTTCACACGCCTTAGGCATGTTGATAATGTTAAATGTGGGTGGGTTAATAAAGCAAATTATCATCCTAGCTGCTATGACTTGCTGTCGCGGGGCATCGATCATGCCAAGCACTGGGCTTTGAGCAGACTACGGGAGCAATAATACTCGAAGCCATTAGCTAGAGCACGAATCTATGCCGCTGTACGCCAACGTTAATCAAATGTGAGCTCACGTTATTTAATTCTCGATTTTTTTTAGTAGCCATGTATCCCACAGCTGGGCAGAAGCCTCCCTTATATAATAAAATTTAATAATTCTCGAGTAAAACAAAATAATCTTTGAACTTGGTCTCAGTCAAGTTATGTACCTTACCTTAATTTAATAATTTGATTATATTTTACTCAACCCTATTGTATTGATGAACTTCCTGTGAACTCGTTATTTTGTATTTTTGCCTTGTCAGGAACTCACGACCTAACTGGTTTAAGTACATAATTATATGTTTTCATTTCAGCTGTTTATTACAAAGTCGTTTCAAAAGAATAATAATTTACTTCTACCTATTTCAATATTTTTTGTTTTTTTATTATTTGATTCCTATCGAATATCTACAAAAGTGCCGACTTAAAAACTGATTTGACAATATATACATAATTTACGAATTGGGAATATTATATGTACCTATAATAGCCATTATAAAATGGCATGTTAATTACTTGCCAGATGATGTAATAGGAATCTTATCAAAATCGGTTAAGTAGTTTGGTGTTAAAAAAACGAAATAATAACCTCCTTCTTGTTTTTAGAAATCGGTTAAAAACTTTTTTTATTCCCGTATATTTTTTAAATAAAAGAATGTACTTACTTAGGTTAGTACATTAACGCACTTTATAAATTGAATTAAATATTTTTTTTAATCGGTTAGAAATAACTTTATTACTGTATATTTTTTAAATAAAATAATGTAGGTATAATGCACACACACACGCACTTCATACGTTTAATTCATTCAATAAGTAGGTACCATAAGTACCTGGGCGACCGAGCTTTGCTCGGTTACATCTTAAACATTAACTAATTCTTTTTTAAACTTGTCTAAAAACAATGCAAAATAAAAAATTATGTATAAACTTAAACATAAAATAATAAAAAAAGTAAGTCACCGAGTGGGATTCGAACCCGTAACACTTTTACTTGCGGTCGGTATCCTTAACCACTAAGCTAAAATCAAGGCAGTCGGCGCGACGAAATTAGCGACCATATTCTGCGTGGAAAGAAAAACGTATGAAAACTCGAAAACACGCGTTTTCCCAAACATAAAACTAATCTAGATCGATTATTTACCCCCGAAAACCCCCATATACAAATTTTCAGCGAAATCGTTAGAGCCGTTTTCGAGATCACAGAAATTTATAAATAAATATATTACAAATATATATATATACATACATACAAGAATTGCTCGTTTAAAGGTATAAGATAAGATAAGCACATCAGCCAGTCAAAATTTGTCAATGTGTTTACTAATTTATTTCTAAAAACAAAAATAAACCACTAAAAACTTCTTTCAGCACTCGGTTAAAAATAAAAGTTATAATAATATAATTTGTCGTCCCTACATAGCGTAGTTATGTAATTGTGTAGGTTTCTTTGTCCATATTCTTTACGAAACTGAACGTCAATGTCAAGTCGTTCAACTGTCACTGTCATTGATTGGTTTGGTTGTCACTCTTCGAAATGCCAGGCTACCGCGATGTTTAGCGTCGATCCGTGTTTATTTTAGAAATAATAAATCGCGAATAATACGGTGTAATTGTTCTTGAAATTAATTTGTGTGGTGTTATAATAGTATCTGAAGATGTTAGTGTTATTCGATACCCCGGCGGGGTACGCGATCTTCAAGGTAAATGACAACACGTGGGGAAACATAACCTATACGGTTGAACGCTAGCCAGTAATTTAGTTTGAAGTAATTTAGCAAATCGCATTAAAAGTAATAAGAAATGTAACCAATGTAGTACTAAAAATATTATTAATAAAATATAAAAGTATTTTCGTTGAATTACTCTGTTTTATGTATAAAAAAGTCTAAAAGTAAACTCATAACTTGCCTATTTCAAAACTCAATGTACCTATTTTGATATTCGCCTCCAGTAAAAGCCGTCATTGCATCAGTTATTCAATACTTTATTTGTTAACACATACATATAAACAAGCTCTGAGTCTATACCACTTTCCTCTTTTCTTGTAGACCAGTACATGTGTTACTAAATGCAATGTTTGTACTTATTAAATTTGTTTGTTGGTTTTAGTTGTTGGATGAGTCCAAACTGACTCAGATTGATGACCTTTATACAGAATTCAACACTCCAGAAGGCGCCTCATCTGTGTAAGCATGCTTTTCTGTAAGTATTGTTGTTATTTATTTTGTTATGAATTTCTAATGAGGTCATTTGTTTACAGTGTGAAACTAAAGAACTTTGTCAAGTTCGAGGACACAACGGAGGCTCTAGCGGCTACCACCGCTGCCATTGAAGGCAAAATCTCTAAACCACTGAAAAAGGCTCTGAAGAAGTATGTCAGCAAAGAGATCCAGGACCAGTTGTTGGTGGGTGATGCCAAACTCGGGAGTGCCATACGCGAGAAGTTTGATTTGCAATGTGTGTCCAACAGCAACGTCCAGGAGCTGCTCCGATGCATCCGCTCTCAAATGGACAGTCTCCTGTCTGGTCTCCCCAAGAAAGAGATGACAGCCATGGCCCTGGGTCTAGCTCACTCGCTTTCCCGTTATAAGTTGAAATTCTCTCCAGATAAAATTGACACAATGATTGTGCAAGCACAGTGCCTGTTAGATGACCTAGACAAAGAATTAAACAACTACATCATGAGGTGTAGAGAGTGGTACGGCTGGCATTTCCCAGAACTGGGGAAGATTATAACTGACAACACGCTGTTTGTCAAAATTGTGAAGTTGATTGGAACTAGAGACAATGCGTCAAGTACAGATCTGTCGGATATCCTTCCAGAAGACTTGGAAGAGAAGGTTAAGGAAGCGGCAGAAATATCCATGGGCACAGAGATTTCTGATGATGATATCATTAACATCCAAAACCTGTGTGATGAAATTATCTCAATCACAGACTACAGGGCACATTTGACTGATTATTTGAAGGCAAGAATGATGGCGATGGCTCCCAATCTGACTGTTCTGATTGGTGAACATATTGGGGCAAGACTCATAGCTCATGCTGGGTCATTAATGAACTTAGCTAAGCACCCTGCCTCCACAGTCCAAATATTCGGTGCTGAAAAAGCTTTGTTCAGAGCTCTGAAGACAAAGAAAGACACTCCAAAGTATGGTTTGATCTACCATGCACAGTTAGTTGGCCAGTGTAGTACAAAGAACAAAGGAAAGATGTCTCGTATGTTGGCAGCGAAGGCGGCCCTCGCTACACGAGTGGACGCCTTTGGGGAGGAGGTGTCGTTTGAGCTGGGGGCCGCGCACAAGGTGACGCTGGAGAACCGGCTGCGGCTGCTGGAGGAGGGTAACCTGCGGAGGATCAGCGGCACCGGCAAGGCTAAGGCCAAGTTTGAGAAATATCACAGTAAGAGGTGAGTGTGATTTATTCTTGTTCATTACAATGTTTTTTATTTTGAGCTGGTTATTTTTTAGTTTTTTTTGAACTTTGAAACTTAAACTATTAAGAAGTTTGTTAGAAATAGGCAGATATATTGTTTTGTATATCAGACAATAATCTGATGTGTATGTAACATGTCTGTTTAAATTACATCATTCATTATTATACATATTGCAAATTATTTTAAATTTTTTTTAGAATCAATATGTACTGTGGATATTATTATTTTATATCTCTGATCATGTTCACATGAACTTTGGTCCACTTATGACTGATTGATGATACTGATTACTCGACACCTTATTGCAGGTTCATTACAAAATGTCGTTTTTACACCTTTGAAAGCATTTTGTCTATGATTTGGACAGATTTTTATGCAAAGGAGATTTTATTTTCATTTTTTTAAATTATTTATTTTAGTAATATTAAAAGTATATTAAAAAGCTGACATTTTGTGGTTTGTGTGGACAGTGAGGTGTTCCAGTACCCAGTAGCGGGAGACAGCACGCTCGGCAAGAAGGCGGTCAAGCGGGAGCACTCGCCCGAGGCGGAGGGCGCCGCCAAGAAGATGAAGTTGGAGGATGGGGCCAGCGATGTGAGTCGCATGTTTTTAAATTACTAGCGGTGCCCGTGGGCTATGCTCCCCATGGGAATTTCGGAACTAACTATGAAAAACTATCCTATGTCTTTCCCTGGGTCTCAAACTGAAAACTGAATCCAAATTTCACCTAAATAGGTACAGTGGTTAAAGCGAAATATACAAACTCGCTTTCGTATTTATAGTGATAAGGATTATAATAGGATTAGATTAGGATAGGGTTAGGTAGAATAGTAGTGGTTAGGATTTTGAAATGTTATATGCTAGTGGCTCATCTCAGAAGAAGTGCTCTATACTTACTGCATCTATTTTTTATACCAGAATTATTTGATATTTTTAAACTGCCCACACAACAAGAGGACAGGTGTATCTTGTCCGTCATTGTAATTCCCATACGGGTGCAATGATTGAGTTTTTTTTTTTAAATTTTGACTTGAATTCCGACTTATGACTTGGGATGATCTGTTTAGTTCGGTCTGGGGTTTTATATATTTTTTTATTATTTTATAGAGTATGGTATACAGATAAAGTATAAAAATTTGTCCCCGTATAAGGCCGACGAGATAAAAGGCCCGTAGAAAACATGAACACGGTAAAAATATTTGCTTGTTATTGTATTTTTTTACACATTATGTTTTTTCTCTTTAGACCTCACCAAAAAAGAAGATCAAAATAGAAAAATCTGAAAACGACATCAAAGAAGAATCAATGGACGCCAACAACGTGGACGAGCCAGTCTCCGAGAAGAAGAAAAAGAAGAAGAAGAAGCACAACGACGCGGAGCAGTCCGCAGACGACACGCTGCCCGACAGCGGCACACCCAAGAGCGAGAAGAAGAAGAAAAAACTGCAGCAAGAAGAAGCTAGCGAACAGCCAGAAGTAGAAGAACCTAAAAGCGAGAAAAAGAAGAAGAAGAAACGACAATCCCAGGCAGAAGAATAAGTGCAACTTGTAAATAGGACTTGAAATAATTATGATAATTTTGGAGTTGATTATCATGAATCACGATCATTTTTCAGAGTGGCGTATTACGGGTCGTTTGTCTTTGTATCCCATCGATAATACAAATGTATTTAGTTTTGAATAGTGGTCTTGATAATTAAAGTCAGAATTATCAGATAGTTTTATCAAATGATGCGTGCGGATGGCTCGAAAAATATTGGATTTATTTTTTTAGCTTTAAGAGAAAGTGTTACTTAGGTATTTTTAATTCGTGTAAAATATGACTCATTTATCTTTTTTTTTTCTCTTGTTATTGCAATCTATCTCTCATGTACGTTTAGCAATAGATTTATGTTTCCTTTTTAAAGCAGCTTTTGTGGTCCAAGTCCAATGATTTGTCCTCCTCATTAAGTCTATACTTTTTTTAACAGAAAAGGCAATTAAAAGCGCTTGAAATACATAAAAACTGTACCCTGTACTCTGTTGACTATTCAGTGAAATTGTTGCTGTTTTTTAACCGACTTTCAAAAAAGGTCATTAATTCGTCGTGATCTTTTTTTTATGTAAGTACACATGTACACCGATTATTTGAAGACGTCTGAACCGACCTGATAATTTTATTAAAACCAGTTGTGTAGTTTAGGTGAAGTCCGTTTTTAGTTCTGAAAAATTATACTTTATAGAAGAGGCAATTAAGAGCACTTTCAATAAATTATCTATAAGTTGGTTATATATTTGATAAAAAGTATAAGTACCTTCTATTCAGTTTAATTGTTGAAGTGTTTTCGAGTCCCTAGTGAGTCACAGGCAGGATATCTGTGCGAGTGATGTAAGTGCTATGTACGTACTATATGTACGCGTTTGTATGTCATGGATTAAGATATTAAAAGAGTTATTTTTCCTCAAACCGTTGTTTTTTTACATTGTCCTTTTTCATGCACTAAGCAAGCTGAAATTCAGACCAGGGTATGGTCAGCCTTTACCATACCCTGGTCTGAATTTTAGATCAGATAAGCACTGATTTCATTTATGTTGTCTGTTTTGTAAGGATCGAGAATCTCACTTTATAAAATCTGAATCTGAATTTCGGCACGCATTTCCAGCATGAAGCTAAAGGGTTGCCTCGTTTCCAGACAAACAGCGTTAAACGTGAGTAACGCGACGTGCAAATATAAGTTTCTTAAATTATTTAGAGAAGGAATCCCTCAATTTGTATGCCTAAGTACTTGGCTGGTTTTAGATTAATCAATGATAGCATTGTGATAGACAAGACATAGAGACATCTAAAAGTATTTCGGTCCAAAATGATAATAAATTAGCTTTTCAGAAGTTTGAAAGTCCTAGTGTAAGTACCTATTCTTGTTGCACTTGCTTGTGAAGTTAGTTCATTACCGTCCGGCGAACTGTATCGACTGCGAGAGTAGCAGTATTGGCCTGCGGCAGAACGTGGTAACGGCACAACGAGACTTAAACCTGCATGCACACTGCTCGCTCTGTACGAGTACATTGAGTTCTACTCGAGAAGTTCTCGTTTCTGTCCAGCGAACTGTGCGCACTAACTTACTAGTTATAAGTAAACCTAATGTTGTCTAGGTACGTTGTGTCAAATATTGTCTTTGTAATTGTACGTAGGTAATGTACTTAAGTAAGTATGTATATTTTATATCCATAGATTCAATAAACCATACGAACCTAAAAAAAAAAATAAAGACGGGTTGCACTCTGGGAGTGCCGGCAGAAGTGAAAACTTGAATATTAACGTTGTGCATTTTTGATATTTTGGAATGGTTAGGGAATAATTTTGCACGAATTGCTTTAATTATCAGTATAAAATATTTCAAATCTTTTCTGGACCACAGTCTGTCACAAATGTCACAAGCATGACCAAATTCATTTTCAACAAAATCATTTTCAAATACACAGCAGTATGGCCACTACACAGACGGTCGAGCCATCAGCTGTCACCATCCATGGATGCGCGTAGCACGCTGTAACATAAACACACACGAACATTCGCGCAAGCGCCCTGCGCCGCCTAAACGAAACAGCAGGCGCAGGCATACATTTTCGCCGCGCCGTAGAAAGAGAGGGGGATACTCCCTCTCCTACACCGCGCCAGCTGTCTACTCTCCATCCGTCTTACGAATTTTCGATCAGGTCACGTGTCCTGACGCGAGTTTAACATTTTTTACCCATTCCAAAAAAGTGCACAACGCCGCTAAAGAAGTTTTCACTTCAAAATTTATGCTTTTTTTTTACTACACCACTTTGTCAGCATGATTAATAGTCAGTCTCTGAGTAGAACCGCGGACAGACAGTCAAACGGACGGGTAGAGTTCCTTAGTAAACCTTATAGTAGAACTCTAATATGTTTTTAAACTCCACAAAGCCCTGTAAAATATAAGTAGGTATTAGGAACTGAACGAGACTTGCTTTTGCGTTGTCACAACCAAAACAATAAAAAAAAATTGCCATTGCTGCGTTATGATCCATGACAGAAGGAGCTTAAAACTTGTCCGGGCGCGACGCTACGGAAAGAAAGCTAAAGGCACCTAAAGGATTGTACTTACAACAAATAACGATGTTAAGCAATTATGAGACGCCGGCCATTCGCCCCCCCGCTCGCCGCCGTCTGTAAGTTCCGCCAGTTAAACAAGTTATAACTTGATCAACTTCAGGCGGACGTTCAAACACTTTTCAACTTAACGTTATTATAGTTTCAATATTTTTTATTCGCGAACTAGCGGCAGGTATTTGCAAACTTTAAACTTACCTGCCTACTTTGTTGGTAAACTTTATTGTTTTTGTGAAAGAATGACATACAATGTTGGCAAAATTAAGTAAGTTTAAAGACAGGTACTTAGTACTTATTTAATGCCTACGAGTAGGTACTTATTTCCCGGGTTCGATTCCCGGTCAGGGCAAGTTGGAAAATGGCCTTTTTCAAATTGTCCTGGGTCTTGGATGTTTATCTATATATGTATTTGTTATAAAATATAGGTAGTATCGTTGAGTTAGTATCCCATAACACAAGTCTCGAACTTACTTTGGGGCTAGCTCAATCTGTGTAATTTGTCCCTATATATTTATTTATTTACTTATACTTTTTGGCACTTGGCACGTCCACTGGACTTGTTGGAATTATTTTTAATGGAAAAATAAGGGATTTAGATGTTCTTCAAGCGGCCAAAAGGTAACTTAGCTTCACAACTGCCAAGATGACCAGGACCAACGGTTTACTGTGCCTTCCAAAGCACGGAAAATCTTAGTATGTTTTTTGCCATGCGGTTCTTAATTCAAGTAGAACCACGCTTAGGGTTGCAGTCTTTAGTTTTCTGGGCCGTCGAACTTCAACATCTATTAATTCTGCAATATCTACGTAGTAGCTGCTGCTGTTGTTTTTCTGTTCTTTGAAAAGAGTTCACGGCGTTTAATAAAATAACTCGACCGAAAAACAACTGAATTAAAACTCCATTTCCTGCATTGACGCAGTGCGTTTTTGCGAGCAACTGACCTGGATTGTCTATCGGCTATCGGCCATTGTGACCACATATTTGCATATTGCTGTGCAGGCACACGTCAACAGACAGAGGCGACAGAATGATAACTCGTTTTCATTGAATATTTTCTATCCTCGGAAATACTTGGAACACATCGAGCCCAGGAGTTTATCAATAGAATTAGACATAATTTTTCAAAAGGTAAATCCGACTTCAGCTCCAAACTACATAGCCAATTTTGATAAAATTAATATAGGATCTCCTTGCAAGTATACCTAAAAAAAGAAATTTTCTAAAACGGGCCAGGCGTCTTCCAATAATCGGTGAATTGAATATCATGTACAATATACATAAAAAAGATCGCGACCAATTGATAACCTCCTTTTTTGGAAGTCAGTTAAAAAGTAACTTCGTTTACCATAGGTGACGACCCGTGTCCTAGTGGTCGTCATGACACGTCACACCAGACCACCCGGGGTCGATCGCCGGTCAGGTCAAGATGGGAAATGATCTTTTGCAGATTGACCTAGGTCACTACACTACACTATACACCAGTCACTGTAATAAGTACTATTAATTCTGTGCCTGGGTCTTGAATTTTTATCTATACAAATATGTGCTTATTTGTTATAAAATATAGTATCGTTGAGTTAGTATCCCATAACACGATCTCGAACTTAGGGTGGACGTACCTAATACCAGCCCCGTACCTAATACCAGCCTTTCAACGTTTTTTTAGATAATAAGGTTTCTGTAAACATAACGTGGCAAGAACTTTTTTTAAAAATTATAAACCATTTGGTCCAAAATATTTGTTAAATATGGTGACACTGGACTGAGTACTTCGACGTCAATCGTCAATTAAAGCTAGGCGACTATGGACGGCGGCCATTTTGCTAAAAAAATGATAAGTTCCGGAGTCACTAAAACAAAGTATTTCTCTTATTTCTTCAGCTCTACTGTTCTTGATTTGGTTTATTTTGTATTATGATAAAGTTGTGAATCGATTTCTAAATAATAATTTAGGTTTTGTCTCTCATATCAGCTGAAATTAATGGGGCTGTAGTTAGATACATCAAATGTATGGAGTATGTAATTTCAGCCACTCTTGGCCACTCTAGGCTGGTATTAGGTTAGATGGAGTACCTAATTCCAGCCACCCTAGGCTGGTATTAGGTTAGATGGAGTACCTAATTTCAGCCACCCTATTAGGCTGGTATTAGGTTTAACGGAGTACCTAATTCCAGCCACCTGAGGCTGGTATCACACTAGGCTGATATTCGGTACGTGAAAGGGTGGTATTAGATACCGAGAGGCTGTAATTAGAGCCGAAGGGTACTTTTCTATATTTTATTGTTTTAAAAATTTGCAGTTAGATTTATGGTCAATTCAGATATTAATTATGATTTTCAAATACATAACCTATCAACCTAAAAAAGAAACAATTGATTTCAGCCTATACTTAAAGCAGTACAATTTTTTAAAGGTGAAATTTGTACCAAAAGGCTGACATTAGGTACGTCCACCCTACATTGGGGCTAGCTCAATCTGTGTGATTTGTTCGAAATAAAATCTACAATAACAAAATAAAGTACTGTACTGTTGCGTTGCTCGAATGCACATTGTTTGTGAGACATCTGTTCCCATCTTTATTTAGCTTCCATGCAAGTGGATCAGAATCAAATCTCTCTATCGAAGGGGTTTTGGTGTCATCACCTGACCCGCTTCCGACCGATTTCAGCCGATATACATGACTGCAAACCAAATAATTAGCGGTTACGAAGGTATTGTTTATATATTTGCTTAATTAAGAGATAATAGCATGTTAATAATACGCAATTAATAAAAATTAATTGTGTGGTTCGTATATCAAAATCAACATATATTGAAAAACTATATTTGTTGGGATAAAAACATGCAGTCGTCGAAATTACCAAGTTGGCAGACATTAAAAAGGAAAACAATTTATTAGACCGTTATTTTTTATATTCTATCAGCCCATTATTGAGCCAGTCTGACGGCATCGTCAGTAGACGCACATAAGGTTGTCCACGGTGACCAGGGTGTAGGTGGTAGGACACCTGAGACAAGAAAGCAGGTGCGCTATAGTTTGTGCGGAGGAGCCACATTCGCAGACGTTTTAAGAGCTATGCTCATCTTCCATCTGGAAAAAAGTTCTTCACAGCGATGTGCTTTCGGGGTTTTCGGGTTCGCAGCCTGTTAAGCGATTTCCACGCAGGCCAAGGTAAATTATATCCACGTGTCAGTTCTTCTTTTGGCGTAATAAAATTGGGTACAGTGTGGCCCCTTTCCCAGAGCTTTCTTATTTGGGAATACCATCGTAGTGACAGGGTTGGCCAGGCTAGTTTCCGCGTTATCGACTAGCTGTATCCAGGTGCGCTGAGCCGCAGGGAGGCTCCTATCAGGGACGTGCATGACCGATTATTGCAGGATAGACTAATTGTGGGGCCTTTGCCCAGCAGTTGGACAAAAAAAACTCGCTGACTGAACTGACCCTATTAGTGTGTTTACATCCCGAGAGCCACTTATACGCGTCATATTGTTTAATACTATTAAATGTTCTTTTTAGCTTACCGCTTGTTTGAATGAAATCCAAAATAGGCTGGCATCGGCCATTTATGATTATTGCTCTTTTGTCCTCAAAAGTTAGAACAAACACCTGGTGCACAACTTTTACATGAAAAACTTTCCATTGCATAAGGTTTTAAAGCGGTAATAAAGATTTCCTCCAAATTTCATTTGCGATAGCAAACAAAGTTCAGAGCAGATCGTAATCACTTGTAATTTGTAATGCGACAATGCAAATAATTATCATTGGACAAGAAAAAATATCAAATATATACGACTAACACAAAAGTTTACGTAATTTCATTTTATCCTTGAACATCTTCCGCGTATTTAAATTGGTAGCGTAACACAAGCGAGAACGAATAACTTTCTACTTTTCATCACGGAATGCTTCAAGGAACAAATAAAAAGGCTCGAAATCGATATCATTCCTTATTGGTCAAAAGTGAGAAGAGATAAAAAACGTTGATTATTGAGATAGAACTAGCTCAAAGATAAGGGCCATTTTTGAAACTCAGTATTTCACTAACCTAATGGTTTTTTCCATACAAAAATTAGCTTTGTTTAAAACTGACGCGTTTTAAAAATGGCATGCATAAGCTCTTGTCTTAGATATTGGTTGTGTGTGCGGAAATTTCGTGTGTGTGTGCGTCGATGAAATACGTAGACGATCACACTACAGATGCAAATTCCTATCCGTGCACTGTGAATGTGTGTAAATCGAGACACTATGGAGAATTGTCTTCTAGGTAGCTGCCTAGAGTACTGCGTATATTATACGTATACCTACACTAAGTAAGCGAGTACGTAGCCAGCATACGGCGCGATGGACAGGAAAGCGCGCGTTTATTGAAAATATTAGTCTATTATAATTTATTTTTAAATAAAAAAATGCGCATATATTAGGGAACCTCCGGGTAGACAATGTCTTTGAGTCTCTATGGAAAGCACGTGCCTGGCTCCTATCATGTATCCAAAAGGCAAGTATAACAAATCTATCAACTAATTCGGTTAGATATTGTCAGCTACTCAGTAGGTATATACCTACCTAGTAATCAAGCAAGCCATAGCGCATCTCCGCGCCGTTCGTGTCAGACTCGAGGGCAATCCCCGAAGTAATCTAAGCTAAACTCCTCGCGAGTACAGCGAGCAGGAACATACAGCTATGAATTTTATGTACTGACGGTTCTGTGTTGTATAGAGATAGAGGTAAGTTTAACGATATGCCTTAAATATTTCTGAAGTCAAATAAACAAATATCTAAGCCATTTATTCATCAGGTCTTTTTGTCTCCACTGCACTCCGTGTATAGTGGTTAGAGCGTTCGGCTCCTACCTGGAGGTCGCGGGTTCGATTCCCGGCGGGGGCAACGACTTTGTGTTGTTGGCCTAGTTTGGTTAGGACATTGTAGGCTGATCACCTGATTGTCTAATAAGTAAGATGATCCGTGCTTCGGAGGGCACGTTAAGCCGTCGGTCCCTGTCACTGTCTTTGACATTAGTCGTTACCTAAAACCATGCCAGAGGCCTTTAAGGTGGTTTAAAAACTCTGACACTTGTGTTAGTCACTAACACACACGATAAGAAGAAGAAGAAGTCTCCACTGCAGGAGCACGACCATCTCTGTACTACCAGAACCGTACTTGGCTAGAGCAGCAAGAGGACTTTGCCTACACTCTCCTCGCTGGTCAGACGGGTTGCAGAGGTCTCATTGTTGTTTATAAGCTTTGTTTAGCTTGTATTTCCTAAGTCGCCTTTTACGACATCCACGGGAGGACTTGGAATGGCCTTATTCTACTCTGCCGGAAACCACACGGTATATTTAGGATTAATTTATCGTACGATATTTAATTATAAATATAGATTTGCTATTACAACAGTTGGTTAATATTAAATCTATAAAGTTAAGTTTTTGTTATTTCATTTAGTAGTTACTTCTTATTTCTCTCTTTTCATCCTCCGCAAATTTTATCGCAAGAATAAGAATCCTATAGTTATTCGTAGAAGGCAGTTGCGTGCTATGACCGTAGTTATCTTGAAAATTGTTGGAATAGGTTTAGTTATTTAAAATAAGTATGTACCGTCCCACGCTCTGACGCAAAACTTTCTTGAAGTAATTTAATCTAAAATCCTTGGACGCAAGTCCGCAAGGCGATAACATATTTGGGTTACAGCATATGGGTATGTAAGTAATATATTGCTGATTGGCCGCATGTCACGAAGTCCATACTGGTGCTTCCCTCCTTACCCCGCTCTTCACCCCGCGCGGCCATATAAATAAGAAGGCGGAGGAGCCTCGTCCTCTTTCGACCACGACTGGGCGCCGGGCTGCTTCAAAGCTGAGTACTTTTGGAAATCTCTTCTGGAACAACGAATCTCGTGGCTGTGAACCTACGACCCTTACCTGTGACTTCTTTCTCATTGTATAATTGTTAAAAATTAATTAAAGAGTTTGGTCTTTTCAAATATTGTTTCTTTCAAAATAATCACTACGTCACACGCATCCTGTTAACTATTAGCAGTTTCATTGTTTGACCCAAAAGTTGGAATGTTTTTTGAATGCCTCAGTCCATAAGTGATATTATCTACTGGCAGCAAATTTTTACTTATTAGAGAACTTAAACAAAATAGTAACTAAGACTAACGCTGCAAAAATACAAATTGTGTAGTTATAAATTAATATGAATTTATGTAGTTTTATAAAGGTTAATTATTAAATAGTTTAAAAATAATTTTGACTACCTAATAAGTACAATTTTTTGTCGGTAAGTATGGAAAGGTAGATGACGCGATATAACTGGGTCTTCTCTTTATCATACTAGTATTATCATTATCAATCAATCTGACGACCTAACCAAGGTCGCTGGAAGGCGCCGGATGCAAGCCGCTCTAGATCGGTCATTTTGGAAATCTTTGGGAGAGGCCTATGTCCAGCTGTGGACGTTATGCGGCTGAAATGATGATGATTATCAATCAATAACATACTTATTTGAAATTAAATTGACCTGAAAATCGTTCTCCCCTGTAATTAGCGGTTTGTGAAAACTAGCGTGGAGCCTAGAGAGGCGTGAAACGCGCCGTCCCGCCTGATTTGAGTGGTGCGGTCGGCCGCGGATTCCCGCCCGTGAGTTGTGTATGCATTATGCATTAGTTGTGGTGCAATAGCTTTGCTGTTCGCGCCGTTTTCTGGTCGGAATTTTATGTGCGGTTTTATAAAATTACCACGGGAAAAATCGGAACGGAATACTTACTTCGTTTTACGCTTAGCTGATCTTGGGTCTTCATCCGATAGGTTAGCTTATGATTATTCCGGTTTTCTAAATAAGAACAAGCCCATAGGATTGTTGTTTTGCTGGGACACAAATGGCATGACACCTTCCTACAAAATTGTTACAAATGGAGAACGATAATTACCCAACCATTCCTATAATTTAGAATCTGCACGTGCCTTCTTTTTTTGTTAACCAATCTCACATTATCTTCATCCACTTGTCTCTTTACGTTACGTTTGCGTTAGGATCGTCGCCAGCGCTTTCTCAGCCTATTCAGGCGAGGGTAATCATCTTTAGGCAACCATTACTCTGTTGCCATTTCGGCCTATCTGTCACTTACACATTACATCTTTAGATTTACGATAATAAGATTTAAAAAATTATTACAAAATGAGGACTACCAAAACTGTACCTACTATGTAGAGCAGGTGTGGAGTGAAGTCCCTGGTGTCCACCGCGCTATAGCATGCGACACGCCGCCAAATTGCCAGCGTGCGATTGCTCCACCCATGGATATTGTTCGGGTGACAGAAACATTTCGTACATATATGTACAAGTACTTAGGTATATTACTAGGATACAAAATGACCAAGATGACAAAAGATAGATAAGTATAACGATAGTATGCAGCTAATTAGTTTGTTTATTTAGACCTAAACATACTAAGAAAGTTGAAAGAGGTCTCATACAGAACCGCAAGTAGAGGGAGGACCATTCCATAGTATCTACATTTCATAATAATTTAGAGAAAATCTTTTTTAATTTCTTTGAATTTACAAGAAATATCTACGAGTAAATAGGACAACAACCAGTTCATTATTTTCTTCAACATTAAACGAAAGTGGTTCTCATTTATATCTATTTTTTCATATCGTATGATCGATTTTCGAGTGTAGCGTGTGTAGCTGGCAATATAATATAAGTAGAAAATATAAAGAGTATGGTATTGCTCTTCGTAGCAAAAAGTTAATCATCGCTAAGTTGATATTGTATTATGATTGCCAACTAATCCTAATTGCTGCGTGCACGTCACGACTCTGTGTGAATATTATAGAAGTGGCGCCGGAGACTTCTAGAGAGAATGGATGGCAACGATGAAGAACAATTGAACAAACGGTATGCTCGTATGCAGACAAGAACTTGTATAACTTTTCACATTGAAATTGTTGAATTGTCTTTTCGTTCGCTCCACTAGTGTAGGCTCCGATCATACGAAAAAGTGCGATCCACGAATATCTCGGAGAGTTGTGAAGATATTATACTCAAAAAATAATCATTAGGAAAAAGTTATGGTAGAAATGGTGAAAAAAGAAATCAATTTTTCCCGAATATATTATTTTGGTGCTCAATATTTTGGAAACGAGGAATAAATATCAAAAATTTGAGAAAACCTTCTCTGGGAAATTTAGTCAGCTGTAATTTGTGCCTAAAACAAAGACGAGAGAAAGAGAGAGACGGATTAAGGGTTTGCCCTGTAGCCTTACCTTTTTGAAAAGAGTAAAAAGACAGAACGTTAATGTTTTTTGAATTCCGCAAATTATTCCTACGATAGCCATGTGAGGCACGAAATATATGATTTTTTTCTTTTCTTTCACAAATGTTTGCCCATCTCGTTTTCGGTCTACTTCTCTATAAACGTGCATCCATTGGAATCCAGCCTGTGCCTATGTGCGCCCATCTTTCTGGGTGCATACGGCCGACGTAACCCGCTTAATCCTCTTTTAGCTTAGCTAATTTCTCATGCATATCCGTAACTTTTATTATTATCGTTTATAAGTTTTTTTTAATAGCCTATATAATGTCCCATTGTTGGGCAAAGGCCTCCCCTTCTTGCTTCCACGATTCACGGTCCAAGGCAGCTTCCTGCCATCCACTTAGTTAGCTTTCAATATCGTCCCTCCATCTTTTCCTCGGCCTTTCCCTACGCCGCCGCCATCTTTCCGGTCTCATCAGTATTATGAAGACAATATTTTTATATATGTAGCAGATCTATTTTCCTGTAGCTTAAGAAGTCTACGTAGCTTCTGTGAAAGCGTTCTGAGCAAAAGCGATTATCTTCACAATTTCCTTGTTGATCGCGTTGTCCAATTCGGTCATATCCTCCCCGGGACGCGGCAGATTGCCTGTTAATTATGTGCTTCTGTCCTTTGGTGGAGGGCGCCAGGGCGTGCTGGAGATATTGTGACGAGAAAAGACGGATATGACACACTTGTTGTGTTTACCAGAAGGTTACATGCTTGGGTGTATTATTTTCACAGTTTACTTGTTGATCGTGTTGTCCAATTCGGTCAGGTCCTTCCTGGGACTATGTGCTTCTGTTCGTTAGGAGAAGTGTTGGCGAGAATTATAGAGGCGAATGGTTTGCTTGTTGTTTTGTCAGGTTGTAGTAGTGTGAATGATATTTGGAATGATAAAGGGCAATTTAACTGACTCCTGCAGCTGTAATAAGTACCGTGTGATGCCTAAACCCTAAAGACATAAGTATCAAAGGCTTGAACTTGCTCAAAAATGTATAATTTGAAGTTCATGTCGCAGAGTCGACTGATTTTAAAGTATAGTTGTTAATCATGTAAAACTCTATTCAATGGGCTTACCTATAAGTGAGCATCAGTATAAAATAATCATATCGTTTACCTACTAGTTAAACGATATAATTATTTTTCTCATCATCATCATCAGGTTCTTTTTAATCTACACTGTAAAAGCGTGACCCAATCTATTCTATCAGAGCTATACTTGGTCGGTGTAGCCAGAAGATTTGGCCTACACTATCCACGCTGGCCAGATGGGTTGGAGAGTTATAATTCATGTTAATAAAGTCGCTTGTCATATTGCATTCTACCAGAAACCACACAGTTCTTTTATTGTAGAGTTTTCGAAATTTTTCTTTACTACATTTACTTCACTGCAAAAGAATTCGTGAACTATCGTTGTATCCAAGCCTTTAGGGAACACGGCAAGATATTACCTCGGGGACGCGATATCCTGGTTTCATTCGGCGGGCAGCCGGAAGTGTGCTTACACACCATTCCCGGACCGAAATAACCTGACTAAATCCCAGCGGTAGGCAACTGGTACCGTAGGGGTCTTACTCCAACGTTAATCTTATTTTGTTGCAGTAATTACTTCACATAAAACTCAAGAATTGAGTTGAGTTTAATTTACTGTTTCCTTTTAGTTCTTTATTTGTATGCAAATAAACTGTAACTGCAATAATAATGATAAGACCGCTTGAAATCAATTTTTTGTAATATTATTCTGTAACATTATGTTTTGGTACACTAAAGATTTTAACTACCTACCTAACTAACTAAGATTAAATCTGGGACTCTTTCTAACTAGCACTTGCGAAAGCCGCTAGTAAAATGCTTTATTCCACCGAGCTAATAACGAACTCTTCATACCAAGAATAAATTCCGCGGGAACTTTGAACTAAATTCTAAACACACCTGACTTTTCAAGTTGTTGTTTATGTTTTATTTCGACCAATTTACGACCAATTTACGTAGAATCAACTAGGCACTACCTTTAAAGCTTCCATTGGTTCCTAAACTAACATTCATATTCGTTGCGGCGCACTCCTCACATTAAAAGGCCAATTTACATTTGGATAACATTCGTTGAATCAATTACCGACATAGCGGAGAGAAATGCTTATTTCGACTTGTTAGTCCAAAGGCCACTCGGCCTTGACTTAGCTTAGTCTTCTTTATGACACGCGCCTCGCTCTTCCGGATTAACCTCCTCTCCTCAAAATCCGGATAAAAAACTCATTTTCTTCCTGGCTTAATTCGTTACCATAACGGTTTTGTTCTCGGAGCGACCTCTTTTTTCAATTCGATTATGAATAATGTAATATTTCGCCTCGGCCCGCGGAACCCTAGTCGCTTCCTGTCCAAGGCAAGCAAATAATTCTTTCCGGATTAAAAAATGTCAATAGACGTCAGCGCTGTTTGTCCGGCGATAAAATAAAAACAGTGTTCACAGAGTTCGATTCGCAGACAATCTCTGGTATTTGAGCGGCAAAGCCGGCTGTTATACTCGGTTTGTTAACGTATTGAAGTCTGCGAGACGAGCGTATTGGGATTTATTTCGTTCGCATTGTCGAACATAAAGCGTTCGTCATCCGTGCTTAGTATATTTTGTGTAGCCTCTAATATATTTCTCGGAAAGAAGAAATTCATCCTGCCGCGTTACGTTTTCTTGTTACATTACAGGTACTCTATACAATATTTCCGCGTCTCAAAATGATTGATTTCTACTTACACGGATAAAATATTTTTTCTTTGGATACAATAACCATAGAATTTATTCGTAGAAATGTGAGTGTAAATTTCGTATCAATAAATACGAGTATGGCTCGATATGCCAAAAGTTATTTCACTTATGTATCCGAGTTTAATGTCGCACAAAATATCGTATTTATTTATCTCTGTACACAGATGAATGGCACTTCTGCCGATTTACTCCTGGTGCGTAATTTAAACTTTTCAAAGAAATTTCAATGCACTGACGTCGCAACAGGAGTCTTGCTCCGCATTGTGTCAGAGCCTGTCAGAGCCTATATAGCCACTTTGAACACAACCTACGTCTTTGAGAGTTTGAGACTAACTCTCATTTTCATTTCATCATTTCATTTCAGCCGCACAACGTCTACTGCTGGACATAGGCCTCCCCCAAAGATTTCCAAAATGACCGATCAAGAGCGGCCTGCATCCAGCGCTTTCCTGCGACCCTGGTCAGGTCATCTGACCACCTTGTAGGTGGGTGCCCTACGCTTCGCTTGCCAGTACGCGGTCGCCATTCAAGAACCTTTTTGCCCCATCGGCCATCAGTTCGTCGCGCTATGTGTCCCGCCCACTGCCACTTCAACGAGCTAATCCGCTTGGCTATGTCAGTGACTTTTGTTCTCCTACGAATTTCCTCATTTCTGATTCGATCACGTAGGGAAACACCGAGCATAGCCCTCTCCATAGCGCGTTGAGCGACCTTGAGCTTTCTTATGAGACCCATAGTAAGGGACCACGTTTCGGAGCCATAAGTCATCACTGGTAACACACATTGGTTGTAAACCTTAGTCTTGAGGCACAGAGGTATTTTGGACGAGAAGACATTGCGTAGCCTCCCGAACGCTGCCCAGCCGAGTCGGATTCGTCGAAAGACCTCTTCCTCGAAGCTGGAACTTCCTGCCTGGATCAATTGACCCAGGTAGATATACTGGTCTACAACTTCGAGGGTGGAGCTCCCAACACAAACAGGTAGGGGCGCAACATGGACATTCGACATTACTTTGGTTTTGTCCATGTTCATTTTAAGGCCCACTTGTTGTTATTCTAAAACTTCAAAAAATAACAGGACCTTTTGCAAATAGAGGTATTTTTTTAATCTATTTGCTCGACTTGTAAATTCGTATCTGGTTTGTTTGTATTTGGAACATCAAAGCATTCTGAGAAGTTATAAAGGACTACTGCGGGAATAAAACACTATAGGGTTCGTTATAATAAATTATTTTAAATAAAGTTACCATATTTACGTATTTAACTAAAATATCAGACAGGTTAAGCTAGCCCCTTATTATAAGTTTTTAAACTGGTGTGTATTCAATGATATACCTAATATGGGTATTCAATGATATAATATTTTATGACTAGCTGAAGTCTATGGCTTTGCCCGCGTGTTATGATTTTTAAACAATCCCTACATTTTCCCGCTGTTTAGCCATTTTAAGCTTAGTTTCATATAAAATTTCGTGTCCGATTTTAAACATTAAAATATATTTTTTTAAATAGTGATAAGTACAGTAAATTTTGTTTTGAAGATGCGAGTTCATACTAATATCAGTTTTAATATTTTTAATTTAAAATTAACCAAGTTTATTAAAAACTTTCAACCCTCATTTAAACCCCTTAGAGGATGGAATTTCTTTCACTTACGTCACTTTAGGAACCTTTGTGCAAATTTCATGCTTCTAGAACCAGCGGTTCAATTGAGCAATTGAGCATTGATAGATCAGTCGATATGTCAGCCAGTCAGCTTCTTCCTTTACATAATATATACTTATAGATAAATGGGTACATAGGTACAAAGAGACCTGACTTATATAGATAAAACACGTGAGGCTCATGTTGTGCGCTCTTCTCAATTTTTTTATAGGATCGTAATAAATATCTAATATACTCGTAAATAGAATTTAAACCGCATCAAATGATTCTGTTCACGTGTTTGCTCTCTTTTCGTCCATGAACTCCCAAGTACTTGCCACTGACATATTATCTGCCATTTTTCAAAGTTGGCACTTGTAAGCGTTCCCGGCGGATTCCAGAACTTTC
Organism: Acrobasis consociella; assembly: GCA_963555685.1. NCBI lineage: Eukaryota > Metazoa > Arthropoda > Insecta > Lepidoptera > Pyralidae > Acrobasis > Acrobasis consociella. The sequence goes on from OY743106.1 coordinate 202,296, forward strand.
CGACGTAAGTATTATATGTCTGTGTTGGTGGTTGGAACTTTCAAACTTTTTCTACGCGTGTCTTGTTCGGGAAGATGGCCTCTTTTACTGGAAATCTCAACTTGATTAGAATGACACGTGCTGCTTTTATGACTTGACTTTTGTGTCATGAATAACTTACATGTTACCTCACGGATTTCTTATCTATCTACTATTTCTAATGTTCACATCTTCTAATATGTCTTGGCCCAGTCACCATCTCGTTTGGGTTTTTTTTAAGACAAGCGGCCTAAAAAGATATCTTGAAGAATACGGGTAGGTTTTCGTTTGAATACAGGAAAAACTAAATTCTGGACTGCCGTTTCCTCACTAACTCAAAAGTCTATTTAAAACTAGTATTTAACAAAGCTGTGACAAAGTATTCAGGGCCACATATTCCGCGTAGTTTCACCAACGAAGATGGAATGTCGGCAAAAACAGTGGAAAGTGAAGTCGGGAAATTCATAACAAGTCGCAAGAAATATCAGGAATTCTCCCTAAATGAGCATTAAATCAGGCTATTGAGGACAGATAAAATCTGATTACAGCATTTAGAAGGTAGCCGTCGCCCCGAAAGCGAATCCTTTGAAGGTTGGATATTGTTCTGGCAATTAACAGACAGAGGGAATTCTCCGGGAGACTAACAATACACCTTTTACTGTAAACTGCGTTGTCGGGTAAATTAGCGCGATTGTTATAATGGGAGTAAGCCGATAGGGGTTGGATCACATGGAGCCAAATTTAAGTTTTACAGAAAAAACACATTTTATATTAGCATTTCGTTTCCATCATTAAGCGTTTCTCGAATTTCTGAATCAAAGTAAACAGTTAAAAGAAACAAAGTTTTCAAAAGTTATATCATACATCGGTGGATAGTAACTCATTAACAAAAATGGGTGCCTTTATTTCTACATTTTTCTTTACAATGTTAGTAATTTTTTAACAAAAATAGGTGCGTAACTTATCAAAAAATTGTTTCTTAACCATCCAAAACCAAGTTACCTGCAAATGTCTGTTTCCATAGCCATTACAAACAAAGTACGCGAGAATAGAAAGTAAACAAGAGGTGTCATCAATAGACATCATTTTAGCTCCGACAAAAAATAGGGGTGTTAGATGACGCTAATGTATATCTGTCTGTAGCATTGTAGCTCTTGAACGGATAGATCGATTCCGATGCGATTTTTTTAAGTGAAAGAATGTTTGTTTGATAAAAATCGGTTCAGCCGTTGAAAATTAATTTATTGTTATTGAGTTAATTTATTGGTAGACACTTGAAAGCCGAAGTTTTTTAATTAACCTGGCAAATAACTTTTGTCAAAATTTAAATTTTGACGACCTTCGTGGCGTATTGGTCACCATGCTAGTCCGCCACCCAGAGGGCACCTACCTACCTACTTTTTATACCACATTCCTAGTGGTAGTGGCTTAGCTTTGCCTCGGTGACCCTGATCGACGGAAGCTTGCGGAACGCTGTGCTTATTCTGGACTCTGCTAATTTCAGGGAACTAATAGAAGTCAGAAGATACGAAATCTAAAGAATAACTGGTGGATAAGAAAGGCGCAGGAGCTACAACTTCTAGCTGATACGAAGCAAATCGGAAAGTTTTTTGAAAACCTAAGAGCTATCTTTGGTCCCCGTTTCAGAAAGGTCAGTCCTATTTATACTCGCGATAAGACAAGGCGGTTAACTGAACACGATGAGGTGCTGCAGCGGTGGGCTGAACATTTTAATGAAGTATTAAACCCCACAAGTCACGGTGCTGACCTTTCCTACGTAACATCTTTGCCAGCTCTTCCAACATGTGTGGAGCTTGATAACCCACCATCATTTGACGAATATCTTGGGGCAGTCAAACGGCTTAAGAATGGCAAAGCTTGTGGTTCTGACAGCCTGCCAGCAGAGATATACAGGTATGGTGGTCCCAATGTTCATAACCAACTATATGAACTCATCTTGCGTATATGGGACTTAGAAACTGTACCCCAAGACTGGAAAGATGCCTCTATATGCAAGCTCTACAAAGGCAAAGGCGATTCTTCGGACTGTGGTTCTTACAGAGGTATTGCTTTGCTGAGTACAGCTGGTAAGGTTCTGGCCCATATTTTGAATCTTCGACTGGGTGAACTGGCCGAGAAAATTTTACCTGAAAGCCAATGTGGTTTTCGACCTGGCAGGGGAACGGTTGATGCTATTTTTGTCGTCAGGCAATTGCAAGAGAAAAGTCTTGAGCAGAATCGTGATCTCTGCATGTGTTTTGTCGACTTAGAGGAAGCATTCGATCGGGTGCCAAGATCTGCTCTCTGGATAGTACTAGAGAGGGTCGGCTGTCCTGCAAAGTTCATTAATCTTATCCGCCAATTCCATGATGGCATGACCGCAAGAGTTCAACACGATGATGACTTTACGGATCGCTTCTCTGTCACAAGTGGTGTCAAACAGGGCTGTGTAATCGCTCCTACCCTTTTTGCTATTTACTTTGCCGCTGTATTGGCGGACGCTAGTACTGGCAGTTCTGGGCAGATTCATCTTGATATCAGAACTGATAAGGGTGTATTTAATTTGTCGCGGTTTCGATCAAGGCAAATGGTACAGGATTTGGCTGTTCTAGATGTTTTATATGCCGATGATGTATGCCTAATAGCTGATGACACTCGGAACCTACAAATTTTCCTGGACAACTTGAATAACTCGTGTCAAAAATTTGGCCTGGCTGTAAGTGTATCTAAAACGCAAGTGCTAAAACAACCAGCTCGTGGCAAATCTGTGGATGCTGCGTCAATACTTTTGGATGGCCAGGCCCTGGAAGAAGTCAAATCGTTTCGATACCTAGGCAGTTGCATTCGTGATGACAATCGCCTGGAGACAGAGATTTCTTCACGTATTGCAAGAGCCGCGGCTTCGTTTGGAAATCTGCGTTCCAGAGTCTGGGACTCGCATGATCTTAAATTAAACACAAAGATTGCTGTGTACAAAGCAATCGTCCTACCCATTTTGCTCTATGCATCTGAAACGTGGTGTCTATACAAAGCAAACATAAGACGCCTTGACGCTTTTCATATGCGATGTTTGCGCACTATTCTTCGGGTGAAGTGGCAAGACCGAGTCCCAAATACAGAAATATTGCGTAGAACTAAAATGACTGGTATTGAAGCAGTACTAATGAAAGGTCAGTTGCGCTGGTGCGGACACATTGTACGTATGGATGACGCTAGGTTACCCAGGTCTGTCTTCTACTCACAGTTGCAGAGTGGAAAGCGTAAACCTGGAGGTCAGTTCCTGCGTTACAGAGACGTGCTGAAGCGTCACCTCTCCGCATGCCATATCTCACCGGCGAACTGGGAAGAGCTTGCTGAACAGAGAGTAAATTGGCGCAACTCTGTTAAGGACGCTGTTACTAAATATGAAGAAAATCGAATTCGGGAACTCGATTCCAAGCGCTTCCTTAAGAAAACTCAACCAAAGCCTTCCTATACATATACATACAATTCCTTAGGTCAGTTGCATTGTGCGTCCTGCAACCGCACCTTCAAAACTAAATTTGGCTTTGCGAGCCACATACGCTCGCATCTACGAACTTAACCCAAGGTTCGCCGTTGACGGACACGTCAAGGAGGACATCATCACCCTCAAGTTGCCAGCTGCCGCCTACCCTCGTCCCGTCGTCGTCACCCGTCTACCAGGGAAGTAGGATTACGGAGCGAATTATCAGCCGGGCATCGAACAACGCCCTTAGTCCAAAAAGTGCTTATAATAAATTATTTTTTTGTGTTTACGCGTTTGTTTTATTTATGAAATAGGCGAAAACGTAACACAGGGCCACAACCCAAGTCTCGAACTTACTTTGGGGCTAGCTCAATCAGTATAATTTGTCCCTATATTATTTATTAATAGTTGGCGCTACCGTTATCAATTCCATTTAACATCAGCTGGAATATTTCATTTCGCCACCCATCACTAGATGGTGTCTTAGGGGTTATTTTTAATTTGCCTGACAAATAAACTTGTTTGTATACTTTGACACGAGCATTTTAAAGCTGACGTGTCTCATATGTAGTAGGACACCCACCCACAAGGTAGTCTGACGACCTGACCAATGTCGCTGGAAAGCGCTGGATGTAGATCGCTCTAGATCGGTCATTTTGTAAATTCTTGGGAGAGGCCTATATCCACCAGTGGACGTTATGCGGCTGAAATGATGATGTCTTATACTGCGTTCAGAGCATAGATCTTCTACGTTCAGAGAGAAATATTTTTAGTAAATTGAAGGTACTGTCGCGTAGGTCGATAAGTGATAATGACAATGTCAACGTCACAAATTCAAACTAGGAGAATTCATCTAAAGAGAAATTTCGTCACTCACGTCAGCACACGATTGGCCTAGCGGTCTTGGTGTTGGACTGTGAATCCATAGACCCCAGGTTCAAATCACAGTCATGTATAGTGTTTTTGAAGTTTTGTAAGAAGTTTCTAGATAACTCTAGATTAAATTGAAATAAAAATACGGGCCAGAAATAAAAGAAGACAAAAGAAAATTTATGACTTAAGTTTAGAACTTTGATGCGATATTGTTCGCATCCGGTGGGTATATAAGCAGAACAAGGCGCGGCCTACGCCAGTTTAGTTTGAAAGTAAAATCCGAAGAAGGAAGAAGAAAGAAGAAAAAGGAAGAAAAGTAAAAGTGGAAGTAGTGAGTAAAAAGTAAAGTGTAATAGTGAGTGAAGTGAAGTGTTCAGTGCAGTAAATACGCGCGAGAGACGTTTCCGCGCGTGACAGTGCAGTGACGTTTACGCGTGTGACAGTGCAGTGACATTACCGCGCGTGACAGTGCAGTGACGTTTCCACGCGCAAGACAGTGCAGTGACGTTTCCGTGTGTGTGACAGTACAGTGACATTCCCGCGTACGTACCTGTGACAACTGTGAGTACCCTAGAGTCGTAAATAAAGGCACTATTCCATAGGATTGGTGTTTCTTTTCCTATCCCCAACCCACTCTCGTGACAGTACCATTCCATATCTAAACAACAAAGACCTCTCATGTATCCCGCTCCACACCCTGTCTCGAACACAATGTACCGCTTGTGGTCTCAAACGACCGCTCTTAATTAATCGGACGCGGGTTCAGTTCCGAGTTGCCAAGTTGGGACATTAAATTGTTATTAGTTGTTTATTGGGGAAGTTCGCGAGCCCGATCGACGATTCAAGAGTTAGTAAAGCTACTTGCTAGTTCGAGCTCTAGATTCGGCTAAGTTACGGCTTCAATAAGCGCCAGGAAATGGTAATTCCTATCGGGAAATTATTGTCTGAGACAAGATTGTGGACATTGCTTTTATTCGACTGCTAAGAGATATGGCTTGTTCTCATGGTGTGTCGTGTTTCTGGTGGATATGTGATGAAACGCAATACGTTCTTACCAGAATTTGTTTACCTTCAATTTTTCCATATCCATTTTTACAACGTGGATGATTTTTCAGGGGAAATAATTTCACAAAAAATAATAATAGTAGAAATGAGCGTTTTTTGGCAACGCAGGCAATCATAACACGTAGACATAGATTTATTTGATTTACAAAAAACACACACAAATATTCACAATATAGAACATACAGACTATCATAAAAAGTTTTTATATGCGTTCTAGCAGATCAAATGGGCTGTGGTTCAGTGTATATTCTCGGTGAGGTTTATGTTCAATTGTTCATTAATTGTCTTCCTGCGGCTAAACACGATGTGGTTGATAACTAGGTATTAACCAAGAGATACGTTTATTTTGAGGTATGTGTTCTTACTTCAACTTACAAATTTTCCATTTGACATTATTTCATAAAAATCAAAAATGCTAAATATGTACTAAATCCTGAAAGTCTCTAGAAAACGAATTACGAAATTGTTTTCTAGAGATATACTTTCGACATACCTTCAAAGTAATTTCGTACTGTATGTACAATATGAGTCCCTACTAGCGACCGTTTCTAAACCCTGTTTCATGTACTAGGGAGTCCCTACATGAAACAGGGTTTAGTGAAGCGGAGAGGTTTCGTTTAATAAAGGCAGGAATCCGGCCGCGGACTGACTTCGCCGGCCGGATTGTGTTGCTTTGAATCGAAAGATGTGCGTGATTTACGCCTTTGATTAAAGTGTCCCAAATGTTTCGTAACATAAATACGTTATTTTGATATTGATATCTTCTTTTGATATGATTTTTTAAAAATATCGAATAAAACAGAACTTTTATAGACAAAGGTTATAATCATTTCAGCCGCACAACGTCTACTGCTGGACATAGGCCTCCCCCAAAGATTTCCAAAATGACCGATCAAGAGCGGCCTGCATCCAGCGCTTTCCTGCGACCCTGGTCAGGTCATCTGACCACCTTGTAGGTGGGTGCCCTACGCTTCGCTTGCCAGTACGCGGTCGCCATTCAAGAACCTTTTTGCCCCATCGGCCATCAGTTCGTCGCGCTATGTGTCCCGCCCACTGCCACTTCAACGAGCTAATCCGCTTGGCTATGTCAGTGACTTTTGTTCTCCTACGAATTTCCTCATTTCTGATTCGATCACGTAGGGAAACACCGAGCATAGCCCTCTCCATAGCGCGTTGAGCGACCTTGAGCTTTCTTATGAGACCCATAGTAAGGGACCACGTTTCGGAGCCATAAGTCATCACTGGTAACACACATTGGTTGTAAACCTTAGTCTTGAGGCACAGAGGTATTTTGGACGAGAAGACATTGCGTAGCCTCCCGAACGCTGCCCAGCCGAGTCGGATTCGTCGAAAGACCTCTTCCTCGAAGCTGGAACTTCCTGCCTGGATCAATTGACCCAGGTAGATATACTGGTCTACAACTTCGAGGGTGGAGCTCCCAACACAAACAGGTAGGGGCGCAACATGGACATTCGACATTACTTTGGTTTTGTCCATGTTCATTTTAAGGCCCACTTGTTGTTATTCTAAAACTTCAAAAAATAACAGGACCTTTTGCAAATAGAGGTATTTTTTTAATCTATTTGCTCGACTTGTAAATTCGTATCTGGTTTGTTTGTATTTGGAACATCAAAGCATTCTGAGAAGTTATAAAGGACTACTGCGGGAATAAAACACTATAGGGTTCGTTATAATAAATTATTTTAAATAAAGTTACCATATTTACGTATTTAACTAAAATATCAGACAGGTTAAGCTAGCCCCTTATTATAAGTTTTTAAACTGGTGTGTATTCAATGATATACCTAATATGGGTATTCAATGATATAATATTTTATGACTAGCTGAAGTCTATGGCTTTGCCCGCGTGTTATGATTTTTAAACAATCCCTACATTTTCCCGCTGTTTAGCCATTTTAAGCTTAGTTTCATATAAAATTTCGTGTCCGATTTTAAACATTAAAATATATTTTTTTAAATAGTGATAAGTACAGTAAATTTTGTTTTGAAGATGCGAGTTCATACTAATATCAGTTTTAATATTTTTAATTTAAAATTAACCAAGTTTATTAAAAACTTTCAACCCTCATTTAAACCCCTTAGAGGATGGAATTTCTTTCACTTACGTCACTTTAGGAACCTTTGTGCAAATTTCATGCTTCTAGAACCAGCGGTTCAATTGAGCAATTGAGCATTGATAGATCAGTCGATATGTCAGCCAGTCAGCTTCTTCCTTTACATAATATATACTTATAGATAAATGGGTACATAGGTACAAAGAGACCTGACTTATATAGATAAAACACGTGAGGCTCATGTTGTGCGCTCTTCTCAATTTTTTTATAGGATCGTAATAAATATCTAATATACTCGTAAATAGAATTTAAACCGCATCAAATGATTCTGTTCACGTGTTTGCTCTCTTTTCGTCCATGAACTCCCAAGTACTTGCCACTGACATATTATCTGCCATTTTTCAAAGTTGGCACTTGTAAGCGTTCCCGGCGGATTCCAGAACTTTCCGACGTAAGTATTATATGTCTGTGTTGGTGGTTGGAACTTTCAAACTTTTTCTACGCGTGTCTTGTTCGGGAAGATGGCCTCTTTTACTGGAAATCTCAACTTGATTAGAATGACACGTGCTGCTTTTATGACTTGACTTTTGTGTCATGAATAACTTACATGTTACCTCACGGATTTCTTATCTATCTACTATTTCTAATGTTCACATCTTCTAATATGTCTTGGCCCAGTCACCATCTCGTTTGGGTTTTTTTTAAGACAAGCGGCCTAAAAAGATATCTTGAAGAATACGGGTAGGTTTTCGTTTGAATACAGGAAAAACTAAATTCTGGACTGCCGTTTCCTCACTAACTCAAAAGTCTATTTAAAACTAGTATTTAACAAAGCTGTGACAAAGTATTCAGGGCCACATATTCCGCGTAGTTTCACCAACGAAGATGGAATGTCGGCAAAAACAGTGGAAAGTGAAGTCGGGAAATTCATAACAAGTCGCAAGAAATATCAGGAATTCTCCCTAAATGAGCATTAAATCAGGCTATTGAGGACAGATAAAATCTGATTACAGCATTTAGAAGGTAGCCGTCGCCCCGAAAGCGAATCCTTTGAAGGTTGGATATTGTTCTGGCAATTAACAGACAGAGGGAATTCTCCGGGAGACTAACAATACACCTTTTACTGTAAACTGCGTTGTCGGGTAAATTAGCGCGATTGTTATAATGGGAGTAAGCCGATAGGGGTTGGATCACATGGAGCCAAATTTAAGTTTTACAGAAAAAACACATTTTATATTAGCATTTCGTTTCCATCATTAAGCGTTTCTCGAATTTCTGAATCAAAGTAAACAGTTAAAAGAAACAAAGTTTTCAAAAGTTATATCATACATCGGTGGATAGTAACTCATTAACAAAAATGGGTGCCTTTATTTCTACATTTTTCTTTACAATGTTAGTAATTTTTTAACAAAAATAGGTGCGTAACTTATCAAAAAATTGTTTCTTAACCATCCAAAACCAAGTTACCTGCAAATGTCTGTTTCCATAGCCATTACAAACAAAGTACGCGAGAATAGAAAGTAAACAAGAGGTGTCATCAATAGACATCATTTTAGCTCCGACAAAAAATAGGGGTGTTAGATGACGCTAATGTATATCTGTCTGTAGCATTGTAGCTCTTGAACGGATAGATCGATTCCGATGCGATTTTTTTAAGTGAAAGAATGTTTGTTTGATAAAAATCGGTTCAGCCGTTGAAAATTAATTTATTGTTATTGAGTTAATTTATTGGTAGACACTTGAAAGCCGAAGTTTTTTAATTAACCTGGCAAATAACTTTTGTCAAAATTTAAATTTTGACGACCTTCGTGGCGTATTGGTCACCATGCTAGTCCGCCACCCAGAGGGCACCTACCTACCTACTTTTTATACCACATTCCTAGTGGTAGTGGCTTAGCTTTGCCTCGGTGACCCTGATCGACGGAAGCTTGCGGAACGCTGTGCTTATTCTGGACTCTGCTAATTTCAGGGAACTAATAGAAGTCAGAAGATACGAAATCTAAAGAATAACTGGTGGATAAGAAAGGCGCAGGAGCTACAACTTCTAGCTGATACGAAGCAAATCGGAAAGTTTTTTGAAAACCTAAGAGCTATCTTTGGTCCCCGTTTCAGAAAGGTCAGTCCTATTTATACTCGCGATAAGACAAGGCGGTTAACTGAACACGATGAGGTGCTGCAGCGGTGGGCTGAACATTTTAATGAAGTATTAAACCCCACAAGTCACGGTGCTGACCTTTCCTACGTAACATCTTTGCCAGCTCTTCCAACATGTGTGGAGCTTGATAACCCACCATCATTTGACGAATATCTTGGGGCAGTCAAACGGCTTAAGAATGGCAAAGCTTGTGGTTCTGACAGCCTGCCAGCAGAGATATACAGGTATGGTGGTCCCAATGTTCATAACCAACTATATGAACTCATCTTGCGTATATGGGACTTAGAAACTGTACCCCAAGACTGGAAAGATGCCTCTATATGCAAGCTCTACAAAGGCAAAGGCGATTCTTCGGACTGTGGTTCTTACAGAGGTATTGCTTTGCTGAGTACAGCTGGTAAGGTTCTGGCCCATATTTTGAATCTTCGACTGGGTGAACTGGCCGAGAAAATTTTACCTGAAAGCCAATGTGGTTTTCGACCTGGCAGGGGAACGGTTGATGCTATTTTTGTCGTCAGGCAATTGCAAGAGAAAAGTCTTGAGCAGAATCGTGATCTCTGCATGTGTTTTGTCGACTTAGAGGAAGCATTCGATCGGGTGCCAAGATCTGCTCTCTGGATAGTACTAGAGAGGGTCGGCTGTCCTGCAAAGTTCATTAATCTTATCCGCCAATTCCATGATGGCATGACCGCAAGAGTTCAACACGATGATGACTTTACGGATCGCTTCTCTGTCACAAGTGGTGTCAAACAGGGCTGTGTAATCGCTCCTACCCTTTTTGCTATTTACTTTGCCGCTGTATTGGCGGACGCTAGTACTGGCAGTTCTGGGCAGATTCATCTTGATATCAGAACTGATAAGGGTGTATTTAATTTGTCGCGGTTTCGATCAAGGCAAATGGTACAGGATTTGGCTGTTCTAGATGTTTTATATGCCGATGATGTATGCCTAATAGCTGATGACACTCGGAACCTACAAATTTTCCTGGACAACTTGAATAACTCGTGTCAAAAATTTGGCCTGGCTGTAAGTGTATCTAAAACGCAAGTGCTAAAACAACCAGCTCGTGGCAAATCTGTGGATGCTGCGTCAATACTTTTGGATGGCCAGGCCCTGGAAGAAGTCAAATCGTTTCGATACCTAGGCAGTTGCATTCGTGATGACAATCGCCTGGAGACAGAGATTTCTTCACGTATTGCAAGAGCCGCGGCTTCGTTTGGAAATCTGCGTTCCAGAGTCTGGGACTCGCATGATCTTAAATTAAACACAAAGATTGCTGTGTACAAAGCAATCGTCCTACCCATTTTGCTCTATGCATCTGAAACGTGGTGTCTATACAAAGCAAACATAAGACGCCTTGACGCTTTTCATATGCGATGTTTGCGCACTATTCTTCGGGTGAAGTGGCAAGACCGAGTCCCAAATACAGAAATATTGCGTAGAACTAAAATGACTGGTATTGAAGCAGTACTAATGAAAGGTCAGTTGCGCTGGTGCGGACACATTGTACGTATGGATGACGCTAGGTTACCCAGGTCTGTCTTCTACTCACAGTTGCAGAGTGGAAAGCGTAAACCTGGAGGTCAGTTCCTGCGTTACAGAGACGTGCTGAAGCGTCACCTCTCCGCATGCCATATCTCACCGGCGAACTGGGAAGAGCTTGCTGAACAGAGAGTAAATTGGCGCAACTCTGTTAAGGACGCTGTTACTAAATATGAAGAAAATCGAATTCGGGAACTCGATTCCAAGCGCTTCCTTAAGAAAACTCAACCAAAGCCTTCCTATACATATACATACAATTCCTTAGGTCAGTTGCATTGTGCGTCCTGCAACCGCACCTTCAAAACTAAATTTGGCTTTGCGAGCCACATACGCTCGCATCTACGAACTTAACCCAAGGTTCGCCGTTGACGGACACGTCAAGGAGGACATCATCACCCTCAAGTTGCCAGCTGCCGCCTACCCTCGTCCCGTCGTCGTCACCCGTCTACCAGGGAAGTAGGATTACGGAGCGAATTATCAGCCGGGCATCGAACAACGCCCTTAGTCCAAAAAGTGCTTATAATAAATTATTTTTTTGTGTTTACGCGTTTGTTTTATTTATGAAATAGGCGAAAACGTAACACAGGGCCACAACCCAAGTCTCGAACTTACTTTGGGGCTAGCTCAATCAGTATAATTTGTCCCTATATTATTTATTAATAGTTGGCGCTACCGTTATCAATTCCATTTAACATCAGCTGGAATATTTCATTTCGCCACCCATCACTAGATGGTGTCTTAGGGGTTATTTTTAATTTGCCTGACAAATAAACTTGTTTGTATACTTTGACACGAGCATTTTAAAGCTGACGTGTCTCATATGTAGTAGGACACCCACCCACAAGGTAGTCTGACGACCTGACCAATGTCGCTGGAAAGCGCTGGATGTAGATCGCTCTAGATCGGTCATTTTGTAAATTCTTGGGAGAGGCCTATATCCACCAGTGGACGTTATGCGGCTGAAATGATGATGTCTTATACTGCGTTCAGAGCATAGATCTTCTACGTTCAGAGAGAAATATTTTTAGTAAATTGAAGGTACTGTCGCGTAGGTCGATAAGTGATAATGACAATGTCAACGTCACAAATTCAAACTAGGAGAATTCATCTAAAGAGAAATTTCGTCACTCACGTCAGCACACGATTGGCCTAGCGGTCTTGGTGTTGGACTGTGAATCCATAGACCCCAGGTTCAAATCACAGTCATGTATAGTGTTTTTGAAGTTTTGTAAGAAGTTTCTAGATAACTCTAGATTAAATTGAAATAAAAATACGGGCCAGAAATAAAAGAAGACAAAAGAAAATTTATGACTTAAGTTTAGAACTTTGATGCGATATTGTTCGCATCCGGTGGGTATATAAGCAGAACAAGGCGCGGCCTACGCCAGTTTAGTTTGAAAGTAAAATCCGAAGAAGGAAGAAGAAAGAAGAAAAAGGAAGAAAAGTAAAAGTGGAAGTAGTGAGTAAAAAGTAAAGTGTAATAGTGAGTGAAGTGAAGTGTTCAGTGCAGTAAATACGCGCGAGAGACGTTTCCGCGCGTGACAGTGCAGTGACGTTTACGCGTGTGACAGTGCAGTGACATTACCGCGCGTGACAGTGCAGTGACGTTTCCACGCGCAAGACAGTGCAGTGACGTTTCCGTGTGTGTGACAGTACAGTGACATTCCCGCGTACGTACCTGTGACAACTGTGAGTACCCTAGAGTCGTAAATAAAGGCACTATTCCATAGGATTGGTGTTTCTTTTCCTATCCCCAACCCACTCTCGTGACAGTACCATTCCATATCTAAACAACAAAGACCTCTCATGTATCCCGCTCCACACCCTGTCTCGAACACAATGTACCGCTTGTGGTCTCAAACGACCGCTCTTAATTAATCGGACGCGGGTTCAGTTCCGAGTTGCCAAGTTGGGACATTAAATTGTTATTAGTTGTTTATTGGGGAAGTTCGCGAGCCCGATCGACGATTCAAGAGTTAGTAAAGCTACTTGCTAGTTCGAGCTCTAGATTCGGCTAAGTTACGGCTTCAATAAGCGCCAGGAAATGGTAATTCCTATCGGGAAATTATTGTCTGAGACAAGATTGTGGACATTGCTTTTATTCGACTGCTAAGAGATATGGCTTGTTCTCATGGTGTGTCGTGTTTCTGGTGGATATGTGATGAAACGCAATACGTTCTTACCAGAATTTGTTTACCTTCAATTTTTCCATATCCATTTTTACAACGTGGATGATTTTTCAGGGGAAATAATTTCACAAAAAATAATAATAGTAGAAATGAGCGTTTTTTGGCAACGCAGGCAATCATAACACGTAGACATAGATTTATTTGATTTACAAAAAACACACACAAATATTCACAATATAGAACATACAGACTATCATAAAAAGTTTTTATATGCGTTCTAGCAGATCAAATGGGCTGTGGTTCAGTGTATATTCTCGGTGAGGTTTATGTTCAATTGTTCATTAATTGTCTTCCTGCGGCTAAACACGATGTGGTTGATAACTAGGTATTAACCAAGAGATACGTTTATTTTGAGGTATGTGTTCTTACTTCAACTTACAAATTTTCCATTTGACATTATTTCATAAAAATCAAAAATGCTAAATATGTACTAAATCCTGAAAGTCTCTAGAAAACGAATTACGAAATTGTTTTCTAGAGATATACTTTCGACATACCTTCAAAGTAATTTCGTACTGTATGTACAATATGAGTCCCTACTAGCGACCGTTTCTAAACCCTGTTTCATGTACTAGGGAGTCCCTACATGAAACAGGGTTTAGTGAAGCGGAGAGGTTTCGTTTAATAAAGGCAGGAATCCGGCCGCGGACTGACTTCGCCGGCCGGATTGTGTTGCTTTGAATCGAAAGATGTGCGTGATTTACGCCTTTGATTAAAGTGTCCCAAATGTTTCGTAACATAAATACGTTATTTTGATATTGATATCTTCTTTTGATATGATTTTTTAAAAATATCGAATAAAACAGAACTTTTATAGACAAAGGTTATAATCATTTCAGCCGCATAACGTCCACTGCTGGACATATAAAAGGCTAACTTTCTCAATTTCAAATTGATATAAAGAAGGCCGTAGTTTGCCTATATGTGGTCTTATCTAGGAGTTTAGTTCCAGCTCACTTTCAAGATTTCTTTATTTCATAAAAGCTAGAGGGATAAAAGAAAATTTAAATTTAAACTAAACCTACTTATTGAAATTTAAATAAGAACTAAAACTAAAAATAAAATTTTGTAGTCAAATATGTAGTCCCTCTTAAATATCACCCCTCGGGAGCGTGGCCAAAAGCATGTTTGTATGGCAATGCTGATTCTTTGAGGCAGATAGTTACTAGTCCTTTGGTCACGAGATACCTCGAATAGACGTTTATAAATCAATTAAAATAAATATGGGCTAAAGGACCCCACGGACCAAAAGTTTCTACTCCAAAAGGCTCAAATATGTAGTTTTCTCCGATGTCTACAAATTTGCGCCTTTTAAGCCGGCCTTTGACTAAAAGCTAAAATATATTTCAGGAAAAATTCTCTGCTCTCAACCAAATAAAAATTAAAAATGCAAATGTACTTTCCATTTCCCAAAGAGACTCTACAAACGCCCCTATTACTTTCTGGAGCTTTATAAAAATGCGACATAATGCCCAAAGTGAGTCTGAAAGACGTTAGTTGTGCTCAAAGTGGGAAATAAAACGTAATAGGCTCCGGCGGCCGGCGCCGACACAATGCGAGAAATCCGGACACTCGCGGAGCGCGGGGTCGCGCGCCCTTGGATGGGGACTCTTGCTCTTTCGGGGATTACAAAATGTGGGTCAACAGGAATCTGCCTTTGTTTATTACTTATTCCTTTTACCAACATTTGTACGTACATGATAAAATAAATAATTACGAATTAACTCTATGAAACTAATGTAAATAAATATTAATCGTTAACTATCTATTTTAATAATTCACCACCCATCACGCTAAGCGTGGCCTTTGGGTCTTGCGGCCCCGGGCTCTGTCTGCCCCGTCAGGTAATATAGACGTGAAAATGTATCTGTATCTATATCTGTATTTAAATAATTATGTGGATTTATTTATGACTTAAACTTTGTATCGTTTTCTTTGACATATGGGCAGCACTTATACTACACTTAGCATTAAAAAATAAAGTTCCAAAAATTAGTAAAATATAACTTTGACAAAGCTAGATTATTTCAATAGATTTCACTTTAAAAAAAATAGCTGTATTTTTATAAAATAAGAACATAATATTGATACTATTTTCACTGTGAATATTCCTGGAATTTTGTTTGGAAAGTACAATCCTTGCGTAATGTAGGTCGAGATTAATCACTTCGAGACGCGGAAATATTGTGTATAGAATGTAACAAGAAATCGTTTCGCGGTAGACGTACTTATTTCTTCTTTCCGAGAAATACATTAGGGGTTACGCAAAATGTTAGCGCGGATGACGACTGCTTATGTTCGACAGCGAACGAAATAAATCCCTAAACGTTCGTCTCGTAAACTGCGATACATTTTCGCTATACTTTAACAAACCGAGAAACAAGGTCGCTGCAGCCGGCTTTTGCCGCTGAAATACCAGAGATTGTGCTCGAATCGAACTCGGCGAAAACGGTTTTTATTTTATCGCCGGACAAACAGCGCTGACGTCTATTGACATTATTTAATCCGGAAAGAATTATTTGCTCGCTTTGGAGAGGAAGCGTCCAGGGTTCCGCGGACCGAGGTTAAATTTTACATTACTCATAATCGAATTAAAACAAAGAGGTTGCTCCGTTTCATCCGTCAAAAACGAGTTGTGTTTATCAATTCAAGGGGGAGGGCGAGAGGGAGTATATCCGGAATTTGGTAAAGATCCGTGCCTTTTAAGAGACTAAGCGAGATTAAGACCGATGGGCCCTGAAATGCTAGTTGAAATATTTCTCTTCGTTATGACAATAAGGTAATTTCATAGGTAAAAATAAATTATTTGTTATGTTGTATGCCAATAATGTATGAAGGCTTCAGAGTACGTCATCATACATCAAAGTACACACCAGTCTTTCCCCACGTTATTTTGTTCCCAGAATCGTGCCACTTCTGCTGCAAATAAACTCTAGATATCCTGAAGGAATAGGGAAGTGGACTTAAATATATTTTGGCTCTTTAGATAGATTATTAAAAAGTATAGTATACATATTTTTTCTTTTCTCCGGTTAGCTAATAATGACGAAGATACAGCATATTTAAATTTTGCCAATCAGCTATGACTTTTAAACCAATGTGACGTAAATCACCCCCACTCCAAAACTTAGAATTGCTCCAAATCTTTGTGAACATTTACTACTTTGCTTAACGAAAAATATAGGCCCTTTATTTTTAGATAATCTAGTTGACGGACTAAATAAAATTATATATTTGTAACCCAGACCCCATTTATGATGCCCGAGCTTTGAGGGACTCTCCTAGTCCTGGAAATATTTCAAGAGGTTTTCATTAGGGAGCACCTTTTAGTATTAGTTTTGGATTTGCAAAATGACTTTTAAATTAGAGTTAAGTATATAAAATTATGTTATAGGTATTTACAATTTGTTTTTACTTTACAAATTTACGCGATCAATCAAAAAACTAAAACTAGACGATGTAATATTAAAGGCATATTTCGGGCGGTGAAACCTTTGATGAGTCACTTTCAGTTTCGGTGGCAAATTTCTTTGATCGGAGTCATTGTTATTTTAACAGCGTCTTTTTGATCTCAGCGTACTCCCAGTTACATCCTCAGCTGTAATGCTGTAATGCTGTGAAAGCTGTGAAACCTGAGGTCTGCTTTCCGGCTTTTTCCCCTCCACTTGGCACGGTCTTGAGAATCTTTATATTTTAAAGCCTATAATGTTCACTATAAAAGTTCCATATCGGGAACCCTAGCAGACTCTTTTCATGTAATAGCAGTAGCCACTTGAGCCGGTCCATCATCTTGTGTTTGTGAAATATAGCGCAGTGTTGCCAGACGACTCTCGACCAGCGGCCTTTTTTGTGTTTTGTTCTCTGTTATTTATTATTCGTTTTTTTTTTGGTGGCAGCGTTTTAATAATAAAGATACCTAAGAACCCGAAGAGTAAATGCTGCGTTTTTTTTAATAAAGTTCCTGAGGAATTTAGGTAGGCGAATTTGCGGTAGAAAGTTAGTCACGCAAAGGCAAAGGTAATGGCACTGATGGATGATGCAAATGATTTCCACGTTGCTGAAATTTCATTTTCGTTGTATATGCGGCTACCACTTTACCTCGACCATGCAAATCTAAGTGATGATACAGTGTACACAACACAGAAGGTAAGGTTGATACAGTCAAGCGGCAGGGTGCCAACGACAGCTTGCGATGCTTGCGGTCGCATGATGGTCACCGACTGTCTTTGACCTCCGCAACTCTCGTGAGCTGTCGCTGTGATAGTACTATCCATAATTTAGTGACGCAGTTGAAATCAGAAATTATCCTAGCGTTAAGTTAGACTCATCTTAGCAGTTGGAGGTATATTCAATAACGAATGTATTAAAAACAACGCTCACAAATATTGTTTGTTTTTGTTTATAAAGGTTTATTGTACACTAGAAAGAACACAGATACAAATCAGAAAAGTAATCATTCAACGTCGGACTTATCCCGTATAGGAATCTCTTCCAGTCAACCGGCCAGTAATTGATATTGATCAGCTGATTGCTTAAATAAAGATATGGCTCGTAAAGCTCGCAGAGAAAAAAATAGACAAAATCAACTGTGAAAATTACGAATTGTGTGAAAAAACTATTTTACTAATTCTTTTGTGGTGTTAATGTTTGAGCTGAAAATTTATATAAAAATCACTAATCATCAAAAATTGAGCAGTTTGATTTCTGAACTAACGTGCACTGTGTGAAAGCTGCAAGGATCCCTCAATTTCAATTCTAATACTCGCCTGAAACCCGGCTCGGATATAATCGCGATGGAATATTTATCGAAACAAATTAAAGCAAATAGCGTTATTACGGGACCCGCAGCTAATGGATGCCGCTCCGATGAATATTTATCTGCTAAAGATATCATATTTTAATGTCAGTCGGCTTCTGTGGCTCGCTCGCTGTATCTATCTATTTATATATTTATTTAAAAGAAGAAACTGGCTAGCTGACTGACTGATTGATCAACGCAAACCACTAGGTCTAGCTAGAGGCACGGAATTTTGCAGAAATGTTTCGTAACTGATGTAAGTGTGCACTAAAAAGGGATTTTTAGAAATGCATCCTCTAAGGAGTTAAAAGTTTGTATGAAATTTAGTCGATGTTTAAGTAAGAAATGTAAAAAAATTACACATGACCTCACGAATCAAAACAAATATTTACTGAAAAAAAAGTTCTCTAAGGGGGTAATATAGGGGATGAAAACTTGTAATAAACTCAGCTAAAAACGGCTAAATTGTGGGATTCAGCTGGTGTAGATATAAGTGCACAAACAAAAAGGACGAGAATTGCGTTCACAATTTTGCCGTAGCAAAGTACACAATATAGACATGTTATCTTTGACTTAGTAAGAAACTGGGGAACCCATCACTTTATCGCAATTAACTTCAACGATTTTCATTCCCCATAAAACTATTCGCAAATCTTTTAATACAATATTTAACAAATCCTAAAATCTCTTGACATCGAAATTTCATTTACTCGATTATTCGTTATCTACAAACTCAGTCTATCGTTATTTATTTTCTTATTTTATGTATTTTATCGAAATAACGTAACATCAAAGTTTTGTAACCCATAATTTTGTTTCCACGTAAGTTTCAGTTTGCAAAATAGATAAAACATTTGAAACGAGTGCTAAGACACTTCTTTCCATTTTCCTAGGTTAGGGCAATCCTATAGGTTAGGTTAAGTTAGAACTGCGACCAACACACGCACGAGCCGAGCGAGCGAAGCGAGCGTGCCGCGGTAGCGGCCGGCGAGTTCTAAGACACTTCTATCCATTTTCCTAGGTTAGGGCATCCCTATAGGTTAGGTTATGTTAGAACTGCGACCAACACACGCACGAGCCGAGCGAGCAAAGCGAGCGTGCCGCGGCAGCGTCCGGCGAGTGCTAAGACACTTCTATCCATTTTCCTAGGTTAGGGCAACCCTATAGGTTAGGTTATGTTAGAACTGCGACCAACACACGCACGAGCCGAGCGAGCGAAGCGAGCGTGCCGCGGGAGCGGCCGGCGAGTGCTAAGACACTTCTATCCATTTTCCTAGGTTAGGGCAACCCTATAGGTTAGGTTATGTTAGAACTGCGACCAACACACGCACGAGCCGAGCGAAGCGAGTTATTATGTGTACCGTTACATATTGAAACATATTTTTATGAACAGTTTTATCGATAACTTAATATTTCATATAAAATGTTAGTTCGATATACCGTTTTTCTATAAAAGAAAACCATTTTAAAATATATATTTTTTCAAATGTTGATATTATAATATGAAACTGCGATGATTAACTATTCGTTTTATCAAGAAAAAAATGTATTAAAAATCGTGGAATAGTTTTCTGGGAAATGAAATTCGATGTCAAAAAAATCTGTATTCTAATAGACACCCAAGAAACTGGCCCATGAAACATCTAATTATAGTAAGTACTCGTATTCTATAATCATTTGTAAAAACGTTAACTGCTTGTCTAGCTATCACGGTTCATGAGATACAGCCTGGTGACAGACAGACGGACAGCGGTGTCTTACTAATAGGCTCCCGTTTTTACCCTTTAGGTACCTACGGAACCCTAAATAGTAGGTATGAATCGTTAGTATCCATGAAATTACTCTCACAACATCTCGTCTTTGAGGTCTATATTTTGTGACGTAGGAGTGAGTGGGTGACAAATTTCAGGTGCTTTATGTTATTTAGGTGCGGCGGGGTGCGGGGGACGCGGCGGCGGTGAGGTGAAAGTAAAAGGTCTATAAATAAAGGGCTCGGAAAATATTTCATCGTCGACGAAAATACGCCAAGATAACTCATTTACTTCTTCGTGTAACATGATGTTATCGCTAATCTTTTATTATACCTTGCGTAAAAAGGTTGCTTTTTACAAGCTTTTTAATAACTTTTAAAGGGTTAAAGTGCTTGAAATAGGTGTGTATTTTTAATACCTGTTTAATACATATAATTTTTTTCCTCATTGATTATTGAGAGACTGTTTGTCAAAATGCCGAACTGCAATCTGTTGTCAACTAAATAAATAAGACGAACGCGCGACAGAGCGAGATTCTTAGCCTAGACGAACTACACGGTTTAGACACTTACCATGTGAACACACCCCACGTTCAATCAAAACACACTCGCCCGAAGAGGGCGCTGTCATCCCCAGCAACCCCTTCAAACTCGTATTCCTAATCGCACTCGTATCCTAGCTCCTGACACTGAAATACGGGATTTTGCGTGATACGAAACACTGCTGTTCTAAACAAAACATTAATATCTTGGTATCCCGTAAAATCATTTGCATTTTCCTGAATCAACAGAACGAAGACAATTGAAATTTTTAACCCCCGACAAAAAAGAAGGGTGCCAGTTTACTTTTACTTGATTGGCTGTAGCGTCTGTCTGAATGTGGTGTCGTAGCGCTCGGACGGTTGGACCTATTTCGATGTGGTATTTTTCTTACGTGACAGCAACTTCCTTTGCTGTGGTTCTTAGCCATGTGTAATAAAAATCGGTTCAGTCATTTAAAAATATTGGGTGATAAGATAACGCCTAAAAATTTGGAGTTTTTTATCTTAAATGGCAAATAATAGATAGCGCTTCACTATCAAGTACCTGGGCGACCGAGCTTTGCTCGGTTACATCTCAAACATTAACTAATTTTTTTTAAACTTGTCTAAAAACAATGCAAAATAAAAAATTATATATAAAACTTGAACATAAAAAAAAAACAAAAGTAAGTCACCGAGTGGGATTCGAACCCGTAACACTCTTTCTAGCGGTCGGTATCCTTAACCGCTGAGCTAAAAACAAGGCGGTCGGCGCGACGAAATTAGCGACCATATTCTGCGTGGAAAGAAAAACGCATGAAAACTCGAAAACACGCGTTTTCCCAAACATAAAACTTGTCTAGATCGATTGTTTACCCCCGAACCCCCACATACAAATTTTCAGCGAAATCGTTAGAGCCGTTTTCGAGATCACAGAAATTTATATACATATATATACAATAATTGCTCGTTTAAAGGTATAAGATATATTATGTAGTTCCACTACTTATCAATAGATGGTGTTGGGGGGTTTTTATAATTTGCCTAGCAAATAAACTAGTAATCCCGTGCTGGTCTGGGAGAAACGAAAAAACTTAGAATGTACCAGCTGCTTCTCTTCCCGCGCAGATCGTAAAAGCCGATTGAGGGAATGGGCAAAAATGCGAATCATTTTTACAGGCGATGCGGCTAGCAACCCGTCACTGTATTGATTGCTTTTCCATCTTCTCGCCCACCATGACGCTAAAAGTGGATTTTGAGTCTTGCGGCCCTGGGCTCTGCATAGAGCCGCAAGATCCAAAATGCTCTGTCTGCCCCATTAGGGATAAAGACGTGATAGTATGTATGTATGTATGTATAAACTAGTAAATGTGGAATATAGCCGGGGTGTATGACGACCAAGAGGACTGAAAGAGGTACGGGTATGTATCAGCCCGCCGCCCGCACTTCCCTCACCCCCTAAGTGACAGCACCCCCGCGCCCCTGTAACCCTAAGGCGAAGACTCATTAAAGCGGTCGGTCTATAATAGTGTTAGTTGACTCAAATATAACAAATCGTTATTTAATGACTCGAGTTTTGGAAGTTGACGTGCCTTTCGAATTACTCGTACATTAAAGTATTAAATCGCATCTTACGACATCTTCATTAAGAGTAGATGGAGTGTCCCGATGTAATAAGCCGGAAGCCATTTAACAGTCAATATCTTCTTCTTCTCTTCTTCTTCTTTCTTCTTGTCTTATCTTAACTTCTCTTATAAATAAAAAAATAATTGCTGTTCGTTAGTTTCGCTAAAACTCGGAAACGGCTGAACCGATTCAGCTAATTTTGGTATTGAAATATTTGTGGAAGTCCACAAAAGTTTTATATGATAAGAAAATAAAGAAAAATGAATAGCAAAATAACGGGAACGGGAACAGGAATCGGAACAGGCAGAATGAAGTTTGCCGGGTCAGCTGGTCAACTAATATTATAAAGGCGTTTGTGTGTGTGTATGTTTGTTACATCTTCACGCTGGACCTATTTTGATAAAATTTGGTATGCAGGTAGCAACCTGGATTAACACATAGGCTACTTTATGGGCTGGTAACACCGCGGGGCGCTACTGAAAAAATGAATATCAAATGAAAAGCCAAATGATGAACTCATTCAACCTCCGATTGAGCTGAACTCACGATACAATGTGAGATAGCTCGGCTCGGTGCACACCGAGCGGGCAGCCGCAGTCGGTCATGAAGATAACAAACACAACAAGCATTCATTGGGGCGGCCCCACCTATGATAACCAATTAATTATATTTTAAAACTAATGTTAGAAAAAAATATTATTATAATTTATCAAATAGTTATTTCAATTTTTTTACCGACTTTCATTAAAACAAGGAGATTTACATTTCGATGTAATCTTTTTTTTAAGTATGTTCATCGATTAATAGAAGACGCCTAGACCGATTCGGATAATTCTTTTTTGTTTGAAAGGAGATGCTATTTAGAGCACTGCTACATAGACTGCTTACATTTTTGCGCTTGTAAGGTGGTCCCATTAAAATTTTTATCAATTTCGGTTGGGTAGTTTAGGGGGAAAATTGGTTATTCGTTTTGAAAAATGGTTATAGCTGTAACATTTATTAGGTCGAACCATACAAATTTTAAAGGCATTGCTTAAAGTTTTAAATAAAAACAAATATTTAATTATGCTTGTTACAAGGTACGTATGCGTTTGGTCTGCTGGCAGACAGCCAATGGTTCACGCCGAGGATATGGCACTCATAGCATGTTGAAGGCCCGTTTGCTTCTGTACCTCTGAACATTGGTCTCGGACCGTGGTTGTATAAACACTGGCATCGACGATGTCTTGTATAGTGCGGTGTACAGGCTGACTACATCATCATCATCATCATTTTAGCCACACAACGTCCACTGCTGGACATAGACATCCGATCTAAAGCAGCTTGCATCCAACGCCTTTCAGCGACCTTGATCAGGTCGTCAGACCACCTTAAAGAACTAAAGTCACTGACATAGCATAGCGGATTAGCTCGTTGAAATGGCAGGCTGACTACACTCTGCGTAATTGCACGATATCCAGATGTACTAACTTTTTTCTTCTAAAATAAACAATTAAAATTAAAATAAGTGGCCAACACTGGTGTCAGATTTTTCAGGCTGCCTAAAGGCATCTGACATAGCTTGACGACTGCCATACAATAATGACAGCCGGGATCAACGGCTAAGTCCTTTCCAAAGCACGGAGGAGCTCAGGAATTATGCCACTGGTGGCATGAAATTGCTTAGGTTAAATACGTAGATGTCTCTGTGATTTGGTTGTCAATGCCACGCTAGTCTTCTTTTATATGGATAATTCTTCTTTTGGCCGAATAATGCTACGTCTTTGTCTAGACATAGCTAGTTTATTATTTATTTTTAGTAAGTAATTTATTTAATGTCGGTATTTTGATTTTTAAGACGTAAAACATTTGCCCAGCTGAGAAACACACAAATGGATTAAATAATAAAAAATATATTAGGCTGTTTTTTATTTTACTCAAAATTAAGTACCTACTACACAATATTTAAAATACTATTTTCACCCAAGACTCTATTTACTGAAATCTAGTATGACAAAATGTAGTTTAATGCATGTTTATTGACATAAAAATATAAGTAAGAAATAAATGAAGCTTCATTTTTACATGAGCTGGTAAACAATTCAGGAGTAAAATATGGAAGTCTTTTATTATGTCATATTGTTTTATGAACATTTTCGCAAAATGAAGCAAGGCATTCCGGGCACATTCTCTTGATCATAAACTTTGCGATATTAAAACACCCGCGGCAGGTAAAACACGTACATTCTGCGACTATATGGGGAATTCAGGACATTGCTGACGGCCTGCTCTAAGTTTTAAAATGTTTAATAAGGCGCCCTTTTTACTGTATACATCGGTTAGTGGCCTTAAATATTTTAAGAAATTGTAGAAAATAATTCAACAAGTACAGTTATGCGTATTAGCATGCTCGGTTTTGTATTAAGTGCTATACAATTTATAATTGAAGGAAATATAATGATAATAATAATTATAGATACTAATTAGTCAGAAGAAGGTTCAAAGGAATTATTGTTTTAATAGCTGCGTCCCGCGTTGTTACCTGCGCCTTAAGTAGCCTATGTGTTAATCGAGGGTGTCGGCTTCCTGCGTACCAAATTGTATCAATAGTGGTCCAGCCGTTTGCGCGTGAAAGAGTAACAAACATCCATCCATATACTTACAAACTATTTACGTTTATAATACGAGTCAATTAGCCGCCCGCCTTGGTTGCGCACCGGCATATTGTATGGTATTAGTATGTGGATTAGGTACGGTTTTCTTCTGATCTAGTCGCTGAATAATCATTGGCACGCTTTTATACATACATCTGTTATTCCTTTTGGCAACGAAGCTCATATTGCTCCGTGATCAAAGCAGTGCAGGTCAAATCACGCGTTTGGAACTATCGGGCGTTTGTCAAAGCTGTTCTTCCAACGCGTACCCAACGTGCGAATATACGGATAAATGGACCCGCGGAAATTATCCCGCGCTCGCGGCCTATGGGCGGGCCGTTCCAAGGGAGGTACAAAGAACAAGCGACAAGCGAAATCCATAATGTCCATAACGTTGACGTCTGATTGTGAACTTATAATTCATAAAGTATCTCGCGAGATTGTAAACTTTCGATAAATTGTGAACTGTAATGTACTGCTTAGTTTGCAATCTACCCACATCAAATCGTTTATTTGTGCGCGTAGTTGCACTTACACACACAATCACAATCCATCCGATTTTATCACTCTTGCTTCGGTGCATGCTTCGGCTTTCACCTAAGCCCGCGCCATACATGAAGATATGATGATGTTGATGCTTGCTTGATGATGATATAAACCACCTCACGTGGAAGAAACTGAATTCCCTATTGCCGATAAGCTACATGTTGCAGAAGTGTGTGTGTTTGGCCCTTTCTCGATTACTATTCGATAGTATCTCGATTGAATGTTAGAATATGATTTAAATGTAAAGTAAAAACAGTTCACACGCGACCTACACAGTATGGTTTGCTTCACCCTTTTGATACATCATGGGATGTAGGGATCCTTGGAATCGTCCGGCGGCGTTGTCTATCCGCTGCTGCTACGCATCCTCGACTCGGTCCACTCGGCCTCCATATCAGATCCTCCGCGGATCGGTTTTGACGGTATCTCGTTCTCGCATCGGAACTCGCAACATATGGGGATTAGACTGTCAAAGTTTCGCACCAATCTTTTATTCGCCCAAGAATTTCCTCGCCTCATCCCACCACTTGCACCGCTCGACCTACACACCCAATCCACACAAACACGCATCGATCTCGCCGTCGTCGTGTTTGCGACCGCCACGTCTCTAATGCAGGAAACCGGAGATAAATTGTTATTGATAAGCGCTTGTCTACCAACTTTTAACGAGCGCAAACAAAAGTAGTTTTGAGTGCAGCCGTGCAAATGACTTCAATTTATCACGGTGAAAAATGAGCGCCGGTTACTTAAGTGGCCTCTTTATGCGATCCCGCGCGGAGTTTCCAATATTGTTCAGGGAAATCTGCACCTAAGGTTGGGATATTAGTGCGTCAAAGTTTTAATTTCGCATTCGTTTTAAAGCATTGGAATGCTTTTAAGTGAGTTTTAATTTTAGCTCACACTTTTAAGTCCATTCATTGCAATAGTTTGTTTTAGTTTTTAGATTTCCTGAAAAATGGAAAAGAGTTTTAATTGAATAGCTTTTATATTTACTTGTCCTAACTACTTTTTATTTACGTTTTGTATTTTCTTAATCGTTTTAAACATATTTTCCGATTTACTATTTCCGCTTTTTATTTGTGGTTGGGTTTATAACATATCGTCTAATTAACTATTTTCAAGTCAATCCGTAACAATATTACTCAAAAGCGCATACATATATACATATTACATACATCTATACATATAATAATATACAATAAAACACCATCAAGTTAATTTAGTTCAGTTTTATTGTGTATTTTACACGGCAAATCTATACATATAATAAAACAGTAAAAAAAGTGTGTCTGTACATTAAATATATATCCAAAAAAAAAATTGGGGGCGATGGAGACATAGTAATAGAGTAAGAATTAAAAAAAAATGTCTGTCTGTTTGTCTGTATGTCTGTTTGTCTGTTTGTACAGGCTTATCTCCGGAAATACTGGACGGATTCGAATGCAACTTTTTTTGTTATATAGCTATTAAGCCTGGGCAACATATAGGGTATAAATGATTTTGGAAAATGAAACGCCTGATGCAGAACCATAATGGTCCAGCTAAACTATAAGAGATATAAAAATGTTGCCTTAGTAAAAGTTGTTCAGCCTGATGAGCATTTTCCAGAGACATAAAGTGCACCCGAACGAAGTCGCGGGCTTCAGCTAGTATAAAATAGTTTTCTATTAAAAGTTAATACAGTCAAGCCCAGTATTATGTGGCTGAATGAATTTATTATTGCATAGGTCCGATATTACAAGTCGCTTACAGTCACACCTCTAGCTCAAATATTGAACTAGGCTGTATCAAACGAGCATCGGCACGCGATGGCTGGCGCGAACTGTTGGAAGCCGGCCAGCGACTGGCTGGCCTTTTAGTTCCCATCCAAAGTTACCCTTTTTATGGCAATGCATTGATAATTAAATGAAGATTTACTTAGGTATTTACCTTAATTTTATCATACACAATCATGTGTTTCTTTATATACATGGTATATTGAGGTCACCACATTTATCCAAATTATACAAAACCATGATCAGATCTTTTAGTCTCCACTGCAAGAGCACGACCCTCTCTGTACAACTAGAGCCATACTTGGCCAGAATACAAAACCGCTTTTTATCTGAGGTAAATTTTGTATTATATTATTTTGAAAAAAGAAAGATGATTTTGCAAACCCGATTTTGCAACGTAGAGCAGTGAATTAGTGTTTATCTGCTGCAAAAACTCTAAAGCAAACCCGCTTCCCGAACCCGTTTAGTCGTTTTTCATAGAAAGCCGCTGAAATTCGGCCACGGAGAGTTTGCAGTTAGAGTGCACACAGATTTGTTAAGTGCGGCAGAGTGCAGGTGGGCAAGTGGGCACCGGTACAGGCTATAGCTCGGCTAAAACTCGGCTTTATCTCGCTTCAACGCAGCTTAGCGCGGCTGAAACTATTTTGATTGAAACTGCGCTTCAGCTAAACTTATTTGAATAGCCTTTGGCTTTAACACAGGTTGTATGAGCGTCTATGAAGCTACAATAACCCCTGAGACATGCCTACTAGATCAAAATACCAGTGTAATAGGTCGAGAGGTTTTTGCTAAGCGCTTGTTTCACCGTAGTGGCTGCTCTTGTACCAGTAGATAATCTAAAATTATTAAATTGCTGGAATCTAAGAAAGGCACTACTGTGCTTCTCTTTCACATCATTTTTTTCTTTTATAGCACGTGTTTTTTAACCTAAACAGATGCGTAAGATAATAACGATAATAATCTTTCTAGTTATTATGATGTAGCTACCTAAATTCTAGAAGTATTAATTAAGTCATGTTATAGTTCAAGCATAATGATAAAAAGATATAAAGAGCACTCATTTTTGTTATAAAAAAGTGGGAAGTAACAGCACCCTTAACTTTTGTCCCCAAAAGAAGATTAGCAAGAGATATAACTTGATAAAAAGCTTCAACCAGATTTGAGGCGGTGGGCTTTGAATCTCAAAGTTGTGATGGAGGCGCCTGCAGGGTGTCATCAATCAAGGCTACCTCGCCCGGATACTAAGTTATTCAATGTCGACGTCTATTATTATTATCTAGAGGAGCTCGATGAACCAGCAAGTCGTCAGCTCTTATAAAATTTAAGCAACCACACTCGGATTGGGGAAAAAACAAAATAACTCGAGCTTCTCTGCGCTTTGGAAATCATTTAATGCAGTTCGGTCTTGATTGCCATAGTAGATTTCGTAAAGGTATGTCAGATGATTTTAGGCGGCTTAAAAATCTGCAATCAGCGTGTAGAAAAACCGAAGTACGTGCGTATGACTGAGCCAACAATTGTCAAAAAAATAATTTTTCTAAACAAAAAACCGACTCACCCTTTTACTCTACAACCGATATTGATAAAATTTCTACCAACTGACCTTTTTAAACAAAAAAGAATTTTCAAAAAAAGTTCGTTACGAGTTGATAACCTCCTCCTATTTGAAATCGGTTAAAAATAGGTGAGTTCTTGAAAAAAAGTAATTAAGTTATTTAAGAATCGGTGTTTTGGATCTCTCTCTTAAGTGGATGGAACAATGGATTTGCTGATCTAGACAAAAGTATACGTTGATCCCGAAACCGAACTAGTGACAACTTTGAGCCCCGGATAGATGCGGATAGCCCCTTTTTACGCCGTCGTCATTTAAAAGATTTATCGTAAAAATTGTCCGTAATGGCGACTTTCTTATCGTCCAGTTCCTCCAGCTGTTTTATAACATCAGATTACTAAGTCCACTTTTTGTGCTTTTGTGGTCAATAAATATTTAAATAAATCATATGAACGAGGCGTGAATGCCGCGTAAACTTGTTGTAAAAGCTCTTCCAAGCTATGGAACGACTGAACTGGACTGCTACTTATGAATTATTACTATAAATATTCGACCCTTCTAATGTTATGTGTAAACAAAAAAAAAAAAAAACACAAATCGTCTTCCCATATAAATTTCGTAAAGCTGATTGCTGATTTGTTGTGAAGTAAAGTTGATAGACATTAAAAGTTCTTGGTGTTTGAACAAAATTTTCACAATCAAACAAAAAGTCACTTAATTTACAAAAAAAATACTAACATATAAAAAAGCTTTCTGTTGTGACCGTAAAGAATAAATGTTGTCTGCAAAGTTTGAGAACTCTAAAAAGTTTTACCAAGTTAGATAGAGTAAGTATCGGGTTTCAGGAAAAATTTTGTAAGAAAAAATTTAAAATGTTCACAAAACGACTGATAAAATAGCACAAGCTAATGAAGGTCCCAAAAGTATCAAGTTACTGCCTATCGCCATAGTATCTCTCTCTTATCCACTTAGGTACTCTCTCTCACTAAGCCCATCCTCACCTGTTGAAGTATTTAATAGCTTTAAACCATTAAAATATTAGGATACTTCTATACTTCTATTTAACTTTTTATATTTGACCCTAAAAACTTAACCATAATAATATTTTCCGTGTTTGATTAGTTTATGACAGGAATCTCAAGAACAAGGGATTTACATAAAATATTTGAGATTGCTTGGTCTTATTATATCCTAATTTTTTTTTCTCAGTATTGCGTGATAATGTAATACTACGTGTAAAATAATTGTAACTTTATGCCCATTAAATGTATATGTACTGTGTATTTCAAAAGCTGTTTGTATTAGAAACAGTTTTCAACCGACTCATGAAAAGTTGGAAGTCATATTATTTCAGTTAGTTTAGTTTGATGCATATTTAGCTTTTCTGTAGCTGTCACTAACATAGAAGAAGGTTTTTTGTTTTGAAAAACTATTAAACATAATATTGTGATAAAATGCCACAGGTACGAGTGCACTCCAACTTACATTGTGAATCGAATTAGTGTTGTAAGTGTACATAGGAAGATGCTGAAGTCGAATTCGATCAAACTTTTACTCCAAGAATAACTCCTACGCTCCGATAGTTATGTCAACACTCCATAGAAGTTTGACATTACTATCTAAGAGTTATTCTTAGAATAAAAGTTTGGGTAAATCCAGCCTAAGAGTTCTAAGTTCTAATCACCGTGACAAATTCGACATCGACTTGTTACGTAAGAGGCGTTCAAAATTATTGTTCCTTAGCTTAAAATGTGTGTTCTTTGTTATTTGTATAAGATTAGTACTTTATTATTAAGTTTTGTTTCCTTTTGAAGTATGCCAAGAAAGAATTTTCCAAATCGGCCAAAGCGTTTCAGAATAATCGATGAACCTACTTAAAACAGATAGCGACGAATTGATAATCTTCTCCTTTTTGGAAGTCTTAAAAAAACGGCCAAATGTAAGTTGAACACGTGCATAAAGGGTTTCGTACTATCCTATCCTATCCTACTAATATTATAAATGCGAAAGTGAGTTTGTATATTCGTTTGTTTGTTACCTCCTCATGCTTAAACTACTGAACCGATTTGGATGAAATTTGGTATGGATATAGTTGAGACTTGGGGAAGGACATAGGGTGCTCTTTATCCCCAAATTGCCACGGGGAGCGATGCCCGCGGGTACAGCTAGTTATTTATAAAAAAGAATACTTTCCTAGAGAAACTCGTGCGCAAAGTTTTGATACCGACCACCGCTCAATTTCAACAGACTGTCCTTGGGAATGCAATGGTGGAATGAGATATTTGTGTTTGTTTCCTTGTTCCTTTTACGCAGAAAATGTCTCCTTTTCTACGTTGGAAACCAAACGGTTCTACTCTTACCTTTTTTTAATGTATGCCTAAATGGAATTGAATAAATAAGTCGGCCTCGCGACCTATTTCCAGTGAAAACTACAATGCCTGATGCCTGCTATGAGAGGTTAAAAGCCTTTTCAATAATGATTGAACGAGCTGAATACGACTGTACCTAGGAGTATCTAGGTACAATTTCTGTACATATTGACATGCATGCATATTGAACAATACCTAGCACTGACCTATTTATTGTTCGTCAACATTTTTAATAAGCAGTATATAAAGTAAACTACATCAATCAAACACTTTTGGTGCAAGTTCAGTCCGTGACACTGAACTTACTTTCTCCGGTTATTTGGAAATTATTTACCAGTAACATACATACATACATATTATCACGTCTTTATCCCTAATGGGGCAGACAGAGCATTTTGGGTCTTGCGGTTCTATGCAGAGCATCAGGCCGCAAGACCCAAAAGCCACTTTTAGCGTCATGGTGGGCGAGAAGATGGAAAAGCAATCAATACAGTGATGGGTTGCTAGCCGCATCGCCTGTTAACATGATTTGCATTTTTGCCTATTTCCTCGATCGGCTTTTACGATCTGCGTGGGAAGAGAAGCAGCTGGTACATTCTAAGTTTCTTTATTTCTCCCAGACCAGCATGGGTTTACCAGTTTACCAGTAAGTTTTATAAAAGTCGGACAATTCATGCATTAAAGAGTTTTACTATAAAGCTCTATGTTCTAAGTACTAAAAATATTACTGCTGAAAGATCCAAAGGTCGGTAAAACTCATCTGCTGGAACTATTCCTAGATTTATAACCTTGCAAAAAATGCTTTATGTGTCAGCCACTAGTTCTTTTATATTCCTCCATTTATCTACAGTAAGTTATGACGTAATTATTAAGTGACGCGGTCGAAGGAATTTTATTGCCTACCGTTTTGACAGTTTAATGTACGTGATGTATAGGTTTCTTTTGAAAATGCGAAATTAGGGAATAATGTTTATAAGACCCTTTCCGGCTTATCACAGATACATGTAACGAGCCAAACTTAGCATGTAAATTTTAGTTTGATTAATAAGGTTGATGAAACTCTTCATATTCCCGGCTGCATCCTCAGCAGTAACGCTCTAGAACCCGAGATCCAGTACCTAAAACTATTTTTTGAAAAAATACTTTTTTACAAATTTTCATTTTATTTATTTCAGCCACACAACGGCCACTGCTGGACATAGGCCTTTTGCAAAGATTTCCAAAATGACCGATCTAGATTGCATCCAGCGCCTTCATCACCTTCTATCCATCCTTTTTACACATATTCTTGTAATTTTCTTGCTCTTTGTTAGTGATGTGCACAGATATTTTTGACAGGGTGGGCACAATCTATCCTAAATATTTACGAGAATGGCTACATATTAAGCAAAATACATTTTTCGCTAATATCCAATAAGGCACAGGGTAGACAAAGTCCATGTGTCTGTATAAAAAACACGCTATTGCTCTTCGTAATATAAGTAGGTCTAAAAGTTAGTTCTTTCTTCCCGAAAATATCAATACACGACTATGCTGTAATGTTTGCGTTAAAAAATTAAAGTTCTTGACAAACGGCGTGAACTGTCCTTTGTAACAGTTGGCAACCAATATGCCATTGTATTTGTCTGATGAGGAGCCATCTCGGGCCACAAAGAGCCGTCACGGCCAGCCGCGATTGACCAATCGATTGCCTTTGTTTCTGGAAGCTGATTATTCAGTTTCAATGTTTTGTGAAGGCGAAGTCCTGTGGCAATATTTAAAAATAATAAAGTCATCAATCACCGCAGCAATTTCATTAATGAATTAGTCTAAATAGGTAGGTACTCGTACAACAATTAATTTATACTTTCACTAGCTGTAACCCGCGACTTCGTCAGCGTAGAAGTCGAAATTGGAATTTAAATTGTTTTTTGTTTTAACATATGAATTATTACGTTAAAATGTTTGAATATAGTGTAGGGATTGTAAGGGGATCATTAAAAATTTTCCTTCCCCTTTCTCTCTCCCGATGACTTAAAATCCTGAAACACACACAAAATGATCTTCAATAAGACATTTTATCCACAGTCAAGTCATAGGTAAATTTTTGACTTTTAACTTTTATCTGAGTGATCTATGTCAGTGATTCTCATGCTCTCATAATAATCCAAAATGGCTTCTAAATCCATCATACTGTCAGCCAAGATGGCGACTCAAAAGCGTTATAGTCGCGGCAACACTGAGGCGACGCGGTTACGACTAGCACTGGCGAATGGCGTCGTAAAATATACTACGTCATATAATAATCGTGAACTTATAGCTCGAATAAGCCAAATGGCGTCTAAAGCTGTCTATCTTATTACTAAAAATTAGCTTAAAGTACTTATTCTTTCGGTGAATCGCTGCTTCAACTTCACGTCATATCGCCATAGTCACCGCTCATATTGAAGACGTTGTTAAAACTAACTTTAAACTAGATAACCATAACTACATCATGAAATACACTATGTAATATCATAATCTGTCCAACTGACGTAAGATTATTTTAATTACGAACAATTGACATATAAACTAACCCTAGTGTCTTCTGGATTCAACTTTTTTAGTGTCTGGATCGCGGCTGAGACTTCGCGTCGCCGCACGTATTGGAAACGCGGTCGCAAACGATATTAAACTAGCAAAACGACGTCGTAAAGTACACTTTGTAATATTACAATTTATGTTACGATAATAATAAGCCACAATGGCGTCTAAACATCTTGTGCCAGCTTTGGTCGTGATTTTACATCGTTTTGATCGGGGTATAACTTCGCGTCGCCGCGCTGATATGTCTTCATAAAATATACTTTGTTGTTCAATAGTACAATATTCTTTTATATTACATTATGCTACTAAAGAAACATTTGATCTCGCCAAATCGCCGCTACTGGTAAAAAGAGAGCTAGCTGTTTGCTTACCAAATTAGCAGTATGAACATACTGAATATGGTTAAAACTGAAGTGAGTTAAGAAAACAAGATTATCTTATGTACAGTTTACTCTGGTAGGGTCATCAAATATTATTTAGTAAGGAAATGCAACCAGCGTTCTTGCTGCCATGCTGTATACTTATATAATTCCCAATTTTATGCACTCTTTGGATAAAGTATTTTCTTTGCTCTCGGATCAGCACTGCATGGTATAAGAGAAATAAAGACGTGACCAATTCACGCTATATGCAACAATCTCTGATTAATGTTATTGAGCGTGTTAGAAACAGAAATACCAGGTGAGGGAGGAAAACATAATTTATTTCAATAAATGATATATTTATTCCCTCTAAACAACTATTTTCTCAGCACATTTCTTATAACTTTTCAAAGCAAAGCTAAAACTACCAGGGTTTCGTAATCGGCCACTAGTTTTCCGAGAAGATAGACCCCGAAAGAAACTCGTCAGTATAGGCCGCCTACTTGCCTGAAGGGCTTTGGTCTACATTTCACATTCTCACGTTTTTACTACGTGACTAGTTCAATCACAAGTATCACAACAGTATTTCTCATTCTCATCTTGGGAAACCACTATTACATCATATTATCTAAGGTTAGAATTACTATCTTTACATCTGTACTTATCAAAGATATTGGTTATTCTATAACGGTTTCTTCACAAAAGAATAATTGTAAAAGTGGTTTCACAAACATACCAGGAATGTCAATTTGAATAACACTTATTTATTATCACAATTAATAAGAAACATAGTAACAGAATTAAACTTACATTATCCTGCAGCTGCACAATTAAGACTGCTCCCAAACTAAGAAACACTGAATTTATAACCTCGCCGAACTCACTAAAAGTGTGACGATAAATACAGCGCTCCGCCTCGCGCTGTATCATGGATTCCAACCACCTGTGTCAGAATACCCATGGCCCACACAGTCATTGAATCTGTGTACACCTGGGCTTATCGTCTAGCTGAAACAAACTACACAAAGGAGATGTTCACAGTGCGGCGGTCCGCACAAGACTGAGCCGCACGTCGCTAGGGCGACCGCTTTTATACTTGTTGAAACATTTGAAAATGTAGCAGTTATGTTTTGTAGTAAACAACTTTCTGTTTGCACATCGAAAACAATAATAAATGGGATTATCTTGAACTCGCCGACAAATATATATAGCTTGTTTTTTTATTATTCTAACACGGCCATTCTGATATGTACTTCGTTCCTCGAAGTACTTAAATCATACAATTGATCATTCTTAACCCTTTAACTGTCGGACGCCCGGAGCGGGCGTCTGATGTATTGTTTTACTATTGTGTCTGCTATGCCGACATTTGAAAGGGTATAATCAACTTGACAATTTTTATGATAACTTATAGTTACTAAGCATCACAGTCTCACTTCTGACATTAAGTAGACTCATGTGTGAGCTTCAAAAACACTTAAACTAAGTCTCACCTCTCACATTAGGCAGACCAAGGCTTCACAGTCTCACTTCTCACATTAAGTAGACTTTTGTGAGCACCCAACACTCAACCTACGTCTCACCTTTTAAATGTTTTAAATGTATCGGAAAATACATAACAATGTAATTTATGATTAATATATGTATATGTATACATACATATATATATATATATATATATATATTTGGTACAAAGTTTTATATAAATTGCTGTCACGGCCAGACTGACTGTACTTCGCTCTCGAAGTACAAACCAACCTTACTTAATATTTACTCAAATGTTACTAACTTCACTTTCAAATTGTATATATCTTTTTATATCCATCTAATATATGAAATCAAAATAATTGTATCTATTTATTACATCATTAATACTTATTGCTAAATTATTACAATATAACACTTGCTACCGTTCTACCTCTCACATTAGGTGAATCGGCTAGCAATATTCTCTTGCTACTGTCCCACCTCTCACATTAGGTGAACAAGCTAGCAATATTCTCTTGCTACTGTCCCACCTCTCACATTAGGTGAACAAGCTAACAATATACACTTGCTATCGTTCTACCTCTCACATTAGGTGAACAAGCTAGCAATATACTATCAAGTCAGTGTTCTACCTTTCACATTAGGTGGACCTTAATTACAAACATTTCTAAATGTATCAACATACGGAGTGTTAACAGTAAGTATAATAATTTGAAATCATGCTAAAAAATTTAAAAAAAAGTATAAATAACTCATCGTCTCATTAGAATCCTCATCTGTCCATTCTCCTGGCCACAATCTTAATTTTTCTTTCGACACTCATATTTCTGAGATTACCTCTCCCTCTGAGAGCGTACCGATCGTGTGTTAGTACATTAATAATTTCATAAGGACCTTTAAAGCGGGGGCTCAGCTCATCATGACGCCTATGGTCCTGATTTACGTAAACAACATTACCCACTTCAAACACTTTGTCATTACATCTTACTGTATCAAACCTTTCTTTAAATTTACTTGATTCATGTACTAATCGTTGGTGAGCTAACGCCCGATCTGCTCTCAAATCAATATTTGGTTCAGATACATTTATTTCATCTAAATGAGCTTGGATACTTGGAATGTTAGCATTACAACCGATTAGCAAATGAAGCAGAGAGAAACCCGTAGATTTTTGAATAGTAGTATTGATAGGCTGTTGCACTTTCCACAACCCGCTTGGCCAATCTGACGATCAGGTAGTGTTTAACATGGTTTCCGATGAGAACTTATAATTAAAGTTGTATATATTTCATTATATAACTGTAAAGACAATAAATATATGCTACAGTTATGTTATAATATTTTGTTTTCAGTTTTGCCTTACACAATCGGGTTGCAGCTGTGCCCTTTACAGTAGGCAAAAGAGCTGAACCTCTTATTACAGTCAGTCTTGCTTATATCTTTGCTTTACATATCAAAAGACCTAAGCAAATATTTAACACAATTGTTCCACAGTACAAAGTACTTTAAATGGCGGACTAAGTGCAGCATTTCCTCCCATTCAACCATAGGGATAAGTAGACAAAATAATAATAATAATAACTTAATATAACATGCTATTTTATAGTGCAGCAAGTAAAGATATCTACATTCTATTTAATCTTACATTAATTCTATTGCTATGTTACTGGTTCAATCAAATTTCAGTTTAAGTACCAAACGTTATAAACTTTTTTAAACATTATTAATTTATTAGGGGCATTTAAATACTGTGTTTTTTTTTTTGATTGTGTTATTAATTCATACAATATGATCTTTTATAAGGAAAATTCAAGTTTCTATTTTCGTATAATGTTTATAAACTTCAATCAAAGTCCAGGTTCAACATGATTCAACCCTGTTATCCTGTTATGTTGTAATTGAATATTTGTGTCAATGATATAAATAAGATTTTTCTTTTTTACGCCTCGGCCAGTCTGATGTTATTCCGTTGGTTGTAGGTTTTTATTTTAGTTTTACCATGCCTCGTGCTGATTGCACGACAAATGATATAAAGTCTCACGTTGAAAGAGTTAATCAAATTTTACTCAAAAAAAGAACTGCATAGTGTTTAAAAGCGGTTTTTTTTTTGTTTAATGGAACCAACAGCAGTCTTTTGATCGGTACTTAAAACATAAAACTAGTACTCAATATGATCAAAGTTACTTTTTTTTTTAATATTTTACTTTTATTATCAATACTCATGTGTCATACAATTGGTTTTTTTTTGTCAATAGATTCAATATTAATATGTCTGCGCTGCATATTTGGCAAAATTTAAGATGACAGGAACATGATAAAATTTTCGTTTTAAAGAAAACCTTATATCAGTGATTGTGCTTATTATTTGTACAGTTTTAATTTAATGGCCTCAAAAACTTTTATCTTTGCAAAATTGTTCTATTGTATTTGAACTTCTAAATAATTAGTACCTTTTTTTTGTTGTATCAGTTATTCCCTTTATTTACTTTTCGTAGACAAAATTTATAAATAAAGCCTATTTCATTAATTTGTTTATTACCCATAGTTGCTCATCACCAACACAAATAAAAGCTTTTCTTATCAACGCCAAAAATCAGCTATGAAAATATCTAATTTGATACATTAATACAGATACACTGTCAAACAATAGTAAACTTTGCAAAATTCATCTATATTATTCTCTTTTGTAAATCGGATATGGTTATATGCCACAACGGATTAATAAAGGAGGCCAATCAAAAAAAAAAGAAAAAGTTAAATGAAGACGTATATCAAGCCTTAACATTGGATTTGCTATTCCTTTATGAAATCTAATTTGGCACTTTCTTTTTACTATTTCTTGTTACTAATCAAATTTTTTATTTGTTTTGCCCTTTTTTTTTTAACCATAAATAAATACATAGAATTTTTACCGAAGCTTAAAACCTGAGTAACAAACAGAATTTTAATATAAACATCTATGTTACAATACAACGTTTAAGCTTGCTAGTGTATAGCTAAAGTTTCAATTTAAACTAAGGATATTCACTGTTATCTTTTATAAAGAGATCATTATGCAGCATGGAAAATGGGTAATGTTTAATCATTAAAATATTTTGATACCTTAGGGAATGGCTTATTAAAATAAAATATTATTTTAATTTTTCTTAAAAATAAAATTACTGAAATCTCTTTTCCATTACTTGACCATTATTTCAATCACACTAACAATGACTTATTAATAAAAGAGCCCCGAAGGCTTTACCTCTTGTAACTTCCAAAGCACCTTGATATTGATCCATTTCATTTTTGCGGGCACTGCATGTAGTGGTCAGCTGCTACTTCCTTGGCTCTGAAGAACTGCACATCATGCTGCCACGTGGACATTGAGTCATCTCGTACCGTGTCATCCTCGTCGTCGTCATTGTCATTGTCGTAGGCAGAGCGTCTCCATCACGATTCACATAAAAAAAAAACAAGGTCTTAGTTATTATTCATGGAACCGTGGTATCCCACTTCTGATGTTAGAAACAGAAATACCAGGTGAGGGAGGAAAACATAATTTATTTCAATAAATGATATATTTATTCCCTCTAAACAACTATTTTCTCAGCACATTTCTTATAACTTTTCAAAGCAAAGCTAAAACTACCAGGGTTTCGTAATCGGCCACTAGTTTTCCGAGAAGATAGACCCCGAAAGAAACTCGTCAGTATAGGCCGCCTACTTGCCTGAAGGGCTTTGGTCTACATTTCACATTCTCACGTTTTTACTACGTGACTAGTTCAATCACAAGTATCACAACAGTATTTCTCATTCTCATCTTGGGAAACCACTATTACATCATATTATCTAAGGTTAGAATTACTATCTTTACATCTGTACTTATCAAAGATATTGGTTATTCTATAACGGTTTCTTCACAAAAGAATAATTGTAAAAGTGGTTTCACAAACATACCAGGAATGTCAATTTGAATAACACTTATTTATTATCACAATTAATAAGAAACATAGTAACAGAATTAAACTTACATTATCCTGCAGCTGCACAATTAAGACTGCTCCCAAACTAAGAAACACTGAATTTATAACCTCGCCGAACTCACTAAAAGTGTGACGATAAATACAGCGCTCCGCCTCGCGCTGTATCATGGATTCCAACCACCTGTGTCAGAATACCCATGGCCCACACAGTCATTGAATCTGTGTACACCTGGGCTTATCGTCTAGCTGAAACAAACTACACAAAGGAGATGTTCACAGTGCGGCGGTCCGCACAAGACTGAGCCGCACGTCGCTAGGGCGACCGCTTTTATACTTGTTGAAACATTTGAAAATGTAGCAGTTATGTTTTGTAGTAAACAACTTTCTGTTTGCACATCGAAAACAATAATAAATGGGATTATCTTGAACTCGCCGACAAATATATATAGCTTGTTTTTTTATTATTCTAACAAGCGCTTGAAAACTAATGTTCTGTAGTTTGCGATAATAAAGAAATTTTACATACAACAATAATAAAATACAAATTGCCTCTATTACTCGTGAAACAGCGGGTTGTGTTTTGCGAATTCATTATTTGAGGAGGGGAGAAGGCCGGGTAATCGACTCTCGTATTATGCTGATTTTTATGTACGGAACATCGGGTATCGAATCACGGGGCACACGAGGTAAATGCAGGGAGCGGTGCCTTAGGGAAGGTTATTCTGGGAGGAAACGCAACATTCAATAAACACTAACAAATGCATTGTGTTCAGTTTATTACTACTTTTATAAGAAGTTTTCATTTTATCTTGAGATTTTTAGATTCCATTAGCTGGTTTTATAAAAAACTGACTAAATTATTTCTCATATTCCTACTCTAAAACCTTTTATGGTAGAAGACAGTTCTTGGGAGTTGAGAACAAGCAAAAGGAAGAATAAAACTCGAACATCCTTCAGCTGAATTTCTGTTTTCTGTTAAACCTTACTTTTTACCCGACCTTAAGTCAACTGCGTATTGACTAGGTTATATATGCAATGATTGCGTTTGCTAACAGATTGGTTTGGTTTGCAGAATAGACCCGCAGGTAGATGATAAATTAAGGGTACGTGTACGACGGGATAAGGTAAACAAAAATGTTTGCGATCAATAAGTGATTGGGTTTCTGCGTCGTCATGGATATGCCGGGATGTTTTGGAGCTTCATTAAATGCCAATACTGTTTTTGGTCGCTTATTACATGCAACCTTCTTCCATACAAATGAAAAAAAAAAACAGTCAAAACAAATATTATAATTTCACTACAAATTATAAAAAACTTAAATACATATTAAACTAACAACTACCGTATCCACTCACCACGAATATAAAGATGATGAATAGGGTAAGGAACTAACACCACTAAGTAGTATGAATGACAAATGTGGGTATTCAATACAACACGTTACGAGCGCCGGTCATTACCCTCACGCCTCCGCAGCACATGACTAGTGGCCGCTAATAAAATTTGTAGCTCGTTTGTCCACACACCCTGGACATAAAGTTGACAAATGGCGCAGCCGCAAGACCGTAGCCACCGTGTTTGGTATAAAAGTTGCCATTGGTAAAGTCAACTTATATTGTGCTATATTATCCATCACTTATGGGCACTAGGTTGGGCTATTTTTAGGAACATTATCGTTCTAGGATTATCTTTCTAGGGTTGAGGTTGCAAGCTGTTATTTTGCGAACTATTGGAAGTAGTAAGGACGTTTGCAAACAGTGATTCCTAATACAAATAGTTATGGATTTAGCAAGACCTGGCCTTGGAGTAAGACTAAAGTAGGCACGTACAGCAATAAGATCGTAAGGTGCATCGTAACTGATATTGAAAGCTTTTCTTTAAAAGAATAATATAATTTTAATACACACTAATGTAAATTATACTTATTTACGTTTAAAAGGTCTAATTACTTAATATACATATGAATCTTTAAGTTTTTCTGCCTCAAATTATACCTCATTTGAGTCAGAAAGAGTTTGACCATGCGACATTGCACAGTATATGATCCACAAATCTCAAATAGCAGCACACCTCCCTGCAACCAGAATGAGTTCCATCCATTCTCCATAGGTCCGTCAGCCACGTATTATGCGTTATACGTCGAGGCCGGTCATAAAAGGGCGCAAGTCGTAAACACTAGCCGAGTGGTAGTTTGGGCGTTACTTGAAACCAACTAAACATTCATCCCTTTGTCCCTACTTCAAATCAACATGGGCCGCGATGTCTTGCATACGTACATATTATATGGGGGTATAGATGGACAATTTCTGATTACGATGCGAACATTCACTTTATGACTTTGTGTACTCCTAAGGAATAAAGATGGCATGTATTGCATGTGTTTTAAAAGTGAAACTACACAACGAAATTTAAAATAAACGCACTCTGAGTAATCAAATTAGCCCATGATCCTGATCATGGATGGGCGCTGTGTTCTCGTAACCATGTTTATAAATCACATGTGCTGAAATGGTGTCAGATTGTTCGAGATGTCTGAGTGCATAATTTCTGCAGCTCTATAATTTTCATCTAGGGAAAACAGTCATGTTACACACTTGTAAACTAGTGTGCAGTTTACTAACGATGTTTTTCCTACACCGAAACCAACTGGTGGTAGTGGAAATGCCGAAAGTGAGTACACTTTCAGTTCTGTACTGACTTGTTTGTTTTGAGGTGTAAGTGCTACTCCAACATCTCCTTTAACAAAGTCTTCTTATTAGAAATATGAATCAAGTATGCTTCCAAGTGTAATTAACTAATCCTCCGATTTGCTGTTCCCCTGTAAGATAAGGCGTTACATATCTAGCGGCTATAAATTCGGAACACTATACGTGTACGGGAGGACGATCGTAAACGCGGCTCGTAAACACATCGCACGAGTGCCACTCTTGCTGCTACGCGCAACGAACTAACATTTATTTCTTTGTTCCTTCATATATTTTCTTTTCCCCTGCAAAATGCTCGTAATTTGTGGTTGTAGCGTAAATAAACAAATTTCTTTGTTTCTTCTTTTTTATCGTTGATTCAGTACTCAAAGTACATTCAAGTCTTTTTCAGGATTAATTACATAGGAATTTGATTGTTGTTATACTGCCCGTGTTGTTAAAGCAGAGTAAAATACGATTAGTTACATACTCGATTCACCATTCTCTGCCTCCTTCTATTATCTAATTAGGAGATTTTCTCAAAGATATAGAAATTTCATGTAATATGGAATCAATCACAAAGATTGATTTTCGTATTTCATGGTTCATAAAACTTGTACCACTGTCAGTGGCCGTAGCCTGTACCTCAGATAACGTCGAGAACACATTGTGCGGATTATTTTTTAGATTCCGGTAAATCAAAGCAGACGTTTTTATGGCTTCGCTGGGAGGCGGAAAAATAAGAAATTTTCCCCACTAATTTGGGGCTAAATACTGGTCAAATATTTCCGAGCCAAAATTAATTGGACTTCTCAAATGGATTACAAGGATAATTTCGTTAATCTCTAAGGGAAATAATTTCTTTTAAATTGTGTATTTTTTAGAAATGTAATTTGTAGTCGACCTTCTTTAGATTTTTTACGTTTACAGTATTAGTTTTTTTGTAGTATACATGCTTCTTGTAATATTATTTAGGTACTTATCTTTAAGTTAGTAATATTTAAGTACGAGTAAGCAAGCACGTAAGCAAACATGCTTGGAAGATTTATATTTTTATAAGTATTTCAAGAAATACTTTAAAAGCCTTGGAATCCTCACGCTGCCATCCCTTCTCATCTCACAGGTAGCCACTTAAGTCTTTAGCAACCAAGACGAGTACGCGATGTTGACCGACTGCACATGATACCACACAGACTAGCTCAGACTGACAGACTGACTCATGTAATGGGGCCGTCTGTCTTTAATAAGTTGCCACCTGATATAAAATAGGCGACTTCATTGACAAGCTTTAAAGTCAAGCTAAAAAAGTGGCTTCTTGAGCGTACATTCTACAGTAAAGAAGAATTTTATGAATGTCGCTTATAATTCCAATTTAATGTGTTTATTTTCATTCGATTATTTTGTAATTATATGATTATTATTAGTTATGTATGTGTATGCGTAATTGATTTAATTGTATGTTTATTTTATTTTATTATTCAATTTTATTTTTTTATGACGTGTAAATACTTTTTATGAATAAATATGATTATGATTTTGATTATTATGAAAAAGGTTATATCAATAAATATAATTGACCAATTGCGTGTCGGGCGCAGT
Source organism: Acrobasis consociella (assembly GCA_963555685.1). Lineage (NCBI taxonomy): Eukaryota > Metazoa > Arthropoda > Insecta > Lepidoptera > Pyralidae > Acrobasis > Acrobasis consociella. The sequence goes on from OY743106.1 coordinate 245,934, forward strand.
GTAGGGTTCCGTACTTGCAAATGCTAATTTTGTATTGAACTTGTATGATATTTTCATTTTTCGAAAACATTTTCTAAGTTAATCCCTATATAACCGTTTAGCAGATAAAAAGAGTTGGGCGACACTTGACTCTAATATTTCAGAAACGGGTCTCTAAATCCAAAAATGGTGTTTAGAAGCTTACAATATTTTTGAAAGACCTATTCAACGATACATAACACGAAGGGTTCGACGATAAAAAAAAATTGACTACCACTTTTCTTGTACGAGAGCTACCCTAAAAATCAAAATTTAACGGTTTGAGTACGTACCCTTACAATATTCGCCTTTCGGAATACCTTGTATAACCGACATGACACCTACCTTCGATTAAAAAATCTGAATTTCGAATGGTTCCACGTATTTGAAAATAGGATTCCGACATGCAACAAAACAATGAAAGAAATTAAACAGCTACACGCCGGTATTATTAATTTATAAGTCTTTCTACAAATAACAAACCATGTTCAATAAATTTCTATAAATCATCCGTGAAATATTAATTATTAGGGATTGTATAAATAGTTATGGTAAACGGATGTTGAGCAATATTACCCTTCATAAGGAACACGAAGATGTGGTTCAAAATATTCTTTGTGTTCGCAATTTTCGCCGTCTTTACGACAGCTAATCGTAAGACCAATTTAATTTTTAATATGAGCGCTCATGCATTAGTTCAATGCCAGTAAACTCACTTTGTGTAATACATACATACATACTATCACGTCTTTATCCCTAATGGGGCAGACAGAGTATTTTGGGTCTTGCGGTTCTATGCAGAGCCCAGGGCCGCAAGACCCAAAAGCCACTTTTAGCGTCATGGTGGGCGAGAAGATGGAAAAGCAATCAATACAGTGATGGGTTGCTAGCCGCATCGCCTGTTAACATGATTTGCATTTTTGCCTATTCCCTCGATCGGCTTTTACGATCTGCATGGGAAGAGAAGCAGCTGGTACATTCTAAGTTTTTTTTTTATTTCTCCCAGACCAGCATGGGAAACTACGACACTTTGTGTAATTTACGTATAAGGTGTTATTTGACGCACTATTCGATATCCTAATTTAGCAAATTGAATATTCATAGTATAAGAAATATGTATGCTTTCACATTCGATATATTGACCAACCTGTCAAATGATATATTCACCAAAGACAGTTCGTACTTAATTTCGCATTTTTAGGGTTTACTTACAAAAAATGAAAAAACGGAATCCTTATAGGATCACTCGTGCATCCGTCTGTCCGTCCGTCTGTCACAGTCAATTTACTCCGAATCTACTGGACATAAATGTAAAATTTGGTAGCATGGTGTAATCCTATAACCCAAACACAGATGTACAAAGTGAATATATATTTTTTTGTAAATAGGGTAATTTTTTCTTTTCTCTCATTCATTAAATTAGGAATTTAAAAAAAGTTTTGCTATCCTTACTGTGTCATATATCAAATGAAAGGGCTCGTTATATGGATTTCAAACTTATAAACCCAATTAATTATAATACTGTTGGGAATCGGGAGCGCATCGCTAGCGCTTTCGCAAGTAAAGCGACACCGGGCGTGGTCCGCACTTGGATGGGTGACCACAAGTGGCATTAAAATTTCTTGGGCTCCTCCATGCTTTGAAAGCACATATATAAGCCGTTGGTCCCGGCTTTCGTCAATGTATGGCAGTCATCCAGCTATGTCAGATGCCGTTAGGCAGCCTGAAAAATCTGAAACCAGTGTCGGCCACTTACACACACTAAAAAACTAAATAAATATAATACTGTTGTCTATTGTCCTATGATATCTTTTTAAAGTCATAAGCTACCTTACGTTTGCGAATCGAGGCGACGGCCCGTGTCCCTATATCTTTAGCGTTATTTTATTTTTAATTGAAAAGAGAGTAGTGTAGTATTATGAACTGAAGTAGTTTCAATGTGGCTGGTATTCAAACAGTCAGTATACCTAAAGAATAAATCATCATCATCATCATCAACAGATCTTTTTGTCTCCACTGCAGGAGCATGACCCTCTCTGTACTACCAGAGCCATACTTGGCCAGTGCAGCCAGCGGACTTGGCCTACACTCTCCTTGCTGGCCAGACGGGTTGGAGAGGTCTCATTGATGTTTATAAGCTTTGTTTAGCTTGTATTTCCTAAGTCGCCTTCTAAGAGTATTGTATCTCCTTTGAGAATCACGGGTCTTTTCACCCCGGTCCTTTGAGAGGCTTGCGTGGGGATACAGATCCAACACGTAGAGGCCCTTTGGAGAAGTTGTTGTCATGTGGGGCTCCCGCCAAAACCTATTCCTGGATATACCAATGAAAGGTGTACCCTTGAATAGCTTTTGGCAGAAGAAAAATCTATTGCATGTAAAAGGAAAAGGTTTAAGGGTTATGGAATGAATTTGGGATGGACTGATACTGGGTTATTGCAACAGAAACGTCACCTGCTATAATAATGATTACTGACTATTATAGGCAGGTGGTGGCTTGCCGCCCACTAGAGTATTGTTATTGTTCCGTGATGTTATTTCAGTGGCGCCGGACCTGTTCGGGCCGTGCTGGACCCTGCGCGGCGTGTGCACCCCCCGCAGCCTCTGCCAGGGGCGGCCCGTGATCGGCGCGCGCTGCGACACCCCGGGAACCATTTGCTGCGTCTACTCATAGAACGGAAACTGCCATTCCCCTAAAACAACCGTAGTCCTGCTAAAAACTTTCAAATGTATTCAAGCAAATAATAAATATGGTATCATATTATCATTTGTCATTTTTATGACTTTACACGTTACTTGAAGAAGCGATATTTCGATGAAACTAATGCCATAATAAACAAAAAAATGCGATAACATACGATTTCTGGTCGGGATGTCCCTTTGTATAAGATTATTTTGCCGCGATCCCATTTCTTGGTTTTATTAAAAAAAGTAAGTACTTAATGGATCGTATATAATAAAGGCAAAATAATCTATAAAGTGCATGTTTTGCTCAATCCATGATATTTATATTTTTTAAGAATCTCTATTAGGTGAATACTCATTTGAATGGGAAATTAAAAACATTCGTCGGAGGATTATTTAGAAAATAATAATTACTTAAGTGCATGTCGGGCCACGCGCAGTTTAGGGTTCTATAGCTACGAAAAAGTCTACAAACTAATTTTATATTGAATTTGTATGATATTTTCCTTTTCCGAAAACCTTTTAAAAATTTGTCGCCTATAACTTTATTGTTTGTAAACCCCATACTCAGCTCTAATAGTTTTCCTAACTTCAATATAAATTCCTAGCCGTGAATTTTTACACGTGTCCATGTATAACCGTTTAGTAAGATAGGGGGCGTGGACACTTGACTCTAACAAAAAAATGCACTGTAATACTAAATATATCATAAACGAATCCCTTAATCGAAAAAGTGATGTTCCCAAGCTCACAATATATTTGAGAACGATACCCCATAGGATAGGCTAGTCAAGAAAAAAATGACCCCCACTTTACTTGTACGCATACAGTTAGGATAGTTGTACCTAGAGCTTGTACGGGTGCTACCCTTAATTTTTTTTCTTAATTTTATTTTACCTCTTTTTCGGCATGATTTATATAAAAACCCAGGCCCAAATCACAGCTTTCTAGTACTTATAGTTTCTGAGTAAAATCGCGGAGAAACAGACAGACAGACATGGCGAAACTATAAGGGTTCCTTGTTTACTACAGAACTCTAAAAATGTGATCTATATGTTGATTCACATACAACAGAGATTAGAGCATGAGGTGATCATAACGACTCGTTTACTGCCGCGATAAGGTGACTCCGAGCGCGTGGCGGTTGAAGCTTTAAACCTTTTTAAACCCCATTCAGAAGTTTTAGCAGGGATAGTTTAGTCACAACACCCGACCCTTCTAGGGTTCCTAACAACCAATGTGAGAGAGCAAAAATGTGTTCCGCATCAATCATTGCCTATATATTCGTAAACATGTACATTATCTAATGTATTTATAATTCGTCAAATGTTTTTGTCTTTACACTATAAAGCTTGCGTCAAATATTTAGGACCAGTTGCGATCTCAACTGCACCAAATAAAACTTTATACCCTCAAGAGTTTAGCGAGATTCTAAGCCCTAATAGCCACGAGATCTGAAGCTGCAGGCTTCTTCTTATCGCAGCAGTAAAGGTGTCGTAATGATCACGTTATGCCTTAATCTCGTCGCATGTTAATCTACGTGTAACATTTTAGGGTCTCCAAGGAATTTCATAAAACAGGTTTTTTGTTCCACTTTGCATGATCTTTGGCTTCCTTGGCAGATTATTGATATTATCTTGTTTTTCACAAGCTTTTATTGAATTCGCAATGTATCTTGTATGAATGTTTGTTTAGGTTAAATGTTAATTGTGTAAGTCGGATGACAATACAGTATATGAGTCAACGAGCTGTTTTAATGATGGAGCCGGGAGATATTCGGCGGAAATCAGTTATAAAACAACAAAACCTTATTGAGTGGGACTCGTTTTATGGCAGATGAATTAATGGCAGACGATGCCTAGGGTCTGATTACGAAGATGGGAGTTCGTGATGGAACTCAGTAATAAAACGACGCAACTCCATCGAATGTGCTTAATATGTTTGTCTCAGTAAGTACCTACTTTGGTCTAACAATAAAAGCTTGTACAAAAAAATTCAATTTTTTCAAAAACTTAGTATCTTAGAGTCTTCTTCTCGTGGCCAAATATTTTTTTCTAAAAGAAAATTCATTGAGAAAGTTGCCACTTTAACAAAGTAGTCCGAAGCCTTATAAAAGCCGGAATACGTATTCCAAGCAAGGAGAGAACTTCACAACACTCCGCTATAATACGTGCATGTGGAGTTATGTGGACAGATAGTGCGATGACACAGTACGTTTAACTACAAACTTCCATCGATCTTTTGGATGCGTTGCAACTAACACTGTAGATATTTTTATTGACGCCATAGACAAATGAAAATAACAAATAGTTATTTAAATTAAATCATGTGATGAAAAATTTCGCCATGAGTGGGAAAGTCACGGTAGCATAATCGGTAGTGTACTCGCGGCGTTAAAGTGAGGGGCGTGGGTTCGAATCCCACTATTGTAGTAGTGAAATTTTTCATCACAATTTAATTTGGATAATAATTCAGGCATGATAATGCTTTTAAAATTGATAATTGAATAAAAAGTTAAAAATAATACTACCATTATTTATTTTTCTCATACTTGTAACGCAGGAATTAAATCAAGACTAAAAGTGCCCGATGCAGGTTACTAGGAGTACAGACAGCAAATATTTTCCGGCATCTCGCAGTAGGCGGGGTAGGCTCGTTGTCCGTAGCACTGGTCGGGAGCGGTGCACACTCCGCCCCTGATGGTCCAACACGGCCCTACGAGCGCCGACACTGCAATGAAATCACGGTTAAACGTGTGCGTTTCTTTGTTTGCAAAATGACACCAATATTATAAAGGCGGAAGTTTGGGAATGCGTGTGTATATGTGTATGTTTGTTACTTCTTCACACACAAAAGGCCGAACCAATACCTACCTTTTTACCTACTATATTTGAACGGTACTTTTGATTATGGTCATACTTAGTTGGTGCAATAAAGAAATTTTATCTTATCTTATCTTAACCAATTTGGTATTTAGGAAGCTGACACCTTGGATTAACACATAGGCTACTATAACCGGGGGTTACACCGCGGACTGCAGGTAGTCTTTCATAAATAACATAATTAGAAGAGAACAATACAAAGACTTATCTCAAACAGGCATCTCTTCCAGTCAAACTTAGATCAAGAGGAGAATTTGCAACGTATATAGGATGTATTAGGAGAGTGTATTTCTTAGTGCTTAAAGTACGAGATGTTGGTACAACGGTGATGAACTTAAACTGGAACTGGGCAGGACACCTGGCCCGGCGAAGCGAGGGCAGGTAGAGCAAGGCAATGGACGAGTGGTGGCCTAGAACGGGAGAGAGAGGCGTCGGGCGTCCGCCTATGCGATGGGTTGACGACATAATCGAAGTAGCGGGTCACACCTGGATGAGCGCAGCACAGGACCTAGATGGGTGGCGTCAACGAAAAGAGGCCTATGCTCAGCAGTGGGCTAAAGAAAGGCTGGGATGAAATTAAACAAATGAGTCTTGAACGCTCTGTGTAGAAAATCCTTTAAGTACGACTTTAGATAGCTTGAAAAATATGGAACCAGTGCTGGCCACTAACAAACATGAAAAACAAAGAATTCTAACTTAATCATCTTCATCATCATATCAGCCACAGGAAGTCCACAGCTGGACATAGGCCTGCCTCGAAAATTTCCAAAACGTCCGATCGGAAGCGGCCTGCTTCCAGCGCCGTTCTGTCATCTTGCTTATCTTTTGATCAGCTCGTCGTTTGATCATCTAGCAGGCGAGTGTCCTACACTGCACTTGCCGGTACGTGGCTGCCATCCGAAAACCTTTTTTGTCCCATCGGCAACAGTTCTTCGCGTGTCACATCAATGAGCTAATCTACTTGGCTGTGTCAGTGACCTTCGTTCTTTTACGAATTTCCTCATTCCTGATCTGACAATTCTAACTTATACAAATTAAAAACATCTGAACATGTCAGTCTTACCATCATTGGGCAAAAGCGCCGTGCAGATTGCAAAGACAAAGAATATTTTGAACCACATGCTGATGTACTTGATGGCTTTGTTCTCGTCGTTCGTCTGCCATTACTATTTATACAATGTCCGAGTTACTAATATTTCACACATGATTTAACAATTATATATTGAACACGGTTTGTAAAGGTTTGTAATTTTGGTATACAAACATTTGGTAGCTATAACGTATGTAATTTATTTTGTTATATTATTGTAAATTTAAATTGTCGATTTGAAATAGTTACGTACTTGCCTTTTACGTTTTTGACGAATTCATTTATGTAATAGCTGTAGATCTGTGAGGTAGACCCCGCGAGTCTGTCTTTTCATAGCTCATAATTAAATATTGCTCCGGCATTGTCAAATATTTCTAAAAACTAAATCGACTTACAAACACGTTTAACTATCGAACCTACTCACGAAATTTCCTATTAGACCTACTGGTAGGACTACTGGGACTAGCTCAAAGTTTCACGAAAATCGGTAAAGAAATGTTACAGTTGCGAACAGATATAATGTAGAAGAGCCGATGCCGGGCAGACATACAAAAGCATTTTTCCCCAAGCTGAAAAGGAGACGTTTTGAACTGCGCGCTCGCTCGTTTTAAATTAGTATCTATTCATTTTCATGATACAAACCAAACTGCGCTGGAGTTCGTCGCCAACTTGCGGAACTATTCCAACTTGTTCTTCTAGAAGCAAGTTTATACCCTGTGTGTGGAAATTCGGCAGCTAGAGCCAAAGGTGCGTTGGCGCAGTTATTTGTCGTAGCAATGTGCTGAAGGAGGTCACGGGTTCACTCCGTAATACTGGTTAGTGATAACCAATCTATTCAAGGAAACGAAAAACTGAAAATATTTTATTGTGCTCCCCGGAGTACAGAAGAGCTTTTTTCAACTCGTCTAAATATGGCATCAGTTTTCTCAATATATACACAACATCATCCTCAACATGTACACAACATCTCTGATCATACCGTTTATTCATACGGTGGCCGTTGTCAAGAGCTAGTCTTCTATACCTAACTATTAATTGTATGCACAGCTCAGTATTGTATGATGGTTGAGTCTTAAGGTAACAGGTTTGCTATTAGATCGTTACTCAAATTTAGACTGTGGATAGTTTATAAACAGACCTGTATCTATCTGCTGTACGTATTTATAATGGATGATGATCTAAAAGAATGACAAGTATTAGGGAAACCCAGATACGCGAAATAAAAGCCTATCTGTGGTTTCCCTAAGATTTATCTACTTATTTTTTTTTTCTAAATTAGAATTTCTCGATACTATTTTGATTTCTACTTTTACAGCGTAGTCCGAAACCTCAAAAAAGCTGGAATACGTATTCCAAGCAATGAAAGAACTTCACAAAACTATAATACGTGCATGTGGACTGACAATGCGATGGAACAGTAAGTATAACAACAATCATCCATCTTTTAGATGCGTATTTTTATTGACGACATAGATAACCACAAATAAAAATAACAATAGAAACAAGCCACCATTTATATGTTTCTTATACTTGTAACACAAAAATTAAATCCAGACCACAAGTGCCCGATGAAGAAGATTACGAGGAGTACAGACAGCAAAGAGTGCCCGGCCTCTCGCAGTACGCTTCATAGGCAACACGTCCGTAGCACAGACTGGGGGCGGTGCACCTCCCCCCGAAGTTCCAGCATGACCCCACGCCAACAATCATGCCTGACGTCACTGCGATGGAATCAAATTTCAAAATTTGCGTTTCTTTGTATACGTATTTGTTATAAAATATAGTATCGTTGAGTTAGTATCCCATAACACAAATCTCGAACTTACTTTGAGGCTAGCTTAATCAGTGTAATTTGTCCCTATATATTTATTTATTTATTTGTTAGAAATTTAAAATCTATATTTAATAAATAACATAACATCAAGAAAACAGTATAAAGACTGGTTTTTCTTTCGGTCAAACTTCTATTGAGAGAATTTGCATCATAGGGCAGAGGGTAATTAAGTATTGTAGAGTGTGTAAATGATTAGGAAGTGGTCAGATTTTTTAAGCTGATTAAAAGCATTCAGCATAGCTGAACAAATGCCAAGCAATGATGACAGCCGGGATCAACGGCTAAACGTGCCCTCCGAAATAAATTCTCGTGTAATCTTGTCACCCATCGACGCAAAAATTAACATCAATTCAGTCTTACCATCACTGGCCAAAAAGGCGGCGTAGATTGCGAAGACCAGGAATATTTTGAACCACATGCTGGACTGCTGGTGTACTTGATAGCTTTATACTCTTCGTTCGTCTGCCATTACTATTTATACAATTTATGGATTAATAATATTTCACACATGATTAACAATTATTTATTGAACACGATAACTATGTGTTAATTGTAAAGGGTTTGTAACAATTTTCATAGCTATTAGGTATTTCATTTATTTTGTTATAATATTGTAAATTCAAATTGCCGATTTGAAATAGTTACGTACTTGCCTTCTACTTTTTTGACGAATACATTAAAGTAGCTGTAGATCTGTGAGAGAGTCTTTTCATAGCTTTCATTTACTACGGCTTCGACGTTTTCAAATATTTCTAACAACTGAATCAACTTCAAAATCCATGTGTCAATTATCGTGAACTAATGGTAGGACTACTTGGAAAATTTTTACGAATATCGGTTGAGAAATGATACAGTTGTTATGTTATGTTATGTGACAAATACTTACATACATACATACATACTATCACGTCTTTATCCCTAATGGGGCAGACAGAGCATTTTGGGTCTTGCGGTTCTATGCAGAGCCTAGGGCCGCAAGACCCAAAAGCCACTTTTAGCGTCATGGTGGGCGAGAAGATCGAAAAGCAATCAATACAGTGATGGGTTGCTAGCCGCATCGCCTGTTAACATGATTTGCATTTTTGCCCATTCCCTCGATCGGCTTTTACGATCTGCGTGGGAAGAGAAGCAGCTAGTACATTCTAAGTTTTTTTTATTTCTCCCAGACCAGCATGGGAGACAAATACTTACCTTTATTTATTGTCGTTTTCATTCAATAAATACTTAGAAATATTTTTTATTATCGTGTAATTGTATAACCTTTACGCCTTGTAGCACAATCTACTATTTAAGGTTCCGTACATCAACATCATCATTTTAGCCGCATAACGTCCACTGCTGGACATAGGCTTCTCCCAAAGATTTCCAAAATGACCGATCAAGAGCGGGCTGCATTCAGCGCTTTCCAGTGACCCTGGTCAGGTCATCTGACCACCTTGTAGGTGGGTGCCCTAAGCTTCGCTTGCCAGTACGCGGTCGCCATTCAAGAATCTTTTTGCCCCATCGGCCATCGGTTCGTCGCGCTATGTGTCCCGCCCACTGCCATTTCAACGAGCTAATCCGCTGGGCTATGTCAGTGACTTTAGTTCTCCTACGAATTTCCTCATTTCTGATTCGATCACGTAGGAAAACACCGAGCATAGCCCTTTCCATAGCGCGTTGCACGACCTTGAGCCTTCTTATGAGACCCATAGTAAGGGACCATGTTTCAGAGCCATAAGTCATCACTGGTAACACACATTGGTTGTAGACCTTAATCTTGAGGTACAGAGGTATTTTTGACGAGAAGACACTGCGTAGCTTCCCGAACGCTGCCCAGCCGAGTCGGATTTGTCTAACACACATAGCGCGACGAACCGATGGCCGATGGGGCAGAAAGATTCTCGAATGGCGACCACGTACAGGCAAGCGAAGCTTAGGACACCCACCCACAAGGTGGTCTGACGACCTAACCAAGGTCGCTGGAAGGCGCTGGATGCAAGCCGCTCTAGATCGGTCATTTTGGAAATCTTTGGGAGAGGCCTATGTCCAGCAGTGGACGTTATGCGGCTGAAATGATGATGATGATATATTTATTTATATTAATTAATTAATTTATTTAATGCAGGATAATATCGTTTATTGGATTGGATCGGAATAGCAGACTGCATCCAGAGTTTTCCTTCAACCTTCGACCACCTAGTAGGTTGGGAATCTTTCCGTCCCATCAGCTGTCGGTTTTCTATGGTGGAACTACAGTTCTTATTTTTCTCTGAAACAATCACGTAGTGAAACATTGAATTTACCATTGATATTATTCTTTAAAGGGTAAATATGAACCTCCTAGCTACATTAGAGGTGAGACAATTTTTTAATATTATTTTAAACATTACACCGGAAGTGAAATTTGCATTTTTTGTATGCCTGCACTAAAGAAGAATAACATCTGTCAACAGTCAAAATATGCTGTTGAAATTACCGTCGTATGGTCGTTATGTTGGTTATTGTCAAGTTGTTGTGTTGGTAGATGACAGTGACAATGTGAAGTCAAAGTCAAAATCATTTATTTATCTTTGGATATTTGTATCACTTGATAATTGTCACTTTTTTTCTTTCGATTTCTTATAAGGTAAATGTTGACGTCAGATCATTTACTTATACCTAAGTTTACTGCCGCTTCCTAAGCGCAAGTACAGAAGAAACGGTAACAAACTGTACTGCAGCATTTTCTCCAATTACGTCAACTTACAATTATACTGGTATTAAAATTAGATATGTGGACTGAGAATACATTGTTATGTCATAATTATTAATTAAGCATGATGTCAAGTTTAAAATTAATCTCAATTTGTAAATTTTGTACTAAAACATGTACAGAATGTTCTTAAATTATGACATTTGTGAATGTAAAAATACAAACCTTTAAGAGGGACCCGCGCCAAGCTCAAGCCAGATATTTTTGTCTCTAAGGTAATCATCGGTTCCGTAATAAGCCTTATCACAAAGTACTTTCTTAACATAAACTTAAAAAATAGTCTGTATATCAGCTGCACTCCCCCATAGAAGTATCCCATAAGACATCAGACCATGAAAGTAACTAAAGTAAACTAGTCTAGCAGTTGCCACATCTGTCAATTGTCTGATTCTCCTACTAGCGTAAGCCGCTGAGCTAAGCCTATTTGCGAGTTTAGAGATATGGGCACCCCATTGAAGTTTTGAATCTATTGTGATTCCCAAGAAAGTAGTATTTTCAACGAGATCTAATTTTTGACCGTTCAGTAGCACATCAACATTGGCTTGCCTCACGTTAGGAAGACTAAATCTAATGCATTGGGTCTTGTTTGCATTCAACATAAGGTTATTGGCTGAAAACCAGTTAGAAATGGCCGTCAAGGTGTTATTCATCGAAGTAGCATCTTCGCTATGACGGTCTATTTCAAAAATAAGAGACGTGTCATCGGCGAACAACACAATGCCAGCTTGTTTCTCAACCGCGTAAGGCAAATCATTGTGAATACATTACAGTAGGTACTAAAGGGGAATTGCCAACATTACTCAAAGAATCTTCATCTGATTAAAGAAACCTTCTCCTAAAGGCTATGTGCGCGAAATAATTTGCTAATCAGATTTTTTCAAATACTTGACAAGTGAATGGGGCACCCTTGCAGAGCCTAGGACCGTCTGGAGTTGCAGCCACATAAAGTTTCGGTCTCTCTTTTGATACGACTTGACAATTAAAAAAAAACGACGCATACGTAATACTACGCAAACCATGAGGTTAACTTGCCTTTCAGAGAATGGAGGTCAAGATTAAATAATTTAAGCAGGCGCATCTATTCATTGTTCAGCCTATACAGTGTTGGAATTAATCGATTAGTTTCTTTAATCAATTAATTAATAGATTAAAATTTTAACCAATCACGATTAAAATTTATCGCAATTAATCAGTAATTGCAATCGATTAATTGAAATAATCATTAATCGTTTATATAAAATAAACGATTAATGATTATTTCAATTAATCGATTGACGATTATTACAAATTTTATTAAAATGGACTAGTTTTAAATATCATTATATTATATTAGCATTATGTAATTAGCAGTTGAAAAAGATCGTATGTGAAAAATATGTATGAAGCTAAAAATACTTTAAAACAAATAAAATTTACCTTCTCAATCAAGTGTTAAAAGGACTATAGTATAATACGGAAGTTTGTTTGTCTTCTAACCGGACAAACAAAAATCAGAATCACAGTAAGGCTTTCCTTTATTGGTATCAAGAACAAGAAAAACGAATTTAAAAATATAAAAAATCTTTATATATCTTATAATCAAGACGAATCTGACGACACCATATATCACGCGTTTTAAGCTACCATAACCCTCCTTCTTACAGTTAGGGAAAAAGACGAGAACTTATCTAGATTAACGAATAATGATTCGAATAAATTAATTGTTTATCCACTGAAGAGAACTGAATTGATCGTAATCTGGATTAACGATAAGATTAAATTAATCTTTATACGATTATGTGTTAATAATCTTTAATCACAATTAACACACTAATAGTTTTTTTAAAATCGTAATCGGATTAACGTTTTGCCAACACTAAGCCTTTATCTACTGATGTTTTGATACTCGCGCTCCGTTCTGCCATTTTCTTTCTTAAAATTTCTTTAAGAAAATTTTGAATCCTACGGGTTTGAAATAAAAAAATTACAACAGCTTTATTGTTTTTTTTTATTTGCCAATTATAGAGGTATATATCACAAATAAAATTGGAAAGTGTACATTTATGAGAAGTGATGACTTCATCTTAGTAGTAAGGGTAGTAACGTCGGATACAGCACACAAACCCTGGCATTTCACAGTAGTAGTCGTCGGTTGGATATCCTCGACAGTAGTACGGCGGCAAACACACTCCGTTGGCATATGAACAGGGCTCGTAGGTGCCTGTAGCTGATGAAAGCAAATAAAAAATGTTAGGTGCTACTCGACTGCGACAACACGGCGTGTCATTCCCTATTTTGTAGAAATCGGTGTATTGACACAGATATTTTTATCGTTACATTATCTATTGATTCTTTTTTTTATCAAGTGTGTATTAGTGATATATGTCTTCTTATTAAGTTGGATTTTAATTTGGATCTATCAGAGAGGCAAGTTCTCTGCGTTTGAAGTTTTTGTAAGCTTTTATAATTACGTATGTATAATTGTATATAGTTATAGTGGTCCTATTGTTAAATTGGTTCGATTGAATTGTGTCGTGAGATCTGCTTTGGCAGATGTGGCGGCATTTCGCGAATTGGCTGTTTTTAACCTACCATCTCGTTCAAGGATTAGCCTTTCATCTTTTTAACAATTTGTTATTATAAAAACTTTTGTACGTAAACTAAACAAATAGCTGACAGTAATGTCGCCATTATGTCAACAGCGCAACTTTTTTAAAAGTAATGATAGACGGGAATATTCCCACAGATTGAGCTAGCCCCAAAGCATATATTACTAATAAGTTACTTGCCCAAAGTAAGTTCGAGATTATGTTATAGGATACTAACTCAACGATACTATATTTTATAACAAATATAGATTTAGATAAATATCTAAGACCCAGGTTAGATCATTTTCCATCTTGACCGGAGTGGGGATCGAACCCGGGTTCTTCTGTGACTGCCTGGCATGATGGCACAGAGGACGTCAAAAAGATAGTAGATTGGATCTAAGTTATGAATTTATCGATATGGCTCAGTGACTATACCAAACGGACGAACACGTTGCTCTCATTGATCTGCTCAAATTTATTTTGGGCCATGAAATTAATGTCCGAATCACGATATGCTGACACATTGCAATCTGCTGAGCAGATATCGATCTGCCCAATATAACGATCGGACTTAGTTTTTTTTTTACTTTGTAATAAAAACAAGACCTTTGTGGTAAGACGTAACCAGCAGTAGGACGATATAGGCAAATTACAAAAAAAAAGAATAGGAAAAAATAACAAATAACAATGTAACAACCAACAAAGTAAAAAATATCTAGGTCTGTTAGACATTCTGAAACTGACAACGATTAATAAGTACATTTGAAAATGAATAGGAATTCAAGACATTTGACTGCTTCCTTTGTGTTATAATTTAAACAAATGAAAAATAATCAAACAAAAATGTCTTACCGTTAACCGTCAAAAAGACGGCAAACATCACGAAGACAAAACATATTTTGGCCCACATTTTGGCTTACCCGGAGAATTGTTAATAGTATGCAGCTCTTTTGTCACACCTATTTATACTTTATTTTGTAATAAATATTTCACACATGATTTATCACATCTTATTGAACACGACATTATATTTGTTATTTTCATAGGGATTCTAATACATTATTAGTTATACCAAATATTATTTAATCTTTGCACTTAGATCTAGATGTATGTATTTACTAAGACGTCGAATATTGAATTTGAATTCACTAGTATGGAGGATATATGCAAAAAGAACTGTTTTGTTTGAAAAAATTATGGTGCGTTCAAATATAATGGTGGCTCGGAGTTGGTGTGGATAAAATTTAAAGAAAGTGCTAAAAGTAACTATTTTTTTCTCTTTACACTCACTTGGACAACAATTTTGCACCACAATAAAAAAAAACCTTTTTAACAGTAGAAGTTAAGCTTACCTAAAATTTTATTAAAAGAGCACGAAAATTAACATACTCTTACAACTCCACCAGCATTTTGGAGAAATTCGGAACTGTTGTTCATTGCTTTCAGCCGGACACTGTGCAACTGTGCCCCTAAGTGTATCCCTTCGTTCGTCCCTGCACCTCTCCCCCGTTCTCACCTTGCCAGGCGCGCGCAGCCAACCAGTCAACATCCACCACAAGGCGAGAATGGGGGAGAGGTGCGGGGACGGGGAACGGAGACGCATATTGCGCGGGACCTCAGAAGATTCCGTTCTGTATGTAATACTCATATAAAATTCTGTGCCAGAAGCTTAGCTGAAACAACACATGTGCATAGTTAACTTTGTAGCGGGAGCGAGGTGATATGCTCGACCGCCTCAAAGGGATCTTCCCGCCAGGCATGGTGTTGCGCCTAGAGAGCCGCCTCTCGGACGGTATTTAGTTGGAGATTGCTGCAACCAAATACAAGAACTGTTATCGAGATGCAGGGTGTTTTAGCGCCGTCCTGTATGGTCATTGCACGATGTTGTAGCTTCGCTCTTGGTCGTAATAGTTCCTAAACTTATACATAAGAAAAACACTTGTTAACGTTAGTTATTACAATAAATAGTGTAATCGTAATCAAGGTAATGATTACTTTGTGCAAAAAGTTAGACAAAAAGTTTTTCTGAATAATTTCATGATTATCAGTTTCGGGGCTAGCTACATTTTCATTCGGTGGTTTTATCGAGCAAAGCTCGGTCACCTAGGCATAGTTTCTATGTTAAAGAGTTATAAAACATATATAAAACACCAAAAGGATACTCATACTACCTATAAAGCAAAAATATTAAAATACCAAGCAGTATGAAAACCTTGTCCCACATTATGGCTACGTAACACAGTAATTGCCAAAATTGACACACATTTAGATAGTTCCCCTGTACTTGATGTTCATTAGGCGTCACGTCGAACTAATTAAATACACGTGTTTGTAATAATTATTATATATTAAGATGTCTTCCATGCTAGTCTGTGAGAAAGAAAAATGCAAAATGTACTTGTACCGACCCGCAGCTTCACTTCCAACGCAGATCAGAAAAAGCCGTTCAAGGGATCCATTTTTATTCCCTTTATCCGCCATCTCGCCCGCGCCTTTGGGTCAAGCGGTCCTGGGCACTGTCTACCCCATGAGGGGAAAATCGTGATAGTGTTTCTGTATATGTATATTATTAGGGTTCACGACATCATATTCTATTAAAATATTATATTTCAATGGAATTGAGGTAAGTACAGTGAAAAACCAAGCCAGTTAAAATTAAAACCATTTGGCAGTGCCACGGCAACACAAGTTTCTCAACATTTCTCACATAATATGATTATATTGCTGAAGCACTGTCAAGCAATTTTAACTGATTTGGTATATAGGCTCAAAATTTTTTACGGTGGTAAAACTTGCGTTGCCTTTGATGCGAGACTGTCAAATTTTTGTTTTAATAATTGGTCTTACAGCCCTGGAATCTGTCTACCTCGTATTATCACACTATCTTTATCCTAATAAATAAATATTTTTTGAGGAATTATGGCTGGTAATTCGTTAACAATTTCTAGTGAGATTTGGGATTTTAGCTAAGTTTCTGATATAATCCATTAATTTTATATAATTATAAAGTCAAAGTCAAAGTCAAAGTCAAAATTTTTTATTCAATGTAGGATAAATTTATCTCTTATTGAAGGTCATTTTTTTAAAATATTATTTTAGTGCAAAAGCTAAAAACTACTAGCGTTTCGGAACGACCACTGCTGGGAAGATTACGCCGAAAGAAACCCAGTTCAGTATTGGTCCCTACCCAGCCTGATGGGCTATGTTACAATTACAATACAGATTTACACTTAAGCTATACATTTAAATTATACAATTACAATTTGCAGACAACTATTTCCAAGAATTTTTCTCAGATGATGATAAGTAGTCATTTACATGATAATACGCATTTTGTAATAAATGATTTTTAACGGCTGTCTTAAACTTAGTTAATGATAATGCTACTATATCATCTGGAATTGTATTATAGAGGCGCAAGCCGAGACCCACAAAAGATTTTTTTGTTTTCTCTAACCGCAAAGCTGTGATGGCTAATTTATTTTTATTTCTCGTGTTAATACTATGAATGTCACAATTTCTCTTAAATGAGTGTATATTCTGACGCACGTACATAATGTTCGCATAGATGAATTGCGAAGGGAGGCTCAAAATATTTATGTCTTTAAATAGTTCCCTCAAAGACTCTCTAGCACCTAATTTATATCTAAATCTGATAGCGCGTTTTTGTAAAACAAATATGGTATTTATATCTGCAGCGTTACCCCATAGCAATATTCCATAGGACATAACACTGTGGAAGTACCCAAAATATACCAAACGCGCTGTATCAATGTCAGTCATTTGCCTAATTCTTCTAACCGCATAGGCCGCAGAGCTAAGTTTTCCAGCTAATTTTTGAATATGGGCACCCCATTGCAATCCTTTTTTTTTTTCTCGCGGAGAAAATCCCTTCGGATACCTTACCAGTTACGGGAGACCGGTAAGGTTATGTGGTGTTACCACTAAAAACTCCGCGGTGTCACCTCTCAGCCGCTATGGGCCGGGGCCGTGTGCTATTCGCGCTCCATAGCCCCGGCGCGGCGACCGCTTTGGCGGTCTCTGCTCGCTCTGAGGGTGCCTCTCATTGTGAGAGGTTGTCAGAGCGAGCCTGTGGGGGGGCCTTTCGGCCTCCAACTCCACCCAAAAGGGGTTAAGGCGTGGTGACACCCGAAGCCTTACACCCGGAGGGCCGTTAAGGCGAGCAACGGAATCCCGTTTCCGCCACTCGACCGACCCTTACTGTGGGGGCTGCAGTTGCAGGCCATAGGCCCGCCTCCTGCGCCCAGTGCGCCGGCGGCGGATGGCGTGGTCGGTGGTATCCTCACGCATTCTCTCCGCCGCCTCCTTGCGGAGCATAACCTGCTCCGCAAAGGCCTGCACCGCATTCCACAACGTCTCGCTGTCGACCATGACCTTGATCAAGGTTGGCAGAGAGAGGTCGTCCCCCACGATCGCACACATGTCGGCGCGCTCTTCCGCCCAGGCTGGGCAGCACTCCAGAGTGTGTTGGGCGTCCTCGTCCGCACACCCGTCACAGTGGTGGCATATGGCGGTCGGCTCCCTACCCGCTCTGCGACACAGGTACCCTCCGAAACAACCGTGTCCAGATAGTACCTGCGTCAAACGGAAGGGGAGTCGGCCATGTTACCTCGCCAACCACTGGCTCAAGACTGGGCGGACAGCCTCAATAGTTCGGACTCCGAAACTGGGCTGCTCCAGCCTATAGGCCCACTCCTCGATAGAACCCCATTGAAACCCTGAATCAAGCGTTATTCCCAAAAATGTTGTGTTATCAACCATATCTACTGCTTCCTTATCTATAAATAATCGTGTTGGAACTTTTGTAACATTCGGTAAGCAGAACTTTACACATTTCGTTTTTTTGCATTTAATACTAAATTATTTGCTGTAAACCAATCCAACACTTGCGACAATATATTATTCATCTCATCAGAGGTGTCAGTTTTCCTATCTACGCTGAAAACAAGGGAAGTGTCATCAGCAAAAAGTACAGCCTTACAATCTTTTACATAATATGGTAAATCATTACTATAGATCAGGAACAACTAGTTATACACTTAAGTATCTAACTTCTGCCACTAGAGAGTTACAGTGGTATCTATCATAAGTACCTCGAATACCTTCGAGAAAAGTACAAAACGGCTGGTTCCTTTTATGTACTCGACTTGGCCCTATGCTTCCAGATAAAACAAAAAAGACAACAATCAAACGAAATGAAGCAGAAGAAGAAAAAAGATATTCTTACTCTGAACACTCATTATTGAAGCAAAAATAGCAAACAACACGACTATGGTGGACCACATGGCTACGTTACACCTAAGTAGTTGTCAAAATATCACACATTTATACAGTTTATCTGCCCTTGAGGTTCATTAGGCGACATGTCGTAAATAAACTGGACAAGGCAACTTTTGTAATAATTATAGTTTTAGGGATCTAAATCTCACAAACAGATACGAAATCTAATGATTTAAAATTAATTAAACAAGAAAAAGTGTACAAATGGCGGACTTAACGTCATATTCTCTGGCAGTCAACCACTGGACCAAGTAGAGAAGGGTGGTGCGACGAAATCTCTTTCAAGTCAAAAATTTTAAAAATAAATTTTGATACTTATTAAACAAACGTACACCATCTATGACAGTCTATACAAGTAAACATTCCGTCGGTTTATAAAACCTTAGATGTGCATACCAAAGAAGTGTTTGTTATGATTTTATTTCTTACGACAAGTATATTTAACAAAACGAAAAAAAACTTAACCTCATTCGTGCATAACACGCGGTGGCTCATTTTTTAGGGTTCTGTACCCAGAGGGTAAGAACGGCAACCCTATTACTAAGACTCCGCTGTCCGTCTGTCCGTTTGTCTGCTAGTCTGTCTGTCACCAGGTTGTATCTCATGAACTTATAACAGTTGAAATTTTCATAAATGATGTATTTCTGCTGCCGCTATAACAACAAATATTAAAAAACAGAATAAATAAATAAATATTTAAGTGGGGCTCCAATACAAAAAACGTCAATTTGTATAGATAATGAGACGAAACCCTTCGTGCGCGAGTCCGACTCGCACTTGGCCGGTTATATATCATTCAATTAATTTGTATTCTCCACAAACATGCGTAACCAATATCATTCTTTCAATAATATGAAACAATAAGTAGAAAAAACATTTCACACTTAGGTAGGTATATTATTTGCGTAATTGCCAAGCACATAGGTACTCGTAAAATTTAAAAAAAAAACTATTTTATGATCTTGTACTCAAAACATACTCGTATTAGTTTATTGTATAATATGTAGGTATGTGTTATTTATGTAAAATTATGACAGTAATAATTAATATAATACAATTGATCCAGATAAATAAAAATGGTGCTACTGGAATATCTATCGTTTGATTTTTAGGGTTCCGTACCCAAAGGGTAAAAACGGGGCCCTATTACTATGACTTTGTTGTCTATCCGTCTGTTCGTCTGTCTGTCACCAGGCTGTATCTCAAGAACATTAAATATTTTACTCTAACGTAATTAAACGAATGTTCGTCAAAAGATCCTAAAGTCTTAAAATAAACTCATTAGCATTAATCCTATGTGGGTGGCATGCGCGTCACTGCCACTTATTAGCCAAAGGGAATGGAGAGTTGTTTTAGGATTGGGTCCTCACCTGACACGTACCTGTTCAAAAATAGTAAATTATACACCGTAGGTTTCATCCTTACTTAGCCTAATATTTTATAAATCGCTCTGTCTATTCATATTGTATGATATCATTTTAAATCATTGAAATAAATCATCATTCGTCACGGGTATGAACATATATTGTTCATAAAACCGTATATCATACTACACACTATTAAATTTGTTATTGAGAAGGGGCATTGAATTGAAAAAGGGGTATTGAATTGAAATGCTTAAATATTTTCAACCTATACACACCTACCTTTGACTTCTGGCAGAATGTGTGTTGTCATGCTGAGTCAGGACCTTTTTACTATCTAGGCCAGATTGTTGCACTGCTACTAGATAATAGTATTAATAAGATTACGTTGAGTCATCATGTGCTTTAATTACTCATGTACTTATCGTGTATATTTTGTGGCCTTTTATTGACTAAATTTTAAGCTATTGCATAGCTTCTATCGCGGGCCTTGAGCGCGGGGACCGAATCCAGAAATTCCGTAACGAAAAAACCTCACGCTCCCCACTCCTCCTACCATGTAGGTTGCCGCTTCGTCTCCGTCGTCCGTTTGCGACGTTGCCGTCCTTCCTTGTTTGCAATAGCTTTACCGCGGCAGTCCCCGAGTGCCACACGTCTTTTTTATCTAGTTTTGTTTGATTTTCATGTGTGGCCAAGAATGGTGTCAGATTTTTCAAGCTGCTTAAAGGCATCTGACATAGCTCAACGACTGCCATACAATGATGAAAGCCGGGACTAACAGCTAATACGTGCCTTTCGAAGCACGGAGAAGCTCACTAAACCATTTGTGGTCACCCATCCAAGCGCGGACCACGCCCGGTACCGCTTTACTTGCGAAAGCGCTAGTAATGCGCACTCCTACCGGCCCACCGAGCTCTAAGAAGAGGGATTAACCACCATTACTATCAATAGTCGAAACACATTGTAAGGAGATGACGTTCTAAAAGGAATTTTAATATGTAAAACTACGGAAAAAAGTTGCTTAAAAAACTCTACTCGGAGACAGGCCCGACACGCTTTTGGCCAGTTATTACATTTTCTAGGAAAACGAACAGTAGTCCTTCGTTCTTAGTTAAAACATTATTTGTCGCTTCCAAGCTACGACTTTATATTTTATGAAACTCTCTGCAATAGAACAGAACGTTCTCTTTCCAATCTTTGCAGATTATATGCAGCTTTACAACTTGATTGCAATCTTGACGCCGTAACCGCTTTAATTTTAAGGTTGTTTCCAGCTTTGGTGCAATTTTTGATGAAGGTACTGTTTTAAACAATTATATTTTTATTTTGTTTGTTCGCTATTCACGGGCGAGAGAATCGTGATGGACTCGCCGCGATGACATAGTCGTGTGGAGATTAGTTCATAAAGTCAAAGTAGATTTTTTTAATAATAAAAAATCTTTATTTATTTCCTCACATTCCTGTTTTTACAATTTTCAAAATAAGAAACAGTCTAAAACACTTTACAAAATGAAAATAAAGTAGGTTTCCATCTAAACATAAAAACTTTTCTTTTCGTGGGAGCAGAATAATTATAATTATATTAAACATCCTTTTGGTTCCTACACTAGGCGTGGCCTGTATTGCAGGTAAAATTAGGTGGCACGGGGAAAATATTGCCGCAATTTTAAACAAAACCTGGGGTTCTCTTCTCATAAACATCTTCTCATAAACATCTTCTCATAACATCTCTATCCTTCACGGGGTGGAAGTATCTACTACCATAGACCACGTTTAGTGTAATAGCAGGGTGGGCGTGATTCCCAACTTTGCGCGGTTGAATTCAACTCTAGATTGAGATTTTAATCGCGCACGCCTAGTTTTGCCAAAACACTTAAACATTATGCGAAAGCGTTTTGTTATTTTGTATATTTCCTGCTTTGTAACTTTTTATTGTGAAACTAATACTGCAAAATTTGTTTTCCAGCAATTTGCATAGTAATAGGGAATTCAGCTAAGGTGCCGCGTTGCACCCAGTCTAGAAAAGGCCCACTCTATCTCTTACAGTGGATGTCGTAAGAGGCGACTAAAGGAATAAGCGAAAACATCTCGTGCTACAACTGCATTCCCAAGGAGGGTTAACGTCATGCAGGCCGTCGTAAAATTATAGCAAATCATTAAAACTGTTTCGACTATTTTTTAAATACTTCATCATGCCATCGTTGGGTGGCCAAATTCTTTTATACTAGAAATTTTAAACTAGAAACAACTATATTCTCTATAAAAATAACTCAGATGTTGTAACGCCATAAAAAGAGCTGAGAATCAATAACCAATGCAAAAACACTCCACTTTCCTTTTTCACAACAACATAAGTTGGCAACTGAAACACAAACAAGAAGCGACGCCGGCGACAGCATGGGAATCGAAAAGTTACGAGGGCATCCAATAACAGACGACTTTCTTCATAACCCGATACAAACAGACCGACAGCGCTACTTTGTAATTTGTAAGAGCCCTTCGAAATAGCTTTTTCTTTTTGATCGCTTCTCATATAAAATAAACAAGTCTACGCTGTCTGTTATATTAAATGAAAAATTCAATTTGAACTTTGTCGCTGTTATTACCTGACTATGTAAAGCTAAGAGGAAAGGTAATGATTTCAGCAGTCTTTGTATGTGGGTATATATATCTGTTCAACCGTAGTATATATCCGAACCTTTTATCCAATTTTTACAAATAGGATGTCAATAGATTCGTCCTTATTGTCCGGGTGAGCTACAATTTGTGTGCAATAAATGTAGCAATTTAATAATTTTTTGTTTCGATATCGAGTGGGGTTTTAAATAACAGGTCTTGATTAACCCATGACAAAAATATATGTATGATTTTTATTTTCGTGAAAGGCTCCTGTGGTCGGGTATTAGTTTTTAGGGCTCCGTACCCAAAGGTACATATAAAAACGGTAATAAAGGTATAAAAACGGGACTCTAAGACTTCGCTGTCCGTCTGTCCATCCGTCCATCTATCGATCACCAGGCTGAATCTCATGAACGGTGATAGCTAGATAGTTGAATTTTTTCACAGATGATGTATTTCGGTTGCTGCTATAACAACAAATACTAAAAACAGAATAAAATAAAAACTTAAGTGCAACAAACGTGATTTTATATAGATAGTGGTACGGAACCCTTCGTGCGCGAGTCCGACTCGCACTTGGCCGGTCATTGAACGTATATCTATTTATTTGTTCTAGTGCATCATATTTATCACATTCATTCATAGAGGTTATAGACCTTCACTTGCTACCCACAGCTGCCTCTCAACCCGCGCAGAACGGAAAAGCTGATCGAGGAAAGCCGATTTAGAATCAAGTCAATAGGCGATGTGGCGTTTAACCCACCACATGTTAATTCCTATGTTATGTAAAAATACTTTCGCGCCAAACGTAGCCTTTGTGTCTCCCGGCCCTAGCTTCTATCTACCCTGTTAGGAATCAAGATATAATAACATATATGCATCTGCAGAATAAGATTTTACAATGCGAAAGCTATGGCCAATTTATCAGTACATTCCAGCTTCGGATGAAGTGATCAACCGGCAAATCGCATCAGCATAGCTCGCGTGCACGTGCGTGCAGCATTCCGCATTCCGGGCGGGGCGGCGGCTCGCTGGCCACAGAGTACCCCGTACTACAGAAACGTACATGGCTAGAACTATGTAGCTGTCCAAACGGTGGATCTAAAATGTCCAATCGTACGAGTGGCTCCAAAGTCCGGGCGAGCAAAGGGTGCGAAAGTCTTGGAGTACACGTACGATATATATTATACGACTATATGTACTTACTTAATATTTATAAGTTTACTCCTTTCTTTTTGTCTTTTTTAGTTAGTTGCTGTTGTAGGTACTTACCCTAAAAGATTACTTTCTCAGCATCACCTGTTGGTTGACTGGTTGAAAACGCCCCTGGCCTTAAGTCCGCCATTTACATGTATATTGTAATGAAGTTAAATAAATAAATAAATAAATACTACAGAAACGTCTAGGGCTATAACTAGGCAGCTGTCCAAACTGTGGGTCTAAAATTTCCAAGCGTACTAGTAATAGCTCCAAATTACGGGCGAGCCAAGGATGCGAAGATCTCGGAGTCTACTTGTATAAACCAACGTTTGTATGTTATCAAGTTCTTTTTATCGGATACGTACACTACCATCATAGACTAGGAGGGGGCCGTATGCAACCCTACCTCATCGAGTAGCAAAATGTGACATATGTAGGGTGTTGCATATTAAAAAGATATGACTTAATGTACAGGGTTGCCTGGGCATAACCTGGAGCATTTTGTACAGTCAGCAAAAAACCCTCTTAGTCGATCACGTCTTTTAAGGTCATTAAGGGTCTGAGCAAGTATCGCCTAGCAAGATCCAAAGGCCACTTTTAGCGTAATGGTGGGCGAGAAGATGGAAAAAGGAATCAAAACAGTAGTAGGCTGCTGGTTGCATCGCCTATTCAGAGTTCGTCAAAAGGACTAAGCACAAACATAACGTGCCACAACGGCATTCGCAAGGAAGTTGCCGTCGAACGGTATATAATTGTAAATCTCTTTGCACAACAAAGCAACCTACTGATTTACAGCGTAAATAAGAAATGGTAATAATCCGACAAAGAATAGATATATACTCTCTAATAATAGAGTATATATCTATTCTTTGTCAAATGAGACTGAAATAGGAAGTTCAAGTGTCAACAGTTACACAACAGTCGTTTAACTCGTGATAGGAGTCGAGTGGTTTAAGTTCCCAAATTACTTGGTTGTTAACTCGCTTCGGGGAGTTATTGAAGCGCGGGTATGTAGACTATAACTGTTGATGGGATTAGAATACGATACCCCGAAAAGATACCCAATTCCTTGACATTACAAGTAAGGAAGATGCATTTTTCTAAATGAAGAATAGGAAAGCCGCGGTGGCCCGTGGTTTGTCTTTAAACAAATACATACCTTATGTACCTATATCCAATGGCTTTTCCTATATTCAATGCGTTTACAGAGAAACAGCTGGTTTATTCTGTTTTTTCGCTACACCCAGACCAGTTCAGTAATATTGCTTACATTGTTGCACAATATTGCACATATTATTAAGGTTCAATAGTGCTTCATCACTTCAGCCGCATAAAGTCCATAGCTGGCCTGGCAATCTGGCCACAGGCCTTTACCAAGGTTTTCCAAAATGACCGATCTAAAGCGGCCTGCAACCATCGCTTTCCAGCGAGCTTAGTAAGGTCGTCAGACCACGTTGTAATATTGCTTAAGTACATACATTTCAGTACTGTAATACCTTTATGTCTTAATTTGCAAACTGCAGCTACTAACAAATGTGTGCACGGCCCGCAAACGACTTCACATTCCCGACATGATTCCTGTGCATTGTTATTACGTAATAGCATAATAGCAGCCTGGATTCCTCACCGCTGCATATTACCAGCACCTTCATTACAATCCTCGCACTATTATTACCACACCTAGGAAATAACGCGGCTCATGCGAGCGAATATTGTTGTTGTATTACTTTTACAAGCGTACCTATATTTCAGGTCTGAAACAATTAATACATTGAATGTGCCACGCGATCTAGAGTAGACAATGAGTGCTTTAGACGGGTTGCTATATAGATTATTGAGACTATTTGAGACTAACTCCTAAGTACGCACCCACTAGATCAGTAAAACATTATTTAATTTAGTCCATCAGTTGGATTTTTCGAAAATATTTACGTTTCATCCTCTGTAAGTAATAATAAATCATAAAGATAAAGAGAGTTCCGGATCGGGGGCTTGTAAACGCTTCTCATTAAAATTTTTACTAAAGCCCTAAGCACACTATTGTTGCGTTTGAAAAGATGCAAACGCGTGCGTAAAGAGCGTTAGAAATTCGTTTGAAGCGCGTATAAGTGCATTTGAATCGAGTAAAAAGGTCAGAAAAACATTATTTAATTTAGTCCGTCAGTTGGATTTTTCGAAAATATTTACTATTTAATAATAAATCACAAAGATACAGAGAGTTCCGGATTGGGGGCTTGTAAACGCCTCTCAGTCATATAATAAACCATACACATCACCGCGCTATTTGGCTTGTTCACAAAGAAAGCATATTTGATGATCGATAAGCTACGAGAAATTCAAGATATAACCAGTTAGAATATATTTGAAACGTTAGTCATGGATGATAGTAAAAAACAAATGAGGAGGTTTTGCATATCTTCAATACATATACAATTCATAAAAACTAAGAGAGGCAAAATGGTATTAGAAATGACAAAGTTTTCAAGGTAATATTAGAAGAAAAAATAGAAGGAAGAAGAGGCAAAATAAGCCCAAGTATCTTTAAGTTTGTTGTTTTTCGTATGTGTAAGTGGCCAACCCTGGTAAGAGATTTTTCAGGCTGTCTAAAGGCATCTGACATAGCTTGATGACTGCCATACAATGATGTCATCCGAGACCAACGGCCTATACGTGCCTTCCGAAGCACGAAGGAGCTCGATAATTTATTTATGCCACTTGCGGTCACCCATCCAAGTTCGGACCTAGCCCGTTCCGCCGGGTCACCAAGCTCCTTAAGTAACGTAAAAATACTGGATTCATAAAGTAACGGATGGTTATGATCTTCAGTATATATTCCAAAAATGCTGTTCAAATATCTAAAAGTTTGAGAATTAAAGCAGTAATTGGCTTTAAAGTTCTCAGTTGTAATTCAGCGCGGCCAATTGTAATTAACAGTGGGTGGTGTTCAACACTGAATTACGTGCGATTCGTCGGTCCCCGCTAAATCTCGCTCATTTGGACTGCTCGCCAAACTAATTCAACTACCTAATCATACTTGTTCTCACAATTTAACTGGGTTTATGTTAAGGTCTTTATATAAATTTAAATAGCGACAAAGATTTAATGCGGTTGTCAGATCAGACCAGTAATTGACTTCTTTTATCGTGTTGTAAGCTGGTACAGCCGTGATAGTGACTGCAACTTGGATTCATTATATTAAGGCATTATGATTTATTGATTAGTTAGTTATTCAAACATGTATACTATATAAACGGCAAAGTGCGAATCGAATGCGTGCATTAAGGGTTCCGCACCATTATCTATAAAAATCGCGTTTGTTGTATGGGAGCCCCCCTTAAATATTTATTTTATTTTGTTTTTAGTATTTGTTGTTATAGCGGCAACAGAAATACATAATTTGTAAAAATTTCAACTGTCTAGCTATTGCGGTTCATGAGATACAGCCTGGTGACAGACAGACGGACAGACGGACAGACGGACGGACAGACAGACAGACGGTGAAGTCTTAGTGATAGGATCCCGTTTTTACCCTTTGGGTACGGAACCCTAAAAATTACAACTAACATAATAATCATTGAATCATTTGCAGTAAATATTTATTCAAAACTAAAAACCGAATTCACCGGCAAGGTACACAACAGATTTTGATAAAGTTTCTATGAGACCACCTCTCAAGTTTATATACTATGAAACAAAAAATAATTTTCGAAATCGGCTCAGGCATCTTCGAATAATTGGTACATACATTTTAAAATACGTCGACGACCTCCGTGGCGTAGAGGTTGCATCCATGCTATTCCGCCACCCAGAGGTCCTGGGTTCGATTCCTGGTCAGGGCAAGTTGAAAAATGGCCTTTTTCAAGTTGTCCTGGGTCTTGGATGTTTATCTATATATGTATTTGTTATAAAATATAGTATCGATTATAAAATATAATAACTTCTTTATTCTGCGCGGACGGAGAAGCATCTGGTACTTTCTATTTTATTCAAAGTACTTTGCCATAACATTCATCTTTCACAAGTCCATTGTTTCTCGTTTTCATTTACGAAACAGCGATACCTTTCCCAAACTCACTTACGAATTCATAGAGAGCCACACTCTCCAAGAACCTCCATGTTTACAACATAAACCCATACGATACAGGTCGTTCCATAAAAATATGCTTAGGGAAATTCGGCGGAGCGAGCCTACTGCGGGGTCTTATATGTCCTTTGACCAAGATCGCCTTGCCCGGGGCGATGTAACATGAGGGGCAGGTATTAGATTGTTAAACTGGTATATAAAAATTATAAACACTTCTTTGTACGTTCTGATTTTCACATATTGTCAAAGTTATGTTTCGTACCAATTACGTCTAAATAAGATTTTTAATTTGAAGTCAAAAAAAATTATTCAATGTATAATAAAGTAACCTCCTATTAAAGGTCATTTTTTAAACTTAGACAATAGACTTTCGCTAAGGTTTAAAGGAAAAAGAGCCGGATGACGGATATTATGAGTGGCTTGAGCTAAATATAAACTTTACGTCCTACTTTTATGTACTTTTAACATCCTCCCTGTCTGTAATATAATCGTCTAGTTCATAAAAATCAACTAAAGTTACGATTGTCTCAAAATTTTACATTAAAAGACGGGACACCCAACTGATATGCCCAGGGCTTTAAAACTTCAAATACGCGACTAACCTTCTTTGAGCAACAACTCAATGTTGACCGCCGAACGACGCACTTCCGGCGAAAAATTGAGGAAAAAGCTTGAAAATACCTCCGCAGCGGGATGTGTGCCCTCCTATAACATGGCGAGGCTCCAATGACGTGCGCTTACCCTATTTACCTTCCGGAGTCAATATTTGGGTAGAAATAATGGCTAAATATTTGAACGAAATTGAAATCAAAATTTTCCTTTAGATATAAATTTATTAAAATGAAAAAGAAATACCAGTATTATAATAAATTTATATATGAGCCTAATGGATCGACGGACGCATTATTAGCATGGTTCACAATTGCATTGGTTACCACAGCAGGCATGATATGTGAAGAAGATGTACTTTAGACTTCAAGTACAAGTGTTGAAGCAGGTTTTAAGCTTATCAGGTGCCTTTGTGCAGCTTGAAAAATCATAACGCAAGCAGTTGTGATCAGTAATTATATTTCTAGGTGGGTACCGATTCCTAGTGGCGTTCCCCAGGGATCATTGCTGGGGCCTTTACTTTTTACAGTATTTATTAATGATATAGGTAGTTGTTTCAAATCATCTAAACTTTTGTGTTATGCAGATGACATGAAAGTATTCAGTTCCGTATCTTCTAATGCTGACGCTGAGCTTTTACAACAAGACTTAGATAGACTTGCTGACTATTGTACTCGTAATCGATTGGATTTGAACGCGGATAAGTGTGCAGTCGTTACATTTACTCGTAAGATCAAACCATTTGTCGCTAAATATTATCTTAAAGGAACAGAACTAAATAGACAGTCTGGTATTCGGGATCTGGGTGTATTCCATGTCTCTAAATTAATTTTTGATATTCATATTGATAACATAATTAAAAAAGCTTCCAAATCTCTAGGTTTTTTGATGCGAAATTAAAAAAATTTCAATCGAGCCAAAACCTTTAAAATCTTATACTGTACTTATGTAAGGAGTCATTTAGAGTACGCTTGTCAGGTCTGGAATCCCAGATATGATACATACATTTCAGGAATCGAGGCAATTCAAAAGAAGTTTATTCGGTATTTATGCTATCGACTGCATATTGACTATCGTTCAGATTCATACAATAATATGTGCGCGAAACAACACCTTGTACCACTAGATAAGAGAAGAAATGTAGCTGATTTGGTTTTATTTTCAAAGATTGTTAATAGTGTAGTGGATTGCCAGGATTTGCTTGCTAGGATAGGTTTCCTAGCCCCAGTCAGAATACTACGTAATAACTCTTTGTTTTTTACCCCTTTAGTATACTCCAACTACAGACAGAATTCATTTCTCTGGAGGACAAGTAATAGCTACAACCAGGTTTCGACTGACGTCGATATCGATATATTTACTACTAGTATACCTAGATTGAGACGCCTTCTTACTGATTTCTTTTTCCCAAGCGATGTAGTTAACCACAATGACACTTAAATGTGATGTAAGTAAATTAAGTATCTATTTACTTCCTAACAAGTAATCCCATATCCTGCCATCTGTGAGCAGACCGGAATCCGGTCGACATGCATTGTTTTACTATTGTGTCTGGTGTTTTGCACGGACGACAGGTTATGTATACTACTATACTAAGTATTATATTTACATGAATTAGGTACTGACTGAATATGCGGTTTCTTGAGAGCATGGAAATGATTACTTCATATTTAGAGATCGTAATCTTTTATAAAATACAATGTTTTCTATCAGTGAGGACCTGTAATGGACTCTCTGTGTCTATATAGTTATCTATGTAAGTTGAAATAATTGTTGGTCTTCCTAATAAAAATAAAATAAAAAAAATAAAAAAATAAAAATAAACCTGCCTTTGTCACTGGTGTCACATCGTTGGCCACTTACAAAAAAAAAAAGAGGGGAGAGGAGGAGTATTAACTGATTGGTTGGTGATAAATGAAAATGCAGTGATCTGACTGAAAGTTCGATGACGAGTATATTAGAATTTGAAATTTTACATATGTCAGGGATACATTTAGTGGGTTGATAGAATATAAAAAACAAATAAACCATGGACACACAAAGAAGAAGAATGTAGTTGGAACGAATTAAGACTTATAGAACATGCGCATAAACGGAGAAGACCGAGCTTTATTGGTTGGCCACAGCTGGCCATTTGTCACGTGATGAAGATGCTCCTCGGTCAGAGGGTTCCACGGCAGTAGGTTTGCCATTTGAGTAAACAGTCTTTCAACGCAATAACAACAGTTACGTAGAAGTTATCGTGCTAGCTTTGATTCTACTCGGAAGTTCAAAACGAAGCGGCCATCATAGTAATTGCAAATCAGTAAATCTGTATTTGCTGTCACAGTTGTACAACAGTTGCCGGCACGGTCGCCGCGAAGTTGCCGGATAAGCTGAATAGTTGTCCGCAAGTCCGCAAGTTGTTAGCGCAGAAAGTTGCTTGTTTTGCATGCCGGGCGATAGCCTTGTAACTAGTTTAAGGGAATTTATGGGACGGCTTTTGTGAAGTTATGTGCGTGTTTGCATTATTTATACTCGTTTATTTTAAATTATTTTTTAATTATTTCTTTGCCTATATGATTTACAGAACGTGGGAGGCTATAAGGCGTTAATATTACAAGTGGGATAGAAGAAGCATCTTGAAAATAATTCTTTACGAGGCAGCTAAAACATCTGTTGCAAAATACGAACTGTGTGTTAAAAACATACGTATATATTGTCAAGGTAGATCATGCTGACAGTTGTAATGCTTAGAAGCAATTAAGCGAGTTATGTATAGCTTATCTCCTAAATAATAACCGGCCAAGTGTGCGTCGGACTGGCGCACGAAGGTTTCCGTACTGTTATCTATAAAAAATCACGTATGAAAAATCATGTAAGGGAGCCCCACTTAAATATTTATTTTATTCTGTTTTTAGAATTTGTGGTTATTGCGGCAACAGAAATATATCATCTGTGAAAATTTCAACTGACTATCACGGTTCATGAGATACAACCTGGTGACAGACAGATGGACAGACGGACAGCTGAGTCTTAGTATTAGGATCCCGTTTTTACCCTTTTAAAAGTACTACAACTTTTCAACTTTTAAAAGATGCTTAACTTTAGGTAGGTACGCCTGTTATATGACAGGAAGGCAGACGGTTCTTTTACATTTTAAGATACGTTTTTTCTTTGTTTCTAAATTAACAAATCAAGAAATTTCGACAAAGTAATCTTGAATTATCGTTAGATACACAAACGTACCAACGCCGAACTCTCCAAGTATACGCGAAGAATCTTTCTGAAAACCAAAACCATCAAAAAATAATTATGCACCAAAGCAATCCAAAACATATTTCTTGCTTGAACTAGACAATTGGGCAATTTAAATCAAACATCGGCAACTAACCCCGCATTTGATCCGTTAATGAGCTCCGCGGGCCGGCAGCCACACACAAAGCCCGGCGATGGGGGACTTTACCCATTCCCAACAATTGGCATTCAACGAAACGGAGTGAGAGGATTTCCTTGTTGTCTTTTTATTGCAGCAGGTTATTAAGTAAACTAAACCAGTTTAAAGGGACTTGGAAACTTAGGTTTGAAGATAGACTACTGCCTACTATAGTTTCTACTGTACTTCAAAGTTAGACTGTTTTACTGACTGAAAAATGTGTCAAATCTTTTAAGATGCCTATTCACTTAAATATGTCATAGATACAGATTATATTTTGATCATCAATTTTTATAATCATCACCTTCAGTTAAGGCCATTTAACAAAAAAAGAAGGTGGATTTTATAATCGAACACCGAATCAAAAACAGAAATCACAAATAATTACGTAGTTATCACGAACTATGTATTTACTCTAAAAGCAGGTTGTATACCTTTATATTCGTTTTGTGATTTCTACGCTCCTTTGCCAGAACAGAATTATGAAAATTAAAAATATAAATTCAAATAGTCAGTGAACGCAACTTTAGCATACTCATATTTTATTAAAACACGTTTTTTTTTCAACAAAGACATAGAATTCTACTTTTTACTAAAAATAAATTTACTTCTTATTCATTATTCATACCATAATCAGCAGTCATGAAAACGTTTTCGATTGAATTTTCATGTCATTAACACAAGTCTAGACGTCTTTTGATTCGTTTTAATGGGTTTCTGCTAACTATTTCTAACTTCTAACATATAACTATTCACAAAGTACACAATGCCCACTACTCAGGTACTATGTAATATAATATATTCTACGCATATGTGGTGCTTGAACTCAAAATACGTTTCTAAATTTTATTATTATAAGTTTGAATAGATTTATTGTGTTTGTTGAGCGCAAAATGTCTGATTCGCAATCGGAATGTAAAGAAAGAAATTTGCATTTATTGATGGCAATCCATTCCATCAACGTGGCATATATAGTCAAATGTGTATGTAAGTGCATCATACAATTTAATTGGGGTGTGTGGGTACGCTTTACTTGGACTCCACGAGTGGCTCGTGCTCATTCGTGCTTCAGAAGGCACGTATAAGCCGTTGGTCTCTACTTTCATCATTGGTAGACAGTCTTCAAGCTACGTCAGATACCTTTAGGCAGTTTGAAAAATCTGACACCAGTGTTGGCCACTCACACACGACAAACAAAGAAAGAATAGGAATGTGGATTGGGTAAAAAATGGACCCATATTTCTCCATTTAGTAAAGTAGTAAAATTTTTGAAAGATACAGCGCATTGAAGTTTACATGATTTGTATCTTCGTCGTCAGAGAAAAGACAAAATACAAATACCATACTTTTTAACGATCTACCTAATGAGCCAATACAATTTAACTCTACTCTACTCTAACGGTAACGAAGAGTAGGACAAAAACATAATGAGCATAGCAAAAGTTTGGCCAATTTTAAAAAAATTGGTTGTTTGTAAAGTAGGTTTACGATCGAGATGTTTACGTGATAACGTCGTTTCACGGAATGACTGGCAGCGCTCGAGATGAGACGGGAGATCGGTCCGTCTCTCTCTCGTTATACCTGCGATCGCGCTCGTGAGGTTTTGGTGTGACACAAGTTTCTGAACATGTCACCCGACTAAAACGATTTTAAAGACGTTATCACGTCAAAATAATCAAACGTATCACAATTGGCAAATAAACCTTGTTCTGAATAGAAGTCAAGATCAATTAATATATTTTTCTGTACTTTGACATTTTGCGAATCATGTATTATGCTCTGACTCATGTTTGGGAATTATTATTTTTGTATATTTCTTTCAGAAAGTTGAAATTGAAGCTGAATAATTCAATGGCTTTCAGAAACGGAAAGTTTATTTTAAGCAACTTTGGGAGCGTATTATTTTTGTTTGAGTAATCTGTAATCCCCAGGCGCAGATCGAGTGTTTACGGCGCGGGCGGTGCACATGCAAATGTAGCGGGGCGGGGCGAAGCCTTCTAGAATTATTAAGTCCAGAAACTTTTTAGTAAAACCGCTTTGTTTAAATTTAAAGTCGACAGATGTAAAACAATACGTGCGCTAACTACAAAAAAATAAAATATGTCATAGATTTTTTTTGTTTTGCGTGTGTGTAAGTTGCCAACACTGGTGTCAAATTGTTCAAGCTGCCTCAAGGCATCTGACATAGTTTGACGACTGCCATACAATGATGACAGCCGGGACCAAGGGCTTATACGTGCCTTCCGAAACACGGACTAGCTCAAGAAATATTTATGCCACTTGTGGTCACCTATCCAAGTAAGGATCACTCCCTGTGCCACTTTACTTGCAAAAGCGTATTTATTATTAGTAAACTAGTAATTCGCATACCCGCGGGGGCATCGAGCTCCTAGGTAATTTAATTTCACAGCAATTAAAAGTTTAACCCAATTATCGAATAAGTAAATAACATTTGTTGAATGTGATTTCAATGTTGCGAGATTGTTTGAAAATATTCATTAATAACTTATGAAACGTTACTCTGGTCTCTAAATACTGTAGGCAAAATAATAAAATGAAAACCGAGAGTATTTTCTATTCAAATATTCAGCGAGAAAATATACTTTTAACTTACTGAGCTTATTGGACGTAGTATTTTTTAGGGTTCCGTAGCCAAATGGCAAAAACGGAACCCTTATAGATTCGTCATGTCTGTCTGTCTGTCTGTCTGTCCGTCCGTATGTCACAGCCACTTTTTTCCTGAAATTATAAGAACTATACTGTTGAAACTTGATAAGTAGATTTATTCTGTGAACCGCATTAAGATTTTCACACAATAATAGAAAAAAAAAACTATTATTTTTGGGGGTTCCCCATACAACTGAAATTCAAAAATATATTTTTCATTAAACCCGTACGTGTGGGGTATCTATGGATAGGTCTTCAAAAATGATATTGAGGTTTCTAATATATTTTTTTTCTAAACTGAATAGTTTAGTTTGCACGGGAGACACTTCCAAAGTGGAAAAATGTGTCCCCCCCTGTAACTTCTAAAATAAGAGAATGATAAAACTAAAAAATATATATGATTATAGCAGTAATTGGCTTTAAAGTTCTCAGTTGTAATTCAGCGCCAATCGTAATTAACAGTGGGTGGTGTTCAACACTGAATTACGTGCGATTCGTCGGTCCCCGCTAAATCTCGCTCGTTTGGACTGCTCGCCAAACTAATTCAACTACCTAATCATACTTGTTCTCGCAATTTGACTGGGTTTATGTTAAGGTCTTTATATAAATTTGAATAGCGACAAAGATTTAATGCGGTTGTCAGATCAGACCAGTAATTGACTTCTTTTATCGTGTTGTAAGCTGGTATAGCCGTGATAGTGACTGCAACTTGGATTCATTATAATGCCTCAAGTTAGTTATTCAAACATGTATACTAAATAAACGGCAAAGTGCGAATCGAATGCGTGCATTAAGGGTTCCGTACAATTATCTATAAAAATCGCGTTTGTTGTATGGGAGCCCCCTTTAAATATTTATTTTATTTGGTTTTAAGTATTTGTTGTTATAGCGGCAACAGAAATACATAATTTGTAAAAATTTCAACTGTCTAGCTATCGTGGTTCATGAGATACAGCCTGGTGACAGACAGACGGACAGACGGACAGACGGACAGACAGACGGTGAAGTCTTAGTGATAGGAACCCGTTTTTACCCTTTGGGTACGGAACCCTAAAAATTACAACTAACATAATAATCATTGAATCATTTGTAGTAAATATTTATTCAAAACTAAAAACCGAATTCACCGGCAAGGTACACAACAGATTTTGATAAAGTTTCTATGAGACCACCTCTCAAGTTTATATACTATGAAACAAAAAATAATTTTCGAAATCGGCTCAGGCATCTTCGAATAATTGGTACATACATTTTAAAATACGTCGACGACCTCCGTGGCGTAGAGGTCACCATGCTATTCCGCCACCCAGAGGTCCTGGGTTCGATTCCTGGTCAGGGCAAGTTGGAAAATGGCCTTTTTCAAGTTGTCCTGGGTCTTGGATGTTTATCTATATATGTATTTGTTATAAAATATAGTATCGATTATAAAATATAGTAACGATTGTTCTCTATAATAACTTCTTTATTCTGCGCGGACGGAGAAGCATCTGGTACTTTCTATTTTATTCAAAGTACTTTGCCATAACATTCATTTTTCACAAGTCCATTGTTTCTCGTTTTCATTTACGAAACAGCGATACCTTTCCCAAACTCACTTACGAATTCATAGAGAGCCACACTCTCCAAGAACCTCCATGTTTACAACATAAACCCATACGATACAGGTCGTTCCATAAAAATATGCTTAGGGAAATTCGGCGGAGCGAGGGCCTACTGCGGTGTCTTATATGTCCTTTGGCCAAGATCGCCATTGCCCGGGGCGATGTAACATGAGGGGCAGGTATTAGATTATTGAACTAGTATATAATAAGCGGCCAAGTGCTAGTCGGACTCTCCCATGAAGGGTTCCGTAGCAGCAAGTAACATAATATAAAAGCCTTGTAGTGTGTTTTTTTAATTTTTTTATTTAAGTTGATTGAATGAAAAGTAAATTGCGGTTTACGATTTACGTATTAAAAAAACTACTTGCTAGACCTTTTTCAAACCAATTTTCGCTGGTAGTTTGCAAAGAACCTCAATATATTTTTTGAAGACCTATCGCTAGATACCCCACACGGGTTTGATGAAAAATAATTGTGAGTTTCAGTTCTAAGTATGGGTAACCCCCAAAATTTATGTTTTTTTTTCTATTTTTGC
Organism: Acrobasis consociella; assembly: GCA_963555685.1. Taxonomy (NCBI): domain Eukaryota; kingdom Metazoa; phylum Arthropoda; class Insecta; order Lepidoptera; family Pyralidae; genus Acrobasis; species Acrobasis consociella. Next base: position 283,139 of record OY743106.1, read on the forward strand.
CATTTTGCTACGGAAACCTAAAAATTATAAGCACTCCTTTGTACGTTCTGATTTTTACATATTGTCAAAGTTATGTTTTGTACCAATTATCTCTAAATGAGATTTTAATAGATTTTTGTTAAGGTTTTAAGGACAAAGAGCCGGGGTGACGGATATTATGGGTGGCTTGAGCTAAATGTTAACTTTACGTCCTACATCTATGTACTTTTAACATCCTCTCTGTCTGTAATATAATCGTAAAAATCAACTAAAGTTTGTTTGTCTTAAAATTTTACATCAAAATAAGGAACACCCACTGATATGCCCAGGGCCTTTCAAACCTTCAAATACGCGACTAACCTTCTTTGAGCAACAACTCAATGTTGACCGCCGAACGACGCACTTCCGGCGAAAAATTGAGGAAAAAGCTTGAAAATACCTCCGCAGCGGGATGTGTGCCCTCCTATAACATGGCGAGGCTCCAATGACGTGCGCTTACCCTATTTACCTTCCGGAGTCAATATTTGGGTAGAAATAATGGCTAAATATTTGAACGAAATTGAAATCAAAATTTTCCTTTAGATATAAATTTATTAAAATGAAAAAGAAATACCAGTAGTTAATAAATTTATATATGAGCCTAATGGATCGACGGACGCATTATTAGCATGGTTCACAATTGCATTGGTTACCACAGCAGGCATGATATGTGAAGAAGATGTACTTTAGACTTCAAGTACAAGTTTTGAAGCAGGTTTTAAGCTTATCAGGTACCTTTGTGCAGCTTGAGAAATCATAAACCTGCCAGTGTCACTGGTGTCACATCGTTGGCCACTTACAAAAAAGAAGAGGGGAGAGGAGGAGTATTAACTGATTGGTTGGTGATAAATGAAAATGCAGTGATCTGATTGAAAGTTCGATAACGAGTATATTAATTAGAATTTGAAATTTTACATATGTAAGGGAAACATGTATTAAGCTGATAGAATATAAAAAACAAATAAACCATGGACACGCAAAGAAGAAGAAGGTAGTGGTAACTTATTAAGACTAAAGGACATGCGCATAAACGGAGAAGACCGAACTTTATTGGTTGGCCACAGCTGGCCATTTGTCACGTGATCAAGATGCTTCTCGGTCAGAGGGTTCCACGGCAGTAGGTTTGCCATTTGAGTAAACAGTCTTTCAATGGAATAACAACAGTTTTGTAGAAGTTATCGTGCTAGCTTCGATTCTACTCGGAAGTTCAAAACGAAGCGGCCATCATAGTAATTGCAAATCAGTACATCTGTATTTGCTGTCACAGTTGTACAACAGTTGCCGGCACAGTCGCCGCGAAGTTGCCGGATAAGCTGAATAGTTGTCCGCAAGTCCCCAAGTTGTTAGCGCAGAAAGTTGCTTATTTTGCATGCCGGGCGATAGCCTTGTTACTAGTTTAAGGGAATTTATGGGACGGCGTTTGTGAAGTTATGTGCGTGTTTGCATTATTTATACTCGTTTATTTTACACTAGAGGCAGCGCGCGGCTTCGCCCGCGTTAATCACTCGAGTGAAGTCGCGGGCGTGATGCAATATAGCCTATAGCCTTCCTCGATAAATGACCTATCTAATACCGAAAGAATTTTTCAATCGGACCAGTGGTTCCTGAGATTATCGCGTTCAAACAAACAAACAAACAAACAAACAAACAAACAAACTAACTCTTCAGGTTTATATATAAGTAATGGATTTTTCTTTTAAATATGTCTTTGCCTATATGATTTACAGGACGTGGGAGGCTATAAGGCGTTAATATTACAAGTGGGATAGAAGAAGCATTATGAATATAATTCTTTACGAGGCAGCTAAAACATTTGTTGCAAAATACGAACTGTGTGTTAAAATATACTTACTTATATATTGTCAAGGTAGATCATGCTGACAGTTGTAATGCTTAGAAGCAATTAAGCGAGTTACTTATAGCTTATCTCCTAAATAATAACCGGCCAAGTGTGAGTCGGACTCGCGCACGGAGGGTTCCGTACTATTATATATAAAAAATCACGTATGAAAAATCATGTATGGGAGCCTCACTTAAATATTTATTTTATTCTGTTTTTAGAATTTGTTGTTATTGCGGCTACAGAAATACATCATCAGTGAAAATTTCAACTGACTATCACGGTTCATGAGATATAACCTGGTGACACACAGATGGACAGACGGACAGCTGAGTCTTAGTATTAGGATCCCGTTTTTGCCCGTTTCAACTTTTAAAAGATGCTTAGCTTTAGGTAGGTACGCCTGTTACATAACAGGAAGGCAGACGGTCTCAGCCACAGATATAGATATACATAGATAACGCGAGTATCAAGATTTGTATGGAAACCAAGCGTGCCAACTTTTTTAATGCCTACTGTGACGTCACAGGCAAATTTAGTGACGGGAAATTCAAACCGATTTAAAGAAACCACTCGCTACGATTTAAACGATTTATTGAAGACACACGCCGCCGCCCTGATTTTCTCGCTCATATCTCTCGTGATTTTATATCTGTGGTCTCGCTCGCTCACTCCGCGCTCGCTTACCATACGCAATCATCAGTACTGCGAGTAGTTTCAGTGTGAACGTGCTTTAAAATAACTTCACGTTCACGTAAATATTCAAGTCAGTTTACTAAAATATAATGTTTGTTGATATTTTATTAAAGCACGAGGGATTATAGACATGTGTGGTAAATTTAAAATACAGTAGTTTTAGATAACCTAAAATCTCTAATCGATTAACATTCAAGTTAATCGATTTGTGATAAAAATCACAATCGATTTTATGACTGACGAATGATATGAAATTGGGTAAACAAATGATTCTAAACGGAAAATTGTTTGATAATAAAGAATCAGTATTTTAATTGAATTTTAAAAATAAAACTATTATTAAATAATCGGCCAAGTGCGAGTCGAATTCGCGAACGAATATCTATAAAAAAACACGTTTGAAAAAGAGTGGCATCGTAACACTCGAACGGATGGACCGATTTCAATGAGTTTTTTTTACGTTAAAGCAACTTCCCTTGCGGTCGTTCTTAGCCATGTCAGGCTTGTCTCACTCCGCGTAGAGGTATCGAAAATATACTTACGCGCTACGACCGCTTCAATGGGGGAAATTCAGTTAGGACGACTCACTAACGAGCAGTGAGCGCGGTTTTGTTCACCAACGTGTGACGATGAACGTCATGGAAAGAAAAACAAAAATCGCAAAAAAATACGGTGCAGTGTTTAATTGCTTAAACGCAGATTGTGAATCTCAACTTTTTTCCTTCAATGAAGCTGCTATTTTCAAAATGTATCGAACAAATACTGTATTTAGTCGGAAACCAGTCTTTCCGTCCTGTGGCCGCAATCCATTTTTCCTTTATGATTGGATCACATGGGAAACTATAAAAAAAGTATTTTTCAAACACAATAGAAATTTATAAACATACTAAACGTATATCATAGTATGTTCAAAGAATAAACGTGAGCGACCATATTACATACATGAACTCTGAAAATATTACCCTCGTTTTCTAAAGTGTAAATTAGGAAATGAGCTTGTTTATATCAATACCTATTAAATTGGCTTTTTAATAATAGTTAATATCATTCGTCAGTCCGATATCGATTAAATCGATTATTGGTATATGTTGTAGAACGAACAACACTAGTCGCTAAATTTAACTGACGAATGAGAAGTTGCCGGTACCACGACGTTGTAGCGATGCGCGACAGTATCGGTTGTTTCGATATTCATTGCTTCTTAACACACAACGTCGGATCAAACGCTCAAAGCAAACGCGGCAATGTAATGTGAATGTAGTTTTTTAACCTTTATCTATACTTATTTAGGTACAATCTTGGAATCACATCTTGGAAAACTTAAAAAATTGTTTTAAAATGAATTTACGCATAACATAATTTTAAAATAACTCATCTGTGATAGGAAATATGTCCTTGACTTTGGGCGCTTGCAATTTTAGGGCTGTTGCAGTTCATTATCACGCAACGAGGCATTTTTTTTATTTTTCGCTGCCGTCCTGCTGCAATTACAGACGCGCGCGGACTGTCAGTAGCGGCGGCCAACCTAGACGCGTTGTCTGAGAACTTACACGCGAAGTAGATGCATTTAAGTCGTCTATGTATATCCATGTCTGTGGTCTCAGCAGACGGTTTTTTTACACGTTAAGATACGTTTTTTCTTTTCTAAATTAACAAATTAAGAAATTTCGGTAAAGTAGTCTTGAATTTTCGTGGGATACACAAACGTACAAACGCCGAACTCTCCAAGTATACGCGAAGAATCTTTCTGAAAACAAAAACCATCAAAAAATAATTATCCAGCAAAGCAATCCAAAACATATTTCTTGCTTGAACTAGACAATTGGGCAATTTAAATCAAACAGCGGCAACTAACCCCGCATTTGATCCGTTAATGAGCTCCGCAGGCCGGCAGCCACATACAAAGCCTGGCGATGGGAGAGTTCACCCATTCCCAACAATTGGCATTCAACGAAACGGAGTGAGAGGACTTCCTTATTGTCTTTTTATTGCAGCAGGTTATTAAGTAAACTAAACCAGTTTAAAGGGACTTACTGGTTTAATTAACTTAGACTATTTCACTGTCTATTCATTTATAAATGTCATAGATACAGATCATCAATTTTGATGATTATTTACCCTATAACTTCATGATCATCACCTTCAGTCGTATATCATTGTCGCAAAACTCACAAGGCCATTTAAAAAAAGAAGGTGGATTTTAAAATCGAACTTCGAATCGAAAACAGAAATCACAAATAGTGACGTAGATATCACGAGCTGTATTGACTCTAAACGCAGGTTGTATACCTTTATATTAGGACCCTCGCCCACCGCGACTTTTTGTCGCGATGCAGTCGCGCGATTACGAAACGCGCGACTGCTACACTACTAACGCGCGTTAGTCGCATTTGCAGCGCGATACAGTAGTGATGCTAACGCGCTACAGTATCGCGACTGCATCGATACAAACGCGCGACTGTCGCGCGACTGTTTCGGATGACATCGGGGAGAGAGTGGAGGGAGGGTAGCACGTGTGGAGAACCGAACATCAGCGTCCAATATTGACGTTGCTTCCGTTGCCCACGCTTCGGCTGTCTACTCTTCGTCTGCTTACGTAAAAGCAGCACCAAAGATAACGTGGCTAATGTTGCCTCAACGGAGTCCATCTTGCAAATGTGACGATGACGCATTTTTCTTTCGCGCGTTTGCATCGCGACAGAAGCGCGACAGTATCGCGTTGGTATCGCGACTGCATCATGTTTAGGTGGGCGAGGGTACACAGCTAGCGACTGCATCGCGACTGCATCGATGCAAATACGCGACAGTATCGCGTTTGCATCGCGACAAAAAGTCGCGGTGGGCGAGGGGCCTTAGTTTTATGATTCTACGCTCCTTTGCCAGAACAGAATTATGAAAATTAAAAATATAGATTCAAATAGTCAGTGAACGCAACTTTAGCATACTTATATTTTATCACACGTTTTTTTATCAACAAAGACATAGAATTCTTCTTTTCACAAAAAAATAAATTTACTCCTTATTTATTATTCATACCATAATCAGCAGTCACGAAAACGTTTTCGATTGAATTTTCATGTCATTAACACAAGTCTAGACGTCTTTTGATTCGTTTCAATGGGTTTCGTCGAACTATTTCTGACTTCTAACATATTACTATTCAAAAAGTACACAATGCCCACTACTCAGGTACTATGTAATATAATATATTCTACGCATATGTGGCGGTGGAAGACGTTTCAAAATTTTATTATTATAAGTTTGAATAGATTTACTGTGTTTGTTGTGCGCAAAATGTCTGATTCGCAATCGGAATGAAGAGAAAGAAATTTGCATTTAATGTAATGCCAGACATTTACATTTTAAATAATACTGCCATGGCAATCCATTCCATCAACGTGGCATATATAGTCAAATGTGTATGTAAGTGCATCATACAATATAATTGGGGTGTGTGGGGAGTACGCTTTACTTGGACTCCACGAGTGGCTCGTGCTCATTCGTGCTTCAGAAGGCACGTATAAGCCGTTGGTCTCTACTTTCATCATTGGTAGACAGTCTTCAAACTACTTCAGATACCTTTAAAGGCAGTCAGTTTGAAAAATCTGATACCAGTGTTGGCCACTCTCACACGACAAACAAAGAAAGAATGGGAATGTGGATTGGGTAAAAAATGGACCCATATTTCTCCATTTAGCTAAGAAGTAAAATTTTTGAAAGATACAGCGCATTGAAGTTTACATGATGACAAAATACAAATACCATACTTTTTAGCGATCTACTTACTGAGCCAATATAATTTTCAACACACTTGCTCATAAAGTGGCTCTATGGTCACCGCAATTAGGCACATAATGACACCCATAATCAAACTGTGACTTTTTCATTGCTATAACTCACTAGTGAGTTATAGATTTTTTTTTAATTTTATTGGTTGAGTTCATGGAATTGTATGCACATGCGTTGAGTTGCTTTGTTCTTATTAAAAAAAATTTTTATTCAAAAAAAAGATCGTGTTCAATAGAACAAACAAATTAATGTCCCTTTTGCTTGCTTATTTCATGCAACTTCTTATTTAAATAGATAATTTTAACTCGTACGTGTTTAATAAATAAAACTTTCACTGAAGTATAACTTTTGTTCTCTCTGTAATAAAAGAAAACTTTAAATTCCTCATTTTCTACGTGGCAGAATAAGCGCAAATCTAATGCGCGAAAAAAAAAACTTATCTCTTTAGTCTGTGGCCGATCGCAATGCGCGCGCATAGGAAAACTGATTAATTGTTCCCGCCCGAAACATTTTTTACAACTTCGTTTTTATTAATTAAAATGTCTACAAGTACTAGTTACGAAGAAAATGATTTATGTTGTACACCGTCCGATATAAGATGTGAAGCCCTTAACGTTGTAGAAAGTTTATTACCTCAAAACTCCAAGGAAAAATATCTATTAGCGTACCTACCAAAATTTCATAAAATGGCAAAACAGCAAGAATACGCATTCTTTTTCAGAAAATGTGTTCATGGCGTACTTTAAAGAATTATCTTCTAAGTACAAACCTAGCTCTTTGTGGTGTGTATACTCAATGTTAAAAAGTACAGTCCGAACAAAGAATGGAGTGGACTTAAAAACATACTCTAATTTGTAAGCTTATCTAAAGAGACTATCCGATGGATTTAGAAGCATGAAATCAAAGGTTTAATCGTCGGACGATATTGAAAAATTTATAAAAGATTCCTACTGACGAAACACCAAGTACATACAATGATTGGATTTCACCTACCTACACGAATAATGAGCCATCTCAAATTACAATAGAACATGAAGTATTTCAATAAATAATCTATCTGTTGAGACCGCTATGTCATCAAAAACAGTTAATTATAATTTTACTAACTGCATATTTACTAATTGTTTCTCTAAATAAACTTTTTATCTACTAAATAAAATGAGTTTTTATTGTTATTTTATTCACAAGTGTGTTGAAAAACGTCGTATGATACACGTGTGTATTGATGATTACCGTCCTTGGCTCTCTTAAGACCCTCGCCTACGGCTCGGGTCTCAATGGCGCCGCGGCGGTAATCACCGATGTTACACACTAGTACCATAATGTACTATTATCTCTACTCTACTCTAACGGTAACGAAGAGTAGGACAAAAACATAATAAGCATAACAAAAGTTTGGCATTAACTGTATATTTTTAAAGTAGACAATCTTAAAAATAATCAAACGTATCACAATTGGCAAATAAACCTTGTTCTGAATAGAAGTCAAGATCAATTAATATGTTTTTCTATACTTTGACATTTTGCGAATCATGTCGGGGGCGACGTAAGAAGAGAGTTCAGGAGAGAAGATTGAGAGTGGGAAGCTGGAACGTGGGAACAATGACAGGGAAAGGAACTGAATTAGCGGATACTTTAAAGGGTGGAAGGGGGCAAAAGCAAGAGAGCTGGGAGAAGGATACAAACTGTTTTATTTTGGTAAAGATGGAAAAAAAAATGGGGTAGGAATTATATTAGATTCAGAATTAAAAACTTATGTCGTAGATATAAAGAGAGTCAATGATAGAATTATTGCATTAAAATTAGTCATGGGAAAATTTATACTTAACATTATAAGTGCTTATACTCCACAACAAGGCTGTGAAGCTGAAGTAAAGGAACGGTTTTGGGAAGAACTTGGTTCGCTCCTATCGTGTATACCACCGGAAGAAGAAATCATATTGGGGGAGATCTAAATGGACATGTTGGTAGTAGTAATGTTGGTTTCGAACGCGTTCATGGTGGAAATGGTGTTGGTAGTAGAAATCCCGAAGGAGAAAGTATTTTAGAAACTGCTACTGCATTCGACCTAGCTTTAGTAAATACTTACTTCACCAAAAAACAAGAACATTTGATCACTTATAAAAGCGGGCAGCATGCCACGCAAATAGATTTTATATTAGTCAGAAGGGATAGAATTAAAAATGTTAAAGATTCAAAAATTATACCAGGTGAAGCATTAACTAGTCAGCATAGATTATTAGTTGTAGAATTAAAAATTGATCTCAATAAAATTAAGCAAAAACAAAGAACTATACCAAAGATTAAGTGGTTCCTATTAGGTAAAGAAAAGTGTGCAATAGAATTTAGGGATAAGTGTCTTAAGAAAATAGGTAGTCTAAATAATTTTAATTTTACATCAGTAGAAGAAAGCACAGTACGTGTTTATCGTTACGTTCCGTTTCCGGTGTCGTAACGATAAACACGTACTGTCAAAGTTCTCGCAATCTAAATTGAAAATCAATTTGAATCTTACTCAAACGCGAGGAAAAGTGCTACAAAAGAAGCCACCAAAAGTCCGCGGATACACACAACTATCGCTTTCAAGGATTCCCCGTGTTTAAGGAAGAATTAACAACAGCTCCAAAACAACGAACTTTGAGGTTATACAAGAACGATTGTGAAGTTAGCTACATAACCTACATCTGTGAGTACTGTCAACTAATCTACGACCATAGACAAAATACTGCCATCTGTCATACCAGACCAAACGTCAACGTCAAGTTGACATTAACAGTTTGATAGAACTGTCATCGCCAAACAGTATTGCCATATAAAAAAGGAAGACCATCTAAGAAAAACTCCCCAAAAGTATGGAGAATCAAATGGAAAGGTTACTAAGCAAACTTACTGAGCAGATGGAAATTCAAACCAAAACAATAACTGAGTCGGTAACCCAGAGTGTCCTAAACAAAATTGATGAAAAATACACAGCAATTCTTGAAGAAAATAAACACTTAAAAACTAAGATTGACACAATGCAAAGAGAAATTGATTTTCTAAAGGAAGAAAAAAGGAAAAACAACTTGATATTTTTCGGAGTGAGAGAAGAGGACCAGAACACATCATTAACTGAATATATAACGTCAGTTATTAAAAAAGAAACCAAGGTTTCAATTGAATCTTATGAAATAAATAAGGCGCAAAGACTAGGAGTCAAAGGCAAAGGGACTCGCCCTATCCTAGTGAACTTCACGACAAAATGGAAAAGAGAACTTATACTGAAAAATAAAAGTAAAACTAGCTCTGGAATTACGATAAAAGAAGACTTTTCGAAAGAAGTGCTGGAAAAGAGAAGACAGCTGATCCCCTTGATGTTAGAGGAGAGAGAGAAAGGCAAAATCGCTTACATAAAGAAGGACAAACTAATAATTAGAGAGCAAAATGAAGAAAGTATTACCAAGAGGAAGAGAGATCAAGCAGACTCTCCCATCAAATCGCCTAGTAATACAACACCATCAGCACCGAAGAAAGCAAACAAGACCACCTTATACAACTACGTGACACGAGGAAATCTATCATCGCTTCCGGAGCCAAAAAACTGAACGACGACCCATCCGAATGTCGGAAGGAAAACGGAAAACCAAACAAAAAGACTATAAAAACTACAAAACAAAAAACATACATAACTACCCCAAGACGGCCGGTCACCGCGGGGGATGAAGACCACTACCCTCCAATAGATCTATCTCAACACAAAATGTATGGCACCTCTGACATATCCTGCAAAAATAAAGACATTATATACGTTGCAACATTCAACACTCTATCTCTAAGAACTGAAGAAAGCCTTTCTGAACTAATGCTAGCACTGGAAAATATTAAATGGTCGATAATAGGACTAAGTGAGGTCAGACGTTTAGGAGAGAAAATACAAGACTACGGCGATTTCATTCTCTGTTCCAAGGGAGAAACACCAGGTCACTTTGGAATAGGATTTCTAATAAAAAGAGAGCTCAAAGATCACATTGAAGAATTTATTGGAATATCTGAGCGAATTGCAATTCTGAACCTGAAATTACCTCCTAGTAACGAAATGTGGTCAATAGTCCAAGTTTACTCACCTACAGAGCAATCTAGTATCACAGAAATCAACTCATTCTACTCTAAACTAACCAAGGCCATAAAAGACCGAACATGCAAGAACTTAATCGTCATGGGAGACTTTAATGCCAGAACAGGGAGCAGAGTGGATGGAGAAGAATTAATATTGGGCCCTTTCTGCTCAGGAAAGAGAACTAGAAACGGAGAGAAACTTATCCAACTTGCATACGAAAACAATTTAAGAATCCTAAATACTCTATACAAAAAACGTGATCACAAAAGATGGACCTGGATATCTCCAGACGGCAACACAAAAAATGAGATTGATTATATCCTCACGAACAAATACAAGGAGTTCCATGACTGCAGAGTCATAGACAAACTTAACTTCAACAGCAATCACAGAATGGTGAGAGCTAAACTCCACATCAAAAGAAGCCAAAAATCTAGACCATTTAAAGTTAAGCAAAGCAACATTATCAATTTGGAAACTACTGAAAAATTAATAGACAATCTAAAAAACTTCATAGATACTACCGAGAATATGGATACTCAGAATATATATAATAAATTTGAAGAACTTTTGCACAAAAACGAGAAGCCTATCACGAAAAATAAGAAAAATAAGATGGAATGGATATCGGAAGAAACCAAAGAACTGCTAGAATACAGATCTGACCTTATATCTACTAAAGACAAGACCAAATGTATAAGACAAAGCATATCCCAAATAAGTAACAAAATAAAGGCAAATATAAGGAAAGATCGCAAAAAACACAAATTAAACATTTTCGAAAGATGTATTAAAAGGACCGGAGGTATCAAAAAAGCAGTAAAACAACTGAAAGAAAAAACTGACTGGATTTCTAATATGAAAGATAGACACCATAAATGCGAAACAAGACGCCCTGAAATATTATCTATAGCCACCAACTTTTTCCAAGATTTATATTCAAACAGTAACCCCGGGTCAGCCGTAGAATTGCCAAGCGGAGAAGAAGTTCCTATAATACTACCGTCGGAAGTAGAAAAAGCTTTAAAATCTCAAAAGAAGGACAAAGCACCAGGTTCCGACGGCATTAGTAATGAATTCCTTATTGAGAACCAAGATACCCTGGTACCAGTACTTACATATATTTTTAATAATGTATTGCAGAGTGAAATTATACCGCACCAGTGGACAATATCTACCATTACACTTCTACACAAAAAAGGGGACAGGAACGACATAAGTAACTATAGACCCATAAGTCTGATGTCGAACATCTATAAAGTTTTTGTAAAAGTTATTCTCAATAGAATAACCAAGACACTGGAAGAAAATCAGCCCAGAGAGCAAGCGGGATTCAGGAGCGGTTATTCTACCCTGGACCATATTCATGTCATAAAACAACTTTTTGAAAAAGGAAAGGAATTTAATATCACTTTTTATTGTGGGTTTGTTGACTACAGCAAAGCCTTCGACTCGCTAGAACACAACAAAATCTGGCAAGCACTTCAAAACCAAGGTGTCGAATGTAAATACATCAGATTGCTGAAAAATGTATATGAAAAGAGTACAGCCAAAATAAAACTAGAAAAAGAAGGAAAAGAAATAAAAATAGAACGCGGAGTACGTCAAGGCGATCCTGTGTCTCCTAAACTATTTTCAGCTACCCTAGAAGAAATATTTCGTCAGTTGGATTGGGATGAATATGGAATACAAATTAATGGAGAGAAACTGTCACATCTAAGATTTGCAGATGACTTGATAATCATATCACCAACGAGAGAAGGACTACAGAAGATGCTAAATGAACTTGATCAAGTGAGTCGTACAGTGGGTCTACAAATGAATATGCAAAAAACTAAAGTAATGACAAACGGAGAACAGGAACCAATTTACGTCAACAATGAAAAAATTGAATATGTAAATGAGTACATTTATTTGGGTCAAATTATCTCTCATAACGACCAAATGTCAAAGGAAATCGACAGACGTATTGGCGGAGCCTGGAAGCTGTATTGGAGTATGAAGGAGATCATGAAAAACAAAGAAGTGAGTACAAAGATCAAGGGTAAGCTCTTTAATACTTGCATACTTCCTGTTCTCACATACGGATGCCAAACTTGGGCAATGAATAAAGCACACTACAAAAAACTCAAAACTTGTCAAAATGGTATGGAGAGAAGTATGCTGGGAAAAAGATTATCAGACAGGATAAGAATGTCACTAATAAAGAGACAAACTAAAACAAAAGACATAACAGTAACTATAAAGAAACTAAAATGGAAATGGGCAGGACACACAATAAGAGGCAAGGAAAAATGGTCGAAAACAATAATCAACTGGTTTATGGGGCATAGAAAAAGGAAACGAGGAAGACCACTAAGAAGATGGGCAGACGACGTCAAGGTCGTGGCGGGCAAGACGTGGACAAGAATTGCTAACGACCGTGAATGTTGGAAATTACTGGAGGAGGCCTATGCCTATACAAAGGCAACAGACAACGACGCAGATGAAGATGAAGATGAACTGTGCTAAAATAATTTTAAGTCAAAACTGTACCTTGTCTGAAATAAAGGCTTTTATTATTATTATTATTATTATAGAAGAAAGCTGGAACAAAATCGCAAACATCATTAGAAGTACGGCAATAGAAGTGTTAGGCCAAACTAAAAATACTAAAAAGATAGAAAAAGAAACATAATGGTGGAACAATGAAGTACAAACAACATTACAAAGTAAAAAGGCAGCATTCAAAGATTGGCAAAAAACTACAGACAGTAATTTAAGAAACAATAAAAAAGAAATTTATAATAAAGCTAGGAAAGATGCAAAAAAAGCTGTAGCAATAGCTAGGGGAAAAGTACAAGATGACTTATATAAAAAACTAGATAGTCAATTGGGCCAAAAAGAACTCTACAGAATAGCTAAAGTAAGACACAATAATAGTAGAGATGTGACACATATTAGATGCATTAAAGATAGCGGGGGAAGAGTGTTAGTAAACGATGAAGATATTAAAAGAAGGTGGAAAGAATACTTTGAAAATCTAATGAATGTAGAAAATGACAGAAAAGACTTAGCTTGGGATGCAGATGAAAACATAGGACTGGTTCACGAAATAGATACAGAGGAGGTAAAAAAAGCACTCAGTAGAATGAAAAATGGTAAAGCGGTAGGTCCGGATAATATCCCGATAGAGGTTTGGAAAATATTGGGAAATGAGGGGATAATTTTCATAACTAAAATATTAAATATGATTTTGCATGGAGAAAGAATTCCTAACGAATGGAGAGATAGTTACTTAACTCCAGTATAGAAAGATAAAGGGGATATACAAGATTGTAATAATTATAGGGGGATTAAACTTATGTCACATACTTTAAAATTGTGGGAGAAGCTTATAGAAGGCAGAATTAGAGCCGAAACAGAAGTAACCCAGAACCAGTTCGGTTTTATGCCCGGGAAAGGAACAACAGATGCAATCTTCGCTGCCCGACAATTAATGGAGAAGTACAGAGCCGTCCATAGGAACCTTCATATGATCTTTATTGACCTAGAGAAGGCCTATGATAGAATACCTAGAGAAGTGTTATGGAAATGCCTCCAACAAAAACTGATTCCACTTGAGTACATCCGGTTGATCCAAGATATGTACCAGGGAGTGAGTACACGAGTTCGATCAACAGCAGGTATAACGGACAGGTTTGAGGTAAGAGTTGGATTACACCAGGGTTCTGCGCTAAGTCCATACCTGTTTGTGTTGGTGATTGACGCCCTAACATCTGGCATACAGGATGCCGCTCCCTGGTGCATGTTATTCGCTGACGACGTTGTGCTGGTGGAAGAGGAAGGGGAAAGGATCCAAATCAAATTTGATGAATGGCAAAAGGCGCTGGAAGATGCCGGATTGAAAATCAGCCGATCAAAGACGGAATATATGTTCTGCGATCTTGGGGGAACTTCCAGCGCTACCAATGTTAGGATCTGTGACACATCGCTGCCAGTTTGTACGGATTTTAAGTACCTAGGATCAGTCCTACAGAGCGACGGAGACGTGGATCGAGATGTCACCAAAAGAATTAATACCAGATGGCTTAAGTGGAAACAAGTTACTGCAACAACATGCGATAAGCGGCTCCCAATGAAATTAAAGGGAAAGATATATAAGACGGTAATAAGACCTGCTTTGTTGTATGGAGGCGAATGTTGGGCTACGAAGAAGAGAGAAGAACATAGATTACATGTAGCAGAGATGCGAATGCTTAGGTGGATGTGTGGGGTGACGAAGATGGATAAGATCAGGAATGAATATATAAGAGGGAGTTTGAAGGTAGCACCGATTGTAGAAAAGTTAAAAAGCCACCGTTTAACATGGTACGGCCATGTCAAGAGGCGAGATGCCGAACATCTGGCAAATAAAATGGTTAGCTTAAAGGTAGATGGCCACAAAGATAGAGGACGACCTAAAAAGACGTGGGGGGAATGTGTAAGGCGGGACATGGAGGAGAGGGGGGTTAATACAAATATGGTTAATGATAGAAAACTGTGGAGGGAGTTGATATACAGAGCCGACCCCAAATAGGGATAAGGCGAGGAAGATGATGATGTATTATGCTCTGACTCATGTTTGGGAATTATTATTTTTGTATATTTCTTTCAGAAAGTTGAAATTGAAGCTGAATAATTCAATGGCTTTCAGAAACGGAAAGTTTATTTTAAGCAACTTTGGGAGCGTATTATTTTTGTTTGAGTAATCTGTAATCCCCAGGCGCAGATCGAGTGTTTACGGCGCGGGCGGTGCGCATGCAAATGTAGCGGGGCGGGGCGAAGCCTTCTAGAATTATTAAGTCCAGAAACTTTTTAGTAAAACCGCTTTGTTTAAATTTAAAGTCGACAAATGTAAAACAATACGTGCGCTAACTACAAAAAAATAAAATATGTCATAGATTTTTTTGTTTTGCGTGTGTGTAAGTTGCCAACACTGGTGTCAGATTGTTCAAGCTGCCTCAAGGCATCTGACATAGCTTGACGACTGCCATACAATGATGACAGCCGGGACCAAGTGCTTATACGTGCCTTCTGAAACACGGAGGAGCTCAAGAAATATTTATGCCGCTTGTGGTGTTCTTTTGATCGGATACGTACACTACCATCATAGACGAAGAGGGGGCCGTATGCAACCCTACCTCATCGAGTAGGAAAATGTGACATATGTAGGGTGTTGCATATTAAAAAGATATGTCTTAATGTACAGGGTTGCCTGGGCATAACCTGGAGCATTTTGTACAGTCAGCAAAAAGCCCTCTTAGTCGATCACGTCTTTTAAGGTCATTAAGGGTCTGAGCAAGTATCGCCTAGCAAGATCCAAAGGCCACTTTTAGCGTAATGGTGGGCGAGAAGATGGAAAAAGGAATCAAAACAGTAGTAGGCTGCTGGTTGCATCGCCTATTCAGAGTTCGTCAAAAGGACTAAGCGCAAACATAACGTGCCACAACTGCATTTGCAAGGAAGTTGACGTCGAACGGTATATAATTGTAAATCTCTTTGCACAACAAAGCAACCTACTGATTTACAGCGTAAATAAGAAATGGTACCCCGAAAAGATACCCAATTTCTTGACATTATAAGTAAGGAAGATGCATTTTTCTAAATGAAGTATAGGAAAGCCGCGATGGCCCGTGGTGTGTCTTTAAACAAATACATACCTTTTGTACCTATATTCAATGGCTTTTCCTATATTCAATGTGTTTACAGAGAAACAGCTGGTTTATTCTGTTTTTTCGCTACACCCAGACCAGTTCAGTAATATTGCTTACATTGTTGCACAATATTGCACATATTATTAAGGTTCAATAGTGCTTCATCACTTCAGCCGCATAAAGTCCATAGCTGGCCTGGTAATCTGGCCACAGGCCTTTACCAAGGTTTTCCAAAATGACCGATCTAAAGCGGCCTGCAACCATCGCTTTCCAGGGAGCTTAGTCAGGTCGTCAGACCACGTTGTAATATTGCTTAAGTACATACATTTCAGTACTGTAATACCTTTATGTCTTAATTTGCAAACTGCAGCTACAAACGACTTCACATTCCCGACATGATTCCTGTGCATTGTTATTACGTAATAGCATAATAGCAGCCTGGATTCCTCACCGCTGCATATTACCAGCACCTTCATTACAATCCTCGCACTATTATTACCACACCTAGGAAATAACGCGGCTCATGCGAGCGAATATTGTTGTTGTATTACTTTTACAAGCGTACCTATATTTCAGGTCTGAAACAATTAATACATTGAATGTGCCACGCGGTCTAGAGTAGACAATGAGTGCTTTAGACGGGTTGCTATATAGATTATTGAGACTATTTGAGACTAGCTCCTAACTACGCACCCACTAGGTCAGTAAAATATTATTTAATTTAGTCCATTAGTTGGATTTTTCGAAAATATTTACGTTTCATCGTCTGTAAGTAATAATATATCACAAAGATACAGAGAGTTCCGGATCGCGGGCTTGTAAACGCCTCTCAGTAAAAAAATTACTAAAGCCCTAAGCACACTATTGTTGCGTTTGAAAAGATGCAAACGCGTGCGTAAAGAGCGTTAGAAATTCGTTTGAAGCGCGTATAAGTGCATTTGAATCGAGTACTAAGGTCAGAAAAACATTATTTAATTTAGTCCGTCAGTTGGATTTTTCGAAAATATTTACTATTTAATAATAAATCACAAAGATACAGAGAGCTCCGGATTGGGGGCTTGTAAACGCCTCTCAGTCATATGATAAACCATACACATCACCGCGCTATTTGGCTTGTTCACAAAGAAAGCATATTTGATGATCGATAAGCTACGAGAAATTCAAGATAAAACCAGTTAGAATATATTTGAAACGTTGGTCATGGATGATAGTAAAAAACAAATGAGGAGGTTTTGCATATCTTCAATACATATACAATTCATAAAAACTAAGAGAGGCAAAATGGTATTAGAAATGACAAGGTTTTCAAGGTAATATTAGAAGAAAAAATAGAAGGAAGAAGAGGCAAAAGAATCCCAAGTATCTTTAAGTTTGTTGTTTTTCGTATGTGTAAGTGGCCAACCCTGGTAAGAGACTTTTCAGGCTGTCTAAAGGCATCTGACATAGCTTGATGACTGCCATACAATGATGTCATCCGAGACCAACGGCCTATACGTGCCTTCCGAAGCACGAAGGAGCTCGATAATTTTTTTATGCCACTTGCGGTCACCCATCCAAGTTCGGACCTAGCCCGTTCCGCCGGGTCACCAAGCTCCTCAATTTACGTAAAAATACTGGATTCATAAAGTAACGGATGGAACTTCAGTATACAATGTCCTTTTTTATTAAGTACAAATATTTTAAGGGGTAAATCAGACCATCATTTTGAACAACTTTTCCCAATATATGTATATCGAAATAGGAAATTTTTTTTAGGTTTTCATAGAAATCGAAGTAGTGACGTGATATCATTACTATGGAAAATGAAAATTATTTTTTCGTATTTCGATAAAAAATTACTGGGAAAAGTTGTTCAAAATTATGGACTGATTTACCCCTTAAAATATTTGTACTTAATAAAAAAGGACATTGTATACTGAAGTTCCATTTGTTCCATTGAAGGACATTGTATATTCCAAAAATGCTGTTCAAATATTTCTAAAAGTTTTAAGAGAATTAAAGCAGTAATTTGCTTTAAAGTTCTCAGTTGTAATTCAGCGCGGCCAATCGTAATTAACAGTGGGTGGTGTTCAACACTGAATTACGTGCGATTCCCCAGGTAGCAAACTGACGTCAGCGACGTATAAGGTACGTCACTTATAGGTCATAATAGGGTCGGTCATTTATTCGTCGAGAGCAGACGTTAAAGTGACGTCAGTTTAGGGTCAGCGTTGAGCAGGACGTCGTATTTACGTCAAATTAAAGGCAAGTATCTGGACGTACCATATACGCCGCCAAGAGGACGTTTTGCTGACGTCTATTTAGGGTCAGTTTTTGGACGTACCATATTCGCCACAAAGTGTACGTCTTACTGACGTATATTTAGGGTCAATATCAGGACGTACCATATACGCCGCCAAGAGGACGTTTTGCTGACGTCTATTTAGGGTCAGTTTTTGGACGTACCATATTCGCCACAAAGTGTACGTCTTACTGACGTATATTTAGGGTCATTATCAGGACGTACCATATACGACGCTACGAGGACGTTTTACCGAAGTAAATTTAGGGTCAGTATATGGACGTAAGTACCTACCATATTCGTCCCAACGTGGTCGTTTTTTTGTTCAAGACTTTTAAGGTAAAAGTAACATGTACTCAGTGATACAAATAAGTGAAAAAAACAGCGGAACCGAATCGGTGGTAGACGCCAAGGCATTGTGAAGTTGGCCACCTGTTAAGTTTAAGTAAAAGTACGGTTTAAATCATTTTTCCATGTCCCTAAGTCTATGGTCTTAAAAAACATGGTCTCTGTATCATTGTTCTGGCAATTGTGTCCCACTGTCCTTTATTGCATCTTTAATATAGATTATACTACTTACATTGTGTTTTTTTAGTTTCATCCATAAAAGTTCTTGAGTCTCTTCAAGATACGTAGGTCTAGAAAAGCCTGCAAACGTAAATGCTACATGCTAAGCACTAAATTCTATCCTACTATCACGCGTAAGGATTTGCGAGATGGAGTGAAAAGGGATAGAATATAACACGAACCGTAGTCTTTTGATCTAGGGCCCCTGACCAATAACTTAGAACCGTCGTAGAGCTTAAATGCGCAGCTCAGGCTTTAGTGCCAGTTTTGCCAGCACGTTATTTCACTCAATAGCCAGGGCGGTTCTCTTTTTTAACAAACTACCCACCCAAACTACCTAAGGGGAGCATATTGCCATGCTAACGATATCAACTGTAAGTGTGTTCTTACAATCTGTATAATACCCGCTGTCCAAATTCGTGTAGTCTTTGTTAATTAATTTTATTTCCTCCAAATTAGACAGTTTTAGACTTCGTCCATTCCGTAAAAAATTAAGACGTAAAAAGCATTAAGTAATAGTTCTAATCATAACCATAAAACCTTTTATTTTGAGTAATATTGTATGCAAGTGTTAGTTTCTAAGAAAATCCCTAGATGGCGCTGTTCAAAATTAAAACTGG
The DNA here is from genome assembly GCA_963555685.1 of Acrobasis consociella. NCBI lineage: Eukaryota > Metazoa > Arthropoda > Insecta > Lepidoptera > Pyralidae > Acrobasis > Acrobasis consociella. The sequence goes on from OY743106.1 coordinate 302,721, forward strand.
TTATGGTTTCTTTTATGTACATTCTTATTACTTGGTGCATATTTCCAATTAATCGAGTTCAGCAGTAGTGTGTGGTTTAATTTCCATATCGGTGTGCGACGGTAGCGACACCCAAGACACACTGTACATATCATGAGCTCCCGTAGGACCTACTCCTGATTTGTATGTCTTAGTAACGTGTGTGTATAACGTCAGTGGCTGCCCTAATATGTACGGCCCAGTAACGTCCCTATGAATTCAGTATATGACGTCACTCAAACGTCAGTGGCTGCCCTAATATGTACGGCCCAGTAACGTCCCTATATGACGTCTCTCTAACGTCTGTAAACTGACGTCTCTCTAACGTCTATAAACTGACGTCTTGAGGCTGTGACAAATTGACGTCATCTGTTGGGACCCCCCGACGTCAAGACATGACGTCTCTTACGTCGAGCAGTACCGTAAACGGACGACATAATGACGTATAAATGCTACCTGGGTCGTCGGTCCCCGCTAAATCTCGCTCGTTTGGACTGCTCGCCAAACTAATTCAACTACCTAATCATACTTGTTCTCGCAATTTGACTGGGTTTATGTTAAGGTCTTTATATAAATTTGAATAGCGACAAAGATTTAATGCGGTTGTCAGATCAGACCAGTAATTGACTTCTTTTATCGTGTTGTAAGCTGGTACAGCCGTGATAGTGACCGCAACTTGGATTCATTATATTAAGGCATTATGATTTATTGATTAGTTAGTTATTCAAACATGTATACTAAATAAACGGCAAAGTGCAAATCGAATGCGTGCATTAAGGGTTCCGTACCATTATCTATAAAAATCGCGTTAGTTGTATGGGAGCCCCCCTTAAATATTTATTTTATTTTGTTTTTAGTATTTGTTGTTATAGCGGCAACAGAAATACATAATTTGTAAAAATTTCAACTGTCTAGCTATTGCGGTTCATGAGATACAGCCTGGTGACAGACAGACGGACAGACGGACAGACGGACAGACGGACGGACAGACAGACAGACGGTGAAGTCTTAGTGATAGGATCCCGTTTTTACCCTTTGGGTACGGAACCCTAAAAATTACAACTAACATAATAATCATTGAATCATTTGCAGTAAATATTTATTCAAAACTAAAAACCGAATTCACCGGCAAGGTACACAACAGATTTTGATAAAGTTTCTATGAGACCACCTCTCAAGTTTATATACTATCAAACAAAAAATAATTTTCGAAATCGGCTCAGGCATCTTCGAATAATTGGTACATACATTTTAAAATACGTCGACGACCTCCGTGGCGTAGAGGTTGCATCCATGCTATTCCGCCACCCAGAGGTCCTGGGTTCGATTCCTGGTCAGGGCAAGTTGGAAAAAGGCCTTTTTCAAGTTGTCCTGGGTCTTGGATGTTTATCTATATATGTATTTGTTATAAAATATAGTATCGATTATAAAATAAAGTAACGATTGTTCTCTATAATAACTTCTTTATTCTGCGCGGACGGAGAAGCATCTGGTACTTTCTATTTTATTCAAAGTACTTTGCCATAACATTCATTTTTCACAAGTCCATTGTTTCTCGTTTTCATTTACGAAACAGCGATACCTTTCCCAAACTCACTTACGAATTCATAGAGAGCCACACTCTCCAAGAACCTCCATGTTTACAACATAAACCCATACGATACAGGTCGTTCCATAAAAATATGCTTAGGGAAATTCGGCGGAGCGAGCCTACTGCGGGGTCTTATATGTCCTTTGGCCAAGATCGCCATTGCCCGGGGCGATGTAACATGAGGGGCAGGTATTAGATTATTGAACTAGTATATAATAAGCGGCCAAATGCTAGTCGGACTCTCCCATGAAGGGTTCCGTAGCAGCAAGTAACATAATATAAAAGCCTTGTAGTGTGTTTTTTTAATTTTTTAATTTAAGTTGATTGAATGAAAACTAAATTGCGGTTTACCATTTACGTATTAAAAAAACTACTTACTAGATCTTTTTCAAACCAATTTTCGCTGGTAGTTTGCAAAGAACCTCAATATATTTTTTGAAGACCTATCGCTAGATACCCCACACGGGTTTGATGAAAAATAATTGTGAGTTTCAGTTCTAAGTATGGGTAACCCCCAAAATTTATGTTTTTTTTTTATATTTTTGCCATTTGGCTACGGAAACCTAAAAATTATAAGCACTCCTTTGTACGTTCTGATTTTCACATATTGTCAAAGTTATGTTTTGTACCAATTATCTCTAAATAAGATTTTAATAGATTTTTGTTAAGGTTTTAAGGACAAAGAGCCGGGGTGACGGATATTATGGGTGGCTTGAGCTAAATGTTAACTTTACGTCCTACATCTATGTACTTTTAAAATCCTCTCTGTCTGTAATATAATCGTCTAGTTCATAAAAATCAACTAAAGTTTGTTTGTCTTAAAATTTTACATCAAAATACGGAACACCCACTGATATGCCCAGGGCCTTTCAAACCTTCAAATACGCGACTAACCTTCTTTGAGCAACAACTCAATGTTGACCGCCGAACGACGCACTTCCGGCGAAAAATTGAGGAAAAAGCTTGAAAATACCTCCGCAGCGGGATGTGTGCCCTCCTATAACATGGCGAGGCTCCAATGACGTGCGCTTACCCTATTTACCTTCCGGAGTCAATATTTGGGTAGAAATAATGGCTAAATATTTGAACGAAATTGAAATCAAAATTTCCTTTAGAAATAAATTTATTAAAATTATAAAGAAATACCAGTAGTTAATAAATTTATATATGAGCCCAATGGATCAACGGACGCATTATTAGCACACAACAGGCATAATGTGTTTCAAGAAGATGTACTTTAGACTTCAAGTACAAGTTTTGAAGGATGCAGCTTGAAAAACCATAAACGTGCTAGTGTCACATCGTTGGCCACTTACAAAAAAGAAGAGGGGAGGAGAGGAAGAACATTAACTGGTTTGCTGATTTTGGTGACAAATTAAAATGCAGTGATCTGATTAAAAGTTCGATAACGAGTATATTAGAATTTGAAATTTTACATATGTAAGGGATACATGTAGTGGGCTAATAGAATATAAAAAACAAATAAACCATGGACACACAAAGAAGAAGAAGGTATAGTGGGAACTTATTAAGACTAATAGAACATGCGCATAAACGAAGTAGACCGAGCTTTATTGGTTGGCCACAGCTGGCCATTTGTCACGTGATGAAGATGCTCCTCGGTCAGAGGGTTCCACGGCAGTAGGTTTGCCATTTGAGTAAACAGTCTTTCAACGCATTAACAACAGTTACGTAGAAGTTATCGCGCCAGCTTCGATTCTACTCGGAAATTCTAAACGAAGCGGCCATCATAGTAATTGCAAATCAGTACATCTGTATTTGTTGTACAACAGTTGCCGGCACAGTCGCCGCGAAGTTGCCGGATAAGCTGAATAGTTGTCCGCAAGTCCGCAAGTTGTTAGCGCAGAAAGTTGCTTGTTTTGCATGCCGGGCGATAGCCTTGTAACTAGTTTAAGGGAATTTATGGGACGGCGTTTGTGAAGTTATGTGCGTGTTTGCATTATTTATAATCGTTTATTTTACACTAGAGGCAGCGCGCGGCTTCGCCCGCGTAAACCACTCGAGTGAAGTCGCGGGCGTGATGCAATATAGCCTATAGCCTTCCTCGATAAATGACCTATCTAATACCGAAAGAATTTTTCAAATCGGACCAGTGGTTCCTGAGATTATCGCGTTCAAACAAACAAACAAACAAACAAACAAACAAACAAACAAACAAACAAACAAACAAACTAACTAACTCTTCAGCTTTATATATAAGTAATGGATTTTTCTTTTAAATATGTCTTTGCCTATATGATTTACAGAACGTGGGAGGCTATAAGGCGTTAATATTACAAGTGGGATAGAAGAAGCATTCTGAAAATAATTATTTACGAGGCAGCTAAAACATCTGTTGCAAAATACGAGCTGTGTGTTAAAATATACACACTTATATATTGTCACGGTACATCATGCTGACAGTTGTAACGCTCAGAAGCGATTAGGCGAGTTATGTATAGCTTATCTCCTAAATAATCGGCCAAGTGTGAGTCGGACTCGCGCACGGAGGGTTTTGTACTATTATCTATAAAAAATCACGCATGAAAAATCATGTATGGGAGCCCCACTTAAATATTTATTTTATTCTGTTTTTAGAATTTGTTGTTATTGCAGCAACAGAAATACATCATCTGTGAAAATTTCAACTGACTATCACGGTTCATGAGATACAACCTGGTGACAGACAGGTGGACAGACGGACAGCTGAGTCTTAGTATTAGGATCCCGTTTTTACCCTTTTACCCATTTCAACTTTTAAAAGATGCTTAGCTTTAGGTAGGTACGCCTGTTATATGACAGGAAGGCAGACGGTTCTTTTACATGTTAAGATATGTACGTTTTTTCTTTGTTTCTAAATTAAGAAATTTCGATAAAGTAATCTTGAATTATTGGTGGATACACAAACGTACGAAAGCCGAACTCTCCAAGTATACGCGAAGAATCTTTCTGAAAACCAAAACCATCAAAAAATAATTATGCACCAAAGCAATCCAAAACATATTTCTTGCTTGAACTAGACAATTGGGCAATTTAAATCAAACAGCGGCAACTAACCCCGCATTTGATCCGTTAATGAGCTCCGCGGGCCGGCAGCCACACACAAAGCCCGGCGATGGGGGAGTTCACCCATTCCCAACAATTGGCATTCAACGAAACGGAGTGAGAGGATTTCCTTATTGTCTTTTTATTGCAGCAGGTTATTAAGTAAACTAAACCAGTTTAAAGGGACTTACTGTTTTAGTTTACTTAGACTATTTCACTGTCTGAAAAATGTGTCAAATCTTTCAAGATGCCTATTCACTTATAAATGTCATAGATACAGATCATTAATTTTGATGATTATTTACCCTATAACTTCATGATCATCACCTTCAGTCGTATATCATTGTCGCAAAACTCACAAGGCCATTTAAAAAAAGAAGGTGGATTTTAAAATCGAAAACAGAAATCACAAATAGTGACGTAGATATCACGAGCTGTATTCACTCTAAACGCAGGTTGTATACCTTTATATTAGTTTTGCGATTCTACGCTCCTTTGCCAGAAGAGTAATGAAAAATAAAAATATAAATTCAAATAGTCAGTGAACGCAACTTTAGCATACTCATTTTTATTAAAACACGTTTTTTTTATCAACAAAGGCATAGAATTCTTCTTTTTACAAAAAAATAAATTTACTTCTTATTCATTATTCATACCATAATCAGCAATCACGAAAACGTTTTCGATTGAATTTCCATGTCATTAACACAAGTCTAGACGTCTTTTGATTCGTTTCAATGGGTTTCGTCGAACTATTTCTAACTTCTAACATATTACTATTCAAAAAGTACACAATGCCCACTACTCAGGTACTATGTAATATAATAAATTCTACGCATATGTGGTGCTTGAACTCAAAATACGTTTCTAAATTTTATTATTATAAGTTTGAATAGATTTATTGTGTTTGTTGAGCGCAAAATGTCTGATTCGCAATCGGAATAAAGAGAAAGAAATTTGCATTTAATGTAATGCCAGACATTTACATTTTAAATAATACTGCCATGGCAATCCATTCCATCAACGTGGCATATATAGTCAAATGTGTATGTAAGTGCATCATACAATTTAATTGGGGTGTGTGGGGAGTACGCTTTACTTGGACTCCACGAGTGGCTCGTGCTCATTCGTGCTTCAGAAGGCACGTATAAGCCGTTGGTCTCTACTTTCATCATTGGTAGACAGTCTTCAAACTACTTCAGATACCTTTAAAGGCAGTCAGTTTGAAAAATCTGATACCAGTGTTGGCCACTCTCACACGACAAACAAAGAAAGAATGGGAATGTGGATTGGGTAAAAATGGACCCATATTTCTCCATTTAGCTAAGAAGTAAAATTTTTGAAAGATACAGCGCATTGAAGTTTACATGATGACAAAATACAAATACCATACTTTTTAGCGATCTACTTACTGAGCCAATATAATTTTCAACACACTTGCTCATAAAGTGGCTCTATGGTCACCGCAATTAGGCACATAATGACACCCATAATCAAACTGTGACTTTTTCATTGCTATAACTCACTAGTGAGTTATAGATTTTTTTTTAATTTTATTGGTTGAGTTCATGGAATTGTATGCACATGCGTTGAGTTGCTTTGTTCTTATTAAAAAAGTTTTTATTCAAAAAAAAGATCGTGTTCAATAGAACAAACAAATTAATGTTCCTTTTGCTTGCTTATTTCATGCAACTTCTTATTTAAATAGATAATTTTAACTCGTACGTGTTTAATAAATAAAACTTTCACTGAAGTATAACTTTTGTTCTCTCTGTAATAAAAGAAAACTTTAAATTCCTCATTTTCTACGTGGCAGAATAAGCGCAAATCTAATGCGCGAAAAAAAAAACTTATCTCTTTAGTCTGTGGCCGATCGCAATGCGCGCGCATAGGAAAACTGATTAATTGTTCCCGCCCGAAACATTTTTTACAACTTCGTTTTTATTAATTAAAATGTCTACAAGTACTAGTTACGAAGAAAATGATTTATGTTGTACACCGTCCGATATAAGATGTGCAGCCCTTAACGTTGTAGAAAGTTTATTACCTCAAAACTCCAAGGAAAAATATCTATTAGCGTACCTACCAAAATTTCATAAAATGGCAAAACAGCAAGAATACGCATTCTTTTTCAGAAAATGTGTTCATGGCGTACTTTAAAGAATTATCTTCTAAGTACAAACCTAGCTCTTTGTGGTGTGTATACTCAATGTTAAAAAGTACAGTCCGAACAAAGAATGGAGTGGACTTAAAAACATACTCTAATTTGTAAGCTTATCTAAAGAGACTATCCGATGGATTTAGAAGCATGAAATCAAAGGTTTAATCGTCGGACGATATTGAAAAATTTATAAAAGATTCCTACTGACGAAACACCAAGTACATACAATGATTGGATTTCACCTACCTACACGAATAATGAGCCATCTCAAATTACAATAGAACATGAAGTATTTCAATAAATAATCTATCTGTTGAGACCGCTATGTCATCAAAAACAGTTAATTATAATTTTACTAACTGCATATTTACTAATTGTTTCTCTAAATAAACTTTTTATCTACTAAATAAAATGAGTTTTTATTGTTATTTTATTCACAAGTGTGTTGAAAAACGTCGTATGATACACGTGTGTATTGATGATTACCGTCCTTGGCTCTCTTAAGACCCTCGCCTACGGCTCGGGTCTCAATGGCGCCGCGGCGGTAATCACCGATGTTACACACTAGTACCATAATGTACTATTATCTCTACTCTACTCTAACGGTAACGAAGAGTAGGACAAAAACATAATAAGCATAACAAAAGTTTGGCATTAACTGTATATTTTTAAAGTAGACAATCTTAAAAATAATCAAACGTATCACAATTGGCAAATAAACCTTGTTCTGAATAGAAGTCAAGATCAATTAATATGTTTTTCTATACTTTGACATTTTGCGAATCATGTATTATGCTCTGACTCATGTTTGAGAATTATTATTTTTGTATATTTCTTTTAGAAAGTTGAAATTGAAGCTGAATAATTCAATGGCTTTCAGAAACGGAAAGTTTATTTTGAGCAACTTTGGGAGCGTATTATTTTTGTTTGAGTAATCTGTAATCCCCAGGCGCAGATCGAGTGTTTACGGCGCGGGCGGTGCGCATGCAAATGTAGCGGGGCGGGGCGAAGCCTTCTAGAATTATTAAGTCCAGAAACTTTTTAGTAAAACCGCTTTGTTTAATTTTAAAGTCAACAGATAAAACAATGCATGCGCTAACTACAAAAAAATAAAATATGTCATAGATTTTTTTTGTTTTTCGTGTGTGTAAGTTGCCAACACTGGTGTCAGATTGTTCAAGCTGCCTCAAGGCATCTGACATAGTTTGACGACTGCCATACAATGATGAGAGCCGGGACAAAGGGCTTATACGTGCCTTCTGAAACACGGAGGAGCTCAAAAATATTTATGCCGCTTGTGGTCACCTATCCAAGTAAGGATCACACCCTGTGTCACTTTACTTGCAAAAACGTATTTATTATTAGTAAACTAGTAATTCGCATACCCGCGGGGGCATCGAGCTCCTAGGTAATTTAATTTCACAGCAATTAAAAGTTTAACCCAATTATCGAATAAGTAAATAACATTTGTTGAATGTGATTTCAATGTTGCGAGATTGTTTGAAAATATTCATTAATAACTTATGAAACGTTACTCTGGTCTCTAAATACTGTAGGCAAAATAATAAAATGAAAACCGAGAGTATTTTCTATTCAAATATTCAGCGAGCAAATATACTTTTAACTTACTGAGCTTAATTGGACGTAGTATTTTTTTAGGGTTCCGTAGCCAAATGGCAAAAACGGAACCCTTATAGATTCGTCATGTCTGCCTGTCTGTCCGTCCGTATGTCACAGCCACTTTTTTACTGAAACTATAAGAACTATACTGTTGAAACTTGGTAAGTAGATTTATTCTGTGAACCGCATTAAGATTTTCACACAAAAATAGAAAAAAAAATATTATTTTTGGGGGTTCCCCATACTTAAAACTGAAATTCAAAAATATATTTTTCATTAAACCCGTACGTGTGGGGTATCTATGGATAGGTCTTCAAAAATGATATTGAGGTTTCTAATATCATTTTTTTTTAAACTGAATAGTTTAGTTTGCACGGGAGATAATTCCAAAGTGGAAAAATGTGTCCCCCCCTGTAACTTCTAAAATAAGAGAATGATAAAACTAAAAAATATATATGATGTTCATTACCATGCAAACTACCAGCGAAAATTGGTTTGAACGAGATCTAGTAAGTTTTTTTTTTAATACCTCATAAATCATAAACCGCAAATTACCTTTCATTCAATCAACTTAAGGCTCCTCCCTGCGCTAGCGACCTTGAAAACACAAAAAAAAAATTCTCTTTCTGTAAGTGAGATTATTAGAAACCCTCGTACAACTTTTTAGCTAGTTTCCTGAAGTTTCATTAGAACCTCGAAAGTCATTGAAATACTATCCGGTTTAGAAACCTTTACAAAAAGAGTCAAAAATGGCCGTTTTTAGTATTTTTTGCAAAGGAAAATTCAGGGTATTTTATTTCAATGATTTTCGAGGTTCTAATGAAACTTAAGGATACTAGCTAAAAAGTTGTACGAGGGTTTCTGATAATCTCACTTACAGAAAGAGAAATTATTTTTTTTGTGTTTTCAAGGTCGTTAGCGCGGGGAGGACCCTTAAATAGAAAAATAAAATAAAAATATACTACAAGACTTATATTATGTTACTTTCTGCTACGGAACCCTTCATGGGCGAGTCCGACTCACACTTGGCCGCTTATTTACAACTGTATGAGGCATAAAATCAAATGTTTTTTTTTTTTTCTTTTATTAATTTGGACCACAAACAAGTTCACAGTAAAATATAAGTTACAAGAAATTAAAACTAATTACTATAACAATGAACTTAGCGATGTTGGCTACGACTTAAATCAAAGGTTTACAAATTGTGGAGCAATACATCAAAGCAGAACATACAGAAATACAACGTATAAGTGCAAAAATTGTACAAAAATTCGAAGTGCGCTTATTTATTCTACACAAATATATATATGTAGATTAAATATATTGGTTAACAAAAAGGAAAGTGCTATAAACATTTTATGGTATAAACTTTTAGAGTCTAGTGCAATTCCAGTTTAACAATTGAAAGGCTGTACATAATAAATATTGTTAAGATTAATAGAGAATGTGCACGTATTTTTTTATTTGCTCAACAAAATCATTAATAACCACAATAAACAAATCTATACATATAATAAAACAGTAAAAAAAGTGTGTCTGTACATTAAACATATTTCCAAAAAAAATATTGGGGGCGATGGAGACGTAGTAAAAGAGTAAGAATTAAAAAAAAAATGTCTGTCTGTTTGTCTGTTTGTCTGTATGTCTGTTTGTCTGTTTGTCTGTTTGTCTGTTTGTACACGCTAATCTCCGGAAATACTGGACGGATTTGAATGAAACTTTTTTTGTTGTATAGCTATTAAGCCTGGGCAACATATAGGGTATAAATGATTTTGGAAAATGGAACGCCTGATGCAGAACCATAATGGTCCAGCTAAACTATAAGAGATATAAAAATGCCGCCTTAGTAAAAGTTGTTCAGCCTGATGAGCATTTTCCAGAGACATAAAGTCCACGCGAACGAAGTCGCGGGCTTCGGCTAGTATGAAATAATTTACAAAATGGCTTAACCAGCGACGGATATGTGATACTTTAAAGTTTCAATTAGAAAGAGAAGTCTAATACGCCAAAGTCCATATCATCTATACATATGCCACAAAAAATAACGCTTTTGCAAGTGAGATAGACATATTTTAGTAAAAACCCTATATCTCATTCATTTTTCTACCAATTTATATTCTATTTTCACTGTTAGTACTTTACTTTTAAATATTTAAATATTTATGGATAAACTGGTTAGATAACACATATATTCCCTATTACTAAATTGTGAGTCAGTGGGCCTGAAATAGAGGCGCCACCAACATATTAAACCTGTTATTAATACAGATATTGACGGCGCCATCTTAACTTACTCATTTCCTAACCCTTAAAAAGTACAACAATCAATTATTGGTTTCAAAAAGAGTGTCAAAGACACCCTTCTTATATTTTCATCATTAGGAGAATATAATTCCGTGACACAAAGATCAATTTCTGAAAGGATACAAAATACGTTGAACAAAGAGGTCAGTGTGAGTTAACACGCAGGTTTTACGGTGCTTAGGCCGCGAATACACAATGAACTGATATGTGGAATGGGGGGTTCCGCAAAATGCGAGATGACGGGACTGTGTAAGTATGTGCTGAGCTTGCGGGAGCTATGTGCGGCCTCCTTGTTTGAATGCGGAGCTTTTTACAACTGCTATTGAGGTGCAAAGCAAAGAAATATTTTCATCATTTTTTGACAACCTCTGCGGCGTATTGCTGTGCTAGGACTTTTAAAAAAAAATGAAGATTTTAATAGAATACAAGTATATACAATTTTCTTTGATAGAACAAAATTAAACCCACTCAGACGCTCATGATTTGAGTTTTAACACAACAAAAAGTTTTATGCTTGTACCGAATGTGAAAAATGAATATACGGATCAGAGAAAACGTAAAAATATATACATCACATAATAGTCCTAAATAATACTAGGTACCTATTTAGTATTACTGCGACAATTACCGTGATTAATATCGTTTTTTGCCAGATATTTCGACGGCCCATCTGCCATCATGGGAAATATCTGGCAAAAAATTATATTGATCGCGGTAAGTCCCGTAATACTAATTTGGCCGCAATGTAGGATTCCGTAGTTGCGAATGCCGACTTTGAGTTCATGACATGCATTTCAGAAACGAATCCCTAAATCTAAAAAACCGGCCAAGTGCGAGTCGGACTCGCCTATGAAGGATTCCGTAGCAGCAAGTAACATAATATAAAAGTCTTGTAGTATTTTTTATTTTATATTTGAGTTGATTGAATGAAAGGTAAATTGCGGTTTACGATTTATAAAGTATAAAAAAAAAAACTACTGACTAGATCTCGTTCAAACCAATTTTCGCTGGTAGTTTTCATGGTAATGAACATCATATATTTTTTTTTAGTTTTATCATTCTCTTATTTTGAAAGTATATCTCGCGCAAAGTATTCAGTTCAGAAAAAAATTATATTAGAAACCTCTATATCATTTTTGAAGACCTATCTATAGATACCCCACGCGAATAGGTTTGATGAAAAATACATTTTTGAGTTTTACTTCTAAGTATGGAGAACCCCCAAAATTTACTGTATTTTTTCTATTTTTGTGACAAAACCTTAATGCGGTTCACGGAATACATCTACTTACCAAGTTTCAACAGTATAGATATTATAGTTCCGGAAAAAAGTGGCTGCGACATACGGACGGACAGACAGACATGACAAATCCATAAGGGTTCCGTTTTTGTCATTTGGCTACGGAACCCTAAAAATGGTGTTCGATAGCTCACAACATTTTTAAAAACCTATTCAACGATTCCTCACATAATGTGTAGCCGAGAAAAAATAAATTGAGTCCCAATTTACTTGTATGGGAATTTTTGTTTTTCAGATTTTATTTTACGACTTTTTCTACATTATTAGTATACATATCCATGCGAGCGAAGCGAGCGAAGCGTCTCAGTTTCGAGATTAGCCAAAAATTCTTTTGTCCGTCTGTCTGTCTGTCTGTCTGTTCTCGCCTACAGGTCGCATTTCTTGACCGATTCTCATGAAATTCTGTAAGCAGATTCAGCAACTAAATAAATTTTTTTTGTCGAGCCAATTTTTCGAAATTTTTCAAAATGGCGGAAATATGGGGGTTTAAAATTTTAAAAGTGTTATATATTCGCCATTTCCAAATATTTTCAAAAATGTCAATAGACTTTTTTGTTGCCACTATAAAAACGCATTTTTTTTATTTGAACAACTTTTTTGTCTGAACATCTTTTTAATACCTTATACTTGAACGGGTTTAGGATGACTCGCGAAGTCTAGCTGACTGAGCCGTGACGGATATACAATACAAATTTTCTAACAAAATATACTGAAACTATTTAAGGGTGAATTCAGTCCGGGTTACTGAACAACTTTCTTAAAAATGCATATCTTACTACAGACACAGATCGTGTTATACCTGCGCCGGCTGCTAATTCGGCAACCAGCGCCAGCAGCGGAGGCACTCCCTTTGGAATAATATTCGCGAGGTCTAAGTTCGTGGAGAACTACTAGTACTTATAGTATCTGAGTAGGACCGCGGACGGACAGACAGACAGACATGGCGTAACTATAAGGGTTCCTTGTTTACTACGGAACCCTAAAAATCAAAGTCGAATATTTATCATCATATATTATGTGTAACTTACAATGTGATGGATACATGTGTCGAGCCGGTACACATATCGGATCTATCCATATTTAACTAGGGATCAACTTCGTGTGTACTTAGGCACCTGTCGAGGGATCCCGTCGGAGGCCGTAACATCAGTCTGTCAAGGGGTATCGACAACATGTCGCGTAGGCAGGTGTTGAGTTGCGTGCGGATAGTGGAGATATATGGTATTAGATACAATATGTTGAGTGACTAATTTATTTGCGAAGCAAATTAAAAAATCCCCGACTTCAAGAACAATATACGACGTGGAAGGGATATACCCGTAATAAATTATATTGATAGTAAAATAAAGCTGGGCACTGGGAATGACGATCGCACACTCACGGTCAGTTTGGCGCGACGCCGACGGATTAAGGTAGCCACGGAAAATTTCCGGGCGCGCCGTCAGTTCAAACTCTGGCGTGATGATTCGACATTCACGATCAAATTTTGGATGGACGTCAGTTCAACTGATGGGAAAAACTGATCGTCAAAGCCCAGCTTAACAGTAAAAAAATAAAATCGCCATTCCCATACAAATTGGCCAGGCTGCACACTTTTGTCCGGAAATGCCGATTTTTTAAAGTTTTTGTCTGTTATTTTAATTTCATTATACTATAGTGGTCTAGTATAACCCGTGGTTCAATTTATTTCCGGTATGTCCCTTCCACGTTGTATATTAATGACTAAGGGAACTACTGATACGATTCGATATCTGACTAACTCGATACCTACTATTTTTCTCAGGAAAGGCCTTGACTTTCAAGCGTTAACCTCCAATAAGTTTTAAACGGCTGAACCAATTTATATCAAACATAGCTAAGAACCACCGCAAGGAAACTTGCTTTCATGTATAAAAACCGCAATCAAACCACATTCAGACAGACAGGAAGACGTACTTACAAACTTATAACACCCTCTTTTTGTTGGGCGGTAAAAATCGGGCGTTAAAAATCGGTTTTTAGCGGCAAAAACCCACCGGCGGGCGGCGTAATATAAATTCAGTGACTAGGTATATATTAAATAATGAGGTTCTATAAAACTATCAAAGGATCAAAAGCCCAGTTTATGAATTCCGGCGAACTTAGCTCCGAAACTTTAAGCATTATCAATTTGAGGAGCTGGCTCTAATGGCGGAACCCCGCCGTTCATGCCCTTTGAAACTGGGATTAGCAGTTCATTATGAGCTTCATTATTTTTCATTTTAGTATTTGCTTTTATTAAATATCACTTTTTATAATATAGTTTTTCAAAACTAAGAATCGACTATTACCCCCTGAAATTTTCATGGGACTACTTCAAACAAAAAAAGAATTTTCCAAATCCATCCTCTTGGAATTATCAGTATACATACATAAAAAAAGACTTTAGAAGTCGGTTACAAAGAAAAAAAATTTATAGAATGTAATAGCAGCTGCTTCTCCATTCGCGTAGGTCGTAGAAATCGTCCAAGGAAAACGCAATAGTCTGATAATGGTCCAACTCTGTTATGTATTTCTGACTTCCAAAAATGAGAAGATTATCAATTCACCGCGATCTTCTTTATGTATGTTTCCGATTACTTGAAGACGCTTGAACCGATTTAGAATTTGTTATTTTATTTAAAGGGCATGGGCTCAACACAAAAACAACTGTCAACGCATTATTTAAAACAAGTATCGTGGAGTTTTAAAATTCGTCAACAAAAGAATCAATAGCATTTACCACCCGGGTATCTCCGAGGATAGCCCTTGCAGGAAAACGAGCTTCTTGGCCGCTCGTCCACTTCAAAGCTAAGTGCATTGAAGCATTTATTCGCAGCATCTAGTTCCAGCCACTTGCCTCAGCCGGTGAGCGCTCACCTGTAGCCACTGTCCAGCTGACCGTATTAAGTCGACGAGTCTCTACCTCATCACACACGGACACAACTATGTATCCTTAAACAGCCTTTTTCTTTACGTTTGCACCGGCAAGAATTTTCAAAGTGCCTAAGGGCATCTGACGTAGCTCAATGACTGTCATGCAGTGACAAAGTCAAAGTAAACTAGTTCGGTCATCTACTGCGTCTTCTTTAAAATATAAAAAGAGAAGTAAGAAAACCTAGTAGAAAAAAATTCAATCAAATAAAAGAACAATTAAACGTAAAAACATATAAAGAGGTTAAGGAGAACTTAGCGGAAGAAATAGAGACATGAAAAGAACTTCACCGACATGAGCCCAGACACTATATTTTATAACAAATACATCCAGACCCAGGTCAATCTGAAAAAGTTCAGTTTCCATCTGAACCTGACCGGGGATCGAACCTGGGATCTCCGGTGTGACAACGTGGCATGATGACCACTAGACCAGAGAGGTCGTCATAGATATTGTAGCTTTTGGCTTATAAAGTTTTTTTAAATTAAATAAATAAACCAGTGCCTAAAGCACCATCACGCTGTAGTATCACTGCCGCTTCCAATATGAACATGCTGACGCAGGAGTAACATACGAAAATCTTTTATTAAACGTAATGGATGAATAAAATTAGATCCACTTTGTAGTGCATGAATACAGTAATATAGTTTTTTTTACAAAGATATCCTACAGGCAAGCATTGCTAAATATTAGATTTTTAGTTTTAAAAGAAACGGTCTTTCATTTATATTTTAACTGTTTCTATTAATGAGTTGTCTACTTGTATACGAGCTCTCATTACAGCTCGATTTGTTTTGCCCAGTCTGACGAGCACTCATCGTACCCCAGTTATAGCGCTGAGAGCCCGAGCAGCCGAGCATTTTATTCCGAGCACTGACTAATGCTCGGGCGACTTGAGTGCTCAACCGTACCGCGTCATCGCTGATTAAAGCTTTGATATTTACTTTTTAACGCGTTATGATTAGCATCTAGGTGATTTCCACTGCTGCACATAGACCTGCAAAATAACTATTGGGGTAACTGGAGGTGGTTCAAAATCATTTTGGCAGAATGATAACAGGCATACCTCTCTGTCAACTTTTTTATTTTCAACACAATAACACCTAAAACCTACATGCAATCATTAGCACAATAAATATTATTATATTGTATAGCTTACAGCATTTTTGAAAGTTTTATGCTCATAATTTGTAGGTCTTAGATTAGTAAGTATTATATAGGTGACTCAAATGGTGTTACCCATACCGCCAAAAAATCTGTAAGTCTTGCTTAATACAGTTAGTAACAAAGAAATGTTTTGAGCAAAATTGATTGCCTAGAATATTTTCTTTGTAACATTTATCAAAATCTCATTATATCAAGTTATTACAGCCCGGACTGACGTGCGCTCTGATATTTTGTTCATTGTTGTAAGACTATTACTTAAAAGCGTTATTTGAAAACCTTGTCTGCCAAAATATTATAGAGGAGCTCGGTGGGCCGGCGGGAGCGCGGAAAGCGACACCGGGCGTGGTCCGCACTTGGATGGGTGACCACATATGGCATAAAATTTCTCAAGCTCCTCCGAGCTTCGGAAGGCACGTATAAGGCGTTGGTCCCAGCTATCATCATTGTATGACAGTCGTCAAGCTATTTCGCAGCCTGAAAAATCTGACACCAGTGTAGGCCACTTACACTCATGAAAAACAAAACCAATTAATATATATATATATATATATATATTAATCTTCATAGTTATATAAAGATAGGGATGCAGTTGTTGTGCTGAATTTTAGTGCTTAGTTATTTTAGTCGCCTCATAAAATTTTCACAAAAATATATGTCCTTTTTGGTTGGAAGCCACACTGTACAAACATACTGAGTCGTATCCGGCTCAAGGCCAATCAGAGACCGGCGGGGAAATCGTTACAGCTAGCATTACCCGGCTTTTATGTTAAACCCTTCTCATGTGGAAATTGCAAATTAAGTTGAGTTTTTACAATAATCCGCCGTATTCATTTAAACGCGCAATCATCACGTAGAGGCGCAAATCTTCAAACACATCTTAAAACACCTTATAAGCAGTAGCAGCAGAGTTGAAAATCGAAAAGCTAGAGTGTTTTTTATGTTTGTAATTCCGGGCATTTGCAAATGAGATGGCCGGTAGCTCGTTAGGAGATCAAATTAAAATTCGTCCACACCGTTCCTTCGTTCCCCCGCACGGGGCTGTGTGTGGGGCGTGATTCATCTTCCAGATAAGGAAGTCACGGTAGATAATTTGGCACATAATTGCGTATCACATTTCCAGTGAAATTTTGTCAAGTTTTAAAGCCTCGTTAGGACGCGTACTAATGAAAGCCAACAAAAGACATTTTATTCTATGAAAGGGAAATTACAATTTAGCTAAAGATATTTTTTGTCATAAAGTTTCGGTTAAACTAAATTATAGCACAAAACTTGCCTCGTTACTGATTTAAAATTCTTTTGGTGTATCTTCTCAGCCTTGTTTTAACAGCCTGTGTTAGTCTACTGCTGAAAATAAGGCCTCTTCAAACGAAAAGAGGATTAACCAATAATGACCGCGCTAAACTGGTGGTCGCTGAAGTCCAGCAGAGGACGCTGCTACCCATTTTGTTTTTACCCGTTTTGTTTACCTCATTTTAGTCACCTCTTGCTTGGGAAATAAGGGAACATATCGGATTTTTGTTGCTTTGTAGTTGAGGTTGACATTATACTCTTTGCATAGAATTTAATCTGAGCATAGAATATTATTCATTGTTTTTATATTTTTGATCAACCGCAGGGCTGCACGATGTTTTCTTTTGTATTTTTTTTATAAATTAGATTTTTAATTTTGATTGTAATATTTATTATTGCTTTGTCTTCTTTTATTATATATAATGATCTTTAACAGTCTATATAAATGAATTGGCAATTATTTTTTGATCTGTGCAACATAAATAGATTCCTAAAAGCTTTGAATTCTAAAAAAAAAATATATATTTATCTATTTGAACATGCATAGGTACACTTAGCTAGAAAATATTCGAGTGTCATATGTAATTTCATGCACAATGTACTCATAATTCAGCGCAAGAATCATAAATCAAACGAGAGGGCGAAGTCTCCAATATGTTTTCTCTTAACATATTTGGAGAGAAAATAAAACTCCAGTCCCGCTCTCCGTCAAGCTGAATGTTGCTGCAGTGGAGCAATCGACGAGATCTTTCCCCTGGGACCGTATCATAGGGTCATCGCCTGCTAATATGCAATGCGGATATTGAATGCACTGCACCTATGAACCTTTTCACATTAGCGTATATCGGGCACCTTTAAAGTTGTTAAATAGAACGGCGTTACAACTAAAGTCTACCCTCATATACATAAAAATTAAGAGAGGTTTGCTAAACATGTTTTAGTTAAAACATTTCTTGTCTCTTTCCCTCTGTTCAATATTTGATATACCAAGACGAGACAAAACACATTCAACTTAAAAAAAGGTTTAAGCAAACGTTTGTTAACTTTTATAATTGGGTGAAAAATACTTTTGTGAAATCTCCAGGATTCTCTTAAGTGTACTTGACAAATTCGTTGATTTTATTGCATTTATGACATGAATCCCAATGTTGAAAAGATCTGACATCAACAAATATTATGAAATCGAAAGGAACATTGACAACTAGCAAGTGATAAAAATATCCAAAGATAAATAAATGACTTTTGGCTTTTGACTTTTGTTAAAAACAGCCTCTCTTTGTATTTACTTACAGAAAAAATATGGAAAAAGAAGTCTGCCAATGATGATGAATATGTATATTTGACAATAACTTGAATGACCAAAGCTTTGTACAGATTTGGTAGTTAAATTGTTATGACAATTTGACTTAAGTTGCATGAGCCAAATAAATCAGTTACCGAGATAGGTATAAGATTGTCGTGGCTGTGAGGTCATAGTTCAGAGTGAACCACTAGTATACATTTTTCAACGAGAACAAAACAGCACACTCTCCACATGTCAGAAATGAAGAAGTGAATATTTTATTAGTATAACCTTACTGGCAACTGGGATATTGATTTTGACCGCTAGTGAGATAAGGGCTTTAGTTAGTTTGGATAGTTCCGAACATGCATAGTTGATATTATTGATCAGATAACGTTGCTTGTCCGTTATTGTCGGGTAATATTGTATTGAAGCCAGGGAGTATTATCAAACACCAACCGTGTTCTAGTGATTATGGTAATATTACCTATACAAGTGATCAATTACCTAGCTTCTTTTCATTAAAGTTTTATTGAAATAGCTTCTTTTATACTTATTTTTGACTAACAATAATTACAATTAAATATTAAACTAAATTAAACTAACTAAAATAAACTTAAATACTAAAAATAAATTACTTATAAACGTATACAATCACAAATAAAAAGTATCCCTCAAATCCTTCCCCTACGGAAGAGTGCCCAGAAGGCTGGCCTTTTTCATTAAATATATTCTGTTTTTCGCGTAGGATAATAATCGACGATTATATTTTTATTTTGTTGAAATTCATAATATTGATTGCAGTATAAAGTCAGCAATCGAGATACCTGTTTCTGAATATACATCTTCATTTTGATATTATTATAAATTATTAAAATATTTTATTATTTAATTCAAGATATTGGCAGAGGGCCGTCCCCAGGTATATCGTTGGCCCACTGTACATTACGTCCGTATTTTTCTCAATGTGTCTAGTAACAGTATTATAAAAGCGTACGCACGCCTTTCCTCGTTCGTTGCAAATGAGTCCGGCTTACGGCGAGTTTGCTCAAAGCCGGTTATATTTTTCTATTTAGCTTATCTTATTAAAATGTTATGTAGATTCTAGGAAAAAATGTTTCTATGCTGGTCTGGGAGAATAATAAACGAAATTTTCTTAGAACTTTCTTTAATTCTTTCAATTCAAGTAATTAAAACTCATACATTTTGTTAGTAAAATTCTTATACACTATGTTAGTAATAAGGTGAATTTCACACACATATAAATCCGATCGAGGAAATTTTTACTAAGAATTATCGTTATCGCTCTACAATCCATTATCAATAGGTATGGCTTTTCATAATACATAAACTATCGCTATTATAGGTATACTTATATAGGCTTATCGATAGTTTGGTTGGCATTTTCGATTTAATTAAACTATCGATTGTAGAGCAACATGAATGGCATCGCTCACACGCACCGCCTACATAGTTTCTGTTTGTTTTAGAAACGATCTTCATTATCATTTGCTTTCGAAACGCCTCTCACTAACGGTGACTGGCATACATAATAACAATAGATAAAAGCAAATATGAAGATAAAATATAAGTACGTACATACATTCTTTATTTTATCGAGATAGACAGGCCCTAGAACCCGAAGGCCATACTGTAATGTTGTGCGTGATATTTAATTTATTCATTAACAATAATCATTGAGTTCGAATATCATGGAGACTCTTTTTAGGTAATCAGAATAGTAATGGGTTACTAGCCGCTTCGCCTGTTAGCTGTAGTCGCATCGATCAGCTTTTACGATCGGACCATCGTAGATGGAAGATAATATTATTTAAGTAAATATAATAATAGTGATCCTGACATATATTGGAAGACCTTATTACTTTTTGCCGTCCTTACGCCCACCACCTCGCTACACGTGGCCTTTCTTATTACAGTCCAGGGCCCTTACCCTGTTAGGTATAAAGACTTAATGTATATGTGTTTAACATTTACATCTGTAACTTTAGTATCTAAATTAAAACATGTGATGAAAAGTTACATAAACTTCAGAAAGTAATTAAAAATGTAATGAGAAAATTTGTTAGGGTGATTTAAAGTCACGGTAGCCCTTAACGTAAGGGGCGTGGGTTCGAATCCCACTCGTGGCGAAATTTCTTATCACATGTTTTTATTTGAATAGTAATCCGAGCATTGTAATGCTGTTAAAAATATCTTTAATCTCCAACTTCGTTTCATATTTCTCAATAATTATTTCAGTAAACCAAAATAAACTAAACAACTACAACCCATAAGACACGATACTATACGAGAATATAATCGCCTCCACTCTACCAATGTGCACTCCTCCCTAATGAGATCACGTGCAGTTAGTTACTGCTGCTTTTCGCTCCAGTGGGTAGTGCTACGAGAATCACCGATCTAAGCAATTCTTATGTGGTTTGCTTTTAGGTTGTGAGTGCTTTAAAGCATATAAAACAACATCACAAGTATACGATCTTATTACAAAATGTAGTTAGGTAACTAGACAAACATACCTGCGAATCTACAAGTTTCCTCCAATGCATCATGCATTGGAAGAAACTACTTAGTAGTGTTTTCTAACATCGCCCAACTTAAGATTATTTAGGGGCAATATTATTATATGTCGCCCATGTTCTCAAATATTATTATTGTACTCAACAGGATGGATAAAAATTAATCATGAAGATAAGTGATTTTGCTATTCAATACAAACACTTTTTTGTCGTAAAAAACGGACATAGAAAGCTAGTCAACCGGAAGTATGCGCAGCCTAAACGACAAATCATGTTTGGCAGGAGGACGTTCCGACTTACATGCAATAAATACCGGCAACATGGCCGCCAAACGGCTTTGATAAATGACAAAGCGCGGAAATTTCACGTCAGACGCGATTGACGAAGGTGGCCGGCGGGCCTGTCAGCGATGGCGAGGTGCCGTGGCCTAAACACACACTAAAAACTAATAGTTGGCGCAAAATTGTGATCTCATGATGACTAAATATTTTAACACGCTTTTAGGCACGTAGTGTGGTCGGAAAACGCCGACTAGTTTCGATAGGTTTAGAAGTTTGTAAAATACTAGCTATGCCCGTGGGCTTCGCTCCCCGTGGGAAGTTTGGGATAAAAAATATGCTATGTCCTTTCCTTGGTATCAAACTATATCCATCAAATTTCATCTAAATAGGTTCAGTGGTTGAAACGTGAAGTGCTTACAAACAAACAATTGTACAAACTTACGTTCGCATTTATAATATTAGTATAATGTAACCTTCTCATCATAACCATCATTTCAGCCACATAACGTCCACTGCTGGTCATAGGCCTCTCCTAAAGATTTCCAAAATGACAAATCAGAACGGCATATTGTCACCTATGGACTAATTTTCCATCTGACTTTTTTCCATATCATAACGGCCCATCACGATAAGCGTGACCTCTGTCTACCCTGACAGGAATAAAGACGTAATGTACCTATTTGAACTGGATTTAAGTTAGTCCCTATCAATTATATTTAACTTTAAATAATTATGAAAAAATTCGAGTTATGGTGCACAGTACAAACAGACATAAATACGTAGCTTTATTTTATGAAGATTTGGAGAATTTGCTGTCTCGTTCATAAAGTTTATTACTCCCGAATTGTCACGTAGGGGGCGTTATAATCAGGTGTACTGTACATCGCCAGATTCAGAAACAATACGCTTTGTTCATAAATTAGCTGTTTCGGCTACAATATTTAACGTTTTGTTTGTTTTTAATTTAATTGTTTCTTTTATTGTTTCAGACTTTTCTGTATTATTCCAGTAATAACATTAAGTAAAGTGGGAACAGCAATCTGCAGACGATCTCTGGCTGGAGCCTCGCCCGGAGATAACAGCTGTCGCCTCGGTGCCCTCCGCATTTGCATATAGAGGCGATGCAGTTAAAGCGACCGGGCCACGAAACTATACATCTTTTAAATATCTTCATCTTAAAAATATCTGTACAGCGCCGTAGTAGGGCTCTGTCAAAAGCGTTTATCGAGTGCAATAATCTATCATTATCTCGCTCTAAGTTATAAGAATTAGGGGGATGGCACTAGTCCGTCGCGCGATATAAACCTTATTTAGGTTTATCAACGATGCTATGGAGCTTGGATGTTTGACGGTTCAATATGGATCGCAATTCTAAATTTGAAATTCTAGGATGCTTTCGACCACTAACGAATAGACCACCCTTATTATTAGGCAAAGCTTTCCGTCGTCAATATAATAATATTTAAAGTATTTCAAGTATTTCTACAGCTGGCAAAACGCTAGTCTAAGTATTTAGTAGACTTTTGCTAATTGTAATATTCTACAACGATTGTGTCCTTTATCTAAGGATTATTATGTACCTACTTTCATATGGTTGACTGAAAGAGAACGCTTTGTGGGTCAATATGTTATACCTTTAAACGAGCAATTCTTGTATGGTATGTATATATATATATATTTATTTATAAATTTCTGTGATCTCGAAAACGGCTCTGACGATTTCGCTTAAAATTGGTATATGGGGGTTTTCGGGGGTAAACAATCGATCTAGATTAGTCTTATGTTTGGGCAATTGGGCAAACGCATGTTTTCAAGTTTTCATGCGTTTTTCTTTCCACGCAGAATATGGTCGCTATTATAATTTCGTCGCACCGGCCGCTATCCCTTTGGTTCAGCGGTCTAAGATGCTGACCGCTAGAAAGAGTGTTACGGGTTCTAATCCCACTCGGTGACTTACTTTTGTTTTTTTTTTTATGTTTAAGTTTATATTTTTTTATTATTTTGCATTGTTTTTAGACAAGTTTAAAAAAAATTGTTAATGTTTGAGATGTAACCCAGGTACTAGGTTTAATAAATAAGTACTTTGATAACCATCGATAACTACTTTGAGTACAAAAGGAAAAACACAAACAGGACCAAGCCGACATCCATTTCATACAATAACTCTTTGCTTGTCTTTAAATCCAGTAGAATTGTTTGTATTGAACAGAAAAAGTTTTTGAATCCGCTGCTTAGTAACCTCTACAATTTTCTGTATTTCCACCAGCACGCCGCAGAGTTAGTGGCCGCACCGGGAGTGAAGCCCTCATAGCTCGCTCCAGCCGATATTTGTGCAGCCGAGCTCTCGGCCGGGAAATTCTATTCTCGCTTATTGACGTGTTTGCAGACAAACAGACAAACAGAGCCGCTCAAACACCTCGCACTCGTTACTTGCGCAGATTGTGTTGCTCGCGCTACGCTACGTGTTATAGTACATATATTTAGAGCTAATAGACAGACACATCATAGTTAATAATTCTGGGAATCTTGCTGCTATTGAGAGATGAGACGGGACTGAGAATACAGAAGTAGGTGGAGCTTTTCTTCAGTATTAAAGTATGTGTGATTGCCCAATCTATGACGTCCTCATCCTTACCGGGTATTGAGAGCTACACGACTTCGTTTACGGTTCACGGCTGTTTTAGGTGAAAAGGGGAACCAAATTGGTGGGTTTCTAGCCACATGCAGCGCGTATTAAAAGATTTTGGCCCATTCCCAAGATCAGCTTTTACAATCAGCACGTGAAAAGAACCAGCTAGTGTACATTTAACGTTGTTACAATTTTCCGTAAACTTGTTTCCTCAACTCGATTTAAAACTTACAATTTTCACGAGTCATTTAATGCGGACGCTGTCAAAATAACACAGAAAAAGGCTGTTTTCTAGATAATTCCCGGAAAATGTTTTCCAGTTCCTGATTTTCAGAGTTCCGTGGAAAGTACAAACGTACACATCTTGTGTAAATCCACCTATTTTAAATATGAGATAAGATTTCTGAATTGCACCAACTAAGTAAGTCGTGGCCAGCCTTTTGGCCACGTTGCCGAGGGGTAATATTTTAGTGGGACTACATAATTTGTAATTTTTAGTTTTAATTTTAATTTTAATAATTTTGTATAGTTTGAATCTATTTCACTAAGTAAGAATCAAAAGTAAATGTAAAATATAGAAGGTACAAAGGAGGGCTTATCACTAAAGCGATTTCTTCCAGCCAACCTTTAGGTAAAGAAGACTATAAAAGTTTGGAAAATCCAAAAGAGCACGCCTCAAAGGGTCCATAATTTTTTTTTATTCGCAATTAAACCACATCGAATCAGACCCTGAAAAATGAAAGGGTTCTATTCCTGAGCATACTCAAGCGTAAGAGAAAAAAAAGACTCGATTAGTAAAGTATTTCGGTCGTTATCGTGTTAACAAGAAAAGCCTCCGCACATACAGACACACGGACGTCCAAGACAGAACTTTTTTAAACTGTTTTTTAACTAGTTTAAATAACAAAAATGACATCAAAAATATCATGAGTGTTAAAAATAGTGTTTTTTTCTTAATATGTGTGTGTATATATTATCTTACAAGTGCAATGTATGATACATAAAGACATTTTAAGTTTGAAAAATCAGATGTTTTGCGCGAAGTGACAGTGTACCCACCTCAACGCTTCGCTTATGAGGCGTGCAAAAGATGTGGGGGAGATGGCACAATTAGAGTATTACAGTGCAATTATTATAATTCTCGTAGCTATCATACGTACTTATATAGTATCGTTGAGTTAGTATCCCATATCACAAGTCTCGAACTTACTTTGGGGCTAACTCAATAAGTGTAATTTGTCCCTATATATTTATTTATTTATTTATTTATTATAATTCTAAGGTTGAAAATAATACACGCTGCGCGTTTTTATTACATCAAGGAGGCTATCTACTGTATAACTCCAATCTTCATAAATATTGGATATTTATAGTATGAATAGTTCGAGATCAAAAGTTATTCTTATTCTTAACCCTCTCTTCTACCAAAAGAAAAAATATTAACGTCTCACGTAAAAGTTGCGGTTTTATTAGTCTATACTATTCTATTTTTGTTTCTCTTAAAAGCTATCAAGAAGTCTATCAGAATGTTAACAAACATACATTCTATCACGTCTTTATCCCTAATAGGACAGAGTACATTGGGTCTTGCGGGTCTAAGCAGACAGTGTTCAAGGCTGCAAAATTGGGTTGTTAGCCGCATCACCTATTAAAATGATTAGCTTTTCGCCCAGTCCTTCGATCGGCTCCTACAATCTACGCGGGAAGAAAGGCAGCTGGTACATTCTAAGTTTTTTCTTTTCTCTTAGAAGAAGACATACAAAGAAGAAATACAGGCTATGTAAAGTGAATACATGGGTTTCATTATCCAAAAAAAAATTTAGAAAATAATCCAAGTTTTTATGCACCGCAGCTAAAAATGCAACCATCTACTCGTATATGAAAATTAGAGTTTGCAGAAACACGCCACCTCATCCTAAATTCAAAACACACGCGAAGAATCATACGGAACCCCACCAGCATTTAGCTCGTTTACCCAAAGGTGTGAACTTGTAGCAGATGGACGGTTTGCTTTCTTTTGCCATCAAAAACTCGTTACGTCCGCCTTTAATCCAAGTGTTTGGAGGAAATCGCTCAGGTAGTGTTCTGCTTTTAACTAAAGAGATTTCACTTTACTCGTTGGACGAAAAAGGAAAAAGTAACGATATTTCGTTTAACAAGACAAGATCGTAGAGTAGTAAAAGTTTTTGCAAATGCAATTCAGCGTGGAAGATTTTTTAAATTACTTCACATCACAAACAACCATCCGTGCCGTGTGGTACCCGGCAGAGTAGAATAGGGCCACTCCAATCCTTCCCGTGAAGTCGCAGAAGGCGACTTAGGAAATACAAGCTAAACAAAGCTTATAAACATCAATGAGACCTCTCCAACCCGTCTGGCCAGCGTGGAGAGTGTAGGCCATGTCCTCTGGCTGCTCTGGCCAAGTATGGCTCTGGTAGTACAGAGAGGGTCGCGCTCCTGCAGTGAAGGCCAAAAGACCTGATGATGACAAACGACCATCTGCCAGCCAACCAGCCAACCACAGCAAAGAATTTATGTACGAACGCGTTAAGAGAGACATGAAAGAACAGACGCACAAATAAGCTATTAAATACTTATTTCAGTCATTAATAAGTAGTTATATTTTTCATAATAATACCTTTGAGAATCCAACTGCACTTGATCCGTTGAGTAAGCATTTTCATGATTCTTGTACAAACATGGTTCGTGGAAACGATAAACCAACGTTCATCGTTCATCGTCTTTCTGTTTGCTGCTCTCAAAATGCGCGCCAATAAACATTTATATTGCTATATTTTTCATAACACTGTTGCTCTTGACGTACATATTGCAATATTAATTTTTATAAAAATTTCCTATCATGCAGATAAATATTTCTTTTAGAAAAAGGAAGGCCGGCGGGGCGTTGATAAGCAGTATCGCGCACCTCAAAATTGTCTATCTTCTTTACAGTATAGTTCAACAATATTATTTTATTCTTGTGCAAAACTGCAGTGTTATATATTTTAAATGTAAATTAATGCTTGCCCGCAAACTCCACATAGTTATTAATGTTACTCGTATTATAGTTAGAGCCGCAGTTTTCATTTGCCGGCGTTGTGCGCAGAATTATGATTGGTCATTAAAACTCCGACATGCGAGCATTTTTCAGCCACTCCGGGCCACTACGTGCTAAACTGTCGCCGCACCGCCGCTTTGTAGGGTTAACTTCACAGAGCAACTATGTGAAATAGACGACGGTATTGTGATATTGTGATTGTATATAAAAATTCCAGAGTGCGAGCATTTTTCAGCCACTCCGGGCCACTACGTGCTAAACTGTCGCCGCACCGCCGCTTTGTAGGGTAAACGTCACAGAGCATTTTT
This sequence comes from Acrobasis consociella, assembly GCA_963555685.1. Classification (NCBI taxonomy): domain Eukaryota; kingdom Metazoa; phylum Arthropoda; class Insecta; order Lepidoptera; family Pyralidae; genus Acrobasis; species Acrobasis consociella. The sequence continues at coordinate 330,244 of OY743106.1, forward strand.
GTGGAATAGATGAAGGAATTGTGATATTGTGATTGTATAAAAAAATGCGAGCATTTTTCAGTTACTCCGAACTAGTACGCGCTAAACTGTAACAGCACCTCCGCGCCGCTTTGTGAGTTTAAAATCATAGAGTAAATTATGTGAAATAGATGACGTGTAATTTTGTGTTTGCATATCAAAACTCCGGCCTGCGAGCAATTCGCAGCCACTCCGACCCTCTACTTGATAAACTATTGATGTTTTGTAACAAACTTCAATCTGTAACGTCGCTTTGGTGAAAAGCAGTTAGGTATTAAAATTGATGATAAAAATGCCATATTGTGGACTTTAAAGCTCAAACTTACGAGCACATTTCAGCTACTCCAGTCATAAACTGTCGCCGTATGCGAGTAATTTTTCCGTCGGTGTTACAAAATAATGTATCATTTATTATGGAGCAAAAATATCTTGAAACAATGTTTTTGTAGACAGTACAGCATAGGACCCACATTTTACATGCCATATAGTTTGCTATTGAGCGAGAGAAGTCTCTCTCACATTTTTCTCTGGCGGTGTATAAAATAATTATTAATTTTATTCCATCTATTCCTATGCATGTCTGAGAGGAAAATTAAAACAAAAATGTCACCGCCCGTAGCACGAAATGGCCGCGTTAAATGCAAATTAAAATGCTTTCAAACTACCCGTACTTGTGCAAAAACAATGGAAAGAGCTCGTTTGAACAATATTGTGCATTTATACGTTGTCATTGTTGAGGATGTATTTTTAAAATAATGACAATGGCAAACGCTTTCAAACTCCATCCTATGTTTTACCATGTTTCCGGTTGTATCCTCAGTTGTGATACTTCTAAGCACGGTTTGCTTTTTCCGGCTTTTCTTTCCTCCTCGGAAGATTTATATCTGTTCACTGAAGCTGAGGATCGTGCGAAGTGGAGAAAAAAGCCAAAATACTAATAAATTATTTGGCTATCAACAGCCAATGAGCGCAAATGCCTGAATATTGTTGCACAACATGCTTGTGTCTCTTGCGACATCAGGAAGAGATTGAGTGGTCTTCCATGACTCGACAACACGAACAAATGCTCTCAAACTACTCGTGGCAAATGTAATTACGAGTAGAATAGTCTGTATAACTTTGTTCATGAAATGAAATAATTGGAAATTAAAATTATATAATAAATATATAGAGAGTTGTTTATCATAATTACATTGCTGTGAACATTTTAAGTAATAAAGTAATACTATTACGGCTTTATCCCTAATAGCGCAGATCCACAGAAAGCCACGTTTAGCGTCATGGTGGGCGTGAAGATGGAAAAGCAACAAAATATAGTGATGGGTTTCTAGCCGCATCAAATCTCGCCACGCAGCAACACCGGACGTCGTATACGTGACATAGTACGAGTATCTAATAATCACAATCATAATTTGGCTTGAAAATTCCATACAGACCGGAGAGTGACATAGACTCACGGCATAGATCTATATATTAGTCGTAAAAAGTATTCTTGCAGAAGAGACCTATGTGGGCGTTCGTTTGGTTTTAGAAATAGGGCACCAAACGTCCAGTCACAGCATATGTGACGATTACATCTCTCTGCTAGGGCTAATGTGAAAAGGCACTTTGCAACGGCAAATTAAGTCAATCTTAGCTATAACGTATTCTGATGACATGGCTCCCCGGCTCCTCGTTCCAGTGATTGCTACCGGTGGAGCGGCGCCGGCACACATTTGACGACCTGAGTGCCCTGCTGGGAATAGCAATTTTATAAATACAATATTGTCTTTCTGTATTCAGAGAGATGTCGAGACCATGCAAGTCCCGTAAACATTTTTCGTTATTTCGTTTTAAAACCAGCGAAGGGTTCCGTACCATTATCTATGTATCATCATCATCATATCAGCCACAGGAAGTCCACTGCTGGACATAGGCCTTATCTATGTATCTCACACACAATCACGTTTGTTGTATAGTAATATTTATTTTATTCTGTTTTTAGTATTTAATTTTGTTGTTATAGCGGCAACAGAAATGAATCACATGTGAAAATTTTAACTGTCTAGCTATTTAGGTTCATGAGATACAGCCTGGTAACAGACGGACAGACCGCCAGACGGACAGCAGAATCTTAGTAATAGGGTCCCGTTTTTACTACTTGGGGCGGGAACCCTACAAAAGTATATTTTTGACTTGTTAGAATGAGCGGATTATACTAAGTAGTCTGTAAAAGAAAGTCAATTATATTTGACAAATATGGAAGGAAAATCTTCATTGTTTGAATGTCTTTCTATGATACCGACAAGAACCTGGCAATAAAGATAGAAGTAGCAGGGTGAATGCCCCAGTAAATCGCAGTAAACAGCAAAATTGGCGGCGTATCAATACGCCACAGATACCGTATTTCCCCGTCTGTTTGCCGAGATAGACAGCTTCGGTAATGAATGAATGATACGCAAACATTATTGTTATTGGTTAGAGGCTTGGGAGATTGTTTGGTTATAATTTGGTAGAACAATCACTCAAACGGAAACCGATGAAAGGGTTAAATTGACACACATGTCATCGCATGTCGTCGGTCTTCTACCGCCTACGATCTGTAGCGGACGAAGTGATGTGCTCGATCGCCGCAAAGGGGAAATTGATATTCCCACTAGGCGCAGTATAGAGATATATAGCCTGGAAACTGCGGCCTCGACGGCGGCGTACTGTTCAAAGCATAGATTTAGAAGGTATAAGATGGATATAGAGTATTGTAAAATGTGACCAGAAACGAAACATTCCTGTGTACCTTTTTATGGGTTGTATTTGTACCTACTACAAAAACTATGGCCGTGTGGTTTCCGGCCTAGAATAGAACCACTCCATTTCCCCCTGTGGATGTCGTAAAAGGCGACTAAAGGATTTTCTTTCCGTCACTAAACATGAACAGACTTCCGATGGGCAGCAGCGTCGGAAGTACGATAGTTACTCCCACTGCGCTCGCCAACCCGCCTGCCAAGCGTGGCGAGTATGGCAATATCCCCTCATGGATAGGCAAAAAATGACCAGGCCCCCAGTACCCGGCAGCCGCGCTATTCCTGACTCTGGTAGCGGTCATGGTAACGGCGGGGCAGGGGGTGCTAAGAATCCCCGGATGGGATCCGGCTACCAACCCCGGCGAAAACTGGCCCTGGTAACACACAATGTCTGCACATTGAGGACTGACGAGAAACTGGCTGAGGTGGAGGAAGAAATGAGTAGGTTACGGTGGGACATTGTGGGGTTGTCTGAAGTCCGAAGAGAGGGCGAGGGCACGACAACCTTTAAGACACGGGTGTTTAAACACTTCTTGGCCGATCTTTAACAGTAGATTTAAAAATTGCTGCACTTATTTAATTATTTATTTATATATGTGTATGTGTATAGGTAATATATTTATGTATGTATTTATATATTATTTAAATATGTATGTATGTATATGAAAAATATATATAATTATATGTATCGTTTACTTCTTTATTTTTATGTACTATTTTTATCTTGCAAAGCTTACCCACATTTTGACTATCTGCATAACCCAAAGGTTGACTGGTAGACAACGCTTCTAGCGTTAAGTTCGCCTATTGTTCTGTACAATTTGTATTTGATGAACAATAAAGATTAAATAAAATAAATAATAACCCTAGAGTCTGGTAACCTACTCTATCACCGGGAAGGAGACGAAAAGAAGTCCCAGCATGGTGTCGGGTTTCTCGTCCACAAGTCCCTCATTAACAACGTCACAACCATCGAGAGTGTGTCCAGCAGGGTAATATACCTGATACTCAGAGTATTTAAAAGATATTCGCTGAAGGTTATACAGGTATATATGCCAACTGGGGATCACTCCGATGAAGAGGTGGATGAAGTGTATGAGGACATCAGTAGGGCCATACATACTTCTGAAACCTATTTTACGGTTGTTATGGGGGATTTTAACGCAAAACTGGGTAAGCGAGGCGTTGGGGAGTTTAGGCTGGGAAACTTCGGATACGGAGTGCGAAATAACAGGGGACGTAGGCTGGCTGATTATTTAGAGCAAGAGGGACTCTTTGCGATGAACTCTTTCTTTAAGAAGCCGCCGCAAAGAAAGTGGAACTGGTTGGGTCCGGCTAAAAAGAACCAGCCCCCTGTTAAGAACGAAATCGACTTCATCCTAACGACAAAGAGACGAATATTCAACGATGTCTCAGTGATCACTCGAGTCAAAACCGGGAGTGATCACCGAATATTAAGAGGCATCGTGAATATTGATCTCAAAGTCGAAAGGTCGCGGCTGATGAAGTCGACGCTCCGACCTTCGCAAGTCCAAATTGAGAACTCCGAGGGCTTCCAGCTTGAACTGTCAAATCGCTTCGAAGGCCTTCAGGATTGCGTTACAGTGGACGAGATAAACCAAGGGTTTATACAAGCCGTCCAAGCGGTGGGATCAAAAGCATTCAGGTCCAGCCCCAAACGAAAGCCTCAAAAAATCTCTGCTCGGACCCTAGACTTAATGGCAGAGCGACGATCAAGGCCGCTGCAGACCTCCGAAGATGCTGAATCATATCGGCAGCTCAACAGACGTATACAAAAGTCCTTGCGACACGACATCCGCTCCTTTAATACTGAGTGTATTAAGGAGACGATAGAGCAGAATAAAGGCTCCAAAGTGTTCGCAAGAGCTATGTCGGTTGGGCAAAGCCGATTGATGAAGCTGAAGACGGAGGACGGCGGCGTGGTGTCGACAAAGGAAGGGGTTCTGGCGGAGATCGAGAGGTTTTATGGACAGCTGTATACCTCAGTTTCACAACCCAGTAGACAAATGGCTAAAAACCCAAGAGCCAAGCTAACCCGACACTATACCGAAGATATCCCGGACATCAGCCTGTACGAGATTAGGATGGCCCTCAAACAGCTTAAAAACAACAAGGCGCCGGGCGAGGATGGAATCACAGCAGAGCTTCTGAAAGCGGGCGGAACGCCGGTACTGAAAGTCCTTCAGAGGCTCTTTAATTCTGTTCTGCTCGAGGGCGTAATGCCAGAAGTGTGGAACAGGGGCGTGGTGGTCTTGTTCTTCAAAAAGGGAGATAACACCCTATTGAAGAACTATAGACCTATCACGCTTCTGAGTCATGTATATAAGTTGTTTTCGAGGGTCATCACGAATCGTCTCGCGAACAGGTTTGATGCCTTCCAGCCTCCCGAACAAGCTGGTTTCCGTAAAGGCTTTAGCACCAGAGACCACATTCATACGCTGCGGCAGGTTATAGAGAAGACGAGGGAGTATAACCGGCCGTTATGCCTGGGATTCGTGGACTATGAAAAAGCCTTCGATTCGATCGAAACATGGGCCGTGCTTCAGTCTCTCCAGCGATGCCGTATTGACTATCGGTATATCGAAGTGTTGAAGTGCTTATACAGTAACGCCACTATGTCAGTCCGAGTACAGGAGCAGTGCACGAGGGCAATTCCACTGCATAGAGGTGTAAGACAGGGAGACGTTATATCTCCGAAACTGTTCACCGTTGCACTGGAAGATGCCTTCAAGCTTCTGGAATGGGAAGGATGTGGCATCAACATCAATGGCGAGTATATCACTCACCTTCGATTTGCCGACGATATCGTTGTCATGGCAGAATCGATGGAAGACCTAAGTACTATGCTCGGAGACCTAAATCGAGTTTCCCAACAAGTGGGCCTTAAAATGAACATGGACAAAACGAAAGTAATGTCGAATGTCCATGTTGCGCCCCTACCTGTTTGTGTTGGGAGCTCCACCCTCGAAGTTGTAGACCAGTATATCTACCTGGGTCAATTGATCCAGGCAGGAAGTTCCAGCTTCAAGGAAGAGGTCTTTCGACGAATCCGACTCGGCTGGGCAGCGTTCGGGAAGCTACGCAATGTCTTCTCGTCCAAAATACCTCTGTGCCTCAAGACTAAGGTCTACAACCAATGTGTGGTACAGTGATGACTTATGGCTCTGAAACGTGGTCCCTTACTATGGGTCTCATAAGAAAGCTCAAGGTCGCTCAACGCGCTATGGAGAGGGCTATGCTCGGTGTTTCCCTACGTGATCGAATCAGAAATGAGGAAATCCGTAGGAGAACAAAAGTCACTGACATAGCCAAGCGGATTAGCTCGTTGAAGTGGCAGTGGGCGGGACACATAGCGCGACGAACCGATGGCCGATGGGGCAAAAAGGTTCTTGAATGGCGACCGCGTACTGGCAAGCGAAGCGTAGGGCACCCACCTACAAGGTGGTCAGATGACCTGACCAGGGTCGCTGGAAAGCGCTGGATGCAGGCCGCTCTTGATCGGTCATTTTGGAAATCTTTGGGAGAGGCCTATGTCCAGCAGTGGACGTTATGCGGCTGAAATGATGATGATGATGATGATGACAAAAACTATGGGTAAAGCAGTACGATACCATCTTTCCAGTATAAGATAACTTATAAATTAACACAGTTTAACATTTGGAAAATCAAATTTTCGTGTAACGATGTTCGAGCCAGGGTGACAATGGGTGACATGTTTTGTATGAAAACTTGTCTCATTGTCAAATTGATGCTATCTCTTTTGCTCTTATGAAGATGACACTTATCAAATTATCTGTCGCACTCAGCTTGTGTGGTCTTTTTACGCAGTAAAAAAAACTACTTCTATGGTTCAAAGTTGTATATCTGTAGGGTTGCCATCCGTCCGGGTTTCCCCGGATTTGTCCTAGTTTAGAGCGTCCAGGCGGGGCTTCATCCCGTCGACATGTCCTGGTTGTGGGCCCTAAAATCCAGGGATTTTGCGCGTCTTGTCCTGGTTACAAAATTTTAGAGATGGCAACCCTATATATCTGCAACCAACCTGCAACTTATAGGACACATAGATGCAGATCGGTCATTTTGAAAATCCATGGGAGAAGTCTACGTCCAGCAGCGGAGGCTATGCAGCTGATGTTAGGTTATGCAATGATGAGGGTGATACTCAACAACCGTTAATGTTTTACTAAGTCGTAGATGATGAAACACGTTTGTAACTAGTTACGACTAAAATACTTTAGAAAAAAAAACTGGAGAGGTGTCAAGGGACACCCGGATGGAACGAAGTTTCTTTCGATTATTTAGAAGAGAGAGAGACAGACAGAGAAACACGCGCACGGCGCACGGCTTAAAACTATAGCAAAAAGTGTCGTTACAACTTTTGGTCTTAATTTTGTCCCAAAGCGCGGCAAGGAACTACGTTCCAAAAATATTTCATTGTAGAAATAGAAGGCCTACAGTCGTATGAAAGTTATGACGCAGTATAGTAGATTCATACGTCGTAGCTTTCCTACGACCGTTGGCTTTCTACAAAGTTCGTCTCTTGTAGACTTTGTACATTGAATTATAATTACCTATGTAGTTCAACTACGAAAGCCAACAAAGTCGCAGCTCATAGACGTTCGTATATATTATATACTCAGCTATTATCTTGTACAGCATTGTAGAAAGTTTTATACCCGCTAATACAAAAGCACCTTAAATTAAAACTAAAAAATCAAAAGTTACTTTTATATAAGAGTTATTTTTAATATTACATTTACCTTAATTTAATATCTACAAAAACAATTTCATTTTTTTAGAAAAAGCATATTCCAAATTCTCATTTAATCAACTCTACTTATCTTAAAATTAATAATATCACAGTTATATTCCTCAGGGCTCCAATCCTCAAAACGGGAAAATTAATTTTCCACATAAAAGCAATATCGGCCGTCTAGTTTTAATTTGGACGCGGCCGTAAGGTTTCGGCAATAAAATTAAGGGAAAAAGCGGATCCCATTTGATCAAACGGTCAAACTATTAAACGACAGATTAATTCTGCGACACCGTAGACTTCTCACAAAATAGTTTTGGTACGTTGAGGAATACAAATCGAAGCATCTGCAGTTTTATTAAATTTTCTTAGCTTGAAATATGAGTAGGTGCTATATTTTTGACACTTGTGTACTCTTATTAATTTTAATATGTATAGTTTAGTTTTTAAATTCAATTTATAGTTCAATTATAATTCTTCATTGTTTTTTAAAATTTTAATACTAAATCTGCAAATATTCTACAACAATTCTTGAAGTTAATAAAAAGCAATATACTTTATAATTCAATAAAATAAAAAAACATCTAATAGACTTAAAAGTGTGTTTTTAATTTAATGCATGTCATGTTTAAATTTTGAGACAACCTTATATTAGTTTTCATATCAAACTTAAATATATATTTACACAAGATAATTACTTTTTATTTTATTGTAACTAGTCTACTTGTGTACTAGAACGAGAAGTCTGTGCGAGAACCGTCTCCCCGCTCCCCACTTCCCAGAGCGGGACAAATTTCACAAGTTCCCAACGTTTGGGTGTAATGTACGTTCCGGCGTCGAGCAAAAACAAAATTCATTACTGTTGCCGAACGCGACCGATACCGATCGCGGTGGCAAAACAATTCATTGTTTATTACTTTGTAAAGTTTTACAGATATTAAATCAATTGCTGCATGCTGGCACAGAATTAATAATAGATAGATAATACGTTCACGAAAACTGCATCAGATACACACACACATGAAGTAGGTACAAGAACAGAACAATACATTAAAAAAAAGTACTTAACGATAAACATGCAACAATTACAACAATGATGCTGTATGATACATGTATGTGCTGCAGTAGCGCAAAGTAGGCCTAAACTCAGCGTAGTTGGCCTAAAAGGCGGCACACTGGTTTTCAGTTTCAGCCTGTAGGTGAGCAGTCGGGTGCAGTATTGGTGTATTATGATGTGTGAAGGATAAATTTACTAGGTACGTAATGTATGATTGATATGGGAATATTCTAATATTTGTTGGGTAAGTAAGTGAGTGATTGATAATAAGTATTACATGCGCCTACAGCCCTCAACACCCTCCATTTCCCATCCGAGAACAAGGGAGACGTGCGGAGACGGGCGCATAATGCGCGGGACCTTAGAAGATTCCGTTCTGTATTTAAAACTTATAATAATTCTGTGATGCTGGTTTGGGGATGAAGAATAACGAAGAATGTATCAGTTGCTTATGGTTTATTGCTCAAAGGTCGAATCATATAGCTTAAAGCTGAGCTTGTGGGAAGCAGCTCGTTGCTCGGCGATTATTTATTTATTTATTTATTTAACTTTATTACATGAAATGTAATCGGCGGACTTAAGGCCGTAGGCCTTTTCTACCAGTCAACCTACAGGTGGTGTTGACATGCGAAGTTTCGGAAATATGTGCAAAACCTTTAATATTAAAACTCAAAACACTTACTTACAAATTATAACACAATACAAACCTACGTACATACCTATGATAATACATGAACATATACTTACATATATTGTTATTAAATTCTACATATACTACAATATGTACATTACTACACATACTACACATACATAAATATACATATATACATACATATATATATATTATAGATATAAATATTAAATAAATATTTTCTATCCGTCTGACAGTTTGTGCAGATAATGATCACGCACGGCTTTTTTGAACGCGAGGCGACTGCAAGATTTGCGAATATCTACTGGGAGGGCATTCCAGAGCTGTACGGCTGTAGCAGTGAAAGAATGACGGAAAAACCCACTCCGATAATTTGGTATTTCAAGGAGAAGGTTATTGGACGAGCGAAGCTCTCTGTTGTGGGTGATACCCAGAAAAGTAAATCTAGATTTCAGATATAACGGAGTTTTTGGGTCAAAGAGAATCGAGAAAAGCGTACACAGAATGTGTAAATTTCGACGTTGGCGTATGGGTAGCCATTTAAGTTGAGAACGGTAAGGCGATATATGGTCGTACTTACGAAGGCCAAAGATGAAGCGCAGACAGTTATTTTGAAGTCGGTCTAGTTTGTTTAGAAAGTTGCAGTTCAAGTCAGAGTAACATACATCAGCATAATCTATTATGGGGAGAATTAATGAGTTCACCAGCATAATCTTGATACTGACAGGCAGAAAGTTTTTTAATTTATAAAGCGAACGAAGAGACCCTGTAACTTTCTAAACAACCAGAGATATTTGTGTGTTCCAGCTAAGATTCACATCCACATGCAATCCCAAATCCTTTACGCTCGTACAAAAGGGAATTTTAATGTTGTTATAGCATACAGGTTGCAGGGTTTCTTGATCTATGCGACCTAACAATTTAATTAATCCAATAGCACGGTAATAAGTTTGGTGTATGTGTCTAAATGAAAAAAGTGTAAGATATTTCCGTCACAAAATTTTTAGGGGCTGACTAACTCGTGTCGTATAGGGAGGTAAAACATTGAGCCAAGATTAGGGATACGTGGAAAACACCCCAACGACAAGTAGGTAGTTCTTTTATTAATGTTGACGTCATACTTAGGCTCGCTTCAACTCTTATCAAATTTATTTTTATGTAAGAAAATATGAGCTGCAGCTTTCAAATATTTAACTTTAATGTTGAATTCAAAGAGAAATGTGATCCAGAAACAAAGTCATTGTAAAATAAATCACGCAGCAGTTCATTTCGCGAGCGTACGGAACAGCGCGACGGGACCCGCGCTACGGACCCGCGAATTTTTCAGACGAACCTGGATCTAGAACAAACGTGACCGGGGTTCAGCCTTGTTCATATAGAGCAAGTTGACAAGCGAGTGGAGAGACGAGTGCTATCCTACAAAGTTTCTGAAAGTCTTGCGTTTTTTTTAACCGACTTCCAAAAAGGAGGTTATCAATTCGTCGGGATCTTTTTTTTTATGTACGTTCACCGATTCGAAGATACTTGAACCGATTTGGAAAATATTTTGTTTAGTTTGAAAAGGTATACTTTCAAGTCCCATACAAATTTTATTAAAATCGGTTATCTAGTTTATGGCTGAAGTCGGTTTGAGTCGGAAAAATTAACCAAATTTGTTAAATGTCTGAGCTAGAGACACTTTTCTAATTAGCTCAAGTACGCTTGTGAATTGGTTGACGTCAAAAATTGGGATTTAAGTTACCAACCTAATTTTAAATAATGTCGATCACATCTCCACATAGATCTCAGAATTCTCCTAAAAAAATATTTTATTCGTTACATATACCAAAGTTTCGTACGAAAATCCTGTTTCTCTCACAGGATCGCGCAAAATTAGTTGTGCTTTTCTATTAAAATAAAATTACGTAGATTTTGTAATGCGACTTCAAATATGATTCTTCTGTGCAATCCTTTAGCCACCCAATGTGAAGTCAGCGAAACAATACTTCAGCGCAGCTCCAGCCATTCAGTTCAATAAATTTCCGTGTTTCGACAGCGCTGTGACTGTGCTGCGGGTTATTTGAAACGTCTCTTGTTAGCCAACGTCAATATGGACTCACTATTTATCAGGTTATGTGATCTCCGATCGCATCTAAAGTAGCCTATTTAATTCGCTATGGCTATAATGAGTGTTTTTTTATTTTAATATTGCTTTACTAAAAGCAAGCACGGAAAAGATATGCTTTTTCAAGATAAAATAATAAAAACAAAAACTAAAAGAAAATCGAATATTTACGGGCCATTATGGGCACTTTTACACGTCAGTAAGTAAATTTACAGTAGGTGTAGTGTATGGGTAATAATTCATAAAAATTTAATCAAACATACTAACAATATTATTGCCAGCATCAAGGTAGCGTATCCCATTAGACCATATTGCAGTCAGAGTTGCAGAAGCCAAGAAAACCGTTTAATAGATGGACTGATACTATAATTTGTTATCTCTCTATCGTAGCCTATGTACCCTTCGCTATGTCTATCGTGTTTTTTAGGGTAAATGACGTGTTAATACATACGTATGCAGGATGCTTTCATTGATCTGAAGTACAGTTATTAGCAGCATCAAAACGACTAATATACAATGTAATAAAAATATAGGAGTTATGTACGTATGTATTAATAGTAGGGGACGGGCGTCCGTCGGCAATAGTAGGGGAGGTCGCTGGCCCGGCGGGGGTGCGCATTGCTAGCGCTTTCGCAGGTAAAGCGACGCCGGGCGTGGTCCGCACTTGGATGGGTAACCACACGTGGCATAAAAATTTATCGAGCTTCTCCGTGCTTCGGATGGCACGTATTAGCCTTTGGTCCCGGCTGTCATCATTGTATGGCAGTCGTCAAGCTATGTCAAATGCCTTTAGGCAACCTGAAAAATCTGACACCAGTGTTGGCCACTTACACGAAAAACAAAGTAGGGGAGCGATGGGGATCCGTAGGCATTATTAGGGCATGGGCGTCCTTTAGCACGGCCCTTTGATACGCTGATGATCTAACTTGTGGCGTCAGAACACGAAGAAAAGATCAAAGAGAACGTAACTTCATCACTGCACGTGTGATGCGTCTATCCCGCGACGGTAACCAAATTTTTGTTAATTTTCGCGCTGTCGCCGAATTTAATTGGCTTTTCGCGCGAAACTGATTTATATTTCAGGCACGTCGCGCCGTTAACTTCCATAGAGCAGCCGCGGACGTGAATAAATTGTGAATACAGAGATGAAAATACGCAAATACGAGTATTCCAGGGTAAATAGCTCCTCGGATCCCGCGCTTACGGCGCAGGAAGACGTGCTATACTTGGATATTCGATTTACTCTCAATGCAAAAGGGTGTTATTTGGCATTCAGTTACCCTGTAGAACTTTACCAAGTTTAAAGGAAGATGCTGAATGCGGTTTATTATCGGTCAATTTAGAAATTGGCCAGCGGGGCATTTACTTTTGTCTATCAGTTGAAGTCATAGACCACACTGAAATATTTTTGCTTATCTATTCAACTGGTACATCGTTTCCTATAGGTACATCCAATATTTTGAAGTAGTGCTGAAACAATGACATAAATACAAGCCAGCTCATGATCATCTTTGTTTTTTTCAGATTACGTAAACGATTAAAAAAACTGTGTTACAAATGAAGTACTGGAAAAAATAGTAGAGATTTTTTTATTTCATTGTGATTAAAAATAGTATTTAGTATTTATACTAAATACTTACTTATTATACTAAATAAATTAATGCGATAGAAGAAAACTAAAGACAAAACTCTCGTTTGCTTACCTATTTAAGCCAGTCGATGCAACTATTTTCACGGCTTTCACAAACGCCAGATTAATGTTTCTTCTTTTTAACTGCTCATTAACAATATTCAAATGCAAAAAACATAATTTTTTGGTCAAAAGTAGCCAAAAATCTAAATTTTTTCCTGATTTCACGTGCACTCTGCACGTATTTCACGAACTGCCAGGATATTGTGTGCAGCGGAGTGTGGCGCCAACAGACGGCTGGGCGCCGGCCAAGCTGCTTTACTAGTGCTTTTCGATGCTCGCTGCACTCTTGCTTTCTCACGGGTTCAATATTTTATGTTGAACAATGACTCAAAAACAAGCCAACTCATGATCAATTTAGTTTTTTTATTTTTAGATTGCGTAAACGACCAAAAAATCTGTAACAGACGTGCAACTAAAAAAAAAATGGGTAGTTTTTTTTAGTTCATTGTTATTAAAAATAGACAATACTCTCGATACTTACCTCAGTTGATGCAACTTTTTTTACGGCTTTCACAAACGACGAATTAATGCTTCTTCTTCTTTACTGCTCAATAATATTCAAATGCAAAAAACATAATTTTTTAGTGAAAAGTTGGTAAAAAATCTCAATTTTTGAAGTGAAAACTTCTTTAGCGGCGTTGTGCACTTTTTTTTGGAATGGGTAAAAAATCTAAACCTCGCGTCAGGACACGTGACCCTGATCGAAAATTCGTAAGACGGCGCAGGGCGCTTGCGCGAATATTCGTGTGTGTTTATGTTACAGCGTGCTAATAAAATGTCATGTTTGTGTACGATAGCCCAATAAATAAATATTGTATTCTACCACATAAATGAGAGTACTTTTATACTGATAATTAAAGCAATTCGTGCAAAATTAATCCCTAACCATTCCAAAATATCAAAAATGCACAACGTTAATATTCAAGTTTTCACTTCTGCCGGCACTCCCAGAGTGCAACCCGTCGTTTTTTTTACTGATTTCACGTGCACTCCGCACGTATTTCACGAACTGCCAGGATATTGTGTGCGGCGGAGTGTGGCGCCAACAGACGGCTGGGCGCCGGCCAAGCTGCTTTACTAGTGCTTTTCGATGCTCGCTCCACTCTTGCTTTCTCACGGATTCCGTATTTATGTTGACCTCTGCTAGAAAAACGTGTGCGAGCGGAATCTGGTTACTTTATAATATAATAGGTCAGTCGTCCGATCGTGTATCACGTGATCATTTCAATGTCCACACGGTAACTACCTACTTTGTCGCTTTTGAAGCAAAGGTACTGAATGTAGCCAGCTAGTAATACTATCATTCACATCATCATCATCATCATCATCCTAGCCCTTCTTCCGCTCACTTCTGAGCATAGGCACTCTTCGTAGACGCCACCTATCTCGGTCCTGTGCTGCTTTATGTGTCTAGGTGAGATCCGCGACTTTATTAATGTCGTCAATCCATCGCATAGGCGGCCGCCCGACGCTTCCTTCACCCGTTGTTGTTTTAAATACCTCGAAATGTCTTATATTGGACCTAATGTACTAAAGCTCTAAAGTATATTTATTCAGTCCTAGTAGTAGTAACTTATTTATAAAAAAAGAAATAAAAGATACTAAAAGATTATTACAAGAATGTCAATGTTTTAGTTCTTAAAATAAAATAATTAATGATTGTTTATTGGTCATTGTATGAAATCTGTAAACAAAATATTTAGATGTGTTTTCGAACCTTGTGCACAAATAAAAAAAACATCATGTTTTTGTTTTATATTTTATTTCATGAAATAGCAAACAATATTTATTTTTTAATTGAAACGTTCAGCGTTTATAACAAACAACTAAAATAATTACAAAACATTGTGATATGGACAGGGAACGTAAATCACGGCACAATGAACAACAAATGATATCCAACAATCGAGTAATCGAATAACTTAAATGTGATCAATTTGCAAACGTTATAATGGAATTCCGAAACAGTGGGCGTGAGCACCGATGTTTGATTCGATAGATACGGGAATTATACGTCTGATACGAATGGAAGAAAAGGGTAAATGCTTTTTTGCTAGTAGCAGAAACTTTTGCTACTCATTACTAAAATCAAGTGATTGCTCAACGGCTCTAGTAGTAAAAATGTGTTTTAATTAACTTGTTGTCTGTGCAAAACACCAGAAACAAAAGTAAAACAATGCATGTAAACCGGATTCCGGTCTGCTCACAGATGACAGGTTAAATAATAGTTTTAGTTTGGGACATGCAACATGGTTCTGCTAATTAGAACAAGATTTTGGTATCTACGTGTATTAATCAAATCGCAAGTAGCAAAACTGGTTCAGCTATTTCTTTTTCTCAGTGTGACCATTGACAAGAGCATATATAACTCTTAAATGTAGATATTTAGATACGGAAATATTAATGCCACGTCGTGGGTTTCCAGCCCAGAAGAAGTTATCTCTTATTGTGAAAATCGTAAGAGGCGACTAAGGGACCAAGCAAAAACATCTTTTCAACTGCATTCAAAAGGAGAGTTGAATTCAGGCAGGCGGCCGGTCTTAGGGCCATACCTGAATTTTCCGGGGTCCAGTGGCGCCCCCGTTTGAAATTAATCACGTAAAAGAAAACGGTGATATCATTTAAAATTTTGTCTTGACCAAACCTTAGATAAACCTTTACACTATTTTATAAACTACTGTTTACAGTTTAAAGTGAGAACGTGAAGCTTTTCTACGCACATAAGCTAAAAGTGGCCGTTTTTCGCGTATGTGCATAGAAAAGCTGCACGTTCTTACTTTAAACTATCAACGATAGTTCATAAAATAGTTAAAAGTGTTATGTATCTAGGGTTTGGTCAAGACAAAATTATGAATGATATCACCGCTTCTTTTTAAATGTTTTATTTCAAATGCCACTAGACCCCGGAAAATTCAGGTATGGCCTTAATACACTGGTCTAGCTATTTCTTCTCGATTTTGCTTGGTCTTCGTTATTTTTTGGTGACCATTGCATGCATATTTAGTTGGAGAACTAAAAAGCAGGAAATCTGACATCGAAGCAGTACAGTTGAGGACGCATATGATAAGACGAAGAAACTAGTCCTTTAGTCCTTTAGCCCATAATTTTTTTTTAAATTATTTCAAACGTCTATTCGAAGTATCCCGTGACCAAAAGGCCGGTAACTATCTGGCTCAAAGAATCAGCATTGCCATACACAATTGGCGACGTTGCCGAGGGGTAATATTTTAGTAGGACTACATAATTTGTATTTCCTTTTAGTTTTAGTTCTTATCTAATTTAAATTTTAATAAGTATAGTTTGAATTTAATTTAATTTTTATTTTTCCTTTAAAGGTTTTTGAAGAAGATATGAATATATTTATGTGTACGGTACGGTACGGTACACACCCTATGGAGAGGACGGTGAGCATGTCGAACTACATAAATAAATAAATATATAGGGACAAATTACACTGATTGAGCTAGCCCCAAAGTAAGTTCGAGACTTGTGTTATGGAATACAAACTCAATGATACTATATTTTATAACAAATACATATATACAACTTGAAAAAAGCCATTTTCCAACTTGCCCTGACCGGGAATCGAACCCGGGACCTCTCTGGGTGGCGGACTAGCATGGTGATCACTACGCCACGGAGGTCGTCAAACATGGATTAAACTATTTATTATAATTAATGAGTCTGATAGAATGAAGTGAAATAGATGAACTGGCTCGATACGAGTGCGTGCTCCGATATTGCCGGTCGAACGCGCGCGATCTATAGCGATCGGGCGACCCATCGAGATCACGCCATAGTTTAAACATGTACAAATAATTTGTGTGCTTTCAATACCTAATACCGATATTAGGTATTTCGAGCGAACCTATTTCAATCATTATTGGTGCATATTTAGAATATTTTCTAAATTAAAGTTTAAACTAATGACAGATTGGACGACCATACACTTATTATTAATACTATTTGTACGATTAATTATTATCTGGAGACACGGCAGCATCCCCGCCAAATCGAGCAAAGTTACCATACATGTAAGTTATATTTTTTTTACTGACGAACATTTTTTAGGATATTGAAATTTCAAAACTTAATTTACAATGCAAAAACTTTGTCACCAAGTAGTATTCTTTTTGAAGAGGTTATTTTTAAAAACTACTTAGACTTTGTCGAGATATCAAGAAATTGTAGTTATTGTCCAATCGAATAAATATACCTACAAACAAACGTCGAATTCTCCAAGCAGTCTCGAAAAACTATGCTGTATTCGCTCGCGAGTTTATTGATATCCAGTCAATAAACGACAGCAATAAAAAAAAATATTTTCAGATTTAGAAAAACTCTTCGTTGTTGAGTTCTTGATAAAACTTTGGTGCTGTCTGAAATTTGAGCTATTCTAACCAGAAGCCCACGTCTCCACCACTACCAAGTTTGCGGTGCTATGCCGGATGCCAGTCACGAACATAGTTTCTTAGAGCTAGCACACGCTGAGCCGTTAGTCAAGTTTCACTAATGTTTCACAGCAGGAAATACTCGTTTGAGAACTTACAAATTACATAAAAAAATAATAATACAAAATTGTTATAAAAATCAAAATTGTTTATTCAGTAAAAGTACAGGCACTTTTACACGTCAATAAATATGTTTTTTTTTGCCGTGTGGTTTCCAATAGAGTAGAATAGGGCCACTCCAAGTGGATGTCGCTATAGGCAAATTAGTGAATATAAGCTAAACAAAAGTTATAAACATCAATGAGAGACCTCTCCAACCCGTCTGGCCAGCGAGGAGAGTGTAGGCCAAGTCCTTTGGCTGCTCTGGTAGTACGGAGAGGGTCGTGCTCCTGCAGCGAAGACTGAAAAGATCTGATGATGAGGATAATTACGAAATCTAAAATTTTTTTCCCAGTTTTCCGTTCCAGATAGAATTGCGTTGCCGTGTCATGCGTGACGTCTGCTTTACGCTTATCTTTCGGCGTACTCTAATATGTTACGTGCGCAAATAAATGAGGCCCGTCCTAAACCATTGCGTCCCGCTCCAATTTGCTCATTCCTAGTAGGAATTTCAAGCATATTAAAAAATCATCCTGGGCAACGCATTGCTCAATCCTGTAAAGGATACAATAATCATTGTAATTAGTAAACTTTATAAATACGTGGTTCATTCTTGTTGATGGACATTTCCATAGCTTTAAATTTTAACCTTCATAATCATTCACACATTTGTGAATGATGAATTGCACGAATTGGAATTTTCAACTACAAACCAAAATACAGTTTCTAGTTTCCACAAAAACACGAAATACACACGCAGTTCTGCGTCGGCAATATCCAACAAAAATTATGCGACAGTTGTTGCAAGCGGTGCGCGCTTATTTTGTCGTAAAACACGGCGCGGACGCGGCGGGTCGGGACGGACTGGCCGGGTCGGGCCGACACATGTAACCAATTGCCGCTGTTTTATTTATACACCGAAATAGTGGCTCTTCCGAAGCGAATGTTATGATTTTTTATTGACCTCGTAAAACGAGCAATTTGTGTCAACGAATGTGCTTTTATGAGTTATTAAACGGTCGTTTGGCGAGAGATTTTTAAATTGATTGACTTTTTACTCCACTGCGCAGAAACAAGCTGCGAATCGTTCGCCTATGTGACGATTTTGCGAGAAATTTTCATGATACTTACAATGATTCGCCATATTTTGGTTAGCAAATTGTAACTTTTGCTATCGAAAAAAAAAACCTGGCCTATTCATCTGTAGATATTAGTAAGCTGTCGTCATTTCAACTTTACATTCAATACCCGCGCTAATAACATAAAATAATTGCTATAAGAAAATAGGTAGGTACTACAGCATATCCACTTACATTTTAAAATAAAATAATGACAATATAAAAAAGATGGTAAAACCCGTCAGGCATTCGTTTCGCAATCGGCAAAACAGACTCTTATTCTTGAAAGATGTGAAATCCAGAAAATCCAACGCGGGATTCAGCAAGAATCTCGTTCAAAACGTTCATTCAGTGAATGAAGGAGCGGGTGAATGGACCGGTTGGGGAATTAGAGCCCTGGCGGGATTAAATGGAAATGTTGTAATTAAATGCTGCGCGGAATTAAAGAACGCTCGCCGGTGAATGCAATAAACAATTTTCTGCGAAATGCAGCCGTAAGTTTAATTGGTGTTTATTTTTGGAAGGGGACGCAGGCGAAAATATTTTTTTAGGTGCAACATCTGAATTTTATGTGAAGGCGCATCGGAGTGGGTTATTTGTTAAACAGATATACTATATCACGTGAAACCTTCGCCCTTCGGCCCCAGGCGGAGCTGGCCAGCCAGGCCGCAAGCTGAACCACTTCTATCAAAGTCTCGGCTTTTTTTTGTAGGAACTTCGCCCCACTAGGTGTCCAACGAGAGTGCTTTTATCCACTTATTAGATTACCAGGCTTGGGATCAGTAGCGCAAAGTGCGTAATGACACTGCCACCGTCATTTATGCACACGACTGGCGAGAAGCTTGTGTTACTCTTTGGTAGGGCCTTTTTTATGGTTCCGTAGTAAACAAGGTTTTACACAAAAACTATCTGAGCTAAGTATGGTTTATAAATTAATGAGTTATGGTCAACCAACTAATAAAACGTATTCAAGTTAAGGTGTTTTCACTCATTAGAAGTTTATTTTCACAACTATAGAACCTTATACTGCGTGCGCCTGACATGCACTTGGTTGGTTATTTCACTTATCAGTTTAAATTTCATCATCATATCAGCAACAGGATGTCCACCGCAACCCAAAGATTTCCATAACAACCGATTTAAATTTAATGATACTTTAATTTTGCTTACTTCAGAACATAGCACCTGGTCCCACGAGACACAAGTTGAAAACTCACCCGCCCGCATAATTCGCGAATTATCTCGAGTCGACACACGACAGCTCGGCAAGGAGTTTGTTCTTTCTTGTTTGTTGTTTGCGTGACTGTCGGCGGATCTAATTGTTCATTTGAAGATGGTAAATACAGTAATTAAGCACCCGTTACCGGCGAGTGTGTATGAAGAGAGTGATGAGTGTAGGTGAAGCGGGAGAGGTCGATTGGGGTCGTAGCAAGTAAATTAATAAATATATAGGGACACGTACACTGATTGAGCTAGCCCCAAAGTAAGTTCGAGACTATTAGAAGATATTTCACCAAATGTTAAAATTTTGAAAAATAATCGAGAATATATTGTTCATAAAAATAATACAAAATTGATATTTATTGGAAAAAAATTAAATTTAACTTAAATTAAAACTATACAAACTTATTAAAATTTAAATTAAAACTAAAAATTACAAATTATGTAGTCCCACTAAAATATTACCCCTCAGCAACGTGGCCAAAAGGCTGGCAGCTTTTCCATTATGGGAATTTTTAATAATTTAGTCTCCCATAATTCGGGACTTGTATTATGGGAGACTAACTCAACAATACTACTTATATTTTATAACAAATACATACAAGACCAAGAAAAATTTAAAAAAGGCCATTTTCCAACTTGCCCTGACCGGGGATCGAACCCGGAACCTCTGGTTGGCAGACTAACATGGTGACCTCTACGCCACAGAGGTCGTCAAAGTGGAGGACTTATACTGATTTTGATCCGATGGTTGGGACATGGCGATCTGGAATTCAGGTTTATCCTACGCCTCACACAGAAATTTATATATCTTAAGATACTATCATTTGTGGTAACATGTATAAGATTTTAGTGGTGAGGATTTATTTATTTATTATTCCTCAGTATCTGCCTTCAGTTGTAGGAAAAGTTATTTTACATATATTATTCAAATATTAATAAGCACGTACAATTGAGTGAAAATGAGAGATATTTTGAGGATCCTTTTGAGTTAGCGATAGTCTAGGAATCTATCACTATATTGCTTCCCTTTCTCTATCTTTACTCCTTTCTTCAAGCCAAGCGTTGGCCGTTGGAACTAAGGTCCTAGGCTCTATTTGCCCCATCTGGGATAAAGACGTGATAATGTATCTAAGATCCTATTACTAATTCCCGTGTTCTAACTCTATATGTGCTAATCGAATTTTACACGACATAATAAAATAACTAGACATCAATTAGGTAGATATAATAATGTATTTAAAAATTAAATACTTACAAGTAAAATTACATAAAAATTATTTTTGCGCGTGTAAATACTTCTAAAATAGCAGAATAAAAAGGTACAGACTGACAAAAAAATCCAATTAAAACATTCGAGACGTGAAAATGAAAACCTTTAATGTGTATAATAACGAGTTTGAACAAAAAAGTCATTAGCCATTTTTACAGTGGCAATAAAGGGCATCGATGAACTAAATGAAAAGAAAGATGAAAAGAAGAACAAACAGGCCGAAGGGTTCAGCAAATAAATGTAAAAAGCCGCCTTAAGCGGGCTATTCATTACTGACTTGTTGGGTCGCTTTGATGTATACGGATTGCAAACATGAACCCATGCGTTAATTTTACAGGACTCTTTTAATGTGAGCTTAATTTGTTAGGGGTTAATTAGTATAATGTAACAAAACATATCATACTCTGGGTTTCTAATTAACACCTGACAAAGTAAGCTCGCAATAAAACAGTTTTGTGAAATTAACGGAGTTCATGTTTGCAATCCACTAAATGGTCGTTATGGAAATCATTGGGGGATGCCTTTGTCTAGCAGTGGATTCCTGTGGCTGATGTGATAATGACTATGAAAGTTGTCAAAACTTAAACATAAACAAACAATGGTGTACAGTTATACAGTTTCAAAGACTTAAAAATCAAGTATTTCAAGGTAAATAAATCGATAAATAATACATTAAATAGTTGATTTTTTATTTCTACCCCACAAAAAAGACTTTGAAAAATATATAGATGACTGGGAATTTAGGTAAAATTAGTAATAATTTATTTTTGTCATATTCAAACTATTATACAATAACTCGAAGATGGCTGGACCAATTTCGAAAATTGTTTGTTTGAAGGGGCGGCATACTTGTCAGGTGGTCCTTCATAAAGGTTGTGTTGTTTTGTAACCTTTATAATTAAAGTCGGTACTTATGTTAATTCCATGCTTTCATGCTGTGACCTCTCCTACCTTAAACTTACGAAGACTGTTTATAACACACATGCATACTATCACGTCTTTATCCCTAATGGGGTAGACAGAGCATTTTGGGTCTTGCGGCTTGGGATAGATCCCAAGACCACAGAGCCACAAGACCCAAAAGCCACTTTTAGCGTCATGGTGGGCGAGAAGATGGAAAAGCAATCAAAACAGTGATGGGTTGCTAGCCGCATCGCCTGTTATCATAATTTGCATTTTCGCCCATTCCCTCGATCGGCTTTTACGATCTGCGCGGGAAGAGAAGCAGCTGGTACATTCTAAGTTTTTTCTTTTCTCCCAGACCAGCGTGGAAGAGTTAATAACTGTTAATAACACCATTGCTTATTATTGTAACCCGACAAGACAAGTTTACCAACATGCTGCACAATGAACAGGCGTCCTTAAAACCCGGCCAGTCGTTAACTGCTAATGAATTTTGATAACGAACGTTTTTATTGTATTTGCGTAGCGAAGTTGCACCGCTGAAATATTGCGCATTTGTATTTCATTAATTCGTGCGGCGAAGGTACTCTGTTGATCCAACAACTGATTTTGTGTTTATTGCTGGCTGTGTTACTTGATATTCAGATTGCCCACTGTCACTTCAATAAGCTTATCCATTGCAGTGACCTATAATACTTGTACGAATTTCCGATTTGATCTCGATTATACCTAATCACCGAGCATCGTCCTCTGCATAGCTTACCTGGCTCCATACGTTGAGCCATCTTATTAGGCCCACATTTAGTAAACGGCCACGCTTTCAAAACCATAAGTCATCACTGGTAAATCACAAAGGGCAGATAAGTTTACGATTGGCAACCGATGCCTGCAAACGCAGTGGACGACACCTGCAGGTGATCACTTCTATCTAGCGTATTCTGGCAACCTGGGCAAGGTTGCCAGAATACGCCTTGGCCGCTAAATAGAAGCGCTTCCAATCAGTTGTTTTCCTCAGCTACTCTAAAGTAGTGATCTAATATTTACATATGTTTGTGAAGTCTTTATACGTGCAGATGATTCATCGCAGTAAAAGCGGCACAAGACTTGGAAAGCAGGAAGTTTCCAACTTGGCTTTGTTGAGAAAACACTGCTCATGCATTCGGTGTGGAGTGCTGGCTGCTCTTGTTGGACTTTTGTTTGTAAGCTTGCCGCTGAATGTAAATAGGGCTTGATAGCACAACGGCAAGTGAGATTCCTGCCTGCAGCTGTGACCATAAGTGGCAGTCGTCTCTAGAGCAGGATACGGTCGTAAAGTCGGTAGCTTTAAAATATAAAAAACATAGGTAGTAGAAGATATCGATTGTCTAAGCAGTCATCACTATATATATATTGTGTATGGAAGGTCATGGCTCGTATTATTATTACATTTTATATTATGGAAGGTCATTAATATACATATTATTGATTGTTTTTCCATCTTCTCGCCCACCATGACGCTAAAAGTTGCTTTTGAGTCTTGCGGCCCCAGGCTCTGCATAGAGCCGCAAGACCCAAAATGCTCTGTCTGCCCCAAGGGATAAAGACGTGATAGTATGTATGTATTGATATACATGCATAAAAAACGATTTTTTATTTTATACGTAATAGACAGTGCTAAGGGCAATGAAACCTAAAGACCACTTTCAGTGACATGATTGTAAAAGAAAAAGACATAAATAAAGACGCTAGCTAGCCTTATCGCCAGTAGACATGATTCGGGATCGTCCCTCTATCTTTTACGCTCTGCCCTGGAATAGAAGTAGCTGATTCATTCTACTATTAATCCTTTACCCCCATTTTAGCATAGAAGTAAAGTAAAACAGTTTAATAAGTTGTAAAATTCAATAGCCTTGTTATATCGGCGCCCGGCCCGTCCGAAGTAATTGTCTGCTAAAATTACTCTAGTTTTCTCGTTTGCTGTACTCGAGCCCGACTAGCCTAACTTTCACAATTTGCCGGTTATAACCTTATAACCTTATTCTCCCATGCTGGTCTGGGAGAAATAAAAAAACTTAGAATGTACCAGCTGCTTCTCTTCCCACGCAGATCGTAAAAGCCGATCGAGGGAATGGGCAAAAATGCAAATCATGTTAACAGGCGATGCGGCTAGCAACCCATCACTGTATTGATTGCTTTTCCATCTTCTCGCCCACCATGACGCTAAAAGTGGCTTTTGGGTCTTGCGGCCCTGGGCTCTGCATAGAACCGCAAGACCCAAAATGCTCTGTCTGCCCCATTAGGGATAAAGACGTGATAGTATATATGTATGTATGTATAACCTTATTGTGTGTTCGCATGCGAAAATAAATTGAAATCTTGTTTGTCTATATCGTTTGTTTTAGAAAAAATCGTAAGAAGGTAGGTATGCTAAATATAAGGAGTCACCTCCAAGAGATACCTGATTTACAAGGCCTACTGGCATGTTAATCTGGGTAACCTCAGTTCAGGCACAGATTACTAATAAGTTAGTTCAGGGATTGATCCCAGTCATGATCAGGGATTCAATCAGCGGTGACTTATCGCATACATCTTAATGGAGTAAATCTCAAGTTAATCCCTCTAAGACACAGGCAATAATAGGCTATTCTTATTATATCTTGCGCATTGATTGGCAATCGCTTTTATCAATTATATTTAACGGCGTCAATATTCACTTTAGCATTGAGGTAGAAACCTAGATATCTTGATCGACAAGAACTTGAAATGGTCGCCTCAGCTTACAAAGGTTCATCAGCCGCACAACGTCCACTGCTGGACATAGGCCTCTCCCAAAGATTTCCAAAATGACCGATCTAGAGCGGCTTGCATCCAGCGCCAGAGCTCCAAAGGTTAGTAGAAAATATTTGCCTGCGAGTTCTCTCGAAAGACTGCATAACTTTCTCCCTGTAAGGACTAAAATTGCGCTGGCACATTTCTCCTGCTCATCCTTGACTATTGCTGTGTGGTTTTCGGCAGAACAGGGCCACTCCAAGTCCTCCCGTGGATGTCGTAGAAGGCGACTTAGGAAATACAAGCTAAACAAAGCTTATAAAATAAACATCAAAGAGACCTCTCTAACCCGTGTGGCCAGCGAGGAGTGTGTAGGCCAAGTCCTCTGGCTGCCAGAGGCTGAGGAGGAGCTGTTATCATTTCGTCGCTATCTTTTCTTTTTATTTATTTATTTATTTAAAATTTATTGCACAGTAAAAAAACGTACAAGTGGCGGACCTAATGCCATATGGCATTCTCTCCCGGTCAACCATTGGACCAAGCGGAAAATATGTGTGGCTGGCGTGATAAAGATCGTTGAAAAGTATACTAAATATATTTATGTACATAAGTATGTATACTCAAAATACATATACATTACAAAAATAAACAATTAAACATAGGTATAATATATATCTATACATAACATACAATATATATAAAATAGAATATATATAATAGCATAAATACTAATAAAAACATAATATCAGGATGACTGGGACTAGGACTGCAGTAGGAACAATTTATGTACCGCTCGTTTGAAAGCCAAACGACTGGGGGCTCTTCTTATACTCTCCGGAAGGGCATTCCATAGCTCGATAGCCTGGACTTGGAAAGACTTACCCATGAATGATGTGCGATGCAGAGGGATATCAAGGATAAGAGTGCTAGAGGAGCGAAGTGTACGAGAGTTATTACGACTGTTCTCCGATTATTCGAAGACGCTTGAACCGATTTGGAATATTATTTTTTTTGTTTAAAAAGGGCATACTTTTTAAGTAGCCCTATAGAAACTTTATCAAAATCGGTTGTGTAGTTTGGAGGTGAAGTCAGTTTTTAGTTTTGAAAAATTATATTTAAATGAGAGATCTTCGTATATATTTTCCAACGTACTGATGGTCCAAAGGAGGTTGTATGGAACGTTATTTATTTATCGCAATGAACGTTCCTATCAAGTTCAAAAAACTTAGTTATATGCAATAGTCTTCAAAACAAAACTTCTCAGCTCATTTTATCTTAAGAAAACACGCCCAGCCTTTGCCTTTAAAAGCAAGCTTCCCCTTTGCTAAGTGAACGTACTATAAAGCGAACTCTTTTGTTCAAGTATGGTCTAAGTTCAGTTAAGGCAGATACGGTGAATTTATTATGCCCGTGTGTGGGTGCTTAACGGTAGTTTGTACACACATTACGCTAAAATATGGGTTTGTCTTAAAAAAGATAAAAAGGGTGAGCGTTGTGTTTTATAAGGGTAACAGGGTAACAGTACGTAGACAAATCGGGTACACTTTTTATCCAGGTATAAAGACTGATAGATGAAAGATTAGGTATCTATTGGCAGGTTTTTGTCGCACTACTACCCAGATCATTTTTTCCTGCCTTTTCAGATGCTTGGTTTGATTGAAAAAAGCCCTCTATGGAATAAACCCGCCGTTGTACATTTTTATTTTTAATGCATATGTTTTGTACCTTGTTTATATTCAAATGAGTAATAGAAAGTTAAAAGCAACAAACAAGACTGTGCTAATACCGAGACTACGTTCAAGATGAGTAAAGGTAATGATATGCTGCGTTCAGTCCATGACATTTCGCTATTGACACATTGAGAGAGATAGAGAAAGAGATAGAGAAAGAGAAGAAGTTTTACCCTTTAACTTCATGATGGTAACATCAAAATGAAAAGAAAATAAGTCAAAACACACACATCCTCGCTCTGCTATAATGGAATCTCGGCCTAAACTTCTTTTATATTCAATAGTTTATTCTCTCTCACCATCATAAACGGCGAAATAAAACTTCCCAACTCGTTTTATCTCGCAAGGAAACTCTGTCGTTAAAGCAAGCTTCCTATTAGCTTAGTAAATAAGTTTATTTATGCACGAAATATGTCTAGATTAGCTGTATGTAAAATTCTATACACAGCTTAGCTAGACATATTTCGTGCTACTCGTTAGATTTTTGATTTAAAGAAATCGCATTGCTAGCCGCTCTTCTTTCATAAAAATCCATGGCTGTCGGTGGCCCTGTAGCAGAAAAAAGAAAACAAACAAACATAATAATCCATCCGTGCGCTCGCTGTATCGGCCAAATACAGAACACTGCACAATTTAATGCACGGCCGAGTGCAAAATTAAATGCATTTTTGTGTGAGCCGCGGGAAATATTGCCGGCTACAAATATCCTTCCAGCATGCATGACGGCGTCTGCACAACTTAACAGTAGGACAGAATGATAACTCTTCACATATATTTTTTTATCCGTCTATATCGTCCAGTAAAATGCAGAAGAGTTGATGTGATTTTTTTACTCTACTGTACTGTAACTGTATTTAAAAGCAAGCTACAAATAGTTGCAAACCGGATGAACGCAGTAGATAGTAAAAAATAATACTTGTGTGATTTGTCCGTATATATTTAATATTTTCAAAGAGGACGCTACTGTCCGTTCTTCGCTGTACGTTTTCTAGTCGGTTTTTCCGACATCTCTTGGAGAGGAAAATTGATCGACTTCAAGTTTTGCATGCATTTAGAAGGATCAGTTAATTGAGTTGGTGGTTTATTGTAAGTTTTACAGATAGAAAGAGAAGCAGCTGGAACATGCTATATTACTCTACAATATCCATGTTTTCCAGAACTGCTTGTAAGAATGCAAGTTTTGTTCCTTCTATAAAAACTTTAGTACCTGGGCGACCGAGCTTTGCTCGGTTACATCTCAAACATTAACAATTTTTTTTAAACTTGTTTAAAAACAATGCAAAATAAAAAATTATATATAAACTCAAACAAAAAAAAAAAAACAAAAGTAAGTCACCGAGTGGGATTCGAACCCGTAACACCCTTTCTAACGGTCGGTATCCTTAACCGCTGAGCTAAAAACAAGACGGTCGGCGCGACGAAATTGCCGACCATATTAAAAGAAAAACGCATGAAAACTCAAAAACACGCGTTTTCCCAAACATAAAACTAATCTAGATCGATTGTTTACCCCCGAAAACCCCCATATACAAATTTTCAGCAAAATCGTTAGAGCCGTTTCCGAGATCACAGAAATTTATAAATATATAAATAAATATATATGTCGGCGAGTTCAAGATAATCCCATTTATTATTGTTTTCGATGTGCAAACAGAAAGTTGTTTACTACAAAACATAACTGCTACATTTTCAAATATTTCAACAAGTATAAAAGCGGTCGCCCTACCGACGAGCGGCTCAGTCTTGTGCGGACCGCCGTACTGTGAACATCTCCTTTGCGTAGTGTGCTGTGGGCTTGGCCATAACTTCTTTAATTATGATTGTTGTAATAGATGAGAATTTGGTAAACCGATTTATTACAATGATAGTTGTTTCAGCAAGACGATAAGCCCAGGTGGACACAGATTCAATAACTGTGTGGGCCAGGGGTATTCAGACACATATGGTTGGAATCCATGATACAGCGCGAGGCGGATCGCTGTATTTATCGTCACACTTTTAGTGAGTTCGGCGTAGGTCATCTCCTGCTCCGTCATCAGAAGTTGGATCTGAATCTTTTGCCCACTTGAGTGAATCCATGGGAGAATAGGGGTGAAGAGTCCGACAGGGGCCGAAAAGTGTGATTATAATTGGACCGTCTTTTGAATTGTCCAGAGATAAGGGACCCGTATTTTCAGTTTGCCAGAGGGGTAAAAATTCACAAGGATACGGAGCGTCAAGGTTCCGGAGTGGGGGCTTGCGGAGTCACACTTAGGTAAAAATCGTGCTTGAGTGTGACGTCACGCAAAATTTCAATGCGCTGTATCTTTGTCATTTTTGGTTTCTCAGATAAAGGAAAGAGTGTGTGTAATTATATTTAAGAAACTACAATGTTGTTTGATGGTCTAACCGATGGACCAAAAGTGTTTTTCCATTCATCATGCCTATTCTGAAAAACAGGAACCTGTCCATTTATTTAATAATCGTATGGCTATTATTACAGTCGTTTTTCTGTATCTATTGTATTGCGTCTTTTTGCAGGGTGAACCAGGTTTCCGGCAGTCTCGAATAATGTGGTCCATGTCCTATTCAGGAGCGCCACATCCGCAAGCTGGGGAGTCAATCCAGTCGCACCGGAATTCAAACGATCTAGTTCGTCCCCATCCAGTTCTCAGTCTGTGGAGCTGGCACAATTCTCTGCGTGGGAGAGAGAACCCTGATAGTTTTTCAGTGGGGTTGATGGTTATATCCACATAGGTGGATTCAAATTCTATTCTTTTTGATGGTAAAGTGGTTTTTCAACAGTCAATCTTATAGAGCTGGTGTCGTGACTTCAGTCTTAGCCTTTTTAATAGTTTGTGGATGGAGTTTAGCAGTGCAATGTGTCGATAACTTTTGGGGTCATTGACAGGCTCTGGTTTTAGTATCGCAACCCATCCTGTGTTGCATATGGTCTGTGTGACCACCGTCTGTGTGACAACCGTCTGTTCTACAAGCGTCTGTGTGACCAGCGTCTGTGTGACAAGCGTCTGTGTGACAAGCGTCTGTGTGACAAGCGTCTGTGTGACAAGCGTCTGTGTGACAAGCGTCTGTGTGACAAGCGTCTGTGTGACAAGCGTCTGTGTGACAAGCGTCTGTGTGACAAGCGTCTGTGTGACAAGCGTCTGTGTGACAAGCGTCTGTGTGACAAACGTCTGTCTGCCAACCGTCTGTGTGACAAGTCTGTCTGAATGGCAGCCGGCCTGTGTGACAACCTTTAACGCCAGTAATGGTGCTAACGAGAGTGAAGCGATCAGTGCAAAGATACTTAACGTGTGTTTAGTTTCAGCTACTTCTGCAAAGGTGCTAAATTGCTAACAAGTGAACCATAACTGCTGGCCACGTATTGCGGCCGAGTTGGAGTCAGCGGCAGTGCCGCAGGCGCTGGAGATTCCTGATGAAGTGAGGTGAAGTGAAAAAGCGAGTTGATATCGTGTGTATTTCTGTGTCGTAATCTTATCTGCTGAATCGCAAAGATAACCTGGTGAGTTTTTATATTTTTTCGATTTAAGAGTAGAGCAGAGAGCAATTTATTTCGAAACCTTTAGTTTTAAAACATAAAGTAGAATAATGTCTAGTCTTTTGACCACTATGCAAGCAGAAAATAATTATGATTTCGCTATTTTAAATAAAAACGTGTATTATCTGCTAAGCTTAGTGAGTTAATCTTATCGTCATGAGTTGATAGATGAGCTTAACATCACTTGAGGTGGCATAAGTCACTGTTAGTCGGAGCTGGCAGAGGCGCCAGTTAGTATCCTAGCAAATAGTCTAGTTTGAGTATTTTAAATTATAATTTTTAGCGTCTTATAAGCTTACGTGTGAATACTGGTGTAAAATGATAGTTATTAGGTACGTTACGTACTTTATTATTCGTAAAGTTGGAGAGATAAGTTCTCCTAGCCTTTGCCTCATATCTTATACCTTTAAACGAGCAATTCTTGTATGTATGTGTGTATATATATATATTTATTTATAAATTTCTGTGATCTTGAAAACGGCTCTAACGATTTCGCTGAAAATGTGTATATGGGGGTTTTCGGGGGTAAACAATCGATCTAGATTAGTTTTATGTTTGGGAAAACGCGTGTTTTCGAGTTTTCATGCGTTTTTCTTTCCACGCAGAATATGGTCGCTAATTTCGCGCGCCGACCGCCTTGATTTTAGCTCAGTGGTTAGGAGTACCGACCGCTAGAAAAATGTTACGGGTTCGAATCCCACTCGGTGACTTACTTTTATTTTTATTTTATGTTTAAGTTTATATATAATTTTTTATTTTGCATTGTTTTTAGACAAGTTTAAAAAAAAAAATAGTTAATGTTTGAGATGTAACCGAGCAAAGCTCGGTCGCCCAGGTACTTGGACTTAAGATAGCTAAATATTATGATGACTTTTATAAAGATTATAATGAGATAATGACCAGGGTGATGATGATGATATTGATAATGAAGAGACAGTGATGACGATGAAGATATTATTGATGAAGAGGTAGTGATGATGAAGAGGTGATTAATAGGACGGCGAGCCTACCATGATGATGATCATGGTGATGACTTTATTTAAAAGGACCCTTCACCGTTTACTATGTGAGTAATAACATTTTACCATTAATTTATTATTTACTGTGTTTTAGGTTAACTGAAGTCAAGTCCCGTTACTTGAGTAAATTTTAATCTGGATAATTAAAGTCGAGTAAATATTGTGATATTATAGCCAAATTCAAGAATATCGTACTGATAAGCAATGTTATTTTTATTGTTAGGAAGTCCGTAGAAAAAAGATTAAGTTGCAAACGCTTTAACTGTATTCTAGCCACGCTTTAGTGTAACAAAAGTACTGTAAACGTTTGTTTTTGTTGACATTTGGGTGTTTTCCTGAGCCAGGGATGAATTATTTTGAGCTGTTGGCGGGATTAAGCGTCGCAAAGTGGTGTCTTTTGTTTTTGAAATTATCCATTTTAGCGTAGTTTTGGATTTATTATTACGGAAGGGCTGATGGTGAAAGCGTTGTTTGGCTCCGAGGATCTGTGTCGTCATCTGCCTGTATTTCATACAAATTCCCAGTGCAGTCTAAGTGCAAATAGTGAAAACTGTTTGTTTTGACGTTTGGAGGAAGGTGTCAGATTTGACTTGTTGGAAAATAGCGTATATTATCTACCCAGTTGACATTTATTTTCACTTCTTCTTCTTATCGTGTCGTTGGCTTGAATTTTAAATTTTGTTCTTCGAGAACGTTGCCACTTTTACGCTTCCCTCCGAGGCAGAGTATAGGTCAAGCACGGTACAGCTGGTAGGGCATAGAGGTGATCTAATGATTTAATCGTCATGACCACAATCGCCCTGTGCTTCTGCTTGGTCTATATGGCACCAGCGCGCCAGATTATGTTTACATCGGCCTACTTCAGTTCGGAGGTAATTCAAGCACCTCCAAGTAGCCCATGGCAGTTTATGACCTGGCGGTAGCGCCTCTGATGGTTGGATGTAATCGGGGGTGGAGCATACTGTTCGCACCACATTCTAAACCTAGATGATTCCGGTTGTTCTTACGTATAACTACTTGAATCATTATGACGATTTTTCACCTGTTCAATTAGTTGAAAAATCGAGATGCTTTCCGGGCATGAAACTCAAAGCAAATACACAAGTGTTTTCATTATAGGTTGACAAGTATGCGGGAGCCAGAGAAGCTCATTAGGAAGACCGATAGCATAGCCGTAGGCTTTATTGCCATAGGTAGAGTGATGAATTGCTTTGTTTATTTTGTTGTGACCGTACTAGAGTTGACCCGTAGTCCGTGAGTGGGCAGTATGCGGTCGGCTCTTGTGGAGGTCGAGTTTCTGGAGGAAATCATAAGGTCAAGTGGACCTGGTGATCACAGGTGGTAATACGCGTATTAGTGTGAGGCTAACGATGGCAATTTTGTTACTGATATGTCTTGGTGATCTCTTCTAACTGAATTAATAATTCGTTAAAATTTAGAAGTTCTATTCGTTTTGATTCAATTTAACTTTTAATAACTGGTAAAGAGAACATATGATTAATAATAACTTTGAACTAGCAGGAAGGCTGGCTGCGTTCCTTAACATGTGATCGCTGCACATAGACATGAAGTTATTACTATCCAATTCGATTTTAAAGATTTATCGATGTTCATTTTTTTGTTTTGAGTTTATTATATTTTAGATCATTTAATCCAATTAAGTAAGTCATCTAATAAAGACGGTTATTTATAGTAAAAAAAAATATATATACAGTACATAATAATTAATTTAACTAAAAACGAAATAACCTACCTAAATTAAAATGTTAAAAGAACGAACTGAAATATAACTAACCAAAAAAATATAAAAATAAAACATATACCTAAGAGACTGGCGGCATTGCCTCGTCGTACAGCAAGACTTCTAAAAAAAAATTACTAAAGCTTTGTTTTGATCAGGTTTGGCCGAACGGTGTACCGTTTGTGCTTTGTGTTGATCTTAAATATGAAACCCGAGGACGGGTGTTACTGTCAAGATGGCAGTGTCGGCGAGTTAAAAATTGATTCCTTTAAATTGATCCCCGAATTTTGTTGATTCGAATGATTGAATACGTAAGCATTGTGCGAAAAATCCCTTAGTCATGATTTCTTTATAATTATTCCTGTATAGATCTTAGCTGAAGGACAAATTAAAGACCGGTTCAGAAAAGTAGTTTTGCAAGGCACTTTTCTGGAGTAGAATTTTTGTGAGTTGAAATTTTGTTATAGTTTTGTGGGACGCTTATTGCCGAGCTAGATCAGAATCATTTTATGGTTATTTCTAACCATGCTACCATAGTCTACATAATAGTACAAGTAAAGAAGATTCACTCTGAAAAATCAATAAAAGGAATAGAGACTCTCGCTACG
Organism: Acrobasis consociella; assembly: GCA_963555685.1. Classification (NCBI taxonomy): domain Eukaryota; kingdom Metazoa; phylum Arthropoda; class Insecta; order Lepidoptera; family Pyralidae; genus Acrobasis; species Acrobasis consociella. Next base: position 363,768 of record OY743106.1, read on the forward strand.
ATACAATTAAGTTCAATTCAGATCGCACAATGCTAATGACTTACAGTTATATTCACCTAGACAATCCATCTCGTTCTATCGCGTAACGCTTACCTTTTCTGGCGCACTGATTAGCCACGCAGGCATGGCCGCCGTACGTACTTGCGTTTTTAATACATACCGCGGAGTGAGGCAAGCCTGATGCTACTTACTAGTTTAAATTACTATTGAGAGTGCGTACGAGGACGTACGCATGTCAGGTTGGCCGTGTCGGCGAGTTCAAGATAATCCCATTTATTATTGTTTTCGATGTGCAAACAGAAAGTTGTTTACTACAAAACATAACTGCTACATTTTCAAATATTTCAACAAGTATAAAAGCGGTCGCCCTAGCGACGAGCGGCCAACTCTTCCGGCACTCTTCGGTCAACTGCCACCGGCCGATCGCCTGCGTGCGATGCGGAGGCCCCCACAAGGCGGGTGACTGCGACCGCCCGAAAGATGAGCCCGCAACCTGCGCCAACTGCGGGGGCCCGCACCCCGCCAACAACACCTCGTGCCCCGTATTTAAGCGGGAGGCGAGGAACAAGCGCCCCGGCCCGGTGGCACGCACGGGCTCCGCTCCAACGCCGCGTCCGGCCACAGAGGAGACAGCGGGGGCTTCCTTAATGGCCCCCGCCAACGCCCCTACGGCCAGAGGAGCAGAGCTCCCGAAGAAGAAAAAGAAAAAGAAGAAGAAATCATCAGCGGGCAGCTCTGCTCCCGCCCCCCCCGAAGATCGCCAGCCTCAGGCCCCGCAAGCCCCGGCAACCCAGGCCTCCCAAGCCCAAGCAACCCAGGCCCCCCAACCACTGCCTCCAGCACAAGGGATGCCCCCACAGCATCTCCACATGCTGTTCCAGGCGTTCCAGTCCCTGGCAGCCATGACCCCCGACCAGCTGGCCGCGTCGGGTCTCCTCAGAGGTGTCCCCAACCTTCCACACTAATATGGATAAAGGCCCTCTGAGGATAGCGCACTGGAACGCCAAGACACTCAACCGAAAGAAGCAGCTGCTGACGAACTTCCTCCGTCAGCAGCGTATTGATGTCATGCTGGTCAGCGAGACCCACCTCGGGGAATCTAATCCTTACAAGATCCCCGGGTACATTTGCTACCGCAAGGACGAGAAGAGTCCCGTCAACGGCAGACCCTACAGAGGACTCGCGGTGTTCGTGAAGAGGAATGTCGTCCATCAGGCCATACCGCACACGGAGTTCCAGACAATGTACGCGTTGGGCGTACTGGTCAGCGTCGCCGGCCAAGAGACAAGGCTGTTTGCGACGTACGTGCCGCCATCCAGCAAAAACAGCAAGCTGGATCCGCAGGAGCTGCGCGCACTACTGATGCACCCCACGCCGACTCTAGTGGCCGGCGACTTCAACGCCAAACACACCGTCTGGAACTCCACGAAGGTGTGCCCCCGCGGACGACTCCTACACCTGGACTCTGTAGTCCACAACTACGAGGTGATGGGCCCCGACGAGCCGACTCACTATGGCCCGACGGGTGAGCCCGACGTCATCGACCTTGTGGCCTACAGAGGTCTACGAACACCGCCCACACAAGAAGTCTCCCTGGACCTGCCGTTTGACCACAGACCCGTTCTTCTCGTCCTTCAGGACCTACCGGCAAGGGTCTCGCTGCCCAGCAGAACATCAAAAGTCAGCTGGGCGAAGTTTGAGGAAGCGCTTGAGAGCGACAAGGCTAGGGTCGCTTTCAAGCGGGTCTCCACCGGCGAAGAAGTTGAGCAGGCGGCGAGCGCCATCACCTGCTGCATCCGCGCCGCCCTTGAAGCCGCAACGCGCCCGGTCTCGGCCACAGCAAAGCCGGACCCGCTGCCCGCCGACATCAGCAAGTTGCTGGCCCAGAAGAGGCGGCTGCGGCGGCAGTGGCAAAACACTCGCTGCCCTGCCACCAAGACGGAGCTCAACAAGCTGGTGGAGACCATCAAGGATCGCCTACAGGAGCACACAGCCAGATCGTGGGAGAACCACCTACTCTCGGTGGGCGGTGATATCCCCTCCATTCACCGCCTCTGCCGGCAGCTTACGGGCGAACCCCAACCCGTCCGACCGCTGCTGGCAGCCGATGGCCTCCCACGATTCAAAGCCGAAGATCGCGCCGAGATCTTCGCGGAGCATCTGGAGCGTCAATTCACGCCGAACCCAGTGGCCGACCAGGATCATCACAAGATGGTCATCGAGCACCTTCGAGCTTACTTTGCGGAGCCGGTACCAGAAGAGGAGAATGCAGCGTTCTTCACTCCCGGCCAGGTCCTGCGAGTGATCCGGAGCCTGAAGCCCAGGAAAGCCCCGGGCGCAGACAACGTTACGAACGAGGCGCTCCGCCATCTACCGCCTACGTACATCACGGCGGTGACGCGCCTCTTCAATGGCATCCTGCGCTCGGGACACTACCCAGAAGACTGGAAAACCGGCCGGGTCATTATGCTGCCCAAGCCGGGGAAGAACCTGCAGAAGCCTGAGAGTTACCGGCCCATCACACTCCTCAGCGCCCTCTCGAAGGTGTTCGAGAAACTCCTGCTCGGCCTCCTGCTCCCGCACATACCACCGCGCGCGGAACAGTTTGGTTTTCGGCCTGAACATTCAACGACGCTCCAGATAGCCAGACTGCTGCACAAGATCTCGGCGGCAGCCAACCGCAAGGAGCACGTGGCTGTGGTGCTCCTTGACAACGAGAAGGCGTTCGACTGAGTATGGCACGAGGGGTTGCTGTACAAAATGTCGACAACGCCCAAGCCCATGCCCAAAAGACTGCTTAGAATTGTGGCCTCCTTCCTCGAGGACAGGAAGATAAGGGTGGCGGTAGAAGACGCCGTATCATCGGAACGCCCCGTGCGGGCTGGTGTTCCCCAAGGAAGCTGCTTGTCGCCTGCGTGCTACGCGTGGTACACCGACGACATCCCAGTGGCCGGTCAGGCCGAGTTGGCGCTCTTCGCCGACGACGCCGCGTACTTTGCCGTCAGTGTAAACGCAAAGTACGCCGCCAAGAAACTCCAGAAGGCCCTAGACGCCCTGCCTGACTGGCTCTCCAAGTGGAGGTTGTCGGTGAACGTCAGCAAGACGCAGGCACTAATATCGGGGAACACCAACCTACCGCCGCCCTTGAAGCTCTTCGGCGAAGACGTGCCGTGGCAGCCGCACGTCAAATACCTGGGGGTGAAGTTCGACAGGCGCCTTAGCTTGAAGGCCCACGTCGACGAGGTGGTGGCAACGACGAAGATGACCCGGGGGAAATTGCGTCCAGTGCTTTCCTCCAGTCTCCCGCTACGGACGCGGCTCGGGGTCTACAAGGCCTACGTTAGATCCCGCCTCACATACGCGGCCCCTGCGTGGTACGCATACTGCTCGGAGACAAACAAGCGACGTCTTCGTGCTCAAGAAAACCTTTGTCTCCGGGCGGCCGTCGGGGCCCCGCGTTACGTGAGGAACGCCGTCATCCACCGGGACTTGAAGTGGGAAGGCCTGGACACCTTTGTCTCTCGTCTGGCGAGGGGCATGTACGAGAAGGCGGACCGCTCGGCGCACCCCCACCTCAGGGGGATTGCGCCTTTGCACGCCCGCCCGCCGGACGGCAGGTGCATGCCCTCGCCCCGCGATGCCATCATCCCGTTGCCAGCCGAGCTAGGCGCCGCACCAGCAGCGACGCCTCAACCGAACCCCCAGGACTGAAGAAGCCTGAAGTGGCCGCCACGGCCACGATCCTGTGACCCGCCTACCGTAGTAGGCGGCGGCAGCAATTCGCTGAAGAGGGCCACAGCCCTGAGCAGCAACCCCGCTCCCGCCGAAAGGCGGAGTGCGAGAAGAACTACGCGCACGAGCGGCTCAGTCTTGTGCGGACCGCCGTACTGTGAACATCTCCTTTGCGTAGTGTGCTGTGGGCTTGGCCATAACTTCTTTAATTATGATTGTTGTAATAGATGAGAATTTGGTAAACCGATTTATTACAATGATAGTTGTTTCAGCTAGACGATAAGCCCAGGTGGACACAGATTCAATAACTGTGTGGGCCAGGGGTATTCAGACACGTATGGTTGGAATCCATGATACAGCGCGAGGCGGAGCGCTGTATTTATCGTCACACTTTTAGTGAGTTCGGCGTAGGTCATCTCCTGCTCCGTCATATATATATACAAGAATTGCTCGTTTAACGGTATAAGATTTGGAAAAATTGTTGGGGTCCCAATAGTCAGACAAATATTTTTGCTTCCAATTTTACTCAGCTTTTTCAAATTCAGCTCCCTTTTTCTAACATGGTCAAAAATGATATAGTTCATTCTGTGTTCTCTTCATTTTCGTGGCACGTACGTTGTTTTGTTGATGGAGCGATATTGCGACTGCACCTTAGCGTGAACTTATAGCGCCTGCCTGCAAACTAGATTTATTGGCATTTGTTTTCTATTTTTAACTTTGCATTACTATTTTACAAGTTTATTTGCTACAGACAAATTAAAAAAAACCGACACCATCTAGTGATAAGTGGCGGAACTGCGTATATTGATATCGTATCGCCATCTATTATTTGTCAGGTAAATTACTACTAATAAGTGGCGGTATATATTAATATTGACATCGTAGCGCTATCTAATACTTATTGTCAGGAAAATAACATAACTCCGAATTTGAAGCATTTTTACCTCCTTAAAAATACTTTATTTAGTGAAAAATTACAATTACTCGCCTTCCATTAAATTTCAATTAGCTCCGATCAAAGACTCGAGTTAAAGTAAATTAAGCCACACAAATCATTTCCCTGCACTGATTTCAATCAACGGCAATGTTACCGTAGAAAATTAAAATTACATTTCACCAAAATCCATTTGTTCACAAAAAATTTAAATCACATTCCACCATAATCAATTCGTTCGCAAACAAAGCCGAATAAAAAATGGCGTAGTGATGATTATCTGCGATTCTGTCGCCGCCAATCAGCGGAATATAAAAAACTTTTTTTTTTCAATCGACGCGCTGGCAGAAGCATTCTATCATGGGGTAGCACCAAGTAAGGAGTTCCATTAATTGTGCTTTGCCCCCGACAAAAAAGGAGTGTTATAAGTTTGAATATCTGACTGAATGTCTGTCTGTTTGTCTATGTGTCTGTCTGTGGCATTGTAGCGCTCAAACGTATGAACCAATTCTAAAGAAATTAAATACAATGTAATTTCATTAGAAACCTTTCAAAAGTCGGGGGTTTTTTAATATTCCTGGCAAATAAACTAGTTACAAGTCTTCATTTTTTCAAACTCCAAGGGAAGATTTTTTCGCTAGGCATGCTTCTGGGAAGGCGCGACTGTGAACTGCTTCATCGTTGTGGTACTAGATCTTGGAAGTGGCGTAAAGGTCACTAAGTACACAAAGGCAAAAGGTCATGATGGTAAGTGCTTTACCGTAGCCTATGACGCTTGTTACAACAGAATACTACTTGCGCGGTGCCGACTCATAACAAATACTACGAAGAAATGTTACGGCGTAGCACTTGTCGTAGCAATCGCTACGAAACCTTGGTACATTATGGATTTTACCGACCTACCGACGATGCTTAGCTTAGCCACAGATTACTAATAAGTTAGCTTAGCACTTATTATTAACATACTTCCAAAAAGGAGGAAATAAAGGCAAAGGAGAAGAATTACTTTTTTGTTCACCGGTTGTTCAAACGTGGTTGAATCGATTAGGAAAATTTAGTATAAAATGCAGTACCAAAGTTTGCAACGATTTAACCCTTTGGTAATCAATAATCGTAATTATTTATTATCACATGTATTTCTTTTATTTTCAATATTTATAAAACATATTTATTTCTAAGTACTCACATAAAGTATCTAAAATCTTTCGCTCTTTAGTCCGACCATGTATTTAAACGCAGCACGAGTGTCCCGCCTAAGCCCCGGTAACAAGTCGCCATCCATTATGTGTCCGCTATTGTTTGACAGGCGTTGTATCAAAACGTGTCCAGCCCGCGACACCCCCCACCCCCGCCCACTTCCAAATTCATTACTAATTTTGATTTTTTCGGGCGTGAAATTGGGGTAATTTGCATAATCATTTTCAACTGTTTTGAACATAGACCTAGATTTTTTTTTGGTTTTAAATCATGAATGTATGTTTTATAGAAATGGATATAATATAGTAGGAGGAAGGATATAGAGTGTAGGCCAAATCCTCTGGCTGCTCTGACTAAGTATGGCTCAGGGGAGATACTCCAAAAGCAGTACGCAAGCAAGACGGACTTTACGGCGTATCCGCGTTTTAGTGTCAAACAACATTGAGCACTAAGGAACGATGATAAAGTCTAATTAGGTTTGACATAGAAATGGGACATCGCTATCTAATGTATCGTAGTACAGAGACGGTCGTGCTCCTGCAGTGGAGACAAAAAGATCCGATGATGATGACATATTTGTATTATTTATGAATAAAAATACCTACAAAAATACAGTATAATAGCAAGTATGTATCATGCCCATAACATTAAACTATTTAAATTTTAAGCCCGGTTTCCGTCGTGTAATTTTAACATTTTAAAATAATTAAGTTTAATTAATGCGCCGTCCAGCGGAAATTGTGCACAATGCAATTATTTTTGCTGAAATATCAAAATATACTCGGTAACGTTTGCTTTTGCAGTGGATAATAAATATGAAATGAAGTACCTAGTAAATCTAAAACAAATTTTCATTCAGATTTTTTGATGTTTTTACGTACGTTTATGTGGTGTCTTTTAAAAAATATTCCATCCCCATTTTTTTTCGCGGGTCTACCTGAAGAAATTGTTTTACAAATAGTAAGCATTATGTGTACTTTTACAAGGTATTATTTATAAATTTTTCGAGTGTACATGAACCAATAAAATAAAGTAAATAAATGAATCCGCTCTTCCAGCTAAGGCTACTAACACACTGCACCGCGCCGCGCTGCGACGTGCGGGGACGCAGTGTGGTCGTGTGTGGTCTTCTCCTAATAATTAATTATTTATAGGTAACTATCCCTGGCCCTACTCTCCTTTTTCGGGAATTTCGGAATAAAAACTATGGTAAAAATATGTCCTTCTCCTGGTGTCAAACTATATCCAATGTCCAGGTTAGTAATTATTGTTTTTATCACTATAAACTCGTTACAAATAAGCCGTGTGGTTCCGGGTAAGAATAGGACCACTCCATCTCTTTCTGTGGATGTCATAAAAGGCGACTAAAGGAAACATAGCACTAAAAAGCTCGTGCTACAATAGCATTCCCAAGGAGGGTTGACGTCAGGCAGGCGGCCGGTCGTAAAATAAAGCCAAATCAAAATGGAAAGGCAAAAAAGATGAGAGAGAGAGAAACTCGTTACAAATAACCCCCGCAGTTTTACCCTCGGAAAAAATAGTTTATGTGTTAATCAGGATGTCAGCATCCTGCATACTAAATTTTATCAAAATTGGTCCAGCCGTTTGCGCGTGAAGAGGTTATAAACATACAAACATATACACACACTCACAAACTTTCGCTTTTATAATATTAGTGTGATATCTAGAGATGGATTTTCTAAATAAATAAACTTTTAATTTGTGTCCTAAGCAAAATGTTAAAATTTAATGTCTGCAAGGCAAATTTACCCATTCTTTTCAATGAATCATTTTATTTATTTCATATTATCATACTTATTAGGTACCAATATAATAATATGCACGTCAATTTTCTTTAGTAAAAAAAATTCTATCAAACAGTATATATTTTAATAAGTAAATGTTTCGTTACATAAAATTAAATTTAATAAGGATATTCTCTTTGCTTATCGTCGCTCTCTAAATACTGGGATTAGTGCAGGAGCGTGTCCCTCGGTGCACCTGCAGCCACCCTGCCGTTCAGTGTACGATTAAGCAAAGGATAAGTATGAAAAAAAAGTGCTGATGTCATTTAAAACAAATTATTTTTCTCGGAAAACGAATAAGCAGTTTATGTATTTCCTCCATTCATTAATGAATCAAAACTAAAAATAATATCTTTAATCTAAAAAAGATATCTTTTATAGTCTTCTTTAAGGTTTGCTGGAAAAAATTGATTTAGCGATAAGCCTTTTGTACCATTTATATTTTAAATGTACTTTTGATTTTTGTATTAAGACATGATAATTATCCTCGAGAGAGTTGCAGACTTTAAATACCTGGGTCACTGGGTCTCCGAAAATCTCAAAGATGACGTCGACATTGAGAGGGAGCGAAGGGCGTTGGCTGTCCGGGGGAATATGCTGGTTCGTAGGTTTGCAAGATGTACGGCTGATGTCAAAATTACCCTATTCAAGGCATACTGCCAGTCTTTTTATACCTGCAATCTATGGGTCAGCTATACTCAACGGTCACTCAGCGCCCTTCGTGTACAATATAACAACATATTTAGAATGCTGTTGGGGTTTCCAAAACATTGTAGTGCTTCGGGCATGTTTGCAGAGAGGCACACTGACGGCTTTCAGGCAATCATCAGAAAAAGAGTCGCCTCGCTAATGCAGCGTGTCCGAAATAGCTCCAACGGCATTCTAAGTGTGTTAGCAAATAGGCTAGACTGTCCGATGATGAGGCATTGGATCGGAATTCACGTATCTCGCACGTGAATGCCGATCCAAAGCCTTACTAAAAATGTTTCTTTTTTTTTTTTTAGTTAATTTGCGTTTCTCTTTGTGTACTAATATAGGTTAAGTTTACTAACACTATATGGATTTATAATTATCTGAAATAAAAATATATTATTATTATTATTATAAATTATCCTACGATAATAATTATATATTTGATTTTTTCATACTAAGTTAGATGAACCGATGCATGACCGATGGGGCAAAAAGGTTCTCGAATGGCGACCACGTAAAGGCAAGCGAAGCGTAGGACACCCACCCACAGGGTGGTCTGACGACCTAAACAAGGTCACTGGATGCAAGCCGCTCTAGATCGATAATTTTGGAAATTATTTGGGAGAGGCTTATGTCCAGCAGTGGACGTTATGCAGCTGAAATGATAATGATGATACTAAGTTAGTGCAATAAAGAATTTTTATCTTATCTTTAAAATAATACAAAAAAAAAATATGATTCATAATGACTGTGAAAATGATCAATTTTAATATAACCGTGAGTCACGGTACCTACCTAAAAGCTGAAAGAGCCATTTTAAATGAGAGCTGGTGGGAAGGTTCTATAAATATAGCTGCGGCAAGTCTTTATTTAGTTTTAATTAAGCGCCATAGATACGGGGTACTACTACTGACTGGAAATTATTTACACTGCAGGCTGCTTTTGATCAGTCAGCGGTGGAATTTTGGAAGCGGAGGCTTTTGCTGAAATTATGATGGGATAATTTATAATTTTGATGTTTGTAAACGAAATAAATTTTAAGAAAATAGCACTTTGAGAGGAGAAGATAACGATATCGTTGCAAAGAACGATATCACTTCTTTATCCCTTATGGGGTAGATATAACATTTTGGCTATTGTGGCTCTAAGCAGACGAGCCCAGGTTCGCAAAATCCAAAGGCCGCATTAAATTTTAGCGTCATGGTCAGCGAGAAGATGGCAAATAGAAAAAGGAATCGCCTATCAACATGATTCACATTTTCGCCTATTCCCTTGATAGGCTTTAAGTGCGCGTAAAAAAAAAATAGTACATTCTCAGATTTTCTTTCCTCTCATATCAGCATGAAAGTACTTATTATACAATCAATACCTATTTGACACTTATCGTGTAGTTTCGGGCAGAGTAGAAAAAAAACCACTCCGAGTCTTCACGTGGATGTCATAGAAGGCGACTTATGAAATACATGCAAGCAAAACAAAGCTTTTAAATATCAATGAGAGAATATAGGCCAAATCCTCTGGCTGTTCTGGCCTAGTATGGCTCTATCAGTACAGAGAGGGTCGTGCTTCTGCAGTGGAGACTAAAAAGACCCGATGATGATGAAAAGACTTTGTGGAAATTTTGACGAAATCGATCTCTTTTCGTTCGCGACAAAAGGTAAGACCCCTAGTACGGGGCGGGGAGTTATCTTTTTAGGGTTTTATGATAATATCGGGCCGGTGTGATTGACTGGAATTCAATTACGTAGTAACCATAAGGCACCGATATCGCGGGCCACGAATATTGGTCGAACGGGGATTCTAAGAATTAAAACTTTGGTTCAGATGTTTTTAATTGTAACGTACCCGCGAAAAGAAAATGTTTAAAAAGCTCTAATTTTAACACGTTCTATTTACATATTTTTTAGGCCAAATAAATATTAGGTGTAGGTATGTTTTTATACTTATATCGTCGTCAAACAAAATAATACTGAAACCATTAAAGGGTAGATTCAGTCAATGATACTGAACAAATGTCCCTAATAAACATACACCAAAATATTTAAAAACAAATCCTTTTTAGCTATTAAAAAGGATTTGCTGGAATTCTTGTCGAAAATGTCTATAGAATGTATTAAGAATGTCTATAGAAGAGAATTTTTTTTCGTATTTTTATACGTTTTTTGGGGAAAGTGATACAGTATCACGGATAAAGTTATTCTTGAAATGAAATACTTTTTTTACATTTCGTTATGTAGCCTGTATATGACCCTTATATTACTCTTGTTGGCAAAGACCTTTCCCTTTTCCTTCCATGTGTCACTATCTACATTTTTGCTCACTAAACACGCGGAAAGGCGTCGTAGTAATATCTCAACTTTTTTCAACTTTTCCCTGTAACGCTGACGAAAAATCAACGAATAAGTCTCTTACATACATACATACTATCACGTCTTTATCCCTAATGGGGCAGACAGAGCATTTTGGGTCTCTATTTTGGAATAAGTCTCTTGGCCCATTTTATTTATAATTTTTAAAATTCACTACACAACACGCATAAAAGGTTCTACAAAATTTATTCAAACAAGATTTGGCTCCGCTGATAGGAACTCCAAAAGTTCCAGAAATTGTTAAAGCACGAATAACGAGTCAAGTTTCAACATTTTATTTCGCAGCGACCTGGTCCATTAAAAGTTGCAGTGCGAACTTGTGCGACCAGAGGGTCATTCTTTATGGTAATCGAGGAGGTCTATGCTAAGCAGAGTCGTTTCGCCACATTAATTCAGTGGCATGACCTGTTGTTTACTTCGGAAATAAAATGTTTTCGTCGTCTCAGAATAAACTAACACGTTAAAGCTGAGATAGTCACGTACTCACTTGTGATAAGTGTGACACGAAATTAATATCTAAAGTCCACTTTCTCGTCGAAGTGTTCTGTTCTCCTCCTGTGAGTTCCTGTAGATACCCCAAGCTATGCTGTTTCTGAATCCAGGGTGCACTTTTCGTTTTTTTTCTAAAGATTCAAGATTCAAATGTTTATTCAGTAATTAAACCTTTACAGGTACTTTTACACGTCAATAAGTATAATTTACATTACGTGTAGTGTATATTAAAATTAAATTTATTTTTAAAAGACAAGCTTCCGATATAAGCGCTTCACTGCGACCATTGCTAAGAAGAAATGCCGAAAGAAACTTATTTTTACATTACTTTGTTTCTTGTGCAAAGGTGATGTGTAGGAGGAGAGGGAAATCAAAATAGTGACGTCGTATGCTAATAATAAATGTACTTAACACACAACTTCTTTACATTTCTACCCTATTTACATGACATGGGTACATTTGCGTAAGAAGAAAATCAGCTGGTACGTTCATCATTTATTTTTAACCAAGCGTGGAAGATTTTTACCAACCTTATGCTTAAAATAAGCAAACTTTTAAAGAACCTATCAAAAACAATATAACAAGTCAATTCCAGAAAGTTAGTAGTTACAATTTAAACAGTTTTTGCCAAGAAACGGGTCTCCGCAGCAGACGTAAAGTTTGACGAGTCAATATTGGCAGACAGTGCCCGGGGCGGGTGGGACGATGTCGGCTGTGTTGTGCTGCCAACTGCACTCGCAACAAGAATCACAGATATATTATCCCTTTTATTGACAATATTAGACCCGCCCAAACAATCACTGGTTGCTACATGGACATGCTAGTCCGCCACACAGAGAGTCAGGGTTCGATATCCGGTCAGGGCAAGCGGGAAAATTGCCTTTTTCAAATTGGGTGGGTCTTGGATGTTTATCTATATATGTATATGTTATAAAATATAATTAGCTGAGAAAGATCCTGAAGTGGGCGGAGCCTAGCCGCGTCATCGACTTGGCGGGGGCAGAGAGTGGGAGATGGCTTCAGACGTGCGGACCGGCGCTTGCGCCCTGTTACGCTGCGCATCTTGGGTCGAACGGACGTTCACACTAGTGTTACTTAGATTTTTCCATTTAATTTTTGAAATTAAGATAATTGCTAATTTATTTGTTATTTTGTATTTTTTTTAAATAAATAATTATTAATCAGCTAAATATAATTATTAATCAGCTAAATTCAGAAGTGGGATAGAACAAACCACTTTCAGGCCATTCTTTTAAATAATTTTGCTGCAAATTAAAAATAACGTTCGATAATACTTAGTGCTTTTTATAAATCATTTTGTTTTGAGTTATCATGTCGGAACCTAAACGCAAATCGCGTAAGAGTGGACGTTCTTCCGTCTCTGGCTTGGAACAACAGCTCCAAACCATAATTACTCGTTTAAATGCTTTAGAAGATAGCTCTCGGAACCGAGTTACTACCGAGGCTAGCGTGTTGCCATGCGACATGCCGGCCCTGTTGCCATGCACGCGCGAGCCGTCTGCGAATCGCTCACTGACGCCGCCGCTGCCCGAGGCTGGCGCCGCGCTGGCGCCGTTGCCGTCTCGAGCTCCGAGCGCCGCGGCTTCTGCGCCTGCGAGTTCTGCGTTTTCAAGTGCGGAAGCTGTCATGAGCGAGGTGACGGATAAGCTGGTTACTGCGATCAACGCTATAAACCCGGTGAGATCTAACCAAATTTATATTTCCAACTTTGACCCATCTTTGCATGATTTTAAAGTGTAGTGTAACGAAGTTGATCACGTTCGCAGTATTAATGGATGGGACGAGCGTGAATGTTTAGCACGTATAGGCCACTGTTTAAAGGGTGATGCCCGTGTGTGGCTCGCGGAGTGGACGACTAACGATCGCTCCTGGTCCAATTTTAAACGTGAATTTCAAGCATTGTGTCCTCGCAGGTTAGATATTGCGAATATATTATTTGAAGTGATGAAAACCGATTCCGACCATTATCCTACTTATGCCGAGTATGCTAGGCGTTCGTTGTTGCGTTTACGTATTGTGTATGGGTTAAGCGAAGAGTTAATTTCTGCTATTATAATACGTGGCATTGTGGACCCGCAAATACGCGCTGCGGCCACAAATGCGAATTTATTACCTGGTGATATAGTTAGTTTTCTGGCAATCTACATAAAGCCTAAAAGTGCCGTTTCTGCTAAGTTTCGTGACGTTTCCAGTAAAGATAATAAATCGAAGAAGAGGGTATATTCGGAAGTAAAGTTAAAATGTTTTTCTTGTGGTAGTTTTGGACATAAGCAATATGAGTGCCCTAAACGTAAAAAAATTGGTGAATCAGTTAATAAGATCGAAGTACCCTCTACTTCGTTTAATTCGAGTGGATTACCATCAAATTCGGACCAGTGTGCTTTTTGTAAAAAGGTGGGGCATAAATTAGAGAACTGTTTTGCTAAACAACGTGCTGAATCCCGCGGTAAACCTAATGTTAATTTTTGCCGTGATACATCAGACCAATATAGGAAAAATGATATTTCGACTGCAGTGATTCAGGGCGTGCCCGTGGACATACTTATAGATAGTGGGTCTCAACTTTCTTTGATTGCGGAATCAGTGGTTAAACATTTTCAGTGCACTCAGAAACCGTTATTTTGCTTATTGCGTGGTATTGGAAGTCAAGAAATTGAATCAAGTTTCCTTACTACACTTACTGTCGAGTTTCCCGAAATTACAATAGAGGTAGATTTTCATGTAGTGCCTGATAAGTACTTAACCACGTTTGTAATATTAGGTACAGATGTACTTAATCGAGATGGCATTGTCTATACAAGGTCACGTGGAGTTCAACGTCTATCGCAGTTAAACAATGTTTTCGCTGTGGAGTCGAGCGTGCACGAACATACTATTAAGACGGGGGTTGAGGGTAGTGACAAGGAACGATTATTGAATATAATTAGTGAGTTTAGTGACTTTCTTGTTGCTGGCACAGCAACTACAACCGTTACTACCGGCTCAATGCACATTCGATTGCACAACGACACTCCTATAGTGTACAGGCCTTATAAAATGTCTTATCATGAAAAGTTACGTGTAAGGGAAATTATTAAGGATTTGTTAGATAAAGGGATAATTAGGGAGTCCGAGTCCGAGTTTTCTAGCCCTATCTTGTTGGAAAAAAAGAAAGACGGCAGTGATAGGATGTGCGTAGATTTTCGTGCATTAAATGCGAACACAGTAAAGGATCGCTTTCCCTTGCCTCTTATCGAGGATCATATTGACCGCCTAGGCAAGGCAAAGTATTTTACGAGCCTTGACATGGCCACAGGCTTCCATCAAATACGTTTAGACGACGATTCCATCCCTCTTACGGGGTTTGTAACTTGCGAGGCGCATTACGAGTATTTGAAGATGCCTTATGGCCTTGCCAACGCGCCAGTTGTGTATCAGCGGATAATCACCAACACGTTGCGTCCTTTCATTGAAAGTGGTAAAGCTCTGGTCTATATCGACGATGTTTTAATACCAAGCGAGACTATTGAAGAGGGTTTGCAGAACCTCCGGGAGGTACTTCAGACTTTAACTAGTGCAGGCTTTTCAATTAACCTAAAGAAATGTACTTTCCTTGCAAATGAGGTTGAATATTTAGGACGTACGATTAGTTACGGTCAGGTTAAGCCGAGTACGGTTAAAATTCAAGCGCTGGTGGAGGCTCGGGTACCTGGTAACGTTAAGGAGGTGAGACAGTTTTTTGGTCTCGCTGGGTATTTTCGCCGTTACATAAGTGGTTATTCTGTTAAAACGGCTTGTATTTCAAACCTATTACGCAAAGGTGTGCAGTTCCGATGGACCGATGAGCACGAACAAGTTCGCAAAGATATTATAAAACGTTTAGTGAGCGAACCCGTGCTAGCCATATATGACCCATCTTTACCTACGGAAGTGCACACTGATGCGTCATCTCGGGGTTATGGAGCCGTACTACTCCAAACTGACAGCAATGGTCGTAAGCGACCTATTGCCTATTTTAGCAAGGTGACCCAGGGAGCGGAACCGCGTTATCACTCATATGAGTTAGAAACGTTGGCCGTTGTCAAAGCATTGCAACACTTTAGACATTACCTAATTGGCAATAAATTTAAGGTTATTACGGATTGCAATGCTTTGAAACTTACTCAGCGAAAGAAAGATCTACTTCCAAGAATCGCTCGTTGGTGGATGTATCTACAGGATTTTGATTTTGAATTAGAGTACCGTAAGGGAACTGCGTTATCTCATGCCGACTATTTAAGTCGAAATGCAATAAACATATGCGAAGTACAAAGGCCACATAATTGGGCACAGATAGCGCAGCTCGCTGACGAGGAAACCCACTCATTACTCCAAAAATTGAGCAATGGTGAGCTGGACGGAACACGTTATGTTAAACACAAAGACACCTTGTATTATAAGCTCGATGTAGCTGGAGAGCAATCTCGTTTATTATGTTTTGTTCCGAAGGGCCACCGACTTAGTTTGTTACGCATATTTCATGACGAACATCAACATATGGGGATAGAGAAAACTACTGAATTAATTCTAAAACACTTTTGGTTTCCCGGTTTAAGGAATTTTGTAAGAAAATATATCCAACATTGTGTAGTTTGTTTGACCCATAAAAAGGTTCCACGCCAGCCTTTGCAGCCTATTGAGTCATGGCAAAAGCCATCGGCTCCATTTGATACTTTGCATACTGACGTTTTGGGACCTCTTCCCGAGTCAAACGGTTACAAGTTTGTAATATTAATTGTGGATGCATTTTCTAAGTTTTGTCTCTTGTATCCAATTTCTAAACAAGATAGTTGCGAGTTGAAACGTGCATTTGAGAATGTAATATCCTTGTTTGGCACTCCACGGTTAATAGTAGCCGATAGAGGGCGTATGTACGAAAGCTCTTCGTTTTGCAATTGGATAAAAGAATTGGGGAGTGAAATTCATTTCATCACTCCAGAGATGCACCAAAGTAATGGTCAGGTTGAGCGGTACTGTCGAACAGTTATGAATATGATTCGTGTGGAGGCGAATTTTCGCCGTGAAAGTTGGTCTGGCATTATTTGGAAATTGCAGCTCACCCTGAACATTACTAAACAAAAATCAACTTAATATTCGCCTATGGTTTTGTTGATTGGCAGTGAAGGTGTGACGCCCGTTATTCGATCCGTGATCCGTGACGTTGCGATGGAGGGAACTAGCCCTAATCGCGAGTCCTTGAGAGAGCTTGCCCGGCAACGTGCTAGCGAGCTGCTGGACAAAAATCGTAACAAACAAGATGCGCGAGTTAATGAGCGTCGCAAGTCGCATAAGCCGTATGAACTTAACGACGTCGTATTTGTTCGTAAATCCAGTCAAGCCACTAGCAAGATGGATTCCGGTATGCGTGGCCCCTATATCGTGACGAAAGTATTGCCAAATGGTCGATATGAGCTCAAATTAGTATCTGGCTCATATGGTAAAAGAACGCAAGCTGCCGCAGAGTATATGACGCTCTGGCGAGGCGAATGGACCCCCGACGTGTGTATGGCATTTTTCGACTGTGAGTATGGTTTGTCACATGTTGAGCGCATCCTGAGGGCTCTGCGCTAGAGAACATCCTGAGGGCTCTGTTTTCGTAGTCCCGCATCCTGAGGGCTCTGCGGTGGTGCGGTGATGTGATGTGTAGCGCTGCATATCACATTACTATGGGTGGCATCCTGAGGGCTCTGCCAGGTCTGGTTCAAGGCTAAAGAGAGTTTTGGATTGGACACTGATCGATCAGTTGTGTTGTGTGTATCCTGAGGGCTCTGCACCTAGTGGCCTGCGGGCTCTATGCCTAGCAACCTGAGGGCTCTGCTAGTATTTAATTGTGTCGTGTATATATCCTGCGGGATCTATGCCTAGCAACCTGAGGGCTCTGCTAGTATTTAATTGTGTCGTGTATATATCCTGCGGGATCTACGCTTAGCAACCTGAGGGCTCTGCTAATATTTAATTGAGTACATGGTTTGCAAAGACAAACCAAAAATAGCTATCTTGTAAATTATCTGCTACTAAGAATCTGTAAATAACCCGAGGGCTCTATTTGCACGATAAACATTTATTTCTATTCCTCACTATTTTTAGGGGTGGAAGTTTAAATTTTACTGTGTGCTAATGCCGTTAATTTTGTTTGTAGGTCACGATGATGAGATTGAAGGCGGTATTGACGGTGGTCCTATAGCTGCTGATTCCAATACCGAGGAGGTCACCGAGGTCTAAGCTGAGACATCACCATGTCCGGTTGATGAGGAAGCGGGCGAGGACGCGCCGCTGTCAGGAACGGCCGAATTAGCTGAGAAAGATCCTGAAGTGGGCGGAGCCTAGCCGCGTCATCGACTTGGCGGGGGCAGAGAGTGGGAGATGGCTTCAGACGTGCGGACCGGCGCTTGCGCCCTGTTACGCTGCGCATCTTGGGTCGAACGGACGTTCACACTAGTGTTACTTAGATTTTTCCATTTAATTTTTGAAATTTAGATAATTGCTAATTTATTTGTTATTTTGTATTTTTTTTAAATAAATAATTATTAATCAGCTAAATATAATTATTAATCAGCTAAATATATAGTATCGTTAAGTTAGTTTCCCATAACACAAGTCTCGAACTTACTTTGGGGCTGGCTCAATCAGTGTAATTTGTCTTTAGATATTTATTTTATTTATTGTGTCACCAAGTTCGAGTTGAACTCGCGTGGAGAGGGTTTCGTACAATGCCAAAGTCAATCACATTTGAAATCCTCACAGTCTTCTTCTTATCGTGTGTGTTAGTGACTAACACTAGTGTCAGAGTTTTTAAGCCGCCTTAAAGGCCTCTGGCATGGTTTTAGGTAACGACCAATGTCAAGGACAGTGACCGGGACCGACGGCTTAACCTGCCCTCCGAAGCACGGATCATCTTACTTATCAGACAATCAGGTGATCAGCCTGCAATGTCCTAACCAAACTAGGACAACAACACAAAGTCGTTGCCCCCGCTGGGAATCGAACCCGCGACCTCCGGGTATGATCCGAACGCTCTAACCACTATACCTCGGAGGCAGTTCATCCTCACAGTAAGACGAGCGCAGAGCCGCTATCAATGTTTAAGTGAACTATTCTGTAGGTAAAAGTATTATATCGAGTTTACCCCATTATCAATTGATAGGATTTTAATAGGTTTCAATGAAAATCTACATGCAATGTACAATAAATATTTCGTTCTTTTCTTTTCAAAATTTCAGTCTTAGTATTTTTGGAGATCAGGCGGAGGGAAATTTTTGCGTTTTTCTTCATGAATAAAATCAAAACTATTTATTTTAAAATATACTTGAGATCCTCGTAGTTAGCCCTTTCATTTGATATATGATACCAAAAAGGTTCGCAAAACTTTTTTTACATTTCCTAATTTGTCTCCCAAAAATGACACTTGTTAAAAAAAATACTTACTTTGCACGTACACCGTCTTACAAAATTAAGCAAATGGCTATGACAGATGGACGGACAGACAGACGCACAAGTGATCATATGAGAGTTCCGTTTCTTGTACGGAACCCTAAAAACCGATCAAGTGCGTGTCGGTCACGTGCAGTGTTGTGTTCCGTAGTTGCGAATGAAAATTTTAGTTCACGCTACTAATAATATTTAAAAACTAATTTTCTACGAGTGCATTTTAAGTTGGTCGCCTATAACTTTTTGATTTGTAAACCCTACTAAATTCTGATCGTTTTTTTTTATACTTCGTTAAATAAACTACTGCTGTGTAATTTTTACGTGTCCACATACAACCGTTACTAGAGAGTGGATACACTAACAAAAGTTTTCACTATAAAACCAAATAACTAAAAAAAATGGGTTAACACGATGGGTTAGTAAAAATACTTGTATGGTAGGTACCCTAAAAAACATTTGTATGATTTTCCTTAAACTTTAACTTTAACTGCCTCCGTGGTGTAGTGGTTAGAGCGTTCGGCTCATACCCGGAGGTCGCGGGTTCGATTCCCAACGGCGGGGGCAACGACTTTGTGTTGTCCTTGTTCGGTTAGGACATTGTAGGCTGATCACCTGATGGTCAAATAAATAAGATTATCCGTGCTTCGGAGGGCACGTTAAGCCGTCGGTCCCGGTCACTGTCTTTGACATTGAGCGTTACCTAAAACCATGTCAGAGGCCTTAAAGGCGGTTTAAAAACTTTGACACTAGTGTTAGTCACTAACACACACGATAAGAATCTGATTTTCCTTTACCACTTTTTTGCCATAATTAATGTACATACACATGCCAAATTATAGCTTTCTGGTACTTACAGCACAGCTTATAGTCTCTGTAAGGAGTAAAATCGCGAACGGACAGATAGACAGACGGACATGGCGAAACTACAAGGTTTTCTTGTTTGCTACAGAATCCTAAAAGTAGTAAAAACCTAGTTCATCACAAAAAAATATTCCATGAGTACCTTTTTAAATAAAATAATCAAAATTACATTTCCGAGTGAACCAGAAGTCTCAATAACAATAATATTTCGGACAATACGGCAGTAGATAATTTTCAGGGCTATAAAAAGGAATAGATCCGCCGTTAGACGACGAACAAAGGACATTGGAAGGCTGCCTCTGTCGCAATGCCGTCAAACAGCCGATTGTCTTCCGCTTTGTCACAGGGATCTCGAACAAGGAAACTGTAGAGTTCATACGCATGAAAATAAATGCGAATTCCGCGAACAAAAAATGTCTTGTTTGGGTTAGTTGGAATGTAGTTAGATTTTTATTCTTCTTCTTTTCAGTCTTTCACAATACTATCGTGCTTGATCTTGAGCACTATCCAATTTGATCCTGCTGTCTTTTTGATGTCATCGTACAAACGCATCTGTCTTACCACAGAAGTAGAAATTCAAAGTACAAAATCACAATTTTTATCATATTAGTTATAAAGCCGTAATATAGGTTATGGGTTTAAATTGTCACTGTTGCCATTTTGTGTATATGTATATACCTCTTGTAGGCAGTTTTTTTAAGTATGTTAAAACTTAGCTAGACCAAATTAATTTCGTACAAAATATCACAAATGAACATTAACATCGCAATGCTGAGTTTGTATAAGACTTCGCCTCGATAGCTTTGCACATAGGTCTTAGAACTTTGTGATATATTTTTAATCGACTCCAAAAAAAGGAGGAGGTTATTAATTCTATTGTATGTTTTTTTGTATGTATGTGGCGCGATATCTTCGGCAACCGTGGACCGATTTTGATGATTCTTTTTTTATTTAAAAGCCCTTGCTCCCAAGTTGGTCCCATATTAATTTGGTGAAGACAAAATGAAGAACTTTTGAGATATGGAAGAAACTCGTCAAATAAATTGAAGTCGGTTGTTTTTTTTGTTAAAAATTTAATTATTAAGTTCTTACTACGTTTCTCTGTCACTTTATCTGTTACTTTATCTATTAAATAGAATAGATACAAAAAGGCAGCTCTATTCATGTTATTGTGCCGAGGTGCTAAGACACCGGCTCAATAGCTATTGTACTGTCTTACAAAGCAGCGGATAGTTTAGTAAATACTAATACAGTTCAAACCAAAATAGTATAACAATGCAGCTCCATTGACGTCGCAGTGCTGAGGTGCTAAGGCACCGCCTCAATGGCTATTGTACTGATGTCTCAGAAGCGAGTGGAGAGTCTTGTAAGTTGCGACTGTATGCTAAACTACTGACGTGAATGGGGCTGCGGATCTCTGGGTGTGGACAGTCTGTGTGCTTTGTTCTCGAAAACATGGGCAGGAAGGGAAGATAACTTTTGAGTCATGCTGGGTTTGTTAGTATGAATCTCAATATTTACAAGGTTATAGTAATTGTCTCGCCCACCATGACGCTAAAAGTGTCTTTTGAGCCTTGCGGCCTTGGGCTTTGTGTACTTAGAGCCGCAAGATACGAAACGGTCTGTCTGCCCCATTAGGGATAAAGTATGTATGTAAGAATTGTCAGTATTTTTGACATAAGCTGCTATATCATTTTGAATCCACTATTAATTTAAATCCGTCCTGAGATTCTATCGCCGACGGCCGTTTGGAGAACACGTGTCCGCTCGTCCTTATACTGACTATCCCTGTTTCTTTTTTTTGTTAGTCATTAGTATAACGTAATTATTTAGCAGGTAACCAGTGAGTGTGTGTTGTGTTGTGAAAGTGCATTGATATTTTGTGACTACTAAGTGTGCATTATTAATTAAGAAAGTTGCTGAAAATCCGGGTGAGAGGTTTCCAAATAATATCATCTAATTCCCTGAACA
Organism: Acrobasis consociella; assembly: GCA_963555685.1. Classification (NCBI taxonomy): domain Eukaryota; kingdom Metazoa; phylum Arthropoda; class Insecta; order Lepidoptera; family Pyralidae; genus Acrobasis; species Acrobasis consociella. The sequence continues at coordinate 385,289 of OY743106.1, forward strand.
TTAACACAAAAGGACTTGACTGAAATTAGGTGGAATATATAATACCAGAAAATATGCATGCTCGACGTATTTTGTTAGATTTAAGATGCATGTCGGTACAATTTTAAATTTGATACATGTACTTCTAGGCAGTTTCGTTGACTTGGAATAGGTACAAATCTATAGGATTAGGCTCCACGTCCTCGCACTGCAAAGTACGGTAAATTGCTTTTGATAATAGCAGACATATATATTCAATTTGTTTCATTAACGCGGAGTGAGTGTGTGGTGTGTTGTGGGAGTACTGACGAAGTTTAGTGATTACTACGGAGTAAAGTGCGTTATTAATTTAGTGAATCTCGGGAAAAAAGTCCTAGTGAGAGAGACTCACCTTCTTCACTCCGTATAACATACTTAAAAGTTTTTAATTAACCCGACATCTAGGAACATTTTAATCACGTCAGCTTTTAAACCAAGAAAACCGCATCATAATCGGTCCTTTAATTTGGGAGCTGCGATGCTGCGGCTAGGCGAACAGACACACAGTTACGTCAAACTTACAACACCTCTCTATTTGCGTCAGGGGTTAAAAAATCATGACGTGGTGTGATCAAAGAACGCATGCGTATCATGTTTTGACTAGATTTGGGATGCAGGTGCGTATAATTTTATATTTGACAAAGAATATTCCATGGTAATGCAACTACATAGTTGACTTGGATGGAATCTCAATAAAAGACTCCGTAGCACTCCAAATATTTTAAATTACAACGTCGCTAAAGATGATGCAATCCAGCGTCAACGCCAGAGCAGGTAGCCGGCCGCTATTGTTTCACGCCTGACCCTCGCCATCTGCGCTGCATGTGGGTGCACTTACAGGGCGAGAAGATCATTGGACGGATAAACGACGCTTACGGATAGGACAATTCTAGGAAACCTGCCTACGGACCCCAAGATAAAAGAAAATATTAATTACCACAAATAAATACGTAGATAAATATATTGTTCCATAAAATAGAAGAAATAAAAAGTAATGCCAGGGACGCAGGGACCAATCTCCGCGAGGACCTACATTAAAGGAAAAAAAAGACATCGAGCGACCAGGTCGATAAAAGAAAACTTTAGAGGAAAACGTCAGAAGAATATGGAACTTAAATCAGGAGTATACTTACACAGAACACAACATACAATGCTATTTCCACGACTTCCACTGCGTGAAGCAAGATGCAGCCAACCTCGCTCTTCGAAATATGCATCAGGAAGTGAAGATCATCGGCAGCAAAAAATTCGCAGTCATATATCCCATCCTTTTTATTTATTACACACCAAGTATAGTATACTATTCCTATATGTTTACTTGTTGCTGGTATACGGTAGACTCTAACTTCCCCTGTCTTTCCCATCCCCCAGACTGCAACCCCCCACACGCTCCATAATATCCTATATACGTGCTCACCTGGTTTCTCGAGTCTGGTACTGGTTCAACGAGGTCTGACTTGGCTGCGCTAGTAGAACAGGACCGATAAGTACCCATATCGCCTTGTAGCTGTAAGTGCAGTCAAGTTCTTTCTAAAGTGGACCTAGCTCCAACGCTCTTGCTGCGAAAGCTGGCTGGGTGAGCACAGAACTGAACTGAACTGAACTGACTATTAATTTAAATCCGTCCTCAGCTTAGTATGTATAAAAATATGATTTTACCTATTCCTCGAACACATTCCTGTAGAAACCCGTGTGTGTGTGTTATCCTGCTTGCAGTGGACTGAGGACATTTTTTTCTCATAGAGGATATTAAAAAACGATAGGTATTTCCTCCGTAAGTACCAGGGGGGTTACTCCATAAAATAATACGCTAGTCGTCCGATACTGATGTCCTGTCTATATGTCAAATTAAATGAGACTTTATAATGATACTTTAATGTTCGATATTGCTTGACACTGCAACGGGGATATGTAATAACGTCCGTCTTGCGCGTCGCTTTTGGAGTAACCTCCGAGAATTTGCTACTTTTAATTTTCTTTTCTTTTAAGCTATTGCATAGCTTCTATCGCGGGCCTTGAGCGCGGGGACCGAATCCAGAAATTCCGTAACGAAAAAACCTCACGCTCGCGCGTTGCCGCTTCGTCTCCGTCGTCCGTTTGCGACGTTGCCGTCCTTCCTTGTATCGAACCACCTTAATGCAATAGCTTTACCGCGGCAGTCTCCGAGTGCCACAAGTCTATTTTTTTCTAGCCTATTGGGGTGTCACACAGCTGGGCAAAGGCCTTCCCTTCTTTCTTCACAGATTCCTGTCCAAAGCAGCCTATTGCCACTCCTTTAGAAGCTGTTGATGTCATCGCGCCATTCTCTCATCAGAATTTGCCAATACTAGTATTAAATAAGAACATCTAGCTGGCTTCATACTGTTAACAACATCACATTAACTCCTCAACTCCATTTATTTTGAATGCAGCTGTAATTATGCCAGCAATGTACCGCTCCTGATGTCAGCGTGTTCGTAACCGAATTACGAGGTGTTAACTAAACGCGCCGCAAAGATGCAATTATGCACACTCGGAATGTTCTGACAGATACAGACAGGCGGGGCTCATTGTTTCGGGGATACGAGTACCGAAATAATGCACATGGAATTTTGGAGTGTGAATAAGTTTCTTTTGAAAACTAGTATTGTTATGTGCAAAATAAGAAGAGCAAGTCGGACTCAGAGGGGATCCGTATGTACTATTATCATCATCATCAGCTTTCAAAATCCCACTGCTGGGCATAAGCCTCCCTTTGTCTACGCCATCTCGTTCTGTGCGCGGCCGCAGCTATTCAATTCTTTTCAGCGACTTGCTTGATGTCGTCGACCCACCGAGCCGTCGGACCATTAACTGTAAAAAATCACGTTTGTTGTATGGGAGGCCTACATAAATATTTATTTTATTCTGTTTTTAATATTTGTTATTGTGAAGCTTTTCTTCGCCCATAGACAAAAGTGGCCGTTATTCGAAAATGTGTGTAAAAAAAGCTTCACGTTCTCACTTTAAACTGTAGATAGTAGTTCATAAAATAGTTTTAAGGGTTATATCTAGAGTTTGATAAAGACAAATTTTAAATATTTCCTTTCAAATAGTTGGTTTCAAATGGGGCCAGCACAAGAACCCAAAAATTCAGGTAGCAATTAAGCAGCAAATGGAACTAAAATAACTTTTCCCAGTCAGTTCCAATATTTGCCGGCCGCCGGCGTTAGACATACAAGAAACTACCGCTCTTTGAGAGCAAATCCCTCTCTGCAATGCTAAATTACTCATGACCGCGATATTTTCATGAAGAAAAATGTTTTACTTAATGTTTAAAAGGATATTGCAGCTGAAGAGAGCAGTGGCTGCGGTTTGAAGTTTATTTTATTTGTAGTTACTTAGTTAGCTACACTTTGTACGCAGTAGCAATAACGTTCTTTGTAGATGTTTTATGTATATTTAACTTAATCAGCAGCGGTAGGTACCCTTCTGGAAAGAACCACGTTCAGTTTAGCGGTGAGTCTCCGTTTAGGGGCCAGGACAAATGAGCCCCATCGCTGCCGTTGCGGGGGAGACGTCGATCACCTAGGACACCATGGCCTGGCTTGCCGCCGCAGTGCTGGCCGCATCCCGCGCCACGCCGCTTTGAATGATGTCATCCATCGGGCTCTTGCTAGCGCCAGTGTACCAGCGGTTCTAGAGCCTGCTGGTATTTCCCGAGACGATGGCAAGAGGCCAAACGGGATGACGCTCATTCCGTGGAAAAACGGGCGGTCTTTGGTTTGGGATGCCACCTGTGTAGACACTGTGGCCCCATCCCACCTCCAAGCGACCGCCCGAAGAGCGGGCGCGGCCGCAGCGGGAGCAGAAGCGAATAAAAAGCGCAAATACGCGGGTCTAGGCGAGCCTTATATATTTGTGCCCTTCGCCGTGAAGACCTTAGGGCCCTGGGGTGTAGAAGCCCGTCAACTATTTAGAGAGGTCTCCACACGTTTGATCGACGTCTCTGGGGACCCAAGAGCTGGTGCGCATTTCGGCCAAAAGCTTAGCCTTGCAATACAACGCGGAAATGCTGCCAGCCTCTTGGGGACTCTGCCTGTTGACGGTGGCGATCTGGGAACGATTTTTTATATAAATTAATGTTTTTATTTTTAGTAATATTTTTAATTTTTAATTTATAGAATAGCTTTTAGTTAACATAATTTCGTTTATTTATAGGTTTAATAATGTTATTTAAGTGTTGTGCATAAATAATAATTAGAGTAGTGTTATAAAGTTAAATAAATGACATTTAACTTAATTAGAATTCAAATAAAATTATAATATTTGCATAAAGTTTCGCTCTATGCAAATATTATATTTTTATCATCATAGGATGTTTTTAATATCTCCAAATGGTTACTTACAGCTAAGTTTGTTGAGTAGTGCAGAAGAATCGGTAACAAATTACACAGCAGCATTTTCTCCAATGACGTCAACTCACAAATAATTATTTTTGATATGAGGACAGAGAATACATTGTTTCATCATCATCATCATCATTTATCACGTTTGTTCCTTTTGAGCATGCATGAAGAGAGCACTCGAAGCGAAAAAGGTTTGCAAGGATTGTAGCGAGTGGAGATCCATAGACTCTGCCTCCCACATGGGAAACGGGCGTGATAACACTTTATGTATGATTTTCCTTTCGTAATATCAATTATAGACCATACTTCTAGCAAATGTCAAAATAAAAAATAGAAAAATTTAATATCTATTTTTACTAAACATAAGATACCAGCTTGTTTCTTCCTCTCGAGTGACAGCAGTGCCTTAAATGTGGGAAAATAATAGGAAAAAGATGAAAAATCCAATAACTTACTTTTAAAATCTGGTCTATAATGAACATGCCACAAGATGCCAGCTTGTTTGTTCCTCTCGAGTGACCACACGAGTGTCACCGTAAATGTGCGAAAATAATGGGGAAAAAGCAGTGACCGAGATGCAGCGGTTGGATGCACAAACGTCCGATTTGGCTTGTTCCTTGGGAACAGTTCTTGCAACGTTGCACTTAAATATAATACCAAAGGTTTTCATTTATTTTACTACATGTGTGCGATAATTCTACAGTCTGATAGTCTAACGTATAATTCTAAAATGTAAGAAGTAGTAATACCTAATGAGAGAAGTTAAATGATTTAAATTGATCTATATCACAACATTCATAAAACCAACAGGCCGAAGCCTAGCCGCTTTCGTTTCCCTGATTATATTTGGTCCGGACACTAGATCTTAAATCTGATGGTTTCTTTTAATCCTGAACTTCTAGTACTTATATTAACATAATTATGAGTCAGATCTATTGAAATTCTCACACGTAGGTACTTACATTAAGTCAGTCACTGCAGGAGCACCACCGTCTCTGTACTACCAGAGCCATACTTGACCATTGCAGCCAGAAGACTTTGGCATGCTCTTCTCGCTGGCCAGACGAGTTCGAGAGGTCTTATTAATTTTTATAAGCTTTGTTTAGCTTGTATTTCCTAATAGCCTTCTACAACATCCATCCAAGGAAGGAATCGGAGTAGCCCTATTCTACTCTGCCGGAAACTAAACGGCATACTTATAAGCTAGAGGTAATCCTGAGCAGTAAATCAAAGCACTAAATCAAGCGAACTGCAAATCGATACCAGTTTCAGAGGCTGATTGTAACATGATATACGAGCATATTACGATTATTCATGCAATGGATTTTGTCTCAAATTAAAAAAAACTGTCGAATTAAAAGATAACCTAGTATTAGAAGCTGTAGTGGAAAGTGAATGAAACTCCCAGACACTTATTTAAAGTGATGCTAATATAAGGCACGCTAAAGTAATAATCTTTGAACGTAAATTAGTTGCGATAAAAATACCTTACCTTAGTTTCCATCATTTTGATTGTTGCAGAGACCTTGTCATCATTCGTCGTAACTTCATTCATTGGCAAACATATTTTTACACATTTTTTGACGCTCATCATTGGCTAATTTTAATCCTTCTTGCACTACGATATTTTGATTTATGTCTGGATCAATAATAAATTATTCGATAAAGTTCATAAAAGAATACGTCACAAAATATGGTCACTTTTCATTGATCATATCCATTTTCATTATGATTTTAGACTTATAACCGCAGAAAGCATTATTTGACTCCAAAAAAACCATGACATCACTTTTGTATTTCATTCAAATCCCAAATGTGGAGTGGCAGTCGTATACTAACTTGGTCATTTCGCAAACCGGCTATTATGACGTTTAAAAAAGTGTCTGATTTGACTTGTTGTCATAATAGTTTTCTAAAACGTCAACTTCATACCACCAACTGCCAACTTTTAATTGGTCTGGGCCACAATAATGTACGGTTAGTGACGTCACTGTATCGCTGCCAGCCAACTAATAAGCCAATGGCCCTCCCTCGCACTATATCACACTGTAAATCAAGCGAGTTGCTGAGTGGTGCGAATTCACTTTCAGAGAATATAAACTAAATTAGCAGAATATCACTTAAAAAATAACCGTCTTATTATAAAACGCAGACTAACTTTGTTACTAGGTTTAAACCATTATCCGACCAAATCAAGTTGACATTTACAGATGAGACAATGACATAATACTAGATGTCAACTTGATTTGGTCGGATAATGGTTTAAACCTAGTAACAAAGTTAGTCTGCGTTTTATAATAAGACGGTTATTTTTTAAAACGCAGACTAACTTTGTTACTAGGTTTAAACCATTATCCGACCAAATCAAGTTGACATTTACAGATGAGACAATGACATAATACTAGATGTCAACTTGATTTGGTCGGATAATGGTTTAAACCTAGTAACAAAGTTAGTCTGCGTTTTATAATAAGATGGTAGGTGTTTAGGTTACATGCATTTTTAATATTCAGAAACATACTTAATGAAAACTATTAATAATTATAAAAAGATTATTTCCTGACTAGACACTTAGTTTAAAAAATCTTGCAGAACAATCGAGAAACAGCCATGTTTTTATTCTATTCAATTATTAATTAAGTTAATAGAACTGTATTTACTGCGCTTGTAAAATAAAAGGATTAAATTAATCCATCAGACAAAATCCCTCGGACTTTCTGAGCGTGTTTTATTTTGACCAGATGCCTTGCCAGCTTTGTAGCTAACAAACATTTAAATGTTTCTTGTATGACATTTTTTATCATTTCACCATTCAATCAAAACTCAAAATAACTTACGGATATGTTGTATGTAGATTGAAGAAGTGACTTTAATTTTTTAAACTGAAAACTGAAACATTATGTTACTCATTTAGTTAATTAATAAGACATATAACTTGATGGTCATTCTGTGCTAGGAACAATTTAACCTCAATATGACTCAATTCCATGATATGACTATACAAGAATGAAAGATTGCTGAATTGTGACGCACCTTCTTACTTGGTATGTGAAATGACATTTGTTTTTTTCGTTTTTGCTTTGAAAGCTAAACGTTGAAACCATTTTTATTAAATAACTCGCAACAATAATAAAACTAAACACTGGTTGAGAGATATAATACATTCCTCTCTCTCAATGTATATAGCACAGGTCCATTTCAATTCCATAACAAAGCGAATAATTTGTATTTCCGGAAAAAGTCGGGATCCCAACGGGATTACTCTGACACTTCATACCGGTTGATGGAATTGCTTTGCGTCCATTTTGTTTGCTAAAACATGACGCAAGGCCCGCTGCGCTCTTAGTTTTCTCAGAATAACAATCTAGAGCAATTCCTTTATCAAAAATAAACTTGTTTCCTGCAAATTATCATTTGGATAAAAAATATTTTTAGGCGAATTTAGTACTGGTAAATAATGAATGATGATTACAATTTTTTAAAGTAAAGTGAACTCGCAGGTGAAGAACCATATTAATGTATTTTCATTACTTATACGAGTACCTACCTATACCTCAGAAAGGTCTGTAAATTTACTTCAGTTTTCTCTACTTATTTTTTCGATTAAAATATCCGTTGGGTATTTCTTTTCAATACATTTTGGTATGTTACCGTTTCCCTTATCTCTTAAGGCCCATTTAGACGGTGCAAGTTTCTTGCGTGTTGCATACAATTTTATTGAAGCAATAAATGATTTGTATGGCTGACGTTTCGTTTAGACCATGCAAGTTGTCTATTGCTGCAATAAAATGGCATGCAACGGGCAAGAAACTTGCACCGTCTAAATGGGCCTTTACTTAAGGTTTTTTTTAATTCCACTTTACTCTAGTCAAGTAATGTACTTGACTAGAGCAAGAGAAATTCCAAAAAATTCCGCAAATTCAACTAGCATAAATAAATAAAATAACATTTACAATTCTCTCTCGCACAAAGCGCATTCCTGCAAAATGCAGGCTTATGCAGACACCTGCATAATTATGCACACTCCCATTTACATTCACCGGCGCTGAGAAAGTGCACGGGCGATTTTATTTCGCCATTTATGTACCTCAGAATTTACTGGCTAGTTTCTCAACGTCTTTCGGTACAGAGATAACTTGAGCTGTGTGCATTGACCTGCAATGGTCTGCATATAATCCGCTAGGACAACAAGTCAAATCAGACACTTTTTCCTAAAAGTCAAAACAAACATTTCCTACATTTACTGTAAAACATAAAAGCGTTATGCTTTTTTAAATCAAATAGCGCTCTTTTTCTGCTTTTGATTTTGAGAACCGAATCATTTAATTTTTCTTCTGTTTTATCGAGTGTGATTGACCTCATAGAATCAGATTGACATAGTGACAGACCAGATGGTGCCTACATAGACCTACTTCAGTTTGGTAGCAATTCAAACACTGGAGGTGCTTGAATTGCTACCAAATAATTGGCCCATGACAGTTATATAAATTCCGTAAATAATATCTCATACTACTAAATCACTTAGATAGTACTAAGTAGCCCGCGACTTCGTTCACGTAGACTTTATGACATGACTCCGGAAAATGTTCATAAGGCTGAACAAGTTTTGCTAAGGCGTCATTTTTATATTTCTTGTAGTTTAGCTAGGTCGGAAATATAAAATAATTGAACCTCAGCTCACAGTACAAGTTGTAAAAAATGTAAAAAAAATCGTAATTTAAGAAACTCTTCAATAGTTTTAAAGTGACCCAAACTCCCTCGAACCAACCAGCTATCTCTGTCCAAAGACTTGAGTACGAAAATAAGTTAGCAACTTGCTCGGCGCTCATATTGTGCTAACTTACGAGAACTTGTCGCGGATTCCTTAACTGCTTTAGTCAGACTTACTTTGCCTCTTTATCATAAATGAAAACAGATTTTTCTGTAGAGTTAAAAATTAAAATAAATTAATCTTATAAAGAATTTCCTAAAACTCATACTTGCCACGTTGGCTGGAAGCGATGAACGCAATCATGTTGTATAAATAAATAAAAAACAAAATTAAGTTTAATTTAATTAAATTTAATTCTAGTTATCCAAATAAATGTGAAAGTAAGCACCAATAGCTCGTTAAATAGTGTCACCTCCCCAGTAACTCGATCACGAGATTTCTGTTTGGTGTTAAACTAAACTCGTCTTTTTATAAAACGCAGACTAACTTTGTTACTAGGTTTAAATAATAATAATAATAATAATAATAAAAAAATCTTTATTTTTCCTTCATAGAGGCGTACAGAGAACAATTTTGCTTTGGTATAACTCTAAAACTAGACTGGAGTTAGTTCCCCGTAGAACCTATCGTTATGAAGGACTGGTGCCTGAAGTAGGTTTCGTGAGAAAACCTGTGACACAGGTCACCAGGACCCCCTGCGGATAGATTGTATAGGATACCAACAATACCGACTAAGTACACAGTTACATTAATAATTATAATTTATAACTTAAAACTAAAAGAAACGATTTAGAATTAGGGAAAGGAATTTTATATATAATTATAATTATACCATCATTGTTTTTTTTTTTGTTTTAAATGTATACAGAACCATCACAAAGTGTATTAGTAAGTGTTTGTATGCGTGTGTCATGTGTTTATGTAAAAAATTGTGGGATGTGTGATTATGTGTGTGTAAAAGGCAGTAATTTTTATTGGATGCAAGTAGTCAATTCGCCATGTAGAGGATTCAACAAGATATGTGAAAGGGAGAATGCAGAAGAAAAGTTAATTACGACGGTATTATTTATTCAGGAGGTTTTAGTAAGTTCTCAATCTCGTGGTAATCTAGTTTTTTGAGATATTCTGATACAACGGTTTTACATGTAAATTTTGGTAGTTTGTAAATGCTGAGTTTGTGGTTGAGTTCATTATAAACGTAAGGGCCGAGAAAACAGAAGAAGTGCTTCGATGTGGCAGTTCTAAGAGAAAGTGTTTTGCATACAGTACCCTTTCTTCGTTTATTTTTATTGAGTTCCGGGTCATATATAAGATAGGAGTGCTGTCTTAGTACTGTTTGAAGAACAAATGTTTTTCTAATGGTAAGGACATCCCATAATTTATACAAGTCTTCCGATGGAAATCGCATTGGAAGTCCCGCGCCAACTTTCAACAAGGCTCTTTGTGCTCTCTCGACTTGCAATAGATGACTCTTAGCCGCTTCACCCCAAGAAGAAATACAGTAAACAATGAGCGAGTGCGCCAAGGCGAAGTAAACCATTCTGGTTACCCCCCGGTCAGCAGCGTGTTTGAGGTTTCTAAATATGTAAATTAGTTTGCGTATCCTATTTTTAAGTAGTGATGTATGATCCTTAAAGCTGAGAGTCTGGTCGATCAAGACTCCTAAATATTTTATACTATCTACTCTTTCGAGGGCTAGACAAGAGCAGGATGGCCAAAGGAGACCACAAGTATGGGCAGTAATTGAATAGGAGGGGTTGGGAAGTAGATCGGATCTGAACGCAAAAGTCATGTACTTCGTCTTGGCTACATTTAAAGTTAGTATGTTTTGGTAAAGCCATTCATTCACTAAATCAAATCCCTTCTGAGCAGAGTCAAATACATCATTCCAATTGTTCCCGCTGAAAAATAGGGCTGTATCATCAGCGAATGAGAAAATTTTTCCATGTTGTAACTGCAGCTGACAGAGATCATTAATATAGATTAGGAACAACGTTGGCCCGAGAATACTTCCCTGCGGCACCCCAAAGCTTACAATTTGCGCCTTACTAGTTCTTTCTCCGATTCTGACTCTTTGGGTTCTGTCGTTGAGATAACTTTTTAGCAATTTTAGAGGTAAGCCACGAACACCTATTTCCTCTAGCTTCTTAATTAAAATTGGGATTGATACTGTGTCGAATGCCTTAGCTAAGTCAAGGAAAAGAGTTAAACATTTCTTTTGTTCATCTAGTGAGGTAATTATTGAATCAACAAGTTCGTGTACAGCGTCGTCGGTTGATTTACCTATTCTAAATCCAAACTGAGCCGGTGAAATAATATTTTGTGATTCAAGGTAAGCAACTAATCGCTTGTTGATTATCCTTTCCAGAATCTTAGAGATGGTTGGAAGAATGGAAATTGGTCTATAGTTATTGACACAGTCTCTGGGACCGCTCTTGTGTATAGGTCTAATAATGGCAGTTTTAAGGGCTGTAGGAAATATGCCGGTTGAGATTGCGAGGTTACAAATGTAGGTTAGGATGGGCGTTAGTAGGTTAATATATCGTTTTAAATTTTTTGCAGATATTCTATCAACACCCACGGCACAATTTTCTTTTAGCCCCATTATAAGTTGAAATACCTCATCCTCATCAGTGGGAAGAATAACAAATGAACTTGTCCGAGATGATCGATGATGACAAAATGATTTACGCTGTTTTCCTCTTAAGCACGTATGAGGATTTTTGGCCGCCAAGTTTTTCCCAATGTTTGAAAAGAATTTGTTCACCTCTTCAATGCTCCGTTCCGCATCTACGGGGTTGACCAGGCAAGCAGAGTGGTCAATTGTTTTGTTGTTGCCACTGATGGACTTTATTACGTCCCATAGTTTCTTCTTATTGCCCTTGGCCTTTTCAATCTCTTGTTTTTCGTAGGCTCTTTTGATCTTTTTAAGTAAAGCGTTACAAAAATTTCTGTATCTCTTATAGGTTGTTTTGATAGTTTCATTTTCAGGATTTTTTTTAACTTTCTTGTATAGATTATCTCTGTTTTTCATACACCGCAACAGTCCTTTAGTTATCCATGGTTTATTAGTCCGTTTCCGTTTAGGAATTTTAGATTTTGTAGAATTATCATCAATTGCTTTAGTTACATGTTTCAAAAGAAGATCTGTAGCAGTGTTTACATCAGTACATTCAATGATAGCGTCAATAGGGATGTCTAACATGGATTGGTCTAAACCTGGGAAGTTAATCTGGTGTTTAGTCAAGAGCGATTCATTCCAGTTAAGGGAAAGTGTTACACTAAGGGCTACACTATCATGGTCAGTGATAGACGTATCAAATACAAGACAAGTGGCTTGCGCTTTTGTCTTAAGTATTATGTGATCCAGGCAGGTTTTACCATGAGTGGGGATTGTAAAACCAGGAAGTAGGCCGTGACTTGCCAGCATGATAAGGTACGCATCGGAATGAGTATCGTTGTTGTTGGGGGCTATATCAATATTTATATCTATATCTCATCATTACCTATCCGACCAAATCAAGTTGATATTTTTGATGTGACAGTGGCATATTAACTAGCTGTTAACTTGATTTGGTCGGATAATGGTTTAAACCAAGTAACAAAGTCGGTCTGCTTTTTATAATAAGACAGGTCGAGTATGGAAATTAACTCATGTTGCAAAATATTTTTACACTTTTCCATACCTTATCACGAAAAATAAATCAACTGTATCGGTAAGGCGTTAACCAAGATTTTGTCCTACTGAATCGAGTGGTAGTCTCATATTAAAGTATATTTTTTTGTTATTTGTTGCAAATTAGCTAAATAATATTCTACATATTAACATTCATGAGATAGACAGCGCTTTCTTAGACAAATAGATAAAATCCAAACTTAATATTCTTATGAGTCCAGGCAGTATTCAAACTGCGCCAGTACAGGTGATCCAACGTGAATGTATTGCACAATGGACATAGCAACTTCATTGTTTGTTATTTTCGTGTTTACATACTGACGTCAGATTTTTTAAGTTGCCTGAAGAAACTGACATAGCTTGACGATTGCCATATACAATGATGACATTCCCAAGCAGGAAGGAGTTCGAGATTTTTTTATGCCACTTGATGGTCACTCATCCAAGTGTGGACTACGCCATGGTGTCAGTTGCAAATGTATTCTTCCGCCGGGCTACCCAGCTCCATTTAAGACTAGAGACTACAAAGTTTTATTGTAAAACAAATCGAAAAAGTAGGCAACAACTCAGGTTCGACGAGGCTCATTCTTTTCAGTATTCAAGCCTCGTGTTTCAGTGCTCAGTACATAATACTCAGCTCTCAAGCCTGAGCTTTACGAGGTAATAAAGTCATAATCTGGCACTTTATCTAATGCGGTGCACTGAAGCTACGACTACTAAAGAGGTTATGATGGACTGAGCAATTAGGGCTTAAATGGCTACAGGTAAGTTTTGGTAAAAGTCAATGTATCTAGGCTAGGCTAATTGCGTTTAAGACCATTCGAAACTAACTCTTTATGTGATGCTGTAAAGGCCCCTCTGTCTATATTTTAATGATTTTAATCAATTCTCTTAATTATTTTTTTATATTTTACGTAAAAATCTTAAAAATTACGAAAACATAGACTCTGATCATTTCAGAGGGCGAAAGAAAAGGCGTAGCAATAATCGCTACGCCTTATATATAAAAAAAAGTAAGTTCAAGACTTGTGTTATAGGATACTACCTCAACGATACTATATTTTAATAACAAATACATATATAGACATCCAAGACCCAGGACAATTTGATAAAGGCCATTTTTCAACTTTCCCTGACCGGAGATTGAACCCTGAACCTCTGGGTGGCGGACTAGTATGGTGACCACTACGCCACGAAGGTCGTCAAAATGAACTAATATTTAAGTATCCCTTAAATTACACTTCAAAATAAACTAGAAAATGGATAAAAATAAAAAGTTTTGTAAAAGCATTTCTCAAAATGTATAAATTTCAGTCCAGCGTGTTATTGTTAGTTTAGGTCATCGGCGGCAGCACACAGCGAGATTGCGGAGCGGAGACTGCTGCGATTGTAATTGCGAGCCGTGAGCGTAACAAGTGCTCTATTAGGGGCTGCTACTAGGAAATTAGTTGCATTCTTTCACGTAATGACGTGTACATACAATGAAAATGTAATCTTTGTTCGAATCCGGGGACTGATTTTCTTTGAAAAGGCTGTAGATTATATACTTTCCTACTTTTTAGGGTTCCATACCCAAAGAACAAAACGCGACCCTTAAGACATGAATCTCTCGCGAACAGGTTTGATGCCTTCTAGCCTCCCGAACAAGCTGGTTTCCGTTAAGGCTTTAGCACCATAGACCACATTCATACGCTGCGGCAGGTTATAGAGAAGACGAGGGAGTATAACCGGCCGTTATGCTTGGGATTCGTGGACTATGAAAAAGCCTTCGATTCGATCGAAACATGGGCCGTGCTTCAGTCTCTCCAGCGATGCCGTATTGACTATCGGTATATCGAAGTGTTGAAGTGCTTATACAGTAACGCCACTATGTCAGTCCGAGTATAGGAGCAGTGCACGAGGGCAATTCCACTGCATAGAGGTGTGAGACAGGGAGACGTTATATGTCCGAAACTGTTCACCGTTGCACTGGAAGATGCCTTCAAGCTTCTGGAATGGGAAGGATTTGGCATCAACATCAATGGCGAGTATATCACTCACCTTCGATTTGCCGACGATATCGTTGTCATGGCAGAATCGATGGAAGCCCTAAGTACTATGCTCGGAGACCTAAATCGAGTTTCCCAACAAGTGAGCCTTAAAATGAACATGGAAAAAACGAAAGTAATGTCGAATGTCCATGTTGCAACAGGTAGGGGCCTACCTCCCCCCCGATGTGGTTCCCATCTTGTCGCGATGGGGGGGCTCAGTACCTGCGGTTGCCTCGGCCGCAGGGAAGCTAAGAGGAACCCATTGCCCGGGTTGAGGCTTAGGCCACCCCGGGCCCGGCGGAGGCCATTCCTGGAGGGAATGGCCTGGCTGTGGGGGAAGGGGGGTGACGATGACCCCCCATCACAGCCGTGGTAGGGGTCGCGGGGGAAGAGGTGTGTCGGTGTGTCGTTGCCGCTCGCCCTATCCTCCGCGACCAAGCGCGGCCGTGGCGCTTGGCACGGCATCGGTGGGGCCGCAGGGGAGGAGAAGTGTCGGTGTTACGTTGCCGCTCTCCCTATCCCCTGCGGCCGGCTGTGTGGGCCCCGGTCGCCGTCAGGTGGACTGGGGCAGGGCCTGCTTCCGCAGGCCCCAAATTATGAGGGCTGGTTGGACGGTGGAAACGGGATTCCATCGTCCAACGGACAGCCCTCCGGAGTGGAAGGCAGGCGCGTGTGCGTGTCAGCGCGTCTGTCCTTGGGCCAAGAGGCCAAGGCGGCGGTTACTCCGGCCCCTCTGATTCAGCAGAGGGTGCCGTGAGGCCGTTGGCGATCCGGGGCCGCTTAAGTAGCGGCCGGCCGCGCCGGGGCTGTGGAGCATGAAGAAGCACACGGTCCCGGCCGATAGCGGCTGAGAGGTGACACCGCGGAGTTTTTAGTGGTAACACCACATAACCTTACCGGTGTCCCGTAACCGGTAAGGTATCCGAAGGGATTTTCTCCGCGTCAAAAAAAAAAAAAAAAGGTAGGGGCCTACCTGTTTGTGTTGGAAGCTCCACCCTCGAAGTTGTAGACCAGTATATCTACCTGGGTCAATTGATCCAGGCAGGAAGTTCCAGCTTCGAGGAAGAGGTCTTTTGACGAATCCGACTCGGCTGGGCAGCGTTCGGGAAGCTACGCAATGTCTTCTCGTCCAAAATACCTCTGTGCCTCAAGACTAAGGTCTACAACCAATGTGTGTTACCAGGTGGTCAGATGACCTGACCAGGGTCGTTGGAAAGCGCTGGATGCAGGCCGCTCTTGACCGGTCATTTTGGAAATCTTTGGGAGAGGCCTATGTCCAGCAGTGGACGTTGTGCGGCTGAAATGATGATGATGATGATGAATATTAAGACTCCAATGTCCGTCCGTCTATCTGACTGTCACAAGGCAGTATTTCATGAACTATTAATCACAACATTAGCCATTAAATATTATAACTTTGACCGATAATTCCCCTTCGACGGGCAATAAGTTTAATTTTCTGTCAGATGATTAAAGCTGTCGAACTTGTCGAAAGTGTTGGCTGCGGCCGACGCTCTGAGGCGATCAATCAACGGGCGAGAACAAAGGGTTGTCTGCTGGCACGTGGCTGCTGTCAACCGAAATCCTACCTCCAAGAGCAGAGATCGTCTATTTTAAAACATAATGCCCCTCCATTGCGGTAATGAAACTGTGATATATTGTTCACTTCCGATTGGATACCGATGATACGCTAGATATGTCCGAGTAGTTATCTCGTGACTCCGGTTACGCATCGCTACCAGATTTCGAAGTACGAAATTCCGCAGTTTGCGAGATCGTAAGATTATGACGAACGTCAGTTCGAAAGTCTGTCACGAAGTACAAAATCGAGTGCATGACGCTATTGTGACAGAAAGGGCGTGTCATCCCATACATAGCACGCGCACCTCGTCAATTGATCACAAGATTCCAGTTGATAGATTAGACTTGCCCAATCCATAGCAAAACTGCCGCACGCACTTAATTAAAATGTATTTATTGCCACACATTGAAATAAACATAATTAGTGAAGGGACGAGTATTTTCAGGCTAGACAATCTCTACAAAAAATTAAAATTATTTTATTATTATCTACTACTTTTCTAATTTCTAGTTGACTTATTTGAACTGATCTGAAAGTATGAAAATGCCTTGAGAATATCAAAATACCAGCTGCCAATATCCAAAGGCCAACGTCTGCATTTCTCAGCGTATGTGCATTTCCTATAAAGGACTTGTGCCAGCCTCACAGCAAAGTGCGAGGGAAATGTGCAGCCTGTGAAAAATACAACTGCCAATTGAGAGCGTTTTGAAGCTTTGTACATTAAAATGACGTGTCAGATAACGGCCAAATTTTGTAATTTTGAAAAAATTACAAAATTTGAATAAAAATTTAAATGGGCGAGATTTGAATCATGGTAATAGGCGATGCGGCTAGCAGCCCATCACTCCCACCACCACGCTAAGCGTGGCCTTTGGGCCTAACGGCCCTGGGCTCTGTCTACCCCGTCAGGGATATAGACGTGAAAATGTATCTGTATTGAAAAAATTACATAAGACTGTTTAATCTCATTTACCACTAAAAATATATGAACTAGGAGAATATAATTACAAGTTTTAAATTGTAATGGACAAAATATTTTTTCAAATGCCTTATAAATGTTAAAGTTGCGATGCTTGTGGGTTGTTTGTAAAATTTTATATATAGATAGCCTAATATCTACCTGCTATAACTTTGTAGATATGTATGTGCAATACATACATGTCTACAAAGTTAGAATTTAAATATTTTCATATTACATTACACAAGAATTCGTAAAAAGTTAGTAGTTAAGGAATTTCTACGAAAAAATGTATAGGCTCAAAGCCGATTAAGTGAAGGTAAAATACCTTACGTATTTTAGCAGAAAATAAAGTGCCATAAATCATAGTAGAGGTATAATATTTTTCATCACTTTTCCTTCAATCGGGAATTTATAGCTTTTTAGGGTTCCGTAGTCTGTCAGTCCGCGGTTCTAGACAGAGACAATAAGTACTAGAAGTAATACTTTTTAGGGGTAGGTTTAAGTGGAGGACATTACGATATTACTGTCTACAAAACGGTTGTTTATGGACACGTGAAAAATTCGCGGCAGTAGTATATATAACAAGGTTTAAAGGAAAACTATCACAGTTAAGTAGGGTTATAGGCACCAACTTATAAAATGTACACGGCAAAGAAATATTACTTACAAATTCAATAGGACATTAGTTTCTTAGACCTTTATAGTCGTGAGAGCTTAAAGTAGGCATTCGTAACTACGGAACCATACATTGCGCTTGGCACGACACGCGCTTGGCTGGTTATTTTGTCTACTTCTCGGCTAGATGTTGCCAAGAGCTAATTTATTTGTTTCACTTGTCTGACCTTGAGAAAAACATATGTAGATTGATCAGAGGTAGTTTTCGTAAAAAAGAAACAAGGTTTTTGTACAAGTATGTATGTACACGTATTGAAGTTATTTTTGCACACAGCTTAATGCCCGAAGTAGTTCCCGGACCCCGGATAGTGAATCTTAACGCCTTTTACGATCCTACATCTCCGCAACTATTGGAACTGTTTGCCTTCTCTTAGAACAAATTCTATTGTTTTAACCCGGTGTTATATGTTTGACGCTAATGTCAGACCGACGTCTTTCTGTCTGTCTGTGCATCTATCTGTGACATCATAGCTCTCGAATGGATAAACCAATTTCAATGCGGTTTTTTCACGTGAAAGCAAATTCCCTTGCGGTGTTTCTTTGCTATTTTTGATGAAAATTGGTTCTGGCATTTAAAACTTATTTGGGGTTAACCTCACTCAAATTTCAGTATTTTCTCTAGCAAATAATAGATGACGCTACGGATATCAATTGGAATATGTAGTTCAGCTACTTATCTCTAGACGGTGTTCTTGAAAGTCGGGGCTTTTTTAATTTGCCTAGCAAATAAACTTGTTATCTAGGTATTCATCTACTAACACCTAGATAAATACCTAGTACCTTTTCTAAAGTTTTGATCTAATATACTCAAAAGTTTATTCAGAAAATTTCGCTCGCTCGTTCAAATATGACTAAAAAGGGTTTTCTGACCGGCTCAAACGATTTAAAGTATTTGGACACACACAACTTTGTTTGCTACCTAATCAATTCTATTTCACCCGAGGCTTAGCATGTTAAATAACATGGCTGTTAAAGCTTTATTTTTAAATCTTACCTTGGTTACTTTACATAGCAAAGCTACACAAACTCGTACTCCGAAGTGCATGTAAGTTGAGTGGTTTCTGCAAGTTACGGCAGCCAAGCACGGCAGAGAGAGTTATTACGCTAATTTCCTTTAAAACTGCGCGTGAAAATATTGAAAGCGGAAAAATACTCCATAAATTTCAATTTGCCGTAAACTAAGTAAATTACATCAACTCTAGCAATTTTTTGTCGACGTTAAACGATGAAAAATTGCGTTTTAATCTGGGTTAGTGCGAAATAGTTTTCTGTAACGATGTTATTTCTTTGCTGTAATAAATTGTGAAATATGAAATTCCGGTTAACAGATTCGCCGAAAGATTTATTGTTTCCTGTTTGGGGAGAAGACAATGCGATCCGACCACTGATTGAAGAAACAAGGAGACAAGGTATACAAATTTAAAATCTATAGTCGAATTTTGGTTTCTTACACGCCAATCGTGTGTAGTAATCAATCATTACAAAACCCGCAATAACAAAAACCTCGTAGTTTTACAGAATATTCTGTTTTAAAAAAAAACAGACAAAAGAATATAAGTACTCGTACCTTCCGTTTGTCAAGACTTTTCTTAAAAACATTCATGAGAACATAAATAGTCATTCATAAGAAGATCGCAAAGGAAAGCTAGCCGTTTTAAACATTTTTCGCATTGACTTAATGATGTTTGTTTTAATATTCCATGTATCCATATGTAATTTCTAAATTTTTATCTTGATTTCTTTTTTTCATTTTTGCGCCCAAAAAAAGCGCTTAACGTAGCCTTTGGCCATGGCCTCTGTCGATTTCGTTACTTACGCACTAGCGAGTTGTAGATGTACAATTTATTGTATACAATATTTGTATGTATTGTGGGCTTTGATGTGTAAAGTAAATAAATACACGCTTAGTTAAAAGTCAGCCTGTCTACATCTCCGAATATCTGTGTTCAGTGCCGGAAGCACCCCGGGTTCACGTTTGCCTTGTAACGGAGACAATGCAGCCATCGCATTATCTCGTTCGGCATGTTATTCCGGGAATTGCAAACATTCCCATTCATGTATAAGCCAGTGTTGTGAGCACAGTTTTAATGAAAGAAGGTTTATTTTCATATTGTACATACACATACATACATATTTTCTCGCCTGTTTCCCATGGGAGCAGAGACTATGGATTTCCACTTACTACGATCCTTGCAAACCTCTTTTGCTTCGTCAACACTATATTTATACTTTTTCATTGACCGAGCGAGCGAAGCGTCTCAGTTTCGAGATTAGCCAAAAATTCTTTTGTCTGTCTGTCTGTCTGTTCTCGCCTACAGGTTACATTTCTTAACCGATTCTCATGAAATTTTGAAAGCAGGTTCAGCAACAACATAATTTTTTTTTGTCGAGCCAGTTTTTCGCAATTTTTCAAAATGGCGGAAATATGGGGGTTTAAAATTTTAAAACTGTCATATATCCACCATTTCAAAATATTTTCAAAAATGTCACAAGACTTTTTTGTTGCAATTATAAAAACGATTCTTTTTATTTGAACAACTTTTTTGTCTGAACAACTTTTTTATACGTTATACTTAAACGGGTTAAGGGTGACTCGCGAAGTCTAGCTGACTAAGCCGTGACGGATATACAATACAAATCTTCTTACAAAATATACTGAAACTATTACAGGGTAAATGCAGTCCGAGTTACTGAACAACTTTCTTAAAAATACATACACCCTGGGGTCCACGAAGTAATTTCTCTGAATAACTATTATGGTTATTATTTTGAGTTTCATAAGTATAGTTCTATAAATTTTATCATATTTACCAGACTTAAAATAATTGGCCAAGTGCGTGTCGGGCCACGCGCAGTGTAGGGTTCCGTAGTTCCGAATGGCAACTTTGAAAACTAATTATCTATTGAATTTCTTTTTTTCGAGTACATTTTATAAGTTGATCGCCTATAACTTTTTAATTTGTATACCCTACTTAGCTTTGATAGTTTTCCTTTAAACTACATTATATATACTATAGCTGTGAATTTTTTCACGTGGCTATATATAACCGTTTAGCAGATAGCGGGGGGGGGACACTTGCCTCCAACAAAAATTTTCACTTTAAACCCAAATATTTCAGAAATGGATCCCTAAATCCAAAAATGCTGTTGACAAGCTCACAATGTTTTTGAAAGACCTATTCAACGATACCCCACACAATGTGTTTGTCGAGAAAAAAAATATTGACTACCTCTTTACTTGTATGGCAGCTAATCTAAAAAAAATATTTTTCAAGATTTTATTTTACGACTTTTTCGTCATGATTAATATACATATCCATGCCAAATTACAGCTTTCTTGTACTTGTAGTTTCTGAGTAGGACCGCGGACAGACAGACAGACAGACAGACATGGCGAAACTATAAGGGTTCCTTGTTTACTACGGAACCCTAAAAAAGGGTTTTGCTTACCTACTTTACGATCAGTTTTTGCTAATTTTGATTGATTGTTGGCTTGTTTATTAAATTTAGCAATTTTGTTGAACGAACTTTCGTTTAATCGCTATCGCTGCTTGTCTGTGCTTCTGTAGTAGTATTAGTAATTATGCTACGAACTAAGAAGACATCAACAGCAATCAAAGCACGCGAAGTAGCTTTACGAAGAGAGTAAGAAACCAATGAGCAGTGGCATAGAGCCACGGCAATACAAATAAACATATAAACGAAAACCCATTAATAGTTTTCTGGTTTTTCCAACAACGAAATCTGTCATTTTTCGGTGAAAGACTACTGGTACAGAACTGAATTTCAGCATCACGGTAGACCTCATATTCATAGGATTGTATGGTTTGAAGGTGCTCCTGACATTTCACAGCTAGATCGCAAGTCATTTGAAGAAAGAGCTGTGATTGGCAACTATTTTGGAATTTTGGTCACAACCATAAATCCGCATATCGGTAAACCTGCACCGAAAATTCATCCAAATTTATATTATTCTGAAATAATAATCGCGAGGTCTAAGTTCGTGGCGAACTATTAGTATTGTGTTTTCATTTAAATGAAAATCATTCTGACATGTAGGTACAACAACAAATAAAATGGCTTAAGATTAAGTACGTAAAAATAGGATTATTACTGAGACTCCGCTGTCCATCTGTCTTTCCGTCTGTCACCAGGCTGTATATCATAAACCGCGATAGCTAGACAGTTAAAAATTTACAGATCTCGTATTACGCTATAACAACAAATACTAAAATCAGAATAAAACGCCTTCCCGACACGAACGTACATAATTTTTTGTGAAGTTGTTTGATAGAGACAAATTACGTTTATCCAGACCTCGTGGAATGTTATCAGTATGAGAGGTGGTAGAAGAATGAGGCAGATTTTCAGAAAGAGATGTGATAAGAATAAAAAATAAGAATGAAATTAGACGATAATAAAATGATGGAGGAATCGGGTGAGTAAGAACATGCAGGTTTATTGCAACATCGTTACAAGTAAAATGTGAAATAAGGGATTTTAAATAAATAATGAATCCTCTTTCGAAAGTACATTTTTATAAATAAAATATGAGGTTAAATGTAATGACGGATTAAGAAGATAAATACAATTTCTAGAAATGAAATTTTAATCATTTGTTCATTTCATTCAAAATATAAAATGTTTTACTTTGTTTTGAGCTGTTATCCTCTAATCTCCTTGTATTTAAAATTTTATACTGAGTCCATAGACCTCTTTAATAATAAATGGAATGACAGTTTAGATTAACAATTGCCTTTTTCAAGAGTTATTTATTAAACGTTCGCGCAAACTTTGAAAGGAAAGGAAATTTTCTGACTTGAAATAACCAATGATTCATCGATAGGTATAAAAGTTTTCGTTTATATACTAAAAAATAATTCGTGTATTTCTTTGTTTGTGATGGTGTTTGTGCAGTTTTCACAAATAAACGTCTAAATAATCTATCTTTATATTATGCAGATGTAAAAAATGTATCAAAGTAAAACAAAATTTGATTTCTTAATAATCAAAAAATATCTTATCTTCTTTGTCAAAATATACAACGTGGAAGGGTCATACCCGTAATAAATCAAACCACGGGCTATACTAGATCACCATATAACAATAAAATTAAAATGACAGCCAAGAAACCAAAACACAAATTCGACATCTTCATACAATTGCCAGAGCAGCTGCAAACTTTAGTATGGAAATGGCAAATTTTTTTTTGATCTTTTAATTTCATTATACTTTAGTGATCTAGTATAGCCCGTGGTTCGTGAAGCAGTGACTTATCCAAAAGTAATCGTTTAAAAAAATAATTATTAATATGTCTGGTCTAATCATTAAGGAAGTCTATGAGCCGAGTCCGAGAGACGGAATTAGAATTAAAATCTTTTACAACCCGTTGCGCGTTGGTACGTCTCGGTACGACCGAGCTGGTCCTGCATTTTCCCTGCAAATGAGCGAAATAAATGGGAATTTCATACTTTTTACACGACTAATAGAAGAAATGGGATTTCTAAGCTCACGTTTTTATATTTTACAGTAATTAAACTTTAGTTGATATTCACCTAAACCACAAAAGCATTAAACACAAATTCTTTACTCATACGATTGTACCTATAATTGAGTTGAAACTTGATTTGAATTCTCAAGGTTTTAAATTAATGTATGGATATTGGGTGTAGTAACGGATATGACAGAAAGAATAATCAAAACACTATACTTAACCCCAAAACATACGTTTTTTCTATGATGTTTAGTAGTTTAGTTTAAAGTACCTGGGCGACCGAGCTTTGCTCGGTTACATCTCAAACATTAACAAATTGTTTTTAAACTTGTCTAAAAACAATGCAAAATAAAAAAAAAATATATAAACTTAAACATAAAAAAAAAGTAAGTCACCGAGTGGGATTCGAACCCGTAACACTCTTTCTAGCGGTCGCTATCCTTAACCACTGAGCTAAATCAAGGCGATCGCGGCGCGACAAAATTAGCGACCATATTCTGCGTGGAAAGAAAAACGCATGAAAACTCGAAAACACGCGTTTTCACAAACATAAGACTAATCTAGATCGATTGTTTACCCCCGAAAACCCCCATATACAAATTTTCAGCGAAATCGTTAAAGCCGTTTTCGAGATCACAGAAATTTATAAATATATATATATATATATATATATACAAGAATTGCTCGTTTAAAGATATAAGATATATTTAAATATACTAGCTGCTTCTTTTCTATTGTATTGTATATATGAGCTATAAATAAATCGAATCATAATATATTTTTTTTTAAATATAGTGACAAATTACACAGATTGAGCTAGCCCCAAAGTAAGTTCGAGACTTGTGTTATGGGATACTAACTCAACGATACTATATTTTATAACAAATATATATATAGATAAACATCCAAGACCCAGGACAATTTATAAAAACCGGCCAAGTGCGAGTCGGACTCGCGCACCGAGGGTTCCGTACAAATTTAATACCTCTACGCGTTTATGAGGAAATGGGTAGTAAGTTTAAAATTATTAAAAAAAATATATTATGTGATGTAACTAAAAATTTATGGTTTTCGTAATTTTTCCTTTATCTATGCTATAAGACGTTGCTTCGTACCAAATTTCAAGATTCTGAGTTCACGGGAAGCACCCTGTAGGTTTTGATTCCCTTGCAAGTGTCGAAAATTTGCGGCATAAACGGCTGTATCTTTTGATTGCGTTGGTTTAGAAGTTTGATTTTTTCACAGCTTCAAGGAACAGTAGACCTGAGTAATTGATATAAATTTCAGCTTCATACCTCCACGCGTTCCTGAGAAAAAGGGTCTTGACAGACGGACGGACGGACGGACAGACGGACAACAAAGTGATCCTATAAGGGTTCCGTTTTTTCCTTTTGAGGTACGGAACCCTAAAAAGGCCATTTTCCAACTTGCCCTGACCGGGGATCGAACCCGGGACCTCTGGGTGGCGGACTAGCATGGTGACCACTACGCCACGGAGGTCGTCAATAATATATGAACATACTATGCGGCTAAAACCCATCACTACATGCCTACCATCATGGTATTACAATGGCGTATGGATCTTTCTACTTCACTAGGAATAAGGGCGTGATACTCACATTATCTGCATCAATCATAAAACTATAGTAGGAACCCATTCATCCATCTGAAACAGTCACTAGTGACAAGAGATACCTACTATATTTCTCCATCACATCTATTTAGTGCCAACCGGCTTGTGTAGAGGAGAAAAATCCAGATACGAGTCTTCTTTATTTGCTAAATAGCGTGTATCTGTACGTATCTGTATACTAGTTGGGTAGATGACTGAAACAAAAATAAAATATTTGGTACAGTTTTTAAAATAAAACGTTGTCATCTAGCTGATTAGGGTCTTACCACAAATCTTAGGTATCCACCTTCTAGGTGATGTTATCATTATCGCATCTTTCAAGAATACTAATATATCCCGAAAAAATGCTAAATATCATTAGTGTCAAATACGTCTTTTTCCCTATTGGGTAGACAGAATAATTTAGGTCTTGCATTTCTAAGCAGACAGAGCCCGAGGCTGCCTTTAGCGTGATGTGGACGAGTTTTTGCCAGGCACATTGAAAAAACACCCGACTTTCATTAGTTACCTATGCGAACGCCATCTGGCGATGAGCGTAAGAACTATTTGTTTGAACTGTCTCATTATTTTCCGGACAAACTACAAAAACCCCGATTTTCAAGCGTTAACCCCCAATAACTTTTGAACAGCCTAACTGATTTTCAAACATAGCTAAAACTAATGTCAAAGGACCTGCTATTTTATTAAAAAACCGCATCGAAATTGGTTCATTCGTTCCAGCAATACGACAGCACAGACAGACAGACATTAGTGTCAAACTAATAGCACCCGTTTCTTTGTCGGGGGTTATTTTTTTTTAAATAGTGATGAGTTTTTCCTAGCCGCATTGCCTATCAACTCAATTTGCATTTTCGCCCGTTTCTTTAAACAATTTATTGTCGAACAATATAATTTGTTATCATTTCAGTAACTAATCTTTGCAGCTAATCATTTAATACTTATGCACGTATCATCATTTTCGTCCTTAAAGATTCCACTGGTACTTTATCACAAATCAACTGCATTAAATAGATGTTACCAAACTTTTTAGAACGTATTTGTAGTCTTGACTATCGCAGCTTAGTGTCTGCGTCGTTTTTCCCCTGTGGTGCTATTTTTCAAACGCCAAGTTACTAAACGAACGGTTTTTGTATGGAAAAACCTTTCGTTTGGGTGACTCTGTATTTCAAAAATGGCACTTCTACCCGACCTCAGAGCGTGGGCGTTTCTAATATTACATTTACGAGGTTCCCGGGACACGTTCGTCAATCATGCGAGGATGACATTAGGTACAATACAATACAATACAATACCCTTTTAAGGCACAAATAAATAAATACAGAACATAATTATCTTACCCACCAAATACGCGCCCCTTACGTCAGCATATATTTTTGTGCCCTTCGCTGTGGAGGTTAGCGGAGCTTGGTGTGCGGAAGCGAAGATGTTTGTGGCAGCTGGGAGGGCGCTTAAGGAGCAGTGGTGCTGACCCTCGCGCCGAGTCATACCTGACGCAACGCATATCTCTCGCGATACAGCGGGGGAATGCTGCAAGTGTTATGGGCACATTTGCGTCAGGTATGATTCGGGGCGGACTTTTTGACTAAATTACGCTTATTTTGATATGTAATTTTTTGATTATTTTACTTTGACATTAATAAATTTTAATTTTAATTATCTTACTAGGAAATAATATGCAAAAGGCGGCCTTATCATTAAGCAATTTCGTTTAGGCAACCTCGCTGTATAGACAAAAGTGATGGGAAATTATGGATTTTTTTCTCAAATTTTTCTATTTCTATAAATATTGTCATCAGCCTTTTCCTCTCTAGTTTCGTACGCGACTAAGGCAAGCAGAGGTAATAAAAAATAACCGTCCGAGTGCGAGCCTGACTCGCGCACGAAGGGTTCCGTACCATTATTTATAAAACAATCATTTTTATTGTGTTTTTAGTATTTTCTATTATAGCGGCAACAGAAATATATAATCTATAAACATTACAACTGCAGCCTGGTGACAGACAGATGGACAGACGGGCGGACAGACAGACGGACGAACAGACGGACAACGGGGTCTTAGTAATAGGGTCCCGTTCTTACGGGTACGGAACTGATAGCCTCTTCCCTTTTTTTAAGTCGGTAAAAAAATAATTTAATACGTGTTTATCGACAAGTCACGCAATTATGATAGCTCCACAATCGGACACCAGTATCGCTATCTTGTTTAATAATAAACCCCTCGAGTCACGCGTTGCATAATCCGTGATAACATCATTTATTTATTGTGACTGCGGCTATTCTCTCAGGAGCTCGATAGCACTGCCGGTGTGTTTTAGTACGTTTGTTTGTTTTATTTTTTTTGGCGTGTATAGGTGATGTATTTCTGCTGTCGCTATAACAACAAATGCAGAAGTTTATATCTGATAAAAAAGGTGTTCAGACAATAAGTTAAAGCCGCATCTTTTTTGTCTGAACAACTTTTATGTTAACGCAAAAACATCGTAACTCCATCTTATTTCCGAAAATAGTCTTAGGCCTTTAAAAAAAAAATTAAGGCCTATAAAAAAAAGGTTTATTTTCACGTCAAGCGCTCCCATTCTCAAACAAGCGGTTTCGATTACAGTAAATTAGCCATACGTTCCGCCGAATTTATTCATGTCCCCATTAATGCGACCCCATGCCCCGTAACCCCGCAGGGCCCGTAGCCCGCGACTTATTGCGTAAACAAGCGACAAGTCCGCACTCTGCAGGCTATGGGGTGTTAAATGCGACAAATTTACATGAGCTAATACGGACGGGTAGAGAAAATGACCTTCGATTTGTTGAAGCAAGGTCACTGAAAAGAAAAAGTTGGATGTTTTTATGACTGTTCTTTCTTATGTACAATAAAGCTTTACAAACTAACAAACAGACTATGTATGTAACAACTGAAAATAGTAAGTCTAGTCACTTGAATATATCCAAAGAACCTAACCTTATAAAACGAGTTCGTAAGTTGTATAATTATGAAATAAAAGATTATATAATAATTTTGTTGTTGCCTGCATAATAAGTTTGTGTAAAATTGTTGAGCCTTGTGTGCTTAAAGTGAAGAGCACACACAAATTCTTATATTGAATTAACTGTGATTTTTAAGGCTCCGTATTCCGACTAACCCATCAGGTGTGGTATCGTTGAATAGGTCTTCCAAAAATATTGTGAACGCTATTGTTCGAATTAGGGATCCGTTACTGAAATATTTGGTTTTATAAAGCAGTGTAACGCGTGGACCCGTGGTAGGTAGGTCGGCGGTCGCTCGCGCGCCCGAAGAGATCCCGAAAAGATACGACTTATATCGCGCATGCGCAAACAGCCTCCCCGTCGGGGGCACATGACGCGCGTGCTTGCTAAGTACCTACTTCTCTTACGCCGCCCGCGCCGAGCGAGTAAATGTCGATGGCCCGCGTTCCTAGGCCTTTTGAGTTTTTATGGCTTATATCGTAATTGTAACCTAATTCTAAAATTGTCAAAGTGTTTCCCTGTTTATATTTATATAATAAACGATATAGAACACTTACAGTGGCTGCCCAACTAGTGGCTTCGAATCCCAAACTCTACCAAGTTTCGTTGCTAAGTGCCGCGAATTACGTGAATAGTATAGTACCTAAACTTAGGTACGCTAACAAGTTCAGTGAAATAATAGTGAACCGTTACAATGCCAAAGCCAAACACGCGTGCTAAGCGAGCCGCTAATGCTACTTCGGACGCGGACAACCAGCCGAGCGACGACGACGTCAGTGGTCGCGAGGACTACGACGAGGCTTCGGAGCAGAGCCCTGAACGGGCCCCCGAACCCGTCCCAGCGCCTGGACGCGCCGGCGTCAACGCGAGGATGGACAACGAAACATTTTTTGCCGGCATAATGGAGTCTTTTGCCAGGATGCAAGCAGAGACTAACAGGAGCCTGGTGGAGACGCTGAGGGCACTGCCCTACAACGGTGGCTCGTGGCATTCAACGCCGCCGCCAGCTTCGACGCCGACACCAAACACGACTGTCGGCTCGACCGCAGGAAACTTCGCGAAATGCACCGCGAGGTACAACGGTGTTTCCCGCGAGCCGGAAGTACTTGAAGCATTCATCGATGCGGTACAAGTATACAAGGAGTGCGCGGACGTGAGCGATGATCACGCGCTGCGGGGGCTCCCAATGCTGCTCGAGGGCGACGCGGCCGTGTGGTGGCGCGGCGCCCGCACCACCGTCACCACGTGGAAGGACGCTGTGGCTCGACTCCGCGCCATGTATGGAGCACAGCAGCCGGCGTATAAAACACTACGCGAAGTGTTCGGTAAAGAACAAAAGGACGAACGAGCTGAAGTGTTTATGTGTAAACTAAGATCCCTAATTGTAAAATGACCATATGATGTGCCTATACCTATGCAGATAGACATAATTTACGGTTTGTTGCATCGTCGTGTTCGGAAAAGATTGCAAAGAGACGATATTGTTGATTTAGATAGTTTTGTAGAAAAGGCGAGGGCCATCGAAGACGCGATTTCTGAATTAGCGGTAAGTACCTCAAGTACCTATACCTACACGGCAAGCACGAGCGTTTCGTCCGCGGGAGCGAATAGTGTTTCGCGCTCGCGAGTATCACGCGACCGCGAACGCGAACTCGAAACGAGTCAGCGCACCCCTACCACTGGTCCGAGCGAAACTACTGACACGAAACTCACTTTTAACTCGAACGAAAGTTCGAAACGCGATAAACGCGTTCGTTGTTCATTTTGTAAGTTTTACGGGCATGAAGTAGCTAATTGCAGAAATTTAAAGAGTAAACAAGCAGTAAACACCGTTTCCGACTCTGGGAAAAGTGGTAATAGCCCTAGCGCGATACGTTGTTACGGATGTGGTCAGCCTGGCGTAGTTAGGTCAAAATGCGAGCACTGCCTCGGAAAAGGTGTACCTCCGAAGGCATGCGATTTTAATAATTTGACCGATGACGTCACTGCGTGCGTACCACACGTGACATCGTCACATCCTACTGTTTGTGTAAACATCGCGAATAGGATAGGCGTTGCAATATTTGACACAGGGGCTTCCTGTAGTGTCGCGGGTACCCTGCTGCATAATATTTTGGTATCGGAAGGGGTACACTTTTGCGAGGCAGAACGCACCATTGGGCTTGCGGACGGCTCTCGACGTTCGGAAAAGGTACTCATTGCGACGGTACCCGTGCTTTTGGAAGGGAAGCAGGTAGATACCGAGTTTGTTGTGTTACCTGGGGAAAACACAAAAACTTTGTTAGGTCGCGACTTTATTGCTAAGGCTGGGGTCACACTAGACCTAGCCCAGGAGTCATGGTATTTTTCTGACAACCCTGATCAAATATTTCCTTTTGTGCGATCTGTCATTTTAAACAAAACCGAACTGATGCAAGCCGACATCTCCGACGTATCCCTGCGTGACGACGAAGGAACTAAGTTACCACCGGAACAAAGGAACGTCCTTAATAATTTTTTGAATAGGAGAGCGGCCCAGTTTGCTCCCGAGGGACCTCCGACAGACTTCGCCATGCATAAAATTAAGGTGAGTGATGACCAGGAACCTTTAGCTTCGCCACCTTATAGGCTGTCGCCGCTGAAGAAAGAAGCCTTGGAGAAGGAACTCCAAACGCTGCTCAGCGCTGATGTAATCGAGGAATGCGAGTCTCCGTGGGCATCCAACGTCGTTCTGGTGAAGAAGAAAGACGGGAGTTTCAGGCTATGCGTGGACTACCGCAAACTCAATGCGGTCACAGAGCCTGACAGATACCCACTTCCCAGAATCGAAGATGTGCTCCATGCCGCTAAGACATCCAAGTATATGACGACCTTGGACCTTCGATCAGGCTATTTTCAGGTATGCGTTGATCCTGCTCATAGGGACCTTACTTCTTTCACAACACCACTGGGAACCTTCAGATTTAAGCGCATGCCCATGGGTCTCCGTAATTCTGGAGCTACCTTCCAAAGATTAATCGACCGGTTCAAGTCGAACTTGCCAGGTATTACCCTGGTGGCTTATCTGGATGACCTACTGGTGTTGTCTGAGGAGTCTTTTGAAAAACACCTTGCAGACTTGGAGGCAGTATTCGATCGCTTGGCCATGTTTAATTTGCGAGTGAATCGCGAGAAAAGTCACTTCGCTAGGGAATCTGTCAAATTCCTAGGTCATGTCATCGTGCCAGGAGGTATTCACATGGACCCCGATAAGACATCAGCTATAGCGAACATGCCACCGCCTCAGAATGTAAAACATCTTAAGTGTTTTCTACAAACGTCCAGTTGGTTCAGACGTTTTATTCCGGGTTATGCCGAGGTGAGTGGGCCTTTGACTTTGCTATTAAAGAAAACGAGCACCTGGAAATGGGGCTCAGAGCAGCAAGCCGCTTTCGATACCATCAAGTCTCTTCTCGTGTCAGCACCGATCCTTCGTCAGGCCGACGAGTCGAAGCCTTTCGTGCTCCGAACCGACAGCAGTGGGTACGCTTTGGGAGCAGCGCTACTCCAGGGGGAGGGGATTGACGAGCGACCTGTAGAGTACGCCAGCCGTCTCCTCACTTCCGCTGAGAGGAATTACAATACGACCGAGCGCGAGGCCCTGGCCGTCGTGTGGGCAGTTTCGAAGTTTCGTGGCTACATTGATGGAGCAGAGGTAGTAGTGAAGTCTGATCACCAACCTCTTAGATGGCTGATGGGTTTGAAATCACCGAGTGGTCGCTTAGCCAGATGGGCGCTTACTCTGCAGGAGTATAACCTTAAAATAGAGTATACCCCAGGTAAGGCGAATGTTATCGCGGACACTCTCTCACGCCCTGCATGTCCTTCTGATACCGAATGTGACTTGTGCCTCACCGTGATGGAAATGCCTTCGCGCAGTCCCAGTGATGTCCGAGAAAACCAATTGAAAGACCCCGAGGTACGTAAGATCATGGATGCAATAGAATCCGACGATCCGTTTAGGGGGAGGGCATGGGCTGACAAAGGGTATGTTATGGCCGATGGTATATTATATCGTTATGGCCCCGAGAACGAGGACGATGATGATGCGAGTTTAGTGGTGCCGGAACACGAGCGCAAGGATGTGCTGGCTGAGTATCACGACGCCCCTACAGCCGGCCATTTTGGAGTGGAGAGGACGTTGCAGCGCCTCTCAGGTAAGTATTTCTGGGTCGGGATGAGAAATGACGTTACCCAATATGTAAAAAATTGTGTCGCGTGCCAGCGTTATAAGGTGGACACCCGGAAGCCTGCCGGCTTACTTCAGGTACCAGCGACTTCCCGCCGATTTGAAGTTCTGGCAGTAGATCTGTTCGGGCCTCTCCCAGAAACGCCACGTGGCAATAAATGGATTCTCATACTGGAAGACACCTGCACCAAGTGGGTAGAGTTATTCGCTCTTCCAACCGCCACGGCTGAGGAGTGCGCCAAGACACTAGTGAATGAGGTATATTTACGTTATGGAGTACCCCGGAGGCTTATTAGCGACAACGGCGTCCAATTTGTAAGCGAGGTAATGCAGCAAACCTGTCACGTTATGGGCATCAAGCAGTCGTTGACGTCATATTATCATCCGGAGTCGAATCCAGTGGAACGCAAGAATCGCGATCTCAAGCCGCAGCTCGCCGTTTTGGTAGGTAAGGATCATGACTCTTGGGACGTGCACTTACCGGCGATACGTTTCGCCATGAACTCTGCAGTTACTGCGAGTACAGGTCAAACACCTGCATATCTGAATTTCGGGCGTGAAATACGTGCGCCTGCTGATGTTCTGTCCGACATGCGCGCTATCGTCGAAAAGGATAACGTTGTCGCATCAATAACTCCGTACCTTAGGAAATTGTCTGTCGTGTTGCTCGACGCTCGAGATGTCCACGAAAGGGCCCAGGTATCCCAAAAGAAGTATGCGGATGAGAAGCGTCGGCCAGAGCCGGATTACAAGGTGGGAGATCTGGTGTTACTAAAAACCCAAGGATCCAATGATACAAGTAAAGGGCAGACGCCCAAGTTTATCCCTCGGCGTGATGGTCCGTACCGCATCAAGGAGGTTATAGGCTTAACCACCTATTCGCTTGAGCGCATTAGCGACGGTGTCGTGTTGGGGAATTACCACGTTTCCTTACTAACTCCTTTTGTGGGTTCTGCACAGGCTCCTCTTCAAGAGAAGCGTAGAAGAGGAAGGCCCCGTAAGGCTAACCCAGCAGCGGGGGCGCAACGCTAGGGTTAGAGGGGGAGGGTGTAACGCGTGAACCCGTGGTAGGTAGGTCGGCGGTCGCTCGCGCGCCCGAAGAGATCCCGAAAAGATACGACTTATATCGCGCATGCGCAAACAGCCTCCCCGTCGGGGGCACATGACGCGCGTGCTTGCTAAGTACCTACTTCTCTTACGCCGCCCGCGCCGAGCGAGTAAATGTCGATGGCCCGCGTTCCTAGGCCTTTTGAGTTTTTATGGCTTATATCGTAATTGTAACCTAATTCTAAAATTGTCAAAGTGTTTCCCTGTTTATATTTATATAATAAACGATATAGAACACTTACAGCAGTTTTTTTGTAAAAGTCAAGTGCCCCTCTACTACAGTGAAAAATTAATGTCAGTACAGTAAAAATTTAAATAAAAAATATCGCTGCTAAGTAGGGTTTACAAATTAAAAAGTTATAGCTGACCAATTTATAATAATCGTATTTTTTTTTTATAGAAATTGAATAGAAAATTAGTATAGACAATTGTGTCGTGTAAAGCGTTTATGCTAACACCTAGACTCAGCATTTGTAACTAAGGAACCCTAGCCTAGCAAGGTATATAAATGACGGATTATCGAAAATGCATTTTGCTTAATTTACTTTTAGTGATTGTCATACTTCGTTAGCATTTTATTTAATCTTATCGCCAGTATGTAGTATTATAAAAATTAATTACTAAAAAATACTAATCAAATCAAAATTATCTAATAATCTTCGGATGTTTTTATCACTTGATAAGTCTCCGTGGCGACATTCCATAAGCCCGTTGATTTCAACCAGGAAGCACACAGACTTTTTTGGTTAAAATTCGCACTCCAAACCCTAGAGCTCCTCGGGGATTGGTAGTTGCATTAACGCTTCTTTACCACTCCAATGAACTGTAATAGGACTTAGCCTGACCGAAACGCTCTGGCTGGGGTTTGGACTACAAAAGCCTGTGTACTTTCAGGGCGAAAGCAACATTCATTTGTCATTTCACTTCATCATCATCATCTGGTCTTTTTAATCTCCACTGCAGAAGCATGACCCTCTCTGTACTACTAGAGCAATATTTGGTCAGAGCAGCCAGAGGATTTGGTAGGCCAAATTCTCTGGCTGTTCTTCACGCTGGCCAGACAGGTTAGAGAGGGCTCATGATGTTTATAAGCTTTATTTTACTTGATTGACATTTACTTACACCAATAGCCTGTAGATTTTGGCCGACGGACCGGTTGAAACGCTCTGGGGTTCTAATTCCGAATTTTAATTACAAACGCCTGTATGCTTCTTGGCCGAAGTCAGCAGGCATATGAAATGTCGCGTCTCCGTTTACCTTCTAGTCGCCAGTATTTCCTCATGCAAACTCCCGCCTCGAGTACGCGCTTCATTGGATTTGTCTCTCGTCATCTAATTCCCGTTTTTGTTCGTTTCTGCTCGTTTTCTCTCACAATCGCTTCTGTATGTCAAACAGTCGTCGCTGAATTGAAATGTTGGCTTTCAAATTAGCCTACTGTTTTTCGACTTTTTATGAGAAATAATCATATCTTATTTCAAATACAGATGTAACATTTTTGTACCAAAATCAGATACACTTTCACATCTTTGTCTCTTGTAAGATAGATAAAGCCGAAGGTCACAAAACCTACGCTTAGCAAGTTTGTGAGTTCATATCTCTCAATATAAGGTCTAACAAAATCATCATCATCATCATTTCAGCCGCACAACGTCCACTGCTGGACATAGGCCTCTCCCAAAGATTTCCAAAATGACCGATCTAGAGCGGCTTGCATCCAGCGCCTTCTAGCGACCTTGGTTAGGTCGTCAGACCACCTTGTGGGTGGGTGTCCTACGCTTCGCTTGCCTGTACGTGGTCGCCATTCGAGAACCTTTTTGCCCCATCGGTTCGTCGCGCTATGTGTCCCGCCCACTGCCATTTCAACGAGTTAATCCGCTCTAATCTACATCAAATACAATCTACAAAATATAGGTACCGAAACTATTTTAAAGGTAAATTCAGTCTATGATACTGAATAACTTTCCCAAGGAACTTACTCGTATGTCCAAATCTACACTAATATTATAAAGAGGAAAGATTTGTTTGTTTGATTGTATTGAATAGGCTCCGAAACTACTGGATCGATTTTAAAAATTCTTTCACTGTTGGATAGGTATGTTATCCCTGTGTGACATAGGCTATGTATGTACCACGGGCGAAGCCGGGATGGACTGCTAGTATGAAATATATTTAGACATAAGTTGCTATAAAAATAAAAATGCTCTGTCTGCCCCATTAGGGATAAAGACGTGATAGTATGTATGTATGTATGAAATATATTTTTTGGTTTTTCATACAAACTCGGATCAGCTGATCGGTCCACTTGCATGGGAGACCCAAAATTAATTTTCATATTGGGGAAACTTGTTCAGTATCATGAACTGAATTCACCCTTAAAATAGTTCGAGGGTTTTTAGTTTGACCACCATACTCGCCAAGCTACACAGAATGAATTTTGAGGCCTTCGTCAGTAACTTTGCATAAAAATAGAACAACAAACCGACATGGAAGATAAGACGTGTGTGTGTAAAAAAATAAATACCTAACCTCATGTTTGTAAAAAAAATCCCACCTGAGAATTGCTACGCTTCCAATTTAAGAAATCTTAAATCAGCCAATACATTAATATGGCGGTTACTATTCATAATGTTTCTATCATGATTTTATCTCATAATAATATATTTACACCTAATTGCAGTAACAATTACGTGCATTATTACTATCGATAAGATTAATAAAAAACATGATTGATGTAAAATACATTTATTTTTAAATAAGATTTTCAAAAAGTAAATTAATAAACAAGAAAACTAAACTAATATCTTAAATTACTATTAATAAAAAAGCCCCGGAAAATCGCTACCCAACGGTAACGTGTCCAGAAGGCTGGCAGCTTTGCCACGTTGTATGGCAATGCTTATCTTTTGAGCCAGAGAAAGGTCAGACTTCTTTCTGGTCAAGCGAATATAAATAATAATAATATTTATTTAACGTGAAAGGCATTAAACACTTAAACAAAAAAATGTACCTTTCTCGGGTGCCCTAACTTAGCAAAAGTAAATGCTAAAAAAAGATGGAATGCAGTATGTTACCAGTAAGAACGCTACAATACATGACTGGACGACGGGTAGGACTTGAAGTCTAGACCTAAGAAGACTAAATTGGGACTAGGCAGGTCACGTTCGCCCTATGCTGCCAGAAATATCAGCGCCTATAATTACGACGTAGATTCCAAACGACAGGAAATTACCAAGCAGAAAGCGTAAGATGGATCATACATGAATTGAAAAGAAGTAGTTTAAGCTCGCAGTAATGTAAAATATAAAAGAAAGTCTTAAAAAAATTACATTCTATGAAATTTTACCACTTATCACCGAACCTGAGTTTTGAAAGACCAACTGGGGTATAAAAAGTCCACAGATATACATTTTGACTGCAATTCTTTTCGCTGCAGCGTCACCAACAAACTAAGAGCCACGTTGGAAACTCTGTAAGGAGCCACGGTCCCGTCTTGCACAATATCTCCATCATGATACGTCCCTTTTTTCAAAGCATCCAAATACCACACCAAAAAATCGTTAATATCAGTCTCCCTTAAGTGTTTCATTGAAAGCCTCTCCTTCCAGTACTGATTCCTGATACAGTCTATTTTACTTTGCTTTGAGACGTAAACCACTCGTGAGTTGTTTAATAACAAAGGGAACAGCAACTCTTGAATCATCACATAATTGTAGTAATAGCCTGTCACAATTTTCTTGGCTTTCTCGAACGAATCACACACGTATGTGCCATTGTCTATAGCTACATTATTAATCAATGTGTCAATGCCACTGTAGTTTTCTTGGATGTGATCTCTGATACGTTTGATGCTGTCTCTGTTAGATATATCGAGTTGATAATACTCCAGCTTACAGCCGAGTCTTCGGAGTTCCTCCACTTCGGTCGCTCCTTTTTCCGCGTGTTTCGAAGTATAAAAGAAAACACCGTCGAATCTCTTGCTTAAAGTCTTCACGAGGTCTGTACCTATTCCTTGGTCCGCGTCAGTGACTAACGCCACTTTTTTCAACATATTGGAACGAACAGTGTTTTCATACTAAATTGTTTCGCCGTCCTCCACCTTGTCAGCGATAACTGATAACTTATCAGTATATGTATTTAATCTTAACTTTATGGCGACATGGGGTGGGTTGGGTACTTAACACATCATTATTATAATTGTAATTAAATTTAAAATTAAAACAATTTATTTTAATTTTTGCTTTTTCGTGTGTATATGTGGCCAACACTAGTGTTAATTTTTTTAAGCTGCCTAAAGGCATCTGACATAGCTTTACAACTGCCAAATAATGATGACAGCAGGGACCGAAGCACGGAGGAGCTTAATAAATTTGTATGCCACTTGTGGGCACCCATCCAAGCGCAGACCACGCCCGGTGTCACTTTACTTGCCAGAGCGCAAGTAAAGCGCCGCCCCGCCGGGCCACTGAGCTCCTCAATCTATCTAGGTTATGAAATAAGAAGTCTTATATCGCGGGGATTAATCATCACTACTGTCATTAGTCGAAACACATTGTAAGGAGATGACTTTCTAAAAAACGTGATGTGTGAATTTGACTTTGTAAAATTACATAAAGAAAGTTCCCATGTTGCAACGTGTTACGTCGAAACTCTTACTCTGAGCGATTACATTTTCTAGGAAAAGAACAGTAATTTATTAATTTTGATAAAAATTACAATATGTATAAAGCACCGCTGCAAGTGCTATAATTACAATTAACAAGTTAGGGATAAATCTTTTCAGAGCTGGCATAATAAATGACCTAGTTTTAAAATAGTAATCGGCTTTGTAGTCAAACCAATCCACAACTGTTCCGTCATACCACACATATGCTCCTTTGATATTATTTGGAGCTTTTAGCACTAAGTATAAAGGGGTTTCAGCAGATTGATCTGGAGTAAGGACACCAAATCCCATCGTCATGTCCGTACTCACGAGCCCCGGATGAATCGAGTTCACAATAATATTCCTGGACTCCATTTCTTTCTGCTGCAGTCTCGTTAGAGCACTTACCGCTATTTTAGATATCCTATAGGCTGGTATAGTTCCGCCGTCTGCAATGTAACTCTTCTTGAAAGAACCATTTTTAACAGAATCTAAAAACCAGTTTATGAATTCGTCGATATCACTTTTAGTTAAATTCTTTGAAGACAGTTTGTCGATCCAGTGCTGACATTTCAAGTTTGAAAGATGGCCGCAGTCACTGGATACGTTGAGCACCCGAGCGTTGTCTGCTAACAAAGGAAATAACAAATCTTCAGCGTTCACTACTCCTCCGTAGTTAATTTGGATTGTTCTTTTGCATTCTTCATATCCACTTCCCAAATAGGCTCCAGCGTTATTTATAAGTATATCTATTCTTCCATGCTTCTCTTTAATATGGTCTCTGAGTTTTCTAACGCTCTCTTTATCAGCGACGTCCAATTGATGGTACTCAGGCTTCAGGCCAAGTTTATTGAGTTTCTCCACAGCTGCTCGACCCAAAGCTTCGTTCCTTGAAGTGAGGTAGACGACACCATCGAATCTTTGACAGAGGCCCTTGACGATCGCGAATCCAATGCCTTTGTTGGAGCCTGTGACTACAGCGACCTTTTGCGACATGTTTAGTCCTGAACAGCGTTACTGACATAATGCGTTTATCGATCAAAGTACGAGTTTCAGTTACGTTGCATTTGATATCTTATCATAATTATAATGCCAACGACGACGATGTCGTCCGATTTGAGTATGCACTTTAGTACATTGATAGTGTATAGGAAATTAGGTGGGACACATGACTCTAACAATTTTTTTTATGATTTCTCGAAATTGGTAACATTTCAGCTGTCTAGCTATCACATTCGTGGGATACAGCCTGGTGATAGTTAGACACACAAACAGACAGACAGATGGACGGACGGACGGACAGTGGAGTTTTCCTAATGAGGTCCCGTTTTTACCCTTTACGAAACCTTAAAAAATACAAACACGTTGAA
Organism: Acrobasis consociella; assembly: GCA_963555685.1. Taxonomy (NCBI): domain Eukaryota; kingdom Metazoa; phylum Arthropoda; class Insecta; order Lepidoptera; family Pyralidae; genus Acrobasis; species Acrobasis consociella. The sequence goes on from OY743106.1 coordinate 424,741, forward strand.
TTGATTACCTCCTCCTTTTTTGAAGTCGGTTAGAAAAAAATAATATAATAAAAGTATGCTCATTGTACTTAGTACTAAATATGTAAATATTGTGTTTGCTCATTATGTACATTATTTCATGCTCTAAATGTTCTAAACTAATAAATATATCAATGTTTCAATGGACATTAAAACTGGTTCAGTAAATGTAAGCACTCGTGTCTGTCTGTCTGTGGTATCGTAGCTCTCAAACGGATGGACCGATTCAGATGTGGTTTTCTTAAGTGAAAGCCAGTTTCTTAGGTGTGTTGGATTAAAATCGGTTCATTAGTAAAAAGGGATGATGATTTTTTTAAAATTTACCTTACAGATTTGCCTGGCAAATAAACTTGGGGATTAATAATCGCGAGGTCTAAGTTCGCAGTGAACCACTAGTTATTTAAGACCTTAACTATATAATTATAATAAAAATAGCTTATACAGAATTCAAAATGTCCGTAATATAAGCAAATTATTAATTATTAAAAAAATATTTACACCGTGAGGTTATTTCAGAGTGCTGTTAATGTAATTTTATAGCTCATATCAAATTATGTTATGTATGAGCCGTTGTAATAAAGTTAAATGTAGTGGAATGAAGGCAGCTTTACACGAGCAACCCGACGCATCTCGTCAAATGAATGGTGTAAAGATTTGCTTTCAGAATATTTATTTTTATTATTTATTTTTATATAACCTTTGCCGTCTTACTACTGGGCAAAGTCCTACCCATTTCCTGTCATATGCCCCTGTTTATTTTTTTGATACTTTTTACTTAAAAAATAAAATAAAAAATACTGCTAAAACTTTTTCCAAAAATAAACCGACAATTTATTAATTTGCAAATTACTTCGGAGTTAAATTAGAGTTATTTTAATAAGTGTTTTATTCATGAGTTTACTCTGTATCAGCCCAATAACTTTGTGGAATACGAATTCGGAAGGACTTTTTAAAAGTTGCCGACTCTTTTATTTCTTCTATAATCTTCGACTTTGTTTGACACAGGGGGTTACTCTATGTAATAATATGATATTCGTCCGATAGTGATGCCCTATTTCTATTTATATAAAACTTATTACACTTTATCAGCATACATTTCTCAATTTTTCCTTACACTTAACTTCGGATACGCAGTAACGTCCGTTTTGTGTACCGCTTTTAGAGTAAGGTCATCTCTTTGTATAATTGAAACAACATGATTGATAAATAATATTTAATGAAATACATTTTCTAAGATAATTAATAGATTCAGGTGTTACTTTGCGGAAGTCAATGTTACATACTATGGGCGCCGGTCGGCACTAGTTTGCATAAACTAACTGGTGCCGGAATCACACAAAGTAATTCAAATCACATAGTAAATACATTTTCAAAAGGTTATATTAAATATTTTCGCACACCTTATCAACATCTTAGAGGACCCAAGAAATGGCTCGCATTTTGGCCAAAAGCTGAATGGCTCAACACGCATAGTGATTTGGGATTAATAATTACATGTTGTTCGTATTTTTTAATATATTTTAATATGGATCAAAAAAATAAAAAATACATACTTTTTATTAATCTTTATAATTCGATTTTTTTTTAATTCCACATCCCTAATGTAATTTTCTTCAATCTAGTCATAACTCATTTTCAATGTGATACTCTTGAAGTAATAATCTGCTTTGTAATCATACCAATCCAGAATCTTTCGGTCGTACCACACATACTGGCCTTTCAGATCCTGTGGGGCTTCTAGAGCCAAGTAGAGAGGCGTCTCTGCCGCCTGGTCAGCACTGTAGAATCCAGCGCCAATGGTCATGTCCGTGCGAACTAGCCCTGGGTGCATACAATTGACTGCAATGTTTCTAGGCTCCAATTCCTTTTGCTGGAGCTTTGTCAAAGCACTGAGAGCGACCTTAGCGATCCTATAAGCTGCTATAGTACCTTCATCAGCTAGTTCCTCAGCAAACTTAAAGGTTCCATTTTTCACAGCCTCCAAATACCAATTAACAAAGTCGTCGATATCTTCAACTGTTAAGTCTTTCTTGGAGAGCCTTTCGATCCAGTATTTGTTCTTGATGTTAGATAAATGTCCACAATCACTAGAAATGTTGACGACACGTCCGTTATTCCTGATGAGTGGGAAGATGTGCTTCTGGATTGTCAGAATGGCGTAATAGTTGATGTCAACAATGTTCTTGCTTTCTTCGTAAGAGTTGTAAAGGTCTTTGCTGTTGGCGATTGCTGCGTTGTTGATTAGAATGTCGATGCCGCCGTGTGTTTTCTTGAGGTGTTCACTGAATCTCTTGACACTTTCCTTGTGAGCGACATCGAGTTGATGGTAAGCAGGTTTCAAGCCCAGTTTGTTCAGCTCGGCGACCGCCGCTTTGCCTCTACCGTCGTCTCTTGACGTCAGATAGACGATTCCATTGAACCTTTGACACAGGCCTTTAACAATTGAATAACCCAAGCCCTTATTGGAGCCAGTGACCACGGCGACTTTTCGCGACATGTTTGATGAGATTAACCAGTACTGACAACCGATGGGAACATCGAGCAACGAGGTTATATAATACCCACGATTTATATGACAAGTTTATGTAATGAGTTCACATAAATATAGATAAAAAGTTAATTAAACAAACAGTGATAACTGATAACATAATCACCAAACCTGTGCCAGCAATGTCGACGTTATAGCTAGATAGTAGAGATCATTTTACTTTGTAAATAAGTCATCTCATCTATTTACTGTAAATATAAACATACGTTACTATCCCAATATAATATTAAACTATGTTTGTTTGTGGGTACTTCTAACGATCTAAATGGGTCGATAATTTATTAACGATTGATGCACAAATTAGGACCATCGTAATTCCGAAGTATACGATCGAGCGAAGCGAGCGAGGGCTACAATCTATGTCTATATCTATGTCTGTTCCGCGATAACTCACGAATGAATTCTTAAACAAATTTTGATAATTATTAAGAATGAGTATAGCAACTATTTATAGAATTTTTTGGTTCGTTGGGCATCAAAATCGGTTCAGCCGGATTTAAAATATATGTACGCATTTTGTTGAAAATAAATATTGCTCCATAACTTTCGGACATAATTATTTTCTGATGCTCTATAACCGTTAATCAGATTTGAATGAAACTTAACATTATATTATTGCAATATTTCTCATGTAAAGTTAGGTATATTGGATATCAAAATTGTTTAAACAGTTGGGGATATTTAAGTAAAATTGGTTCAGTAAATTTACATACTCGTATTTTCGAATTATAATCGCGAGGTATAAGATCGCGACGTACCACTATGAGTTTTTAAACAATAATATATTGTTTTCGTATATATACAGATACATTTTCACGTCCATATCCCTGACGGGGCAGACAGAGCCCGGGGCCGTAAAGACCCAAAGGCCACGCTTGTTTTTGTATATCATGTGATTAACCAGTTACTCTTTACCGATGACAAACGCGTGCTATCAATAAAATACACCTGTATACGAATCGCTTCTCAAACAAAGCAGCCATCCATCCATTCTGGTGCCCGTTTTATTTCATTCACGAAACATGAGAACAAACGTCCTGACGACGGACGAGACAAATAACCATCGATCAGCTGCCGCTGTGTTGTATGAATGTCATAATATTACCGTGACGTGACCGATGTCAGTGTTTTTTTATATTGCAAATGTATAATGTATATATATATATATATACAAAGTGTGCAGCCGCCCGAGCAACTGGTATGGGAATGTCGAAATTATTTACGGTTTCTTGACTTTTGATTTTATTATGCTATAGTGATCTAGTAAAGCCCATGGTTTGATTTATTGCGGGTGTCCACGTTGTATAAACGAGGCTTAGAACGAACCTTTTTGTTACGTCTAACGTTTCAAATAGGAGTGATATCCTTCATGGTCGCAGATAGACTAGCAGCTGACTAAAAACATTGAATAAACCAACTGTTTCTCTTTTTGAGCAGGTCGTAAATGCTGATGCCATGGGCGAGAATGTGAGTCATTTCAATTGTTAATGTCATTTGTGATCCTATTACAAAACAACCAGAAACAACATAGGCGCAAAGGCAACCCTATCCAGCCCATCAGAGCCTAGGGTCGCAAGACTACGTGGCAAGACTCAAAGGCCACTTTTAGCGTGATAGTGAGCGAGAAGGCGGAAAAATGTATAAGAATAAACTGCTAGCCGTTTGCCATCGCCTATTGACATGATTGACATTTTTGTACATTTCCTCGATCGGCTTTTACGAACAACGCGGGAATAGAAATAGCTGGTATTTATTTTGATAGAGGAGGATGAAGTACAACTACCTCTAGTTAGTTTATTGTGTTAAACTAGTTTAAATTATTTAGTAATGTCATTATCATCATCATCAGGTCTTTTTGTCTCCACTGCAGAAGCACGACCCTCTCTGTACTACCAGAGCCATACTTGGCCAGAGCAGCCAGAGTACTAATTGGCCTACACTCTCCTCGCTAGCCATACGAGTTGGGGTAAAATTAAGTAATGTAACGCCTGTAAAATTGCACCAGATAAAGTATTTTCTATCTTTTTTGTTTCAAAAATGTATATTTCCTTACGAAACTCGACCAGATCCCTTCTCCCCCAGTACATGGTGTTGCAGATGTCCTGATAACGGCAATCAGGGCTGTTCACGGCACATTTAAATGCATTGCCTGATTACGGCGCCCTCGGCTCCGTCTCGCGCCTCGTTTGGAGACTCTTTATTGCGGTCACATGTCACCGTTACATTCTTTTGTTTATGTTTGTACAACATCGTATTGTATTGTATTTGTATGTTATAAGTGTAGGTATATGTAGGTATATTTATTAGGTATCTATGTGTTGTTTTATGTAAATAATTTTGCGCCGCTACCAAATCTCTGTTTATCCTTGTGGTTGACGGGAGAGAACCCTTTTAGCGTTAAGTCCGCCAATTGTAAACAATTGTATATTGTGGATCAATATTTTTTTATAAATATCTAAATAAGTAAACATTTGTCGAGTGTGGAATTATTATAATAATTATGATTCCCGTAACCTATCCGGTCCTATAGTTTTCATCTTAATGAAATTTGCTACGGTAATTGAAAACTATTAAAGCTAAAATTAGATACAATAAGATTAGATAGACAAGCTTCTGTCGGTGTAAATTTGAAAGCCAAGCTCTTATCGGTGTGATTGTGTGCAAAGAGTCGCACACAATGACTATTTTTGGCAGAGATACCGGAGCTTCAAAATTATCATGCCAAACAAGATATGATGATAATAACTCAATGTTTGGCAATGTGTTGTATTTTAATTTTGCCGGTTGAATTCAGGGCAAAAAACAAAAACCGCATTCGTAATTTTTATTTTCGATAAAGTGTGTAGGTAATAAGATATTTTATTCAATTATTTCTATTATTCATTTCAATACGTTACATAATCCGAAATCCGTTACCCGTTACCTGCGCCTAAAATAGCCTATGTGTTAATCTAGGGTGTCAGCTTCCCAAGTAGCGGCCGGCCGCGCCGGGGCTGTGGAGCATGAAGAAGCACACGGTCCCGGCCGATAGCGGCTGAGAGGTGACACCGCGGAGTTTTTAGTGGTAACACCACATAACCTTACCGGTGTCCCGTAACCGGTAAGGTATCCGAAGGGATTTTCTCCGCGTCAAAAAAAAAAAAAAAAAAGGGTGTCAGCTTCCTGCATACAAAAGTAACAAATATACACACGCTTACAAACTTTCCCCTTATTAGTGTGATTTACCAAAACCATACACAGTAAAATAGCATATTTCTATCTCAGAACGAACGTACTCACAACAAATAAGCTACATTATCCAAGTAAGGCCCCTCGCCCACTGCGACTTTTAGTAGCGATGCAGTCGCGCGTTTACGAAACGCGTGACTTCATCACTACTAACGCGCGTTAGTCGCATTTGCAACGCGATAAAGTAGTGATGCTAACGCGCTACTGCATCCATGCAAACGCGCGACCGTATCGGACGACATCGGGGAAAGAGTGGAGGGAGGGTGGCGCGGGAGTAGACCGAATATTAGTGCAACACAGACAGGTCAAGAGTGCGTTTGCATCGCGACAGCAGCGCGACAGTATCGAGTTTGCATCGCGACTGCATTGTGTTCAGGTGGGCGAGGACACACAGGTAACGACTGCATCGCGACTGCATTGTGTTCAGGTGGGCGAGGACACACAGGTAACGACTGCATCGCGACTGCATTGTGTTCAGGTGGGCGAGGACACACAGGTAACGACTGCATCGCGACTGCATTGTGTTCAGGTGGGCGAGGGCACCCAGCTAGCGACTGCATCGCGACTGTATCGATGCAAACACGCGATAGTATTGCGACTGCATCACTACAAAAAGTCGCGGTGGGTGAAGGGCCTAATTTTGGCTACAACCAGTATAATGATACATTGTGTGCGTTCCCAGGCTCTAAAGAAGGCCCGCGGTTGGAGGCCGCCCTCGAGGGTTGAAGAGGGTCCGACTGCTGACTGTTTACTGGTTAAACCCTGGCCGTGGTCGATGCTATAACAGGTATATTTAGTGCGAGGTTTTTATTGTTTGCCTCATAGGAATTAACATTTGTATTTACATGCTTAAATACTTTTAACTAATTAATTTGTTTGTAATTTGCAAATTATTTTGAATTGGTTATGGCGGCTACTACTTTAAGGCCGCATGTTATTTACCAATGTATGTACACGGAAAATGTATACAGAGAATACATAAAATGAAAGTGTACAAAGGCACTACTTATCTCAATAGAGATACTTATCTCTTCCAGCAGACCTAGGTATACAGGCGTGTTCATACATGATATAGGAAAAAGCAAATAAAAATTACGTACATAAATCTACAATCAACATTAGCTGTCGTGCTCGCGTGGCATGTTTTACCGTTATCCAAAATATATTATGTACCTAATTAGTTCCTGCAGCAAAGACGAAAACGTTTAAGTTAATTTTAGCCAGAACCAGAACTGACTAGGGACAGGCAGATCACGATGCTTAGTGTGTTTCGTTTACTCACGTAGGGACCCAATCAAACTCAATAAAGTCAAATCGAAACCCCGATATCAGGATATCTAAATATTTGTGTAAGATGTTGTATCTTCAATCAATAAATACGTACGAACGGATACAAAAATAGGTCAATCGACGGGAAGCAAACCATATGCAGACATTAGCTGTACACATCCTCTTTGACATGGCAACAGCCGAGAAATAATCGGCGGAGGCAGCGGGGCACGGCATTATGGTACGGGTCATTAGCGGCGACTCGGCGAGCGGCCGGGACGGGCCGGGTTGAGGCCGGTCGAGCCGGAACGGCGAGGAACGGGAAACAAAAAGAAAAAACTTGATGCATTTCGAATTTTATTCAACTAGGATGTGTGGTGGAATTAAACATTTTATTTACTTATTTTATTGGTTGATGTGTGACACTTGAAAAATGTTCAAATAACTTTAACAAAGAAAACCTTATAAAAGTAAACATAGCACTTAGGTTCTACTTATTTCTAAAAAAAAATATTTCAGTAGACCCGCGAGAGGAAATGAGAATAAAGAGGTAATTGGCGTGTACGGAATATAACATCGGAGCTGGCTCAGGATAGGGGAAAATGGAAGAAACTTACATGTTGTCCCGACCCCACATAATGTGGGATAAGGAGAGGAAGATGATGATGATGATGATGATGGCGTGTACAGTACAAAAATAAATACAGAACCTTGTTGGGCATTGCAAGATAAGATGGAATGTAAAATATTATATAAAGATAAGCAGAAGCCGATGCCATCTGGCTGCTGCCCAAGAATAGGACCACTCTATCTCTTCTTGTGGATGTCGTAAGACGCGACTAAATGAATAAACACAAACTTCACGTGTCATTATTGCATTTCTAATTAAGATTGTCGTCTGGCAGCCCGCTGGTCGTAAAACTATAGCCAAAACATTCAAACTGTTCCCGTTATCTCTTCTACATTTATCATGGCGTTTGGCATCTAGGTGACCAACGACATGCATATTATATTTGGCAAAGAAAATACGGGAAAGTACACCACTGGATCCGAAGCAGCAGAGCTGAAGATGAACCAAAAACGCGCGAAGATGAAGAAGAAGATAAGTAGAAAAATGATGGCCGGAGGCAGCAAGGCATAATGCTACGCGTCATTAGTGGCGAGTGGCCGGAATGGGTCAGATTAGGTCGGAACGATCCGGACCGAAGAAAAGCGAGAAACAAAAGGAATATTTGATGCAGTTCCAGGAGTATTCGAGGAGGTTGGTAGCCCGATGGAAGTACGCATCATTAGCGCTAACTCAAGTTTCGCTTCAAAGCAATTCGAGAGATTTAATTTGATTAGTGGTCTCTAATCCAAATAGAAACCATGCTGTGGGTTGCTTAACCTGTTGTCTTGTACAAAACACCAGACACAATAGTAAAACTATGCATGTAGATCGGATTCCGATCTGCTCACCGATGAGATAATAAGTGTGTTAGCGCTAGTCGTGTCCTGCTCCTCTCTTCATAGACCGATATCGCTGTAGACCGATATTGTTCTACAAGTCTCCAGACCCGGCAAACTCTAGTCAATTGAATATAGCCGATACCAACTCCCGTATCTAAGTTCCTCATGAATGGAACTGCAGTTATCGCCATTCCTATTGCGCGATACGAGGACGGTAGTTGCATATGAGACTGGAGTAATCTATTCAAGAGCTATTTATAGCGTCGTACAAAACGTTATTGTACCTACAAATGATTCAAATCTCGAGATTGTTGTTCTTTACTTTATTAATAGAGTTTCAGATTTTCGATATCAGTGATGACTTATGTACTCGCCGAATTGTTCTGGTGACTAGTTTTGTGCGAGTTTGGTATGATGGAAAGACCTAGAATATACATGTAATGTAAAAAGCCTCATGGTAGTCTGAAGGTCCCATGATCCAAATTTTTGGCACCAAAAGCATGCCTACATTGCCTACCCGTCGCCTTTTTAGCGTATTTATTTATCTTCCCTGTTCACTATATGGCGGCCTTAGGTGTTTTCTACAACACCAAAATCTATTTTTTTCTATTATTTAAATAAAGTAGTACTTTAATTAATTAAACATGACTTTAAAGAAATGCAATACATATTTTTAAAGCATATTCAACACTTTCTTTGTCACTTTTTTGCCAGTCGTGTGTACTGTCATCTCTGTGAGAGTAGCCGTAGTTACATTAGTACCAACTCATTCCGCCTATTAGTTTTGCCTACTTACGGGCCTCAAATGGTTTTAGGTATCTGTTACGTTTAGTAATTAAATTATCTTTGCCAAAAGCTAGCATTCCGATCAGTTAGCTATAGCGAACGGTGACGCGGCAACAAAGCGACCCCCAACAAAGCGAGTGTCTCGACCGGCGTTGATCCCGCGTCATACATTAAACGGTACAAAGAGCGCAAACGAACGACTTCCTACACAGGTGAGCGCCATTTTTCCTGTTTTGCCGACACTTCTGGCCGCTGTGGTGTGGATGGGGCTGGAAGGGTTTTGCAACGTTTTTAGCTACACACTCCCCAGCTTGTACAAAAGTCTATTTTCATACGGCAAAGGCTAATATTGGTAATTGATACCGATTTTTATAGCTGTAAATAACAGCACCGTGAGACGAGAGGTGCATTTGAAATAAAAAAAAACTGAGTGTCACAAATCACAAAAAAGTCGGCCCTAAAAAAAGTTCGTGACGGAAAATCTCACTTTTTGTCATCTAGCCCCCATCCCCCAAGACCGTTCCGTCCGAAAAGGAGCTTCATTTCAAAAATACTTTATTAAAAATGTTCCTCATTTTATAAACTTTTTGGCGTCCTTGTATACAGACTGTGATCAATGCCGCTATAAAACGTGCTAGTTTCCCTCCAAATCTTGCAGCGCAATATTTTGAGAGAGCTCGTCACGCTGCACAAAATATTCTGGAGAGCACTTTATAACCAGCGTCCCCAGTGACTTTAAATGTTGCACGCTACGTGACTGTGCCAAGTGCATAAACAAAGACTTAGTGAAGTTTATACTTTAGGAGACAGACAAACGACACCGTTACTGCTCCCGAATCTGGTTAGAGTCGGTTGAAGACCGGTGTCGCGAATTGGGTAACATCGTCATCCTCCTGTATTCCCGGTTGCATCCTCAGCGGTAACGCTTCATAGCCTGAAGTCCGCTACCTAGCCTAGGTGATTTGACGAGGTTACTGGTTTTTACACAGAGCAACTGCCGTCTGACCTCCGCTACCCAAAGAGTAGACCAAAACCAATCCTTGGATAGGTTTGAGCAAACGCTAGATGGCGTTCGAGAACCACAGTAGTTTATACGCGTCTTCCTAAACACGAAATCATCTTTCTTTTTGGATAGTCAGGTGATACAAGGTTGCAATGTCCTGACCAACTTTTCACAAAGTATGCTTCCTTCCTAGGGGATTCGAACCCAAGACCTCCGGATCACAAGGCTTGACCACAGGACCACAGAAACAGTCTGGCACTTTGATACTTTAATAATAAACTGCAATGTTGTATTAGAGTATAAAAGCTGTTGATTCAAATGAAATAAAAATAAGCGGCCAAGTGCGAGTCGGACTCGCCCATGAAGGGTTCCGTAGTAGCAAATAACATAATATAAAAGTCTTGTAGTATGTTTTTTTTAATTTTTATATTTGAGTTGATTGAATGAAAGGTACATTGCCGTTTATGATTTATGACGTATTAAAAAAAAACTACTTACTAGATATCATTCAAACCAATTTTCGCTGGTATTTTTCATGGTAATGAACAACATATATTTTATTTAGTTTTATCATTCTCTTATTTTAGAAGTTACGGGGGGGGGGGGGGGGCACACTTTTTTCCACTTTGGAAGTGTCTCTCGCGCAAAATGTTCGGTTTAGAAAAAAATGCTACTAGAAACCTCAATTTCATTTTTGAAGACCTATCCATAGATACCCGACACGTAGACACAGATACAGACCCGATATAGACAGACAGACATGACGAATCTATAAGGGTTCCGTTTTTGCCATTTGGATACGGAACCCTAAAAATATTACCTGTTTGAATTCACCTTCAGGCGACGACGGGGCGGTGAGTATAGGCTCCCGAACTGGCTCAGCTCGTTGTCAAGCTGTTTTTGACATACTGACAGTTATTCTAATTTCATTATATTATAGTGATCTAGTGACGCAATAGTTTGATTTCTTACGGATATGTCCCTTCCACTTGTATAGCTCTATGGCCCCAAATACCGTGTACCCCGTTAGAAATAGCAACTTAAAATTTTCTTATAAATAAACGATTTGAATCGATTCTCCTCTATCCACACGCAATATTGAAATACACTCATAGGTAGCAAGTAGGCGTATTATTGTAAAGCATGTTTGTTTGTCCGAGCCTACGCAAACACGAGAACTCAAATAAAATATTATGGGGCGAATGTTTGGCCAGCGCTTACGTGGCGCTATGCTAGTGGCCATATTTATGTCAGCGGAAATGGTCGGAGCTGTGGGTTTTATGAAGCAATGCATATCGGTCATTTTACTAATTGATACAGAGATATCACGTTGTAATGAAGGTACCCGAGAGAATGAGTGAAACTTGGTATCTATCGATTTATGTGGCCTTAAATTTTTTTTGGCTCTTTACTTAGTTCGGTATACCGTATACGTATTTTTTCTTTTCTCTCATTAGCAAATATGTAATGACGAAGATACGCATTTAAATTTCGCGTGACGTTACGATTGGCTATGAATTTTAACCAAGGGTGACGTAAATCACCCTCACTCCGAAACTTCAAATCGCTGTATCTTCGTGAATTTTCACTTTCTTTTCTAAACGAAAAAATTAAAGTCCTTTATTTTTGGATAATCTAGTTGACGGTCACAGTCTACATCCCTATTGCTTATAGCTAAAGTACATTAAAACAGAGGTTCTCGCAAATCGTTTAAATAGTCTGTATAATAATGACATCTAGTGGCGACTGCTCGAATCACTTATTATAATCGATGTGTGTACATCGTGGAAGGAACATACCCGTAATAAATCGAACCACAGCCTGTACTAAACCACTATAATGAAATTAAAATAACAGCCAAAAACAAAAATAATAATTATAATAGAATATCTAATTTTGTTTCTTTTTTTGACTGTTATTTTATAATATAGTGATCTAGTATAGCCCGTAGTTCCATTTATAACGGGTATGTCCCTTCCATGTTGCATATCTATACTCCATTTGGTTAGGTATTTAAATAAATGTAAACAATCTTGACATGTCTGTTTATTGAAATATACTTACACTTTATAAATCAATACCTTTGCAAATTACAAAGTAATTATGTAGTTTATAATTTATAACATAGTTACTTTGTAATTTGCAAAGGTATTGATTTATAAAGTGTAAGTATATTTCAATAAACAGACATGTCAATATTGTTTACATTTATTTAAATACCTAACCAAATGGAGTTTAGGTTACACAAGATAAGGCAAGCCATATATATGGCGCTTGTGTTTAACACACGTTTTTATCTTTAACGAGGTAGATAAAACCTACGGCTGTACGATCCTAAGGCCACTTTTAGCGTACTGATGGGCGTAAAGGTAGGAGAAGAGATGTAAAATTATGCTCAGATACTAGCGGCATCACCACAAGATCCAGATTCACGGCCTTTCAATCTTTTTGACTTTTACGATCTGCACGGGACGCGAAACAGCTGGTACATTATACGTGTTATTTTTTCCCAGCCTAGCGTAAATGGATGGATGGAGACAGTCTGTATATCTTATTTTATGTCGGCTTTCCTTCTTCTTAGCGAGTCGGAATGGCTTTTATGTAACTCGCGACAAAAAAACAGCGGTGTCATAATATCGACGCTAACGTCTGGGGCATAGATTTAAAGAGTTAAAAAAATTCTAGGGCTATCGTCTGGGGGGTTACTCCATACAATAATACGACAGTCGTACGATAGTGAAGTCTTATTCCTTTGTCAAACCAAATTAGAATTTATTATCATAACTATAATGCTCAATGTTGCTTGACACTGAAACGCGGATACGCAATAACGTCCGTCTTGCGTACCGGTTAGGAGTAACCCCTCTGTGTGTCTGTGTCATCGTAACTCTCGAACGGATAGACAGATTTCGATCCGCGTTTTTACATAATAGTAAGCTCTATTGCGGTGGTTTTTACGTTCGATTAAAAAACGGCTCCGCCACTAAAACGTTATTTCATGCTAACGCTTGAAAGTCGGGGATTTTTAATTTACCAGGCAAACAATAGATGGTACTACGGATATCAAAATATGTAGTTCCGCCGCTCATCACTAGATGTTGTTGACGGGAGTTTTGTAATTAGGCTGACAAATAAACTTGTTTAAGTTTGTGGACGTGTGAACCAGTGTGTAGCTACACTTACCTGTCATTAGCAGAGTTCAAATCTTCTAATGTACAAATTTACAGTATCTTACAGATATTTTCGAATGCCTTGTTTGTCCAAGCACAAAGAAATAAAATAAAATATTATGGGGCTAGTGTTTGGCCAGCACTAACGTGGCGTTATGCTACTGGCCAATATTTCCGACGAACAAATAAGGCAAAATGCGTTTGCGCAGTGAAGTAATTAACAAGTCTTCCATAGGGGTGAAAACAGGGTCCGAAAAGTATGATTGTAATTATTCCGTCTTTTAGATTATCCAAAAATAATGGGCCCATATTTTTCAGTTTAACAAAAAAGTAAAAATTCACAAAGATACGGAGCGTCAAAGTTCCGGAGTTGGTGCTTGCAACGTCACCGCTAAGTAAAAATCGTACCCAGCCGTAACGTGATGCGAAATTATATGCGCTGTATCTTTGTCATTTTTTGGTTCTCAGAGAAAAGAAAAAATACGTGTACAATTTTTTTTAACAATCTAACCGATGGACCAAAAAATTATTTTCCATTCGTCATGCCTATTAAGGCCATACCCAAATTTTCCGAGGTCCAGTGGCGCCGCCATTTGAAATAAATTATTTGAAAGGAAACGGAGAAATCATTTAAAATTGTGTCTTGGTCAAGCCCTAGATAACCCTTAAAACTATTTTATGAACTACTGTTTATAGTTTAAAGTAAGAACGTGAAGCTTTTCTACGCACATTAGCCAAAAGTGGCCGTTTTTCGCAAATGTGCGTCGAAAAGCTTCACGTTCTCACTTTAAACTACAAAAAGTAGTTAAAAAAATACTTTGAATGGGTATCTAGAACTTGACCCAGACACAATTTTAAATGATATCTCCGTTTCCTTTTAAATGATTTATTTTAAATGGCGGCGCCACTGGACCCCGGAAAATTTGGGTATGGCCTTAACAAGGCTTACATTCAGCATTCTAAAAGCGAGTTCTCATATTAATTCACACTGCCATATTTACCACAACAAGCGTGACACGAATAAAAATTCCTAATTTCAGGGCGAGCGGTCGCGACTGACAAATATGTCCGGTCGGTCCCAAGTGCCCGCCCTGTTTTTGTCCATTTTGTAAGAATATGGCGCGTCGGTAAAATGAACATAATGTTATGATGTTCTATACAACGTGAAAGGGATATATAACTGTTACATATAACTTTATTAGAACCACAGGCTGTACTAGTTCACTGTACTGTACTGTTCACTTCTTCTCCTTCTTCTTTCTTCTTATCGTGTGTGTTAGTGACTAACACTAGTGTCAGAGTTTTTTAAACCGCCTTATAGGCCTCTGACATGGTTTTAGGTAACGACCAATGTCAAAGACAATGACCGGGACCGACGGCTTAACGTGCCCTCCGAAGCACGGATCATCTTACTTATCAGACAATCAGGTGATCAGCCTACAATGTCCTAACCAAACTAGGACAACAACACAAAGTCGTTGCCCCGGCCGGGAATCGAACCCGCGACCTCCGGGTATGAGCCAAACGCTCGAACCACTACACCACGGAGGCAGTTAGTTACTGTTCACTGTATAACAGTAAAGAAACAAACAAAAATTTCAAAATTCCCATACAAATTGCTTTGGCGGCTGCACACTTTTGTATGGAACTTTTTTAGGTTTTGACTGTTATTTTAATTTCATTACAGTGGTCTAGTATAGGCCATGGTTCGATTTATAACAGGTATGTCGTTTCCACGTTTTGTACGAGGTGGTTTCCGGCAGAATAAAATAGGATCACTTTCCCGGTGAATAACGTAGAAAGCACTTAGGTTTACAAGTTTAACAAAGATCATCCGTAAGACCTCTCCAACCCATCTAGCGTGAAAGTCTAGGCCAAATCTTCTGGCTGCTCTGGCTAACTATTTCTCTGGTAGTACAATCGTACTCCTGCAGCGGAGACTAAAAAGACCAGATGACAGGTACACTTTTTGGTGAATAAAACAATTTTTCAGCTTTTAGATCGATATCAGTGATTACTTCGCTTGTAAATGCATTACTTATTGACTAAAGTAAAAGCGCAAACACAGTTCATCAAAAGCTCGAATACGTTCAATATCCTTCTTTTTCCTTGAAATGTTTCCAGATCTAATCGTCTTTCACTCCACAACAATCGCGTAGTTCACAAAAATCGCAACATGAGAATTCCTTTGCCCGAGAGCATTCACTGCTGCTACGAACCAAACAAAACTAGAAGAAAAAACAAACCCGCATGTTTCCAGAGCGGGGAGCAATCAACATTTAGCACAAAAGGCCACCTTGCTCCATGAAAATTCCATTTCCATCCTCCCATCGATTTCGCAAGCACTCTCTCAGTCGTACGTGTAAAGTTAATAAGTTTAGACGCCGCACACGAGGCAGGCATACCAACATACCGCGACCGCATCACCGGAATTCCATCCTTACGCAAATAACAATAAGAGTGAGTGGATAAGAGGAGGTTAGGGCAGCAATACACGAGCACATTTCTGCGACGTGACCTGTCGACTTGGCGTTCTATACGCGCGGAATTTTCAGCGCTCGTGTGTGTAACCGGCTTAACGGTTTTGGGCAAATCGACTTTGTTTCAAAGCGATCGACGTAATTTGCCAATTCGTGTACTTGAATGGCAGTTCAAAGCTGACGGAACTGTTCGTAATGCGGGAAATAACATGGGGCTCGGAAAAATGTATTTGGCAACGTCCCTTATGATTTCTTGTGAGATATGGTTGCTATGCAACTTTTCTATGTGAACGTGTATGTAAGTTATAACCTCTTTCCGGCCCAAGCTACGATGTATTATTTTTTCTCATTGATTTCAAAGTCATGAGAAATTCGTTTTCCGGGTTTGTTGCTGTGGCTTCCACTTCAAAAAAGAAACTGATTGACATGAAATTCTTCATGTTGGGATTTATACCAAATTAATAAGGCATGCTGCCTAGGCTTTTACATGTAGGTAAACTTATTTCGTCACAGTCAGCTTCCTCTACAGTTCCTACAATGGAGGCTGTCACATTATACATACCGTAACTCATTTGGAAAATTCTTTCTTTTTGTTTGAAAGGGGGGTACACTTTGGAGGTGGTCCCAAATTTATCAAAATCGCTTGTGTAGTTTAAGTAGGATTTTAGTCTTGATTTAAATTAAATTAATTTCATCATATTATGTATAATCGAAAATATCTTCATATCCCCCACTTTCTTATTCTTTTTATCGAGTGTATTATTACTAAGACTGATGGCAATTTCCAGCTGTCTACAACTAGCAACAACAATTATTGCCAGCTGTCTACAACTAGCAAAAACAATCATTGGATCCATCACCAAACAGATCAGTGATTTCATAATATTGTAAAGTCATCCAACTTATACAAATGTGCAAAATTTTAGCTAAATCGGTTGAGGATAACAGATTGAAAATTAGATCGAAAGATTTGACCTAAATAAACATACAAGATACATTGCAAGTAAAAACAAACTTGTAAAAAAACTAAAAAAACCCGGCTAAATGCGAGTCGGATCCCCCCCCCCCCCCCTTAAAAATTTATTTTATTTTGTTTTTAGTATTGTTGTTGTAGCAGCAACAGAAATACATAATCTGTGAAAATTTTAGCTATTTAGCTATCACGATTCATAAGATACAGTCTAGCAGACAGACGGACAGGCGGACAGACGGACAGACAGCGGAGTCTTAGAAAAATAGGGTCCCGTTTTTACCTTTGTGGTATGAAACCCTAAAATAGAAAAGAGTAAACATGAATCAGTAACCCAGAAAATGATAACCTAATCCATTTTAAACCGACTAATTTTGGGTAGTATTTGATGCTATACAATTTAATTTCAAAACCAGACGCTGGTATTTTGACATAATTTAAATTACTCAGTATAAATAGAGCGTAACAATATAAAATTAAATATCAAAGCTCGATTCATCTGTGTGTAAAGGTCAGGGGTCGTGAACTTGCGGTTGTGGTCGGAAAATGTTAAGAGTCGTTGGAGCGTGACGTTTTATGTTTGTGGCCGCTTAAAAGTTGACTGAGTACAAAGAAAACGCTGAGGTTATTCGCCAGCTGCTTCAAAAGATCTTGAACATAGATAAATCTACATAAAACACTAAGCTTACACGAAGTAAAATAATGGCTCGTTTTCATTGTACGATAACTCAGTCGATATAACGCATGACATAAGTTAGATATAGTATTCGTAAGAAATCGTACAAAAATGGCAGAAACTGAGAGAAGACAGACGAAATTTATACCAGAATATATGTTAGAAACGTTTTGGAGCACCTATTTGATTATGCAGAATGAAATAATAGCAATAGGATCAAGATTCGCGAGCAGAGATTTCGTCGGGGGTCGAGTTGTGGGGGTTGAGTTGTCGGAGGTCGAGTTGTCAGGGGTTGAGTTGTCGAAGTTGAGTTATCGGAGTTGAGGTGTTAGGGATGAGTTATCGGGATTTAATCGTCATAGAGTTGAGTTTTCGTGGGGTCGAGTTGACATGGATAAGTTGTCAGGGTTAAGTTGCCTTGGAGTTGAACCGTCGTGATACGAATATCCATTTTTTTTAATTACTGATTGTTTTTATTAAAAACAATAAAAAAACTTATTCATATCACCAAGTAAAATAATCAGAAACGTGTTTTTTTTTAAATTACATACCCAGGTACATGCGCGTCATTCAGGCGAAAGGCCGCTCCGAATCGTAAATGACGCAAAAGTGCCCATAACACTTGCAGCATTCCCCCGCTGTGTTGCGAGGGATATGCGTTGCGTCAGGTATGTCTTGGCACCCCCCCGATGTGGTTCCCATCTTGTCGCGATGGGGGGGCTCAGTACCTGCGGTTGCCTCGGCCGCAGGGAAGCTAAGAGGAACCCATTGCCCGGGTTGAGGCTTAGGCCTCCCCGGGCCCGGCGGAGGCCATTCCTGGCTGGAATGGCCTGGCTGTGAGGGAAGGGGGTGACTACGACCCCCCTTCCATCACAGCCGTAGTAGGGGTCGCGGGGGAAGAGGTGTGTCGGTGTGTCGTTGCCGCTCGCCCTATCCTCCGCGACCAAGCGCGGCCGTGGCGCTTGGCACGGCATCGGTGGGGCCGCAGGGGAAGAGGAGTGTCGGTGTTACGTTGCCGCTCTCCCTATCCCCTGCGGCCGGCTGGGTGGGCCCCGGTCGCCGTCAGGTTGACTGGGGTAGGGTCTGCTTTCGCAGGCCCCAAATTATGAGGGCTGGTTGGACGGTGGAAACGGGATTCCATCGTCCAACGGACAGCCCTCCGGAGTGGAAGGCAGGCGCGTGTGCGTGTCAGCGCGCCTGTTCTTGGGCCAAGAGGCCAAGGCGGCGGTTGCTCCGGCCCCTCTGATTCAGCAGAGGGTGCCGTGAGGCCGTTGGCGAGCCGGGGCCGCTTAAGTAGCGGCCGGCCGCGCCGGGGCTGTGGAGCATGAAGAAGCACACGGTCCCGGCCGATAGCGGCTGAGAGGTGACAACGCGGAGTTTTTAGTGGTAACACCACATAACCTTACCGGTGTCCCGTAACCGGTAAGGTATCCGAAGGGATTTTCGACGCGTCAAAAAAAAAAAAAAAAGCTATGTCTTGGCGCGAAGGTCAGCTCCACTGCTCTTTAAACGCCTTTCCAGCTTACGCACACCAAGCTCCGCTAACCTCCACAGCGAAGGGAACAAAAATATTAGTTGATGTATATCTAAATTCAAATACCAACTCATTTATTATTACCAACTCATTTAATATACCTTAAGTTGATGTATATCCAAATTCAATTACCAACTCATTTATTATTCGTACGCTTCTGTTGACCATCCCTGATTGAGTTATTTTGTAGAAAAATAATAAAAAACTTTTACGTTGCAAAAATCCATCAAATATTTTGTTTTCTCTTATTTTACTCATTGGGCAATTTGGTGTTCAGTTACGGTTATAACTCGTATTATTATGGTCTTTATTAAATTAATATATAACGGCAGGGCAGTGGTATTTTATTTAGTTTAATTTACATTTTAAATTGGTTTTTAATTTAGATTTTAATTATATAACTGTAATATATATTTTGAATCTTGTTTCCACCTTTTCGCCCACCATCACGCTAGGCTAGGGGTGGCCTTTGAGTCTTGCGGCCCTGAGTTTTGTTTGTTTCATTAGGTTAAAGACGTGATAGTATGTATATAATATTTTTTATAGTTTTGTCGTAATGTAATTATTAAAAAAATAATAATTTTGAAACATAAGTTAGGTTTTACAATATACCTATCTATAAAAATGAAATATAGAATATATAAATAAATAACAATACCTAACCTAGCTATTCGCACATATTATTATTACGTAATACTTTAACAATAATTAAACCTGCGGCCACGTGGTTCGACAATGTTGTCCGACATATCGGACGACAAGGAATTAACACTAATTGACACATTTCAATTCTGAAAAAAAAAATAGTTATTTATAGGTCTTGATTTATAACCTACATGGTTTGGCCATAATTACAACGTCCACCGCTAAGCCGCGGCCGAACCATGTCAGTGGCAGTCGGTAGTATGCAGGTTAAGCGCGATTCTGAAACCTATGCAACGAAAAACCAGTAAACTAACACTTTTTCTGGATATTCTACACTCCAAATAAGAGCTAAACCCTGACCCGCCCGCCGCGCCGCTAAGTCAGCTATGACAACTATTGCCGATCTCGGCTTTGGCGTAATCTCCACACCGAAAAGATTTCATTCAAGTTGGTCTAAAATGTGTATAGGGTGGAAATGTAGGTCGATACAGGGTGACTTTTAACCACCAGCCAAAATTTTGGAGAAAGTTGAGTTAATGATACTGAACTACTTTTTTTAAAAATATATTTAAAATCAATAAAACCTCCCATACAAAATCTGTTTGGTTAAGAGCTGATTTTTATGGTAAAAGGAATTGTTTTTGTTCTTTGTTATTTGTTTTCATGGAAAGTCATTCAGCATCTAAACTTCCTCCAAAAATTGGATAGACGAACAAATTTTTGGGATAAGTTCAATCCATTATGCTGAACTTTGAATAAAAACAATGCGAGATAATATAAAAAAATATTCGCCATCCTATACAAATCAGGGAAACGGATTTTGTATGAGAGGACAATTTTTTATCAATTTTAATAACGTTTTTCAAAAAAAGTAGTTCAGTATCATGGACTGAACTTGCTTAAAAAGTCACCCTGTGTTTTAAAAGGAGCAATTTAATCTACCAGTCAGAATGACTACTTTCCATATAGAAATATACAGGAATCTCTATATTTTTCTCATACAAAGGTGTTTACCTGACTGGTATCGTACAATTTGTATGGGTTCTTTTAGCCTAAAAACTTTAAACATAATTATTGCACATTGGGCCAGCATCCAATAAGTAGGAAAAAAAAACTTGAGAGGTGTCAAGGGACATCCGGATGGAACGAAGTTACTTTCGATTAATTAGGAGAGAGAGAGAGGCAGACAGAGAAACACGCGCACGCCGCACGGCTTACAACTATAGCAGAAAGTGTCGTTACAACTTTTGGTCTTAATTTTTTCCGTCTAGCCTCCTTTCGCAACGCGCGATAAGGAACTTCGTTCCAATATTTATATTGACGGGCTAAGACCTCTTTTAAATATGCATCAACGATCTAGGTATCATGGCAAAGAAAATTAATTCATTCTATATTCAGCAGCCAGAATATGCAACAGTATATTTAAATCAACTTTTTAAACATGAAAAAGGTTGTAAGATCTCGAGCGAAGTTCCGTAGATTTTAATTGCAGATTAAGCGAGGTATTACAAAAATGGCACGCTGTTTATCCCAAGCCTTCCTCCCGGCCATTAATTAAATTTCGTCAAAAAATTGAATTCATTAATAAAGTTGTTTCTGGTTGGATCGCCATTTGAGTTCATAACGGATTCAGAAAATTAGGGAAAGATTTTGTATGTAACATGAACGTTTTTCTGTTCGAATGCTCTGTCTGCCCCATTAGGGATAAAGACGTGATAGTATGTATGTATGTATGTATGAACGTTTTTCGTCTCCCTTTTTAAACAACTAAGTACTTAATTTACTTGCCAACGATACTTGAAACGAAGGCTAGAGATTAAAGTAACAGACTGTTTGTTAAAAACATTTATTGCATTATGTATCCTTATGTTATATGAATATACCTGCTAAAACCGTTGAATAAACCTGTAATTGGACATGTTAAGTTGAGTACATATGTTTTCTATAATTTTGCAAATAATATTTTTATTTTATATACTGAATACACCCTTAGAATATAACAATATAATATTAACTAAATAAATACAACCTAAAATTAAAACTAACTAAAACTTATTAAAAATAAATTTATATCAAATTATATAAAAAATTGAGGCCAAATCGCTGCCGGTATTATATTCAAATTCAAATATATTATTATACTTCAAATTAAATAATATTTATAATCTCTCTCAATAATCGTCACTGTTTTGTTGCGCAATTGTTGACGTCAAATGTTTAATAACAGCTTACTTTCCTGTCGCTTCCTAAGCGCTAGTGCAGAAGAAGCGGTAACAAACTGCACTGCTGCATGTATTATATCACGCTTGATGCTATAACATCCTATTTAAATAAGTGATTTGATTAGTCGACACCAAATGTCATATTACTTATATAGACTATTTTAAAAGATTTGTGAGAAATTCCGTCCTCTGTTTCAACGTGCTTTAGTTCTAAGCAATTACCACATAAATCGATAGATACCTATTAAGTAATTTCCCTCTTTCTCTCAGGTACCTATTTTACATCGTGTACGTAACACCAGCATTCTTCCCAAGATTAAAATAGAAGACTTAGATTAAGATAGACACATGGGTCTCCCCACGTCTCGTCAGGAGACAAACCTGTATAAGTCTGAGCTGGGCACGTGTATGTGTATGTGTGTATGCACCCAGATAGATGGGCTAAGATTGCTACGGGTGCCTAAAAGTTGGTGTCGCAAAAAATGGTGCCCAAGTGTGATGATACAAGACCTAGAAGTCCATCACGTCTGACCTGGTAGGTGGCTGCCACATGCTTATTTCGGAGAGCAAGAACTCTTACCGACTCTGAAGATATAACATTTTTACGCTGTTTTGAATTATCATCATCATTTCAGCCGCACAACGTCTACTGCTGGACATAGGCCTCTCCTAAAGATTTCCAAAATGACCGAGCTAAAGTTCGAATAATGAAATGTTATTCTTTTGAAGAAAACCGTGGAAAAACATGCTCCACTGCGTATGAAAAGGATTAATTAATTCAAATTAAGTATTTATTGTTAATTTTATTTTAGAATAATTCACATTCCTTTTTATATTTCTGACCGAGCAAGCGAAGTGACTGGGCTACATTCAAGTCCGCTCGAAAAAACATTGTTTTTATATATGTATGTATGTAAGTTTTTATGAATCTATGTATGTTTCGTGATAATTCTCGAACCGCTATGTTCAATAGCTAAGAATCAAAGTAAGGGAACTTGCTTTTACCTAAAACCGAATCGACACCGGTCCATCCATAGACGGACAGATATTAGCTTCAAACTTCTACCACCCCTCTTTTTTCCTATCAGAGGTTAATAAAACTAATAAAGTTTGAAGCTAAAAGAATATATTTTTATTCAATCAAACAGCACAAAAGCGGAGCCGGCATTGTAGAATCATGAGCGAGCGACAAAGAATGCACGATATTGAGAACTGTTTCACTGCACAGTCGTCAATGTAGAAGATGGTTTTCTTTCAATTTAATTCTCCATTCTTGTCCAATGGAGAGATGTTCTATCTTCAGTAACTTTTTTGTTTTTAGTTATTTTTTAAACGAACTATGTTTTTCGTGATAGTGTATTATGCGATAACCGTCGCCGTCCGAAATTAACACTTCTTGGGATTGCATTTGTTGCACGGGATGGAATGACGGTCCAAAAATAAATCTGATTCATAATAAAAAAATTAAACAAAAAAAAATGATTTATATTAATTAAGTTAAAATTGAATATGATAACTAATCAATGTCATTAATCGTTAATTCAATTATTTGATTTACTCGACTGCGCACCACGGATATTTGTTTTTTGTTGCAAGGCCGTCATTGTTAATTTTTCATGTGTGTAAGTTACTAATAATGGTGTCTGATTGTTTTAAGCTGTCTACAACAAACAAAACAAAACTTCGGATCTGTACTCTTAGCATGGCCCTACATGAACTTGGCTAATTTACCTATCAATGCTACACCTAATAGTTATAAGAAAGTTACAAAAGCACTTATTTGATTTTCCCTCAAAATTGGAACTTTTGAATCATTATTATGTCAATTATGATTAAAGTTAATAAAATTAATTAATTGATTAAAATTTTAATCGATATTGCCAACACTGACGGGAAGTTGGTGCTTGTTTCTCCGATAACATTTAACGATATCAACAGAAACAGATGATGGATATCGTATTTCTAATCGGACGTCATAGTTCTGTTAGTTGCAAATTTTAAGCTATTGTTTACGAAACAGAGCATGTAGTAGTTGATAACGCACATATTTATTGCATTGCCCTGCATGCAACAGCGCAGCGGAGAGTACCAATAACATAACTCTGACTGCAGCAGGCGCCTCCCGGACTATATATTGAATGGCTTGGCGACTTTCCAGCGAATGTAACTCTTATTGTCAATAGATAAAGTTGCAATTGGCACTTCGAATGGGACTTTAGGAACTAATCAAGTGGATTTAAACTGATAGTGGAATTAGCTGAAAGTTTTACACTTTGGGTGAAATTTATATTTTTATAGTAAAAGAGGAATCTTTATTTTTGTGTAAGTATTGGTTTTATTTAGCGTAATTTAAAACAGGTAATGTTTAAAGAGTTAATACGTTTTTGCCTATTACGAGTACGCTTGCATAAGTGGAATAAAATTGAATTCAATGAATGTAGCTGTACTTCTGCTCAAAAACTATTTTGCTTCTCAATTTTTAACCGACTTCAAAAAAGAAAGAGGTAATCAATTTGACCCGTAAGTTTTTTTATGTATGTTACACGATATCCACGCTACAGTGAACCAATTTTGATAATTCTTTTTTTTTATTTGAAAGCCTTTAGTACCAATTTTTCTTTAGTACCAAAGGAAGAAACTGAAAGAAAATGATGCCAGTTGTATTATTTCTCGAACTCAAAACAGCATTTGCAACTACGGAACCCTACACAACCCGTGACTTGACACACACTTCACCAGTTTTATTTTTTTTCCTTTAAAAATACCTTATATCTTTTTGCTGAATTCATAATTACGTCAGATACCCGGCTACCTCCAGCAAGAGCGGCGCTTAAACTTTATTAATAAATTCAATTTTTTGATGAATTTAATTAATTGCCGCCGGGAGGAAGGCTTGGGATAAACATCGTACCATTTCTGTAATACCTCGCTTAATCTGCAAATAAAATCTACGAACTCGGCTGGAGATTGCTTACAACCTTCCCATTTTAAATTTCTATTGGAAAGTGCATTTTAAAAAGGTGCCTCATATTTCCTCTGTTGAATATCAAAAATTATTAGTACGGATATGGCGTAGAAATTTATGGAGGGATTAGCTGACCCCAAATAGGGAAAAACGTGAAGAAGGAAAAACATCAAATAAAATCAAGTTTATTTGACGGCGTCAAGAATGATTAGTGAAATGACTGGATATCCGCAGCGCTATCTATTATTTGCTAAAGAAAATCCTGACTTTTAACCGATTTTCATTAAACATAGCTAAGAACCACCGCAAAGAAAATTGCTTTTAGGGTGAAAAAACCGTATTGAAATCGGTCTATTCGTTCGAGCACTACGATACCACAGACAGTAATGCAAGTCAGACGGATTGACAGACAGACAGACAGACAGACCGACGAATAAACAGGCAGACAGACATTAACGTCAAACTTATATCATCCTAACATCCCTATTTTTTTGGGGGTTGAAATAGGAATTCTCACTGAATCGTCCGTGTCACGAAATGCCATTTCAAGATTGTTATAAAATTATGGAAATATCAACTTTTTCTTTCGAATTTGAGAATTTTATTACAAAAAGACATACTTTCTTCTTGAAGTGTATATAGGTACTCCTTTCTAGATTATTTTGTTTACATTCTAGACTATGGTAACACTTTTGCGAGCTGATTTAATTAGCTCTAACAATGAAACGCTGACTCCTGTTTGTTTCAAATTTCTTACGAAGACACCTTCAGGGATGATAAAAGTATGCCAAATAATGTCGTAGCCAAAGAACATGAAATTTTTATCACAGAGTCATAGATATTTCTTGTCGCCCTGCCACTCAAATCTTGCCAGAGATCAAAGCACCGCACACCCTGCGCACACCCGGCAGGGAGTGTCGGACCGATGTCAAATTAGAGTTGTCCATATCACTCAAATTCTGTATTTTGTGATTCATCGGATCGCATCGGCTTCCATTTTTCCTCGACCTCTACTAAAAGCACCTTCGCAGGGTCCACATTACAGTTCAGACGAACGATGTTAGTGATATACATTTATTTAACTATTACATTACATGTAAATGGCGGACTTAAGGTCTGAGGCCTTTCCTACCAGTCATGCAACATGTGTTGATGAGAAAGCAATCTAATTCATAAATTTATCGTGTGTGTAAGTTACCAACAGTGATTACACTAAATGACAGTCAAAAGGATATTATCATAAAAAAATTCAAAATGTTCTTTATTGTTTAAATAAATAAATAAATATATAGGGACAAATTACACTGATTGAGCTAGCCCCAAAGTAAGTTCGAGACTTGTAATGATGTCAGAGAAATATACAATGTGCCAGCACCCGTTTCCTCTGCCACGAATGTCGTAAAAGGCGAGCGAGGGAGATAAAAGGTAGCAAAGAAAGGGCAGCAGAGTCTCTGATTGCAGTGATTATAAGCTAGTTATAGGACTGTAAAAAGCTGATAAAGAAGACCGTACCTACTTTTTAGTAAGAAGGTATTAAATTATGTGAAAGCCCTGTTAATTCCAACGGTTTTGTCAGATGAGGAATGGGGCGGTCTCTACATATCTCGTCTGACTGGGGAACGGAAGCGGGTAATGAATGCGAAATCTCCGAATGTAGATTTTATCAGATTTTAATTTTAAGAAATAAATATTTAGTGATTTTTATTGAACACAAGAATCAAATCTAAAATATCAATAGTTTAGTCGTAGTCTGAAAAATATTACAAAAAGGGGTAACATTGGAATTTTTTTAACTAGTGAAGTTTGTTAGATCCTGTAATTGAATGCGAATTAAACTAGACTAGATCCTTCGTGTTAAAGTGGCCAACACTGATGACAGATTTTTAAGCTGCCTAAAGGCATCTGACAGCTTTACAACTGCCATACAATCGTGAAAGCCAGCACCAACGGCTTATACGTGCCCTCCAAAGCAGGAAGGAGCTGAAGAGATTTGTATGCCACTTGTGATCACTCATCCCAGCGTGGACCACGCCCGGTGCCGCTTAACTTAAGAAAGCGCTAGTAATGTAATCCTTAACTAAGACATAACTTTATTTCAGACTAGCTGGTGCCCGCGACTTCGTCTGCGAAGGATCACACAATATCTTTATAAATTGTAGCCTATGTTATTCTGTTTCATTAAAATTCATTCAATAGTTTTTACGTGAATCATTAACAAACATCCATCAAACCATACTTACAAACTTTCGCGTTTATAATCTTAGTAGGATTTTAAAATACTATTTTCTATGTCTCAGATGGTTTTAAAAACTCAAAACTCCTACCAAGCCTCAAACTAAGCATATTACCCTTTTTTAAAACAACCGCGCTACTTCGCGCCGAGCGATACTGTAACGACTTCGCGAAGCGCACGAGCTGCAGATTTGCTGCCGCTATCCCGCTGGCGGGACTCCAAAATCCGACTTTCATAACTTGATTTGAAAAGTTCCAATGGAATTGAATCCTTCGCATGAGAGGTGAGGAATGCATTACTTCTTTTTAGACGGAGTGCACTATTCGTATGGAAATTTTAAAGATTGTTTCTTATGTACAAAAGTAGGCCAAGTTCTCTGGCTGCTCTGATCAAGTATGGCTCTGGTAGTACACAGAGGGTCGTACTCCTGCAGTAGAGAAAAATGACGTGATGATGATGACGTTTATAAAATTAAAAAACAGCAATATGTAAATCATGATTGCCAAATGCATCTAATAAGTAAGTTACTTTGATAAAATATTGGCCCAGAAAGCATTGCTAAATAACACGACAATTTGAAAAGAAATGGTTGGAAGTAGCCCACAATCCAGATGTTTGGAAGGAGATGGGGAGCTTTTTGACAGTGAAGACAAAAAAAAAGGAAAAGTAAAACCGACCAAGTGCGAATCAGACTCGCGCACGATAGATTCCGTACCATTATCGATATAAAATAATGTTTGTTGTATGGGAGCCCCCCTTAAATATTTATTTTATTCTGTTTTTAGTATTTAATGTTATAGCGGCAACATAAATACATCATCTGTGAACATTTCAACTGTCTAGCTATCACGGTTCATGAGATACAGTCTGGTGACGGAAAGACAGACTTAGTAATTAGGGTCCCATTTTTATCGTTTGGGTACGGAACTCTAATGTATATATTTGACGAAACAGGTTTTTAAAATGCTTTACAGTTTTCAGATACTTGAGATATTAGGATGTAAGAGAAAAAAGAATATTCTTCCCGAAATAAGGTATAGGACGTTTCGCGAAGTCGCAAATTCAAACTCGTGTAAAATAATTCAAAGACTCCAAAAAAGAAACAGACCGTAAAAGTCAAACTAAATCTTCAAAGACGTGTCCTCCCGAGCAATATTTATTTCCAAGTAATATATCTTACAAATAGTCATGAAGTATCAATAAAGGGATCTGTGGAGCTTTTGAGCTAAAAATATCTGTATATAGCCTTATTGGATTCGACGCGGCCTCCAACACACATGAATAACGTATGACCGATCTGCTGGGAACCACTCGAGAAAGCTTTCTGAGCTTAAATAGGAAACAAGCCTCTTTAGCATAGAACGATACGGCAGTGTTAAGGATTTATCCTTGTAATTTGTTTGCATTTTGCGTGATTTAATTAAATTTAGAAGGGATTTAGACTGGGTCACAAATAAATTATTCAGTTCAGTTAATAAAACAAAAGCAGCTCTCAGGCTGCTCTGGCTAAGTATGACTTTGGTAATACAAAGAGGATCGTGCTCCTGCAGTGGAGACTGAAAGAACTGTTGATGATTATGATCATCAATAAAATAAAATGTAAAAAATTGTTTCACTTTACAATAATAACATCTATATTAACAACATTTCAGATTTATTAATGCCGAAAAACTGATATACACATACATTTTCACGTCTATATCCCTGACGGGGCAGACAGAACCCAGGGCCGTAAGACCCAAAGGCCACGCTTAGCGTGATAGTGGGCATTAAGATGGAAAAGAATTCAAAATAGTCATGGGTTGCTAGCCGCATTGCCTATTACCATGATTCAAATCCCGCCCATTCCGTTGATCGGCTTTTACGATCTGCACGGGAAGAGAAGCAGCTGGTACATTCTAAGTTTTTTCTTTTCTCCCAGACCAGCATGGAAAAACTGATATAACAGCGTTATTTAACTCCAAAAAAGTATGACGTCACCGTTGGTTATTTCATACTTTTTGTTTTGATGTTAAAAAATATGTCTGATTTGAGTTGTTGTTATCAGCTAGCAGATTGTGGCGATCTCTAAAAAACTACCTATTGGCACAACCATAAAGACGCGGAGCTAGTTCACAAGAAGCATTAGAAATGGTACTGATACATCCAACATCAGGAGCTCACAACAATAGAGAATAAGAAATAGTGAAAAAATAAGCAGAACTAGAAACTGACCTGGTCTAAGCCAGGCTCTTTCCAACTGACCTATCACGTTTCAACCCTACACGTCGAATTTCCACCACATCCTATTCCTAAACACGCATTGGGCTTACGTCACCTAACATGACTACCCACTATTGCAAGTCAGCTATCTGATCTCATGTTACAATGAATTTGCGAAACAATTTGAAATGTTGGAAGCCATATTCCTTTTACCAACCATGGCTTTAGTCGAATTTTGAATGGTCTAATTAAAAGAGCTGCTATGGCAGTTGGCAGCTGCCAGTTTGGCGCTCCGCCAGAGCTGCCGGAGACACTATTGACACGGATTTACGTGATCCTTTGAATTTGTCGGTGATCATTTTGTAGGTCACCGCTTGAAAATGATTACCCTTTAACATCGCTTTTGACTCTTGCGGCGATCGCAAATGGCAAAGGTCAAAACATCTTTTAAAGAGTCTGAAATACATTTTTTGTTAAAAAAGATGTGCGTGACAATAATCAAAGATGTCAAAGATTGTGCAAAGTCGAAAGCTTCAGCAAAACTGTTAGACTGTGACCACTATGTTTATATGAAGGGATGCCTACTTTACACCGTTGTCTCTTCGCATGAATACAAATAATGGTGCTAGATGCTGGTGTCTAGTTTTCTAGTCATCTCTCACGATAAAAAATATTGAGTGGTCCTATTTTAGACCGGAGACCACTCTGCATCTAGAAGGAATGCGCACCATTCTCTTACAAAAATAGTTAAGCGCTTTTACAGACCAGCGAGAGTATGCCCCGATTCCAGTCAGTGACGGTTGGCAACCGTTGCCGACCTGTATCGCGCGACCGTCGCTGACTATCTAAAACTGTTGCGTACACATGTCAATTGGTCACTGTTTAAAACTGCCTACGGTCGCATACGGTCGCTTTTCAATTTCCGACCGTTGCTGACAGCCGTCACGGGCATATAGTCGCTAGTCTGTAAGATCGCGTAACTTAACAACTTAGCCTTTAAATAGTGAAAGTACACAAACCCGTCAACTGTCTCCATTCGTCACACGAAATATTAGTGAGCTCGCGTATCAGTTTCCAAGTAATTAGGCGTGATGTGGGCGGCTTTGTCTGGAACATGACCTAAGATGTCTTGTTATTTGGTTACGAACCTACAGAAAAGCCTGTTCTACACAAGATTAGCTGTTAGGCTTAGTTGAATAATTACTTAGCGTTTCTATTTTTCTGACTAATAGAATACACTGAACGAATTGAAACTAAAGTCGAAGGAAAGCTTATGAACATTGTGTTAGAATATAATCTTATGATTTTAGAGTTTGGCGGTCACAATGACTGTTATTAGGGTTACGGGATTTAATGCGATTATTAAAGGATATTAATACTAATAACAGTCATTGTGTTAAAACAAAATGAACTAATCATTATTTTGAATTATTCAAAGAAAAAAGACGTTATGAACTTGGCATGTGACATTGACATAAACCCTAGGGGCTGACACAGGCCTTTGCCGAAGGGCAAAGAGACCTACAGAAGTGGAAAATAAACTATAATAATAAAATAAACTAGTCTATAAATAGAGGTGTCTATTAGAATTTTTTTGACATTGAATTTCATTTCTCAGAAAACTATTTCACGTTTTTTAATATATTTCTTTTTCAATAAAACGAATAGTTTATCATCGCAGTTTCATATTATAACAACAAAATTAAAAAATATATATTTTATAATGGTTTTCTTTAATAGAAAAACGGTATATCGAACTAACATTTCATATAAAGTATTAAGTTGTCGATAAAACTGTTCATAAAAACATGTTTCAATATGTTACGGTACACATAATAACTAACATATGTCCTAATGATTGTGTTGGTCGCAGTTCTAACTTAACCTAACCTATAGGTTTGCCCTGTCCTAGGAAAATGTATAGAAGTTTTCTAGCACTCGTTTCAAATGTTTCAACTATTTTGCAAACTGAAACTTCGTGGAAACAAAATTATGGGTAACAAAACTTTGATGTTACGGTATTGCGAATAAATACATAAAATATGAAAATAAATAACGATAGACTGAGTTTGTAAATAACGAATAATCAAGTAAATGAAATTTCGATGTCAAAAGATTTTAGTATTTATTAAATATTGTATTAAAAGAGTTGCGAATAGTTTTATGGGGAATAAAAACCGTAGAAGTTAATTGCGATAAAGTGATGGGTTCCCCTATAAATAGGGCTTCTAGTCCTCAACTGTTGGATCTAGACTGATTTTACTTTTTCAAAAGCTCTTTTAATTACTTTTTAAATATTATAATACGGTAGTACAATATATGTCTTTTATTCTCTTAGGATATTTAGGGTTTGTCTAAGCTATACTGTTCGGAATACAATTTCCGGCTTTTTTATTTTCACTTAGTACTTGCAACTAACCTCGTGTACGTCGAAACTAACATTTATTTAGATAATGTATACGTCGCGTGACGTCACATAATGCCGCCATTAGATAGTCGTATCTTGCAAATTAGTTTCGTTTGCTAGTTAAGCGTAGTTTACAGCAGTAAGTAGTCTCAAATCTTTGAATGTCAATTATTAGACGATTTAATTATTATTAATAGTGGTTTGCCTCGAACTGCCTCCGTGGTGTAGTGATTAGAGCGTTCGACTCATACCCGGAGGTCGCGGGTTCGATTCCCGGCGGGGGCAACAACTTTGTGTTGTTGTCCTAGTTAGGTCAGGACATTGCAGGCTGATCACCTGATTGTCTGATAAATAAGATGATCCGTGCTTCGGAGGGCACGTTAAGCCGTCGGTCCCGGTCACTGTCTTTGACATTGATCGTTAACTAAAACCATGTCAGAGGCCTTTAAGGCGGTTTTAAAACTCTGACACTAGTGTTAGTCACTAACACACACGATAAGAAGAAGAAGAAGAAGAAGCAACGAACTTAGACCTCGCGATTTATTATTCGAAAATACGAGTACCTACGTTAAAATAACCATAGCGTGATTCGAAGAAATCATTTTCGTATCAGTGACATCTAGTATCAGTGCATATTTGTAAAATAGATTATGTGTAATTGATGTTTGAATGTTTGAAATTTTGTACATTATGACTATTTTGACGTGATAACGTCTTTAAAATCGTTTTAGTCGGGTGACATGTTCAGAAACTTGTGTCACACCAAAACCTCACGAGCGCGATCGCAGGTATAACGAGAGAGAGACGGACCGATCTCCCGTCTCATCTCGAGCGCTGCCAGAAGACGTTATCACGTAAACATCTCGATCGTAAACCTACTTTACAAACAACCAATTTTTTTTAATACTATGGTAATTTTTCGGCACATTTCATTTCGATGCCCAACAAACTTATAAATTCTATGAATAGTAGCTATACTTACTTATAATTTATTCGATCAAAATTAGTTCAACGGTTCGAGCACACATAGATACAAACATTAAACATCAACTTGAATTGTAACTAGTAGGAGTAGTAGGTATTTATTAAGCTTAGCACATTTATTCGAATTATCCTTGTTCGATTAAATGTTTAACACAAAACCGTTCCCCTTTGGTCGGTTTAAAAAATTGTCCTTTGACGACTAGCGGTTGGTTGAAAATAGAATCAATCGTCCTAGTAAGAGAACCTCAGTTCTCTGACCATTTTTATACGTTCACACTATTATCTTTAGACTGTATAAAAAAACGACGGGTTGCATGCACTCTGGGAGTGCCGGCAGAAGTGAAAACTTGAATATTAACGTTGTGCATTTTTGATATACGAAACAGCAGGCGCAGGCATACATTTTCGCCGCGCCGTAGAAAGAGAGGGGGATACTCCCTCTCCTACGCCGCGCCAGCTGTCTACTCTCCATCCGTCTTACGAATTTTCGATCAGGTCACGTGTCCTGACGCGAGTTTAACATTTTTTACCCATGCCAAAAAAAGTGCACAACACCGCTAAAGAAGTTTTCACTTCAAAATTCCTTGAAGCTTATGTTAGCTTGCTTGTTATATTACACCTGTGACTGCAAAGATTTTGAGCGGTGAGCTCTGTAATAATATATTCTAATGGAGCCAAGCGTTCCGTCCCACCCTGAGGGAAAAGCGTACACACATTGAAACGTTTATAGGTAGTTATTATTTGATTTATTTACCTGTGTATATATGTATATATGGCTATAACATCACCTGTAGGTCTTGGGGTCACACTAGCAGGGAAAAGTGCATTTAAGGTGTTTCGTCCTCGGACTCCGCGAGATAATCACAATTTAGTCAACATGAGTCAATTCATCATATCACTGTTGTGACACGTTCCTAAACACAGTATAGAATTAGGTGGCAAGAAGATAATAACACTGCGATTCTGTGGTCCGAAATTGCAATTTGGTCCCATCCTAGTCCAATCCTTTCGAAGCCAAAAGCCTAATACACGATCGCGTAAAGAACACTCAGAATTTTTATTGTTTCCTAAATTTTATAATAGTCTTAAAGATACGGCGTTTAAAATTAGTCCGCTTTACTTGTGGCTCCCGTAGTTTAGCAAAATACGGTCATTTGTAATAGGCGATACTAGCGTATGGTTAAGTGCAGCTGTGGACAATGCAATTAGTGTACTTAATTGATAAATTGTTCAAGAAATTACTTTTACTACTCCTGGTAAACCATTTCTGAAACCTACTGGTCATCTTAAAGTGTTGCTAGCTTTATCCTGTGCTGTTTTGAAGTTCTAGGTAGGATTTCTTTTTTTTTTCACAGTACATGTAGAATCCAGAAACAAAAATTTCTCAAAACTAAAAATCGACTTCACCCCTAAACCACACAACCGATTTTTATAAAATTTCTATGGGAACACAATAATCGGTGAAAAAAAAATCAAATAAAAGATTTGACGAATTAGGAACCCCTCCTTTTTCGGAAGTCGGTTAAAAATACAATTCAGCCGTAGTTTTACGACGTCAGTTCTCCTTAGAAATACATTTATGTGAATAGTTTCACTACCGTTTATGTTAAGAAAACCTAGCCATTAACGACCTCTCGCTATTCCCGACCCTGACCTTCGCTCCTTTGTTGCTCTGACGCGGGTTGGGTGTAGTTTGGCGATAATTACTGTTTTTCCAGCAGCCATCAGCGGAAGCTCGCGATGTCGTCACTAATGAAAGCTACACAGCTAAACCTGAACTAGCCGTCGAAGCCAGAAAGTGACGACTCACTGTAAGAACTAAAGTCACTTACATAGCCAAGCGGATTCACTCGTTGAAGTGGCAGTAACTCCTTGAAGGACCGATGGCCGATACAACAATAGAGTTCTCGAATAGCAAAGTGAAGCGTAGGACACCCACCCACAAGGTTGTCTGACGACCTGACAAAGATAGCTGCGGTAAGCTGGATGCAGGCTGCAATAGATCGGTCGTTTTGGAAATCCTTGGGAGAGGGCCATATTCAGCAGTGGACGTTATGCGGCTGAAATGATGTTGAAGATAACTGTAAGTACAAGAAAGTACCATTTGAGCCAATCGATACAAAAAGAAGACGAGTATTAAGTCAACTACTACGAAAATCACTTAGAAAGGGGAAGGGAGAAATTATTTTTCCTAATCGAATAGTTCTATTCCCTGGTAGAAGTAGGGTTGAGCCACATTTGTCATTTGGAACGCAAGCACCGTCCGTGCTATAGCGTTCCTTCGCTGACTCTCGCTCTAGCTAATGACGGTTCTAAGCGATAAAAAAGAATAGCAGCAAAGAAAAGGGTCGTGCTCTTGCAGTGGAGACAGAAAGACCTGACGATGATGATAGAAAAGTGCTGTTCCATACTGACAGATGTAGCACAACCCCTATTCGACTAGGAAAAATAATCATTTTGGCGCCCCCAAAACTGGCGCCCGGGACGGGTGCTTTACGCCCAGCTGGATCCGGGTCAGTGTTCGACCAGTTTCCACCCGAATTCTCTTTACTAGGAAATCATTTTGTACTCTGTGTAATTATTATTCAATATTCTATCGAAATTGTGTACAGGCATCACTGCTAGTGACGCCGCCGGAGCTTTGATCATGTTCAGCGCACAGCAACAACGTTACTCAAAGCTGTCACCGCAGCGCTGCTGTTAAATAGTGCTTTGGATGTGCAGTTTTTGGAAGCTTTGCGTATTTTATTTATTTGCCAATTAATGTACATGGAAAATACGTACGTAGAATACATAAAATAAAAGTTGTACAAAGGCACTATTTATCTCAAAAGAGATCTCTTTACGTGGGCTTGTGAGAGCATGTTTTTTTTTAATTTTATTAAGTCTAAACAGTCAAGTACGTTTTTGATTTATTTATAATATTATATTATTTATAATTAAATTATAGACAAAGTGGATAGGTAGCTATTTCAACATTTTCAACTAAAGTCTATTTGGATTTTTCTACTTTTCATCTAAGATAGCCTTTTATCTTTAGTTTCGTTAATGTAATACTCACTTTTGAGAAATTCCTTTCTCTTTTATTTCTAAGTATTGAGCATTCTTTTGAAACCCTGTGTGTGTCAACTGTCAAGAAAAGGTCTTTACAGTTACTCAGAAGGGGACATTTCAACAGACTAGAAAAAACAAACTTTCTAAGTATTAGTACCTACAAGTCTTTCTTATATCACAGAGAAAATACTTCTAGGACAGTGAGGGTGTCCCAGTGACCTCTGGCTGATTCCGCCCCGTTCCTCACACCTGCACAATAGCGATGACAAAAGAGAGTAAACTGTCACGTAAAACAAAAAGGAAACAGAAGAACATCATCCCATTTTTTCTGACTACAGCAGGTTTTTCTGATAGGCAAATTAAAAATACCCCCGACTTTCAAGAACGCCATTTACTTACACTTAGTGGAACTATGGATACGACTTGATTTAAGTTGATGAAGTTTATTTGCTAGGCAAATTAAAAACCCGTAACTTTCAAATACGTCATATTAACGATGAGTAGCGAAAATACATATTCCAGTTAATATCCGTAGCGCCATCTATTATTTGCCAGGTAAATTAAAAAACCGAGACTTTCAAACGTTAACCCCCAAAAACTTTTGAATGGCAGAACCGATTTTTATCAAACATAGCCAAGAACTAACAAAGGAACTTGCTTTCACGTAAAAATACCGCATCGAAATGGGTCCATCCGTTCGAGAGCTACGATACCACAGATAGCGTCAACTTATAACGCCGCTCTTTTTGTCAAGTGTTAACAAAATTTTTTACATCGATTTTATATTCTTGCGAACACGAAAAACTAAGAATCCTTTTACGCCTTTTGAATATGTTCTTTTACTCTCTAACTTCATGGTTCTTTCTTTTCACCTTCGATGTATGTGTCAGTTCTACTCACTCCATATTGTGCGCTATAAACGCGGAGTCTCCAAACACACATTGTTCCAGCGGCCCGGGAAATTGTAACATTTCACCATCGCGCGCTTCCTCCCGCCGGTTGTTTTGTTTTATTAGTTTGTTTGTGAGGCGCGTCGATAAATTGAATTGTTGTCTTTGTCTCGCTAAAAGACCGGCAACTCGATATACGTGCTCTGATTTTATGTTTGTTTTTATATATCGATACTTACATCCTTCTCTGGCAATTTGTTTGATGCAATCTAATGAATAGTTACATTAACCTCTTTTAAAATAAAAATTATAACAGTTCACCACTAGACTTAGGGCAACAAAGGGATTTATTGGTTTTCAAACTATCGCGCTTTGAACACATTATTTATTATATAAACGGTTTTTAGCACGAAACTTTAAGGATGTAACTCCTATTCGAAACGTTAGATAAAGGTTAGTGCTAAGCCCCGTTTAAAATATAAATAAATAACAAAGGGAAAATTTGCAATCACCACGCAGGGCTAGCGGGTTCACACAGGGTTTGATCACAGTAGACAAGATAAATTCGTTGCGCATTAGACGCTGCTGTTGCCAGTTCCCTGTTACCTATACCTTCCTTATTCTCTTATCATACCCATGGGAGACGAAAGTGGGCGTGATAAATTCTCTGCCGTCACCAAATGGCAACACGAGTAAAGAATTAAACTTTCTCTTACCTCGGAAAAGTTAGACGGAATAACGCATTTGTCCAATTTAGGAAATACAAGCTAAACAAAGAAACATCATGAGGCCTCTTCAATCAGCGTGGAGAGTGTAAGCCTAATCCTCTAGCTGCTCTGGCCAAGTATGGCTCTAGTAGTACAGAGAGGGTCGTGCTGCAGTTGTGACTAAAAAGACCTAATGATGACGTCTAATTCAAAGCATAATATAGACACGAGTTACGTCAAGTTACGTGGTATTAGATAGGGGTGTGTACAAACATGTCGCAGCCCGTGACAGCTGCCAGCCGATCTACCCAATACACTCGTCCTCACGCCGAGGAATCGTCGCTGAATAATGCAGGAGCCGAGACAGGCACAGCCTCACTCCGATGGATTTAGTCGTACTCCAGCGTAATAAAGTGGAAACGTTTTTGTGGGACATTACATTTCAGAGGATTTCGATTGGAAAACTTCGTCAGGGCGACATTAAGTCTTTCCTAATAAAAAGCAGCCAAGTGCGAGTCGGACTCGCCCATGAAGGGTTCCATAGCAGCGAATAACATAAAATAGAATTGTTCCTGTAGTTCGTTGTATTGTATTTTAATTTTAATTTATAACGTATTAAAAAAAACTACTAACTAGATCTCGTTCAAACCAATTTTCGCTGGTAGTTTTTATGGTACTGTACATCATATATTTTTTTTAGTTTTATCATTTTCTTATTTTAGAAGATACAGGGGGACACACACATTTTTCTACTCTGAAAGTGTCTCTCGTGCAAACTAGTCAGTTTAGAAAAAAATTATGTAAGAAACCTCAATATCATTTTTGAAAACCTATTCATAGATTCTGATATCCCACACGTATGGGTTTGATGAAAAATAATTTTTTGACTTTCAGTTCTATGAGTATGCGGAATCACCAAAATTTATATATTTTTTTATTTTGTGTGAAACTCTTAATGCGGTTCTCAGAATACATCTACTTACCAAGTTTCAACAGTATAGCTCTTATAGTTTCGTGAAAAAGTGGCTGTGACCTACGGACGGACAGACAGACAGACGGACAGACAGACAGACAGGCTACGGAACCCTAAAAATGAAAATTTGATTGGTTATAGAGAGGTTATTAAAAGGTTGAGTAAGCAGTTTCGTAAAAGCACTTTAAATTTTTAAAAAGCAGTAGATATTAGTATTTTTGATAAAAGGTGACTGACTGAAAAAGAACACCTTTTAGGTAAACTTCAAGGCGAGTGGAGTGCTACTCAATCTACATCCACTTGTGAGGTGTACACGCCACACCGTGCATTATAATAATGTTTTAGTTAAAATCAAAATAATATTTTTTCAAAACTAAAACCCGACTTCAACGCCAAACTATATTGACTTTCTTTGACTCTTTAAAAGAATTTTTCATATTGGTCCAGTCGTCAAGTAATCAGTGAACATACATAAAAAAAAGAATCCTCTTTTTTTGAAGTCAGTTAATGAGGCAGAAATTAATTATACGGGTTACTCATGTACTAATTAGCTGGACGACCTGTTTCGACCTCTTCCATGTGTCTATCACCCGGGACAACGCCATGCGCTTGTTTCGAAACACATTCGCCCTAAGGAAAACTTTCGGATGAGTTGACTTTGTACGTGAGTAACCCGTATTATATTCTTCTTCTTCTTATCGAATCGTAATGATTTCAGAGTAGCTTCAATACCAAACCATCTTTGACCAGTATGTGACCACGGCGATCCCTATGTCATTAGCATCAACAAGATCTTCAATGGTACTGTTACTGATAAATAATATTTTTATATTTTTCGAATCTTTTATTTTAGCCAGTTTTTGACAAGATTGTTATAACAAAAGAATACAATTTTTACCTAGCAACCAAGCAAAAAGGTTGCCAGACCTGTCGCCAACAGGTACAATGACGAAGGGAAGCTTGGACATTTTTTTTATTTTTATTTATTTATTGTCACAAAATCCACAGCTCTTAAATAGTTTTACAATATTAATTTGCAGCACTGACAGCCAATAACGGATTTACATTCTTTAGTTTCTTCTTAAATACAAAACAAACTATATTATTCAAATATTACTATACAGAGCAAAAATATTTAGGTACAAGAAAAGAGAGAGTAAACAATGACAACCAACAAACTTACTCCATGTCTATATCTAATATGTGGAGAAAGGTGTGTATACTGTATTTGTGCGTATGTAAGTGTATGAGGGTGTGTGTATGTGTGTGGGAGTGTGTGTGTGTATGTGTGAAGAATTGTAGATTTTAACATAACTGCACTTTGTAACTGAGAGTACTGTGCAGTTATTCCTTCAAGGTACTCTCAATCACTTGGATAGCAGTTTTCCTAAAGGTGTTCTTTTTCGAATGGAAAAGATCGATATCTCCAAATTTGCTGTTATATGTATGGTGCAGCCTACTAATTATTGCATTTTTAGCATATTTGGTTTTTGCAAAACTGGTGCAGAAAAGGGGAGTATGTCTAGTTCTCTTGGTGGGAGCTAGGAAACTTATAATTTTATTTGTCAGTTCGATGCTGTCAATGTTTCCGCTACACACATTATACAAGAAAGTCATATCCAACAGTAATCGCCGGTTTTCTAAACTCATTACGTGGTGATGTTTGCAGGATTCATTATAGTCCAGTTTTGATTGTCGGGTTAAGTAGTTTAACCGTTTCATGTACTTAGTTTGGACGTATTCAATAGCCTCAGAGTTGCCTTTGTGTAGTGGATTCCAAATACTACTGCAGTACTCAAGTGTACTACGAACGTACGAATAATATAATATTTTATAACAGCCAATGTCTGTGAAAGGTCGACTAACGCGGGTAATAAAACCTAAGTTTTTATAAGCTTTCAAGGCAATGGCTGAAATATGCTGAGTAAAAGTTAGTTTCGCATCGAGCAGTACTCCCAAATCCCTTACAGTGTCAGTGTGATTGATTTTGGTACCATTGATATCATAGTCAAATGTTATCTTCTTCGATTTACGAGTAAATCTAACATACTGACATTTATCGACATTGACAGTAATATCATTGTCCGTATAATATTTGGCTAGGCTATTAAGATCCTCTTGTAGACGTTGCGTATCAGTAAAATTTTTAATAGGCATGTAGATTTTGGTATCGTCTGCATACATTATAAATTTTGCGTATTTGATATGACTGCCAATGTCATACAAGTAAAGAACGTAGAACAGGGGCCCTAGGATAGATCCCTGAGGTACTCCCGAAGGTACACTTACAAAGTCCGATCTATGTCCCCCCAAAACAACCGCCTGACTACGGTTGCGAAGGTATGACTCAACCCATCTGAGTAAATCACCACATATACCTATTTCTTTTAATTTTCGTATGAGTATGCAATGGTTAACGCGGTCGAATGCCTTTTCATAGTCCGTGTATACTACATCCACCTGACCGCCATTATCCATATCAGTTAGGACATCATCAGTAAATACTGCTAAATTTGTGGTGGTGGAACGTCCCTTTACGAAACCATGTTGCTCCTGTGGGATAAGAGCTTTAACGGCATTGTATAAACGATCATGCGCAATAGTTTCAATCATTTTAGCC
Source organism: Acrobasis consociella (assembly GCA_963555685.1). NCBI lineage: Eukaryota > Metazoa > Arthropoda > Insecta > Lepidoptera > Pyralidae > Acrobasis > Acrobasis consociella. The sequence continues at coordinate 465,774 of OY743106.1, forward strand.
AAGACGTTCAAGATTGATATTTGTCGATAATTTTCTATCATAGTTTTTAGGCCTTTTTTATGGACAGGTACAATAAGAGCTGTCTTCCATACTTTTGGAAAATGACCTTCACGGAAACTACGATTAAATATGTATGCTAGTGGCGCTGCTAGTGATTTAGCACATTTTACGAAAAATACTGGGGGTATAGAATCACTACCAGCTCCTTTTTTAACATTTAGGTTTTGTAACAATTTAAGACATTCATCCTCACTAGTTTCTATAGTACTTATGAAAATTTGGTGCTGTGTTTCATTATTTAAACTCTGATTGCTATTATTTGAACTACTGACATTACAAAAATTTTTATTAAAAAAGTCATTAAAGGCAGAGCAAATCTCTTTTTCTTCATTGATTGCAGTTCCATTATAAATCATGCGTTTAGGGTACACTGATTGATTTTTTCTTCTCGATTTAACATAGGCCCAGAATTTATTAGGATCTTTTTTGATAGTTTCTTGCGATCTTTCAATGAACATATTATAACACGATTGTTGCAAAGTTTTCTGCCTGGCCCGCAAAACAGTAAAAGAAAGGTAATCCTGTCTATTTTTATAACGTTTCCATCTATAATGAGCTTTATCTTTTTCCTTAATGACATTAATTAATGCGCGGCTGTACCAATTGGGATAATCGTATCTATTGGATGTGCAAGTTTGAGGAACATATTTGTTTATGAGAGTATACAGAGTTTTATAAAAGATCTCAACAGTTTCCTCCAAGTCCGAAAAACCAAATAAATTAAGCCAGTCAATCTTCGATAGCTCTTCATTGATGGCATCGTAGTTGGCCTTATGGTAACGATACACAATGCGAGGTGGAACTGTGATCGGAGGTATCACTATGTCTATCGCATTAATCAATAAAGAAGGGTGAAGTGGATCTTCGGGAACTAATGATGTTTCCGAAAGAGTCACTTCTAGACTGAAATTAGAAAAAACTAAATCTAGTGTATTACCCTTAGAATGTGTAAAATAATTGAATTGTTTGAAATTATTAAAGTATAAGAAATTAATTAGTTCGACTCCTGCGTTTTGTATCTCTGTGGTTTCTTTGTGTACATGTATAGGTTCACCTGTTTTCCAGTCTATACACGGAAGATTGAAATCACCAGCTACTATGACATTATCATCAGGGTTTGCTTGTATAGTATTTAACAGGGTCCGCAAAAATAAACGAACACGCTCAGGTCTTAGGCGGTCAGGCGGAATATAAACAACGGCAACATGCAGATCACGCGCTGCTGGCGAAGACAAAGCACGCTTTGGTACGGTAAACCACATACACTCGACCCCTACCTGTTCCCATTCGGGTCTGGGGATGGCCTGCAGACGAGGCGCACACAACGCCATCACTCCACCTCCCAGTGACCCTCGGTCTCCCCGCAAAACATCATACCTATGATTGCATAATTCAGTGTCAAGTATATCATCGCACAACCATGTTTCTGTTATAAGTATCATATCATAGTCGCATAGCAGTATGTTGTTGTACAGTATATGTGTTTTAGTGCGAAGCCCGCGAGTATTTTGATAAAAAATGTCTAATCTTTTATCGTTCAATCCCATATTATATACGCGATGTGTCTCGAATACTATTAATATCACTCAATACGAAAATACAAAAACTAGAAGTCATTATATAATAATTTATATGCATAGTGTTTTCAATTCTATAAGAGTAACATCTGTGTGATCTATTTAATAAGTAGTTTTGCGAGCTTAGTATGCAGAAAACATGTAGGTAGTATTTGTAACTTATAGTTGCGTCTTTAATCGGTATACTGATCTGAAGGTGTGCGAAAGTAGGGATGCACCGCACCGTTAGCCGATGCTTGGCGAATATTATCTCAATAAAATGAAGGCTATTTGCATAAATGACACAGTACGATATCGATCTTTGATGCGCGTGCATTATTTTATTGCAATAACTTTTACATTGATGGAAGTGTTCTATTTTAACAATTTTCGTTGTAATAAGGGTGATAATATAATAAAAGTGTGTTCGTGATAGTATACAGTTATGGATCGGGGAAATAGTTATGGAATGTTTGTGTGTAATGTGTGTGAATAGTGTACGGATATATGAACATGTATGATTGGTAAGTAATTTAATGTAAATTGCACATAACAATGTACAGTGAATCACAATATTTTGTTTAGGTCTGCTTCGCACATGATAGGCATTGGTGGCGAGGTATCCGATTTTCTGACGAAAATAGTGCAGTTTTTTGTCCACACGTATTTGTAATTGCATTCTTTAGCTTTTGCTTTGCAATTTTTTAACAATGACTTATTTTCTCTAGTTAAATGTTCATTTACGTATATAATACTGTTTTGATTGGTGTTACCACCAATGCCCACATCGCGAGGCCTGATGCCGCGGCATTTTCGGGCTGCCGCCACGATGTCATCCTTTTTTGACCGCTGCCTGAGCCTGGCCACGACAGTCCGCCCGGTGCTTCCACTAGTGGGACGCCGCGGCTGTACCCGGTGAGCAAACTCGATCTCGGAGACATCAATGGACACGCCTACGTGCTCCGCAATCTTGACCACAAGATCCTCCGTCTTTTCCTCTTTGTTTTCCGGTAGCCCAACTATTTCTATATTTTGCGATCTAGACCACTGTTGCTGGCGTAGCATCTCACTTTCAACCATCTTGAGACGATTTTCATGAGCGGCCAAATCACGGCGAAGTAACGCATTTTCTTCTTTTAACACTTTTGTTTCTGCAGCCTGACTACTAATAGTTTTTAATAGCTGGTCGTAACGGTCACTCATAAAGGTCATGGATGTCTGCAGACCAGTAATTTGTTCAGTAAGCGGCCTGATTTCTGGAGCAACTGCATTCTTTATCATGGCAGGCAGTTCTTGTTTTATTAATTCTAATAAGACCTCAACTGTATTTCCTCTGGACAATGCTTCGCTGTTGCTACTAGTGTCTTGTTGAGTTATCTTTGTTTTCCTAATAGTAACATTGGACGAAGCACCGTCCTCGAGAGCCGCTGCGCTGCATGATTCCTGTTGCAACTTAAGGGGAGTGTTGCTGTTGTCACCCTTAGGCTGTTTTGAGGAGCATGAGGGGCAAATCCATCTAGTCTGTTTCTTAAAATTGGTCTGTGATAGGTTGACACACAGGTAATGATACGGTTTGGAGCATGAAATGCGGGTGCAAGTGATTTTTTCTCCCGAGTTGACGGTGTCATTACAACCGGCGCATACAGTCATTGTTGATGTTACCTCTAGTCAGATGCGCGCTGATTGGTTGAGCAGCCACAGTGACGTCCCGAGTTGTGCCGACAGAAGCCGAAGATGCGATGTTCGGGTGCACGAAGAGAAGAGTCGTCTTGTCAGCTTCTTGTTTCGGTTAAGTTATTCGCTTTAAGTTCACGTACACGTCTGCTCTGTATCGCTCTAACAGAAGGTATGTGACATGACAGAAGATGGTCCATTATTGTTCGCAAAGATCGTTTTCAGCGTGACGCCACGTAACCCGGTTTTCTAGACACCTTTCAACACCAGCCCAAAGTCTATTGAGAGACTTCCAGTCTGACCAGGGCAGGTTTTTACCCGGTGGGCTGTTATATTAATTATTATAATAATAATCTTTCTCCATGCTGGTCTGGGAGAAAAGAAAACACTTAAAATGTACCTGCTGCTTCTTTTTCGCAGATCGTAAAAGCCGATCGAGTGAATGGGCGGAAATGCGAATCATGCCAACAGGCGATGCGGCTAGCAACCCATCACTGTATTGATTGCTTTTCCATCTTCTCGCCCACCATGACCCTAAAAGTGGCTTTGAGTCTTGCGGCCCTGGGCTCTGTCTGCTTAGAACCGCAACACCCAAAATGCTCTGTCTGCCCCATTAGGGATAATACATACATACATACATACTATCACGTCTTTATCCCTGATGGGGCAGACAGAGCATTTTGGGTCTTGCGGCTCTATGCAGAGCCCAGGGCTGCAAGACTCAAAAGCCACTTTTAGCGTCATGGTGGGCGAGAAGATGGAAAAGCAATCAATACAGTGACGGGTTGCTAGCCGCATCGCCTGTTAAAATGATTCGCATTTTTGCCCATTCCCTCGATAGGCTTTTACGATCTGCGCAGGAAGAGAAGCAGCTGGTACATTCTAAGTTTTTTTGTTTTTCCCAGACCAGCATGGGAGTAACCATAAGGGATAAAGACGTGATAATATGTATGTATAATAATCATTCAGGTCAATACGACTGAAAAACTGTCACAACCAAACCCCCCCATCCCCAGACTCATTTTCCCTTTGCAATATAGTAACAGTACAGTCGCAGAGCAATTGTCTCACATTGCATCGACGAGATTCGATATCACGATGCGCTGCATTGTGCTGTTATGTATTGTATTGTATTGTAACGTATTGCACTGGGACGGGTGCATCTGCCATGTCGTTTGGTTTTCAGGATGGTTGATATATAAGGTCTAACAAAATATATAGAAACTATGTTAAGGGTTAATTCAGTCCATGACACTGAACAACTTTCCCCAAGCAACACGTATTAAAATATGAAAAGTTAATTTTGGCCTACCATACAAGTTGACCGACCAACTGATCCGAGTTTTTGTGGAAAGCCAAAAATTATTTTTTATATTTCGACAAATGTTCCTTGGGGAAGTTGTTCAATATCACAGACTGAATTCACACTTAAAATTGTTCATTATATTTTGTTTGACCTTATACACGCTGACTTTTTATTGGTTTTGGAAAAAAAAATGTCGTATAGTAAATAAATTCCTCTATAAATATACGTAATCCAAATTTCTGTATGTCATAAGATAAAAAAGTTGCGTAAATGATTTTCGATCGAGACTACGTAGTTTTACGCCGGCCGCCGGCTGCGTAATGTCGATGACCCCGACCGGCCGGCGGGCGATGTATGGCGGCGGTACTACTCATTGATCTCACAAATTTACTTTCGAGTTTTGGGCAACATTTTTTGTTTTTGAATTTTTATTTTGACTAGCTAATTAGGTCTTACTAACGATGCCTATGAAGTGGCCTTCGGCTTCAAAACCAATGAAAAATCACCGTGTTTATTGTTATGTGAGAGGCTTTCATTCAACATTCCTGGTTGCAGTCTATTGGGAACATCTTATGCATTGCCACAGAATTAATAAAAGTACCTATTAGGCCATTGGCACACTGCATACTTTTATTTCTGTGACAATGCTCTGCACCCCGCTGCGTTGCGCGCGGCCGCCATACAAAAACGACTCGCGCGGTCGCAATACAAATTGATAACTATTAACTTATAATCAGGTCCCACGCAACGCAGCGAGGTGCGGAGCAGTGTGCGAATCGCCTAAAGGAGGTCAGTTCCTATTCCATAAAATAATCACAGCACTGACGTTATTGAATAGCCTTAAGTTTTTTAATTAATTATTATATATAAAAAAAGCTACAGTGAATTTTTTCATTAACCAGAGAGGCATAAATTGGGAGCAGTAAATACAACCAACCGGTCAATACATCGCATGTTTAGTGGTGGACATCGGCTATTGATTTCGACAATGCCGGCTCGGCGCTCGCAAATTCAATTGTATACAGCAACCCTGTGTCCAAATACTGCCGCCCGTAGCTGGACCTCTATCGAGATAGTATAGTCGATACTTCATTAAGTAGGACTAAGTGTTCTTCTTGACTATATGTATATAAGTTGATTCAGTAAAGAGCATGCTTAATGATTTCGACAGTGCCAGCTCTGCGCTCGCAAATTCAATTGTATACTGCCGCCTCCGTGATGTAGTGGTTAGAGCGTTCGGCTCATATCCGGAGGTCGCAGTTTCGATTCCCGGCGGGGACAACGACTTTGTGTTGTTGTCCTAGTTTGGTTAGAACATTGTAGGCTGATCACCTGATTGTCTGATAAGTAAGATGATCCGTGCTTTGGAGGGCACGTAAAGCCATCGGTCCCGGTCACTGTCTTTGATATTGTTCGTTACCTTAAACCATGTCAGAGGCCTTAAGGGCGGTTTAAAAACTCTGACACTAGTGTTAGTCACTAACATACAAGATAAGAAGAAGAAGACAGCAACAGTGTGTCCAAATACTGGGCCGGCTATAGCTGGACTTCTATCGAGGTAGTATAGTCGATACTTTATTAAACAACGTAGGACTAAGTGTTCGTTTTGACTATGTGTAGAAGAGTCACGGACCTCGATGTAAGGTTGATTCAGAAAAGAGCATATTTAAATGATGGACATATGCTATTGATTTCGACAACGCCGGCTCGGCGCTCGCAAATTCAATTGTATACAGCAACACTGTGTCCAAATACTGGGCCGCCCTCAGCTGGACTTCTATCGAGATAGTAAAGTCGATCGATAATTCATTAAGCAACGTAGGACTAAATGTTCTTCTTAAGTAGATGTAGAAGATTTGATTCCGTAGAGAGCATGTTTACACATCGGCCATTGAGTTCAGTAATGCCGGCTTTGGACTCGCAAATTAAATTGTGTCGAGTAATGTACATCAATCACACTGCACTGCCTATGGCCAAAATGGTTTTGGGTGGTAACAATTAGAGAGGAGACTGCAGTCTAGATTTCACTTAGGATTCAAAATTATATTGAGATAATGATTACGTATTAATATAATTGAAATGAATGTAATGTTATAATGATTATATTTTAAGCTGTACTATACTAAACTTACTGCAAACGGTATTATAGCAAAGAGCCCGCAGATCTTAAGAACCTCTCGATAGATAGCTGGGTCAGAGATTAGGTACCTGATCACGCATTGTTAGGAGTTTTCTCTCTGTGTTATTTTTTACTGAATTTAATATTTTACTATTTATAGATATTTTTAAAATCCTAGCCTAAAAATAAATTAAATAAAGATAAGTAGTTATATTCCTTTTTTATTGGCAGTTTTATTTGTACTTTAACCGTGTTAAAACAAGTTATAAGTCATTTAGGATTATTAAACAGTTTTCTGTCAAAATCAAAATCCAACCAAACCCAAGAATAGTACTTCCGATAAGAAGCGGGAAGCGGACTGCACGTGACACGTTGCAGCGGATGACGACGGTCAGCCTGAATGACCCTTGTCACCAACCCGTTGTGTGATAAGGACCCTTGAACGGCTTGTTTGGATTTTTATGTATATTGTAAACATAACTATTAACTTAATTATATTATTATTTTTATATAAGTTTTTTGCTATAGGCAATTAAAAAGAATCGCCGAAATAAGTATGAAATATATTGATATCATAGAGCCATCTATTGTTTTTCATGTAAACTACAAAACTCCGTTTTTGAAGCGTTATAATTATCACCCAATAACTTTTAAATGACTGAACTGATTTTCATCACACATGGCTAAGAACCACCGCAAGGGAAGTTGCTTTCACTTAAAACTAGTAGTTCGCCACGAACTTAGACCTCGCAATTATATATTCTACTACCAAGCAAAGCAAGCAAGCAATCCAATACACGACAATTGAACACAATTAACCGATTAAACAAAACTTTAAACAAGCAAGACAACAAAAAGTCATATGATTCTAGAAAAAATCAAGTCAATCTTGTAAACTTATGAAAAAATAACCATGCGAGTTCTAAGAGTTTTAAAATTTTTGTTGGACATCTAGTTAATACTGCTTTTTGTGAACTATTAATGAATGTATGCAACAAATATTTGTCAATTTTCTTCTTTTCTTAAAAATAGTGGTCAAGACATTGGCCTTGTAACTCGGAAGTCGCGGGTTTAATTCCCACGGGAGACATGTATTTTTAAGAAAGTTGTTCAGTAACTTGGACTGAATTCAATATTTTGTAAGAAGATTTTGTATTGTATATCTGTCACGGCTCAGTCAGCTAGACTTCGCGAGTCACCCTAAACCCGTTCAAGTATAACGTATAAAAAATTCTGTTTAGTTGCTGAGAATCCTTACAAAATTTTATGAGAATCGGTTAAGAAATGCGACCTGTAGGCGAGGACAGCCAGACAGACAGACAGATAGACGGACAAAATAATTTTTGGCTAATCTCGAAACTGAGACGCTTCGCTCGCTCGGTCAATGAGACGCTTGCTCGCTTCGCTCGCTCGGTCAATAAACCGCAACGCAATTAGTCCATCCGTTCGAGCGCTACGATGCCAAAGACTGACAGACATACAGACACTAGCATCAAACTTATAACATCTTTTCGACAGGGGTTAAAAAAGGTGGGTGCTTGCCGACAATATTTTGTATTTTGACTTCCACAAATGAACAATCCATCAACTAAAAGTATCAGTTTTCAGCTCAATCTGCCCGTACCTCATCTGCAGGCTTAACAGGCTATCAATCAGTTAGGGAGGATTACTCATCTATACAGATTAAAATATAATAGATGGGGTTATAAACTACACTAATCTTTCATTGGAACTTGTTTAAATTAAACTTGTTTAATCTTTTACTTTATTTTTTTGTTTAAAACAACAAAAAACTAAAGAAAAACACAACAGCAACAAAAAATGCAAGACCAATAAAATTATTAAAAATGAAATGAGAGCAACTAATTCTTACGATGAAGAAATGTCTCTAAAACAATACGGTATGCTCTGTACTTTAAAAACCTTCCTACATAAGTAGGTAGCAGTAGCAGTGGCGTTGTGGGAGTTTTACTCTCGGTGCAGCCGGCCATGAGACAAATCGGACGAATTCAATAAGTAATACAAAAATTTGGTTCCTAAAACGATAAACAATCCTGCTTCACTGCTGACGTCAAAACAACTCACATCACTTATTACATAATTAACTTATGAGATCAGAGAAAAAATTGTTTTAAAGAGCCGAGTGTGGAAGTTTGTTCGTAACAAAAAAAAACCTGAGAGGTGTCAAGAGACACCCGGATGGAACGAAGTTCCTTTCGATTAATTAGGAGAGAGAGAGACAGACAGAGAAACACGCGCACGCCGCACGGCTTACAACTATAGCAAAAACTGTCGTTACAACTTTTGGTCTTAATTTTTTCCGTCTAGCCTCCTTTCGCAACGCGCCATAAGGAACTTCGTTCCAAAAAATGGGATCTGCTAAGGCAAGTTAAATGGAATCGAGTTATATCACAGAATAACTACTAGTTCTCACGCACAGAAGTCTAACTCAGCAAAGGAATTCAAAGAAATATCTACTCAATGTCGTTAGCGATATGGTTCAATTTAGCTCGCGTCAGAACTCGGCACCTTTTCGGTTAGATACCTAAAAGTGCATTGCAGGTCAATTTCATTCTTATTACTCTAGACATACGAGTCACGTCACTGAATTTACCAATTCGGAGTGGTCGCCGCGCGCATAATAATAATGTAGGTATATTTTCGATATGTAAACGGGGAGTGACACAGGCCTGGTTATATAGTATCTTTGCACCTGGTAGGTACATTCCGTGCCAGCTCGTGCGTGCTGTGACGTGGCTGGGGTGAGCTGAGCCCGGCCTCGTTTCCACGTGAACGCTTAGCGCGTACACATCTAGCATCGTCTCATGAATATTGCACTTCTGAATTAATACCCCCTCTTGGTTCTTCACCAGGCTCAAATGAAGTCTAAAAATGCTAATTTAGGAAAACCTTGAAGCATCACATAAAATATATTATTGTAGTTGTTGGAGGTAAGTACCTATATGACCTTTTGAACAGTTGAGTTGGTTAGTCAACTTCAAATGGCTGACTTTAAATACACCAAGTTTTTAAACGTTAGTGATTCTAGTTCAAATATTTTACCGACCTCCTTAAGCGTTCAATCAGCTGGTTAATTAAATTAGACGGCTTTAATTGTATATTGTATGTATATCTTTATTATAGAAACATTATCTAATCACTTCACCTTATCCCATAATGGAATCAGAGTGATGTATGCGGCGTTAAACGCCCAAGATGCACTGCACATCACATCAGTGGTTTAAACTATCGTGAGAAGAAGACTTTATAATATTTTTTTAAGGTTTCTCCTGTAAATGGATATTGAGATTCGTAATATAATTTATTAATGATTCCTAATGAAATAGAAACCTGAATCCATTGAATCCCGAAGCTGTTAAATATTTATAAGTCCAAAATTGCTGTTAGATTAATTGGCATTCTCAAAGTAATGGCTCTTCAGTTAGATTCATTGTTATTGAGTAGGTACTCTATGAATATACCTATGTCCAGAATTTTAAAGTTTATTTTGGATTTTTTTTAAAGTTTTTCTTACACGAAAACTGTTTGTATTTCCTTGAACAGGATATCAGCAGAACTGTTATATTATTTTGTAATATTGTACGAAAACTGCAGCTCATATTATTTTGTAATACTGTATGAAAACTTTAAACATTGTCTAAGTTACGGAAGTAACATCCTTAACAACAATGTAGTTTTCTCGTTTGCGAGATTTTTCTTTAAACTTTATTTTGAAGTAAAATAAAATACAACTTGAGAACGGGAGTTAGCAATGCTTAAAGTTTTTCACGCCAAAATTTGAAAATCATTTTCCTATATTTACAAGTATATGACGATGAGGAGCTTCGGGAGTTATTAGCGCTTTCGCAAGTAAAGCGACGCTGGACGTGGATTGCACTTGGATGGGTATCCACAAGTGGCATAAAAATGTCTTGAGCTCCTCCGTACTTTGGAAGAGACGTATAAGCCGTTGGTCATCATTGAATATCAGTCGTTATGCCTATGTCTTAGGCAGCTTGTAAAATAAATAAACCCAGACGGGTTGCTGGCAGAAGCCCAGCGTGGTGATTATGAGTAAATGAGCTGTAGACTGATATACGAGTAGGCTGTTGAGAAGAAGGAAATTTTATACTCTTTTAGGTTATGATATAATTTTTAAACCTTAAAACTGACTTTACCCCAAAACTACACAACCGATTTTCGACACCACTTGACAAGTATTATACCCCTTTTTAAAGAAAAAATGTTTTTTTAAATCAGTCCAGGCGACTTCGAATAATCGCTGAACAATCATAAAATAATTGGCCAAGTGCGTGTCGGGCCACGCGCATTGTAGGGTTCCGTAGTTTCGAATACCAACTTTGAGTTTATGCCACTAAAAACGTTTTAAAACTAATTATCTATTGAATTTGTATGAAATTACTTTTTCCGAGTACATTTTATAAGTTGATCGCCTATAAGTTTTTAATTTGTATACCCTACTTAGCTCTGATAGTTTTCCTTTAAACTACATTATATATACTATAGCTGTGAATTTTGTCACGTGGCCATATATAACCGTTTAGCAGATAGAGGGCCCCCCCCCTCTATCTGATAAACGGTTATATATGGACACTTGCCTCCAACAAAATTTTTCACTTTAAACCCAAATATTTCAGAAACGGATCCCTAAATCGAAAATTGGTCTTAAAAAGCTCACAATATTTTTGAAAGACCTATTCAACGACATCCGATTTTCAACGAGAAAAGAAATATTGACTACCACTTTACTTGTATGGCAGGTAACATAAAAAAAAATTTTTTTTCAGATTTTATTTTACGACTTTTTCGCCATGATTAATATACATATCCATGGCAAATTACAGCCTTCTAGTACCTACACTACCTACTTATAGTTTCTGAGTAGGACCGCGGACAGACAGACAGACAGACATGGCGAAACTATAAGGGTTCCTTGTTTACTACGGAACCCTAAAAAAGATTGCGACGAATTGATAAGCTTTCCTTTTTGGAAGGCGGTTAAGAAGCATGGTTCTCACTGCAAGTATGCAGGCTCTAAATGCGCCTTGACCTGATTGATGCCCCTCCTCACCCCCTCCATCCCCTTTGTAATGTTTTGCGCTCGCTATTCATAGCCTGATCATAAATTAACTGCGCTATTTGATCGGACCTTCTACGAGATTTATAACTGAAGTTTCTTTTTTTACAAATCACATTCTTTGTACAAGTTTTTATTGTCGATCTTCTCATATTATGTAGGTAGTTAAAGTTTAGAAAGGGATGTTTATTGACCGAGCGAGTGAAGCGAGAGAGGTCTCCGTTTTAGCTTGGCCTAAAATGCTTTCATATGTCTGTGTATTCTCCTCTAGAGGTCGCATTTCTCAACCGATTTCCGTGAAATTTTGATAGTTGGTTCGATAAACATATGAAAATCGATAATCGAGCCATTATTTAGAAATTTTTAGGGTTCCGTAGCCAAATGGCAAAAACGGAACCCTTATAGATGTCTGTATGTCTGTCCGTCCGTATGTCACAGCCACTTTTTCAGAAACTATAAGACCTATACTGTTGAAACTTGGTAAGTAGATGTATTATGTGAACCGCATTAAGGTTTTGACACAAAAATAGAAAAAAAAAACAATAAATTTCGGGGGTTCCCCATACTTAGAACTGAAACACAAAAATTTATTTTTCATCAAACCCATACGTGTGAGCTATCTATGGATAGGTCTTTAAAAATGATACTGAGGTTTCTAATATAATTTTTTTCTAAACGGAATACTTTGCGCGGGAGACACTTCCAAAGTGGAAAAAAGTGTGTCCCCCCCCCCGTTACTTCTAAAATAAGGGAATTATAAAACTAAAAAAAATACGTGATGTTCATTACCATAAAAACTACCAGCGAAAATTGGTTTGAACGATATCTAGTAAGTAGTTTTTTTTTAATACGTCATAAATCATAAACGGCAATTTACCTTTCATTCAATCAACTCAAATATAAAATTTAAAAAAAAAAACATTCTACAAGACTTATATATTATGTTATTTGCTACTACGGAACCCTTCATGGGCGAGTCTGACTCGCACTTGGCCGCTTTTTGAAAATGGCGGAGTTGGCACAAACTGTCTAAGCGCCTTTGGATTATATTGGCTCTTACGACCATTTTGTGTTTGTAGTGTCAACGAAATAACAAAGGAATTTTATTTTCTATTATGACATACAATCATGGAATTGTATCTACTTTCGTGCATACAATAGACGGATTTTTTCGCCAGTAATGTCAAAGGATAAATAGTCCAATTAGTTTTTATAGAGATCTGATTGACTTGAGAGTTTAAATCCTACCAGAAGGTGTTCTCTTTCTAGTGCGATGTATATTTTTATTTTACGACCGGTACTTTTAAGTGTAAAAAGTTTTTTCGCTCTGCAATCTCTAAGCTTGCGAGGTCTACAGCTCACAGAGCTACTGTTATTTAACTATCCAAAAACGGCTGAAAATATTGGAATGAAAGGCGCAATGCAAGCTAGCTTATAACTTGTTTTAGCACAAAGGATACTTTTAATCTCGGGGAAACTTAAAGTCCCCGAGGGTATGGTGCAAACTCAGGGCTACCATCCCTTTGGCCGCCCGAACAATCCTGTAAGCATCACTTAAACTATGATTTTTTCAAAGACTCAAAGAGCTATTGTTTTATTTAGTGAACGGGTTACTCACGTATAGAGTCAGCTATATAGTTAACTATATAATAACTCATAGAGTTTATTCGAAAACAAAAAAAATAATTTTGCCCTATGATTGTTTTGACGTGACAACGTCTTATAAATTGGTTTTCCGGGTGACACTTCAAGAAACTGCGTTACGCTCCGCTCACGTTATGCGCTCACAATGAGAGCGAGTGAGAGGCACGCGTCCCTTCCACTCGGGCATGGTTAGCCCGCCTAAGAGCGAGAGAGACAGACATAAAAAGTCGTTGTCACGTAAAACTTTCGCCCGTATACCGACTTTACAGGCAACCAATTTTTTTTTATTTATTAAACTTTATTACTTATTAGTCAACTAATAGGTGGTGATGATAAATGTTTGCCTGAGAGAAGGCTTTTAGCGTTAATACAGCTAAGTGTACTGTGTACTAATCGTATTGTGTAACAATAAAGTTTAAATAAATACACAAAAAAATTCTATGTTTCCATACATTGTGAAACAGTTACGAGATCTCCTTAACGCTGAGTTATTGCCTTTTTGCGTCACTGTGGTTCACCTTATTTCTGCGACTGATTGTCATTGTTTTTGTGTTGATTTGTTTGTATTTACATTCATATGTACCTTAGTGAGACAAAGAGTTTATCTATCTATCTATACCTATACCAAGGGGAAATTAACATTTTTTTATCGTATTGCGATATAAGTTTGTCCAAGAAAGTCGAATTAATATCAATTTGCTTCTGCTATTGATCTTCTTCTTCTTCTTTCTTGCCTTTTCCCTATTTGGGGTCGGCTCTGTATATCAACTTCCTCCATAACCTTCTATCGTTTGCCATCTCTGTACTGACCCCCCGTTCCTCCATTCTTCTGCTATTGATACTAATAGCAAAAAGAACCTTTAAATATTTGGAGTTAATTAAAACGGACTTATAGCCGTTAGGAGAGGTACCGATGGTTTCGGTCCGTCGCCCGATGCCAGTTCTTTGTTGAGTTCCGTCCGCCACTGCCCGCTGCTTTGTCTTCCGGCATTAATTGTTTAATCCCATTGTCGGTGTATTGTTACCAAAGCTGGCTTTGTAGCAAAGCTCTCAAAGCTGCGCTGTTTAACTAAACTTTCAAATGAGATACTTATTATTTTTCTTTACGTTCGGTATTACATAAATGTTGAGAAATAAGTTGACTTCGGTAAAAATCGAAAAAGATCCAGTTGATAGCTATATGTATCTTATTAATAATCTGCGGCTATATGGTAAGGGCGGGACTTAAGATGGAAAAAGGAATTAAAATAGTGATGCCTATGAACATGATTCAGTTCTCGCTCGCGATCTACATACAAACAGACTGCGGGTAGTGACTTTGATTAAGGACAATGTTCTAACGAAGTTCTTTTTCGGACGGTACGCGGGCTTGGCGGATGAGTTAGGCGAAAAAAAATGTATGTTAATTCCATCAAAACTTTTTTATGGGCTTCAATTTTTGTAATTTTGTTTCAACATAGTGTTTCACGACACTCAGCTTTGAAAAGTTGTGCACTTTTTTTGGAAGGGAAAAAAATGTTAAACTCGCGTCAGGACACGTGACCTGATCGAAAATTCGTAAGACGGCGCAGGGCGCTTGCGCGAATGTTCGTGTGTGTTTATGTTACAGCGTGCTACGCGCATCCATGGATGGTGATAGCTGATGGCTCGACCGTCTGTGTAGTGGCATTACTGCTGTGTATTTAAAAATGAATTTGTTGAAAATGAATTTGGTCATGCTTGTGACATTTGTGACAGACTGTGGTTCAGAAAAGATTTGAAATATTTTATACTGATAATTAAAGCAATTCGTGCAAAATTATTCCCTTACCATTCCAAAATATCAAAAATGCACAACGTTAATATTCAAGTTTTCACTTCTGCCGGCACTCCCAGAGTGCAACCCGTCGTTTTTTTTTCTATACCTATCAATGTATGTTTTTTTAGAAAGTTGTTCAGTATCATGAAGTGCATTCAGCCTTAAAATAGTTTCAGTTTATTTTGTTACCCTGTATAACAGCTTCGATAGAAGGACATCCTGAGACACCGCTGACCCAGTTCCGCCGTCCCCGACATCGTCCACGATTTATCAAAACCCTAAACGATACTTTATCTTCTCTCGCAAAAAGTTGAAGAATTAAAGATAACAAAGGAGGTCTTCTTTTCAAAATGTTCCTTTAAAATATGGAACAATAAAGAGTATAATTTTTTCGGAGCTCAGAATAGTTAATTCCGGAGTTCGGGGTTCCGAACGCATTAAAAGTTTTTCTCGTAAAATATCGCTGTTTTGCGGAGTCACCGCGGGGAGTCACCTCCACGTGATAGCACGCCATTGCACACAATTCATGATCATGGGCTGATGAAGTCTGGCTCAGTCGATTATTGGGAAGTGTATGGACTTATATTGAGAAATTTTACAAGTTTGGTGGTTGTACTGTGTAGATACTTTGGTGATTAAGGTTTGTATGGAAAGTTGCTTTTGTACGTATAAGAACATTGTTATTATTATTTAGAGCCCACTAGATCCCATTGTTGGGCAAAGGCCTCCCTCTCGGCTTTCCATTTATCTACGTTTTGTCCTTTTGTGTGCCTGTCCTTTGAGAACAACGCAACATTTGTCATTCGTTTTCGTAATATAACATTAAGTACTTATATTGTTATAACATCTAGAGTTGACCTTAAATCAAGAAGATAAAACAGTGAGATCGTGCCAAATCATTTCGATCATTTCAATCAATTCAGCTGTTTTAGCGTAAAAGCGTGACAAATATTTATATTAACAGTAATAACTTATATATTTATATTTACATTAATAACTTACTCCCATGCTGGTCTGGAAGAAATAAAAAAACTTAGAATGTACCAGCTGCTTTTCTTCCCACGCAGATTGTAAAAGCCGATCGAGGGAATGGGCAAAAATGCACATCATGTTAACAGGCGATGCGGCTAGCAACCCATCACTGTATTGATTGCTTCTCCATCTTCTCGCCCACCATGACGCTAAAAGTGGCTTTTGGGTCTTGCGGCCCTGGGCTCTGCATAGAACCACACGACCCAAAATGCTCTGTCTGCCCCATTAGGGATAAATACGTGATAGTATGTATGTATGTATTAATAACTTAGTAGAATTCAATAAAACTTCTTTCAAAGGCCTTTATTGTTGTTAAAAGAAATTGAAGGAACCAGCAATCTTTGAAAATTTCGCTAAAGTTGTTAATGTGCAAATTGTGATTCACAAAATAAAACTACATAGTTCAGGAAAAAATGGTCTTTATTAAAAAACCTTTACCGACGAGATTCCGCCGCACAGATAATGACGTCAATTCTAATATTTACATAGTAGATATAAACTATAGTCGTAGTACTATGTACATATAGCCGAGCCCGGTCGGCTAGAAACTTTATGCTTTTAAACATATACCGTATCGGTCTATAATATATAATTAACTAAGAAGGTAAAGTAACAAGATCTATATAGATACATATTTGGAATAAATAATAGGTACTCTGATAATAACTATATTAAATCTATAAACAGAATTATATTCTCAACATATACATATAAGGTTTAAACTGAAATTAGTTTTTTTAGGAAAATTCTGTAGTTACATGAAACTGATTATCTACTATTTTGTCTTTTGAACCCTCAATCTCCTCAAACCCCGATAAAAAAGTTTGAAGCTAATGTATATCTGTCTGTCTGTGGTTACGTAGCGCTCGAACGGATGGACTCATTTCACTGCGGTTTTCTTAACGTAAAAGCAAGTTCTTTGCGGTGGTTCCTAGCTATGTGTGGTGAAAATTGGTTTGGCCGTTTAAAGTCATTGGGGTTTAATGCTTGAAAGTCGGAGTTTTTTTAAGTTTGTCTCGCAAATAATAAATGAAATGAAATTTATTTGACTCCTTAATGTACACAAAAGTTACACTGTTGGCCCCACACTAGGCAACATGCCTGTCCTGTGGTGGCCAGTTTGAAATTCCAATTTTGGTTAAAATGTGCCGACGATTAGGTTTAAAAGAATGGCGGATATTAGTCCGACTATTTAGATCCTCCGTTCATAGATCCGTTTACACATGAAACTATTGAAAGTAGGGGTTCTTTAATTAACCTTGCAAAGCATAGAACTGCAAGACTCAAAGGCCACTTTTAACATGATGGTGGATGAAAAGGAGAAAAATAAATTCCACAAAGTTAGCTCACTCTAAAGTAAGTCAAGATAAGAACAGCCAATTTAAAAAAAATCCTAGTATTACGTAACCTCACAGAATTTTCCGTTTTATTACATTTCTATACCTGCAATACTGTTGATATACAGAATTATATTCTTAACATATGGTACAGCATAGAATAACAATATAAACAGGTACTGGAAAATAACAATGAAGACTAAAGTCGCTATTACACCAGTCTTCCTCCAGTGTCTGTACGTACATTGCGTGCTTTGAAAGGTGACTGACATTACATTGTATATTAACCGGCAATGTAACATGAAATTGCACACAATAGGTACGTAATAGCGAATTTAGCTGTAAGTGCTTGGTCAGGAGGTAGATACATAGGAGCGAGTCCGAGATACGTACACGGTTACAAGAGCCAGCTCGCCCTCACTTAAAGTATAACATTTAAATCCTGTTTCCTCCACAGCAGGGAAACTTCGACTTGGTCTAACCTCGCTCATGGCTCGTAAAGCCGCAAGCGTATAGCGCGTACATAGCCAATGCCTAACATACAACTCCGTACTACTTATTACTGATGACATGTCTATATTTCCATAAACGAATTAGAACCCTGATAGAACTTCAATATACCGATTGAACTGCGGTTTAATCAGTACAGATTTAGCAAGTGTGCGCAAAGTAAAAATTCACATCATGTCACAGTAGTAAATATTTTTACATCTCTTTGGGCAAAAAAGTGGCAATTTACACCCACGTGCAAAAAAGTCACTTTCAGGCCAAGGTAAAACGATGAAGGAAGTCTCAGATCACATGGTTGTAGTCTTCACTTTATTTCACTACTCACGTTGTATAATCTTATATACGAGTACATATATCGTCGAGCACAGTATTGCAGTAGCAACCCTATCGCCACATAGACACCCCCATTTGCCTGTCCACACTTGAAGCACTATGCCACTCACACATAGAGTACTTACACAAACACTCTTAAAATACCACTTTTAGTTCATCGAGCTTCTAGATACCCCTCAAATTTTGTCTACACTGAGATCTCTTGAGTAGGTCGCGTTTTTTAATAACTCACAAAAAAATCTCTTAGATACCATTTTTTTTCTCGGAGTCTCCCCCTTCATTGAGAGTCTACTTTACGAAAGTCCCTCTTAAAAGAAATACTTATAATTATTAATACTAATTTTCTGCATGAAGGTTTTAGGTCTCTATCAAAAGATTACACTGAGATCTCCTGGGTGTGAACGCGTTTCTTTATGACGTTTCGAGGAACTCCTCAACAGATATAATCTTAAGAAAATACTGGTTTCTTCATAAAGTTTGTAAGACGTCCTTAAAAGTCGTCTACATTAAGATCTCCTGGATTTGGACGAGTTTCTTCAAGGATAAGTACCGGTTTTCTTCAAGTTGTTTCCAGTTCCCTTCTAAAGTTTGTGTCCACTGAGATTTTCTGTATTTAAACGCGTTTCTAGAAAGTTTTCTACACTGAATTCTGAAGACGTTTCCTTAAAGAGTTTGTAGGTCCGCTCAAAAGTCGTCTATACTGAGATCTCCTGGATTTGCACGCGTTTTTTTGCGGGAGGAGCGGCGCTGGCTGGCCTCTCTTTTAGTTCCGACTCGCTGCTGCGCTGTGGAAACCGACAGATAAGTTAGTCGACTGCCAGACCTTGCAAGTTTATAATTATGGAACTTTGGAGGGTGGGGAATTTGAAGAGCGTAGGTAAAACATTTTTAAAGTTCTCTCTGTTACTCAACGGCAATTAAAATTAAAACGCGAAAAAGCGATAAAGTACAGTAAACAAACTGTTACAAGTAAATTAACTGTAATTTTTGCTATTTGTATATTTTGAATCTCTAGGGAGAAAGGCCGTGTGATGAACTGTGTCCAGCATTGAATGCGGGATGTGATTACCTTAAGCGTGCTCTTCCTCGGCGAGGCCATGGCTATCGGCTCGCTGTTCAGAGAGCCGGCTCGAGTGCGGCTGCTCGTGCTCCCTACAAAGAGGAAAACCTTTAAGCTTGTTTACATTACTCATACGTTTAGAGTATTTCCACATTGCACCACCACGGTAACTCCGAGCGCTAGGATTTTGTTAATCCTGTTACACTGCAGCGGTGTGTGAATCAGTACGAGTACTAACACCAGTTTATTTGCCAGGCAAATTAAAAACACCTGACACCATCTACATATTCCAACCGATGTTAGGTGGAAGTGATATCCTTAGCTCTATCTATTTTTTTCCAGATAAATTAAAAAAACTCTGACTTTCAAGCGGTAACTTCCAATAATTTAAACGGCTAAATTGATTTTCATCAAACGTCAAACCATTGCAAGAGAACTAGCTTTCACGTGAAAAACCGCATCGAAATCGGTCCATCCGTTCAAAAGCTACGATGCTACAGATAGATAGACATTAGCGTCAAACTTAAAACACCTGTCTTATTCGGAGGTTAAAAATACAAGCACGCAGCGCTGCAGCGGAAACGTCAAACGGTTTTACCTTTACCCGTGAAGGGCGACACAAGTATCTGTGTAGGTGTGTAATTTGACTCGGCTAATATTTTTGTGATAAAGTTAAGCTAATTTCTCTCTCCTGTATTAATTTACAGCATTGCAGCTGCTCCAGCTGAGCCATTATTGTTACCGCGCCCTAATTACCAATTGCTTACGTATATCTCATGAATATTCCAATAACGTAGATAAAAACAAGACACATGATAGTACGAATGAATAGATGATGTATGAGGTAATACTTCACACACATAACAGCCCCTACATCACACACACAAAGAAGAGTAGAACAATAACGTAAAGTGATACCTTCCCTCCTGGGCCGGCGATGGGTGGCCCGCCTCCTGCCTCTCTGCAGGTAGATCCCGGCGAAGACCAGCACATTTAGCGCCAAGAGGAAGCAACCAGCGCCCACCGTCACGCCCAGCGCCACAGTGTAGCTAAACCAAAAGAACATGATACTTGAGCAAGCGAGCGAGCGAAGTTCTCCGATACTGCTTGAACAATCGATGTTTGTATATTTGTGGGTATTTAACAAGGCATTTTTAAGTTATCCGGAGTCTTGGGTATTTATCTATCATCATCATTATCGGGTCTTTTTGTCTTCATTACAGGAGCACGACCCACTCTGTACTTCCAAAGACATACTTGGCCAGAGCAGTCAGAGGACTTGGCCTACACTCTCCTCGCTTGCCAGATGGGCTGGAGAGGTCTCATCAATGTTTATAAGCTTTGTTTAGCTTGTCTATAAAATTTATCATAAAGTAGGTATCGTTGAGTTAGTATCTTATATTACTCAATCTATGTAATTTATCTTTTGTAATCAGATACATAATTTACCGAGCGAGCAAAGCGTCTCAGTTTCTAAATTGGTAAAATTTTGTAAGAATTGATATTTAAAAAATTGTGTACCAATTCAGATTTTTAATATGATTTTTAAATGTTGGAAATAGGTTGAAAACTTAAAGAAAAATCATATTTAAGCCATTTAAAAAAATCCAATAATGTCACAAAACTTTTTGTTACCTCTATTAAGACGCAACTTTTTTGTCTAAACACTTCTTTATTTAATAAACTTCAACGGATCGAGATGACTCGCGAGGTCTACAGCTCACTGAGCCACTAGTTGTATTACTTGTTTGAGTTGATTATTGAGTTAGCCACATCCTAAGAAAAAGTTTGGAGTACAGGAAACAAACACAATTATATGACGCCTGTTTCCCTTCCCACCGAGAATAAAGGAAACAGGAAACAATTGCGTCATATCCATTCACGTCCAAACGTATAATTAAATAAAGGTGTTCTCCCACATCCATTAAAACTTCAGCAAACCCGAGCACTCTCGCATGATTTATTACAAAAATACAAATATCCCGTGCGAATTTGAAAAACGAGACTCATTTCTCGCTCGACGGGGCGAAGTCCGGTTAATTCAGTGCAAACTCCGCGCCATCCATTACCGCATTCAGCGGGAAAAACTGGCAAAAACTGGCAACACCGGCAACCGGCGACCCCTGAGGAATCGCCGAGACATTATTTGCTAGACAATGGGTCAGTGCAGACGTGATACTTTTGCGTCAGCAACGGCGACGGATACAATTACTCTTCTTTGAAATAATACCAAACCTTTTTGTCGGTATTCTAGCAACTTAGAAACCAACGAAGGATTAAGAACCTAGATTTGAGTGACTTTTGTACTTTACACCAATGCGAGTGCCCTAAGGGTCGATTTCATCGTTTTCATTGATAAACGAGTTTAGCAAAACTGAGTTTAACATAACTGAGTTCAAATGTTTGATTTGATCTCGATCAACTTCAAATGAATTTCACCGTCAATTCGGAGCAAATTTTTGATCGCGTTTACAAAAACGAAGTTCACTTAAACTCATAGACAAAAAAGCACAGATTACAGTAAAAATCATGTGATAGTTTTCATTTCACGCAGAAAATATGAATAACAGATAAGCAAAACTCATTGATTTAAAACCGGTAAAGAATCGCGAAGGAACGGAACGTAAATTAAAAAGTATGTACCTACCTATGTCAATATTGTCAATCAAAGTTGTCAAATCTCGGCATTGACTTGATATTTGTTTGATTGAACGCGTTTAGAAGCGTTAAACGGCCAATATCGGACGTTTAGATTGTTAAACGCGTTTAGCCTTAAACGCGATTAGTTTTTGTCGATGAAATCCAAAAGAACCAGTTTACGTGCGTAAACGAGTATAGCTTCAATTGATCGCGTTTTACTGCAATGATGAAATCCGCCCTAAGTAGTGCACTTTTGTCATTTTTTATATATTCTGCAAACTGCATGTAGATAATATCAAACCAAGCTTTGGTTGCTTTTTAGATGCACCAGGACGGTGGTTCTAATATTTCTATTTATCTAATAGTTGGCTATAATAAATTATTATATGCAAAATGACTGCGCATTTTATTTACATGTTGTAAATATTGTACGTCTGATATTTGGTATACAACAAGATATTTTCTGTCAAAGCGACTAAAATAGTCCGTCTGCCACTTCCCAAAAAGGATGAATGCTGCAAGGTAAACAAGGAGGTAAACACATTAGCGAGATTACGCGGCAGACGATCTATCTTATTTATGCAGACTATACGTATCCGCTTGTGGCAGATAGTTCGGCTCACTCGGCTCATATCGGCGGATTACGGGGCGGATTCCCGACTTAAAAATAGAAGTTTAAAATAACGCGCTAATGCCTTTCGCTGGATGATGATGCGATTAACGACAGTACAAAAATTACATACACTAGATGGGACACTTTTAAAAAAAGTTTATTCCATAGAATAATTAGATTACGAAAAGACTGGTAGGAGAGTGGACCAATCTTTGCCCTAACATTTGCCTCGGTTGTCATGAAACGGAAGTTTCATTAAAGTATGCGCTGTGTGCTATCTATTTGGTTGATTTAAAGTTAAAATTGAATTGGTAAAATTCAGACGCCTAGCAACCAATAAATAAATAACCGGCCAAGTGCGAGTCGGACTCGCGCACGAAGGGTTCCGTACCATTATCTATAAAAATAAAGTTTTTTGTATGGGAGCCCCCCTTAAATATTTATTTTATTTTGTTTTTAGTATTTGTTGTTATAGCGGCAACAGAAATGCATAATTTGTGAAAATTTCAACTGTCTAGCTATCACGGTTCTTGAGATACAGCCTAGTGACAGACAGACGGACAGACGGACAGACGGACAGACGGACAGACGGACAGACGGACAGACGGACAGACGTTTTTACCCTTTGGGTACGGAACCCTAAAAAAGATAAAACAACATTTTCTTCCAGAAAACCTGTAAATTGATCCAAGTAAAGTCATCAACGAACATTTTCGTCTTTGGCAAACACGTGGCAATCATTTATCTTTGTAACTATATTTCTTCCGTGGTCTTACGAACGCTTTGCAAACTGAGGTTGATGCTGTATCATAATTACTGGTTGACGGTAATGGCTGCGGCTGTCATTATCGTTTGTCTGTTCTTTCGAAAGCTAATTTAGGGGTGATATATCGTCGTAGTTACTGGTTTTTGGCTCTCTTACCTATACCCATAGGTAAGAAGTTTGCTAGAATTTTATATCATTCTGAAACTTGATATTAGCATTTTAAAGACAGAATGACGGTTAGGTAAGCTTGTTTTGACTAGACTTTTGCAAGAAATAGTTGGAATGATCCAAATCTATGTAGGCTTTAATTTTCATATATTAAATGGCTATTAAAGATATAAGCATACAAGAAGAACACCTATGTACAGCGAAATGTATTTATAGTATTGCTAAACCATGGTCAACAAATCTTGTCTTGGCGCGCACTTCTCTTTGAGACCTAACCTACCTTAAGTTTCTTTCTCATTGTCTAGCCACGAAGAACACCCATTTACAGCGGTATGTATTACCTGTAGTATTGTGAATCCAACGTCAACGAGTCTTCTCTCGGCGTCGGCCTTGGTGCTGGCAGGGCTGACAGTGCAGGCCGCGGCGACGGTGAAGGCTCACACTCTTCCACGTCTGGAGTTTCTTCTTCAGCCTCCGTGCTGTCTTCCTCGTCGTCCAGCGCGGCCGTCGTCGTGTACAGCTCGGGAAATATGTCACCTGGTAGCAATAAAAAGACATATGTCACCTGGCGGCAATAAAAGGCATATGTCACCTGGCGGCAAAAAGAAGACATATGTCACCTGGTGGTAATAAAAACACACATGTCACCTGGCGGCAATAAAAATATACTCTTGATTATACAAGATTTAGCTACGGTTTGAATTCACCCTTAGCTTTAACATTTAGGAAAAATATAAATTGCTAAGAACAATATCATTATGTTGGAAACAATCGACATACAGAGTTGACTCCAATAAGAGAGTGGCGAGGAGGATATTAAAATGATGATGATAAGAAAATATACCCAGCAAAAACTAGAGGTACATATTTTTTTAATTATGTCTGGTTTCATGTGTTTCAACTACATGAAACAGGTATTTATATCCAAGACACAGAGTATCTGGGAAAGTATTAACTGTCTAAAATCAAACAGTGAGATTCCAAAGCTAGAACGAAAGGCATTTTCACTATTTTCCTCAATGCAGATTATTCGACTCATTTCCTAGCTTCCTCGTCATCGTGACCGTTAGTTTCTACTTCGTGCCGCCGCCGCTAAATCACACTTCAACAAATAAAATTTACGCCATTCCTGCAACTGTCTGTCGGTGGCAAAGGAAATCTATCGAAGGCATTTCTTAATAAAATAATCCTTGGGCTAAAGGCATATAATTAATATAATAAGTATTACACACAAAATGGAATCTCTCAGTTTCCCGTCCCCACAAGAGAGGGTGTTAAACGGGCTGCTGCAAGCGCCAGCAGACACCTCTATAATGCGAGAAATGGGGGAGACGTGCCGGGGAATTTTCCGTTCTACTTCATCATTTCAGCCGCATAACATCCACTGCTGGACATAAGCCTCTCCTAAGGATTTCCAAAATGACCGATCTAGAGCGGCATCAAGCGACTTACATACTTCCGTTATACTTACCATAATGTACTTTAATTATGTGCTGACTTGAAGCTAGGAAGCAAATCAAAGTAAGTCTAACATTGAGAATAACGTCGTGATGGGGTTGGGGGAAGGGAAGAGGTACTACCGCTACTAAATTACAATTAAACGTACAAAAGTTACGCCATTCCGCTATCTGACGGCGATAATGTTATATATGTCGAGGTTTAGCACGCACACTATATCTGCTCGGCATGTCTCCATTCTTACACTTGTTGCGTGACGGGAATACCAAAGTCAAGATATATTTTGAGAATTTTAGAACGACCACTGCTACGAAGAAACTTATAGAGATCGGGTCACCTACTTGCCTGGAGGATTTTTAACCCCCGAAAGAAAAGAGGGTTGTTATAAGTTAGATGCTAATATCGTCTGTCTGTCAATGGCATGATAGCGCTCGAACAAATGGACAGACTTCGAGTTTTTACGTGAAAGCAAGTTCCCTTGCTTTGCCTTCTTAGCTATATTTGATGGAAATCGGTTCAGCCGTTTAAAAGTGATTGGGGGTTTTCATTTGGAAGTTACGGCTTTCTCTAAAAACTAATAGGTCGTTTACTCATCACTAGATGGCGTTCTTGACAGTCGAAAAGATTTTTTGATTTACCTAGCCAATAAACTTGTTTTCTATATGTACTGAATGTACATTCACAGTAAATAAATATATGATCCGTAGAATAAGTTAATTGGAGAAGACGTGTAAAATTGTGAAAATGTTGTAAAATATTCTCAAATAACATTATGACATTAGTAAATTAAATGCCAAAAAATGTGTGTATTTACGTCCTTTTAAACATTAACTGAGTTCTTAGTGAACTGGAATACAAATAAGTACAGAGTCTTAAATGTATCAGTTTCCATTGGCCGAGTTAACAAACAAAAACTAAGACCAAGACCCGCTGACCTGGTACTGAGAAAACAAAGTAAAAGTTCCACATATTGTGCACCCGTTCGTACGCCCTTTGAACTAAGTATAAAGGCGGTCGATGCCCAAAGCTATTGTGAACTCGTGAGAAAACACCCGAATCGACTACAGGGCTCTATTGAGATGAAGATTTGTTTGCAGACCTCTTTTGGCCTGATACTGAGATCTAACTGGATTGTTGGTATTTATTGATGTGTAAATAGGTAACATTTTTGTACACCAGATAAAGTTTAGTAGCAAAAATTTTGTATGCAGGAAGGTGACGTCTTAGATTAATCCATATGCTATATAATTTTTCCGTGGGTAACACTGCGAGGCGCAGCCAGTTAATTGTAATAATACTATCTTTTCAAACAGTGTAGTGTTTAATTCATCTATCATTAATGAAACTGCAAAGAAACTTGTACTGTTTGATTATATGATGATCTAATAGTAAGCTGGTGTATTGTGGTGAAGTGTACGTCATATCATTGTCTGACAGTCAAACGTTGTTCTTTCCCTGGTCTAAGAGAAAAGGTAAACGTAAAACCTACAACTGTTGATAAATATGTATCGGATAGGAAACGACTGAGTTCAACCTAACAACCTTGTATTATATACTCAAGTATATGTACGGTACGGGTATAAACACCAATTCTCTTTTCCACTTTAGACGCGCTAAATCTTTTGACTCTAGGCTTTCTCTACTTTGTTTTGTGTGCAAAACACACAGGAATCACTTAAAGAAACTATAGAAGTACCTACGCCTATTTTTGGTAAGTTTTCAAAGGGCAACGGCCACCAATCGGCACGCGCCGCATTTTTACTCGTGCGGAAACGGCCTAAATTAACAAATCTGAGCCCAGTGAATGACAGGCTTTATTTGAAGGTATCGCGGCGGACAATAGGTGTCGGTGTCGCATTGTGTGGCCACACCACCGGCGTAGGGCGGGAAGTGGACAGGGCTGTCTCCCCTGTGGAGTTGTATAGGGTAAAGTATTATGTATGAAGTATTTTTGTGTCTTTAAGCGACTTCCAGAAGAAAAAAGAAGGAGGGTATAAATTAGTCGCAAAGTCAACTTAAACTTGGTCCCATAGAAATTTTACCAAATCGGTGAAGTGAAGTCGGTTTTTAGTCTTGGAATATATAGAAAAAGCGTTATATTATTTTTATAGTCAATGACAGTAATAAAAAAAACACAATAATAAATAAATAATAAATAAATATATAGGGACAAATTACACTGATTGAGCTAGCCCCAAAGTAAGTTCGAGACTTGTGTTATGGGATACTAACTCAACGATACTATATTTCATAACAAATACATATATAGATAAACATCCAAGACCCAGGAAAATTTGATAAAGGCCATTTTCCAACTTGCCCTGGCTGGGGATCGAACCCAGGACCTCCGGATTGGCGGTCTAGCGTGTTGACCATTACGCCACGGAGGTCGTCAGACAATGTTTGAATATAGCACGGAACACCTTTCTAGCACAAAAAACCTATCGATAAATATGTATTCATAACAAGGCAAAAATACGCAAAAATGTATTCATGTATTTAAATCTGTCCATATAGACATGATTCTGGTACACTCTCCCATAGGTGAAATTTTCTCCGCCTTATGTATTTTCGTAGGATCCCATAAATTTTCCGAGTGAATAATGATAGCTAAACTCATACGAAATTCATGGACTAAATGCGGAACAAGATGTGCTTTTTCACAAAGGGGGTTTGATGAAAGATTTATCAGAAAAATGAAATTCTATTATGTTCGGCAAAGGTCACTTAATCGTATGAAAAAGTCAGATGAAAAAAAAAAAATTGTGTGTATCAAATATACGCAGATATTATTAATGAAGAGTCGTGTTCTGGAAACGTGAAATCACAAACTTTGCACAAGCCAACAGAAAAATAAGCCGGTCTCAATACTGCTGTGGTAAGTCCCAAAAGCAACTATTTACTAACACAAGTATTCAATTTTATTTCATCGATGTGAAGCATTGGAAGATTTTTTTTACATATTATTTAATGTTGGTACTTAGTATTGAAATTTATATATTTATATAATAAACATGATGCAACAGAAAAATTTATGATAATATTTGCCGCATTATATTTTAAGAGAATGGTAACCCCGAATGGGCTAACGGAGGTGACGCATCCATAATGGTTCCGCCATTGTTGGCTGCGATCGCGCCATTCTTTGCAGCGCTCATTATGGGGTAATTCGAGCCGAGACAATTAATTACAGCCTCAGCGGCGGATCTCAAATCATTTTTGTGTTTTACTTAACAAATAGTGTTCTTCTAGGCCGCTACCATACGGTATTTTTAATATTTAATTGTATTTTTAAAATAAATATAAGCCCTATAAATGTAGCCCTAATTTACCAAGGACGATGGTGCATCCACAATGGCTCAGCGCGTTTGTTCACTGCGATTGCACTATTCTTTGTACAGTTCTGATTATGGCAAAATTCAAGCCGAGATAATTTAGTAGATAACAGTCTCAACCGTGGACTATTTGTGTGTTCTACTAAACAAATTGTATTCTACTCTGCCGTCACAAGTGCCACGTGCACTTTTAACTCATATTTTAATAAATAAATAATATATAGATATAAGGACCAATCACACAGAATGAGTAGCCTCTAAGTAAGTTCATACTTGTGTTATGGGATACTAACTTAACAATGCTTTATTTTTATAACAAATACATATTAAACAGATAAACACTCAAGACCCAAGTCAATCTGAAAAAGATCATTTTCCATCTTGATCTGACCGAGGATCAAACCCGGGACCTCCAAAGTGACAGCCTGGCATAATGGCCACTAGGCCACATACATCGTCAATTATAGTGTATTTGTATATAAATATTGGTAACCCTGTTACGAAAAAGGCGGTGAAGCGTCCACCCACAATGGCTCAGCGCCATTGTTCGCTATGATCGCGCCATTCTTTGCAGCACTATGGAGTAATTGGAGTCGAGACAATTAATAACAGCCTCAGCCGCTGATATCCAATCATTTTTGAGTTCTGCTTACTTATTTTTTTAATTTTATACAGCCGCTAGAACGCAGCACTTACTAATATTTGTATTTCTACATAAATATTGGTAACCCTGCCACGATAAAGGTAGCGGCGCATCCTCAGTGGCTCAGCACCATTGTTCGCTATGATCGCGCCATTAATTGCAGCACTCATTATGGGGGAATTCGGGCCGAGACAATTAATAAAAGCCTAGTCCGCGGACTTCCGAGCATTTTTGAGTTTTACACTGCCACCAATACGCAGCACTTACTAATATTTGTATTTCTATATAAATATAGGTAACCCTGCCACGAAAAAGGAGGTGGCGTATCCTCAGGGGCTTAGCGCCATTGTTTGCTATGATCGCGCCATTAATTGCAGCACTCATTATGCAGAAATTCGGGCCGAAACAATTAATAACAACCTCAGCTGCAGATCTCTGATCATGTTTTTATTCATGTACAAAATTGTAAATATTCTACATTGCCGCCAGTACGCAGCACTTATTAATATTTGTACTTTAATATAAACACTGGTAACCCTGCCACGAAATAGGCGGCGGCGCGTCCACAATGGCGCAGAGCCATTGTTCGCTGCGATCGCGCTTTTCTTTGCAGCGCTCATTATGGAGGAATTCGAGCCGAGACAATTAATAATAGCCTCAGCCGCGGATCTCTGATCATTTTGCTTTAAATAGCGCTTTATTATAGGAAACATTAATCATGCGCCGTCGAATGCCGACGCTCCCTTGTTCTAGTGTTATTCGTTATCATGTAAGAAACTATTATAAGTTGTCCCAAGGAAATATCGTTAACGACTATTGTTGTTAACTTATAATACGTCTACTTGTCTCCCATGCTGGTCTGGGAGAAACAAAAAAAACTTAGAATGTACCAGCTGCATCTCTTCCCACGCAGATCGTAAAAGCCGATCGAGGGAATGGGCAAAAATGCAAATCATGTTAACAGGCGATGCGGCTAGCAACCCATCACTGTATTGATTGCTTTTCCATCTTCTCGCCCACCATGACGCTAGAAGTGGCTTTTGGGTCTTGCGGCCCTGGGCTCTGCATAGAACCGCAAGACCCAAAATGCTCTGTCTGCCCCATTAGGGATAAAGACGTGATAGTATGTAAGTATTGTATGCAAATTCGGCTGTCTTCCTCCACATTTCTCAATCGTTGATTCTTGTGTTTTTAAGCATGTTCGAATAATTCGCATTCAGTTTTTGGAAAAAATCTAGACGCTAAGACTCGCGAGTCTACAGATGACAAATAATTTTTAAAAACTCAAAACCGACTTTATTTCCAAACTTTTCAATTGATTTTGATCAAATTTTTATGAAACCACCTGAAAAGTATATCGTATATAACAAAAAAAGATTTTTCCAAACGACGAATTTCAAAAGAAAACTATTTTATCAAAGTTTGTCATAACATTTAAGACATTTTCATTTATATTTTTAAATGTACACATACACACATATTTTATCTAAATTTTCCAATTTAACTCACCCTATAGACGCGTGCCATTTCCAGTCACTAATGAAACTGTCGTTCCAATCGGCGATTGTTTATCGAACTGCGGCCAAATGCATGAGTACATCTTCGGTTAACCGAAATAAATGCTGCATGGAATTGATATAAACGGTGGCTTTACATCCGGCCCAATTGTTTATTCAATCCGTTCATTATCAACGCAGGAAGATACTCATTAATTTACCTATTTGTAAAACCGAAATTGTTTATTCTTTGCATACATATATACTATTACGTTTTTATCCCTAATGTGGCAGACAGAGTACTTTGTATCTTGCGGCTCTAAGAAGACAGAGCCCAGGGCCGCAAGACTTAAGAGCCACTTTTAGCGTCATGGTGAGCAAGAAGTTGGAAAAGCAATCAATATAGAAATACATTCCTCTTCATTTAATGTAAAATTATTTCTTTGTTATTTTTTTCTTTTGGTGTAATAAAACAGTAAAAAAAGTGTGTCTGTACATTAAATATATTTCCAAAAAAAAATGGGCGATGGAGACGTAGTAATAGAGTAAGAATTTAAAAAAAATGTCTGTCTGTTTGTCTGTTTGTCTGTTTGTCTGTATGTCTGTTTGTCTGTTTGTCTGTTTGTACACGCTAATCTCCGGAAATACTGGACGGATTCGAATGAAACTTTTTTTGTTATATAGCTATTAAGCCTGGGCAACATATAGGGTATAAATGATTTTGGAAAATGGAACGCCTGATGCAGAACCATAATGGTCCAGCTAAACTATAAGAGATATAAAAATGCCGCCTTAGTAAAAGTTGCTCAGCCTGATGAGCATTTTCCAGAGACATAAAGTCCACGCGAACGAAGTCGCGGGCTTCGGCTAGTGTAAAATAAACAGTTATCTATCTATCTAACATGATTCACATATTCGCCCATTCCTTCGATTGGCTTTTACGATCTGCGCGGGACGAGAAGCAGCTAGTATATTCTACAAGTTTTTTCCTCCAAGTCCATCACATTTTCTATCTACATGGATGTAGCAACCCTATTGGTTTTTAATTTAACTCTGACGCAAAATAACTTCCAACAGGGAAACTGGAATTTTCATCACAAAACTCAATTTGCCAAGGTTTATTGTTTTCGAATTGGAGTTATGAAGTGATGAATAAAAAATAAGTAATTAAATGACGTTGTTTAGTCGGGGAAATGTTGTCGATGTGAATTTGTAATAATGCTTAAATGGGGCGGACAAAGTCGCAGGCAATGCTGGCTCCTATTATATTACTGCTAAGTAAAAAGTGCCAATCTCTCGAGTAATCCCTTGCTTTCTTTCGTATTCATCATTCAGCTGTCCGTTCAGAGATAAATGGAAATGTCTTACAACTGTGATTTAAATCGAGTTTCAAAGTATTCAATTTTATGTTACTGCCCGACACGCGTTTTACATTTCGGTTTAGCAATATCAAAGAAAAAAAGCTTGCGAGAGTATTTTCTCCTTTTCACGAACGTTTGACAGTAACCTTTTTTCTTTGACTATTTCTTACTAGCGGCATGCCTACCCATCGCCTTATAAATATACCTCTAATTATTTCTTCATTTTCACTAGATAGAACTATAGGTAAAAATCAAAACATCAAAACCTTTCAATCATTTAAATATAGTTATACTCTAATAAATTAACATCCATCCATCCATCCATTTTAGCCGCACAACAAAAAATTAACATGATTTATATGAAATGCAATAAATATTTTAAAAGTATATTCAACAGTTTCTTTGTCCCTTTTTTGCTACTCGTGCCATATTTGTGTGCCTACCCGCAACTCCAGTTTTGTCTACTTACGGGCCCTCCAGTAGTTTATATGGCGTTGGGTGTCTGTTACGTTAGTAATTATATTATCTTTGCTAGCGGTGTTACAATGAAACGTTAAATGCAGGCCGTTTTCGATTAGTTGTTTTGTAAACCTTTGAGTGGAAGAGTTCACTTTTTCTTACAATATTTCTGCCTTTCATGCTTCTGTTAGCTGTTTCTTAAATTTCATTGCAAAAATAAAAATATACAGGTATCATTTTCTATCAGTCATCCAAAAAATATTTGTGACTGCATCTTATACTCTCGATATTATTTTTAACTGTGATATTTGGAAACCCAAATTCCTGTACGAGTGGCTATAATGATATTGATCAGTAATTTGTGCCCAACGTTTTTTATCTCTAAATTTCATATTTCCAACCTGACATCAACTCAAAACAAAGATATCAAACCTTCAACTAATTTATTCAAATCCTGAAATTCGCTTCCTGAATCCAAATAGTTCGGCTCCAAAACCTATCCCGGATAAGGATCATATCACCGGAATGTAAATGGGGCAGGATATAAATGGGGCACAATTGTAAATGGGCCACTGCCGGCGTTTAAAGCGAGCGTCTTGTTACGTCGCCATTAGAGCCACTTCCGAGGCGCGCCTTCATTATGGTTCTAATAAATGTTGGAAACACTATACCAACTATGTAGGCCTCGTTTACATGGGCTGGATAGTCATGTAGTACAAAATAATATTGGTACGAAACAAGGTCATCTAATTGAAATTAGAAATCCTAAAGATCTAAGTTGGTCGATGAAATGTAAGGACTTGGATGTAAATTGGTTGACTGCATTCGAGTGTTCATTAAATGTATTTACAAACTAGTGTATAATTTTAATTAACTTTATAACGTCATGATTTATTCAATAAAACAAATGTAATTGTTTGTTTCTTAAACATTAATTAATTAGGTTAGTTTTTTACTTACAGAGACCTTACGCCGTAGTTGGTGGCAACAGTACAACAAAATCTGTATGGCTTAATGTGTTAATCTGTAATGTTTGTTTTGGCATTATATTATCTGCATTGCAGCTCGAGCTTAGATACGTTTCAACTCTTCGGTCGGCAACAAAATCAGAATTTTAAATCTACCGAATGTGAAGTAACCTTAACTGTTGGAAACACTATCCGAGGAAGTAAGGCGCTTTGAATCGCGACGTATTGCGGCCGGACTGTAATTAATTGGCCGAATCCTTTTTAACTGCGCGATAGATGGTGGCTGCGCCTTGTATCGACTTTGGGAATTGATAGCTCTTAATAGTAAATTAAATTGGTTACTTTCTCAACGATAAACATTAGTAAAGCTTTGGGCTAAGCTTGTCTAAACCATAGTCATTCTTTTAATTACATAATAATCTTTGGCGATAATCTACAACACTCTCCCAAGCTGTCCTAAAAATCCTTCATGTTCTTTTTGAAGATCCTAATTTTGTAATTCTGCAAAACTTTTACTAAGAGATGAATTCACAATTTTAACATCTAATTCACCTTTTCAATAATTGTTTAATACTTAAAACCGACTGCTCCTGCAAACTAGTCCACCGATTTTTATAAAATTGCTATGGGGCGACCTGACAAGCATGCCATTTCAAACTAGAATTTTCCAAATCGATCTAAGCGTCTTCGAATAATCGGTGAACATACATAAAAAGTATAAAGATCTCGACGATCTGTAACCTCTATTTTGAAAATCGATTAAAAAGAGCAAAATTTTGACCACAATTTTTAGTGTCTTCTCGTCCAAAATACATCTGTGCCTCAAGACCATATAATAACTACTTCTAATTCATTATAACAACATTTAGGTATCTTACCGGCAAACATGTCGGGATGCGCAGATCTGAACTGGTGATGCCTCGGAGCGGCGCCGGGTCTGTGCAGCTGTGGGATGAGGTGCAGCCAGAGCGCCATCTTGTGCCCGCGATAGTGGCTTTTCACTCGGAGTTTCGTACCTAACACAAACATATTCAGTCCATTAATGATTGAACAGTTAACCTGTTGTAAATGCAAACACCAGACACAATAGAAAAACATTGCATGTTCTCTTCTCTTCTCATCAGTGGTCGTTGCGAAGTGCTGATATCTGGTCTGACTACTTAGTAAGATAAGAAAGATTTCCTTAAAAAAATAAATTAAATCCTACTAAATGTATGGATGGATGTTTGATACTCGTTTACGTTAAAACTACTGAATTGATTTTAATGAAACTTTACAATATTATAGCTCATACTCTGAATAACACATAGGCTAGAAGGTCCTTGTGTGATAAGCGAAGTCGCAGGCACCAGCTGGTTATGTAAATTTTAATTATTGACGTATAAAGTAAAAAAACAGTTATATGCCTACACATGTGCAATTTCTTACTACTAATTAAAATAACAAGATTTTACCGAAATCTGACACGTCGATTTAAAATAAAAGCTAGACTACGTTTGTATAAAAAATTTTAATTCTTTCTAGGGTGGGGGAGCTCTTAAATTCATTCACTTACTTATGCTAAGGTACTGCTGTGTATTGAGTTCATATCTCGGCCACGCTATGCTGTTCTCGTGATGTCTCTCGTCCGTCCTCGGTGAAGGGTCGCCGGTCTTCGCAAAGGCAGCCACCAGAGCCACGGCAGCCTCGGCCACGGCCACGTCTCCTCGGGAGTAGTTCCTTGGGGAGGACTGCAGGCCACCCACCAGAGGCAGCCCGAGGAAGTACGGTAACGTCTCGCTTGTGACGCTGCCGAGGCGCTAGAAAAATAACAGATAAGTTTAATAAAAATAGAATATAATATCAGTCACAGAAAGTCGACTGTTAGGCCTCCCCCAATGATTTCCAAATAGAATATCAATTTGTAATTATTGCAAACGGGATTGAACGCGAAACCATTACCATACCATTTTTATCTTATATTTTTAATTTCGATTAAATTGAATTTTATCCAATAAACATCTTGAAGGATTAATTAAAAATGTGGAGACGTAGTATTTTTTTATTTATAGGTAAAATTTTAATTTTGTTATACCTTCAGTTCATCTAAACGATAAGGAGGAAACGATGAAGTTAAGTACCTGAGGATAGTCAGCATCCTTGCTCTGATGCGCAAAATGCGCGAAAAACGTCCGCGCGCCCCTTCGCGCATGCAGCTGCGCGACCCGCAGCGCGGGCGCCGCCACGGCCGCGTCGCTGAGCGACTCCAGCGTGGCGTCGCGGATGTTTATCGGGTGCTGGATGGGCTTCTCCCAGTCCGTGTACTCGTTGCGGATGGCGGCGAAGATCTCGTTGCGGTGGAAGCGGTACACGTTGCGGACGTAAGTGCGGAGGATGCGGTTTCTAAGACAACACATGTTATATTTATTAACCGCTGATAAAAAGAGGGGTGTTGTAAGTTTGAAATTAATGTCTGTAGATTTTTAGCAGTGGACGTAGGTCTGTCAAGTCTTAAAATGGTAAATTAACCCTTTCTGGTTTAAGTTCTCATTGCACTCGTGCTACTCTGGGATTTTAGATTTTGATAACCACTTTTCATAAGGTGGGCTGGTTTCCCACTAAGTAGTAAAAAAGCACTATATGATAATTTTAAAAGAACTAAAACCTATCAATCACCTGTGTTCCTCCTCAAAGCCGTGCCTGATGTCGTCTTCATTGAAGAACTGGTAGCTCTCAGTGGTCGCGACGACCACCGCCAACGCGCATTCGAGGAAAGCTTCACTGGAATGCAGCGCCTTGGTGGGGGCCTGGCCCTGTGCTGAAGGGTCCCTGAAGAACGGGACGGAAGGCGCCCACCCGGCCAGGAAGCGCGCTCTGGGAGCTTCCACGGCAAGCAATGCGGCGAGGGGACGCTTTCGGATGCACTCCGATAACCTGAACATGTTGGAATTTATCTGTTCAATACTGATATAAATAGATGCAGACCTTTGTGTGACCTTAGAATTAAATTTTACTAGTTTTGCACCTTTATACTAAAAAAAGCAACAATGAATACTTGAACTAAAAACTAAATTAAACACTGGCTACTGAAATCCTCTGCGCGAGATATGGGCCAGCCCTCCTCTTTCATATTTTAAAGTTTCAAAAATGTTTTGATTGAAATTCTGTTTAATTGTAGTTTGTGTCTGCAAACTCAATTAATCTCAATTCTTAAGCTAAAATCTGCAAACCAATTCTAGCGAGGAACTATGTCTTCGTCTTATTATTAAAGAGCTAAGCTCTTGCCTCTGGAGCAACCAATGCCTTCCATCTTTCTCTGTCCAAAGTCAAATCCTTTACCTGTTGTCTGTGCAAAACACCAGACCCAATAGGAAAACAATGCATATCATCTGCTCACAGACGAGACTTTAACATCCTTGTAAGTTGAAATATTAACTATGTATAAAAAGAATTACGATACTTCTATCTTCTGCTTATCGTGTGTGTTAGTGACGGGTCCCCTATTTGTTTTCGAAATTTGTTGATCCGATTTTCAAAGTATCGAACACTGTGTGCCGATAACTCAGTGATGCGATGTTTTACTCTATAGATGCTTTATAGGCGCGATGTAACGTTTATGCGAAAAATTATGTTCCGATACACCTTACAGCGATAGCTCATTGCTTCGGTAATTTATTAGTTCGATAGCATCGTAACCCGAAACGCCTACTGATGTGTCTGTCAAAAGGAGATTGAAAAATGGAACACCTGATGCAGAACCATAATGGTCAGCTAAACTATAAGATGTGTCGTCGTCGTCGTCGTCGTCGTCCCCCCCCCCCCTGTAACTTCTTAAATAAGAAAGTGATAAAACTAAAAAAAAGAAACATATTGTTCATTACCATGCAAACTACCAGCGAAAATTGGTTTGAACGAGATCTAGTAAGAAGTTTTTTTTAATACGTCATAAATCGTAAACCGCAAATTACCTTTCATTCAATCAACTTAAATAGAAAAATAAAATAAAACATA
This sequence comes from Acrobasis consociella, assembly GCA_963555685.1. Lineage (NCBI taxonomy): Eukaryota > Metazoa > Arthropoda > Insecta > Lepidoptera > Pyralidae > Acrobasis > Acrobasis consociella. The sequence continues at coordinate 503,198 of OY743106.1, forward strand.
CTACAAAACTTATATTATGTTACTTGCGGAACCCTTGGGCGAGTCCGACTCGCACTTGGCCGCTTTTTTAATAATCAACTTCCAAGAAACTTATTATAAACCAGCCGAAGCCTACGACTTAGTTCGCGTGGACTTTATGACTCCGGGAAATGCTCATGAGGCTGAACAACTTTTGCTAAGGCGTCACTTTTATATTCCTTATAGTTTAGCTGACCATTATGGTTCTGCATCAGGTGTTCCATTTTTCAATATCTTATTTGACAGACACATCAGTAGGCGTTTCGGGTTACGATGCTATCGAACTAATAAATTACCGAAGCAATGAGCTATCGCTGTAAGGTGTATCGGAACATAATTTTTCGCATGAACGTTACATCGCGCCTATAAAGCATCGATAGAGTAAAACATCGCATCACTGAGTTATCGGCAACAAATTTCGAAAACAAATAGGGGACCCGTTAGTGATTAACACAAGTGTCAGAGTTTTTAAACAGCCTTAAAGACCTCTGACATGGTTTTAGGTAACGACCAATGTCAACGACAGTGACCGGGACCGACGGCTTAAAGTGCCCTCCAAAGCACGGATCATCTTACTTATCAGACAATCAGGTGATCAGCCTAGAAAGTCCTAACCAAACTAGGACAGCAACACAAAGTTGTTGCTCCCGCCGGGAATCGAACCCGCGACCTACGGGTATGAGCCAAACGCTTTAACCACTACACCATGGAGGCAGTTTACTATGTTTCTATAATATGAGATCAAAATATCGTACCAGTGTTCATCGGAGGATGATTCCGGCGTGCACCGCAGGGCCTGAGCCGTGTGCTCCCGAGCCAGCGCGGCGTCGGGAGCCAAAGCCGTGGGGCTTAGAGCCGAGCCGCTCAGCAGTAATACTCTTGATGCCAGACCTTTAAAAGGAAATCGTTTCGTTACACCGAATTATCATAATTTTATTTCAGTAATATTCTTATGTTTACTAGAAAGAAAGCAAATTAGAGCGTTATTATATTAGTGTAAGAGGTTGGTCTAATTGGATCTCTTTGTGCTCAGTATTCTAGTTAATACAATTTTCCTTTTGCTTTTCTTTAGCAATTGTTTTAGCGATTTATGTTCCCAATCCCATTAGTTATAAGGCACAAATTATTCTTGATTTTTTTAATAAAAGAAATATCAATACCGATTTGATGCAGTGCACAGACAAAGCTGTTGCTGTGGCCTCCTACTGGTCGGGTATAATTTGATATAAAATATTCAGTCATTGACACTGCGAAGAAGTACCGAAAAATGCAATGACCTTTACTGCCAGGCATCATGAGCAATGCGTTGGCTAGCGCTGCTCCCGCCGCATGGCCTGCCAGGGTGACCCTCCTGGGGTCGCCCCCGAAGGCGGCAATGTTCCGCTGAACCCAGGACAGCGCGGCAGCCACGTCGAGCACTGCCGCGCCGCCCGCTTGTTGGACCTCGTCCGACCTTACGCCGGTTGTTAAATAACCTGGATAAGGAACACAAGTGTAGTTAGGAGAATTAATATAGTATTACATACAAAATGGAATCTCCTAAGGTCCTGCGCATTACGCATCCCCGTTGTCGAGGCGGCCAGGCATCCGCAAATGATTGCTCAACACCCTCCACAAGGCGAGAACGGGAAAGATGTGCGAGGACGGGGAGCGGGGAGATTCCGTTCTGTATATTATACTCATATTAAATTCTGTGGTTTAGGTTAAAAAAATCTTATGTCATGGGATTAAACCTGTTATAAATTTTAGTATTTTAGAAAGAAAAGTAAGTGGGTGTCCCACAGGGCAGTGTCATGAGATCATTGAATTTTCGGAATCTGTAAATCTCTCTTACCTAATAAACCTAGCCTATAGTTAACAGAGACGACGAGTAGATGCGCCCGCGCCGCCAGCACGGCCCCGTCGAGCACGTTGGCGGAGCCCCACTCGTGGGACGGGCCGCCCACCCACACCACCACGGCGTATGGCGCTTCTACGCCTCGCGCACCTGGTATTTAAATATAATATTGAGTTATACATTAGGACGCTCTTTGTAACATTGTTGTGTTATAGTTTTAAGACGCTATTTGTAACATTCTTCTATTACAACATTTGTATAATACTTTTCATACAAGTAATTTATCACTTCATTACGTATTCAGATTATTTAAAGACTGTTCGCGAAGAGTTGATAAATTCAGGGCTTTTTAACTAATAACAAATTGCGGCCCGCTAATTATTCAAAAACTTATAGAATTTCATTTCTACAATTTAAACAATTACTAACTGCATAAAATAGAAAACACGCAAACACCCAAACGACTCTATCGACGCGCAATCCAGAACGGAATGGCAATAGATTATAGATTGCCGCCGCATCCGCTTATCCTATCGGGCCGCGGTTGATATTTACTGCATACCTAGTACCACGCAAACGGCGAAAGCGGACGACAAGCGACGGCCGCCACACAATTTGCGATAATTAGCTAGTCTGAGACGAATTATAATATCAACTCTCGGCGAACAAACTTTAATTTATATAGAAGTCTCTGTAAGTCTAAAGGAAAAAGTTCGTGTATGTTTGTGGGAAAGGAGGCTAAACGCTTAATCCAGCAATCGGTGAAATATAGCATTGTGAAAAGACTTGTCTATAATTTAATCGATAAAACTTGATACCCAAGAGTCTGGTACAGATATTTTGAGGTGTGAAGTGAATATAAAACTTACCGCTACCGGGAACATAGATGTTGAGGTAGAGGCAGTCTTCGCTCTGGTTGGCCAGGAGAGGAACAGTGGCTTTCAGCTCGTTGTACAAGCCCAGTGGCATCTTGGTCAGCGCTGCACTCCTAGATTTAAGAAATGACAATTATCATCTTCAAAAAGATGAATTTCAATATCTAACTTCTCAGTTTCCAGGTCTTAGAATAAGATGCTATTTTACGCCTCATGTTTCACCGACTAAAAAATGAGATAGCTATAATAATAGGGCTAGTTAATGATGTGGACAAAATAGATAAATCGTTAGATCACCATAAGTTCAAAATATTAGTAGTAGATTCTTTAGCATGGTATCGAAATTAGAGTACCTACCGGTAGGCACACTGAATCCAAACTTAATAAAAATAAAGTATGCAAAGAAAGTCTTGCCAGTGTCAGTGTTGTGTAGAAATTCGTGCAACAAACGACGAAGACAGAGGCATTTTGGGTCTTGCGGTTCGAAGCAGGTGAACCTAGGGCTGTAAGACTCAAAGGTCACTTTTAGCACAGGTATGGCACTTCATACAAACGGAGCAGCATATATACCTAATACTACTACAAACGAAACAATCCGTCCGTGCACACGTCAAATGTGTGAGTTAAACAATCAGGGTCGCCGCCACAGAATTTGTTGCTTAGCTTACCTGTTTTTATCACTCGGAAATCTATAAAATTTTCGTTATATATTGTTTTCCGTGGATAAACAATGATAATGTGCGCAGTTTCTCACCATTATAATTCAATAATCCTATGTGACTCGCGTAATGTCAACGTGCAACTACCAATAACCCTGTTTTACTGCCACTTACACCTCACAATAACGGGGGAAGGGTTGCGGGGACACCAGATTGCGGGGGACGGTGCGAGTTTCCGTTCTGTATGTAATACTATTATTAGCTTAATGTGGACACTGGACAAGGTTGATGAAGGAATCCAAGTTGCTAGCCGCATCGCCAATTAACATGATTCGAATTTTCGCCAATTCCCTCGATAGGCTTCTAGAATCTGCAATATCTGCTGGTACATTCTAAGTTTTTTCTTTTCTCCCAGAGCATTAAAGAGCAAACTGTTCAAACAAAATGATATAAATTGTGCTAAGTCCCTTAATAAGAATGAAAGTCATACTTGTTGGATATGTCTGGAAACCGCTGCGGGCAGACGGATGCGAAGGCGTCTGCGAGCCTGGTGCCGGGCCATGTGGGCAGCGGCGGGGGGGGCGCCAGCCGCGCGGGCTGCCCCGCGTACGGCACCCCCCAGAACGCCTCCACCGGCTCCAGCCGACGGGACGCTGGTTCCACTATGATGCCTCGGATTGCTCCTGTGAAAATATAGTTAGGTCAATAGTCATATTGCCAGGTCAAGGCTCTTTTAATGCCATAATGGCTCAAAATGAAACGAATAAAATATTAGCACTTTAAAAAACCGGCCAAATGCGGGTCGAACTCACGCACTAAGGGTTCCGTGCCATTATCTATACAAGATTCAAGCTCCCGTATCAGGATATAAGGGGAGCAGCACCTTAATATTTATTTTATGCTGTTTTAGTACTAGTTGTTACAGCGGCAACAGAAATATATTATGTGTGATAATTTCAACTGTCTAGCTGCTGAGACAGACAGACCTACAGTTGAGTCTAAGTAATAGGGTCTCATTTTTACCCTATGGGTATGAAACCCTAAAAAACTTACTTTGCTTTTGGAAAGTACGATTATAAAGATAAGTACTTAATCATCCCTAAACCATTAGTAAATTGGCTACAAATATACTTCAAATTGAAGTACCTAATTATAAAGTTAAAGTTCATGTGTGTGAAAGCCCACTCACAAAATAAATATTTAACTTCCCAATTTAACATTACCTAGTTTGCATGCAATCATGTCGCATGTGTTAATAACGTTGCGTGTGAAACACGCATACAAACCTTTATACCTCATAACGGTATTAATAAGCAGTTGATTATGAACGTCGATAAACGCTCATTCAGCGATCGATTGTTGCCCGTGACGGCAACAATTGCGGCATTCTGCTCTATATGCGTGATTACTGCATGATAATTAACGTTTGCCGGTTTGAAGCCGCGAGATCAACTTACTGTCTCGCCACACCTGCCGAAAGTTCGGCAGAAACCGTATTGGAACGAAGTTTCTTATCGAGCGTTGCGAAAGGGGGCTAGACGAAAAAAATTAAGACCAAAAGTTGCAACGACACTTTTTGCTATAGTTGTAAGCCGTGCGGCGTGCGCGTGTTTCTCTGTCTGTCTCTCTCTCTCTCGAACTTCGTTCCATCCGGTGTCCCTTGACACCTCTCAAGTTTTTTTGCTTACGTTTTCCACAGAGGTAGGAAAACTTGCGGCTGCTGTGATCCTAACCAGTTCTTTTGCTTTATCTAAACTTAGCATTCTTCGTTTATTTGGTAACAGGAATTCATGACCTCTTTGAACGTCTGCAATGTGGTCCAAAATACGCGACAGTCTATCCGTTCGTCGCGGTTCTATTCAGAGACTATGAGTACTAGAAAGCTGTAATTTGGCATAAGCATTTATACTAACATTTTTTTTTATAGTAACTCCCTTAAATTTAAAGGATGGGTTAGTCATGATCATCTTATGGGGTATCGTTGAATAGATCTTTAAAAACTTATGTGCGGTTATGTATAAGCACCATTTTTGGATTGAGGAGTCCGTTCACGAAATATTTGGTTTATAATGCAAATTTTGTTAGATTTTTGTGTCAAGTCTTTCCCCCCTTCTATCTGCTAAACGGTTATATATGGACACATGTATGAATTCATGGCTGTAGTATATACAAAATAAAGGATAACTACCACAAATTAAAAAATTAAAGGCACCCCAATGTACTCTGAAAAGGAAATTTCATATAAATTCGATAGAAAATTAGATTTTAATAGACTTTTTAGTCGTGTGAACTCACAGTCTGCATTAGTAACAACGGAATCCTTAACAGCTGGTGGCCCTGTCTGTTGGTCTGTTATATCTTCTCTTGAAACAACACATGCAGGACATGTGTTGTAAGTGAGATTCCGTACCATCAGATAAAAAAATAAAAACAGATAAAAAAATTGATGGCCGAACTTTCTACTAATGTGACGACATTTTAACCAAAGTTCCCACTAATACTAAGCCTCTTAACTGAACTTAATAGTAATTAATGTGTAGTGTGCTGATTTCGGGCGTAATTCGGATTGATGAGTTTCGGCTAACGGTGGGTAAATTGAGTTGAGAGTTTAGAATCAACGACTCATCAATAAACCTTGTAGTTTGAGGGAACTATAATTATTCATCGTTAAATTAGTCATGTTTCTAATTTTTATACTTATTTATTATGGTTTCCATTCGTAAATGCTCTCTTTTTTATACCTTTAAGAATAGGCTTGTTTTTATGATGGTCCGCCTTTCCGGACGTTCTGGGTTCGATCCCCAGCCAGGAAAATTTAGAGTATGGTCTTTTAAAAATAATTCTTTAAAACTTTCCATGGAGTTAACTTAATCTGTGTGTTGTCTTTGTATATTTATTTACTAGCCGAAGCCCGCAACTTCGTTCGCGTGGACTTTATGTCTCTGGAAAATGCTCATCAGGCTGAACAACTTTTACAAAGGCGGCATTTTTATATCTCTTATAGTTTAGCTGGACCATTAGAGTTCTGCATCAGATGTTCCATTTTCCAAAATCATTTATACCCTATATGTTGCCCAGGCTTAATAGCTATATAACAAAAAAGTTTCATTCGAATCCGTCCAGTATTTCCGGAGATTAGCGTGTACAAACAGACAAACAGACATACAGACAAAGAGACAAACAGACAGTATTTTTTTTTTAAATTCTTACTCTATTACTACGTCTCCATCGTCCCCAATATTTTTTTTGGAAATATATTTAATGTACAGACACACTTTTTTTACTGTTTTATTATATGTATAGATATAGATAGATATAGATGTATAGATTAAGTTGCGTGAAACTTCATGTCATAGATATGATTTCACGTGTGTTAGTTTATTTCTTAGTAAGCTACCTAAGGGTCGAACATTAAATTCTATCAGAAATTCAGCAAATCTTCTGACTCTAACTGAACAAAGCCTTAAAAAGAAATATAATTTTTCACTTTTGGACAGCACTTTTTGAGTACAAATTGGACCAAAAAAAACTTAACTTAAAAACTTAACGTATGTCACCATATGATTTCAACTGGTCATAGAATATCTGCCGCACAATTTTGTATATCTAATGAGTATCTCTGATAAATCTATGTCAACCTCACCACACTAATATACAGGCCAAAGTTTGTAAGTGTATGAGGGTGCGTGTGTGTGTATATGTTTGTTACTTCTCCACGCGCAATCGGCTGGACCAATTTTGATAAAATTTGGTATACAAAGAAACTGATACCCAGGATTAACATATAAGCTACTTTAACCGCGGGAAAAATCGCGGACCGCCGCTAGTCAACCATCAATTTAAAAACAAGGTTCTTGTCAGCGTGTCTCCTTATTTTCGGCTAAATGCTAGACTCCCATACGACACGACTTTGGCCGTTTATTTAACTTCATCCCCGACCCTCTTGATCTTTTTCACTCTTGGCTTTCAAAATAAAAGACGAATCAATCCTTAGACGAAGATCGCAACACATGCTCACATCGATCTACGCCAGATGTCGTCACAAACAGCCATTACATGTAATCGCGTTCGATTAGCGACACGTATTAGATCAGCCGCTAATAGCGCGTGGTTCCACACCGGTTGTTTGTCCTCACCCGACTTAATCACCAGTCTAATAGTTTGTCCGTACGTACTTTTGGTTGAAAATAAATAGAAGACAGAAGAGCGCTTTTGCAAGGAAAACGACACCAGGCTAAATAATACTATTAGTATTCACGTAACTGCCTCCGTGGTGTAGTGGTTAGAGCGTTCGGCTCATACCCGGAGGTCGCGGGTTCGATTCCCGGCGGGGGCAACGACTTTGTGTTGTTGTCCTAGTTTGGTTAGGACATTGTAGGCTGATCGCCTGATTGTCCGATAAGTAAAATGATCCGTGCTTCGGAGGGCACGTTAAGCCGTCGGTCCCGGTCACTGTCTTTGACATTGGTCGTTACCTAAAACCATGTCAGAGGCCTTTAAGGCGGTTTAAAAACTCTGACACTAGTGTTAGTCACTAACACACACGAGAAGAAGAAGAAGAAGTATTTACGTACAGAAGTCTGACTCAGCAAAGGAATTTAAAGAAATATCTACTTAATGTCGGTAGCGATATGTTTTAATTTAGCTCGCGTCAGAACTCGACACCTCTTCGTTTAGATACCTAGAAGTGCATTGCAAGCCAATTTAATTCCTAAATGCAAGACATACGATTCACGTCATGGAATTTCCCGTTCCGGAGTGGTCAACGCGCGCATAGTAATAATGTAGGCATATCTTCGATACCTAAACGGGTGACACAGGCCTGACCGGGCGTGGTCCGCACTTGGATAGGTGACTACAAGTGGCATAAAAATTTACCAAGCTTCTCCGTGTTTCGGAAGGACGTATCAAGCCGTTGGTCTTAGCTGTAATCATTGTATGGCAGTCGTCAAGTTATGTAGATGAGTCAGCTTGAAAAATCTGACAGGTGTTGGCCACTTACACACACGAAACAAAAAGCTATCAAAATATGTTCCGTTGCTAAATCTAAATAAATAGTCCTCTGGTGGTCATTTTAACCCTATGACTAGTGTACGGCTAAAAAAGATTGCCAGCTACTTCAACTTCTCTTTCCAGTACAAGGTGCGGGAAATTTCCCCAACTTTGATGGCTCATTGAGCTAGGAAGACATGGAAACTGGACTACCTGGCATCTAAAAGACGCGGTTTGTAAAAGATATTTTATAAAGTGTATTAAAATATCCTACTATCCTATCCTACTTCCTACTTATATTATAAATGCGAAAGTGAGTTTGTATATTTGTTTGTTTATTACCTCTTCACGCGTAAAATACTGAACCGATTTGGATGAAATTTGGTATGGATATAGTTTGAGACTCGGGGTACTCTTTATCCCGAAATTTCCATGTGGAGCGAAGCCCGCGGGTATAGCTAGTAAAAAATACATGTGCATCCTTCTATAACCTCTAAAGTAGTGCACGTACCTCCAACCCAATTTCCCAGATCTCAAACAATAATTAATTTGGCGGCGTGCTTTACCCACCAAGTGGCCCGGGATGGCCCGCGACCCGCTGATTGGGTCGTGTCGACCCTTCTGGAATTAAAATGGCGTACCTGGGTGCGCGGACAAACGAGAGGGTGACAGATGGACCGTAATATCCAAATGACCTGTTATATTTGGGTAGAGGAAAACATAAATAATACTCGAAGATTAAATCACTTTCGGCATGAAAAGATGTCGATTTTCGTTTTTAAATTTGTTTTAAAATCAGCCTGAAATTTTAACTATCAGCCACCTTTTTTGAGTAAGTTCAGAAGTGCCTGCTTCTGAAATTCGATGAGAGTGATAAAAAATCGATATTTCATTATTATCTTCTGTTTCTTACTTACAAACCTGTGCCAAGTAAAATGACCATAGTTTGAACCATAACGAAACGACAAATAACAATAAATATAATCGGCCAAGGGCGAGTCAGACTCACGCGCGAAGAGCTCTGTCCTATTATCTATAAAAATCCTTTTTATTGTATACTTGTACGGGAGCCCCACTTATATAAATATTTAATTCTGTATTTAGTATTTTTTATTATAGCGGCAACAGAAATATATCATCTAAGAAAATTTGAACTATCTAGCTATCACGGTCTTTGGAGATACAGACAGACGGACGGACGGACAGCGGAGTCTTAGTAGTTCGTTTTGACCCTTTGGGTACGGCACTCTAAAAAGATCATTCGTATTTGAGAAAAAATACATCTTGTATCCCCCAAAGAGAAATCATCTTTTGTTTATTGGTGACAAAACTCTATACACCTATATTATAAACACTTAATAAATTTTATAGACTTGTAAATATCAAAATACCCATAATACTTACGAATTTATTTCGTCTACGCAAATTTAACTTTATCTATTTTCGAATTGATAACAAAATTTGTATATTATAAGTAGATTTCGAAATTGTTGAGGGATATATAAACTAATACAGCATATCCTTTGGCTTCTGAATTTGCAACCCGGATCAATGGAACAACCGGGACAACACCGGCGGATTACGGCGTCGGATATCCGTGACGATCGACATTTAGGCGCAACCCGCAGAAGTTAACCGAAAGCCTGATTACCCGACCGGCTTGAAGAGATTTAAAAGTCCTTTCGGTTTGCACGACACGTCTGCAAAAGATTAACCGACTAATTTGCATTTTAATCGAAAGCGTGACACTTTGTTTAGTTTTAATAAGTTTTCTTTAATAGGAAACGAGTTTATCACGAACATGAACAGCGTGACGTGAGATTTTTGTTTAATCACGTTTTTGTATTACGCTTTGGCCGACGTTTTTACATATAACTAGATAAATTACCTTGTCTTTTTAAAAGAGAGAACCGCACATCAGAAAGTGATTTTAAGCTGCAAAATAAAAGGGGTCTTTTTACCTCAAACTCAAAATCTTCCGTTCAAATATTAAATAAGTTTTGAGTTTACCGAAGAGATCATAATACAGCCGATCCAGGTTTTCTTTAACATCTTTTTTTGGCAATAACTTGGTATTTTCTGGCCTGAGAAGATCTCCAACGAACGCCTCTGGGAGGCGTGTCGGGAAATGCCGATTTGACAAGAAGATTTTCCGCGGCAAGTGGACATAGATCAGCCATACTCTCAGAACGGGAGACGCAAGCCAATAAAAGTAAAATACACACATACACAAATGGTTAGCACCCGATCAGCGCGATGGCGTATCCGCCACTCACGCGCAGTAAGTATAGTAATGATATCTACCTGCGTGGGTGTGCACGATGCGTGAGCTGCAGCGCGGGCCGGCGGCTGCCAGCGTGGCTAGCACCAGAGTAGCGCACTGGCGTGTCCGCCATTCGCGCGCAGTAAGTATAGTAATGATATCTACCTGCGTGGGTGTGCACGATGCGTGAGCTGTAGCGCGGGCCGGCGGCTGCCAGCGTGGCTAGCACCAGAGTAGCGCACTGGCGTGTCCGCCATTCGCGCGCAGTAAGTATAGTAATGATATCTACCTGCGTGGGTGTGCACGATGCGTGAGCTGTAGCGCGGGCCGGCGGCTGCCAGCGTGGCTAGCACCAGAGTAGCGCACTGGCGTGTCCGCCATTCGCGCGCAGTAAGTATAGTAATGATATCTACCTGCGTGGGTGTGCACGATGCGTGAGCTGTAGCGCGGGCCGGCGGCTGCCAGCGTGGCTAGCACCAGAGTAGCGCACTGGCGTGTCCGCCATTCGCGCGCAGTAAGTATAGTAATGATATCTACCTGCGTGGGTGTGCACGATGCGTGAGCTGTAGCGCGGGCCGGCGGCTGCCAGCGTGGCTAGCACCAGAGTAGCGCACTGGCGTGTCCGCCATTCGCGCGCAGTAAGTATAGTAATGATATCTACCTGCGTGGGTGTGCACGATGCGTGAGCTGCAGCGCGGGCCGGCGGCTGCCAGCGTGGCTAGCACCAGAGCCGCGCACTAGCGTGTCCGCCACTCGCACGCAGTAAGTATAGTAATGATATCTACCTGCGTGGGTGTGCACGATGCGTGAGCTGCAGCGCAGGTCGGCGGCTGTCAGCGTGGCTAGCACCAAAGCCGCGCACTAGCGTGTCCGCCACTCGCACGCAGTAAGTATAGTAATGATATCTACCTGCGTGGGTGTGCACGATGCGTGAGCTGCAGCGCAGGCCGGCGGCTGTCAGCGTGGCTAGCACCAGAGCCGCGCACTAGCGTGTCCGCCACTCGCACGCAGTAAGTATAGTAATGATATCTACCTGCGTGGGTGTGCACGATGCGTGAGCTGCAGCGCAGGCCGGCGGCTGTCAGCGTGGCTAGCACCAAAGCCGCGCACTAGCGTGTCCGCCACTTGCACGCAGTAAGTATAGTAATGATATCTACCTGCGTGGGTGTGCACGATGCGTGAGCTGCTGCGCGGGCCGGCGGCTGCCAGCGTGGCTAGCACCAGAGTAGCGCACTAGCGTGTCCGCCATTCGCGCATATTAAGTATAGTAATGAAATGTACCTGCGTGGGTGTGCACGATGCGTGAGCTGCAGCGCGGGCCGGCGGCTGCCAGCGTGGCTAGCACCAGAGTAGCGCACTAGCGTGTCCGCCATTCGCGCACATTAAGTATAGTAATGAAATGTACCTGCGTGGGTGTGCACGATGCGTGAGCTGCAGCGCGGGCCGGCGGCTGCCAGCGTGGCTAGCACCAGAGTAGCGCACTAGCGTGTCCGCCATTCGCGCACATTAAGTATAGTAATGAAATGTACCTGCGTGGGTGTGCACGATGCGTGAGCTGTAGCGCGGGCCGGCGGCTGCCAGCGTGGCTAGCACCAGAGCCGCGCACCACGCCGTCCGCGCAAGATCCATGCGCCATCACGCGACGCTTGGCTGGAACAATAGAAACAAATTACAATTTAGCTTTCAGCTTGAGATGAACCTATTCCTATCCACGGTATGTTCGTTTGCGAAAAAAGAACTAGTAAGACAGGTGTGATTTGGTGTTATCATGAATGTGGCCAAAGAAAGAACATATATTATACATATTTTTGCACGATTTGACGATATTGACTGGATTTAAACTCAGAGATTTCCATACCAATGATAAAAGGACACCACGCCTCCGCTACCTAGTATCGAAGTATGAAATGCCACAGTTTGTAAAATGCGACCTTTACCTGATTCACGGATACCGGTATTTTTAGCTTTGATTACATAGAAAAAATACAACTCCTTCATTCAAATCAAAAATTCATTATGACTTTTAATAAAATTTCCAATTCAATCCTTTTAATTTCCTAATTCGTACCATTCCACCTAAAAAAACAGGGTTGCCTACACTCATATAATTTATATTCATAAGTCCGCTCAATCAGGGTCGGACTTAACAAAATAAACCCCCGACCCCGGATCCAGCCGTCACAATTTCAAAAATAAATGTATACGCGTCCCTTCGAGATTGCTTATAACGGACGCGGTCCCGCAGAAATCAAATTAACAATTACTCCAGTAACTGCGAGCAGCAACCCTGTAATGATGAAAAATTTTGGTTGAGTTAGATTTTGAAATTGTGAATCATTGAAGAGGAAAAAAATTGAGTGGTGGACCTTTATGTTTATGTTATGTTAAAGGAGTGATGGATTGAGTAAACGCCATTGTATGTCAACTATTGTAATTATTTTTTAATTATGTTTGTAGTCGTTATGCCTAATATTTAGGTATAAAAAACCTTAAAAGGCTGACATAGTCTGGTAAAGAAGAAAATTCCTTAGTAAAAAGTATTGATAAAATGTCAAGTCAAGCCAAGTCAAAGTCATTTATTTAATCTTTAGATATTTGTATCACTTGATAATTATCTTTTTTTTCTTATCAAGTAAATGTTGACGTCAGATCGTTTACTTATAGCTAAGTTTTGACTGATTGAAGCAATGACTTGTTGAATTTAAGTTTATTTGATTGATAGACTTTTACAGAAACAAAACTTTAAAATTTGGTTAACACTTTCAATAATTGAAAATGTCTAAAGTTTTTTTTTACAATTAACTATGTAACCCTTACTTAGCTGTAAGTAAATGATACGATGTCAACAAAACAACTACCTATCATAAGATCGAAAGGATAATAATTGACAATTATCAAGTGATACAAATATCCAAAGATTAAAATAAATGATTTATTACTTTTTTGACTTCATTGTTTATCTTTTGAGAAGACCACAATAAACAATAATGTCAGTAATTGTTAGCATTTACCGAGTAATGATGCTCAGAACCTCGGAATAAGACGATTATTCAGTCGCACGCTCCCTCCAAGTGGAGAATTTCCATAATTTCACCGTATACCTACTCGCAATAATCGTTAGTGCAAACAGAACTGTTCCAGTCAGGAAATTGGTTTTGGGTCTTAACAAAAGCTAAAATGGGAAAAAGTGGTCGTTTTTGCCGCTCCACGGGAGACAAATGATGTCCTTATGTCATGCCCAGAATGGGCGGCAAAGGGACAGGGTACACTGCGCCTAAACATGTATATTTCACTAGTGCCCGTGACGTCATTACTGGAGATCGGGTGCAGAGATAGAATCAGTGAAGAATAGAGCCTTGGATTCGTATTCTATTGGACATTTGTCAAAGTGACTGAGGTTCAACATGAGCATTTTACCCTTAGTAACTATATTAACCCATAAAAAATATAGACTTGCTGATGCAAGTATTAATCATACCCGTACAAATTGACATACCCGTAATAAATCGAACCATGGGCTATACTAGATGACTAAATATAGTATTATGTTAACCAAAACCAGTGAAAAACAAACAAAAATTCGACGTTCCCGTACAAATTGACTGGACGACTGCACGTTTTTTACTCGTTATTTTAATTTTATTATACTATAGAGCTGGAATTTTGTTTGTTTGAAGGTTTTTTAGAGGCTTCAATTTTTGCAACTTGCACGGCCAAAAACAGTGTCCAATCCAGAATGTTCAACGACACTCAGTTTTCTATCCCTTGAACCAAATAGCTCACTCAAGTAGAATATAATCTTCTGATATTATTGGCAGAATAAGTTTTACACGAGATTTCCACTTGGCTCTTTCGTGTAGCATAATTGCTAGGGCCCGATATCCCGTAGTTAATATCCGCAGCCGACCTCCGATCGCGATCTGCCGCGAATAATAATATTTTACTTTTATCGCCGCTATTGCTTCCTCCGATTAGATTACCGATATTGCTCCTTTGCTTCCGCTCCTTTGCCCAACTCGAGGGTAATCTTGCGCTGCGAATACTTTTGATGGAATTCGGGATGCTTTAAAAACCAACATGAAACTCCATGCATAAAACTTGCGTATTTAACGAATGTTTTATGCAAGGAGTTTCATCTATTGATGTTATGTTTGATAATACACTTACATATTTCATTACTAGGCAGAAGGATCGTCGAAATATCTAGTTAATTACCGGCCAAGTGCGAGTCAGACTGGCGGACGAAACTATTTATCTTAGTAAATAAACAGACAAGGAAAACCTATACCAATTAAGGGTCCTACCCGCGCTAGCGACCTTGAAAACACAAAAAAAAATAATTTCTCTTTCTGTAAGTGAGATTATCAGAAACCCTCGTACAACTTTTTAGCTGGTATCCTTAAGTTTCATTAGAACCTCGAAAGTCATTTAAATACAATACGCTGTAGTTTCCTTTGCAAAAAATACTAAAAACGGCCACTTTTGACTCTTTTTGTAAAGGTTTCTAAAGCGGATAGTATTTCAATGACTTTCGAGGTTCTAATAAAACTTAAAGATACTAGCTAAAAAGTTGTACGAGGGTTTCTGATAATCTCACTTACAGAAAGAGAATTTTTTTTTTGTGTTTTCATGGTCGCTAGCGCGGGTAGGAAGGAGCCTTAAGCTGGCCGCGAAATAAGTTTTAAACTTGTGTTGTGTTAGAACTAACTTAACGATACTATATTATTTTAAAATTAACATTCAAACTCCAAGTCAATTTAATAAACGCAATTTATTTTGCCATGGCTAAGGGGTCGACCCCAAAACCTTGAGCAATATTTCCAGTCCTTCATCATATACCAAATATTGTATACATACATAAATATCTATGTATAAATTATGCACTTTCTAGTTCCGAAGTCGATTTCAAGGGTCTAAGAGGCGATAGTCGGAGAGTTCTGGAGATCAATTCGTATGTAGATGGGCACTCGGAAGGGCGCGCTGCGGATGGCAGGCCGGTGTAACGTCGTAATGATATGGGTCCTATCCGGTACCTGCGCCGTCCCCGACCATAGATTTAAAAAAAGTATAGACCTACCGCGCCTTATAAAATTGAAAGAGATAAAAAATATGTCGGTATAAAAACTGTGTACACTATATTTACCACGGATCTTTACAGATTTTCTTAATTGTGGATAAAATTCCAGCTTTTAATTTTTTATTTCGAACAATAATATCAAAGTAGGTACATGCACAAACAAAGCTATATAAAAGCTATATAATATCATTAAAGATTTTCCAAATTTTATAATTATATTAATAATATATTTATAGATTGTACTACTATTTTTCCATGATAGTCCAAAAAAAAAACTTGAGAGGTGTTAAGCGACACCCGGATGGAACGAAGTTCCTTTCAATCAATTTAGGAGAGAGAGAGACAGACAGAGAAACACGCGCACGCCGCACGGCTTACAACTATAGAAAAAGTGTCGTTACAACTTTTGGTCTTAATTTTTTCCGTCTAGCCTCCTTTCACAACGCGCGATAAGGAACTTCGTTCCAATTATTACGTTGAGGTAGAAGTATTTTTGGTACCCTAAAAAAATCTGATTACTACTTCAGCTTCACTCCTTGATTCATAGATAAGTATGCGCGTATCACGTAACTGAATCGCGATTTAACACGTTCAGCGCCATGTGTATAATTTTTGATAAACCTTGATTGTTTTACTATTTTGTCTGGAATCCATGGCGGTCAATGGGTTAATCACGCTGCACCTTTTAAAGGAACAAGCAGGCATAGAGGACCACAAATGTGATCGCGATTGCGAGACCACACAGAAAAGCTTCATGAAAGACTGGCAGCACGCTCACACTCATAAAAAAAGATCAGTGGAATAAAAATAGACCTTTATCCAGTTGTGGAATATATCGACAGGCTGAATAAAAAAATGCAGAGACATCGACGTGGCGATGCTTTATTCGGAAAATAGTAATTGATATCAAAAGCTATCAAATTTTCAGCTTGTCTTCTATTCTAACTCCTTAAGAAGTCTATGGTTACCCACGACATCCACTTGAGCAGAATGTCGCGATCCATACTTCTTGTTGATGTTTGATAAACCCAATGTTTGCGCGATATAATTGGCTGGTTGGAGCAAATATTTCGATTGGGAACGTAATGTTCACAAGCAAACATTTTAACTCAAACACGAGCCACATTGCGAATAGAAATGAAATTCACTGTGTATACCTACGGAATTCCTAAATAATGTTATGCCTAAATGTTTGTATTATTAAAGTTAATTTCCTTATCAAACACGGGATTCTAAGCATGAATTTGTTAAGATAAACCATTTCTAGAATTGTTTTATATCCGTAACTGTAAGTGAAGGACATTTACAACTATAGAAATATCCACAGCCGAGAACGTTGCTCTAGTCATACTCTTCGTTTAGAAATTCCTTTGTTTCGTTCTAACTACACGTCCTCGTCTTTTACTCTTCAAGTTATACGACTCTGGAATGCCCTGCCCGAGGACCTTAAAACAATTTCGAACAGATATCAGTTCAAGAAAAAAGTTCACATGCGTCTTCTCTCTAATTAATTTAAATATCTACACTGATATCAGGTGTTGTCAAGGATCCTATACGGTATTTAAACTTAAGAAATTGTATAGGTATGTATCAATCATATTATTAGTATATATATTATTACTGTATATATGTATTATATATTCTATTATATATATGTATTAACATTTAAGTATTTGTATTTATTGTGTTGTAACTAGAAGTGTTTCTTTTATTATATATATATATTTATACATCTTAGAGCTGTTATTATTTATTTGTACGCCTACCACCAGTTTTTTTTTTATCCCGAAGGTTGACTGGTAGAGAATGCTATTAGCATTAAGTCCGCCTTTTGTACCATATTGTTTTGGTAAATAAAGTTTAAATAAATAAATAAATATTTTTGAAAGGATTGAAAGTTCAGATCAATAACTGGCCAAGTGCGTGGTGCCGGGTTCCGTACTAAAAAATTATTTCCTTTTCCTTTTACGAGTAGCTTTAATAAGTTGGTTGTAATATATCTTTTTAATTTGTTAACTCTGCTTAGCTTTGATAGTTTTCCTTTAAATTGCCTTATATTTACTATTACTTTAATTTTTACGTGTATACATATAACCGTTTAGGAGATAGAGGGGAGGGGACACTCTTAATTTCCATAACGCCATTTATTATTTGACAGGCAAACTACAAAAACCGACTTTCAAGCTATAAATTTGTTTTAAGCGGCCACAGTCATTATTGACACATTATATGACATTAGCGTCAAACTTATAACACACCTCTTTTACGCCGGGGGTAAAAAAGAATGCGAACGTGTCTTATCGCAAACAGCCTCAGACAGAAGCATTCTCTTTGCAGTTAGCTTATTAATTGTTGTAATATAATAAGAAAACACACAATTTAATCTTGCCCATAAAAGTCCAATTACAGCTGCGGAAGTACCAGGGTGCCATAACGCGGGAGTGTTATTCGGTGTTATCGCCTCGCGTTTATCCATTGCGACATAACTTGAGTCGCGGGCGCGACAACACATCTTATCGCTAACAACCGCAAACAATGTGAACACTCGCTGGCGTTAAACAGATCGCGAGATTGCACCCCTGACTCGCGAATCGCGACTGGATGAGGTCATATGGGTGGAATAATAAAGATTAAGGTTAGCGTATAATGTCTGTGATATTTATTTTCTTTTGCTTTAATGGCCGTTCATTATCATCATCATAAGGTCTTTTTTGTCTCCACTGCAGGAGCACGACACTCTCTGTACTACCAGAGCCATACTTGGCCAGAGCAGCCAGAGGACTTTTGCATGCCAGGTTCTGGTGAAAAGTGCTTGTGTCTATCTTCTTATATTTAAGAGCTGGGCTCTTGTCGGTGGAGTGCTTTCCATGTCTCTCTTCCTTCCGCCAAGTTCTTAACCTCTTTATATGTTTTCACGTTTAATTTTTCTTTTATTTGGTCTATAAATTTTCTTCTGGGTTTTCCTACTCCTCTCTTTCCTTCTATTTTGCCTTCTATTATTGTTTCGTTAATTGTTTCGTTTTAAGAACGCATCGTGGCGTAGTAGATGACCGAACATTTTCCCTCTTCTATTTTCTATAATTTGTATTATTTGTGTCTATATATAGTTTAAAAACTTGAGAGGTGTCAAGGGACACCCGGATGGAACGAAGTTCGAGAGAGAGAGAGAGACAGACAGAGAAACACGCGCACATCGCACGGCTTACAAATATAGCAAAAAGTGTCGTTACAACTTTTGGTCTTAATTTCTTCCGTCTAGCCTCCTTTCGCAACGCGCGATAAGGAACTACGTTCCAATAACTCTTGTTACCACTTTTCTAGCAAATAAACTTTGATTTGATTTAGACTACACTTTCAATGGCCAGACGGGTCGAATGGCCGTTCATTACTTGTTTTTGATACAATGTTTAGATAGCCGCCGGGCGCACTGCCACCGGCCTTGTGTGTCTGTGTATAATATTTCTCTTTTGTTTTTTGTCGGGGGTTAAAAACAGGTGAAACATAACCAGATTTTAAAGGCAAAACAAGTCTAGCCTACTTTAACCCTCGCGAGCAAAACCTTCAAGTATTCTCCAGTCTAGTCTCCGCCACTAAACAGACAACATTGCTCGCCGACTACAGACTCACAAAAGAGCTGTATAAGTGGTACTTCGAATGAAATTACTTATTCTGTCCCAAAGGGTTGGGTCGAATAAAACTGAAGCACCCGTATGTATCGCTCCTCACTGAAAGACTGGGAGGGTCGTACTTTGTATACGGTCCATAGATATGGGGAATCAGACAATGTTATGGAATGTTCTTTCATTTTTTTACGGAAATCTATGTAACTACTTGTGGCATACTTTATAAGTTTTTATAACGAAGTATACTCTTTTATTTTATGAACTACATAAAACTGAATAACATTATCTTCCACGCTGGTATTTCTGGCCTTTCTATTACTTATAGATCAAGTACAGATAGAACCGCACTATCAGCAGAAAACGAACATAATATTTTTATTGTACAAAATACAATTTTTATGGCACAATAGGCGGACCTCCAGCAGAAAACAGATCTAATCATGCATTCACCAATCAGCCTTAGGAAGACCACTGCTGATATAGGTTTCAATGATTTCCAAAACGAATAATTGGAAGCGGCCCCTGTAGTTTTTTCAGAGAAACACAAAGATAACCATAAAAACAAATGAACGATCACTGTAGCTTTCAAAAAAAAAATCCAGAAAAAAAGCTGTTTTCAAAAACATCTTCAGTTGCCAAGGAAAATTTATACTATCTAAGAATTTATTTGAGAGCTGATAGATGGGCATATCTATCAGCTCTCAAATAAATTCTTGGACATTTGTCCCTCCGTGGGATAACTCCCAACTGTCCTAACGACCTGCCTTTGTGCAGCCATTTGGATTAGGCGGTGTGTTTTTTTAGGCCCTACGACAATACCGCACTGAAAATATTTGTGTTGGCAGCACAAATATTGGCTCGCATTGGACAGATTCCAAAATGTTTGCTTACCTGGCTATCAACTGTTTGGACGGAAGTATTAAAAAATATGAATCTAGGCGGAGGCTGCGAGCAGGTTGAGTCGTTGCATGAAAAATTCCATCAAAAATAATTTTTAGAATGACGGGTTTTTTCTGGCTAGTAAATAAATAGTGCCGTAATTTCCGGCAGAGTAGAATAAGGCCACTCAAGTCCTCCCGTGGATGTCGTAGAAGGCGACTTAAGAAATACTCTGGCCAGCGAAGAGAGTGTAGGCCAAATCGTCTGACTGCTCTGGCCATGTATGGCTCTGGCAGTACAGAGGGTCATGCTCCTGCAGAGAAGACAAAAAGACCTGATGATTAAATAAATACACCAGTCATAATAGTCTTATTTATTGATAAGAATTATAATATACTAAATAATCTGACGTCACCACAAATACATGCAAAAATAACTCTTGTCATGAAACCATTCATCAGCATCAAGACCTATGGTAAACCAATATTCATAGGACGGTAAAGAGACGAAGGATTTTTGGTCTAGAAAGTCAGAGTCAGAAATTAATAAATAGTGACAAATCACACAGATTGAGTTAGCCCCAAAGTAAGTTCGAGACTTGTGTTATGAGTTATGAGATATTCAACGATACTGTATTTTTATAACAAATGCATATAGAAAAACATCTAAGACCCAGGCTAATCAGAAAAAGATCATTAAGATTTTGCCCTGATCGGAGATCGTTACCCGGGACCTCCTGAGTGGCAGACAGGTATGTTAACCATTACGCCACCGAGGCAACTAGTCGGTTATAGTAATATCTGTGTTGTGGTTAGTTGTTAAACCGACCGATAAAAACAGTTTTATGTTAGATGTAATTTGAATAAACGTGGTGAGTCAAAATGTGTGTGCATTCGCCTCCTTAGACAAGAGCAAAGTAATTTCCTTCATCATAAGAGAAACATTGTGTATAACCAAGCGAGCAATGTATGTGTAATTACAGGAATCTCTCGGAATTGTTACAATATTTTATCTCCGAGTCGAGGGCGCACTTGAAGCACGAAGCGATGTCAAATAAGCGGAAAAAGGGGTGAGGGCCCAAAGCGAGCGGGCGGTTGGTGGAGGAAACTAAAGGAGAGAAGAGGGAGAGATAAGATTTGATGGTCGAATGACGAGTGACCATTCGTTATTTGACCGTCGATTCCTTCTTGACTGCCGAAAGATCAACGTCTTGTTTTGTACCTGGAGATGGCTCGTGAAGAGGTCACGAGTATGACCTCAACCGATCAAATGTTATGTCGGTCATAGGTCTGCCGGATAACTGTTTATCGCACAACTGTTGTACTTTCACGAATGCAGCAGCTAGTCAGGTCATGCATCAGCTATTGATGGTGGGTGCACTGGGACTGTTGGAGACATGCTGGTTGGAAGTAATAGTAGATGGTGGGTGCCAGCTGGCAATAGTTTACATGAACTAATACATTACAATACAATACAAATTAACTCTATTGCACCATTATAAATAAAATAAACTGGTGGTGGCGGAAGCACACAAAGTAGTTTAGATCAAAGAGCATGCTGTGACTTCTGCAGAATAACACCTGAATCCATTCCCTATCGAAGAGCATGGTTCCACTGTTGTCATAATGAACATGGTTGTAAATGAGGTATACGTTTCTTTTATACAACTTGTATTGCATTTTAGATATTTATAACCGACTTCAAAAACGGAGGTGGGTGTTAATTCGTCGTGATCGTTTTTTTTTTTAAGTAAGTATGTTCACCAATTACTTAGCCTAGACCTATTTGGAAAATAACGTTTTTGTTTGAAAAGGCATACTTGTCAGGTAGTCTGATAGAAATTTCATCAAAATCGGTTGTGTAGTTTGGAGGTGAAGTTGATCTTCAATTTTGAAAAATTTGTTGATTATGAATGAAACTCTATAATGCAAATATTGGTTTTTAGGTTTCAAGCGTCAACATTAAATCAAAAAGTTTTTAATTATTGTGATCTTGCAACTTTTTCGCCAGCAAAACGACCCAGCCTCAACACTTTACGAGGTGTGGCAGAGTGTCTCCGAAACTGAAACGTCAGATAAAAGGGAGCGGGAGGGGGCGGTGGGGGGAGGGGTAGCCTGCACTGGCGAAGACAATATACAAGAAAGTTTCCGGAAGGCACCTTTGAGATAAAACAACATCAAAATGATGTCAGAGCCTCGTGGGTTAACTCAAACGAGATTAGCTGGAACTGATTATGTTGGTGGGATGTAATGTAGGTTGCGTCACAATAAGAGACTAGTTGGAATACATTTTTTTTACGATTGTTAAGGCGGCCCTTCCCGGTCCGTCTATCGTCAACGCGAGCATGGTTGGAAATGCTTATTGTTTCATCCAGCGCAATGATAGAAAAAAAAGGAAAGTGAGAAGAGAGAGATAGCACCTGAGCGCTCAGTTTGCATTATATTGTACGAATTTAGTATTATTATTTACTATTCATTGAACGAATATTAACTTTCCATAGGGTGTGGAAATTTCATAAAACTTGTTCCAGGTGATACGTGTTTTTCAGTAAGTCTTACGAGTGTGTGATATAAATGTTTTTTATTTAGAATCTTCATTACATTTGCAAGGTTTCTATGCAAATATTTTCTTTATTTTTACAATTCATGAGTACTATATGATCGGCCGAAGTTCGGGTAAAATTTGTACAAAAAAGCAGATTTTTGGAGACTTATACTGAATTTGTTTTTCCAAATTTTAATTTTTAATTTCGATAGAAACCTAGATATACTGCACAAGATTCCTGTTAGTTCAAAACTTTCCAAGAAAGATCTGTTACAACGCCATAATCACGTACGAGCGTTTGTATGAAAAGTGAGGCGGGTTGGGCGCTCTTATTAAGTTAATGTAGTACTGTAATGTAATACTGTTTTTTGTATTAGTTTGAAAGAACAACAAAAAAATTACATACTTTTCTGCACTCCTAATTCAGTCATTTAGTGGCTATGCTACTTCAGGCAATTTCGGGTGTCGACTTTTTATGCAACTGACTAAAAGCCATTTTCTTAAATTATTATGTTGTACTACTGATTCAAGGAGTGCATATTTTTAAATATCACGAGACTTTTTAGATTTTAATTTTTCGTATTGAAAACCTCATCATAATTAAATAATTTTCCAAAAAAACCTCACAAATAATTTGAAAAAGAGTAATCCTCTTTTATTAAATTCAATTTTAATCAGGTTCAAACATTTTTATAAGTTGAACATCTAAAAATAGAGACATAATTGGCTTTGAAATTGAAAGGTACAATTACAGAAAAATTGAATATCATTTTTCTGTTAATGTACCTTTACATACAGACAGAATCAAATTATATTTTCAAGTTTAGATCAAAGTTATTCGATACAGGTATTTCGTCTATAGGCTGATTCGGCTGATTAATCGTTAATGTAGTTACATGCAACATCGGCCTCTGTGACCTTAGTGGTCATCATGCCAGAATGTATCACTGGCGGTCGGGGTTTGATCCCCGGTCAGGTCAAGATGGAAAAAGATCTTTTTCAGATTGACCTGCGACTTGGATATTTATGTATATAATGTATTTTTTTATTAAAATTTTTAAACTTACTTTGGGGCAAGCTCAATCTTTATGATTTGTCGGAGCTAATAACACTAGACCGAAATAACGTAAACACTGTTCTGCTTTGTTCAAAAAATTACACTTTGATGAGTAAGGGTTGTCCAAGTGCACTGTCCGTATATATTTATTCATATATTATTAAAGTTTTGTACAAACTCAATGTCCGTATTAAATATAAAAAATAAATCCATATTTATTGACTCAGCCAGATAATCTGCAGAATACCTCGTTAATCTGTACTCTAACTGATGTACGCAAATAAACGGTAACACATATATTATTAAAGTTTTGTATAATCTCAAATTGCAAATTGATTATCATGTCGCCAGTCTCAAGTAACATTACAATAGTTAATATTACCCTAATACAGAGTCCCTCGTCCACTCAAATTAGGAATAATGTATGAGACATCCGGCTCGTCCCAATTAACGACCAATTACAGACCAATTTAGCGAACCATCGCTACATGTAATGAAGACACTCTGTACAAACAGATACTGCAACATCAAGCATATAGTAATTCAATTGAACAAGTAAAAAAGCCGTGAGATATGTCTTTATAACTTTCGGAATGCAAAGAGTCTTATGAAATATTAGTTTTTAAACTATAGCGCTTTTAACACATTATAAATGTATATCGGGGCTTAGCACGAACCTTTTTTGTTTCCTCTAACGTTTTGAATAGTAGTTACCTCTTTCGTGGTTGCAATTGAAAATGATATATAAGGATAGTAGACAGACGGACAGTGGAGTTTTAGTAATAGGGTCCCGTTTATACCCTTTGGATATAGAACCCTAAAAGGAATCAAAATAGTAATGGGTTGCTAGCCATATTTTTCGCCATTTTCTCGATCGGCTTTTACGAACTGCCCGGGAAAATAAATGCAACAACTGGTACATTCTAAGTGACCATGTAGATCAGTGTATGCGGCTTTGCTCATTTAAACTCAATGAAATGCTTTTAAAAGTAGATAAAGTTATATCTAAAACTGTCGATTTCCTCCCTGCGGGCAGTAACTCCCGGTGTGACGTAATTAGTTTACCTGACCACGTAATTAGTGCGTGTAAAATATTGGCCAGTATTAATTTCGTCATTTACTCCCGCCACGACACTAAACGTTAATATTTTAATTTTGTGCGGTCTACGTCATACAAATTATAAACGTTCATTTATTTTATTTATTTATTTATTAAGGTACAATCACAGATATCAGAATGTGCCTAAAATATAGTACATTTCTATAGTCAATATAATTCTGAGATTCATAAAGTTGCTCTATCATTTTTTTTTAAATTACAAAGTATATCACTCGATTTTGTCTTGTTGCTGTTGTAAACGTGAATAAACTAAGCTATATGTAACAGTTGTGAAACAAAACAAAGTAATAGATTACTGAGAGGTATTTTATAAATATCCTTTATTATGAAAATACTGGGCGGATACAAATGAAACTTTTTTGATTAAGCCTACGCAACATATAGGATATAATTGATTTTGGGTAATAGAACACCTGATGCAAAAACATAATGGTCCAGATAAACTATAAAAAATAATTGGGCAAGTGCGTGTCGGGCCACGCGCAGTGTAGGGTTCCGTAGTTGCGAATGCCAACTTTGAGTTCTTGTCACTAAAAACGTCTGAAAACTAATATCTATTGAATTTGTCTGAAAATGTCTTTTTTCAAGTACATTTTATAAGTTGATTGCCTATAACTTTTTAATTTGTATACCCTACTTGGCTCTGATAATTTTCCTTCAAACTACATTATATATGCTATAATTGTGATTTTTTCACGTGGCCATATATAACCGTTTAGCAGATAGAGGGGGGGGACACTTGACTCGAACAAAAATTTGAACTTTAAACCCAAATATTTCAGAAACGGATCCCTAAATCGAAAAATGGTGTTCACAAGCTAACAATATTTTTGAAAGATCTATTCAACGATACCCCACTCAATGTGTTTGTCAAGAAAAAAAATATTGACTACGTCTTTACTTGTATGGCAGCTACACTGTAAAAAAAATTCTCCATATTTTATTTTACGACTTTTTTGCCATAATTAATATACATATCCATGCCAAATTACAGCTTTCTAGTACTTATAGTTTCTCTGTAGGACCGTGGACAGACAGACAGACAGACAGACAGACATGGCGAAACGATAAGGGTTCCTTGTTTACTACGGAACCCTAAAAAACAAAAAAGACGCACGAAATCGCGGGCTTCGGCTAGTGGAGCAATATAATATTTTTTGTCTGTAACGAATGATGACAAATGCGGCTCTAATGCCTACACATTACTTGCAAACTAGGAATGGCAAATATTGACAAAAGCGAGTTTGCTTCTACCCGCGATCGTCCGGTCTCGCCGAATTTCACCGAATTACGCCAAATTTCGCCAAATGCCGGATTTGAACTGTGACGCCTGATTGATGTCGTAATTTAGAGCCGAGCCTACATTTGTACAAGCGGCGATATTTTAGGATCATCCAATGTGATGGCTTTGGTGACAGAATTAGGAATGTGAGGGCATTCCCATATTATGCCCTGCATTTGCAAAATTAATTTCAAGGATGGCTAAAGAACAGAAAAAGATATATTACTAACTGTGCCCGTGGACTGCACTCCCTGTGGCAATTTCTGAATAAAAACTATACTATGTCCTTCCATGGGTATCAAACTATATCCATATTAAATTTCGTCTAAATAGGTTCAGTGGTTGAAGAGTGAAGTGGTACCAAATAAACAAATATACAAACTCACTTTCGCATTTATAATATTAGTTAGTAAGTTAAGGATAAGGATTATTGAGATTATATACTAGAAAAAAGAAACATAAAAGTTGTAAACAGTTCCTTGCAATTCTAGAGGTACAAAAAATGTTTCTAAAAATTCAAACCACTAAAAACATTTTTAAGAAACCTGTACGTATGTACTATAACGTACTTCACATCAAAAATAATAACTGGCAACTCAAATCACGTTAAACAAACTACTGCAATAAAAGATAGTAATCCACAACACTGGCTGACAAATCGCAGCACTCACATAAATGTAACTGCGTTAGGTATATTTACCCCGACCTTCAAGAATAGAGTTGGGAAAAAGTAGTTTCTATGTCGACATTTTCACACTCAGAATCATGTTGCAGTTGGGTCAAAAGACTGGGTCAAAAATAGATTATTCAATACAAGGTTCTTATATAAAACTTGACAAAATAGTGTTATCCTTCATTGATCATATTCATTAACATGATTTTAGATAGTAAATGTTTGAATTGACGTTTGACTGTGTCTGATTTGACTCGTTGTCATCTAGCGGGTAGAAAACTTAGTAATACTTACACATCAAATTGTTCATAACTATATTAATTTACCCCGACTTTTAAGAGGAAAATAGAGCTAGCAAAAATCCATGTCGATTTTTCAATCCTTTCGATAGTTCAAAGTAGAGCTGGTATAAATTCAAACGTACTTATTTATTTTAAGTCTGGAGGGAAAACAAAAAACATAAGTTTTTATTTAACAGTTTTAAAGTTTAACTTCAGTAGTTCTAAGGTTAACATGAATAATATTACCGTTTTCAAAAGCATATGAAAATAAAACAAACTGGTATTTAAAACGTAAAAATAAGTTTACGAAGAGATTCTAAGAGAAATACTTTCATTCTTGCGTTTACATTACAATATTAAGGGATGTGATCCTGCTCAATTGGTTCTTAACTTAAATACTATTTCGTTTTGTTTAAAGATACAGCCTTTATAGAAACAACATCTTCGTACACGTTAGCTAGACGTATACGAAGAGAAAATAAAGATAATAGTGCACATTGAGACTCCAGCTACATATCGACGTCGCAAACTAAAGCCACGCTATCTGGTTACTATCGACATCGATAACAAGTAAATATTATTTCCCCAAACCTATTCGAGGGTACAAATACGAAATATTCCGATTTATTTAAGCCGTCTAGACCCGACCGAGTCAGGCTCGCTTACTTTAATTAAAACTTGGTTGGCTAATTTAAAACTCCGGTCCGGCGGTCTGCGGTTGTTCAAATGTCCCTGAACAAATGTTACGCGAGCAACGGTGTGTTGTGAACACAATAGAATTAACAAATTTCGTACTTGTTAATTTTGACTGCGGATAGAGGCAGCGCGAACTTGTCATTTGCAATCGGGCAATGGTTTAATAGTTTTGGGAATTAGGAGATTAGCCCTTACTTATTAACAAAATAGGCAGTTGCAGAGTTGCGTGCTGTCAAACCAAAATCCTTATCGTTACTTCCTTACTAACATTATAAATGTGATATTTGTTTGTTACCACTTCACGCTTCAACCACTGTACTTATTTAGATGAAATTTGATATGGATATAGTTTGATACCCAGGGAAGGATATACCCACGGGTCCCATGGGGAGCAAAGCCCATAGGCACAGCTAGTAAACTATATAGAGTACTTCTTTTTTGTATTCAAAGAAGTAGTTTAGTTAAAAAAGAAGTTTCAACTTGTTGAAACTTTAACAAAAAAAAAGTATTGCAATTATGTAGTATTCACACTAATACACGCTGACTTTTCATTGGTTTTGGAAAAAGAAATGTCGTATAGTAAATAAATTCTTCTATCCATATACTTAATCCAAATTTCTGTATGTCATAAGATAAAAAAGTTGCGTTAATGATTTCCGATCGAGACCACGTAGTTATGCCGGCCAAAACAGCTGCTTGAATGTCTATGACCTTCGCCGGCCGGCGGGCGGTGTATGGCGCGGTACTACTAATTGATCTCACAATTTTGCTTTCGAGTTTTAGTCAACGTGTTTTGTTTCTGAATTTTTATTTTGACTAGCTAATTAGGTCTTACTAACGATGCCTATGAAGTGGCTTTCGGCTCCAAAACCAATGAAAAATCACCGTGTATAATAAACAACCATACTTTGTGGTTTATTTTGTTAGTGGTCAATATTATACTTGTGTCTGATTGTTATTTAAAGCCACGTAAAGGTATGTGACTTCTTATTTTAGAACACAATGCAGCTCAGCGATACCGTCGGGTCGCCGCTCCTAACACTCACCCTGATGATTATCTTCTAAATAGGTTAATGTTTTAAATTTCTGTCTAGATGTGTGACCTTTTGAAATGTAATTCAATTACTAACCATATTTTAACTAAGAGAATCGCTCTCCGGAACGTCCGAGTTGGTACTATTTTCCGAAGTGCTCGAAACCACTTGTGCTGAGAGCTATCGAGCCGCACCTCGCGTGGTCTAGAGGTCTCCACTTCGAGATTTTAATCTCAAGATCACTGCGATAGCGTGTGTTTTACAGGTAAGAATGCTGAACTAAGTTTTTATATGACCCTAATTGTAATTACTTTGTAAGTAACTTATTGCAATCAAATGAAATCATTAAAGTATTAAAAATGACATGGGAAAATTTGCAATACAAATATAAAACGTATAAATAGTGACGAATAAAAGTGACTCTGTGACGGCAATTTCTCCAATGTCCTATATAAAATTAAAGTAAACTTTTGAAATCACATTTCACATTATAAATCAAAAATTATATATCTATAAATCTTTGAAATAAGGCCCAAAACTAGCAGTATAAATGCCGACTCTTTTATTCATGTAACAAAACAAGTCAAAATATGTAAAAAAGAAGTGAGCACTTATTAGACGCCGAATATAAGAAGCAGAATATAAGAAGGTCACATCTAGTTAGTGTTTTCTGAAAATAATTATCACACCTGTGTAAATATTTTCTAAAATATGAAAAATTAAAACAATTTCCACCATTTCCGAACATTCTAACAAGTCAAAGAATCCGCAACATCAGAGATATTCAATTTGTTGATGTTTGTAACTTTATTACTCCGAACTTCATCAATTTTTCGAGAGGCAGGTAGGAATTAATTAGCCTAATTCCGTCACAAGTTGGAAGTTTGACATAAATTATCCGGAAAGTATGCGGGCGGGCGGAAATTCCGGAGGAGGGTTCCGCTTGGGTCACGTCACGCGTGCTGCGCCAACTCGGTATTGCTTTAAGCGATGGAGCGGAGAAAACCGGGAACGGCAATATCCGACGGAGTAAATCAAATCATTAACCGACTTCAAAAAAGAGAAGGTTTATTATCACCGATTATTCAAAGACGCCTTAACCGATTTGAATAATGTTTTTCTGCTTAGAAAGGCGGTTCCACTTGTCAGGTGGACCCAATTTTTTTATCAAAAGCGGTTGTGTAGTTATTAGCGCTAAAGTCAGTTATCAGTTTTGAAAAAATATTTTATTTCAGGCAACGAACTTAATATTAGTTATGTGTATGTTTAAGGCTAACAGCCCATCACTATTTTGATTCCTTTTTCAAACTTCTCGCCCACCATCCCGCTAAAAGCGCCCACAAGTCTTGCTGCCCTGGTCTCTGTCTGCTTAGAGCCGCAAGACCCAAAGCGCTCATATACCCGTTAGGGATAAAGACGTTATTATGTATGTAAGATGAATCTAATTTTAAAAATAAGTCATTATCATCATCATTTCAGCGTCCACGCACAACGTCCACTGCTGGACATAGGCCTCTCCCAAAGATTTTCAAAATGACCGATCAAGAGTGGCCTGCATCCAGCGCTTTCCAGCGACCCTGGTCAGGTCATCTGACCACCTTGTAGGTGGGTGCCCTACGCTTCGCTTGCTAGTACGCGGTCGCCATTCAAGAACCTTTTTGCCCCATCGGCCATCGGTTCGTCGCGCTTTGTGTCCCGCCCACTGCCACTTCAACGAGCTAATCCGCTGGGCTATGTCAGTGACTTTTGTTCTCCCACGGATTTCCTCATTTCTGATTCGATCACGTAGGGAAACACCGAGCATAGCCCTCTCCATAGCGCGTTGAGCAACCTTGAGCTTTCTTATGAGACCCATTAAAAATAAGTGGTCAGCTGCAAATCTCGAACATCCTATTACGGTAAAGGCAGGCGAGGCCCAACCAAAATGAAAGCCTGAGGGATTACTTTACAGCAATGGCCTCCCGACGCGAGGCCCCTGGCCGCTTATTACGCCGCCGGTGCTACCGCTAAGTCGACAGCCGGGAGACCAGCTCGCACCAGAATCATTTTGTGGCTCGAAATAGCACACTTATGTACATCAGTTGAATGTTCGGAGAAGTTACAATTTTTAAAAGTATCACATTTGATTTCTTTTTAAATTTTATTTATTTATTGAATCAAATGTTGCACAATAAAGATTAATTGAAGTGTTTAGTACTTTTATACATTTTTTTTAAAGAAATCATTTGTTTAGTTATTTATGTGCGTGCTCTTTTTATATGCAAAATTTAAAAGATTTCAAGTGAAAAAACTGCACCCCAAACTACGATTAGATATCGATTTTGATAAAATGTCTATACCTGACAAGTATACCCTTTCAAAAAAAAAGAAAATCAAATCGGTCCAGGCGGTCTCGAATATTTGGTGAATATAAATAAAAAAAGATTGTGACAAATTGATAACCTTATTCTTTTTTGAAGTTGGTTAGAAATTATTACGAAAGCAAACCGGCGTACAACACCAGAATCACTAGTAGGATTACAAAAGTTTGCCACTGTCGTCATACCAATAGTAAGGTTTAGATACCCAATAACTCGCATAACCCATACGAGTTTTGAAATTAAATATACATACACGTTTAATATACGTAATACATGATATTTGATACCCATTAAAAAAAATTAAAAAGTTATAAAGTGAAATATGTTTATCTATCATATACTAAGTTAAATAAAAAAGTTAAAAGATAACGCGAACAAAGCACACGTAGTACTACTAACCGTTCAATTCTAGCATCTCATGAAATATGCAGAGCTTCTCGGCATTGAATTAAAAGTTATGTAGTCCGCCGGCATGCAGTTTGAGAGTTTAACAACCTTTTTCAAGCGCATTTCAAGATGTAGTTTTGCGCAAAAAGGTTTGTCGTATTCACTTTGTACTTGCTTTGACTCTGCATCAAATAGATTTTTTAATTTCCGACAAAGAAGATTGTTTAAAGTTTTGACGCTAATGCTTATCTGTATGTTTCTTTGTAGCGCTTGGTCGGATGGATTTCAATTCGATTTTTTTTCTTGAAAGCAAGTTCCCTTGCGGTGGTTGATGAAAATGTGTTCAGCTGTTTAACAATTACTAAGAATCGCTTGAAAGTCGGGGTAGCTTGCTTGTCATATAATAGATGGCGCTTCGGATACGTTACGTTGCCTCTTCTTTTTATTTTCTCCACCCATCACTAGATGGCGTTAACATATGAAACTATTATTGGAATTATGAACTGGCCACTACAGAACACGCATGTTGCCTAGTGTGTTGTTACATTTTGTATACATTTAAGCGTCAAATAAATTTCATTTTTTTTATCTAACATTAAATATTTAAAAGTCACTTTTTTTAATTTTCCTCGCATATAAACTTGTTCAACTTAATGACCTACACAACGTTTTCACCCGACTACGGCGATGCCTAGATGTGGGTTATCTGTTTAGAAATAGTTGGTTTTTAACTTCCCTTCGAAAAACCAATTTATTTATTTATATATAATCGATAAACAATTACGAGTATAAAACCATCGAAGCCAATTTTATCGATAGACCATATATTTTATTGTACAGCAATAATATTTTCCAATCTGTATTTCATGTTTATTAGACTTTTACGACGCAAAAGATAAAAAGGAAGAAAGAGCGAATAAATCATTTAAGGATAAGAGTCTTTGATCATGAAGTCTATAGATGTTTCATCGGCAAAAATGTTTATGAACATATATTTGTAGTGGCTAAGAAGCCGATTTTTGGATACTAGCTGTGCCCGCGGGCTTCGCTCCCCGTGGGAATTTCGGGATAAATAGTACCTTATGTCCTTCCCCGAGTCTCAAACTATATCCATACCAAATTTCGTCGTACCAAAACGGTTTAGTAGTTGAAGCGTGAAGAGATAACAAACAAACAAACAAATCAGTGGCGATGGGTGAAAATTTAGGCTAGTACAGCTATATAATAAGCCGTTCCATGTCCGGCTTATTTTTAGGGTTTCGTAGCCAAATGGCAAAAACGGAACCCTTATAGATTCGTCATGTCTGTCTGTCTGTCTGTCTGTCCGTCCGTATGTCACAGCCACTTTTTCCGAAACTATAAGACCTATACTGTTGAAACTTGGTAAGTAGATGTATTATGTGAACCGCATAAAGGTTTTGACACAAAAATAGAAAAAAAAACAGTAAATTTTGGGGGTTCCCCATACTTAGAACTGAAACTCAGAAATTTATTTTTCATCAAACCCATACGTGTGGGGTATCTATGGATAGGTCTTCAAAAATGATATTGAGGTTTCTAATAGCATTTTTTTCTAAACCGAATACTTTCCGCGAGAGACACTTCCAAAGTGGAAAAAAGTGTGTCCCCCCCCCCGTAACTTCTAAAATAAGAGAATTATAAAACTAAATAAAATATATGTTGTTCATTACCATGAAAACTACCAGCGAAAATTGGTTTGAACGAGATCTAGTAAGTAGTTTTTTTTAATACGTCATAAATCGTAAACGGCAATTTACCTTTCATTCAATCAACTCAAATATAAAAATTAAAAAAACATACTACAAGACTTTTATATTATGTTATTTGCTACTACGGAACCCTTCATGGGCGAGTCCGACTCGCACTTGGCCACTTTTATTATTAACTTAATGAGACTAATATGTATCTGATCGTGTTTATACATTTATCATTGTAAGTGTATTTCAATAACCTGAAAGAATTTTCGTATTTTGAATATGTGGGTGCGTGCAATCCAGTCATGCTGCTAGTTTACGGCTTATGAAAATAGTAAGTGCGCCGATATACGTAGGTTATAATTGTTTTTAGTAATAAATGCATATAATTATGTTAGAAGCCCCTTAGGGAACTCGATGGGAATTGGCTTCTAAGGAGGCTCCGCCACTGAAACAAATATACAAACTCACTTTAGCATTTATAATATTAGTAGGATTAGTAGGATATAGTAGGAAGTAGGATAGTAGGATAGGATTTGATTGTTTGAAAGATTTACAGCGTTCTTTCTAGCAATGTGCATTTAATTTAACTATTTGCAAGTAACAAACGCTTCAAAGATAACATAATTAACTTTAGTTTTTAACTATTTATATCTTTGATCCTATATAGGTATTTAAACTTTTTATAATAGTTTCCAATAAGATTTCCCTTAGCCAGGTAGTGATCACATAGCGAACCACCTCAGCAATATTTTTTTTCTGACGAGCAGATGCTAGCTAGAAACCGCAAAATGTCATCCGTCTATTGTCTATGATACAGTTGATTTCTGAACGAAAAAAAAAATACGCCTCTAAAAAAAAACTTGACATTTCGCTTGTCAAAGTCAAAATATTAGTCAAACAGCTAATTTTTGTGCAAATTGAAAGTGTTTTTAAGTATTATGGCGGAAAAAATCCCGGTAAGTGATATTATTTGTGTTTTTATAATAGCAGATAGGTTGAATTATATGTAATATGTTTCGGTTTTACATGATATTTGTTTTTCTTTGAAATATTTACGCCGAAAGTTTGTGGTCAACATGTGACCTCTGCCTATCTGGAAAAACTTATTGTGGTTATTATGTAACCACTGTCCTACAAGCGTTTATACATATAAATAAAGGCAAAACCATATTTACACATCAAATAGTTTTTATGGTAGATAGATAGGTTCTTGGATCGAAGAATAACCGATACCCTGGTGTCAGAGTCTTTTAACCACTACATCACAGAGACATTAATATTTTTATACAAAGAAACACACAAATCTTTCCTCTTTTTATATTAGGCTTATATGTAGATTCACCTTTATTTTTTCAATACTTACATGTTGTGACCTAACTGGGCAGTGGTCAGATCTAATCCACATCATGTATATTTAAATGGGCAGTGGTCATATCCAGACCAGAGGGTTATTTATAGGAAATTGTAGGAATAAAAAAATTAAGAAATTAGTTTTTTTATTATCATCCAATCTACCATTATCTGTATATAAAGATAAAATAATCGCCAGGCCTGGCTAAGGGTTAACATCGGCTCGTGCTTTACCTAAAGAACATATTGTGATGATTTTTTATTATTTCATACTTTTGGACTTGTTATTCATGAAAACAATGTTTCTGGGAGCATTTAACAGGTCTTAAGTTAAATTTTGAACGTAATTCGATCATTGATAAAACATCTTTGTTCTGCCGCGTCAGCGAAACACGACAACTTAATTTAAGGCTTTTGGAAGTTAGTAAGTGCACTTTGTAGACGACGTCTTGACGTCACTGTCAGTGACGTCACCCCACGTCAGCGAAGTAACGTCCGGCTAGGGCTGGCAGAACTATTCTAACCCCCGACAAAAAAGAATAAAATATATATATATATTTATAAATATATATATAAAATTTAAAAAGATAAATAAAATTTAAAAAGAAATCAAAGGGGTTCTATAAGTTTGACGTAAATGTCTGTCAGTCTATATGTCTAATGTCTATCTGTTTGTGTCTGTAGCACTCGAACGGATGGACCGCTTTCTAAGCGGTTTTTTTACGTGAAAGCAAGTAACCTTGCGGTGGTTCATAGCTATATTTGATAAAAATGCGCTACGGATATCAAGTCGTATCAGTCATTCTGCTACTTAGCACTAAATGGCGATCTTCACAGTCGTAGTATATCTATATCATACATTCATTATACTGCAGGGCAAAAGCCTTCTTATAGCATTGTAGGTCTCTCGATCAAAAGCTATACAGATGCTTGTCAGGTGGTCTCATAAAAAATTGTCAATATCGATTGAGTAGTGAAGTTAGAAGAAAATATTTGATTTTGAAAAGTCCATCTACCAACGCTTGGTAACCCTGCATTTGTGCTATGTAGTCAGAACCTTGTTGCTTCAATTAAGACAACAATTAGTCGCCGACGT
The DNA here is from genome assembly GCA_963555685.1 of Acrobasis consociella. Taxonomy (NCBI): domain Eukaryota; kingdom Metazoa; phylum Arthropoda; class Insecta; order Lepidoptera; family Pyralidae; genus Acrobasis; species Acrobasis consociella. The sequence continues at coordinate 539,019 of OY743106.1, forward strand.
CACGGTGGACGTCACTCCTAATTGACTACATTACCAAGATTGCTGTAGTCACTAAACAATTTGGCCTTCAGCTTTGTACTAAATTTCGTTTCATTTTACCTGCCTATTATCTGAATGAATTATTATTTCGTCACAATATAATATTAGGCTTTACTTAATAAAGGAGCACGCAAATTAACAGTCCGCTTAGGGATATCTATATATATCTATATCTATATCTATACATCTATATCTATATCTATACATCTATATCTATCTATACATATAATAAAAGAGTAAAAAAAGTGTGTCTGTACATTAAATATATTTCCAAAAAAACATTGGGGGCGATGGAGACGCAGTAATAGAGTAAGAATTAAAAAAAAATGTCTGTCTGTTTGTCTGTATGTCTGTTTGTCTGTTTGTACACGCTAATCTCCGGAAATACTGGACGGATTCGAATGAAACTTTTTTTGTTATATAGCTATTAAGCCTGGGCAACATATAGGGTATAAATGATTTTGGAAAATGGAACGCCTGATGCAGAACCATAATGGTCCAGCTAAACTATAAGAGATATAAAAATGCCGCCTTAGTAAAAGTTGTTCAGCCTGATGAGCATTCCTAGAGACATAAAGTCCACGCGAACGAAGTCGCGGGCTTCGGCTAGTCTTTTATAAAAGTTCGCGATTTAATTTATCTACATTTAAGTACAATTTTTTTGTATCTCCTTTGAGAATCACGGATCTTTTCACCTCGGTCTTTTGAAAGGCTTGCGTGGGGATACAGATCCAACACGTAGAACCCTTTGGAGAAGTTGTTGTCATGTGGCGCTCCTGCCAAAACCTATCCCTGGATATACCTATGAAAGGGTTTGGGGGTGGAGTAGGTTTTTAGTTTGAAAAAAATATTGTTATGGTTCTTGATATAGATCTAACATTTTATAGTGCCTGCAGTATAATTCATAAATTTTGAATAGAACCAACGTGAGATACAATCATTGTTTTATTTAGTGAACGGGCTACTCACGTATAGAGTCAGCTACTGCCGACATGTTTCGACCTCATCCTTAGGTCTTCATCAGGGCGAATGTGCCTACATGCCCGTACACCGCACCGGCTCGCGACACACCTGTTGAAGACCTCCGGATGAGGTCGAAACATGTCGGCAGTAGCTGACTCTATACGTGAGTAACCCGTTAACTAAATAAAACAATTCTGAATAGGGACAAAGAGACACAATACTCGTAGTACAAAGAGTATCGATACAAATAAAGGAAGACCAGCACCACAACCCACTATCACGCAGTCACGTAAAAAATTGGGCGAAACTTTTCAATCGAATGGCACAAAAGCTAACAAAAGTGCATACAAATATCTTTCTGCATCGGGCGCGGCCGCTGCGCTTGGCAAGAGTCTGTAATCTAACAAAACTGTGACAGTATGATTAACTTACACCTATCAAAAGATTCCCTCTTAGTCTTCTTCTTCTTCTTCTTCTTCTTCTTATCGTGTGTGTTAGTGACTAACACTAGTGTCAGAGTTTTTAAACCGCCTTAAAGGCCTCTGTCATGGTTTTTAGGTAACGACCAACGTCAAAGACTGTGACCGGGACCGACGGCTTAACGTGCCCTCCGAAGCACGGATCATCTTACTTATCAGTCAATCAGGTGATCAGCCTGCAATGTCCTAACCAAACTAGGACAACTACACAAAGTCGTTGCCCCCGCTGGGAATCGAACCCGCGACCTCCGGGTATGAGCCAAACGCTCTAACCATTACACCACGGAGGCAGTTGTCCCTCTTAGTAATTTCATTCAAATACTTAACCAACTTCCAAACGGGGGAAGTTATCAATTCGTCACTATTTTTTTTCTTTATTTAAATAAAAATCGTCTGGTCCTATTTGGAAAATTATTTTTTGTTTGAAAGCGCATTCATTCCAGGTCCCATTGAAATGTTATCAAAATCAATCGCGAATAAAAGCTAGTGTAAACACAATAATGAACACATCTGCTGCACCGGAGATAATGGTGGTTGCGGTGCGTCGCACCGGAAAGTCACAAAATAATATTTCTACAGATGTGAAGCTTCTGTACTAGCACTTAGAAAGAGGAGCTCGGGGGACCTTTTTCGATGCAGTTTTTTTTACGTAAAAGCAAGTTCCCTTGCGGTAGTAGAAATTTGCTCCTGCCGTTTAAAAGTAATTGGGGGTTAGCGCTTGAAAGTCAGGGTTTTTGTAGTTTGTCTGGCAAATAATAGACGGGTATGAGTTCTACTATGTATTTCCTCCGCCCATTACTAGATGGCGTTTACATATGAAACTTTTGAAAGTCGGAGGCTTGTTTAATTTTTCTGGAAAATAAACTTGTTAATGTTTGCCCTACTTTGCCGTTGCTAATAGGCGATGCAGCAGCGATATATAAATAATAGGCGATGATGCAAAAAAGCTGTGGCTTACTATTTTGATTAATTTTTCTACCATTTCTTTCTCCATTATTCATCACGCTGAAAGTGCCTTTGGGATTTGCAGCCTTGAGTTCTGCCTGATTAGAAGCTTAAGACAGCCCTTAGGCTTATTAGGGATAACTTATCGACTTGTCCACCTGAGTGATTTTTCTGTACTACTTATGTTTTGTGACGCGAGCATCGTTAATTAAAATTAATTATTCGTCGCGCGGTGCATTTGTACAAACAACGCGGCGAGAGAATTGTATTGTGACAGCCCTGCCACTGCGGCTCTGTATATTACTAGTAGTTTGTGACATCAGCGGTCTATGGAACGTCAGGTCTTTACCGAGACTTGGCTGTCTGTCAATCTGTCATAGAATTTTACCATTACTATGGCTGTTATAACAACAAACAAAAGATTGAGTGTCGTGGAACACTTGGTTGGAGAAAAGTTACAAAAATTTAATCCCCTAAAAATATTCCCAAAAATAGTTCGTGACAGAAAAATCTTATAAAGATTTACCATCCAAAAAGGAACTGCGTTCCAAAAACTGTTTAAAAATGTTGTACGGAGGTACGGAACACTTTATATACGAGTCTGAATCGCACTTGTAGCCTATATGTTGATCCTTCCTGCATACTAAATCTTATTAAAATTAGTCCAGCCGTTTGCGCGTGAAGAAGTAACAAACAGTCGTAGTACAATGCTACAAACTTTTAGTTCTCTGTAGACTGCTACAAAATCTGTAGCTTCGTTCGTAGCACAAGCTATAAACTTTGTAACACATCGTAGGATGTACTACGAGAACCGTAGCCATCGTCACGTTCGTAGCAAAATGCTACAATCACTTTAGCGCTCTTCTTACATTTTGTTTACTTTACTTTCATAGCACAATAGATTTTGGTACGAAACGTTTCAACGTATATTTGCGCATAATTTATCAATTTATGTACCTTTATTCAAGAAGTAGTGAGAACTTTCAGTTTTTTTGTAAAATGTTTCATCATCAGATCTTTCTGTCTCCACTGCAGGAGCATGACCCTCTCTGTACTACCAGAGCCATACTTGGCCAGAGCAGCCAGAGGACTTGGCCTTCAATCTCCTCGCTGGCCAGACGGGTTGGAGAGGTCTCACTGATGTTTATAAGCTTTGTTTATTTTGTATTTCCTAAGTCGCCTTCTACGACATCCACGGGAGGACTTGGAGTGGCTCTATTCTACTCGGCCGGGACCCACACAGCAAAGTTTCGACATATATTTGCGTATCATTTATATATCTTTCTTCAGGAAGTATTGACAACAGTCAGGTTTTTAAAAAAATGTTTATAGAACAAAAATGTATACATTATATATTGCGTTGATACAACCACCTGAAATCCAGGTTACAAACCAAATTATTGCTAGTACTGCTTGCTCTGTAGGGCGGCCAATTAGCAGCCGGACAAGGGACTCTGATTGCGGCGGGTAAACCAGCCCTTAACACCACAAGCCAGACTATAAGCCGCTAATCAATGTATCTTTTTGGTATTGTGCGGGTTTTCCTGTTTAGACGATATCGGGTTTACCTTATTGTGGAAGATGTACAGTTAGCTAACTAGACATCTGGGCCAGCCCTCTGCGTATATTTTGAATTTTCTCTTAAACTCAAAATGATATTAACATGAAAATGTATATTTAGAAAGACTTTTAAATCCCATTCTGGTCTGGGAGAAATAAATAAAACTTAGAATGTACCAGCTGCTTCCCTTTCCACGCAGATCGTAAATGCCGATCGAAGGAATGGGCAAAAATGCAAATCACGTTAACAGGCGATGCGGCTAGCAACCCATCACTGTATTGATTGCTTTCCATCTTCTCGCCCACCATGACGCTAAAAGTGGCTTTTGGGTCTTGCGGCCCTGGGCTCTGCATAGAACCGCAAGACCCAAAATGCTCTGTCTGCCCCATTAGGGATAAAGACGTGATAGTATGTATGTATGTATGTGTTTAAAATCTTTTCGATTGAAAACGAGTAAATTAAAAATATACGTAAAGTACCGGCCCTGGTATCTCGTTAGCTGACTGTTCAATTTGAGCAGACTATTCCAAACATACATACAATCATCATCATCATCATCATCAGGTCTTTCGGTCTTTTTGTTTCAACTGCAGAAGCACGACCCTCTCTGTACTACTAGAGCCATTCATGGCCAGAGCAGCCAGAGGACTTGGCCTACACTCTCCTCGCTGTGGCCAGACGGGTTGGAGGAGCCTACACTCTCATTGATGTTTATAAGCCTTGTATAAATACTCTATCATGTCTTTAGACGACCTCCGTGGCGTAGTGGTCACCATGCTAGTCCGCCACCCAGAGGTCCCGGGTTCGATTCCAGGTCAGGGCGAGTTGGAAAATGGCCTTTTTCAAATTGTCCTGGGTCTTGAATGTTTATCTATATATGTATTTGTTATAAAATATAGTATCGTTGAGTTAATATCCCATAACACAAGTCTCGAACTTACTTTGAGGCTAACTCAATCAGTGTAATGTGTCCCTATATATTTATTTATTTATATTTATTTATTTATCCCTAAAGGGGCAGATAGAGCATTTTGGGTCTTACGGCTCTAATCAAACATAGCTCAAAGCCACAACACTTGTTAAACAAAGGCTTTTTATCGTGATCATGGACATATAACATTATAATACAGAATAATAGAATACATGAATCAGTTGTCAAAAGGCTTTATCGCAGCTGCAATCTCTCCCAGACAACCGAGGTGCTTGGGGATGTTCGACACAAACAAATGAGGTGCAATATTATAGGCGAGAGAAAATAATAATACAACTGATAAATATACTTTTAGTTTATATCCGTTTATTAAAGGTTTTATGTTATTTTTTATTTAGTTTATTTTTATTAGGTATATAAAATTTGCCGTATGGCATCCGGCACTCCAAGTTCTCCCGTGGGTTTCGAGAAGGCGACTTAGGAAGTACAAGCTAAACAAAGCTTATAAACATCAATTAGACCTCTCCAGCCCAAGAAAGCGTGGAGAATGTAGGCCAAGTCCTCTGACTGCTTTAGCCAAGTATGGCTCTGGTAGTACAGAGAGGGTCTTGCTTCTGCAGTGGAGACAAAAACACCTGATGATGATAAGATGTTTATAAGAAAAACTTACTGGCTGATTCATTCACTAACTGAACAGTCAATAAATAAATAAATAATAAATAAATAAATAATGCAATAAACTGCTAAACCTGCTGGGTCAAGATGTATAAAATATTTATATATTTTTTTTAAATATAAAAAACCGAGTGCCGTAGAACTTCGTTACCTTCGTAAGCCCCCAAAAAAATCCGTTCCTAAAAAAGTTCGTGACAGAAAAGTGTGACGGATAAATCTCACACTTTTTTCGCCTAACCCCCGCCAAGTCCGTAATGTCCAAAAAGGAACTTCTTTCCAAAAATTCAAGGATACATCCATTTAGCAAATATATCAGTGTCTTTTATTTTGAGTTTAAAAACATAATTTTGTGTACCTACATAATTGAAAACGAAACTCTTCCTCACAAATTGAATGACAAAACCACAAGAATGTAAACAGTACCCTCCCAAATCTCTTCCAGATTGAGTTTCAAAGACAAACGTCGACCTCACAATTATGTTAACATTATACGAACACTGTAACTGAATCCAACAGATTTCAGTTCATACGTTTGAATTGCTATCCTTACTTCATTCCAAATTCCTAACTGAATATTTTTTTATAGATAATAGTAAAAAAGAAAAATTAAACGTGAAAACATATAAAGTGGTTAAGAACTTAGCGGAATGAAGAGAGACATTGAAAGTACTCCACCGACAAGAGCCCAGCTCTTAAATATAAGAAGAGATTTTTTTTAAATAAATAAATAAATATATAGGGACAAATTACACTGATTGAGTTAGCCCCAAAGTAAGTTGGAGACTTGTGTAATGGGATACTAACTTAACGATACTATATTTTATAACAAATACATATATAGATAAACATCCAAGACCCAGGAAAATTTGAAAAAGGCCATTTTCCAACTTGTCCTGACCGGGAATCGAACCCGGGACCTCTGGGTGGCGGACTAGCATGGTGACCACTACGCCACGGAAGTCGTCAAAACTATATCCTCCCAAATCCCTTCTAGATTGAGTTTAATATTCAAAGGCAAAAATCAAATAACATTTACATAATATCTTTGGATATTTGTGTCAATGACAACACAAGCTAATGTCGGGACGATGCTTGCGCGGTCAAATTTTGGACAATATCACGGTAAATTCACATTAAATAATATAAATAATTAATTCATTCATTCAAAATAAAAGTATCACATGTATTTATCCGGGGAATCAGCTATTTACATGCCAAATTTCATTTCAATTGATTCAGTTGTTTTGATATAAAAGTGCTACAAACATCCTTACATCCAAAACTAACGCATTTTCTTCTTCTTCTTATCGTGTGTGTTAGTGGTGACTAACACTAGTGTAAGAGTTTTTAAACCGCCTTAAAGGCCTCTGACACGGTTTTTAGGTAACGACCAATGTCAAAGACAGTGAACGGGACCGACGGCTTAACGTGCCCTCCGAAGCACGGATCATCTTACTTATCAGTCAATCAGGTGATCAGCCTACAATGTCCTAACCAAACTAGTACAACAACACAACGTCGTTGCCCCCGCCGGGAATCGAACCCGCGACCTATGGGTGTGAGCCGAACGCTCTAACCACAACACCACGGAGGCAGTTAACTAACGCATGAATAATATTAATAGAATTATAAGAGAGGCTGTGGTCAAATCCAAGAGACTTCAGTGAATAAGTTAAAATCGCCATCGCGACTTTATTCATATTCCAAACTGAGTTAATCTGCACGGACTAAGTTCGGGGTCGTCTGTCGTTGAATTTGGGCCGCGGTTTGATATGGTAAATACGGAAAGGCTGGGGATGGACTTATCAAATATATAAATTATACACATGAACTCCTTTCAACTTAATATGGATATGTTCCCATGCTGGTCTGGGAGTAATAAAAAAACTTAGAATGTACCAGCTGCTTCTCTTCCCACGCAGATCGTAAAAGCCGATCGAGGGAATGGGCGAAAATGCAAATTATGTTAACAGGCGATGCGGCTAGCAACCCATCACTGTATTACTGTTATTAGTATTACGGGACTTACCGCGATTAATATCGTTTTTTGCCAGATATTTATCTGGCAAAAAACGATATTAATCGCGGTAAGTCCCGTAATACTAATAACAGTAATTGTGACCGTGAAACTCTAAAACCATCACTGTATTGATTGCTTTTCCATCTTCTCGCCCACCATGACGCAAAAGTGGCTTTTGGGTCTTGCGGCCCTGGGCTCTGCATAGAACCGCAAGACCCAAAATGCTCTGTCTGCCCCATTAGGGATAAAGACGTGATAGTATGTATGTATGGTATGTATGTACCTATGAATATGTTACGGCTAAAACCCGAAATGCGGCTACGCCTAGGTTTAGCCGACTAGACCTCTAGACAGCCGGTCTCTTCTTCTTATCGTGTGTGTTAGTGACTAACACTAGTGTCAGAGTTTTTAAACCGCCTTAAAGGCCTCTGACATGGTTTTTAGGTAACGACCAATGTCCTCCGAAGCACGGTTCACCTTACTTATCAGAAAATCAGGTCATCAGCCTGCAATGTCCTAACCATACTAGGACAACAACACAAAGTCGTTGCCCCCACCGGGAATCGAACCCGCGACCTCCGGGTATGAGCCGAACACTCTAACCACTACACCACGGAGGCGATCTCTGATGGCTACACTTAGGTGTATCATTATACAATGACATCAACAAGAGCATGACTCTTAAATGTAGGAGTAGTATATTGTATATTTTTTTATTTATAATATTTTAGGAAGACTTACAGCTATCAATACAGATTATATAGAAACAATAAGATGATCAAATTATTGTCATCTCCAGCTAAATATAGAGAAACAATAAGATCAACAGTTATTGTCACCTCTTTGCTGAGTAAGTTTAAATAAATAAGTGCTTCCAGTTTTGAGTCCTTTAATAAATTTTGATGCAAAATAGATGACTGTTGCGCGTTTTAAGAGTCCCATTTGCATTTTTTCTAATTTGTGCCAAAAAACAGAAGTGGGGAGCGAGGGGGGGCCCCGGGTCGGGTCCCTCATCTGCATAACTGTAGTTTAAAGTTGCGCCTTGAATAACGTTAAATATGCGAAACTTTGAATAATATCAGCTCGACTCTGTCATATCTGACTTTGTATTAAATTGTTGTTGCTGTTCGCTGCGCTCAAAACTTTACATTTTTGAAGCTAACTTGGGATTTCAAGTTGGCAACTCAAGTAAAGTAAACATATTTATATGAGTAGAGTTTTTTAAAAAGTGATTGTGTCTGATAAACTTTACACAGTGCAAGTGTCTTGCCTGCTACATACAATTGAATTGAAGCAATAAATGACTGGTTTAGACCATACTTGTGTGTCTAGTTATATATTATGCTATATATATATATAAAATGTATATTTAGAATATCAATTGGTTATAGTGATTATTACTGTATTGAGTATATAAAAATCGAAACTGCGCCACCTGTTATCTATTCTCTTATTCTAGTCTTATTATATATTTTAACATTTCTTCTCTTTTTGGTTGCCTGTAAGAGATGGCTTCGGCGATAAGGCCGCCTCTTGTACTAAACTACATGTTGCTATTTAATAGATGTTCCAAAATTGTAAATTTCTTTTGGTGTACACACCAAAATGTTACATTCATTTGTATTGTATTGTATACATATTAGTGGGTAGGCAAAGACTATGGATTTCCACTTACTACGATCCTTGCGAACCTCTTTTGCTTCGTCAACACTCAAAACTCTTTTCATGCATGTTCTCCGGTTATACTCATTACATCACCTTTCTTCAGAACATCTGCAATTTGTTCGCAGAACATTCGTCGAGGTCGACCAGGTTTGGTTCTCCTCATCCACACCCGCACGATTAATACTTTTAGTTTGTCTTTTTTCATCCGTCCTCTCGACATGATCAAACCACTTTAATATTCCTTTCTCAATTTTTATCACTGCCTTCTCTTTCACCCCACACCTTTTAGTTATTACATAATTTCTTATCCCGTCTTTCAAAGTTTAGATATTTTGTTCATACCATGCAAGTCGTCTATTGCTTTAATTTAATTGTATGCAACAGGCAAGAAACTTGCACCGTGTGAGTAGACCTTTATTTCCATAAGTATAGACAAAATAATCTAAATAAAAAGTTAAGTGCAATCCCTTTGAAGTTACATAGTAATACTTAGTTTTGTACTTTCTTTACAAATTACCAGCCTTATGTTATGTAAACACATAAACAATCAAATCTTTTCCCTTTATAATATAAGTACTTACATCTCTACCACGATTAACAAATTCATATAATTTTATATTCAGATTATTCAATTCATTCTTTAAAAATATAGATTAAATTTACTGAATATTATTATTTAACAATCTTCATTTTCCTTATAACCAAGAGAAAACCTTTTTATTGACTCATAAAACTCCAAAACTGCTTTCTACAAATCATAAAAAGTCGACAAGCCGTTCTCAAATATCGGACAATGGAGCACACTTCCGACAATTTGAAACAATGGTCCGAAACAAAAGACCCAAATGATCAGTAACATTGTAAAGCGATTGGTTCAATTAGAGCCGATGACGGACCGGACCGGGTCCGGGCAGGCCGAGTCCGGGCAGACCGTATCCGGCTCGGCCGACCAAATATTTGCAGATCCCTTCTCGTTTACAGCATGGGGTTTGCTGTAGCGATTTAATCTTCTTCTTTATTAGTGACAATGCCTTTAAGTTTGGGTAAATAGACGCGTTGTATGGTTTTTTTGTAGAATTACGTACATTGGGCCGTCTGGTTTCCGGCTTCTTTTCTTCCAGACCAGTATCTAAGGAGCATTCTTTTAAACTGTACAGTGTAAAAAAATGTCTGACTTAATGTTCTACTTATATGTTATGCATAACATATGTGTCAACATAGAATTACATTATAATAATTATGACAAAGCCCTTCTGGCGAGTAGGCGAGCAATACTGTGAAAATAAGTTTTTTTCTTCTTAGCAGTGGTGGGCTGACATCGCTACCTTTTCTTTTAAACATTAATATTTTAATTACACTACATGTAATGTAAATTATAGGTATACTTATTGACGTGTGAAAGTGCCTGTCTGATTTCTTAATAAACATTTGAATTTTAAATTGAATTTTGAATTTAAGGCCTGGTTAACTTCCCACCAATCTACCTACAGATGATGTGCTGATAAAAACAGATTTTGGACAACAATAAAATATATTTATAGGATAAGTTATACTACTAGAAATGCGTTAATTATTTCTGTACCTAATACGGCTGTGTACGTATAAAAAGAAATAAACATAATAGATTATTCTTTAGCTTAGTGGAAAAACACGCTAAGCTCAGGGATTATTTCAGATTATTCCAGTCGATCGGAAAGACTGCGTTGAAACAAAAACAGAAGTTGATCGCTCCGGACTCGAGCGGGATTTACATGCAAATGAAGGCTCTATTTGATACTCCGGTGGAATTAGAACAGGCGAGTACCGTCCCGCGTATGGCTGCAGGATACAACACAATACAATACCTTTTATTGCACAAAATAAATAAATACAGGACATAACTTAAAAACTAGGAAATGCGTAAAAGGCGGCCTTGTCACTAAGCAGTTTCTTCGAGGCAATCTCGCTATACGATAGAAAGAAGTGATGGGAAATTAGGTAGTGCGGGTTAGTCAATATAATGTGGTTTAAGATCTTTATTTATTCTCATAAAGAAATACTACATTTCACTTACTGAGAATAACAATTCTTATACAATAATATACTTACAAAATTTTAATTGCAAAATGATCTTCTGTGAGCATACATGACATTAATTAACATTGTTAAAATACACTACACACTCAGCACAAACACTTACAAAATTTTGGTTATAAAATGTTTTGCTTGTTAACATTGTTTAAATAGGATACGTACAAACATAAAAATAATAAACATACTTATACAGTAATTATATAAACATAGATACATATACATTATACTTAAATACATACAAAGTATACAGAGCAAAAAAATGATATTAACAGTACAAGGTGATTAAAATAAACAGATAAAAGAAAAGGATATTTATTGACCTTTCATAAGGATAGAAAATAAGATTCATCTAAGTGTAACCATGTGAGTCAGCTGAAACTAAGAGTAGTGCATTTCGGCTTTTAGTCTTTTTTCTTATGCAGTAAAGATATAAAGGTTGGTTGAAGACAGAGAGGAATGGAAGGAATTATACCGACAAGAGCGTCGCTCTGAAATTTAAACGAAATAAAAATATTACTTAACTATGTTTTTTATATATTTTCTGCACAAAAAAAAAACATTATTATATATTGATCCGTACAACCATAAATTAAAAACAAAACACATAAATTTTGGAAAACCGACGACCCTAAGTCGACGTTCAAATTAAAAAATATTATGGATTTGCGTCTTTTGGCTAAGAAAAAAATTTAACATTTAACATTTTACATTTCACGTTGGATAAATAAACAAGGAAAAATTCTACCTCCTCGTCCCCGCACGTAAGTCTATCAAGTGAATTGCTTTACAAATGCCGTCCATTTGAGACAACTTAGCCACATCGCTCCGACCGGACGATTGTCCAAATCATTGCGCACATTACGTGCCGTCTCGGCCGGCCGGACAATCGCAGCGGTCAATCGGTTTGCCGCTGTTTGCAATTGCATTGTCTGGAGCGATTATTGTTTCGGGCTGTTGATATTCTTTTGTTAGTTTTTGACCTAATTGCTACTCGATGAGACAATTTACACCCAAAAAATGATCACTTTTTGCTAAATGTTCAAAATGCTCCAGGTTATACCCAGGCAACCCTGTACATTGAGACATATTATCTTTTTAATGTGCACCACCCTACATAAATGTCACATTCTGCTACTCGATAGGGTAGGGTTGCATACGGCCCCCTCTTAGTCTATGAGAAAATAAGCAAAAATGTTTTGCAAGTGAGAATATTATTTAACATTTTTTATTCTGGTCGATAAACAAACAAGGAAAACTTCTACCTCCTCGTCCCCACACGTAAGTCTATCAAGTGAATTGCTTTACAAATGCCGTCCATTTGAGACAACTTAGCCACATCGCTCCGACCGGACGATTGTCCGAATCATTGCGCACATTACGTGCCGTTTCGGCCAACCGGACAATCGCAGCGGTCGATCGGTTTGCCGCTGTTTGCAATTGCATTGTCTGGAGGGATTATTGTTTCGGGCTGTTGATATATTTCTTTTATTTGTATCAGTTAAATTTAAAAGTTACATGTAAGGATCATCATCATCAGGTCTTTTTGTTTCCACTGCAAGAGCACAACCCTCTCTGTACTACCTGAGCCATACTTGGCTAGAACAGCCGGAGAACTTGGCCTTCACTCTCCTCACTGGTCAGACGGGTTGGAGAGGTTTAATTGATGTTTATAAGCTTTGTTTATCTTGTATTTCCTAAGTCGCCTTCTACGACATCCACGAGACTTGGAGTAGTTCTAGTGGCCCTAATATATTCTGCCACACGACAATATGTAAGCAAAACCGTCATATTATAAAACACAAACCCATTTTATACTAAGTTTAAACGATAATTTATGGTTAGTTAGGTACTCTTTTTATGGACTGTCAGAAGATAAATAAATAATAACTATTTATGTAGATTAGCTATATATATTAGCAAGTACGTATGTTTGGTATATCGAAGTACTATATTTCTAAAAATATACGTAATTTGTTCATTGCAACATGTGTATATTTTGAAAGGCGCAATTACTAGTATGTAAGTCGGTTGACTGGTATAGAAAGCCCGTTCACAATTTTTGTAATAAAGAATAGGTAAATAAAACTATTCGCCCAAATAGGATTGACATTGATAGATGAGATACTGTCATTTTGCTTTAGTCCCATATCTCTGCATTTTACTAAATGTCAACTTGTTTATGGTGGGTAATTGGTTAATTAATATAGTAATTATATATATTCTACTAAATAACAGACAAGGAGAAGTGTTAACCGAACTGTAGTATAACTCTCAAGCATTTATCATTAAAACCATTAACAGCAGACTGCACACTACTGCATCGGTAATTACCGGAGTTAATGCATCGCTTGATACACTAATTTTTAGTTCATTCTAGGATATCGATGTAATTGTTTTGTTTTTGTTTTTAACCTGTTTTGTCCCATTGTTGGACAAAGGTCTCTTTCTTCTTCTTATATACATTTGATGTGAGGTTTAGATCATAACTCTCCGCACTGGTCCAGCAAGAGTTGGCGGGTATTGCCAGAGCCTCGTTCCTTAATCAGCAGGGTGTACCACGGGCAGGTGAGGTTGGCTTGGATTCCTGATGACAAGATGGTGGGTGGAACACCATTTCAAGAAAATATTGATATATTTTAACTTGTAGCTAAAAATAAGTTCAAATATACAGAATTTTTTTCAAAAACATTTTTGTACAAAAGAAACCACACTTGTGCGAAGTTTAAGTGAAATTCAAAACGAGGGACATTTTTACGCACTTTTGCTCTTTATTTTATCCCAAACTTTTGTAAAGGGTAGGGTTTCTTAAGATAGACTTGAAGGATATATAAATCGAAAGAAGTGACTATCGCCAGAACATAAGTTTGCAATGTTATTTTCAACGCTTTATTTTTTTCGAACCAAAATCAAAACTGAAATTAATATACACTACACGTAATGTAAATTATACATATTGACGTATAAACGTGCCTGTAAAGGTCTCATTATTGATAAAACAATTGAATTTTGAATTTTTAAACAAAATGTTGACAATTTTGCACTCGCGTAATTCAGTTCCCTTTTCTGGCAATATTCCACTCAAAGCTTTGACAATCCTTCAAACAATAGAGCTCTGAGACTTGGCAGCGTCCAACAGAACAGTGTTTGAGCTGTCCAAATCAACTGGAAGTACATTTGATCTCTATTTTAATGAAGCAAGTCTGAAGTGGCGACTAGAGGGCCCTTCACCTGAATAGTTTAACTAAACAGCTACTGATATTATAAATATAGATACCTATATATACGGCCCAATCACACAGATTAAAAGCCTTTGTGCCTTTATTGTTTTTATAGTTTTTTTTATTCCTAATGGTGCAATAAAGTTAGTTTGTATTTGTATTGAGCTATCCCCAAAGTAAGTTCGAAACTTGTGTTACAGGATACTAACTCAACATCTCATAGCTCATTTATAGAAAATCCAAGATCTAGCCTAATCAGAATCATTTTTCATCTTGACCTGACCGGGGATCGGCTAGCAACTTATCACTATTTTTTTTGCTTTTTCCACCTTCTCGCCCACATGACGATAAAAGTGGCGCTGGGCTGACTGCTTAGATCCACAAGACCCAAAGTGCTCTGTCGTCCCCGTCAGAGATAAAGATGTGACAGTATGTATGTAATGTTTTTCTATGTTTTCAAAGACTGATAGGAGCCTGTCGGTTTCCAAATAACAACAAGTGGAATATTGTCAAATGAAAATGCTAATACGCCGAAATGACAATTTAAATGTTTCCAAAGTGCAAATAGATTCCAAGAGCTCCCGGGGGTCGGGAGAAGTCAAAAGTCCGTCGCCAATCTCCATTCAAATGAGGCCGGAGTGGTCGCCAAGTTAAATAATACTGATGGACATTATCAATATTGGGTTAGGCAATCAAGTTACATTCAGTGGCTGGGGCTGACGCGGCCAGAATTTTTAATGGCTGTATGGAAATAAGGTGCTAGTCTAGGAGAAAAAGAAAACTTTGAATGTTCCATTTGCATCTCTTTGTGCGCAGATTGTTACGCTGATCAAGGATATGTGAAACTAAAATCATATAGGCGTCGACTTGCGTCACATCACTATTTAACCCCCGAGGGGCCATACTGTGAAATGAGTTTCTTTCGGCGTTTCTTCTCAGCAGTGGTAATTGCAAAGTGCTGGCATCAGAAGCTTTTCTTTATAAAATAAATTAAATTTTGTAAAGGTGTAAGTACTTAATAAACATTAGAATTTTAGAATTTTGAACACAGAAGCAAAAACTTAACACAATACAATCAAAAATATAAATTTTTTATTTAACACAATAGATAAATAAATAATATAAACTTTATTGTAGTGTCTCTAAGTTCTAGTACAACATAGATATTGTTGCAAAGTGAATCACATAGACAAAGTAGGTATCAAACAAAAATGTATTTTCTTATATTTAGTTATAATTTGTGGAAAGAAATCGCCAATAATTCAGTCCCCATTGGCAGAAATTTGATTGATTATTTTCAGTTCGGAAGGAAATTAAGGAAATATTTTCCTATTAAAATCCAATTTCGTTTCGCCGATGAGAAAGCAATTAGTATGAATAATAAAACCTTTTTATTAATTTTAAGTCCTCTTTGCTTAAAAAAAAGCTGTTACTTTTGAAAAGCGGGGCAGAGAAGGTTCTCAGTAATTACAAATTTATTTGCCACGCAAATTAAAAACCCCCGATAACGCCATCTAGTGATAAGTGGCGGAACCAATAACATTCTAACCGATGTTAAGTGGAATTTATGTCCGTAGCGCCATCTATTATTTGCCAGGTAAATTACAAAACCCCGAACCTTTTAAATAACTGAACCGATTTTCATTAAACATGGCTACGAACCACCACAACTTTAACATAATAATAACTACACTGAAATTGTTATATCCGTTCGAGCGCTATGATGTCACAGACAGACTGACATTAGCGTCAAACTTATGACTCTTAAGACTCTTTTTTTAGGGGGTTGAAAATACTCTTGAACTTAACAAGTCCACCAATCTTCTTCCGCCATTTTAGTTTCTACTGCTAACCACAGCATAACTGCCTCCGTGGTGTAATGATTAGAGCGTTCGGCTCATACACGGAGGTCGCGGGTTCGATTTCCGGCGGGGGCAACGACTTTGTGTTGTTGTCCTAGTTTGGTAAGGACATTGTAGGCTGATCACCTGATTGTCTGATAAGTAAGATGATCCGTGCTTCGGAGGGCACGTTAAGCCGTCGGTCCCGGTCACTGTCTTCGACATTGGTCGTTACCTAAAAACCATGTCAGAGGCCTTTAAGGCGGTTTAAAAACTCTGACACTAGTGTTAGTCACTAACACACACGATAAGAAGACCACAGCATATATAACTTTACTCTCTGCTTTACGATAGAAAAGTCCAGCAAACGATGCGCTCCTTTGTTTTGCACCCGGGATTAGCTACCCCTTTTTTCGCGTAATCTTTCAGATCCCAAATTAATTGGGGATCATGTGCTTAACTACCGACACTAATACCGCTTTGGCTAACATTCTATTAATTCTGTAACCTTCCTTCCATAATGGACTGGAGAAAAAAAAACCGGCAAAAACCATTTCGAGCCTCAACAAAAGTAGTTTTTACGGCCCCCAAAAACCCAAAGCTGTTAAAATACATAGTAATTTGGGTAGCTGTTTATCCCTTGATAATATATTTGTATGAAAAGTTTTAAAATCGGCCGGCACTTTACGTCAACACTCCTTAGGAATGCGGAAAGGCTAAATGGTAGTAAAAGTGGCGCCCTTCTTTCAAATAAATGGTTTTAATATATATATATATATATGTATATATATATATATATATAGATAATGTGTAGGTTTATTAATTTAGTGTCTTAGTTTGTAAGTATTGTACAGCGTTCCACCCCACATTTGACCAGTATCTCCTCTGGTTGTAGGGTTGACTGGAAGAGATCCCTGACAGGGATAAGTCCGCCTTAGTACTGTTGTGTTTCATCTATGTTTAAATTGTGTCTATTTATGTACAATAAAGAATTTACAATACAATACAATACAATAAAGTAAATATGGTGATAATTAAAAATTTGACTTCCAACAATCTATACCTTGAAATTATTTAATAAATAACCTGTGAAAGTAATTGCGTGAATCAATCTAGTTTTAAAACGAGTTTTCGCCAAAACGGCCACTCGTTATAAAACTAGACGGATTATCAATAATACTTTCAAAGGCTAGTCATAATATAATTTAAAGGTCTTTCCACAGATTGTTGAAAGTCGTTTCTTTATTATCACAATATTTACTTTTAAACAATTTATTTCAAACTAGCTGTTACCCGCGACTTCGTTCGCGTGGACTTTAGGACTCCGGAATATAAATATGGTCATCAGGCTGTAAAACTTTTGCTAATGCGTCATTAATGTATATTTCTAACAGTATAGCTGGACCATTTTTTATTGCATCAGGTGTTCCAGATCTTCGAGTTTTATAACTCAACAAAAAATGCTCAGCGGGCTAAACAACTTTTGCTAAGGCGTCATTTTCATATTTCTTGTCGTTAAGCTGGACCACTAAGTTTTTGCATCAGGTGTTCTAGATCTTCGATTTTTATAACTCAACAAAAAATGTTCATCAGGCTAAACTACTTTTGCTAAGGCGTCATTTATATATTTCTTATAGTTTAACTGGACCATTAAGGATCTGCATCAGGTGTTCCATTTTCTAAAATCAATTATAGCCTGTATGTTGCTCAGGCTTAATAGCTACATAACAAAAAAAGTTTCATTCGAATCCGTCCAGAATTTCCTGAGATTGGCGTGTACTAACAGACAAACAATCATTACATACAGACAGACAGACAGACAGACATAAAAATCCAAAAAATCTTTTTTGTGTTCTGTTACTCTTTTCTTATCGCCCAAATCCATTTTTTGTAATTTTTATCAAATGTACAGACACGCGGTTCCTGCTGTTTTATTATATGTATTGATGAGGGCGCCACTTCTGCTACCATTTCGCCTAAAGCACATTTTAATTCCTAAAACAAAGCGAACTACAAAACGTGATTTTAAAAAATACTACCTCTTTGGGCATATTCTTATCACTTGTGTGAAAGAGGACGTCAAAAGACAAAAGCTTATCTGAGCCCGCATGAAAACTACGCTCTGGTACAGATTTGAGCTGTAGTGTCTGTTTTCACATACAATTTCCTTGGTTTTCGGTAACGTTACGTCATTTTTAACCACCGATAAAAAGAGGGGTGTTAAGTTACGCTAATGTCTGTCGGTCTGTCTGTCTGTGAAAGTCGTAGCGCTCGGACGGATAGACTGATTTCGATGTGGTTTTGTTATATGAAAGAAAGTTTCCTTGCGGTGGTTGTTAGCTACGTTTGATGAAAATCTGTTCAGACATTTAAAAGTTATTTAAAAAGTTATATACCCAAAACGGGATAGCAGGCATAAAAAGAATAACGATAGTGACAAAGCAAAGAGGATCGTAATAGCAGACCCATAGTTTCTGCTAACCTCCTTGGGAAACAGGCATAATAATGTTTGTGACTAATGTATGACAAAATGTATTCTATTCTCCCGGCACCACACTTATATGCACTTGATAATATGTGTAACAAAGGTTCCTATTTCTGATAGGAAGTTGTTGTAAATAGGGACTGCAAAACGATATTCCGTTGACCTAGATACCTGGCTTACATTTGATTGCACAGTTTGGCAATGTGCAGACGATTTCACATCCCATGAGCTACCTCTCGTCCCTGATATAGTTTGTCAAAATTCCCGGTATCATTGAAAGCTAAGGAAGGTAAGGTCCGAATAATTTTCTGCCACTGATCTCGATATATTATTAGCTGGATGAAATATCTCTCTTAAAATTTTATAACTACTATTGTATACGTGTTAACATATCTCTCCATCCAATACTAGAACCATACTTGGCTATAGCAGCCCGATGATTTGCCCTGTACTCTCCACGCAGCTGGCCAGACGAGTTGGAGAGGTCTCATTGATGTTTTGTTTAGCTTGTCTTGCCTATGTCGCCTTATATGTTCTTCGACATCCACAGAAGGACTTGGAGTAATCCCATTCTACTCTAACGAAAACCAAACGGTCTAAAGGTGACTAATCGCTTTTAAATATATAATAAAATGTCAAATGTGACTGTGAGTAAAATGAATATTAAGTCTAGTTAGTAACACATAGAGGTCACTCGTTTTCGCGGCATAAAGAATAGTTGGAGACATGAGAGGTAGCGACCCGCCGCAACCCGACCTTCGTGTCCTTTTGAATACTTTTCAATTTGACCCCGCTCAGAAGATTGGCCAAATTTCTGCGGCCTTTTTGTTCGCGCTAGTTTCCGTTGCTGTGACGTAGTTTCCTACCTTCACTGTTGGAGCTCTCCTTTCATAATTAAGGTCAAAAGTTGATTGTTCTTGTTTCTTGTCCCGTGTAGAGAGTCTTTGTTTAGTTAATTGAAAAGTTTCGTCGAATGTACACTTGTAAGTGGTTTAGTAGATAATGTTTTAGGGTTCTAAACCCAAAGGGTAAAAACGGGATCCTATTACTAAGAATCACCTGTCTGTCTGTCTGTCACCAGGCTGTATTTTACGAAGTGTGACAGACAAATAAAATAATTTTCACGGATGATGTATTTTTGTTGCCGCTATAACAACAAATACTAAAACCAGAATTAAATTAATATTTAAGTGGAGTTTCCTTACAACAAATATGGTTTTTAGAGAAAATGGTTTTATTTGTTTTCTATTACCTGTTTTCTGTTTCATGTCAATACAATATAGACTTATTGACGTTGAAAGAGAAAATTTGGCTCGTTTTCTTAAAATGTGTACATCTCACGTCATGCAACTGTCTAGTGTTTAGTCTAGAATTTTCTTTTTACCAACAATAATTTATTTAACTTTGGATATTTGTATCACTTGATAGTTATTTACATAGGACACAATAATTATATAACTAAAAACTAAATAACCTACCTTAATTATAAAACTATAAACTAAAATAATCTAACATATCACAATATGGAAGTAAGAGAGGAAAACTCGCACTCCGCGCTCCCTGAATTGTCCTGGAGCTCCCTTTTGGCCCAGGGTAAATAAAATTTCCAGGATTGGGAAATATTCGTGTATTTCGTTGACGTACGCTTTTTAACAACTAGTTAAAGTTAAAAAGTCAATGTAGTGACGATACGCGTCGCGAGTAGGTATTTTGAAAAATTATATTTGTTTCACGTCACTCTGTCTCCCGTACCATATTGTACGAGAGACAGAGTTGCAAGTACCAGAGGTGATTGCCTATTTTTTCCTTCTAAAATATTGTTTCGGACAATAACGTTTTCAACCCAACTCAAATTAAATGAGACAATTTTGGTGTAATTTGATTAGGTACACCTCAATTTAAGGCTATATATACGTTTTTCTTTTTTAGTAATTCGGTTTAGTTTAACTTAAATAAATTCAAAAGCTCAAGTTATTTGTTTTTAATATGGATATTGATATGCTAATAACTGTGGTCGTAAGCAATATTTCTTTATAATAAAAACGTAAGGCCCTACATATCTAATATATCAACAACATATAAAGAAATAATCTAAATTGGGCTATGTTTAAGGGAGGGAAACGTTATTATTTTTTGTATGGAAATTTAAAACTACACAATCCAGATCAGGTGGCTGTTCCGAAAAACGGATAGTAAAAGATACTCGTATATATAGTATAGGTAAGGTAGCGACGCGGCACAACCCGACCTTTGTCCCCTTTTGAATACTTTTCAATTTGGCCCCACGTAGAAGATTGACCAAATTTTAATTCTGTAATGTAGTTTACTGCCTCTTTTGGTATGGAGCCGACTATGATTAAGGTCAGAGTTGCCTGTTCTTGTTTCAGTCTCTTATAGTAACTATGTAGTGTAGTAAACTATACATTTAGCCACAGCCTATTTGAACTGCTAAAACGCACATAAATATCCGGCCAAGAGCGAGTCGAACTCGTACACGAAGACGAAGAAGTAAAACTATGTTACTTCTTCGTTGTTTATGTTAAAAATATTTACATATATAGACGGGGCTTAGCACGAACCTTTTTTGTTACGTTGTACGTGGTCGCAGACAGACTGGCTAAAGTGCAATCGTGTTTGCTTGTTGATGGTGAACACAGATTTTGATATTTTTGTGACACTACCCTCAATTTATAATATCACTACCTGCATAGTCTTATTTACGTATTAACCCCGACACACACTTCACTTACTTCTTGTTAATTGTGTGAAGGTATGTCTTTTTTATTAAATATCTATGTTTATGTAGAGAGTGTTTTTGTCTCGTTGATTAAAAAGTTTGGCACTCGCGCTTGTATCTGAAGCTGGAGTGGAGTGGTGAATTTATTTGTCCTTGGCTAGAAATTTGTTTCTTCCATACCTGGTCAGGGGGTAAATGGTGATATAGGGTGATGTTAGGCGAAATAGTACTAAAAGAAATTTACATAAATATACGTGTACCTTCCTATCTAACACACACTATCTCGTCTTTATCTTATTTTGGGTTTGCGACTCTAATAGAACACAACAAACAAAGCCACGCTTAAACGGAGATAATTAGTCTCAAATGGTCTTATACAATCGCCGTCTTATTGTAAAACGCAGACTAACTTGTTCCTAGGTTTAAATCATTATCCGACCAAATCAAGTTAACATCTAGTAGTATGCCAATGTCTCATCTGAAAATATCAACTTTATTTGGTCGGATAATGGTTTAAACCTAGTTACAAAGTGAGCGTTTTATAATAAGACGGCCAATGACTAAATATCTATTGCACATTTAAATAATTGGCCAAGTGCGTGTCAGGCCACGCGCAGTGTAGGGTTCCGTAGTTGTGAATGCCAACTTTGAGTTCTTGCCACTAAAAACGTCTAAAAACTAATATCTATTGAATTTGTAAGAAAATTTATTTTTTCAAGTAGGTACATTTTATAAGTTGATCGCCTATAACTTTTTAATTTGTATACCCTACTTGGCTCTGATAGTTTTCCTTCAAACTACATTATATATACCTGGCCATATATAACCGTTTAGCAGATAGAGGGAGGGGGGACACTTGACTCGAACAAAAATTTGAACTTTAAACCCAAATAATTCGGAAACGGATCCCTAAATCGAAAAATGGTATTTACAAGCTAACAATATTTTTGAAAGACCTATTTAACGATACCCCACTCAATGTATTTGTCGAGAAAAAAAATATTGACTACGTCTTTACTTGTATGGCAGCTACCATGAAAAAAAATTTTTTCCATATTTTATTTTACGACTTTTTTGCTATAATTAATATACATATCCATGCCAAATTACAGTTTTCTAGTACTTATAGTTTCTCTGTAGGACCGTGGACAGACAGACAGACAGACAGACAGACATGGCGAAACTATAAGGGTTCCTTGTTTACTACGGAACCCTAAAAACCAGCCTTATGAGTTTGATACCCTTGTTCAGTGTTCATACGCGGACGTTTTGCTCTGTTTGAGCACAAACACCTGTGTTACGGCCGGAACAAACGGCCATTTCGTTTTATGAGGTTTTATTTGCATTTTAAATTTAACATATTTATTTGCTTGACAATATCCTTTTTTTGGATTTTTGTTTTGTTACGTTTATTTCTCATTAGGTACTGTTACCTGTCCTATGTCAATAAAAACCTTTGAGTTTGATACGTAATAAGTGGATTTATAAGCATAATAACGTTCGCACATTATTAGGTGATTAGATACATTAATAATTAATAATAATTAGTATGCACGGTAACACAGGTGTTTAGCACCTTTGTTACTGCCAGAACAAATTTCTTTTTCATTCCATGAGGTTTTATTTGCATATTAATTTTAACATATTTATTTTCTTGACAATATGCTCTTTTTTGGATTTTTGTTTTGTTTGTTTTATCTCTCATTAGGTACTGTTACCTAACCTATGTCAATAAAAACATTTTATTTGGCATACGCGAGCTCATAAGCATAATAACGTTCGCACATTATTAGGTGTTTTGGTTTAAAACAGGCCTTTAGTACCTAAACACCTGTACACAGAAACACAGGTGTTTAGTGCCTAAACACCTGTAGATAGTTACACAGGTGTTTAGCACCTGCGTTACTGCCAGAACGAATGGCCATTTTGTTTTAAATATTTTTATTATAGAACATATTTTATTTGTTTAGAATATTGGTTTTTATTAGATTTTTGTTTTGTTAGGTTAACCTTTCTCTAGGTACTGCTACCTGATCTATGTCAATAAAAACCTTTGAGTTTGATACAGCATACGCGAGCTCAAAAGCGAACGTTATGCTTTGTGTGTGCACAAACACTCCGTTTTACGGCCAGAACAAAAGGCCATTTGATTATACGAGGTTTTATGATCCTGTTAAATTTAACATATTTATTTGTTTTGAAATGACAAATTTTACATTTTTTTGTTTTGTTAGGTAATAGGACTGATCGCGCCGTACAAGGATTTATTGTTTCAAAATACCCTGTAAGTATGCAACGTGGAAAAACAAAAAAAAATTCGACATTCCCATACAAATTGTCCGGACGGCTGCACACTTTCGTATGGAAATGTCAAAATTGGTTTTAGTATTTGACTTTTACTATACTACAGTGATCTAGTATAGCCCGTGGTCTGATTTATTACATGTAAGTGCCTTCTACGTTGTATCATCATCATCATCATCATCATCATCATTTCAGCCGCATAACGTCCAAGTTGTATAATTTTTCAAAATTAAAAACTGATTTTACCCCCAAACTACTCAACCAATTTTAACATAATTTCTATGGGACCACCAAAACAGATTTGTACCAGTCCAGGCATCTTCGAATAATTAGTGAACATAGAAATAAAAAAGAACACGACGTTTTTTAAAGTCAGTTGAATTAACAGCAGCCACTGTTATCATACCTTCATTAATGGCTCATTTCTTTCCGTAGGTATATACGATGTTTGAAGTGAGCGTTCATACCTGAAATAAAAAACAAAACATTAATACAACATTCAACTATTTACTGTAAGCTTCTAATTTGATTTGATTTTTATAAAACATCAATTATAGGAAAATAGTTCAATAAATAATATATAGGGAAAAATTACACTGATTGAGCTAGCCCCAAAGTAAGTTTGAGACTTGTGTTATGGCATACTAACTCAACGATACTATATTTCATAACAAATACATATATAGATAAACATTGAAGACCCAGGACAGTTTGAAGTTACAGAGGATACCTTTCGCCTAGATTAGAAGCAGTAGTACTTTAAGTTTTATAAACCCGTCTAAGAATGTACTCTATTTAAAATTTACTTTAATTTTTGTTATAATTATTATTTTTAGGTAAAAAAAACTCAAAATATTTAAATTATAATATTGGATGAAATTCAAAGAATTGGGAATTGTATCGGAAGGTCGTTTCGTATCAAATAAGAGATGATTAGTAAGATCACAGCGGGAAGGAGAATATTGAAGCAACCATTACAAGTGCGCTTTGATGTCGAACAGTAGATTAAAGATAAATTATTAATTTTATCACTCTTCAAACAATATTGAGATAAAATTGAAAAGAGACGTAAACGAACATATTTTTGATGCAAAATGATCTCAAATTTTATCAAAGAGAACAGCTCACAAATAACGTAAAGATTGGTGTCTTCTAATTCAGATTTAAAGAAGGTATTCAAAAATATTACTTTAAAAAAAGCGATACTATTGGGCCACGTCCCACGGTGCAAAGGTCAAGGAAAACCACAAGATGAACTAATACCGTCGTATAAAACGCAGACTAACTATGTTACCAGGTCTAAACCTTTATCCAACCAAATAAAGTTGTCATCTAGTAGGTAATATGACACGTTCTCATCTGAAAATGTCAATTGATTTGGTCGGATAATGGTTTAAACCTAGTATCAAAGTTATTCTGCGTTTTATATTAAGACTTCTCTTCCCACGCAGATCATAAAAGCCGATCGAGGGAATGGGCAAAAATGCAAATCATGTTAACAGGCGATGCGGCTAGCAACCCATCACTGTATTGATTGCTTTTCCATCTTCTCGCCCACCATGACGCTAAAAGTGGCTTTTGGGTCTTGCGGCCCTGGGCTCTGCATAGAACCGCAAGACCCAAAATGCTCTGTCTGCCCCGTTAGGGATAAAGACGTGATAGTATGTATGGTCAAGACCCTCAGACATGACGATGCGATTATGAAGAAGAAGATGATAAATTTTTCATACCTATAACTAGGTAAACTAGTGGCTCTGTAATCTGTACACTTCGCGAGTCACCCCGTTCCGTTGAAGTTTATCGGATGAAAAAGTTCTTTAGACTTGCGTCTTAATAAGGGTAACAAATAATATATACGACTTCTTAAATTATTTTTAAATAAATAAATAAATATATAAGGACAAATTACACTGATTGAGCTAGCCCCAAAGTAAGTTAAATGGCTGAAATATGTTATTTTTGAAATCTACAACCCCCATATCTCCAACATTTTAAAAATTTTTGAATCATTCCCCAAAATAATTTTGAGCCTGCTTACAAAATTTAACAGAAATCGTTTGAGAAATTGACTTATAGGCGAGAACAGCTAAACAAAAGCATTTTTGGCCAATCTCAAAACTGAGGCGCTTCGCTCGCTCGATCAATAATCAAAACAAAATAAACCAATAACTAAATAGCTAACTCAATCTGTATGATTTTCCTTACTTTAACTATGTGTATAAGTATAACAAACCAGAATACAATTTAGATATCTAAACATTCTTGCTTATACGAAGTTCATGTCGAAAGAACTTAGGTACTCGAATAGAGGAAGAGAAACAAGGGTGAACGTATCAGGGTAAAGTTTTGATTTCATTATCTCCGAGTGCCCTGGTTCAGATATCAGTTACGAAACCGGCACATTGTTTCATTTCTTGTTACTCGGTAAGACTATCGAGGCATATATTATGTGAACCACCAGTACTTACCTTTGCGGGTTACTGATTCAGAATATGGTTCAAAAGAAAAAAAAAATGGTTATTGGTAACACTTGATTGCCAATGTTCAAAAGTTGTTGACGTCAGCTGATCATTTACTTAGAATAAATTCGAAAGTTGAAGGTAAAATTTTAAAATATAGCCGTAGAATAATTTTTGTTTTTTACGAGTATTATCGATGCTATGAGTAATAACAAATATGATAATTTTTCCAAACTAAAAACCGACTTTAACCCCAAACTACGCCACCGATTTTTAAGATAAAATTTATATGGGACCACCATGGAAGTATAACTAAAAAAAAAAGAATTTTCCAACTCGGTTTAGGCGTATTCGAATAATCGATTTTTGAAAGGTTGCCAGAAATTTTTCAGTAAATAGATAATTGTATCTTTCTCATTCAATTTTGCACGTACAATGAATTCAAATTCCCAAAGAGAGAGTACGGTTACTTAAACCGTGCTGGAGTGAATTATTATTCACCCTTTGCCGGCAAATTGAGTTGCAGTCTCAATGGGAAATTGAACTGTGTGCTCAGATAACTCAATTAACTGCCAATGTACACGATCAAAAGAAGTATTGCACACATTCTGAAACACATACGATAGGTAATTTTGTACTATACAGATCATCTTCAGGTCTTTTTGTCTCCACTACAGGAGCACGACCCTCTCTTACTACCAGAGGACTTTGGCCTACACTCTCCTCGCTGCCCAGATGAGTTTGAGAGGTCTCATTGATGTTTATAAGCTTTGCCTTCTACGACATCCACGTGAGGACTTGGAGTGGCCCTATTCTACTCTGCCGGAAACCACACGGCTTCACTATACTATA
Organism: Acrobasis consociella; assembly: GCA_963555685.1. Lineage (NCBI taxonomy): Eukaryota > Metazoa > Arthropoda > Insecta > Lepidoptera > Pyralidae > Acrobasis > Acrobasis consociella. The sequence continues at coordinate 566,266 of OY743106.1, forward strand.
CAGATCATCATCATCTTCCCCGCCTTATCCCTATTTGGGGTCGGCTCTGTATGTCAACTCCCTCCACAGTTTTCTATCATTTACCATATTTGTACTAACCCCCTCTCCTCCATGTCCCGCCTTACACATTCCCCCACGTCTTTTTAGGTCGTCCTCTATCTTTGTGGCCATCTACCTTTAAGCTAACCATTTTATTTGCCAGATGTTCGGCATCTCGCCTATCACTATACTATACAGATATTACGTCTTTTTCCCTAAAGTAAACCTAATAGACAGATTAGGGCCGTGTCCTAAACGTACCAACCAATGACTGGACTATAAAGTAAATTCGGTCAATTGGTTGGTACGCCGTCGGCATGCCGACAAAGCTGCAGCGGCTATTTCAAACGGCGTACATACCAATTCGACGAATATCGTTAGGCATAGAAAACAGTATTGTACGCACAGATCTGTACTTAATACTCAATAAGTTATTGCTTCCTTAAATGACAAATAAGTACATGCAGATTAGATGGCAAGTTAATTCATAGATGATTCCATAATCACTTCTGATGGGCGCTGCAATAGGAGAGAGGAGGAATCGTGGCACTGTTAGTATAGTACCTTGAAGTAAATTAATTAAAATTCAATTTATTTATATATATTTTTTTTATATCTATATATATATATGTGTGTATGTGTACGCAAAACCGTATCGCCTTCTTAATCCCCGACAAAAAGAGGAGTGTTTTAAGTTTATCGCCATTTGGTGATAACGCTTCAAATTCGGGGTTTTGTAATTTACTTGACGAATAATAGATGGTGGTACGATATCAATATATTATGTAGGTACACTTATCATTAGTCATTTACCCGAAAAATAATAGGGCAAACCCGAACTTTCAAATACAGACAAAAATAGCCAAACAGCATCGCAAGGTTACTTTCTTTTACGTAAAATCGCTTCGAAATTGGTCTATCCGTTCGAGAGCTACGATGTTACGAACAGACAGAAATAAGCGTTTAACTAATAACACCCTTCTTTTTTATCGGGGTTAAAATAAATGGCAATTACCTCTTTTCTATTAATCTATATACATATAATAAGACTTTTGATTGCTTTTCCATCTTCTCGCCCACCATGACGCTAAAAGTGGCTTTTGAGTCTTGCGGCCCTAGGCTCTGCATAGAACCGCAAGACCCAAAATGCTCTGTAGTATGTATGTATGTATGTATATAATAAAACAGTAAAAAAAATGTGGCTATACATTGAATATAATATATTTCCAATAAAATATTTAAGGTGAGGGAGACGTTGTAATAGAGTAAAAATTAAAAAAAAATGTCTGTCTGTTAGTCTGTTTGTACATGCAAATCTTCGGAAATACTAGACAGATTCAAATGAAACTTTTTTTTGTTAAATAGCTGTTAAGCCTGGGTAACCTATAGGACTATAGGGTATAGGTAATTGTTTTGGAAAATTCAACACTTGATGCAGAACCAACTGTCCAGCTTAACTATAAAAAATATAAAAATAACGCCTTAGCAAAAGTTGTTCTGCCCGATGAGCATTTTCATAAAGTCTGCACGAACAATGTCGTGGGGCTCGACTACTTATCAATAAAATACCTATCCAAATATACCTAATCGTAATACCTACATATTGTATGAGACGTGAAAAAGTGCCTGCAAAAGCGATTCTTGATTCTTTGAATAAATATGGATGCCGTGATGACCAAGCAGTGTGTGAGAGAGAGGGCAATAACGTTTAGTGGCTTCCGCATTAGTGATAACGAGGGAGGAGGAAACATCTTGCTGACCTACTTTTTTTGTTTACCTGCTACGTTTTTTGCCGACGCAGTTTTTGATGCAAACGATTTCCTTGCATGGCATTTCGTTAATCTTTGTGCAATTGTTATAAAAAGATATGCTTTAGGCTCATCTGTTCCTTACGCCTTTTTACCCGATTACAGGGAAGCTAAAAGGAGGGTTATGTGTTTCGCCGCTATATATGTATCTTCATCTATTCCTCCGTATCTTCTATGATATACGAACTCCGTGGCGTAATGGTCAAGGTCGCTAATCCGCAAGTCCTAGGTTCGATCCCCAGCCAGGGCAAGTTGAAAAATGACCTTTTTCAAAGTGTCCTTGGGTGCTAATTTATTTTATTAGTATCCTATAATAAAAGTTACAGTTACTTTGAAGGTAGCTCAATCAGTGTGATTTGTACCTATGTATTAATTTATTTATTTATACATGGTACCTTAACTAATGAGGTATCGTTGGAAGAGTCTTGACTGCGCGCTAGTTTATAGGTTATGCGATGTCACAACAAATTAAATATGGCGCCCACTTTGGGCTAAAAAGTTAGTAACTAAAAAATTTAATAAATCGATTCATACAGTATGAGGTATCAAATGAAAGGGATTAAAAAGCACATTTCAAAAATATTATACATATAATAAATATAAATAGGTACATTATTAGTTTTGGCTCTCAATTTTTCCGTAAACGAAAACTTGTCTAAATATGAGGTGATCTAAACCGAAACTGTTGATGTGATGGAAACTGGTACAATTCATTTTTCAAATTATTCCTACTATCCTACTATTATTATAAATGCGAAAGTGAGTTTATATATTTGTTAATTTGTTACCTCTTCACGCTTAAACTACATAACCGATTTGGATGAAATTTAGTATGGATATAGTTTGAGACTCGGGGAAGAACATAGGGTACTCTTTATCCCGAAATTCCCACGGGAAGCAAAGCCCGAGGATACAGCTAGTGATGACATGAATGTTAATACTCAATATGTTCTGGCTTTGCGAACCAAAATTACCCTCGTGATATCAAACTAATCAATCTTTAATTACGATTCACGCCGCCGATCTCGCATCAAATTATTATATATTTAGCATCCCACTGTCGAACCAGATTGAATTAAGTACAACCACACGAGTTATGTGATTTGCCTATCCCCGTCCTCGTCATTCCTCGTCTTAGACACACATTAATTAATTCACGAATATGATGCTTCGTATAACGTAGAACTACTGTCAAAATAGTTTCGATTGCAATACCTAATTATGATTGTTTTGATATGTGGGAATTTATACTCCGTTTTGATTGAGTGATAAACGCTCGAAGTCGAGTCGGCGCTCTAATCTATCAACTAATCGGGCGATCAGTCAGCGTGCTGTCGTTGTAAGGCTCGTCCCTAATGTATAATGTGGCATGTCTGTTCTTTCGCATGTTCGTGTCAATCATGAAGTCATTAGGAAGTTTCCTGGGTCAAAAATAGATTATTTGATACTGTTAATAGAATAAAACGACCACAAATAAATAAATTAATAGTAAGTTCGAGACTTGAGTTATTTTATTAACTCAACGATTTTATATTTTATAACAAAAACGTATTTAGATAAACATCCAAGACCAAGTATAAATTTAAAAAAGGCCATTTTTAGGGTTCCGTAGCCAAATGGCAAAAACGGAACCCTTATAGATTCGTCATGTCTGTCTGTCTGTCCGTCCGTATGTCACAGCCACTTTTTTTCCGAAACTATAAGACCTATACTGTTGAAACTTGGTAAGAAGATGTATTATGTAAACTGCATTAAGGTTTTGACACAAAAATAGAAGAAAAACAAAAAAATTTGGGGGTTCTCCATACTTAGAACTGAAACTCAAAAATTTATTTTTCATCAAACCCATACGTGTGGGGTATCTATGGATAGGTCTTCAAAAATGATATTGAGGTTTCTAATATCATTTTTTTCTAAACAGAATACTTTGCGCGGGAGACACTTCCAAAGTGGAAAAAAGTGTGTCCCCCCCCCCCCCCCCGTAACTTCTAAAATAAGGGAATTATAAAACTAAAAAAAATATGTGATGTTCATTACCATAAAAACTACCAGCGAAAATTGGTTTGAACGATATCTAGTAAGTAGTTTTTTTTTAATACGTCATAAATCATAAACGGTAATTTACCTTTCATTCAATCAACTCAAATATAAAAATTAAAAAAAAACACTACAAGACTTTTATATTATGTTATTTGCTACTACGGAACCCTTCATGGGCGAGTCCGAGTCGCACTTGGCCGCTTATTAAACTTGCTCTGACCAGGGATTTAACCCGGAACCTCTAGGCGGACTAGCATGTGACCAATATACCACATCGACATAATGTCACTTGTCATTGTTATTATCCGTTTTCAACATGATTTGAGAATAATTATTGGAAAACTGATATTAAGGCGGCCCTTCCCGGTCCGTCTATCGTCAACGCGAGCATGGTTGGAAATGCTTGTTGTTTCATCCAGCGCAATGATAGAAAAAAAAGGAAAGTGAGAAGAGAGAGATAGCACCTGAGCTCTCAGTTTGCATTATATAGTACGATTTTAGTATTATTATTTACTATTCATTGAACGAATATTAACTTTTCATAGGGTGCGGAAATTTCATAAAACTTGTTCCAGGTGATACGTTTTTTTCAGTAAGTCTTACGAGTGTGTGAAATAAATGTTTTTCATTTAGAATCTTCATTACATTTGCAAGGTTTCTATGCAAATATTTTCTTTACTTATACAATTCATGAGTACTATATGATCGGCCGAAGTTCGGGTAAAATTTGTACAAAAAAGCAGATTTTTGGAGACTTATACTGAATTTGTTTTTCCAAATTTTAATTTTTAATTTCGATAGAAACCTAATTTCTGTTAGTTCAAAACATTCCAAGAAAGATCTGTTACAACGCCATAATCACGTACGAGCGTTTGTATGAAAAGTGAGGCGGGTTGGGCGCTCTTAAGAGCGCCATTTGACTCCAAGAAACTATGAAGTCTTAGTCTATATTTTATACAAATCCTAAAAATTTTTGTTTTGACGTTTTGAAAAATATTATCTTATTTGAGTTGTTGAAATTAGTTAATTTGAGTTGAGTGAATTGGTCAACAGACCTGGTAGTTTGGTATTTTGACAAGGAGTCAATAATTGAAATCCTATCCTACTAATATTACAAATGCGAAAGTTAGTTTGTATATTTGTTTGTTTGTTTGTTTGTGACTCTTCACGCTTAAACTATTGAACCGATTTGAATGAAATTTGGTATGGATATAGTTTAAGACTCTGGAAAGGACATAGGGAACTATTTATCCCGAAATCCGCACGGGGAGCTAAGCCCGCGGGTACAGCTAGTTAAATATAAAGTTGCTTGATGAGAAATGATTACTCCACGGTTTACGCTTAACCAAGGAGTGGAGAGAGCTTTAAATAAAGCGATCTATAATTGAGTAGTTTTCACAAGTTGTATTTGTGTGAAATTATTATATTATGATTCTGGATCCCTCCCCTGTACTCGGGAACACATTCATCAAATTTAACATCACAGGAGAATTAATTAATTCCGGTTCAAACAAGGTGACGTTTAGCTTCAATTCCTGCCCCGGCAAACAGCGACCTTTGTTTTGTTATTCTGATATCAATTAATAGTTTGATGAAACTGGGCAGGCCTAGTTTTGGCTAGATATAATATTGTTAACGGTTGATTTTGTTTCGTAATAAATTTTATGGGAGCCCCACTTAATTATTTATTTTATTCTGCTTGTAGTACTGTTTGTTGTTATTGTAGCAACAAAAATACATGTTCTGTGAAATGTCATCTGTCTAGCTATCACGGTTCATGAGATACAGCCTGATGATAGACAGACAGATGGATAAACAGACAGACAGGCACACAGACGGACAACGGTGTCTTAGTAATAGGGTCCCATTTTTACCCTTTGAGTACGGAACCTTAAAAAGTAAGGGAGGCCTTAGCTCAACCGCAGATCTCATTGATGTTTATAAGCTTTGTTTAGCTTGTAGGTATTTCCTAAGTCGCCTTTCACGTCATCCGCTGAAAGACTTGGAGTGATCCTATTCTACTTTGCCAGAAACCACGCTGCAAATAACAATAACACCTCTTTTTCGTCGACGATTAAAATACTCACATCTCGTCTTCATTGTACACAGAGATATCACCGATCTAACAAGCCAGAGTTTGGGATGACAGCCATTACCAGGTGCTAATCTGAGTTAACCCTTTGTTTAGTCCGGGAGCCCGCGGTGGATGTGTGCCGACAATTGATATGCGAGCCGCGTGCAATTAATACTGAAATCAAATAAACGATGTCGTTAGCGCGGGCCATCTAACGACATTGGGCAAGGGACTAGCTATGTAGGGTTGGCGGACCTAACAATATTTTTGAAATGTTTTGTTTGTAAGTTCTATAAATTTGATAGAAAAAAAAAAAAACGAAAATGATCCTCAATCATAAGCAAATGACGTAGAAAAGTCTTTCAATTGTCTCTATCCGTAGCGGTAGTTTGCGATTTCTTATCAAATCTTGAGATCGTTCGATTGAACCATCGCTTCCTAAGGCGACCCCTCTTTCTTCGCCAGCCTGCAGGGACCTATTCCATGGTTATTTTGGCCCACCTATCGGCGTGCATCCTGCTGATATGACCATCAGCTGATCTCCCTATCCTACCCTATCTGTTTATCGAGAACGCTCTTAGCGTTAAGTCCGCCAATTGTAAACAATTTTAATTGTGGATCGATATAGTTTTAATAAATAAAATAAATAATCAGCCCATTCCCACTTGAGTTTGGCTGCTTTCGTTCCCACGTCCACTATTTTGGCTTTGAAGCGAATGGTGGTATTTCGTACATGTTCCGTCAGTTTGACACCCAGTATGCTTAGCTTTTCAGACCGCTGGCAATCCCCCGAGCTTGGGCTTCTGTGATTAAGTCATGACAAGGTGTGCGCTTCGTAAGTTAAGAAGGGCAAGATAAACATGTTGACAAATTTGCACATTTATCGTTAAAGGGTTAGTATACTGGATCAAAACTGAATTATTGTGAACTGATAAAAGAGAATAAATAAAACGTCACAAAATAATGTCACTTCACACTTGTCATTGTTCATGTTCATCTCGTATTGTTTGACGTGTTACTAATGCAAAAAAATATCTGATATTGACAGCGCTCCACTTGACTCCAAAAAAGTAAAACATCACGGTTTGGTACTTCATACAAATCGAATAGAAAATGTTTATTTTGACGTTAAGAAAACCTAGTATAGTTCTATCTGTTTGACTTGTTCAAATCTATCGAATTTACTGTCAATTGAAAAAGGCATTTAAACGTTATTGACTAGCTAGTTATGTGGAAATCCTTGTCGAGAATAATTTTAATGTAGATAATATAAGCAATAAAACATTTACTAGAGAGGATTTTAGTAACGTACATCTTATAAATCATAAAGTCGCATTTAATTTCCGGCCGTGTATCAGCCCTGGCCTCGTGGGAGCGCGGGCGCGCCGTCTAGCGGGGTATCTCTGTACTAATGTTCGCGCTTTAACTTTTACGATACGGGTACGTGTGTGCTTTGCTCTGGGCACGTCCAGCATTTATAATAAGATATTTTATTGTAGGGTAAAAGATTTATTATAATTTCCAGTTTTGGACCCAAAGTAAGGGCAAGCCTTATATTAGCCTTACTTTCTGCCAGCCTGGCCGATCCGATTTTCCAAACATCTTGCCAGACATAATAACAGCACCTGTTTTACAGAATGTATCTGACATAGTTGTCATTTTATTAACTGACAGTTGAACACAGTCATCGAACGTTATCAGTTGCTATTAAGCAGCTCGAAAAATCTGACACCCGTTTTAATAATACACTAAGAGGGGATACATACATACATACTATCACGTCTCTATCCCTAATGGGGCAGACAGAGCATTTTGGGTCTTGCGGCTCTATGCAGAGCCCAGGGCCGCAAGACCCAAAAGCCACTTTTAGCGTCATGGTGGGCGAGAAGATGGAAAAGAAATCAATGCAGTGATGGGTTGCTAGTCGCATCGCCTGTTAACATGGTTTGCATTTTTGCCCATTCCCTCGATCGGCTTTTACGATCTGCGTGGGAAGAAAAGCAGCTGGTACATTCTAAGTTTTTTTTATTTTTCCCAGACCAGCATGGAAGACTGGATGGACTAAGGGGGGATTTGACCAAAAATTAAGTTACACCAGATACCTAATTCTTGGGATAATTTTAATCTCTGAATACAATCTCGAAAGACTTCGATGACCTTTTTTCCATTCTATTCCTGGAGTAAAGAGTAAGTAATTCTTGGTACTGTTAATCTGTAGTTGGAATGAATGTAAACCCGACAAAAATCCGTATTACCAATACTAAAGATAATATATTTACCTATACTCTTTCCATAAATGATTTGATTAGATAAACATTGAAGGATATTGCCACGTCATATTGTCACAGATGTCATCTCATAGCTGTTAACAGTCCGCCATTAAAATACTCCCAGATAACTTTACTGTTTAAAGCATTAAGTTGTACCTTTTGTACTATAATCTTAAAATTTTAAGTGCAATAAGTAAATAAATAAAATTGGCGGTGTAAATAGCTACTCCGGAATATACATCTCATTTTTAGATTAGTAATTGGTAAAAAGCAAAATCGAGTGCTGTTCTTCCATTTTCTAGATAGAGTATTGTACCATTTATTCTCGGAATAAATTTTAAATAAATTTGGTCGAATTCCCCCTTAAATAAGGAAGAAAACCCTATATTTTGTAAGACCGTACAATTAATATGATGTCCGTCGACGACGTTTGATTGGTTTCTGGCAGTTTCGGCTCCAGCGATCAAAGTGGCGCTCGTCGTCCGGCCGGTCCGCTTCTGACGAATTTATTCAGACGAGACGGCCTTTCCTGAATACTGTTTCATTTGCTGTTAGAAGGACCACCACTTTAATAATTAAAAGGTCATATTAATAGATATCTGCATATTAATATGACTCTTAAGCCGAAGACAGGGCAGAAGTGGCGCCTCATTCGTCATTTGAAATGAATAGTTTATTGGTAAATGTAGAAATAATTAACAAATAAAATTCTTTTTTCAGACGACACACTTGCTCCCAACAATGCAGAGACGTTGCGAAGCCTTCGCGACAAGCATCCCTCGGCCATCACGACCTCTGCGCCTCCAAATCCTCCAAATTTGACCCAGTTGGCACTCGAAATTAATATTGAGGACACTTTCGATGCTATTATGTCATTCCCCAATGGGTCTGCTCAAAGACCTTATTAGTGTGTCTGCCGGTGACGCTGGCAGGACATTGTTGGGTGACATTACAAAATTTTGCAATTTTTTATTTTCAGGCAGTTTAACGGAAAATTTCAAAACCATTCTCTTTGGGGCACGTCTATGCGCTTTCAAGAAAAAAGATGGAGGCGTGCGCCCTATTGCTGTTGGATGCACGCTCCGCAGGCTTGCTTCTAAATTAGCGTGCAAAAAGAATTCTGGAAATCTAAAAACATTATTTGAACCTATTCAGTTAGGTTTTGGTAGCCGTGGAGGTTGCGAAGCAGCAGTACATTCGGTTTGTACCTTTTTATATAACGACAACGAAGCTGATGTACTACTCAAAATTGACGTAAAAAATGCCTTCAACAGTATGGATAGGTCTACTCTGCTGAACGAAGCCCGTATACATACACCAAACATTTATAATTATATTTGGCAATGTTATAACACCCTTTCAAAATTATTATTTAATGATAAAGAAATCTCCTCCGAAGTAGGCGTCCAGCAGGGAGACCCATTGGGACCAGCGCTTTTTAGTTTAGGTATGCACCCCATCATAGCTAATCTAAATTCTAAATTAAACGTCTGGTTCCTGGATGACGGGAATTTAGGGGGCAAGGTGGACTCCGTTAAAGATGATTTATCTAAAATAATTAAAAATTTTAGTAAAATAGGTTTAGAACTCAATTTAGGTAAGTGTGAGCTCTATGTCTCTACAAAGTTTGACGAAAATGACAGAAATTTAATCATTAAAAAATTTAAAAACATTGCTCCAGATATCAAAGTTTTAGAAAATAGTTCACTTTGCCTTCTAGGTGCTCCACTACTCGAGGAAAGCATAAGACCAATCCTAGAAAATAAATGTGATACACTTTCGAAAAATATAAGTAGATTGGGCCTTCTGAATTCCCATGTCGCATTTACCATTCTTAAATATTGCCTTTTTGTTCCAAAATTTACATATATATTAAGAGCATGCCCAATCTGGAATCACTTAGACCTTTTGGAAAACTTAGATGCTACCCTCAAAAACGCTTTAGAAAAAATTCTAAATTTAAACCTCGATCACCGCGCCTGGATTCAAGCCTCTTTACCTATTCGATCTGGTGGCATCGGTATCAGAAAAATTTCTAGTATAGCTCTTCCGGCTTTCCTTTCGTCCGTTCACAGCGTATCACATTTGTGTGCGAAAATTCTTAAAATGTCTTCAGCTGATATACACTGTGCAACGGATGCAATCGATGCCTGGAAGACTCTCTGTCCCAATGAAAACATCCCAGAGGCACCAAAGCGACAAAAACTCTGGGATGTCCCTCTGGTACAGAGAGATTATAACTATTTGGTTCAAAATTCTATCAGTGATTTAGACCGCGCAAGGCTTCTTGCCGTCTCTGAACATGAATCAGGACACTGGTTACACGCACTCCCCTCCGCCAACCTCGGAACACTTTTCGACAATGGCAGTTTTCGAATTATCGTTGGACTTAGATTGGGTGCTGCCATTGTCGAACGCCATCTATGTTTATGTGGCAGTGTCGTCGACAGGAACGGACTACACGGGCTACACTGCCAACGCAGTGCCGGCAGATTTTCACGCCACGGCTCCATTAACAATATCGTTAAAAGGGCGCTTGCCACCATCGATATCCCTAATGTGTTAGAACCTGTAGGAATAACTCGCGATGATGGCAAGCGTCCAGATGGTTTAACCCTTGTCCCTTGGGAGCGGGGGAGGGCACTCGTGTGGGACGCGACATGCGTCGATACGGTTGCCCCTTCTCGCCTCGGGGCGACGGTGTCAAGGGCTGGAGCCGCGGCTGAAGCAGCAGAAGACGCCAAGCGGCGAAAATATTCCTCTTTATCTAATGAATATATTTTTGTTCCGCTTGGCGTCGAAACTCTTGGTCCGTGGGGTCCAAGTACTAAAAAATTTATTAAAAAAATAACCCCTCGGCTTGTCGATGCCGCTGGTGACAAGAGGGCTGGCTCATATCTCGCGCAGAGGATTGCAGTAGCTATTCAGCGCGGGAATGCAGCCAGTGTTCTTGGCACCATGCCACATGATCAAGATTTAGATTTTTAATTTAGATTTTTAATTTAGATTGTAATTTAGATATTAATTTTAATTGTATATAACGATACTATATATATCAATAAAGATTTCAGACCCATCAAATAATTAACATTATTCAAATTGATTGGCATAAGGCAGACCTATGTTATCTTATAAACAGTAATTGATTGTAATTTAGTTGCCACTTTAGGCAGAAACGCGTTTTAAAGTTAGACAGACTACCTATGTTACTTTCAAAAGTTATTCGTGAAATAATTCGTCAATTAGCTATGTTAACCAGTATCCACTAGGTAGTACATCATATATTTATCTATTAGCTGCATATTAAATACTAGCCAAAGCCCGCGACTTACTCTCTCAACAGGCTGAACAACGTTTTGCTAAGGCGTCATTTTTATATTACTTATAATTTAATGGACGAATATGTTTCTGCATCAAATTTTCAAAAATCAATTATAGAACCAAAAAAGTTTCCATAGATTAGCGTGTACAAACTGATAAACAGACACATATTTTTCTTTTTTTACTCTATTACTACTTATGCATCGCCCCATTTTTTTTATGAAGTATTTTCAATGAACGGACACATTTTTTAACTGTTTTACTATATGTATATATTAAACAATGTACTCAGAAAATTACCAAGAACTGTACTTCCGTCTCTGTACACGTTTTCGCTCATTATCGGTTTGATTCCGACAAATCCGGTACGTACACATACAAATCAGTTTGTCTTTGATTCCGCCATAATTGAATCCCGAACATAAACATATTTCGTGTGCCATTACTGTATCGTGATTGACGAGCAAACGGAAACGGAAACGTTAAGATGTTTGTCAATTTATGGTATCGAATCTCGATTGTAGTTGCGATCCAATTGGCCTGTCTTTGAAATGTTAATGCGGCCTTTGAGTTCTCTCTGACGGACTACATTTTGTTAAAGTACGTTTGTTTGGCTTTGAAGACTACTTAAGTTGTTCCAATAAGACATTTGCAAGACACGTGCAAGAATTTTTGTTGCAAATAGTAGAAAAGAAAGGCAGCTGGATGAATATACAAATAATAAAACAATAAAAAAGTGTGCCTGTACATTTAATAAATTTACAAATATTTGGGGCGATGCAGAAATAGTAATAGAGCAAGAATAAAAAAAAATTGGTCCGTTTGTCTGTTGGTCTGTTTGTACAAGCTATTCTCCGGAAATACTGGACGGATCCGAATGAAACTTTGTTTTGTTATATAGCTGTTAAGCCTAGGCAGGCAATATAAAGGGTATAATTGATTTTGGAGAATGGAACACCTCATGCAGAATCATAATGGTCCAGCTACTATGTAACATAAGAAATATTAAAATGACGCCTTAGCAAAACTTGTTCAGCCTGATGAGCATATTCTGAAGTCATGAAATTCACGCGAAGGAAGTCGCGGACTTCGGCTAGTTAGAAATATAGGTAGAAGAGGAAAAATGATTGGCCACTCTTGATACGTCATGACTCAATTTTCAAATGGTCTTACCAGTTAATGTAAGCAATGTGGCTTTAGTTGTGCGACTCGCCGCCTGCCTGACGTCAACCATGTTTAGAAATACATCTGTACGAAAATTTTTACAACCGGCCATTGCCCGACGTTAGTCCTTGGAAATGCAGTTGCAGCACGAGATGTTTGTGCTTAGTCCTTTAGCCTCTAACGACATCGGCAGAAAAAGATAGAGCGGTTCTGTTCTAAGCTAATAAGCTGAGACTCTTGTTACATCCCTGGGTTACAGTTGTACATAGGCAGCGGTGATCACTTACCAAAAGGTACCACTTGTTCGTTTGCCGCCCTATAACTTAAAAAAAGCTCAAAATCACTGGAAACTGCTCAATGAACCAGCTTCTTCTGTTTTCTAAACGTATGTTGGCAAAACTTAAACCATACAGAATAAATCTTCTCGTTTCGAGTTCAGACGCGTACAAGATGTACTTAATTACGCGAGAAAGCAATATTTCTCCTTTCATACGTCGCGGTACACGAAAAAGGGATTTGGGGATCAGCCCGCGTGAGGCTAAGTAGGCGATCAATCATCTGAGGGAAACAGAGCGAATACGGAAACAGTTGCGTGATGTTGTTCATCTCGTTACTGTACGGCAGTGTATGGCTATTGGTGCCGACATATCTCCTTCTGTGGGTTCATGAAACTGGTTCTTGAATCTTTGGATCTGTCGACCGCATGGGCCCGAGTAAGAGATTTGGGCTACAGCTTGCGTGGGTTTAGTCAGGCAATTAATCATCTGAAGGAAACAGAGCGAATATGGAAACAGATGCGTGATGTTGTTCATCTCGCTACTGTACGGCTATTTGTGCCGACATATCTCCTTTGGGTTTATGAAACTGGTTTTTTGAATCTTTGGATCTGTCTACCGCATGTACTCGAGTAAGAAATTTGGGCATCACCTTGCATGGGCGTTAGTCAGACGATCAATCATCTGAGGGACACAGATCAAATACTGAAACAATTGCGTGATGTCGTTCATCTCGCTACTGTACGGCTATTTTTGCCGACATATCTCCTTCTGTGGGTTCATTAAAACTGGTTCTTGAATCTTTGGATCTGTCTACCGCATGTACCCAAGTAAGAGATTTGGGCATCTATATATAGTAGATCCTTATTTACTACGGAACCCTAAAAACGGGCTACTAAGACTCCGCGGTCCGTCTGTCTGTCACTAAGCTATATCTCATGAACCGTGATAGCTAGACAGTCTGTTGCAGTTTCACAAATAGTGTATTTCTGTGGCCGCTATAACAACTAATACCAAAAACAAAATAAAATAAATATTTAAGTGGGATTTTTTATAGATAATGGTACGGAACCCTTCGTCGAGTACGACTTGCACTTGGCCGGTTATTTCTTAACTTCCAGACTAATGTAGAAGACTACTATTACTATAGCTACTGCTAATGTCTTTTCTGTATGTCTAACAACAAAAATAAGGTAGGCAAACTATGCTCAACCCTTGTACTCTAGTTTTTGCGTCGGGCGCCGGGCAAAGCGTCATTAGCCCAGTTTGGGCTCCTTTTTGAGGAATATTCTGTTTATCTGCCCCTTCCTCGGGAAACGTATTGTGGCCATCGCGTTTATTTTGTAGCGAGTGTTACTTATTTTTTGTAGCGAGCCGAGATAATGATGATGGTTGTTCTTTCTTCTAATCTTTTGTATACAAATGTAGAAAAGATTATATGTAACTAGATAAACCCTTTTTTAACATTATGTAATAACAAGTTTGTTTACGAGTACTAAGCAAATTAAAGACATTTCAAATGTCAAAAACGCTATCTAGTGATGAGAAGCGGAGCCACTGATACTACTTTATATCCATAGCGCCATCTATTATTTGCTAGGGAAAGCCCTGCTTTAAACGGCCAAACTGATTTTTATCAAACATAGCTAAAAACCACCACAAGGAAACTTGCTTTCGTGTAAAAAAAACCGCATTGAAACCGCATATAAAATATATAAAAAGTTTTGCAAACTAAACTAAACCTATATCGTAATACATGTCAAATGAAAAAGCTTGTTTTGAGAATTTTTTAAATTTTTTTTTATCTTTATCATAAACCTAGTTTTTAAGTTTATCGATGATTACAATTGCAATATACATGTAATATTTTATATAAATAAATAAATATATAGGGACAAATTACACCGATTGAGCTAGCTCCAAAGTAAGTTCGAGACTTGTGTTATGGGATACTAACTCAACGATACTATATTTTATAACAAATTCATACTTATATAGATAAACATCCAAGACCCAGTACCATTTGAAAAAGGCCATTTTCCAACTTACCCTGACCGGGGATCGAACCCAGGACCTCTGGGTGGCGGACTAGCATAGTGACCACTACGCCACGGAGGTCGCCAAATAACATATACACGCTGACTTTTTATTGGTTTTGGAAAAAAATGTCGTATAATAAATAAATTCCTCTATCCATATACATATATGGATAGAATCCAAATTTCTGAATGTCTTAAGATAAAAAAGTTGCGTAAATGATTTTCGATCGAGACCACGTAGTTATACGCCGGCCTCCAGCTGCGTAATGTCGATGACCCCGGCCGGCCGGCGGGCGATGTATGGCGGCGGTACTACTATTGATCTCACAATTTTACTTTCGAGTTTTGGGCAACATTTTTTGTTTCTGAATTTTATTTTGACTAGCTAATTAGGTCTTACTAACGATGCCTATGAAGTGGCCTTCGGCTTCAAAACCAATGAAAAATCACCGTGTATAATCGTATACAATCTATATATAATCGTATGACATTGTAATCGTATGACGGAGAACAAAAGCAATCTAATATTATGGTAGAGGATGCCTAAGACGGATAAAAGTCAGAAGTAGGAAATGGGTCACAGATGAAATACGGGACTAAAAACTATTTGCATTTACTCCCAATATTTATATTCCCTACATTCGAATCTCGTCCATTTGTACGTAAATATGAAAAAGGTCGGAGCTAATTTGATCCAGGATCTCCCATTCATGAAATATTAATGTCGTTTGTAAGAACCGCGGGCGATTTTTACGGCGTCCCACGGGACTGATAGCGCCTTTTATACGCACATAAATTGTCGGGTGATGATGGGGACTCGTCACTCAACGGAGATCATCCGATCGCTGACATTTTATATGGCATTTTGAGTTATTGTTAGAAGCGAACGAAGCGAGCGAAGTTCTGAATCTACTTTTTACGCGTAACGGGCTTTTAACGTGGGTCATTTGTTTGACAACCACTTTAGTCGCCTTTTATTAGGGCTTAATAGTCAGTAAGTTCGCAGTTCAGAGCGAACTAATGGTAACAGTTTTTTTTTATTACCCGTGAGTTTTTTTCTCAGAAATAAAAGAACTAGAACAAGACCAAAAGAACTAGAAATATATGTGACTTGACTAGATAGTGTGTATATTACCTAGTTAGCAATCTCACGCTATCTTGAGTGTCTTATAGAAAAAAGTCAAAAGTAAATCGAAAATCATTTATTTTTCTTTAGATATTTGTATCACTTGATAATTGACAATTTTTCTTTTATACGTATATACATATTTTCACGCCTGTTTTCCATGCGGGTAAGCAGAGACTATGGATTTCCACTTACTACGATCCTTGCAAAAATCTTTTGCACTGTCAACACCCATAACTCTTTTCATGCATGCTCTCCCATTATGAGTACTCCTGATTGATAGACAATTATAAAAAAAAACTTCTGTTTCATAATAGGTAAAAAAAAACGACGGGTTGCACTCTGGGAGTGCCGGCAGAAGTGAAAACTTGAATATTAACGTTGTGCATTTTTGATATACGAAACAGCAGGCGCAGGCATACATTTTCGCCGCCCCGTAGAAAGAGAGGGGGATACTCCCTCTCCTACACCGCGCCAGCTGTCTACTATTCATCCGTCTTACGAATTTTCGATCAGGTCACGTGTCCTGACGCGAGTTTAACATTTTTTACCCATTCCAAAAAAGTGCACAATGCCGCTAAAGAAGTTTTCACTTCAAAATCTATGTCTATGGTTGCTGGCGTCAGGTCATTTACTTACAGCCAAGTTTAGCGCAAGTACAGAAGAAGCGAATATGTTAAATAAAATCGAAAAGACTATGATCAGGTTAGTCCACCGGCTGTCTAGAGTAAACAACTCTGCTAGTTCATGCGACCGTTACAATAACATCGGCCCATTAGCCGAATCAAACAAATACAAATGTATACTGATACGTACACGGAGCCAAAGCAAACTAATGTCATAAAACTTGTCTTTCTAGATGATAGCAACATACAATAGAAAAAGTATAGAAAACAAGCTTTATAGTGTTCTGAATAGGGAAGTGACTGAGTAAAAATTATTGTTATTTTATGGACGCAAAGGAAGTTGATTATGTATATTTTCATCATCACCATCATCGTCGGGTCTTTTTAGTTTTCACTGCAGAAGTACGTCCCTCTCTGTAACACTAGAGCCATATTTGGTTGGAGCAGCCAGAGGATTTGACCTACACTCTCCACGCTAGCCAGACGAGTTGGAGAGGTCTACTGATTTTGCTTAGCTTATTTCCCAAGTCGCCTTCTACGATACATACATACATACTATCACGTCTTAATCCCTAATGGGGCAGACATAGCATTTTGGGTCTTGCGGTTCTATGCAGAGCCCAGGGCCGCTAGACCCAAAAGCCACTTTTAGCATCATGGTGGGCGAGAAGATGGAAAAGCAATCAATACAGTGTTGGTTTGCTAGCCGCATCGCCTGTTAACATGATTTGCATTTTTGCCCATTCCCTCGACCTTCCTACCTTGCCCTTCCTCCTTTCCTTCCTGCCTTCTACGATATATACGGGAATACCTCGAGTGGTCTTATTCTACTATGCTGGAAACCACACGGCTAGCGTATATTTTGAAAGTGATAAATCAATGGCCTACCTCTATACCTCTTCAACCCGTTTGGACAGCGTGGAGAGTGTAGGCCAAATCCTCTGGCTGCTCTGGTCAAGTATGGCTCTGGTAGTACAGAGAGGGTTATGCTCCAGCAGTGGAGACTAAAAAGACCTAAAGATGATGATGTTGATGAAATCAATTGCATGCTTGCTTATATTATCATGAATTTTATTTGTACCGACATTGTTCTATACCAATACTGTCGTCTCCCGATCCAGCAGTGATAGACGTCATCCGCAGTCCCGTGGGAATCGGATACGAAATATATTGGGAAAGTTATGACACTGAGATTGATGGCGGACGAAAAAACGGGAGAAATATTAAAATAAATCCCGGAGACAGTAACGGGATAGCGCGGCTTAGCCGAATAACTTTCGTCCTCCAATCGTTGGGAAACTGTTTCGTGTGTTATGCAGAGATATGGCTCTTTTATGTAACTTAGGGTCAAGCAATATTTAACAATATTTATTGAAACAAGTTTAGTTAAGTAAGTAATCCTTTTTACTAAAAAATATATTATAATTAAAATATACACATAGTTTACTGTTAACAATATAATTAAGAAAAGGGCATCGTCCTAAACTAATAAGGAACATGTTTTAAAAGTGTGTTTAAATTGTTTTAATAATAAATAAATAAATAAAAATTACAAATTCTTCTTTAACTAAGCGCACTCCCGGTTTTGTGCTCTCGGTTTTTTCGCTTTTTCGTCTCCAAATAGGTATACTATACATATCAAAGGTCACCAAACGATGTCGAAGATTCCAAATCGAGAAGCCTAATGACGTTGATTGCAACTTTATTTATTTTATCCTATGGCCTAAATGTTGTTAGCATAATATTATAACATTAGGAGTAAATTATCTAGACTGGGATGGGGTATACGGAATCGAAGGCCGCAAGAGCTTATGACCACTTTAAGTGTGAAAAAGGTCTTCTTCTTATCGTGTGTGTTAGTGACTAACACTAGTGTCAGAGGTTTAATCCGCCATAAAGGCCTCTGACATGGTTTTAGGTAACGACCAATGTCAAAGACAGAGACCGGGGCCGACGGCTTAACGTGCCCTCCGAAGCACGAAGTGAAAAAGGTAATAAAAATAGAGAAGGGTTTCTAGACGCATCGCTTATAGGCACGATTCAGATCCTTTCCTTCCAATTTCGCATGAAATAAATATAATACTGTTCAGTTCGTACACTTTAATCAGTGTAAACACTATATACAAGTTCCAACAACCTCCTCTGAAAATTAGTATTCCCAGCCTAGAACTTAAGGCGCCATTACAATGCTAAGCCCTCACTAATTCCATCGATGTTTTAAATTAAATCGCTCACTTTAGTTAACAGTCTAGTCACAACCCTGAATTAATTTGCTTTAAAGCAATTCTGATGTTTCTAATCTTCAAATCTGGAATACAGCTTAAATATTCAACGTCTTTACAAAACGTGTACAATAGAATTAACTAGTAGGTACTTAGGAATGGAATTAATTATTCTATCAGATAATTTCTGGTTTGAGGCTGTGAAATTGTAATCGCAATATGTTTCTTGCCATCTAAGCGCTTTTTAGCTGCATTGTATCTGAGAATAAAGCCCGGGATGCAATCAGGCTTTATTTCTTCAAAAATGAAATGTATGTCAATAGTGGAACAATCAAAGTTATAATTAAATTTTTAACAAAAAAAAATCATCCGACTTTAATTTTTTCAGGAGTTTCTTCCATATCTCCAAAGTTCTTCATCGTGTCTCCACCAAATTAATATGGGACCAATTTGGGAGTAAGGGCTTTCAAATAAAAAAAGAATCTTCAAAATCGGTCCACGGTTGCCGAAGATATCGCGTCACATACATACAAAAAAAAAACATACAATCGATCCTGCTCCGTGGATCACAGATGGTATACGCATGGCAATGAGGAAAAGGGACCGCGCATTCCGTAAATACAAAAAAGATAGATCTCCTGAAAACTGAAGCTACTATAAGGCTACAAGGAATCGGTGTAATCAGATGTGTAGAAATGCAAAACGCCAATATTTCATTAACAACTTAGAAAATTCTTCACCTTCCAATATATGGAAATTCCTGAATTCAATTGGTATCGGTAAGGATAAGAATTCCGTTGCTAATATCCCTTTTAACTTAAATGATCTGAACCAGCATTTACCAAATGTAACAACCATTGAGGAAAAGCTCAAACTCAATACCATTGCTTCTATTTCTGCCTTACCTGCGCCGAATACCGATGTTTTTGTCTTCACACCGGTCACTGAGGATTACATTGGAAAGGTAATCAGTTCGATCCATTCAAATGCTGTTGGGTACGATAATATAAGCAGAGCTATGATCATGCATATTTTGAATTATGCTCTTCCTGCAATTACTTACATTGTCAACGCTAGCTTGTCCCAACATGCTTTTCCTTCTGCTTGGCGTATTGCTTTTGTGCGTCCTTTGCCGAAAGTTTCCGTCCCTTTATGTTTGAACGATATACGTCCAATTTCCATCTTATCTTTCCTTTCAAAGGTCTTAGAAGCCACTGTCCAAAAACAACTTACGGACTATATGCACAAATTTAACCTCTTTGATCCCTTCCAATCAGGTTTTAGACAAGGACACAGTACCACTACCGCATTAATTAAGATCACTGATGATGTCAGATATGGTATGGAGAAGACTTTGGCTACTGTTATTGTTTTAATCAATTTCTCTAATGCTTATAACATGGTAGACACTGATATACTTCTTGCAATATTATCATATTTTAACCTTTCATCCTCAGTGATCGGGTGGTTTGATTCTTATCTTCGTGGACGCCGACAATGTGTCCGTTCTGAGCAATCAGAGTCGGAGTGGAGGGAGGTCATTGCCGGTGTACCGCAGGGTGGTGTGCTATCTCCAATATTATTTTCCATTTTTATAAATACACTTTCCCATATTCTTACATGCTCCTACCATTTTTATGCCGATGACTTGCAGCTTTATGTACAAACAGATATTGCAGATATCAATGATGCCATAAAGATGCTGAATTATAACTTAAATAATATAATGCAATGGTCTGACAGTTTTGGTATTTCAGTTAACCCGAAGAAATGTCAAGCCATTATTGTTGGTAGTAGAAGACAATTACCCCAAATAAATTTAGATTCTGTGACACCAATTAAGTATGATGGTAAAATTGTTCCATTCTTAAATTCTGTTAAAGATCTTGGCTTAGTCATTGATGACAAATTGAGTTGGGTTACACATCTCGCGGAAGTCAGTCGAAAGGTTTTTGTCTCGATGCATTACCTTAACAATCTAAAATACTTTCTCCCTATCTCAACCAAAATTATGCTGGCTCAATCTCTCATTCTCCCTATTATCGACTATGCTTATGTATGCTATTTGGATATAACTGAGGAACAGCTTAGTAAGCTTGAACGCCTCTTGAACAACTGTATCAGATTTATTTTTTGCCTTCGCAAGTACGACCACATATCCCTATATCGTTCGCAGCTTAAATGGCTAACTATCAGACAGCGTAGAAATCTACATATTCTCTGTTATCTACATGGTATTGTTTATAATCCTTCTGCACCCAGTTATATGACATCTAAATTTCAGCCCCTTAGCTCAACTCATGATAGAAATCTACGCTCCTCTAACACAATACAACTTGACATTCCTTCTCACCGTACTGGTTTCTTTTCTAATTCTTTTGCCGTTACGGCTGTGCGGCTTTGGAATGCCCTACCTGATAGCATTGCGAGATTACATAGTCGTGATACTTTCAAAATGCAGGTGAAGAAATTATATTTGTAATCGGAATAGACTCTCTGCTGTTATATATAAATATATGTATGTATTCTATGTATCATTTTATGTATATTATAAGTATATATTATATTTATAATATATATTATGTTTATGTGTATTTTTATAAGGTATGTTTAGTTTACCATAATAAATCAATAAGTATGTGTATTTAAGGTGTAATATTATATAGGTATTTTATTGAAAATATCACAAGTTAGCTTGCTACACTTGCACCCCTATTCAATTTCTCAACATATCCCAAAGGCAAACTGGTAGATAATGAATTAGCATTAAGTTTGACCCATTGTAATCAATCAAAAGATTGTGTGCAATAAACTTAAATAAATAAAAAAAATCGAATTGATAACCTCCTCCTTTTTTAAAGTCGGTTAAAAATGGACGTTTACGAAGACAGGACGAAGTCGAAAATATTTGAAACTATTACATAGAAAGGAGCATTCAAATTCTGCACTGTCATTCTCCACATCACCCTTTTGGTTGACTGGTAGATAAGGCCTAACCCTAGAATTCATAAAAATTAACATCTGTTCGCTAAACTGTTTTACTTAAACATCTTTTGTCCTTTCCCTCTTTTCAATATTTGATATAGTAAGAACGAGACAAAACACTTTTACTACGTAAAACGCCTTTACATGGTGATTGTCAACTTGTAAGCGCCACAATACGTCCTTAAAAAGACTAAGCGATATCAATAGGGCGATATCGAGAGATGAAAGCGCGCGCCAAACGACAAGCAGTTTTTCCGTCATCCCGTCAAAAATATAGCGCCTTTTTGCCCTTTGAAGCGACGTCTAAAGTTCGTCGTGAAATCCCATCAAAGAGGTAATTTCTGAACGACGTTGAGTATTAAAATCCCTTTGAATACAATAAGCATTCGCTTTTTCTTACCTCTATCATTGCGAAATATGTATTTAAAATTTCCATAATTGAGTTTCCCGGAGCTTTATTCGGAAAGTTCCGGGGCTCAGATCGGATGTTCTCGGAAAGTAGTTGTCTTTTTGTCTTCCCTTACCTTTCCGTCATCCATTTTCATAAGTTTGAGAAGCCCGTGTTCTACAAATTTAGTTACTTTTGAAACTTTCTCTGCTACCTCGTATCGTCTGAATTATTTTGACGAAATACTTTTTCTTTTATTTTACTTTATTGCATTATGGAGAATTTACTCAAATATAAATGACATTTCTATTATTCTTCATAGTAGAGACTAGGCATGTGCTGGTGTGAATTACGAGAAAAAAAAAAGATTAATAACTCATGTATATGGGTGGATGGCAGTAGACTGCTTAAAATCCGGGATGATTTGGAAAGAACAGAGGAATATCTTGCCCAGCAGAGTGAAACTACACCAGGCTAGGAAAAAAAATGAATATTACTTGGAACATGTAGGTAGAATGAGCCTTAAATTCATACTTTCGATTTGATTATCGTCAATGGATATCTGTAAGTGCTTTCTGTTCTATCTCTTGGTACCACGAAAGACCAGCAGCATAACGTAAAGGCACATCATTGCCTTATGCTGAGTGGTGCCATTTAGTTGCCAGTTTCAATTATTAAATTGTATAACTCCTGTTAATTTGTACCAAATGAATCATTTTTCTTTCTCTCAAATTGATTGCTCGTCGGAATGCCCCAAAAGGAAGCAACTATCGCTTTTACCGCGAGCGTCCTGTAATCAGGCTGTGCTAGGGCTATAGCTTGTGATATTAAATAGATGAAATTGAAATAACTCACATGAAACTATATATAGAACTTTAATACGTCGCGACTTGATTACTTGGATAGGAAGATAGATATGTATTATGAATTATATAGTCTGCAAATCTTATACCTTTAAACGAGCAATTCTTGTATATTTATTTATTTATAAATTTCTGTGATCTCGAAAACGGCTCTAACGATTTTGTTTAAAATTGGTACGTGGGGGTTTTCGGGGGTAAATAATCGATCTAGATTAGTCTTATGTTTAGGAAAACGCGTGTTTTCGAGTTTTCATGCTTTTTTCTTTCCACACAGAATATGGTCGCTAATTTCGTCACGCCGGCTGCCATCGGTTTGGCTCAGTGGTTAAGGATGCAGACCGCTAGAAAGAGTGTTACGGGTTCGAATCCCACTCGGTGACTTACTTTTGTTTTTTTGTATGTTCAAGTTCATATATATTTTTTTTTATTTTGTATTGTTTTTAGACAAGTTTAAAAATATGTAGTTAATGTTTGAGATGTAACTGAGCAAAGCTCGGTCACCCAGGTACTATTTGTTTAAATCTTAAACAGCTAGACTAAACGAGCACTGTTACGAAATGTTATCCAATAAAATATTTAATTTTTTATATCAACAAAAAAATAGATGTTTTGCGTTAATTGCAAAGAAGTTATGAACTACTTACGCCTAGGCAAACTGAAGTTCTAGTTTATTCATCTTCAAATTTGTTTTTTTTTATAAAAGTATTATCTATTTTTCATGGTACCGAATTAGTTAGCTATGTGATAGTTAACCCTGACATGGACTGCGATGTAAAAAAAGAGAATTAGAGCTTCACTAGAGAAGGTTTTACGAGCGAGCCCTGCTGACGAGGCAGCGCCTGATCGCAGGCTTTATTCGCCTCTCCCCGTGGTTTATTATGACGCACGTACTACAGTCTGGTACAGAAATTTATATTATTTTGATAAAATGAAAAATTAAGGTTAAGACAGGACATTTTATTGACTGCCCGGCTTTATATGACGTATATACTGCCTGTTAAGAAAATGTAGGTATATTAATTATTTCTTTTTTACAAATCTAATAAAAAACATCTAAAATTACCAACAAACAAATTTACTTTAATTAAATGCTACGTTCGTTGTTTTACTATTGTGTCTGGTTTTGGTGGTAAAGGAAAGGTTAATGAAATAAACAAGAAAACTAACTGAAACTAAAATAAAAAAGACGTGTGGCACTCGGGGACTGCCGCGGTAAAGCTATTGCAAACAAGGAAGGACGGCAACGTCGCAAACGGACGACGGAGACGAAGCGGCAACCTACATGGTAGGCGGAGTGGGAAGCGTGAGGTTTTTTCGTTACGGAATTGTTGGATTCGGTCCCCGCGCTCAAGGCCCGCGATAGAAGCTATGCAATAGCTTAAAACTTAAATTACTTTTAACTAACGAAGCTCTGGCAAATAGTTGCTCCATTTTAACGAGCCCAGAATGCTGGCAGTATTAGCACGTTGTATTGCAATGCTTATTATTTAAGCCAGATAAAAGCCAGCCCTCAGTCCAGATTTCAGACAATTTTCGGGTGGCAGTGTTATATATTTTATACGCCGATGGTCCCCACGACCCCAACGTTTCAACCCCAAACGGCTCAAACAAGTATTCACTGCCGAGGGTGCTACAATTGCGCCGTTTGAGGTTTCCTACAACAGCTGTGGCTGTAGTATATTAGTTTGTAAAAACATCTAATTGTGTTAATTAAACTACATAAGATGTTTTCCCTGTATAATGAATATATATAAATAAAACAAAAATACACTACACAAGTAAATACTTCAAAATAATTACATTAGACAGATAATAAATGGACTAGTTCGGAAGACAAGGACCACTATTTTATACTAATAAGCGACAAGTTGTTGGCATAACTAGTAATACAACAGTCATAAAAAACTCAACGTTTACTTTTTTATTAAAACTAAAAACCGACTTCAAATCCAAATTACTCTACCGATTTTGATAATAAAAATTATGGGACCACCACTATGAATAGTTTGCCCTTTCGAGAAAAAAAAGATATTCCAAATAGTTTCAGAAGTTTTCAAGTACCTAATCGGTGAATATACATAAAAAAAGATTCCAAAGAATTGACAACCTCCTTCTTTTTGAAGTTAGTAAAAACGAAAGTCATTGAAGTCGCTAAGCGAAAAAGAAAGGAAAGAAAAATATATTACTCTACCCCAAAATAATTCAGACGATACAAGTAGCGGAGAAAGTTGCAAAAGTGAATAAATTTGTACAACACGAGCTTCTCAAACTTATGGAAATGGATGACGGAAAGGTAAGGGAAGACAAAAAGGCAACTACTTTGGGAGAACATCCGATCCGAGCCCCGGAACTTTCCGAATGAAGCTCCGGGAAACTCAATTATGGAAATTCTAAATACATACTTCGCAATGATAGCTGGCGAAAAAGTGAATTCTCATCGTGTTCAAAAGGATTTTAATACTCGGAGACGTTCAGAAATTACCTCTTTGATGGGATTTCACGACGAACTTTAGACGTCGCTTCAAAGGGCAAAAATGCGCTATATTTTTGACGGGATGACGGAAAAAATACTTTTTGTTTGGCGCTCGCTTTCATCTCTCGATATCGCCATATTGATATCGCTTAGTCTTTTTAAGGCCATACCCAAATTTTCCGGGGTCCAGTGGCGCCGCCATTTAAAATAAATCATTTAAAAGGAAACGGAGATATCATTTAAAATTGTGTCTTGGTCAAGTTCTAGATACCCATTCAAAGTATTTTTTAAACTACTTTTTGTAGTTTAAAGTGAAAATGTGAAGCTTTTCTACGCACATTTGCGAAAAACGGCCACTTTTAGCTAATGTGCGTAGAAAAGCTTCACGTTTGCACTTTAAATTATAAACAGTAGTTCATAAAATAGTTTTAAGGGTTATCTAGGGCTTGACCAAGACACAATTTTGAATGATATCTCCGTTTCCTTTTAAATGATTTATTTCAAATGGCGGCGCCACTGGACCCCGGAAAATTTGGGTATGGCCTTAAGGGCGTATTGCGACGCTCAGAAAATGAGAAAATGTCAATCGCCGCGGACGGCCTTTAATGCACAACGATATTGTGCCGTCACGCTTTTATGACGATAGCTCCCTTTGTGCGTTTGTTCCTGTTATTATTACATTTTCAATAACAATTACTCTAGATTAGCGTTTCAGTCTCAGTTTCTGAAGCGGTCGAGGTCAATTGTTTTTACAGAATACCTAGTTGAAAAGTAATGTAATATTGGTTTTAAACTAACGCGCTTTGAACACATTATTAATGTATATATAAACGGGGCTTTTTCTTGTCTGCGACCACAAAGGATATTATTCCTATAGGTGTACCTATATGCCTATTTAAAACGTTAAACGTAACAAACAAGTCTGTACTAAACCTCGGAAGCGAACATTAATGTTCTATATCAAGAATAAACATTTAATTTGCCTTTTTCTTCGTTTACCTTACATTAATGTAGGTATGTTATATCATCAACAACTATGCGGACACCCGGGCAAGCTCATGAATTTTATTAGAAACTAATATTTTTAATTCAAAAATGCAGCTTTATAACATTCCTTTTTTACATACAAAAGTATCATTCTTCGTTCACTTCCTTAGAAAAGATCTCAAGTTAATTATTGTTAAAACGTTCCGCATCCGTCATCCATCATCTGCGACGGACCGCACTTGCGGAGACGCGCAGAAGAACCGGGCAAGTACGAGTTGGACTTGCGCACAAATGGTTCCATAACATTATCTAAAAAAAAAACACATGTTTGTTTTATGGGAGCCCCCTTAAGTATTTATTTTATTATGTTTGTAGTATTTGTTGTTATAGCGGCAACAGAAATACATTATCTGTTAAAATGTCAACTATCTAGCTATCATGGTGCATGACGTACAGCCTGGTGACAGACAGACAGACATACGGACGGACAGCGGAGTCTTAGTAATAGGGTCCCGTTTTTACCCCATGGGTACGGAAAAGTATGCCCTTTTCAACAAAAAGAAATCCAAATCGGTCCAATCGTCTTTGAATAATCGTCAAGCATACATCAAAAAATAAAAAATCGCGACTAACTGGAAACCTACTTTGAAGTCGACAAAAAATTATATTTCAGAATATACTTAGCAAATTTAAAACTTTTATATAACATGCCGTTTTACACCTAAAACAGTATTTTAATTCCTCGTTTACCTCCTAAGTAAAGATCCTAGTTAACTTTTGTTACCAACTTCTGCATCCCCCATCTATCATCCGCCCGCGGCCACGCGGGTAAGCTAATTCTTTAAGCGAAAGGCGTTGCGGTAGCAACCCATCACTATTTTTATTCGCCTATAAAAAGTACCTTGTTAAAATGTCCTTCCTCGAGTCTTAAACTATATCCATACCAAATTTCATCCAAATCGGTTCAGTAGTTTAAGCGTGAAGAGGTAACAAACAAACAAATATACAAACTCACTTTCGCATTTATAATATTAGTAGGATTATAGTAGGATAGTAGGAAGTAGGATTATATAACATGCCATTTTTACATCTTAAGCAGTCATATAATTCCTCTT
Source organism: Acrobasis consociella (assembly GCA_963555685.1). NCBI lineage: Eukaryota > Metazoa > Arthropoda > Insecta > Lepidoptera > Pyralidae > Acrobasis > Acrobasis consociella. The sequence continues at coordinate 594,081 of OY743106.1, forward strand.
TAAAGAATAAAAGATCCTAGTTAACTTTTGTTACAAACTTTCACATCCGCCATCCATAATCCGCCCGCGGACTAAACTGAAACGTTTTCATCGCGATCAAGGGAATGGGCGAAAATGCAGGTCATGTTATTAGGTGATTCGGCAACCCATCACTATTTTGATTCTTCTTCTTCCACCTTCGAGCCATTTCATTATAAAACTCACGTCACGCTAAAAGTGGCCTTTAAGTCTTGCGGCCCTGGGCTCTTTTTGCAGCCGGAAGACCCAAAATGCACTGTCTGACCCGTAAGGGATAAAAACGTGTATGTATGTATGTAAGTATGTTAATTTCGAATAATCGTTAAACATAAATAAAAAAAAAGATTGCGACGGATTGGAAAACTCCTATTAGGAAATCTATAAAAAAGCAATAATTTTCAGACTATAAATAGCACATTATATAACAGTACCTGGGCGACCGAGCTTTGCTCGGTTACATCTCAAACATTAACTAATTTCTTTTAAACTTGTCTAAAAACAATGCAAAATAAAAAATTATATACAAGAATTGCTCGTTTAAAGGTATAAGATGTTTACCTCATAAGTAAAGATTTTAAGTTAATTTTTGTTCCAAACTTCCGCATCCGCCATCCAACATCATTAGATTAGAGGTAATTCATTAAGCTGAAACTTAATCATCGCGACTTACGGCACAGCTTCATAATTCCATTTGAGTGTATAAGGAATTAATAAGATGTCTTGAGTGCCAAGCTCTTAGCTTGTGAGTTAAATTTGGAATTAATTTACTTTCTATAAATAAGTTTTTTTTTTTTTCAAATAAATTGCTCAAGCTCTTATTTTGAGGTCAAAGTACTAAAGACAAATGAAAGAAGCCAAAACTCGATGAGGTTGAGTCATTTTATTACTGAGTTTCGTAGAATATCTCCCGGCTTTATCATCAGGACAGCTCATTGACTTAAAAATATTGTATTGTCATCCGACTTACATAAGAATACAAAATTTCAGCTAAATCGGTTGGGGATAACGGGTTGAAAATTGAGTTGTAAGATTTGACCTAAACAAACATTCATACATACATACATACATACAATATACTGTGCAAGTTAAATCATTTCAGCCGCACAACGTCCACTGCTGGACATAGGCCTCTCCCAAAGATTTCCAAAATGACCGATCTAGAGCGGCTTGCATCCAGCGCCTTCCAGCGACCTTGGTTAGGTCGTCAGACCACCTCGTGGGTGGGTGTCCTACGCTTCGCTTGCCTGAAATTAAATAAAAGCTTGTAATAATAAAACAAAACGCCGGCTATATTAAAATCGAAAAGATATATGTAGTTAGCCCATGTAATATTTACAATACAGTTTTAAGCTATTGCATAGCTTCTATCGCGGGCCTTGAGCGCGGGGACCGAATCCAGAAATTTCGTAACGAAAAAACCTCACGCTTCCCACTCCGCCTACCATGTAGGTTGCCGCTTCGTCTCCGTCGTCCGTTTGCGACGTTGCCGTCCTTCCTTGTAAAAATTCACCGACCGAACGGAACCACCTTAATGCAATAGCTTTACCGCGGCAGTCCCCGAGTGCCACACGTCTTTTTTTTTATTCAGTTAATACTAAATAACCGGCCAAGTACGAGTCGGACTTACGCATGAAGGGTTTCGTACCATTACCTATGAAATTCACGTTTGTTGTATCGGAGCCCCATTTAAATGTTTATTTTATTCCATTTTTAGTATTAAATAGATACGGCAACAGATTTACATCAACTGTGAAAATTTTAACTGTCTAGCCATCACGGTTCATGAGATACAGCCCGGTGACAGAAAAACGGACGAACGGACGATGAAAGGACAGCGGAGTCTCAATAATAGGGTCCCGTTTTTACACTTTGGGTACGGAACCCTAAAAACATTGCCAATCCCTCATGGTCTCATGCTAAATTAAATTTCGCATTTTTACGGGAATAATATGCAGTGTAACATACATACATACTATCACGTCTTTATCCCTAATGGGGCAGACAGAGCATTTTGGGTCTTGCGGTTCTATGCAGAGCCCAGGGCCGCAAGACCCAAAAGCCACTTTTAGCGTCATGGTGGGCGAGAAGATGGAAAAGCAATCAATACAGTGATGGGTTGCTAGCCGCATCGCCGGTTAACATGATTTGCATTTTTGCCCATACCCTCGATCGGCTTTTACGATCTGCATGGGAAGAGAAGCAGCTGGTACATTCTAAGTTTTTTTTTTATTTCTCCCGGACCAGCATGGGATGCAGTGTAAGCTCTACTAATACTCTTGAAAAGTAGAAGAACTATCTATAGTCAGGAGATAAACCTTATTTGTAATCAAGTGTAATATGGGCCGCAGGGAACGGCCGCCGGCCGAACGAATCGGTTTCTAATGCCACGAACGAGCCTGCCTTTGTAGCGAACGAGATGCCCACTATTCCCGTGGGAGCCTTCTCGGGAATATATCTGGAGTGGCAACGTTTGTAGAATGTTGAAACTATTTTATACTTAGACTAGCCGGAGCCTGCGCCTTCATTCGCTTGCACTTTATGACTCAAGAAAAGCTCATCAGGCTCTAAGGCGTCATTTTTAGGGTTCCGTAGCCAAATGGCAAAAACGGAACCCTTATAGATTCGTCATGTCTGTCTGTCTGTCTGTCCGTCCGTATGTCACAGCCACTTTTTTCGGAAACTATAAGACCTATACTGTTGAAACTTGGTAAGTAGATGTATTATGTGAACCGCATTAAGGTTTTGACACAAAAATAGAAAAAAACAATAAATTTTGGGGGTTCCCCATACTTAGAACTGAAACTCAAAAATTTATTTTTCATCAAACCCATACGTGTCGGATATTTATGGATAGGTCTTTAAAAATGATATTGAGGTTTCTAGTATCATTTTTTTCTTAACCGAATACTTTGCGCGGGAGACATTTCCAAAGTGGAAAAAAGTGTGTCCCCCCCCCGTAACTTCTAAAATAAGGGAATTATAAAAATAAAAAAAATATATGATGTTCATTACCATAAAAACTATCAGCGAAAATTGGTTTGAACGATATCTAGTAAGTAGTTTTTTTTATCCGTCATTAATCATAAACGGCAATTTACCTTTCATTGAATCAACTCAAATAAAAAATTTAAAAAAAACATACTACAAGACTTTTATATTATGTTATTTGCTACTACAGAACCCTTCATGGGCGAGTCCGACTCGCACTTGGCCGCTTTATTATATTTCTTAAAGGTAGTTTAGCTGGACCTGCTTTAGGTGTTCTATTTTCCAAAAGCGATTATACCCTATATGTTGCCCAGGTTTAACAGCTGTATAACACAATAAGTTTTATTTGAATCTGCCCAGTATTTCCGGAGATTAGCGTGTAGAAACCGACAAGCAGACAGGTTTTTTTTAATTCTTACTCTACTACTATGTCTCCATCGCCCCAAAAATATTTTTTTTTAAATATTTCAATGTACAGACACATTATTTTACTGTTTTATTATATGTATAATAAAACAGTAAAAAAGTAAGATATAGATATTAATTTTCTCGTAAGGACCTGAAACTCATGTCATTTCATTACTACTAATATTGACTCCACCCCTGTTTCCTACCAGAAGCTGAGCTGCAATTGAATTTGTTGACCGTACACTTTGTCTACCCTTTAAAGAGTAAAGACATTATTAGTACTATGAATTATTTTCTGGTAAGGACTAAACAATTACACTTTGCTGTTATGTAACACGGCGAATTCGTCCCATGTCTTAAACCGAATGAAAAAATCTTGAGAGATGTAAAGGGACACCCGGATGGAACGAAGTTCCTTTCGATTAATTAGGAGAGAGAGACAGACAGAGAAACACACGCACGCCGCACTACTTTAACTAACTAACTTTTGGTCTTAATTTTGGTCTTTCGCAACGCGCGATAAGGAACTACGTTCCAAAAGGGAAATAGTCCCTAGGACGAATATCACGTAGGACGACTAGTTTCTTAGCTTGTGAAATCCGACCAGGCCTAACAAACTAAATGCTAGTTTTAGTACAAGTAAGTACTTTAGCGTGTTTGCTGCATTTTGGCCATTTACACAACCTCTTTTAAATTTTTTCTTGAAGTGAAACTCGTAAACAGAGGCTGGCACAAAAAAAAAATCGTCAGAACTCCCACAAAAAAGGCTCCATTTAGAGTAGTTTTCTGAAAACTACTCTAAATGGAGCCTTTTTTATAAACAAATAAATTGAACTACATGCAAACATATTATTATATTATATCATTCGTTTATTGTATGGGAGCCCTATATTGGGGATGTCGTAAAAGGCGACTAAAGGATTTTCTTTCCGTCACTAAACATGAACAGACTTCCGATGGGCAGCAGCGTCGGAAGTACGATAGTGACTCCCACTGCGCTCGCCAACCCGCCTGCCAAGCGTGGCGAGTATGGCAATATCCCCTTATGGATAGGCAAAAAATGACCAGGCCCCCAGTACCCGGCAGCCCCGCTATTCCTGACTCCGGTAGCGGTCATGGTAACGGCGGGGCAGGGGGTGCTAAGAATCCCCGGATGGGATCCGGCTACCAACCCCGGCGAAAACTGGCCCTGGTAACACACAATGTCTGCACATTGAGGACTGACGAGAAACTGGCTGAGGTGGAGGAAGAAATGAGTAGGTTACGGTGGGACATTGTGGGGTTGTCTGAAGTCCGAAGAGAGGGCGAGGGCACGACAACCCTAGAGTCTGGTAACCTACTCTATCACCGGGAAGGAGACGAAAAGAAGTCCCAGCATGGTGTCGGGTTTCTCGTCCACAAGTCCCTCATTAACAACGTCACAACCATCGAGAGTGTGTCCAGCGGGGTAATATACCTGATACTCAGAGTATCTAAAAGATATTCGCTGAAGGTTATACAGGTATATATGCCAACTGGGGATCACTCCGATGAAGAGGTGGATGAAGTGTATGAGGACATCAGTAGAGCCATACATACTTCTGAAACCTATTTTACGGTTGTTATGGGGGATTTTAACGCAAAACTGGGTAAGCGAGGCGTTGGAGAGTTTAGGCTGGGAAACTTCGGATACGGAGTGCGAAATAACAGGGGACGTAGGCTGGCTGATTATTTGGAGCAAGAGGGACTCTTTGCGATGAACTCTTTCTTTAAGAAGCCGCCGCAAAGAAAGTGGACCTGGTTGGGTCCGGCTAAAAAGAACCAGCCCCCTGTTAAGAACGAAATCGACTTCATCCTAACGACAAAGTGACGAATATTCAACGATGTCTCAGTGATCACTCGAGTCAAAACCGGGAGTGATCACCGAATATTAAGAGGCATCGTGAATATTGATCTCAAAGTCGAAAGGTCGCGGCTGATGAAGTCGACGCTCCGACCTTCGCAAGTCCAAATTGAGAACTCCGAGGGCTTCCAGCTTGAACTGTCAAATCGCTTCGAAGGCCTTCAGGATTGCGTTACAGTGGACGAGATAAACCAAGGGTTTATACAAGCTGTCCAAGCGGTGGGATCAAAAGCATTCAGGTCCAGCCCCAAACGAAAGCCTCAAAAAATCTCTGCTCGGACCCTAGACTTAATGGCAGAGCGACGATCAAGGCCGCTGCAGACCTCCGAAGATGCTGAATCATATCGGCAGCTCAACAGACGTATACAAAAGTCCTTGCGACACGACATCCGCTCCTTTAATACTGAGTGTATTAAGGAGACGATAGAGCAGAATAAAGGCTCCAAAGTGTTCGCAAGAGCTATGTCGGTTGGGCAAAGCCGATTGATGAAGCCGAAGACGGAGGACGGCGGCGTGGTGTCGACAAAGGAAGGGGTTCTGGCGGAGATCGAGAGGTTTTATGGACAGCTGTATACCTCAGTTTCACAACCCAGTAGACAAATGGCTAAAGACCCAAGAGCCAAGCTAACCCGACACTATACCGAAGATATCCCGGACATCAGCCTATACGAGATTAGGATGGCCCTCAAACAGCTTAAAAACAACAAGGCGCCGGGCGAGGATGGAATCACAGCAGAGCTTCTGAAAGCGGGCGGAACGCCGGTACTGAAAGTCCTTCAGAGGCTCTTTAATTCTGTTCTGCTCGAGGGCGTAACGCCAGAAGTGTGGAACAGGGGCGTGGTGGTCTTGTTCTTCAAAAAGGGAGATAACACCCTATTGAAGAACTACAGGCCTATCACGCTTCTGAGTCATGTATATAAGTTGTTTTCGAGGGTCATCACGAATCGTCTCACGAACAGGTTTGATGCCTTCCAGCCTCCCGAACAAGCTGGTTTCCGTAAAGGCTTTAGCACCATAGACCACATTCATACGCTGCGGCAGGTTATAGAGAAGACGAGGGAGTACAACCGGCCGTTATGCTTGGGATTCGTGGACTATGAAAAAGCCTTCGATTCGATCGAAACATGGGCCGTGCTTCAGTCTCTCCAGCGATGCCGTATTGACTATCGGTATATCGAAGTTTTGAAGTGCTTATACAGTAACGCCACTATGTCAGTCCGAGTACAGGAGCAGTGCACGAGGGCAATTCCACTGCATAGAGGTGTAAGACAGGGAGACGTTATATCTCCGAAACTGTTCACCGTTGCACTGGAAGATGCCTTCAAGCTTCTGGAATGGGAAGGATTTGGCATCAACATCAATGGCGAGTATATCACTCACCTTCGATTTGCCGACGATATCGTTGTCATGGCAGAATCGATGGAAGACCTAAGTACTATGCTCGGAGACCTAAATCGAGTTTCCCAACAAGTGGGCCTTAAAATGAACATGGACAAAACGAAAGTAATGTCGAATGTCCATGTTGCGCCCCTACCTGTTTGTGTTGGGAGCTCCACCCTCGAAGTTGTAGACCAGTATATCTACCTGGGTCAATTGATCCAGGCAGGAAGTTTCAGCTTCGAGGAAGAGGTCTTTCGACGAATCCGACTCGGCTGGGCAGCGTTCGGGAAGCTACGCAATGTCTTCTCGTCCAAAATACCTCTGTGCCTCAAGACTAAGGTCTACAACCAATGTGTGTTACCAGTGATGACTTATGGCTCTGAAACGTGGTCCCTTACTATGGGTCTCATAAGAAAGCTCAAGGTAGCTCAACGCGCTATGGAGAGGGCTATGCTCGGTGTTTCCCTACGTGATCGAATCAGAAATGAGGAAATCCGTAGGAGAACAAAAGTCACTGACATAGCCAAGCGGATTAGCTCGTTGAAGTGGCAGTGGGCGGGACACATAGCGCGACGAACCGATGGCCGATGGGGCAAAAAGGTTCTTGAATGGCGACCGCGTACTGGCAAGCGAAGCGTAGGGCACCCACCTACAAGGTGGTCAGATGACCTGACCAGGGTCGCTGGAAAGCGCTGGATGCAGGCCGCTCTTGATCGGTCATTTTGGAAATCTTTGGGAGAGGCCTATGTCCAGCAGTGGACGTTATGCGGCTGAAATGATGATGGGAGCCCGACTTTAATATTTATTTTATTCTGTTTATTGGTTGTTATAGCAGGAACAGAAATACATCATGTGTGAAAATTCCAACCGTCTAGCTATTACGTAAATTAATAAGATACAGCCTGATGAAAGACATGGACAGAAGAGTCTTAGTTATAGAGTCCCGTTTTTACTCTTTAGGTACGGAACACTAAAAATGCTGCAGTACTCTTTAAAAATGAAACTCTGTAAAACAAAAGCGTTATGTCTTCGCATAAAGCTCGTGATGCCCAGCCAGAATCTTAAACCCGTTTTATATAAGAGAAGGAATAAAAAACTCGTTCGCAGCTCAGTCAAAAGTTAATAACAAAGTAATAAAATCCACGCAATGATAAATGAGCTGGCGCTGACGAAACCCCATTAATATTAGATTCAGATCTGATTCTAAATTAAAGATCATACAGATGCGACACAGCATACAACTGCCTCCGTGGTGTAGTGGTTAGAGCGTTTGGCTCATACCCGGAGTTCGCGGGTTCGATTCCCGGCGGGGGCAACGACTTTGCGTTGTTGTCCTAGTTTGGTTAGGACATTGCAGGCTGATCACCTGATTGTCTGATAAGTAAGATGATCCGTGCTTCGGAGGGCACGTTAAGCCGTCGGTCCCGGTCACTGTCTTTGACATTGGTCGTTACCTAAAACCATGTCAGAGGCCTTTAAAGCGGTTTAAAAACTCTAACACTAGTGTTAGTCACTAACACACACGATAAGAAGAAGAAGACAGCATACAAGCAGCAGGTGTACCTGCTTGTTCAACAATGGCGTGTCTCGGTAAAATACAGAACAGGTATTTTCTGTTGCCATGTTTTGTCCGGTTATTTGGGGTCGCCTCGTAATGCGATGCTAGGGCAATCGGTTCCCAGTTGTCTTAATGCCAAGTAAGTGTAAATGCCGATTTGGTATCCCACTTCACGGTTGACAACCACGCTGAAAGTTGTATCCTTCTAAAAATAAAAAATAAATGCACGCATATAACTTTGTAGTAGTTGCTGGATTGGTTTTTTGATCTTAATTGTAAATAAAACATAAGAATCATATTGTTATGTTATATTATGTAGATATTATAATCAAGTAAATTAAATAAATAAATGATATACTTAATAGTCATAAAATTTCATATTTCGATCTAAAAGTAACATATTAGATAGAATTCAATTTAGTTTTTTTGCAGTCCAGTTAAAATTTTAGATTTTTAATTCCTTGTTCTGAGATTTTATTTTATAGGTATTTACGTATAAAAAGTTATTCATATAAACCGCCTCTTATCGTTTCCCGTGCAAAGGTGCCCAAAACGCTGGCAGCATAGCCATGGCCATCCTTTGCTCGAGAAACGAACCTAAGCGAGAGACACTAGTCTTCTATGTATAGGTACATAGATAATAATTGAGAATAATTACATAAGTCATATTTTTATAAACAAAAAAATACCACAAGTTAAAAAGCTTTAGTATCATCAGATCATCGTGCAAAATTTGCTACCCTGTGCCTTCTTTTACAAAAATACTAGAGTTTTAAAATAAAACAGAGACAATGCCCTTGCTATCCTTCTGTAGGTCACGACATTTGTCTGATTCGCGATTCATCTGAATTCAGGTCGCACTAAACACGACTGTGCTCTTAAATATGTACGTGTTAGTGATAAAAAGTAACGCGCGGTGCGTGCTGACTCCCGGCTGATTGCCTGCCCGGGAAAGAAGGCCTGCTAATGTGAGCAGCGGTCCCGGATTGAGAAACTGTTACTAGTACGAGTAATGTGAAAAGAGGCGGGTTATTATCAGTGTTTATCTATCTTCCTCTGCCTTATCCTTGTCCCACTTTTTATGTGGGGTCGGCACAGCATGTGAGTTCCTTCCACTTTGATCTGTCTCCAGTCAACCCGTCCGTCACCCCCGTCTCGACGACCCTTCTGCCGTCATGGTAGCTGGCGGACTGAGAAACTGCGATGGATGTTCGGCTGTCGAGGGTAACCATATCGGTTTACCCTGTTTCTTTGTCGTTTGTTGCATAAGTCCTTACACACAACACTGACGGTGTCCGTTTCGGTAATTGTTTTCCAACTCGGGTCCACGAGATGGGTCAACAAAATACCTGGCCAAAACTTTATTAATCGCGGTAAGTTCCAGTCGATCTAGCTTGATTTAATATTTTATAGAAGCCCTTTTTCTCCGTGACTCATCTGTCCATCTATCTGTCACCAACCAGGCTATCTTATGAGCCATGATAGCTAGACAGCTGAAATTTTCACATATGATGTATTTTCGGTGCCGCTATAGTAAGTAACAATAATGGCATGGAATCCTTCGTGCGGGAGTCCACCTCACACTTGGCCGGTTATTACTATTTATTAAGTACGTAACCTGGTTATTTACTCAACGCAATAATAAAACTTGTACTTAGCCAAGCATGTTCGACATTATCACATTATCAATCTTGATCCTTGGTCAGAGATTGCAATATGTTTTCATGAATTGCGTTTTGACTCCAATAATTTTTTATAGAATTATTTGTATTGAAATTGTACAAAAAATAATTGGAGTCAAAACGAAATTCATGGTACTTGCCTTTAATAGATTCTGGTGTTCTGTTTTAGTTTCTTAAACTAGATCCAGTTAATTCTTGGAAGTTCCGCGGTTCCGTCATCCATCATCCGCGACGGAACTCGACGTTTGCGGGATGTGCTTGAAAGCTCATTTATTTCAATGAAAAATAATTTTCTTTTTATAATATACATTATTTTTAACCCCCAACAAAAAAGAGGGTGTGATATGTTTCACCCTAAAATCTATCTAGCGTGTCTAGTGGGATCGTAGCGCTCGATCGGATAGACCAAAATCGATGCTATTGTTTTTTACATGAAAATAAATTCCCATGCTGGTCTGGGAGGAATAAAAAACAAACTTAGAATGTACCAGCTGCTTCTCTTCCCACGCAGATCGTAAAAGCCGATCGAGGGAATGGGCAAAAATGCAAATCATGTTAACAGGCGATGCGGCTAGCAACCCATCACTGTATTGATTGCTTTTCCATCTTCTCGCCCACCATGACGCTAAAAGTGGCTTTTGGGTCTTGCGGCCCTGGGTTCTGCATAGAGCCGCAAGACTCAAAATGCTCTGTCTGCCCCATTAGGGATAAAGACGTGATAGTATGTATGTATGTATGCTGTGGTTTTTTCTTACTTATATTTTATTTCACGTGAAAGCAAGTTCCCCTGCTATTGTTCTTAATAATGGTTGATGAACGTCGGTTTGACCGTTTAAAAGTTAGTAGAAAAGTTATCGCTAGAGGCGGGGTTTTTCTAGTTTGCTTGTATAGTAATAGATGGAGCTTCGGATATTTATTCTACTATTTAGTTCGTCCGCCCATCACAAGATGATGTTTACAAATGAAACTTTTTTGATTATTTTAATTTGCCTGACAAATAAACTTGTTATCCCACAAACACACTAATATTATGAATGCGAAAGTTTGTGTGTGTGTGTGTATGTTTGTTACTTCTTCACTCGCAAACGGCTAAACCAATTTTGATAAAATTTGATACGCAGGACCCTAACACCCTGGATTAACACATAGGCTACTTTATATAGCTGTAGTAGTAAGTATATTCATATAAATTACTTGTCCAAACTGCCGTAGAATGAAAATTTAAATTCATTGTGAAAGTTTCCTTACTCCAACATCACATTCCGGCAGTAAGCGGTCTTAATATTGACTTTTAGCTGCTATTTAAGTCAATCACGCACCTCGGAACTGCTAATATAGGTCGTAAATACTGTATTATTGGCCGTTACGTCTCCGCGGCACGCGAGGTAGGCTGTTATGGGAAAGCTGAGCCCGTGACTGAGGTACCCGGAGCTTTAGAAGAAGCTTTGGATATATATCAGTAGGTATATACGTCCAAGTAATTTGTGGATGTCGCAGGCGACTCAGGAATTACAAGCTGAACAAAGCTTATAAATATCAATGAGGCCTCTTCAACCCGTCTGGCCAGCGAGGAGAGTATATGCCAAGTCCTTTGGCTGTTCTAGCTAAGTATGGCTCTGGGAATACATAGAGAGTCATGCTCCTGCACTGGAGACAAAAGACCTGTTGATGCTGATGATGATACATGTATGTCTCTTTATTTATGGGTGCGATGGACAACACGCGGTGGACAACACGCGGACGCTAAACGCAAGACTTCGCATAGCGCGCTTTGAAGATTTTTAAGTTTGTCGCATATTGTTTGAGTCCTATCACACATCAATACACCTCAAATGGCATTTACTGAAATGCACACAAGTCTCGCCTGCGCCACGTGCTCGCCTTGATTCCGTCTTGCGCCCGCTTTGCGTCCGCCCGGAGTTCGGTAAATGCAATTTGAGTTGTATTGATGTGTGATAGGACTCAAATTATATGCAACAAATTCAAACCGTGCTAAGGCGTGTGTTTGGCGTGTGCGTGTTGATTTAACGCGCCGTAAAGGGGCAAACAGAGTCTAAGGCCAAAAGGCCAAGATTGGGCGTAAAGATTGAAAAAATGGTAACTGCAGCCGCATCAGTTTTTCGCCCTTCCTCTTGATTGGCTTTTAAGATCGGAAAGGGAAGAGAAGCAGCTGGTACATTCTACGTTTTGTGTGTTTTCCTAGCGTGAATGTAGTATACTATGCTAGCTGCCTAGCTTAGGTGCAAACCAAACCTCGAATATTTTCTCACTAATCTTTTGCATGGGATTAAGTAGTGTTAGTACGTACTTTCTTGGTTAAAAGGACTTGGTAAGTCAATGAGAAAGCAGTCGGTAAATAAAGGCGCTAAAGCAACATGCTGCCGACTCAAAGTGCAAATGCAACCTCATCTGGAATGCGCCATTACAGTTAACGCGGCTGTTGACTGTCTGTCTGCGTTGGCTTGTTGACTAGGCTTGGGATAAGGAATATCGATAAATTACAGTATCGAATTAAATATTTCATTATCTATTCATTACGTTTCAAAATTTCATTTTATTATTATTTTTGTAAATTTTTAAGATACCTGAATTTAAAATGGTATCATCCCAGATAATAGTTGAAGAGGATATTGATAAATCTTTTTATGTAATGTCTAACTCAGAATTTTAAGATAAACTGTAATTTTAACTATATGTTTCAAAATCCGATAAACTTACAATTGAACTGATAATAATGCAAAGGTAAAGTCAAAGTCAAAGTCAAAAATTTTTATTCAATGTAGGATAAATTTATCTCTTATTGAAGGTCATTTTTTTAAATATTATTTTAGTGCAAAAGCTAAAAACTACTAGCGTTTCGGAACGACCACTGCTGGGAAGATTACGCCGAAAGAAACCCAGTTCAGTATTGGTCCCTACCCAGCCTGATGGGCTATGTTACAATTACAATACAGATTTACACTTAAGCTATACATTTAAATTATACAATTACAATTTGCAGTCAACTATTTCCAAGAATTTTTCTCAGATGATGATAAGTAGTCATTTACATGATAATACGCATTTTTTAATAAATGATTTTTAACGGCTGTCTTAAACTTAGATAATGGTAATGCTACTATATCATCTGGAATTTTATTATAGAGGCGCAAGCCGAGACCCACAAAGATTTTTAGGGTTCCGTAGCCAAATGGCAAAAACGGAACCCTTATAGATTCGTCATGTCTGTCTGTCTGTCTGTCCGTCCGTATGTCACAGCCACTTTTTTCCGAAACTACAAGACCTATACTGTTGAAACTTGGTAAGTAGATGTATTATGTGAACCGCATTAAGGTTTTGACACAAAAATAGAAAAAAAACAATACATTTTGGGGGTTCCCCATACTTAGAACTGAAACTCAAAAAAATATTTTTCATCAAACCCATACGTGTGGGATATCTATAGATAGGTCTTCAAAAATGATATTGAGGTTTCTAATATCATTTTCTTCTGAACCGAATACTTTTCGCGAGAGACACTTTCAAATTGGAAAAAAGTGTGTCCCCCCCCGTAACTTCTAAAATAAGAGAATGATAAAGCTAAAAAAAAATTATGATGTTCATTACTATGAAAACTACCAGCGAAAATTGGTTTGAACGAGATCTAGTCAGTAGTTTTTTTTTGATACGTCATAAATCATAAACGGCAATTTATCTTTCTTTCAATCAACTCAAATATAAAAATGAATAAAAACATACTACAAGACTTTTAGATTATGTTATTTGCTACTACGGAACCCTTAATGGGCGAGTCCGACTCGCACTTGGCCACTTATTTTGTTTTCCCTAACCGCAAAGCTGTGATGGCTAATTTATTTTTATTTCTCGTGTTAATACTATGAATATCACAATTTTTCTTAAATGAGTGTATATTCTGACGCACGTACATAATGTTCGCATAGATGAATTGCGAAGGGAGGGTCAAAATATTTATGTCTTTAAATAGTTCCCTCAAAGACTCTCTAGCACCTAATTATTATTATGTAATTTATTATTATATAACTATATTAGGTAACTATATAACTATATTAGGTAAGTTATTATTATATAACTATGTCTTTTTCTATTAACAAAAAAATATTACCATTTGTCGTCTCCTGAAATTTATCGGGAATCTATTTTAAATTATTTTAAGGTACTTCTGTATTGTAGAATATTTTAAATCATAGACAAAGGTTTTGAAATAGATAGACTCTCTAAACATCGATAAAATTATTAAACATCCCTAGTACTAGCTGTACCTAGTACTAGTACACCTAGTACAAGATGAATCCAGAATTCCAGACGTCGCAAGGTGCGAGACATTGACTCTGCTAACTGTGATATTAACTCAAGTAACAGCTTCAGAATGTTATTTAGAACTAGCTCTCGGCAACAAACTCGCATTAGGTTTTGAGTTCTTAAATTAAATCTTTCTCACTTACATTTATTTTGTGCATTCTTCTTATATTTATTTTTGAGTATAAAAGAATTTAAGTAAAATGAACAACACATCACTCATGTAAATGATGTAAATCAAATGTCGCACGTAAACTTTAAAACATGAATGGTGAATAAATCGACTATAATATTATCATCATCTTCCTCCCTCCCATGTTGGATCGGTAATATACCTTTTTTTACTTTTTATCTAACCTATACTGATCCACTGCTAGGCAAAGGTATTCTACACCCATATCCACTCATCTACGCGACCTGCGACCAATAATATTCCTCCCAAAACATCTGTTTTTAGGGCTGATCGGCTTCGTACATACTTACCAAATGAAAAAGTGGCCTAGGCTATTAGAGTAATTGGGAACATAACGCGAGGCCTCCGGCAGGTCCGCTCTAATAAAGCAATTCCGAAGTGCGCCACTCCGCTAATTCGAGAGATAATTAAAGCGAAAAATGTGGCGCTACTACGTCGTACAGTAGATATCATACAGATACTAAGCCTCATACATTATATTTGGCTTACGTGAGCTTTAGCTTTTAGGGTTTCGTACTCGAAGGGTAAAAACGGACCCTATTACTAAGACTCCGCTGTTCGTCAGTTCGTCTGTCTGTCGGTCTCTATGCTGTATCTTATGAACCGTAATAGCTAGGCAGTTTAAATTTCAGTTAATATGCATAGTTGATGTCTTTGTAAAACTTGTCACGAACACATTTATGGACTGGATATTGGGTTATCTTGAGTTGTTGTCATATAAAGGTTAAAAGTACAAGCAGTACACTAAAGACATTTACTGCATTAAGTAAAAATTAACATAAAGTTAATAGTCCTGAAAACAAATCTTCCAGTTATCAATCTACAGTATATTGTTATTACCAGTATCCGCAACTTTGCGAGATCAATTTGCTCTTTTTACACATTGTATTTTGTACAATAAAGTTTAAATAAATAAAATGTCGCGAATGATAAGAGTTAACCGCACGAAAAACAAATTGTCGTGTCGATTTTTATATCAGATTATTTATAATTTTTTCTGTCTTAATCTCTATGTGCTACTCTGCAGCTCTCCGCCACGCGCCGCTTAGCGTCGCTCACTTATTCTGCACAAATCCACCGCTAACTGGCACAACACTAATCCACCGCCGACGGGCACAACACTAATCCACCTCGGAATAAAAAGAGAGCTTACATTATAATCCACAGATGTCCTCAGCCGCGAAACGTTTAGGGCTGTCAGGAAATAAAGATAATTAAATCACTGCAAGCTTTTAAATTTAACGTAAAGTAAGTATAAGTAAGAACAAATAAATTTTGACCGGTAAATATGATGAAGACAAACATAAATAAAATTATAAAAGTTTATTACAACTTTTGTTTAGGAAAAACATAAGTATTGGGAAACGCTCTTAGAACTTACAGCCTTAAATATATAATGGCGCAAGATATATATCAAGGCAGCCAGAAAAGAACGACCTCCGTGGCGTAATGGTCAACACGCTAGATCGCTAATCCGGAGGTCCTGAGTTCGATCCCCAGCCAGGGCAAGTTGGAAAATGGCCTTTTTCAAATTGTTCTGGGTCTTGGATGTTTATCTATATGTGTTTGTTATAAAATATAGTATCGTTGAGTTAGTATCTCGACACAAGTCTCGAACTTACTTTGGGGCTAGCTCAATCAGTGTAATTTGTCCCTATATATTTATTTATTTACTTGAGCTTTATTTAAAAAAAAAAATTGAGCTTTGACATAGCATCGTGTAATACAGAAGCCGTATTTAGATTCTTTTACGTTGTATGCTTTGAATCTGGTAATCGATAAGCTCACTTCGTTCTGGTGGTACAAACTTTAAAAAAAAAATTATAAATACCGAAATGACCCTGTGGAATGCAAGTTTTCAGGGTTTTTGTACCTAAACTTGGTTAGATCGGCTAACCACCGAGCTGGTATCTATGCTTCAATTGCCAGTGGGTAGTCATGATTCAAGAACTTTCCATTAGTCATAGATTCGTCGAGCTATTTCCAATAACTTTTAACCAAATCTAACGATAATAGCCAGGCCTGTGTCACTCCCCGTTTAGGTATCGAAAATATACCTACATTTTTACTATGCGCGCGGCGACCACTCCAGAGTGGTAAATTCAGTGACATGAATGAACTTGGCTTGCACTTTGTTTATTTCTTTATTTATTTAAATTGCACACAGATTAACAGTTTACATGAACCAAAGCATTCGCATGTTAAATAGTCAAATAATTAATTATCATTAACTTACAATAAGCAATGCACTTCTAGGTATCTAAACGAAAATGTGCCGAGTCAGAACGCGAGCTAAATTAAACCATATCGCTAACGCTATTGAAAAGATATTTCTTTGAATTCCTTTGTTGAATAAGACTTTTGTGAGTACTAGGTAGTTCTTATTCTGTGTAATATGGAGTGATAAAATTTTGTAGGTACAATTGAGACAAAAAATGTTATTGTTAGGTAACAATCAGATTTTTATCTGAGCAGCCAGCCCTCGTCAACTAATTTAATAAATGGCCGAGCATCTGCCGGCGATACACGTGGCCGCACTTTTTAATTGAAACTCAAACTTTTAATGGACGAAGAAGAAGTTAAAAATTAAGCGCGATCGCGAGCCCTCTTAATTAAACATTGAACTTTTAACTATTCCCTTGTTCGGCTGTTTACCGGGAGGGGAAGTTTGCGAAATATCGGCCGCGATGGATTATATAGGTAAAGAAGTTACATTTGATTTTTTTTTTGGATATTCTTTTAATATTTTTAGAGATAATTAAACAGTAACAACAATTTTTTTGACTAATTAAAAGAAAAAAAAACATTGTTAATAAAAAGAAAGAAAACCGAAACTATATGTAAAACTTCAATCTGTTCTTAAAATTAAAACAACTTATAAATAAAAAATGGCAACTTGCCAAAAATACTAGCAGTATTCTCCGACTGGATAGGTAAGCTAATCGATGGGCGAAGAAACAGTCAGTTCTTGGGTCTCCAGTTGTCTCGATGAAGCGCGTTGTGATTTGAATAGTTCAACATTTCAAAACAAATTAGAAATTGTAACACGTCAATATTTAAGACTTTTATTTGATTATATGCCAATTTAATTAATTGTATATTAATATAGGGCTTTCGGACAGTGTATTTTTAAACGACTTATTAGTATTTAGACCTTTACACATACCCTCTTTTTTCGTCATATCTCCTTTATATTTTTAGCCAGACTCTCTCTATATGCATTTATCTCATCAGATATGCATTTTTAATATCCTCTATTCGTAATTATCTTTTTTTTCTAGATTCTAGCCCTTGTCCTTAAAGACCTATCATCCTAACAGTTTTTCGTATCAAAATGCTTCAAGCATTTGTCGACCGTACATTTTATACCCGACGATATAATTTTGTAAAGGTCTGTGTAAAATTCGAGATTTTTTCCTTTCCTTTCTCAGCAGAGTTCCGCTTCAGCGCCCTCACGGGCCGCGCGCTCTGGGGGTTCATTTTTGAAGGCACAACCTTTTCCAAAAAGGCGCATATTTAATTTTTGACTGTTTAGTGGTTTATTAACGTTGAATTTCTTAGAAAACCATTCGCGAATTATCTAGTCCAGCAAAGTTTTCTACTTTTTTTAAATTTGCCTATTCGTCCCACTGCTGGGCAAAGGTCAATAATTGACTTAAGAAGAAACTAATATAAATATTCTTTGTCTTCAGCTTTTCCCGTTATACAGGGTGAGCTTTATTAATTATGCGGCGCCATTTGGCACGATTACAGGCACTGTCATTGTTCAGGCCAAGCTGTTTCTTCTTTCCGAATGTTTGACATCTACAATAATAAAAGAAAGAATTTTATTTCTGCTTACATGAATTTATGAAATAATATTATATTGCGACGGTTTCCAAAAATACGGTGTTTCAGTATTTCGTGACTCGAAACGCGAGCGGTAACTCGGGAACTACACGTGTCGCGTTTCGTCGACTCGCGCTTTGAAAAATATGTCTCCTGGGCGCATACATAATTCTCCGTAATGGCGCATAGGAATCGCTGGCTCCGAACAATTACTTGTACAGCCGCAAGATATACGGCCGTGCGGGCGCGGAATCTGCGACTTTATTTATTTCCAGGTTCCGGCTTTCAGCTTCGGCAGTCACGCGGAACGCTTATTTTATGGAAACGCAAAAAAATCTGAGTTAGTGCCGAATGATACAAAATAGTTTACAGTGTGGTACGCTTCTAAAATGGATTCATAATCTCTCATATATATTTTATTTATTTAACTTTATTGCAATACATGTAAATGGCGGACTTAAGGCCTGAGGCCTTTTCTACCAGTCAACCAACAGGTGATGCTGAACAAGCAGTCTTTTGGGGTAAGTACAGCATAAAGATAATGTATTGTTGTATCAAAATATATACATACATATATATCAAATATAATAAACTAGACACAAAAATATACATATATAAATTATTCACTAATAAACCACATACATAAACTACATAAATACTTTTTATATAACTACTGACATACTGATTCTGTAAGAAATTATGACTCCATTTTAGAAGCTCGTTGAAGTGGCAATAGGCGGGGCACATAGCACGAAGAACCGATGGCCAATGTGGCAGAAGGGTTCTTGAATGATGGCCACGATACCGGCAAGCGCAGCGTAGGACACCCACCAACTAGGTGGTCGGAAAATCTTAGCAAGGTTGCAGAAAAACGCTGGATGCAGGCCGCTTCCGATCGGTCGGTTTGGGAAAACCTTGGGGAATGTCCAGCAGTAGACTTCCTGCGACTGATGTGATGATGATAATAAGTCTACAGTGGCAGCTCGGAAGTAGACTAATGTTATTTTGTCTAAATTGCAGAGAGTCTAAGATGTTATTTAGTCTACTGCTACACTTGGTCGGAATATCATTGTGCAAAATGCAAGTAGTCTTTAAACTGTGTAGTTACTCAGTTTGGTATTTCATACAAATCACAAAGACAAATTTTCCTTGTTAGTTACTTAGGAATTATGGTCAATAACATTGAACAACATTTCAGTACGACGCCATATAACCACAGAATAAATACCAGACTCACGTACAGAAGTCCTACTCAGCAAAGAAATTCAAAGAAATATCCACTCAATGTCGTTAGCGATATGGTTTAATTTAGCTCGCGTCAGAACTCGGCACCTTTTCGTTTAGAGACCTAAAAGTGCATTGCAAGCCAATTTTATTCTTATTACTCTAGACAAACTATTCATGTCACTGAATTTTCCACTTCAGAGTGGTCGCCGCCCGCATATTAATAATGTAAGTATATTTTCTATACCTAAACGGGGAGTGACACACTCCTGACGTAACCCTGCTGCGGGGGATTCGAAATTTCTTTCCTCGCGGGTTATCTCGTCCCGGAATTCGCTCGCGCCGCAACAAACTTCGACTTTCATTTACGCTAAACTCGCCCCAGGGAGCGGGGTGACACATAATGTGAAAAGTTGCGCGCATAAAAACGAAAAGGCGAATAAATGAAATAAACCGCCTGAAACTTCTTTGATCTATGCGTTTGTGTTTCATGATTTTGGAAGATAATAATATGCGGCACCAGAATATCGTTGAATTTTTTTGTGCCTATTACCTTCCTTTTCTTCTTTCCATATAACATGATCTCTTTATAAGATAGGTAAGCAAGGAACCTATGCAGACGACCGTTAGATAAATTTAGAGAAAAAATCCTAACCTATTAAATTTACTAATTTATTTGCCAGGTGAATTAAAAAGAAACTCAGACAACACTATCTAGTGATTAGTGTCGGAACTATATAATATTCTAAGCGATGTTAAGGGACAAATATCTAATAGATGGAGTTACGTAAATTATTTGTCAAGTAAAATGAAAATCCCAAATTTGAAGCGTTTTTAGGGTTCCGTAGCCAAATGGCAAAAACGGAACCCTTATAGATTCGTCATGTCTGTCTGTCTGTCCGTCCGTATGTCACAGCCACTTTTTTCCGAAACTATAAGACCTATACTGTTGAAACTTGGTAAGTATATGTATTATGTGAACCGCAGTAAGGTTTTGACACAAAAATAGAAAAAAAACAATAAATTTTGGGGGCTCCCCATACTTAGAACTGAAACTCAAAAATTTATTTTTCATCAAACCCATACGTGTGGGGTATCTATGGATAGGTCTTCAAAAATGATGTTGAGGTTTCTAATATCATTTTTTTCTAAACCGAATACTTTGCGCGGGAGACACTTCCTAAGTGTAAAAAAGTGTGTCCCCCCCCCCGTAACTTCTAAAATAAGGGAACTATAAAACTAAAAAAAATACATGATGTCATTACCATAAAAACTACCAACGAAAATTGGTTTGAACGAGATCTAGTTAGTAGTTTTTTTTTTTATACGTCATAAATCATAAACGGCAATTTACCTTTCATTCAATCAACTCAAATATAAAAATTAAAAAAAAACATACTACAAAACTTTTATATTATGTTATTTGCTACTACGGAACCCTTCATGGGCGAGTCCGACTCGCACTTGGCCGCTTATTATCTAATAACTTTTGACTGACTTAACCGATTTTCATTAATCATGGCTAACCACCGCAAGGGAAGTTGCTATCACGTAAATAACCACATTGAAATCGTTTCATACGTTCGAGTGCTATGATTCCACAGACAGACAGACATTAACGTAACATATATTATAACACCCCTTTTTTTGTCTGAGGTTAAAACCGACAAATACAAAGTTAATGAAGCTAGAAACGAACGAGTAATTTGATCAGCGCTCAAAGGAAGTTTATAAAGTAATTGTTCAGTTCATTTCCCTCCACTGAGGGCCCATATGAAAGAAAGTACATACAAATGTAGTCCACGTTTAATTTTGAAACCACATGTCAGATTCCGGTAAAAATTGGTAATTGTAAAGAAATCGCAATTATCTAGGTTTATAACTGGTTTCCTACAGTAAAATTATGAACTGGAAAGAAAATATAACGATTTAGAAGTTTCCCATACTGATGGTCGAAAATGATAAATAACACTATATTCTATTTCAAGTTCATATTTTTACCATTGGAAACCAGATAACCCTTTAAATGTCGGACGCCCCGAGCGGGCGTCTGATGTATTGTTTTACTATTGTGTCTGCTATACCGACATTTGAAGGGATAATAACCTAGATAATTGCAATATCTTTGAATGTCTATGGAAAGTTGTATTTTGGTCTAGGGTAAGGGGACTCTTAAAACATGTTTTGTAAAAGAGGCTATTTCTACCTGTTACCTTTTTGGAAACTCAGTTATTACGCGAAGTGCTTGCATTTAGTGATCTCTCACGACATAAATAAGTGACATGGAAGAATAAGTTAGTCACCTCTTTTGTAAAAATAGGAAGCAATACCTATGGTTATCTTCTTTCAGGCGAGAAACCGTGTGCAAGGCAAAAGTTGCTACGAATGCTTTTTCAAAGAAACGTTTTATTGTAAAACAGGATTGCAATCGCAACTATATCACAGGCTTCCCCGATATACCACCGGGTCTCCTTTGTACCCAGTTTGTGCCTGTTTCCAGCAAAATGTAATACCTAAGACCCGCCGGTGTCTCCGATATTGCGAATTCCCGTGAGACACCTCTCGCTCTCACAAATAAAATTGTGCACAAATAAGTATCGATATCGACGCATTGCGACTATCCGGTATCAACTCAGGTGTTTTGTAACAAGTTAAAAATAACTGCTCGTATTTTATAGCTACTTCTTGATGGGAGAGCTTCGGAATACAATGCTGCCTTGAATTAAAACTTGAAATATGAAGTATATGTTGGAGCGTCATACTAAACTTGGCTGTATGAATCTTTATTCTTTTGCGTTATTGAGAATTATAAGTTTTTTATGTTAATTACATCCTACGAAAGTTCCAAATGACGACTAAAACCCTGTCTTTGAAGTGTTTTAGGTCGTATAATAGTTTTAATTAGAAAGTAAGTGAAAATTTACTTAGACTCATAAATTAATTAGAAAGGAACAAAAATACATAACAAACACGTTGAAGAGGCTGAATTGAATATATTTTCTTCTTCTACATCATCAAGCAAATCAAAACATCATGGAAACAAACATAGGCATTACGGAAAAATAAATAAATGTACAATTAAATTATATTAGGTTAATACTTACTCCACTTGTATTCCACAAGAATTTGCAGAATTAGTATGGTTGACAATGAGCAGCACAGAGAGTCGTGCTCCTGCAGTGGAGACTAAAAAGACCAAAAGATATATAGATTATAATGATGATGATGTTGACATTTAGTTTAGTTAGATGATAATCTGTTGTTTCAATGAAGTATATTAATTGGACCTTAATCAGCGTCAAAATATAATTATTACGCTATTCATTGTAACAATAATAATTCCTTCAATTTAAAGTAAGCAAAACAACAACCGAACAAGCGCCAAACAGATAAATAAAGGGCAATAACAACTCCTGGACTTGACAGACAAGTGTCAATTTAAATCGGCACCCTACATAACGCACCCCACCCCGCCTTATCTCCCGGCGCAGGTATTTGACGTCGCAAGTCTGTGCAAACACTTGCGACGAACAATCGTTACAATGATAACAAGAGAATCGGAAGAAACGTCCGCGAAGCCGCGCACGTTGAAGATTAAGAAGTTGCGATTAGTCGTCACCATAAAAAAAAATTATAAGCTTTATTAGGGAAAAGATAGGGTGCCGTTTACAGGCCCGCGGTTATAATTATGACGAATGCTCAGGATCGTACCTAGTTAAAAACATATTTGCAGAGAGGCAACGCAGCTACCATTTTGAGAACTTTACCAGGGCCAATCCACGTTTTTATTATTCTTTGCGTTGTTTTATTTTATACTGTATGTTAACATTGTGTTATATAAATGTTCCATTTCACAACGTTTCTGTCAACATTATCAATGCTAGGTATTGAAATTATTCAATGTGTAATGTATAGATATTATGTTAGTAGTTGACAGTCTCGTAAGCTAAGCGAGAAAACCCAAGGGATTACGGTAGCAATTTAATTAGGAAGTCCTTTTACTTGCCACAATGATAATACATACAAATATACATAATACCACGCCTGTTTCCCACAGGGGTAGGCAGAGACTATGGACCTCCACTTGCTGCGGTCCTGACAAACCACTATAATAACATCCCGAAAAATCTATCAGATTGTTTAATCTAGATGAAGAAGTGAAGAGTCTGTTAAAGTGCAACATATTTATTCACTTTCAAAAACAATCCTTGAAAAGAATTCTTGGTTGAGTCGTAAGTGTGCGCGGAGACAAATCAGCGCGGAGTGTCAATGTTAGCCCGGGCTGTGTGCCAGCGGGGCGCGGGGCGGGGAAAAACAGGGGCAGCCTGCAGCGCAATGGGGCGAAAGCTATCTTTCAGTGGCCACTTCACAGTCTTTAGCGAACAGCTGACTCTTTGTCGCCATCTTTGAACTTAAAATGGCTGCGACTTGCGTTGGTGTTGACACATTCATAGCTATTTTTTTAGATTTATATGGGCCAGAAGTATTTTTTGAATAAGCTTGGTTCAATAATCTATCTATACATATAATAAAACAGTAAAAAAAGTGTGTCTGTACATTAAATATATTTCCAAAAAAAATATTGGGGGCGATGGGGACGTAGTAATAGAGTAAGAATTTTAAAAAAAATGTCTGTCTGTTTGTCTGTTTGTCTGTATGTCTGTTTGTCTGTTTGTCTGTTTGTCTGTTTGTACACGCTAATCTCCGGAAATACTGGACGGATTCGAATGAAACTTTTTTTGTTATATAGCTATTGAGCCTGGGCAACATATAGGGTATAAATGATTATGGAAAATGGAACGCCTGATGGAGAACCATAATGGTCCAGCTAAACTATAAGAGATATAAAAATGCCGCCTTAGTAAAAGTTGTTCAGCCTGATGAGCATTTTCCAGAGACATAAAGTCCACGCGAACGAAGTCGCGGGCTTCGGCTAGTAATATAATATAATGGCATTTTCTAGCGTAAATGAAAACTTTAACATAAAATTACAGAACAACAAGAAACAATATAGGCACAAAGGCGGACTTATCGCTACCAGTCAACCTGTGGCTTTTTCATATAGGTGGTAAGAATAATGAAATCTGTATAAAGTACATACTTAAAGATTTCTTAAAAAATTAATGATAATGAATTCCTACATAACAAAAATTTTGAGATGAAAGATTTTGGGATTTTGTTTTTATTTAAGAAACTAGGTAAGATATATCATTAGCAGTTGCAAACTTGACTAGGTAGCATATCTAAAAAATGTCTCTGTAAACGCATATTTTTCCTTCACGTAAATAATTGACCGAGCGAGCGAAGCGAGCGAAGGTCTCTAAATCGAGTTGGGGGCGAAAACACAATATAATGTATGTATGTATGTAAGTATGTATGTATGTATGTATGTATGTATGTATGTTTGTACCGCGATAACAGCCGAACCGATGGTTTGATTTTGATGAAATTTGGTAGGCATGTAGGAAATATCAATAGAATTTTCAAGTTCGTTGGGCATCAAAATCGGTTCAGTAGTTTTTGAAATATTAATAAAAATGTCCGCGATTGTGTGACCAAACGAAACCATAGCGCGTTCTAACTTTGGATAGCAACATCTAGGGGATATTTAGGATACTAGAACTAAGTTCGCGGCAAACTAAGTAGTTTACTAAATTTAGCAATTTTGTTGAGCGAACTTTGGTACAATCGATATCGCTACTTGTCTGTGCTTCTGTTGTAGTATTAAGTAGTAATAATGCCACAAACTAACAAGAGATTAACGGGAACCAAAGCCAGCGAAGTAGTTTTACGTAAAGTCGCAACTAGTAGTAAGAAGTACGAAATCAGGAACTATACCCTGAACGCTTAAAGCGCTAGCGTTCAATGCGTGAGCACGCTGTGGAGATTCGAGGGCAAGAATCCTTATCAGAACACGGCTCCCATCCCACGCATGACCCGATCGTGGAAGACTGGCCAAGTGTCATGCTCACGAACGCAATTTCCACTGTCGCTTGCCTGGGCAATAAATGTGCACAAATCGCAAGGACTCACTTTGAATAAAGTAGTCGCAGACATTAGCGTTTGCCCAAGAGCCAAGCTAATCCGACACTATATCGAAAATGTCCCGGACATCAGCCTGTTCTAGATTAGGATGGCCCTTATACAGCTTAAAAACAAAAAGGCGTCGGGCGAGGATGGAATCATCCAGAGCTTCTGAAAGCGGGCGGAACGCTGCTACTGAAAGTCCTTCAGAGGCTCTTTAATTCCATTCAGCTCGAGGGCGTAACGCCAGAAGCGTGAAACAGGGGCATTGTGGTCCTGTTCTTCAAAAAGGGAGATAACACTCTATTGAAGAACTAAAGGCCTATCACGTGTCTTAGTCATGTATATAAGTTGTTTTCGAGGGTCAACACGAATCATCCCGCAAACAGGTTTGATGCCTTCCAGCCTTCCGAACAAGCCGGTTTCCGCAAGAGCTTTAGCACCATGAACCACATTTATACGCTGCGGCAGGTTATAGAGAAGACGAGGGAGTATAACCGGCCGTTATGCTTGGGGACAGTGGACTATGAAAAAGCCTTCCATTCGATCGAAACATGGGCCGTGCTTCAGTCTCCAGCGATGCCGTATATGACTATCGGTATATCGAGGTGTTGAAATGCTTTTACATTAACGCACTATGTCAGTCCGAGTACAGTGGTACAACCGTGGACAACGGCAATTCCACTGCATAGAGGTGTAAACCAGACGTTATATCTTCGAAACTGTTCACCGTTGCACTGGAAGATCAAGCTTCTGGAATGGGAAGGATTTGGCATTAACATCAATGGCGAGTATATCACTCACCTTCGATTTACCGATTATATCGTTGTCATGGCGGAATCGATGGCAGACCGCAACATTAAGTATATATGTACTATGCTCGCAGACCTAAACCGAGTTTCCCAACAGGTGAGCCTTAAAATGACCGATCTAGATCGGCTTCCATCCAGCGCCTTCCAGCTATTCTAGATCAGTCATTTTGGAAATCTTTGGGAGAGGCCTATGTCCAGTCCAGCAGTGGACGTTATGCGGCTGAAATGATGATGATGATGATGAGACGTAGGCGTAAAGTAGTTGGCGGCTGGATGTACATACATTGCTCTTTCAAGATTTAAATGTCTTGGGATATTGAATTTGATCCAGGTTTTGATTTAAATTGTTTGAAAAAAAATTATAAAATGAAACTTTTGCAGCTCAGAATAGAAGAAGAAAGAAGGTTGAAAAATCTGTTTCCTGCAACGGTATCGAATTGGTAGTAAATAATGTATCACAGGTTCATTAAATCACAGTTTCACTGGACATTAAAACTGGTTTAGTTTTGGAATAATATCGCGAGGTCTAAGTTCGCGGCGAACCACTAGTATTACAGAATAATATCCCTAAACTTCAATTTAGAAAGCAAATTGTTGTTCCATTTTTCATAACACAGCTGTCATTTTTGTTTTTGTAATAAACTCGCGCCGTAATGTTCGTCGTCAAACAAATTACGCTAGTGTTAAATTTTATGTACTGTCTAATTCCATCCCTGTGCGCCCAAATTTATGGAACAGCTTAAACAGTCATTACGTGGGAAATGCGGCCCTGGCGTCACATTTACTTTAAGTAATTCCAAGAATAGGCTAGACCTATTTTGAGACTATATTTCTTGTTTGTAATTGTGAGACTTCAATTTTATAGGTAAAAAGTATTTAATTAATAACTAGTAGTTCGCCGCGAACTTAGACCTCGCGATTATTTTTCGCAATTCAGTTTCCTAAATAACCCCTAGATGGCGGTATCCAAAGTTAGAACGCGTTATGGTTTCGTTTGCTACATAATCGCGGACATTTTTATTAATATTTCAAAAACTACTGAACCGATTTTGATGCCCAACGAACTTGAAAATTCTATTGATGTTTCCTACATGCCTACCAAGTTTCATCAAAATCAAACCATCAGTTCGGCTGCTATCGCGGTACAAACATACATACATACATACATACATACAATGTGTTTTCGCCCCCAACTCGATTTAGAGACCTCACTCGCTTCGCTCGCTCGGTCAATAAATTAATAACAAAGAGAGGATTCTTATAAATTATAGCCTTTCAAATATCCTTACAAATAATTTATTTCATTAGAAAGAAAATGGAGATATTCAAAGTTTTTTGTGACCAATCTTAGGCAACTCTTTAAAATATTTTATAAACTACTGTTCGCAGTTTAAAGTAACAACGTGAAGCATTTCTTCTTACACTTGCCAAAATTGGCCATTTCTCGCAAATGCGTGAAGAAAAGCGTTACGTTCTCATTTTAAACTGTAAACAGTAACTACTAGTAGTAATTTTCTAAGCGCATACATACATACATACTATCACGTCTTTATCCCTAATGGGGCAGACAGAGCATTTTGGGTCTTGCGGCTCTATGCAGAACTCAGGGCCGCAAGACCCAAAAGCCACTTTTAGCGTCATGGTGGGCGAGAAGATGGAAAAGCAACCAATACAGTGATGGGTTGCTAGCCGCATCACCTGTTAACATGATTCGCATTTTTGCCCATTCCCTCGATCGGCTTTTACGATCTGCTCGGGAAGAGAAGCAGCTGGTACATTCTAAGTTTTTTCATTTCTCCCAGACCAGCATGGGAGAAATGAAAAAACTTGTAAGCGCATGTTATCCTTAATTCAGCCCACTGCTAAACATAGAACTAAACGTTTCTAATCCTCTTGTGATCAACTCAGGCATACGCGCATCTACCATACAGGCCAATTGGACCATTCTAATAAAAATCTAAAAAAAAAATACTATCTCAAGCTCAAGACTAAAATGTACTATTACTAACACTCGTGTATCGACATTGTAAGAATACCCTTACCTATCCCGCACCGACTAGATTTCAGGATTAAATATTCAGGCTGCGCTTAGAAAGATTAAACTTGTACGACTCAGTCTGAGAGATTTTGTCTTAGTTCGTCAATCTATTCTCGGCTATAACTAAATACATACATACAAATTTATATATTTTATAATATATATCTTTAAATTATTATCTGTATGTATGTTTTACGAAGTGTATTATAGTTATACAATGTCCTTTTTTATTAAGTACAAATATTTTAAGGGGTGAATCAGACCATCATTTTGAACAACTTTTTCCAATAAATGTATATCGAAATAGGAAAATTTTTTTTTAGGTTTTCATAGAAATCAAACTAGTCACGTGATATCGTTACTATGGAAAATGAAAATTATTTTTTCGTATTTCGATAAAAATTAACTGGGAAAAGTTGTTCAAAATTATGGACTGAAACACCCCTTAAAATATTTGTACTTAATAAAAAAGGACATTGTATATATCGTAAAGTTTCTTACTCATATAATTAGTATTCAAAATTTGCTTTTATCAGCACCATTTGAAGGTTGACTTGTAGAAAAAGCCTTGGGCCTAAGTCCTTTACTTACTTCTTATACTATACATATAAAGAGGCGATTAGTATCAGTGTTGTACTTGTAGAAATTCAAAACTAATTGCTGATGATCCCCGCTAAATTGTAGTACGTGTTTTATTCTTGTCTTCTTTTTAATTTTTCCTACTGAAATTACTTGAACGTCTTCCCTGCGTTGTCGCTTTTGTGTTAGTGCACACGTAGGCCGGCTTTATCGCCAACTTATCAGAGCTCGTCTGCTTCTAGAGCCGGGGATTCTCGTCATCCAGACGACGTGACGGGAATAAATAAGAAGTGATCGTTAAAATGCCTGCTTTGCTCCCGGGAAGCGGCGTGGATGTTTGAGCCAACAGAATAGTTGGAATTTTTTTCTTATTTTTTGTGTAGATGTAAAATTCTCATTTTACACAGTCTTGCTGAGTTTTACAATATTAGGTTTTGAGATTTTTATTTGAATGGTCCAATTGGCCTCTATGTTAGATGCTCGTATGTCTAAATGGATAACAATAAAATTAGAAACATTTAGGTCTATATTTAGCAGTGGCACTGTATTTAGGATAACAAGCGCTTTAAAATTACTACTACTACTTGCAATACAATACAATACAATACAAAAAACTTTTTGCTCCAAAAAAATTTCTGTCCGTCAGAAATTCCGCATCCCGAAGGCGTGCCAGAATGACCAATGAAAATAAGCCTCAAGTATCGAAGTATCTATGATTAGTTCCAGTTCCAAACATTTATGCCATTTTATCGAACCGTATTCAGCTTGCCTTGGATACATGGACGACCTCCGTGGCGTAGTGGTCACCATGCTAGTCCGCCACCCAGAGGTCCCGGGTTCGATTCCCGGTCAGGGCAAGTTGGAAAATGGCCCTTTTCAAACTGTCCTGGGTCTTGGATGTTTATCTATATATACGTATTTGTTATAAAATATAGTATCGTTGAGTTAGTATCCCATAACACAAGTCTCGAACTTACTTTGGGGCTAGCTCAATCAGTGTAATTTGTCACTATATTAAAAAAAAAATGGATTACTAATCAATGTAAGATAGTAAAATCTTGCACATAAAAGACTTCCGCCAGCGTCACAGTGACATAATCAATCCGTGCTCAGCACTAAAAGTCCTTCTTTTACTACCGATCTAGATAAACATCGCTTGGCTCTCTGCTCTATTAAACTCAATAAGACAAAACATCTCGAAATGTGAACCAAATTTTGAGTTGAGGATTCACCGCCTGTCTCTAAGGGCAGGGATAGTACGAGTGAACTTTCGCTCGGCAGTTTGCGACGGTAGGTGACCGCCACTGTGGTGCCATTTTTCAAACGCGAAGTCACTAAACAAACGTTTTTAGGGTTCCGTAGCCAAATGGCAAAAACGGAACCCTTATAGATTCGTCATGTCTGTCTGTCCGTCCGTATGTCACAGCCACTTTTTTCCGAAACTATAAGAACTATACTGTTGAAACTTGGTAAGTAGATGTATTCTGTGAACCGCATTAAGATTTTTACACAAAAATAGAAAAAGAACCATAATTTTTTGGGGTTCCCCATACTTAATACTTAAAACTAAAATTCAAAAAAATATTTTTCATCAAACTCGTACGTGTGGGATATCTATGGATAGGTCTTGAAAAATGATATTGAGGTTTCTAATATTATTATTTTCTAAACTGAATAGTTTGCGCGGGAGACACTTCCAAAGTGGAAAAATGTGTCCCCCCCCCCTGTAACTTCTATAATAAGAGAATGATAAAACTAAAAAAGTATGATGATATGATTACTATGCAAACTACCAGCAAAAATTGGTTTGAACGAGAATTAGTCAGTAGTTTTTTTAATACGTCATAAATCATAAACCGCAAATTACGTTTCATTCAATCAACTCAAATAGAAAAATAAATAAAAAGTATACTACATGACTTATATTACGTTACTTGTTGCTACGGAACCCTTCATGGGCGAGTCCGACTCGCACTTGGCCGCTTATTATTTGTGGTTTTTACAAATAGTAAGCGGCCAAGTGCGAGTCGGACTCGTTAAATTGACTCCGCGTTTCAAAAATAGTACTTCTGGTCGCCGACAGGTGTTGCGGGCATACTGTGGCTCGTCTGTTAGAGCCCTAAGTAAGTATGTATTGGAATAAATTTCTTCTATATTTTTTTGAAAAAAGAAAAGCTTAGAATATAGCTTTTCCTGCGCAGATCGTCAAATCCTACCGAGGGAATGAGCAAAAATGCGAATCATGTTAAGCAATACGTCTAGCAACCCATCACTATTATGATCCCTTTTTCCACCTTTTTGCCCACGATCACGCTAAAAGTGGCCTTTGGGAGATCTCGTGACGTAGAGCCGCAAAACACAAAGTTTTCTTTTTGCCTCATCAGGAATAAAGACGTGATGATGTATAAATATGTGAAAGGGACACACCCGACCGTTATAATATGACTGTTTTGCTGACTGTACAAAATGCTCCAGGTTAGGCTCAGGCAACCCTGTACATTAAGACATATCTTTTTATTATGCAACACCCCACATACTTATGTCACATTTTGCTACTCGATGAGGTAGGGTTGCAAACGGCCTCAGCTTAGTCTAATTCTAGATGAAATCAAAATGATAGTCAAAAATTTAAAAAAAGAATTTGGCATTTACTTACAAATGTGTGTCTCCGGGCCTCGCCCAAGATTGTATATAAGTACCTTATAGTGATCTAAATAGAGCCCGTGGTTCAATTTATTACGGTATGCCTCTTCCACGTTGTATTTGAATTCCAAAACGTTCATAATTCTACTATATTCCTCTCTACGTTCAAATCCATTGTTTCCGCAGAATACCTACTCCACCAGAATCAATTATTAATTAGTAGTTTGCTAAGTGGGCTCTATAGCTTGATGCTACAACTTGTGTACACACAGTGGGAGAGTAGTGGTGTGTTACAAGCCTAATGTGAATAAAGCGTGGGTAATACTGCCGTTGCTGAATACAATTTTATTTGGTCCTTCAAATACTTTAATATAGTTTTAGTTTTCGTTAATCACTGTTTATAATTTGGAATTTTCTCTTCCACGCTGGTCTGGGAGAAAATAAAAAACTTAGAATGTACCAGCTGCTTCTCTTTCAGCAGTAAAAGCCGATCGAGGGAATGGGCGAAAATGCAAATTTTGTAAACAGGCGATGCGGCTAGCAACCCATCACTGTATTGATTGCTTTTCCCTCTTCTCGCCCACCATGACGCTAAAAGTGGCTTTTGGGTCTTGTGGCTCTGTGGTCTTGGGACAGAGCCGCAAGACCCAAAATGCTCTGTCTACCCCATTAGGGATAAAGACGTGATAATATGTATGTATGTATAATTTAGAATTTAATCCCCATTTAGAATTTAGAGTTGTATACTGGATTTCGTTTTTTTGTTCGTTTTTCGTATGTGTAAGTAGCCAAAATGTCACGAGAATCGGTGTGAAAACAGCCAGACAGACAGCCGGACAAAAGCATTTTTGGCCTATCTCAAAATTGAGACGCTTTACTGGCTTGGCCAATAAAAAAATAGCATGTATTAACTGACACGTTTTTCAAAAACGTTTTAAATACGATTTATCGCAGGATTATTGACTTCATGCTGGTCTGGGAGAAATAAAAAAAAACTTAGAATGTACCAGCTGCTTCTCTTCCCACGCAGATCGTAAAAGCCGATCGAGGGAATGAGCAAAAATGCAAATCATATTAACAGGCGATGCGGCTAGCAATCCATTACTGTATTGATTGCTTTTCCATCTTCTCGCCCACCATGACGCTAAAAGTGGCTTTTGGGTCTTGCGGCCCTGGGCTCTGCATAGAACCGCAAGACCCAAAATGCTCTGTCTGCCCCATTAGGGATAAAGACGTGAGTATGTATTGACTTCATCCTGCTCGTAGTCCCTGTACAGTCGTCGCCAATCGTCCTTTTTACGCTCTATTTCGTAATTAGTTGCGTATTCGCGTCATCAATTTTTTGACGACTATCGTGGCGTATTGGTAACCAAGTAAGTTCAATCCCTAGCCACGGAATATTGGAAATAGGTCTTTTGCACGACTCATAAGCGGAGCGTTGAAGTAGTGCATTACTCTCAACATGTCAGGGGTAAGCATTTTTCTGGACTTCTGGTCTGTATTAGTGCATTTTCGTTTTTCAAAAGGCATTTTCTAACTTGTCCTGACCGGTGATCGAACCCGGTGCCTCTGGTGGCGGACTAGCATGGTGACCACTACGCCACAGAGGTCAAAACTTTGTCCTGGTCAAGTCCCGGTACCGTACCAGCCGTCGCCAATGGACCGTCAGCTCACGCTCTGTTTCGCGCCATGTATTCGTTTCATCAATCTCTCTCCGCTCATTTGCTCCGCACGCGCCCTCTTGTTCGGAACAAACGCGATAACTCAAATCACGTGTTACAGATACAAATACGTTGGCGTAGACGCACACTGCCTTTACTTAAATCGGTGCTTTATAATCCTACTATCCTTCCTACTAATATTATAAATGCGAAAGTGAGTTTGTATATTTGTTTGTTTGTTACCACTTTACGCTTCAATCACTGAACATATTTAGATGAAATTTGATATGTATATAGTTTGATACCCAGGGATGGACATAGGATTGTTTTTATCCCGAAATTCTCACGGGGAGCGAAGCCCACGGGCACAGATAGTAATTTATAAATTATCACCCAAATTTTTTCTGTACATTAGAATGAAATGACAGAAATTCAAGTCAATTGAACCTTATCATTAGATAGACTAGTAAGATAAACAGGAGCATGACCTAGAAATTTATCTATGGACAGGAAGACTAAGAGATCACATTAGAAATTGTGGTAAAAGGGGGGTATTATAAGTTTGACGCTAACGTCTGTTGGTCTGCGGTCTGTCTAACAGTCTATGTCATCGTATCGCTCGAACGGATGGGCTGATTTCAATGCGGTTTTTTAACGGAAAAGCAAATTCCCTTCCGATGTTCTTTAGTTATGTTTGATTAAAAACTGTCCAGCCGTTTAAAAGTTATTGACGTTAACGCTTAAAAGTTAGGCCTTTTCTTAGCGAAAAATAGATGTTGACAGTCAGTTTTATTAAATTTACATAACAAGCTTTATAGCAAATAATTTGATATATAAGATGTAACAAAATACATTTAAACTATTTTAAGGGGGGATTTAGTCTTTCGCCAAGGAACATATGTCGAAATATGAAAAAAAAATTTGCCTTTCCATACAAACTTGGATCAGCTGATCGATCTTATTTGGGAGGCCCAAAATTACTTTTCTTCGATACATATTCCTCGGAGAAAATTGTTCAGAATTACAGACTGAATTTACCCTTAAAATAATTCAGTATATTTTGTTAGATCTTATTTATAACGCACTCCATTTACCTGAATTGAAGCAGTAGTTTTTTTTTCTTTGCTGCTACTCGTAGATAGAACCAGCGAGTTTTGGTGATAAAAAACCGTTTAAAAGTATACTTTATCTACTTTGTTTCGGTGGCGGTTTTTAATAATTAAAGTGGCAGTAAACTGCGGCTGTTTTAACGTATTCAGCAAAATGGACACAATCTGGAGCGCCGGGAGTCACTCACAGAGTAGATGCTCTCGAATGGCAAGCTTTATCCAAGGTTTTGCAAAATAATATTACAAATAACCGGGCAAGTGCGAGTCGGACTCGTGAACGAAGGGTTTGTTGTATGGGAGCCCCACTTAAAATTTATTTTATTCTGTTTTTAGTGAAAAATTTAACTGTGTAGCTATCACGGTTCATAAGATATACTCTGGTTACAGATAGACGACGGACAGACGGACATACATACGGACAGACAGACAGACGGTCAGTGGAGTCTTAGTAATATGGTTTTTACCCTTTGGGTAAAGAACCCTGACAAGTTAAAGCATGAAATTCTTAAGCCGGTTAAAATTATAATGAGCTTTTGTCGATATTGCATTTTTCTTTATTATTACCAGTTGTTGTTACAGAATTACCACAATCTTCGGAAAAAAAGACATAGTTTTCGTCCCTCACACGACTATCGAGCACATTGGAGGAGAATATTTACTTATATATTTCTTCTAATTCCGTACGGATTAGAAGAAATATATATTCGCGAAAGGCGGAATAAGGAAATTTTTTTTTTATCCTTTCTTGAATAATTCTAATTTAGTATCTACAGCTCTCGTGAATATGCGTCTTTTGACCCTTTCTAAAATATCATATCTTCACAAATCTCCGAGATATAAGGTGTTCGCACTATTTCGTGAAATCGGAGCCTACGTTTTTCGTTCGTTTGAACGATTAAACATTTCCAATGTCAAAATTGTGGAAATACGACTGTCTGTGTTACTATACACGCATCAAGTTTGCTTCCTTTTCCATTCTTACTTACAATTAGAGCAAAAGATTTATTTCCTTTTTTCGTGTGTGTGAGTGACCAACACTGGTATCAGATTTTTCAGGCTGCCTAAAAGCATCTGACATAGCTTGACGACTGTCATACAATGATGACAGCCCGGGTCAAAGCCTTATACGTGCCTTCCGAAGCACGAAGGAGCTCGAGAATTTTTTATGCCACTTGTGTTCACCCGTCCAAGCGCGGACCACGCCCAGCGTCGCTTTACCTGCAAAAGCGATAGCAATGCGCACTTTCATCGGGCAACCGTGCTCCTCGTTATTTTCTTTGTTTTACTATTTACTATTTTACTCTAATTGTAAGGAAGTTTAGTATCTATAAATGCCTTCTACTTACACCCGCGGCCGGGCGTCGGGCGGGACGCCGCCGTCACTTTTATTGCGGGCATAAAGCAACTTTACTGCCGCTTATCAGATGCTGGGACCGAGGAGTTTCGCCTGCCCTACTCACAATCACATTTCGTCTACAAATACTATCTGTATCTCTAATAGTCCTATTTAATGAAGCATTCATCCAAAGATAATTAAGCTACATGTTTTGTTACATTAGATTCGGTTGAACAGAAATTATCGAAACAATGGGATGGTTTTCAGTTTGATTGGTTTTGTAGATTAAGAGTAATTTAGACATCTATACATAGAATAAAACAGTAAAAAAGTGTGTCTGTACATTTAATATATTTCCAAAAAAATATTGGGCGCGATGGAGACATAGTAATAGGGTAAAATTAAAAAAATGTATGTCTGTTTGTACACGCTAATTTGCGGAAATACTGGATGGAATCAAATGAAACTTTTTTATATATAGCTGTTAAGCCTGGGCAACATATAGGTAAAATTGATTTTGAAAAATGGAACAACTGATGCAGAACCATAATTGTCAAGCTTAACCATAAAAAATATAAAATGACGTCTTAGCAAAAGTTGATCTGCCTGATAAGCATTTACATAAAATCTACGCGAATGAAGTCACGGGCTTCGGCTAGTTTCTAATAAAACTTTATAAGTAAAGGCAGTGGGGAAGACTTTGCTGCAAAGAACAAGACGCACCTCTCAAGTCTCTCGAAGCCCACTTTTAGCCCAATTCAAGATATAAACATCATCATCAGCTGTCATAAGCCCACTGCTGGGCATAAACCTACTCTGCATCATCCTGTTCTATTCCGAGCTAAGAAAAAACAGAAAGGCAACATCGTACCCCTCTTTGGACGATAGAAGTCAAAACTTTAATGAGACGGGTAGTACTACACATCCCACTCACCACATCCCATCGATCACGCGATAACAATCGATCTCGATAATTTCTCGAACTTACTTTGCGGCTAACTCAATCAGTGTTAGTCCCTATAAATAAATATTTACAGGGACAAACTCACACTTCCCACTCGCAATAACTTTCCCTAAGAATTCTTCTACCTCGGCTAGAATCCCGATCACTCCCTTAGGAACAAACACACGTTTGCCGACGACGTCGCGATTGTATCACCGACGCGTTCCAAATCTAATCTGACAAACTATGTTATTTCGTTCGTATCTTGAATCTCCGAGAACTGAATAGTTGTTCGGAGGATTTACTCAAAGTTTGTCCGCAATCGGTTATCTAATAATACCTGACATAGCTTGGTGAATGAATTAATACGCTTAAGTCCTAAATGTCGGTTTAGAGCATTCATTTCTTGATTGTTTTCATTGCCTTTAATATAAGAATCCTGACACACTATATTATTTTGTAAGAACTGAGTACTTTAGTAATTGCATTTAAGGTTTATACAAAGTTTATCCGCCGTTATTCACCTGGTTACCTATATATTAAATAATGCTAGATTTCAACCAATATACGTCATTGATCAGCAAATCATGTATTCATTTTTCTCAAGAGATTACATTTATTTCTTTGAACACAAATTTAAACCTGAACGTTTTTATTAAATATCGGTTTTCAATATAAAATTATCGGAACTGTATACGCTCTAATCACTACACCACGGAGGCAGTTCCTATAAACTGCCTCCGTGGTGTAGTGGTTAGAGCGTTCGGCTCATACCCGGAGGTCGCGAGTTCGATTCCCAGCGGGGGCAACATCTTTGTGTTGTTGTCTTAGTTTGGTTAGGACATTGCAGGCTGATCACCTGATTGTCTGATAAGTAAGATGATCCGTGCTTTAGAGGGCACGTTAAGCCGTCGGTTCCGGTCACTGTCTTTGACATTGGTCGTTACCTAAAACCATGTCAGAGGCCTTTAAGGCGGTTTAAAAACTCTGACACTAGTGTTAGTCACTAACACACACGAAAAGAAGAAGAAGAATATAAATTTATGCCAGTTTCAATAAATATAAAGATTTCAATTAATAAGATATACACTGCAAGTTTGTTTCTTGATAGTTCACACAGATTATAAAGTGCTGAGAATGTGTTATGAGAATTAAAGTAAGGTAATTAGTAATTAATATGTTTTGCAGAGCCGAGCTGTAATGTCGAACAGCTGCAGTTTTTGTCAAACAACGGATTATACAATCCAACTGCGACATACACATTCTGATGGATATTATATATGTAGGTAAGTGTGTAATATTAGTTTGCTGGAATCAACCAGGTTTCAAACTAATTAGAGCGAATTCGAACTAGCCTCGTCAACTTTACAGGCTTCCAGCTCACTATTAAAGTTATTAATTTAATATAATAAGACTTTATTAATTGGTACTAACTTTTACAATCTCTTTAATATGAAAACAGCAATAAACAGCATATTAAATGAGACACAACCACAACAGCCATCATTTAAACTGTCAGAGCATTAATACAAACTTTATATTTTGTCCAAGGTACACTCGGTGACGGACATAAAAAAATAAAAAGAATAAAAAGTGAATTCGCGGTGACTGTAACCTCGACCACCTGCGAACAGAGACCACCTGACAATAGGACACTTACTGGATTAAGTGCTCACTCGACTTTAAATGCCTACGATAAACGCGTTATGAATAATTTTTTTATTTTCACGCTTGAGGTAAAAACTGGAAAGCTATTTACGTTTTTTTATTTAAGCAAAAAGTTTATCGTGTTTTTTTGTATACTATGATGATTTTGTATTTACTAAGTAATTAAGTAATTGTTAAAAAATTACCGACCAAGTGCGAGTCGGACTCGCAAACGAAGGGATCCTCACCGATATCTATAAAAAATCACGTTTGTTATATTGGAACTCCCACTTAAATATTTATTTTAATATGTTTTAAGTACTTGTTGTCATAGCGGCAACAGAAATACGTCATCGGTAAAATTTCAACTGTCTAGCTATCTCGTTTTAAGAGATACAGCCAGGTGACAGACAGATGAACGGACGGAGAAACGGACAGCGGAGAATTATTAATAGGGGCTAATTTTTACCCTTAGGGTACAAAACCCTAAAAAGAGCTTACATCCATTGCGAAACCTAAAAAACACTATGAACTGTGAACTGGCTACCTTACTCAAGCTCACACTCAACTCAACATCTCGGGAACCCCTTGACCAATCGTCCCCAAATGAGCCTCACTTACGATTACAAAAATATAGCACAGCTTTCGTTTCCATCATTTTCGTAATATCAAAAAATTAAGATCTATACCTAGCATAACTAAGTCGCAAGCACTTAAGTTACTAATTAATCTACGAAGAAATTTCCATCTCTTCATCCCATCGTTTCAGAAGTAGTCTTGAAATTCTAATCAATTGTCTAACAAACATTACCGCACCGCACGTACATACTCTAGTGCTAAGTTAAAGCTCGCACTTACCAAACTACTAATTAATAATTGATTCCCGAGTAGGCACCCAGCAAACATTGTGCGACAACGAGAATTAATTACCGCGAGAGCGGTGTGATGTCCCAAGTTTTTCGATCGTCTCCGAGCTATGTGTAAAATTGAGTGGAATGTCGTGTACGTTTCGTTTACCGCGAATTTCGATTACATCTCAAACTTCGCATTTCACTAATCTCTAGTAAGTTGCGTTTCTAGATACTTTACCCTATTCTGTCTTGTTACTAGTGGTTCGCCGCGAACTTAGACCTCGCGATTATTATTCCAATATAGGATCCCACCAAAAACATTTTCATGTAAAAATGTTGCCAAGACGAGTGTACATAGCTTACCCTGTGAAAAAGTTATCAGATCTCGTATAAAGCCAAGCTCTGAAGACTACACGCTCTAAACCTACAAGCTTTACAATACACCTTAATCAAAATCTATGAAAAAGTGGTTAGATCTCGAGTAGAGCCAAAATTCTTGATATAAGCGCCCTTTACCGTGTGTGAAATAAAACGGCCAAGCCACACGTCTACAAACTTCCACCTCCTATTCCGAGGGGAAAGGTTAGGTTTGGTTTTTTTTTTGTTGTTTTTGTAGTAATATTTGCTTACATACCAAATTTCAGCGTTCTAGGACTTCAGGAAGTACTTTAAGAATTTTGATGATCAGTGAGTGAATCAGTGACGAAATCGGGGGCTTTCTAGCCTATAATAGCTACGACATTCACACTTTGTATTTTAATGACTGTATTGGTGTCAATATATCTTGAAATTTTTAACTATTTAGCATCATCCAAACTAAAGTTATGAGAGTTCAAAAAAACGACGAAACATTTTAAGGTAGTGCCCTTGCGCTCCGCTTGGCTCGTCTTGGCGGGGGCATTCCCGTGCCCCCAGATTAAAATGAATTTTAATATCCAGTAAAACTGTGTTTTTTTTTTCAGATTTTACAACCTTCTTTCTTTTTCTATTCTGAGCTGATAAGAGCTGATAAGTTCATTTTTTTTTCAAAACGAATTAATTTACAACCTGGATTAAATACAATATCCGTAATTTCGAACTTGAAAGAGCAACGTATGTACGATTATACACACGGTCGCCAACTCTTTTACGCCAATATCTACGACTACTTTATTCAAAGTCCTTGCGATTTGTGCACAGTTACTGCCTAGGCAAATGTCAATGAAAATTGCGTATGTGAGCATGAAACTTGGCCAGTCTTCCGCGATCGGATCATGGGTGGAATGGAATCCGTGTTCTGGTGAAGATTCTTCCTCTCGAACCTCCACAGCGTGCTCACGAATTGAGTGCAAGCTCTTAAAGTTCAGGGAATAGTTCATGCTCTATTACTTCCCTTGCGTGCTCACGCTGTGAACACAAGCTTTAGAGGCGTTCGGCCGAATTTTCTTGCTGACGAAGCTCCCTTTTACGTTGGGAAAGATTTCTTGATTTAAGCGATTGATGAGCTCTTACTGGCACGAGAAGTACTACTGGCATCTTCCCTTAGTTGCGAAAGATGCTCATGCCGCTTCTCATTAGTTTCTAACTCTGTACGTAAAGCTACTTCGCGGGCTTTGGTTAACTCTGATCTCTTTTTAGTTCGAAGCATAATCACGAATACTACTTCAGAATCACAGACAAGCAGCGATAACGATTGAATCAAAGTTTGCTCAACAAAATTGTTAAATTTAGTAATCAATCAAACTAAGCCAAAACTGAAAATAATGCAGTATAACCGCCGGTTCCCATTAGTGATATTTTTAGGAGCCGGCGCCGGCAGCGGAGGCACTCCCTAAAAAAAGTTATCGTCATTTGAATGAACTCAAGGCACGGGTTTGCCTGCAAATATATAGCAATCTTAAATAAGTTACATAGGAAATTTAAAATCCAAACTCATCATTATACGATAGCATTATACCTATAAACATATAAATATAAGCGAAAATCAGTTTGATAACATCTTGGTATGCCCCAAATAACATGCCTATTAATTCTTCAAGAATCCGCTAGATGGTGCTGTTTCATTTAATCCATTTCTACAACGCGCATAAGCTAATAATGTCGTATAGAAATAATTTCTTTGAGTTTACTTTTCCTCAAAGAATTGCTTAGTGACCAAAAATATTTTATTCGGTTAAATATAGTAATACTATCTCGTGACATGACAAGTTTCACCCCAATCTGATTAACGGTTCGGAAGTTATAGAACAATAATTATTTTCACAAAAATGCGTTTATTTCAGAAACGGCTGAACCGATTTTGATGCCAAACGAACTTAAAAATTCTATGAATAGTTGCTACACTCATTCTTAATATCATCAAAATTAGTTCAACGGTTCGAGAGTTATCGTGGAACATATATACATACATACAAACATACATACATACAAACATATATACAAACAATGTGTTTTTCGCCCCAACTTGAATTGTAGACCTTGCTCGCTTCGCTCGCTCGGTCAACAATATACGCCATGTGGTTTTCAGCAGAATAGAATAGGACCACTCCAAGTCTTTCTTAGGAAATACAAGCTTAGCAAAGCTTATAAACATTAATGAGATCTTTCCGACCCGTCTGGCCAGCGGGGAGAGTGTAGGCCAAATCTGGCCATGTATGGCTCTAGTAGAACAGAGGGTCGAGCTCCTGCAGTGGAGACTAAAAAGACGTTAAAATAAAAGATAAAGAAAATAAATCACGAATTTGATTTGTCAGATTGTAAGATAATTAAGTATTTAACTAAACTTCTTTTCTAACTGTACTATAAGCCACAGTGTGGCCACCCCATACAGGGCTGGCAACACTGAAATAAGGAATTGTGTATATAAATGTCAGGAGTTGTCAAGAAAGTTATCTAGTGTTCTTGTTTTCACTTTTCGAGTAAAAGGATAAAAAGTTAACATTTTGTGTAAAGAATTGATTAAGAAACGGATTCAGAAGATTACCATTTTTTATTTGTACGAGATTAGCCTGAAAAAAAAAACCTTAAAAAATGTTATGAAACATATAAAATTTAGTGTACTTCGTAAATAAGTATACTCAAAATTCTTGTTTTAAAATAATGCATATTTTAAATTATGAGCGTGAAAGTTTAGTTAACTTATTTGTGTTGTTGTTAACATCACAAACAACTGTTGATGCGTAGATAAGGATAAACTAAGCGCTGATTTGTGTTACAAACGGCGTCTACACTGTTAGTCCTAAGCTGGCAGATAAAACTGAAATATGCCTTTTCTTTTTGTTTGCCGAGACCTTGTCATCATCTATTTCCACGTAATCCTACTAATATTATAAATGTGAGTTTGTATATTTGTTTGTTTGTTACCTCTTCACACTTCAACTACTCATCCGATTTGGATGAAATTTGGTATGAATATAGTTTGAGATTTGGGGAAGGATATAGAGAACTCTTTATACCGATATTCCCACGGAGAGCGAAGCCCGTGGGCACAGCTAGTATTGCATGAAATCCTTTTGCTTGAAAGTTAATTATTTGTGTTGTTGTTAACAACACAAACAACTGTTGATGCGTAGATAAGGATAAACTTAGCGCTGATTTGTGTAACAAATGGTGTCTACACTGTAAGTCCTAAACTGGCAGATAACACTGAAATATGCCATTTCTTTTTGTTTACCGAGACCTGGTCATTATCTATTTCTACATAATCCTATCCTATCCGATTCCTATTCCTACTATTCCTACTAATATTATAAACGCGAAAGTGAGTTTGAATATTTGTTTGTTTGTTAACTCTTCACGCTTCAACTACTAAACCGATTTGGATGAAATTTGGTATGGATATAGTTTGAGACTCGGGCAAGGACATAGGGTACTATTTATCCCGAAATTTCCACGGGGAGCAAAACCCGCGGGCACAACTAGTACTAACATAAATCGAAAGTCAATGCATGTATGACCTAGTTATATTATATTATATTATTGAATTGACCCAGCGAGTGAAGCGTCTACATTTCATCTTTGGCATAAATTCTTCCGGGTGTCCGGATGTCTGATGTCTAGAGGTAGTTTTCCAGCTGTTCTCACCTATAGATTCTCGTGAAATTTTGTGATCAGATTCCATAATTATCTACACGACAGATTTTTTTCGAATCAGTTTTTCAAAAAAATTCCAAGTGTTTGAAATATGGGGATTGAATATTAATAATTCGTCAAAACTAAAAACCGACTTCAGCCCAAACTATACAACGGATTTTGATAAAATTTCCATGGGACCGCATAACAAGTATGCCTTTTTAAACAAAATATATTTTTCCATATCGGTGTAGGCGTCTTTGTATAATCGGTGAACATACAAAAAAACAACATACTCTTGCTTTTTTGAACGTCGGTTTAAAAGAAAAAAAAATATTCAAAAATGACATAAAACTTTTTGTTACTTCCTCTTATTAGGACTAAACTTGTTTATTCTTATTCGATGTACTCCAACGAGTTGGGGGTAACTAGCAAGGTCAAAGCTCCCAAAGCCCCTAATTAATATTTTCTAGTCAACAACATCTGTTGGTGCGTAGATAAGGCAACTAGCGCCAATTTGTGTGACAAATGGCGGCTAGACTGTTTGTCCAGGCCAAAGATAACACTGAAATATGCGATTAGTGCGACCTTTTTGTTTAGCTCTAACGTTATTTATATCTTTCAGCTTAAGACACTTTTATACAACTTTTATATCTACGAAGATTCTATGACCATACTGGGTGTGAATTACGGTCGACATAAATATAAACATAAATATCTTTCTTCTGTCTTGGAGAAAAAAAAATCTTAGAATGTACCAGCTGCTTTTTTTCCCAAGCAAGTCGTAGAAGCCAATCGAGGGAATGTGCGAAAATGCGAATCATGTTAATAGTCGATGCAGCTAGCAACCCATCACTATATTGATTGCCTTTTCATCTTCTCGCCCACCATGATGCTAAAGCTGGCTTTTGAGTCTTGCGGCCCTAGGTCTGCATATAGCCGCAAAATGCTCTGTCTGCCCCATTAGGAATAAAGACGTGCTTGTATGTATAAATATAAAAGGGGTAACTTAGTCCGCCAATTAGAACAACTCATATGACACGGCGGACCCTATGCTGAGATTTAAAAAAAAAAATATTTTACATAGGTACAAATGAATTAAACCGATCAGATCATTTGCATGGAAAAATCGTCGACAGCATTTAGTGAAAGAAAATAACGCTAAAGAAAAAAAATGCATGGCTCATAAATTCCCAAATTGGTTTTCACTAACACCTTGATAATTGCAGTATTACATTATATTATGTAAACTGACTATGTTTTATACCTACTTGCTGTTGCTCGCAACGTAAAAATTTTCCATAATAAGGTATAAATATTATTTCAGCTGCATAACTGCTGGACTGGACATATGCCTTTCCCAAAGATTCTTAAAAGGACTGATCTAGAGCAACCTGTATCACGTATTAATTCATATAATAAGCTTGCCTACCAAATACTAACCGGCACAAACATCCAAGCATTTAAACAAACATTCGCATTTATATTATTAGGATTATTGGCGTAAAACCACAATAAGGCCCGATCTCAACACGACGTCACGGGCACGCCTAACAGCGCCCGGTTGGTTAGGTTTACATCATTAGCCGTGCGCGTATTACGAGCTGGGCCATAAAAGCCAATGGGCTTGTTTTGGCTTCGGCCG
This sequence comes from Acrobasis consociella, assembly GCA_963555685.1. Lineage (NCBI taxonomy): Eukaryota > Metazoa > Arthropoda > Insecta > Lepidoptera > Pyralidae > Acrobasis > Acrobasis consociella. Next base: position 638,897 of record OY743106.1, read on the forward strand.
CGCTAATTGAAATCTAGCCGTTAATAAACCAGCTCGCTCATGTCTATGGCTTTATTACCCATGTACTCAGAGGGTGTATATTTAATTGTTACATATATATTTTGCACAAAGTAACAGAATATTATACATACATACATAATATCACGCCTGTTTCCCGCAGGGGTAGGCAGAGACTATGGACTTCCACTTATTATAATACTTATTATATTATATTTTATTATAATATTTAATTAGAACTTAGCGGAAGGAAGAGAGACATGGAAAGCACTCCACCGACAAGAGCCCAGCTCTTAAATATAAGAAGAAGAAGAACAGAATATTATCAGAGCTCACAACTATAGACCGAAATAACAACAGTCTATCGTCACCAATGTTTTTTTTATGATTATATTTAGTAAACAAGTTACTTACGTATAGTGCCGACATGTTTCGACGGAGGTCTTCATCAGGGCGAATGTGACTAGAGGCCCGTACATAGGCATACTAAATACAGTAATGATTGTATCTCACGTCAGTTTTTTTTAATGTCCGCTGAAGCGTTTTCTTCACCATAAAAATAAGTATTTTGTGTAGAGTAGAGAGAAAATGAATTTTTGATACGTAGTCGTGCGAATATCCGTGAAAGCACCTATTATGGCTCCAACGGAAGATCAGCGCTTGGGTTTCGCTAGCGCAAAACCTAGCACATGCTGAGTTGGAGACCATTTTGGGGGGCAAAGAACTTTATTTTATTTGTAATTTTAGAATTTGTTTATGTAAATATTGTATTGCTTTTGTCTATTAATTTTTTATCTATCTATTATGATAACTTTTTGATACTATCAAGTCAACCATCCACAAGGTGGTCTGACTACCTAACCAAGGTCGCCGAAAGGCGCTGGATGCAAGCCGCTTTAGATTGGTCATTTTGGAATCTTCGGGAGAGGCCTATGCTATGTCCAGCAGTGGACGTTATGCGGCTGAAATGATGATAAAGTCAACCCTGCAACCTAAAGCCGCTGTACAATTTCGAAAGTATAAAGCCTACGAATATTGAATTTAGGGATATATTCTTCTTATCGTGTGTGTGTTAGTGACTAACACTAGTGTCAGAGTTTTTAAACCGCATTAAAGGCCTCTGACATGGTTTTTAGGTAACGACCAATGTCAAAGACAGTGACCGGGACCGACGGCTTAACGTGCCCTCCGAAGCACGGATCATCTTACTTCTCAGACAATTAGGTGATCAGCCTGCAATCTCCTAACCAAACTAGGACAACAACACAAAGTCGTTGCCCCCGCCGGGAATCTAACCCGCGACCTCCGGGTATGAGCCGAACGCTCTAACCACTACACAACGGAGAATACAGGGATATAATCTGCTGAGATTACGCCCTCGCTGTTACTACACAGACGTTCGTTATCCGACGCGAGGTCGGTGGTTACAGTATGGCGGTTAAGCGGGTGTAATGATCTGAGACTGGGGGTGACGAGATGTGTTACGTATTGTTTCGTGTCTACTGGCTGATTAAATGTTCGTACACTAGTTACTGTCGCTGCTTATACAGCTACGTGACACTTTTCTAAGTACAAAAACGGCCACTTTCCGCAAATTTGCAATAAAATAGTTAAAAGTCTTAATCAAGACAACATTTTCAAGGATATCTCTGTTTCTTTTTAAATAATTTATTTCAAATGGAGGTCAGCATAAAATATAGTTTTGAATTTTTCTTAGCTTTATTTCAAAGTTTAAGTCAAAGTCATTTTTTTTATTCAATATAGGATAATTTATCTCATAATGAAGGTAGTATTTTTAAAACTTAAGTTTAGTGGGGAAAGCTAAAATCTACCAGCGTTTCGAAACGATCACTGCTGGGAAGACTACGTCGAAAGAAATCCAGTTCAGTATTGGTCCCTACCCAGCCTGATGGGCGATGTTACGAGAATTGATAATTATTACATTGTTACCTATGATTAAAATACGGTTTCTAGAATTAATATAGCACCGTAATACAAATCTTAAGGTCGTCTAAAGCGGGAACTTAATTGCATTTTTTCCTACAATTCAATCACAGTTTCCACAACTAATAAAGGTCCCGTTAAATATGGCACCGTAATACAAATTCTAGAGAGGTCTGAAGCGTGCCAGACCGATGCTTTAGCAGCTGACCCAGTTTCCTTCAAAACAGGTTCTATCGGGTGACTAAGTGGGGCCATGAATCTTACGACAATGAGGGCTCTACGCTGTACGTCAGGAGCCTGGGTCGAAGGGACCGACTTAGTGCTCCAGTATTAATGATTATGGATTGTCCTAATTACGGCTAACACTGGCCAGTTTGTTTCCTTAATCTTGTGTAGTCACTCACAAGTGTAAGTAAAATAATGTCTTTAGATTAACTAAATTGAGACACAGATATTGGAAAAATGAGTTAACGGGTTACTAACGTATAGTCACATATATATTATTATCAGTGTGACGCGAGCCGGTGTCTTGTACGGGCCTTTAGTCACATTTTCCCTGATGAAGACCTCCGGATGAAATCGAAACATGTCGGCAGTAGCTGACTCTACACTTGACTAACCCGCTAACTCATTTTAAAAATATGATCATCCTCATTTTCAACCGCATAACGTCCACTGCTGGGCATAAGCCTTTCCCAAAGATTTCCAAAATGGACGATCAAGAGCGGCCTGCGTCCAACGCCATCCAGCGTCCTTGGTCCGGTCGTCGGACCACCCTGTGGTTGGGTGTCCTATGCTTTGCTAGCTAGTACGCGGTCGCCATTCGAGAACCTTATTTCCCCATCGGCCATCGGTCCGTACCGCTGTGTCTCGCCCACTGCCACTTCAACGAGCTAATCTGCTAGACTATGTCAGTAACTTTATTTCTGCTATAAATTTCCTCATTTCTGATTCGATCACGTAGACGAGTAGATCACTCTCTTTATTTTCAATTAAGTATACACATATACATACATATAGTTACATATTATCATGCCCTTCTCGCATGGGGATAGGTAGAGATAATGGATCTCCATTTGCAAAGATCTAGATTTTTGCAAACCTCTCGATTCGTTGTGTTCTCTTCAACATCCAAAAAATACAGTCGCTCTTCTTTTTGTATCTATGTGTCTGTCTACGGTATGGTGTGGTACTTATTAGAAAGATTTTAAAAAGTTAGCCAAACAGAATCAACCTCACAACAGCAAAGGCTGTAAAAGCTCTAAGATCGAGCTTCCATTAAAAGCTGGGCGAGGGAATAATTCTGAAAATTTATTAGCATACCTACCGTAGTTCCTTCAATAATAGTAAAATAAATAAAATTAAACTTTACACTCAAGAAAAGTTAATATTTAAAACTTTAAAAGTATCTCTTGAGACTCAGTGCCAAAAACGCTGACCGAATCTTTAGATTAACTTAAATCATTGTTTTACTATGTTTATTCAAGACAAATACAACAGCAGTCCTGTTAATAGGGAATCATTTCATGTAAGTAGATTTTTGTCATCAATTGAAAAGCCAAAAAAGGAGAGGTCAGGACTTCTGACCTCTCCTCATCACTCATCACTCTCATCATCAACCACACGGCAATCACCTCTCTGACCCAGAGAGGTGGTTGCCGTGTGGTTTCCGGTAGAGTAGAATAGGGCCACTCCAAGACCTCCCGTGGATGTCGTAGAAAGCGACTTAGGAAATACAAGCTAAACAAAGCTTATAAACATCAATGAGACCTCTCCAACTCCTCTAACTAGCGTGGAGAGTGTAGGCCAAGACCTCTGGCAGCTCTGGCCAAGTTTGGCTCGGGTAGTACAGAGAGAGTCGTGATCCTGCGGTGGAGACAAAAAGACCTGATGATGATGATGACTGGGCAGAAGTACCGTAAGCAGCAGGCATGCATGAAGAGAGTGATGAGGGTCGATGAAGCGAAAGAGGTCTGTCAGGATCGTAGCAAGTGAAGTCCGTAGTCTCTGCCTACCGCTGTGGGAAACAGGCGTGATAATATGTATGTATGTAATTGAAAAATTCGATGGAGAATTAACGGCGCGTCGCCATTGGCTCTACGGACACTGGGTTTTCAATTACTTCATTTAAATTTGACACTGATAAATTGCTTTTCCAGAGTTTCCAACGCAGGCTTCCAATAATACCGAAAATACTTTTTTGATAAATATTTTCGGTAGGTATATTATGAAAATATAAAATCTAGGTTTGGGAAAAATAGGTACGCTAATTCAGCTAGCTCCAAAGTACGAATTAAATAACTTAATAGATACTTATTGCAAAATAAACACAATATTACATTCATGTACTTACATAACATCCAAAACCTAGCAACATTTGAAAAGATAATTTTCTATCTTAATAAACCTAGGAGTTGATTAAAAAACCTTGTGGTCCGAGATAAAAAGAAAAATACGTTCACCGAGTCTACTATAAACTTGAAAGCGGCTTGATGAAGAAAAAGCTTAATCTCCACTTTCTACGAAAAAAGACTTTCCTAGGCTAAAACTTATCAATGTAGTTTCGCCGAATTAAGGCAAAAACTTTTCAGAAATCTCTCCGCACTATCCTACACATTCATTCGAAAATGATATACGTCACAAATATAAGCTCCAGTGGATAACTTTCCGCGCAAATGTAGTTACATATCGGATGACAAAAAATGTCCGGAAAAGCCCCCGGTTGGCCGCATCCGAAATAGGGTAAGACCGCTGGAAATGAAAGCTCGCTTTTGGGTCGGAAGCTCGCTCCGGGTAGTTTGTATAATCCAGAGGCGGCCAGATTCCGTAATCCCGGCAAAGGTTAGGATAAACTCGTCATATTAAACATTAACGCGTCTTGATAACTCGTTAACTTGACTTGCTACCCTAAATATTATATTACCTCGAGCGGTGCCGGCTCCCCAGGTAGCCTATGTATTATTCACTGGACACAAACATTTTATAATTCACTATTAGAACACAGTCACAACACGGTTTCACGTCACTGTCTGAGTTCGCGGCGGGTTTAGGGTGCTAGTCGGTCGGGGTTAGTTGGGGCGCGGGGGAAAGCGATACAAACCCGACAAGCGTACGGACGTTGCGGCGGGCGCCGCGCGACTGCCGCTGGGACCCAAATGCGCCGCCGCCCAGCCAGAGCCCGACCGCCCTAGCTCCGCTCTCGGCTCTCCAGAGTTTCAAAATAGACTTAAAAATCAAAATTAAATATTTATCTGCGTTAATGTCCTTAACAAAGCTTGTCGTATACCTTGGTGGCTTTGGTTTTTCTTGCTCTTTTTTTAACTTTAATAAACAGTGGAAGCAAAAATGACGCTGAATTTTTCATGGACGTGACTGCTTTTCACGTTAAAATATTATACGAGTTGATTAAAATGAAAACAAAAACTTAAACAGACTGGATATTTTAAGACTGATTCTTTAAAAGTATTTGTATCACTTGAAATGTAATGGAAATAACAAATAAGAAAAACGTAGTTGTTTAAGTATTCATTAAACCAACTGTACGACAATCAGTTATATGACGCAAATCGTTAGGTATGTTTTTCTACTATGTTTATTCTCTATTACAATAAAAAGTAATCAAAAGGTAAACAAGTTTAATTGCTAGGCAAATTAAAAAATCTCCTACTGTCAAGAACGCTATCTAGTGATAAGTAGCGGAACTACATATACGAATTGACATCCGTAGCGCTATCTATTATTTGCTGGGGAAAACCCTGACTTTGTAACGTTGATCGCCAATGACTTTCAAACGCCTAAACCGATTATTGTCAAACATAGCTTAGAACTACCGCAAGGGAACTTGCTTTCACGTGAAAAAACCGCATTGAAATTGGTCTTTCCATTCGAGGGCTACGATGTCACAGGCAGACACACTGACAGACATACAAACAGATAGAAATTAGCATCAAACTCAGTCTCTTTCTTTTTTGAGGATTAAAAACGAGTGAATAAATGAACCTCGTTAACCAGTGCAGGTTCCAATAAAAGGTCTTCTAAGGTTTAATTAAGTCAGGACATAACTGCATGTTGCCAGGATAAAATAAAATAAATCAAACTGTAAAAACCTAGAGCTGTGAAAAATATGAAAATATCTTGATAGATATGTTACACCAGATACAAGTGTCGCGCGGTGTCCGGTGTCCGGTGTCCGACACCCGGGTGGGCCGCGTGCGTTCGATTAATTGCCGGTTTGCACCATTTGCGACACTTGCTCCCATCCCGGTCTCTACCTGTTTCAGTTGAAAGAAGCGCCGGGAATCACGCCTGACGAAACCGACATTGGCAGTGTGGAAAAATAACATAGAGGGGAAGAGGTCATCATCACACATAGAAAATTATCGTTTTTGAGTAAGACAAATATTATTGATGACATAACACTGTTAATTTTGATATTTCTCATACACATGTTTCAGCGTTGTGTTATGATAATTGCTACGTAGAAAGACGTATTGTCTTGTTATCATCTCTATCCTCGCCCACAGGTGTCGTAAGAAGCGACTAGAGGACAGGCAGTAGCAGTATATGTGCAAAGACTTGATGTTACCAACCCATCTGACCAGCTTGGTTACTATGGGCATATCCTCCCTTTATTGGGAGAGCCTTTAATTCATCACAGGATCGATATAAGCTAATAAAGGAAAAAAGGACATGTTTGATAACTTAATAGATGCTACACAAGATAGGTACGAGTGTCGCGCGGTGTCCTGTGTCCGGTGTCCGGTGTCCGACACCCGGGTGTGCCTCGTGCGTTTGATTAATTGCCGGTTTGCACCATTCGGGACATTTGCTCCCATCCCAGCCTCAGCCTGTTTCAGATATAAGAAGCGCCGGGAATCAAACCAGTTATGAATCACGCCTGGCAGAACCGAAAATGGTAGAGTAGTAAAACAATATTGAAGATTTTATCATCTATGGATTTTCAAAGTACAACAATATAAGCATATCATCATTATAATCAATCATTTTAGCCGCATAACATCCACTGCTGGACATAGGCCTCTCCCAAAGATTTCCAAAATGACTGGTCAAGAGCGGCCGGCATTCAGCGCTTTCCAACGACCGTGGTCAGGTCACCTGAGCATATGTTTTGCCACTTTAGTTTCACTGAAGTAGAAAATCCAGAAAAAAAATTGAATCACTGATTGAGACTGGGAAGGCAGCTGGTGGATCATGGTACATACGTCATGTTTATGTATATGTCGGCGAGTTCAAGATAATCCCATTTATTATTGTTTTCGATGTGCAAACAGAAAGTTGTTTACTACAAAACATAACTGCTACATTTTCAAATGTTTCAACAAGTATAAAAGCGGTCGCCCTAGCGACGAGCGGCTCAGTCTTGTGCGGACCGCCGTACTGTAAACATCTCCTTTGTGTAGTGGGCTTGGCCATAACTTCTTTAATTGTGGTTGTTGTAATAGATGAGGATTTGGTAAACCGATTTATTACAATGATAGTTGTTTCAGCTAGACAATAAGCCCAGGTGGACACAGATTCAATAACTGTGTGGGCCAGGGGTATTCAGACACATGTGGTTGGAATCCATGATACAGCGCGAGGCGGAGCGCTGTATTTATCGTCACACTTTTAGTGAGTTCGGCGTAGGTCATCTCTTGTTCCGTCATATAATTGTTTTAACATCAGTATAATTGTAAGTTGACGTTTTTGAAGAAAATGCTGCACTACAGTTTGTTACCGCTTCTTCTGTATTTGCGCTTAGGAAGCGGCAGTGAACTTAGCTGTAAGTTAATGATCTGACGTAAACATTTACCTATTAAGTATAGTGAAATAAAAAGAAAAATGGACAATTATCAAGTGATAAAATTCCAAAGACAAATAAATGATTTTTCACTTTGAAAAATATGTAAAAAGTTTCCTCTGACTACATCCGCGACACTTTTACATATCCACGAGACTTTGGATATTTCTGCAAATATTCACGTAATGTGAACTAGATGACACGAACGTTTAGGCAGTCAGAAAACATAGTTGACCAAGCGATTGAAGCGTCTCAGTCTCGAGATTAGCCAAAAGTGCTTTTGTCCGGCAGCCGGTCAGTTTGTCTGTCCGGTTGTTCTCGCCCACAGGGCGTATTTTTCATCCGATTCTCGTGAAATTTTGTGAGACGGTTCGAAAATTATGTAGAATATTTAACTCGATTAAGTTTTTCGAACTTTTCAAAATGGTGATAATACGGGCATTGAAAACTTTTTAATTTCGAAAAAAAAAAATTCAAAAATGTCCCAATCTGTTTTTTGTACCCTTATCTGATAAACTTCATTGGATTGGGGTGACTCGCAAGGTCCACACACCTTAAAGATCTCCTACGTAGTATCTATAGGTATTACATAACTGTAATAGACTTCATGTTACCCAATATACACGTGTAGAACGGTGTTCGGTGTCGGGTAACCGCGTGCGTGATTAATTGCTTGCTAGCCAACACAAGCAAATTGTTCCAATAGTTTTAGCTTTTTCTTCCAGTTCATGCTGGTCTGGGAGAAAAAAAAACTTGAGAGATGTCAAGGAACATCTGGATGGAACGAAGTTCCTTTCGATTAATTAGTAAAGATTGTAAATTTTTTTTTAAAGGTATAATAATATTTTATTATTTATTATACAAAAAACCTGTATATACTTAACAAAAATAATCGTCGCGACACCACACTGTTCAATGCGAAATAGAAAGACGAAACGAAAATAACTGGCTTGCTTTCTATGAGAGAGAGAGAGAGAGACAGGCAAAGAAACATACAACAACAAACATACAGCAAAAAGTGTCGTTACAACTTTTGGTCTTAATTTTTTCCGTCTAGCCCCCTTTCGCAACGCGCGATAAGGAACTAAGTTCCAATAAAAAGTAGAATGTACCAGCTGCTTCTCTTACTGCCGCAGATCGTTAACGCCGATAGTAGGAATAGGCGTTGGGCGCCTCTTCACACCAACCGCTTAAATTGGTCTTTGGGTATTGCGAACTGGGTCTTGGGTCTATGGGCTGTTTGCTTAGAGTCGCAAGATCCACAATACCCTGTCAGTCTCACTAATGTTAAGGCGTAATAGTGCATAGTATTTTCGCGACTTTGGCACCGCGTGCTTATATTTTTAACACCCAGCCCTAAAGAATGGTGTTATAACTTTGACGCTAACGTCTGTCTGTCTGTGGCATTGTAGCGCGATTCGCGAACGAATATAGGCCACTTCGACGCGGTTTTTTTCCGTGACAGAGGTTTCCTTGCGGTGGTGTTTGTATTTGATGAAAATCAGTTCATTAAAGTTATCGGGCGTTAACGCTTTTAGTCAGGGTTTGTATTTAATCTGTCAAATAATAGATGGCGCTACGGATATCAACTCCTCTTAACATCGATTAAAACATTATGTAGTTCCACCACTGATCACTAGATGGTGTCGTTGAAGGTTTTTTAATTTTCCTGGCACATAAAGTTGTGTTTGTATTAGTCACGCTGCCGCTTATGGGTCAGTTTTCAGTATGTAATAGCCGTATTTCCAGCTATTGACAGCAAAAGACTCTAAACACACGTCAAAGTAAGTCCGTCTAAGAGACCGCGGCTCCAAAACTCGCAGCAATCTGCGGAGTGCTCTCGGCCGGAGATATGTCGCTTTACCGTGGGAACTACTTTAGTGGGACAGCCTCAGAAACTTTTCAGCAACTTGGGCTCGTCTGAGCAGGCTTTTTGAGACACTTTCAAACCAACTCATTCAGCATAGGTTTGAGAGAACGAAAGTAAAATTGTATATTTGGTTCACAAATAAGAAATAAAATTAGGTACAATTATAAATTAACAAACAGTACCAAATTGGTCTCCGTTCAGCATTTTGTCATGGGGTTACCATGACGCTGATCTTCCGCGGATGCCATCCTTAGACTAAAAATACAAAATTATAAAGTATATATAAAATAGTTATACAGCAGCTGATATTATACGCACACTATAAATACACTATACACACACACTGAGTATATAGAAATACAAATATAAATATAAAAAACGTAAAAATTGATAAAATAAAGTAAAGTACATAAATAAGCTGCGATTTTACAATTTTTGAGCACTTAATAAATGTTTTTTCATGTTTAACAGTATTAAGTTTTCCACATGTTGTATAAATGATACTTACCTCTACAAAATATTATATACTTTTGCTTGAAACTTTGTTTCCGAACTTTATTGTGGGAACGCTACGCTTCAGTAGGACAGTTTTCCGAAAGCAGGCTTTTAGAAAAGATACTTTGAGAACTTATTTTGCATAGCGTTTATTTATTGAAACGAAGTTCCTTTCCAAACGGTACGGACTTTACGGATGGGGGGCTAGGCAAAAAAATATAAGATTTTTCGTCACTTTTTACGTCACGAACTTTTTAGGAGCTGGAATTTTTTGGGGGTTTTTTAGGGGCTTCAATTTTTGTGATTTCGTTCCAACCGAGTATTCCAGGACACTCCGTTTTTATTCATTTATAAAATCTTTATTAATCCACAGTATACAATAGGGGTGATGGTAGGGTCCGAAAAGTATGATTGTAATTAGTCCGTCTTTTAGATTATCCAAAAATAATGGACCCGTATTGTTCAGTTTACCAAAAAAGTAAAAATTACCTAAAGATATGGAGGATAAAAACCGTACCCAGCCGTGACGTCACGCGAAATTTATATGCGCTGTATCTTTGTTGTTTTTGGTTTCTCAGAGAAAAGAAAAAATACATATACATTTTTTTTTATTAATCTGACCGATGGACCAAAAATATTTTTCCATCCGTCATGCTTTGTTTTCAAGTGGCGGACCCCAGTCAACCATCGTACAAAATATTTTACACACGCTTTAGCCTGTGACTTTGTTCGCGCACAACCTATGGGAATCCCGTTATAAAGGTATATGTCCCATGTCTCGAGTATCATTACCTATGTTTATTAATGAATATTTATTAAGGAAATGTCACAAATAAAATACAATATGTCATATAAACACTGTCAAAACTATTTCGTAAGTACATACAAATATCAGTCATATAAACCGCCCTTCATCGTTTCCCGTGCAAAGGTGCCCAAAACGCTGGCAGCATTGCCACGCTGGATCGCAAAGGCCATCCTTTGCACGAGAAACGAACCTTAGCGGGATTCACCAGACTTACCTATTTAAAAAAACATGTCAGTCGATTGTTAAGTTTTTGATATATTCATCACGAACAAACTGCATTAGTCATTTGACTTTATTGAAGATCGCTTACATGCCTCTAAGCGTGATTATTTTATAACTGAACACACCACACCAACTATAAGCTAAATATTAAACATAATCCCATAGTTTTTCTCTGGGTTATTTTTAGCACCAAGCGCGTTTACTTATCGTGTAATAATAATGAATCCCATTAAAAACATAAATGTGTAATTAGAGCCTAGTTCAATCATTATCCGACAGAATAATTGATATCTAAATGGGTCCAAGTTTTGAAGAGAATCCTGAAATTTATTTATAAGAATGTTAACATATTAGACTTCGCTAGGTTAAGCATACTAGTCGTCTTATTTGTCTCCCTTATGCCCTAAAAATTATACATACATACACTAGTAGTTCGCCACGAACTTAGACCTCGCGATTATATCTTCTACTACCAAGCAAAGCAAGCAAGCAAACCAATCAATACACGACAATTAAACACAATTAACCGACTAAACAAATTAAACAAAACTTTAAACAAGCAAGACAACAAAAAGTCATACGATTCTAGAAAAAATTAAGTCAATCTTGTAAACTTATGAAAAAAAAATCATAGCGAGTTATAAGAATTTAAAATTTTTGTTGGACATCTACTTATTGTGTTTTTGTGAACTATATGGTATTGAATGTACGCAACAAATATTTGTCAATTTTCTTCTTTTCTTAAAAATAGTGGTCAAGACATTGGCCTTGTAACTCGGAAGTCGCGGGTTTGATTCCCACGGGAGACATGCATTTTTTAAAAAGTTGTTCAGTAACCCGGACTGAATTCACCCATAAATAGTTTCAGTATATTTTGTAAGAAGATTTGTATTGTATATCCGTCACGGCTCAGTCAGCTAGAGTCACCCTAAACCCGTTTAAGTATAACGTATAAAAAAGTTGTCCAGACAAAAAAGTTGTTCAAATAAAAAAATTGCGTTTTTATAAAGGCAACAAAAAAGTCTAATGACATTTTTGAAAATATTTAGAAATGGCGGATGCATGACAGTTTTAAAATTTTAAACCCCCATATCTCCGCCATTTTGAAAAAAATCGAAAAACTGGCTCGACAAAAAAAATCTATTTAGTTGCTTTTAGTATATTTTCCGTCTGAAAGTCCTTTACAAGGTGCGTAATATCTTATCTGAAGAGGTACGCATTAGGCTTTGCGAGTCGTTAATTTTATCACGACTTAACTATGGAGATTTGGTTTACGGACCACGTCTATTGGAGAGAACCCGTCGCCTAGTGCAGCGAGCTCAGAATGCATGTTGTAGATTTATTTTTGATGTTCCTCCACGAAGCCATATCACTCCATATCTTAACAATGCGTCCATGCTAAATATGAATTCGCGTAGACAATTACATCTGGCTACCTTGCTGTTTGGAGTAATTAAAAGTAAAAAACCGGAATATCTCTTCTGTAAACTTAAATTCTATAACAAGTTAAATGCACGATCTTGTAGACCCCAACTGCTTGTTCATGGACATAAAACTGCTGCATTCAGAGGCAGCTTCCGATACCAGGCGACTAAATGTTGGAACAACATACCTCCGCCAATCAAACTACAAACTAAATATTCATTTAAAAAACAAATACGCACTCACCTGCTAGAAAAGCAAAAACACAACAATCCAACAAGTCTTCGGTAACGGTTGCTGACATGCCAACACAACTTTAAATTATAATATGGTTCAATTTATTTCGGGACACGCTTTTGATGTGCAATAATATCAGCGGAAAACTTTATTTTCTTAAATTTCACTACAACAGCACTACCCACATTTAGAATTATTGTATTATGTCGTACTTCGTATATTTATTTATTGTGTATCTATATGTCTTGTAGTTTATTCTTGTCTTTAACACGTTAATTTAACAATCTTCACAACTGATCGCACTTGCACCTATACCTAAGGTTTTAGCTGAAAATCAGCGCATTGCTCTTTGAGCAATATTGTCGCTGAGCCTACGACCTTTTTGTGCAACTGCAGCATACACATCACATCGCTAAAAACTTGTTCTTGATGTACTAAAAAATAATTCGTGTATTTCTTTGTGTGTGATTGTGTTTGTGCAGTTTTCACAAATAAACGTTTTATCTATCTATCTATCTATCTATCTTGCTGAACCTGCTTACAAAATTTCATGAGAATCGGTTAAGAAATACGACCTGTAGGCGAGAACAGACAGACAGACAGACAGACAGACAGACAGACGGACAAAAGAATTTTTGGCTAATCTCGAAACTGAGACGCTTCGCTCGCTTCGCTCGCTCGGTCAATAATATCACGCCTGTTTCCCACAGCGGTAGGCAGAGACTATGGACCTCCACTTGCTACGATCCTGACAAACCTCTTTTGCTTCATCTAAACTCATCAATCTCTCCCATAAGCCCGTAACATTATAACTTATTGTATACAGTGCTACCTTTGTATATTCATCAATCTTGTTACACACTCCCGTGTGTCTAGATATGCTGCGTATTTTGTAAGTATTTAGAAACGTAGCAAACGAGAACAGAAGTTAAACAATACATCAGTGACCTGTATTAATATTTTTTTACAAAGTAGGCACTGATCTTACCTAAACTACAAGAACGGCTGCATATCATCTATCTATATCTATACATATAATAAAACAGTAAAAAAAGTGTGTCTGTACATTAAATATATTTCCAAAAAAAATATTGGGGGCGATGGAGACGTAGTAATAGAGTAAGAATTTTAAAAAAAATGTCTGTCTGTTTGTCTGTTTGTCTGTTTGTACACGCTAATCTCCGGAAATACTGGACGGATTCGAATTAAACTTTTTTTGTTATATAGCTATTAAGCCTGGGCAACATATAGGGTATAAATGATTTTGGAAAATGGAACGCCTGATGCAGAACCATAATGGTCCAGCTAAACTATAAGAGATATAAAAATGCCGCCTTAAGAAAAGTTGTTCAGCCTGATGAGCATTTTCCATAAAGTCCACGCGAACGAAGTCGCGGGCTTCGGCTAGTGCAAAATAAAATTTTCACTAGTATCCGATATATAAACCGGCATTGCTGATGTCGGTCACAAAGCCGCTAAACTAATATGAGATTGGGCGGGGCACGTTTGCCGCATGCATCCGGACAGATGGGCAACTTTGGTAACAAAGTGGACTCCCGAAGATGGTCGAAGGAAGAGAGGTAGGCCCCGGAAGCGTTGGTGCGACGACTTGCGACAGTTTGAGAGGGAATGGTGGGAAGTGGCACACGATCGATATATTTGGAAGGAGATCAGGGAGACCTTTGCCCAGCAGTGGGACAGTACAGGTTAATTAAAAAAAACGATATTATATTAGGATATACAAATTATAATTCAGGATCTGTAACAACCATCTTATTAAGTTTTTATTTCAATTTAGGAAAAACATAGAGAATATATAACATATAATCGAATTATATGTGTCTATATGAAATGCACGCTACTGCGAAATATCACAACACTAATTTTAACAAAATAACTACAAACAAGAAAAATAAGCAAGTGTTATCTCATTGAAACAGTTGGTCGCTCAGCCAACAAGGTTCAACAAATGATGTTTGTGTTTTATAAACGTAAGGAAAATAAATAAATCGTAAGAACCAGGCGCTGACTACAGCACGATAGCAAGCCTGTGCAAATGAGAGCGGAGTAATGACGGTTTCCACCAATTTTGGGGCTTGATACTTGTACACAGAAAAGCAAAATAATCCAATAACAGACACGCCACCGAAAGAAACATCGAATTTGATTGAAATTGATAAAAATATTAATGAAATACATAAATATTTTTTCCATTTTGTAATGGTGCTATGTCTACGTGTATATGTATAAAACCAAGACTTTATGTATAAGTATAAATTGGATAACATGACCCGGGCTCCAGAGAGGTCAACACAATCCTTTCTGCCCTGTGTGTATCAGAGCAAAACTAAACTGGAGAATATTTTGCATTTTAAAATAAAAACCTACATTCATATGTTTAGAATTAATACTTAAATTATTCATCACTTACGACAGACTTTACCTATACTTGCAGTAATTTTAAACTGAACTGTGTAGCACAAATGTAAAAAATGCGGATACTTGCTTAGACGTAAGGTCAATGCTATTTTTGAAGTGAAAACTTCTTTAGCGGCGTTGTGCACTTTTTTTTTGGATGAGGAAAAAATGTTAAACTCGCGTCAGGACACGTGGCCTGATCGAAAATTCGTAAGACGGCGCAGGGCGCTTGCGCGAATGTTCGTGTGTGTTTATGTTACAGCGTGCTACGCGCACAATGGATGGTGACAGCTGATGGCTCGACCGTCTGTGTAGTGGCCATACTGCTGTGTATTTGAAAATGAATTTGGTCATGCTTGTGACATTTGTGGCAGACTGTGGTTCAGAAAAGATTTGAAATATTTTATACTGTTAATTAAAGCAATTCGTGCAAAATTATTCCCTAACCATTCCAAAATATCAAAAATGCACAACGTTAATATTCAAGTTTTCACTTCTGCCGGCACTCCCAGAGTGCAACCCGTCGTTTTTTTTTATGTACCCTGTGTAATACGAGTAGTTTTATGTCATCATCATCACCAGGTAATTTTGTCTCTACTGCAGGAGCAACGCCTTCTTTGTACTACTGGAGCCATACTTGGCCAGAGCAGTCAGAAGACTTTGACCTACACTCTCCTCTCTGGCCATGATGTTTTATAATTTTAAGTCGCCTTCTACGAAATCCTCGGAAGGACTTGGACTATCCCTATTCTACTCTGCAGGAAACCACACAGCAAGTTGTATGTAATCTAGTGCCATCCGTGGGAACCTTTTTTGGCTTTTCGAAATCAGCAAATGTTTGTTAATATTAGTTATTGGTTCCACTCGAAAACAAATCAAAAAACGTTTCTCAAAATAAATAGCACACACACATTCCTCCGTCCAACATATTATACAACCTAAGGTTGACATGCATATTATATTTGGAGAAGAAAAAGCGAAAAAGCGCCCCCCAGTCTCCAAAGCAGCCCAGATGAGGATGCAATCGTGAACTTGCTAAGATAAAGACCATGAGAAACAACACACTAGCAGATAGCCTGCTATATTAATAAAAACTTGATATTGCAATAGTTCGCTCCATTGTACTCTCGAACAAAATCAATCTATTTTACGACGTAAGGAGCTGAGAACCGATCATAAATGGAGAAAGTCTAGCAGTTCTCCAGAAGCATAAAACTGACGTCGCAGCTGTTGGAAAAGTGATATAATGAAATTATTAGTTAATGACTTATGCCTCTGTGAAAACGTGGTCACATGAGAAGGCTTCAGGTCACTCAATGGAAAGGGCTATGTTCGGTGTTTCTCTGTGTGATAAATCGGAAATGAGGAAATCCGTAGGAGAACAAAAGTCACTGACATAGCACAGCGGATTAGCTCGTTGAAAGGAATCCTTTTCTGAAATATTTGCAAATTTTTGTTAAAGACAAGTGTCCCTTCTCTCTATCTATAAACATAACATCTAAAGTATATTTTTAAATTTTTAACATGAAAAAATTATATTTGTTAATCTACTAAATGGTTATTTTATATAGTCACGTGAAAAATTACAGCTGTAGTATATATAACGAAGTTTACAGGAAAACTATCAGAGCTAAGTAGGATTTACAAATTAAAAAGTTATAGGGACCAACTTATAAAATATACTCGGAAAAGGAACATTTCATACACATTCAAAAGAAAATTAGTTTATAGACGTTTTTAGCGGCATAAACTCGTTGACATTCGCAACTTTGGAAGCTTACACTGCGCGTGGCCCGACACGCACTTCGGCAATTATTTTAAAACAATTGCTTGTTAATTTTCGTACACGAACATAGCTGCTAGTTACGATAGTGGGTATCGCAGAGACAAAGTAAAGAGAGTGACGGCTGCTGTGTCCGGTCCGTGGCTTGTTGGTTTAGGCTGCCTTTGGCCCACCTGATGCGCCGCACTTTGATACATTTGGGACATAGCTCGTTATACACAGATGTAGTAAAGATGTATTGTTTTACTATGTGTTATGTTATGTATTTATTTATTAGTTACTTTTTATGTTATAAGAGACTTTAAACAGATTAGTATTAAATATTTTATATGACGTGTGGTATTCTATTTAAGTCTGGCCCGCTAGCTATGACGATAAAAATTTATAATGCCCTACCCGACAACCTAAGGAATGAAGAAAAAAAATCTCAATTTATAAAGGAGTTGAAATTAATTTTAGTAAATAAAACGTATTACAGATTGGACGAGTACTTTAACGATAAAAAATTTAATTGAAATTGACATTATATACTATACCCAATAAACATTGACACTACTTTTATATTTTTAAGTTGACAATAATTTACTAAATAATAATAATAAATAATAAGTAACTAACAATCTGCTGACAACTACAAACAAAAGTACTTTTTAATTATATTTTATCATTTAAATTTATAAATTAACTGCATGTCATAAAACTCGCTTTAAAACTTCGCATAAAACAGGGTTCATAGTGTACCTAATTTAAGACAGTGACTTTTAGTAGTTAGAACTGATGTACATTATGAAATGCAATAAATAATTTGAATTGAATTGAATTCAACTTAATTCAATATTAATAAATTGAAAGTTAATTAATGTGAAGAAGTTAGTTTACAAGACTTATCTTTAAGTATTTTTAATGACTTTTTAGGTAAATCGTTTGCTCTTTCTAGTTTGGGGTTCCGTACCCGAAGGGTAAAAACGAGAGCCTATTACTAAGACTCCGCATCCGTCTACTCGTCTATCTGATAAACCATGATAGCTAGATAGTTGAATTTTCACAGATGATGTATTTCTGTTACCGCTTTATAAACATAAAATAAATATTTTATTGGGGCTCTCATACAACAAACGTATTTTTTATAGGTAATGGTAACTGCCTCCGTGATGTAGTGGTTAGAGCGTTCGGCTCATACACGGAGGTCGCGGGTTCGATTCCCGGCGGGGGCAACGACTTTGTGTTGTTGTCCTAGTTTGGTTAGGACATTGTAGGCTGATCACCTGATTGTCTGATAAGTAAGATGATCCGTGCTTCGGAGGGCACGTTAAGCCGTCGGTCCCGGTCTTTGTCTTTGACATTGGTCGTTACCTAAAACCATGTCAGAGGCCTTTAAGGCGGTTATAAAACTCTGACACCAGTGTTAGTCACTAACACACACGATAAGAAGATAGGTAATGGTAGGGAATCCATCACGTGCGAGTTCGATTCGAACTTGGCCGGTTTTCGCCCAAAACGACGAAGAGAAAACAAACACTCAACACAACACATACGTAAGTGGGTATTAAAAATCACGTTTCTAATAAACAAAGAAATACAAGACGGAATGGAAAGCAAAGTTTTCAGAATTCTTTTATCTTTGAATTCGAGATCTAAGAGATTCCTTTTAAAATTGGGTGTGACTTTGTAGGATTATTTTATGGAGTCGGGAACTTTTGCTAATAATTTGATACCTTTAAGAGATTAAGGGACTTTATGCTTTGAAATCAAAGAAAAACGTTGAATGTTGCTGCTTTTCCTCCCATTCAGAGTCGATTTGGGAAAAAGGCCCAATACCTAACATTGATATTTTTCTGAATAGGCGTTGAGCTAGCAATTTGTTTCTATTTGTGATTCCTTTATACAAATATATGAATAATATATGAATGTGAACATAATAATTGAGCTTCCTTTTTTGCATAAGAGAGCTTTCAGTAATATTGAATAATGAATGGGCACATTGACATAAATACATTAGTGACTAGTGAATGTACAGTCTACACACTTCAAGATAAAGATATAGCGGGAAAAATGCGGGAAGAGTAACTTACTTTGATGCAGACTGTACTTAGTAGAACTAGACAGTGTTTGCTCTGGCTTGGTCAAATTTTAAAAAGGCCAATATTGAAGATGTAAAAACATCTATGCGTAAAAGTGACTAAGTTATTTACTTGTTTTTTTACCCTTCGCAGTGGAGACTATGGGTTCTTGGGGGCCAAGGAAATTGCATTATGGCGCTCCATTGAGGTCAGGCAACTGAAGACCCAATAAGCGCATAAGCTTTGCCATTCAGCGGGGAAAATGCTGCCAGTGTTTAATATACGTTGCCTCGGTGTGGT
This sequence comes from Acrobasis consociella, assembly GCA_963555685.1. NCBI lineage: Eukaryota > Metazoa > Arthropoda > Insecta > Lepidoptera > Pyralidae > Acrobasis > Acrobasis consociella. Next base: position 658,253 of record OY743106.1, read on the forward strand.
GCGTTTGACGAAGTGTTATATCTGTAGTTTTAGATAAATTATTACGTTTGTATTATCGATGTGTTTATAATGAATAAACAAAGAATTAACTACTACTGTCCTCGATGCATAAGCTCAGAGTGAGCGCCAAAAGCAGACTCAAAAATAATATCAATGTTTTGTTAGAAAGGAATGAACCTTAAAAAATGAATATTATAAAACAATATTATGTTAACTTACTATATAGCTATCTCTTTATTTCATCATCATCAGGTCTTTTGGTCTCTACTCCAGAAGCACCCTCTTTGTACTACCAAAGTCTTACTTGGCCAGAGCAGCCAGAGGACTTGGCCTACACTCTCCACGCTATCCAGACGGGTTGGAGAGGTCTCACTGAGGTTAATAAGCTTTGTTTAGCTTGTATTACCTAAGTCGCCTTCAACGACATCCACGGGAAAACTTTGAGTGGCCCTATTCTACTCTACCGAAAACTACAGGGCATATCTCTCATCTCTTTATTTATTTTATAACAAATTTTAGGTTTTCATAATATATCTATAAAAGGTAAAGTGAAAAACTTAACATAGCTGCCCCCTGGCAGCGGAGCAAGGCCCAAGCTAACGACGGTTAGGGCCCCAGAGAGAGCAACTTCCGGACAATGCGTTTTTATTTATTAATGTTTGTTTATTTCACTAATAATTTAAACGCAACAACACCGTCAAGTTGCTATCGGTACCAAAGTAGAAAGTGAAGGCGAAAAGGGCATGGTAAGGAAAAGACGCGTGGTGGTCGTGCCGCGACTCAGGCCGAGTTTCAAAAACCAGTATTAACCAGTACGGGCCGTGCCATGCATCAATCTAATGTCTCACCTACACTATCTGTGTGCACTTACAAAACTGAGCTTATCTCTCGAGACCAGAGGTGCTATTTTTAAAACGCGGAGTCACTAAACGAACGATTTTTTTTATGGAAAAACCATTCGTTTAGGTGACTCCGCGTTTCAAAAATAGCACTTCTGGATCTCTGAAAGATTCCAATAATGGACGGTGTCCACTTCGCTTTGTGAGCAAAACGGGAATTTGCATAATGGACCATCTAGAGTTACGCGCAGCCTTTTGCCTTTGGCGGAGACAGTAATATGATCGGGCGCCACTCCGAGCAAATAAGTTTTATAAATGGACACATATACATACTGCAGGATTACTATTTAACGAATTGCACAAAGATGCAATAAACAAATCTGGTTGTTTAGTTTGATTTACATTTTTACCTCTAAAGTACAGTGCAGATGTATTTCCACGTCTTTATCCCTGATGGCGTAGACTGAGCCCAGGGTCGTAAGACCCAAAGGACATGCTTAGTGTGATGGTGGGGGTTAAGATGGAAAAAGGAATGAAAATAGTGATAGGTGGCTAGCCGCATCGTCTAATGACATAATTCAAATCTCGCCCATTCTCTTGATCGGCTCCTACGATCCATGTGGGAATACTGGCTGGAGTGCAGCAGTGTTTCCTTGTTGATGGTATAAGCCTAAACGAACCGTTGAGGTAGAGACCTCAACGGTCCGCTTATAAAATGCATCGCATTGCCTATTGACATGATTCAACTTCTCGTCCATTCCTTCGACAGTCTTTTACGGTTTGCGTGGAAAGAAACGCAGCTGGCACATGCTACTTTAACTTTTTACTCAAGGAAGGATTCATTCACACACTCATATCCAATAAGCAACATTCGGGAAGAGTCGTAAAATCCTCGTAAAGCCGAACGTCCCGGTCGCGAGTTGAAATCTCCCCAACAGCTGTTGTTCAAACATAAAGAACTCACTCCAGCCGATCGAGTGTTGTTTGCGAGGACAACTTTCTCGCCAATTTGGGAATCACCGACAGTACTCGATTTATGAAGGAAGAGTTGTGCTCGGTTGTACTCGTAAACGCTTTACTAGACACCTTTATATCTTTAGAGAACAGCTCAGTCAATAACCAAATGAGCGAGAGCGAATAGAACGATCTATAAGTTTACTTAGCCAATCCAGCGTTGAGCGTCACGCATTTGACGAAGTTTCTTAGTCAATTTTCGTAGTAAATATTTGGCAACACTTTCTCAATGAATTAAGTAAGAGTTTTAAATAGAGGTTAAGAAATTTTAGAGAACATAAAATCTCTGTTGAGTTTTTGAAATATATAATAGTCTGTCATATCTTATAATAGTCACGAAGCAGTTTAGATACTAACTTTGTGTGTGACGAATTCGATCCTCCGGTAGAAATTTGCGAATTGTAGATGATACAATAGACAACAGGTGCATTTTTCCAAACGTGAAAATAAACATTCTCTATGGGATTTGTATGAAATACATGCAGATGACGTCATAGTTTCTTGGAGTCAAATAGCGTACTTAACATCAGTTTTTTGGCAATAATAAATCTAAAATCACGTTGAAACCCCAATTTATATGATTAATGTGACAGTACCGGGGTGACCGAGCTTTGCTCGGTTACATCTCAAACATTAACTACATTTTTTTAAACTTGTCTAAAAACAATACAAAATAAAAAATTATATATAAACTTGAACATAAAAAAAAACAAAAGTAAGTCACCGAGTGGGATTCGAACCTGTGACACTCTTTCTAGCGGTCCGCTGTCCTTATCCTTATCCGCTGAGCTACGGATTGCGGTCGGTGCGAAGAAATTAGCGACCATATTCTGCGTGGAAAGAAAAACGCATGAAAACTCAAAAACGCGGGTTTTCCCAAACATATTAGATATTTATGTTTATATTTATACTTATTAGATATTTATGTTTATATTTATACTTGTATTTCAAATTATGAATTGTAATAATAATACTGTTTATAAATTCATCAATTGATTAAAGGAAATCTTACAGAATTATTCGTTAGTCAAATGTACTGTTGAATATTTTGAAAATAGGGTCCGATTGATTATTTTATAGTTAAAATATATTTATAAATATGAGATGACTAAATAAGTCAATGTTTTATCCAATTTTGTAATTATTAAGTAGAATTCATGTAATAAGTTATTGTATTGAAACCAATTTCAGTTGATAAGTTGTTTTCATGATTGTAACGATTTTTAAAGGCGGGGATAAATGTTTAAAAGGGTTTGTCATTTATTTTTCGAGAATTATTCTTGTCTAAGCCGCCACGCTGTTAGCAACAGTAAAGCCAATTTCTACATATTCGTAGTTTTTATTTATCTGCTGCTCCTGCTTCGACGTCGAGCTATTATCAGAAGTGGCACGTGACTCCACTATGGGAAAAGGATCAAGACGCTCTCGCCACCGCCGCCAGTCCCAGAAAAGGCGGCACGACGATTCAACTGACGATCCGTCATCCGGCGAATGTTCGAGTTCGGACGTTCGAAGAAAACGCCGTAAGTCATCAAAAAAAAAACGGCACAAGATTCTACACCAGAATCAGTATCAGAAAGTAGAGGGACACGACTAGAAAATAGAGGACGGCATGAGGTTCACGTTTCAAGAGGTACTCCAGGAAGAATGATTGAATCTGCGACCGGACGAGACAGTACTAGTAGCGATAGAAGAGAAAATGTAGTACGACCAGCAAGACGATCTGCGACCGGACGAGCTCTGACCACACCATCCATGGAGGCTCCAGCGGACGTGCCGACAACGTCCGCTACTGCTAGTATCGGGGACCAGCTGCAACCACAGCCTTCTACTCTTGGGATGCCTGTGGAACCTGGAGCGATTGCCGGTCCTGCTAGCAACATGGATGTCTCGCAGCAACCAGCGCCGTCCAGTGAGTACAATACTATTTCTGCTGCTCCAAATTTGTTACTAAATGCTGATAATTTGTCCCAATTGTTAAAATCACTTGCCAAGCCGGGTTTTTCATCCTCGTTTAACTTTAATAAGAACATGATCCCTGAATTCGATCCGGCCCTTAAAAATCACCGAATTGACCAGTGGTTAGCTAAAGTAAATGAGTGTGCTATTATATACCGTTGGGATGAAACACAAATCATGCACTATGCGCTTCCTAAGCTCATTGGTAATGCGAAACGCTGGTACGAAAGCCAAACGTCTATATCACACACGTGGGAGCAATGGCAGGTACTGTTACGTAAGGCTTTCCCTACCGAAACAAATTATGGTGTCCTTTTAACAGAAATGCTTGAGCGACGGCTTAAGATTGGAGAAAATTTAGAAGAGTATTATTACGATAAAGTAATGTTACTTAATGCATGCAGTCTTTCGGGTAAAAAGGCGGTAGATTGCATTATTTTTGGCATAGACGATCGTACAATTAGAGCTGGCGCTACTTCTGCTCGTTTTTCTGAGCCTGAGGACTTACTAAAATTTTTAAAAGACGTTTGTAAGAAACAAAAAGATATTTCTAGAACCTCTAACTGGAGTAAAAATAGGCAAGGCACTAACAATGATAAGGCTAATAATCGATTAATTACTTCCCAAAACAATACTAATTACTGTTTTAACTGTAAAGAAAAGGGACACATGGTGGCACAATGTTCTAAACCGATTATAAGATGTACTGAATGTAGACGCTTTGGTCATATTGCTGCCAATTGCAAATGTAAAAATGACTCTAAAACGAATGAAAAACGAGTCTTATTTTTAGACAGCATTAATTCTAGTAGCCAAAAATATTTTAAACAAGCTTTTATTAATAGTGGCCATCAAATAGAATGTTTTATTGATCTGGGAAGCGATTGTACCCTAATTAAACAAGAAGTAGTCAGTAAATTAGGTTTAAGTACAACTTTTGATGGCCTACCATCAATCCACGGTGTGGCTAATCTTAAAATACCCTTACTTGGAAAAACTACATTTAAATTACGCATCGAATCTGTAGAAGCCGAGATTGTAGCGTATGTTGTACAAAATGAACATATACACACATCTATTTTAGTAGGTCAGAATTTTACGGAATTGCCTAACGTAATCATAACTAAGACAAACAATTCCTTAAATATATTTTCACGGGTCTTTCCCGAAGACCTGCCTAAAATAGACCCGGATCATTTGACTTGTGGTAAAGTCAAGCTCTATGTCCTATCGGATTCTGAAATTAATAATTCAGGGTTATTAGACTGTTACTGCAGTGATGCTGCTGACGCGGATATTTATATAGAGTGTAGTTATCGTTGTATAGGAAATAATAGATATTATATTCCAGAGGGTATATACCGAATTAAAGGTGGGAGATGCAGGATATTCATAATAAATATAAATAATTCAAACCAAACATTATACTTTTGTAAAGATACTATTATTGCCAGAGGGTTAATTGCGGTTAGTGATAATTCTAATTTAGATTTAAATATTCAAGACAGTTTGAAGTGTCTAAGAACACGGGAATTAAAACCCATTAGCAGAGATGAAATCCATATTAATCAAAATTTGTCTGTTGAACAAAAGGAAAAGGTTTATAAATTAATTGACGAATATAGAGCTTGCTTTGCACAAAATCTGTCTGAAATAGGTTGTACTAACATATCTGAATTAGATATAAAGTTAAAGGATGATAAACCTGTCGTGTATAGACCCTATCGTTTAAGTCTCTCTGAAAAAGATATTGTACGTGAAATGATAAAGGAATTAAAAGATAATGATATAATAGAGGAGTCAGATTCAGCATATGCCAGCCCCATATTATTGGTATCTAAAAAGACAGGAGGCTATCGACTTTGTTTAGATTACCGAGCCTTAAATAGGAAAACCGTAAGGGATCTCTACCCATTACCACGTATCGAGGATCAACTTGACCTTCTCAGTGGGAACATTTTTTTTACAACGCTCGATATGTCTAGTGGGTATTACCAGATTCCTGTTAAAGATAGCTGCAAACACCTAACTGCATTTATTTCGTCAGAAGGACTTTATCATTTCAAAAGAGCTCCGTTTGGTTTAGCGAATTGCCCTGCAGTTTTCCAAAGAACCATTAATAAAATGCTAAGCAAATCTCAAAATTACAAACATAGTACATGTGCTATAGCGTACATGGATGATTTATTAATTCCTAGGGAAAATTTTGATCAATGCCTTGAAAAGTTAGAACAAACGTTTATTCTTTTAAAAGATGCAGGTCTTACATTAAATATACAGAAATGTCGTTTTTTTGATACTGTCATCGATTATTTAGGGTTTGAAATTTCTGCTGAGGGTATCAGGCCGGGTAATCACAAAATACAAGCAGTACGATCTTTTCCTGAACCAAAAACAGTTCATGAAGTTCGCCAATTTGTAGGACTGGCCAGTTATTTTAGAAAATTTATATAAAATTTTGCCTTAATTGCCAGACCACTGACAGATCTCACACGCCAAAGCGTTCCATGGACTTGGGGTCAGCTACAGCAAGAGTCTTTTCAGATATTGCGAGAAAAATTGACGCAACGTCCAATTTTAGCTCTATATAACCCACAGTTCATAACTGAACTGCACTGTGATGCTTCTAAGAGTGGTTTTGGTGGTATACTTTTTCAGAAAGAATCTGAGTCGGCAAAGTTACAACCGGTAGCATTTTTTAGTCGTAAGACCACGATAGATGAAGAAAAACTACATGCGTACGAGTTAGAGACTCTTGCTGTTGTAGCCTCTTTGAATAGATTTCGCGTCTATTTATTGGGCAAACACTTTACAATCGTAACTGACTGCAACGCACTCCGATCGACTTTTACTAAACGAGATTTAATTCCTAGAGTGGCACGCTGGTGGATAGCGTTGCAGGAGTACGATTGTTCCATTGAATATAGGCCTGGCCATTCTATGCAGCACGTTGATGCCCTCAGCAGGAATCCACTTCCTGTTTCGGATGACAGCGATAAATTAGAGCACGTTTCTCGCGTTCTAAATATTTCTCAAGACGATTGGCTACTTAGTCTTCAACTTACTGATTCCAAGATCCAACATATTAGGTCTGTTCTTGAAGATCCTAGTTATAAGAACATGGTAGATATCAAAAAGAATTTTGTGTTGAAAAATAATCGTCTATATCGTAAGAAAGATGATGGTTTAAAATTAGTAGTACCTAAAGGTGCACAATGGCAAATTTGTCAACGGAACCATGACGAGATCGGTCATTTTTCAACAGAAAAGACATTGGAAAGGATAAAACGCGATTTTTGGTTTCCCAAAATGAAGAAATTTGTTACCAAATATGTTGGATGTTGCCTACACTGCGCATTTGGAAAAGAACCGGCTGGACCTAAGGAGGGATTTTTGCATAGTATACCCAAAATAGATATTCCTTTTCATACGATCCACGCCGATCACTTGGGACCATTTGTCAAAAGTGCACATGGAAACCAATACCTCCTCGTTATAGTTGACGGTTTCACTAAATTCTGTATCCTAAAAGCACTGCGTAACACTAAAACACAGCCCACTGCAAAAGCTCTCAAAGATGTTTTTTATACATTTGGATATCCCAATCGATTAATTACTGATCGTGGTTCATGTTTCACTTCTGGGGAATTCAAGCGATTTTGTACAGAGTTCGAAATTCACCATGTCCTTAATGCCGTTTCTGCCCCAAGAGCGAATGGTCAGGTCGAACGGTACAACCGTACAATTCTAGACTCACTCAGAGCATACACAGATCATTCGGGAGAGAATAAATGGGACCAAGAAATAGGCAAGATACAGTGGGGTCTTAACAACACACTAAACAAAGGGATAGGTAAAATGCCATCAGAGGTCTTATTTGCGAAACGCCCCCTTAGCCGTGGTGAAGGTATGTTAGGAGAAAGTAACTTAGACACTAGACAAAATGACAAGGATACGGGTACTATTAGATCCGAGGTTAGTAATCACATTAAAAAAGACCAATTCGAACAAAAAATTAGGTTTAATGATAAAAGGAAATGCGCAAAAGTTTATTCAGTCGGTGATTTAGTTAAGATTCTGAAGCCTTTACCTTCCAACGATGGAAAAAGTCGAAAATTGCTACCAAAGTATACTGGTCCATTTAGAATAAGTAAAGTATTGGAAAATGACCGATATGAAGTTTCCAGTATACCGGGAACGCAAGTCTCCAAAAACAAATACACTAACGTTTGGTCTGCGGATCGTATTCAGCCGTGGATCAGCATTTCTTGTAAACGTAAGTCAGATGAGGATACTTCTGACACGGATGGTGGACCTATCTTGGCAAATGACGAGTGATAGAAATATAGAAACTAAATTGTGCTTATTTTTTTATTTTACAAATAAAAATATCTGATATGGGTATACATAGATAAGATATGAATATTTCTTACACTGTATTAAAATAGTAAGAACTGATTTTCTTAAGGTTAAAAAAAAGAACATATTTCACGAATTGTTTGATTTTTAAGTATCACAATTAAAGCAAACTGAATTGTAATCATTTAATTTTTGATATAAATATTTGTTTATTTTTTTGTTTAAATTTACATTGGGATATTTATGTAATAATAAAGTGAAATTATCACATTGTCATATTGCTATTTTTTTTCGTAAAATATACGAATTGAATCATCTGGAAGGTTGGCTTGGTCGTAAAGCCTTTTGGCAAAATAAAGCTCTAGGCCTTGCGATGAAGAGGCAACTGTAGATGTAGATAGGTGACGATCTGGAAGGTTGACTTGGTCGTGAAGCCCTGTGGCAAAATAAAGCTCTTGGCCTTGCGATGAAGAGGCAACTGCAGATGGAGATAATTGGCGATCTGGAAGGTTGACTTGGTCGTGAAGCCCTGTGGCAAAAGTAGCTTTTGGCCTTACGATGAAGAGGCAACTGCAGATGCCTATGAGCGACTTCTCTTTTAAGTAGATTTACGTTGGCATATTTGGTGTTACTTTTGAACCTTAAAAATTTGTTACATATATGTATGCTGAAGTACTACATTCAATAAAAATTAACAATCTATGTATATAACTATAGGTTAAGTTTGAGGACAAACTTAAAGGTCAGGTTGGCCGAATATTAGATATTTATGGTTATATTTATACTTATTAGATATTTATGTTTATATTTATACTTGTATTTCAAATTATGAATTGTAATAATAATACTGTTTATAAATTCATCAATTGATTAAAGGAAATCTTACAGAATTATTCGTTAGTCAAATGTACTGTTGAATATTTTGAAAATAGGGTCCGATTGATTATTTTATAGTTAAAATATATTTATAAATATGAGATGACTAAATAAGTCAATGTTTTATCCAATTTTGTAATTATTAAGTAGAATTCATGTAATAAGTTATTGTATTGAAACCAATTTCAGTTGATAAGTTGTTTTCATGATTGTAACGATTTTTAAAGGCGGGGATAAATGTTTAAAAGGGTTTGTCATTTATTTTTCGAGAATTATTCTTGTCTAAGCCGCCACGCTGTTAGCAACAGTAAAGCCAATTTCTACATATTCGTAGTTTTTATTTATCTGCTGCTCCTGCTTCGACGTCGAGCTATTAAACATAAGACTAATCTAGATCGATTATTTACCTCCGAAAACCCCCATATACCAATTTTCAGCGAAATCGTTAAAGCCGTTTTCGAGATCACAGAAATATATAAATTAATAAATATACAGGAATTGCTCGTTTAAAGGTATAAGATAAGATTGTTTTGTGATGTTGTATTTTCATAACAGTACCAAATAATTTATTTTTGTCCTAAGAAAGTACCCAATAATACAGTCATTTTCTACTACGACCACCTGTTTCCCGGTGGAGGAAAATATGGTGACGGAACCTGTGTGACTCGATAACAGTTATTGCGCTACGTCAGATGATAGATAGATAGATGACAGATATTCATTTTCAGATCCCTTTAAGATACTCAAATAATCTAACTAGTGTAAGTCGAACATAAGAATTTGATAAGATATTAATAGATGAAAATACTTATGATTTTTTTTTTTTTTTTTATGTTATAAGTCGGCAAACGAGCAAGCGAGCCTCCTGATGGTAAAAGGTCATCGCTGCCCATGGACACATACAACACCGGAGGTGCCGTCTATGCGTTGCCGGCCTTTTAGAGTCCTATTAACACACCTTTTGAAGAACCCCATGTTGTAGCGCAAAGGAAACACCTCAGCTGGAAGCTTATTCCACATCTGACACGTCCTGGGGAAAAATGAACGTAACGCTTATTTTACGACTGCCTCTGTGGTCAAGTGGTCAAGGTGTTCGCCTTATGATCCGGGGGTCGTAGGTTCGAATCCCACTGTAAAGCATACTTTGTGAAAACTTGTGTCCAGTTTGGTTAGAATATTGCGGGCTTGAATCACCTGATTATCTGAAAGAAAGATGATTCCGTGTTTCAGAAGACACGTAAACTGTAGGTCCCGAAAGCCATCTATCGTTTGCTTCTTAAACCTATCCATTAATTGTTTGTGGTCTACCCTTTGGGTTGCGAAGGTGAGAAGGCAGTCGCTCTGGGTAAAAACCAGTAACCTTGTCAAATTACCTAGGATAGGTAGCGGGCTTTGAAGCGTTACTGCTGAGGGTGCAATCAGGAAGGTAAGGATGATGATGACTTATGAGAGATTATTTTCAGAGGTTGACTTTTGTCCATAAGTATTTAATGGATTTCAGAAACTCTACACCCTTAAGAGATTAACGTAACAACGATTAAAATAGAAGAAGTGACTCCACCGTCGACGTGGCAGATTAATTTCCATGATCGCGAGATGAAAAACTATTAAAGTTAGTCCGCCGGTCCGACTGCGGGAAGCAGTTTAATCTGTTTGTTTAAGAACGGGCTCGGAATGAACTGTACGTTTTAATTTTAACTATACTACTACTATCATACTGTTGTCGGTAATTTAAATAAAGGAAGTCAATATTTTTTTGTTTTGAAAAATGGCTTGACTTAAGAATTTTGCTTTTTCATCTGTTTTATGTTTACATATAAAACAACACATAACACCATAAATAATGAAAGTAGCACTTAACGACCAAAGTAAATTTGTTCAAAAAGCTCGAAAGATGTACGAAAATACGACGACTACAAAAGAAGTGTCCGATGTACCGAGAAGGGGAATCTGGGGCTTCAAACCCCTCATCCCTCCCCCCAAATAAAGAAGGATTAACAATAAACCTGAATTTACCCCCCCCCCCCCCCTGAAGTTTAAGTACACATTACCTACTTCTCATCTGCATTTTTGAATAGGAAAGTATGGTAATCTAGTTCTTAGGTAAGGTAAGAGTATAATCACATAGTTCACAGTGCTGTTAGCTCAGAATGCTTTCCGTGACGCCTCAAATTGGATCAACTGTCTCTCCGAGCGCTAAAGTGGACGTCCAAGGATTATATTAATGCTATGTGCGAGACGATGGTCCCTAATAGTGTTTGCTGCGCTCAGGGTGACGCGGTGCTGTTGTTTGGTGAGTTAAACCGAGCTTGCATTGTTGGATGAGATAAAGTCCTACGATTTAAATGTTTCTTCTTTTCGTGTCTTTGATTCAAATTATGTAGTTGTGTAAACAAACAATGCTTTTCGAGACGTCTCAAATTGGATCAACTGTCTCTTAGAGCGCTAAAGCGGACGTCCGAGCATTATATTAATGCTATGTGCGAGACGATGGTCCCTAATTGTGTTTGCTGCGCTCAGGGTGACGCGGTGCTGTTGTTTGGTGGGTTAAACAGAGATTGCATTGTGGATGAGTGAGAGTTCTACGATTTAAATGCTTCTTCTTTTCGTGTCAGTGATTCAAATTATGTAGTTGTGTAAACAAACAATGCTTTTCGAGACACCTCAAATTGGATCAACTGTCTTTTAGAGCGCTAAAGCGGACGTCCGAGCATTATATTAATGCTTTGTGTGAGACGATGGTCCCTAATAGTGTTTGCTGCGCTCAGGGTGACGCGGTGCTGTTGTTTGGTGGGTTAAACTGAGATTGCATTGTTGGACGAATAGAGAAGTTCTCCGATTTAAATGCTTCTTCTTTTCGTGTCAGAGATTCAAATTATGTAGTTGCGTAAACACACAATGCTTTTCGAGACGTCTCAAATTGGATCAACTGTCTCTTAGAGCGCTAAAGCGGACGTCCGAGGATTATATTAATGCTATGTGCTAGACGATGGTCCCTAATAGTGTTTGCTGCGCTCAGGGTGACGCGGTGCTGTTGTTTGTTGAGTTAAACCGAGATTGCATTGTTGGATGAGATAAAGTCCTACGATTTAAATGTTTCTTCTTTTCGTGTCAGTGATCCAAATTTATATCATCATCATCAGGTCTTTTTGTCTTTACTGCAGAAGCGCGACCCTCTCTGTACTACTAGACCCATACTTGGCTAGAGCAGCCAGAAGCCTACACTCTCCTCACTGGCCAGATGGGTCGGAGAGGTCTTATGATGTTTATAAGTTTTGTTTAGTTTGTATTTAGTCTGTCGCGTTCTACAACATCCACGGGAGACCTGCCGGAAACTCCATATTTATATTTAGTTGTGTAAATACACAATGCTTTTCGAGACGTCTCAAATTGGATCAACTGTCTCTCAGAGCGCTGAAGCAGACGTCTGATGTGTGAGATATGGTTCCTGATTGTGTTTGCTGCATTCAGTCTCGAGTCGAGACGCGGTGCTGTTGTGGTGGGTTGGATCGGGATGGTATTGTTGGACAAGCGAGCGAAGTTTGTATGTTCGTAATAACTTTATTGTTCTATGAAAAAAACACAATTACATACAATAACAATTTAATAAATTGACAACGGCGGACTTGTTCCATAATGGAATCTTTTCCAGTCAACCGGCAAATAAGAAGATAGGACAATTACTCATAGAAGCTCTTCGAATATACACATATGTATGTATACCTATTGATATTATTTTTGATTGGAGCTTTATGGAATAAATTGAGAAATGTATTGATTGTAATTTGTATTGTTCACATTAAGTATTTATTATATTTCATTCTACATAAACGTATGTATATATTTAAGCAGGTATGTGTGTTTATATGTATGTTTATTTGTAATGCACCTGTGCGAAAGTTTAACACTAGCCGCCACCCGATGTCATCAACTTTGCAAACGAGTTGTAGTATGAGATTTCTGTCCTTTAGTCACCTCTGGTGACATCTACAAAAAGTTCTTATTTGTTTTTATGTTTATAAAATATATTTAAAAAATCCATAGAAGTCCATATAAGTATTTGAAACAATCCAAGTTTTACAAAATAGCCTTATATAAACATTCGACGTTGAACCGAGGTAAGGCGAACTCTGATTCAAAATCTTCATCTCATTTGAGGTAAGATAGATAGCTCTTTATTTTAAAATGTAAATCAAAGAAATAATTTTATATTAATGAGTACAATGCGCGGTCTTTTCGCTTAAGGTTCAACAAGTATCTACAACACCATACACCTGCTTACCGTGCATGTCACGAGGTAACAATTTGACGGGTCTACGCCGGAACTTGGAGTCCCAATCCGGCTGAACATCATCAAAGTTTCAGCGACCGAGATTCCGGACGCGACGGCATCAAAATTTCAGGGACTCGAGCCTCCTTGCCACGTCGTGACGTCTCTACTGTGTCGGGCAAGGTATGTAGGTGTATTATATTTACCTTTAGCAAGATTAGGGGTAAGGGTTAGTTCAAACAGAGAGGGAAAATGCCCGAGCTTAAAGCAATTGAACATAAAACCGTAGTATTGATTATTAACATTGACACATCGTGGCGTTCCTTGAAATTTCTTTTTTTTTCTGGCATAGACTTGAGAGCTCACAAGGAGTTTAATAATAAAATAAAAAATAAAAAACAAAAAAAAATTCGCGAAGCCCTCTCCGGGCGTCTGACAGTTGAGACGAGTTTGACAGACGCCCGCTCCGGGCGTCCGACAGTTGAAGGGTTAAATGTCATCATCATAAGGTCGTTTTGTCTCCACTCCAGGAGCACGACCCTCTCTGGACTACGAGAAGAGAAGCAGCTGGTACATTCTAAGTTTTCTTCTTTCTTCCAGACCAGCTTGGAAGTCTATATATAATAAAAATATAATTTTTCAAAACTCAAAACCTACTTCACCCCCAAACTACACATCAATCGATTTTGATAAAATTTCTATGACTATAAACCTGACAATAAAATTAAATCCCTTCAAACAAAAATACACTTTTCAAATCCGTCATTTTTATGTATGTTTAACATGAACATAGGTATACAAAAAAGCCCACGACGAATTAATAATCTCCTTCATTTTAGAAGTCGGTTAAGAATAAATTTGCACTAGGTCTAAAGTGCTAGCTTTTGAAAATGTGTTCAAAGACCTGCTATTAATGCTGCGTCAAAGTATCCGACAGTTATTTTATAAAAACTCGTGACATTTCGCGATAATAATGGTTGAAACTACTCTTCCATTGTATTACAATTCTATATAAATGCATTAGAACTAACCAACTTCTGAATATCATACTGAATATTCAATACACTTTGCATCGGCTGCCCCAAGTCGAGTGCCGCGGCGGTCTGTCAAAACAGCGCTACTTCCAACAAACAATTTGTTTACTCCAACAACTGACAAACTTTGCTGATGAAAAATGTCGCGAGTCGAATGGTAAAACAGATATTCGTAAACACTGTTCTTGTAAACACGAATGTTGCAGTGGCAGCGCGGCGAACCGATGGCTGATGGGGCAAAAAGGTTCTCGAATAGCATCCACGTACTAGCAAGCGAAGCGTAGGACAAACCTACAAGGTCAGACGACCTGACCAAAGTTGCCTTTTCCTAGATGCAGGATGCAGGCCTTTCAAGATCAGCCAATGTGGAAATCCTTGGGAGAGGCCTATGCCAAATGCGAATCACGTTAATAGGCGATGCGGCTAGCAATCCATCACTATTTTCATTCCGTTTAAAGGGGCAAAGTTTGCATTTAGCGAGATGGTGGACACCATCTCGCTAAATGCAAACTTTGCCCAGAATGCTGCCCATCATCATCATCATCATTTCAACCGCATAACGTCCAATGCTGGACATAGGCCTCTCCCAAAGATTTCCAAAATGACCGATTTAGAGCGGTTTGCATCCAGCGCTTTCCTTTTTTGCCCCATTAGGGAAAAATGCATGATAGGTATGTTGTATTCATAAAGAAGGTCTAATTAATTTGTTAATAATTTTTCCAAATTAAAATCCGACTACACCCCCAAAATACACAACTGATTTTGATAAAATTTCTGTGCGACCACCTCGCAACTAAACCCTTTCAAACAAAAAAAAGACTTCCAAATCGGTTCAGGCGACTTCGAATAATCGGTTAACATACTTAAAAAAAGAAAAGAGATCACGACAAACTGATCCTTTTTCGAAAGTCGGTAGAATGAGTATCTAAAACTGTTCTTCATAGAAATCAATACATACTATCACGTCTTTATCCCTACTGGGGCAGACAGAGCATTTTGGGTCTTGCGGTTCTATGGGTAAGACCCAAAAGCCACTTTTAGCGTCATGGTGGGCGAGAAGATGGAAAAGCAATCAATACAGTGATGGGTTGCTAGCCGCATCGCCTGTTAACATGATTTGCATTTTTGCCCATTCCCTCGATCGGCTTTTACGATCTGCGTGGGAAGAGAAGCAGCTGGTACATTCTAAGTTTTTTTTTTTTATTTCTCCCAGACCAGCATGGGAATCAATGGAAAACGAAAATGAATAGAAAGGCGGTTCCTCCAACCCAAATACATATTTATGCAGAATCAAACATACATACATACATAATGTACTTATGTAGAAACTCTGCCCACTAGTAACTCGTGCCAGCAACAATTCTCCAAGTCCTCGACTTCGAAACAACTGTTGTCACAATACAGAAGTTCAACAACGACAAGTTGCGGTCACCGGCGACCGACGACTGCCGAGATTCTATGCTGCGATTTAGGCAGGTAACTTCGTGTTTTGGAAACAGATTTTGATTAGCATCGTTCATTTTCTACTGAAATTCAGGAATTATTTAACTTACCTCTTCAAATCTATACAAGTTGCGGTCACCGGCGACGACGACTGTCGGTTGGAGAGATTCTATGCTGCGATTTAGGCAGGTAACTTCGTGTTTTGGTCACAGATTTTGATTAGCATCGTTCATTTTCTACTGAAATGCAGGAATCATCAAACTGACCTCTTCAAATCTATACAAGTTGCGGTCACCGGCGACGACTGTCTAGATTCTATGCTGCGATGTAGGCAGGTAACTTCGTGTTTTGGTAACCGATTTTGATTAGCATCGCTCATTTTCTACTAAAATTCAGGAATTATTAAACTTACCTCTTCAAATCTATACAAGTTGCGGTCACCGGCGACGACTGCCGAGATTTAATGCTGCGATTTAGGCAGGTAACTTCGTGTTTTGGGAACAGATTTTGATTAGCATCGTTCATTTTCTACTGAAATTCAAGAATTATCAAACTTACCTCTTCAAATCTATACAAGTTGCGGTCACCGGCGACGACTGCCGAGATTTAATGCTGCAATTTAGGCAGGTAACTTCGTGTTTTGGGAACAGATTTTGATTAGCATCGTTCATTTTCTACTGAAATTCAAGAATTATCAAACTTACCTCTTCAAATCTATACAAGTTGCGGTCACCGGTGACGACGACTGTCAGTTGTAGAGATTCTATGCTGCGATTTAGGCAAGTAAATTCGTGTTTTGGTCACAGATTTTGATTAGCATCTATCATTTTCTACTGAAATTCAAGAATTATCAAACTCACCTCTTCAAATCTATGCAAGTTGCGGTCACCGGCGACGACTGCCGAGATTTAATGCTGCGATTTAGGCAGGTAACTTCGTGTTTTGGGAACAGATTTTGATTAACATCGTTCATTTTCTACTGAAATTCAAGAATTATCAAACTTGCCTCTTCAAATCTATACAAGTTGCGGTCACCGGCGACGACTGTCTAGATTCTATGCTGCGATTTTGGCAGATAACTTCGAGTTTTGGTAACAGATTTTGATTAGCATCGTTCATTTTCTACTAAAATTCAGGAATTATTAAACTTACCTCTTCAAATCTATACAAGTTGCGGTCACCGGCGACCGACGTCTGTAGAGATTCTTTGCTGCGATTTAGGCAGTTAACTTTGTGTTATGGTAACAGATTTTGATAAGCATCGTTCATTTTCTACTGAAATTCAGGAATTATCAAACTTAATAGCGACCACTAAGGTAATAATGAAACCCATTGGGTCTGTTCGGTCCATCACCGTCTACAGGGAAGGACTAGCGACGGGATAGTGGATAATTTATTTGATTATTGCAGATTATTTATACTAAAACATTTTACAGTGTTTTATTAAATCTACACGTCCAGCTAGAACGTGATGAGCTAAATTAATAAAATAATTATTTGCTTATTAATTAAATATATATCCTTGATGCATGCTTATAAAGATACTGTCATAAAATCCAAATTCAAATCGATATTTGCTTAAATCCAAAAGTATTGCCGTGGACTAACCAACCTAGAAGAGTAAATAAAATACAGTTTGAAAATTATTTTATTTAGACCGTTATGTTGTATAGTTGCAACAATAAAAATATCTTATCTTTGTAGCACACCTTAAAAGATTTTATGTATGTCATCAATCTCATCATCTGAAGGCCGATTACGCCGGTGCAAGTATCTTGCTTGTTGCCTACCTTTTCATTAAAGCAATAGATAACTTGTATTTTGTATATAAAGAGAAAGAAAAAAGAAGGTTTTGGCTATTAGGATTTCCTTTTTTTTTATCTTGTCTTGAATTTTATTAAGCAAGAAGATTATTAACTAATTAAATAAAATGCTGCCAGCGTTTTAGACATCTTTGCATAGGAAACAATTAAAGGCGGTTTATATGACTGATTTTTGTATGTACTTAGATATCGTTTTGACAGTATTTATATGACATAATGTATGTATTTGTAACATTTTATGAATTTTAATAAATTAAATAAAAAACAAGAAAACTGACTAAAACTAGACTTATTACTCATATTACTTGTAAATCTGTAATCCCTGTGGTAAAGTACCCAAGAAGGCTGGCAGCATTAGGACTAACTCTTATATATTTTTATATAAAAGCCCGCTCTTATATCATATTCGAATGTAGACTCGTCTTGGCAACATTTTCACATGAAAATGTTTTTGGTGTGATTTTATTTTCCCGTACAACCACTCCGTTCCCACCTGTCAAACATTTGACGTCAATCAAAACAAAACAAAGGCGCGTTAGGATTATCTTTGTCTGAAGGGGAACGGGAACGGGAACGGGAGCGGGAACGGGAACTGACATAACAAAGTTCGCTATATCACAGAATAAGTACTAGTTCTTATGTACAGAAGTCTAACTCAGCAAAGGAATTCAAAGAAATATCTACTCAATGTCGTTAGCGATATGGTTTAATTTAGCTCGCGTCAAAACTCGGCACCTTTTCGTTTAGAGACCTAGAAGAGCATTGCAAGCCAATTTCATTCTTATTACTCTAGAAATACGTGTCACTGAATTTACCACTCCGGAGTGGTCGCCGTGCGTATAGTAAAAATGTCGGTATATTTCAGATACCTAAACAGGGAGGCCTGACCATAAATGTAATCTAAATATTTTCCCTTCGTTAATTCAGTCTACATTCTATCTTATCTATGACATAAAGTAACCCACTCGCCTCCTACCCGCGAGTCAGTCAAACGCCATAGCTCCCGTTTTCCTACAAAAATCATGATACACACTTTTCACTCCCGAGCTAAGTGCTTTATGCGAAGCGCAAATACCGTCAAAGCCTTCGGGAAATTATATGTAAACATGTGTTGACGGCTCTGATATTATATCGAGCACGTTTCCACTGCTGGCAGGCTGTTTGGTAAATTCTTCACGTCGCTCTTTGCATGCATGTAAACTTTTACTAATAACGGTCAAGTGCGAGTCGGAATCGCACACGAAGGGTTCCCTACCATTATGAAAATCTTTTTATTGTTTATTTATATCTAATTTTGGCACTTCAAATCTTAAGATACAAAAAGTACAACCTAATGCTAAGTATTTTCTACAAGTTTATGTGCCATAGTTGAATAAATAAATATATAGGGACAAATTACACTGATTGAGCTAGCCCCAAAGTAAGTTCGAGACTTGTGTTATGGGATACTAACTCAACGTTACTATCTTATAAAACAAGACCCAGGAAAATTTGAAATAGGCCATTTTCCAACTTGCCCTGACCGGGAATCGAACCCGGGACCTCTGGGTGGCGGACTAGCATGGTGACCACTACGCAACGGAGGTCGTCATTGGGCAAAAGCTCTCCCTTTTTGTTTGAAATTACTTCTATCTTCAGCTGTTATAATTTATTTTATTCCGTTTTATTTTATTCTATTATATTTATTTTATGCAACAGAAATACGTCATCTGTGAAAATGTCAACTAGCTATCACGGATCATGGGATATATATAGCCTGGTAACTAACAGACAGAGAGACGGACGGATGGACAGTGGAATCTTAGTAATAGGATCTCGTTTTTATCCTTTGACTACGGAACCCTAAAATTACAATTTAAATAATGATTGAGAATACTTTTAATTTACCAGTTGCTTCTTTTTCCGTGTAGATCGTAAATGCTAATCGAGGGAATGTGTGAAAATGCGAATCATGTTAATAGGCCATAATATTTGGCTAGAAGCCATCACTATTTTGATTTGTTTCTTTCTCGAAACAGGCGATATAATATATATGTATTATGTATATCTATATATTTTTCTATCTCGCTCATCAGGTCTCTGCGTGTTCAAATGTTTGTATATAATGTCCAAAATGTTATAACACCAAATAGCATCTATTTAATTTACTTGAATCGAAATTTAGCATTTTCAGAAACCTTGTAGAGTCTTGAAAAGTTACTATTCCTTAACTGCCATATGTTCAGATAATTTATTAGCAAAATTTTGCTTTCAAATACTTATAGTAACATAAAAAATATATGGAAAATTCCCTTGAAAAGTGGGGAGGGTGGCGTCTTTCACTCCCGTTCGCCTGTGTACAGAATTACTCTATCATGTTGTGCATACATTTGAGGAGCTCGCGAAGGATGGAGCTATTCTGTAAATATCATGGCTGTGACAAACTCACTTCAGGAATTTATATAAGCGGTGGGACGTGCCGTTATACTTTACGATCTTTTCTCAAAGACAGAGTCCTTTAAAACATAAGGCGATTTAGAAAAAATTGCTATACAACTTGTTTGTAACGATGTTGCAATAAACTCTATTCTTCATGTTCTTACTCACTTCCTTTCTCCATTATTTCATTCTGTCCATTTTTTCAAATTTAAATTCCGAACACATTCCTTCCTCGTCATTCTGACTCATTCCTCTTCCACCTCTCATACTAATAACATCTACTTGTGATTTATTGTATAATCAGTTCTGTAATTATAATACATACATACATACATACATACTATCACGTCTTTATCCCTAACGGGGCAGACAGAGCATTTCTGTAATTATAATAATTAATTAATTAACCCTAGTTGATCACTTCCGACATCTACTGTGTACACATTTCATTTGGAAACACTCCTACACTGAGCTGGGATACTCGTAGATGGAGTTCCCACACGTTACATTATGTTTTTCATAAAAAGCGATTTTACAAAACCTTCCTTTTTTATTTTAAAATTTGAATGGACACAAATATATTTGAACATCTTCTAATTGGTATAAAAATGTCCAAAAAAATAAATAATCTGACCAAAAGAATGAGCGTAAACATTGATGTCTTTACTGAATAGGACATTACCAACCTGTCACTTAATTTAATTCCTGTTTTCTAAATAAAGGGTTTTGTAATTCTTGGCTCTTACCCCATATGAGAAGAAGTGGCTAAAATATGGAAAAATCAGTTTGCACCAGAATAAGTACATAAATAATACTCACATATTTTTTCTAAGTAAAGCTTAACCTACTGATTCTGTTATACAAAGTCAAATACTGAATTTCTGAGCCTTTCTGAAACGGGCGTGTAACAAGGGCCATAGCGGGGGTGCGGGGGGGGGGTACGTACTCGCTTCTACGCAATCTTCAAGAGGCAATTACTCTCCACTTTTCCACTTGATTCCACTTCATTCTCTGGAGTTATTGTCAGATTTTATGGGTGTCGATAATGTTTCGTGTGTCTGAAGGGAGCCCGCCCCCTCCCCCGCGTCTCACCCCGCTGTGACGTATTAAAAATATAAGTACCTATGTATTGAATTAAGTCCCAGAGAAGTATATCTCTTTATTTTGTTTGAATACCTTATTCTACTTGTGCGACTTTGTGTTTACTAACCTAACCTAATTACGTCTATTTTCTTTTTTTATTCACCGAGCGAGCGAAGCGTCTCAATTTCGAGATTGGCCTGGCCAAAAATGTTTTGTCCGGCTGTTCTTATTCTCGTGAACCTTTGTGAGATTTGAAAATGAAATAAATTTATTCCGTCAATTCAGTTTTTCAAAATTTTAAAATGGCGGAAATATATTAAGCTTTGAAAATAGCATATTTCAACCATTTCAAAAATGCCATTAATCTTTTTTGTATCCTTATTAAGACGTAACTTTTTGTCTGAACAACTTTTTTATCGTCTTTTATGTCGTCTTTGAGTAGCTCGAAATCCGGATTTTTTTTACTATTGTGTCTGGTGATTCGCACAGACAACAGGTTATCTGATAAACTTCAACGGGTTGGTGTGACTTACGAGGTCACTAGTTACATTATCACTTCTTTATCCCTGACGGGGTAGGCAGGGCCAGAGCTGTAAGACCCCAGTCCACGCTTAGCGTAAAAACATGATTTAGATCTCGCCCTATAAGCTATCGGCTTTTACAATCAGAGCGGGAAGAATAGCATCTGGTATATTCTAAGTACTTTTCTCCCACG
This sequence comes from Acrobasis consociella, assembly GCA_963555685.1. Lineage (NCBI taxonomy): Eukaryota > Metazoa > Arthropoda > Insecta > Lepidoptera > Pyralidae > Acrobasis > Acrobasis consociella. Next base: position 680,086 of record OY743106.1, read on the forward strand.
CTTGTAGGCCCAACAAGAAAGAAAAAGAGCGAAGTCTTCCACCGAACTTCAACAACTGGAAGCAGGCAACTTATGAATTTCATTGTTGTTTCCCAAATTTTTCGATTGGGTTCACACAAGCCGACTGTGAGAATTAATTTCCCGGAAACCTCCCTTTATCATCTGGCCATGAAAACTTGTGGGGTGATTGAATCTCTGATAACTCGATTTTCTCAAGCAAATTTTAATTGACAAAGAAGGTAGAAATAATTTATTCTATCTTTTTGACTTAATTTGTGACAATACCTGATTTGAATTAAGCGTTACCTACGAAATGTTGACGACCTCCGTGGCGTAGTGGTCACCACGCTAGTCCGCCACCCAGAGGTCCCGGATTCGATCCCTGGTCAGTGCAAGTTGAAAAATGGCCTTTTTCAAAGTCCTGGGTCTTGAATACATACATACATAGTATCACGTCTTTATCCCTAATGGGGCAGGTCTTGAATGTTTATCTATATATTTATTTTAGCAGTATCCCACAACACAAGTTTCGAACTTACTTTGCGGTTAGCTCAATCAGTGTAATTTGTCCCTATATATTAAAAAGAGAAAAGAAAATCGCACATTTATTTGAATGCTTTTGCCATGATATAATTTTTAATAAACCGACTTCACTTACATACTATAAAACCGATTATGGTAAAATTTCTATGAGACCAGCTGCCAAGTATGCCTTTTGTAGCAAAAAAAATCTCCAAATTCGTCCAGGCGTCTTCAAATAATCGGAAATAAACATAAAATAAGTTTTTTTTAATTACATTTTTTATACAAGCATTTATTGTAAGGCCAAAGTACTAACTAAAACAAATGAAATAAGCCCAAACACAAAATTGCGTTGTTTTATTACTGAGTTCCATCGACCATCTTCCGTCTTCGTGATCAGACTCAAGGCATCGTCTATAATAAAGCTCGTCTTTGTTTTGCTCGTCAAGACAAATCAAACAATTGCCACGCAATAAGGTTATGTTGTTTTCTAACTGGGTTCCGTCGAATATTTCCGAGCTCCATCATCAGAACAACTCATGGACTTCATAATATTGTATTGTCATCCCACTTACATAAGTAAACAAAATTTCAGCTAAATCTGTTGAGGATAACTGGTTGAAAATTGAGTTGCAAAATTTGACCTAAACAAACATTCATACATACATACATACAAGGTACATAGCAAGTTAAATAAAAGCTTGTAAAAAGGATCGCCTCGAATTGATAACCTTCATTTTGGAATTTGGTCAGAAATAGGCAATTCGAGCTAACAAGTTTGCTTTTTGCAATGCTCCGCACTATTAACTCTGCTAATGGTTGGGAGAAAATTATATACGTATTCATTTCTTCTCCTTTCAATTTTGTAGAGTATGCGCAATGATTTCTCGACCTTCGATACGACGTGATCACTGTTTTTCCTTTTGAGTTGGTCCACGTGGCTCATTTATTAAACGTATATTTATATTATAAAACAATTAAGTATGAGAACTAAATAATCATCATCATCATTAGGTCTTTTTGTCTCCGCAGGAGCACGACTCTCTCTAACAAACTCTCTGATAAAGATTAGATACGATTTTTAAGCTATTGCATAGCTTCTATCGCGGGCCTTGAGCGCGGGGACCGAATCCAGAAATTCCGTAAAGAAAAAACCTCACGCTCTCCACTCCGACGGGCACGGAGGTGTGGCTTGAAGGCCGTGCATCGTCTAACGTCGTTTTAGTTCGGCAGTCTTCGACACGGCGTTGTGTGCGTGCGATTAGACGTATTGATACAAAATGCTATGCAATAGCTTTACCGCGGCAGTCCCCGAGTGCCACACGTCTTTTTTTATTGTAACAACGACTATGTACATAACTTAACGTTCTTAATAAAATAATTTTCAAACCGTTTTTATTCACTCTTCTTTGTTAACAATTTTGGTCGGTTAGTCAAAGACAACATTTTGGATTTAGGAAAATATAGATTTGAATTTGGATTTAAAGAGGTAAGTTTTATAATTTCTGAATTTCAGTAGAAAATCATCATCATTATCATCAGGTCTTTTTGTCTCCTCTGCAGGAGCACGACTCTCTCTGTACTACCAGAGCCATACTTGGATCGAGCAGCCAGAGGATTTGGCCTACACTCTTCACGCAAGCCAGATGGGTTGGAAAGATCTCATTGATGTTTATAAGCTTTGTTTAGCTTGTATTTCCTAAGTGGCTTTTTTACTTAGCAAGAAGGCAGAAGGCTTAGAAACTAAATAAAGCCTACCTGACCTACTCGTATTATCATGATTCCTCCATTTGACTTTCGTCCATTGTCTCGATCGGCTTTTCCCATCTGCATTTCATCTTTTATTTTCTCCCAGACTACATGAAAAAATAAATAATAAAATACAACTAAATAAATATAACAATCTTCTAGAAAAGATGAGTTCAAATGTTATCATATCTTCGAAAGCTTAAGACAACGCGTTTGTGCCAAGAAACTATCTGTGCAAAGCATATTCTTTTCGCATCGATATTTTCCGCTAAGCGTATGGGCTGCTGGGTGTGCTTCGTCGCCTGTAACAATTCTTCGTTATTTTCCAGCACACACACAAATTAATAGACTACAGATAGGAAACTCGGCCGCCGAGTTTCCTACTAAACCGAGGAAGTGAAGCGTGTTTTGGTTCAACTGAAAGTACCACAGTTGTGAGACAAACTGTTGCCCGGCAGACCTATTACATGTCATTTTATCGGTACTATTATTACACGACATCTATTTGGTTCGATCAATGTTTAACTGACATAACTTTTGATCGGCACTACTATTGCAACACTTTGACAAAAAATATAATCTGTGTCCGAATTCTCAACGTTTGGATGTTACTATTCTCGCCTACAGATCGCATTTCTTAACCGATTCTCGTAAAATGTTGTGTGTAGTATCGATAATTTAACTGTATAATTTTAATCGATTCAGTTTATCGATGTTGAAATCTATTGAAAAATCATATATTTAACCATTTAAAAAAATGTTCAAAAATGTTTGTTTTCCTTGTTAAGACGCACTTTTTTGTCTAAACATCTGGGTGACTCGTACCGTCTTATTAAAAAACGCCGACTAACTTTGTTACTAGGTTTAAACCATTAACCGACCAAAGCAAGTTGACATTTTCAGATGAGGCAGTGACATATTACTAGATGACAACTTGATTTGGTCGGATAATGGTTTAAACCTAGTAACAAAGTTAGTCTGCGTTTTATAATAAGGCGGGTTAGGTCTACAGCTTACAGAGCCACTGTGTCTGGATTTCCTGGCAGTGAAAGTGTTAATTATCTACCTATGTAATTAGTGCTGGGATACCTAGATTTATATCAAGTACACACATTAATATAGTTAGACTTTGCCAGTTACAATTTTATTCTATAAACCGAAGTGGACTAATTATATATTTCTGCTCATTCTATTTTTTGAGATATAGATGCCATTATATTGTATTTTGAAGTTTTGTATGATAGCACTAGTATTAACTCACGTCTTAATATGAAGATTTCGAATGTGATTGACACTTTTTAGGGTTCCGTAGCCAAATGGCAAAAACGGAACCCTTATAGATTCGTCATGTCTGTCTCTCTGTCTGTCTGTCCGTCCGTATGTCACAGCCACTTTTTTCAGAAACTATAAGAACTATACTGTTGAAACGTGGTAAGTAGATGTAAGTATTATGTGAACCGCATTAAGGTTTTGACACAAAAATAGAAAAAAAAACAATAAATTTTGGGGCTTCCCCATACTTAGAACTGAAACTCAAAAATGTATTTTTCATCAAACCCATACGTGTGGGGTATCTATGGATAGGTCTTCAAAAATGATATTGAGGTTTCTAATATCATTTTTTTCTAAACTATACGAATACTTTGCGCGGGAGACACTTCCAAAATGGAAAAAAGTGTGTCCCCCCCCCCCCCCGTAACTTCTAAAATAAAGGAATTATAAAACTAAAAAAAAATACATGATGTTCATTATCATGAAAACTACCAGCGAAAATTGGTTTGAACGATATCTAGTAAGTAGTTTTTATTAATACGTCATAAATCATAAACGGCAATTTACCTTTCATTCAATCAACTCAAATATAAAATTTAAAAAAAAACAACTACAAGACTTTTATATTATGTTATTTGCTACTACGGAACCCTTCATGGGCGAGTCCGACTCGCACTTGGCAGCTTATTATTATATGGAACCCTCTCCACTCTCAACTGCCACTTGTCCGGTTTTCTTTTGGACTATTTCTGCACCTTCTGTGTTTTGAGACATGATCAACTCCCCCCTCCCCTGTGCAGCTTGCAACCTTGTTATTGTTACTACTTCACCGCCTCGCTTCAACATAATCATATAGTGCACGAGATTTTACACTCTATACGAATACGGAGAAGCATCTTACAAAACAGTACAGGCTCTTCTTGTAATTTAAGAGCTTGCTCTTGTCGATAGAGTGAAGTATAATAGGTATCAAACTGAAAAAATATAATTTGATTTCTGTAAGAATTTTGCAATATGTTGTACACGTGTCTTTTTCTTTTCCCTTACGAAAAACTAAGATTATACAGTGCATTGAAATTTCGCATAATGATATAGGCGTTGTACTTATTGACAAAGGGCAGTGACGTCATTAGTTCTTACTCCCAAACTTAGATTCTCTCTCTGTTTTTAAATTCAGAATTTTAACTTCTTTGATTAAATTTTAAAATACGTGACCATTATTTTGGACCGACTTCTTCTTATCGTGTGTGTTAGTGCTAACACTAGTGTCAGAGTTTTTAAACCGCCTTAAAGGCCTCTGACATGGTTTTAGGTAAAGACCAATGTCAAAGATAGTGACCGGGACCGAAGCACGGATCATCTTACTTATCACACAATTAGGTGATCAGCCTACAATGTCCTAACCAAACTAGGACAACAACACAAAGTCGTTGTCCCCGCCGGGAATCGAACCCGCGACCTCCGGGTATGAGCCGAACGCTCTAACCACTACACCACGGAGGCAGTTTGGACCGACGAAATAAATTAAATAATATCGTTTGGAAGTCCTTAAGGAGGCCTATGTCCAGCAGTGGAATTCCTGTGGCTGATTGATGATGAGATAATCATTAAATGTTAATTTAAATATGTGCCATTAAGCTATCAGTCTCTTCTAAAACTTTATCTCGCTCCGTATTATTATAGTACTTATTGTCTTTCGTATATGTAGAAGTAAGCACACATATTATTTCTGATTTATTGAGGAAAAGAAAACTGATCTTAAAATATTGGCATACGAGAATATCTAATATTTCCTGGAAGGTTCCATTTTACGTGCGCTTGGCGGGGTATGGCGAAATTCGGCGAAAACGTGCGGCGGGCGCAGCGGCCGGTATGATTTATGGCGGAATGGCGGAATGGCGAATAGCGGAATGGCGGAGCATCAAAAGCGGCGTGTTACGGCAGCCGAGGGCGGCAGTGGCGGAATTAAGAGTCCCCCGACCCTAGACCAAAATACAACTTTCCATACAAACGTAGTCTACGTTTTATTTCAAAACGACATGTCCGATTTGGGCAAAATTTTGTAATTTCAAAGATATTGCAATTATCTAGGTTTATAACTGGCCTTTCCGACAATAAAAATATGAACTTGAAATAGAATATAGTGTTTTATATCATTTTTGACCAATAGTATGGGAAACTTCTAAATCGTTATATTTTCTTTCCAGTTCATAATTTTACAATAGGAAACCAGATAAAACCCTAGATAATTGCAATTTCTTTACAATTACCAATTTTTACCGGAATCTGACATGTGGTTTCAAAATTAAACGTAGACTACGTTTGTATGGAGAAGTCTAGGGTAAGGGGACTCTTAATCACTGAAAGCATTCAGTAAGAAGTGAGAGAGCTGTGTCTTTACTAGAATCTATCTATTGCTGATTGCTGCCTTGAGTAAGCGTGGATAGCATAAAGTTTGTACAAAATAAGGGTCTATTAAATGTGTTCTGATACGTATCCTTACTATCTTATCCTACTATCCTATTAATATTATAAATGCAAAAGTGAGTTTGTACATTTGTTTGTTTGTTTGTTACCAATTCACGCTTCAACCACTGAACCTATTTAAATGAAATTTAATAAAGATTTAGTTTGATTATATCCAGAGAAGAATAGTATAATTTTCATTCCGGAATTCCCACGGGGAGCAATGCCCACAGGCACAGCTAGTAAGCAAAAAACTACAAGTTTATCTGCCAGGCAAATTAAAAAAGTAATTTTAACACCATCTAGTGTTGAGTTTGATGAGTGGAGGAAGTAAATATTATAGAACTAATATCCGTAGTGCCATCTATTATTTGCCAGACAACTCCAAAAACCCCGATTTTCAAGCTTTAGCCCCAAACAACTTTTAAACCGAACCGATTTTCATCGAACATAGCTAACCGTAGCAAGGGAATTTCTTTTACGTAAAAAAAATCACATCGAAATTGCTCCACTCGTTCGAGTGCTACGATACAGATAGACAGACAGACATAGAGTCACACTTATAACACCCCTCTTTTTTCTAGGGGGTTAAAAATCCGCAATCTTGCGTATCATCAGTCGAAGGTTTTACCTAAATTCTAGCATTTGACCCGCTGCATTGATAAAATACAAATAAATATCTCAAAAAAGACTGGTTCATTAATCCGACTGAAAAAGCTATGCCGTACTAAGAATCCACTGGAGTGCTGAAACAGATCATCGTTTCTGATATCCACTACGCCAGACTAGATAGTATACTCTTTAAGAAAATTATATTTACCCTAAACATTCCTCGCACCAGGCAGAATTACTTTCATAATAATTTAACATATTAGTGTTTATATCATCTGAAACCTGATATCACGAACTGTTTCTGTGTAGATTCATCTATTGGTTCATCCAGCTGGAAAAGCGCCTTTTTACTTAGTCTGCCGTCTCCAGGAGTGCTGTAATTTATCATCGTTTCTCAAGACCCACTAGACCAGACTCAGATATTATGCCTCCAGTCAAATGACTTATTTAAGCTCTCTTCGTTTCGGACAAATGGACTGCTATTAAGGGTCCCCCGACCCTAGACCAAAATACAACTTTCCATACAAACGTATTATTTCAAAACGACATGTCCGATTTGGGCAAAATTTTGTATTTTCAAAGATATTGCAATTATCTAGGTTTATAACTAGTTTCCTACATTAAAATATGAACTTGAAATAGAATATAGTGTTTTATATCATTTTTGACCATTAGTATGGGAACTTCTAAATCGTTATATTTTCTTTCCAGTTCATAATTTTAGTATAGGAAACCAGTTATAACCCTAGATAATTGCAATTTCTTTACAATTACCTATTTTTACCGGAATCTGACATGTGGTTTCCAAATTAAACGTAGACTACGTTTGTATGGAGAAGTCTAGGGTAAGGGGACTCTTAACCATTTATGTACACTTTTTTTTAACAGTTTTTGATACTGGCAATTTACATCTAATGCCGCATTTACACATTCGTGCGAATTGCGAGGCGAATAACGAGGCGAGTAACGAACACGCATATGTAAACAATGCAGTGAACGAATGTTTCGTCGAATGACGAGGCGAATGGCGAACACGCAAGTGTGAATGCGGTATAAAGCGGAAACGTCTTGTAAAATAAGTATAGATGTGTGTGCGTTTGTGTGTAGTTTTGAAGAGTTAGTCGCGAAGGGTCTTAAATGCAAATATTCTATATGAAAACTCGTCTAAAACGCAACTCGGAACTCGTTTAAATAGCAACTCGTCTAAGTTGCAAGTAATCTCAAATGTTATATTGACTAAATGGCAGCTAGTCTCCTATAGTATTATGTCTACTGCTGAAAGTGGTCTAAATATCAATTCGTACGAAATGCAAGTAGTCTAAAATGTTACTTTACCTAAAATGCAGCTAGTCTTAGATGTTTGTTAGCCTAATTCTGCAACTGATCTTTCATCTTGATTCCAATTGATAGTCTTCTAAATCATTTTTAGTCCAATCCATTATCCTATCTTTGTAAAACTAATGGACAAAAACATCTTTCATCTTTAAAATTAATTGCACCTCCGAACTCGGTTTCAATATTACTCCCCAATGTTTACTTTAAATATGAAAGCGGCCGGTGAAACACTTTGAATTTAATTGGCATTATTGAGTCGAGCACAGCAGCAATATCGAAATGGCTCCGTTTGAGGGCGACATCAAAACATTACTTTTTAACGAGCATTTAGAGAGCACAGACAGACTAAAGAAAAATCTAGACATATTGGGTAAGCTTTATTTTATTTTTTGAAAATGTAGTTTCCATCGAATTATTGTAATATTCTTGTTATATACTATAGTTGCTTACATAATTTGTACAGAATATGCTAAAATATATTGTCTTGTACAAACACACGGAATACGTCCTAATACAAACGCGCTATCAATCGCCATCTTTTTACTTATCTCCTCTATCTCGCTCTTTCATTCATCACGCTCTTACTCTCTCTTTCATTGGATGTTGCCATCCTACATTAATTTTGGACCAACTATTAAGGCCATAATAATAATAATAATAAGTCATTTATTTCAGGCACAAAACCCATATTTCTCGCAGTTACACACACAGCAAAAATATAAAAATAAAAATATAAAAATAATTTACTTCAATAAAATTAAAATTTGTTAATAATGCGCAACAATAGCCTTATTTACTGTTGCCGTCGCGGTGCACGGAAGACCAATACCTAAAAATCGGACTGTTTAGGTACTCTGACAAGGTCCGAAGGATCTCATTCTTCGAGTCCGTCCCTGACACGAGGCCAGAATGATGCGACGCGTGACCTTATTATTGCGTAGTAATCAGGGACACCGGCGGCGGCGAACATGCCCGACGCGCTGCAGTAGCGAGGCAAGCGCATCAGGATGCGGAATGCATTATTATACTGCACCCTAATGGCATTACGAATTCGCTTGGTACAGTTCACCCACAGCTGACTCGTGTAGAAACATTGGCAGTATGCTCTAAACAGAGTAAGCTTTACACGGTCTGTACATCGCGCAAACCTGCGCGCGATCATGTTGCACCGTACAGCCAGAGCCCTAAGCTCGCGTTCCACGTCCGCGTCATCGCGAAGATCCTCCGTGACTATGTGCCCCAGGTATCTAAAGCGTTCCACTCTCTCCACTGATGCATCATCCAAATACACTGGTGGGACCTTCTCCGGCCATACCCAAATTTTCCGGGGTCCAGAGGCGCCCCCGTTTGAAAGGTAAAAGTGGCCGTTTTTCGCAAATGTGCGTAGAAAAGCTTCACGTTCGCACTTTAAATTATAAACAGTAGTTCATAAAATAGTTAAAAGGGTTATTTTAGGTTTGGTCAAGACGAAATATTAAATGATATCACCGTTTCCTTTCAAATGATTTATTTCAAATGGGGGCGCCACTGAACCCCGGAAAATTCGGGTATGGCCTTAATAAACCTGCCAAAGACCACGTAATCACAAATATTATATAATATTACATCTTGCCATTTTAGACAGATCTGAGTGTCTGTTATTTCATTGTGAAATATTCAAGTTTTTGTAACAGAAACAGAAACAGAGGTAAGACCTCTCCTACACGTCCGGCCAGAGTGAAGAGTATAGCTAAATCTCCTGTAAGAGAGTACTATATTCCTTGGTCTAAATCCTCTGGCTGCTCTGGCCAAGCATGTTCCTGCAGACTAAAAAGACCTGATGATGATGATGGTGATGGTAACATAAAGACTTTTTAACAGGTTTCTTTGTATCTTATTTTTGGTTTTAATAAATAAAGTTTAGTTTTGTCGTGAATTTAATTTAAAGTATCCCTGTCTAAGCGATTAAAAGGCTATGTATTTTAGAGAGAAATCGCGGAAAATCGCCGTCAATTTTCTTATAATTTGATTCGTAATACTTCCTTTTATTTCCAACGCGTCACCGTTTGTGGCGTTGATCAACACTGTTTGAAGTTCGGAGTTTTAATTCGATTCATTTAAAAAGGAAATTAAAAAGTATCAGAATGATTCCGACCTGAAAAAAATAAGGCATATGTAAATATTTTCGTGTCTTTTAAATCTTAGTAACTAGTTATAAAACCGTTAGATTAAAAGAAATTATCAAAAGATAAAAAGGAATAAGGCGTAAAATATTATAGGTACTTGATTCATGTTCTATGTAAACAGCCTTACGATCTCTCGACCGATGAGTTATAAAAATAATTGGCCAAGTGCGTGTCGGGCCACGCGCAGTGTAGGGTTCCGTAGTTGCGAATGCCAACTTTGAGTTCTTGCCACTAAAAACGTCTAAAAACTAATATCTATTGAATTTGTATGAAAATTTATTTTTTCAAGTACATTTTATAAGTTGATCGCCTATAACTTTTTAATTTGTATACCCTACTTGGCTCTGATAGTTTCCTTAAAACTACATTATATATACTATAATTTTGATTTTTTTCACGTGGCCATATATGACCGTTTAGCAGATAGAGGGGGGGGGACACTTGACTCAAACAAAATTTGAACTTTGAACCCAAATATATCAGAAACGGATCCCTAAATCAAAAAAACGTGTTCACAAGCTAACAATATTTTTAAAAGACCTATTCAGCGATACCCCACTCAATGTGTTAGTCAAGAAAAAAAATATTGACTACGTCTTTACTTGTATGGCAGCTACCCTGAAAAAAATTTTTTCCATATTTTATTTTACGACTTTTTGCCCATAATTAATATACATATACCGTGGACGGACAGACAGACAGACAGACATGGCGAAACTATAAGGGTTCCTTGTTTACTACGGAACCCTAAAAACTGTATGAAAATATTGAAATAGTAACTATAGGTAGATAAGTGCAATAGTAATCGCCATTCCGACTCACTAAGAAGAAGAAGAAGTACAATAGTTAAAAATTTGTATAAATATACACATCTTAGTTAAAATATCTATCTACTCCCTATCCCAAACACAGATTTTATCCTTAATCTTGCAGTTGAGCTCGATTCGGATTAAAAAGATAGTTCATCGTAGCGTGGAACGTAACGCAGCGTTAATCCACGGCTTGCGTGACCCGCGAATGAGCTCATTTGTGCGTGCGATCCGTTAAACGCAGGGATGGGAACCACTTCCTATAGCACCACCAAAACATGCACCAACTTTTTCAAAAAATCGCTTTTTGTTGTGGTGTCCCACTATAGTGGGATGGTTTAACGCATGGTACAATAAAATATTTACTAGTTTTATTATACCATGGTTTAACGTAGCCACAGAATATGTTATTACGTATCATCATCATCAACAGATCTTTTTGTCTCCACTGCAGGAGCACGACCCTCTATGTACTACCAGAGCCATACTTGGTCAGAGTAGCTAGAGGACTTATGTATAGTTCTATTTTACTTAAGTACTAAAGTACAGAAGAATCACTCGTGGATAGGTAAAATGCCAAATTTAACCTAGTTACAGCATGTTAAAGTCCCATTTAGTTTGCACGCCACGCATATGACTTTCAAGACCTTACTTTGTGCCGAACGAGCCAAAATGTACCTTACGTCTGCGAAGCAACACGGTCAATATCCTTTTAAACCTAGCATTAAATTTACAACAATTTCAGCCTCGCACCGGGCCACAAAGGTGCTCAAGTAGTTGTAGATTTTCTAATAGTACTTTTCCATATTTTGAAAAAGAAAGATTTCCGGTCCCTAGTAAAACGACGTCCGTCTGTGCGTGCAAACCGGTTTGCGCCGGTTAAAAGCGGCTAATACCGCCATTTGTGAGGCGGAACCGATGGTGTCTAAATGGCGGGGTTGTTTGTTAACACGATACCATTACGATAGTCCATGCCATTTTTGTGTTTTTACGGTAGACTTTATTAATATTGACATTCCGCGTCTTCGTGATTCGTAATTTTCAATACAAATCTTTTATTTCAGCCCGCGGCTTTGTTCGCGTAGACTTCATGAACTCCGGAAAATGCGAAACAACTTTTGCGAAGACGCCATTTTTATATTTCTTATTGTTAAGTTAGCTGGACCATTATAGTTCTTTATCAGGTGTTCCATTTTCCAGAATCATTTGTACCATATACGTTGCCCAAGTTTAACAGATATTATATAACTAAAAAAAAATCATTCGAATCCTTCCAGTTTTTCCGGGGATTAGCATGTACAAACAGACAGACATTTGCCGTTTTATTATATGTATAGATATAGATAACTAAGATCCAGTTTGTTAGTATAAAATTAAATAAAATAAAAAGCCTTTATTCTAAGAAAAAAATAAAAAAAAACACTACAATTTACATTTCTATTTACACTTTTTAAGCTATTGCATAGCTTCTATCGCGGGCCATGAGCGCGGGGATCGAATCCAGAAATTCCGTAACGAAAAAACCTCACGCTCCCCACTCCGCCTACCATGTAGGTGGCCGCTTCGTCTCCGTCGTCCGTTTGCGACGTTGCCGTCCTTCCTTGTTTGCAATAGCTTTACCGCGGCAGTCCCCGAGTGCCACACGTCTTTTTCTACTAATTTTACGTATTTTGGAAGTCGCTTCTGCGGCGTAGGCCTCCCCTTTCATTTTCTACTCTTTTCTGTCTCTTGCTTGCTTCATCCAATCTGGACCACATCTCTTCCTGAATACATCTGACCAACGCATTTTGGGCAAACCTTGCTTCCTTTTTCCATCCCTAGGTACCCATTCTATAGTTCTTTTTGTTCATCTTTCATTATCTAACCTACATGCATATCCAGCCCATTTCCATTTAAGTTTCCTTATTCTTTCTATTACGTCCGTGACCCTAGTTTTCCATCTCATCGATTCATTTGTGTTTCTATCAGATAGTTTTAAACCTAACATATTCCTCTCCATCTTCCTCTGCTGTACGGCCAGTCTATCCTCATCTTGTTGTCCTAGAGCCCATGTTGACAGCCATACGTCAAGCATGGGAGAATTCTTGTTTCGTAGAGCTTACTTTTTATTTTGTTTTCTATTCCTGTATTCTTCATAATTTCTTTCAAGCACAAATATTTTTTCCTGTAAAAAAAATATTGGATTTTGTTAGTATACAGTAACTTAAAACTAATGCTAGTACTTATAGCTATACCGATTATTGAGAGCATTATTTTGATGATTTAAAAAGTTTTATAATACCATGCTAAGTAATCTATTGTGATATTCATACGTTTCCTATGCTGTCTGGAAAAAAACAAATCAAATCAAAACATCTTTATTGTGGAAACACAGGTTACAAAAGGATCTTAAACAAAAGCTTTAGAATGTGCCATCTGCTGGAACTGCTCAGTTAGAAAACTAACTAAGCAATTCCTTAAAGCTGAGGGCATGGGTGAAATAGACTGAGAAAAATAAATAGCTGAACCAGTTTTGCTACCTGCGATTTGGTTAATAGATACCAAAATCTTGTTCTAATTAGCAGAACCATGTAGTTGCATGTCTACAACTACAACTATTAATTTAAACACATTTTAACTACTAGTAGCCCTGACTTCAGTAGTCACTCAATTTTGGTAATGTATCTAGCAAAATTGTTTGCTACTAGCAATCATTTTTTTTCTCAACGTATGCGATGTAGTTAGTAACCCATCACTATTTTGATTCCCTTGTTCCGCCTTCAAGGATACTATGACGCTGAAAGTGGCCCTTAGGTCTACGACCCTAGGCTTTGTGTACCCCGTTAGGAAATCTGTAAGAAAATGTATGCTCTTTGCATCTGTGCTGTTGCATACAGTCTACGATCCTTATTTGGCGCATAGTAACGCATCAACTACAATCTACATTATAATCATCATCATTTCAGCCGCATAACGTCCACTGCTGGACATAGGCCTATCCCATGGTTTTCTAAAATGATCGATCTAGAGTGGCCTGCATCCAGCGGTTTCCAGCGACCTTGGTCAGGTCTTCAGACAACCTTGTCCTACGCTTCGCTTGCCAGCACGTGACCGCCATTTTAGAACCTTTTTTGCCCCATCGGCCATCGGTTCATCGCGCTATGTGTCCCGCCCACTGCCAACGAGCTAATCCGACGGATTTCCTCATTTTACTCAAAGAAACACCAACATAGCCATTTCCATAGCGCGTAGAACAACCTTGTGTCTACATATTCCTTTGAAAAATTCTGTCTCCTTGAAAGCACTTTGAGGCATTTTAAGACGAAAACCTCTAAAAATATTTATATTTTTTAAAGTTGTCAAAAATATGGAACCCAAAACTCATATTGCTAATTGATCTACAAAATTATCAATAGAATGTGTTTCCCAATATATGTATATATTACGTCTATGTGACATCTTCTATTTAAAGACAGCCGAAGTCGCGCCCTCCTAACACAAGATAAATAAAGATCGGATTGTTCCAATTATAAGCAGCTACGAGTCCAAATGATTAAATTGCATTGCAAACGGAATGTCTTGTGCATATTTGTACTGCGGGTTATTCTGTAAAACAACTTAATTTCGCGTCGTCGCATCAAAGGCTAATTCAGTTGCAAATTTAAATAACTACAGCTTTAGTTTTTACTTTTTTTCATACATATGTACCGGGGCGATCAAGCTTCACATAGTGAAACACAGAAAACGGTGTCTAAAAATGAAATACTTACATACTACATTTTTGAGAAATTTGTTCCTTTATCTACACTTCTACACTAATATTATAAAGAGGAAAGATTTGTTTGTTTGTTTGTTTGTTTGTTTGATTGTATTGAATAGGCTCCGAAACTACTGGATCGATTTTAAAAATTCTTTCACTGTTGGATAGGTATGTTATCCCTGAGTGACATAGGCTATGTATGTACCACGGGCGAAGCCGGGATGGACTGCTAGTAGTTAATAAGATTCAAAAATTCAGGTAGGTTTTTATAAAGAAAAATTTAGCCAATTTGGTCCCATAATTGAGCAAGTCTCCCCTTATTGTTTCTAATTACTTCTATCATCAGCTTTTTCACTCCATTCTTTGTCAAAACTGGACATCTCGTCCCTCCATCCATCACAGGTCTTTCTCTGGACCTCACTTCATCGGTTAGACCCATGTTGTTTTTGTGTGATCATCTTTCTGGCAACATGCGGCAAACGTAACCTACTCAGTCCCATCATCTATAATCATTAAGTCTTTTCAGTCTCCACTGCAGAAGCACGACCCTCTCCGAACTACCAGATAGCCATACTTAGTCAGAAAATTTGGCGCACATTCTCCACGCTGGCCAGACGGTGTTGGAGAGGTCTCATGTTTATAAACTTTGTTTAGCTTGTTCCTAAGTCTTTCGTAATTTTTTCCAAAGTCGCCTTCTACTTTATCCACGGGACGACTAGGAGTTGTCCTATTCTACTCTGCTGGACACCATACAGTCACGCCCACTTACCTAATTTTTAATAAATAAAATATATAAAATGATAAATGTTTTAATTTATAGTGTACAAAATAGGTTGCAAAAATACGCGAACAAAGCGGGAAAAAGTCAAATTACAGTTACGTTTGCGATTGAATTGTCTTCAAATTGGCATTGGTTTTCAGAATAGGCTTCCAAGGATATATATACGGTTGTATCGGGAATCGTTAAGCAGATGTCGCTGGTGTTCTCGTTGTAAGACATCAAACTCGCGGGGAGCAATCAATCGAGACGTTTCGCCGAAGTATTTTCAATTTGAAAATACTTTCGGGGGACGTATAATCACAAAGTTTTACGAGCGACGCTGTGTTTGCTCGCGGTTCGTCTCTTCGATTGATTTGTATTGCAATTTGTAGGATTTCTTTTTATTTTTAAAACATGGTAGCAATATTATTTATAGCTTTCGATCTATAAGTTTTATGTCCGTCAATAATTGTATTAAGTACAGTTGTGAAATGAATAGGTATCGTCTGACGATTTTTTATTAAAATTGAGTAATTAATACTAAAATAATTTGTTATACCTAATATTGATTTAAAAAATCTCAGACATACCATTGACTGGTGTTTTTTTTTTATTATTTATTGATATTTTATTTTATTTATTTTATTATTGATATTGAATTGTATTAATTACTAATTCCACCTTTTTTTGCTATATTTTTATTTTGATTTTATTTTTTGCCTAGAAATTTGACTTTAAATTATTGTATATCCATCAAGGGCGACCTGCCCTTGATGGATATACAATAATTTAAACAACAGTGGTACTTGTATAATATTTTAAGATCTTTTTGTAACCTGTATTTCCACAATAAAGATGATTTGATTTGATTTGATTTGGTCAATAGTTCTAAGTTGTCTACAGTTTTTTTTTTTTTTGTAATTAAACTTTAAAGTAGTTGATCCACAAAAATAATACCTACGTTTGAATTCCAATTCAAATATGAACTGATTATATCCTTAAACTTAATAAAAGTTTATTTTGATAGATGAAAAACGTCAATTTCGGTTTGTAAAATACGCTTTTGCTATCTCAGACAGCTACAGATGGGGATCTAGAGAGTGATCCAATAATAACGCGATACCACTCCAGTGGAGTTCACTTCAATTTCTGCGATGCGATCGCGTGTCATTCGCATGTAGGTGGAGCCATGTCTTGTACAGCTTAGCTTGTTTACGGGTACCCAAAGCTGTCCTTATGTGGCGCAACATAAGTATAATAAACTACTAATATTATAAATGCGAAAGTGAGTTTGTATATTTGTTTGTTACAACTTCTTGCTTTAACCACTGAACCAATTCCCTGGGTATCAAACTATATCCATATCAAAGTCACATAGAATAGTTTTTATCCCAAAACTCCCACCGGTAGCGAATACGGCTAGTTACTTATAAATAATGTCTATATGATTTTAGAGTTTCACGGTCACAATTACTGTTGTTAGTATTGTGACAGTTGGCCAGCAAATAAGATGTCAGAAAGGCCGTCGAAATATCTGGCAAAAAACGATATTAATCGCGGTAAGTCACGTTATACTAAAAACAGTAATAATGTCCTTGTGTGGCGCATTGCACAGTTGCGAAAAACGACCATAAATGTGACATATTTTAAACGACTTTCAAAAAAAGGAGGAGCCTATCAATACGTCGTGATCTTTTTAGGGTTCCGTACCAAAAATGAAAAAACTGAATATTTAACTATAGGATCACTCATGCTTCTATTACAGCCAATATAAGACTGGACCAAATCAACTTAAATTTGGTAGGATGGTGTAATCCTGCGACCCAAACACAGATGTGCAAAGTTTAAATAAGCGGCCAAGTGCGAGTCGGACTCGCCCATGAAGGGTTCCGTAGTAGCAAATAACATAATATGAAAGTCTTGTAGTATGTTTTTTTTAATTTTTATATTTGAGTTGATTAAATTAAAAAATGTATTAAGGTAAATTGCCGTTTATGATTTAGGCCGTATTAAAAAAAAACTTCTGACTAGATATCGTTCAAACCAATTTTCGCTGGTAGTTTTCATGGTAATGAACAACATATATTTTATTTAGTTTTATCATTCTCTTATTTTAGAAGTTAAGGGGGGGAATGGGGGGGGATCCACTTTTTTCCACTTTGGAAGTGTCTCTCGCGCAAAGTATTCGGTTTAGAATAAAATGCCATTAAAAACCTCAACATCATTTTTGAAGACCCTATGGATAGGTCTTTTTTATTTTATTTTATTTTATTTTTGTGTCAAAACCTTAATGCGGTTCACATAATACATCTACTTACCAAGTTTCAACAGTATAGGTCTTATAGTTTCGGAAAAAAGTGGCTGTGACATACGGACAGACAGACAGACAGACAGACAGACAGATATGACAAATCTAAAAGGGTTCCGTTTTTGCCATTTGGCTACGGAACCCTAAAAAGGGGTTTTCATCATACCTCTGTACTTACTTAAATTGTATACTTTACATATTGTATACTTGTTTAGTGCAATATGAATTTAATAGAGACAATTAAGTCCATAAAAATGCGTGACACTGATATGTTAAGACTACAGCACTACCTCAAACGCTTCGCTTATGAGGCGTGCAAAGTTCACTTTGCAAAAAATGATTTGTAATATTATAAAATGAGGACAATATACGTCACTTTGTGTCTGGCGTTAACACCAACAATAAGGAAGAACAACAACAAAGCAGGGGCTTAACCCTTGTAGTGAACAACTAACGCAGCAATTATAACTTGAGAAAATTACGAATGCATGAACTGGGCAAACTTTCGCCGTAATCACTTTGTGCAAATCCTTTCTTTGAAACTTACAAAGTTAAATGAAATTTAATTTAAAGGAATTCATTGTAGAGTTGTCCTTAAACTTACACAGTATTATTTCAGATGTTTTCAAACGTTAGGGTGGCAAACAAGGTATCTAAAGGTGTGTTTGGACGACACGCGCTTGCTAAAGTCACGCCCAGCGCAAGCCTAGCGCACGCCCAGTGCGCTTAGAAACTTTTGAAATTTGTTGCATATAATTTGAGTCCTATCACACATAGATACAACTCAAATTGCATTAACCAAAATCAACACGCGCGCGCCTCGCCTACGGCGCGCACTCGCCTTGCCTCCGCCTCGCGCCCGCCCAGCGCTCGCCCTGTCTAGACTTCGGCAAATGTAATTTGAATTGTATTGATGTGTGATAGGACTCAAATTATATGTAACAAATTCAAACCGCGCTTCTTATGCGCAAGGCGCGGGCTCAGCGTGCGCGTGTCGTCTAAACGCGCCGTAAATGTGACCGTGGTCAGATGATCTAAAGTGCTATTTTTGAAACGCGGAGTCACCTAAACGAATGGGTTTTCCATACAAAAAATCGATCGTTTAGTGACTCCGCGTTTGAAAAATAGCACCTAAAAGCAAAGTTGCGAAAAAACGTTACAATCAGGCCATTTTCAATAGCTCATTTTGGAAATCCCACACTGCGGATTTCCTGCAGCAGAATTGATAATGATGACATATTTTAATATTAAATACTTACAATGTTATTTATGTTTCTCTCTACAATAACAGGTATCTCGCTTGCACATTGTTCTGTCACGCGGCTGCTCCGGTTCATTAAATTGAATGTCCGACTCACTACGACCAACGCTTTAATCTGTAAATTACAATTAATTCTTTAACAAAACCAATGAATACAGTATTCATTGAACTGGGTTATGCATTCATCAATTTATGTACACGGAAAATGTATGTAGAAAATACATAAAATAAAAGTTGTACAAAGGCACCTCTCATCCCAAAAGAGATCTCGTCCAGTAGGCCTGTGAGAGGAGATGTTTATATAAGCTTCCCATACAAGTTGCCCTATGAGATGATCCAAATTTTCATAATTTAACATATGTTCCTAGGAGAAAGTTGTTCAGCATCTCGGACTGAATTCGCCCTTAAAATAGTCTCAGCATATTTTGTTAGACTTTACACAAGAAAGGCATACATGCATATAGGTTATTGTAGCTATTAACAATCATTATCATCATCGCTACCCCTTTTTGCCCACTGCTGAGCATAGGCCTCCCTTCATCGAAGCCATCCATCCCGGTGCTGTACTGCTCTCTTTTTCTCTTCCAGGTGTAACCTACGACTTTGTGAGATAATGTAACTATATATTACATATCAATACATTTTATCCGTATTTTTTCGACTTACTATATACAAGAATGTAATTTGGTCTGAAAATATTCTTTTTTACTCAGCATGTGGAGTTGTAGGATATTTCTTTGAAGAATTTCCTTCAGTGAAACTCACTGGTAATGTAAGGTACAGGTCAACACACGTTTCTGCTCTACAAAACGCGAAAAGGAAGGCTTGGAAATTGTTTCTGCATGAGTCACGTGTGAGATATGAATATTTATAAAAATAAGGATTGACTAGACAAAAAAAATATTATTTTATTTTTTAGATTAATCAAGAATAAGAACCCGTATTTTTTCGTTTAGCAAGTTTTGGAGTGGGGGTGATTTACGTCACCTTTGGGTAATATCCGTTAATGAAAGTAAATGATGAAAAAAAAATTGTGCCATACTTTTTAATAATAGAACAGCCAAAAATAAAATGTTGTACACATCCCTATTCTATAGGATCAAGTAGCATGATCTTTAAAAAGCCTTATGAAGTAGACGCCAAACAACTTACTATCTTCGGTTATATCTATCTAGGAGCCTATTTAACTAAACAACAGTAGACTTAGCTGTAATTAAGTAATCTGACATCAAGAACTATTAACAAGTAAAAAGAAAAATTGAGAAATATCAACTTTTTTTGACTTTTAACTTTTGTTATCCTGCCATTATCACACGCCTTTTAATAACTAAGTTGTTTTTGTTTTTTACAACTGTAGTGGTTAGTTTTAGTATTATAAGTATACTTCAAAAACAATCATGTAATAAAAACATTAATACGCCGTTTAAAAAAGTAACATGAAACAAATATTTCATCAGTTTTAACTTTGAATTCTTCAAAGTGAAAAATGTCCAAATTACCTCTAAACATTCTTACTCAGCTCGTTACGAAGCGAATGCATCTAAAATTAAAAGTACTACACTATTCCAATAAATTCTAGACTGCGACCACCGTTTAATTTCAGCTCTGTGGAGACTGAGATCACAGAAAGAGTCCTAAAACGTTGCAAAAAGATCGACGACAGTTAGGGCTGTCGAACGTCAACATTTACTTTATAAGAAATCGAAAGAAAAAAATTGACAATTATGAAGTGATACCAATATCTAAAGATAAATAAATGATTTTGACTTGACTTTGACTTTGACTCGAGAATTCAGCAAACAGTGATGGTTCGGAAACTGTTTTTCGGGCACTTGTGAGTAAGATCTAGTTTAGTCTAGACCAATATTAGCGTAGGCGCGTACTGGTGACTTTTGTCGCCGTGAGAGTATATCTCTCTTTTTCTTATTTTGAAAGTGCAAAAGAGACAGAAATACTGTCACGGTGACAAAATGTCACCAGTGCGCGCCTAGCCTTAAGCATGGTTTTCAAAAAACTAAAACAAGCTCTTTTAACTTTTTAAAACCTTTCAAACCTTTCTGTATGTAACTACTAGTACTTTTTCTGTAGCTGTAATACAATCTTTATACAAGTTTAGTTTTATAAAATTTTTTATAATTGAGTAGTAGAAATTAACAAAACTGGACCAAAGACAAAGAACTAAAGGACGGCAGCTTTTTCCGTATTTGCAAGCTAAATTTGACCCACTTTTCATGCTTATCTCAGCAAAATTTTGCATGCTTGTTCAGTACAAGGCAGCTTGAAGCTAGCTTTGAAACTTGAATAAAAATATTATACTTTTACAAGCTTATCGCAGCTTAGAACCATCTCTTGTCTTATTTAATCTGATATTAAAATCTTGATCAAGAGTTTTTCTTCTGTTTTGCATCTTCTAGCCGACGCTAAACGTGGCATTTGGATTTTCCAACTTAGAAAAAATATTTCTTGTCTTTACTTTATTAGACAAAATTTTTCTGAATAGTTCTCGTAATTCTCAAAGAAATATTCTCAACCCTAATTGCTAGCTTCTTGGATAATAACTAATATCGAGCCATCGGGGCGCTTTCAAAGATAATTTATTCTAGTTGAAAGTTGATAAGAATAATAGTGTCGCCGTCAGAGGCGCCCCGCTCAACGCCCCGCCCGCTGGCAAAGAGAGTTCAAGAAAAACTCAACCATAGAGGAAAGTACCACAGTAATGCGACAAACTGTTGACCGGCAGACCTATGACCGACATAACATTTGATCGGTACTATACCTGTATCTCTCACTGGTGTCGAGAATTAGACTGGCTACGTTTATCGTATCGCTCCCATGCTGGTCTGGGAGAAATAAAAAAAAAACTTAGAATGTACTAGCTACTTCTCTTCCCACGCAGATCGTAAAAGCCGATCGAGGGAATAGGCAAAAATGCAAATCATGTTAACAGGCGATGCGGCTAGCAACCCATCACTGTATTGATTGCTTTTCCATCTTCTCGCCCACCATGACGCTAAAAGTGACTTTTGCATAGAACCGCAAGACCCAAAATGCTCTGTCTGCCCCATTAGGGATAAAGACGTGATAGTATGTATGTATGTACGTTTATCGTATGCGGAAGTTCCAATAAGCTGTTTAAAATTCTGAAGTTAGTCGCCAAATTAAAGCAAGATTTCTGGAAGACTTGACCTTACTCAACTCCAAAGCCGCCCCAAGTGGAAACAAATCCTAATTTAAATCCATAGGTCGCTGGTTTGTACCCGGCTTTAAGGACCAGTAGCTCGTTGGAATAATGAGAATGACATGGATGAGAAAAACAAACGCTCAAAACCGTAGAGAATGGCATGCATATGAGGAGACCTAACACTCAACAGTGGATGGAGGAAGGTTGAAGAGAAAGAGCTCGTTGGAATAAAATAAGCTGATTTTAAAACAGTAAATGACTATAATTACATTTTTAACTAATATGAGCTACATCGGACGAGCGTCATAAGTTCATAGCTTTGAGGAAAACAATTAACACTAATTATTTTAATTTGCCACAGACCATGGTTTAACTACCACACTGTCATTACAGTGGCGTTGTACAATTTGGGATTTCTTCTGATTTTTATCTATCTATGATTATCCATATATGTATTTGTTTTAAACTATAATATCGTTGAGTTAGTTACCCATAACACAAGTCTCGAACTTACTTTTCGACTAGCTCAGTCTGTGTGATTTATCCGCATATATTTATTTCTTTTTATGCTAGCCAATGCCATGTATATAGAATGTATTTTAACGTCTCTGACAGCTATTAATTAAAGTCGCTCCTCTTTGTCCGCCGCTGGCATTGAAACGTATTTAGAAGACTGCAGCCCCTTAACTGGAGATAAAGTTGTATCCTTGTAAAGCACAGACTTCATAATTTTTAACCCACTTCCAAAAAGGAGGAGGTTATCAATTCGAGGTCTTTTATTTTTTATGTATCTTAACCGATTATTCGAAGACGCCTGGACCTATTTAGAATATTCTTTTTAATTTTAAAGGGTGATACTTTTCAGGTCATTCCATAGGATTATCGAAATTGGTTTATCGAAACTTATGTCATGATTAAAAAAATATTACGGTTAATTTATGTCATTTCATTCATAAATTCAAAAACAAAACTAGGCGAAATCGAAGCATTCGCTGCGTCATTTTTTCCACGAAACTAATCGATTTGGGAAGTGGCTTAATCGATGCTGTTCATGACTTCGTTATAATTTCGTACTAGCCTACAAAGACTTCAAGCTCTAGGCTCACATGGTTATTGCTTCTTTGTTTGTAACGACTTTTTGTACCAAAAAAGAAGCAAAAAACATTCGAAAGAGCAAATACATCACAAACTATATAAATTCATATTTTGACTGTAAAAACCAGTTATATGCCTAGATATGTGCAATATCTTATAAATAACAAAACTTTGCCGAATTCGCGCATGGCATTTCGAAAGGCTACGTTTGTATTAAAAAGTGTAGTTTGGTCTAGAGTAGGGGAACTCTTAAGCAGTTAATCGGATAAAGTTATTCCTTATGTACTCATGTTGCAAGCAGATACATATACATGGGGTATAACATTATCAAGAGTACGAAATCAAACAACCATGAGAACCTCCACTAATCTCTGGAGCAGGATGTAAGCGACGCTGCGTGCTGCTGAATTTATTAGTGCAGTGACGTCATAGTTGCTACATTAGTGGTCACGGAGAAAGCCTTACTAGTCCAATCTATAGTTGTTTGTACGGCGCAATGAGACGAGAGCTAAGGGAGATAGCTTACTGCCGCAGATCAGATTATTAACTATTTTATTAAAAATTACTAAATCTAATAAAATCAATGTAATTCAATGTTCTTTCTACTTATTAATATATATTATTACTTATTAACTCTTTATTCGTTTAATTACATATTTAGGTTTTTATAATCCTACTATCCTATTAATATTATAAATGCAAACGTGAGTTTGTATATTTGTTTGTTTGTTACCTCTTTACGCTTAAAATACTGAACCGATTTGGATGAAATTTGGTACGGATATAGTTTGAAACTTGGGGAAGGACATAGAGTACTCTTTATCCCAAAATTCCCATGGGGAGCGAAGCCTGCGGGCACAGCTACTATATCTATAAAAAGTAAAATACATATAAAATTACAAAATATAAACATTATAAAAACCTAACATAGCTGCCCGCTTGCAACGGGGCAAGGCCTAAGCTACCGGTGGTTAGGGCCCCAGAGAGAGAAACCTCCTGACAATGCGTGCCGTGTCCAGGAGTAATAATAATAAAGCCTCTTTATTTCCTACAAGGAAGTGATATCGTGTCCAGGAGTACTGCCTTCTAATTATTCTATTAAATATTATCATTACATAAACTCAAATACCGGGGTTCATGTACTTGTACCATCTTTCATATGATTGCATGTAAGAGATAAATATAGAAATCATAAAGGCCGATCAAGGGAATGGATAAATAGGATTCTCACTAACATTATCATATCTGGACTAACACAAAGAATACTTTTGTCTCAGAAAAATGTGAGATTCCTATTGTCAAATTATTGCTTCTTTGACTGTACTAATTTACATGTATTTTAAGCTATTGCATAGCTTCTATCGCGGGCCTTGAGCGCGGGGAACGAATCCAGAAATTCCGTAACGAAAAAACCTCACCCTCGCGCGTTGCCGCTTCGTCTCCGTCGTCCGTTTGCGACGTTGCCGTCCTTCCTTGTATCGAACCACCTTAATGCAATAGCTTTACCGCGGCAGTCCCCGAGTGCCACACGTCTTTTTAAGCTATTGCATAGCTTCTATCGCGGGCTTTGAGCGCGGGGATCGAATCCAGAAATTCCGTAACGAAAAAACCTCACGCTCGCGCGTTGCCGCTTCGTCTCCGTCGTCCGTTTGCGACGTTGCCGTCCTTCCTTGTATCGAACCACCTTATGGGTCCCCCGACCCTAGACCAAAATACAACTTTCCATACAAACGTAGTCTACGTTTTATTTCAAAACGACATGTCCGATTTGGGCAAAATTTTGTAATTTCAAAGATATTGCAATTATCTAGGTTTATAACTAGTTTCCTACGGTAAAAATATGAACTTGAAATAGAATATAGTGTTTTATATCATTTTTGACCATTAATATGGGAAACTTCTAAATCGTTATATTTTCTTTCCAGTTCATAATTTTACAATAGGAAACCAGTTATAACCCTAGATAATTGCAATTTTTTTACAATTACCAATTTTTACCGGAATCTGACATGTGGTTTCAAAATTAAACGTAGAATACGTTTGTATGGAGAAGTCTAGGGTCGGGGGACTCTTAATGCAATAGCTTTACCGCGGCAGTCCCCGAGTGCAACACGTCTTTTTTTTTATATTTTGGGATATCAGTGACTTAGGATGCCTGTTGGTCTTGATCATCATCATCATCCGTCTCCTCCTTAATTATTGCTATCATCCGTTTCCTACTTAATTTTTGCTATTTACTGGACAATTATCATCCACGCTCAACTCCCGATCTTTCTAATAAATGTTACTCGATCACGCAAAATTTCTTTATAAATACTCGTATACAATAGAACCATTTTAGAGCCGTCACAACAATATTCCACTCCCTCTGACACGCTCACATCACTTCCTTTCACTTTCACCTGTCAACTCGTGAGAAGTAGGGACCGCGGATCTTCTCCGAAAAGTGTTACGACTATCGTCGTCCGATAACGAGGCTAAATTTGGATTTTTTTTATAGTAAAGAAGTTTTGAATGTGAAGTAACCGATTCGAAAATTCAAAGAGAAACCAAGATTCAAAGATGCGAAGATTAGAAGATTCGAAGATTAGAAGAAGATTAGAAGATTAGAAGATTAGAAGATTAGAAGATTCGAAGATTAGAAAATTAGAAAATTAGAAGATTCGAAGATACGAAGATACGAAGATAAGAAGACTAGAAGATTATAAGATTAGAAGATAAGAAGATTAGAAGATTAAAAGATTAAAAGATTAAAAGATTAAAAGATTAAAAGATTAAAAGATTAAAAGATTAAAAGATTAAAAGATTAAAAGATTAAAAGATTAAAAGATTAAAAGATTAAAAGATTAAAAGATTAAAAGATTAAAAGATTAAAAGATTAAAAGATTAAAAGATTAAAAGATTAAAAGATTAAAAGATTAGAAGATTAGAAGATTAGAAGATAAGATGATTAGATGATTAGAAGATTAGAAGATTAGAAGATTCAAAGATTCAAAGATAAGAAGATTAGAAGATTAGAAGATTCAAAGATTCGAAGATTCAAGAATTCGAAGAATCGAAGATTCGAATATTCCAAGATTCTAAGATTCGACGATACAAAGATTCAAGGATTTAAATATTCAAAGATGACCTTAATAATACTTATATTAATTCTTTAACGTCGCTGCATGTTGATATCGTCCCGTTTCAAGAGTAAACCCCGGATTGTCACGCACATCTGTTACAGAGCACATTATCACACAAAAGTAAAACTAATCTCTTCACTCAATGTTTTGTTGTACGCGGCATTTCTGTCTCGATACAATGGCGCTAACGTCGACAATAAATACTGATATCTATGTGTAATTTCTTGGAAATAGAATATACCAAGCAGTTAACTTTCATTTTCAGTCATTATAAGGTATTTTTGTCTCCACTGGAGCACAACCTTTTCTGTAGAGCCATACTACCACAGCAGCCAGAGGACTTGGCCTACACTCTCCTCGCTGGCCAGACGGGTTGGAGAGGACTCATTAATGTTTATAAGCTTTGTTTAGCTTGCATTCCCTAAGTTGCCTTCTACGACATCCACGGGACGTCTTGGAGTGGCCCTGTTCTACTCTGCCGGGAACCACACGGCATAGGAATAGCTCTCTTGCCAAATCATAAAAAATTTGGATTATCTCAAAACGCATGAGGCCATAACTAAATACTACTCGCATTTTGATTATTTTTTCCACCACAATGTATTGTGACTTTGAGCTTTATTTTAACTAAAAAAGATTTAGCAAACATTTCTTTTTTTATAAATATATTCGGACCGATTGAGTTAGCCCCAAAGTAAGTTGGAGACTTGTGTTATGGATACTAACTCAACGATACTATCACACTTATATTATAAAAGCGAAAGTTTGTAATTGAATGTGTGTGTGTGTGTGTGTGTGTGTGTGTGTGTGTGTGTGTATGTTTGTTACTTCTTCACGCGCAAACGGCTGGACCAATATTAATAAAATTTGTTACGCAGGAAGCTGACACTCTGGATTAACACATAAGCTACGTTAGGCGCGGGTAACACCACAGGAAGCAGCTTGTATTTTATAACAAATACATATAAATAAACATCTATTGAATAAATGTACGGTGTATAAGTACACGTAGGGTAAGTATACAGGTACATACTTACCCTAGTGTATAAATGTAACGTAGGTACGTGTTTAAACATTAACCGACAAAGTCAAAGTTAACACGCGTAATAAAAGGCTAATTAAACACGGAACCTTCCAACCTGTTGTTACGTTAATTCTAAACCATACACTGAAGTGTTGCAAACTTTGCCCCACGGGCGGTAATTCATAATTTATTCCCCACCTGTGTGGTTCGTGCAAATTGCTTTTGCTGGTCTAATATGGGGCGACATGATCACGAATTCTTTGATTATTTGATGGGCAAAAATGCGAATCATGTTAACAGGCGATGCGGCTAGCAACCCATCACTGTATTGATTGCTTTTCCATCTTCTCGCCCACCATGACGCTAAAAGTGGCTTTTGGGTCTTGCGGCCCTGGGCTCTGTATAGAACCGCAAGACCCAAAATGCTCTGTCTGCCCCATTAGGGATAAAGACGTGATAGTATGTATGTATGTATGTATGTATTGATAGGCAAATTAAAAAAATCTACGACTTTAATGAACGCCATCTAGTTATGAGTAGCAGAACTACATATTCTAACTGATATCCGTAGCGTTATGTATTATTTGTTAAGGAAAACCGTAACCTGAAGGTCTGGGTTGTCCCCCAATAACTTTTAAATGGCTTAACCAATTTTCATCAAACAGAGCTAAGAACCACCGCAAGGGGACTAGCTTTCGAGTAAAAAAATGCATTAAATCGGTCAATCCATTCGACAGCTACGTTGCTACACACACAGACACAGACACCCTTACAGACAGACAAACAGACAAACATTAGTGTCAAACTTGTTTGTTTGTAATAACTTTACTGTACCAAAAAACAAAATAAAATACAAATTTGCCTTATGCCATGTAGGGATCTCTTCCAGTCAACCTGCGATAGATTGAGAGGACATTTTACACAAACTTATAGACAAACTTATAGCACCCCTCTTTATTGTAGGGGGTTGAAACAACTTCTTTGCTCCCCCACATCGGTGGGGTCACACTCGGGGCTTTAACGACATTAATCATGTTCTTTATAAAAGCTTTTATTAAAGTTATTTCACTCAGTTACGCTTTGCTGCGCGCTCACAATGGAGGCTCGGAATGATTTCGTTAGACAAACTCCAGGGCCCAAAAACCTGTAATTTTTTACCTACACAGATTTTTAATCTTTAGGGACTATGTAAGTACTTAAAGCAAACGCCTTAAAACTTCATTTTAACCATCAACCCCGCACGACCGGAAAGACCCGCACGACATAAATAAATGTCCACGTTCATTATCTTACTATTGTGTCTGATATTGACGGTAAAGGAACGGGATAAATGATTTGATTGCGCGAGCTCATGTCTAGGTAAAAATAGTACATGCGAATTGATAATGTCCTTTTTAGTCGATTAAAAAGATATTTACACTGAAAATCACATAAACTGAATTTCCTTTCAAATGTCTGTCTTAAAATGGTTTGTAATGTCAAAGCCGCAGTGATTTGATAGTATCAAATTAAAGAAACATTCCCAGAATTACACTTTTGACATCAAAGTGAGCGTGGCCTTCAAAGACACATTCCTGCCTAGGATTTCAATATCAAGAGAATCTTGAGCGAGACACATTTTGCGAGTGTATGTGAAGGGTTATAGACATTCCTCACTTCAATTCTTGACAATATCAAATCGTTACTAAGAACCATTTCATATGTATATTTTCATCGATATTTTTCATAAGTCTACCTATTTGAAGCGAATGATTCTTGTTAAGGAAAAATAAAGGGTGACAACACTTTATTTACAATTTCCTTGATTTAAGATTTAACTCTTAACGAGGCTTATAGCGATGGAATGTTTGAAGGCTTTTTTGTCCGACAATATGTTTTTTCTTGCGCCCATACCTTAACTTATCTGTATGAAATAAAAAATAATATTAGCTTTTTTTTCAACTTTCACATAAAATTTGTTTGTTTGTTTGTATGGACTTGAATTGTCTGAAAATAAAAGATTTTTTTCTTTTTTTTATTATTTTTTTAACATTTATTCAAACAATAATATTCTTCCGGCTCACGTAAGTGAGTCAGAATAAACTAATACATATTATGATATTAATGTGAATGAAGGAACAAAAGTTTTTATAAAAAATATATAAAGCTAGAGCCAGACCGAAGCGGATTTCTCCGCGATTCGTATTTACGCGGCGCGGAAAGCATTAGCGAACAAAACGTTCGCGTCGCGAATAATTCAGCCCGAACTAGCAGCGTTTAAGTGCCCTCGCGGCGGATTTCTAAGCCCTTCTTTAATATAACCTATCGTTGCAACAGCACGTTGCAAACGAAAATAAACCGTATTTTCAGGAGATAAAGTTGTTTACCGCGCGATAAAACTGTGAGATAAAGCTTTTGGTTGCGAGTCAGGAATTTCTTCCGAATGTCTTCTATATATCTCGGGTGAGTATAATCCGCTGTATTCGCGGGAAAAATCTCTATTGCACTGACTACAGATGCAGTTGCAGTGATTTTCCACTTGCTTCCCCTTCACCCCTCTCCTTCCCGCGCTCGCCTGCAGACACCGTCTTCTATTAAAGGCAATTAAAAGCCGGGCAAGTTCGACGTTAACTGTTATCGTTCCTAGTATTTGATTGGCAATTGTTTCAGGAATTTAATTACTCGATATGAACATCTTGGTACGAGCTTGTGCAGTCAAAAATGTCGTAAATCGCCGATAATTTTTTAAAACTAAGTCCAACTTCGAAACAAAATTACACAACCAATTTTAATAAAAAATTATGTACGGGTACCTAAATAAATAAATAAATATATAAGGACAAATTACACTGATTGAGCTAGCCCCAAAGTAAGTTCGAAACTTGTGTTATGGGATACTAATTTAACGATGTAATATTTTATAACAAATAAATATATAGATAAACATCCAAGACCCAGGACAATTTGAAAAAGGTCATTTTCCAACTTGCCCTGACCGGGAATCGAAGCCGGAACCTCTGGGTGGCGGACTATCATGGTGACCACTACACCACGGAGGTAAAAATATGCCCTTACAAAAACAAATTTTCTAAATTGGCGTCTTTGAATAATTGCAAAATATATACAAAAAACATAATATGCGTGTACATTCGAATTCATTAACTCCTCCTTTAATGAAGTCGGTCAAAAATAAAAATAAATTAGTTATTTTCACCTGCTTTGCGTTGCATTGCTACGAGTGCTACGATAAACGATTCTATTTCTGCAAGTGCAAACTCATAACTCTACGCGTGTGCTACGAACCAATCGGCGCTCGTAGCATCGTAGCATAAACAGGAGCTAAAAAATAATTCAATGGCTACAAAGCGATCCTACCTACTACGTTGCGTTAGTGCTATCTATAATAAACGAGCGAGCGAATACTTCGAAGCATTAGGCGAATAACACACTCCTCCGCGCCCCGCTGCGTAGTGTGGAGACACCATACTAAACCGACGTGCAGAAACGCTGTGTCAGTGTGTTGTCCTATGCGATTTCTATACTAATTGAGATAGGTATTTCCATTTATTGGGGCCACACACCACGGAACTATGCACGGTGCAGTATGTTAATCGCCTTAGTGCTAATCTATTGTAGTTGGTAGTTAGCAATCGTGTTTGGTAATACAGCCTCATTAACATATGTTTACACGTTTTGGCCATATGAAAGGTTCTAGATTCGATTCCCAGCGCACACAAATATTATATAGGTTTACTTTTTACTGTGTATTGTATTTTTTAAAGTTGAAAATATGAAATTGAAGAGACTTTTACCCAGTTGTGGGACAACATAGGTTAATTTTAAAAAACCTTGCTTTTAAAAATTTAAACTTTATTTTTGTTTAACACAAGCGCAATCTATATGGCTTGCAGTATGTACCCAGTGCTATTATACTTGATTACTATAAAGCATTCCTGTCAATAAGTGATTCGATCAGCCGCCACTAGATGTCATATTGTCCTAACACAATTTAAACGATTTTTTTGATTTACCATCCTGTTTCAACGCGCTTTAGCTACAAACAATTACTTTGAATAAATCAACATATGATGCCAATTTTCCTCGGGCATCTATTTCACAATTTTAATATGGAAATAAATTATTGCCCTCGAGCGGTAATTAATTACCGCAGGACGAAAAACTCATGATCAATCACAAATCACAAAGAGCTAAAAAAACATTCATGTGTGTTTTGGTTATGACCACCTAAGTGATATGATATGACATGCAAGCTAAATCCAGACCGAATCAATTTTTTTGTAAACATACATACATACATACTATCACGTCTTTATCCCTAATGGGGCAGACAGAGCATTTTCGGTCTTGCGGTTCTATGCATAGCCCAGGGCCGCAAGACCCAAAAGCCACTTTTAGCTTCATGGTGGGCGAGAAGATGGAAAAGCAATCAATACAGTGATGGGTTGCTAGCCGCATCGCCTGTTAACATGATTTGCATTTTTGCCCATTCCCTCGATCGGCTTTTACGATCTGCGTGGGAAGAGAAGCAGCTGGTACATTCTAAGTTTTTTTATTTCTCCCAGACCAGCATGGGTTTTGTAAACATGTACAGATTTTAATTGCAGCTCATCATCATCATCATATCAGTCACGGGAAGTCCACTGCTGGACATAGGCCTCCAAGAATTTCCAAAACGACAGATCAAAAGCGGCCTGCATCCACTTGCATCTCAATTTATACGTATTAAGTTAATTGTTTTAAAAAGAAAAAACTAAAAATATATTTAAAGCGAGGGCCATAGATAAATCAGAAGTAAGTGAAGGATTTTAACTAAGTGATTAGATACTAAAGAAGTGATTCAAGTATTAGAATTCTGAACAACGCGAGTGATCCATGGTCCTTAATATAAATCCGTTTTATTTAAGAGATGCGTACTAGTTTTTATATCACGACTACGTGAAAAAGAAAGATTCAAGTGAAAGTTAACAGAAAAGGAAGGATTTAAATTAATTAAAACGCACATAAACATTAGAATAATTACTAAAAATAAAAGCAATTGCTTCAAATTAACACCAAAATAGTGATTAAAAGCGTTTTTATTCACTGTTTTCCTGTTACATACTACATACGTGCGTATTTTCTATACTAACAGTGTTTTAAAGTCGCCTTTAGCAGTAATGAGGCGGGCTGGGACATCAAGATTGCGAACATGTCCGACCATGTCTGATTGCCTACATGACGAGTATTTTATTTCTCCCCTAAAGAAGAAAATGTTTTCACATTTAAAGGTTACATTCAGATCTTATCTGCTAGAGGCTAAGTCTGAGCGTACTGCGGGAAATACCGCCAGCCTCTTGATGACCTTGCCTGCTGACAGCGGCGACCTTGTGTGAAAATTAATGTGTTTTTAATATTTTATTAGTTTTAGTCTTAATATAAGCTTTCAATTTAAATATTTACACCGTTTTCATTAATGTTTCGCTGAAGCAACATCTATAAAAAATATTAATCTGTCGTAATTGCTTTTTGTTTCATTACTTTAAAAGCATTTATGTTTGAGTAATAATTAACGCATCCATTAAAGTACGATGTTTATAGTTAAGATAATTCTTTAAGTCTATCAATCACTGTCAGAACTTGATAATGAGTTGTTATCGGCGGCCAATTCTGATAATCCTTCGACCGACTTTCAGGCTTTGTAAAAACTTGCGACTCGAAGACTTTGGCTCTGGTAGCTTTTTATCTGTTAGCAATATCGAAGCTGATGTTATCGCAAAAAATCTTTGTTGACGTTGCTAGCTTAAGTACTTTAGTACGTACGTTTTTTTACATCTTTATGTTATGAACCTACTATACCTATTTAAAAAAAATTAAGGATATCTTTTTGTATGTTTTTTTTATTAAAAAATTGGCAAGTTTGATATTGACTCGATGGTCAACCAAAGCATACAAAACAGGAACTTTACTGAAATGGTCAAGGTCTTCACCTTGACCGCTTCTGTAAATTGTTTGTTTTTCGTATGTGTCGGCTGCTCTAAGGCATCTGAAATATATATAATATCAACAGGAACTGACGGGCTCCGCGGAACTATCAATATATTTTTGAAATTTAGATGTATTTATTAAATAATTAATTTAGATTTAATTAAATTAATTTTTTTTTTTAATTATGTGTTAACTGAAATTGTAATTCTTTGTTATTTTTGAAATTAATAAAGACCCCTACTAACCGCAATGTAATGTAATAGATAAAATCCTAACTAATTTAATAAATGCGAAAGTAAGAAAAAAAAATTTTTTTCAACGATTTTTGTTCCATCCAAGTGCGTACCACGCCCCGGGTTGCTTAGCTTACAAAAGCGCTAGCAACACTTACTTCCAACCAAGCCACTAGCTCCTCCAAAGCACATCAATACACTATTTGCGGTATTCAGTAGAATTCAGTCAAAACGATATACTCGAGACTCAGCTACCCGACCTTGTCGTATGGTCGCCACATCTTTGATCTGACACTTCAATTAATTCCCGATCGAACTTCCTACCCAGCGGGAATCTACTTCCACAGTAGTCTCTGTCTTATGAGCCAAGTCTTGAGATATTGCATCTTTAGAATTATAAACATTTGAAACATTTTTTGATTAAAACTAATGTAAGATATATACATAATTAAACTTTGTAAACGGTTTACTCATGGTACAATAAAATAAGGTATTCTCTTCCCGTGACAGCTGATGACGTAGGTGAAACTTGACTACGTCATCAGTTTGATATGTTGCCACTGTGTGAAATTGAATTACCTGAGCGTAATGCATTTTTGAACTTTATATACCAATTTCGAATTGATAATCCATTATATCAATTTATAAAATATTGAATTGATAAATCACGCGAGAATCGCAAGATACTAAATAGCTAAGTTACTTAATATTTTTTTAAATATTCATGAACTAATTGAGAAAGTCCTTAAATTTACCGAAAAGAATAATCAGTGGCAACACTTTGTGACGTAGTCAAGTTCCATCTCGGGAAGAGAATACCTGTTTTATTATACCATGGGTTTACTCACGTATAGAGTCAGCTACTGTTTCATCCAGAGGTCTTCATCAGGTTGAATGTGTCTACAAGCCCGTACACCGCACCGGCTCGCGACACACTGATCAGATTTGAAACATTTTCAAAAAAGTTTTGCATTTTTTTATTCGGTTAATTAAATATCCAGGAATTGATTGTTTATACCTGCACTATAAATAAACATACATACATGTAGTTGTATTTTCTTGATATAAATATATCATAAATTAGAATTCTTTTTAGATAAATACATAAGAACATCTTTCTTACCTGGCACATAAATTTCATCATTCGCTTTTATGAAAAGCAGACATGATTATATAATTTTTTTTAGTGTAAAATAAATTTATCTCTTATTGAAGGTCATTTTTAAATGAAAACTGTTTGATAAAACTTCCAGCAAATATACCAAAATAAATTTCATTCTGGATATTTTTATTTGAAGCCACAATTTCACGAAATCGAGTTTCGGAAGCGACGTCAGTTATATGAATGCAATTTGATTTTCGAGCTTTGACGACTGGGATTGTATTTCGAGTAGTAAATATCCAGATAATTCAGGAAATTCTATTTTATAAAATCGATGTTAACTTAATCATTTAATTTTTAATTTTTTATAACTTTATTGATCCACAATTAAAATTGTTTACAATTGGCGCACTTAACGCTAAGAGCGTTATCTCCCATTTAACCATAGGGATAAACAGATAAATTATTGCACAAAAAATGATAACAATAAAATTACAGCACAATATACCTAGTTACAATTAAATATATATATATATATATATATATATATATAAACATATCTGTTTTGTGGTCTTTTTACGCAGTATTAAAATTCTGAGTCAACTTCAAAACGAACGAAGTTCCTTATCGCGCGTTGCGAAAGGATTCTAGACGGAAAAAATTAAGACCAAAAGTTGTAACGACACTTTTTTGCTATAAGCCGTGCGGCGTGCGCGTGTTTCTCTGTCTATCTCTCTTTCTCCTAAATAATCGAAAGGAACTTCGTTCCATCCGGGTGTCCCTTGACACCTCTCAAGTGTTTTTTATATTCATTTGTAGATCTTCAGTTAGAAGTCCTGCTTTTTATAGAATTCGATCTCCTTTTTGCATACTTCTAAAATAACCGGCCAAGTGCGAATCGGATTCGCGCACTAAGGGTTCCGTACCATTACCTTTAAAAAATCGCGTTTGTTGTACTTGTTGAGCCCCCCTTTAAATATTTATTTTATTTTGTTTTTAGTATTTATTGAAGCGGCAACAGAAATACATAATTTGTGAAAATTTCAACTGTCTAGCTATCGTGGTTCTTGAGATACAGCTTGGTGACAGACAGACGGACAGACGGACAGACAGCAAAGTCTTAGTAATAGGGTCCCGTTTTTACCCTTACGGTACGGAACCCTAAAAAGGAGGAAGTTATCAATTCGTTGCGAATTCATTTTAATGTATTACCGATTATTCGAAGACGCTTGTACCGATTTGCAAAACTCTTTTTTTTTTGTTGAAAAGGGCATACGTGTCAGATGGTCCAATAAAATTTTAACAAATCGGTTGTATTCGGGAGTGAAGTCGGTTTTTAGTTTGAAAACATTATCCTACACAAAATAGCCTTGAAAAGCGAAGTGCAGGCATTATCTTGTAGCGAGTGGCGTGGCGGAAATGGCGGGGAGTGTTTCCGCCGCCGAGTGACGGCCGACGGAATTTCCGCGGACGGGGAAACCCGGAGGAAAAGGCGGTGCGAAGGCTTAGCGATAACAGGTAAGCAAAATACATACCTATTATCACTAAGCTACATTTTTTAATGACATTAAAAACTTTAAAAATATAATTAGCCAGCAGTTTGCTCTGGTTTTATTCGGATTTGTATCACAGTGGTACGTATAAATGTTATGTCATTGAAACCACATAAAAAATGTCTACTTATTCCGGAGTTTATCAAGTATGTTACTTAGAATGTACCAGCTGCTTCTCTTCCCACGCAGATCGTAAAAGCCGATCGAGGGAATGGGCAAAAATGCAAATCATGTTAACAGGCGATGCGGCTAGCAACCCATCACTGTATTTATTGCTTTTCCATCTTCTCGCCCACCATGACGCTAAAAGTGGCTTTTGGGTCTTGCGGCCCTGGGCTCTGCATAGAACCGCAAGACCCAAAATGCTCTGTCTGCCCCATTAGGGATAAAGACGTGATAGTATGTATGTATGTATGTATGTATGTATCAAGTATTCAGATTAAATGCAAAATTCACTCGAGAATAATTTTAAAGTTTTAAATTTCTGCATGAACAATGGCTGCATTTCTTTATTTTTCTTCATCTTTCGCTTCAGCCGATTCCTCAGCTATGCTGCTTCGAAGCCGAATGTGCGCTTTGCCACATAATATAATCTTTTCCATATATAACAGGCATATTAAGTTCTCCCAAGGATGCCAAAACATGCGAAATCGAAAATTATTTGAAAGAAAAAAAACACACATAAACAATAATAATTGGCCAAGTGCGTGTCAGGCCACACGCAGTGTAGTTGTTCCTTAAGTAGGGTTCCGTAGTTGCGAATGCCAACTTTGAGTTCTTGCCACTAAAAACGTCTAAAAACTAATATCTATTGAATTTGTATGTAAATTTATTTTTTCAAGTACATTTTATAAGTTGATCGCCTATAACTTTTTAATTTGTATACCCTACTTGGTTCTGATAGTTTTCCTTCAAACTACATTATATATACTATAATTGTGATTTTTTTCATGGTGGCCATATATAACCGTTAGCAGATAGAGGGGGGGGACACTTGACTCGAACAAAAATTTGAACTTTAAACCCAAATATTTCAGAAACGAATCCCTAAATCGTAAAATGGTGTTCACAAGCTAACAATATTTTTGAAAGACCTATTCAACGATACCCCATTCAATGTGTCTGTCGAGTAAAAAAAAAAATTGACTACGTCTTTACTTGTGTGGCAGCCTACCCTGAAATTTTTTTTTTACATATTTTATTTTACGACTTTTGCTATAATTAATATACATATCAATGCCAAATTACAGTTTTCTAGTACTTATAGTTTCTCTGTAGGACCGTGGACGGACAGACAGACAGACATGGCGAAACTATAAGGGTTCCTTGTTTACTACGGAACCCTAACAAGTACAAATAATATAAAGTTCTTTGTCCCCGAAAATAGTCTCCAACTCAGCATGTGCTAGGTTTTGCGCTAGCGAAGCCCCAGTGCTGATCTTCCGTTGGAGTCATAAATGGTGCCTTCACGAACATTCCCACGACTATGATAGTACCTAATACAACTAATGATACATTTAAAAGACTAACAAAAAGTTTGAAATTGACAGTGACAGCTATCAGATATAAAGAACAACTGGAAATCATTTAATTATCGGTCATTACTTGATATATCCTAATCCTAACTAATTATAAATGCGAAAGTGAGTTTGTGTATTTGTTTGTTTTTTACCTCTTCACGCTTCAACTACCTAACCGATTTGCATGAAATTTGGTATGGATATAGTTTAAGGCTCTTTATCCTGAAATTCCCACAGGGAGCGAATCCCGCGGGTACAGCTAGTTATATACATGGGTATGGAAGAATTCCGAAAGAAGTGCCAAGAATTTTTTCAGCCTTTTTAGTTCGCCCCTCAAGGCAATTTGCCATCAGGGGATATCTAAACCCCGATCGTTTAATGGGTGATTAAAACGTCCTCCGTGATGCAGGAAGGCAGGGAGACGGCGGGGGCGAGGGGGAGGATCGGAAAAACGCAGGTAATCAAAGAATTAATTGATTCGCGGTTGGACCCCACCGAACTCATTTATTTTACCAAAAAAAAAAAGAAATTAAGGAAACGTGCTTTTCCAAGGATTTTTGTCTTTTTTCGCTGTCGCGTGGTAGATTTGTACGCTGGATATAAATTGATTTAAATGGTAGACTAAGTTGCGTCCTTACACAAGGTGGAAGGGAATACCTGTAATAAATCGAACCACGGGCTGTACTAGATCACTATAGTATAATGTATAATAGTATAATGAAATGAAAATAACAGCCAAAACACAAAAAAAAACGGCATTTTCATGCAGGTCAGGTAATATGACATACCAGTTGACAATGGCAATTTTTTTTTGAGTTTTTTTTTTAATTTTACTAGTGTTATTACAGTAATCTAGTATAGGTCGTGGTTCAATTTATTTCAGGTATGTCTCTTTCACGTTGTATAGACAATAAAGAAGATACTACACATAACATTACAATGTAATCTACGGTTTTTTCTTTATAGTCATAATTATTTTGTAGTCAAAGAATGGCATATAGGCTTTGTCTGATAACTATGTATTTACACATTGCTAGTTTCTTGCCTGTTGCATACAATTTAATTGCAGCAGTAAATCAACAAATCTGATACCAGTGTTTGTCACTTACACAGCGACACTACAGAATTAATATGAGTATTACATACAGAACAACATTTCCTAAGTTCCCGCACAAACGTCCGCGTTTCCCGTCCTCACGCCTCTCCTCCGTTCTCGCCTTTTCACGTATGTTGAGCGGGCGAACGCACACATTGTCGTGTACACGGATGTATAGTTTCGTTTGTAGTAGTAAGCATAAACGATACTCCGCTTCTATGAAGTGACATACCTGTGTCTACACACACGAACAATTTTATATAGAAGATGAATATCCTACGAGTACTATTAAAGTGCCTACGGGATATTCTGTAAACCATACCTTGATACGAGTATATATTATTGTACACCTCAATGGAGATATTGCCTAACATTTCCCGCGAGGTTGCACAAACCCGAGAAATAGAAAGCAATAGCGGTGCGTGGCGCAATGTGAATTTATTATAAAAGCTGGGGGAAGCTTCCGAATAAAGTGGTGCTTGGAAGCTCCCCGCTATGGAAACTTTCAATATAAGGTGGTGTAAGATTTATTCTAAGAAAAAGAAAACATATTTATAATTTCCAGACAAAAAAACTCACATTATACCAGCTGCTCCAAATACAAAAATAGTAATGGATTGCTAGCCGCGTCATCTGTTGGCGCTGAATTAGTATTAGGTCGTGCTTTGGAAGCCTTGTTGAAAAGCTGTACTTAGCTCTTTTGATTGTCACTATGCATTTTTCCAGGAAATTACAAAATCCGTTTATCTTTCATGCTGGTCTGGGAGAAAAGAAAAAACTTAGAATGTTCCAGCTGCTTCTCTTCCCGCGCATAACCTAAAAGCCAATCGAGGGAATGGACGAAAATGCGAATCATGTTAATAGGTGATGCGCCTAGCCACCCATCACTATATTAATTCTCATTTTGCCCTTTCTTTTCCACCATCACGCTTAAAGCTGCCTTTTACCCTTTGGTCTTGACTCTGTCTGTTTACAGCCACATCCCCAAAACGCTCTGTCAGCTACTTCAGGGATAAAGACGTGTTATTGTGTATATAATAAGTAAAGTACCTGGGTGACCGAGCTTTGCTCGGTCGGTTACATCTCAAACATTAACTAATTTTTTTAAACTTGTCTAAAAACAGTACAAAATAAAAAATTATATATAAACTTGAACATAAAAGAAAACAAAAGTAAGTCACCGAGTGGGATTCGAACCCGTAACATTCTTTCTAGCGGTCAGCATCCTTAACCACTGAGCTAAGCGGATGGCGGCCGGCGCGCCGAAATTAGCGACTATATTCTGCGTGGAAAGAAAAACGCATGAAAACTCGAAAACACGCGTTTTCCCAAACATAAAACTAATCTAGATAGATTATTTATCCCCGAAAACCCCCATGTACAAATTTTCTGCAAAATCGTTAGAGCCGTTTTCGAGATCACAGAAATTTATAAATATATATATTTATATATATATATATATAAATACATACAAGAATTGCTCGTTTAAAGGTATAAGTAGTTATATTATAGTTAACAAAGTAAGTGTGTATGTTAATAAGAAAATAATATGTTGTGTTCAGTTAGGTACATACATATATTAAGTTTATCTATATCTCTGTCGTAGATTTTTGCCGTGTGATTTCCAGCAGAGTAGATAGAATAGGGCCACACCAAGTCCTCCCGTGGATGTCGTAGAAGGTGACTTAGGAAATACAAGCTAAACAAAGCTTATAAACATCAACGACACCTCTCCAACCCGTCTGGCCAGCGAGGAGAGTGAAGGCCAAAATCCTCTGGCTAGTCTAGCCAAGTTTGGCTCTGATAGTACAGAGTAGGTCGTGCTCCTGCAGTGGTGACGAAGAGACTTGATGATGAAATATCTCTGTCGTAGATACGAGTTTCTAGTTTAGAAGTCTAGCCTTTTGACTGCTTGACGGCCATTTTGATAAAAGGTAAGGAGATGTGTTAACAGCACGTGTCGCCACGCCATCTCGCGATGGTGTGGCGTTACGCCATAAACCGCATCTAACGCCATCGATATGGAAATTTTACGAGCGTTCAACCTTTTTATACGTGACGTATCACACGTAAGTACGGTACGGAAGTATAGCGAATGTAATTCTTTTCACAAACCAATATTAGTCCACTGGTGGACTAACGGCTTTTCAATTATTGTTTTTATAATACATATATCTACTTCTTTTCACTCAGTTTTAAGGGGTTCCGTAGTAAACAAGGAACCCTTACAGTTTCGCCATGTCTGTCTGTCTGTCCGTCCGCGGTCCTACTCAGAAACTGTAATTACTAGAAAGCTGCAATTTGGCATGGATATGTATATCAATCATGGCGAAAAAGTCGTAAAATAAAATATGGAAAAATTTTTTTTAGGGTAGCTGCCGTACGAGTGAATAGGTCAATTTTTTTTTTCTCTACAAACATATTGTGTCAGGTATCGTTGAATAGGTTTTTCAAAAATTTTGTGAGCTTGGGAACACCATTTTTCGATTTAGGGATTCGTGTCTGAAATATTTAGGTTTCAAGTAAATTTTTTTGTTAAAGTCACGTGTCTCCCCCATCTATCTGCTAAACGGTTATGTATGGACACGTGAAAAAAATCACGGCTATAGTATATATAATGTAGTTTAAAGGAAAACTATCAGAGCTAAGTAGGGTGAACAAATTAAAAAGTTATAGGTGATCAACTTATAAAATGTACTCGAAAAGGAAAATTTCACACTAATTCAATACTTTGCCGTATTTACAACTACGGAACCCTATACTGCGCGTGGCTTGACACGCACTTGGCCAATTATTGTGTCGCATTTATATTTGGTAATGCTTCCCTCCATTCTTCTACGCATGTACGTATATCTGTTCTAATTTATACAACGTGGAAGAGACACACCCGTAATAAATCAAACCACGGGCTGTACTAGATCACTATAGTATAATTATAATAAAATAACAGTCAAAAACGAAAAAAAAATCATAAAAAGTAAGCAGCCGCCCGGGCAATTTGTATGGATATGTTGAATTTTTTTTTATTTAATGACCGTTATTTTTATTATCATTATAATATAATGTCTTTCGAATTTTTTCAAATTTGCAGATAAATACACTGTATTCAAATAGTTTAAAGTTTATTTTCGAGAGTCATAAAAACATCTCCGCCGCGCTTCTCTACCACAAAAGCAAAAGGTAAGTTTAAACACTCCGATGCTTTGCCTGCGTGCTTACAACTCCTAACTTTTTAGCGAATTTTTCATATTCTATTCGCAAATGTGAACCACGCAACTTGTTTTTGGCCAGTACGCTTAGTTTAACCCTTTGACCGCCATGGATTCCAGACATAATAATAAAACAATCAATATGTATCAAAAGTTCTACACATGGCGCTAAACGTATAAGTACGTTTTTACACTAAGTTTGAAGCTTCGTTTCTGTACCGTCTTCATTTATGATATCGAGCAGGGATTTATCTCACACGTCGACTCCTACATTATGTAAGTGCTGCGACACTAAAATCAGAATATATGTTATCTGTGCAGGCGTGGGACGGAAGGCGCCCACACTTTTTACATACGCATGGCGCACCCCGTATTTCATTCAAGTTTAATCGCGTGGGTTTACTATATACATCACATTTACTTTTTTCGCTGATCTTGGAGCGTAATGCGAAAAAATCGGTGGGTTGTCAATTTTTCTATGTTATTTCATATTTTTATATTTTCTTCTATTAATAAAGTCAAGCGTAGGCGCCTTGGAGAGCTTAAGCTTTGGGAGAGAGACCACACTGTACCTAATTTTATCGCCCTGCGAGAGAAACTTTCACCTGGCTACAATCAGCCCTGACCCATTTGGAAGTTGTTAAACAGACTACAACGAGGGTGGGCCGTTGTAAAGATTATTTGGTCAGGTGGAAGATGATAGACAGTTCGCAAAACATCTGCCAGTGTGGTTTAACTAAACTAAGAAGCACGTTCTTACGTGTCTCAGCTGCCCAAACACTCGCACTTGGGAAGACTTGATGGCCGCAAATGACATAGCTATCGATGTGGCCCGATACTGGAGTGAAAAAATATAATAGTACCACCGACACGAAAAGAAGATTGATAAAGTTGAAGTCAAAAGACAACAATCATTTATTTATGTTTGGATCATCACATTTTACAACTTTATAATTTTCAATTTTTCTTTCGATTGTATAATATTAGGTACCTAGTTCTTGTGGTCTGATCAATTACTTACAGCTTAACAAAAAAACTGCGAAGCGGCAATAAATGATTTATTGCCGCTTCCTAAACCCAGTTTTTTAGGCTTTTTAGTGGCGTGAACTTAAAGTCGGCATTCGCAACTATGGAACCCTATACTACACACACGTGGCCAGACACACACTTCGCCCATTATTTTTATTACAATAAAATTTTATCATTCAAACTTAACTTCTACACGCGTATCATTTGGACCAATTTTCCCCCTGAAAAACATGTTTATCTGCATAATATTTTATACTCCTATTAAAGAGGAAGTTCCTATACTTCCTATTATATGAAGGGATGTGAAAAGTGTGCTAGAAGCTTCTGGTGAGGACGTGGCGGGAAAATATCGCCGGAGACGTACAAGAAAGAGGCGTAGTGGCGCGGCGTGTCACGTCGCCTCCAAAACTTAGAGATGCTCCATTATTTATTTGTCGGCAGAACTGGCGGCCGCTGGAGCGGAAAGGTTCTCGAACAACCTTACTTTAGTTAGTGTGTGGACAAAAGGCTCTTTCTAAAAAGGAGGAGGTTATCATTTCGTCACAATCTTTTTTTATGTACGTTTACCGATTATTACGCAACGCTCTTAGCATTAAGTCCGCCATTGTTAACAATTTTAATTGTGGGTCAATTAATATTTAATAAATAAATTATTTGAATACCGATGTGAAAAATTAGTTTTTGGTT
Source organism: Acrobasis consociella (assembly GCA_963555685.1). Lineage (NCBI taxonomy): Eukaryota > Metazoa > Arthropoda > Insecta > Lepidoptera > Pyralidae > Acrobasis > Acrobasis consociella. The sequence goes on from OY743106.1 coordinate 723,902, forward strand.
TGAAAGGTCATACTTACGAAGTGGTCCCATAGATATGTTATCAAAATCGGTAGTGTAGTTTGGAGTAGGAGAGGAGTATGAGCACACTTTTCTCAACTCTAATTAATAAAACTACGTTACATGTAATTAAGAGTCCCCCGACCCTAGACTTCTCCATACAAACGTAGTCTACGTTTAATTTTGAAACCACATGTCAGATTCCAGTAAAAAATGGTAATTGTAAAGAAATTGCAATTATCTAGGGTTATAACTGGTTTTCTATGGTAAAATTATGAACTGGAAAGAAAATATAACGATTTAGAAGTTTCCCATACTAATGGTCAAAAATGATATAAAACACTATATTCTATTTCAAGTTCATATTTTTATGTCGGAAACTAGTTATAAACCTAGATAATTGCAATATCTTTGAAATTACAAAATTTTGCTCAAATCGGACATGTCGTTTTGAAATAAAACGTAGACTTCGTTTGTATGGAAAGTTGTATTTTGGTCTAGGGTCGGGGGACACTTAACGCACGAAGCACCAACGTGAGCGAAGCCTCGTTTCGCTGCAAGGCGAATATTAAATTACAACTTCAATGTTGCAGCAACTTGCAATATACCTACAACAACGCAATTCGATTGTCGTAACTGTGTAGGTACGCTTTGTATTGGAACCATACATACTATAGTATAGTAGGATACTATAGTACATTCTCTTATATGCTGGTCTGAAAAAAGAAGGAAAAATTGGACCGTACCAATTGCTGCGCAAACAATTCATCTTTATTTTAATTCCTTTTAACATCTCGCTATCTCACGCTTCTTCTTCTTATCGTGTGTGTTAGTGGCTAACACTGGTGTCAGAGTTTTTAAACCGCCTTAAAGGCCTCTGACATGGTTTTAGGTAACGACCAATATCAAAGACAATGACCGGGACCGACGGCTTAACGTGCCCTCCGAAGCACGGATCATCTTACTTATCAGACAATCAGGTGATCAGCCTACAATGTCCTGACCAAACTAGGATAACAACACAAAGTCGTTGCCCCCGCCGGGAATCGAACCCGCGACCTCCGGGTATGAGCCGAACGCTCTGACCACTACACCACGAAGGCAGTTTCACGCTAAAAGTAGACTTTGGGTACAGAATTAATATACGTATTACTAACAGAAAGAGACTCCTAGGAGGACAATCTGATATAATCGGCCAAGTGTAAGTCACACTCGCGCACGAAGGGTTCCTTATCATTATCTATTAAAAATCACGTTTATTTTATGGGCGCCTTACTTAATTATTTATTTTATTCTGTTTTTAGTATTTTTTGTTATAGAGGCAACAGAAATACATCATTAAAAATTTTAACTGTCTAGCTATCACGGTTCATGAGATACATCCTGGTGACAGACAGACAGACAAATAGTGGAGTCTTAGTAATTATTTTTTATGGTTATCTATAGCATTATAAAAAACTGGATTCTAAATAAACTAAAACTATTTTAAGGTTGCATTTAGTCAATGATATTAAACAACCTTTAAGACACATAGGAGCTCCCCAAGGAGCACTAATCGAAATATGAATAATATTTTTTGGCTTTCCATACAAACCCGGATCAGCAGATCGGTCTACTTGTATGGGAGGCCAAAACTTACTTTTCATATTTCGATTAGTGCTCCTTGGGGAAAGTGGGTCCCGGTTACGTTACCCTAATTTCATCGATTTAGGTCCCGTTTTTAGGGTTCCGTAGTAAACAAGGAACCCTTATAGTTTCGCCATGTCTGTCTGTCTGTCTGTCTGTCTGTCTGTCCACGGTCCTACAGAGAAACTATAAGTACTAGAAAGCTGAAATTTGGCATGGATATGTATATTAATTATGGCAAAAAAGTCGTAAAATAAAATATGGAAAAAAATTTTTTTTCAATGTAGCTGGCATACAAGTACAGACGTAGTCAATATTTTTTTCTCGACAAACACATTGAGTGGGGTATCGTCGAATAGATCTTTCAAATTTATTTTTTAGATTTAGGGATCCGTTTCTGAAATATTTGGGTTTAAAGTTCAAATTTTTGTTCGAGTCAAGTGTCCCCTCCCTCTATCTGCTAAACGGTTATATATGGCCACGTGAAAAAAAATCACAATTATAGCATATATAATGTAGTTTAAAGGAAAACTATCAGAGCCAAGTAGGGTATACAAATTAAAAAGTTATAGACGATCAACTTATAAAATGTACTTGAAAAAAGACATTTTCATACAAATTCTATAGATATTAGTTTTTAGACGTTTTTAGTGGCAAGAACTCAAAGTTGGCATTCGCAACTACGGAACCCTACACTGCGCGTGGCCCGACACGCACTTGCCCAATTATTATCTTATAAGTACTGAACCCTAAAAACCAAGCGACCTAAATCAATCACGTTTTAAAAGGAACCTTCACACCACAAAACTTTAGTAACTATGTTGTTAAAACTGTAAACAAAGTGAGCCCGTCCGTAGTACGTAAAGTATCCTACGAAGTTCACCCGCGCACGGAGAGCGTGAGTTATTGCTCAATTACTGCTGAGCACGGCCCGTGAGTAGATACGAGGAGGCATGAGTAGGTCCGTTATATACAAATAACACTTTAGAAACAAAGAAAGATAATAATCACGCTTAAAACCTTTGTGTTTTCCGGGCTTGAGCTCTGTCTGCTTGGAGCCGAAATACCGAAATGCTCTGTTTGCCCGATAAGGAATAAAAAGGTAATAGCGTGTTTTTTATTTATTTTACTTTCACGTAACTAACCACTTAATTAAAAAGTAAAATAAATGAAATAATGTTTATGACTTTTACTCAATTACACAAAAACGGTTCTGAATAAATTAAAAATAAATTCATTACCAATCCGTTTAGCAGAACTTTACATAAGTAATAATCGAAAAAGTTATCACATCTTCCCCATTCTGTCTTTACTCCCGACACCGACCCTCTCCCCATAAGCTACGCATGCCATCCACTCATACGATTACCAGCAACATAACTTTCCAACGTTCCTTTCAATATGTAGGTTTTTCACTTAGCTTGATATCTTTTATAAGTATATAAAATAAAACAGGAAAAAAATTGTCTGGACATTGAATATATTTCCAAAAAAAATATAAGTGGCGATAGAGGTATAGGTACAAGAGTAAAAATTAAAAAAAAAAGTCTGTCTATTGGACTGTTTGTAAATATCTCCGGACGGAATGAAATGAAACTTTTAATTATAATTGCATAAGTTGATACAAAATGCTATGCAATAGCTTTACCGCGGCAGTCCCCGAGTGCCACACGTCTTTTTTTTTGTTATGTAGCTGATAAGCCTGGGCAACATATAAGATATAATTGATTTTGGAAAATAGAACACTTGATACAGAACATATAATAGTCCAGTTAAACTATAAAATATGTATAAACGACGCCGTAGCAAAAGTTGTTCAGCCTGATTCAAAGTCAATCGAAATCGATCAACACACGGCTAAAACCTCTGGAGTCTGGGTCTAGAACTCAGTCTTTTTTATGGTTACCTGGAAGGTATTTATAAGGTCTAACAAATATCTTTAAACTTATTTAAAGGTGAATTCAGTCCGTGATAGCACACAACTTTCTCCAAGAAACAAATGTCGAAGTATGAAAAATATTTTTAGCTTTCCATACAAACTCGGATCAGCTGATCGGTCAACTTGTATGGGAGACCGGAAATTACTTTTAATATTTCGATTAGTGCAAATTTGTTCAGTATCATGGACTGAATTCACTTTTAAAATCGTTTCAGTGCCTATATTTTGTTAGACCTTATTATTCATTTCTACATTATATCTACCTATATTACATTTCTCATTACACAGGATTCATGAAGCTACCGTTTAGGTGTGTACTTACCGCATTTCTCATTCTCACAGGTTCTCAAAGTTAAGCGCACCTCGGCACTCGGCCCGCGAGAATGCAATAGCAGTCAGATCGGCAAACTTGCAGTTATGTGGTTATGGATACCCGAGCCCCTTTTAATAAGCGTACTCAATTTAAAACGTCCACTTTGATTTATTTTTTAAACCCCTACAAAAAAGAGGGATGTTATAATTTTAACACTTATGTCTGGTCTTTGACGTCGCACCTCTCAAACGGATGGATCGATTCAGATTTTACTTGAAAGCAAGTTCCCTTTCGGTGGTTCTTAGCTATGTTTGATAAAAATCGGTTTAGCCGTTTAAAAGTTATCTCCGCTACTTATCACTAAATGGTAGAATTAATAATTTCAATGTAATCATATTTATTGTTATTCTTCGACAAGAAGTTTCATTTTATTAAACTTATAATCGTAGAATATACCAACTGCTCTTCTTATCGTATCGTAAAACTATCTTACGTGTATGTAGCCTTTTAAAATTTAACATGAAGAGTAAATGCGAGAATAAAGTTTGAGTGTTATTCAATAAACATGTCTTTTGGTAATAAATATAAATATATAGGGACAAATTACACTGATTGAGCTAGCCCCAAAGTAAGTTTGAGACTTGTGTTATGGGATACCAACTCAACGATACTATATTTTATATAAAATACATATATAGATCCAAAACCCAGGACAATTTGAAAAATGCCATTTTCCAACTTGCCCTGACCGGGAATCGAACCCGGGACCTCTGGTTGGCGGACTAGCATGGTGACCAGTAGGCCACAGAGGTCGTATTTACTTTAAATGGCAAAAAACCCTTTATTTACTAAAAAAAAAAGTATTTATAGACTTTTCATTTAGAAAATCATTCTTTAGGATTTAAATTTTAAGCTAGAATTCATCAATCACACGTCATCACTGTTTTACAAAATTTGGTTACATAATTAGGCACATAAACTTGAATGATGTACGAGTAGCTAGATTGATTATGACAGTTAATTTAAACATTGTTTGACATAATATTACAATGTTACTTACCTAAAATTACATTACTCTATCCAGAGCTTCAAATATGTACATTAGGTTAGGTATACTTACTATAAAACTAAAGGCCCATTTAGACGGTGCAAGTTTCTTGCCCGTTGCATGCCATTTTATTGCAGCAATAGACAACTTGCATGGTCTAAACGAAATGTCAGCCATACAAATCATTTATTGCTTCAATAAAATTGTATGCAACACGCAAAAAACTTGCACCGTCTAAATGGGCCTTGATACAGATAAAAATGTTTTTAGTTATATTTACTCAAAAGAGCGTAATTTGCAGAATTCTTGTTCTATAGAAATTAACAACTCGTTTTCTGCATTAACTGCTGATATTTTTTTCGTTATGTATGACTCCCATTTGATTAAAATGTAGGCGAGGTGCTCAGCGAAGCACTTCAAGCCGGAGTGACTGCAGGGTCAGCACTCAGCATGTGTCATCCATCGCTTGCAAGGCGACGATAAATGCCGGGAGTTATTTCATAAGTTAGCTTTGTGGGCTCGTAATTGTGATTGCTTTTAATTATACTTCAATAGATCGCGTTTTCATTGCGTTGCGTTCGGTCATACTCGCATACGGTCAAATTCGTCATAATCGCAAACTGACGAAAAAGCTGACCGTCAATAATGGCTACCGTCATTATAGCAAATCGTCATAATGGCTAATTGTCAAAATAGTAAACGGTCGAAATAGCAAAGTGTCGTGTGATCGATTGGTATTACGACTATCTACTAATTTGACCATTCGCGTTTTGACTATTGGCAATTAGAAAAAAATGACTATTTGCGATATGGACCATTCGCCATTTTGACCTTTTGCGATTTTGACGGTTTTCGATAACTTGACCGATTGCAAATTTGACGGAACGCGCGTTTTTTATAAGTTATGTTTGACTCCCACTCGATCAAGGCGCAGGCGAGGTGGTCAGCAAACTTCAACGGAGTGGCTGCAACGGTCAGCATTGTCGTCGCTGGCGAGCCGACGACAATGGCTGGAAGTTATTGCATAAGTTTGCTTTGTGGGCTCGTGGTTGTGGTCCTCATGCCTCACCTGGATTTACAGCGCCTGGTTTATGCACTTAAATGCTAAGTTTGTTGAACCTAATTTGTACCAAACAAAGGAAGTAGACGATGGTTTTTTTATGTTCTGTCAATTCAAGTCGAGTGTTATATAGAACGCAATTTCGGTCAAAAACATTTTACGTAAAATGTGGAGGTTCTTGTACAATTTCTGAGTTAATTTAAAAAGGTCTTAAACACAAATATTCTATGTAGCAAATCTTCTTTAACGCTCAAAATGTATAAATCGCATATCGCTATAATAGGATATGTGATCTTAAGATTAATCTCGTCCAAAATTAGATTTTTCTTTTACTTCATCAATGAACGTAACAAATTGACAAAAAATCATTTGTAGTTTTTATACAGGTGCAAGTGGTGTTGGCTATCTTGTTGCGTCACTTCTCTTTTACTCCGGCTGGATGTATCTCAATATAGGACAAGGATAAAAATGATAAATAAGTATTTTAAATATGATGGGTTTTTTTCTTTTGCTATTTAGTTTTGAACCATATTAAACGGTGTGTCCATCACAGCAGTTCAAATTTAAAAAATCCAAAAACGGCATAATCGTCCCTCGTTTACAATCGGTCTAATTTCCCGATCGGTCAACTCCCCTATCTATTTTTGGCGTAGGTCCCCTACGCTACGGATGAAAATAGCTTATCGAAACTAAATTTTCTGGCACTGACTTGCTGCATAAACCTAGTTAAATCTCTTTATAATACTTTTCTTACCACAGCGTAATTCTTTATATTTTCCACGCCTAGTTATCTACTTGTGAGAATCTCCATCTTTCGCAGATAACCACGAGTTGGAAACATATTAAAGCCTCTCGGTAAGGCTCGCGAGTTTGATGGGCGGATAGTTTGCAACTTGTTATGTTCAGGGTGCAAAGTCTCGTAAATAAACTCACATTAAATAACTAGAGGCAGTGCGCGGCTTCGCCCGCGTTAACCACGCGAGTGAAGTTGCGGGCGTGATGCAATATAGCCTATAGCCTTCCTCGATAAATGACCTATCTAATACTGAAAGAATTTTTCAAATCGGACCAGTGGTTCCTGGGATTAGCGCGTTCAAACAAACAAACAAACAAACAAACAAACTCTTCAGCTTTATATATAAGTATAAGTATGGATTAATCGTTATTCGTTGGGTTAGTATCCCATAACACAAGTCTCGAACTTACTTTTTGGCTAGCTCAATCTGTGTTATTTGTCCCCTATATATTTATTTATTAAGTCAACTTAATTAAACATTTAATGGAATTCTTCTTCCTTTTAAAGTTCTTTTTTGTTTCGACTAATCCCTCGTGTGGGGTTTAATTGAATCTTAGGTAATAAGAATAATAGGTCTTTTAGAACTTTTATGAGTTAGTGAACACCATTTTTAGATTTATAAAATTTACTCGGAAAATGAACATTTTATACAAATTCAATATAAAAAAAATTTTATCCGTGAACTCACACTTGGTATTCGCAACTACGAAACCTACACTGCGCATAGCCCGACACGCGCTTGCCCGGTTTTGTTTCACAGCCTAATCTATCTACTACAGTACATAAATCTTTTCCATTGCACGCGTAACTATAACATGTCAGACTACATGCTTATAACTACAAACTTATATCCAGGTGCTACTGGCATCTCTATATACCTACATACTCTACTTCAGCTATCTAAGTTTGTACTTAGATAAAGATGCCAGTAGAATGTTCCGGCAATTATTCAAGAGACTTAGTCTCCCGAGCTGAAGTGGAGGAGTCGATGAGCGTAGCTAACATGCCAGCTGCAAACTTTCTCTCCCTGGCATGCCAAAATGAGAGGGTTTTAAGTGTACTCGTGTGTGTGGTGCATCTTATGGTTGTTTCCAGATGATTGGTAATATTTTGAATGAGCGACTGTATTTCTCCTGGTCTACGTGGGCCTTACGGATTTAATGATTGTTTGTCGTGTGTGTAAAGGTACAACACAGGTGTCAAATTTATTAAGCTAGAAGCTAGAAGATTGACACACAATGATATCTATCAGCTGAGACCAAAAACTTAACGTGACTTCCGAAGCACGAGGGGTATGATATGACATAACAAACTGTTATGTACGCAAGCGAGATAGCAATACATTTGTGAGCGAATAGGACGAGGCGCGGTACCCCCAGTCTTGCAATAAACGTGGTTCTCAAAAGACGTCGTTTTATTCCGTGCCAATATCCACTACAAACAATGCATTCTCTGTCCACTTTTATTTACAAATTAACTTTATTAATCATAAACCAACATTATTATTACATTTAAAATTTATAAATAAAAATAATTATAAATAAAATACTTCTTCCAATGCACCACTTGAGGTAACGTACCCAGAATACTAAAAACATTTCCTCATTGAATTGCTATATTTATACGCTAAACGAAATAGCTGCCAGCTCTACGAGTATCTCCAGTTACCCCAATGAGGCGCGTCGTTCAGCATCAGGGCCCCATGGGCCTACTGTCCCGACTACAAAAAGGAAAAAATGTAACTCTCGCCCTGATCCACGCATTTTCGTTTTAATTATGAGTTGATGTTCTTGGAGAAAATGCTGTGCAGTTTGTTGCGTCAATTTGTGACGTCAAACTTATCACACCCTTCTTTTTAGGAGTTAAAACACTACTAACAAATCCCACGTGTGTTTTACACGAGCTGCCTATAACAACATAGAAGTTAGGAGAATGTAAAGAGTATGTAGGTACACCAACTTGGAGTACTTTACACTTCAACCGGGACAAAGTTTGTCTGAAGTTATAAACTAGCTGTTTTTGTTCTCACGCGGTGGAAACTTAAGGCATAACACGAGAACGACCTCGACTCATGTATGCTGGATAATACTGGAGATGTTAGACTATGTCCCATGCTGGTCTGGGAGAAAAAACTTAGAATGTACCAGCTGCTTCTCTTCCCACGCAGATCGTAAAAGCCGATCGAGGGAATGGGCCAAAATGCAAATCATGTTAACAGGCGATGCGGCTAGCAACCCATCACTGTATTGATTGCTTTTCCTTCTTCTCGCCCACCATGACGCTAAAAGTGGCTTTTGGGTCTTGCGGCCCTGGGCTATGCATAGAGCCGCAAGACCCAAAATGCTCTGTCTGCCCCATTAGGGATAAAGACGTGATAGTATGTATGTATGTATGTTAGACTATTATTTTACCCCCGACAAAATACTCGTAAATGAGTAATAAATGTTGACGCTAACGGTCTGTCTGTTTGTAGCGCTCGAACGGGTGAACTGATTTCGATGAGGCTTTTTTACGTAAAAGCAAGTTAACTTGTGGTGGTTCTAAGCTATGTTTGATGAAAATCGGGTCTGTCGTTTAAAAGTTATTGGGAGGGAATGCTTGTCAGGGCTCACTATTAAAAGAATAGATGGCGCTATACGCAGTTATCATGGCTTTCTTTCTTAACAATCGAAGCCTTTTTAATTTGCGATTACTTTAGGTCCGTGGGGACCATCAACTCACAAACTTTTTAAATTTTTTAACAAAAAATTAGTCGAGGTGTCGGGTGACCCAAGGGCTGGCAATTATTTCGCCCAACGAATAAGCATTGCCATCCAACGTGGCAATGCTGCCAGCCTTTTGGGTACTCTACCGCAGGGCAATGATCTGGAAGACCGTATCTATTTGTAAGGTTTTTCTTTTTTATTATTATTATTTGTTTAGTTTAATTTAGAGTATAATTTAGATTTTAATTTAGTTTTTAATTTAGTTGTTAATTAAGAAGATTAAACTGTTATTTTAATTTTATTGAAGTAATAAAGATTCCCCTGCATTTGCGATTTGATTTTAAATCGCGTTAAAATTGTATTAGGGACTTCTTAGGGCACTTGCAGACCAGCGACAGTACATCCGCAACACCTGTCGGCGACCATCGCCGAGAGGTATCGCGTGACGGTCGCCTTCTGTCGCACACGATCGCGTGACACATGTCTGTCGGTCACAAACTGTCACAAATTTCCGAGCGATGTACATCTATATCATGACAATAACAATAACACTACCAGACAATAGCAGCAATTTCAACACGGTATTTTGCACTATATAATGACTTACCTAGTAACACATTATCATTTTATAAGTCACTATCCACCGATAGTTTTCGCAGCGCTGAGACTTGCGGCAAAACGGCTTCGTGAGGTTCTCGAGGCGCCGGGAATCACTTGAGCAAACCAGCAATGACGTCACACCTGCCCTCGTGTTAGTTCCCGATTTATGTGTCGCATTGGTCGAACAAAATTGCTGTCGAACAATAGTAGCGCCGACCAAAAGCTATGTCAGTCAAACATTGGTCGAACGAAATTGCTGTCGAACAATAATTACTATTGTTCGACAGCAATTTCGTTCGGACTAAAGCGGACTAAATGTTATGTTATGTCAGACAAACAATCATCATCATCATTATTCCAGTCGCATAACGTCCTCTGCTAGACATACGCCCCTCCCAAGGATTTCCAAAATGACAGATCTAGAGCGGATTGCATCCAGCGCCAGTCAAACATTGGTCGAACAATAGTAATGCCGACCAAATGTTATGTTATGTCAGTCAAACATTCATCATAATTACCTATATTTCAGCCGCATAAGGGCTACTGCTGGACATAGGCCTCTCCCAAGAATTTAGAAAATCACCGATCTAGAGCGGATTGCATCCAGCGCCAGTGAAACATTAGCCGAACAAAATTAATGTCGAGTAAAAGTAGTACCGATCAAATGTTATGTCGTACGTCTGCCGGGCAAAGGTTTTTAGCATAATGGATTTTGTTCCCTTTTTATATCTTTTCTCCCACCATTCCCTTTAGCGCGGTCTTTGGGTCTTGCGACTCTTTCTACCCCGATTAGGATAAAGATGTGTTAATGTTACATCAAAGTACGGATTAGCTCAAACTAACTTAGAGCCATCAAACCCTCAATAAAACTACTTTTCTTTCGTGTCTTACTTCCCGTAAGGTTCAAAGACGATAAATTTCCTCTCAGACATCAATAAGTTCGTAAGAACTGGCTTGTCAATATCGGAGATGGTATCGTGGGAGCTGGCTCCGACCGAGAGGAAACCATCTGATATCTGTCTGAAGCTGACAGCGCGGGATAACTTTTAAGTATTTGTTCCAAGTCTTGTCTGTAAAGATAGTATCTAGTGAGTACTGGTCGGAATATATTAGTTTTCCAGAATATTAGAAGCTATTCTGTTTTAATTTCAGATAATCGTGCTAATATTATAAATACGAAACTTTGTATGGATATTTTTATTGTTCTGTACCTAAAGGGTAAAAACGGGACCCTTTTCTAAGTCTCCGTCTGTCTGTCCGTATTTCAAATAACACCAAAAAAGCTAAACGAATTAGAATGAAATTTGGCACATGGATAGCTAAGATTTGGTTTGATACATACATACATACATACTATCACGTCTTTATCCCTAATGGGGCAGACAGAGCATTTTGGGTCTTGCGGTTCTATGCAGAGCCCAGGGCCGCAAGACCCAAAAGCCACTTTTAGCGTCATGGTGGGCGAGAAGATGGAAAAGCAATCAATACAGTAATGGGTTGCTAGCCGCATCGCCTGTTAACATGATTTGCATTTTGTCCCATTCCCTCGATCGGCTTTTACGATCTGCGTGGGAATAGAAGCAGCTGGTACATTCTAAGTTTTTTTATTTCTCCCAGACCAGCATGGGGTTGGTTTGATAATCACCACATTTTACGTCATATACGTAACAATAGGTACATTTACAATTCAAGTTCTAAATAATATGGCAGATCACGTCTAGGGGCCGCGAAAGATAGAAACAGAGAGGAGAGGCTTTTGCCCAACGATGGGACCTCTTACATTTAACAAAAAGAAAACATATTTACAAATAATTTAGTCCCAAAAGTAAAGTCCATTTTGAAAATGAAAATTGGTTATTGAATTATTCCAACATCGTGACATAGGTATTAGGTACATATGTAATATCGCATTACATATCACAACGCACCATTTTTCTTACAAATCGGAACTACTTGACATCTTGTTACCTTCTTCAGAAAAAAGACTCAAAAGACATTATATCCAACATTTTAATTTTAAAAAATCGCGCGGTTTCTCGCGATGCTCCATCCGTCTTGTCTGCAGATATAATCTGCTCTATATATCTGTTCTTAGTCGTAAATTCTCAGGGATTGTGCCCTAATATCTCCGGAACATATTGAGCGGTAGCACAGCATACGTTATTCTTCGACAGCCCCGCATTTCCTACCATAAATTATTATTTTCATGGATAAAAGTTTTTTACCTAAAAAAATTGTAAAGAAGAATGCAGCTATGCAAAATGAGTTGAATAGACGATATTTTTTCTTGATGTCCTCCGTGGCGTAATGGTTATCACACTAGTACACTCCAGAGGTTCCGGGTTTGATCCCTGGCAAGGGCAAGTTAGAAAATGACCTTTCTTTTTCAAAATATCTTGGGTTTAAGGGGTTTATCATTTGGGTAATATCTTTGTTTTATATCCCACTAACCGAAGCCCGCGACTTCGTTCGCGTGAACTTAATGTCTCTGGAAAATGCTCATCAGGCTGAACAACTTTTACTAAGGCGGCATTTTTATATCTCTTATAGTTTAGCTGGACTATTATGGTTCTGCATCAGGCGTTCCATTTTCCTAAACCATTTATACCCTAAATGTTGCACAAGCTTAATAGCTATATAACAAAAAAAGTTTCATTCGAATCCGTCCAGTATTTCCGGAGATAAGCGTGTACAAACAGACAAACAGACAAACAGACAAACAGACAAACAGACAAACAGACAAACAGACAGACTTTTTTTTAAATTCTTACTCTATTACTACATCTCCATCGCCCCCAATATTTTTTTGGTAATATATTTAATGTACAGACACACTTTTTTTACTGTTTTATTATATGTATAGATTACACAAATTTAAAACTTACTTTGGGACTAGCTCCATCTGTGTGTTACATCACAAGGTATAGGTATATTTATTTTCTACTAGCCGAAGCCCGCGACTTCGTTCGCGTGGACTTTATGTCTCTGGAAAATGCTCATCAGGCTGAAGAACTTTTACTAAGGCGGCATTTTTATATCTCTTATAGTTTAGCTGGACCATTATGGTTTTGCATCAGGCGTTCCATTTTCCAAAATCATTTATACCCTATATGTTGCCCAGGCTTAATAGCTATATAACAAAAAAAGTTTCATTCGAATCCGTCCAGTATTTCCGGAGATTAGCGTGTACAAATAGACAAACAGACAAATAGACAAACAGACAAACAGACAAACAGACAAACAGACAAACAGACAAACAGACAAACAGACAAACAGACAAACAGACAAACAGACAAACAGACAAACAGACAGACATTTTTTTTAATTCTTACTCTATTACTACGTCTCCATCGCCCCCAATATTTTTTTTGGAAATATATTTAATGTACAGACACACTTTTTTTACTGTTTTATTATATGTATAGATATAGATATAGATTTCCTAGTAAAGAGAGGCTTTTTCGGATATTTTTAAAGCTGGCACATTCTACTTACAATTATTTTTCTCGCAAATCAACATATATTGTAGATCAACATGAAATGGAATTAAATTATTATTCATAACAAAAATATCCTCACGAAAATTGCACATGAATTCAGTTTTCAAAACAATACATATTTTAGTTTGGACAGTCTATTTGTTTTAAAAATTAAATGTAACCATGCGTACGGACCGGCGTGTCATTGCATATTTTATGGCGTCATAATAAAATCGGCATATTTTACGAGTCTCGTAAAACCACGGTTAATCTAATCTAATTCATACGTGCGCCGTAAAAGCTATATAAACGTAACAAATCTATCTTGCAGTAAAATTAATCCATTGTCTGCAGATTTGTTTGTCCAAAAGCTACTAACATATACTTCTACACACATACATTCGAAATAGGGATGTTATGAATATTAGTATTCGCGATCTCATATGCAAATGGTTCGCATATGCGAAGGGTTCGCATCGTTTTAAACATTCGCATGGACATTCGCATTCGCATCAATCATTGCGAATGTTTTGCGAATGCGAATGTGAGCAGGTATATGCCATATAGGTGATTATTTTGACCAATAGGAAGCGTTTATTTCACGTGATTTGTTTTGTTTTATAGTTTATTTATTTGAGAGCTATGCTCTTGTCGGTGGAATATGAATTTTCTTCCACTTTTCTCGCTCTTGCGCTAGAATGTTTTACTTACTCCTAGTAAAACATATGTAACAAGTAACCAAAACCAAACAATAACGCATCACGTATGTATACGTAAGTCTAGGACCCTAGACTGTGATTTAATTAGAGCAAAGCTGTGTTTGCAAACAATTGAGCTGAAAATGCATAGAATTTTGAGTGAGAGCAATCTTACAGAATCACTTTCGCGGACATTAGGCGGCGTTTCATTATTCATACAAGATTATTCTATATGAATATGCGACGCGACGCGCGGCGAGGCCATGCAAGAAGGATGGTACAGAATTATCTTCTTTACAGGCCTGGGAGAATTGAAAAAGGATGGATGCCGAAGGATGCCGAAGACCATTCGAACTAGAGAAGAAATTAAATAGCAGGAATATGATTTTGTACAAAATACGTAATCCTATTTGTTGAGAATTGTTAAAGAAACTTGAAATTTTCGGAATCCATTGCTGCCAAAAAGTGAAGCTTTTCTTCGCAAATTTGCCAAAAGTGGTTGTTTTTCGCAAATGTGTCAACCAAAGCTAAGAAATGCAGAACTAAATCTTCTAAGGCCTCGCGCAATATGCGTTCCTCATTCCCCGTCCCTGCATGTCTCCCCCACAGGTCTCCCCCGTTCTCGCCTTTTCGAGGCGACCAGGCGCCCGCAGCCAACCACTCAATACCATGGTATAATAAAACAGGTATTCTCTTCCCGAGATGGAACTTGACTACGTCACAAAGTGTTGCCACTAATTGTTCTTTTCAGTAAATTTAAGGACTTTCTCAATTAGTTCATGAATATTAAATGAAATATTAAGTAGCTTAGCTAATTAGTATCTCGCGATTCTTGCGTGATTCATCAATTCAATATTTTATTAATTGATATAATGGATTATTAATTCGAAATTGGTATATAAAGTTCTAAAATGCATTACGTTCGGGTAATTCAATTTCACACAGTGGCAACATAACAAACTGATGACGTAGTCAAGTTTCACCTACGTCATCAGCTGTCACGGGAAGAGAATACCTTATTTTATTATACCATGCTCAATACCAATACAACCACAAGGCGAGAACGGGGGACTGGTGCAAGGACGGGGGATGGAGACGCATAATGCGCGGGACCTCAGGAGATTCCTTTCTATATGTGTACGAGTGAAGCTCGCACATATCAGCTGCACGCGGCCACATACTATGTAGGTCGCGTGTCAGCTGTTTTTACTTTAAATTTTAAATTAATTTATATGAATCAAATGAGACACTATCGAGCAGCGATCGAGAAAGGACTCGTCACAACCAACTCTACACCATGTAATACATATTAAGGGTCCTCCCCGCGCTAACGACCTTGAAAACACAAAAAAATTAATTTCTCTTTCTGTAAGTGAGATTATTAGAAACCCTCCTACAACTTTTTAGCTAGTATCCTGAAGTTTCATTAGAACCTCGAAAATCATTGAAATAAAATACCCTGAATTTTCCTTTGCAAAAAATACTAAAAACGGCCATTTTTGACTTTTTTTGTAAAGGTTTCTAAACCGGATAGTATTTCAATGACTTTCGAGGTTCTAATGAAACTTCAGGATACTAGCTAAAAAGTTGTAGGAGGGTTTCTAATAATCTCACTTACAGAAAGAGAAATTAATTTTTTTGTGTTTTCAAGGTCGTTAGCGCAGGGAGGAGCCTTAACAATAAACAGTTTCTATGTGACGTGGTCTTGTGTCTCCATAACATCATCAAGCAAACATCAACATCTCTTCATGTATGGCGTGGGCCTAGGAGACAACCGAAGCCTGTGCCGTACATAATGGTCCTTCGAGCCGGATTTGAACTAGCGACCTATGTATTTTCGAGGCGACCAGGCGCCCGCAGCCAACCACTCAATACCAATACAACCACAAGGCGAGAACGGGGGACTGGTGCAAGGACGGGGGATGGAGACGCATATTGCGCGGGACCTTAGGAGATCGTTTCTCTAAGTAATACTCATATTAATTCTGAGGCCGGGGGCTGTTGCACATAATAAAATACAGTATATAAGTATCTTAAAAACTAGGAAATGCGCAAAAGGCGGCCTTATCGCTAAGCAATTTCTTCCAGGCAACCTATATAGAAAAAAAAAAGTGATGGGAAATTAGGTAGTGCGAGGGGTCAATACAATAAACTTACTTATATACAATAATTATAATAAACATACATATACATATCACTTAATCTAAATCTTAATACATACAACTTACACAGAACAAAAAAAAATGATATAACAGTACAAGATGAATAATCTAAGTGGAAACAGGAAAGAATATTTATTTACCTTTCATAAGGATAGAAAATAAAGTTTTACTTGACTATCTTTCCGCAGTGTCCGCAGTTTGCGCCGCAGCGTGACTCTCGTTTGCATTGCGCACTTTCAGATAATGCGCATAATTTTGCAGCCTTAATTCACTAAAAGAAGCGTTGAATAATTTAACGTTTGCAGTGACTGGCATTTATTAAATTTGTTTCACAAATTATTTGTTTGAAGTTTTGATATATTTTTCACGTGGAACGGAAGAAAACTGAAAAAATTTAATAAAAAAACAAAGACTGTCTGGTCATTTTTTTTTAGTTATAAATTTATTCATAAATCACAAACAGATTAACAGTTATTCTCCAAAGCATATGCACTGTGGTCAAGATATATAATAAACTAGCCAAAGCCCGCGACTTCGCGTGGACTTTATGTCTCTGTAAAATGCTCATCAGGCTGAACAACTTTTACTAAGGCGGCATTTTTATATCTCTTGTAGTTTAGCTGGACCATTATGGTTCTGCATCAGGCGTTCCATTTTTCAAAATCATTTATACCCTAAATGTTGCCCAGCCTTAATAGCTATATAACAAAAAAATTCTTTCGAAAAAGTTTCATTCGAATCCGTCCAGTATTACCAGAGATTAGCGTGTACAAACAGACAAACAGATAAACAGCCATACAGACAAACAGACATACAGATAAACAGACATACAGACAAACAGACATACAGACAAACAGACAAACAGACAAACAGACAGACATTTTTTTTTAAATTCTTACTCTATTACTACGTCTCCATCGCCCCCAATATTTTTTTGGAAATATATTTAATATACAGACACACTTTTTTTACTGTTTTATTATATGTATAGATATAGATATAGATAGATAAAGAACATGCGTTATATACGTCCCAATCTGTCGTCCTTGCACCAGTCCCCCGTTCTCGCCTTGTGGTTGTATTGGTATTGAGTGGTTATCGAGGCGGCCAAGCGCCCGCAGTCGCCCGCAGTCGCCCGCCCAACGCCCTCTACAAGGTGAGAACGGGGGACGGGGAGGCATATTTCGCGGAACCTTAGGAGATTCCGTTCTGTATGTTATACTCTATATATTTTGTTCTGGTATTAAAAAAAGTTTACGTAAAAGATTTATTAAAACATTTATATGCAGCACTGCTTTGTATGAATGTGAAACGTGGATGATGACCAAAAAGGATAGAGATAGATTAGAAGCATTTGAAATTTGGTGCTGAAGGAGAATGAAAAAAATAAGTTGGACAGAAAAAATTACAAATGAGAAGGTACTAGAGGATGTGAGAGAAAAAAGACAAATAATACAAATTATAGAAAATAGAAGAGGGAAAATGTTCGGTCATCTACTACGCCACGATGCGTTCTTTAAAACAATAATGAAAGGAAAAATAGAAGAGAGGAGTAGGAAAACCCAGAAGAAAATTTATAGACCAAATAAAAGAAAAATTAAACGTGAAAACATATAAAGAGGTTAAGAACTTAGCGGAAGGAATAGAGACATGGAAAGCACTCCACCGACAAGAGCCCAGCTCTTAAATATAAGAAGAAGAAGATGTTATACTCATATTAAATCTGTGACAAATACCACAAAGGGAAAATACCAACGCCCGTTTTTTTTTAAATTGCGAAAATTCAATCAGATACGAATTTTATCTCACACGCAAAATGTGTAAATACTGTCGGTGACTCGATTCAAAAATATAACTTTTATGTAAAGATTTTATCAAAGGGTACTTCCACCAGCTTGTTTATAAACTTCTAAGTACACGTGTCGTCACAGCCACGTGGAGAAGTCGTCGTGCGCTGACACGTGCCGCTCTATATAACACTAGCTCTATGTTACGGAGGCTCTATTTTTGTTCAATCTACGCACAAATAACGCAACTTTTCCTGTTTTATGTCGAGGAAAATGATAAAAATATTTTTTGATTGGAGTCTGTTATTGAAATGGCAGCTATGTACAAATACAATCTGTTTGTATAAATGCTTTGAAGTTTTTGAAATGTTATCATAACCGTATCCACCGTTTCTATAGCCATTTTACAAGCTTTTATTTAACTTTCAATGTATTTTGTATGTATAGGTATGTATAAATGTTGGTTCAGGTCAAATCTTGCAACTAAATTTTCACCCAGTTATCCTCAATCTATTGAAATGAAAATTTGCGTACTTGTGTAAGTCGGATTACAATATAATGAGTAAATAATATAGTTACTACAATATAATGAGTAATAATAATTTATTTTTCTTTTTATATAGTAAATAATATATAAAAAAAAATAGAGTCAATGAGCTGTTCTGATGATGGAGCCGGAAAATATTCGTCAGAAATAATGTATAAAACAACATAACTTCATTGAGTAGGACTCAATCTTGACGAGCACTTTATGGTAGACGATGTCTAGGGTCTGCTCAGGGAGGGGAAAGGTGGTCATCATCATCATCATATCAGCCACAGGAAGTCCACTGCTGGACATAGGCCTACCCCAAGAATTTCCAAAGCGCACGTGTTGGTCGATAGAACTCCCAAAAAAAACGACACAACTCTATCGAGTTTGGGCAGTTTTTTTTAAATAATAAGTACTTCGGTCTTACCATTACCACTACCACAAAAACTTGTGCATAAAATGACATTCATTCAAAAAACTTATATTTTCATTCTATTGCATCCAATTAATTTTATCGAAAATGTTTGAATGTGTTGTCAAATATTTCATTCTGAACGGGTTGAAAATAGTCTATTAATTTAAGGAAATAAGAAGGATAAAAAATACATATTTACAAATATAACTATTTAACTGTATTACATCAGAATATTCAAAAACATTGAAACGAAAACAAGTTGTAGTGCATAGGAAATTACAGTTTAGTGAGTGGGCTACTACTGGCATCTACATAAGTAGGAACAAGCTTTACGACTTATATGCCCAAAAACAACATAATTTTGATCCTTCCTTTGTAGAATATGTTAAAAATTATTCCAAAATATTTAAAAAAGTTTGTAGACAAGCCAAGGTAAATCGTATTATTAGAAAAATAAATAATGTTCCTAACAAAATAAAAGAAACTTGGAATGTTATAAATAAAGAAACAGGTAAAAATAAAGCCAAAGAAAATATCTGTCAAATCAAATCTAATGGTGAGATTATTACAAAAACTGAAGAAATAGTAAATGTTTTTGACGATTTTTTCACTAACATTCCTTTGGAACTTACTTCTAATGTGAATTCTAACCCCCAGCGTGCTGAAGCCTTGCTTAAGAATAATGTTAGGCCTTGTAATTCTCAATTTAAATTTAAGCATATTGGCCTCAAAGATATAATAGATGCATATAAACAGCTAAATTTAAAAAAATCTGAAGATCATTGGGGAATGTCAGTTGCTGTAGTAAGCCATATCATAAATATCATAGCTGCTGATTTAGCTTTTATATTTAACGAATGTATTGATGAAGGCATATTTCCTAACCTAATGAAATGAAGTAAATTAATCCCCTTATTTAAAAAAGGAGAAAAAACAGACCCTGGCAACTACAGACCTATATCTATCCTGCCAGTTTTGAGTAAGGTGTTCGAAAAGATAATGCTCAATCAAATGCTGCTTCACTTCAAGACCTACCAACTTTTCCATAGCCAACAATTCGGTTTTACTGGCGGGAAATCGACCACCGATGCGGGAGTAGCACTCGTTACTCATATACAGGGTGTTACGGAAAGGGTATATTAATATAAAGTGGGTATGTACTATACCTTATATATATGCTGTATACGAAATTTCGAGTTGAAATAAACACATCAATATTTTTCATGAAATTAAAAATGACTGACTAGAAAAAAAAATTACACGTAAACAAACATGTCACAACACTATTGAGGCCAACGTCTCCACATCACGTATCACTTCATGCACTACAAGTACAACGATGACTGATCAATACTCTCCTCGCCCGACATGCCCTCCTAGTACTGGTGCGGACGCAACTCCTTTGCGCGGACGCCGACGCTTTCGGCTTCCTTTAGCGGCATATAACAAAGGAAGCGCTAGGTATGTCGGCGAACGTTTACGGGAACATCTGGAAAAAACGAATTAAGACTTATTAGTGTGCCATAAGGACCATTTTGTTCTAAGAAAGTTATGTTTTTAGCTCTTTTTAGTAATTACGCAAGTAAAAGTATTTCATAAGAACCAAATTCAAATTGATCAAATCAGGATTAAGAAAAAGAAAATATCAACTTACTATTCAAAGAAAGGGTTCAAAATGTCGTCCTTCTTGCTGGATGCATAAACCAGCCCGCCGGTACAAGGAGCCGCGGACATTTCGCAACATTTCTGGCGTCACTGTTGTGAAGGCCGCCTTAATTCGCTCTACCATTTCATCCCTTGATGAGCACTCAACAGCATACACTTTGTTCTTGACGTATCCCCACAAGAAAAAGTCCAGCGGAGTGAGGTCCGGTGACCGCGCCGGCCATGCGACACGACCTCCTCGCCCAATCCACTGGGAGAAACGCCTGTTCAGATGATTTCTAACATCCCGCGCAAAGTGTGCTGGAGCACCATCGTGTTGGAAAACCATGTTGTTATCCATTACCAGGTTGATGTATCTGGACACTGGTAATACCGTGAGCTCCTCGTCTAATTCGTTTATTAAAAACTCCAAATAATTATGCCCATTTAAAGATTGTGGTAAAAAATATGGCCCAACTACAACATCACCAATTATTCCTGCCCACACATTTATCCGCCACTGGTGTTGAAAACAGGACTCCGTGGATACGTGCGGATTGGTATGCGACCAATAATGTTCATTATGAATGTTACTTATTCCACATCTTGTAAACGACGCTTCGTCCGTCCACAACACTTTGGAGGCAAAGTTCTCTGAGGCTTCCACCTGGTGTCTGTACCATTCGCAGAAAGTGACGCGTGGTTCAAAATCGGCTGGTATTAATTCTTGCGTGCGGCGAAAATGATATGGATGTTGACGGTCCGCGTGTAGCACTCTCCATACTTGTAAATGATTTGCAGCCCCTAGCTCCACGGCAGCACGACGGGTGCTGCTCCTCGGGTTAGTCTCTAAGTGAGCCAATACGGCATCTTCAAAATCCGGGTCTTGAGTACTAGCGCGGCCCGTAGGTACAGGCGCGTGGAAAGACCCAGTTGAATGCAGGCGATGTACCATCCAACTAAAGCAAGGCAGTGATGGCAGACGCCTGGCTTCACCAGGTGGTCGACCATCGACAAATCGCTGTCTGTACAACTCTCGGGCGGCTCTCAGACTGCCGTCTGCTGCTCCCACACAGAGAATCATCTCGTAATATTCACCATTGCTTAAAGACATCACGAAATATCACTACGATATGGGTAGAAACTGATGAAGTAGGTAATACCAACGAAAAGTCGAAAACACTTGACACGATCTTTTCACGACAACGAAAAGTGAACGACTGAAGCACGTTTCCCTATTTTATTTCAATTGAGCGATTGAGCGAAATAATAATAATTATTATAGCCATCTCCATCCTGCCTGCCTGCTTTAATAATTAGGGTTCCTTTTTAATTTTGTTACGTACTCGGACAAACCTCTTCCAAACTCCTGAACTCCTCGTAGTATGTTGGCTAGTTTCTCTTGACGGGAATCTGTTCTTCACGCTCGGTCGCAATTAAAATAACAAAATAATTAAATTTAGAGTTCAAACACTAACTAAATGATGCGGGCTTACGGAATCTTTGCACTGATCACTGAAGTGTCATATCAAAGCGGCAATAAATTCCGGAAATGTTAAGTTTACATTTAATTTCAATGTACGAATTAGAATCGGTTTATTATTTACATTCCTCAGTGATATCATATCGATCAAATGTTAGTTAAAAATTAAATGCAGAACCCATTTTTTGAAACTGTCATTATTTTAGTACTAGGATCACAGTCACGAGTCATATCCAGAAGCCACGCCTATTTCAGGGTCCATTTGGAGAAATAAGTGATGCCATTAATTGGAATATTTTTTATTTTTAACCCCCGATACAAAAAGATGGGTATTAAAAGTTTTACGCTAATGTCTGTCTTTCGTCTGTCCGTTTGTCTGTCTGAGGCATGGTAGCTCTCGAAAGGGTGGACCGAATTCAATGCCGTTATTTTACATGAACACATGAATGATTGCGGTGGACCGGTGGCTTTTTAAGCCATTTTGATGGAAACCTGTTAAGCGGTTCAAAAGTTATGGGCTTATGGGTTTTTATTTGAAACTTTTAATAGGTACGTTGGATAAAGAGACAAGTCGTTAGTTACATTTTACAGTGAGGTAATATCAACTCTTTTACTCACAATATCACTGTTTTATCCCTAATGGGTTAGACAGGGTCTGTACAGCAGTGGACTTCCTGCAACTGATGATAATAATGATAATGATCATGTATGAAAATAAAAAATGCAGAACCCATTTTTTTAAACTGACATTATTTAAGTACTAGAATCGCAGTTACGTGCCATAGCCGGAAGCCACGCCTGTTTCAGGGTCCATTTGGAAAAGTAAGTGATCTGTTATTTGGAATATTTGGAATAATAAGTGATGCCGTTAATTGGAATACCTAGTTTGTTTTTAACGCCGGATGCAAAAAGATAAGTACCTATTAAAAGTTTGACGCCAATGTCTGTCTTTCGTCTGTCCGTTTGTCTATCTGTGGACTCTGTGGCATCGTAGCTCACGAAAGGGTGGACCGATTTCAATTCTGCTTTTTTACGTGAACGCAAGTATCATTGCGGTGGTTTTTTTAGCCATTTTGATGGAAATCGGTTTAGCGGTTCCAAAGTTATGGGTTTTTATTTAGAACATTTTAATAAATTACTAAAATAGTTTTTAACCCGAAGAACTTTGATAAAGATAGTCGATAGTTACATTTTCCAATGAAATAATGTCAACTCCCTTACTCACATTATCAAGATTTTATCCCTTACGGGTCAGACAGGGTCTGTACAGCAGTGGACTTGCCTGCAACTGATATGAAAATAATGCTTATGTCTGAAAATAAAATATCTGGAACCCATCTTTGCAGATCATAATTTAATTAAATACTAGGAGCACAGTTGTGAGTTGCTCAAGGGGGTGGGAACTAATTATGAATGGCTTGGTCATGTTATTGACCTTACAGCTGTTTAGTGTGATAGTGTTGTGCTAACGTAAATTAGTTAAAATTTTGACTAGTACTTAAAAAAATCATTAAAAATCAACAAACAAACTTACACGGCCACACATGGCCCCATACAGTTTGTTACCGTCGTCTAATTTCGTACTTTCGGTATTATTATACCCTTTCCGTAACACCCTGTATATGACGCATGGGAGAGCAAAAATGATGGAATTGGATCATTTTGTGATCTCTTGAAAGCATTTGATTGCGTAGATCATCCGACACTTTTGCTCAAATTTCGTCAATACGGTTTTGATGATAATTCAATTAAACTGATAGAATCTTATTTAACAGATAGGCATCAGACTGTTGATTTAAATGGCATAAAATCTCACGGATCTAATGTTAAAATAGGCGTACCGCAAGGTTCAATTCTTGGACCTTTCCTTTTCTTGGTTTATGTCAATGACTTGCCTTACATGGTTGAGAAGCAGGCTGGCATAGTGCTGTTTGCTGATGACACCTCGCTAATATTCAAAATAGATCGACATAGCACAAACGCTAGCGCGGTGAACAGCACCTTGTCTTTTATTTCTGATTGGTTTTCTGCCAATAACCTCATGTTAAATGCGAAAAAGACCCAATGCATTCGATTTTCTCTTCCTAATGTGAGACAGGCCTGCGTTGACATAATGATAGATTGTGAAACACTCGATCTTGTTGAAAGTACTACCTTCTTAGGAATTACAATAGACTCAAAACTTCAATGGGGTGCTCATATAACTAAACTTTCTAATAGGCTTAGCTCTGCGGCTTATGCTGTTAGGAGAATAAGACAATTGACAGATGTAGCAACTGCTAGACTAGTTTATTTTAGTTACTTTCATAGTGTTATGTCTTACGGCATACTCCTGTGGGGGAGTGCAGCCGATATTCAGACTATTTTCATTTTACAAAAACGGGCAATTCGTGCTATTTACGGGTTAGGATCTAGAGACTCACTCAGAGAATTATTCAAGAAAATAGATATACTTACCTTATCATCACAGTATATATTTGAAAACATAATGCATGTAAGGAAAAATATTTCCTCATACAGTAAAGTAAGCGATTTGACCGATAGAAACCTACGTAATAAGAATGACTTAGTTGCCCCATTTTCTAGGCTCAAAACAGTTAGTAAGACATTTATGGGGAACTGTATACTTTTTTATAATAAATTGCCGAAATCGGTCCTTGATATGCCGGATAATAAATTCAAAACGTATGTAAAGAAAGTACTTTGTGAGAAGGCTTATTATAGTACCGGTGACTACCTTAAGGACAAAAAAGTCTGGCTTGAGCTTGGCGCGGGTCCCTCTTAAAGTTTGTAGTTTTATTTATTGTTTTATTTCAGGCAACAAAAGATTTTACAAAAATAAACATCTAGGCCCATATGAATATATACCTTAATCAAAAATATATATATATATATATATATTTTATATAACTTAAACTATGGCACTCGTTGAGGCTGCGACGTGTTGCGCGTCATCGGAGTGTCGGGTAACGTTCCACGAAAGCGACGATACACAACACCCTTCGGCCAGAAGTTAGCTTCCATGAAGGTCGCTAGCTTCTCCGTCGAGACTCGCACCACGAAGGACGTGAAGTTCACACTGTGGCGCGACTCTAGCTTCACGACCCTCAGCGTGATGTTGGTCTTCACGCAGACGTACTCCATCACTTCCTCTGCCTTTGTGGAGTGGAAGAGCCGGGATACGTACAGCTGCGTCGTTTGGATGGCGGGACGCAGCAGGTGGTTTGGTCCTGTCAGTGCAGTTCCGTACTGATTCCGACAAGAAGGCCTCTTTTTTCTTCGCTCCACTTTAACGAAGCCCTCTTCATCTGCCTGTCTGTAATATAGGTACTCGCAAATGACATGTACATTTTGTACAAACTAAATCTACAACTTGACATTATTTAAAAATTTTGACATTTAAAAATTCAATTAAAATCATGATATTACATAACAAAACAATGTATTCTCAGTCTGCATTAACTTTAAATATTAATTCAATTGTGAGTTGACGTCTTTGGAGAAAATGCGGCAGTGCAGTTTGTTACCGCTTCTTCTGCACTAGCGCTTTGGAAGCGGTAGTAAACTTAGCTGTAAGTAAACTTTTGACGTCAACAATTGTACAACAAAACAATGACGTTTATTAAGAGATATTATAAATATCCTATGATAATAAAGATATATTTGAATTTGAATTTGAATTTATACATACAGAAAAAAGTTAACTACTAATTTAGTCTAAAAAATCTTGCCCATGTGGCATAGTGCCATGAACGCTGGCCGCATTTTCGCGTTGGATCGCAATACTGATTCGTTGTGCGAAAAAACAGCCAGCCCTCTTGTCACCAGCGGCGCAGATCAGTCTTGTAGAGATCTCTTTAAGGAGACCCCTAGCACTGGGGCCCCAAGGTCCGAAAGTTTCTGAACTAGATTTTATGGGAACTATTTTTCGTATATTTCCGATACTACAAATCCCAGGTAACCAAATGTCAAAGCATTTTGTTAGCCGAAGTGATACGCAGAAATCCATCGCAGCCGGAGCATGTCTGTCAAACTAACATCGGCTGGCGGGAACCGCGCTTTTCAGCGCCCAAAATGTAAAGGGATCAATTTTTGAACTCGGTCGAATGGAAAGCGTGCACGAAAATTATAATGGATTACTTACTTACGCTTGGATTGAAAACAACAAATAACAATTCGGTGAAGAGATTAATGTCGGAAAACGGTTGCACAATTGTGCAAAATTTTAGAAAGCTTGTAAAAGAAAAATACGAAAAATGAAAAGAAAAAAAATTGTTTTAAAAATTAATGTTGACCAGACCAGAAAACAAATATTCACTTTTTTTCACGAACTTTTGAAGTCTTACCACCGTATTAAATAAAAATCAACAGTCCTTAAATCATTATAATACAATGCTACATTATAATGCAATTGGTAGATGAATACCTCATTTTATAACCCTATTGTGAGAATGGACCGTCAGTGTAAGGAAATTACATAGACTAACCCGAATTAGATTTTTGTATAATATTAAATTTTAGTGTTTTATTTGTGCATTTTGGAATAATTGTAATCTGTTTTGTGTGATAATAAAATAAAATAAATACTCTCTATACAGGGCAGATTTATTCATGAATAGGTATGCCGGTTAAAATACAACTTATGTTTCTATTTACTCCCAAAAAATGCAGTCACCATAGCCAAAAACGGCCGTGGAATGATGATGATGATGATGACTATTAAGAAATAGAGATCCGAGAAATATGTTAAAAAGTAAATTCGAATGCAGATTTACACTTTTCGATCGACTTTAAAACTTGACCTCCATATTGACAGGAATAGTGTCCTGATTTAAAACTATGTGTTGCCCGCGGTAGTCCCGGCGCCAATTTGCACTGGATTTTCACAGCCGTCCATCACAGTATCAGGTTTACAATTTTATTCAACCTATTTTTATTTCCATGTATAGTTTTGGCGTTTCGACTGACTGTTACTTATGTTGGTTTTGTCCCAGATATGGCACTTCATTCACCGCGTGGTTTCCGAAAGAATAGGACCACTCCTAGTCTTTCTGTTGATGTCGTAAAGGCGACTTAGGACATACAAGCTAAATAAAGCTATAGATAAACATCAATAGGACCTGTCCTATGCTTCTGGCCAGTGTGGAGAGTGTACGCTGAATCCTCTGGCTGCTCTGACCAAGTATGGCTCCAGAAGTACAGCTAGGATCGTGCTCCTGCAGTGCAGACAAAAAAGGCCTTGATGATGATGATGTTACTTCATAGAAGCGGAGTACCTATAATTTATGCCTACTACTACTATGAATAAAACTATAGGTACATCCTTGCACATGGCAATGTGTGTGTTCGCCCCCAACACACGCGACAAAGCGAGGACATGGGAGAGGTGCGGGGACGATAAACGGGGACGCATTTTGCCCGTGACCTTAGAAGATTCCGATCTGTATGTATTACATCGTCTCAGTCGTATTCCAAATCTTTTACAGTATTGGCTGCAAAGCTCTGGAACTCGCTTCCTGCTGAAGTAAAGATGGCACCTTCACTGGACTCTTTTAAAATTAGGTTATCAAAGTCCTCTTTGGTTGCATCACACTTAGACTGAATTAGGTACTTATCTGTAATATGTTTTCGTATTCAATATGTATGTATATATATAGTCAGTATATGTGTATGTATTGCTATATTAATTTATGTATGTTTATAATGTATATATGTGTGTAGCAATGTAAGCATGATCCCATCAAAAACAATACTTGTCAAAAAAACCAAGTCTCGCAACTCAGTTGTTCTGCGGTAAAAAGTTGTGAGATCCATGTAATACCAAGTCGGCTATTAATTTATTCAGTCTCTACTTAAGCGACTTTCTGTCTTAATACGTCCAGTCTCTAAGACCACGATCGTGGTCCATAACAATTAAAAATCAATTGTGTCTGGAATCTCCGTACTCGAAGCATTAAGTTGTTACGTAATAATTAACAGCATCTTATAGTGACGCATATCAATATTAAAATTCTTTAATGTTTTATATAAATATATCGAGACTTGGCCATCGCACTAAATAATTGAATTTACACGTGTTTTCAGGCGTCAATTTACACGTGTTTTCAAGCACAACACTGGTATTATACCAGTGTTGTGCTACCGTATTCGAATCACCCTGACAAATTTTCTCATCACACAGTACACACGCATTTGAAGCATGCCCTATTCTTCATTACTACCTACTATTTAGAAGTATGGTAGCTACAACATAGTTCAATTTAGATGATCTTACAGTTACGTTGCACGGCGTTAAAGTGAGGGTTGTGGGTTCGAAACCCACTTGTAGTGAAATTTTTCTTTTCAATGTTTTAATTTACATACAATCGTGCAGTATTGTCAGTAATTATATCAACGTTATTTACTTCATCATCATCATCATCCCAGCCCTTCTTCCGCCCACTACTGAGCATAGGCTTCTCTTCGTAGGCGCCATGAGTGGCGTCGCAATGGACCTCGATCCTGTGAGGCGCTACCTACGACTTTGATGACATCGTCGATCCGCTTTAATACACAGTTTTTCAAGTGTGCTGATGATTTTAAATCGTCAAGCGGTTTTAAACCGCTCGCTTTTGTTCGAATTAGTCAAACATTCATTTTGTTTGATTCATCTAATGGCTGGAAATCTACGGACACGCTTTCTAGTCATCTTTCAGTATACCTTCATACCAGATTTACATGTCGGAGTATGTTCATATTTATTTCTTAGCTACTGAGTTCCTTTTATATCTGTTACGGACCGAAACGCTTTAACTTTTCCATTTAAATACATAAATAATTACGTCTTTATTTCTAATGGGACAGACAATATAATTATGGGTATTGCAGCTCTAAGCAGCCCACGGGCCTAAAGATCCAGGGGCAGATTGTATGATGGTGGGCGACGTGGAAAAAGAAATCAAAATAGTGATTTCAGATCAACATTAAAGTATAGATACCATAAATAATCGTTGACTTACCTGCTTCATTTTAACTTAATGTACTACAGCCACTCACCATTCACCGACCATTAACTTTAAAACACCAAAGAACAAAGTCCGGTAATTACGTGAACTACCAGCAATAGCACTACTAGTAAGACAAATGTCGCGAGAGCTCGGTGATGGATGGGGACGAGCCTGATCGATGCACGACATCACTCACCTGATAGCAAACCCTCCTCTCACTGGCTCTCACCCACAGAGAACAACATACAATGTAGATAGAAGTGTAGCACTTAAAAAGTAGTTTAATATTAATTTTATTTCAGGCAACTTAATGAACACATTATAGGCCCATATTTATAACACACTAGCTGTGTCCGTGGGCTTCGCTCCCCGTGGGAATTTCGGGATAAAAACTGTCCTATGTTTTTCCCTGGGTATCAAACTATATCCATATTAAACTTCATCTAAATAGGGTCCTTGGTTGAAGCGTAAGGTGGCAAAAAACTAACAAACAAACAAATATTCAAACTCACTTTCGCATTAATAATATTAGAGTAGGATATAGTATGAAACCTAAAAATAACACTATTTTGTACATAATAATTAAAATAAATAAATCAGCCGTGTGGTTTCCGCCAGAGTAGAATAGGGCCTCCCATGGATGTCGTAGAAGGCAACTTAGAAAATACAAGTTTAACAAAGCTTTTAAACATCAGTAAGACTGTTCGTCTGGCCGTTCTGGTCGTTTGGTCTAGCGAGGAGTATGTAGGCCAATTCCTCTGAATTAAAATAAAGATATATGCTCTTGAGTTGCCAACTGGAGCAACCAAATATAAATACTCAGCATTCTCTGGTTGACTGGTAGGAAAGGTCTTAATTCCGCCATTTACATGTATTGTAATAAGGGTAAATAAATAAATAAGTACCATCGACACGCGAAAAAGAACTACAAATACGTGTAAAGATAGTGTGTCAGGGAAGAAACTTTGCATTTGGCAAATGAGAAAGCTAATCACCTAGTGGTATCACTATTTTTTTTTAAAGTCTATTCTTACCCAAAGATTGGCTGGAATAAATTGATACAGAAATTATCTTGTTCATTTATCTTTTTTTAATGTTCTTAAAGTGTCATGTCTGTTTCTCTTTAATTTGTGTGAAGCTCTGATCCACGAAACTCACAAATCATGAGAAAGAAGCTTCAGCGCGGGTACTCGATTTTGTTGAAGATCGTTTGTTAGTCTCGCTAAGTCATAGACTCAATAGATCTAACACTAAGTACTTAAGTACTAACTAAGTTCAGATGTAAGAGTACTATATTAAAAGTATTAACTTTATTATAAAAATTATTCATCTCCTTATATTTATTTTATTCTAAGGAATGTATAAATACCATCACCACTAGTTTTAGCCACTTAGGGCTGGCTTCGACTAAACATGTAGTTACACCAGTATAATCTTTGAATTAATCTTGAATAATTTCGTTGACGTTTTTCCATTCTATTCCTGGAGTAAGTATTCTTTGGTGTTAATATGGAGAAGGAAGTGATTTTATATTCGTTCCATTGATTGACTTGGATTGCGAAGACTATTTAATTAAACTTGAGATAAACGTCAAATATAGTCAATTAAGCCGTGCGGTTTCCGGCAGAGTAAAATAGGGCCACTCCAAGACGGATCGTAGGAGGCGACATAAGAAATACAAGCTAAACAAAGCTTATAAACATCAATAAGACCTATCTTACCCGTTTGGCCAGCGAAGATGATTGTAGACCAAAGTCATCAGGCTGTTTTCGCCAAGTATGACTCTGGTAGTACGAAGAGGGTCGTGCTCCTGCAGTGAAGACAAAAAAAACATGATAATGAAACGTCAAAAAAAAACAATATAAACTCAACAGCTGATACCAGCCCGTCTTTAAAATACTTCCAGATAACTTTACTATTCTTAAATAACTGGAGGTATAAATAGCTTATTCTAGCATAAACTTCTTATTATTGGATTAGTAATAAGTTAAACGCAAAATCGAGTTAAAGTTTGAGCCTTTTATTCTCTAATAAATTTTCAACTAGTTTGGTCGAACCCGCCCTGAGACATGTAAGTGCACGTATAGTTTTGTACATAGTAAAACTTAAGTAAAGGTGCATATCCATATTTATCGTCCTCAGTCAGACTGCTATAAACTAAAGGTGTTGCCAGTGTGTGCACCGTATATACACCGTGTGAACCGGAAGCCGGAGCGGCACCACCGGACCAACTTTATCAATTAGAACGTAGCCGGAAGTCGCGCGGCTTGATTACATTCCCTGGTGGGTGTTGCAGTGTTGCCACAACTACTTCATGTTAAACATTTCACTACTTGATATTAAATTCAATATAAGACTATCTAGACACTATTTCACTTAGTTATATCATCCATACCTAATAATTTTATGGATGTAAAATAGGCTATTTTTCAACTTTTATTTATTTTTTATCATTTGAAACGATTAATGATAAACATATAGATAACTTAAATAACACAAATAAATTAAGTATACTATGATTTTATTAAACTAAATAACTTAAAACTAAATTCTTAATATAACTATTAATAAAAAAACTAAATCATATTATCACACCATGTATGTATGTTTGTTACTTCTTCACGCGCAAATGACTGGACCAATTTTGAGAAAATTCGGCATGCAGGAAGCTAACTCCCTGGATTATTATTATAGATATAAATAAAATAAATAACATCAAAATTACATAAACAATTTAGCTGAAATTGCTACGGTGCAAGGAAGGGTAAGGTGCCCTAGAGGCTGGCGGTATGTCCGTGTTGAATGGCCAAGCTCAGCCTATAGCCAAAATACGCACCAGCCCTTGGATCCCTGAGGCGTCGAGTAGGCGTCCGGAAATCTCTTTAAACAACTGACGAGCTTCCGCACCCCAAGGCCCTAAGGTCTCCACGGCAAAAGGAGCAAAAATATAGGGCTCTCCCAAAGCCGCATACTTTCGCCTCTTATTGGCTTCTGCCGTCGCCGCAGCTGCGCCCGCCTAAATAATTTTTTAACATATTTCTCCATTTATTCTCATAAAAATTATTTGTCATCATGTAGCTTCATGTAATATATTTAAACCTTATTTTTATTATTATTATGTTGGTACACTTTTCAGCCACGGGTCCATTGGGACCCGGTCTTTTGAGGCGTTCATGGGGCCAAAGCCAACATGAAGAGGCCTTTTAGTATCTAAAATGTGAGATGGCTGCATCTACGGAGGTCTATCCCTTAATGCACCATTGAGATGCACTAACGGACAGTCCTCCATAGCTGCCAAACTATTGCCAGGGAGGGATTGACTTGGTTTGGGCTATGTGGATGGGATGTTATTATTATCATTATTAAGTATATACTTATGTATATACATCTATACGTGATTGAAAGCACAAGAAGATAATCTTACCGTATCATTATCTATAAAAAATCACGTTTGTTTTATGGGAGCCCCACTTATTTTATTAGATATTTATTTTATTCTGTTTTCAGTATACAAATACAGAAACACATCATCAGTGAAAATTAAAACAGACAGACGAACAGACAGACAGACAGATGGACAGTGGAGTCTTAGTAATAGGGTCCCGTTTTACCCTCTAACTTCGGAACCCTAACAACGTTTTCCTTTCCCTTTAAACCTGAGATCTGAATAAATTCAGAACCAAGCGCGTCACTGCTGCATCACACTGGCTGTCATAAGCTTCGTTAGTAATCTTTAGGCCCAACGCAGACGACAGACTATCCGTGACGCACTTTTTAGTCTGTGATAGTCTGTAAAAATAGAACCTATGGAATCATACGCAGTAACGCACACGACGCGCGCCGGATATTTTGCGCGTCGTGTGCGTTACTGCATGTGATTCCATGGGTTCTATTTTCACATTTTTCACAGACTAAAAAGTGCGGCACGGTTTAGTCTGTCGTCTGCGTTGAGCCTTAATCATGCCTCAAACGGTTACGTCACTTTTCAAGTAACCCATAATACCTCTTTAGGGCAACATGGATAACTTGAAGGCGATCTCCATGCAAATATTTTCATTAAGGCGAGCATAAATCCTCGAAGGGCGGATCTATTTACCACTGAATAGTTATGACACTCGAAGACGCAGTACAGGGTTATCTGAGGTCATAGAAATGTGGAAATGTGGAGTTGGCAAACACGTCGTCAAAACTGACGAGATGTAAAAACTGTCACAATGACGAAATCGGGCAATTGACAATTAAATTGACAAAAGTGACCAATATATGATTTTAGACCAGCGACCATGATGGCAGAAGGGCCGTCGAAATATCTGACAAAAAACTATATTCATTGCGGTAAGTCCCGTAATACTAATAACAAATAATTGGGCAAGTGCATGTCGGGCCACGCGCAGTCTAGGGTTCCGTAGTTGCGAATGCCAACTTTGACTTCTTGCCACTAAAAACGTCTAAAAACTAATATCTATTGAATTTGTATGAAAATGTCTTTTTCAAGTACATTTTATAAGTTGATCGCCTATAACTTTTTAATTTGTATACCCTATTCGGCTCTGATAGTTTTCCTTCAAACTAAATTATACATGCTATAATTGTGATTTTTTTCACGTGGCCATATATAACCGTTTAGCAGATAGAGGGGGGGGGGGGGGGACACTTGACTCGAACAAAAATTTGAACTTTAAACCCAAATATTTCAGAAACGGATCCCTAAATCGAAAAATGGTGTTCACAAGCTAAAATATTTTTGAAAGATCTATTCAACGATATCCCACTCAATGTGTTTGTCAAGAAAAAAAATATTGACTGCGTCTTTACTTGTAGGGCAGCTACTCTGAAAAAAAAAATTTTTCCATATTTTATTTTACGACTTTTTCGCCATAATTAATATACATATCCATGCCAAATTACAGCTTTCTAGTACTTATAGTTTCTCTGTAGGACCGTGGACAGACAGACAGACAGACAGACATGGCGAAACTATAAGGGTTTCTTGTTTACTACGGAACCCTAAAAAAGACCAGTTGGCGAAACGGACAAATTACAGAAACTGGTGATTAGTGTTCTAATTCAGTAAAATATGGAAGAAATACGATTATCTTAAAATAGTGATAGGAACGAGATGATATTATTATGCTGTGTCTATTTTTTAGATATGGGTGCTATATTTATCAGTTTCGATGTGTCAATAACGAAGTACTTACATCGTCGCTCAACTTCAATGTAGTCTCAGCCGGAAAGCTCACGTCCATTCAATAGAAAATAATTAATACAATTAGAAACAAGAGGTATCTTAGATGTAACTCCTACGATCAAAAAAAAGATCGGTCATAAAGTGCACGAAGCTTCTAACTAGCTCGTGTGTATTATTTGAAGTAATATTGAACAATATGTTGTTTCACGAAATATGCCGAACTTCTAAAGACACAAAATTTTCATTCAATGAACGATAAATGTATCACTTGTTGTAGGACTACTTTTTTATTATTTTAGTGCAAAAGCTACAAACTACTTGCATTTAGGAACGAACTTCCTAAATCGTTTTATTTTTACAGAACGAAATAGCAATAACACAGTCGTATTGACTTATGTCTACTATCAATAGTACGACCCTGCCATAGCTCGCTTACTTAGCTGTATGTCTTGTCGTTAACTATTACCCGAAATCACAACTAGAGGTAGAATAATAAATAAATATATAGGGACACAATACACTGATTAAGCTAGCCCCCAAAGAAAGTTCGGGGCTTGTGTTATGGGATACTAACTCAACGATACTATATTTTATAAAAAATACATAAATCGATAAACATTCCAGACCCAGCACATTTTGAAAAAGACCATTATCCAACTTGCCCTGACCGGGGATCGAACCCGGAACCTCTGGGTGGCGGACTAGCATGGTGACCACTACGCCACGGAGGTCGTCAAAATGATGGAAGATGTCTTTTCGCAAATGTTTTGCTTATTCTATAAAAAGCACCAACAATGTAGTTATATCATTCCATTCCTGCGATCTACAGTACGACCCTGCCATTGCTCGCTATAATTACGTCGTAAGTCATCGCTAACGAGGTGGATGTCGCGTCGTCATTAACTGCCGGCCGGCAATACAGGGAGAATTGATGAAAACGGCATAATTGTGGTTTTGGGGAGGTTTGTTTACGTCAATGATTTAAGCATTAAAGTTTAAAAGTTCAAATAACCGGCCAAGTGCGAATCGGATTCGCGCACTAAGGGTTCCGTACCAATATCTATAAAAAATCGCGTTTGTTGTATGGGAACAAACTTAAATATTTATTTTATTTTATTTTTAATATTTGTTGTTATAGCGGCAACAGAAATACATACCTTGTGAACATTTCAACTGTCTAACTATTGCGGTTCTTGAGATACAGCCTGGTGACAGACAAACGGACAGACGGACAGACAGACAGACAGCGAAGTCTTAGTAATAGGGTCCCGTTTTTACCCTTTGGGCACGGAACCATAAAAAGGGGTAGAGCAGTTGCTTAATTTACTTTATTCTATTTGTATAATTGTTTTGATCCAAACGTTATTAACCAAATCAATGAATATCCATCTATTATCAATTCGGTCAGTGCAATTTACTTTGAATTACTTATTTGTATTGCCAAGAATGGCGTATATGTAAACCTTTTCTTAACTTTTTTTTCATATAAATCTCTTAAATGTACAAAGGTTTGTTATTCGAGCTTCGGCCAACCCTAA
Source organism: Acrobasis consociella (assembly GCA_963555685.1). Taxonomy (NCBI): domain Eukaryota; kingdom Metazoa; phylum Arthropoda; class Insecta; order Lepidoptera; family Pyralidae; genus Acrobasis; species Acrobasis consociella. Next base: position 759,901 of record OY743106.1, read on the forward strand.
TTGCTGGAGCACCATGCAGCACATAGCTACTTAAATTCTTTGAAATTATGCACTGCATAAAATAAAAGTGCACAACCCTTAGTGTATTCTAATATATATTTTTACACAGATGTGTAGTGTTACATAGGTGTGTAGTTATTTCTATCATTGTATACCCTTAAAAGAAAACATTCGAAAACCCGTGCTTCGTAGAGAGTCAGTACTACAGACAGACTAGTCATTCCACACGAAAAGTCAGGTTAAAATAAAAATGTAAAAAAAATGTGTAATTCTAATTTGTCTAATTACTTCGAGCGACTAGGTAGACAACTATATCAAAGATAAATTACTTTGTACAGTTAATAAAACTTCACAAAATAGTATCACTTTTTATTGATCATATCCATTTTCAACATGATTTCAGATTTATAAATGCAGAAAAATGGATATAAAGAGCGCTATTTGACTACAAAAAAGTATGGCGTCACATATTACGATTTATACAAATTCCATAAAAAAAATTGTTTTGACGTTTAGAAAAAAGTGTCTGATTTGACTTGTTGTCAACTTTGCAGATTCTTATGCATATCTAAGTTAATTCATATACAACTAGTAGTTCGCCACGAACTTAGACCTCGCGATTATATCTTCTACTACCAAACAAGGCAAGCAAGCAATCCAATACACGACAATTGAACACAATTAACCGACTAAACAAACTAAACAAAACTTTAAACAAGCAAGACAACATAAATTCATACGATTCTAGAAAAAATCAAGTCAAACTTATGAAAAAAAACCATAGCGAGTTCTAAGAGTTTTATAATTTTTGTTTAAAATAGTGGTCAAGACATTGGCCTTGTAACTCTGAAGTCGCGGGTTTAATTCCCACGGGAGACATGCATTTTTAAGAAAGTTGTTCAGTAACCCGGACTGAATTCACCCATAAATAGTTTTAGTATATTTTGTAAGAAGATTTGTATTGTATATCCGTCACGGTTCAGTCAGCTAGACTTCGCGAGTCACCCTAAACCCGTTCAAGTATAATGTATAAATAAGTTGTCCAGACAAAAAAGTTGTTCAAATAAAAAAAATGCGTTTTTATAATGGCAACAAAAAAGGCAAAACAGTTTTAAAATTTTAAAACCCCATATTTCCGCCATTTTGAAAAATTTCGAAAAACTGGCTCGACAAAAAAATTCTATTTAGTTGCTGAACCTGCTTACAAAATTTCATAAGAATCGGTTAAGAAATGCGACCTGTAGGCGAGAACAGACAGACAGACAGTCGGACAAAATAATTTTTGGCTAATCTCGAAACTGAGACGCTTCGCTCGCTTCGCTCGCTCGGTCAATAAGGAATATGGAAAATGCTCCAACGAGATCGATTAAATTTGATCAGGTGTTTTTGGGTTAAAAATCAATCTAGCCATTTTCATATTTAAATAATTTTCTTTGCGTTTTTCATCGAGCGAAGCTCTTGTCGCACAAATACTAGATTTTATTACGCTATGAGTTGAACGCTAGCAATTCTTCATTTGAAATGAAAAGACTGATTCTAGTTAAAATGAAACATTGAAGTACCAATTTAGCTACAGCCGTATTGCCAGCAATAAGTATTAATTTGTTGCAACTCGATGTAAGCAGCAGGTAAGCTTTGTGCAAACTTTCTGCGGCCGCCCGGCCGGCGCAACTGAGGGCTTCTTGCAGTTTGTTACGCTTTTCATTGGACTTAGAGTTATGTTTCAAGTTACAATACAGTTTATTTTATAAAGGTTTTAAATCTTTAAAGTACATGGAATCGACTTGTTAACATTTTAAATCTACCTGTACATATATCTTACGATTTTAGTGGTCGTGATGGTAATGTACGATTTCTCGGTAATGCATACATTTTAAATGTACTGCCAAACAAGTAATAATAAACATACTGAACAAACTTTTATCTAAAAATGACCCAAAAATGGTTAAAATGTAAAGTGTCAAGGTAAAACTCCTTAAGCCGAATTAATTGACGCCAAACTTAGCGGGGTTATGTATTTTGTCACAGAAATGCCATAACGACTTTTCAGCTCTATCAAGATTAGCTCCATGCATGCATTGTCACGTAATAAACGTATGAGTTCAAAATTTCAGCTCAAAAAGAAATGGGTCATTTAACTTGCAAGATTTGATTACAGACAGACAACGAGACAGGTGAACTATATAAAAGCATGTAATCAAAATTACTTGCAAGATTTGATGACAGACAGACTGACAGACGGCGGGAGAGGTAAAATTAAATAAAAGCATGTAATAAAGGATTTCTTAACCAGTGGCAATAACAATACATGTCCTTACAAAAACTCGAAGAAAAAAATAATTAATTCATTGGAAACCTTGGGTCCCTGTATAATTTAAACTGCCAAGAATCTAAGCCCAGAAGCATTACGACTTCAACAATATTGCGTCAACACTTAACGTCTGTTAACGTCTTAATTAGAGGACTATAACTCACGAACGCCTCAGACAGCCGATGCCGGCTCGGCAAATAAAATAAATAATAATTTATCCGGAAACGAAGGCATTTAAAGCCCCCATTATTATCGCGCTTTCCCCAAATTTATACCCTCGTAAAAATTTTAATGCGCGCCCCTCAGACTCCGGGCCCTCTAACGGCCTAACTAGATGGCATTTATGTCACTTTTTTTGGTATTTTTAGTTTATGACACAGACCCAGCGAGATAGGGATTCGTCTTTATCCAATGTAGAAAGGACTTGTTTGATATTGGTTTGAACCAAAGAATATGGCTTACTTACATGTAACAAATTACCAGCCAATCATTATATAAGTATGTATAGCAGCCAGTCGGTTTATTCTTCTATATATATGTATATACAACGTGCAAGACATACCCGTAATAAATCGAACCACTGGCTATACTAGATCACTATAGTATAATGGAAGTAGAATAACAGTCAAACTAAAAAAGAAATCGACATTCCCATACAAATCGCCCGGGCGGCTACACAGTTTAGTGTGGAAATGTCGATTTTTTTATAGTTTTTTTAAGCTATTGCATAGCTTCTATCGCGGGCCTTGAGCGCGGGGACCGAATCCAGAAATTCCGTAACGAAAAAACCTCACGCTCCACACTTCGCCTACCATGTAGGTTGCCGCTTTGTCTCCGTCGTCCGTTTGCGACGTTGCCGTCCTTTCTTGTAAAAATTCACCGACCGAACGGAACCACCTGAATGCAATAGCTTTACCGCGGCAGTCCCCGAGTGCCACACGTCTTTTTTTATTTTAATTTTATTATGCTATAGTGATCCAGTGTAGCCAGTGGTTTGATTTATTACGGGATTGTCCCTTTTACGTTGTATACAATACAATACCCTTGCTGCACAAAATAAATAAATACAGCACAAGTATGTACATCAACCAGTCAGTTCATTCTTTTTCTGCCTATTGATATGATTTGCATTGGCTCCCATTCCTCAATCTGTTTTTACGAGCTCGGGAAGAGAGCAGCTAGCACATTCTCAGCTTTTTCTTTTCTCAAATGGATGACATTCTAGCACGAAAGACTACATTTGTGCACTGCAATAATTATAAATGAACTATTTAGTTAGGTTACGGTAACATTGTGCTTTTGCAAAACAAACGGGTCTATTTCAACAAAAGCTATTGACGTATAAAGGCTATTATTAATGATGATAATTTAATTATTGGCCCGTCATCAGCCATGGTCCGCACAATCAGCGCTCGCTGCCTGATTAGGCGACATAATCATAATTGAGGTTAGGCGGAATTTAGTTTTAGAGATGAATCGCTTAATACAAAGTGTTCAAGCGTAATCGAAAATGCTTGACCCTGACAATGTTGGGAGTAGAGCACAATATATAATTGCGTAGATTGCATTTCTTCTCATACGTTAAACTAACTAGTAAAATGTAAATCTTTCCTTTTTTCATTCATTCTGGAAGCGTTTGTCCATTTCTTTCAAGAAGACTGAGTGCTGTTTTAAATATAAAAATTGCAGCGTTAATTAATTTCTGTAGTGCCTGGCCGGCCGCCAGACGCCACCAGACGCCGCCGCCGCCATTTTGTTGACGAGATAATGGGCGGGTACAGCCACATGAGGACTTTATATTTGAATTCTTATAACCTATAATAGTTGGGTGACCATTGACACCTATATTATTGTGGCGACCTCTACGGTACTAAGAGGAACTAAAAACCACGAATAACAGTGAACGACCGCGATAGATGGAAACAAAGAGGGGAGGCTTTTGCCCAAAGATGAGACTATTACAGCTAACGAAAAAAAAAACAATGAACGAAGCGACGCCATAGTTCACAAGAATCATACGAGATGGCGCCAGGAGTCTCTACATCTCGATCTCAGAGTTCTGGTTGCAATACTTGCAACTGGCTATATAAGTATACAACCTCCGACGATACACCGTGTCGGAGCCGCGGTTCCCCAGGCGCAACACCATGCCTGGCTGGAAGATCTTCCCTTTGTGGCGGTTGAGCATATCACCTTGCTCCCGCTACATCATCCTTAGAGATAAAAAAAACGCTTGCGGGGTGCGAAACAGCTCAACGAAGGATGTATATCTGGGAACGCACTTATACGATATAAATAAATAAAAATAAATAAATATAAATAAATATATAGGGACAAATTACACTGATTGAGCTAGCCCCAAAGTAAGTTCGAGACTTGTGTCATGAGATACTAACTCAACGATACTATATTTTATAACAAATACATATATAGATAAACATCCAAGACCAAGGACAATTTGAAAAAGGCCATTTTCCAACTTTCCCTGGCTGGGGATCGAACCCAGGACCTCCGGATTAGCGGTCTAGCGTGTTGACCATTACGCCACGGAGGTCGTCATATATATAACTTATAATTTCTACATTGTCTTAATTTGATTTTTCTAAAGTTTCTTTTCAGCTGTGGTCAATACAGAATTCAAGTATGTGTAGCTCTTCTTTTCAAAGAAGAGCTACAAATCTATATCTATCTATACATATAATAAAACAGTAAGAAAAGTGTGTCTGTACATTAAATATATTTCCAAAAAAAATATTGGGGGCGATGGAGACGTAGTAATAGAGTAAGAATTAAAAAAAAAATTCTGTCTGTTTGTCTGTTTGTACACGTTAATCTCCGGAAATACTGGACGGATTCGAATAAAACTTTTTTTGTTTTATAGCTATTAAGCCTGGGCAACATATAGGGTATAAATGATTTTGGAAAATGGAACGCCAGAACCATAATGGTCCAGCTAAACTATAAGAGATATAAAAATGCCGCCTTAGTAAAAGTTGTTCAGCCTAATGAGCATTTTCCAGAGATATAAAGTCCACGCAAACGAAGTCGCGGGCTTCGGCTAGTACTTGAATAAAACATATTTGATGATAACAAGTTTAAGCAAATTAAATAAAACCCAGACTTCCAATAGTTTTATAATATGTAAATGCCATCTAGTGATGAGCAGGGGAACAAAATAGTGGAAGTAATATTCGTAGCGCCATCTATCATCTGCCAGACTAACTACAAATTTTCAAGCGTTTATCCCCAACAACTTTAACTTTTAAACGGCTGAAGTGATTTTTATTAAACATAGTTAAGAAATACTGCTAGTGAGCTTTCTCTTACGCAAAAAAACCGCATCGAAATTGGTCCATTCGTTTGAGCGCTACGATACCTCAGACAGACAGACATTAGCGTCAATGTTATAACACCCCTCTTTTTGTCGGGAGTTAAAAATACACCTTATCATTATTCATTAGTACATACTCCCATGCTGGTCTGGGAGAAATAAAAAAAACTTAGAATGTACCAGCTGCTTCTCTTCCCACGCAGATCGTAAAAGCCGATCGAGGGAATGGGCAAAAAATGCAAATCATGTTAACAGGCGATGCGGCTAGCAACCCATCACTGTATTGATTGCTTTTCCATCTTCTCGCCCACCATGACGCTAAAAGTGACTTTTGGGTCTTGCGGCCCTAGGCTCTGCATAGAACCGCAAGACCCAAAATGCTCTGTCTGCCCCATTAGGGATAAAGACGTGATAGTATGTATGTATGTATGTATTAGTTACATAATGAATAGAAAGTAAAAGATAGGTATACTTTCAATATCGACACGACAAAAAGAAGAATAGATAAAGGTTTTGTTTCTAAATATATTTAGGGCTCTTACAGACAAGCAACAGTCCGTGAATCATCACAACAGTGCAGTGGGCGACGATCGCTCGTCTGTTAGAGCACTTTATGTATACTTAAAACAACTAATGTATATCTTCACAATTCACGACATCCGTATAATTCATCAAAGAGAAAACGCGCTTTTTCTATTGTTTGCCTGTAAACATACGTCCATTATTTCTTCTCATGAAAGTGTACAAATATAGCCAGCGGGGAGTCGGACCCCCAGTGACCCCCTGGGCCCCAAGCGGCGCTAGAGTGGACAAGCAGTATTTGCTCGTGTTAGGTGACGCGGAGGGCGATTTGTCCGCGAAATATTGGAGGAAAATAATAGTTTTATAGCGTTACACCGGTGTCGAGTTTCGAAAGCGCTATGTTTTGGCGAAATACGAAACTAGGATTGTTTTGATGAACAATAGCTAAAAATACAAAATCTCGGCTCTCATTCGATGGAACAAGAGATAGAAATGGCCAATTGTTTCTTGAATACATCGAACGAGTTAATATTTTTGATGTCCTAGGGTATCTTGTTAAAACGGCTCGCACCTTCGTATGTTATCCGTGATTATTTCGCCTTAGTTATACATTAAGTTCGCCTATCGTTCTGTACAATTTGTATTTGATGAACAATAAAGATTTAATAAATAAAAAAAAAGACGTGTGGCACACTGAGACTGCCGCGGTAAAGCCATAGACATAGAATTTTTTTTACTACGTAAGAAGACGGAACATGCCGAGTGCGACAAAAAATACGTTAATGTCGCTAATACAAGAGCAAAAGAGATAGCGATCACACTGACATGAGCCAACTTTTGGATGAGAGTCAACCGCGGTAATCCTAGCTGATAAAGTGTCAAACGAAAATTGGATTTTTCTTATAGTAAACTGTGTTTTTCCATAAGTTTCCTTACCTTGGAAAGATGGTATTTTGCAGCTTTACCGACTGTGATACAACAACCAACAATAATCCCAGTAAATACACATTTCACGGGTAATTTTGCCAGACACATATTTCTCCAGTTAGTCACTATTTCCTTCGCAACTTCACCAAAAAACCACTCAAAATCATGCATTTTATATTTTCATCGAAAGATAACACAATATTTATTAGTTGTTTAAGGAATTCAGTAATATATTGCTTAAAATATAAAATTGTCTGATTCCGCTAGGGCTTGACTAATTATTGACGTCATTTTATGTCATGAATATATATATCGATAAAAAGTCAATAGTTTTTTATTTATCAGTACAAACTTTTTTTGAATAAAATTACAATCGAAATATTTTATAATGAGTTTCGATTTTTGTTGGTAAGATTTATTTCCTAACATTGGTCCCTATATATATTATTATGTAATTTTTTGGTTACAGTTAATTTTATCAGTCTAGCGCTTATTCTTTTTTCTTATTCTTATAAAAACAATATATACAGAAATCTGTAAAAGTAATTGATTACTTTTTATTTTGACAGATTCCCAACAAATGTCAATTTTAAAAATGGATAACCTTTGTGAATAGACCGAGTTGGGCTCCCAAAAGGTGTTCTATTATTTGCAGTAAACATTTCGAGCTAACGCGTTTTATACAAAGAATGCAGAAGAATTCAGAAGGATTCTTAGCCAACTTTATTTGTTCCTATAAGTGTACAGTACCTGGGCGACCGAGCTTTGCTCGGTTACATCTCAAACATTAACTAATTTTTTTTAAACTTGTCTAAAAACAATGCAAAATAAAATAAAAAATATAAACTTAACATTAAAAAAAAACAAAAGTAAGTCACCGAGTGGGATTCGAACCCGTAACACTCTTTCTAGCGCTCTCGCTATCCTTAACCACTGAGCTAAATCAAGGCGGTCGCGGCGCGACGAAATTAGCGACCATATTCTGCGTGGAAAGAAAAACGCATGAAAACTCGAAAACACGCGTTTTCCCAAACATAAAACTAATCTAGATCGATTGTTTACCCCCGAAAAGCCCCATATACAAATTTTCAGCGAAATCGTTAGAGCCGTTTTCGAGATCACAGAAATTTATAAATAAATATATATATATACATACATACATACAAGAATTGCTCGTTTAAAGGTATAAGATAATTCGTCAATTGGGTGCTGGACTATTTTTCGATGCTGGTTTGTCAACATTTATTGGCATCATAATGTATTTCACCTTTTCACCCAAGAGAAAAAATGATTGAATATTTCATTTTCAGTTATTATTTTATGTTTATTTGCAATGTTTAACATTAATATCGTTCATTAAGGATGAAGGAGATTAGGAGAGACCTTTGTTCCGCTTTGTATATTAAGAAATTCATTCAAATACCAATTAAGTAGTATTTGTTTAATAAAATATTAATTCTCAGTATGTACTTACTGGTACACTATTTTTCTTATATATTACTTAAGTATTGTAAGGCAATTGATAGCGACGAATATATTTATATATAATGTAATATTACTCTTCTCTTCTTGCAGATTGAACGAGTCGAGGAAAAAACACTTCAATCATTTTAATATATCACATAATATACTGCAACAATTTTAAGGGTTTAGATAGAACATCTATGTTCTAAAGGCGGGTCTCTTGCTAATGTTTTTACGAAACATTACACAAAAACATGCAAAAAAAGGGGCGTGACTATACAATTGTCTATGGCATACACATGTTTCTGCTTTCCAAAGCAGATGGAAAACATGCGCAGCGCGGGGCGAGAGGGGAAGGGTTTCTTTTTAATTATTTTACGGTTCTGGGTACGAGTCCTTTAGAGCCTATCTGTCCTGTATATCTATATATCTTCTTTTCTTTATTACTATCCTTGGATCCATACCAGGAGTTACAAATAGAGATCTAAACCGATCGTCTATATGCAACTCCAGGTAAATATTAAAATTGCGATCCCGTAAATATTCTCTGATACGAAATCTGAGTTTTCTTTTCGTTTTAGCGATTGCATCTGCAATTGGTAAAACGCAGAACACATCTTCTAATTCTTCGTCAGGCAGAAATGATGATAACAGTAATCAAAAATAAATATTATTAGGTATCTTAAGTGTCATTTTTGAAAAGTGGAGTCACCTAAACGAATGGTTTTTCCATACAAAAAACTGTTCGTTTAGTGACTCCGCATTTGAAAAGTAGCACCTCATGATGTGGTTAACCATAGAGAATATAAACCCTAACGTTAAAAAATGTTTCGTTCAAAACAGAAATTATTCGCTGGAGACGGTTTGTGTATGAAAAATAATATTTTTGTTTCGTGTTTTTTTGTGTAAACTCTGATCTGCTGGTAAGTCAACTTGTACGGGAGGTCAATTTTTTTTTCTTTTTCACATATGTTCCTTGAGAAAGTTGTTTGCTATCATGAACTGAATTTAGCCTGATAACATATTTTTATCCGTTTATTCCATTTTCCACCCACGCATCTACTAAAGTAATATAGCTACTGAACTGACTTTTGGACTTGGGCGACATTTACACCGCTAGGGACAAAGAGATTAAAATGTTTTAAGGATATATTTCTTGTCATAACATTACCAAAAACATTAATTCATAATCACAATACATTTTTTTATCGATATCGACGAAGTACGTGGCGTGTAGTAGGTACAACCATTTTAAAGTCTGACATGACATTTCGTTTCTGGTCTCATTTTACATTAAGGTAGTTATATCTTGTAGTATGATAGATCTATGGGTAAAGCTATTGCATTAAGGTGGTTCGATACAAGGAAGGACGGCAACGTCGCAAACGGACGACGGAGACGAAGTGGCAACCTACATGGTAGGCGGAGTGGAGAGCGTGAGGTTTTTTCGTTACGGAATTTTTGAATTTGGTCCCCGCGCTCAAGGCCCGCGATAGAAGCTATGCAATAGCTTAATAAAATAAATGTATAGGACATTTTTGCTTATCTAGAACCACTTTAGCCAGTCATAGTAAGAAAAGGAAAGGAAGAAAAATAAACTCCAGGGCCCGGGATCCTCTTTCCTCTCAAATAGGTGTTGTAGGACTCTTATGAGGCGAGTAAAAAAATATAGATAACAGTACAGGCAGCAGCATCAGCAGTGCGACCACCACTGCCCTGCCCAATATGGTGATTATACTAAGATCTCTCAGTATAGGGGTAGGCCTTTGGTAGACGATTCAATTCAATTCAAATATATCTTTATTATCATAGGATATTTATAATATCTCTTAATAATCGTCATTATTTTGTTGCACAATTGTTTACGTCAAATGATTACTTACAGCTAAGTTTACTACCGCTTCCAAAGCAAACGAAAAGCGGAGCACTGATATAGACTGTAAAGATCCTTAAGCCTTTGAGAGCCGGGATTGTGATTAAGTCATGTTTTCGCCCATTTTTTGCCTAACAGCAGCAGCCCGCTTGGTAAAATTTGTATAAAAACTTAACCACTCAACCGATTTGCATTTTGAAAACGTAGTTTTGATGGCAAATATATCACCTATCCAATTAGAAATAGTAGAATAATAAAAGCATTGGACCTCACAATATCACCTGAAAATTGTTCACCATGCCAGCTCACAATTATTTTTTTTAATTAGCCGTTTATGTCTGCTGGGCAAAGGCTTTCCTTCTTTCCTTCCTTAACTCTCTCGTGTTTTGTCCGTGTCTTAGACAAAATGATGAAGCTCGCGCGTCGAGTGCAGGTGCGCCCAACTTGTTTTTGCTTAGTAAAGTTTAGGTTAAGTTAGTAGGTAGTTATAATACGAAGTGTATTCAAGTCTATCTATTCAAGCAAGACTATATGTGCAAAATTGAAGTTAATCAAGTGTCCGGGCCGAACACATCCTCAAATCCGCTAAGCCGTGCCAATCCTCTTAGCGCAGTGCGCTGTAAGCTCGCCTATGATTGCTGCATCGGTGCAGGTCATTAGATGATGGTTCGATAGTCTGTGGAGAGGACTATGTTCGGTGTTTCTCTACGTGATCGAATCAGAAATAAGGAAATTCGTAGGAGAACTAAAGTAACTTACGTACCCCAGCGGATTAGCTCGTCTTCTTCTTCTTATCGTGTGTGATAGTGACTAACACTAGTGTCAGAGTTTTTAAACCGCCTTAAAGGCCTCTGACATGGTTTAAGGTAACGACCAATGACAAAGACAATGACCGGGACCGACGGCTTAACGTGCCCTCCGAAGCACGGATCATCTTACTTATCAGACAATCAGGTGATCAGCCTACAATGTCCTAACCAAACTAGGACAACAACACAAAGTCGTTGCCCCCGCCGGGAATCGAACCCGCGACCTCCGGGTATGAGCCGAACGCTCTAACCACTACACCACGGAGGCAGTTATTATAGGCAGATTAGCTCGTTAAAATGGCAGTGGGCAGGACACATAGCGCGACCGATGGTCGATGGGGCGAAAAGGTTCTCGAATGGCGATCACCCACAAGATAGTCTGACAACCTGGCCAAGGTGATCGGTAGATCGGTCATTTTGGAAATCCTATGTCCAGTGGTGGACGTTACGCGGCTGAAATTATGATGATGATGATAATAGTCCAACAAATACTAATCTTATACCTTTAAACGAGCAATTCTTGTATATATATATATATATATTTATAAATTTCTGTGATCTCGAAAACGGCTCTAACGATTTCGCTGAAAATTTGTATATGGGGGTTTTCGGGGGTAAACAATCGATCTAGATTAGTTTTATGTTTGGGAAAATGCGTGTTTTCAAGTTTTCATGCGTTTTTCTTTCCACGCAGAATATGGTCGCTAATTTCGTCGCGCCGCGACCGCCTTGATTTAGTTCAGTGGTTAAGGATACCGACCGCTTAAAAGAGTGTTACGGGTTCGAATCCCAGTCGGTGACTTTTATTTTTAAATTAATTTGTTTTATGTTTAAATTTTTTATTATAATTTTTATTTTGCATTGTTTTTAGAAAAGTTTAAAAAAAATTTGTTAATGTTTGAGATGTAACCGAGCAAAGCTCGGTCGCCCAGGTACTTATAAGATTAAATGTGTAGCTAGCATTACTAAGTTCTACAACGAGATAAACTTTCAGTCTTATTTATCATTCTATTTGTATCCATTGACTATTCGTAGCCAAACTTTAACATGTTTCTTTTTTATATTATTAGTGTACGAACAATACGTGCAATATAATGCTACATCAGCATTTTTACGTAATTTAAAGCAGTTCGCATTTAGCGTCGCGCATATCACTTCATTCCCCATCAGTATCCATACCTAGTTATATTTTTTTTTTTTTTTTTTTTATTAACCTGTTTTGTCCCATTGTTGGGCAAAGGTCTCTCCCATCGTCTTCCACTTATCTCTTTCCTGAGCTAGGCTCGTCCATCCCTTCTGAAATGCGTCGATGTCGTCTCGCCAGCGCTTTCTTGGCCTACCCGGGCGACGGTAACCATCTAGTTATATTATGTTACCAAAAGTATGCTTCAGTTTCCGTTATAAGTGACTTTATAATCAGTCTATATAGGGGTCTTCCTATACAATTAGTTAACCTGTTGTCTGTGCAAAACACCAGACACAATAGTTGGCTTTTGCCACTATAGCCGCGAAGGTGTTGGACGGTGTGCTTGAGAGTTATCTTTGCAAACATGTTAAACTGAATGATGCTCAATTTGGGTTTAAGTCAGGTTTATCAACAGAAAATGCGATTTTAGCTCTGAAGTACACAGTTCGCTATTATACAGATCGTGAGACCCCTGTTTATGCTGCCTTTCTGGATCTTTCAACGGCCTATGACCTTGTAGTTTATAATAAGCTGGTGGCTATGCTCCGTGAGACAAGCCTGCCTGGTGAGGTTATTAATATTTTTGGTTACTGGTATATGCATCAGACCAATCAAGTGAGATGGTCGGAGGCATTATCAGATGAGTATAATATGGAGTGTGGCGTGAGACATGGGGGTCTGACATCACCTATCCTCTTTAACTTGTATATAAACGGGCTGATTGAGGAGCTATGTAGTACCGGAATAGGATGCTCTCTTGATGGTAAAATCATCAATAATATCAGTTATGCGGACGATATGGTGCTGCTAGCCCCATCTGTCAGCGCGTTGAGGGAGTTGATTGCTGTGTGCGAGTCATATGCAAAGTCCTATGGGCTCATTTACAATTCCAAAAAAAGTGAAGTAATGGTATTTCGCGTTGGACGAAAACTTGCACCTTGCCCGAAGATTGTAGCGACCCTAGGAGGAGTCCCCCTGAAGCGCGTTACACACTTTAAATATTTGGGACATATAGTCACAGAGAACATGAATGATGACCTAGATGTAGAAAGGGAACGCAGGGCGCTGGCAGTTCGCTGTAACATGGTAGCTCGCAGGTTTGCGAGATGCACGGCGGATGTGAAGGTAACTTTATTTCAGGCATATTGTCAAACTTTCTATACCTGCAGCTTGTGGGTTAACTGTACCGCACGAGCTGCCAGCACCCTGAGAGTTCAATATAATGATGCTTTTAGGATGCTGTTGCGGCTGCCTCGGTTTTGCAGCGCATCAGGGATGTTCGCGGATGCAGGAGTTAACGATTTTCATGCAATTTTACGCAAAAGGTCTGCATCTCTGATGCGCAGGATCCGATGCAGCCCTAATAGCATTATGAGCATTATTGCTAATAAGATTGAAGGTCCGGTGTGGGCGCATTGGATTAAAACCCATGGGCCCTCGAATGTAAGAATTGAAAAGTAAGTAAGACTTGTTAGTTTATAAATTATTTAAAATGTTTTGACGATATTATTAGGAAAAATACATGTAATATGTGATATGATATGTATAATATATGTAATTGGGGAATGTGGGAGAGGAGAGGACTAATGTATAATTCTTCTATGGACAAAAAAGGTCCGAAATAAAGATATTTTATTTTATTTTTATTTTATTTTATTTTATTTATTTAATAGTAAAACAATGCATGTCGACCAGATTTCGGTCTGCTCACAGATGACAGGTTAATTACTGATCTATTTGCATTTCCAAAAATTTCCTATCTCATTTAGTTTATTTAGTATCTACCCGCCGAATCGACAAGATATGTGCAAAATGGAGATCAAAGATCGGAGGCGAATACCACGCTAAGCCGCGCTAATCCGCTTAACACATTCCTCCTTTGAGCTCGTGTATGATTATTACATCGATACAGGTCATTGGTGATAGACAACATAATTTGACAGTCGATAATGAGGAGCCCGGTGGCATGGCGGGAGTGCGCATTACTAGCGCTTTCGCAAGTAAAGGGACACCGGGCGTGGTCCGCACTTGGATGGGTGACCACAAGTTGTATAAAAATTACTTAAGCTCCTCCGTTGTTTGGAAAGTACGTAAAACGTAAAAGCCGTTGGTCTCGGCTATCACCACTGTACTGCAGTCATCAAGTAAAGCTATGTCAGATGCCTAAAAAAGGCAGCCTGAAAAATCTGATACAAATGTTGGCCACCTACACCCGAAAAAGAAACAAAGAGTCGAATCAAAGAAGGAACACTAATCATTGTATCATACTAAGTTCTAAAATAAAAATCTGAAGAGAAGAAAGAATTCTATCATGGACAGAAGAAAGAACATGCCATTCTGAACTGTCAGTACCTTCTACTCACTTAACTCCTGACCTCCAAAGTGTTGCAAATGCAGTGTTAGCTGAACAAATCGGCGTCGTTAGTTACGGTTCATTGCAGGCGGAAAAATAACTACAAAAGAGCGTTTCCTCGTCCAAACATGCAATGTTTAGCATCCCGTTTGTGAAGCGGCTATTTCGTTATAGCCTGTCGCGTTTTCTTTGTCTCAATTTGTCTTGAAAGTGCTTCTCGTGAAACAAGTGTAAGATTGGCTATTTTACTGTGTAAGTTTTACTTTAATATTTAATATATATATATTTTTTAAACAGCCTGTATATTGGTTAATTAATGAAGTAGTAATTAGCGAGTGGGAGCGTGGCGGAGACTATCTGACTATCTCTTTCGTTCGCGCGAGACTAAATGACAGTGACGTCAAGAGCACTGTATGTGCATCCTTTGTTGTTGCTTCACAGTTTCCCCTTCCGTCAGATTTTAAAAGTTTCTAACTTACTTATTTTTGGTCAAAAACATTTTATTTTCGGTTGCTTATTGATATGAATTATCATCGTCATCATATTCATTAGGTATTTTAAAGATAAATAAAGAAGCGTTTTTTATTTTATTTAAGGCCTTCTATAATACTAGCTGTACCCGCGGGCTTCCCTCCCCGTGGGAATTTCGGATAAAGAGTATCCTATGTCCTTCCCCGAGTCTCAAACTATATTCATACCAAATTTTATCAAAATGGGTCCAGAATTTTAAGCGTGAAGAGGTAACAAACAAACAAACGAACAAATATACAAACTCACTTTCGCATTTATAATATTAGTAGGATAGGATAGGATAGCAGGATAGTAGGATGTAATGTTGCCAGTTTTATACCCGTACGTTTATTTCCAACGTTGTTCCACTGCAATGTAACCTGATTGCAGCCCCACGTGCCCACAAAGCGAATTTGTTTAAACCCGCGCTACAAACGCTGGCTGCCATTTTACGAGAGTTGTTCGCGGGGACTGTTTGTGCAGACTTCACACAAAACCAACTTTACTGGTTATTAATCCTGGAAATTGTCCGTTTTGAGCGGAGTTTAGCTGCAATTTGTACAAATGGCATGCCCTAGGGCAAGGCTTTTAGTTGTTTCCGGAAAGGCGTGGGGAACGTTTCAATTTATGTTCTTGTTTAGGTAGGTATGTGAGTTATTTAGCTTGTTTAGTTACTCAATTTTCAGTTTTAAAAGAGTACTAGGGACCAAAATGAAGAAGTTTTAAGGACTTGATTGCTGAAATGTTTTTGACCCGAAATATTCATCACCATAACCATATCTGCCACAGGACGACCACATTGGAACTGCCCTGAAGAATTCTTTTAAATGCGGTATTTAAAGAAATTATTTCTATTATTCATTTCAATTATTTATCTGGCCGCTGTGGCCAAGTATGGCTCTGGTAGTTCAGAGAGGGTCGTGCTCCTGCAGTGGAGACTAAAAGACCTGATGATGATATCACTGGAGCGATTGATTTCTAACGGCATCTAACATAACTTGACAGCCGGGAGTGCCGGGACGAACGGCTTAAGGGGCTACCTGAATTTTCCGGGGTCCAGTGGCGCTAGATAACCCTTTTAACTATTTTATGAACTGTTTATAATTTAAAGTGCGAACGTGAAGCTTTTCTACGCACATTTGCGAAAAACGGCCACTTTTAGCTAATGCGCGTAGAAAAGCTTCCTCCTTTATGATTTATTTTAAATGGGGGCGCCACTGGACCCCGTAAAATTTGGGTATGGCCTGAACGTGGCTTTCGAAGCAAAGGGCTTGAGTTAATTCATTTCACGTGTGGTCACCAATGCAAGTAGCGGCGAAAGTTACCAACTAAATAAAAGTGGTAAATAAAAATAGGGAATATGTATGAAAAGAATATGACGTGTTATCTTACCAGTTTATCCATAAATATTCGAATTAAAGTAATAACAGTGAAAACAACATAAAAATTATTAAACTTAGATAACGGGTTACTCACATATAGAGTCAGCAACAGTGTGTCGTGAACCGGTGCGGTGTACATACATGTCACATTCGCCCTGATGAAGACCTCCGGATGAGGTCGAAACATGTCGGCAGTAACTGACTCTATACGTGAATAGTCTATGTCTCATGTTAGCTATACTCAAAAAATGAAAATTGGTTAAAAAACGAAAGAGATATAACAATTTTACAAAAATATGTCTATCATACTCGCAAAAACGCATGGCAAATGTATAGATGACATGGACATTAACGTCACTAGTCCATATTAGACTTCTTTTTCTAATTGAGACTTTAAAGTATGACATGTTCGTCCATGAATAAGAGCGACGAACATAAGATACATACATACATACATACTATCACGTCTTTATCCCTAATGGGGCAGACAGAGCATTTTGGGTCTTGCGGTTCTATGCAGAGCCCAGGGCATAAGATATTTTACAAATTCTTAAAATACGTGCATATTCTTTATGACCGTACATGATTCAGACTATTTTGCAAACTTAGAGGTACAAGGTGGACCGGGCGGGGATTGAACCTGGGAACTTTATAAGTCACGCTCTTAAACAACTACACCACTATAAATCAATACCTAAATAGTGTCATATACATATAGATAACTTGCCTGTGTTTTTTTTATGTATACAGACATACACATACACATATACACTAATTGAGCTACACAAAGTAACTTCGGTACTTGTGTTATGGAATACTAACTCAACGATACTATATTTTATAACAAATACATATATAGATAAACATCCAAGATCCAGGACAATTTGAAAAAGGCCATTTTCCAACTTGCCCTGACCGGGGATCGAACCCGGAACCTCTGGTTGGCGGACTAGCATGGTGACCACTACGCCACGGAGGTCGCCCACCGTCCACCGCAGTATCATTTATTCCTTGCCTTCTTTTATTCATTCGTCCAGAGCAATACAATATTATTAAAAATTAAAGCTCCCTGGCTCTAGAAAGAGGCCACTCACTGGCCGGCGCGATGCAACATTAACAAAACCATTGTTAACCGTAGTTGTTTGCGACGAAACTGTTTTGTTCCGAATTGTAGCAAGCTTTTTCAATTTTGTGGATGAGCGTGCCTCAGTGGCGTGTTTACATGTGGCATGCCCCAGTTAATGTGCAGTTTTGCTATCGAGTGAACCAGAAACCTGTGACAAATCTAAAAATTGAGTATAAAATGTGCAACATATGCGAAAACGTTGTTTTTTTTTTTTGGCTCGACGCCGTTGCGTATTTTTTTTTTTTTTTTTAAACAAAATATTGTAGATTTTATTGGACTCAAATCAAATCAAATCAAATATATCTTTATTATCATAGGATATTTAAAATATCTCTTAATTATCGTCATTATTTTGTTGCACTATTGTTGACGTCAAATAGTTACTTACAGCTAAGTTTACTACCGCTTCCAAAGCGCTAGTGCAGAAGAAGCGGTAACAAACTGCACTGCACCTCTTCTCCAAGGACGTCAACTCACAATTAAATTAATACTTAAAGTTAATGTGGACAGAGAATACATTGTTTTGTTTGTTATGTCATATCATAATTTAAATTTAATTTTTAGAATGTCAAAATTTTAAAGTAATGTCAAGTTGTAGATTCAGTTTGTACAAAATGTACCAAATTATGACATTTTCGAGTACCTATATTACAAACTTTTAGAGGGACCCGCGTCAAGCTCAAGCCAGACTTTTTTGTCTTTAAGGTAGTCATCGGTCCTATAATAAGCCTTCTCACAAAGTACTTTTTTTACATAAGTTTTAAATCTTTTGTCTGGCATATCAAGGATCGATTTTGGCAATTTATTATAAAAAAGTATACAGTTCCCCATAAACGTCTTATTAATTGTTTTAAGCCTATAAAACGGGGCAACTAAGTCATTCTTATTACGTAAGTTTCTATCTGTAAAATCGCTTACTTTATTGTATGAGGAAATATTTTTCCTTACATACATTATGTTTTCAAATATATACTGTGATGCTAAGGTAAGTATATCTATTTCCTTGAATAATTCTCTGAGTGAGTCTCTAGATCCTAACCCGTAAATAGCACGAATTGCCCGTTTTTGTAAAATAAAAATAGTCTGAATATCGGCTGCATTCCCCCACAGGAGTATGCCGTAAGACATTACACTATGAAAGTAACTAAAGTACACTAGTCTAGCAGTTGCTACATCTGTCAATTGTCTTATTCTCCTAACAGCATAAGCCGCAGAACTAAGTCTATTTGAAAGTTTAGTTATATGAGCACCCCATTGAAGTTTCGAGTCTATTGTAATTCCTAAGAAGGTAGTACTTTCAACAAGATCGAGTTTTTCACCATCTATCATTATGTCAACGCAGCCCTGTCTCACATTGGGAAGAGAAAATCGAACGCATTGAGTCTTTTTCGCATTTACCCAGGCTCAAGTTAATAAAATGTGGGAACAATCGATGTGAAGTAAATATATATATATATATATATATATCAAAGGTTGGTATAGGTCCTTTGATTGCTTTAAGGGAGCTTTTGCCGACAAATCTATACAAGTCCACTGGTTTTCATAGCCGATTGAGAGGCGGACGGCGCCTACAGACGCCCACCGCAGTCCGCAAATTAATATCACTACAGCCGCACTATGACTGTTCACTTTTAACATTTTACATATTGTCCATGAGAATGAGCATATAATACCAAACTACACCAATTTCATATTATAAAGTCCACTAGAATCAATTTGCAAAACGATTTAAAGCAAACTCCAACTGAACCCCTTGACTTCCCGCCAAAACCCCCCGAAAACGTTGTTTTCTAAAGGAGTTATTTTGATTTGTTTAAAATTAACGCGAGGTTATTTATTATAAATATTTAACGGGTTACTCACGTAACGTGACAATACCTATGTAAGTCATCTTCATCATAATTAAATAAATTAACTTTTATAAAAAAACTTAGAATGTACCAGCTGCTTCTCTTCCCACGCAGATCGTAAAAGCCGATCGAGGGAATGGGCAAAACGCAATGGATATGATGGTAGGATAAGGCCGCCAACATCAAGGCGAGAGCGAGCGCCAACGGTAGATAGGCAAGCAGCGTACCTACCTTATGTCAAAGGAGTAACAGATAAAATCGGCAGACTATTAGGAAAGTACTCTATAAAAGCCACGTTTACTCCGGGGAGGAAAATCGCAAGCTATATGCGATCACCTAAGGACAGCTCGCCCTTAGAAAAATCGGGTGTTTACAAGATTGACTGTAGTTGTGGACGCTCGTATGTTGGACAGACCAAGAGGTCTATATCTCAACGGGTCAAAGAGCACATAACGGCAGTCAAAAACAGGGATATTGACAAGTCAGCTATCGCGGAGCATCTTTCACAAGCTGGAGTCAGTCACTGGATTGAGCTACATCAGCCCAAAATACTTGCGACTGAACGCCATTACATACCACGGTTAGTTAGAGAGGCGATTGAAATTAAGAAGCATTCCAATTTTAATCGAGAAGATGGCTTCAAGTTATCAGGCACGTGGAATCCAGTGATTGAGCTTTGTAAAAAGAGTGTGCGAATAACTAAAAACAATTTCCGAACGGACACCGTCAGTGTTGTGAGTAAGGACTTATGCAACAAACGAAGAAGAAAGAGGGTAGACCGATATGGTTACCCTTGACAGCCGGACATCCATCGCAGTTCCTCAGTCGGCCAGCGACCATGATGGCAGAAGGGCCGTCGAAATATCTGGCAAAAAACGATATTAATCGCGGTAAGTCCCGTAATACTAATAACAGGAATGGGCAAAAATGCGAATCATGTTAACAGGCGATGCGGCTAGCAACCCATCACTGTATTGATTGCTTTTCCATCTTCTCGCCCACCATGACGCTAAAAGTGACTTTTGGGTCTTGCGGCCCTGGGCTCTGTATAGAACCGCAAGACCCAAAATGCTCTGTCTGCCCCATTAGGGATAAAGACGTGATATGTATGTATGTTAACTTTTATAAACTAAAACGAAATAGTTATTCAAATAAAGTAGTCATTTATTTTAGTAATCTTGGTTACAACATGATACTTATTTATTTTAATTTATTTTTGTTGGGTTTGGACTGAAAAAGTGACTTTCTACGATTATCCAGAATCACTCCACTATATAATCTTTGTTTAATTCAATATTACAAGTAAAATAACAGACTTTCTGCTGCTAGCAAATATGAACGGCTAGAAAACCTGAATAAAGTGTTAGAAAATCCCGCTAAGTGCTCCGCACGGGCACCGAAATATAAATTATGTAACAATGTAACCGGTAACGCGTGAGCGTCTTTATCAACTACACAGTAATACAAGATAGAACTTAACAGCCTCCGTGGTGTAGTGGTTAGAGCGTTCGGCTCATACTCGGAGGTCGCGGGTTCGATTCCCGGCGGGGGCAACGACTTTGTGTTGTTGTCCTGGTTTGGTTAGGACATTGCAGGCTGATCACCTGATTGTCTGATAAGTAAGATGATCCGTGCTTCGGAGGGCACGTTAAGCCGTCGGTCCCGGTCACTGTCTTTGACATTGGTCGTTACCTAAAACCATGTCAGAGGCCTTTAAGGCGGTTTAAAAACTCTGACACTAGTGTTAGTCACTAACACACTCGATAAGAAGAAGATAGAACTCAACATTAGGAACAATTGTTCGTATACAGACTGAACGAACATACCTACATACTAGTGACTCTGTGAGCTGTACTCGTCTGTGACATCATGCTGAGTCAGGACCTTTTCACTATATAGGTCACATCTCACAGTACAACCGCACTGCACTACCACAATTAATTAAGATTTCGTTTAGTTATCATGTGCTTTACTCAATACTTACAATGTAAGTATATATTGTGTCTTTTTTAGTGAATAAAGATTTTATCTATTTATTTATCTATCTATCTGTAGACCTCGCGAGTAACCCTGGCCCGTTTATGCTTGTCGGATAAAAAAATTGTCCAGACAAGAAAGATGCGTCTTAATAAGGGTAACTAATAAGTTTCATGAACATACTAGATTTTTTTAAATGGCTGAAATATGATATTTTTAATTTTTAAACCCCCATATTTCAGCCATTTTCAAACATTTCGGAAAATTGAATACTTCGACTAAAAATCTATGTAATTTTCAAACCATCTTATAAAATTTCAAAAGAATTGGTTGAGAAATGCGACATGTAGGGTAGGCGAGAACATCCGAAGAAACTGACAGCCAGACAAAAGCATATTTGACCAATCTCGAAACTGAATCGCTTCGCTCGCTCGTTCAATAAAGAATGACAAAATATCATTTACCTTTCACCCTATGAATCTAAATAATGTTCCCAAAATGGAGAACCTATAATAAAAAATAAAAAATTTCGACCTTTCAATTCCAAACCTCTAAAAGCCCTGAGCTTCGACATTGTGAGGGTTAAATATGTAATATTATTTAAATCCAAAACATTAGGCGAGGCTCTATAACTAATGTGGCCGTTTATTTTATTATCTGGAGCAATATGACAGACAAAGGTGGGTTAATCTCGAGACTAACATTCGCATTCAAGCTTAGGGCGATAAGTAACATGTTTTTACATTAAACATTCTCTTGAGAATTCTATTCTACAAATGTACAATATTACGGGAGTTAAAACAACACAATTTACTTAATATGATTAAATGATCAAGACTAGACTTGTTAAATCTAAAAATCCTTTCGCCGTGGAGACTTTAGGGCCTTGGGGTGTGGAGGCGCGTCAAACTTTTAATGAAATCTGCACACGCCTGATCGACGTATCTGGGGACCTAAGAGCTGGTGCACATTTTGGCCAAAGATTAAGTCTGGTCATACAACGAGGCAATGCCGCCATTCTTTTGGGTACCTTGCCCTGCGACGTAGCGATCTGGGGTCTATTTTATATAAAATATAATGTTTTATTTTTCATTAGATTATTTTAGTTTATAGTTTTATAAGTTAGGTAGGTTATTTAGTTTTTAGTTATATATTTGTTGTGTCCTATGTAAATATTTATTTATTTTGTGCAATAAAAATCTAAAAAACTACAAGTTTAGTAAACTGCAAGTTTAAAAATCATATGTAAGCGCCATCTAGTTATGGGCAGAGGAACTTAATAGTAGAATTATCCGTATCGCCAATGTAATGTATCCGTAGCGCCATCTATTATATGACAGGCAAACTACAAAAACTCGTCGTTCAAGCGAAAACTTAATAAGGAAAAAGACAGACAAACAGACACAAGCGTCAAACTTATGACACCTCTCTTTTTTGTCGGGGTTTAAAAATACTACATTTGAAGCTTAGTCCATTTCCTACCTCAGCGTAATTTGAGTGGCATCAGCAGCTGTATAGCCCTCCAATAGTTTCTACGGCGTTAGTAATCCATATTTATATAAAAAGCTGAAGAGTTTGTTTGTTTGTTTGTTTGTTTGTTTGAACGCGCTAATCTCAGGAACCACTGGTGCGATTTGAAAAATTCTTTCGGTATTAGATAGGTCGTTTATCGAGGAAGGCTATAGGCTATATTGCATCACGCCCGCGACTTCACTCGCGTGGTTAACGCGGGCGAAGCCGCGCGCTGCCTGTAGTTAATTATACTATCGTAGTTAGACCAACTATTTCATCCTTGAGGATGTCAAGCAAACATTTTTCTACATTTGTTTCCCAAGTATCTAACTTACCAGTTTCCACAAGACATGACCGTACCAGCGTAGTCCATAGTTTTCTACGTACCTATCACAAAAATAAAGGAAGTTAGCCAATAAACGATTTCCCAAACCCACTAAATGGTAAAAATGGGAAAAGTAGTAGGTAATGAATTTTTATACACCCTTGTGAAAACTGTTAAGGAGCGAATTTAACGTCGTATTTATCGGGATAATGGGCCTGGAAGGTAGTTCCACGAACAAATAAGGAGTTTTTATTGCACGAACGAGGCTTTAAGTTTTGTCTAGCCTAGACACAAGTTGTTATGTCAGATTTTAATATAATCAAAAAAAAACAATCATTGAGGTGTTTAGGCTATTAAGTATCAAATTTTTGTGTACACTTTTGAACTTATTTTTATTTGTGTTCTTGTTGTGAAGAAGTTTCCATATCTCCCTCTTAGCCACCTTTTTAACTTTCTATCTATACTAATATTATAAAACTGAAGAGTTTGTTTGTTTGTTTGAACGCGCTATTCTCAGGAACTACTGGTTCGAATTGAAAAATTCTTTTTGTGTTCGATAGATCATTTATCGAGGAAGGCTATAGGCTTTATTACATTACATTGCGTTTAATAGGATCGAAGAAACAGTCAATGTGAAAATAAAACGGGGAAAATTATTCATCTTTGAGGGCTTCCGTTGCGTGCGCTGCGAAAACCGTTCGAGATACCCAAAAAATATGTATGAAAGAATTATTCCTCTTTAAATTATCTAAAAAAATGTCCACGACAGTATATGTCTATCTTTTAAGATTAACTCACAATAACCGTTTTTATGATAATCAAATTTGGTCGAAATTAATGCATTATTACAAATTATTTGTCAGAGTCGTATCAACATAATAATATTAATCTTTATCCAAATAAATGTGTTATTAAGTGTATTTAACTGTGAACAAAATTGTCTTTGACATCACCTAATTTTAATAAACATCTTATAAGATAATACAGTCTACAGTATATATATATATATATATATAGATATACCCGTGGGCACTTTGCAGATCCATCGTGCCGTACGACTAGTATTTGTTGGTTCCGTTTACATAGTTGGCTCCGGGTGCCTTTTCTAGATCCAATGCTAGTCAGCCATGCGCATGTTGTTCCGACTGGAGCCAAAAGTGTCAACGAGAGTAATAATAATAATTACGTCAATTTTATACAAATCCACCTTTTTGGTATTCAACACTGTTACTTCCGATTCAAATCAACCAATCAGAGAGCACCGTTGACATCATTGGCTACAATCTGCTAGTAATAATATTATTACAAGCTTCTGTTCAACTTGCAATGTTTATGCAATCAATGTAGTGTTGCCAAACAATAGATATCATTTTTCAATTGAAAAATGACAAACTATCGACAGTGGTTTATCAGTATGGATATCTGTTTTAGAGCAATACTATTGATAACCAACAATACCATAATTGGTATTTATAGTATCGATCCGACGAAAATCAAACTATCATGAGTATCGATAGTATGCGTTTCATAAAATATCGACACTATCGATATTTTTTGTAATATCGATAGTATCGATAGTTTATGTATTATTAAAAGCAATACTATCGATAGTTTGTTCGTCATCAGAATCGATACTATCGATACTATCAGCAGTATACAATAAACAATCAAAAGTATCTCAAGACTCACTGTCAGTTTTATTAAAAATACCGATAGTGAGTCAATTGACTGTCAATAGTGGACTATCGAGCGGCAACACTTATCCAATGCTTATGGAGTAAATGAGCCGTTATGATGATGGAACCGGAACGAATTCAACAACCCTCAGTAAATAAAATAACATAGCCCTTAGATCATTTATTACAGGATAAGCCTTACCTGCGTGTTTCCCTCTGCCAAGGTATAAAATCAACTAATCTAATACATTTATAATGTAAGTTGCGTAATCGATTATGATCATTACGTAAATCTGTAAAGTATCGAAAGGACGGTGCAAGTGCTCCGTTAGAATTGCTATGTTAAACAGTTTCCTTGTGTGATAAGTTTTTTATTCTGAGGCCAACTACTTATTGAAACGAATGAAATAAGCCGAAACTCGATGGAGTTGCGTCGTTTAATTACTGAATTGCATCGACCACCTTCCGTCCTCCGAGATCAGACCCTTGGCATCGTCTGCACTAATGTGCTCATTAAGACAATTCAAACGAGTCCTGCTCCATGAGGTTATGTTGTTTTATAACTCAGTCCTAGTGAATAACTCCCCGTTCCATCATCAGAACAGCTCATTAACTTTATAATATTGTATTGACAAGTATGCAAAATTTCAGCGAAATCGATTGAGAATAGCTGGTTGGAAATTGAGCTTCAAGATTTGACCCAAACCAATATTCGTACGTAGATATCTGATACATTGCAAGTTAGTAACTAAAAACAAAAAATACATATAACCTTCTTAAAGATTCCATAACCTTTCACGGGCAATGTTTTATATTTTAGTAACGTTGTTTTGTATTTAGAAGTAATTCTGAAAAATGGTATCAATGAGTCTATCTTCTAGTATCGATTACGGTAAAAAGAATCCAGTCTAGTTAGCGACTAATTTCCATGCCAAACGATTTTCTCGCTTATTTACTGCCAAACTACAGTAAAAATATTAATAATGGCATAACACAAACTTGCCAAACCCATTTCCTTTTTCGATATTATTTTTTCACTATCCTTCGAGCCGAGACTAAATGTATCAATTACATTAGCAAGGTTCGATAATTAAGTTCAAATTTGAAATACAATTAGTCGATGACGAACGAAGGCGCACACGCTACGAAACTGCGCACTTCCCGCGAGACTACCATTTTATGATTTACAACCTTCCTATTTCATTCCTGTGCTTTAGATTTGAATATAGATTAGCCACTCAACTGTCCTAAGAAGTGCTTACATTTTTTGAAAGACGTGTTAATTTGTGACTATCTGATGCCTTTGACCTCGTTTTCGTGGACAAAAAAGCTCGTTACCATTAAAAATAAAAAAAATATTACATTTGAATTTGGAATCCGTTACTTTTATATGATTTTTCATTGTCTTTTCTTATTTTGGCGCTAATATATTGAACAATATTTTGCGATATTAAAATGGAGTGGGGTGATATAGAGAACCGAATCGCTGTGATTGCATTATACAAAGTAGGTTTGAGCCAAATACAGTTTTTAAAATTCTCCATACGCTTGGTATTAGTCAAATGTTTGTGTACCGACACAGGTATGACACTTCATAGAAACGGAGCAGCATAAATACCTAGTACTAGTACAAACGAAACAATCCGTCCGTGCACACGTCAAATGTGTGAGTTGAACAATCAGGGTCGCTACCACAGAATTTGTTGCTTTGCTTACCTGTTTTCACCACTCGAAAATCTATACGATTATCTGTTGCTATACAAGGAACAACTATTGAACAGGTGTATGACATTACCTTCTTGAGAATACATCTGGATAGTGCCCTTACCTGGGAAACACAGGTTGATAAAGTGTGCGGTAAATTGCGGACTATTGGATGTGGTACCTAGAGAGGTGGTGAGGTCTACTTACTTTGCGATAGTGCAGTCTGTCCTGCAGTATGGCCTAGAGGTCTGGGGGTGCGCCGCGGAATGGCAACGAGCGTTTCGTATGCAAAAGCGAGCAGTCCGCGCGATAGTCCACGTATCAGGGCGAACAACCGTTAGACCATACTTTGAAACCCTTGGAATCCTCACGCTGCCATCCCTTTTCATCTTACAGGTAGCCACATATGTCTTTAGTAACCAAGACGTGTACCAAAGACCGAGAGATGTGCATGACATTGCGCTCCGCGATGTTGACCGACTGCACCTGATACCACACAGACTAGCTAAGACTGACAGACTGACTCATGTAATGGGGCCGTCTGTCTTTAATAAGTTGCCACCTGATATAAAACAGGTGACTACATTGACAAGCTTTAAAGTCGAGCTAAAAAAGTGTCTACTTGAGCGTACATTCTACAGTATAGAAGAATTTTATGAATGTCGCTTATAATTCCAATTTAATGTGTTAATTTTCATTATTTTGTAATTATATGATTATTATTAGTTATGTATGTGTATGTGTAATATATTTATTTGTATGTTTAATTTATTTTATTTTATTATTCAATTTTATTTTTGTATGACGTGTAAATACTTTTTATGAATAAATATGATTATGATTATGATTTTAAAATTTACGTTTTTTATTGTTATCCGTGGATAAACAATAATAATGTGCGCAGTTTCTCACCATTATAATTCAATAATCCTAAGTGACTCGCGTAATGTCAACGTGCGACTACCAATAACCCTGTTTTTCTGGCGCTTACACGTCCCAATAACAGAGGAAAGATTGCGGGGACATCAGATTGCGGGAGACGGTGCGAGTTTCCGTTCTGTATGTAACATTATTATTAATACTGTGGTACCGGACTATAATAGGTACAATGAGACCTCCTCTTTGTGACAGTAAAAGATCTGGCCGTCCACGTAGTGTTCATACGAAAAAGGTGGTCAAAGCAGTAAGGGAAAGAATTCGAAGAAATCCTGTCCGAAAGCAAAAGATTTTATCACAGGAGATAAAGATAGCACCTAGACCCAGTCTTAGTTGGAATCGAACATTTCCGACTTCATCAGAGCTGAAAACTGGCCATCGTCTAATCCCAATCTTAATCCGCTGGATTATGTTTTATGGTCAGTTTTAGAGAAAACGGCTTGCTCTAAACGCCATGATCATTTGGAGTCCCTAAAACAATCCATACGATTGGCAGTGAAGAATTTTCCAATGGAAAGAGTGCATGCTTCTATTGATAACTGACCTCAACGTGTAAAGGGCTGTATTGCAGCCAATGGAAACCACTTCGAATAAGCTTTTTATATTTTAAATTGTTTTATATTTATGTATTAAAAGCGAACAATTTAAGCTTAAGCCGAAAGTAACACAGACACAAAAACAACTTTGTTGTGGATTGTAGGTTAGGTTCATTAGGTTTCCTGTGACCAACACACGAGCGAGCGACTGAAGCTTAGGGCGAAAGTAACACAAACACAAACAACTTTGTCGTGGGTTGTGGGTTAAGTTTGTTAGGTTTCCTGTGACTAACACACGAGCGAGCGAACGACTCAAGCTTAGGACGAAATTAACACAGACACAAAATCAACTTTGTCGTGGAGTGTAGGTTAAGTTATATAACATCCACCCATCCATCTATCCATTTCAGCCGCACAACGTCTACTGCTGGACATAGGCCTCTCCCAAAGATTTTCAAAATGACCGATCTAGAGCGAAGTTATATAACAATATAAGTATAAAAGAAGACTAAATATATTGAGAATTGAAAAAATTTAATTTGATATTATGATATTATTAACATCGAAAAAATTAATGTTATTTGTAAGAATTTTTTTTTGTTACTATAAAATTCTTCATAATAAATATTGTGAGTATGGAATAAATATTCCGTATAACGAAAATCTATAAAACTTTTGTCTGTAAAAGAGTGCACACCCAAACTATGCACACTTCCCACAAAACTACCATTTTATGATTTACAACATTCGTCCTAATTCCCTGTGCATTAGTGTGCATTAGATTTGAACATAGATTAGTCACTCAACTGTCCTAAGAATTTTTAATTCTTTTAATGATGTATTTATTTGTATTTAGACTAACTAATGCCTGTGACTTCGTTCGCGTGCACAAAAATGCTTATCAGACTAAACAACTTTTGCTGTGGCGTCATTTTATTATTTCTCATAGTTTAGCTAAAAATGTATAGTTCTGCATCAGGTGTTCCATTTACCGAAATCAATTATACCCTGTATGTTGCCCAGATTTATACCAATAAAGTTTCATTCAAATCTATCCAGAATTTCCGGAGATAAGTGTGTACAAAAAGACAAACAAACAGAGAGACATTCTCTTTAAAATTTTACTCTTTCACTGTGTATCTATCTGCTTGTTGTTTCTTTTTGGAAATTTAGTCAATATACAGACAATTTTTTTTACTATTATATGTATTGCATAATTTAAATATCGTTGTGTGCGTTTGTTTTTCATATTCATAATAGAATTAGTGCTCCATATCTAAACGATGTCAATCTCATCAGAGCCGGTATTTTCTTTTTAAGTTTCGAAAAAAATATTCATCCTCCATACAAGTGCCACCACCAAGCAACTCGACGTAGCCATGTCGTACTGAAGGCCAAGCCATTCCCCTTCTTCTACTGTTTGTTACCGCTCCCCCTAAGCAATTTTCACAAGGCCACATCACAGGTCAAGTGATGTAAGCCCACAGGGCGAACTGCGTGGTGAGGGCAAACCCCAAGTCATCCACACCAAGTGTTTCTTTTTAATTTTTAGAAATCAAAGATTGCTGCCGAAAGTTACTAACTGCTTGCGATTTGGCTGTAAATCTATATCCAGGGGTTTTTTGGGCGTAATCCGAATTTGATTTTTTTAATGTCCAAAATATGGATCTGGCATCTGGATGAAAAAAAAATCATAGTCAATCATTACGTCTCGCTGGCACTTCGTAGAGATCTGAAATTTTGTATGTGGAGGTGAAGCACTCCGCTTAACTCGAAATGCAATTATATTTTGTAAACAAAGCGTCTGGACTTCTGAATTTTGAATTTACTGACTCTAAAGAAATTGGTAGGCTTGTATGTTGTGTTCAAAATTATTTGCATATTTTTTTTTGTTAAAAAGTACTTTTTCAATCGTACTATATACCATTAGTACCATTACGCAAGAGCGTAAGGCAAGATAGCAAGTTTTTTTGTGTGCATTAAGTCATAAACATGTTTAGATGTATAAGTAATGCGAAACAATAAGGTTATCATATTCAGTATAAAAATATGAGTTTTTATTATTGTTATGACTTTTTAGACTTATTACTTGCATTAAAAAGCAAGGTTATTCTAAAATATATCATAATATTTTTTTAGAAAAAAATTACTGTAGTTTTTTAACAATCACCCAATAGGTTTCAAAGTTGGCAACACTTTTGGAGCTTACAAGGCATAAGATTTAAAAATATATATTGCCATGCCTAAGCTAACCTTTATATTAAATACTAGCAGTCCATCCCGGCTTCGCCCGTGGTACATACATAGCCTATGTCACTCAGGGATAACATACCTATCCAACAGTGAAAGAATTTTTAAAATCGATCTAGTAGTTTCGGAGCCTATTCAATACAATCAAACAAACAAACAAACAAATCTTTCCTCTTTATAATATTAGTGTAGATATACGAAATGGAACAACACAAGCATTGGTTTTAAATAAAATTCGGAGCTAGAAAGTATCGATGAGTTCATAAAAGTATATAGGAGCTTAAAACGCACAAGTTTAGTGAATATAAAATCTGCTGGATCAAACCAAGCATTCAAATTTCAGCTATGGCTTAACTCACCGTCAATCACTATATATATTTAAAATGGAACAACATACGTATTGGTTTTGAGTAAAATCGGAGGCAGAAAGTACCAAAGACTTCATACAAAAACATATGATATATATATAAAACGGAACAACACAAGCATGGGTTTTGAATAAAATGTGGACGCAGCAAGTGCGAATTAGTTCGCAAAAAATAACCGTTACGGATCCAAGTTTTCTCGGAGGTTGAATACAAAAAATGACGAGTAGAACTTTATTTCTACGAATATGTTGGACAGAATCCATTACTAGAATGCGACGTTGCCACACCGCTCGACGAATATGCGAAGGGAGCCAAGTTATTGGCCGCCAAAGGTGGAGTCTACTAAGTTCAGGCTCACTGCTGGATCTACGTAGTGCCCAAACGTCTGTTTATATATATATATATATATATATATATATATATATATATATATATATATAAAAGGAGAAGCTGACTGACTGACATATCAACGCACAGCCTAAACGCGGGCCTGGAGACTCCAAATTTGGCATATAGGTTCCTTATGGGGTCTAGGGGTGCATTTATAAAGGATTTTTAAAAAATCACCCCCTGAGGGGTGAAACGGGGTTCTAAAATTTGTATGGAGAATCAAGATTAGTTGGACCATTAAATTGGAAATTTCGCAGGAGTACTCCTGGCAGTAAAAAAGTTAATACCTGTTTCAGGATTTTTCAAAATTCAACCCGTAGGGGAATGAAATAGGGTGACCTACCCAGGCCACGCTGATACGTCCCATCGCTCTTTCTCTCGCTTTAGCAAATCACAGGAACGGGAATGGGAACGAGAATAAGAACAGGACCGGGAACAGGAATAGGAATTGGAAAACATGAAAAAAAAAGAAACTGACTAATTGGTGACTGACTTAAATATGAACTTACAGTCCAAACTGCTAGGTCTAGAGACGCCAAATTTAGCACATAGGTTCGTCATGAGGTCTAGAGGTGCACTAAGGAAGGATTTTTCAAAACTCACCCCCTAAATGGGTGAAACAAAGGTCCAAATGTTGTATGGAGAAACAAGTTAAGTGAGACCATTTTATTCAAAACTTCGCAAGAGTACTCCTGACGGTAAATGAATAAATATTTATATCAGGATTTTTCAAAATATAACCCCTACCTAGAGGGATAAAATGGGGTGACCTACTACCTAGGCCATGCTGAAGCGTTCCGTCGCTCTCTCTCTCGCTCTAGCAAATGATGGAAACTTAAATGGGAGAACGAGAACGGGAACTGGAACGGGGACTGGAACGGGAAAAAAGGAAACTGACTGACATATCAACGCATAGCCCAAACCACGGGGTCAACAATTAAAAATCCTATTAGAACCATATTCGACTTCTACGCGGACGAAGTCGCGGGTTACAGCGAGTATGTAATATTTGTTTTATAAAAACAAACAATAAATATATATCATGATCCATTACAGATTTCGCTCAGATAGATTACAGTAAACATAAGCCTAATATTGGTCGTCTAGTCTTTATAAATACGTAAGCACACATTATACCCTTTATATTTTTTGTTCGTCTGCACCAGCTATTCTCAAAGTGTTGAGACCATAATGTATAAAAAAATACATCTCCTTGTTTTACTCGTCGTCTACAATTTCTGATAAAAAATAAGCGGCCAAGTGCGAGTCAGACTCGCCCATTAAGGGTTCCGTAGCAGCAAGAAACATAATATAAAAGTCTTGTAGTATGTTTTCTTCATTTTTACATTTGAGTTGATTGAATGAAAGGTAAACTGCGGGTTACGATTTATGACGTATTAAGAAAAACTACTTACTAGACCTCGTTCAAACCAATTTTCGCTGGTAGTTTTCATGGTACCTAATGAACATCATATATATTTTTAGGGTTCCGTAGCCAAATGGCAAAAACAGAACCCTTATAGATTCGTCATGTCTGTCTGTCTGTCCGTCCGTATGTCACAGCCACTTTTTAACGAAACTATAAGACCTATACTGTTGAAACTTGGTAATTAGATTTATTATGTGAACCGCATTAAGGTTTTGACACAAAAATAGAAAAAAAAGAACAATAAATTTTGGGGGTTCCCCATACTTAGAACTGAAACTCACAGACGAATCCATAAGGGTTCCGTTTTTGCCATTTGGCTACGGAACCCTAAAAAACGTGTGGCACTCGGGGACTGCCGCGGTAAAGTTATTGCATAGGCGGAGTGGGGGTGTTAGGTTTTATTTTCGTTACGGAATTTCTTGACTCGGTCGCCGTACTCAAAGCCCGCGATAAAAGCTATGCAATAGCTTTAAAATACAAACCAAGGAATGTAGCTACGAATAAAAACCGATTAATAGATGTGTATAATTTTTTTTAAAACCGACTTTTATCTAAACTACACAACATATTTCGATAAATTTTCTATCGCCACCTGACCGCAAAAAATTCCAATCGGTCCAGGCAGCTTCGAATGATTGAACATACATAAAAAAAAAATATCGCGACGATTAATAACCTCCTGAGACGAAACTTCAACTCTTTTCTACAAAATCTTAGAAACTAATAAAAAAAACACACTGACTTTTTGGCGACCTTATTCGGCAAAAAGTTTGAGAAACTCGCCTCCATTTTTTATCGCAGCTGGTACACATAATACAGGATTGATCACCCTTAATGATTCGTATTGACGTGTTTGTATGAGATGTAGGCACAGATGGTACGTTTCTCGACAACCTAAGGGCACTTTCAGTCGACCTCTGGGAGATGAACCAAATTATCGTTTAACAAGTTACAAGTAAATTCTGTCGCGTCTTATTTCACGGGTAAATTTGATAGATGGGTTAATTACTTGACAATTTATATAGCCTTTTATGTATACTTATTAACGAGCGATCGCACAGAGCGAAACGTACCAGTTTCGAGATAGACCAAAAATGCTTTTTCGCTGTCTGTCTGTCTGTCCGGCCTGCGTGCAGGTCGCATCTCTCAACTGATGCTCGTGAAATTTTGATAACATGTTCAAAATTTGAATTTACATTTATAAGTAATTTATTTTAAGTATTTAAGTTTATTTTAGTTAGTTTAGTTTAGTATTTGATTGTAGTTATTGTTGGTCAAAAATAAATAAATGCCACCACAAAAAAAATAAGTAGATTTTTGTCGATTAAGTTATTATAGAAATTATATAGAAACTTTTCAAAATGGCGGAAATGTGGGGGTTATAAACTCTTAAAATATTCTAGTAGCACATGGTTCGATTTATAACACGTTGTATATTATAACCGATCGAGAAAATAACTATTTTGACGTCGACCATTGCGCTAAACGTGGCCTTTGGGTCTTACGGGCCTTGGCTCTATTTGCCCCTTTAGGGATAAAGACGTGATTTTGTATCTGTAAGTTTATGAGATCAGAGATTAAGTAAATAAATATCTAGATTTGACGTTTTCAACTATTGTGTTTGGCATACGGCCACCTCACGAAATGTTTCATCATCATAATCATGTCTTTTTGTCTCCACTGCAAGAGCTCGACCCTCTCTGTACAACCAGAGTCATACTTGGCCAGAGCAGCCAAAGGACTTGGCCTACACTCTCCTCGCAGGCCAGACGGGTTGGAGAGGTCTCATTTGATGTATAAAAGCTTTGTTTAGCTTGAATTTCCTAAGTCGCCTTCTACGACATCCACGGGAAGACTTGGAGTGGCCCTATTCTACTCTGCCTATTCTATTAAACCATACGTTGTCACAGGTATGGCTCTTCATACAAACGGAGCAGCATATATACCTAGTACTACTACAAACGAAACAATCCGTCCGTGCACACGTCAAATGTGTGAGTTAAACAATCAAGGATGCCACCACAGAATTTGTTGCTTTGCTTACCTGTTTTCATCACTCGGAAATCTATAAAACTTTCGTTATTTATTGTTTTCCGTCGATTAACAATGATAATGTGCGCAGTTTCTCACCATTACAATTCAATAATCCTAAGTGACTCGCATAATGTCAACGTGCAACTACCAATAACCCTGTTTTACTGCCACTTACACCTCACAATAACGGGGGAAGGGTTGCGGGGACACCAGATTGCGGGGGACGGTGCGAGTTTCCGTTCTGTATGTAATACTATTATTAATTCTGTGACGTTGTAATGTTTGTAATAATTTAAACATTTAAAATCCCAAATTAAGCGTTAATACAATCCACCGTGAATCGTCCCCTCATTAATTGTTAACGAACACACAACCAGAAATAAGTAGGCCATAATGCCGGCCGCACATATCCGGCAGCAGCGGCGGTAGCGGCAGGGCAAGCGCCCAGGGAAACTAGTTATTAGGGGCGCCAGATTTATTAACAAGTTTATTCGTTAAGCAAATTAAAAACACCCGATTGTCAAGAACACTATCTAGTGATGAGTAGCGGAACTACCGCAGTCGTATTGGTAGTTCTGGTACTCATCATTAGATGGATATCCGTAGCGCCATCTATTATTTGCCAGGCAAAAATCCCCAGCTTTCAAGCGTTAACCCCCAATAACTTTTAAACTTTATTAGAAGGATTTAACGGGTTACTCACGTATAGGGTTAGCTGCTGGCCGACATGCTCCGACCTCTTCTAACCTCATCAAAAAAAAACTTTTGAACAGCTCAACCGATTTTCATGAAACATAGCTAAGATCCACCGCAAGGAAACTTACTTTCACTTAAAAAAACCGCATCGAAATCGGTCCTTTCGTTCGAACGCTACGATGCCACAGACAGAAGGACATTTGCGTAAATTTTTTAACAACCCTCTTTTTCGTAGGGGGTAACCAGCTAATAAAATCCATGTTTGTTCTTATAACCCAGATAATCGTATTATTTTGACGACCGCGGTGGCCTAATCATCATGCCAAGCTGTCACACGGAGACCCCGGGTTCGATCCCCGGTCAGGTCAAAATGAAAAATTATCTTTTCCAGATTTTTATCTTCATATGTGATCATCATCATCAGGTCTATTTTAGTCTCCACTGCAGGAGCACGACCCTCTCTGAACTACCAGAGCCATACTTGGCTAGAACAGCCAGAGGATTTGACCTACACTCTCCACGCTGGCTAGACTGATTGGAGAGGCCTCATTGATGTTTGTAAGATTTGTTTGGCTTATAATTCCTAAGTCGCCTTCTACGACATCTTCGGGAAGACTTGGAGTGGTCCTATTCTACTTTGCCGGATACCACATGGCATGCATCTTAATATGTATTTGTTATAAAATATAGTATCTAATAATCTCAGATTGAAGATCGTCCTTTAATCTGAGCCCTTAACACAAGTCTCGAAATTCTTTGGGGCAAGCTCAATCTGTGTTATTTGTCTGTATATATTTATTTATTCATTTATTATGCGTATGATGCGAGCGAACAGCAAAAAAGAAAATAAATCTCACCCAGGGCCGCTAGCATGGCTGACCCGGCCCCGGCCGGACAATAATTTGATTACGTCCGGATTATCCGGCCGAGTTATGGCTAATAAAATACTTTTAATATTTTTAAAAGCCTATTCTTGTCCGCGGCTCCGCGCCAGCATTGTCAACTCTGGAGGACATTTGGGGTGTTTAATGTTATTATAACACAATTATTTACATTTATCCTCGTTACTTAAATGAAGATTTTAATTTCTTTCCATCTTAGATTTTTGTTAGCCTATGTTTCAGTCCCAGTGGTAGGCAAAGGCCCTATCTTTTCTTTTTCCCTGTCCGTCCGTCTTATCCATGTCCGTTCCATCCTTTTGCACGCCTCATAAGCGGAACGTTGAGGTAAGTAGGGCTCTAATCAGGGCCAAGCATTTTTCTGGACTCAAACTGTCACTATTTCTAAATTAGAATAAGTACACTTTAAATTACAAATGTAATAACAAGTGCGTTCGCTTTGTCAGTGCATAGTGGCGCACATGCTTGGTAAATGTTACTGGTTTTTTGCACGGGCTCAAGAGTTTAGAGTTTACTCATAACATCTATCTTGAACTCCAAACCGCTCTTTTAGGCGATTGACATACTGCACCGCGCCCCGTTGCTTAGTGCGCGGCTCCTTACAAAAATGACGCGCGGGCCGCGGTGTCAGTGTGTTGTCCTATGAGTGCTTTTTATACAAATTGAGCTATAGGTACTTGCATACAATGCAGCCCGCACCATGCAGCGGGGCGCGGTGCAGTATGTTAATCGCCTTATTATTCAGAGTTATGTCACTACGTGACTTATTTGTAAAATATCTGATTGTTTTAATATAAAATATACTAAAAATATATCAAGGGTCAACTCAGTCCATTATACTAACCAATTTTCCTCAAGGAACACGTATCGAAATATGAAAAGAATTTTTTGGCCTTCTATACAAGTTAACCGATCAGCTGGTCCCAGTTTCTATGGAAATCCAAAAATTATCTTTATAAAATATATTCCTAGGGGAAAGTTGTTCAGTATCACGGACTGAAATCACTCTTAAAATAGATTCAGTATATTTTGGTAAACCCTGTATAGACCTAAAATACAAACTGAATAAATTGGAATCTACTCTGCCAGGTAGAGCCACACCATCTCTACTCACAAAGGTGAAGTCACCCCATACACTGCGTGTCCAAATTAATGGAATTCGCCGTTTCTGATACAAATACAATGATAAAGTGAGTCACAATTTGCTTACCGATAAGATAACACGATAGCGATTACATGTGTATGTTACATACCTACATACATACCTAATTCGCCTCAGCTACTCTTCGGATAATCGCAAACTTATCAGTCAGTCATATTTTGCTTACTTGCTGGTCTGGGTGAAAATAAAAAACTCAGAATGTACTAGCTGCTTCTCTACCCGCGCAGATCGTAGAAGCCGATAGGGGGCGCCTATTACTATTTTGATTCCCTTTTCCTCCTTCTCGCCCACCGTCCGCTAAAAGTGGCCTTTGAGTCTCAGCCCTAGGCTCTGTCTGCAAGCCGAAAGACCCAAAATACTCTGTGTGCCCCATTAATGATGAAAACATGGCAGTGACGTCCTATTCGCATCTCGTCCTATTTTAAATTTTCTCACCGAATCTCGCTCCATTTATTTATAAAATTTACTAGAATAAGTTTTTGAACACAAAATTTATTTAGGCGCTTC
This sequence comes from Acrobasis consociella, assembly GCA_963555685.1. NCBI lineage: Eukaryota > Metazoa > Arthropoda > Insecta > Lepidoptera > Pyralidae > Acrobasis > Acrobasis consociella. The sequence continues at coordinate 797,946 of OY743106.1, forward strand.
TTCGGGCATGCACGGCAAATTTTTTTGAGATGGGAAAAAAACACTTACCGTCTAAAATAAAAATATCGAATGAAGTGTAGCAATTGTAGGATTATGATTGACTAAATGCTGGTTTATTTGCAGAATTGTGCGAAGGTGACGGTGACGAAATATCTGTGTGGTCTATAGCGTAAAAAACAGAAGCACCAAAATAAAAAAATTGAAATCTCTACCCTTCATCTGTGTGTCATAAAATTACGAGGAAAAACAATTGTAGGTATATTGTAGATCACTTGCCGTGTGGAATAGGGTCACTCTAAGTCTTCCCGTGGATATCATAGAAGGCGACTTATTAAATAGAAGCTAAACGAATCTTATAAACATCAATGAGACCGTGAAGAGTTTAGGCCAAATCCTCTGGCTGCTCTGTCCAAGTATGGCTCTGATAGTACAGAGAGGGTCATACTTCTGCAGTGGAGACAAAAACACCTGATTATGATAGTGATGATTGTGGATCAATAAAGTTTCTATAAGTAAATAAATAAAAACTGAGGTCGAGAGGAAAGCGGCAAACATCTGGACTATGCAAACCTGTTGCGGGACTTAGCAGGTTTACAGTCTGCGATAGATAAAGTCAAAGCCACTCAATATACTACGTGGGACCAAATAGACGAGTAGGTAAAAAGCCGAATTAAAAGCCTACGTCGGTTTTGAAAATGTTGGACTCACAGTTTACAAAACTCGTCAGCTGATGACTCTTGTAACAATAATGAGAATGACTTAACGGATAAATTACCTCAACCGCAATACTGAGACATTATGTAAGTGAATCGTAAACAAATCGAGGATGACTCATTGCAATGCAACGATCAGTTGTGGAGTACCCGCGAAGTGTTGTCTCGGCTTCAGACTCTGGAGCCGATCGAATTCAAAATCGATTTTGAATTCGATAAAGTAAAGAGTACAACAATAATGTCGCCTGCACAGCTACCTATAGCACCGTCTCACTCTATCCCCGTGCAAACGCAGTCGGCACCGCTGCCGAATATAACGCTGTCTCGTTCGGCCTCGGTACAAACATGAGAAGTAACATTTCCGAAAGCATCAATCATACACAATATTTACCAATAGTTAAGCGAAAGATGGCGTTGGTTTATAGGACAAATAAATGGGTTATTTTATTTTACTACAACCCCACGTACCTAATAGTACTTGTTAAACACAATTGCCATTTATATGGCTTGCATTGCATTAAGTACCTTAGTATCCTATACCTTTAAACGAGCAATTCTTGTATATTTATAAGTATATAAATTTCCGTGATCTCGGAAACGGCTCTAACGATTTCGGTGAAATTTGGTATACGGGGGTTTTCGGGGGTAAACAATCGATCTAGATTAGTCTTATGTTTGGGAAAACGCGTTTTTTCGAGTTTTCATGCGTTTTTCTTTTCACGCAGAATATGGTCGCTAATTTCGTCCTATCGGGCGCTATCCGTCTGGCCCAGCGGTTACGCGGACCGCTAGAAAGAGTGTTACGGGTTCGAATCCAAATCGGTGACATACTTTTGTTATTTTTTTATGTGCAAGTTTTTTTTTTTTTTTAGACAAGTTTAAAAAAATTTGTTAATGTTTGAGATTGAGATATAACCGAGCAAAGCTCGGTCGCCCAGGTACTTATCTACACTAATATTATAAAGAGGAAAGATTTGTTTGTTTGATTGATTGTATTGAATAGGCTCCGAAACTACTGGATCGATTTTAAAAATTCTTTCACTGTTGGATAGGTATGTTATCCCTGAGTGACATAGGCTATGTATGTACCACGGGCGAAGCCGGGATGGACTGCTAGTATATTATATTGTATCATGCTTGATTCTATAAGTATCCTTTTAAATGAGTGATTCGATTAGTCGCCACTAGATGTCATGTACGCATACTTTTTAAACGATTTTTGAGAACTTTCGTCCTCTGTTTCAACGCGCTTTTAGCAATAAACAATCAAGAAAAAAATCTTAAAATACCAAATTTCCCTCTTTCTCTCGGTCACCTTTTTTACAGTAATAAAAATTACAACTACCTACTTAACTAAACTTCAGTACAAACTTTTATAAATATTCAAAGTTAACGTTGATAACCAGCAACTAAGTAATTTTGTATTTTTATTACGGTCACAGCCACAGACATAGATATAGATAGACGACTTAAATGCACCTACTTCGCGTGTAAGTTCTCAGACAAAGCGTCGAGGTTGGCCGCCGCTACTGACAGTCCGCGCGTGTCTGTGATTGCAGCCGGACGGCAGCGAAAAATAAGATAATGCCTCGTTGCGTGATAATAAACTGCAACAGCCCAAAAATTGCAAGCGCTTATAGTCAAGGACATATTTCCTACCACAGCTAAATTATTTAAAAAAAAATTATGCGTAAATTCATTTTAAAACAATTTTTTAAGCATTCCAAGCGGTGATTCCAAGATTATACCTAAATAAGTATAGATTAAGGTTTAAAAACTATATTCACATTACATTGCCGCGTTTGCTTTGAGCGTTTGATCCGACGTTGTGTGTTAAGAAGCAATGAATATCGAAACAAGCGATACTGTCGCGCATCGCTACGACGTCGTGGTACCGGCAATTTCTCATTCGTCAGTAAAATTTAGCGACTAGTGTAGTTCGTTCTACAACATATACCAATAATCGATTTTAATCGATATCGGACTGACGAATGATATTAACTATTATTAAAGAGCCAATTTAATAGATTATAAACAAGCTTAGCTTAGCTTAGCTCCCATGCTGCTCTGGAAGAAATAAAAAAAAAACTTAGAATGTACCAGCTGCTTCTCTTCCCACGCAGATCGTAAAAGCCGATCGAGGGAATGGGCAAAAATGCAAATCATGTTAACAGGCGATGCGGCTAGCAACCCATCACTGTATTGATGGCTTTTGGGTCTTGCGGCCCTGAGCTCTGCATAGAACCGCAAGACCCAAAATGCTCTGTCTGCCCCATTAGGGATAAAGACGTGATAGTATGTATGTATGTATGTATAAACAAGCTCATTTCCTAATTTACACTTTAGAAAACGAGGGTAATATTTTCAGAGTTCATGTACATACATGTAATATAGTCGCTCTTTGAACATATACTACTGGTCACACGTTGGTGAACAAAACCGCGCGTGCGTCACTGCTCATTGCTCGTTAGTGAGTCGTCCCTACTGAATTTCCCCCATTGAAGCGGTATATTTTCGATACCTCTACGCGGAGTGAGACAAGCCTGACATGGCTAAGAACGACCGCAAGGGAAGTTGCTTCAACGTTAAAAAAACGCATTGAAATCGGTAAAAACGTGTTTTTTTATAGATAATAGTACGCAACCCTTCGTTCGCGAATTCGACTCGCACTTGGCCGATTATTTAAGAATAATAATAGTTTATTTTTAAAGTTCAATTGAAATATTTACATTATTTGTAATTTTTAGTTTTAATTTAAATTTTAATAAGTTGGTATAGTTTGAATTTCAGTTAAATTGAAATAATTTGAGTACAAATATTTATTCTTTATTATCAAACAATTTTCCGTTTAGAATCATTTGTTTATCCAATTTCATATCATTCGTCAATCAGAAAATCGATTGTGTTTTTTATCACAAATCGATTAACTTGAAAGTTAATCGATCGTATGGTTAGCGAGCGCGGAGTGAGCGAGCGAGACCACAGATATAAAATCTATGAGTATGAGCGAGACGATCAGGGCGGCGGCGTGCGTCTTCAATAAATCGTTTAAATCGTAGTGAGCGCTTTCTTTGAATCGGTTTGAATTTCCCGTCACTAAAATTGCCTGTGACGTCACAGTAGGCATTTAAAAAGTTGGCACGCTTGGTTTCCATACAAATCTTGATACGTGCGTTATCTATTACATCTATATCTGTGGTCACAGCGCTATCATATGAACACAGGAAGTAGATAACTTATGCTGTTACAATTTTGCTTAAAATATATGTCCGACTAGCTTTAGCCCGCGATTTCGTTCGCGTGGACTTAAGGTTATAAACACTTTAATTTTAATATTTCTAAAAGCCATCACATACTACTCTTTGTCCGGTCTAATATAAACCGATTAGAATTTTAAACATAGTAAACAACATGTGAACACTTTCAGTGACCAGCTGCCCACTGCTGCTCAGGGTTGTGGCTCTCTTCTGCTCAAAATATACATTTTAACGATGTTTCTTTCTTTATATCCGTAAAAGAAAAACAGATGCGCTTCCCTACTTACTTCTAGGCACAGTTTTCCTAACATTGCGTATTGTAAATTCAAATCCCGTTGGATCTCACGGTTTCGTCTCATAACAATACTTTCTTTCGAGGTGCGTACCTATGTCATTCATAGAAGATGCTGAGGTAGTAATAGGGATATAGAATTGTGGACTGGGTAAAAAAATACCTATTATTTTATTAAGCCCGTCAACTATATTATCCATAAATAAAGGACCATATTTTTTCGTTTAGCAAAGTAGTAAAAAATTACAAAGATACAGCGCTTCGAAGTTCCGGAGTGGGAGTGATTACGTCACCTTTGGTTAAAATTCTTAGCTGATCATGACGTCACGCGAAATTCAAATGCTATGTATCTTCGACATTATTCGCTAATCAGAGAAAATAACAATTACGTCTGCCATACTATTCAATAATCTATCTAGTAAGCTAAAAAAAATTACAGTTCACATTCCTATTTATAGCACCAACATAAGTGACTTTATCACCACGTTGGTTAAGTACAGCAACCAGATGCATTCAGCCATATTAATAGAAATAGAGTCGAATAGACTAACAACAGTGGTGGTCGAGTCAACTCGAGTCGCCTAAAATAGATTTATTGTTTTCCCTGCAGCGATAACATACATAAATACATACATACTATCACGTCTTTATCCCTAATGGGGCAGACAGAGCATTTTGGGTCTTGCGGCTTTATGCAGAGCCTAGGGCCGCAAGACTCAAAAGCCACTTTTAGCGTCATGGTGGGCGAGAAGATGGAAAAGCAATCAATACAGTGACGGGTTGCTAGCCGCATCGCCTGTTAAAATGATTCGCATTTTTGCCCATTCCCTCGATCGGCTTTTACGATCTGCGCGGGAAGAGAAGCAGCTGGTACATTCTAAGTTTTTTCGTTTCTCCCAGACCAGCATGCAGCGATAACATCTCTAATTATTCATGATGCGATGGATGATGAAGGATATAAAACATTGAGTATTGATAGCAAGCGTAGTCACCAGTGGTGCGATTTTTCAAACGCGGAGTCACTAAACGAACGGTTTTTTGTATGGAAAAACCATTCGTTTAGGTGACTCGTTTCAAAAATCGCACTTCAGAACGTCAACATTCCGTCATCGCCACCTAGATAAGGGCATCCAAGGCAGGCCAGCAGCGTACCGGTGGTGATCACGCGCACCGCGCAGTGCCGAGCCGGAGACTGACGCGACAAGTCGTCATTAAAGTGCGTGTGTATATCGAAACTTACAAAACGGTAAGGTTTGTTTACGTTTTCTATTTTTAAAATTATTTGATCAAACATAACTGGTTTGTTTTGCTCGCGTCGGGTGAGACGCCTACTAAAGTTTACTTTGTATTGGATACTTGCTTATACGTCCCACATTATTTTTGTTATCTTGATGATATCATACGGAGCTGGTTATTGTTAAAAATAAGTACCTATATGTGGTGGTGATTACACATAATTATCACGGTAAACCTTGGTATGACCTATTTATAAATTTAAAAACTCACTGATATTTTTTTTTGCTAAAAAACTTCGTATTTAATAAGATAAGTAACTACGAAAATCTGTATTATCCTAATCAATTCAAAAAAGGTCTCTGAGTCCCATTGCCTGTATATGGACTTTCTAATAAAAAACGGTAAATTTTAACCGGAATAGTATAATTTATTAAATTTATTAGGTATGTTTTTATTAATATAATCGTTTAATTACAAGTTACTGTATATACCTACTTAAGATAGGTACTAGGGTACTACCAGTATTGCGTCAAAAACATATTGCACTTCATCTAGGCATACTCTTGCATGGTTTAGTTTTTTTTCGTTTGGGTAATAATTATAAATGGCAAAAATGCGAATCATGTTAACAGGCGATGCGGCTAGCAACCCATCACTGTATTGATTGCTTTTCCATCTTCTCGCCCACCATGACGCTAAAAGTGGCTTTTGGGTCTTGCGTCCCTGGGTTCTGCAGAGAGCCGCAAGACCCAAAATGCTCTGTCTGCCCCATTAGGGATAAAGACGTGATAGTATGTATGTATGTATGTATGTATAAATCAGAGCCACAGAATGAATATAAGTATTACATACAGAACGGAATCTCCTAGGGCTCCGAGCAATATGCATCCCCGCCCCCGAACCTCTCCCCCGTTCTCGTCTGTTCGAGGGCGTTGAGCGGGTGAACACACACACACACATTGTCGTGTACACGGATGTATAGTTTCGTTTGTAGTAGTAGTAGGCATAAATAATACTCCGCTTCTATGAAGTGCCATATACCAGTATCAAAGCCATCTAGTTTTCAGCGAATTCACTAATTAAGGTAATTAATAAATGCTAAAACTACGCAGTTTTCGAGTTATGATATGGTACAAGGTGTCAGTATATTTATTTATTTATTTATAGAACATAGTTAGGTATAAGAGAAAAGAAATAACCAGCCAAGTGCGAGTCCATTATCTATAAAAATCACGTTTTTTGTATGGGAGCCTTAAATATTTATTTTCTTCTGTATTTGTTGTTATAGCAGCAACCGAAATACATCATCTGTGAAAATTTGAACTGTCTAGCTATCACGGTTCATGGGATACAGCCTGGTGACATACGGACAGACAGACAGACAGCGGGACAGACAGACAGACAGCGGAGTCTTAGTAACTGTAATAGTGTTCCGTTTTCCACGCCGACCTTTATGGTCGTAAATGAGGTAGACGGAATTGCTAGCAAGCAACCCATCACTATATTGATTCCCTTTTCCTGACTTCCCATAATTCAAAGTCAAAGACAAAAAAAAAATCAATGAAGCTTAAATTTATCTCTTATTTACGGTCTTTTTTTAAATATTATTTTAGGGCAAAAGCTAAAAACTACTAGCGTTTTTCTACCACGCTCAAAGAAGCATGGGTCTTATCGCCCTGAGTCCTTGCTACCCCGATCGCTAACTACCTACGATAGCAATATTGAAATATTTTTTATCGAAAGCCAACAAAACCAACTCATCTAATTAATTCACTTTCGTATTATCGTGTTCATTGACTTGGCAGGTCGTTTACCCTGACGTGCTTTCACCATGCGCCGGCGCACGGCACGCGGGGCCATGAGATTTGGATGCACAGTGTAGGTGTGGATCCTTGATTAGATACCGGGCGACACACTTACGAGTAGCGTATCACAGTATCACTCCGTGGCATGCATATATTACGTTTTATTTCTAGTTTATCCATATCTGCAAGTGTTTTTATCGACTATCAGAAAGGAGGTTTATGTACATTCACCAATTATTGAGAGTATTCACAGAAGATTCGGAAAATTCTTTTTGGAACGAAGGGACGAAAGGACGCTTTGTAAAAGGGGGCTAGACGGAAAAAATTAAGACCAAAAGTTGTAACGACACTTTTTGCTATAGCCGTGCGGCGTGCGCGTGTTTCTCTGTCTGTCTCTCTCTCTCAAACTTCACTCCGGGTGTCCCTTGACACCTCTCAAGTTTTTTTTATTTTATTTATAAAGGGTATACTGGTCAGGTGGTCCTATAGAAATTAGGAATTAGTATTTTATCAAAATTGCTTGTGAAGTTTGGGGGTGAAGTTAGTTTTTAGTGTTGTTTTCTACACAAATGATTTTGATAAAATTTCTATGGGACCACCTGACGAGTATACCGTTTATAAATAAAAAACGAATTTTTGGAATCTTCGAATAATTGGGTACTTTCCTAAGTCAAAAATAAATTATTTTATACTAATAAAAAAATAAAGCGTCGCAAAATAATGTCACTTGTCTTTAAACATATCCATTTTAACGTTATTTTAAATTTATTATTGTAGAAAAACTCATAATGAGAGCGCTATTTGACTTCAAAAATCTATGACGTCATCTGCTTGTATTTCATACAAAATCCCAAACTGTTTGTTTTGACGTTTAGAAAAAAGTTGCTGATTTGACTTGTTGGAAAATAGCGTATTGGTGAACAAACATAAAAGAAAAATAAAAGATCGGGATGAATTGATAACCTCCTCCTTTTTGAAATTTCGGTTAAAAATAGAGAATAACATAACGACATAGAGCTAAGACCATACGAAAGTTGACGATAATGCACTCTTCTTACCTAACCTAATTTCTTGTGTAATTAAAATCCACTTATAAACCTATATATTTATTTATTAGTTTATAACTGTAAAACGACTATTTCATTAATGTGTTCAAACTAATTAAATTCTATAAAAACTCATTACATGTGGTTACGTACTCGTTAGTTTGTTTAATAGTTTATACTATTAAATTTGATTATTGTGCGTACATTACTGATTGCTTAAAAATGTATTTCCCTATTCGATCGTTTAAGAAGCGATATGATATGATGTTTTTTGGTTATCGTGTACGATATAGGTACTTACCATAAAGTACGCTATCAAAAATATACCCGGAGGTCGCGGGTTCGATTCCCGGCGGGGGCAACGACTTTGTGTTGTTGTCCTAGTTTGGTTAGGACATTGTAGGCTGATCACCTGATTGTCTGATAAGTGAGATGATCCATGCTTCGGAGGGCACGTTAAGCCGTCGGTCCCGGTCACTGTCTTTGATATTGGCCTCATTGGTCAGAGCCCTTTAAGGCGGTTAAAAAAAAAACTCTGACACTAGTGTTAGACACTAACACACACGATAAGAAGAAGATAAAAAAAATACTATACTGTTAGGTATCTATAGTATTACCTCAGTGGGTGATTAAGAGATATACTATGATAATACAAGTCATAAAGTCACATACAACCATATCAATATCTAACACTATCCCTTATATCCCAAAATAAGCCATAAATGTATTATTTTAATTAAATCACTGATTTAGGATTAAGAGGACATGAGTATGTTACCAACCACCAATTTACGGAGTGTCGGAATAATCACTGCTCCTAAAATCTCTAGTAACTATACTCATATCTAAGATTTTTTATGAATGAAACGGTATGACTGTGAACATTTTATTAAATGAAAATATATAAAATAGTTCGAACGAAACGTAGTACAAACTTGACATTTTGACCACTTAGTAAATATTAAGAAATCCACATTTTTATGCTGTCAAGATTATACAAGGTGAAGGGGACATACCCATAATAGACGATGTCCGTGGCGTAATGGTCAACACGCTAGACCGCCAATCCGGAGGTCCTGGGTGCGATCCCCAGCCAGGGCAAGTTGGAAAATGGCCTTTTTCAAATTGTCCTGGGTCTTGGATGTTTATCTATATATGTATTTGTTATAAAATATGGTATCGTTGAGTTAGTATCCCATAACACAAGTCTCGAACTTACTTTGGGGCTAGCTCGATCAGTGTAATTTGTCCCCATATATCTACTAAAAAAATAATAATATTAAGATTCGGACCACGGATGATACCATATCACTAAGGCATATTAAAATTACAGTAAAAAAAACATAAACAAAACGATGTTCCCATACAAATTGCAAGGGTGGCTACACACTTTTTATATTTTAATTTAATTATACTGTACTTACTATAAGGTACTACTATAAGGTTCTCGAATGGCGGCCACGTACCGGCAAGCGCAGTGTAGGACACCCACCTGCTAGATGGTCAGACGACCTACGCAATGTTGCAGGAAGGCGCTGGATGCAGGCCGCTTCCGATCGGTCGTTTTGGAAATCCTTGGGGGAGGCCTATGTCCACCAGTGGACTTCCTGTGGCTGATATGATGATGATGATACTGTACTTAGAGATCTATAGCCCGAGGTTCAATTTGTTACAAAGAATGACAAATATGTATAATGGTGATTGATTTCACTGCTCATAGAAACACTCATTCTTACATATTACTTTAATTTGTTTTCAGAGAATGGGCAACGTGTTGTTCTCAGTCATTTGGCTCATCATCCTCATATTCATAGCATTTTGGATCGCGGGCATTGCTGCGGGGATATACATCATCTTAATTCCCTTCACAGTATGCATAGAACCTTTATCGGTAAGTGGTTTTTTTTTGAAGTGAAAACTTCTTTAGCGGCGTTGTGCACTTTTTTTGGAATGGGTAAAAATGTTAAACTCGCGTCAGGACACGTGGCCTGATCAAAAATTCGTAAGACGGCGCAGGGCGCTTGCGCGAATGTTCGTGTGTGTTTATGTTACAGCGTGCTACGCGCATCCATGGATGGTGACAGCTGATGGCTCGACCGTCTGTGTAGTGGCCATACTGCTGTTTATTTGAAAATGATTTTGTTGAAAATGAATTTGGTCATGCTTGTGACATTTGTGATAGACTGTGGTTCAGAAAAGATTTGAAATATTTAATACTGATAATTTTAGCAATTCGTGCAAAATTATTCCCTAACCATTCCAAAATATCAAAAATGCACAACGTTAATATTCAAGTTTTCACTTCTGCCAGCACTCCCAGAGTGCAACCCGTCGTTTTTTTTTAAAACAAAAAATTCCTTTTATTGTAAGGCCTAAACTTATCAAGACTTATTATTCAATAGTGACTATTATTATTATATTTTTGTAAATTAGAAGCATGAATATTTAAAAAATTTGCATGCCGATTGTTGGTGCAACACGTCTGTACAAGAGAATTAGGTATGACCTGTAAAATCGTATTTCTTACCGTGTTTGCTTGCAAATAAATTTATTTCATTTCATTTAATTTCAAGACAAATGCAATAAGCCCTAACTCGGTGGGGTTGCCTCGTTTCATTACAGCTTTCCTTATGTGACTGTAACTCTGAAATGTGTTGTCCAGAGTTATTAATCCTACTAATATTATAAACTTTGCGTTTAAGTATGGATGGATGGATGTTTGTTACTCTTTCACGCAAAAACTACTGAATGGATTTTAATGAAACTTTACAATAATATAACTTATACATCAGAATAACACAGGCTACAAGTTATAAAGATATTGTCTAATAAATGCTAGGCAGACGCAGACGAAATCGTGGGCACCAGCTAGTTAGAAATAATTAAATCATATTATTAAACAGTGTGTTGTGCATAAATGACAAAGAATAAAGGAATTTAAACAGTACTTGAAACTAGCTAACTAACTAGCTGGTAGATAGCAATAACTTTTTGGTATGAAGTCGTTAAGATAGATCTAGAACCCTCAATTACCAAACCCATTCTTTTAAAATGTATATCTGTAACTACTTCCATAGTTAATAGATTCAGGTGTTACTTTGCAGAAGTCAAAGTGACATACATGTGATTTGAATTACTTTGTGTGATTCCGCCACCAGAATCAGACAAAGTAATACAAATCATATTGTAAGTAACCACGACGATTCCACACCTGCAGCTAAATAATATCTCAATTCGATCCACCGAACTGGAAGAAATCGGAAAAATATGTTCAACACTTACTGAATACTTATAATATATAAGGTCTAACAATATATACTGAAACTATTTTAGGGGTGATACAGTCCGTGATAGTGAAGAACTTTCCCCAAGGAACATATGTCGAAATATAAAAAATATTTTTTGGCTTTCCATACAAACTCGGATCAGGTGATCGGTCAACTTGTATGGGAAGCCAAAAATTACTTTTCATATTTTGATACATGTTCCTTAGGGTAAGTTGTTCAGTAACATGGACTAAATTCACCCTTGAAATAGTTTCAGTATATTTTGTTATACCTTATATATAAAAGTATATAACTTTTCATATTTTGATACATGTTCCTTAGGGTAAGTTGTTCAGTAACATGGACTAAATTCACCCTTGAAATAGTTTCAGTATATTTTGTTATACCTTATATATAAAAGTATATAAATATATAAAAGAATAATTTGAAATGACCTAGATTCGGCGCTTCGCTTACCATCAGGTGGCACGCTTATAGGTAAACAATAAGCGGCCAAGTGCGAGTCGGACTCGCCCATGAAGGGTTCCGTAGTAACAAATAACATAATATAAAAGTCTTGTAGTATGTTTTTTTTAATTTTTATATTTGAGTTGATTGAATGAAAGGTAAATTGCCGTTTATGATTTATGACGTATTAAAAAAAAACTACTTACTTCTAATTTTCGCTGGTAGTTTTCATGGTAATGAACATCATATTTCCACTTTGGAAGTGTCTCTCGCGCAAAGTATTCGGTTTAGAAAAAAATGATATTAGAAACTTCAATATCATTTTTGAAGACCTATCTATAGATACCCCACACGGTTTGATGAAAAATAAATTTTTGAGTTTCAAGTATGGGGAATCCCAAAATTTTTTTTTTTTTCTATTTTTGTGTCAAAACCTTAATGCGGTTCACATAATACATCTACTTACCAAGCTTTAACGGTATAGGTCTTATAGTTTCGGAAGAAAGTGGCTGTGACATACGGACGGACAGACAGACCGACAGACAGACAGACAGACAGTCATACATGACGAATCCATAAGGGTTCCGTTTTTGCCATTTGGCTACGGAACCCTAAAAATTGGCTATAGGCTAGGCAATCATGAGTCTTTTCACTGGCCAGTATACACAACAAGAGTAGTAGGTTCGAAGGTTTTAATAAATAGATAACAAAACAATGACAAATAAAACCTTCACACTATACGTAGCGTCAAGGAGACGACTATTTAACGCGGAGCAAATTTGTCTTAATTGGCACTTTATTTTTCAGGGTCTCACGGACTTCTTGCTATCAGTAATACAGTTCCCGAAGTACTGCGCACAGTCCATGGTCGACGGCAAGGGATTCTAAATAAGTTAAGGGATTCTAACAAGGATTCTTCAATCAAAATGAGATAAAGACTACTGTGCCATGTGAATGTAGAGGTGTTTCTCTGTGCAAATGTATTTTCATGGTTGTGTATTTATTTTGTATGAATATTAATATGTGACCAAAAATGATGAGTAATTCAGTAATTCGTCCTATGTACCTACGGCCCATTTGGGACGAAACGCAGAAAATCAAAATTAATCAAAATTTCATTCTGCAATTCGTCCCATTCTTTTTTTGTATGGAAATTTAAACCTTATTAGCGCTTGGTACAGTCAGTGAGACAAGAATTAAGATAAATGTATATTACGAGTATGTTAGAATAGTTACATTTTTAAACATGGGACGAATTGCAGAATGAAATTTTAATTAATTTTGATGTTCTGCGTTTCGTCCCAAATGGGCCGTAGGTACATGGGACGAATTACTGAATTACTCAAAATGATAACATTATCTTCACAAACATATTTTATGTAACAGTTATGCAATATTTTTTGTTATGTTTGTTATAAATCCACCGGTGCAAATGTATCTACTTATGTAATGTCTGGTGCTCAGTAAAGTAAATAATATGAATTTGTAAAAATCATCCGCTGTGAATAATTCACAAACAATCGAATACTGACTAATTATAACTATAAAAGATGGAAATAAAAATAATAATAAGTAAGTAAGATTATATGTTTTAATATTTATTTATTTATTTAATCTTTATTTTTTATCAAATACAAATTGTACAGAACAATAGGCGAACTTAACGCTAGAAGCGTTGTCTACCAGTCAACCTTTGGGCTATGCAGATAGTCTAAATGTGAGTTGCAAGATAAAAATAGTACATAAAAAATAAAGAAGTAAACGATACATATAATGATATTTCTTAATAACTAGAAAAATATTAAACAAGTTTACCCGTGATGTTTTTTTATTATACGGCAGATAAATACGCAGAAGGCGTGTTTATCTACTTGTACAAGATAAAACAAAAAGTATAATAATCATTTCGTACTGACGTACCTTTATCGACAAGGAAGGCATTCAAACATATTTTTACTAAAAAATGTTTAGCAAATGTTTGTATTTTTTTTATAAATAATAAGGATATGATAGGGTGAACAACTAGATAATTTTTTTTACAACTTTTTTAGCCTGGTTTGCTAAATGCCATTTAATTATTAGACCGCGTAGATCATACAAGCTCAAGGGAAAGGCAACTATTCTATCTATATATACAGTCTATATTTTTTAGGTATTTTGTACATATATTTTTATGATCTTTTTTAAATATAAATTTTCCATCTGATCGCCCACCATCACGCTAAGCGTGGCCTTTGGGTCTTACGGCCCTAGGCTCAGTCTGCCCTGTTAGAAATATAGACGTGAAAATGTACCTGTAACTATATTTTTATGAATTAATGATTTTGTTTTTTTTTTTAAGTAACATGACTCATTTTGTTAGTAATCTTATTAAATTATTTTATGATGTCTATGATTCCTATTTCCAATAAACAATTCTACGTTACTGCAATAGTAAAACAGATGCCCTTGATGGGTGAGCTCAGTTTTATGTAGGAGGCGGTGATGTCATAATACTAACCAGTGTCACGTATTTACTGTAAGTAGAACACAAGCAAATTTACAAATTCCTAGAAGTTATTTACATTATATATTTAGACAACCTCCGTGGCGTAATGGTCAACACGCTAGACCGCCAGTGCGGAGGCCCTGGGTTCGATCCTCAGCCAGGACAAGTTGGAAAATGGCCTTTTTGAATTGTCCTGGGTCTTTTATTTCTATAGTATTTATTATAAAATATGGTAACGTTGAGTTAGTATCCCATAATACAAGTTAAGACTTACTTCGGGGCTAGCACAATCAGTGTAATCTGTCCATATATATATGTTTTTGGAACGAAGTTCCTTATCAAAAGTTGTAACGACACTTTTTGCTATAGTTGTAAGCCGTGCGGCGTGCGCGTGTTTGTCTGTCTCTCTCTCTCTCGAACTTCGTTCCATCCGGGTGTCCCTTGACACCTCTCAAGTTTTTATTTTTATTTACGGCGATGTATACTAGGATACATTAATTTATCCGGCATTGAAATATATTAAGATAGCGTGGCTTAGCACGCTTTAAATTATAAGATAATGATTAATTTCGTAGATATCTCTTTACGAAGAACCAGTAAAGTAATAAATGGTTACAAGGGCATGTACGATTTAATTGAGTCTTAAATGAGGATCGCTTTTATACATAAAAAATGTTTGTTTTAGAGTCAAATCCATAACAAAAACTTGAGAGGTGTCAAGGGACACCCGGATGGAACGAAGTTCCTTTCGATTAATTAAGAAAGAGAGAGACAGACAGAGAAACACGCGCACGCCGCACGGCTTACAACTATAGCAAAAAGTGTCGTTACAACTTTTGGTCTTAATTTTTTCCGTCTAGCCTCCTTTGCAACGCGCGATAAGGAACTACGTTCCAAAAATCTTTTGTGGCATGCGTTAGGCAAGTTTTTAATAACTGGGCCCTCGGACTCCAAGTACGTATCCTACAATCAGTTCACGTCTTTAGAAAATCTATATACATATAATTAAACGGTAAAAAAAATGTCTTTACATTAAATATATTTCTCAAAAAAAAATATTAGCGACATATTAATAGAGTAAGAATTGAAAAAAAATGTCTGTTTGTACACGCTTATCTCCGGAAATACTGGACGGATTCAAATGAAACTTTTTTTGTTATATAGCTGTTAAGCCTGTAGCCTGTGGCAACATATAGGGTATAATTGATTTTGGAAATTGGAACACCGGATGCAGAAAAGAACCATAATGGTCCAGCAAAACTATAAGAAAAAAAAAATACGCCTTAGCAAAAGTTGTTCAGCCTGATGAGCATTTTCCAGAGACAGAAAGTCCACGCGAACGAAGTCGCGGACTTCGGCTAGTATTAAATATAAATTCAGTTTTAAGACTAAAGTTTACATTGATGTGTGTTAACCCTATTATCGGTTTCATAAGAAGGCTCAAGGTCGCTCAACGGCAAACTAAGAAGAGGGCTTTGCTCGGTGTTTCTCCACGTGATCGAATTAGAAATGTGACAAGGTACGACCTTCGTGTATATTTCAAATGCCAACCTCAATGACTGAGCAAGAGTCAATAAGTCTGTATTTACATCCCCCCAGTAGCAATTGTGACCTATTACAAATTTTTACCTGAACATTAAAATTTAATAGATAGATAAACTCTATATTTGTCTCACTAAGGCACACACATATAAATGTACACACAAACAAATTAACACATTTAGCACCAGTATTTTTGCGGGAGATCAAAAGGACAGGAAAATATTATTTTTATTTTATTTTTATCTAACTTTATTGTTCCAAAGTACAAATATACTTTTAACAAATGGCGGACATAATGCTAAGAGCATTTTTATCCAGTCAACTATAGGGATAAACAGAGATAATTATACGGCACAAAAAACAACACAATATTTTACATTATAAAATATGTGGGTGAGAAAGTTCCATATTCTATAACAGCGTATTAGCTCGTTGAAGTGCCAGTTAGCGGGACAGATAGACGAACAGATGGTTAATGGGGCAAAGAGGTTCTCGAATGGCGTCCACTTACTGGCAAGCAAAGCGTAGGACACTACAACGTGATCTGATGACCCGACCAAAGTCGCTGGAAAGCGCTGGATGTAGGCCGCTCTTCATCGGTCATATTGGAAATCCTTGGAAGAGACCTTTATCCAGCAGTGGATGTTATGCGGCTGAGATGATCATGATGGTGAGGTTGAGAAAGAGGTTGAATTTCGTTGGGTTTTTTTATGCCAAAGTTCTTCGAAATCCTAAAGTTTGCTAGTTACGCAACTTATCTTCAGCTTCTTTGTGCTTTGGAAACCTCTCAACGTTTATTTTATCATATTATTTAAGAAACATATCCTGAAAATCACCTCAGGTAGCCTAAAAATATCTAACACTAGCTTATAAAAATATAAACTCCAGACAAAGCATCTGATTTGTTTTTTAATTAAAACAAACGCCGATTTAATTATACAAGAGAATGCATTCGACTTGCTCTGTTTGCAGTTTTATTTGGCGACCTCTGTGGCATTCACACCAGAGGTCCCGGGATCGATTCCCAGTCAGGTCAAGATGGAAAATGATCTGTTTTATTATTATTATAGATGGTTATGTTTTATATGTGCAATAAAGATTTTAACTAACTATTTCAGATTGATCGGGGTCTTGAGTGAATGTTTATCTAAATATGTATTTATTATAAAATATAGTATCGTTGAGTTAGCATCCCATAACACAAGTCCCAAACTTACTGCAAGGCTAGCTCAATCTGTGATTTGTCCGTATGTAAATACATATGAATTTATTTATTTATTATAAAACGAGCTAATAAACTCTAAAGTAAAACAAAGTTTTCTCAAGATTACAAAGTTTTTGTTTTATTCTAGTCTTTAGTTCGTTCCTGAAACACTCGTATAGATCGTAAGAAGCAAACACTGTTATTGTGCGGCAGGTTAATTTTTGACTTTCATTGGTTAAATTTTTTAAACCACATTGTTTTAAGAAATCGGAATATCAATTCCTATATGTAGATATCCAAATCCTCTGGCTACTCGGGCCAAGTATAATTGTAGTACTGGGTAGTACAGAGAGGAGTGTGCTCCTGCAGTGGAGCCTAAAAAGAAGACCTGGTGATGATAATCATGAATCGGAAAATTAAATGGGACTACTCTTACTCATTTTTCTTGTATTTTTGATGCACTCCACTCCCATACGGCAGGAAACTTACTCGCAGAATTAAAATCTACGGCTCCAAAATGATAACAAGCCTGCTTTACGGGTTAAAGAAACATGGAGACGATCAGCAGAAATGAAGACATTCAATCATTGGAAATCAGTGTTTTTGGTTATGGCTGTATGTGACATTGTAGCACTCGAACGGATGGACCAATTTCGTTTTTTTTTTTTTTTTTGCAAAAGCAAGTTCCCTTGCAATATTTTTAAGCAATTTTTGATAAAAAATGGTTTACATACATACATACTATCACGTCTTTATCCCTAATGGGGCAGACAGAGCATTTTGGGCCTTGCGGTTCTATGCAGAGCCCAGGGCCGCAAGACCCAAAAGCCACTTTTAGCGTCATGGTGGGCGAGAAGATGGAAAAGCAATCAATACAGTGATAGGTTGCTAGCCGCATCGCCTGTTAACATGATTTGCATTTTTGCCCATTCCCTCGATCGGCTTTTACGATCTGCGTGGGAAGAGAAGCAGCTGGTACATTCTAAGTTTTTTTTATTTCTCCCAGACCAGCATGGGAAAAAACGGTTTGGCCGTATAAAAGGTAACACTTGAAAATCGGAGTTTGTCTGGCAAATAACCGATGGCGCTACGGATATTAGTTCTACGATTTTAATTCCTCCGCTCATCCCTAGATGGCGTTTTCATAACTATTGAATGTTTTTTTTGCCTGGCAAATAAACTGGTTTCCACTTGTTTAGAGCTCAAAAATCGAGCTCAAAGCAGGAAAAAGCACTCGATGCAAACGCATAATGGTTTCTTGGTACGCCATTGCGGCCACTGTGTTGTTTACGCCATTGTGCGATGTTTCCACAGTAATGATTATTTCTTATGCATTCTGTGATTCTTTGTGGAGATTCTAAAATTTTAATTGTTAAAGATAACTACGTTAAATTATTAAATGATTTACGATCAACTTGCACGTACTTGTGCATCCAGAAATCCGCTTCAAATCAAAACCTTTTATCTTAATGTCAAAACAAAAATATTCTTTGGTTTTATATAAAACATCGGACTGTCCTATTTCTCTGTATTTTTTTTAATACTAATTACCCTAATTATCCGTACCCAAAGGGTATAAACGGAACTAAGACTCCTGTCTGTAACTTTGTTTGTCCGTCTGACTGTCACCAGGCTGTCTCATGAACCGTTATAGCTAGACAGTTGAAATTTTCACAAGTGATATATTTCTATTGCTGCTCTAACAACAAATATTAAAAATAAGCGGCCAAGTGCGAGTTGGACTCGACCATGAAGGGTTCCGTAGCAGAAAAATAATGGCTTTTTTTCTATTTTTGTGTAAAAATCTTAATGCGGTATACAGAATACATCTACTTACAAAGTTTCAACAGTATAGTTCTTATAGTTTCGGAAAAAAGTGGCTGTGACATACGGACGGACAGACAGATAGACAGACACACATGACGAATCTATAAGGGTTCCGATTATGCCAATTGGCTACGGAACCCTAAAAACAATATTTAAGTGGGGCTCTCATATAACGTGATTTTTTACAGATAATGTTTTTTACAGTTCGGAACCCTTCGTGCGCGAGTCCGACTCGCATTTGGCTTTTTTATTTGCTTATCCCTCGAAATGTTGCCACGTTAGCATATCCACTCGGCTCCGGGGAGCGACCAACCTGAATAAGGAATCATGCACACAGATCACCTCGTCAGGCCGCCGCTGTAAAATGTAAGACCTCGTAACGCTGATTGGATAACACCTTCTGGACCCATTGACCTTACCACGACACGCTGCTTTGCATAACGTGCAAGTTTCAAACGTCTGTTTAAGGTAGACTTTCGAAGCGACACAGACAGACGCCGCGACAGAGCGACAGATAGATATTCTGTGCAAAGGTATGAAAATTATGGGAACATCATTCGAGCGCAGCGACACTGACGCGGCGTCTATGGCGTCAGTGACGCGGCGCCACTGACGCAATAGACGCTCGCTTCGAAAGTCTACCTTTAGAATAAGGTAAAAAGCTTTTTTCAACACATCTACATTTTGACAGCTGGCAACCCGTGATATGATTCCGAGTTTTTGGCGGGAAGTCAAGGGGCTCATTTGGAGTTTGCTTTAATTCTAACTACCTGAATTTTCCGGGGTCCAGTGGCGCCCCCATTAGAAATAAATCATTTGACAGGAAACGGAAATATCATTTATAATGTTGTCTTGACCAAGCCCTAGATTGCCGTTTAAACTATTTAATGAACTACTGTTCGTAAAGCTTTTCTACACACATTAGTGAAAAACGGCCTCATATGGATAATGTGCGTAGAAAAGCTTCAACTTCCCATTTTAAATTGTAATCAGTAGTCCATAAAATAGTTTGAACGGTTATCTGGGGCTTGATCAAGACACAATTTTAAATTGTATGTCCATTTCTTTTCAAAAAAATTATTTTAAATGGGGCGGCACTGGACCCCGGGAAATTCTAGAGTTTAAATTGATTCTATGAGGACTTTATAATATGAATTGGTGTAGTTTTGTGTTATAAATGCTCATGCTCATGGACAATATGTGAAATTTTTAAAGTGGACAATCATAGTGCGGCTGTAGAGGTATATATTTGCGGACCGTGGTGGGTCTGTAGGCACCGTCCGCCACACAATCGGCTATGAAAACCAGTGGACTCGTAAAGATTTGTCGAGGCATTTGTAGAAGCAATCAAAGGACTTGCACCAACCTTTGATTGTATAGTTCGGGTTAGGTAAGGAATAAAGAAGTGAAAAAATAGAGATAGAAATAAAATGATATGATTCCGAGTTGCGTTTTAGACTTGTTTAACAGCCTCCGTGGTGTAGTGGTTAGAGCGTTCGGCTCATACCCGGAGGTCGCGGGTTCGATTCCCGGCGGGGGCAACGACTTTGTGTTGTTGTCCTGGTTTGGTAAGGACATTGCAGCCTGATCACCCGATTGTCTGATAAGTAAGATGATCCGTGCTTTGGAGGGCACGTTAAGCCGTCGGTCCCGGTCACTGTCTTTGACAATAGTCGTTACCTAAAACCATGTCAGAGGCCTTTAAGGCGGTTTAAAAACTCTGACACTAGTGTTAGTCACTAACACACTCGATAAGAAGAAGAAGACTTGTTTCCACTGTAGACCATTTGCGTTAGCGATCATCCGATTCAACTGAGTTTGTAAACAGACCCACTAAATTACTTACTGAAATAGAAATGTATAAAAATAAATAATTTTATTAATTTATTTATTTTTAGGATAGCTTTCGAAACATGTAAAGTGGGAGTAAATTTTTTCTCTCGACTATCCCACCATGTGGTTTATATTTAAATAGGTCTTTCAAAATTATTGTTAAATATTTGGTTTAATAGCAATTTTTAGCTAGAGCCAGGTGTATCTGCTAAACGGTTGTATAGCAATAAGTGAAAAAAATCTCAGCAGTAGTATATATATCGATGTTTAAAGGAAAACTATCAGAGCTAAGTAGAGGTTATAAATTAAAAAGTTAAAAGCGATCAGCTTATAAAACGAACTCCGAAAAGGATGATTTCAAACAAATTCAATAGAAAAAAGTTTTTAGACATTTTCGTCGCAACTACAGAATCCTACACTGTGCGGGGCCCGACACGCACTTGGCCGGTTACTAAATTCTGAATATTGACTAGATTCTGAATATAGACTAGAGAGGAGAGACATTTTATTCACTTCAATACATAATTTTTTTACCGTAGTAAGTTTTACATATATGTCATTTAAAGAACATTTTCAGAAAAAGAGAACTCTTTTAAACAAAAAATGGGCAGAGATGTTCATCGCCTTTTTTAATATGAAGCGATAAGAAAGGTCACAAATCACGCACACGTGAACTGCGTGAATCTGCGTGATTGAGTAGTGCTTTAGACGACGCAATACGTATTGTGTTCCAAATCTAGGCCTGGCTACGGGTACACTTAGAAATAGACAGTACAACATTATTTTAATATTTTTTAAAAACTTAAACCGACTTCCCTCCCAAACTGCATAGCCGAATTTGATAAAATATCTATGGGACTACCGGCACAGGTATGGCACTTCATTCATACAAACGGAGCAGCATATATAACTAGTACTACTACAAACGAAACAATCCGTCCGTGCACACGTCAAATGTGTGAGTTAAACAATCAGGGTCGCCGCTACAGAATTTGTTGCTTTGCTTACCTGTTTTCATCACTTGGAAATCTTTAAATTTTAAGAATAAGAATAAGAATAAGATAATAATAATAATAATTTTCGTTATTTATTGTTTTCCGTGGATAAACAATGATAATGTGCGCAGTTTCTCACCATTATAATTCAATAATCCTAAGTGACTCGCGTAATGTCAACGTGCGACTACCAATAACCCTGTTTTACTGACGCTTACACCTCACAATAACGGGGGAAGGGTTACGGGGACACCAGATTGCGGGGGACGGTGCGAGTTTCCGTTCTGTATGTAATAATATTATTAATTCTGTGCTACCGGTATATGCCTTCAAACAAAAAAGAATTTTACAAATCGATCCAGGCGAATAATAGGTGGACATACATAAAAAACCAACCTCCTCCTTTTTAGAAGTCGGTTAAAAACTGTTGTATTTTTTATTTTATTTATCAAGGGGTGCCAACAGCTATTTGAAGCAAAAATCTTGTGATAATTTATTAATTAGCATAGCAGAGCATTATTGCTAATAAGACTGAAGGTCCGGTGTGGGCGCATTGGATTAAAACCCATGGGCCCTCGAATGAACGAATTGAAAAGTAAGTAAGACTTGTAATTTTATAAATTATTTAAAATGTTTTGACGATATTAATAGTAAAAATACATGCAATATGTACATAATATGATATGTATAATATATGTAATTGGTGAATGTGGGAGGGGAGAGGACTAGTGTATAATTCTTCTATGGACAAAAAAGGTCCGAAATAAAGATATTTTATTTTATTTTATTTATTTATTTATTAAAATAAGAGACGATAATATTGTACTTGAAGTAAATCATACCATAACTCGTAGTTAGCTAAACGAAATTAACTGCAGATGAACCTACGTTCTAAGCAACAAAAATAAAATAAAAATCCCAACATGTAACAAAGTGTTTTGACGTTTGTTTGTTTGTTTCTCGTGTGAGGAAATGGCCAACGTGTCAGATTTGTTAGGTTGCTTAAGGGCATGTGATATTTGATGTGGACGTAATGTGGCTGAAATAAGTTATGATAAAATAAATATGGCGTAAAGTCACCATAGTATGTACTAGACAATTTACGTACTACATAAACAATTTCTCGCCCACCATGACGCTAAAAGTGGCTTTTGGGCCTTGCGGCCCTGGGCTCTGCATAGAACCGCAAGACCCAAAATGCTCTGTCTGCCCCATTAGGGATAAAGACGTGATAGTATGTATGTATGTATAAACAATTTCGAAAAAAAAAATGAAACTACCTGACAAGTATACCTGTTAAACAAAAAAATGATTTTTCTAATCGGTCCATGCGTTTTCGAATAATCGAAAAACATACATAATATACTCCCATGCTGGTCTGGGAGAAATAAAAAAACTTAGAATGTACCAGCTGCTTCTCTTCCCACGCAGATCGTAAAATCCGATCGAGGGAATGGGCAAAAATGCAATTCATGTTAACAGGCGATGCGGCTAGCAACCCATCACTGTATTGATTGCTTTTCCATCTTCTCGCCCACCATGGCGCTAAAAGTGGCTTTTGGGTCTTGCGGCCCTGGGCTCTGCATAGAACCGCAAGACTCAAAATGCTCTGTCTGCCCCATTAGGGATAAAGACGTGATAGTATGTATGTATGTATACATAAAAAAACAAGATTCGGACGAATTGATAACCTACTTCTTTTTGAAGGTCTTAGCCTCAACCTTAGGGCTTCAGGCACGATTTATATTTATTTAAAAATACAGAGTAACAGTATAAAGTACACCAAAAGATAAGCTAAGCAGTACCTACTCTGATTCTTCAATGCAAGAGTTATATAATTCTAAAACAACTGCCATCGTGGTGAAGTGGTTATTAGAGCGTTCAGCTCATACCCGGAGGTCGCGGGTTCGATTCCCGGCGGGGGCAACGACTTTGTGTTGTTGTCCTAGTTTGGTTCGGACATTGTAGGCTGATCACCTGATTGTCCGATAAGTAAAATGATCCGTGCTTCGGAGGGCACGTTAAGCCGTCGGTCCCGGTCACTGTCTTTGACATTGGTCGTTACCTAAAACCATGTCAGAGGCCTTTAAGGCGGTTTAAAAACTTTGACACTAGTGTTAGTCACTAACACACACGAGAAGAAGAAGATTCTAAAACAAACATACACATAAATTATCACGTATGTTTACCATGAAGGCAGGAACTATGGATCTCCATGTTCTTCGTCACTTTTTACTCTTTCGCTATTCTAAAATATCTTACTTTCATCGGATCTAGAACTTGAGCTGTTTATAAGATAGTTGGTCAGTGGCGTCGCGTTAGGCGTACATCAAGCGATTTCATAACGGCGGAATTACGCGATATTTCAGGGCTGAAATTTATGGAAGAGGAATTGTGAACACCTCCGAGGGATCTCATAAGGTTGTACACTGAAATATGGCGGGCGGTGCTGCGAATTGTTGGATCGACACGAGATGCAAATCATGTGACGTAATCCGGACTATACCCCTTTATTGGTATTTCAGTAGTTACTTTTTAAAAAGAAAATATTGAGAAAGTTTCTTATATATAATACAAAACGTTACCTATTTTTACCCAACTGCTTAGAGTTACGTGTTTCGCGCGTATCGTACTTTGAATGTTTGTTTGTAAATTTCTCTATTACTTTGTCCTGTATAAGTTAAGTGTATTGTGTGTCTTTTTGGTACCACTAAAATGATTATCTATCTATCAAATCTACCTCTTATTTTTTTTGAATTGCGACAGTTAGGGTGTGGTTAGATTTGCTCAAAAACCCCAGGTGTCTTTAGATAGGTGTTTTTCTGACAGTTGGGTTTTGTTGTTTTTTTTTTAATAATTGCTTAAGTAAATATAACGATTTTGAGTAAGTTCTTCGTTACAATATATTTGACCTCAAACTCTTTTGTATTTTAGACATTATGTGTGTACATGATGTCATAAAAACAACTAGGCAAACACTCGTACAGCCCGCACTATAATATACTTACAAGCAATATTTGAAGTCATAAAGGCTATCGCTTGCAGTACAAACGCTACCCGTCATATTTAACAGGATAGGGTCAAACTGCGGCGAAATTAAATTAATTATTTAAGACACTATCACTTTAAGGGTTATTCTGGGCTTGCGACAAAAAGTCACCCAGACAGAATTAACATATTGAAGACTGTTTCTTCCAATTAGAACAGTTGCAGACTGTAAGCGCCTGCAAGATTATATTGACAAAGTGGTAGCATGGAGCAATAGAAACAAGCTTGGGTTCAAAGTCACGAAATGCCAGACCATTTCGTTTACAAAAGTGCATAACCCGATCTAGTATAACTAGAAGATCGGGGATACATCACTAGAAAGGGTCACAGTAGTAAAAGACTTGGGAGTTCGGTTGACGTCACAACTAGGTTTTCAGCAAAATATACTACATATTTGTAAAATAGCGTTTAGAAATCTGGATTTTATTCTACACAGGGCGGGTGGTTTTACAAATATGCATGTAATATATCTTTCTTTCTCCTCACCTTATCCCACTTTACGTGGGGTCGGGACAGCATGTGAGTCTTTTCCATTTTCATTATCCTTTGTCAAGGCACTTGTTACATTCTTTTTGTCCATGTCGTCCTTAACGCATTCCATCCACCGTTTCTTAATGTAATATATACGTTATGTAATTGTCAAACTACCCAAGGATTGGTTCTGGTTTACCCTTTGGGTTCCGGAGGTCAGAATGCAGTCGCTCTGTGTACAAACCAGTAAGTAACCTCGACAAATCTCGTTGGTTAGGTAGCAGACCTCGGGCTCTGAAGCATTACTGCTGAGGGTGCAACCGGGAAAATCTCGTTGGTTAGGTAGCAGACCTCGGGCTCTGAAGCATTACTGCTGAGGGTGCAACCGAGAAAATCTCGTTGGTTAGGTAGCAGACCTCGGGCTCTGAAGCATTACTGCTGAGGGTGCAACCGGGAAAATACACTCGGATGATGATGATGTTGGAAAAGGTACAGAATAAGTTCTTGAGGTATTTATATAAGAGACTGTACGGAGTGTATCCTTTATATCCTCTGATGTATCCCACATTTTTTTTGTTGGGATATTTTGTAGTTTTTCTAATGAATACTAAAAAGAGAATAAAATAAATATTTGAGTTGAGCTCCCAGACGACTAAAGTGATTTTTTTACAGGCATCAATGACCTTAAAATGCTTCGTCTGCCCCATTAGGGATAAAGACGTGGCAGTGTATGTATATCATACTAGCTGTACCTGCCGGCTTCGCTCCCCGTGGGAATTTCGAGATAAAGAGTTCCCCGAGTCTCAAACTATATCCATACCAAATTTCATCCAAATCAGTTCATTACTTCTAGCGTGAAGAGGTAACAAACAAACCAATATACAAACTTACTTTGGCATTTATAATATTATAAGTAGGACTAATATTATAAAAGCGAAAGTTTGTGAGTATGTGTGTATTTATTACTTCTTCACGCGCAAACGGCTAGACCAACTTTGATAAAATTTGGTACGCAGGAAGGTGATACCCTGGACTAACACATAAACTACTTTAACCGCGAATAACACCTCAGAGCGCAGTTAGTATAATCATATAGTTATCTTTATAAAATAATAAGAATTTTCTCTTCTGTAAAGGGGCATACCGTATCAATTGGCAGCCAAGACCCATTAATTTGATAAAACTAGACAGTTATGTAGACGCAGCGCAGTCTAAGTGCATTTTCTTGTATCTCTTACAACTTATCAGTGGGAGAAAAATGTTAACTTTAATGGAGTTTTGATTAATAGAGGCGTATATTACAGTATTACACTATAAAGTATTATATTACACCCTTTTATTGACCGATTTTCAAAATGGAAGAGGTTATTTGTAGGAATCTTTTATTATCATTTTTTCATGAATGTTCACCGATAATTTAAGGACGTCTGGAGCGACTTGGAAAATTCTTTTGTTGTCTATAAGAGTATACTTGTCAGGTGGTCCTGCAAATTTTATCAAAATCAGTTGCGTAGTTTGGCAGTGACTCCCGCTCAGGTTCGTTTCTCGTGCAAAGGATAGCCATTGCGATCCAGCGCGGCAATGCTGCCAGCATTTTGGGCACCTTTGCACGGGAAACGATGAAGGGCGGTTTATATGACTGATACTTGTATGTACTTACGAAATAGTTTTGACAGTGTTTATATGACATAATGTATTTTATTTGTTTGGCAGTTAAGTTGGTTAAAAAAATATTTTTTATTTATTTATTGATTATGGCTTACCAACATTTGTTTACGTTGTTACTTAATTCTAAAATTTTACTTATTAAAATTATTAGGAACAAGCTGCGCCTTGCGGTTTTACCTGTGCCTAAAGTAGTATGAAAAATATTTTTGGTATTCGATACAAATTCGGATCAGCTGATCAGTTGTATGAAAGGCCAAAAATTATTTTTCATATTACGATATATTACGTTCCAGAAAGTTGTTCAGTATCATGGAATGAATTCACCCTTACAATAGTTTCAGTGTATTTTATTTTTCTTTATTAAATGTCAATTTTCGCTGAAACCTTTCTTTTCCTTGTATTCATAGTATAAAGTGAAGTGTGCAACGCTTAAGTAGATTATTGCATAATAATAAACATAATATAATATTAACTAAATAAATACAACCTAAAATTAAAACTAACTAAAACGAATTAAAAATAATTTATATTAAATTATATAAAAAATTGAGGCCAAATCGCTGCCGTTACAGGGCAAAGTACCCAAGAGGCTGGCGGCATTTCCGCGTTGGATAGTAATAGAATACTATATAGTGTATTTTGTTAGACCTTATATATATATATTAGTACATTATGGTACTAGTGTGTAACATTGGTGATTACCGCCGCGGCGCCATTGAGACCCGAGCCGTAGGCGAGGGTCTTAAGAGAGCCAAGGACGGTAATCATCAATACACACGTGTATCATACGACGTTTTTCAACACACTTGTGAATAAAATAACAATAAAAACTAATTTTATTTAGTAGATAAAAAGTTTATTTAGAGAAACAATTAGTAAATATGCAGTTAGTAAAATTATAATTAACTGTTTTTGATGACATAGCGGTCTCAACAGATAGATTATTTATTGAAATACTTCATGTTCTATTGTAATTTGAGATGGCTCATTAATCGTGTAGGTAGGTGAAATCCAATCATTGGATGTACTTGGTGTTTTGTCAGTAGGAATCTTTTATAAATTTTTCAATATCGTCAGACGATAAAACTTTGATTTCTTGCTTCTAAATCCATCGGATAGTCTCTTTAGATAAGCTTACAAATTAGTGAGTATGTTTTTAAGTCTACTCCATTCTTTGTTCGGACTGTACTTTTTAACATTGAGTATAAACACCACAAAGAGCTAGGTTTGTACTTAGAAGATAATTCTTTAAAGTACGCCATGAACACTTTTTCTGAAAAAGAATGCGTATTCTTGCTGTTTTGCCATTTTATGAAATTTTGGTACGCTAATAGATATTTTTCCTTGGAGTTTTCAGGTAATAAACTTTCTACAACGTTAAGGGCTTCACATCTTATATCGGGCGGTGTACAACATAAATCATTTTCTTCGTAACTAGTACTTGTAGACATTTTAATTAATAAATAACTATAATTTCAACAGTGAAAACGAGTTGCAAAAATGTTTCGCTATGGCAGGAAAAATTAATCAGTCAGTTTTCCTAAGCGCGCGCATTGCGATCGGCCACAGACTAAAGACATAAGTTTTTTTTTTTGCGCATAAGATTTGCGCCTATTCTGCCACGTACAAAATGGGGAATTTAAAGTTTTCTTTTATTACAGAGAAAACAAAAGTTATACTTGAGTGAAAGTATTATTTATTAAACACGTACGAGTTAAAATTATCTATTTAAATAAGAAGTTGCATGAAATGAGCAAGCAATAGGAACATTAATTTGTTTGTTCTATTGAACACGATCTTTTTTTGAATAAAAACTTTTTTAATAAGAACAAAGCAACTCAACGCAAGTACATATACAATTCCATGAACTCAACCAATAAAATAAAATAAAAAATCTATAACTCACTAGTGAGTTATAGCAATGAAAAAGTCACAGTTTGATTATGGGTGTCATTATGTGCCTAATTGCGGTGACCATAGAGCCACTTTATGAGCAAGTGTGTTGAAAATGTATTTTTCTTGCTTATGTAGCACAATCTACAAATAAAGTTGTTTATTTTGCCACTGTGTAAAGCTCTAGGTAGGTACTTGGCAACGGTTGAAGTTTCGATTGTAAAGGAAGTCGACTTGCAAAGTGCGCTATTTCCGATAACTGAGTGAAATAGCTTCAATATTCGAGCTACAGCGAGAAAACTGAGCTGTGCAAGATTTTCATACACTTTGTTAGCGGATTTAATTTCCTGAATTTATTCCTGAATAATATTTTTCCCTGACGATCTAGGAAAAATAAAGTCAAGTCAAAATCATTTATCTTTGGATATTTGTATTACTTGATAAAAAAAATAACGTAACTAAATATATACCAACTGATCTCTTCCCGTTTAGATCGTAAAAACCGATCGACCAAATGGGCGAAAATGTACATAATGTAAATAGCGTACGTAGCTAGCAACCCATCACTATATTGATTAATTTCCACCTTCTCGCCCACTGTCATGCTAAAAATGGTCTTTGGGTCTTGCGGCACTGGGCTCTGTCGGTTTAAAGTCGCAAGACTCAAAATGCTTTGTAGTGTATTGTATTATTATTTAAAACAATAATTTTTCAAATTATTGTTGGGCCATATGCCGTGTAGGGTTCCGTACACGGCGTTCCGTTGCGATTGCCAACTTTCAGATCATGCCACTAAAAACGTCCAATATTTAGTATACTACCCATGCCAAATTACAACTGTCTAGTATAGTCTCTGGGTAAAACCGTAGACGGACATACAGACAGACATGGCGAAATTATAAGGGTTCCTTGTTTCCTACGGAACCCTAAAAACTAACTTTACTTTAAGTAACAGTAACAGAGAACTACGCAACAAAAAAATTACTTAGCTGAACATTTTTTTGCAGTTATTTGGATAAAAACCAAAACTCTAAACACGTTTTTAAAAAAAAAGGTTTAGACTACTCTGAAACTTGGGTATATTTTATGTGAATAAATCTTACTTTACAGAATTTATCGATCGGTTCAACGAATTTCAGTTCATAAATATCAGCTAGAGGACTTCGTTACAATAATGCGGGATTTATTCAAATTATCGTAATTTAATATCATTGAGCACAATTAAAATTGGTCCTGTAGTGAACAGAGCGATTTATGCGAAACGTGACGTTAATAATCAAAGTTATAAATTACATTCGTTTCGTTTAAATAATCGAGCACTAATTATAAAGTTTGTTATTAATACCTATTTAAAATAATACGCGACGCTCGGTGACCTATTTATAAAACGGAATGCAATATAAATGGGATAATTTTTAAAGCTAAAAACCGATTTTCCCCTAATACTACACTATTGATTTGGCTAAAATGTCTATTACGATCTCACAAGTATCTATAGCCTCAAACAAAAATTTTTCATGTCGGTCTTTTATTCGTAGACTAGGTCTATTTATTCGTAGACGTCTGTCTACAAATTATCCGTGAACATACATAAAAAAACAAGCGAGGCTTAGAGCACACACCTTTAAGGTGGTCAGACGACTTGACCAGAGTCGCTGGAAAGCACTGGATGCAGGCCGGTCTTGATCGGTCATTTTGGAAATCTTTG
The DNA here is from genome assembly GCA_963555685.1 of Acrobasis consociella. Classification (NCBI taxonomy): domain Eukaryota; kingdom Metazoa; phylum Arthropoda; class Insecta; order Lepidoptera; family Pyralidae; genus Acrobasis; species Acrobasis consociella. Next base: position 828,706 of record OY743106.1, read on the forward strand.
GGTGAGGCCTATGTCCCAGTAGTGGACGATATGCGGCTCAAATGATGATGAATTGATAATCTCCTTCTTTTTAAGGGAGTGTAAGTGAAATAGAACGCCGCTTAGCAGACAAAGGTTTCGACCCCCGCTCCATACGGTATCTGGATCAAAGAATTGCCACCGCTATACAAAGAGGGAATGCAGCAAGCCGTGATGAGCAATGTGACGTAGCGTTTGCGCGGGATCGAACCACGGATGCTAACATCAACATAAAATTTAGAGACTCCGTTACCAGAGTGGTAGGACGGGGTCTGTGCCTATGGGGTTGATCGAGAGGGATGGCAAATCAAACCACTTCTACACAAGACGACTATCTTTATTACAAGTTCCACAAAGTCTCTTAACCCGTCAACGACCGGAATCGCAGACACAATAGATTTCTATTGTTAACGGGTTCACATGTGAACCGTCGGGGTTTGATAGATTAAACTTATCTTAGGCTAAACTTAACCTACCGAACCGTATCACTTATCTTATTAAGCACAAATAAGAAAGGGAGAGTGGACGCAAGGGATTGCGTACACAGCGATACACGGTATGTCTGAATTTAGTCGTCTTCGGCAATCTATAATGGCTATATATGGCGTGTACGGTACGATCAATAAAATCACTGGGGTGCTAAGTAGTGCGCCAAGTGAGGATACGGGTCCGCTGGGCGTCTGTAACGGGACGCCGCGGGAATAGGGACTCAGATTGTACTTCTGACAATCGGTCTCATAAAATGGGTCACGCCAGAGGCGTCGGTAACCAAAGGGTGCGCGGCCCTAGGGTTTTACGGAAAGCACAAGCCGGTAGGTACGCTCAGGTATCATCGGGAAGAGGGATTATCTAGACTCCACTCAAGGGGTTGAGTGCCTGCTCCTAATAGAGGATCGCTCAGGGTACAAACTCGGTGCGCTACGGGATGAGTGGTCGTCACCACTCAAGAACGGAACGGGACGGAAGTGCTATCTAGCACTGACCGGGAGTGTGCGCTCAGGTCACGACGGAATGAGGGGTTTCCCAGACGCCACTCAAGGGGGGTGAGAGCTTACACCAAACGGTGTCCAGAGGACGGAACGCTCAGGGCACAAACCCGGGTACGCTCGGGGCGTGACGGGATGAGGGGTCGCCAAGACTCCACTCACTAACGGGCCCGCGGGCCTAACTATAGAACCTGCGGGAATAAACGGGATCACGCTATCGAACGAGGAAAAACCCCCGCCGACCACGTGACTTCTCTAACCCCTGGAAGAAGGGGAAACTACAGGGTTCGCTATCGAACGAGGACAACCCCCGCCGACCACTAGCCCTCGGGAATCTACGGGGAAGCTAAGGGATTTCGCTATCGAACGAGGACAACCCCCGCCGACCACTAGTCCCGGTGAAACCTAAGGGATTTCGCTATCGAACGAGGGCAACCCCCGCCGACCACTAGTCCCGGTGGAACCTAAGGGATTTCGCTATCGAACGAGGACAACCCCCGCCGACCACTAGTCCCGGTGGAACCTAAGGGATTTCGCTATCGAACGAGGATAACCCCCGCCGACCACTAGTCCCGGTGGAACCTAAGTGTTGTAGGTTAACCAGCTTTGTATTTGAGGGTGGTAAAATAATATATCAGTTGTTGTCTGGCACTCGCGGTGTTTCATTCAAACATAACATGGTGACAGCGGTTACCTATGTTTTATGCGGAGAAACGTAATAAATATTACCTAATAGTCATCCTAAACGGGTATCTTGTGTGTGGAAATATAAAATTGTGATATATTGGTGTAAAAGTGATATTTGGGATAAACAATGGAGCACGCTCGACCACCAGCGGAATTAAACATGGACGGCGGTCCCGTTAGCCGGGCTAACGCGTGGAAAAAGTGGAGGCAACAATTCTTGTTATTTTTAAAGGCTTCGGGGGTTCACACCGAGCCATCAAGTGTTCAAGCCAGCCTACTAATAAATTTGATTGGTGCCGATGGCTTCGACATATACCAAGCATTTAGTTTTGCAACCGAGGCAGAAAGGGACGACATACAACTGGTTTTGAAAAAGTTTGATAACTACTTTGGCACGAAGGTGAATAAGACTCTTCGACGTTATCAATTTTTTACACGCAATCAGGAAGATGGAGAATCGATTCAGCAGTATGTGACGGCCTTGCGGTTATTAAGCAAAGATTGCGAATTTTCTAACCTCGAAGATGATTTGATCAAGGACCGAATCGTATGTGGCGTTCGAAACCCGACACTGAGAGACAGGTTATTGCGATGTGAAGATTTGAATCTCGATAAAGCCATGAAGCTGTGTCAGGCCGAAGAGTTGTCTCAAGAAAGTGGAGTGCAGTTAAGTGGCAATAGTTCAGTGCAGGTGAATGCTGTAGAACAGCGTAGAGTGTTCAACAGACGGAGAATGCAATCGCGGGATTCCAGCGACGCCGGTGCAGGCCCGAGTCGCGCGGGCGGGCGCGGCCGCGGCGCTGCGGCGGCGGGCCGCGGGCGGCCGCTCGCCGCGTGCCAGCGCTGCGGCGGCGCGAGCTGCGACGACGGCGCTTGCCCAGCACAGTTTGTTGATTGTTTTGTTTGCGGGAAACGGGGACATTTTGCACGCACATGTAAGTCTAAATACAATTTTAATAACAGCCAACGCGTGAAACGTGTTTATGATATCGAAGGAGAAGAAAATAGTGATTCTGACTGTGAGTTATTTTACGTTTCAGTGATAAAAGGTCGTAATAGTAGTTCGGAGGAGTGGACTGAAAATATTAGGTGCGGCAGTGGTATTGAAAAATTTAAACTCGATACTGGAGCGGACATAAATGTTATGTCATGTGATACATTTTTAAATCTAGGATTTAAATCTGAAAAAATTAAACCTGATAGGATAAAGTTAGAGTCGTATAGTGGCGATTCAATACCAGTAAAGGGCATCTGTTATTTGCCTTGTTTGTATAAGAATAATAAGTATATTCTAAAATTTGCTATAGCCGACATGAGTTGCCAAAGTGTGTTGGGACGAAAATGTTGCGAGGAATTAGGGCTTGTGCGTCGCGTTCATTCAATAAATTTATCTGAACATAAGGATTTGTTCAAGGGTCTAGGGTGCCTTCCGGGTAAATATCACATAGTGATAGACAAGTCTGTGCGTCCAGTAGTATGCGCGACGCGTAAAGTTCCTCTAGGCCTTCGCGATCGTTTAGCCGAGGAGCTCAGAAGAATGGAAGATTTGGGAGTCATAAGAAAAGTTACTCATCCTACTCCATGGGTGCATCCTTTAGTAATAGCGGCAAAAAAGAACAATGGTATTCGTATATGTCTCGATCCTCGCGAACTGAACCGGGCAGTCCAGCGCGCCCATTTCCAGCTCCCGACTGTATCTGAATTAGCTGCCAAGTTACATGGTGCACGTATTTTTTCTGTTCTTGATGCTAATTCTGGATTTTGGACTATTTCATTAGATGAAGAGAGTGCCGACCTTTGTACTTTTTCATCACCTTTTGGTAGATATCAGTTTCTTCGGCTTCCCTTTGGCATATCTTGTGCTTCAGAGGTCTTCCATGGGAAAATGCGTCAGCTGTTAGAAGACTTAGAAGGGGTAGATAATTTTGTAGATGACGTAATAGTGTGGGGGAGAAATAAAATAGAACACGATAGAAGGTTGTTAAGTTTACTAAAACGCGCGAGAGAAATTAATTTAAAATTCAACAAAGAAAAATGTAAAATCGGAGTCGAACAAGTAACCTATTTGGGACATGTTTTTGACGCAGAGGGGATGAGACCGGATTACGACAAAATTAAAGCTGTGAAAGAGATGGCGGTTCCAGTAGATAGGAAAGCTTTAGAAAGGTTTTTAGGCGCAGTTAATTACCTATCAAAATTTATTCCAAATTATTCTGACATTGCCCTTCCTTTAACAAACTTACTAAAAAAAGATACCGTCTGGTGTTGGGAGGAGAGTGCGCAACAGGCTTTTGAAAGATTAAAACAACGGGTGTGCAGCGCGCCGGAACTAGCTCTGTATGACGTGTCTAAACCCGTGGTGTTATCAGTGGACGCCTCTCGAGACGCGCTAGGTGCGGTGCTCATGCAAGGCGGCCGGCCGGTGGAGTACGCGTCGCGGACATTGACGGACGCACAGAGGCGATATGCTCAGATTGAGAAAGAGCTATTAGCTATAGTTTTCGCGTGTGAGAGGTTCCATCAATACGTGTATGGAAAAGAAAAGATTATAGTCGAATCTGATCACAAGCCTCTTGAAAGCATATTCAAAAAACCTCTAATGTCAGTTCCAGCCCGCTTGCAACGCATGATGCTAAGAATTCAGGGCTATGATTTAGTGGTTAGTTATAAACCCGGCAAATACATGTATATTCCGGATACCTTGTCTCGCGCACCACTGCCCGATCTGTATAGTGAGAAGGTGCATGAAAACGTCTTGTATCAGATACAAATGGTCGTTGATAATTTGTCCATGTCAAAAAATAAATTAGAATTGATAAAAAATGAAATTATTTCTGATTCCGATTTGAAAGAATTATTAAAATGTATCAAAGATGGGTGGGCCGACCATAAATGCGAGTTACATAATAATATAAGGGAATATTGGTCTATGAGAGATGAGTTATACGAAATCGATAACATAATATTTAAAGAAAATTTAGTTCTTATACCTAAAATATTACGAAAAGATATGTTGAAAATTGTTCACGAAGGCCACTTAGGTATAGACCGGTGTAAGCGGCGCGCGAGACAAGTTATGTTCTGGCCGAATATGTCGTGTGAGATTGAAAATTATGTTAAACAATGCCGAGTTTGTCAGGAGAGTTTAAACGCCCCCGCGAAGGAGCCAATGATTCCTATAGACATTCCAAAACTGCCGTGGAATAAGGTGGGATCAGATATTTTTGAGTTTAGAAAAAAATATTTTCTCATTGTTGTTGACTACTATTCAAATTTTGTCGAAGTAAGCAAATTGAATAATATTACTTCCCATTCCGTTATTCAGAGTATGAAGGAAATGTTTTCACGGCATGGGATTCCAGAAACACTAATTAGTGATAATGGTACTCAGTACAGTAGTCGAGATTTCAGAAAGTTTTCAGATGAGTGGGGCTTCACGCACGTGACATCTTCGCCACTGTACTCACAGGCGAATGGCAAAAGTGAACGTGCTGTGCAGACAGTAAAAGCCCTGCTCAGTAAGTCGATTAAATGTAACGGAGATTTTTATTTAGCATTGCTCAACTACAGAAATACGCCCCGGGACGGTTTAAGCTCTCCAGCTCAACTCTTGATGAGCAGGAGGTTGCGCTGCAAGTTACCGGTTAATACGAAACTGTTAGTACCTAAGCCCGTAGATAAATCTGAATACACAAAGTTATTACAGAAACAAAATTTATCGAAACAATATTACGATTTGCGTTCAAAAAAATTACCGGAACTAGAAAAAGGCGATGAAGTTATATGTATTGACGGAAAACAAAGAAGCAGAGCCAAAGTTGTCAGCAAAGCGAATACTCCCAGGTCATACATTGTAGAAAACAGACTAGGAGCTCGTTATAGACGTAATCGCAGGCACCTGATTAAATGTCAGATAAAGAATGAAGATGGTATACCTGGGAGTGCTTCTGAAGAATCATTTTCCGATGCGAGTGAAGATATAGGTCCATCCGAGGAAAATGGCAATAAAGTCGAAAGTAAACCCATAGATCGACCTATATCTCCACCTCTTACACGCCGTCGAGCCAGACAGCTGGCCCAAGACGAGATTACAATGTGATTTTTTTTTATAAAAATAGGTACTCGTTTGGGTACCTATTAAAATGTTATTATTTATGTTATTCTTTTGTTCTAAGAAAGTATATAATAGAACTTAATTATTTTTTTTCGTCAAACCATGTAGCTAGCTAGAACAAGTATGTATAATCTTACAAATATGTTAATGCATAGATAGATAGTGCAACTAGGTATACCCAGATAGTTACATTTATACCTTTTGTTTATTTAGGTGGTGGATTTACATGTAATTTTTTTTATATATCAAAAGGGGGAATGTAAGATATAAATATTTGTTAATTTTACGGGGGAAATGTTGTAGGTTAACCAGCTTTGTATTTGAGGGTGGTAAAATAATAAATCAGTTGTTGTCTGGCACTCGCGGTGTTTCATTCAAACATAACACTAAGGGATTTCGCTATCGAACGAGGATAACCCCCGCCGACCACTAGTCCCGGTGGAACCTAAGGGATTTCGCTATCGAACGAGGATAACCCCCGCCGACCACTAGTCCCCGTAGAACCGCTATCGTACGAGGATAAGCCCCCGCCGACCACGGTGGACAGCCCGGAATGGACTGACGATTTGTTCGCCGCCGTTTGCGCTTATATAGCCGGCCGCTGCTAGCGGCACGAGTGGGGGAACCGGTTTGAAGCGGATTTGACTGGTATGACGCGGTATGCGTATCGCTGTGTGCGTTACAACGTTGTTTCTTATTGATGTGGGTAGTGACGGGCGGTTCGGAGAATGCTACGTCACAGCACGTTTGAACCAGGTACTATAAATAAATAAATAAAATAAATTTATTTCAGGTTACAAAGACCCATATTTACAAATACACCATGTCAGTCGCTCTTACAATCTATTATTACAATTAAGAATTCGTTAAACACAATAAATTACAATAAATGTCAAATTGTGAGTAATGTTTTTTCTGTACTTTAGTTAAATTTACCAATTCCTGTGTATTAATCAATGTTTTTATCGTGACCAAATTGTTGATTTAAATGACATTGTTTATATATTTTATATGCCACAGTTAATATATGATATACATAACATACCTATACATGGAATACGAAATAAAAATACTTAGCTATTTGTAATTTAATTAAAAATTCCAACGGCTATTTTTATTGTTTTTCACAAAAAGCGTTTAAATCTAAATCATTAACTAAAAATGCCGATTATTTCAGTCCGAAGCCTCATAACCGTCATAAAGATTCCAGATTAACATTGCAGGCCAAAAGGTTTTAGACAAAGGCTCGAGACCAATTTATTTACTTCATTTAAGGGCTTGGCATTTCATTTTAATTGAATGCCGAGCGGTTTTAAGGGGTAAAAAAATTATAAATACAAATAGACAGACGTTAGGGCCAACTCGCTTTATTGTCAAACCATATTCACCTCTATTTCAATTTGAGAAATGCACAGAATAGCTTGAACAAAACGAAAGCCTTGCAGAATTTCTTTCAAGCTATTGTATGCATTTCATAGATAGAAATAAAGGTGACTAGACTATAGGCTGCCAGTCTCTACAGTTTCGGTGTGAGTTAAGCCGAAATGTAGAAACCTAATTTTTAATAAGCAGCATCTTAGTATCTCTGATTGCCGTTTTTGAAGAGAGTGATGATACATGCATGCCCGCCGGTTACGGTTATTTTCGACCTCACCTCTTTTTTTCAGATGTTCAAGAAAAAAAAGTAATCACTGATGAGTGTACATAGAGCCAAAAAAGGTCTGTCAGGATCGTAGCAAGTGGAGGTCCAGTCTTTGCATGCATACCGCTGTGGGAAACAAGCGTGATAATATTTTTGTGATATAGTTACTTACTAATAGGTTTTGTATAAAATATGGAAGATAAAGTTATCAAGACCAAAATTGCCAATGTAGGTGTGACAGCGCAGCTGAAGTCAGACCTGAAAGACCGGAAAGATAGGCAATAAAAGCGAAGTAATTGGTTATTTGACGACCTCCGTGGCGTAGTGGTCACCATGCTAGTCCGCCACCCACAGATCCCAGGTTCGATTCCCGGTCAGGGCAAGTTGGAAAATGGCCTTTTTCAAATTGTCCTGGGTCTTGGATGTTTATCTATGTATGTATTTGTTATAAAATATAGTATCGTTGAGTTAGTATCCCATAACACAAGTCTCGAACTTACTTTGGGGCTAGCTCAATCTGTGTAATTTGTCCCTATTTATTTATTATTATTATTTATCATCCCAAAAGAATATGAAATTCCCTCGGGATTGTCAAATAATGAACCACACGGGCTACGCGGCGGATAACAACGAGAAATTCATATAAAATTGAGTTTTATTTCGATTTTAAGTTTCTTAAAGAATAGAAGTGGTGTTTTCTTTAATGCCAACGTTATTTAAAGTAAAGTGAATAGCAAATCAAACAAGATAACACAATTTGCATTCTTCTGTCTCTCGCCGTTGGTGTTTAATTACTTTACTCCACTGCGTTCCTAACAAAGAAACTGGAAATGTGCTGAAAGTTACGCTGTCCATTTACTTGGGATATAAAACGATCGCTTAGAATAAAACTAGTGGCTCTTTGAGCTGGTAGACCTCACGAGTATACTTAGTATTAAAACGAAAAGCTTCGCCCAAGGAAAAATATGATTTTTAAAATTTTTCAACCCCATATTTCAACTATTTATGATAATTGTAAGTAATTGTGATTCTGGCTTATATCTTTTATATGTTATATAGACGCCAACTTTCTTCTGTTTTCTTTTCCTAAAAGTTGGCAGGGAGAGAATGCTTTAGCATTAAGTCCACCTATTGTAGCTTTTGGCTCTTTTGTTTTTAAATAGTCAAAAAATAAAAATATTTTGAAAAACTTATATTAATATAATTAATATTCTACTTAAATAATTAACGAACCAAGTATGTATACGACTGATGCTCACAAAATCAGTAAAAAAATGCGACCTATATCATCAGGCGGGAACAGCCGAAATTCAGAACATCCGAACATTCGAAATTCAGACACACGAAAGAACTTTTGAGGAAGCTGAAAACACAGGCACTTCGCTCGTTAATTAAATTAATAAAGGATCATTATCATCATCATTTCAGTTGCGTAACGTCTACTGCGAGACATAGGCCTTATTTAAGAAAATCCTTAATATTATCATCATAATTTCAGTTGCGTAAAGTCCACTGCGGAACATAGGCCTTTCCCAAGGATTTCCAAAATTACCGATTTAGAGCGGCCTGCATCCAGCCAAAAAGTCAAAACATATACTATCACGTCTTTTTTCCTACTTGAGCAGACAAAGCATTTTGAGTCTTGCGGGCAGAGCCCCGCAAGACCTTAAAGCCATTTTTAGCGTAATGGTTAGCGATAAGATGGAAAAAGGATTATTTCTCTCGACTTTTAAGATCTCTGCGGGAAAAAAACAGCTGGGGTCTTTTACGTCTTTTCTTTTGTTCCTCACTTCATTGTTCAAAATTAAAAACCGATTTCATCCCCAAACTACACAACCGATTTTAAAAAAAGGCGAGGACCTGAAAAGTCATCTTTCAAACAAAAAATAAATTTTCCAAATCGGTTTAGGCTCTTTCGAAAAATCATCCTCATCCTTTTGGAAGTCGGTTAAAACAGGAAATCGAAACTTTGTTTTCGGAGAAACAAATTGCAATCAATAAGAATAGTTGAGAACATAGCTTCAGAACGAAGTATCGCAAGTTGTACGAAATGAATTAGTTTCCGCACAAAGAGTTCAACCGTTCCATTAAACTTTTTACATTTTCATTACACGACTACGACTCAGTTCACCTCTCTGCGAGGTTCGATATTGCTCTTTGATATAGGTAATTAATCAAGAAATTTCTCGTTTTAAATTAAAGTGTAAGTTTAGATGTTGCAATTTAGTAGATTGAAGTCAGCTTCCACCTTTAGTTTATGAGTGAAATAAGAATAAATATCTCCTGCCAAGGAAACGTTTGTCGATCGCTTGTTATTAACACAAGTCGATTCATGGTTATGGAATTTTCTTCTCACTTCGTATTGCCTCAGTATCATAGATGACTATTGACATGCATATGCCGTGTGAGGTCTCATTGATGTTTATATTTGTTTAGCTTGTATTTCCTCAGTCGCTTTCTACGACATCCACGGGAGGACTTGGAGTGGTCCTACAATGGTCATTTATTTATTTATTTATAGAGTAGAATGGGATCACTCCAAGTCCTCCCGTTGATGTCGTACAAATAAAATTCAAGCTAAACAAAGGTTCAATCAATCAATGATACCTCTCCAACCCGACTGGCCAGCGAGGAGAGTGTAAGCCAAGTCCTCCGGCTTATCTAGCCAAGTATGATTCTGGTAGTACAGAGAGGGTTGTGCTCCTGCAGTGGAGACAAAAAGATCTGATAATAATGATAATGATGCATTTCTTTTGAGCAGAAAAAGTCGGAATCTCAAAGCTCAAGTAACTGGTAACGCTATGAGAAGACAAGTAACACTAGTGTATTGGACTAGTGACGTTAAATTGTACTTGTACTTGCTACTCAAACTGTGCCAACTTCCCCCATTCCTTTAAAAGTCTATATTTACCCAAAGATTGTCTGAAAGCGATCGCTTTCTCTTTAATGTACAATAAATAATAATGATATAGAAACAGACTTAAAAAAAAAAAGATAATATATTAAAAATTCGTACAAGGTTAGTCAGTTTTAATTATTGTTATATTCAATTGATAAAAAAGTTTTATCTTATCATAATACTTATCTCAGTATCCATGACTAGTGGTGATCACCTACCATCAGGTGAGGCGCTTGTTCGTTTGCCGACCTATAAAATAAAATAAAAATCTCAGTGTTAAAATCTAGTCGTGCTTTTGTACATACATACATACATACTATCACGTCTTTATCCCTAATGGGGCAGACAGAGCGTTTTGGGTCTTGCGGCTCTATGCAGAGCCCAGGGCCGCAAGACCAAAAAGCCACTTTTAGCGTCATGGTGGGCGAGAAGATGGAAAAGCAATCAATACAGTGATGGGTTGCTAGCCGCATCGCCTGTTAATATGATTCGCATTTTTGCCCATTCCCTCGATCGGCTTTTACGATCTGCGCAGGAAGAGAAGCAGCTGGTACATTCTAATTTTTTTCATTTCTCCCAGACCAGCATGGGATATGGGATGCTTGTGTTTCTTTAATATAAGAAGAGTTTTTCCGCCCTGACACACTTGCAGGTAGAACTAAACGTAGATACTCTTGTTTCAGTGGAATTGCTTTAAATTCTGGCAAAGCGGGGTCAATGACCGCCGCGTGAAATGCATTGCGATTGTTCTCGTTGCAAGCGAGCACACACACAAGTTAATACAGTACGGAAGTGGAACTATATTGATGTTCTTTGCTACATGAAAGACGGAGGTATTTCTCGGCGTTCAAACTCTTAAAAATTCGAAGACAATAGTGATATGACAAGACTTAGCACAGTCGATCCTGTTGCTAATAACTGTGTGTTTTATGTTAATATGATGCTGTCAAACCGGTTTCGGTCATCGCAACTGCTTATGAAAGCCATTTATGTAAGGCCAGTGGTAAGGGGTAAATATTGCTAGGCTCACATTTTGTGGAGCCCAGTTTTACTTGAGATTCAACTGATTTCTAAAAAAGAGGAGGTTATTAGAGTGAAGTAAGCGAAGCGTCTCAGTTTCGAAATTTTCCAAACAAGATTTTGTCCGCCTGTTTGGTTGTTTATGCCTACAGGTCGCATTTTTCAACCGATTCTCGTGAAAGTTTAAAACATGCTATTTAACAAAAATCTATGTAACATTTTTTTTTCAAAAATGTTACATAGCTTTTTTATTACCCTTAGGTATGAAGAAGACGCGACTTTTTTTATCTAAACTTATTTATCTGATAAACTTAAGGCTCCTCCCTGCGCTAGCGACCTTGAAAACACAAAAAAATTAATTTCTCTTTCTGTAAGTGAGATTATTAGAAACCCTCGTACAACTTTTTAGCTAGTATCCTGAAGTTTCATTAGAACCTCGAAAGTCATTGAAATACTATCCGGTTTAGAAACCTTTACAAAAAGAGTCAAAAATTGCCGTTTTTAGTATTTTTTGCAAAGGAAAATTCAGGGTATTTTATTTCAATGATTTTCGAGGTTCTAATGAAACTTAAGGATACTAACTAAAAAGTTGTACGAGGGTTTCTGATAATCTCACTTACAGAAAGAGAAATTAATTTTTTTGTGTTTTCAAGGTAGTTAGCGCGGGGAGGACCCTTAAATGTATCGGGATGACTCGCTAGGCGTACAGCTCACAGAGCCACTAATTTTTATGTTTGTTCACCTATTACCTATTCAAAATCGCCTGGACCGATTTGGCAAATTTATTTATTTTGTTTGAAAGGGAAATCTTATCTAAATCGGTTGTGTAGTGTGCAAGTGAAGTTGGTGTTTTAGTTTTGAAAAATTATTATTTCTGTAGCGTCTGTATTTTGCATGCATTTACCGCGGTCACACAGGTGCATGTGCACTTATAGGATGCAGGTGCAGCTCGTTACTGACCGCTTGTATTGCATTGTGTGCGGTGTAACGATACAGAGGATTTGCACTTAAATAAAATCTCAATATGTAGTGACAAAATCTACTGGACTGTTGTTTCAGAAAGTACTCGTGAAATGTTACATTCCTATAGGTTTTTAGTAACTTGCCTACGGATTTTGAATAAATTTTGGGGGAACATGAATTTTTCGATTGAAATAAGTTATTTAAAAGGAAACGGAAATATCATTTAAAATGTTGTGTTGACCAAGTCCTAGAAAACTCTTCAAACTATTTCATAAACTACTGTTTACAGTTTAAAGTGAGAACGTAAAGCTTTTCTTCGCATAGGTAGCTATTTGAGAAAAACGGCTACTATTGGCAAATGTACGAAGTCCTTATTTATTTCAAATGGACTAGCACTGGACTCCGATTTTAATTGCTTTACATACTACCTAAAAGAAGATTACAGTACAGCAAATGATAGTTTCTAATGAATTAAGGAATTAGATGTCTTGACCGCAAAAAAAGAAACTAAACTTCTTTCATTCCAGTGCGGTTCGCTCCGGTAAAACTACTCCATTTAGGAGTGCAATATATCTGCCGGCAGTTTCTATGTGGCATATTAAGAGCTCGCGAAAAGGATGGGTTAATTCTATCGATAGCGGAATGGAAGTTTTAAATGAGTTTGGCGCCATTACTGGCACACGTGATGCGCTGAGCGGCCGCCATGAAAGATTTCATGGCGATGGCGAGTTTTTATGTGCTTTTGTTTTGGAAAAAAGTAATAAGTATCAGCTCTTCTCGCTCAGATTGAGGAATTTGCCGGGAGTCAGATAAAATATGTTCGCTCACCCTATATCTAATGAGGAAGTTTCCTGGGTTAAAATTAATTATTTGTTACTGTTATTAGAATAAAACATCACAAAATAATGTCACTTGTCATTGAGCCATCCATTTTCAACCTGATTTTCGATTTATTATTGCGGTAAAACTACTTTTAAGAGCGCTTCTTCTCGTATCCAAAGCTCAAAATAAAATCAGTTTTTTTCCCTCCAGAAGGTTGCCACTTTCACAGCGTTGTCTGAGGTTTTATATAGGTCATGCTTAGAGCGCTATTTATCAATTAACTATGACGTCATTATAGAAAATATTCGTTTTGACGTTTAGAAAAAGTTCTGTCTAATCTGAGTTGTTAGAAACACCTTTGTTGAAGTGAAAACTTCTTTAGCGGCGTTGTGCACTTTTTTTGGAATGGGTAAAAAATTTTAAACTCGCGTCAGGACACGTGGCCTGATCGAAAATTCGTAAGACGTCGCAGGGCGCTTGCGCGAATGTTCGTGTGTGTTTATGTTACAGCGTGCTACGCGCATCCATGGATGGTGACAGCTGATGGCTTGACCGTCTGTGTAGTGGCCATACTGCTGTGTATTTGAAAATGAATTTGGTCATGCTTGTGACATTTGTGACAGACTGTGGTTCAGAGAAGATTTGAAATATTTTATACTGATAATTAAAGCAATTCGTGCAAAATTATTCCCTAACCATTCCAAAATATCAAAAATGCACAACGTTGATATTCAAGTTTTCACTTCTGCCGGCACTCCCAGAGTGCAACCCGTCGTTTTTTTATTTTATTGCGCTAGATATTCCTTTGACATATTCTGGCTACAATCAATAAGACGGCTACCCTCGAAGCCAAGAGTCATAACATTTTAAAGCAATCCAGCGCCAATGCCACAGGCCTATCCGAGCAAATTGAAAAAGCCAGCTCTCGGCCGACGCCGGGTGCGCTTTACGCTCTTTTAAATTGGAAAATTGAATGCACTGCACCCCGCCCCCCACGTCTTTATTTTCCATAGGTGACTTGCAGATCGGCGAAATTGCCGATGAAACGTGGAAAGCGAAACGCTTTTGGCTTCGGCATGGATGCAGTTAGAAAATATTTTCTGAAACAACATTTGATTTTCGTTCGGGGAATAATTGGATTGAAAAATCAGCAAAGTTGCAGTTACTACTAAAAGTGTTTTAATGGACTTAATTGGCATTTTTAATGAATTCCTTTTCTTTTATTCTAGTTTTTTTTTTTTTTGCAATTTCTCTGTTTGTATGCATTGATGTCGTTTTTCAAGAAGCTACTTGAACTGCATTTCTTCTGTGAGTTCTCGTTACACTCAGAATATAAAGTGGTGTCGTTTCTTTAACCCTCCAAGCTGAATTTGCATCAAGTTTGTCGACGTCAAGTCAAAAAAAAATACGTTTCAAGAGATATTTTTAAAGAAAATACTACTTTTCTCAAGTAGTGTAGGAACACTTTAAGGTTCTCTTAAGCTATAAAAGTAAACTAATTAAAGTAACAAAACCGCAGAGAAAGCTGATTTTCTTTGGACATTTTCTATAGCTATCATATAATCCGGCCGTCGGCCATTGAGAATTCTGGAAAGCAATCCGGCCGCTGCCATTCCAGTCAGGATCGGCTCTTTCTGCTTACACGGTGAAGACCTGCATTGAACAATGTTTATTAGACTGCAACGAGTTCTCCTTCTTTCCTACTCAAGTGAGTTCAGCACAGCATGTAGGTACATATATCGCTTCCAAGTATCTTTTACTTCGTCATTTCGACCAAGAAAGTCACGCTTTTACTTAATCTATTATTTTAGCGCTCGGCACATACCCACCCATGGTAAAAACGGTACCCTATTACTAAAACTCCACAGTCTGTCCGTCTGTCTGTCACCAGGCTCTATCTCATGAACTGACATAGCTACACAGTGAAATTTTTCAGTGAAAAGTAACCAGATTATGTATTTATTTCTATTGCCGCTTTATCAACAAATACTAGAAATAGAATTAAATAAATATTTAAGCAGGAGTCCATACAACACACGTGTTTTTTTTGTGGGTAATTCGCAATTGGCCGGTTTTTTAAATATTCCAAACGTTTTCTTCTTTATCCTCCCTCGATTTTGCAGCCGTTTAGTTTCATATTTAGAACTCGTTTCACAATGTTCGTGTCCTCTAAAATTTGCTTCTGTCGAAGCCAAATACATTTTGATTGTCAAGTCATAGCAGCAAATACACCGATCTAAAATCACCGATGGTAATAAAGACATCCGTGTAAATACACCCGGTGCGGGACGACGCTACCCTGCATTCAATTTTCCAATTTAAAAAAGCGTAAACCGCGCCCGCGCGCCCGCAGTCGACCTCAGACTTTCAATTTGCTCTTCGATATAGGCATTTGGCACTAGCATTGCTTTAGATTTTTTTATTCCTACATTAGGCACAGATTTAGTACAAGTATTAAGGTACAATACAGAAACTCACTTCTCCCGCGATAACGTTCTTGATATCCCCCGCAATTCGGTTTAATGTGGGTAGATAGAAAATAGGTTAATAATAAAAATATACGCAAAAATCACATATTGAGCTAGCCCCAAGTTCGAGAGTTATGTTATGGGAAACTAGCTTTATTTTATAACAAATACATATAAAGGTAAACGTCCAAGAAACAAAATAAGACAGTTGGGTAAAATGAGTTGATCTACTTTTTAACAGAGTTCCAAAAAGGTTATCAATTCAAAGACGCCTAGACTGATTTAAAAATTCATTTTTGTTTGAAAGGGTATACTGGGGAGGTGGTCTCGTAGATTTTTTTTAAATCGGTCGTGTAGCTAAGGGGTTGAAGTCTATTTTTAGTTTTTAAAAATTATAAATCTATAACTACAGGCTTGCGTTTCACTCAAACACGTAAGATCTAAATGCGTGGCATATTCGAGCATGGCTGTTTGCACCATATAGATTTTGTATTTCCAAATTTCTTGGAAACCCACGTCTCAGTAAATCTTCCACTTCCTCAGATTCTCGCAAAGAAAAAGATCCTCCTGCACGTCTGGAGTGCAGCCGTAAATCCCGCTAATGTGTAGCATCCGGCGGCCCAACATGGGCATCTTAGTCCACGAGGGAAGTACCACTGTTGTGCGACAAACTGTTGCCCGACAAACGTATGACCGACATAAAATTTGATCATAGCAGATGTAATTACTAACGTAACACCCATAGAAACTATTGGAGGTAAGTAGGCAAAACTAGTAAACGAAATTGTACCAGCTGCTCTCACAGAGATGGCAGCACACACGACTGGCAAAAAAGTGAAAAAAGAAGTGTTGAGTATGTTTTAAAAATATTTTTTTGCATTTCATATAAGCCTTATTTAATTAATAAGAGTACTACTTTATTTAAATAATAGTAATACAAGATTTTAATGTTTTATTAATATCTATAGCGCCATCTAATGACAAGAGAAGAGAAACAAGTATGTTTGTTTATATCGCGATGTTGGAATAGTACTACTATTGCGCAACATCAATTTTGTTCGACCAATGTTTGACTGACATATCATCATAAAATCAGTATAAGCATTTTCGGATATCAAACTGATAACCAAAAATTGGGCAAAAATGCGAATCATTTTAACAGGCGATGCGGCTAGCAACCCGTCACTGTATCGATTGCTTTTCCATCTTCTCGCCCACCATGACGCTAAAAGTGGCTTTTGAGTCTTGCGGCCCTAGGTTCTGCATAGAGCCGCAATACCCAAAATGCTCTGTCTGCCCCATTAGGGATAAAGACGTGATAGTATGTATGTAAACTGATAACCACCAAACTTTAGACGCTACAAAACGCTATAAACCAAAAAGCAGAGAGCCAGAAGCTTAACAGCGAGCAGAAAATATAAAAATATTGTTATTGACATACAGCAACTGACAAATACACAAATTTATTTGCCAGGCAAATAAAAAAATCCCCGATTTTCAATATTGTCATAGGTAAATGCCATCTAGTTAATGGGTGAGCAAAGTAACTAAATTCTTACATCAAGCATAGCTACGAACCACCGCAAGGGAAATTGCTTTTACGTAAAAAACCTCATAGAACTTGCTCCATCCGTTCGATCGCTGCGATGCTATAAGCAGACAGACATTTACGTCAAACTTATAAAACCCTTCTGTTTGACGGGGGGTAAAATTAGGTGTCAAACATGTCGTGAGTTCAAAAGTTGCATTTATTTAATGTGTAAACACATAGAATAAGTACTATTACTAACATACTACAAGTGACACATACACACATACATACATATTATCACGTCTTTATCCCTAATGGGGCGGACAGAGCATTTTGGGTCTTGCGGTTCTATGCAGAGCCCAGGGCCGCAAGACCCAAAAGCCACTTTTAGCGTCATGGTGGGCGAGAAGATGGAAAAGCAATCAGTACAGTGATGGGTTGCTAGCCGCATCGCCTGTTAACATGATTTGCGTTTTTGCTTATTCCCTCGATCTGCGTGGGAAGAGAAGCAGCTGGTACATTCTAAGTTTTTTTATTTCTCCCAGACCAGAATGGGAGTACAAGTGACACAACAAAAACTAATTTTGACTTTACGTTTTTTCAACCGTAGCACTTCTCAGATTTTCTCGACTTAAGTCCAAAAAAAGTAACAAACTATTCAATTTAGCCGACAAAACCGCATAGAAAGCTCATTTCCTCCGACTCCTTTCTATAGAAATCGCCTCTCTATTCAGAGCCTCGGCGAGATTCCTCGCGTCTACTGGCGGGTTAAAAAGTGTACGACTCAAAGACTACCACGGACATATACACAAATGGATAACACATATGCATTCTACATTTAAGAGCCGGGCTCTTATAGATGTCAGTGTATGGAAATAGATCCGAGCGGAATGTCCGTGAGTGAATAGACCGGTCTGTCCGTGTGTCTGTATGTGTCATCATAGCACTCTAATGCGGATTTTTTACGTAAAAGCAAGTTGATTCTTAGCTTTAGTGTTTAAAAGTTGTTAACGCTTGAAAATCGGGGTTTTTTGTAGTTTATCTGGCAAATGATAGATGGCGCTACGCATATCAATTCTACTACTTAGTTCCTCCGCTCATCACTAGATAGCGTTTACTTATTAAAAAACTTTTTACGTGAAAGCAAGTTTCTTTACGGTGGTTTTTAGCTATGTTTGATAAAAATCGGTTCATCTATATAAAATTTATTGAGGTTAACGCTTGAAAGTCGGAGCATTCCAAGGCAAATATCATTCATATCAGTAGTTCCGTCAGTCATCACTAGATGCCGTTCCTGACGATCGGGAATTTTTAAATTATAATTACTAGTGTACAGGTGGTTGAAAGATTGTACATGAGTATATTAAAATAATAATAAAAACGTATAGCCTAGATTTTCCTGATTTTCAAGGGGAACGGAATCTTCATTTCGGGTTACGCGTCACCAAAACCAAACACAAAATATATTTTTTAAGTTTTGGTATTAAACTACTTTAGATCTAATTCGAATTGATTTTTACAACTTTGCGAAGGACTTCGTAACATATATTCAATGGTGAATAAAGGCTGATAGTTGGTCAGTAACCGTACCTCAAAGAGTCCGCTCTCAGGCGATAAAGGCAAAGGCGTTAAGAAGAAAAGCCGAGTTTACGTTACACATAAAATGTGTGTTTGTAAGGCGGTAATGGGATCTTTACGGTTAAGACTCTTTTAGTATTGACTCGCGTAATTGACTTGTAACAAAAAGTCTGCCAGTCTTTTTTATTTTTGTTGAACGATACTGTTATGGGAGAAAAGAAAATAATTAAAATGTATCAGATGCTTCTCTTCCCATGCAGATCCTAAAACCAATCTAGGGTATGGGCGAGAATCTGAATCATGTTAAAGCCATACATGAAATTTCCGAGGTCATGTGCTGCCCCAATTTGAAATAAATTATTTGAAAGAAAACGGATATATCATTTAAAATTTCGTCTTGATCAAGCTCTAGATTCCCCTCCAAAGTATTTTTTAAATTACTCTTTCTAGTTTAAAGTGAAAACGGGAAGCTTTTATAAGCACATTTGCGAAAAACGGCCGCTTTTGGCTAATGTGCGTAGAAAGGTTTAAGTTCTCACTTTAAACTATAAACATACATACATACATACTATCACGTCTTTATCCCTAATGGGGCAGACAGAGCATTTTGGATCTTGCGGCTCTATGCAGAGCCCAGGGCCGCAAGACCCAAAAGCCACTTTTAGCGTCATGGTGGGCGAGAAGATAGAAAAGCAATCAATACAGTGATGGGTTGCTAGCCGCATCGCCTGTTAACATAATTCACATTTTCGCCCATTCCCTTACTATAAACAGTAGGTATTAAAATAGTTTGAATGTTTATGGGTTTGATCAAGATACGATTTTAAATGATAGCTGACTGGGCGATACGGCTAGCTACCCCATCTCTATTTTGATTCCTTTTTCCGTCATCACGTTAAAAGTGGCCTTTGAGTCTTGCGAAGATAGTATGTATGTCTGTCTGTATGCTATTCCACACAAATCACAAAAGCCGATCAAGGGGGTGATAATCCTCTCTCTCATCTGAGCGTTTTCCCAGTTGCATCCTTAGTTGCAATGCTAAGAAGCCCGGGGTCCGCTTATAGGAGGTGATAATCCGAGTCATATCAATTGGTGATGCAGCAGCAACTGCCCACCAATGCGCTAAACAATACCTTTCAGTTTGACATCCCGGGGCTCTGTCTGCCCCGTTAGTGTGTAGTGTATCAAAAAGGAGAGAATAGTGTAAAGCAAATCATCAAACTACGCCCATAAGGTTTTTGCAAATATTTATAAATCGGTTTTAGTATTAACATGCAATAAGTTGCTGGTCTGGCTCCCATGCTGGTCTGGAAGAAATAAAAAAAAACTTAGAATGTACCAGCTGCTTCTCTTCCCATGCAGATCGTAAAAGCCGATCGAGGGAATGGGCAAAAAATGCAAATCATGTTAACAGGCGATGCGGCTAGCAACCCATCACTGTATTGATTGCTTTTCCATCTTCTCGCCCACCATGACGCTAAAAGTGGCTTTTGGGTCTTGCGGCCCTGGGCTCTGCATAGAACCGCAAGACCCAAAATGCTCTGTCTGCCCCATTAGGGATAAAGACGTGATAGTATGTATGTATGTATGCAATAAGTTGACATGAAACACTTGTGTCTACTAAGTTTTATTTTATTTAAGTAAGATATTTAACATTTGAATCGAATTACATAAACCCCTTGAGACATTTTAGATAACAAGACAGCAAAAGACTCTTATCTTTTGTTCTGACATTTATTTATTTTGACAAACAAAATTTTATTAAGACGCTTATAATAATATGTTTAAAAAAACGCACATTCAAACATAATCAACGTCAAGACGAAATTTTAAATGATATCTTCGTTTTCTTTTAAATGATTTATTAAAATTGGGGGCAGCACTGAACCCCAAAAATTCATTAATGGCCTTAACTACTTTCTCCAATAAACTATACAAAAATACATAATCACGTCTTTATACCTGACCGGACCTATAACCATAAAACCCAAAGACCACGTTTAGCGTGAAGTTTGAAAAGAGGAAGCTAAATAGTGATGGGTTGCTAGCCACATCGCCTCGTAACATGATATAGATTCTTGCATCAGTTCGTACAATAAGTCCGGGAAGAGAAGCAGCAAGAAAATTATGCTGTTCAGTATGGAAGGAAATACAAATACTTTTTTTTATTTATGTAATTAATACTTAAATTTCACAAAAATCGTAGTATTTTAGAATGTTTGTTTGTTTTGTTTTTCGTAGGTGTAAGTGGCCAACGCTGGTGTCAGATTTTTCAGGCAGCCTGAAAGCATCTGACTTAGCTTGACGACTGCCATACAATAATGACAGCCGGGACGAATGGCTTATACGTGCCTTCCGAAGCACAGAGGAGCTCGAGAAAATTTCTATGCCACTTGCGGTCCGGGCGTGGTCCGCACTTGAATGGGTATTCTTCTCCTCGTACATTCGTATTCGTACATACATCGATACTTGTGAAAGCTTTAGTAATGTGCATTCCCGTCAGGCCACCGTTAGAATGATCGTCAAAAATAAAAACTTGAGAGGTGTCAAGGGACACCCGGATGGAACGAAGTTCGAGAGAGAGATAGACAGAGAAACCGCGCACGCCGCACGGCTTACAACTATAGCAAAAAGTATCGTTACAACTTTTGGTCTTAATTTTTTCCGTCTAGCCTCCTTTCGCAACGCGCGATAAGGAACTTCGTTCCAAAACTCTCACAGCTTGTGCTAATAATTAAAACCAAGTGAGTACACACGAACGCAACAGCACTTCAGGGCCCATTACCCTTCCATGCGGTCATAAGGACCACGGTTATTAGGTACCTACACCCGCATACGCCGAATTGATATGGTCTAAGTTGCGCACTTTTCTTTTACAACCCCTCCGGCGACAAATAAAAGGAGTAGGAGATGCGACCGAACATGTTTTTTGATGCAATGAAGCAAAACGCCTATCACACTATGGGACTATTTATAAACTAGCGACGTCACCGTTTTGTGAAGTGAAAACTTCTTTAGCGGCGTTGTGCACTTTTTTTGGAATGGGTAAAAAATCTTAAACTCGCGTCAGGACACGTGACCTGATCGAAAATTCGTAAGACGGCGCAGGGCGCTTGCGCGAATGTTCGTGTGTGTTTATGTTACAGCGTGCTAATAAAATGTCATGTTTGTGTACGATAGCCCAATAAATAAATATTGTGTTCTACCACATAAATGAGAGTACTTTTATACTGATAATTAAAGCAATTCGTGCAAAATTATTCCCTAACCATTCCAAAATATCAAAAATGCACAACGTTAATATTCAAGTTTTCACTTCTGCCGGCACTCCCAGAGTGCAACCCGTCGTTTTTTTTTTTTACTTTTATTTTATTTCCATTCGCTATATTGCCGTTTGGTTTCCGGCAGAGTAGAATAAGGCCACTCTAAGTCCTCCCGTGGATGTCGTAGAAGGCGACTTAGGAAATACAAGCTAAACAAAGCTTATAAACATCAATAAGACCTCTGCAACCCATGTGGCCAGCGCGGAGAGTAGGACAAGTCCTGTTCTGGCCAAATATGGCTCGAGTAGTACACAGAGGGTCTTGGTCCTGTAGTGGAGACAAAGAGACCTGATGATGATATTCCCCAAACTTCTTTTTTACCAATAAACAATTTCCTAAACCATTTTTTCACATTATAAACCAGCAGGGTAACCTGTCATTGTTACGAAACTTACTGTTCGAATTTCAAATGATCGAAAACGGTATATCGAAGTTTTAAATACCAAACTGATTATTTTACATAATTTTTCTCATGAATAAACTCATTTTACTTATGTTTCATTTTCCAGAATGACACATAGCCGAATATTAAAAGTATTTTTTTTTTCGTTCGACATATGTCTTGTTCACTAGTACTAAAGGTCGAAGTCACTGATTTACTATTAGTACTTAGGTACTGTTTCGTATTCTAAACAAATGTGTTTCATAAATTTCATAATTAAAAAAAACACGTTTAATAAAAATCAAGCCAAGTAGGTTTATATTTAATAAAAAAAACAACCAACGTATTTTTATGCTCAAACTTAGGGCGAAAAAAACAAAGACAACAAAAACTGGTTATGGAAAAACTGTAGGTTAGGTTATGTTACAACTGCGACCACCCCAAGGTAAAAAGCCTTTAGTAACTATAGTAACTTAACAAATAATATAAAAATATAATCATAATTTTATGTTAGCCGTTGATGAAAAGATATGACAGATTTTAATAATCAATTAAAGAAAAATCTTTAGATAATTCGAAAAATATGTTTATGACGTCTAAATCATCCTCCATTAGTAACTTCACGCAAAAATCAAGTAAGGATTTCAAAACATTTAGATATTGAAAACAATTATAATTGAAAATCGGTTTCTCAATAAGTTTTCAAATGAAATTTCGTTTAAATGAAAATATGGAAAATAAAAAAAATAAAAACGTTTTCGAACAAATAAGATTCGTATGACAAAATTTCGTCTTTAAGATAGGTAACCACCAGCAGGTAAGAAAGAGGTAGTAAATATATTTTTTTAATTCGTATTCGATTTATTAAGAAGTGATCTGTGTTGTTTCCCACCCACAAGGTGGTCTGACGACCTAACCAAGGTCGCTGGAAGGCGTCGGATGCAAGCCGCTCTAGATCGGTCATTTTGGAAATCTTTGGGAGAGGCCTATTTCCAGCAGTGGACGTTATGCGGTTGAAATGATGATCTGTGTTGGAGGGTTTACCCTTCTGTTTCATTTTCTTTTAGGCCCCAGGCTTTATCAGAGAGTAGCTGTCATTTGGGTGAGATCTGCGGGTTATCTGAGAAGTTTTGGTGTGTTTGAAAACGACGAACAAAATATGGTATAGCCAGCCAGTTCCTGTCTCTACGAGTGAAAAAGTTTTCACCATAGCGATACGGTAATGATGGTAAAACGTAAACAAAATAAATTTAAAAAAAGAACTTTGAAAATGGACTGTTGTTTCTTGGAAAATCTCAGAATATAGAACAATGTATTCTGAGTGGAAAATACAAATACCCAAGTCTGTATGAGCTCTGTGGTAACATCAATGAATAAAACAGTAAAAATCGCGTGTCTGTACATTTAATAAATGTATGAGAAAATGCGTCTGGGCGATTAAAAAAAGTAACTGAACACAAAAAAAGAGGAAAAACATTGTATGTCTGTATGTATGATCAAGTAAATATTCAAAACTACTGGACTGATATTTACGCGGTTTTTAATAAAAGATTAACCTCAGCTTCGAACAATATTTAGGCTTTGTTTCATTGAAATCTTACTTAGAGTTTGTCTCCTCGTTTGTTTATTTGTTTGTTACTATTTCACGCTTCAACCACTGAACCTATTTAGATGAAATTTTTATATGGATATAGTTTGATACCCAGGGAACATAGGATAGTTTTTATCACGAAATTCCCACGGCGAGCGAAGCTAAGGAGCACAACTAGTTAATAATAAATGGATTATTAAAAACGGAGATCAAAGAGAATATAAATCACTACTGATGGGGATTTCACATTAATATTAAAAAGAAAATACCTTCATAATGAACTTTTCTGTGAAAAGCCCACTAAGGGCCACATCATTATCAAAAGTTTTCAATACTATATTAAATAATAACTTTACTTAGATTTAAATTTATTGAAAGCTCAATAATTCTTCAATATCGTCAAATGCACAATGGAATACAAATGGAGTTATTACAAAACGAATTTACATTTCTCTTGCATTGGACGTACAAAGCAATATATTTAAATAATATTACATAGACATGACTTCATTTAAAATCTAGTTTTTTTGCAGTAATAAATAGTTAAGAACACGTCTCAATAAAAAAAAATAGGAAAATAGTTTATTTAAAAAACACGAGTATTAGGACCTATGCAGAAAGAGTAGCAGTAAAAGGGATGTGAACTGTGTAAAAAATATATTATTGTAGTCCGTCAACTAAATTATCCAAAAATAAAGAACCCATATTTTTTCGTTCAGCAAAGTACTCAAAATTTACAAAGACACAGCGCTTCGAAAATTCGGCGTGGGGTGATTTTATTTGAGCAAATAAAATTATTCTTATTCATAATCGTATTTTAAATCGAAATTTTAATGTGCTTTATCCTCGACATTATTTCCGAATCAGAGAAAAGAAAACAACGCATACATAATCAATCTATATATCATAATCATTTTCGGTTCTCGCTGCCCAGTTGTGGAATGCGCTTCCTGCAGACGTGAAAAGTGCGCCGTCTCTCGATTCCTTCAAGATCAGACTTAGAAGATATTATGACGACTCCTCAGACATGTAGATATATTGTAGTTCATGTATTTTATTTATTATATTATTAAGCTATTGCATAGCTTCTATCGCGGGCCTTGAGCGCGGGGAGCGAATCCAGAAATTCCGTAACGAAAAAACCTCACGCTCCACACTCCGCCTACCATGTAGGTTGCCGCTTTGTCTCCGTCGTCCGCTTGCGACGTTGCCGTCCTTCCTTGTAAAAATTCACCGACCGAACGGAACCACCGTAAAGGTCACAGCACACTTATCAACTCGTAAACGGAACGTAAACGTATCAACTCGAGCAGCTCAGTATTCTTTGTATGAAACTTCCTACTGCAACGCACACTATTTGGATTCGTAACGTAAACGCCTCGCCTCGGGACCAGCTCACGAACCGCTTTGCTGGTCGGTCAACTAGCGGTCCCCGCGCTTGCGGCTCGTCGTCCGCGCGCTTACGCCTCTCCGTATGCGAGCTGACGTCTCTTCGTTTCCTCACACCCGCGTTTTATTTATTTGTAGATAAACAAAAATTGATGGCTATGATTGCAAACTCGCGTATTGTGAACCGAGACATAACCGTGCGCTACACTTTACGTTTAAAATGATTTAGTGCCAGCCAGATCAGAGCGGCCGGCGAGCGGTAAGCGCGGCGTCGCCCAGCCGTAGTCGAGTTGACGGCAAGTCGACGTACCGAAACTGAGCCGGTTTGATTACGTGCCTACGTCAGGTTGACGCCTGGTTGACCGCGCGGCAAAAGGCGATACGGTGTCGATCCCTTTCCGAGTTGATAAGTGTGCTGTGACCTTAATGCAATAGCTTTCCGCGGCAGTCCCCGAGTGCCACACGTCTTTTTAAGCTATTGCATAGCTTCTATCGCGGGCCTTGAGCGCGGGGACCGAATCCAGAAATTCCGTATCGAAAAAACCTCACGCTCTCCCCACTCCGCCTACCATGTAGGTTGCCGCTTCGTCTCCGTCGTCCGTTTGCGACGTTGCCGTCCTTCCTTGTTTGCAATAGCTTTACCGCGGCAGTCCCCGAGTGCCACACGTCTTTTTTTTTATAGACGTAGTTTGTTTTGGATATATATAAGTTTATGTATTATACGTATGAATATATGTTTATTTTTGTAATAAATATAAGTTATTACGATATATACCCTTTAAATTCTACCCGTTATGCCCATTTATTGTATCCTTTCGCTGATATTTGGTTGACTGGAAGAGATCCCATTATGGGATAATTCCGCCTTTGTACCTACAAATTTTATGGTTTGTTATTGTTCCTATGTTTGTAATGTTTATGTACAATAAAGATATATACAACAACAACAACAAAAATCTAATGAGCCAATAAAATTTTTGGTACACATCCCTATTGGGTATATGACTGGCTCAAAAACAAATTATTAGGTACAGTTCATAAAAGAAAACGTCAAAAAATTGTGTCACTTTTTATTGGTCATATGAAAAGTGACACTTTTCATTATCAACAAGATTTTATATGAATAACTATTTGACTTCAAAAAAGCACGACTTCACGCTTTTGTATTTCAAACAAATCTTATAGAAAAATAATTATCTGATTTAACTGTTTATCATCTACCGTATTACATTCTACGTGTTTCTCTTACCTCTCAGACCAGCATGAAAGACGCAGTTATAATAACATGTTCATTTCACGTTGAGTCATCGCAAGGTGAATGCAGTCCCAATATCCTGGCAATGATCGCACCTGACAGTGCAATTTCGACCTTATTACCTGGGAATAAAGCCGCCAGAATGATCACAGTGTCGCGAAGTGGCCAAATCACGGCCATGTCGTAAATCTTTGACACTTGGTTTCGCACATTGTAAGACACTGTCTCTTGTCTTATAAGATAAATTACAATATGTGTCACAAGATGGAAAAAATGGTAATAATCATGTGTTACTAGCTTTCCTCTAGATAGGCTTTGATGATTTATTTATTTATTTATTTAACTTTATTACAATACATGTAAATGGCGGACTGAAAATGATGATCTGCACGGGAAGAGAAGCGCTGGTACATTTTTTTTCTTTATTCTTCCACCAGCATGGAAACATAATAACCGGTCAAGGGTGAGTCGGACAAGCGCACTAAGGGTTCTGTACCATTATTATCAATAAAAAATCACGTTTATTGTATGGGAGACCCACCTTTTTTTTATTCTGTTCATAGTATCTTTTGTTATAGCGGCAACAGAAATACATCATCACACAGTGGTACGGAGGGGTGCACTGAAAATTTCGGGAATCAAGGAAATTATACAACATTATTAGTAAAAAATATATTTATTGTTTTTCGAAGTATTCTCCTCGAAATTTGACACATTTTTCCATTCGATGGAACCAATTATTAAAACATTCATTCCATTCTGAAGTTGGGGTACTCAAAATGGCCGTTTTGTAGGCGTCTACCGCTTCTTCAGGTGTCGAAAATCGTTGACCACGCAATTTGTTCTTAATTTTGGGAAAAGTATAAAAATCATTCGGGCTTAGGTCGGGGCTGTACGGCGGATGGTCTAATAATTCAATGTTTACTTGCTGTAAATACTCTTTTGTTCTGTGGGCGGTATGGGAGCTCGCATTGTCGTGATGGAGGATGATGCGGCGGTTGCAGTTCTCTTTACGGAGTTCAGAGACGACCTGCGGCAAACAAATGCTAGCATACCATTCTGCATTGACCGTTCTTTGTCCCTTAAGAGGAATAGTTGCAACATGGCCGGTTTTGGAGACAAACGTGGCCACCATTTTTTTTGCAACGCTCCGCGAACGAATAACTTTTGTTGGCTTTAACTCGTTTTCGAACACCCAAACTCGTGATTGGTTTTTCGTTTCGGGTTCATATGCATATATCCAGGATTCGTCACCTGATACGACGCTGTATACAGCATTTGAAGATCCTCCATGGAATCTCTCAAGAGTTCTGACGCACCAAGTAACGCGAGCCGCTTTTTGCTCCTCACAGAGTGCATGCGGGATCCATCGGGAAAACAACTTTTTTACACCTAATTGCTTATGCAAGATTATTTGTATTTGACTCATGCCAATGTCTAAAGTTGCCTGAATTTCGCGATATGTGACATGTCGATCTTCCTCAATCAGCTTACGCACGGCATTAACGTTATCTTGGGTGATGCAGTTTTTGGGCGACCTTGACGGGGATCGTCACTGAGCTTGACACGTCCACGTTGAAATTCCGCAAACCAGCGATAAATTGTGGTTTTAGATGGGGCTTCATCACCAAATGCAGAAAGCATCCGATCAACACACTGTTTAGGCGTCAAACCACTTCGAAAGTCGTAATAAATCATTGCTCTTGAATTTTCTCGAGTCAATTCCATTTTCACACCGACTTTACAAGTTTGACAAGACCAAAAGACAAAACCGCGTTCTTTTTTCAAAAATATTTAAATGGTATTCGATTAATAAAACCAAGAAGTTTTAGATTATAAAGACATTATTATGCCAGGTACAATGTAAATATTCCATTCTCGTATTGACCGCCGCAGTGCAGGATAGCAATATATCTATGCGCGTGCGATTGAGATAAGAAATCGCGTGTCGTACGAACTTTCTTATCTCTCACTTCCTTGATTTACAAGATGCTTATACAGGCCAGACATGTCTTGCATTGTACGCTCGTTGAAGCCGCAGTAGGGTGGCTATGATTTAGGAGGAGGCAGGACAATCTCGGTTCTCACGGAAATATTTATTGTATTGCTGCTCTATTAGTTATAGTGCGACGGCAGTTATGTGTGGCGTTTTGATTTATTGTGTTAAATTGTGTGTTTTACTATATTCATTGTACTATAAGCCAAGCTGACACATTTCCGCTGACGCGTGACCTACTTAGTATGTACATACCGTCACGATTTTACCACCGCACCTCGCGTCACAGAGAGAGAGCTCACCCCCATATCTTAGACGCCTGGTATCCAAAAACCACTAGGGCATCACGTTCATTTTTCCCCAGGACGTGTCAGATGTGGAATAAGCTTCCAGCTGAGGTGTTTCCTTTGCGCTACAACATGGGGTTCTTCAAAAGGTGTGTTAATAGGACTCTAAAAGGCCGGCAACGCATAGACGGCACCTCCGGTGTTGTATGTGTCCATGGGCAGCGATGACCTTTTACCATCAGGAGGCTCGCTTGCTCGTTTGCCGACTTATAAAAAAAAAATGTAGTATTATGCAAAAGTATGTGAAATGAAGACTTTTTTCTTTTTTACACGTTAGAATACAACTCCAATTGCATTTACCGAAGTCTACACGCGCTTGCCTCTCTTACGCCACGCACCCGCCTCGCTTCCGCCTTGCGCTCGCCCCGACTGGACTTCGGTAAATGCATTTTGAGTTTTATTTTTATGTGACAGGACTCAAATTATATGCAACAAATTTCAAAGCGCGCTAGAGGCGGGCTAGGCTTGGGCTAAGCTTTGGCAAGGCTTGGGCTAGGCTTGGGCAAGGCTTGGGCTAGGCTTGGGCTAGGGGTCCCCCCCGATGTGGTTCCCATCTTGTCGCGATGGGGGGGCTCAGTACCTGCGGTTGCCTCGGCCGCAGGGAAGCTAAGAGGAACCCATTGCCCGGGTTGAGGCTTAGGCCTCCCCGGGCCCGGCGGAGGCCATTCCTGGCGGGAATGGCCTGGCTGTGAGGGAAGGGGGGTGACGACGACCCCCCTACCATCGCAGCCGTGGTAGGGGTCGCGGGGGAAGAGGAGTGTCGGTGTGTCGTTGCCGCTCGCCCTATCCTCTGCGACCAAGCGCGGCCGTGGCGCTTGGCACGGCATCGGTGGGGCCGCAGGGGAAGAGGAGTGTCGGTGTTACGTTGCCGTTCTCCCTATCCCCTGCGGCCGGCTGTGTGGGCCCCGGTCGCCGTCAGGTGGACTGGGGCAGGGCCTGCTTCCGCAGGCCCCAAATTATGAGGGCTGGTTGGACGGTGGAAACGGGATTCCATCGTCCAACGGACAGCCCTCCGGAGTGGAAGGCAGGCGCGTGTGCGTGTCAGCGCGTCTGTCCTTGGGCCAAGAGGCCAAGGCGGCGGTTACTCCGGCCCCTCCGATTCAGCAGAGGGTGCCGTGAGGCCGTTGGCGATCCGGGGCCGCTTAAGTAGCGGCCGGCCGCGCCGGGGCTGTGGAGCATGAAGAAGCACACGGTCCCGGCCGATAGCGGCTGAGAGGTGACACCGCGGAGTTTTTAGTGGTAACACCACATAACGGTTACCGGTGTCCCGTAACCGGTAAGGTATCCGAAGGGATTTTCTCCGCGTCAAAAAAAAAAAAAAAAAAGGCTTGGGCTAGGCGTGCGCTTGGCGAGTGCGTGTCGTCCGAACGCCCTCGTAAACCTTCGACAGGTATACTTAGGTAGTTAGTTACGCAATCAAAAAAATGCATGCACATTCACATGACAACTGCAACCATGGATTTCCCGCCTTCGTGAGGTACAGAACTGAACCTACTTGAATGATTGTAGTTATTTACCAAAACTTTATCGGTAAATCCTCACAAATGAAGCCACCAAATATTTGCATTAACAAGTATTTACTTTACGAGAACAATAACCATTACCCTGGGTATTAATTAACTATAGTTGGTAATGGCTTCCGATTGGCCCATTGCAAAATGAGGAATTTACAGAAGAACTTACGTAACACAACTGTCGATGTCAGATCTATCTTATACTTACATAATATGTGACACAACTGTCGAAGTCAGGTCTATCTTATACTTACATAATATGTGACACAACTGTCGATGTCAGGTCTATCTTATACTTACATAATATGTGACACAACTGTCGATGTCAGGTCTATCTTATACTTACATAATATGTGACACAACTGTCGATGTCAGGTCTATCTTATACTTACATAATATGTGACACAACTGTCGATGTCAGCTCTATCTTATACTTACATAATATGTGACACAACTGTCGATGTCAGGTCTATCTTATACTTACATAATATGTGACACAACTGTCGATGTCAGCTCTATCTTATACTTACATAATATGTGACACAACTGTCGATGTCAGGTCTATCTTATACTTACATAATATGTGACACAACTGTCGATGTCAGGTCTATCTTATACTTACATAATATGTGACACAACTGTCGATGTCAGCTCTATCTTATACTTACATAATATGTGACACAACTGTCGATGTCAGCTCTATCTTATACTTACATAATATGTGACACAACTGTCGATGTCAGCTCTATCTTATACTTACATAATATGTGACACAACTGTCGATGTCAGGTCTATCTTATACTTACATAATATGTGACACAACTGTCGATGTCAGGTCTATCTTATACTTACATAATATGTGACACAACTGTCGATGTCAGGTCTATCTTATACTTACATAATATGTGACACAACTGTCGATGTCAGCTCTATCTTATACTTACATAATATGTGACACAACTGTCGATGTCAGCTCTATCTTATACTTACATAATATGTGACACAACTGTCGATGTCAGGTCTATCTTATACTTACATAATATGTGACACAACTGTCGATGTCAGCTCTATCTTATACTTACATAATATGTGACACAACTGTCGATGTCAGGTCTATCTTATACTTACATAATATGTGACACAACTGTCGATGTCAGCTCTATCTTATACTTACATAATATGTGACACAACTGTCGATGTCAGGTCTATCTTATACTTACATAATATGTGACACAACTGTCGATGTCAGGTCTATCTTATACTTACATAATATGTGACACAACTGTCGATGTCAGGTCTATCTTATACTTACATAATATGTGACACAACTGTCGATGTCAGGTCTATCTTATACTTACATAATATGTGACACAACTGTCGATGTCAGGTCTATCTTATACTTACATAATATGTGACACAACTGTCGATGTCAGCTCTATCTTATACTTACATAATATGTGACACAACTGTCGATGTCAGGTCTATCTGCTTATCTATGTGTTGTGACACAACTATCGATGTCAGGTATATCTTACACCATATACATGTTTTTACGTGCTCAGAGATTTTTTCCTTTTTAGTGTGATGCTTAAAAGCATCTGTCATATATGTAAGGCGTCTGTCTTTTATGTCTTGTTGGGTCGCCTTTCCTGCGCCAGTAATCTACGAGAAAATATATTTTTTTAATAATTACCAAAAATCTATTGATAATAATATGTACTAACATTTAGTTTTAACTGATTTTAATGTTTTTATCACTAACAAATGATGGACTACAATTGTCTGGAATATCTGTAACAAATGAATTGAATAGCTTGACGACTCCCATGCAATGATGACAGCCAGGAACTAAATGTGGACTTCGCCCACACTAGTATCAATTGAAATGTGCTAATAATGCTTCCACTCGGCCACCGAACTCCTCACTAGGTCAGTAAGATATTTTCCTTCTCCAGAATCAAGTAGTGGTCGATGAAAATGACCGCACATGAGACAAATTATACAGCAAACTTAGAAATACAAAGGGCACAATATGCTTTTTTGCCATGTGGTTTCCAGCAGAGTAGAATAGAGCTACTCCAAGTCCTCCCGTGGATATCGTAGAAGGCGACTAAGGAAATACAAGCTAAACAAATCTTATAAACATGAATGATACCTCTCCAACCCATCTGGCCAGCGAGGAGAGTGTAGGCCAAATCATCTGGCTGTTCAGGTTAAGTATGGCTCTAGTAGTACAGAGAGGGTCATGCTCCTGCAGTGGAGATAAAAAGCCCTGATGATGATGATGAATCTGTTTAGTGCAACGAATCACATCCGTACCGTATCTAATTTGTATTCGTGCAATAAAGCCTCGCGTGTTATTGGCGGCTTTAGTCGCAGCCGCGTGGTCGCCCGGATTACGACACTCGTTTTGTTTGTGAACTACTGAACTGCACTAATCCAGTGAAATGCTAAATTTGTGAACTCTCTTCGTGAAAAGAAAAGAACCCCATTTTTACTAGCTTAATTTTAAGTGATGCAACTTGGCGCTTCAGTGAACCGACTCTTCAGAGATGTCGCTGGAGAAGCATGTAACATGTTACCCCAATAGCCTGTCGCTCGAACAGCATGTAACATGTCGCTCTAGTGACCTGTCGCTCCAGTGGCATGTAACACGTCGCTCCAACGGCATGTAGCACGTCGCTCTAGTGGCCTGTCGCTCCAGCGGCATGTCTGTGGCCAATTAGAATGTATCAATATTTTTATTTGTTCCTGTGATGTCACGAAGGTCACGACAACAAATCCTATTGGCTAATTGTAGTATTAACCAATAGGGTTTCTTATCGTGCTATGCTTCCAAATTAGAAACGCGTAATTCATCGAAGATTGTATTAATATGTGTTACACATTTTTTTGCCGGATTATATTTCGCTCGGTGATTTAAGTACCTAGTTTAGTTACTGAGTTTATTTTCAAATGCATAGGTATGAAAGTTTTATTTAAAACTTACTAAAATGGTGCAAAGTATTACTTGTGAATGTTGTATAATATGAAATTAAAAATCTACTAAGTATTTCAATGGTTTTCGGAGTGTTCCGAAAATTAGTGTTTTTGTTCACCGATAGATGGCGCTGTTCAATTTGTTTGACTTCATGATATTATATTGTTTGTTGAAAATTGAGTTGCAAGTATCGACCTAAAAATTTATACATACATATATACAAGAAGTCAAATTAAATTTATTTATTTCTTTATTTTCGCTTACATGCACTCATACATTACATGGTTAGTAGGTTAATAAGTACATGAACCCTGACAGGGTGTTGCGAACTAAAAGTATGTTGAGTTGAGTTTATATAATAATAGTGGTTTTAGATTCAGGATATGTCAAAAATTGTTAGTGAATTCATTGAATGTCAGCAGAGATACATAGAACTTTTATGTTATAAATATATATAAATAATTGCCGTTCATTTCAGTTAAGTTTGATTACATTTTAATTTAATTTTAATGAGATGTAGTTTTTGTAAATCCGAACATTTAAAATATCTTAACAATAATATTGCAATAAAAAAAAATATTTAAAAGAGGAAAAAAAAAGATAAATATAAATGTCAGTATATTAATGGCTGTGGCTTGAGAATTCTTTAAACTAGTTGTGTAATTTGTCTTCTAAGTACTCTTTGACAGAATAATAACCTTTTGTCAATAACAATGTTTTTAGTTTTTTATTAAAAGTTTTGTCATTATGTTCTAATTGTAGTGATTTTGGTAGTTTATTATATATTTTGATTGAACTCACATATGGTCCGTTATTGAATATGTCCAGGTTTTTTTTCGACGGTAGTGCCAGTCTATATTTATGTCGTGTGTTTATGTTGTGTGTGTCTTTCATTTGCGTAAATATGTGTTTATTTTTTCTCACGAAAGCTTGTAAAATATTACAAAAAAAGTGACCTATTTCTTGAAAAATAAAGAACAAAATCATTTTCAAAACGTTTGAGTTCTTGCAGATAGAAAACGGCTGAATAAATTAATACAAAACATATGTCAAATTAATCGTAATATACTCATATCTAAAATGTCATGGAAGCAATTTAGAAAATGTTAATATTTACTTTAAAATAAATAAAATAAAATAAAATAAGCCTTTATTGCTGCTTTATAAACTTGTTTGACATAATATAAGTATATATATTTTTAATTATTATTACATTGGTATGAAGGTAATTAAGCTAATTTTTACATAATGTTCTCGGCATTCGGTTGATCTTCCCTTCTAACAGCTTGTCTTTCGACAAAGGCCTCCTCTAAGGCTTTCCACTTGTCTCTATTCTTGGCTATTCTTAACCATTCAGGACCAGCTACTTTCTTAAAATCATCTTCCCATCGCTTTAGTTGTCTTCCTCTACTTCTCTTGCCTTCTCTAGGGTACCATTCGGTTATTGTTTTAGTCCATTTATCTTTCTTTTCTCTCAGCATGTGTCCCGCCCAGCGCCATTTCAATTTCCTGCATACTGTTTGAACTTTTTTGAACTTAGTCTTACCTTTAATTCTTTTTAAATGAATTCTATCTCTTCTCCTTACGCCCAATACGCTTCTCTCTATTCCATTTTGGCATATGTTGATTTTATTTTGTTGTTGATCAGTTAGGGTCCAAGTTTGACATGCATATGTTAGACACGGTAGTATACAGGTATTGAAAACTTTTCGTTTCTCTGACATTGGCATCTCTTTATTTTTCATTATTTCGCTTAAAGACCAAAATCTTTTCCACGTGTTAGCTACTCTTCTTTCCACTTCTCTCTGCATGTTCTCTGACGGCGAAACCAATTGCCCTAAATAGATATACTCATCAACGTATTCCAATTGATGATTATTAATCTTGATAGCCACTTTTTGTGGAGAATTGGTCATTATTTTTGTTTTTAATAGATTCATAGAGAGACCTGCTTTTGCACTTTCGTCTGATAATTGTTGTAACATTATTTCTAATGTCTTCGGGCATTCAGAAAAAAGTATTAAGTCATCTGCGAATCTCAAATGACTCAATTTCTCTCCATTCACGTTAAGTCCAAAGTCATTCCAATCCATTTTCATAAAAATCATCTCCAGAACAGCTGAAAATACCTTAGGTGAAATAGGGTCACCTTGACGGACGCCTCTCTCGATTCGAAATTCGTCGCCTGTTGTTTCCAGTTTTATTTGTGCTGTGCTTTTCCCGTAGATGTTTTTCAGAATGCGTATGTACTTTCTATGGACCCCTTGTCGCTCTAATGCTTCCCATATATAGTGGTGTTCTAAAGAATCGAATGCTTTATTGTAGTCTACAAAGCCTAGATAGTATACTTTATTGTATTCTCCATATTTCTGAAGTATTTGTCGCAGGACGTGAATATGGTCTATGGTCGAAAAGTTGCTCCTAAACCCGGCTTGTTCCTTCGGCTGATTTTCATCAAGAGTGTTGGTTAGTCTAAATAGTAAAATTTTTGAAAAAATCTTATATATATTAGACATTAGACTTATTGGTCTATAATTGCTAATGTCTGTTTTGTCTCCTTTTTTGTGTAACAGAACTATCATTGATTTAGTCCAATCTTCGGGAATAGTTTCTGTTTCTAGTATTTCGTTAAATAAATTGGTTAGTTCAGGGACAACCACTGGCATTAATATTCTAAGAAGTTCATTGGTGATTTGATCAGGGCCGGGCGATTTACCTAATTTCTGCGTAATGATGGCTCTTTCTGTTTCTTCTTTTAGAATAGGTGGTACAGGTTCCGATTCTTGCATGTCGTCAATTACAGTCATTAGCGATTTATCATTATTGCTTTTATATAAGTCCTTATAGTATTCCGTAGCAATATTTAGTATTTGAAGTCTTTTGCTAGTGCATTTTCCCTTTTTGTCCTTCATATTTGGCATCCAATCTTTCTTTAATTCCAACTCTTTGAACGCTTTCTTTACTCCACCAGTTTGCTTAATGTGATATTTGAAAGTATTTGTCCTATTTTGCTTTCTGTCTTTCCTTATTTGTTTGTTAATATTTTTACTTATCTCTGCAATCTCTTTGCGTTTCTCTTTATTTTTCGTTCCCTGCAAAAGCAATTTTCTCTCCTTAAGTAGTTGAGTTGTTTTTGTCGATAGTATCGATTTATTATTTGTATATGCTTTCCTAGATTCAGTTTTTAAGATATTTACGAAATCAGAGTATTTCTCTTGAGTCATTTTATTGCATTCATTTTCCTTTTTTTTATTTTTTGTTTTGTCCATAATCCCTAATAAGTTATTAATTAGCTCATCCTTATTTTTAATGTTTACATGGGGTACTGATTTAGTTTGCAACCTTCGACTTTTCTTGATATTTGTTCCTCGTAATGTCGCCCGAATCATTTTATGGTCTGAGTTATAATTTAAATGATGCAAAATTGACAGATCTTTAAAGAATTTTGGTTTATTTGTCAAAATAAAATCGATTTCATTTTTAATATGCCCATTTGGGGAAGTCCATGTCCATTTCTTATTCTTTTTCTTTTTATAAAAACTGTTCATGATACTTAATTTGTTTTCTAAAGCGAAGTTTACTAATCTTGTTCCATTAATTTTGCTTCTTTTACCATATCCGAATCTTCCTATAGTATACTCTTCACCTCTGTGGCATTCCCCAATTTGTCCATTAAAATCCCCCATTACTATTATATTTTTGTGAGCAGTATCAATAGTTTTTTGTAGTTTTTGATAGAAATTGTCTATTTTAACTATATCTTCTTTCTTTTCTGATTCGGTAGGTGAGTAGGCCTGAATTATTGACCAAGATTCGTCGTTGCTATTTTGTGTGGGAAGTTTAATGTTGAGAATTGCTATTCTTTCGGATATTCCTTTCAACTCTTCTATTCGGTCAGTATATTTCCGTTTTATTAAAAATCCGACACCATAAAGCCCTGGTGTTTCTCCTTTATAATGAAGAATATACTCCCCATGATCTTCTATTCCTTCCCCTAATCTTCTCATTTCGCTTATTCCAATAATATCCCATTTAATTTCGTTAATTGCTGTTTCCAGTTCAATGAGTTTCTCTGGAGTTCTTAATGTTCGTGTGTTAAACGACGCTATATGTATATCATAATGGTTTTTTCTTTTTTTATCTATCCTTAGAGGGTGTTGGTCATTTTCCCCCACGATGACCAGTCGGCTTGGGGGAGGGTGTTGTTTTCCTTTTGTAGGTGTTTTTATTTCTTTGTATTGTTGTATTTCCCGTTTGCCGGCAGTTAATTGCTATTGTTGGTTATTTGTAGGGAGGTTTATAAGAGAGTTGGATCTGTTCCTCATCACATCAAATGCGTTTAGTCTATTATCCTTACAAGGTTTGAAGATTTGCTGTTTTTTAGGTTGATTGTCCGAAGAGTGCGGTGAAGAAGAAGTTTCCCGTTTTCTTTTTTCATTATTTGTTCCGCTTTCTTTCACTACAAGTTTGTCATATTTCAGAAACGCGATCTTTCCCTTTTTTCTTTCTTCTACCAACTCCGCCTGTAAAGCTTTCCTTTTAGCCAGAACTTCCTTTGAATAATCTTCAGCGACATATATATCTTTAAGATCCTTTTTATTTTTCATTATCTCTCTCTTTTTCCATCCATTTACAAAAGAACAAAGGATTGGCCTCGGTTTTTTCCCCCCACTATTTCTATTCCCTATTCTATGTATATTGTTTATTCCATGATCTTCGATCTCTATGTTTATCTCGCTTTTAAATGTTTTCTTTATATTATATATTAATTCTAAGGTTGAAGAAAGAGAAATCTTTCTTCCATACCAAATATAATGATATTGTTATTCCTTCTTTCTTTTTTCAAAAATTCTATTTCTTTTTCTTGACTTTCCACCTTTAACTTTAAACTTTTGTTTTCTTCAATAATCGGAGTTAATTTTTCATCCATTCTTATCATTATGATATTTGTTATAGTTTCAGTAAGTTTCTCAGATTGGTGTTGCATTTCTAATTTCATTTTGTCGAACAGAAGTTGGAATTGTGCATCCATTATTATTATTTTTTTAATTTATTTTTAAGTTACTTGAAACGGAACGTACCTCTAATGGTAGAAATGGTAGAAATAAGTATATTTTAAACACTTGCAACACTGCCGTAGGTGTCAATGTTTGCTGTCAAAATGAGTTTTCCAGAAATGTCAATGTCAAGATGACAACAGTAATTATTACTTTTGAAGAGTAGAGGGTAGATGTAAATGGATCTTTATTCTAACCTCAATATGTTGTTGATAACTTTCTTCTTTTCTCTGGAGTGGTGTGCTGATTTCACGTTTATTAATATTTCTAACACTTTAAGGCCTCCTTTTTGTTGGTGTGCTGCAGTGTTCTTGCATGTATGACACTTAGAACTATTTTTAGTGCGACTTTGTTGGGACGTGATGTTTACACTTCGAAGCCCGGAAACGGAAAAAACAACTTTATTTACTTTACTATTTTTTAAATATTTTTCTTTGGTCCCAGTTTATCAAAAGTTTAATACTTAAATTATGTACATAATAAATTCTTCTTCATCAGCTTATAGAGCCTTTTCATTTGACACCCCACTCGACTAGTAAAAAGTTTTGTTTTTTAAATTCTATACAATAAAAATTTATGAAGCCATAACCCCCACTGTAAAAAAATCAACATGGCTCCCTTTCTCATAAGAAGTCTGTGGTTTTCATTTCACTGCCAAACGAAACTCACCAAACGCCTTGTTTGCATTGCATTACTATGTCGTTTAGATGCTACTATTAGGTAGGTTAGTTGGAGATACTTCTTCTTATATTTAAGAGCTGGGCTCTTGTCGGTGGAGTGCTTTCCATGTCTCTCTTCCTTCCGCTAAGTTCTTAACCTCTTTATATGTTTTCACTTTTAATTTTTCTTTTATTTGGTCTATAAATTTCCTTCTGGGTTTTCCTACTCCTCTCTTTCCTTCTATTTTTCCTTCCATTATTGTTTTAAAGAATGCATCGTGGCGTAGTAGATGACCGAACATTTTGCCTCTTCTATTTTCTATAATTTGTATTATTTGTCTTTTCTCTCTCACATCCTCTAATACCTTCTCATTTGTAATTTTTTCTGTCCAACTTATTTTTTTCATTCTCCTCCAGCACCACATTTCAAATGCTTCTAATCTATCTCTATCCTTTTTGGTCATCGTCCACGTTTCACATCCATACAAGGCAGTGCTCCATATAAATGTTTTAATAAATCTTTTACGTAAACTTTCTTTAATACCAGAACAAAATATGTATTTTTTACTCTTAAATGTACTTTTTGCAATATCAAACCTCTTCTTAATATCTTCTGAGCATCTTGCCTCTTCGTTGATAATAGTTCCTAAATATTTGAAACTCTGAACTTGGTCTATTGTTTTATTATTAAGTTGGATATTTTTAATTACTGGACCTGACTTTGAGACAATTAAGGACTTGGTTTTATTTATGTTTATACTCAATTTATGTTCTTTAAAAATATTATTCATTGCTTCTATTAACTTTTCTAACTGTTATGAACTGCTTCCAAGGGCTGCTATGTCATCTGCAAATCTTATAAAATGTATCTTTTCTCCATTAATACTAACTCCTCCTAAATCTTGGTCTTTGATTTGAGATATTGCTGCTTCTATAAATAGATTGAATAGCAGTAGAGAAAGTGGACAACCCTGCCTCACTCCCTGTCGTATTTTAGCCTGTCTTTTTTCATTATTACTTTCTATTATTGTCTCTTGTTCTTTATACAGTTCTTTGATTATTCTCGTGTCTCTATAGTCTATGCCAGCATTCTTAAGCGCCTTCATCATTAGTATCCAATTTACTTTATCGAACGCTTTCTCTAAATCTATAAACGCAATATGTGTTTCTAAACCAAGTTCCAGTCTTCTTTCTATTATAATTCTAATTCTAAAAGTTGGAGATACAAGACACCAGAATTGGTTAGTGTCCTTTCAAAAATTTTGTAATTAGATGTAATTAGTTTCAAATTTAGGTTTAGGTAATTTAACAAGTTTACCAATATCACTTATACGTTACAATGAAAAAATAACCATATCGAGTTTTAATTTTGTACAACGCCATCTAGGGACGGCTAAAGTAAGCAACTTAAAAAATACGAAAAGTAACTTAACAAATACGAACAAAGTTACAAAACGAGGTAGTTGTTTTGTGTTTGTTGGTTTTTCGGGTGTGTAAGTGGCCAACATTGGTGTCAGTTCTTTTAATCTGCCCCAAGGTATATGACATAGCTTGACGACTGCTTATAGTTCGAGGGTGTAATTTATCACTTTTTCAACACACTTGCTCATAAAGTGGCTCTATGGTCACCGCAATTAGGCACATAATGACACCCATAATCAAACTGTGACTTTTTCATTGCTATAACTCACTAGTGAGTTATAGATTTTTTTTAAATTTTATTGGTTTAGTTGCTTCGTTCTTATTGAAAAAGTTTTTATTCAAAAAAAGATCGTGTTCAATGGAACAAACAAATTAATGTTCCTTTTGCTTGCTCATTTCATGCAACTTCTTATTTAAATAGATAATTTTAACTCGTACGTGTTTAATAAGTAAAACTTTCACTCAAAGATAACTTTTGTTTTCTCTGTGATAAAAGAAAACTTTAAATTCCCCATTTTGTACTTGGCAGAATAGGCGCAAATCCTATGCGCGGAAAATAAAAAAAACCTCATCTCTTTAGTCTGTGGCCGATCGCAATGCGCGCGCACACGAAAACTGATTAATTTTTACCGCCATAGCGAAACATTTTTCACAACTCATTTTTACTGTTGTAATTATAGTTATTTATTAATTAAAATGTCTACAAGTACTAGTTGCGAAGAAAATGATAAATGTTGTACACCGCCCGATATAGGATGTGAAGCCCTTAACGTTATAGAAAGTTTACTACCTGAAAACTCGCAAGGAAAAATATCTATTAGCGTACCAAAATTTCATAAAATGGCAAAACAGCAAGAATACGCATTCTTTTTCATAAAAAAGTGTTCATGGCGTACTTTAAATTATTATCTTCTAAGTACAAACCTAGCTCTTTGTGGTGTTTATACTCAATGTTAAAAAGTACAGTCCGAACAAAGAATGGAGTGGACTTAAAAACATGTTTTCATTTGTCAGCTTATCTAAAGAGACTATCCGAATTAACCGATGGATTTAGAAGCAAGAAATCAAAGGTTTTATCGTCTGACGATATTGAAAAATTTATAAAAGATTCCTACTGACGAAACACCAAGAACATCCAATGATTGGATTTCACCTACCTACACGAATAATGAGCCACCTCAAATTACAATAGAACATGAAAGTATTTCAATAAATAATCTATCGATGAGACCGCTATGTCATCAAAAACAGTTAATTATAATTTTACTAACTGCACATTTACTAATTGTTTCTCTAAATAAACTTTTTATTTACTAAATAAAATGAGTTTTTATTGTTATTTTATTCACAAGTGTGTTGAAAAACGTCGTATGATACACGTGTGTATTGATGATTACCGTCCTTGGCTCTCTTAAGACCCTCGCCTACGGCTCGGGTCTTAATGGCGCCACGGAGGTAATCACCAATGTTACACACTAGTACCATAATGTACTATTACACTCGAGTTGAACACTACTTTGTTGTTAAATATATATTTTGACCAAATATAATTCGCAATAGTCTCGCCATGTCTGTCTGTCTGTCTGTCTGTCCGTCTGTCCGTCTGCGGTTTTACTCAGAGACTATATGTACTAGAAAGTTGTAATTTGGCATAGGTAACATGTAGGTAAATCATGCAAAAAAAGTGGTAAAATAAAATCTTGTATTTTTTTAGTGTAGCTTCCCTACCTCTTACGCATTTATACCTGCTATAATTATTCAAATGTACCTAAGTATACATATTGTCATTCCTGGTGCAATAAATACATTTTATCTTATCTTATTATCAAACAAGTAAAGTGGGGGTAATTTTTTTTTTTCGATTAATGTTGGTTTGTCGATAAATAGGTCTTTTAAATGTATTATGACTTTGGAAACACCATTTTTAGGGTTCCTCAGTAAACAAGGAACCCTTATTGTTTCGCCATGTCTGTATGTCTGTCTGACGCGATTTTACTCAGAGACTATATGTACTAGAGACTAGAGAGCTGTAATTTGGCAGGGGTGAGTAAAATATTGAAAAAAAAAATTACCATACAAGTAGAGTGAGAGTGAAATTTTTTTTCTTGACAACCCGTCGTTTGGAGTTTCACTGAATAGGTCTTTCAAAAATAATGTGAGCTTGTGAACACTATGTATTTTTCGATTTAGGGATGCAAATTTTTGTTAGAGTCAAGTGACTCCTCTATCTGCTAAACGGTTATATACTTGAGTATGACGACATAGTGGCGTAGTGGTCACCATGCTGGTCCGCCACCCAGAGGTCCCGGGTTCGATCCCCGGTCAGGGCAAGGTGGAAAATGGCCTTTTTCAAATTGTCCTGGGTCTTGGATGTTTTTCTATATATGTATTTGTTATAAAATATAGTATCGTTGAGTTAGTATCCCATAACACAAGTTTCGAACTTACTTTGGGGCTAGCTCAATCACCTATGGACACGTGAAAAAAATCACTACTGTAGTATATACAACGAAGTTTAAAGGAAAACTATCAGAGCTAAGTAGGGTTGACAAATTAAAAAGTTGTAGGCGATCAACTTATAAAATGTACTCGGAAAAGTAAAACGTTCAGTACATTTTGTTAGATCTTATAATTAACGAAATTTTAAAGTAATCAGTAAAATTCATCGAAATACGAGAAGAATAAACATTTTCATAGTAATCCTAAGAAGATGAAAAAGACGCTACAGCTAGGTATTATATAAGATGTAGGACACCGCACGCAAATGTTCGCGCCCATACTATTCGCGAACGAGGACCTACTCCGAAGACTTCCGAAAGCACCCGAACGCTGCCGAAGGCCGCGCTGTCCCCGGACCTCACTTCCCTTAAATGACCACCGGCCTGTGCGCGTGTTCTGTATGTGGTGTATATACCTAAGTCTGATCTTGTACCTTATGTTTCAAAGTCATTACAACCAGCACTAAACAGTACAGTCCGCCTTTCATTCAACCACTACGAAGGAGCCCCAACACAAATCTATTCGCAGCGAGTTGTCCAAAACAAACGAATCTCAGTTTTGACTTCAACCGCTACATATTTTTACTTTTACAGGCAATACGCGGTAAACGTTACTCGTACTTACATGAAATGCAAATAAATTGATTTGATTTGATTTGATTTGGTAAAATAAATTAAGTTACGGCGAGCAGCAGACCTATAAAATAAGGAGAATGCAGAACGACACACGAGCATATCACTTCTAGTACATAGCTTTTCATCTCAGTCCTCCCGTGGATGTCGTAGAAGGCGACTTAGGAAATACAAGCTAAACAAAGCTTATAGATATCAATGAGACCTCTCCAACCCGTCTGGCCAGCGAGGAGAGTGTAGGTAGGCCAAGTCCTCGGGCTGCTCGGGCCAAGTATGGCTCTGGTAGTACTTTTTTTCTCCGAGGGTAGCGGTAAAAGAAACTCTGTTTTATAAAGCTCCTACTATTTTAATTTTAATAAAATCATAATATAAGTGTTCCTGTGATTAAATAAACAAAATAAATTTTAATTCTTCGTATTTACTGCAAAATATTATAAGTAAACATAAACTTATGGTTATGATTGAGTAATTACTCCTGCCTAACCTACCTGCGGCCTACTACTTTTCACTTCACATTAATTACTATAAGACACATAAAAATGACACAAACACAGTTGCAAGAAGTGTTGGACACTCAGAGGTCTCTAGAAGATACTGTGGCGAAGAAGATGGCTGATTTTGAGTCCCGATTCACTGCATCAGCAGATGCTTCAGAAGTCACCATAAACAAGCTCCATCAAGAATATCTTTCCCTTGAGGAGTTGATTTTGAATCTACTTAAATTCTGCCAGCATCAAATTAGTGTTCTCACTTATTCCGTGGACATGAAAAGTCGCAGAAAGACTCTTATGGTCTCAGGCATTGATGA
Organism: Acrobasis consociella; assembly: GCA_963555685.1. Classification (NCBI taxonomy): domain Eukaryota; kingdom Metazoa; phylum Arthropoda; class Insecta; order Lepidoptera; family Pyralidae; genus Acrobasis; species Acrobasis consociella. Next base: position 873,288 of record OY743106.1, read on the forward strand.
AAGTAAGAATGCCTGGCTGATATAGTTGCCAAAATGTCTACTGATAAACTTCAAATAGATGTTGGGCCCCAAGACCTTAAGTTGTGTCATCGGCTGTGACAGATGGGCGAGCGGAGCAGGCCTGTGTTGGTGCGGTTTCACTCACTTCAGTTAAGGAACACAGTGTGGCATAAGAAGGCTATGCTCAAAGGTACTTCATAGACTCTAAAGGAGTTCCTGACACGACTGCGACAAATATTGTTCTCTGAGGCCAAGGCCCATTTTGGTATGAAGCGCTGCTGGACCACAGATGGTGTCAATATTAAGCTTCCATCCGGTGACAGGGCTAAGGTGACTACCAGGGCACAGCTTCTTGCCTTGACAGACAAGTTTCCAAGCAGCAACCAAGGCAAGCCCACAAGCGTGATGCGACCGGCGCCGGCGGCTCATCAATCGAAGGCCGGCTCTTCAGCGGAAGAAAATGTCTCGGGGACTGACAAGAGACCCGGAGCGGCCCCGCTAACTAGGAGACAGGCTCAGGCGCAGGCATCAAATCTGAAGTAGTGTGTTTCTTCTTGCTTTTTTAGGGTTCCGTAGCCAAATGGCAAAAACGGAACCCTTATAGATTCGTCATGTCTGTCTGTCTGTCTGTCCGTCCGTATGTCACAGCCACTTTTTTCCGAAACTATAAGACCTATACTGTTGAAACTTGGTAAGTAGATGTATTATGTGAACCGCATTAAGGTTTTGATACAAAAATAGAAAAAAAACAATAAATTTTGGGGGTTCCCCATACTTAGGACTGAAACTAAAAAAAATATTTTTTATCAAACTCATACGTGTGGGGTATCTATGGATAGGTCTTCAAAAATGATATTGAGGTTTCTAATATCATTTTATTCTAAACCGAATACTTTGCGCGAGAGACACTTCCAAAGTGGAAAAAAGTGTGTCCCCCCCCCGTAACTTCTAAAATAAGAGAATGATAAAACTAAAAAAAATATATGATGTTCATTACCATGAAAACTACCAGCGAAAATTGGTTTGAACAAAATCTAGTAAGAAGTTTTTTTTTAATATGTCATAAACTGCAATTTACCTTTCATTCAATTAACTCAAACATAAAAATTAAAAAAATATATATTACTACGGAACCCTTCATGGGCGAGTCCGACTCGCACTTGGCCGCTTATTTTTTTCTCTTGTGGGCTTTGTATCTTTTTTTGAAATTAAAATATACATACCTTACGGTATGTATATTTTAATTTCAAATTTTGTTTAAGAGTCCACAATTTTATTGAGAGTATGATGTAGGTACCGTTCAATTTCTTATTTTTCTGTTGTTTGTTAGGTACTTCTTGTTTCACTTGTTTGTTTATGTCAAATGTCAATGTCATATGTCACTTAACACTTTTAACTTACTTTTTTTTTGTTGACATAGGCATTAGATAAACGTTATATTTAACACTTTAGTTTTAGAGTAAACTAGACTAGATTTATCTTTTTGGCCGGCAGGATATAAATGATACCTTAATGTAAAATAAAATGATAATTAAGAAAATAGTATTAACTGCTAAAACCTATATATTTTTGCTCTTATACCTATCTAATATATTTATTAATATTTTATATATATATATATACAAATCATCATATATATATATAGTATGCAGCAAGACGATGTTAATAATTTTAATGTTTCTTTTACTACAGCATCAGAAGGGTGTGATTCCAGTTTTGAATCTTGTAATTTGGATACTCAAACGTTGACGGTGGGGGATAAGGTTCGCGAAGCTTTTAGTGGATGTGCTAAAAATCTAAATGTATGCCATATAAATGCGCAAAGCATACCAGCTCATTACACAGACTTTCTTGAAGCTTTTTCGTGTGATCTCGTAAGTGTTGTTTTGGTATTAGAAAGCTGGCTTAAACCGAGTCTCCCGTCCACCAGTGTTGCACTCCCGGGCTTCGTGTTATACGTAATGATCGGATTGGCAAGGGGTCCGGAGATGTAGCTATATATTTACGTAGTTCCATACCCTATAGGATTTGATCTCAATCTCCCTCCCAATACAGCGCATCTGCTGAATATATTTTTTTAGAACGAAAAGTAAATGGTGTTAAGACGTTGGTAGGTGTAGTGTACTGTCCTTCTGAAATGAATTATTTTACTGAATTTGAAACTGTACTCGATTCAGTTTGTGCCGATTACACGCATCAGTTGATAATGGGTGCTATACACTATATATAAATACTTGTCTGTTAAAAGACGATACTCGATCCAAAAAACTTCTTAATATTGTCAAGTCAGTCAATCTTTCAATTCTTCCTTCTGGAACCACTCATCATACTAGTTTCGGTGACACATTAATCGACTTGATTCTCACATCATCGGAAAATCTTATAGCCACAATAAACAAAAAAACTAATTTTTCACATCATGATCTTATTTATGCTTCGTACAAGCTGAAAATCCCGAAAGCTAGCGACATATAACAAGTCGCTCTAGCGGCATGTAACATGTCGCTGTAGCGGCACGTAACACGTCGCTCCAACAGCATGTAACATATCACTCTAGTGGCTTGTCGCTCCAGCGGCCACACCAATCACAACTTTAATTTAGAAAAAGCATTTCAGAGCTGTTATTGCATGTCCATTGGGAATTTGAATAAACATAGTTTTAGAACCGCTTTTTGATTTACAATATCGGATAAAATGATAAAATATTCAATATAGCACTGATACATATCAGTCACAAATAAATAATCCGGGTTGAAACATTCCATTTTAGCATTGATATGGACACTATGTTGAATTATTCATAGTTTTTGAAACATAACTGGGACATGTTTTTGTTAACAGCATGAAATATGACCATTGAATATATTTTATATCGACGAAATGACATCAATACAAATTTCACATTTATTTATAATTATCAAAACTAAAAATCGATTTTACTCCCAAACTACGCAAATGATTTTGATAAAAGTTCTCATTTGAAAGGTCTATCCTTTCAAACAAAGAAAAAAGTTTCCAAATCAATCAATGAATTGATAACCTCTCGTTTTTTAGAGTTCCGTAGCCAAATGGCAAAAACGGGACCCTTATAGATTCATCATGTCTGTCTGTCTGTCTGTCCGTCCGTATGTCACGGCCACTTTTTTCCGAAACTAATACTGTTGAAACTTGGTAAGTAGATGTATTTTGTGAACAGCATTAAGATTTTTTCACAAAAATAGGAAAAACGACATCAATTTTGGGGGTCCCCATACTTAGAACTAAAACTCAAAAAAATATTTTTCATCAAACCCATACGTGTGGGGTATCTATAGATAGGTCTTCAAAAATGATATTGAGGTTTCTTTTATCATTTTTTTCTTAACTGAAGAGTTTGCGCGAGAGACACTTCCAAAGTGGAAAAATGTGTGCCCCCCCACTGTTACTTCTGAAATAAGAGAATGATAAAACTAAAAAAATATATCAAACTACCAGCGAAAATTGGTTTGAAAGAGATCTAGCAACAATTTTTTTAAAACGTAATAAATCGTAAACTGCAATTTAATTTTCATTTAATCAACTCAAATATAAAAATAAAAAAAAAACATACTATAAGACTTTTATATTATGTTACTTGCTGCTACGGAACCCTTCTTGGGCGATTCTGACTTGCACTTGGCCGCTTTTTCCACGTTGTATATGTTAGTTTACAGAATCATCATAATATGTGTACTTGCACAGACTCGTGGCATTTACAGAGCCCGCAGCATACCTTCAAAGGAGAGAGTTTTTTTGACGGCCTCGTAATGAACTCCAGCAATTAAACGAGGCAGCGTATGTATGTGTGTAACTCTGATTACGTCACGGCTTACGCAAACATCCATCAAGCTTAGGCACGCCATGCACTAGATGGCCACGGCCAGTCGTGGACTAAGGGCCTTCGCTAAGTTACGCGGCGCACGCGGCGGGTTCAGTCTATCTCTGTCACAAACGCTACGTGCGACAGAGACAGCCCAACTAGCAAAATAGTCCTATAAAATGAAGCCTAAATAACATCTGGTCATGTAGAGGTCATAAAGTTGTAATTCAAATTTTTATTAATCGTGTTACAATGTCTTATACGAACGATTAGTCATATAATATTATAATTGTTTAATTTAGTCCTGTAAACGTTTTGACGACCTATTTATATGACAATCTTATAAAGATCTTCTTTACGACCACTTTACGACTTCTTGATGTAGTGTAAAAATAATTTATATGACCATTATAAGCTGGTTATAATGACGACCATAACACAACTTTTTATCAGCAATAAGATTTCTACATGACAATCATATAAAGTTCATATATTTAACTCCTATAAAACGTACAGCTATAAACACGTTTTTTATAGGATTTTTTGACTATATTTACACAACTTTTATATTATCATTAAAGGGCAAATATTCAGATTTATATGCCTTAAATACTTATGAGTTTGAAATGCTTATATATGTTACTGTTATAAACGTTTTGATTATATGATGATTTCACGTGATACTCTTTTACGAACTAAACTGGTATATCTCCGGTTGTTGTGACTTTAATTATACATGCTTTTTGTTCAATAACTTTATATTTCTCAGTTTCTATTAATCTCGGCTTTAATTATCGAAGCAGCTGTGATGGATTTAAAACAGTGGAAGAAATTTAAATTAAGCGGTAATTTCAGACGCAAAGTAAGAAAAGCCTACTTAGAACTCAACAAAAGTTTTAGACAAGGTAGTGTCCAAGAATCGAAAAATGGTTCCGTAGTAAGAAATAGTTATTCTGAAATAGGATGCTCTTGTAATTACTATTTTTATGGTTTGTACTTATACCAATTGAACTCATTAAAAAATACATTTACATATAATAACTAACACCTGTCAATTAATGTTTTTTTTTCTGTTTACATTTAACAAGTTCGAGAAGTAATACACATATAATTTAGGGTAAAATTGATGAACATTTCTTTGAAAGGCAAAACAATGATGATAATGATAATTCGATCGAAAGCGAAGACGAGAAAACAGTAATGAAAATGAGAATTTTACAACAAGAAAATACGAGTTTCCTGGCAAATTAAGGAAATAGGCTCTAGAATTTAATATTTCAGATTTAATTAATTCTGAATGAACATTATACACCATTAGAGATTTAAAATGTAAACTAGTGGCGACTTCTTACAAATCATACATATATTTTGTACCTCTTATACATACTTTGTAAAGAATTAAATAAAACAGAACTTTAAATGAATTTGTTTTATTAAAACATTTTTTATAATTAAAAACTAAAGTGAGATATCGACATACTATCTATATATATATATAAACACGGGTTTACTCACGTATTTAGTTAGCTACAGGCCAACATGTTTCGATCTCGTCCGGGGATCTTCTACGAGAAGATCTCCGAACGAGATCGAAACATGTTGGTGAGTGAACCCGTGTTTATATATATAGATAGTAAAACAAACATTCTCCAAAGAATCATACATAAAATGTTTTCAATGTCATATCAATCAACTCGGAGGAGGTACTACCAAAAATATTCCCAAAAATGTCAATTCCATGTATTATTAATTATATCTAAAAACGTTGGCGGTTATAGAAAACCGTATGCCAAAAACTGAGTAGTTAATGTAGATCTAGTCTACTTATTTATCTACTTTTTAGTTTTACCGTTTTTGGCACGTTTTTCACATACTCTAGTATGAAACTGAATAATTGTAAATTGTTCTTAAGACGTGACAGCAGCGAAACTAGCGCCACCCGTCATTTTATTCTTTAACTCCTAAATCAGATCAAATTAAAAAAACCTAAGACAGCCATTTACTAGTAAACAACCAAAGGAAAAATAATGAAAAGTTACTACCAAAAATACAACAAGTTATTTACTAGTCGATGGCTGTCTTAGATTTTTTTAATTTGATCTGATTTAGGAGTTAAAGAATAAAATGACGGGTGGCGCTAGTTTCGCTGCTGTCAGCGTCTTAAACTAGGTATTGAAACAAATAATTATATTAAATATCACACACTTTTAAAAGTGATAAAATACTTTAAAATTAAATTATTGTTACAAAAAAATTAAATTGTAATTTTTTTCTTTTGTTTTACTTTTCATTAATTTTATCACAAATAGGTAATTTAAAACTTCTATGTTTAAAAAGGATAATCATTTGGCATGACATAACTGATAAAATTCTTATTCAAACAGCTATAACAAAAAAAACTATAATTTGCACTATCTACCTTATATCTTCGATACAGTGGTCACTTAAGCTTCTATAAAAAGAAACTATAATTTGAAACTATCTATCATATATCACTGATACATTGCCAATTCAGACTTCTATAAAAAGGAACTACTTATATTATTTGTACTATCTATCTTACATCTCTGATACAGTGGTTATTCAGACTTCTACATATATGAAAAGGAACAATCATTAGTAAATATATATCTTGTGTTGATTATTTTGAAGTTCTTAAGCTATTTTTGTTAAATTATCGATTTTTTGTGAAAGAATTTCGTTATGTGTGTGCGAGTCTCTACTAAAGTCTGTGGCAGTAGTATCAGTAACAAAATATACACTTTGTAAATTAACTCCTTCGGCTGGATTTTCTTGAACAGTGAGAGTAGATGGAGTTTGTTCTACATCGATGGCAGCTGGAGTTTCTTGTAAAAAGTAGGTAGGTGAGAATAGTTCTTGTGCACTCAAGGCCGGTGGATTTTGTGTAGGAGCAATAGATACTTTATTATCTGTTGCAACATCTTGAACGCATTTTTCTTGGTCCTACAATCAACAATAAAGTATTAACAATCGATTTTATTGATTTAATAATATATATATATATATATATATATATATATATATATAATATTAAAAATAGATCGAAGAGCGGTGGCCTGTTGGATGTAGCGAACTACAACCCTGGGTGTGGTTCCTACTTGGGTAACTCAAGTATAGTCTAATAATATCTTAATTTCATTCCATTAGACGGCAGTCATTAAGCTATGTCAAATGATTTTTAGCGAAATAAAAATTTGGCACAAGTGTCCGTCGCGTTTTTTAGTAAAAAAATTGTCTATATCGGCAATTATTACCATATTGTGATTTCAATAAAATGTTTATCCAACGGGTTTTCCCTCTTTACGGTACCCTGAAAATAGTGGATAACCAAAGAAATTAAATTGTGGTATATGACTTTTAGTAATTCAATGTCATATAATAGGTATCATCACTACCTAAAATCGTATAATTGCAAAAGTACTAGAAATCTTAAATAAAATGGAATAAATTAATATTATTTTGTAATAATACGACGGGGCATGAAAAATTTGTGAAAAATTGTACATACAATCGTCGAGAAATTTAATTTCCCCTAGAAAAGTAGATACTTATACCTACTAACACCAACTACCTATATTATATTCAATAACATTCAGTAATAAATATGGCAGACTTACCTAATGGTGACAATTATAAACAGATCTTGTTTTTTGTTGTTCTCCGATTCTCACTTCCATTAAACGGCGCTGTCATAACAAGCATCCATGTAAAGGCTTTGCTAATGACTACTTTATAATGTTTATTAAATTATACGACACCTATTGGATCACTAAATGACAAATATTAATCGCTTTCACGACGGCTATACGAATTTTCATCGTATTTCTGATAACAATATGACTGTTACGTTCCTAATTGCCACTTATACAACCTTGACACGATCACTTTACGAATTAAAGTTTTATATTTTGCGCCTATTTCACGTTATATATACGTAAATACGACAGCTATATAACCAAAACGGCTCGACCATAAGTTGTAACGAAAACGTTGTCCCAAAAGCTATACGACCAAATTTTGTTAGTTGGGAGGTGACCCGCGACGGATTTTGCTGTCTCTTTCGCATTTAGAGTTTGTGACAGAGATAGACCGAAACCCGCCGCGTGCGCCTGCATAACTTTGCAAAGGCCCTAAGGCCGCAGTTTCGATGAAGCTGCAGTCAACTTGCAGTTCATTGCATCAGATTACGTTCGCGTTTGTATCCCCCCAGTAAATAAAACGCTAACTAATTTAAATACAGGTACATTTTCATGTCTATATCACTGACGGGGCAGACAGAGCACAGGGCCGTAAGACCCAAAGGCCACGCCTAGCATGATGGTGGGCGTTAAGATGGAAAAGGAATCAAAATAGTGATGAGTTGCTAGCCACATCGCCTATAACCTAATTTAATGTTTTAAATGACTTCCAAAAAGTAGTAGGTTATCAATTTATAGGACACTTTGTATTATATGTATGTTCACCAATTAATCGAAGACTTCTGGAGCGATTTGGAAAATCCTGAGAATTCTTTGGAAAATTTGAAAGGGCAACGAATAGATTACCTCCTCGTTTTTGTAAGTCGGTTAAAAACGGCACCTGCCTATCGCAAACAATACCTGTGAATCTTGGGTTGTGGTTTCCTAAGGCAGCTTCTCATAAGTCAGCGCGAGAAGAAGCGTTGTCTTTCCTTTTTAGCCGACAAATATATAGAAATATAGATTAATGTAGATTCAGATTCAGTTGCAGATACAATCATCTTCTTTGCGTGTCGATGGATTTTTTATATTTGATCAGCCCAGTAGTAGGCTACTTCAACTACAATGTCACGCCCCTAACCGTTTCGCAGTAGACAGAGTCAAGGAAAAGACCTCAAAGCGACGCTTAAAAAGTGAATGAACATTTTCCGGTTATCTCCTAGACTACACTTTTGAATAGACGTGTAGTGATGTAATTATACTTTCTCATTTTTGTGCTGTTTATAACGAAACTTTAGAAAACTTTAAAGTGCTCTTCTGTAAAGTTGATAAAACCCTAGATAGTACAATTGTAAACTATGGCATCGATATGATAGGATGATAAATAAATAAAAAAATTCATTAGACATTTTAAATTTAAGACTAAAAATACCTTTTCCGCTATTCTGTATCGCAGTGGAGCACTGCACACGATCATTAAAAGTTTCAGAGTAGATATATAGATGTAGATACAATGTCACGTCCCTATCCCATTCGCAGTAGACAGAGTCAAGGAAATAAGACCTCAAAGCCACGCCTAAAAAGTGTTATAATCGTTTTATCATCAGACATATTAAATAGCTTTTCGGGCGTTGCGTGGGCTGCAAGCAACCCGCGGTCTTTCATGCGGCTGTTTAGGTAGGCTAAAATATGTTTCCAGTTCAGAAAATGGGTAAGTTTGTATGGAAGAAAATTGTCCTTGTGTGGCGGCCATTTTGAATTAAAAAAAAATAAAAAATCAAATGATGCTTGTCAAATTGCTCACAACCCCCTACATTTTGGAAAAAAAAATCACGCCCCTAACCCCAACCGTTTTTGCAGGCCGTACCCCTTCCACACCAGGTTTCCGCAGATCTTCAAATGTCAGATTTTTCTGGTACTCACTGGAGTACTCTCTATACGATCACACATCAACCTAAACCCCTACCACCCTGCAACAGGGCAAACAGTACGCTATTTTCCAACAAGTCAAATCAGCAACTTTTTTCTAAACGTCAAAACAAACAGTTTCTATGGGATTTTGTATGAAATACAGGCAGATGACGTCATAGATTTTTGGAGTCAATAGCGCTCTTATTATTAGTTTTTCTACAGTAATAAATTTAAAATAACGTTAAAATGGATATGTTCAAAGACAAGTGACATTATTTTTCGACGCTTTATTTTTCTATTAGTACAAAATAATTTATTTTGGACATAGGAAAGTACCCAATTATGTCAATCAGTGAATGAGTCAGTGAGTGGTAATGTAGGTTTATATATTTTCAAACTAAAAATACAGTTTTTTGCGATTCTGCGATTCTGTATCACAGTGGAACACTGCACACAATCATTAAAAGTTTCAGAGTAGTTTCCCGCAAAAAGGCGGCGTGTCTCGGAGATGCCGCTTTATCTCGTTTCCACGCCAGGTGGCAGCAGCGCCACAAAAAGGGCGCAAAAACCCGGTCAAACTGTAAAGGTGCTAATGCGAACGTTCTTTGTACTATTCAGTTTGAGAAAAACAGCCACTTTTATTTATTTACACTTCTTCTAATGTTGTCTGGAACGCTTTGTATCTGTTACCGGAAATGTGTGTAATCCGTCATTGTATACAATTCCTAAGAAATGTATATAATTCCTAAAACCGCCCGGAAATGTGTGAATTAATTTATATTAGACACATTTCCTAAGTAGCTGTTGGAAATGTAATAAGCGCTCTATCAAATTGGCACCAAGAACGGTATCATCATAACGAACCTTCCCTACACTCCGCGGCAAAGTTGTTTTTGTGTATGTATTAGTTTCGCCCTAAGCTAGAGTCACTTGCTCGCTTCGCTCGCTCGCTCGTGTTTTGGTCACAGGCAACCTAACGAACCTAACCTACACTCTGTGGCAAAGATTTTTTTGTGTCTGTGTTATTTTCGCCCTAAGTTTAAGTCGCTCGCTCCTGTTTTATTCATTTTATTCGTAGAAAGCATTCGTTATAAACATTTCCTAATACGATTTTGGAAATGTATACAATTCCTAGGAAATTTATACATTTCCTAGAATATGTGTGTATTACATAATCTTTGAAACAATATTTAATACATTTCCTTATTAGCTTCGGAATTGTATACATATCCTAGGTATTGTAAACAATTCCTAAGTTTTATACATTTCCGTTAACATATCTACCAGTTATATTTACTACCGTGTGGTTTTCGGCAGAATAGAATAGGGCAACTCCAAGTCCTACCGTAACTCAGGAAATACAAGCTAAACAAAGCTTATTAATATCAATGATGTAGTGTACCTCTAACACATTCACTATCACTATGACACTGGCTTACCTTTACACCAAGACACGTCCGCTCTGTACGACATCTACTGTTAGACTGAGCGATCCGGCTTCCGCACAATGTACTTATATAACGTACCACTGACGTTCTACCTTTGCTGCTCTTGTAAGTGGGACAGCATATGTATCTATTTATAGACACAGAACACTACAAATGAGACCTCTTTAAACCGTCTGGGCAGCGAGGAGAGTGTATGCCCAATCCTCTGGCTGCTCTGGACCAGTATAACTCTGGTAGTACAGAGAGGGTCATGCTCCTGCAATGGAGACTAAAAAGACCTGATGATGACGATGACATTCTGTGTGAAGTGATGTATACGCGTTGCACAATTCATAAGCGGAGCGTAAAGGAAGTGCTCTAATCTCAACATGTGAGGGTCAACCATTTTTCTGGACATAAACTGTCTCTATTAAACTTTGTATATTTTAGATAATTTCAAAAATATTTTCTTTCGCCCGACCCGTTGGCGAGATCCAGGATTATCACAAACCCAACCCGCTTTACTTAATTCGCGTCAACCGTGAAATTGGGTGGGTTGGAGCCGCAATCCACTTATTATGAGAACGTATTAAAAATTAATCTTTTTTACATTACTTGCTGCTTAAAAGGTGTGTGACTTCACATAAATCTAAAATAACAACTGAAAACGACGTTACTAAATAATAACATAAATAAATATATGGGGACAAATTACACTGATGAATGGATATTTACTTGTAGAGGCTTTTAAACGGCTTTCTATGTCATATTGTGTTTATATTATTTGTATTCATATCTGTAAGGGCTCTTACAAAAGAGCGACAGTTTACCTGCGACATCGTCTGATTGTTATAAATCATAGATAAGAACCAATGCAAGGGAATTTGGTTTCACGTAGAAAACCTCCCATGCTGGTCTGGGAGAAATAAAAAAACTGAGAATGTACCAGCTGCTTCTCTTCCCACGCAGATCGTAAAAGTCGATCGAGGGAATGGGCAAAAATGCAAATCATGTTGACAGGCGATGCGGCTAGCAACCCATTACTGTATTGATTGCTTTTCCATCTTCTCGCCCACCATGACGCTAAAAGTGGCTTTGCATAGAACTTGCGGCCCTGGGCTCTGCATAGAACCGCAATACCCAAATGCTCTGTCTGCCCCATTAGGGATAAAGACGTGATACTATGTATGTATGTAAAAACCCGCATCGAAATAGGTCCATCTGTTCGAGCACTACGATGCCAAAAACAGACAGACGTAAGAGTCAAACTTAGAACACCCCTATTTTATATCGGGAGTTAAGAAGCGAATATACTTCAATTTTTAATTTAACAAACAATATCTTGTCAGTTTGTACGGCTTTCTTCTCTAATACTCGTAAAATCGTTTTTCAAACATCAACTACGTGAACACATATCGCATTTAAAATGAATGAAATTCACGCCTCTACAAGAACGTTGGAACCGACTTCTTTATTTCGTCACAGAAAATAAACTTCGCGTGTGATGTTCGACATCGAACCATCAACCCAATGTATCGAGAACACGAGGACTGATAAAGTCCTGACAATGTTGTGTGTCTTGATATTTCTCGATTTAATACAGTTTACACTTTGGTGACATAAACATAGAGCATAGTATTCGAATTCTTAAAAACTTTACATAAACTAGACCATTATACACACAATATAGAACAAAGTTTCTACGACATTCGTAGAGGAAGCTACGCAATGTCTACGACAGTCGTAGCCTGCTACGAGCTTGTACGATATCCATGCATCTTTTTTTTCAGATGAAAAAGGTAAGTATATGATTTTAGTTTCGCGGTCACAACGACTAAGTATTATTAGTATTACGGGAATATCATTACAAGCAAAATATTTCGACGACTCTTCAGCCGTCATGGTCTCTGGTGGCTGGGTAGCGTATATATGGTCTTTATCCCTAACGGGGCAGACAGAGCTTTTGTCTCTCTTCCAGGTCTGCAAGACTCAAAGGCCGTAAGACTCAAAGCGGGAGTAGGTGGAAAAAGGAATCAAATAGTGATGGGTTGCTAGCCGCATCGCCTATTAATATGACTCACATTTACGCCCAGTCCTTCGATTGGCTTCTACGATCTGCACGAGAAGAGAAGCAGCTGGTACATTCTAAGTTATTTTTTATCCCAGATCAGCATAGAATAATTATTCTAATAACAGTAAAATGAGAATGTGTTTTAAAAAATAATTATACTTGTCTTATTTGATTTGGCTTTTAGTTAAAATTTTATGCGTTTCAAATCATTCTGTGCAAAAACTAACAAAACTCTAGATTTATACACTCGATATTTAAAATAATGTATGTAATTATTCGTAGTTATAGCCCATAGAATAGAGTTTCACACATTTTAAATCCAGGATGTATAAACAGATAGTATTTAAATGAAATCACGTACCTTATACTTCATTTCTTTTTAGAAGGGTTACCAATAAAATATGAAGCCAGATCATTCTTCATATCATCCGTAAAGATACGAAAATCACATACATACATATCATGCGAAGCATTCCCCTGTGATGTCATTACCATCCCTATCTCGGCCTTAAAACCCGCGACTTCGCATTGTCTTCTCGTGGGCGCGCAATAAAAATGCAATAAATATTTTATGTGGCACTGTGCCTCATTGCAAACTCGTATGAAACGACCTAGGCTGGTACAGAATATGATAAATTGACGTGAATATCGCCTTTTTTGTTAATATTGCCGTGTGGTTTCCCGTAGAGTAGAATAGGACCACGAAGTAGAAGGCAACTTAAGAAATACAAGCTAAACAAAGCTTATAATCATCAATAGGACCTCTCCAACCTGTCTGGCCAGCGAGGAGAGTGTAGGCCAAGTCCTCTGGCTGCTCTGGGCAGTGGGCAAGCATGACTCTAGTACAGAGAGGGTCGTGCTCCTACAGTGGAGACTAAAAAGACCTGATGATGACTGCTTTTTTAACCTCCGACAGGAAAGACGCGACGCCAGTGTCTGTCTGTTTGTCTATAGCATCGTAGCTCTCGAACGGATAAACCGATATCAATACGGTTTTGTAGTAAATTTGACCAGTATTCAGTAGTCATTTGCCTCATTAAAGTCCTGAAATGTGCAAGAAGTGAGGATATTTTTAAAAATATACTATGTAGAAAGTTTAAAATTTAAGGATTTCATAACCTAAAACTAAAAACACATTAGAGAAATTTCTACTAAATTTTCATTTAAAAGAAAAGTGCACGCCCACCTTTTAAACTCCCTTTCTTTATAAAGTCATCGTCATCAACTCTTCTCTTCATAGCTATGTATTTATATGTTAGGTAGTATGAGTAAACGTGTAGATATGTATGTATTGTATAAGTAAATATACATTCTGATATGTATTTATAATAGGTATTTATGAAATGTAATTTAATATTAATATTTTATTATGTAGGTATATTGTATTGCTTTTTTGTGCCGCATAATTTTCTCTGTTTATCCCTATGGTTGACTGGGAGAAAATACTCTTAGCATTAAGTCCGCCATTAGTTAAAAGTATATTTGTAGTTTGGAATAATAAAGTTTAAAATAAAAAATAAAAAAATTGGGAAATATTGGAGAGTTCGTTATGTCTGACTGAAACATAAAGCTGAAGCCAAAGGTTAAAAGCTTTCAAACTAGCGCTTGATTTAATATCCTAACAGCTTGTTTGACTTCCATGCTGCTGTTCTGAGATAAAAGCAAAAACAGCATGCATCAGCTGTTTTCTTCCCGCATCAAACATAATATTCAATCAAGGGAATTATGGTAACATTATATGCAGATTAGTTGCATATCATTAAAACGTGATATATAAGATACTTACGTAATAATTTCACGTTCCGGGAAACGTTGGAATCAATGAGATATCCATCTTATTATATAACTATATATATAATAAGTATGTCTATACATTAAATATATTTCCAAAAGAAATGGGATCTCTGGAGACATAGTAATAGAGTAAGAATTTTAAAAAAAATGTCTGTTTGTTTGTCTGTGCGTCTGTTTGTTTGTACGTCTGTTTGTCTGTGCGTCTGTTTGTCTGTTTGTACATGCTAATCTCCGGAAATACTAAACGGATTCATAGCTTTTAAACCTTGGCAGCATAAAGGGTATAATTGATAATTGAAAGGAGATCAGACAAAATGGAACATCTAATGCAGAACTATAATAGTCTAGCTAAACTGTAAGAAATATAAAAATGACGCCTTAGCAAAAGTTGTTCAGCCTGATGAGCATTTTCCAGAGCCATAAAGTCTACGCGAATGAAGTCGCGGGCTTCAGCTAGCTATAGAATATAACCTTTAGATGTACTCAATAGAGTTGGAGTCGTCGTCAGGTAAAGAGTAGATTTAGGAGGATAGAATAAATATAATCAAAACTGCCTCCGTGGTGTAGTGGTTAGAGCGTTCGGCTCATACCCGGAGGTCGCGGGTTCGATTCCCGGCGGGGGCAACGACTTTGTGTTGTTGTCCTAGTTTGGTTAGGACATTGCAGGCTGATCACCTGATTGTCTGATAAGTAAGATGATCCGTGCTTCGGAGGGCACGTTAAGCCGTCGGTCCCGGTTACTGTCTTTGACATTGGTCGTTACCTAAAACCATGTCAGAGGCCTTTAAGGCGGTTTAAAAACTCTGACACTAGTGTTAGTCACTAACACACTCGATAAGAAGAAGATCAATACAATCAACAGCTCTCGTGTTTCCATTAACCTTTTTCAACTATAACGGCACATATCATTTTTTAATGCCAGAATGGGCGAGATTTGTCAGAAAGAAATGCGACCAGCATCCCATCACTATTTCAAGTCCCTATTCCATACTTCATGCTATCCTCCTGCCATTTCTGACACTCTACGGCATTTGCGTCCTACTGCTTTAAGTTAGTGCACCATAATAAACACACAAACTTACAAAACGACAATAGACAATATAGGCACAAAGGCGGATTAGTCGCTACAAATGCAATATCTTCCAGCCAACCTTTGGGTGGAGGGTTAATTAATGCCTACCTTGTCAACAAGTTTATTTGCCAGGCAAATGAAAAAAAAAACCCGACTTTCAATAGCTTCATATATAATCGCCATCTAGTGATGAGCAGAGAAACTAAATAGTAGAACTAATATCCGTAGCGCCATCTATTATTTGCCAGATAAACTACAAAACCCCGACTTTCAAGCTTTAACACCCTAATTTTTTAAAGGCCGAACCGTCTTTCATCCAACAAACGTTTACGTAAAAAAAACGCATCGAAATTGGTCTATCCAACATTAGCGTCAAAGAAGATAGGCAGGCGTGGTACCCATTAAAATATAAGATGTAGGGTGTTGATTTTTTGGTATTTTACGCCTGATACTCAGTCTTTTAGTTTTCATACATTCATATTTTTCTACAACTTTTGAGAATAAAGAAATTTAAAACTTTTGCTTTCAATGAAATCGTGCAAACAAAACGCTTAACTGACAAGCAATAATAAAACGCAGTGGGCCCTCAACACTGGATGGGCTCTAAAAGGCTAGTATCCAGAGCCGTAAAATACATCATATGTACGTCAACGTCACGCGTCTGACACCACTTTCAACGTCAACGTCATGGATGAGGTCTCACTGTGATGTGTCAAAAGGAGTGAAAACGTTTTGTTAACTCCATTTAAGTCCATTTACAACGTTTTGTTATGCTTTCTACACTTTGTCCCATACTAACTTTAAATTCATTTAACTTTTTACTCATAAGTTGTAGAAATATGTTATACATAATTCAAGACAAATAAATTAGTAATATTTTCATTGTCCTACACTTCGTTATAAGACGGTACCACCAGTCTACAGATCTCTGCCATTCTTCATAACGCTACTTTTTTATCGGGGGTTAAAAATAAAGACGCTAATGTTTTTACAGGACGTTTAGTCAGTCAATGATAGCACATTCTAAAACGCCACACTCGTAAATCGTACCTCAAACCGATTAAACAACATAGCAGCACTGAGCAACCAAACACAAACAACAAGGAACACACTAACTGCAAAGTCAACGGTGTCTGTTTGTCTGCGTGCCCGTCGCAGCTGTGTTTGAGGCTTTAGAACTCCGACTTTCTCATATCACATCTATATGATGTGAAATTCTCTATTTATTTAGCTTTGAATAGACGAAAGCAGTAAATTGCGTTAGATTAAATCAAATGCTTGCTACGTAACGTACGAACATGAGGCAAAGTGCTCACAGGATCAAAGGGAGAATATGTTTTAAAAAATTTAAAAAAGATCTAGAGTTAAACATTTTCGGAGACATTTCATTCCATAATACTGAAGTACATTCTATTAAAACAATGAGGATGATTTTTTTTATTGTCTTTATATTCTTTAGCTGAACTTGCACTAAAAACCACCTTGCTAGATTTTTTTCTAGAGAAAAAAGTTAATATTGTAATATTTCACTTGCTACATAAGTTTTTTGTTTGTAAGCCATAAAAGTAACGAATAAGCAATAAAATGTTTACGAAAACAATTTCATTTACAAAAACTCAAGGTATTTTAGAAAAGAAATCCAATCATAGCGAATGTGTTTAGAGCGAATGTATTAGAATAGAGTTCCAAAATGTTTTACAATCTAGATGTTACGAGTGAACTAGACTTAACATAAAGCTAGAAATTTCAGCTGAAACTTGAACGAAAAATTCCGAAATCTACTTTAGTTTTATTTTTCACATCCAAGCTGCGGAAAGGCATCTGACATTGTTAGGCCAGTGCCATAGAATGATGACAGTCGGGACCAATGACTCTATGTGACCAACTGACCATCTAACACTGCCACAAAACAGCCGGCTTTGTCTTATGAGACCCTTCTTGAAAATGCAGATGTTGAAAAACATATTTGTACTTGGCCCTTTATTGGCATCTTACGCAATCCACGGGAACAGACTGAGTGGTCATACCTTGCGGAAACCAACAAGTTACGTACAAAACAAATTTATACTGCCCCGCCGCCGAACTTAGTAAACGATTACAAACTACAATTACAACATAAATATGTGTATATGTTTAAATTTTTAGATAAGTAGCTACATGTATTTGTATTTAAATTTAGTTTATTATGTACACGCCTACTACTACCTGTTTTCTTCACTTTTCCTCTCCTGGGTCTGCTGGAAGAGATTTCTTATGAAATAAGCAGTACCTATGTACTCAATTTTCTTACTTTGTTTGTTTCTGTGTTTGTATTTTGTGTACATGAATTTTGTAAATAAATAAATAAACAAAGCTTTCGATGCGCAAAAAAAAAGAGCGATACGTGCTATGGAGAACAGATGAATCAGCTATCAACTTTATTCTATACTCCTAGTCTAGCTAAAGGGGTCGAATCATCGGATCATAAAAACCTGCGAATTTGAAATTCCAATCAAAATCCACACTTCTTACTTAATATAAGGGCTCGTCTAATTGGTTCTAGAATATTCCAGAGCCTATTATAGTCTAGACTGAAAGTACCACGCGGTGTCTAATTGTTGCGACCCGTTGTTAGCTTTATTGGCTGTAAGCTAGGTTCTTGGCTTTTTGTTGGTTTATTCAACGATTGGAATTTTAAATGATATTTGTTTCATGAAAAACATTGTCAAGACTTAATTGGTAAGACTTCTATAATTCTCGTTCGGGTGTCTATTAGAATACAGATTTTTTTGACATCGAATTTCATCTCCCAGAAAACTATTCCACGATTTTTAATACATTTTTTTCTTAATAAAACGAATAGTTTATCATCGCAGTTTCATGTTATAATAACAACATTTTAAAAAAAATATAGTTTAAAATAGTTTTCTTTTGTAGAAAAACGGTATATCGAACTAACATTTCATATAAAATATTAAGTTATCGATAAAACTGTTCATAAAAACATGTTTCAATATGTAACGGTACACATAATAACTCGCTTCGCTCGCTCGGCTCGTGCGTGTGTTGGTCGCAGTTCTAACATAACCTAACCTATAGGATTGCCCTAACCTAGGAAAATAGATAGAAGTGTCTTAGCACTCGTTTTAAATGTTTCAACTATTTTGCAAACTGAAACTTACGTGAAAACAAAATTATGGGTAACAAAACTTTGATGTTACGTTATTTCGATAAAATACATAAAATATGAAAAGAAATAACGATAGACTGAGTTTGTCAATAACGAATAATCGAGTAAATGAAATTTCGATGTCAACAGATTTTAGGATTTGTTCAATATTGTATTAAAAGATTTGCGAATAGTTTTATGGGGAATAAAAATCGTTGAAGTTAATTGCGAGAAAGTGATGGGTTCCCTTCTCGTTCAGGTCGATGAAATAAAGGAGACGTTGAGGTCAAGACCTTTTGGCGACTAAAGACCATCAGTAAAAATCACTAAGTATAAAAATGAAACGTGATATTGTCAAGTTAGAAAATTGATGATTATAAACTAAGTATAAAAATGCCCACATTTAAAAAGTTTAAGATGAACATTGTCTTAGTATAGAAATAGCGAAATTTAAAAACTCTCAGGAAATAAATTGAGGAATTAAAGAAATACTTATTGGCAAAATTAGAAAATAATAGATAGATAGATAACTTCTTATTGTACACCAAAAAGAAAAATGTAACACAAAGAAATAGTTTTATATTAAATGGGTAAAATGGGCGGTCTTATCGCTTAAAGCGATCTCTTCCAGACAACCAGTGACAAAGGCAAATAATATGAGGACTTGTTCTTCTATGACGTAGTTTTTATATCTTTCTTACAAACTTAAATTTATATGAATTTATTGCTAATGAAATATATAGCGTATTTGGAGTCTTAGGGCTCTAAGTAGACAAAGCCCAGGGCCGCACCCAAAGGCCACTTTTAGTGTGGTAGTGGGCGAAGTGAAAAAATAACCCGAATAGTTCAAAATGAAACAAGAGGCCAGCTCTTAAATAAAAGAAGAAGAAGAAGAAGAAGTTCAAAATGAATCGCAATTTCCCATATGCCCTCGAATGGCTTTTACGGTCTGTGTAGAAAGAGAAGCTGCTGATACATTAATTTTTTTGGCCCAGACCAGCATGAAAGAGCTTCTTTCTTGAATGATGTCTTAATACCTAAGTAAAATATAATACCAGTGCTATACAAGCACAGGTGTCAGATTTTACGTGCTGCATAAAAGCATCTGACATAACTGTCATTTAGTGACAACAATCGCCATGTGGTTTGTGGTAGAGTAGATAGAATAGGACCACTCCACGTCCTCCCGTGGATGTTGTACGAGTAGAAGGCCTCTTAGGAAGTACAAGCTAAACAAAGCTTAAAAACAGTGCTAGCGTCAAGAGTGTAGGCTTAGCTGAGTCCTCCAGCTGCTCTGGCCAAGTAGGGCTCTATTTAGTAGTATAAAGAGAGTCGTGCACTGGAGACAAAAAGATCTGATAATGATAATGATGAGTGACAACAATTATTTATATGCAATAGTAAACTATCCGTGCAGTTTTCCTCACTAATAAACCACTAGACCACTACCGATTCACATAGGTTAAATTTAATAGACAATCGATGCCTCTAAATAATCAGACTCCAGTAGTTCCGAAAGAAGCCATAAATCCGGGGGGCGAAACTCGCGCCATTTGCTAAATCATTTTTATGTCCGCCACCGAAATGTACGAAAAAATATTTCCCGGCATTACTTGGCCATTGTCCTTTTGAGGCATATTATTTTTACACCTCGGTGGATTGTTACGGTGGAATTTTTACGATTAATTTGAGGTGTGCCGTAGACCTAAAACGATAGACAAGTCCCGTCAAAATAATGGCCGAAAATGGCTTTTTAATGCCTATATAGAACTTTTCTCATACATACAAACATGAAAGTATTTATAACAAGTTAGTTTAGTTAGTTAGTTAAAATCTTTATTGCACCAAAACATACAGTAACAGAGTAATAGATACATATAAAATAGATGTCAAAAGGCGGAATTATCGCAACTGCAATCTCTTCCAGGCAACCGAGGTACTTGGAGATGTTTTTCGAAAACAGGTGAGGTGCAAAGTAATAGGTTATAGGCAAGGGATAAGAAAAATAAAAACTGTAGATACAATTAATAAATATACTTATACATACATAATTATACAAATACCTACAAACAAGTGTTACTTAAAAAGCTTACATTCGATAATTTTTCCAAACTAAAAACCGACTTCACTCCCAAACTATCAAACCGATTTTGATTAAATATCTATGGGACCACCTGGCAAATATTAGCCATTTTTAAATTGGTTTACATAAAATAACCGGCCAAGTGCGAATTGGATTAGCGCACTAAGGGTTCCGTATCTATAAAAAGCCCCCCTCTAATATTTATTTTATTTTGTTTTTAATATTTATTGTTACAGCGGCAACAGGAATACATAATTTGTGAAAATTTCAACTGTCTAGCTATCGCAGTTCTTGAGATACAGCCTGGTGACAGACAGACAGTTCATAACGTCCAGTCATCATATGATGATGATGATGATGATTAGCAGCATTAGCAGCCATCTATCAGCCTCTCTCAGTGCATGCCAACACCTCGGCTGCGGCTTAGGAATTATCAAAGCAATAGAAGCTTCAAATCACCATTCCAGTCCATCATTTCAGATTTCAATGAGGTCCGCCTCGTTTCAACTTCGACGGTTTTTTGTGGCCGATAAAACTCGCAAAGAGATGCATCATTCGAGTTGAGAAGTGCCGCCGTAACCGTAAAATGTTGCTTTGATGGCCGGAGTTAGGGCTGCTGAAGTGCTGACACCAGATTGTAATTGCAATATGTTTTCATTGCATATTTACAGGACATTAGTTTAGAAACTAAGGGCTGAAGCCTTTCTACCTCAAAACGATCCACCACATAGTCACAAGTCGGATTAGATGACGGATATTCACACAACAAAATGCAAAATGGAGTTGCTATTGCTCGTTTAGGCGTAGACAGAAGAACTCCTTTTTTTTCTAGCTGCTACTTTTCCCGCGCATATCGTAGAAGTTTGAGGGAATGAGCAACCCATCATTATTTTCTCGCCTTACAGCCTCAAACTCTAAATTCTCTGTCTGCCTCATTAGGAATAAAGACTGCGATCGAGTATTTTACAAGCTTTTATTTAATTTGCAATGTATTTTGTATGTAGGTATGTTTGTTTAGGTCAAATCTTGCAACTCAATTTTTAACCAGATATCCTCAACCGATTTAGCTAAAATTTTGTATACTTGTGTTAATCGCATGACAATACAATATTATGAAGTCAATATGCTGTTCTGATGATAGAACCGGGAGATATTCGGCGACACTCAGTTATAAAACAACATAACCTTATTAAGTAGGACTCATTTAATTTGTTTTGATAAGTACTTTATGGCAGACGATGCCTAGGGTCTAATCACGGAGATGGAAGTTGGTCGATGGAACTCTGTAATAAAACGACGCAACTCCATCGAGTTTGGGCTTATTTCATTTGTCTCAGTAAGTACTTTGGTCTCACAATAAAAGCTTGTACAAAAAGAAATATATTTCAAGAAACCTATTTTCTGGAGTTGACCTTCGACTATATACTTCAATCACAATTTTGGGATCATATTTCATTTAATTTTTTACATCTAAATATACCGCATAAATAAACGTCCAAAACCAATCAGCGGTTTTTCCTCGTTAGAGTCCCCTGAGAGACAAACAAGAAACGTTAATCAGCAAAAAAGTAATAAACTAAAATGCCATCAAGCGTAGTATTGAGACACGTGTATCAAATTTACTTGGTAACAAGTTTAACGACTCACAGACAAGATAAACAAATTTTCTTAACAAAGTTACTGAGGAGACATTTCATCCTAACTCACAAGGACGTCTTAAGTACCAATATATCCGCATTACCAGCTATAAAACATGAACGCAATCAGCATAATGTGTCACAGCCATACTTGAAGTGCGTGTTGCTTTTTGGAAGCCACCGGGCTTTATTCCTTACGGGATAGACAAAATCTGAGACCGTCAGATCCTGTAAAAAGGTGGGCAAAAAAAAGAAATCATATTAGATACGCATTTACGCACACTACTGAAGCAGTGCTTTATCGCGTTCTTCCACTGATTGCCAACGCAAAATCTTTTATTTTAAAAGAAAACTTACAACCTGCTTACAGGAATTAAATTACTGTTTACTTCCCTCGTTGAAGGCCCCGCCAGTTGCTGGCCCACCTTAATACTCGTACAATCTCTTTTATTTACCGTCGGAAATTATCCCGGCGCCGGGAAGCCGGGTCTTTCACTTTACATTATTACTTGTTGGCTAAGCAGAGTGCTAGGAAAACTATAGAAGCTGTAAGGCTCCCTGGATATAAATAGTTTATTTTTTCAGGGTATATCTTAAGAAATCCCTTTTATTTCCTGAATTAATTCATAGTGTAGTTTGTAATTTTTTCTCGGGGTGGCCTACGTCCAGCCGGTGACACGCGGCTGAAATGATAGTGAATGATAGTTTGTCATAATGTTATTTCTCATAATGTCTTGTAGTCATAACCTTCACTGACCTGGTTTTTGACATAATTTTAATCTTTATCTCATAATATTATTATACATGATACCTTATTATTGCAGAGGCGCCACTGGACTGTTTACTGCGCTTGTATGATACGTGCCAAGCTATACTATAATTATTTGGTTTCCAAGCTAGTTGTTACAATACAAAGAAGAAGAAGACCTTTTATGAAATCGAAAGAAAAATTTACAATTATCAAGTGAAACAAATATCCATGGATAAATAAATGGTTTTTGGCTTTTACAACATTTTTTTTAAAGTAACGTAATCGTATTTTGTGCATAAGTAATTTAATATAACAATGTATTTAATAATGTTGTCAGCCGACAACTGGGTGCAGTTAAATGTGTAGTCATTCATTTGAGGAATTGGGCTGAGTTATATCATTAGCTGAATTTGAACCTGCTGGCGTCGGTATTTATCAAATTGTGGAAATGCTGTGTGTATTTACTGCAGGCGATATTGCGAGAATTCTAACAATAATGTGAATTATACTCATAGTAATTAGATCAGTTACTATCGGCCGTACGTACAATTTAACTACGCTGATGACATGGCACGCCATACTCCAACTGAAGTGGTGTCAATAATTCAGTGCTCTTGAATAGTTCTCCATTTCAGATGTTAGCGTGAGTTGTAGCATTTGCTGCATTTTAATCTACACCGGGTCCTGGCGACGTCATATTTGTCAACGTTCTGAAGGCGGGTTTAAATTGCGATAATGCTGCGCTGGGATTAAAGTGTTGATTTACTTCGGGGAATTTGGCGCAAAATAGAGATTAGTTCAATATTTCATAGTCATTAAACGAAACTAACACATGTACTGTATTGAAGCTACGCAGATGATATAGCGGCCACATGCCAACCAAAGTGTACTCTTTAACTTGTGACCATGCCATGACGACCTCCGTGGCGTAGTGTTCAACATGCTAGTCCGCCACCCAGAGGCCCCGGGTTCGATCCCCGGTCAGGGCAAGTTGGAAAATGGCCTTTTTCAAATTATCCTGGGTCTTGGATGTTTATCTATATATGTATTTGTAATAAAATATAGTATCGTTGAGTTAGTATCCCATAACACAAGTCTCGAACGTGTAATTTGTCCGTATATATTTATATTTATTTATAACTTGTCCTCTTCTTTATTGGGCTGAGTTGTAGAATTAGCTTACGCCAGGTCCTGGCGACGTCGGTATTTGTTAATGTGAAAACGGGTATAAATTACAATAAATTAATTAAAGTGACGGATTTACTGCGGGGATATCATGAGAGAAATTTGTGAAACTTTATAAAGAACGCACGTGTGCACAGCTCTTTTTATCAAGTGAGCTAGTAGCAAACATTTTGAGCTGCTCAAAGGCATCTAACATAGTTTAAGAAATGTCATCTAATGACAACATTTATTATTGCTCACTAGTGAATTCGTGAGCCCAGCTCTTAAATATAAGAAGAAGAAGAAGAGTGAATTCGTGGTGTGATTGATCATTCTTAATTTGGATTTTAGGTAGATACAAAATGTAATGTAATATGGCTTTTGGGTTTTGCGGCCCTGGGCTCTGCATAGAACAGCAAGACCCAAAATGCTCTGTCTGCCCCATTAGGGATAAAGACGTGATAGTATGTATGTATGTATGTACAAAATGTAACTGTTGGTCTTCTTAATATTTAATGATAATTAAATATCCTTACTGTCCCATTACAGGCAAAGTTTTTCCCTATTTCTACTCATTTGTCAGAAGACAGTTTGGTTACCAAAAATCGAACAAAAATAAATAAAAAAGCAATCTGTCTGACCTATCGTTTCTATATCGAAATCTAAAAGCAAGATCACTATAAAACTAGAAGAAAACATAACTCATACCGCTCGTCCATCCAATTTCACAGGCTCCATTATCTAACGTCCACGCAATCACGTCGCGTTCACCGAAGTGCTCAAGACACCACACAAAACACATAAGAAACAGAAATAGCGACACCAGTTGCCTGCCGTAGCTTCTTATACCAATGTCAAATTAATCTAAAAAATTCAGCGTTGCACGTTGCACCTTTTTAAATCTCTACAGAGTGTGTGATGTCACTTTCCGCGCGCTGCCGTAAATATAAATAAACTGCAGTGTGCGGAAAGCAACAAGGCTTTCATTATTTTGGTGAATTAAATTAATACGAGATTTTTTTAACGTTTTATAAAAGGTTGCACACAAACAAAAAGTTATCAGTACAATTGAAAAAGACACAAATTGATTTTAGGAAGAATTCAATATTGGCATTTTTTTATTTCCGTGTTTACGAATAATCTATTCTGTTCGTTGCTAGCACATTGGTGTGAGAGTAGCTTTATCTCTGTACTACTCCGTGGCCGTGCACTATCACCGCACATCGGCGACTTCCAATTACTACTAGACCCGCGACATGACGAGCAGCCAGGGTTGTCGGGCATCGTCGTCTCGAAACCTTGACCACTTGTCTCTTTAAGTCAAAGTCAAATTTTTTCATTCGAAGTAGGATAAATTTATCTCTTATTGAAGGTCATTTTTTAAATATTATTATAGTGCAAATGCCAAAAACTACTAGCGTTTTGGAACGACCACTGCTGGGAAGATTAAGCTGAAAGAAACCCAGTTCAGTATAGGTCCCTACACAGCCTGGTGGGCTATGTTACAATTACGATACAGATTTACACTTTACTCACTTTGCCGGTGTAAAACAACTAAAAGATCAAATTAATGTTTCAACCTACAAGGATGTAAAGGAGTTGACTTTAGATATAGAGATATGGAAGGCATTGGTTGCTCCACAGACAAGAGCTTAGCTCTTTAATGATAAGAAGATTTGTCGTTACTTGATCAGTGAAATAAAAGATGATTACATGAATAGTTTAATACAAAATAATATTCGTTGACCTTTTGTACATACTTTTTTTGTCGGGAGCTCAGGCTGTATATGCCATTAATTTATTTATTTTATTTATCTTAATTTGACAGACGCACGACGAAGAAACAAATAATGGAACGAATGGATCGAAGAGAGCGTCTAAGCAGCTTATAGCAAAAAGATCCTTCTCATCGCAGTCACAGATTTTGCTTCAGCTCCAACAGTGTCAGAAGATAATCCTGTCAGATATATCTCTCTTACTTAAACAACGTTCCTGGATGCCACTTCAGCTGTGCTACTTAAAAACCCACAAACAACCACGCGCCAGATCGTTATAATGGAACCAACATCAGATGGTGACATGAATAGTGAAATAAGAGTTTAATACAAAATAGTATTCTTTGATCTTTTGCAGTTACTTTGTTTGTTAGGAGCTCAGGCTGTATATGCCATTCATCTTAATTTGGCAGACACACAACGAAGAAACAAAGATGAATGTGACGAGAAGAGGTCCTTCTAATCGCAGTCACAGATTTTGCTTCAGCTCCAACAGTGTCAGAAGATAATCCTCTCAGATATCTCTCTCTTATCTAAACAACGTTGTTGGATGCCACTTCAGCTGTGCTATTTCAAAACCCACTAAAAATCACAGCCAGGTCCTTATAATGGAACCAACATTTTCTACTCCACATGGTCTTCGACATCATTGGGTAACTATTAGCATATATATCATCTTTAAAGAAAAAGCGCATCCAGGGTCAACATTCAAAATTCTAATGTTTTTTTAGTCATACCTTTACAGACTCTAACAGGTCAACAAGTTTAGTTTACATTACGTACAAAGCAGCAGAGCTATGGATGCTACCAGGAACGTGCCATGAGGATCCTGAAGGAGTAAAAACCTCCACGGACTGGAGCTGGTGACCCTACCCGCGCTCGCGGCGGCGTCTTGTTGTCGCTCGCGGAGCTGAGATCCAATCAGGCGCGTTATAGGAGCACTGTATTGCTCAAGGATTCATGAACTTTGGATGTGATAGATATTGCTGCATCACAATTGATTACATATTATTCATACTACGGGACTTACTTAAGCCAGATATTTTAACAACTCCACATGGTTTATGGAATCCAAAAGAGGTGGAGGTTCTATGTTTGACTGTATATATTTTGTTTATGTGTGTTCACCGATATCTCCGTCAATTGTTAACCGATTTTCAAAATTCTTTTTTTATTTAAAACACTGGATTGCCGAAGTAGTCCTATAGAAATTTTATCAAAATGAGTTGTGTAGTTTGGGGGTTTATTCGGTTTTTAGTTAAGAAAAATTATCATATTTATCATAGTCAATGTGACCGGGAAACTCTTAGATTATATGTAATTGACAACATTTCAAGAAATAACATTAATGATTTTGTAATTTAATTAAAGTGACCATAGATTTACCACATCGATCTATACTTAGTCATTTCTGAGATTAAAAGAAGAGAAGAAACCTCTGCTTTACCAATAAGACGTCGATCTTTTAAGCCATCATAACTTAGCATGCCGGTGGACAAAGGAAAAATGAGATGAGAATAAAAGTTTAGTTTTTGCTATGAATGTTTACTTAAAGACTAGAGTAGAGACCCCGTATGCTTTGGTAAAAAATCCTTTGTTCCAGTATACGACTAATACGACCAGACTAGTAGCCTTATCTGTAGTTACTGACTAAGCCGAGTGTAATTAGAATTAATTGCAAAATTTGCAGAGCATTTGCCCGGATGTAATTACAAGCGCTGTATCCACCGCGCTCATTACAGTTGCGCAAGAACTTGTTACTTCATTGTAATCAAATAATAAGTTTTCCTACAAAAGTCCATCCACATATCAGATTGAAAATCAGGACAGAGGACTATTTTTATTTCAATTCGTTTATTGCATTTATACCATACATCAGTTCTTTGTCTTACTAATATTACCAACATGAATAGTTGGGTAGGTATTGCAAAAATAAGATGAAACGGCTATTTGCTTATGTACGTCGCTAATTAAAACGTGTTCCCCGAGGTACCTTGGCATACTGCTGTTGTATCTTTTCCATTCATTTTAGTTAGAATGGAGACTAAACTAAAAGAAGGGTTTACCGTTACCGGTAGTTCAGATTTTTTTATGTTTCGTTTTTCGCTTTTGTGTTTGTTGAGGTGCATTTTAGCTAGAAAAGAATTTTACATAATGTTGTAGAGAAATAAATTTTCTATAATCTACGTTTTAAATTTTGTTTCTAGAACAGATAGGGAGTTGAGGAGTGCACTTTAAAATAAATGAAAAGCTTTTTAAAAAGAAAAAATTAGTATCGGGTTTTCCACGAATGCATATCTTTTGAATGGTAAATTAGCCTTCTGCTCTTGTTCCCACTATTTGCATCTCAGCATGAAGCAGGTTTTCTTATATGTCGTCGCTATCATTCGCCGGCCATCCGGCATCCCGTCGTCCCATCACATTCCATTTCCTGCACAATTGTATATTATCTTCTTCGCCTTACCTTCTCCTCTTGCTCATTCGTTCTCACATCTAAGCATGAAGCAGGTTTTCTTATTTGCCATCAATAGCCGGCGCTATGATCGCCGGCCGTCCCGCCGTCCTGCACCGTCCTATCACATCCCATTTCCTGCACTATATTGTCTCCTGTACAATGGACTCGCGGTCCGACGTAATTGATCGGTTTCGATCGAGTCATGCACCGAGCGGACGGAAAATTATTACAGTTTTGCTGTGTTAAAGGCAGGTAAATACACTTGCTATATCATTATCATGGTTGCATCCTCAGCGGTAACGTTTCAGAGCCCGGGGTCCGCTACCTAGGTGATTTGACGAGGTAACTGATTTTTAAACAGAGCGACTGGGACAAAGGATAGACCAGAATCAATCTTTGGATGGGTTAAAGCAAACAATAGATGGTGTTCAGGTTTACACGTGCATTGCGAAACATGGAATTGGAAACGAGCCTGCAATATCTTAACCAGGCTGCTTCTCAGTGGGATTCAAACCCTTGTCCTCCGGCTTTATCAATTAGATTAGCCCATATCATTATAATATTGCATTGTCACATTGCAATATAAGTTTGCATGCAAAATTTCAGCTCAATCGGAAACCGGGAAATGTGTAAAATTTGATTCCAGACAGATGGACAACGGGACATACGAAACTAAATAAAAGCAAATACTTGCCATTACTTTGCGACTAGCTCAATCTAGATAAGGACAAATCCTTATCTCGATTTTTCTAGTTAATTATACATTCAAAAGTCTTCCTTTATACTTTATTTGCATCATATCTAATTCCTGCACCCTGGACGACTTATATGTGGCTACTGACGACGCCATCAGAGTAGCTCAATATTGGGCTGCAGCTGATAGAATATAAAAGAAAACGGGTTGACCATCGACACGCCAAGAAGAATATCTAATTCAAACACATCATACATACATTATATATCTGTTACTTAGATATATTCCAAAAATTAAAAAGTATAGGTAGATTTCTTGCCCCGCACGCAAAATTTAAATTTCCGCATTACGCCCGCTCTAATCCGTCTCATCTCATCACAGGGCGTAAAATTCTCAATTATAAGGGCACATTTTTCCCGTACTCGGACGCCGTAAAGCCGCGTCGTAAAGCGAAATTTTTAGGAATTATCATCATTCGGGAAGCACTTAGAGTTCCCGAGGGCCCGCGTTTGTTTGAGTACCTGCTGGGTTCTTTATTTGCATACTTTATTGCTGCAGTCGCTCATTGAGTGAGATATTTTATTTACGTATTCGTCATCATCATTTCAGTCGCATAACGTCCACTGCTGGACATAGGCCTCTCCCAAAGATTTCCAAAATGACCGATCTAGAGCGGCTTGCATCCAGCGCCTTCCAGCGACCTTGGTTAGGTCATCAGACCACCTTCTGGATGGGTGTCCTACGCTTCGCTCGCCTGTATGTGGTCGCCATTCGAGAACCTTTTTGCCCCATCGGCCATCGGTTTATGTATTAGTAAAAGTTTTTTCCCAGGCAAATTAAAAACCCTTAACTTTCAAGTACGTCATATAATGACGAGTAGCGGAACTAATATTCCAATTGACATCCGTAGCGCCATCTTTTATTTGCTAGGTAAATTAAAAAAGCACTACTTTCAAGCGTTTTCATCGAACATAGCTTGCTTTTACGTAGAAAAAAGGTGGTCAAATTGGTCTATACGTTCGAGAGCTACAAAGTCACAGACAGACACACAGACAATCATTAGCGTCAAACTTATAAAACCTCTTTTTCGTCGTGGACTAAAAAGAGACAGGTCTTGTGTGATTCTTCCATGCTGGTCTAGGAGAAAAAGAGGAAATGCATAAGTGCACATCGTAAAAGCCGGTCAAGGGAATGTCACGCCACCATTACGCTAAACGTGAACTTAGGGCTTTAAAAAAAATGTCTGTCTGTTTGTCTGTTTGTCTGTTTATCTGTTTGTCTGTTTGTCTGTTTGTACACGATAATCTCCGGAAATACTGGACGGATTCGAACCAATTTTTTTTTTGTTATATAGCTATTAAGCCTGGCCAACATATAGGGTATAAATGATTTTGGGAAATGGAACGCCTGATGCAGAACCATAATGGTCCAGCTAAACTATAAGAGATATAAAAATGCCGCCTTAGTAAAAGTTGTTCAGCCTGATGAGCATTTCCCAGAGACATAAAGTCCACGCGAACGAAGTCGCGGGCTTCGGCTAGTCTAAAATACAAACCAGTGCAAAGCTGGGGCGGTTTGTTAGTTCGGAAATGAAATAGATCGGAAAATGTATCCCATGGGCGTTTATCGGCAACTTTAGCAACTAGCCACATTTTTGCCCGTCAAGTTAAAGTACTCTCGTATTTTATTCGATTGCTGACTCGTGTCCGGTCAATGCAAATCAGAAAGAGTGCAGAAATAGCTATCTGTTATCAACCCAAAAAATATACTTCATAGATAGCTTAAATTTTTTCTGTACGCTTTAGAGATTTGACTATTTAGTTCTATAACAGACAACCGTTAGTATGCCTGCGACGCAGGTCGGCGACGGTCGGCGATAATCGGCAGCGATCACCGCTTAGCTGCGTCAATTTACTTATTTTACCAGCAAAATGTAGGTATGTGCGTTGTGTAGTTCCTTCGTTCCATATAAATTATTTTATTTTTTCTTATTCCAAAAACGTATACGCCATACGGCTACGTCAAACATTACCTTGGCCTTGTTTTGAATGTAGTTTTAAACAATATATATTTGTGTCTAGGAAACCGGCACTTTCTTGAAATAAATACACTATCACGTCTTTATAGGTAGACAGTGCCTCGGGCCACAACACACATCATCACGGTAAACCGTGATGATGAGCGAGAGAATGGAAATAAGCGAAAAAGTTGTTGCTAGCTGAACATTTTTAACCAGATCCCTAGATCGGCTTCTACCATTTGCGCAAAAAAATAGCTAATATAATATATGTACATTCTAAAATTTTCTTCCCCGAACCAGCACGAATGAGTTACATTCTTGAAATCTTTTTTAATCCCATCTTCTTCTTATCGAGTGACTAACACTAGTGTCAGAGTTATTAAACCGTAAAGGCCTCTGACATGGTTTTAGGTAACGACCAATGTCAAAGACAGTGACCGGGACCGACGGCTTAACGTGCCCTCCGAAGCACGGATCATCTTACTTATCAGACAATCAGGTGATCAGCCTACAATGTCCTAATCCTATAGGTATCTGAAATGTTTCTGAAACTCGTGTTCTTGAACTAGGTATTATTTCTAGACTCTCGTTGTTTTGTCGAGGGTCAGTCGGCTATACCCGCGGTCCGTCTACTTAGCGATTCCGTTTGCAAATGAAAAGATTTTTGCATTTTGTTTTTTTTTTGCCGGCAGCAAAAAGCGGCTGGTACGTGTTGCCTTGAATTAAGGTAGGATTAAGGGTTATTTCACACGATGCTCATCACTATGCTATACCAGTTTTGTGAGAATAGCGAGCTCTTACAACCTCAAAGTAACCAATATTTTACCGTTTCTCTGGCTTAGCAAAGCCATTTAAGACAGGTAGAAGAAAAACCCATCCTTTACTCATAAGCCCCTCAGTAGTGTATTTCGCCTCCTTACTTAAACTCTTTACTATTCTTGATTGAAGAAGTTCGACCTAAAGACTTCAGAATATCTTTAAGAGAAACCTATTTTAAGTAGTTTATTTTTTTCGCCGCCATCTCGGTTTATCTCTGGCGTGCCTTCTCCATGCCGTGTACTTTTCCATCTTCCGTAGGTTTACTTTATCTCCCCAGCGCCTACTGGGTCTACCTCGGAATCTTTTTTGTTGCGGCATCCAATTACTTAGTTACTATTTTCACTGCCCTGCAAACCTTTCGAGGTGTCCTGCTCATCTAAACCGTTGCGTCTTGCACAACCGTTTCCTGATGGATCAAATAATAATTAAGTTCGAGATTCATTCTCTGGCGGTGGAATTGATCGCTCTCTCGTATGGAACCAAAGATTTGACGGAGATCCTTGATTTCAAAAAGTGCTTATCACCAAACTAGATCTCACATGCATACGTCACAACAGCTCGGATGATAGTTTTGTAGATGGTCATTTTGGATTTCGCAGAGAGGAGCTTATTGCTAGGCATGCCTTTTTGCTCCATCGGCCATTGGTAAAATGTAGGTAGCTAATAGTAGTGGCGCAGCCAAGAGGACTGACCCGCCCCGCGTCCTATTCGTTTGGGAATGACACTCGTGACCGTGAAATGTGTTTTACAAAATTCATAATCATCCGAGGCGGCAAACTTAAAAACACCTATTTGCAACAACCGATACTATTGGGGTGACAC
Source organism: Acrobasis consociella (assembly GCA_963555685.1). Lineage (NCBI taxonomy): Eukaryota > Metazoa > Arthropoda > Insecta > Lepidoptera > Pyralidae > Acrobasis > Acrobasis consociella. The sequence continues at coordinate 906,467 of OY743106.1, forward strand.
CCGGTGCGGCGATAATTGTGTCACCCGTGCTAGCTACGCCACAGGTATAGCACTTCATAGAAGCGAAGTATGATTTATGCCCACTACTACTACAAACGAAACTATATATCCGTGCACACGGAAATGTGTGTGTGTTCGCCCGCTCAACAAGGCAAGAACGAAGGAGAGAGGCGAGGACGGGGAACGGGGACGCATATTGCGTGGAACCACGAGATTCCGTTCTATATGTAAGGGTCAACCTACACGTACCACAACTACACCACATCACAGCAGCAAAATGTGATGGTCAGCGACACAACTCACACGTAACTACGTGTGAGTTGTGTCGCTGCAGCCCTTTGCAGTTGCGTAGTGATACTGACAAATGGTCATCATGCAGTTCTCAGCGCAGTACAACGAATGAGGGAGAGCGCAGGCAGGCAGACGCAACGTGTTTGCGATGTGGCCGGCCACAAGTTCTGTGCCAATGGCTGATAGCATGCTTTCACATCCCCCTGTGTGAAAACGAGCAAAGTGTTCCGTAACGAATGCGGGCAAACGAAATTAAAGCCAATCAAACAGCGGGCTAATTGAATGAAAACAAATCCAGCAGCCCCGGCACCCGGGGACATTAATCACGTGGCTCCAGGCACACTTATTACCCACACGTTTGATATGGAAACAGGCTTTTCAGAAATATTTTTGCAACAGCTATATTATCTCATGCTATGTTCCCTAACAAGGTATATAAGGCCGCTAGACCCGAAAGCCAAGTTAAGCATTGGTGAGCGTGAAGATGGAAAATTTAAAATTCAAAGTTCTAAATTCAAGTTTAGTAATTAGACTTTTCAGGCACTTTTAGACGTCAATATATATAATTAAACGAGCGAGCAAAGGAGAACACACATTTTTTATATCTATGTATATATGTTTACACTGCGATAACTGCCGAACCAATGGTCCAATTTTGATGAAATTTGGTAAACATGTAGGAAATATAAATAAATTTTTTAAGTGCGTTGGGCAGAATAGAATCTTAAAAATGTCATGTAAAAATGAACTGAATTGTAAAACGCGAATAATAATCGCCAGGTCTAAGTTCGCGGGAAACTACTATAGTATATACTAGTTTACATTACGTATAGTGTGATTAAAATTTAATTTATTTTTAAAGACAAAATAATAAAAATACCTCAGTGTCTTAAGACTAAAGTTTACAATCAATGTGTGTTACCATTGATGACTTATGACTCTGAAACGTGGTCCCTTACGTGGTCTCATAAGAAGGCTTAAGATCGTGCAACGCGCTATGGAAAGGGCTATAATAAATAATAATAAATTCATTTATTTCAGATGTCAGAGATCCATGTCACACAATATTTATGCTCGGTGTTTCTCTACGTGATCGAATCAGAAATGAGGAAATTCGTAAGAAAACTAAAGTCACTGACTAGCTCGTTGAAATGGCAATGGGCGGGACACATAGCGCGACGAACCGATGGCCGATGGGGCCACAAGGTTCTCGAATGACGACCAGGTACAGGCAAGCGAAGCGTAGGACACCCACATACAAGGTGGTCTGACGACCTGACCAAGGTTGCTGGAAGGCGCTGGATGCAAGCCGCTATATAGTTCGGTCATTTTGGAAATCTTTGGGAGAGGCCTATGTCCAGCAGTAGACATTATGCGGCTGAAATGAAAGATAGACTCCGTGGTTGAATTTATTACGGGTAAGTATCTTCTCTGAAAGTACTCTAAAGGATTATTTTTCTGAAGTGTTATTCGTAAAATACAAATCTAAAACGTGGCTGATCATGTCTTTCATATAAAATGCTAATTCCAGACTCGCGTCGACTATAAATAGAAATAATTTCCGAGAATTGTATGAAAGTGCCGGTCCGAAAGGTTTTTAATTTCGCGCCTTTCATTCCTAGTTTGTACTCTGGTTTGTACTTTTATTATGTAAGATGGCCGCCGGGATTTATATTAAAATGTTTTAGGGGTGCGCAGTGAAATAAACTTATAACAACTCATATTTTAGTGGCCTAGAAGGTCATTTCTAGGCTATAACGTAAGACACAAGCTAAAGTGAGATTGTCACGTTTGCCAGTTGTACACAAGTTTTGACTTTAGGTTTTAAGGGTACCCAAAGAGTAAATGCGGGACCCAATTACCAACGCTCCGCTGTCCGTCTGTCTGTCTGTCAGCAGGCTGTATCTCATAAATCGTGATAGCTAGACTGTTGAAATTCACACTTGGCTGGTTTTTATTTAAGTCAAAAGTTAAGAAGTTCGGTGGCCTGGTGGAAATACTCATTACTTTAATTTAATGCAGCTTTTGCTGATTAAGCGACACCGGGCGTGGTTCGTACTTGGATGGGTGACCACAATTGGCATGTTAACACAAGTGTAACTGTTACAAAAAAAAAGATTGATCCCTTGACGACTAACTTCGTTCCAAAAACGTGTGCTACAGAACCACAACCTTAAACGCGACTCTCTCCTGGCTGTTTTCATAATCCGTTTAACGTCTGCAAGTCCCGCCGCATTTCTAATTTGTTCCATTTCTCTAAATCAACTCAAAACTCAAACACGAGCTGAATCCTCCGATTACTTCGAATTAAAACTTGCAACAAATAGTACAAATAGATTAATGTACGTCTCTCTTAATTAATTGGAAACAGAAAACGATTCGTTTTAGAGTGGTTACTTTGTTTGGTGCAGTTGCAATGTACAAGTACAATTTTAGTACACTTAGTAAGACTTAGGTACAATTTTAGTACACTTAGTAAGACTTAGGTACAATTCTGCCGTCCGTATCATAAACGCATTAACTTCATTTTGACACATTCCGAGAAAAACGCGGTTAAAGTTTTTATTTTTCTTTTGCTTATATCTCTGAAGTTACTTGGGATACAAACGTGAAATTTATATCAATAAATAGAAAATATTGTCTAAAATACAATTATACCATTCAATAATTTAAATATAATAAGATATAGTATATAATTTGAAAAAGGTACTTATGACTAGCAGCCTATAATACTGTCCATTTATGATGACTTGTCATAAGCGCATCAAGTAGCTTAGTTAATGCACTTAAACTAAGTAAATCAATATAATGCTATTATATGAAGTACGCTTATACTCCAGTAAATAATACCTACCTACTAAATATTAGTGCATCAACTTCCTCTCTTATTCAGTTTATGTCAAGGAGAAATTGGTAAAGTTAGGGTAATAATACAAATAATTGCAAATTAAAGCCAATTTTTTAAGAATGTTAATTATTATCATCGTCATCCAAACCCTTTTTTCGCCCACTGCTGAGCATAGGTCTCTCTTCGTCGACGCCACCCATCTCGGTCCTGTGCTGCTGTCATACAGGTGTGACGCCTCTTTCACCCGTTTAGGGCCACCATTAAGTCACTTTGAGTTCATGACCGTCTTACCAAAATCTTAAATCGTACTTTCATACGTTACTTTCGTACGTTGTCGGATGACAGTGTTGGGAACGTGATCCTGTAACCTGATACCAAGCATGGCGCGCTCCATGTCTCTTTTTACGACTCTCATTTGTGCACAGCCTCCTTCATAAGCGTCCGTGTCTCAGTACCTACGTCATGGTGGGCAGTACACACTGGTTGTATAGGCGGGTCTTCAGGCATTGTGGAGCATTGGCTGATTTTAGTACGTCATCCAGTCTATTGAATGCCGCCCATCCAAGCTGTATTCTTATCGATCGCCTTGTACTTGTTCTTTTCTGTTCTCTTACAGCTGTTGTTTCCTTTCTTTTTCTTTTTGCTTGCCAACTTCTTTAAGGATAGAATATGTCCAAGGTAAACATATTAGTCTACTTTCTCCAAACTCGGAGTCTGGGGATATTTGACATAACCTTTGTCTTGGACATATTCATCCTTAGACCTACGTTCATGGAAGCTTTGTAGCATTTTTTGGAGATCTTGTATTAATTGCGAATATTACTAGGTCAAATCTCAAGTGAGACAAGCAGACACCATTGATGTTGATCCCTAATCTATCCTATTTAAGCGTTCTCATAGTGTCTTCTAAGACAGCAGTGAAAAGCTTGGGTGAAATTGCATTTTTGAAATTTAACATATTCTGAAAATCTTGGAAATTTAGTTGACGGGTCCATAGTCTATTCAAATCTGTAGGGATGGGTGTACTTTGCGTGGTAGTTGTAGCCGGGCTCTTCAGTTTCGAAGTTACTAACTGAATTTAATTAGTTTTTATAAACAAACAATATTTTTTTTTGTACAAGCTTTTTTTGTATGACCAAAAGTTGTCTCAGCACAAAGCCAACCAGCCCAAACTTGACTCAAGTTAACGTCGTTTTGTGACGTAGCTTCTATGGCCTCCTTCCAGTTCAATCATCAGACATAGAATATCAAATAATCGTCAAGACAAACCCAACAAACCCAAATTCAAAAGCGGTTCCGTCATATTATTACAGAGTTCTTATGATCACCTTCCAGCTCTATCATCAGATCAGGTGCAAGTCATTGCAAGTTTGCATTAACTTCGGATAAAAGCTTGTATAACCCTTCAAATTTCGGCATTTCAATGATTCGAGTATTTCGAGTAAATTTATCTAAAATTATTATGGTAACTTCAATACTATTTTTTATCGAAAGTATTTTTTTTTCATAAAACAAATTTATTCGAAACAAATCTGACGGGGGAGACTTTGTAGGTTCTTAACCGATGACTTAAAACAATACTCAAGTAACAAAATAAATGCATCAAATACGACGGTGACGGTATTGCGCTGCGACTGACGGGACGCCCCTTCCCGGTAACCTTTCCCACCCCCGCTCGCCCTATGACACCCGTAACGTTACTTTGTGTAAACGCACTATCTCGTATATTTAGTGCAATTAAATGTGTATGGCGATAACATTAATATTCTATGGTTCAAATTATAACCGCATTATGTCCAGTTGTTCCTGTCAATCTAAGCGTATCACCGATAACGAATCATAAGATAACTAGCAAAAAGCGCACTAACTCTAACCTAGTGCGTTTATAAATAGTAAATCTTTAAACAGAAAAAAAAATGTTTGCATTAACTTCGGATAATGCGTTCTAGATAAGTAAAAGTGCTAAGGAAGTCCTAGATAATGCGTTTATAAAATCTGAAAAACTGTTTTCCCTTTATTTTTCACTAATGGTTACTTTGGGAAAGTTGTAGATCTCGTTCTCCTGATTTCAGATATATATATAACTCAATTTGCACCAAAAGTCAAGTTGATGCGTTTTTCATAATGACGGCAGAATTTTTTTTCATTTACTTTTCAATGGTCGAGTTCGTAAATAAGTTAACGTTTATACCTTACCGAATTCATGAAAGTGTGTGTAAGATATAGTTTTACAATCTACAAAGCGACTACGGCAAATGAAGTAGACAAAAGTCTCCTTTTTAAAAGCGGAGTTAGTAAATGAATGGCTATTTCTATACAAAACAGTTCAAAAAACCGTTTGATTAGTGACACCGCGTTTGAAAAATGGCACTACTGAAAAGCACGTTTAACCACGAATACAGCTAGTAATGTAAATATTTATAAATGTGTTTCATTCAATATTCTACACGTTATGTTCCGATTTCTTTTATTTTTTAACTCATTATTATAAGAGGGATATTGCTTATATTGAAATTTTATCTTTATTCGCCGCACATAATTCACAATAAAATGCTCGAGAATTTAAAAATAGATATAAGTACAATCCATTTAAAACAAACTGTATTGGAAACTAGTTTAAAACTCCAACCGATAACCCGATTTCACCCCGCGCAGCGACGGACAAAATATGGAAACAACGTTAGTGCATCGCGAGTACACTGTAGAGAGCTCAAGCTTTTAAACACCATTTTATGTTTGACTGAACATTGGCTGTATGAGAGTCAGATGATGTTCAGCCTAAACAACTATAATATTGTTAGCTGCTTTAACAGGAAGTCTGCTCAGCGAGGGGGTTCCATAATTTTTGTAAAAGATTCTTTCCGTAGCAAAGAGCGGACGGATATTGTCAGACTTTCTGTTGAGCGCGTTTGTGAGGTGACCTGTGCCGAGCTAGATGATCATATAATTATTTGTGTATACAGTCCTCCTAATAGTGATTTTAAATGTTTTCTTAAAACAATGGACCAGGTACTTAAGTCCTGTTCATCTAGTAAAAAGAATTTAATTGTTTGCGGAGATTTTAATGTTGATATCTTAGTAGATAATCCAAAAAGTACACAATTTCTAAATCTTTTTAAATGTTATGAATTAGTAAACGTATTCTTTGAGCCAACACGAATCACTGCTACATCTGCTACTTGTCTAGACAATTTTTTTAGTAATATTAAATATTCTGTTAAATCAGTTATTAATAAACTGCCTTCTGATCATTTAGGTGTATATGTAGTTTATGTCAAGGAGTCCAAAGGCAAGTCCAGCATTTTGAACAAAGATAAGACTTTTTGTAGGCCGATTACTTCTAAAAATATACATAAACTAAAAAATAATTTAGATAACAAATTGTTGTCGGTCGTTTACACAGGAAAAAATCCTGACGACCATTACAATAAACTATTTAACGTTATTACCTCAGAATATTCAAAAACTTTGAAACAAAAACAAGTTGTAGTGCATAGAAAATTACAGTTTAGTGAGTGGGCTACTACCGGCATCTACATAAGTAGGAGCAGGCTTTATGACTTATATTCCCAAAAACAATATAATTTTAGTCCTTCCTTTCTAGAATATGTTAAAAATTATTCCAAAATATTTAAAAAAAATTGTAGACAAGCCAAGGCAAATCGTATAAGTAAAAAAATAAATAATGCTCCTAACAAAATAAAAGAAACTTCGAATGTTATAAATAAAGAAACGGGTAAAAATAAAGCCAAAAAAAATATCTGTCAAATCAAATCTTGTGGTAAGACTATTACTAAAACTGAAGAAATAGTAAATATTTTTGATGATTTCTTTACTAACATTCCTTTGGAACTTACTTCTAATGTGAATTCTAGCCCACAGCGTGCTGAAGCCTTGCTTAAGAATAATGTTAGGCCTTGTGATTCTAAATTTAAATTTAAGCATATTGGCCCCAAAGATATAATAGATGCATTTAAAAAGTTAAATTTAAAAAAATCTGAATACCATTGGGGCATGTCAGTTGCTGTAGTAAGCCATATCATAAATATCATAGCTGCTGATTTAGCTTTTATATTTAATGAATGTATTGATGAAGGCATATTTCCTAACCTAATGAAATGTAGTAAACTAATCCCCTTATTTAAAAAAGGAGAAAAAACAGATCCTGGCAACTACAGACCTATATCTATCCTGCCAGTTTTGAGTAAGGTGTTCGAAAAGATAATGCTGAATCAAATGCTTCTTCATTTTAAGACCTACAACCTTTTCCATAGCCAACAATTCGGCTTTACTAGCGGGAAATCGACCACCGATGCGGGAGTAGCACTTGTTACTCATATATACGACGCATGGGAGAACAAAAATGATGGAATTGGATCATTTTGTGATCTCTCCAAAGCATTTGATTGCGTAGATCATCCGACACTTTTGCTTAAATTTCGTCAATACGGTTTTGATGATAATTCAATAAAACTTATAGAATCTTATTTAACAGATAGGCATCAGACTGTTGATTTAAATGGCATAAAATCGCACGGATCTAATGTTAAGATAGGCGTACCGCAAGGTTCAATTCTTGGACCTTTCCTTTTCTTGGTTTATGTCAATGACTTGCCTTACATGGTTGAGAAGCAGGCTGGCATAGTGCTGTTTGCTGATGACACCTCGCTTATATTCAAACTTGATCGACATGGCACAAACGCTAGCGCGGTGAACAGCACCTTGTCTTCCATTTCTGATTGGTTTTCTGCCAATAATCTCATGTTAAATGCGAAAAAGACTCAATGCGTTCGATTTTCTCTTCCCAATGTGAGACAGGGCTGCGTTGACATAATGATAGATGGTGAAAAACTCGATCTTGTTGAAAGTACTACCTTCTTAGGAATTACAATAGACTCGAAACTTCAATGGGGTGCTCATATAACTAAACTTTCAAATAGGCTTATTTCTGCGGCTTATGCTGTTAGGAGAATAAGACAATTGACAGATGTAGCAACTGCTAGACTAGTGTACTTTAGTTACTTTCATAGTGTAATGTCTTACGGCATACTCCTGTGGGGGAATGCAGCCGATATTCAGACTATTTTTATTTTACAAAAACGGGCAATTCGTGCTATTTACGGGTTAGGATCTAGAGACTCACTCAGAGAATTATTCAAGAAAATAGATATACTTACCTTAGCATCACAGTATATATTTGAAAACATAATGTATGTAAGGAAAAATATTTCCTCATACAATAAAGTAAGCGATTTTACCGATAGAAACTTACGTAATAAGAATGACTTAGTTGCCCCGTTTTATAGGCTTAAAACAATTAATAAGACGTTTATGGGGAACTGTATACTTTTTTATAATAAATTGCCAAAATCGATCCTTGATATGCCAGACAAAAGATTCAAAACTTATGTAAAGAAAGTACTTTGTGAGAAGGCTTATTATAGGACCGATGACTACCTTAAAGACAAAAAAGTCTGGCGTGAGCTTGACGCGGGTCCCTCTAAAAGTTTGTAATATAGGTACTCGAAAATGTCATAATTTGGTACATTTTGTACAAACTGAATCTACAACTTGATATTACTTTAAAATTTTGACATTCTAAAAATTAAATTTAAATTATGATATGACATAACAAACAAAACAATGTATTCTCTGTCCACATTAACTTTAAGTATTAATTTAATTGTGAGTTGACGTCCTTGGAGAAGAGGTGCAGTGCAGTTTGTTACCGCTTCTTCTGCACTAGCGCTTTGGAAGCGGTAGTAAACTTAGCTGTAAGTAACTATTTGACGTCAACAATTGTGCAACAAAATAATGACGATTATTAAGAGATATTATAAATATCCTATGATAATAAAGATATATTTGATTGATGACCAATTACCAGGTTTATCAATTTATACCCGCTAATTGACATAAATAATATAATCTATCTATTCATCATCATCATCAGGACTTTATAGTCTCCACTGCAGGAGCACGACCCTCTCTGTGCTACTTGGCCAAAGCAGAGGACTTGGCCTACGCTCTCCTCGCTGGCCAGACGTGTTGGAGAGGTGTCATTAATGTTTATATTATGCTTTGTTTAGCTTGTATTCCCCAAGTCGCCTTGTACGACATCTACGGGAAGACTTGGAGTGGTCCTATTCTACTCTGCCGGAAACCACACGGCGGAATCTATCTATACGTATAATAAAACATGTGTTTGTACGTTGAATATAATTATTGAATTTAAATATGTCCAAAAAACAATTTGGGCGATGGAGACATAGAAATAGTGTAAACATTTAAAAAAAATGTCTGTTTGTACACACTTATCTCCGGAAATACTGGACGGCTTCGAATGAAACTTTTTTTGTTATTTAACTGTTAAGCCTGGGTAACATCTCTGTGTGTCCAATTCGAAGTCTGGGTCGGTCTTTGTGTGTTAATTTCGAAGTCTGAGTCGGTCTGTGTGTCGATTTCGAAGTCTGAGTCCGAGTCGGTCTTTGTGTGTCGATTTCGAAATCTGATTCGGTCTTTGTGTGTCGATTTCGATGTCTGAGTCGGTCTCTGTGTGTTGATTTTGAAGTCTGAGTCGGTCTTTGTGTGTAGATTTCGAAGTCTGAGTCGGTCTGTGTGTGTCGATTTCGAAGTCTGAGTCGGTCTGTGTGTGTTGATTTCGAAGTCTGAGTCGGTCTTTGTGTGTCCATTTTGAAGTCTGAGTCGGTCTTTGTGTGTAGATTTCGAAGTCTGAGTCGGTCTGTGTGTGTCGATTTCGAAGTCTGAGTCGGTCTGTGTGTGTTGATTTCGAAGTCTGAGTCGGTCTTTGTGTGTCCATTTTGAAGTCTGAGTCGGTCTTTGTGTGTCGATTTCGAAGTCTGAGTCGGTCTCTGTTTGTCCATTTCGGAGTCTGAGTCGGAGTCAACAACTTTCTTCATTATTTTTACTTATTGAAATTATTTTTTTTCCTCTGTAGTATGTCTACTCTGCAACTACAGTGCATTACGGTGGTAGACAGGCGAAATAGAATGGGTAGGTGATCGGACGGTTTGCAATTACTGTAAATAGTCGCCCGTCGACAGTTACCCTAATAGTCTTGTTGACAGGAGGAATCGCTTAGCGGAATACTGATGCTGCGTGTATTGCGATTTAGAAGGGCGTAAGTGCTAATGTTGAACGTAGTTACTGACAACTTTATGCCTGGGGCTAGATGGGCCACTTTGAGCGAGATCTTAATTTTCCTTTTATTACTAAAAGTAAAAAAGAGACAAAGATCATTTATTTATCTTGAGATATTTGTATCATTTTGAAACTGTTTATTTTTCTTTCGATATCATAATAGATAGCTGTGGTCAGATCATCTACTTACTGCTAAGTTTATTACCGCTTCGTACAGAAGAAGCGGCAACAAACTGCTCTGCAGCATTTTCTCCAAAAACGTCAACTTACAAATTATGCTAATGAGAATTATGTCATAATTATTCTATAAGAAGAGTTAGTCCGATGTCAAATTTGAAATTAATGTTAATTTGTAAATTTTGTACTTAAACATGTGCAGAATGTACTCAAATTATGACATTTGTGAATGTACAAATACATACCTTTAATCCGTGCTTAATTAAGTATTTCAGTCCACTACAGCCAGGACTACAATTACCACCACCAGACCTTCTTTGATTTTAGGGTAAAAAGGTTTATAATGTCTCCAGGCGCCTTAAACAAAATAAACAGAGGGGCGTGTGCTTATCGACTTTGCGATTATTTGTGATTCTTAAGAAGTGACAATCCGGCCTCGTTGGCGGATTACCGGCTCTTCCATAGAGCCGCAGGAGAGCCGCACGCTTAGTAAACTTCCATGTCTCAGGCGGTCGAAGAAAGTAAAGACAGAGTGCCTTATTTCTTGTACAAGTAGCCAACATTAGCATCACTTAAAAAAACATTGTGCGAAAAAAATTTAGACTGTACTGTTCAGAGACATGAAGTGCGTGAAAAATGTGGACTGTACTGTACAGAGACATGAAGTGCGTGAAAAATGTGGACTGTACTGTACAGAGACATGGGACGAAATATTGTTCTTTATTACTTGTACTGTACAGAGACATGGGACGAAATATTGTTCTTTATTACTTGTACTGTACAGAGACATGGAATGAAATATTGTTCTTTATTACTTGTACACATGTATACATACCTACATACTATCACGTATTTATCCCCAATGGAACAGACAGAGCATTTTCGGCCTGGCGGCTCTAAGCAGACTAAGCCCAGGGCCGCAAGACTAAAAGGCCTTTTTTAGCGTGATTGTGGAGTAGGTGGAAAAAAAAAAACGACGGGTTGCACTCTGGGAGTGCCGGCAGAAGTGAAAACTTGAATATTAACGTTGTGCATTTTTGATATTTTGGAATGGTTAGGGAATAATTTTGCACGAATTGCTTTAATTATCAGTATAAAAGTACTCTCATTTATGTGGTAGAATACAATATTTATTTATTGGGCTATCGTACACAAACATGACATTTTATTAGCACGCTGTAACATAAACACACACGAACATTCGCGCAAGCGCCTTGCGTCGTCTTACGAATTTTCGATCAGGGTCACGTGTCCTGACGCGAGTTTTAGATTTTTTACCCATTTCAAAAAAAGTGCACAACGCCGCTAAAGAAGTTTTCACTTCAAAAACAAAATAGTGCGTTGTAACTTGTACTCATCTACGTAAACTACAAAATATAATTATATTATGTATGTGTCGCAGTTAGATTGTAAAATCCGTTTTTTTACAAAATCACTAGCTGTTTAGCATTACAGCAGCTAGACATATTGCCAAATGCCAAATTGCCAGGACTTTTGTCAAACAGCTGATATACCATAGATTACAGAGAACTACGTTCAGGAATGTGCCATACCATACTTCGGCTACTGGCGTTTTTCCACTAGCCGGCAAAGCGACGGCGGCGGCGACGGCGACGGCAGGTTACAGTTGAAATTTAAGATATACTTGTACTATGCATTGCGCATATAGAAATAAAGGTGAATATGGTATGACAAAAATGTGCCATACAATACTTCGGCTATTGGCGTTTTTCCACTAGCCCGCTAAGCGAGACGGCGGCGGTGCGGCGACGGTGACGGCAGATTACGGTTGAAATCTAAGATATATTGTGCATTGCGCGTATAGAAATAAAGGTGAATATGGTATGACAATGAAACTTCTCTTCCGGTGTGAGTTAAGCCTTCTGATCGAGCGATCTGCCAGTAATTCTATGAAATGATACATTTTTTTGTATTGCACACATCTGCAGCCAATCGACCAATTTGTGGTTTTATTATCGTGCATTCAAGTTCAAAGTAAATCAATGTCTTAGTTGTTGCTCTCTACTACTCTGGCCAAAGTTGACTACTTCTTCCAGAACTTTTGCTGTAAATTCATGGCCGTTATCGCTTTGCAATATATAAGTTACGCCAAATTCCAAAAATATAAATAATATTTCTAAGGCTACTTCAGACGCCTGCTTCGAGTGCAGTGGTCGTAAATGCAAAAATTTTGTTGCATGGTCCTGACAGTTCATCAGCCACTTGTATCCGTTGTCTGGTATTGACTGAAAGTCAATCAAGTCCACCAGAGTCCCTGGCATTGAAGTCTTTGGTAATTAAAGGAATTGTAACAATTCCTTTTCTCGGCAGGTTGCATTTCAGGTCGCAGGTAGGAAGGACATAAGGCCACAAAGATTTCAATGGCTTTAATCTGTATGTAGAATTTATCTTTGATTTTGTACTTCATTTTGTCGCGACCGCAATGTCCGCATTTTTTGTGTATTTCTAAAAGTATATCAAAATAATCTTCCGTTGTGATTACCCGAATGGTAGGGTCATTAGGCGATGATTTTTTTAAATTAGGCAATTTTCTCCGCAAATTTCCATTGTATCGTACTTAGCAAGCCAATAATATTCACTCGAGGTCCGTCGAAGACCTGAATTTATAGCAAATTTACCATTTTTAATATGGTTTATAACCTCTGTTATTTTATTTTTTTACCAAGCCTTTTTACGTTTTCCCTTTTGACTGTCATAATATTCACTTATCTTTTTATTACAATTGTCTCTGAACTGGATATCACTATTATCACTATCATTTTCAGTCACTAAAACTAAAACCACGTTTGCGTTTGGAGAATTTTCTGTAACCAACGCCCTATTTGTTGAAGACACTGACTGACAAGACGACAACCACTTCGTTCGCGCCAGACCAAGTGAGCTTGACAAAATAGAATCCTTCTACAATTTTTCTAGCCGTATTGATGAAAACAAATCGTTTATACAGTTCTGCGTATTAGGAGTCAGTTACTTTCAGCTGTTTTACGAAACCGAACTGTAATGCCAAACAGCTAGTGGTTTTGTGAAAAAAGCGGATTATACAATCTAACTGCAACATATGTATGTCATTAGGAATAAGGACATAATATTTGTAACGGGGTCCCGTGGTCAAAGCGTGCGTTAAAATTCCACTGGAAAGCATACTTTGTGAAAAGTTGTATATGCGAAAGGCATATTTCCCATGCTGGTCTGGGAGAAATAAAAAAAACTAAGAATGTACCAGCTGCTTCTCTTCCCACGTAAAAGCCGATCGAGGGAATGGGCAAAAATGCAAATCATGTTAACAGGCGATGCGGCTAGCAACCCATCACTGTATTGATTGCTTTTCTATCTTCTCGCCCACCATGACGCTCAAAGTTGCTTTTGGGTCTTGCGGCCCTGGGCTCTACATAGAACCGCAAGACCCAAAATGCTCTGTCTGCCCCATTAGGGATAAAGACGTGATAGTATGTATATAAACTGTGAGTCCCGAACGCCAAACCAAACTTGTCCAAGTATTGTTTCTGGTCTACCCTTTGGGTTGCGAAGGTTAGACGGCAATCGCTCTGTGTAAAAACCTGATTCAGATTCAGATTTTTATTGCAACTCAGTTTCCCAAGGTGTTACATAAATTAGATAGGTACAAGTGACGCTCTGCTAGGGCACTGCAAACATTAAGTAACCAGTAACCTTCGTCAAATTATCTTAGTTACGTAGCGGACCCCGGGCTATGAAGTGTTACCTCTGAGGATGCAACCGGGAATACGGGAGGATGATACATATAAGTATATACATAATATCATGCCCGTTTCCCACAGGGGTAGGCAGAGACTATGGACCTCCACTTGCTAACATCGTGACAAACCTCTTTTGCTTCATCTACACTCATCAATCTCTTCATGCATGCCCTTCGGTTACGAGCTCTTTTTAGAGAAGGATGATGCTGATAATGATTGTAGAAGTACGCCTTTACAATCTTGCCGCGCTCAGTCTGAACATTTTACCCAGACTGGATCACCAAAAACCCGTGCCCTGCGAGCAGATTTTTATGCAAGCCAATACGTCTTCCTGAATAGTTGGTAAACACCTCGGCGGTGCCCAGAATTATTTATTGCTCGTTCTACTCCATTGAATTTCAATAGGTGTATCATTATTCTACTTGGTTTCTTGCAAAGTTACCCTTGCCTTGGTAAGTACAACCAGAGTCGAGTAATCCTACTAATATTATAAACGTGAAAGTTTATAAGTATGGATGGATGGATGGATGTTTGTTACTCTTTCACGTAAAAACTACTGAATAGATTTTAATGAAACTCTACAATAACATAGCTACAATTTATAAAGATATTGTGTGATAATCCTGCGCAGTCGAAGTCGCGGGTACCAGCTAGTTAGAATATACAAATACATGGTAATAGAATTTTGATTCTGCTCACTTTATTACTTTTCTACTAATTTTGATCCCATAGCGTGATGAAAAAAAAAACCAAAATATTTGTCGAGTGTCATACAAGGCTACCGAGCTTCTTGATTCTTTTCAATAAAATTATATACGTACATTTCATGCTATCATTTTTTGTAGAATTCTCCATACGAAGCGATCACTGGTGCGGAAACGAGGCTGATTTTATTTAAACATTGCGAATGCAGCCGTTTCATTTTATTTAAAACATT
This sequence comes from Acrobasis consociella, assembly GCA_963555685.1. Taxonomy (NCBI): domain Eukaryota; kingdom Metazoa; phylum Arthropoda; class Insecta; order Lepidoptera; family Pyralidae; genus Acrobasis; species Acrobasis consociella. Next base: position 921,618 of record OY743106.1, read on the forward strand.
TCCTTATTTAACTCCTCTGTGAAAATCCATCCATGGCAATCGAATTTCATTCACCGGGTCTGCTAGCCGGGTATTAATTTATGTTATAATTCGCTTAAAAAACAGCAGTAACAAGTTACTGAAGCCAATTAAAATGTAGCTGGAATATCTGAAACTTTATTTTATTTATAAGGTTTTCCAATAATCGCTGCAATTGATGCACAAGCATTCATACGAAACTAATTGTATATTTTTAACAAATAAACAGAGAATATTGAAAATAACCGGCCAAGTGCCAGTTGAACTCGCGTGGAGAGGGTTCCGTACAATGCTAAAGTCAATTTGAAATCCTCACAGTAATAAGACGTAAGTTAACTTATACTAGCACTACCGAGCTAGCGATAGTGGCTTATAGTAAACTTTTTTCACTTTATTTTTAACTAGCTGTGCCCGTGGGCTTCGCTCCCCGTGGGATTTTCGGGAAAAAGTAGGGTACTCTTTTTCCCTCTTTGTCCCTTCCCGGGTCTCAAACTATATCCGTACTAAATTTCATTTAAATCAGTTCAGTAGTTTAAGCGTGAAGAGGTAACAAACAAACCAACAAATATGCAAACTCATTTGCATTTATAATATTAGTAGGAAGTAAGATAGTAGGATTGATAGAATTCTTATAGGTTTTCCTGTAATCTACAAGTAATTAAATGAATTAGTATGTTTTTAAAAATTTGAATAAAATCAAAAATATTTATTTAAATAGTAACAAAAATATGTTTGAGATCCTCATAACGAGCCCTTTCATTTGATATATAATATAACACATGAAGGTTTAGAAATCATTTCTTTTATTTCCTAATTTGTTTCCTCCGATAACCCCCCATCTTCTAGTATTTTATTTTTATACTAACCTAGCTACCATACTGCTAGTATTTATTTTATTATACTAACCTAACTTATCCTATCAATTTTGCTTCAAACATTATCCCTAACTCACTATCAACTCGCTATTTTTAACTTGCTGTCTTTACCCACTGTGTTTGAATTGATGTAATGGCAGTAATCATCTAGTAGAGGACCCAGTTGTGTTTCATAGTAGCGCAAATTCTAACGTAACACGTTCAGCACTTATTCTTCCTATCAGTACGTCTATCTAAACTACAAATTCGTTTATTTAAATTTTATTAAATAATTAAATCTATACATAATTTTGTAACCTAGTTAAAGTTCACTAAAACTACAAGAACGTTTATTTAAATCCTAATAACATAATTTTGTAAATTGGTACAAACAAACCTTCATTGATAAAAGAACTTTTACCGACCAAGGCATGATTAATGTTGCATTTCAGACTAGAATGAGTTATGTATGAAATTAATATGTATTTCTAAATATTTGAGAATGATATGACGAGAACGTAAATTTGCGGATCGTCACAGTAAGCAGTATAAGCTGGTGGGGTGGGTGGGGTCCAAAGCATGTAAGTCGCTTCCAATTTACTCTATCTTTCGTCGTCTCAATAGTCACATCCGTACTATCTCTATTTACTCTATCTTTCTTCGTCTCAACAGTCACATCCGTACTATCTCTATTTACTTTATCTTTCTTTATCTCAACAGTCACATCCGTACTATCTCTATTTACTCTATCTTTCTTCATCTCAACAGTCACATCCGTACTATCTCTATTTACTCTATCTTTCTTCGTCTCAACAGTCACATTCATACTATCTCTATTTACTCTATCTTTCTTCGTCTCAACAGTCACATTCGTACTATCTCTATTTACTCTATCTTTCTTCGTCTCAACAGTCACATCCGTACTATCTCTATTTACTCTATCTTTCTTCGTCTCAACAGTCACATCCGTACTATCTCTATTTACTCTATCTTTCTTCGTCTCAACAGTCACATTCGTACTATCTCTATTTACTCTATCTTTCTTCGTCTCAACAGTCACATCCGTACTATCTCTATTTACTCTATCTTTCTTCGTCTCAACAGTCACATTCGTACTATCTCTATTTACTCTATCTTTCTTCGTCTCAACAGTCACATCCGTACTATCTCTATTTACTCTATCTTTCTTCGTCTCAACAGTCACATGCGTACTATCTCTATTTACTCTATCTTTCTTCGTCTCAACAGTCACATTCGTACTATCTCTATTTACTCTATCTTTCTTCGTCTCAACAGTCACATCCGTACTATCTCTATTTACTCTATCTTTCTTCGTCTCAACAGTCACATTCGTACTATCTCTATTTACTCTATCTTTCTTCGTCTCAACAGTCACATCCGTACTATCTCTATTTACTCTATCTTTCTTCGTCTCAACAGTCACATCCGTACTATCTCTATTTACTCTTTCTTTCTTCGTCTCAACAGTCACATCCGTATTATCTCTATTTACTCTATCTTTCTTCGTCTCAAGGTCTCAACAGACATATCCTGATTCTGACGATATCAACTGACGATATAACTGACGGCGTCAAAGATTGACTCTTTGACTAACTTCATATCAAACTGGTCAACATCTTTTATGGATTCTGAACTCACTTATATTCATAAACAAAGAAAAAAAATACTCTAAATTATTTTTATTTTTTTTATGAATAAAAGAAAAACAGTATTTATAGCCACATGCCATTCGGCAATAAACTCCAAATTATTTTCAAAGGCCTTCTAATCTTTTCAGGCAATATAAACGCCAGTTTAATACTCACATAAAAGTGTCATTCGAAACGGTCCATTCCCTGATTGCACCAAACGCGACGTAAGTCATAAGAATCGCTTTTATTCCTTCTACGTCCTGAAGTAATTTTTCAGTATTCCGTCCTTCGGAACGCATTAGAGAGGGCCCAATAAAGTACCTCGTGAGACGCGCATAAAGAAAAGTCACGATGGCTGCGCAAGGAAATCGCTTGCCTACAAACCTTCTGAACAGCTGATTGGTGTAAAAAGCTGTCTTATCTCCAGGGAATAAGGGTTAGGGCAGAAGTAATGTGACGGTGGCGGATGCGTACGACATTTGGCAAGGAATTGGAGGAAGTACTTGGGACCTTCTTCCGACGGATGTGTTAACGTGCGCCACTGGCGGCCACAGTGTAAAGTTGTGAGCAGAATGTCTAGTCTACCGGGACTTGCTCTTCTATACTTGCGATTAGGAAGCGGCAATAAACTTAGCTGTAAGTGAATGATCTGAATTCAAACACTATTTATTGTGAAATCGAAAGAAAAATAAAGGTAAATAAATGACTTTTGTCTTTGAATTTTGACCCTTCATTTAGTTTTACTAGTTTACGTAATATCCGATTTATTTAGATACCTCTTTCGACAGATGATAGGTAATGTGGGCAAATAGCGATCTGAGTGTAAAGTACATAATGTCTTTTCCACTTGACATAACCATATTTAGATTGATTTGACGACCTCCGTGGCATAGTGGTCACCATGCTAGTCCGCCACCCAGAGGTCCCGGGTTCGATTCCCGGTCAGAGCAAGGAAAATGGCCTTTTCAAATTGACCTGGGTCTTGGATGTTTATCTATATATGTATTTGTTATAAAATATAGTAACGTTGAGTTAGTATCCCATAACACAAGTCTCGAACTTACTTTGGGGCTAGCTCAATCAGTGTAATTTGTCCCTATATATTTATTTATTTAATTATTTACAAAATCTAGAACTCGTATAATGTAAATAGAGAATTTTTGAATAGGTTAAATTCTTATACTCACCTCAAACCAAGGGCGCGTCCTTTCTAATGCGTTAAGTCTACATACTTATTTACTGTAAGGTTATTTCACAAATCTTGTTTACATTTTAACCAACATTTGTGTATCTATTTATATCTGTCCCAATATAAAGTATTTTAATGACATATTCAAGAAAGGTATTTACTTTTGTATTGTACACGCCAATGACCTCTTTCTTCCCATTTCCTCTCGCGGGTCTACTGGAAGAAATTTCTTTAGAAATAAGTAGCACCTATGTATTATGTTTACTTTTATAAGGTTTTATTTGTAAATTTTTCAAGTGTACAAGAACCAATAAAATAAAATAAATGAAATAAGAATTTCTTGAACAAGCAAAACTATATTAAAAAGAGACCATATATTTTTTGAGATAACCTTCTGCTGTTTTTCTCTGTGGCAATAAACAGGATATCACTTTTATTCTTCGATCTTTATACATTGAAAAGTCACTCCTTCGCAAGCATTACATGATGTCTACATTGTAAACATATTATAAGTATTTATTAAAAGACATAATAATAATGTGAAAAAGCCCTTATGGCGCGTAGATGACCAAAACTGTGAAAATGAGTTTCTTTCAGCGTTTCTTCCCAGCAGTGGTCGTTGCAAAACGCTGGTATCGATAGCTTTTCTTTAAAAATAAATTAAATTTTAATCACACTACATGTAATGTAAATTATACGTGTAAAAGTGCCTGTAAAGATCTAATTACTGAATAGACATTTGAATCTTTGGATCTTTGCAGATCTCACTCGAAGTGGTGCGGCTAAACTGGGTCAAAAATAAATTATTTGGTACATATACAACGTACGTACATACATAGTATATAACGTCGTAAAATAGTGTAACTGCCTCCGTGGTGTAGTGGTTAGAGCGTTAGGCTCATACCCCGAGGTCGCGGGTTCGATTCCCGGCGGGGGCAACGACTTTGTGTTGTTGTCCTAGTTTGGTAAGGACAATGCAGGCTGATCACCTGATTGTCTGATAAATAAGATGATCCGTGCTTCGGAGGGCACGTTAAGCCGTCGGTCCCGGTCACTGTCTTTGACATTGGTCGTTACCTAAAAACCATGTCAGAGGCCTTTAAAGCGGTTTAAAAACTCTGACACTAGTGTTAGTCACTAACACACACGATAAGAAGAAGAAGTGTCACTTTACATTGATCACATCTATTTTCAACAACATTTTAGATTTATTAATGCACAAAAACTGATATTAAGTAAATTGACTCCAAAAAGGTATGACGTCATCGTCGGTGGTCGGTCGGTTATTTCATACGAGTCCCATATAAAAAATTTGATTTGACGTTCAGAAAATAGTGTCTGATTTGACTTGTAGTGACGAAGCTCCACTGCAAACGGGCTATGTAAAGAGCCTCCACCAAACGTTTACACGTCACCACGCCACTGTCTATCATAAAACCCAGATGATATCGAGGCGTATGAACGGGATTATACTACCGAAATCATAAAGTTTTCCCTGTCTAGATTAGATTTTTGAAGTGAAAACTTCTTTAGCGGCGTTGTGCACTTTTTTGGAATGGGTAAAAAATCTAAAACTCGCGTCAGGACACGTGACCCTGATCGAAAATTCGTAAGACGGCGCAAGGCGCTTGCGCGAATGTTCGTGTGTGTTTATGTTACAGCGTGCTACGCGCATCCATGGATGGTGACAGCTGATGGCTCGACCGTCTGTGTAGTGGCCATACTGCTGTGTATTTGAAAATGATTTTGTTGAAAATGAATTTCGTCATGCTTGTGACATTTGTGACAGACTGTGGTTCAGAAAAGATTTGAAATATTTTATACTGATAATTAAAGCAATTCGTGCAAAATTATTCCCTAACCATTCCAAAATATCAAAAATGCACAACGTTAATATTCAAGTTTTCACTTCTGCCGGCACTCCCAGAGTGCAACCCGTCGTTTTTTTTTTGATTGAGACGTGACTATGTTCTAAGACATTACAGAAGTAATTTCTAGATTTTAAATGAAGTCATGTCTATGTAATATTATTTAAATATATTGCTTTGTACGTCCAATGCAAGAGAAATGTAAATTCGTTTTGTAATAACTCCATTTGTATTCCATTGTGCATTTGACGATATTGAAGAATTACTGAGCTTTCAATGAATTTAAATCTAAGTAAAGATAAATATACTATATCTATATAATTAAATTTACTATCTCGAACTTCTGATAATGATGTTGCAGTTAATGAGCTTTTTCACAGAAAAGTTTATTATGTAGGTGTTTTCTTTTTTAATATTCATGTGAAATCCCAATCAGTAGTGTTACAACATTATAGTATTACAATATTCTCTTTGATCTCCGTTTTCAATAATCCATTAATTATTAACTAGCTTTTTACTCGTGTATTGTTTTATGATTGTATTAGCTGCGCCCCAAGGTGTTGCCTGCGCCTAAAGTAGCCTTCAATAGTCCTCCAAGTAATCCAGGTGGTCAGCTTTCTGCATAACAAATTTAATCTAAATTGGCCTAGCCGTTTGCGCGCGAAGAAGTTGCAAACATACTCACTCACACACAAATTTTCGCCTTTTTATTTAACTAGCTGTACGCGCAGGCTTCGCTCCCCGTGTAATTTTGAGATAAGGAGTATATCCTTTCCCGAGCATCAAACTATATCCACACCAAATTTCATCCAAATCGGTTCATTAGTTTAAGCGTGGAGAAGTTACAAACAAACAAATATAGAAACACACTTTCGCATTTATAATATTAGTAGGAAGTAGGATAGTAGGACTACGGAACTCTTAAACTTGTGACTCAAGAACCAATATTCAGGACGTGATCACAACGTCGAAAAAGTCACAGATAATCTGATTACCAATACAAACGAAGTGGAAACTTAGACTGTACAGCTTAAAGCCGTTCTTTATTAGATGTTAAGAGTCCCCTTACCCTAGACTTCTCCATACAAACGTACATACATACATACTATCACGTCTTTATCCCTAATGGGGCAGACAGAGCAATTTGGGTCTTGCGGCTCTAAGCATATAAAGCCCAGGGCTGCAAGACTCAAAAGCCACTTTTAGCTTGATGTGGGCAAGAAGGTGTATGAAGAAATCAAAATAGTGATGGGTTGCCTCCTCATCGCCTATTAACACGATTCTAATTTTCGCCCATTCCCTTGATCGGCTCTTACGATCTGCGCGGGTGCAAACGTAGTCTACGTTTAATTTGAAACCACATGACAAATTCCGCAAAAAATTGGTAATTGTAAAGAAATTGCAATTATCTAGGTTTATAACTGGTTTCCTACAGTAAAATTATGAACTGGAAAGAAAATATAACGATTTAGAAGTTTCCCATACTGATGGTCAAAATCGGACATGTCTTTTGTCGGAAACGTAGACTACGTTTGTATGGAAAGTTGTATTTTGGTCTAGGGTACGGGACTCTTAAATAGTATACGAAACAGGACAAATAATACTAGAAAGTATTTGGCAACAGCAAATAGTGATTATGTAAGTCGGAAGATGCACATCTAGTTGACAGAAAAAGCAGGAGCACCCAGTTGGCAGGCCTCCTCGGGTACCGGGGTGGAAAAGCGTTTAACGAAAATAAATGTGCCCCAAATTAAATCCAGCGTACTGAGAAAACATGATTTTTAGGGTTACGTACAAACAATGAAAAAAACGGAACCCTTGTAGGATCTATCGTGCGGCTGTCTGTCCGTCCGTCTATCACAGTGGTTCCCAAACTTATTTTGTCTACTGCCCACTTTGAGAATAAATATTTTTTTAGCGCCCCATTTTTTCACCTATTTAAAAACCACTATAACTTCAAATTAAATTAATTAATTATGGTGACCTATATATGTATATTAACGGAGAATTCTAAACGAAACTTTTACTATAACCCGCAACTTCAATAAAATAGGACAGATATATGAACTACGCGGAGAGAAATATAGAACCGAATTTGAGCAATCTTTTAATTCATATTAGTTGATGTTCACAAGTTGTTGTTGAGAGTCGAGAGCTCTTGCAGTCGTTGTTTAAGAGGCCTCCTAGCTAAATAAAGCTTCTAGCAAAAAAAAAAACATTTTCTGGGTCTCTTGCCGCCCCCCTTGAGACCTGCAGCGCCCACAAGGGGGCGTTATCGCCCACTTTGGGAAAGACTGGTCTATCACAGTCAATTCGCTCCGAATGTATTGGACCAAATCAGATGAAATTTGTTAGGATACGACCCAAACACAAATGTGCAAAGTATTTTTTTATCATTATTAAGGGTTAACTTTGGGGGACAATACAGAAAATTTCAAAAAAATTTTTGCAAACCTTACTTTTGAAACCTTAGATTTGATTTGATTTGTAGTCAATTTGTATAAAAAATTAGCAGCATTAGCCGTTCCTTTACCGCCAATACCAGACAATAGACGTGGAAATTTATTAATGTCGTCCGGGTCTTTACCGGTTAATCCTATAAAAACATTAAGGTCCTGGAGGTCCTAGGTTATCAAGTGAGGTTGAGGTGGTTCCGGCTATTTCTTCTCAACGTTGTTAGGGTTCTTTTTCTTCTCAATCTTTGGGTAATATTGATATGCCTATTATATTTCCTCCCATGCTGGTCTGGGAGAAATAAAAAAACTTAGAATGTACCAGCTGCTTCTCTTCCCACGCAGATCGTAAAAGCCGATCGAGGGAACGGGCAAAAATGCAAATCATGTTAACAAGCGATGCGGCTAGCAACCCATCACTGTATTGATTGCTTTTCCATCTTCTCGCCTACCATGACGCTAAAAGTGGGTTTTGGGTCTTGCGGCCCTGGAATCTGCATAGAACCGCAAGACCCAAAATGCTCTGTCTGTCCCATTAGGGATAAAGACGTGATAGTATGTATGTATGTATGTATATTATATTTGGAGAAGAGAAACCGCGAAACGCACAAAGAGGAAAAAGATAAATGTGGAAGATCAGATATTAATTAACTATATACACCCCACGCTAAAACCCGTGGTTAAAGTAGCCTATGTGTTAATTAATCCAAGGTGTCAGCTTTCTTTATAACAAATTTAATCAAAATTGGTCCAGCCGTTTGCGCGTGAAGAAGTAACAAACATACGCAAGACACACACACATACTCAAAACCTTTCTCCATTATGATATCAGTGCAATATAATTGCTAAATACATCGCCTAGTGATAAGATTGACTCTGTTTTTCATTTTCTCCCAGATCAGCATAGAAGTCAGATAAAAACTAATATATCGTCTACACAGGTGATGCAAAGGCCCAGTCAGCCGGATTCTGTTTTTGATCAGCATAGAAGTCAGATAAAAACTAATATATCGTGTAGATAGGCGATGCAAAGACCCAGCCGGCCGCTGGCAGCTCGCCAAACCAATTAAGCTGCAGCTTCGAGAGATGTGTCTTTAATTATTAATCGCTGCTACGTGCTAAGCTGTGAGGAATCCATTAGACAGATTTATGGATAGTCAAATTTATTAGTTGATTACTGAATTTACGGGAGGAATAATTTTATTTATTATTTTCGAATTATAAATTATTTTTGGGCCATTTTTAAAAAATAAATAAATAAATATATAGAGACAAATTACACTGATCGAGCTAGCCCCGTGCCCCAAAGTTATTTCGAGACTTGTGTTATGGGCTCAACGATACTTTATTTTATAACAAAAACATGTATAGAAAAACATCCAAGACCCAGGTCAATTTGAAAAAGGCAACTTGCCCTGACCGGGCTTAAAATCCGGGACCTCTGGGTTGCGGACTGTAGCATAGTGACCACTACGCCACGGTGGTCGACAGAAGTCTTTACCCTAATATTGAAAAATCAAGTACTGTGCAGGTCTTGGTTTTACAAATAGAAGCATGACATTTTGCACAACGTTCCTTGAATGACGTAAGTGTGCAGTGAGAAAGGATTTTTGGAAATTAATCCCCTAAGAAGGAATCGTAGCAACATCTACAACGACAAGCTACAGCTACGGCATGCTACGAAGCTACGCCGTAGCACGATATCGTCAAGCAGTTTCGTGGCGAAAAACTTATAAAATAACCGACAAGTGCGGGTTGGAAACGCGCAAGAAGGGTGCCGTACATTATTTTAAACTTGTCTAAAAACAATGCAATATAAAAAATTATATATAAACTTGAACATAAAAAAAACAAAAGTAAGTCACTGAGTGGGATTCGAACCCGTAACACTCTTTCTAGCGGTCGGTATCCTTAACCGCTGAGCTAAAAAGAAGGCGGCCGGCGCGACGAAATTAGCGACCATATTCTGCGTGGAAAGAAAAACGCATAAAAACTCGAAAACACGCGTTTTCCCAATCATAAGACTAATCTAGATCGATTGTTTACCCCCGAAAACCCCTGTATACCAAATTTTAGCGAAATCGTTAGAGCCGTTTTCGAGATCACAGAAATTTATAAATACACAAATATACAAGAATTGCTCGTTTAGGCCCAACGCAGACGACAGACTAGACCGCGCCGCACTTTTAGTCTGTGAAAATAGAACCTATGGAATTACATGCAGTAACACACACGACGCACAAAAAGTGCGGCGCACAAAAAATCCGTGTAATTTTGGCAGACCGCGCCGCGCCGCGCCGCGCCACACCGCACAAAAAGTGTGCGAAAAAAATACAACGTATGCTTCAATTCGCGCTAACACAGACGTCGCGCACTTTAGTCTGTGACCTTCACTCGGCTAGTGGTGGACGTGACGTGCGCGGTATTACAGCATGGCGCTAGAGATAGATGTACCGATGTTAATTCATGAAATACAAAACAGACCTGCAATTTATGATACTTCAAAATCCGAGTATCATGCCTAGTATACCTTTCTTCTGGACCAATGCACTTTCTCATTATTGTTTTCGAATGTGTCAAAGTTGGTCTTAAAATGAATAGCAACTCATTAAAAGTATTAATAGAAATTTTATAAAATTTGAAAAAATTGTTCGGATATTGTTTTAGAATTGCATGTTTAATATGGAATTGTCCTTATACATACATCCTATACTTTCGGAGAGATTAGTAAAAGGACAATTCCATATTAAACATGCAATTCTAAAACAATATCCGAACAAATTTTTCAAATTTTATAAAATGTCTATTAATACTTTTAATGAGCTGCTATTCATTTTAAGACCGGCTTTGACACATTCGGAAACAATAATGAGAAAGTGCATTGGTCCAGAAGAAAGGCTCTCTGTGACACTCAGGTAAGTAAATAAAATACATTACATCCAATTTTCGATTATTATATATTATGTATTATTCCTCTCAAAAAACATTTTTTTTTATTAGGTAGGTATCCAATGAAACTTCTAAGGTATGTACTAATTATTTAAACCAAAGCATTAGTATAAAAAAAACTTATTTACCTATTAATTAGGGAAGCACACACTACTTAAAAAATATATAAAAAATAGAGATATATAAGTACGTTTTTTATGACACCAAATTTTAAAGTATGACATACTTTTAAACAATAATATGATGCCATAACATTTAGGGGTTACCAACTAAATCACAATTATTATGGCAGATATTGTTATTAATTGTATATTTTTTTAAATGTCACTTATAAATAAAATTAGGAGCTTAATTACTTAATAACAATCAGTCTCATTTTTTGGTAATATTATGATTTTCTTAAAATTCACAACAATAGTGACAAAAGTTAAACTACTTCCGTCTTATTATAAAACGCAGACTATCTTTGTTACTAGGTTTAAACCATTGGCCGTCCAAATCAAGTTGACATCTAGTAATACGTCATTGTCTCATCTAAAAATGACAACTTGATTTGGTCGGATAATGGCTTATACCTAGTAACAAAGATCGTCTGCGTTTTATAATAAGACGGCTTATATTTACATACATTTTACACCTCGCCACCGTCGCGTCGTCCACTTATAAAAAAAAATTGTAGCTTAATTACTTAATCACAATTATTATTATTGTACCTTTGGAAAATTAACAATCAGTCTTATTTTTTGCTAATATTATGATTTTCTTAAAATTCACAACAATAGTGACAAAAGTTAAACTTACTAATATTAACATACATTTTAAACCTCGCCAACGTCGTCCACTTATAAAAAAAAATTGTAGCTTAATTACTAAATCACAATTATTATTGCTGATATTATTATTATTATACCTTTGGAAAATTAACAATCAGTCTTATTTTTTGGTAATATTATGAGTTTCTTAAAATTCACAACAATAGTGACAAAAGTTAAACTTACTAATAGAATAACAAATTGTCACTGATATTTTTATAAACTTTACACCTCGCCACTGTCGTCATCGCCAAGAGAAAACAGCGATTCATTTTCGGGAGAAATGATTGAAACGTAATCTCTATGAACGGGTGAGGGCGTATAAGAAGAGCCGCTTGAGTATTGTACCGAGATTGGTCTGGGAACGTATTCCGAATTTTCTACAATGTTACTACAGTTAGAAGGCTCACTCGGGTTCTCAGCAGTGTCATTTGCGTAAGATATATTTGAATTCATCGGTGGATCGATTAGATCTATTCTATGTTCATTTAGAGTTACATCAGATACTTGTTGTGTTTGATTCTGAACAGAAGATGAACAGCTTAAGGTGTTTTTAAAATTTAAAATTGTTTGTATTAGTTCTATTCTTAATTGCAACTTTTGGTCTGAAGAAAATTGTTTGACGTAAGGCAGAAGGGACCGAAGAAATGATTCATCCTCATCGGTATCGCCTAAGATTGTTCTGCTTTCAGTTTTTTTGTTGTTGTTTCTCATTAGTTGATTGCCTTCTCTTAGTATTTCTAAATACTGCTCATCGTAACAATTATTATTCTTTCTCTTCGTTTGCGTCTTTGGACGTTTAGAATCAGTTGATTCAGTATCTGAACTCTGCACTGTGACGTTTAGTGATTCCGAACTTTTTTCGATTTCGATAGAAGATTCATTATTCTCTATCACTGTAAATGGCAATAAAAATAGCAGTGAATCAAAATAAATATATTTTCTCTTCTTTTTCCTTTCGCTTCCAGAAGGAATATTTTTTTGAGCACTAAGCTCTCTTCGAAAGCAACTTCTCAAAGAGTTCCACTTCGTCTGAATATCTTTTCCTATAAAAAATAATAATCATTATAATGTAAAAATTAAATTATCTAATTGCATAACATATTTCACTGAAAATATTAGGTACTAGCTGAAGCCCGCGACTTCATTCGCGTGGACTTTATGTGTGGAAAATGCTCATCAGGCTGAATAACTTTAACTAAGCCGACATTTTTATATCTCTTATAGTTTAGCTGGACCATTATGGTTCTGCATTAGGCGTTTTATTTTCCAAAATCAATTATACCCTAGTACCAGGGTGACCGAGCTTCGCTCGGTCGGTTACATCTCACAAATTAACCATTTTTTTTTAAACTTGTCTAAAAACAGTACAAAATAAAAAAATATATATAAACTTGAACATAAAAAACAAAACAAAAGTAAGTCACCGAGTGGGATTCGAACCCGTAACACTCTTTCTAGCGGTCAGCATCCTTAACCACTGAGCTAAGCCGACGGCGGCCGGCGCGCCAAAATTAGCGACCATATTCTGCGTGAAAAGAAAAACGAATGAAAACTCGAAAACACGCGTTTTCTCAAACATTAAGACTAATCTAGATCAATTGTTTATCCCCAAAAACCCCCATATACCAATTTTCAGCGAAATCGTTAGAGCCGCTTTCGAGATCACAGAAATTTATAAATAAATATATATATATATACAAAAAATTGCTCGTTTAAAGGTATAAGATATGTTGCCCAGGCTTAATAGCTATATAACAAAAAAAGTTTAATTTGAATCCGTCCAGTATTTCCGGAGATTAGCGTGTACAAACAGACAAACAGAAATACAAATAAACAGACAGACATTTTTTTTTTAATTCTTACTCTATTACTGTCTCCATTGCCCCCAATTTTTTTTTTTAAATATATTTAATTGTACATTAAACTTTTTTACTGACACACTTTTTTACTGTTTTATTATATGTATTATATGTATATAGATATATAGATTTATATCTTTTTGGAACTAATTTAAAACATTTTTTTTTGCAGGTATTTAGGACGAGGATCGTCGTTCGTCGAACTCGAAGAAGATTATCTGATTGGAGCATCTACTATTCGTTGCATAGTTGAAGAAACCTGTACATCAATTTGGGAACTATGTAAAAATGAATGCTTTCCTGCTTTTACGGTGCAGAGATGGCTAGATATTGCGGAAAAATTCCACAACCAAACTCAATTTCCTAATTGTTTAGGGGCGGTAGATGGAAAGCATATACGTCTTAAGATGCCTCCAAACTCGGGCTCTAATTACTATAACTACAAGTCATATTTTTCTACGGTACTGATGGCCGTTGTTGATGCTAATTATTGTTTCACATTTATTGATGTTGGCGCCTATGGAAAATTCAGTGACTCAAACATTTTTAAAAACTCCACGTTAGAGAAAGGAATTCAGGATGGTAAAATACTTCTACCGAATAAACGAAAACTTCCCGGTGATTTGAACGGACAACCAATGCCATTTGTTTTTGTGGGAGATGAAGCCTTTGCAGTTTCATCACACGTAATGAGACCTTTTCCTGACCGCCATTTGAGCATCCAACAGCGAATTTTTAATTACCGGTTGTCTAGAGCGCGAAGAATGGTAGAATGCGCCTTTGGAATTTTGTGCAGTAAATGGAGAATATTTCAAAAAAGTTTAGACGTAAATATGCCATTAGCAATAAAAATAATAAAAGCAGGGTGCATTCTTCACAATTTTGTAAGAAAAAGAGACGGTATTTGTTTTGAAGATACGTTGTATAGATGCCCTTTCGAAGATATATCTAACATTGGTGTGAGAGGTACAGATAATGGAATAGAAACGAGGAAATATTTTACTAATTACTTTACTACTCCTCTGGGAAGTGTCCCTTGGCAGTATAATAAAGTCTAATAAAATATATACCTACCCAATTTTGTTTTTTCTTTAGACGTCATAGATGTCCAAACAGGAGCGGAATAAATATTACAGCACACTGCATCCCACAGTTTTCTTTTTAAATTTCTATCATGATACTCGGATTTCGAAGTATCATAAATTGCAGGTCTGTTTTGTATTTCATGAATTAACATCGGTACATCTATCTCTAGCGCCATGCTGTAATACCGCGCACGTCACGTCCACCACTAGCCGAGTGAAGGTCACAGACTAAAGTGCGCGGCGTCTGTGTTAGCGCGGGTTGAAGCATACGTTGTATTTTTTTCGCACACTTTTTGTGCGGTGTGGCGCGGCACGGCGCGGCGCGGTCTGCCAAAATTACACGGATTTTTTGTGCGCCGCACTTTTTGTGCGTCGTGTATGTTACTGCATGTGATTCCATAGGTTCTATTTTCACAGACTAAAAAGTGCGTCACGGATAGTCTGTCGTCTGTGTTGGGCCTAAAGGTATAAGATTTTTATTGTGAGTATTTATTGTTATAAGCTGCGGCAACAGAAATATATCACCTGTAAATTTTCAACGGGCTAACTATTACGGTTCGTGCGTTACAGCCTGGACAGACAGACAGACGGACAGTAGAGACTCAGTAATAGTTTCTTGTTTTTACCCTTGGGTGCGAAACCCTAAAAAACAACTTCTTTTCATGTACTACAATAGTTACATAATACTTAGTTTCAGTATATTTTATCAGACCTTTTATCAGTATGAAGCAACTTTTCTTGGGTTTTCACTCTTCACGCCTATCCACAATTTAGTAGAAACAATATAATACCTACATTCGATCAATACTCATTATAGAAACTATTGGAAACTCCAATGATTTATCACAGGCTTGACGGCGCACGCTAGTGTAAGCGAGTGAGTACGTGAGCCCTGCATTTTTAGGGTTCCGTAGTAAACAAGGAACATTTTCGCCATGTCTGTCTGTCTGTCTGTCTGTCTGTCTGTCTGTCCACGGTCCTACAGAGAAACTATAAGTACTAGAAAACTGTAATTTGGCATGGATATGTATATTAATTATGGCAAAAAAGTCGTAAAGTCGTGAGTCGGGTATCGTTGAATAGGCCTTTCAAAAATATTGTTAGCTTGTAAACACAATTTTTCGATTTAGGGATTCGTTTCTGAAATATTTGGGTTTAAAGTTCAAATTTTTGTTCGAGTCAAGTGTCCCCCCCCCCCCCCCTCTATCTGCTAAACGGTTATGTATGGCGACATGAAAAAAATCACAATTATAGTATACTAGCTGAAGCCCGCAACTTCGTTCGCGTGGACTTTATTTCTCTGGAAAATGCTCATCAGGCTGAACAACTTTTACTAAGGCGGCATTTTTATATCTCTTATAGTTTAGCTGGACTATTATGGTTCTGCATCAGGCGTTCCATTTTCCTAAACCATTTATACCCTATATGTTGCCCAGGCTTAATAGCTATATAACAAAAAAAGTTTTATTCGAATCCGTCCAGTATTTCTCGAGATTAGCGTGTACAAACAGACAAACAGACAAACAGACAGACATTTTTTTTTAAATTCTTACTCTATTACTACATCTCTATCGCCCCCAATATTTTTTTTGGAAATATATTTAATGTACAGACACACTTTTTTTACTGTTTTATTATATGTATAGATATAATGTAGTTTGAAGGAAAACTATCAGAGCCAAGTAGGGTATACAAATGAAAAAGTTATAGGCGATCAACTTATAAAATGTACTTGAAAAAATAATTTTTCATACAAATTCAATAGATATTAGTTTTTAGACGTTTTTAGTGGCAAGAACTCAAAGTTGGCATTCGCAACTACGGAACCCTACACTGCGCGTGGCCTGACTCGCACTTGGCCAATTATTAGCTTTATTTCTAGTCTAGATTATCCTGGCTAGATAGCCGCTGGCAGTGGCGTTGGGTAAGAATTTGGGCTAGTGCAGCTATAAAACTATGAAACGAATTAAATACCTACCTAATTAGGTTATATACAAGTTCCATGTCCGGCTTATTTTTATTAACTTAGTGTGAGTAATATGTATCTGAACGTGTTTATAAATTTATCCTTGTGAGTGTATTTCAATAACCAGAGAGTTTCTCTGATTTTCATATCAATACATATAATAAAACAGTAGGAACCGCGTGTCTGTACATTTGATAAAAATTACAAAAAATGGATTTAGGCGATAAGGAAAGAGAAACAGAACACAAAAAAGATTTTTTGGATTTTTTTGTCTGTCTGTCTGTCTGTATGTACTAGCTAATCTTTAAAACTACTAAACAGATTTTTACGCGGTTTTCACTAAAAGATTAAACTCATCCCTGAGCAACATATAGGCTTTGTTTCATCGAAATCTGTTGCCAGATAAAAAGTTATCATCATTTAAAGTTTAAAGATAATTTTTCTATGAGCGATTGTTTATCTGTCAGTACACGCCAATCTCAGGAAATACTAGACGGATTCAAATGAAATTTTTTTTGTTATGTAGCTGTTAAGCCTGAGCAACATATAGGCTATAATTGATTTTGGAAAATGAAACACATGATACAGAACCATAATGGTCCAGCTAAACTATAATAAAAAATATAAAAATGACGTCTTAGCAAAAGTTATTCAGCCTGATGAACTTTTATTGTTGAGGTATAAAACTTAAAGATCTGGAACACATGATACAGAACCATAATGGTCCAGCTAAACTGGTAGAAATATACATTAATGACGCATTAGCAAAAGTTTTTCAGCCCGATGACCGTATTTATATGCCGGAGTCCTAAAGTCCACGCGAACGAAGTCGCGGGCATCAGCTAGTTTTAAATATGTGGGTGTGTGCAATCCAGTCATGCTGCTAGTTCACGGCTTATATAGTGAGTGCGCCGATATACGTAGGTTATAATTGATGTAAGTTATAAATGCATATAGGAACTGGATGGGAATCGGCTTCTAAGGAGGCTCCGCCACTGCTGGCTAACCAGAATTAAACTACACAGCAGTGGCGGAGCCTCCTTAAAAGCTGATTCCCATCGAGTTTCCTAAGGGGCTTTTAACATATATGCATTTATTATTAACAAAAACGTATATCGGCGCACTTATTGTTTTTATAAGTCGTAAACTAGTAGCAGCATGACTGGATTGCTCACACCCACATATTCAAAATACGAAAAATCTCTCTGGTTATTGAAATCAACGTGAGTTTATTTCAATAACCAGATAAATGATAAATGTATAAACACGTTCAGATACATATTAACTACTCACACTAAGTTAATAAAAATAAGCCGGACATGGGAAGGCTTATTAAGTTTTATATAACCTAATTAGGCAGGTATTTAATTCGTTTCATAGTTTTATAGCTGTACTAGCCCAAATTCTCACCCAACGCCACTGCTACACAGTCAGCTAAACATACAATGTATGGAATCTCAAATCGCTCACTTCCATTTTGCGTCTATTGTCCACATATTTTACATACTGCACATCATCATCATCATCAGGTCTTTTGTCTCCACTGCAGGAGCACGGCCCTCTTTGTACTACCAGACAGAGCCATACTTAGCCAGAGCAGCCAGAGGACTTTGACCTACACTCTCTACGCTGGCCAGACGGATTGGAGAGGTCTCATTGAAGTTTATAAGCTTTGTTTAGGTTGTATTCCCTAAGTCGCCTTCTACAACATCCACGGGAGTACCTACTTGGAGTGGCCCTATTCTATTCTGCCGGAAACCACACGGCTATATGCTGCACTTAAGCTACAATATAATGGCGAAATAAGTGGTAGTTTTATTTACTAACAAGTGTATTTGCGAAGCAAATTTAAAAATCCCCGACTTTATATCCTTTATATGTAAGCGCCATCTAGTGATGAGCGGAGAAACTAAATAGTAGAACTAATGTCCGTAGCGCCGTCTATTATTTACCATACAATCTACAAAACTCCGATTTTCAAGTGTTAACCCCCAATAACTTTCACACGACTGAACCGATTTTCATCAAACATAACTAAGAACCACCGCAAGGGAACTTGCTTTCACGTGAAAAAAACGGCATCGTAACAGGTCAGTTCGATCGAGCGCTACGATGCAACAGACAGACAAACAGACATGACCGTCAAACACCCTTTATTTTGTCGGGGTTTAAAAATTATATTTTCATAAAATAATGGTAACAACTGGCGCATGTCTTTCAATACTAATAGACCGCGCATTCCATTTCATAGTAGCAGTAACTGCCTCCGTGGTGTGGTGGTTAGAGCGTTCGGCTCATACCCGGAGGAGCAACGACTCTGTGTTGTTGTCCTAGTTTGGTTAGGACATTGTAGGCTGATCACCTGATTTGTCTGATAAGTAAGATGATCCGTGCTTCGGAGTGCACGTTATAAGCCGTCGATCCCGGTCACTGTCTTTGACATTGGTCGTTACCTAAAACCATGTCAGAGGCCTTTAAGGTGGTTTAAAAACTCTGTCACTAGTGTTAGTCACTAACACACACGATAAGAAAAAGGAGTAAAAATATTTTCCCGGAATAGCAGATGAATCAAATAAATACGCGAGATTCCCGAACACGATATTAAATCTTAATTAGCAGAATTCCAGTAGTACACGTGTTCTGAGACCGACGCTGAAACAATTCATTACAAGTGCTTCTCATTTGATTAAGGATTCTCAGGAGCACTCCAGTATGTCTCGAAGACATTTATGTAGGTGATTTGGGGACGCAATTTTTAAATCAATTGGCACATTACGAATGGTTCGCTCGAGGGATTCCAAACATGCATTTTCGAATCGGTCGTATGCGAAGGATATGCAACGAGTGCTCTTGACCACTCGTAATTTTGACAGCGTACAAATGTCAACGAAACCAATCATGGGAAATCCGTTCCATTTCACGCTGCTTTTTTATTTATGTTCAATTTTTTAGAAAAGCATTGACAAATTATCGAATCGATGTTTTCTGCGTAAAACATTATTGTTTTTCGCTGACACGACGGTTTCAAAAATACGATCAAATTGCTGCTGACGTGGATTTTTTATAACGTAAGCACTGACGTGGGGTCCGTGGGACCCGCAACTTCAAATACGTATAAATAAAAAATTTTGGGCATTAATGTAATGACTCATCATTATTTACGTTAAATAGGCTTAATTAAATGAAAACAATTAAGTTTTTTGTATCTATTTATTGAAATGAGGTTTATATCTATCAATTAAACCCTTCCTTGCAGAGACAGTGGGACGAGCCGCTTTGCAGACTTGTACAGAGTAATCTCTTACAATCTTCTGACAGCAACTCTGTAGAGCGCGCTCGTCTCATTGCAACTGCTGAGTGGGAGTCTGGCTTGTGGTTGCAGGTTCTGCCTTCCTGGAACATTGGGACTTTCCTGGATGACCACACCTTTTGTTTGGCGACATGCTTACGTTTAGGAGCAAAGACAAACGTTCCACATCTTTGCCCTTGCGGTGACACTGTCGACCAGTTCGGTCACCACGGACTCTCGTGCATCGGCCGAATGGCACGACATGCTAATTTAAATAATATAGTACACCGCGCTCTTGTCACCATCGGGTTGCCAGCAATTTTAGAACCAGATGGTTTGGCCCGCGATGATGGCAAGAGACCGGATGGTATGACGCTTGTGCCGTGGAGGTTGGGAAAGCCGTTGGTGTGGGACGCTACGTGTGTCGACACTATGGCGGCCTCCCATCTTCACGGCACAAGCTCTAAGGCTGGCGCAGCTGCAGCCGCTGCGGAAACCCTAAAACGGCGCAAATATGAATGCTTAGGGCTTCATATTTGAGCCGTTTGGGGTTGAGACTTTAGGTCCGTGGGGACCATCAATTCACAAACTTTTTAATTTTTTAACAAAAAGTTAGTAGAGGTGTCGGGTGACCAAAGGGCTGGCAATTATTTCGCCCAACGAATAAGCATTGCCATTCAACGTGGCAATGCTGCCAGCGTTTTGGGCACTCTACCGCAGGGCAATAATCTGGAAGACGTTTTCTATTTGTAAGGTTTTTCTTTTTTATTATTATTATTTGTTTAGTTTAATTAAGAGTATAATTTAGTTTGTAATTTAGTTGTTAATTGATTGAAATTGTAAAAAATAATGTGAATGCCTCATTAAAAAAATTACAATAAAGAAAAAAAACAAAAGTAAAAATAAAATTGACAAAAATTACTTGAGATCAGAATCAACACAATTAGTCTTTATTTTTTTCAACAAACGTAACCAAGTAACATTTATTATAAAATTTTAACACTTCTCTAATTAACCCTATCACAATCAACCTTATTATTAAATGGGAAATAAAAAACTGCAAGGCATCAAATATCTCAATTTACGCACATTTAAGACACATATTATTATGTTTTTTGCATACATAAGGGGCATGTAAGGCATTTTTTCCTTTGTTTCGGGACTTCCGAAACATTATTGTGTGGTTGTTCAGGCACGAAGACATAACTGATACAAAATCACTATCACTAGGCGCAACAACTCTGCTGGCTTTAGGAAAATGTGGACCACCGCCTGTATTGATATAGCGTTTTCTTCCGGAAGAAGTACTGTGCTCCATTTTAGGCTATCTTATCGTTTACTGTTAAAAAAATAAAAAATATGAATTTTGGCGACGTTTCAATAAGTTACGTAACTACTGATGTGGAGTCTGAGAGGCCCACAAAAAAAAATTAAATTAATTTACTCACCTATATTGCGCGCGCCGACACATACTTATATCGACCTTGGGGGACTCTGGGTAACTAAATTCGAATTTCCCAGAAGCAGCGTACGCGTCGCACCCGGGGTAGGGAAATAACTGGGTATTATTACTTCCGCCGGGCCCGAGAGGCCCCCACGTCAGCAGTTAAAGGTTACGCGAGTGGAGAGTTGGAAAACTACACGTTTTGTGTTTCGGTAAGTCCCTCGATGAAAAATATTGTGAAAAATCATTTTGTGGCTTTTAAAATAGACCCAAATGCAAGGTCATACTAATCGTAAAACGTTTGGACCTAATTTCACTGGTATTACTGAAAAAAAGTATGCTTGCTAGTAGCACAGACTTTGCTACACATTACCAAAATCTAGTGACTGACTCAGGGCTTCTAGTAGTTGAAATGTGTTGAAATTAATAAATGTAGTTTGGGACATGCAACTACATGGTTTTACTAATTAAAACAAAAGTTTGGTATCTACAATACAAAGCAATTTTTTTTAGTATACTTCAGGCCTAAATTAGTCGTTATGCGTTTTTTGTGTAGACAAAGAATATAACTGTCTTTATTTGTTATTTGTGTGTGTAAGTGGCCAACACTAGTGTCAGATGCATTATTAAGTTGTTTCTGGAGCTATGGTCGCTTTAAGATATAAGTCTAGGGGCTGAATGACATAGGCGCGTAATTTATTAATTTTAAAACGAAATACAACGATTTTCATTAATTACAGTATCTAGAGAATGTTTGTATTTATAACTAAATATAATACAAATTTTAATATCGTTTTGGTACGAATGTATTACTTATAATTTTTATTTAATCTTTATTGTTCATCAAATTCAAATTGTACAGAACAATGCGAACTTAACGCTAGAAGCGTTTTGTCTACCAATCAACCTTTGGGTATGTACTTACAGTCAAAACTAATCGTAAGTAATCTATTCATAGATAAGCTTTTCACAACTTATATGAAGAACCACAGATTGTCTCGTAAGTAACAGTAAAAGTAAATCATACAAGAGTTCGCGAGGTTTCCGGGCTCGATATTAAATCTTAATTAGCAGCAGTCCAGTAGAAGACGTGTTCCGAGAACGAAGCGGTATTAATTCGTTACAAGTGCTGCTCGAAACCAGTTTAATTAAGGATTCTCTCGGGAGCACTCCATTCTGCCCCAGAGGAAACAAGGAATCTGTGAGATACGTCTTAAAATTACTGACAAAAATTATCGTGTCTGTATAGACAACCAGCTGATCCGCAGCGTTGCTTCTCGTAGACAATTTGACATTCCTTCGGGAACTTTCTTTATAAAAATAAAAGTATTATTTTATTTAATACGAGTATTACGCTCTGAGGCGGGCTCCTTTATTAGTTTTATTTTAATTTATATGGTTTCTTCTTTTCTTTTTTCATTTTGCCTTTTTGTGCCGTGGGCTTCCGGCAGAAAAGGACTACTCCATATCTTCCTGTATGAGACCTGCGAATCTAAAAGAAGGTTGAAATATAAAAAACCGGCCAAGTGCGAGTCGGACTCGCGCACCGAGGGTTCCGTACAAACGAGAATTTGGTATGAATTTCAATTTAATACCTCTACGCGTTTATGAGGAAATGGGTAGTAAGTTTAAAATTATTAAAAAAATATATATTATGTGATGTAACTAAAAATTTATGGTTTTCGTAATTTTTCCTTTATCTATGCTATAAGACGTTGCTTCGTACCAAATTTCAAGATTCTGAGTTCACGGGAAGCACCCTGTAGGTTTTGATTCCCTTGCAAGTGTCGAAAATTTGCGGCATAAACGGCTGTATCTTTTGATTGCGTTGGCTTAGAAGTTTGATTTTTTCACAGCTTCAAGGGACAGTAGACCTGAGTAATTGATATAAATTTCAGCTTCATACCTCCACGCGTTCCTGAGAAAAAGGGTCTTGACAGACGGACGGACGGACGGACAGACAGACAACAAAGTGATCCTATAAGGGTTCCGTTTTTTCCTTTTGAGGTACGGAACCCTAAAAAGCGGCCAAGTGCGAGTCGGACTCACCCATTACGGGTTCCGTAGCAGCAAGTACCATAAAATAAAAGTTCTTGGAGTTCGTTATATATATAATAAAATGTCAATTGACTTTTTATCATTTTACCAAATAATTTATTTCGCAAATAAAGTATTTGTCCAAATGTCATTTAACAAAGTGGTTTTTGTGTTTGTGTTACTTTCGTTCTAAGCTTGAGTCGCTTGCTCGCTTCGCTCGCTCGCTCGTGTCTTGGTCACGGGAAACCTAACGAACCTAACCTACACTCCACGGCAAAGTAGCTTTTGTGTCTTTGTTACTTTCGCCCTAAGCTTGAGTCCAACCCAATAGTAGTTTTATCAGACAAAACTACTATTGGTCCAAAAACATTTGATAAAATGTATTATTTTACAAGTGTTTCGTTCGTCTATTAATAAATCCATTAATAAATATGGTTTGGGTCAAGACACGAACGAGCGACTCAAGCTTAGGGCGAAAGTAACAAAGACACAAAAGCTACTTTGCCGTGGAGTGTAGGTTAGGTTCGTTAGGTTTCCTGTGACCAAGACACGAGCAAGGAGCGAAGCGAGCGAGCGACTCAAGCTTAGGCCGAAAATAACACAGACACAAAAACCACTTTGTTAAATGACATTTGGACAAATACTTTATTTGCGAATATTTTATTTGGTGAAATGATAAAAAGTCAATTGACATTTTATTATATAACACATTTAACAAGTGTAGTGTTTGCTAATGGATCATTTGCTAAGTGACTTTTTGTAACATGATACTTTTGTCAAATGTATCGTTTGCCAAATGAACATTTGGTAAAACGTTGTTTGTCAAATGACCATTTGTCAATCAATATTTGGTCAAACATTATAGAAATCCACCTTGGCTAGCCCTGTGCCTACATTTTGAATTTTCTCTTATATTAACCTGAATATTCTTTTAGAATATAGATTTTCATATTAATATTATTTAAGTTTGACAAAAAATTCAAAGTATACGTAAAGGGCCGGGATACCTCGTTAGCCGACTGTACATAGGTATGTATGTTCGAGTTGTTCGCTAGTCGACAGTCATTATAGAAACTAATCGCCCCGGGCTCTCCGGACGATTTATCACAGAGCTCGACGGCGCAGCTAGACTGTAACGCGGGTCCAGTCAGACCGAGACCTAGATTGGGCCGAGAAAGTGACGGGTCACTTTCACGACACGTCGTGAATAAGTTATAGGTTTAGGAATGCTGAGTAAGGCTCACCTGCTTTTAGTGTTTAGAAGTTTGTTACTGATAATTGATAAAGATATTGTTATCTTATACCTTTAAACGTGCAATTCTTGTATATTTCTAAATTTCTGTGATCTCGAAAACGGCTCTAACGATTTCGCTTAAAATTGGTATATGGGGGTTTTCGAGGGTAAACAATCGATCTAGATTAGTCTTATATTTGGGCAAACGCATGTTTTCAAGTTTTCATGCGTTTTTCTTTCCACGCATAATATGGTCGCTATTATAATTAAGTCGCACCGGCCGCTATCCCTTTGGTTCAGCGGTCTAAGATGCTGACCGCTAGAAAGAGTGTTACGGGTTCGAATCCCACTCGGTTACTTACTTTTGTTTTTTTTTTTATGTTCAAGTTTATATATTATTTTTTATTTTGTATTGTTTTTAGACAATATTAAAAAAGTTTATGTAGATAGTCTCAAAAGTAAAAAAATCCCTTTATTGACGTTACGATATGCAATAAGTTACAAAACAAACCATAGCGAGTTTTAATTTGCTTTTACCGCCATCTAGCGGAGGCGATGTTAATAATGTTACTATAGGGGGCGCTGGTTTATAAACCAGCGCCATATATGGTGGTTGTCTAATCGCCATCACAATAAATAGTAATAACCGAGCAGAGCTCTGTTGCCCAGGTACTAGAAATTTATGGCACGCAGGTTCTTTGTTCAGAATTAAAGATTAAATATAAGATTGATTACAGAAAAATTTACTTGCAAAAGCAGTTGATATTTAGAGGGAATTTTTGTACTATGATTCGGTAAGTCATTAGGGTTCCGTAGCCAAATGGCAAAAAACTGAACCCTTATAGATTCGTGAAGCCATCCCGTCTGTCTGTCTGTCTGTCCGTCCGTATGTCACAGCTACTTTTTCACGAAACTATGAGCTATAACTGTTGTAACTTGGTAAGTAGATGTATTCTGTGAACCACATTAAGATTTTCACACAAAAATAGAAAAAGAACTATAAATTTTGGATACTTAGAACTGAAACTCAAAAAAATATTTTTCATCAAAACCATACGTGTGGGTATCTATAGATAGGTCTTCAAAAATGATGTTGAGGTTTCTTACATAATTTTTTTCTAAACTGAATGGTTTGCGCGGGAAACATTTCCAAAGTAGAAAAATGTGTCCCCCCCCCCCCCATGTAACTTCTAAAATAAGAGAAGGATAAACCTAAAAAAAATTATGATGTACATTACTATGCAAACTACCAGCGAAAATTAGTTTGAAAGAGATCTAGTAAGTAGATTTTATTTAAACGTCATAAATTAAAATTAAATAAACTATTATTAAAACTTCGATCAAAGTTATAACGAACTCCAAGAACTTTTATTTTATGGTACTTGCTGCTACGGAACCCGTAATGGGTGAGTCCGACTCGCACTTGGCCGCTTTTTTATATTTGAACCTCCTTTGGATTCGCAGGTCTCATACAGGAAGATATGGAGTAGTCCTTTTCTGCCGGAAGCCCACGGCACAAAAAGGCAAAATGAAAAAAGAAAAGAAGAAACCATATAAATTAAAATAAAACTAATAGAGGAGCCCGCCTCAGAGCGTAATACTCGTATTAAATAAAATAATACTTTTATTTTTATAAAGAAGGTTCCCGAAGGAATGTCAAATTGTTACATCTTCGTCTACGAGAAGCAACGCTGCGGATCAGCTGGTTGTCTATACAGACACGATAATTTTTGTCAGTAATTTTAAGACGTATCTCACAGATTCCTTGTTTCCTCTGGGGCAGAATGGAGTGCTCCCGAGAGAATCCTTAATTAAACTGGTTTCGAGCAGCACTTGTAACGAATTAATACCGCTTCGTTCTCGGAACACGTCTTCTACTGGACTGCTGCTAATTAAGATTTAATATCGAGCCCGGAAACCTCGCGAACTCTTGTATGATTTACTTTTACTGTTACTTACGAAACAATCTGTGGTTCTTCATATAAGTTGTGAAAAGCTTATCTATGAATAGATTACTTACGATTAGTTTTGACTGTAAGTACATACCCAAAGGTTGATTGGTAGACAAAACGCTTCTAGCGTTAAGTTCGCCTTAATTGTTCTGTACAATTTGAATTTTATGAACAATAAAGATTAAAAAAAAATTATATGTAATACATTCGTACCAAAAAGATATTAAAATTTGTATTATATTTAGTTATAAATACCAACATTCTCTAGATACTGTAATTAATGAAAATCGTTGTATTTCGTTTTAAAATAAATAAATTACGCGCCTATGTCATTCAGCCCCTAACCTTATATCATAAAGCGACCATAGCTTCAGTAACAACTTAATAATGCATCTGACACTAGTGTTGGCCACTTACACACACAAATAGCAAATAAAGACAGTTATATTCTTTGTCTACACAAAAAACGCATAACGACTAATTTAGGACTGAAGTACACTAAAAAAAATTGCTTTTATTATAATTATTGCTTTTATTATATTATAATTATATATAATTAAAAAAATTTGCTGTAGTTGCATGTCCCAAACCACAACTGTTAATTTCAACACATTTTAACTACTAGAAGCCCTGAGTCAGTCACTAGATTTTGGTAATGTGTAGCAACCATTCTTTTTCAGTAAATATAACAACAATATCATGCTATATATGT
Source organism: Acrobasis consociella (assembly GCA_963555685.1). NCBI lineage: Eukaryota > Metazoa > Arthropoda > Insecta > Lepidoptera > Pyralidae > Acrobasis > Acrobasis consociella. Next base: position 948,994 of record OY743106.1, read on the forward strand.
GCTACTAGCAACCATTCTTTTTCAGTAAGTATAACAACAATATCACCATCCAATGGATCAAAGGCCATAGCGGCTCACTAGGCAATGACGCAGCGGACGAACTGGCTAGAAGGGGCTCGAGCAGGGTACCAATAGGACCGTCACCTCAAGCCCCCATTCCATTCAACCAGATTCGTTCCTGGATCAGAGCCAAGACCAACAAAGGAAAACAACAAGCCTGGAACACCCTAGGAACATGTCGCAAACAAGGGAGGCCATCCCGGCGTGGAACCCACGCTACTCACGTCGACTACTCACACTTCTAAGTGTAAAACTCAGAAAAATGGTAGGCTTACTATCAGGACACTGTACTCTTAATAAACATCTATTCGTTATAGGTATAACCGACAGCCCTCTATGTAGAGGATGTATGGTAACAGAAGAAACAGCGAAGCACGTGATACTAGATTGTCCGTGCGTCGTATCAACACGAGAGGAGTACCTGGGATCTCCAAGTACGATGCCGGAGGCCTGCAGCACACCCTCTGCACTTCTCCGCTACCTCGACGAGCTGGGCTGGCTCGAGTGAAAAACACAACAATTTCCAGTCCACAATGGGGAGGCACAGAAGAATGTCGCTGTCTCCCTCACGTGCAAGGGGCTTATTAGAATAGCCTAGGCGCGGAAAAATGCCCACGGAACCAGGTGAACCAGGTGAAGGTAGTAGGCCGGCAGGTAGGAGTAATTACTCAATTTATACCATAAGTTTAAGTTTACTTATAATATTTTGCAGTAAATAAGAAGAATTAAAATTTATTTTGTTTATTTAAACACAGCAACACTTATATTTATGACTAGCTGAAGCCCGCGACTTCGTTCGCGTGCACTTTATGTCTCTGGAAAATGCTCATCAGGCTGAACAACTTTACTAAGGCGACATTTTTATATCTCTTATAGTTTAGCTGGACCATTATGGTTCTGCATCAAACGTTTCATTTTCCAAAATCATTTATACCCTATATGTTGCCCAGGCTTAATAGCTATATAACAAAAAAGTTGCATTCGAATCCGTCCAGTTTTTCCGGAGATTAGCGTGTACAAACAGACAACCAGACAAACAGACAAACAGACAGACATTTTTTTTTAATTCTTACTCTATGACTATGTCTCCTTCGCCCCCAATATTTTTTTTGGAAATATATTTAATGTACAGACACACTTTTTTTACTGTTTTATTATATGTATAGATTATATGTATAGATTTAATTAAAATTAAAATAGTAGGAGCTTTATAAAACAGTGTTTCTTTTACCGCTACCCTCGGAGAAAAAAAGTACTACCAGAGCTATACTTGGCCCGAGCAGCCCGAGGACTTGGCCTACCTACTCACTCCTCGCTGGCCAGACGGGTTGGAGAGGTCTCATTGATGTCTATAAGCTTTGTTTAGCTTGTTTTTCCTAAGTCGCCTTCTACGACATCCACGAGAGGACTGAGATGAAAAGCTATGTACTAGAAGTGATATGCTCGTGTGTCGTTCTGCATTCTCCTTATTTTATAGGTCTGCGGCTCGCCGTAACTTAATTTTTAAAAGTAAAAATATGTAGCTGTTCCAGTCAAAACTGAGATTCGTTTGTTTTGGACAACTCGCTGTGAATAGATTTGTGTTGGGGCTCCTTCGTAGTGGTTGAATGAAAGGCGGACTGTACTGTTTAGTGCTGGTTGTAATGACTTTGAAACATAAGGTACAAGATTAGACTTAGGTATATACACCACATACAGAACACGCGCACAGGCCGGTGGTCATATATGGGAAGTGAGGTCCGGGGACAGCGCGGCCTTCGGCAGCGTTCGGGTGCTTTCGGAAGTCTTCGGAGTAGGTCCTCGTTCGCGAATAGTATGGGTGCGAACATTTGCGTGCGGTGTCCTACATCTTATACTAGTAGTTTGCCGCGAACTTAGACCTCGCGATATTAATCCAAAACTAAATTAATTTTAATGTCTAGTGAAACTGTGATTTAATGAAATTGTGATACATTATTCACTACCGATTCGATACCGTTGCAGGAAACAGATTTTCCAACCTTCTTTCTTCTTCTATTCTGAGTTGCAAAAGTATAATATTTTTAATTTTTTCCAAACAATTTAAATCAATACCTGGATCAAATTCAATATCCGTAAGACATTTGAATCTTGAAAGACCAACGTATGTACATCCAGCCGCTAACTATTTTACGCCTATCCATCATCATCATCATTTCAGCCGCATAACGTCCACTGCTGGACATAGGCCTCTCTCAAGGATTTCCAAAATGACCGATCTAGAGCGGCTTCCAGTGACCTTGGTCAGGATGACAGACCTTGCGGGTGGGTCGCCATTCGAGTACCTTTTTGCCCCATCGGCCATCAGTTCGTCGCGCTATGTGTCTGCCCACTGCCATTTCAACGAGCTGATCCGCTGGGCTATGAAAGTGACTTTAGTTCTCATACGAATTTCCTCATTTCTGATTCGATCGCACAGAGAAACACCGAGCTTAGCCCTTTCCATACCGAGTTGCACCTTTGGCCCTCTTATGAGAGACCCATAAAGTAAGGGACCACGTGTCAGATCCATTAGTCATCACTGGTAACACATATCGTTGGTAAACTTTAGTCTTAAAAAAAAATTGGGCAAGTGCGTGTCGGGCCACGCACAGTGTAGGGTTCCGTAGTTGCGAATGCCAACTTTGAGTTCTTGCCACTAAAAACGTCTAAAAACTAATATCTATTGAATTTGTATGAAAATGTCTTTTTTCCAGTACATTTTATAAGTTGATCGCCTATAACTTTTTAATTTGTATACCCTACTTGGCTCTGATAGTTTTCCTTCAAACTACATTATATATGCTATAATTGTGATTTTTTTCACGTGGCCATACATAACCGTTTAGCAGATAGAGGGGGACACATGACTCGAACAAAAATTTGAACTTTAAACCCAAATATCACTTCACCATTTTTATAAATCGAAAAATGGTGTTCACAAGCTAACAATATTTTTGAAAGATCTATTCGAAGATACCCCACTCAATGTGTTAGTCGAGAAAAAAAATATTGGCTACGTCTATTACTTGTATGTACTGAAAAATTATTTTTTCCCTATTTCATTTTACGACTTTTTCGCCATAATTAATATACATATCCATGCCAAATTACAGCTTTCTAGTACTTATAGTTTCTCTGTAGGACCGTGAACAGACAGACAGACAGACAGAGATGGCGAAACTATAAGGGTTCCTTGTTTACTACGGAACGCTAAAAACTGAGGTATTTTTGACGAGAAGACACTGCAGAGCTTCCCGAACGCTGCCCAGCCGAGTCGGATTCGTCAAAAGACCTCTTCCTCGAAGCTGAAGCTTCCTGCCTAGATCAATTGACCCAGGTAGATATACTGGTATACAACTTCGAGGGTAAATGTCGCTGTCCAAAGTTAGAACACGCAATGGTTTCGTTTGCTACATAATCGTGGACATTTTTATTAATATTTCAAAAACTACTGAACCGATTTTGATGTCCAACGAACTTGAAAATTCTATTGATATTTCCTACATGCCTACCAAATTTCATCAAAATCAAACCATCGGTTCGGCTGTTATCGCGGTACAAACATACATACATGCATACATACATACATACATACATACATACATACATACATATATACATACATACATACATACAATGTGTTTTCGCCCCCAACTCGATTTAGAGACCTCGCTCGCTTCGCTCGCTCGGTCAATAATACCTAGCTGTAGCGTCTTTTTCTTCTTCTTAGGATTACTATGAAAAATGTTTATTCTTCTCGTATTTCGATGAAGTTTACTGATTACTTTAAAATTTCGTTAATTATAAGATCTAACAAAATGTACTGAACATTTTTCTTTTCCGAGTACATTTTATAAGTTGATCGCCTACAACTTTTTAATTTGTCAACCCTACTTAGCTCTGATAGTTTTCCTTTAAACTTGGTGGTGTATACTACAGTAGTGATTTTTTTCACGTGTCCATAGGTGATTGAGCTAGCCCCAAAGTAAGTTCGAGACGAGACGTTCGTTATGGGATACTAACTCAACGATACTATATTTTATAACAAATACATATGTAGATAAACATCCAAGACCCAGGACAATTTGAAAAAGGCCATTTTCCAACTTGCCCTGACCGGGGATCGAACCCGGGACCTCTGGGTGGCGGACCAGCTTGGTGACCACTACGCCACTAGGTCGTCATACTCAAGTATATAACCGTTTAGCAGATAGAGGAGTCACTTGACTCTAACAAAAATTTGCATCCCTAAATCGAAAAATACATAGTGTTCACAAGCTCACATATTTTTGAAAGACCTATTCAGCGACACTCCACACGATGGGTTGTCAAGAAAAAAAATTTCACTCCCACTCTACTTGTATGGTATTTTTTTTTTCAATATTTTACTCACCCCTGCCAAATTACAGCTCTCTAGTCTCTAGTACATATAGTCTCTGAGTAAAATCGCGTCAGACAGACATACAGACATCACGAAACAATAAGGGTTCCTTGTTTACTGAGGAACCCTAAAAATGGTGTTTCCAAAGTCATAATACATTTAAAAGACCTATATAACGACAAGCCAACATTAATCGAAAAAAAAAATTACTCCCACTTTACTTGTTTGATAATAAGAAAGATAAGATAAAATGTATTTATTGCACCAGAAATGACAGTATGTATACTAAGGTACATTTAAATAAGTATAGCAGGTATAAATGCCTGAGGGGTAGGGAAGCTATACTAAAAAAATTCAAGATTTTATTTTACCACTTTTTTTGCATGATTTACCTATATACCTACATGTTACCCATGCCAAATTGCAGCTTTCTAGTACATATAGTCTCTGAGTAAAACCACAGACGGAAGTGATAAATTACACCCTCGAACTATAAGCAGTCGTCAAGCTATGTCATATACCTTGGGGCAGATTAAAAGAACTGACACCAATGTTGGCCACTTACACACCCGAAAAACCAACAAACACAAAACAACTACCTCGTTTTGTAACTTTGTTCGTATTTGTTAAGTTACTGCTAGCTTACTTTAGCCGTCCCTAGATGGTGTTGTACAAAATTAAAACTCGATATGGTTATTTTTTCATTGTAACATATATGTGATATTGGAAAAATTGTTGAATTACCTAAACTAATCTTAAACTTTTGACATTTCTGAAGGGACACCAACCGTTTCTGGTGTCGCGTATCTCCAACTAACCTACCTAATAGTAGCATTAGCATCTAAACGACAGTAATGCAATGCAAACAAGGCGTTTAGTGAGTTTCGTTTGGCAGTGAAATAAAAACCACAGACTTCTTATGAGAAAGGAAGCCATGTTGGTTTTTTGTACAGTGGGGGTTATGGCGTCATAAATTTTTATTGTATAGAATTTAAAAAACAAAACTTTTTACTAGTCGAGTAGGGTGTCAAATGAAAAGGCTCTATAAGCTGATGAAAAAGAATTTATAATACATAATATAAGTATTAAACTTTTGATAAACTGGGACCAAAGAAAAATATTTAAAAAATAATAAAGTTAATATTAACATTTTCTGAATTGTTTCCATGACATTAGATATGAGTATATTACGATTAATTTGACATATGTTTTGTATAAATTTATTCAGCCGTTTTTTATCTGCAAGAACTCAAACGTTTTGAAAATGATTTTGTTCTTTATTTTTCTGGAAATAGATCAATTTTTTTGTAATATTTTACAAGCTTTAATTTGACTTCTTGTATATAATTTATGTATGAATGTTTAGGTCGAATCTTGCAACTCAATTTTCAACCAACAATATAATATCATGAAGTCAATGGGTTGTTCTGATGATGGAGCCGGGAGATATTCGGCGGAACTCGGTTATAAAACAACATAACCTCATTGAGTAGGACTATTTTCATTTGTTTTGACTAGCACTTTATCCTAGATCAGTCTTTCCCAAAGTGGGCGATAACGCCCCCTTGTGGGCGCCGCAGGTCTCAAGGGGGGCGGTAAGAGTCCCAGAAAGAAAATGTTTTTTTTTTGCTAGGAGCTTTATTTCGCTAGGAGGACGTGGATTTAGTGCTGTGACAACACTGCTTACTAAAAAGAGAAATCGTTTGCTTGTTACCGAACGTGGCGACTTGCGACTGTTCTTGAGTAAATTGGAACCTGATATCAACAAACTTATTAAACAGCATCAGATTCATCCTTCACATTAGTTTTTATATAAGGATTGATTATTTTAGTTATATTTTTAATAAAAGATACTCTGTTTTAATACTATAAAGTTGCGTTTCAATAATCATTCTTATTGGCAGGTGGAGCCCGTAAGAGTTAACTTGAGACCTAAGCGCCGTTGTATGTTACCTACTGCGCTCAGGTTTCAAGTTGCGGGTTATAGTAAAAGTTTCGTTTAGAATTCTCCGTTAATATACATATATAGGTCACAATAATTAATTAATTTAATTTGAAGTTATAGTGGTTTTTAAATAGGTGAAAAAATGGGGGCGCTAAAAAAATATTTATTCTCAAAGTGGGCAGTAGACAAAATAAGTTTGGGAACCACTGTCCTAGATGATACCTAGGGTCTGATCGCGGAAACGGAAGGTGGTCGGTGGAACTCAGTAATAAAACGACGCAACTCCATCGAGTTTGGTTTCCCTTTTTAGGGTTCCGTAGTAAACAAGGAACCCTTATAGTTTCGTCATGTCTGTCTCTCTGTCTGTCCGTCTGCGGTCCTACTCAGATACTATAAGTACTAGAAAGCTGTAATTTGGCATGGATATGTATATCAGTCATGGCGAAAAAGTCGTAAAATAAAATATGGAAATATATTTTTTTTTAGGCTAGCTGCCATACAAGTAAAGAGGAAGTCAATATTTTTTATCTGTACGAACACATTGTGTGGGATTGGGATATCGTTAAATAGGTCTTTCAAAAATATTGTGAGCTTGGGTTAAGTTACGTGTCCCCCCCCCCCCCCCCCCCATCTATCTGCTAAACGGTTATATATGGACACGTGAAAAAAATAACAGCTATAGTATATTTAATGTAGTTTAAAGGAAAACTATCAGAGCTAAGTAGGGTTAACAAATTAAAAAGTTATAAGCGATCAAATTATAAAATGCTTTATTACTTTTTCATACAAATTCAATAGATACTTAGACGTTTTATACGTTTTTGGTGGCATGAACTCAAAGTTTACATTTACAACTACGGAACCCTACACTGCGCGTGGCCTGACACGCACTTGGCCAATTATTAAATCCATATTTGAGTTAAGTATAAGGACCAACTCCGTATTTTACTGAACAACTTTTCTCATTGGTTTTCCATTCCACACAAACAAACAAACTCGGATCAGTTGATCAGACAACTTGTATCGGACGAAATACAAAAAAAAATTAGGTTCTCATATAAATCAAAGTAGTCACGTTGTATCGTTACAACGGAAAATATTTTTTTCTCATTTCGATATAATACTTTTACTGGGAAAAGTTGTTCAAAATGATGGACTGAAAAATTTTTGAACAGCGCCATCTATCAGTGAACAAAAACACTAATTTTGGGAACACTCCGAAAACCATTGAAATACTTAGTAGATTTTTAATTTCATATTATCTTATTATCATCATTTTATTTAAACCATATCTTATACCTTTAAACGAGCAATTCTTGTATATTTATTTATTTAAATGTATTTTTTATTTTATTGATTCATGTAAGTACACTTGAAAAATTTACAAATAAAACCTTATACAAGTAAACTAAGTACATAGGTGCTACTTATTTCTAAATTTCTTCCAGTAGACCCGCGAGAGGAAATGGGAAGAAAGAGGTAATTGGCGTGTACCATACAAAAGTAAATACCTATACAAAATACATAAATAAACTAAAAAAAAAGAACATACCTACGTAAAATAAACTTACATAAATACTCATATATACTCATACATATTTAAATACGTATGATAATATTTCTAAATATTATGATCAGGATGATAAAGACAGATAGTAATCTTTTACTTGTTTCTTAAACTTCATTATGGTTTTAGAATCGCGAATTTTCGGTGGTAGCTGATTCCATAACCTAACTGTTTGCACGGAAAAGGACTGGGTATAAATGTATATAAAATTATTTCTGTGATCTTTGAAACGGCTCTAACGATTTCGCTGAAAATTGGTACGCAGAATATGGTCGCTAATTTTGTCCTGCCGGCAGCTATCCGTCTGGCCCAGCGGTTTAAGACGCGGACCGCTAGAAAGAGTGTTACGGGTTCGAATCCCACGCGGTGACTTACTTTTGTTTTTTATGTTCAAGTTTATATATAACTTTTTATTGTTTTTAGACAAGTTTAAAAAAATGTAGTAAATGTTTGAGATGTAACCGAGCAAAGCTCGGTCGCCCGGGTACTGCATGTTATTTACCACACGTGAACTGCGGTTGTTAATTAAAAGAATTAGGTCCAAGAAAAATGTCTTTTGGTCAGTGTAATTATGTGGTAGCTCCGCTGATTTCCCTGGGGCCCGCCCTGCCCCGGCCCGGGGCGCTGCGCCCTTCTGTAATATAATCACAGTACAGAAGGATAGAATAGGTATACACACACATATATCAGGCCTGTTTCCCACTGGGGTAATAGAGACTATGGACCTCCACGTGCTACGATCCAGACAAACCTCTTTTGCTTATTTTACACTCATCAATATCTTCATACTTGCCCATACGGTATTTTACCGCTCCTTTTTAATAATAGGTATATACCTATTTATTCCATTATCAACATTATACCTATCTTCTTCTTCTTATCGTGTGTGTTAGTGACTAACACTAGTGTCAGAGTTTTTAAACCGCCTTAAAGGCCTCTGACATGGTTTTTAGGTAACGACCATTGTCAAAGGAGTCAGGTGATCAGCCTACAATGTCTTAACCAAACTAGGACAACAACACAAAGTTAATACCCCCGCCGGGAATCGAACCCGCGACCTCCGGGTATGAGCCAAACGCTCTAACCACTACACCACGGAGGCAGTTTAAATATAAATAACAATATATATACACATATATAATATAAAAAACAAGCTGTTTAAATATAAATAAGAAACTGTTTCGTAGCAAACAGCTGTACGAAATCAACGAATTGTACGAATAGTTTCTGAAAAGTGAATTTGGAAAACTTTGTCACATGTTGACACAACTATTGATCCTTTATTTGGCTCTAAATTAAAAATCTTATAAATGCTGGGTCACTACTCTCCATTTTCAATTATGTTTCTTATAGAATAATGTTGCCAAAGCATGGAATCAAGAGAAACAAAAAACAACAGAATTGGGTTGTCAACTAAAATATATAAAAAAAAAACAATTTTAAGAAACTAATTTCAATAAAAAATAAATTGATAACACGTAGTTTTTTTTTATTGAAATTAGTTTCTTAAAATTGTTTTTTTTTTTCACCTTTAACACTTTTATATATTTTAGTTGACAACCCAATTCTGTTGTTTTTTGTTTGTGGTTGTAGTTTCTCTTGATTCCAAGAGAAAGAGTTAGAGCGTTTGGCTCATACCCGGAGGTCGCGGGTTCGATTCCCGGCGGGGGCATTAACTTTGTGTTGTTGTCCTAGTTTGGTTAAGACATTGTAGGCTGATCACCTGACTGTCTGATAAGTAAGATGATCCGTGCTTCGGAGGGCACGTTAAACCGTCGGTCCCGGTCACTGTCTTTGACATTGGTCGTTACCTAAAACCATGTCAAAGGCCTTTAAGGCGGTTTAAAAACTCTGACACTAGTGTTAGTCACTTAACACACACGATAAGAAGAAGAAGAAGCTTGTTTTTAAAATAAACAAAGCGTCAATGTCTATATTTCCCATTTGTATCAGCACTCGCTATTTTAATATTTTCAACTTTTGCGATTTATGACGCTTCTGTGCTCTTACTAATTTGTGCGTGCCCTCAAAACGCGATTTCCATTACGGAAAAAGTGGCTGAATTCTCGTTGCGACGTCGCCAGCTTTTTCATCACCTAATTAATTGTATTATCTGGTGAATTTTGTGGCTTCGTTACTTCTTTTACTTGGCTGTTACATCTGTAGCTATTTCGTGTTTACCTTTTCTTTTGCGGAGTCTGTGATTTTGTATAAAGAAATAAGCTTGTCATCTTTAGGTAGTATTTATTCCTCTATTTGTTAGAAACGTTTCGGTATTCTAATTGATGTTAAATTGCATAAGTTATAATTATTAAACTTCTGTCATTAATTGCAAAGAAAGTCGAAGAAAAGAAGTTTTTTGGTCAGTGTAATTATGTAAACTAACTAACTGATTAAGTAAATGCTCATTTTTAGGTTCCAAACCCAAAGGGTAAAAACGGGACCCTATTTCTATGAGTCCTCTGTCCGTCTATCACCAGGCTGTATCTCATGAACCGTGATAGCTAGACAGTTAAAATTTTCCCAGATGATGTATTTCTGTTGCCGATATAACGACAAATAAAAACAAAATAAAATAAATATTTAAGTGGGGCTCCCATACAACAAACGTGATTTTTTATAGATACTCGTAATGGTACGGAACCCCTTGTGCGCCAGTTATGATTAAACTTTGTGGCATTTATCATCCTTCATAAAAATAGTGGGCACATTAAAAATTCGCGAACTCCCATTCGGAGCGTTTCGCTCGGGAAGTGCAGCTATGTGAAAACTTGCGACAATTTGTTACCTTCTCGTACATTGACAGTGAATAGTGGCTTTTGTACTAACCTACGCCCTCGTTTAATGAAATTAAAGTAAAAATCCGAGATCTAATAATCTATTATCTAATCAATGTCACTAGGAAGTGATGCAGCGGACGAGCTGGCTGGAAGAGGCTGGAACATGGTACCGGTAGAACCACCACCTCTGCCCCTATTTCACAACTCTCTTTTCCATTCTTTTTGACCCTAAAACTCCGTCATATCTCAAATCAAAATTCACTTTTCTTGGTGATACTCATTCAAAAATCTTCGCTCTTCTAGCAATCTCCGTCATGATATACCTTTTCACCGGAGTGGGTTCTTTGAACGTTCGTTTGCTGTTCAAGCGGTAAAGCTTTGGAATGCCCTTCCAATCAAGATCCAGAGGGCTCGTACTCGTGTAGCGTTTAAAAGTGCAGTGCGTGCACATTATCTTCAGGAACTGTCAGATAGTATATGTATTGGTTATTGTATCTATCTATGTATTATTTGAATGTAAGTTTATTGATATGTATATTATTGTATTTATCAAATTTATATTTACATCTTATTATTAGTATATCTTTCAAAATTACATATTTTGCACCACCTTCTAAAGATTTCTTATTTTCGGCATAACCAGTGGGTTGACTGGTAGATAAAGCCTAGCTTTGAGTCCGCCTATTACATTTGTAATAAAGTTAAATTAAAAGTACCTGGGCGACCGAGCTTTGCTCGGTTACATCTCAGACACTAACTATTTTTTTTAAAACTTGTCTAAAAACAATGCAAAATAAAAAATTATATATAAACTTAAACATAAAAAAAACAAAAGTAAGTCACCGAGTGGGATTCGAACCCGTAACACTCCTAGCGGTCGGTATCCTTAACTGCTGAGCTAAAAACAAGGCGGTCGGCGCGACGAAATTAGCGACCATATTTTGCGTGGAAAGAAAAACGCATGAAAACTCGAAAACACGCATTTTCCCAAACATAAAACTAATCTAGGTCGATTGTTTACCCCCGAAAACCCCCATATACCAATTTTCTGCGAAATTGTTAGAGCCGTTTTTGAGATCACAGAAATTTATAAATATATAAATAAACAAGAATTGCTCGTTTAAAGGTATAAGATTAATATTCCCTAAAAATACTGTCCCGATAAAGATAAGTGGAAACCTACGTATAAAAGGCCCCTAAAATGTCACTAAACTTATGTTGAAGACTCTTTCGAAGGCATATTTGGTTCCAAGTTCATCTTAAACTATTCTCTCCATTATACACGATGATTTTTCATTGGTTTTGAAGCCGAAGGCTATTTCATAGGCATCGTTAGTAAGACCTAATGAGCTACTCAAAATAAAAATTCAGAAACTAAAAATGTTGTCTAAAACTCGAAAGTAAAATTGTGAGATCAATAAGTAGTACCGCCGCCATACACCGCCCGCAAGAAATTTGGATTACGTATATGGATAGAGGAATTTATTAACTATAAGACATTTTCTTTTCCAAAACCAATTAAAAGTCAGCGTGTATATAGGTTTATTTTTTAAACACCGGCAACACTAATAGAGAAAGTTATCATCATCATCATCATTTCAGCCGCATAACGTCCACTGCTGGACATAGGCCTCTCAAATCAGCGTTTATCCAAATGGAAAGACAATTTTTTTTTCGATTTTCAGTATGATTTTTTAGAAAATAGTTTATTGACTGAATATGCTTCAAAAATGTTACCAATGTTTAAAAAATAACTGTGTTTATGACTATTACACTTGGACTTGGAGGCTCGCTGACAGAATGTAGACCGCATGCTAATTTATTCGTCGCAAGATGATTTCCCCCGAGTTCGGCTTTGGACGCGACCGATTCTCAAAGCAGGCGTAAGGTGTTGAGAAGGAAATTGGCTGTCTGATGCTGTGAGACTGGACTCGAAAATGGCCTGAGACAATTGACTTGAGGTTAATATGGGCGAGATTATTCCGTGGTTAATAGTTATAAACGGCATTAGTTGCTCTATATTAAAATAAAATAAAAATATTTTTTTTAAATATATAGGGACAAATTGCACTGATTGAGCTAGCCCCAAAGTAAGTTCGAAACTTGTGTTTTGGGATACTAACTCAACGATAGTATATTTTATAATAAATACATATATAGATAAACATCCAAGACCCAGGACAATTTGAAAAAGGCCATTTTCCAACTTGCCCTGACCGGGGATCGAACCCGGGACCTCTGGGTGGCGGACTAGCATGGTGACCACTACGCCACGGAGGTCGTCAAACGTAAATAGATGGTGTTGTTTAAACATGAACTGGATATAGGTATTTTAATATTATTTGTGCAGTTCGAACAAAATCTGTATCAGTAGGCTAGCAAGGCAATCGCAATAAACATAGCAGTACCCATCATTGTTTTAATTTAGAAGAAGAAGGATTGACACGCAGCGCAAGCAACTTGCATTGTTCTTACAATTTCTACCTGAAATGTACTATGTATTCGCGAGCCGCTACTGCTGGAAATTGAAAATTTATTAATGATTAAACGAACTTACCTGTACGTGAAGTTCTATCATAATTATACGAAGTGTTTCGTCCGAAGAGATTAGTAACATTCTAGTATTTTTATACACTATGTAGTACCGCCTAGTGACACCACTTCAGTTTAGATAAGGTTGCAACACTTTACAAGTGGCAACACAGTTTTTTTTTATTATTTTTTTTTCTACCCCCATCTTACCTTTGCCACGCCCCAGTCGAACACGCTTCAGTTCGTTGAGATACTTACGATATTTCCGTAACGCAATGGGTTAACTTTTAACCAGGGTGGGCGGGTGTTACTAATCTCTTCGGACGAAACACTTCGTATAATTATCATAGAACTTCACGTACAGGTAAGTTCGTTTAATCATTAATTATACTCGTGTTTCGTCCTCAAGATTAGTAACATTCTAGTATTTTTATACACTATGTAGATATTGAGAGAAAGTGGAGGAAATAAAGTAAATAAAAATACATGGTTATGATCATAAAGTTCCTTTATGAACTTAATAATTACTCTCAATAATAATCAATGCAAGCATTACAGAAAATGTAAATAACTTAGTTGTACGATTTATTTATTTTTTACTTACTGTGAACATATAGACCTGGCCAATGCAACGTTGTCATCATTATTCACAACTGGCCTATTGTAAAACCTTGCAAAGGTAGTGGAATGACCACTCCATCCAGCTGTTTTCCTAATAAGATCTAAATTGACGCCTAGCTTGTGGGCCATCGATGTTGCAGCGTGGCGTGTGCTATGAGAAGAGAACATGGAAACATCGATTCCACTATCTTTCAAGGTAGGCTTCACCCATCGGCTGATTGACTGAGCTGAGACAGGCTTGTGTGGTTTACGTGCACTTATAAACAAATGGTTTGATTGTCTGATGTTTTTAGTTTTATCTAAATATACAGTAAGGGCCTGAGCAGGACATATTCCGGGCCGCTCATGAAAAAAGGGTAAATATAATGTTGGTTGCTTATTGCCTATCTTTGAGGTTTTTATAAGATCATTAATCTTGATTATAATTTTGTCGTTTAACTTAATTAACTGATCAACTTTAATTTTCGACAAAGTTTGCACCCTGTGTGCTGTTACAAGAGCAAGCAAAGTAGTACATTTTTTTGAAAGTTGTTCTAACGTCAGAGTTTCATTAGGGTGCAAAGATTCTAAATGATTTAAAACTACACTAGCGTCCCAAGTAATGTCATAACGTGGGGAAGGGGGTCTTAGTTTGTATACACCTTTACAAAATCTTATTATACGATCATCATCTGAAATGTTTCCAGCTATTAGAGAAAGTGCTGATCTATGGCTATTTATTGTTCCATATTGGCCACCATCATTAAAAATTTTGGTAAGAAATTCAATAATCATAGGTATAGATGGACAGTACATTTCAGTTTCATTTTCGATACAAAAATGGTACCAGCGTTTTAGGCAAACGTCGTACTGCTTTATTGTGTTTTCTGATAGAGACGCAAGCACGATGTCTAGGGCGGAAGATAGTACGCATCGTTGGAGGAGCGCCGTGCGGATAACACTCCGGCAACCAGGGTAACCTGGTTCTGGATGTGTCGATGGCTGAAAGTAGGTATTAAGACATCGTTAGAATCGAATTGTATGGTATCCGAAATGAGTAAGCGCATAAATAAAGGATACCATGGTTGTGTAGGCCAATTCGGCACAACCATGATACCTTCTGCTTTATCCGACACTATTTTTCGTAGGGCTTTTAAGATAACAGCAACTGGTGAAAAGGCATAAAAGTAATAACTGGACCAGTTCAGCGTGAATGCGTCAAAGGCGAATGCTTCGGGATCTCTATGCCAGGATACAAAACTATTACATTTCCTGTTGTTGAACGGCTGGCGAACAAATCAATTTCTGGGGTATTGAATTTATTTGTCAAGTTCTGGTAACCAGATTCTGAGAGTTCCCATTCGATATCAGGATGGGTTTTTCGAGATTCTTTATCTGCGATAGAGTTTTCACTAGACTTAATGTAAGAAGCAGTAATTAATAGTCTGCGACCTTCACACCAATCCCATATGTCTTTGGTAACTTTATTCAAATGTGGGTATTGGACACCCCCCATGCGATTAATGTAGCTTACAGCTGTAGTGTTATCCACGAGAAGCAAAATTTGACAGTTATAATATTTTTTAGCAAATACTTTAAGTGCAAAATAAGCTGCCAATAGCTCGAGGTGGTTGATATGTAAGTGTTGTTCGCTCTCCGACCAACGACCACTAGCGGTTTGCCCGTTACAGGCAGCGCCCCACCCCGTTGTTGAGGCGTCAGAGAAAATTTCTAAATGATATTGATCCGACTTAATTCTATGAACAGAGTGATCAATAGCATGCAACCACCAGAGTAAATCCGGCAATATAGATGATGACAATGTCATGAATTTATCGTAGTCATCATCATCTTGTAGGTTTAAAAATTTACATCTTTCTAATTGTTTTGTGTGTGCCCATCCGTATTCCACAGCGGGACAGGCAGAAACTAATAAACCTAGTAGTTGTGCAAACGTTCTAATTTTGCATCTTTTTAATTTTATTAAATCTTGTAACTGTGACTTTATCTTTTTTCTTTTTTCTGGGGGTAAACTTAACTGCCATTTTCGAGTATCTATAACGAATCCTAGATACATCGCGTTGAAGGTATTTGAACGCTCTTTTCTTCGTTAATAATAAAGCCCAATGATTTAAGTAATTTTTGCGTAATTTCAATATTTTGCAAGCATTCTCTATAGGAATTACCAGACAAAAAAATGTCGTCTAAGTAAATGGAAGATATTAAACCACATGACCTAAGCAATTTTGTGACCGGTTTCATTAGCTTAGTAAAGATGAAAGGAGCTGTACAAATACCAAATGGTAAGACATTAAACTGGTACATTTTATCATTCACGACAAAGCGAAGGTATTTTCGTGAATCTGGATGCATTTTAAGTAAAAAATACGCATCTTTCAGATCCAAAGTAGCAACATATGATTCTTCGGATATAAGTTTTAAAACAGTACGAACATCCTCTAATTTGAAATGTTTGGTTTTAATAATTTAATTAGGTTTTTTAAATTAAGGATGAATCTCATCTTGCCGTTAGGCTTTGGTACCAAAAGAACGCGAGAAATGTATTGATCTGGGCAGGGTTTACACTCAGATATGGCACCAATAGATAGCAGTTTCTCAATAGCATCGTCAATGTGAAGTTTTTCCGAATTGGTAAAACTAGTCATTGGCGGTGGACAAGATTGATAAACAGGTTCATCAAATTTTATTTGATATCCTTTTACCCACGAAAGTATAGTGCGATCACATGTAATCATGGACCATTGTCTATAGAAATGTGAAAGTCTACCGGCATAACGTACCGAATCTAGTCTCGGCGACTCTGCTTGTGATGACGTCGCTGTTGCGTGTAGCTGCGTGATGAGGTCGCGCGCGGCGTCGCGTTCGATGTTGCAGACTGGTGACGCGTTTGTATAACCGGTTGCTGCCTGCGGGCACCGGTCCGCGCTTTCCAGTTTAAAACTTTCTTGGATGAACTGGCTGTGGCCTGGGATTTTTTCGGGACGTCTCGTTTTAAATCCGTGCTAGACTTTGTGACTGCCTTTGCAGTCTTGATGGTTTCTGCGAAGTCACTTCCGAAAAGACACTTGTCTATTTTGGTTAGAGCTAATTGGTCTTTTAGCTCCTTCTTTACAGAATATAGTGCAAAGTTCCGTCTAGTTTCGGATTCTGAATGCTGGATATCACAGAGGAGTCTAGCGACATCCATCAGATCCTTAATCAAATCATTATTTTTATCGTTAGATTCGAGTTGGTTTGATATAACGCGACTCAGTGAGGAAATACCGGCTGCGATTATTTTCTGACGAGATTCAATACTTGTATCCCTTTTGTTTGCTGTTTCAGGGATAGCTGCTTTTATTTCAGCGTTAAGCAGCGGTGCGGAGATATTAACACAATTCGCTGGTATTAAATATTTTTTTAATAATTCAGTCCGGGTATCTTTATTCAGTCCTGATGTAGCTATATGGGCTAGTCTAGTTGCTAGATCTGCATTGATATCCGGCCCATATTCGACAGCGATCGTTGGATCTTCGCCTAATATTGCAAGTAGATCAGTGCTGGTCGAAGGCTCTTCGGTAGGAATCTGAGCAGATTCTTCGCCTTGTACGGAAGGTGGGTCCAAATTATCCGTATCGACTTGAACTTCAGGGTTTGGAACTGGCTCCTGGCCTAGAACAATAACCCGGTCGTTAATTTGTGTTAATGTGTGGCAAAATTACACGTGTCTTTTTGTACACGAAATGAAAATCAGTATGATTATTTAAAATGCAGGTTACTGAAGACTTTGATGCAAAGAGACAGTCTCACAGACTACTCTAGAGCAGTTTAGGTTTTAAATGCGGCGAGATAGTCCCACAGACTACTCTGGTGCATTTCTCAGCTCAATGCGGCGAGATGGTCCCACAGACCACTCTGGTGCATCAGAGGGTTACAATGCGGCGATATAGTCCCACAGACTATTCTGGTGCATTTTAGGGTTTAAATGCGGCGAAATAGTCCCACAGACTACTCTGGTGCATTTCTCAGCTCAATGCGGCGAGATGGTCCCACAGACCACTCTGGTGCATTAGAGGGTTATAATGCGGCGAAATAGTCCCGCAGACTATTCTGGTGCATTTTGACTGCTTTCATACACAAGCGGGTTGGAAGAAAAGGCCGTTTACAAGCAATACATTTTAAATTTGGTACTTACTTTCTTGGTTATCCGGGTCCGGTGAGGTTGCCCTCGAAGAACATGAAGATGACGATGAACTTGTCGATTCCGTAGAAGATAACGGGACGTTTCGACGGCGACGCGAACGTTTCACTTCTTTTTCTAATTTACGTAACTTTTGAACAATAATTTCGAGATTATTCTCATTTTTACGTTTCGGCATTATGCCAAATTAAATGTAATTTACTTAAAATAACTTAAGAAAATGTGTATTGAATGGACACTTTTAAATTATGTGAAGTGGTTGAGCACTAAATTGCGACTGAAGCGTGTTCGACTGGGGCGTGGCAAAGGTAAGATGGGGGTAGAAAAAAAAATAATAAAAAAAAACTGTGTTGCCACTTGTAAAGTGTTGCAACCTTATCTAAACTGAAGTGGTGTCACTAGGCGGTACTACATAGTGTATAAAAATACTAGAATGTTACTAATCTTGAGGACGAAACATGAGTATAATTGAAGTGAAAACTTCTTTAGCGGCGTTGTGCACTTTTTTTGGAATGGGTAAAAAATATTAAACTCGCGTCAGGACACGTGGCCTGATCGAAAATTCGTTAGACGGCGCAGGGCGCTTGCGCGAATGTTCGTGTGTGTTTATGTTACAGCGTGCTACGCGTATCCATGGATGGTGACAGCTGATGGCTCGACCGTCTGTGTAGTGGCCATACTGCTGTGTATTTGAAAATGATTTTGTTGAAAATGAATTTGGTCATGCTTGTGACATTTGTGACAGACTGTGGTTCAGAAAAGATTTGAAATATTTTATACTGATAATTAAAGCAATTCGTGCAAAATTATTCCCTAACCATTCCAAAATATCAAAAATGCACAACGTTAATATTCAAGTTTTCACTTCTGCCGGCACTCCCAGAGTGCAACCCGTCATTTTTTATCTTCAAGTATTTATTGTCCAGTCAAAGCTTTAACATTGGACTTCGTAGGTACCGTTATTGTTATAATACTTAGTCCGTAGATTATCTTAAAATAATAGAAATTAATATACGAGTAAAAAATCACAAAGATACAGAGTGGTCATGGTTCCGTAATGGAGGCTTGTGTTGTTACGTCAGGTTTGAGTAAAATTGTAGCAAGGAGTGACGTAGTGCAAACTTGAAATGCCCTGTATCTTCTCCATTTTTGGGGTTTCGTAGTAAACAAGGAACCCTTATAGTTTGGCCATTTCTGTCTGTCTGTCCGCACTTTTACTGATAGACTATTATTATTATAAAGCTGTAATTTGGTATGGATTTGTATGTAGGTATATCAATCACGCCAACAAAGAATCAAATTTAATTTTCTCAACTAACCATGGTTTTGGGTGTCGTTGAATAGGTCTTTCAAAATAATGTAAGTTTGAGAACAATTAGACTCCAGTGTCCTCCCCCTCTATATTTTATTTATTTAATTTATTTCTAAAAAGTTAAATGGAAAATTATCAGAGCTATAAGTAGGGTTTACAAATTAATGATATTTATGTCAACAAACTAATAAAATGTTCTCGGAAACTGAAAATTTCAATAAAATTCGTTTAAAAGCCGTTTTAAGTCAATAAACCGTTAGGCGTGAACTCAAAGTGATGAAGTTGTAATTCAACTAAAAACTAAATTAAAGCTGAAGGAAATAAAATTAAAAAGAACATAGATAAAACTAATTAAAAAGAATAAATAATTATAGCGCCGGAGCGTACCGGAAATTAATTATTTTTAACCCTATTGTTTTAACTCTAAATCGGCATTCGCAACTACGCAACCCTTCACTGCGCGTGGTCCGACATGCACTTGGCCAGTTTTATAGTTTTATTGAAAACACCAAATGATGGTGCTCATTATGTAGGTAGGTAAAGTCCACGCTGGCGAAGTCGCGGACAACAGCTAGGGTTCATTTTTTTTTTATCCTTTTGAATCCAACTTCTTCTTCTTCTTATCGTGTGTGTACGGTGCAGGCCCGCGCCATACATGAAAAGATGATGATGTTTGCTTGATGTTATGGAGACACAAGACCACGTCACGTAGAAAATGTTTATTCTTGATATGTTACATGGTGTAGAGTTGGTTGTGACGGGTCCTTTCTCGATCGCTGCTCGATAGTGTCTCGTTTGATTGTAATAAATTGATTTAAAATGTAAAGTAAAAACAGCTGACACGCGACCTACATAGTATGTGGCCACGTGCAGCTGAAATGTGCGAGTTTGGCTCGTACAGTGTGTGTTAGAGACTAACACTAGTGTCAGAGTTTTTAAACCGCCTTAAAGGCCTCTGACATGGTTTTAGGTAACGACCAATGTCAAAGACAGTGACCGGGACCGACAGCTTAACGTGCCCTCCGAAGCACGGATCATCTTACTTATCAGACAATCAGGTGATCAGCCTGCAATGTCCTAACCAAACTAGGACAACAACGCAAAGTCGTTGCCCCCGCCGGGAATCGAACCCACGACCTCCGGATACGAGCCGAACGCTCTAACCACTACACCTCGAAGGCAGTTCCAACTTAAAAAACCTAGTCTCAACAAGCTTTATATCATATGCTCCTGCTTGACTGTACCCACAGATAAAACATTCTCCATCATCTTATATACAACTTGCCTTCCCCTGGATCTGAGTTATTTTGGTCTTGGTAGCTAGATAAATTATTTAGAGAAGAACTTATCCAGTTAGCATTTTCTGATTCTAGCAAACTCATTGGAACAGGCAGACGAATAGTAAATGAGGAAGCAAAATAAAATGTCTCGGCATCGAGTTAGAGCGGGCACCGGGCTGCAAAAGGCGGGATTAGATTAGTGTACTGGGTTATAGATTTTTTGGTCGAAAGTCAACTGGTCAGTGCCGTAAATAGGGCGGTGCCACCGGTGCCCAGGCACAGGGCGTAGACTCTGGGGGGGCGCAAAAACGGCCAGATCAGGCAGGACTATTATTTTTTCGGTTTGCTCCTGATAAGTTCAGGATCAGGGTGGGCAACGCATTTGCACTAGTGAACTTGCGATTGAGTTTTAGTGAGTGAGACACAGTGGGTGGTATAATAGGCGAAGGGTCCACTTAACATCAGATGGCTCATCTGCTTGATTGAAAAAAAATTGATTTTTCTTCCAAAATATTAGATAATTGGTCCACCAACACCAAGTTCCTTGTGCTTTATTTTATCATCCTGAATGAAATAAAGTAGACCTATACATAGCATTGCTCTAAGGTACCTATAATATCTAAAAAAACAAGAACGCAGTTATAGAAGCTCGCACAGGTCGCAAAAAAGGCTATTTACGGCACTGCAACTGTGATGACTGTGTTCATAGGACAAGGTATGTAAAACTATGTATAAACATGCCGTAAACACGTCGTTTTGGAGCAAATTTTGAACAGATAGGTATGTAGAAATTAGATATTTTGGTCCTGATGAGATTGTATTCTGTTTGTGTTTCTAATAAAGTAAAATAAAAATAAAGTATGTCTGACTCGTCGAATATTATATCATCTATGAACGGCTCGATGAAAATTATTCCTCGACTAACGCATTTAATATTTTTAAGTCGGAACAACTACTTAAATTTTTAAATAACATTAACTATTGGTAACCAATCAAAATTTCTTTGTTTTCCCAACCTAAGTCTAGTTAATATTGCCAATGTTTCTGTCAGCATTCAGCATTAAGCGAATGAATAAGTTTCTCGTTTTTAACATAAATATATATATATATATATATAGGTATGATTAAGATCGATGAGTTGATTTTCGACGAGTCGATCGAAAGTAGCTGAATGAATAAAGAAGTCGGTTTTCGGCCGAATGATATGAGGTAACTGTGTACGGTCAACGGTGCCCGGCTAACGAGCCGCTCATTTCGTTTTGGCGGGAAACTCGGCCGCCATTACGTGGTAACTTTTTAAAAGCACGGTAACGAATATGTTGGGTCACTTCATACGTGTGTAGGTAAGTCTTCCGCCGACACCACAAACCTAGATTTTTGCCGATACCAAACATCACATTCTTTTCTAGGACTATTTGTTCTCGGCATCACCAATGGGTTGACTGGCAGTTGAAGCTTATGGCTTTAAGTCCGCCTATTACTTACATTTGTTATTATGTTAAATAAATAAATAAATACGTACTCGAAGACTTGAAGAGGTAACTTCGGGGCCGATCAGCCCATCTCTATGAACATCCAGGTAGCAAACTGACGTCAGCGACGTATAAGCGACGTCACTCATAGGTCATAATCAGGTCGGTCATTTATTCGTCGAGAGCAGACGTTAAAGTGACGTCAGTTTAGGGTCAGCGTTGAGCAAGACGTCGTATTTACGTCAATTAAAGGCAAGTATCTGGACGTACCATATACGCCACCAAGAGGACGTTTTACTGACGTCTATTTAGGATCAGTATCTGGGCGTACCATAATCGCCACAAAGTGTACGTTTTACTGACGTATATTTAGGGTCAATTGTAGCACGTATCATATACGCCGCCAAAAGGACGTTTTACTAACGTCTATTTAGGGTCAGTATCTGGACGTACCATATTCGCCACAAAGTGTACGTTTTACTGACGTATATTTAGGGTCAATATTAGGACGTACCATATACGACGCAAAGAGGACGTTTTACTGACGTAAATTTAGGGTATATGGACGACAGTATATGGACGTAAGTACCTACCATATTCGTCCCAACGTGGACGTTTTTTTGTTCAAGACTTTTAAGGAAAAAGTAACATGTACTCAGTGATACAATTCGTATCGGTGGTAGACGCCAAGGCGTTGTGAAGTTGGCCACCTGTTATCTTAAATACAGATTATACTACTAACACTGTGTTTTTTTTAGTTTCATCCATAAAAGTTCTTGAGCCTCTTCAAGGCTTTAGTGCCAGTTTTGTCAGCTCGTTATTTCACTCAATAGCCAGGGCGGTTCTCTTTTTTAACTAACTACCCACCCAAACTACCTACGGGGAGCATGTTGCCGTGCTAACGATTTCAGCTGTACACTTATACGTACAATTTATATAATACCCGCTGTCCAAATTGGTGTAGTCAAATTTGTGAATTAATTTTATTTTTTCTAAATTAGGCAATTTTAGACTATTCCGTAAAAAATTAAGACGTAAAAAGCATTAAATTAAGCAATAGTTCTAATCACAACCATAAAACCTTTTATTTTGAGTAATATTGTATGCAAATGTTAGTTTCTTAGAGAATCCCTAGATGGCGCTGTTTAAAAATTAAAACTGCTTATGGTTTCTTTTATGTACATTCTTATTACTTGGTGCATATTTCCAATAAATCGAGTTCAGCAGTAGTGTGTGGTTTAATTTCCATATCGGTGTGCGACGGTAGCGACACCCAAGATCGCTTGCTTTTACAAAACACACTGTTCATATCATGAGCTTCCGTAGGTCCTACTCCTGACTTGTGTGTCTTAGTAACGTCTGTGTATAACGTCACTTCAACGTCAGTGGCTGCCTTAATATGTACGGCCCAGTAACGTCCCTATGAATTGAAGTATATGTCGTCACTCAAACGTCAGTGGCTGCCCTAATATGTACGGCCCAGTAACGTCCCTATATGACCTCTCTCTAACGTCTGTAATCTGACGTCCTTCTGACGTCTTTAAACTGACGTCCTGAGACTGTGACAAATTGACGTCATCTGTTGAGACCCCCCGACGTCAAGTCATGACGTCTCTCACGTCGAGCAGTACCGTAAACGGATGACATAATGACCTGGGCAACTTTTTCTCTAAGAATGATTGTTTGTTGTTTATTTGTTTATTGTGATAAAAACGATTTACATCAATTACATTTATCACACATTACAATTAGAATAGGTACCTACATGCAATTATAAGGTCTGAAAAACCTCTTCGACTTAAATTAAGTCGAAATCAGTTTCGTATTTGTTTTGAGCCCGATAAGCTCCCATGCTGGTCTGGGAGAAACAAAATAACTTAGAATGTACCAGCTGCTTCTCTTTCTGCGCAGATCGTAAAAGCCGTCGAGGGAATGGGCAAAAATGCGAATCATTTTAACAGGCGATGCGGCTAGCAACCCGTCACTGTATTGATTACTTTTCCATCTTCTCGCCCACCATGACGCTAAAAGTGGCTCTTGAGTCTTGCGGCCCTAAGCTCTGCATAGAGCCGCAAGACCTATATGCTCTGTCTGCCCCATTAGGGATAAAGACGTGATAGTATGTATGTAAGCTCGTGGTATAGGCGCCAATACTGGTCTGGAAAAAAGGAAATACTTAGAATGTACCAGCTGCTTCCAATTACGCGCATATTGAAAAAACGGTTCGAGGGAATGACCAAAAATGCAAATTAATAGGCGATACGCCAAGCAACCCATCACTATTTTGTTTTCCCTTTTCCACCTTTTTGCCCACCATCCCACTAGGTAGATGTATCCTATGGGTCTGCAGCTCTAAATCACTAATAATATCATGGAGATAGAGCTTAGGGCTGCAAGACCCAAAATGCTCTGTCTGACCCATTTGGGATTAAGATGTAAAAGTATGTGTGTGTGTAGTGTTTATAGGCGCCAACACGCCAAAGCTGTCTGCATCATTAAAATAAAACAACTAAATATGAAAGTCCTATTTATTTGCCAGGCAAATTTAAAAACCCCGACTTTCGCGTTTACGCTAACTTTTGAACAGCTGAACCAATTTTCTTCAAACAAACTAAGCTTAAACCACCGCACCCCGCACCGCAGACGGAAACAACATCGAAATGGGTCCATCCTTGTTTACCACCTCTTTTTTCTCGAGGGTTAAAAATCAAAACCATTGTTTTGCAATCTGACTCAAATTGCGTCACACGCCTCGTTCCCGCAGCCCAATTCCCGCTGAATGAAGCCCCAGTACTTTATTAATTCCATTTGGCATATGATCAGACAAATTAACAATTTCATTCCAGGTAACTTCGTTGGCTAACGAACGCGCCGCCATTTTTATTTTACTACACCTTAATTTCCCGCCCAAATTCAGCCAATTCCCGCCTTTCGACTGTGGGCAGGGTTGCCAATTTGCCGTCCGCCTTAGATCGATCTAGTTGCAACAGTTACAAGTAACAAGTTACAACAAAAGCCCTTGTCTTCGGGCGCCATTCCCAAAGGAATTGTTTATATTTTAAAGAAAAACGCATCAAAGTCGGTCCAGTAAAAAGAGGTTTCTTTAATCGGTTTTTTAGTCTCAACTCTAGAAGTAGATACAGAGTTTAGTGGATACAAGCACTTTCTGTACTTCCAGAGTACCTAAATAGTCGTTTAAGTGTGTTTATCAGTACAGATACGCAGAGTGATATGTCGCCTATAGACCATGTATCAATAGGCCCTCCTTCCTTGCTGCCTCTTGCTTATAATAGAATTTTCAAAATTCGAAATGGTGACCCTACGTGCAGAGATGGACTCTACGATGAAATTAATGTTACACGCTTTGCGCCCGCGTAATCACTCCATCAAAGTGGGCGAGACGACAACTGGATTACATTATATTCGGCGATTCGTTTGCGTGCCCCGTTTCCGGCCGCTGCTACGATGACTCGAAACGCTGTTTCAATTAACAGACTGGGATGGAAGCCTAATCACTAAAACAATCCACTTAAGAGTTTGACAACTGTTATGCACACAACCACGAGTCTAAAACACAAGGCATGAGATCACTTTCACACAATTTGAGTGAGCGAGCGTTTTTAAACACACTCCAAATGAGTCCAGCCAGACACCGTAAGAGAGTGAGAGAGGTATTATTACAAACTCTACATTGTACTTAATAATATACTTATTTCAATATTTTTATAGGGTTTTAAGGCATTCAAGAGATGCAGTACACAGACGAAATAATTAAATAAGAAATGGCGAAAGAGTACCACTTTAGCGGAAATTGAACCAACGACCTCGGTCTTGATACGACATGCTCTTAACAACTGAGCCATCACGTGTTCAACCTCGCACGCCTATACATTATATGAATAATATAATTTAAATAAGTACACACATTATTAAAAATCAACTTAATTAATTTGGTAACACACAGTAGACAAACAGGCCGTACTAAAGAGATATCATGTTATACTTCAGTAAAAAAGTACCTATGCAAAAACACTCACTTTCGTACAATATTCGAAAGATATACCCCTTCTTTGGCTGTCGGGCTAAAATAAAACGAAAGATACATTAAAGATAACGAATTACTTAAATAATATAACGTTACTTTTTCAAGAGAACAAAACGCACATTTTTACTCTGTGAAGCACATGCATGACATCTGACATTTGTCATCACATCACAGCTGACAGTTTGACAGGTTTTTGTGTTCATTTCTTCAATTTTGCAAACAATACGTAAAAAGCACACCAGTAAAAACGATGGCGCTAAGTTACTTATCAGAGGGCGAAGCGCCCCGGGATTTCCGCGTTTCGTCCACCGAAAGCGACGGACATTACACCAAGTGCCTCCTCTGTTACACAGTGAAAAGGAATTTCTACTGCACAGAATGTGTGAAAACAGGCAACTTCGTACATTCGTCGATGCCCTACTCGGATAGGTTTGTTTATTTAGCATCAAAATGTACAAAAATCACACGTTTTATGACTCACACTTGCATTGAAAATAGTCGTTTTGTTAGGATCAGTCCTTGTGCAGCTACATTGCCATTATAAATAATAGGTATATCAAGTACGTATATACCATATGCGCAGTGTTTACATGCATGTTTTTATGTGAAAGGGACCTCCAAATATTAGAAGACTAACACACCAGTGTGTAAGATACATTTTCAGACTAAGGACTAATGGACTTAACAAAAAGTATTAGTTAAGTCCATAAGTACAAACTGTACAAAAAAAATATGGCAATTTAGAGAACACAGCAAAAAAATACCATGCGAGGATTTCATTATTTAGTTTTAGTACTTTAATACTGCATCTTAAATGCCTAACACTAATACCAAAGTTACATGTCATTAGCTTGTAATTTATTCCATAAATAGTGAAAACTAGCAAAATGTTGTTTTCTTAAAATGAAAGTCATTTTGCATAATGGTACATGATGAAATACAAAGCCAAGGTCGAATTAGTAATATTAAAAATTGCTTCCTTAGTCTTCGGCAGTGCTATCTTACCACTATATCTAGTGGGCGTGATTTTTTAAATATTTATATAATAATAAAAAAATATTTGCTGTGTGGTGTTGACTGACTAGAATACAATTTGTCACCACTTCTTTCTCATACATTTCACGCCTGTTTCCCATGGGGGCAGGCAGATACTATGGATATTCACTTACTACAATCCTCTTCTGCTTCTTCAACACACTTCTTTCTTGATCGGCAAGTCCTCCCTTTGTTGGGTCCAGCAGCTGTTCAGCAGTTGACATAGTCATTATAGAATGACATAGTCATTATAGAATGTATATGTATGACAAAAAGGGAAAAATCCCCCTTCTTTTTTATCACAAAATCAATTTTAGGTTTGAATTCTATTTTAATAACAATTACTTTTCTACAGATTTTCGGAAAAACAAGCAAAGTTACTTAGACTGAAAGTGAACAGAAAACACATTCTGGACCGGTGCGAGAAGCTCTTATCTAGTAAAATAAATAAGGACACACTTTTAACAGAAGCTAAATTAGCCAGAGACAAGATAGACTTATTGAGATTAGCCATAGAGCAGAGACGGAGTAACATTGACGCAAAGAAGAAGGAGTTGTCAGAATTAAAACATTATAATGAAGAGTTGAGTTTGAAGCTACCAAGGTACCAGAAGCGGGTGTCAAGTTTAGGAAAACATGCACAGGTATAATACGTACATACTATCATGTCTTTATCCCTATTGTGGCAGACAGAGCACTTTGGGTCTTGCGGTTCTAAGCTGACAGACCCTAAAGCCACAAGTCTCAAAGGCCACTTTTAGCATGATGGTAAGTGAGAAGGTGGTAAAAGAAATCAAAATAGTGATGGGTTGCAAACCGCATCGCCTATTAAAGCAGGTATAGTAGACAGCTGTTTATTTACTTATTATTAATTCTTTAACCCTTTGTACACTGAAATATCAGACATTTTATTTCTTTAGAATTAACAATCTAAAAAATGGGCATATTTCCTGTAAACATTTCCAATTCCTTTTTGCCATTGCTCTGAGTCACTATCCTGCAAAGTACAGCCTTAAGTCTTTTAACATAAGGACAGGAATCTTTATGTTCTTAAAGTAACATTAAAAAAAGAAAATGTTCAAGTCATGTTTGAAACTTAAGTTCTTGTTATCCCTGAAAAAGTCCTACTCATGTATATGCATTATCTTTCGTTTTAGGAGCAGCGAATGGAGTTGCATCATCGGATGTCAAGGTACAACGAGCAAGCAGAGTCTCTGGCTGCCCTGCGAAGGGCCAGAATACGGCAGCTGTTGAAATACATCTTCCCAGTCTACATGAGCTACGATGTTAGGTATGGTATTTCTCAAACTGAAATCCATTTTACCATAGTTTTACTGCCTAACATTTTACTTTTCCTCCGATTATGTGTAATAAAAATTTTTCAGGGAAATTTTGTTATTGGTAAAAACGAATATTAAGTGCGCTATTTTACTCCAAGAAACTAAGACGTCATATGCCTGTATTTCATACAGATCCCATTGAAAAAGTTTGTTTTGAGGTTGAGAAAAAAGTGTCTGATTTGACTTGTTGGAAAATAGCGGATTCCTATTTCAGGTTCATACTTAAAATTCATTATTGTCGGTATTATTTTCAGTGATAGTATAGAAGACATGGAGTTCGTTGGTGACGAGTGGGAGGCCGAGCCCCCCAAACGTTCGCAACTGCACATAGTGGCGCCGTGGATCAACACCGACGGCGACTGCGCAGCTATACAAACGTGGTGTTAGTAACATTTATATAAAAGTACTTTTTTCATTTTTTAGTCTGGTCAAGAAAAAATAGAAAATATTAGTTGTTTTTTTTTGTTGACCCAGGTTATGGGCGTTAAGAATATTTAAAGTATTTAATGGGTAAGCATTAAGCAACCTAATACTATTATTTATTATCGTTTACAATCTTACTGGCAAGAAAAGATTTTTACGTACTGACTGATAAAATATGAAGATTTTAAAATACGTACGAATATATATCTTTTCAGTAACAGAAAACAAAGAAGCAGCTTTAAGTCCCGAGCCAGCGTCGAACCCGGTACACAGAGTGAGTGCCGCGCTGGGACTATCGGCACAGCTGATCATGCTGATAGCGTGGACCATAGATATGCGGCTACCGCAAGCGATCACGCTTAAGTAAGTTTTAATTTGTGTAGATAAAAAATTCAATTTTTACTAAGGCTTTCGACATACTCAGTCATAAATTTCTATTAAGCAAATTGAATATTGAATGCATAGAAATAAAGACATGTTTTTGAGAATAGGTTTCACTTAACAATAGATGCAAAAAGTCATAATTAATAAAGAACATTGGCTAAGAGGGAAACTATCAGAACTGGTGTGCCACAAGGTTGTAATTTGGGACCAACATATTTTTTTTTCCTTTAGCGAGTACTGCAACTGGCGCGTGTCGGAGGGCGGCGCGGGCTGGCGCTTGCGGCGCGTGTGCGGCGCGTGCGGCGCGCTGTGCGCCCGCAGCGCGCTGCCGCCGCGGGCGCGCTCGCAGCCGCTGGCCGCGCTGCACGACCTGGCCATCGCCGCCACCTCCGACGAGCCGGCGCTCGGCAGGTACGTGCATGACGAATCACGCATACATACACAAATAATATCACGCCTGTTTCCCACAGACTATGGACCTCCACTTGCTACGATCCTGACTCTTTTGCTTTATCTAAACTCATCGTATTTCTTATTCTTATTTAGTTTGTCGTTTCATAACCCTAACTCACTGTATATGTACTAATAAATGAAATAAAATGTGGCAGGGTGGAGACGTGGATGAGCGGGTCGGTGTGCGCGGCGGCGGAGGCGTGGGGCGCGGCGCTGGGCGCCGGCGCGGACGACGACGGCGACACCGAGCCCGAGCACCTGCACTGGCCGGAGACCATGGAGGTACGCTCTTCTGCCACTCCTTCATCACCCCTTCATCACCCCACCGTCAAGTCTTGTATTGTCTTGCAATGTTTTTATTTATTTTTGTAAATCAGGTCGCTGGAAGGCGAGGCCTGGATGCAGGCTAAAGGCCTGCATCCAGGCCGTTAGATCGGTCATTTTGGAAATCCTTGGGAGAGGCCTATGTCCAGCAGTGGACGTTATGCGGCTGAAATGATGATGATAATGATGTTTGTAAATGGATGGATATCGGCAGTAAAGGTGACGTTATAGACACGCCGTAATCTGTTAAGGACCCTTTCGAGGTCAACAAATTAACACAAAACTATTTCAGACATGAATGTGTTCTACTAAGTTTTCTCTTAAAATTTTGAAATCATCGAAATCCAACACACACATTTTATGTGCTATTAGGTTCAAAATGTCCAAATCCCAAAATGTCCACAAGAGCTAGTCATTTTGATCATAACTTGTAAATTTTTATCGTAGAACAACATTTTTTGCACTGTATGTTATGGATTTCTTAACTCTATACATTTGCATACTCAACAAAAATCGGGGTGACTACACTGTTATCACAGCTGTGTTTACCTGTTGTCACAACAGATATACGAAAAATAAACGCATGTATTAAAGTGCCTGTAAGACTTTTAAGCCTAAAAGCTCAGTAGCTAAATGTACAACCCCCCCGCAGCTGGAGGAGCTGAGCTGCACGCCGCCGGCGCCCGCGCCGTCGCTGGTGACGTCAGCCGCCGCCTCCATCGCCTCCATGTGGCGCGGCTGGACCAAGTGACCGCACACGTATATACTTCACCCTTTCATCACGACACTTATATCAGACTAGCTGTACCCGCGGGCTTCGCTCCCCGTGGGAATTTCGCGATAAAGAGTACCCTATGTCCTTCCCCGAGTCTCAAACTATATCCATACCAGATTTCATCTAAATCGGTTCAGAAGTTTAAGCGTGAAGAGGTAATAAACAAACAAATATAACTCACTTTTGACATTTATATTAGTAGGATACTGGACGGATTCGAATGAAACTTTTTTGGCTTATATAGCTGTTAAGCCTGGGCAACATATAGGGTATAATTGATTTTGGAAAATGGAACAACTCATGCAAGACCAAAATGATTCAGCTAAACTATAAGAAATATAATAATGACGCCTTAGCAAAAGTTGTTCAGCCTGATGAGCCTGAACTTTATGTGCCTGGAAAATCCAGACACATAAAGTCTACACGAACGAAGTCGCAGGCTTCGGCTAATCTGAGCATTTTTCGGAGTCACTAACTCCATGCGGACGAAGTTGCGGGCTTCGGCTAGTCTAAAATAAATACAAAAGTGACTTTTTGTCGGAAATATCCGACGTTCGCGATGAAAGGGTTAACATATTATGGTGGACATGAACTATAGTGATATTATCAAACGTGACGGTAAAATTTGATCGTCCCTATTCATTAAAAATTAATTCACTAATTTTGGTACATAAATCAATACCTATATTCGCTCTACAACATAGCTTTATGAAATTATGACATAAAAAAGTTTGTCTCAATCACGTTTAGTTTTTAATTTGAGGCCAAGTTTTACGTCACACTGTGTTGAAGTTTAAATGCAGCAAATTAAGACAACTGTTGCCATTCGTTTATACACCAAGCAAGGTTACTTTTTTGTCCAAACTTTATGTATAAGTTGTAAAAGCTTTACTTTAATAATTAACCATTTCATAAAAACTCAAACGCTTGCTAAACCTATTTCAAATATTGATATTTTTTCAAAACTGAAAACCGATTTTGATAAGCTATGGGAATCACCTAACGAGTATGCCCTTTTAAACAAACAATAATCTTCCAAATCGTTAATTAAAAACACGAAATACATTCTCATTTAAGTAGGCTTAGCAAACATTTGATATTTTTTATGAATTAACTTTTTTAATAATATACTAATGCTAGTTTATTATAAAAAAATATATAATAAACTAGCAGTTTAGGTCACATTGAGCTGCTACTAGTACAATTTTTCTTATCGCAATCTATTAATTCGTATGAGAGATAAGTAAACGTGTTTATAGTTTTTGGCGAACTTTTTAGTCTCTGCCTTTGCAAATTACTAGACGAAACGACGTTAAAGAATAAACTTGATTTGAATACGACGTATTTAAGAAAGACATTTTGTCTATTGACCGCTAGTTTGAAGACGGCACCCAAAGATTAAAGTCAAACCGGCAGCTTCACGATCTAGCCACTTCCCCTCCCCGTACCCCTGTAACGTCGCAGGCGAAAACTGAATTATCGAATCTTGACGAAAGGAAAAATATTTTTGGTCCATCGGTTAGATTATTAAAATACTTTACACATATTTTTTTTTCTCTGAGAAAATAAAAATGACAAAGATACAGCGCATATAAATTTCGATTCGATCGGTACGATTTTTACTTAGTAGTGACGTCGCAAGCCCCTACTCCGGAACTTAGACGCTCTGTATCTTTGTGAATTTTTACTTTTTTGGTAAACCCTGTCGTCACCCCTATTTACCTATAAGTATTAAGCGATTTATTTGCATAGTTACAAAGAGGCACTGTTGTTTAGCTGATTATTGAGAGTTGTGTATGTTTTATATTATTTTGTGTTTTTTTAATAAATCTTATTTTGTATAACACCGTTTTTTATTAAATAAAACCACCATTTCAGTCAACAAAACAATTATATTTAAACTAACATTTAAATACTACAAGATAAGACTAGTTAAATACTGTTAATAAATGCATTAAAAATTATCGTAAATCACTAAAAAATATTTGATTTTAGCGACTATCTAAAGCTCTTTCGTCGAGGTCTCTCATTTTGTGTCATGAAGCGTTATCAGACGTGAATACGGACCGGGACTAGAAACCATTCTGTATTTCCGAGACCTAAAAGCCTCTTTTTACGCACGCATCGAGGGCGTAAATTACTACTTTTTGACTCTGGAGATGCGTACAGCTTCGGATTGTTATGGTGTTGAACATCCACCGCATGTGTGAGGCAATCTCGTCCAGCGCAGGCTTCCACGAGATAAGACTTCATTAGGTTGCAGCATCGTAGGTATAATTTATTTATTTTGAACTCTATTCACAAGCCATAAAGTCCAATTTAATACAGAACCTTCGTCTTGTAAAGCGTCAAGTATTTTTTCTTTTGCTTTTGATCACCGCTTGTGCGAGGTGGACTTCATCCTCATCGAGCGACAGCTTATACGAGTCTTCATTAGGTAGCGTCGTAAGTATACAAGTAATTGAATGATTTTGAACTTTATCGTATTAGCCATAAAGTCCAATTTAAAGTGTTCGTGTTGTAAAGCGATAGGCAATTTCTAGCTTAGGATGAGGCGGACTTAAGCCATAACGAGCTACAGCTTCCACGAGACAGGGCTTCGTTCTTCTCTTCGCGTATACAAGTAATTCATTGATTTTGAACTTTATCTACAAGCCATAAAGTTCAATTTAAAGTGACCGTCGTGTTGTAAAGGTATTTTCTAGCTTAGGATCTGGTCACCTAGTGTGCGAGGCGGAGCGCATGCGCGTCCAGCGGCGGCTGCCGCGCGACAGGGCCGCGTGGAACTGCTGCATGCGGGCCTCCAGCTCGCTGGCCGGGGACAGCTCGCGGGGGCGGCGGAACTGTACACACAACTATAGATATAATACGTCACCGCTTTGTTGTGAAAAATCTGCACATCTTATGGGGATACTTGAATCGGGGTCCAGTGCTGCCCCCCATTTGACAGGAAACGGAGATACTTATCATTTAAAATGTTGTAATACGTCACCGCTATTTTTGTGAAAAAAAATGCTAATCGTAATAGGCGATGCGGATGGCAAACCATCCCTACCTTCTCGCCCACAATTAAACTGAAAGAGGCATTTAAGCCTTGTGTGGTCTTGAGCTCTGCCCAAAAAAAGCTCTGTCTGCCCTTATAAAGACATAATAGTATGTACCAGCTACGCGCTGCGGTGTTAGCCGCGCTTAAAGTAGCCTATATGTTGATCCAGGGTGTCAGCTTCCTGCGTAACAAATTTTATCAACATTGTCTAGCCGTTTGCGCGTGAAGAAGTAACAAATATACACACACTCACTTTCGCCTTAATAATATGAGTGTGATATGATGTGACCTCGAATACCGCAAACATACCGGGTTGCCGATGACCCTCAGGTGCCGCACCTCCGCCTCCCTCCCCCCGCGCCCGCCACCCGTGTCGGCGCCCGCGTCCGCGCGGACCGGCAGCTGCGCGCTCGCATCTCTGAGTAGACTGCTCTGTGACAGCTGGAAGATACACCGCCGACATAAGATAAAATTTCTTTATCGCACCAACTAAGTACGACACTAATCAAAAGTACATTTGAAATATAGTAGGTACAAAAACTCATCACTAAAGTGATTTCTTCCAGCTAACCTTTGGGTAAAGAAGACTAAAAGACGTATTAAGATAATTGTTTATAGATGTCATAAGTAGGCATACCAAGGAGGGATCTAGGGGTTCAAACGCCCCCTAGTCAATCTTCATCATCATTACAGGTCTTTCTGTCTCCACCGCAGGAGCACGACCCTCTCTGTACTACCAGAGCCATACTTGAACAGAGCAACCAGAGGACTTGGCCTACACTCTCCTTGGTAGCCAGACGTGTTGGAGAGGTCTCATTGATAATTATAAGCTTTGTTTAGCTTGTATTTCCTAAGTCGCCTTCTACGACATCCACAGCAGGACTTGGAGTCGCCCTTTTCTACTCTGCCGGAAACCAGACTGCATCGTGGACACGTGGCAATTTGTAGTTGGTCCCTACGTCTGTCTATTTTTTTAATTCTTAATTTTATCTTGATAATATCCACCATTATTTAACTCTATCCTAAACCATAATCCTGGATCCACCACTGGGGACCTCTGGTGATCAGCATTTGTATTAGCTAAACATTCTTACCCTCTCCGCCGAAGACTTCTTCCTCGTCGTCCTCTGCGGCGGCTCGGGAACCGAGGAGCCGCTAGCTATCTCTGTCGCACTCCTCTCCTGTCTCACTCCCTCGCACATCCTCGAACAGCTGCCCATCCGTCCCATGTCCACGGACCTCTGGCTGCGCGGCCGGGGGACGCACTGCGAACAACACGGCTCGTCCAAGCTGCTTCGGTCGTTTACTTTGTCGCTCAGTCGTCGCTGGAGTGTTTTTATTACATCTTCTTGCTCTTTTATCCTTTCTTCTTGCTCCCTGAAAATGGAAATGAAAGAAATGATTTCGTGTTTCGGAAGATTCGTAACTGTGGGTCCCGAACGCCATTTAGCGTTTGCTCAAACCTATCCAAAGATTGGTTCTGGTCAACTCTTTGGGTTGCGGAGGTCAGACGGTAGTTTCTCTGTGTAAAAACCAGTAACCTCATTAAAATCATTTTGGCTCGGGCTCTGAAGCGTTACTATTGAGGTTGCAACCGGGAATACGAGATAATGATTATATTGTTCATACAGGTACAATATCATAAAAGTTGTCGCAGATTACTCGTCTCGTCTTTTTAGGTGGAGTGAAAAGTTTAGAAGGGAGGCAAAAGTAAGCATCTCTGTTTTACAACTCTTCTCCGGGCCTCAGGGTCGGGACTCATCTTTCAGCAAGGAATAGCACTTTTCTATGCTATATGTCGGTTCTGAGCGTCAGAAAGGGATAGCAGCATGCGAAAGTCCGCCCTCACCTGCGCGCGCACCGCGCGCTGCATGCCCAGCGCCGCACGGCGTCCAGCACGCGCCGCGTGTCGTCGCACAGCGCCGCGCCGCGCTCGTGCGCCTCCTCCAGCTGCCGCTGCAGGCCGGCCGCGCAGTGCACCTTCTCTCTGTCGAAAATGTAAATTAAGTCAATCATTAAAAAAAACATTGACACTCCGGGAGTGGCAGTCCGAAACACCTCGTGCGCGAGTCCGACTGGCACTTGGACGGTTATTTTACTATAATAGTCACGCAGCATTTCAGGACTAAGCCCGGTGTTCATAATGTATAGATAAAATACTATTGATTTTGAAAAACACCAGTTACAAAAAAAATTACTCCAAGTGGCCACATACATAACTCCAGTTATGTATGTGGCCACTTGGCCACATAAGATGGAGTAGGTATAAATGTAGAGGATAAACTTTGTTTTTGTATGGCTTTCGACCTGCGCTTACTAAGCGCGCGGGCGCTCACCAGCCCAAGGACACAGAATTAATATAAGTATCCCCACTCCCGTCCCAGCACCTTTCCCCCGTTCTCGCCTTGTAGAGGCAGCTGCAGACGCGCGTAGCCGCCAGCTAAATTCTATGCTAAGGGTGCAACCGGAAACGCGCTAGGAATGAAGCAGAGTGTACTCGTACACTCGTGCCGTGCTGTTTCCGGCAGAGTATAATAGGGCCACTCCAAGCCCTCCCGTGGATGTCGTAGAAGGCGACTTAGGAAATACAAGCTAAACTAAGCTTATAAACCTCTCCCACCAGTCTGGCCAGCGAGGAGAGTGCAGGCCAAAGTCCTCTGGCTGCTCTGGCCAAGTATGGCTCTAGTAGTACAGAGAGGGTCGAGCTCCTGCAGTGGAGCAAAAGGCCTGATAATGATGATGATGTACTCGCACCTGTAGGAGAGGTCGACGTCCCTGCACAGGTCCCTCAGCGCCCGCAGCCGTCTGCTAAATTCTGTGCTAAGGGTGTACCGGGTACACTTTAGGAATGAAGCAGAGTGCACTCGTACCTGTAGGTCGACGTCCCTGGCGCGCTGCAGCCGCTTGCTAAATTCTGTGCTCAGGGCCGGATTTAGAGGTCGAGAGGCTTCGGGGCAACAAAGGAGTGGAGGCCCCCTGGCCCCAAATTATTTTCCAAATAAAGTGGACAATTTTTTTCAGTTGAGTTTTTCAATAAATAATTTATTGTGGAAACAAGTATAGATTATTTTATTATTTAACAAACATATAAATATAATCGGAAACGAGAAATATCTGAAATTAAATTTTAGCGTTTTTTTTTTTTTGAAGTCTCCATTGTGGAGGCCCCGGGGCTGTAGCCCCGGTTGCCCCCCCCTAAATGCGACCCTGTCTGTGCTAAGCTACGAATATTATTATTCGTAGGTGCTAAGGGTGTACCGGGAACACTTTAGGAATGAAGCAGAGTGTACCTGTAGGAGAGGTCGACGTCCCGGCACAGGTCCCTGGCGCGCTGCAGCTGCTCGCGCACGGCGCGCGCGTTGCGCTCGCTGTCGGCGAGCTGCGCGCGCCACATGCGCACCTGCGCGCGCAGCTCGCACACCTCCGAGCGGATCTTTGTGTTCTACAACGGAACACATAAAATGAATTAATGAATGGTAAACGGTGAAATAATAATGAAGTAAGGATGGATGATGAATTGATAAAATAATCAATAATGCACGAATAAATGAAGAATGAAAGCTGATTCGAGTGACGCATAAAAATCGTTTTGGAAATCCTTGGGGGAGACATGTCAAGCAGTGAACTTCCTGAGGCTGATAAACCTAATAACTATTGATTGTACGGCACGCGGGATACCGCGTGGCACGGCGTGGAAAAAAATGTCGTACCTATAGTAATTAATTCCTCCAAGGATGGAAAACCTTATACGTAATCCAAATTTGTGTATGACCTATGATAAAAAGTTGTAAAAATGATTTTCGATCGAGATCACGTAGTTACGCCCGTCCAAAACTGCCGCATGACCTCTATGAACTGCGGCCGGCCGGCGGCACCTACCAGCATACTACTAACTTATTGATCTCACAATTATCTTTCGAGTTTTTGTCAACGTTTTTGCCTGAATTTTAATGATGACTATCTAATTAAGTCTTACTAACGATCCTTATGAAGTGACCTTCGGCTCCAAAACCAATGGAAGGACAGCGTGTATTGTACGTACCTCCTGGCCCTGGTGAGCTCCTCTTTGAGCTCGGCCGCCGCTTCTTGCTCCTGCTCCAGCGGCCGCTGGGCCACCACCAGCTCTGCGGTCTTGTCGCTCAACACCACTACCACAACAAGTTTACATCATAGTTATTAAGTAGTTATGTACGTACCTCCTTGACGAGGTTGTTGGCCCTGGTGAGCTCGTCCTTAAGCTCAGCCGCCGCCGCCTGCTCTTGCTCCAGCAGCCGCTGCGCTACCACCAGCTCTGCGGTCTTGTCGCTCAAAAGCACTGCAACAACAATTATCATCAGGTCTTTCTGTCTCCCATGCTGGTCTGGGAGGAATAAAAAAAAAAACTTAGAATGTACCAGCTGCTTTTCTTCCCACGCAGATCGTAAAAGCCGATCGAGGGAATGGGCAAAAATGCAAATCATGTAAACAGGCGATGCGGCTAGCAACCCATCACTGTATTGATTGCTTTTTCATCTTCTCGCCCACCATGACGCTAAAAGTGGCTTTTGGGTCTTGCGGCCCTGGGCTCTGCATAGAACCGCAAGACCCAAAATGCTCTGTCTGCCCCATTAGGGATAAAGACGTGATAGTATGTATGTATGTATGTTTCTGTCTCCACTGCAGGAGCACGACCCTCTCTGTACTCTTCTTCTTATCGTGTGTGTTAGTGACTAACACTATTGTCAGAGTTTTTAAACCGCCTTAAAGGCCTCTGACATGGTTTTTAGGTAACGACCAAAGTCAAGGACAGTGACCGGGACCGACGGCTTAACGTGCCCTACAAAGTACGGATCATCTTACTTATCAGACAATCAGGTGATCAGCCTACAATGTCTTAACCAAACTAGGACAATAACAAAGTCGTTGCCCCCGCCGGGAATCGAACCCGCGGCCTCCGGGCATGAGCCGAACGCTCTAACCACTACACCACGGAGGCAGTTAAACTATCTGTACTACCAGAGCCATACTTGGCCAAAGACTAACCCCCAATAACTTTCAAACGGCTACACCGATTTTCATCAAACATAGCTAAGAATCCTTGGAGTGATGATGGTAATGTATTACCTTCCATCTGGTTCAGCTGCTGTTTGAGCTGCTCCCTCTCAGAAGCCAGGTCTTTGGAGCTCTGTTCTAGCGCAGTCAACTGGTCCAACTGCTGAGACATGCTTAATAACTGGAACAAGACCATTTCATTTTATATACAACGTGCAAGGGCATACCCGTAATAAATCAAACTACGGGCTATACTAGATCAGTAAAGTAAAATAATGAAATTTAAATAACGGTACAGTCAAATTAGATAGTTCAGTCAAACATAGGATAAAAATTAAATTTTTAACAAAAAAAAACAACCGACTTCAATTTCTTTTAGAAGTATTTTCCATATCTCCAAAGTTCTTCATCATGACTTCACCAAATTAATATCGGACCAACTTGGTAGTAAAGGCTTTCAAATAAAAAAAGGATCATTAAAATCGGCTCACGGTCGACGAACATATCGCGTAACATACATACAAAAAAAAACATACACTAGAATTGATCATCATCATCATCATCATCATTTCAGCCGCACAACGTCCACTGCTGGACATAGGCCTCTCCCAAAGATTTCCAAAATGACCGATCTAGAGCGGCTTGCATCCAGCGCCTTCTAGAATTGATAACCTCCTCCTTTTTCAAAGTCGGTTAAAAATAGACAAAGGATAGAGGAAAATGGAAAAGATTTACATGCCGTCCCGTCCCCACGTTAAGTGGGATAAGGGGAGGAGGAACAAGAAGTATATTTAACTCAAAACAAGCAAGGGATGCGCTTGTCTTTAACAAAATCGGTTTATCTACCTTTTTCTCTCTGGCCTCTATCTCCTCGGAGTGCTGCTGCTCTATGAACGCCTTCTCTGCCAGCTCAGCCTCTCGTTCCGACAAACACTGCTGAAGCTCAGCTATTTGTTTCTGCAATAACGAAACTCGTTTACTGTTAAAACTTTTTACAATAACTTAAAATCCCATATTTTACTCCACCAATAATCTTAAAGTCGCAGGCAGAATTCTTGT
The DNA here is from genome assembly GCA_963555685.1 of Acrobasis consociella. Classification (NCBI taxonomy): domain Eukaryota; kingdom Metazoa; phylum Arthropoda; class Insecta; order Lepidoptera; family Pyralidae; genus Acrobasis; species Acrobasis consociella. Next base: position 989,039 of record OY743106.1, read on the forward strand.
TATATTGTTTTTTTATTTTTTGTTGCTTGTTATCTTTTTTTGTCAATAAATATAAAAAAAACTAAGTGTCTTGGAATGTCTTGGAACTCGTTTGGAATGAAGTTGCAAAAATTGAAGCCCCTTAAAATACCTCTAACAAATTCCAGCCCCTAAAAGTACGTGACGGTAAAAAGTGACACAAATAAGCGGCCAAGTGCGAGTCAGACTCGCCCATGAATGGTTCCGTAGCAGCAAGTAACATAATGTAAGTCTTGTAGTATGTTATTTATTTGAGTTGATTGAATGAATAATTCGCGATTTATGATTTATGGCGTATTAAAAAAAATTACTTACTAATCTCGTTCAAACCAATTTTCGCTGGTAGTTTGCATGGTAATGAACATCATATATTTTTTTTAGTTTTATCATTCTCTATTTTAGAAGTTACAGGGGGGGGGACACATTTTTCCACTTTGGAAGTGTCTCCCGCGCAAACTATTCAGTTTAGAAAAAAATGATATTAGAAACCTCAATATAATTTTAGAAGACCTATCCATAGATACCCCACACGTATGGGTTAGATGAAAAATAAATTTTTGAATTTTAGTTTTAAGTATGGGGAACCCCCAAAAATTATGTTTTTTATTTCTATTTTTGTGTGAAAATGTTAATGCGGTTCACAGAATACATCTACTTACCAAGTTTTAACAGTATAGTTCTTATAGTTTCGGAAAAAAGTGGCTGTGAAAAACGGACGGACAGACAGACAGACAGATATGACGAATCTATAAGGGTTCCGTTTTTGCCATATGGCTACGGAACCCTAAAAAACTCACACTTTTTTCGCAAAGTCCGTACGACGGTACGGACTTTTCGGACGTGAAAAGGAACTTCGTTAGATAGTACTACAAGTGCACACTACTTGTCACTAAAATAGATGTAACTATTAAAGGCACTGAATCCATTTATTATGCGGTAGTCGACTATTTTAAAAGATATGTTATTTGAAAGCCGACCCTACAGTGCCAGTACGGGCAGGGTCGCTTTTGATGACTGCACTTAAGAGGGCCCTTCCCGGTCCGTCTATCGTCAACGCGAGCATGGTTGGAAATGCTTGTTGTTTCATCCAGCGTAATGATAGAAAAAAAAGCAAAGTGAAGAAAGAGAGATAGCACCTGAGCGCTCAGTTTGCATTATATTGTACGAAATTAGTATTATTATTTACTATTCATTGAACGAATATTACTTTTCATAGGGTGCGGAAATTTCATAAAACTTGTTCCAGGTAATACGTGTTTTTCAGTAAGCCTTACGAGTGTGTGAAATAAATGTTTTTTAATTAGAATCTTCATTACATTTGCAAGGTTTGTATGCAAATATTTTATTTACTTTTACAATTCATGAGTACTATATGATCGGCCGAAGTTAAGGTAAAATTTGTACAAAAAAGCCTATTTTTGGAGACTTTTTTTAATTTCGATATAAACATAGATTTATCTTAGTTCAAAACTTTCCAAGAAAGATCTGTTACATACAACGCCAAATTCACGTACGAGCGTTTGTATGAAAAGTGAGGCGGGTTGGGCGCTCTTAATATTTACCTGCATTTTCTCATTCTCCTGTTTCAGTCTCATATTCTCTCCCTTAAGCCCACACGTACAGTCACCCTGTTAAATAAAAAATCATGTAAGTACGTTGAATCAACATCACGTTGTAAAAAAATACGGAATAGTGTTACTGGACTTAATAAACCAGGCTGTTATTTTAAAAAAATACAGCTATCAAAATAAAAATGGCGAAAAACTAAAAATAATCAAGCGTTTTTTTCGTTTTTTGAATTAGTGTCATTGACTTCAATAAGCTTTTTAAATTTTAATAAAATTTAAAATTTATCTAAAAAAAATTCGCTTTATAGAATAAAAACAAACAAAGCTGTTAAGAACTTGGCGAAAAACGAAAGACATTAAAAGCACTCTACCGACAAGAGCGTGGCTCTTATAACGCAGGAAAAGAATACTGCGCATTCCCAAGCAAACATGCACACATACTAATCAACAAAGCCTTGCTGCGTCCAGACGTTGGCATGGCTTGGCAAGCCTTCGCAAACGTAAGCAAACCAAACGTACGCAAACTATTTATCTCTCTATTTTTGTTTAAATTTGTATAGAAAAACCATTCGTTTAGGTGACTCCGCATTTCAAAAATGGCATATCTGTGAAACTTCTGTCAACGCATTAAAATGTGTGAATCGCACATGAACGCGTGAATAAACTTCCTTTGATTTGTGTCTGAACGCAGCATTATGACCACACCACACAAACGCTAACGAACGCACTGTCAGCATGTCCCTCAACTGCAGAAGTTGCGCAGAAATCTCGCGCAGGTCCTCCATTGCGTCTCCTTGTGACGGAGAAGAGTCGCGTTCCCACATGCCCTGCCCAATGAAACAGTAGGTATCAGAATCAATTTTTTTATTTGCAGTTCAGTTAGTACATTATGATCTGTATTAGTATGTATGTAAGTATAAAAAGTCGTTCTTTGTTCTTCGGTAAATAACTGTTTCCTGAAGAGTTGCCCGCGTTTAGAAAGATCAAAAATAGCTAATTCTCTTGCCTTATGAAAGTTTCCAAGTGACATTTTTTGAGTACTTTCCTGGGTCAAAAATAAATTATTTGGTACTATTAAGAAAATAAAACGTCATAAAATAATGTCACTTCTAATAATTACGTCCATTTTTATGTGATTTTAGATTTATTATTGCACAAAAACGAATACTATTTGACTCCAAGAAACTATGACGTCATAAGTCTATAATTCATACAAATCACATAGAAAATGTAGGTTATGACGTTTAGAAAAAGTACCTGTCTAATTGAACTTGTTAAAAAATAGCGATAATGTAGATAGAGCTATCTTCTTGTCTGGATCAGTAATGTATACTTTTGTAGCTACTAAGGTCAACATATCTTTAAAAAATTAAATTCATCACACATCTAAATGTTAGTTCTTTCTTTCTATTATGTTAGTAGGCAGTAGTAAGACTACTAATGTTAGTAAGAACTACTATGAACACACCACGCATTATTCTGTTGTTATTCGTAATACCGAGTCGTGGTTGGAGCTGTTGAGAAAGTTCGAGATTTCCATCTTCAGGTTGTCTACTTCCATTGCAATGTCCTGAAAAAAGAAATTAGCTCAATAATATTCACCGCAGACAGGGAAGGCTTTTGCCGAAATTATATTTTTTTTCTAGCCTATTGGTGTGTCCCACTGCTGGGCAAAAGCCTCCCCTACTTTCTTCCACAGATCCTTGTCCATAGCAGCCTGTTGCCACTCCTTTTTGAAGCTGTTGATGTCATAGCACCATCATCTCCGAGCCGAACTTATATACCTAGCTAAAAATACATTAACAAAGATACCAGTCACAGAGCAGAGCAGAGTACGAAGTGGTGACCGAGACTGAAGAACAGACTAGTAGAGGAATCACCAGCATGACGGTCAGACGATACTGTGAGGTTGTAGGATAGGCATTAGATGAGAATTGCACAAGGCCCTATAGGAATTGACGCTAGAAGGAGAGGCGTATGGAGGCCAGCAATGTGATGGTGTGGGCAAAAAACTACGATGATGAAGCCTAGGCGAAGCTCCATTCATTCAAATGCTAAGCTCCAGTAAAGACAGGAGTCCAGTACTCCAGTAATATTACTTGTAAAGTCCCTGCCTCTTGCAGACAATTTGACTGGGAGTAGACTTATAGGTATACAATAATAATTATCATCATCTTCAGGTCTTTTTAGTCTCCACTGTAGGAGCATGACCTTCTCTGTACTACTCGGCCAGAGCAGCTAGAGGATTTGGCCTACATTCTCCACGCTGACCAATCGGGTTGGAGAAGTCTCATGATGTTTGTTTAGCGTTTTTCCTAAGTCGCCTTCTACGACATCCACGGGAAGACTTAGAGTGGTCATATTCTACTCTGCCGGAAACACGGCAACATAATAAGATTTATAAATCAGTGCCCACCTGACATCTGTCCAAAGACCACTTCTGCGTATGTACCACGTTCTGCAGCTTCTGGATCTGCGAGTCTTTCTGTTTGTCCATCAGTCGCACATCCAAAATGTCGGATCTGAGCATCTCTATTAACTGTTCTTGTTTTGCCGCCTGAAAATGTATAAAGCAGTTAGTAATTAATTTTTTCTTTAAACATTTGAATCTTTTTATATCTGTTTATCTACAATACATTAAGTATAATAAAATATCTGCATATGGTTATCTAACCAGCTAACAGATAAGTGTAAAAGTAGCTATGTAAAGATTGAAGTGACAAAAAAGAGATTATCAAAAACATCATCAAAAATGTTAGGTAGGCACTCATAGTACCTATAGTAGACAAGTAACTAAGTACTTAATAAGAAAATTGTAATATATTACATGAATTTCTACTAAAGTATAATTGATCAAAGAAAAAAATACCCTGAGTAAAACGAGCTGACGTCAACAATGCACAGAACTCTTTAGTCAATAAATCACAAAAGCGTCAAAAAAAAACATTGAACAACAAATCGCCCCTTTCAATAACAAGGCTATACTTAAATACAGTTTAGTTAATAGCAATTGCTATAAATACTCACCTCGTAGAAGCACTCTCTGTACAGCTCCTCGATCACCGCCAGGCTAGTCTCCAGCGCGCGCACCATCTTCTGGTGCTCCTAAAATAACCCACTCATGGCTTTATGGCGGCTATTGATTTGCCAGCATGCGTTACTAAGTGGATTGCATTCCATGACAAATTAGAGAACTGTTACTGTTTCATAAGTTTTAAGTAGCATAAAAACAAAGATTTTTTATTAAAACTAACGTGAGACACACACAATGCAGGACACTTAGGGCTGTGGACGTAATTCAATTGTTATTTCTATTGTTTCTGGCCGAGTGTCCTGCAATGTGTTAAAATTAGGCAGTAGCTGAGTATACTACTTATACGTGAGTAACCCATTAACTAATTTTGATAAGGTAATTGATGTTTATTTAAGAATCCAACTTCATTTTAGGATGACAATAAAAATGGTTTATAGAAGGCACCGACTTCAAAAAGTAATTCAAATTATAAAACTATGTATTTTGTAGGTTATTAAAATTTAGTAGGTTAATAAATCCTATTGAAATAAAATAAATTAGTGTTTCAATTCAATTCAAATCTAAAAAAATATATATCTCGCCACTTTATTGTTACGCCCTCACCTTTGACTCGGGCTGAAATTCCACCTCGTGTGTTTTAACCATGACCATCCATGAGAATTAACTTATATCCTAATGTACTATTTTTTATTATATTATGTTTAGGTGTTTTTGTATTAGAATTGTAAAATATATTTGATTTATGGTTTTTGTAGGAAATCGAATGTAAATGTAAACAATTAAGTACTTTTCCTTTTAAGCAATTTTTATCCAGCTATCAAATTATAGGAAAAGTGTATTATTTTCCTTTTATACAGATACATTTTCACGTCTATATCCCTGACGGGGCAGACAGAGCCCAGGGCCGTTAGGCCCAAAGGCCACACTTAGCGTGGTGGTGGGCGTTAAGATGGAAAAATATTTTCCTTTTAATACAAACGAAAGCACACTTCATATGACCTTAGATCTAAAAGGTGCCCGGATTATTTTCCTGTGTTCCAAAAATAACCCTTTCACGGCTTTATGGTGCAGGGAACTTTGATTTGTAGCATTTTATATTGGTCCGACATGCGTAAGTAGTTTTGAGAGCATTGCATTTTTGATTGAGTGATGGTATACTACTCTACTTTACAGGAATATTTCTAAACGTAAGTAGTTGCCAGCTAAATAATTCTATTGCCATATCATAATGTTTATAAATTAAATAAATACTAAATAATATATACATACATACATACTATCACGTCTTTATCCCTAATGGGGCAGACAGAGCATTTTGGGTCTTGCGGTTCTATGCAGAGCCCAGGGCCGCAAGACCCAAAAGCCACTTTTAGCGTCATGGTGGGCGAGAAGATGGAAAAGCAATCAATACAGTGATGGGTTGCTAGCCGCATCGCCTGTTAACATGATTTGCATTTTTGCCTATTCCCTCGATCGGCTTTTACGATCTGCGTGGTATGACTAATATACAAATTCTAACAAAATATACTAAAACTAAGTATTTTAATGGTGAATTCAGTTCATGATATAGAACAACTTTTGCCAAGAAACACGAATCGAAATTTGAAAAGTAATTTTTGCCTCCCATACAAGTTTATTGATCAGCTGAAAATATTTTTTATATTTCGGCATACCTATGTGTCTTGGGGAAAGTTATTCACTATCACGGAATGAATTCACCCTTAAGATAGTTTAGTATATTTATTAGATAGGGTAGGGTTTGTTAAATCTATGAGTAGGTACGATAAGGTATGATTGTTTTTTAGAACTTACATTGTACGTAGAATAACTTCATAGTGGTTTATGTAAATTATAATGTTCTGTTGCAGTCTGTTGCACCTATTTTTTGTAATATGTTAGTATAATAAAAAAAGTATTTTTTCGCACATACATACATACATACTATCACGTCTTTATCCCTAATGGGGCAGACAGAGCGTTTTGGGTCTTGCGGCTCTATGCAGAACCCAGGGCCGCAAGACCCAAAAGCCACTTTTAGCGTCATGGGGGGCGAGAAGATGGAAAAGCAATCAATACAGTGATGGGTTGCTAGCCGCATCGCCTATTAACATGATTCGCATTTTTTCGCACATATGTAAATAATAAATAAATAAATATATAGGGACAAATTACACTGATTGAGCTAGAGCTAAGGTAAGTTCGAGACTTGTTTTATAGAATACTAACTCAACGATACTATATTTTATAACAAATACATGCGTTACTGCATATGATAGCATAGGTTCTATTTTCACAGACTAAAAAGTGCGTCACGGATGGTGTGTCTGCGTTGGGCCTTTAAAAAATCTCCATATATTCAAGAGAATTTGGAGAATCCAAAAATTCTAATGTCTAATGTCTGGTATTGACCGAGGAAGTTAAGTATTATGAAGGGTTCAGAAAATCTACGTGGATGTCTAACTTTGTGTAAAACAAACGATTGCGAGTTTTAACTTCAGACAACGCTATCTAGCGGAAAACAGATGTACTATTGCAGGTTTCAGGACACACTGCCGAAAGCTCGCTTTGGCTCACTGAAGCTTTACGTTACGGGTAAGGTCGCTATCGTTTGTTTTTCGCTTGTGTTAGTGGCCAATGTTGTTGTCATTGAACTAACGTGGCTTTAAGTTCACAGGGTCTCGGGAAATAACTTCTCGGGAGAGAATAGAAATGCGAATGTAACGGCGGCGTCGGGTGAGAATTTGGACTAGTACAGCTATATAATAAGCCGTTTTATGTCCGGCTTGTTTTTATTAACTTAGTGTGAATAATATGTATCTGAGCGTATTTATGCATTTACCACTGTGAGTGTATTTCAATAGCCAGAAGGAGTTTTCGTATTTTGAATATGTGGGTGCGTGCAATCCAGTCATACTACTAGTTTACGGCTTATGAAAGTAGTAAGTGCGCCGATATACAAAGGTTATAATTGTTATTAGTAATAAATGCATATATGTTAGAATCCCCTAAAGGAACTCGATGGGAATCGGCTTCTAAAGAGGCTCCGCCACTCTGCTGTACATAAGTAGGTAATAATCGTTTTTTCCGGACTAACACATCGAGACAAAGCGATTTATAAATACCCGTCACCAATTATTATTTACTACATACATCACAGTTTTCAAGCTGCCTCAAGGCATCTGACATAGCTTGACGATTGCCAAATAAAGAGATGCAATATGCTCGAGAAATTTTTATGCTACTGTGGCCACCCATCCAAGTGCGAAACACACCCGGGGTTGCTTAATTTGCGAAAGCACTAGTAGCAAAATTTTTACCAGTCCACCGAGGCCTTAGTGCTATAACACATATACTACTAACTGTACTTTCCTGGGTCGCAATTCACAAATAACGTGATTTTAAATTTGTTATTGCAGAAAAATGATATTAGGAGCGCTAATTCACCCCAAGAAACTATGACGTCATAATTAAGTCATATTTCACGGTTTGACGTTTAGAAAAAAATATTGAAAGTAGTTCATGAGAATCGTGTGCGATTTGATGTCCATTGCCCGTCTATATCCTCTGTGAGAATTAAACGTAATCTTACAAAACACGCAATGTACGCGCTAACGGACACCGAATACTTAAGAGTCCCCTTACCCTAGACCAAAATACAACTTTCCATACAAACGTAGTCTACGTTTTATTTCAAAACGACATGTCGATTTCGGCAAAATTTTGTAATTTCAAAGATATTGCAATTACCTATCTAGGTTTATAACTAGTTTCCGACGGTAAAAATATGAACTTGAAATAGAATATAGTGTTTTATATCATTTTTGACCATCAGTATGGGAAACTTCTAAATCGTTAGGTATATTTTCTTTCCAGTTCATAATTTTAATATAGGAAACCAGTTATAACCCTAGATAATTGCAATTTCTTTACAATTACCAATTTTTACCGGAATCTGACATGTGGTTTCAAAATTAAACGTAGACTACGTTTGTATGGAGAAGTCTAGGGTAAGGGGACTCTTAATAGCGGCGATGCAACATAATACAAAACAAAAAGTTCTTAGATATTATTACAAAACAACACGTGTATCCCCAAATCCGCGGCGACATTTTTTCTTATACCGCCGGAAATCCGCCCCATCCCGCACCTGCCGCCCACTTTATATTTATTTTTAAACGCTGCTTTTGTTTTGTTTAGTTTTAAATTAGTAAACACGCTATCCCCTTACCAAAGTTAATTGGTCGCCATTTGTTTAATGAAAATGTAACGAAATTTATGATAAATAATTTTTCAAAACTAAAAACTGACTTCACCCCCGAAATATTCGATTTTGATAAAATTTCTATGAGACGACCTAAAAAGTATGCCCTTTCAAACAAAAAAAGAATTTTCCAAATCGGTCCAGCCTTCGAATAATCGGTGAACATACATAAAAAAAAGATTGCCGATTGCGACGAATTGAAGACCTCCCCCTTGCTTTAAGAAGTCGGATAAAGAAATGTATCAATCAATTAATAAGGAATCGATTATGAAATACTTACCGATTACTGCCATTATAAAACTGGGTAATATTGAAACTAATTAAAATTCCTTTTATTTTTTTTATTATTAAATGCAAATGGTTTTTTACACCTGGATTGCCAGTATTGCAGACACAGATATTTTATTCTGTGTAGGACACCACATGACCGTCATGGCGTTTAAATTTGAATCGAAATGGATTTGACTTGTTTCGATATGTTTAGAAGACCATCGTTGCATCACAATTCGAAATTCGATTGAAGCAGAGCTAGGCATTTCTTATTTTTATTTATTTATTACATTTAAGGAAGAATTATAGCTATAAATACAGATTATATAAAAGCAATAAGAAATAGAGCATATGGTAGCTTAGAAACGCAGGAACTGACCAAAACTGGAAAAGATCGATCTTCTTTAGTGAATGGTCAACTCATACGGCACTAAGCCGGCTTCGCTTAGCAGATGGGTTCTCCTCATCAAAGTAAATTCTAATGTTGTTTTCGTGAGTTGTTTAAAAAGCGCGAGTTAAACCTCCGAAAATAAGGTATGAAAGCAGATGAAACTGACCTCTATATCCGTATTCACGGAGACACTACTGGTCTTGGTAATTTTGTCATCTTCCGACGACTGTAGTAACTTCAACTGAAAAAAAAAGTAGAGTAAGGTTATTGAAAAAATAATATTTTCTGTACAACTTTTATTTTCAGGCTAAAGTACTTAGACAAATGAAATAAGCCCAAACTCGATTGAGTTGCGTTGTTTTATTACTGAGTCCCATTGTAAAAGTACTTGTAAAGGTCTAATTGCTGAATAAACATTTTAATTTATAACATATACAGGGATATTTCCGATCGGCTTTATCATTTTCAAAAATTAACAAACGTTGATAGATTTATTTTCCAGAACTCACACGACATATCAATTTTCCCATAGGTATATTTAAAGTTATTTGTAACAGAACAATTCCTGAACAACGTCAAAATTCCTTTCGCCTCTCAGGAAGCGACCCATTTTTTCTTCGCCGTCATTAGATGTCGCAACGTCCTCGCTTCCATCTCTAAACGTTTCTAATGTTGCATTCGTTAAAATACGTCATAAAATATCCCATGACACAGTCAACACAGATTCAGGTTAACGAAGATAAAATAAGACTTATATTAATTCTGTACCTCCTTTGCAAAGCAACTTTCATTATAGTCATTTTTAAAATCCGTAAAATTATTGTCATGTTTCTACAGTTGAAACCAGTGCCAGAGACGTCAGAGACCCCAAGACCTGTCATATCATTGTAACACATTCTGTGATAGTGTTTAACACCTTGACTGCCAGTATTGCATACTCAATATATTTTAATTGTTTGTCGGTCACCAGGTGACGTGATCTTCTCATGAGGTGCTTCATGTAATAAAGTAAGTTTTCTGTCGATAGTTGCATCCCGTTTCATGTGGTTTAGGTAGAGTAGAATCGGGCCACTCCAAGTCATCCCGTGGATGTCGTATGAGGCGAGGAATAAGAAAACAAATCTTTGAGGCCTCTCCAATCCGTCTGTCCAGCGTGGAAAGTGTAGGCATAATCCTCTAGCTGCTTTGGCCAAGTGTGTCTCTGGTAGTAAAGAGAAGGTCGTGCTCCTGATGATACGATGATGATGTAATAGGTGATTTTAATTTAATAATCATTAAGCTATATTTAATTGTATGCGACTTGCACTGTGTAAGTAAATGGTCCAGTCAAGTTGTGGTAGGTACTTGTCACTTGTGCTCATTACCTTCTCCGTCGTGTCCTGCAACTCTTTCCGCAGCGCGTCACCGCGGGCCGTGAGCGCCGCTATCCGAGACTCCGCCACTCTCAGGCTCTCCGTCTGAACCCGTATGGTCTCCTCTTTGTTCTCCAACTGAAATTGTTAAGTAATTATGATTCTGGCTTATATCTTTTATCTGTTATTTAGACGCCAACTTTCTTGTCTGTTTTCTTTTCCAAAGGTTGACAGGGAGAGAATGCTTTAGCATTAAGTCCACCTATTGTAGTTTTAGGCTCTATCAAGTTTTGAAATAAATAAATAAAAATGAAGGGAAATAGATTTAACCCATAGCCATTTTGTGCCGAAGACGTCGAAACAGTAACATGAGACAAGCCGCCTTCTCCTTCTTAATCCTTAGAAGATATAGAAATTAAATGCTTATGTCACATCTCTCACGGGCTGTTCAGAGCATGCGAGGAGTATCGAATTATCAAAAGGTCATAAGCGGTCACAAGCACTTTTTAAGTGTTGAATCTTGGTTATTTTGTGACCCATGAACACATTACATTATATACACAATATTTTTATAAACCTATATACGGCTTTACTGCTGGTCAAAGGTCCATCTTCTTTTACTCACTTCTAAATTCACCGCCACCTGCAAAACCCTCCAAAAACGCTTAGGTATTGTCAATTTAACAACGCTTCCTAGGCCTGCTTTGTTTCCTAAGTCCATTTAAAGTAGTTTCTTCTTCTTTATCGCATTATTTATAATTATAACTGAAGCGCAATATGCGTCCACGTTCCCCGCACCTCTCCTTCGTTCTCGCCCTGCAGCCGCCCGCTCAACACCCTCCACAAGGCGAGAACGGGGGAGAGGTGCGGGACGGGGAACGAGGACGCATATTGCGTGGGACCTTAAAAGATTCCGTTCTGAATGTAATAATCATAATAATTCTGTGACACTGGCCGCTCGCTCCACTTTCCGCCTCGATGCGCTCGCATTATCGATTGCCAATCTTAATAATAAAAATATTCTCACAATTTGTAAGGTGGACATCAGTTTGTTGTGGTAGTGCATCGCGCGGGTGACGGCGCTGCACTGCCCGCTGCCCGCCCCGCTACCCGCCACGCTGCCCGCCCCGCTCCCCGCCGTACTCGACGCTCTTGGACTGTCCTATTGACAATTTATATTTTGAAAATCATGGACAGGTAACGAAAACGTAGCCTCTAGAAATTATGCTAGTGTCTATAATAAAAATATTATTAATACTAACGCGAGATGAGATAATTATTAGCATGGTTGTACTAACGTAGTGTAGTCGGAAAAAGCAGACTAATTTTGATCGGTTTAGACGATCATCCTCAGGGCGAGTGTTAAGAGCAGCGACGACCCGACGGTTTCGCTGTCCTCAGCGCACTGTCCTTATCCCATTACATTACGTTAGTAAAACATGTTGAAATATGTAGTTTTACAAAAATACTCTAAGTACTCCCCATACTTAATTATAATACTAAACTTACCTTAAAATCACTATTATCCGAATCTCCACACATTATCAGTCCATTGAACATCATCTTATAAGTCCCTTACCCGAAAATAACTAAATAACAGTATTAAAACAAAACTAAAACATCATACGTGACGAAAAAACAATTGACAAACAAAACCATCTTTGTAAACAAACACGAGACAACCCTACAAAGTACAGTCGCCACCAAAAACTATTTACTACGCGCTCCATTCACTTATCACGTTATAAACAATAATTGCGCGTGTTTACGTCAGTTTCGCTCGCACAATAAACACAGAGTGTGGCGTGACGTGGGCGTGACTGCGCGTGCGACTGCAAGTTATTTCGGGCCCTTTGGAAGTGGCGGAAGCCAGAGTGGCCCAATTCGACTTATTCTTATATGCGGTGCATTGACTGGCTTGCTTTATGGCTCATTTTCACCTTTTCAACGTAAAATTGAAATATTACAGTGGATTCTTTGACGTTTTCAATGAAAGTCTGTATGTCTGTAACCAAATTTTGCGAGCAACTCCATTGAGTTTGAGCTGGTTTGATTGATCTTTAGGTGCACTTTAAACTTTTAAGTTAATTGTTTAAAAAAATACTGTTTTAAATAATTACTTGTTTATATTTTTGTTTGTTTGTAAAGTTTACTATACTTTACTACCATTTTTATCGGGTACAACATTTTAAAAAAAGCAAATATACAAAGGCGGACATAATCCATTAAGAGATTGATATTCAAAGACGATAAAAAAATACGCCTTTGTAAAATTTGTAAATGGCTTGAGGCAGCGATAATCGAAGTGATAGAGTTCCATAGTCTCCTATTATCGTAGGAAACAAGCATAAAAATTATGTACCTAGGTATATGTTGCTGAAAGAAATATGGGATAGATGTCAGGTACCCATAGAGTACCTGACATCATTCTCAGATGATACTAAAAAGTATTTTTTGAACATCAAGGATCTGTTTCTTCCATGCTGGTCTGGGAGAAAAGAAAAACCTTAGAATGTACCAGATGCTTCCCTTCCCGCGCAGGTTTTAGAATCCAACTGAGAGACTGGGCGAGAATGCGAATTATTTTTATAGGCGATGCTATTTGATTATTTTTTTTACCTTCTCGCCCACCATTACGTTAAAAGTGGCCTTTGTGTCTTGCGAACCTGAGCTCTGTCTACTTAGAGCCGCAAGACCCAAAGTGCTCTGTCTGCTCCGTTAGGGATAAAGACGAGATTGTATGTATGTAAGGATCTGTTATGACGACCTCCGTGGCGTAGTGGTCACCATACTAGTCCGCCACCCAGAGGTCCCGGGTTCGATTCCCGGTCATGGCAAGTTGGAAAATGGCCTTTTTGAAATTGTCCTGGGTCTTGGATGTTTATTTATATATGTATTTGTTATAAAATATAGTATCGTTGAGTTAGTATCCCATAACACAAGTCTCGAACTTACTTTGGGGCTAGCTCAATCAGTGTAATTTGTCCCTATATATTTATTTATTTATCTGTAGGTTAGAACTTAGCTCATACAGGATTATTTGAGGACAAATGGGGTCAGTCACTTGTTTTCGGTTATTCTCGTGTCATCGAAATAACCTCGTCCCGAGTCACATCATTAGCGGACACATGCGTCACCACATCGTAACTTCCGACGGCGCGTTTCGACACACCTAGCGTTAGCACCTAGGTACACTCGAACGAAAAAGGGTAGGATTGGTCAGGGATCGATCGAGATCGAGAGGATAGAAAGAGTTCGATCGTTTCATTCTAATGTTCACAAAATCACAGAGTAATAATATACAAAAGTAACAAAAATCCAAACAAACAATAAACACATATAAATATTATAATAATGTAGGTTTTTGAGCCGCTACTAGTCCTAGTTGCTAGTCAAACCCTTTATCGCATTTTATGATCTCGTGCTCCATCGTGCTTCGGAAGGCACGTATACGCCGTTGGTCCCGGCTGTCATCATGTATGTGTATGGCAGTCGTCAAGCTTTATAAGATATCAAAAAATCTAACACCAGTGTTGGCCACTTACATCAAATAAAAGCATCAAATGATCTACGCGGGTGGTCATCATTATCATCATATCATCATAACGTCCACTGACCATGACCGATCAAGAGTGCCTGCATCTGCATCCAGCACTTTCCAGCGACCTTGGTCAAGTCATCTGACCACTTCGCTTGCCAGGGGCCGTGCCCGGGTGATGGTTAGTGATTATACGAATAAATAAAGAATATATTAACATACACAGATACTTCTTCTTTCTTTCCTCATCCCACTCTAAGTGGGTCGGCACAGCATGTTATTCGCTTCTATGTATCCCTATCTTTCGTCATTTTCTGTTAAGGCCTGCGCAGACGAGGGATTTTTGTCCGCAGACTTTTTTGTCCGCTACAATAAAACGCTTACAACTGTATCAAGTAACGCAAACGAGGGATTAAATGCACCGCGTACAAAAAGTCCCCCGAATAACCGAGGATATGCAGGGAGCGGACCGGACAAAAGTACGGAAAAATATAGAACTCGTGTGACTAGGCGAAGCAACGCACATGGCGGACTTTAGTCCGCGTTATGCGCTGTATTGAGTGACGTACGTATGTACGGCGATACGTGTGCGTTGAGTTCGCGGTAAATCCGCGGCGGACTTTTTATTCGCGGAGCGTACTTTTTTCTCCGCCGCGGAGAAAACTCCGTCGTCTGCGCAGGCAATCACGTACACAGTCACGTCACTTTAAATACATAGATATACGCGCAAAACAAATAATACGTCGTTCTGCAGTCGATTGATTTTTGCCAACATCTTTGCAGCTAACTGTACTTGATTGGCACCCACCGGTTGTAAATTTCGCTACTTTTTTACCTCAGTGATCTTTGATGTCGGCAGGCGAGGCAAATCATAGTTTTGGTGTCAGCGGGTTAATGCAACTTACAAAGTAAGACTACTATTCTTACCTGCGCGTGTCATCAATACTCCAAAAAAAAAGTTGATTTGCAGAACCGATTTTCATCAAACATAGTTAAGAACCACCGCAAGGAAACTTGCTTTCACGTAAAAAAACAGCATCGATCCATCCGTTCGGGAGCTACTATGCCACAGAGAGACATACAGACAGACATAGGCGTCAAACTTTTTACTCCCCTCTTTTTGTAGTGAGGGTAAAAAAGAGCGTACACGGGTAGGTCGACCGGGAAAAGCCAAAGCAGATACCGCTGGAAAGACGTAGCCTACAAAGACGTCTAATAAGATCTCTAAGAAGATCTACAGATAGCTCAGATTAAAGTGTTATTTTCTGGTTTCATAGGACAAGATGCACTTTGAGTTGCTGAGCCAGCGCAGTAAGAATGAGTACCTTTAGGTTGACAACATAGTACTGAGTACCTCGCGATATCTCCCCGGCAAACACTTAACGTTGATTCTTAAGTACTTACTTACTTTTAAATGGCGTCCTGATGAAAGCTAAGAACAAGATCAAATATACTGTAACAGATCTTCGAACATACGAGTACAAACATTGAATGGACCAAATATTAACATATTTCTAATCCTATTACAAATTATACGATCAACTCACTTCACTGGTCGCAACTCAGCCGACTCAACGTATAAGGGCTAACGACCAATGAAAGCCACAAGTCAATACAGTAGTCGTTACACCGTCTGTCGTTATTATCCGCATGCTGTATATCATCTGTATATTATTCTATCGGCTAGTGAAAACGGCTCCGTATTATTTACGGAAATCTCTCGGACTCCGAAAGATGGTCAGAACGACCAATGAAAATGAGTAAATTAAAATTTAAAGAGATTTACTAGTTCGTTTACCGAATCATCGCTGCAAGGCAAGCTGCGGCTGGCCGGCGCCACGGCGGCGCCACTGTGTCGTGGACACGAACGTGGTTCCCCCTACAAAAAAACAACAACAGCCTAGAAATATTCTCTTCAAATCTACTATAGAAAAATTAAAAATAAATAGAGCGTTCGTCCAAACACGATTTGAAGCCTGATTTATCTGCTCACCACACCCAAAATACTACTTTAATTATTCTTAGTTCAATATTACTATAGTAAAATACTAACTGAATTTCTTTGTTTCGAATAATCTACGCGACACCCAAAAGTGACCAGCCGATTTTTATACATCCAATGGTTTTCTTTGTTCTCTTACCCTGACTACCTTTTATTAATTAAACATTTAGTTTGGCGCCATATCCCTTTAACTGTCGGACGCCCGGAGCGGGCGTCTGATGTATTGTTATTCTATTGTGTCTGCTATGTCGACATTTGAAGGGCTATTTGAATAGAACTTCATTATAACCCTTCAATACCAATAATGTCTTAACGGCTTAACTGATTTTCATCAAACATGGCTAAAAATTACCACAGCAAACTTCATTTCACGTTAACAACCGTATTGAAATCGGTCCATCAAAAACAAATTCTTATATGTACAAGTTTGCCCTAAACCACAGAATTAATAATAGTATTACATAATGCCTAAACCTCGTGGTCTCTCCCATAGGAGAACCCATATCATTCATATATATCATTAGAAATTGACCTCGAACCTTTACTTGCTTACTTTTCATTCTTTTCAAGTTCTGATCAAAAATATGTTGGTATTCGAGTTTACTTATTGTCGAACATACAAAAATAGGATTGAATAAAAAAAATATTCCTATTGCAAATTTTCAGATCAACTCACTTGTCCGTCTTGTGAGGGCTTGGACTCTGCATTTACAGTCCTGAAACAAGTCCGTCTTATTATAAAACGCATACACTAGATCCATTTCTTTATTTCTTCCTGCAGATGTCGTAAGAAGCGACTCAAGGATAAATTCGTCACGAACACCAGGCTTCCAAACAGCAGCGTTGGAAGCTTGATAGTAATACACTGCGCTCGCCAACCCTCCTGTCAAGCGTGCCGGGAATGACATAATCCCCTAATGGAAGAACCAAAACTTTAGCACTAGGTTCAAACCATTACCCGCCTAAAGCATGTTGACATTGACATTATGAGATACTTAGTCTGATTTTAGTAGATCGTTTAGGTTTTTAGGTCGTGTGGATAAGTGATTTAAAACTTAACCTGGTAAATTAAATAGTCAAGAAAAATCCTGCGGGTTAAAGGATCCAAAAACGCGCCGCTTTGGAAGCGTTCGCGCAAATCATTCGTATGAATCCCGCATTCAAAAATGAGGTGACACTCCGGAAATTTGATGCTCCATATATCTGTGAATTTTTATTTTATGTTTAACTGAAAAATATGGGTCTATTATTTTTAGATAATCATAAAGATGGAATAATGACAATCATACTTTTCTGACCCTGTCGTCACCCTCACTTCTAGATTCGACACTTATGTTCGCAGTGCGCTTGCAAAAAGCGTCACTTAGTCCCGGGAGTTGTAAAATACTTGTAAGTTACCTGTCGCCTGGTAACGTCTGGTTTTGGCTGTCGTTGCTTTTGACGCCGGGCATGCTGCTTTTCTCCAAGGGGCGCAGCGTCGGGCACTCACATTTCACGCTACTCTTTGGAGTGGAAGTAGCTGGCTTGTCAGACACATGGCTCGGAGTTGGCGTCGACTGTATTATAGAATTATCATTGTAAATCAATACTAGGCTACCTGACTTCCCCTATAAAAACACGTTGTTTGGAAATCAACTAACGACCAATGAAAGCAACAAGTCAATACGTGGTCGTTACACCATCAGTCGTTATTCCACGCATGTTATATATTAACTGCATATTAGTCTATTGACTAGTGAAAACGACTCCGCATTTATTTACGAACGTCTCTCGCACCCTCGCATTGATCAGAACTATCAATGAAAATGAGCCATAACATACTATTTAAAGAGACTTTCTCTTTACTTTTTCAAAACATTGCAAACCCTTTACCTCGGCTCATTAACTTGCTTACTTTTCGTTATTTTCAAGTTCTGATCAACGATATGTTCGTATTCGAGTTACTTATGGTCGAACATACAAAAATCGAATCGAGTAAAAAATTTTCCTATAGCTAATTTTCAGATCAACTCACTTGTAAATGTCCGTCTTGTGAGGGCTTGGAATCTGCTTTTACAGTCCTGTAACAAGTCCGTCTTATTATAAAACACACACTAATTTGATCCATTTCTTCCTGTGCGTGTCGTAAGAGGCGACTCAAGGATAAATTCTTCATGAACACCAAAACAGGCTTCCAGGCGGCAGCGTCGGAAGCTCGATAGTGATACAATACTGAGCTCGCCAACCCGCCCGCCAACCCGCCCGCCAAGCGTGCCGAGAATGGCATTATCTCCTAATGGGGGTACAAAAAACTTGATCGCTAGCATGGTATAATAAAATAAGGTATTCTCTTCCCGTGACAGCTGATGACGTAGGAAGAACTTGACTACGTCATCAGTGTAATATGTTGCCTCTGTGTGAAATTGAATTACCCGAGCGTAGTGCATTTTTGAACTTTATATACCAATTTCAAATTAATAATCCATTTTATCAATTTATAAAATTTTGAATTGATGAATGACGCAAGAATCGCGAGATTCTTAATAGCTAAGTTACTTAACATTTTATTTAATATTCATGAACTAATTGAGAAAGTCCTTAAATTTACTGAAAAGAACAATCAGTGGCAACACTTTCGTGACGTAGTCAAGTTCGTTCTCGGAAAGAGAATACCTTATTTTATACCATGATCGCTAGGTTTAATCCATTACGCGCCCAAAGAATGTTGACATTGACATTACGAGATTCTTAGTGTGATTTAGTAGATTGTTTAGGGTGGATAAGTGATTTAAAACTTAACCTGGTAAATTAAATAGTCAAAAAATCTTGCGCGTTTAGGGTTCCAAAAATGCGCCGCTTTGAAAGCGCTCGCTTAAATTAAATTAAATTAAATAAATATGGACAAATTACACTGATTGAGCTAGCCCCAAAGTAAGTTCGAGACTTGTGTTATGGATACTAACTCAACGATACTATATTTTATAACAAATACATATATAGATAAACATCCAAGACCCAGGACAATTTGAAAAAGGCCATTTTCCAACTTGCCCTGGCTGGGATCGAACCCAGGACCTCCGGATTGGCGGTCTAGCGTGTTGACCATTACGCCACGGAGGTCGTCAAAATCATTATTAAAATTTCATATAAATCATTCGTATGAATCTCGCATTCAAAAATGCGGTGACGTCGCAACTCCGGAACTTTGATGCTCCGTATATCTGTCAATTTTTATTTTATGTTTAACTGAAAAATATGGGTCCATTATTTATAGACAATCTAATCTAAAAGATGGAATAATTGCAATCATACTTTTCTGACCCTGCCGTTACCCTCATTTCTAGATTCGACACTTATGTTCGCAGTGCGCTTGCAAAAAGCGTCACGTCCCTGGAGTTTTAGAATACCTTGTAAATTACCTGTCGCCTGGTGCCGTCTGGCTTGGGCTGTCGTTGCTTTTGACGCCGGTCACGCTGCTCTTCTTTAATTGGCGCAGCGTCGGGCACTCACACTTTACGCTGCTCTTTGGGGTTGAAGTAGCCGACTTGTCAGAGACATGGCTCGGAGTTGGCGTCGACTGTATTATAGCAACTTTATAAATCAATACACAGGCAAAGATAATATAAAAAGGATCATTACACCCCTTGCTTCCGGTTAAGAAAGACATCGTGTTTTTTTCGGCGGGTAGGAGTGAATTAAATAACATCTAAATTAAGTCTCTCTGTTTTAAAAATTCAAATAAATTTTATTACTAAGTTTAATACCACTTACTGTATGTACGGTATCTACATATAATACACTCTACCTGCCAGCACTATTTCCTTTCACTGAAAAACAATGGAAGCACTTCAAAAGTCTATGTCTGCAATGATGGTGCACTTCAATAGCAAGATGGCGGAATTCCAAAGTGAGTTACAGCAGGCCAGCCCTACACCTACAGTCAATGCTCTGGCTGCAGAGTTCTCCACGTTCAAGTCCTTCATGGCTTCTTCTATGGTGAGCTTTCAGCATCAGCTGGAGTTGATGATGAGGCACCAAGATCACCTGGAAATGTCCGGTAGGCGGTATGTGCTTCTTATGCATGGAGTAGCTGAACACCCTAAAGAGGACACAGCAGCAGTGGTTGTGAAGACGGTTATTGAGTTGCTGAAGATTGATGGCTTTACAGAAGCTGACATAAGGAGAGTTCATCGTATGGGCAGCAACTCAAAGGATAGGCCGCGACCAATACATATTGAATTTCTTCGCATGCCTATGAAGGATCGCTGTTGGATGGCCAAAACCGGACTCAAGGGATCGGGAATCACTCTGTCACCTGCAGTATTCTAACCATATTAGTAACAACTTTTCACAAAGTATGCATCCCCTTTTGGACCCACGACTACCGGGTCTTTAGGCGAAAGTCTTGACCACTAAACCACGAAGGCAGTCCACATACCTGTGACTCTGACAATGACTGTCGTTTAGTGACAAAAGTCATTATTGCACACGAGTGAACTATATAGTGGAAATATACACATAAAATATACACGAGGAAACATCGCGGCTGAGCAACTTGCGGTCATCCTGCGCCACAGCAACTCTTTCCTCTTGAGAGACTAGGCTACCTGACTTCCCCTATAAAAACACGTTGTTTGGAAATCAACTAACGACCAACGAAAGCCACAAGTTAATATAGTGGTCGTTACACCATCTGTCGTTATTTCCCGCATGCTATATATCAACTGTATAATGTCTATTGACTAGTGAAAACGACTCCGCATTTATTTACGAACGTCTCTCGCATCCTCGCATTGGTCAGAATTATCAATGAAAATGAGCCATGACATACAATTTAAAGAGACTTTCTATGTATCAAAACATCGCGAACCCTCGACCTCGGCTCATTTACTTGCTTACTTTTTATTATTTTCGTGTTCTGATCAAAGATATGTAGGTACTAGAGTTACTTATTGTCAAACATACAAAAATCGAATTGACTAAAAAATCTATTCCTATTGCTAATTTTCAGATCAACTCACTTGTAAATGTCCGTTTTGTGAGGGCTTGGACTCTGCCTTTACAATCCTGAAACAAGTCCGTTTTATTATAAAACACACTAACTTGATCCATTTCTTCCTGTGGATGTCGTAAGAGGCCACTCAAGGAAAAATTTGTCACGTACACCAAAACAGGCTTCCAGGCAGCAGCGGCGGAAGCTTGACAGTGATACAACACTGCGCTCGCCATGTTAAAACTTTCATCATATCAGCCACAGGAAGTCCACTGCTGGACATAGGCCTCCCCCAAAGATTTCCAAAACGACCGATCGGAAGCGGCCTGCATCCAGCGCCTTCCTGCAACATTGCGCAGGTCGTCTGACAATCAAGCAGGTGGGTGTCCTACGCTGCGCTTGCGGGTACGTGGCCACCATTCGAGAACCTTTCTGCCCCATCGGCCATCGGTTCTTCGCGCTACGTGCCCCGCCCACTGCCACTTTAATGAACTAATCCGCTTGGCTATGTCAGTGACCTTCGTTCTTCTACGGATCTCCTCATTTCTGATTCGATCACGTAGAGAAACACCGAGCATAGTCCTCTCCATAGCCCGTTGAGCGACTTTGAGCCTTCTTATGAGACCCATAGTAAAGGACCACGTTTCAGAGATATAAGTCATCACTGGTGACACACATTGATTAAACACTTTCGTCTTGAGGCACTGAGGTATTCTAGACGATAAAACATTGCGCAATTTTCTGAACGCTGCCCAACCTAGTCAAATTCTTCGAAAGACCTCTTCCTCAAAGCTGGAACTTCCTGCCTGGATCAATGATGAACTTTGATGCTCCGTATCTTCGTGAATTTTTACATTTTGTTAAATTGAAAACTATGGTTCTATTATTTTTGGATAATCTTAAAGATGGATGCAAAAAGAGTCACTTAGGCCCGGGAGACGTAAAATTCCTGTAAGTTACCTGTCCCCTTGAGCCGTCTGGCCTTGGCTGTCGTTGCTTTTGACGCCGGTCACGCTGCCCTTCTCCAAGTCGCGCAGTGTCGGGCACTCACACTTCACGCTTCTCTTTGGAGTTGAAGTAGCCGGCTTGTTAGAGTCATGGCTCGGAGTTGGCGTAGACTGTATTATAGCATCTTTGTAAATCAAAACACATATCAAAAGATTATTCCTCCACTTGCTTCGAAGGAAGACATTGTGAGAAAACGACTATAGTTTACTAGTGTGCAAAAATACGGTTGTCACTAGACAACAGTCATAGTTACAATCACAGGTGCGTGAACCGCCTTCCTGATTACTCGCTGCTTTGCGGAAACATCGCGGCTGAGCAACTCGCTGCCACCCTGCGCCACAGCGCCACTTTCCTCATGAGAGACTAGGCTACCTGACTTTCCCTATAAAACACGTTCTTTGGAAATCAACTACAAATAGACTTACCATTAACTTACTAAATTTAAATATTTCAATTACTTAAAGAAAAGACTGATATTAATCCTACTCTTCTGTATCCTTCATAATCCAAACCGTCACTTCTTTACTAGCCATATCATGGTTCTACATTCCACTCAAATTTTGTATCCTCTCGACTTGCTATACAAGACTAATACAAGACTAAGGCTCATTTATATTGGTCGCAACCCTAGTCGAATCCCTGTATAAGTGCTAACGACCAATTGAAGTCACAAGTCAATACAATGGTCTGGCCTTATTCCCCATATGCTGTATATTAACTGTACATTAGTCTATAAACTAGTGAAAACGGCTCCCCGCATTAATTACAGAACCCTCTCATCCCGAATGCTGGTCAGAACTTCCAATGATAATGAGCCATAACTTATATGACTTTAAAGAGACTTACTCGTTTGTTTACCGAAACATCGTTGCTAGGCAAGTTGCGGCTAGCTGGCGCCATGGCGGCACCACTGTGTCGTGGACAGATACGTGGTTCCTCCTACAAAATAAATCACAGCCTATCAATATTCCCTTCATAACTATTATTAAAAATTTTGAGTGCCTCACAATGGAGGTGCAAAAAACCGTATCACTAGGTTTAAATCATATACAATCATAGCAAGATTGAATAACCTGATTATCGAAAAAGATAGATGATAACAAACGCCATTTAAAGTTTGTTTAAACCTATCCAAGGATTGGTTCTGGTCTACCCGTCAGAAGTTATGCAAACGGCAGTCGCTCTATGTAAAAACTAGTAACCTCGTCAAATCACCTAGGTCAGGATCGAATTACTAATAATTTGCGAAGACTTACTCGCTGCACTGAAACATCGTGGCTGAGCAACTCGCTGCCACCCTGCGCCACAGCGCCACTTTCCTCATGAGAGATTAGGCTACCAGACTTTCCCTATCCCTTCTTGATTCAAATATCTCAATTATTTAAAAAAGGTTTGCACGGATCGTAGTAAGTGGAAATCCATAGTCTTTGCCTGCCCCCATGGGAAACAGGTTTGAAAATATGTATGTCTGTATGTATTTAAAAAAGAGGTCCAATCACGATTGTCATGATAAAATAGAGATTACATTTTCATTGTTTTTATTGAGAAATAAGCTAAGTAGCTTTTTCTAAACTAGTTGTGGTTAGTATGCTACTTTCGAAGCAGGCGTGGCCAAGTGGATTAGGGACTGGCCGCTTCTTTTGTGAGCCACGAGCTTCAGAGTTCAATCCTCACTAGGCGCAACTTGTACCTCTAGGTTTTCTAATCATTAACAGCTCGCAAGAGGTAAGCTCAGTCATCTCCCTGCCTCGCACTTTCCGCCTTTTCCTACATCTTTGGTACCGCAAGTAGCTTATCGTTCCAGTTTTGTTATGTTTAAATCATTAGTGAATTGAAGTAACATTCATAATAAATAATGTAATAAAATAACATAATACCTTGTTTTTATAATGAAAAAGAATTATTTCTTTCTAATGGAACATTAATTTTATTTTTTACCTAATTTTTTGACTAACTACAATTTGACCGTCACTCACAGTAATGCAAAGCTGAGCTTACGCCTTAAGGAATTTTCGGACTGTTTGACGGAAAACATGGGAGGAAAAAAGGGACACTAGTTCTCATTAGTCATATAAGATTTTTTCTATTCTTTAGCATATAAACATGGTAGCATTAAAAAAGAGAAGAAATTAGTCGTACTCTTCTCTATCCTTCGTCGTCCTCCGTCAAACCGTTACTTATTTATTTAGCCATATCATGGTTCTACAAAATTTGTATTCTCAAATTTTGTATCCTCTCGACATGTTATTCAAAGTCTAATGGCTCATTTTCATTGGTCGCAATTCAGTCAACTCCCCGTATAAGGTAACAACCAATTAAAATCACAAGTCAATACAGTGGTCGTCATATCTATCGACTAGTGAAAATGATTCCCCACATTAATTAAGGAAATCTCTCGCGCCCCGAATGCTGGTCAGAACTATCAATGAAAATGAGCCATAACTTATTATTTATAGAGACTTACTCGTTTTTTATTCGAAACATCGTTGCTAGGCAAGTTGCTGCTAACCGGCGCCGTGGCGGCGCCACTGTGTCGTGGACAGGAAGGTGGTTTTCCCTACAAAAAAAAAACTATTTCAACAAATATTTCCCTCATATCTATTATTGAACATTTTAAAAAATACAGCATTGGTCCAAACATGATGTGAAGTATAAAATTAAGTAGTAGTCAGTAATTTACCCCTTATCTACTCACCACACCCAAAATATTACTTTAATCTCAGTTCAATATTACTATGGAAAATTACTAAAGCAATTTCTTTGTTACACAAACGCTACACCCAAAAGTGATAGCCAATTTTCATCCACCCGATGGTTTTCTTCATTCTCTAACCCTTACTGCAATTTGTTTTTGCGCCATATTTGAATAGGACTTCATTATAACCCTTCACCTCCAATAACTTTTGAACAGCTAAACCGATTCGCATCAAACATAACTAAGAACCACCGCAAGGATACTTTCTTTCATATAAAAAAACCATATCGAAATCGGTCCATCAAAGTCAAATTCTTATATTAGTTTGCTCTAAACCTTGTGGTCTCTCTCCATAGTCGAACCCTTGACCTAGGCTCATTTACTTACTTACTTAGGTACTCCAGTTACTCATTGTCACACATACAAAAATCGGATTGACTAAAAAATATTCCTATTTCATTTTGAGATCAACTCACTTGTAAATGTCCTTTTTGTGAGGGCTTGGACTCTGCGTTTGCAGTCCTGAAACAAGTCCGTCTAATTATAAAACAGGGACTAACTTTATTGACTAAAGGATCGTTACGCTTTGTAAACAATTGAATATTGTGGATCAATGGTTTTTATAAAAAAATAAAGGAAACATTCGACACAAACACAAAAAGAACTTATGTTTGCAGTGCTCTTGCGAAAAGCGTCACTTTTAGGCTCGAGAGACGTAAAATACCTGTAAATTACCTGTCGTCTGGTGCCGCCTGGCTTTGGCTGTCGTTGCTTTTGACTCCGGTCACGCTGCTCTTCTTCAAGGGGCGCAGCGCCGTGCACTCACACTTTACGTTTCTCCTTGGAGTGGAAGTAGCCGGCTTGTCAGAGGATAGGCTCGGAGTCGACGTCGACTGTATTATAAACATCTTTGTAAATCATTACCAGAATCAAAAGATCATTTCACCACTTACTTTTGGTGAGGGAAGAAATCGTGAGAAAACGAACACTATAGTTCACGAGTGTGCAATAATAAATATTGTCACTAGACGACAGGACAGCAGAATATTTCCAATTTTATAAGAATTGTTTTCAGTCCGGTAAGGATATTGCAGGCTTGAATCACCTGATTATCCGAAAAGAAAGATGATTCCAAACGCCATCTAGCGTTTGCTCAAACCTATCCAAAGATTGGTTCTGGTCTACATTTTGGGTTGAGTATATCAGACGGCAGTCGCCTCAGGCAGTCGCTCTGTGTAAAAACCAGTAACCTCGTCAAATCACCTAGGTCAGGTAGCAGACCCCGGGCTCTGAAGCGTTATCGCTGAGGATGCAACCAGGAATAGGAGAGGATGATGGTGACAGACATTGAGCTAAGCCTTTGGGTACCGCAAAAAATCTGACAAAAGTGTTAGTTGATACACTTGATTAGAGAGAGAAGAGAAATCTAAGTACTTATAATTCGCGGAGACTTACTCGGTGCATTGCGGAACTATCGCGGCTGAGCAACTCACTGCCACCCTGTGCAACAGCAGTCAGGTAGCCTAGTCTCTCACGGGGAAAGTGTTCCCCGTGAGAGACTAGGCTACCTGACTTCCCCTATAAAAACATGTTACTTAGAAATCAAATACAAATATACTTACCATTTACCTAAAATGCTTCATTTCTTTCTAATAAAACTTTAATTTTATTTTTATGTAAATTTTTACTGGTTACTTTTGGCGCTCACTAACACTAAGGCAAAGCTGAGCTTACGCCTTGAGGACTATATGGTCTTTGAATCACCACTTTAGGTGAAAAAAATCATGTGGAACCTGCACACTAGTTCTCATTATTTATATAAGTCTTTTCTATTATTAAGCATAGAGTAATATTATAATATAACCTAGTCAATTCAATTCAATTCATTTATTGCTTTTCACATTGTACATATATAACACTTTACTACATAGTCACTTCTTAAATTAGTAGGTACAACATGAGCCCTGATAGGGCATTGCAAAAGAAAAAAAATGGAACGGCATGCGGTTTTATTTTTCGTTAGTATTTATCTAATATAAAATTAGTTAGTTATTATTTAAATAAAGATTGATTTGTTTAGTAGTTTTTTGATACGAGTAGGTAATGTCAGTTTGTATAACAAAGTCAGTATTTTAATTCACTCAATATTAGCTATTTTTGTGTATTTATATTTATGTACTTTACATTTATATTGTTGGTTTTATTCTTTTAAATGTCAATTTTCTTTTTATTATTATCATTTATTTTTTCCATTGTCCAATGTACTTATAATATATACGTTATTCGTCATTTATTTTATATTTTTTCAAATCTTTATCATTAAAGTCGTGGCCTCGATAAAGAGAAGAGTGAGATTAATCCTACTCTTCTCTATCCTTCGTCTTCCAAACCGTCACTTATGGAGGCTAGGAACTTCACATTCAACTCATATTTAGTATCCTCTTGACTTCGTATACAAAACCTTATGGCTCATTTTCATTGGTCGCAACTCAATCGAGTTCCCGTATAAGAAATAAAGACCAATGAAAGTCACAGGTTAATACAGTGGTCGTTACTCTGTCTGTGGTAATTCCACGCATGCTGTATATAAACTGTAAATTAATCTATCGACTAATGAAAACGACTCCCTGCATTAATTACTTAAATGTTTAGCACCCAAAAATTTTAATTTTTTTAAGTAATTAGGCTTTGAGGTCAAATTCAATATTATTAAAATCTGAATATTCATAACTTAAATAACATTGATGGCCAAGTATGTTTTACATGTCGATAAGTATAATTTACGTTACGTGTACTGTACATTGAAATAAAATTTATTTATTAAAGAAAAGCTATCATTACTAGCACTTCGCAACGACCACTGCTGAGAAGAAACGCTGAAAAAAACTCAACTTCACAGCACTGGTCGCCTACTCGCCAGAAGGGCTTTATTATTATTATGTCTTTTTAAAATTAATAAATACTTAACCTAATTCAAAATAAATTACGTAGTAAGAAACGATGGTCCCTAATACTGGTCAGAACGACCAATGAAAATAAGCCATAAATTACAGTTTAAAAAGACTTACTCGTTCTTTCACCGAAACATCATTGGTGGGCAAATTGCGGGTAGTGTGTCCTGGGCAGGTACACTCCTCCTTCAAAAGGAATGCAGTATGTAAGTTTACCCTTCATATCTAGTATTGAAATTTACAAAAAATAAGCGGCCAAGTGCGAGTCGGACTCGCCCATGAAGGGTTCCGTAGTAGCAAATAACATAATATAAAAGTCTTGTAGTATGCTTTTTTTTGAGTTTTTATATTTGAGTTGATTAAATGAAAGGTAAATTGCCGTTTATGATTTATGACGTATTAAAAAAAAACTACTTGCTAGATATCGTTCAAACCAATTTTCGCTGGTAGTTTTTATGGTAATGAACATCATGTATTTTTTTTAGTTTTATAATTCCCTTATTTTAGAAGTTACGGGGGGGGGGACACACTTTTTTCCACTTTGGAAGTGTCTCCCGCGCAAAGTATTCGGTTTAGAAAAAAATGATATTAGAAACCTCAATATCATTTTTGAAGACCTATTCATAGATACCCCACACGTATGGGTTTGATGAAAAATAAATTTTTGAGTTTCAGTTCTAAGTATGGGGAACCCCCAAAATTTATTGTTTTTTTTCTATTTTTGTGTCAAAACCTTAATGCGGTTCACATAATACATCTACTTACCAAGTTTCAACAGTATAGGTCTAATAGTTTCTGAAAAAAGTGGCTGTGACATACGGACGGACAGACAGACAGACATGACGAATCTATAAGGGTTCCGTTTTTGCCATTTGGCTACGGAACCCTAAAAAAGCATTAGTCCCAACACGATTTGAGGAATAAATAAAATAGGGACTACAGTTGTTTTTGAATCCAATCACTTCTGTAAATGTATGCGAATTTACCGATTATTTTACGAACGCGCAAAGACAAAATCCTCATTTTTAATTTGAACTTGGAAATCTTTTGACTATTTTGAAAACAAAATTGCACATGTTATGCATAGTCTAGGTCAATGAGACTGAATTCGATTGATTTGAATCGCAAAGTCTTATTTAGTATATTCAAACTTTTACGCTAATGCAATGATACAATTTTGAGTCATCATAACAAAATCAGCAAAAAAGTAGTATTCTCTGCTTACTTCTGTGGGCAAAAGATGTCTGTATGTATGTTTAAATATTCCGAAACCCATAGAAAAAATCAAAACTCAATTCTCACGTCCCGACTTTCAAGCATTCACCCTTCACCTCCAATGACTTTTGAACGGCTGAACTGATTTTCATCAAACACAGCAGAACCACCGCAAGGAAACTTGCTTTCACGTAAGAAAACTCTCCATTTAAGTCGAATTTTTATATTAGTTTGCTCTAAACCTCGCGGTCTCTACCCATCGGCGAACCCT
The DNA here is from genome assembly GCA_963555685.1 of Acrobasis consociella. Lineage (NCBI taxonomy): Eukaryota > Metazoa > Arthropoda > Insecta > Lepidoptera > Pyralidae > Acrobasis > Acrobasis consociella. Next base: position 1,018,585 of record OY743106.1, read on the forward strand.
TGTCCTAGGCTCATTTACTTGCTTACTTTTCTGATCAAAAATATGTAGGTACTCCAGTTACTCATTGTCACACATACAAACATCGGATTGACTAAAAAATATTCCTATTTCATTTTGAGATCAACTCACTTGTAAATGTCCTTTTTGTGAGGGCTTGGACTCTGCGTTTGCAGTCCTGAAACAAGTCCGTCTAATTATAAAACAGGGACTAACTTTATTGACTAAAGGATCGTTACGCTTTGTAAACAATTGTACATTGTGGATCAATGGTTTTTATTTATTTATACATATAATAAAACAGTAAAAAAAGTGTGTCTGTACATTAAATATATTTCCAAAAAAAATATTGGGGGCCATGGAGACGTAGTAATAGAGTAAGAATTTTAAAAAAAATGTCTGTCTGTTTGTCTGTTTGTCTGTTTGTCTGTTTGTCTGTATGTCTGTTTGTCTGTTTGTATACGCTAATCTCCGGAAATACTAGACGGATTCGAACGAAACTTTTTTTGTTATATAGCTATTAAGCCTGGGCAACATATAGGGTATAAATGATTTTGGAAAATGGAACGCCTGATGCAGAACCATAATGGTCCAGCTAAACTGTAAGAGATATAAAAATGCCGCCTTAGTAAAAGTTGTTCAGCCTGATGAGCATTTTCCAGAGACATAAAGTTCACGCGAACGAAGTCGCGGGCTTCGGCTAGTTACTTAATAAAACAGTAAAAAAAGTGTGTCTGTACATTAAATATATTACCAAAAAAAATATTGGGGGCGATGGAGATGTAGTAATAGAGTAAGAATTTAAAAAAAATGTCTGTCTGTTTGTCTGTTTGTCTGTTTGTCTGTTTGTCTGTTTGTCTGTTTGTCTGTTTGTCTGTTTGTCTGTTTGTCTGTTTGTCTGTTTGTCTGTTTGTCTGTTTGTCTGTTTGTCTGTTTGTCTGTTTGTCTGTTTGTCTGTTTGTCTGTTTGTCTGTTTGTCTGTTTGTTGTTTGTCTGTTTGTCTGTTTGTCTGTTTGTCTGTTTGTCTGTTTGTCTGTTTGTCTGTTTGTCTGTTTGTCTGTTTGTCTGTTTGTCTGTTTGTCTGTTTGTCTGTTTGTCTGTTTGTCTGTTTGTCTGTTTGTCTGTTTGTCTGTTTGTCTGTTTGTCTGTTTGTCTGTTTGTCTGTTTGTCTGTTTGTCTGTTTGTCTGTTTGTCTGTTTGTCTGTTTGTCTGTTTGTCTGTTTGTCTGTTTGTCTGTTTGTCTGTTTGTCTGTTTGTCTGTTTGTCTGTTTGTCTGTTTGTCTGTTTGTCTGTTTGTCTGTTTGTCTGTTTGTCTGTTTGTCTGTTTGCCTGTTTGCCTGTTTGCCTGTTTGTCTGTTTGTCTGTTTGTCTGTTTGTCTGTTTGTCTGTTTGTCTGTTTGTCTGTTTGTCTGTTTGTCTGTTTGTCTGTTTGTCTGTTTGTCTGTTTGTCTGTTTGTCTGTTTGTCTGTTTGTCTGTTTGTCTGTTTGTCTGTTTGTCTGTTTGTCTGTTTGTCTGTTTGTCTGTTTGTCTGTTTGTCTGTTTGTCTGTTTGTCTGTTTGTCTGTTTGTCTGTTTGTCTGTTTGTCTGTTTGTCTGTATGTCTGTTTGTCTGTTTGTACACGCTAATCTCCGGAAATACTGGACGGATTCGAATGAAACTTTTTTTGTTATTTAGCTATTAAGCCTGGGCAACATATAGGGTATAAATGGTTTGGGAAAATGGAACGCCTGATGCAGAACCATAATGGTCCAGCTAAACTATAAGAGATATAAAAATGCCGCCTAAGTAAAAGTTGTTTAGCCTGATGAGCATTTTCCAGAGACATTAAGTCCACGCGAACGAAGTCGCGGGCTTCGGCTCGTAAATAAATAAAGGAAACATTCGACACAAACACCAAAAGAACTAATGTTTGCAGCGCTCTTGCAAAAAGCGTCACTTTTAGGCTCGAGAGACGTAAAATACCTGTAAATTACCTGTCGTCTGGTGCCGTCTGGCTTTGGCTGTCGTTGCTTTTGACTCCGGTCACGCTGCTCTTCTTCAAGGGGCGCAGCGTCGTGCACTCACACTTTACGTTTCTCTTTGGAGTGGAAGTAGCCGGCTTGTTAGAGGATAGGCTCGGAGTCGACGTCGACTGTATTATAAACATCTTTGTAAATCAATACCAGAATCAAAAGATCATTTCACCACTTACTTTTGGTAAGGGAAGAAATCGTGAGAAAACGAACACTATAGTTCACGAGTGTGCAATAATAAATATTGTCACTAGACGACAGGACAGCAAAATATTTCCAATTTTATAAGAATTGTTTTCAGTCCGGTAAGGATATTGCAGACTTGAATCACCTGATTATCCGAAAAGAAAGATGGTTCCAAACGCCATCTAGCGTTTGCTCAAACCTATCCAAAGATTGGTTCTGGTCTACATTTTGGGTTGAGTACATCAGACGGCAGTCGCCTTAGGCAGTCGCTCTGTGTAAAAACCAGTAACCTCGTCAAATCACCTAGGTTAGGTAGCAGACCCCGGGCTCTGAAGCGTTACCGCTGAGGATGCAACCAGGAATAGGAGAGGATTATGGTGACAGACCTTGAGCTAAGCCTTTGGGTACCGCAAAAAATCTGACAAAAGTGTTAGTTGATACACTCGATTAGAGAGAGAAGAGAAATCTAAGTACTTATAATTCGCGGAGACTTACTCGGTGCATTGCGGAACCATCGCGGCTGAGCAACTCACTGCCACCCTGTGCAACAGCACCACTTTCCCCGTGAGAGACTAGGCTACCTGACTTCCCCTATAAAAACGTGTTACTTAGAAATCAACTACAAATATACTTACCATTTACCTTCTTGATTTAAATATTTCAATTACTTAAGAGACGTCCAATCGCAATTTGAAGGATAAAATAGAGATTAGATTTTTATTGTTTTTACAAAGAAATAAGCTATTGTGGTTAGTATGTTACTTTCGAAGCGGGGGTGGCGAAGTGGTTTCGCGACTAGCCGCTGCTTCTGTGAGGCACGAGTCCAATTCTCACTAGGTCCGACTTCGACCTCTGGGTTTTCTAATCATATATATTACATACAGTTCCTGACAGATAAGCTCAGCTTTGCATATGTGTGAGTGTACGTAAAACACCGGCCTGGGGTACGTCATCTCCCTGCTGCGCACTTTCCGGCTGCACCTTTACCTTTGGTATGGTACCACAAGCAGTTTAATATTCCAGTGTTGATGTGTTTGAATTATTAGCAAAATAAACTGGAAATAATATTAAATAATGTAATAAAATATCGTAATACCGTGTTTTTTTGATAATGAAAATGTTTCATTTCTTTCTAATAAAACTTTAATTTTATTTTTATGTAAATTTTTGACTGGTTACTTTTTGCGCTCACTAACACTAAGGCAAAACTGAGCTTACGCTTTGAGGACTATATGGTCTTTGAATCACCACCATTTGCTTTAGGTGAAAAAAACCATGTGAAACCTGCACACTAGTTCTCATTATTCATATAAGTCTTTTCTATTATTAAGCATAGAGCAGTCTTTCCCAAAGTGGGCGATAACGCCCCCTTGTGGGCGCTGCAGGTCTCAAGGGGGGCGGTAAGAGACCCAGAAAGAAAATGTTTTTTTTTTGCTAGGAGCTTTATTTAGCTAGGAGGCCTCTTAAACAACGACTGCAAGAGCTCTCGACTCTCAACAACAACTTGTGAACATCAACTAATATGAATTAAAAGATTGCTCAAACTCGGTTCTATATTTCTCTCTGTTTTAATACTATAAAGTTGCGTTTCAATAATCATTCTTATTGGCAGGTGGAGCCCGTAAGAGTTAACTTGAGACCTAAGCGCCGTTGTATGTTACCTACTGCGCTCAGGTTTCAAGTTGCGGGTTATAGTAAAAGTTTCGTTTAGAATTCTCCGTTAATATACACATATAGGTCACAATAATTAATTAATTTAATTTGAAGTTATAGTGGTTTTTAAATAGGTGAAAAAATGGGGGCGCTAAAAAAATATTTATTCTCAAAGTGGGCAGTAGACAAAATAAGTTTGGGAACCACTGGCATAGAGTAACAATATAATATAACCTAGTCGTGACCTCGATAAAGAGAAGAGTGAGATTAATCCTAGCCTTCTCTATCCTTTGTCTTCCAAACCGTCACTTATTTACTAGCCTCCACATTCCACTCATATTTAGTATCCTCTCGACTTCCTTCGTATACAAAGCCTTATTGCTCATTTTCATTGGTCGCAACTCAATCGAGTTCCCGTATAAGAAGTAACGACCAATGAAAGTCACAAGTTAATACAGTGGTCGTTACTCTGTCTTGTCTGTGGTAATTCCCCGCATGCTGTATATCAACTGTAAATTAATCTATCGACTAGTGAAAACGACTCCCTGCATTAATTACTTAAATGTCTCGCACCCAAATTTTTTTAATTTTATTAAGTAATAAGGCTTTTAGGTCAAATTCAATATTATTAAAATCTGAATATTCATAACTTAAATATCATTGATGGCCAATTGATTTTAGAGTAATTAAAGGGTTATTAAATTTATCTAATAAGTATGTTTTACACGTCGATAAGTATAATTTACGTTACGTGTACTGTACATTAAAATAAAATTTATTTTTTAAAGAAAAGCTATCATTACTAGCACTTCGCAACGACCACTGCTAAGAAGAAACGCTGAAAGAAACTCAACTTCACAGCACTGGTCGCCTACTCGCCAGAAGGGCTTTGTTATTATTATTATGTCTTTTTTAATTAATAAATACTTAACCTAATTCAAAATAAATTACGTAGTAAGAAACGATGGCCCCGAATACTGGTCAGAACGACCAATGAAAATATGCCATAAATTACAGTTTAAAAACACTTACTCGTTCTTTCACCGAAACATCATTGGTGGGCAAATTGCGGGTAGTGTGTCCTGGGCAGGTACACTCCTCCTTCAAAAGGAATGCAGTATGTAAGTATACCCTTCATATCTACTATTGAAATTTAACAAAAAAAAGGCATTAGTCCCAACACGATTTGAGGAATAAAATAGGGACTTACAGTTGTTATTGAATCCAATCACTTCTGTAAATGTATGCGAATTTACCGATTATTTTACGAACACGCAAAGACAAAATCCTCATTTTTAATTTAAACTTTGAAATCTTTTGACTATTTTGAAAACAAAATTGCTCATGTTATGCATAGTCTAGGTCAATGAGACTGAATTCGATTGATTTGAATCGCAAAGTCTTATTTAGTATATTAAACTTTTACGCTAATGCAATGAATAATGATACAATTTTGAGTCATCATAACAAAATCAGCAAAAAAGTAATATTCTCTGCTTACTTCTGTGGGCAAAAGGTGTATTTATGCATGTATGTTGGTATGTATGTTTAAATATTCCGAAACCCATAGAAAAAAACAAAACTCAATTCCCACGTCCCGACTTTCAAGCGTTCACCCTTCACCTCCAATGACTTTTGAACGGCTGAACTGATTTTCATCAAACACAGCAGAACCACCGCAAGGAAACTTGCTTTCACGTAAGAAAACTCTCCATTTAAGTCGAATTTTTATATTTGTTTGCTCTAAACCTCGCGGTCTCTCCCCATCGGCGAACCCTTGACCTAGGCTCATTTACTTGCTTACTTTTCTGATCAAAAATATGTAGGTACTCCAGTTACTCTTGTCAAACATACAAAAATCGGATTGACTAAAAAATATTCCTATTTTATTTTGAGATCAACTCACTTGTAAATGTCCTTTTTGTGAGGGCTTGGACTCTGCGTTTGCAGTCCTGAAACAAGTCCGTCTAATTATAAAACAGGGACTAACTTTATTGACTAAAGGATCGTTACGCTTTGTAAACAATTGTATATTGTAGATCAACGGTTTTTATAAATAAATAAAGGAAATGTTCGACACAAACAATAAAAGAACTTATGTTTGCAGCTCTTGCGAAAAGCGTCACTTTTAGGCTCGAGAGACGTAAAATACCTGTAAATTACCTGTCGTCTGGTGCTGTCTGGCTTTGGCTGTCGTTGCTTTTGACTCCGGTCACGCTGCTCTTCTTCAAGGGGCGCAGCGTCGTGCACTCACACTTTACGTTTCTCTTTGGAGTGGAAGTAGCCGGCTTGTTTGAGGATAGGCTCGGAGTCGACGTCGACTGTATTATAAACATCTTTGTAAATAATAATAATAATAAACACTATAGTTCACGAGTGTGCAATAATAAATATTGTCACTAGACGACAGGACAGCAGAATATTTCCAATTTTATAAGAATTGTTTTCAGTCCGGTAAGGATATTGCAGGCTAGAATCACCTGATTATCCGAAAAGAAAGATGATTCCAAACGCCATCTAGCGTTTGCTCAAACCTATCCAAAGATTGGTTCTGGTCTACATTTTGAGTTGAGTACATCAGACGGCAGTCGCCTTAGGCAGTCGCTCAGTAACCTCGTCAAATCACCTAAGTTAGGTAGCAGACCCCGGGCTCTGAAGCGTTACCGCTGAGGATGCTACCAGGAATAGGAGAGGATGATGGTGACAGACATTGAGCTAAGCCTTTGGGTACCGCAAAAAATCTGACAAAAGTGTTAGTTGATACACTCGATTAGAGAGAGAAGAGAAATCTAAGTACTTATAATTCGCGGAGACTTACTCGGTGCATTGCGGAACCATCGCGGCTGAGCAACTCACTGCCACCCTGTGCAACAGCACCACTTTTCCCGTGAGAGACTAGGCTACCTGACTTCCCCTATAAAAACGTGTTACTTAGAAATCAACTACAAATATACTTACCATTTACCTTCTTGATTTAAATATTTAAATTACTTAAGAGACGTCCAATCGCAATTTGAAGGATAAAATAGAGATTAGATTTTTATTGTTTTTACGAAGAAATAAGCTATTGTGGTTAGTATGTTACTTTCGAAGCGGGGGTGGCGAAATGGTTTCGCGACTAGCCGCTGCTTCTGTGAGGCACGAGTCCAATTCTCACTAGGTCCGACTTCAACCTCTGGGTTTTCTAATCATATGTATTACATACAGTTCCTGAGAGATAAGCTCAGCTTTGCATATGTGTGAGTGAGTGTACGTAAAACACCGGCCTGGGGTACGTCATCTCCCTGCTGCGCACTTTCCGGCTTCACCTTCACCTTTGGTATGGTACCACAAGCAGCTTAATATTCCAGTGTTGATGTGTTTGAATTATTGGCAAAATAAACTGGAAATAATATTAAATAATGTAATAAAATATCGTAATATCGTGTTTTTTTTATAATGAAAATGCTTCATTTCTTTCTAATAAAACTTTAATTTTACTTTTATGTAAATTTTTGACTGGTTACTTTTGGCGCTCACTAACACTAAGGCAAAGCTGAGCTTGCGCCTTGAGGACTATATGGTCTTTGAATCACCACCATTTGCTTTAGGTGAAAAAAACCTTGTGAAACCTGCACACTAGTTCTCATTATTCATATAAGTCTTTTCTATTATTAAACATAGAGTAACAATATAATATAACCTAGTCGTGGCCTCGATAAAGAGAAGAGTGAGATTAATCCTACTCTTCTCTATCCTTCGTCTTCCAAACCGTCACTTATTTACTAGCTTCCATATTCCGCTCATATTTAGTATCCTCTCGACTTCGTATACAAAGCCTTATGGCTCATTTTTATTGGTCGCAACTCAATCGAGTTCCCGTATAAGAAGTAACGACCAATGAAAGTCACAAGTTAATACAGTGGTCGTTACTCTGTCTGTGGTAATTCCCCGCATGCTGTATATCAACTGTAAATTAATCTATCGACTAGTGAAAACGACTCCCTGCATTAATTACTTAAATGTCTCGCATCCAAAAATTTTTAATTTTATTAAGTAATTAGGCTTTTAGGTCAAATTCAATATTATTAAAATCTGAATATTCATAAATATCATTGATGGTCAATTGATTTTAGAGTAATTAAAGGGTTATTTAATTCATCTAATAAGTATGTTTTACACGTCAATAAGTATAATTTACGTTACGTGTACTGTACATTAAAATAAAATTTTTTTTTTAAAGAAAAGCTATCATTACTAGCACTTCGCAACGACCACTGCTAAGAAGAAACGCTGAAAGAAACTCAACTTCACAGCACTGGTCGCCTACTCGCCAGAAGGGCTTTGTTATTATTATTTTGTCTTTTTTAATTAATAAATACTTAACCTAATTCAAAATAAATTACGTATTAAGAAACGATGGTCCCGAATACTGGTCAGAACGACCAATGAAAATAAGCCATAAATTACAGTTTAAAAACACTTACTCGTTCTTTCACCGAAACATCATTGGTGGGCAAATTGCGGGTAGTGTGTCCTGGGCAGGTACACTCCTCCTTCAAAAGGAATGCAGTATGTAAGTATACCCTTCATATCTAGTATTGAAATTTACGAAAAAAAAAGCATTAGTCCCAACACGATTTGAGGAATAAAATAGGGACTTACAGTTGTTATTGAATCCAATCACTTCTGTAAATGTATGCAAATTTACCGATTATTTTACGAACGCGCAAAGACAAAATCCTGATTTTTAATTTGAACTTTGAAATCTTTTGACTATTTTGAAAACAATATTGCTCATGTTGTGCATAGTCTAGGTCAATGAGACTGAATTCAGTCTTATTTAGTATATTCAAACTTTTGCGCTAATGCGATGATACAATTTTGAGTCATCATAAAAAAAATCAGCAAAAAAGTAGTATTCTCTGCTTACTTCTGTGGGCAAAAGGTGTTTGTACATATGTGTGTAGGTATGTATGTTTAAATATTCCGAAACCCATAGAAAAAATCAAAACTCAATTCTCACGTCCCGACTTTCAAGCATTCACCCTTCACCTCCAATGACTTTTGAACGGCTGAACTGATTTTCATCAAACACAGCAGAACCACCGCAAGAAAACTTGCTTTCACGTAAGAAAACTCTCCATTTAAGTCGAATTTTTATATAAGTTTGCTCTAAACCTCGCGGTCTCTACCCATCGGCGAACCCTTGTCCTAGGCTCATTTACTTGCTTACTTTTCTGATCAAAAATATGTAGGTACTCCAGTTACTCATTGTCACACATACAAACATCGGATTGACTAAAAAATATTCCTATTTCATTTTGAGATCAACTCACTTGTAAATGTCCTTTTTGTGAGGGCTTGGACTCTGCGTTTGCAGTCCTGAAACAAGTCCGTCTAATTATAAAACAGGGACTAACTTTATTGACTAAAGCATCGTTACGCTTTGTAAACAATTGTATATTGTGGATCAATGGTTTTTATAAATAAATAAAGGAAACATTCGACACAAACACCAAAAGAACTAATGTTTGCAGCGCTCTTGCGAAAAGCGTCACTTTTAGGCTCGAGAGACGTAAAATACCTGTAAATTACCTGTCGTCTGGTGCCGTCTGGCTTTGGCTGTCGTTGCTTTTGACTCCGGTCACGCTGCTCTTCTTCAAGGGGCGCAGCGTCGTGCACTCACACTTTACGTTTCTCTTTGGAGTGGAAGTAGCCGGCTTGTTAGAGGATAGGCTCGGAGTCGACGTCGACTGTATTATAAACATCTTTGTAAATCAATACCAGAATCAAAAGATCATTTCACCACTTGCTTTTGGTGAGGGAAGACATCGTGAGAAAGCATAAACACTATAGTTCACGAGTGTGCAATAATAAATATTGTCACTAGACGACAGGACAGCAGAATATTTCCAATTTTATAAGAATTGTTTTTAGTCCGGTAAGGATATTGCAGGCTTTAATCACCTGATTATCCGAAAAGAAAGATGGTACCAAACGCCATCTAGCGTTTGCTCAAACCTATCCAAAGATTGGTTCTGGTCTACATTTTGGGTTGAATATATCAGACGGCAGTCGCCTCAGGCAGTCGCTCTGTGTAAAAAGCAGTAACCTCGTCAAATCACCTAGGTTAGGTAGCAGACCCCGGGCTGTGAAGCGTTACCGCTGAGGATGCAACCAGGAATAGGAGAGGATGATGGTGACAGACATTGAGCTAAGCCTTTGGGTACCGCAAAAAATCAGACAAAAGTGTTAGTTAATACACTCGATTAGAGAGAGAAGAGAAATCTAAGTACTTATAATTCGCGGAGACTTACTCGGTGCATTGCGGAACCATCGCGGCTGAGCAACTCACTGCCACCCTGTGCAACAGCACCACTTTCCCCGTGAGAGACTAGGCTACCTGACTTCCCCTATAAAAACGTGTTACTTAGAAATCAACTACAAATATACTTACCATTTACCTTCTTGATTTAAATATTTCAATTACTTAAGAGACGTCCAATCACAATTTGAAGGATAAAATAGAGATTACATTTTTATTGTTTTTACAAAGAAATAAGCTATTGTGGTTAGTATGTTACTTTCGAAGCGGGGGTGGCGAAGTGGTTTCGCGACTAGCCGCTGCTTCTGTGAGGCACGAGTCCAATTCTCACTAGGTCCGACTTCGACCTCTGGGTTTTCTAATCATATATATTACATACAGTTCCTGAGAGATAAGCTCAGCTTTGCATATGTGTGAGTGAGTGTACGTAAAACACCGGCCTGGGGTACGTCATCTCCCTGCTGCGCACTTTCCGGCTTCACCTTTACCTTTGGTATGGTACCACAAGCAGCTTAATATTCCAGTGTTGATGTGTTTGAATTATTGGCGAAATAAACTGAAAATAATATTAAATAATGTAATAAAATATCGTAATATCGTGTTTTTTTATAATGAAATTGCTTCATTTCTTTCTAATAAAACTTTAATTTTATTTTTATGTAAATTTTTGACTGGTTACTTTTGGCGCTCACTAACACTAAGGCAAAACTGAGCTTACGCCTTGAGGACTATATGGTCTTTGAATCACCACCATTTGCTTTAGGTGAAAAAAACCATGTGAAACCTGCACACTAGTTCTCATTATTCATATAAGTCTTTTCTATTATTAAGCATAGAGTAACAATATAATATAACCTAGTCGTGACCTCGATAAAGAGAAGAGTGAGATTAATCCTACTCTTCTCTATCCTTCGTCTTCCAAACCGTCACTTATTTACTAGCTTCTACATTCCACTTATATTTAGTATCCTCTCGACTTCGTGTACAAAGCCTTATGGCTCATTTTTATTGGTCGCAACTCAATCGAGTTCCCGTATAAGAAGTAACGACCAATGAAAGTCACAAGTTAATACAGTGGTCGTTACTCTGTCTGTGGTAATTCCCCACATGCTGTATATCAACTGTAAATTAATCTATCGACTAGTGAAAACGACTCCTTGCATTAATTACTTAAATGTCTCGCACCCAAAATTTTTTAATTTTATTAAGTAATTAGGCTTTTAGGTCTAATTCAATATTATTAAAATCTGAATATTCATAACTTAAATATCATTGATGGCCAATTGATTTAAGAGTAATTAAAGGGTTATTTAATTCATCTAATAAGTATGTTTTACACGTCGATAAGTATAATTTACGTTACGTGTAATGTACATTAAAATAAAATTTATTTTTTAAAGAAAAGCTATCATTACTAGCACTTCGCAACGACCACTGCTGAGAAGAAACGCTGAAAAAAACACAACTTCACAGCACTGGTCGCCTACTCGCCAGAAGGGCTTTATTATTATTATGTCTTTTTTTAATAATAAATAATTCAAAATAAATTACGTAGTAAGAAACGATGGTCCCGAATACTGGTCAGAACGACCAATGAAAATATGCCATAAATTACAGTTTAAAAAGACTTACTCGTTCTTTCACCGAAACATCATTGGTGGGCAAATTGCGGGTAGTGTGTCCTGGGCAGGTACACTCCTCCTTCAAAAGCAATGCAGTATGTAAGTATACCCTTCATATCTACTATTGAAATTTACAAAAAAACAGCATTAGTCCAAACACGATTTGAGGAATAAAATAGGGACTTACAGTTGTTATTGAATCCAATCACTTCTGTAAATGTATGCGAATTTACCGATTATTTTACGAACGCGTAAAGACAAAATCCTCATTTTTAATTTGAACTTTGAAATCTTTTGACTATTTTGAAAACAAAATTGCACATGTTATGCATAGTCTAGGTCAATGAGACTGAATTCGATTGATTTGAATCGCAAAGTCTTATCTAGTATATTCAAACTTTTACGCTAATGCAATGATACAATTTTGAGTCATCATAACAAAATCAGCAAAAAAGTAGTTTTCTCTGCTTACTTCTGTGGGCAAAGTGTGTATATATGTATGTAGGTATGGATGTTTAAATATTCCGAAACCCATAGAAAAAATCAAAACTCAATTCTCACGTCCCGACTTTCAAGCGTTCACCCTTCACCTCCAATGACTTTTGAACGGCTGAACTGATTTTCATCAAACACAGCAGAACCACCGCAAGGAAACTTGCTTTCACGTAAGAAAACTATCCATTTAAGTCGAATTTTTATATTAGTTTGCTCTAAACCTCGCGGTCTCTCCCCATCGGCGAACCCTTGACCTAGGCTCATTCACTTGCTTACTTTTCAAGTTCTGATCAAAGATATATAGGTACTTATCGTCAAACATACAAAAATCGGATTGACTAAAAAAATTCCTATTGCTAATTTTCAGATCAACTCACTTGTGAATGTCCGTCATGTGTCAGCTTTTGTGATGGCTTGGACTCTGCGTTTACAGTCCTGAAACAAGTCCATCTAATTATAAAACACGGACTAACTTAATCGACTAAAGGATACATTCGTCACGAACACCAAAACAGGCTTCCGGACAGCAGCGTCTCATTAGCTCGATAGTGACACAACACTGCGTTCGCCAACCAGCCTGCCAAGAGTTGCGAAAATGGCAAAATTCCTCCAATGGAGGTACAAAATACTTGATTTTACTACATATCAACTTGTTTAAGGTGGGTTAAACCTCAACCTGGTAAACTAAATAGTCAAGAATCCTGTGGGCGGAAGAGACAAAGATAAGCGCATTTAAATTTCACATAACGTCACCGCTAGGTTCGATTTTTACTTAGCGGTGACGTCGCTAGCCCCCACTCCGGAACATCGATCCTCCGTATCTTTATTTTTTCCTTTTTTGTTCATTTAAAAAAATATGGGTTCATTATTTTTAGATTATCTAAAAGATGGACTTATTACAATCATATTTTCCGGACCCTGTCGTTACCCCTATAATATAATCGACACTAATGTTGGCAGTGCGCTTGCAAAAAGCGTCACTTAGGCCCGAGTCGTAAAATACCTGTAAATTACCTGTCGCCTGGTGCCGTCTGAGTTTGGTTGTCGCTGCTTCTGACGGTCACGCTGCTCTTCTTTAACTGGCGTAGCGTCGGGCACTCACACTTTACTCTTCTCTTTTTAGTGGAAGTAGCCGGCTTGTCAAAGACCAGGCTCGGAGTTGACGTCGACTGTATTATAGCATCATTGTAAAGCAATACACAGGTCAAAAGATCATTCCACCACTTGCTTCCAGTGAAAAAAGACATCGTGAGAAATCCTACCCACTATAGTTCACTAGTGTGCCATAGTGAATGTTGTCACTAGACGACGCTCATTGTCACAGTCACACGTGAACTGCCTCCGTGGTCTAGTGGTCAAGGCATTTGTTTTGTGGATACAAACACTACTGGCTAAGCATAATTTTTAATTTTTTTTAATGTTGTTTCCAGTCAATTTAGGATATTGCAGGCTCAACGGACGGCCCTCCGGAGTGGAAGGCAGGCGCGTGTGCGTGTCAGCGCGCCTGTCCTTGGGCCAAGAGGCCAAGGCGGCGGTTGCTCCGGCCCCTCTGATTCAGCAGAGGGTGCCGTGAGGCCGTTGGCGATCCGGGGCCGCTTAAGTAGCGGCCGGCCGCGCCGGGGCTGTGGAGCATGAAGAAGCACACGGTCCCGGCCGATAGCGGCTGAGAGGTGACACCATGAAGTTTTTAGTGGTAACACCACATAACCTTACCGGTGTCCCGTAACCGGTAAGGTATACGAAGGGATTTTCTCCGAGACAAAAAAAAGGATATTGCAGGCTTGAATCACCTGATTTTCCGATAAAAGGAGGATTCCAAACGCCATCTAGCGTTTACCCAAACTTATCCAAGGGTTGGTTCTGGTCTACCCTTTGGGTTGCGAAGGTCAGTAAAACCAGTAACCTCGTCAAATCACCTAGGTTAGGTAGCGGACCCCGGGCTCTGAAGCATTACCGCTGAAGATGCAACCGGGAATACGGAAGAATGATGATTACAGTTATTGAGCTAATCAGATGCCTTTGGGTATCGCAAAAAATCTGACAAAATTGTTAATTGTGTGTCAATTCGATTAGAGAGAGAGAAAATAGACATTTTTATAATTCGCGGAGACTTACTCGCTGCATTGCGTAAACATCGCGGTTGAGGAACTGGTTGCCACACTGTGCCACAGGGCCTCTTTCCTCGTTAGAGACTAGGCTACCTGACTCCTCCTATAAAAAGACAATGCCTAGAAATCAAGTACAGACATAGCTATTTGCCATTTAATTTACAAGATATGTAATTCAAACACTATTTTTAGGACTAAATATAGATAACATTGTGGTGAAGGATATCATTGTGAGGAACTTGAAACCTTTTAGCTTGAGGAACTTGAAACCTTTTAGCTTATGAATAATATTAGCCTTTTCTATAAGAATTGCAAACATATAACCAAAATATTAATAGGCGCAGAAAATTGTAAAATCTTTACATATTATTAATTTAGATATTTTTCCGAGCATTGTTATGCTATTTAAATCAATATTAGACATTAATCTTATAAACTGGTGGCCTTACAGAAATAAAGAAGTGAGATTAACCTATCCTATCCTAATCTATCCTTCGTCGTCCAAACCGTCACTTCTTTACTAGCCATGGTTCTACATTCCACTAATTTTTTGTTCATGGTCATTTTTATTGGTCGCAACAAGTCTACTCCCCGTAATTTGCTACTTTCCCACAACTTAAATGAAATACTTTTTTCTTAACGTCAAAACAAACATTTACTTATCATGTGACTTGTACTAAGTCTCTTGGAGTAAAAAAGCAGTGTTAATATCAATTATTCCACAATAATAAATCTAAAATCACTTTAAAAATGGATATAATTAATGATAAGTGACATTCTTTTGTGACCTTTTATTTTCTTAGCAATATCTACCAAATAATTTATTAATACCCAATCACCGTAAGAGCTAACGACCAATGACAGTCACAAGTCAATGTAGTGGTCGTTTCGCCGTCTATGGGTATTCCCCGCATGCTGTGTCATTATCATCATATCAGCCACAGGACGTCCACTGCCGGACAGAGGCCTTCCACGAGGATTTCCAAAACGACCGATCGTTAGTATCGCACGCTGTATATTAACTGAAAATAACGCTATCGACTAGTGAAAACAACTCTCCGCATTGGTTATGGAAAACTCTAGCAGCCCGAAGCTGGTTAGAACAACCAATAAAAATAAGCCATAACTTACAATTTAAAGAGACTTACTTCGTCTAGCGAAACATTGACGCTAAGCAAGTCGCAGCAAACCGTCGCCAGGCCGGCATCACTGTATCTTGGACAGGTACATGGCTCTTCCTACAAAAGAAACACAACCTAGAAATGGTCCGTTGGTATAACTACTATTGAAAAATAAAAAAATACAACATTGGTCCAAACACGATTTGAAGGATAAAAAGGGGACTTACAGTTATTAGAATTCAATCAAAAGAAACAACACTTCTATAATTAAACGCGAATTTTTTAAGAATTATGTGTGTTATTTTAATTCTGAAACTTTAGCAAGCGATTTTTTTTATACCTTCATAATTTTTTCTCACTTCGAAAACTTTTGTCGATGTTTGCATAAATTTATTTAAAAAAAAACCGTTCACGTTATTTTATAGTTCAGCTAGGTTAATGAGAAATGACTGGCTATGTATTAAACCGCGGTGTCAGATTTGATATAATCAAATATTGCCGCTAATGCAATGATACAATTTTGAATTATTACAAAACCGGCAAAAAGTAGGTATTTAGGACTAGGTATTCCGATACCCATTGAAAAAATCAAAAAGCAATTCTCAACAAACCATTTAATGTGACTAAACCTCAGTCCTGCTCTAAAGACTCCTGGGAGGCGAACCTCGACTGGCGGTCCTCGGAGTGCGGGCGCGGCGGCATGTCCCCGGTAGCGGGCGGCGCGGCCTGCGCGGCGCGGGCGCGGCGCGGCTGCGTGCGCACACACGACACCGTCACCGACTCGTACCCGCGCACGCGCGACTCCGAGTGGTCGCCGCTCACAAAGTCCTTGCGGCAAGACTTCTCCGACACTTCTTTCAGCTGGAACGAATAACTCGGTCGACATTGTTCGTCATGACACAGGCTTCTCCGAAGAATTTCTATCGAACGAAAGATAAATATCGAACTTCACAGGGAACAAGTAGTGAAGTAAATTTTTGAGTTAATTCCTAAGCTACCATCTCATCTCTGTAATAATCTTTATAAAAGGCCCTGGTACTTGCTCCGTGACATCACCTCTTAATGCAGCAAAGACGCAAGCGCAGCGCATTTGCAGATCTTCAGACAAAGCTACTTGCCACGCTACTGTAAGTCTTACGGCATAGCAATTAAATATATTTTTGAATACCTTGGTTTTAGCCTGCTTCAGCTGTCGCCTCATCTCCCTGATGATGTCGTCCTTGAAGAGGGCCCTCGTACTGGCCGCGTGGCATTGCTCCTCTAACGCGGCGCACACGCGACGCATCGCTTGCAGATCTTCACTCAGAGCCACGTTGGCCATGCGTAAGGACTGTGGACACAAAATAACTTTTTTAAATGTTTTAGGAATAAGATTCTATAAAACCAAAATATCGAATATTATTTTTGAAACACAAAATCTCTGCATGCAGCCTAGACTCAAACCAAAACCTTGTTTTACTCAAATTATTCCATTTTAGTCTTCTAACAATACTAAAATGAATACCTACAAAAATTACGTTCAAATGGATTCTGTGGAAAAGAAGTTCTAATGTTTATAACCAAACTATTAAAAAACTGCGAAAACTGTTGCTTACCACTTCACTAATTATACTATTAATAATTGTTTTAATATTTAAAATTGTTTTATTATTGAAGTTTTTTTCCTCACTAATGTATTGAAAAACGTAGTACGGCACACGTGTGTATTGTTCATCACAAGTATCGGCGCCGTAGACACACGCGCAGGCTTCGCCCGCTTGTGTGTCAGCCCGCCTCAACTGTAATAAACAATTTACCACACTTGTATCATAATAGAAGAGAAGTATGGTAAATTGTTCATTACAGTCAAGGCGGGTTGAGTGTTGACACACAAGCGGGCGAAGTCAGTTGGCTTTTATGAATGCTTTATTAGAGCGTGTTACCTTCACATTAGCCTCTGTTTGCTGCATCTGCTCGGTGTGCTTGCGCTGCTCGTCGCGTAGCATCACGTTGTAGTCCTTCACCGGCTCCCAGTCGCTGCACTGCGCAGACAAACATCAATGGCTCTCGCCAAACGTTAGCTTTTGGACCATACAAAAATGACAATGTTAAATTTCTTCTATGACAAGTTTATTTGCCAGGAAAATTTAAAAATCCCCGACTTTCAATGGTTTCATAGTAAGCGCCATCTAGTGATGAGCTGAGGAACTTAATAGTTAGAACTTATATCCGTAGCGCCATCTATTAGTTGCCAGACAAACTACAAAAATCCCGAATTTCAAGCGCACCCCCAATAACTATTAAACGGCCGTATTGATTTTCATCAAACATAGCTATGAATGCAAGGGAACTTGCTTTTACGTAAAAAAACCCGCATCGAAATTGGTCAATCTTTTCGAGCGCTACAATGCCACAGACAGGCAGACATTAGCGTGAAACTTATATCACCCGTCTTTTTGTCGGGGGTTAAAAATTAAGTCGAAGCCTTTTTTGGCATTAACCACCAACATACACCCAGTTACAATAAAAAGATAGCAGAGAAAAAAAATATGGAGGATTATCCACTTAATTCCACCGACAAAAGCCAGCTCTTAAATTAAAGGAAAACCCAGTGAATAGGAGGTAACGATGGTAACGGTATCTACCTCTCACTCACACTCGTATTCAATGGGCCAGGAGGCTATTAGCATCAGCATTCATAAACTTTAAGTTACATGGTTCAAATATATCGCGCTATAAAATAGTGCCATCTCACTTGTTACGTACGGTAAGAGGGCGATAGCGTAAACATCGCCCCGCTAGAGCGTTCTGAAATCTGCCTTTAACTTTTATAAAGCAAGGTCAAAAAATCGTATTTGGACCAATGTGCTACATGGTTCTCTAAAAGATATGATTTATGTAAGTATAGAAAACTAAGCGATACAGTAGGTAAAGGAACATTTTAAAATTCGAAAATCACAAGGCACATTTTAGTGCGTAAAATGTAACTAAAACTAATATCAAATGTTATACTCGAAATTCAAGGGAAATATAAACAAAAAATAAATAAAATAAAACTGGTACTGTATATCAAAAAGAGTAAAATAAACATTGACAAAAAAATAAACATTATTATAAAATCGTCGAAGTCCACCGCTGTAGCCGTAAAATTCATTTGTCTAATATGAAATTTGTGAATGGTCTCTGTCTGTTTGGTCTCTGTTTTGGCTTCAGGTCGTCGCCTTCCGCCAACTTTTGCCGCCTGCAAACAATTCAAAAATCATGATTCGTACCCTGTTACCGTTTTGAGTACCTACAAATCCGTCTTTAGTTCTCAACCAAACCAGTAGACTACAGACTAGAGTAGATCTCTGATTTTTTTAGACCAGACTGCGATCAAAATATATATTTTTCAAAAACTGGAAAAGCCGTTGGTTCAGATTGTCGGATGGCTAGACGCTGGGTAGTGTTACTAGAAACTTTGAAAAATTTGGCACTGGTGTAAGATGACAAGTTTGAAAAGTCCAACCATCTACTCGTATCTAATTAAGTTTATCGTCATATGTCTGTATGCAGGTTGGAAACAATAAAAGAAAATGGGAAAAAATTGCCTAAAGAATCTTATGGCAACTTTTTCACATTTTCATTAGTCAGAAAAAAGTAAAAAAAAATCACTCACCAGTCAAGCGACCCGAATATGTCCGACTCCGTGATCTCATAGAAGTGTATCCCGTTTAGCGTGCAATAATCGAACTCTCTGAGCCTCCGCAGCACTTCCACCAGCCCCCGGATGTCCGAGTCCTTGCGCTGGAGCCGTCGCCGCAGCGCCGCAGTCTCCGCACGCAGCTCGCACAACATCTAAAGGCACGGAATATAATTTTACTTCGTGTTTCGCCTCAATATTAGCGTTTCATAATAATTATACTTCGAATTTTAATGTCAATGTAAGCTTATATTACTGTGCTTAAATATATTTGGACGGAAATTTTGTACGCTATTGGCTTTTGACTCTTTTTTTAATTGCTTATAATAAAAATCTAAAATTTACTTAAAATATAAAAATTGTATATTATAAAATCCTACAGATATTGTGCGAGGTGCGTAGCGCTGACGTGTTTAATTTTTCAATTTTTACTTAAACTAACCGCACTTGGGCCAGTTTACATGGGAAAGTATGCCGTATCATATTTGATATAACACGGCATTTTTAAAAAGCGTGAGTTTTATCTTATAACTTAAATTATCTACACAAACCGGTGGCACTCGTGGTGCAGTCGCATCACACCATTGTATAAGGAATGGACGTCAAAATTAGCACAGCAAAACATTCGCTCGCAAGTGACAGTTAGGGCCTTTTACACGAGTGATAAAGGTCATTTGACTTCATGGGCATGTACTCTGGCGGCTATGGATAAACAAAGATCACATTATTGTATATCACGCGTCTTCCGACTCAAGAAACTTTCCAAAGAGACTTGAAATTCTTAATGGCTCATTTTCATTGGTCGATTTGGAGACTCCCCGTACGCGGGCAAACGACCAATGAAAGCCACAAGTCATCGGCGGTCGTTACGACCTACGGTTATTCGCAACATGTATATCGACTTTATATTTCTCTATCTACGCATTTATAGAAAACTCACGCATCGAAAATGATGCGGGATGATTAAATACTTCATTGCGCTCGTTGTATAAAATATAGAATAAGGTAAAAAGTGTTACTTTTATATACAAAACTTTGCAGATAAAAATACAATGTAACCGTTAACATCAGACAATCTATAGCAAGACCGTTACTCCATGAAATAACAAGGTAGTTGACCGATAGTGCCGTCCCAATCTCTATGTCATCATTTCGTAACGTCGCAACGTACGTGCGATGTGCCGCTATCGGAGTAGCCCTCTACTCACCTCAAGGTGCCGTCTCCGCTCCACCATTAGCTTGGCAGTGGCCTCTGCCTCCAAGTCCTCCACGGCGCGCACCAGCAACGCGTTTTGCCCCATCAGGTCGCCCACCCACGAGCGAAGGAGATCCACTTGCATCTAGCGACCAATTAATGTAGAATTGGTATTATGAACTTAAATGAAATATAAAAGTTTATTTGGAAATCTTTGGGGGGTCCAGCAGTGGACTTCCTGTGGCTGATATGATGATAATGCTATGTAGGTATGTTTATTTTATTAGGTATCTATGTG
Organism: Acrobasis consociella; assembly: GCA_963555685.1. Classification (NCBI taxonomy): domain Eukaryota; kingdom Metazoa; phylum Arthropoda; class Insecta; order Lepidoptera; family Pyralidae; genus Acrobasis; species Acrobasis consociella. The sequence continues at coordinate 1,039,241 of OY743106.1, forward strand.
TTGTTTTTTTTTTTTTATATATAAAACTTAGTAGCGTTTGACCGCTTCTCACTTGGTGGAAGGCGACGAAACGGTCAGGGATGGATCACGCATACTCAAGTAATACCTATTCACTCTTCTCTTGAAGACATCCAAATTGTATCTTTCGGGGAATAAATGGGAGGGCAGAGCATTCCAGTCTCTAGCTGTACGTATAAGGAAAGAAGACGCAAAGCGTTTTGTACGAGTGGTTGGATCTTGTACTACATAGGAATGGAGCCCTGACCCTTTCCTGGTAGTTCGATAATGGAACGGCGAAGGTGGAATTAAATCATGAAGCTGCTGAGCGTTCTCCAAAGTGTAACCTGTAAAAGACAGATAGGCGGGCCACTCCACGACGATGCTCAAGACTTTGCAGTCTTTCAGAGACTAAGTTCTCGTCTCCTATGATTCTCCGGGCACGATTATCGATAGAGTCCAAAGCATCAAGCTGATACTGAGCTGATCCATCCCACAGGTGAGAGCAGTATTCAATACAAGACCTCACTTGAGCAGTGTAAAGGTTAAGCAACTGCTCGGGTGTGAAGTATTGCCTGACTCTGGATAGTATGCCCAGTTTTCTTGCAGCAATCTTGGCTCTGGACTCAATATATTGACCGAAATTAAGGTCTGATGTAATAAGCACCCCAAGGAGTTCCAATTTGTTGGTTAAGGGAATGGATATGCCCTGGAAGGTAGGAGTCATGGTAAAGGGGCTTTTTTTGGTAGAGAGAGACAGGCCTGGGTCTTGGATGCGTTGAATTTAACAAGGTTGGCATCACCCCAGTCAGAAACTGCCTTGAGTGATAAATTCGCTCGTTCAGTTATCAATACTCTTTCGGCCTCAATCTCAACTCTACTTGGTGTTGCGGAGGGAATATACCTCTCTGAAACAGTGCTGTCATCTGCATATCCGAACATGTCTGGTCTAAAAAGATCATTAATGTAGAAACAGTGACGCAGAGAGGACCGAACCCTGAGGTACCCCGGCATCTATATCCATTAGGTCAGACGAGCTCCCATCAACAAGAACACGTATTGACCTTTCTCTCAGGAAGTCGGCTATCCAATTGCATAGGCAAATTGGTATTCCATAGCAGGGGAGCTTACCAATAAGACTCTCGTGCCAGACTCTATCAAAAGCCTTAGAAATGTCAAGTGACACTCCAAGACCCTCGCCCTTTTTCTCAATGGCTTCGCCCCAAGTGTGAGTGGCGTATATTAGGAGATCTCCAGTAGACCGTCCTTGGCGGAAACCATACTGTTGGTCACTCAGGAGGTCATTGCTCTCTAGATAAGCTAAGAGGCGGGAGTTAAGAACACGTTCCATAACTTTGCAGAGGATTTCGTTTTATTTATGTAATTTTGTACCGCTACCACAGAATTAATCCGCTACCAAATCTCTATTTATCCTTATGGTTGACTGGGAGAGAACGCTTTTAGCGTCAAGTTCGCCAATTGTAAACAAAGTCAAAGTCAAATTCATTTATTTATCTTTGGATATTTGTATCACTTGATAATTGTCACTTTTTTTCCTTTCGATTTCTTATAAGGTAAATGTTGACGTCAGATCATTTACTTATAGCTAAGTTTACTGCCGCTTCCAAAGCGCAAGTACAGAAGAAACGGTAACAAACTGTACTGCAGCATTTTCTCCAATAACGTCAACTTACAATTATACTGGTATTAAAATTAGATATGTGGACTGAGAATACATTGTTATGTCATAATTATAAATTAAGCATGATGTCAAGTTTAAAATTAATGTCAATTTGTAAATTTTGTACTAAAACATGTACAGAATGTTCTTAAATTATGACATTTGTGAATGTACAAATACTAACCTTTAAGAGGGACCCGCGCCAAGCTCAAGCCAGACATTTTTGTCTCTAAGGTAATCATCGGTTCCGTAATAAGCTTTATCACAGAGTACTTTCTTAACATAAACTTTAAATTTTCTATCTGGCATACTAAGAACCGATTCTGGCAATTTATTATAAAACTTTATACAGTTTCCCATAAACGACTTACTAACTGTTTTCAGCCTATAGGACGGAGTAAATAAATCATTTATATTACGTAAGTTTCTATCCGTAAAATCACCCACTTTATTAAACAAGGCAATATTTTTCCTTACATACATTATATTTTCAAATATGTACTGGGATGGTACAGTAAGTATATCAATTTTCTTAAAAAAATCTCTTAGGGAGTCTCTTGATCCTAAACCGTAAATAAAACGAATTGCCCTTTTTTGCAAAATAAAAATAGTCTGTATATCAGCTGCACTCCCCCATAGAAGAATCCCATAAGACATCAGACTATGAAAGTAACTAAAGTAAACTAGTCTAGCAGTTGCCACATCTGTCAATTGTCTGATTCTCCTAATAGCGTAAACAATTGTATATTGTGGATTAATAAAGTTTTATTTATATAAATGATGATGATGATTAGCATTAAACATGCGACGTAATATTTAAGTAAAAAAATGAAAAAAAGATTAGACAACAATGATATTTACTATATTATTATGTGCGTTGCTAAACAACAATATTATTATGATGCTGCAGCACATAGCTGTAGCGTTGATATTCTAGTCCCTTCCTTATTTATTTTACAAAAGCGGAACAAATATAAGATCACTTCGCTTGTCCGTCTGTCTGTTTGTCACAGCCAATGTACACAGAAACTACTGGACCCCCAGCCCGTCTCCCCCTTTCACACACAGTAGTCACGGGGGAGCTGTGTGTGCAAGGGGGGAACCTTGCACACACAGCTCCCCCGTGACTACTGATGACTAGCTATACCTGCAGCTGGTGGCATCCGCCCCGTCGCTCGATGAGCTGCATCATCTGCTTGTACTGTTTCTGAACGTCCCCCAGCACCGCCAGCCCGTCTCCCCCCTTTCACACACAGCTCCCCCCATGACTACTGAAGACGTAGCTATACCTGCAGCTAATTGCAGCCGCCCCGTCGCTCGATGAGCTGCATCATCCGCTCGTACTGTTTCTGAACGTCCCCCAGCACCGCCAGCCCGTCTCCCCCCTTTGACAAACAGCTCCCCCCATGACTACTGAAGACGTAGCTATACCTGCAGCTGGTTGCATCCGCCCCGTCGCTCGATGAGCTGCATCATCTGCTTGTACTGTTTCTGAACGTCCCCCAGCACCGCCAGCCCGTCTCCCCCCTTTCACACACAACTCCCCCCATGACTACTGAAGACGTAGCTATACCTGCAGCTGGTTGCATCCGCCCCGCCGCTCAATAAGCTGCATCATCTGCTCGTACTGTTTCTGAACGTCCCCCAGCACCGCCAGCCCGTCTCCCCCCTTGCACACGCACGCATCGTCCCGCTCCGCCTCACACTCTACCACGTTGGAATCCATTACAGGTCTAATATATATAACTATTTCATTGGAACATTATTGTTGTGTATAAGTATGCTTACTGTCTGCTTGTCCTCTGACACTGACGCGGCCTTGACAGTGTTACTGATTTTAAGAATAAAATCAAGAATTGAAAAAGGTTATCTTTTTACGTTAGCCTATCCTAACTCTATGTTTTTACGTGAAACAAATCTTTAACTAAATTTTTTGACATTTTTATAGGATGATTAGCTGCGCCCCGCGGTGTTACCCGCGCCTAAAGCGTATGTGTTAACCTGTCATCTGTGAGCAGACCGGAATCCGGTCGACATGCATTGTTTTACTATTATGTCTGGTGTTTTGCACAGACGACGGGTTAGTCTAAGGCGCCAGCTTCCTGATTACCAAATTTTATCAAAATTGGTCCAGGCGTTTGCGCGTAAACAAGTAACAAACATACACACACACACACACACTAACAAACTTTCACCTTTATGATATTAGTGTGATGTATTATATAGTGTTTTTAAAAGCAAGTACAGTCCTTAATTTTTTCGAGTTCCCATACAAACGCGCTTTAACCTAATCGAACGCAGTCAGATCAGAGCAGATCTCCGAGTATATTAATAATAGCGGTAATAAATGGCTTGATTCCACTGACCTCCATATATACAAGTACGCTGGACCTATGATTAGCCGGGCCATAGTGAGGCGATTTGATTTTAGCCATTTTGGCGCTGATCGTAGAAGCAAAGTAGAAGTGGGTGGGTACGGAACTAATATTAGAAAGGGACAATGAGATACAATACATCAGCAATACATCGACATTTCCGAATTAGTTACGTCAGATTTAGTTCTCTTCCCACGCATTGGGGGCGCTTCAAATAGGCACAATAAAGAGCTGTCATTTCTTAGGGTATCATAGGTCCAGCGTACTTGTATATATGGAGGTCAGTGCTTGATCCAAATGAAATGACATAGAGGTAATTTTTTGTACGGTTAGGTACAACGAAACGGTGACCACGAGTGTCTGAAATATTTCCAAAAAGAATATTATAAATAATAGACGTGTTAGAGCTATACAACATTTATTGATAACAATTACAAAAATGCAGTACTTAGGTAGTCAACAAATAATAGGGTCAGTTTGACCGCAGCTTTAACTTGAGATTTCACATATACTTACATAGATTTTATCTGACTAACATTAGAAAGGACAAAACTCTAAAAATGGCTATTTATTTTAAAACTTGTAAATAAATATCAAATTCAATATGGTGACAAATGTCAAGTCCATTTTACAAATGTCAAATGTATGGTGGCGCCCTCCTGACAAATAAATGTCAGTAGTTTCGTCACTGTTTACAATAAACAATATTTTTCTCTTCGTAAATAATTAACATGATGTTAGACATTACGGAGTGCCCCCGCTGCCGGCGCTGGTTGCCGAATTGGCTGCCGGTGTTGGTATAACGCGATCTGTGTCTGTGTTACTTTCGTGGACACAGGAAACCTAACGAACCTAACCTACACTTCACGGCAAATTTTAAGTGCTGACGCCGGCAGCCCGTTTAAATCTCGGCTGCCGGCAGTATATTTTTAGGAGCCGGCGCCGGCAGCGGAGACACTCTCTAAACATTATTATGTAATAACTTCAACAAAGTTTGCGGTACTAGGTACCCAGAAAATGGTTACAGCTGCATAAGTCAAGTGTTTAGACAATAGTTTATAATAAATTACTTAGGTCTAGTCCCGGACAGATAGGTTTTTGGTTCGTTTGAACGGAGGTTCACTTACAATTGTGCTTAATCTAAGTCCACAAATTATAACACCTTGATATAATATAACAGTATATACATACAACAAAATCAAACTAAATGTTGTTACAGATATGAGAGAGAACAACAAAGCCGACCCGAAGCAATTACTGCACTTGTTCGGTTTAATTCGGCTTGTGCCGATCGGGCAGTTCATTTGACATGATTTGACACATCATTTGATTCGGCAATATTTGTGAAACGACAAAGCCGACCTGAAGCAATAACTGTATACACGGCTTCATAGTGACATTGACAGTTGTGCCGATCGGGTAGTTCATTCGAGTCGACAAATCTTTTGATTCGGCAATCTTTGTGAAACAAAAAAGCCGACCTGAAGCAATAACTAAATACGTTCGACTTCATTCTGACATAGACAGTTGTGCCGATCGGGTAGTTCATTCGGGTCGACAAATCATTCGATTCGGCAATATTTGTAAAACGACAAAACCAACCTGAAGCTATTACTACATACACGGCTTTATTGTGACATTGACAGTTGTGCCGATCGGGTATTACATTCAGATTGACACTTCATTTGATTCGGCAATCTTTGTAAACTTAGCCCTACATTATTATTTATGATTTGAAAAATGTTTACCGTGTAAATGAAACTCACTTTAAAGTTTTTACTACAGTACGCTTAACATAAAGGAACTATAGTTTTAAATATATATAAATACATATCTGTAATAAGTTCAAAACTTATTGAGGTACACTTTTTAAGCTCCCTTTATTACATTAACTATATGCCTTACCCGATAACATACATACATACTATCATACCTGTTTCCCACTCATGTAGGCAGACTTCACTTTTAATTACATAGTTACTCACTTACCTCACATATAACAAGTAATTTATTTAAAAAAAAAAGACGTGTGGCACTCGGGGACTGCCGCGTTAAAGCTATTGCATAGCATTTTGTATCAACTTATGCAATTATAATTATTTATTTTATTTATGCAGTATTTCTTTTTCTTTGATAATAATTCAAGTTACACTTTTTGAGCGTGGTGACCGATAAGAAAACAAATTTTTCTTTTATTAAATAAATAAAAAGTTAATATTGTTTAAAATATTATCGCACGCACACAACGCCGTGTCGAAGACTTTCGAACTGAAACGACGTTAGACGATGCACGGCCTTCAAGCCACATCTCCGTGCCCGTCGGAGTGGGGAGCGTGAGGTTTTTTCGTTACGGAATTTCTGGATTCGGTCCCCGCGCTCAAGGCCCGCGATAGAAGCTATGCAATAGCTTAACAAGCTGTTATCTATACCTATGACCCAAAAAAGTTGAAGTAATCCTCGAGACGAATCAATCGAGCCCAAACTCGGTGGTATGTTGATTTATACACCTTCTAGCTCCATCATCAGATCATCATAATATTGCATTGTCATGCGATATATGTATGCGTGCAAAATTTCAGCTCAATCGGAAACCGAGAAGTGGGTCAAATTTATCTTGCAAGATTGATTACAGACAGACAGACAATGGGACAGGTGAAACTAAATAAAATCTTGTAAAAAACATTTATATATAATGCAAAATAGATGAAAAAGTGTTAATAGAATGTGCATCCAAAAATAGTTGGTACATTTTGGAATGTCTTTCTAACTATCAGTTGAAAATTGAATTTGTATAAGCATTTTTGTTATATTGACACGTCATATATTCTTAAATATTATAAATACAGTATGCTGTCGATATTCTCTAGATCAAAGGAGTCAGATCACAATTTTTGCGAACAAGTTGCGCCGAATTTCAGCCGCGTAAATTCGGTTGCGTATTTTCGGCTAGTCTTTCAAGCTTTCCACTTATAGACTACATGAAGGAAGGTACATTTGGCAATTGAACTAAACGAACACTACGGTAATACCTGCTTTGGTATACGCTCCTACGGAACCTAGACTTTAAGCCTAGTTCTAACACTTATATTTACATTGTGCTACTTAGGTATAACATACATCAAAAACCTACCCTCTTATTTAAAAAAAAAATCAACCGTTTGCTAAATATATTTTAGTTAAAACATATTTCATCCTTTTCCCTCTTTTTGTAATTCGACATAGAAAGAACGAGACAAAACATATTTTAACAAAACTAGGTTTATAAAACTTTTTTTATGAATAAAGGGGCTAGACTCCAGAATTAGAAAAACTAGTCAAGTGCGCGTCAGACTTGCACGCGAAGTGCTCTTATCATCGCACTTTTTCTTTCATTATGTTTATTTTGTTACATTAAAAAATTTGATGTAATGCCCGCAATATCTTGATATTTTCTTAATAGAAATAACAAAACATAACAAAAACAATAAAAATTAACAAAAATGGTTTTAAAAAAAGTTTTGTCAGGATTACGAAGATAAAAATACGAAAACATAAGATCTTTAATTTTTTAAACGCAAGAGATCTTAATAAGAAAATAGATAAACAAGAAAAAAACTAGCTTCCTTTAAAAAAAGTATTTTCGGGATTTTTAATTTAAAGACAGTTTATACTTAAGGCAAGAAATCTTAATAAGAAAAGAAACAAACAACCAAAAATCTTTAGCATACCTTAAGAAAGTATTTTCGTTTTATTTTTAGTTAGTTTATGCTTATGTATTTTATAAATCTTTGCATAACATGAGTTCACGTTCTATCACGTACACCTAATTTTGGAGTCTGGTTAACGGATTTGCTACTCTTTCTTCCACATTCATTCTCAAATCGGTGATACTCCGTGGGTACTCCATGCCATCATCTGAAACAAAAACTGGACTTGTTAGCAAACTTTATAGAACTTCTACTTCTTAGAATAAAGCGTTTTGTTTCTAAAAAAAAATATCCTGTTAGAATGTTTATTTGCCAGCCCTTATAACATACTCATAAAAATTAACAAATTTCTGCTAAATCTATTTTAGTTATAAACATATATATTTATATTTATTTATATTTATTTATTTATACATGTTTTGTCTCGTTTGTTCAATGTCAAATATTAAAAAAAGGGAAGGTAACAACACATGTTTTAACTAAAGTAGGTTTAGCAAACGGTGGTAAATTTTTATGAATATGAGGGTAGACCTTTACGCAGGCACTTTTATACGTCAACTAACTGTACCCGCAGTCTTCGCTCCCCGTAGGAATTTAGGGATAAAGAGTACCCTATGTCCTTCCCCGAGTCTCATACTATATCCATGCCAAATATCATCCAAATAGGTTTAGTAGTTTAAGCGTGAAGAGGTACAAACAAACAAATATACAAACTCACTTTCGCATTTATAATATTAGCAGGATAAGCATAATTTACATTGTAGTGTATTAAAATTTATTTCTTTAAAAACTCGTGTCAGATTTTTCAAGCTCCCTACCAGGGGCCTGACCCGCTTTGATAGAATAACTCTAGCTATACGTAGATAAGTAGAATAACTCTAGATATACGTAACACAGCCACAGCAATACCCACCTAGAGCAACAGTCACAAGTTGTCCATCTCTTCCTCAGTCCTCTGCGTTCAGTACAGCTGTTTGAGCTGCTCGTAGGTGATGAAGAAGATGATGTTCCAGGGCCCCATCCGCAGCCACGTCGGGACGAACCCCTTGTACAGCGCCAGGAACCCCTCGTTGCGGACCGTCTGCGAAAGCGTGATTATCACGATGACAAGTTGGGGTGGCATGCGCCTTATACAAATGCTTGAAGTGTAACACTATGTGGTCGTAAATTCAACGTTAAACTTTTTAACCAACTTCGAACAAGCAGGAGGTTATCAATTTGACTGTATGTTTTTTTTATGTATGTTATGCGATATCTTCACCGTGAACCGATTTTAATGATTCTTTTTTTATTTGAAAGCCCTTACTTCCAAGTTGGTCCATATTAATTTGGTGAAGATATGATGAAGGAAACTATGAATGAAAATGAAGGAAAATAGAAATATGAAAGGAAATACTGAAAAAAAATTAAGTCGGTTGGTTTTTGATTAAAAATGTTATTATTATGTACAAAAAAGATATCGATAACATATAAGATCCTATATATCTATTCTCTTTTTAGTACCGACAATGGCGACCACGTAATGACAAGCGAAGCGTAGGACATACCCACAGTGGTCTGACGATATTAACAAGGTCGCTGGAAGGCACTAGATGCAGGCCGCTTTAGATCGGTCATTCTGGAAATCCTTGGGAGAAGAATATGTTCAGCAGTAGACGTTATGATGCTAAAATGATGAGGTTGATTCCTGTTCTTACAAAAATATCTATATTTTATTCTATTTGTGATTATTTGGTATTTTTGTCTTATTCTCATCTCCTCGCAATCCAATTACATGGCAACCTTTGTGAAATTATTTTATTTTTTCGGTAAGCTACTTCAAGAAATAAAATCTTCGTAGAGAAAGGAACACCGCAAAATTACAAGGATTTCACTGTTCAAATTATCAAATATTAAAACGTACCTGTAGAAAGCAGTCCGTGGTCCCTTTGTATATCTTTTCGTGAGGGTTCGCTATGTGACCCTTCACTTTTCTTTGGTTCATTAGCCGAGTCTGAAACAGAATCGCAAAGTCACTTAGATTTCAATGACTAATAAATGAAACTTAGATTTAGACATCTCAAGACTCAAGACGACCTCCGTGGCGTAGTGGTCACCATGCTAGTTCGCCACCCAGAGGTTCCGGGTTCGATCCCCAGTCAGGGCAAGTTGGAAAATATCCACTGTAATGTCTTTAATGTCAACATGCCACCTTATGTTTTCAAAGGAATCCCTTCATCTTAGGCTGTCCTTGGTTACATCCTCAGGTGTGTTGCTTCGGAGCTTGGGATGTGCTTTGTCGCTTTTTCTTCTCCAAATATAATATGCATGTCAATGGTCATCCAAGAATGCCGAGACCTGGGTAAGTGGAGAAAAAGTAGCCGAAACAATGGTCTATAGATAAACGTTACATACATGCATGTATTGGATCTTGCGTTTTAGGTCAAAGTACAGCTCTCGAGACTTAAACTTAGCTTTGCATATGCGTGAGTGTACACAGATAGTGTAGAGACATCGGCCTGAGGCACGGCACGACCCCCACTGGTTAATACTGGTTTTTGACTCGCGGCACGACCCTCGCGCGTCATCTCCCTGCCGCGCACTGTCCGCCTTCACCTTCTCCTTTATTACCGCTAGCAGTTTAACTTTTAAATGTTGTGGTGTTTGATTGTATTAAAATAAACTAACATAAAATCGTGTTTTTTTAAAATAATCAATACGGTTTATATTCTTTTTATGTAATTTCAGCGGTCACTCACACTAACGCAAAGCTGAGCTTGCGCCTCGAGGACTATAAATGGCTTCAAAGACACAAAAAGCTTCTCTTCTCACCCGTATGACGTCAAGCGGTGTGCTAGCCACGGCGCTGCCCAGGCTGGCGAGTAGGCTGGACGCGAAGTGGTTGAGCGGCGTGTCGCCCAGCGCGGGCGTGAGCCGGCGCTTGCAGCCGTCGTACACCGGCAGCTCCACCGCCGCGATGACGGCGGCGCGCTGCGACGTATAATAGTTTTACATACAGAACGGAAACTCGCACCGTCCCCCGCAATCTGGCGTCCCCGCCGCCCCTCCCCCGCTTTTGGACCTTGTAAGCGCCCGTAAAACAGGGTTGTTGCTAGTCGCACGTTGACGTTACGCGAGTCACTTATGATTATTGAACCGTAATAGTGAGAAAAAGCTTATTTTATCATTATTTATCCACGGAAAACAATAAAGAACAAAATTTTTATACATTTCCGAGTGATGGAAACAGGTAAGCAAAGCAACAATATATTTTATGATGTGTAAGATGATGTGATGTTATCTAGCTGTCCCGACTCTTTCGTAACATTACATAAAAATAGAATAATTTTATACGTCATATTGTGTTTGTGCCAGTTTTATTATGTGTGAATTCTACGAATAGGTACATATAATGCTTGTAACAAAAGTTTTTATTTATTATCCAGAATTCCAGATAAATGTTGGGTAAGTTACAGCAATCGAAAATTTTATTATAAGAAATCAATATATATTTTATCTTAGGCGTATATACAGGATGGAATTGAATTCGTTGGCATCCTTCTAAGTATCGACTATACCGATGATACAAAGTAATTTAAGACTAATAAAACTTCAATTAAAAGTCGTCATTTTCATATTCAAGAAAACCTCTAAACATGCGTTAGACTTTTTGATATTACCCTTACAAAAACTAATCGTCATTAAACTCACGAAAAATAAATTAATTATAATAGTATCAATTTCGTCGCGTCGTGGTACCCTAACATTCGTTCCTACTTCAAACGTACCTACTAGGGTGAAGCCAAACGAGCGTAATTTTACGAGTTGTGAGTCGCAGAAAATAAGTTGCGAAATTTCTGCTGCATTCGGTTTCATACCAAAAGGCAGTTTGTGCCAAACGACGACGCAAAATGAGTTATTTGCGACTAATAACTGACTGAAAATACGCGACTCACAACTCACAAAATTACGCTCGTTTGGCTTCACCCCTATCCTCAAGCGTTCGTGTGACATGACCCGTCCCCACTCGACTTTAAACCTTATTAACGTAAATTAAAGTCTACTTTTGTATGCCGGCCGGTCGCGCCGCTCGGCTGTATCCGTCCGAGGTCTTTGAACTTGCGGGTCGTAGGTATCAGTACGCGCGCAGGACTCGGGAAGTGTTTTGATACTTTATTCATTTTTCTTAATTTTTGATACTTCTAATTACTGCATAAATTGCAGTGTATTTACCACACAAAATATCCTTTATGTGAGTATGATGATAAGTTAAATTTATGCTAATGATTTCAATTGCACCCTGTATGTATTATATAGGTATTTTATTAAAAATATTACAAGTTAGCTTGCTACACTTGCACCCCTATTCCAATTTCTCAACATGTCCCAAAGGCAAACTGGTAGATAATGCATTAGCATTAAGTTTGACCCATGTAATCAATCCATCATAAGATTGTGTGCAATATACCTTAATAAATATAAAGACAATATCCCGGAATAGAAAAATATAATCGTAAATATGCATCTTTAGTAGGTATTACATTTATTCTGTGGTGGCGACCCTGATTGTTAACTCACACATTCGACGTGTGCACAGATATATTGTTTCGTTAGTAGTAGTACTAGGTATATCTAGCAAAATATACTGAAACTATTTCAAGGGTGAATTAAGTCCATGATTCTGAACAACTTTTCCCAAAGAACACGCATCGAAATATGAAAAGTAAATTTATATTTCGATACGTTTTACGTTTGCGATAATATTAAAAAAAAAAAAAAAAAAAAAACTTATTTCGACATAACTATGTTTCTTTAGGAAAGTTGTTCACTGTCACTGACTGAATTCACCTTTAAAATAGTTTCAGTATATTTTGTTAGACCTTATTATATCAATAATATGTATGTTATTTATGCTGGTCTGGGAGGAATAAAAAAAAAATTAGAATGTACCAGCTGCATTTCTTCCCACGCAGATCGTAAAAGCCGATCGAGGGAATGGGCAAAAATGCAAATCATGTTAACAGGCGATGCGGCTAGCAACCCATCACTGTATTGATTGCTTTTTCATCTTATCGCCCACCATGACGCTAAAAGTGGCTTTTGGGTCTTGCGGCCCTGTGCTCTGCATAGAACCGCAAGACCCAAAATGCTCTGTCTGCCCCATTAGGGATAAAGACGTGATAGTATGTATGTATGTTATTTCGTTTGTATGAAGTGCCGTACCTGTGAGGTGGGCCCCACGCCGCGCCACAGCCCGCGCGTTCCCTCCAGCCGGTAGATGTCGATGAAGCAGCGCACCAGGTTGCGCTTCTCGTCGCCCACCTGCAATTGAGAGAATGACTGGGTGAAAAATAAATTATTCGGTACATTACATAAAATAAAACGTCACAAAATAGTGTCAATTTTCATTAATCATATACATTTTCAACATGATTTCAGATGTAATTTTGCAGAAAAACAGATATTAAGAGGGCCCTTCCTGGTCCGTCTATCGTCAACGCGAGCATGGTTTGAAATGCTTGTTGTTTCATTTAGCGCAAGGTTAGAATAAAAAAGGAAAGCGAAAAGAGAGAGATAATGCCTGAACGCTCAGTTTGCATTCTATTGAACGAAATTAGTATTATTATTAACTATTCATTGAACGAATATTAACTATTCATAGGGTGCGGAAATTTCATAAAACTTGTTCCAGCTAATAAGTGTTTTTCAGTAAACCTTACGAGTGTGTGAAATAAATGTTTTTTATTTTGAATCTTCACTATATTTGCAAGATTTATATGGAAATATTTTCTTTACTTTTACAATTCAAGAGTACTATATGAACGGCCGAATTTCAGGTAATTTTTTTACAAAAAAGCTGATTTTTGGAGGCTAATACTGAATTCGTTTCTCTAAATTTTAATTTTTAATTTCGATAGAAACCTTAATATAGTGCACGAGATTCCTGTTAGTTTAAAATTTTCCAAGAAAGATCTGTTACAACGCCATAATCACGTTAGAGCGTTTGTATTAAAAGTAAAACGGGTTGGCCGCTCTTAAGAACGCTATTCGGCTTCAAAAAAGCATGAAGTCACGCTTTCGTATTTCATACAAATCCCATATAAAATGATTGTTCTGACCCACCTGCATGCGCACTTTGAGGACATCGGTGGGGTTGGCGATGGCGCTGGACAGGCCGCCGGAGAAGGCCGCGCAGAAGGTGTTCGTCAGAAGATGCTCCTTGGAGCCGCCGTCCTCACGATACTTCGCGAACGCGTCTTTCATAGAGTAGTACGTGCCGAACTTGATGGTCCCGTAGGTCGCTTGCCGGAGGACCGCGGGCCAGATGCTGCGAAAGAGGAAGCTAGAGTTCCCATAAGGGTTTCTAATATATGTAATAATTGACCGAGCGAGCGAAGCGAGTGAGGTCTCTAAATCGAGTTGGGGGCGAAAACACATTGTATGTATGTATGTATGTATGTATGTATGTATGTATGTATGTATGTTTGTACCGCGATAGCAGCCGAACCGATGGTTTGATTTTGATGAAACTTGGTAGGCATGTAGGAAACATCAATAAAATTTTCAAGTTCGTTGGGCATCAAAATCGGTTCAGTAGTTTTTGAAATATCAATAAAAATGTCCGCGATTATGTAGCAAACGAAACCTTAGCGCGTTCTAACTTTGGATACCGCCATCTAGTGGTTATTTAGGAAACTGAATTGCGAAAAATAATCGCGAGGTCTAAGTTCGCGGCGAACTACTAGTATAAACTACGTATCTACATTACTACTACTTATACTTATTGCTGTACTTATACATAGGCGCGCCGCCCATGAAAATGTCCATTTCCTTTTTTCATAAGCCGTAAACTATCAGCATTACTGGATTGTACACACCCACATATTTAAAATTCGAAAATTTTCGCTGAGTATTTAACTACACTCACAATTATAAATTTTGTATAAACACGCTCAGACACATATTACTCATACTAAATTAATAATAATTATGCGAATTATATGCCGGACTTTGAACAGCTTATTAGGTAGGTATTTATTCTCACCCAAGGCCACTGGAAGCTAGTTAATAGAAGATAAGGAAGTGCTGTAAAACTACATCGTTATACTTTAAAAGTTTGTAATATAGGTACTCGAAAATGTCATAATTTGGTACATTTTGTACAAACTGAATCTACAACTTGACATTACTTTAAAATTTTGACATTCTAAAAATTAAATTTAAATTATGATATGACATAACAAACAAAACAATGTATTCTCTGTCCACATTAACTTTAAGTATTAATTTAATTGTGAGTTGACGTCCTTGGAGAAGAGGTGCAGTGCAGTTTGTTACCGCTTCTTCTGCACTAGCGCTTTGGAAGCGGTAGTAAACTTAGCTGTAAGTAACTATTTGACGTCAACAATAGTGCAACAAAATAATGACGATTATTAAGAGATATTTTAAATATCCTATGATAATAAAGATATATTTGATTTGATTTGATTTGATTTATGCTTGATAATTTTTCAGAAATAGAAACAAATTTTACCCTCGACGATCAATCTAAAGTAAAATTAGGAGCACTCCCAAGTCTTCCCGTGCATGTCGTAGGAGGCGACTTAGGAAATACAAGCTAAACAAATCATATAAAAATCAATGAGGTCTCTCCAACTTGTCTGCCTAGCGTGGAGTGTAGGTAAAATCCTCTGGCTGTCGTGCGTGCTCCTGCAGTAAAGACTAAAAAGATCTAAAGATGAAGAAGAAGATGATAAAATAAAACAATCATAAATACCCCGATAGAAATCAATAGTCTCAAATAAACATTACATATTTAGTATTAACAAAATGCAACTCATTGATTGTAATCTCTGGGACAAACAAACAAACCTACACCAGCTCAAGCAAAATACTTTAGACATGATAAAGAACGAGTTTCAAACTCCAAACATGAAGATGATTCTGCAATATTTGATATCAGTGATATAAAGATACATCATACTTATATTCCATGTAGATGTTATCTAATCAGTGCGATTCAACCTTGACAGTGGTTGTAAATATAATGTTAACCGCATTTACTCAATAGAAAAGTATAATACCCACTGCGGTTTTAACGGAGACGTCGGTGCCTTGCATGAAAAGGCTTTCTTCGTGTTACTTTGCAAATTAGTTGGTTTGTTGTTGAATATTCACTACGGGCTTTTGTCAGCATGTTTAGAGGAAGGCATATCTTATAACTTTAAACGAGCAATTCTTGTATATTTATTTATATATTTATAAATTTCTGTGATCTCGAAAACGGCTCTAACGATTTCGCTGAAAATTGGTATATGGGAATTTTCGGGGGTAAACAATCGATCTAGATTAGTCTTATGTTTGGGAAAACGCGTGTTTTTGAGTTTTCATGCGTTTTTCTTTCCACGCAGAATATGATCGCTAATTTCGTCGCACCGGCCGCCATCTATTTTGGCTCAGCGGTTTATGACGCGGACCGCTAGAAAGAGTGTTACGGGTTCGAATCCCACTCGGTGACTTACTTTTTTTATGTTCAAATTTATATATAATTTTTATTTTGTATTGTTTTTAGACAAGTTTAAAAAAATGTAGTTAATATTTAAGGTGTAACCGAGCAAAGCTCGGTCGCCCAGGTACTCTATACATATAATAAAACAGTAAAAAAAAGTGTGTCTGTACATTAAATATATTTCCAAAAAAAATATTGGGGGCGATGGAGACGTAGTAATAGAGAAAGAATTTAAAAAAAATGTCTGTCTGTTTGTCCGTTTGTACACGCTAATCTCCGGAAATGCTGGACGGATTCGAATGAAACTTTTTTTGTTATATAGCTATTAAGCCTGGGCAACATATAGGGTATATATGATTTTGGAAAATGAAACGCCTGATGCAGAACCATAATGGTCCAGCTAAACTATAAGAGATATAATAAAGCGGCCAATTGCGAGTCGGACTCGCCCATGAAGGGTTCCGTAGTAGCAAATAACATAATATAAAAGTCTTGTAGTATGTTTTTTTAAATTTTTATATTTGAGTTGATTGAATGAAAGGTAAATTGCCATTTATGATTAATGACGGATTAAAAAAAAACTACTTACTAGATATCGTTCAAAACAATTTTCGCTGATAGTTTTTATGGTAATGAACATCATATATTTTTTTTAGTTTTATAATTCCCTTATTTTAGAAGTTACGGGGGGGGGGACACACTTTTTTCCACTTTAGAAATGTCTCCCGCGCAAAGTATTCGGTTAAGAAAAAAATTATATTAGAAACCTCAATATCATTTTTGAAGACCTATCCATAGATACCCCACACGTATGGGTTTGATGAAAAATATTTTTTTGAGTTTCAGTTCTAAGTATGGGGAACCCCCAAAATTTATTGTTTTTTTCTATTTTTGTGTCAAAACCTTAATGCGGTTCACATAATACATCTACTTACCAAGTTTCAACAGTATAGGTCTTATAGTTTCGGAAAAAAGTGGCTGTGACATACGGACGGACAGACAGACAGACAGACATGACGAATCTATAAGGGTTCCGTTTTTGCCATTTGGCTACGGAACCCTAAAAATGCCGCCTATGTAAAAGTTGCTCAGCCTGATGAGTATTTTCCAGAAACATAAAGTCCACGCGAACGAAGTCGCGGGCTTCGGCTAGTTTTTAAAAATAAGTAACGTGTTTTTTCACAATATGGTTTCGCTATAGCACAATAAAATAAATAAAGCTTAGAAGATATTATGACGACTCCTCAGACATGTAGTTATTATTGTAGTTTATGTATTTTATTTATTATATTATTTATAGATGTAGTTTGTTTTGTATATATATTGGTTTATGTATTATATGTATGTTTATATGTTTATTTTTGTAGTAGTAGCGTTTATGTTTGTAGTAAATATAAGAGTTATGCCGATATGTACACTTTGACTTCTACCCGTTATGCCCGTTTATTGTATCCTTTCGCTGATATTTGGTTGGCTGGAAGAGATCCCATTTCTGGGATAAGTCCGCCTTTGTACCTACAAATTTTATGGTTTGTTATTGTTCCTTTGTTTGTAAATTGTTTATGTACAATAAAGATATATACAACAACAACAACACAACCCAAACAAGAGGTCAGAAATACACGCAACCGGCGGGTATGCATTAACTAATAAATAAACAAATTATATCATCATCATCATCAGGTCTTTTTGTCTCCACTGCAGGAGCAGGACCGTCTCTATACTACCAGAGCTATACTTAGACTGAGCAGCCAGAGGTCTTGGAATACACTCTCCACGCTGGCCCGACGGGTTGGAGAGGTCTCATTGACGTTTTTAGCTTTGTTTAGCTTGTATTTCCTAAATCGCGACATCCACAGGAGGACTTGGAGTGGCCCTATTCTACTCTGCCGGAAACCACACGGCGAATAAATTATATATGTATAGGGACCAATTACACAGATTGAGCTAGCCACAAAGTAAGTTCGAGACTTGTGTTATGAGATACTAACTCAACGATTAAGAAAGTAATGAGTGTAGATGCTAGAGAGTATTTAGGATCGTAGCATGTGGAGGTCTCATAGTCTTTGTCAAAATCACAAATTAGATTTGTATAGAGTATGGTAGTACATTTATATTGTGGTAATGTTACTAAGCTAAGCCCTCGAAGCCAGCGCATTAGGTTTCATTTGATTTAACTACAGATGTATTTCTAAGTACCATTTACCTATGTTTATCTAGCGTTAACACAAATATGTTAATTAAGTACGACATACAATGTAATATACAGTGTGAAACTCCATACAACACTCATCATTACCATAACATTATGCAAAATTGAAGAATATTAAATTATGAATTATGTAGAAAATATTTGAAGAAGTCTTCCATCTTTTATTCAAGATTAGTATGTCTTACAAAAACACAAAAAAGCACGTTTGTTGAATGAGAGACCCACTTAAATATTCATTTTATTCTGTTTTTAGTATTTGATGTTACAGCGGCAACAGAAATACATTATCATCTGTGAAAATTTTAACTGTCTAGCTATCACGGTTCATGAGATACAGCTTCGTGATAAACTGACTAATGGACAGTGTAGTCTTAGTAATAGGGTCCCGTTTTTACCCTTTGGGTACAGAACCTCAAAAAGATTATTACATAAAATTAATTCATCTTATACTTATTTGCATAAACAAGTAATTACCTACTTTAAATTTAAAATTTAAATAAACTTTGATATCTGAATAAATAAATTATTATTATATATTATTATTATTATTATTTAAACTAATAAGTTAATGCATGTACGTCATAAGCAATCAAAAATTACGTAAATAAGTCTGTAACCATCAAAACAGATTATTATGTTTACTCTCGCGAGACAATCCTGCGGTCAGAAGGTCAGGGCCTTACTCCATGCAATACCACGACAGACGTCCGGTAGTGTCGTGCAATTTGACTGTCAAAACATATTAGACCTTTGCATCATTTCATAGCGTTCAGTGTTGCTTGACAGTGCAATGTAGTAGCTACGTACAACGTACATATATATACGTATGCCTTCTTCTTTTGTAGTTCCACTTTTGTAGTTAACTTAGATCATAGAATATTTATCGGACTAAGATTTGGCAAGATTTTATTTTGACCATGCATTGTATTATAGTATTGCCTACATATTCGTCTATTTGATCGACTTCTACGTTAACTTTGTTTTATTTATTTATTTAACTTTATACACATACATTTACATTTATATAATCATCATATCAGCCGCAGGAAGTCCACTGCTGGACATAGACCTACCAATGATTTCCAAAACGACCGCTCGGAAGCCGCCTGCATCCATCCATACATAACTTATTCCATATATACAATACATACATACATACTATCACGTCTTTATCCCTAATGGGGCAGACAGAGCATTTTGGGTCTTGCGGCTCTATGCAGAGCCTAGGGCCGCAAGACTCAAAAGCCACTTTTAGCGTCATGGGCGAGAAGATGGAAAAGCAATCAATACAGTGACGGGTTGCTAGCCGCATCGCCTGTTAAAATGATTCGCATTTCTGCCCATTCCCTCGATCGGCTTTTACGATCTGCGCGGGCAGAGAAGCAGCTGGTACATTCTAAGTTTTTTCGTTTCTCCCAGACCAGGAATGGCAGCATGGGAGAACAGGATGGTATATATACAATACATGTATTTAATAATATAATACATGTAAGTACATACATTCTGCGCGGAAAGAAAAACAGCTGGGGTACATTCTAAGTAGTTTCTTTTTCCCAGACCAGCATGGACCAGCAAGGTCCAAGGTGGAACTACAAGTTGTAAGAAGGTATACATACTGAATAAAACATACGACGTCAAAGTGACATACCTGTAAATCCCGTTATAATACATTGAACGAAAGGCTATACTAGATCACTATAGTATAATGATAATAAAATAACAGAAAAGAAAATCGACATTCCCATACAAATTTCCCGGGCGGCTGCACACTTTCGTATGGAAATGTCTTAATTTTTTAAGTTTTATTAAGGCTCAACGCAGTCGACAGACTAATCCGTGGCGCACTTTTTAGTCCGTGAAAATAGAACCCATGGAATCATAGGCAGTAACGCACACGGCCCGCAAAAAGTCCAGCGCGCGCCGTGTGCGTTACTGCATATGATTCCATGGGTTCTATTTTCACAGACTATCACAGACTAAAAAGTGCATCACGGATAGTCTGTCGTCTGTGTTGGGCCTAACTGTTATTTTATTTTTATTGTACTATAACGATCTGCTATAGCCGATATATGATTCGATTATTACGGGTCTGTCCCTTCTACGCTGTACGAGTATGGCCTTAGCTTTTACTCGATATGAAAGAGCCACTATTAGCAAAATTCTTTTGCGATACAGACATACCGTGCTAGCACTTTATCTATTGTGTTGTGACAAGGTCGGCCCTTATCGAATGTCGACTACTCGAGACCCGACCCCACGCGCACTGAGTAGACGTACTAACCACGCGTCGTCTCACATGACAAGTAGATAATAAATTTATTATTCCCGGTTTCAATCGTAGCTGTACGACCACGCGTCCGTCTGTCTGTCACCAGGCCGTATCTCAAGAACCGCGATAGCTAGACAGTTGAAATTTTTACAAGTTATGTATTTCTGTTGCCGCTATAACAACAAATACTAAAAACAAAATAAAATTTATATCTAAGGGGGGCTCCCATACAACAAACGCGATTTCTTGTAGATAATGGTACGGAACCCTTAGTGCGCGAATCCGATTCGCACTTGGCTGGATATTTTGTTTTCCATACTCAGGTTTATTATGCTAAAAGTGTGCAAACAATACAGCAAGAACTACAACTGTTCAAATAATGAGCGTGTAAAAAAAATAGCATTACTGCGCGACAGTTTGGCGGCACTCCATACTTTTGAAGATAATGACAGCAAATCACTGCGTAAAACGGCATTTTGGCAAACATTCCTACACGAGAAATGTTTACAAAATATCGAAACTACACATAAATGTAAACTCATGAGCAAATCATTTTAGCGACACTTCTTATTATTGGAGATAATGACTAACAATCACTGTAAGTACAAATAAAATGGCATTTTGGCAGGCATTCCCACTCAAGAAGTGTTTACAAAATATCGAAACTACAAATAAATTTAGAACTCATGAGCAAATCATTTTGGCGACACTTCATACTTCTGAAGATAATGATTGCAAATTACTGTAATTAATTACAAATAAAATGGCATTTTGGCAAACATTCCAATACGATTGGTTTTACAAAAGTACGAAAGTAAAAAAATGTACTTGTAAAAACCTAAACCAAAACATAACTTTCGGAATTTAAAATGTACCTACGTAATCCACTAATAAGACTATCAAATTATGTACAAAATAGCTCACGGAAATTAACTGTAATTGGGTTCTTTTCTGGTGCAAAAATTTTATTTGGTACTGATAAGAAAATGAAACGTCACAAAATAATGTTACGTGTCAGGATCATATCCATCTTCTATGTGATTTTAGGTTTATTATTGCAGAAAAACTGTTACTAAGCTATCATATGACGTCATTAGTCTATATTTCACACGAATCCCATTGAAATTTTTTGTTTGACATTTAAAAAAGTATTTCATTTGACTTGTTGGAAAATTAGCTAATTGTAGGATAGTGAAAAGCTGACAAGAGAAAGCGAAGTATATGTATGCGCACGCACTTTCATGTTTACCTTTGCTGGAGACGTATTTTTGAAATCACTTGTCACATTATGAAGGGTTTGCGGGAGCGTTCCCAAACGGGCGCATTTTTGAAACGGTAGTTTGCGAAGGATTTGCAACGAGTGGTCTTGACCACTCGTAATTTTGACATTTGTAGCGTAGATATGTCATCGAAACCAATCATGGGTAATCCGTTCCATTTCACATTGCTTTTTTATTCATATTTGAATTTTTAGAAAAGCTATCGATGTTTTCTGCGTAAAACAATATTGTTTTTCGCTAACACGACGGTTTCAAAAATACGACCAATTTGTATTTTACGCGAGCGGTGAGTTGGAAAACTACACGTTTTGTGTTTCGCTGAGTCCCTCAATGAAAAATAGCACTCCTGATGCTTTGGGTGAAATAGGCACTCGATCTGTACTCGGCATAAAATAGTTGTAAATTAAAGTAATATTTTTCTACGAAATATCACTCACTGCCATAGAATTAGTCAGGATCGTAGCAAGCATAGTCTCTGCCTATCCCCGATATAGACATGATAATATGTATGTATATATCACTTCCATACTCTCGGCATATTGTGATAGGAGTTACGAGCCTCTGTCGCCCAAGATTGTGTTCGGATTAGCTATTTTCAAACGAGTTACTCATCTGCGCAACATTAGTGTCTGGATATGTGGGTTAAGTAATGAATGAGCAAACAGGTGACGCGACAGATGATAAGGAATTCCTTATCATCTACCAAGGACCGGGTAACCCACAAGAATACTGGTATACCAAACAAAATAAGAATACTGATATAACGCACATTCCAAGTATCACAGAGTATTAGTAATTATATTTATCTTTGACCAACCAAACTAAAAATAGGTAAGTTATTTATGCCACAGCGAAGTAAAACTGCTCGGTAGGCTTAGTAGCATAGGCACAGACTCAATATAAATATTACACGGGACCCTAGTAGTTTCCGTTCTGTATTCAATAATTATATTAATTTTTGTTATTAGTATTACGGGACTTACCGCGATTAATATCGTTTTTTAATCGCGGTAAGTCCCGTAATACTAATAACAGTAATTGTGACCGTGAAACTCTAAAATCATATATATTAATTTTGTGGCATAGGTCTACTTTATTCATACTGTTAAGTTAGTTACCTCAATAACGTAAGAGATAGTATTTTAATAATACGACCTTTTTACGTAGTAAACAGCCATTGCATAGTAAGCGTAGGGAGGCGTTCATATTGACGACCTCCGTGGCGTAGTGGTCACCATGCTAGTCCGCCACCCAGACGTCCTGGGTTCGATCCCCGGTCAGGGCAAGTTGGAAATTGGCCTTTTTCAAATTGTCCTGGGTCTTGGATGTTTTTCTATGTATATATTTGTTGTAAAATAAAGTATCGTTGAGTTAGTATCCCATAACACAAGTTCCGAACTTACTTTGGGGCTAGCTCAATAAGTAATATTTGTGCATATATATTTAAAAATATATATATATATATATATATGTATGAATCATATAAGTTCATATGTATGAAATATATAAGATATACCAAAGCTCAAATCTTATTTCGAATTAAAACTATAATGCTTTTATAGCCATCTTATATATAAATAAACGTTTTCAATTGAAAAAAAAATACAATTGATAAAATTTATAACTTTGTTTACAAATTATTTCAAGTCGTTATTTATTCGCGTCGCAAGATTGATGCAATAATGGCGGCAGTGTGACAAGTCGACAAATATTATTACTGTGATCAAAACAAGGGCATATTGCGTACGGCGGGCGTGTAAGTCAAGAAACCCGCAAATAGAAGGACAGACAAACATGCCGTCCTTGATGCTTGAATTGGAGTTTGGAAATAAATAAATAATTGGCCAAGTGCGTGTCGGGCCACGCGCAGTGTAGGGTTTCGTAGTTCCGAATGCCAACTTTGAGTTTATGCCACTAAAAACGTTTAAAAACGAAATATCTATTGAATTTGTATGAAATTTCTTTTTCCGAGTACATTTTATAAGATCGCCTATAACTTTTTAATTTGTATACCCTACTTAGCTATGATAGTTTTCCTTTAAACTACATTATATATACTACAGCTGTGAATTTTTTCACGTGGCCATATATAACCGTTTAGCAGATAGAGGGGGGGGACACTAGCCTCCAACAAAAAATTTCACTTTAAACCCAAATATTTCAGAAACGGATCCAAATCCGAAAATATAAAAATGGTGTTAACAAGCTCACAATATTTTTGAAAGACCTATTGAACGACACCCCACAAAATGTGTTTGTCGAGAAAAAAAATATTGACTACCTCTTTACTTGTATGGCAGCTAACCTAAAAAAAAATATTTTTCCAGATTTTATTTTACGCCTTTTTCGCCATGATTAATATACATATCCATGCCAAATTACAGCTTTCTAGTACTTGTAGTTTCTGAGTAGGACCGCGGACAGACAGACAGACAGACATGGCGAAACTATAAGGGTTCCTTGTTTACTACGGAACCCTAAAAAGGTTAGTTTTTTGAAAGATTTTTTATAATTCGCCAGTCAATACGTTTCCTCCAATTGTGGACGGTCTGGTGCCCTGAGATACAAGCTTTGCTTAGTTCAAACACGAATCTCTCACAATCTTCTGCTAACCACATACCTATGTCGATGATATCATTATGTTTTATGTAATATAATGTTAGATTGTGGAAATAAATTAAGATATTTTTTAGCGCAGATACTGTTAGTACTAGAAGTAGAAAAGTCCCGCCTCTGAAAGCTAAACTGTAAGAAAAATCGTGATAGTAGTTTATGTACTGGACTTTAAAGGACAACTGTGCTAAGTTAGCTAACATTTTTAATTTAAGCGTTACAGCAACCTAACATACCTATATATAAAATGCCTAGCCAATTTACTCGATATTTTCGCATGAATTTTTTTTTTAATAGAATTCAACCAATTTAACATGCATCAAGATTTTATAGGCCAATTGAGGGCTGAACAAAAGGGTTGAATCTTGATTTCTGAACCTTGAAGGGGCCTAAACTTGTATGAAGATCCCACAACAATGTACATATTTCATGTAACAATATTACGCAATTATAAAACACTAAAAGTAACTATACTATACCATTTTTTTTTATGGCGCTGATAAAATATTATGAATTCTTTACAGTATGTTACATTGTGAGTTCTTTCAATTTTGCGAGTTATGACAGGATAATTTGCATAACACATAATTTTCTTTGGTGTATTCTTTTTCTTCAGATCGGAAATTTTAGAAATCCTTGCGAGAGGCTATGCGGCTGAAATGCGCGATATATATTTATTATTTTCTCTTTATTTTCCATGCTGGTCTAGAAAAGAAAAAACTTTGAATGTACCAGCTGCTTCTCTTCCCGCGCAGATCGTAAAATAGGTCACGTGGTTGCCAAAGTCATTGCTATTTTAAATCCTTTTCTTAACCCTTCAGCCACCGAGCGGCAGCCGGCTGCCGCTAAACAATAGAAAATCTATTGTCTGCGATTCCGGTAGTTGAAGGATTAAGCCACCTGAGACCCGACCAGAGAATCTAAGGTCCAGTGCTATATGCGTCTCCGTTCCCCATCCCCGCGCCTCAGAGATGGGGAACGGGGACACATATTGTGCAGGACCTTAGGGGATTCCTTTCTGTGTCTACCTAATGCTCATATTAACTCTGTGCCTAGGCTCTGTCTGCTTAAAGCCGCAAGAACCAAAATCCTTTGTCCACCAAAATGTTTTAGCTTGTGTTAGCGTGTGTGAGTAGTGCATAAACTCACCCACAATACAAGGCTTTAACTCCTTCCTGCTGCGAGGTCTTTACAAAGCAGTCCACCATGCCAGTGTAGCGGAGCTCCACATGTCTCGGGTCTATCTTTTGGCCCTGGATCTGGAGACGAGTCTTTGTGGTGTCTATTGGGAAGGTGCCTGGAAAATTTATAGCTGGTCAGTGAGTCTGTATTGAAATGGAAATGAAAAGGTATAAAAAATAATGTTAGTAAATCTTATACCTTTAAACGAGCAATTCTTGTATATTTATTTATTTATACATACATACATACATACTATCACGTCTTTATCCCTAATGGGGCAGACAGAGCATTTTGGGTCTTGCGGCTCTATGCAGAGCCTAGGGCCGCAAGACTCAAAAGCCACTTTTAGCGTCATGGTGGGCGAGAAGATGGAAAAGCAATCAATACAGTGACGGGTTGCTAGCCGCATCGCCTGTTAAAATGATTCGCATTTTTGCCCATTCCCTCGATCGGCTTTTACGATCTGCGCGGGAAGAGAAGCAGCTGGTACATTCTAAGTTTTTTCTTTTCTCCCAGACCAGCATGGGAGAAAAGAAAAAACTATTATTATTTATTTATATATTTATAATTTTCTGTGATCTCGAAAACGACTAACAATTTCGCTGAAAATTGGTATATAGGAGTTTTCGGGGGTGGGAATTTGAATCCCACTTGGTGACTTACTTTTGTTTCTATTATGTTCAAGTTTATATACAATTGTATGTAAACTTGAACGAGTGTGTTGTATTTTGTATTGTTTTTAGACAAGTTTTAAAAAATGTAGTTCATGTTTGAGATGTAACGCTCGGTCGCCCAGGTACTAGGTATAATAAATAAAGCTGGCCCCAAACCAAGTTCGAGACTTGTGTTATGGGATACTAACTCAACGATACTATGTTTATAACAGATACAATATATATACTTAAACAATGACCGAGACACAGGTCAACCTGAAAAAAATCATTTTTCATCTTAACCTGACCAGGGATCGAACCCGGGACCTCCGGCATATAAACAGTGCCTCCGGTGTTCAATCCCTGGTCATGAAGATCAAGAGGCCACGGAGGTATGTAGTCGGGTTAATAATTAACATCACTGGTTTATTATTTAAGTATTTATAATCTCTTACAGGTTACTCCCATGCTGGTCTGGGAGGAATAAAAAAAACTTAGAATGTACCAGCTGCTTTTCTTCCCACGCAGATCGTAAAAGCCGATCGAGGGAATGGGCAAAAATGCAAATCATGTTAACAGGCGATGCGGCTAGCAACCCATCACTGTATTGATTGCTTTTTCATCTTCTCGGCTCTGCATAGAACCGCAAGACCCAAAATGCTCTGTCTGCCCCATTAGGGATAAAGACATGATAGTATGTATGTATTTAATCTCTTACAGGATAGGAAACTTTGAATCAATCGAGAAAAAGCAGAAAAAAGATTTATCTATTCTAAAAATGTTATAAAATTTTTATGTACTTATTTATGAAGTGTTCTATATAGTCATATCATAAAAATTATATCCACATCAATTCATAAATAAAATAATATTTAAAAAAATATTCCAAAACTAGCTCTCACTAACTGCAATTTTGAGGTTATAAAATGTAATATTGATGATAATAAAAGAAGACTTTTCTTACCAAATTCTGCAACTATCGACGCAAGGCCGCCGTAAATAAACGGTCTCCAGTCGCTATCTCCCATTACATAAGCACAAATTGAAGCTAATAATTAAAAAGGATCGAAAATGTAAAATAAACCGGTGCAGATAATTAGACAATTCTTCGAGTGTCAAAGCCCTACATAGGAAACGCTTACGGAAATTTCATGATGTAGGTACACAAAGGTTGAAATAATATATATTCACTATATACACGACATTTTAGCCGAATTCAATTAAAATACACAAATACATGCACCACACACAGCTGTGGACAGAAGACAACTGTTTTTTTTTCTTTGAATGAGGACTTTTCAGAATAGAAATTAAAAAAAGAAGTCTAGATGGCGTTGATAAAAAGGCATGTGTCAATGTCATAGATGGCAATATTGAATGTCCTGTCACTCTCATAGGGGTGGGTCGTCAACGGTTTTGTCGTCGACGAAACGAGACCGTTTTCCGTCAACTTTAAACGAGTTCATAAAATAGTCTAATTTTCGACTAGTTAGGAACCACATTGAGGAACTATGACAACGTAAACTAAACTTTTATTGCACGATTCAACGACAGCGTCAATGTCTTGACGTGAACTAGACTAGAGTCAAATGAGACCTAAAAAATAACGTAAATCAAGTCTAATAACCTGTTTGTAAACAAATAAAAATACAATCTATGCGTATGACAATAGAATTGAACTGCGCCCACTCAGTGCATGGATTTAGCGCATGCGCGTGACAGAGACAGACATATCAGCAAATATTAAAGTATGAATGAAGCGAACAGATTGCTAGCTTCGGTTGGCGCAGCGATAGCGAAGCGACGAAGAGTCACGATCACGAGTCACGACACGACTAGTCTCGAACAAACGTGTTTGATAGTCGCGGAAAAAGGCGTTCACGAGTGAACTGGTTTATCATTCGACGGTAAACTAGTCTAATAGTTTACGCACTTCATGCCAATTAACGGTTGAAATAAA
Organism: Acrobasis consociella; assembly: GCA_963555685.1. Classification (NCBI taxonomy): domain Eukaryota; kingdom Metazoa; phylum Arthropoda; class Insecta; order Lepidoptera; family Pyralidae; genus Acrobasis; species Acrobasis consociella. The sequence continues at coordinate 1,067,637 of OY743106.1, forward strand.
CCGTTCGTTCATTCAACGCCCATGTCTTCTCTCTAGGTATCTATGTAGGTAATATAAACATAATATGTTAATATTCTAACAAAAAAAATATACTACGTTTTAATCATGGTAAGCCCATGAATTGTGAAAAACTGTCAAAATATTGGCACTCATCGTTTTCCTAAAGACGAAATCACAATGGATACGCTTTACGACATAATATCAAGTCTGGACTAACTTTTCACAAGAATTCTCTCATATATTTACTGAATAAAGAGAAATTTATTCTTGGTAGAATGTAAATTGCTTACATTTTACAAGCACAGCTTTTTTGACACTAGTACTGGGTGACTGGGTGTTTTTTCATGAAACGCTTTTTGAAACTCGTTTCTACGAGAGTAACGAATGAACGGTTTTTCGATTTATATACATTTAGTTATACTGAGAACGGACGACCACTCCGGTTGAAACGAAGAAACGAATAACGAAACGATCCCTGATATCCAAAACATGAACGAACATTCCTTCCGTTCCACCCGTTCATTCGTTTTTTCTCCTACAAACGCGTTTCTTTCGTAATCTTTAAGCAATTTTGAATCTTATTTAAAGGATGGAGAAAACAGTTTTTCGTGAAACTGGTTCTCGATCCAGTTCCTTTGCCAGATGAAACCAGTCCGTTCCGTTTTCTGCAAAACCCGTTACGTTACGATCCACCACTATTTGACACTTGACCAAGGCATCAACGCCATCTAGTGAGAAAAATAGTTACTATATATTTTTTTTAAATGTCACTTTGAAAACCCCTCATTATTGTACTTTTTTTCTACAAAATTAACGTCTCAGAATTCCAGTATATTTGCAAGCTGGCTGTGGAAGTAAATTATTTTTGACCGACAATTTTAAGAAAAAAAGAAGTCTGTCAAAATTGACATTGACATTGACAGATTTTGTAAATAGCTGGGTTGCCAATATTTAGTTTTTACCTGAGTTCAGGTAGAGACTTTTTCAATTATCGAACAAGGCATATCAACAGAGAAGAAAACGTCGTCGTCACGTCGAGGGGAAGGGTGGCTAATCGGAAAACAAAAGGCTGTACAAATGTAGACTTCTTATCTTATTTATATTTTCAATTATCTTGTACCTCATCCTAACTCAATTCTTCTTTGATTACAATTCTGTAGAAAATAGTTAAGTGAAATATTATCACAAGGATGGGTTGGAGATACAAAAGGAAACGATAATCTTAAGAGACGCGCGTATCACTGCACAGGAGACGTATTTTTGAAATCACTTGTCATTGTCACATTACGAAGGGTTTGCGCGAGCGTTTCCAAACGTGCGCATTTTTGAATCGGTAGTTTGCGAAGGTTTTGCACGAGTGGTCTTGATCACTCGTAATTTTGACATTTGTAGCGTAGATATGTGTGATATTTCACGTTGCTTTTTTAATCATGTTCGAATTTTCAGAAAAGTATAGACAAATTATCGATGTTTTCTGCGTAAAACAATATTGTTTTTCGCTGACACGACGGTTTCAAAAATACGATCAATTTGTATTTTACGCGAGCGGTGAGTTTGAAAACTACACGTTTTGTGATTCGCTGAGTCCCTCAATGAAAAATAGCACTCCTGGTCTTCATTGTCACGCTCTCGGAAACGTCACTGCACCGTGTTGCGCGTGGAAATGTCACTTCACTGTCACTTGCGCATATTTTCATTACACTGAACACTTCACTTTTACTCACTACTACACACTTCATTTTTATTCACTATTTTACTTTGTTTTCTTCTTTTTCTTCTTCCTTTTTCGGATTTTTGTGTAAGTAATTTTAAACATTACACCAGAAGTGACAATTTTCTTATGCCTGCATTAAAAAAATAGGATCCGTCAACTGTCAATGTCTTCTGTTTAAAATACTGTCGTTGAAATGGTTGTTGTGTTGGTAGGTAACAGTGACAGTGTCAATCCAGTACGTACTGAAAGAATCTTTACTCAAAGAATCTTAATGACGTCACTTTTTAGGGTTCCGTAGCCAAATGGCAAAAACGGGACCCTTATAGATTCGCCATGTCTGTCTGTCTGTCCGTCCGTATGTCACAGCCACTTTTTTCCGAAACTATAAGACCTATACTGTTGAAACTTGGTAAGAAGATGTATTATGTGAACCGCATTAAGGTTTTGACACAAAAATAAAAGAAAAACAATAAATTTGGGGGTTCCCCATACTTAGAACTGAAACTCAAAAAAATATTTTTCATCAAACCCATACGTGGGGGGTGTGGGATATCTATGGATAGGTCTTCAAAAATGATATTCAGGTTTCTAATATCATTTTTTTCTAAACCGAATACTTTGCGCGGGAGACACTTCCAAAGTGGAAAAAAGTGTGTGTGTCCCCCCCCCCCGTAACTTCTAAAATAAGGGAATTGTAGGACTAAAAAAAATATATGATGTTCATTACCATAAAAACTACCAGCGAAAATTGGTTTGAACAATATCTAGTAAGAAGATTTTTTTTAATAAGTCATAAATCATAAACGGTTATTTACCTTTTATTCAATCAACTCAAATATAAAAATTAAAAAAAAAAACATACTGCAAGACTTTTATATTATGTTATTTGCTACTACGGAACCCTTCATGGGCGAGTCCGACTCGCACTTGGCCGCTTATTAAAATAAACTTGACTTTGCTTCATGTTCATTTGGAGTCTTGCAAATATCTAAATATGTGAGACCTTGTTTAAAAATCTGATTAGAAAATACTGATTTGCGAATTAGATTTTTTTTAACTACTTGACAAGCCATTTTTAAAAGAATATTTTCCAATGACATTTATCTACAAGGAAGGGGAATTTTGAAAATTAAACCTGGTTACCCTATCCTATGTCTGAAATTCTGAATGTCAACAACAAAGTTTTCTTTCGAAGAAAGTGCCTTGCATGTGCAAGGAAAGTTTTGCAAGTTATAGAAAATAACTACGAAAGGTGCATCCCGTAGTTTTTAATTGATTCATTCTCATGATATAAAGGTAAATATTAGTTCTGAGAATATAAAGTACCCAGGACAAAATTAATCTCTAACCGCCACCGTGGAATTTTGAAATACGAAACCATGTACCTACCTTGTGTGTGTCTACCGTTTCTTGTTTCAGCAGATTTAATTTGTCTCCATATATTATGAGTAGTACTTCTTTTTTTAAGTAAAATAAGACGTGGGTAAGTCATTTGTGTTTACCATTCAATGACCTTAATTTGTATCTTAAGCCTGGTTCTGTTTGATAGGTGTTCCAGGCATAAATTCATCTCGTTCAAGACACATTTTCCCCATACCACAAGCTCATTCCGTTTAGATCATTGTAGTCAGTAGTGCTTTGGAGACATCATTATGGTTTGATTACCTATGCTAAAGTGATGATGTCATAGTTATTAGATTTTTAGCTTCTTTTAAATATGCAATATAATATTTGCTATTCAAATATAACAACCAAAAGTCTGCCATTACTGAGTTATTTATTTATGATAGATGAGCAGCTTCAAGCCGATATGTTATTTCACACAGTGCTGAAACTCCATTAAGTTTTTTGACAGTTCATTTCTTTATTAATGACACTTTATTTGTCCATAGCTATTTTCAAATGCATTTATGGAATTGCATGCATTATCAGTAGTAGGTAAAGGTTTTCAAATAGGTAAACTAAAAGAAAATAAAAGCTGAACATGCATATATAACAGTTATGTAAATTTTTATATGAATTTACAATAATACTAAACAAACTTTCTCTTAAACTTTCTTTTAAAATTTTATAGTGGCAAACGTAGATGTAAGATTTTTTAAGCTACCTTTGTTTAATACAATCACATAAATCACAGATAAAATTAAATTCAATTGTTTTTTGGGCTGCCTGAAAGTAGAGAGACACTCCTAGACATGGGTAATCTTGACTCCGAGATGCGTTTCGGCTCACCTCATCTTAATCCGATACCGACTCATCTTATTGATTCCTTATTCGGTACAGACTCATTTTTTATTTATTGATTCCTACTCCCTTACCGACTCTGGCTCCATAATCTGCTAAGTTTCGCTATCGGATCTTGGATCGAAAGAATACACACATCTGTTTTGGTACCGGTTTCAATATATATTGAAACCGATACCGGGACATCTGTCTGTAGCTGTATTGGAGAAAATAATGTAACAAATATCTGTCTTGTACTTATCTGTATAAAAAATATTCGCATCTTATTCTATCATAATGTCATTTGCCGTTGGTTGGCAGCGCACGATGAATAACCGAAGCCTCCGTCCGATTCCTTTCGAGTCCCGAGTATTACCGATCTCGCACCCGTGAGGCGGTTGAGCCGAAACGAATGACTAGCGGGTCGCTCTCGACGCGACCGCCGATTAGCTGGTGGGAGGAGGGACTAAGTATCTACGACGGGGATCAAATAACTCGCGAGAGTCGGCAACATTTGCTCGGAGCTGATTAGGTTATCGGCTCCTGTTGAGCATTCGGCTCATTTGAATCTTCTAGTCCGGAGTTACCCATGTCTATTTGGGAGTGTGGACTAAGCATACTTATGTTTGTTTGAATCTCTTGAAACCATGGCAGGGAAACAACTTTTCAGCTGCAGCACCTAGGCAGGTGATGATGGACAAAATTAATGGAACTTTTAGAAAAAAATGAATTTATTTTTTAAAATTATTTATAGGAAGAAAGCTCCTAAGTTAGAGAATTTTGTTTTGTGACTATTTCAGATTAGGTGACAATGTTTGACAACTACGGCAACAACCAGGCGCAGCCGCAGCCACCTCCCACGCCGCAGAAGGTGGTGCGCTTTGACAAGAACTATATTAAGACGCTTCCTGGGATACTTAAGATCGTTGAACTGGTATGTTCTAGATAACTTTATACTATTAATCTAATAGAACCACTCAAGTCTCTTGTGAATGTCGTAGAAGGCGACTTAGGAAATACAAGCTAAACAAAAGGGTATGAACAACAATTTTGAGTAAGGTGTTCGAAAAGATAATGCTCAATCAAATGCTTCTTCATTTTAAGACCTACAACCTTTTCCATAGCCAACAATTCGGCTTTACTGGCGGGAAATCGACCACCGATGCGGGAGTAGCACTTGTTACTCATATATACGACGCATGGGAGAACAAAAATGATGGAATTGGATCATTTTGTGATCTCTCCAAAGCATTTGATTGCGTAGATCATCCGACACTTTTGCTTAAATTTCGTCAATACGGTTTTGATGATAATTCAATAAAACTTATAGAATCTTATTTAACAGATAGGCATCAGACTGTTGATTTAAATGGCATAAAATCGCACGGATCTAATGTTAAGATAGGCGTACCGCAAGGTTCAATTCTTGGACCTTTCCTTTTCTTGGTTTATGTCAATGACTTGCCTTACATGGTTGAGAAGCAGGCTGGCATAGTGCTGTTTGCTGATGACACCTCGCTTATATTCAAACTTGATCGACATAGCACAAACGCTAGCGCGGTGAACAGCACCTTGTCTTCCATTTCTGATTGGTTTTCTGCCAATAATCTCATGTTAAATGCGAAAAAGACTCAATGCGTTCGATTTTCTCTTCCCAATGTGAGACAGGGCTGCGTTGACATAATGATAGATGGTGAAAAACTCGATCTTGTTGAAAGTACTACCTTCTTAGGAATTACAATAGACTCAAAACTTCAATGGGGTGCTCATATAACTAAACTTTCAAATAGGCTTAGTTCTGCGGCTTATGCTGTTAGGAGAATAAGACAATTGACAGATGTAGCAACTGCTAGACTAGTGTACTTTAGTTATTTTCATAGTGTAATGTCTTACGGCATACTCCTGTGGGGGAATGCAGCCGATATTCAGACTATTTTTATATTACAAAAACGGGCAATTCGTGCTATTTACGGGTTAGGATCTAGAGACTCACTCAGAGAATTATTCAAGAAAATAGATATACTTACCTTAGCATCACAGTATATATTTGAAAACATAATGTATGTAAGGAAAAATATTTCCTCATACAATAAAGTAAGCGATTTTACCGATAGAAACTTACGTAATAAGAATGACTTAGTTGCCCCGTTTTATAGGTTTAAAACAATTAATAAGACATTTATGGGGAACTGTATACTTTTCTACACTATTATTATAAAGAGGAAAGATTTGTTTGTTTGTTTGTTTGATTGTATTGAATAGGCTCCGAAACTACTAGATCGATTTTAAAAATTCTTTAACTGTTGGATAGGTATGTTATCCCTGAGTGACATAGGCTATGTATGTACCACGGGCGAAGCCGGGATGGACTGCTAGTTTATAATAAATTGCCAAAATCGATCCTTGATATGCCAGACAAAAGATTCAAAACTTATGTAAAGAAAGTACTTTGTGAGAAGGCTTAGTATAGGACCGATGACTACCTTAAAGACAAAAAAGTCTGGCGTGAGCTTGACGCGGGTCCCTCTAAAAGTTTGTAATATAGGTACTCGAAAATGTCATAATTTGGTACATTTTGTACAAACTGAATCTACAACTTGACATTACTTTAAAATTTTGACATTCTAAAAATTAAATTTAAATTATGATATGACATAACAAACAAAACAATGTATTCTCTGTCCACATTAAGTTTAAGTATTAATTTAATTGTGAGTTGACGTCCTTGGAGAAAAGGTGCAGTGCAGTTTGTTACCGCTTCTTCTGCACTAGCGCTTTGGAAGCGATAGTAAACTTAGCTGTAAGTAACTATTTGACGTCAACAATTGTGCAACAAAATAATGACGATTATTAAGAGATATTATAAATATCCTATGATAATAAAAAAAAAAAAATTGTTTATGATCATCATCAGCTGCATAACATCTACTTCTGGACATAGACATATCCCAAAGATTTCCAAAATTACCTATCAAGAGCAGCCTGCATCCAGCGCTTTTCAGTGACCTTGTAGGTGGGTGTCCTGCGCTTCGCTTGCACGTGGTCGCCATTCGAGTACCTTTTTGCCCTATCAGCCATCGGTTCGTCGCTCTAAGTGTCCCGCCCACTGCCACTTCAACAAGCTAATAAACTAGCGATGAACATCAAAAGACTGTGGCCAGTGTGGAGAGTGTAGGCCAACTCCTCTAGCTCTATCCAAGTAGGGCTCTTAGTAGTAGTGTGTTTAGATGTTGTGTGTGGAAGTGACCGACACTGGTGTCTGATTTTCAAGTTGTCTGACATAGTTTGACAAATTCCATATAATAGGGATATGGACTGCATAAAAAACATATTGTTTAATTTGTCCGTCAACTAGATTATCCAAATGTAAAGGACCTATGTTCTTCTTTTAACAAAGTAGTTAATAATTCACAAAAATACAGCCTTTGAAGTGGGGGGGGGGGGTGATTTACGTCACCTTTGTTTAAAAATCGTAGCTGATCGTGACGTCACGCTGAATTTAAATGCGCTGTATGTTCGTCAATATTTGCCTTAGATATTCGCTTATCAGAAAAAAAAAGGTATACCACACATTCTTTTTAATAATCTAATGAGCTAAAAAATCTTCCTTCTGTATTATTACAGCCTAGACCAACAGCTTTATGTGCATCAAGCACAGAGGGGTCATAGATATTTCTTCCCACTAGGCTCTTCAACAAAACATAATCATCAACATTTTAGCACCATTTTTTTATTTGTGCTATTTTTAATTTTTTCTTTCTTAAGAGAGGGAGACCGCAGACGAGATGGGAAGAGGACATAAGCAAGGTGGCAGGAGACTTGGGACAGAGTGGCACGAGATAGAAAGGAGTGTAAAAGGCTGGAGGAGGCCTTTGCCAAAGGGCAATCAGACCTGCAGAAAAAGAGGAAAACTGATATAATAGAATAGCGAGAACACTAGTCTAAAATATCCTATCCTACTAATATTACAAATGCGAAAGTGAGTTTGTACATTTGTTTGTTACCTCTTCACAGTTCAACTACTGAACCGATTTGGATGAAGTTTGGTATGGATATAGTTTAAGACTCTGGGAAGGACATAGGGTACTCTTTATCCCGAAACTCCCACGGGGAGCGAAGCCCGCGGGTACAGCTAGTAAGGCTATAATAATGTTCCCATATTGTTCCAGCTATGTAACTTCATTGGATTCATATGCATCAAAGCGTCTTGGAGCATGTGGCTGTCGGCCATCTTCTTCAACATCCTGTACTGGCTGGGCAACATCGTGACGGCGTTCCTGTTCGTCATGTACATGTTCCACTTCGTCGAGAAGTACGACCAGTGGCCGTGGCTAAGGCTGGAGTTCTTCTACTGCTGCGCTATGGCGTTGGCGTATATCTGCTTCTCGATATTTGCTACGGTGATCGGGGAAGGCGTTGGTTATGCTGTTGGGGTATGTATATCTATATTTTTAACCCCCCTTAAAAAGAGGGGTGTCCATAGCACGTACCATGCCTACCCATTGCCATATAAACAGAATTATTTTTCTTTCTTGTCACTAGATGGCGCTATAAGGTAATAATTAAAACACTAAAATCTTTTATTCATCATCATCAGGTCTTTTTAAATAAAGTAGTATTCTATTTATTTAAATATGACTTACATGAAATGCAATAAATATTTCTAAAGCATATCGATACCACAAAAATTATGTACCTCATTTGTGGGCGGAGCTAGACGTATCGTGTCGATTGCGCGAGGGGGCGCTTTCCTTGATATTATATTTACGCGCACTGCCGAGAACATGTTCATGAACTCGGGAGCTTAGAACGCATGGAGATAGCAGACAGATATGTTTACAATAATATTTTTAATTCAGTAGATACAAATATGTTAAAAGAGGTGATTCGGTCCATCAATTTGAACAACTTATAGCAGTACATGTATATTGAAATACGAAAAAAAATAACGTTCTCAAACAAATCGAAGTAGTCACGTCATCTAGTTACTATGGTCTTTATGTATGGTATTTTTTTCATACAATAAAGTTAACAACTTTTATGTTGCTTTCGCCAAGAAATCAAAAGACAAAATATATAAATATAGTTACAAATTGACCGGTCGGCTGATCAGAAAATATTGGTCTTTATATATAAGGTCTAACAAAATATACTGAAACTATTTTAACAGTAGGCTCAGTCCGTGATACTGAACAAATTTTCTCAAGAAACATATAGTGAAATATGAAGTTTATTTTTTACATACACTGACCTTCGACCGCACATGCCGCGCCGTCCACTCATCGCCGCAATACCTAAAGGCAGCCACAAACGTAGCAAAATGGCGCGAGGCCGCGACATCACTCGAACTTTATGGCACGACTTCACAACACAATCACAGTCACAAAACAAATTCATCAAATTAGTCGAGTGATTTATTATTTTTGATATCACTTGCCTAAGGCAACTAGTATTTATTCTGTACCCTATTAAACCTCAAGTAGACCCGCGTCTATTACATGATGCATGAAGTTATTAAAACAATAAGAAAATAAATAAAATGGCGCAAGTCACCTAAGTTTGATGTAAAAGTATCTAGGCTGGCGTTTTAATTACACACAATATGACTAGGTATTTTTGAATAACTGCCTATAATTTGGCATAAAGAAAACGTACGCACGATGCTATTTGCATCAGTTCCAACTCAAAACTGACCAGACCTTGGAAAGTTTTTTTGTTGTTTATTTGTTTTCAGTTAGCGTTCCCACGGTTAACATTTATGGCCCCTTTTGTTCTCGCCGCAGGCACGAGCTAACTTAAATTTTATTGCACATTTTTTGCTTGTTGTGAACAGTATTTTTGTAAGTAAAATGCCGACAAAAGAAACAAACAAAACATCATAAAAGCCGGCAAAAATTGAACCGGTGAATTTTTACTACAAAATCCTTTGTTGTCATATTCAAAGAAATACCGCCTCATGTGAATAACATGTTTTTACTTATTATAGCAAGAAACAAAACCGACTAATAACATCAGTTGACTTTTGTTGCTCTAGTGAATAGGTAGTTCAGTCTCCAAAATATGCGAGTTTAGTGTAAATTAGATTTTTCTTATTAATAACCTATCGCATGAGATGTTTGAATATTTTTGACTGTATCAAAATATTAATTTGGAATGTGTTTTACTGTTGTGAATAATGTCGTTATTAACTGTTTGCACATTGTAAAGATAGTTGTCGAAATAATAAAAATAATCTTAATTTCTTAGGTACTTAATTCAAAGTGTGTTGTGAATTGATTAAATTACATATGACTACCTAATGACTACTAGGACAACATGTGATTGTTTGTGAATGAGTGTAATCGTAGCGTGTGTAGACGTCCTTTGCTGCATACAGCTGATGTGTCGGGTAGAGCGGCGAGGCACATAGCAGTCAAAGGTGGGTGATATATGAAAAATATATTTTTTATATTTCGCTATGTGTTCCTTGGGGAAAGTTGTTCAGTATCACGGACTGGACCTACCTTTAAAATAGTTTCAGTATATTTTGTTAGACCTTATATTTCGATACAATGATAAGGTCTTTGGGGAAAATTACACACATTAAAACATAGGTATGGAATATGTAAAAGAAAAATATTCAGTATATTTCGTAAAATAGTTTCAATGTATATAGGTGTACAAAATAAAAATATAAAACAATTTTTCATAGATTTATTGCTAAACATATACAAGATAGAAATTTTATTTTAAATATTGAAGTAAATAACAATGTAATATTAACTAAACTAACTAACAATAATTACAATTAAAAATTAAACTAAATTAAACTAACTAAAATAAACTTAAATACTAAAAATAAATTACTTATAAACTTATACAATTACAAATAAAAAATATCTCTTAAATCCTTCCCCTGCGGAAGAGTGCCCAGAAGGCTGGCAGCATTGCCACGTTGTATGGCAATGCTTATTCTTTGAGCGAAGTAATTACCAGCCCCCTGGTCACCTGAAACCTCGACCAGCTTTTTTCCTATAAAATTAAATAAACTATGTGCAGAAGGCCCCCACGGACCCAAAGTTTCAACCCCGAACGGCTCAAATATGTATGCCTCTCCAAGGCATGCATACTTGCGCCGTTTGAGGGATTCAGCGGTAGCTGCAGCAATGCCAGCCTTTCCACTTGTGCCATGAAGATGGGAAGGCGCAAGAGTGTCGACACATGTGGCGTCCCACACCAGCGGTCTTCCCAACCTCCAGGGCACAAGGGTCATACCATCCGGTCTCTTGCCATCATTCCGTGCCAAACCTATTGGTTCTAAAACTGCTGGCATCTGAATGGTGACAAGAGCACGATGGATGATATTGTTAAGGCTGGCATGACGGGCTATGCGGCCCGCGCTCCTGGGGCAAGATAGTCCGTGGTGGCCTAGCCGATCGACGGTATTTCCGCAGAGGCAACGATGCGGGGCGTTGGTAACGGCACCAAGGCGAAGGCATGACGCTATGCGGAAGGTATTATTATCTAAAAATGTTCCTAAATTAAAAGATGGTAGTGTACGTAACCACAAGCCAGACTCCCATGCGGCAGCAGCAAGAAGACGAGCGCGCTCAACAGAATTGTTGACAGATGATTCAATTAGGTTACTCTGAACAAGTCTGCAAAGCGGCTCGTCCCACTGCCTCTGCGAAGCGGGATGATCTGGAAATTTCGAATTTGGAATTAAATCTGACCATGTGTTTCTGGCCTCTGATAAATTTAAAATTTCGTAGGAAGGCTGCTCTAAAATTTTTATAAAAAGATCTTGAATGCTGTGGACAGAGGACAGAAAGGCAGGTAAGGCTACACTAGAAATTTTGCGAATTCCAAGCCCCCCTAACCTGATTGGTAAGGAGGCTTGATCCCAAATAGTTTGATGATCCAAATCTATATTCAAAAGAGATGAGAGTGAATTTTTAATGATATTATCCATTTTTGAAAGTAGGTCCGGGTACTTCCAGAAGTGGCTACACCGAAGACTGTGTGTAAAATTTGGCACGAAAAGACAATGTTTTAAAATGGTAAAAGCGAAATGAGTGTGAATGGTTGAAAGGCGGTCGGAAGCAGATTTAAACTTATGAATTTTTTCTTCAATGAAATTTGGAAATGACTCTTCAAAAACAGGGGAACCCAAAAGACGAAGTGATATTTTGTCAATAATTTTGATGTTTGGGGCAAGAGAATTAAAATTGGTTATTGTTTTAATTTTGTCTAAAAGAGAAATTTCTTCGTTGATATAAAGTTCACATTTTGAAAAATTTAATTGAAGGCCTATTTTTTCCATTTCTTGTTTTATGGTCTGTAAATCGGTCAAAACTGAACTAGCGTCTCCTGATAAGGATCCATCATCAAGGAACCAGGCGTTAAATTTGGAATTTAGCTTTTGTATTACTGGATGAATAGCCAGACTGAAAATAACCGGACCAAGAGGGTCGCCTTGTTGACACCCTACTTCAGAGGAAAGTAAGTGGTTTTGGTAAATTAATTTGGAATTTTGACTGTAGCATTGCCAAAGAAAGTTGTATACTAACGGTATTTTATCTTTAACTTGTGTCAACATGGCGCCACGGTTTACCGAATTGAAAGCATTCTTTATATCAACCTTGAGCAGTACCTCTGGTTTTTCTACTGTAAGGAAAGTCCGCAGAGAATGAACAGCGGCCTCACAGCCACCCTTAGAACCAAAACCTAATTGTAGTGGTTGGAAATAGTTTCCAAGGGTGACTGCAACAGCCCTGCAGCAAATTTTGACCGTAAGGCGACGGTAGGTCGCACCTACAGCGATCGGTCTGATGCCGCCATCTTTTTTTTTCAAGGCACATAAATTGGCACCGTATAATGTCGTTGTTACATTCTCGTTGACTTTCCCCAGTAACATTAAATTAACAAGAGCAGTGAGTTCCCTCAGAAGCGTCCCGCCGGCGTCCGTGCTGTCACCGCTTAGTAAGTCTTTGAGGTGTTGTGGTGAGAGCCCATCTAGGCCGCCGGCTGAGCCACTTCTAAAGGACATCACCGCTCCAAATACCTGTTGTTCAGTGACTTGTAGAGATAAATCGTTGTTAGAGGGAGGATCAGGAAGATGAGATACTGCACAACGTGGATGTTTTTCCTGCAGGGCAGCAAGGGTGTCTGGTGTGTTGGAGGCAACTGCATCGTCTGAGAAAAGGATTCTTGCAGCTCCTTTTATATCCCCCTCGCTAATTTTGGATTCTACATATTGGGCCAAATTTTTCTGATTTGGTTTCGGAATCGTATAATCTAAAGATATCAATGAATTGTGGTTGTTACAATTTTGTTTAATTTTACTTGTTAAATTTTGACTGCCAGACGAGTTTTCCTTGGAAATATGTAGAACCCTGTAAGCGAAAGTTAGTAGGTGCTCCCAGGCCTCTTCGGAGTTCTCGTTAATAGTCTTATTAATATCATGGGCTAGAGCTTGAGATACTGAACGACGGGCGCCTTTGGGTATGCGTTTAATGATAGGTACGGAACGTTTTAAAACTGATAATTTTTCATGTAATTGTATACGATTAGGTTGGATATGGGAGTCTGGACTAGGTGTAATTGAAACTGAAACTGATGATAAAAGGGATGTAGAGGGGTTAACTTGATTTACATTGGGCTTGTGAGCTCTAGCCACATGGATTTTAAGCCCTCTCTGACCCTTAAAAAGACGAGGCTGGGAGCACTGGGCACATTGAACCCAATTCTCAGAGGATATTGGTTGGTCTGTGTCAGAAATGTTGGACGGAGTATTTCCGCATAACGACATGAGTTAGATATTTATAATATTTAGAATAACTCACAGTTCCGGCGAAAGGTACTGTACAATGTACTTACAAACAACATAAATAAAAAATTATATTAAAACAGACATAAAAACACTCCAAGTGACTTTGACGGATTCCGTTGGCTGTCTCTGGGAACAAGATTGTTTATGAGCGCGCAGGGCGCCTGTGCACTAAGCTGTTCAGGGCGCAGCGGAGTCAGATGGGTAAGATTTTACGTATGACTTGTTCTCTCTGGTAATGGTATGAAGATGTATATTATATGTCGTTGTAAATCAAAACATTCTTGAATGACTTCAGCTGTCATTTAGTCGTAAGAAGCAAATTATTTCTTTAATAAAATATATCATGCGGAAATGACGAAATATTATAAAATAGGCATAATAAAGACAAGAATTTTATAACGGGAGGCCCAATATGTTATTTTAAACCAATAATTAATAATTATTATATTATTATGTGAACTGACAGGGCACTGTCACCTTTCTTTCTTTTTCAATAGTAGATACCATATACAATAAAAATAGCATAATAACAATAATAATTGATATCTTTTGATTATACGATGAGGCTGATGTATTAAACATAAAAATAAAAAACATCCTAAGAAATATAATAATCTTGATAAAGTTTGAACTGGACAATCAACTGCTAATAAGATTACATTATGTTCAAAGAATCAGAAAAATATTTATTGCCCAATACAGCAGTATTTATTTTTCACACACATAAAGAGCACTTGTGTAAATCGCCTCCCTATCATAGTTGCAGCACCAGACAAAGCGGAGTAATTTCTCTCAAGAGTCTCTTTCACCCGCCATTTTTATCTATTTTACCCTCTTCAATCGCAGCAGCTTTTTCTCTTTGTCCAGCTTTTTTCATTTCGTCCTAAGCTGTGGTCCCCCAGTTTTCGCATATTTTGTCATGTGCACGGTTGTAAATGCGCTCAGACATAATTGGTATATCTAAGGAGGCAGGCACTAATTTGTTTGAGTGGGGGGTGACCACAACCTGCTACCATAGCCCCTGCTACTCCATCTTTATTAACATCCTCCAATGTATTCTTTATTGTAAATTGTTCGTTGCAAATGGAGCATGATAAAAAGCAATTTGATGTTATTCCCGTACATTTTTCTGATACATTATTGATGGTATTTAACCCACAATCACAAAGCGACTGATGGCTATTTTCTTTAATTCTTTAAAGAAGTACTTGATGTTCACTATACGATGTCCAGAAATATTTTCATTAAATTCATCCTGAAACAAATACCATATTGTAATTTTTATTTCATGCTATTAGGTATACATATGCAAAACTATATAGATAAAGGTAATTTCAGACCGCAATACTGAAATAACTTCGATGTCACAGACAAACAGACATCGGCATCAAACTTATAACACCCCTCTTACTGTCTGTCTGTCCGTCCGTCCGTCTATCTGCGACCAGGCGAAATGCCCGTTTACGAGATTAAAAAATAACTTAAAATATTGTCATATTTGAAAGTATGTATTCTATTAAGTTCTATTTAAAATACACACCTTTCCATTCCACCTGTAGTGATCCTGACGAAATATTTTGATTGTCCAGATCCATAATTTGTAAATCCGACTCCATATCAATTACACCTCCTTGTTCTTCTTGCGGCGGCGACGATCGACGCGGACAAAAAATCATCAAACTCTGTTAAAAGAGGATTTTTTTTAGCCTGAAAACAGTAGTACTTTTATATTAGCGGATTTACTTCGAAGTTATTCGGTAGGTGCATATTATCCAAAATGTTAGTTGGGTAGAATAAGTTGTAACTTGTAACAGTAGAATAAGACAAAAATTATGGTTTGAAAGTAGGACAGTACGGTGCCATCTCAGTATGATACAACTTATACCTAGTAGGTACCTATATTTTGAGTAGTCAGTAAGATTGGTAGGCACTTATTGACATACCTACTCCCTTTCTTACAAACTTTACATATTTTATCAATATAAGCCACTTATTTAGAAACATTGAGGTAGGTAAGTACTTACCATCTATTAAATTTTTGTCTCATCATGCTTGCTTTTCCGTTCCCGTTTTCTATTTTACCTATTATTATTATACTTATGTACACAATCACAATGTAAAACAGTAAGTGAAAATAGGGTTCTATTTTCACAGACCAAAAAGTGCGGCTCGGATTAGTCTGTCGTCTGCGTTGGGCCTAAAACTTAATTTTTACAAATAAAAGATCGATCATTCGAAACGTTGGGATGTGCGGACGACTGGCACAGGTCTTACGTCCAAGGAATCCATACGCAGACTGAGCAAGCTGTGGCAAGAGATAGCGCTCGGCGAGTTGACGCGCGTGGGGCCGAGAGAGGTATACGGTGGGTGTGTTCAATTGGGGTTCCAATTCACATGAACGAATAGGTCGTAACCGCCAAAACCTTTATTAATAATTTACGGCAAAATTAAATGATCAATCAAAATTTCATCTTGTTATTATTAAAAATGTCTGAAAATCTTACTTATAGTTCAAACGGTTTCTTTTAAGTCGTCCTATTCGAGCGATAATATTGACAAGTTTGCTAAGTAAGACCATATTTCGAAAAATATTTCTATCGAGATTTTTCTTTTCAATCATGTTTTCATCTTATCAATAAACTAAGAAAAGAGTAAAAAATCATATCCTTAAATTTCAAATTTATATTTCAAATACTTTGCGAGATAAATTAGACTCAACACAACCTTTTTGGCGGAGGTATCGTCTTAACACTTCCTTTGGCACTTTTTTGCTAGTCGTGTGTGCTGCCATCTCTGTGTGCCTACCCCGCTACTCCAGTATTGCCTACTTACGGGTCCTCCTATAGTTTCTATGGCGTTGGGTATCTGTTACGTTAGTAGTTATATTATCATTCGGGGCTTTTTTAAGTTTGCGTGGCAAATAATAAGGCATTTAGTCTGTTTTCCTACACATTAATGACATAACATGGTATTTTTGTTCCAGTTCTTCGGCCTATGTGCCATCATAGCATACGGGATCGATGGCTACCTAAAATATAAGGGATGGAGGCGGGGTCTGCCGCCGCAGTGAGTGCCTTAACCTAATCTACTTATTTACTAAGTACCTTAAGTGCCAGTTATCTCGGCCATTTCTTATAAGGATTTTATTTGTATTAAGACATGCCAGTGGCATCAATCTATTTAACATTTTTATACATTTTTGGTTTCCGTAGTAACTCGGATCAACATATAGGAAATCAAAAAATTGTGTTTCTTATTTGCTTTTTTTGCTGTATAAGATCTTACAGAATATACTGAAACTATTTAAGGGTGAGTTCAGTCCATGATACTGAACAACTTTCCCCAAGGAAGACGTACAGGATCAGCGGATCCGAGTTTGTACGAAAAGCTAAAAATAATTTTTCATACATTTCTTGGGGAAAGTTGTTTTACCCTTACAATAGTTTTAGTATATTTTGTTACATGTTCCTTTGGGAAAGTTGTTCAATATCATAGACTGAGTTTTTCCACAAAATAATTTCAGTATATTTTGTTACAACTTAAATTTACATATTGTGTGCGCATGCGCTGCATAGTCACCTTAAGATCCTTGATTTTACAAAGTCTAGTTATATTTGTTAAGGGGACACATGAATGTTTCGGAGTCCAGAGCTGCCCTCTGTTGCAAATGTGCGAAGAAAAGCTCCGCTTTCTCACTTTGGGCTGTTAGGGCCGCGCTACACTGGATTGGCATGGCACGGCATCGGAAGCCACGCGTCATTTCAAAACAAGCTTTATGTCAAGTGCTATAAGATGCATAACCGCTTGAACGCGGAATGCTGGCCGGCGGCCTGCCGCGCACTCCCGCGGGAAAGACGGTCGTTCGGTTATGCATCTTATATCATATGACATAAAGCTTGTTTTGAAATAACGCGTCGCTTCCGATGCCATGCCATGCCAATCCAATGTAGCGCGGCCCTTACAACCGTAGTTCATAAAATAGTTTGAAGGATTGTCTCGGGCATGGTCACGATAAAATTTTAAGTAAATGATATCTCAGTTTCCTTTCGAATAATTTATTTCAAAGGGCAGCACTGGACGAAAGATATATAAAGATTTTCTCTTTGCTATTAATATCCATACAGTACTACCACGTTTATAAGTCGCATCGGCAATTTCGGCTGCGCAGAGTAGCGCATCCTACTACTTAATTTAACCGAATGAAAATTGCAAAGCAATAACGAACTTATTGCTACTGTGTAAGGTCGAAATTAACAGGAACAAAACAGGATGTGTTATCTCGCTCTTATGCTTGTACTCTAGACAGATACTCACTGCCGAGACGCCGCGACGACGCGAAGTCCAGGAGACGTATTTTTGAAATCACTTGTCACATTACGAAGGGTTTGCGCGAGCGTTTCCAAACAGGCGCATTTTTGAATCGGTAGTTTGCGAAGGATTTGCAACGAGTGGTCTTGACCGCTCGTAATTTTGACATTTGTACAGTAGATATGTCATCGAAACCAATCATGAGAAATCCGTTCCATTTTACGTTGCTTTTTTATTCATGTTCGAATTTTTAGAAAAGCATAGAAAAATTATTGATGTTTTCTGCGTAAAACAATATTGTTTTTCGCTGACACGACGGTTTCAAAAATACGATCAATTTGTATTTTACGCGAGCGGTGAGTTGCAAAACTACAAGTTTTGTGTTTCGCTGAGTCCCTCAATGAAAAATAGCACTCCAGACATGGCGCGTCCGCATCAGCCAATAGCGGACGAGTATTTTAGCAGGCGCGTTATGATTGGTAGATTTATTTTTGCGCCTTACAAAAATATGATTTCTGCGCAGGTACATCGGTGTAACTTATAAAATTGGTAGCACTGTATCAGTATCGGAGAATGAGCCAAATGTTTGTTACATATTGTTATTTTTACCACTTGACCACATTTTGATGAACTTTTATAAATTTAGACATAAGAGTAATCGTGTAATCAACGTGTTACGGAAACAGGGTATCAATTCTAAAAAGTAAGTAAACGTAACTAATCTTTCTAAGTCGAAAAAAAAGCTGCAGCTCCATACATTTTGGCACGGTAGGTATTTAATTTTGAATGAAGCTGCAGAAAACAACCCACCCACAAGGTGTTCTGACAACCTGACCAAAGTCACTGGAAGGCGCTGGATGCAAGCTACTCTAGATCGGTCATTTTGGAAATCTTTGGGATGTTATGTGGCTGCAGATGTTTTTTTGCGATTTCAGGGATGTAAAAGTTGTTCACAATTATTAGTACTTTTACTTCCTTTCGGGTCGATACCCCCTTTCCGTAACACTTTGTATAGTAAGAGGTATTCTCATACAGTAATCTTTTGAAATCTTTATACTTGTATCTATTGTTGTATTTTTATATGCATTTAATGTAATAATATGTATTGCAAGGTATAACTGTAAGTTTTCTGATGTTATAAAACTAGGAATACACGCTGACTTTTTATTGGTTTTGGAAAAAAATGTCGTATAGTAAATAAATTCCTCTATCCATATACGTAATCCAAATTTATGTATGTCATAAGATAAAAAAAATTGCGTAAATGATTTTCGATCGAGACCATGTAGTTATGCCGGCCAAAATGTCGATGACCTCCGGCCGGCCGGCGGGCGGTGTATGGCGGTGGTACTACTAATTGATCTCACAAATTTACTTTCGAGTTTTAGTCAAAAAATTTTGTTTCAGAATTTTTTATTTTGACTAGCCCTTCAAATGTCGACATAGCAGACACAATAGTAAAACAATACATTAGACGCCCGCTCCGGGCGTCTGACATTTAAAGGGCTAGCTAATTAGGTCTTACTAACGATGCCTATGAAGTGGCCTTCGGCTCCAAAACCAATAAAAAATAACCGTGTATAAGTATAGGAAAGAAATGGGAATATATACTTACGATGTATGAAACATAAGTGAAATCGCTTGTCTCGTCCAAAGAAAGTGAGAATCTTAGAATCATTTGTATCTGAATACAAATTTAAGGATAAGATTTTTAAATATTTTTATGTGAGATTGAACTTCTTGTTAGTGTTATGACTGAGAAACTAAAAAATCTAATTCAGGTCTTCTTTTAAATGCCTCTTCTTGATCATAAAAAATATAACACACTTCATATAACATCACACAAGGTTAAACTTGAAATAAATAAATAAATATATACGGACAAATTGCTGATTGAGCTAGCCCCAAAGTAAGTTCGAGACTTTTGTTACGGGATACTAACTCAACGATACCATATTTTATACCAAATATGTATATAGATTATAGATAAACATCCAAGAACAAGGGCAATTTGAAAAAAAAAAAATGTGCCAACTCGCCCTGACCGGGGATCGAACTCGGAACTTCTGGGTGGCGGACTAGAATATGGTGATCACTACAAGCCACGTAGGTCGTCTTCAATGTTAAAACAATACAATAATAATGTCATATCATCGATGAAATATATTTGACGATCTTTGTAGCCTAGTTTTCATCATGCCGGGCTGTTATACCGGAGTTCCTGGGTTCGATCCTTGGTCAGGCCAAGATAGAAAATTATCTTTTTTAGATTGACCTGGGTCTTGCATGTTTAACTATATATGTATTTGTTTTATAAGTAGTATCGTTGAGTTAGTATTCCATAACACAAGTCTCAACTTTGGGGATAGGTCAATCAGTGTAATTTGTCCGTATATATTTATTTAATGTTACAATAGGTATATTTCATCGATAATCATATGTAGAGATGTGAGTTATGTTTAGGATTTGCTTTATTAACACCTTTTAGGTTAAATATTTTTCTTTTTGAAGTTTTTAGATTTTATATGGAGCTAGTAAAATAAACTTGAATATCTAAATATTTTTCATGTAAACTATATTAACCATGCTATAAGCAAAGAAGGGTCCATTCCTGTATTTTTTATAAATAATATTGGTCATAACCTCATAGGAAATAGAGACAAAAAGGTTAGCGATAAGTCCACTGCGCAGGCCTGAAAATGAGTGCAAGTGCGAGGTACCTACTACCATCGTCACCTGTCACTCACACTTAAGGCTCCTCCCTGCGCTAACGACCTTGAAAACACAAAAAAATTAATTTCTCTTTCTGTAAGTGAGATTATCAGAAACCCTCGTACAACTTTTTGGCTAGTATCCTTAAGTTTCATTAGAACCTCGAAAATCATTGAAATAAAATACCCTGAATTTTCCTTTGCAAAAAATACTAAAAACGGCCATTTTTGACTCTTTTTGTAAAGGTTTCTAAACCGGATAGTATTTCAATGACTTTCGAGGTTCTAATGAAACTTCAGGATACTAGCTAAAAAGTTGTAGGAGGGTTTCTAATAATCTCACTTACAGAAAGAGAAATTAATTTTTTTGTGTTTTCAAGGTCGCTAGCGCAGGGAGGAGCCTTAAAATAGACATGATAACAGAAAATATAGTTTGAAACTAAATAAATAACGTCATGTCGTCTCACGTATTTTTTTGTATGACTGTCATCTCATTTAAATTTCGATTAGTAAAATACGATTTTTACTGGATGTCACAACCCCCACTCCGGAACTTGGATTGCCTGTATCTTTGTAATTTTTAATATGGATCTGTTATGGAGTGGGTCACTTAGCAGTTTATAAAAAAACTATTACCGCAAAAACTAAATTTAATTGAAGAAGAAAGTAAGTACTATATTAAGTACATAAATTACGTGTTGACGCAGCGCGGACCAAAAATACTCTGATTAGTTTTTTTATTTGGTCTGAGAGTTTCTATAAATGAAAAATATTATTCGAAATAAGAAACCTAACGGCAAGCGTGAGAACGCTTGTATAGCAAATTTTTTTTGTGTTTTCACGAGAAGCAATCGTAACAGAACTATTATTTTTGAATGTGTAAAATGACGGACTAAAACATTACATTACTAAACCGGCCCAATCCATTGTTTTTGAATATGTAAATGACGGTCTTATATTATTACTTTTCCCGGTCATCATCCCTGTTGCGGGTTTTCTCTGCACCTCTGCAGTTCTAAATATAGGCCCCCATAGACTAGCGACATTTGCCTCCCACGTTGACCTAGTCGCTGACGATTGTAAAATCGCTATTGTATCTGTAAGTTATCAGAAGTGCCTTACCGTTCAAGAAAACTGTATTGTTCTTTATCAAGAATTAGATGTAAGCTAAATATTTTTATACGACTGTAGAATCGTAACTTAATTTACTTATGTGTGACATTATTCCACCGTTATGTCCAAAAATGAAATGTTAGTAATTACAAGTGTAATAATACATCAAATATATTGAGAACGCTAATCTTACCCTATACTTTTCCATTCAAACGTACTCTAGCTATTATTTTGAAACATGTCAGATTTTGGAAAAATTTTGCTATTTAAAAGAAATTGCATATATGTATATCCAGAATTTTTACCTGGTTCCTTACAGTAAATTATATGATCTTGAAAGAAAATATGGTGTAGAAGTGTTCAATGTTGATGGTGAACAAATTATGTCAAGTACTATAATTTCATTCAAGTGCATATACTTACCTAAAAGTTTAAATAAAGCTAGATCACGTTTGTATGAAAAAATTTATGGTATGGAAATTAATTATTCCAATTCGTGTAAAGGGATCTTTATAAAGAAGGGGCCGGCGATCAATACCTACGAAGCCAAAGCCCTTGTGTATGGACATCATCGGTTAGAGACGACTTAATCAATTTAGACTCAACAATACAACGTTACGTAGGTACTTATACTAAATATGGATGATAACTTTTTTTTATAATATATTTTTTTTTAAGTATTTGTTATTATAATTTAACCAATGCACTTTTGAACTGTTACAACTGAGTTGAATAAAAGACAATACACAGTTTACGCATTTTTTATTTAAACACAGACGATCCAGAATTAACAAGATGTAAGAAAATATGTGAAAAAGTGATTTAAAGTTATATAGAAAATTTTATAACAATATTATACAGTATAAATATTAAATACATAAGCAGCACGTGTAAATTGCACTAGGTGCTAAAAATAAGTTAACAACAACCTATTGTAACATTAAAAATTTTACTCTAATATTTCAGAAATTTTAAAAAATGACTTTAATTCATGTGGCAGAAATACAAGAGCGTAGACTACGGACTGAGAGGAGAAAGGGCGACGGAATGCCACGGAACCGGCCATGCTGAGCGTTCCGTCGCTCTCTCTCGCTCTAGCAAATGATTGTTCAGATCATGATCCAAAAAAACAGGTCTGCTATTCCGGCAGTGACACGAGCCTACGTCACCACAGAATTGCCACTTTAATGTGACTAAGTTAAGATTTAGGGAACGTTTGCCTGCCATTATTCATGACAACAAATATTTTAATGCATAAAAAATTAGGTTATACTTGTTATTCATTAACAAGTCTAACTTATTTTTTCATAATTAGGTTATTTGTAAAAATGGACATGGTTTAATCCGATTCAGATATACGTGAATAATGAAAGTGGGGGTGTTTGATTTTACAGTACCGGTAACATACAAAGTGGCGGTGACGTAGGCTCGTGTCACCCACGTGACGACTATATGTCGGAATGCCATACCTGGCGCAGTATATTATTATACTATGCAGATCAACAGAAAGGATAGCAAAAGCGGTGTTCCGTGCTGGCAGATACAGCCCAACCCTTGGGTACTTAATAAAGTTTGTAATCGCTGAATCTACATAAGGACTGTAGACACAGATAAATAAACTTGTACCCGATAAGCTTGTAATAAATATACATATGGCAGTATACTAGGTATATATGTATAGGTACATACAACACTGCATATTTGACACAGTTGTGAGCATTTACCCAAAGAGCAAGATTATTATTATCACCTACGACAAAATTGAGACATTTATATAATTCAGTGAGTTAGAAACTTTAAAGACAAGTACATTTTTCATTTTAAGAACAGGTTCAGTCTCTGATACTATGCTAAACAAATAAAATAAATATATATGTACTTCATACAATTTTTATGGAAATCTGTTTTTTTTGCTTTTTTGATCATTATTTTAATTTCATTATACTATAGTGATCTGTATAGCCTGAGCTTCGATTTATTACGGATATGCCCGTTCCACATTGCATATATTTATATATGAGTTTTAGGGAATTGTTCAAGTTCAGTATCCTGGACTAAAAATATCAAATATAATATATTTTGTTTGATATTAAAATGAGCGTGTATTTGGCACAATTTTTAATATACATATACTTACGCCAAATGCAAGCATGCTCAATAAGAAATAATAGAAGATATTGCAAACTCGTTTCGGTTAACAAATCTGTGCTCTACGTTTATATTTAATAAATACCTACTACAATAACTTACTATTGTGATGATTTAATTAGCTTATATCACAATTAACTTAAACGACTAACATAAGTACACAACGAGGTAACAAGAAATAAACACTATGAACACTTAAATAATAATATAATTATATATGATCCCTTCAGAATTTCCATATATTTTACAAGGATTATCCTCGTTCAACGCATGTTTTATGGAAATAACAAATCTTAACTGCTTAATATTATATATTAAGTAACTTAATAGGTGGGTCATATTAAGCATGTTATTAACATCTAAAATATTTATACACTTTTTCGATCGAGACCATGTAGTTATGCCGGCCAAAATGTCGATGACCTCCGGCCGGCCGGCGGGCGGTGTATGGCGGTGGTACTACTAATTGATCTCACAAATTTACTTTCGAGTTTTAGTCAAAAAATTTTGTTTCAGAATTTTTTATTTTGACTAGCCCTTCAAATGTCGACATAGCAGACACAATAGTAAAACAATACATTAGACGCCCGCTCCGGGCGTCTGACATTTAAAGGGCTAGCTAATTAGGTCTTACTAACGATGCCTATGAAGTGGCCTTCGGCTCCAAAACCAATAAAAAATAACCGTGTATAAGTATAGGAAAGAAATGGGAATATATACTTACGATGTATGAAACATAAGTGAAATCGCTTGTCTCGTCCAAAGAAAGTGAGAATCTTAGAATCATTTGTATCTGAATACAAATTTAAGGATAAGATTTTTAAATATTTTTATGTGAGATTGAACTTCTTGTTAGTGTTATGACTGAGAAACTAAAAAATCTAATTCAGGTCTTCTTTTAAATGCCTCTTCTTGATCATAAAAAATATAACACACTTCATATAACATCACACAAGGTTAAACTTGAAATAAATAAATAAATATATACGGACAAATTGCTGATTGAGCTAGCCCCAAAGTAAGTTCGAGACTTTTGTTACGGGATACTAACTCAACGATACCATATTTTATACCAAATATGTATATAGATTATAGATAAACATCCAAGAACAAGGGCAATTTGAAAAAAAAAAAATGTTCCAACTCGCCCTGACCGGGGATCGAACTCGGAACTTCTGGGTGGCGGACTAGAATATGGTGATCACTACAAGCCACGTAGGTCGTCTTCAATGTTAAAACAATACAATAATAATGTCATATCATCGATGAAATATATTTGACGATCTTTGTAGCCTAGTTTTCATCATGCCGGGCTGTTATACCGGAGTTCCTGGGTTCGATCCTTGGTCAGGCCAAGATAGAAAATTATCTTTTTTAGATTGACCTGGGTCTTGCATGTTTAACTATATATGTATTTGTTTTATAAGTAGTATCGTTGAGTTAGTATTCCATAACACAAGTCTCAACTTTGGGGATAGGTCAATCAGTGTAATTTGTCCGTATATATTTATTTAATGTTACAATAGGTATATTTCATCGATAATCATATGTAGAGATGTGAGTTATGTTTAGGATTTGCTTTATTAACACCTTTTAGGTTAAATATTTTTCTTTTTGAAGTTTTTAGATTTTATATGGAGCTAGTAAAATAAACTTGAATATCTAAATATTTTTCATGTAAACTATATTAACCATGCTATAAGCAAAGAAGGGTCCATTCCTGTATTTTTTATAAATAATATTGGTCATAACCTCATAGGAAATAGAGACAAAAAGGTTAGCGATAAGTCCACTGCGCAGGCCTGAAAATGAGTGCAAGTGCGAGGTACCTACTACCATCGTCACCTGTCACTCACACTTAAGGCTCCTCCCTGCGCTAACGACCTTGAAAACACAAAAAAATTAATTTCTCTTTCTGTAAGTGAGATTATCAGAAACCCTCGTACAACTTTTTGGCTAGTATCCTTAAGTTTCATTAGAACCTCGAAAATCATTGAAATAAAATACCCTGAATTTTCCTTTGCAAAAAATACTAAAAACGGCCATTTTTGACTCTTTTTGTAAAGGTTTCTAAACCGGATAGTATTTCAATGACTTTCGAGGTTCTAATGAAACTTCAGGATACTAGCTAAAAAGTTGTAGGAGGGTTTCTAATAATCTCACTTACAGAAAGAGAAATTAATTTTTTTGTGTTTTCAAGGTCGCTAGCGCAGGGAGGAGCCTTAAAATAGACATGATAACAGAAAATATAGTTTGAAACTAAATAAATAACGTTCCACATTGCATATATTTATATATGAGTTTTAGGGAATTGTTCAAGTTCAGTATCCTGGACTAAAAATATCAAATATAATATATTTTGTTTGATATTAAAATGAGCGTGTATTTGGCACAATTTTTAATATACATATACTTACGCCAAATGCAAGCATGCTCAATAAGAAATAATAGAAGATATTGCAAACTCGTTTCGGTTAACAAATCTGTGCTCTACGTTTATATTTAATAAATACCTACTACAATAACTTACTATTGTGATGATTTAATTAGCTTATATCACAATTAACTTAAACGACTAACATAAGTACACAACGAGGTAACAAGAAATAAACACTATGAACACTTAAATAATAATATAATTATATATGATCCCTTCAGAATTTCCATATATTTTACAAGGATTATCCTCGTTCAACGCATGTTTTATGGAAATAACAAATCTTAACTGCTTAATATTATATATTAAGTAACTTAATAGGTGGGTCATATTAAGCATGTTATTAACATCTAAAATATTTATACACTTACCTACATAAAGTATAATATATGTATACTTACACGATTTTCGAAAATTTGCATCAGTATTTTATTGAGAGTACATTTAAACCTGCGTGTCTTGTAAATATGTTTCGGTAAAAAAAGCAACCTAGTTAGGGTCTAATTTTTTGAGAACCTCGTTTTTCGGTGTGAATTTACATTCAGAGCTAGCGTTGAGTCCAATCATAACGGGCTGTAAATAAGATGTGCTGTAAGTAGCCCTGCCAATAAAGATCATCATCATTCCTCGCCTTATCCCTATTTGGGGTCGGCTCTGTGTGTCAACTCCCTCCACAGTTTTCTATCATTTACCATATTTGTACTGACCCCCCTCTCCTCGTCCCGCCTTACACATTCCCCCACGTCTTTTTAGGTCGTCCTCTATCTTTGTGGCCATCTACCTTTAAGCTAACCATTTTATTTGCCAGATGTTCGGCATCTCGCCTCTTGACATGGCTGTGCCAAGTTAAACGGTGATTTTTAACTTTTCTACAATCGATGCTACCTCAAACCTACCTGCCAATAAAGATATTTATATAAATAATATTCCTATCTATACGCGTCACTGCCACGCCTACTCCAAACGCCCTTTTTAAAACGCTGTACCTACTACCTACACTTCACCTTGAGGAATCAGATGGTGACGTCAGGCGTAAAAGATGCGGTGATTTGCAATCTTACTTGCACACAAGGTTATTGAGTAACGAGGTACTTATGTAGGTACCTTTTACGGATGTTACGTTGCCAAATTCAATGGAATCTTCTGCCGCTGCATAAAGATGCATTAATCGTTCTCAAATTCATATTAAAGAATGCCTCTCGGATGTCCACAACTTTTTTATATTTACTTTCGAACGGGATTGGAACTGCAGCCAGTGTTATACCTTTAGATGGTTAGTCGAACGTGATGGGTGTCCTAAGCTGCGCTTGCACATATGTCCGATAAAAATACATCATAGGTACATACTATCACGCCTTTTTCCCACAGTGATAAGCAGAAACTATGGACCTGCACTACGATTCTGCCACACCTCTTTGGCTTCATCTACACTCATCTGGTCTGGGAGAAATAAAAAAAACTTAGAATGTACCAGCTGCTTCTCTTCCCACGCAGATCGTAAAAGCCGATCGAGGGAATGGGCAAAAATGCAAATCATGTTAACAGGCGATGCGGCTAGCAACCCATCACTGTATTGATTGCTTTTCCATCTTTTCGCCCACCATGACGCTAAAAGTGGCTTTTGGGTCTTGCGGCCCTGGGCTCTGCATAGAACCGCAAGACCCAAAATGCTCTGTCTGCCCCATCTACACTAATATTATAAAGAGGAAAGATTTGTTTGTTTGTTTGTTTGATTGTATTGAATAGGCTCCGAAACTACTGGATCGATTTTAAAAATTCTTTCACTGTTGGATAGGTATGTTATCCCTGAGTGACATAGGCTATGTATGTACCACGGGCGAAGCCGGGATAGACTGCTAGTTAGGGATAAAGACGTGATAGTATGTATGTATGTATGTACACTCATCACTCTCTTTTTGCAAGCCCGCTGATTACGGGTCCTTCTGACTTCTCCTTTTTAAAAAATGTGTGCGAAATTTCGGTATCCATAAATTTAAATTTATAGGTCGATAACGTAGCGCCCTTGATGTAATGTCGGGGCCCCTGGGCAATGGCTTGAGGCGCCCATGTTTGGGGGCCCTAGGTCTAGTGCCGACCCTAGGCGTAGAGAAGCAGAATGCTTGGTATGTACCGATAAGTAATTTTCCGAAACTTCTCAAATGCCTAATGGAAATATTTCAAGTAATTTTCCGGGAAAATAAAAAATTAGTGTATGAAATTTAAAAGCGATCGGAAAAACAAAGTGGCTTTCGGACCCCCTTTACCATCGGGCAGTGGTAGGTATCTGTTTCATTCCATTCTCTATTCATTATGCATTTAGCGCTTGTGTCTGTATGCATCATGCGCTAATCTCAAGGGCGTCTACGCGATAGGAATTTAGGGCGACGTGATTTGCTTATCTGTGGTTCCGGTGCAGTGCACTTCGATCACATACAGAAATATGTAACGACTAATCACGTTGAAAAAACAAGTAATTATTAAAAAAAATATTTTTTGATATTTAGCTTTTATATAACAACCTCCTCAAGACAAATCAAACGAGCCCGAACACGATGGAATTACGTCGTTTCATTACAAAGTTCCTATGGCCATCCTCCGGCTCCATCATCAGATCAGCTCCCTGTCATTTATAATATTGCATTGTCACGCGTAAACGTAAGCGTGCAAATTTTCATATCAATCGGATACCGGGATGCGGGTCAAGTTAACTTGCAAGACAAGATTTGTTTACAGACAGACAGACAGCGGGACAGGACCCATGCGGGCTCGAATTTTGCCAATTCGGACTGAGCTTGCTGTAGATAGATAGATAGATCAAACGTTTATAAAAAGTCTAGTCCTGTAACTCCCGGTACTCTGTAAAGTGTTTTCTTTTTTCAGTGCGTATGAACTGAAAATAACACTGAAAAAAAAGGGACAGCTGAACCAGCTTTTTTACTTGCAATTTGTTTATTAGATACCAAACTTTTGTTAAATTTAGCAGAACAATGTAGTTTAAATTAAAACACATTTTATCTACTAGTAGCCCAGAGTTCAGCAGTCACTGGATTTTGCTAACGTGTAGCAAAAATTTTTGCTACTAGCAACCATTCTTTTTTTTCAGTGAACTATGTTGAGGGATCCCATAGGATTATAAAATTTTTCCGGGTAAAAAGTATCATGTGTTAATCAAGGTAATAAGCTACCTACATGCCCAATTTAATTCCAATCCGTTTAGCCGTTTTGGCGTGAAAGTGGAACATCCAGATATGTCCACAAACTTTCACATAAAAGATATGTAAATAATTTTTCTTTATTATTCTTTATTTATTTGTAAATTCCTTTAAATTTATTTTCAGACAATTCGTGTCTTAAACAGTGTAGTTAGATGAATTGAATTGGTACTTATTTAAAAATACCTTTATTCACGTTGCCTACAATAGTTCAATTTTATTGCTTAGCTATAAATATGGCGGTGACGGTACACATTGTGTGTCATGTACTGCCGCTCTAAGTAAACAGTTTAGTGCCGGCAAATACAACATTACGACAACCTGAGGTCAGATGCCATGCTAATGACTGAGCCACGAACTTGCATCAATATTGGCACAGGTGCTCGCTTATTGACCGAGCGAGCGAAGCGTCTCAGTTTCGAGATTGGCCTAATGCTTTTGTCCGCCTGTCCGTCAGTTTGTCCGGCTGTTCTCGCATTTCTCAACCTATTCTTTTGAGATTTTGTGAGAAGGTTCAAAATTGTAAAGAATTTTTATGTCGATTCAGTATTTTATGCCCACTACTAAAAGTTATCTTCACATAATCAGACTTGTCATAACCAGCCACCCACCAATATAACCTGGTCTACCTCCAACCACCTAGCTGGCAGTGGCCAGGCTGAAGGGTCACCACTATGCTTGCTTGGTCGCGCAACGCACGCCTTCAGAAACCAATTCAGTATATTGTCTAGTTACAAGTACAAAACACTACTTATAACCCTTCACCTGTTGTCAGTGCAGACACAATCGCCCGCTCCGGGCGTCCGACGTTTGAAGGGATATTTGTTATGTAGCGTAGCCCTAGTCTACCAGCAGCTTGGCTCTTTAGTCACCACGTATATCATTGGGGGAGTTTCTTTCAGGAACCCACTTCAGTTTACGAGTATAGTCGAATTGTACCACGATATCACGACGTCACTACACTAGCTATCATTACGAAGTGAAGTCCTGGCTTACCACCGGGCGGGCTATGGCAGCGCCGGCGGAGTCACAACATGCGTCTGCTTCGCCACGGTGCGGTGTCCCTGCGCGAGTTCGCCGTCTCGCAACGCACGCGCTTTCAAGAACGCGTCCACGCCGTATAGCACCATTGCCAGGTAGCCGAAGAACTGGAACAAGATTTACAACGTCAATAAACAGAAAATCATGTCTATCGGGCTTAACTGGCCCGAAGTAAAGAGCGTAGCTAAGACCGATCGCGATGGAGAAAGACTGTAAGCCCTCTGCCCTACTTGAAAGAAGCTAAAGTCAAATAAGTCAAGCTGTGAGTTTTCATATAAAAGTACTATTGGAATATAATTATGATTAGGAAATGATTATGAATACGTAGTTGTCTGGGCTGAACCATACACTGCTATAGCCAAAAAGGCCATTTAACACCTCTAAACAGGCAGACATTAGTGAAAAAGTAGAGGGTCGACTTAAAAGTTAATGCTCCAATGCTACAATATAAAGACAATTTTAGATACAATTATTTTCTTCCCTACCTACGATGTTATACTCGTACTAAAATCGCATATGGTCAAGGACAAAAAAGGGACATTCAAGATGAAAAAGGGCCATTCAAGACATTGCAAGCTCTATCCAGAGAAACATCATATTGCAGATAGGAAAAATTTACTTTTTGGATGACTGACGTCTAACACAAAACATAGAATCATCAGAGTTTACAGTAATGTATTCGCTAGTTACAAATTGCCTGGTAATAGTGCTAAGTGATGTAATTGTTCCGGTGAGCAAGGCGCCCGGTAGTGATCAAATAGACTACGTAGATACATAGTTCGTAATCACTTTTACTAGACTACAAAACGTTACGATTGTGGATGTCCACATAATTTTCTTCCCGAATAGTACTTTGGTCAATTTTAAACTATAGATTGGTCAATTTTAAACTATAGATTGGTCATTTTGCAACTTTGGTCTTTTTGTTACTTTGGTCAATTTTCAACTATAGATTGGGCATTTTGCAAATTCGGACTTTTTGTTACTTTGGTCAATTTTCAACTATAAATTGGGCATTTTGCAATTTCGGACTTTTTGTTACTTTGGTCAATTTTGAACCTTGGACATTTGACTCCGACCCGTAGATCGCATCAGATATCGCTGCAGTGATAGAGTGCAGTGCAGTGATCTACGAGAGATTTAAGCTGACAACTGGCAAGATACCATAAGTGATATGCTGATTATGGGCAAATCCTCCTTTTATTTTGATTGCACTTAGTCCAGCAGTGATATAGACTGATAAAATACGATAATAAACATGTCATCGTTAATCAAAGATGTCAAAAACTGATTACGCATCGCACAAACGCTGACACCAATTTCTCTTCCCCTACATTTAAGAGCCTGCTCTTTCTGAATGACTTGTTTATTTGCCAGTAAATTACGACACCATCTAGTGAAGAGTGTTTGTTACTTACCGTTATTAAGACGCATCTTTTTAGTCTGAAATTATTTTTATCGGAAAATCTTCGATGGGTGACTCGCAAGCTCTACAGCTTACAGAGCCACCACATTGTCGTAATTTAGGACGATCAATCCTGCGGGCATAAAAATGTCCCGACAAGGTTACTAGTGTCACATAGTTTATGATAGGGGGTCACATTCATCGCCAGTTGACCTTCTGATTTGATGAATGGGTTAAGGGGACCTTAGTATATTCATTCAGATTGAAGTGAATAAGCAATCACAGAAGTGTTCTTAAGAATTGTGAAATGATGACGCATTATAAATTGATGAGAGAATAGGGCACACGTAATCACTTGCGAGATAAACGGATATTAGTTAAATTAAGCCTTGTAAAAGATGTTACTACGTGTGTAAAGTCTGTTCGCTTGGTTCGTTGGAGAGTTGATTAATTCAGGGCTTGCTAAATATTAAAAAACTTATGCAATTATTATGCTACTAGCCGAAGCCCGCAACTTCGTTCGCGTGGACTTTATGTCTCTGGAAAATGCTCATCAGGCTGAACAACTTTTACTAAGGTGACATTTTTATATCTCTTATAGTTTAGCTGGCCCATTATGGTTCTGCATCAGGCGTTCTATTTTCCAAAATCATTTATACCCTATATGTTGCCCAGGCTTAATAGCTATATAACAAAAAAGTTTCATTCGAATCCGTCCAGTATTTCCGGAGATTAGCGTGTACAAACAGAAAAACAGACATACAGACAAACAGACAGACATTTTTTTTTTAATTTTTACTCTATTACTAAGTCTCCATCGCCCCCAATATATTTTTTTTAAATATATTTAATGTACAGACACACTTTTATTACTGTTTTATTATATGTATAGATATAAAACAAAAAACAACACGTAAACACCCACGACGCATTCGAGGCACATTCTAGAATGGAATGGCAATGTACCGCCGCGTCCGCTCGCCCATTCGAGCCGCGGTTGACATCAACTGCGTGCCTCGTACCAGTCGTACCACGCAAACGGCGAAAGTGGGTGCACATGCGACGGTCGCCAAACAGTTTGCGATAATTAGCGACAGTCGCTAGTCGGAGACGAATTATAATATCAACTCTCGGCGAACAGACTTTAGGTAAGTAAGCCGTAGGACCGTATAGTAAGTATATCTTATACTTTTAAACGAGCAATTCTTGTATGTATATATATATATATTTATTTATAAATTTCTGTGATCTCGAAAACGGCTCTAACGATTTCGCAAAAAAATTGTATATGGTGGTTTTCGGGGGTAAACAATCGATCTAGATTAGTTTTATGTTTGGGAAAACGCGTGTTTTCGAGTTTTCATGCGTTTTTCTTTCCACGCAGAATATGGTCGCTAATTTCGTCGCGCCGCGACCGCCTTGATTTAGCTCAGTTGTTAAGGATAGCGACCGCTAGAAAGAGTGTTACGGGTTCGAATCCCACTCGGTGACTTACTTTTGGTTTTTTTATGTTTAAGTTTATATTTTATTTTTCATTTTGCATTGTTTTTAGACAAGTTTAAAAAAAAATAGTTAATGTTTGAGATGTAACCGAGCAAAGCTCGGTCGCCCGCGTCGGTACTTTAATTTCATTTATCAATTCATTCTACTAATTTGGATCATGTTACGCTTTCTTTTGAATAAGTACCTACATGAGTAATTTTATCATCACTTCTTTCCTTCCCACGGGTATACTTAACCGAAGAAGAAGAAGAAGAAGAAGGTACTTAACCGGGAAGGGCAGCATCGAACCCTTTGCAATCTGCAACGACTCTATGCCTACTGCCTACTCAGAAGTGCCATTTTTGAACGAGAAGTTGCCTAAACGACTGAGTTTTAGGGTTCCGTAGTAAACAAAGAACCCTTATAGTTTCAGCATATCTGTCTATCTGTCCGCGGTTTTACACCGAGACTATATAAGTACTAGAAAACTGTTGGTATGGATTTGTAAGTCAACTCACACGTAGACTTTGCTTTTCTCATTTGACGATCTCTGTGGCCAAGTGGTCATCATGCCAGGCCGTCACACTTAGGTTTACGGTCACACCGGAGGTCCCGGTTCGATCCTCGGTCAGGTCAAGGTGATAAATGAACTTTTTCAGATTGACCTGGGTCTTGGATGTTAATCGATATCTATATTTGTTATAAAATATAGTATCGTTGAGTTAGTATAAATAAAACAAGTCGCGAACATACTTTGGGGCTAGCTCAATCTGTGTGATTTGTCCGTATACAAAAGGAAACATTCCATTCACAGTTCAAGTCTAATCTCCGTTGTAAGTTGTAAAACTATGTCAACACACCAAGCACGAAAATATTATGACAAAACATAAAACAAAGGTGCGTCACGATTGGCTTATGCAAACTACGCTTTAGTACCTCGCTCACGTGCGTCGTAGAAATATGAAAATGTGTCACACATGCTTTATGTGTGCTTAGCTACTATGTGTAAGTAAGTTCGCTACACTTAAACTTAACATGAATTTTCAGCAGAGAAGCAGCACTGGACCCCGAAGAAATCGCCAGACCAGGCGTCAATGGCGTTTTGACATTTTAAAATTTTAATTATGACATAAACAATGTACCTATTCTCTGTCCACATATTAACTTAAATTATTAATTTAATTGTGAGTTGATGTCCTTGGAAAAAATGCTGCAGTGCAGCTCTCTCTGCACTAGCGCTTAGGAAGCGGCAGTAAACTTAGCTGTAACTAATACCATTTGACGTCGACAAAACAAAGTGACCATTATTACGAAATATTAAAATTCATAAGTACTCTATGCGTGAGTAACCCGTTCATTCTAATAAAGTTTATAAGCACTAAATTCATGTAAACGAAACATCGACGATATTCGATAAGTATAATTATTATCTCAGGTGGCTTCTAATGATTGTCTTTGTGTTTATAACGACCTGACTCATCTTAGAGCTATTAAATTCGATAGAAATTACTTTGTAGCTATTAATAAACATGACTTCGGATTAAAAGACAACATTATGTTAGAAAGATGAATAATAAACCAACTATATAATTTACAAACAATACTTTTCTACTTACTTACTGGCCTTTGGGACCTCCGTGCCTAGGCTCTGGCTGGTTAGAGCCGCAACACCATCGCAAGACCCTAAATGGCTTGTCTGCCCCATTAGGGATATCACGTCTTTACGTGACAGTATTCAAAATATTGTGGAGATTGCAGCTTCCATGCTGGTCTGGGAGAAACGAAAAACTTAGGATGTACCAGCTGCTTCTCGTGCCGCGCTGATTGAGGGAATCGGCGAGAATCTGCGACTAACAACCCATTTTAATTTCCTTTTACCATCTTAAGCCCCACCATCCTGCTAAATGTGGCCTTTGGGTCTTACAGGACCGACTTTGTCTTCCCCTCAGGGATAAAGAAGATAAAGACGTCATCATCATCATCATTTCAAGCGCATAACGTCCACACTGGACATAGGCCGTTCCCAAAGAAAAGAAGCCTGCATCCAGTGCTTTCCAGCCACTTTGGTCATTTCGTCTGACCACCAAAGACGTTGATAATGTATCGGTATAGATTGTCAGACTTACCCCAGCAGCAGAGTACGCTGGGGACCCGAATGCCACCGCGATCGTAGACGCGATCAGGTACAGAACCACAAAGCCAATGTACGCGAACATCTCTATCTTCAGCCACTTGATGTTGTGGTACTTCTCCACAGCGTGGTACAGGTACAGTATCAGCATGGCCCCGGAGAAGAAGAAGGCGACGCACGCGACTATGTTGAAGTAGACGCCGCGGCCGTTTGACCAGAACGCTGACGATTGGACGAGGATGAAGCCAAGGAGGTTCAATACCTGTTGAGGAAAGTTTAGGTGTTCAGCTGCAAATTACTTGGGTGTCTTAGGGTTGGAATACATTTGGCAGCACGGAGCAGCACGGAGAAGCATGCCTACCCAACGCCTTATGAACATAATTATTTCTCTACCTTGTCACTAGATGGCGCTTTATGGTAATAACAAAACATTAAAATCTTTTATAACTATTATTTAAATAAAATAGTACTCTAATTTATTAAATATGACTTACATGAAATGCAATAAATATTTTTAAAGCATATGCAACACTTTCTTTGTCACTTTTTTACTAGTCGTGTGTGCTGCCATCTCTGTGTGCCTACCGCAACTACAGTTTTGCCTATTTCTCCATTAGTTTATAATGTTTGGTATCAGTTATGTTTATGTTGAACGTTGTACGGAAAGCGAACCAGGGGAAGACAATATATAGATGAGAGGATGAGCTGAAACTCACTGCAGGGCCCAACTGGAGAAGGATCGCCAGAGACAGGAGGCAGTGGAAGTGGTTTGAGGAGGCCTTTGCCAAAAGGCACACTGAACTCAGAGATATCCTATAAGAAACACCAATGTAACCCAAGAGTTCAGGATAAAGGGTTTATACAATACAATACAATGTTTATGTTAGTAATTAATTATCTTTGGCACCGGTCATGCTAAAGCGTTCCGTCGCTCTCTCTTGCTATAGCGAATGACGGTTCTGAGCGACAGAAAAAGATAAGTAGCTGCATAGACAAGTGCTGTACCATGCTGACAGATGTAGTTACAAACTCAGACAATCCTTTGACAAATCGCAAAAAAAATGGCTGGAGGAAACTAGAATTTTATATTACATTAGCTGGTGACCGTAACTTCGTTAGCATGAAATTTAAAAAAATATGACTTACTCATTATTATAACAAATTTAGTCCTAGACAGAGTATGTCAAATTCACCACAGATTTAATGCACAAACAGTGTAGTTAAGTAAATCAAAACAATTTTATTCCAGATTGTTAAAAAAGCAAATATGAAATTGGTCCTCACAATAACAACAGCCTTGATGATCCCTGGAGGTGTCTTCAAGTACGACGGGTCAAACCGAGTCTCGGTGATGAAGACTGTGTTGGACGAGCCCAAGGTCTGCGGCGGGGGCGGCGGCGGCTGGTTAGGGTAGGCCATGATGCTGCCTGCGAATATAAGCACCACTCTTAACTGTTCATTGCTACGAATAGGGTAGCATCCTGCCTGGGTCAAAAATAAATTGAGTATATGATTTTTAGTTCGGTCATTTTGGAAATCTTTGGGCGAGGCCTATGTCCAGCAGTGGACGTTGTGCGGCTTTATGATGATGATTTTAGGGTTTCACGGTCACAATTACTATTATTAGAGTTATGTGACTTACCATAACTTACAATACTTAATGTGAATTAAGTATTTTGTACTGATGAGAGAATTAAACATACAGACATATTGTCACACCTGTTTCCTATAGGGATTTTACTGCCTCGCGTTGGGGGCACAGTCTTATTGTGAAAGGGTTAATTGCAGAAAAACAGTTTTAAGAGTACTATTGTTACGGTTTGGTATTTCATACCAGTATAGAAAATGTTTTGTTTTAATCATAAAGCTGAGGGGAAATCTCTAAGTTATCCCTTGTAAAAAGATAGAAGTTTTTATAATTTTTCAATAATTTTCCAATTTATTTTTTTAACTTCTTTTTAGAGAGTTGGAATGACGTCTGTCTTTATACTTTCCAACTGAAATGATTTTAGCAAGTATAAAAAGTTAATGTAAAAATATATCACCAATTAATGAAACAAATTTTTAAGGATTTATTATACATACTGAAATTACATATTTAAAAACACAAAGCAAAATTGTTATGTAGTTCAGTCTATATTTTATATTTACAGTTATGACATATTTACCAACAAATATTATAAATGCGAAAAACTAGCCCGATAGAATTAAAAGAAGGTGCAGAATAGACTCACCAAATGCAAAGGTATCTTTGAGATGCAAATATTCTGTGTAGTTATCAGCTTCTTGAAGATAAGTTTAGAAACATGAGCGCCGCGCCCGCGCCTCCTCACTGAACAATCGCACTGATTCGTTTCGTGTTAAAAACATTAATGACTCATTTTCACTTGTTTACACCTGCTGGTCTGTTGGTGACGGGTAAATTAGCACTAGCACAGGCATTACAATCTCAGATTACAATGCTTCTAAGTATTGTGTGTCATTTACCGTAAATTACGGTACTTACTAGATTAACTACTTTACGATTGGAGACTTTGTCTTGATTAAATGGACAGTTATTATATACATTCTTATTAAATTATATTCTTGATTTTATTTTACACAAAAACGAAAATTCAAAACAAGTCAGGATAACAAAACAAATGTCAAACATGTCAATGTCACTTAATATTGTCAATAATTAGTAGGTACATTCCTTTCCCACGTAAAATTATTGAGCCATTTGCTCGTTTGCAAATTTTGCAATGAAAGAAAACAGCTTGTATAGGTAGGTACGAAAGTAATTGAATAAAACGGAGTGTAATTTTCGATTCGAGCAAATAAATGCCTCAAGGAAGTCAAGGTTACAAAATGTAACTCGAATTTTACCTATGCGAAAAAGTGATGATATTATGTATATATAGGAATATTTTATTCTGTTTTTTACAAAATAATGGAATAATGGAGCTTACAATAACACATCGAACGACATGCATGCGCGAGGAGCTAAATATCGAATTCAAGGGTTTTATTAAATTCTGTAAAATGAAACGTTAATTATGGAAGTAGAACAACTGTCAGCCGCTCCGCTGACGCCGCTGTCACATAATCGCATTTTGACATTATACCGTAGGGTAAGTAACCCCAATAATGTCTTTATAGATAAATAGTTGAATATCAACAAATTTCATTACCTACTAGTACTATTCAGTCGTCGTCATTGTTAGGCAGCCTGAAAAATCTAACACCAATGTTGACCAGTTGGCCACTTACACGCATGAAAAACAAACAAACAACTATAGTTGATTGAATATTTGGTAGTATAGTACTGTACTAAATAAGAAATTGTAGCCCGAAATATCAATTAAGGCTTTATTAAACTATAAATTCAACATACTTAGTTATACACGCAATATGTTTGGAATTGTATGACATGAGAACGTGAATGAATGACACATCGATTTACTTTTAAATCACGAAGAAATTCCATGATGACAAGTGCCACCATCGCGGGTTGCGTGGGGATGTACTTTTCTACTTTTAGGTACAAGTTCATACATATTATATTATATACAATACAACACAAGTTCTTGTAACTTGCGTTGCGTGAACTTGTACTTGTAATTATAAAGATTTTTCTATTTCTATTTCTAATTATTAAGATATACCTAGCTCTTTTACTTATTTTTTGTAGTGTTTGTGCTGTAATAAGGATAGATAGATTCATGTAAATAGCACATGAATCTATCTATCCTACACCTTCCAATTAGTATAATTATTTATATCATACCTATCTGTCACGATTACGATTGTTACGTGGTATTTACACCGTATTTATGGTTACGATACAAATATTTTTTGGTCAATAATTGGTATTGTGGTGGTAACAACAATTGTGATACCTATCTTACGTCATACAAATATCTAACGTGTCACATATTGGGTTGTTTACCCTACTACCTCAGTTTCACCTCCGTTCGTTTCGCAACCTCCTGCTGCGAGCTATTTTAATAAAATTGTTTATTTTATTGACGTTTACTCGGTATCATAAAAGTTGGGCTGTAGTGTCGCTGATAAGTTTATTTTAGTACAAAAGTTTTTATCGGTGAGTAGCCTGATGTTATAAAAAATTCGTACTAATGTTTTCAATATTGTGTTTATTTCGGTTCATATAAATTGCTATTTTAGGTGGTGACGGTGCGACTGGATATCTAATATGAAGTATTCGCGGCCCGAAGTCGTATGTGTCGTAAATCCCGTAATTAGATTGGTAGTAAAATAGTTTTGTACGATATCGTAGTGTATGTTTATTGACGAGTAACTATGTCAGGCCTTACAGCGTGAGAAAGTTGCTCAATAGTTCCCACTGACATCATGTGCTTTATTCTAAGGCCGGGGGAGCGCCAGTAATTATTATGTCTAGCTTTTTGTTAGATCTTCTATTTATTGTTATGATGTAAGCTATATATGGTAGTTTGGATGTTAAAGTAGGTACTTGTGTATTTCGATTGATGTGCTATGTATTTATATATATCAGTATTACCTCACCATCTTGTTACCACCCACTAAGTTCTTTTTTGAATATTGATTATTATCATACCATGTCCTATCCCATATGGTGATAGGTACCTAATTTGTGAAATGTTGGTTGTAAAAAAAATACTTAAATCTTTTCTTTTAGGTATGCATAGACTTATGATTTATTGGGTTATAGACGAG
Source organism: Acrobasis consociella (assembly GCA_963555685.1). Classification (NCBI taxonomy): domain Eukaryota; kingdom Metazoa; phylum Arthropoda; class Insecta; order Lepidoptera; family Pyralidae; genus Acrobasis; species Acrobasis consociella. The sequence goes on from OY743106.1 coordinate 1,108,071, forward strand.
CAGCTTAAAGCTAATGTGTCTATTTCAGGCACTGTTAAATTTTTTATTTGCCACTATATTCACAAAAAGATTTGTTTTAGTCAATTGTCCAGTCTATTTTTAAAGCAGGTATTTAGGTAAAACTCTTCTAACTTGCTTTTATGGCTGTAGAAAAAAAAACACTACATTTAATCCAAGTCATATCATGTTTGTACTTAAACAAATTATTGATATGGGTAATAATAATACCTCATAGTTATAATTTTTACCATTTCATTACTATAAGTAAATGAAGTCATCCATGGATGCACTATGAAGTCATACCTACACTGAACCATGCCCTTTTTACTACTACATACATAATGTACCAAATTCTTGTTATATTGGACTGATCAGTACATAGAGTGGTATGTACTGATAACTGATCAATACTAATTATCGTAGATTGTAAGCATATCAGTACTAATTATAATAAACTGTAAGTTTTATTTATGAATTTCTTACTAATAGAGAGCCATCCGTCTTTCGAATTCGAAATACAAATTCTACAGAGTAAAAAAGAGTATTAAGAGGCCAAGAGCCTTATCATGGGATCAGTGTCTCAAGTACTGCTAATTGGTACTGATAACCTGTCAGTGGCGGATTAACACATTTGCCGCCAGTAGGCTAATTATACATATTTTGCCGCTCCTATCCTTTTTCGGATCCTTCATGTGCAGCTTTCAGTAGCGAAGAAGTGGAAATAAGTTCGTATCACTCCGATTACTTAAAATAAAGCCCGGGAGCGTTTGATTATACCGGCCCTATTCAGGGTAGCGGGGTTGAGTGGAAGGGGAGGGGTGGGGAATATTCGATATTGCCGCCCACTACAATGCGCCGCCCTAGGCTCCAGCCTACTCAGCCTGCTGGTAAATCCGCCACTGTAACCTGTTGTCTGTGCAAAACACCAGACACAATAGTAAAACAATGCATGTCGACCGGATTCCGGTCTGCAAATGAATGTCACTTTTCATAATCATATCCATTTTCAATGTGATATTAGATTTATTATCGCGAATCTGGTCTGGGAGAAATAAAAAAACTTAGAATGTACCAGCTGCTTCTCTTCCCACGCAGATCGTAAAAGCCGATCGAGGGAATGGGCAAAAATGCAAATCATGTTAAAAGGCGATGCGGCTAGCAACCCATCACTGTATTGATTGCTTTTCCATCTTCTTGCCCACCATGACGCTAAAAGTGGCTTTTGGGTCTTGCGGCTTGGGCTCTGCATAGAGCCGCAAGACCCAAAATGCTCTGTCTGCCCCATTAGGGATAAAGACGTGATAGTATGTATGTATCGCAAAACAGATATGGTCAAGACCCGCTTGGCATTATATAATGCGGCTTCCATTGTTTTACTATTGTGTCTGGTATGGGCGGATCTCAAAAGGTTAAGAGCGCTATTTGACTCTAAGAAACTATGACGTCATCTGACTGTATTTCATACACATTCCGTAGAAAATGTTTGCTTTGATATTCAGAAAAAGTATCTGGTTTGAGTTGTTAGAAAATAGTGAATTTCAAAAAATCCCATCAATCTATAACTTTGTTATGATACTGAGAACATTGATTGAACATTCATACAAACAAAAAAAACATACTGTATCACTTTCAATATTCTTATGGATATGGTACAATCCCAAATAAAAGAACTTCTCAAGTAGATAGATAGATAAAATCTTTATTCACCAAAAAAGGACACAACTTAATTAATTGTGATAGTGCAGTGAGGTTGTACTGTGAGATGTGAACTATATAGTGAAAAGTATACAATGTGGAAGGTACATATCCGAAATAAATCTAACCAAACCCTGTACTAGATCATTAATGCTCATAAACAGACAATACCCGTAAATACAATACACGAAAGTGTGCAGCTGCCCCAGCAGTTTGTATGAGAATGTGGAAAATTTTGCTTTTTGTACATACATACATAATATCACGCCTGTTTTCCGCAGGGGTAGGCAGAGACTATGGACCTCCACTTGCTACGATCCTGACAAACCTCTTTTGCTTCATCTAAACTCATCAATCTCTTCATACATGCCCTTCGGTTACGAGTACTTTTTACCTCTCCTTTTTTTAGAACGTCTGCAATTTGGTCGCAGAATGGTCGCCGAGGCCGACCCTTTCCTACTGTTCCTTTCACATTATTTATATAAATATTTTTCGTCAATCTCTTTTCATCCATCCTTTCTACATGCCCAAACCATCTTAACATCCCTTTCTCTATTTTTGTCACAACATCCTCTTTTACTCCACACCGCTCCCTTATTGCTTTTTGTCTTTTATTTTCATTATGCTATAGATCTAGTATAGCCCGTGGTTCGATTTATTACGAGTATGTCCCTTCCACATATGTAAAAACAATAATGAAAACCAAAACTTTTTCTTTATCAGCCTATTACAGACCACTGCTGGACTAAAAGCCTCTCCCAGTAAAGGGTGGATTAACCAAAACTTCTGACTCATACGCAGCTAAATCACATCCACTCGTCATATCAATTTACATTGATTACTCCCTTATCAGTGACATTTAGTGTGGTATTTACTATCAGTGTAGTTTGGTTAGTCGATTTTCATACCTATATATTGTTGAATTTAACCAGTATCATAATATTGTACCATTATTGTAGTTAAGTGCTATTTATACAATTTTAATTGCGATTTTATTAGTAAACATTTTCAAAGAAATTTACTGCTCTGTGAGCAGTAAACCTCGCAGATCTCCTTTTGCATAAAAACTCGACCCATTTTGAACCTGCTTTTATTGTCTATTAATTTGACTATTCCAGGCCAGCCTCATGGGGGACTTCGAACTTTTTTCCTTCTTCTCATTATTTGACATTGAAATAACGAGACAAAACCTAAAATAGGTTTGGCAAACATTTGGATTTTTCATGAATAATGGGGTAAAATATTAGCTTTGTCGCTTTCAGAATCCATTATGGCGGAAGTGGGGTTCCCCGGGCAGCACACCACCACCACCACGGTGACGTCCAGCACCACCGTGCAGACCAACCTGAGGTTCGACCCGCTCTACATGCGCACCATCCCCGGCATCCTCAAGGGGGTTCAAGTTGTAAGTACCTTGCGTTTTTTATGGCATTGCCACCTTGCATTTTGCTTCCATGCTGATCTGGGAGATAAGTAAAATGTACAGTAGGCTAATTTGATAGCTGGGCCGGCCCTCTGTCTATATTTTCAATTTTCTCATAAAGCCAGATTCAATCAAACCTTTTTTTCAAGAATAACTTCTACTCTCCGATAGTAATGTCAAAACTCCATACAAGCGTGACATTACATTTACATACAATAAAAGTTTGGTCAAATCCAGCCTTAATAATATTAACGTGAAAATTTATATTCAGAAAGATTTTAACGAAGTCTTTCTAAATACACATTTTCATGATAATATTGTTTTAAGTTTAGGAGAAAATTCAAGATGAACTTAGAGAGCCGGCCCAGGAATCTCAGTAGCCGACTGTACCAGCTGCTTCTATTTCCGCGCATATCGTAAAAGCCGATTTTGAGTCTCTTTTTCCATCTTCACTTTCATAAGCATTTCACCATCACGCTAAATGTGGCCTTTATGTCTGGCCCTGGACTCTGTCTACCACGTTAGGGATAAAGACGTGTTCTAAAGAAAAGTGTGAAACAGTTCTTGCATTATGGAGAATAAAGAAAGTGCATCTACTTCCTGATTGACTGTAATTGAACAGCTGCCGCAATGAAAATAAATAGCTAACAGAAGGATAACTCGAGCATGTTCCCGAACAAGCGAGTGAGATCGCGCTATGTTGCGGAATATACACCTGGTTTGATTGTTTTCCGTGTGTGTAAGTGGCCAACAGTGTGGTGTCAGATTACTCAAACTGCCCCAAGGCATCCGGCATAGCTTGCCTGCCATACATTGATGACATCTGGGGCCAACTGCTTAACGTCAACTGCTGCCACTTGTTCCTGTCATTCACTAGTTTTACACTTTCACTAGGGGTCCAAATAAAATAACATAACAAAAAAATTGCTTGACATATAGATACCTAAAAAACAAAAGTGCCACACGCGCGTTGCCAAAATTTTTGCACGCCCCTCTGGAACATTGTAAGAAGATCTACGTCTGTGAATTCTTTACTTTGCGCAGTTAAGGCTCACGTAACTGGAACGCATTCCAAAGAGGTTCGCTTCGCCACTCTCGCTTCGTTTGTAAACAATGCGAGAACTGATGGGTGGTCACTCAGAATGCCGTACAGTTGTAACTATGTGCAATAAGCTCAATCCTTCATATTCTTGCCTACATCCTTTCTGTCATTTCATTATCTTCAAATTTCATTACTAAATACAATTTTTGAATACCAGACACATTCCTTCCTCATCATCCTGACGCATTTCTCTTTCACTTCTGATATTAAAAACATCTAAGTACATGTAATGTCTTGTATACCTAATCAGTTATATTATAGAATATAAATATATTCTCTTCTATTTAGTCTCTTGCTCTACGACCGAAGTTAGATGAAAATCGTACGGCGGTATATCTGATTAGCATAGTATTAATTAGTTACATTACATGACGACTCGTAGTTCCCTGAGACAACTCTTCAATTTACTCTACCTCTACCTGTCATTCCACTAACCGAAGCATTCTTACCGTGGATTTTTATAACATCACGCTATGCGCGTCATATTATGACGGCATTTTCATCTGCTCTACAGATACAAAATATATTTACTGTACCTATTTAGAAGTGCAATATTGAGTAGGAATATTCGTAAATATGTAGGTTGTAGGGAATTTCGACATTATAAAAATTAGTTAGCGAGTTACTCACGTATAGAGCCAGCTACTGCCGACATGTTTCGACCTCATCCGGAGGTCTTTATCAGGGCGAATGTGACTAGACTACGAATGTGAATTTCGACTTAGTCGTCAAGTTACTAATTGAATAGTATTTCACCTTGTATTCCGAAACGGCTTGGTGAAGTAAACTCGGGTCGAGGTTACTTGGCGAGGGGTCAATATTGCAAATTATTTACTTATTTCATTTCTTGTTTTTAGATATGAAGATATTTTCAACTTTGCTTTGTTTTGATATGTAGCCTGGATAAGAGTTCACGTAAAAATATTTTTTTAATAACAAAAAGCAACCGATTTCAATTTTGTTTAGGAGTTTTTTCCACATCTCCAATCTTCATCATATCTTTACCAAGTATTAATATGGAACCAAATGGTAAAGGATTTCAAATGGATAGTAAAAAAAAACATCAAAATTAGTAAGCAATTCGAAGATATCGCGTAACATACAAACAAAAAAAAAACAGTTGAATTGATAACCTTCTCCTTTTTATTTCGATGATGTAATCGGTTGTTTTTCTTTTAAATATGGTCTGATATTTACCTGCATATCACGAGGACCGCGTTTTACATTAAGATAATTAGGGTCAGCTCAGACCGAGACGTGAAGCGAAGCAACGTGGTGCGCACTTTTAAAGAAAAATTAAACTTGTTTACTACACAAATGGCAATTTTCAGCGACAGCCTGCTATCTGTAATACGACAAAATTTATATAAGTATTACATACAGAACGGAATCTCCTAAGGTCCGCGCGCCTCTCCTCCGTTCTCGCCTTGTGTTGAGCGGACGAACACACACACATTTCCGTGTGCACGGATATATAGTTTCGTTTGTAGTAGTAGTATGCATAAATCCGCTTCTATGAAGTGCCATACCTGTGGTAGTACATACATACATACATACTATCACGTCTTTACCCCTAATGGGGCAAACAGAGCATTTTGGGTCTTGCGGCCATGGTGGGCGAGAAGATGGAAAAGCAATTAATACAGTGATGGGTTGCTAGCCGCATCGCCTGTTAACATGATTTGCATTTTTGCCCATTCCCTCGATTGGCTTTTACGATCTGCGTGGGAAGAGAATCAGCTGGTACATTCTAAGTTTTTTTATTTCTCCCAGACCAGCATGGTAGTACATAACAGTGAAATTTGCATTATTTTTGTGTAGTAAACAAGTTCTATGTTTTTTGCGTCCCAGTCTGAGATGACTTTATGTAACTAGCATCTTCAACTAATCAGAATGCTATAGTCCGGCTATTTCATGCGCGACCTTCCTGCGGGGTAACGGATGGTGGCGGGGAGTAGATACTTAAAGCAGGTAGCGGATGGTGTAACGGGGAAGGGGTAACGCGTGCAAATGCGCATCGGCATGGCATGAGGCAGCCTCGGCCCCCACATCTGTACCTCGCAGGAAGGATTCGTCACTTTTCGTCAGAAACGCAACTGGTCAGCATCTCGTCATCTCTCATGATAGACTCGCAACTTGTCAGAAACGCAACTCGACAGGTACGTATTAAATAAGAACTAGTTGCATATATGCATAAAGGCTACAAGATTTAAATTCTATTTTCGTACCACTTGCTCAAAAAAGTCACATTCTATGGCACAAAAAGCGAACATAACAAAAGTCATTTTTAACCTGTTAAAAACAGGGAAAGAAAAAATGTACCGAATTTCATTCAGCCTCTAGACCAAGAATGAAAACAGGGAAAGAAAGTTGTACTGAATTTCATTCATTCTCTAGGGGGAGAATGTGATTTTAGTTTGGAATACTTACCGAAATTTATACTGAACTGAAATCATTTCTATATTGTAAAGCGTAAAAAAATAACAATTTTGAATCGACAACATGTATCCGCAAAATCCACAAAACCACTTAAATTTTATAAAATAAACAACTAAATCAAGTCATGTCATTGTTTGTTTTTTTGTAAATTAATTTACGGCTCTGGATACTAGGCCTTTAGAGCCCATCTTTATTTATCCCTTCTTTATTCCTAATCCTAACTATACAATCAAAAATATACAATCAAAGGTTGGTAAAGGTCCTTTGATTGCTTCAAGGTAGCTTCTGGGGACAAATCTATACGAGTCCACTGATTTTCATAGCCCATTGAGTGGCGCAGTCCGGAAATAAAAATCACTATAGCCGCACTATGACTGTCCACTTTAAACATTTCACATATTGTCAATGAGAATGAGCATTTATAACATCAAACTAACCAATTTCATATTACAAAGTCTACTAGAATCAATTTGCAAAACAATTTAAAGCAAACTTTAACAAAACCCCTTGACTTCCCGCCAAAAACTCGTCATTGTTTGTTTACACCAGCTGTTTAGTTTTCCAAAAAGAAAAAGCAAAGGGCCATTTGCGTCTCACATATACAGCCAAGTTTGTTGCGTACCTATATTTATTGACGACGTAAAACATTTTGTATTTTTTATGTAACTAGTTAAAAATTAATTTATAAATGCTTATGTCTTGTTATTATTGTCTTTATTTTTTCGCAAATGGTACGAAAAGTAGAGTATTTTCCTCGGAGATAAAGCTGTCTTAGTCTTGGGTGAACTTAAACCCCTCGCTACACTCAGGACTCGACCTAAATCCCTCGCTTCGCTCGTGATTTAAGTATTTAACACCCTCGCTACGCTCGGGAGTAAACCTCGAGTCCTTCGTTACGCTCGCTATTTAAGTCGTCACCCGCGACAGAAGACACTGCTTTATCCCCTTGGTTAATAATCTACTATTATTAACTTACTCGTCGAGTCGAGATGCATGTCTCTCAAGTTGCGTTTCTGACGAGTTGCGTTTTTGACGAGTTTCAAATCTGACGAAATGTGTTTCTGTCAACATGCATTTTCTGGCGAAATGAGTACCTGACCAGTTGCGTTTCTGACGAAAAGCGACGAATCCGCAGGAAGATCACACACGAAGTATCCGAACTATAACAAAACTTCCCGCTTCCAGCTAAGCAGTCTCCTCGGCTTCATCTGCATCGAGTGTTCCCGCTTCAGCCACCTCCGGAAGGGCACCTACTTCATCTGGATCTCCATGTTCGCCTTCTGGTTCTCGGGCATCCTCCTCTTCTTCTACCTGTTTCACCTGGTTGAGAAGTTCTACAAGATCCCCTGGCTGCGCATCGAGCTGGTGTTCTGTGCGTTTTGGACGCTGCTGTACCTGATTGCAGCTAGCTTGGCTGCATCCGTTTATGACGATCCTTACTCTGCCGCTGCGGTGAGTTTATTTTCTGTTATTAGATGATTTCTGTGGCGTAGTGCCACAGAAATCATCTAATAATGCCGTATTGGTGGTTCCGGGTTCGATTCCCGGTCAAGTCTTGATGGAAAAAGATCTCTTTCAGATTGACTTCCTTTTTCGTCTTGGCTGTTTATCTATCAATGTTTTTGTTATAAAATAATAAAATGAAATATGGTTGAGTATCCCATAACACAAGTCTAGAACTTAATTTGGGGCTGGCTAAATCTGTGTGATCTGTCCGTATTATTTATTAATTAATCCTCTTTAAAAAAAATACAAATGTTAGCCAAACCTATTTTAGTTAAAGTATGTTTTTGTTTCGTTCTTTCTATGTCAAATTACTAAATGAGTGAAAGCGACAACACGTTCAAACTTTTGTTAATTTTTATAATAAAGAGGGTATACAAAACTTTATTGATTTTAATGGTACAAAAGGTGGACTTAATGCCAATGCATTCCCTACTAGTCAAGAGTTTATTTTAACGCGAGACATGCCGAGCACCATGTACACTAGCGCTCGGTCTCGCCTCGTCTCGCCGACTGTGTCCCCATGAGCCCCTCCCGTTGCAGTTCTTCGGTTTCGTGGCGACGTTCGCGTACGCGGTGGACGCGTACCTGAAGTGGCGCGCCGTGCGCGCGGGCGCGCTGGCGCAGGGCAGCCGCGTCGTGTCCAAGCAGACCACCACGCTGGAGAGCCCGCCCCGGGAGGGCTACTGAACCCACTGCACACGACTCAAACCATCATCCAACCCACATCAAACATCATCAGGTCTTTTTGTCTACACTGCAGCACGACCCTCTCTGTACTACTAGAGCCATATTTGCCCAGAGCAGGTAGAGGTCTTTGGCGTACACTCCACATGCATGCATGAAATCAAACATACAGAGTGACTTTTTAACCATCAGACAATTTTGGAACAGTTTTAGTCCATGAACTAATTTCTACCTAAAAAAAATATATTTTTTGACTAATTATTTTATAGGCAAATAGTAAAAGATTCATACACCACCGATAAGGGCTTATAGCTATTTTATATAGATGAAATAATTTTGAACTCCCATACAAAATTGTGAGCGCCGATGGGAAGACAAAATTTTTTATTTGCGTTTCTCGTTTGTTGTTTTTACAGAAAATAGTTCCTTGGACTGAACTTGCTCCAAAAATTTGGCTAGTGGAGAAAATAGTCACCGTGTATCTTACCATAGTTAAAAAAAAAACAATAAAAATTAACCTGTCTCATAAAACATGGACTAACTTAATAAAGTTAGTCCATGTTTTATGAGACAGGTTAATTTAGGTTTAAACCATTATCCACCCAAATCAAATATACATGGACAGATGAGATTGTGTCACTTAAATAGAAGTCAACTTGTTCAGGTTGGATAATAGTTTAAACCAAGTAATACAGTCGGCGAGTCTGGATGATTGCTTGTGTAAAGCTATATTGAATGTCAATATGTAAGTCAATGAATAGTAATATAAGAGGGTAGGCAAAGCAAAACAGAAATTGAATGAAATACGGTTACTTTGTAGTAAATCAACACGACAGACGAACGTAGTGACGTATCCGCGTTTCGGTGACAAGCAACATTGAATCTTATAATATAATAAAAAAGTCTAATTTGGTTTGTCATAAAAAGGAGGACATTATTAAACGTCTATCGTGTTATTTAAGGGAGTAACTGTTTTTATTAAATAAGATTAAAAAATATTCTTGCAATTCAATGTATTCTTGTCTGTAACGTAGGCCGCACTTGCCTTGCACCTAGTCAAGAAAGGAATATAAAAAATAAAAAGATGTGACAAGTACCATGACAAAGGATAGAGGTAAATGGAAGACTCACATGCAGCCCTGACCCCACATAGAGTGGGATAAGGTGAGAAGGAAGAAAATATAATATTGATATGCCATGTAAATTTGCAGTTTAAATAATTTGTTGCTACTGCTTACAAAGAAATTGAAGCGGTATAAGAAAGACAATGCAATTAAAAATTTTAATTATTAACAAACAGTTCTTTAGGAACAATTTTCATTTTATAAAACGCGGTCCAGCCCTATTACTAGATATAAAACATTATCGGGCCAAATCAAGTTGTCATGCCGGATGAGATTTTGTCATTACTCTAGGTCTCAACTTGTTGAGGGTGGGTAACGGTTTAAAACTAGTTCAAATAAAACTAACTTTAGGACTTGGTTCAAATCATTATTAACCCTTAATAAATTGACATAAAGAAAGAGAAGGTGACTGCCTTAGTAGTCCAGTAATCAAGGCGATCGCCTAGTTAGATTAGGAGGTCACGACAAATTTGGTAACGATAAGGGATATGGCTGACTCTGAGGATAGGGCGCCTGAAAAGTTAGTTACCTGGACAAAAAATGAAAATTATAAGGTAAATGGCTGATTCTGGTTTCACAGGATAAAGAGTACTTCTCTGATTCTAAATACGTTGGTCTGCCTGCGTGAAGTGGTTGCATTACTAAGATATGTCGCTTGAAAAGTTGGTTATCGTGAACAAAAGAAAAAATAATAACGTAAATAGCTGACTCTGTGACACTGACTGTGTGACAGAACAAAAAGTACCTCTCTGATAAAAAAATTGTCGGTGAAGTCTTGTTTGTTTTGTCGGTCTGCCTACGTGAAGTGCTAGTGTTACTTAGATATGGGGATGGCGCCTGAAAAGTATGTTATCGTGATGAAAAGTAAAATTATATCTCTGATGCAAAATATTTTGCATCAGAGAGGTGCTCTTTATTCTATAAAACTAGAGTCAGCCATATCCCTTATCGTTACCAAATTTGTCGTGACCTCCCGTTCTAAGTGATCCGGAGGTCGTGGGTTCGAATCTCACTAGGAAGCATACTTTGTGAAAAGTTGTTTCCAGTCTGGTTAGGATATTGTTGCAGGCTTGAGTACCTGATTATCCAAAAAGAAAGATAATTCCGTACGTATAAACTCAAACCCATCCAAGTATTGGTTCTGGTCTACCCTTTGGGTTGCGGAGTAGTCTGTGTAAAAACCAGTAACCTCGTCAAATCACCTAGGTTAGGTAGCGGCCTCGGGCTCTGAAGTGTTACCGCTGAGGATGCAACCGGGAATACGGGAGGATGATGATAACAAAATAGAAGTGAGATATTGCGGGAGGTCTTCTTGTTTTGGGTGGATAATGGTTTAAACCTAGTTTAATACAGTTAGTCCGTGTTTTGTAACAAGAATGATAAAGTTTAAAGTGTGTATCGGGTTATTTGATCTGTTCTTATCAAGAAACAAAACATTTTTCAATAAGATTACGTTATAAATATTAGTTAATTATAAAGTCTAGCTAGATTAAGTTTGAACAAAACGTACCTTTTTAAAGTTTGTAAGTACTTAAGTAGCTTACTATCATCAATAAATATAAATAAAATAAAATTGAGTTACTGCTTGTTATATCAAAACAACAGCTTTTATTTCAAAATAATGTCTGTCTGTTTGTTCCGAAGTTATTTACGGAAACAGCCGGACCGATTTGACGAAACTTTCACTCGCTCACAGATAACTTATAAGGAGTAACTTGGCTACTTTAACACAAACGAAGTCGCAGGCACAACTAGTTAAAACTAAATATGTACAGTAGCCGATTAGACGAGGTTTTTAAACATATTTGACACCAGGGGGCCAAACAGTGACGTCAGGTCCAATCGACTGTTGTGATTGGACCATCAGTTGACAGGTTCTTTTGCTCCTTCAAATGTATCCAATAACAGCAGCTTATTGCACCTGACTTCATTGTGCTGCCATCTCGTGTCCCATATTTTAAAACCTTTATTTATTAGTCTTATGATGGACATGACCGATGTATTTGTTTATATTATGTATTTTACATGGAATGGTACCAAAGATTGCGTCTATCAAGGTATGGGAATGCTCAATGACAAGATTTTAATCGGATTTTATATTAACTTGTATTTTTGTATTAAGTTTTTGTATTGTATCTTGAGAATATGTACTAATGGTGAAATTATTTTAAATACCTAATTATAATTATATACTTAATAACATTTTCCACTATTTCACAATGTTTTGCACGAGCTTAGACAGTCATTATCAGATAAGAGGTAATTTACACTTCGTTTAAGAAGTAGTATCACAATGATAGATTAGTATTATTTATCAAGAAATGTACCTACTTGAATGTTTTGAGTTAAATGATTTAAACAACAACGGGCTATATCTACCGGCGATAAAGAAAATACAGTAAGGCTGGTTTTATAGTCACGCGTACGCACGCGCGGTTGGCACGCGCGGCCCGATTCGCCATACAAAGTGTACGCGGTTGACTATGTAACGATCCAAGACGCTCAATACCCGTCGCCCGCGACGCGGGTCAACCACGCGTGCGAACGCGTGACTGTAAAACCAGCCTAAGCACTGATTCACATATATTGGAATAGCAGCGGCCGGCAGCGTACCTTCACTGTCAAACCATAGTCACCTTTATTTGTGTATACGAAATGCTTGCTACAGAATACGTAAGTAATAAAAGTACAGAAGAATCACTCTGTTAGGAAATTTGCTAAATTAAACCCAGTTACAGCGTACTAAAGTCCTATTTAGTTTGCGCGCTGAGAGTATGACTTTCGACTTATTAGCTAAGCGTGCGCCGAACAAGTCAAATGTACCTCATCTCTGGTGGTAAAGGTTGGAAAGTACCACGCCCCACGAGACGTGGCGCCGCTAAACTTTTTGTTTTCCTCAAGCTATACTAGGCATTATATTGATAGAAATAAAGGTGACAATGGTTTGCCAGCCACTGCCGTTCCAGTCTGAATCGCTTTCAGTCCCGCTCAGTTCGTTCGTTCGGTGGGATAGTTTCCGAAGAATGCTGTCTTGTCCCCGTGGTATGACATTATTGATAAATACAGATAAAGTTTTTGTCGCGCCAGGTACTAGTGCTATCCCGCTCGTTATTATTTCGTAGAGGGAGATAGTGACAGATGATAGCACTCGATAAATACTGTCGTTAAGTATAGAACTGTCAAACGGCCATGTTCTATCACCATCCTTGTCTACTGATCGGTAATTTTTCGAATCTTTTCAAATAATGGCAATTTTCAAGTTATTTGAAAACTCGAAAAAAGAAATACTTTTACGAACGTAATTTTTTAATCGCCTATCATCCTTGCCATACTTGTAAATAAGGATAAACAAGGGTGTTAATAGGGGTGACGACAGGTTCCGAAAAGTATGATTGTAATCCGTCTTTTAGTTTATCCAAAAATAATGGACCCGTATTTTTCAGTTTACCAAAAAAGTAAAAATTTACAAAGATACGGAGCGTCAAAGTTCCGGAGTGGGGGCTTGCGACGTCACACTTAAGTAAAAATCGTGCTTTAGTGTGACGTCAAGCGAAATTTCAATACGCTGTATCTTTGCCATTTTTGGTTTCTCAGAGAAAAGAAAAAATACGTGTACAATTTTTTTTTTGTATCTAACCGTTAGACCAAAAATATTTTTCCATTCGTCATGCCTATTGAAGATGACCGTTTTGATATTCTAGTTTATTTCTTTGTACCTAATTTATTTAGAGTTACATGGTGCCTATTACTCTGTAATTAACACATATTTTTTAAATTAAATACTAGCGCTAAGTCAAATAACAACGAACACTATTTTCATACTCATTTAAGGCGAAGCTGTGACACTATTTTAAACTAAATAAATATTTTTCAATTAATGAAGAAAATCGTAGTTTTCGATACATTACCAGAGGTTGGTAAAGTTTACTCTTTTGTAGGGTTTTTGTATAAAAACAAGCACTATTAACAATATGAAGTAGTCTGGATAATACAGGAAAATATTTTTCAAGCACGATTATTTACAGCACTAGAAAAGATGTATTATGTATCTAGTAACTTTTGTTTTGTTAAAGCATAGATTTACCCTCATATTCAGAAAAATTTACAACCGTTTGCTTAACCTATTTTAGTTAAAACATCATCATGTCAGCGTCATAACGTCCACTGCTGGACATTCGTCATCCATTTGAAGGATTTCCAAACCTATGAAATCTGTTTTGTCTCTTTCCTTCTTTTCATTTCTCATTCAAAGAACGAGAGCAAACATATTTTAACTAAAATAGGTTTAGCCGTTTGTTAATTTTTATGATATGAAGGAGTCAATAAGCGTAGAATTGTGAACCTCTCGGTGTTTTCGTAGATGTTGTGCGTAGATTTCATGTTATGAAATAAACCGGGTGACCTCAACAGGTGTAGAGCCCTAAGATTTTTGAAGTGAAAACTTCTTTAGCGGCGTTGTGCACTTTTTTTGGAATGGGTAAAAAATGTTAAACTCGCGTCAGGACACGTGACCTGATCGAAAATTCGTAAGACGGATGGAGAGTAGACTGCTGGCGCGGCGTAGGAGAGGGAGTATCCCCCTCTCTTTCTACGGCGCGGCGAAAATGTATGCCTGCGCCTGCTGTTTCGTATATCAAAAATGCACAACGTTAATATTCAAGTTTTCACTTCTGCCGGCACTCCTAGAGTGCAACCCGTTTCTTTTTTTTGCAAATTACTTGTCTAATCTATTTATTACTGTGAGCTGTAGGAATGAGACTCACGGTGAAACATAACTAACTATAGTTTCTTTAAGGCATTTAAGTAAGTAATTTTACTCTTTTCCCTTACATTCTAATATGTGTTCATTGTTGCTGCTGTGTACCTACTAATGTTTTGTTTTTAATGTGTTAAAACTGGTTTTGACGTGTAATTTTTTTGCCAGAAGCAAAAAATAATATGGTAGTGTATAAATACGTGTGGCTTACGCCGCCTCGCACTGTGTTAAGTCAGCTACGGATTTTGTGTACATCGCCTATTTTCCTTCAATTAAATCCTGATTGATCATTACAAACAGGCAATGTATATGTCGCAGTTGAATTGTATAATCGTAAATTGTAAAAAAACTAGCTATTTCGCATTACAGCTCGGTTTTGTAATACAGCTGAAAATCATTCAGCTGTATTACAAAACCGCTAAGCGTAACAGCTAGTTTTTGAATAACAGCGGATTATACAATCCAACTGCGACATATATAAAATCAACATATAAATATTTACTATCCTATATTAAAGTAAACTACGCGCCAGAAAACCAATGTTTCCTTGGATAACTAAGAATAATCTTGTTAATAGTTTTAAGCATATCTTCAAGCATTTATCTAGCATTGCACAGTCTTACTTGTATACTGAATATATATTTTATTACACGTTTTATATTATATATTTTTACAAATTAACAATATTGATTACCGCCCCATCGAAACTGTGCCTTAAATGATGAAAAGTATTTTTATTCGCATGTATTCATAAATTAGGTTTTTGAAAGTCTATTTTTGGGAGTGTTGAATGAGCTCGTAAGTTTATTTTTTTATTTTTTTATAGATTTGTATTATGATGTGTATTTTTAATCCGACTTCAAAAACTATTCTATATAATATCAATTATAATAATGAATTTATTTTATTATAATATATAAAAAAAATCACGAATTAATGTCATATTTCCTTTGCGATACTTATATTCCGACTTCTGCACTCTACGTTGTTATGCCTCAATTTATTATTCAGTATTTTTACAAATGTATCATAAATTAATAAACGTGTTAGTTATATGAATATCTTTTATTTATTTCCATAATATATTAGTAAATAAACATTTTCTTAATTAACATAAATGCGATAGGAATTACAATAACACACGCTTATAGCTTCAACCGCTTGATGTCTTCTATTTTGAAGTCCGTTCTGAAAACAAAGAAAAAAGTTTAAAATTACTACATAGCTATTATATTTATATTTAATTCTCTACTTAGCACGAATTCGCTAAACAGTAATGACAGTGCGGTCAAAAAGGAAAGCACGTTACAGATAGGTATATACGTGAGATAGGTAAGTACGTACTTTCTGGGTAAAATGATTTCAGCAAAATGTACTTTGAACCGTGAGTAGAGAGCGCGTGTTTGGCTCGCTGGACTCGCTGCGCAATCAATCAGTCTCAGTAGATCCAATGTCCAGATCCGTCATGGATCTAGTGAAATATTATTTTCTTAGTAGATCCAAGGTTTGACAGTGTGGATCTACTGAGAAGTATTTTTCTCGCTAGATCCGGTAACCAGATCCATCATGGATCTGGTGGAGTGAGATGTTTCTTAGGGATCCGTAGTAAACAAGGAACCCTTATAGGTTCGCCATGTATGTCTGTCTGTCTGTCTGTCTGTCCGTCCACGATCCTACAGAGAAACTATAAGTACTAGAAAGCTGTAATTTGGCATGGACATGTATATAACGGAGCAGGAGATGACCTACGCCGAACTCACTAAAAGTGTGACGATAAATACAGCGCTCCGCCTCGCGCTGTATCATGGATTCCAACCACATGTGTCTGAATACCCCTGGCCCACACAGTTATTGAATCTGTGTCCACCTGGGCTTATCGTCTAGCTGAAACAACTATCATTGTAATAAATCGATTTACCAAATCCTCATCTATTACAACAATCACAATTAAATAAATTATAGCCAAGCCCACAGCACACTACACAAAGGAGATGTTCACAGTACGGCGGTCCGCACAAGACTGAGTCAGGGCCGCTCGTCGCTAGGGCGACCGCTTTTATACTTGTTGCTACATTTGAAAATGTAGCAGTTATGTTTTGTAGTAAACAACTTTCTGTTTGCACATCGGAAACAATAATAAATGGGATTATCTTGAACTCGCCGACACGGCCAACCTGACATGCGTACGCCCTCGTACGCGCTCTCAATAGTAATTTAAACTAGTAAGTAGCATCAGGCCTGTCTCACTCCGCGGTAGGTATTAAAAACGCAAGTACGTACGGCGGCCATGCCAGCGTGGCTAATCAGTGCGCCAGAAAAGGTAAGCGTTACGCGATAGAAAGAGATGGATTGTCTAAGTGAATATAACTGTAAGTTATTAGCGTTGTGCGATCTGAATTGAACTTAAGAGTCCGGCGACCCTAGACTTCTCCATACAAACGTAGTACACGTTTAATTTTGAAACCACATGTCAGATTCCGGTAAAAATTGGTAATTGTAAAGAAATTGCAATTATCTAGGGTTATATTGGGTTTCCTATAGTAAAATTATGAACTGGAAAGAAAATATAACGATTTAGAAGTTTCCCATACTAATGGTCAAAAATGATATAAAACACTATATTCTATTTCAAGTTCATATTTTTACTGTCGGAAACTTAATATTAACCTAGATAATTGCAATATCTTTGAAATTACAAAATTTTGCCCAAATCGGACATGTCGTTTTGAAATAAAACGTAGACTACGTTTGTATGGAAAGTTGTATTTTGGTCTAGGTCCGCCGGACCCTTAATTGTATCGTAGCGAGTGTCTCTATTCCTTTTATTGATTTTTCAGAGTGAATCTTCTGTACTTGTACTATAATGTATTCTATGGTAGCATGGTTAGAAATAACCATTAAATAATTCTGATCTAGCTCGGCAATAAGCGTCCCACAAAACTATAACAAAATTTCAACTCGCAAAAATTCTACTCCAGAAGAGTGCCTTGTAAAACTACTTTTCTGAACCGGTCTTTTATTTGTCCTTCAACCAAGATCTATACAGGAATAATTATAAAGAAATCATAACTAAGGGATTTTTGGCACAATGCTTACGTATTCAATCATTCGAATCAACAAAATTCATGGATCAATTTAAAGGAATAAATTTTTAACTCGCCGACACTGCCATCTTGACAGTAACACCCGTCCTCGGGTTTCATATTTAAGATCAACACAAAGCACAAACGGTACACCGTTCGGCCAAACCTGATCAAAACAAATCTTTAATAAATTTTTTTTTTAGAAGTCTTGCTGTACGACGAGGCAATGCCGCCAGTCTCTTAGGTATATGTTTTATTTTTATATTTTTTAGTTATTTATATTTTAGTTCATATTTTTAACGTTTTAATTTAGGTAGGTTATTTAGTTTTTAGTTAAATTAATTATTGTGTACTGCTTTTTTTTTGCTATAAATAACCATCTTTATTAGATGACTTAATTGGATTAAACGATCTAAAATATAATAAACTCAAAACAAAAAATGAACATCGATAAATCTTTAAAATCAAATTAGATACTAAAAAAATGAACATCGATAAATCTTTAAAATCAAATTGGATACTAATAACTTCCTGTCTATGTGCAGCGATCACATGTTAAGGAACGCAGCCAGCCTTCTTGCTAGTTAAAGTTGTTATTAATCATATGTTCTCTTTACCAGTTATGAAAGTTAAATTGAATCAACACGAATAGAACTTCTAAATTTTAACGATGTTTAAAAAAAAAAGATACAGTAATTATTAATTCAGTTAGGAGAGATCACCAAGACATATCAATAACAAAATTGCCATCGTTAGCCTCACACTAATACGCGTATTACCACATGTGATCACCAGGTCCACTTGACCTTATGATTTATACTTTTATACCTGTTGCTACATTTGAAAATGTAGCAGTTATGTTTTGTAGTAAACAACTTTCTGTTTGCACATCGGAAACAATAATAAATGGGATTATCTTGAACTCGCCGACATATATTAAATATGGCAAAAAAGTCGTAAAATAAAATATGGAAAAAAATTTTTTTAGGGTAGCTGCCATACAAGTAAAGACGTAGTCAATATTTTTTTTCTCGACAAACACATTGAGTGGGGCATCGTTGAATTGGTCTTTCAAAAATATTGTTTGCTTGTGAACATCATTTTTCGATTTAGGGATACGTTTCTGAAATATTTGGGTTTAAAGTTCAAATTTTTGTTCGAGTCAAGTGTCTCCCCCCCCCTCTGTCTGCTAAACGGTTATATGTGGCCACGTGAAAAAAATCACAATTATAGTATATATAATGTAGTTTGAAGGAAAACTATCAGAGCCAAGTAGGGTATACAAATCAAAAAGTTGTAAGTGATCAACTTATAAAAAGTACTTGAAAAAAGAATTTTCATACAAATTCAATAGATTTTAGTTTTTAGACGTTTTTAGTGACAAGAACTCAAAGTTGGCATTCGCAACTACGGAACCCTACACTGCGCGTGGCTCGACGCGCACTTGGCCAATTATTTTCAGTAGATCCAATTAGTGGTAGCATTACATTAAAAACTTGTAAGTGAAATCTAAATAAAGATGATGTACCTCCTTGTGAAGTTAACTTTAGTCTTTTGCGTCGCCCGCATTGTTCGTAGGCAGAACATTACTAGCACTTCGCAACGGCTAGGCGTGCGGTTAACTCAGTGCTACGCTTTATACGTTCATTGACCGAGTGAGCAAACCGTCTTATTTTTGAGATTGACCTAAAATGTTGTTGTCCAGCTGAGCTGTCAGTTCGTCTGTGTTCTCGCGTTTTTGAAACGATTGTCGTATAGAGTTTTTATGTGTATACACTTTTTGTATATATGACGACCTCAGTGGCGTAGTGGTCACCATGCTAGTCCGCCACCCAGAGGTCCCGGGTTTGATTCCCGGTCAGGGCAAGTTGGAAAATAGCCTTTTTTAAATTGTCCTGGGTCTTGGATGTTTATCTATATATGTATTTGTTATAAAATATAGTATCGTTGAGTTAGTATCCCATAACACAAGTCTCGAACTTAACTACTTTGGGGCTAGCTCAATCAGTGTAATTTATTCCTATATATTTATTTAGTATTTATTTTTTGAAATTTATTAAAATGGAAGAAATATGGTAGCTCTAAACTTAAGAAATATCATATTCAAGTTAAAAGGACAAAAATGTTTTTTTGTTGTTCTTATTAAAATTCAATGGGTCGGGGAAGTCCCGAGGTCTGCAGCTCCCGAGCCGCTAGTACAAGTGCACTGACCTCCTGGCGAGGATGTCCCGGGCCTGCTGCGGCGGCAGGCGCGCGCTGTGCGCGGGCAGCGCGTCCTTGGCGTGCTGCGGCCGCTCCAGCGCCAGCAGCGCGCCCACGGCCGCTAGTACAAGTGCACTGACCTCCTGGCGAGGATGTCCCGGGCCTGCTGCGGCGGCAGGCGCGCGCTGTGCGCGGGCAGCGCGTCCTTGGCGTGCTGCGGCCGCTCCAGCGCCAGCAGCGCGCCCACGGCGGCCAGCCGCGCGCAGCGCTCGCGCGCGCCGGCCGCGCCGCCGCCGGCCCACGCCGCCAGCCGCCGCGCGCACCGCTCCACGCGCAGCCCGCCCGCCTGCAACACCAAATTATCTACAGTTGTATGCCAACATCCATAAAATCGTACGTGATGTCAACTAGGATATATTTAATTAATAAACAAATAATTTATTTTGCTAATTTAACGCATTACGTACTGACTGAACGTGTACATTCAATATATCACTGTACAATGTTTTAGTATAACTACTCTGCAATATTTGATCGAACGAGTAAAGCAAACGAGGCCTCTAAATCAAGTTGGAGACGAAAACAAATTGTATATATGTATATTTGTACCGCAAAGACTGCCGAAACGAGTCCAATTTCGATGACCTTCGGTAGACGTATAGAAAATATCAATACAATTTTCAAGTTCATTAGGCATCCAAATCGCTTTAGTAGTTTTTGAAATATGCACAACTGCTATTAACAATTGCTATAATTAAAATAATAACAATTGCTATAACGGCTAAATTGCTAAAACACGCACGGCGTGTTTCCCGCAGTCTAAGTGTTCAAATAATAACAATTGCTATTATAATTTAAATTAGCAAATGTAGCAAAACCTTTCTTACTTTTGATGAGCGCCATCTAATCATGTTACTTAGGGAACTGAATTGTAAAACGAGAATTACGCGAATAATAATCACGAGATCTAAGTTCGCGGCGAACTACTACTTAAATAAATTATCCATTGTAGACGGTGATGGATCGAACCACATCGAATGAGCTTTATTAGTACCTTAGTGGTCGCTATAAGTAACATACAACATTTCATCTATATCTATGATATCAATCCTCTATATCCTGAAACCATAGGCACAGAATAATTACAAATACTCACGTAGAAATCTCACTCAGCAAAGAAATTAAAAAAATATCTACTCAATATGGTTAGCGACATGGTTTAATTTAGCTGGCATCTGAACTTAGCACCTTTCCGTTTAGATACCTAGAAATCTATTGCAAGCCAATTACATTCTCATTACTCTACACATACGATTAATGCCACTGGATTTTTAATTGTATTCCTGTGATTTTCTTAATGTAGACACACAGAGATGGCATTCCTTTGTCACTTTTTTGTTAGTCGTGTGTAGTACACGACTAACAAAAAAGTGACAAAAGAAGTGTTATTGCATTTCATATTAGTCATATTTGGTTAATAAGAGTGCTACGTTATTTAAAAAATAGGAATAAAAGATTTGAATGTTTTAATTATTACCAAAAAGCGCCATCTAGTGACAAAGAAGAGAACGTTTAGCGGGAGCGAGGTGATATGCTCGACCACCACAAAGGGATGATCTTCCCACCAGGCATGGTGTTGCGCGGGGAACCGCGGCTCCGACGGTTATAGTAAATATAGTCAGTTGCAACCAGAACTCTGAGATCGAGATGTAGGATACTGCTAGCGCCATCTCGTATGATTCTTGTGAACTATGGCTTCGATTATTGTTTAGTGGTTTTTAGTTCCTCGTAGTGGCGTAGAGGTCGCCACAAGCGCAACTCACCCTGGTGTAGTGGTGGTGCAGCGCGCGCGCCTCTGCCCGTGCGGCGATGTCGGCCACCAGCGCGGCCAGCAGCCGCTCGGCCGCCGCGCCCGACAGCGCCTGCCGCGCCGCCTCGCTCAGCGTCTCCAGCGCCAGCGGCAATGCGCCGGCTTCGCACTCCTCTTCTGCTTCGTCTAGTCAACAAATACACGCTGACTTGTCATTGGTTTTGGCAAAAAAGTCAAGCAAATTTGTGTTTGATAAAAAAGTTTCGAAAAAGATTTTTGATCGAAATCACGTAGTATACGCCTGTCCACTTCCGCGTGACCTCATGAACTCCGACCGGCCGGAGGCGCCTAGCACCGGTACTACTGATTGATCTCACGGTTTTAGTTTCGAGTTCTAGTCAACATTATTTGTTTCTGAATTTTTATTCTTACTAGCTATTTGGGTATTTTCCTAAGCCAGAAATAAATTATTTTGTACTGATAACAAAATAAAACTTCGCAAAATAATGTCACTGGTCTTTGCATCCACTTAACGTGATTTTTAATTTATTATTGCAGAAAAACTGATAATAAGAGCGCTATTTGACTCCAAAAAACTATAACGTCATCTGCCTTTATTTCACACAAAATCCCATAGAAACTGTTTTGACGTTTAGAAAAAAGTATCTGATTTGACTTGTTGGAAAATAGCGTAATACACGCTGACTTTTCATTGCTTTTGGCAAAAAATATCATGCTAATTTGAGTATGACTTGTAATAAAAAACATTGCGGAAATGATTTTCGATTGAGATCACATAGATACGCTCGTCCAAAACAGCCGCGTGACCCCATGAACTCCGGCCGGCCTGCCAAAGGCGCCTAGCGGTGGTACTACCGATTGATCTTACGATTTTACTTTCAAGTTTAGTCAACATTTTTTATTTCTGAATTTTTATTTTGACTAGCTAATTAGGTCTTACTAACGATCCTTATGAAGTGGCCTTCGGCTCCAAAATCAATGAAAAATTATCGTGTATACAGGGTTACTTTTTAAACACCAGCAACATTTTTGGAGCAAGTTCAGTCCATGATACTGAGTTTAGTATCCTGGACTGAACTTGATCCACACACAACTAACGAAAAACAAAAAAAAATTGACTACCCATGTATCGGTTAGTCAAATAGATATGTATAGGAAACCAAATCTTTTAATCGATTTTACAATCTTTTTCTGTAGGTACCTACAGACTTTTTTCTGTTCCGTGTGTCAACAACGTAAACACAATCTTGTCCGCGTACCTTGGTGCAGGCCGGGGTCGGCGATGAACTCCGCCCACGCGACCACCTTGTGCTTGAGCGCGGCGTGCAGTGCGGCCAATGCCAGCTCGTGCGCCGCCAGGAACGCCGCCGCCGCCGCCGCCAACCCTTAACACAACGATAGGTTAGTTCATTACTTCAAGTTTTCGAGTTGACAGTAATGACGAAACCGAGAAATCTATTCCCGCCGAGATATGTATAGTGCTGCCGCCAAAAGCCCTGCATCACAACCACGCACGATAGGTTTGTACGTTCTGCAGAGGCCGGGAAGTAAGGCATTGCCAGACGAGTAGTTTTCAACACGAGTTGACAGTAATTACGAGTGCGGGATTATTTTTCCCGCCGATGTATGTATAGTGCTTTTCTAAATAAATGTCAGAAAAGAAACTGCCGCCGCCAACCCTTAAATCACAGCGATAGGTTAGTACGTTACGTTACTGCAGAGGCCCGAAAGTAAGGCATTGCTGGACGAGTAGTTTTCTACACGAGTTGACAGTAATTACTAGTCCAGGAATTCTATTAACAGCGAGGTATGTACAGCGCTTTTGTTAATAAATGTGAGGAAATAAATAACCAACTTTGCAAATATTTACCGAAAACATTAATGTTTATAGCAAACAGTCTACATCTCCCCATCCCCGAACCTTTCCCCCGTTCTCTTCTTTTCCAGGCGAGAACGGGGGAGAGGTGCGGGGGACAGGGGACGGGGACTCATGTCGCGCGGGATCTTAGGGGATTCGTTCTGTATTTAATAGTTAAGTTAATTCTGTGTCAATGCAACTGCTAGATGAGCTTACCTGCAGCACAAGACTGTATCTTCTCTTGTTCGCGCTCCGAGCGGCATATGGAGGAGGCCTCAGCCGCCGCCTCGCTGGCGAGTCGCTCGGACCACTCGCTGCCAGACTCCGCTTCGTTCATGTGCGCCTGCAAAATAAAAAAATCAAATGCTAGTTTAAAAAAAAAAAAAAAAGCTCGGCGGCTCGGTGGGAGTGCGCATTACTAGCGCTTTCGCAAGTAAAGCGTTACCAGGCGTGGTTCGCACTTGGATGGGGGACCAAAAGTGACATAAAAATTCTCGAGCTCCTCCGTGAATCGGAAGGCACGTATAAGTCGTTGGTCCCGGCTGTTATTCTGAAAAATCTGCCATCAGCGTTGGCCACTTGCACACACGAACAACAACAAACAAGTAATTAGGCCTTTACTCGTCAATAAGTTTAATTTACATTAATTGTAAATTGTAATGTATTTATATTCAATTTTTATTTATTAAAGAAAAGCCTCTGATACCCTGCATTTCGTAACGACCAGTGTTAAGGCGTAATGGTAGCAGAAGTGGCGCAGAAGTGCATTTGAAATAAATTATTTAAATATAAATATGGTGATATTTAAAAATTTGATATGTAACAATGTCTTTAAACTATTTTATGAATAACTTTTAAAATTATTATTACTAATAGTACCAAATTGATTGAGAGTCCATTGCGCCGCGCTGTGCAGCGTGGCGTAGCGCGGTGTGGTACGTAACACTGAATTTGTATCTTTTTGAGCAGAAAACAAGTTCTATTTTATTTCAAAGCGCACATCTCGTCGCGTTGCGTCGCGTCTTAGTTTGAACTGACCTATAGGCTGCAATTTATAAAGATATTGTGTGATCCTGCGCAGACGAGGGCGGGCGGTTGCGGGCACCAGCTAGTAGCCATATACCTACCAAGAACAGCGTCCTCTGCGCCTCCAAATCCCTATTCAGTCTGGAAGCCAGTGCGAGCGCGGGCCCCATATCCCCCACGGCCTGATGGTCGGGCGGCGCGGGCAGCGGCAGCGTGTCTGCGGGCGCGGTCCGCAGCCAGCGCCGCAGCGCAGACGCACACTCCCGCTCGAGCAGCGCGCCCGCCTCGTTGAGCACGGCGCACGCGCCGTCTACGCTGCCCGTCGAGATGCCGCGTCTGGGGCGGTCAACGTGATATGGTATAAGGAGTAAAGTCTGAGTTACGTTAGATGCTGCCGCGTCTGGGGGCGGTCTACATACACAGGTTGACTGGAAGAGATTACATTTATAGCGATAAGTCCGCCTTTATGCCTATATATTGTTTCTCGTTGTTGTTACAATTTTTTTTGTTTATCATGGTGCAATAAACTTAATTTGTATTGTATTGTATTATATACATATTGTCACGTCTTAATACCTTATGGGGCAGACAGAGCATTTTAGATCTTGCGGTTCTAAACGGACAGAGCCCAGAGCCATAAGATTCAAAGCCACTTTCAGCGTCATGGCGGGCGAGAAGATGGAAAAGCAATCAATACAGTGATGGGTTGTGTAGTGTATGTAAATATCTAGTTGTTTTTCTCGAGCGCATACGTCACAAGTGCCGACCGGAGTGGGGGCAGTCTGTGTCCGACCGTCAGCCCGGTAACATATGGTGGTGCGTAGGCGAGCCAAATATCGTATAATAGCAACGAATTCTACAGGTTGCTAGCCGCATCACCTATCAACATGATTAGCATTTTCACCCATTCTCTCGATCGGCTTTTACGATCTGCGCGGAAAGAGAAGCAGCTGATATATTCTAAGTTTTTTCTTTTCTTCCAAACCAGCGATTTTCATGTAAAGCTCAACATACAGTGACATACAGTGACTGGTAATAATGTAGGTATACAACGTTGAGGGGTATGACGTGATAGATTTGTGGGTGCTTCCCACCAATTTACATATTTATATTCCATTTATTACTGTATATTTCATATGTATCTATAAATAATATTATCTATTTTCTATATATATTACTATACAAACACTTACCTTAACTCAAACATCTATTTTTCCTATAATATTATAATTTATACACTGTTACATACAGACAAATTAATAATACACAACCATCACCGCGGCAAGCGAGTAGTATTCGAGCGGAGCCTGTTTTTGCACCACATTCGTATAAGTATAGATAGGTATGGGTTGCGCGTGCGCCTCTCGGCCGCCGCGCCCGACCAGTCGTGATTTCGCTACGCGACGAGTAACCTGCGTCACTCGTTGCTCCCCCCGCTTGCTAGCCCGCGCTCGTGTATTAATTTTTGCAGACATTAAGTGCATCGCTTGTGCTTTCGTGCTATCTAGACTTTCCTATGAACTTTCTACCTTCTCTCTTGTGCTGTACTATTTGAACTGTTTTCTTTTGTGTGCTTCCTCTACTTCAATATACAGTTTCGCTTAAATCATCGGCTTATTCATTTCATCACTTCCCTCAGATTCGATTTATTACGGGTATAAGTGAAGGCGCTGGATGCAGGTCGCTTCCGATCGGTCGTTTTGGAAATCCTTGGGGGAGGCCTATGTCCAGCAGTGGACTTCCTGTAGCTGATATGATGATGATGTGTAAAAAGTTTGGCGAGCGAGGTGATATGCTCGACCGCCACAAAGGGAAGATCGTCCCGCCAGGCATGATGTTGCGGGGAACCGCGGCTCCGACGATGTGATATTAAATATAGTTGCAACCAGAACTCTGAGATCGAGATGTAGATACTGCTGGCGCCATCTCGTATGATTCTTGTGAACTATGGTTCATCGTTGTTTGTGGTTTTTAGTTCCTCGTAGTGGCGTAGAGGTCGCCACACGTAAGTTTAGTGTGAGATGAAGTTACCTGATGACCTTCCTGGCGATGAAGAACACGTCGTCGACGAGGCTGGCCGTGGCGGCGCCGCCGGCCGGAGCCGCCATCTTTAAGGCCTTGCTCACGCTCTCCTCCAGGAAGAACCTGCACGGGAGTTAAAGCAGTACACATGAACAAATATGCCAGTAAAGTGCTAGTCGGACTCGTATAATGAAGGATTTTTTTGTATTAAAATTTGTTAAAGCGGCCACAGTACAACATAATCGGTTAACATTTTAAGCGTCTAGTTCAAATTCGGTTTTTTCCTAAGTTAAAAAGAAATTATTTGGCACTGCCACAGAATCAGTGTACATACAGAACGAGAACTCCTTAAACGAGAGGTCCTGCGCAATAGAGGATGTCTACAGCCGCTTCTACAAGACGAGATCGGGGGAGAGGTGCGGGGACGGGGAACGGGGACACATATTGTGCGGAACCCTAGAAGTTTTTAGTTTTTAGTAGTTTCCTTTCTGTATGTAATACACATAATGTGCCTAGGGCAGCAGATTTTTGAAAGCCCTTTAAGAAAGCGTAGCCATGCCTACCCGCCTTACAAACATAATTATTTCTCTTCCCCCGTCACTAGATGGCGCTATAAGTATTAAGACATTACAATCTTTTATAACTATTATTCCAATAAAGTAGTACTCTAATTGATTAAATATGACATTAATAAAATGCAATAAATATTTTTAAAGCATATCGAACACTTTGTCACTTTTATGCCAGTCGTGTCACATGACTTGATGCTCTTACAGAGATGGCTGCACACACGAGTCGTGTGTGCTGCCATCTCTGTAAAAGCATCAATGACAAGTAACATTTCTTTATGACGTTTCATTCTACCAACAGTACCAAAATAATTTATTTTTGACCCAGGAAACTAGCTTATTTGGTAAATTACCGTTCCAATGCCAGATACTGTCCCAAGAGATCCTGCGACGTGCGCGTTAGGTCGCACTGAGCTATGATCTTCTCTATTTCATCGGCGGCTGCTTTCTGGCCTTTGTCATCGAGCGTCGACGCGTCGGCCTGTTTAAAAAAAATACTATTAAAAATATAATAAGTGGCCAAGTGCGAGTCGGACTCGCCCATAGAGCCCGTAGTAGCAAATAACATAATATAAAAGTCTTGTAGTATGTTTTTATTAATTTTTATATTTGAGTTGATTGAATGAAAGGTAAACTGCCGTTTATGACTTATGACGTATTAAAAAAAAAACTATTTACTAGATCTTGTTCAAACCAATTTTCGTTGGTAGTTTTCATGGTAATGAACATCATAATTTTTTTTTAGTTTTATCATTCTCTTATTTTAGAAGTTACGGGGGGGGGGGCACACTTTTTTCCACTTTGAAAGTGTCTCTCGCGCAAAGTATTCGGTTCAGAAGTAAATGATATTAGAAACCTCAATATCATTTTTGAAGGCCTATCCATAGATACCCCACACGTATGGGTTTGATGAAAAATAAATTTTTGAGTTTCAGTTCTAAGTATGGGGAACCCCCAAAATTTATTGTTCTTTTTTTCTATTTTTGTGTCAAAACCTTAATGCGGTTCACATAATACATCTACTTACTAATTTTCAACAGTATAAGTCTTATAGTTTCGGAAAAAATTGGCTGTGACATACGGACGGACAGACAGACAGACAGACATGACGAATCTTTAAGGGTTCCGTTTTTGCCATTTGGCTACGGAACCCTAAAAATTACTGCGAGGAAACCTAAAGTAGAACATTATTTAATTCTCATAAATGCCACTAGCTAGACGCCGCATGAACAGGCAAAAGCGGTCCACTATATGACAGCAAGTCAAATCTGATCGATATGTATGAAATACGAAAGAATGACGTCATACTTTTTTGGAGTCAAATAACGCGTCTAACATTATTTTTTCTGCATTAATAAATCTAAAGTCATACTTAAAATGAAGATGATCCACAAAACTCTAGTCTTTATGCTGTAAGTCATAAGGCATCGTTTCACTTGCACTGTTCTAGTATTTTATGTCTATCTCGTTCTCGACTAGTATTTTTTCTCAATGCTTTCCTAACCAATCACTCTTACGAGTCAAAATTAGCTACAAAATTCGTCCAAAACGACACGATATTTAAAAAAAGGATTGCTACAGCTGGGGAGCAACTTCTGTAAAAACAAAATTGACACACAACTCAGTTGTGCATTTTTGATATACGAAACAGCAGGCGCAGGCATACATTTTCGCCGCGCCGTAGAAAGAGAGGGGGATACTCCCTCTCCTACGCCGCGCCAGCTGTCTACTCTCCATCCGTCTTACGAATTTTCGATCAGGTCACGTGTCCTGACGCAAGTTAACATTTTTTACCCATTCCAAAAAAAGTGCACAACGTCGCTAAAGAAGTTTTCACTTCAAAAATTTCTAAGGTCTAACAAAATATACTGAAACCATTTTAAGGATGTAGTTAGTCCGTGATACTGAACAACTCTCCCCAAGGAACATGTATCGAAATATGAAAAATAATTTTTGGGTTTCCATACAAACTCGGATCAACTTATCGGTCAACCTATATGGGAGTCCAAAAATTACTTTTCATATTTCGATACGTGTTCCTTGGGGAAAGCTGTTCAGAATCATGGAAGAAATTCACCCTTAAAATATATATACATACATTACACTGATAAACACACTTTACACAAATTACACTGATTGAGTTAGCCCTAAAGTAAGTTCAAGACTTGTGTTATAGGATACTAACTCAACGATACCATATTTTATAACAAATACATATATAGATAAACATCCAAGACCCAGGACAATTTGAAAAAGGCTACTTTCCAACTTGCCCTGACCGGGAATCGAACCCGGGACCTCTGGGTGGCGGACTAGCATGGTGACCACTACGCCACGGAGGTCGTCAAAGTCGGAGGTGTTCAGTATCATGGAAGAAATTCACCCTTAAAATAGTTTCAGTATATTTTGTTAGACTTTACTTAAAATTTTGAATCAGTTAAATGTGACACCAACCTCGACCTTCCTCCTGAGGAAGTCAAAGTACAACCTCAGTCTATTCAGCCCGAGTGCCAGTTCCAAGAGCACTGGCTCCGCCGCTATGGCATTCCGTTTGGAGCCCGAGGGACTAAGGACGTCTAGTCGGGACGTCCGGAGCGCTGTACATACTCTTGACGCGCCGCTGCAGACCTGAAAATGATTATTTGTATTAAAACAATCCTTTTTAGGGTTCTGTGCCCAAAAGGCAAAAAGGGACCCTATTACTATGACCGCTGCCCATCTGTCTGTCACCAGGCTGTATCTGATGAACAGTGATAGCCAGACAGTTGGAATTTTCACAGATGATGTATAAATACATTTGTCAGCTTGCGGGCTTCAAGGCTCCATCGTTTCCACCGCGATAGACTCCGGATATATTTTTGATAATTAAGTATAAAATAACTTGATGAAAAATGATATAAGAGCGGCGTGGCGCGCTTGTTGGCCGTAGGTTGCGAACTGACAATAGGCATGACGAATGGAAAATTATTTTTGTCGGTTAGATTAAATAAAAATATTGTACACATATTTTTTCTTTTCTTTGAGAAATGAAATGAAATTTGGCGTGACGTCACACTTAAGCACGATTTTTACGAAGTGTGACGTCGCAAGCCCTTCGGAACTTTGACGCTCCGTATCTTTGTAATTTTTTACTTTTTTGGTAAACTGAAAAATACGGGTCCATTATTTTTTGATAATCTAAAAGACGGACTAATTACAATCATACTTTTCGGACCCTGTCGTCACCCATATTTTATACTAATGAGGCGAAATTGTGAAAATGCTAACTTATAAAATACTGTTCGAGCTTAGCACCGTACAGTATTTGATAATAAAATACTGTACGGTGCTAAGATCGTACAGTTGCCGATGTGCAGCGGTTGGTTTTATGTGAGACTTACCACGGGCTGTATGACAGAGATGGCGCGAGTGAGCAACCCGGCGCTGGGCTGCGCCAGGCGGCGCGCGCGGTCGACGGCGGCGCCGCCCAGCTCCAGCACCCGCGTCAGCGCCTCCGCGTACGCCGCGCCCGCGCCGCCCGCCACGGGGCTGCGCCGAATGTTGGCCTCCAGCTGACCAAACGTCGCAATCATCATCATCTCATCTTCAGCTCTTTTTTAGTCTCAGGAGCACGACACTCTCTGTACTACCAGAGCCGTACTTGGCCAGAGCAGCCAGAGAACTTGGCCTACACTCTCCTCGCTGGCCAGAGTTAGAGAGGTCTCATTGATGTTTATAAGCTTTCTTCAATTAATTTCAATAACTTTATTTTTATTTGACGACCTCCGTGGCGTAGTGGTCACCATGCTAGTCCGCCACTTAGAGGTCCGGGTTCGATTCCCGTTCAGGACCAGATGGAAAATGGCCTTGTTGGATGTTTATCTATATATGTATAGTATATGGAACAAAATATAGTAGTATAGAGTTAGTATCCCAAACAAAGCCTCGAACTTATTTTGGTGCTTAAGTTCATTATTAACATCATTTCAGCCGCATAACGTCCACTGCTGGACGCAGGCCTCTTCCATGGATTTTGTAAATGACCGATCTAGAGCGGCGGCATTTAACGTTTTCCAGTGACCTTGTCCTACGCTTCACTTGCCAGTACATCACAATAACACAAAGCATTTTTTTCCCGAGATGACCTAAGTATACGTCACGAATGTTACTACTCATCCGTCCCCGTATCCATAGTCCGTCCATGGCAACGACAAGACAAACAGGTTATATTATTTTTGGGGTCAATATTGATGTAAATGTCCCTCCCCCTCGCCCCTTATAAAATTTTAATCTAATTTCCTATAACCCTGTATATAGTTACATTGAATCTTTGACCTTTATAACCCACTAGAGGCAGCGTGCGGCTTCGCCCGCGTTAACCACGCGAGTGAAGTCGCGGGCGTGATGCAATATAGCCTATAGCCTTCCTCGATAAACGAACTATCTAATACCGAAAGCATTTTTCAAATCGGACCAGTGGTTCTTGAGATTATCGCGTTCAAACAAACAAACAAACTCTTCAGCTTTATGTATAAGTATGGATTTCACTTTCTTTTCGTAGGTTATAAAGGTCAAAGATTCAATGTAATGTAATGTAACCATAAACAGGGTAATATAAAAGTTGAAACGAATCAAATAATATATGTAACGCACGAACCTGATGCGCTAAGTACTTAGCCAGCAGGTCCATGCCCTCCTCCGCGCGTCCGAGCTGCGGGAACAGCCGGAACAGGCGCTCCACGGCCGCGTCGTCTTCTCTTCTAGCTGCTTCTTCAAACCTGCAAAAGTCAAAAGCCATCATCATTATCAGGTCTTTTTGTCTCCACCGCAGGAGCACGACCCTCTCTGTACTACCCAAGCCAAACTTGGCCAGAGCTGCCAAAGGTACTGGAGCTGGCCTTCACTCTCCACGCTGGCTAGACGGGTTGGAGAGGTCTCATTGATGTTTATAAGCTTTGTTTAGCTTGTATTCCCTAAGTCGCCTTCTACGACATCCACGGGAGGTCTTGGAGTGGCCCTATTCTACTCTGCCGGAAACCACACGGCAAGTAAGAGTTTATGTGGATATTTGTATGACTTACTTTTGTTTTTCTTTCGATTTCTACAAGACTCTTCGTGAATGTATTACTTCTAGTAGCTTCGCGACAATATAATAGGTAAATGTTGACGTCAGATCATTTACTTACAGCTAAGTTTACTGCCGCTTCCTAAGCGCAAGTACAGAAGAAGTGGTAACAAACTGTACTGGAGCAATACTGATATTGAAATTAGATATGTAGGTAGAGAATACATTGTCATTATATGTCATTAAGCATAATGTCAAATTTAGCAGAAACAAATTGAGGTCAGGACATCTGTCAGTACGGAAAGGAACTTCCGCATGCTGTCCTTTTCTGTCGCTCAGAACCGTCATTTACTAGAGCGAGAGTGAGTGACGGAACGTATCAGCATGTACTTCCAAATGACGGTTCTCGACCTTGCAAATGACGGTTCCGAGCGACAGAAAGGGATAGCAGCACAGAACAGTGCTGTTCCGTGCTGCCCGATGTAGCCCTTTGTTAATTTGTTGACATAGTACATACATACATACATACTATCACGTCTTTATCCCTAATGGGGCAGACAGAGCATTTTGGGTCTTGCGGTTCTATGCAGAGCCCAGGGCCGCAAGACCCAAAAGCCACTTTCAGCATCATGGTGGGCGAGAAGATGGAAAAGCAATCAATACAGTGATGGGTTGCTAGCCGCATCGCCTGTTAACATGATTTGCATTTTTGCCCATTCCCTCGATCGGCTTTTACGATCTGCGTGGGAAGAGAAGCAGCTGGTACATTCTAAGTTTTTTCGTTTCTCCCAGACCAGCATGGGAGACATAAGTTGACATAGTAAATAACTTAAAAGAAAAATCCATCACCATATGCAGGGAGGGTGAAGATTTTGGTGCT
Organism: Acrobasis consociella; assembly: GCA_963555685.1. Lineage (NCBI taxonomy): Eukaryota > Metazoa > Arthropoda > Insecta > Lepidoptera > Pyralidae > Acrobasis > Acrobasis consociella. The sequence goes on from OY743106.1 coordinate 1,141,315, forward strand.
GAATGAATGTTTTTGACTACAACCGATCGGTTGAACATACTGATAGTCATATTGGACTACCATAACCACAGAAAAATATGTGCAGACAACTTACCAAAAAAAAAAAATGGTTATATGCTCTCCCCAAGTAAATTAACTAATTAAAAGATTTTCGTTCAAAATTTGACAAGGATGCAAATTTTTGTTTCCAATATCTAAAATGAAGTAATTTTCCAACAGTGTGCTAAGACATACTTGCGAACGAGATGTTCTCGTAAAGTGGCAGCAGCAGCGGTCATTGCTTGTCGAGGATCTGGAGAAGAGGGTTCTCCACGAGCGCGAGCTGCGGCTAGAGATCCAGGATCCATACTAAGGAATCGAGCCACGTGTGCAGCACCTGGAATCAAAGAGGATACAATCAAATGCCATCTTTTTCAATCAAAGAGCCAAACGGACGGGATTGTAGCAGCCAATCGAATTGTCATTTTTGTCCAGGTGACATATCTAGGCTATAGGGGTATCAAATGAAAAATCTTTAGAAAAAAAGTATGGAAAGTAGAAATGTGCCCAGCAGTCGGCGACTTTCCGGTCACATTTGTAGTTGGCGACTAGTCGGCAAAATGCGCCGACTATCCTCCTACTATCGTAGTCGGCGAATTTTCGGCAAAGAGCGCCGACTATCCGGCTTCTTATTGACTCCGAAAAATGCTCGTCAGGCTGAACAAATTTTGATAAGGCGTATTTTTATATTCTTATAGTTTAGCTGGACCATTATGGTTTTGCATCAGGTGGTCCATTTTCCAAAATCAATTATACCCTATATTTTGCCCAGGCTTAACAGCTATATAACAAAAAAGTTTCATTCTAATCCATCCAGTATTTCCAGAGATTAGCGTGCGAATCAGTTATAAACGAAGCGCTACGGAAATCCCCGAAACCGTGATTAGCTTGGCCGAATAGTCGGCCTCTTCACAACCGACTAATCGGCTAGTCGGCTAGTCGGCCAAAGTCATAATCGGCACATCTCTAATGGAAAGTAGTTCAATATCATACATAGAACTTGCTCCAAAAATGTTGTTGGTGTTTAAAAAGTACTTAATAGGTTGATAAAGAAGTGTAATTATTCAAGTGGCAATGGACCAAGGAGTCAGGCACTTTGAGCAAAATTGCAAAAGAAGGTGGTTCTCTAGCTTAATCCTCTGTCTGTTGATCTCTAGGTATACGCACCAGTCTCATAGTCATGTGCTTTGATGGCGGCCTCGACTCCTGCGCTGCACAGTTGCAAGTCTATCAAGTCATGGACACGCCGCTGACATTCTGCTACTCTTGACTAGAACAGAAAACACAATAAATACAAATATCAAGTCATTTTATTTTTATTTTAAAGAAGATAAAATAAGTGAATGTAACAATGGACCAAAATAAATAAATAAATATATATATATAGGGACAAATTACACTGATCGAGCTATCCCCAAAGTAAGTTCGAGACTTGTGTTATGGGATACTAACTCAACGATAGTATAATTTATAACAAATACATATATAGATACACATCCAAGACCCAGGACAATTTGAAAAAGGCCATTTTCCAACTTGCACTGACCGGGGATCGAATCCAGGACGTCTGGGTGGTGGACTAGCAAGTTGACCACTACGCTACAGAGGTCATCATAACATAACAATGTTCACATCATGCATTATGCATAATAAGTATAGACAAAGATAATATACTTATGTAAAGTATGGACAAGCACAAGGGTCCGATAATATCCCTCATATTCATAAAAATTAAAAACCGTTTGCTAAATTTATTTCAATTCAAACATGTTTTTTCCCTTTTCCTCTTTTCAGCATTGAATACAAAAGACTAAACATATTTTAACTAAAACTGGTTGAGCAAATGTTTTTTTAATTTTATGAATTTAAGGGTATATGTCTACACAGACAGTGCCCTGAGAAAGACTGATGATAGAAATATCTTTTGGTGCTGTTTTCTTTTATTATTTGTGTATTTCCTCTATTCTACATAATAAAATTTGTGTTAGGTATGCCTCAAATAGAAATTAGAAAATTTTATCTGTTTATATTTATAAGTTACAATATAAACTGTTCAGAAGTACTGCTAGGTGTCAGCCTTGTTAGGTGACAAGGTGTTGATGTGGGTTTGTGTGATACTCACCCGCGCTAGGTCTAGCTGGCGCACTTTAGCACTGACATCCCTTGCCAGAGCCGCAGTCTTGTCCACCATATCGGCCGCTACCTGGGCATCAGACTTCACTTCCCCCAGCTTCGTGTACGCCTGGCTGGCGGTGCGGAGCCTGCCTTCTAGTGAGCAGGCACGGGATAACACGCCAGATAGAGCTTCATCCACTTCTGCCTGTCAACGAAAATAATTTAGAGTATTTTGCAAACCTATTTTCTATTACGATTTCGACATATAAACTACTTGGTCTATGAGCTATTATACGCTCTAAACCCTCGTTTATGTCTGTACTCATAACGTTGTTGGGTACAATGTAGTACATAATTGTTGGAGAGGCAAAATATGTAATAACACTAACCTCTTCCTTTTCAATTTCTGATAATGCTTTCTGCAGTCCTTCTTCCGTAGAAACGTCATATTTCTCTAGAAGTAGTGTAAGAGACATCTTGGACAAATATTTAAACTGAATTATTTAATGAAACACATTTAAATTATATTTGAATTCTAATTCTACACTTCCAACACCACAATAATGAAATGAAAACAAACTGACTGACTTGACTTGGTGGATTGTCAAAATAAAATGTCAATGTCAAAAATAATTTCAATATTTATCTATCAAAAGTTTTTGTTTTGCACATTTTTGCATGCTTACATACAAAGTCTCGATGCAAAGCCTGTTTATTTTTGATAACTGCTTCAGATTTATTATGTACTGTTTGTAATTTTTATTAAACCGTATACATACCTACGTATGTAAATAAATTCTACATGCATTGATTCTTTGACCTAATTGTACGTTTTGTCTTTTTCTCTCGCTCATATAGGAATAAATAGAAAGATAGACAAAGACAGAAAACAAATTACAACAACTGACACGGTTCCGATTTTTGACATTTTGTTTGTCCTAAAAACACATTCAGAACATTAACTGCACAATTTTTTCATTTACGATTACTTATTGTAAAATATCAGTGTAATTTACAGAGCTTTTATAAGTTTTAAAGCAAAAAACAAGTGAAAGTGATATTTTAAATAATTTATGAATGGTAAAGTGTAATTTTTTCTTGCCAATGAGAATTAAAATGTGAACTAAAAATTGGATAAGATGAAATAGTTGAATGTTTTGAACAGACCTTTTACAATTTTTTTGACTGACAAAAAGTACGATGCTGTTGTAGTGCAACAGTAAACATAAAAACTTGTGATATTAGAAAATCAATGTGCCGTTAATTATTAAATAATCCCCGGGCGCCGAATTCCAGCTGTGCGCTCCTCGGAGAAAGGGTTTTGCGGTGCAGTCGTACAGGAATCTTCAAAGGTGGCCAGTGCTGATTATTGACATTTGCATAACTCGAAGTTGTATTGGCAAACAAGTCTGGATTTTGATGTAATGCAACGTTTGAATGAGCTGAGATGAGGATTATTTGTTGCAGATTGACTCCGTGTGGGGCTGGGCTTCGCCCCCTCTGCGCTTGCAGTTGGGTAACGCGCGCGGACCCAAGAGGTAGGCAATCAGTTATATTGCGAAAACAATTTGCTCTTTGCTCAGATTTTATCACATAATCGCACAGGTGTTCACATTCGTCGCAGCATTCCTTGTAGCTCTCTGTGTGACAGTAAACAGCTGACCATGTTGTGTTTCACAGACTAAAAACCATTAATCAATGAAAATGTAGGTCTTGATACTCTATTCTATTCTTGGGGTAGATTGCTAATTTCGTGTACATATGTTTGGGTTGTAGAGTGAATTATAATATACTTAATTAATCATAATGATGAACTGATCCTTAGAAGAAGACCAGATGGAATAAGTATATGATCACTAGGAACCAATGTTCATTTATTTTGTAAGATTTATCATTAAAGTTTACATTGCTTTTTTACCAATTCTATTAAATAAGTTTGAGGTATGATGCTGTAGCAGTCTCCTTGCTAAAATAATTATTAGTAATGTTTTTCTATAGCCAAAAAGTTCTGTATCAAAATCCTACTCCGCTTGACCTTCCAGTTTAATTTGAAAGTTACATCATAAGAAAATATACTTATTGTAATAATAAAAATTGTACTAGCTTCTTCTGCTACAAAGTATCTTTTTCTGCACCTTTAGCATGGCACTATAGCCACCAATAAAATCCACACAAATTTAATCAATGAGAATCAAAGAGATCTAGTTGTGCTTATCACTTTTCACACCTTGCCTATCTTCATACTGAAAGAGGCCTTTGACCCTTGCGGTTCTGGGCTCTGTCTGCTTAAAGCCGAAAGACCCAAAATGCTCTGTTTGCTTCATAAGGCATAAAGACACGATAGTGCATACAATCACAGAGAGCTTGTGTAAGTGTTTCACATAACTTTAAACAGTGATATCACTGTTTGTACAACATTAACTCTGCTGTAACTTGTTAATGAAACAATGATTTAGTTTTTGTTTGCTTCATAATAAACATCCACAACAGATTTGAGGTATAATTAGGAATGGTAGGTACCTAAAGTTCTGTTGTTATAATATAAATATTTGTGTCTATTATATCCATAAAAGTCACAGGGATATGAATACCCTAACTTTGTGACCTACTACCTAATTACTAGTTTAGTCATTTAGTAGAGTTGACTGAACTACTGGTTTTTTTCTTACTACTTCAATCAAATGATTAAATTATAAAATAAGTGGATAGAGGAAAGTGGTAAAATAGGACCGCTTCATCACTTCCTGTGGATGTCTTAAGAGAGAAGAGATGCAGAAGCGTAGCATACCTTGGCGGGGCCCCGTATTAAAATTTGTTTGGGGGCCCTAAGGAAGGGTAAAGATTTCTCAAAAAAGAAAAAAATGTTTGCATAAAATTAAAAGAAATATTTGTTCATCATAATTATCTATCAATGCAAAGCTCGGTTTGCGCCTCGTAAATGACTTAAACGGGGAAATTCCGCAGCCCGTTTTAACTGATGTAGGGTGTTGCCAACTTTTGAACACACACTTTACTCGGGAAAAAAAAATTGCTTTTTTTTTACTTTTCTCATTTCTGAAATTTAAAAAGTTTGGGAAGTTTTTATTAATTTTTGCTTACGCACCCTGGGGACCCCCGTAGGCCGGAGGCCCCGTATAATTCATACGGCAGATACGGCGGTAGCTACGCCCCTGAAGAGATGACAAATGCATTAGCACAAATGTCTCGTGCTACAACTGCATTCCCAAAGAGGGTTGACGTTCGTCAGTCAACCGGTTGTAAAACTGCAGCGGCACGAAAAGCGCTGACCGTAATTGCACTGAAATGCAAAATTAATACCATAGGTATTCATGCACAGTTTCCCCTCTAAATTTGGCTCACTGCTAAACTTAGGTGCCACTTAGTAGTGGCACGTAAGTTTAGCAGTTTAGCACTTAGTAGACTATTACTAGTATGTACACAAGTATACATACTAGTAATAGAATAGTCAAATTATTTAAACTGTTTCAGCTATTTCATCTTGATTTTGGTTGGTCTTCGCCATACTTGAGCTACTTTGGTACCATTTGTCATACATATTAGGAACATATTAACAAGCATTTACAAACAAACAAGCGTCTATGCTTTGGGAGAGGCCTATGTCCAGCAGTGGACGTTGTGCGGCTGAAATGATGATGATGATGATGAAGCGTCTATGCTCCAAAGCAATACAGCTAAGGGTGCAATTGGAAATGTGCTAAGATGAAGTGATGAAGGGCAGTGACGTCAAGGGCGCTGTACGTGCATCCTTTTTCTGTGACTTGACAGTTTCCCATCAGGTTTTAAAAGCTCGCAACATATTTTTAGGCAGATTAAAAAACAAAAAAGGTTGCACTCTGGGAGTGCCGGCAGAAGTGAAAACTTGATTATTAACGTTGTGCATTTTTAGGGTTCCGTAGCCAAATGGCAAAAACGGAACCCTTATAGATTCGTCATGTCTGTCTGTCTGTCTGTCCGTCCGTATGTCACAGCCACTTTTTTCCGAAACTATAAGACCTATACTGTTGAAACTTGGTAAGTAAATGTATTGTGTGAACCGCATTAAGATTTTGACACAAAAATAGAAAAAAAACAGTAACATTTGGGGGTTCCCCATACTTAGAACAAAAACTCAAAAATTTATTTTTAATCAAACCCATACGTGTGGGGTATCTATGGATAGGTCTTCAAAAATGATATTGAGGTTTCTAATAGCATTTTTTTCTAAACCGAATACTTTGCGCGAGAGACACTTCCAAAGTGGAAAAAAGTGTGTCCCCCCCCCCGTAACTTCTAAAGTAAGAGAATGATAAAACTAAAAAAAATATATGATGTTCATTACCGTGAAATCTACCAGCGAAAATTGGTTTGAACGATATCTAGTAAGTAGTTTTTTTTTAATACGTCATCATCATAAACGGCAATTTACCTTTCATTCAATCAACTCAAATATAAAAATTAAAAAAAACATACTACAAGACTTTTATATTATGTTATTTGCTACTACGGAACCCTTCATGGGCGAGTCCGACTCGCACTTGGCCGCTTATTGATATACGAAACAGCAGGCGCAGGCATACATTTTCGCCGCGCCGTAGAAAGAGAGGGGGATAGTCCCTCTCCTACGCCGCGCCAGCTGTCTACTCTCCATCCGTTTTACGAATTTTCGATCAGGTCACGTGTCCTGACGCGAGTTTAACATTTTTTACCCATTCCAAAAAAAGTGCACAACGCCGCTAAAGAAGTTTTCACTTCAAAAATTGTTTTCGGTTTCGGATTATGTTACTTATTTCATTTCATTTCATTTATTTATTGTTTCCATGTACATATAAATAGATGTTATTAATAAATAAAAGCACTACATGGAACCCTGGTAGGGCACTACAATAATAATAATAAATACCTAATAACTAAATCTTAAATAAAACTATTAATACAATGATGATAAGAAATATGTCCAAACAAAATAGAAAACAAAAAAATAGTCAATAATTAAAATTAATAAAATAATTTAAAAACATAATCAAATTTATACACACATAATTTGTACCTATTTTTTTTTAAACTATTCCAAAAACTCTCCTAAACTATAAAAACATTTTTCGACAAGATACTCTTTAAGTTTACGTATGAACATTTTTAAGTTTTTTTTCATTTTTTATACTTGAAGGTATTTTATTATATATTTTTGCAGACATAACTAATGGCCCAGAATTAAATAGTTCAAGTCTGCCAGTGGGAAGCTCTAATAGTCCTTTGAATCGCGTGTTTATATTACTTTTCCGTGATTGTTCCCTGGTTTTGTATTTATTTTCGTTATTTTTTACAAATTTACACATTTCAAATATGTAGATCCCTATTAACGTAAGTATGCCTAGCTTTTTAAAGTGGGGTCGGCAGCTTTCAGTTTGATCTTTAGCATTTACTAAAATGCGAATACATTTTTTTTGTATTTTAAAAAGTTTATCTACATCTGTACTATTTCCCCATAATATAATGCCGTATTGAAAGTGAACATGAGCGTAGGCATAGTAAGCTGTTAGCGCAGTTTTTAGGTCTGTAGTACGCTTCAGCTGTGATAGAGCATAGGTAAAACTAGAAAGCTTACTTTTTGTTTTTTGGATATGCTGCTTCCATGACATATTTGTGTCAATTTCTATACCAAGTAGTGTTGTACTGTCAACACATTTGATGGTATTTCCATTGGCTTGAAAATGTATGTCTATAGAGGCTTTCTGGTAGGGTCTGAACTGCATAATTTTAGTTTTTGCCAAATTAATTTTTAGGTTATGGTCCTCTAGCCATTGAGAAATGTCAGCAAAAATTTTTGAGAGTTGATTATTTAATGTCACGGTATTGTCACAGGGAAATAAAACGGAAATGTCATCAGCGAACACGACGCAGTGTTCCTGTGGCTCTTTCATTAATTTAGGCAGGTCATTAATATAGATTAAAAAGAGAATGCATCCGAGAACACTGCCTTGGGGAATTGAGTTAGGCATATTGCATGTATTTGACTGATAGAGTGCAATACAGCCTGTCTCAGGATTTACATGCTCAATTTCTACGCACTGTTGACGGTTACTTAAGTATGAAGAAAACCAATCATGTGCGATTCCTCTCACTCCAATGCCATAAAGTATTCTAAGCAAAATTCTAAAAGATACTCTATCATATGCTGAACTCATATCCAGCAGAAGACCAATACCATACTGCTTACTGTCTATATACTCTAACGCCTTTTGTATGAAATGATATACAGCTAGAGTTGTCGAACTATTTTTCCTAAAGCCAAACTGGTTTTTGTCAAATATTTCATGTTTTTCACAAAAGGAATACAATCTGTTACACATAGCTGTCTCTACTATTTTTGACGATGTCGTTGGCAGCGCAATTGGGCGAAAGTTTTCAACAGCAGTCTTATTACCTTTTTTATGAATAGGTTTGATAATACTGAGCCGCGACCCGTCCACCCACCAGCTTAACCCACCAGTGGGTCCACGGGGAATTTCGGTTTACCCGTGCACCCACTGTAACCTTATGCATAAAGCGGGGAAAATGATATATCGATATAAATAGTATTGGAACAATTCTTTATTAAATAATACAATAAACAAATCGACACATTCTCACCAAAAAATAAAACTGAAAAATAAACAACATTCGAGAAATGAATAAATCACTAGCTTTTCGGGCGTTGCACGGGCTGCAAGCAGACCGCGGTTTTTTGTGCAGCTGTTGAAGTGAGGTAAAGAACTGCTGTCAGTAAAGGAAACATCAAAAGAAAAAAAACGCTCTGCGCTTGGCAGGAGTGGAGCGCATCACCCCTCCTAAATCTTTGAATTCAAAAAAGAATATTATACCCAAAGCAAGAAATGGAAATCAAGTTTATTGAAAGAAAACGTGGCCTTGTGTTATTAGACAAGGACCACCAATATTTAAAGCATAAAGTGTATGCTAATAAATCATCTATTTGGAATTGTGCGAATAAACAGAAGCTTAAATGTAAAGGATCTTTAACTATTAGTGAAGTAAGTCATTTATTTATGAAAGGCATGTTATGAGGATCTCAAATATATTTTTGTAATTATTTTAAAACTAGCAGTAACCCGCGACTTTGTCTGCGTAGAAGTCGAAAGTGGTTGTAATAAGATTGAATTGGGTGGGTGCTAAGGGTGCAAAATAGGGGTTGAAAGTATGGAAAAATCTTTGAAGGTGCATTGATTTTAACAAAAAAAAAAATAAGACTCATGTTTTTAAAACATTTTATTAAACACATATTTTATTAGAATTCACTCCCTAAGGGTGCAAAATAGGAATTGAAAGATTAAAATTCCTCCAATTTCCTTAAAATTTGTTACTATAACTCCTAAATGTAAATGAAAAGAGTATATTTCGGTTTTCTAAAATCCATCTATCTTTATATAAATAATTGGCCAAGTGCGTGTCGGGCCACGCGCAGTATAGGATTCCGTAGTTGTAAATGCCAACTTGCAGTCTAAAACGGCTAAGTATTGAATTTGTATGAAATTTTCCTTTTCGAGTACATTTTATAAGTTGATCACCTATAACTTTTTAATTTGTTAACTCTTCTTAGCTTTGATAGTTTTCCTTTAAACTACATTATATATACTATAGTTGTGATTTTTTTCACGTGTCCATATATAACCGTTTAGCAGATAGATGGGGGGGACACGTGACTTTAACAAAAAAAATTACTTGAAACCTAAATATTTCAGACACGGATCCCTAAATCGAAAAATGGTGTTACCAAGCTCACAATACTTTTGAAAAACCTATTCAACGATACCCCACACAATATGTTTGTAGAGAAAAAAAATATTGACTTCCTGTTTACTTGTATGGCAGCTACCCTAAAAAAATTTTTTTTCCATATTTTATTTTACGACTTTTTTGCCATGATTGATATACATATCCATGCCAAATTACAGCTTTCTAGTACTTATAGTTTCTGAGTAGGACCGCGGACGGACAGACAGACAGACAGACATGGCGAAACTATAAGGGTTCCTTGTTTACTACGGAACCCTAAAAAGAAGAATCTGAATGAATGAATCAATGACTGACTGACATATCAACGCACAGTCTAAACCACTGGGTCTAGAGACACTAAAGGCAAATAAGTTCGTTATGAGTTCCAAAGGTGAACTGAGAAAGGATTTTTTAAAACTCATTCCTTAAGGGGGTGAAACAGGGTCCAAAGTTTGTACAAGATTAGTTAGACCATTTTATTCGAAACTTTGCGGGAGTTCTCTGGCGGTGAATGAGTACCTAATAGGATTTACAAAATTTAATCTTATTACAACCACTTTCGACTTCTACGCAGACAAAGTCGCGGGTTACTGCTAGTTTTAAAATAATTACAAAAATATATTTGAGATCCTCATAACATGCCTTTCATAAATAAATGACTTACTTCACTAATAGTTACAGATCCTTTACATTAAGGCTTCTGTTTATTCGCACAATTCCAAATAGATGATTTATTAGCATACACTTTATGCTTTAAATATTGGTGGTCCTTGTCACACAAGGTCACGTTTTCTTTCAATAAACTTGATTTCCATCTCTTGCTTTAGGTGCAATATTCTTTTTTGAATTCAAAGATTTAGCGTACCAATATTACACAATTTCAATGAAAGGCGAGTGGCAGATGATTAGTATTTATTCTATCAGTATGAACAGGAACAATGAAGTGGCCAGTTGGTGCACGGGTGGCGACCTGGCGACCGGATTAAATACACAATATGCATGAAAAAAAAAGTCCTCTTTAACCATTTTATCCATAAATACTTATTCAAAAGAAGCCTTCCGGAGTCAAATGACCATAGTGTAAAATTGACCAAAGATACTATAGGTATATGGTTAAAAAAAGTGAAGATCATGTCGAGATATAGCGATTTTACGAAAATATGTCTTTCTCACCCGCAAAAACGCTATTTTTTATGACAAAATGATGATGTAGACTTTGACTTCACAGTCCATATCGGACTTCTCTTTCTAATTGAAACTTTGAAGTATCACATATTTAAGTATAAATATCGATATTTCCCCGCTATAATGCAGTGGGTGCACGGGTAAACCGAAATTCCCCGTGGACCCACTGGTGGGTTAAGCTGGTGGGTGGACGGGTCGCGGCTCATAATACTCGTTTTAAGTTTCTCCGGAAATACTCCTTCTCGAAAAGATTGATTGATAATTTGCATAAATGGAAAGGCTAATTCCTGGACACATGTTTTTATCAATACAGGAGGCAACTCATCTATACCAAAACTACGTTTATTTTTGAGGTTTTTTATAATATTTGTCACTTCTTGTATACTAGCTGGCCATAAAAATAGTGAACCCTCAGGAGGGTTAAAAACTGGTCGCCCTTTGCCCGAATTTTTAGTTGTGTCGATACTTATCTTAGAAAAGAAATTACTAAAACTATTTGCAACTTCAAGTGGATCATCTATTAATTTATTACCAATTTTAATTTTTATATTTTCTCTAGTTTTATTTTTCCGCTTATTTGTCCTATCTTTTATAATATTCCACATAGTTTTCGTAGTGTTTGATGTATTTTTCATTTTATTTATATTTTGTAATTTTTTAGATCTGTATATTGTTGTTTTTAATAATTTTTCATACTTTTTATAGTATTTTTTTAAGATAGACTTATTACTTTTTGTCAAAAGAATTTTGAGTTGGCGTTTATGTCTGCATGACCTTTTTATTCCAGGTGTGAGCCAAGTTTTATTATATTTTGTTTTTATTTTAATTTGTTTTTTAGGAATACATTTATTTAAAACATTCATTAGTATATTATGAAGCATATTATAATTAGTATTAATGTCCTGATCTTCTCTAATTATATTGTTCCAATTTATCGATTGCAATTCTAATTTAAAATTATTCATATTTATGTCACTGTAAATTCTTTTCTCTGTCCACCACATATCCCTTTGTTTTTTCACTGGTGCTGATGGTATAGACACTATAACACTTCTGTGATCCGCAAATCCGTTTTCTTGAACATGTACTGATATTTTATAACGTCGAAAATTGGTAAAAACTAGGTCAATACAACGAGAAGAATCTTTTGTAACACGTGTAGGCTCGTTTACATGCTGTTTAAAATTATATAATAACATCAAGTCTAAGAGAGTCTTTGTTTTAGTTGATTTTTTATTTAACATATCAATATTAAAGTCGCCTACAATTACAATATCCGTTTTGCTTTCCTTCGTCATAAGTAAGTTCATAAGTTTCGTCAAACAATCACAAAAACAAACAAAATCCCTATTGCTATCAGGATAATAAATTACAATAATCAACAAATTATTCGGACAAGTAATACTAACAGCACATACTTCAAATATATACTCTTTAGTAGTATTCACTATGTCAGTTCGATTGCGGAATTCTATGCCATTCTTTAGCAAAATACACACGCCACCACCTTCGTAGTTTTCACGACAATAGGAAGATGCCATTTGGTATCCACTTATCTGTAAGAGTTTCAATTTTGCATTGTTAAACCAAGTTTCTGTAATACACAAAGCATCTAGATTTTGCACATCTTCCAAATAGGCTTCTAATATATCTTGCTTGTTGTTGTTTAAGCTTTGGGTATTCTGGGTGAATATATGAAAATTGTTATCAACGAAAAAGCATTTTCTTTGGAGAGTTTGTAGATGTAAGGGTTTGGTTGCTGTCTAATATTCTTACGATGTGTGGAGATGGAGACTCATTTAAGTTGTTATTTTTGTCAGCTGTATTTCTTTTGTCAGATATAATTGAATAGTCACACGTGTTTTTAGAGTTCATCGTTGTATACGAATAAATATCACCTATTATGCATTCTATTCCCTTTTTGTTGAGCCTTCCAGTGTAGGATGAGAACATGTCCAGTTGCAAGTTAAAGTTAGAATCTATATAATATGCATAATTGTGAGTAGTGGTATCTAAATTTAATAACATGTTAAATGCTTCTACTCTGCAATTGTGTAAAATAGCTCCACATATATAGGTCGGTGAACAAAGTATGATATTTGTATGTTGGATCTTTGTTAATTGTTCTCTTATATAAGAAACCAGTTCTAGATAATTCCTTGCAGTCTTAAAATCAGCTTCACCTATCAGAATAACCACATAATCTCTCTTTGTGAAGGCACGCGTTTTTTGCTCTAAGTTATTTAGTAACTGCTGTATTCCACCCCCTGGGATGATGAAATGACAATAATCAAGTATTTTCGGAATATCTGTGTTTTCGATTTTACTTAACAATTTCATGTTTCCATTACTACTTATGATACATAATTTGTCTTTCTAGTCACTCACGGTGAATGGTCTATTATCAATCTTATCATTTTTTGATACAATATTATTAGAACATTCTATTATTTTTCCAGTAGTTCTATGTTCATCGTTTTTTGTTTTATTTATTGGTGTATTTGTCTTAGTGCTTGTTGATGGAATTATTTTTGATTGTCTTTTTCCTGTTTTCGGTGTCCCTGTCATTTCTTGTTTTGAAAGCTTTGATTTTAGTTTCGTATTCTCTAATTGTAAGTAAGAAATTTGTTTTTCTGCCATTAATATTTTTTCTTGGAGCTCTATAACTGTCTTTTCTAATAATTCAATTTTAGTAGTTTGAGGTGTTTCTTCCAATTCATAATCCGTATCCAGTGATTCAAATGAATTTTCAGTGGACACATTATATTCAATGTTGGGAGAGCGTGACTTGCTTGAATGGCCATAACACGAAGTACATTTCCAAGCCAGTCTCTTTTCAGCATCCATCAAATAATATCTCTTTTCCGCAACATTTGCACAGCTTAAATGATAACATTTATTACAAGATGCACACAAGAGGAATTGTCTACCTTCTATGATTAATTTACATATTATGCAATTTGGTGCCATTTTTTGTTATTATTAAATTGTAAATATATCCAAGAGTAATATCAAATGTATGTCAGCAAAAAATAAAATGATATGCCAAATCAAAAATAAAAACCATCTGCGAATTCATATTACTATTCTGGCTTGAGTGAGATTTGAACTCGTGTCTCCTCGCTCAAGACTTCAAATTAACGCCACTGTTCCATTGCAGTGCTTAAGCATTACAGCAAAATTTTATATTGGTTGAAATGACTCGGTGAAGTCAGTGACTCGGCAAAGCTCGGGTGACAGATCGTTATTGTTCGTCCGTACAGGCTGACTCACAGCTGATCGTCACAACACTAACAACACGAGAGAAACGGTTTATTTTAAAAACTGTTTTTGTCTTTTCACTTATTTAACACTATTTAATTTATCTTATTTTTACACAGTTCGATGCACCAATTAATTGTCTTTGAATTATTACTATTTTTTCACCAAAATCTTTGCATTTTGCTACCACTACGCAATTAAATAGTACAGAGCTACACTAACACATCCGCTCAAGTCGCGGGCCGCGGGGTTCCTTATTGATATGAATAATATAAATAATTGATTAAAATACCGTATTAGCGTTGCATTTCTTCGCAACATTTGAATAGCTATTCAAGGTGGCGGGAAAATAGCATTAATTAAATGCTCATTACAATTTTTTAAACAAAGTTCACGAGTTCAAAGTAACTTGCTTAGTGTAATGTTTTCATAGAATGTTCTTGTCATTTAAGTGACAGTTAAGTATTTTTTATGTCTGTGTATTATTTGTTTGTGAATAGTTTGGGGGGAAAAAAATGAGGCTAAAATTGTCATACAGGTATTTTTAGTTTTGTTATCATAACATTTTATGTGTAAAGTTGAAGCGGTAGTGGTGAAGCGATTAAGGCACTAGCAGTGCGTCTGGTGAGGCGCTAGATCCTTGTATTTCCGAGTTTGTACTCGAGTAACTACAGACCGTGGTTACTTGAGTACAAACTCGGAAATACAGGGGTTAAAAAAGACCGTAGTCTACGGTTTTTTTAACCTCCGACAAAAAAGGGGGGTGTTATAAGTTTAACGCTGTCTGTGGCATCGTAGCAGATGGACAAATTTCCATGTGATGATTACGAAAAACCAAACCTTGCGTTGGTTCCACGGGGCGTTTACATAGGAAATTATTGAAAGCAGCCCGAACGGTTTAGCTGACGCGGTGGGCGTTACAAGAATTTACTTATTACTCTTCTGAGGCGACTTTGACTACTTTTTTATAACCCTGTTCAAAACAGAGAGTTCGACGCTAATGTCTCTCTGACTGTCTGTTGTCGGGCTGTCTGTGGCATCTTAGCGCTCGAACGGATGGACCGATTTCAATGCGGCTTTTTTTGCGGTGAAAGCAAGTTCCCTTGCAGTGATTCTCAGCTATGTTTGATGAAAATCAGTTTAGCTGTTGATAAGTTATTAAGTTATCGCTTGAAAATCGGGTTTATTTTGCCTGTCCAATAATAGATGGCGCTACGAATATTCATTCTACGATATAGTTCCATCGCCCATCACTAGATGGCGTTTACATATGTCATTTCAGCCGCACAAGTGGACGCACTGCCCGACATGCCCAATTTCCAAAATGACATTTAGAGCGGCTTGCACCACACATTTGGCAAATAAATTATTTTTATCTTTGCATCCAGCACCTTCCAGCGACCTTGATTAGTTTAATTTGCCTGGCAAATAAAGTTGTGTAACTTGGTTTGCAGGATGGGCGAGGGCGGGTCCCCGGGCGGCGGCACGGCGCGGCTGTCGCACACGTCGGAGAAGCACCCGCGCGCCATCCTCGGCGAGCTGTCGGCGCTGCGGCGGCACCGCGAGCTGTGCGACGTCGTGCTCAACGTGCACAACCGCAAGCTGTTCGCGCACCGGTCTGTGGGACATGTCGTTTAGAGCTGGCGAACATACTATAGTATAGAGACCAACGAGTAGTTATGTACTTACGTACAAGAGTAGACATAGTTATCACAGTTTTGTTCCATTTATCGTAAGCTACAGTGGCGAATTTACGCATTTGCCGCCAGTAGGCTAAATAGATTTTGCCGCCCCTACCCATAATTTTTCGGATCTTTCATGTGCAGCTTTTTCTGTGGTGAAGAAGTGGAAATAGGAACGTATCAGTCCGCCGTCCTGACATCTTAAAATAAAACCTGGGAGCGCTTGATTATGCCGGCCTTATTCAGGGTAGCAGAGGTGCGCGGGAGGGGAGGGGTGAGAAATATTCGATATTGCCGCCCTAAAATGTGCCGCCCTAGGCTCCAGTCTACTCAGCCTGCTTGTAAATCCGCCACTGATAAGGACTGTTTGTATCGCAGCGTGATCCTGTCAGCATGCAGCCCGTACTTCCGCGCGATGTTCACGGGCGAGCTGGCGGAGTCGCGCGCCACCGAGGTCACCATCCGCGACGTGGACGAGCAGGCCATGGAGCAGCTCGTCGAGTTCTGCTACACCGCGCACATCGTCGTCGAGGAGAGCAACGTGCAGGTACTGCTTCATACCACTTGTGTGCGAATGAGGTCATGGAGTAGCTGGCTTGTGTGCGAATATCGATTTCGTTTTATTTGCCGTGTGGTGTCCGGTGGAGTAGAATAGCGCCACTCCAAGTCCTCACCTGGATGTCGTAAAAGGCGACTTAGGAAATACAAGCTAAAGCTTATAAACATCAATGAGACCTCTCAAACTCGTCTGGCCAGCGAGGAGAGAGTAGGTCAAGTCCTCTGGCTGCTCTGGCCAAGTATGGTAGTACAGAGAGGGTCGTGCTCCTGTAGGGGAGACGAAAAGACCCAATGATGATGATGAGGAACATAAATGTTTCCGACTGTCTTCAGGCGCTGCTGCCGGCGGCGTGCCTGCTGCAGCTGCAGGAGATCCAGGACGTGTGCTGCGAGTTCCTGAAGCGGCAGCTGGACTGCTCCAACTGCCTCGGCATCCGCGCCTTCGCCGACACGCACTCCTGCCGCGAGCTGCTGCGGATAGCCGACAAGTTCACGCAGCAGAACTTCCCCGAGGTCAGTCGGCATTATTTCAGCTGCAGGAAGTTCACTGGTGGCCGCCGTTAGGCCTGTGTCACTCCCCGTTTCAATGGTTTTGGAAAAAAAAATAATTCCTCTATCCATATACGTAATCCAAATTTTGTGTATGACATAAGATAAAAAAGTTGCGAAAATGATTTTCGATCGAGACCACGTAGTTATGCCCGTCCAAAACAGCCGCGTGGGTTCAATGAACTTCGCCGGCCGCCGGCGGCGGTACTACTAATTGATCTCAAGATTTTACTTTCGAGTTTTAGTCAAAATTTTTTGTTACTGAATTTTTATTTTGACTAGCTAATTAGGTTTTACTAACGATCCTTATGAATTGGCATTCGGCTCCAAAACCAATAAAAAATCACCGTGTATACTTACATTATTACTATGTACAAATTCAGTGACATGAATCGTATGTCTAGAGTAATAAGAATGAAATTGGCTTGCAATGCACTTCTAGGTATCTAAACGAAAAGGTGCCGAGTTCTGACGCGAGCTAAATTAAACCATATCGCTAACGACATTGAGTAGATATTTCTTTGAATCCCTTTGCTGAGTAAGACTTCTGTACGTAAGTACTAGTACTTATTCTGTGCCGCCGTTCGAAAAACCTTTCTGCCTTATCACTTCAAGAAGCTAAAGGCTGGGCCTTGTAAGTGACCTTCGTTCTATGCTATCATTTCTGATACGATTACGTTTGTTTATCTGGGCCGTTATAGGCTTTTTACGCCCGCTGCGCGCACTAAAACGTCTCTTCTAAGACAGCTGGGAACGATGTGAAATAAAGAAGTTTCCAACAAATCAAATCAGACACTTTTTTCTAAACGTCAAAACAAACATTTTCTATGGAATTTGTATGAAATAAAAACGAATGACGTTATAGTTTCTTAGAGTCAAATAGCGCTCTTAATATCAGTTTTTCCGCATTATTAAATATTATATCACGTTGATGAATGGATATGATCAATGACAAGTGACATTATTTTGTGACATTTTATTATTTTAACAGTGCCAAATAATTTATTTTTGACCTAGGAAACTTGCTTATTGTGTACATAACTCATATAGTGACTTAAAAACTTCGGTCAATTGGTTGGCACACCGTCGGCAAGTCGAAAAAGCACATAGTCAAGAAATGAACAGTATTTTTACTAGTCTTTTCTTCATTTATCTATCCCGAATAATCTGTTGCCTCTTCCTTGGTCTACCTCTAATCTTCGCCCACCTGTGGAACACAAAAGCTGGTTTGTAAAAAATAATGAAATATTAAATTTTCTACCCCGCCGCAAAAAGAGACGTGTTATAATTTTTACGTGTCTGTTGCATCGTACCTCCTAAACAGACTGATTTCAATGTGCCTTTTCATTAAATTAAAAGCCTATTCTGTCGAGATGATGCTTAGCTAAGTTTGATGGTTAAAAAGTTACCACCTGATAGATGGTCAGACGACCTGCGCAATGTTGCAGGAAGGCGCTGGATGCAGGCCGCTTCCGATCGTTTTGGAAATCCTAGGGGGAGGCCTATGTTCAGCAGTGAACGTCCTGTGGATGATATGATGTTCAAAAGTTATTGGGAGTGAACGCATTAAAGTCGGGGTTTTTTAGTTTGCCTGTCAAATACTTGTGGTTTGCAGGTGATGGAGAGCGAGGAGTTCCTGCTGCTGCCGGCGGCGCAGCTCATCGACATCGTGTCTTCGGACGAGCTCAACGTGCGCTCGGAGGAGCAGACCTTCCAGGCCGTCATGTCCTGGGTCAAGTACAACGTGGCCGAGCGCCGCCAGCACCTCGCGCAGGTATCTGCATCGTCATCACCATCATCATCACCATCATCATCATCTCTTTTCAGTCTCCACTGCAGGAGCACGAGAAGAAGACTCTCTGTACTACTAGAGCCATACTTAGAGCAGCTAGAGGATTAGGTCTTCAGTCTTCACGCTGGCCAGACTGTTTGGAGAAGTCTAATTGATGTTTATAAGCTTTGTCTAGTTTGTTATTTCTATGTCACCTTCTACGAATACTTCTACTAATATCATAGAGACACGAATCTTTATATGGATGTAAACGCCAAAACGGCGTAACGGATTGGATTGAAATTTGGCATGCAGATATTTCATCATCTGTTAGCTGTCTATCTGAATTTTTTTACCTCGGTTAAATGTGACGTTCCCATGGGATTGTCAAATACCTTAGATTACGTGGGCAACGCCGCAGGCATCAGCTAGTCTGCCTAAGTAAGTGCAGCCTAGCTTTTTAGGATCAATTGTTACTAACCCTTTGTATGGATTTTGTTGTCCGAAATAAACGATTATTATTATAATAATTAATAAACTGTTCTAGGTGCTCCAACACGTCCGCTTGCCGCTCCTCAGCCCCAAGTTCCTGGTGGGCACCGTCTCATCGGAGCTGCTCATCAGATCAGACGACGCGTGCCGAGACCTGCTGGACGAGGCCAAGAACTACCTGCTGCTGCCACAGGAAAGGCCACTCATGCAGGGGCCCAGGACTCGGCCGAGGAAGCCCACCAGAAGAGGTAGGAACATCTATAGGATCGACAGTTTTTTTTTATTTCCAGCCAAAGTTGTTGTATACATCGGATAAATCCGACCTTCGCGATGAATGGGTTAACCCTTTCATCGCGAAGGTCGGATTTCAGGAAGTCATATTGTACGCATACTATTTTAACGAATTTGTAGAATTTCCGTCCTCTGTTTCAACGCGCTTTATATAAGCAGTCACCTCGAAATAAATCGATAGATACAAAACTTCCCTCTTCCTCTCGGGCACCTATTTAACATCCAGGTTATCACACCGATGGAGTAGTTCCAATAAAATGGGGGTCTTCAAAAATCAAGTTAATTAAGCATGACAGTGAAGTCAGGTCCAATAAGCTGCTGTTGTCGACGCACCACATCGACAACAGCACACGCAACACATCGATACCAGCACACACACACAGACGTACACCGGTCATCGGCGACGCAGCTACGACGACCCCCACTCGCTATCGGACCATCACTGTGCATATACATTATTTTGTAACAGTTGTTCAATTTCAATAAACGAGTCATATTCCATCACATCTTCATCATTTCATCACCAAAGAAGCACACTTCCTTTCCGACTACTGGCCGCCCGGCCATTTGGTCCTTCTCCCGGGTTCACGAAGCAACCAGCGACGACAACATTGGATCGGACAAAGGATTGTGCGCATTCATCATCATCATCCATCAATCACCATACACATGCTGGACAGCATTACGAACAGGCAAGTGGCGAACTGGTCAGACTAGCTATATAGATAAAGCCAATTTCCTTTTCCTTTCTTCTACTTTTAACTCTGTGCCGCGTCATTTGTGTCAGTGCTGTGTAGATTGTATACTTTCATACTTGCAATATTCCTATAGCTACCTATTGCTTTAGGACCGGGTTACCTATTACTCGTCGACTACAATAATATCCTAATCATCAATAGCATACCTATTTGCATTTGTTGTATACCTACTTACAACGTGTAATTGTTGCGCATCTATTTACAATCAAATTATCTACTCATATATTCATTTAAACTAAAAAAGTGCAAAAATACATTACAAACATTTATTTTCGATTAATCACAAACGGGTATTCGTATATTGAACGTGATCGGCTTGTGCACTAACTAACTCAAGTTTTATAGGACGCGCACGTAATTACAGTGCGCCCTTTTAACAGCATACGCATTGTACCCAATTATCTTCTGTTCTATATTAATCTTTAATTATGGCCGACGAACAAGCTTTAGTTAAAAAGCGAGGCAGCTTAAAGGGCCGCTTAACATTGTTTTACAATTATATCAATAATTTACCAGCCCATTTAAGTAACGAACTTAAGTTAGAAATTGAAGTTCGTATTTCAAAATTAGAGCCATTATTTGATAGTTACAATGAGATTCAACAGGAAATAGAAGATATCACTGCGAACATCACGGAGCAGTCAAAAGAGCGCGACCTGTTTGAGAGTATGTACTATAAAGCCGTGGCGCTCGCTAAGTCGAAGTTGGGAATAGTGGCGGAGCAATCACATAACCGTAGCTGCGATTCCGATCATTCTTATCACAAGACAAATGGAGCTAGTGTAAAACTACCTATCATCCAGCTGGCCAAATTCGACGGTGCCTATTGTTCTTGGTTGGAGTTTCGAGACACGTACCTATCTTTAATTCACGACAACAACGACTTAAGCCCGATTAACAAATTTCATTATTTGCGTTCGTCATTAGAGGGCAGCGCATTGTTGGTTATAAAATCAATTGAGTTCTCTTCAAGTAATTACGAAGTGGCTTGGAAGTTGATTTGCGATCGCTATGATAATAAAAAAATGCTTATCGCTAATCACGTGAAGGCGTTATTTACCGTATATTCTATACAAAAAGACACTTCGTATAATTTGAAGCGCTTAGTCGACAATTTCGTTAAGAATTTAAGATCCTTAACCACGTTAGGTGAACCCACTGATAGATGGGACACTTTATTGATTTATATGTTATCTAATAAATTCGATTTACAGACTTTTATTGAATGGGAAAAATTTAAGGCATTACACGAAAATCAACATTTATCTTTTGAAGACTTAATAAAATTTACTAGAAATAGATCAGAATTATTAGAAATATTGGAACATAGTAACAAAAATAAAATAATACCTAGACAATTGAGTAATACCCACAGTTTGCTAGCTAATAATCAAAATAATAGAAGTAAAAAGTGTCCCATCTGTCAATCAACGGAACATTTTATTTATTATTGTGAAACATTCTTAAAATTAAATAATAAAGAACGAGAAGCTAAAGCTAATTCATTAAACCTGTGTTTAAATTGTTTAAGGGCTGGACATACTACAAAAAAATGTCAACTAAGAGCTTGCAAGAACTGTAATAAAAAACATAATAGTTTAATCTGCCCGGAGTTGCCGAGCAGCGGCCGCGGTACATCAGATCCGAATAGCGAAGTTGCATTATCTTGCGCCGTCTTGTCCGCCCAAGGACTGTTATCAACGGCGTGCGTAAGTGTGCGCTCCACCGGCTCTGTGACCACAGTAAGCGATCGCCGTCGTGTGCGCCTCATGCTGGACTCGGGCAGCACTTCCAACTTTATTACTGAACGTTTATGTAAACAACTTCGGTTACCTACTAAAAATATAACTACGACTATTAACGGTTTGAACAAAAATGTGTCAATAGCAAAAGAATGTTGCGATATTACAATTCAATCACTTCATTCAACTTATAGTAAAACAATAACGTGTATAATTATTTCAGATATCACAAACCCTTGGCCAAGTTTTCCTATTGATAAAAAAGTTATTAAAATTCCGAAATCTTTTTCTCTGGCCGATCCAAAATTTTATATACCATCAAATATAGACATGTTGATAGGTAACGGAGTATTATGGGAATTCATTGAACCAGAACAAATTAAACTAAAATCGCAAAACATTATTTTACAAAAATCCAAACTAGGTTGGTTTATTGGTGGCTCGATACAATCAGGTTCGTACGGCAATTTATCAAACTGCTATTTATCTGATTCTCAAGTACTCACTGACCAACTGGCGAAGTTTTGGGAATTAGACACTCTCCATACATATAATAAAAACAAACAATTAGAGTGGTCTCCGGAGGAGATTGAATGTGAAAATTTATTTGTAAACACTACGTCTCGCCTACCTAATGGCAGATTTTGTGTAAAAATTCCTTTAAAGTTTAGTGCTGATGTTTTAGGCAATTCGTATACATTAGCTAAGACTAGATTTTTACGATTAGAAAAAAGGCTTGAAAATAATATACAATTAAAAATTAAATATAAAGAATTTATCCAAGAATATATCGATTTGGGCCATATGAGATTATCGAAACATGAAAGTAGTGATCATATCCAGTATTTCGCTCCCCATCACGGCGTTGAGCGTCCAAGTAGTTCAACTACCTCGTTAAGGGTAGTTTTTGATTGTTCCGCTAAGTCATCATCGGGTTATTCTTTCAATGAGCTTCAAATGATTGGCCCGGTTATACAGGACGATCTATTCTCAATTCTGTTACGTTTTCGACAGCATGATATAGTTATGACTGCTGACGTCACAAAGATGTATCGCCAAATTGAAGTACATGAGTCACAACGATGCCTGCAACAAATACTGTGGCGCAACGAGTCAAGTGAACCCCTGAGAGCCTACGAGTTAAACACCGTGACATACGGCACTGCTTCGGCACCGTTCCTTGCGATACGGTGTCTCAAGCAACTAGCCGACGAGTGTACCGATCCTCATATTCAGGAGGTGATCTCCAAGGACTTCTACGTCGATGACCTCATCACCGGCGCTAGCAATGTCCATCAATCGCTCCACATTTATGCTGCAGTAACCGATCAACTTAAAAAAGGTTGCTTCCCGCTTCGAAAATGGTGTTCCAACGATAAAAACGTCATGGCTCAAATTAAACAAAAAGATAATGTCTCTAATGATCGTTTTGATTTGTGTCCAAATGATATTTCAAAAACGTTAGGGATTAATTGGGATCATAAAACTGATGAAATTTGCTTTGATTTAAAGTTAAAAACATGCAATAAAATAACAAAAAGAAACATTCTGTCTACCATTTCACAACTATTTGACCCATTGGGATTGGTCACTCCTGCAATATTAGAAGCGAAAATAACACTACAAAAATTATGGCTATGCAAGCTCTCGTGGGACGACGATGTTCCCGAAGCTATACGGGATGCTTGGTTTAGATTTATCAATTCACTCTCTCAACTTAACAATTTGAGAATTCCTAGACACACAATTTGTTCTGATTACATCAAATTACAATTACATATATTTACAGACGCTTCCGAAGAAGCATACGGAGCTTGCGCGTACCTAAGGTCCATTACTGATAACAATATTCCATTCACTTTTTTATTGTGCTCAAAAAACAAAATAAGCCCTCTCAAACCCCAAACAATACCGCGCCTCGAACTATGTGGTGCTTTGTTAGGAGCCAAGCTAAGCACAAAGATTCTTAAATCGCTACGCCTGACTGTCAACGAAGTTTTTTATTGGACCGATTCTACCATTGTTCTTGGTTGGCTAAATGCAACCACCAACAAGCTGCAAACGTTTGTACGGAACAGAGTAGGAGAAATACATCAAATACAGTCCACTACAAACAATAGCTCTTGGAAACACGTTCCTACACACTCAAACCCAGCTGACTATCTGACGCGTAAGATGAGCGCTGAGATGTTGATAGGTTGTAAACAGTGGTGGAACGGTCCACAATTTCTTGAAAACGATGAGTCTTCGTGGCCATCCATTGATTTAAAAAATAACAGTCAGCCTTTACCGGAAGTGAAGCAAGAAGCTACGTGTATGATGATCAAACCATTTGAATCTGTTTTTCCGTTTGAAAGATTTTCCAGCTATTTTCGTATGCAAAGGACAATGGCGTTTGTGCTCAGATTCATTCATAATTTACGAAACAAAACCAATAAATTAAGAGGGACTTTACAAGTACCTGAACTTCAAATAGCTAATTACAAATTAATCAGTATTTCACAACAGCAATCATTTCCTACAGAGTACCAATTATTAAAATCCAATAAAACTTTAAAAGGTGGCAATTCATTATTATCTCTCAATCCATTTTTTGATCACGAGTTAAATTTGATAAGAGTGGGTGGGCGACTACATAATTCACAGTACAACTATAATAAAAAACACCCATTTCTAATTCATAAAGGTCATACATTTTCGAAACTTTTATTTAACAATGAACATAAAATGTTAATGCATGCTGGACCTCAACAATTACTTTACTCCACACGTCAAAATTATTGGACAGTCGGCGGACGTGATTTGGCTAGGTTCGTGTATCGAAACTGCAACACTTGTAGCCGTTATCGGGCAAATACAATAAAACCTATAATGGGGAACTTGCCCAAAGAAAGGTTTGGTGCTGGTTATGCATTTCAATTTACGGCAGTCGATTACGCCGGCCCCGTCATGATCGCTAACAAAGAAGGGCGAGGATGTCGACTGATTAAATCCTATATATGTGTTTTCGTGTGTTTTACCACTAAAGCCATACACTTAGAATTAGTGAGTGACATGACTACAACAAAATACATTTTGGCTTTAAAACGGTTTATAGCTCGTAGGGGCAAACCGTCATACATTTATTCGGATAATGGTTCTAATTTTGTCGGAGCAAATAATGAATTAAAAAGAATGATAAGTTCAGATGAAGATAAAATTGTAAATATTTTTGCACAACAATCTATAAAATTTAGTTTTATTCCCCCAAGATCACCCCATTTCGGGGGATTACACGAGGTCGGCGTAAAATCAACAAAAATTCATTTAAGACGTGCAATTGGTAATTTAAATTTAACATTTGAACAGTTGTACACAGCTCTGACACAAATTGAGGCGATTCTTAACTCACGTCCTCTTAGCCCCATATCCTCAAATCCTCAAGACCTATTACCCCTTACTCCTGGCCATTTTTTAATTGGCAAGCAAGTAACGTCATTACCAGAGCCAGATTTAGCCGAAATTCCTACCCATCGCCTTGATCGATACCAGAGAATAGAAAAACTTCGACAACAATTTTGGTCCAGATGGCATCGTGAATACATCTCAGAGCTTCAAACTCGCACAAAATGGAAGCAATCACAAGGATCTCTCTGCATAGGAGATCTTGTCCTCATCAAAGATGACCACCTGCCTCCCATGAAGTGGCTCATGGGCCGAGTCGTAACCATATATCCTGGGACCGATGGAGTAACCCGAGTTGCTGATATAAAAACGTCGTCAGGAACCATTCGACGTTCGTTTGCAAAGATTTGTCCTCTTCCCAAACCAGAACAAGATTGAAGCAAGGCTTCAATGAGGGGCGGCATGTCGACGCACCACATCGACAACAGCACACGCAACACATCGATACCAGCACACACACACAGACGTACACCGGTCATCGGCGACGCAGCTACGACGACCCCCACTCGCTATCGGACCATCACTGTGCATATACATTATTTTGTAACAGTTGTTCAATTTCAATAAACGAGTCATATTCCATCACATCTTCATCATTTCATCACCAAAGAAGCACACTTCCTTTCCGACTACTGGCCGCCCGGCCAGCTGTTATTGGATACATTTGAACGCAAAAGAACCTGCCAACTAATGGTTCAATTACAACAGTCAATTGGACCTGCCGTCACAGTGTTGACACCTAATGTCACAGAAGAAGAAAAGCCTCATTTAAGAATATATTTTTTTGTTTTTAGGGGAAGTCCTCTTTGCAGTGGGCGGCTGGTGTTCCGGCGACGCCATAGCCTCCGTGGAGCGCTTCGACCCTCAGACGTCAGAGTGGAAGATGGTGGCGCCGATGTCCAAACGACGGTGCGGGGTCGGGGTCGCGGTCCTACACGACCTATTATACGCAGTTGGGGGACATGACGGACAGAGCTACCTTAACAGTATTGAGAGATACGACCCGCAGACAAACCAGGTAAGACTACAATTTCCAGTGACGTCATAGCTTCTGTAGAGCGACTGTCGGGATCGCCATGTTACACGATCTGCTGTACGCTGTCGGGGGACATGACGGACAGAGCTACCTTAACAGTATTGAGAGATACGACCCGCAGACAAACCAGGTAAGACTACAGTTTCCAGTGACGTCATAGCCTCCGTGGAGCGCTTCGACGTCTAAGTAGAAGATAGTGGCGCCCATGTCCAAATAAAGGTGTGGTGTCACACATGGCGACCCCGCCATTATGTAAACCATCTGCTGTACGCTGTCGGGGGACATGACGGACAGAGCTACCTTAACAGTATTGAGAGATACGACCCGCAGACAAACCAGGTAAGACTACAACGACGTCCAAATGACGTCATAGCTTTCGTGGCGATCTATTTGCCACTATCCAAGACCATGCAACTTCAATATTGTAAGGAGTGAAGCTACTACACTAATTCAAACAGAGAGTAAAAAATATGGCTTCCATATAACAGAAAGCGGAAGTATGGGTATGTGACGTCACTGTCATTAGGTTTCGCGCGCACGAAAGAGACGATGAGATGTCTCTACCAATTAGCTTGTCAACTAAGAAATATGAAAGTGTTAAAAGTGCCTTTAATCGAAAATATAGACAATTTTAAGAAAGTAATTTGATTATAAAAATTCTACGTTTTATCAGGATTTTTTTATATAATTTTAAACAAAACACCGGAAGTGACGACACACTGCAATCGAAGTTTAAATTTAGCGCTAATAAAACAATGACATCTGTCAACTGTCAATGTCTACTGTTTAAATTACCGTCTGTATGTTGGTTGTTGTCAAATTGTTGTGTTGGTAGATGACAGTGACAGTGACATATAATACAGGGGTGCCATTTTTGAAACGTGGAGTCACTAAACGAACGGTTTTTGTATGGAAAAAAACAGTAATTTAGGTGACATCGCGTTTCAAAAATGGCACTTCAGTACAGTACTGAAAGTGGAAATTGCCAACTTTACTCAAAAAATCTTCATCGTGACATCACTTCCTCAAATAAGCTTGACCTTGCTTGAAAATAAAGGTCAATGGGTTTTTTGCAAATATCTAAATAGGTAAGACCTTATTTTAAAATCTGATTTGAGAAATCTTCTCCTAGAGGCTATTCCTCGAAAAGGATTGCGAATCAGATCTTTTTGAAAATTACTTGACAAGCCAATTGTTGCTTTATTTAATAACCAAAATTGTCTTGCTGTTTTCAGAAAAAGATTACTTTTATAATGATTAGTGTGTTTGTGTGTGTATTTGTTGTATTGTATAAATAATTTGTCATTAATAGGCCTTTTTTAAAAGTCTACTGCAGGAGCAAAAATGCAAAACAGTCAAAGACCCTCTTCGGATTCGTGTTGGTACCTCTACTAAGGTGTCATTTATCATCTTATAAGTATCCATTTTCTTCCGTCACTTGATTTAGGCCACCTGAAACAAGTGACGGTCCATTGGAAGTCTAAAAAGTATCAACATTAATCTTGGGGCATAGAATTTTACATAAGAATTATATACAGAACGGACTAAGGTCCCGCACAGTATGCATTCCCCCCCGTTCTCGTACCTCTCCCTCGTTCTCGCCTTGTGGAGGCGGCCAGCGTCCGCAGCCGATCACTTAACACCCACACACGACAACACCACTACACGACTTTAGGAGATTCTATTCTGTACGTAATACATACATACATACTATCACGTCTTTATCCCTAATGGGGCAGACAGAGCATTTTGGGTCTTGCGGTTCTATGCAGAGCCCAGGGCCGCAAGACCCAAGCCACCTTTAGCGTCATGGTGGGCGAGAAAATGGAAAAGCAATCAATACAGTGATGGGTTGCTAGCCGCATCGCCTGTTAACATGATTTGCATTTTTGCCCATTCCCTCGATCGGCTTGTACGATCTGCGTGGGAAGAGAAGCAGCTGGTACATTCTAAGTTTTTTTTTATTTCTCCCAGACCAGCATGGGAGTACGTAATATTTATATGAATTGTGTGCCCGGGGCATGGTTGTGATGTGTGTGTGTGCAGTGGTGCGGCGCGGTGGCGCCGACGTCGTCGTGCCGCACGTCGGTGGGCGTGGCGGTGCTGGACGGCGCGCTGTACGCCGTGGGCGGCCAGGACGGCGTGCAGTGCCTCAACCACGTCGAGCGGTACGACCCCAAGGACAACCGCTGGACCAAGGTCAGTCGCCATTACTATTTATGTGGCAGCCTAGTGCTTAATCATAGTTAGGCCCAACGCAGACGACAGACTATCCGTGACGCACTTTTTAGTCTGTGATAGTCTGTGAAAATAGAACCTATGGAATCATACGCAGTAACGCACACGACGTGCGCCGGACTTTTTGCGCGTCGTGTGAGTTACTGCTTAAGATTGCATGGGTTCTTCACGGATTACTCTGTTGTCTGCGTTGGGCCTTAAAAACTTGTCTTTGTCTATCGGAGTCAGCGAATGTGGTCTTTTTACGCAGTAAATAAAATTCTAACCACGTCAGGGTTGATGCCAATAATTTTGTATAGTATTCAGTAATGTTGACACAAGATTTGTTACATCATATTCATTACATATGATTTTTTATTGACACAAATTTTTACATGGCATTTTCTTGACGACCGCCATTTTAATTGATTCTTTTAAAATAGTTAAATGTTGATTCATAATTTATATTACCTGAACAATGATGGTATAGATTGATGTATTATTGGTCAGGTGGCGGCGATGACGACGCGGCGGCTGGGCGTGGCGGTGGCGGTGCTGGGCGGGCAGCTGTACGCCGTGGGCGGCTCGGACGGGCAGGCGCCGCTCAACACGGTGGAGCGCTACGACCCGCGCAGCAACAAGTGGACGCCCGTGGCGCCCATGTCCACGCGCCGCAAACACCTCGGCTGCGCCGTCTACGACGGGCAGATCTACGCCGTCGGCGGCCGCGATGATTGCACCGAGCTCTCGTCCGCTGAGAGGTCTCTCTTTTTCTCTCTCGCTCTCTCTTTCTCTATACTAGGCGCCGTCTACGACGGGCAGATCTTCGCCTTCGGCGGCTGCGATGATTGCACCGAGCTGTCCGCTGAGAGGTCTCTCTTTTTCTCTCTCGCTCTCTCTTTCTCTATACTAGGCGCCGTCTACGACGGCCAGATCTACGCCGTCGGCGGCCGTGATGATTGCACCGAGCTGTCGTCCGCTGCGAGGTCTCTCTTTTTCTCTCTCGCTCTCTCTTTCTCTATACTAGGCGCCGTCTACGACGGGCAGATCTACGCCGTCGGCGGCCGCGATGATTGCACCGAGCTGTCGTCCGCTGAGAGGTCTCTCTTTTTCTCTCTCGCTCTCTCTTTTTCTATACTAGGCGCCGTCTATGACGGGCAGATCTACGCCGTCAGCGGCCGCGATGATTGCACCGGGCTGTCGTCCGCTGAGAGGTCTCTCTTTTTCTCTCTCGCTCTCTCTTTCTCTATACTAGGCGCCGTCTACGACGGACAGATCTACACCGTCGGCGGCCGCGACGGCTGCACTGAGCTGTCGTCCGCAGAGAGATGGCTCTTTTTCTCTCTCGCTCTCTCTTTCTCTATACTAGGCGCAGTCTACGACGGGCAGATCTACGCCCTCGGCGGCCGCGATGATTGCACCGAGCTGTCGTCCGCTGAGAGGTCTCTCTTTTTCTCTCTCGCTCTCTCTTTCTCTATACTAGGCGCCGTCTACGACGGGCAGATCTACGCCGTCGGCGGCCGCGATGATTGCACCGAGCTGTCGTCCGCTGAGAGGTCTCTCTTTTTCTCTCTCGCTCTCTCTTTCTCTATACTAGGCGCCGTCTACGACGGACAGATCTTCGCCTTCGGCGGCTGCGATGATTGCACCGAGCTGTCCGCTGAGAGGTCTCTCTTTTTCTCTCTCGCTCTCTCTTTCTCTATACTAGGCGCCGTCTACGACGGCCAGATCTACGCCGTCGGCGGCCGCGATGATTGCACCGAGCTGTCGTCCGCTGCGAGGTCTCTCTTTTTCTCTCTCGCTCTCTCTTTCTCTATACTAGGCGCCGTCTACGACGGGCAGATCTACGCCGTCTGCGGCCGCGATGATTGCACCGAGCTGTCGTCCGCTGAGAGGTCTCTCTTTTTCTCTCTCGCTCTCTCTTTTTCTATACTAGGCGCCGTCTATGACGGGCAGATCTACGCCGTCAGCGGCCGCGATGATTGCACCGGGCTGTCGTCCGCTGAGAGGTCTCTCTTTTTCTCTCTCGCTCTCTCTTTCTCTATACTAGGCGCCGTCTACGACGGACAGATCTACACCGTCGGCGGCCGCGACGGCTGCACTGAGCTGTCGTCCGCAGAGAGATGGCTCTTTTTCTCTCTCGCTCTCTCTTTCTCTATACTAGGCGCAGTCTACGACGGGCAGATCTACGCCCTCGGCGGCCGCGATGATTGCACCGAGCTGTCGTCCGCAGAGAGGTCTCTCTTTTTCTCTCTCGCTCTCTCTTTCTCTATACTAGGCGCCATCTACGACGGGTAGATCTTCGCCGTCGGCGGCCGCGATGACTGCACTGAGCTGTCGTTCGCTGAGAGGTCTCTTTTTCTCTCTCGATCTCTCTTTCTCTATACTAGGCGCCGTCTACGACGGGCAGATCTACGCCCTCGGCGGCCGCGATGATTGCACCGAGCTGTCGTCCGCTGAGAGGTCTCTCTTTTTCTCTCTCGCTCTCTCTTTCTTTATACTAGGCGCCGTCTACGACGGGCAGATCTACGCCGTCGGCGGCCGCGATGATTGCACCGAGCTGTCGTCCGCTGAGAGGTCTCTCTTTTTCTCTCTCGCTCTCTCTTTCTCTATACTAGGCGCCGTCTACGACGGGCAGATCTACGCCGTCGGCGGCCGCGATTATTGCACCGAGCTGTCGTCCGCTGAGAGGTCTCTCTTTTTCTCTCTCGCTCTCTCTTTCTTTATACTAGGCGCCGTCTACGACGGGCAGATCTACGCCGTCGGCGGCCGCGATGATTGCACCGAGCTGTCGTCCGCTGAGAGGTCTCTCTTTTTCTCTCTCGCTCTCTCTTTCTCTATACTAGGCGCCGTCTACGACGGGCAGATCTACGCCGTCGGCGGCCGCGATGATTGCACCGAGCTGTCGTCCGCTGAGAGGTCTCTCTTTTTCTCTCTCGCTCTCTCTTTCTCTATACTAGGCGCCGTCTACGACGGGCAGATCTACGCCGTCGGCGGCCGCGATGACTGCACTGAGCTGTCGTCCGGTGAGAGGTCTCTCTTTTTTTCTCTCGCTCTATCTTTCTCTATACTAGGTGATCTGAATTACTTTGTGTGATACAGATCACCTAGTATTTAACTTGTTGACTTCCGCAAAGTATAACACCGAATTTTTTTATTTTTATTATTTTAACTTTATTACAAAATATGTAATAGGCGGACTTAAGGCCATGGGCTTTATCTACCTAAATCTATCAACTCTATTTTTCTTTCTCACTCTCTCTCTCTCTCTCTTTATCTCTCACTCTCTCTTTTTCTATCTTACTTTCTTTTGTCGCGTAATCTCTCTATCTCTTTCTATCTCTCCCGAGAGATATACTTTCAAATTCATAAAAAGTATCAAACGTTCGATAAATTTATTTAAGTTAAAATATGTAGGTACTGTCCTTGTCTTTTTTTAAATATTTGACTTAGTAAGAACTGGAACAGGTTCGGCAAACATTTGATGTTTTTTATTATTAAGAGGGTTTAGATACTAACTATAAAAAAATTCAAATGTTAGCTAAACCTATTTTAGTTAAAATATGTTTTGTCTTGTTCCTACAAAATCAAATATTGATGAGAGTGATAGGGACAAAACTATTTTAACTAAATTAGGTTTAGCAAGTGTTTGTATTTTTTTATGAAAAAGGGGATTAGTTTAATATAGTCATAATGTGGTGTTGCAGGTACGAGCCGAGCACGGACTCGTGGTCGCCGGTGGTGGCGATGACGTCACGGCGCTCGGGCGTGGGGCTGGCCGTCGTTAACGGGCAGCTCTATGCCGTCGGCGGCTTCGACGGCACCGCCTACCTTAAGTCCATCGAGGTACGAGTGCTTGTACTGTATAGTCAGCATCAGAGATACCTGACCCTTTCTCTATCTATATCTTGAATTTCGTCTTTAACTAAAAATAATATTTACACGAAAATGTATTCACGCTGACTTTTCATTGGTTTCGGAAAAATAAATGTTAAGTAAATAAATTCTTCCATCCATATAGCAAGTTCAAAAATGGCCTTTTTCAAATTGTCCTGGGTCTTGGATGTTTATCTATACTTATATGTATTTGTTATAAAATATAGTATCGTTGAGTAAGTATCCCATAACACAAGTCTCGAACTTACTTTGGGGCTAGCTCAATCAGTGTAATTTGTCCCTGTATATATATTTATTTATATTCATAATCCAAATTTGTGTATGACTTATAATAAAAATAGTTGCGATTTTCAATCGAGACCACGTAGTTACGCCCGCTAAACAGCCGCGTCCGGTCGATGACCTCCGGCCGTGCGGCCGGCGGCGCCTAGTGACGGCACTACTATTTGATCTCACGATTTTACTTTCGAGCTGTAGTCAACATTTTTTGTTTCTAAATTTTTATTTTGACTAGCTAATTAGGTCATACTAACGATCCTTATGAAGTTGGCTTCGGCTTTAAAACCAATCAAAATCACCGTGTATTAAAAAAGACTTCATTTAAATCTCTCTGAATACACATTTTTATGTTAATATTATTTTCAGTTTATAAGATAATTCAATATGTAGGTGGAGGAGGGGTCTGGTATCTCTGATGCCGACTGTACATGTTAAGGTGAAATGGTAAAATGGTGGTGCCACCGGTTCTTATTTAGTCTGTGGTAAAAAGTGTACTTACAATATTTTAAAAAAAGACATCTTGAAATTGGGACACGTCTGTTATCTGTCAGCAGGGAACGGAACTTTCACATGGTGCTATCCTTTTTTGTCGCTCAAAATCGTCATGCTAGAGCGAAAGAGACGGAACGGATCAGCATGACCGATTCCGTGGAGTTTAGTCGCTCTTTCTTGCTCGGTAGCAAATGATGGTTCTTAAGAGCCAAGCAGAAAAAATCTGAACTAAATTTAACATGTGACTGCTCATATCACATGTAAAATTTAGTTCTTTTTTTCACACTATGGCCAACTAATTTATTTGTTACACTTGCTTGCATGCTTTATTATAGTTTTTAGTTTAAATAGGCATGATAACTTAAAAAAATTATTGGCCTAGAAGATGGTTTGAAAAATAATATTATAAAATTTTTGAACGAATTTCACTAAAAAAAAAGTAGTATTGCAGTGAATTTTGTGTTTGATAAAGAAAATTTCAGATCACATTAGTCACAGGCAAGCAGCCTTTTTTAAAGTAAGT
Organism: Acrobasis consociella; assembly: GCA_963555685.1. Taxonomy (NCBI): domain Eukaryota; kingdom Metazoa; phylum Arthropoda; class Insecta; order Lepidoptera; family Pyralidae; genus Acrobasis; species Acrobasis consociella. The sequence continues at coordinate 1,175,416 of OY743106.1, forward strand.
TGTAGGTCATGTGTTGCGGTGTGTGTGCAGGTGTTCGACCCGGAGTCGAACCAGTGGCGGCTGTGCGGCGCCATGAACTACCGGCGGCTGGGCGGCGGCGTCGGCGTCATGCGCGCGCCCAGCCACGACGCGCACTACATCTGGTGAGCTCCACTGTTAACTTATAAACATAAGCATTTCTTTTCTTTGTCACTAGATGGCGCTTTATGGTAATAATCATAACATACAAATCTTTTGTCCCTATTATTTAAATAACGTAGTACTCTATCGATAAAGTAATATCTTATACCTTCAAACGAGCAATTCTTGTATATTTGTTTATTTATATATTTATAAATTTCTGTGATCTCGAAAACGGCTCTAACGATTTCGCAGAAAATTGGTATATGGGGGTTTTCTGGGGTAAATAATCGATCTAGATTAGTCTTATGTTTGGGAAAACGCGTTTTTTCGAGTTTTCATGCGTTTTCTTTCCACGCAGAATATGGTCGCTAATTTCTTCGCGCCGGCCGCTATCCGTTTGGCTCAGCGGTTAAGGATGCGGATCGCTAGAAAGAGTGTTACGGGTTCGAATCCCACTCGGTGACTTACTTTTGTTTTTTTTATGTTCAAGTTTATATATAATTTTTTATTTTGTATTGTTTTTACAAGTTTAAAAAAAAGATGTAACCGCGAGCAAAGCTCGGTCACCCAGGTACTATAGTTGATATACAGCATGTGAGGTATAACCGCAGTCGGCGTAACGACCACTGTTTCGACTTATGGCTTTCATTGGTCGATAGCCCACGTACGGGGAGTCCCCGCATGCGGGGTATGTATGTATATCGACCAGTTATCGACCAATGAAAATTCACCATCAAATCAACTCACGATGTTGACGATGATGATGACGACGATACAAATAAGTAACAGTACGATATTATGCCCTTTACAAGAGATATACTTATAAGAAACATTTATATTGTATCCTCTCGCGAATATTTGGTTGACTAGAAGAAATCCCAATATATTTTGAGATAGGCACTAATCGTACGTAAATTACGAGAACGGCTGCATATCAAGCAAAAATCATTTTTCGCTAGTGTCCAATGTTATATTAGTGGTACATACATACATACATACATAATATCACGCCTGTTTCCCGCAGGGGTAGGCAGAGACTATGGACTTCCACTTGCTACGATCCTGACAAACCTCTTTTGCTTCATCTAAACTCATCAATCTCTTCATACATGCCCTTCGGTTACGGGTACTTTTTACCTCTCCTTTTTTTAGAACGTCTGCAATTTGGTCGCAGAAAGTTCGCCGAGGCCGACCTTTTGTGGTACAGGGTAGACAAATTCTATGTGTCTGTATGAAATGCACGCTTCTGCATTAATTACGTTTGTTAATGTTTCTATTATACTGAATCCAACTTTAGTACTAGATTTAAACCATTATCCGTCAAAAAAAATGACCTCCCACAATGTCAATGTCAAATTCATATGGGTGAAAATAATGGTTTAAATCTAGTCATTAAGTTAGTCCTCATTTCTTAATAATGCTGTTTATGATACATATGTACAATAAAGATACATAACAACCACAACAGTTAGAAGGAACTAACAAATAAATGTGTCTTGTTGCAGGAATCGCAAAGACTCAGTGGTGTGAGCGCCCCCGCCGCACCGCCCTGTAAATTTAATCCCCCTCCACTCTCATTTAAGTCGTTACTCATTTTATTTTATTGTTAATAAATATATAATTGACTATTTATAAATAAATGAATACAAATTTTAGAATATAACGTGTTTTATTGGGATGCGATATTTGTAGGACAATCAATGGTATTACGTTACGTAGGTAAAATGTTGAATGAATAATCTTGATAAAATCAATTATACACGGTAAAATATTTATGGTATGAGTTATAATATTTATTATTTGAAGCTTATGTACACCAATATGATATAACACAACATAACAGTACATGTTATTTGTCTAGTTGTTTAATAATAGTACTAACAATCTTCTTCTTCTTCTTATCGTGTGTGTTAGTGACTAACACTAGTGTCATAGTTTTTTTAACCGCCTTAAAGGCCTCTGACATGGTTTTAGGTAACGACCAATGTCAAAGACAGTGACCGGGACCGACGGCTTGACGTGCCCTCCGAAGCACGGATCATCTTACTTATCAGACAATCAGGTGATCAGCCTGCAATGTCTTAACTCAACTAGGACAACAACACAAAGTCGTTGCCTCCGCCGGGAAGCGAACCCGCGACCTCCGGGTATGACCCGAACGCTCTAACCACTTCGCCACGGAGGCAGAACTAATAATTATTAATTTTAATTCAATTCAATTACGTGATATGCAGATGGTTTTTGAAATGATGAAAACACAGCATTAAAATGTTATTCTAAATGATATGTTCCAGCCTGTCCTCTGATTCCATTAAAACCATGTTTGGTTTTCCTTCTTGACTAGCCGTTGACTCGAGCTCACAGGTGGGCGTGGCCAAAAAGCACATAGATAATTTATGATTTCAGGATAGTCTATTACCATTTCCCCATAACAGCACATGTATTATTATTTAGCTAAAAAGATATATCCTTAGCCTTAGAACTAGAACTTTTTAGGGTTCCGTAGTATACAAGGAACGTTGTATAAGTATTTACGTAAAAAAAATGCTCGATGGCGTCTCCTTACGATGCTTGCTCGCTAAAGCTCGCATCGTAACCTGCGCTACTTGCATTTTTTGACCCTCTATATACAACAGATCTCCCATGTTGGTCTGGGAGAAATAAAAAAAACTTAGTATGTACCAGCTGCTTCTCTTCCCACGCAGATCGTAAAAGCCGATCGAGGGAATGGGCAAAAATGCAAACCATGTTAACAGGCGATGCACCTGGCAACCCATCACTGTATTGATTGCTTTTCCATCTTCTCGCCCACCATGACGCTAAAAGTGGCTTTTGGGTCTTGCGGCCCTGGGCTCTGCATAGAACCGCAAGACCCAAAATGCTCTGTCTGCCCCATTAGGGATAAAGACGTGATAGTATGTATGTATGTATATACAACAGTTACATAAAATACTATTTCTGCTGAACCTGCTTCTCTACACTGTCACTTTTTCTGGTCCCTTGCTCTTTGCCCTATACTTCCTCTTACGCCGGCGGCGGTGAAGTAGCTTTATCCACAGCAGAAGCCTCATCTTCATCTTCCCCGTTTTCCTCCCCTTCTCCATTAATTTCTCCATCTTCGGCCACGCTATCCCCTTCGCCGTTTGCTTCTGCTTCGCTAGCTTCGGTCGGAGCAGCTTCGGATATAGATTCCACTGTGTCTTCTTTTGTACGCTTCTGTAACGTAAAAATATTGTATTGAATAGGTGACTTGACTACTGAGGAAACTTAGTGCCGTTATGTCTGTTTTTTTTTAAAATTTTGTTTTGTTTTTTTCAACCTTTAATGTATTTACAAGACACTAGCGGCGCGTCCCGGCTTCGCACGGGTGGACATAGTAGAGCCATTTTTTTACACCTACCTTGGGTTACGTTACTATAGTTTTAGTAAGGATCCCTAATCTTTTCTAGCAATACGTATCCGGGATTAAAAAATATATTTTTCCTCTGTGGCTTGGAGGTTCTTTATAATTATTTTTCAAAATATACAAACCTTCTTCTTCTTCTTGCCCTTGGGCTTAAGCTTGACCTCCGGCTCGCTGTACCCGGGCGGGAAGAACCGGGCACACTCCTGCTCGCCCGCGACAGCGTCGGAGCTGACGTGCAGCGGGCCCAGCGCCGCCAGCTCGGCGGGCGGCCCGGGCGGGGGGATGTCCGCGGGGTCCGCCAGCGCCGGCTCGGCCACCCCGACTGCTATCATCACCACCATGGTCTCGCAGCTGGGAAATGTCAAAAAACCGAGTGTCGGCAGGCCTGTGTCACTCCGTCTAGGTATCGAAAATATACCTACACTAGCAGCTGTGCACGTGGGCTTCGCTCCCCGTGGGAATTTCGGGATAAAAAGTACCCTATGTCCTTCCCCGAGTTGCAAACTATATCCATACCAAATTTCATCCAAATCGGTTTAGTAGTTTAAGCGTGAAGAGGTAACAAACAAACAAAAAAATATACAAACTCACTTTCGCATTTATAATATTAAGTAGGATTTTTACTATGCGCGCGGCGACCACTCCAGAGTGGCAAATTCAGTGACATGAATCGTCTAGAGTAATAAGAATGAAATTGGCTTGCAATGCACTTCTAGGTATCTAAACGGAAAGGTGTCGAGTTCTGACGCGAGTTAAATTAAACCATACCGCTAACGACATTGAGTAGATATTTCTTTGCATTCCTTTGCTGAGTAAGACTTCTGTACGTGAGTACTTGTACTTATTCTGTGGTGTCGGGAACATTCGGTTCGAACTGTTATAATATGACTATGTAGGAAATAGTGCATAGCCCCTGCATAAAACTGCTGAACAGGATTTTCGGCTTGGTAGTTCTAGTCACCCCGCGGTGACAGGCTTCATTCTCCATCCAACATCCAACCTAAGAGGACAATTGCTCGAAACCCTTCTATTTCCAAAATTCTATTCAAATAAATCCTCTTAAAATTAATAAGTTTTCTTTTTTTAAAAAGTCTATTTTTGCGGAGCCCCTAACAAATTGGTGGCAGCGGTGGGATAAGTGAAAATAAAGTGTCCCCGGGTCGTCTCCGTTTCCAAGTTAGAGAAACTGTACGGTAGAAGAAACTGTTCCTATAAAACTGTGTGATTGTGCATTCTTTATTCAGTGCTCCGTGAAATTAAAATTACAAAATACACCTAAAGTGAGATAAAAGTGATAAAACTCTCCGCTAAAGTGAAGTCAGTGTTCAAAAAAATAAAAAATAAATAACAGTCTACACCTACATGAAAAAATTAAACCCCTTGTGTTCCTGCTAAAAGTAAACAAATTTATCCAGTCTTATTTGTTTAACAAATAAATAACTGCAAAATATAATACTGTGTTCCTGCCAGCTGCTTGTGATCCTGAGCATACGTTCCGGAATCGTGAGTTCCTGAAAATCATGTTCGTGTTACTTCTCTGCGTGTTCCTGTAAGTGATATCTTTTCCAATTCAGTGATAGTACAAGGGCTTTAAAATCAGTGAATTCAGTGATAAAGAAAAAACTTAATGAACTTTAAAAACTCTGTCAAATTAATTGCATATATTTCATAGATATCTAATTGTCATAAGTAACTTCTTAGAATTAACCTAGTCAGGCGCCCACGCACTGCAGTCGCGCGCCTATCTTGACCCCACACAGTGATACAGCTGCGTTGATTCCCAGAACTTAGTTGGCCGCCTATTACACCGTGACATTTAATTAATATTTTCTTTTATTATTTTAATTTTGTTTTGTTGTTTCGTGTGTGTCCTAGAATTTTGTTACAATGCCGGAAGACGATGTAAAACAAGAAAAGAAAGATACAGTGCAAATTAGTACTCTGTTTAAATTTATAAAAACTTACGATGGTTCACGAGATAAATTAAATTCATTTTTAACTAACTGTGATAATGCCATTAATTTAGCATCGGAGTCACAAAAGTCAATCCTTTTTAAATATATCCTATCGCAACTTGAAGGAAAAGCGGAAACAGCATGTTCTATAAAAGAATTTGATTCCTGGGATCAATTAAGTGAATTTTTAAAAACCCAATTTGGGGAGAGAAAGCATTATGCCCATCTTCTCACTGACTTGCAGGAATGCCGGCAACAGCCGCAAGAAGCTGTTAATCAATTCGCCCTACGTGTAGAAACTTGTCTCTCAAAATTACTTACCGAAATCACATTATCCGTTAAAAGGAAAACTGAAAAAACCGGGCGTACCGCCGCTATGGAAGACCTTGCTCTCCATACCTTCCTTATTGGTCTCAAACCCAACATTTCTAACTTAGTCCGGGGCAAGAACCCCTCCAATCTCAACGAGGCCATAAACTTGGCAGTATCTGAGGAAAAGATTTTAAACTTATTTTATAAACGTAATTCACATTCTTCCAGCAGCACGTCTACATCACAACGTGCCTCTCAGAACTCTAACTACACATTTAGGCCAGCTGTACACAATGTCAACACAAGACCACAAAACCCTAAATCAATGGAACAAAATCAGACTAATTACTGTAGGTACTGTAGAAATCAAGGTCATACCATAGATATATGTAGGAAACGCGAATATAATAACAACAGATTCAGGGTTCCACAAACTAAACAAATGAGTGGCCCAAACCAAACATATTCCCAATCCAGACCCGCTCGTGTTAACTGCGTAGTTAATGATAATAATAATGAATGTTGTTACAATTCCGAGACCCAAGGTTTTGTCCAAGAGGACAACACTGAAAATTATGATAATCCTCAAATAGACGATAATCATTTAAACGAGTAGTGGGCTCACGGCGGTGTCTCGTGAGACCCAAGTCACGGCCCTTAACTATACCCACTAATATTAACGACACCTTTTCTACATCCACGGGCCTACACACGGGTAACCAGCCCCAAATATGCGCCCATACTTCTAAATCCACGGGCCTACACACGGGTAACCAGCCCCAAATATGCGCCCATATTTCTAATTCCACGGGCCTACACACGGGTAACCAGCCCCAAATATGCGCCCATACTTCTAAATCCACGGGCCTACACACGGGTATTCAGCCCCAAATATGCGCCCATATTTCTAAATCCCCAAAGAATAAAATTAAATCCTCAACGCCTCAAAATCTAAAGTCTTTAAATAACGAATGCAATTCATCTACTTTAATTCCAGTAAAGGACCAGGTTTATGAGATATCTTGTAACCCAACTATAGTATCCTTACCTAATATTCTGGTTAAAACATCTGTTTCTAACAAACCACTTACGCTTCTCGTCGACACGGGTTCTTCAGTTTCCCTTATTAGAAAATCTTCCATTCAATCACCCTCAAACCTGAAATTAAAAAACAATATTATTAATTTAAAAGGTATAGATAATTGTAAAGATGCTGTACCAACTCTTGGCAGTTTTAATATGAGTCTCGAATTTGGCAGAGAATCTATCCCTTTCCGATTCCATGTAGTTGAAAACATTCACCTTACCTATGACGGAATTATAGGTAATGATTTACTTACCCACTTTCAATGTTCCATTGATTACAATCGGCAACTGCTTAACCTAGATAAAAATAAAATAAAACTTAATTTTAATAACCCCATCTATCAAATTCCAGCTCGCTCTGAAATTACTATAGAATGCTCTATTGCTAATCCTGAATTAAAAGAGGGTCTTATCCTGGACCAACACATAAGCGAAACACTATTTGTCTCAAACTGCTTAGTTAAAGTAAAGAATAATAATAGGGTTAATTTAACAATCTTAAACACCTCTGAAAGTCCTGTTACTCTGAATTCTAATCTTCTACTTACCTTACATTCCGTCGATAACGTTTTATTAAAATCATATAATCATGACCAACCTTGTTTAAATAGAACCAAAGAGGTTCTTAATCTCCTCCGCACATCTCATTTAAACAAAGAAGAATCCGAAGCCCTTTATGAAGTATGTTCTAACTACTCTGATATATTCCACTTGTCTGGTGATCAACTAACATCAACGGATGCTATACAGCATGAAATCCGAACCTCTACTGATCAACCCATAAATGTAAAGTCTTATCGTTTTCCTGAAATTCATAAACAAGAAGTTAACTCACAAATACAGAAAATGTTAGATCAAAAGATAATTCAACCTTCTATATCTCCCTGGTCTTCTCCTATTTGGATTGTTCCAAAAAAGATAGACGCCTCTGGACAAAGAAAATGGCGTATTGTCATAGATTATAGGAAACTGAATGATATTACCATAGGAGAAACATATCCTATCCCCAATATTGTTGAAATTTTAGATCAGTTAGGAAAATCAAAATATTTTTCAACCCTTGATCTTTCTTCAGGGTTTCATCAAATCAAAATGTCCCCACAAGATTCTACTAAAACGGCCTTCAGCGTTCCTCAAGGACATTTCGAATTCACGCGAATGCCTTTTGGCCTTAAAAATGCACCATCAACTTTTCAACGCCTTATGAATAATGTCCTCACCGGGCTTCAGGGAGAGCGCTGTTTTGTTTATCTTGATGATATTGTAATATATTCTCACGACCTATCCCGCCACATTGAAAACTTGACCGCAGTCTTCCAAAAACTCCGCTCTTTTAACCTCAAACTACAACCAGACAAGTGTGAGTTTCTCCGTAAAGAAGTAGGTTATCTTGGTCATGTTATCACTGAAAATGGCCTAAAACCAGACCCCAATAAAGTAAAGTGTGTCGAAGAGTTTCCCGTTCCTAAATGCCCTAAAGACATTAAATCCTTTCTAGGCCTCATATCATATTATAGAAGGTTTATACCTGAGTTTTCCAAATTATCAAAACCCCTAACTCTTCTTTTAAAAAAGGATACCCCTTTTACATGGGCCAATGAACAACAACTTGCATTTGAAACCCTAAAAAACAAACTGACAACCGCTCCCGTCCTTATCTATCCTGACTTTTCAAAACCTTTCACGCTTACCTGTGATGCGTCTAACTACGCCATTTCAGCCATACTTTCTCAAGGACCAGTAGCTAAGGACCAACCTATAGCTTATGCATCCAGAACCCTAAATAAAAATGAAATTAACTACAGTACAACCGAGAAAGAGCTATTAGCTATAGTCTGGGGTTGCAAAACCTTCAGACCTTATTTATTTGGCCGGAAATTTGTAATAATAACTGATCACAGACCTTTGAAATGGCTTTTCAATCATACTGATCCAAGCAGCAAACTACAACGTTGGCGCCTACAACTTGAGGAGTTCGAGTATGAGATTGTATACCGGAAGGGAAAATTAAATTCAGCAGCCGACGCCCTTTCACGTTACCCAATAAATCCTATACATCATAAAAGTCCTGAGAGCGAATTGATTGACCTTGGTCCATTAGACATAAGCCCATTCAATGAACCAATGGTTGACTTTAGTCCCCTGCCAAGCCCAGATAATCTAGAAGATCCTCTAGCTTTACCTACTTCCGGTGAGCTCACTTCCGAAACACAAAATCCACCTATTCCTAATACACAAGATCCACCTATTCCTGAAACCCAAAACCAACCTTCTCCCAATATTCTAAATGAACCTCAACCCTCTACTAGCGGCCAAGAGCCAACTCTACAATATCCTGATCCTGTAATAAACCCTCCAATTCAAAACTTACCTGATGTTAACGATACATATTCAAAATTTCTTAAAAGTCCTCCTAACTTGAAATATAATACAACTATTATTGAACACAATGATAGCCTACTTAAAAGTCAGGATAAAATCCTTATAATACCTACATCGCTTGACCTTGACGAGTCTAACCCCTATGTTGAAGAATCACTGTCCAACACAGAAGAACGCGAGTCCTTCTTAAATTCAGAAAGGACCCTGCACTCATATAAGTCGCTTTCAATTAATAACAAAACCTACTATTTCTTATTCACTAAAGTTCACCACTTTGATTACTGCACTTATAGTGATTTATTTGAATCTATTAAAAATCTTAGAAATCATCTTATATCTCATAATGAACCTATAGTTAAGATAAGCATAACAGATTTTAGAAATCCTTTTGACAGACACCTATATATTAAAATCTATAATATGTTAATACATTTATTCCATAATACTGGAATTGAAATTCACATCTATCGCAATAAAATATACTATCCTAGTCCGAGTGAAGTGCAGAAAATCTTAAAAGAAAACCACGACATTCCAGTAGCCGGTCACTTAGGAACCAGTAGAATGTTTAATAAAATTAGAGAACAATATTTCTGGAAAAATATGCATAACGACATAGAAAATTATGTAAAAAATTGCGAGTCTTGCCAAACAAACAAAGCCTTGCGGAAAGTAAATAGAGCACCCATGCAAATCACTAGCACATCTACTAGCCCTTTCGAAAGACTTTCCCTCGATATTGTGGGTCCCCTTCCAGAATCAGGTCCAGGGAAATTAAAATACATACTTACCCTTCAGGATGATCTAACAAAATACTCTGTAGCCTATCCTATAAGAAGCACTACTGCCGAGGAGACTAGTGAATGCCTAGTTCATTTTATATCCCTTTTTGGTATTCCTAAGACTATTCTTACGGATCAAGGCACAAATTTTACTGCCGACCTGTTTAAACAAACCTGTTCTTTTCTTAAAATTAAACAATTGTGGTCTTCTCCTTATCACCCTCAAACACAAGGTGCCCTAGAACGTAGCCACTCCACTTTAAAAGAGTATTTAAAATCCTACATATGTGAGAATCAGGACAACTGGCCTAGATATGTATACACCGCGATGTTAGCCTATAATACAGCCATTCATACCACAACTAACTACACACCTTATGAATTAGTTTTTGGTCACAAGCCACTTATACCTAATAGTGTTTATGAATCACCTCCAGATGTTACTTACCCGGACTACGTTAAAATGTTGCAACACCGCCTTAAATATACGAGAGACCGGGCTATAGAAAATATAAGAAAATCTAAAGAAACTTCAAAAACTTATTACGACACCCATACTCGTCCCGTGAAATATCAAGTGGGAGATTATGTATACTTGAAAAATCACCTTAGATTACGTAAAGCGCTGTCCCCTATATGGAAAGGACCATATAAAGTAGTTAAAATAAATGGCAGAAATAGCTTAACACTACTCATTAATAGGCGACATGTGACTCATCACTTTGACGAGGTCAAACTTGCAAAGCGTCGCGACTCTTAATTCTAAGAAATTATAAATAAAAACATTTTATATCTTAATCTAGCAGTAAGATTAGCTAACTTACATGTTTGTAATGTAAGATTAGAATAAAAATAGAATAAGTTTCTTCCCTATATAAGAAGATAGATTAGAAGTATAGTAAGATCTAAGAACAATAAATATAAGTATATACAAGAGATAATATATATTAAATTCATTATTTACAGTGTCCCTGCCGAGTCTCAAGTGCCACAGGGCTATTTACAACCCATCGTGAATAGTACTGGAATTTATTTTGATTACATGGGTAGCTTAAAAATAAAAAGTAGTCACTTAAGTGTTCTTATACCATTAGATATATCTTCTTTTCACCCTCACGTAGAGAATATCAACATGATACTAAGCACGTCTAAGTTCCTTTGTAGTCAAACAAGAGTGGGTGGTCAACCTCAGTGTCTCAACATGTTGGCACCCTTGACCGCAAGATATCATGAAATAGTGACCCAGTTGGGGTCTATTACTCATCTGTTGGACAACAAAGTAAAACGTGCCTGGATAGGGGGTGTAGGAACTATATTTAAGTACATTTTTGGTACCCTGGACGAAAATGATGCTGTTAAGTACAATGAAGCAATAGACTCCTTGCAGAATAATAGACTAAAATTAACTAATCTTGTGAAAAATAATATTTTAGTCACAAAGTCAGTTATTTCAACATATAATGATTCTTTACGAAAAATAATGCTAAATGAAGTCAATCTAAATCAAGCTATTGATGTTCTCTCACAAAATATAAAAAATATAACTACATTAACAAACAAACTTGAAGTTGAAGCAAATATATTTTACATTATTAATAGCCTAGAGACCTCTCTTCTCGAATTATCATTTCAATTAGAAGGCATTCTCAACGCCATTGTAGCTTGCAGACAAAATATCCTACACCCGAGCGTGATAACGCCCTTACAGCTATACCGAGAACTCGCTGATAACCGTAGACACTTACCCAACGACTTAGAGCTACCTATCGAATTACACCTAGATGTTATTCACAATATACTAAAGCTATCTAATGTTGTCTGCTATTACACAAAAAATACTATTGTATTTGTACTTAAAATACCACTTGTTTATACTAAAAGTTATATATTATTCCATAGTATAGCTTTACCTATGCCTCATGATAAAAACCTGGATAGCTTTAGCTTAATAATTCCAAGGACTAACTATATAGCAATAAGCAAAGATAAAATAAACTATTGTAATCTCGATGACTTGAGTAAATGTATATTTTTAGACCCAGAAACATACATGTGTGACATTAATAATGTATTCGTTACAGAAGCTAAATTAAGCTGTGAAAGTGAAATTATTTCTAAGGTCCTAACAAAAGTACCACCTCAATGTGAAACTAGATTCATAAATGGGAAATTAGATATTTGGAAACCTTTGGGAAATAATAAATGGATATATGTACTTTCTGAAAACGCTAGAATTTCTATAGACTGTGTAACGTCTAAACTGTATGAAGCAAATGTTTTAGGCGTTGGTATATTGACTATTCCAAGCCATTGTACTGGATACTGTAAGAGTACCACATTCATACCCCAAAATAATGTAGCTTTCAATATTACATGTCCTATTACTATAGCTGATTTTAATTTAATTAACGACAGTTGCTGTAATTATGAAAAGATAAAGGATATTAAAGGTATGTCTTCTACCCACTTACAAAACCTTGATTTGGAAACCCTTAACTTCAATAATGGGATATTAAATAAGCTATATAATGACGCAAATAAAATAACAGATACTCATATAGTGAGGTACGGGACACACTACTCTGTTCTTATATATATAATTATCTCCATTTTAATGGTTTGTCTATTTGTCAAGCTGTATAAAAAATTACATTATAGGTTTAATCGTGGCCATAATTTAAACATTGAGAATAATAAATCGCCTCATATTCAAAGAAAAAAGCGTAGTAGCGAGGATATCGAAGTTAAAGAAGAAATACCACCTCCTACAATTAAATGTTCAGTTTAAAATCGCATACCTATTAACATATATATATATATATATATATACAATATATATATAAAACAATTTTTTTTTTCTAAATAATAATATTACATTAATTAACATAAAATGTATAGTTTAATATGGCCACTATTCAACTGAATCCAATTGTAATTAAATTCATGTTTAGTTGAGTAAGCTCTTTTGTTAATTGTAATTTGAGCAATTGCCCCTTTTAACCTAGAAATCGCATAAACCTAAAATTTACGTAAACTTCACCCTTCAGGTGTAAGTTTAGTCTTAACCCTGGGGGCTGTTATAATATGACTATGTAGGAAATAGTGCATAGCCCCTGCATAAAACTGCTGAACAGGATTTTCGGCTTGGTAGTTCTAGTCACCCCGCGGTGACAGGCTTCAGTCTCCATCCAACATCCAACCTAAGAGGACAATTGCTCGAAACCCTTCTATTTCCAAAATTCTATTCAAATAAATCCTCTTAAAATTAATAAGTTTTCTTTTTTTAAAAAGTCTATTTTCGCGGAGCCCCTAACAGAACGAAGTTACAAAAATGCAAGCCCCTAAAAACATTTCATTTATTTTACTTATTACAAAAAATTGAATTTTTTATTTAATTTATATTTATATATAAAATATTTCAACTTTTGTAATAAGTAAAATAAATAAGTAAACAAACTTACTAGTCCTTCTCCGGTCTTTCTTCATACTTGTCAATGTTCTTCGCGAGCAGTTTGGGCTCGTCAATGTTCGCATCGGCATAGAACCCGTATCGGAGGATCCTCTTCTTGACGTGCGGGGCCGCCTCGGCCGCCTCCAGCACGGAGCGCCGCTGCCAGGCGCCGAACATCATGGCGATGTGCGGCGGCTCGAACGAGGGAGGGGGCTCCACCACTGCCCCCACCATCTGGGAAATTGATACATCATTTGCGTACTCTAAGAACCTTAGAGTGCCGTGTGGTTTCCGGCAGAGTAGAATAGGGCCACTCCAAGTCCTCCCGTGGATGACGTAGAAGGCGACTTAGGAAATACAAGCTCAACAAAGCTTATAAACATCAATGAGACCTCTCCAACACGTGTGGCCAGCGTGGAGAGTGTAGGCGAAGTCCTCTAGCTGCTCTGGCTAAGTATGGCTTGAGTAGTACAGAGAGGGTCGTGGTCCTGCATAGGAGACTAAAAGACCTGATGATGATGACGATGACGATGATGACTCTAAGTCAAAAATAAATTATTTGCTGCTTCCACAATCTGGGAAATTGATACATCATTTTTGCGTACCCTAAGTAAAAAAGAAAGGAACTGCTAAGAAAATGAAACTTTACAAAATAATGATCATATTTATTTTCAACGTGATTTCACAGGTTTTATTGCAGAAAAACTGATATTAGGAAAGCTATATTTGACTTCGTCTGTCAGTATTTTATAAAAATTATGGGATTTGTATGTTTGTTTTGACGTTCAGAAAATAGTGTCTGATTTGAGTTGTTGAAAAAAAGCGGATTTAAAAAAGAAACTACGTTTTACTGCTGTATGCCTTTTCAAGTCAGATGACGAGTGTAATTTGTTTGTTTTTCGTGTGTGTAAGGCCAACACTGGTGTCAGAATTTTCAAGCTGCCTAAAGGCATCTGACAAAGCTTGACTGCCACACAAAGATAACAGCCGGGACCAACAGTTTTATGTGATTTATGTGAGGTCGAAATTTTTTATGCCACTTGTGGTCACCAATTTCAAGTGCGGACCACGCTAACGCTTCGTAAGTTCCGTACTGACAGATGTGTCCCACCCTAAATGCTCAAGCCTAGATTGCGCAAGTAATACTACGCAACGCTAGATCAAATCAAATCAAATCAAATATATCTTTATTATCATAGGATATTTATAATATCTCTTAATAATCGTCATTATTTTGTTGCACAATTGTTGACGTCAAATAGTTACTTACAGCTAAGTTTACTACCGCTTCCAAAGCGCTAGTGCAGAAGAAGCGGTAAAAAACTGCACTGCACCTTTTCTCCAAGGACGTCAACTCACAATTAAATGAATACTTAAAGTTAATGTAGACAGAGAATACATTGTTTTGTTTGATATGTCATATCATAATTTAAATTTAATTTTTAGAATGTCAAAATTTTAAAGTAATGTCAAGTTGTAGATTCAGTTTGTACAAAATGTACCAAATTATGACATTTTCGAATACCTATATTACAAACTTTTAGAGGGACCCGCGTTAAGCTCACGCCAGACTTTTTTGTCTTTAAGGTAGTCATCGGTCCTATAATAAGCCTTCTCACAAAGTACTTTCTTTACATAAGTTTTGAATCTTTTGTCTGGCATATCAAGGATCGATTTTGGCAATTTATTATAAAAAAGTATACAGTTCCCCATAAATGTCTTATTAATTGTTTTAAGCCTATAAAACGGGGCAACTAAGTCATTCTTATTACGTAAGTTTCTATCGGTAAAATCGCTTACTTTATTGTATGAGGAAATATTTTTCCTTACATACATTATGTTTTCAAATATATACTGTGATGCTAAGGTAAGTATATCTATTTTCTTGAATAATTCTCTGAGTGAGTCTCTAGATCCGACAGAATAAGAATGGCTTTTCGGCCCGCAGTATTGTAGTGACGTAGTCTATGTACTCGTACTCGTTATAAGCAACTTATTCATTAAAATATATTCATTCTAATCTTCACGGTTGTTTGAATTATCTCCCGAACTCACCTCCTTCATGGCCACCCTGCCAGGATTGGTTGGTTGTTTGAATCATCTCCCGAACACAACTCCTTACAGTATAATGTATGAAAAAGTTACCTTAGGAAAGAGTAGATCTAAAGCAGCAGCCCTCTGGTGGCGGTCAGCAGGCACGAAGATACCTGGAACGTTGTCGGCTCGCAGTTCTTCCACCGGGAACTTCTTGCTGCCTTTCTCCTCGTCTGTCAGACCGTCACCACATAGAGCTCGACGAGTTAGTTCTGCGAAGATGAATAATGTAATATACATCCCATCTATAAAGATGACCTCAAGTCCGGTCAGGAAAGAAAACCCCCTTCATTAGGCGAGAACGGGAGAGAGGTGCGGGGACGGAAAACGGAGACACATATTACGCCGTCCCTTAGTAGATTCCATTCTATATGTAATACTCATTTTTATTCTGTGGTTTCGCTCTTGATTTAAAGATACTTGAAGCACAATCAACTATAGCAGCCTACCTATCACACATCCCTCCTTCTCGGGCGCCTTCTTCAGCAACAAAACCAGCGCTGGTCTCTCAGCCAGCAGGGTCACCACATGTTCCTCTCCGAACTCAGGGTCTTCTAGCCCCAGCCGCTTGGCGCCATCTTTGCCCAGCACCCAAGGGCACTTGTCTGCTACAATCACACCTGAAAATACAAGTAAAGTTACAATTAGTACATCATCAAATATAACATTGAAGAAAATATTAGTGACAACAAGGAAACAAGTTGCAATGGTGTAAAATATGCTTGAAAGATTCAGACTTCTTTTAGGCAGGACAATAGCTGGATATGCCGTCCCCCGTTCAGCTAATCTTATGGCGATGGTAGGGATTTCAGTTTGCCATCCCTTATTAGTGAATATGCTCCCTGAGATTGTTGTCACTAGACATCAGTCACTGAGAAATGTCATATGCCTTTCGGCAACTCAAAAATTCTGACACCAATGTTAGCTATTACTAGCTTTTCTTATCGAGTTCGATAACAAGAAAAATAAGGAAAATATACAACCGACTGGTTCCAGCGCATCAGCAACCTTCCTCAAATTCTTCTGCGCGTGAGGGGTCATGAGCGCAGGGCACACATCATTGAAGAAGGCCTCCAGCCGTTTGGCCCGCGCCTCCCGGCGGGCCAGGTGACTCGCCTCTATGGCCTCCGCTTCTCGGGCCCGGCGCTCTTGGAACAGCTTCTCTTGGATAGTTGCGACTTCCTGCGAATGAGATGACATCTGGATTTAGAAAGATCTCACGCTATACGATTTCTGCAGCTTACTTTGAGCCTTGCCGCTCTAAAACAGACAGAGCCCAGGGCTGTAAGGCCCAGAGGCCACTTTCAGCGTGATGGCTGATGGTGGAAAGGAATCAAAAGGAATCAAAATTAGCAGCATTGCCTTTTAACATGATTATCGCCCGTGAAGGATTGGTTTACATCTGGCAGCACGGAACAGAGAAAGCCAATCTATGTATATCAGTAACGACGCTTCAGCACCGCCCGTAAAGCGTTCCGTCGCCTTCTCTTGCTCTAGCAAATGACGGTTCTGAGCGACAGAAAAGGATAGCAGCATACTGCTGCATTCACATACAGATTGTGGTAAGTACATTCTAATTTTCTTTTCTCCCAGAACAGCATGGAGGAATGCGAACTTATTTCTGTAAAAAAACATGAGAGACCTGTTCAGGCGTGGTCAGCTCGTGCGGCAGCCGCTTAGGACGCTCTCGCTCCCCTTTCTTGACCAGCTCCTCGTTCTTCAGCTCCTGCTCGATGGTGCGCGTGAGGCGGGGGGCGTCTGCCCCGAAAACCACGTTTAAAAGCTGACCACCCTGGCAAAAAGTATGAAAATACATACATCAGATATACATTATTATCACGTCTTTGACCCTAACGGGAAGACAGACTAGGGACGTAAAACCCAAAGTCTTAGCGTCATAGGTAAATTTCTTTACAAATACATACAAAATCCAAATGCGCGGCATTGCAGCGGCAGCTGTAGGTAGTGTCTGAATAAGGTAAAGATTCGCGCAGAAAGATGTGGAGATCAGATGATGTCTGGTTCCTGCTCAATTAGGGACTTACTTTGAAACACCTCTAGGATTGGAAGATGGATGAAAGTTGTTAGGTAATATGTAGTGATCAGAATTTCTATAATTTGCTCATCTTACCACGTTCCCGGTTACATTCCTATGTAAGATTCTGAACTCAGGATAGAAAATTCTGGCGCGTTCTGACGAGATTTCAGAATATTATAGATAAATTGCGGAGAAAGGCAGTGACTGAGAAGTAAGAGCTTTTTTCTTTTAAGCAGATTTTTGACTTAGAAACTTGCTTTTTTGAGCAAATACAAACTTTTATTATAAAAATTCAGTGGAAATGCAAGAAATTGCATTCTTTTTTTTAATTTACAGTACTTCCCTGAAAGATTATATCAAACTTGTTCCGTAAACCAAGAAAATTTGAATAATCCCAAGTACGCGCTGTATCGAAGTAGTAAATCTTTAGGGGTAGGTATCTATGTATGCTATTTTTTGAAGTTCGTGTTAGTTTGGTCGATATGGCGGACAGCCGTGCCATTCCCGACACGATCTATCACCTCCTCACGTATACATGTGCCCCCGACACTATACATATATGTCCTTGACTCATGTAGACGATGTGTTGGATCGAAATTAACGTCTGCCCAATTTCTTGTGTTATTTTCTTAGGCAAATTGAAAGTTGTCTAGCGGTTTAGAGCGGCGTGGTTGAATTATTTAGGGGGGTTAATGTATGGTTGATAAGTAAGGTAGGCTAAGGGTAGTCTTGAAGAGGTGACATGTCGGGCCGTTCTCAGTAGACCTAATTGGGTTTTACAAGCAGGTTTAACGGAAATTTTCGTTCCAATATCCTCACTCGTACCAGTCGACTCTGACGTAATAAGTATGTACACATTTAACAACTTGTCTCATGGGGCAGGCAAGGATATAAGAGAAAAATCGCCTTTCTTAATTGTTTATCTGAACAATTTCGTTCAAAGCAAAGTTATTGAGGGAGTAGGTACGTAGGTAGGTACCATAGCTTGGAGTACACTGCAATCATCATTATCATTATCATTGCAGCCGCATAGCGTCCACTGCGGGACAATTGAACATAGGCCTCTCCCAAAGATTTCCAAAGAGAGGGCTGCATTCCGGGCTTTCCAGCGATCTTGGTCAGGTTATCTGACCACCTTGTGGGCGTATCCTGCTTAACAGTACGCCTAACGGTCGCCTTTCGAGAACCTTTTTGCCCCAATTGGCCATCGGTTCGTCGCGCTGTGTCTCGCCCACTGCTACTTCAACGACTGCAGTGTCCTTAATGAGGCTGAAATGTGAGTTCTTACCGCTATAAACATCCATGTGGGTTCGCTCCGCTTTCTGAATCTTTTCAAGCAATCAATGGTGTCGGATTTCGCCTGTGAAGTGAAACATCTATTATTTTCAGTTTGTCAGTTTGTGTCAGTGGCCACCATACCAGGCCGACACTTCAGAGGTCCGGGGTTCGATCCCCGGTCAGGTCAAGATGGAAAAATGATCTTTTTCTGATTGACCTGGGCCTTGCGGATGTTTATGTAACTACTTATATAACGTATTCGTTACAAAATATAAGTAGTATTGTTGAGTTAGTATTTCATAATACAAGTCTCGGACTTACTTTGGGGCTAGCTCAGTATATATACTTATTTATTTATTAACAGCTTGAAAGACATTTAAAATTCTTCTGATCTATAGCAATGAAGCTGATTGATTTCGACAGTTATCAAGTGGCTTGGCGACGCATTGTACGAGCTATGACCTGCTGTCTGCATTGGTCTTTATCTTTTTCATGCTGGTCTGGGTCCTCCCAGACCAGAAAAAACGTAGAACATACCAGCTGCTTCTCGCTCGTGAAATCCGATCGAGGGAATGGGAGACAATACTAATCATGTTAATAGTCGATACGGCTAGTACTAATCACTATTATGATTCCCTTTTCCACGTTCACACAATCATGTTAAAAGTGGCCTTTAAATATTGTCTGCTTTATTTTTTATTATACTTTATTTTATTTATTCCAAACCTGACAGTCATTTCTTACCTACGTAACACAAGAACAACATCTTTTTTCCATTTGAGGCGCTGTCTAGACTCAAAATGCTCTATCTGCTTCGTGATA
Source organism: Acrobasis consociella (assembly GCA_963555685.1). Lineage (NCBI taxonomy): Eukaryota > Metazoa > Arthropoda > Insecta > Lepidoptera > Pyralidae > Acrobasis > Acrobasis consociella. Next base: position 1,195,145 of record OY743106.1, read on the forward strand.
TAAATGTGTATAATGAATATAAGAATCTCAGTAATCAAAGAAAACTTACGAAGTTACTAAACTTACTTGTACTACGAAGTATTACCGATTACTTATCTGTGTATTTTTCCATGGCGGAATCGTGCAGGGCATGCGCCAGCAGGCGTTCTAAGTTTTCTGCTTCCTGCAGGAGCTGGGCTGGTTCGAGGACTGAGGCCGGCGTCAGCTCCCCACGCAAAACGGGACAGGCCAATTCGGGCTTAGTTGCGGAAAACTATCCTCGTCGGAAGTAAGTAAGTCAACTCACGACGGCCAGATGCAGATTGTCTCCGCCCAGCTCCACCTTGATCTTCTTCAGGTTGCCCACCATGCCGATGCAGGGGCCACACCACTCCGAGTACACGTCTACGACTGGAACAAACGACAGCGCAAATAAATTTGGGCGGAATACTTCTTGACGTCGAAAAGGAAGGGCATATAGCTGGAAGAAAGGTTCTCGAATGGCGGTCACGTTCCGGCTAGCAGCGACAGGACAGCCACCTACTAGGTGGACGGACGACCTGAGCGGTGAGTAAGGTTGAAGAAAAAAGCTAGACGAGGCCGCTTCTGATCGGTCGTTTTAGAAATCTTCGGGGGACCACCACAAGAAAACTAAAATAAAACTTAAACCCTTAGTACTCGTAGATACCTATCATCATTATCATGTCAACCGCATACATCCGCTGCTGGACATAGGGCTTTTCCAAGGATTTCCAAAATGACCGATCTTAAGCGGTAGATCATTGATATAGGTACCTATATATGTTGTTGAGTTTAGTTGAAACCTATATCGGTGATCAATGAGGGTGCCCAATTAAAGTGTAGACAAGGTCGATCCGACCTATTTTTACTATGTTTTCGTCATACATAACTAATAAGCAACAAAGATTACAGATACTTACAAATATGCGATTTTAGAATTTCGCAGTCACAATGACTGTAACAGGACCACGGAAGTGTAAACGAAGTACATATAATTCCATGAACTGGACTTACCGCTGATTAGTCTGCCATCGACTTTGACGGGATTTATTTAAAAAAAAAGATCGCGGTAAGTTCTGTAATACTCATGTACGATGTTACCTACACATGCAACACACCAAAAATACCATTCAAAAAATCTTCCTCACTACATTTTCGCTAATTTTAGTACTCACCCAACAACCCATCCTTGTTAACAAACTTGTTCCACTCGTCGTCAGTGTTCAGCTCGGCCTGCAACTGGACCTGCGCGGCCTTCTTGCCTGCGCCGGCCGCGGCGGCGGCGGCGGTGGCGTACGCGAATGCCGACGTGAGCGCCATGCCCGCGAGTGCCGCGGCATGTGTGTGCCCGGCCGACTAACATGGCGCGTGGTGCTCGCTAGCGTGCTCGCTACGGATTGGGGCAACCATAGACAATTGTTTTGCTGCGTAAGGGGGTAACACTGCGCGGGTGTTGTGCAGGCTTTATTGTACAAAATAAATAAACACAGGATATAATTATCTTAAAAATTAGGTGATGCACAAAAGGCGGCCTTATCGCTGAGCAATTTCTTCTAGGTAACCCCAACTAACATTCTACGCGTGGTGTTCGCTAGCGTGGGCCAACATGCGCGGGTGTAGTGCAGGGTAATGGAGGTACAGTACAATACTATGAATAAATATATAGGGGACAAATTACACTGATTGAGCTAGCCCCAAAGTTAGTTCGAGACGTGTTATGGGATAATAACTCTACAACAATATAAATAAACATCTAAGACCCAGGACAACTTGAAAAAGGCTGTTTTTCAACTTGCCCTGACCGGGATTCGAACCCCTGGGCGGTGGACTAGCATGGTGACCACTACGCCACGGAGGTTTTTCAAAAACCCTTCATTGTACAAAATAAATAAATACAGGACTTATCAAAACTAGGAAATGCACAAAAGGCGGATATGAAATTTCTATGCAACCTCGTTATATAGAAAAACAGTGATTGGAAGTTAGGTAGTGCGGGGTGGTCAATATAATAAAAATACTTATATACACCCTACCTACCTACCTAACTATCAAAACGATTTTTGTCAAAAGTGGATAACCCCAAACTACCCATGATTCTAACAAGGCAATGCACGAATTAGGGCAAGATTACGCGGTATAAGGAATCGTGGGGTGGGGCTACCGGAACTTTTCAAGGTCCATTCCTGCCCCCTTTTGAAATAAAATATTTAAAAGCAAACGGAGACATACCTAATAAAAAAAAACTTGTTAAAACCCTAAATAACCCTTCAAACTATTACGAACTGACTATTATGAATTAGGGAAGGGCACCCACCTACAAGGTGGTCAGATGACCTGACCAGGGTCGCTGGAAAGCGCTGGATGCAGGCCGCTCTAGATCGGTCATTTTGGAAATCTTTGGGAGAGGCCTATGTCCAGCAGTGGACGTTATGCGGCTGAAATGATGATGATGATGATTATGAATTACGAACGTGAAGCTTTTCGCTTTGCGAAGAACGGCAACTTTTCGCTAATGTGCGAAGTTAAGCTTCACGTTCTTACTTTAATTATGAACAGTAGTTCATAAATAGTTTAAAGGGTTATCTGGGGCTATATCCCAGTTTCCTTTAATAATATTTTTCATGGGGGCAGCACTGGGTCCCAAAAATCAAGTATCGTATCGATATTGTGTTCTTAGATCATACGTAAATGAAATTATTTTCCACTTTATTTTCAGGGTAATTTGGTCCTATGTAATTATTTTATTTATTTATTTATTCGGTATTTAAACATTCCGAGTAGCCAATGAGGCTCATTAAAGTTTTATTATAATAGTGAGTTAACTGCCAAAATTAGAAATAGGTACCTAGTCAAAATTGTTTACCTTTGAGTCTTGTGAGGTAAGTAGGTATTTCGTATCTAAGTATCTTGGATAAAATTAGATAAAGTCGATTGTATGACATCTCCATTTAATTGTCTGAAACTATTTTTTAACTTTCCTTGCTACTCATCCCTAGATAGCGCTGTATAAGGTTTACGTTTTGACTTGACTTCCTATTCAACGTTAGGTGGCGCTTTGTAATATTTATGTTAATTTGCTATACGTATAGATGGCGCGAGTGGTAAATAAATACAAAAACCGCGCACGTTAATAATTAAACGAGTACCATGTTTAAGAAAATAAGTAAATAAACCTACGCAATAAAAACGGAAAGAAAATGATTAAAAGATGATTGAAAATTCAAATTTAAATAATTGTCTTACTTTTTTGAAAAACAGATGTAGGTACCTAAATGATAAATAAATAAATAAATATATAGGGACAAATTACACAGATTGAGCTAGCCCCAAAGTAAGCTCGAGACTTGTGTTATGGAATACTAACTTAACGATACTATATTTTATAACAAATACATATATAGAAAAACATCCAAGACCCAGGACAATTTGAAAAAGGCCATTTTCCAACTTGCCCTGGCTGGGAATCGAACCCAGGACGTCTAGATTGGCGGTCTAGCGTGTTGACCATTACGCCACGGGGGTTGTAGGTGATTTCTGTACATAACTGCAAAGTTGCAAACACAATTTATTTCAAACTCCACCGCTCATTCAAAATTCCCAAGTATTTCGTATCTTGTATAATTACGGGCGGCCGGGCGCGGTCTCCTTTGTCCCTTTGTACATTTTGTACCTGGCGCCGGACGCATCGCCCCGCGGCGGGGACATCCTTCCCGCGCCCAAACTGCTTTTATCACGAACTGCGAATAACGCGATAAAGCGGGTTCGTCAAAATTTGGACTGAATTTTTTGTAGGTACGTGCAATAGAGATAGGACTAATAATTTAAAAAATAAGTATAAGAGCCTGCAGTTCTATTGCAACTTTTAAGAAAAAATACAAACGCCATCTTCTGAACATCCAATTGTTTAATCATCGGTAGATAGTAGTTCTGTGTTTATACTTATATTATTCTGTTTATTTAATAATAATTAATTTAAATATTATTTATTTAATTTGGCAGTATCATCTAAAACTATATTATTATTATTATCGGAAATAGTATACATAACATGGTTTCGACTTGATCATTGTCAATGGATATCTGGTAGTGCTTTCTCTCTTACCTTGTGGTACCACGGAAGACCAGCGGCATGATGTAAAGATACATCATTGCCATATGCTGAGTGGTGCCATTTTGGTGTAAAAATAGTTTTATTTTTATAATAGATAATGTAACTCCTGTTTTGCACCAAATAAAGTATTTCTCTTTCTTTCTATATACAACGTGGGACATACCCGTAATAAATCGAACCAGGGGCTATACTAGATTACTAAGGTATAATTGAATTAAAATAACATTGAAAAGCTTTAAAAAAATCGGTATTTTCTTACGAAAGTGTGCAGCCGCCCGGGCAATTTGTATGGGAATGTCGTATTATTTTTGTTTTTTACCTATTATTTTATTATCATTATTCTATACATACACATACTATCACGTCTTTATCCCTAATGGGGCAGACAGAGCATTTTGGGTCTTGCGGTTCTATGCAGAGCCCAGGGCCGCAAGACCCAAAAGCCACTTTTAGCGTCATGGTGGGCGAGAAGATGGAAAAGCAATCGATACAGTGATGGGTTGCTAGCCGCATCGCCTGTTAACATGATTTGCATTTTTGCCTATTCCCTCGATTGGCGTTAAGATCTGCGTGGAAAGAGAAGCAGCTGGTACATTCTAAGTTTTTTTTATTTCTCCCAGACCAGCATGGGAGAAGTATCATTATTCTATAGTTATCTGGTAAAGCCCGTCGCCCCTGGATCGATTTTTTGCGGGTATGTCCTACGTTGTATATATACTTTCACATTGGTAAAGACTCGGGATGATGTAAGTATGTAAGATTTCAATGTAGGTATCTATGTGTTTATCATTAGAAAGCTTTCGAAGTTTTTTAAAACTTTATTTTGACATAAACAGTCATTATGTTATAATTGATGAATGTTTATATAACAGACAAACACAGTGCCGAAACTAAGTATACTCGTAAGTAAATAAAATTTCTGCAACATGCTGACAAACATTTTTGTTTTAATTAAACGAATATATAAATTTCTCTTCTCTGCTGGTCTGGGAGAAAATAATAAAATTAGAATGTAGTTGCTCATCTTCTCGCGCAGATCGTAGGAGCCGATTGAGGGAATGGGCGAAAATGCGATGCGGCTGGCAACCCATTACTATTTTGATTCCTCCATCCATATTCTTGCCCACATTAAGATACAAGTGGCCTATGAGTCTTGCAGCCCAAAATGCTCTGTCTGCCCCGTTAGGGATAAAGACATGTTAGTATGTGTGTATGTAAACATTATGCAATTTTAAAAAGTAGGTTAACAAACTATATAGTTTACCTAAGCCTTAAAAATAAAACAAAGGTTCTGGGATAAGTCCACCTTTGTATTGTTTTCTACTTCTAAATTGTTTTTTTGTGTCTTGTGTTATGCCCAATAAAGATTTAACCAAAACTAACAACATTGTCGCATAGGTCTACAAGCGACAAATAGAGAAACGATAACATTTTTTTTTGTTTTCTCGAAGGAAGATATGGCTATTATATTTATTAAAGGCAAGTTAATGGTAGTTTAATCTATTTATAATATACTAACAGTTTCTCAATTAATTTTTTGCTTGAGTATAGATTTCTGTTTATTACACTCGAAAGCATAAATTTGAGTATTTTACAAAAAAGTTTTAAAAAATGGGTGCTAAAGAAAAATTTCTGAATAAAGGTTTATTCTGGAGCGTGCCTACGTATGCTTGAAATCGACGATACGAGCAGTCTATTCCGCTTTCCGCTTATTTTCCAAGTCTTTTCTGAAACCGCTGAGTGGCCTCACCCAGTCTCGGCCCCCTGCCCCCTCGACATATTGATGGATTATATTTGACAGCGAGAACTTATCGCTCAAATACCAGAGTCCATGTCGAGTCAGCTGTTTGCTGAAGACACAGCTCAGCTGTTTTGAAAAATAATCCGAGGAAACAGCCAAGAGATTGATGCTGTTTGGGTTTTGTTTCGTTTTCTAAATTCGCTATTTCGCTTGATGTATTACTGAAATGATTCTAAAACTATAATTTTTTTAAACGAACGCAGCTCACTGACGTATCCAAGTGGATTAACTCATAGAAGAGGCAGAGGGCGTATAGTGGCGGCATATAGCGCGAATAACCGAAAACGATAATTATTATTAAACTAAAACTAATAACTAAACTAAAAATAAAATTATGACATTATATTTATTACATGCTTACTTATCTTACTATGCGCCGCGCTAGCACCCTCCTCGCTCACCAAACCACCTACCAGTCACCCGGCGCGGGCGCAGGCAGTGATTTTTTGTATACATTTGTCTTCTGATATGTTTGATGTTTTGTAAATGAAACAATGTAATAGTACCTCAGTATAAACTTAAAATTTTGCAAATTGACCACTTTCTTTGAATATAGCTTGGATAAGTAAGTAATACTTTACCACACAAAAAATGTTATCAATAATTAAAATATACACAGAAAAAACATTAAAATGTACAATGGGCGGTCTTATCATTAATAGGAGGTTTCAAATCACCCTGTATACTATATAAGGTCAAACAATAAAATATACTGAAACTATTTTCAGGGTGAATTCAGTCCGTGATAGCGAACAACTTTCCCCAAGAAACATATGTCGAAGTATAAAAAGGATCTTTGGCTTTCCATACAAACGCGGATCATCTTATTGGTCAACTTGTATGGGAGGCCAAAAATTAATTTTCAACTTTTCCCAAGAAACACGTATCGAAATACGTGTTTCTTGGGAAAAGTTGTTCAGTATCACGACTGACTGAACCCTTAAAATAGTTTCAGTATATTTTGTAAGGCCTTATTATACACGCCAACTTTTTATTGGTTTTGGAAAAAAAAATGTCGTATAGTAAATAAATTCCTCTATATGTAATCCAAATTTCTGTATGTCATAAGATAAAAAAGTTGCATAAATGATTTTCGATCGAGACTACGTAGTTATACGCCGGCCGCCGGCTGCGTAATGTCGATACCCCGCCGGTGTATGGCGGCGGTACTACTAATTGATCTCACAATTTTACTTTCGAGATTTAGGCAACATTTTTTGTTTCTGAATTTTTATTTTGACTAGCTAATAAGGTCTTACTAACGATGCCTATGAAGTGGCTTTCGGCTTCAAAACCAATGAAAAATCACCGTGTATGTAAGTAGCAATTAAAGTATTGAAATAAACCTTGTAACCTCGCACGTGCCTAGCAAGCCCCGCCCACGCGGCAGCTATTTTTACTTACAGTTCCAGCTAGTTTCAATTACAGCCTGAATTTACAGCGCTGTGAATAATTTATGCTTTAAACGGATCGTAATTTCCTAAGTTTAAGGGGTAAGTTTGACGTGGAACTACGGAAGTGAGGTATTCACCTACTTGTTACTTTGTCTGTTTGTTTGTAAGGTATTCTCTATACTTGTTCGTCCAGAACTTTTAGCCCTTTCTCACTTCACTGCCTCCGTGGTGTAGTGGTTAGAGCGTTCGGCTCATACCCGGAGGTCGCGGGTTCGATTCCCGGCGGGGACAATGACTTTGTGTTGTTGTCCTTGTTTGGTTAGGAAATTGTAGGCTGATCACCTAATTGTCTGATAAGTAAGATGATCCGTGCTTCGGAGGGCACGTTAAGCCGTCGGTCCCGGTTACTGTCTTTGACAATGGTCGTTACCTAAAACCATGTCAGAGGCCTTTATGGCGGTTTAAAAACTCTAACACTAGTGTTAGTCACTAACACACACGATAAGAAGAAGAAGCCCTTGCTCGTGACCCTCTTTCAATCAATCAGGGTTGCCGAGAGATCTCGGCTTGATTGATTTACCCCATGTTCAATTTTATAAATTATATAACGTTTTCTGCTTGCTTACTAAAGGAGTACGCTACAAAAATATATGGATTGTCAGTATCGTCATGACACGATGTTTCACTAAATAAGAAAAAATAAAAATTTAAGGGCATATTTTAAGTTTGTAATATTGAATAAGTTAGAAAAAAACATCGACAACTAAAAGGATTATTGTTTCCCTATACGTATTTAGCTTAACACTATTTCTTTAAATACCATGTTATGTAATCCTAACAAACTGTTTCCAAAATATGAACTGAATAGCTCTCAAATCTAAGAAACGACACTTATCTTTTTCGTCTTCGTTCTGTCGTTTTCCTATTTAATGAACTTTCGAGCAAAGATACCTACTCGAGTGATATTCCAAGCAAACTCAGAGAACTTTATCTATATCTATATATCTATACATATACATATAATAAAACAGTAAAAAAAGTGTGTCTGTACATTAAATATATTTCCAAAAAAAATATTGGGGGCGATGGAGACATAGTAATAGAGTAAGAATTTAAAAAAAAATGTCTGTCTGTTTGTCTGTTTGTCTGTATGTCTGTTTGTCTGTTTGTCTGTTTGTACACGCTAATCTCCGGAAATACTGGACGGATTCGAATGCAACTTTTTTTGTTATATAGCTATTAAGCCTGGGCAACATATAGGGTATAAATGATTTTGGAAAATGAAACGCCTGATGCAGAACCATAATGGTCCAGCTATACTATAAGAGATATAAAAATATCGCCTTTATAAAAGTTGTTCAGCCTGATGAGCATTTTCCAAAGACATAAAGTGCACGCGAACGAAGTCGCGGGCTTTAGCTAGTTTGTTAATAAGAGTATACGCTAAGCCATAAATCACCAACATCGACGTAGTCTGATGAGGCTATCCGCATAGGTTGCGTGCAGCGAGACATAAAATCAGGTGCGTTTCATTTTGCAATCTTTATGTCGCTATTACCCCATTTTACCTTCGTGAGGTAACTTTGCATTGAACTTAAGAATTATTTTGGTAGGTAATGTCTAATACAATTTACTGAAAATAGATTTAAGCTTTCTTTATATCTTTATATGCCTTAATTTAGGTTTTATCTAACGTTAATCTATAGGGGAAACCCTATATTAAAGTAGTCCTTGTAATAAATACTCCTCGACCTGTCTATTGTCTACTAATTAGTTCAATTTTTTAGATTCTAAAAATAAGACAGAATCCGCATCATAGTTAAAATATCCGGAACGTCCAAACGATTTGGCTTAACTTTTTTACCGGCGTCAACACTATATAGTATTTGTGTAAAAAAATTTGTAACCAGCAACCTCCCGACTTTAACCCTCCTTGGAAATGCAGTTGTAGCACGAGATATAAGGGCTTATTAGTGCTTATTAGTCGCCTCTTACGACATCCACAGGAAATGATGGAGCGGTTGATTTGTAGCAAATAAATATGTATTATTACGTTTTTTAACCAAGTTCCAAAAAAGGGGAAGGTTATTAATTCGTCGCGATTCTTTTAATGTGTGTATGTTTATTATTCAATGACGCCTGTACAGATTTAGAATATTCAGGGTGTATTCCGAGAGGACTCATAGAAATTATTATCAAATACACAGTCGGTTGTGTAGTTTGGGGGTGAATCCGGTTTTTAGTTTTGAAAAGTTATTGTAAATGTATTGCTTTTAATGAGAATAAATGAATAGCTTTACAACAATAAACCTTTTTAGGGTTCCGTACCAAAAGGGTAAAAACGGGAGAACCCTATTACTAAGACTTTGCTGTCTGTCCGTCTGTCCGTCTGTCTGTCACCAGGCTGTATCTCAAGAACCGTGTTAGCTAAATAGTTGAAATTTTCACAAATTATGTATTTCTGTTGCCGCTATAACAACAAAATAAAATAAATATTTAAGGGGGGCTCCCATACAAAAAACTTGATTTTTATAGATAATGGTACGGAACCCTTCGTGCGCGAGTCCGACTCGCACTTGGCCGGTTATTTAAAACCCAGAAGTAGATAAAGATTTTGCAATAAAAATGTACCTAATAGAATAGATGGTATCTAGCAGGCTCTAAGTCGAAACATAACAAGTTAACGTACCACGTAATAATTCGCGAATCGTAAATGTCATCGGAGTATATCTCCGGCCATCATGCGAATATATTTACGAGCTACGCAAATAAATACACGAAATGACGATACCGGCATGAAGTAGATGCAAGAAAGAGTGTCAGCTTTGTGTGAAATAACTGCAATGGTAGGCAAGTCTAATATTCCCAATGAATTTGCCGTTTGGTTTCCCGCAGAGTAGAATAGGGCCACTCCAAGACCTCCCGTAGATGTCGTAGAAGGCGACTTAGGAAATACAAGCTAAACCAAGCTTATAAATTTCAATGAGACGTCTCCAACCCGTCCGGCCAGCGTGGAGAGTGAAGGTCAAGACCTCTGGCAGCTCTGGCCAAGTATGGCTCTGGTAGTACAGAGAGGGTCGTGCTCCTGCAGTGGAGACAAAAAGACCTGATGATGATGATGATGACACAAACTGAGGCAGTGCGAAATGCAGATATGTGAAGTATGTTTGTTTTTTTGTTTAAAAAGCTTTATTGTTCATAAAAAAGAACACAGATACAAATCAGAGAAGTAAACATACAACGGCGGACTTATCCCTTATAGGGATCTCTTCCAGTCAACCGTATGTAGGTAATGTACTAACTTTAACTTTCAAAAAGATAGATGACGTACATAATTGAATTATCGTCCTATGTCCCCTGGGTGGTTCAGAGGGCCGCTACAGTACTTCTCCATTTCGTTCTGTCTTGAGCAACGCGCTTCTCGTCTTCATTTCTGCTGTTACATGTTGACATACATAATTAAAGCCTTTTAAAATTATTTATACCTTCACTCTGAGTGCTATGTAATAGAAAATATTAGAAAAAAAAGTTTAATTTGTTTTTTAGAGATGGGTTTTAAATTTGACATCAGGAAATTTCTTTTTTTTTAAGAATACTTAAAACGACGCTGTAAATTTGTGTGTTGTTTATTGTTTTTACAATCGCAAAAAGTTACTCAAGCTGGTTCAGATAAATAAATATGTGTGAATACACGTATTCATTATTGGTTACATATAATACTGAATACAATAAGAACCAACTTTTACCACTTGAGCGACACTTTTTATAGCTTGTGCTCTGTGTTGTACCTGCTCTCATAATAGGGCCTGCCTATCGAATCACGCGACGTAATGTAGTCATTTCTACAATTATTATGGACAGAGTACGCTTGGCAAAAAAAATCTTAGTCATTTCGTACTTGATGTTGTAATCAGACTAATTCGGTAATGACTAAAAATTAATTACATTGACATGAATAAAATATTTCTGTCTTTTGTCTATTTCTGTCTTGTCTTTTAAAGATTCAAATGTTTTTTCAGTAATTCGACCTTTACAGAAACTTTTACACATTTACATTTTCCCCCATATTCATAAAAATAAAAATTAACAACCGGTTGCTAAACCTATATTTGTTGAAACATATTTGTCCCTTTCCCTCTTTTCTTTATTTGACATAGAAAGAACGAGACAAAACATATTTTAACTAAAGTAGGTTTAGCAAACGTGTTAATTTTTATGAATATAAGTGTTAAAGTTTAATGTATTTTTAAGAAATGATACCGGTTCTAGCGCATCACAACGACCACTGCTGAGAAAAAATGCCGAAAAAGACTCATTTTCACAGTATAGTCTTTTTACCCGACTGAGTCAGAACATACATAATATCACGCCTGTTTCCCGCAGGGGTAGGCAGAGACTACGGACCTTCATTTGCTACGATCCTGACAAACCTCTTTTGCTTCATCTACACTCATCACTGCGTCAGAACAAGGGTTACAAAGTAGCCTGAGTACCAGCTAGTTAATCCAAATCAATCAGTGCCTCCTGCAGGCACCTTTAGAGACCGCAGGATGTAGGCGATGTCAGAAACAACCGGCGCAAGGATCTTACAGTGAAATGGAGATATCACCATTAATTTTGTTTAATCCACGGATTTAACCTATATTGTGCTATTGCTGGAAAAAGGCCTCCTCTATGCAATACTATATTCTTTTTCACTTTATTCTCTCCACCCATCGGTTGCCTGGAAGTAAGCGCTTTTGTCGATATGCGCCCATTGCACACTTTTATATCTTTTTTGTGTATATTTTAACTATTGGTATTTTTTTATGTACAATGAATTAGGTACTTACTTAAAATATAAAAAATAAGACATTTACGATTTCGGAGTTCTTAATATACTTTCAATAAGACAATATAACCTGATATTCCTTTTGGCGTATCTTCTAAAGAGTGGTCGTTCCGAAACCAGTGAAAATACTTTCAATAAGACAATAAATATCCTATGTAAATTAAATAACTAAAATTGACTTTGATTTAGTTAGTTAAAAATCTTTATTGTACCAAAACATAATGTGTAGAAACATAATTGAGATAATGTTTCAAAACTAAAAACCAACTTCACTCTTAAACTATACAACCGAATTTGATAAAAATTCTAAGGGACTACCTAGGTAGTATACCTTTTCAAACAAAAAAAAAAAGAATTGTCCAATTCGGTCCAGGCATCTTTGAATAATCGATGAACATACATAAAAAATAAAGATCACGAATTGATTCCTCATTGATTCAGACTTCATTCAAATAAATAGTAAATTGTAAAGATTAAGGAAAATATCTCTATTTAGCTGTTAGCTCACTGATCGGACATCTTGCTATAGTCACAATTTCTATAAATGATATTCAAAGTAATCTCCGATCTAATACAACTCAGTAACTGTGGTCTGTCCACGAAATTTTGGCCAAAGTCGGGCATTCAGTTGGAATTCCAACTATTCCATACCGTAGTCTGAGGACTACAAAATTTCAGATACATTTTTGATGTCCGTTTGATGTTTTGTTCGCTTTTGAAACTGTTGTGGCGATTCGGGTATCAAACTACCCACATTTTAGATGTTCGAAGTTTTATAGGTGTGGTCACTGACCTCCATATATGTATATATGAAGGTCAGTGGGTGTGGTTTTATGAAAGTAAAACTTTCGTTATTGTTTTTGACCCCCGACAAAAAGTTATTATTAGTTTGACATTTATGTCTGTAAGTCGTATCGGTAGTTCCGCTACTCATCACTAGACCGCGTTCTTGACAGTCTCGGGTCTCGGCACCAAACAGACTTGACTCATGTTCGAACTTAAAAATTCTGTTGGCTACTTACACGCCTACCAAATTTGATGAAGATCTGATCGAAACTACTCGACGTATCGTCGAACAAACATACAAACTCCGGATTGTTCAAGCAGACATGGACAACTTCGCTCGTTCAATCAATCCGCTAGATGATAACTAGTCAAATCAGACACTTTTTTCTCAACGTCAAAATATACATTTTCCATAGGATTTGTATGAAATACGAAACCGTGAAGTTATGCTTTTTTTAAAGTCAAATAGCGCTCTTAATATCAGTTTTTCTGCATTATTAAATCTAAAATCATATTGAAAATGGATATGATCAATGAAATTTTTGACGACCTCCGAGGCGTAATGGTCAACACGCTAGACCGCCAATCTGGAGGTCCTGGGTTAGATCCCTAGCCAGGGCAAGTTGGAAAATGGCCTTTTTCAAATTGTCCTGGGTCTTTGATGTTTTTCTATATATGTATTTGTTATAAAAAATAGTATTGTCACGAGAGTGGGTTGGGGATAGGAAAGGAAACACCAATCCTATGGAATAGTGCCTTTATTTACGACTCTAGGTACTCACAGTTGTCACAGGTACGTACGCGGGAATGTCACTGTACTGTCACACACACGGAAACTTCACTGCACTGTCTTGCGCGTGGAAACGTCACTGCACTGTCACGCGCGGTAATGTCACTGCACTGTCACACGCGTAAACGTCACTGCACTGTCACGCGCGGAAACGTCTCTCGCGCGTATTTACTGCACTGAACACTTCACTTCACTCACTATTACACTTTACTTTTTACTCACTACTTCCACTTTTACTTTTCTTCCTTTTTCTTCTTCCTTCTTCCTTCTTCGGATTTTACTTTCAAACTAAACTGGCGTAGGCCGCGCCTTGTTCTGCTTATATACCCACCGGATGCGAACAATATCGCATCAAAGTTCTAAACTTAAGTCATAAATTTTCTTTTGTCTTCTTTTATTTCTGGCCCGTATTTTCATTTCAATTTAATCTAGAGTTATCTAGAAACTTCTTACAAAACTTCAAAAACACTATACATGACTGTGATTTGAACCTGGGGTCTATGGATTCACAGTCCAACACCAAGACCGCTAGGCCAATCGTGTGCTGACGTGAGTGACGAAATTTCTCTTTAGATGAATTCTCCTAGTTTGAATTTGTGACGTTGACATTGTCATTATCACTTATCGACCTACGCGACACTGCCCCCTCTCAAGACATGATCGTCCCGATCATTATTGCTTCCATGATAACGTGCCAATCGATCCACATGAACTATTTTGAGAGGACTGCGAGGATTACGCTGAATCCGGTAGGTCACGTCGTTAATTCTGGTGACAATTTTGTAAGGTCCTTCCCAACTTGGTTGTAGCTTCGGAGATTTCCCTTTTCTCCTCGCCGGATTATGAAGCCAAACCAGTGTTCCTTCCTCGAAGCTGAGGCAATTAGCTCTTCGATCGTAACGAGTCTTCATCCGTTCACTAGCTTTAAGCCCAGCCTCTCTAATCTGCTCATAGACGTCAACCATCTTAATCCGAAGGTCATTAGCGTAGTCGGTTATTCCTTTTGGGGTATCTGGTGGACAACTTGATAACAAATCAGCTGGCAATTTCAGTTCTCTTCCAAAATTGGCATATGCTGGAGTAACTGTAGTGGTCTCATGCACCGCAGTCCTATAAGATAAGAGGAACAGCGCAATATACTCGTCCCAGTTTTTCTGATGGCTTTCTACTACTTTTGCCAGATGCCGTTCCAATGTTTGGTTAAACCTCTCAACCATTCCATCTGACTGCGGGTGATACGGCGTCGTCCGAGTCTTATGGATTCCCATGATTTCACAGACTTCTCGGAATACTTGTGATTCAAAGTTTCGACCCTGATCACTGTGCATCTCTAATGGCACACCAAATCTACAGAATACTTCGTTCACAAGCTTTGTCGCTACGGTGGTAGCCTCCTGATTAGGTAGTGCAAATGCTTTAGGCCATTTCGTGAAGTAGTCCATAACTACCAAAATGTACCGGTTGCCAGCATTCGTAATTGGAAACGGTCCGGCTATGTCAAGAGCTACTCGTTCCCAAGGAGCTCCGACATTATACAACCTCATGGCTCCTCTGCTTCTAGTCTGTGGTCCCTTAACTGCCGCACAACTCTGACATTTACGGCACCAGTCTTCTACATCATCTCGGCAGTGTAACCAGTAGAAACGTTCTTTAATTTTTGTGAGGGTTCTTCTTATCCCCAGGTGTCCGCCGGAAGTACCATCATGAAAAGTTTTTAAAATCTCCCTTACCTTCTCTCTGGGGACGACCAATTGTAGATGGCAATCTTTACCTTGAGTACTTTCCCATTTCCGGTAGAGTAATCCATCATGTAACACCAGGCTATCCCATTGCGCCCAAAGACTCTTTGTAGCCGTACTGTATTTGGCCACTTCTGACCATTTTGGTTTAGTTCCACTTCTTAGCCAGTTCAATAGTGGTTGAAAATCTTTATCATCTTCCTGAGCCTTTTTCATGGCGTCGTCAGTCCAATTTTCATCTATGGAATCAGTACGGATTAGCCGGATGTTTACTTTTTCCTTCTCTTCCTGCCGATTGCAATGTGTACAGTCCTCCAGGCAAGGTCTTCGAGACAGAGCATCCGCATTGCCATGACTCTTCCCTCCTCGATGTTCAATTTCAAACTCATACTCTTGGAGTAGCTCAATCCACCTGGCTACCTGCCCTTCAGGATTTCTGAATTCCAATAACCATTTCAATGCAGCGTGATCAGTCCTTATCAGAAATTTGCGACCAAGCAAATATTTCTTAAAATGTTGCAATGTCTTGACCACAGCCAACAATTCTCTGCGAGTTACGCAGTAATTTCTCTCTGGCCTTGAAAGAGATTTGCTGAAGTAGGCGATTACTACTTCCTGATCTCCTCTCTGTTGAGATAGAACACCTCCAATTCCGGTGTTACTTGCGTCAGCGTCCACAATAAACTTGCCTTCCATGTCAGGATATCCGAGGATAGGGGTTTCACATAGACGCATTTTGAGGTCCTGAAAAGCTTGCTCACAATCTTCATCCCAAGAAAATGCTCGTTTCTCTTCAGTCAACCGATGTAAAGGCTTAGCGATATCGGAAAACCCTTTTACGAATCTTCTATAGTAAGAGCATAGACCCAAGAATGCTCGCACCTGTGTCTTATCTGTTGGCGTTGGCCAATCTTTTACTGCACTTATTTTAGATGGGTCAGTTGCAATACCTTGTTCCGAAATAACGTGTCCCAAGTAGTTGACCTGACGTTGGAAAAATGAACATTTCTTTGGACTTAGCTTCAAATTTGCACTCTGTAGTCTTGAAAACACACTTTCAAGCTTCTTGAGATGATCATCAAAATCTCTCCCCATTATAATGATGTCATCTAAATAGACCAAACAGGTTTCTCCTAACATACCTGCCAGCACATGTTCCATCAACCTTTCAAATGTTGCTGGCGCGTTACATAGTCCAAATGGCATAGTTTTGAACTGCCATAAACCCTTGCCGGTTGAAAACGCAGTCTTCTCTTTATCCTTAGGATCCAAATCTACTTGCCAATACCCACTTTTTAAATCAAGAGTAGAGAACCAAGTCATGCCACAAAGTGAATCCAAAGTGTCATTGATTCTTGGAAGTGGGTAACTGTCCTTTTTAGTTACATCGTTCAATCGCCGATAGTCTACACAGAACCTAGTCGATCCATCCTTCTTCTTTACTAACACAATCGGAGAGCACCATGGGCTTGATGAAGGTTCTATCACGCCTTTCTTCTTCATCTCTTGGATCATGTCTTCAACTTCCTGCTCACGGGCAAAAGGAACAGGTCTTGGTCTCTGCCGAATAGGTGTTGTATCCCCGGTATCAATTTTATGTTTTACCAAATCGGTTCTGCCAATATCTCCATCATTTTTAGAGAATAAATTGCTATATTTCAACAAGAAGTTCCTTGCTTTTATTAATTGCAATTTAGTAAGATTACCCTTGCAACCCTCTAGAAGCCTTGTGACATTTTCTTCCTGATTCGTAATTTTCCGCTTTTGCCCTTCTTCACACTTCCTCAACCAGGCTACTTCATCACAGTTTCCGACAATCGTTCCCTTTCGCAGTGTTTGCTCCACGTCATGAGGATTCAGAACAGGTACCAACGCAACTTGACCACTTCCAACTAAGGTTCTAGCCGGAATCCATGATGCGTCTGAGATTCCTCCCTCTATAATGGCACATCTCGGCGGTCCGCTTCCATTATTAGGCGGTAGCATAACAGGGACCGTCGTTTGGGATCTAGGACTAAGGACAGTGTCTCTCAAACATAACACCTTACCAAAATTTCCTCCTTTCATCGGAATTTCATCATTGCCATGTTTTAGAACACCATTTTTCAAGTCAATATTGCACTGATGATTTTGTAGAAAGTTCAAACCAATAATGCAATCGTCGGAGATGCCTGCGACAACCACTCTTTGCCAATAAAGTGTTGCCCCGATCTTAATGGCTACAATTTTTTCTCCTTCAGATGGGATTCGTTGGCCGGTAGCAGTAGTTAACGTGATATTTTTATTCGCTTGAATATACCGACCTCCAATGTCCTTAAGTCTGTGGTTGCTAATGACTGTCCGTGAAGCACCAGTGTCTAATGTCAACTGGCAAGGTTTCCCATTGACTAAACCGTCTATCACTAGAGTATTTCCGTCGTTAGTCTGCTTCACAAGAATTTCTGGGGCTTTACTACTACCGGCCAGCGCCCACCCCACAGCCCTGGCCTTCTTTAGTTTTCCTGTGGCTGCTCCGACGTCGAAACCGCTGCATCCACTTGACGTCGGAAAGTTGTACGTTCACGCTTCGGGCAAGTGCTTCGAATATGACCCCGCTCTCCACACTCATAGCACATCGGGTTGTAGGGTCGTCGTCTACTGTTTTCTGTGACTACAACCTCTCGAAGCCTTAGAGCTCGTGAGTCATGACGAACCGCTTCTACTTCCAAAGCATGAGCCACTGCTTCTTTCAAGGTGGTGTGGTGCTCCAGTCGTACAGCCGCCCTGACTTCGGGATCCCGTATCCCATCAATAAAAACCTGCAAGAGCATCTCCTCCACGACAGATGGTGATGAATGATATGCCTTGCGGACCAGTCTTTCCACTTCCACGGACCACTGTTGTAAGGTCTCGCTAGCCCGTTGACAACGATCTTTGAGTTGCGCCCTGTATACATGCTCCAGGTGGCTGTCACCGTATCTGGCTTCCAGAGCGCCTATGAGTTCGTCGTAGGTGACCTCTTTCTTCCCAGCGCCGAGTGCTTCCAATACGGACAGAGCGTCATCTCGAAGTGCCAGGGTCAATGCAGACTGTGCCTCCTGCTCATCCCAATGGCTGGCTTTTTTAATTGTCTCCAACTGCAATTTAAAAGCAGCCCAAGAGGATTTGCCGTCGTAGGGTGGCACCTTTAAATTTTTGGTAAAAGGAGCGACCACAGAGCTAGTGACAGGGCCAGACTCTTTGAGAAGTTTAACTTCCTTACCAAGCTGTTGAAGCGTCCCTTTTACTTCAGCAACTTCCTCTTTTACTTCTGTAACTTTCTTCTCGAAGTCATCCATCCGGGCTGTGTTGGCCCGAACCGCGGCCAAAACATCTTTGGAAAAGGACTGAAGTTGCTCCTCCTGACGGCGTGCTTGCTCTTCCTGCAGCGCCCGTATTTGCTCCTCCTGGCGGCGTGCTTGCTCCTCCTGGCGGCGTGCTTGCTCCTCCTGGCGGCATGCTTGCTCCTCCTGCAGCGCCCGTATTTGCTCCTCCTGGCGGCGTGCTTGCTCCTCCTGCAGCGCCCGTATTTGCTCCTCCTGGCGGCGTGCTTGCTCCTCCTGCAGCGCCCGTATTCGCTCCTCCTGGCGGCGTGCTTGCTCCTCCTGGCGGCGTGCTTGCTCCTCCTGGCGGCGTGCTTGCTCCTCCTGGCGGTGTGCTTGTTCTTGCATCATGGCAGTAATCTGCTGCAGGAACGCGTTCATTTCCAATGGAGCGGCTGGTGGGACGGCGGCTGATGTTGTCGCGGCTCCGCCAGAGTTGAACTCCTCGGGCGATTGTTCCTCTGCCGCTGCAGCTCCCGCTCGAGTGGTTACCCCTCTCTCATTTCTAGGCACGATCGGCATCTTTCCTATCCCACTTCTGACACCAATTGTCACGAGAGTGGGTTGGGGATAGGAAAGGAAACACCAATCCTATGGAATAGTGCCTTTATTTACGACTCTAGGGTACTCACAGTTGTCACAGGTACGTACGCGGGAATGTCACTGTACTGTCACACACACGGAAACGTCACTGCACTGTCTTGCGCGTGGAAACGTCACTGCACTGTCACGCGCGGTAATGTCACTGCACTGTCACACGCGTAAACGTCACTGCACTGTCACGCGCGGAAACGTCTCTCGCGCGTATTTACTGCACTGAACACTTCACTTCACTCACTATTACACTTTACTTTTTACTCACTACTTCCACTTTTACTTTTCTTCCTTTTTCTTCTTCCTTCTTCCTTCTTCGGATTTTACTTTCAAACTAAACTGGCGTAGGCCGCGCCTTGTTCTGCTTATATACCCACCGGATGCGAACAATATCGCATCAAAGTTCTAAACTTAAGTCATAAATTTTCTTTTGTCTTCTTTTATTTCTAGCCCGTATTTTCATTTCAATTTAATCTAGAGTTTTTTCTGTATGTATATTTGTAAATATGTATTTTTTTTATCCTTCTTATTTCCTTAAATAAAATATAATGGATCTAGAGTTATCTAGAAACTTCTTACAAAACTTCAAAAACACTATACATGACTGTGATTTGAACCTGGGGTCTATGGATTCACAGTCCAACACCAAGACCGCTAGGCCAATCGTGTGCTGACGTGAGTGACGAAATTTCTCTTTAGATGAATTCTCCTAGTTTGAATTTGTGACGTTGACATTGTCATTATCACTTATCGACCTACGCGACAGTATCGTTAAGTTAGTATTCCATAACACAAGTCTCGAACTTACTTTGGGGCTAGCTCAATCTGTGTAATTTGTTCCTATATATTTATTATTTATTTATTTTATTTTATTAATGAAAAGTGCCACTAGTTTGTGACGTATTTTTACAAACTATTTTTGGTCCAGTCATCTACCCAAATACCTACGTCACTCATAGGGCTCTCTGTCTGCCCCATTAGGGATAAAGGTATGTATTTTATGTATTTATTTTGTTATAAACCGACTCCCTCCCGGGAACATCAGTAATGCCTCTTTAAATATGCAGGTGGCTGACGTAAATACCAAATCTTCTATTTCCGGCCAGACCGGAAGCGCCGAAAGGTTTTTATTTAAATATCAACAAGGGTGTTTACGAACGCTTTATTAAAAATCTACACGGGTGTGTTGGACCCTTTTGTTACTAAATAATTGGCCAAGTGTGTGTCGAGTCACGCACAGTGTAGGGTTCCAAATGCCGACTTCGAGTTTATGGGACTAAATTTGTATGAAATTTACTTTTCCGAGTACATTTTACAAGGCGGTCCCCTATTACTCTTTAATTTGTGAACCCTACTTACATACATACATACTATCACGTCTTTATCCTGGGGCAGACAGAGCATTTTGGGTCTTGCGGCTCTATGCAGAGCCCAGGGCCGCAAGACCCAAAAGCCACTTTTAGCGTCATGGTGGGCGAGAAGATGGAAAAGCAATCAATACAGTGATAGGTTGCTAGTCGCATCGCCTGTTAACATGATTTGCATTTTTGCCTATTCCCTCGATCGGCTTTTACGATCTGCGTGGGAAGAGAAGCAGCTGGTACATTCTAAGTTTTTTTATTTCTCCCAGACAAGCATGGTTTAAACTTTATTATATAAACTAATGCCGTGACATGTTTCACGTGTCTATATACAACTGTTTAGTAGAAAGAGGGGGACGTTTGACTCTACAAGAATTTGCACTATAAAACTAAACATTTCAGAAATGGGTCCCTAAACCGAAATATGGTGTTCACAAACTCACAATGCTCATGTATGGGAGCTAGAAAAATTTTTTTTTTTATGATTTCGCTTTACCTCTTTGTCGTCATGATTAATATATACATCCACGCCAAATTACAGCTTTCTAGTTTATTAGGGTTCCGTAGTAAACAAGGAACCCTTATAGTTTCGCCATGTCTGTCTGTGTGTCTGTCTGTCTGTCCGTCCACGGTCCTACAGAGAAACTATAAGTACTAGAAAGCTGCAATTTGGCATGGATATGTATATTAATTATGGCAAAAAAGTCGTAAAATAAAATATGGAAAAAGGAATATGGAAAATTTCAGGGTAGCTGCCATACGAGTAAAGACGTAGTCAATATTTTTTTTTTCGACAAACACATTGAGTGGGGTATCGTTGAATAGGTCTTTCAAAAATATTGTTAGCTTGTGAACACCATCTTTCGATTTAGGGAGCCGTTTCTGAAATATTTGGGTTTAAAATTTAATTTTTTGTTCGAGTCAAATGTCTCCCCCCCTCTATCTGCTAAACGGTTATATATGGCCGCGTGAAAAAAATTACAATTATAGTATATATAATGTAGTTTGAAGGAAAACTATCAGAGTCAATTAGGGTATACAAATTAAAAAGTTATAGGCGATCAACTTATAAAATGTACTTGAAAAAAGAAATTTTCATACAAATTCAATATATATTAGTTTTTAGACTTTTTAGTGGCAAGAACTCAAAGTTGGCATTCGCAACTACGGAACCCTACAGTGCGCGTGGCCCGACACGCACTTGGCCAATTATATAGTCTCTGAGTAGGGCCACGGACCGACAGACAGACATGGCGAAACTATAAGGGTTCCTTGTTCTACGGAAACCGAAAAATATGAAATGAATGTTCGTTTGTTTGGAATGACAAAAACACAAACAAACAATTTGTTTCTTTGCTGTAGATGCTTCGTCGTCAGCGCCTACGGCGTAGGCTAGAAGATAAAAAGCTACAATAGTAGGCTTTACGGCGTAGCTTTTGCGTAGCACTTGCTACGCTGTCCATTGTATGACGTGAGTTGAGAGACGAGATATATAATGCACCTATTTTATGGTTCCGTATCTAAAGGGTAAAAAGGTTTAGGTTTAAAGAATTTATTCTCATAAACAGATTACAATAAATCCACTTACATGAGAACAAAATTATTATAAAGGTACTTAATCTAGAAAGCAGTCACCTAAATACACATGTATGTAGGTTGCATATGCAGGCAACAAGCACAAAATAATAATAATAATCAAATGACAAGAAAATATACCGCGTTTTATAAGTCGGAGAGTGAGCAGTTTTGCATTATATAATCACGTAACTGGGACTTAAAACCGCGTAAGGATTTTACGTCTTTGATGCGTGAAGGTATTCTATTGTAAAAGCATGCTCCCTCAAAAGTAATGCTTTTTGAAAGGGATCCTATTACTAAGAATCCGCTGTATGTCTGTCTGTCACCAGGCTGTGTCTCATTAACCGTGATGATGTAACTGTTGAAATTTTCACAGATGTGTATTTCTGTTACCGCTATAAAAACAAACTTAAAAAAATAAAATAAATTAGAGAAAAATTTTAGCTATATGAATATACTCGTAAGGAAGGAAGCTTGTATGTTTCGTGATCATGAACTTATCATTATTCAACCGCACAAAGCCCACTGTTGGACATACCAGTAGGCAATGGATTTAAATAGTGTTATTTTACTGTTGTGCTCCCATGCTGGTCTGGAAGAAATAAAAAAAAACTTAGAATGTACCAACTGCTTCTCTTCCCACGCAGATCGTAAAAACCGATCGAGGGAATGGGCAAAAATACAAATCATGTTAACAGGCGATGCGGCAACCCATCACTGTATTGATTGCTTTTCCATCTTCTCGCCCACCATGACGCTAAAAGTGGCTTTTGGGTCTTGCGGCCCTGGACTCTGCATAGAACCGCAAGACCCAAAATGCTCTGTCTACCCCATTAGAGATAAAGACGTGATAGTATGTATGTATGTATGTATTTTACTGTCGATACAAACTCAAAAGTACGAGACGGAGTAAAGTAGAGAACTCAACCTTTGACCTCCGTGACCTTTATAATTTTAATTTTTACATTTATCATAACATCTTATATTTACTCACGAAGCATATTTTTCATAAATTGGGATATGAATCAGCCTGGTGTAAATCTTACCTATAAGGTTTCCAACAGCTCAAATCAGATACTTTTTTCTAAACGTCAAACCAAACATTTTCTACGGGATTTGTATGAAAATAAAGACTAAATGACGTCATAGTTTCTAATAATGTTTTGCTATCAGTTTTGCGAATCATAAGTCAAAAATAACGTTGAAGATGGTCAAATGACAATTGACATTTTATTGTATTACCAGTACTAAATGAATTTT
The DNA here is from genome assembly GCA_963555685.1 of Acrobasis consociella. Classification (NCBI taxonomy): domain Eukaryota; kingdom Metazoa; phylum Arthropoda; class Insecta; order Lepidoptera; family Pyralidae; genus Acrobasis; species Acrobasis consociella. The sequence continues at coordinate 1,218,731 of OY743106.1, forward strand.
TGACCCACGAAACTTCCTTACCTATACATATAATAAAACATTAAAAATAATGTGTCTGTACATTGAATACAATTTGAAAAAAAAAATTAGGGCCGATACAGACATATTAATAGAGAAAGATTAAAAAAAATGTCTGTCCGTTTGCCTGTTTTGACGGTTTGTATACGATAATCTTTGGCAATACTGGACGGATTCGAATTAAACTTTAGGGTACTTGAGGGTATAATTGATTTTGAAAATGGAACACCTGATACAGTACCATAATGGCGACCTCCGTAGCGTAGTGGTCACCGTGCTAGTCCGCCACCCAGAGGTTCCGGGTTCGATCCCCGGTCAGGGCAAGTTGGAAAATGACCTTTTTCAAATTGTCCTGGGTCTTGGATGTTTATATATGTATGTATTTGTTATAAAATATAGTATCGTTAAGTTAGTATCGAATAAATAACACAAATCTCGAACTTACTTTGGGGCTAGCTCAATCTGTGTAATTTGTCCCTATATATTTATTTATTTATTTTATTATTTAATGGCCCAGCTAAAGTACAATTAATATAAAAATGACGCCTTACCAAAAGTTGTTCAGCCTAATGAGCATTTTCCGGAGACATAAACACGCGGACGAAGTCGCAGACTTCGGCTAGTTTATCTACATTAACGCGAGTTGTTATCTGAATGAATCGCCATGATTGTCTTGATGATGATGAATGCAAGATTAATTGTGGTGATAGTCGATATTATGATAAGATAGAAAAATTGCAAGGTTTCTTTGATAAATTAATCATATTATTATATTTGATTCTTTTGCGAAAATAATGTTTGTTTGACCCAAGCAAAAGAAAGACTTCATTTTGTAATTTTTTAAATATAGAATTACAAAATAAAATTATTAAAGCGCGGGAATGTAGTCAGTGTTTTTGGCACCATGCCACATTAACGACATTTAGATTTTTTATTTAATTTAAGTGTGTTTACATTTAGTTTTTAGTAGTAGTAAAAGCCTGACGTTGTAAAGGATGTAAATATAAAACGAAAACAAAATTTATCAACTACAGGTTTTCTGTGCATTACATATAATTAGCATCTACTAACGACTTCAGTTGGATTTTTTGCCTGTTATTATTATTAAGGGACTTATCGCGATTAATATCGTTTTTTGCCAGATATTTCGACGACCTTTCTGCCGTCATGGACGCGGGCAGACATGGGTTCCAACATAGTGAGGTCCAGAGGAAGACCTAGGATGACATGGAGGGACGAGTTGTCCGCTTTTGACAAAGAATGGAGGGAAGCTGATGATAGAAGTACCTAATTAGAAACAAAAAGGGGAGGCTTTTGCCCGAATATGGAAACGACTAATTAAAAAATTGTCCCGTAATACTAATAACACTAATTGTGACCGCGAAACTCCAAAATCATAAATTTTGCCTGTTACTGCATGCAAGTAAGTGGAAATCCATAGTTTCTGCCTACCCCCATGGGAAACAGGCGTGAAAATATGTATGTATGTACTGCATGCAAAAAATCAAGTCGATCCATTGTTTTGTTGTTAACAGACTTTATAATAGTATACTAGCAGTGTCCGTGGGTTTCGCTCCCCGTGGGAATTTCGGGATAAAGAGTACCCTATGTCCTTTCCTTGGTCTTAAACTATATCCTTACCAAATATAATCTAAATAGGTTCAGTGGTTGAAACGTGAAGTGTTAAAAAACAATCAAATATACAAACTCACTATCATTTATAATATTAGTTAGATTAATTAAGCATAAACATATAAAGCACTAACTAAAATAGGCTAAAAACATCAACTAAACTAAGTGTAACTAAAACAAGAATTAAAAACACCGCTAAACTAAGTGCAGCACTGACGGGACAGCCTCATCGCGATTCACCGCACGCCCGCGATTTTATCTTTATCGACACTATATCACACTTTGTTTCCAGCCAGCAATGCTTTACAATGGTTCTTTTTTGAAAAATAACTGACAAAAAGAGTTGTTCTAAGTTTGAAAACGAATTAGTTTGTTTCTGGTTTATTTCGTTCTTTAATTGGCTGTTAACATTTTAGAATTACATTCTATTTTTGAATTTTATTTAAATGAAAAAACTGTTTTATCGAGTTCCAAAACCGATTTAATCCAGACAAATCGAGTTGCTACCGGTTTTTCACAAGTTTTTGTAATTGGAGCTGCGTTGACACGGCCCGGGCCGTGGGCTGAGCCCTACTGGGGCAGGTTGGGAGTCGCAGCACAATTAGGCGTAACGTACACGCGATGCAAGCCTTGCGACGGTACCAACGATTACGAGCTTCGTAATTTATAGCTAATTTTAATTCGGAATATGGTAAACATTTTTCGATTAAATTTGTTGGTGGAGTTTTAAATGAATTTTATTTTAAGAAAGAGACTGTTGTTTTCAATGTTATTGTTATTTAAAACGCTAAGGGCATAGAGTGTACATTCTTACGGTATCTGCTGTACATGTCTCGCGTTGAAAGTTCAACATATGTTTTTACCTTCTATAAAAATGAAAAAGTGCCGTGCCTTATATAAAAGTGCCGTGTGGTATCCGGCAGAGTAGAAAAGGACCACTCCAACTCCTCTCGTGGATGTCGTAGAAGGCGACTTAGGAATTACAAGCTAAACAAAGCTTATTAACAGCATTCTTCCATGCTGGTCTGGGAGAAGAGAAAAAAAATGGAATGTACCAGCTGCTTCTCTTCCCGCGCAGATCGTTAAAGCCGATCGAGGGAATGAGCAAGACCCATCACTATTTTGATTCCTTGTTCATCTTGGTGCCCACCATCACGCTGAGCGTGGCAATAGACGTGAAAATGTATGTATGTATATGTATATATAAAAATGAAACAAATTTCATAACTTACTTTCAGATGATAGCCATTTTAGTGTTTTGTACCCAAAGAGTAAAAAAAGGCCCTAATACCAAGACTACACTGTCGAGACACTGTCTGCCATTCTGTCTGGCACCAGGCTGTATCTCATGAAGCGTTATGGCTAGACGGTTCATTTCTCAGATGATGTATTTCTTTTGCTGTTATAACAACAAATACTATAAGCAGAATAAAATAAATATTTAAGTAGGACTGCCATACAAAATAAACCTTTTTCATAGATAATTGGTACGGAGCTTTTTGTGCGCGAGTTCGACTCGCACTTAGCCGGTTATTTATACTTCCATGCTAGTATCAGAAAGTAAAGAAACATCATCAGTGGGTGGGAAATCTGATGAGGAGATGGAAAAAGGGATTAAAATAGAGATGGGTTGCTAACCGCAGCGCCTTGATAAATTAAAATCTCGCCCATTCCCTCTGTCGGTTTACTTGCGCGGGAAGAGAAGCAGCTGGTACATTCTTAGCTTTTCTTTTTTCCACACCAGCTAGAAAAATTTGTTTAGAAACCACCATAAAATCTATTTGTTTTTGATAACCGTTCAAGTCCCACTGCTGGGCAAAGGCCCTCTTTCCTTCCATAACTGTCCCTTTCTGTCCCTGGTCATAACCTTCTAGTCCTGTTCGAATGCTTTCAAGTAGTAAAAACGAAGAAACAACTCATATAAATTTAAAATTCCAACTGACGTGTTCTACAACATTGGGAGAGATTGAACCAACACCCGACCTTCCTGACATGTAACCTCAAGTTATCGATTGCCTCTATAGTTCATCATGGTCCATGTGTCTCCGCGGTGTAAACTGACTGATTTGGTCCATGTCGCCTGATTAATGTCCTAACCGGGCCGGGGGGCGAGGGGGGGAGAAACTAAGGGTTGTAACAATCTGCAGTAATAGCGGAGTATTTTTTATGCCGTATATTATTACTCTGTGCTACTACAAACTAAACTATACCAGGCCTGTCTCACTCCGCGGTAGGTATTAAAAACGCAAGTACGTACGGCGGCCTCGCCGGCTTGGCTAACCAGTGCGCCAGAAAAGGTAAGCGTTACGCGATAGAAAGAGACGGAAAGAGATGGAACGTCTAGGTGAATATAACTGTAGGTTATTAGCGTTGTGCGATCTGAATTGAACTTAATTGTGTCGTAGCGAGAGTCGCTATTACTTTAATTGATTTTTCGGAGTGAATCTTCTGTACTTGTACTATTATGTATTCTGTGACTATACATTCGTACACACGACGTGTTCGCTCGCTCAACGTCCTCGACAATGCGAGAACGGGGGAGAGACGCGAGGCCGAAGAAGGTGGATGCATATTGCGCGGGACCATAGGAGATTCCGTTCTGAACTTATATTAATTCTGTGGTAATAGATATCTTGGACTTTAGTCCGAGAGAGTACAGGTTTACCTGTATAACCTTATTTTGTTTATGAACATTACTCCTAGAATCCTTCTTCCTAATAATATTATAAATGTGAAAGTGAGTTTGTATATTTGTTACGTCTTCACGCTTCAACCACTGAACCTATTTAGAAGAACTTTAATATGGATATAGTTTGATACCCAGGGAGGGACATAGGATTGTTTTTATCCCGAAATTCCCACGGGGAGCGAAGCCCACGGGCACAGCTAGTAAGTAATAAAATCATATGTCTTGACAGGTCCATGTATCTAATATATTATAAGCGACAGTATACCCGCGTCACAGTCGATCGACGAGACCGACGACGGTCGGCGACAGTCGCCGATTATCAGCGATCGTCGCCGGCCGTCGTGACTCAGGTTGCGGGCATAATATCGCTTGTAGAGCGCTAAGTGAAATTGTCATCTTTATTAGATGAATATACCTACATGTGCTAAAATAAAAATAACTTAATGTCCATAACGTTTGAACCCACATAGAAACCTTTCTTCAATTACAATTACATGTCATAAAGTTAAACAAATAAATAAATAAAACATTGTTATTATTTTTTTGTTACAAATGCAAATAAATAATTTATCTAATTTAGCTAAATAAAATGAGAAGTTCATTCTCAGAAGTGAGATACAAGATGCACAAAAAAAATAAATAAAAAAAAAATGTTTATTTGCCGAACACCAACTTTATCAATTACTAACGTGTTTAATTGACCATATTACATTTATTTCCTTTGTCCCTTCGTCGGTAACCCAAGCAAGGGTCAACCCTATTTCGGGGGCAGCCGGTAATCTCTGGAGGTGACAGGGAGCCCCATGCTACAGGCCGCAAGATGCGAGCCCTCATTTTTCAAGTAATGCTGATTAGTTTGTGTTCCCGATTATACGCTAGATTTATTTTTAACATGTTGTGAGACGTATCGGTAAGTTGTGCTTAAAACAATTTAGTAAAGTAGATATAAGTAGTTGTAGCGGCGCGTGTGTATATATTTTTGGCCTTTGAGTGCCTTTGTGATTTGCCGTTAATGTTGATAATTAGTTGGTGAAATTAAAATGCAGTGATCTTTTGAGAGTTGAATGATAAGTGTATTTCGATTTTTAAATTACAACGTCATGGATAAAAGGAAGTGGGAACAATTGTTGACCAATAGTACATGCGCAAATACGGAGTAGGCAGAGCCTCATTGGCTGCCACAGCTGACCGTTTGTCACGTGATAACGATGGGCGGATGGTTGTGGTGTTCTTCCGTCAGGGGGCTCTCCAGCAGTCGGGTTGCCATTAGCGTAAACATGCCCGCGGCCTTGAAAGCATCAGCTTTTAAAAAAGTCTTTATGCGTCTTCATTTTCTACGAGAGGACAAATCTTCACGTAAGGGCGTCTGATGATGCCTGAGGACGTCTGGATGTCAGCAACTCGGGAGATGCCGTCTTTTCCGGGTATGCTTTTGACGACTCGACCAAGTTGCCATTTTAAAGGAGGAAGATTGTTGTCCTTTACGACGACCAATGTATTTGGTTGCAATTCAGCCGTGTTTTCCCTCCATTTTATGCGCGTCTGCAACTCGGAGATGTACTCCTTCGACCAGCGTGACCAGAACTGCTGCCTACACTGCTCCACCCGTTGGTAGCGATTGAGGCGATGCACGGGAGCGTCCTTGATGTCCTCAGCGTAAACGGGAGTGGTGAGAGGACGACCGATGAGGAAGTGTCCTGGACTTAGTGGCTGCAGGTCGTCTGGATCCGTAGATAGCGGTATCAGCGGACGAGAGTTGAGCGCTGCTTCTATCTGGCTGAGTACCGTAGTAAATTCCTCGAAAGTGAGGTGAGCATTGCCTATTACACGTCGCAGGTGATATTTGCACGATTTCACCCCGGCCTCCCATAATCCCCCAAAATGTGGCGTTTGAGGTACTATAAATGAAAATTTTATGGACTGACTGTGAGCGTATTCAATAATATCAGAACTACATTGAGAAAGAAACTGAGCAAAATCATTACGAAGACCTACGAAGTTACGACCGTTGTCTGAAAATATTTCGGACGGTTTACCTCTTCGCGATATGAAGCGCTTAAGAGCAAGTAGATAAGCGTCAGTAGTGAGGTCACTAACTAATTCCAAATGGATCGCACGCGTAGCAAAACAAATAAATAGACAAATGTGACTTTTGACTAACTGGGCACCTCTGCCCTTGCGGTTGAGAATGAAAACAGGACCTGCAAAATCACACCCAACTCGAAAAAAGGGAAAACTAGACGTAGTTACACGTTCCTTGGGAAGATTACCCATAAATGGGTTTAGCGTCTTTCCTCTTAAGCGCGTACATATAACGCATTGATGAGACACTTTGCGAGCTAAGTTTCTGCCAGACAAAGGCCACCAATTTTCGCGTATACGATAAAGGAGTGCCTGTGGGCCTGAGTGCAAAGATTGGATGTGCTCATATCTAAATAATAAAATAGTGAAGTGGTGTTTACTACATAAGAGTATAGGGTGTTTTTTACAGTAGTCAAAATCGGGAGAATTCTTTATTCTGCCACCAACTCGTATTACGAGGGCCACACCGAAAAGATCGGGAATAGAATACTTAGGAATAAATTAGAGTAAAACCTTTTTGGTGTTTGAAATGTAGTATTATTTCGAATACAACTCCATTTTTGAATTTTAAATAAATTAAAAAAGAAAAGAGTATTGACCATTTGAATTTGACAAGTCGGTAAGAAAAATGGAGCTTACGCGGGAACATTTTCGTGCAATAATTTTTCATAACTTTCGTCGAGGTTTATCTCAAGAACAATGTCTCGCCGAGCTTGTTTCTATTTATGAACTTGAAGCACCTAGTAAAACGACTATATATCGTTGGTATTCTGAGTTTCGTCGTGGACGTTCCTCTCTTACCACAGTCCCTTCTACTGGTCGGCCAAAAACAGCGGTAACACAAGATAACATCGATGCTGTACGCCAATTAATAAAAGAAGATAGACATGTGACATACGAGCAGATTCGGGTTTCTCTCAGCATTGGTATGACAGCCATTCAGACCATTTTACATGATGAACTGGGTGTCAAGAAGTTAGTTTCACGCTGGGTGCCCCACCGTTTGACCGAGGAACAAAAGTCGGCTCGTGTTAATTGGTGTCGGTCTGCTCTGCAACGGTTCAATGGAGGGAGCTCAAATGCAGTTTACAATATCGTCTCTGGCGATGAATCGTGGATTTATTCATATGAGCCCGAAAGAAAACATCAATCGGCAGTTTGGGTCTTCGAGGGTGAGGTCAAGCCAACAAAAGTTATTCGCTCACGCAGCGTGTCGAAAAAAATGGTCGCTTCGTTTGTATCGAAAACTGGTCATGTGGCTACGATTCCTTTACAAGAACGAAGGACGGTTACTGCTGATTGGTACACAACAGTTTGTTTGCCGGAAGTCATAAGAGAACTTCGTAAAATTAATCCAAATCGTCGTATAATCCTTCACCACGATAATGCGAGCTCACATACCGCACGCAAAACAAGCGCGTTTTTAAATCTGGAAAACGTGGAGTTGATGGACCATCCTCCGTACAGTCCTGACCTGAACCCCAATGATTATTTTACATTACCAAGAATTAAAGATATGCTACGTGGTCAACCGTTTCACGGCCCAGAAGAGGTGGTCAAAGCTTACAAATCAGCTGTTTTGACTGTATCCACTTCAGACTGGAATTACTGTTTCAATAATTGGTTTGATCGAATGCAAAAGTGCATTGACTGTCACGGAGAATACTTCGAAAAACAATAAAAGTAAACATTATTATATTATCTTAGTACTTTTTTCTATTCCCGATCTTTTCGGTGTGGCCCTCGTACATGGTTATCATCCATAAATAAACTTAAACTAGCGAGCTTGTGTTTTGATTTGAGACCCTTTCCGTTATGTAGCAAATTGTAGGTATCTTTGAAAGACTCTCGTTGTGATAACTTTGCGAGTGTGTTGCCTGCATTCCGGAGCTCATTGACAGTGATCGCGCTCGACAGCTTACCTGTTTTGTTACGCGCATTATGAATAAAACGAAGTAAATAAGCTGTAGAACGTAAAATGCGATTGTATTGCGAAAACCTATGAAATGGAAATAATGACACCTTTTCACTGTCATTAATTTTTTGACCGAGCGAGCGAAGCGAGCGAAGCGTCTCAGTTTCGACATTGGCCAAAAATTCTTTTGTCCGTCTGTCTGTCTGTCTGTCTGTCTGTCTGTCTGTCTGTCTGTTCTCGCCTACAGGTCGCATTTCTTAACCGATTCTCATGAAATTTTGTAAGCAGGTTCAGCAACTAAATAGAATTTTTTTGTCGAGCCAGTTTTTCGAAATTTTTCAAAATGGCGGAAATATGGGGGTTTGAAATTTTAAAACTGTCATATATCCGCCATTTTAAAATATTTTCAAAAATGTCATTCAACTTTTTTGTTGCCATTATAAAAACGCAACTTTTTTATTTGAACAACATTTTTTTCTGAACAACTTTTTTATACGGTACATATACTTGAACGAGTTTAGGGTGACTCGCGAAATCTAGCTGACTGAGCCGTAACGGATATACAATACAAATCTTCTTACAAAATATACTGAAACTATTTAAGGGTCGATTCAGTCCGGGTTACTGAACAACTTTCTTAAAAATGCATGTCTACCGTGAGAATCAAACCCACGACTTCCGAGTTACAAGGTCAATGTCTTGACCACGATTTTTAAGAAAATAAGAAAATTGACAAACATTTATTTTGTTGCGTACATTGAATACCATCTAGTTCATAAAAAAAACAATAGATGTCGCAAGAAAAATTTTAAAACTCTTAGAACTCGCTATGGTTCTTTTTATAAGTTTACAAGATCGACTTGATTTTTCAGTCAACTTCTAAAAGGAGGTTATCAATTCGACATTTTTGTTTTTTTTTTGTGTATGTTACCTCATAACTCCGTCAAATACAAACCGATTTAAAAAATATATGTTTCGTTTTAAAGAATGCACTGCAAGGTTGGTCCCATGTAAACAACATCTTGGAACTGGAGACCGAAATTCTTCAAAAGACAACTGCAGCTCAAATATTAATAATACATTTGCATGCTCATATCACTTTCTATTATAAACCGATTCTAATGATTCAATGTTTGTTTGGAAGAATTGCTTATAAGTTTCTTATAATTTGAGTGAAGATATGATGAAGGGTTTTGGATCTGGGGTATAAAACTCAGGAAAGAAAGACAGCAAGTCACTTGCAAAAAGGTTTTTTTGATAACCCTTTTTGTTAACCTCGCAGACCAAAGTCAATGACCGAGCCCGCTTAAATGAACTCTGCTTAAATGTCAATGTAATCCCATCAAAAACAATACTTGTCAAAAAAACCAAGTCTCGCAACTCAGTTGTTCTGCGGTAAAAAGTTGTGAGATCCATGTAATACCAAGTCGGTTATTAATTTATTCAGTCTCTACTTAAGCGACTTTCTGTCTTAATACGTCCAGTCTCTAAGACCACGATCGTGGTCCATAACAATTGAAAATCAATTGTGTCTGGAATCTCCGTACTCGAAGTATTAAGTTGTTACGTAATAATTAACAGCATCTTATAGTGCCGCATACCAATATTAAAATTCTTTAATGTTTTATAAAAATCTATCGAGACTTGGCCATCGCACTAAATAATTGAATTTACATGTGTTTTCAGGCGATTGAATTTACACGTGTTTTCAGGCGATGGCCAAGTCTCAATATATTTATATAAAACATTAAAGAATTTTAATATTGATATGCGTCACTATAAGATGCTGTTAATTATTACGTAACAACTTAATGCTTCGAGTACGGAGATTCCAGACACAATTGATTTTCAATTGTTATGGACCACGATCGTGGTCTTAGAGACTGGACGTATTAAGACAGAAAGTCGCTTAAGTAGAGACTGAATAAATTAATAACCGACTTGGTATTACATGGATCTCACAACTTTTTACCGCAGAACAACTGAGTTGCGAGACTTGGTTTTTTTGACAAGTATTGTTTTTGATGGGATCTCATTTCTTTTTGTATTTTGTAGACAGTTCTACTTTTCTCCTTTTCGGTACCTTCTACTTATTGTATATATGTATATCTACCAGCAACGAATTTTCTTAAAGCCCTCTCTCTTTTCCGCGCGCCCCGCCACTGTCCCCGCCCCGCGCCCTCGCGCTAGCACCGCGCAGCGCGTAGTAACGGCCCGCGCTCACTCGCTAGCATCGCAGCGCGTGGTATAATAATTAATTTACAACCTTACGCACTCGTAATAAGTACGAATACGCACGTAGGTACGTTTTTTGCATTAAATAATTTAATTTACACGTGTTTTCATGACGGGAATACCCATTTTTTGCTCGATTTGGCAGGGGCACTACCATGCGCCTATATTTATATGGGACTAGCTTAAACCCGCGGCTTCGCACGCAATAATAAAAACTGCCGTAAAACATCGTTACGAATAAAGCCAATATTGAAAAATTTAACTGAAGACTTGGCTGTATGGGCTTAATTTTCTTTGCGGTCTTTTCTAGATTTTTTAGTTTTTCCTTGATTCATACACCAAACACTACTTATATTCCAAATTTGAAGCTTCTAGGTCTGCTAGAAGTGCCTTAGAATTTTGATGATCGGTGAGTCAGTGAGTGACAAAATTAAGAAATTTGACCCGTTATAGTTCTTAAAATACTGGTTCAAATTGAATGAAATTTGAAATATACCGTGTCTTTACAATGCTTGCATGGTTACTGAAAATTTCAGTCTTCTAGTTTTATCCACAACGAAGTTACAGGGGGTCGAAAATGGTCTGAATTGCTTCGAGAAAAGGATGGTACGGCCGTGACGCTTTTTTGCTCGACTTGGTGGGGGCACTGCCGTGCCCCCAGATAAGGTAAAGTACTGCATGCGGTTATATTCTGATAACAAAAGTGTTCAAAATTCAAAATTACAATTGTAATAGGCTAAAAGCCCGGAACCGGCCTACAGCGAAAGTACCGGCGAACCACAATAATAAAGAAGCTGCACAGGCCTACGCGCACTGTTACTCAATTGGTTTACCCTCGAATTGCTCCCCACCTACAGATTAACCTTTGGTGATAATGAACCAATTTGACACCTACACTGGGCCACATATTAACAATTCTGTGCCCATAGCGGCCGTTACTCGATCTTGGCGTTCTGGAGAGATCACTTATTCCAGAACCCAATTCCCTCTTATATTAGCATGGGCAGTGACCATCCACAAATCGGGATGTTACTACGTTGCCCTCTCTCGTTCTCGCCGACTAGCGGACATAGTTTTTGAGCCATTTAATTTAGACCGCCTCACCAGAATAGTTAAATGAAACTTCTTCTGTTAAGAATAGAGGAGGAAAAGAGATTGAATAAGCTAGCAAATGTAAGGGGTGTGTAATGGGTTTAGTAAGGAGGGGTATACTTCAAATCGAGATCGTCATGTTTTTGGAAAACAACGAAAATATAATTTAGCAATTTAAATAAGGTTGATTATCTGAAATTTGTGCTAAGAGTTTTGGATTGAGGATGGCGATGATAACAATAACATTTTAATTTTCATCACAACGTTATGTCCAACATTCGGAAGTCGGTTTTAGCAACATTCAGAATTATTTAAGGATAATGTAGTATCTATTTATTGTTGCATATCGTAGTATACAATGTCCTTTTTAATTAAGTACAAATATTTTAAGGGGTGATTCAGTCCATCATTTCGAACAACTATTCCCAATAAATGTATATCGAAATACGAAAAAAAAAATTTCATTTTCGATAGTAATGATATCACGTGACTACTTCGATTTGTATGAAAACCTAAAATTTTTTTTTCGTATTTCGATATACATTCATTGGGAAAAGTTGTTCAAAATGATGGACTGAACCACCCCTTAAAATATTTGTACTTAATTAAAAAGGACATTGTATACCAATCCCTATTGTTTTTATAAGTATGAACTTGTTTAACACATTTGCTGCCATAAGAATTACTGGTGAAATCACATGATCTTCTCGGTTTCGGGGCCTTTTTTCACTGTGTATGCTATTTTGTAGAAAATACTCTCCAGCTATATACAAAAACTTGAATATTTTGAATTTTTAGACACCAAGCTTCGGAGGAGCTACTAAAAATCTCTCATCTTGTAACCTCGCCTGCCATGTTTTTCGAGTCATATGATGAGGTAGCAAATATCTAATTTATCTAAATGACTAGACGATATTCAGTCATTTTGTTAAACGTTGCGTTCAATATCGTGGGGCTTATGCGTAAAGGATAGGCGGTAGGCCTGTCTACTTTCTTCCCAACAGGTTTCAAAACCCTCAAGTGGCTTTTGCTAAGCCAGGAAAAAGATTAGGATATCGGTTATTCCATGGTTGTAAAGTTATAAAGGCTCGCGAGGTCTACTGTTCTAACAGAACTACTAGTACTACTTATGAATTAACTGAGTTTGGTTTTAATTTTAGCTCAGGTAACTCGGACGGAGAAATATTATTTGAGTTATGATTAGCATTATTAATAAATTCTGCTCCTTGTAAAAAATCGGGTCCGTTCCACCACAGGCTTGATGAAGAAAGGTCCTCAAGACTGACACCTCGCGAGACCAGGTCTGCTGGATTATCCTTCCCGCTCACGTGACGCCATGTAAATTCACTCGTCAGATCGTGTATCTCAACGACGCGATTTTGTACGAAGGTTTTGAGTAAAGAAGGTGACATGCGGAGCCAGCCTAAAACGATTGTGGAATCCGTCCAAAATATTACGTCATCGATCGTACGAGTGAGTGAAGCGCGGACCTTATCATAAAGCCTAGCACCTAGTAAAGATGCTGTCAGTTCTAAGCGTGGGATACTGACAGGGGAAATCGGGGAAACTTTTCCCTTCGAGATAAGAAGGCGTATGACTACCTGGTTTTCGCGTATTGTACGCACATATATACATGCACCATACGCAGTTTGTGAGGCGTCTGTAAAAACATGTAATTCCGTCTTTGTGGGATTGAATTGAAAGGCATGACGCGGTACAGTTATATTGAATAGATAAGACAGACTATCGAGAAACCGGTTCCATTCTCGCACGATATCAGCTGGGAGCGGGTCGTCCCATTGCAATTTTAATAGCCAAAGTCTCTGTAACAGCACTTTACCTATCATGACAAATGGACTTAATAAACCCAATGGGTCAAAAATTTGCGAAACAACTGACAAAATTAAGCGCTTAGTAATGGGTTTGTTATCTCTTTGATTATGGATAAGCGTATTAAAATTAAAATGGTCAGTGGCATTACAAAAACCCAAACCTAATGTGCGACATTGGCTTTGTTCGCCTAGATTTAAATCTTTGAAAGTACTAGCTGAGTCTAAGGAGTCACATGAGTCAGCATCAATTGGAAAATTAAATTTCCATTTGTGCAATGGAAAACATGCTGACTTCAACAATGCCACTGCGCCTTTACAATTATTTAATAACGCCTCTTTGTCATCATCAGAGGTCAAAAGGTCATCCACGTAAAAGTCGTCTCGAACAAGCCTTTGGACTTTAATGTCAGAGCATTCGGCTGCTAGCTGTTTTAGGCATCTAACGCTAAGATAAGCTGAGGAAGCTTGGCCGTAGGTTACAGTGTTTAGGCGATAAAACTGGAGAGGCTGAAATGGATCCTCACGCCAGATGATGAGCTGGAGGTCGCGTTGAGAAGGTGTGACTAATACCTGCCTATACATTTTTCGCAATCTGAAATAGCGGTGTACCTAAACTGCCTAAAGCGTAACAGTATGGCGAGTAAATCACCTTGTATAGGGGGTCCTACCATCTCAAGGTCGTTTAAAGACTTAGAACTACTAGTTTTTGCGCTTGCGTCGAACACAACACGTAGTTTTGTCGTTGTGCTATGTTCGCGAAACACTCCATGGTGTGGAGTGAAATAGTGAATTTTTGAAGGTTCGCTAACTTGAGTCATGTGACCTAGCTCGACATATTCTCGCATGAAATTAATATATAATTTTTTATAACTATCAGGTGCGCGTGATAACCTGTTTTCTAGTGCAAGGAACCGACGTTTTGCTTGGGGAAGTGATTCACCCAAAACCTCAGGTGATTCTTTGAGAGGAATGTAAACAATAAATCTGCCCTCACTATTGCGAATAGTAGTGGTAGCAAATAAATGCTCACATGCCCGCTCTTCATCTGTAAGCGTATCAAGAGGTTTAGGTAACTCCTCGAGCTCCCAGAACTTACGTAATTGTAGGTCAATAGACTGTGAAAAGTTACATTGAACCTGTCCATTTTTGCGCGTATTGTGATGGATGGGTCCCGAAATAATCCAGCCTAGTTTGGTATTTTGAAGGAACGGACCGTTTGGTAAGCGCATCTTGCCATCGACTAACAAGTCCCAAAACTTATCAGCACCTATCAAAATATCAATTTTTTGACAACCTAGAAAATCTGAATTTGCCAACTGTACATGGTCAGGAATCCTGAACTGCGCGCTTTGTTCATGTATAGCTGGTAGTGTAGAAGTTATTTCTTGCAAAACGTAACACTTAATGCGCATCGAGTAGGTACTTAGGCGTGATTTAATTCTAATATCGCAAGTTTGCGTCGACTGTGATACTGAATTACCTATTCCCCGTATCTCAGTAGTGGACTGTATTAATTCAATGTCTAAAAGTTTGCAGAGTGATTGAGTAATGAAACAGCTTTGGCTACCACTGTCGAGTAAAGCGCATACCGTATGATATTTATTGTATTTATCTCGGATCTCGACTAGTGCAGTAGACAAAAGGACTGGTGCACTACCGCACTGTGTACTTGTGTGAGTGTTCGTATGGATGTTGCTAACTGGATTGTCAACTTGTTTTTTATGAACGATTTGCGATTGAGTGGGGCAATGCGACGGTGCATCTTCCGAGGCTACCTGTAGTTGGGCAGTATGGATAGCGTGGGAACTTGCGTTACAAATAGAAGTGTTATGCGTATTAGGATGAATTAGTGTGTTGTGCTTTAGGTTGCATTGCCTACACGGACCAAACCTACAGTCATTGACGACATGTCCGGAACGCAAGCAATTCTCACACAACTTGTGATCGCTTACGAATTTAATTTTAGATTGTAAATCTGAGTTTAAAAATTGTGTGCACGAATAAATTGGATGCTTACCCTTGCACATCAAGCAAGCTTTGTGTGAGAATCGCTCAGAGGGCAGTGTCTTATTTGAAGAAACGTTGCACTGTGATAAGTGGGATTTAGTGTGTGTATTTGACTTTTTGAGATCAAAATTGCTCGTACTATCTTTGGTATGCGAAAGTGCTAATGTTTCTAACAAATCAGACCTGTCCCTGAGAAATTGCAACAACTGATCGACCTTCAACTTGACCATCAGAGTTAGACAATAGCGTGCCTTTATGCTGCTCCCACTCGCGTTCAGTAGTTTTATCTAATTTAGTGACTACAATGTATATGAGCAGCGTATCCCAATATTCCGTAGGTTCACCTAGGGTTTTTAGGCAGCGTAGGTTATTAATAATAGTGTTAATGAGTTTGCGCAAAAGTGAAGGTGACTCTCTAGTCAGTGCTTGTATCGAAAACAATGCTTTGACGTGACTTTGCACCAATAACCTAGCGTTATCGTACCTATTTAGTAAAAGTTCCCATGCAACCGCGTAGTTGGCAGAAGAAAGTTTAATCCCACTTATGACTAATTCGGCACTGCCTGTTAGCGAAGATTTTAAATAGTGGAACTTTTGGATGTCGCTAATTTCAGTGGAATTGTGCACTAGTGAAATAAATGTGTCCCTGTAGGACAACCAAGTTTCCAGTGACGAGCCATCATACGATTTTAACGAAATGGTTGGTAATTTTACAGATGACTGTTTGCTAGAACAAGTGCCGTGATTGCATGATTTGGATTCGTTAGTAACCTCACTTTCATTGAGAATAGATTCAGCTCGAGCTAGTGTACTATAGTAGCTATCCTCGAACTGCTGACGCTGATCTAATTGCTCATCAATATGACTATCAAAAACATTCTCCTCAATTTTAGATTGAATATTATCGAATTCAGAGAACAAACGATCTGTGCCTTTTATGCGTAATTTTAAATCTATTTTCGATTGAGAATCTGAGGTCGTAACACTAACGGTTTCTAGGTAATTTGAAAATTTGGTAAGCCTACCCTTTATGATACCCCGTTTTTTAATCAGATCACGAATGATTTGCTCAGTTTTTTCATCAGAAGAATATCTAAAGGGGGACCTATCACGAGATTTAGGAACATTTTCAGTATCAGACATTAAGGGCATTTTGGCGGATTATGAGAAGACGAGGTACTTACGTGCGAATATCGTATGCTGGTCAGGACAGCTTGTGCTAGCAGGGGCACACGGCTGTAACAGACCCTGGGTAATAAGCAACACTCACCACACTCACTGGAATTCACTCGGCACTCTGAAGATCTGGAGATCCGTAGGTGCTGGTTTTAGATTTGGTGATGAAGGACCAAGTTATGTAGCGGCGCGTGTGTATATATTTTTGGCCTTTGAGTGCCTTTGTGATTTGCCGTTAATGTTGATAATTAGTTGGTGAAATTAAAATGCAGTGATCTTTTGAGAGTTGAATGATAAGTGTATTTCGATTTTTAAATTACAACGTCATGGATAAAAGGAAGTGGGAACAATTGTTGACCAATAGTACATGCGCAAATACGGAGTAGGCAGAGCCTCATTGGCTGCCACAGCTGACCGTTTGTCACGTGATAACGATGGGCGGATGGTTGTGGTGTTCTTCCGTCAGGGGGCTCTCCAGCAGTCGGGTTGCCATTAGCGTAAACAGTAGTAGTAATATTGTTGAGTCTCCCATGCTGGTCTGGGAGAAATAAAAAAACTTAGAATGTACCAGCTGCTTCTCTTCCCACGCAGATCGTAAAAGCCGATCGAGGGAATGGGCAAAAATGAAAATCATATTAACAGGCGATGCGGCTAGCAACCCATCACTGTATTGATTGCTTTTCCATCTTCTCGCCCACCATGACGCTAAAGGTGGCTTTTGGGTCTTGCGGCCCTGGACTCTGCATAGAACCGCAAGACCCAAAATGCTATGTCTGCCCTATTAGGGATAAAGACGTGATAGTATGTATGTATATTGTTGAGCGTAGGTTTAGAGATCATCATCATTTCAGCCGCATAACGTCATAGGCTTCTCCCAAAGATTTCCAAAACAACCGAACTAGAGCGGCCTGCATCCAGCGCCTTCCAGCAACCTTGGTCAGGTCGTCAGACCACCTTTGTATATGAACTTTAGTTATATAGCACAGTGTTCTCGAAGTGAACACAGCTTGCATATGCAAAGGTTTTTGCTTATGCATGCTGTGTTCACTTCGAGAAGACTGCACTTCCACATGTTTCCGAATATTTTAGATACTTGCATAGGAAGATGTTAGTGTGTAATGTCAGTTTTGTAAACGTAATAAAAAAATAATATAATTGACCGAGCGAGCGAAGCGTCTCAGTTTCGAGATTAGCCAAAAATTATTTTGTCCGTCTGTCTGTCTGTCTGTCTGTTCTCGCCTACAGGTCGCATTTCTTAACCGATTCTCATGAAAATTTGTAAGCAGATTCAGCAACTAACTAGAATTTTTTTGTCGAGCCAGTTTTTCGAAATTTTTCAAAATGGCGGAAATATGTGGGTTTAAAATTTTAAAAGTGTCATATATCCGCCATTTCCAAATATTTTCAAAAATGTTAGTAGACTTTTTTGTTGCCATTATAAAAACGCACTTTTTTTATTTGAACAACTTTTTTGTCTGATCAACTTTTTTATACGTTTTACTTGAACGGGTTTAGGATGACTCGCGAAGTCTAGCTGACTGAGCCGTGACGGATATAAAATACAAATCTTCTTACAAAATATACTGAAACTATTTAAGGGTGAATTCAGTCCGGGTTACTGAACAACTTTCTTAAAAATGCGTATCTTACTAGACACAGATCGTGTTATACCGGGGCCGGCAGCCAATTCGGCCGGCAACGGAGGCACATCCTTTGGAATAATATTCGCGAGGTCTAAGTTCGTGGCGAACTACTAGTTTAAATACAGATAAACATTAGACATAATGTATACTAAAACTAGTAGTTCGCCACGAACTTAGACCTCGCGAATATTATTCCAAAGGATGTGCCTCCGCTGCCGGCGCTGATTGCCGAATTGGCTGCCGGCGCCGGTATAACACGATCTGTGTCTGTAGTAAGATATGCTTTTTAAAAAAGTTGTTCAGTAACCCGGACTGAATTCACCCTTAAATAGTTTCAGTATATTTTGTAAGAAGAGTTGTATTTTATATCCGTCACGGCTCAGTCACTAGACTTCGCGAGTCATCCTAAACCCGTTCAAGTATAACGTATAAAAAAGTTGTTCAAATAAAAAAAATGCGTTTTTATAATGGCAACAAAAAAGTCTAATGACATTTTTGAAAATATTTGGAAATGGCGGATATATGACACTTTTAAAATTTTAAACCCCCATATTTCCGCCATTTTGAAAAATTTCGAAAAACTGGCTCGACAAAAGAATTCTATTTAGTTGCTGAATGTGCTTTCAAAATTTCATGAGAATCGGTTAAAAAATGCGACCTGTAGGCGAGAACAGACAGACAGACAGACAGACAGACAGACAGATGGACAAAATAATTTTTGGCTAATCTCGAAACTGAGACGCTTCGCTCGCTTCGCTCGCACGGTCAACTAAAAATTAAGTGAATTAGTTTCAATTAATTTTATGTTATTATTTAGCTTAATTTACATTTTAATAAGTTCGTATAGTTTGAATTTAAGTAAAAAAAATCCAGTAAATCCTACATGTATACTTAATTTATAGGCGTGTTAAAGTGCCGGTAAAGACCTTATACTTATACCTCCTTCCTTAAATTGTCTCAAAATATCATGTTGTATTTTACATTATTTTACTTAATTATATGTATTATTATTTGTATCGGTCGTTTTGGAAATCCTCGGGGTAGGCCTATGTCCAGCAGTGGACTTCCTGTGGCTGATATGATGATGATAATGATATCTTGTATCGAAAATACTTTGTTATTTAGTCGTAGACAATAAAAAAATAAGAATATAAAAAAAAGTAATTTATTTACAACTTGTGATTTAATCGATATTGTGACATACATTAATATTATAAAATAGTTAAAGAATGATCACAAAATCCAATAGTCATTAGATATGTAATATAAAAAGAACAGCTCTTTATGTTAGTTAAATACGCAAAAATATCACATGACGTGTGGTCATTGTATTGTATAATGAAATTATATTATGTTTATATTTGCCGTGTGTATCCAGAAGAGTAGAATAAGACTACAAGTCTGTCCATGGATGTCGTAGAAGGCGACTTATGAAATACAAGCTAAACAAAGCTTATAAAACATCAACGAGACCTCTCCAACCCGTCTGGCCAGCGTGGAGACTGTACCTGGTGTAAATCCTCTAGCTGCTCTGGTAGTTCAGAGAGGGTCGTGCTCCTGCAGTGGAGACTAAAGGACCTGATGTTGATGATGTATATACTTAGTATAGTTATTTAGATACACAGTAAAAACATTTGAAATACATATTTATACATATTTACACGTGTTGTGGCCTGTACATTTAACCGAGCTATGTTTGCAAGACCTCCTTTGGGCGAAGTTGGGAGCCGACCACGTCATTAGGCGGTTGGCATGACTTGCTCGTTGAACATTCAGTGCCAGAGCTCTTTAAAAACACATTAATTAAAGTCATTTGCAGGCATTTTTGGAAGTTTTAAAATACTAACATGGATTTTAGAGTTAGTAGGCCTTTTTAACCATGAAATCATGAGAAAGAACGTAAATAACCGGCTAAGTGCGAGTCGGACTCAGAGTTGTTTTAGAATATAAAAAGGATTTTATATACATATCATAAATATTGTCCAAAAACAAACTTACTCGAATAGCCTATTCCTTGCAAATGAATTTATCTTGTAAACAACATTCTTACACGTGTTGCGTTGCGTGTTGCATTGGAAATTATATTAAGCATTTTGTATGTTATATGCCTAAATAATACACGCAGAAATGAGCCCAAAGAGTCGAATTCATCAAAAATATTCACGTACTTATTTATGTACACATCCGGACCGTAATTACTACGTTAAATAATTAAAAGTATACATAATTTATGTGGAATGCCCATTAGTCGTAAATAATATTTAATATAATTTGCATAATCACCATAGTAACAATAAACACGATATACTAGGTATATTCTGTTATAAGTACTTGTATTATAATTGGTCCTCAGATTACAAAACAAATCCTAATAATCTAACTCTCACATAATTTCATAAAATATTTACTTAATGTTACAAGTATTATACCTAAATTAGAAAACAATTAACATTTTGAGATGTAATTAACAGTAACGCTGTCAAAATCCAATGTCCAGGAAACCACGCCATCTTGTTACCATAGACAAAGTTTTAGTGACGTCATTCTTTACTACGAGTCGACTATCATGTAGCAGCACCGCTATGGAGGAAACCAACATTTTAAAAGTGGTAACAACCCATTTTATTATTTCTAAATCCATTAAAAATAAGACTAGCCAGTGAGATAGTAGACATTGTAGATATCTTCGTCTCTCGAGTTCCCGCTATCAGGGCCCTGGAACAAACAAACATTAATTAGTTCAATGTGACTCGTGTTTAATTATTTACTCTTATCAGCAGTCGTTATAGATAGGTTATCTTTTTAATAATGTAATTGATATTTGGATTGAAGCATTGATTTGTTTTCTTTTCGTGTGTGCAAGTGGCCAACACTGGTGTATGACTTTTTAAACTGCATAAAGGCATTTGAAGTATTGCTGGGTTTAAAAAGAAAGTCAGTCATTAGTCGATATGACAATCAAGGGCCGAAATACGCTATTTTCCAACAAGTCAAATCAGATAATTTTTTCTAAACGTCAAAACAAACAGTTTCTATGGGATTTTGTATGAAATACAGGCAGATGACGTCACAGTTTTTTGTAGTCAAATAGCGCTCTTATTATCAGTTTTTCTGCAAAAATAAATTTAAAATCACATTAAAATGGATTTGTTTAAAGACAAGTGACATTATTTTGGGACAATTTATTTTGTTATCAGTACAAAATAATTTATTTTTGACTTAGGAAAATACCCAATTCCTTGCAGATTACTTTATGAAATTCATGTTGTAAATTCAGCGCATAATATTTGTACTTCTTCTTGTCTTGTAATAAAGAGCTTGCTGTTGTCGGTGGACTTAAGTGGAACTGCCTCTGCTCTTCCCTCTGATATCCTTTTAATGTCTTGGTAGGACACAACTCCTAACTTTTTTTAAATTTATTGGAAAAATTTATAAACCCGAAAAAAATACTATTTTTCGAAACGAGGATGAATTTTTTTCATCTAATTTTACCATACAAACTTACTTCTTATGTACCTACTTATTTACTCTCTACTTACAATAATATAACCAATATTGTAATATTAACAACTTGCGAATTATTATACACTACTTGCGTTAATGCGTTTATTCGGATTGATACACGTACATAATCATGTGTGGATGTTAGTTCCACTATCGCGTCAAAACGGCTGAATGGATTGGTATTATTTTTTAATGTACATATCTTTTTACATGGATTAACACACGCCAAGGATATTTTTTTAAATGCAACATTACCGTGGAGTTTTTCGCACCATTTAGTTAATTTACATAATCACTATAATTATGTTTTCCATTGCCAATGCCACATCATAACTAAATTATTATGTATGTCGAGTAGAATAATGACTATAAAAAGCATTATGATCTAATAAACTTTTTGCCATACAATTTTGTGGGAAACAAGAGAAGGTCAACATGTAAGGCAAAAAATCCGAGAAGTTGTTTGCAAACACAAATTGACAACGTAGATGAGACTATAATTTAACGTTTGCACGCAAACGTAATTACAGTACGTTGACTTTTTGCTTTTTTTAGACTATAGTTAAGTTAGCTAATCAATAGAGTAGAACTAGAGTAGAATATGATTTGTCACCATCGTCGTCGCAGCGTTGTTACAACGTAGTCGCAATGAAGTACCCTTTCCGCTCCGTTTCGCGGGCAGTAGTTAGTCGTGTGTTTGTTGCATCGACGTTATTTTATGTGTTAAGGTTAAAAGCCGTAATTCGGGTATGCCTAGGTTTAGCCGGCTAGAACTAAAACCGGCTAAAACTAGGCGTCCCCGCGTTTCGGGTTTTAGCCGTAGCACATGCAAAACGATGCAGCGACTGCGCTACGTCGATGCAACGCTGACATGACGCGCAGTGCGGACTAGCTAAAGTAGTATTTAGGCTGACTAAGCTCTCTTCTTCTCTCTTCTCTATTTTGTCTCATAATTTTTTATTATTATCCATATTTTAGGATCTCATAATATTTTTTCCATAGTAGTCATATGTCCGAATGATGCCTAGCCCTAACATAATATCGCATAATTTCTCGTGCCCGAAAGTTGTAATCCCGAAATACAATGTACCAAAACTTTTTTAAAATGCCTATTTTTTAAATTGTGTACCAAAAAGCGTCAGTATTCATATAGTGTTCAAATATCCGTAATTTGAACACTATATGAATACTGACGCTTATAGCAAACTTGTTATGGATTATGACATTCGGACAGAAAATTTTCGGATAAGAAATGGAGTACCATCTAAGCAACTTTTACAAGATGCTATTTAATGAAGTTCCATTCCATGTTGCATTTTAGACGAGTATCTACATAAGACTATTTACGTTAAAAACCATTCGATACTAACTCAATTCTACACCACAATGATTTAAACCTAAGCTGAACGATTTGTTTGTGGTTTACTACGGGTCAGCTGACATCAGTCAATAATCAAGCAAATACATAAATTATCTATTTAGAGATCAATAAGTGACAGGATGGTTATCGAAATTAGCCCCAAGCTCGTTAGCGGCTTTGCGGCAGTTCCAGCGGTGTTCGGGCGCAAACAAACACATTTAATTGTTGTTTTTGGACTTCATTAGCGAATCGAATTGCCATTTGTGATAACCTGATAACAATAACTCATTAACGATTGTTAAAATACAATTGATTGTAAGTAATGATTTTATATTATTAAAATGACTATACATAATTTGATTCGCCTTTTATTCAGAGGATTTCTACGGCTTTTTAGTCCAGTAGACATATACTCGGTACGTGATAGCTTACATCATCATCATCATCATTTCAGCCCACTGCTGGACATATAGGCCTCTCTCAAAGATTTCCAAAATGACAGATCTAGAGCGGCTTGCATCCAGCGCTTTCGTGAGCTCGTTCGTGAGCGTAAGCACAAGAAGTGCGTTTATATTTTGATTTTTAATTTGAACTAAATAATCAATTAGCATTGGGTATACTTTTCTTGTTTTGAAATAGGTATCGAAGTTATCTCTTTTATACTGGTCGTCCATTACTGGTCATTGTGCACTAAATAAACACCTCTTCACCCTAGGTTTAACTAACAGTCCTCTGTGCAGAGCATGCATGGAGGCTGAAGAAACTGCGAGCCATCTCCTCCTAGAGTGCGATGGCGTCGCACACATAAGAAGAAGGTTCCTAGAACACCCGGGAACCATGGCGGAAGCGTGCAGGGCGCCAACAGGCGTTCTAGGCTTCCTGCAGGAGCTGGGCTGGTTCGAGAACTGAGGCCGGTGGCAGCTCCCCACGCAAAACGGGACCGGCAATTTCGGGCCTAATTGCGGAAAAATTTGTCCTCGACGGAAGTAAGTAAGTAAGTAAGTATCTCTTTTATAACCTTTTAACATAGATACATACATAATTATCATATCACGCCTGTTTCCCACAGCGGTAGACAGAGACTATGTCCTATATACCTCCACTTGCTACGATTCTGACAGACCTCTTTCGCTTTATCTACACTCAATTCAACCTTAACAAAATAATATATTTTTATATAAGTAAAATTTGACTACTACCAAAAGTATTTAAAGCCATAACCAAAGTATTAAACTCCTGCATTTATAGACTTTCACATAACTTCTCTCGTGCCCCCGACCCATATCCAGCGTGATGTAGTGATAACATAAATGACGCCCGTTTATGTGTTTTCTTGGCAAACACTTTTAGTGTCGCCTGCGTGACATTATCACCTTATTAGCGAATATCCGCCCGTGTCAGTTCTCACCAGTATAGTGAGACACACACTTTGTTATACTGCTCCAAAACAGAGTTTGTTGGAGAAGCTTTCATCATCATTATCATCATCTTTAGTGGCTGGCTGTGTCAGTTCTGTTATATCTTATACCTTTAAACAAGCAATTCTTGTATATTTATTTATTTATATATTTATAAATTTCTGTGATCTCGAAAACGGCTCTAACGATTTCGCTGAAAATTTGTATATGGGGGTTTTCGGGGGTAAAGAATCGATCTAGATTAGTTTTATGTTTGGGAAAACGCATGTTTTCGAGTTTTCATGCGTTTTTCTTTCCACGCAGAATATGGCCGCTAATTTCGTCGCGCCGACCGCCTTGTTTTTAGCTCAGCGGTTAAGGATACCAACCGCTAGAAAGAGTGTTACGGGTTCGAATCCCACTCGGTGACTTACTTTTGTTTTTTTTATGCTTAAGTTTATATAATTTTTTTTATTTTGCATTGTTTTTAAACAAGTTTAAAAAAAATTGTTAATGTTTGAGATGTAACCGAGCAAAGCTCGGTCGCCCAGGTACTGTTTTATAAACACGCTATTTCCTGCTAATACCTAATGGAGCAGATAGAGCATTTTGGGTTTTTCGGCTTTAAGAGGATTTTTTTAGCTGTAAATTTCCATACAAAAAGCGATAACGTTTCCTCCCTCTTAAACATAGGCCAATTTTGATATTTTTTTATATGTTGTTAATAAATGAACATATGTTTTAAATAAATATTGTTTACGACAAAAGTTATTAGCATTTCAATATTTGCAATAGCCACATTTCTTAGAAAAAAAAAACCTCGAGCGTTTTAATTAATTTAAGTTAAACTAAACTGAATTATAAAAAAGAAAACCGTACTGCCTTAGATATAGGTGTACCGAATCGAATGACACGAAAATTGCCTTATTTCGTTAAAGTTTAGGGGGGGTGGAATCGTTATCGCCCTAAACAATATTTTAGAAGGAAAAAATAGGCAATCGCCTCTAGGACTTGCAACTCTCTCTATCGCACAATACGGGTCGGGGGCAGAGCGGCGAGAAACAGATATAATTTTAGCAAAATACCTACTCGCGACGCATATCGGCACTTCACATCAGCAGAAAGAGCCTGCCGCGAGATCCGAAGCCCTGTTTTAGCGTGATGTTGGGCGAGAAGGTGGAAAAAGAAAGAAAGAAATAAATAATAAATAAATATATAGGGACAAATTACACTGATTGAGCTAGCCCCAAAGTAAGTTCGAGACTTGTGTTATGGGGTACTAACTCAACGATACTATATTTTATAACAAATACATATATAGATAAACATCCAAGAAATCAAAATAGAGCGCGTTGTCGAGCCGCATCATTTCGATGCATTCTTACTTTTAAATCTATGCAGAAAGAGAAGCATCTCAAAAGGTACTAAGGGGGTACCTTTTGACCTGCATATTTATTTGTATACTCTTGATTTGTGTTGTACTGTACTGGCGGCGACGCAATTAATCCGTAGACACGCGAACCCAAAAACTATTTATTTGTTGTTTTATTGAGCGCATTATTGTAATGAATTATTTTTATTATTCACTTGCTGCGCTGCGCAGCGCGGTGTTACCCGCGGTATATAAGTACAAAAGTTTTAAGTTTTTAAAATCTGATGAAAATAGAAACTGACAAGTAACAGAAAAAGGATGCACGTACAGCGTTCTTGACGTCATAGACCACCTCATTTTTGGACGAGAGTAATCTTTAGAACACTTCCTATTATAACGACATGCGATTTAGACACTGAGTTTTAGACGAGCTGCTACACACTGCTTTAAGAGTCCCCCGACCCTAGACTTCTCCATACAAACGTAGTCTACATTTAATTTTGAAACCACATGTCAAATACCGCTAAAAATTGGTAATTGTAAAGAAATTGCAATTATCTAGGTTTATAACTGGTTTCCCACAGTAAAATTATGAACTGGAAAGAAAATATAACGATTTAGAAGTTTCCCATACTGATGGTCAAAAATGATAAATAACACTATATTTTATTTCAAGTTCATATTTTTACCGTTGGAAACCAGATATAAACCTAGATAATTGCAATATCTTTGAAATTACAAAATTTTGTCGAAATCGGACATGTCGTTTTGAAATAAAACGTAGACTACGTTTGTATGGAAAGTTGTATTTTGGTCTAGGTTCGGGGGACTCTTAAGACTACCTATTCGAGGCTAACTCACTCCTAACTCACTCCAAAAGCGTACGCAAGACGCGTCCGTCTTGCGTACGCTTTTGGAGTAAGTAACGTAGCGCAGTAACGTCTTACTGCGCATCCGCCTTTCAATGTCAAGCAACATTGAGCACTAACGTATGGCATAGGAATAGGACGTCACTATCGTACGTAGCTTTATATTTTATAGAATAACCATCGTCTCGCGCGT
Source organism: Acrobasis consociella (assembly GCA_963555685.1). Lineage (NCBI taxonomy): Eukaryota > Metazoa > Arthropoda > Insecta > Lepidoptera > Pyralidae > Acrobasis > Acrobasis consociella. The sequence goes on from OY743106.1 coordinate 1,245,747, forward strand.
CATCGTACGATAGAGATAGTGAGATGTCCCCACCACGCTTCCACTCTTACATTTTAAATGCTAATTGCTGCTTCCCAATTTAACCAATTTTCTGACTGTTATAAAAAATAATTCTTTTCAGTGTTCTCTTTTCATCATCATTTCAGCCGCATAACGTCCACTGCTGGACATCCTGGCTAGCATCCAGTGTTCTCTTTTGTTTTAGTACCTGGGCGACCGACCTTTGCTCGGTTACATCTCAAACATTAACTACATTTTTAAACTTGTTTAAAAACAATACAAAATAAAAAAAAAATATAAACTTGAACATTAAAAAAAACAAAAGTAAGTCACCGACTGGGATTCAAACCTGTAACGCTCTTTCTAGCCGTCCGCATCCTAAACTGCTGAGCCAAAACGGATAACGGCCGGCGCGACGAAATTAGCGACAATATTCTGCGTGGAAAAAAAACGCATGAAAACTCGAAAACACGCGTTTTCCTAGACATAAGACTTATATAGATCGATTGTTTGCCCCCGAAAACCCCCATGTACCAATTTTCAGCGAAATCGTTAGAGCCGTTTTCGAGATCACAGAAATTTATAAATATACAAGAATTGCTCGTTTAAAGGTATAAGATATAGTATATTAACCAAAAACATTCACATTAAAATAGCCTATTAGTAAAAGACAAGTGGTCAGTAAGTAACACAACACGATTGTAAGTTTGCGTGACGAGTGCACGGTCGGCAGCCTTCGGCCGTTTCCGCCAGATCAAGTTTCTCACTCTTCCGCGCTTGTGTCTTTGAACTGCTTAAATCAAGAAATACATACATACAGACAACTCCTAATATAAAGGTATATCAAAATATACTGAAACTATTTTAAGGGTGATTTGGTTTAAGATACTGAACAACTTCCCCAAGGAACACGTATCGAAATATGAAAAGTAATTTTTGGCCTCTCATACAACTTGATCGATCAGGTAATCCGAGTTTGTATGGAAAGCATAACATTATTTTTCAAATTTCAACATATGTTCCTTGGGGAAAGTTGTTTAGTATCATGGATTGGAATCACCTTAAAATAGTTTCAGTTAACAACGTGGAAGGGACATACCCGTAATAAATCGAACCACAGGCTATACTATAATACAAAAAAACAAGCTTCTTGGGAAGGGCAGCAGCTGAAACATTTTTCCCCAAAACAGCTCGAAAGTGAATAAACATCGAGAAAGGCAGTAAGGCAAAAAATAATACTGATGATCAGAAAGTGGTCAATCATCAAGTCTTTTTGTCTCCACTGCAGGAGCACGACCCTCTCTGTACTACTAGAGCCATATTGGCGAGAGCAGCCAGAGTACTTGGCCTACACTCTCCACGCTGGCCAGACGGGTTGGAGAGGTCTCATTGATGTTTATAAGCTTAGTTTAGCTTGTATTTCCTAAGTCGCCTTCTACGACATCCACGGGGGGACTTGGAGTAGCCTTATTCTAACCGGAAACCACACGGCAACAGTCAGTGATAGTAAACAGTTTATCTAGAAAATAAATTATGAAAAATAACTACTAAAAAGAAAATAATTATCGCATTCGATTCATATTGTGGTCTCTTGTTTTTTTTTTGGTCTTTATATCTGCAAGACAAGCGTATGGTTTGCGGATCAAGTTGCTCGCTCCTCCGCGCTACCGATTCTGTCTTTACTCTTTATCGTGAGTTCTAGTATTTATTCTGTATCTTTAAACAGAGCAGTCTGTTTGTCTTTGCCCTCTAAGTTTGGAACGGTGTTGTGGGCGAGATCGTACCGGCTGTTGTCTTGGACGGACCCGGCGCTTTTTAGAGTTCCGTAGTTAACAAGGAAGCCTTATAGTTTCGTCATGTCTGTCTGTCTCTTCGCGGTTTTACTCAGAGACTATAAGTACTAAAAAGCTTTAATTTGGTATAGGATAAGTATATCAATTATGCCGAAAAAGTACTAAAAAAAACTAGAAAACATTTTTTTTAGGGTAGCTCCCGTACAAGTAAAGTGGGAGTCAATTTATTTTTCTCGACTTATCTTATATATAAATATTAGGCAACACCATTTTTTAATTTAGGGATCCGTTTCTGAAATATTTGATTTAAAAGTGAAAATTTTGTTAAGAGTCAAGTCTCCAACTCTATCTGCTAAATGGTTATATATGGACACGTGGAAAAATTCACAGCTGTAGTATAAATTACGCAGTTTAAAGGAAAACTATCAGAGTTAAGCTGGGTTTACAAATTAAAAAGTTATAGGCGATCAACTTATAAAATGTACTCGGAAACGGAAATTTACATACAAATTCGTTTTTAGACGTTTTAGTGGCATGAACTCAAAGTTGGCATTCATAATTACGGAACCCTATACTGTGCGTGGCCCGACACGCACTTGGTAAATTATTGATAACTATCATATTTTCAAAAAATAATTGAATTTAAAATTGTCATATTTTCTTTATTTTGTTTAATTGTTGTTTTTGTATATTTAAAAGGTCTAAAAGCGTAATTAATTATACAAGAAACCAGCACATTAATCGGTCAGTAATTTTTATTTCTCTAAATAAATATTACAAAATGGGTGATGATGATGACGTAGGTACGTGTCTTTTGTACCTACTGCTGTTATTGACAGACAAGTTCGAAACAATTTCCCGTGTGTTACGATTTACACCTCAAAGGACTTATTTGGCCAGGTATACATTATATTTGGCACCAGTGACATGCACAAATATTTTTGACAGGGTATTAAGCTTGTTTTAAAGACTATATATTTTTTAGTAATTACATTTACTTGTTATACATATAACTAAGACCTCGGTCTAATCTAATTACTATCTGTAGATATACTTATATAATTGTATACAATTCCGTTGAAAGTTCCTCACGCGTCCCAAACTACCTCCTAATGAGTTTCCCATCCCTTCCCGCCCGGATCCCTCAGACTAACGTTCTGTCACTCATCAAAGCAAACAGGCCTAGTCCGGGAGCCTGCAACTGTTTTCTCAACAATTTTCCCAGCGTTGAGACGCTCTTAGAACTTCAAATAGGGAGAGATGTTTAGGGGAGCTGAGTGCCGAGTGGTAAAAGTATCATAGGTTTAACACCCATAATGCTCTATTATTAACTTATTAAAAGAGATAGTAGCGAATAGTCTTACTCTACTAATATATATAATAATCGAATAATATAGTTTACAATAAATAACGAATTTTTGACTCTGTTTAAACCATTATTAACCCTTATGAAGTTAACAGGATCTTAAGTCACTGTCACGACATACTCTTATTGAGGGAGGTCATCTTGTTTTAGGCGCATAATGTTTTAAAACAAGTACTAAAGTTAGTCTGTGTTTAAGAATAAGATGGTTATGGTTTAATTCGTAAATCACTCTATCTATAATTTATTGGTCAAACATAGAATGATACAGATGCGATAAGATATCATAATAATTCGTTAAATCAGTATGTCCTCATAGTTCAAGTTACAAAATTTTTAAAAATAAAATCTTGTGTTAACACTTATATTAATTCTGTACCGGTAATCAAGTAGCTTGTAAAAAAATTATTGAGGGATGAATGGAAGTAAAAAAGTAAGGCCTATATAGATAAGCCTTTCTTGCTAGGATTGGACAAAAAAACAGGAAAAAGTCTCCAATTTTGAACCAGTGTGACAATTTAATGGAAAAAACAGTAACTTTGCCTCACGTGAACTAACCGGGTCTCAGAAAACAAAGTGCGGCTTCTAGGATAAATAGGCTTCGTTACAGCCGGATTTATTGCAACTTTTAAAAGTTTTTGCTGAGCTGAGTATAAAGACTGATTCATTCATTCATTTTAGCCGCATAACGTCCACTGCTGGACATAGGCCTCTCCCAAGGATGTCCAAAACGACCGATCTAGAGCGGCCTGCATCCAGAGCCTAACGATCTTGGTCGTCGTCAAAAAGACTAAAAATGGTCTGTCATTCTACATAACAAACCTATTTATATAAATAAACGATATTTATTTGTTATCGCGTTATCGAAATAGGTATTTACGACTTTAATTAAAAAATTAATACCTATATGGATTGTTTTATTTAAAAATCTGTTTCTTCTTAAGCTATGTATTTTCTTCCTTGTATACCTTGATTAATCCTTTACCTTCATTAACATAACATAACGTCGCTCAATTCTTTCAAATCTTAACTCCACAAATCTTCTATTGTTACTTCAGACATTTAAGCTTTACATTTCGTTATTGTTAAGTAAGTACACTTTGTATTATTTATATATTTTATGTATGTTTATGTATATGTATATATATTTATGTAGGTTTATGTATTATTATGTCTATTTATGAATGTTTTTGTAAGTATATATCTTGTAGCAAGTATGCATGTGTAGGTATTTAGTTAGATATAATGTTAGTTTCATTTATCCTGTGTAAGTACGACCTTCTATACCCTTCTTGTGAGTAATTGTCCTATCTTCTTATTCGCCGGTTGACTGGAAGAGATTCCATTATGGGATAAGTCCGCCGTTGTCAATTTATTCTATTGTTTTTGTATGTAATTGTGTTTTTTCATAGTACAATAAAGTTATTACAAACAAACAAACATTATTTCATACAGATATACATTTTCACGTCTTTATCCCTGACGGGGTAGACAGAGCCCAAAGGCCACGATGGAAAAGGAATCAAAATAGTAATGGGTTGCTAGCCGCATCGCCTATTACCATGATTCAAATCTCGCCCATTCCCTCGATCGGCTCTTACGATCTGCGCGGGAAGAGAAGCAGCTGGTACATTCTACGTTTTTTCTTTTCTCCCAGATTAGCATGGAAGATATTATTTGAAATATTTCATTTCATTTATCAATCGCTAACATTGGTGCAGTAATACATATAAGGAAGGATATTATAGTGTAGCAATATATATAATGAAAATCGTATCATGTATGAGTTTGTAACTAGGTAGTTCTGTAAAGTTCATTACATATAGTCGTTTATAAACTGTACGCGTCAAAACGCATGAGTGGTTTCAGTTCTAATAATGTAAGTTGAGAATATTTGATATTGACATCAAAGTGAATGATGTAATGGTCTCACTTCAATGTGCACTATGTTTTTTTTTAGTTTTTAATATATGTACTTACTTATATTTAGATAGGTATATGTAAGTGGTTTCTATGGCGTTGGGTATCTGTTCCAATAATTCAGTAATTCAGTTCTATTGGAACTTTTAAGAAAAAATACAAAAGCCATCTTCTGAACATCCAATTGTTTAATCATCGGTAGGTAGTAGTTCTGTGTTTATACTTATATTATTCTGTTTATTTAATTATTACATATTTAATTTTTTATATAATTATTATATATTTATTTTTTTAATTTAAATATTATTTATTTAATTTGGCAGTATCACCTAAAACTGTAATATTATTATCGGAAATAGTATTCATAACATGGTTTCGACTTGATCATTGTGAATGGATATCTGGTAGTGCTTTCTCTCTTATCTTGTGGTACCACGGAAGACCAGCGGCATGATGTAAAGATACATCATTGCCATATGCTGAGTCTTGATCGGTCATTTTGGAAATCTTTGGGGGAGGCCTATGTCCAGCAGTGGACGTTATGCGGCTGAAATGATGATGATGATGATGATGATGATATGCTGAGTGGTGCAATTTTGGTGTAAAAATAGTTTTATTTTTATAATGGATAATGTAACTCCTGTTTTGCACCAAATAAAGTATTTTTCTTTCTTTCTTTCTTTCTAATTATATTATCTTTGGTATAGGTTAAAAGTATATTAAAGTTAAATGTACGGCGCAGGCTTCGGTTGTCACCTGGGCATGCACCGTACATGAAGAGATGTTGATGTTGATGATAACACAAGACCATGTCACGTAGAAACTGTTTATTGTTGAATATTACACGGTGTAGAGTTGGGCGTGACGGGTCCTTTCTCGATCGTGGCTCGATATTGTCTCGTTTATGGGGTTGATTTTTGGTGCATGGTAATAATGATAATTTCGTAATGGCCTTTTCATTATTTCGTTGTTTCTTTTCGTAGATAAGTTGTATTTACCTGAGATCATATGACGTAGTTGCGGCCGGGCTCCCGCCTGCCGATGGCGAAAGGCCACGCCCTGGTGCGCCGGGCCGCCTTCACGTCTCCCTTGAGCAGCGCCACCACGTCGTCCAGGTACCGCAGCGCACGCGACTCGTCGGTCAGCGCACGCGCCGCCGCCGCGCACCGGCAGGCGCGCACCGATTGCGCCTGGAAAGAGAATTTCGTCATAAAATAATTCATCATTTTAACTTTTCAATTTAGGGCACAAAATATATATTAGTCCTGCGCAATATGCGTACTCGCACCTCTCCCCTGTTCTCGCCTTGTGAAGCGTTTTGGGCGGTCGGCTCCGAGCCCCTGGCCGCTTAGGAGATTCAGTTCTGTATGTAATATTTATATTAGTTCTGTATGTAATATTTATATTAGTTCTGTATAGGCTACAGATGAGTGAAAGTGTACCCGCTATACTATCGTTCGTCTGTTAGAAAGGGTCAGTTCAGATCAAGAAGCGATGCGACGCGACGTAGCGCGCGCTTAAAGGTAAGTTCAGATAGTTCTTTATGACACTTGAAAATAAACTTTAAACTTTCGTCAACGTCGCGAGACCGCGCGCGCATTTTGTCATGTTTAAACACTTATACATTTCAGGCTATGGTAATACCTTACGTAGTAAAAAAAAATCTATGTCTATGGGTAATACGGTCTTTTTTTCAATTGAGTTAATAAACACAGGTTTTTTTCCTCTATGTCTGACTGAACTGATCCATAATCAAATATTGAACTTGTTTACTACTCTTAGCGTTATTGCGTCTCGACTGACGCTGGGCGAAGATAAAAGGCCCATAACAATATCTTGTATGGTATTGAACTCTACGATTATTATCTACAAGTCTATGAACATTTATTTTATTCAATGCAGGATAAATGTATTTCTTATTGAAGGTAATTTTTTAGGGTTCCGTACCCGAAGGGTAAAAACGGGACCGTATTACTAAGACTTTACTGTCTGTCCGTCTGTCTGTCACCAGGCTGTACCTTAAGAACCGCGATAGCTAGACAGTTGAAATTTTCACAAATTATATATTTCCGTTGCCGCTATAACAACAAAATAAATCTCTCTCCCATACAACAAACGCCATTTTTTATAGATAATGGTATGGAACCCTAAGTGCGCGGATCCGATTTGCACTTGACCGGTTATTTAAATATTATTTTTGTGCAAAAGCTAAAAACTACTAGCGTTTCAAAATGACCACTACTGGAAAGAGTCCGCCGAAAGAAACCCAGTTCATTATAAAAACAAACACCACCACCAGATCACTACCTACTACAGTACATAAAGTTCACCGATGCCGTAGCGTAAAGAAAATAAGACTTCTCATACAATACAGCTTCCCATAAAATACCGCAAATATTTTCTGCAGGTACTAACTTGTAAATCTAAGTCAGAGTTATCAGGTAAAGAATACCAGACCACCACTTGGTTTGAAGCCTATGCTATACTTGTGCTTATATACAAGCTAAACAAAGCTTATAAACATCAATGAGACCTGTCCAACCCGTCCTGCCAGCGAGGAGAGTGTAGGCCGAGTCCTCTTGCTGCTCTGGTCAAGTATGGCTCTGGTAGTACAGAGAGCGTCGTGCTCCTGCAGTAGAAACTAAAAAGACCCAATGATTATGATGAATAAACTTGTGATATCGTTGTTTTGTTAAAATATGAGCTCGTTACAAAAGCGGTTTATCTGCAAGTAGCTCAGCCTCGGATACGGATGGCGGGCGCTTCCTGTACTGCTCAGTATCTATCAACTCGCCTAAAAAATGGACCCTCTTTATCACTAAACCGAGGAAATTCTTACTCCTTATTTTAGAACTATTGATGTACAAAAACTTCATATGAAAGTCCACTCCGTCTATCGTGATGAATAATGAAAAATATCGTTGAAATAATAATATGTAACTCACTACATTAATCTTTTCCACCTATTGTAGCTTTTGGCTCATTAAAGTTTTTAAATAAAAAATTACTGACGTGGTCGCTATAGTCTATTTACAGTCAATCTATATATAGATACGAGATAGATACATAACACAACTATGAATGGCCAATAGAGATACGAATCTTCACCTCAATCTGTCACCGAGATCTAAATAATGGACGCACAAAAAGCGTCCTAACGTGGATTTAACTCAGATGTAATCTCCCAAAAGAACGGGTTTTGAACCAGGAAACGATACTGGTTTTTGTGTTAGTTATGGCGGCGGCTAGACAAAAAGTGGAGCTATTTTAAACAAACGCGAATTTAGTCTACATGATAACTATTTATTAATTGGTAAAAAATATCTACATACTTCCAATTTTGGTCGCTTAAAACTATTAAAAAAAGAAGAGATAAATGATCTAAGCGCTCTCACAGATGAGCGACAGCATGATCGCGACCGTCGCCGACCTGTGTCGTCTACTGAAGGTTGCGGGATATTTGTCAATCTGTCATCATGTCACTCGACCGTCGGCGACAGTTGCCGATGGTCACCGATACTCGCTGACTGTCGCGCGACATTTTATGACAAATTGACATGTGTCACGTGACCGTTTGCGACCGTCGCCTACCGGTGTCGCCGGCATACTGCCGCTCGTCTGTAAGACCCTAATAATCTCTTCTAAACAATAGTAGAACGAAGAATGGAAGAGAAGAGGAGAAAGGGAGACGCGGCAGAGGAAGACCGAGGATAAAGTTATACAAATAAAAAAATAATATTTAGGACGGTCCTACCAGAACATTAAAAGGATGGCAGAGAGAAGAGAAGAATGGAGGCAGCTCCACTTAACCTCTAAGCCGGCACTGGGAGGAATTCCTCCCGACTTCAATTGTTTAACTATTGTGTCTGGTATTGGCGCAGCTTGAAGAGTTAACTCCACCGACAAGAGCAAGTTCTTAAATTGAAAGAAAAATTTAACTGTGCGCACTAGCAAACTAAGGTAAAATGATGTTAAAGAAGAAATTCAACCCAAGAAGAATGTAACTGCGCGCACTAGCAAATTAAGGTAAAACGATGTATTTTCAACCCCAATTTTCATTCTGCATTGTTATAATTCAGCTAACTAGATGTTGTTATTGTTAGGTACACGCAGCAACGAAATGGGTCGCCAAACCACAACACCACAATTGCGAACAATATCGTTTAATATTCGCAGCAGTAACGAATGGTTTGGGCAATTACTATGTGATCTCTGGTTTAGGAAGCTATGTTGCTTCTGTTGCTATTAGAAAATACCAAATAATATAATTTGGTTTAAAAAAATATATATATATATGGACAAATTACACTGATTGAGCTAGCCCCAAAGTAAGTTACTTTATAACAAAAACTTTTATAGATAAACATACAAGACCCAGGTCAATCTGAAAAAGATCATATCCCATCTTGACCTGACCGGAGATCGACCCCGGGACCTCCGGTGACAGCCTGGCATGTTGACGACTAGGCCACAGAGGTCGTTGTGTAAGAGTAAATTGACTGACTCTATGATAAAATAATGCATCACTCACTATACACAAATCACACCTGTAGTGGAGCCTACTCCGTTCAAACCTTATAGTATAATTTATTAGAATTTAGAAAACGGCCTCAAAAAATATTATTTGATAAAAACACTACGCGAAACCACCAATACACTACCTCACAAATACCTTTTTCGAGTATAATTTGATTTTTGGGTGAGAGAAATTGACTGACTCTATGATAAATAAATGCATCAGACGAGCAGTTCTGCTCTAAAATGCATTGTTTTACTATTATGTCTGGTATTCTAGCTTAATATATTACGACCAGCTAATGCAGTAGCTTTGCTTCGGGACCTCCTGTAGTATTAGCACCCGTTTTTTTTTAGCGATTTCAAACAGAGAAGAAGGAACTTCTCAATTCAAATACTTCGCCAATACGTTAACATTTCTGAACCGAATTAGAAATATTTTTTTTTTACTGATAATGGGTAGTATTAAAGTTGGCCCCACTGTCACCAGGTAAAGATGCGATGAAAGAATCGTTGAGAAATCGGGGAAACTCTTTACAAATTAACAAAATTAAAATAAATAAACATGTAAGCTGACCAAGTAATATTCTACGTTCCGTGTTTTTAGTCGATGGTCGTTGTTAGGTTGATAATACATATCTTTTTTCAACGTGTCTGAACATTACATAGATGTTTAATGAACCGACGATAAACATAGCGTGTAGCAAACTAGATCTTCAAGTTACCGTGAATTACATAGGCCGAAAATGTAATAGACGACTGAAGAGAATCTTCTTTTCGAATGTATTAATAGATAAAATGGTCTCAGAGCTGCCTAAGGGCATCTGACGTAGCTCATTGACTCTAAGTCTTACTTAAGTAAAGTGATACCAGGTGTGGTCCGGACATGGATGCCATAAGAGGCATAAATAAATTCTCGTGCTATTTTGATGAAAATCGATTTTCATCAAAAATAGCTAAAAACACCGCAATGTTTTCACGTAAAAATACCGCACCTAAATCGTCAAACACAGACCGACAGACAGATATTTAAGCGTCAAACTTATAATATCCCCCCAACAAAATACAATACAATACAATACAATACAATACAATACAATACAAATTAACTTTATTGCACCATGATAAACATAAAAAGTAAAAAGAGCATTCCTCTTTTTTGTTAGGAGTTAAATTTTTATATTATATTTAACTCCTAACAAAAAAAAGGAATGCTCTTTTTTGTTGGGGGGTAAAAAATAATAATTAAATTAATTAACTAATAAGTGCAATGTTCATAAAAAAATGATATTAACTGATTGTCTATTACGCTACCATATCTGTGCCCGATCGTGCCGTGTATTGCCGCAAGCGTGCAAAAACATTGGGAAGGTGCAGTGAAAGTGGCCATATAGATCGTTGATATTCACCTAGCCTTTTTGGGTTCCGCATATCAAAAGAAAAAATAGAACGCTTATCACTTGTGTGTCTGACTCAGCCAATTTGCTACGAAACTACTGGACCGATAGGGTTAAATTTTAGTACCTACAAGTATAAAAGTCGGTAACTTAGAAGCTAGAACCTAAACTTGAAGCTAAGGGGGACGTGCAACCTAAATAACTGATTTTAAAACATAGGGGCTACAATCTTGATTGTTGATTAACAAATAAGGGCTTGTTGTGAAAATCTAGAATAAATCATTTCTACGGTTCCGTACTCAAAGGGTAGAATCAGAATCAGAATCAGAAATCAGAATCAGAAATCATTTATTGGGGAACGGGACCTTATTACTAAGACTTCATTGTCCGTCTGTCTGTCTGTCTGTCCGACTGTCCGTCTGTCTGTCCGTTTGTCTGTCACTAGGTTGTATAATATGAACTGTGATAGCTAGACAGTTGAAATTTTGACAGATTATGTATTTCTGTTGCCGCTATAACAGTAAATACTAAAAAAATAAATATTTAAGTAGTGCTGCCATATAAACTAGCGTGTTTTTGTATAGATAATGGTAAGGAATCCTTCGTGGGCGAGTTCAACTTACACTTGGCCGGTTATTTATTTTGTTTTAAAGTAAATAGTTTTGAAGTTATTTTAAAAAGTTATCACGCAAAAATGGACCTTGTCTTCGAAACTACTAGGACTTAATTCTTTAAAAAGAAAAACCCTAAAGATTATATTAATTCATACTTATAAGAGGTCCATATGGTGCTTAAAGTAACAAACTTGTAGAACTATTATTAACCATGCACGGAACCTTCTCCATTCTATTTTAACTTGCGCATGTTCAGTTTTTAACCGGCGATATTTTTACCTTTTACCAATGACTAATTGACTAATTTGTTTCAACACTTATTCCGTGAATACAATTTTATTAATTAGTAGTTTCAACACTTTCACTAGCAGTTAAACATCCTAGTAACTACGGAACTTGTTTTTCAGTTCTAATAATAAACTAATACTCTGTTGGCAAGTTCAATAAATCAATAATCCTATCCTACTTCCTACTAATATTATAAATGCGAAAGTGAGTTTTTATATTTGTTTGTTACCACTTCACGCTTCAACCACTGAACCTATTTAGATGAAATTTGATATGGGTATAGTTTCATACCCGGGGAAGGACATCGGTTGTTTTTATCCCGAAATTCCCACGGGGAGCGAAGCCCACGGACACAGCTAGTAATGTCTATAAAGCATATTCTACATTTTTATTTATAATTTTAGGCTTCCTTACTCAAAAGTTAAACAAAGGACCCTATTACTAAGACTCCGCTGTCCGTCTGTCCGTCACCAGACTGAATCTCATAAACCACCATGATAGCTAGACAGTTGAAATTTTCACAAATGATAGTATTTCTGTTGCCGCTATAACAACAATTACTAAAAAGAAAATAACATAAATATTTAAGTGGGCCTTATAAAAAAATAAACGTAATTTTTTTTAGGTTATGGTACGGAACCCTTCGTGCCCGAGTCCAACTCGCCCTTGGTCGGTTATTTTACATTAGCATAGAACCTTAGAATTATTATTTCGATATTAATTGTTGCCAGCCCAGCCAGTATTTCAGGAAAACGTCTATTTGTTTCTTTTGTCCTCATTACGAAGATTATTTAATTTTATACTAGGTAGGAAGGATAATGAAAACAGAACAGGACAATGATACTGTGACTCATTATGCCTACAGCCAATAGCCAGGTCAACAACATGTGATAAGGTAGGTAGAACTGATAAGGGCTTGGTAAATACGTAATGCACCAGACAATATGAGGTTCTTCAAGATACAAAAAAAAACAAAAACCCCGACTGCGTCAAAAAATCTTTCACGTATTTTAGGGTTCCGTAGCCAAATGGCAAAAACGGAACCCTTATAGATTCGTCATGTGTGTCTGTCCGTCCGTATGCCACAGCCACTTTTTTTTGAAAATATAAGACCCATACTGTTGAAACTTGGTAAGAAGATGTATTATGTGAACCGCATTAAGGTTTTGACACAAAAATAGAACAAAAACAAAAAAAATTGGGGTTCCCCATACTTAGAACTGAAACTCAAAAATTTATTTTTCATCAAACCCATACGTGTGGGGTATTTATGGATAGGTCTTCAAAAATGATATTCAGGTTTCTAATATAATTTTTTTCTAAACCGAATACTTTGCGCGTGAGACACTTCCAGAGTGGAAAAAAGTGTGCCCCCCCCCCGCCCGTAACTTCTAAAATAAGGGAATTATAAAACTAAAAAAAATATATGATGTTCATTACCATAAAAACTACCAGCGAAAATTGGTTTGAACGATATCTAGTAAGTAGTTTTTTTTAATACGTCATAAATCATAAACGGTAATTTACCTTTCATTCAATCAACTCAAATATAAAAATGAAAAAAAAACATACTGAAAGACTTATATATTATGTTATTTGCTACTACGGAACCCTTCATGGGCGAGTCCGACTCGCACTTGGCCGCTTTTTTTTGACTGTAAAGATATATACTACTTAGGAAAGTCTGGGGTCGATTACCAGAGCTGACCACTAACTTGTATTTATCCATTACAATCACCATTTTATTCCATTCGCAAAACCCAAAAGCCTCGCCTATTAACCACATCGTGGGTCCGAATTTTTCATATGTGAATACCTGTGATCATAACTCCTGGTAGTCTTACGTGGGAGATTTGGACCCAACGAATGTTCTATGGAGTTTTCATTTTCTGTGTGGAACGCACAAAACTCAAGGCCCTTATTTTTTAGCAAGAATTACAAAAAAAAATAAGGTAGTGAAAAAACACTCGATTGGGACAAAGTTACATAAATTGAAGACCCTAAAAAAACCGCCAAGCCATCCGCCAAGTCCGTATCGTACGAAAAGGAACTTCGTTCAAAGGTAAAAAGTAGTTTTGGCAAAAACTATCATAAGGATAACCCCATTGTAATAATTATAGACCCAATTATAGACATAAAGGAAAGACTAACCGAATAGGTATAAATATACCAGGCTGACCGGTAAATACTTGATATCATAATTAAAAAACAAATTAGATATTTATACATAGATCCAATGTCAAGTGAGAGCATAACTATTACGAAATCGAAATAGCATTGTTACCTTTGGAATGTGGAGATTCAAGAAATATACCAGTCAGCTTGTATAGTCAATTGGAGAGTTTCCACAAGCAATGCATGCCTGAAGATGCAATTATTGCAATATATTAGAGTAATTGAATAAATTTCAATATTTTATTGCGCCTTATGTGGGCTAGTTGCAAAATTCAGACACACATTAGAAACTAAAGTAAGTGAAGCGAAGCGAGTGGAGCGTGCGTGTGGGTGTCCGAGCAACGGTACCAACGCTCAGGGGGCGCGGCGCGCCACGCGCCGGGCCAGCACCTGGATGTCTTCGTGGATGCCTGCCAGCTCCTCGTGCAGGTCCCTGGACTCCGCCAACAGCGCGTCCAAACGCCGTGCAGCCAGCGACAACCCATTATCTTCTTCTTCCTCCTCGTCTTCTTCCACAGACAACGCTAACTTCCCCATTCGTTCCCTCTCAACAGCTTCTCTAATCCCTCCCCCTCTTTTCCTAAACTCTCTTAGCAACTCTCGCTTTATATTTCTCCCAGATCTCTCGTCCTCCTCCGCTTCTCTTAACTCCTCGGCTAGCGACCTTTCCGCACTGTGATTCACTACACTAACACTCACTTCTTCAGTCTTCACTTCAAGTTCTTCGTCACTATGTCTTTCTTCTTTTATTTGCGGTTCAGGAGTGGGATTCATTGAGAGATTCTGTGGACTAGGAGAGAGTAATGCTCTTTGTAAAAATCGCCGCGTGTCTTCGTCCAGAGGTCTCGTGAGACCTCTGCGAGGCGCCGGCTTGATGATGGCTTCCAAGGCATCTCGCCCCGGGTCTTCAGGTCTCAAGAGTTCTAATATTTTAGCTCGCGGAGGTGATATCGTTGTGCAAATATCGAACCTTGACACGAGTTTTCCCTTTTCAGGGGACGTGTGAATGTCTCCCGTTGGAGTGTACGCTCTGAGGTTCTCGCTGAGTAGTCTGTAGTTCTGTATTTTGACGTTGCCTTCTGGGGGGAGCGGGCCGGAGCACTGGTCGGCCTCGGGCTCGACGATCTCGATGTAGTGCGTGGCGCGCGGCGCGGCGTGCGCGAACGCGTGCATGGCGCGCGAGAACGCCGCTGGCACTGCCTGGTGGTGGCTAGAGGCTAGCGAGCGCCGCCTGCGATGATAGCAAGTGCAGCGACTACACTACGCACGTGACTTTACACTCGTATTTATTTCCCGCCTTTTTCCTAATTCTCCTTTATTCAAAATGGGAGCACTTTTAAGAGAGATAAGAACACTGAATACTTATTGACATTTATTTATTTTATTTATTTATGACGTTCTCAATTCCTAAATCCCTGTAACAAGTTTATAACTTTTTTTGACTATGCTCGTTTTTTGGAGCTTCACAGTTAGCGGTTGCTTTTAACTCGATTTGTTTACACACGTTTCCTATAAAATTAACCACTTATGTTTATTACTATGCTTCAAAAACAACACCGATTTTAATCGTCACTATCTAATTAAAACCAACTTCACTAACTTAAAAATTGAATCACATACGTAACGTCCAGCTTTAGCGAACACCGAAGTACTTATGAGTAAGTACGACTTAGTAATATTGTGTTTTGATTCGAATGCGTCTCCCCGCGGTGCACGGCTCACGCGGCGGCCACTAATTCAATAAGAGTCCTATTTGTGGCGCGGAAATCACTGCAACCCCGCGTTTCACCGCGTCGTACGGGAATAGACTCGTTTCATTAACTAACTTGTTTGTTATGTAGGAATTTAACTAATGATTCTTAATTGGCTTGTCAAGTAACTAAAAAAAACTGATTTGCAAACCGTTTCGACGAATAGTCTCTAGGAAAAGATTTCTCTAATCTGATTTTGAAATAAGATCTTAAATTAGTCTTTATGTTTATTGGAAAAAAAAATTAAATTTAACTTAAATTCAAACTATACAAACTTAGATCTTACATAATTAGATATTTGCAAAAATCTTAATGACCTTCATTTGCAAGCAAGGTCTAGCTTTTTTGAGGAAGTGACGTCACGATGAAGATTTTTTGAGTAATGTTGACAATTTCCACTTTACTGTATGAAAGTGTATGAAACGCGGTGTCACCGCGTAGAAACAACGAATGGTTTTTCCAAATAAAAAATCGTGCGATTAGTGACTTCGCGTTTCAAAAATGTCGCCACTGTATACCCCCATATACCAATTTTCAGTGAAATCGTTAGAGCCGTTTTCGAGATCACAGAAATTTATAAATATACAAGAATTGCTCGTTTAAAGGTATTAGATTACATGTAAAATCCTGATTACACGTAGATTTTATATTCAAATTATTTTCTTAAAATAGTACTATAACAACGTTAAATATACCACACTATCGGTCTACACGCACTATACCTAAAGAGAGTCTAACAAAATTTTTAAAATAAAAATAACTTGTTCACCGCTATGTAGCCCATCATTGGTCCCTCCACAGACAAAAGCTTAGCTGTTTAATAATAAAAAGAAGATGTAGACCGTCTGGCAGTGGCGTCCATCTTAAATATCACGGTTTCTGCAGCTGGATTGCAGCGGCTCTCACTTTTCGTGGAAACGCAGCCAAATGCATCGAATGTATCGGCCTTCGTGGATAGGCACAAAAAATCAACGCGCTATTTTCCAAGAAGTCAAAACAGATACTTAACTTTTTTCTAAACGGCAAAACAGTTTCGGATTTTGTATGAAATACAGGCAGTTGTGGTCATAGTTTTTTGGAGTCAAATAGCGATCTTATGTTCAGTTTTTCTGCAATATCAAATTTAAAATAATTTATTTTTGGCTTAAGAAAATACCCAATTGTTTAAATTGTTCTGATTGCGTGAATCCCGTTAGTATTTTTGCCTATGAATAATTTTAATGGTTATTTATTAATTACAGTTTCCTTTATAAAATGATTATTTATATTACTAAAAAATATTTGTTCAAAGTATTATTTATTATGTCTGTTTTTGATTTCTGGATTCACTATACCATCATCATCAATAAATTTAAGAACTAGGTTCTTGTCGGTGGAGTATTTTCCATGTGGGAGACATGGAAAATACTCTACTATTTTCCGCTAAATGCTATCTCCCCATACAACACAACTTTTGCCTTTTCTTTTACTTCATCCATGAACGACCTTCTTGGTCTTATATTATGCCATAAGTAACCTGTAATAAATCAAACCACAGGCTATATCACTAAAATATACTAGATCACTAAAATATATGGTAATAAAATAATAGACAAAAACAAAAAAAAAAACGACGTTCCCACAAAAATTGCCCGGGCGGCTGCACACTTTTGTATGGAAAAGCCGATTTTCTTTCTAGTTTTTGACTTTTGTTATCTTATACCTTTAAACGAGCAATTCTTGTATGTATATATATATATATATATAAATTTCTGTGATCTCGAAAACGGCTCTAACGATTTCGCTGAAAATTTGTATATGGGGGTTTTCGGGGGTAAACAATCGATCTAGATTAGTTTTATGTTTGGGAAAACGCGTGTTTTCGAGTTTTCATGCGTTTTTCTTTCCACGCAGAATATGGTCGCTAATTTCGTCGCGCCGCGACCGCCTTGATTAAGCTCAGTGGTTAAGGATAGCGACCGCTAGAAAGAGTGTTACGGGTTCGAATCCCACTCGGTGACTTACTTTTGTTTTTTTTTATGTTTAAGTTTATATATTTTTTTTATTTTGCATTGTTTTAGACAAGTTTAAAAAAAATTAGTTAATGTTTGAGATGTAACCGAGCAAAGCTCGGTCGCCCAGGTACTAATATTATTATACTACAGTAGTTTAAGTATAGCCCGTGGTTCGATTAATTACGGGTACGTCCCTTCCACGTTGCATACTCAATTGCAATACTCGCTCCAGTAACCTAACTGACCGAAAATCCAATCTTGATTGTGTGACCAAGCTATTACAGGCCTGAGTGGTTGCCCAAATAGCGTAAATTATTACCACTTCAATGTGGTGTCGATTTGGTCAGTCATAACCTTTAGGTACCTAACTGTTTGTATTCGTTTATAGGTTCATATGTACGAAAATTTTCCTGGGAGTTTGGTGGACCGAAGGAAGTGCGCATTGCTTTGCTAGCGCTTTCGCAAGTAAAGTGACACGGGCGTGGTCCGCACTTGGATGGGTGACCACAAGTGGCATAAAAATTTCTCGAGCTCTTCCATGCTTCGGAAGGCACGTTTAAGCCGTTTTTCCCGGCTGTCATCATTGCATGGCAGTCGTCAAGCTATGTCAGATTATTATTAGGCAGCCTGTAAAATCTGACACAAATGCTGGCCATTCAAATAAGAAAAAAAAAATTTCCTGACAAAACTTACAAAAATTAGGTACCTATTTGTATCGTCTTGGCGGGGGCACTCCCATGCTCCTACATACTTTTTTTTTACCTACTATAAAATATGAAAATTTTCATTTCTATAAAAATTTGCAATACTTCTGAACTAGTCAAGGATTGGTTCTAGTCTACCCATTGGATTGCGGAGGTCAGAGGGCAGTCACTTTGAGTAAAAACCAGTAACCTCGTCAAATCACCTAGGTTAGGTAGCGGACCCCAAGCTCTGAAGCATTACTGCTGAGGATGCAACCGGGAATACGGGGGATGATGCTGACTCTGTTTAACTAGTCAATAACATATTGACATCATAAGTATTAATTTTTTTTGCGGTATGAGACTTGTCAACCGAATATATAAAGGCAAGTATAATGATACAACAAGACGCTTCGAGAAAAGGAAGATGGCCTTCGATTTTTTTTGGATGATTGACCACAGTTTAATTGGACACCTTATTAGACATAATGAATTTTCAAAAGTAATATTGGAGGGCAAAATAGACGCAAAGGAAGACCTAGAGACAGTTTTATAAATCAAGTAAAAGATCAAGTCAATGTTTCAACCTACAAGGACGTAAAGTTGATTTTGGAGCGAGAGAGATTGAAGTCATTGGTTGCTCACAGACAAGAGCAGAAAAAGACCACAGTTGGCCCAAATATGTAGGATGTATGAAAGACGCGTGAGAAGGAACGTATGTTGGTTTGACAGATGACAGTGTGGAAAGGAACGTTGACAGGAAGAGTGAGAGGGGAGGTGTGCGAAAGAGAAGGAGGATATAGAGAGATCTAGACGCTACGAGATAACATACGATACGACGATCATTTGTAAAATTAAGAAAATCATTAAAAAGAAGTCTCATTTTCAAGGAAAAGCTATTTTTATTTCTACGCACATCCCACAAATATATTTCGAGATCTGTCGGACTTCGTGTATAAAGCCCGTTGGTAATGGATGTCATTATTGAATGGGAAGCTTCAATTTACAGCTACATACGTCAGATGCTAAGTCAGCTGCATTATCTAAGGTAGCTTGAAAAATCTGACACCAATTGGCTACAAACAAATTCCAACATCGCATCCAGTGTATTTGAATGAGCGTCATTAATAACAGATAATTAGCAATCGCTCATCAGCATAGTTTGTTAACTTAGCAAATTGATATTTAATGTTGTTGATCGCAAACCTGTCAATGGGAAAAACAATTGGAAACGTTCACATTGGTAGAGTAGGTATACCAAGTCTTTCTTTTTAAGAAAATTTATCGTAATGCAGGTCGGTGCTTACCCGCCCACCTGGAAACAGGTTCTTCAAGAGACGCATAATAGATGCCATGTACAGCTGATAGTCTTTGACACTGAGCTTTTTTCACACACGGGCACCATCACCAGCCGCCGAAAATAATAAAAAACGACGGGTTGCACTCTGGGAGTGCCGGCAAAAGTGAAAACTTGAATATTAACGTTGTGCATTTTTGATATTTTGGAATGGTTAGGGAATAATTTAGCACGAATTACTTTAATTATCAGTATAAAATATTTCAAATCTTTTCTAAACCACAGTCTGTCACAAATGTCACAAGCATGACCAAATTCATTTTCAACAAAATCATTTTCAAATACACAGCAGTATGGCCACTACACAGACGGTCGAGCCATCAGCTGTCACCATCCATGGATGCGCGTAGCACGCTGTAACATAAACACACACGAACATTCGCGCAAGCGCCCTGCGCCGTCTTACGAATTTTCGATCAGGCCACGTGTCCTGACGCGAGTTTAAAATTTTTTACCCATTCCAAAAAAAGTGCACAACGCCGCTAAAGAAGTTTTCACTTCAAAAAAGATAAAATTGATGCTCCCGGTATAAGTATTAGGTCTATCTAACAAAAGATACTGAAACTATTTATACTATATAAAGGTGAATTCCTAAGAAATACATTTCAAAACATAAAAAATAATTTTTGGCTTTTAATACAAACTCGGATCAGTTGATCGGTCAACTTGTATGGGAGGCCGAAAATACATACATACATACATACTATCACGTCTTTATCCCTAATGGGGCAGACAGAGCATTTTGGGTCTTTCGGTTCTATGCAGAGCCTAGGGCCGCAAGACCCAAAAGCCACTTTTAGCGTCATGGTGGGCTAGAAGATGGAAAAGCAATCAATACAGTGACGGGTTGCTAGCCGCATCGCCTGTCAAAATGATTCGCATTTTGCCCATTCCCTCGATCGGCTTTTATTATTCGTACGTATTCCATGAAGCAAGTTGTTCAGTATCTTGGACTGAATTCACCCTTAAAATAGTTTCAGTATATTTTATTAGACCATATATAGATCCACGGGGTTCGCAGGAAACCAGCAATTCTACCAGCAACCGCCCTGTCGCTGTGGGCGCAACAGGCGATAGCTCGCGCCGCCCGTGCGACGCACTGCTAACAGCGGTGTGTCTCGAGCCGACATCGTGTACGCGAATCCTCTAGTCACATTAGCCGTGATGAAGACCTCCGGATGAGGTCAAAACATGTCGGCACAGTAGCTGACTATCTACGTGTGCAATTAAACCGTTTAAGTAGAGGCTTTCTTGCAATAATTATCAAGCATACATCGTATTCTCAGAGAATTTACTTCATTAGGAGTACATATAACTTCAAGATCCCTCTTTCACATTCTAGGACAAGCACTGGAATCTGGAATTGACGCCTTATAAAGTGCTTTCAATACTGGAACGTATTTTTAGTAAGATTGTTCCCGTAGTTGGGTTTTCAATCCAAAACAGGGGTGTTATAAGTTTAACGCTAATGTATGTCGATCTGTCTCTCTGTGTGTCTGTTTTTTACGTGAAAGCCAATTTTCTTGCTGTGGTTCTCAGCTATGTTTGATGAAAATCGGTTGAACCGTTCAAAAGTTATTGGGGATTAACGCTTGAAAGTCGGGGCTTTTTTTAGCAAATATAGATGGCGCTACGGATATCTATCTAGTGATGAGTATTGGGACCACCGATACGACTTCAGTAGTTCCACTTCATCACTAAAAGGAGTTCTTGACAATCAGGGTTTTTAATTTGCCTAGCAAACAAACTGTCTTATTGAAGTGAAAACTTCTTTAGCGGCGTTGTGCACTTTTTTTGGAATGGGTAAAAAATATTAAACTCGCGTCAGGACACGTGGCCTGATCGAAAATTCGTAAGACGGCGCAGGGCGCTTGCGCGAATGTTCTTGTGTGTTTATGTTACAGCGTGCTACGCGCATCCATGGATGGTGACAGCTGATGGCTCGACCGTCTGTGTAGTGGCCATACTGCTGTGTATTTAAAAATGATTTTGTTGAAAATGAATTTGGTCATGCTTGTGACATTTGTGACAGACTGTTGTTCAGAAAAGATTTGAAATATTTTATGCTGATAATTAAAGCAATTCGTGCAAAATTATTCCCTAACCATTCCAAAATATCAAAAATGCACAACGTTAATATTCAAGTTTTCACTTCTGCCGGCACTCCCAGAGTGCAACCCGTCGTTTTTTTTTAAATAAGGGTCACTGGAGTGAAGAGACTAAATCTGAACTTGCATGCACTATTTGCTGTAGCAGAAGCTATCATCCAGTCACATGTGACCTGTAATTGTCACCCCGCCGCCGATATTAGCATTCGTGTACAGCACACATGCTGGCTCGATAATGGTTTGATTGGGAATTGATTGCGGTGGCGGTAATGGCGTATTGTTTGCAATATCGTCAAATATTAACGGCGAACATATGTCTACAGATTTTTTTTGTTCATCGCGTAACGTGCGACTAGTGAACATCTCTCGGCGGCGCAGCAGGCGTGTGTTCATTTAGACTTTAGACGAACCATTTCGAGATACTTTTGACATTCACACCTCAAATCTAAAAATATATATATAGCACATACATTAGTCCTAACCAGCCAGGTCAAATGTTAAGATTCTTTTAAATAAATTTCAGGATTCTCTACTGAAATAGGCTCCCATTTTTACATTTATGTTTTTGGTAGTATATATATATAGTAGATTTTTACTAGTGTGTTCAATTATGCCCATACAATTATAAAACGACCACGAATATTAAAGGTAGATCGCGGGTTGGATACTAACTAATACGTACAATTACAGGATGACTTTTTTAATTACAAAATTTTTGGTTGCAACTTGTAATCCACGACCATGATCCACCAATGACGGAACCAATTTCTATCCGGTTATCTCCTTGCCGAGTGGAAATGGTTCCAATATGGATCTACATCTAATTGTATGCTTCGACTGGTTCCGTTGGGAGATAAAGAATAATTGGCCAAGTGCATGTCGGGCCACGCGCAGTATAGGGTTCCGTCGTTGTAAATGCCAACTTGCAGTCTAAAACGGCTAAGTATTGAATTTGTATGAAATTTTCCTTTTCGAGTACATTTTATAAGTTGATCACCTATAACTTTTTAATTTGTTAACCCTACTTAGGTCTGATAGTTTTCCTTTAAACTACATTATATATACTATAGCTGTGAATTTTTTCACGTGTCCATATATAACCGTTTAGCAGATAGATGGGGGGGGGGGGGGGACACTTGCCTCCAACAAAAATTTGCTCTTTAAACCCAAATATTTCAGACACGGATCCCTAAATCGAAAAATGGTGTTCCCAAGCTCACAATATTTTTGAAAAACCTATTCAACGATACCCCACACAATATGTTTGTAGAGAAAAAAAATATTGACTTCCTCTTTACATGCATGGCAGCTAACCTAAAAAAAAAATTTTCCATATTTTATTTCACGAATTTTTCGCCATGATTGATATACATATCCATGCCAAATTACAGCTTTCTAGTACTTATAGTTTCTGAGTAGGACCGCGGACGGACAGACAGACAGACAGACAGACATGGCAAAACTATAAGGGTTCCTTCTTTACTACGGAACCCTAAAAAGTAGAGCAGGTTCTATAATTATATGTAATTTATTTATTAGTTATTTATTGCACAGTAAAAAAATAATACCTGGGCGACCGAGCTTTGCTTGGTTACATCTTAAACATTAACTACATTATTTTAAACTTGTCTAAAAACAATAAAAATTTTGAAAATTATATATAAACTTGAACATATCTGCGTTGAAAGAAAAATGTATGAAAACTCGACAACACGCGTTTTCCCAAACATAAGACTAATCTAGATCGATTGTTTACCCCCGAAAATCTCCATATATGTACCAATTTTCAGCGAAATCGTTAGAGCCGTTTCCGAGATCACAGAAATATACATATAAATAAATATACAAGAATTGCTCGTGTAAAAGTATAAGATATAAGGCGAACCTATTGCTTTATGGCATTCTCTGCCAATCAACCATTAGACCAAGCAGAAAATCTGTGTGGCTGCCATGATAATAAAATTCGTGAATATACGTAAATCTAAAATAAAGTGTCATTATTATTATTATTTAGAGCCCGTTAGATCCCACTGCTGGGCAAAGGCCTCTCTCTCGGCTCTCTATTTCTCTCTGTCTTGCGCTTTTGCATGCCAGTCCTTTGAGTAGGTTTCTAAGTCGTCACGCCATCTACGCCTAGGTTGTCCAGGACGCCGACGTCCGTTCGTTGGGAATGACAAAGTTACAGTTTTGGCCCATAGTTCGGTCGGCATGCGGCTGACGTGACCGGCCCAATCCCATAAAGTGTCATTACAATAATTTATTTTCATTTAAGTTTATGGATCTTGCAAAGCCTCTGGCAAAGCTAAAAGGTTAAAAATTTAAAAAATAACATAGTTATATCCAATTCTCGCAAGGTCTATAGCTTATAAAGCCTCTAGTAAAATAAACGAGTACCTGTGTCACTTCCAAGAGGCTCGATTAGGCTACAGAGTAGAGCGTGCCAAAAATAGACCTACTAACTTACGTTGGAAAAACATTACCCTTCTTTGGGTAGCGCAAAAAGTCCGATTCGAATAGTTTATTCTGTTAAAGTTTGTCAGGCAAATTAAACGATCCCGACTTTTAAATAGTTTCATATGTAAACGCCATCTAGTGATGGGCGGAGGAACTAAATAGTAGAATTAATCTTAATACTCATGTAACGAATTCGCAGCGCCATCTATTATTTGATAAGCAAACTACAAAAACCCCGAGTTTGAAGCGATAAACTAGTAACTTATACTCGGCCGAACCGATTTTCATCAAATACAGCTAAGCACCGCAAGGGAACTTGCTTTCACGTAAAAAGAAACCACATCGAAATTGCTCTATCCTTTCTTGACGACCTCCGCTCCGTGGCGTAGTGGTCACCATGCTAGTCCCATCCCAGAGGTTCCGGGTTCGATTCCCGGTCAGGGCAAGTTGGAATATAGCCTTTTTCAAATTTTCCTGGATCTTGGATGTTTATCTATCATCATTTCAGCCGCACAACGTCCACTGCTGGACATAGGCCTCTCCCAAAGATTTCCAAAATAACCGATCTAGAGCGGCCTGCATCTGCAATAAAATGTAGTATCGTTGAGTTAGTATCCCATAACACAAATCACTTAAAAAGTGTACGTCTGTCTGTATATCAGACTACTTTTTCCATCTACACGCATACATAATATTACGCTGGGAGTGGGAACTATAGGTATTGGGGCCCCGGGCCAAGGACCCTAATGCCTTTAGTTCCCACTGCTAAGCGTCTACCCCGTAAGGGTTTAATATGTGATTAGTTGCATAATATAACCAGACCACAGTGCATACCGCGGCTTCACATGTATCCACACATCTAATTAACACTAACAGTGCCAGCACTAATTGCATTCCAGTGTGGAGTTTACACAGTACTTATGTTAACTTTTTAAATCTTACGATCTTTTAGGATTTATGATCTTAAAATATAAAGATGTACAATTTTTTTAACTTACCTGTATTGTCCTAATCACTGTTGGGGTAAGGTCTCTCCTAATTCTTTCCATGTGTCTTTATCTCTTGCCTTATTTATGTTAGCAGGATGCAACCTGAGAAATGGGCAAATAAACTAATGTGTTGTGACGTTTTATTTTCTTAAAAGTACCAAATAATTTATTTTTGACACAAAAAAGTCCGCCATTTGTAAAAAGTATATATGTACTTTGGAACAATAAAGTTTGATAAAATAAAATAAATAAATAAAAGTACCCAACTCTCAACACCTTGAGCATTGCAGACGCAGATTTTTAATTGTTTATCGGACATCAGTGACCGTCATGGCGTTTAAAGACAATGTAAGTATATCTCCAATGTAATAAGCTGTCAGATCACAAACATATGTCACATTTGATACGGAGTCCATTCGTCACCTGATTAGCCGATAGGCGCAATTAAAATGGAAACGTCATTATCAGTGAGCAGCTACCTGCAAATTATCTCTGATAAGACGATAACGCGCGATACGTAGAAACAGTTGGAAATTTCGGCACTGAGGTAACATCAGCGGTGGTCTGGGGTACCTAGTGGCGGCCCAGCTTGCGGCTGGTTGGTATTCGAGACCTCTGCTGATCCTGGACCCCCCCCTTTTTTATCTTCCAAACGTTTTTTTGGCGTTATCTTGATTGATTTGAAAAATTAATCGATTAGGGAAGCCTTGATTTAAATTTTGTGCAATTGATTTTTTATCGATATTGGAGCGGGTTGGAGAGTTGTCGCGCTTGGGTTACATCGTGGTTTGGTCTTGCGTGTGGTACTGATATATAAATGGCAGTAATAAATCTATTTCGAAGCAATGAATATTATTGTAATAACGTATAGTTGGCTAAATAACGTAAAATAAAGAAATAAACGGGTAGACGCCTAAAAAAAAAATTTCGCTGTATTACTAAATTAAGTATAATATTGTAGCTATATCTCACATCACAGGCACCAGGACGCATTTTGGATACTTTATACTTTTGTAAATTTTTATAAATTTCATAATCCAAAAAAAATGTCCATGATTTAGCTGGCGGACTACTTAGATTAACATTTTCCTGTAAAACATCAAAAGTAGAAGGTAGTTATTGGCCGAGCGAGCGAAGCGAGCGAAGCGTCTCAGTTTCGAGATTGGCCAAAAATTCTTTTGTCCGTCTGTCTGTCTGTCTGTCTGTTCTCGCCTACAGGTCGCATTTTTTAACCGATTCTCATGAAATTTTGTAAGCAGGTTCAGCAACTAAATAGAATTTTTTTGTCGAGCCAGTTTTTCGAAATTTTTCAAAATGGCGGAAATATGGGGGTTTAAAATTTTAAAACTGTCATATATCCGCCATTTCAAAATATTTTCAAAAATATAATTCGACTTTTTTGTTGCCATTATAAAAACGCAACTTTTTTATTTGAACAACTTTTTAGTCTGAACAACTTTTTTATACGGTATACTTGAACGAGTTTAGGGTGACTCGCGAAGTCTAGCTGACTGAGCCGTAACGGATATACAATACAAATCTTCTCACAAAATATACTGGAACTATTTAAGGGTCAATTCAGTCCGGGTTACTGAACAACTTTCTTAATAATGCCGTTAATTATCTTAATCTACCGTGGGAATCAAACCCGCAACTTCCGTGTTACAAGGCCAATGTCTTGACCACTATTTTTAAGAAAAGAAGAAAATTGACAAACATTTGTTGCGTACATTTAATACCATAAAGTTCACAAAAAAAACAATAGATGTTACAAGAAAAATTTAAAAACTCGTAGTACAAGCTATGGTTTTTTTTTATAAGTTTACAAGATCGACTTGATTTTTCAACCAACTGTAAGAGGAAGTTATCAAAACTGAAAAGAGGAGGTTATTTCATATAGTCAATTCGACATTTATGTTTTTTTTGTGTAAGTTACTTCATAACTCCGTTAAATACGAACCGATTTAAAAAATATATGTTTTGTTTTAAAGAATGCATTGCAAGGTTGGTCCCATGTAATTTTTTTTAAGATCGGACAAAACATCTTTAACTGGAGACCGAAATTCCTCAAAAGACAATTGCAACACAAATATTAATAATACATTTGAAACCGATTCTAATGATTCAATGTTTGTTTAGAAGAATCGCTTATAAGTGGCTTTTGCTAAGCCAGGAAAAATATTAAAATATCGGTTATTCCATGGTTGTAAAGTTATAAAGGCTCGCGAGGTCTATTGTTCTCACAGAACTACTAGTGTTATTTTGTTTAATTTCCACAAAAATATCATTAACTAACATCAACTAATATTGTCTCATACAACAGTCCACGCGTGCCTGTTGATTCACGTACTCTTAAATTATTGCTGGTCAAAGGCCGTCTACTCTTTTCTACTACTGGATTCCACACTTTAGTTACAGAAAAAGAGGTAGACTGAGGAGGAAATCAGCAGATGACTGGCGAGCATTTGACAAAGATTGGAATGTAAATTTTCCTAAAGTTAAATATCATAGGTATACAAATACATAACATGATAAACACTTACAAGCAACCATCAGGTTGTATTGTCGCATCCAGAAAGACATATCTATCTAAGTTCTCGTCTCCTTCTCTTGAGCAATCCTTTTGACCTTCCGATACTACAGTCAACCTTCGCCTTTACTTCATACGCAGATGCTTTTCTTGATCTTCTTACCTTCCTACTTCTTGCTTCGATTTTTTGTTGTTTTATTTATTGTTGTATTATAATCAATTTATAAAAAAAAGGCCAAACATCTTTTCTCTTCTAATGTCTAAAAATGTGCCAATTTTTAATAATAACCTTATAGTATCTCGAGAAAGCTCCTGAAATATTTAATTTTTTATATACCTAATTATTATATTTTTTTTATTTAAATATTATTTATTTAATTTGGCAGTATCACCTAAAACTGTATTATTATTTTCGGAAATAGTATACATAACATGGTTTCGACTTGATCATTGTCAATGGATATCTGGTAGTGCTGTCTCTCTTATCTTGTGGTACCACGGAAGACCAGCGGCACGATGTAAAGATACATCATTGCCATATGCTGAGTGGTGCCATTTTGGTGTAAAAATAGTTTTATTTTTATAACGGATAATGTAACTCCTGTTTTGCACCAAATAAAGTATGTTTCTTTCTTTTCTTTCTTTTCAAAAAACCCTTTTCGGCAAATACAAATTTGGGTGTAACTTTCGCAGTTCTTTGTGACACCTTAAGTAGGTAGTACTCCGCGATCAGCCCAGCTAATCTCACCGTCCTTTTGAATTTCGTACCTAAAACTTGTCAAAAAGATACCTTTATTCGAGGGCCCTTCAGCCGAGTGGCACTCGTTTGGAGTGCGCGGGAGTGTCGCGCAGGTGTCAGGGGGTGTGAAGGGGGGTGACGGAGGGGGTGTGAGGAAAGGGTAGGCTTCTGGCGTCAACTTGACGAGTCGGCGTCGGTCGGCGGACCCCATTATTGTTGCTGGTTCGAGACTTACACCGACTTTAGAAGGTCAGCACTGTCTTATCTTTTATTTTCATTTTGCCGAATGTTTTGAAGCTTTTTTCAGAGATTTGGGAGCGTTTTTTTTTGACCTCATATAAAAAATTTTTCGTGTATGTTTAGAGTGTGTATCGGCCTGTGGCATAACAGCTCCTAAAGGGATGAATCGATGTTATATTTTTTTGTACGGAAGGCGAGAAGAGCGGATATTTAAGAATGTCATTCGTTTTTTTTTAGAATATTAAAGCTTTAAAAAAATCAAAGATTTTGATCTAGGGATATATAAGTGCTAGGCGCCATCTTTAACACTTTAACAGCAGCAGCTACGCCGAAAGCTATTTATATTTTCTGTAACTGAACTAAACTCTAAAATAACTGTATAAAGAGATTTCCGCATGCTTACTCGCACGCCTCAGGGGATCCAAGGGCGTGCAAAGATGCATTTTGGCCCAAGGCTACCCTTGACCATTCAACGTAGAAATGCCGCCAACCCCTCGGGCACCCTACCATACTACCCTACGAGCGCAGCGATTTTTTAAATATAATTTGATGGTTTTATAGTTAAGTATTGTTTATTAATAAATAATTCCTTATAGTTTATTTATTTACGTTATATGTAAAGGTAACAGAATTACTAATATTGAAATTAGTCTTTGAAATTGAAACATCTACCTACACGTAGGTAATAATTTGCTGCGTAAACACACATTGCAATGATTAGATAACTGTGGGTCAAGATGTCCGTGCACTTAACATACTCGTATATCGGGTACAATTCAACTAAGTATATAGGTAGCAATTATTACAACATAACACTACAATAATAACACGTAGAGAGACAGCTGCTGGCTGACATACATACATACATACTATCACGTCTCTTTCCCTAATAGGGCAGACAGAGCATTTTGGGTCTTGCGGCTCTATGCAGAGCCTAGGGCCGCAAGACTCAAAAGCCACTTTTAGCGTCATGGTGGGCGAGAAGATGGAAAAGCAATCAATACAGTGACGGGTTGCTAGCCGCATCGCCTGTTAAAATGATTCGCATTTTTGCCCATTCCCTCGATCGGCTTTTACGATCTGCGCAGGAAGAGAAGCAGCTGGTACATTCTAAGTTTTTTGTTTCTCTCAGACCAGCATGGGAGACATGTGTTTTAATAATAGGAATAGTAGGAATAGGAATAGTAGGGAGTAGGATAGGATAGTGACGAGTTGGGAGTCCACAGCATATTTAGATGGATAACTTAACATTCCATTCAGGCCTGGAAGAATTGATGAAAACAGGAATTTACACGAATTTTTGTACATAACTTCGTTACCAGAGTGTTCCGCGACACTCAAGTTTTTTTACTTTACTTTTTCTCATGCGGGGCTTAACACCTTCTTAACCGACTTCCAAAAAAGAAGGAGGTTATCAGTTCGTCGCGATCTTTTTTGATTTATGTTCACCGATTATTCGAAGACACCTAGATTATTCTGGAAAAATCTTTTGGAACGAAGTTCCTTATCGCGCATTGCGAAAGGGGGCTAGGCGGAAAAAATTAAGACCAAAAGTTGTAATGACACTTTTTGTTATAGTTGTAAGCCGTGCGGCGTGCGCGTGTTTCTCTGTCTGTCTCTCTCTCTCCTAATTAATTGAAAGGAACGTCGTTCCATTCGGGTGTCCCTTGACACCTCTCAAGTTTTTTTTATGTTTGAAAGAGTATTCTATGCCAAGTGCTCCTATAGAAATTTTATCAAAATCGGTGTTGTGTATGTTGGAAAAATTATAGAAGAATAAAGGCTAACTGCCATTTTAATTAAAAAATAACACTCCTTAAATCGGTTATATAGTGTAATGATACCGATTTTAGAAATGCTGATTATTCTGCCAAAAAGTTGACATTCCATTGGTAGATTACTCGCGACTGACTTAGAACTTTTTTGATAACAGCGGTTATACTTAAACAAGAGTTCATTTTACGACTTTATCTTCTCCCCGTGGGAATTTTGAAATAAAAACTATCCTATGTCCTTCTTTGGGTATCAAACTATATCCATATCAAATTTTATCTAAATAGTTTCAGTGGTTAAAGCGAGAAGTGGTAACAAACAAATATACAAACTCACTTTCGCATTTACAATATTAGTAGGATTTCCCGACGAATGAACTCCAGTAGTACGCTCCAATACTTGCCTAGCCAGAAGTTGGCGCGTACTCCAGAGTGTACGCGTAGCGCCAAGTGTTTCATTCACTCACTCTGTGAACGAATGAGTCATCGCTCTGACCCTCAGTCCACTGCTCCGTTCAGTATTGCCAATTTTCATCCGCAATTTCCCAAACGACTGAATTTTTCGGACTGTATAAAATTCAACGATATTGAGATTACCGATATTCTTAAATTTTTTAGTCAGTTCATTGGTCATTTCGGGTTATTTTTAGAAAATATTTAAACGAATCGTATGTAGTTACGAGTACTGTGAAAATGAGTTTCTTTCGGCGTTTCTTCTCAGCAGTGGTCGTTGCAAAGCGCTGGTATCGGTAGCTTTTCTTTAAAAATTATTTAAATTTTAATGTAGACTACACGTAATGTAAATTATACATAAAGACGTGTAAAAGTCCCTGTAAATCATTGAATCATTATTAAATTTTATAGAGACTAGATTGCTGATAGAGACTACTAAAGTATGTTCTTTATGTCCCGTTGTTCGATAACATGAGTAAAGATTTCTTACTAAATTTGATAAAGACTGATTGCTGATAGAGACTACTAAAGTATGTTTTTGATGACCCGTTGCTTGATAACAATATTCACTTCACAAAAATGTCACATAAACAAAGTTTATAGTCATTTGTTTGTTTCCGCTTGTAAATGAATTACTTCATAAAAAATTTCAAAACTAAACTAACATCTATTTACTTGATAAATTTTCTAAACTAAATATAAAGAAATTATTTCCCATCCCAAAGTATTATTATTTCTCCATTTTCAAGTAAAAGGGAAAATTTTGGGGTGTTTTTCTCTCAACAATTTTCACAGCTAGCAACCCCTTGGCGTGGGTGTTTCAGGCATGCGCGGTGGGTCCCGGGTCGATACCCCGGGCCAGTCCGCGCCGCGCCGGGCCCCTAGCTGCCCGCGCCCGCCCGCCATGAGGGCGCGCGCGCTGCTCTACTTGCTAACCGCGGTGATCGCTGCTACCAGCTTCAGCCATGCCGAGAAAAGCAAGTTCTGTAAGTTTACCTTCATATTTACTTTACTTTATAACATAACCTGTTTTCAGATCTGTCGCTTCTAATACTCACGATATTAGACTTAATTCCTCATCGTCTGCTTTGAAATTTATAACGTTTACTAGTTTAATGCAAATTGTTACGTGTATTTGAAATTTACTATCAAATTTAGTAGTAATATCAAGTATTTTCATGTGGTTTTGCGAGACGCCGGCCGCACCGGCGCGCCCTCTACAAGAAGCTCAGTTGGCGGGCATTAACATCAGCTATATGTTTTTATTGGGTACCTACGCTCGTTTGTACTGATGGAGTATCGTAATCGATTTTTAAGCCGTAATCGTATCTTAGAAATGTTTTTAAGGCTTCCTTTCAACCTGTTTCTCTTCATGTTTGAATGAAGTTCTTTGTATGAAATTGCTTCTCGTATTAGGTCGGAAATGGGTCACAGAGACAATAGTAGCAGAGGGAGTAGAATAGGCGAGTGTGTATGTGTGTGTGCGGTGTAATTTCGTATTCAATTCATTATGTCCTAGTTTCAGTTCTTTACGAAGCAACCCTCCGTTATTATGTCGTTTATTCGACTATCGTTACACAAATGTTCTCTTATTAGAAGTAATCTATTTGGAATTGCCCTAAATTTGATTTTGTTTGGGATATCGTCAAATTTTATATAAGAACGGTGGCGTAATTATTTATCAACACATCACACTGTGTCTTTCTTTATTTAATGGATAATTAAATTAATAGTTTTATGTGTTTGTTTTAATTCACGTATTAAATATCACTGGTTTGAAGTCTCCTTTCTTTTTATAACGTTAATATTGTGAATATTTTTAATTTTAATCAAATTCTTTACACTGCAACTTGAATTCAACTAGTTAACCTTTAAATAGAAGTATTTCTGGGTCATTATAATTATAAACAGAAATCAACAAGACATTTAATTGAGATAAAATTCAGATCTAAAAGTCACTGAAATATTTGTTGATTTTCTGCCAGCCTTCTTGCAGTTTATTGGCAATCTTGTCCACGGGGCCTGGCCCTCCGCAATGTCTCTGAGGCCCCACCAGGAGCAGTGTTTCACCTGAAATGAAATAAAATCATTTATATGCACCCCTATTTTCCTATTTTTTATTTTATTTATTTATAGGACCCATAGTTACGCGAAAGCCTCCACTATTATTGAAATAAAATAATAATATAGTCGGTGTACCCCAAGGGCCAGTTTTAGGTCCAAATTTTTTGCATTACTATTTTCTTGCATTTTTTTAAACTAAGGATATATGATTTATGTCCTCCCTACGCTCTGCTATTAATATAGCATACTAGGGATACACAAAAATAAATAATGGGTAAGCACTAGTAAGCAGTAACTATTTCTAATGATTTTACTGTAACTACAATTTGAACACGACTTATTTCCATCTAGCGCCTTCAACCCCGTAGGGAATAAAGACATGAAACTATGATATTTGTTAAATCAACGCTAAAGTTACCTGCTGCTAATTTTATGGGTTTATCGACGTTGATATGGGATCCCACAGCGAAGCCCGATCCAGCTGATGCAGTAGCGACTGTCATCTGGGGTGGCAAGCCGTAGACCCTGGACAGAGGGGCTTCAGTGCGGCCTCTGGCGACGTTGGCAACGACCAACATAGATCCGGCTCCACCCCAGCGGAGGACCGCTATAGCATCTCCAAGTCGGCTGATCTAAAATTTGTAAATGCTATTCTACTAAGTACTCAACAGGCATAACATTTCTAGATGATTAATGAAACTGATATTTTTGGTGCAGACTAATCAATACGTCTTATCACCTTGGTGTTTATCATTTATGTCATTTAGGTCATAACCAACTACATACATGTTTTGCACTGTGTTATCACAGTGTATAATGTCATGACCGCTTCAAAATTACATTCTATCAACCTCAACATATATGACAAACAAAAATATGAAAATATGTGTTCATTTATTTTAGTCACCAAGTTTTCTTCTTCAGAAATCAGAGTTTCCAACCAGTTTTTTTATATATTTTTTAGAATTATCATTAATTTACTTACATTTATTTACTTACTGAATTATCACGACTTACGAGTATGTATTTGTTAAAACGCTTTATTATATTTTCGTTTCACCTGAATGTATTTTAATTATGATATTTAATGAACAATGAATTAATTACCTCAGTATGGGGACCAATAGCAGGAGACTTCCTCATAGCAGCCGCGACTCGCATAACACCAATATGGCTGTTCTCATTCTTAAACTCTGTCTTAGCATTCGCGTATCTATAGTTGGGGGCGATTGGTATCCACGGCTCCCCGTTTGTAAACCCAGCGTTGGGGGTATCGTCCCACGGGAGGGGCGCTGCGGAAGGTACCACTTCAGATGGCCAACATTTGGATGAGGTGGCCCATTCGAGAATGGAATCCGCCGCGCCCATTTCATCGCCTTGTTGAATGACTGCTGCGCCAGGGAGGATCAATGTCAGAAGGTTGATAGCATCCACCAGGTCACCGCCGTATCTCGTTGCTATGCGACTTTCATTCGTCCCGCTTGTCTGGAATATTACAATATAAGTGCCTAAACTGTTCTGAAGTTTCGCTGCTTGAAGTCTTAAATCTGAAGTTTTATGTTTCTTTGCGAGATATAAGGGAATATGTATGACTTGATCTCAAGGTTCGGGAGTTTATTTCGGGAACAAATATTTATAGTCATACATTTTTATGACTTCATAAAGATATCGCCATAAGCACACATTTTTTTAATGATACAAGAAACGATTATGTTTTACTCTCTAAAGTTCACTAGAGCCTAGGGCATGACTATGGGCTCTTATAGAAGAGTGACAATGCCAGCGATAGTTCGTCTTGGTCGACGACCAGAATCGCGATAAGTCTCTCGACGGTCACACTAGTTGTAGTCTGTCGTTTACCATCGGCGATATAAAGTCGCATCGACATCGCTAGCATAATGTCACTCGTCTCTCTGAGGCCTATAGTAACTAAAAATAAATAGATTTCTTCTTACAATCCAAGTAGGCGCAGCATAATTGGGAGTGTTCAGCAAAACAGCGTGTATTCCCAATGCTAGGTCAGCAGTCGTCATCCTGGATGGTGACGTCAAGGTTTTGCTAAAGATGCTGTTGGCTCCGATCCCTCCGTCCGAATAGTACTTGGTAGCTATTGCTGGCTTCAGCATGGATTCTATCAGGATGACTCTGAAGTAAATAGTCTTATTTAGAACCCTGTGTTAGTACTTGAATTAGTTTCCGTGTGGTTTCCGACAGAGTAGAATAGGGCCACTCCAAGTCCTCCGATGAATGTCGTAGAAAGTGACTTAGGAAATACAAGCTGAACAAAGCTTATAAATATCAATGAGACCTCTCCAACACGTCTGACCAGTGAGAAGAGTGTAGGCGAAGTCCTCTGGCTGCTCTGGCCAAGTATGGCTCTGGTAGTACATTGAGCGTCGTGCTCCTGCAGTGGAGACAAAAAGAATTGATGATGATGTTAGTACTTCAAACTCCTAACAAACACAGAAGAAAAGGCCTAGAATAGGACTATTTCATTTATTCTGTAGATGTTATAAAAGGCGACTGACGCAAAAAGCACAAATATCTCGTGCTACAAGTGCAAACCCAAGGAGGGTTGACGTCAGAAGGTAGTAGTACGGCCAGTCGTAAAAAGAAAGCCAAAAATTTCGCGTAGTCTTTGACATCCTTAGGTGCAGTGCAGTGCATGTATTTTATACTTCTAATAAAAAAGCGTAAAAGCGCGGGCGCATCCTGCGATACCCGGGCTCAAATACCGGGCTGAGGATGCAACCGAAAACGCGCCAACATGAAGAAAAGGCGCCAACATAAGTATTTGATTCTGTAGGTTGTGATTAGAGATTATATGTTGATTTTCTAATTTAAAAAGCTAGCAAACTCTGCAATAACTCACTGAGGCTGGAGCTCCGTAATGGAACATACTTTACCTGCTAGAGATCGGATAATAAATCCTAGGTTCGAGCGGACTTCAATATAACTTTGTCTGAGAAGTTTGTCTAGAGAATTATGTTTTTAGAAGTTT
The DNA here is from genome assembly GCA_963555685.1 of Acrobasis consociella. Taxonomy (NCBI): domain Eukaryota; kingdom Metazoa; phylum Arthropoda; class Insecta; order Lepidoptera; family Pyralidae; genus Acrobasis; species Acrobasis consociella. Next base: position 1,281,947 of record OY743106.1, read on the forward strand.
AGTATGAGTTGGATATTGCTGATGTAGGCATAATAATATTAAGATCACAGGTGTTACCTTTATTTGTTGTTGTATATATCTGTACATCAATAGTAAAGAGATGTTTTTATTTGAGTTTGACCTTATTACTTTTGATTTGAGTATTGTCAATGTCCATCGTTTTTATAGCTTATACTTTACAGTACGGGTCTCTCCCGTTTTAGGGAGTATTTGGATAGGTGTATTTGTAATATCCTATAATTTTTGTATAAATCTTACAACACCAATCTTATAAAGAATCTTTCAAATAATGACTTTGAGCCAAATCGTCCCTAAGAAATGATCCCTGCGAAACATCTGATCACTAAGGAAACCCGGTGTCAGCATAAGTAACATAACGAAGTCCTTATCCCGGAGCACTGGATCAAACAAAGTTTAATAGATTCATTCAAGGAAAAGATAAGAATATATAAGGTAATCTTACGGAGTGTCCATATTAGCAGCTCGCGCACAGCTCATGGCGTCAGCAAACATTTTTCTGAACATTTCTTCACCGCACATCTGATCCCTTGGAAAGTCCGGTCTTAGCAGCATACCAGACACTCCTCTCTTTATCCAGGCGCACTGGGCAGTCGCCAGATCCGCCACCACGTTCGAGGAACAGAGATTGAGAATGGCCTGGTTGTTGTGGGAGCTTGCGTAGTAAGCATTGCGGCCTTCGTGCCATACCCACGCGTCGATTCCGTTTTCCACCTGTTGAGTTAGATTTTTATTTATTTGAAGATGAAAGAGATAGTTCAATTGATTGCTCACTTTGATAGTATCATTCCTTCTGAATTATTCTTTAAATTTCGAGTTTCTTGTTTGTATGGTTATTGCAATTTTCTACCATTCTCTATTTCGGCTGTATAAAACTCCTTCCATAATATCAGTTTTTCGTACCTACTACCCTCCTTTGATTTATCTCATGCATTATATTTTATGAGGAGGCCTTTGCCCAGCAGTGGGACATGAATGGCTAATAAAAAAAAATAAAAAATTTTTTTTATGACATTAGGTCCGTCACTTGTATTTTATTGTACTGTGTAATAAAGCTTAAATAAATTCTTCCCATGTCTTTCTCTTCTTACTTTCCATCCTTTCAATCAACCATTAAGGAAGGACATTTTTTCTTCTAGTACCCAATGTTTTCATGATGCTAAGCAGTTTAATATAAAACAAAAATAAATTTAAATTAATGAACACACGCCTTTTACCCTAATTCTGGACATTAAAAGACCCAAAAGTCGTTATTCCGTCTCCAACTTTTATGAATGCTATTTTTTACCTGTTGACAGGTTTATAGGGACTTTAACTTGAAGCTGAAATACTTAAGTCCCATGAGATTTTAATTTATTTGTTATAATGGAAGATTCATTGTCATGGCTATGCTAACGACAGATGCTAAGCTCACAATCTTTGGCGAAAAATTCTAATTCGAATAAAATGAAAGTTTCTAAGAATTTTTATCGTAGAAATGTTGTAATAAAGAATTTGTAACATTTTATAATATTTCCATTTAGTGCCTGGGTGACCGAGCTCCGCTCAATACAAGCAACAACATAAACAAAAAATAAGCTTTCGGCTTACTTATCTAGATCGATTTTTCGGTCCCGAAACCCTCTAAATACTAAATTTTATTAGGTTCTCTCAAAACGAGGAATGACTTGTTTAAAGTAATATGATCTTCTCTTTTTCAAAGTTTGTTAGGGCGGTTTTTTTTTAATATTGAACCTGGAATAGGCCTGCCTAAGGATTTGTCTAAAATTGTGCTTAGGAGTGACGTATCCAGTATGTATCTGCGATTTTTTCGGATAGTATGACTAGAGGTACATGTAACTCATGTCTTGAGTTCTTAAAAAATAAGTATCTGATCTGAAGTCTCAACACAATGTTTTAGTGTTCAGGCCAGGTGGTCATCATGCCATGCTGTCAAACTGAAGGTCCCGGGTTCAGGTCAAGATGGAAAATAAACCTTATCAGATTGACCTGGGTCTTGGTTGTTTGTCTATATATGTATTGTAATAAAATATAGTCTTGTAGGGTTAGTATCCTATAACACAAGTATCGAACTTACTTTGGGGCTAGCTCACTCTGTGTGATTTGTCCGTATGTATGTAAATATTTATTTATTTTATTCCTAACAATTTGGCAATATCTTGAGTTAGTATCCAAGGAGTAATGTTGACACTCACGGGTGGCGTTTGGTCTGGGCTTCCATCTTTCCACAGAATCCTGTCTTCAAAGCCAGTGGTCTTCTCGGCACTAGACTTAAACCAATCCGAGTCTACGCTGACTGTCTGTAGTAGCATCGTTTTTATTATTTTCAGTTCTAAATTAAATGGAGAAAAAACATTAATAAGTGAAAACTTGAACTACCGAGCTCAAATTGTAAAACAAGTCATTCTAATTTAGAAGGGCTGATGACTGATGTCATCATCTGCACGTCTTTCTGAGCTAGCTTCAAACACACGGACTGCATTTGAATATCGACTGTCAAATTGCAGTTCTGATGTAGTTCATTTTAGTTAATAGATTCAGATGTTACTTTGCGCAAGTCAAAGTTACATACTATGTGATTTGAATTACATTGTGTGATCACAGAAAGTATTTAATTCACATAGTATGTAGTTTGATTTGCAGTTGGCGTGCAGTTAGCATTCAATTTGTTTTTGTAACACTGTTAAACGTTTACCAAATAATTAAAAACTGCAACGTAAAGTGTATTTTGCAGAATCGTTCGTGTCATAATTCCTGAAACACACTGCTCGTATGCCGATTCCATGAAGTTGGCAATAATTATACAGCCATTATTAGTTGACAATCCATTACGCTGCTCATCGCAGCATATGGCTAATAATGCCAAATTACTGCTTTAATAAGTGTAACCGACTTGATAACAGTGCGGTTTAAAGTTGAAGAGTCTATAATTTGTTATGATGTCTGTTATTTTAGAATGGAAAATAGATTCGCAAATAGCTGTAAGCTTTGCAGCTTATGTGTGTCTTGTTTTTTTTATTATTATCACATGGAAACCTCACAATTTGTGTGTTTTAAATTCAGGTAATATATTAGCTTATTAGTTATTTACATGAAAGTTTCATTCCAATCCATTACTTATGCCGTTTATGCGTGATCAAATCTCCCAGCTTACTGACATTTACACATCATAACTTTAAACTTTTCTAATATTAGTAGGATAACTTTATCTCACCAATTTTCTTTGCCTTTTCCATCATTGCAGCAAACGCTCCATCGTCTCCGTACCGAGAGTCTATTTCTCCAAAACTTACGATCCCAGGTTTATTGCAGTCAGTACTCCTTGCAGACAGTGGAGACAAGATCACTGCATCAGCGCCCAGGGCTCGGATGTAGCTGATTTGTTTTGTTAAGCCTGAAAACATTTTATAGGTACCATTTTCATATCTCATATCGAAATATCAGGCGTCCAGGTTTTCTTAACTGTTACAAGGTCAGGATATTATAGGTATTCCTACACAAGAGACCCACAAGTGCCTGGCACATATAGGTTTTATATCTTGACCTACTTTTTCTTCCAGCAGAGTTGAAAATGTAAGAAGTTTTTAACAAATTATAAGGCTTCTTATTATATCATGGGTTCACTATGACTTTTACTTCAGATATTAGTACAGTAGACACCACCTTCTAGGTCTTATTTTCTTATGTTTTGTTGAAGAGCTATTGTCTTGTTACTTTTTTGTCGGTCCTTCAATGCTTAGAACAGTGACCACATTTGGGATTGTCTGTTTGCTACTGCCTGCCACTTTTTTACATTATTGGCTTAAATATGGTTACTTTAGAGACATCGAATATGATCTCAATATTTAGCTTTCACCAGCAATATTTCAGTACACCAAACTAATAAAACGTACCCATCAAATCACCCAATCCATCTCCATTTCCATCCTTGAAGGAGTCCACCAGGACCCTGTAGTACACTGCATTGGTCCACCAGGGCGTGGCGACTTCAGCCACCATGTGCCTCGTGAGGACCGCCAACACGACCGCTCCTATCCACATGGCTGGGCAGACTAAATATCTATGGTGACCTTGCCATGCATGATGAGCACTAATTGAATGCCTTGACTTCTTTATTGTAGGCTTTGTTACAGCTACTAAGGTCTGGGACGAATGATGTAAAAGTAACCAGAAGATTCTCCTGCTTGCAGATTGTTAAGCCAATCGAGAAATTTGAAGAGTATCATATCATTAGCAGATCTAGCTTGTAGTCAACGTTGTGACTACTACCTATATACACGCATTCCGCCTTTGTGTCTTTTAGAACCTAAGTTCTGTTTACTCTGTAAGAGATAAAGGCAGGCTAAGTGGTTATGGTGACAAGGTCTCACAGGCAGTGATGATGACAGTTTGTAAAAAAGAAGTGGAGCAAAGGGTAAAACCCAAAGCCCAACGTTCTTTCTAACAAAATAAACAAAGCAAAGAGTCTAAAAACAACTTCCAGAAAATAATACCGGGAATACACCTGTTCCTGACTGCTGGCAAAGTATCCGTTAATTAATATTGTACCTCATCCCCGACAAAGGATAATGAAAGCAGTCGTGGCCGCGCGGGATCAAAGAGTTTCACTTCTGGAGTAATGTTTTGTTTTCTTTGGCATAATTAAACAATAGTATAGGACATGTGGCTAAAGATCATCCGCTTTTTGGCGGTTTTATTAGTGGACTTGTTTTTAGTTCTCGCCAAAACCCCTCTGGCCGCTTGGGCAACTGTGTTTCGCAACCAGTTGTTAAAAAAAGGAACAATCTTGCTACGCACTTAGTTGCCTAAAAAGAAAATCTATTTTTGTTTCACATCCAGTTGTCAATAAGGAAGTCGTCACAAAGTCAGTTGTTAAACCATTTCGCGCCTATATAAAACTTTGATCTTGCCACTATCCATGAAGCTTCCTTAAGATTCCTTAAATGTCCTAATCGCAGATTCAGGTTTTTTTATTTTAGAAGATGGCAACCCTAGCTACAACTACAAGTACATTAGCTTGCTACTTAAGTAGTTACGCTACTCATTATCAAAGCTGGGACGTCATTTTCTTTTTCTTGGCAAATAAATTTATAATTCTCTTTTCACTCCTTCACCGCTATCAAAATAGGCTTTTGGACCTTTCGGCGTTAGGGCCTATCATCATGTTGAGGCATTGAATTAAAAGTGTGAAGGAGTAGTAGGCCGCCGCCGCGCCCGCCTCAGGACCCGCGCTCCGCACCCTGCCCCTCTTCGTGGCGTAGACAATCATCATCAGGTATTTTTGTCTCCACTGCAGACGCATAACCCTCTCTGCACTAACAGAGCCATACTTGGCCAGAGAGAGCAGGCAAAGGATTTAGCCTTCCTTCGCTGACCAGACGGGTTGGAGAGGTCTCATTGATATTTATAAGCTTTGTTTAAATTATATTGTCGCCTTTTACGACATTCACAGGAGGACTTGGAGTGGTATTATTCTACTCTGCCGGAAACCACACGGCATAGTTTATTATATAGATTATAGGTCAGGGTCTATCTGTCTACCCTATTAAGGGTCCCCCGACCCTAGACCAAAATACAACTATCAATACAAACGTAGTCTACGTTTTATTTCAAAACGACATGTCCGATTTGGGCAAAATTTTGTAATTTCAAAGATATTGCAATTATCTAGGTTTATAACTAGTTTCCGATGGTAAAAATATGAACTTGAAATAGAATATAGTGTTTTATATCATTTTTGACCATTAGTATGGGAAACTTCTAAATCGTTATATTTTCTTTCCAGTTCATAATTTTACCATAGGAAACCAGTTATAACCCTCGATAATTGCAATTTCTTTACAATTACCAATTTTTACCGGAATCTGACATGTGGTTTCAAAATTAAACGTAGACTACGTTTGTATGGAGAAGTCTAGGGTCGGGGGACTCTTAAGGACAAAGACGTGTACCACCGAAACTAACATGAATCTCATAAACCAATTTACGTAACACAATTGCTGGCCAGCCGTCATTCCGTGTGTTTATTTCCCCATCACTCCTAAACAACGGTATCGTTTGTCACCGATGTTAATAATTTAGCAGGCGACGTTGGTTGGCTGCTCGTTGGTCGTGGTAATTAGTGGGTGGACTCCTGTAATGATATGGAGAAGGGTTGCCAGAGTTATATGCGGTAGTTCATGCTTATATGACATGAATATACAACGTGAACAAGTGACATATGTGTAATAAATCGAACCACTGGCTATACTAGATCATTATAGTATAATGAAATAAAAATAACAGTCAAGACACTAAAAAAACAAATTGCTCGGGTAGCTTCATACTTTTTTGGCTGTTATTTCAATTTCATTATACTATAGTGATCTAGTATATAGCCTGTGGTTCGATTTATTGCGCATATGTCGCTTACACGTATAAGACAAATTATATTTTTTCTGTTTTTTTTTTTGTCCATGTGTGACAATTTTTAATACCCTACGAAAACAGTTGCATAATAACTATTAAACTCCTTTTATAACTTAACTAGCCGAAGCCCGCGACTTCGTTCGCGTGGACTTTATGTCTCTGGAAAATGCTCATCAGGCTGAACAACTTTTACTGAGGCAGCATTTTTATATCTCTTATAGATTAGCTGGACCATTATGGTTCTGCATCAGGCGTTCCATTTTCCAAAATCATTTATACCCTATATGTTGCCCAGGCTTAATAGCTATATAACAAAAAAAGTTTCATTCGAATCCGTCCAGTATTTCCGGAGATTAGCGTGTACAAACAGACAAACAGACATACAGACAAACAGACAAACAGACAAACAGACAAACAGACAGACATTTTTTTTTAAATTCTTACTCTATTACTACGTCTCCATCGCCCCCAATATTTTTTTTGGAAATATATTTTATGTACAGACACACTTTTTTTACTGTTTTATTATATGTATAGATATAGATTAAACTTGTTTGTTTGTACAAATAACTTTATTATACCAAAAAACAAAAATAAAGTACAAAAAATTCGAAATAGCAATATACAATGGCGGACTCATCCCATACCTAATATATAGTGAGTGATTCCTTCCTGCGATATATTGAGAGTGTATTTACTCAATCAAAACATAATCATTTACTTAGAATAACTTATTAATTAAGTACAATAGGAACATTATTTTTAGGAACAATTCAGTCCATATTTTTAACAACTATCCGTGTGAATGTTTAAACATGTAAAATACGATTTTGCAGCCTATAAAAGTGAATCCGATTATAATACAATACACAAAATTTATTGCACGAACATAGAACATTAACAATAGAAAATATGCATGAAAAATATATTATCTAACCAGTTTAAGGTACTAACAGTAAAAACACAATGAAAATTGGTTGAAAACCGAACGAGATTACAATAATAATTTTACGAAAATATGTGTATCTCACTCGCAAAAACGCTATTTTCTATGGCAAATCTAAAAATGACAGACGTTGACGTCACCAGTCCAAATCGGACTTCTCTTTCTTATTGAAACTTTAGTGTCACAAGTTCGTCGCTGATTAAGATATTTCTAAATTCTTTTTATATTTGTTTACTGTGGTTAATAAGGATTTTATTAAGCGAATAAAAAAATACGAGCCTGCGAGAGCCTGAATTTGGTTATATCATTAGGGTATAAATAGAAAAACTTTCAGTCTTTATAAAAAAGAAGATCTGACTATCGCTGGCTCTTGTTCTTTATTAAACAATTATTATGTCGGGACCGAATGTAGAACGAGAGCTTCACCTGGCAGTAGAGTGAGGGCGCCCAGGAATACATAATCCCTGAAACATGAAACGCAATGTGAATAATGGTAACACCATTGATTAACCATTCCTTTACCGCCAATACCAGACACAATACTAAGACAATGGACGTGGACATTTAGTAATGTCGTCGGGGTCTTACCGGTTAATAGCCGGTTTCAAAAAGTCTTTTCGCCATGTGGTTCCCAAGCAGAGTAGAATAGGACCACATTACTCCAAGTCTTACCGTGGATGTCGTAGTGGGCGACTTAGGAAACAAGCTAAACAAAGTGTTAGTGGAGAGTGTAGGCCAAATCCTCTGGTGGCTCTGGCCAAGTATAGCTTAAGTAGTAGAGGATTGTGCTCCTGCAGTGAAGAATAAAAAAGACCTGAAGATGATGATGATGATGAAATAGTCCTTTGTATACCCTTGATCTAGCTTTGTCAATAAACTGGGTATAGCAAAATATACTCAGAAGCTGAACGAAAATGACAATTTTGTTGTTATATTGTGATTTTACTAAGCTAAGCGCTCTAACAGAAGCGGGCATATCGTCGCTTGTCTGTAAGAGCCCTAAAACAAACAATCAAAGTCATTCGAATTGCATAAAAATACTGTTCTAAACTAGTCTGATACCGAGTTACCAAGTATGATTGGGAGCAATTAGCGACCACTAACATCTACTGTCGGTTTCACATCGCAATGTTGCTCTGACGTTGTTGCTAAATCATTTTACTCAAATTCAAATATATCTTTATTATCATAGGATATTTATTATATCTCTTAATAATCGTCACTTTGTTTTATTGCACTATTAGTGACGTCAAATGGTTACCCAGCTAAGTTTACTGCCGCATCTACAGGAATTACTGTTTGAATTTTAAGTGTTCGTTGACAACTATAAACAATATTAACTAATTTAATATTTTTTTTATTTTTTTGTAATAAAGTTAAATAAATAACTTTATTACAAAAATGTAACAGTAATGTAATATCTTCATCTTTCTTCTTTATCAGCCTATAACAGCCCAAATGAATCTCGAGCAATTTGCTGCTAGGTCGCCACTTAAATATTTATTTTATTCTGTGTTTAGTATTTGTTATTATAGCGGCAACTATAATACATCATCTGTGAAAATTTCAAGTGTCTAGCTATCACGGTTCATGAGATACAGTCCTGGTGACAGACAAACAGTGGAGTCTTTTGAATAGGATCCTGTTTTTACATTTAGGTACGGAACTAAAAATCATGAACACTTACCCATTAACTCTATTCGAATGAACACTCGAAGTGTACACCTTCAAGACATCTTTCAGATATACGACTCTTGACAGATCCACAGTATCCACCTGATTTCCCACGTTGAAGACCACACTGTAGGTGTCGTGCGTGACGAGGTACCGCACCAGGACCAGGGTGTGTTGTGACAAGGCTTGCAAGTGGTAGCTTCCATGGGAAAGGGCTGGCTGCCGACGAAGACTAGTCAGAGCTTGATACACCTGCATTGAAGTTTATTAGCATAATATTATTAAAACTAGCTTAAATTTATACTGTTTGTTTGTAATAACTTTATTGTACTATTAAAAACACAATTACATACAATATCAATAGAATAAATTGACAACGGCGGATTTAGAGTCGAAAATGGCTCGAATGGCTTCTAGAAAAGGATTGTACTGCCGTGCCTTTTTTGCTCGACTTGGCAGGGGGGGCACTTTTGTGCCCGCAAATACGGTTTTCTAACAGAATATTTTGATAAAAACATTTGATCTAATTTTTGTATTTCTAATAATTATACCAAACGAGTTTTGATTACATTTAGAAAGACACCGTTTATTGATAGAGAGAGCACTACAGAATGGTTAATACCACGTGGTTTGCGATCTAAAAGACTTTACATTGAGACCTCAAAAAGATTTAAAATAATCTATTAAATCGTTTTGCGAACGATTAGACATTTGTTTTATACTAGCATACTGTTGCCATTACTAAAAAAAATTCATTTTTTAGGTATTAGTCAGATTTTACCTTGTAATGACTTCTTTCCGCCAACTTCTGAGCTGCCAAGTTGATCTCCAAGTAGTCTTCAGCGACCGGCAGCCACGTGGTTGTGTTTGTGGAAAAGCCAGCACTGGTGGTATTATTCCAGTGGAAGGGGGTTCTTGCAGGGTCTCTGGAGTACTGCATATAGTTTTCTGCGCAAACAACTGACAAAGTTGTATTCTTGGCTTCATGGGCTCGAGTATGAGAAGAAACGCTCTTGGATAGATTAGACCAATATGTCACGTTAATTTTGTTATATAGTTACGTTGTATGAGTTGTGTATACATGTCAAAGTTTTCTGAATCATTTATTTAACTTTGGAGATTTGCTTTATTTGATTCCTTTCGATTTCATAATAGTTATTGACATCAGATCATTTAATTTTCTTTTTTTTGTCGTCATTATTCCTTTTATTGTTCATGTCTTATCCAAATAGCTTTATTCATGATCCTTACCGAAAATGACTAGTGAAGAAGAAATTTACTGTAGTTTGCTTATATGTGGCGCGATACGAATGAAAAAAGCAAGGGTCTAGAGTTAAAATTGTAAAAAAATTATCAATTACCTGGATTACCCATATTCAAAGCAGCTACGTCTACAGTATCGTTCCAAGAGACAAAGCCATCTCTCATGCCGATCTCCTCCCCTTGGTAGGATACGGCCACTCCTGGCAACATCAGGAGTAAGGCGTTGAGACCGTCCACCATGTTGGTGCGGAACCTCGAGGCCACTCTTTTACAGTCGTGATTGCCTAACTGAAATGAAAAAATAAAAACATTAATTATTGTATGTTGTAGTTATCCGAATAAAAACATGTAACGGAAATTCACATTCGTATCGTAATTTTTCAACTCATGTTTTATTTTGGAAAAGAACATTACTTGATTTTTATAAAAATCAGGTTCAGCATGTTTATGATTGCCCCTTTGACTATATAGATACTTACCTAATCAAAAAACTGACTCAGCAATGCAACAAAATGAGTATAAAGCCCACTAAAAAATAATCCTTTCAAACCATTTCATAGCCAGAGTTCATAGCTGGCTTCTTAGTGGGAGTAAAAGTAGTGTCGTATCCGGCTTCGAAATGGGTTATTTTTCCTCAAAATAAGAATCCAATTTCGAAATGTGATTATTTGAGTGCAAGTTAGAAGCAGCTTCGGGACTAAATTGAACTAAATTGAACCACACCATTGAAAATTTAACCATCAAAATAAAGCAAAACGGGGCAGTGTTGCTATATCTACGCGTTATTATAGAATAAAAGTATCATAAGGTGTATCATCTGTCAGATGTAATATAAAACACCGAGTTTTGATAGAATCAATATTGATTAGGATCCACTTACAACCCAATTAGCGACGTTCCCATGCGGCATATACGTGAGCCAATTCTGAATGACGTAGACGAAGTCCCTTGCGTTGGATTTGGCTGAAAGGCTTTTGATGAAGTGGAAATTGAAGGGGAAGTGAGCGCCCTTGCGGCTGCTCTCGTCGCCGTAGTACAGCATCGTCATTGTGGTGTTGGCGAATGCTTCTGCTAGGAGTATTCTGGAATTAGAAAGATTTGATTTGAAGCAAAAAGGAATAAATTTGAAAAATCGAAAAATGTACGCCTCACAATGCTAATTCAAAAAATAAATTGTCATGGAGCTTACGGGCAATCTGATAGTACACAGAACAAATGTGTGACATAAGTACGCTGACCAAAAAATAGACGTAAAGCATTTGTATTCAGCCATAGCCGTCAAAAAAAAGGCGGACATCCATGTTCTTCTTAGATCATTTAATACATGTTCTCGCATGTTTGCAAAAGGTAATTTGAGTGTTTTATAAATTATAATTAAACAGACACTGAATAGATAGTAATTTTCAATAGGAAACCAACCCGTGACTGATGAAGCTATTTAAGAGAATGGTACAAATACATTATTTAAATTCAAACGTAATCAATCACACACATACAGACATCAGGACATCCACGTCAATTTTTTTAAATATTTTTTTACATGCATTAAATGTGTTTATAAATTATTCTTTATATTTTTGCACTTATATTATTGTATTAGTGCAATAAGAATATAATTAAGACAGTTTAAGTTCAGAAAAATGCTTGACCCTGACATTATGAGAGTAGAGCACTGCCTCAACACTTTCGACAAGGAGGCGTATGACAAAGATCCACAATTGTGTTTTAGAGTAACACATTTGTTGCGTTCATTCATAACTTAGAATGGAGTAACTTGACTTCTCGTTTTAATCAGTTTGAAACTGGGAATAGTTTTAAGTGGGTTATTGTAATCTTCGTTCCTTCACATTGCACAGTTTGTATATAAATTACTTCGTAACCCTAAAAGGTTAAATAAAGTGGTACTTTCAGAGAAATGAAGTATTGATAGCATAAGGATGACGAAATCAAATGATTTGGAAAGAACTAGATTGAGGAAGTCAAAAGTAGGAAATATTTAGGAAAAATCGGAGCCGTATGTAAAGAAAGAAACATATTACCTGGATGTTGTTGTATTGATCTAGTGACTGCACTAGCTATACACATATGTACATAACAATAATAATATAATAAGTGGACTGCCACTACTTAGTAATGGAAGTTCATCGTCATGTTGCTTCTAATTTGTACTAACTTTTATCTAACAAATAAATCTTACTTTGTCTCCGAGCTGTTCTCTAGCTTCCACTTGTCAACAAACTCCCTCCATTCGTACACAACATCATACACCTCCATCAAGTCCCTCACATGCACTTGTGTCGTATACCCTGGCTGGTCGGGCGTCAAAAAGCAATTGCCACTTAGAGGTTCATCAGGATATAACCCATTTTCATCAGGAGCCGTTTCAAAGAGGTGAGGTATAGCATCTATTCTGAAGCCGTCTACTCCTTTACCCAGCCAGTATCTCAAGATGTTTATCATTTCTGCCTTGACGAGTGGATCTCTGAAATTTAAGTCAGGCTGTTCTTTCGCGAATTGGTGAAGGTAGAACTGCTGGCGGACTCCATTCCACTCCCATACGGTTCCACCGAATTGACTAATCTGAAATATTATAACAATCAAATCATGCACAAACATATAAAGGACATTGATAAATTATTATTAGAAAAAGAGTTTTTCTAAAGAGCTCAATTTAATACATATCATGATAATTGATGATCTAGCATTAGTAAGAAAAGCGGATAGCTAATGTAAAGTACCTATAACGCTTGTCAAAAGATTACCACTTTTTCCTAAAAGTGACCAAAATATGTAACACTTACCCAGTTTGAAGGTATCGATAGATTGGAGTTATTGTTAGGACCCGATCGAGGATCCGCCCACACGAAAAAGTTTTCGAACGCTGGCTCCCTGGCTTCTGAGAGGGTGAAATAGTCTGATTCTATGCTGGCGTGGTTGGGCACGTAGTCCAAAATTACTTTGATGCCTAAAACAAAATTTGGGTATTATAATATTTACTAGCATATTGCTCTGCTAAATATAACATCGCATCTTTCTTGACGGCATTCCCGGAAAGGGGGTGATGTGTAAAGTTACTACCAATCTTCAATCATCTAGGTATAATATCAATCTTGCAATCAACCCTTCTTTAGATTAATTTAGATGATTGTAGTACAAGATATTTGTGCATATTCCTTTAGACTTCGTAGAAAGAGTAGCACAGTTGTCTTATCTAGGCAGGAAAGAATACTCGTAGCACCGTCTTCTACTACAGAAGTATTGTTACCTAATTCATGTGCTCTCTGGGCCATCTCCTCAAAGTCCTCCATTGTCCCGTACTCTCGGTGGATCTCGTAGAAGTCGCTTATGTCATACCCGAAGTCCACCATGGGAGAGCTGAAGATCGGAACCAGCCATATCGCTCCCACGCCGAGGTCTGCGAAATGCTGCATTTCACTTGTGATTCCTGTTGATAACATTAATGATCAAATTATAACTAGTTATAGCATTGGCCAGAACAAAAGTTAATGTAAAATTATAGAATTTACATCGGGGTAGCTGAATGTAGTAAAAAAATAAATAAAGGAAGGTCGAAAAATAACACTTAAGGCAGAAAAACAAATGAATAATGTAAAAAGGAGCCAATATCAAATACAAAATGACTATTCTGAAAATGCGTAATGACAAGGTCATTTGAAACCTTTTTAGCTACTACCAACCAACTAAAGCTAGAAGTAGTTTATTACTGTAGCAACAGATATGCTAGAGTAATTTAATGATCGTCTCAAAGGAACAGCCATTGCGTGTGAAGAAGTAACTAACACACACTCAGAAACTTTCGCCTTCATAATATTAGTGGAAATAAACGGTATTAAGACTAAAAAATGTACCCGACATGGTTTTGAAACCATCAGCACTGTCAACTATTTCCGAAAAATTACCTTTTAAATCTCCAATGCCGTCTCCATCGCTGTCCTTGAACGACCTTGGGTAGATCTGATAAATCACCGTGTGTTCCCACCAGTCCAGTTCCTGTAGATCTGGAGGAACAGGTCCTAGCGAAGCCAGAATCGCCCAAGTGATACATCCAATGAGGGTAGCGGTGACTGAGATGGACACTGTCGCCAGACCCGTTGTTCTTGCACAAGATGGCATGTTGACTAAACACTTCAACTTTAGCTTCAAATATTTATCTGTATTATCGCTTGATATTAATACAAATTACTCATAGTCTAGATGCAGAATGGACTAGTCATGAATGGCAAAATTGTTGATTCCTCGTTACTTATCTATATTATCGCTTATTAATAAAAGTTAGTCATAGACTTCTATGCAGAATGGACTAGTCATTAAAAGCAAAATTGTTGACACCTCCGTTACTTATACTTAATTTAAAATAACTATTACCTTATTCGGATCCGAGCAGTATCAGATCAATTTAAAATAATCTAACAATGTTAAGTTGTTTTTAGTTCACTTACAAGATTAAAAAAGAAGACAAAGAGAAACAATAAGAGCATAGGACATCTTTCGAAACTGTGATCATACATAAAGTCATGTCCAGATACAAGTGCCAAATCTTTATGTACAAACTAATATTTAACTCAGATGGCACAAATAAGACATACTTATGTCTACACACGCTTAAGCACGCATCTACACCAACAAAAGCAACGTTACAAACCACATCTTTCCCTTTTGCCGTTATTGACCAGTCCATTACATAAGAAATCTACACTTACATATTTTTATCATTTATCTTTACAATATTTTCAGACAGTAACAAAGACTACTAGAGTGTTGTCCTCAATTTGTGAGCGGCGAATGCAAACTGCATTCGCCTCGGAACGTGCCGGTAGATAATGCACAGATCTGAATTTCACGCAGCGCCTAAAAACAATGCTTCGTTTTGTCGTGACTGAAGGGAAATAACTTTAGAAAAGAACTGGTAGTTGTAAAAACGTAACGATTATCAAGATGTTGCTAGTGTCTTGGCAAGCCATCAATATCGTCGACGTCACAACTCAACTGTGCAAACAGATGAAAATGATTACAAATAAATTAAACTTATTAATGTGTAACAACTGTGCAAACTAAAATATCACCCATGAGTATAATTGGCGTATGTTGTAATTAACGACAATTTTGTGTTTCTGTAAATAAGTCCAAGACAAGGATTTTTTAATCTATACATACATACATACTATCACGTCTTTATCCCTAATGGGGCAGGCAGAGAATTTCGGGTCTTGCGGTTCTATGCAGAGCCCAGGGCCGCAAGACCCAAAAGCCACTTTTAGCGTCATGGTGGGCGAGAAGATGGAAAAGCAATCAATATAGTGATGGGTTGCTAGCCGCATTGCCTGTTAACATGATTTGCATTTTTGCCCATTCCCCCGATCGGCTTTTACGATCTGCGTGGGAAGAGAAGCAGCTGGTACATTCTAAGTTTTTTTATTTCTCCCAGACCAGCATGGGATTTTTAATCTATGTTATTTATTATTGACTATCATCCATTGACGCCACTCTTACGAAATGGCCAGGCCACACATCTATACATATAATATAACAGTAAAAAAGTGTGTCTGTACATTAAATATATCACGAAAAAAAAAATTGGGGCCGATGGAGACGTAATAATAGAGTAAGAATTTAAAAAAAAAATGTCACGCTAATCTCCTGAAATACTGGACGGATTCGAATGAAACTTTTTTTGTTATATAGTTATTAAGCCTGGGCAACATATAAGGTATATATGATTTTGGAAAATGGAACGCCTGATGCAGAACCATAATGGTCCAGCTAAACTATAAGAGATATAAAAATGCCGCTTTAGTAAAAGTTGTTCAGCCTGATGAGCAATTTCCAGAGACATAAAGTCCACGCGAACGAAGTCGCGGGCTTCGGCTAGTTTTGACTAAGGCCACAGAATTATCATAAGTATTACATACAGAACGGAATCTCCTAAGGTCCTGCGCAATATAAGACGACGACCTCCGTGGCGTAGTGGTCAGCATGCTAATCCGCCACCCAGAGGATCCGGGTTCGATCATCGGTCAGGGCAAGTTGGAAAATGGCCTTTTTCAAATTGTTCTGGGTCTTGGGTGTTTATCTATATATATATATATGTATTTGTTATAAAATATACTATCGTTGAATTAGTATCCCATAACACAAGTCTAGAACTTACTTTGGGGCTAGCTCAATCAGTGTAATTTGTCCCTTTATATTTATTTATTTATTTGATACGCGTCTCCGTTCCTAATCTTCGCACCTCCTCCGCTCAACACCCTCCGACAACCCTAAAACCATATCACATATAGCATGCAATGTTATAAAAATATTCAATCTAGCGGATTGAGAACTCTGATCATTCACATTTCATTTTGCGTCAATTAATCACACATCAGGGGCAATTGCTGGATTTTTACACTCTCCGAAAATTAAGTGCCTTTCTGTCACATTCCACCCTTTGGCCCTTTCATGTCCTTTGATACGAGTACGTACACATTTTTTGACGAATTCATTTCTCTGATACTACGTAATGAATTTCATCGTTTAGATTTTTAAAATAATCCCTTTTTTAACTTTCTACAAAAAACAGGGGTGTTATAAATTTGACGCTAGTGTCTGTCCAGGAAACAGAGAAAAAGGATTGTTTTTTCTCTGTTCCGTGTGTCTGTCTGTGGTATTGTAGAGCTCGAATGGATGGACCAACTTCGATGCGTTTTTCTTACGTTAAAGCAACTTCCCTTGCATATCATACCTCCGTTCATAACTTCTTTTACTATCTCTGTGGGACCGTTGCTACCATTAGTTTTCAGTACCTGGGCGACCGAGCTTTGCTCGGTTACATCCCAAACATTAACTTATTTTTTTTAAACTTGTCTAAAAACAATGCAAAATAAAAAAAAATATATAAACTTAAACATAAAAAAAACAGAAGTAAGTCACCGAGTGGGATTAGAACCCGTAACACTCTTTCTAGCGGTCGGTATCCTTAACCGCTGAGCTAAAAACAAGGCGGTCGGCGCGACGAAATTAGCGACTATATTCTGCGTGGAAAGAAAAACGCATGAAAACTCGAAAACACGCGTTTTCCCAAACATAAACTAATCTAGATCGATTGTTTATCCCCGAAAACCCCCATATACAAATTTTCAGCGAAATCGTTAGAGCCGTTTTCGAGATCACAGAAATTTATAAATATATATATATATACATACAAGAATTGCTCGTTTAAAGCTATAAGATATATATATATATATATACAAGAATTGCTCGTTTAAAGGTATAAGATATTAATGACCTTTCTATTTTTCCTAACCTTATCATTTAAAAATAATACGAGTACCAAGCTTGGTCAAGTAAATAGATTATTAGTAGTATTTCCTCGCATTGCAAAGAATACTATAATAAAAATATTTAAGCTACGTGACTTACAGCTATATGTGTTAACGTCCACAGCACATCCGACAACAATAAAGGCAGTATCATGTTAATGCCCTACTTTGACTAATAACCCGTCATTTTCATTCGATACTAAACCAGCGATGGCTGATAGCTTAATAACTGTTATATTAGTTTTAATTTCCCGATTTATCATTTGTGTGGCCGTGGTGGCCTTAACCTACTGACAAAAGAACGTTATGTTGTGGTTTGTGAATAGAGTTATTTGGATTGTGTATACTAGCTTTAAAATAACTTGTCCATTTCCATTTATAGAAGTAGAGCCGCAGATAGCTTAATTACTTTTAATTTCTCGATTTATTTTGACAATGATGCACTGCCTGCCATTAAAGGTCAACGTGACCTTTTATCTCATATCTTGCTTTGGGGTCCATTAATTAGAAGCACGTGGAAGCTTTGGATTATATTGTACTTACCCTCTTGCTCACCCGCGGAATTTTTGAAGAAGGACTGCATAAGCTTCGGAATATCACTTGGTGCGTTGCGTATAATGACGTATAAATGCTACCTGGGGCCCAGCGGGTATAAAGCTTCACTGTTTGACCCAGGAATAAATAATTAACATAGCATTTCGTAACTATTCGTTAATATATTTAATTAGGCGCCACGCGTCGGGGAAGTAAAATAGGTAGTTATATCGATCAGCTTATTTGAGGCATACAAACAGTGGGTCACGGAGTCACGGGGTGAGGCTGGTGTGTAATTATGTTCGTTTCAAGGACTGCGGGGTTGTCGAGGGTTTCCAGTGAAAGATACAATGATATAGGAAATGTTTGGAGGCTACGGTTTATGAGTCTGTGCTAGACAGACAGAGCCGCTGGCAGGACTCAGAGGCGAAATGAATCAAAATAGTGAGGGTTTGCTGGCCGCTTCGCCTATCGTGAAAATGCGAATTCAGAGAATAAATGGATGAAAATTCGAATTCATGTTAATTCGCATTTTCATCCATTTCTTCGATCTGCGAGAAAAGATAAATAACTGGTACAATAACCTAAGCATATATTCAAAGCCCAGGCGCGAGCGATGGCTCACCAGGAGCCCGGAGGTCAGCTAATCTGCTTGGCTTAGGGCGCAACGCACGCGAAGCGCAAAACTAGTCTACGCCTAGCGTCCTTTGAAATTTGTTGCATATAATTTGACTCCTATCACACATCAATACAACTCAAATTGCATTACCGAAGTCCAGTCGGGGCGGGCGCGAGGCGGGCACGAGGTGGAAACAAGGCGAGCGCATTGTACAATAAAACAAGGTATTCTGTTCCCGAGATGGAACTTGACTACGTCACAAAAGTGTTGCCACTGATTGTTCTTTTCAGTACATTTAAGGACTTTCTCAATTAGTTCATGAATATTAAATAAAATATTAAGTAACTTAGCTATTGAGTATCTCACGATTCTCGCGTGATTCATCAATTAAATATTTTATATATTGATATAATGGATTATTAATTCGAAATTGGTATATAAAGTTCAAAAATGCATTACGCTCGGGTAATTCAATTTCACACAGTGGCAACACATCAAACTGATGACGTAGTCAAGTTCCACCTACGTCATCAGCTGTCACGGGAAGAGAATACCTTGTTTTATTATACCATGGGCGAGCGCTTAACGTCGGCGAGGCGTGCTCGTGTGGACTTCGATAAATGCAATTTGAGTTGTATTGATGAGACTCAATTTATATGCAAAAAATGACAAAAAATTCGGAGCGTGGGCTAGGCTTGCGCTTGTAGTGCGCGTGTCCGAACGCCATACTGTACGGTAAGATTTTCCTTTTCTCCCAGATCAGCATGTAGGTAAGAGCTAATAAGACACATTGCACATCTTCCTGCTAAAGAAGTACTTACAAGAAACTATACAAGGGTTTTGTCCAAAGCCTTTGTTTTTATCTCAAAAATAAATATCTGAACAGGGCACCGGGCGCCCGTTTCGTTATGAGGGTCACACTGTTATGGCGCCATAATAATAATAACCAAGCCAAGGGTGCCGAAACGGACTTGTTTGGACTTTGATTTTATGAAGTCTTGTATTTAGTTACCTACTTTATTCAAAGTTAGCTGATGCCTGTGACTTCGTCCGCGTGAAAACATTGTTTAACACATTTAAAAATTCAGTCAGTGTGTAATTAAGTAAGGACCTACTGCAAATTTGAAATGCACCAAATAAACTTATTTCTTTCTTTCTTTCTAATGTACTTACAATCATTTGTGGTATATCGTATATCATACACGACTATAGAATTAACATGACATTGGATAAAAGATACGGATTTTAAATACAGTAAACTTTTATTTACCCAAGCGCGTGAACTGCTCTTATTTTTTCAAATTCAAATACATCTTTATTATCATAGGATATTTATAATATCTCTTAATAATCTTCATTGTTTTGTTGTACAATTGTTGACGTCAAAAGTTTACTTACAGCTAAGTTTACTACCGCTTCCAAAGCGCTAGTGCAGAAGAAGCGGTAACAAACTGCACTGCAGCAATTATCCAAAGCAGCACTGTGAATTCAACCGGGGGTAAATTTACAGTGCTGCTTTGGAGCCAAGGATGTGCTAAGATAAAGACAATTATTCATAGTTTCTTCTCCAAATATTATACATACAAAGGATTGGTTCTGGTTTACCCTTTGGGTTGCAGAGGCCAGACGGCAGTCGCTCTGTTTAGGTAGCGGACTTTACTGAGGATGCAACCGGGAAAATACGCCCGGATGACGATGATAATGGCCACCCAAAGATGCCAAAGAGAAATTGAGAAATAATAGCCAGAACAGATAGTACTATAGGTAATTGTAAGTCCTGATGTAAATCCTCTTTGGAAATGCACTCGAGCAAAAAACTGAAGACGTCTTATCCCTACTATACCTAAGAAATAGACTGAGAAACCACAACTAAATGTTTATTTAGAGATTATAATTTTTCAAAACTAACAAACTGTCATCACCCCTAGCTTCTTCTTCTTATATTTAAGAGCTGGGCTCTTGTCGATGGAGTGCTTTCCATGTCTCTCTTCCTTCCGCTAAGTTCTTAACCTCTTTATATGTTTTCACGTTTAATTTTTCACCCCAAACTACACAACGGATTTATCAAAATTTCTTGATTTGTATTGACCACTTGACAAGTATGCTTTTTCAAACAAGAAAAGAATTTTCCAAATCAATCCAGGCGTCTTCGTATGATCGGTGAAAATACATAAAGAAAGATTGTGATGGATTGATAACCTCCTTCTTTTTGGAAGTCGGTTAGATGGGTTACTGCAGAAAAAAGTAACTAAGATTTACCGTTTATTTACAAATTATAGTACAAAAATCAAATTAACAAGAAATGGTAGGAGATGACCGCACTACCAGCGCCTCACCAGGTTGCAGTCTCAGGATATTTTCTCGTATATACGACCTGAAAAATACCGTAAGTATATTACAATAAATAAATAATAAATATATAGGGACAAATTACACTGATTGAGCTAGCCCCAAAGTAAGTTTGAGACTTGTGTTATACTAACTCAACGATACTATATTTTATAACAAATACATATAAAGATAAACATCCAAGACCCAGGACAATTTGAAAAAGACAATTTTCCAACTTGCCCTGACCGGGAATCGAACCCGGGGCCTCTGGGTGGCGGACTAGCATGGTGACCACTACGCCACGGTGGTCGTCAATTTGGTTTAATACGGTATTTTTATTCTATCTTTTATCTCTAGACATAATATATATAAAGACCCATTAATGCACTACAATTAGCTTTTTCTAGATTTTCCTTACTCTCCTGATGTTTTTCAAAATTACTCACCCTTCTACCACATCCGACCAGAAGCTGGAAGTCACAACTTTACCAGGCAGTTCGAAATGAGGAACATTGTCTAGATCCACTTCATCCTCTTCCTCACCCACGTTAAAGATCAAAACGAACGTGTCGTAACCTCTGAGTCTT
This sequence comes from Acrobasis consociella, assembly GCA_963555685.1. NCBI lineage: Eukaryota > Metazoa > Arthropoda > Insecta > Lepidoptera > Pyralidae > Acrobasis > Acrobasis consociella. The sequence goes on from OY743106.1 coordinate 1,303,649, forward strand.
ATGGTGACGTAGAAAGTCGTTTTAGATAACGTGCTTACTTCGTGTAGTCCGTGGGATAAGGAGGGTTCTTTGCGGAGACGAGTTAGTGTTTGGTACACCTGCAACATAAGGGTACTTATAAAATCAATTTCAACTCGACTAATTTTTTTTTAACAAAAAATTAGTCGAGGTGTCGGGTGACCCAAGGGCTGGCAATTATTTCGCCCAACGAATAAGCATTGCCATCCAACGTGGCAATGCTGCCAGCCTTTTGGGCACTCTACCTCAGGGCAATGATCTGGAAGACGTTTTCTATTTGTAAGGTTTTTCTTTTTTATTATTATTATTTGTTTAGTTTAATTTAGAGTACTAAATTAGAAACTAAATTAAAATGTTAATTATAGATTTTAATTTAGTTGTTAATTAAGAAGATTAAACTGTTGTTGTTATTGTCAAAAAAAAAAAAAACAATTTCTAAGATTATTAAGGCTATTATCAACATCACAATTTGCACTGCTGGACATAGGCCTCTTCCATAATTGAAGATGGATGATATCATTTCTTCCATGTTGATCTAGTAAAAAAGAAAAAACTTAGAATATATATACAAATCCTAAAAACACATCGGGTGACAATGGATACCCATATGTCTTGATAGATTTTCCCATATTGCCAGTCGTCACGCTAAACGTAGAAATGGTTTTAGCTGCTCAGACCCGCAAGATTGCAGCTCTGTCTGCCCCATGAATGTAAAGTTCTATTGTTATAAATAAAATACTACAAATTCTACAAATGATTTGAAAAAACTCCCATGCTGGTCTGGGAGAAATAAAAAAAACTTAGAATGTACCAGCTGCTTCTCTTCCCACGCAGATCGTAAAAGCCGATCGAGGGAATGGGCGAAAATGCAAATCATGTTAACAGGCGATGCGGCTAGCAACCCATCACTGTATTGATTGCTTTTCCATCTTCTCGCCCACCATGACGCTAAAAGTGGCTTTTGGGTCTTGCGGCCCTGGGCTCTGCATAGAATCGCAAGACCCAAAATGCTCTGTCTGCCCCATTAGGGATAAAGACGTGATAGTATGTATGTATGTATTTGAAAAGAATCCCTTCCAGGGGGTTACTCCAAAAGCGGTAAGTAAGACGGACGTTACTGCGTATCCGCGTTTCAGTGTGAAGAAACATTGAGCACTAACGTATGATGATAAAGTTACGTTGGTTTTACATAGAAATAAGACGTCACTATCGACTAACGTATTATTTTATGGGTTATCTTTGTATACATACATACATACTATCACGTCTTTATCCCTAATGGGGCAGACAGAGCATTTTGGGTCTTGCCGTTCTATGCAGAGCCCAGGGCCGCAAGACCCAAAAGCCACTTTTAGCGTTATGGTGGGCGAGAAGATGGAAAAGCAATCATTACAGTGATGGGTTGCTAGCCGCATCGCCTGTCAACATGATTCGCTTTTTTGCCCATTTCCTCTATCGGCTTTTACGATCTGCGCGGGAAGAGAAGCAGCTGGTACATTCTAAGTTTTTTTATTTCTCCCAGACCAGCATGGGAAATCTTTTTATCGTTTACGGAAACTGATGTTTCAACTGATATTCACGTGAATATAAGCCGAATTCTGAAGAGTAAGTTACACTTACTTTATAATGACTTCTATCATCTTCTTTTTGCACAGCGAGATTGATCTCTGTATAGTCGTCGGCAATAGGAAGCCACGTGATCTCGTTTGTTGAGAAACCTGAAAGACAAAGAAGCTAATGTTGTTCAGCCTGATTAATAAAAATTCATGTAATAGTGATGGTAGACCGAAGATTTTCACATCTTTTGAAGAATCATTATCATCCGAGCGTATTTCCGGTTGCATCTTAAGCGGTAACGCTTCAAGCCCCAGGGTCTGCTACCTAACCTGGGTAATATGACGAGGTTACTGTTTTTATTAAAGAATCTTATATGCTAGTCTCATTCCATAACAAAAGAGTACGTATATGAAAAGCTTTCTGAAACCTTAGTATATCTACTTAATATTTTTGGTGGTGTGAGGTGGAAAGTGACTTAGAAGCCTTAATAAAAAAGCAATAAACTCGTATATACCTGCACTCAAATCATCATTCCAATGGAAAGGCGTTCTCTCCGGGTCTCTTGAGTAAGTTAAATATGTTTCATTATCCCCTTTAATAAGTGCTTCGACATCTTTGGTCTCTTCCCAGGACACAAAGCCGTCTTTCATTCCAATCTCCTCCCCCTGGTAAGTGACTGCGACTCCTGGCAGCATCATCATCAGAGCGTTCAGACCGTCGACCATTTCGTCGTAGAAGCGTGACGCCATTCTTTTATTGTCGTGGTTTCCGAACTGTGAAAATGTCAAAATTTTTAAGTCCAAATAAGTTGTCTATTTTGTTTTCATGTTTCTTTTGGAAGTCACTTTCGATGGAGAGACAAGCATATAAGGAATGAACTCATAGACATAAAAAGCATCGTTATCATCTCAATGTTTGTCATGTCTGTGTATATGTTATGATGTTCCGTGTTCTCTATCTAATGATGATCTAATATCTATATAAGTATTCATAAATTTAAGTACTGAATACTAAACTTCAGGTCAGTTAATGATCAGGACAATAGAACGTAACAGTAATAAAAAGGACGTTGTAGAATTTAGAATTCTTCAGGAAATAAAGAGAACAAACGCTTTATTTACCACCCAATTAGCAACAGCACTGCTGGGCTTATAAGTAAGCCACTTAAGAATGGTGTAAACAAAGTCCCTGGCGTCAGACTTGTCAGTCAGGTCCGTGATGAAGTCAAAGTTGAACGGGACGTGGGCCCCCAGCGAGCTCTCTTCGTCGCCGTAATAAAGCATCGTCATGGAAATGTTGCAGTATGCTTCGGAGAAAAGAACTCTGGAATCGAAAAAAAGCGATGATAAAGAAGAAGAAAGAAGAGATTTTATGTGGGTCCCAAACTGAACTTCAACAAACCGTATTACGACAGCAACTGTACAAGTGATTTTTTTATAAAAGGCAGGAAGACAACAATCTACCGGTAAAAAGATAGTTCTTAAATAAAATGATTTTATATTTTCTGGTGATGATCAATCAAGTAATACACAAAAGTGAAAGATCACCAAATCTACCTAAAAAAACAGTTTTACAGAAGCTTTGTTTGGAAATACAAACATGGGATATGGCTTTAGTGCCATTTTCTTTACTTTCGCTTTCGTAGAAAATTCTCTCTTATCAAAGGTATAGTTTAGAAGGAAGCTTAAAACTGACTGTTGGTATAGATAATAGATTTTAAAGGATTATAAGAAGGCATTCAGATGTCTTAAGAGGTCTCAAAGATTAGCAGGCTTTTTAAAACTACTCACCTTGTATTACCACCATTGTCACTCTTGTAATCATCAACGAAATTCCTCCATTCATAAAGCACTTCATACAATTCCAGAAGGTCTTTTGTGTATATTGGAATTGTATATCCAGACTGATTCGAGCTGAACTCAGTATTGCCACTAAGTGGTTCATCAGGAAACCAACCATCAAAGTCTTTAGGGTCTGCTTCTATCAAATAGGGCATTGCATCAAGTCTGTAAGAGACAAGACATTGGAAATTTTGTAATCTATTCTGTAAGCAGAATGACTTTCAAAGGAGATTTGAATTGAACCATCTCTCTAATTTTAATGTGGAGTTAAAAAAGAGAGATGTTGCATCTTCAGCTGTATTGCTGTAAAGAAGAAAAAGCCTTTTTCTTGTCTACTTCGCACGGTCTTGAGAATCCTTGGTTTAATTAAGGTACGACCATTATGGTTTCTAAAACCTTTTTATTTCAACAAATCTTTCATGAGAAATCATGAATTTGAAAGTTTAGTGATTAGAGATTATAATCTTTACAGGTATTTTAAGAGGAAATAAAGAATAATATTTAGGCAATTCCTTGACTTTAGTTTGAATGGATTTTGGTGGACGCAAAATGTATTTTTAATCAATTATATTATCTATTTAAAAAAAAAATAATGTTTTAAATACTCACCTAAAACCATCTACTCCCTTGTCCAGCCAGAACTTCATGATCTTTACTATCTCATCCTTGACGGCCTGGTTTCTGAAGTTGAAGTCTGCCTGCGAGACCGCAAATTGGTGCAAATAGTACTTCTGGCGAGCTTCACTCCACTCCCATGCTGATCCTCCGAAAACACTTACCTGAAAAATAAATCATTAATTGTATGTAGTGGATTGGTTTAGTTGTTCAAGATGTCTAAGGTATCTGTTATAACTGTCACTAAACCATAACAATCAAAAAAGTCCAAAGGATAGAAATAACTACAAGTAAAGGATCGCTTTTCCTAAACAGTAAGTAAATATTTATCATCATCATCATCATTATCATTTCAGTTAACATCTACTGCTTAAGCTTCTCTCGTAAAGATTTCTAAAATTATCGATCTTGAGCGACCTGCGCTTTCCAGCGATCTTGGTCAAGTCGTCTGACTACCTTGTTTGTCGCTTCAATAGGTATGAAGAATGGAAAAACAATTTGGTCCATCGGCTAGATTATTAAAAAATATTGTACACATGTACTGCATTGTACGATGTTTTTTCTTTTCTCTGAGAAACCAAAAATGACAAATATACAGCGCATTGAAATTTCGCGTGACGTCACACTTAAGCATGATTTTTACTTAAGTGTGTCGTCGCAAGCCCCCACTCCGGAACTTTGACGCTCTGTATCTTTGTGAATTTTTACTTTTTTGGTAAAATGAAAAATTCAGGTCCATTCTTTTTGGATAATCTAAAAGACGGACAAATTACAATCATACTTTTCGGACCCTGTCGTCACCCCTATTGCAAGTAAATATTATCATATAGTTATAGTGACTTAGCAAAAGTCTCTGCAAAGGTCAGGCTAGGTCACAGTATGTATTAAAATTTCAGTATAACAACACATGTAACCATTAATTTACTACTTACTCCAACTTCCAAATGGAAACTAATTACGGAATGAATAATACAGCGGTCCTTTGCCACATTATGTCAGCATTATTGATGAAGTGTTAGGATTTATACCTAATTGTTTTAAGCTGAAAACTCAAATATCAGTTACTTGACCTATAGAATGGCCATCACGGAGCGTTCATGTACCCAATTATAAAAAAGCAAATATGCTTGTTTTCACGTACGCAACATAAACCGGTATAAAAAACATATAGGTATTTGGCGTTTACCGAAAATAAAAATGTTAGGATATTGAAAGCCAATTTAATCAATTTCAACATCAAATATGTTACCCAAACCAATATTGTAATTGAATTCCTAGCTTTTGGCTTCTAGGAAACGAGTTTGTTAGGCAGATTACCATACGTTTGATCATCTCTAACTACCATTACAATTTCTCGATTACTATTAACTTTGTCTTTACAAAAACAAAGTTCTGTTTAATTAACATCTAGTTTACTTTCCTACAGAAACAACTTTACAGTGCCTAGTACTGTTTATTTGTATTTAAGTACTATTTCCTGCTTCTGAGTAGTTTGGAAGGTTTTGCATAATTTAATTATGTCGACTGTATATCAAATAGCAGATTCTCGAATTCAATATACTTTATTCCTCGTAATTCTGGAAGTTACAAAAGCCAATATTGTTTTTGGTAAATCGTCAAAGCATTTTTGGGACTTGCGGCTCTAAGCAGATAAAGCCCAATGCCCCAAAACCTAAAGGCTACATTAGCGTCATGGTGGATGAGAAGACAAAAGAAGGAATCAAAGTAGTAATAAGTTGCTAGCTTGATTTTCATTTTCACCTATTCCCTCATTGAAGTTGATAATACAATAGGAAAAGTAAATCTTACCCAATTGGAGGGTGGGCGTCGTTCAGTTGAGCCGTTTTCAGAGTCTGTCCACACAGGGTCAGCCCACACGAAGAAGTCTCTGTACTCAGGGTCATCAGCTTCTGACTTTCTGAAGTATTCAGACTTGACGCTTGCGTGGTTCGGGACAAAGTCTAAAATCACTTTCAAACCTGCAATACAAAATTATTATTTGTTTTTGGTAAGAAAACAATCGATATGTCCAAGGAAGTTTTAAAGTAAGACCAGTGCCCGACAAGCTGAAAGAGGCACGCCTTAGATGGTACGGCCACGTCATGAGGTGGCCAAACGATCACATGACCAGGAAAGTGATGGACTTTAAGTCGTTCCCAAGACGCCCCAGCAGGCCTCGATTAACATGGATGTCGGTGGTAAACAAGGACCTAAAGAACGCCAACACAGAACCAGTGACGACCCAAAAGAGATCTCTTTGGAGAAGAAAGATTATTAGAGCCGACCCCAACTAGAAATGGGATAAGGCCGGAGGAAGAAGAGGTAAGAAATGTGAATATTCATACTTTGATGCAATAATACTTTGATGTAATAATCTGGGTATAGTTTTAAATGTAGAAGATTATGAAATATCGTTCATAGAATTTTATATCTAATTTTAGAACTTTGCGGTCACAATGACGGCCAGAAGAATAGTCGAAATATCTGGCAAAAAATATATTTATCGGGGTAAGTCCCGTAATACTAATAACAGAGTTTTATATCAATAATGTGCTACAAAAAAGAAAAAGATCTTAAGTACATATAAGTTTTTGCGTTTTGATACTTAGTTTTAATAGTTATCAATCGTTCTAAGTAAGGGCCCTTACAGATGAGCGACCTTGTGCCAACTACCGACCGACAGTTACCGTCGTCGCCGACCAGCGTCGCGGACTGTTGCTGGTATACTGTTGCTCGTCTGTCTGAGCCTTTACGATACCTAGAGAAATATTATAATAGTTTCTGTCTCCGATGTCCATCCGTTCCGTCCATCTTCCAGTTATTTATCTTTCTATCTACTTTTTCTATCTTCGACGCTGATAGCCTCTGTCAATTTTCTCTCAAATTGGTTTAAATCAGATCTTAGATCTTACCCAGTCCGTGAGCCTTCTCAATCAGCTCCTCAAAGTCCTCCATAGTACCGTACTCGTCGTGTATACTGTAGTAGTCACTGACGTCATAGCCCATGTCCACCATAGGGGACTCGAAGATCGGCGACATCCATATAGCGTCTACTCCTGACTCCACGAAGTAGTTCAATTCGTTGATGATACCTAGAATGATGTGTAATTTTTTGTAATACATACACTATCACGTCTTTATCCTTAATGGGGCAGACAGAGCGTTGTGGGTCTTACGGCTCTAAGCAGATAGGCCCGTGGCCTTAAGACCTTTAGTATACAGCAGGGTCTACAAAAGCATACAAAACATAATTATACAAAACATAATTATACAAAATATACTGAAACAATTCAAATATACTGAAACTATTTAAAGGGTGAATTCAGTCTATGCTACTAAACAGATAAACAGAACATGTAAGTTGACCAATCAGCTGATCCGAGTTATGAGTATGAGAAGCAAAAAATATTTTACATAATCGGTATATGTTGTGATAGTTGTTCAGTATCATGGAATGAATCTACGTTTATCATCATCTTCATTATAATCATCAGGTCTTGTTTAGTCTCTGTACTACTAGAGCCACACTTGGCCAGAGCAGCTAGAGGATTTTGCCTACACTCTCCTCGCTGGCCAGACGGGTTGGACAGGTCTCATGATGTTTATGAGCTTTGTTTAGCTTGTATTTCCTAAGTCGCCTTCTACGACATCCACGGGAAGACTTGGAGTGGTGCTATTCTACTCTGCCGGAAACCACGTGGCATGTGTGTGAATCTACTTTAATAAGTATATTTTTAGACGTTATAATTATATACCTACTTTGGTACATACTAACTAAACTAACTTAAAACCCAAACAACTAATCTTTGAACATGTAAATAAAATATTTCACTGCATAAAATGCTGGCAGCATTTCCCCCTGAATAAAATTCTATTTGTTTGTTATTAAATGCGATAAAATTACATTTATTACAATTGAAAATATCAAGGCCCCAATATAGCTGAAGCGGAAACACCGGTTATTATTGGTAGCAAACCTATTTTAGATCCATCATCATTATGAGTCCGAAGTACATTGTAATGTCGTGTTACAATAACAGCATTGTTATTGCAAAATTTGGAGTTATTTTTACCAAAAAATATTTGTTGATCCATTTTAAAACATGACTCAAGTTCATGAATTTATAACGTATAAAGGCATCACAATAACTATGATTAATCTATTCCTTTACCTTAACCTCTAATATCTTTAACGTTTGTTTATAAAAGAATAAGAGTAGTCCACTATTTATTTTATTTAATTATATAATCTATATATATAAAAGAAAGTCGTGTTTGTTACAACACTTATAACTCGAGAACGGCTGGACCGATTGCCATGGTTTTTGATTTGTTGGATTTGTTTCCGTCCCGAATAGCAGAATACATCATAACAATGAAAACTCGATATGTGTAATGAATACTTAATCATTTCAATAGATGCTGATTTGTTTATTACATGTCAAACATTTGTTGTCCAATCCAGAGATATAATCCTGTCAAATAGTGTAACAACTATTTTTTTTTGAAGCTTATGGCCTGGTTGCTGAGTCCTTTAAGCCACAACTTTATTTTATTCTGAAGACATCATGTGTGCGTACAGAAATTTATTTTTTGTAAAATGTCTACAAAGTTCAGGTACTGTTATATTTGTTTGTTTTAGACATTAATTCCCGAAAATAATACCTAAGATTTATTCTACAGTAAAAACATAAAATCATCGGAAAGGAACGGAAAACAAAAGTGTAAATGTCTTTTTATAGGTTGTCTATGATTTTTCTTGATAAGCTATAATTCTTATGTAGTGGTTATATACTCTTTGAGCTATTGTCTATGTCTCGAAAGTTATATTATTTTGTATCATTGTTTTACGTTCATCAAAATTAGTTCAGCTAAAAAGTAACACGACATTCATTGACTGTTAGGCGGTACGAAGTTCGCCGGGTCAGCTAGTTAATTATAAAATATAGTATCCTTGAGTTAGTATCCCACAACACAAGTCTCGAACTTACTTTGGGGCTAGCTCAATCAGTGTAATTTGTCCCTACTCCCTATATATTTATTTATTTATTATTTAATTACCATCCCTTATATTAGGTCTCAAGTTCATGACTCCAACATAAATTGGTCCTTCGAGCCGGATAAATGATCACTATATACATACGATATTACAGACATTTTCACGTTATATTGTGATGGCTGGATTCATAAAACCAGTAGTTTGCTTCGAACTGTGAACTCGCGAACCCCATGTTTCGGCAACCCCTTGTTTGATGCTCATGTTTGGACTTAAAATTCTATTGGCTATTATATCTAGACGTCTTACAAATTTCATGAAGCTCCAATCAAAGATACTCAAGTATCTAGGTATATTGTATCTCAAATAGATATATTGTCTAAACATACATACAAATACCGGATTGTTCAAGCATTTAGACTTCGTTCAAATATTTTGAATGACTTGAATTTTTATAATTTTTCAAAAATAAATACCGAATTCACCCCCAAACTACCCAGCTGATTTTTATAAAATTACTATGGGACGACATCACAACCACAAGTTTAGTAGGCGTCATCGAATCAATGAACAGACATAAAAAAGATCTCGACGATTGATAGCCTCCTCTTTTTTGGATGTCGGTTAAAAAGACGCAATTGGGTGTTTTCCTAAGTCAAAAATAAATTATTTTGTACTGATAACAAATAAAGCGTCGCAAAATAATGTCACTTGTCTTTGAACATATCCATTTCAACGTGATTTTAAATTTATTATTGCAGAAAAACTGATAATAAGAGCGCTATTAGACTCCAAAAAACTATGACGTCACCTGCCTGGTTTTTCATACAAAATAATAGAAACTGTTTGGTTTGACGTTTTGAAAAAAGTATCTGATTTGACTTGTTGGAAAATAGCGGATTAAGTCATTTTTTTTTATTCAATCGACTTACCTCTTAAATCCCCAACACCGTCACCATCGCTGTCCTTAAAAGATCTCGGATAGATCTGGTAGAGCACGCAGTGTTCCCACCAGTCCAGTGGCTGCAGGGGTTGGGGTCCGGATACGGATGGTCCAGGCTTCCTCAGAACGAGCCATGTTACACCAGCTAGAACAAATCAGAAATTCTTTTTGAGATTATTCCCAACTGTGAAAGATTGCAGATGAAGGTTACAAACCTTGCGCTTTATGAAGAGTATAGTGCCACAGAATTATATAAGTATTACATACAGAACGGAATGTCCTAGGGTCCCGGTGAATCAGGTGAGAACGGTAGAGAGTTGAAATATAAATAAATAAATTAATATATAGGGACAAATTACACTGATTGAGCTAGCCCCAAAGTAAGTTTGAAACTTGTGTTATGGGATACTAACTCAACGATACTATATTTTATAACAAATAGATATATGGATAAGCACCCAAGACCAGGACAATTTAAAAAGCGCCATTTTCCAACTTGCCCTGGCCGGGGATCGAACCCAAGATTGCCAAATGACATGAACATAGACGGCTAGACGCATTGTTCATGAATCCCGAATTTGAAGTGGGAATGGGCAGGACACTTGGTTAGGAGAGGCCGAAACAGGGGAACAGGATACATCACGTCTTTATCCCTAACTGGGTAAACAGAGCCCAGGGACACAGCCCAGGGCTGCAAAACTTAGCGAGGGCGTGAGTATAGGATAATTTTTCAAAACTAAAAATTGACTTCTCCCCCAAACTACACACCTGATTATAATACAATTTCTATGGACCTTGCAAGTTTACCTTTTCAAACAAAAAATAATTTTCTTAATCGGTCAAGGCGTCTTTGAATAATCGGTGAACATAAAAAAAAGATCGCGACAAAATGTAACCTTCAATTTTTTGGAAGTTTGTTAAAAAGGGAATCAAAATAATGACGGATTGCTACGTAGCCAGCCGCGTCGCTTATTACCATAAATCAGATTCTCGCCCATTTCTCGATCGGCTATAACAATCTGCGCGGAATGAGAAGCAGCTGGTACATTAAAAAAAAATCTAACAACATTTTACCTGCAATAAAAGCACAAATCACAATCACAGCAGCAAAACGCAGTTGTCTGGCCAGCTTCATGACTGCAATGGCGGACAATCTGTCTATCTGTCAGGGCCATCGCTTCGGTGCTATTGGGCGGGTAATTGATGTCACTGGCTCTATGATTATGTTTGTTTAAGTATAGTTAGGTATAATAAACATTATATTAATTACCTCTGAGTTCATATTTTTCATTTTTCAGCACTTGCTTCCGAAGAAGGAAAACATAGCGAGGCAACCTGCACATTAGTTCACTTAGTGTGTAATTACGATTGTTGTCACTAAATGACAGTCATAGATCTCTGTCTTTAAGCAGCTCGAAAATCTGACACCAGTGTTAGCTACACACTCCTAATTGTCGTAAGCCTAAGTTTATTTGCTAGGCAAATTAAAATATGCCTAAGACTTGACATCCGTAGCGCCGTCTATTATTTGCTAGAGGAAGCTCTAATTCCAAACGTTAACACCCAGCAGGTGACTTTGTAATGGACGTATTATGCGTATTATCATGTAAATGACTTCTTATCATCATCTGAGAAAAATTCTTGGAAATAGTTGACTGCAAATTGTAATTGTATAATTTAAATGTATAGCTTAAGTGTAAATCTGTATTGTAATTGTAACATAGCCCATCAGGCTGGGTAGGGACCAATACTGAACTGGGTTTCTTTCGGCGTAATCTTCCCAGCAGTGGTCGTTCCGAAACGCTAGTAGATTTTAGCTTTTGCACTAAAATAATATTTTAAGAAATGACCTTCAATAAGAGATAAATTTATCCTACATTGAATAAAAAAATTTGACTTTGACATTGACTTTGACGTTTATAACACCCTTCTTTTATATCGGGGGTTAAAAATAAAAACAAAATATTATAAGTCTGTGTTTTGCTTTTTTACCAATTTTAAATGTCATTTCGTACACACAAGAAACAAAATACCTACATGCTTGTATTTTTGTCATTTTGACATTTACATAAACGAACCATTTGGACGTTCAATCATGTACTAGGTATGTCCCGGAAACCTACATGCTAAATGAAATCGTAATCATAAAAGAAATTTCTAGATCCTCATTATATTTGCTCGTTCAAAGAATTTATTGAGAAAAAGAAATAAATATATGAACATAATATAACAGATAAATAAAACTTAACTTGATTAAAGAAAGACTAAATTTAAATTTATCTCAATAAATAAATAAAAAAATGTTGTTGAGGTTGTGCATTGCCTTGCGGTAGAGTGCCCGAAAGGCTGGCATTGCCACGCTGGATGGCAATGCTTATTCATTGGGCAAAATAATTGCCAGCCCTATGTTCACCGACACCTAAACCAACTTTTGGTTAAAAAAATTAAAAAGTTTATGAGGTGAAAGTAATTGAATTCTCTCTCGAAAAACATCTGAAGGTATATACTCAAATGTACTTTATTAAGGCCATACCCAAATTTTCCGGGGTCCAGTGGCGCCGCCATTTGAAATAAATCATTTGAAAGGAAACAGAGATATCATTTAAAATTGTGCCTTGATCAAGCCCTAGATAACCCTTCAAACTATTTTATGAACTACAGTTTATAGTCTAAAGTGAGAACGTGAAGCTTTTCTACGCACATTAGCCAAAAGTGGCCGTTTTTCGCAAATGTGCGTAGAAAAGCTTCACATTCTCGCTTTAAACTATAAAAAGTAGTTTAAAAAATACTTTGAATGGGTATCTAGAGCTTGGTCAAGACACAATTTTAAATGATATCTCCATTTTCTTTCAAATGATTTATTTTAAATGAGGGCGCCACTGGACCCCGGAAAATTTAGGTATGGCCTTAATCGGATTACTTCCCCATAGATTTTTTTAAAGAAACCCTCTACAAAAGGACTCAAAGCCCTCTCAAACTGGGTCCCACACACGACCTTGGCTGCCATTAAAAAGCTCTCAGCGAGCGCCAAGCACACCACTTCGACAGCCTCCCAAATTGATTTTTCCGATGTATATTTTTTCGTGAACGCATTAATCAAAGTCTGGGGGTTAATTAATCACAAGGGAGCAAAAAGGGCGGTTTTCACCCTGTCGATAGCAGTGCTGGGCCGGACCCGAATATCGGACGTTTATAAAGAAATTAGAACTCCTAATAGTGACTCGTGAATGTGGGCATGGACGGAATAATTTTGTAGGTTGGATGACTTATTTTTAACCGACTTTCAGAAAGGAGGACGGTATCAATTATTCGCGTTTTTTTACGTATGTTCATCGAGTTCGGTTCATATAGTCTAGCGATTACTCGAAGACGGACGATAATATGGTAAGTAAATATATGAAATATTTCTATTTTAGTTTGTTTTCTTGACTATCTAGAGTGTTATAACGCCAGGCTGACCAAGTTCTGTTCACCACGTAAAGTAAGGTGGTAAAGGAATAAAGACGTGGTGATCAGTGTGTCACTTCATGAGATTTTGTTGTCTATCAAAATAAATAAATTGAGGATGTTTTGGCTTTAGACTTCCAATATACATACCTACACAGCTACTTCATTCTTCATTTTACTGAAGAGACGAATTTACTGAATTTAATTCATCTAGTTTATACTTCATATTTATAAAAAATATCTCCTTAATGTCGTGAGTTAGTATTTAAAAAGTGCAGACTATTTTTATTTAAGTCAAAGTGGCGCGTATGATAATTTTATTTAAATACAAGAAATAAGTAAGATATATTATCATACAATATCACTGCTTCCATAATCAGTAGTATTTTATTTACCAATTTATGCACACGGAAAAAGTATACAGAGAATTCATAAAATAAAAGTTGTACAAAGGCACTACTTATCTCAAAAGAGTAATCTCTTCCAGTAGGCCTGTGAGAGGAGATGTTTATGTAAGAGAGGCATACAGGCGTGTTCATACATAGGATTGAGAAAGAAGAAAATTAAAATTACATAAAACTACAAAAACTACAATAAACATACTTATACATATATTACACATATACCTAAACAAAATACATATGTATATCTAGAAATAAATTAAATATATACTTTAACATTAAAAATATAGGTTACAATTAAGATAGTATAGTATTGTACAACATAACTAGATTTTCGATTGAATATAACGGTAATAATATAGTAGATCATAAAAAATAAGGAATTAGAACTCATATAGAGATATTGGAGTCGAGACGTGGATGGCATAGTAAATTATAACTAGTGATGATGTCTTATTGAGGCGTGCGTGCCCTGATTTGATATGACTTGGAAACTTATAAGTGTTATGGAGATAATATACTATTGGTATCAAGCCTCCCCGACTTCCCCTAAACACAAAATATGCCACAGATGTGGAGAGTAAGATAATAACTGGCCAAGCGAGTTGAGGCCGCAAAAATAGAGTTCCGTGCGGCGTAGTAAATGGATCAAGACTTAGTAGCCAGTGTTTAAGTAAACATACATACTATCACGTCTTTATCCCTAAGGGGCAGACAGAGCATTTTGGGTCTTGCGGTTCTATGCAGAGCCCAGGGCCGCAAGACTCAAAAGTCACTTTTAGCGTCATGGTGGGCGAGAAGATGGAAAAGCAATCAATACTGTGACGGGTTGCTAGCCGCATCGCCTGTTAAAACGATTCGCAATTTTGCCCATTCCCTCGATCGGCTTTTACGATCTGCGCGGGAAGAGAAGCAGTTGGTACATTCTAAGTTTTTTCGTTTCTCCCAGACCAGCATGGGAAGTTTAAGTTAAATTTCCTTATAATCAAGTCGAGTTAAAGTAGTTATTAACATAGGATATTTTTAATTAGCCAAAGCCCGCGACTTCTTTCGCGTGGACTTTATGACTCCAGAAAATGCTCACGAGGCTGAACAACTTTTGTTAAGGCGTCATGTTCATATTTCTTATAGTTTAGTCGGACCATTATGGTTCTGCAGCAGGTGTTAAATTTTCCAAAATCAATTATACCCTGTATGTTGCCCAGGCTTAACAGCTATATAACAGAAAAGTTTCATTCGAATCCGTCCAGTAATTCCGGTGATTAGCGTGTACAAACAGAAATACAGATTTTTATTTTTGAAGTGAAAACTTCTTTAGCGGCGTTGTGCACTTTTTTTGGAATGGGTAAAAAATTTTAAACTCGCGTCAGGACACGTGACCTGATCGAAAATTCGTAAGACGGATGGAGAGTAGACAGCTGGCGCGGCGTAGGAGAGGGAGTATCCCCCTCTCTTTCTACGGCGCGGCGAAAATGTATGCCTGCGCCTGCTGTTTCGTATATCAATAAGCGGCCAAGTGCGAGTCTTGCAGCATGTTTTTTTTTAATTTTTATATTTGAGTTGATTGAATGAAAGGCAAATTGCCGTTTATGATTTAAGACGTATTAAAAAAAAAACTACTTACTAAATCTCGTTCAAACCAATTTTCGCTGGTAGTTTTCATGGTAATAAACATCATGTATTTTTTTTAGTTTTATCATTCTCTTATTTTAGAAGTTACGGGGGGGGGGGGGGGGGGACACACTTTTTTCCACTTTGGAAGTGTCTCTCGCGCAAAGTATTCGGTGTAGAAAAAAATGATATTAGGAACCTCAATATCATTTTTGAAGACCTATCCATAGATACCCCACACGTATGGGTTTGATGAAAAATAAATTTTTGAGATTCAGTTCTAAGTATGGGGTACCCCCAAAATTTATTGTTTTTTTTCTATTTTTGTATAAAAACCTTAATGCGGTTCACATAATACATCTACTTACCAAGTTTCAACAGTATAGGTCTTATAGTTTCGGAAAAAAGTGGCTGTGACATACGGACGGACAGACAGACAGACAGACAGACATGACGAATCTATAAGGGTTCCGTTTTTGCCATTTGGCTACGGAACCCTAAAAATGCACAACGTTAATATTCAAGTTTTCACTTCTGCCGGCACTCCCAGAGTGCAACCCGTCGTTTTTTTTACTCTATTACTGTCTCCACCGCACCAATTTTTTTTTTTTGGAAATATATTTAATGTAACTACAGACATTATTCATTATGTTTTCAATATCTCTAATTCTCTATCTCTTGATAGCATTCCCTAGTATCGTTTTAAAATTTCATTTTAAACCAGGATTAATGGTTTCATTACAAATTGTTTCAGACACGTTCGAGGTTAATAAATGGGACTCATGTGACTTCTTTGACAAGCATTTCATTTATCATATGACATGGTACAGGAGTGAGGATTTATTTTATATATATTATATGTGTCATCAATCATAAAGCTCGACGGCTCAGTCGCGTGCTCGCTTGGGCTTCACTTGGGGGCGCATACTGGTGGCAATGTGTGTGCAGTGACATGCACAAATATTTTTTACAGGGTAGGCAGTCATCTTAAGGCTCCTCCTTGCGCTAGCGACCTTGAAAACACAAAAATAATAATTTCTCTTTCTGTAAGTGAGATTATTAGAAACCCTCGTACAACTTTTTAGCTAGTATCCTGAAGTTTTATTAGAACCTCGAAAGTCATTGAAATACTATCCGGTTTAGAAACCTTTACAAAAAGAGTCAAAAATGGCCGTTTTTAGTATTTTTTGCAAAGGAAAATTCAGGGTATTTTATTTTAATGATTTTCGAGGTTCTAATGAAACTTAAGGATACTAGCTAAAAAGTTGTACGAGGGTTTCTGATAATCTCACTTACAGAAAGAGAAATTAATTTTTTTGTGTTTTCAAGGTCGTTAGCGCGGGGAGGACCCTTAACCATGTCTACCCATCGCCTTATAAACATAAACATAATTATTTATCTTCCTTGTCACTAGACTTGGCTGATAAATATTTTTTCTTATTCTGTCGATGAATTCCTGAATTATAAACAGTAAAGTATTCGATGCATGGATTTGTTTGAATTATGCATATTAATAAATGACATTAAATAAATTATGAATGTTGTAATATAATGTAGGTACTTACCTAGTTTTTGTTTTTATTTTATACTAAATAATAAATATGTTCTGCATGCTACATCATTAGCTAAATAGGTCTTAAGGACACACTGTATTTGAACATCTTTGTAAAAAAAACCCTATTTATTGCGAATAAATGAACTGAATTGAATAGATGACGCTATAGGTAATAATTAAAATATTAAAATCTTTTATCACTATTATTGAAATAAAGTAGTACTCCAATTAATTAAATATTACTTTTATTAAATGCAATAAATATTTTTAAAGTCATCATTCAACACTTTCTTTGTCACTTTTTTGCTAGTCGTGTGTGCTGCCATCTCTGTGTGCCTACCCGCACCTTCCAGTTTTGCCTACTTACGGCCCTCCAATAGTTTCTATTATAGCGTTATGTTTCTGTTACGTTAGTAATTATATAATCTTTGTCTTAACTTAATTACGAGAACGGCTGCATATCGAGCAAAATACATTTCTTGCTAGTATCCAACATTATTATTAGGGTGGTACAGGGTAGACACATTCTATCTGTCTGTATAAAATGCACGTCACTGTGTGTGTGTATTGTGTATTGAGCTCTTCCTTAATTTCGAAGGCATGTTGAGATGTTGATCCCCATTGTTATTGTCAGATGAAAGTGTCAGGCTTAACTCACACCGGAATAGAAGCGAGGAGAAGAGATATTTCATTGTCAAACTATATTAACCTTTATTTTTTATCAAAGCAATGCATCGACTGGTTTGAAAAACCGCTTTGTCGCTGGCCGACGCGAGGTTTTTTGTTTTGTCAAGCTATACTGTGCATTCATCATCATCATCAGGTCTTTTTGTTTTCCCTGCACGGAGCACGACCCTCTCTGTACTACCCGAGCAAAACTTAGTCAGAGCAGCCAGAGGACTTGGCCTACACTCTCGCTGGCCAGACGGGTTGGAGAGGTCTCATCGATGTTTATAAGTTTTGTTTAGCTTGTATTTCCTAAGTCGCCTTTTACGTCATCCACGGATAGTCGATGGCTTTGGCTTTGAGGACTAGGAGTGGCCCTATTCTACTCTGCCGGAAACCACACGGCAATACTGTGCAGTGCATTGCTCGTATAGCGATGAAACTTCTCTTCTCTTCAATTTAAGCTCAATTTAAGGAGATTTATATAAAAGGTGCACTCAGTCATTAATAAACTTTTTTGTTAGCTATATGCATGCCAAGGCCTCCTTTCTTTCATTTCAGTACTCTCTATCTTGGCCTTTTCTATCCATCTTGTCCTCGGTCTTCCTCGTTTCCTGTAACCAATTGATGGAACCTAGTTTGTAGATATGTAAGGTTATCTTTCTTGATACATAATTATGTGACTAACGTTACCCTAATACTTAATAATATAGGGTAGCCCATTAAAAGTGTTAGCATCGATATCTATATTGGCTATATATCCCCGCTGGCACTTACTATGTGAAAAACGCTCCAACGGCAAGCGCTCTGCCGTTGCTCGGTGACATGCTCGTTCAAAAAATTGACATTGACATATTTAATGATTTTATTAATAATTTAATAAATTCGTTTGTATTTAAATTCAATTTCTATTACTAAATCATTTGACATTTTAAATTGACTAACCTTACAAATCTAACTGGCCTGACTTTGTTTTATTTTTTAAATCTCCTTGGATATGTAGCGGACCCCGGGCTCTGAAGCATTACTGCTGAGGACGCAACCGGGAAAATATGCTTGTATGATGATTTGTGTAACATTATTAAAGAACTGTTAAACACGCGGATGCTTTGAATCGTGTAATCTGTTAATCTGTAAATGAAATCGGGATGCATTTTATACATTCTGACACTCGATTATTCTAACATTTACACTCTGAAGCAATTAATATATCTGACATTGGCTCGTTCCAACGATTGAACTATAAGACTTTAAATGCATTTGAAAATCGTTCTTTTTAACGATTGTGTTATATGTTAACACAAAGGCAATCAAACTATTTGGACATTCTGTCATTTAAACAGCTATGTCCTGGAAGGATTTAAATAAATAAACAAACAAATTATAACTCGGATACCGGTTGTCAGACTGACGTTAAAAAGCGCGCGTTCAAAGCGTAAGTTTTTGCAATTTTCTTACATGGAGCAGTACACTGTACAAAATAATTTACAAGTGCTGACACTTTAATTGGGCGACCATACATAAGTATACATACATTTCTCGTATTCATACATATAAAATTATCGTGTTTAAATGAAAATAAAACCATACCAAAGACATCCCAATAAATTCTCCACTTTACCATTTTGCGCGCCAAATACTTAATTTTCATCCCAGCATTTGTACATCCAATATCGTTAAAGATAAATTTACGGAATTTCTTTCGGCGGTACCCGAAGCAAATAACGGATACGCTATCCCAATATCGAAACAAAACGGTGCAAAAAAATAATTCCTTGTTTTCGGGTACGAGTCTACGGAGCACGGAGCTTCGTAGGGGCGAGGGGTGCGGGGTGAACGACCTAGTCGCGGGTCGATACCCTGGCCGCACCCCCTTTCTCCCTAGCTACAGAGATGTACCCATATAAGATGAATCAACTCTATGGCACACTGCTAAGAGGCTTTTGTAGTTCTTTTTAAAATTCCTCGGAATTGTTATTGAGTCACGCCGAGATAATGTTGCGAGTTGCGAAGTTAGGCTGAAGTTTAGCGGTTTGAAGGAGACAAACTTCTTTGCTATTAACATAAATTAGGCGTCTTTGAAAGTAATTCTGGTTCGTGATCATTTATATTACTTAAACAAATTTCCCTAGTACCTTAATATGCATTATGTATGTTCTAGTGGTCATGACTCCTCCATGCTGGTTTAGGAGAAAGGAAAAAACTTAGAATCGTGTTTTCCCGTTGTCCCCGTTGTCTGTGTCCCCCATTAATGGGAGCGGCGAAAAAATTGATCAAATAATTAAAATTACTTCCCGTTGTCCTCATACGGAGTCCCGGTTAAAGGGGACAACGGAAATTATGTATATATAATACTGTATGTGTAAAAAATATTAATGTGATATTTTTCCAAATTGTTACTTTTTGTTTTGATAAGTTTGAAAGTTTTGGTAGTTACTATTGTTGATTTAGATTTGAGTCTAGTTGTGTGTTGTGTGTAAAAAATCAAACATTTTAATTAAAAAATAATAAAAATCTATTATATACAAACTATCATTCATTTGAGTTTTAGACCAGCTACGCTGTATTACCTCCGTGTAAAAAAAAGTTGTCAACGTAGTGAAATTTTAACTGAACGTTGTCCTCTTGCCTTTACGTACAATGAGGACAACGGTAAAGAAATTTTTTGACGTAACCGTTGTCCCCATAATGGGGACATAATTATGAGGACAACGGTAAAACACTCTAAGAATGTACCAGCTGCTTCTCTCCCCGCGCAGATCGTAAAAACCGACGAGGAAATGGGCAAGATTTGATGCGGCTAGAAACCCAACACTATTTTGATTCCTTTTTCCATCTTAACGGTCACTATCACGCTAAGCGTGGCCTTTGGGTCTTACTGCTATGGGCTCTGTCTACCCCGTCAAAGATACAGACGTGAAACCAAATCTGTATCTGTATTTAGTGATCATGTATAGATGCCGAATGCGAAGTCGAGAATAAATAGCAATAGAAATAGTAAAACAATTTGGCTATAGATTTACGACCGGCCGCCTACTTGACCTCAACTCTATGAATGCATTTGTTCGAAAAGTTTTACAACAGGTTGCCGCCCGAGGTCAACTTTCTTTGGAAAACAGTTACAGCACGAAATGTGCTTAGTCCTTTAGTCGCCTCTTACGACATCCACAGGAGGAGAACTGAACTGGGTTTCTTTCGGCGTAATTTTCCCAACTGCAGTGGTCGTTTCGAAACGCTAATAGTTCTTTTGCACTAAAATATTATTCAAACTTACCTATATTATGAGATAAATTTATACAAAATTAAATAAAAAAATTGAGTTTGAGTTTGAGTCGGAAGCCACACAGTACCGATTAGTTAAATAAATATAGTATATTTTAGGCTAGGCGCGCACTGGCGACTTTTTGTCACCGTGACAGTATTTCTGTCTCCTTTGCACAAGGAGACAGAAATACTGTCAGAATAAGAAAAAGAGAGATATACTGCGACACCACTGCGCGCTCAGTTACACTTACAGTCGAGCTACAGTATACCTGGGACGCACGGTCACGTGACAAATGTCAATCTGTTACAAACTGACTATCGGCGACATTCGACGATTGCCGCCGATAGTCGCTGAAATCGGTCGTGCGACAGTTCTTGACAGTTTGTGACAGATTGACATGTGTCAAGCGACCGTTTGCGTCAGTCGGCGACTGTCAAAATCAAAATCAAATCAAATCAATTTATTTGCATAAATATAATTGTCGCGCGACACAAGTCGGCTAAAGTCGCCGATCGGCGCCGGCAGGTGTCGCGGGCTAACTGTAGTTAGTCTGTAAGACAGCTAAAACGAAAAATATAATACTTATAATTTTTCCACTTAATAATACAGATAACTGCTAAAACGAGAAATATAGTACTTATAATTTTTCCTTTTAATAATACAGATAACTGGCTTGTTCGTAATCGGTGTTTGCGGCAAAACGGAAGCCATAAAATCTGAATTTATTGTAGTATCCGCGCGAGTCCCTCAGCTCGTGTTCATTCACACAAACATATATATTTTTCCTTTATAGGGCAGGTATAGAGTCTAGAGACTCTTGTCGTGATTTTCGAGGGTTTTAGTTAACAATACATATAAGGTCTGACCAAATATACTGAAACTATTTTAAGGGTAAATTCATATCGTGATACTGTACAACTTTCGGTCAACTTGTATGAGAGGCAAAAAATTACTTTCCATTTTCGATACGTGTGCCTTGGCAAAAGTTGTTCAGTATCATGGACTGAATATACCTTTAAAACAGTTTCAGTATATTTTTCTAGTTTTTTTACTTTTCTTGATAGTGGCTATCAAACTTTTTTGAAGCTTTTGCTAGTGTCTAGAAAACAATTTAAAAGTTATTAGATATAAGATATAACATTGTAATGGTTGCCGTCAACATTTACTAGTGTGAGAAATGAAGAAGACAAATTGCAAACCGCTTTATTCTCTCCGTCAAAAATTCTTCACTGTGTAAGTCTATTTCCATACAATGCAACTTTATTACCAACACTATCAATTAGGTATATAAAGTACATACAAGCCAGGTAGAATATGTGTCGCAATAAAATACTGCGCACGGCGCATCGTACAATTTAATATTGCTTGTAAATTGTGTAACGTAACAATTGTTTTATTTAATATTGTCTGCGAATTGTGTCGCGCGACAATACGCATTGAACGTGACACGACAGCCGTCTGCGCGCGCCCTATTGTCCTCTACAATAATTACCAATCGATGATATGGCTTGATACAAACGTTGTATGTCGACGTATAATGTTATATGTTATTTATAGTTGCTATATTTTCTTTATATACAAACCAAATGGGGATAACTTAATAAAAACCCTTTCAATAAATGTAGAAACAAGATTTTTTCTAATAGAAAATAGGTCAAAATAAAAGTAATGTATCATACATATAGAAACAATAATAAAAGGTGTGATAGTTAGTCTGTATATGATATAGCTAAAAATATGATAGATAGATAGATAGATAAACTCATTTATTTGCTGCTATAACACATATACAAAAAAATACACAGCTATATCACAAATATGTAGCTATATCACATACAGTTTCACTATCACATCTTTATGTATACCTATAAGGGGGTAAGTTAGCGTGAAGGCTTAAAGATATATATTTTTTAGATATAACACATACAAGTATTAAGTCCGCCATTTGTTAAAAGTTTATTTGTACTTTGGTACAATTAAGTTTGATAAAATAAAATACAAAACAATACAACACTGTTCATAAAATGATTAGTACTTAAATGTAGAATCAAAAATAAGCGTTACAAAAGAATTGATGTCGAGCAATAGTACCGATCAAACGTTATGTCGGCCATACGTCTGTTGATGGTTTGTCGCACAATGTAGTACTTTAAATTATTATGCATAAAATCGGCGTGCCAATATGTATTCATGCATCATGCAAATAAAAAAATGATCATTTAAAAGGAAATATTAGGTAGGTATAACCTAAAAATGCTCTCTGTCTCCCATGCTGGTCTGGGAGAAATAAAAAAAAAACTTAGAATGTACCAGCTGCTTCTCTTCCCACGCAGATCGTAAAAGCCGATCGAGGGAATGGGCAAAAATGCAAATCATGTGATGCAATGTGATGCAATCAGGCGATGCGGCTAGCAACCCATCACTGTATTGATTGCTTTCCCATCTTCTCGCCCACCATGACGCTAAAAGTGGCTTTTGGGTCTTGCGGCCCTGGGCTCTGCATAGAACCACAAGACCCAAAATGCTCTGTCTGCCCCATTAGGGATAAAGACGTGATAGTATGTATTACCTAAAAGTGGCTCTAAACAATAGGTTTTATATAAGGCGAGGCGCAAACGGGGCGATAGTCGATCGGCGACGTGCCGACGTGTCACGCAAAGAATGGTGATGCGCCGTGCGTGATGCGCTTACGTAATTAACGTGACATCTAGTTTCAGCTGGAGTAGGCTCGATTTTGATTGGTCGACGTGACTGGACTGAAACAGAGGGTGGGATAAACGGGAATGTATATTGGCAATGTTACATTTTATTTGTACGTATGTTTTATTTGTACGTATGTGATGTTAACAGGCGATGCGGCTAGCAACCCATCACTGTATTGATTGCTTTTCCATCTTCTCGCCCACCATGAAGCTAAAAGTGGCTTTTGAGTCTTGCGGCCCTGGGCTCTGCATAGAACCGCAAGACCCAAAATGCTCTGTCTGCCCCATTAGGGGTAAAGACGTGATAGTATGTATGTATGTGATTTTGTTAAATGGTTTTATCATGTTTATCGAGCGAGAAAATGGGCGAAAATGCGAATCATTTTAAATTTTAATAGGCGCGTGCGGCTAGTAACCTATCTCTATTTTGATTCCTTCATCCACTTGCCCATATCAAGCTAAAAGTGACCTTTGAGTCCTGCAGCCCTAGGCTCTATCTGTGCATAGAACCGCAAGACCCAAATGCTCTGTCTGCCCCATTAGGGATAAAGACGTGAAAGTATGTAATGTATTATGTGTTTATTAAGGATCACGATCAAAATAGTTTTTTTGGGTTTTGGATGTTTATCTTTATATGAATTTGTTATACAGTATCGTTGAGTTAGTATCCCATAACACCAGTCTCTAACTTACTTTGGGGCTAGCTCAATCAGTGTTATTTGTCCCTATATAGGTATTTATTTATTTATTCATAATTATGTCTTCTTTAGTATAAGAAAAAGACAATAGTGCGTGAAAACAAATATTATAGACAAATTATACAATAGTTGTAAAAAATTTGGTAATTTGCAGTCTGACTTTATATATTACTAGCTGTGCCCGTGGGCTTCGCTCCCCGTGGGAATTTCGGGATATAAACTATCTTATCTCCTTTTCTGGGTATCAAACTATATCCATATCAAATTTTATCTAAATAGGTTCAGTGGAGGAAGCGTGAAGTGGTAATAAAGAAACAAATATACGAACTCACTTTCGCATTTATAATATTAGTAGGATCTTTAGACTTGCTATTGACTTTAATGTGCGTTCAAATAATATACTGTTATGTGATAATTTTTTAAACCATCTTATGACAAAGAAAAAACTTTTTTTTAAATATACAAAGCATCTTTTTCCTCCCTTCTGCGAAGACTAAAGATATCTAGATTATCCAAGATAGTGAACCAGGATCTACATTATTAATTTCGAAGGCAAACCCTCAAGTGTTCAAATCCAGAATGTCTGTGGAATACCGCTCAAACAGATTTTAGATATGTCGTGCGAGCGCCGGACGGCGTTCGTAATTACTGCGCGATCCTTCCGCTTCCGGCCGTTGGAGTGGGGGGGGGAGGTATATTTAGATGCTTAGCTACCTACAACGATCGAGCAGTACACATAGGTATACGTCTTGGTTTACTAAGAATATTGAGTGACACCTACGTGACACCATTAAATTTAGGAGCCTTTAATTCACAAGAGAAAATTTCAATTTTCTTTGTTTAGGTTTAGGAAAAAAATGTAATAATATTGTTGAGCATGCTCATTGTAATGGATTGTGCATCAAATGTTACTCTTTGATTGATTTCTTAAAGCTTACTTAATTGTTTTATATCAGGTTTGAAGAAATTATTGAAGAATTCGTTTTTAATCGACCTCCTCTTATGTTTTTTATGTATGTATATTACGCAATATCGTTGCCACTTGGGAACCGATTTTGATTATTCTTTTTTTTTATTTGAAAGCCTTTAGTGCCGAATTGGATTAATTTGGTGAAGATATGATGAAGAACTTTGGAAATGTGGAAGAAACTCCTGAAAAAAGATAAAGTCCATTTATTTTTGTTCAAAATCTATTGTCTTATTTTTTTTGTAATAATGTGACAGTATTGCTCTGAATATTTATATCCTCTATGGTAGAGGTACTAGCGGGACGAGAGGAGTAGGGTGTCTGTATATAGGTCAGTGTGTCGTGGGGACATAAACTTTTAATGAAAATTGAACCGTTACGAATCCTACGAGTACATATTTGAATTATTTGAAGCCGAGGTAAGCATTGCTTCTCAAAATTATATTAAAATTATCTTTTAATTTGTAAATATCATTTATAATAGGTATTAATCAAAAAAATATAAATAATAATAATATGAAAACAAAATTATCCAACGAGTTGAGAGAGATAGGGCCCCGTTTTTACCCTTTGTTGTTTTTGTTCTTGTTAATTCTAAAAAATACTAGGTCCTTTTGGGTATGAAACCCTAAAAACCATGTCCATTTACTAGTTTCTATCCCGTTAGTTTCCAAAAACTTAGCCAAAACTCCAAACTCAATGTTCACAAATTGCAAACGACACTTTTCGGCTTGTAGTTCACAATTTTAGCGCTAAAACCTCCTAAATGGACTCCTAATAGCTGGATGGAGAAGCTATTACGTGCTCGGGGAGAAAAATTACGTTTTCATTTATATTTAATGGGGATGAGAGACGTCTATATCAAGATGGCGTTAGTGCCATTATGCTTGATGTCGCAGCTTTACATGCTTTAAAGTTTCAGGTTTTATAATGGCCGACTTAAGTGCTGGGCTTTGTGATATGATGGACTTGAATATTTTATATTTTATGAATGAAACAATAAAGACTAATTTTAATATGAATGTTGTAAAATAAGAGGTACTAATGGATCGCTATTATTACAATTTGTAATAAACCATCCATGCACGCGCTTCAACACCCGTGTATTGCGCGCTTTGAAAGTTGCATAATATAAATTGAGTCCTACTATCTATTACCGAAGCCGTGTGGTTTCCGGCAGAGTAGAATAGGGCCACTCCAAGTCCTGCCGTGGATGTCGTAGAAGGCGACTTAGGAAATACAAGCTAAACAAAGCTTATTAACATCAATGAGACATCTCTAATCCGTCTGGCCAACGAGAAGAGTGTAGGCCAAGTCATCTGGCTGCTCTGGTCGAGTATGGCTCTGGTAGTACAGAAAGGGTCGTGCTCCTGCAGTGGAGACATAAAGACCCGATGATGAAGATGATGCCCTATCTCTCACACATTATGTATTCAATATTTTGTATAACAAATAAAATAACAGTATCCCATATACATAACGTCATCATTACTAAAGATAGCCCCGTATATCCTCCTTATTACCAAAACGTTTCTCGAGCCAAGTTACGGAAAGCATATTCTCAATTAGTGCCAAATTAGTTCTAAATGTCTTTGGGACAGGCCATAAAGTCCTGCCAACTCCTAAGTTTTATTACTTTTATTAATAAGATGGCGTGGAAGCGTTTAGGGTGATTTAGTCACAATCTAGTTGACGATTTAGTCGACTAACTTAGTGGAACAATGGAGTTAGTTGAGCAGTTATGTGGAGTGAAACTATCGGGTGCGTTCGGATCAGGAAATTGTGTGTTTGATGACCTATCCTCGGTCTAACGCTGGCTGGATGAATTAAGTTTGAATTGTTATAGCCTAGTTACTGGAAACTGTCGTCGTGACTCGTGTCTTTAATTATATTTGTGATATTGTAGCGTTCTTTCATACAGATTGAGCTAGCCCCAAAGTAAGTTCGAGACTTGTGCTAAGGGATACTAACTCAACGATACTATGTTTTATAACAAGAACATTATAAATAAACACCCAAGACCCAGGTCAATCTGGAAAAGTTTATTTTTCATCTTGACCTGATCGGAAATCGAACTTGAAACCTCCGGTGTGGCAGCCTGGCATGATGACGATGACAGTTTATGTGCCAAACTTGTATTTTTTCCTCCAGTATTATTTATTTACGCTCGATACAAAATATTTTGTAGTTGTTTAGTAGTAGTTTGCCCTCGAAGCATGGCACCGTGGATAAACCCAGATGCCATGGCTGTAGTTTTTTTACTTGGTCTAATAATTGCATAATTGTAAAAGTTTCCATTCTCATCTTCTTCTTATCGTGTGTGTTAGTATCTAACACTAGTGTCAGAGTTTTTAAACCGCCTTAAAGGCCTCTGACGTGGTTTTAGGTAACGACCCTTAAAGTCAAAGACAGTGACCGGGACCGACGGCTTAACGTGCCCTCCGAAGCACGGATCATCTAACTTATCAGACAATCAGGTGATCAGCCTACAATGTCCTAACCAAACTAGGACAACAACACAAAGTCGTTGCCCCCGCTGGGAGTCGAACCCGCGACCTCCGGGTATGAGCCGAACGCTCTAACCACTACACCACGGAGGCAGTATTCTCATAAATATTTTTATTTGGTCTTCTTTCATCCATCCTCTCAACATGTCCAAACCACTTTAACATTCCATTCTTCATTTCTGTAATTACATCCCCTTTCACTCCACATCTCTCGTATACATCAATTCTTATCCGGTCTTTCAAAGTTACACCACACAAATCTCTCATATCTTCACAAAATACGAAACTATGTTCGTAGTACGAGTGAGTATGATTCTATGTATGACAAATGTTGTCTGAGGCGGTTAAGTGCTGAACACAATACGACGCGACGCTAACATCTCTCGAGCCGCTGTAAATGTTTTACGAACTGTGCCATAGTTCTTAGAGGGCTCCTATTGTGAACGACGTGCCAAATTGGGCCTTTATGTGATAATATGTGTTAGTTTTATCATATAGTCAATGATGTTTATCATATAATACTGTAAAAATGAGTTTCTTTCGGCGTTTCTTCTCAGCAGTGGTCGTCAAAGCGCTGGTAACGGTAGTTTTTCTTTAAAAATACATTAAATTTTAATATACACTCAACTCACCATCAGTGAAAATTTCAACAGTCTAGCTCATCTTTACGGTTAATGAGATAACAGCCTGGTGACAGACAAGACGGACAGCGGAGTCTTAGTCATAGGGTCCCGTTTTTACCATTTAGGTACGGAACCCCAAAAACGACTCTATTTACTCACGGCAACTTTGAAGTTGACAAACAAAGAGGGACGACAAGAAAGCGAACAATAAAGTAAACACGAGACAAACAGCCGTCAATCTCATCTCCCTCATATTGTGACTTTATTCCACATATTTTTTGCACTTGAATACGTTGACATCAAATATGCTAATATGCTGGACTCTACGACGAAAGTTTTGTAAATTGATTTTTATAAAAGAACTAAAAACATCACAATAACGTAAAGAATAAGAAATCAAGAGTGTGGGATTTTTTCGATATTTTTTCTTTAATGACCAGACTATTTTAATTTTTACTTTTTTGTTTCTTACTCTACCTAAATAAGTATTATAAACGTTTAAATTAAAATTTCAGCAACACCTTTGAAAATTTTATCTAATATATAATTAAGTATTCTTATTTTTATAAAAGTGCTTACATTCTTTTTATGTTTGAATAATTACTGAAAAAGCGCTATAAATACCATCTGTCGAAACTGTAACTTTTGTGAAAGTAAAATATGTTAAAAAAGAAATCTATCAACTATTTTAGAAACTCAAATATATGTCTTAAATAATTTTAGAAATCAAGACAATATGCGACAATTTAACAAGTATTTTTATATTTATTTTTGTAAGCAAGCTTTTATTTAAAACAATTACCTTAAAAGTTTAATTTGCTTTTTAAGATGAATCAAACGAGCCCAAACTCGATGAGGTTTTGTCGTTTCATTACCACATTGCCACATTCCACTCCATCATCAGATCAGCTCCAGGTCATCATAATATTGCATTGTCATGCGATGTACGTATGCTGAAAAATTTCAGCTCAGTAGAAAATCGGGAAGTGGGTCTTATTTAACTTGCAAGATTTGATTCCAGACATACCGACAGACAACGAGACAAGTAAACTAAATAAAAGCTTTTAAAAAAGAACAAAATTAATTTGAAAACAAAAACATAATACCCAATAAACCCTTATATTTATGTCAACAAACTATTGTGATATCGAAAACAAATTATGAACTTTGACGGTCATAATTACTATAATTACGTTACGGGACTGCCGCGATTGATTTTATTTATCTAGGTCAATATAAAATGAATCGCTGCCAGTCCTGTGATGTAAATAGAAGTCATTGTGTTGTAATTAAAATCAAACGAAATTATTGTTGTGTAGCTGAAGCCTGTGACTTCGTTCGCGTAGACAAAAATGCTCATCAGGCTTAAACAACTATTTTGCTAAGGCGACATTTTTATATTTCTTATAGTTTAGCTAGACCATTATGGCCTATGTCCAGCAGTGGACTTCCTGTGGCTGATATGATGATGATGATGATTATGGTTCTGCATCAGGTGTTCCATTTTCCAAAATCAATTACCTTTATATTTATTTTTTATTTTATCAAACTTTATTGTTCCAAAGTACAAATATACTTTTAACAAATGGCGGACTTAATGCTAAGAGCATTTTCTCCCAGTCGACCATAGGGATAAACAGAGAAAATTGTGCGGCACAATTTATTATATTATATTGTCCAGGCGTAACAAATAAAGTTTGATTTGAATCCGTCCAGTATTTCCGGAGATAAGTGTGTACAAACGACACATTTAAAAAAAATTGTTACTCCATTATTATATGATGGAGACATCCATCGCCCCAATTGTTTTTTGGATTAAATTTAGTGTACATACACTGTTTTTACGTTTTATAAATGTACAGGCATAGATAAGTTTTAAGCATTCAAGATACAGTACTTGTATATTCATGTAGGTAATACATAAAGAATTAAGACTCCCTGTAGGTTGTAAAAATACCCTATAAAGTATAATAAATAAAAAAATAATAAACATGCTGAAAAAATACTACGTGACTAAGGTATACTGTTCAGTTCACATATCAACTTTAAATATTGATTTAATTGTGAGTTTACGTCCTTGGAGAAAATGCTGCAGTGCAGATTGCGGTTGCCGCTTCTTCTGCACTAGCGCTTTGGAAGCGACAGTACTTAAACTTAGCTGTAAGTAACCATTTGACGTCAACAATTGTGCAACAAAAAAAGTGACGATAATTAAGAGATATTATAAGTATTAAATATCTTATGACAACAATACTGTTTATCGCTATGGTTGACTGGGAGAAAATGCTCTTAGCATTAAGTCCGCCATTTGTTTAAAGTATATTTGTACTTTGGAACAATAAAGTTTGATAAAATAAAACAAACAAAGATATATTTGATTTGAGTCCAGTGATTAAGTATTTTGCGTCAGTGGTTTATGCCAAATATTTTTCTTGAGTGGAACCATATAAACAAACAAGATTTCCCTGGGGGTGTGCTCGACTTTGCCCACCCTAATTATGTGCCTATATTATTTTAGGGTGTTCCCACTATTTGGGTCAAAAACAATGTTTGGTATTTTAAACTGTTAATACAGGGTTAGGCGAAAGGGGTGGAAAGGGGTTAAAGTACTTGTCAATAAAATATGAACCACTTTACGCTAGTTAAATATACAGAGTGTAAATATTTTATGCCCTTTCTATTAAGCTGAACAAAAAACTAAAATATGAAAAATAGTTTTTTTGCAAATTGTCAGGTAACAAAAATTAATTATTTTGAAATAACTTCCAATAAGGAGGAGGTAATCAATTTGTTGTGATCTTTTTATCTTCTATCTTTTTCTTTATGTATGTTCACCGATTATCGAAGACGCCTATACTCCATTTGGTTAGGTATTTAAATAAATGTAAACAATCTTGACATGTCTTTTTATTGAAATATACACTTTATTAATCAATACCTTTGCAAATTACAAAGTTATTATGTAATTTATAACATAATTACTTTGTAATTAGCAAAAATATTGATTTATAAAGTGTATATTTCAATTAATTAACCTGTTTCGTCGCAAGGCTGGGCAAAGGTTAATTTAAAAAACATTAAAAAGACATGTCAAGATTGTTAACATTTATTTAAATACCTAACCGGATGGAGTATAGACCGATTTGAAAAATTCTTTTTATGTTTGAAAGGGTATATAGAAAATAACGAGGACATCTCCGGGTCCTCAACAACAAGTTGAGGACCCGGAGA
This sequence comes from Acrobasis consociella, assembly GCA_963555685.1. NCBI lineage: Eukaryota > Metazoa > Arthropoda > Insecta > Lepidoptera > Pyralidae > Acrobasis > Acrobasis consociella. Next base: position 1,335,292 of record OY743106.1, read on the forward strand.
TGTCCTCGTTATTTTAGAATGGAAAAACTTTATTTTGCGATAAATGGTTTATTGGCTAGGCGGACAACGCGGTTAAAATTTTGACGCTACTTGATATATAGACAATGACAGCAATTTTGACATGTGACAACTGACAATATGTTGCCAGTAATAAAATATGTTATGTATGTCTTATACACTTGTCAAGTGGTTCCGTGGGAATTATATAAATCGGTTGTGTAGTTTACTTCTTATCTTACTAATATTATAAATGCGAAAGTGAGTTTGTATATTTGTTTGTTTGTTACCTCTTCACGCTTAAACTACTGAACCGATCTGGATGAAATTTGGTATGAATATAGTTTGAGACTCGGGGAGGGACATAGGGTACTCTTTATCCCGAAATTCTCATGGGGAGCGAAGCCCGCGGGTACAGCTAGTAACTTATATTTACGCAACAAGTCCGAACATACATATAACGTTTTATACGTTAACTACTATGTGTGGAGATGACAAAATGAATTGTTTTCATCGTATTGAAGCCTATTAGGTGCGATCTCTGGCTCAAGCTGCAATTTCTCGGCGTAACCTGCCAGCTGATAATTAGACCTGTCAAAGGGGCGCAAGATATACTTACTCCCCCCTCCCCTAGGGTTGCCATTGATAAGTAAAGCAAATGAAAATATTTTTTCAAACTAAAATATCGATAAAATTTCTTTGGAAAAACCTAACAAGTACTTATACACTTTCAAACAAAAAAAAAATTTACAGATCGTTCCTGGCATCATTGAATAATCGGTAAACATACATTTAAAAAAAATGGATAACTATTGATAATCTCCTCCTTTATTTAAATTGCTTGTGTAGTTTGGTAGTGACGTTTTTATTATTTTTGAAAAATTAAACCAGTAAGTCTATTGGGATTAAGAATATTCCCATTAGAACTACTGTTACGTCACAGCCAATCGGTAGTTCTATTGGGACGAAATATCCCAGTAGTACTACTGGTGGAACAAACTTGGTAGAACTACTAAGACTAGTAATTTAAAAGTCAATCTAATGTTTGACGGTTAGCTCTATATTAATTATCACCATATTTAAGATGCAACATTTTATTTTAAATGGGGGAGCAACTTCTGCATCACGTAAAGTTGGTAACCCTGCTTTCCTTCTCATTTCCCGCCGCCCTGATAGACGTGATCCAGATTAGGCCATCCTGAAGTTTATTCTCCCTTTAATTGCTACTTCATCCTGCGAAATAAAACAAGTCTTAAAGGATTTCAGCCGTTTGCAGGACACTTTGCTCGTTGTAAAATTGCAAAGTTTGTTGACATTTCTCAATGTGCTATGGCTAAAATATTTAAATTGAATTGTATAATCTCCGAAATTGTTTTTGTTGATCCGCCTTCAACTTAGACCTTTTTTCCGGATACATTCTTAGCTGTGGTGCTTCGGAAACCCCCCCCTTCTTTTCGATTTCTGATTTTCTTCTCCAAGGCGATAATATGTATGTGCGCGCATGTCCCAGGGCCATAACCTAATATTTAGATGGTTTATTAACTTTATATTAATAAAAAATTATTTACACAAAAGGCGTAACATAAACGCATTTTACTTACGTATTTCCTTATTTATTAATGGATACCCAAGAATACCAAAAACCATGTGAAGTGTGGGAATCCATTACAATATTATTATGCAGTGACTGACGGCAACCCTATAGAAATACAGGTGCACTATACCTGTATTCCTTAGTCGCTTGTGCTACATCCACGGGAAGATATTTTCATATTCTTGTCGTGTATTCAGGATTTTCTCGTGAGTTCTTCCCAAACCATTTTTTAAAATCTATTTCGTTGCATTATTACTGAATTAATGTACTATTTGCTGACATTTTGTCTGGGTTGCACCGAACATGGTGCCCAGTCTTAGGTGCAACATGAACGAAAGGTGTCGAAAAAACCTTTCTCCAAACGAATGATCTCGAAGAACACAATTTTTGTGCACACATCGACCTCCAATAAAACTAAAAAGGTCGTTATGAGAAATCCGTCGGTGCATCTTGATAATCCGCAGACGAATGTCACTCAGAGTCGGCAGCGGACCGGAGTTGTGCGGATTAGATCTACCATTTCGGAAATTGAAGACCTTATCGTCGGAAGGTTGCGAGGCAGGCTAGTTTTAAACTTTAACATTAAAAAAATAATAGTACTACTAGTCCTACCAAGTTGGTTCTACCAGTAAAACTAGTGAGAATTTTCGTCATAATAGATCTACCGGTTGGCTGCGACGTAATAGTAGTTCTAATGGGAAAATTATTAATCCCAATAATCCCAACAGAATTCTTTTGGGATATGTTAAGAGTGGTTTTTGAGCGTGTTAAGGATATGATGGTAGAAGTGGTTTTCGGGTGTGATAATAAAGATTGTTTTCACTTTTAATTTTTCTTTTATTTAGTCTATAAATTTTCTTCTGGGTTTTCCTACTCCTCTCTTTCCTTCTATTTTTCCTTCCATTATTGTTTTAAAGTAAAAACATATAAACAGGTTAAGAACTTAGCGGAAGGAAGAGAGACTATGAAAGCACTCTACCGACAAGAGCCCAGCTCTTAAATATAAGAAGAAGAATAAAGATTGTAAATAAGGTCCTCGGGGACATAAAAGAACTAAGTAGGACTATGGGATTTTTCTCCCAATAGACATACCAGTAGGACAACTAGAACTGAAATTCCCAGCAGTTCTACTAGTATTATTATAATACTATTGAGACAAAAATCCCCACTCCTACTAGTAGAATTAACCTAGACAGGACTAATGGGAATAGCCCTTATATATTTAGTATTTCGATATACGGTACATAGATTGGAAAAGTTGATCAAAATGATAGACTGCATTAAATATATTTGACTTAATTAAAAAGCACCTTGTATAACCCACTTTTATCCAATTTAGTCTGTCATTTCAATAAATAACCTTTATCATCTCAGATTATAACTGGTTATTCTCGTTATTGGGAACTACCTACTGAATAAGTAATGGAAATATGTCTGGTCTGTCTAGACGGGCCTGCGTAAGACGCCCGGGGAGGTAAGACGGTGGCCCGTCAGCCGCCCCCAGGGCTCAGGGGTTCGGTATTCAATATAATAGTAATGGATTACATAATGGAATATTTCTAAGGTAGGTTTTAGAAATTTTAGCGTAGAAACCGTTTAGACTTTTAGAGGTAAATAATACACATTAAAATGTCTTTATCTTTGACGGACAGAGCCTAGAGCCGTTAGACCCAATGGTCAATATGGTCATGGTGGGCGTGAAGATAGAAGAAACAGCCAAGTGCGGTCGGTCGCATGAAGGGTTCCGTAACATTATCTATACAAAACACGCCTATTGTATGTAGCACTTATATAAATATTTATAATATTATATTTTAAGTATTTGGTGCTACAGCGGCATTAGAAAAATACATCATCGCTTATTCATATTTTTAATTTTTCTCTTTCGTTCCGTTTTTACCCTATGGAACAGCCGATTTACATTGATTTATATTCTCACCCATTGCCTCAATTAGCTTTTACTTACCTGCGTGGGAAGATAAACAACAGGTATGATTTACTTCTTTATTTTCTCCCAAGAAGTTTACAGTAGATAGAAAAATCTAAAACTAGAGTAGTAATGAAATTAGCAAATATGAAAAGAAAATAGTTAATTAAACCGATATTCGCCCAAATATGCATACATACAAAAACATAGACGTGCACAACTACTTTTCACAGGGTAGGCACTAATCTAACCTTTTAATTACGCATATCGAACAAAATACATTTCTCGCTATTAACCGACATTATATTAGGCTGGCAGATGTTAGACCACCTTCTGAAGGGAAAAAATCTGATTTTATTTTGAGCTTTGGACCCGAGAAGAAGAAGAGGGTAGACAAATTCTATGTTATTCTAATGCACACTATTGTACAACAATAATTCTTAGTTATATGTATCTTGTTTCTTACAATAGAAATAATTAAAACAAAATTGACAAGTATTACGCGTTTATTAAAAACATGAAAACATTCTTATGGCTAAACACTTATTAACATAACTAACAATAGTATAAATGTCTCGTACGGGCGTCCTCAAAAGTGCTGTTAAGTTTCTTAACCAGAGCTGATGGGATAGAGTGAAGATGGTTCTTTCTAAGTAAAACTTCATTAGATACTGCAGTGTCTAATGATATGTAGATGTTTTTCTTTTTCGGTTCTTCATCATCATTTCAGTCGCATAACGTCCACTGCTAGACATAGGCCCCTGCCAGAGATTTCCAAAATGACCGAGCGGCATACATCCAGCGCTTTCCAGCGACCTTAGTCAGGTAGTCTGGCCACCTTGTGGGTGGATTTTCGGTCCATAACAAACTAATTTCAAATTATGATCTTGCTTATCTAACGCTTTCCTACATAATATTAGGACTGCTTGATTTGATTGCATTCTTCTACTTATTACTGATTAACAAAACGGGCAAGTGCGAATCGGATTCGCGCATTAAGGGTTCCGTACCATTATCTATAAAAAATCGCGTTTGTTGTATGGGAGCCCCCCTTAAATATTTATTTTATTTTGTTTTTAGTATTTGTTGTTATAGCGGCAACAGAAATACATACTTTGTTAAAAAATTCAACTGCCTAGCTATCGCAGTTCTTGAGATACAGCCTGGTGACAGACAGACGGACAGACAGCGAAGTCTTAGTAATAGGGTCCCGTTTTTACCCTTTGGGTACGGAACCCTAAAAAGAACAAATGTGTTATAAATACAGCCATAAGCAATCGAAACAAAATGTTTCCGTTGTCCCAATACAATTTCAAGTGTAAATACTTTAATATTACTTGCTTTGAAATGAATCACTTGCATGATAAGCCTTTAACAGTGTAGCAATATCCTTTGGTGTGCGTAATATTTATCACCGATTTCCGAATTGAGACATCTTTCCTGATAAGACCCATTTCACTCAGTCCACGTCCAAAAACAATTTTGAAACACCACTTTTGCCGTACGAGAGCACGTTTTTAACTATAAACCACCCGTGCGGAATCCGTTTGAAACCTTCATTGTCCGGAGTTACCCGGCATTGCTATTTCCATACATCCGGGTGTCGTCTATTATAACTGTGACGGAATAGTACGTTTCACTGCTGTGAAAATGCATGTCCCTCAGAACAACAGAACGATAAGTTTTGTTTATTTATTTGTTTTCCTCGTGCAAAATAGCTTCTGAATTGGTAACTTGACGTTTATAGTAGTTTAAAGATGGTTTAACTCACTTAGTTTATTAGTTAACAAAATAGCTGTTCTTTGATTCAAACTTTAATTATTCTGTCATGGAGTTGAAAAATTATATTCTCTCATAAATAAATCAACTACATGAATAATTAAATTAAAAAGCACACGTGTGGATTCCGTTTGAAGCCTTCTTTGTCCGGAGTTACCCGGAGCATTGCTATTTCCCTACATCCGGGCGTCTAATTATGGTAGCGACGGAATAGCCATAGCAGGACTCACTGCCGTGAATATGCATGTACTATCCTCACTTAACACAAAAGAATTTACTCAGTTTCGTAAAAGTATTTGTTTTTCTGTTGCAGAATAACTTTAAATAACTTTAAATATGGCTTTATAATAGGTTATATTTACTTTAGTTATCTCTTTCATTCAGATGTTAATTTATTTTATCCTAGTGATGAAATTAATTATTTCTGTTTTATCTCTTGCTTTTCTCTGCTTCTCTTAAAATGTTGCAAGTTCACCTTAATTCATTAGTTCCCTAGATATAATTATTAGTAATATAAAGTCGAATGTTAATAGAAGTCGTTTGATCTACACCTCTGATGAAAAAGTCACAGCCACAACTTTTTGTCGTGAATATCAAGTAAAAATTGAATTTGGAACACTAAAAATTGCATACTTACCACTCCAACCTCATTTTATAAATTTGCATTTAAAATAGCTTTATAAATTTAAAATCGATGCGTAAATATGGAAACTTCGATTTAGATATATTTTTATTTGTAATGGAGATACTTATAGCTAGATTCTTTGATATTTACATGAATGTCCCATTCTCATTGGGGACATTCGATTTGTTAATAATTTCAGTTTTCTTTAGCTCTTTAATATTGCTCTTGCTCTTATAGAACTTAAAGTGTTGGCGTGACGTTACGTTCAAGTTTATTGTGTATTAAATTCAAGATAGTCTCACTCTTCGCAATGTATCCACCATAGTTTTCATCTTCATGTTTAGTTGTTCGCAAGTAATAAAATGGTTAGTTTCTTGCTTCTTTAGATTTGAGTTTCCAGAAACAATTGCTTGAAATTGATCATAGATAAAATGTTTACTATGGCACAGCCACTAAATACTGAAAAGTTTATTTTAGCTACAACTTAACGAGATGAAATGATTTAGCCTCCTCACTGACTTTATTGAAGTTCAAGTTTTCCGATGAAATTCCAAAGAACGTACATTTCCAGTGACAATGGCCACATTACGTCGCCGTTTACAATACGTATGTCATCCGATTCGCTCCTCTGAACGTTTCATACGTTAGCAATATTGTTCAGCATTTTCTTTCCCGCACAGTTGGAGTGGATCGCGTTTGAACCGGCATTGTGCGAGCTCGTTTTATCTCTTTATACTCAGATAACTCTCGTCTTGGCACTGACTTCAAATCGGATAGATTGGTGAACTGAAGTGAATAAAAAATGCTTTCACAAGAGTTTTGAGAAATCTACTTTTATCATTTTCTAGTTTAAATTCAGTAAGTCTCTTTATTTAATCTTTATAATTAAAGATCAAGAGAGAAATAACTTATTTTTGTAATTTGAAAGTTTTCAACATTCTCGCAACTTTATTTGTAGTCTAAAATGAGTCACCAACAATAAATTTATCTAAAGTAACTTCATTTGAATGTGATTGAGAATGTAGATCTGCTTGATAGTAAAGTTTAGTTGTTTCTTAGTCATTTTCTAATTTTCCTTGTCCGGTCTATGTTTAATAAGTCAACGGCGTTGAAAATGAGCATATTCGCAATTGGATATGCTCGCTTGCTTAATATTTTGGATGTTCGCTGTTTTGCACTATTTCACCCGAGGCACGTGCTTCTAACGATTTTAGCGTTTCTCGTGAGCTGTCTCGGTAATCGGCTCTTGAATATTATGTCTGTTCGCTTTATAAGCATATTGAGTGGGAAGTTTGCGAAGATTTGTTTATTTGTGGTTTTTATCAAATTTATAGTAACATATCCTTCACTGTTTATAAGTTCTTTAACTTTATTTATCTGCAACATATTTGTGAAATCTTCAATTAAATCTCCAATTACCAGTTTCTTTCGATATTTCCGTTCTCTTTGTGTCATGATTTACTACATTTGACGACTTTATATTACTCATTGCTTGCGGATTTAGATTTTCTTGCTGCATTCGTGTGTTCTGATCAGATAATATAAGCACATTACCTAATAGAGTAAAAAAAAATCACCTCAATTCACGGTCACTCACTTGCCTAATTAGTATAAACTTCAATGTTCCCTTGGCTGTCCGTGTACACATTGATCACTAGTTGCATGGCCCCCGTGCCGACTCCTGTGCTCGCGATGAGATCCCGAGGCACCTCTAAACCGGTGGTGATGCCGGAGACCACGGTCAGCAGCCGTGGCGTCGGGGCCGAAGCCACGCTAGTCAGTAATAGGATAAAAATGATGAGCGCCACGCCGCAGTTGCCCCTGAAATTTAAACGAGGACAAATTTACAAATTGGTATTGGCCAGAACATGGTAGAAACTTGTACTGTATTGTATGTAAGTGAAAATAAAGACGATAACCAAATGATGTTCGATGAAGTTCCACTAATGATTAAATTTCACAAACTACAAAATTTTACCTGTTTGAGATTGGACCATACCTCTGAGAGAAATGTTCCTTCTCCAAAACCCAGTATCCGAAATAAATAACTAAGAGACTTTCTAAAACAAATTTACTTATTTTAGAAAGTTTTACTTACATGGCTAACTGCGCGTAGGGCGTTTCGTCCTATCTATCGTATGTACTCCAAAGCCACAACCTTTCTGACGCGAAAACCGTGCCAGCAGATAACTTGATCATAGATCTATGATAACAGCATCTAATCTACCGATACTCTTCCAATACTTACTTTGATAAATAGTCCTTATCGATTGGACACTAAATTGAATTTCGATAAGCAGACTTATAAGAAAGTGTTGTTTGTAGAGGAAATAATAGTATGGGAATTTTGATAAGGAATCCGGAGAATGTTGGATGCTTATCTGACAAGTCCATGGCTTTAGTGACGTTCCCTTTGATATTTTTTTTTATTTCACTTCTTTATTCCTAACTCTAACCCTAACTATACAATCAAAGTTTAGTGTAGGTCCTTCGATTGCTTCCCGGGAGCTTCTGATGACCAATCTATACGAGTCAACTCGTTTTCATAGCCGATTGAGTGGCGGACGGCGCCTAAAGACACTAAAAATAAATAATACTACAGCCGCACTATGACTAGCCTTTATTACTAAAAACATTTTACATAAATTTCACAAATTTCACATTATAGTCCACTAGAATAAATTTGCAAAACAATTAAAAGCAAACTACAATAAACCTCTTCACTTCCCGCTGAAACAATTCTATCTTCTGACATTTCTTTTAGAAAATATGGTTTTATTTCAAATAACGTCATAGGTATATTTGTTCAAAGAAATTGCCAGCTTCCTTATCAGCGGAGTTTTTGCCTTGAGAATTTTCTTTATTTCGTTTGTGTGAGCAGCCAATAGTGTCATATTTAGTATAAAGGTCAACTATTTATAATGACTAGTACCAACGCCAAATTGCCACACCCCAACACAGTATGTTTATTATACTACTCCTTACCCTACGTCACCTGATTTCATAATACCTTCTTTTTTATATAAACTAGAGGTTGCCTGGAAGAAATTGCTTAGGGATAAGATCGCATTTGTGCAATTAAAGGGTGTATCCTATCTATTTAGTCCATTTAATTGCTAACTGCGGTCTTACTGTCTTATTATAAAATGAGGATTAACTTTGTTACTAGGTTTAAACCATTATTCGACCAAATCAAGTTGACATTTTCAGATGAGATAATGACATATTACTAGATGTAAACTTGGTTTGGTCGGATAATGGTTTAAACCTAGTAACAATGTTAGTCTGCGTTTTATAATTAGACGGTGAGTGTCTTGCAAGTCGTCTTTATGTTCTCCAAAAGACATGACAGTGTACGTAAGAAGTCACAAGCTTATGGCTCCTCTCTTTGCCCACAGATTACATGGACTCCCTCTGCAAGGACCATTTCCTCCAGCGGCAGTACAGAAAACTGGACGGCGGCGTCCTCTGGTCGCGCAACGAGCGGAACCTGGACTGCACGGTGACGTTCCAGACGCACAGTATCCTGCAGCGCTTCATGCTGCACTTCGATCTATTGCAGCTAGACTGCAATGATCATCTCTATGTGTACGATGGTGCGCACGCCACTGCCCCTCCTAAGGTCAGTACCATTTATTTTATTTGCTATATCCTACTGCTATGCAAAAGCTTCTACGTTTCGAATTATGTGTGTTGGTCGCGTCCAATCTCCTTCACAATTTAAGTCATTAAAGGTCAGTGCCTACCAAAATATTTTTTTTGTCAGTACCTACCAACAGTAACCACTAAGTTATAAGGTATAAAGTTATAATTTACCAAACACTTATGTTTGTCTTAACAAACATTAACCTTCTCAAACAATAAGCAGGTTAGACCAGTGAGCTAGATCACTACTTGTACTCTATTCACGAATTATGATTACTTTATAAGTTGAACAAAGGAAACGGTCAGACAGCATTGTCCAAAGAAAACTAGTAAAGAATAAATAATGTAATGAGCTTTATCCAAAACAATTCGAAATTAAGGAAGGCGTGAAGAATGAAAAGTCCATCTTTAAACTTGCTTTGAGTCTTCGTTCAAAACTTCTTGGATTTGCATTTAAAATTCGGGGTTGTCTTCATTCGCGTGTTAATTATTTGCGAGATGGAGACACCTGCCGGCTCCCTGGCTCGGCATTAGCATTCTCACAGATACATAAATTAAATCAGATATTGTTTTATCTTTACTCGTCAACTTAATTTCAACATCCATCTTGTTTCCAAAAGTTGCTAAAATTGCTAATGCTATATTGTCAACTCCACAGTTATTTGTTAAATAAATATACTGATTAATTATTTTAAATTATTTTGAATAATTTGTATACTTGAAAAGTTATTTAGTGGTAACAAGCTCGATAGATTAACAAATTGCATAAAACATGACACAATAGAAATCCCAAAAAGTTGTGTAAAAACCATTTGTATCACGTTTTTCCTGATATATTTCTTTTTCTACAAGTATAACTATTAACAATCAGTCTAAAATTTAAAAAAGATGATTGATTTTTATTCTCATCATCATTGTCAGCTTTCATTGGCATTGTAACGTGAGTCGATTTTTGGACAAGATTTACATTACTATTTAGTTCAATAAAATGCTTTTAAGTACGGTCTTATCTTCGCTTTTTTTTCTTGTCTATTTTTCTCAGCAATATCTTAATCAAAGATAATTCCCAAATCAGCATTCAATGACCATCCCACAAAACCTAGCGCCATTGCATCTAATTTGGAGATATTCCAAATCATGCTAGTATCACCAATTATAAGGGCAATGGCTGCCTATGTCCTTTAATCCTGAGTCCGATTGACGTTATTAAAGACACTGCGTTAATTAGTATATCATCACTACTGCTATCTTCTTCATATTAGGGATTACAGAATCAAGACGACTGATCTTATCAAGCAACTCTCTCTAACCAATTCTGTCTGTAGCTTTTCGGCAAGTCCTATCTCTTAATAGTTTTAGGTCTTGTTGTACTCTTTTTAGCAATTTGAGTGTTAGAATTGAGAGAACAGGCGCTTGGGAACTATGCCTACCGTTCTCTTTTTGTTCTGTGTGATCAGCTCACTGGAACTATCCTACCCTGATGAAACTCACAATGCGGTTCAAGATATCATCTCTATGTTCCAATAGCTTAATCAAAGTTAATTCCCTAATAAGCATCCAATGACAATTGCACAAAACCCAGCGCTATCGCATCTAATTTGGAGACATTCCAAGTCGCGCCGGTGCCACCAATTATCCGGGCAATGGCTGCCTATGCCCCATTATTCCCGCGTCCGATCGCCGTTATTAAAGATGCCGCGGTAATGAGTCCACGGAATGCCCGTTCCGGATCGTTATCGGATAAGTCAAACTTCAATATTCTAAGAATGAAGGAAATGGCGATAACTTTGGAATTTAATATCGATGTGGAAGCGTGGGTATCATATCCCAAATGAATAGATGAAATATTCATCGGCATCATGACACTCTTCTTCAAGTTTTTTGTCAGTGTCAATGTATGGAAATAGAAGCACCCGACGATGATTTTTGGCAGAGATAATGGGGATTGCCATGGCCTTACCTATTTTATACACCAGTTAAGTTTTATAGTCACTGGAAGAGATTCCACTATGGGATAAGTCCGCCGTTGTCAATTTATTCTATTGTTTTTGTATGTAATTGTGTTTTTTCATTGTACAATAAAGTGTTCATAGTGTTCATCACCATGTCAGAGGCCTTTAAGGCGGTTTAAAAACTCTGACACTAGTATTAGTCACTTACACACACGATAAGAAGAACAAGCGTTTTAGTACAAACAAACAAACAAAGTTCAGGTAGAAGTCGAGCCTAGTAAAGATCGAACTGGTGCCTAATAGCTTTAAAAAGTTTACTGAAGGTTCGAGAAAAAATAGATTTATAAATTTTAAATTACAGCTCGTCTTTTTGATATTATACGAGTAGTACAAAACAAAATCCTTAATTCCACAAAAGGCACATACAAAGCTAAAACTACAGACAGACTGTCCGCTGCCAGGACGAGTTTGAAATGAAAAGCCGTAATTTCAAAAGTTTCATCTTTTAGATTAGTGTGTTAACCAGCTTATTTCATTAAACCTTACGGAAATGCTGTGTTTTTAAGGTTTCGTACCCAAAGGGTAAAAATGGGACCCTATTACTAAGACTCTGCTGTTCGTCTGTCCGTCTGTCTGTCCCCAGGCTGTATTTCATGAACCGTGATAGCTACACAGTGTAAATTTTTACGGATCTTATACTTCTGTTGCTGCTTGCTATAAGATAATACAGTATTGTTGTGAATGCTCATAATGTTAATTTATATAAAGGTAGCAGCATTTGGTGATGTTCTCATGATTCTGATGTAAGAGTCTACTATTTTTTGTAAATTTTATAAAAGCCTTAAAGCATCTTTATTTAAACTTCTTCTTTCTTCAATGCCATCTTTAACGATTGTTTGTAATCATTTTGTTTTAGATTCGAGCTAACATCTTCTAGAAAAACAAAAAAAGCACACTTTGCAGCTCTAGCCCTAAGATCTAGGATAGTGTAAAACATAATTAAACTCACAAAGACAAAGTAAACATAAAGATAGATCATGATTTGTGATAAAAAAAGTTGGTAAAAGAGCTAACAGAAAAGATATAAGTCTGTCTAGCTTGCAATGGCTACGTTGACCTTTCGACGCTGAGCTCGACACCCAATTACGAGGATCTTTGCAAAGAACAGTTTTAATACAACATCAAATTTGAAATCATTGTTCTCTTTTTCCCACTTTAGAGAAATTAAATGTCTTGTTTCTACTTCTGTACTGTTATCTGTCTTTTAAATAGTCACGAATATTGTTTGACCATTTGCATTGTGTCACCATGCTAGTCCGCCACCCAGAGGTCCCGGGTTCGATTCCCGGTCAGGGCAAGTTGTAAAATGGCCTTTTTCAAATTGTTCTGGGTCTTGGATGTTTATCTATATATTATGTTTTTGTTATAAGATATAGTATCGTTGAGTAAGTATCCCAGGCTAACTAAGTCTCGAACTTACTTTGGGGCTAGCTTAATCAGTGTAATTTGTCCCTATATATTTATTTATTTATTTATTGCTTATTTATGATTTCAGGAAAGTTTATAATCTATTTCCCATGACACCCTTAAGTCTTAACTGGGTATATTCCTGAGTCAAAAATACATTATTTGGTACTGTTAAGGAAATAAAAGGACATTAAATAATGTCACTTGCCATGGTCATATCCATTTCCAAGGTGATTTTAGATTTATTACTGCAGAAAAGTTCGTGTATTTCATACAAATCCCATTGAAAATGTTTGTTTTGTCGTTTAGAAAAAGTATCTGATTTGACTTGTTGGAAAATAGCAGATTTCGCCAAAAAGATACGCTTATTAATTAGACCTAGAATTTTTTTCTTTAGATATACTATACTGCCGACATGCTTACACCGAGTCATATTTAGTACCAAAAAACACATTTACGTCAATAAGCCCAAGTTAAGACAGGGAATCGACCACAAAGTCATAAAAAATATATTTTTGACGCAATAGATAATTAATTATTTAAGTAAGTTTACTCCTCCTACCAAATAATTATTGTAAAATGAATAATCTATAATTTTGAGAGAATTTACTAAATATACGGACGATGTACGAAATACCACCGTTCGCTCTAAACCCAAAACAGTTGATGTGAGACCGAAAGCAGCCAAACTCAAGTGGGACCGGGCTGGTCATATCTGCAGGTTGTACCCGGATAAGAGGGCCAAAATGACCACTAAATAGGTATTTGTAGGCTGGCGAAGAAAAAGAAGTCGTCGTAGAATGCAAAGACCTGACCGCTCGCTCAAGATTTGATTAAAAATGGCAAACTACCATTACGGATACAGACAAATGGAAGTCTGGAGGGGAGGCCTTTGCCCACGGCAGGTAACAATAGTCTAAACAAAACGGCTTGCCACTTTCCCAAATTTCTCTTGTAACAACATTTTCATACGCAGGACTCGTGAACATTTTCCCACTTTGTCATAAATCCATCAGCGATGATGCATCGCGTCGTTGATCGCTCACGCGACCGCCACGTTTCTTCATTACAGCGAGTCATATTTCAGAGCAATCGCCGCTACGTGCCGCCCGAGACGATCCTCTCCCTTATTTTACAGCTGCATTCAAAACCTAGACTTGTTACTTTAAGTTGACATCTAGTGGGGCCAAAAGGGTATCAACCCCCGAAGTCCTAAAAAATGTTGCATTTTTTGAGTCAGTAATCTTAATTATTTGGTACTAGCTGTGCCCTTGGGCGTGGGCTTTGCTCGCCGTTGGAATCTCGGGATAAAAACTATTTTATGTCCTTCTATTGGTGTCAAACTAATATCCATATCAAATTTCACCTAAATAATTTCAATGGTTAAAGCGTGGGTTGAGTGCGAAGAGTGGTACCATACAAACAAACAAATATACAAACTCACTTTCGCATTTATAATATTAGTAAGGATAAAGATAGTAAAGATTGGCTAGGAAATTTACCCCTTGTACCAAGTAAATTTCAACGTCTTTCTAGATTTTCTAAATATACAGCATGCCAAATAACAAAGTTTCCAAATTTTCTTTCGTAAATACATTAGTAAGTATACCCAGGAATCGCAAACATTTTTTCACTTTTATTTGTCATAAATCCATCTGCGATGATGCATCGCGTCGTTGATCGCTCAGGCGGCCGCCATGTTTCTTCATCGGTTCGAGCGGTATTACACCGCGTCATATTTGAGAGCGATCGCCGCTACGTGCCGCCCGACCACGAGGTCCTCTCCATTACTTCGCAGTTGCATTCAAAGCCTAGGCTTGCTCCCGCTCCTTTATCCCCGTTTTAATAAAGATCGCGCGATATTAAAATTCTTTATAAATTCTCCGGCTCCGGGCGTTGAGTTTTGGTTTTGTTTTGTGGTTTTCTATTGAAATCGTTTTAATTTGTGGATATTAAGAAAATTTCTTGAAAGCTACATTTTAAAATGGTTCATACGAAAATTATGAAGCAGGCAAATAATCTTTTTCAAGACATCAAGTAAAATTTTATGAAAGCAAGTATATAATTTTTTGATTAAAACTAACGTGGCCAGTAGCTGACTCTTGTGAGTAACGTGAGTAACCCGTTTAATTCTTGCATAAAGTAAGCATATAACTTTTTAAAGTAGATTTTTACTCGTTATCCGGTGATTACACCATTATTTTAGACCCTTAGTACACTAGGCTAACACCTACGTATTCATTTGCTAACATGTATAAAAAAAGAAAGATGAACATAAGATGCATGTGGCTGAGATGCGTATGTTGAGATGGATGTCTGGGGTTACTAAAATGGACAAGATCCGGAATGAGCATATTAGAGGGAGTCTAAAAGTGGCGCCTATAATCGACAAATTAAAAAGCCATCGCCTGACCTGGTATGGCCACGTAATGAGAAGGGAAGCCGAATACCTGGCAAAAAAAAATATCGACTTGAAAGTAGACGGGTTTATATAGAGGAAGAGGAAGGCCGAGAAAGACATGGGAAGAATGCGTAAGATCGGATATAGGGGAACGAGGGGTCAGAACAGAGATGGCAAAAGATAAAAGGTTATAGAGGGAGTTGACATACAGAGTCGACCCCAAATAGGGAAAAGGCGAGGAATAAGAAGAAGTATAGAAAAAGACAACATCTTTGCAAAACATCTAATAAACCATCGCCTACTCATAAAAAAACCAAAGATTTTCCACCAATTACCTTTATAGTATTTCGATGTTACTATCCCAAACTAAAATTAGAAGAAAAATAAATAAATAAATAAATAAATATACAGGGACAAATTACACTGATTGAGCTAGCCCCAAAGTAAGTTCAAGACTTGTGTTATGGGATACTAACTCAACGATACTATATTTTATAACAAATACATATATAGATAAACATCCAAGACCCAGGACAATTTGAAAAAGGTCATTTTCCAACTTGCCCTGACCGGGGTTCGAACCCGGGACCTCAGGGTGGCGGACTAACATGGTGACCACTACGCCACGGAGGTCGTCAAATGCCAACAATGGCAGAACGTTTCCATAAATAGAAACAGATTAGTTTCGCTCAACACAAAACACGAACAAACTTATTTCTATTAAACTCGAGCACGTGAAACTTAAATGGGATAAATTGCAAACCGCAGGGTACGCAGCGAGGCAGCCATGTTCAGGGATTCATTACAAGCGCAAAGTTGCCACCACCTGTACCTACGCGACAAGGCGACAACTATTCGCAACTCCCAACAATGTGAGCCGCAAGTTTGCGACCCCTGTCCACTTGTCAAAGTTGAGTTTATCCTGATAAGTATGCAGGAAAAGTTACGCTTTAACCTTAACTTTTACTATGGAGTTTAGGTTTGATCATGTGAGGCAGATTTTTAAGGTTTCGTTTTCGAAACAGGTTTAGAGATTGCTTTGAACATTTACGCATGAACATTGAATTTTAAAAAAAAATGTTTGTGTTACACTTCGTCTACGGTACGGTAAGGTACTACTTTATTGCAATTTTGAACAGCTTTTCTATGTTTTGTTACTGAAAGCAAATATCTGAAGACAAATTATGATACTAACTCAAAGTCGAGCTCACAATAATAGGCCAAAATAACACTGGCCCACAAAAGCGTTCTTCACTGTTCTGTTCAAAACATTATACCTCGACGGATAACGGTTGGCCGAAAACACTGTTTTTTTTTTAACGCCGTACAAATTTTTCTTCGACGAGTTACTGTTAGACTAACAACATACGTGGTCCAAAAATATGCTTAAAAATTTGACTTCAAGGCAGTTTGGCCACTTCCACACACGAAGAACAAACAAGATACTACTTGTACCTACCACCAAAAGACTCAATGGGAACTCAAATCTAGATAGAACTATTCATTCTAAAACTTTTCAGGGTCACGAACGTATTTCATGGAAAAATATTGTTTATTCTGCTGGAATAATAACGCCAAATATAGCGTATACAACAGAAAATGATTAAGTTTCGTATTACGTCCATATGAATGTTTACAAGTCGAATGCCAAGAAAAGTTGGGGTTATTCAGAACATATTTATTAGTTTGGAGTTCGTAATATCGGCCCACCTCGCCTAATCTCATCTTCTCATTGGTTAGGGTTCGAAGTTTGGGGTATACAGCTTTTTATAAGTTTTGCCTTCAAGTTCTGTATTTTTCCGTAATCATATTATAAGGTAGACGCGCGGTGTAGAATAAATTAGATTACTTTAGAAACTATGTATTTGTATCGTTTGAGTGAATGTTTTCGGTCTAAAGAGCCTTGGTGCAAGGATTTATATTGATTTTTTACGTGAATATACAAAATTAACTAAAGAAGACACTCACTTCTTTTCGGGGTTCGTATGTATGTGAGTCTCGTAATTCTGTCTTAAATTTTAAATTCCAGAACAGATTGAATGTATGTATCGTTGGAATTCTTACAGTGTCGCAATTGATAAACTCTCATATTCATAAAAAATAACAAACGTTTGCTAAGTCTATTTTAGTTAGAACATGTTTTGTTTCTTTCCTCTTCTGAATATTTAACATTGAAAGAACGAGACAAAACATTTTAACTGTAATAGTTTGGGAAACGTTTGGTAATCTTTATAGATCTGAGAGATACGAGGGTTAGGCTATATTATGTTGTTAAAGTTGTTTTTACATCTATAATATAAAAATGAATCGCAAAATGTGTTGGTAAGCGCATAACTCAACAACGCCTGGATCAATTTGGCCAATTCTTTTTTTAAAATGTTCGTTGAAAAGATGGTTTTACGGCGAGAAAAATTCGAATAATTGCCGGAAAAACCCTAAAAACAGCCCTTTTCTTTTTCCCATACAAACGTACATTTTGACAGGCTATATTTGGCAGTACGAAGTCTGCCGGGTCAGCTAGTTTTTAAATAAAAACTCGTTCAGGTCTCCCCCTAAATTGATCTCACTCGTTAGAAGGCTAATTGTTTTTCGGCCAACCACTTTCCACCGTGCTTCACGATTGGTTTAATTCTAAGGTTGTCTGTTTAAGTTTGGTGCTTCGTAACACTTCATCTTTCTCTTGCAGGCCGACCTCTCTTGCCGCAACACCAAGCAGCAGGTCGGCGCCCTGTTCACTCGCAGCAACTTCGTCACGCTGAAGTACGTCACCGACAACTGGGGCACCGACGCCAACGGGTTCAAGCTCGTCATCACAGCCGTTAAAGACCCCAGTAAGTTGCATTGTGTTATTTTGTTTCTGAAAAACTAGTAAGAATGAATAATGAGTAACAACTAAAAAGTTTTGTTAAAACACATATTAAAATCAACTTGTACAGTCTATTCATATCATCATCATTATCATCATCATCAGGTCTTGTTTAGTCTCCACTGCAGGAGCACGACCCTCTATTTACTACTAGAGCCATACTTGGTCAGAGCAGCCACAGAATTTGGCCTACACTCTCCACGCTAGCCAGATGGATTGGAGAGGCCTTGTTGATGTTTGTAAGCTTTGTTTAGCTTGTAATTAGGCCTAAGTCGCCTTTTACGACATCCAACGGAATATTTGGAGTGGTCCTATTCTACTCTGCCGGATACCACACGGCAAGTATTCATAGAATACCTAATATATATTATTTATAGCAATAATTACGAAAAAGTTCAAAACACTTTTGCCGTTTATTGAATTTTACAACTCAATCGAATTAATATCGTGCTCTAAAATTACAAATCTCTCTCAAACATATCTTGAGCAACTAGAATTCTTGATATTGCGTTTTATTTATATCGCACATATTGTTTTCTATTGATAGAAATTCAGTGTCAATAAAAAACAAGCGGTATGAAATCCGAGAACATTTAGTCACACTCAGTTTTATTAAAAGTCAACTCAGTGATGTTAGCTACAACATTTCAAAAACTGCTACTTACTACCTAACTAAGCGTTTATTTTTAAACTAGCCGAAGCCCGCGACTTCGTTCGCGTGGAATTTATGTCTTTGGAAAATGCTCATCAGGCTGAACAACTTTTACTGAGGCGGCATTTTTATATCTCTTATAGTTTAGCTGAACCATTATGGTTCTGCATCAGGCGTTCCATTTTCCAAAATCATTTATACCCTATATGTTGCCCAGGCTTAATAGCTATATAACAAAAAAAGTTTCATTCGAATCCGTCCAGTATTTCCGGAGATTAGCGTGTACATCAGACAAACAGACAGACATTTTTTTTTAAATTCTTACTCTATTACTACGTCTACATCGCCCCCAATATTTTTTTTGGAAATATATTTAATGTACAGACACACTTTTTTTACTGTTTTATTATATGTATAGATATAGATTTACTTAACTATTGATATATCCGCAGTTAGTGATTGTCCTTTTATTTTTTAAAATATATTTCTGATAATTTTCTCTCTTATCTCACATTGAATTCTAAAATAAACCTTTTTATTCAATGTTTTATTATTTGCGTAAGGATGAACACCAATAATTGAAATCTGATAAACCTGATGGATATTTCGAATGAAATCAATCAGAGAGCCCAAAGCGACAAACACTTATTTTCCCTCCGGCACGTAACAGCTCGGACCCTCTTTAATTTGGCCGATGTTTATTTATTCGTACAAACAGCCGACAGGACAGTTCGTTTACACATTCCACCCTTTATATATACTTTTTATTACGTCCCCTCAGCGAATTCCGCGTTTCCCTTTCGTCTTTAGCCCTGGCATTCACGGCATGAATGGACCTGTTGCGACTTGCGAACGAGCGTGTAGCAATTTTTTTATAGTCTCTTTGACTTCGGGCTTTATTGTCTTACTATATCCATCATATGTATCATCGTTGACGTCTACGTCGTGATATACGAGTATTTCATTGTTTCTCACTTTTACTTCAACTTTAGTCTCAATATCTTTTGCTATAAGGTCTTCTTTAGCTTTTAGAGGAGGCGGTTCGAATAATCTTTTATTTGAAACAGAATTTCTTTCGAAATTCTCATTGATATAATCATCTTTCATTTTGAATAGAGTTGTCTTGCGGTGAGTGGCGGTTCCCAAATTGTTATTGAGCCCATAATGAGTATTCCGATATCTATCCGAGCGGATACTCTTTAGGTCTCTGATGTTTTTCCCGTTCCCTTTTAGCCGTTTTCTTTGGCTCTGTGATATTTTCATGATAATGGTTATAATAGGGATTTTGAATATATTTTTGTGAAAAGGGGAGGAAGTTTATAGGTTTGTCTATCTTGTAGAGACAAAGTAATTTGCAATATTAAAATAATTGTGTATAAACGCTAAAACATATTTTATTTTTACATGTAAATGGACTTACACAAAATATAAGGTGTAATAAGAGTTTATAGATAATTAAAAAAAATTAAGAAACAACATAAAGAAAACTACGAAGCGAAATAACATTTATTGTGAACACACAAAAATATACTTTTAAATAGTATGAACTATCATGGAAGCTATATCTCACGTGAGCTTTAATAATAAGTTAATAGTAGGCACCGTACCTTGAAATGCGAGTGACTTAGTACTCTAGCAACAAAGTGACAAAAGAGAAAAGAGACCTAAGTATTTAAAATTAGCTCTTTTTTATATTCTGTAAAACGACGCTACAAAATTATGCGGCGTAACAACAAACCATCAAGCAGTCACAAGGCGCATTTTAACAAGCGCCCTCGGGACACGGTATAGGTATTCAAGTATTTATAAAAGCATCTGGGAGCACAAAGATCTCGGCTAAATTGTCTGCATACGTGTCCCGAGCTTCAAGAACCTTTGTTGCATGGTCGTCTTTTGAAGTTACAGCATCAATTAAATTTCACGCTTGGCTGCCTGGAAAAAATTACATTCGAAAGGGATTTTCCAACTTTACACCCAGTTTGCTGGGAGAGGGGATTAGAGAGAATGGGCGACTTAGCAAGTTGACGCTGGCGTTCGAGTGAACCAAGTGTTTTATTACGATTATCTATACTTTCAATTAATTTGAAAACTCGGAGAATTTTGTCAAATAGATATTGAGTTGAATTTTTATTAAGATGACAAAAGTTATTGCCAACCCAGTGGAAAAGTTTAAGATGAAGGCAGCTTTGGGACTTTTCATAAAAAATATAAAATAAATAGAAATATCACAGTAAATGAGGTGCTTTAAAGGTATTATAAAAGCATTGTTTATGTATCTCCTTTAGATTCACGGGTCTTTTCACCCCGGTCCTTTGAGAGGCTTGTGTGGGGATACAGATCCAACACGTAGATGCCTTTTGGAGAAGTTGATGTGATGTGGCGCTCCCGCCAAAACCCATTCCTGGATATACCTATGAAAGGTGTACCCATTGAAAACCCTTTAATGGAAAGGTCTATACTAACAGGTTATGGAACGGGATGGACCGAAAAAGCAATATAATTATTAGTAAAAGCATACAGGAATTTAGATATTAGATATGATAAAATCGATCTTTCGGGCTAACTTAGATGTAATATTTATGATCGAGGCCCTTAGGGGTGAAGAATAATTGGCGTACGAAGAGCAATATTGGTTTGAGTGATATTTATCGCCAGTAAATGGCATCATTAGACGAACTCCCGAAGGCAGCCCTGATAGTATCGTAATATTTTTATGCCCGTCGTAAACTAGAAGATTACGATTATTCAGCTGCGAGAGTCAAGTCCCTTGGTATTATTTCCTCTTCTATCGTAAGTTGCTTAGCTGGTGTTATTAATTTTTCCTAAAAATTATGGATGAATTGGGTATTTTCCTGAGCCAAAAGCTCTACATTTACAAAGTGACTTTTAAAACTTCGGCCCTTAAAAAACGTTTGCTGAATCTGTTCTAAATAAAATATGTGTTGTCTCGTAATTACTATGTCAAATATTAAAAGCTACAAAGGGACAAAACATGTTTTTAACTAAATAGGACGTTGTTTAAATTTTATCTCGTTATCATTAATGCTTTCGACGTCCAAAAAGCAAATTCCTAAAGTATTTTTGCTATAGAAGTGCTTCTGAAAAATTTCCTAATAGATAATTATTATAGCAACGTGATTCCAAAAGAATTGTCGAAAATTCCGGAGCTCAAATTCCTAAAATTAATTAAAAATTGAGCGAGTTGGAATTCCTTAGAGTTGGAAGGCTAATATAAAACATAATTTCTACCTATCTAAGGAGTTATCGTAGAATATTTATTTAAAAAAATAAAAATAAAAGTTAAATTAAATTCAAACTAAACAAACTTATTAAAATTTAAATTAATATACATACAACGTGGCAATGCTGCCAGCCTTTTAGCCATGTTGCCGAGGGGTCCTATTTTAGTGGGACTCCAATAATTAAATAAGAACTTAAACTAAAAATATTTTTTTAGTTTAAGTTCTTATTTAGTTATAGTTATTAATAAATATTTTAAAGAATTTAGTGGGTTTTAAGTTTTTAAACCACGACAAAAAAGAGGTGTTATAGGTTAGAAACTAATGTCTGTCTGTCTGACTGGCATCTTAGTGCTTGATCAGATGGACCAATTTCGATGCATTTTTAACGTTAAAGCAAGCATATTTGATGGCGCTATGAATATTAGTTCTACTAATTAGTTTCTCCAATCACGAGAGATGGTTCGACTACAGGCGTTCGAGGTTAGTTCGTAGTTTTGACAGCGATTTCGATACAAAATCAGCGCTCAAACAATCCAAAGTAAGATAATTGTAATTGCCGGAATACCAATTGCCTTCTGACAGCGTCAAAAACACGAAAGATGTCGAATCGTAGAATACCGATTCGGGGTTGACAGTTAAAATCGTAAGCAAACCCGCGGAAAACTGCTAACATGTTGTCATATATGACAGTAAGTCAAGTCATCATCATCATCATCATTTCAGCCGCATAACGTCAAGTCGATTCAAGTTAATTCAACCAGAATCAAGTCGTTTTGTGTGACCAAAAAAAGTCTCAGAATACCAATTCGAAACGGACAAGATGCTTTTGTGTCAAAGTTTATAAAACTCATAGCTCAGAATCGTACGGCAGGTCCTCTTAACGATGAAAGATTTTATTTCTCACTCAGGCTGCTCAATTCTGCAATATCCTTATTTCATGGAGTGAGGCGTGGTAGTTTTGATAATGAAGTGTGTCGGGGAGTCGGTAAGTTGGCCCATTAAGGCATAGTTGGACCCCGGCCGCCGGCGTCGGCAACTTGCCACGTCTGCATGTTTTCACAGATTGTACTGAAGTTTGTCAAGTAGACTTTGGCCGTGAAAGGCAGAAAAACGATTCAAGAGTTTGTAATTTTCATGATTCTGATGTGGCGCCCCCATACATTAACTACGACGACCTCCTTTCAACTTTTAGAGAGCACAGATATGGCTTACACTGACAGCTAGATAGAAGTCAGCTCTCGTAGAAAAATCAGAAACGAATAACTAATAAATTTAGATTGTAATTTAGATATTAATTTAGATTTTTAATTTAGTTTTTAGATTTAGTTTAGTAAATATGTAGGTATTTAGATAAATTATAAATAAATAAATATAAAGAGTTATGGTATTTAAAGAATTTAATGAATTCAAACAATTTAAAGAACTAAAAGAATTTTAAAGAAACGAAGTGTATATTATTTTATTCCATGATTAGAACAAACAAAAGATATATCGTGTGACATATTATTTTAATATAAATTCATGCAACTGTACATATAAATATAAGTTAATATATAGCAAAGCCAAGCATATTTAATTTGCTACACTTCCATGCTTTGAGATAATGTAATAGCTAGTATGTATGTAGAGGGGAATGGGCGGAAATTTGATTTGTTTTAAGAGGCAATGTGGCTAGTATTCCGTCACTATTTTATTTATTATGATGTAAAGAGATACAGCCTGGTGACTGACAGACGGACAGCGGAGTCTTAGTAATGGGGCTCGTTTTTGCCCTTTGGGTATGGAACCCTGAAAAGGTAAAATAGTGACGGAATGCAAGTACTGTTGCCGCTGTTACAACAAATTCTGAAAACAGAATAAATAAATATTTAAGTCCCATACAAAAAACGTGATTTTATATAGATAGTGGTACGGAACCCTTCGTATGTGAGTCCGACTCGCACTTGGCCAGTTATTCTATATTCACGTGGCATTTGGGTATTACAGCCCTGGGCTCTGAAAGCCGGGGATAAAGGCGTGATAACATATCTGTATCATTATTTGCAGTCATCTACTAATCCCAAAAAGTTGTCCGTTGCCAAAATTGTCCACAAATTTTTGCTATAAAGCTAATTCTGAAATTCCCGGCGGACTTGGCACAAAGCTCTATGTTTAAGCTTTAAGCACATACGCTGAATTATGCAGCAAACGCGGCATGTGCTACGGTGCGGTTATAATTTTAAACATTGCATTATGTATAAATGGGGATCCGTTCACGAATGTAAAGTGTAGTAGGTTTCCAATTTTACCCCTTTCACCGCGGGCGTCAGATTTATCCGTCAAACATTGTCGTGCCCATTTCGCGAGCGTCAATATTTCCGACAAAAAACACTTCCTTTTTTGGGTTTAGGTATTTATTTTAGATTTACCTCGACGACCTCCGTGGCGTAATGGTCAACACGCTAGACCGCCAATCCGGAGGTCCTGGGTTCGATCCCCAGCCAGGGCAAGTTGGAAAATGGCCTTTTTCAAATCGTCCTGGGTTTTGGATGTTTATCTATATATGTATTTGTTATAAAATATACTATCGTTGAGTTAGTATCTCATAACACAAGTCTCGAACTTACATTGGGTTACGTTAGTAAATATATTATCTTTGCTTTGGGGCTAGCTCAATCAATGTAATTTGTCCCTATATATTTATTAATTACTAGCCGAAGCCCGCGACTTCGTTCGCGTGGACTTTATGTGTCTGGAAAATGCTCATCAGGCTGAACAACTTTTACTAAGGCGGCATTTTTATATCTCTTATAGTTTAGCTGGACCATTATGGTTCTGCATCAGGCGTTCCATTTTCCAAAATCATTTATACCCTATATGTTGCCCAGGCTCAATAGCTATATAACAAAAAAAGTTTCATTCAAAACCGTCCAGTATTTCCGGAGATTAGCGTGTACAAACAGACAAACAGACAAACAGACAAACAGACATACAGACAAACAGACAGACATTTTTTTTTAAATTCTTACTCTTTTACTTCGTCTCCATCGCCCCCAATTTTTTTTTTGGAAATATTTTTAATGTACAGACACACTTTTTTTACTGTTTTATTATATGTATATATTTACTGTGCCTCACGCTAGGGGCGCGTCAACTGATATAAAGTCTCGCGGTGAAAGGGTTAAAGACGTAGATCTAGATTTTTTTTAAAGATATCACTTTGTCATAATAGGATTAATTTATCAAAGGTTGTTTAATCTAGTAAGCAGGCAAGCACAGCACACCAGCATCACGGAATTTACACTTAATTCCCGACCCTAAAAATTTTTTTTCATGATTTCATAAAGAATCTCAAGTTAGTCTTGTCTTTATGGTAAAATCATGCGTTATCATTAGTCCGTCTTTTAGATTATCCAAAAATAATAAACCCATATTTTTCAGTTTACCAAAAAAGTAAACATTCATCAAATATACGGATACGGAGCATTAAAGTTCCGGAGGCTGCGACGTCACCGCTTAACCCTTAATTAGGCGCGCCTTAAAAGTTGCATAAGAGGTCGCGTGGGGTGTGTAACACCCCAATTCAAAAAAATTAAATAAAATTCGAAAAACTTGCCATATCTGACTATTATCAATAGGAACATTTGAACTTACATATTAATCAACTTTTAAACTTCTTTTTAATATAATCAACAATTTTTTTAACAGTGAAAATTAACTTTCTATGGGTACTAGTTTTCTTCATAACATTTTTGGCAGTCTAAAATCATATGGTCATTGCTCACATTTTTATGGCATTTAGAGCATCCCGTCTTTGTATTTCTATCCTTCGTTCTTGAACAAATATGACACCTTTTGTATGACTGCGATTTTCCTGATTCAGAAACAGATTTTTGGACCTCAATATCATGACGCCTTTTTAGTAGTTTTTGCAGCGGTCGTGGTAATTTGGGTATACTTGCTCTTGATATTTGGTAAGGTTTCACTAAATCGACTGCCAGTCGCTTCAAACATACTCTTTGGGGTCAATTAGAGTCAATTTTAGACTTATTAATGACATATGAATTGACACCTGTGATATTGAAAAGATGAAAATATAACACCATTGGCCACCTTTTGGTACATCTTTCTACATTAGAATTGGCGCACATTTTATCATTTGTATCGACTTCTTTAGTTTTATTATAATAATGAATAATTTCAGGCTTCTTTTTATCACCCTAATGATCATCATCATGATGCATTGTCATTGTTGTCGATAAAAGCAGAACTGCTTTTCTTGGCTTCGATACATATAAGCACAAAGTCGTATCTTTTTTATAAATAAATAAAAGTAACTTTCCGTGTTTTTTCCGGGAGTAAACACTTTTGTATTTCAGCAGTGTGCCCACCATAGGAAGCTTATGTTTATCCAAAGGCGATTTTGCCAATGGAACAAAGTAAACCAGTTGTCCTCACACATACGTAAAAACTCACATACATAAATACTTATATTAATACATGCACACATGCACTCTTAACATAAAAAACCTGTTTTTGGCAGTGGTGTAATAACATTAAACCTCTTTTTGTCAAAATAAAGTTTTGAAAAAAAAAACAAGCAATTTGAACTACGCAAACAGTCACCTGGGGTGTCGAGCACCCCAAACGCGCTCTCTGAGCCCAAACAACCACAACTGAGCGCCGTTCGCAACTGAATCGTGTGCGTTACACTTATTTACGAAGCTACAAAAAAAAACTAGCGCCCTAAATTCAAATTTTAAAATGATATGAGCCTGGAAACCCGCTTTGGGGTATATGACACCCCACGCGACCAATTAAGGGTTAATAAAAAAAACGACGGGTTGCACTCTGGGAGTGCCGGCAGAAGTGAAATTTGAATATTAACGTTGTGCATTTTTGATATACGAAACAGCAGGCGCAGGCATACATTTACGCCGCGCCGTAGAAAGAGAGGGGGATACTCCCTCTCCTACGCCGCGCCAGCTGTCTACTCTCCATCAGTCTTACGAATTTTCGATCAGGTCACGTGTCCTGACGCGAGTTTAACATTTTTTACCCATTCCAAAAAAAGTGCACAACGCCGCTAAAGAAGTTTACACTTCAATAAAAATCGTACCTAACCTTGACGTCATGCGAAATTTAAATGAGCTGTATCTTTGTCATTTTTTGTTTCTCAGACAAAAGAAAAATGTACGTGTACAATAATTTTCATTAATCTACCAAACATATTTTCTATTCGTCATGCCTATTATGCTGCAAACCCCAGAACCAGATCAAAAGAAAAACCTACATTTTTTCTACTGACATATCAACCATTTTCATAACAATTTATATAGGATAAATAGCTATTTGTGCATACTTTTATATTATGTAATGTTTGCGTCTCTAAAGAATACCTTGAGATCAAAAGCCACAAATTGCGGCATTTATATTTTCCAAAACATTTCGACGTGCCTTCAAACGATCATCTTTGACATTGCGCTTATCCTTTTATTATTTCCAGACTTTTCCTCGTTTTTTATACAATTTTATTTTTCTTTCATACGGAAAAATCCTTTTAGTTACACATCGGGCCAACGAACGCAAACAAACATGAAAGAAAGAAAAATATTTTATTTGGTGCAAATTTACAGCACGTGTAAATTTACAAGTATATTGAATCAAGTATACTGAAAACAACTTTTACTAAGTATGCTTCCCAGTGGGATTCGAACCCACGAGCTCCGGATCACAAGGCGACCGTCTTAACCACTAAAACACGGAGCGGAGGCACCATACACTTCAATTCAATTCATTTATTGCTTTTCACATTGTACATAATATCTCTTTACTACATAGTCACTTCTAAAATTAGGAGTATCTATACAGATATAGATAGATATACACTACACGAATCTCTTGCTGTTTTTAACCCCAGGCCAAATTAAACTATTTAAAAGTCGGGGGTTTTTTAATAAGCCTGGAAAATAAACTTGTAAACTTGGCAGTAGCGTGCATTTCATACAAACATATCAAATCAAATCAAATCAAATATATCTTTATTATCATAGGATATTTAAAATATCTCTTAATAATCGTCATTATTTTGTTGCACTATTGTTGACGTCAAATAGTTACTTACAGCTAAGTTTACTACCGCTTCCAAAGCGCTAGTGCAGAAGAAGCGGTAACAAACTGCACTGCACCTCTTCTCCAAGGACGTCAACTCACAATTAAATTAATACTTAAAGTTAATGTGGACAGAGAATACATTGTTTTGTTTGTTAAGTCATATCATAATTTAAATTTAATTTTTAGAATGTCAAAATTTTAAAGTAATGTCAAGTTGTAGATTCAGTTTGTACAAAATGTACCAAATTATGACATTTTCGAGTACCTATATTACAAACTTTTAGAGGGACCCGCGTCAAGCTCAAGCCAGACTTTTTTGTCTTTAAGGTAGTCATCGGTCCTATAATAAGCCTTCTCACAAAGTACTTTTTTTACATAAGTTTTAAATCTTTTGTCTGGCATATCAAGGATCGATTTTGGCAATTTATTATAAAAAAGTATACAGTTCCCCATAAACGTCTTATTAATTGTTTTAAGCCTATAAAACGGGGCAACTAAGTCATTCTTATTACGTAAGTTTCTATCGGTAAAATCGCTTACTTTATTGTATGAGGAAATATTTTTCCTTACATACATTATGTTTTCAAATATATACTGTGATGCTAAGGTAAGTATATCTATTTCCTTGAATAATTCTCTGAGTGAGTCTCTAGATCCTAACCCGTAAATAGCACGAATTGCCCGTTTTTGTAAAATAAAAATAGTCTGAATATCGGCTGCATTCCCCCACAGGAGTATGCCGTAAGACATTACACTATGAAAGTAACTAAAGTACACTAGTCTAGCAGTTGCTACATCTGTCAATTGTCTTATTCTCCTAACAGCATAAGCCGCAGAACTAAGCCTATTTGAAAGTTTAGTTATATGAGCACCCCATTGAAGTTTAGAGTCTATTGTAATTCCTAAGAAGGTAGTACTTTCAACAAGATCGAGTTTTTCACCATCTATCATTATGTCAACGCAGCCCTGTCTCACATTGGGAAGAGAAAATCGAACGCATTGAGTCTTTTTCGCATTTAACATGAGATTATTGGCAGAAAACCAATCAGAAATGGAAGACAAGGTGCTGTTCACCGCGCTAGCGTTTGTGCTATGTCGATCAAGTTTGGATATAAGCGAGGTGTCATCAGCAAACAGCACTATGCCAGCCTGCTTCTCAACCATGTAAGGCAAGTCATTGACATAAACCAAGAAAAGGAAAGGTCCAAGAATTGAACCTTGCGGTACGCCTATCTTAACATTAGATCCGTGCGATTTTATGCCATTTAAATCAACAGTCTGATGCCTATCTGTTAAATAAGATTCTATAAGTTTTATTGAATTATCATCAAAACCGTATTGACGAAATTTAAGCAAAAGTGTCGGATGATCTACGCAATCAAATGCTTTGGAGAGATCACAAAATGATCCAATTCCATCATTTTTGTTCTCCCATGCGTCGTATATATGAGTAACAAGTGCTACTCCCGCATCGGTGGTCGATTTCCCGCCAGTAAAGCCGAATTGTTGGCTATGGAAAAGGTTGTAGGTCTTAAAATGAAGAAGCATTTGATTGAGCATTATCTTTTCGAACACCTTACTCAAAACTGGCAGGATAGATATAGGTCTGTAGTTGCCAGGATCTGTTTTTTCTCCTTTTTTAAATAAGGGGATTAGTTTACTACATTTCATTAGGTTAGGAAATATGCCTTCATCAATACATTCGTTAAATATAAAAGCTAAATCAGCAGCTATGATATTTATGATATGGCTTACTACAGCAACTGACATGCCCCAATGGTCTTCAGATTTTTTTAAATTTAACTGTTTAAATGCATCTATTATATCTTTGGGGCCAATATGCTTAAATTTAAATTTAGAATTACAAGGCCTAACATTATTCTGAAGCAAGGCTTCAGCACGCTGGGGCTAGAATTCACATTAGAAGTAAGTTCCAAAGGAATGTTAGTAAAGAAATCATCAAAAATATTTACTATTTCTTCAGTTTTAGTAATAGTCTTACCACAAGATTTGATTTGACAGATATTTTCTTTGGCTCTATTTTTACCCGTTTCTTTATTTATAACATTCCAATTCCAGTAATGGGGATCCGTTCACACGAATGTAAAGTGTAGGGGCGATTTCCAATTTTACCCCTTTCACCGCGGACGTCAGATTTATCCGTCAAACATTGTCGTGCCCATTTCGCGAGCGTCGATATTTTCGATAAAAAACACTTCCTTTTTTCATCATCACCATCATTTCAGCCGCATTACGTCCACTGCTGGACATAGGCCTCTCCCAAAGATTTCCAAAATGACCGATCAAGAGCGGCCTGCATCCAGCGCTTTCCAGCGACCCTGGTCAGGTCATCTGACCACCTTGTAGGTGGGTGTCCTACGCTTCGCTTGCCAGTACGCGGTCGCCATTCAAGAACCTTTTTGCCCCATCGGCCATCGGTTCGTCGCGCTATGTGTCCCGCCCACTGCCACTTCAACGAGCTAATCCGCTTTGCTATGTCAGTGACTTTTGTTCTCCTACGGAGTTCCTCATTTCTGATTCGATCACGTAGGGATCTTCTTTTTTTGGTTGTAGGTATTTATTTTAGATTTACCTCGACGACCTCCGTGGCGTAATGGTCAACACGCTAGACCGCCAATCCGGAGGTCCTGGGTTCGATCCCCAGCCAGGGCAAGTTGGAAAATGGCCTTTTTCAATTCGTCCTGGGTCTTGGATGTTTATCTATATATGTATTTGTTATAAAATATACTATCGTTGAGTTAGTATCTCTTATCACAAGTCTCGAACTTACATTGGGTTACGTTAGTAAATATATTATCTTTGCTTTGGGGCTAGCTCAATCAATGTAATCTGTCCCTATATATTTATTTATTATTTACCGTGCCTCGCGCTAGGGGCGCGACAACTGATATAAAGTCACGCGGTGAAAGGATTAAAGACGTAGACCTAGATTCTTTTAAGACGTCACTTTGCTAAAATAGGATTAATTTATTAAAGGTTGATAAAACAAGTAAGCAGGCAAGCACAGCACACCAGCATCACGGAATTTACACTTAATTCCCGACCCAAAAAATTTTTTTTCATGATTTCATAAAGAATCTCAAGTTAGTTTTGTCTTTATGGTAAAATCATGCGTTATCATTAGTCCGTCTTTTAGATTATCCAAAAATAATAAACCCATATTTTTCAGTTTACCAAAAAAGTAAACATTCATCAAATATACGGATACGGAGCATTAAAGTTCCGGAGGCTGCGACGTCACCGCTTAACCCTTAATTAGGCGCGCCTTAAAAGTTGCATAAGAGGTCGCGTGGGGTGTGTAACACCCCAATTCAAAAAAATTAAATAAAATTCGAAAAACTTGCCATATCTGACTATTATCAATAGGAACATTTGAACTTACATATTAATCAACTTTTAAACTTCTTTTTAATATAATCAACAATTTTTTTAACAGTGAAAATTAACTTTCTATGGGTACTAGTTTTCTTCATAACATTTTTGGCAGTCTAAAATCATATGGTCATTGCTCACATTTTTATGGCATTTAGAGCATCCCGTCTTTGTATTTCTATCCTTCGTTCTTGAACAAATATGACACCTTTTGTATGACTGCGATTTTCCTGATTCAGAAACAGATTTTTGGACCTCAATATCATGACGCCTTTTTAGTAGTTTTTGCAGCGGTCGTGGTAATTTGGGTAAACTTGCTCTTGATATTTGGTAAGGTTTCACTAAATCGACTGCCAGTCGCTTCAAACATACTCTTTGGGGTCAATTAGAGTCAATTTTAGACTTATTAATGACATACGAATTGACACCTGTGATATTGAAAAGATGAAAATATAACACCATTGGCCACCTTTTGGTACATCTTTCTACATTAGAATTGGCGCACATTTTATCATTTGTATCGACTTCTTTAGTTTTATTATAATAATGAATAATTTCAGGCTTCTTTTTATCACCCTAATGATCATCATGATGCATTGTCATTGTTGTCGATAAAAGCAGAACTGCTTTTCTTGGCTTCGATACATATAAGCACAAAGTCGTATCTTTTTTATAAATAAATAAAAGTAACTTTCCGTGTTTTTTCCGGGAGTAAACACTTTTGTATTTCAGCAGTGTGCCCACCATAGGAAGCTTATGTTTATCCAAAGGCGATTTTGCCAATGGAACAAAGTAAACCAGTTGTCCTCACACATACGTAAAAACTCACATACATAAATACTTATATTAATACATGCACACATGCACTCTTAACATAAAACACCTGTTTTTGGCAGTGGTGTAATAACATTAAACCTCTTTTTGTCAAAATAAAGGTTTGAAAACAAAAAACAAGCAATTTGAACTACGCAAACAGTCACCTGGGGTGTCGAGCACCCCAAACGCGCTCTCTGAGCCCAAACAACCACAACTGAGCGCCGTTCGCAACTGAATCGTGTGCGTTACACTTATTTACGAAGCTACAAAAAAAAAACTAGCGCCCTAAATTCAAATTTTAAAATGATATGAGCCTGGAAACCTGCTTTGGGGTGTATGACACCCCACGCGACCAATTAAGGGTTAATAAAAAAAACGACGGGTTGCACTCTGGGAGTGCCGGCAGAAGTGAAATTTGAATATTAACGTTGTGCATTTTTGATATACGAAACAGCAGGCGCAGGCATACATTTACGCCGCGCCGTAGAAAGAGAGGGGGATACTCCCTCTCCTACGCCGCGCCAGCTGTCTACTCTCCATCCGTCTTACGAATTTTCGATCAGGTCACGTGTCCTGACGCGAGTTTAACATTTTTTACCCATTCCAAAAAAAGTGCACAACGCCGCTAAAGAAGTTTACACTTCAATAAAAATCGTACCTAACCTTGACGTCATGCGAAATTTAAATGAGCTGTATATTTGTCATTTTTTGTTTCTCAGACAAAAGAAAAATGTACGTGTACAATAATTTTCATTAATCTACCAAATATATTTTCTATTCGTCATGCCTATTATGCTGCAAACCCCAGAACCAGATCAAAAGAAAAACCTACATTTTTTGAAGTGAAAACTTCTTTAGCGGCGTTGTGCACTTTTTTTTGGAATGGGTAAAAAATTTTAAACTCGCGTCAGGACACGTGACCTGATGGAAAATTCGTAAGACGGCGCAGGGCGCTTGCGCGAATGTTCGTGTGTGTTTATGTTACAGCGTGCTACGCGCATCCATGGATGGTGACAGCTGATGGCTCGACCGTCTGTGTAGTGGCCATACTGCTGTGTATTTGAAAATGATTTTGTTGAAAATGAATTTGGTCATGCTTGTGACATTTGTGACAGACTGTGGTTCAGAAGAGATTTGAAATATTTTATACTGATAATTGAAGCAATTCGTGCAAAATTATTCCCTAACCATTCCAAAATATCAAAAATGCACAACGTTAATATTCAAGTTTTCACTTCTGCCGGCACTCCCAGAGTGCAACCCGTCGTTTTTTTTTCTACTGACATATCAACTATTTTCATAACAATTTATATAGGATAAATAGCTATTTGTGCATACTTTTATATTATGTAATGTTTGCGTCTCTAAAGAATACCTTGAGATCAAAAGCCACAAATTGCGGCATTTATATTTTCCAAAACATTTCGACGTGCCTTCAAACGATCATCTTTGACATTGCGCTTATCCTTTTATTCTTTCCAGACTTTTCCTCGTTCTTTATACAATTTTCTTTTTCTCTCATACGGAAAAATCCTTTTAGTTACACATCGGGCCAACGAACTCAAACAAACATGAAAGAAAGAAAAATATTTTATTTGGTGCAAATTTACAGCACGTATGAATTTACAAATTTATTGAATCAAGCCTGCAATATCCTAACCAGACTGAAAACAACTTTCACTAAGTATGCTTCCCAGTGGGATTTGAACCCACGACCTCCGGATCACAAGGCGACCGTCATGACCATTAGACCACGGAGCGGAGGCACTATATAGATAAACTATACGTATTTATCTATCCGGGATAGATCCGGCTGTAGGAACGTACGCATTTTTAACCCGGACAAAGTGTTATAAGTTTAACGCTAATCTCTGTCTATCTGTCTGCCTGTGTATCTGTCTGTGGCATCATCATCATCAGGTATTTTAGTCTCCACTGCAGGAGCACGACCCTCTCTGTACTACCAGAGCCACACTAGGCCAGAGCAGTCAGAGGACTTAGCCTACACTCTCCACGCTGGCCAGACGGGTTGGAGAGGTCTCATTGATGTTTATAAGCTTTATTCATTGCATTTCCTAAGTCGCCTTTTACGAAATCCACGGGAGGACTTGGAGTGGCCCTATTCTACTCTGCCGGGAACCACACGGCAACCATCAGTCCGTTGAAAGTCGGGGTAGTTTGCCTGTCAAATAAAAGATGGCGCTACGGTTACGTTACGTATCGTAAGCTTGACTTACTTCTTGATTAATGGTCCTATGTCCCCCCCTATCTGGGGCAGAGGACGTCCACAAAGACTCTCCATCTCAATCTGTTTTGAGCTACGCGCTTATTTCACTCCAGGTCTTGCCGATTTTCTTAATTTCCGTATTTTCGCTAACGCAACGTTGGCGATACAGAATAATTTTACTATTTAGTTCTTCCGCCCATCTCTAGATGGCGTTTACATATTAAACTATTTAAAAGTCGGGAGTTTTAATAAGCCTGGAAAATAAACTTGTAAACTTGGCAGTAGCGTGCATTTCATACAAACACATAGAATGTGTCTACCCTGTCCACCCTAACATAATGTCGGATACTAGCGAGAAATATATTCTATTCGATATGGAGCCGTTCTCATTGTTTAGGTAAAATTAATGCCTAACCTGTAAAAATAGTTGGGCACGTCACTGAAATTTGGTAGGCGTGAAGATGGGAAAAGTGAATCTAAAGAGGCGCTATAGCGACGGTAGTAGGGTCGTTCAACGACGTTCAATGGTCGTTGACGACCTCCGTGGCGTAGTGGTCACCATGCTAGTCCGCTACCCAGAGGTTCCGGGTTCGATTCCCGGTCAAGGCCAGCTGGAAAATGGCCTTTTTCAAATTGTCCTGGGTCTTTGATGTTTATCTATTTATGTATGCATTTGGAATAAAATATAGTATCGTTGAGTTAGTATCACATAACACAAGTCTCGAACTTACTTTGGGGCTAGCTCAATTAGTATAATTTGTCTCTATATATTTATTTATCTATATTTATTCACTATACTTAAGTTAAAATGGAGATAGGCGGGGCACATTCAAAGAGAATTCAAAGTTTAATGACGAAAGATGGACGAAGTTAACAACGAACTGGTACCCTATAAATAAAAAGCGCCGTCGCGGAAGACCATGCAAGAGATGGAGCGACGACATAGCCGCCGTTGTAGGACGAATCTGGAGCAGACTTGCCAGGGACAGAACGAGCTGGAAAGAAATGAAGAAGGCTTTTACCGCAACTAAACTTGCGGTCCTTACAATTGAATATACTTAATCAATAATTTTACTACATAATATCTTAATTTATTTTATTTAATTGTTTCTTTTTTTTGGTAATTAATTATAAATGTAATACTAACACAAATATAATAAGAACATGAAAATGATCACTGATATAAATTTAATAAGAAATTTAATTTAATTTGCCTCTTATCTTAACCAAAAGATAAAATATTACTAATAATAATAATACTGAGAATCTAATATAAAAATAATTATAATAAAAAAAGTACTAATTTAACTGTAACATGTGATATAATGGCATGACCTGCATTATAAAATCAAAAACTGATATTGTATGTAAGGAATCAATAAAAGCTATTTTATTTTTATTTTATTTATTATATTTATTCAAATATCGGGAACAAAAAAAATCAATCGCAGTAAGTCCCGCAAATGCGAATAACAGGCACTGTAGCGTCTACTTGGTAAAAAAACAAGTATTGTTACTGGCAGTGTTATTCACCGGGATTCGAACCTGGACTCGCTAGCTCGTTAGCCCCCTCCATTGTCTGCCGGTGTTTTTATGACGATGACTCTCTTTATCGACGCAGCGTCAGCAATTCCATTGTTATTTTTACGGGAGAAAGGGGCTTATTTTATTTCAGAAAAAAACGTATTTTGAGAAAAATACTACACGAAAAATAGTTTAGAAGTTATCAAAGTAAAATACGAGAACACAAACGAGAACTTGGATATATTTTAGTCTTTAGGGTTCCGTACCCAAAAGGTCAAAACGGGACCCTATTATTAAGATTTCGCTGTACGTCTGTCCGTCTGTCTTTCATCAAGCTAGACTCGAACTTGGCTGTTTTTTTTTAGTTTAGTGTCTGAACAGATTTATCTCTTGAATCAGTTTATTAAAATATTGATACTATATTTAAAATCACCTAGTATTATTATCATTTTCGCCGCGTAACGTCCACTGCTGGACATAGCTTCTCCTAGCGGATATATCTGTAATAAATCGAACCACGGGTTATACTAGATCACTATTATATAGTATAAAGACAATGAAATAACAGGTAAAAAACAAAAAAAAAACGATATTGCCATTCTGCCCTCTTTTGTATGGAAATGCCGAAATTCTTTTTAAATGACTGCTATTTTAATTTTATTATACTATAGCCCCGTGTAGGGTTGCCAGGTCGCCAAACCTAAAAGCCGGACAGACCAGCCAGTTTGGCCGGACATTTGGGTAGAAAAGCCGGACACCCTACATTATTGAGGATTTTGTCTCAGCATTAGGTACAACAAAAAAAATGTATGTAAAACCAAGCTTTTTTGATTATAATCATAAATCTTGCCGCCACGCAACGCAACGTACGGCACGTGCGCTATCAATCGAGGAATGAACAATAACGACAGAGCGCAGGGGCGGGCGACAGGCGGCGGCGGGGCGCCCCTCGGCCTGCGTGAGCGACCGACGCGACATTCGACTCTCGTCGCCTGCGCTCGGCCGCGCTCGGCGCTTGGTCGTTCATGAAATGTAAAAAGCCTAACAAAAGCCGGACAGGCCGGACACGCTCTAATTTGGCCGGACACGCAACCAAAAAGCCTGACTGTGTCCGGCTTTATCCGGACGCCTGGCAACGCTAGCCCCGTGGTTCGATTCATTACGAGTATGTCCCTTCTACGTCATATTTTAATCTTATAATGACCAATTCGAGTTTGTATGTAAGATTAGTCGCGGTGTTCGCAGAGCACGGCTGCAAGGAGTTCCGATGCAAGCAGCGCGAGTTCTGCGTAAGCGCAGACCTGACCTGCGACGGCGTCGACCACTGCGCAGACGGCTCCGACGAGGACACCGCCGCGCTCTGCCCAGGTTGGTTTATTTCTTGTTTATTAAATGGGTTTTTATTTATTTATTAGCTTCTCCCATGCTGGTCTGGGAGAAAAGAAAAAACTTAGAATGTACCAGCTGCTTCTCTTCCCGCGCAGATCGTAAAAGCAGATCGAGGGAATGGGCAAAAATGCGAATCATTTTAACAGGCGATGCGGCCAGCAACCCGTCACTGTATTGATTGCTTTTCCATCTTCTCGCCCACCATGACGCTAAAAGTGGCTTTTGAGTCTTGCGGCCCTAGGCTCTGCATAGAGCCGCAAGACCCAAAATGCTCTGTCTGCCCCATTAGGGATAAAGACGTGATAGTATGTATGTATGTATGTATTAGCTTCGCCCCGCGGCTAAACTGTTGCCCGCGGAAAAAGTAGCCCATGCGTTAAGACGATTGTGTAGCTGTAAATTTCCATACAAAAAGCTATAACGTTTCCCTCCCCTTAAACATAGGCCAATTTTAATATATATTTTTATATGTTGTTAATATATCAGATATGTAGAGCCGTAAGTTTTTATTGAAAAGAAATATTGCTTACGACAAAAGTTATTATATTAGCATCTCAATATCCATATGTTTAAATATAAATACCTCAAGCGTATTGATTTGTTTAAGTTAAACTAAACCGAAATCCTAAAATAGAATGCCTTAGATAAGGTGTACCGAATCGAATGACGTTCCTCATTTCGTTAAAGTTTAGAGGGATGAAAACGTTATCGTACGATAAAATTTTTCAGAAGGAAAATAAAGACAATTGAATTTTAACTTGCAACTCTCTCTATCGCACAATCCGAGTTGGGGGCAGAGCGGCGTGAAACAGATATATTTTTTGCAAATACCTACTCGCGACGCGTATCGGCACTACACAATCTTCGTAATACCTACATTTTCCAGGGTCCAGTGCTGCCTCCATTGGAAACAAATAATTTTCATTTAAAAATTTGTCTTGTCCAAGCCCTAGATAACTCTACCAACTATTTTATGAACTACTGTTTATAGTTTAAAGTGAAAACGTAAAGCTTTTTATGCACATGAGCTAAAAGTGGCCGTTTTGTTTTTAAATGCTGCCCCAGCCCTAGACCCCGAAAAAATCATGTTTAATCTAGCTTTATATACTATATTGCCAGCCGTTTGTGCGTGAAGAAGTAACAAACATACACAAACACACTCACTTACAAACTTACGCCTTTATATATCAGTGTGATTGTCAAAATTCAAGTACTCAAAATACAAATATACAAAGTAAGAGCATTGAGTAGGTACTGCTTATTTCTTACTAGATGAAGCCCGCGACTTCGTTCGCGTGGACTTTATGTCTCTGAAAAATGCTCATCAGGCTGAACAACTTTTACTAAGGCGGCATTTTTATATCTCTTATAGTTTAGCTGGACCATTATGGTTCTGTATCAGGCGTTCCATTTTCCAAAATTATTTATACCCTATATGTTGCCCAGGCTTAATAGCTATATAACAAAAAAAGTTTAATTCGAATCCGTCTAATATTTCCGGAGATTAGCGTGTACAAACAGACAAACAGACATACAGACAAACAGACAAACAGACAGACATTTTTTTTAAATTCTTACTCTATTTCTTTTTGAAAATATATTTAATGTACAGACACACTTTTTTTACTGTTTTATTATATGTATAGATATAGATATAGATGAACACAGATAATGTATTTCTGTTGCCCTAAAAACACAATAAAATAAATATTTAAGGGGGGCTCCGATATAACAAACGTGATATTTTTTAGATATTGGTACGGAACCCTTCATTTGGGAGTTCGACTCGCACTTGGCCTTTATTTATGGAAAAATTCAAAGTAAGAACGTTGAGTACATAAGTAGGTACTGCTTTCTCGCTTTAAGCAGACTCAGGTTATATTACGAATTTTCTTTTTATTTTCTTTTTTGTTATTATATATTATTTTTATTTTACAGATCCTGTGACCGAAGCATTACTAACTCCTGAAGTTAGTAATTCTTCGGTTTCTTCGAAGCTAAGCTTCTGTAACCATTCACCTTCTGTAACCTTACACTTTGTAGTGAGTTTCGTATATATTTTTTATTTTATTTTTTAAATTACACTTCTTATCAGTATACTCTCTCATGTTTTGAATACTTGCTAAGGTAGAATTACAATAACCTTCCAAGTTGTTGTAAAAGTACTTAACGTTGGTGAAGTACTAAGTATTTTTTTCTTTTATTAAGTTTTATTTTTCAAAAAGGAGGAGGTTATCAATTCTTTTTTTAAAATATATATTCACCGATTAGCGAAAGACGCCTGGACGCATTTGGAAAATCCTTTTTTGTATCCTAATTTGGTAAATCAGTTGTGAAGTCGGTGTTTAGTTTTGTAAACTTATTTGTTAAATCATAGTCTTGTACCTCCTCCTAACTAACTAACTAACTGCCTCTGTGGTGTAGTGGTTAGAGCGTTCGGCTCATACCCGGAGGTCGCGGGTTCGATTCCCGGCGGGGCAACGACTTTGTGTTGTTGTCCTAGTTTGGTTAGGATATTGTAGGCTGATCACCTGATTGTCTGATAAATAAGATGATCCGTGCTTCGGAGGGCACGTTAAGCCGTCGGTCCCGGTCACTGTCTTTGACATTGGTCGTTACCTAAAACCATGTCAGAGGCCTTTAAGGCGGTTTAAAAACTCTGACACTAGTGTTAGTCACTAACACACACGATAAGAAGAATAAGTCTTGTACCGTTCCTGTGGATTGTCAGTCACCTAACTATATCCTATCTCTGTTCTCGTTTACAGATAGCGGCGGCGCAGGCGCTGGCAGCGCGTGGTTGGTGGTAGGCGCTGGTTCGGCGACGCTGGCGGTGCTGGTGGCTGTAGCGGCCATGTGCTGCTACTGCCGCCGGCGCGCTGCAGCGCAACGCACACATTTACAATGTAAGTATAAGTACACCACTTGAGAGTAGATCTGCAAGTGTTAAGAGTAGGCTATGTTCTAATCATAGCGCGTCTTACGTAGTATCCTTAGTCGTGCTGCTTAGGTTATAAACGCTTCTTGCCTTTTTCGTATCTACAAATTATGACCATAAATGAATGTAGACAACACGAAGAAAGCTGTCATTCAAAGATGTTGGAGACTTGCTGTCCAAGCACGAGATGCTTGTGGTTAGTTTTTAACTCCCAACAAAAAGGGGGCTGTTATTTTGACGCTAGTCTGTCTGGCATCATTTTCGATGGTGGACCAATTTCGATGCGGTGAAAGCAACTTCCCTTGCGGTGGTTCTTAGCTGTATTTGATGACAATCGGTTCAGTCGTTTAAAAGTTATTGGGTGATAACACTTCTAATTCGGGGTTTTATTATGATATCTGTATATTGTGTAGTTCTGTCACTTATCTCTATATGGTGTGGTCGGGGTTTTTTTAATTTGCATTGCAAATAAACTTGTTAGTTACCTTTTACGACATCTTCTGGAATAGAGTCCCTAAGTATTCATCATCATCATCATTTCAGCCACATAACGTCCACTGCTGGACATAGGCCTTACCCGGAGATTTCCAAAATGATCGATCAAGAGCGGCCAGCATCCAGGGCTTTCAAGCGACCCTGACCTTGAACATGGACATAGGCCTCCCCCAAAGATTGCCAACCAATTGACCGATTAAGAGCAGCCTGCATCCAGCCCTTTCACGCCTTACATGATTTGAAAACTTGTCTAATTTTTTAATTGTCTGATTCCAGTGCAACAAATGGCGAGCAGCAATGGCGCCAGCGGCAGCAAGCCGCCAGCGCTGAGCTCTCCGGGCAGCGCCACGCGACTGCCGGGAAACTGGGCGCTCCCTGCGGGCCCGCGCGGGTACAGTGCGGCGCGCCCGGGCCGCCTCCGGGCGCGGGCGCAGCGCTGAGCGCCGCCCCGCACAAGGACGAGTGGTTCGTCTGAGGCGGCCCGGCCGGGCCCGCAGGGCGGGGGCGCCGTACCGGCCCCCAATGGGTTCCGAGAAGACCGGGACCGAGGCGCGCCGGCTCCCGATCCGACTAGCATCGAGCTCTAATTACACGTAATTCGACAGGTGTATGTAGATGACATATCACACTATATCATATCACAAACTGTTTTGTATATTCGCTGTTTTCGCTCATCTTTAATCTATTCTATGTAGCTCCCGAAGAAAATTGCTCATCGGTTAGTGCGCGTCTCCCTTTTGTCTGTATTTCTACTGGCGCGCATGGACCAATGAGCTGCGCGTATTTGGTTCCTTCTGTGCGTCGCGGCCGATCGCTGCGCGCATCTGCGCGCGCGGCTGATGCAATAATACTTATTGGAAACGCCGATATTCAATTCCAGAGCAAGCTTTGAAAACTGCCACTTCGATGCAACTTAAAGCGGTGTTTTCTATACGGTGCGTTGCGTCGGATTTGCGTGGACGCAGCAATATCGCTACGTCGACGCAACGCTGACGCAACGTGCCGTGCAGGCTCGCTCTTTGCACCTAGAGCGAGCGTGCATAGGTATTGTCGCATCATCAGCACCTACAGCCGCGCGGGACAGAACGGCAGTAATCGGCCGCGATGCACAGAAGTCTACCTATAGGAGTTCGTTCAATGGAACAGAGTGGAGAAGAGGTCGACAGCCGAGCGGAAGCCCCGCTCTCTGTCTGGAGCGCGCCTGGGTCCCTCCGGCACCCCGCTGCACCGGCGGGCGGGGCCAGTCGGTCGGGCCCTTGCCCGCCGGCACATCTATCCGAACGTATCTATGTATGTACTACCTGATTTAGCGAGGAATTTTTTTAGGTGAATTTTTACTCGTTTAGAGCGCGCGCCGCGCCGCACGCGTTTCGTGGGTGTCCAGTTTTTGGT
Organism: Acrobasis consociella; assembly: GCA_963555685.1. Classification (NCBI taxonomy): domain Eukaryota; kingdom Metazoa; phylum Arthropoda; class Insecta; order Lepidoptera; family Pyralidae; genus Acrobasis; species Acrobasis consociella. The sequence continues at coordinate 1,377,706 of OY743106.1, forward strand.
GTTACGATAAACGCAATGTAAATTTATCGATATGACATTAAACATTTTTGGCTTATTGTTCGTATGTTATTGAGTTGTTATTCTACTCACCTCATCCTCTACCTGTTTCAGTAACATAGCACCGTTGATAAACTCATATAAAGTGTATATCGCGCGGCGGACTAGTCCCTACCATCTCGCTTATTACTCGTATTCATTTATTTCATGACACTGTGAAACATAAATCTATTTTAAAAAAATGCATAAATATATAACCTACCAGGGCGCTAAATTCAGCTTTGCATTTGTGTGTGTGCACACAGATAGTGTAGGTAAGGCATCGGCCTGAGGCACGGCACGACCTGCACCGGTAAATGCTGGCTTTTGAAACTCCCGAATCGCGGCCCGTCCGCGTCATTTCCCTACCTCTCACTTTCCTCTTTTATATTCATTTTTTTTAGGTTCTTTTCATTCTAATAATTTACTTTTGACGCTCAATCACACTAATGCAAAGCTGGGCTTACGCCTTGAGAACCGTATCCTACTAGTCCTACTATCCTACTAATATAATAAATTTGAAAGTGAGTTTGTATATTTGTTTGTTTGTTACCTCTTCACGCTTAAACTACTGAACCGATTTGGATGAAATTTGTTATGGATATAGTTTGAGACTCGGGGAAGGACATAGGGTACTCTTTATCCCGAAATTCCCATGGGGAGCTAAGCCCGCGGGTACAGCTAGTCATATTATAAAATACACCGAGATAGTGATACATCCACAGATAAAGATATACATCATATTGCTCAATAAACGCTCTCGCCGATGCCTTGCTACGGGAATAGGTTTCCTTTCTATCTATAATATAAAAATGAATCGCAAAATGTGTTGGTAAGCGCATAACTCAACAACGCCTGGACCAATTTGGCCAATTCTTTTTTTTAAATGTTCGTTGAAATTCAAAGATGGTTTTTACGGCGAGAAAAATTCGAATAATTGCCGGAAAAACCCTAAAAACAGCCCTTTTCTTTTTCCCATACAAACGTACATTTTGACAGGCTATGTTTGGCAGTACGAAGTCTGCCGGGTCAGCTAGTTAGATATAAAATTACCTTCGTCCCGACCATCATCATTGATGGCTGCCCTCAAGCTAGCTTGAAAAATCTGCCATTAATGGCCACTTACACCTACGAAAAACAAACAACCGATTTACAAAAAGACCTCTTTCAAAAACGACCGCAGTGGCCTAGTGGTCACCACACCAGGCTGCCGTTCCGGAGGCCCCGGGTTCGATCCTCGGTCAGGGCAGATGGATTATGATCTTTTTCAGATTGACTTTGGATGAATATGTATTTATTGTAAAATACAACGTGGAAGGGACATACCCGTAATGAATCGAACCACGGGCTATATACTAGATCACTAGAGTAGTAGTAGTAAATTGAAAAAGAGCAAAGACGAAGAGAAAGTGTGGCATTTCTATACTAAAGTATGCAGCCGCCCGGACAATTTGTATGGGAATGTCGATTTTTGACGTGAAAACTTCTTTAGCGGCGTTGTGCACTTTTTTTGGAATGGGTAAAAAATTATAAACTCGCGTCAGGACACGTGACCTGATCGAAAATTCGTAAGACGGCGCAGGGCGCTTGCGCGAATGTTTGTGTGTGTTTATGTTACAGCGTGCTACGCGCATCCATGGATGGTGACAGCTGATGGCTCGACCGTCTGTGTAGTGGCCATGATGCTGTGTATTTGAAAATGATTTTGTTGAAAATGAATTTGGTCATGCTTGTGACATTTGTGACAGACTGTGGTTCAGAAAAGATTTGAAATATTTTATACTGATAATTAAAGCAATTCGTGCAAAATTATTCCCTAACCATTCCAAAATATCAAAAATGCACAACGTTAATATTCAAGTTTTCACTTCTGCCGGCACTCCCAGAGTGCAAACCGTCGTTTTTTTTGTATTTTACTGTTATTTTAATTTTATTATGCTTTTGTGATCTAGTATAACTCGTCGTTCAATTTATTACGGGTATGTCCCTTCCACGTTCTATAGTATCGTCACAAATCTATACATATAATAAAACAGTAAAAAAAGTGTGTCTGTACATTAAATATATTTCCAAAAAAAATATTGGGGGCGATGGAGACGTAGTAATAGAGTAAGAATTTTAAAAAAAATGTCTGTCTGTTTGTCTGTATGTCTGTTTGTACACGCTAATCTCCGGAAATACTGGACGGATTCGAATGAAACTTTTTTTGTTATATAGCTATTAAACCTGGGCAACATATAGGGTATAAATGATTTTGGAAAATGGAACGCCTGATTCAGAACCATAATGGTCCAGCTAAACTATAAGAGATATAAAAATGCCGCCTTAGTAAAAGTTGTTCAGCCTAATGAGCATTTTCCAGAGATATAAAGTCCACGCGAACGAAGTCGCGGGTTTCGGCTAGTTACTAATAAGTTACTACGTTTGTATCGTTGAGTTAGTATCCCATGTCTCGAACTTACTTTCAAGTTGGCTCAATCTTTATAATTAGTCTGTACATATATATTTATTTAAAACACACTGGGAAGGTTTCATTCGTGACGGGTTTCAGATAAACACATAATTGAAGGTACAACCCATTCACGTTGAACCTTTGTCAAAAGGTCGCTTTCGATTTAATTAAGAACAAAGGCCAATATTAACTTTCAGGGTCTGTTTGAAGTCCTTTGTCAACTACAAAGGTCTTTGAGGCCCCTAGGGTAATCGTTTGAGTTGAAGCGGAGCTGGGCGAGGCAATGATTGAAGGCTGCGTTTCCATTCAAGCGAAGCAGAGCGGAGAGGAGCTTAGCGCCGCATGCCGCATTGACCAATCACAATGTGTCACATTCACATCAAGATTGGTCAAATCATGCACCGCTAAGCTCCTCTTCAGTGAAAACGCAGCTTTAGAGTGCAAGGAGATAGAACGGGAGATCACGACAAATTTTGTAACGATAACGTAAATGGCTGACTCTGTTTTTATAGAATAAAGAACACCTCTCTGATGCTTAATAATGATTATATATTATATAAATATCGGTCTGCCTGCGTGATGTGGTGGCGTTATTGTCACTAAATTGGTCGTGACCTCCTAATCAAAGATTTTAAATATTGTTTGTATTTCATGTGTGTAAGAAAGCCAACACGGATGTCAGATTTTTTATCTGACATAGCTCAATGACTGCCATATACTGGTAACAGCCGGGACCAACGATTTAACGTGTCTTCCGAAGCACAGAGGAGCTCGAGCAGCTAACCGTATAAGTTCCGTTACTTCGGGCGGGGTACGCACTCGGATGGGTGACTTAATGTCATCATGTCATGTCATGGGTGACCTCACCCATCGAAGTGCGGACCCCGCCCGAGTCGCTTAACTTGCAAAAGCGCTAGTAATGCGTACACCGAGCTCAGTTACGGATATTGAACAATTTATTGACATCATGACATTGATTTATTTAACATTATTACATGTAATGTAATCGATGATATCTGAATGACATCCGACTTCCCTTCCGTCCAACTCTGCTTCAATGCAAACGCAGGAATGTAATGGCTTTTCCATTAAAGAGAAACCAAGATGGACTAAAAATTGGAATTCATTTATATTTTTTGTTAAAAATATATATTTAAATTATATCTACTTAGTTCAAGGTCGCTCAACGCGCTATGGCTAGTGTCGCCTACGGCTATTCTCGGTGTTTCCCTTCGTGATCGAATCAGAAATGAGGAAATTCGTGGGAACAAAAGTTACTGACATAAGCCAGCGGATTAGCTCGTTGGTGACAGTGGGCGGGACACATAGCACGACGAACCGATGGCCGATGGGGCAAAAAGGTTTTCGAATGGCGACCACGTACTGGCAAGCAAAGCGTAGAGAACCTACCTGCAAGGTGGTCAGATAACCTGACCAGGGTCGCTGGAAAGCACTGCATGCAGGCCGCTTTTGTTTAGTCATTTTGGAAATCTTTGGGTGTGGCCTATGTCCAGCAGTGGACGTTATGCGATGATGATGATGACTTTATAGTTGGTACATAAAAAGTCTATCCTAATACCCGTGAGAGCTTAGAGCACATTCCCTCAATAAGCTTTTACGATCTGCGCGAAAAGAGAAACAACTCGTACATTCTACCTACTTCTTTTCCCAGCTAAGCATTGGAGAAACGGCTTAGTTGCATATTAAATAAAATAAATATTTTAGAACGTCCATATGCAGTGAAATGATAAATGTTCTCTTATATGAGGGTACAGTCCGACTTACAGCGCCATCTATTGTCAAGTAGCTAAACTTGCTCTAAAGATCTCGCAATTTAAAGTTTTATTCTAATGTTTAGAACCTATTTCCAACGATATACCAACAAACATAAAGAATTACGCCCTGCAAAGAACGCTTTAATAGGTTAACCTACCTATCCAAATGAAGCGACATCTAACGTCGAATAGCCAAGGTAACTCAAAAGCTCTCAGTCTGTTGGTTTTGTCATGCTTTCGACGTAAAGCTTTCAAACTTTCACGTGCGATCTACCCAACACTAAAGATTCAAGTTAATTAACTGAACAAACAAAAAGAAAATAACTAAACGATTGGTTTCATCACTACAAAAATCAATGGAACTTGAAAGCTGAATGTGTATGTTTTAGAAAATAGGCAAGAGCTTTTGTTTATTTTGCGGTTACGGGCAAGCTCGGGCTAGTGACCGCCGAACCGGCTTGAGCTTTCGTCCGTCAGTCGACTCCCGAGCTTAGCTTGCGAACGTACGTCGCGCGCGGCCGCAAGCTTCCTACGATCGTGCTTTCGTGTTTAAAAAAAAGAAATATTTGAAGTTCTAATTCCAAATATTCATTTTTTCTTTTTCGTGAACGCGCTAAATTCCCAACTGACGTTCTGTTTTCAAATTAGTGTCATTATTAAAACTTTTTAGTTTTGGCGCGTAGTTTTTTTACCCGCGTTTTTTGTTTTTGATGGATTGTTTGGTGTTGTGTGTTGAGTGATGGTGTAAAATGTGGTGGAAGTGGTGGGTGGTGCTGCTGCTGGCGGCTTCGGCTGCAGGCAAGGGCAAGAAGCATCGCCATCAGAAACCTGGTAAGACTTTTAACAGAACGGAAAAGTGAATTGAATTGAATTGACTTCACCCCTAAACTACACAACCGATTTTCATTAAATTCCTATGGGACCACCTAACAAGCATTTCATATTTTTTTCAGTATTTTATTTCAAACAAAAAAAAAAATCCAAATAGTTCTAAGCATCTTTAAATAATCGGTGAACATACATAAAAAAGATCATGATGAATTTGAGACCTTTTTTGAAAGACGCTTAAAAATACAAAGTGTCGTTCTTCCCATAGATATTTATTGTAAGTAACCTTGTATAATGCAACAAACTATTAGTTCTATGCTAAACCAGAGAAATAAAACATATAAAGGCTAACATAAAGCCAACCCAAAAAAAAAAATGCATTATCATGCCTAACAGTCACAATAATTACAAAATCTTAAAAACGTTTTCTATAAACATAATGGATTATCAGTAGCAACAATAGATTTAGAAGGCAGGATTTGTCTATAGGCGAACGTTGTGTGAAAAGTCTATTAAGAACTAATTTAAATTAAAATATCTGGGAAAATTTTAACTGTCTAGCTATCACGGTTCATGTAATGCAGTCTGAAGACAGACAGACGGACAGACGGACGGACAGACATACAGACGGATAGACGGACAGACAGACAGATGGTCAGACAGACGGATGGGCAGACAAGACAGCGGGGTTTTAGTTCCTCATTTACCCTTATGGTCCCGCTCGAATCCTAAAAACCCATTAAAACTATTTTTAACGGCATTGATACCCAATCCAACCACAAGTCCTAAGTAGGAAGGAATTTTCAAGAAGATACAACAGGATGCAGTACTCAAGCTAATCGACCCCATCTTCGTAATATAGTTGTAGCACTTGTAGCTGATAGTTTACACTCAGTTCCTAAGTAGGTAGGCACTAACCAGGAAGCAGCACCGAGGTGTTGGGTTGCTGGTCCGCATTCCTGCTCGTTCCGGGAACAGGGGATGCATTTTTGAATTCACTTGTCATATTACGAATGGACTGAGCGCGCGTTTTTAAATTTGTCAATTTTAGAATCGGTTGTATGCGAAGGATTTGCAAGAAGTGGTCTTGACCCATAATAGATAATCTAGTTGTCATATCGCGTCAGATAGTGAAAAGAGTAAGTTGGCGAATCGCGAAGGTTTGCGAAACGATCAAGTTGGTATACGAGTGCCACCTCCTTTGTGTTGTTGTCTGGACTGGGTCTTGACCACTTGTAATTTGGACATTAGTAGCGTATAAATGTCAAAGAAACCTTTCATGGAGAATAGTTCCATTTCACGCTGCTTTTTTATTTATGGTAAACATTTTTAAAAACAAAAGACATATTTTCGACGTTTTCTGCGTGAACCTATACTGTTTTTCGATGACACGACGGTTTAAAAAATACGATCAAATGGTATTTTACGCGAGCGATGATTTGGATAACCACAAGTTTTGTGTTTCGGTGAGTCCCGCAATGAAAACTAGCACTCCACTGGGATACTTAGGCAAACAGTGACGGGTTGACGCATAGTGATGGCCTGTTGGCTGTAAACCTTTTGCATCCTATGGTATGTGTTTGTTTGTTCTTCCTTCATGACCAAATCACTGGATTGACATGATATATATTAGAAACTAGTGAAGGCTCCATTTTATCCTAAGATTAGTAGCATAAAAAATTTATTGGTTATAAATTTAAGAACTTATGCAGTGTTATCCTTGGCATCTTTAGATAAACTCTTGTTTATCAAAAGATGCCAAGGACCATGGTATAATAAAACAAGGTATTCTCTTCCCGAGATGGAACTTGACTACGTCACGAAATTGTTGCCACTGATTGTTTTTTGCAGTAAATTTAAGGACTTTCTCAATTAGTTCATGAATATTAAATAAAATATTAAGTAACTTAGCTATTTAGTATCTAGCGATTCTCGCGTGATTCGTCAATTCAATATTTTAGAAATTGATATAATGGATTATTAATTCGAAATTGGTATATAAAGTTCAAAAATGCATTACGCTCGGGTAAATCAAATTCACACAGTGGCAACACATCGGACTGATGATGTAGTCAAGTTTCACCTACGTCATCAGCTGTCACGGGAAGAGAATACCTTGTTTTATTATACCATGCCAAGGACAATTCAGATCTCAGCAATTTCAATCTTTTCTCGTCTTCTGAATTCCATGGTACGTAGCTATGTAGGCCTATTTTTGTGGCAGTAACAGTAGGCAAACACGACCCGCCTAGTCCCATTCGATGTTGGGCGAAAGAGTGCCAGACTATAGCAGAAATAAAATCGAAATGGACCGACAATAGTCCAATTCAATTACAACATCGAATCTCCAGGAAACCAATTGTTTTAACTTTAGCCGCAGCTGTTTCCGGTTCTTAGAGGCTATCAGAAACATGACCCCAATCCAAAATATAAGTCGTAATCGCCAACTTTGAATGAAGCCTACCATTACCATCAATTTGTCGGGTTTTCACAGATATCTTACTCATGACACCAAAAAGATAAATTGTACAGGTTTAAAGCGTGCTCTTAGAAGATAATGCAGAGTTAATAAAGTAAAATCTTTATTTATTTCACGATGACCTTTGACTTTGAGTGTCGATGCAAGTTTAGATGATACTGCAGAGCGGATAAATTGTTAATTTATAATTGAGGTTTGACTCCCAGTATCGATGCAAGTTAAGATGGTACAAAGTTAATATGTAAAGTAAATTCTTTATTTATTTAACGCTGACCTTTGACCTTGATTTTCGGTTTCGGGATGGAGTAAATACTTTATTTATTTTACATTAAAGTCTTTGAGTTTCCATGCAAATTTAGATGATAGAAAGTTATTAAAGTGAATTCTTTATTCATCTAACGCTGACCTTTGACCTCGAGTTTCGGTGCAAGTTTATGCAGTTGGGTCTACAATTCCACATTCCTCTTGAGACGTCTTTATACTCAGGTCAAACTCCGCATACAGCGAGGTCAGTTGTAATGAATTCTCTACATGATGACAGCTTATTTATAGTTCTTACTAAGTATTGTCTAATAAAGGTATTTTCTAGACTAACTTGTTAATTAGGTATATTTCAACATAACTGCTTGAAGGCGCTGGATGCAGGCCGTTTCCGATCTATCGATTTAGCCGGTTTTGCAAATCATTGGGCAAGGCCTATGTCCTTTCTGTAGCTGATATGATGATGATTATTTCTGCTGAATATTGTCTTCCTTTCTTCGTCATTTTGAATAATAGGGATGTGAACTGGGTAAAAAATATTTTATTTAGTCCGGTAACTAGATGTGCCTACCTTGGCAAAAACTTCTAGTAAAAATCGCGAACTTGAATGCGCCGTATCTTCGTCATTACTTGGTAATCAGAAAAAAGAAAAATACATATAGGTACCAAACCTTTAAACAATCAATCTACTAATGAGCCAAAAAAAAATTGACATCCGTGTTATTTGCCAGTCCTATGCATTGCTTCTACTTCAACCTCACACAAACCTTCTGACCAGAAGATTGTTAGTACTTATCTCTACTTGTCTTTTTTGCCTTTCTTGGTCATTTCTCCGTTACGGCTTTGTTCCATATGTTGCTTTTTTTTCTAGGCAATTGGAATACTTTAATTTTAATCAAAAGTACGTTACAATAAATGGGTGGGCGTGGTTTACTAGCGAGATAATTTTCATAAGGGTGGTTACTGTGCCCGTCTTTTTTTTTCAAATTTATCCAATCATTGACAAACACGTCATTGTGAGTTATTTTTTTTTAAAAGCTTGATACCTCGATAAGTTGTAGCACTACATAATAATTATACCTACTTTATATAACGATACAGAGCGATTGAAGCGAAAGTGTACGACGGGGATTTAAGGGGACGCACCGTGAAAATGGGCATTTTCTATTTCTTATTTCTCAGCGAATATCAGAAATTTAGAACTGATACTTGCTAATAGCATACTAGAACGCTTTTCTAGCATAATTGTGGTTGTGGATACATGATTAGTTAATTTTTGTAACACAAACTTGCTCGTCAAAAACACCTCTACCAAAACGTATATGGTCTAATTTCTCACAAACGAGAGGGACTTCAGCTTTGAAACTTTTTATGCAGATCAGTAATTATGTAATCTTCAAAATTGTGGTTCAAATTTTTTTTTGTTGCTTTAGTTTTAATTTTAGAGCTATTTTTCTATAATTGATCAGTTTTGCGTGGCTTTAGATTTCAGTCATATAAGCCCTTTTACCTTCTTGAAAATTATTGTAATTGCCGTCTCGCTTTTTCGCGAGTGTATTTAAATAAACTGTTCTTGTTGCACAGATTTTTGACAGTTATACATCAAATTGTCAGATGGCCGATGGGCCTCGCGGAGCAAGGACGCGTCGCTCTTCACAAAAAAAATGACATTTAATTTCGTAAAATTATTGTCACAGTGTAAAATAATATCACGAATATATATGGGTCGAACAGTCTGTAAACAAACGTGCAAGTAACTTTCATACACTGTGTCACTTGTCATAATGTCAAAGGAAGTGTCAAAGTATAGCGTGGCATAGATTGATTACCTGACAGACTTGGTCGGCATAGATTTTTTTTCATACAAGTACCGTACATACAGTATCGATTTATACTATTTTAGTTTTATTTAATTACCAGTTTTGTGGCAAAATTAATTTTATAATAGACAAAGAAACTTATCTATAGATACTCTTCGGATTTATTTACTTTTAGATTTCGAGAAATATACACGTACATACTGTACCACTGACTGACTGGCTGACTGATTGATATGGTTGTTTGACCTACGCCGTGCTGATAGCCGTAAGGAGTGAAGCTCACTTGCTTGGTGGGGGAGCAGAGAGGGGGGGGGGGGGCTTTCTGCTTATCCCTCTAAACAAGCAACCAAGTGAAGCTTTAGACCTAAGGCAGAGGTCACCTACGAGGCCGTAGGCCGAGCCACTTCCACCACGTGCTTCGTCGTTCTTTTTTTTGCAAACCAAGATGGCCGCCGAAAGCATTTTTTTGGAATCCAGGATGGCGTCTGGGCTTTAGAAAATTAAACTTTTTTCGTTAGTAACGTCTCACTGGGACTTTGTAGTACCCTGCGGAACTCGAAACTAGATTCAGATTTTGGATCCAAAATGGCCGCCCACACATTTTTCTTGTTTTCTTATGTAACTGGAGCTTTTATCCATTTTATGAACTGGAAAAATATCTTAGCCTACCTCAACAGCTGCACGAAAAACCGCGAGCTGCTCGCAGCTTGCGCAACGACTAAAGAGCTAGTACATTTGTTAAAATTGATATAAAATATCGATGAATAAGTATAAAATATTGTTAGTCTATATACTATATTTGTGGCTTTAAAAAACCATAACAATATCGATAGGACTATTGATAATATTGGTTACTGATAGTTTACAATAATATCGATGACAAGTAAAACTATCGACAGTTTTTAGGGTTCCGTTTTAAACAAGGAAACCTTATAGTTTCATCATATCTGTCGGTTTGTCTGTCATCCGACGTTTTATTTAGAGACTATAAGTACTATAAAAGCTATAATTTGGCATGGGTATATTAATCATGCCAAAAAACAGTGAAGTAAAATAGGGAAAATCTTTACACGAGCAATTCTTGTATATGTATTTATTTATAAATTTCTATGATCTCGAAAACGGCTCTAACGATTTCGCTGAAAATTGGTATATGGGGGTTTTTGGGGGAAAACAATCGATCTAGATTAGTCTTATGTTTGGGAAAACGCGTGTTTTCGAGTTTCTTTCTACGCAGAATATGGTCGCTAATTTCGTCGCGCCGGCCGCCATCCGTTTAGCTCAGCGGTTAAGGATACTGACTGCTAGAAAGAGTGTTACGGGTTCGAATCCCACTCGGTGACTTACTTTAGTTTTTTTTTATGTTCAAGCTTATATATAATTTTTTATTTCGTACTGTTTTTAGACAAGTTTTAAAAAAAAATGGTTGCCTGTAAAGTCGGTTTTACGGGCGAAGATTTTACGTGACAACGTAGATAACATAGTTGAGTGGGAGAGAGACGCAAGGCATTCGGCGGGCCTCTCTCTCGTTCGGTGACTCATCGTAACGTTACCGAGCGTTACACTTTTTCATAAGTGACTCCCAGCCGCAACCTAATTTAAGACGTTGTCACGTCAATATAGTTAATGTTTGAGATGAAACCGACCGAGCCAAGCTCGGTCACCCAGGTACTATAATATTGTAGCTCCCATGAAAGTTTTTTTTTTCGACTATCCCATCGTGTAGGGTATCGTTAAATAGGTCTTTCAAAATATTTTGAGCTTATTAACACCATTTTTTTTTTAAGAATCCGTTTCTAGAATATTTGTATTTAATAAAAGTTAAAATAAAACTATCAAACCTAATAAGGGTTAACGAATTTAAAAAAATCATAAAATGAAAATAAAATAAGTTTTTAGACGATTTTGGTGGCGTAGACTTGGCTTGGCCGGACGATTTTACCATTTGGGTACGGAACCCTAAAAAGATAAAAGATCTAGTTTAACTTTAAAAAAAATGGTTGCCTGTAAAGTCGGTTTTACGGGCGAAGATTTTACGTGACAACGTAGATAACATAGTTGAGTGGGAGAGAGACGCAAGGCATTCGGCGGGCCTCTCTCTCGTTCGGTGACTCATCGTAACGTTACCGAGCGTTACACTTTTTCATAAGTGACTCCCAGCCGCAACCTAATTTAAGACGTTGTCACGTCAAAAAATTGGTTGCCTGTAAAGTCGGTATACGGGCGAAAGTTTTACGTGACAACGCGATCATAGTTGAGTGGGAGAGAGACGCAAGGCATTCGGCGGGCCTCTCTCTCGTTCGGTGACTCATCGTAACGTTACCGAGCGTTACACTTTTTCATAAGTGACTCCCAGCCGCAACCTAATTTAAGACGTTGTCACGTCAAAATTGGGTAAAAATAAAGGACTGAATCACCCTTTCTTGGCACTTGTTTAAAATTTTGCCCATCGTTTACAGTAGCACAACTGTACTATAGACAAATCTGAAAACATAAGATTGTTCTCCTAGCATTTACACTACATAGAGACTCCGCAAATTCGACGTCAGTTTAAAACAAATGTAGTGCCCACAGTAGTGCCAATATACAACGTGGAAGGGATATACCCGTAATAAATCGAACCACGGGCTACACTAGACCACTAACTATAATCAAATAAAAATCACAACCAAAAACTTAAAAAAATTGGCATTTCCATACAAAAGTGTGCAGCCGCCTGTAAAATTTGTATGAGAATGTCAAATTCGGTTCTTTTTTACTGTTATTTTATAATTATAATAAAGTGATCTAGTATAGCCTGTGGTTCGATTTATTACGGGTATGTCCCTTCCATGCTGTATATTATCTAATTATTTTTTCAACACACTTGCTCGTAAAGTGGCTCTAATTTCATCGGTTTTAGATATATAAAGTAGGTCATAAAACACGCTTGCGTTATAAACATATTAAAAATTACTAAAAACGGCCCCTTTTGACACTTTTTGTAAAGGTTTCTAAAGCTGTTAGTATTTCAATGACTTTCGAGGTTCTAATGAAACTTAAGGATACTAGCTTAAAAGTTGTGCGAGGATTTCTGATAATCTCACTTACAGAAAGATAAATTATTTTTTCTGTATTTTCAAGGTCGCTAGCGCTGGTAGCAGCCTTAAAATAAAAATCAGTTTAGATATAAGTGTATTGAAAAACGTCGTGCGATATACGTGTGTATATTAGTTAAAACACTTTCAGCTCTATTACGCCCTCGCATTCGGCTCGGGCTGGAAAATCATCACACACAAAACTTATATCATAACGTACAACTACTTTGCAATTTTAAAAATATAACTTACTTTAATATAAATAATTGAATAATGCAGCTCTTTTTATATAGTTACTTATTTACTCCTTAGTAATTTTGTACACATACATGCTGACTTTTTATTGGTTTTGGAAAAAAATCTATTGTAAATAAATTCCTCTATCCATATACTTAATTCAAATTTGTGTATGACATAAGATAAAAAAATCGAGACCACGTAGTTACGCCCGATCAAAAACTACCGCATGACCTCGATGATCTCCGGCCGGCCGGACGGAGGCGGTGCCTGGTGGTACTACTTATTGATCTCACGATTTTACTTTGTTTTTGAATTTTTTTTTCGACTAGCTAATTAGTTTTACTAACGACCCTTGTAAAGTGGCCCTTAGCTTCAAAAACAATGAAAAATCTCTGTGTATATTTTAAAATTTAAATAAACTATTTTTGTTTTTTCTAAAGGCTGACCGGTAGACAAAGCATCAGCATTAGGTCCTTGTACGGACATGACCTTATTCAATTCTTTACAAAAACATAATATGTTACAAAAATGTAAACATATTAGATTTATTTCATTACGTCATGTCTTTCATACTGTAACCTCTATATATTTTTAACTCTATCTGCATTGCGTTTAGACATTACTACAAACCTAGCGGAAAACAACGGACAACTTTTGAATCAATTTTGACAGATTTTGAAAAATAAAAACGTAGAGCCAAGCCTTAAGAGGGGCTGTTAGGCTTCTCACTTCGGACTGCAGCTTGGCGCCCGCAGATTCCACAACTTTGTCCAGTCTACGTGAAAAACACCCGGCTCCATTGCGGCCCATTACAGGCTGCCCCCAGCCAGACACTTCCGCCCAGAAGCTAACGGTCACCGTGGAGGAAGTGGCAAATGCAATAGGTTCCTTCCATGCCAGTTCTGCTGCGGGTCTGGACGGTCTGCGCCCGCAACATTTAAAAGAGCTCACTTCCGTATCTGCTGGAGATAATGGACCGCGGTTATTGGCGTCTCTTTGCTATGAACCCAACCCGTGCCTTTGCTATGAACCCAGAACATGCCGGCGACGTTATCTTGAAAATCGACATTAAGAACGCCTTTAATAGTGTCGAGAGGGACGTAATGCTGGCCGAGGCAAGGGATAAAATTCCTTCCTTATGCCCTTTTCTCACCCAGTGCTACGCCGCTCCCACCAATTTATATTATAACGGCGAAAAGGTAACTTCAAGAGTCGGCGCGCAACAGGGAGACCCTCTTGGCCCTCTATTATTTAGTTTAGCCATCAACAAGTTAATAGTTGCACTGGAGGCGCCGCTCAACATATGGTATTTAGATGATGGGACAATTGGCGGTGTCCCAGAGATTGTCGCTAAAGACCTCGAAACGTTAATTCCTCGACTGCGTGAAATGGGGCTAATTATCAATAGCTCCAAGTGCGAGCTTTACTGTTGTGGAGGGGCTACCGGGGAGCAGGTCCAGGTGATTCAAAATATTCTGCCCGATTAAAAGATTTTGGATCGACCTACTTTTACTCTCTTAGGCACTCCAATCTTCAAGGACGCCGTCCCGGAGGCCCTACGCAATAAAAGAGAAATACTTGCTAAGGCACACCAGCATCTGCAGCATTTACCGGCACATGTGGCACTAACTCTGTTGCGCGGTTGCCTTTCTGTTGCAAAGTTGGTGTACATCATGAGGACCTCCCCGACGTGGCTCTTTTCCGCTGAGACTTCCCAGTTGGATGACGAAATAAGGGTTACGTTGGAGACAATCCTCAACGTACGCCTTGACGAGGCTCAATGGTCGCAAGCATCTCTCCCTGTCCGTCACGGCGGATTGGGTATTAGGCGTATGCAGGATTAACACATTGGCCTTCTTGGCTTCCTCTCTTAGGGTTCGCGGATTAGTCGCTACTATTCTCCAAGTGCACGGTGACGATCTAGAGATACCTTATGCGGGGGAATCATTGAGCTCTTGGTCCTCAGCATGTCCCGCCATTAAGCCCCCAGAGGACAGAGGTGTGCAGCGCCGATGGGACGACCGACTGTGTGAGGTGAGGTACAGGCAGTTGCTGGAGGCAGCAGTAGGAGCTGATATTGCCCGGCTTAGGGCAGTATGTTCATCAGAGTCGGGAGCCTGGCTTCACGCCCTTCCATCGCCTCATACGGGTACCGCTCTCGATAATGAATCCCTGAGAGTGGCCGTGGCGCTCAGATTGGGCTGTGTCATGTGTGAACCCCACACCTGTATATGTGGAGCGCAGGTGGACCCCAGGGGTTACCATGGCTTGAGTTGCAGCAAATCGGCTGGTCGTTTTCCCCGGCACTATATGCTGAATGAGGTGATCCGGCGGGCCTTGGTGTCGTTGGAAGTTCCGTGTACCCTCGAGCCACCGGGTTTGAGCCGTTCCGATGGCAAGAGGCCGGACGGGCTCACTCTCATTCCTTGGGAGAAGGGTCGCTGTCTGGTGTGGGATGCGACTTGCGTCAGCACTTTCGCATCCACACATTTACCAAGGACGATTCGTGCGGCCGGGGCGGCTGCGGATTGGGCGGCCACCCAGAAACACACCAAATACGCGCCCCTTACGTCAGCATATATTTTTGTCCCCTTCGCTGTGGAGGTTAGCGGAGCTTGGTGTGCGGAAGCGAAGATGTTTGTGCGGCAGCTGGGAGGGCGCTTAAGGAGCAGTGGTGCTGACCCTCGCGCCGAGTCATACCTGACGCAACGCATATCTCTCGCGATACAGCGGGGGAATGCTGCAAGTGTTATGGGCACATTTGCGTCAGGTATGATTTGGGGCGGACTTTTTGACTAAATTACGCTAATTTTGATATGTAAATTTTTTTTTTATTATTTTACTTTGACATCTTTTAATTTAATTATGTATATTTTGTTGAAATTTAAATTGATAAGAATAAACTGGTTTGATTTAAATAACTTTATATAATATATATGTTACTTGTAAATTAATACTTTATTAGACGCGTACTTAAGTCTAAAAGCAATTTCTTCCAACAACCATCGGATAAAAGTAAAACAAATTAACTAAACTATAAAATGCAAATTATATTTCCATAAGCCTTGTTGACCTTTTGACCTGAAATAACGCCAGTGGATGAAGTTTTTACCTTCCTCGCAAGATTCCAAACGATCGGAATTAACATGAAAAGCGTTTAATATTTTGCATAACTTTATATCGCAAGTTAACAATCTAATAACTGGCATATTACATTAAATGGCCTTTCCTTGAGTTAGAAATATGTACTATCTATTACATGTACTACAAATGTTAACGTACTTTGATTATAACGGGTTGCTGACGTAAATAATCTTAGAAATAACCAGGTTTTAAGTATACGTATAAGTAAGTGCAAGTATATAGGGACAAATCACATAGATTGAGCTAGCCCCAAAGTAAGTTCTCAATGGTACTATATTTTATAACAAGTACATCTATGAATAGCCATCCAAGACCCAGGACAATTTGAAAAAGGCCATTTTTCAACTTGCCCTGACCGGGGATTTGAATCCGTAACCTCTGGGTGGCGGTCTAGCATGGTGACCACTACGCCACGTAAGAGGATATCTTCAGGGCAAATATGGAGGAGTGTGATCAGAAACTATATATATATCGTCTCTCTGTCTGTCTGTCTGTGACGTCGTAGCGCTTGTACAGATGTACCGATTTCAATGCGGTGGTTCTTAACTATGTTTGATGATTGGCTCATTCGTTCAAAAGTTATTGGGGGTTAACTCTTGAAAGTCAGGGCTTTCTTTAGCAATAGGTGACACTAAAAATCAAGTCGTATAAGTAGTTCCGTCCTCATCACTAGTAGTGTTCTTTGGTGTTCCTGACAGTTGGGGATTTTTTTCAATTTGCCTAGCAAATAAGCTTGTCTGAAATAGCTCTTAAGTTTTGACCACATAGGTAGCTATATTGTTCATATTAGACAATTCTGTTTAAGCTTAATTGATATAGTAAATTGTATAATATTTAGAATTCACAATGCCTTATAAAGGTAAAATTTGTAAAATAATAAGACCCTTTATGACAATGTAATGAAATGTGCATGTGTACTTGTTACAAATTTTATGTGAATAAATGAATATGAATATAATCTGAAATAGTCACAGTTACAGAATTCCAAGTTAATTAATCATTTCTCAGTCTTTCGGCATCAATCACCGCATTGTCATTATTCTAAGCCACAGAGAATTCTTCCTACCTTACTGTAAGGATAAATTTAACCCCTGGAGGGTGTCGCCGGCTCTGTTTACAAGCGCGGGCGCTGACAACCATGAGCCAGCCTCCGACTCTTGATTGAGACCAAATTGAGACACCAAAAATAGATTAAAAATTTTCCACTGATATTTATTATGGATTTTTCTGTCAACTTCTTTCTTTATCAATGACGTCTTCTTTAAAGAAAATCATAAGGTATTAGGGTTTCTTTTTAAAATATATTGATTGTAAGGAAATTAACTTTCAATACCGATTTGATATCAGTGACTAAGCCCGTTGAATTTATCTTACAATTCACATTATTACATTTACAATACCATTTTTCATCATCATCATCAGGTCTTTTTAGTCTCCACTGCAGGAGGACGACCCTCTATGTACTATCAGAGCCATACTTAGTCAGAGCAGCCAGAGGACTAGGCCTACACTCTCCACGCTGGCCAGACGTGTTGGAGAGGTCTCAAAGATGTTTATAAGCTTTGTTTAGCTTATATTTCCTAAGTCGCCTTCTACGACATCCACAGGAAGACTTGGAGTGGTCCTATTCTACTCTGCTAAAAACGAAACTCCGAAATACCATTTTTATTGCTGAGGTATTCTAACTCCTTCTACGTTCAAGAAGACATTGTTTATTGTGTTTCAATTAGACGTTTCTAGAAAATCGGATCGCTTTATTTACCATTTTACTAACTCCATTGATTTAGTGCTACCACAGCGATCGTGTTAATGTAAATAAACATCGACACGCGTGTGCAAGGATGCGCTCGCGCCGTCGTTCGTCGCCGCGTCGTACGTAGCCCAACCTACCGAATATATAGAAGGATAACGCTTTCTTTTTCGAGTAAATTGCCTTAATTTTTCTTCAATAGTTCTAATATAAACAGTGTTTAAACTAAGTATAGTTCTTACTGCCTGGTCATTTGACGACCTCCGTGGCGTAGTGGTCACCATGCTAGTCCGCCACCCAGAGGTTCAGGGTTCGATCCCCAGTCAGGGCAAGTTGGGAAAAGGCCTTTTTCAAATTGCCCTGGGTATATAATATGTATTTGTTACAAAATATAGTATCGTTTGGTAAGTATCCCATAAAACAAGTCTCTCTCAAGTAAAAAAACATTTTTACGTGTACATAGTTTGACTACTACACCACCAAATTGGCAAAGAAAAATAAAAACTGTACCTCTACGATGCGACATAAAGTCACGTTGGTGTTCACAAGGTCCTACCAGCAGTCAATAGATCTATATACTTGTTATTACTTTTAATTGTTTGCTGCCAAAATCATTGCAAGAATAAAACTATGAGCTACACTACATTTGCGTAATGTGTCATATCTACATCCTCGATATTTTGCAATGAGCATGTATGCAAGGATGCGCGCGCGCCGATGCGTCGGCTCATTATTTATAGACGGTACAGATAAAAACGTCGATAGCGTGAATACAGATGATTGATTACCGGCCGGGCTATTAGTTAGCAACTTTATTGTTAACCGACTATAGAAATGGATATTGCTATTTAATTTATATTTGGGGCGCTTGATAAAGGCGACCTATTTTTAATTTGTTGTTGTTATTATGATTTTTTTATCGATAGTGTTTCTTTTGTAAAGTATTATTAATAATTATTAGAAGGCAACGGAACACAAAAACATAGTAGGGATGTGGACTAGGTAAAAAATATAATTACTTTATTTAGTCCGTCAACTAGATTATCCAAAAATAAATGACCCATATTCTTTCGTTTAGCAAAGTACCTATTTAAAATTCAAAAAGATCAGCGTTTCGAAGTTTCAAAGTGGTTATTTAGGTCACCTTTAGCATAAATTATTAGTAATCTGTGCCTTTAGTTAAAAATCGTATCTGATTGTGACATCACGCGAAATTTAAATGCGCTGTATGTTCGTCAATAATTGCAAATTAAAGGGAAGAAAAAAAAATACCATACTTTTTAATAATCTATCTAAGGAGTCCGAAAACTTTTTTAATCAACATCCTTATTCCATTTTTTATGCTTCCGTATATGTCTGTCTGGCTGTTCTTTTGCTACCGATTTTCGTGAGGTCTAGGTCACAGAGCCACTAGTACCTATTAGTATTATCTATTTTTTTATAGAACTAGCTATTAGAACAACTATACATACTATCACGTCTTTATCCCTAATGGGGCAGACAGAGCATTTTGGGTCTTGCGGTTCTATGCAAAGCCCAGGGCCGCAAGACCCAAAAGCCACTTTTAGCGTCATGGTGGGCGAGAAGATGGAAAATCAATCAATACAGTGATGGGTTGCTAGCCGCATTGCCTGTTAATGATTTGCATTTTGCCCATTCCCTCGATCGGCTTTTACGATCTGCGTGGGAAGAGAAGCAGCTGGTACATTCTATGTTTTTTTTTTCTCCCAGACCAGGGAGTAGAACAACCATAATAAATCAAAATCAGAAAACTACCATCAACAAAACCTTGCCTAGTCTCTGGTCAAGCTCCTCAACAATTAATTGACTGTTCACACTCGGTAAGCAAAAGCCCCACTTCAAAGCGTCAAAAGGGCCGGGTACTTGGGGCCGTGAAACAAAGGGTGCTTCCAGGAAGCGTCTACCTGGGCTGACAGGTTGGAACGGAGGTACCGTACCGCTCTCGTTAAACACATTTTTTACGTACGATTCTTTCAAGCACTATACTTATTTGACGGTCTATCTATTGGCACCCAAAATTATAGGAAAATACCAAAATGAGAGGCACAACCTCAGACATAGATACAACCCTAAACATACTGTGCCTAAACAAAACGAAGGGTATCGTAAAGTGAGAGTTATAGTAATTTTCAACAAATAGTCGTACTTTAATAAAATATTTTTTTATTAGTATCGCAAGTCCCGTAGACTTCCGAGAGACATGTTTCATAGGTCCTTTGCAAGACATGACTGTAATAGAAAGGAATAAGAGAAGCACTAGGTCTAGATTCTAGGCCTATGGAATAACCAATCTCCCATTTCTCATGATCTAACCTAAAGCCAATTGTTTTTAACAGACTTCCAAAAAGAAGAAGGTTATCATTCGTCGGAATCTTTTTAGGGTTCCGTAGTAAAGAAGGAACCCTTATAGTTTCGCCATGTCTGTCTGTCTGTCCACGGTCCTACAAAGAAACCATAAGTTCTAGAAAACTGTAATTTGGCATGGATATGTATATTAATTATGGCGAAAAAGTCGTAAAATAAAATATGGAAAAAAAAATTCAGGGTAGCTGCCATACAAGTAAAGACGTAGTCAATATTTTTTTCTCGACAAACACATTGAGTAGGATATCGTTGAATAGGTCTTTCAAAAATATTGTTAGCTTGTGAACACCATTTTTCGATTTAGGGATCCGTTTCTGAAATATTTGGGTTCAAAGTTCAAATTTTTGTTTGAGTCAAGTGTAGTGTCAAACCTCGGAACGGAACTCTCTATAAGTCAAAATCTTGGTTCTTTACTTTTAATAAAACTGTCTTAAGGTCTTCCGAATCGAGATCATCCAGTTTCTTACACTTATATCTCTCAAGCCCTATGGTTACTTCTATGTAATTGTCAAGTAAGCACAGTCCGGTTATGTTTATCAAGCCTGTTCAAAGCTCATGTTCTGTTTAATACCGTTAACGTGATCACAATCGTTACTGCATCGCACGTGCCCAAACCAGACCGTGGCGTAATGCACCTGACACATCGACGACAACATGATAATTTTATTTACACGGTTCGGTTTTGTGTTAAAATCGTAGCTTGCGATCGGATCGGACACATGGATTAGTCAGTCGTAAACTCAGCCCTGTGTGCTTGTACCTTCAATTTTCTAAGAGATTTGTGGTACTGGGTAGTGAAAACAATAAACAGCTATGACTATGAGAATTAAATACTTTTAGTTTAAGCTACTTCTTGTATTTTACCGTATGGTTTCCGGCTGAGTAGAATAGGGTCACTCCAAGACCTCCCGTGGATGTCGTAGAAGGCGACTTAGGTTGTTTGGTTAGGTTAATTGACTTGTCAAAGTGTCTATGTCCGGGGCTGAGTTTCAACATCATCATCATCAGGTCTTTTTGTCTCCACTGCAGGAGCACGACTCTTCCCTAATAGCATTTTTGGTAGGCTTTTCGTAGGGCCACATACATGTCTTTGGTTGGACAACGGTTAGATTTGGCCGCATGATTTGCTGAAGGCCCAACAACTTAGGGCCTATGTGAAACCTCCTACTGAGGGCCACATTGTTTTTCTCCGTAGGGCCTTTGTATAGGAATCATACTATCAAGCAACGTCATTTGGTACTTCCCGGTAGGATTATTATGCTTATAGGTATAATACTCTCACTGTATTCAATCACAATCACATTTAATAACAGTAATGCTTCATAGATTTTATAATATTGCATTAGGAACTTTAGAAATAATAAGTGTATGTACATACAGTGACAGAATTATAATTAGGAATTAAAAACATTGTATAAGTCACACAATCAACATTTATTGAAATTAATAACTAATTAACAGTTCAATGGCACAAATTCCTGTCCACAAATGGAATGCACACAAGATCATCAGTATCACAAAAATTTGATAATAGGAAACATTTTTTATTCAATGTAGACGAACAGACAGTGACTTCCTTAGAAGAACTTATATTTACTTTATATATACCTAAACTACTGCTTTCAATAGGTATTTTGTGAAAGTCAGTTTTATCTAAAAAACAATCGCAATTTAATGAGAAATAATTACTATTAACAATCTCTTTTATAGTTTTAACTCTTAAAATATCTCGATCTTTGGTATTAAAACAGGAATTAATATTAATAATGCAACCGTCATCTAAAACGATTTTAGTTATAGTATTTTTAAATTGAGTTTTACTTTCTGGTACAAACAGCTTTTTAGCTAAAATTATTAAAATAATAAACATTATATTTCCTCTTAGGTAGTAAAAAAAAATATATATTTGTGATGGAACTGTTTTTCTATTTTATATGTACACGCTGACTTTTCATTGGTTTTGGAAAAGAAAATGTATAGTAAATAAATTACTCTATCCATATACGTAATCCAAATTTGTGTATGACATAAGAAAAACGAGTTACAAAAATTATTTTCGATCGAGACCACGTAGTACACTCAAACTCGCGTGACTTATTGATCTCAAGATTTTACTTTCGAGTTTTAGTAAAAAAAAAATTGATTCTGAATTTTTATTTTGACTTGCTAATTACTTAGGTCTTAATAACGATTCTTATTAAGTGGCCTTTGGGTCCAAAACCAATAAAAAATCACCGTGTATAAGTAAATAGGACAATCGATCCATCTGTATTATGTATGTGCTACAAAATATTACAACAAAATTTCATTTTATTAATATAGCTATAAAACAATTTAAAATATATAAGTACCTACTTATTATTAAATAAGTACCAACCATTTGCAGCAGGTGATTTTGGTGATGTGATGTCCCATGGAGAAGCGTCTGCTCTGAATTCCTTTTGTGGTTCCACATTGACTTCTGTAATTTAAAATATTCAAACTGTAACTAAACAACTATGGTATTGGTTATTAAAGCCTTTACAACTAAATTACGTACTTATAAACTAGATTATTATACTTATTTATAACCTTACCAGGTAATGTTTTCTTTGCTTCTTTTATTGACTTGGACTTGCAAGTTGATAGTTCATCTGGCCTGGGTGGATTTGGGTATTTAAAGTTAATGTAGTTTTCATCTTCTTCTTCCTCAGTGTCACTATGAAATATATTATTATTAGGCTTCCTTTTCCTCCCCTTTTTACATTGCTCAGAAGTATCTGAGTGTAGGTCAGACTCACTTTCTGCCTTTTTACACTTTTCTCTCGCTATTTGTAAACTATCTGAAAATGTATGTTTTAACCTGTTAGTAATACTTAACTACTTATTTGACTAAAAACCGAAAGTGCAAATTTGCGTTCACGGAGAGACTTCTATAAAAAAGGAAGTTATAATGTATTTGTTCAACTAAGAGGAAATAAGTTCGTAAGAAAAGTAGGTATGTCGAATATATTCCTACCTATCTTTCAAAGCGAATTAGGTTAGGAAAATTATCAAAGCTGACTTACAAGTTTCATATATAAGAACACGCTTTATAGCACGAATGGGCCAACTTTCGTTTGGTGAGTCTTGCGACAGCAAACATTTATTAAATTTGTTGGCTATTTTAGGTGGCCACAGGCACTCTTTTTTGCGTGGCGTCAGCCAGCTTCCTCTGACTATGCCTAAGGTACTGTCTTCGAACTCAATTACGTTATACATTGCAAATATGAATGTACAACGTACTGAACAAAAATCACAATTTTTTGCACTGTTTCACTCACCATCACACACAACACGACACTGTACAAACGAAACGTACGATGCATGCAACAATTGAAATTAAATGGCGGCCGGCCGCTTGCTTGCGCGCGCGTTCCCCGCTACAGTTACCCCCGAACCCCGCACCGCACCCCCGCCCAATGTATGTATGTTGGTAATCAGTTGGCACAATAACCGATGTTTGATCTTCGTTAGGCCAATACAAATTACATGTTAGTGATTTAACTAACCTTAATCTAACAATGTTCCTACAGTTGGCCAGTTGTCATTTATTTTTGTTGGGCCAACTTTTATTCACTGCCGTTAAACCAACGTTGTTCAGCCAACGGTAGCAAAAAAGTGTATTGGCCCACTGTTGGTACTATGCTCGGCATAACAACGTTGTGAATCTTCGTAGGGCCAATACAAATTCACTGTGGGTAATTAAACTAACCATATCCCATCAATCTGCCTACTGTTGGCCAATTGTGGCCAATCAAAAATGCTATTAGGGTTTGTATTACCAGAGCAGCCAGAAGACTACGCTCTCTCTTCACGCTGGCCAGACGGGTTGGAGAGATCTCAGTGATGTTTATAAGCTTTGTTTAGCTTGTATTTCCTAGGTTTTTTACGACATCCACGGGAGGATTTGGTGTGGCCCTATTCTACTCTACCGGAAAATCCACTGCAAAATACAAGAAGTAGCTTTAACTAAATGTATTTAATTCTCATAGTTATAGCTGTTTATTTTTTACACTACCCAGCACCAAAAATCTCTTAGAAAATTGAAGGTGCAATGGTTCTTTCTAATAATACGCGTATCCGTTCCGATTGGACGCGATATACAATCGTATCGTATGTTGTAAAGCATTAAACATGTTGCTGCCACCGACTTCGGTAATGCATCGTGTGATGTACGCAAATTAACATATAGTTTATGTTAACGTGCCTCGAACGGTAATTAGACGTTTTATTTTACTGTATGTTTTAGCGCGCATTTATTTCTGTTTCGACGAATCAGGGCTTATTAAAATAAGAGTAAAATCAAGAATTATAGTTTCCGTTGGTAAAGGTTTTAATTGTGGATTGAGAATAATATATTTTTCATCTCTGGGTAGTCGGAAATTCAAGCCGCAGGGCTTTTTTTCGTAAATGGTAGGTAAGTTGGTAAAAGCATGCGTAAATATGCTTCACAATATTGTATGATTGTCTGGCAGATATCTACCGCCAAATTTATCCCTTTCTAGAGCCTTATCCGCCTAATCGGCTTTCTAGTAGGTATATCTGTTTCTGATTGTCTTCCATTGTACTTACATGAAATGCAAATAAATTGATTTGATTGATTGATTGATTGATTCAAGCAACCAGTTTACAAACAATTTGGTTATAATTGGACCTGTCATTAGAATCCTACTTCCTACTGATATTATAAATGCGAAAATGAGTTTGTATATCTGTTTGTTTGTTTGTTGTATGTTCGTTTGTTCACGCTTAAACTACTGAACCGATTTGGATGAAATTTCGTATGGGTTCTATGGATATAGTTTGAGACTCGGGGAAGGACATACGGTACCCACGGGGA
Source organism: Acrobasis consociella (assembly GCA_963555685.1). Lineage (NCBI taxonomy): Eukaryota > Metazoa > Arthropoda > Insecta > Lepidoptera > Pyralidae > Acrobasis > Acrobasis consociella. The sequence goes on from OY743106.1 coordinate 1,402,814, forward strand.
GCGAAGTCCGCGGGTATAGCTAGTTATTAATATAAAAGTCAACTTTCAAAGTAATTTTAAGACCATTCGCGACTAACTCATATATTAAACTTTGCCTTTGGCAGGGATATGTAGAGAATATTAATATTCGCAGCAGGTTCCGTCTTCCTGGTCGTCGCTCCTGCTTCATTAACGCCGGTGACATTTCCATTAAACGGGCCGCTGGAAGCTTATATTCTTAGCTTTACATTTGTTTTAATCTTCTACTCTAATTTTGCCATTTCACCATTTGGGTCAGATGAAATCTTAAAGTAGTAAATGCTATCCAAGTAGCATCACATCGAGTATGTTACCTACATGGAAGACATTATTAGAATAATCGGCCAAGTGCGTATAGCTACGCACAGTGTAAGGTTCCGTTGTTGAGAATGCCGACTTTGAGTTCGCGCTACTAAAAACGTCTAAAAACTAATTTTCTCTTGAATTTGTATGAAATTTTCCTTTTCCGAGTACATTTTATAAGTTGGTCGCCTATAACTTTTTAATTTGTGAACTCTACGTAGCTCTAATAGTGTTCCTATAAATTTCGTTATATTATACACTATTTTAAATGTTTACGCGTCCGTCCGTGACCGTTCTGCAAAAAGAGCGGGGGACACTTGACTCTAACAATTTTTTTTATTATTAAACCAAATATTTCAGAAACGGATTTCAAAATCGAAAAATGAATTAAATGATGTTTATTTTTTTTTTATTTTACTTTACTTGTATGAGAGCTGCTGCAGCTACCATAAAACAATATTTTTTCGGGATTTTATTTTATTACGTTTTTGGCATAATACCCATACTCTCTCATCTATGCGAATTCCTTGGAATACTCTGAGATGAGAGTAAGATAAGCCGTTGCTGGTGCGGGACCCGGTTGTATGTAGGGTTCCACATTTGTAAAAGGACCTTGCCGGTCACATGATCAAAATACAATATAAGTCCCCGGCTCCGATTTACTCAATGAAGTGCTAGTAGGGGCGCTAAACAAATATAGCACATCTACGAGACAGGGGAAGGGGGAAGAGGAGTACGACACACATATATATAGACTTGACATCAATGAGCCTAAACACCTAACAGCACGCGCACTTCAAGGAAATTTCTACTCTATTTTTCTACCAATAAAGATGTATTTTTAACGTGTGAACACTTGTGATTGTGTCGTACGAGTGTGAGGTGTGAGTCACCGGTCACTTACCCTCGCGAAGTTACAAAATAAGTTTTCAGATAAATCTTTGAGTTGAGTTGGTCAGTGACGGTGACGTCTGCTCTTTTACTGCTTTGTTCAATACATTTTTCCAAAGTTTAGATTTTGGTCACATTATTTTCGATGTGGATCCACATGGTTTGTACGTCTTTATACACCTGTTGTAGTATTTTACTCGTTGTTACTAATGATATCACGATAAAGTATGTAAGAATCTGTATTATCGATACCTCCTACTATATGTCTAAAGTCATTAATGGCAGCATTTTAAATATTAGATATATACATATACTTTCGGATATTTAATATAGTGTTGTAGCGCCACCGATTCGATTTAATTTTGTGTGATTTATTTTATTATTATTTTCACTTGTTTATAATTTTAACCTTGTATTAGCATAGTACCCGCGGAAGACCAGCGTCGTGGCCCAAACCACGGCATATGCTGAGTGGGGACCATTTTGGTACAAACATTATTGTGTAACCTGTTCGTGCCAAATAAAAATTTTTCATTTCATATGCATGACTTACTGCAGTACTTTTTTAAATTGTGAAGCGGCATTTTGCTCAAACTCCTCAAAACTAATTAAAGAGAATTTGGAATGAACAATATAATAAAAGCAATGGTTTCATATATTTAGCTGTGCCTTAAAAAGGATTAATATATTCTAAACACGATTTGGTGCATGCAAAAGTGTTTGACAAACACTTTATGTAGTTACAGCAGTGTAGACAGCATTAAACAAATATCACAATTTGCTACTGCAATAAATTTACTTGAAAGCTCTAAAGATAAAGCGACATTGTGCGTCTGTAACTTGATTGTAACATTGTTTGTCTTCATAAAATTGTGGATTTATTGTTTAAGATATTCTTGGCAAGTCTGGAAAGTCTAAGTAAGGGCTCTCACAGACGATAGATAGTATGCCCGCGACCCTGTCTAGGCAAGTAGGTCCTGGTAAGGTCACGAGCTGTTGTTGACTGTCGCTCGTCTCTCTGAGCCCTAAAAATAATTACGTTACCGAAGTCCGGTAGTGGCTTCTTTTTAAAATTTTAGTTTCTGATAGATATATCGGCAAATGTGGTTTTTTGCTGATGGTGTGCTTTCGCGTCTCGTTAGTTTTATTAATCGCTGGCCGGCGCTCATCAACTACTGTTCCATTGCATCTGCGGCACCATCAATGCTGAAGCATCGATAGAAGCATCAACTATTGGTAGCAACTGTGGAGAAACTAAGAGTAAAAGGTGGATGACGAATCAATTATTCGCATGAACTAAATAATGGTGGGGGCACACCTAATAAATAAACTTATACCTGTCATAAATTTGAAGCGACCTCTGCTGTGGCCTAGTGATTGTCATGCCACGCAGTCACAACGGAGGTCCTAGGTTCGATTCCCGGATAGTTCTAGATGAAAATTGATCTTTCTCAGATTCACTTGGGTCTTTGATGTTATAAAATATAGTATCGTTGAGTTAGTATCCCGTAACAAAAGTCTCCAAGTTACTTTGCTATTATTATTAGCTCAATCTGTGTGATTTGTCCATGTATTATTTATCTACATACAGTGCAATTCTTGCTCAGAATTTTAGTCTTTTCTGTTCATTATTGCTTGCAAATCGTTCGAAAAACTCTATTTCCTATTTCCGTCTGGTGACAAGTCGTCTCGTGCATTGTCCGCGTTCTAAATATGCCGCACTAAAACCAGGACAGTGATTCACTGTCACCAAGCGGTCGCGGCACTAAGATTAGCATGTCTTCTAGCTGTCTACTTAAATTTATAGGGGAGCTGAGTTTTGGGCGAATTGGTGAAAACCTTGCCACAAATGTCAATGGTGCCATTAATAAGACAACTAATCCCTCGTAAGATAGTGTGGCACCTAATAGCCCAGTTCATTTTATATAAAATAGAATAACGATTTGAAGTGGTCGTGGCTCTATAGCTAGTCTTCTGGCTATGTCTATTAAAATTGATAGAAAAGTTTTAGGCGAAAGTATAAAACCTAAAGATAATAATTATTCCATAACAAACACTACTGAACCCACATCAGACAATGTAACACCAAAAAACCCGGTTCAACGATTAATTAAATTCAGTGTCACCAAACATTCGCAGAGCTAATTTAGTCTGTCTGAAATTGGGGTTTTGGGTGATTGCTAAAATCTCGCGACAAATGTCTAACTTTCCAAAAATAAAAAAATAAAAAACCCACATCTGACCGTCCGTAATAATGTCTATGGTCCCATGGTAGATGACAGTCATTAAGCTACGTCAGTTACCTCGAAAAATCTGACACCACCACCAGTGGTAACTATTAACACTTAAGAAGAAGACTGAAGAATCTTTCTGTACGGATGAATGCGCTAGATGACATCAAGTCAAATCATACACTTTTTTCTCAACGTCAAAATAAACATTTTCTACGGGATTTGTATTAAAAAAACGAAAGTATGACGTCATGATTTTTTAAGTCAAATATGCTCCTAATACACATTTTCCTGCATTAATAAATCTAAAATCATATTAAAAATTGATTATGAACATGATCAGTGAAAGTGATACTATTTTGTGACCTTTTATAATCAACTTATGACCCAGTTATCTACACAATTGTCCCTTGCCATCTGTTGTTGTCTTTCTTTAGATCTAAATTTAGTGTGTCTTCGGGCCGTCTCGTAAAATTGATAGGCGAATTGGGTTGTTTGGGTGTCACGCTGTTTGATGTGGGATTAGTTGTCTTATTTGTGGAATCACCGACATTTTGTTTATAACTCTTTATTACACTCACAAATTATTTAAAAGATCTTTAAATCAGTCTCACATGACTTGATTGTAGAATGTGGTACGAGATGATGTTGATATTGATGATGTGGTGGTATAAGACTGGCATTAAGGCCATACCCAAATTTTCCGGGGTCCAGTGGCGCCGCCATTTAAAATAAAACATTCAAAAGGAAACGGAGATATCATTTAAAATTGTGTCTTGGTCAAGTTCTAGATACCCATTCAAAGTTTTTTTTAAACTACTTTTTGTAGTTTAAAGTGAGAACGTGAAGCTTTTCGACGCACATTTGCGAAAAACGGCCACTTTTGGCTAATGTGCGTAGAAAAGCTTTACGTTCTCACTTTAAACTATAAACAGTAGTTCATAAAATAGTTTTAAGGGTTATCTAGGGCTTGACCAAGACACAATTTTAAATGATATCTCCGTTTCCTTTCAAATGATTTATTTCAAATGGCGGCGCCACTGGACCCCGGAAAATTTGGGTATGGCATTAATCTTTTGCAATTCGATGTCTTTTAAGATTCGATACTTCGCAAGCTTTAAGTAAATATTTTCCAACAATATATCCTTACTGAAATTATTTTTTTAAACAATATTGAACAGAAAAGGCCACATTATGTTTCTTAGCTAATGTAGTATATATTCTGCCATATGGTGGTGTGGTGAACGTCGTCGAAAGATTTAGGAGGAATAACAAGTAAAAAAAAGCTTATAAATATCAATGAGGCCTCTCCAATCCGTCTGGCCAGCGTGGAGGCCAAATCTGTGTGGTATTACTGTAGGTGTATAGAGAGGGTCGTGCTCCTGCAGTGGAGACTAAAAAAGACCTGATAATTATGTTTCTACAAAATGTTATAGTAACCGGCCTGAATTTATTCATAATTTAGAACTTCTTAGGTAGATAGCAAAGAAAGTAAACTCATTGATCCTTTGAATCCCCCAGAAAAATACAGAACTTTTGTAGTCCACCTTTTCAGGTCTCAGTCAAACATATCTGTAGACCTGTATATTATATACTGATATATGGATAACTCAATAGAGGTCGCAGGGGCCAATTAGCGGAGGCCTGTCCAGTAATTGGGGGACCGGTTCCTCCCGCGGGCTTCGGATGCGTAGCATTGCGGAGGAGGGCAGGCCGGAGAATTCGGGGCGACCGGCTACCGTTTGTTGCCAGGTTGGGATAATAGCTACTCAAAAAGGTAACATGCTCCTTTTGGCTTTAGTAGTATGTATTTGAGGATAGATAAATATTCCCCGAACGCTGCCCAGGGAAATTAGGCAGTGTTCTATCATCTAAAATACCTTAGTGTTTCAAGACGATACTGTTTAATCAACATGTGTTACCAGTGATGACTTATGGCTCTGAATCATGATACCCTACTATGCCAGGTAACTGCCTTCGTGGTGTAGTGGTTACAGCGTTCGGCTCATACACGGAGGTCGCGGGTTCGATTCCCGGCGGGGGCAACGACTTTGTGTTGTTGTCCTAGTTTGGTTAGGACATTGTAGGCTGATCACCTGTTTGTCTGATAAGTAAGATGATCCGTGCTTCGGAGGGCACGTTAAGCCGTCGGTCCCGGTCATTGTCTTTGACATTGGTCGTTACCTAAAATTTAGGTAAAGCGTAAACCGCCTTAAAGGCCTCTGACATGGTTTTAGGTCCTAAAACCATGTCAGAGGCCTTTAAGGCGGTTTAAAAACTCTGACACGAGTGTTAGTCACTAACACACACGATAAGAAGAAAAAGACTATGCCAGGTATCACAAGAAGGCTCAAGATTGCTCAACGGGCTATGGAAAGGACTATGCTCGGTGTTTCTCTACGCGATCGAATGAGGAATGAGGAAATTCGTAGGAGAACAAAGTGCGACGATGGTCTTGTCAAAAAGGTTCTTGAATGGCGACCACGTTCTTACAAGCGAAGCGTAGGACACCCCCAAGGTTGTCAGGCTAGTTGATTAAGGTCGCTGAAAAGCGCTGGATGCAGGCCGCTTCTAATCGGTCATTTTGGAAATCTTTGGGAGAGGCCTTTTTCCAGCAGTGGACGTTATGCGTCTGATATGACGATGATGATGGAAAAACATTCTGAAAAACTTGAATTGTGTTGAATTTCCTGTGCAGCATACTAAGTTAAATTTTACAACAACAAAGTTATCTCCGAGGAAAAGCGCACGTGACCCAGTTGTCCAAAAGAGGCTTATTTGGTAATAGTGCCCAGTTCCCACGAAGTCAGCTCAGTCGGCTGGTCATCGCTGCACAAACACTCCACTGCATACCAGAGCTTGTTGTCTTGTACGTGCCGCAAATCACGAGCTGAAGCGACAAGCTGTTTTTTATTTATTTATTGAACTTCATTACAATATACACGTTAATGGCCGACTTAAGGCCAGCCTTTTCTACCAGTCAACCAACAGGTGAGAAAGAAATCTTTTGGGGGAATCCTACAACACCAACTAGAGAAGAAAATGTGCCATTTAAAAAAAAACTACGAGTCTGAATATATAATAATAATAATAACACCAAATTACATTTTCATATTATAAAGTCCACTAAAATCAATTTGCAAAATCTGAACTGATACCCAAAAAGACTTGTTATAGATGTTGATATAGAAACTGTTTATAGATACATCAAAATAAAATCGCTGATATCTTACAATTTGTACCTCATGGATGCAGTCCAAAACCAGCTCAAGTTTGTTGAACAAATAAAGTTTAGCTGCAATTGGAGAGTGCACCGACGCCTGCTCCGTCTAATGATGCCTCGCGTGTGGTCAACGTAAAAAAACTAACATTGACATTACAATCATTAATTAACTTAAATTTTAATTTATAAAACTAGGAGGATCAATAACAGGATCATTATCGAAATGACCAGTACATTTTTTACACATAACATCCAGCCATGGATTCGATCAAAATTTGCTGAGATTGTATATACATAGGGACAAATCACAAAGATTGAACTAGCCCCAAAATAAGTTCGAGACTTATGTTATGGGATACTAACTCAACGATACTATATTATATGACAAATACATGCATAGAAATCATCCAAGACAAGACAATTTAAAAATGCCATTTTTCTAACTTGCCCTGACCGGGGATCGAACCCGGGGCCTCTGGGTGGCGGACTAACATGGTGACCACTACGCCACAGAGGTCTTCATGTAAATGTAAAATAATGTAAATAAATAGTTGGTGAAGTAAAATTTAGTTTTACCAAAACATTTTTAATCATAGATTCAAGTTATGGTTCATAATACATTAGCAATAAAGTATTCTCACTTTCATACTTCATTACGCTTTATATTATAATCACCAAGCCTTAAGCGTATTATTCCTCAAAACATGTCGGATTGTGCATCGAATAAGGCTTCGTTTGAAATGGCGGCCTTTGGTCGTCTAATCCTCCCTAATCCACTTATTCCGTTAGCCACGAAAGGAGGTAGATTGAATGGCATTGTGACGAGATTTCTATTACATTAGTGCTAAGTAATATTTTGTAACATGAAAGGGCAAGCATAATAGTTTTGCTGATGACCTAGCAGCTATTATTTATGAAAGGAACTGGACTTACGAGACGTCTACGCTTTTATTACGCCTAGGTTGAAACCATATTTCATTTTGACTATTTTGTTCAAGACTTCTTCAATAGAACTCTTTATTGGTGTAAAAAAAGAAGTAGAAGGTAAGTATGGTGACGTTACACGTCCCCACTTAGAAACTTTGATTACATCTGTAACTTTGGGATTTTTTATTAATTTGATGAACGTAAAACATTGGTTCATTATTAATAGATCCAGCGCCTTCCAGCGACCTTGGTCAGGTCGTCAGACCACCTTGTGGGTGGGTGTCCTACGCTTCGCTTGCCAGTACGTGGTTGCCATTTGAGAACTTTGCTCCATCGGCCATCGCTCTAGATCGGTCATTTTGGAAATCCTTAGTAGTCCTTCCATCCTGGAAAAAGTCTATGTCCAGCAGTGGATATTATGCGGCTGAAATGATGATGATGATTATTATTATTGGATCGTCTAACTGACAGACTAAATAGGACGATATTTTCTGAACCAGACCACATCTTTGTTGTCTAACTATTGCTTTATTTTTATCGACAGGTTATAGATTCAGTACTAAGATCATCAGATAAATATTTTTCTTTGTTTGACGATACTCCTCTGCCGAGATTGACGTAGTACCGATCCTACCATTGTCTTTATTACACCAATTACCGGTAAGTTGACGGGTTAACGACTCACAAAAAAATGTATCCTCTTCATTAGGCCGCGGCCAAGAAGCTCAGAACCATATGGAGAGGAAAGCTCTTTGTACAGGAATTAATCTGTATTGAGAGTGTCGGTCGGCCGGTTTGGAAATGCTTGGGGGAGGCCTGTGTTCAGCTGTGGGTCGGTCGGTCGTTTTGGAAATCTTTGGGGTAGGCCTATGTCCAGCAGTGAACTTTATTTGTCTGATATGATGTTGGTGAGAGTGAAAAATGATGTCGAATTAGGTCAGTTTTATAAAGGTCTTCAAGTTAGTCGTGCACACACCGAGTCTTGTTCATGCAGCCTTGCAGTACCTGTACTATTACCTATTCTGTGGTTTCTTGCTTTTCAATTAGACATGCTCAGGTCGAGTAAATTTTCTCATTTTAGTGAAAAGGGTTTAGACCCACGGTATTTTATTTTAATATAAGAAGCATTGAATTCTATTTTACAACAATAACTTACAACTTTTGGCGAATGGCGCATTTTTTTCTTATTTTGAATTAAAGACCATGTAATAATCTCTATACTGAACTATTTTACAACATTTTTTTCTTATTTTGAATAAAGGGGCATGTAATAATCACTATACTGAATGGCGACAAGTGGAAAGAGATAGCACAGGACCGAGAGCGCTGGCGTACTCTTGTACTGGAGGCCAAGACTCACCTTGGGTCGCTGAGCCAGGATAGTAAGTAAGTAATAATCACTATTTGAATCTTAGCTTCTGGCCGCGGCTCATACAAGTCATACAATGATTAATGGGAATGAGAGCCGGGCTTTTCTAATTTTACGACCTTGGAGATGTCGTAAATTTTAATGGGAGGCATTAGACCGTGATTGCTGTTAATGCTCCCGGGTATTGTGCTATAAATAAGGGTTACATGGCTTCCTTTTAGTAAAATAATAACATAGATTATAAACGAGCAATAGATCTTTCTGGATTGAATTCTGGTAATGTTTTTCAAGCAATCGGAAGTTGTAAAGTGTATGTTTGTTACGGAATATTTTTGAACGTGATTTTCACCCACTTTAAAACGTTTGTGACTTTGGAAAAACAGAAAGCACATAATTGAAATAAATAATCAAATTATTTACTTAGAGTCAGACAAAGTCAAATTCGAAAGCCGTAAAAAAACGAAGTATCGTGGAACACTCGATTAGAACAAAGTTACAAAAATTGACGCCGCTAAAAAAAACCCCAAAAATTTCCAGCCTCTAATATAATTCGTGATGGAAAGTATTTTTCGTTTAGTCCCAATCCGTTAAGTTCGTACCGTCCGAAATGGAACTTAATTCCAATATATATAATAATATATTGGAAGGTAGATTAGAGTTTAGTAGTAGGGCCACTCCAAGTCTAAACAAAGCCTATAAACATGAGATGAGACCTCTTCAACCTGTCTGTCCAGCGAGGAGAGTGCAGACCAATTATGGCTCTAGTAGTACAGATAGGGTCGTGCTCCAGCAGAGGAGACTTTTAAGACGTAAAGATAGGCTGATGATGATGAGATGTAGCCTAGTCCTAGTCTTGAATCTCACCTTAAGACACGAATTCTCATAAATATTGCATAGAATTTTCAAAGATCAGTCAAATCAATCAACCAAGCATTCCTGACCACCAAAGCATCTCAATCATGTCAAAGCCCGTCTGTCTCACCGCTATTGAACTTATTGAACCCAACAGTCTGTCAGTGTGTTTCGTCATAACTCGTAAACCGCCTCGTAAAACCTATACATGTACTCTACAAAGGCTGTTTTGTAACTTTAACTGCGTGGTTAAGTTTCAGTAACTTTACCGTTGAGAGAACACATCGTTCTTTGATGTAGGATACAAAGCCTCTAGATGTGGCTAGCAACCCGTCACAATTTTAATCATTTTCCACCTTTTCGCCCACTCTTTGAGTGTTGCGGCTCTGGGCTCTATATGCTTAGAGTCGCAAGACCCAAAATGCTCTGTCTGCCCTATTAAGAATGCATTGTATTGTCTGATATTCCCTCATACAAGAGTTTAATCATGTTTGATGAAAATCGGTTCAGTCGTTAAAAGTTATTGGGTGTTGACGCTTCAAACTTGGGATTTTTAATTTTCAAATAATAGAGCTACTATGGATATCAATTTTATTTCTGATCGGTTACAATATTATATAGATGGTATCATTGGGAATTTTTTAGGATTCCGTACCCAAAAGGTAAAAAGGGGCCCCTTTTACTAAGACTTCGCTGTCTGCACGTCTGTCCGTCTGTCTGTCACCAGGCTGTATCTCAAGAACCGCGATAGATAGGCAGTTGAAATTTTTACAAAGTATGTATTTCTGTTGCCGCTGTAACAACAAATACTAAAAACAAAATAAAATAAATATTTAAGGGGGGCTCCCATACAACAAACGCGGTTTTTTATAGATAATGGTCAGAACCCTTAGTGCGCGAATCCGATTCGCACTTGGCCGACAATTTATTTTCATTTGCCTAGCAAATAAACTTTTTAGCTTAATGCAAGTAATTGGAAACACAAGTTTATTTTCTAGACAAATTTAAAAACTCCTCGACTGTCAAGAATGCCTTCTGTTTATTAGTGTAGCGGACCTACCGACATGACTTGATCTTCCGCGCCATTTTTTATTTGTAAGAGAAAGCCCTGAGTTTAAAGCGCTAACACTTTTAAACGGCCGAACCGATTTTCATCAAACATAAATAAATAAATAAATATATAGGGACAAATTACACTGATTGAGCTAGCCCCAAAGTAAGTTCAAGACTTGTGTTACGGGATACTAACTCAACGATACTATATTTTATAACAAATACATATATAGATCCAAGACCCAGGACAATTTGAAAAAGGCCATTTTCCAACTTGCCCTGACTGGGAATCGAACCCGGGACCTCTAAATATAGCTAAGAACTTGCTTTCACGTAAAAATCAGCATCGAAATCGGTTTATCCGTTAGAGAGCTACGATGCCACAAACATACATTAGCATCAAACTTATATATATTTTTTTTTTTGATTAATATGAGTCATCTATGCATCTCTTTCTATACAATGACAAGAGCTCTTAAATGTAGACAGACAGATTTTTGATGTCAATATGTGCGTGCTAATGCAAGTGCAGGCTTCGCAACAGGTTCCGAAGCCCTGTTACGACAGCCGGTGATTTCATGGTCACAGATATTACGAGCATTACGACGGGCAATAAGCGGCCTCAATTAGGTCGTAATTTATGCCTCATGGCGATAACAGCCTGTCAAGATGAGTCTTAAAGTCTAGCACTAGCTATGAAATACATGCAGAATCATCAATTTCTATCGTTTAAGGGTTCCTCGACCCTAGACTTCTCATACAAACGTAGTCTACGTTTAATTTTGAAACCACATGTCAGATTCCGGTAAAAATTGGTAATTGTAAAGAAATTGCAATTATCTAGGGTTATAACTGGTTTCCTATAGTAAATTATGAACTGGAAAGAAAATATAACGATTTAGAAGTTTCCCATGCTAATGGTCAAAAATGATATAAAACACTATATTCTATTTCAAGTTCATATTTTTAGTGTCGGAAACTAGTTATAAACCTAGATAATTGCAATATCTTTGAAATTACAAAATTTTGCCCAAATCGGACATGTCGTTTTGAAATAAAACGTAGACTACGTTTGTATGGAAAGTTGTATTTTGGCCTAGGGTCGGGGGACCCTTAAATGGTTAACCGAACTAAAAAGCCCAATACCTTATCTCCAAAAACCGCACGACGCACGTCATGCGTTGTCATTCGTAGCTGTATTGTCAATCAATAATGAGAGCAAAAAAAAAACGACGGGTTGCACTCTGGGAGTGCCGGCAGAAGTGAAAACACAGCAGTATGGCCACTACACAGACGGTCGAGCCATCAGCTGTCACCATCCATGGATGCGCGTACCACGCTGCGCTGTAACTTAAACACACACGAACATTCGCTCAAGCGCCCTACGCCGCCTAAACGAAACAGCAGGCGCAGGCATACATTTTCGCCGCGCCGTAGAAAGAGAGGGGGATACTCCCTCTCCTACGCCGCGCCAGCTGTCTACTCTCCATCCGTCTTACGAATTTTCGATCAGGTCACGTGTCCTGACGCGAGTTTAACATTTTTTACCCATTCCAAAAAAAGTGCACAACGCCGCTAAAGAAGTTTTCACTTCAAAAATTGTACCTACATTACTGCAGAGGCCGGGAAGTAAGGTTTTGCCGGACGAGTATTTCAGTACATTAATTAAGAGTCAGGCAATCCCATTTTCGCCGAGATATGTATAGTGCTTTTCTCAATTAATATCATCTGCATCTTCAATGTTATTATCTTTTCATTCTGAATACACTTCCTTCTTGTCTTCTTGTTTTAACCCTTAGCCAGGCCTGGCGATTATTTCATCTTTATATACAGATAATGGTAGATTGGATGATAATAAAGAAACTAATTTCTTAATTTTTTTTTATTCCTATGTTTTCCTAAAAAAAAACCCTCTGGTCTGGATATGACCACTGCCCATTTAAATATACATGATGTGGATTATATCTGACCACTGCCCAGTTAGGTCACAACATGTAAGTATGGAAAAAATAAAGGTGAATCCACATATAAGCCTAATATTAATAAAAAGAGGAAAGATTTGTGTGTTTCTTTGTATAAAACCTTATTTAAACATCAATGTAACCCCGAGGTATCAAAATTTTGGATATAAACGGCATTGCCGTATCCTTACTAATATTATAAATGCCAAAGTGTGTATGTATGTAATTTTGTATGTATGTATGTATGATCCATTTTCACGCTAAAACGGCTGAACCAATTTTCATGAAATTTAACGTAGAGTTATATTGGACCATGGAGAAGGACATAGGCTGGGTATCGGTTATTCTTCGATCCAAGAACCTATCTATCTACCATACAAAATATTTGATGTGTAAATATGGTTTTGCCTTTACATTTATGGATAAACGCTTGTAGGACAGTGGTTACACGATAACCACAAAAAGTTTTTCCAGACAGGCGGAAGTCACATCTTGAACACAAACTTTCGGCGTAAATATTTCAAAGAAAAACAAATATCATGTAAAACCGAAACATACTACATATAGTTCAATCTATCTGCTATCATAAAAACACAAATAGTATCACTTACCGGGATTTTTTTCGCCATAATCTAATAAAAACACTTCCACTCTGCTCAAAATTTTGCCGGTTGACCATTATTTTCACTTTGACAAGCGAAATGTCAAGTTTTTTCTTCTAGAGTCGTTTTTTTTTTCGTTCAGAAATCAACTGTATCATAGACAATAGACGGATGACATTTTGCGGTTTCTAGCTAGCATATGCTCGTCAGAAAAAAAATATTTCTGAGGTGGTTCGCTATGTGTACCCAGCCTGGCTAAGGGTGCAGCGGTCGGGAATGTTTTTTATACTACTTTCCTGGCCTAGGCCGGTAAAGTATTACTGCATGAGCTAAGAATAATAACAAACTTTGTGTCTTTTTTTTACTACAATGCCTACATTACCGTGCATTTTTGAGTAAATGAGTTTTCTTTGAAGAAAGTTGTTAACTAACATGGTTAGTCCAAGCAATCTGCGCTATGAATAGTTTCAGTGTATTTTCTTGGACATTATATCCAATGCTTGCCATAGTGTACGCCTTCTTGGTCACCGTAGTCGAGATAAAATCAGTGGTATCGACAGGCGGTTACAAAATTACGCATAATGAAGGCTTCCAGCACCGGCAGGGTTTTCATTGAGGGCTCTGTAATTTATTCGGATTCTAACGGCCACTCACTATCTATTTGTATTTCACGTCACGTTTGGTAGATATTTTATGAGCCGCTTTGTCGCACCGCCGTATGTACAGTCGGCTATCAAGATATTTGTACAGGTCCTTTATTTATAAGAATTTCGAAGAATTTTGACGACCTCCGTGGCGTAGTGGTCATCATGCTAGTCCGCCACCCAGAGGCCCTGGGTTCGATTCCCGGTCAGGGCAAGTTGGAAAATGGCCTTTTTCAAATTGTCCTGGGTCTTGGATGTTTATCTATATATGTATTTTGTTATAAAATATAGTATCGTTGAGTTAGTATCCCATAACACAAGTCTCGAACTTACTTTGGGGCTAGCTCAATCAGTGTAATTTGTCCCTATATATTTATTTATTTATCTCTATAGAGGTAGGTTTGTTTGTACCTAGGTCATTATTAGTCTTACAAAGACTTTGAATTTCTCTTTCATCATCATCTTTCAACATTCTTTTGCTGAGAATTGGGCTCCCTACTAAGTGCCCGTGGTTAGTTATTAGAAAGTCAATGCAATCCTGGAATTTCTAAAAGATTCCAATTGCTGGGGCAAATATACAGTCTATAATCCGACCTTCCCGACTCTATCAATCTTTTCCATTGAGGATGGCATTAGAAATGGAATGAAGCTGACCGCAACGTTATTAAATGGATTATTTATTTATTTATCAAACTTTATTACAAAAATGTAACAGGCGGACTTACCCAGGGCCTTTTTCCACCAGTCAACCTACAGGTGGTGCTGACAAAAGCAGATTACATTCACTCTCTTAATTTGCGCAGCATATTTTAGATATCTTTTTAGAGTAAATTATTTTAGTATTCGATTTTAGAGTTTCGCGGTGACAATGACTGTTATTAGTATTACTATTAGTTATATTAGTATTAGTAATATCGCGATATGTTATTAATCGTTATACTAATAACAATATTTTTAGAGGTCTCGACATTGTTACTAGAAGTGAAGTTGTTCAGGTTTACTGAACAGTTCACTTCTTTAAGTATGTGTCAACATTTATTCCCGGTATGTGAAAAGCCGGCTCGGGTATCTTGGAATCTGACTGTACTCGTTACCGTAAATGTGGTTATGGTACTTTTAATTACTTCAATTCTATTAGTTTTAATAATTTTAATAGTTTTGATAGTATATATGTGAATATTAATTACCTACAGGTTTCTATACGTAAAGGAAAATTAAAATTCAGTCGTAAAATTCGAGTAAGTACTTTTTTATTAACCTCTTTCAGTATCCCAGAGCCAGCTTTGGCCTGGCCAGAGAATGTCTTTTCTCAGGCAAAGGCATTCTCTTTCTGCTTACAATCAGTCCTGTCCAGGGCAGCAGTTTCTTTGGGTTATCCTCCTCACACACAAACCTATCAGGTCAGACTCAGGGCAGTCCAGTAACCTCGTCAAATTTTTTAGGTTAGATTCTGGGTTACCGCGGAGGATGCAACCAAGAATGATAATTATAAACATGATAATTATGATGATAATCCTTTTTAAGGCCTTAAACAGTCGCACCGTTGACTGTGCTGCTTTGAAGTCAAACAGATTCCAGGTTTTTTTTTCGATTTGGCATTTTCCATTTAGACGACGTTACCGGTCTTTTTAAAGGCAGTTTTAACACAAGATGTTTGTTTAAGAAATCCACTGGAAAAATCGGTGTTCTTCATTTTTAGGTTAAACCACACGGCACATATTTTAGATTAAGAGAATCCGCTATTTTCCAACAAGTCAAATCAGATACTTTTTTTTAAAACGTAAAAACATGCAGTTTCTATGGGATTTTGTATGAAATACAGGCAGGTGACGTCATAGTTTTTTTGGAGTCAAATAGCGCTCTTATTATCAGTTTTACTGCAATAATAAATTTAAAATCATGTTAAAATGGATATGTTCAAAGACAAGTGACATTATTTTGCGACGTTTTATTTTGTTATCAGTACAAATAAATTTATTTTTGGCTTAGGAATATACCCAAATTGCCGATACGCGTCGCGAGTAGGTATTTGCAACAATTATATCTGTTTCAATATAGCTTTTAGTATGGAAATTTACGGGAAAAGTACACAATTCTTTTAAACCGCACAAATTAGTATGACGCTTTTAAATCCCTCTTTAAGATCACGTGTAGATAATGTATAAGGAATTCATACATAATACTACTTTGCCCCCAGCAAATGTAACTGCCTTAAATTACAATACGTAGAAAATACATGGAAAGTATTGAGAGGGCAAGGGTGCTCCTCCATCACATCCTACACTATAGAATATGTGCTACACTGTAGTATGGAATTACAAAAGAGAAAAAAGTTACAAGGATAAATAAATAAATATAAATAAATATATAAGGACAAATTGCACTCATTGAGCTAGCCTCAAAGTTAGTTCGAAACTTGTGTTATGGGATACTAACTCAACGGTAGTATATTTTATAATAAATTCATATATATTGATAAATATCCAAGACCCAGGACAATTTGAAAAAGGCCATTTTCCAACTTGCCCTGACCGGGGATCGAGCCCGGGACCTCTGGGTGGCGGACTAGCATGGTGGAGCCTAGTGCCCGTCTATTTAATTAGTTATATTTTTTTTCGATCAATTCTGATTTCGTAATGAGTAAATCGAGAGGTTACTGAGATGTGGAGTTGGTATGTAATAACATCGGTGGTTCATGTTGTGCAGCGAAGTTAGTTCAAGGGTCATCGTGACATTTTTACATACACGTTTTTTACGACGTTATATACTATTATTAATTCTGTGACGACGTGGAAGAGACATATACCCGTATTAAATTGAACCACGGTCTATACTAGATTAATAGTTTAATGAAATTAAAATCTTTCTTTCTTTCTTTCATCCCACTTTACGTGAGGTAAGGACAGCATGTGAGTCTTGTCAAGGCACTTGATGAAATTAAAATAATAGTTAAAATCTAAAAAAATATATGTTACGAAAGTGTACAGCCGCCCGGGCAATGTATATGGAAATGTCGATTTTTTTTTTTTTAGACTTATTTTATTGTCATTAATATACTATAGTGATCTAATAAATCCCGTGATAAGATTTATTACGATATATTACTACATCTCTACACTCTGTGATATTTTGTGATTTATAACGAACACCCTTTCGAGTCGTCTCTTAGCAAAAAGAAAACTGTTTTGGAAACAGTAACAGTACTTTTTTGGTTGCCTCAATAATCTATTCTGTTCTGCCCGGCACAAAGCTAGGAGATGTATCTTACGATATTAAGGGTCCCCCGACCCTAGACCAAAATACAACTTTCCATACAAACGTAGTCTACGATTTATTTCAAAACGACATGTCCGATTTGGGCAAAATTTTGTAATTTCAAAGATATTGCAATTATCTAGTTTCCGACGGTAAAAATATGAACTTGAAATAGAATATAGTGTTTTATATCATTTTTGACCATTAGTATGGGAAACTTCTAAATCGTTATATTTTCTTTCCAGTTCATAATTTTACTATAGGAAACCAGTTATAACCCTAGATAATTGCAATTTCTTTACAATTACCAATTTTTACCGGAATCTGACATGTGGTTTCAAAATTAAACGTAGACTACGTTTGTATGGAGAAGTCTAGGGTCGGGGGACTCTTAAGCTAGTGGACGGCGTACCTAACGCGCCCGCGGCATCCGTCCACACTTTACATCTCATTTTGTGCAAACAGAAAAAAACTTTATATCACAAACAGACAACCATTCCCTACTTTTAATTAAGCAGCCGACTTGAATAGCGCCATTGAAGGAACCCCTCTAAGGGATTTTTTTTCAAAAACTCCTACATCACCATCTCATAAGGCACAGAATGCTGTAAACCTGTCAGAAATACGTTTTAGTATGCATTGAAAAGGCGTGAGTTGTATAGAACGGTTTGTAGATGTGATCCTATGATGGACTGATAAGGGAATAAGTATAGGCTTCGGCTCTCTCGGTATAATAAGTTAATAGGCAGAGGTAGATCTGGTTATGTAAGATGCATTCAGGAAAGTAAAAATAACCGGACAAGTGCGGGTCGGGCCACGCGCAATGTAGGGTTCCGAAGGTGCGAATGCAAACTTTGAGTTCACGTCACTTAAAAGTCTAAAAACGAATTTTCTATTTAATTCGTATGAAATTTTCCTTTCCGAGTACATTCTATAAGAGTGTCGCCTACAACTTTTTAATTTGAAAACTCTGCTCAACTTTGATAGTTTAATTTTGTACTATAAAACCAAATATTTCAGAAACAGAACTTCAAATCGAACAATCGTGGTCACAAACTTACAATATTTTTTATTCAATTATATTCAATTATACCGTACACGATGTGTTAATCGAGAAAAATAAAATTGACTTCCACTTTACTTCTATAGAAGCCTAAAAAAATATTTTACAATATTCTATTTGAATGCGATTAGATTTAAGTAAGAAATTCAGGTTACAAGGGATAACAAGTAAATTCTTAGTACAACACAACAATATCTACAGTCCCGCATTGAAAGAAGCTAGAGGTTTCTACAACTCATACCTTGCTTTTGTTCCTATTCAATAAAACCCTCCCGATGATATTTTTATCATTGTGAGAACTGAATGAACACCGCTATTAGTGAGTCTGTCAGTCGCCGGTTCGACTTTCATAAAAAGTAATGAGGCAGTCGATGAAAAGGACGTCTACTGTTTGGAACTTGGAGGATGTGTGGGAATTTTGATCGGACTTAATGACTTTTTGTTACTACATGTTTGTAATCTTCGGTATTTAACTGATTATCTTCCATTTTTTTTCTAATGGAGCAGACCGAGCATCGGCTCTAAGCAGATAGACCCAGGACCACAGAATTAATAATAGTAATACATGCCAGGACCCAAGACTAAATGGCCCTTTTAGCGTGAAGACGTGTGAGAAGAATTAAATTTGATTTCGTAGGAATGAAATTTAGAGTAGATCAGAAAAACGTGGTTATATGAAATGAGAAAAACTAGTTAATACCGACATTAACAAAGTTACAAACACTTCCATTCGGCTTGAAAGCAAAAGAAAAGAAAAATACCTACAAATGGAAAGCAATTTTACCGGCACTGCTTATTCTCTTAGTACAGTTACAGGATTCTAACAGGACATTGGAACTAGGGTATAAAGGACTAAGGACTTGAATGTCTAAATATACGGTCTGGAGCTATCACTGCCAAACAAGACAGACGGGTCCGGTTCATTTGCAAATCAAATTGAAGTTTCCCGCTAATGACGTCGAAACATTTGAATTCTAGGGAAGCTCTGCTGGCAGGAAAGGCTATCTCGATCTGTTGGAAAGTGACTGGATTTCTTTAGTATTCTGAGTCATACCAATCACATTTTCTAAATAATGGACATACCAGGAACTAAAACATGATAGTTCCATTACACATATGAGTGGGGTTCTTTTATTTAAGACTTAAGAAATCTGAATGAAATACTCTTGAAACAAATGAATTCAAGATGTAATAAAAACCAGGGAAAAATATATTTCAAAATCTAGACAAAATAAAAACAAAAAAATTATCATTTTGTCAAACAACACTCGGGATGATTAAGAGTCTTCCCACTAATAAAAGCCCTTCTTCCAGGCACTACTAAGCAAAAACTTCTGTTAGCGCATTCTGGGTTGCGGCCTTACCGGTGCTTTGTTAAATTCCAGGGTCCACTTTGTCACTTTCCTGCAGTTCATTTTCACACGGTGTCCAGCATACTTGGTAGAGAAACTTGGGGACGTCAAGTCAGTGTTATTAAAACAATTACTTCATAATTATGATAAAACAATGTATTCTCAGTCCACATATCTAAATTTAATATCGGTATAATTGTAAGTAGATGTATTTGGGAAAAATGCTGCAGTGCAGTTTGCGTACTTCTGCTTAGGAAGCGGCAGTAAACTTAGCAGTTGGTAAAAGATCTGACGTCAACAACTTATAGCGGGGTCGTAGTGACGAAGGACTCTTCATACAAACAACGAGCCACTATTAATATTGTATATTTAGTAACAATGTTATATACATAAAACAGAAGTTATATTTTTCAGCACAATGCCGAGATGTTATTTATAATAATTATTTATGTAGTTGTGATTCGCAAGCTTCGTAGGCAGCCGCAGAGAAGATCAAGAAGTCTGTCGTAGAACGTCACTTTGTTTCTTCTTGTCACCGGGCGAAACTTCTTGTAGGTGGCCAGTGATTTCATAGCGAGCGGCTAGGCGCGCAAGAAGGTAAGTGTTTATGTCTGACTGTTGTGTTTATTTTGTATGTGGGATGTGTGATATACTAAATATATATGTAGGTATAGTAATATAGTAATTATATATAAATATTTTTATGATTATGTGGACACGCCACATCACTCCCCCCCTGAGGCCGTCCTAGGACGGACGATAGTGGGCCGGAGGCTTAACAATTCTTCCGGACCGTGTCCGGTGATAGTCACTTTCAGTGTCTTTCTCATCCTTTTCTTTTTCAGGTATACTGTGCAAAGGATCTGGGCTATTGTTAACAAAGTAAGCTGGTTTTATTCTGTCGATGGATACTGTTTGCTCTTTGCCTTTTATTAATAATTTGTAAACTTTGTCTTTTCTTTCTAGAATCTGATAAGGTCCTGAATATGCTGGCTGGAGAGGAGGTTTCACGCTATCGTCTCTAAGGTAAACGTGTGTTGCACTTTTCAAATCTTTAAAAATGAAGATATTTTTGTTGCAGTGACGTGATGCTTGTACTGGGCGGATATTTTCTATTATCGAGCGAAGTCGCGCGATGAAGTCGGTCACGTCAGTTGTTGTGACCGTGTTAGGGTTAAAGAATTCTCCAGGTAGCCTCAGTGTTTCTCCGTAAAGAAGTTCAGCGGGTGATGCTTGTAGGTCTTCTTTGATAGCGCTCCTTATGCCGAGCAGCACTAAGGGAAGTGATTCTGTCCAGCTAACAGTATTGTGGCATGTTATTGCTGCTTTTAACTGCCGGTGCATTCGCTCGACCATGCCATTACAAGCGGGGTGGTATGCAGTGGTTCTTTTGTGATTGAATCCGGTTATATCTGACAGATATTTGAACAAAGCGGATTCAAACTGCCTTCCGCGGTCTGTTACGATCTCTGTTGGGCATCCAAAGCGGGAAATCCATCCTTGAAGCAGTGCTTTTCCAACAGTTTCTGCTGTAATATCGGCTATGGGGTAGGCTTCAGGCCATCTCGTAAATCTGTCCACAGCTGTCAAGCAGTATCGAAAACCATCTGATATGGGAAGGGGTCCAATGAGATCAATATGAACATTTTGAAATCTGGCTTTAGGAAGATTGAATGTACTTAGAGGTGAAGAAGTATGCCGGGTGACTTTTGATGATTGACACGCGTGACATGCTTTTGACCATTCTCTGCAATCTTTTCTAATTCCAGGCCATACGAAACGTTGGGCGACCAAATTTGCAGAACTTTTAGCGCCAGGATGACTAAACGTGTGAAGGTTCTCGAAAACTTGTCTTCGGAAGTGTTGAGTAACGAAGGGTCTTTCGTTCCCGGTGCTAATGTCACAATAAATGGGCATGTTAGCTCCGTCCAAATTAACTTTCCTGAGTCGAAGCGCTGTAGATGAGTCTTTGAGAAGGTTCTGCAGTTCGGTGTCTGACGACTGAGATTTCGCTAAAGCTGTCAGGTCTATGGGTTGCGTAATTTCCGTTATTCTGGAGAGAGTATCAGCTACCACGTTATCTTTTCCAGATATATGTTGAATATCCGTAGTGAATTGGGCGATATAATCCAAATGCCTAAATTGCCGTGGTGAGCAGTTTTCTTTCTGGGACTTGAATGCGAAACAGATAGGTTTATGATCAGTATAGATCGTGAAGTGTCTGGCTTCTAGCATGTGACGAAAATGTTTGATGGCTTCGTAGATGGCTAGTAATTCTCGATCGTATGGAGAGTACTTCTGTTGAGATGGGCTCAATTTACGAGAGAAGAAAGCTAACGGTTGCCAATCGCCGTCTTTTAGTTGCTGTAAAGCTGCTCCAATAGCCGTATCTGAAGCATCCGTTACTAGAGCTAATTTAACGCCTAAGTCTGGGTGAGCCAAGAGGGTTGCCTGGCAAAGACTTGTTTTGCACTCTTCAAATGCCTCCAGGAGCTTTCCAGAGATGGTAACGGGAGATGAGCCTTTGACTGAACCTGCCAACAAGGCGTTTAGAGGGGCTTGTATTTTTGCTGCACCTGGGATGAATCGGCGATAATAGTTGATCATCCCGAGGAATCTCCGTAGTTCTTTCACGTTCTTCGGGATTGGGAACTCCTTAATAGCCTGAGTCTTTGTGTCGAGGGGCTTAATACCTTTTTCAGAAACATTGTAGCCTAAGAACTTGACTTCAGATGCTCCAAATACACATTTTGAAGTATTAATGACCATTCCAAATTCTTGGAGTATGGTGAATATCTGCCGTAGGTGTTCCATGTGGCTCTCCTCGTCACGTGAGCAGATTAAAAAATCGTCCAAGTAACAGTAACAAAAATCAAGGCCTCTGGTCATCTCATCGACAAATCTTTGGAATGTTTGACCTGCGTTCCTCAATCCAAAAGTCATGTAATTGAATTCGAACATTCCAAAGGGCGTTGTGATGGCTGTTTTAGGGATATCATCAGGGCAGACTGGTATCTGATTGTAGGCTTTCACTAAATCTATTGTGCTGAAGACCTTACAGCCAGAAACATTATGTGTGAAATCCTGCACATGTCGTATAGGGTATCTGTCTGGAATCGTGCGAGCGTTGAGCATCCTGTAGTCACCGCATGGTCGCCACCCGTTGTCTTTCTTTGGAGCTAGGTGCAGCGGCGAAGCCCAGGGACTCTCCGATGGACGAGCAGTTCCATTCTTCAACATTGCTTCAAATTCAGCTCTCGCTATTTTTAGTTTGTCCGGTGCCAATCTTCTCGGTGTGCACGAAATTGGCGGTCCTGGCGTTGTCCGGATGTGATGGACTGTTTGATGCCGTGGTATCCGCTGTGTGCCCGAGGGACGAGTTATTTCCGGGAAATCACTAAGTAGCTTGTGATACTTTGAGTCGCCGTATATGGTTTTCACCGACGAAATGCTAATAGTTGAAGTTATTAGGGATGCTGCCGTTGACAATGTGGTTTTATTGTCAATTAGACGACGATTACGACAGTCCACCATTAAATTGTAGAAGGAGAGGAAGTCGACTCCTATGATCGGTTTAGTGACGTCTGCCACTATAAATCGCCACGGAAAATCGCGTCGAAGACCAAGGTTTAAGTCAAGGTGGATGATGCCATAAGTCTGGATAGGCGTCCCGTTTGCAGCAAAAAGTCCATATGAGGTTGGTTCTCGCCATTGATTAACTGCTGTACGAGGGAAGACACAGAGGTCGCTGCCTGTATCAACTAAGAACTGCATTTTGGTCCGTCTGTCCATTACAAACAAGCGACTGTACGACGTGGGGCAGTCATCTGTCGCCATTAACGACCGCCCTTGCAGTTTTCCGACTTATCATAGTCACACGGCTGCTGACATGACTTAGCGTTCTCACGGTATTTGTAATGGTAAAAACAAATTGGGTACCTTCTATAATTTGACTGCAATCGTAGTCCACGTTGGTTATTATCAGTCCTGGAAGTCGACCTAGACCTGGAAGTTGACCTTCTGTCGTTACCGCCTCTAGAGGTAAGTGTCTCTATTTTGCGCGTCAGGTCCTTAATTTGCTTGGCCATTTTGGCTATCATGGGGTCGACTGATGTACTAGCTGCTGCTACCTGAGGCGTCGGTGGTACCAGTTCGTGAACTTTGTCTGCCAAGTCAGCAATAGATGAAAGGGGTGAGTCAGGTTGACATGCGATAACTGTTTGCAAATTCGCTGGCAGGCGGCTGGTCCAAATGGTTCGCAGGAAATCTTCTGGTACGTTGGGACCTGCTAAGCCTTGAAGATGTCGCAAAAATGTGGAAGGGCGACGGTCTCCCAACTCTTCGTGCATGAGGAGCTGTTTGACCTCCTTTTCTCTGGATGCCGACAATCTTTTTATCAACTCTGATTTTAATTTATCATACTTCCCTTTTGCAGGTGGCGATATTATTATGTCCTTGACTTCGGCTGCATATCGCTGATCTAGTTGGGCGATGACGTAATAGTACTTGGTCTCGTCGTTCTTTATCCCTGAGAGTATGAAGTTACCTTCTATTTGAGCGAACCAAACGCTGGGCTCTTCCGCCCAAAACGGTGGTAATCGCACGCCTACTCTAAAAATATCGGATGGTGTAAACGATCCTTTTCCTACGTCGATCTCATCGCCGGACGCTTCGCTGCCATTTGCGGTTTCCATAGTTTTTCAATAAAATAAATCTGCCTTACTTGCTTATAAACTGGAATCCAGTATATGCCGGGGGTGTGTTCACTCTTTCGGGGTCACCAGTATAGCGGGGTCGTAGTGACGAAGGACTCTTCATACAAACAACGAGCCACTATTAATATTGTATATTTAGTAACAATGTTATATACATAAAACAGAAGTTATATTTTTCAGCACAATGCCGAGATGTTATTTATAATAATTATTTATGTAGTTGTGATTCGCAAGCTTCGTAGGCAGCCGCAGAGAAGATCAAGAAGTCTGTCGTAGAACGTCACTTTGTTTCTTCTTGTCACCGGGCGAAACTTCTTGTAGGTGGCCAGTGATTTCATAGCGAGCGGCTAGGCGCGCAAGAAGGTAAGTGTTTATGTCTGACTGTTGTGTTTATTTTGTATGTGGGATGTGTGATATACTAAATATATATGTAGGTATAGTAATATAGTAATTATATATAAATATTTTTATGATTATGTGGACACGCCACAAACTGTTATGGTAAAAGAAAAATGGGCAATTGATTATCAAATGCTACAAATATCCAACGATAAATAAATATTTTTTTAACTTTTCAAATCTCTCTGATCTTGGTCTACCTCGAATTGACTTACTGCCAATAAAAAGTTGGAAAGCCAGCGATTCCAGATAAATTGATAATAAGGCCATAGCTATAGGTGCGTGGAACTCATTACCCGGCCGAGTTGTGATGGCGCGTCGATTGTATGGCCGTGTATGGGCGCGCATGCCTCGTTACTGACGCCATATTAGGAGCCGACAGGCGCCGTCCGCTCCGAGTATGGCCCGAACTTTGGCCTATTGTGCGAATGTGTGATGCTGAATTTGGACTGTTTAGGCTTCTTATAGGGCTAAAGAAAGTTTATGATTTGGTTTGTTGTTACAACGGACATATCCATAGTAAGCTTGCAGAGGAGATTAATATTCTACTTCTTCTTTTTATCAGTCCACTGCAATAGGTAACTGAATGATTTCCACCCGCCCAGATCATAAAATTTTACCAAAAAAGTGGGAGTTATACGAATTGCGGATCTACTCCAAATCATTGGGCTAGCAACCGGTCAATATTTCTAATTTACATTTTCAATATACATACATACATACTATCACGTCTTTATCCCTAACGGGGCAGACAGAGCATTTTGGGTCTTGCGGTTCTATGCAGAGCCCAGGGCCGCAAGACCCAAAAGCCACTTTTAGCGTCATGGTGGGCGAGAAGATGGAAAAGCAATCAATACAGTGATGGGTTGCTAGCCGCATCGCCTGTTAACATGATTTGCATTTTTGCCCATTCCCTCGATCGGCTTTTACGATCTGCGTGGGAAGATAAGCAGCTGGTACATTCTAAGTTTTTTTTATTTCTTCCAGACCAGCATGGGATTATCAATATATCTATCTATAATTCTTGCCAGTGTAGTTTATATCTCTCTTTCTCTCTCTCTCGTGAGCCATCCTTTTGACCTTTCAATACGACACGGCGTCAACTTTCTCCTTTACTTTATCTATAACTGCTCGTCTAGCTTTATCTTTTGCTTCTATTATGTTTTTTTTTCTAAATTCTTCTTGTCGATTTACATTCTCAATTTATAAGCTCTACAATTTTCTAAATATGGCTTTTAGGTCATGCATGTGACATTCGGTTTTGTTTACTTCATGGAGAGATCAAACACTTAAATGAATGAAGAATCAAGTTAAGACCTGTTTAATCTATTTATTGTGTTATTTACGGTTATGTATCGATGACACACCGCTTTGCTTCGTTATCGCTGTATTCCTAGAAGTGATTCAGATTACAACAATCTTTAATGTTACCAATAAGTTTAATATTACTTTTACTCATATCTTACAGGTGGTCACTGGTAAAAAAATGTTAAATTCATCATATATTGACGTCAAAGATGAGGAAAAGCAATGAAACTTGCAGAAATGTGTGTAAAGGGGACTTCTTCTCACCGTGC
Organism: Acrobasis consociella; assembly: GCA_963555685.1. NCBI lineage: Eukaryota > Metazoa > Arthropoda > Insecta > Lepidoptera > Pyralidae > Acrobasis > Acrobasis consociella. The sequence continues at coordinate 1,429,249 of OY743106.1, forward strand.
AAAGAACAGAGGAAGAGCAATTCAGGATTTAGGTTTATATGTATAAAAATAAAATAAAATGATTGTAAACTCTTGTACCCAGTGAATATAAAATTGAATCTTTGAATTGCGTTGATTCGCCACGCCGACTAGTCGACAAAGCGTTCTGCTGTCACTCGCAAACGCCTTAGGCGCCGGCGCATGCAGAGAGCCACCTGCCTTGTATTCTATGTTGTATGTGTTATCCGTTGTGTTATTGTTTAGTTCTTTGTTACATTGGTCCATTATTAATTTATTATATAAACGGGGCTTAGCACGAACCTTTATTTTGTTTCATCTAACGTCTCGAATAAGAGAGATGGTTTAAAAATCAACATTGGTTCATGTTTTGATTTATGGCATGGCATTATTATTTTATTTTCTCTTGTAAGTACACAAGAATTATTACAGGGTGGAAGTCAAGAGTAAAATGCAATTAAAAAACAACAAACCATTCGAGTTGTAATATCCAAACGTTGGTCGAATTTTGAGCTCTTTATTGGAGTAGAAGCAGGGACAGCGCTGATGAATTATGACTACAGTTATTGTGGAAAAACGTAATGATAGGCAACAACCAATTTCATAAATAGTTTTGATAGAATCAGAGGCAAAGAACACAATTCAAAGAAGTGATTCCAGAGACTGAATGAAATGCGTCCGCTAGATATTTAAAACGATATATTTATGGAGTATCGCCATCTTGAATTCGAGCATGCAACAATTTGAATTCAAATCAATAATTTTATAGCCGATTAAAGATCAGAACCATAAAACTCAACAGCTTGTCAAGCGGTGTTAGAACATTCTCATGCGAGTTCGTTTTATGGTTGTACGCTCACGGGTATACATGGACAAGTTTAATATTAATTTTGTGGCTGTGTATGTCGATCTGTCGTTGCCTGCCCGCCATGTTTCTTATTAAGCTATTAGAGGTTGGATGCGTCACGTCTGGGTGGCAGAGCGTGGGAATTAAAAAGAAAAGTTTTGGAGGGAAATGTTTGAGGTTATTATTACGTTTGACGACCTCTGTGGCCTAGTATTTATTATGCCACGTTGTTACACCGGAGGTCCCGGGTTCGATCCCTGGTAAGTATAAGATGGAAAATGATGTTTTCAAGACCCAGATCAATCTGTAAAACATAATTTTTAACCTAAACTTACTACAAATATATACATATAATGTATTTGTTATAAAACATAGTATTGTTGAGTTAGTATCGCATAACACAAGTCTCGAACTTCGACAAATCCTCTGGCTGCTCTGGGAAACTATGGCTCTGGTAGTACAGAGAGGGTCGTGTCCCTGCAGTGGAAAAAAAAACCTATTGATGATGATACATGCGTCGCTACGTGTACCAGTTGCAATATCAAGCTACATTGAGCGCTACGAGCAAATTGACTACGAGCGAAACGCTGATAATGTCTTAGTACCTGGGTGATCGAGCTTTGCTCGGTCGGTTACATCTCAAACATTAACTTTTTTTTTTTAAACTTGTCTAAAAACAGTACAAAATAAAAAATTATATATAAACTTGAACATAAAAAAAAAACAAAAGTAAGTCACTGAGTGGGATTCGAGCCCGTAACACTCTTTCTAGCGGTCAGCATCCTTAACCACTGAGCTAAGCCGATGGCGGCCGGCGCGCCTAAATTTGCGACCATATTCTGCGTGGAAAGAAAAACGCATGAAAACTCGAAAACACGCGTTTTCCCAAACATAAAACTAATCTAGATCGATAGTTTACCCCCGAAAACCCCCATATACAAATTTTCAGCAAAATCGTTAGAGCCGTAAAAAGCCGCAGAAATTTATAAATAAATATATATACATACAAGAATTGCTTGTTTAAAGGTATAAGATTCAGTTTGATATCGAATTGGACGACACTAGATATCGGCAAGCTCATAATTTCTAAGCTTCTCGTTTTATTTAATGGAGTAATACCAGTGACGCAATCAACGCAATAAAAGCAAACTTTCCAAGAATAGGTGCTCCAGCTATTAAAAAGTGGCTGTGACAAACGGACGGACAGACAGACAGACAGACATGACGAATCTATAAGGGTTCCGTTTTTGCCATTTGGCTACGGAACCCTAAAAAGTAATATAACTTTTTCACCGTCCTTACGTCCATTTGTCACGGCGTCGGTGACTAGCAAAGGGTCCAAGGGCCCATAACGTCATAAATTGGTAATGAAGAGCCTTTAGGTGTGACGCCATCCCGGCAGGTAGGTGCTCCCGCGGCGAAACACGGGCCCTGTGTTTGAAACGTGGAGTTAGCGAATCAAAAGCGTGACTTTTTATTCACCAGCTTAATTTTTGTAGCAATTTCAGTTCATGAACTACATTCTAAAAAATATTACAAATCGATAAAAACATTTCGTCCTCTCATACAAAATCCGTTCCGAGCGCTGATTTGCATTGCAAGCAAAATTTTGATTTTTCTTCTTTAATTGTTTTTATGGAAAGTAATTCAGTATCATGGAAAGAATTTCTCCAAAAAATATGGCTGGTCGGTTAAGTCACCACTAGAACATAAAATGCGATTTTGCCACATTGGCATCATCGCTTTAGATGTTAGTGTAACTGCAGCCAATCGTCACCATGATAATGTTTCTCGTTTTTTTTACTATTTACAATCAGTTTTTTTTTGACAAATAACTCTTAATTTTTACGAAAATTAGTGGTGTTTTAATTGATTTGAAGTTATTAAAATACAGCGTGAAAATAAAAATAAAGTATTTTTTATTACAACAAAAAGGAATGATTCTTTGACTTAGAGTGGCAAATAATAAACATTCTGCACGTCGCTAATCCTTTATTTGTAACAAATAGAATGAAAGAAAAATCTGGGACTCATCATGCGATGTTACACCGCGTTTCAAAAATACAGCTCCCACGTTCGCCCTAAAAGGCTGTGTTTGCTCCTTAGACTCTTTCTTTAATTGTTTGCAGTTATTTATTGTGGTGAGTCATTGTGGAATGTGTCGCTTGAATGAACGTTATTGCCAATGTATTGTGGAGTGTTTTTGTGACAGAAGTACTTAAACTTGAAACTTGAAATGTAATGGGGATTTAAAGTGCTAATTTTAAGAGGCGGACAGTATTATACTCGTATCAATGTTTGAATAGCGACTTGGAAATCTTTAAATGGAATTAAGCTTATTTTAGTTATTTTACACAAAATGTAAAAAGAGTTCTTTGGTAATATACTGTTAGATATTATAATGTAGAGTTATCCTTGACTTAACACAATTTTCAACTTAGGTACCTACATATAATATTAAAACAAGGAAAGATACAAAAATATTTTATTTAGTGCATTTTATTATAGTTACTTAAAAACTTAATTTACAACTTAATAGTCCATATTTATATTTTATTTTTGCTTTCCATAAGAAAGATAAAGAAAAAGAAAGTGTAAGAAATTAAATAAAAATACTTTTTGTTTTTAACGTTTTTTCTACGATCTAGGAACGAGTAGTTAAGTTTTCAGTTAGAAATTTATGGTACCTAACTTGATTTATTATAAAAAGTCTATTCAGGATATAGCCCTTCACGTGTAGGTATATAACATAACATTCATAAAAAAAAATGGTTCGAATGTTGGAAACACTATGAAAGATGAAATGTCCAAAATTCCCCGTCCATCCCAAGCATGCAAAAAATCACGGTCAAAGGTTTTTTGAACTTTTCTGCAAAACAATAATTTTTATTATGAAATAGGTAAGACAAAAAAATGTGCCTTCATCATATAATTATCTTTTAAATTACTATATACTCCCACGGGCCCAACATATTCCTAAACAATTTCCATTAAACGTGGTATTTGGACCTCGTGGTTGTCACTGATTTACTGCAGTGTTTAACCTTAACGTTTTGCATAATTCAGCGAGGCTTTCAATTTAAACGAAGTGCCTTTGTAATTTAATTTGTAACCATTTATTTTTATTTGATGAGTTTTAGGGTTCGGTAACCAAATGGCGTATCAGTTTGTTTGGTTACTTGATTTATGTCATTCACAGCAGAACACTTTTGATTTATATTAGGGCGTAAAACATTCAAAAGAGACGTGGTGGAGACGTGTGGCGGAGGCGAATGGTCGAAGCAACAAAATATTACCATAATATTTTTTGGGTTCTATAGTAAACAAGAAACTCTTTAGTTTCGCCATGTCTGTCTGTCTGTGACCGACCGCGGATTTACTCAGAGACTATAAGAACAAGAAAGCTGTAATTTCGTATGGGTAATCATGCCGAAAAAATGGTAAAAATAATCTTGTTTTTTTTTTGCATAATATCGTTTAAAAACTTCTTTAGCGGCGTTGTGCACTTTTTTTGGAATGGGTAAAAAAATGTTAAACTCGCGTCAGGACACGTGGCCTGATCGAAAATTCTTAAGACGGATGGAGAGTAGACAGCTGGCGCGGCGTAGGAGAGGGAGTATCCCCCTCTCTTTCTACGGCGCGGCGAAAATGTATGCCTGCGCCTGCTGTTTCGTATATCAAAAATGCACAACGTTAATATTCAAGTTTTCACTTCTGCCGGCACTCCCAGAGTGCAACCCGTCTTTTTGTTTTGTTTTGTTTTGTATATATGTAGAGTAACAGCGACAGCAGAACACTGTTTTTTCAGGTAATTGCATAAAGACAGTCTGCACTTCTTAAAAGTAGATACTCACTAATTGACTAATTTAGTAGGGCATTTATGAAAGGTAGTAGATAGAATAACTACTAAGAGATACCCAAGGGAGCAAAATTCCATTGCTTATAATATCAGTGTCTTTTGCATCGAGATTTTAATCATTAGTAGTAATTTCTCTAATATTACAAGTATTAATTGCCTATGCGCGCGTATTACGCCGGCATATCCGCACATATCAGCCGTAAGGAAATATTCTTCAAGCCAACCTTACTGGATGGCCCAATGATCAAGATAAGCCATGGAACATACCACAGAATAAATCGCTAGTCAAGTACTGATGGACACAGAGCGACGTAAATGACGTTTTGAGGAAGCGACGGTGTTCCTGAGGCTTTGATGATATCAGGCGTGTGGTGGAATATGGAGAAAATGTATATATGGAGAAAATGTAAAATGTGTAGAACTTAGGACGAATATAACAGTACGTCAAAAAACTGATTTCATAGACTTGCGACGGCCTCTCTTCCAATTGCCTTATACCTATTAGAATTCTTTTTAATCTTCTCGGGTCAAAAATAACGATTTCAATCCTACACAGATGCGATAAAAGCCGCATCTCCAGCAATTTACCTCATATTAGACAGACTTGCGACGGCCTCTCTCCCAATTGCCTCATTCTTATTAGTCTTTTTTGGGTCAAAAACTAATTTTATACATACACAGATGCGATAAAAGCCGCATCGCCAGGAGTAGACATAACATTGTATACAAACAACCGTTTTTTTGGTCTGGGGGCTAAAAACCCGATTCCATATTTGTTGGAACCGTTCCCCAGCTCCGTAGTCGGCTAAGTTCAACGACTGCCGGCTCGTTATCCTGTTTTAGATCTAACTCACTGGACTTACACTTCACATAACTATATGGACATGTAGACAGACATATTTCTACATTTTTTATAGGTATACATATAGGAGATAGTGACCCTCCGCTTTAGGGCGCCCGCCCACGTCAGACTTTTTGTGGGACCGATAATCGGGCCGATTTTTGGAACGAAGTTCCTTATCGCGCGTTGCGAAAGGGGGCTAGACGGAAAAAATTAAGACCAAAACTTGTAACGACACTTTTTGCTATAGTTGTAAGCCGTGCGGCGTGCGCGTGTTTCTCTGTCTGTTTCTCTCTCTCCTAATTAATCAAAAGGACCTTCGTTCAATCCGGGTATCCATTGACACCTCTCAAGTTTTTTTTGTATGAATTTCTGACCTACTTTTCGTAGGGACGTGTGCCTTTCACTATTGCAATTAGTACGTTCTATTTTTCTCCTACAAAAAATCGGTCACCGATTATCGGATGTGGGCGAGCAGTTTTGCCCCCTGGTAAAGCGGCTAACATAAATATTATTTAGGCTACATAATTTTTCAAAACTAAAAACCGACTACCCCAAATTAAAACTACACCGATTATGATAAAAATTCTATGGGACCACCTAATAAGTATACACTTTCCAACAAAAGAAGAATTTTCTAAATCGGTCTAGGCGTTTTCAAATCATCGGTGAACATACATAAAAAATATAAGATCGCGACGAATTGAATGGCAGTCGTCAAGCTATGTCAGATGCCTTTAGGCAGCTTAAAATCTGACACCATTGCTGCCCATAAAACAAGTATGACGAGCGGGTGCGTATTGCTTGATATAATTACATTTTATATATTTACATTTTAATAACGTTCATAAGATATAATGTTAATTTGACATAATCATTAAGGTATATATTTTAAATAGCTATAATATTTATTACATTTTCATTTTAAAAAGCATAAAATCATTTATATAACGTTTATGTACACTAAGCATCACCTGTTATACAACTTGTGCGGTATACAGGACAAAAAGTATATCATTCAAAAAGTATATTGTTAAAAAGACATATCATTCAAAACATATAACTATCAAAATCATATTGTTTAGAAGATATATGACTTATAAACCATACCATCTAAAAAGTATAGACAGGCAGACGAAAATAATTTAAATTTGGGAAATCTCATAAACTTTAATTTTCTTATAAAAAAAACTCAAGGTATAGGATAGGTTTATAAAGGTGCAAAGTTTAAACAAAGAAGTAGGCAATGTTCATTAAGATATTTTATAACATAAAAGAAACTGTGAAGAAGATACCCAAAAGTGAGGGCAAACATAATAATAAAATATCTAAATTTGTCAGTAAACGATTAGATTAGTAAAAAAATCTGACTAGAAAATAGTAAAAAAAGAAGTCATATCATAAAGGCTACAAAAACTAACCAATTTTTTTATTAACAAAAAAATCTTGCCAATAGCCAAGCTATGAAAACAAATTTTCCGCCCAAGCCCCAAGGTATGAAAAATTTGGTTACACGTACAAAATGCGCGCGCATTTTGTATGTGTAACCAAATTTTTCCGCCCAAGCCCCAAGGTATGAAAGAAATAAAAAAAAACTAACTTATTTTTTACGAACCGAAGCCCGCGACTTCGCTCGCGTGGACTTTATGTCTCTTGAAAATGCTCATCAGGCTGAACAACTTTTACTAAGGCACCATTTTTATATCTTTTATAGTTTAGCTAGACCAGTATAGTTCTGCATCAGGTGTTCTTCCAAAATTATTTATACCCTGTATGTTGCCCAGGCTTACAGCTATATAACTAAAAAAGTTTAATTTGAATCCGTCCAGCATTTCCGGAGATTAGCGTGTAATAACAGACAAACAGACACATAGACAAACAGACAGACTTTTTTAAAAATTCTTACTCCATTACTATATCTCCTTCGACCTAATATTTTTTTTGAAATATATCTAATGTACAGACACTTTTTTACTGTTTTATTATATGTATGATATAGATTTAATTTCACTTATTATTGTTTTGTCTATTTTCATTGTAAGAGTAAACATTCACAAATAAGACTATTTCGTACTTTTAAACGTTTCGCACTTATTTTTTATTTATGGCTAAAAAACGAAAATTTGAGAAAGGAAATTATCTATTAATGTTAATACGTAATCAGTAATTACATTATGTGACTGCGACATATTAATATATTATTTTCAACCCTCCTGCATTGGCTTGTCTTAATAAAATTATCCGCAACATACTGCCAGGCGCTATATCAAAAGTTTGTTACATCTAATGATGATTATATATAAAGAATCTTCTACTAATCGATTCATATACGCAATGATTATTATGCTTAATAACATATCTACAGAAAGTTTATTATACGTAACGTTAATAGATTTCGAGAATTTTATACGACTTTAAATGTATACGAAAGGTTTGTTAGGTTAAATAATTCATATTTAAACGATTTTATGGGTAAGAAAAGTATGATTTATGATTTTTATCTTTATTGATAATTATACCGACCAAAATTATACATTTCGTTGGTATTTATTCAAAATAATATATATATTGTTGTTCTGTCTTATATTACTTACCCATGACGAGCTATGTTACCATTGCAAAAAAATAAGATTTTAAATTTAATTGACCGCCCTAAACAAAACTACTTTAAGGCATTAAATTGTAGGTCTATGAATAAGTATATATTTTTGTTCAGTTCAAGAAAGCCAAAAACAATATCACGTCAAGATCTCTAACATCAGTCTTCCATCGATCACGAGATGACATGTCCCCCGATACCGTATCACGTCCCTGGACAAACCAGTTGTCCTTATTTGGGCCAGCTAATGAGCCTAATGGGCTCGCAGGACGCTCCCACGGGCGCGGACTTTTTACTCCCATGTCCTTTTTCGAGGATTCTAACTATCGCTCGTTATGGACATTCTATGAATCCTGCGCGTCCAGTTTTTAGTTTGTGCAAGTTATTTTGATCTATTGTGTTTGCAATATTCTTTTGTAGACATTACTTTGTATTTTGTAACTCTTGTGATCTTTATTCATTCATTTTAGGGTTTTGTTGTAAACAAAGAACCCTTATAGTTTCGCCATCTCTGTCTGCGGTTCTACTTAGAGACTATAAGTACTAGAAAGCTGTAATTTGTTATGGATATTTATATTGTTCATGCCCACAAAGCGGTGAAATAAAACATGAAAAAATTGTTTTTGGGATGGCCCGCATACCTGTAAAGTGGGAGTGATTTTCATTCTTTACAAACCCAGAAAATGCCGTAGATATAACGAAGTTTAAAGGAAAACTATCACAGCTAATTAGGGTTTACAAATAAAAAAGTTATAGGCGTCCAACTTATAAATTGTACTCGGAAAAGTAAAACCCAAAATGCTCTGTCTGCGCCATTATCGACAACGACGTGATGGTGTACGTACATAGAACTTTCAAAATAATTGTAGCGAGAGTTCATTAACACTGCCTCTGTTTATGAAGACACTTAAAGTTAAACTTGACGCCTGAAGTACCGGCTTCCTACCCGTTTAAAATAAGTGTGGTGTTTACTCAACTCGCCGCTTCCTTCGTTCGTTTTGGTTATGGTTATACTTGTGCTGTTTGAAAGAACTACCGCGGAGAATTTACAGTGGTTTGTGTTGTGACCTGGGCTTAGTACCAGGTGTAAAACTAGCTTTTTGGTTGCGTATCTTGTTTTTTAACTAAGTGCTTAAAAGACCAATCAACTTTTGAGCCAGATAGTTTCCAAGGGCTGGTAACAATCTGGCTCAAAGAATTAACATTGCCATACAACGTGGCAATGCTGCCAGCCTTTTGGCCACGTTGCCGAGGGGTAGTATTTTAGTAGGACTACATAATTTGTAATTCTTTAGATTTAGTTTTTATTTAGTTTTAATTAGAATTTTAATAAGTTTGTATAGTTTGTATTTTTCGTGTATATTCATAACAATGTTAACATTTTTTTACAACATACATACACTGGAAATTTGTTTTAAAATTATCTTCGCGTTATTTCCCCGAATTATTAATTGGTTTATTAGCAAGCAGCTATTTAACTTTAATAAGTCCCTTTTGTTCATTCTTTTTTCATCTAAATAATAATTACTATGCTAGGAATACATATTTGGTAGTTATATTTAATAAAATGTTTCATAGTTTCTCTACATCATGCATCAAATAACTAGAAGATTGTTTTAAACTTTATCTTCGCGTAAACTCCCCGAAATGCTAATTGGTCTATTACTCGTAGACAACTATTTCACTAAATAAATCTTTTAAGTTTTTTTCAGCTAGGTACCTATACAGATAATAAGTATTATGCTAGTACTACCCACGTTGTATAGTTTTATATTAAAATGTTGCATAGTTTCTCTACATCATACTTCAAATAACTAAGTAGAAGGTTGTTTTAAAATTTATCTTCACGTAAACTCCCTGAAATGCTAATTGGTCTATTACTGGCAGCTATTTCACTAAGTAACTCGACCAACCAGCCGCAATTATTTCACCGCGACAGTAAACTGTCCGAGACTGTCTCGAATTAATTTCAAGAACGAGACTAACAAAAAACTAGGATTTCTCGACTTGAAGATATTGTGACTGTTTCTCTCGGGTGAATGGGTGTTGGAGTAGGGAAACAAAGAAATATGACAAATTCAAATTTAAACTGGTGATCAAAAATTTGGTTACGATTTTTCATCACATGTTTTAATTTGGATAATAATCAGAACATTTTAATGCTGTTGAAAATCAATAAAGATGTCAAATTTTGTTTTGTTTATTTTTTGTTTTAAGTGTGTTGACTATTTGCGACTAACGACACTGTTTTAAATCAAGTTACGCGATTAACAAATACTCGTTGAATCTTTCTTCTCAATTACTGTAAAGGAAGCTGAAATTATGTTTGGTATGTAAGATTATATTTTGTCATATTTTAACTCTATGCGCCCGTTCGCGCGTTGACTAGAAAGAAGAAAGAACGAAAGAAAAATACGAAATAATAAAAAATACTTCTTTCCTCGTATGATTTAAGTGCAATATTTATTTGCTATCCTTAATCGTTAGAGCCAAATTGCAGAAATCGTAAATTTACTATGTTAACTCATTAAATTATACCTATAAGTACTTAGTACCTGGGCGACCGAGCTTTGCTCGGTTACATCTCAAACATTAACAATTTTTTTTAAACTTGTCTAAAAGCAAAGCAAAATATAAAAAAATATATAAACTTAAACATAAAAAAAAAACAAAAGTAAGTCACCGAGTGGGATTCGAACCCGTAACACTCTTTCTAGCGGTCACTATCCATAACCACTGAGCTAAATCAAGGCGGTCGCGGCGCGACGAAATTAGCGACCGTATTCTGCGTGGAAAGAAAAACGAATGAAAACTCGAAAACGCGCGTTTTCCCAAACATAAGACTAATCTAGATCGATTTTTTGCCCCCAAAAACCCCCATATACAAATTTTCAGCAAAATCGTTAGAGCCGTTTTCGAGATCACAGAAATTTATAAATAAATATATATACATACAAGAATTGCTCGTTTAAAGGTATAAGATTTTGATTTTAAAAGGTCATTTGCTGTTGCTTGAAAAAAACTACGTATTAAATTGTCAAGCATGTTTATCTCTGTGATCTAAATTAAACTAAGCTATAAACGGTGCGTGTGGTCTTCCCTGCAGACTGACATGTAAATTACATGTTGGTTGACCTCAACTGCGAATTCAGCGGAGAAGGCTTTAAAAGGAAATAGTCAATGCTTTGAAACTGTGTCTCTTCTTTCTGTGGTCTAAGTTATTACCAGCGCGTGTGGTCTTTGGACTGACGGTTAAATTATTACTTGTTGGTTGACCTCAAGCGCGAATAATGTAGCTTGTGAAGTGCATTGCTCTTGGACAATCAAATATCTCTCCTTTCCGTGATCTAAGCAAGCTATTACGTGTGCGTGTGGTCCCCGAAATGATATGTAAATGACGTGTGACCTATACTGCAAGCTATGTTATGTACTATGTAGGTCTGAGGAGGACGATACACCGACACGACTCTACTCCGACGCTATTCTACTCTTACCCTATCCTACTCTAAGATATATGATTTTAGAGTTTCGCGGTCACAATGACTTATTAGTATTACAGGACTTACAACTACTATAATTTTTAAGCCAGATATTTCGACGACCCTTCTGCCGTCATGATAAATCTACCAGCGATCATGCTATATATACATAAATATGGCTAGCAATTATATTAATCGCAGTAACTAAGTCCCGTAATACTAATAAGTAATAACAGTCTTTAAAGGTACTTACACTCATGAAACATATTTAGGATATTTTTTGCACTGATTTATTCACCTAGATAACACTTAGGTACACTTTTGGATCTTAATTGATTTTCAGTTTTCTATGACAAACATTTTAAAACCTTGATGACTAATTAGAAATTATTATTTAAAAAGCCTAATGACTAATTAGATGACAATATAAATGTGTAAAACTTAAGATGAATAAAGATAGCTAGGAAGATGTTCACCATTAGCTACCTTAACAACATAAACTTGCACAGACTCATTTAACCTGCAAAGATTTTTATCTGTGAGATAGGAGCGTCTTTGAGCGGCGGCGCCGGCGCACGTGTGTACGCATAACAATAGATCACACTGGGCGAGTTGACAGAGCCAGTCATAGCACTGTGAGATAAGTGTAAAAGACTTACCCGCCACGGAGATTTCCAGTCAACCGGCCAGTAATTGCGACGTATGTTTACAAGCTTTTCGGACGGTATTAGTACAATATCTAAGTGACAGAATTTTTTTTGCATAAATATGAAATTTCTGAATTACGTATGAGTACAAAGACCATTTTAAACTTAATGGCAGCTTGGACGTTAGCTGCGAGTGAGAGTGGGGAGACGCACCGTCCCCGCCCTGACCTGTATTCGTCTACTGCGCACCTTATCCGCGCGAAGTTCAGAGCCGCCATTAAGTTTGAATCTCTGAAGTTCATCATATCTTCACCTAATTAATATGGAATCAATTTGGCACTAAACGCTTTCAAATAAAATAAAATAAACATCAAAATTGGTTCACAAATGGCGAAGATATCGCTTATTAGACTTTCGGGTCGAATCGATAACCCCCTTTTTTAAAGACGGTTAAAATATATTATAATAATAAAAAAATAAAAAAACGCAAATAGTAAACGTGTATACATCAATCAAACGCCGTGTGGTTTCTGGCAGAGTAGAATAGGACCACTCCAAGTCTTACCGTGGATGTCGTAGACGGCGACTCAGGTAATATAAAATAAACAAAGTTTATAAACATGTCTGTAAGTAAGTATGGATCTGGTAGTACAGACGGGTCGTGCTCCTGTAGTGGACTGCTTCTGCTCCTGAATCATCATCAAGTCTTTTTAGACTTAATGATGATTCTTATATCATAGTTAACTCGCCCAATGTGGACCTCCTCACAGCCATAGCGCCCGCAAACGAGCCAGCCTATTGTCTAGATAGCACAAAGCTGCCGGACTGTGAAATTATCGACTCGATATAGATTTATCGAGCTCTTTGTCTTGTAATCGGCTTGCATTTACCATGTGGAGCGAAGCGGGGTTTTAGATGCAAATTGAGTTTTGTAATACAGTGATTGCTGTGGTTAGAATGCGAGCTCATTGTGTGGTTTGAACCAAAATTAAACTCTATTGACATCAATGCGTGTATTACACTAGCCTATGGCTTTGCCTGCGTGTTGATTTTTTTTTATAATCCGCACATTTTCTTGTTTGACTTTTTATCATTATTATATTGATTTATCTTCAGTATGTATTTATTGACTGTTTTGTGTAACAGGCATGACGAATGGAATTATATTTTTGATTATTAAAAAATAATGTACACGTATTTTTTTTTCTGAGAAACCAAAAATATTACAAATCTACAGCGCATTGAAATTTCGCATGACCTCACGGCTAGGTACGATTTTTTCTTAGCGGTGACGTCGCAAGACCCCACTCTGGAAGTTTGATGCTCTGTATCTTGGTGAATTTGTACTTTTTGTTAAAGTATGTAATAAATTTGGTTTTTGGATAATCTAAAAGTCGTACTAATCACACTCAAACTTTTCTGACCCTGCTGTCACCCCTGTTATGAAGTTATTAATAATTAGTATCGTTTGTATCACACATACGTAGACGGGAAATGATCAAAGCCCATTAACGGGTGGAGATCATTTCCTCACAGTACTTATGTCAAGTGGGAACTGCGATGGAGCAATCTCGCCGGCGGCGCCGAGTTTCTTTCAACAGGTGTGTGTAGACCACCCTGGTCCTACCACTTCATGCAATGATAATTGTTCATATTTGATATCTTGATACATCTTAGCGCGTTAGGTTACATCCTCAGCTGTGCTGGTTCAGAGACCATGATTTTACAGCAGGTGTGCTTTTCTTTTCCAAATATAATATGTATGTCAGTGGTAACCCAAGGATGGTGAAGACCATGCGAAATCGAGAAGAAAAAGCAATTTAAACGATTTAGCTATAATTCCGATGAATGCGTTTATGTAGTGCCATCATCTAGGTACCACAAACCTCACTAATTATGTAATAAATAAGTAATAATAATAATAGTAAGTCAGTTATTATGATTAAGGCAGGTGACGTTTCTATTGCAATATCGCAGCATCAGTTCCGTCCGTTCATTTAAACTTCGTTCCATAACCTAACAATAATTATAAAATCTTTTTTATTTTTTTGCAAATTTTTTTTCTTCTGTCGAAATCTATTTAAGGTTGGGTACACGTTTCATAGGTATATCCAGCAATGGGTTTTGGCGGAACCGACTTAGATGAAATTTTGGATGGATATAGTTAAAGACCTGGGTAAGGATAAAGCATAGTTTTTATGCCAAAAATCCCACGGGGAGCGGAGCCAGCGGGAACAACTACAAGTATAAACTTTATACCATGATACGTGTCTCTGGCCATGTACTGAACAAATGTGTTAACTTTAAAACTAACAATGTAAGAGGAAGGTTGCCGCTGTCGGGAGGTCTCTGCAGACAAATGGACGGAAGAGCTTTGTAGCTTTATTTGATTGTGAAGCGCCCGCAACTAGTTTTCAATTTCCGTTCAATTCACGTAATAAGGTACTACCGGCTGACAAGGCCCACAGTTTTGCAAGGCCCAAGCGCAGAAAACCATTTAAAATACATTTGACTCGCGCCAACTTCATAGTACATGTGAAACAGACCAATAGGAACGCAAGAATGCAGCAGCCGTCAGCGCGTGGCCACCATTTCGCCAGTGACGGCGAGTTGTTCACTGACTTTGGTCACGGCCACTCATTTAACTAATTATTGCTCCCACAAAACGTTAGTTTTCACTTGTTTATACTACGATTTGTAAGTAAATTTTTGTAAAGTGCGTTTATTTGATCATTATTCTTTTGATATTAACATAGCTATGTGCTATTATATATGTATTTATTTCTAAAATGATCAATTTGTGTTGCGAGGCCCACGCGTTTAGGAAGGCCCAACAAAATTGTTGCTTGGGGCCTTACAAAACTCGACTGGGCCTTCCAACCCTACTGCAGTCTAACAAGGCCCCTTAATGTTGTTATAATATGAGTGATAAATTTAAAAAAAATGTTTTTATTGATGTACAGTGCTTACTTATAGATACACACAACTTATAGATACATTTATGTTTTTTATTTATTTGTTCTTAGATCATTAAATGTCTTCCCCGAAGAAGAAGCGGGGGAGTTAGTGTAAAGGAAATTTAAAATCTGCTATTGAAGCAGTTCAAACAAATTGTCTAACTCAGCGCGCTGCAGCTAAAAAATACCACATTCCCAGACGAACTTTAAGAAATGATTTAAAATCACGCGTTATTTCAAAAGTAATAGGAAAACAGACTACCCTTAATAATACATACACACATAATATCACGCCTGTTTCCTACAGGGCAGAGACTATGGAACTCCTCGTGCTACGATCCTGACTAACTTAATTAATATTAAAGAATAAACTAATTTGAAGGGCCTTGTTACACACAATAAGGGCCTTCTTAACCATATATGTGTGATAAGGCCCAATTTATGAAAATTATAAATCAAAAATCTTTGACAATAATTACTTAATTCTAGCAGGAATAACATTATTTTTAAGTAAAATACTAACATTTATACACTTATCACCTAAAAATCAAATATCTGGGCGGTTTTCTTACACAGTGTAAAAGAGTATTTTTATAAAAAAATGTTGATAATTTTAGTAACTGATTGCTGTTATCGAGTTCATGAATATAACATTCTTCATTATTTATACTTTTTTGATGTCTTTAATACTTACTTTTGCGCCAAACGGCTTGAAAACGCCACGGGCCTTATTAACAATACCATGTTCAGTAAAGCCCAAAATAGAGGTTTTTAAAATTGTTTAAAAAACGAACATATAGTCATCATAGCTTTAAAAACTACATTTATTTGGATTTTGAAATAATCTTAGCTTTTATTGTAAACCTTTTATTCCTTTAGGGTGGTAAAATAAAGGTTTTATTTCAATTTGTAAAAAAGTGGGCCTTGTCACCCGGCAGTACCTTATGATGTGAGGGCCGTCAAATACATTCCATGTGGCCACCACTGTATCTCTTCATGTGGATATCGTAGGAGGCAACTAAAGGAATAAGGAATAATAACTGCCTCCGTGGTGTAGTGGTTAGAGCATTCGGCTCATACCCGGAGGACGCGGGTTCGATTCCCGGCGGGGACGACTTTGTGTTGTTTTCCTAGTTTGGTTAGGACATTGCAGACTGATCACCTGATTGCCTGATAACTAAGATGATCCGTGCTTCGGAGAGCACGTTAAGCCGTCGGTCCCGGTCATTGTCTTTAACATTGGTCGTTACCTAAAACCATGTCAGAGGCCTTTAAAGCGGTTTAAAAACTCTGACACTAGTGTTAGTCACTAACACACTCGAAAAGAAGAAAGGAATAAGCACAAACATCTCGGATGTAGTATGAATGCACTCCTAAGGAGGGTCGAAGTCGGGCGGACGGTTTTAAAACTGAAAAGTTCAAACTGGTAAAAGTCGTGCCTAGTGAGGATTGAACTCATGTCTCACAGACGCACTCCCAGTGCCTAAAATGCTTGGCCATCATCGCTTCAAATACAGTTAGATCATCTAACAACTTGTTTCTTTGTTTATTATAATTGTAACTTTTCAATACTAAAAACCGACTTCACACCCAAACTACAGAATCGATTTTGAAAAAATATCTATGGGACCACCTAGCAAGTATGCCCTTTCAAACGAAAAGTGAGAAAGAGTGACAGAACGCATCAGCATCGGATTCTGCGGCGTTCCGTCGCTCTCTCTTGCACTAACGAATGAGAGTTCTAAACGACAGAAAAGGATAGCCAGCATAGAAAATTGGCAGATGTAAATAACCCTTAGCCTCTTCTTACGACATCCACAGGTATTCTAGGCCAAAGAACCACAACAACTAGTAATTGTAATGACAATAAATCTTAAAATTCTCATTTCACAACAACAACAAGTCAAGCAGACCATTCACACGCAATCATAATAACTCAGTAAATAAACTTATCGAACGCCAGATGGCGCGCCGCGATAGCAGTGTCGTCTCAATTTATAAGCTTGGTAATTCAAGAAGATGTTGCTTTACCTCATGTTGAATGGGACAAGAGACTTCGTAACTTGACGGCGTAAGCCTTGGAAAGTGAAGAGTTATGTGGCTATGCAACTGGACAGTCGAGTAGTAATTAGGCGGTAATTTATATGGCTATTGGTATGTGATTAGATAATGGAATTAATTTGATGAAATAATGTCTGATGTATTATCCGAGTGGGATCTTTCACGCTTCTATAGATAGATTAAGCTTTGTGAGAAAGCATTCTATGATTTACATTTTAATTAGCCAGAAAATCTTTACAATCTGAAAACATTCTTTTGTTTTTCAAAGAATTCTTACAAAGTTCTAAGAATTTTGATCCTTTTTTCTTCAAAAATTAAGAACTGCGTAAGCAGTATGTGTATTGATGTATGATGTATTCTGTCCACCCCGCCTGCAGATAGAAAACATAGGCTATGCTTAGAGTGACGTTGGACGTAAAGATACAAAAGTAAATTAAAATAGTGATAGTTTGCCATACCGCCACATAATTTAGCTTCTCGCCGTTGGATGGAACGATCTGCGCGGGAAGAGAAGCAGCAGGTACATTCAAGTTATTTCTTTTCTCCCAGACCAGCATGGAAGCAACCATTTGTGTCTACTTAATCTGATTCATGAAGGAAAGGTCTTCAAGAAGGAAATAGCATCAATAGCATCTGACAACAGCCTAATAGTACTCTTTGTTTCTTTGTCCTTAGGTCGAGCCCTCTTAGACCGCCTCACGAGCACCAACGAAGGCGAGATCATGGTCCTTCGAGACGCGGGTCTGCTACCCGCTCCGCTCGACGTAGCGCCGTACGCGACGCACGCAGCGAATGCGACTTGTGGCAATGATGGGGCGGAGGAATACTGCAGGGATACGCCTGGCAAGTATGTATACCTCTCACGTCACTCTAAACATCAGATACATCAGAGGCTGGCGTCTATCTTGGTGTTTTAGAGCGGTTAGATACATTTAGATTCGCAAGCAGAAACATCCAGATATGAAGATAGTCGCTATACTTATTCTACTGCGAGACACTCGTCGAAAGAAAAAGATTGTAATTTCTGGCTCCTAGCTGGCACCTATCTTGGCGTCTATTGAGTAGCTTACCAAAAAAAAACACCAAATATGAAGACCGGAGAGGGACTGTGGGAGTTGGGACACTAATCCGACAATAACGGAGAGGATAAATACTGCAGGGACAGTTTGGCAAATATGTACATGGCAAAGTTATATCATACTAATCTATTAAATTTAGGCTGTTCTATTAAGTCCTGCTATGTATGTACAGAAAAACAAGACCCAGAACAGGGGTACGTTGCCCTTTGTATAAACAACCGATCATAAAATTGATTTTTTATATACAGGCGAGGCGTAGTCTGCGACATATGCGAGGGTCTCGACGGGTCACCTTCCCGACGTCACCCAGCTTCACATGCAGTCGATGGCGACCCCGCCACCTGGTGGCAGAGCCCCACACAGGCTGCTGGAGAAGAGTACGCTCACGTGGAATTTGTGTCCACGTTGCCAGCTGTAAGTACACCTTTAGAAGACGGGTCTCTTCTGTGACGTCACTCAGCTTCACATGCAGTCGATGGCGACCCCGCCACCTGGTGGCAGAGCCCCACACAGGCTACTGGAGAAGAGTACGCTCACGTGGAGTTTGTGTCCACGTTGCCAGCTGTAAGTACACTTTTAATAGATGGTCTCTTTCGTGACATCATTCGACATCGTATGCAGTTCATAGCGACCCCGCCACCTGGTGGCAGAGTCCCACACAGGCTGCTGGAGAAGAGTACGCTTATGTGAAGTTCATTTTCACATTGCTTGCAGTAAACATATCTTTAATAGACATACCTTACTCCTTCTGACGTCACCTGATGCAACTCGGCATCGCTTAGTGTCATCCAAGGCATTATAATAATAATATAATAATAAAATTCTTTATTCAAGTAATTAAAACTCATACATTTTGTTAGTAAAATTCTTATACACTATGTTAGTAATAAGGTGAATTTCACACACATATATATTATTTTAATTTTAATTAAGTGGCCTTTGAGTCTTGCAGCCCTGGGCTCTATCTGCTTAGAGCCGCAAGACTCAAAAATGCTCTGTCCGCCCCATCAGGGACAAAGACGTGACAGTATAGTAATTTTAGTTAATTTTAATTTATATTTACCAATATGTTCCTGTTGTTATGTACTTACATTCATTTATTTATTAACCATTATTTATTTGAAATTAACAAAATTTTAACTTTTTTGAGTCTCATTACAATGTTAAGCAACATTATATTACTAGCTCTCTACGTCCCACTACTGGGGAAAAGCCTCCTTTATGCTTCTCTATGTTTATCTACCTAGTCAAGAAAATACTTTTTCAATTAGAGCGTTCGTGTAGTACCTTTGAAGTTTAACTGTTCTGGTGAAACCTTGTTCTCCGTTAATCAAAGCGATAAAATCCCAGTTAACCTTTAACCGCGGCTTTGAGTGTAAGCGACGAAAAATTAATTAACACTTGGCAATTTACAACTTACGAGTTGACGCGTCGGGTATTTTAGGACGATCTCGAGATAACTTAAATTGAAGACCTTTGGTGCGATGTGTCTGTCTGAACTCGATATACTATAGAATACTGGGCTGATTTAAATTGGGGTTTCAATGACATGTTGGTAAATTTTCCAGGAAGATTTATACCGTATATATGTAAGTATAATAACCTGCTTGAAGGAAAGAAGATTGTGTAAAACCAGTAACCTTTTCAAATCCAGGAAGCAGGTTCTTCTTTCATCAATCTTTAATAGAAAAAGTTGTTTTTGGAAAATCAACATAAGAACATTGCGCACTGCCATTTAGGGCAATTTATTTAGCCTCAACATAAATCAGTATTAAATCGGCAATTCCAGTAAATACAAAATTAACCAAATAATTCATTTAGCTCGGTTTAAGGTTAAACCTTGTTAAAAGCTCGCGTTTAAGATAATGCGTGATTTGTGTATCGCACCGGAATTCGGCCGCCTTAAGTGGTTAATTTAACATTCAAGTAATTGCTTATAATGTTAGTCTAAACACACTTGCTGAAAACATATTACGTCGGCTGGTTATATTAAAAAAAACCGGCCAAGTGCGTGTCGGACTCGCGCAGGGAGGTTTCCGTTCCATTATCTATAAAAATCACGTTTATTGTATGGTGCGCCTTATTTAAATATTAATTTGTTTCTATTTTTAGTATTTGTTGTTATAGCGACACAAAAAATACATCATCTGTGAAAATTTCAATTGTCTAGTTGTCACGGTTCATGAGATACAGCCTGGTGACAATCAGACAGACGGATAGTGGAGTTTTAGTAAATAGGGTCCGTTTTTCCTCTTTGGGTACGGACTGTCATTAACTTTAACGTAGCTTGACTGTCATCAACCTATACGACATCAAGCCACGTTAGATTCGCTGGTTGTAAGAAATCCTACTAATATTATAAATGCGAAAGTGAGTTTGTATATTTGTTTGTTTATTAGGTACCTCTTCACGCCTAAACTACTGAACCGATTTGGATGAAATTTAGTATGGATATAGTTTTAGACTCGGGGAAGGACATATAGAACACTCTTTATCCCGAAATTCCCAAGGGGAGCGAAGCCCGCGGGTACGGCTAGTTAGGCTCTAAAAGGGCCCTTTTTACCACCTGATAGTGATCTCTGGCCAAATGTTTCGCGCCGGTTCAAGTCGCCGACACCACTGGTGGCGTCATTAACAAGCTTAATTGAGCTTAAGCAAGGAGCCTTAACCGGGTGCTCGTTAACATTCCATGAATTGTGGAGTTAAAAAGACAACCCACTTTATGGTGAATAATGTAGCAGTGGATCCTTCGCAAATACAAAATTTTTGGCAATAGGGGTCACGACAGAGACAGAAAAGTATGATTGTAATTAGTCCCTCTTTGAGATTATCCAAAAATAATAGACCCATCTTTTTCAGTTTACCAAAAAAGTAAAAATTTACAATACGGAGCGTCAAAGTTTGTCAAAGTCCGCTAAGTAAAAATCGTACCTAGCCGTGACGTTGTATGTAAAATTTAAATGCGCTGTATCTTTGTCATTTTGGTTGCTCCGAGAAAAAAAAAATATGAGTACCTACAATATTTTTTTAATAATCTAACCGATGGGCTAAAAATATTTTTCCATTCGTCATTCCTATTCCAAGCGAACCTAACATTCTCCGAGATAAAAAGCTTTTATCGGCGCGTGGGTAGATTCTTCCTGGCTTATGTGTGCTTTTGTGACCTTCCTTTAATGATGATGATTTTGGTGATAAATTAAAATGCAGTGATCTGATTGAAAGTTCAATGACGAGTATTTCACTTTTTTAATTTTTACAAATGTCAAGGGTAAAGGATAGTGGAAATTTTTTTAAATTTTAATAAAATCCTAAATTCTTTCATCTCTTTGTCGCCCTATAGGATGATTTACAAGGCGCCCCGCGGCTCCATTACGTCCGATGAGATGCTATCGGTTACTCGCTCCTATTTGCCCCATTGTTGCCCAACCACCCCATTGTTGGGCAACCGGCCCGCGAGAGCACAGAGTAAAAATTAAAACAGCATTGCTGATTATACTGATAATGTCACTTAGGAGCAACGTCATCTATAAATAACTCGAGTCACTATTTTCTGGTATGAACGGTTTTGAGGATGATTACGGGTCACCATAGTATGATTATTTGCTGCGTAGTCACCTCTTCCCATTCTTGCCTCGAGTGGCTGCAGGCGCTTGCAGGCACCTCTAAAAGGCGAGAATGAGATGACGTGCGGGGACGGGGAACGGTAACGCATATTGCGCAGGACTTTATGAGATTCCATTCTCGAAACTCTCTTTAATAAATATAAGATACTAGCTGTGCCCGTGGGCTTTGCTCCCCGAGGGAATTTCGGGATAAAAACTATCCTATGACCTTTCCTGGGTATCAAAATATACCCATATCAAATTTCATCTAAATAGGTTCAGTGGTTAAAGCGTGAAGGGGTAACAAACAAATAAATATAGAAACTGACTTTTGCATTTATAAGGATTGTACAGAACGGAATCTCCTTATCTCTTATATTAACTATCATTAATATAAAATATAACATGTGACTCTGATTTGGGAGAAAAGAAAAGGATATAGACGTAACTCCTAAAAGAAAACAAAGTATTTTTTGTTTACAATGTAATGATAATAAAAGACCTTAATGTACTCTTTTTATTATAAATTCATTGGCTTTGAAGTCAAAGCTCTAAATTCCAGGCATTATTTATGTTTCCTCCCCACGGGCGGAACATATCGATATCGATAGAGGTAAGTGCCGCGGCTACTTTGAATTTTTCTACCTCAGACCATTACGTCACGCTGGGCAGATAAACTGAAGTGTCCAACAATAACTTAGGAGTTTGAAAATATTGCCATAAATTATAAAATGTGGAATACTTTTTGGATTCAATTCCATGTTGTTTATAAATCTGTTAAATTAAAAATTCGATTTTTTTTGTTTGATGTGTAAACATACTGTTGATTTATGAATAGGAATTATTACGTAATTTATTCAATCATAAATAATCACAATGGTTCATTTTTTTCTAATAAAACATTGGTTCTACTTTCAGCGCTTACTCACACTAATGCAAAGCTAAGCTTGTGCCTCGAGGACGGTACATTTTTATGGTACACTTTGTTTAAAAATGAGACAAAGAAGGTATTTAAGTACACATATATAAGGTCTAACAAAATATACTGAAACCATTTAAAGGGTGAATTCATTCCACGATAGTGAACAACTCACCCCAAGGAACATATGTCGGAATATGAAAAATATTTTTTGGCTTTCCATACAAACTAGGATCAGCTGATAGTTCAACTTTTTGAGAGGCCAAAAATTACTTTTCATATTTCGATACGCGTTCCTTGGGGAAAGTTGTTCAGCATCACGGACTGAATTCACCCTTCAAATAGTTTCAGAATATTTTGTTAGACATTATACTATCACATATTAATCCATAATAGAGAAACAGAGCGTTCATCTATCATCAAACTATTTTGTAGCTAGATAAAAATGAAACTGAGCGCGCGCCCTCATAAAGCTAAGCTTTTGCTAATTTTATCAAAATTTCTATAAAAAACCTCCTGAACTCGTGGTGGTCGTAGCATGCGCCGGCGCATCTACGATTTATTGTCTCCGCGGAGATAAGCCGGCGGCGGCTATTGTAATCTACGGGACACAATGCCGTGGATACAGATATAAAGCTTGTGTTTACATTTTTGACTCGAGAAAAACGAACATTTTTATCTTGCAATGTATCTTGTTTGTATGTATGAATTTATTATTGTTTAGGTCAAATCTTGCAACTCAATTTTCAATTAGTTATTCCCAACCAATTTAGCTAAAATGTTGTATACTTGTGTAAGTCAGATGACAATACAATGTTATGAAGTCAATGAGCTGTTGACGGAGCCGGGAGATATTCGATGGAACTCAGTAATAGAACAACGCAACTCCACCTAGTTTGGGCTTTGTCATATAAGTACTTTGGGCTCACAATAAAAGCCTGTATTAGAATTTTTCAAAAAACTTATTTATGTATTTTACTATCTCACAAAACAGATTACATCTGAATACAGAATACAAAACTACGTGAAGAGATAGAGTATTTTTATACACATGGCTGGAAGCCACACCGCCTAATAGCAATAGCAATAACCACCCAGAAATATATCTAACTGCATTACAAAGCTTTAGAACCAAGTCAAGCTTCGAATTGAGCAATGAACCGAAACTCTTTCTGTGTTCTTTCTAATTTGTGACGGCGCTGGGAGCTCCTTTTGTACTCGCTATCTACTCTTAATAGCTGATAGTCTTCACGTCCAGTCTTGGTGAACTTTGCTGTATCTTAATGGGTATTTTTGTAAGATATACAATAAATATTTTCGTAAACCAAGCCAGATAAGAGATGCATAGATTACGTTTTTTGTTATGATGGATAGCTCGGAGAGTCTCGTTTAAAACGGAACACGTGGTCAACTTACGTAACTGTTAGATTTTTACTTCAGCCTTAGTTGCTTACTTCTTTTACAT
The DNA here is from genome assembly GCA_963555685.1 of Acrobasis consociella. NCBI lineage: Eukaryota > Metazoa > Arthropoda > Insecta > Lepidoptera > Pyralidae > Acrobasis > Acrobasis consociella. Next base: position 1,453,601 of record OY743106.1, read on the forward strand.
TCATGTCATGTCATGGCGTGTTGTTGATGATTGTCAGCTTCATCATCATCATCATCAGGTCTTTTTGTCTCCACTGCAGGAGCACGACCCTCTATGTGCTATCAGGGCCATACTTGGCCTGTGCAGCCGGAGGACTCCACGTCGACGGGTAGGAGAGGTCTCATTGATGTTTATAAGCTTTTTAGCTTGTATTTCCTAAGTCGCCTTCTACGACATCCACGGCAGGACTTTGAGTGGCCCCATTCTCTGCTGGAAACCACACGGCACGGCAACCAATAATAACATAATCTCGAAAATTCTAAATCGCCATCAACTAAATACGTATTTATTTATTTAACCTTTATTGTACAAAATACAATTTGTATGGCGCAATAGGCGGACTTTATGCTAAAAATATACAGACTTATCTGTTAACCGCACATTTATAGATACCATTGTATAGGGCTCGCTTCGCTCACTCGTTCAAAAACATTTGTCTCCTTCCTCCGATTATAACAGGAACTGAAATTGAAGACGTGACTTATAATAAAAGAGCAAGACCACAATTACGACGCAATCCAACATGACCACGCGGTCCTTAATTACACAGTACCGCACAGAAGTTCGCGCGGCACTCCATTACACCGCGCCGAGCAAACCGCTCGCCTAATTGCAGAGTGGTGGAGTTTAAACTCACATAAATTGTGGTAAGTGGTGTGAGAATTTTGATTAACGTTGGGGCATTATTTGGGGACTAGGTTGTGTTATTTCAGTTATTTGGGTTAAATTGGTTTAAAAAGATTACCAAACAATAATGTTCCTATAGGCATTATGTTACAGTATGCCTCAGAGTTTCTGATCTAGAATTAATGAGTTAGTCGCGAATGGTCTTAAACGCAAGTAGTCTATGTAGCAACTCGTCTAAAACGCTGATTGTCTAAACCGCATGTTGTTATTAATTATTTCTTACATGCAGAGAAGTTAAAATATGATTTTCATGGTTATTGTTTATTTTTAACTCCCGACGAAAGAGAGGCGAAGGTATGACGTATAAAGTTTGACGGTAATGTCTGTCTGTGGCATCGTAGCGCACGAACGGATGGACCAATTGCGATGCGTTTTTATTCACGGGAAAGCAACTTCGATATATTTGATGAAAATCGGTTCAGTAGTTCAAAAGTTATTGGGCGATAAAGCTTAAAATTCGGTGTTTTACAGTTTACTTGACTTGACCAACAATAGACGGGGCGCTAAGCCATCTCTTATTAAATAATAGGTAGCGCCATCTATTATTTGTCACCTAACATCGGTTAGAATATTATGTAGTTTTGCCACTTATTCATAGATGGCGTCGTCGGGGGTTCTTTTAATTTGCCTGACAAATACACTTGTTTAATGGCAGCAGATTGCTCACGATAGAGAAAGATGGCGAAAAGAAGAATAAGGCCTTTGCCCAGCAGTAAGAAACAGCATTTGGCTACTAAAGAAAATATTTTTACAATCTAGCGTTGAGTGGCAGTTACAGTCGCTAAATTTCAATAAGATATATCATTCATCATCATTTCAGCCGCATTACGTCCACTGCTGGACATAGGCCTCTCCCAAAGATTTCCAAAATGACCGATCAAGAGCGGCCTGCATCCAGCGCTTTCCAGCGACCCTGGTCAGGTCATCTGACCACCTTGTAGGTGGGTGCCCTACGCTTCGCTTGCCTGTACGCGGTCGCCATTCAAGAACCTTTTTGCCCCATCGGCCATCGGTTCGTCGCGCTATGTGTCCCGCCCACTGCCACTTCAACGAGCTAATCCGCTGGGCTATGTCAGTGACTTTTGTTCTCCTACGGATTTCCTCATTTCTGATTCGATCACGTAGGGAAACACCGAGCATAGCCCTCTCCATAGCGCGTTGAGCGACCTTGAGCTTTCTTATGAGACCCATAGTAAGGGACCACGTTTCAGAGCCATAAGTCATCACTGGTAACACACATTGGTTGTAGACCTTAGTCTTGAGGCACAGAGGTATTTTGGACGAGAAGACATTGCGTAGCTTCCCGAACGCTGCCCAGCCGAGTCGGATTCGTCGAAAGACCTCTTCCTCGAAGCTGGAACTTCCTGCCTGGATCAATTGACCCAGGTAGATATACTGGTCGACAACTTCGAGGGTGAAGCTCCCAACACAAACAGGAAGGGGCGCAACATGGACATTCGACATTACTTTCGTTTTGTCCATGTTCATTTTAAGGCCCACTAGTTGGGAAACTCGATTTAGGTCTCCGAGCATAGTACTTAGGTCTTCCATCGATTCTGCCATGACAACGATATCGTCGGCAAATCGAAGGTGAGTGATATACTCGCCATTGATGTTGATGCCAAATCCTTCCCATTCCAGAAGCTTGAAGGCATCTTCCAGTGCAACGGTGAACAGTTTCGGAGATATAACGTCTCCCTGTCTCACACCTCTATGCAGTGGAATTGCCCTCGTGCACTGCTCCTGTACTCGGACTGACATAGTGGCGTTACTGTATAAGCACTTCAACACTTCGATATACCGATAGTCAATACGGCATCGCTGGAGAGACTGAAGCACGGCCCATGTTTCGATCGAATCGAAGGCTTTTTCATAGTCCACGAATCCCAAGCATAACGGCCGGTTATACTCCCTCGTCTTCTCTATAACCTGCCGCAGCGTAAGAATGTGGTCCATGGTGCTAAAGCCTTTACGGAAACCAGCTTGTTCGGGAGGCTGGAAGGCATCAAACCTGTTCGCGAGACGATTCGTGATGACCCTCGAAAACAACTTATATACATGACTCAGAAGCGTGATAGGCCTATAGTTCTTCAATAGGGTGTTGTCTCCCTTTTTGAAGAACAAGACCACCACGCCCCTGTTCCACGCTTCTGGCGTTACGCCCTCGAGCAGAACGGAATTAAAGAGCCTCTGAAGGACTTTCAGTACCGGCGTTTCGCCCGCTTTCAGAAGCTCTGCTGTGATTCCATCCTCGCCCGGCGCCTTGTTGTTTTTAAGCTGTTTGAGGGCCATCCTAATCTCGTACAGGCTGATGTCCGGAATATCTTCGGTATAGTGTCGGGTTAGCTTGGCTCTTGGGATATCTTCGGTATAGTGTCGGGTTAGCTTGGCTCATTTAATTAGATATATAAGTTACTCTTATTATAGTATTGTTAGTATGTTGTTTATGTTTTGTTTCATCTCATCATCATCTTTAAGTTTTTAGTCTCCACACAGGAGCACGACCCTCTGTGCTACTAGAGCCATACTTGGGCAGAGCAGCCAGATGTTTTGTTTGCCACTAAGTATTATTATTATGTAGGTATATCATTTAGTATCGAACAACCTTGGAAAAGAGCGTAAGTACAATAATATCAACATAGGAAATATCGGTCGTCGAACTATCGACAATGCCCTTTGCAGACAATCATTTAATTATTATTAGATGAATATGACATTTATTATTTTAGTACCTGGGTGACCGAGCTTTGCTCGGTTACATCTCAAACAATAACTACATTTTTTTAAACTTGTCTAATAACAATACAAAATAATAAAAAATATATAAATTTGAACATAAAAAAAACAAAAGTAAGTCACCGAGTGGGATTCGAACCCGTAACACTCTAGCGGTCCTAAGCCAAAATGGATGGCGGCCGGCGCGACGAAATTAGCGATCATATTCTGCGTGGAAAGAAAAACGCATGAAAACCCAAAAACACGCGTTTTCCCAAACATAAGACTAATCTAGATCGATTGTTTACCCCCGAAAACCCTCAATATACCAATTTTCAGCGAAATCGTTAGAGCCGTTTTTGAGATCACAGAAATTTATATACATATAAATTTATAAATAAATATACAAGAATTGCTCGTTTAAAGGTATAAGATAAATTTGACCTTAGTATTTGTCTGTCTGAGGCATTGTAGCGCTCGAACGGATGGATGCTAAAGTTTTCTTGCGGTGGTTCTTAGCTATGTTTGTTAAATGGGCAGTGGTCATATCCAGACCAGAGGGTTTTTTTATAGGAAATTTTAGGAATAAAAAAAAATTAAGAAATTAGTTTTTTTATTATCATCAAATCTACCATTATCTGTATATAAATATAAAATAATCGCCAGGCCTGGCTAAGGGTTAAAAAATCGGTTTAGATGCTTAAGTTTTTTGAGGTTAACGCTTGAAAGTCGGTTCTCCCTAGCAAAAATAGATGGCGCTAAGGTTACGCATTTTTCGTATCAATTAATATATCGGTATCAATTCAAGTCGTATCGGCAGTTCCGCTACTCACCACTAGATTTTGTTCTTGGCAATCGGGGTATCTTTATTGGCCTAGCCAATTAAATTCTGTATGTATGTTTGTGTAGGTCAAATTTTTTTACTCTCATGCTGGTCTGGGAGAAATAAAAAAAAAATAGGTATTTTTCAAGCTTTCAAGGTTTGTAACTTTGTTAATGTCGGTATTAACTTGTTTTTCTCATTTCATATAACCACGTTGGTCTGGTCTCTCATCATCTCATCTCCCATGCTGGTCTGGGAGAAATGAAAAAACTTAAAATGTACCAGCTGCTTCTCTTCCCACGCAGATCGTAAAAGCCGATCGAGGGAATGGGCAAAAATGCAAATCATGTTAACAGGCGATGCGGTTAGCAACCCATCACTGTATTGATTGCTTTTCCATCTTCTCGCCCACCATGATGCTAAAAGTGGCTTTTGGGTCTTGCGGCCCTGGGCTCTGCATAGAACCGCAAGACCCAAAATGCTCTGTCTGCCCCATTAGGGATAAAGACGTGATAGTATGTACTTAACGATCGAGCTGAAATTTTGCATACTTGTGTAAGACGGACGATAATACAATATAATGAAATGAGTGAGCTGTTCTGATGATAGAGCTAGAAGATATTCGACAGAACTCAGTTATATAACAACATAACCTAGTACTTGTTTCATTTGTCTTGACAAGCAATTTATTGTAGACGATGTCTAGGGTCTGATTACGGAGATGGAAGGTGGTCGATGGAACTCAGTAATAAAACGACGCAATTTTTAAATTACAAGTACCTGGGCGACCGAGCTTTGCTCGGTTACATCTCAAACATTAACTATTTTTTTTTTATTAACATTAAACATTTACCCCACAACCAGAACCCAGGAGAAAACAGGAGCAGGATGAGGCCACAGCAATCATATCTACTCCGGAAATTCAGAACTGGATGACACAAATTGAGCAGTGCCTGAATGAGGTTTGTACTATTTCGACAGAAGGCAAGTTAAATTCAGAACAAAAACTGCGTATTCACAATTTATGCCGAAAAGTGGGACATGGAACATCGCAAATGGCCGTACATTATCAGTCTCTGAAGCAGAAAGCAATTCTGAATCATTCCAACATCCAAGATCTTATGGAAAAACAGGACCTCACGCGACAACTTCAAGACCTTCGACAAACCATCAAGGAGTCCACTAAACCTACCTCGGGAGCAGTGTCCTTCGCCGATATGGTTAAGAAAGGTGAACAGAAATTTGTACAGCCGACCAATACAAGCTCTGTGGCTATTTATCCCTGTGACAAGTTGAAATCCAGCGAAGAGACGAAAGCCCTTGTGCAGAAAATTATTAAGCCGGAAGAAATGAAGTTGCATGTGAGAGGATTGCGCAAAACTAAGAACGGTGGTGTTATTATCAGCACCGACACCAAGGCTGACATAGAGAAGCTTAAACAGTCGCCGCATCTCACGACCTCTGGCCTTACTGTGGATGAGCCGTATAAACGCAAGCCAAGAATCGTTGTCATCGGAGTGCCCTCGGTTATGCAGGAAATAGAAGTCTTTAATTGCATTTACCATCAAAACCTAGCCGACGACCCTCAAGGCATCTATTTTGATACCTCAAGATACTTTTTTGGACTCTATTAAGCTCAGTCATAAATCGGGAAAGAAGGACTCCCAGTCATGCAACTACATCATTGAAGTTACGGCACAAATACGCAAGGCCATTATAACCAAGGACAGAGTGTTTGTGAATTGGTCGTCCTGTCCTGTGAGGGATTTCACCTTGGTAACTAGGTGTTACAAATGTCAGCAGTACGGACATGCGGCCAAGACATGCAGAGCTGACACCGTCACTTGCGGTCATTGTGGGGCACTGGGTCACACAGTAAAAGAGTGTACGAAAACTGCTGAGCCGCCAAAATGTGCAACATGCCTGCACTACAAAAAACCGTGCAGTCACAAAACTGGTGACCCCGATTGTCCAGCTAAAATTATGGCCGAAAAAAGGTTTATAGACTCCATAGACTATTAATGTGCCAAATAATACCATTCTTTTAGATTTTTATTATGTAATTTTTCTTTATATAGAAAACATTATGCAAAACTTAGTTTTACTTTTAGATTTTTTTATTTTTTATACATTCTCCATTTATAATTGATATATTGTTATAATTTTTATTTTATTTTTTCCCTGTTGACTTGTTTGATTTATAAGTTTATATGTTGATGGCGAGTCCTGGTGACCCGTAACACAGGTTCTTCGGAAACCTATCATAGGCACCAGTTCTCCACATCTTTTATTGTTTTTAAATACGAGTACAAATATGTTCATTATGATTACCTTTTAAGTTACAATAAGTTTATTTTTGTGGAGGAAAATAAATATACATTATTATTATATTATTATTATTAAACCAAATTAGACTACCTACATCATGTACTTTGTAGTAGGTAGCGCAACGTAGCAGTCCAACCTTTACTCCAATATCCTCGACACACGAAGCTACGTACGTATGTCGTATCGTTGGAGTAAAGGTGAGACACAATTTTTCCGGGGTCCAGTGCTACCCTATTTGAAATACATCATTAAAAAGGAAACGGAGATATCGTTGATTTAAAATTCTGTCTTGACCAAGCCCTAGCTAACCCTTTAAACTATTTTATAAACTACTGTTTATAATAGTTTAAAGTAAGTACGTGAAGCTATAACCATTTGTAGTTTAAAGTGAGGAGATTACATTTTTCTTTGCACATTAGCTAAAAGTGGCCGTTTTTCGAAAACGTGCGTCGAAGGCTTAGTCAAGACACATATTTAAATGATATCTCTCTTTCTCTTTCTAGGATTTATTTCAAATGGTTGTAACACTGGATTCCAGAAAATTCAGGTAGTCCCTGCGCGTCTAAAATGCTACATTTTCCCAACAGCATTACGTCACGACGCATTACCATAACTATCAGCACAAATAACACACTTTAACTGACTAGAAACAAATTACAGGAACCCTTTTAAAATAACTACACATTTATTTAACTACTAGGAACCTTCGTTTATTCAACCTGTGGTTTAGCTTGCGATTGACATGCTAAACACTAGCGCCGGCTTTATCTACTCGTGCTATCGCGGCGGCGAAAGGTCGGGCGCCAGTAATCGCGATTTGCTAATTTTTAAATGATACAAGTCTTCCCTCATATCAGTTGTTTTTCCAATTTAAGGACACAGTTTTTAGGCAATTGACAGAAAAGCATTCTTTAATCAGTGCGGCCTACTTGGATGTTAAATTTATAACTAACTTTATGATAACAAGGGTAACCTCAGTCATAATCATCACCTAGGTGCTAATTTCATGAGTACAGACTTATAATGAAAGTAACAGTAAAAACCGCGCTCTTAAAATTTGTACCTGGTATTCTACTCTTACAACTTATTTAAGAATTGCAGAGTTTATGTATGATAGATTGTGGTACAAGTAAAAGTTTTCCGAACCACATTTTTTTAATGAGAGCAATGCGGTTAGCTTTGACTATGTTACTTCCTTTCTCATATACTTCATCATCATGATTCCAGCCGCATAACGTCCACCGCAGGACATAGGCCTCAAATATTCTTACCTATTTACAATCACGCTGACATTAGCCTTTCATATTGGCCCCAAAGGAAAAAATAAACACTATAAAGAAAATTTTTTATTCAAGTTTTTAAAGAAAAATCTAAATTTTGGTTTACAAAACCATTTTTTGAAGTGAAAACTTCTTTAGCGGCGTTGTGCACTTTTTTTGGAATGGCTAAAAAATGTTAAACTCGCGTCAGGACACGTGGCCTGATCGAAAATTCGTAAGAAGGCGCAGGGCGCTTGCGCGAATGTTCGTGTGTGTTTATGTTACAGCGTGCTACGCGCATCCATGGATGGTGACAGCTGATGGCTCGACCGTCTGTGTAGTGGCCATACTGCTGTGTATTTGAAAATGATTTTGTTGAAAATGAATTTGGTCATGCTTGTGACATTTGTGACAGACTGTGGTTCAGAAAAGATTTGAAATATTTTATACTGATAATTAAAGCAATTCGTGCAAAATTATTCCCTAACCATTCCAAAATATCAAAAATGCACAACGTTAATATTCAAGTTTTCACTTCTGCCGGCACTCCCAGAGTGCAACCCGTCGTTTTTTTTACTATAAATACTAAACGTGCTTATCCTCTAAGCCGGCACTTGGACGAATTCCTCCCGACTTTAATTGTTTAACTATTGTGTCTGGTATTGGCGCAGTTTGAAGAGTTATGTATCTTGTTGTCTCCATACTCCATACAACACGAGGTTGCAATAATCATGAAACATGACAATGTCTAACAGAGTGGGTTGGTACTTGTTAGTAAATAAACGTGTGTCATCGCTGGCAGTGCGCCCACGCGCGGGGTCAGACGGGCCGTGGGCGAGTCTGCGCTTGCGCCTAAAATGGTGGCGATTGCGGCACCCGGCACGACGTAAGGTGTTGCAGGAAGTGCACATTAGCTAAATAAGTACGGGCTGATTTTTAAGCTGTTTTACTTTAGTCTATAGTAACTAAACCACTTTATTTGCCACGCAAATTAAGAAAAAAGACTTTTAATAGTTTCATATGTAAACGCTATCATGTAATGAGTGGAAAACTATATATAAACGTAAGACTAAAGTATAATAATTATATATAAATTAAAACTAAATTATGATAATATAATAATATTATCCTCTTGATTACTTTTCCCTGTGACGCTAGTGCTACCGTAATATTCATTTTTAGACATATTTTCAGTTAAGTTTTTTTAATATTCTCATACTCACCCGAAAATCAAAACATACATTGGAACATGTATTTAATATCAAAAGTATGTAACTTTCTATTAAATTTTGTATACAAGAAAAAGGAAGTAAGAAAGTAGGTACGGTCTTCACCCAATTAGATAACAACTTTACTCAATGGGAGCTGGGTAAAACAATAGACAATAAATTTGTTTATGACAAAACTAGTCAATGAGATAAAGTTATCTGCGAAGTTTATGTTAGTATAACACAAATAACAATATGTAATCAGTTAATTCACTTATTGCTTGTGCCAATTTGTGCAAAAGAAAGTACATTTTTTTATATAAATACATACATAATATCACGCCTGTTTCCCGCAGGGGCAGGCAGAGACTATGGACCTCCACTTGCTATGATCCTGCCTGACAAACCTCTTTTGCTTCATCTAAACTCATCAATCTTGTCATACATGCCCTTCGGTTACGGATCTGGGGGCACGGCAGTGCCCCCACCAAGTCGAGCAAAAAAGCGCTACGGCCGTACCATGCTTTTCTCGAAGCAATTCATACCATTTTCGACCCCCTGTAACTTCGTTGTGGATAAAACTAGAAGACTGAAATTTTCAGTAACCATGCAGGCATTGTAAAGACACGGTATATTTCAAATTTCATTCAATTTGAACCAGTATTTTAAGAATTATAACGGGTCAAATTTCTTAATTTTGTCACTCACTGACTCACCGATCATCAAAATTCTAAGGCACTTCTAGCAGACCTAGAAGCTTCAAATTTGAAATATAAGTAGTGTTTGGTGTATGAATCAAGGAAAAACTAAAAAATCTAGAAAAGACCGCAAAGAAAATTAAGCCCATACAGCCAAGTCTTCAGTAAAATTTTTCAATATTGGCTTTATTCGTAACGATGTTTTACGGCAGTTATTATTATTGCGTGCGAAGCCGCGGGTTTAAGCTAGTCCCATATAAATATAGGCGCATGGTAATGCCCCTGCCAAATCGAGCAAAAAATGGGTATTCCCGTCATGAAAACACGTGTAAATTAAATTAAAGCGTCAAAGCCTCCCAGAAAAACGCATAGAGACAGGGAGTGGGCTCTTAGAAAAACTGTAGCTGAAGCTCAAGAAGTAGTACCGGAAAAGAGAAAACGGAAGGCTACCTACAAAAATAAGAAAAGTTCATAAGTCAGAGAGAGGACTTTAAGAAAATTCGTTGCTGGTAGATATACATATATACAATAAGTAGAAGGTACCGAAAAGGAAAAAAGTAGAACTGTCTACAAAATACAAAAAGAAATGAGATCCCATCAAAAACAATACTTGTCAAAAAAACCAAGTCTCGCAACTCAGTTGTTCTGCGGTAAAAAGTTGTGAGATCCATGTAATACCAAGTCGGTTATTAATTTATTCAGTCTCTACTTAAGCGACTTTCTGTTTTAATACGTCCAGTCTCTAAGACCACGATCGTGGTCCATAACAATTGAAAATCAATTGTGTCTGGAATCTCCGTACTCGAAGCATTAAGTTGTTACGTAATAATTAACAGCATCTTATAGTGACGCATATCAATATTAAAATTCTTTAATATTTTATATAAATATATTGAGACTTGGCCATCGCACTAAATAATTGAATTTACATGTGTTTTCGGGCGATTGAATTTACACCTCGGAAGGTTATCAATTCGATTGTATTTTTTTTTTATGTATGTGACGCGATATCTTCGGCAACCGTGGACCGATTTTGATGATACTTTTTTTATTTGAAAGCCCTACTCCCAAGTTGGTCCATATTAATTTGGTGAAGACACCATGAAGAACATTGAAGATATGGAAGAAACTCCTAAAAAAGTCGGTTGCTTTTTTGTAAAAAAAATAATTATTAGTTAAAAAACGGCATCAAAATTTGCGTCAAAATTACAAATTTGGCAGACATTGGCGTCAAATTAATAACAATTTCGTCTCTTGATTAAAAACAAAGTCGCTTCCAGCCGTCTGTACCTCTGTATGTACGCTTATTCTTTTATACTACGATTAAATGATTTTAATGGGGTTTTGTCTAGGTTTACATCTGAGGTTTAGATAATATATAAAACATAGTGTGATGCCAGGGCAGTTCGCTAATAGAAATGTATTGAACCCCATTTAATAAAGGGTAAAACCAAAAAAGTTTATTTATTTATTGCACAAGAAAAGGTGTACAAATGGCGGACTTAACGCCATATGGCGTTCTCTGCCAGTCAACCATTAGACCACAAAAAAAAGTTGCCCCACTTTTTGAAATAACTTTATATCTCTTTGTTCAAAAAGCAAGATTCTTTATTTGTAAAATGGATAGGTACTTTGGCTTATTATCTTCAAATGTGTAAAAGGAATAAACAATTTCTTTGATATTTCCAAATTATTGTCGATTTTTGCGGACCTCTAAATCTTAGGACAGCACTACCCCATGTAGGGGATATTTGCCTAATCTATGTAAAATACGTTTAGGATACATGCCCTGTTGAGAAAGAGGACATAGAGAGACATAGAGAAAGAGAACACAGGACTAGCCGTCCCATGCAATCGTACAGAGACATGCAACACGGTCAACTTAGTCAAAGTAGCAGAGTCTCTCGATAGGTAAATAAAATAATGTGTGTCTCATTCGCGAAACTAGAGTAATTGCAATCAAGGCAACTATACCCCCGGGGCAACTATCCGGATTTTACCCTATACCTCCTCTGCTACGTCCCTATGGCGAGCTGGTAGACAATGCTGTTTTACTCTTTGAATTAAAATCTTTAGTTTATTCTGCAATAAATAAAAAATATATAGAGATATACATATCCTACCTATTATAATTACAATTTAAGTAGGTAAGTATACACAAGTAGAAACATGTACGAAAGCGGATACGTATATTTATTATGTAGATTAATAATAACACAGTAGGTAAGTAATAATTCTACGTATCAGCTGATATGATTAACAGGTATGTTGTTAATATAATCATGTGTTTATCATATTTATTAATTAAAACAAGATTAAAAAAAATATGACTTAATCGTTCAACTAGGCGTCATCTCATCGATCATACATGATACCTACTTTTACCAACCTAATAAACATTTAGATTTGTTAGTACTAGCAGACATGTGTCACTCTCCGTTTAGGTATCGAAAATATACCTACGTTATTAACATGCGCGCGGCGACCACTCTGGAGTGGTATATTCAGTGACATGAATTGTTTGTCCAGAGTATTAAGAATTAAATTGGCTAGCAGAGGATTTCTGGGTATGTAAACGAACAGGTGCTGAGTTTTGACGCGAGCTAAATTAAACCATATCGTTAACAGTATTGAGTAGATACTTATTTGGATTCCTTGCAGAGTAAGACTTCTGTACATGAGTACTAGTGCTTATTCTGTAGCATGAGTAACATACCTACACGATTTTACTTACCAAGTTTTATTCCTCAGATCACTAAGCTGTAACTATTAATACCATTTCGAAGGACCTGCGTTTGATCCCCAGCCAGGGCACGTTAGAAAATGGCCTTATTAATTGCCCCGGGTCTTGAGTATTTATCTATCTGTATATGTATGTATTATTAAATACATATCTTTATGTATAATTATATTTTTAAAGAAAGAAAAATACTTAAAATTGCGTTCACGATCTCGTGCATTGTTGATGGGGTTAAATAAAACTGCTTTTTATAATATTTTGTATAATTTTATTTATAATGTAAAAATATTAGATGTTTTAAGTAAAACTTAATTTGTCGATAACGTTATTTACGTAAGTTTTTTTTTATATTCCCTAAAGATCAACTCTTTTGAGGCGCACCAACTATTTTTCGTAGCGCACCTTTTCATTGCGCTCACGATAACCTTTTTTTTAACCTATTCGGTGATCCACTGCTGGGCAAAGTCCCCCGTATAATATCCGGGGGACTTTGCCTAGCAATAAAACTTCCGATAGCAATAAAAGTATTAAAATTTAATTCCGTCGCTTGACGGTAGCCGACGGTCGTACGGCAGTTTTTGACAGTTTGTGATAGATTGACATATGACGCGACAGTCGGCGACTATCGCGCGCCGTCGCACCACACAGGGCGGCAACGGTCGCTAACGGTTGCCGACTATCACTCTATCGCTGCTCTGTTAGAGACCTTAGACTATCACTCCTGACAACATGGCATATCATACGTCTTTTTCTAATCTTATCAGCCGTAAGTGCCGTAACCGATATCATTTTGCAGAAATGCAAACAACAACGTATTTTGACTGAAATAATTTGCTAATTCTTATAATAAATATCTTATCTGCGACGGCTGGATTATTAAAGATTATTCGGTCAATTCGGTCGGACACAATTTTTAAAATTAAATCTTTTGTTTTTATGTAAAATAGTTTATTTATTCAAAGATGGCACAAGACATTGGCCCATTTACACTGTAGAAGTTTCTTGCCTGTTACATACAATTTAATTAAAGTAATTTATTGTTTGTATGGCTGAAGTTTAGTTAAGACCATGCAATTTATCCTTTGCTGCATTAATAAAACTTTTACAGTGTAAATGGGTACTGAAAGTACATCGGAAACTCAATGTCAAGATTCTCAAGCCATCAACTACACAAATTAACTGTCTACTCTGAGTCAAAAATCTCTCAGCTATACGTATGAGATAAACAATGAGAAGTTGACCTTACAATAGGCAAAATATTAACGTACCCCTAGTTGAATTAAGGGCTATAATCACTGACCTTCATATATACAAGTACGCTGGACAGAGATATTGGACCTATGATTAGCCGGGCCATAGTGAGGCGATTTGATTTTCGCCATTTTGGCGTTGATCGTAGGCATTCGTAGCAGTGGGTGGGAACGGAACTAAAAGTTACGTCAGATTTAGTTCTCTCCCACGCATTGGGGGCGCTTCAAATAGGCACAATAAAGAGCTGTCATTTCTAAGGGTATCATAGGTCCAGCGTACTTGTATATATGGAGGTCAGTGGCTAAAATACTTCATGATAATAACTAGCAAAAGAATAAAACACATTTTATTTTATATTAATGACCTCCGGAGGGTTTATTTTGAGTTCAATCCCCAGGCAAAGAAGTTGGAAAATTGTTTTTTTCAAATTGTGCTTTCAGCCGCAAATAACGTCCACGTAGATTTCCAAAATGACCGATCAAGAGCGGCCTGCGTTCAGCGCTTTCCAGAGACCCTGGTCAGGTCATGTGACCACCTTGTAGGTGGTCACATGACCTGACCAGTACGCTTACCTTGCCAGAAATTTGTCAAAAACAAATCTAAACAAAAATTGGACATAGGCAAGAATTTTGGAAAAATGGGCTTATATAGTTGAGCACAGTATGCCCGCGACTACTGTAGGCGATCAGTTGGCGACAATTGGCGGCCATAGAAGACTGGTCGGCGAAAATCGGCAACCAGCGGCCACCGTCGAGCGACAGTTTTTAACAGGAGTTTTTTTTTATCAGGAGACGTATTTTTGAAATCACTTGTCACATTACGAAGGGTTTGCGCGAGCGTTTCCAAACGGGCGCATTTTTGAATCGGTAGTTTGCGAAGGATTTGCAGCGAGTGGTCTTGACCACTCGTAATTTTGACATTTGTAGCGTAGATATGTCATCGAAACTAATCATGGGAAATCCGTTTCATTTCACGTTGCTTTTTTATTCATGTTCGAATTTTTTGAAAAGCATAGACAAATTATCGATGTTTTCTGCGTAAAACGTTATTGTTTTTCGCTGACACGACGGTTTCAGCAATGCGATCAATTAGTATTTTACGCGAGCGGTGAGTTGGAAAACTCCACGTTTTGTGTTTCGCTTAGTCCCTTAATGAAAAATAGCACTCCAGGTGTCGCGGACATCCTGTTGCTCGTATGTTAGAGCCCTAAGAGGGCTATATCTCTTATATTGGTAGGATAAAGAGTTTATAAAACAAGCCGTAACTTCTGGAAAGAAGTCAGCAGTTTACAACATCTTACAATAATCTTATCTAATCGCCGCGTCCTCAAAACATACAGGTGTATGTACTGTCGTGTCATACATTTTCCTCGCCGAATTCGTTTTGATTGAAAGCGCCCGCGTCATAAATGTTTTGGTGGAAAATTATCACTTCACATACAAACTGTTACAGAGTATTTCTCGAGCAATTTTACTTGAGAGTCATTGATTATACACATATTGGAAGGGTATCGCTATAGTATAATGAAATTAAAATAACGATCAATAACCGGTCAAGTGCGAGTCGGAGTCGCGCATGAAGGGTTCCTTACCATTATCTATAAAAATCAAGTTTTTGTTATGGAAGCCCCCCTTAAATATATACCTTTTTTTATTTTTTTTATTTATTATTAAAATAAAAATACAACTGATTATTTTGGGAATATTTAAAGTGCCTTCCTGTTGCCATTATTGATATCGAGCAAAAAAAGACCAAAAAAATCGCGTTTGTTGTATGGGAGCCCCCTTTAAATATTTTGTTTTTAGTATTTGTTGTTATAGCGGCATCAGAAATACATAATTTGTGAAATTTTTAACTGTCTAGCTATCGCGGTTCTTGAGATACAGCCTGGTGACAGACAGACGGACAGACAGCGAAGTCTTAGTAATAGGGTCCCGTTGTTACCCTTTGGGTACGGAACCCTAAAAAAACAAAAAAAATATCGACATTCCCATTCCACAAATTTCCCGGGTGGCTGCACACTTTTGTAAGGCAGTGCCGATTTTTATTTGTTTTCTATTATTCCAATTTCACTATTTTACTGATCTAGTTTAGCCCATGGTTTAAATTATGACGGGCATGTCCCTTCCACGTTTTATATTTGAAGCCAAATGTAAACTTCAAAATTCAAAAGTTTGCTTCCAAATTATTACATAGGTATCTGTCCTACTAATATTATAAATGTGAAAGTGAGTTTGTATATTTGTTTGTTTGTTACCTCTTCACGCTTAAACTACTGAACCGATTTGGATGAAATATAGTATGGATGTGGTTTGAGACTCGGGGAAGGACATAGAGTACTCTTTATCCCGAAATTCCTACGGGGAGCGAAGCCCGCGGGTACAGCTAGTTATACATTGTCCTTTTTTATTAAGTACAAATATTTTAAGGGGTGATTCAGTCCATCATTTTGAACAACTTTTCCCAATAAATTTTTATCGAAATACGAAAAAATAATTTTCATTTTCCATAGTAATGATATCACGTGATTACTTCGATTTGTATGAATACCGAAAAAATATATTTCGTATTTCGATATACATTCATTGGGAAAAGTTGTTCGATATGATGGACTGAATCACCTCTTAAAATATTTGTACTTAATTAAAAAGGACATTGTATAATAAATATATGTACAGGTTCTCAACTAAAGAATTTAAAGCAAGAGAGTAAGAGGTATATGAAAAGCATTCCACTTTTTGATGCAATGGAGAATTTAATATAAAATTATACACGTACGTATTATTTTCTGTAAAATTACGTTGTCCATTTACATCTTGTCCCAGCACCTAGCATAGCACCGGCGACAGCGTTTATCAAGCGCTATCGTCTATCACTATCTCACTCTATGTAATAATAACGAGCGAGATGGCACTAGTCCGTCGCGCGATATAAATTTTATCTTAGTTTATTCTCGGTGCCTTTTATTTCTTCTTTAACTCTAGCTCTTTATTGTTTATTTCTTCTTCAACCTTTCGTCTTTTCACCCTGTACCTTCCATCATCATTTCAGCCGCATTACGTCCACTGCTGGACATAGGCCTCTACCAAGGATTTCCAAAATGACCGATCTAGAGCGGTTTGCATCAAGCGCCTCCAAGCTATATGTGTACCTCTGGGAGGCATTGTTATTATTATTACCGATTAAAGACATAGTTACATTGAATCATCACTATCCAGTCATCGTCAAGAAAGACCATATTTGCGATTAACAGTCTTTCTCAACGTAGAGAGACATTCCACATTTGCAAATCAATAAAAACTATAAAGAAAAGTCACCACACTGTTTCAAACACTACTGTCATTTTATGACACCCTTGACACACCTTTTTAACACCTTGAATGCCAGCATTTGTACACTAGATTTTGAATTGTTGGTCGGTCATCAGGTGACCTTCATTAAAACAAGCTCTCTAGTCTTCACTCGTCCCTATTCAGCTGTTGCTTGGCTTGTCCTGAAGATGCCTCCAATGACGTCTTCAGCTTTGACTCCTTGACGAGCGAAGGAGATGGACAAGCCTATGAGAGCACCAAGGAGCACGCCGACTGCTAGCGCGAGGACCTTTTGCCCGAAAGGCCATTTTGAGCACGCCCAGTATTGCTCGCGGATTACGCTGAAAAGAAAAAGAAAAAATCTGTCGTGTGGTAATCGGCAGAGTAGAATAGGACCACTTCAAGTCTTCCCGTGGATGTCGTAGAAGGCGACTTAAGAATTACAAGCTAGACAAAACTTATTAACATTAGTGGGGCCTGGTGGAGAATGTAGGCCGAATCCTCTGGCTGCTCTGGTAAAGTATTGCTTTTTTGGTACAGAGAGGTTCGTGCTCCTGCAGTGGAGAGTAAAACAGACCTGATGATGATTAGAAAGTGAGTGCTCTGATGGTAATTAATTAAATTTTATGTCAATTTGTTAATATTTGTAATTGTTATTTGTCCTTTTAGTTTTAAGTATTTATGTTTTTGACTCACGTGTACGCTTTGGGAAGCTGTAAGTGCACGGGGTAATTTTTATTAATAATAAACAAATAAAGAAAATGAACAAATTTGCTGGGGTGGTGCTTAGAAAAAAGTCGGTAAGGTAGAATAAATGGATGCTCGAATATATATCATCAGAATTCCGAAAAACGTAAAAAGTCCGAAAGTAAGTAAACAAGTATATTTGCTACAGGCAAATTTAAAAAAATCCCAACGACACCATCTAGTGATAAGTGGCGGAACTACGTAATACATTGATATCGTATCGCCATTTATAAATTTGTCAGGTATATTCCAAAAGCATTATCACCTAATAACTTTTAAATGACTGAACTAATTTTCATTTAACATTACTAAGAACCACCGCAAGGAAAGTCGCTTTCACGTAAAAAAACTGCATCATTATTGGTCCATCTGCTTGAGCACTTTGATGCTACAGACAGACACACAGTCAGACATACAAACACTAATGTCAAACTTATAACACGCTACCCCTTCTATTTGTTGGGGATTAAAATGACATTTATTATCATCCTCAGCAACCTTCAACCATATACTTAGGTTAAAGGCTCAATGAATAATGAAAATCATTTGTCATGGGCCTATTCTATAATCTCTTCCATTTATGAGCAATTTATTTATCATACTAACAGTAAAATTACTGAATCATAAACAAATAAATACTTTAGAACCTACCTAATTCAGTTCGGTTTATCTATGTGATGTAACTTTGAGTGAAATCGTTGATCTTGGGGAAACACAAATATGAGATATCGTATCAGAAAAAATACACCTTTTATCAAGATACGCCTCAAACAAACAAATAATAGTTAATAGATTCAGGTGTTACTTTGTGGAAGTTAAAGTTACATACTATATGATTTGAATTACTTTTTGGATGCTGTGGCTGCAGCAGACTGGTGGCGGAATCATCATCACCAGGTCTTTTTAGTCTCCACTGCAGGAGCACGACCCTCTATGTACTACTAGAGCCTCTAGTAGTACATAGAAGCTCTAGTCTAGAGCCATACTTGGCCAGAGCAGCCAAAGGACTTGGCCTACACTCTCCTCAATGGCCTGACGTGTTGGAGAGGTCCTATTGAGTTTATATGCTTTGTTTAGCTATAATTCCTAAGTCGCCTCCTACGACATCCACTGGATGACTTGGACTGATCCTATTCTACTCTGCCGGAAACCACACGGCGAACATTGGTGGCGGAATCGCACAAAGTAATTCAAATAACATAGTATCAAACAAAGTATATTTTTTCTACTAAAGTAACACTTCCAATACCAGTGCTTAAATTAGTTGTCAATTTTAACAAATATTTTATCACCATCCCCACATATTTCCAGTTGTATGATCAACGGTAATGCTTCAGAGCCAGGGGTCCGCTACCTATCCTAAGTGACGAGACGAGGTTATTGGTTTTTGTTTTAAACACAGCGAATGCCGTATCCCTAAACTCCGCAGCCCAAAGGGTGGACCAGAACCAATCCTTGGGTAGGTTTAAAAAATGCTAGATGGCGGTCCGGACCATTTTCACGGACACAATAAGAGGATATTGCAAGCTTGAATAACCTAACTGGAAACAGTTTTTCACAAAGTATGTTTCCCAGTAGGATTCGAACCCTCGACCTCCAGATCACAAGGCAAATACCTTGACCACTGGACCACAACACAAGGCAGTCAATTTTACCAAATATTAATTTATTTAATATTTATTGCGCAATAATGTACAAAAGGTTGTCTTCCACTTCACCCTAGCTGAAATATATGACCATGCTGCGTCTAGAAATGAGGGCTTGACGTCATCATAGATAATATGCATGCCAAGGCAGGTATACTACAGGGTAAAGTACTAGGGTGTATTACAAAAAAAGCGCGAGGAGTAGAGAAATGGAAGAAGATAAAACCGAACCTGGCCTAAAATAGCAAACAAATGTTAAGAAACTTTACATTCAGATGTTTTTAGACATGCATTATAATTAGAAGCGGATATGAAGACACTTAAAGTACTGGGCACCGGCCGGCAAAAATTTGCATGAAATAAGAGGCGGAAGCAAACATAGTGCCTAATTTAGATCAAACAACTAAAACTGATAGTCATAGCCGTAATATTCTTCTTCTTATCGTGTGTGTTAGTTTCTAACACTAGTGTCAGAGTTTTTAAACCGCCTTAAAGGCCTCAGACATGGTTTTAGGTAACGACCAATGTCAAAGACAGTGACCAGGACCAACGACTTAACGTGCCCTCCGAAGCACGGATCCTCTTACTTATCAGACAATCAGGTGATCAGCCTGCAATGTCCTAACCAAACTAAGACAACAACACAAAGTCGTTGCCCCTGCCGGGAATCGAACCCGCGACCTCCGGGTATGAGCCGAACGCTCTAACCACTACACCACGGAGGCAGGCCGTAATATTACTAAGCCTAAAGAGGTTTGCAAACGTACATTTAGAAATCGCAAGGAATCTTAAGTAAACTTAGACATTGTATCGGCTATCGACTTTAATGCTACGTAGAGATAACGTTTGCGAACGATTAGATACTAGCTGGCACGGGTTACTTGTACTTTCAATGTACACAGACATTCTGATGCATATATAAGGCTTAGCATGTCGGAAGCTGTTGGCCCAGCAAATAGAACCTTGTTTACTTCTGTCACGGCCACTAAAAGGACTTAATTTAATTTTTTAACGAGCAAAATTATGTTTTTCTTTCAAGACTGAGAGCAAGACTATCTAAATAGTTTTATTGTAACAAAGTATTATATTTTCAATTTACTTCATTTTGACATTTATATTTCTTGTGGTAAAAATTGTATTTTCATTTATTCAGTCAAAGAAGATATCATCCATAAATCATATTTTAAAAATATCAAAAATACTTTGCACGATAAGAATAAGATTACTTGTGAGTTGATATGTTTAGCCTATCACCATCGTCATTATTTCAGCTGCATTACGTTCACTGCTGAAAATAGGCCTATCCCAAAGATTCCCAAAATGACCGATCTAGAGCGGCCTGCGTCGGGCGCTTTTCTGCGACCTTGGCGGTTCAGGACATTTGCTGAGGACTTTAAAGAAGAATAAAACTTACAAGCTTACCAAATATTTCCGCAATTAATTATGCTTGTAATAATTATTTTACGAATTGAGAAAGTGTACAAACTAATCACACTACTGAGATATGTTTTATAAATTCACATCATGATAGAGTACCTAAGTAAGTACCTGTTCTGGTAACTGTACCTTTATGGGCTCATTTCATTTGCAATATCTCACTAATTCATATTGAAAATTTTGAGATACATCAATATTTTCTAGAAGCTATGAAAACTATGCTTGGTTATGATAAAATATCGTTTTCGTTCAAGTTTTGCAAAGTATTTTAAAATTGTAGCATATCTTCAAAGCCCAGCCTTATTAGAAATAAAGTTAAAAGTGAAATCACAATCACAAAATACTATACCAAATAACAACCTTGTGGGCGGGCAGTGTGGTTGTTGGAGCCTATTCATTTGCACATTACTGCCAGCAATATCATTAACACTTCCCACATATGCCGAATTCACATACACATAGTCCGTGCTTCGACTGGATATTTTTGCAACTCCTCTATTGTCAAGATTTGAAATCGCCATCGGTCCATGAGTATGCCTTCTAGGCCTGACTATTTCCACTTTCACCTCCCGGATTCCCCCCGGCACGGCAGAGCTCTTGACAACTTCTTTCCCAGACATTGTCAGGTCTGCGTGCTCTCACATTTCGTGAACAACTGAGGTGATATCGACCGCACTCTAGAGCCTGATAAGCTATCAGATACTCGGCAGGTGCTACTTCCATGGCGTTGTTTTTAGAGATGTTTGCAGATTGATAATGGAATGAAAGTGATTTTCGCAGATTAAGCTTTTTACCGTTTTACCCCTTCAAACGTTGTCAGTGCAGACACAATAGTAAAACAATACATCAGACGCCCGCTCCGGGCGTCCGACGTTTGAAAGTATATTCTTAGATTATGGAAGAACAAAAGTTAGATAAAGGTTCAGATCCTGAAATCATTAAAGTAACGAAGCGCGAACTTCTGACATGGGACAATGTATTACATTGTACCATCCACAAGTTTCTTGAATAGTGACGTGTCTACCAATAGCGGTGTGAAATCATGATAATGTGAACTAGATTTGAATCTAATTAATAAATCTAATAAATCACAATGCTCAATACCTACTTCAGCATTCATCTGAATAAGACTTTCTTGCTATTTGAAAGTTGATCATTATATTGTCCAATTGTTAAGTCTAGAATTTACTCAGGTTACTGCTAGCATTAACAAGGCCCTCTTAAGATATTTTATTAAACATTAAATCATAAAATCGGTCCTAAAACCTGATACAATAGACAATAACTCATTCATTCTTGTAGTTATACCCTTACCCTATACAATTATACGAAATGTATTGTTAGAGTCAGAAAAGTAACTTATCCATCAATCATCTTGTTACACCGAGAAACCAATTTCTAATTATTCCCTGACCCTCAGCAAACTGGTCGCGATCTCGACACAAAAAGCGAAATGTCCGGCATAGCTCGCGTGCCGTCGCCAGCTCATTACCAGCGCCATACATGGCGATCACATCGAGGGAATGCCGCCTTAAGTGGACAAGTTATACGTAGTCTGGAATTAATCAAAGCTTTGTGAGAAATTTGAAGAAAGTATTTTCGCATATTACATTTAATACATTAAAATAAATAATAATAAATTAAAGAATATTTAGGATAGAAGCAGAGAATCACGAGGAAAACTAGATGGAGCGCTTGAAAATATAATCAAGCTGGAATAAAATATAAGTAGTTAAATTACACAACCAGTCATTTTATTATTTTTGGAAAAAATAACAAAATGAATAAATCTCGATGAATTTCTTGAAAGACGATGTTGCCTACATGTCACATCAAAAAATGCCAGGAATTGACACCAATGGTAAAATATTCGTCATAGCTTGCGAGCTGTTGCCGACTCATTACCAGCTCCATACAAGGCGAGGTATGGACATGGCCATATTTATATTCAATTTTGTGTGAAATTTTGAAGCAGTATAGATACAGTGTGGGAAATTGAAGTAAAAAAATATATGAAACTTGCTAAAGTGCATAAAAGATGTTGTTTTATTATATGTTGCTGCTGTCTTGTCCTCTTTATTTTTTACATTACGCGTCCTTAGCTCCTAATTGGCCATCTTAACATAAACTTATTTCCTAAATAGCTTGCCATAAGAGGACATCTGTCCCTTAAGGCTCGCATGTCGCCTCCACCTGATTGCCTGCTGCATTGATTATTCAAATGAAGGCGCTATCGGCTTACCTTTTACTCTCGTCTGCCGTTTGTTGGTGTTCGTGTGTAAAGTCCAACAGTGTTGGCAAGATTTTCTAAAGACATTCGATGTAACATGACCACTATGACGATATCATCTGTATTCTCTCTCATCTCCGCGTATTCCCAGTTGCATCTTCAGCTTTTGTTGTTGTTTTTCGTGTGTAAGTGGCCAACACTGGTGTCAGATTTTTCAGGCTGCCTAAAGGCATCTGACATAGCTTGACAACTGCCATACAATGATGACAGCTGGGACCAACGGCTTATACGTACCTTCCGAAGCACGGAGGAGCTTGAGATTTTTTTATGCCACTTGTGGTCACCCATCCAAGTGCGGACCACGCCCGGCGTCGCCTTACTTGCGAAAGCGCTAGCAATGCGCACTCCCGCCGGGCCACCGAGCTCCAAATCCTCAGATGTAAACCTGCGAAGCCCGGGGTCCGCTTCCTTTTTTGACGCTTTATATTTGATTTGGCTTTATTTTACGACCGGCCGCCTGCCTGACGTCAACCCTCCGTAAGAATGCTATTGTAACACGAGGTTAGTTCAGGATGCCAAAAAACATGATCTCAAGCAGAGATGGGCAGGGGACACCTAACAAGATGAGGTGATGATGAAGTTGTGATAGGTGAAGTAGAGTGTTTAAAGAGTGGTGGCCTCTAAATGTTTAACCGTATAAGTTATCCGGGAGCTAGATTAGCCGATAATACTAAAAAGCGAGTCGGTCTGGCTTCGTAAGATGCAGAACCGAGGTGTTTGGCATGTACTGAGAGTCGTCTGAGAGAGGCCAATTCCTAACAGTGGAATATAGAAAGCTGCCAATGACGTCAGATGTTCTAATCACGGACCATGTCCAGGCTGATCCAGAAAAATCCCTTAAGGCTCGCATGTCGCCTCCACCTGATCGCAGCACTGCATTGGTTATTCAAATGAGGCCCTTTCACTCTCGCCTGCTTTATCGGGAACAAAAATGTTAACAGGGTGTTAGTTGGCGACTTGTTTTGCATATTACGTACAAGTTGGCAAAAGATAGTTACCATTAAATGTACCCATTCAGTGGTTACTATAGCATTTATTTTGTTTCCGAAATAGGTGGGATCAAATTTTTTAGGGATCCAAACTGCTTTACGTAAAATAATTATAAAACGAGGAAAGAGGTTTAAGTTACTTTAAGTATAAAGCACAACATCTTCTTTAGAAATATTAAGAAGGGAAGAGTAGGAGTAAAAAAACTAACATAAGGTTGTTCTTGGAGAAAATTAAATAAAAGACAGAATTCGGCCGAAAATAGAAGAGTCCTGGAAGATACGCTACTGACAAGAACCTACTTATAATGCTCAAATAAATTGATGATAATGATAGCTTCACTATATTCCCATTTTATACTTTTCAAAAATCATATTTAATTTCTTCATCTCAGCTTGTTTCTGGCGCATCCTCATCTATGCTGCTTTAGCTTATAAGCTATACCCCATAAGACAGTTGCAGCACAAGATGTTTGTGCTTAATCTTTTAGTTAAGTCTTACGACTTTCACAGGAACAAATGAATTTTTTCTGCTCTCCGGTCTAAAATAGATCCTATTTTAGACCGGGCAGCAGACAAATTCAATGGTCTTAAAGAATTTTATTTCGAAGCAAATGGAGATGAAAAACCTATTAATCCCATTCGCAATGCAGTATACGATAACAAAAGATAAGGATATGCCCAATGCTATATATATAGGTAACATTTATTTCATTGTATTTACTTAGACTTACCCTGATAAGATAAGAATCAAGGCGTATCATATAGATTATTTATGTTTCTTCTTAATCTTAAACAATAATGTTTTTTGTAGATGACAGGTATTAAAAATTAACATTTGTAATGTACGTAATAATAATAATAGTATCTTTGAACCGCCCACTGCCACTTTAACAATCTAATGCACAGGGCTATGTCAGTGACCTTTACAGGTAAAGACTGATAACTTTGAATAGATGCACAAAGTATCTAAACAATGACCCCCCAAATCTTCAGGTGCAGTGATAACAAGTTAATAACATATTCCCACGTGTGGGCGTGGGCGTGTTAATGAAACTAATTCTCCAGCCACGAATCACTTAAATAAATCTACGGCGTCATTTTAATTTCTATGTATGTTTTCCGCGTCTGGTGCTAAGTGACTACTTTTGAAAACTTGAGCTTTCAATGTTTCTTCTTAGATCTAAGAGTTGGCTGGGCTCTTGTCGATGCAGTGCTTTCCATGTCTCTCTGTCTTCCGATAAGTAACCTCCTTACATGTTTTAATGTTTGATTTTTCTTATGTCTTCTATTTTTCCTTCAATTATAGTTTCAAAGAACGCATCGTGACGTAATAGATGATCGAATTTTTAGTATTTGTCTTTTCTCACCTTCTCTAATACCTTTTCATTTGTAACTTTTTTTCTCCAAGTAATTTTTTTAATTCTCCTCCAGTATCACATTTTGAACGCTTCTAATCTATCTTTATCCTTTTTGGTCATAGTATACATTTTATTTCACAGCCGTACAAAGCAGTACATACTATGACCAGTCCATATAATTTTTTTTAATGTTGTGTTTCTTAATTGTTTTCAGAAAGAGAAAGAGAGTGATGTGTTTTCAAACTGAGATACCACTTACAATCAGGGCGTATAGGATATTGACGCCTCTAGGTGGACTCTTTTGAAATGGCATTATTTTTTAATTTCAGAAAATGGAGCTTCTCCATGTAATAATGAAGTCGGGCCCGTCTCCGCGGCCTCTCGCCTGGTCTCTCGAGGTTTCCTCGTCAGAGACCGGAGAAGACTGGCGCATGGTGCGAGCATTTGGAGACCGGGAGCATTGCAGGTAAACCATTGAAAAGATACCATCGTATTCATATTAGACGAAGAAGATTCATTACAATCCGGATTTAAAAATAGAAGCATTTTTTTTTGCTTATGTTAAATTTATTTAAAGTAGTACTTCTTTAATTAATAGTAATAAGCATATTCTCACGATATGACTGGTTTAGGTGTTTTTTAATGATTATTAGTTTCTATTCTTTAATTTGATTGTTGATTTCTATGTTGAAATCACTATTTGTGCAAGTAGGTAGAGTCGTAGTACTTAGTAGTAGATCAGAAGGTAGACCCGTCTATTTAAAAAATCTAGGTCTATAAATTTGTCTTTGGACCATCCGAAAGGGTGGGACAAAACCAACGGCTGATGTTCTGTACAGCCGTCTTTTCCTGGTTTAAAGTAGGTACGACCTTTGACTTTACGCTTGTTAATAACCGATAGGTAGTCCAAATATTTGAAATTTCTTCTCAAATTATAGGAGGTTATGGGACCTACGACCAGAGAGGCGACGGCGGAAAGCCAGGGGTACCAGAAAAGGGCGAGCTGATAAGCCCACCTGTTCCACCCAGTTTGCTAGTCCGAAACCGTTAGAGAACGGAGAGGTAAGTCATAAACTTCTTTCATATCCCAGCTAAAATGCATTGAAACAGAGGAAGAAAGTTCTCAAAACTCGTTTAAATAGTATGTCTACAATATGACATCTAGTGGCGACTACTCGAATCGCTTATAACAATAAGGATGCTTGCTTATTGCATCAAGCATGATTCAACATATAAGGATTCAACATATAATACTAGGGTACTTTGCAATGGAAGCCATATACCTAGATAGTGCTTGTGTTTAACCGAACCCTTTGTATTATTAGCCAAGATAACCAACACTTTTACCGTTCATAAATTCAAAACTAACCAAAATGTTGTCTTGGAAAACAATCATATATTAAGCTTCTATTTTAAAGAAAACGCAAGAAATATAACTGCCTGGACGAAATGTAAAGAATGCAGACTCCGTGTTGTGAAAAAAGTGGCCAAGTGCGAGTCGGACTCGCCCATGAAGGGTTCCGTAGTAGCAAATAACATAATATAAAAGTCTTGTAGTATGTTTTTATTAATTTTTATATTTGAGTTGATTGAATGAAAGGTAAATTGCCGTTTATGATTTATGACGTATTAAAAAAAAACTACTTACTAGATCTCGTTCAAACCAATTTTCGCTGGTAGTTTTTATGGTAATGAACATCATTATTTTTTTTTAGTTTTATCATTCTCTTATTTTAGAAGTTACGGGGGGGGGGACACACTTTTTTCCACTTTGAAAGTGTCTCCCGCGCTAAGTGTTCGGTTCAGAAGAAAATGATATTAGAAACCTCAATATCATTTTTGAAGACCTATGCATAGATACCCCACACGTATGGGTTTGATGAAAAATAAATTTTTGAGTTTCAGTTCTTAGTATGGGGAACCCCCAAAATGTATTGTTTTTTTTCTATTTTTGTGTCAAAACCTTAATGCGGTTCACATAATACATCTACTTACCAAGTTTCAACAGTATAGGTCTTATAGTTTCGGAAAAAAGTGGCTGTGACATACAGGCGGACAGACAGACAGACAGACTTGACGAATCTATAAGGGTTCCGTTTTTGCCATTTGGCTACGGAACCCTAAAAATGACGAGATTTCAAGTTCAAGTAAAATTTACTGTATCCGTACAAATATTTTTAGCAGACGGTTTTGAACTAAATCTCATATTTTGTACTAACTAACTAATAATACTTTAAACTATTTTCCAGGTGCACGTTGGTCTCGGAGAGGGCGTGATAGCCCGTCGAGTGCGGGTCTCCTTTCGCGGCTCCCACCCTGCGCCTGCGCGTCGGCGATACTACACCCTGCGAGCGCTGACGCTCGCTGCCCGTTGTATTTGCCATGGACACGCGAGGCATTGCTCTGTTGATGCTAAGGTAACATCTCTCCCTCAGGTCTTCCCTCTTGTATGTATGTATTTAAATTCTTTATTGTACAATATGGACACCACAAAAATACAGTAGATAAAAATCATCATCATTCATCATTTCAGCCGCATAACGTCCACTGCTGGACATAGGCCTCCCCCAAAGATTTCCAAAATGACCGATCAATAAAATATAAGGTAGATAAAAATACTAAGGCGGATTTATCCCTTTAAGGGATCTCGTCCACTTAACCCAACGCCAGAGGAAAGAATGCCATTAAACCCTCTTTTTCATACCTTACTGGTAAGTCTTAGAAAAGGCGTGGTGGCCCGTCAATTACGGGTAACCTTATGTATTACTACTCAACACCAGCACGTAGAACATATAGGAAATGTAGCCCAAGAGAAAGAAAACTTGAATGTTAGCATCAGATCATAAAGAAAACACCACTTAATTCATTTATATAGAGACCTATTCGGTGGTTGACACTTCTTGCCCTTTGTATTTGCCATGTACTATTTACAAGCGACATTAAGTATATTGCCTTGTAATGTATAAAGATAGATTAAATTTCTGCAATCTATCGTACGCACCTAGGTACCAGTTTCTAACAAGGATCTATGTTAAACTCTTGTTTATTCTCAAAATGTGGTTGCCTTGTACGAGTATTCAGTAATTAATAATTTTTATTATTGCACTGTTGATGCTTAGATAAGTCTACTTATCTATTTGCAACGTCATTGATATAAAGTTATGAGTGAACTTCAATCAAGCATCTCACTGAGTCATTGTAATCCCACCTACTATCTCGTCACTTGATAGATAACCTTAGGTTATTACATTAGTTTGTGACATAAATCTTTAGAGCAGAACAGGCTTCGCAAAAAACATCTTATTGACGGATTTCGATTAGCACATACAAGCTGAACAAACGTTTTTTATGGAATCTTATATATGGCTAGATGAATTCTATAACTTCATGAGATGAACAGAATATGATAAAGTAAAAAAAATGCCTTTGTCAATACTGCTCAGTGTCAATGTGTCAATAGTACTGCTGGTCTCGTCTATGGCAAAATTTTTATATGACTGCTGGCATGTCTATTGGGAAAAAATTGTTTTTGAAGTGAAAACTTCTTTAGCGGCGTTGTGCACTTTTTTTGGAATGGGTAAAAAATATTAAACTCGCTTCAGGACACGTGACCTGATCGAAAATTCGTAAGACGGCGCAGGGCGCTTGCGCGAATGTTCGTGTGTGTTTATGTTACAGCGTGCTACGCGCATCCATGAATGGTGACAGCTGATGGCTCGACCGTCTGTGTAGCTTGGCCATACTGCTGTGTTTTCACTTCTGCCGGCACTCCCAGAGTGCAACCCGTCGTTTTTTTTTTTAAGTGAAAACTTCTTTAGCGGCGTTGTGCACTTTTTTTGGAATGGGTAAAAAATCTTAAACTCGCGTCAGGACCACGTGTCCTGATCGAAAATTCGTAAGACGGCGCAGGGCGCTTGCGCGAATGTTCGTGTGTGTTTATGTTACGTTACGTTAGAGTGTGTAATGTGTCATGCTTGTGACATTTGTGACAGACTGTGGTTCAGAAAAGATTTGAAATATTTTATACTGATAATTAAAGCAATTCGTGCAAAATTATTCCCTAACCATTCCAAAATATCAAAAATGCACTACGTTAATATTCAAGTTTTCACTTCTGCCGGCACTCCCAGAGTGCAACCCGTCGTTTTTTTTTTTTTTATTTGGTCTGAGTATTAGACCAGCTCCATTTAAGTACGTTTCCATCGCATAAGATTTAAACCATTTTCGCAGTTACATTTTCGTGTTGGTGCATTCCTGTATTTTCTGCTTCTTTCAGGGAGCCAAATGCGATTGCCTCCACGCCACTTGTGGACCACAGTGCTCTCGCTGCTGTTCAGGTGGCCACTGGCGAGCTCACGAGCCTTGCCCTGAGTCGGACGACAAAGAATGTTCTTGCGGGGAACGTGGAGCCTGTACTTACGATGACACGGGAGCAATCATCTGTGTCAACTGCACGGTCAGTATTTGTCACATCTCTTATGATTTTTATGCAATCTGTGACCACAACAATAAGGCTTGGTGCAAACGGGCCACTGACCACAGCCACCGGTGGCGTCCACGGACTACTTTTCTATAGTTTTCATACATTTTGTATGGGCTCACTGCACACTGTGACGTTGTTGGCGGCCACTAAATTAGTATGAAAGTGGTCGGTGGCTCGTTTACGCCGAGCATAAGAGTCTTCACTCTTCACTCTCTTAGTAATTTGCCTCAAACTGTGAACTCGAAACCCCATATTCCGCCAACCTCTGAGTGTTCCCGATGTTTTTCAGGAGGTCACTGGTAATCTCACAAGCCTTGTTAAACTTTGAGCAAATGCTAAAGCAGGTAGTCTGCTTACATTATATTTAGTATGTAGAAACATCACCAACATCGTATTTATGGTGCCACAAAATATTTATTAATTATGGTATTTTGTTTTCCCTTTTCCAGGAGAATCGAGCTGGTCCCCTTTGCGACCGATGTCTTCCTGGATTCTACAGTGTTCTACCAGATGGATCCTGTCAGCCTTGTGAGTGTGATCCAGAAGGTTCTAACGGTAAGAATACTGTTAAAAGTTAGGTAAAAACAGGAAAGCTACAGAGAGCGACGGAGTAAGTTGGCGAATCGCGCCGGTTTGCGAAATGATCAAGTTGTTATACGACTGCCACTACGACGCAACGCTGCAGCACCGGCCATGCTGATGGTTACTGTCGCTTTCTATCGCAAATTATGGTTCTGAGTGACAGAAAAGGATAGCAGCATGCGAATGTGCTGTTCCGTGTTATGAATGACACCTAACCTTAAGTCGTCATACGCCTCTGTACTCCGCAGGTGTGGACTCATAAAGTCGGTCTAAACCTGTTTCCCCATATTAAATATTTTGCAAAACACAAATGCATCGGATTACATCGTATGCTCAAACAAAAGGAAACGAAGTATAGTTTTCGAAATAAGTATGTTTTATCTAAAAGTAATGTTTTCAGGAACCTGCCACTGGAACAAGAAGCGCCACCAGATCTCCTGTTCTTGTAACCCTGGCTTCACGGGCTCCCTGTGCGACTCCTGCGAAGACCCGGCCGCGGTGTTCCCCAACTGTCTGACGCCGACGGAACCGCCGTGCAAATGTGACCCGAGGGGTATCGTGGACCCCACCAGAATATGTGACGAAGTTTGCGAATGTAAGGTACGAGTATGGCCAGCAATTCTGTGGGTCAAAACTTAGATTTCATTAAGGTATCAGCAGATCAAATTTGGCCCCTTCTTCTTCTTATCGTGCGTGTTAGTGACTAACACTAGTGTCAGAGTTTTTAAACCGCCTTAAAGGCCTCTGACATGGTTTCAGGTAACGACCAATGTCAAAGACAGTGACCGGGACCGACGGCTTAACGTGCCCTCCGAAGCACGGATCATCTTACTTATCAGACAATCAGGTGATCAGCCTGCAATGTCCTAACCAAACTAGGACAACAACACAAAGTCGTTGCCCCCGCTGGGAATCGAACCCGCGACCTCCGGGTATGAGCCAAACGCTCTAACCATTACACCACGGAGGCAGTCTCAGTATTTGGCCCCTCAAAGCCTTATACTAATTATCACTGTCTGGGGCATATCCTACAAACAACTAAATCTTTCACTTGTCTCTGTCTGTGATCATTATGAAATTCATTTCTTAATATCTAGATAAAAAATTGTTTGATCGAGGTTGCAAATTTTTGCGTGAAAGTTCAACGGCTATCGCATTGTATTCTGTTACTACCTGATAAAATCTGACACCAGTGTTGGCCAACATACACACATGAAAAACTATCAAAACAAACAAACATGCTGTTACCGTCGTAAAAGTGAGAATCTAACAGAGAACCTAAACTGAGAGCAGAACTTAATTGGTGTAATTTTCTAGTGGCTATTTATGTTTAGTTTTCCTTAATAAGGTTCAAACAAATATTGTCCAGGTCTTCTTTTCATCTTTATTATTACTTTCTGCTTCCAGAAAAACGTGATGGGCGACCGCTGCGACACATGCGCGTTGGGCCACTTCGGCCTCAGCGCAGACCTGGCCGAGGGCTGCCGGCCGTGCTACTGCTCGCATATCACCGACTCCTGCTCCACTGCTCCTCATCCCGAGCCTGACCAACCAGATGTAAGTATTCTTCTTTCATCCAAATGAATAAATAAGACGGAACATATTAAAATTTTGCAATTAAAAGTATAGATTAAAATCACTCATCATCATCCGAGCATATTTTCCTGATTGCATCCTCATCAATAATGCTTCAGAGCTCGGGGTCCGCTACTTATCCAAGGAGATTTGACGAGGTTACTGGTTTTCACACAGAGCGACTGCTATCTGACATCCGCAACCTAAAGGGTAAACCAAAACCAATCCTTGGGTAGTTTGATGATCAAACGCTAGATGGCGTTTGGGACCCACAGATTATACGTTCCTTCCGAAACACGGAATCACCTTTTCGGATAATCAGGTGATTCAAATAATAACCAGACTGGAAACAACTTTTCACACAGTATGCTTCTCAGTGGGATTCGAACTTATGACCTCCAGATCACAAGGCGAACGCCTTGACCACGGAGACAGTCAAATAGATAACTATAGATGAAAATCACTAAGTTGAGGAAATGATCAGAGATAATATTGATATATTGTTTTCAGATAGTGCTACCTTTGGGGGACGCGTGGCTGGTGAGCGATGCTGAATTAAACCAGACGCTAGAGTCATCAGTGGATGAGCAGGGAAAGCCGTACATCGTCAGCTATGAGGTACACACATTAATGTTTTTAGCTTTTTTACTATTTTGTTTGTTGTAAAATCTATGCATTCCTATTTTATCTAGTCTATTCCTGTTCTTTATCAGGATTCTAAACGTTCTGTGTTGAAAAATCCATTTCATAAGAAATTTAGTTTTAGAAAATTATTTTTGGATATGCGTTACTCCAGGGTCACTCAAAAACTTATGGAAGAACTCATTAATTGTTCCTAGATTAGGAAGAGGTTCGAATTTATAGTGATTTTTGCTATCTGTTTTGGGCTACATGCCATATTTTTATCATACCATGCTAGTTTTTTTCCATTCACTTCAACCAACCAGATCTGCTTGGTTAGTGCTTTCATCTGCTTGATCCACTCTTTTTGAGTACCTAGCTCAAAAAACACTGCCCTAAAACAACATTGTTGCAGGTAGAAGGCTGGGACTACTTCTACTGGTACTCTCGCTCCTGGCAGGGCGAGCATCTCGACACATACGGAGACCTTCTGCAGGCTCAGGTCTACTGGAGCATAGTAAGGGGAGACACAGAGGGGAACCCCACCGTAGCTCCCGATTTCATACTCATAGCTGCTGGTGAGTAGAATTTCTAGAGAGTCTCATTATAAAGGAATAAAATGATACTGCCATAGGCAAAAGGACGCATGTGAAATCTCTTGAATAGGTAGTGATTTCTACTATTGATGTAGATTTTCAGCAACTTAGAGGGCATACCACGAAGTATTTTATTTTTAGCTAGTACGCTTCTGATCTTTATGTTAAAATTTAAGATTCTTGAAGTTTCAGTTATTTTATGATTAGGCGATAAACACATTGCACCACGCTCCGCCGCATGGTGCGGAGCCTCACTATACATATACAACTATCTCAATTTGTATTGAAAACTCGTATAAGGTGTTGCTTTAAGTGTGTTGGACATCACACTGACACTGCGTCTCCGCGTGTCGTTTTTGTTCTAAAGTGACAATTTAAAATAATTGAACTGCTACTGAGTCACAGACTGAGTGTAGAAGAAAATAATATCTTTAAAACTTATTGGGCTCGATACTTTATAATTTTCACATAGTATTTGTCCCACAGACGGCACCAAACTGGCATCCACCAACACCAGCCACGAAGCCGCCGGCTCCATTCAGCTATCAGCTCCTTTGCTCGAAGGTAGCTGGCACATTCTGGGAGAAGAATACTCGTCTATGGCCACTCGTGTGCAACTCATGGATGTGCTTCGGAATCTGCAGGGTGTTATGCTACGAGCACATTTCCATTTCGATCAAGATGAGGTATGACTGACTTCTTCTTATTTATCATTATTTCTAATAAGGGTTTGGCGCAAAATGATGTTTCTTCAATTTACTCTATTGCAAGTTATGGCTTTGTAACAAGAGCGAGATGCTCAACCGCCACAAATGGAATATCTTCACGAAAGGCGTGGTGTTGCGCGGGAAACCGCGTGAGGTTGTAATTTTATGCAGCGAATCGGGTGAACTCTGAGATCGAGATGTAGGATACTGCTGGCGCCATCTCGTATGTTTCTTGTGAACTAGATTGTCGCTGTACTTGTAGGTTGTAATTCTTTTTATAAGTAAGACTTGTAAGACTTCTTCTTGATAAGTAAGACAAACTAGCTTAGTTTTAAATTACCGCATATCATTTTCCTGTATTTACTTATTGAACGGATTCCACGTTTCAAAATAGGTTCACAGTGACAACAAAATAAAACCATTGACATGCAAAAAAGTGGAATAGTTAATTGACCTTATCTACGTTTCTTTTGCGTTTCCTCACCAGAAACTTAATGGTCCATGAAAATGACTGAAAAGCGGTTACCACAGGTTCAACTTCTATATAATTTTTGGAATATCATCGGAGCTGATGCTAAGTGAGGTTTATTTTTATCCTCAGGTCCGTCTAGAAAGCGCCGGCGTCCAGCGGCGCTCGCTCCCGGGCGCGCGCGAGCAGTGCGCGTGCCCGGCCGCGTACGGCGGCGCGCGCTGCTCGCGCTGCGCGTGGGGCGCCGCGCACATCGCGCGCGCGCCGGCCGCCACGCCGCAGTTCGAGTGCGTGCCGTGCGCCTGTAACGGACATGCTGGCTGTGAGACGGGTAAGCACTGCAATAACTTTAACCGACTTTTTTCATATACACGGTATTTTACATTGGTTTTGGAGCCAAAAGGCAACTCCATAAGGATCGTTAGTAAGACCTATATAGATTTTGGCCCAGAAACAAAAAATGTTGTCTAGTAGTACCGCTGCCGGCTGGTCGGCCGGAGTTCATCTGGGGTCACGAGGCAGTTTTAGACGGACGGATGGTTTTTATCTCATGTTACACACAAATCTAGATTACACGTGGATAGATAAATTTATTTACAATAAGTACGCCATTTTTTTCCAAAACCAATAAAATGTCAGCGTGTATGTTCATCGAGAAGATAGGAATGGATGAAGGCATCTTCACTGAACTCTACCGACAAAAGCAAGCTCTTAAATTACAATAAGAGAACAGTAAATAGTTGAATTTTCTTTTTTTACAGTTGACGGACCCTGCGGTCCCTGTCAGCATAACACCACAGGGCCACATTGCGAACGATGTCTACCGGGACATTACGGGAATCCTGTTCAGGTATATTGATTATTACAATTTTGTTTTCATTAGATTAAATAACTACTTCTAGTGCTGCTTTTAGGCCAAGGTGCATTTTCCAGATTTTTCGTCTCCAATTAGAGAATATGCATGACCTTTGTGGCTTAGTGGTCACCCTACCAGGTTATCACTCCGGAAATCAAGACGGAAATGACCTTTTTCAGACGAGAATTTCAACGTGAATTCAAGTCTCAATAGACTCATTAGTTAGAGATTCTTTTGGAACGAGATGGAGTGATTTCTTAAGGTGTTACGCTGAATGCTGTGGGATGTGAAGAAAAGCCAGACCATTCAATGATGAGTTATCGAATAGTCCATCGTTTGTACCACTGTGTTTGAAATTATGTGTAATTAATGTTTGTTATTAAGTACAATATAGTTTTTAAATAATAAAAATGTTCCCACTTCTTCAGACCCTCATAAGAGATCATAAGGAAAACACAAAGTGATCCTATACTGCAGTGCTTAACTTCTTTGTTATAGGGTGCTTGCAAGCCGTGTGCATGTCCTCTGTACCTGGCGTCCAACAACTTCAGCCCAAACTGCGCGCTGGCCAGCGCTCAGGGCGATGACTTCGTGTGCACACAGTGCCCTGATGGGTATACTGGAGACCATTGCGAACTGTTAGTATGATTAGAAGATAATACGTTGTAATAGGCATAAATAAAATAATTGGCCAAGTGCGTGTCGGGCCACGCGCAGTGTAGGGTTCCGCAGTTGCGAATGCCAACTTTGAGTTCTTGCCACTAAAAACGTCTAAAAACTAATATCTATTGAATTTGTATGAAAATGTCGTTTTTCAAGAACATTTTATAAGTTGATCGCCTATAACTTTTTAATTTGTATACTCTACTTGGCTCTGATAGTTTTCCTTCAAACTACATTATATATACTATAATTGTGATTTTTTTCACGTGGCCATGTATAACCGTTTAGCAGATAGAGAGGGGGGACACTTGACTCGAACAAAAATTTTAACTTTAAACCCAAATATTTCAGAAATAAATCGAAAAATGGTGTTCACAAGCTAACAATATTTTTGAAGGACCTATTCAACGATATCACACTCAAGGTGTTTGTCGAGAAAAAAAATATTGACTACGTCTTTACTTGTATGGCAGCTACACTGAAAAAATATTTTTTTCCATTTTTTATTTTACGACTTTTTTGCCATAATTAATATACATATCCATGCCAAATTACAGCTTTCTAATACTTATAGTTTCTCTGTAGGACCGTGGACAGACAGACAGACAGACAGACATGGCGAAACTATAAGGGTTCCTTGTTTACTACGGAACCCTACAAAAGAGTCAGGTGGAGTTTCTCAAATAGCGACCGTTGTGTCTGTGGAAATGTTCAAACCAAAATGACCCACCTTCTCTCATGCCCGAACTGACCAACATCTTGTACAATAGAGGACTTAAACTCTGCTTAACAGGGGAGTAAGTGTGTCCACACACTGGTCTACAACTATATGAAAATGCCATTCCGAAGAAGTAAGGTTTTCTTCGTAGTGAAGCTTAATTAATTGACTTGACTCAAACATGGGTAGACATCCAGAATGTGACAGCGTTGCCAATGGACACTTGAAACCATTGAGATATTGTCACAGATTACTAATAAGTTACTCCAAATAATGTTACTAAAACAGAAATTAATCAATCAATTTTGGTAAAAATCTCATCGAAGCGCGCTTTTCTGTTTTTTAATTAAATTATGAAGCTATATGACAGTCATCTGTATCAGTCATTTATTGACCAAAAATATGGGCTTTACAATTATTAAATCTGAATTTTTCGGGTTAGTACTGCCTGCATTTGAAATAAAACCTTTTCTTCGCACATTTGCGAAAAACTTGCGAAGAAAAGCTTTATGTTCTGAATTTTCCGAGGTCCAGTGGCGCCCTCATTTAAAATAAATCATTTAAAAGAAAACGGTGATATTATTTAAAATTTCGACTTGACCTAGATAACCCTTTTAATTATTTTATGAACTACTGTTTATAATTTAAAGTGCGAAAGTGAAGCTTTTCTACGCACATTTGCGGCCACTTTTAGCTAATGTGCGTAGAAAAGATTCACGTAACGACTCAGCTCACGATTTTTTTAATGCAGCTTTCTTTTCCAGTTGTGATTTTGGCTACTGGGGCTCCCCAACGACGGAAGGCAGCAGCTGCAAGCCGTGCGACTGCGGCGGAGCGCCCTGCGACCGCGACACGGGGCTGTGCCTCACCTGCCCCGATAACACAGAAGGCGCGCGCTGCGACCAGTGCAAGGTCGGTAACTTTGAAATTAAAGATAGCTACATTTTGCTTGCAATGCCGTGTGGTTTTTCGGCAGAGTAGAATAGGGCCACTCCAAGTCTTCC
The DNA here is from genome assembly GCA_963555685.1 of Acrobasis consociella. Classification (NCBI taxonomy): domain Eukaryota; kingdom Metazoa; phylum Arthropoda; class Insecta; order Lepidoptera; family Pyralidae; genus Acrobasis; species Acrobasis consociella. The sequence goes on from OY743106.1 coordinate 1,491,401, forward strand.
CGTGGATGCCTTTGAAGGCGACTTATGAAATACAAGCTAAACAAAGGTTATTTACATCAATGAGACCTCTCCAACGTCTGGCCAGGGTGGAGAGTGTAGGCCAAGTCCTCTGGCTGTTCTGGCCAAATATGGCTCTGGTAGTACAGAGAGGTCGTGCTCCTGCGGTGGAGACCAAAAGACTTGATAATGACATTTTGATTATCTATGATGTCATAATTATATTTTTCTTGTGCTTGATTTACCTGAATGTGCCAGTAGGGTTATATTTTTGGTTATATGTTAATTTCTTTAGCATGCTCTGCCGCCTGGCCAACTTGTTGGATTTGTTTGGGAGGAGTAGTTGTTAGTGACATTAAAATTAAAAAGCATTATGGCAGATTTTGGTGCCAAATTATTTCTCGCCTATTCTTTCGATCAGCTTCTATGATCTGCGCCGGATTACCATCTACGTTTTTCTTTTCTTCCAGACCAGCATGGAAGTCTAGCAAAATTGTTTGTATTATTTTTGTCATTGACGATTGTGTGATATTGAAAACGGCTTTCTGGTTGTCTTCTCGTGCCACGAGCAACAAATTTATTTTACACCTTCTTATCAATGATCTTCTGGTGAAAAAGTGTTTACTAGAAGATCATTTAATGTACTTTGACAAGTGTTGATTTTGACTACCTCCGTGGCATAATGATTAAATCTAGTCCGCTAATCCGGAGGTTCTAAGTTCGATCCCCAGCCAGGGTATGTTGGAATAGAGACTTTTTCAAATTGTCATTCCCGTGAAAAATATAGATACTTCCATACAAATTACGCACACTTTAGTATGGAAATGCCAACTTTTTTTTGTTCTTTTACTTTTATTTTAATTCCATTAAACGTGTACTATAGTGATTTAGTATAGCCCGTGGTTCGATTTATTACGGGTATGATGTCTCTTCCACGTTGTATATTTATTTATTTACTTTGATGCAGGAAGGCTACTGGTTCGGCCCAGAGGGATGGCGGGGCGCTGGCACGGCGTGCGTGGAGTGCGGCTGCGGCGCGGGCGCGCTGGCGGCCGGCTGCGACCGCGCCGGGCACTGCGCCTGCAGGGAGGGGTGGGCGGGGCGCGCGTGCGACGTGTGCGCGGACGGACACGGAGGTAGGTGGCTGTTGTGTTGTTTTTCCCGTGTCTGCAAGTGCAACCCAAATAGGCAATTTTGGTTGCATCACGATCGTGAACTCCGTGTAAGCAGGTTTTCTGCACTCAAACTTACGAGTAGACTTAGAGTATTGTTAAAACTTATTGGTCTCCGAAGCACAGAATGAATATTATGTACAAGTTAGTATTATAAACAAAACGGAATCTGATAAGGTCCCGCGCAGTATGCGTCCCCGTTCCCCGTCCCCGCACCTCTCCCCTGTTTTCGCCTTATATAAGCGGCTCCAACCACCTGCTCATCACCCTAACAAGACGAACACAGGGAAGATTGCGGGAACAATGACTGTCTGTTCTGTATACATACATACTATCACGTCTTTATCCCGGGGCAGACAGAGCGTTTTGGGTCTTGCGGCTCTATGCACAGCCCAGGGCCGCAATACCCAAAAGCCACTTATAGCGTGGGCGAGAAGATGGAAAAGCAATCAATACAGTGATGGGTTGCTAGCCGCATCGCCTGTTAACATGATTCGCATTTTTGCCCATTCCCTCGATCGGCTTTTACGATCTGCGCGGGAAGAGAAGCAGCTGGTACATTCTAAGTTTTTTTATTTCTCCCAGACCAGCATGGGACTGTTCTGTAGGTAATACTATTATGAATCCTGTGTCCAAAGTTATGTTACCTAATTGGTACCTTATTGATTTTGGTTCAAACTAAGTCTTATTTCTCCCCTCTGGTGTAGGTATAGAAGCAGGCTGTCCAGCGTGCCACTGCGGCATCGCCGCTCTACACAACGCGTGCGACGGGGCGACCGGCGCGTGCGCGTGCGCGAGTGGCGCCGCGCCGCCGCGCTGCGACGACTGCTTGCCGGAGCACTACGGAGTCAACGCTTCTGGCTGCTTGGGTGAGTGCTTTCCTTTGGCTTTGTGATGCTACAAAGATTCGGTAAATGGCGGTTTCAAAATTTTCTTTTTAGGACTTTTTTTGCAGATAATCTTTTAGGTAAATATTTGACAGTTGTGTCTTACCTAATTAATTTTTTTTTAAATTTTGAGCATAATGCGTGATTTTGTAGTTAAAAAAATAACAAAAAAACTTTACCAATACTAATTTTTATTTACGGTTTTCTATCCACACTAGGTTACATTTTAGTCAACTCTGTGTGGATTATGTTAGTAAAAAAGAAACAACAGCAGTCTACACTGTTTGTTGTTGTAAACAATCGGTCTTTCATAACATTCTTTGCAACATCTCAAAAGCAGGATCTCCTAAGGCACTCCACGCTCTACAATTTGCCAATGTGTGATGGGGCCTAATTTGCAAACTACTATGTCACAAAATCCGAGACTACAGATAAGTACGTATTTCTGTCTCTTTAAACGTTTCAACAAGATATTTTTAAAACTATACAACTAATTTTAATAAAATTTTTATAGAACCACCTCGACACACAAAAGGCAACAAAGGACAACAAAAGGATTTTCGACATTGGTCCAGGCGTTTTCGAGGAATCAATAAAAATACATAAAAAATAAAAACAACGTGTAACGGAAAGGGGGTATTAACCCGTAAGGGAGTGAACGTATGTACTTATCAGAAAACAACTTTTACTATGGGACCATCCCTTAATTCGCAAAAAATATACCTACCTTAAACTTTTCTTTTGTACTGTTAAAACTGAATTGCAACAGAACCTATTCCTATTGCTATTTATTGAGACTTTTAACCGTTGATTCTTTAAACTCTAGCCCTTAAATCAATTCGATGCTAAATAAATTGTTTAAAGGCGAGAACACAGTGGGTTGATAACAGAGATGTAAAAATACCGTATTATACCAAATAATCAGGTATTGAATACGTATTATAAAATAAATTACGATATTTTTCGTATTATACCAACATGGCCAAATGGCATGGCGCGGTGGCCGAGCGGGGCAATGGGGTGACCAGTATGCGAAAACTTTTTTTACTTTTTTTTAAATATAAAATCTGAAAAGCTTGCGGATTGTTCGAACAATAAAAGGACTACCTACTACATTAATATATGTATTTAAATACATATATTTACTTATCTATATCTTCGAACAAAGTGACGAAATATAATACCGGGCTAACATCTCTAGTTGGGAAACAGTTCTGTTTCTGTATTCTTAGTAACTTGTGTTTAGGCGATGCAACGCAAGACCCACCGCATATCCCCACCTGCGGCTATTTCCTACCTACCACATACACTGCTGCATCACTATCAAATCATAACGAAAGTGTGTTTACACGCACATCAATGTATTCCGGAAAATTGCCATGAAATTCGCGCTCGTATACCACCCGGGATGTTTCTAATAGCTCGAAGATTCTTTACACTATAACGACTAACAATGATCGAATTTCAATATTTATACATTTTTCAAAATAAAAAACGGCTGTTCCCCTAAACTACACAACCGATTTTAATGAATTTCCTGTGGGACCATTTGACTGTCCTTTCAAAAAAAAAATCGGCCATTTGTGTCGGCTACGCGCAGTGTTGGTTTCCGTAGTTGCTAATGCCGACGAGTTCATGCCTTAAATCTAATTTTCTATTGAATTTGTATGATTTATTCTTTTTCGAGTACATTTTATCTGTTGGTCGCCTATAACTTTTTAATTTGTTAACCCTACTTAGCTTTGATAGTTTTCCTTTAACCTCACGTTTGCCGTTGCGTAGATCTACGCGAGATCTATTGTGTCTGTTATTCCGGCATTACATATGTATACTACACCTGTCAATTTTTTCACATGTCCATATACCTGTGCCTTGTTTACTACGGAACCCTTAAAAAATCGGTCCAGGCGTCTTCGAATAATTGGTGAACATACAAAAAAAAAAAGATAGCGAAGTATTGACAACCTCCTCCTTGACTGTCGTTTAAAAATAGATCGTTCGCAGATCGGATGTTCTCCAGTGTAAAGAGCCCTATAAATTATGACGTCAGTGTTCGCGGGCCGAGTGGCAATTTTGCGGCATTATGCAAGATTGCATGTTGTGTGTTTTCGTCATAAAGTATGATCGGCCATTACCGCCGGCGGGTCCGGATCGCGGCGTTTAGCGCGAGGTGTTTGCTCTGTGTTCATCAATTTGTCGCGATATTTCACACACGAGACCATATCACATTTATGGGGGAAAAAAACTTAAATAACAGTGTTATGGAGATAAGTGGAGAGGATGAGAGAGAACTTTGCCCAACAATGGGACAGACGGACGGACGACAGATTAACAAAAAAAAAAACGACGGGTTGCACTCTGGGAGTGCCGGCAGAAGTGAAAACACAGCAGTATGGCCACTACACAGACGGTCGAGCCATCAGCTGTCACCATCCATGGATGCGCGTAGCACGCTGTAACATAAACACACACGAACATTCGCGCAAGTGCCCTGCGCCGCCTAAACGAAACAGCAGGCGCAGGCATACATTTTCGCCGCGCCGTAGAAAGAGAGGGGGATACTCCCTCTCCTACGCCGCGCCTACTGTCTACTCTCCATCCGTCTTACGAATTTTCGATCAGGTCACGTGTCCTGACGCGAGTTTAACATTTTTTACCCATTCCAAAAAAAGTGCACAACGCCGCTAAAGAAGTTTTCACTTCAAAAAAAACATTGATAAAATATCCTATAGTTAAACTGATGATGATGGTGATAGGGACAAATATCACACAAATTGAGCTAGTATAGTAAGTTCGAGACTTGTGTGATGGGATACTAACTCAACGATATTTTATAACAAATACATAATTAAAACATCCAAGACCCAGCAAAGTTTGAAAGGGATCGAACCCGAAGCCTAGCATGGTGACCACTACGCCACAAAGGTCGTCAGAAACTATTAATAAAGCTTGTTAATAATCACTGCACTCGCAGGGTAGGGCGCTCAAGAGGCTGTTGAATAGCCAGGCTCAACCTTTGGCCGAAATTCGCGTCAGCCCTTGTTTCTCCTGAGGTGTTGGCTGTTATTTTGATTCCATTATACTCCCATGCTGGTCTGGGAGAAACGAAAAAACTTAGAATGTACCAGCTGCATCTCTTCCCGCGCAGATCGTAAAAGCCGATCGAGGGAATGGGCAAAAATGCGAATCATTTTAACAGGCGATGCGGCTAGCAACCCGTCACTGTATTGATTGCTTTTCCATCTTCTCGCCCACCATGACGATAAAAGTGGCTTTTGAGTCTTGCGGCCCTAGGCTCTGCATAGCCGCAAGACCCAAAATGCTCTGTCTGCCCCATTAGGGATAAAGACGTGATAGTATGTATGTATGTATTATACTAAAGGGATCTTGTATGGCCCGTGGTTCGATAAATTACGGGTATGTCCGTTCCATGTCGTATCTTCTTCTTTATTTGCCTTTATCAATTTATCAGTCCAGTTCATTAGTTAAAGCATCTCCCAACAAAGGGAGGATTTAAAAAAAAGTTTGTTACCAGCGTTGGCCCCTTTCACACACGAAAAACAAAAAATAAAATGCACACAAGTCTGACGTAGTTCTGTACTAAGATAATAAACAACACATGTTAAGAATAGAATATAACAAAATTTAACACTAGTTTTATACTTAGGGACCGTCCATATTACGTGACGCAGAATTTAGACTTATCCAACCTCTCCCCTTTTGTCACTCATTGTTTCCCCCTCCTTCCATAGCTGTGACATTAGTAATATATGCATGGCCCCTCATGCATGATTGGAGTTACGTGATAAATAATCCGTAAACATTAACCCAATAGATTGCTTAAATAGTAACCCATTTTAAAGCAAATGAACCGTGAAAAGCTTACAAACACTAAGTTATGATGACATTTGATACAACAATGGGGGCAGGAATTTGCCACAAACTCATTCAAAACGGTCCTAATGATGTATTTTAAATGAGGCATATCGCGAACAGTCGCAAAGTGGTCGAAAGACAAATCAGTGAACGTAGAGAAATTAAGCTTTTTCAAGTTTCTCTCTTGCAACTCAAAGATTAAGTGTTATCTAAGTACGTACATTATTGTATTTAAGAGAGCGAGCAAATCGAGCGAAGCGATACTTGAACAATCCGGCGTATGTTTGTTCGACGATAACTTGAGTATCTTTAAATAGAGCTTCATGATATTTGGTAGGTGCGTAGATAGAGCCAATAAAATTTTTAAGTTCGAACATGAGCCAAATCAGTCAAAGGATTGCCCAGATATGGGGTACGCGAGTTCACCGTGTGAATTACTATAATAATGATGCTAGAGATGAGCCAATAGAGATTATGGCTCGAATGCGTTTAATTTCTGTTACCTACATGTTTTGTGGCATAAATAAACGTATAAATGTGTAAATCTAACGGCACAGGTCGTGACTGGCGAATAAAGCAGAAACAATGACTCACGTTCACATCAGATCGCAAATGTTTGAGCAAACGTTGGCCGCAGACATATATCTTTTGAAAATCATACAAAACGTGCATTTTTTTATTTATTCATCACAGAATCAACATCACTTTACAATATTACTATTTTATCTTATTAACTACTAGCCGAAGCCCGCGACTTCGTTCGCGTGGACTTTATGTCTCTGGAAAATGCTCATCAGGCTGAACAACTTTTACTAAGGCGACATTTTTATATCTCTTATAGTTTAGCTGGACCATTATGGTTTTGCATCAGGCGTTCCATTTTTCAAAATCATTTATACCCTATATGTTGCCCAGGATTATTAGCTATATAACAAAAAAGTTGCATTCGAATACGTCCAGTATTTCCGGAGATTAGCGTGTACAAACAGACAAACAGACATACAGACAAACAGACAAACAGACAAACAGACAAACAGACAGACATTTTGTTTAATTCTTACTCTATTACTATGTCTCCATCGCCCCCAATATTTTTTTGGAAATATATTTAATGTACAGACACTTTTTTTACTGCTTTATTATATGTAGATTACTTACTGCCAATTACAGATTCTCATTTTGTAATTAAAATATTCAAAAATGATGTTTGGAAAACAGTTAAAATAGATTTTTTCAGAAGTCACTTCTTATAACATTCTCCAAAAATAATAACAAGATAAAAAGACAAATAACACAGATTGAGCTAGCTAAAGTATTTTTATTTGACACTAGCAGTCCATCCCGGCTTCGCCCGTGGTACATACATAGCCTATGTCACTCAGGGATAACATACCTATCCAACAGTGAAAGAATTTTTAAAATCGATCCAGTAGTTTCGGAGCCTATTCAATACAATCAAACAAACAAACAAACAAACAAATCTTTCCTCTTTATAATATTAGTGTAGATAAATTGTAAGATACTAACTTAACGATACTACAACGTGTAAAGGTACTAATACTACCCCTAATTAATTGAACCACGGGCTATACTAGATCACTATAGTATAATGATAATAAAATAAAAGACAGCAACAACAAAAATAGTCATCAATACGCTACAAAGGTCGTCAATAAAAATCATGGGCATTGGCGGATTCTGACGACAAACAATTTGACCGAATATGCCAAGCGAGACATCAAATGCAGGTATTGGCACAAACATTTGATCAAACAGGACAATCGAGATACGATCTTTGTAGCAGGAAACATCGACAAGGCGGCAGCACTGTCTTCGCAGAACTGATTAGTGATAATGATAACTGAGGTCGCTCTACTTACAGATTTCAACTACGAAGATCAAAGGATTCGTTCACTGTTCGTTGGTACAGTCAACGACATATTTTACTCTGAATAGGCGTACTACTGAACAGGCAGCTAGCTATGTGTCGGCCGTCTGTTTTTCGACCTTATAATATAATACACAATACAACTGTTTCATTTCTTCATTGTTTATTAGTTTTCGGACTAGAATACAACCGACCTTATCATTATGTGGATGTCGTACTCTCGTACTGTCCAGTTTTTATAAAATATATTTGTTTATAAAAAATAAGATTTCTGCCTTCGGATATGGTTGAACAACAGCAGATTTTCTCTTATGTTCAGAGACCTAATAATTGGCTGTAAACATGAAAACTATATCCAGCTGTATAAGTACTTAATGTGGCTGATATGATAATTAAAACTAAAACAATTAAAATAACTTCACCCCCAAACTATACAACCAATTTTGATAAAACTATGGAACCAAATGACGACAAGTATGTCAAACAAAAAAAAAATCCAAATCGCTCCAGGCGTCGAATAATCGGTCAACATTCAATCACGACGTATTGACAACCTCCTCCTTTTTTGAAGACGATTTATTTAAACTAAATATAGATAGATAAAAACGCTATAAAAAAATAAATTGCATAATATAAAATCTAAAAACAAACCACTAAATGAGCTCCTGATTCAGGAGGCAAATGTGGTGTCATATTTAAAGCCAGCGTCGCGCTGTCTGCCCGTCTGTCTCTCGCGGACTCCGGAATTAATGGCACACTTGTTGCTCTACAGACCAGAATAAACGTGGATGTTTACTGTAACATTTTTATGTAAGCTTGAATTATTACGCCAAAAAATGAAGAAAAATAAGTAAAAATCACCATGTGGTTTCCGGCAGAGTAGAATAAGGCCATTCCAAGTCCCCGTGGATGTCGTAAAAGGTAACTTAGGAAATACAAGCTAGACGAAGCTTATAAATAAACATCAATGAGACCTCTCCAACCCGACTGGCCAGCGAGGAAAGTTTTCTGTTCTGGCCAAGTATGGCTCTGGTAGTACAGCGAGGGTCGTGCTCCTGCAGTGGAGATGGGAAGACCTGATGATGAAGTTAAAAATATACCTAATTACATTGTTTTTGATTAAAATTGCTACAACGTTTTGTAATGAGTTAGTTTGGGGACTTCCTCGTTACAAAAAGAAGAACTCCTTTTTTACGAGTATATTCTTAATAATATTTACTACTGACTACCTCCGTGGTCCAGTGATCAAGGCGTTAGCCTTGTGATCCGGATGTCATGGATTTGAATCCCACTTTGAGGCATACTTTGTGAAAATTTGTTTCCAATCTGGTTAGGATATTGTATGCTTGAATCACCTGATTCAAACTGAATCAAACTACCCAAGGATTGGTTCTGATTTACCCTTTGGGTTGCGGAGGTCATACGACAGTCGCTTGGTAAAAACCAGTAACCTCGTTAAATCTCCTTGTTTAGGTGGCAGACCCCGGGCTCTGAAGCATTATTTCTGAGGATGCAACCGGGAAAATACGCTCGGATGATGATAATATCGATTGTAGACATGATTAATAAAGTAATAATGCTTTGCCAGTTCTCGCTTGCAACTTCAATCTGCATCTACAACTTTATTTGCAATATATTTCATTCAAGTACAAAACAAAACCCGTGCCAAAGAAAACAAAAACAAAACTAGTTGTACATAAAGCAAAGAACACAATAGTGCTGGGTGGGTGCGGCGCTGGCGTAATCTAATCTGGGGCCTCATGAATCCGCACAATGAGGCTGCTTCATGATAGCCATGCGTGAGCCGAGCCTTGAAAATGGTGCACGGACAACTGGAACTTTCCATAAAGTATATATTTATCTTTTAGACTTAGCCTAAAAATAAATAAATGTATAGGGACAATTGCACTGATTGAGCTAGCCTCAAAGCAAGTTCGAGACTTGAGTTATGGGATACTAATTCAATCATACTATATTTTATAACAAATACACTTGCGAACAATTTGAAAAATGCCATTTTCCAACTTGCCCGGGGATCGAACCCGGAACCTCTGGGTGCGGCAGACTATCATGGCGACCACTACGCCACGGAGGTCGAAATAGACATAAAAGACGTATGTGCCTGATTTGTTCTGAGGTTTCGCTTTCGAACAAAATATGTGTTCCAAAAACACATAAAGCACACATTTTATTCGAAAGCGGAATTCGGTATCTTTTGTAAAGCTGCATCATCATTTCAGCCGCATAGCGTCCACTACAAAACTGCATATCTGTGCTCTTAAATCCCTAGACTGTAACCACAACAACAACACGCTCAAATGAGAAGCTCTTAAACGAGACAAAACTAAGTTTCAAGACATCGTTACGGCGATGCGGTTTGTGACCCTCTATGAAGCAAGCTCACGAAGGGTTCCTTACCATTATCGTATCTGTATGGGAGCTCAACTTAAATATTAATTTTATTCTGTTTTTAGTATTTGTTGTTATACAGCGGCAGCAAAAATACATCTGTGAAAATTTTAACCGGCTAACCTGGTGACAGACAGACAGATGGACGGATAACGGAGTCTTTATTACTGACTCCTCTGTCCCGTTCTTACCCTTCGGGAACCCTAACAAAGAAATAAACTCCCTTTATTATAAAGATGCTAGCCTTAAGAATGAAGAGGGATCAGCACAATGCTTCATGATGTTAAATTTATTGTCTCGATGAATCTCTACGCAGAAACGGGCGACAAAAATAGAGACAAGACGCGTATTCTGAATTGTCTGGAGTGCTTATTTCTAGAGTGCCAATTGATGGATGCTCTCATTGATTGATAGACACTGTAAACATACCATTATCGTTGAGGAGCTCGATGGCCCGCCGGAAGTGCGCATTTCTATCGTTTTCGCAAGTAAAGCGACACAAGGCGTGGTCTGCACTTGGATGAGTGACCAGAAGTGGCATAAAAATTTCTAGAGCTCCTAATGACATGCATATTATATTTGGAGAAGAAAAAAAAGCGCACTCCGGTCTCTGAAGTAACATAGCTAAGTTTTCCTTCACCGCAGACAATAGAGAATATGCATGAAAAAATATGTGTTATCTTATATCTAACCAGTTCATTCGTAAATATTCAAAAGTAAAGTACTAACAGTGAAAACAGAATAAAAATTGGTGAAAAAATGAACGAGATATAGCGATTTTACGAAAATATGTCTACCTCACTCGCAAAAACGCTATTTTCTATATCAAATGTATTGATGATATCTAGAACTTTACTCTCTCTCTAATTGAAACTTTAAAGTGTCATAGGTTCGTCGATGATTAAGATATTTTATAAATTCTTTCATATTTGTTTAGTGTCGTTAATAAGGATTTTATTAAACAAATAAAAAATTGAGTGCATATACTCTATTTGGGATAGCTGAAAATTACCGTACTACCTACATTATACAATTAGAAATACAAGTTGCGTTTAGTGAGGGTTAATCCCGTGCTTTACAGATGCTCAGCCCGTGCCTAAATCGCTTGGCCACCACCTCAAAAAAATTACAAATAGTCTAGTTTGTTAGTATATATGTAGTTAATTATAAAAATTACTACCTACCTACGCGAGCGGACCGTTTATACTCCATAAATCAGAAAGGCAGCGAAACGGTAATAAATTATGGTGGATATGTTTAGGGAAGCCTCGTTAATGTGCGGGATGATAAACAGCTGCTAAAAACTGCTAAACGAGATGAAGGCCAGAGCATTGTTTTCAAATATCCTTTACGTTTTTGAGATAAATAGGAACTAAATGAGTTTGGGAATCTGTAAAAACGAAAATTTCGAGAAATGGGAATATGAAGATATAACCATCGATATTGTTGATGTACCTGTGAAAAACGACGGAATGGATAACTGGAATATTAAGGTTGTTAAAATATGAATGACACATCCTTCTATGCTAGCTTAGTTTGAAGTTTTTGGCGGGAAGTCAAAGGAAGGTTCAGTGGGTATTTGCTTCAAATTATTTTTCTTATTGACTTTAGTGTATTTAACAATATATTATGAAATTGATGTAGTTTGACGTTATAAATGCTTTCGGGATACTTCGTATCTCGCTAAAAAGGGTTCCGTAGGTTATTAGTAGGTTTAATTTCAGCTCTATACCAAGATCGAGGGAAGATCCGGCTGAAGGCAAGGCCAAATCAAATTGATAATGCAAACGTAATAAAACATCAGACCCGTTACAAATCGTTCGCTTGATTTATGGAGGCAAATTGCTCTGCTCGCGACAGACAGACATAATAAGAAACAGCTCTCTCTGAGTTGTTTCTTATTCAAACTACACTTAAAAATTTACAAAGGATTATGCGAGAGATTGGTTATTATGACAAAAATACCTAAGGTTCCGTCATCTAAGTACCAATTGAATCGTTTGTTTTCTGGTAATAGTTGCAGACCATACCCCAAGAGATAATGTTTATTATTAAGAACGACTGAACGTTTTAAAAAGATCAAATATCGCTATACACATGTCAAACTCACATCATGTGTGTAACATTTTTCAGTGACCTATTTTTCTCAAAGTGTAAAGACCTGAATTTCGTAAGAAACCCACCGCTTTTGATGTGTGATCCGAGCACCGACCACCGGCGGGCTGCTGCTACCGAGCTTGTTCAGAGGTATTGAAAATAAACAGTTTCTAAACTGTCTAAACAAGAGTTACACTGCAAGGCACAAGTCCATAGAACCAACAATATTTCTCATGTTGTTTTAGATACTTTAGTAACTGAATAAGTCATGGCAACATAATAACTTAATCACTAAATGTTTATGGATAAATCACATAGCTCGAGCTAGTCCCAACGTAAGTTCTAGAATTGTGTTATCAATACATATAATAAAACAGTAGGAACCACGTGTCTGTACATTTGATAAAAATTACAAAAAATGGACGTGGGCGATAAGAAAAGAGTAACAGAACACAAAAAAGATTTTTTGGATTTTTGTGTCTGTCTGTCTGTCTGTCTGTCTGTCTGTATGTACTCGCTAATCTTTAAAACAACTGAACAGCTTTTTACGCGGTTTTCTTTAAAAGATTAAGCTCATCCCTGAGCAACATATAGGCTTTGTTTCATCGAAATCTGTTGTCAGATAAAAAAGTTATCATCATTTAAAGTTTAAAGATAATTTTTCTATGGGCGATTGTTTGTCTGTTAGTACACGCCAATCTCAGGAAATACTGGACGGATTTGAATGAAACTTTTTTTGTTATGTAGCTGTTAAGCCTGAGCAAAATATAGGCTATAATTGATTTTGGAAAATGGAACACCTGATGCAGAGCCTTAATGGTCCAGTTAAACGACAAGAAATATAAAAAGGCCGCCTTGGCAAAAGTTGTTTAGCCCGCTGAGCACTTTTTGTTGAGTTATAAAAATCAAAGATCTGGAACACCTGATGCAGAACCATAATGGTCCAGCTAAACTATAATATAAGAAATATAAAATGACGCCTTAGCCAAAGTAGTTCAGCCTGATGAGCATTTTTTGTTATTTATATGCCGGAGTCCTAAAGTCCACGCAGACGAAGTCGCGGGCATCAGCTAGTGGAATAGTATACTAACACAAAGATACTATATGTTCATAACAAATTATATAGATATAAACACCCAAAAAAATTATTGAGATGTCTTATTTTGTGAGAAAAGTTGATGTTAAACTTATGTTAGCGTAAGATTTGTCAAGTAATTTTATTAATTGACTAGATTTTTTGAAAACTGTGTTATGACTGTTACAAAACTGGCTATTAGTTTCACCTATCCCGTTGGCGGTCCGTAATCAAATCTTGCAAGTTTAATTTGACCCACTTCTCGGTTTCCGATTGAGCTAAAATATTGCACGCATAATAATATTGAGCGCTGGATGCAGGCCGCTCTTGATCGGTCATTTTGGAAATCTTTGGGAGAGGCCTATGTCCAGCAGTGGACGTTATGCGGCTGAAATGATGATGATGATGATGATTGCACGCATACGTAGGTATATCGTGTGATAATGCAATATTTATTATGATGAGTTGGAAGGTGGTCATGGCATCTCTATGCTAAAACAACATAACACAACCTAGTTTGGGCTCTGTTATGATTAGTCTCGAGGAGCACTTTAACCTTTTTAAGTCATTGTTGTATTTTAAAGCTAGTTTTGTAAAAATATTTTTAAATAATTGCTTGTTACTAGCAAGTACACAGAGTACCTACTTGTAAAATATTGCCAGTTTGTTTAGAGGTAATTTATTTAGCAAATTTCCTTGCCCCCGAGTGTACGGTATTTATAGGAAGCTTATTTAGCACGATGCAGATGCACCGTTCTGCAGTAGTTCAGTTTCAGTGCAACTAAACACTCTAGACTAGATGTGACGGAGATAAAATCTGTAAAGATTTTGATTTGTATTCAGCAATGGATTGATCTGCAAAGGAACTAATCCACTAATAGGAACGATATTACGAAAAAGTAATCAAATAATAATATATTATCTTGACCACCTCCAACTATTTTGCTGTGTATGGTTTTGTTAATATTTTTTTTATCTATAAATATAATAAAACAGTAAAAAAGTGTGTCTGTACATTAAATATATTTCCAAAAAAAAATATTGGGGGCGATGGAGACGTAGTAATAGAGTAAGAATTTTTTTAAAAATGTCTTTCTGTTTGTCTGCTTGTCTGTTTGTCTGTATGTCTGTTTGTCTGTTTGTACACGCTAATCTCCGGAAATACTGGACGGATTCGAATGAAACTTTTTTTGTTATATAGCTATTAAGCCTGGGCAACATATAGGGTATAAATGAATTTGGAAAATGGAACGCCTGATGCAGAACTATAATGGTCCAGCTAAACTATAAGAGATATAAAAATGCCGCCTTAGTAAAAGTTGTTCAGCCTGATGAGCATTTTCCAGAGACATAAAGTCCACGCGAACGAAGTCGCGGGCTTCGGCTAGTATATAATAAAGTACAACAGAGATCAAAATCTTTTTCTGAAAACTGCATGAAAATTGGTCAAATAATGAAGCAGCAATAAGGATTTCAAATATAAAAGGGAGCGTTCTAATTACTATTTGTTGTAGGTAAGGTTAGGTTACATTAGGTCCCAAATCGGTGAAGGATTTCTTAAACCAGATGCTTAAGCGTCCAAAAGTCAAATAACCATAGCATCCGACTTTTATCGCACATTGATCTGCAAGCCATATATCGGTCTCCCCAACCAATCTATCACGTTAACCGTTGGATGTCGACGCGGTGTCAATCAAAAATAGAGCGGGTATAAATAGCACCAATAAGACTATTACTGTCCCGCGTGGTTTACTGTTAATACCCTTCATAGTCTGTATTTATTGCGTGTTATAGACATTAACTTTGTTAAAGCCATTCCGTGTAAAGTGGAGTATTTTATTAAGATGTTGCGTTTAATGGGATGAAGACGTGAAAAATAAAGGAAGACTTATCTTATTACAATCATCTATAATATAAAAATAAATCGCAAAATGTGTTGATAAGCGCATAACTCAACAACGCCTGGACCAATTTGGCCAATTCTTTTTTTAAAATGTTTGTTAAAATTCAAAGATGGTTTTTACGGCGAGAAAAATTTGAATAATTGCCGGAAAAACTCTAAAAACAGCCCTTTTCTTTTTCCCATACAAACGTTATCTAACTAAATGCCCTATCACCAGGGTGACGGTTCTGTTCAGGAGAATTTTTTGCCCCGACTATAAAATATGTAGGATCAAAAAAATGACACATTACAAATCATTTTGACAGGCTATATTTGGCAGTACGAAGTCTGCCGGGTCAGCTAGTTTTGTATAATTTAAAAGTTGACTTCACTAAAAGATATGACTTTGTATGCCTAACGGCGCAACACAGTGATACTTAATTTTTATGTACCTAACACCCATTGTACCTGTGATTGACAAAATAAATGATTATGATTTTGATAAGATATTCTTAAATATTAATAAATTTAGTGATAGAGTCAATTTTGCATAATTTTACGGGTTAGGTGGCGACTCGTCCCATATGAAACTCGGCCCAGGGACCAGTTATCCATTTTCAATTTGAATAGGGGTTAACTCGGACCACATTTTCTTAGACATGGGACGAGTTTACCACTAAATAATAACTAAGGGGTTTACTGAGACCAGGGTCAGCTTATAGTTTAACCCTCATATTCATAAAAAATAACAACTGTTTGCTAAAACTATTTTAGTTAAAACATGTTTCGTCATTCTATCTTTTTTCAATATTTGATATTGCAGAAAGAGACAAAACATATTTGAACTAAAATAGGTTTAGAAATCGTTTGTATAACCCAATTTTACAATTGTGCGTTATACATCTAGCGGACTTTTCATAATAAGTGTGTGTACAAGTATGTTAATTTACTTTAGAAGTCATTATATTTTTTTATTCGGACAAATCACACAGATCGGGCTAACCCCAAATAAGATCGAGACGGTGTTACGGTATACTATCATTCTCCACATCACCCGTTTGGTTGACTGGTAGATAAGGCCTTAGGCTTTAAGTCCGCCATTACACTTGTATTTGTGTATGAAGTTAAATAAATAAATAAATAAAATACTAACTCAACAATACTATATTTTATAACGAATAGGTACACATAATGATAAACATCCAAGACGTCAATCTAAAAAAGATCATGATCGGGGATCGAACTCGGAACCTTTGGTGTGACAGCCTGGCATGATGACCACTGGGCCACAGACGTCGCCATAATGTCGTCATCGTCACATTTGATTTTTCTGACTTCTTGTTTCTAAGTTCACTCCACTCTACTAAAATATTTTAATTCTTATTCATATTAACGAATAAAGCAGCGTTTCCCAACCTTTTTCAGTCCACGGACCCCTAGGAAATCAAAAACAGCTTTCACGGACCCCCTTAATAAAATAAACAGCAAAAAAATTCGGAATAGGTATTTATTTTAGTTATTACAGATACAAAATAGGTACTCATAACTGTTTATTATAAAAAATATGAAAAAATTTAATGTGAAGGTTGGTGTTGCTTTTTTGCAACTAAATCAGTGATATTCGGGTTGATGTTGCTACTAAGTTGTAATCTCAAATCAGATTCTACTTGTAATCTGTTTCTGTATTTGTTTTTTTGTATATACAAGAGTAGAGAATGCCTTTTCACATAGGTTGAAAAAAGCAGTAAATGTTTCAGTGCTTCGTCCGATACGAGACTTATACATTTATGTATGGTCTAAAGATGACACCGTGGACCCCCATACATATACTCACGGACCCCCAGGGGTCCGCAGACCACAGGTTGGGAGACGCTGGAATAAAGACAATTATTTGAACTATAGGACAGGCTTGCCCACTGCATAAATTAGTCTAATAGTTTGTGCAATACAAAAGTATGCGAATAATGCTATTACTAACATTTATCATCTTATTTACTCGCTCTCTTACTTCGGAATGCGTTACACTACCCATAACTGCATTTTAATCTGTATAACTAGTTTGCCCTTATCTTTTATCAAATACGGCATTTATGTCATTCTGATGAAATTCATGCTGTACGATTCCATCTTGGAACGAAGCAAAGGAAAATCTACCTTATAAAATTTATATATTAGAGTCACATTGCTGTTAAAGCATCAGGCTTCATTTATAATTCATAGAGCTTATAAAGTATGGGGAAAGGATAAACGAGAATAAGGAAATGTGATCTTGAAATGCGACGGAGCATTGAAAAGGTGGCAGCGAAGACGTGTGAAATCATATCCGATGTACAGCTAGAGCTTCGTGCCGTGGACGATAACCATCTCAGGGCATTAATTGGAAAACGGAACGATATTTCAAGAGCAGTGACAGATGCTAATGTAGCCTCTAGGGTTAGTGGAATAAGGATGGAGATAGTGTGATGTACTGAGGTCGTCGCGACCACCCGCGTGTTTTTATCGTCCGCTATCAGCGCAGCTATCTTAGATCCGAGCATGGCCTAATTAGTGGACTCGCGTGCCGCCGCTGCCTATCAAGCCTGTGAACTGCAATACATCCAACTCCTCTATAATTGCCCCTCAAAGATTCTATCTTCAGCAATGTAGGAACTAGAAAACTATTTCATGTCTTCAAGATATGACATCATGATTTAGAAGCTGCACTTTATTTTCTTTCGAAGTCGTTAATGGCTTAATTAAAATGTTAATTGCTTGTGGCGAGGTTTTAGCGGCCAGGACTTGCCGTGGTCCTCTGGCTCCAGTGCCTCCAGTCGCCGCTGAACCGGCCGCGCGGACGCATGACTCAACGAAACCGCCGCGCCTTTGCGGCCGATCGCGATATCGTACAATCGTATGTTCAACTTTTAAAACTTAAAAGTACTAGTCATGTGAATTTGTATTAGTGATTCAGGTGTATTCGGGTATTCTAGACCATGGTTTAGTTCAAACAGGATTGCGAAAATTGTCATCTGATTGTGGTATTCAAATCTCAACTTAGTTTAAATTAAATTATGATAATAAATTAATAATGAAATAGTCGTGTTTAAGCCGGAAACGGTTTAGTTGTAAAAAATTGTGAAGTGAATAAGTTAATTTATGTGTTATAACATAATCTAAGCCGAGTTAAAATTAAAGCATTAAAATAAATTAAGAATGAAATTGACGTCAATAGTGATGAAGCCGGGAAAGATTTAGTTGTAAAAATGAACAGATGGTTGTAAAGAACAGTGATGAGGTGGTGGGTGTTGTCGTTAGTGGTCGTGACCACGGTGCTGGTGTCCGCGAAGGTGTCGGGTCCCAGGAGGTGCGCGGGCAGGGTCGCTAGGGAGCGCCTGAAGGCGGCGGAGAAGATTAGGGACAAGAGGTTCTACCTCTACTGCTGCACGCCCACTTGTGTTACCCCCTACAGGAGGCCTAGGCCTCCAACTTCGACTAGGCGCTACCAACCGTACCATAAAACGTGGTATGGACTTAAATATGGTAAGTATCTTTTTATCTTATAATTTTTTATTGAATGATATTTAAGCTTATTGTAATTTATTTGTAATTTTTTTATTTCGATTGGCCTAACCTTCAAGCCCAGTACACAAAACAAATCACTGAATGCCATCAAGTAATTTTATTAATTCCACCCAAATCATCTTACGTGAAGTAAAAAACGTCTAATTTTTGACTACTAATTTAGTCTAAAAAATCGTGCCCATGTTGCATTGCATAGTGCCAAAAACGCTGGCCACATTTTTCGCGTTAGATCGCAATACTGATTCATTGTGCGAAAAAACAGCCAGCCCTCTGGTTATTTTTTTGAGATTAAGAGAAAATTCAAAATATTGGTAGAGGGCCGGCCCAGATATCTCGTTAGTCGACTGTAAGTACCTATAAAAAAAGTTAATTATTATCGCATGGTCGCAAACGTAAATAGTGTACGTAGCAAATCGTCTTTAAACGCTCATGATCTTAGAAATTGTCGTATATTTGCAATAAATGTGCACATATTAATCAGACTATAAAATAAGAAGATAATTTAATTCCACTCAAGACTTACAGTCACACTCACACGCTCAAGAAATTAAAATCATTGAGGCAGTTGCAAATGATTTATGCATTCAGCGAAGGAAACTCGTGTCCATAGATAATAAATGTCAGGGAACAGTCCTGTGCGATGTTGGAATTGTAAACATGGCGAATGGGAATTGCGTAAAGGCTGTGACATTACCATGCGAGATTCATAGACACGATACCGCGGCGCAGGACTAGAGCTTTGTCGAAGAAGTATTATGTAGGTACCTATATACTATCACGTCTTTATTCTTAATGGGGCAGAGAGAGCATTTTGTATTTTGCGGCACCCATTCGCAACCGCCAATACCAGACACAATAGAAAGACAATGAACGTGGGCATTTATAAATGCCGTCGGGTCGTTACGGGTTAAGCAGACAGAGCCCAGTGCCGTAAGAATCAAGAAGTGGGCGAGAAAAAGTGAAGAGATGCTAGAGATTGTAGCATGATTTAAATTTTTAGAAGAAGTATGTATTTAACTAACTGACACTCCTAAATCTCTTTCAAGTAAAAAGTGTTTCAAGAATCCTAAACAACTTTACATTTACACGTCGTTGGAGTTTAACTTCTAAAGTATTTTATTTTTTGTAGGAACATAGTTAATTAATAACTTAAGTACTAAAATTATGGCCATCATAAAACACAATTTCATTTCTGTTTAATAGGATTCAATTCTTTCTTCAATATGTTGCATTAGTTCTGATTAAAATTTGCTGTAAAATTTTCCTAGATAATAATTATTAATATAAACAAGATATTGTTATTTAATATATTTTTCATAACAAACTTTTATCTAAAACAATGAACTATAAAGACTCAAGCTGCTCCTCAAGACGAATCAAACAAGCCCAAAATCAATGGGTTTGCGTCGTTTCATTACAGGGTTTATATGGCTAGGTACCTTCCAGCTCTATCATCAGATCATCTCCAGGTCATCATAATATTGCATTGTCACGCGATATACGTATGCGTGCAAAATTTCAGCTCAATCGGTAACCGGAAAATAGATCAAATTTAACAATATTAAATTTAATAAAAAAAAGCAAAAGTTAATTACAGACATACAGACAGACAGACACTACGTGATAATCACATTGTTTTGTCTTACCTTATCAAAATGTAATGAGATAGTTTTAATGTTATTTATATGAAGCTCATCATGTTAAAACACTCATAACATATAATTAATTTTCAACATGACATGCCATAACATGCCTATAATAAAACTTACAACTTTTAAAACAAAGCATAATATCAAATGTCAAATTTAAAACCATTATTACCTGGTTCAGTTTTATATCTTCAATAAACCACCACTTACATATCGTGTTTAAACAAAACGCCGAAAGCATCTCGTAAAATTTGTTTTGCGTGTTCACATTAATGTTTTACACGGGCACCCTAATAACCATGGTGTTTTATCGTATGCAAATTGTCAGGAAACCAGAGTGGTATTTGGACCGCTGGAGTGACCTTTAGAAATGGGGCCGATCGGGCGGTGGGCTCTCACGCTGTAGGGCTGGAAATAAAAAGTTACTGTATTATATCTGGTTCAAGTAGTGACCTTTCCCAAATGGTTGTTATAATTTTTTAAATTGTGGCAAAATCACACGGTTTGCTAGGGAAATAGGTACTTTTACATTTTGTAAAAAAGTGTTGAGCTATCCTTTTTTTATATTCTTAGTTACCTATTTGAAATGAATCTCTGATCTACCATTCATTTAATTTCTAATTCAAATAAACGGGGCTTAGCACGAACCTTTTTTGTTTTGTCTAACGTTTCAAATAGAGGACAACCTCCGTGGTTGCCGACAGACTGGCTGGAGTGCAACGGTGTTTCGTTGTTGATGATGAACGCAGGTTTAAATATTTTTGACAAACATTAAAACTGTGTTCGAAGCGTGATAGTTTAAAAACCAACATTTAATTTCTGTCTATGTAATACCACTTTCGTCAAAAATTTCTCAAATTTGCTGATGTCATCACTCTATTGCGTTCATGGTCAACCACTCTTTGTTTCGCTGATTTTCTAGATCAACATCATATCAGCCCTTCTTTCGCTTAGTCAAGAACGGACGAAGAGATCAACACAAGTTGGACATGTCGTTTAAAATATCTTAGTCGTTGCAGCTTAGATTTGTATTGCTTTTAATCATCATCATCATAATTTTTAGGGACTCTATTTAAAAGTAAATTAAATTTTTTTCGTATCCGATCCTAGTCATTAGTTTTCATGAACCCACTGTAGACTTTCCTGTATGCGACATCTTGTTCCCGCCTTGGCCGTTGTAATCAAATCCTTACCTGCAAATTGCCTGACATCGTCAACCCACCTAAAAGTCACTGTTCTTTTATCAGAAACTTCATCTTTCTCATCATAACTGAGACAAAGGTCAATGTAATTAATTTTTATGCTATAGATTCTAAATACTCTCATTTATTTGTTTATTCTGAAGATAATGCTATCGGTCAAATTAAATTTTATGGGCTATTTCGTGACCTCTAAATAATAAGTACGGCTGTTTTGTGTCTTTATTTAGATTTGTAAGGCCTTCTCCTTAGTAACAAACAAATTCAACAGTTTTTCGATGTGACTTATCAATTAAAGCTCACGTCACTCTAAAATTATCGAAGGCCATCGCTTTGCCTACAATTTGGTGTGTTACGTGTTTGTTGCCTAAAAAAGATGGAACAACCTTTACCTATTTGAAATTTTCTTTATCGGTTTAAACTCCGAATTTTAAATATTTTGAAAGTTATGAATATTGCATAGGGTTTAACTCAGCTAGTCTAGTCAAAAAGGCCGACCAGGTCTTTCCGATGTTGTTGTACTGCCTACAAACAAAAACGCTATTCAAACCACGACAAATGTTTTGAATAATATAATTCTTACGTAATAGGTATTTAATCTTATTATACGAAATCCGGTTTCCGGCAGAATAGAATTGGGCCACTTCAAGTTCTCCCGTGTATGTTGTAGAAGGTAGAAGGCGACTTAGGAAATGCAAGCTAAACAAAGCATGAGACTTCTCCAATCCGACAGCGAGGAGAGTGCAGAGGGTCGTGTTCTTGCAGGGGAGAAAAAAAAGACCTGATGATGATGATGATACAATATCGCCAATAAAGCGTTTTTACGGTTCTAAGTCGTCAGTAAAATTTACACGTTATTTTTTTAATTTATTTAACCTGTATTGTACAATACAATTTGTATGGCACAATAGGTGGACTAAATGCTAAAAGCATTATCTAACAACCAACCTTTGGAATATTATAATAAGCGCTTTTTTAATAAGCGCTTTACACGATATATGTTTTCACGTTATTTTAATGAATGCTTTTATAAATAAATTACTGGATCAGTACTCTCTCGGTAACCCTACCGGCTGAACAGTCTCAGGTTATCGGAAGCGTTCGTTGCCCTTTCTGAACGGCTGCCAAATCACAAATCTCCATTCATACATGTGTCTGATAAACTTCAATCGGACTTCCGTGTAATTTGGGTCATCAGAACGGATTTGCAGATAAGGCGGCGCGTCATAGCTGACCTCGTCTAGGCTGACTCGGAAATAGGCATGATCTAGTCTTCGTATTTTTGCGTGTGCCCAAAATATGTGATACGGTATTTTGCTCACTTAGTAAGTTAAAATCTATATCTATACAATTATACTGATCTTCAAATTAGAGATGTGGACTGAGAATTTATTTTTATGTCATAAATTAATTAAGAATGATGTTAAATTTGAAATTAGTGTCAATTTGAAAATTATGTACCTACATGTAACGAATGTACTTAAATTATGACATTTCTGAGTGTACAAAGAAAGACCCGCGCCTACCTCAAACCAGACGTTTATGTCTCTAAGGTAATCATCTGTTCTGTAATAAGCCTTCTCACAAACTACTTCATGTATATTATTCTATTTTAATTCCTTTACACGCTATAAGAAGTCATCACCTTCTGCAACCTTTCTTCACTTCAAACTCAAAAGGTCCGTTAGTTTAATTCAAAACTTTACCTTTAATATCATTGGATATTTATAATACTCTTAAAAATCGACACTTTGTTTTTTTGCACAATTGTTGACGTCAAATGTTTACGAACTACTGTAATTTATGAGTTTCCGCACATCTCTTATATAGTCTTCTCTACCTGAAGGTTGGCTAGAAGAAATCGCTTTAGTGATAAGCCCGCCTTTGTACCATAAACTTTGATTATGGTCATACTTAGTTGGTGCAACAAAGAAATTTTATCTTACGTGAGTACGTGGAGCTTTTCTTTGCACATTTGCGATAAACGGCCACTTCTGGCAAATGTGCGAAGAAAAGCTTCACGTTCTCACTTTAAACTGTAAACAGTAGTTTATAAAATAGTTTGAAGGGTTATCTAGGACTTGGTAATGATATATCCATTTCCTTTCAAATAATTTATTTCAAATGGGGACTAGACTCCGAAAAATTCATGTATGTATAGCTGACAAGAGAGAGTACGCTGCATTGCCATACATTTACGACCTTTGCGATTTCGGGGCCATCCAATCAATGGACCTTCTGTGGTGTCCGAGCTGCCCTACGACATGTACCATAGAGGACCAATGATAGAGGGATCACCGTAGCCACATACTGGTCAAAGATAATTTGAAATTGAATCTACACTGAAACCATTTCGACTCGATATGAAGAATACATACATTTGCATGATCAACCGATACGAGATCAAGAGCGGTCGATAGCTTGTGATCGATCGGCTCAGCTTTATTGATCCATCGGTAATGTGGAGCGCGTGATCGATGTGCCAACAACTAAAAGCTTGAGCATCTTTATTTATGTAATTCATTATATCAATTTTCAAAGTCAAAACAAAAGCAAAGTAAAATCTACGCTGGGAAAATCTACTTCCTATCGTTCTAGATTGCTTTGCTTTTTATGTATGCAAGTGGCCACCACTAAAGTTGGATTTTCCAAGCTGCCTAAAGGCATCTGACATAGCTTGACGACTGCCATACCTTGATGATGGCCGGGACCAACGGCTTATACGTGACTTTCGAAGCACGATTAATCAATGCTGAGAAGATATGTAAAAAAAAAAATTAGTGTACCTATGAATTACTTAAAACTTTTCGTCAATCAAGTAGAGACATAGCACTTTACTTATACTTAGCGGTGGGCTATGTATTAATTAATAGATAACTATAATACTTGGATGTTTATCTACATGTGTATTTGTTATTAAATATAGTATCGTTGAGTTAGTATCCCATAACACAAGTCTCGAACTTACTTTGGGGCTAGCTCAATCTGTGTAATTTGTCCCTATATATTTATTTATTTATTTTATTTATAATACACTTAAACCATTAATATTTTTGAATCAACAGCTTTTTTTTCAAATTGTAGCAATATAAACTTAATTTCTTCAATATAGCTTTGACGACGACCTCCGTGGCGTAGTGGTCACCATGCTAGTCTGCCACCCAGAGGTCCCGTCCTGGGTCTTAGCTGTTTATCTATATATGTATTTGTTATAAAATATCGAATCGTTGAGTTAGTATCCCATAACACAAGTCTCGAACTTACTTTGGGGCTAGCTCAATCAGTGTAATTTGTCTCTATATATTTATATATTTATTTAGCTAGTTATAAACCAGAAATCGAAACGCGAGAGTTGCTCAGATCTAGGAACCTGATCAAAATTATCATTTCATTAATGTTCGCTTTCACTGCATTACTTCATTACAAATGCACATTGCAGAATTCAGTACAAAGTGCCGGTTGTAAGTATTGATATTTCAATCGGACCGCTGGTAATCATCTGGCGAGCAGCTGGTGTGAGTATCGACGTCATAGACTTCTAAACTGTCTTTAACTGCCTCCGTGGTGTAGTGGTTAAAGCGTTCGGCTCATACCCGGAAGTCGCGGGTTCGATTCCCGTCGGGGGCAACAACTTTGTGTTGTTGTCCTAGTTTGGTAAAGACATTGTAGGCTGATCACCTGATTGTCCGATAAGTAAGATGATCCGTGCTTCGGACGGCACGTTAAGCCGTCAATCCCGGTCACTGTCTTTGACATTGGTCGTTACCTAAAACCATGTCAGAGGCCTTTAAGGCGGTTCAAAAACTCTGACACTAGTGTTAGTCACTAACACACACGATAAGAAGAAGAAGAATACTTCTAAAAAGAATGAGCTTACTATTAAAGGGCTGAGGAAGCCGTGTGGTTTCCAGTAGAGTAGAATAGGGCCACTCCAAGTCCTTCCGTGGATGTCGTAGAAGGCGACTTAGGAAATGCAAGCTAAACAAAGCTTATAAACATCAATGAGACGTTTCTAACCCGTCTGGTTCTAACCGTGTAGGCCAAGTCCTCTGGCTGCCCTGGCCAGGTATGGCTCTGGTAGTACAGAGAGGGTCGTGCTCCTGCAGTGGAGACAGAAAGACCTGATGATGATGATGATGATGAAGTGCAGGCAGCAGACTGTCTCCGTGGTCTAGGGGTCAAGGCATTGGCCTTGTGATCCGGCGGTCATGGGATCGAATCCCACTGGGAAGCATACTTTGTGAACAGTTGTTTCCAGTCTGGTTCGGATATTGCAGACATCAGTACGTACAGAGGCCGATTGTGTTGATAGCTCAATCGAGCCGTTGGTCACCAGCTGGCGAGCAGCTGCAGCTAGTTAATATCATAGGCTACTAATAACCGGTCAAGTACGAGACGGGCTTGCGCACGAAGAGTTCCTTACAATTATCTATTAAAAATCACGTTTGTTGTATTGGAGCCTAGCCTTACTTAAATTTTATTCTGTTTTTAGAATTTTTTGCAGGTAGCGGCAACAGAAAATACTTCATCTGTAAAAATTACGGACGGGCAGTGGTGTCTAAGTAATATAGTCCCGTTCTTGCCCTTTGGGTACGGAACCTAAAAGCACGGTTTATACACTAATTTTATTTCTATTTCTTTTATACTTTTAGACCAGCTCCTCTTTAAGCACATATTGTAAAATGAATAATATAAAGAGAGCTATTTGACTTTAAAAAAGCATGACGTCACGCATTTGTATTTCATACAAATCCCAAGGGAAAAATATCTGATTTGAGATGTTGTCATCTAGCGGATTCACACACTTAACAAGACCTTTTTTGTCTTAAGGCCGTAGATGATAAGATGTGATAGTGTGATGTGAAAGTTGGGCTGAAAGAAATCACTTTAGTGAAAAGTCCGCCTTTGTACCTACTATATTTAAAATTTACTTTTGATTATTGTAATACTTAGTTGGTGCAATAAAGAAATTTTATCTTTATCTTTATAGTGTGTGTAACTGTGTCAGCAGTGCGATTCTGAGCTATTAGTTTTATAAACTTTGACACAAAAGCATCTTGTCAGTTTCGAATTGGTATTCTGAGACGTTTTTTGGTCCCACAAAACGACTTGATTCTGGTTGAATTAACTTGAATCGACTTGACTTACTGTCATATATGACAACATGTTAGCAGTTTTCCGCGGGTTTGCTTATGATTTGAACTGTCAACCCCGAATCGGTATTCTACGATTCGACATCTTTCGTGTTTTTGACGCTGTCAGAAGGCAATTGGTATTCCGGCAATTACAATGATCGTACTTCAGCTTATAAAGTAACTATAAAAGATCGCATCGTAACAAGTAGGTAGCCACAGTCAATTACGAGCAAAGTAAAATCATTAAAGCCAGCTACGTAGACTAATGCTTTCAATTTACCACTTAAGGATGGAATCGTATTGCTACGCCTTTTCCGCCATTTGCAATAAAAGCTACATAAGTATATTCTAAGACGTCATCGAGCGCTTGGTTTAAATACTTCGAATAATAAGCAGAAGTGGCGCCTCATTTACATTTATAAAAGAAGAAACTAACTGATCGATCAACGTACAGCTAAAACCACTGGGTTAGAACTATGATATTTTGAACAAACTTTCCTTAAATGACGTTAGCATGCACTAAGAAAGGATTCATGGAAATTCATCCCCTAAGGGGTCGAAATAAAGGTTGAAAATTTTTATGAAACTTCGTCAATTTTGAAGTTAGAAATGTAAAAAAAATACTTATTACCTAAAGGTTAAAAAGAAAGATTTCTGTATCATTATTTTCGAAAAAAACATTCTCTACGGTGGTTACATAGGGGGTGAAAGTTTGTACGAAACTTAGCTAAAAACGGCTGAATTGCGGGAAAAAACGTATCATAATAAGAAGGCCGAAGGTCGCTCAACGCGTTATGGAGTGGGCTATTCTCGGTGTTTCTCTACGTCATCATCAGAAATGAGGTGCCAATTTACCAAAGCAAACTGACTGGCTTTACGTAAAAAAAACCGCAATGAAATCGGTCCATCCGTTCGAGCGCTACAATGCCACAGACCGACAGACCTTAGTGTCAAACTTGTACCGCCTTAATCTAAAACGCAGACTAACTTTGTTACTAGGTTTAAACCATTATCCGCCCAAATCAAGTTGACATTTAGTAAAGTGAAACTATCTCATCTGTCAATGTCAACTTGAGTTGGGTGGATAATGGTTTAAACCTAGTAACAAAGTTAGTCTGCGTTTTATAATAAGACGGATAATACCCTCTATTTTGTCCGGGGTTAAAAAGGAGGATAATAAAGTTATAACGCTGTATGTCGTTAACATTGTAATCATTAAGGAATTAAGTCTCAATCCAGGGCCTGCATTTATCAATCAGGATACTGCAGTTACGGAACCGGTACGCCAGGGTTGACAGCCGGGAATGTAAATCGTCTTAATAGAACACAGCTGCCATAAAGACTGTCCTGTGTATTACTTTTTTTAGTTTCTTAAAGTGTTTTTTTTAGTTTCTTAAGTCCAGGAAAGTGTATTCAACACGCTTTATTTCGCCAAAATACGAGTAAAATTCCTTAGCTGCTTCTCTTTCCACGCAAATCATAAAAACCGATTGAGGGAATGCACAAACTCCCTCTACGTAATTATAACGATCAGTCCCCGTAGCATGGCACCGGCGACAGCGTTTATCAAGCGCTATTGTCTATCACTATTTAGCTCTACGTAAACATAACAAATAAAATCTAGGTTTACGAACAGTGGTATGCAATGATGGAACCTACTAGTATACAAACTTTAACTGGGTTTATCATCACTTTATAAACAATACCACGCTATCGGGCCTCTTAACGATCCCTGTGACCTAAGGTCATCATGGCAGGCTGTAATACCACATCGCAGGTCCCAGGTTCAACCACCGGTCAGATTACGATGGAAAATTAGCTCCACCAATTAGACCCAGGTCAATCTGAAAAAGATCATTATAACTCAACTCAAATTAAAAGTTGAGTTAGTATCCCACACAAGTCTCGAACTTACTTTGGAGCTAGCTCAATCTGCCTAGTTTGTCCATACCGATGTTAATCGGGGGCGGTAGCCCTATACAAGTGGGCAGCTTGACCCCACTACATTACAGAACGGGACATATTTATCAATGTATCGCATCGGTTTGATTCATAGCCTCAATCGGCGAATCGCTAGCCGTGCATCATCCAGAGCGGGCGGTGATTCATTCATGTCTAAGGCTGGAAGACCTCAGTCGTTTATCATTGCGACGACCTGCGTGGCGTAGTGGTCCCATGCTAGTCCGCCACCCAGAGTTCCCGGGTTCGATTCCCGGTCAGGGCAAGTTGGATAATGGCCTTTTTCTAATTGTCCTGGGTCTTGGATGTTTATATATTACTAGCCGAAGCCCGCGACTTCGTTCGCGTGGACTTTATGTCTCTGGAAAATGCTCATCAGGCTAAACAACTTTTACTTAATCGGCATTTTTATATCTCTTATAGTTTAGCTGGACCATTATGGTTCTGCATCAGGCGTTCCATTTTCCAAAATCATTTATACCCTATATGTTGCCCAAGCTTAATAGCTATATAACAAAAAAAGTTTAATTCGAATCCGTCCAGTATTTCCGGAGATGAGCGTGTACAAACAGACAAACAGACATACAGACAAACAGACAGACATTTTTTTTTTAATTCTTACTCTATTACTACGTCTCCATCGCCCCCAATATTTTTTTTGAAAATATATTTAATGTACAGACACACTTTTTTTACTGTTTTATTATATGTATAGATGTATAGATATATAGATATAGATTATGTATTTGTTATTAAGTATACCTAGTGGGAACCCATCACTTTATCGCAATTAACTTCAACGATTTTCATTCCCCATAAAACTATTCGCAAATCTTTTAATACAATATTTAACAAATCCTAAAATCTCTTGACATCGAAATTTTATTTACTCGATTATTCGTTATCTACAAACTCAGTTTATCGTTATTTATTTTCTTATTTCATGTATTTTATCGAAATAACGTAACATCAAAGTTTTGTTACCCATAATTTTGTTTCCACGTAAGTTTCAGTTTGTAAAATAGTTGAAACATTTGAAACGAGTGCTAGAAAACTACTATACATTTTCCTAGGTTAGGGCAAACCTATAGGTTAGGTTATGTTAGAACTGCGACCAACACACGCACGAGCCGAGCGAGCGAAGCGAGCGTGCCGCGGTAGCGGCCGGCGAGTGCTAGAAAACTACTATACATTTTCCTAGGTTAGGGCAGACCTATAGGTTAGGTTATGTTAGAACTGCGACCAACACACGCACGAGCCGAGCGAGCGAAGCGAGCGTGCCGCGGCAGCGGCCGGCAAGTGCTAGAAAACTACTATACATTTTCCTAGGTTAGGGCAAACCTATAGGTTAGGTTATGTTAGAACTGCGACCAACACACGCACGAGCCGAGCGAGCGAAGCGAGCGTGCCGCGGCAGCGGCCGGCGAGTGCTAAGACACTTCTATCCATTTTCCTAGGTTAGGGCAATCCTATAGGTTAGGTTATGTTAGAACTGCGACCAAAACACGCAAGAGCCGAGCGAGCAAAGCGAGTTATTATGTGTACCGTTACATATTGAAACATGTTTTTATGAACAGTTTTATCGATAACTTAATATTTTATATGAAATGTTAGTTCGATATACCGTTTTTCTATAAAAGAAAACCATTTTAAAATATATATTTTTTTAAATGTTGTTATTATAATATGAAACTGCGATGATTAACTATACGTCATTATTATCAAGAAAAAAATGTATTAAAAATCGTGGAATAGTTTTCTGGGAAATGAAATTCGATGTCAAAAAAATCTGTATTCTAATAGACACCCATACCTAGTATCGTTAAGTTAGTATCTCATAACACAAGTCTCAACCTTACTTTAGGGCTAGCTCAATCAGTGTAATTTGTCCCTATATATTTATTTATTG
This sequence comes from Acrobasis consociella, assembly GCA_963555685.1. NCBI lineage: Eukaryota > Metazoa > Arthropoda > Insecta > Lepidoptera > Pyralidae > Acrobasis > Acrobasis consociella. Next base: position 1,522,096 of record OY743106.1, read on the forward strand.
CTCTCTTTTAACCCTCGACGCAAAAAGAGGGGTGTTATCAGTTTGTCGCCAATGTCTGTCTGTGGCATCGTAGCTCTCGAACGGATGACCCGATTTATGCGGTTTTTTACGTGAAAGCAAGTTTTGTTTGATGAAAAGCGGTTCAGCCGCTCAAAAGCCATTTTCTCACATTTACATTTAAAGAAATTTTACGAAATTTCGCAACATAATTTTATTTCAGTCTTGTACTTATTGATGTTGATGATAAGAGCAATCTTATCATCATCATCATCATCATCAGGTCTTTTTGTCTCCACTGCAGAAGCACGACCCTCTCTGTACCACAAATCTCTGAGCCACACTTGGCCAGAGCAGCTAGAGGCGATATTATCATCACTTTAAAGGAATCAAAATAGTGATGGGTTGCTAGCCTCATCGCTTACAACTTGTTTCGATCCTCCTACCTTCATACTATTTGCGTGGGAAAAGAAAACTTATTTTGTTGAGTTGAAGAGCAAATGTTATCATGACTTTAACATAGTTTAGAGACAAAGTTGTCCTGAAACTAAACATTTCCAACGGCTACTTATCACTATTTTGATTTCTTTCATCACGCTAAGCGTGGCCTTTGTGTCTTACAACCAGCCTCTATCTACCCCGTCAAATAAAGACGTAAAAATATATCTGTATTATTTTAAAAGTCTTTGCTCAGCGTTTGAACCTTGACCCCTTAGCCTTCGGTAATTACATCACAAAGCCGTAACCGGTAAAAAATGAGTCGGATTTGACAGGACCACCTCGCTGGGGTCAATGGCCGAAGGACTAAGGTTTCATACGCTTGGCTCGTTTCGCTACCAGCAGGTGGAGGCTGTTTGATTGATAGGCTTGCCAGGGTTTTGGTTGAGATTTGACGAAAATAAATACTGATATGTAAAAAAACCAGTTGGATCCGTTAAGGTTATGTTGGGTAGCTTGTGTGGGTTCTATTAATCGGTTTCTCCCATACCTGAAATCGCGAAAAGTACGGCTCCATACAAAATTGAATACCTACCGTTTCAAAATGTATGGAGATTTTTTTTCTGATTTCAGGCATGAGAATAACCGACAAATAAAACCAAACAAGCTACCTAACTTGCCTTAACGGATCGGACAGGGTTTTTTTTAACACAGTATTTTAATATGGGGCAATTTTTTTTAAAATTCATTATTAAAACGTTTAGTCAATAATAAGACCTTTACATGCACTTTTACACGTCAATAAATATTATTAACATTACGTGAAGTGTATAGTAAAATTAATTTTATTTTTAAAGAAAAGCTACCGATACCGGAACACAGTGGACATTCTGATAATGGGACATTTTAAAGTGGTCATTCTGATACTGGTGACATTTTGATACAGGGGACATTTTGACATAGAGGACTTTATGCGACTAAAGGTTCGCATCGACCACTTTTGAGAAAATCGCCGAAAGAAACTCATTTTCACAGTATTGGTCGCTTACTCGCCAGAAGGGATTCTTCTTTATCAGACAGACCCTGAGGCTGTACATAATCCTCAAAGGCCAGGTTTAATGGATAACCGGGCGTGATGATTGAAAAAAGGAAGTCAAAATAGTGATAGGTTGCCAACAGTCTCGCCAAACATGAGTCATATTTTCGTCCATTCCCTCGGTCGCTTTTTACGATCTATGCGGGAAGAGAAGTAGCTAGTATATTAAGGTTCTTAGTTTCCAATAACTCAAATCAGATACTTTTTGCTACCCGCGCTAGCGACCTTGAAAATACAAAAAAAAAATCTCTTTCTGTAAGTGAGATTTTCAGAAACCCTCGTACAACTTTTTAGCTAGTATCCTTAAGTTACATTAGAACCTCGAAAGTCATTGAAATACAATACGCTGTAGTTTCCTTTGCAAAAATTACTAAAAACGGCCACTTTTGATTCTTTTTGTAAAGGTATCTAAAGCGGATAGTATTTCAATGACTTTCGAGGTTCTAATGTAACTTTAGGATACTAGCTAAAAAGTTGTACGAGGATTTCTGATAATCTCACTTACAGAAGGAGATTTTTTTTTAAATATTTTCAAGGACTCTAGGGCGGAGCAGCCTTGACATAAAAACAAAAATTTTCTATGGGATTTGTATGAAATAAAGACTCAATGACGTTTTAGTTTCTTGGAGTCAAATAGCGCTCATAGTATCAGTTTTTCAGCAATAATCTAAAATCACGTCGAAAATGGATATGATCAAATACAAGTGACATTATTTTGTGTCGTTTATTCTATCTCCCATGCTGGTCTGGGAGAAATAAAAAAAACTTAGAATGTACCAGCTGCTTCTCTTCCCACGCAGATCGTAAAAGCCGATCGAGGGAATGCAAAAGCAAAAATGCAAATCATGTTAACATGCGATGCGGCTAGCAACCCATCACTGTATTGATTGCTTTTCCATCTTCTCGCCCACCATGACGCTAAAAGTGGCTTTTGGGTCTTGCGGCCCTTGGGCTCTGCATAGAACCGCAAGACCCAAAATGCTCTGTCTGCCCCATTAGGGATAAAGACGTGATAGTATGTTTATTCTATGCACATTACCAAATATTTTATTTTTGACCAGGAAACTCCTTATTAGTGACACCTTAATTAAGTAGTACGATAAAACAATTTATTTCAAGTGAGAGCGCCACTGAACCGCGCCCTTCTTAACACATAAAATATCGTTTGAAATTATGTAAACATTTCTGGTCGCCATTGAAAGCTGACAGATGGTATCGGTCGAGCTGATTGATACTTTATAATCACGAGATCAGTGCCCGCGGCGTTTCGGGAAGCCGAGATAAGGAGGCTGCAGAAATTGTTGCAAGTCAATGCAAACCTGTTGCAAAGACGTGCTCCAGAATTTTAATTTGATTTTGACAGTGACTGCATGGAATTAAGATAGAGCGCACGACAAGGAAATTTACACTAAAAAAGCAAATTGGCAACACTTAGCAGAAAGACCCAATTAAAGAAAACTAAAAATATTTATTTAAATGAAATAAGCAAAATAAGTAATAGAGAGGTCGAAAAATTTGTAACAATACTCTTTAAAAAAAATTACATGATTATTGGTTTCATTTAACAAAATGTTAGTCGTCAATGTTGGACACTACATCAACAAAAGGAGGACTGAAAACATATCCCTGTGTGAAATGTGTTTAATTTAGTTTAGATGAAAAATTACAAGCTTTTTTGTTGTTCAAAACTTTGCTCGTAGGGTAACTAGCTCAAAACCCTTCAAGCAATGATTAATAATAAATGGTTTTCAAGTCACCAAGGCTTAGATGGGTAGGTCGTCTAAAAAGAAAGGAGAGCACCAGTCAAGTGCATCACTACAGAAGAGATCAAAGTAACAGAAAAGAACTAGAGAAAGATCCAGAAGGAGGTGAAGGGATTGCGTCAAATTAAATCGAAAGACTATGGGCAGAATGACATATTGGAAAAGGTAGTCAGAGCGAAATAAAAGATCGCAGAGGCCAAGACCCACACAGAGTTGTAGTAAAAGAAGATGTGTAGTAAAGAGTTGGTGTAGGGCGACAAATCCAAAGACGGCGTGAACATTTAGGTAGTTTATTTAACAATAAACGCAACTTCATCAGTGCTCAGACAATGCTGTTGCTGTGGCCTCCTACTGGTCAGGAATAATTTGATTTAGAGTACTCAACACGACGACGAAGAAGAAGAACGGAACTTCCTACAATACTGCAAATAGCAAATCTGAATAATGTAAAAGTGATAAGTAGTGTTGCAGGAAAAAAGATGACAAAACAGAGATTTTGGAAACAATTTTGGAGAATTAAAAAGCAACATAAACATTTACAATGACCTCTATTAAAGCTCGTTAGACAATCTTAGCGCAACAACACGATTGTGGCTGTAGTTTCTGACAAAAGTGTGTATTTGTTAACGCGAGGTGGTTTCATTGTGGTTTGTAGTCGAATCGACCGCGAGCACGTGGTGTGTACTGTCAAAGAGTAAATCCAATGGTTAAATTATGTACTTATACAATTTATGTACAAATATTCCGGGTTTTCCATTATACTCATACCAAGGTGTACTTCCACCTTACACATGTTTAATAATTATTATTTTTTTTTTTTTTTATTCTGGCAACATACAGTCAGGCAGGAATGATAGATACCTTTGTTTATATTATACTTATTCAACCTTGATTGCAAAATATGGGTAGGTAGTTAGATTTTCTTACTATGATCTGACTTCTAGGCAAAGGTCCTAAGATACTTGATCAAACATCTCGTTCGTGTGCCACTTCCAAATATTTCATATCAAACTGTCGTAAGTCGTCACAGCAATGCTTCCTTGGCCTACTTTAGTCTCTGCACCATTGTCAAGAGTCAGAATTATAAAAAAAGGTGCGAATCAAAATGAATTGCTATTGAATCAGTGAATATCTCAATTAGTTCCATAATTTACTTAACGTTATCGACCTATAGGTACTGAAATACTACGAGTTTGTGTTCATGACTGTCCGTCACAATTTTTATTGTTTCTTCACGTCCCACTTTCGTCCTCCATTGTACTGGTTTATCTCCATCTGACATGACGTTCTTTGTGCGTACTCTAATCGTGTCCGGACTTCAATGGCGGCGCCATCCACCACACGCGTGTCACCTGTCTCGTATTATCAACCTTATCCCTTTGTAATAAGCCTCAAGAAAAATACTGGCCAGTATTATTAGTAACTTTTTAAATCTGTTTAAAATTACCTTTATGTCGTAGCAGTAAAGGTTTCGGCTTAACACGTTGACGGACACTAAGTCACACTACTTTGACACATCTTTTTTGTATGGACTGTTCTGACAGTTCTGTCACATTAAAAAAATATATGTGTTATGAAATATGACACGAACTGCTATAGCCATTGCCTGCTATAGCAGTTCTGCCACTTCTGCGCAGTAAGTGGTTCTATGAAGAGCGGCACAACTGCTATAACAGCTGGATCCAGAATGAAATCATCAGATGTGTCCTTGCTTTGCGGGCCTCTTTTTTCACTATATCTGACGATCGTTCAGCTTCCGAAAAACATTCGTCTTGAGAAATCTCCTCCGTAAATAGTAAATCAAAAAGATTTTGCAACTTTTCAACTTGCTGCACATTTACCGCAAGTTGAGGTTTTTTGGGGCAGGAATCTTACGAGTGGTCCGCTGTTTTTTGCGTTCAGGAACTCTCTTAGGCTATCTATAAAGAATAGGGTATATTTTAGGATTCAAATTACTATTATTTGTAAACTAAAGAGTAGTTTTCTTTTTTACATCAACTAAGTATAGTCTTTTCCATTTTTTTTTTAGTTTTACACATTAGTACTGAATATAAATACAGACTCTTCGGTTTCTAGTAATAATACAATTGATTCTTTACTTTAAAATGAAAAGTAATCTACTAACATTGATCGCAAGTAGTTGAGATTTGGCGCGAAAATGGTCACATGGCCGCGTCTGTGCAACGCGACACTCGGCTGCCGACTGAAGAACGTTCTAGAGCACCGCGACGGGTATAACCGCTCTGCTGTTGTGGAGTGCGGGGGGAGGTAGGTGTGATAGGTACTTTTTGAATGAGTGCAAAATCTTTTCAAATTGACACTAAAGAGATTCGAAGAAGTTGAATAGTGACAGAAAAGAATTCTCTTCCTTATTTTGTATGAATCGAACGACTGTTACAACAGCTCTGCCTACAAAATAGCCGCGAACTTGGAAGGCTATAACAGCTCTGTTCCTACAATAAGTCTAAAAGCGACTGCTATGGCCGCTCTGTCCGGCAACGTGTTAATTTTAATGCAGGTAAAGACATAACATTTTCTAATTTTGTGTAGGTATTTTGAATCTTATAACAAGGTAGTAAGGACTTAGAAAAAATAAATATTAAGATATTTAACTGATGAAATGTAGTCTCTAAGACAAGGTATTAAGGGCGTATTAGATTTAATTGATGATCTAACTGTACGTCTTTGTCCAAATTGATGGGACGCGTCTTGACGAGTGAGATGACAATAGGATGTCATCTACAACCGAAATGTGACCATTTTTTATTTCCAGAAGTTGGGTCAAGGTACCGTAACTCCCTTCAAGTTAATGGGACACACGTGCCCAATAGATAACCTTTCGGAACAAATGTTTTAACATTATAACAGAATCATTTACAACAAATTTTTTTTTACGCAGTATTCGTAAAATATCTGCTCTTGTCACTATTCATATCATACATTATTAAATGATTATATAGACTGGGCGACTTAAGATTCGACTCAATTGTACTCTTAAGGAAGAGCAAGTTGCAATGAGTAACACTGGAACTCATCAGGAAGTTTTTTCCCTTGAGTAATTACCTATATTATTTTTGCCTTGACAGTAACAGTGGTACTCAATAGGGTGTTATATCGGTACGACAACAATCGGTAACAAACGATAAATCTGGATAGACTTATAAACATTTGTTATTGTGTTCTATTTCCACGCCATAATGAATAGAAGGAATTAAAATAGGCAAGTTTAAAATTACTAGATAAACTTCATGCTTGACACTGCAACACTCTCTAGCTACGTACGTACGAATGTTACGCTGCTTTTGGAGTAAACGTCCAGGAGAACAACACCCGAGTTACCGACCCTGATGATGAGAAATAGTATACCCATGAGGTAACAGCGGAAGAAATCTTTGCCCACTTTTTTGAACAATCTCATGTCGTAATTTGTATGCAACGCTCTCACCAAAAACATTCAGAATGCAACAATTATACGCCAGAGACTCGAATTAACCTTTTTACTGCAATAAGATTCATCTGTCACTTGTTCGTCTGTCAAAGCCTTATTTATCAGCAACAGATTCCGCGCGTTGCATCCTAATTTTTTCATGAGAACGAATTTAAATTGTGGATTGCGACTTTCACAATACTGGTTTCAATTTGATCGCCTTACTTATGATTGTGCGTTTCTTTTTACACTTACCCGCTAAGGTGCAGTCCACATAGACGGTAGCTTTGTTTTTTGAGGTTTAGTAAGCACACACAAAGTTCTTCGTCAAAGTTCTTCCATTTTAACCCCCGACAAAAAGGGGTGTTATAAGGTTGACGGTAATGTCTGTCTGTCTTTGTGTCTCTCTGTAGCATCGTAGCGCTCGAATGGATGGACCGAATTCGATAAGTTTTTTGGACGTAGAAGCCAGTTCCCTTGCGGCGGTTCTTAGCTTTGTGTGATGAAAATCGGTTCGGCCGTTTAAAAGTTATTAAAAAAGTTAGAGCTTGAAACCTGTCAAATAATAGATGGAGCTACGGATATTATTCTACTATTTAGTTCCTGCGAAACTATTGAAAGTCGAGGAGATTTTAAATTTTCCTGGCAATTAAACTCATGGTACGGGAGAAAAGAAAAACTTCGAATGGACCAGCTGCTTTCCGCACTGATCCTAAAACTAATTCGAGGCAATGTGCGAAAATTATTAACCGAGCGAGCGAAGCAATTCAATAATCGAGATTGGCCTAATTTTTTTTTTGCCCGACTGTCCGTCGGTTCTTGCCTACAGCTCGATTGAGTTTTTGAAATTTTTTAACATGGTGGATCTCAACTCAAGACACAAAATGCTCCGTCTGACCCATTAGGGAAAAAGACGTGATAGAAATGGTGGAGTCGAAAAAGCGATACGTACTTGGCCGATTTATTTTTTTAATTTAACGCTACGGCAGCGATATCTGTACAAATACATAGGTATACCGTATCCTCACATAAATTATAGACAAATTCTTACCCTTCAAAACACGTATCACTAGGTCATTAGTGGAGCTCGTTCCTCACCTAATTAAGCTTCCCATTTTTTACACCTTCCTTAACGACCGTAACCAATGAGATAACCGAGTGTAAAACGGGAAGGGTTCTAATTAAACCGCGTTTGGTTGGACTTACCTCATCAGCCCGTGATCCCGCGATAAGATCAAGTTCACAGTAGGCCGATGGGTTTCCGATGATTTCTTTCACACAACTTGGTAGCGGACAGACACACGACCACTTGTCTTATGCTGTTTAGAGACCTTTTCTAAGTTGCGAAACAGGAATAGATCTTTTTGTTTAAGTACGCAATCGGTTGTAAAGCACGATTATTAGTTCTTTCTAACAACTGACTTTGTGATGAATACTTTTGTAAAACAGAAATACCTAGATTTTCTTTTTTGGCTACTACTTCGTATTTGGTTAAGTATTTAAATAAATAAAAACAACTTTGACATGTGGTGGTATCCAGATAGTTTGTAATTTGTAATTGAGTTGAGCACGTAAACTTTTCTAAGCACATTTGCCAAAAATGACCGTTTTTCGCAAATGTTCTAAGAAAAGTTTCACGTTCTTACTTTAAACTGTATGTAAACAGTAACTGTTTTGAAGGGTTATCTAGGTCATAATGAGACCAACTTTAAATTATATCTTTGTTTCCCTTTCAATATTTCGAATGGGGGCAACACTGGACCCCGGAAAATTCATATTAGATTTCTCTAGATTTAGTGTCTAAAGTTTACTCAGGGGTATTATTTAATTTTAAAACCAAAGGCAACACCCACCAATTTAAGGTGATCATTATTTCTCCTGACACCACCCATCAGCTATTCGCCATGGCTCGACACTGCCACTTAAAGTAATCACCCCAAAATGAAGAGCATCCAAATTGAAAATGGCGACTGTCTGACCCACAGGTCAGGGATCCCACACTGCCCGGCCTACACACGTACCTCCATATGCTAGAGGCATTGACCAAGGATACATTAATGATAGGAGATGACATCTCATTTTTACCCGACTTCCAAAAAGGAGGTCAATTCGTTGCGTTTCTTTTTTATGTATGTTTACCGAGTATTCAAAGAAGCTCGTACCAAGTTGGAAAATTATAAGTGAAAACTTCTATAGGCGAGTAAGAAAAGCATTTTTTTAATGGGAAAATCCTGTCTGCTCTCCCGCAGTGCCACTGTTTTTTTTTTTGTTTGTGGTGGTTCCATTAATTTTTTATCAAAATTGGTTCTGTAGTTAGGGTGAGAAGTCGGTCTTTGGTTTTGAAAATGTATATTATTTACTTTCTTAACTTTACTTACTTTCAGTACTTCTTGCAAATGCACTGCGGGAAACGAAATCAACATTCCTTGAGAATGCAGTTTGTTTTGATTTGTTTTCGTGTGTGTAAGTGGCTAAAGGTGTGCCCCGTGCCCTTGTACCCCACAGGCGAGAACTCATCTATGGATATGATGGATATGATGATTGATCTATACCTAAATAGTAATATTATTTTGTGACGTTATATTCTCATACCAGTACAAAATTATTTATTTAAAATGAAGAGTGCCAGACTGAAATGGGATTGGGCGGGTCACGTTTGCCAAATGGTGCTGGATAGATGGGCTCTCATAATGACCATGTGGATTCCTGAGACTCGAAACGATCAAGGGAAGGCCTAAAAATTAAATGAGATGGAGTAACAACCTGTTTGCGTTTGACAAGGATTGGAAAGATGTAGCTAAGGATGGAAATAGTTGGAATTAATAGGTGTTACAATTACTAGCTGAAAACAACAGGGGGTACAATACTTTGCCCAACTATCCTACTTCCTACTAATATTATAAATGCGAAAGTGAGTTTGTATATTTGTTTGTTTGTTAACTCTTCACGCTTAAACTACTGAACCAATTTGGATGAAATTTGGTATGGATACAGTTTAAGACTTGGGGAAGGACATAGGGTACTCTTTATTCCGAAATTCCCACGGGGAGCCCGCGGGTACGGCTAGTAAGACATAAAGGGCAAAATAAAAATAAAATAAAATGAAGGTACCGTTGTTGATGAGATCACAATGTCGTCTCCATAGGAACGCTATCTGGGTAACATGAAGTAATACCTAATTTGTGTAAAGAGTAAGATCTCATCAGCCGTGGGAGTGGATGGGTCCGCCCACCGTCGAGCGGTGAAGCTATGTGGAGATATACGTCGCTTGTAGGACTGTAGGTTGCTAATCGAGAAGTCAATGCACCAATATCTAATTCGCTAGTTTCCAACAAGACAAATTAGATACTTTTCCGTGGTGTAGTGGTTAGAGCGTTCGGCTCATACCCGGAAGTCGCGGGTTCGATTCCCGGCGGGGGCAACGACTTTGTGTTGTCCGAGTTTGTTTAGGACATTGTAGGCTGATAACCTAATTGTCCGATAAGTAAGATGACCAGATTCGGAGGGCACGTTAAGCCGTCGCTTCGGTCCCGGTCACTGTCATTGACATTGGTCGTTACCTAAAACCATGTCAGAGGCCTTTAAGGCGGTTTAAAAACTCTGACACTAGTGTTACAACACTAGGGGGACAACAACAACACAAAGTCGTTGCCTCCGCCGGGAATCAACCCCGCGACCTCCGGGTATGAGCCGAAAGCTCTAACCACTACACCACGGAGGCAGTTTAATTTATTTTTGACCCAGAGAAACACTAGGTACCCTATAGCAAATAAATAGGATTTTTTTGTTTTGCGTTTTAACAGTCTAAATTAGGTATATCTTACCAACTATTATTTATTCCCATGCTGGTCTGGGAGAAATAAAAAAAACTTAGAATGTACCAGCTGCTTCTCTTCCCACGCAGATCGTAAAAGCCGATCGAGGGAATGGGCAAAAATGCAAATCATGTTAACAGGGGATGCGGCTAGCAACCCATCACTGTATTGATTGCTTTTCCATCTTCTCGCCTACCATGACGCTAAAAGTGGCTTTTGGGTCTTGCGGCCCTGGGCTCTGCATAGAACCGCAAGACCCAAAATGCTCTGTCTGCCCCATTAGGGATAAAGACGTGATAGTATGTATGTATGTATTATTTATTCTGTGGTATAACTGGTATCATAAATTCTTCTAGAAGAATGGTGGACGATGTTTTGTGTCTACACTACACACCGATGCCTGGCTGGTATCATCTCATCTTTATTACTAGAATTACTACCATTCTGATTGGCTTTGTTTTATTGTTTCACATCAAATACCCGTCTATTGCGGACGTTGCTGAACTTTTATTACATTAATTAAAACCTTAAATGGTATACCAGTTAGCGTACTCTAAAATGGGTACGTAAGCACAGGTATGGCACTTCATAGAAACGGAGCAGCATATTTACCTAGTAAGACTACAAACGAAACAATCCGTCCGTGCACACGTCAAATGTGTGAGTTAAACAATCAGGGTCGCCACCACAGAATTCGTTGCTTTGCTTACCGGTTTTCATCGCTCGGAAATCTATAAATTTTTTTCGTTCTTTATTGTTTTCCGTGGATAAACAATGATAATGATTCACGAGATTCTGCAGGCGTGATTCTCAAACTTACGTCTTTTTAGGTATTAAACTTTCATATGCCGTTGTGTAGATCTACGCGAGAGTATTGTTTTAACTATTGAGTCCAATGATCCGGCTTACAAGGGGTCAATAGAAGAAGAAATCGTCATGTTTCCACCTTATCCGGAGGTCTTTCAGAAGCCCACTCTATACGTGAGTAACACGTTAACGCATTCTAATTACGTCTGGGTCTCACGTTAGTTTTTATCAAAGAAACTGTGTGCTTTATAAAGGCGGAAGAATATAAGTTACCACCCCGTTCCTCTCCAAAGGCTGGACCAATTTTGATAAAAATTGGTATACAGGAGCTGATACCCAGGTTTAACACAAAGGCTACTTTACGCAGCTAGTCTAATATGAACAGAATATGGTGACTTGTAAATGAAATAAAATTATTCTACTTTATATCATCTACTGCGATCATTAATTTATCGTCTGCCCAGCGATAGCAGATATTTTTAATCAAATCAGCTGTGTGTCAGATCTAAATGGAATGCCTATTATATAATTGAAAAAATCAACGATTTTGCTTACGATTTCATTATCAAGGGACATAGTAGTACCGCCGCCGGCTAGCTTAGATCTAGACTATCAATACAAGTCTGTAACGAACTTGCTGTTATGACGGCATATAAATCAGGCCGGCTCATTAGCGGCCTGTTGAGGGCAGCCCGACCGCCCCGGTGCGAACTGGGCGGTCGTTTCACAGAAACAACGGTACTCTGCTTGTCACCAATATATTGCACCAATCGAGTGAATGGTGAAAATGCGTTTAATAGGTGATGCAGCTAGCAATTACTTTCATTCCTTTTCGAATTTCTCGCCTGCCATCACTCTAAGTGCCCTTTGAGTCTAGCTACCCTGGGCCTATCAGGAGCAAGACTTAAATGCTCTGTTTGTCCCATTAGGGATCAAGAAGTAATAGTGTAAGGCAGGCCGGCTCAATAGCTGGCCTCTTGCAGTTGTTGCAGGCCGCGCAGAGCAGCCCGACCCTGTGCGCCCCTGTGCAAACGTGGCGGTCGCTTCGCAGAAACAACGGTACTCTGCTTGTCACCAATGTATTGCAATGTAAATAGATAAAAGTGGTATATAAATGAGGCTGGCTAGTTAGCGGGCCTATCGAGGGCAACCCGACCGCCCCGGTGCGAACTGGGCGGTTGCTTCGCATACTCTACTCGTTAAAATATTTGAAATAAATTTGTTGAAAAAACAGAGAATCATTTTGAATTTTGTTCTCATAAAGCCCTAGATATCCCTTCAAGCTATTGTATGAACTACTGTTTACAGTTTAAAGTAAGAACGTGAAGTTTTTCTTCGTACATTTGCGTCATATAATTAGTTGTCCTCATTATAATTAGTACGTCTGTGCGTAGGTACACCATACACTCAAGGCATGCGCGTGCGCCGTAAAAATAATTAATCAGGTCAAATTACCCACTCCACCGCCTTTAACGGTGCATAATGTACGCGCACGCAGTCTCTGGTCTGGGTGGCATTTTTTATAATCTAGTTTTTGAGTGAGTGGAATCAATCACTTAGAGACAGGTTGGAACAATTTTTTTGTAGTATTTTTTGTACTTTTCAAAAAAAAAATATTATGAGAGAGAATTATTAAGAGGATTTCAGGTTGGTCGTTGATAATTCGATGTAGAAAAGATCACACTTATTAAAGAAGAGCTTTTAAATAGAAGTCCGAATTGCGGCTTCAAATAAATTGAACTTTTCTGTTTTATTTGTATTGACTGTTGAGTTAGTATCTCATAACACAAGTCTCGAACTTACTTTGGGGCTAGCTCAATCAGTGTAATTTGTCAGTATATATAAAAAAAAATTAAACAATGGACTAATATTAGTACATACGCTTTGATCTGTACTAGTTTGTGTGATTTATAAGCTAATGCTTTATCAACTAAGGGAAGTAGCTTTGACTTTAACAAAGTAATACCTGAATCCATTGACTATTTTAATACTGAACTTAGCTCAGGTTTTAATATAAATCGGTTGGATTCTGTCAAAAGTTCAAATCAAACACTCGATCAAATGTGACGAGAAGAGCGAGGTTCTTCTTAGCAGACTTCATCTTAGTTTAGCATTGTATTTTAACATAAAATTTGACTTTATCATCTGGCTTTTTGTCTTTACTGCAAGAGTACAAATGTACTACGAGAGCCATAATTGGCCAGAGCAGCCAGAGGACTTGGCCTTCACTCTCCTCGCTGGCCAGACGGGTTGGAGAGTTCTCATTAATATTTGCATCACCACATGGCCTCAATCAAATTTAAACTACTTAACATAGGTTTCTTTAACTTTGTCTTTGTCTCTATTAAAGAGCTAAGCTCTTGTCTGTGAAGCAGCGAATGCTCCATCTCTCTATCTAAAGTCAACTAAAGTCAACTTCTTGACAGCCTTGTAGGTTGAAACATTTAAAAAAATTAAAAAAAAAAATTATTCATAAAAAAATATTTGACACTGAATACAGGTAGCAGGGGCCCACCAATTAAGTTTTTATAAACCTGTATCTGGGGAACATTGATTTGATCTTAAGTCGTTTTATAAAACTATCTCTAAGTCTTCCTTTGCCTCTTCTTCCTTCTAATTCCCCTCCAATATTACTTTTAAAAATTCATTTATCTTTGTAAGTTGATGTAAACGAGGGATTAAAACACAACAAATTCACTTAATCTATCCCACATTCCCTTAGCTCTAACCTACAAAGTAGATAATTGCGTTTACTTACTCACTTTGTAACCTGCTGTAAGTACAAAGTAAGCTAATCTGGAAAGTGCTTTGTTAGCTGTCGGTAGCAAGTTTTGTAATAAGTTTGCACAAGGATTAGGAGCTAAGCTACCTAGTTTATCAAAATTATGACTCTTTTACATATTTTTATTGTTCATTGTGATCCTATTTCATTGTAAGAATCGATGTTATAGATGACTTATTTACTTTTCTTGACTAATTGACTTATTACTATTCTTCGTTCGTAAGTTCAAGCCAACGGTTTTTCTTTAAAAGTCTATACTCTTACCAAATTAGTAGGTATTTTAAAGTATAATAAATCAGGTTTGTTGTATGTGAGCCCGCCGCACTTAAATATTTATTTTATTTTGTTTTTGGTATTTGTTGTTAAAGCGGCAACAGAAATACATCATAGGTATGTGAAAATTTCAATTGTCTAGCTAACACAGTTCATGAAATACAGCCTGGTGACAGACAGACGTACAGACTCTTACGGAGTTTCAGTAATAGGCTCCCGTTTTACCCTTTAAGTGCGGAACCCTATAAATGATCTTCACTAGCCCTCAATATTTTAAAAGATCTATCTAACGATACCACTCACTATAAGGTGCACAAGGAAACAATATCATCCCCCTTTAGGTATCGGAGAGTAGTAAGGTACCCAAATTTTCACTATTTTTTTGTGTTTGTCACCGTGATTAACCCATTCGCAACCGCCAATACCAGACACAATAGAAAGACAATGAACGTGGGCATTTATAAATGCCGTCCGGGTCTTTACGGTTAAAGTTATGCACTTACAATATTACAATGTACTAATACTCTCTGAGCTAAGCAAGTAATTTATCTGTGGCTATGGTTAAGCCGTGGAATGACAGCCTGACATAGGTAACTTCTGAAATTATTCATATGTGTTTTTGCTAAATCAATTTATTATTTTAAATGTCCTAAATATCCCGATATAGCATTAATTGCTAAAATATGAGCCATAAATATCAATGATAACATCTAAACTACACTATAACGAATGTTTACCAAAACGTCCGGAAACTGATCTTTATAGCCGCGTTTTGATAAATCCAACGGAATAGACGTAGATTTCATAGGCCATTGATTTACTTTATTTACGTAGATAAAATATAACTACACATTTTTTTAACCTTATGATTTACTACCATAACTATATTTTTTTATTGCGAGTCTTAATCAAATATTTATTCTTCCCAAATGTGTTAAAAAAACGTTGTATTATACACGAGTGGTGTGTGTAATATTCATTTCGACTCTATAGCACTCCACCGACAAGAGCACAGCTCTTAAATATAAGAAGAAGACAGACGCGCGGGCTTCGCCCGCTTGTGTGTCAACCCGCCTCGACTGGAATGAACAATTTACGACACTCATATGATCATCATTATCATTTCAGCCGCATAACGTCCACCGCTGGACATAGGCCTCTCCCAAAGATTTCCAAAATGACCGATCAAGAGCGGCCTGCATCCAGCGCCTTCCAGCGACACTTGTATCCTAAACTACTATTACAGAATACCTTGTAAATATTGCCACGATCCCAAAGTCTAGATCAAAAAGTGTATTTTGTCTATTTCTGTCCATGTATCAAATACGAGAAGCTTACGCATTACTTCTCGTATTAGCGATTCTTTTGATCTTAGTAGCCACAAGGCGGTTCTTATCCAGCCACGGCTAATTCCCCCACTGATGGATGCCAGCAATAATGTGTTATTTTTATTTCTTGCGAGGTGCGTCACTGGGTCTATGTAATGCACGCTGATATGGTGGTTTCTAACTGGCGAGACGAGGCCGAGACAAGGTTTGGCGAGAAGAAATCACGCGAGACATGGATCAACAGTTTTTGTCTCGTGTTTTAGTTGTTGTATTCTTAAAATTACTTGTTTTGACAAAACTAGTGGATTAGATAGAGTACCTTTTGTTATAATATTCTAGGGATGCATATATTACTTTATTCTTGCTCTTTTTATAGACCGATCGAAGCAATCACAGCCTTAAATGTTGACCTTTGATTTGCTGTAGCCCAAAAAAGTAATGAACATATTTAGTGGACAGTTCAGCAAACGTCTCTCTCTATGAGTTTATGTCTCGCTTCGACTAGCCGGTGGAAAAGAGCCTTATGGCTGGTACTATATTAATACGTTAAATTATAGTAATGATGCGTAAATAAAAATAAAATTGGCGCTGAGATTAATAATTCGATTTGGTTCTGTTTTTATATTTGTCTTGAAATATCTTCTTTTAGTTTTTTTCTTAAATTCTTCTTCTAAATTCAATACTTACCTATATCATTGGGGGTTATTCGTCATTTTGTTTCACACACAAAGCTGTTCATCACAAATTATAAATGTACAACAAAAAAACATTTTTGAATAAATAGTTTGGGCATGTTTTATACCATGCTGCAAATAGCTAAAGATATTCCTGTTGTTGTAAAATTCAACTAACGTTAACCGGAGTAAACGATCAAACAGACAGCCATAGCAACTTTGTCTTAAATTAGGCACAGATTAGTCACCCCGCTTTTTCAAGCAAGTCGGCTAGAATCGATTACATCATCATTGTCCCCGATCGATGTATCGAGACATGCGAGCCTAATCGATTTGACATCCCTCGATCCGCCTCTTGCCATATAAGGCATGATCTAGCCTCTCACCAACGTTGTGGAGTCTGTAGAGTTAATAAAGTAATTAAGAAATTAATCTGAAAAGATAAACTAACCTATACTCCGTTTAGTTAGGTATTTAAATAAATGTAAACAATCTTGACATGTCTTTTTATTGAAATATACACTTTAAAAATCTATGACATTGCAAAATTAAATTACAAAGTAATTATGTAATTTATAATCTTTAACATAATTTCTTTGTAATTAGCAAAATTATTTATTTATAAAGTGTATATTTCAATAAAAAGACATGTCAAGATTGTTTACATTTATTTAAATACCTATAACCAAACGGAGTTATAGTGTGAACTAACTGTACATGTTTTTAATTTGATCAAATTAAAATACATATTTAGTCGCAATTTTCTAAAAGCGCGAGCAGTCTATGTTTTCCTATAAATAGATTGGAATATGCCAAAAATCAGCTGGAGATTCAGGCAGCTTCCAATCGAAGTGGTGGAAATCTTTGGAAGAAGCCTAGCAGGGAACTTTCTGCCTTAGAGATGATCTTTTTAACGGACTTACAAAATGGAGGAGGTTATTAATGCGTCGCGATCTTTTTTTAATGTACGTTTACCGATTATTCGAAGATTTGGAAAATTCTTATTTTGTTTGAAAAGGTATACTTGCCAGGTGGTCCCATAGAAATTTTATAAAAATCGATTGTGTTTTTTGACGTTGAATTCGGTTTTTAGTTTTGAACAAAAATTATAGTTTTACTATTGCATACCTGAAAGGGTAAACTGTTGATACTTTTATTACTGTACCACCTATTTTTACACAGTTTAAGCAATAAAGAATTTTTAAGTTTAAAGTAAGAAATATTTCTATCCTAATTTGCTCTAAAATTACAATGAAGCAGAGTTTATTGGAATCATTTTATAGCAAAGTTGATGAGTCACTAAAAGATTTTTCATGTTAGTAAGGTTATAATCATAAAACTGATCAATTAGGTAGTAGTCCGTTACGATCTTTACTTCATTATAATGACAAAATGAATTGATTGCATTAATTACATTACTATTGAATTTATCCTTGACTGGGTAGATAGAGCCAAAGACATTAAGGGTGGTGGACGTGAATGCGGAAAAAGGATAGGCGGTAACATGGTTTCTATTTTCTTACATTTCCTCGATCCGCTGTACAATCTGCTCAGGCAGGGAATCAGCAGGCTTTTAAACTCTTGATTTAAACAGAAAAAGTTCATTTAAACAAAATATATTTTTCTTTCTCTACTTTTCTCTGTCAACTCTCTCCATAATATCATAACATTTTAACTTTAAATTACTTAAAACATGTACTCACAAAATACGAACTACCAAACAAAATACAAATCCGACTACGTTGATTATTGTCAATCTATTCATAGGTTTAGCGCTCCAGAAATCCAGTTGATGGTATAATTACGTAACAATGGTCCACGGCCATACCAACATTGAACATATCTATTATGAACGATTTCTATACCTGTACAACGTCGAAGAGACATACCCGTAATAAACTGAACCACGGGCTATACTAGATCCAGTGATCTGTAGTATGATGAAATTATTAAAACAAAAGCCAAAAAACAAAAAAATCGACACTACCATACAAAGGTGTGCAGCCGCCCGGGAATTTTGTATGGGAACGTCGTTTTGATCGGTCCTATTGATGTTTAGCTTGTATTCCCTAAGTCGCCTTCCACGACATCCACAGGAAGACTTGGAGTGGTCCTATTCTACTCTGCCGGAAGCCACACGACATAGCAAAGTTACTAAAGCAGCAGTGGCGGGGCCTCCTTAGAAGCCGATTCCCATCGGGTTCCCTTACGGGTTTCTGATATAAGTGCATTTATTACTAACAATAAAACCTACGTGGCGTGACGACCTTCGTGGCGAAATGGTCAACATGCTAGTCCACCACCCATAGGTCCCGGGTTCGATTCCCGGCCAGGGCAAGTTGAAAAACGGCCTTTTTCAAATTGTCCTGGGTCTTGGATGTTAATCTATATATGTATTTGTTATAAAATATAGTATCGTTGAGTTAGTATCCCATAACACAAGTCTCGAACTTACTTTGGGGCTAGCTCAATCAGAGTAATTTGTCCCTATATATTTATTTATTATTATTTATTTATTACGTTTATCGGCGCACCGCGCATTAGAATGTCCATTTAGGTACTATCTTCATAAGCCTCAAACTAGCAGCATGACTGGATTGCACACACCCACATATTCAAAATACGAAAATTTTAGTAGGTTATTCAAATTAACACGCTCAGACTCAGAGACAATTACTCACACTTACTTAATAAAAATAATAATATGCGAATTATAAGCCGTACATTGATCGGCTTGAACCGTACGTTTATTATCTTTTATTACCTAATCAGGCATAGGTACCTACATATTTAATTCG
This sequence comes from Acrobasis consociella, assembly GCA_963555685.1. NCBI lineage: Eukaryota > Metazoa > Arthropoda > Insecta > Lepidoptera > Pyralidae > Acrobasis > Acrobasis consociella. The sequence goes on from OY743106.1 coordinate 1,541,294, forward strand.
TTTCATAGCTGTACTAGCCCAAATTCTTATCCACCGCCACTGTAAAGCAGTACAATTTGTGAATGCACCGCCCACGGTACTGTTGCGGAAGTAGACGTAGTGGATCTGAATGAGGTTGCGGTGACACAGTTGTTATTAATGTTCCGACCTATTGTCACAATCAGACGCATATAATATTGTGGTAGGTTCGTTACTTCTAAGGCCATAATGCAGTTACAAAAGTCCAGAGAAAATTTGTAAAATACAGACCTAGATAGTTTGATTTAATGTTTACGGTCACTAGAATTGAAGTATTTTGTGTAAAAATGATACAGATTTATTTAAGTATTTTTTTATCTATAACAGGGTGAATAGACATCCACCATTCGCTATGCGTGGCCTTTGGTAGGAAATTAACAAGCATCTTCTATCAAAAACAATGCTCATGATATAAAAAAAATCATTAATTTGTTCTTTTAATAATAAAAAATTTAATTACTTGGTTACGGCACATTCTGTCGGTGTCTGTTCTGTTAAATTCTTACGAAAAGATCGCATTTGTAATTTTTTTAAACTTATTAACTTTGACGATTATTGCGTTAGTTATGTGCAATTTACCGAAATCTGACATGTCCTTTAGGCTACGTTTTTATGGAAAAGCCTGAATCTGTCTAAAGTAATAACTCATAAAGGACCTTCTTACAAAAAGATCTCATTTGTAAAATTTTTAAACTCTCTTTGTCGATTATTAGGTGCATTTCCAACAGTATCTTTCCCCTCGTGTTGTTGTCAGTGTCTGTCCGTTGGAATAATAATGGTATCAGGACCATCGGCGTATCGCAGCATCTCGTCACGAGGTGAGCTGTTAGCTGTTGCTTTTCACAGCCGATATCGGCCGCATCGACATTCAGCATTAGGTGCTGCAGCGGTAAAATGAACAGACAGAAAATATTTTATCCTGTGATAAAGGGATGTGGATTAGGTCAAAAATATATTATTTTAGTTGGTACGCCAACTAGATTATCCAAAAATAAAGAACCCATATTCTTTCGTTTGGCAAAGTCAAAATTCACGAAGATACAGCAGTTCGAAGTTTCAGAGTGGGGATGATTTACGTCACCGTTGGTTAAAAATCGTAGCCAATCGTGATGTCACGCGAAATTTAAATGCGCTATATCTTCGTCAGTATATGCTAGTGAGAGAAAAAAAAATTATGTATACCATACTTTTTAATAATCAATCAGATAAGCCAATTTTTTTCTTTAATCCACATCCCTAAGTTTACAATAGTGTCCCACATTTACTACAGGTCATTTATTAAATTGGTAGATTACCATGACCCGAAACCGAACAGTAAAAGGTCAATATATATTTCTTTCTTTCTAACAGATCTTTTCTTACATCTCTTATATAGTCTACTTTACCCAAATGTTGGATGGAAAAAATGGCATTATTAGCGCGCCTTTGTATTTACTATATTTAAAATCTACTTTTGATTGTTGTCATACTTAGTAGGTATAATAAAGATTTTTTTCTTACTTTAGCTCTTGTATGTGATTTTATGGACTATTATTAATGTATACCTATTATAAACAGGGCTAGGCACGAACCTTTTTTGTTTCGTCTAAGGTTTCGAATAGGAGTTACATCTTTCGTCGTTGTGAACAGACTGGCTAGAGTACAGCGGTGTTTCCTTGATGGTGAACGTTAGTTTTGATATTTTATATAATGACATTACCCGCATTTTATAATGTCACTATCACGAAAGTAGAAACCACCAAGTAGAAACATACATACAATTCCATGGTCACTATCTACATAGTCTTCATATACACACACACTACACTCGACACTGACTTTTGGCGTTTTAATTTCAAAGCGCGCTAGTTTAAAAATCAATATTTTTAGAACTCGTTTTCTTAGTCTCATTTTTACAAGGAGTGACTTTGGTCCTTTAACGTTTTATTAGGAACATAACTTAAGAAGAAGCAGCATTCTAGTAGCCTTTCAGCAGTCCCATTGATAACATCTGGAGTGTTATTCCGATCATATCGGTCTTGTGTTGGAAATCGATTTAGCTGATCGCATCTATCGATTGCAAAATTGGGGACACACGACTTCATATGTTTTAGATATCAATATGGGAGTCATCACCATGCCTCTGCCTCTGTGGTGAAGTGGTCATGGCTCATGAATTTTGATGGTGTTCACCTTGTGATTTGGAGGCCGGAGGTACGAATCCCACTGGGAAGCACACTTTATGAAAAGTTGTTTCCAGTCTAGTTAGGATATTGCAGGCTTGCAGATGATTTCGTGTTTCGGAAGGCATGTATAAACTTTGGGTCCCGAACGCCATCTAGCGTTTGCTCAAACCTATCCCAGGATTGGTTTTGGCCTACCCATTGGGTTGCGGAGGTCAGACGGCAGTTGCTCTATGTAAAAACTAGTAACCTCGTCAAATTACCAGGATCCAGCATCCAGTGGATCCCGGGCTCTGAAGCGTTATCGCTCAGGATGTAACCGGGTATACGGCCGTAATATGATGATGATGATGATGAGAGTCATCACCATCGGTTATGTTTTCGCAACCAAGATTGGTGAATTTTGTGCGAATTGAATAAGATAAAGCCGAAAAGTAGACCTCGGCGGTTATCCTTAAGGGTACAACTTTACTCTGAGGTATACTTCTTCGTATTTCTGTCGATGGAATGTTCGCCAGTTTTTATTTTTTAAATCTAACAAAAAAGAGGGTTGTAATAAGTTTGGCGCTTATGTATGTCTAATGACTAAGTTTGTCTGTCTCTGGCATCGTAGCGCTCGAACGGATGGATCATATGCGGTTATAAATGAATGAAGCAAGTGCCCTTGTGGTGGTTCCTAGATATTTTTGATGAAAACCGATGCGACCGTTTAAAAGTTATTAAGATATAGCTTGAAAGTACTTTTTGTACTTTCGTAGTTGGCCGGTTAAATAAAATAGATGGCGCTACGGATACGTAACGTAAGCAAAACGGATTAATTCTACTATTTAGTTCCTCCGTCCATCACTAGATGGCGTTTACATATGAAACTATTTAAAAGTCGGGGTTTTTTTAATTTGTCTGGCAAACAAACTTGTTATTAATGGGAATAGCATCGGAATATCGCACCGCGCCGTGACTTCAAACCTGTGCCGTCGCGTGGGTTCACCCACGGACTAACTAATGGACGGGCAGAGATGAATGCCTCCTAGAGATTAATTGCTGCTTTAGAACGCTACATTTTGGATGAATTACAGATTCACAAATACTACCTGTTTCCGTCTCTTTATTAGGATTATTACACTAATCCTATCCTATCCTACTAATCCTACTAATATTATAAATGTAAAAGTGAGTTTGTATATTTGTTTGGTTGTTTGTTTGTTACCACTTCATGTTTCAATCACTGAATATGTAAATAGATAATTTGATACCCAGGGAAGGACATAGGATAGTTTTTGTCCCAAAATTCCTACGGGGAGCTCAGCTAGTAATATTATAAAGGCGAAGGTTTGTTAGTTTGTGTGTGTGTGTGTGTGTATGTTTGTTATTTCTTCACGCGCAAACGGCTGAACCAATTTTGATAAAATTTGGAATGCAGCAAGCTGACACCTTTGATTAACACATAGGCTACTTTAACCGCGGGTAATACCGTCGGGCGCAACTAGTATAAACATAAAGTACCTGGGTGACCGAGCTTTGCTCGGTTACATCTTAAACAATAACTACATTTTTTTAAACTTGTCTAGAAACAATATAAAATAAAAAATTATACATAAATTTGAACATAAAAAAACAAAAGTAAGTCACCGAGTGGGATTCGAACTCGTAACACTCTTTCTAGTGGTGCGCATCATAAACCGCTGAGCCAAAATGGATGGCGTCCGGTGCGACGAAATTAGCGATCATATTCTGCGTGGAAAGAGAAACGCATGAATACTCGAAAACACGCGTTTTTGCAAACATAAGACTAATCTAGATCGATTGTTCACCCCCGAAAACCCCCATATGCCAATTTTCAGCGAAATCGTTAGAGCCGTTTTCGAAAGCACAGAAATTTATAAACATATAAATAAATAAATATACAAGAATTGCTCGTTTAAAGGTATAAGATTAACTGATATAAACAAGCACAACGCGTCCTAATTTTTTTTAGTTTTCTGTGGTGGAAGATTCTTTGATTCTTCCTTGATTATGTTATTGCGTGGTTCTGATTTAGACCTGCAATTAGCCACCTTTAGAAACTCTACCGCCATTCATCTCGCCTGACCATTACACGTGCGTGGGCGCACCCACGCGCAAGTTCAAAGCTACGGTGCAGTATTACTCAGATGTACTATGCCGGTTCATTCATTCATAAATTTCACTTATGTGTAGCGAGTAATGAGAGTTTGATTCTAATTTTGCAACGTATTATTTCGCAGTTTTAGATTACCGTTTTTAGGGTTCCGTAGTAACCTATTAACCCGAAACTCGCCATGTCTGTCTGTCCGCGGTTCTACTCGGAGGCATAAATAGTTTTTGTTTATTTGTACAATAAAGTTATTACAAACAAACAAAGAAATACTGGAAAGCTATATTTTTGTGTATTTGACAAAGTGGTTAAGTAAAAACACACAAAAAAATGGGTTAGCTCCCATACATATAAATTTGGAGTAAATTTTTATTCTCGACTAACCCATCGTGTGGATATTGTTGAATAGATATTTTGAAAATAGTGCAAATTTTTATTAGATAGCAGTGTGAGTGTGTCTCTCCTTCTAGACCAAAGCATAAAAAATTCTGTTAATTAGAAAAATAAGTTTTTTTATTTGACTGGAACCCTTCCAAAACCTCATTTGGTCAATGTTTAGTTTGCAAATATGAAAACTTAAAAGTAAATGTTCTTCAATGATCTAAAAGTTAGTAAAAAATGTTTCTATTTATTTACACGGACAGTTGCTGTGACACGATCGTAAAAGGTGTTTAGAACGAGTTCCGTACATTCATACACTGGCCCGCCCACCAGTCTGATTGACAGGATTGACACAGCTTCGAATGGCTGCGAGTTCTGTTGACATCATCTCTATAATTAGTGGTACTTGTAGTAAGAACGACTATCAAGGTAGATGCTTTTTGCAACTGCTTTTTATAGGGATTTTGTACTAAGATGACATAAAACGTAGGTGTACAGAAATGCGATACAACGTAGGGAGATACTTTTTTGGTTTATACCTGCATATTCACCTATATTTATTCCTCGACAAAAAGAGGGATGTTATAAATTAGACGATAACGTCTGTCTGCTGTAGCAGCGCTCGAACGGACGGACCGATTGCGATGCGGTTTTTTTTTTACGTAAAAACAAATTTGACTTGCTGGTGGTTCTTAGCTATGTTTGATGAAAACCGGTTCTGCCGTTAGGTAACAGTTATTGGGGGTTTATAAGTCAGGGTTTCCCTATAGCATAAAATAGATGGCGCTAAGGATATAAAGTCATATTGGTAGTTCCGCTACTCATTACAAGATAACGTTCTTGACAGTCAAAGGTTTTTTAAATTGCTCTGCAATAAACATGTTTAGTGTAAGAACATGCCAAATTACAATAAAATTAAATAAAAAAACCTTGGTTACTTTTTGAGCGAAATAAACAGTTATTTTGGATTTAGCCACCAAATTAAAAGAAAAGTTACTTACATTACCTATGTCAAGTATTTTTTTAAGACAGGCGTTCTATGCCTGTCTCTTTTTCAAACTCAAAAAAGTAAATGCTCCAATAATGTCACATTACCTTCCTGTGTATTCTTGCATTTCAAAAGAAAGTTTACTTCTGCCTTAAAGTATACCTCTTCTTTTTGAGAATAAAACCTGACCTGTTTGTTTACAATGAATTAAATAAATTCGTACACCAGCCCGCCCACTACAAGTCCGTCTGAGTAGATTGACACTTGACGTGCTGTGTTGACATCATCACCGTCATTAGTGTACCTACTTGTAGCAAAGTTGTAGTAGGTACAGCTATGAAAGGTATGTCAAATAAGGATCTACTCAACTTTTTTTTTAACTGCCTCCGTGGTTTGGTGTTTAGAGCGTTCGGCTCATACCCGGAGGTCGCGGGTTCGATTCCCGGCGAGGGCAACGACTTTGTGTTGTTGTACTAGTTTGGTTAGGACATTTGTAGGCTGATCACCTGATTGTCTGATAAGTAAGATGATCCGTGCTTCGGAGGGCATGTTAAGCCGTCGGTCCCGGTCACTGTCTTTGACATTGGTCGTTACCTAAAACCATGTCATAGCCTTTAAGGCGGTTTAAAAACTCTGACACTAGTGTTAGTCACTAACACACACGATAAGACGAAGTCTCAACTTTTTGCAACGGCTCTTTTTACCACGAGGGCAGGGTTCTGATTAAGTGTTACTTTGTGTATAAAATAGGGAGAATACAGAAGTAATATAACTCATATTTAATACATGCATAATACACTTATAAACGTACACGTTTGTTCATAATTTTATCTCTTAGTTTTTATCACGTATGCCACATATTGTTAACCCTACTGGTTGCTAAAGCCAAGGTCCACTTTGGATCACTGAGCAACCGTAGTAAAATAAAAATACCTCACATAATACTACTTTCATGGATTTGTACATTTGTACCCTTTTTAATTTATCATTGAAGGCTATAATGGACTTTTAATCGCGTTTTTGGAGTGTAAAAAGTTTGATACTCTTTGTATTTGGCTCTTATACAGATTAGCATAATTATACACGTAGGCGTGAAAAGAATTAGTTTAATCTTATTTATTTCATTTTTCGATTTAAAACCAAATGGAGACGAAATGATGACCGAAACACCGTTTATAAAAATGAAATAATCATATTAGATACAATCTTGTATAGTGTACAATACTTACTTAAAAAATACTTGCATTTAATTAAATTTAAATCCTTTTCCAAGCTAGTAAGAAAAAATTAAAAACTTTGAATGTACCAGCTGCTTGTCTTCCCGCGTAGATCTCGTAAAAGCCGATCGAGGGAATGGATGACAATGCAAAACATGTTAACAGGCGATGCGGCGCAACCTATATTGATTGCTTTTCCATCTTCTCGCCCACCATGATGCCAAAAGTGGCTTTTGAGACTTGCGGCCCTGTGCTCTGACTGCTTAGAAACGCAAGATACAAAATGCTCTGTCTGCCCATCATCATCATCAGGTCTTTTTGTCTCCACTGCAGGAGCACGTCTCTCTCTGTATTACCAGAGCCATACTTGGCCAGAGCAGCCAGAGGACTTGGCCTACACTCTCCTCGCTGGCCAGACGGGATGAAGAGGTCTTACTGATGTTTATAAGCTATGTTTAGCTTGTATTTTCTAAGTCACCTTCTACGACATCCACGGGAGGGGTGTGACGAAAATCGTCCCATTCGCAACTCGTCCAAATCCAAATGCCGTTCAAAGCTCGCATTGGGTATATAATAAAAAAATATATGCGGCAAACAATTTATTTTCTCAAAAAATTACTTCAATCTGCATATAAAAATATAGGCAGGTAAGGCACCGCATAAAGACAGTTTTAAAGTTCGTAAAAATACGCCAAGTGTTAGTGAAAAAAACGATTAAGGGTCCGGCGGACCTAGACCAAAATACAACTTTCCATACAAACGTAGTCTACGTTTTATTTCAAAACGACATGTCCGATTTGGGCAAAATTTTGTAATTTCAAAGATATTGCAATTATCTAGGTTTATATTAAGTTCCGACAGTAAAAATATGAACTTGAAATAGAATATAGTGCTTTATATCATTTTTGACCATTAGTATGGGAAACTTCTAAATCGTTATATTTTCTTTCCAGTTCATAATTTTACTATAGGAAACTTAATATAACCCTAGATAATTGCAATTTCTTTACAATTACCAATTTTTACCGGAATCTGACATGTGGTTTCAAAATTAAACGTGTACTACGTTTGTATGGAGAAGTCTAGGGTCGCCGGACTCTTAAGCAACAAGATCGTTTAGATAGAGTATATATACAGGCTGTAAATCTGTAATCTTGCCATATTCTCAGACGTATCTATACCGATCATACTGAACAACTTTCCCCGAGGAAAACAGGTCGAAATATGAAAAAAAAATTGTTTTCCCGTACAAAATTGCTAATAAGCTGATCGATTTAGTATGGGAAGTCCAATTTTTTTTTTCATTATTCGACCTATGTTCTTTGGGGAAAGTTGTTCGGTATGATTGTTAAGGTACGTCTGAAAATATGGCAAGGTTACAGATTTACGAGTACAGCCTGTATAGATATAGTATATAGATCTCTAATCATTCTTAAATATTGTGTAAACTACGTAACTGTCATTTTCATAAATAGTTACATAATAATAATAAAAAATATGATACCTATTTTACTCAATTGCGTGCTGAAACCCAAAGGGTTTTAAGTTGTAAAATACAAATGGGAGGACCTGCGGATGGGACAAGTTTGCAACGGGACGAGCCGCGTATGGGACGAGCTGCGAATGGGACAAGCTGCGAATGGGACGAGTTGCGAATAGGACGATTTGCGTCACACCCCACGGGAGGACTTCGATTGGGCCTATTCTACTCTGTCGGAAATCATACGGCTTTGGTCTGTCCCATTAGAGATAAATAAATGATAGTATGCATTTATTCAAATAAATTTTAGTAATCATTTTTGTAAGTAACTTAAGTGAGCCCTTCCAAGCTTTGCATATTGAAATCCTAACATTGTGAATGATACAGGGTGATTGCAAGCACAGCTAGTACAAACACTCTAATAGTCGCTATTTCACCGCTGTGCCGTCGGCTTAAATCGCTCAGCGCATTATTTACTGTATTTGCACAGTTAAGTGGTCCGCCAGGAATGCAGGAATCGTGACTGGCACAGGACCTTACACTACAAAGCACTTCGACCCTAAAACTGTGGAGTTAAAGTCTCAAATTGCATGTCTTAATGGTATGGAAGTGTAACTTGTCGGTTATAAAATCAATGAGTATTGTTCAGTATTTTTAGTGCTTGATATGCTTATGCAAGCCAGCTACTGCAAGGTGCGGAAGTCTAGTACAGTGGAAGCGAGTTGAATAAATGGGAAATAAATGGGTCTTTTTGAAGTACAATGTGACAGTCGAATTTAAAGCCACAAGTTTACCTTTTGTTTGTTTTATTTTCGTGTGTAAGAGACTGATCTGACATAGCTTGATGACATCCAAATGTGCATATGTTTTGTAACTTGTTTATATTTAAATATGCAATAAATAGTTAAACAAACAGACTTTTATGGCAAACGAAACCTTTACTTGAACCGGCTTTATGTGACTTCCTAACCATGGAGAAGTTCTAGATTTTTATGCCTCTGTGTAGTCAAGCATCCAAGTGTAGACAACAACCGGGGTTGCTGAACGTGTGAAAGCGCTAACAATACGTACTTCAGGACCAACGAGATCCAACTACAAACTAACAAACTAACCTAAGTTGGGTGATCAAGCTGTACCGGTGAATTCAAGTTAAAAAGACGTTGAAAGTGAGTACAAATTATGTCATTAAACACCTGGCACAAACTTATTTATAAGTTTTATAATATAACACACATTCAAAATAAACAATATTAAACTTTTGCAATTTGCGGATACTGCGTTCCACCTTCCAAATGCTATCTATACCGAGACTAGAGTTATGTGCCGACAACTCGTAGCACAACGAGCGTTGTTTTACATGAACCTTTCTGTAGAGAATTGCATGAGATAGGGCTAAGTGGTCGGCCCAGTATGTAACAGATAATACAGTGTTATCCACGCATGTAATACAATTACAGCTTATATGAGCACCAACTAACGTTTTTTCGAGCTAGATCTTCCGCCCAGTAGCATTCTAGAACTTTCGTTCGACGACGTCGAATCTCTACGTTGCGAACTCGCTCTTGCAATTTGTTGCTTATTTTTGCATATCAGACTAGATACCGTTCATTTCTTTGAAGAACATAGGAAAGAAGCGTACTACTTTTAAAAAGAAGGAAAGAAGCATACTACTTTAAAAAAGAAGGAAAGAAGGTTTTGATCCTGATAATATGGGAAAAAAATACGTTAAAAAACACTAAATATTGGAATTTAAATCAGTTTGTAAATTTAATTAATTTCGAAGATCTTGTAAGTAGTGGATTCCAGGAGTAGTACCCGTTACTACTAACAGCGATAAACGTTCGGAGTAACGTCTCCCGATAATGAACAGACAAGGAGGCAGATACTGTCAGACATATTTATGCACAGCTGGTGAGGAGTGCAGTAATTGGCAGTCAACGTGTTAAAGAGATAAAGAGAGAAGGATAAATTCTTCTAACCTATTACAATTAGGGGATTTGAACACTGAATGTGATTCAAAAAGAGTAGTAACACCTGGTAACAAAGGTCATCTTGAAAAACTGAAAAGCATTTTGATGCTCCATCATGGAAGACACTCCGCTACAAAAGTATCAAACTTCGCTAAAGATGTTTTCTACATTCCGGGTTGCAAGTGCGGTTTTAGGAAAGCTATTATTCCCCTTGGGACAAATAACAGTCCAAGATAGATACCTGATATTATTATATTTACACAAGTAGCGTTAGGTACCTTAGGTGTAGTCACTTTCTTCGCAGACTGTGACCCACAGGTCAGGAGATCTAGAACGGGACATTCTAACATTATTTAGACATAGCCTGTTAATAAGGCAACTCGGACTAGGCAGCTTTCCAAAGGATGCCAGGAAAAGTTCTCTCCCACATACATTTTGTTTTAGCCGTGTTTTCTCTAGATTTTGCTATGGCCTGTGTTTTATGTTCGACTGTATATTTTATTTTTATGTATATTCACCGATTTTTTTCAAAACTCTTTTTTTATTGCGAAAAATGCGCATTTCCGAGATTGTCCCATAGAAATTTTATTAAAAGTCGGTTGCGAAGATTTGGGTAGAAGTCGGATTTTAGTTTAGAAAAAATATTACCTATATAAATTTACATAATTACTTTAAGTTAGAAATGTTGAGAAACATATTGCCGTAGCATTGCTAAGTAATTAGTTTTTCATTTGGATTGTAATCTCAAAACTTTTACGGTTGAAAAGACTATGTTGTGATTTTGCGACACTGATAATTCTACGTCTTAGATACCTCCGTCATTGTCACATTTCTATACTCTTAATGATTTATGAATAACTATGACCCAGTTAAATTTATCAATGAACTTATCTATGACACGATTTTGTTATGAATGGTAAGTTTATTAGCTGTTTACATTTGAACAACAGAAAGAACGTTAGAAAATGACACAAAAACCATTCATCAAAGTTGGCTTCTTGACCCGGTAGACTGGAGCAAATAGATAAACAAAAAGTGAACAAATAGTAACTAATGATATACATGGCAATAGTCTTACAACTTACAACTAAGGATGCTCAAGATGAAAACCAGTGCACTCGTATAGATTTGTGGCCAGAAGCTCCCGTGAAGCAATTAAAGGACCTATACCAACCTTTGATTGTATATCTAAGGGTTTAGGATTAGGAATAAAGAAGAGATATTATTAGACACTGGCAAAATAAGCTTCAACGAAGTTTGACCGCCATAATCGAGAAAAGAAAAAAAAAACAATAAAATTTGATTCAAATGAGGCGTTTTCCAGTGAAAAAAAATGAGGTTAAAAACATTGTCAATAGATGACAGAACTATTTCATACTATTATAGTATGAAATAGTTCTGTCAAAAACGAAAGAGGCCGTTTGGTTCAATATTTTAAATAAGTTTGTAATTTATTAACCAATCTTGTATTTTACTATAATTTAATTTAAAAAACATACTATTTACAAACAATAAAATATTTTAAACTAAATTTAATAAAATGAAAAATATTAAATATTCCAAAGACAAACTCTCATCATGAAAATGTTATATGATTGATTGACATCAGTGTATATAATTTACTCTATGATTGACATTGACAGATCAATTTATGTGATTGCTGCGGCATGTCACGTGAAGAAACTAATTTTTTTTTTAAAGAAAGCACCTCGCCCTGACCTCGCCCTTGCTACTGCACACTTTAGTATTGAAAAGTCAAAAAAAATTGTTTTGTTCTTTTAACTGTTATTTTAATTTCATTATACTATAATGACCTAGTTTGCCCATGGTTCGATTTAATTACGGATATGTCCCTTCCGTGTGGTTTTGCCGTGTGGTTTCCGGCAGAGTAGAATAGGGCCACTCCAAGACCCCCCGTAGATGTCGTAGAAGGCGGGAATACAAGCTAAACAAAGCTTATAAACATCAATAAGACCTCTCCAACCCGTCTGGCCAGCGTGGAGAGTGTAGGCCAAGACCTCTGGCAGCTCTAGTAAAGTTTGGCTCGGGTGGTACAGAGAGGGTCGTGCGAGAGTGGAGACAAAAAGACCTGATGAAGATGATGATGATGTTCCTTCCACGTTGTAAATTAAAAAAACTAAAGTACGAGAAAGAGATCGCACTAGCAACTCCATGAATCATGATAATGATAAACATTAAATGTAAGATCTATAAGGCATTAGCGCAATGGATTGTGGCCTTTTAAAAGCCGGGTTTTGCGCGGTTCTTTTGATAGCAGTAGCCGCTACAGTTTACGATATTTTTATAGCCTCTAAAGTGTTGATGTTTCGCTTTGCAGGCTTTTTTGGTAATGTCTTAGGTGAAAGTGCTCGTAAAATGAATTCTGGATATCACCTTCAAAGTGCAATTTACAGGGTTACAAATGTTACGGGGCCGCCGGATTGCATTTAATTTTTTAATAGCTAAATTAATATCTTTAATAGCGTTGAACTCCTGGAGCCCAGAGCATTACTTCGAAACTATCCGGTCAACCGTGAAAACTCCGAATGGTCATTTTGCCGATGATTTCTACGAATATTCATATATGAAGAGACCTATTATGCCTCTCTTACATGAACATCTCCTCTCACAGGCCTACTGGGAAGAGATGTCTTTTGTGATAAGTAAGTAGTGCCTTTGTACAATTTTATCTTATGAATTCTCTATATAAATTTTAAGTGTACATCAATTGTTAAATAAATTAATAAAATATTCGTTCCACCGGTCGAGGTCAAGCGTTTAGCCGTAAATAGGGAGACGTGGAAAATACTCCACCTAAAAGAACCTCGTTTTTAAATTGATGACAATGTGAATGTCGGAATAGGCGACTATAAAGTACAAAATAATTTTCATACAACGTTAAATAACGTTTCATACAACTATAAAGTACAAAATAAATTTGGATGACAGATTCTGGTAGCGGTTGGTTGTACTCCTATATACGCAAAAGAAGAAGCAGCTGATGCTTTCAATTTTTCTTTTGTTGTCAGACCACAAAATCAAGCATATCTATTACTAACAAAATTCTGTTAAATCATGGCATGAGAAATTTCCTCACTAGACATTATAATATTTATTTTTATAAATAAATACAAAGTTTATGTTTGTATTTTAGCTTGTAAGTATTCTACAGTGTTTCACCCTACTTTCGGCATTCTCTCCTCTGGCCGAAGAAGAGATCCTTCAAAGGGATAAGTCCACCTTTGTATAGTTATCTACTGTATTTTTGTGGAGTGCTTTTTGTACAATAAAGAATTTACATACATACATATGAGTACCTATACATTGCGCACTTGCATTAATTAATCTTTGATAACCTCGCCAGCAATTAGGCTTTGTTTAAATAGCCTCTAATTAACGGTTACCTCACTCTCACACCTAAGAATCAAATCGATCAAGTTAACACATCGTTAATTATTCTGAAAGTGGGCCGCGAGCTGAGACTTCTTGTTGCGAGTTTTTGAAGTCTTACAAAAAATATACTTAAGTACAGGTGCATCGAAAATATAGAGAAATATGAAGAAAAATCTCTTACAAACGCACATTTTTTAACATTAGGAGCTCGGTGGGCCGGCTGGAATGAGCATTGCTAGCGCTTTCGCAAGTAAAGCGACTCCGGGCGTGTTCCACACTTGGATGGGTGACCACAAGTTGCATTAAATTTTCTTGAGCTCCTCCGTGCTTCGTAAGGCACGTAAAAGCCGTTGGTCTCGGCTATCATCATTGTATGACAGTCGTCAAGCTATGTCAGATGCCTTTAGGCAGCCTGAAAAATCTGACACCAGTATTGGCCATTTACACACACGAAAAACAAATAACAAACGCACAGACAAGTCAATATTTTTATATTATTCAAATTGTAATTGAAATGTGATTTAGTAATGAGAAATCTTATCTTCCAGACAATCAAAGGCCTTACTTATCTACACTTTAGAATGTTCATTCGAAACCAATTTATGAGGCGGTAAAAGGTAAATCCAGTATTTCAGTACAATCCAGTGGTAAATGGCAAATGTATGCCATAATTGCAACATTTACAACACCGTAGGCTACAGTTATGTCATTTATTAGGGTCGCAGTGTAATTTATTATTCATTCGTAGAAAACCTACCGTCTTATATACTCGTATTTGTTACCATGGTATAATAATATCAGGAATCTCAGGTTCAAATCCCACATCGAACAAGTAAAATTTAATATTTTATATTTGTTATTTATGTTGTATTGGAATAAGAATAATAGATGTCACTACGTTTGCGGCTTAAAGTGTTGGCAGACAAATTACGCGAGATGGCTCTCTATTTCAGATATATTATAGTACTCTATGAATAATATACTGCGCCAGGTATGGCATTCCGACATATAGTGGTCACGTGGGTGCCACGAGCCTACGTCACCGCCACTCAGTGTTACCGGTACTGTAAAATCAAACACCCCAACTTTCATTATTCACGTATATCTGAATCGGATTAAACCATGTCCATTTTTAAAAATAACCTATTTATGAAAAAATAAGTTTGACTTTTTAATGAATAACAAGTATAACCTAATTTTTTATGCATTAAAATATTTATTGTCATGAATAATGGCAGGCAAACGTTCCCTAAATCTTAACTTAGTCACATTAAAGTGGCAATTCTGTGGTGACGTAGGCTCGTGTCACTGCCGGAATAGCAGACCTGTTTTTTTGGATCATGTTTGTTACTAGGTTTAAACCATTATCTTACTAAATCAAGTTGACATTTTCAGATAAGACGATGGCATATTACCAGACGTCAACTTGATTTGGTCTGATATTGGTTTAAACCTATTAGATGTCAGTATATCTGTGTCAGTTTCATCAGCTTCTGCAATAAATACCTAGTTTAAAAAAATCATGATTGCATTTTCTAACATTTGTTAATCTTACTTTATTATCAAACTTAAAAGAGCATTAAAAAAAAACATACATGTTTCCTGCTCATATTGACGACCTCCGTGGCGTGGTGATCATCATGCTAGTTTGTCATGCTAGTCCGCTGCCCAGAGGTTCTGGGCACGACCCCCGGTATAGTATATATGTACCTAGTTAATTGTAAAAATATAGTATCGTTGAGTTAGTATCCCATAACACAAGTCTCGAATTTACTTTGGGGCTAACTATTGAGCTATCCCGAAAGCCCAAGTGTAGGTTACCTAATTTGTCCCGTTATTTATTTATCGTATCATTATTCCAGACGAATAAGGTTTTAATAACGATTTTCTATCTCCTTCCTAATACCCAGTACTCTATTTCACTTGCAACTGTAGAAACTTGTTTACAATGCAGTTTATGTTTATTAAATTATGTCTTGTTAGCATTTATTGTAAGAAAGCTGCAAATGCTGTGCCTACTGAGAGACCCAATCCGGATTTTATTTGACAGATAATAAGTATCTATTATAATATTACCGTACTAGGTCCAACGGGTCCATTACACAGTATGATATTAAAGAATTAATACACGTAACTACTTACTTTTAAGGTGATATACCCAAAGGGTACAAACGGAACCCTATTATTAAGAATCTTTGCCGTGTGGTTCCCGGCAGAGTAGAATAGGACCACTCCAAGTCATTCCGTGGATGTCTTAGAAGGCGACTTAGGAATTACAAGCTAGATTAAGCTTATAAACATCTATGAGACCTCTCCAACCCGTCTCATTATTGGCCATATTTGAATCCAGTCTATCCGCCACTGTTTTTAGGATGCTGTTGTGACTCCCCCATACTCTTCTTAACAATGATGCCATTATTTTCCGGATCACAGCATGAAATCCGTCTGTTCTAGCCTGCGCAAACATTTCAGAAGTACTACAGAACCGAGGGAGTCTCAGAAATGTTCTAAAAATATCCTAAAATTCGGCGCGGATAACGTCTAGCGATCTTTTGGTGTTAAGAAGAGACGACCTTCCTGGCGTAGTGGTCACCATGCTAGTCCGCCACCTAGAGGTCCCGGGTTCGATTCCCGGTCAGGGCAAGTTGAAAAATGGCCTTTTTCAAATTGTCCTGGGTCTTGGATGTTTATCTATATATGTATTTGTTATAAAATATAGTACCGTTGAGTTAGTATCCCATAACACAAATCTCGAACTTACTTTGAGGCTAGCTCAATCAGTGTAATTTGTTCCTATATATTTATTTATTTATTTAAGAAGGAATAGCACTTTCACGCACTAAGCTAAAATGAAGTCCTTCCATAAGTGGTCGTTTGTTCTCTAGTTATTACCTTGTTGTGTCTACACAGTCAGCAAATGCGTGCAACAATGCATTGTTTCTCCCTTAGGGCTTTGCCCTGCCTTATATGTATAGTCCTAGGAAATTCAATACGTTTATACTTCAATGTTTCGCCGACCTTCGTGGCGTAATGGTTAACAGGCCTGTCCGCTACTCAGGATGTCTTAGGTTGTATCACGGTCAGGTCAAAATGGAAAATGATGTTTTTTCTGATCGGTCTGGGTATATACACCTACCTATGTATTTGTTTTAAAATATAGTATCTTTGAGTTAGTAATTTAGTATCCCATAACACGAGTCTCGAACTTACTTTGGGTACCTGAGTACTAGTATTTTTTTAGTGCTTTAGGGCTAACCCAATTTTTGTGTTAATGACCCTATATATTTACTTATGCTATAGGGGTATATAGAGAGGTTCAAAAAGTTCAAATACTGCATGACTTATTTACTTAATTGACTGATTTTTATGGCACTAGTCCATAGAGCGATACAAACTTACTTAGCTTGTATAGCTAAGTACGCGACGACTCGATATCCATAATCTATCTAAGTATTATTTGCTAGAGAAAGCTCTTACTTTCAAGCGCAACAACCAATAACTTTAGAACGGCTGAACCGATTTTCATCAAAAATAGCTAAGAACTACCACAAACAAACTTGCTTTCACGTAAAAAAACCGCACCGTTCGAGCGCTACAGTGCCACAGACAGATAGATAGACCGACAGATATTAGCGACAAACTTACGGCGCCCTCTTTTTCTTCGGGGTTTAAATAAATATTTTAAGTACATATTTGTGCGACTAACTCATGTAAGTTAATTTGCCTAAGCTTTATAAAATCGACATAAGCATTAAAATAAATTGGTTGTATTCTTAAAAGTTGAATCATTATGTAAATGTTGTTCAAATAAGCTAAAATATCTCAATAAAATAAGTATTTTACAGCTCACGGTTACACCGCCAAAGCTTTCAAAAACCCCACTTAAGTATACATAATGCATACTTAAGTATAATGTATACCTAAGTGTATAATAACATCACTGATCATGTCCGCAAAGTAAATATTGTTTTCATACAAATGCGGAGGATTTGTTGCAGCCAGTTAATTGAATTTGAGGATAATCTCAATAGATAGTCCGTAAATAACAATATTACCGACACTGTAATGTAAGCTGCTTTAATCGTACGATTTGTAAAGTAGCACAAATCCTTTCCGTTTAGAATGGATTCACATTTTACATTGAATTGATTTGCGTAGTGGTCACCGTGCTAGTCCGCCACCCAGAGGTGCCGGGCTCGATCCCCGGTCAGGGCAAGTTGGATAATTGCTTTTTTAAAATTGGCCAGGGTCTTGGATGTTTATCTATTTATGTATTTGTTATAAAATATAGTATCGTTGAGTTAGTCTCCTATAACACAAGTCGCGAACTTACTTTGGGGCTAGTTCAATCTGTGTAATTTATCCCTATATATTTATTTAATCCCCTGTCTGCCCCATTAGGGATAAAGACGTAAAAGTTTGTATGTAACTATGTAGTGTATAGTAACATATATATTGCTTATGATTTTAATAGACTTTAGTAATCGAACAATACAATCTGTAAGAGCAAGTTTATTAATAAGTACTTCAAATCAAATTATGAACTTTAAGTATGGGATTTAAGGTAAGGATAGGGCGCCACTTACGCCCTATCTTTACTTATCTACCTTAAACCTTAAATGCAGTCAAAATTTACACGTCATAGTTAAATTCAACTCAGTTAATTTTATATGTATTAATAAATGTAACTAAACTTAATTCACATTACCTACTTAAAATGCTAATAGTATTAATAAATGTCCTATATCTTAAGCTTACTATCGCCTCATGTTGCAATACTTCCAAGAACAGCAATAAAAACAATATTATCGCAAGTTGTAACAACTAGCAATACTTGTATATGAAGCAACGAACGCTCTCGTATGAATTGAATGGCATTATCGGACACGTGCCTAAGTAGGCCAGCCGGTGGCTGCTTGTAGTTGTGAGACTACAGGACGTGGGATAATATATTTATAAATAAATAAATAAATATATAGGGACAAATTACTCTGATTGAGCTAGCCCCAAAGTAAGTTCGAGACTTGTGTTATGGGATACTAACTCAACGATACTATATTTTATAACAAATACATATATAGATAAACATCCAAGACCCAGGACAATTTGAAAAGGCCATTTTCCAACTTGCCCTGTCTGGGGATCGAACCCAGGACCTCCGGATTGGCGGTCTAGCGTGTTGACCATTACGCCACGGAGGTCGTCAACTTTTTTGACAATTTTTTTGCTAATATCAGATTCCAATGAAACAAAGCCTGTATGTTGCTCCAGTAGTTTTGAATAAGCGTGAACATACATAAAGGCAGACACGTTTTTTTCTCTTTTTTGTGTTCAGTTACTCTTTTTTCACGCCTACACTATTTTTTCTTAAATTTATAAATTGACTAAATGTATGCAGAGACGGGATTTTTATTATTTTATCATTGAAGTGAAAACTTCTTTAGCGGCGTTTTGCACTTTTTTTGGAATGGGTAAAAAATGTTAAACTCACGTCAGGACACGTGACCTGATCGAAAATTCGTAAGACGGATGGAAAGTAGACAGCTGGCGCGGCGTAGGAGAGGGAGTATCCCCCTCTCTTTCTACGGCGCGGCGAAAATGTATGCCTGCGCCTGCTGTTTCGTTTAGGCGGCGCAGGGCGCTTGCGCGAATGTTCGTGTGTGTTTATGTTACAGCGTGCTACGCGCATCCATGGATGGTGACAGCTGATGGCTCGACCGTCTGTGTAGTGGCCATACTGCTGTGTTTTCACTTCTGCCGGCACTCCCAGAGTGCAACCCGAATTTTTTTTATTATACGTATTGTATTTTCTGTTTCCTAACTGTCGTGCCGTGTAATTTTTGACCCAAAGTAAGAGCACTGTCTTGTTGCATCCTTAGCTGTGCTGCTTCGGAGCCCGGAATACACTTTCCCGATTACAATAATCGCATATGAAGCAACAAACGCTCTCGTATGAATTGAATGGCATTATCGGACACGTGCCTAAGTAGGCCAGCCGGTGTCTGCTTGTAGTTGTGAGACTACGGGACGCGACACGGGCACAGAATAAGTTCTAAGTAGTACTCAGCACGGGATAATATTGTGGTTCTTTCCTTATTGTATGTGTTAGTGACTAACACTAGTGTCAGAGTTTTTAAACCGCCTTAAAGGCCTCTGACATGGTTTTAGGTAACGACCAATGTCAAAGACAGTGACCGGGACCGACGGCTTAACGTGCCCTCCGAAGCACGGATCATCTCACTTATCGGACAATCAGGTGATCAGCCTGCAATGTCCTAACCAAACTAGGAAAACAACACAAAGTCGTTGCCCCCGCCGAGAATCGAACCCGCGACCTCCGGGTATGAGCCGAACGCTCTAACCACTACACCACAGAGGCAATAAAATTAAAATATTAATTAATTAATTATTTAAATTAATTATAAAGTAATATTGTGGTACTGTGTACCGTACTAAAACTTACGTATGAATGTTAGTTTCATTTATCCTGTGTAAGTACGACCTTCTATACCCTTCTTGTGAGTAATTGTCCTATCTTCTTATTCGCCGGTTGACTGGAAGAGATTCCATTATGGATAAGTCCGCCGTTGTCAATTTATTCTATTGTTTTTGTATGTAATTGTGTTTTTTCATAGTACAATAAAGTTATTACAAACAAACAAACAAACAAACAAACAAACGTAGTGCAAAACATCGTGACGTTTAAAAAGCTACAAATAAAATTTTAAATTTATACACCAAAATTTTTAAAATTACTATAATCTTCACCATTTATGCCACCGAAAACACCTACTCTTATACCGCATTTACAAATTCATGTTCGTTATTCGCTTCGTCATTCGCCTCGCGATTCGCACGAATGGTAAACGCGGACGCGAATCACGAGGCGAACCGCGAAGCGAATAAAGAACTCACTGTTTACATATGCGTGTTCGTTATTCGCCTCGTCATTCTTGTTGTGGGGTTTGTGGTCAAAATCCACATGGTATGGCACAATCTCAAATGGGTATAATTTCCTGGGTCAAAAATAAATTATTCAGTAAGAAAAGTTGATGTCAGGAAGCTGGTTCATAAGTTTTTCTTTTCTCCCAGACCAGCATTCTAGATTGCACGTAAGTAAATAGAATTAATCTAATGGTGACATACTTAACACGATTTTGCTTTTACATTCCCCGCAACACGTCTTAGACGAATGAAAACAGTGCATTCCTCGGGCACTTTATAATGCCGCCATAATTGCTGGAGAAAACAAACTAAAAACCCTGGCAACTACTATTAAATAATTATAAGATCTACTCATAAGCTTAGTCCATAGCTGGTAAAGAGATATCTATCTGCCGCCTGTCCAGTCCACCTTTGTACTGTGCTAATTGCTTCTCTTTAATTGTATTTTTAGTGTACACTGTACAATAAAGTTTTACAAACAAACAAAACAAATAGGACTTTCTTTAAGAAAATCGAGTCAAAATCATAATTTTAGGCATTTTGGTTCGGAGACGAATTAAAAGTTAGAAAAGAGGCAGTATACCTAAATAATTTTTCAAAACAAAAACCGACCTTAATACACCTGTGACAGTTATTAGAAAAGCTAACAGCAATTATTGTTATACAAAGCCTGAATATACACGACCTGAATTATCAACACATAATATAATGTGACGATATTTATCTATACTTATACACGCCTAAAGTAATCCAGGGTGTCAGCTTTCTGCAAACCAAATTTTATCAAAACTAGGTCCAGCCGTTTGCGCGTGAAGTAGTAAACAAACATGCACACACACACACACATATTATATACAATGTCCTTTTTTATTAAGTACAAATATTTTAAGGGGTGATTCATGGTCCATCATTTCGAACAACTCCTCCCAATAAATGTATATCGAAATACGAAAAAATAATTTTCATTTTCCATAGTAATGATAACACGTGACTACATCGATTTCAATGGAAACCTAAAAAAATTTTTGTATTTCGATATACATTTATTGGGAAAAGTTGTTCTAAATGATGGTCTGAATCACCCCTTAAAATATTTGTACTTAATAAAAAGGGACATTGTATATATATACACATATTATACACGGTGACTTTTTATTGGTTCTGAAGCCGAAGGCCACTTCATAGGCATCGTTAGTAATACCTAATTAGCTGGTCAAAATAAAAATTCAGAAACAAAAAATGTTGACTAAAACTCGAAAGTAAAATTGTGAGGTCAATTAGTAGTACCGCCGCCATACAACGCCCGCCGGCCGGCCGGGGTCAAAATTACGCAGTAGGCGGCCGGCGTATAACTACGTGGTCTCGATCGAAAATCATTTACGCAACTTTTTTATCTTATGACATACAGAAATTTGGATTACGTATATGGATAGAGGAATTTATATACTATACGACATTTTTTTTTCCAAAACCAATGAAAAATCAGCGTGTATACATATATATACATAGTTATAAAATATAGTATCGTTGAGTTAGTATCCCATAACACAAGTCTCGAACTTACTTTGGTGCTAGCTCAATCTGTGTGATTTGTCCGTATACCAATGTATTTATTTACTCATTATGATAAATTACAGCGAGGACTTAAAATCCTAATCAGAAGTTAATGTAGTATTCGCGAAAGCTTTTAGCCTAACGGTGGTCATAAGATCTGGGAGATTTATCTCGGAATTGCTTGTTCTACATTAGCTTGAGATAAGCATTTATTATCAAACCGACTTCGCTTGATGGCATGCAGTAGCGGCTTTGAAAAGGTCCGGTGTTACCGGCTCCCTGCCCAAGGGCGATAGACTTAAAGGGGCACTGGTGTGAGGTACGCAGGGTGCTTGTGTTGAATACCGGCTACCTATAGATTTAAGTTTGGCATTCCTTTTTTTTTCTTCATTCGATCTGACAGATACGAAGTCTCGTCTTAATTCCAAACGGGGTAGATAGAGCGTTAAGACCCAAAGGCCACGTTTAGCGTAAATGTAGGCGTTTAGATATACAATTTTTCAACACTAAAAACCGACTTCACCCCAATTTGATAATTTTTTATGGAACAACCTAACAAGTATGCCCTTCCGAAACAAGATTTTTCCAAATCGGCCCGGGCGTCTTTGAATAATCGGTAAACAAACATTTAAAAAAATCGCGACGTATTGATAACCCACAGAAAAAGGAATTGATCTCAGATAAGCCTAAAGCAAAACTTGATTTTTTATTTATTTTAAACTGTAATATTTTTACATAAAATTTTATCTGAGATGTTAATCTCACAAAACAATAAATGGCTGTAGCTTTAACCATAACAATGGAACAGGTGTCGAGTGCACAGGGGCGTGAGTCATGCGGAAGTACTATTAGTATACTTAGTAGTACTATTTTAGTACTAAAGTATAGTGGCGGATTTACCAGCAGGCTTGGCTGGCGCCTCGAGCGGCAGATTATAGGGGCGGCAAAGTTAACAATTCGTGACTACAACCCCCCTGCCCCTTTTTACTTTAGGCACGGGTGCGACATATATCCAACTTTAAGGGGCAGCAACGTAAACGATTCCTATCTGCTACTCCTCTCCTCCCTCCTTCTTTAGGCAAGGACGCGACATGTTAAGTTAACAATTGCTGTCTGCAGCCCCCCTCCCCCTTTCTACTTTACGCAAGGGCGCGACGGGGGCGCATAGTAGTAGAGAGGAGAAGTTTTAAGTAAATACAGGCTGGGGGCAGCACAATATGAATAACCTGCCATACCGCATTGGTACGTTCTTAATCTTATGTAAAATGCACTTTACTTCTACTAAATATTGGTAAGTGGTACGAGTAATTACCAAGCAAACCACTAAAGCCAAGAATTTACAGCTTTAATGTCTGTATCTACTCCAATTGCCAGTTCTATCACAATAAAATTGCACTACTATTCAACGAATCGTTTCTATGCTAATATAATGTAGAAGCTACATTTATGGGAATGTTAAGTTTGAAACAACTCCATTTTGAGGCTCTGGGCGTCAGTCAATCAACTTCGGAGGATGGCACTTAGGCTTCGACATAATTTTGCAGTAAAATTGTCGTAAAATCAAAGTAAATAGGTTATTGCCTATAGTAGCGTATTTTATCTAAGACCAAGGCTCCGGGGCGACATAACAGCGAGGAGCGGTTTAAGCAACTCGTTGGCATTTTTAACACTTGACGACTAAGAGGGGTGTAATAAGTTTGACGCTAGTGTGTGTCTGGCTGTCTGTGGCATAGTGTAATTTTAAAGAAGTTTTATTAAAAGTAAGCAGCATCCTTGCGTTGGTTCTTAGCCATGTTTCATGATAACGCTTAAAATTTAGGGCTTTGTAATTTACCTGCCAATAAATAGATGGCGCTACGATATCAATATATTATGTAGTTCCGCCTCTTATCACTAGATGGTGTCGTCGGGGTTTTTTTATATTTGCCTATTGCAAATAAACTGGTTTTCCTTTGCACAAAAGGAGCTTCTTCTGGATAACAACAACAAACAAAACTATAGAGGACTTGACCTACACTCCACGCTAGCCAGGCGGATTAAAGAGGTCACACTGATGTTTTAGCTTGTATTTCCTAAGTCGCCTTTTGCGACATCCACGGGAAAACTTGGAGTGGTTATATTCTACTCTGTAGGAAACCACACGGCAACCTTGAATGTTTTAAATATGCTTAAACTAAGGTAGAAGATTCTTACTTTCACAAATATGCTTTACCTACTATATTTTATAAACTTGCTAAATGTACTATCTACTCAGCAGCTTAGACTTTTCCCAATTTTTCAATTTCCTACTTCCACTAACTGTGACAAATAACCACACCTTTCAAATCAAGTTTATTATAATTTCTGTGATGTCGTCAATTTGTCGTGTGTTGATGAAGATGACCCATCAACCACTTTCCAAGACAAACCTCCAATTTATTGAAATGAGCGTTTTATGGTCGATTAGCATCAAATTGATGCAAGACATTAAAAGATAACGTCCCAATACTGGCCAGTGCATTATTCTTTATGGCTAATTGGAGTTTTTAAATAAGAATTCTGACTTTTATAACTTAATGTGTGGTAATTCTCGACGCCCGTTATTTTGATATTAAAATTTATCGCAGCGAATAGTAACGACATTTATTGGAAAATTAAGTTCCATCCAGTTTTCTACGCATCATTTGCTTAGGTACTTATTTTAAAGTTACGTCACATGGGACTCATCATCATCATCAGGTCTTTTTAGTCTCCACTGCAGGAGCACGACCCTCTCTGTACTACCAGAGCCATACTTGCCCAGAGCAGCCAGAGGATTTGGCCTACACTCTCCACGCTGACCAGATTGATTTTTATAAGCTTTGTTTAGCTTGTATTTCCTAAGCCGCCTTGTACGATATCCTTCACATGTAGATCACTCTAAGCGATTAGACCGCCCATGTAACTAATGCATTTTTTGTATAACTATTTTTAATGGGTATTATAGGTGTAATAAATAGTTTTACATTCATTCATTCATTCATAAGACATGCCTGGAAGGACTATTATTCTACTCTGCCGAAAACCACATGGCAAATTTATATTTTTTTTGTTATTAAATATTTTTTTTCAACCATATTTTCTTTCTTTTTCTATCTAGTTATTAATTACCGAGTATTGACATACTAACAAATATGTTTTAACAAGTCAATTAAAGTATAACTTGGTCATTGTTCCAGGTTGCAACTGCTCGAGATTGGGTGCGGAGGGCAACGCGTGCGACATCCGCTCGGGGCAGTGTCGGTGTCGGACGCATGTCGTGGGCCGAGCCTGCGACACCTGTGAGGTAATAAGCTCTTTAAGCAATCTCTTTGATATGCCACTTTACTGGACTGCACTCTATGACATTTGGCGCATGGTCTTAGATATAATACTGCTAAGAGTGAATACCTTGTCTTCAAAGCTAAAGATAGAAACTATAAAGATCCAGTAGTAAAACTAAATGGAGTTCCACTGAACCAGGTGTAGAAATTTAAACTTAAAAAAGGCCACTGGGTCACCGACTCGCTCAAGGATGATTTGGACATGGAAAGGGAGCGGAGAGCCTTGTGTGTTAGGGCAAATATGATAGCCCGAAGATTTGCACGCTGTACCAAGCAGGTAAAACTTACGCTTTTCAAATCATTTTGTAACTCTTTGGACACATTACACCCAAGGAGCAAACAGGGCTCTTCGCATTCAGTATAACTATGCCCTTAGAGTAATGTCAGGGATGCTGGCGGAGGCTGGAGTTGACAGTCTGTCAGCAATTATAAGAAAGCGCACAGCATCCTTGATTCACCGGGTGCGGGGCAGCGCCAACATTCTAGTAAAGACTGTTGCGGCTAGATTGGACGTAGGCAGTGCTGTCATGCAGCACTGGACTCGCGTTTACCTAGTCAAAGACACGAAACTGTCTAAATTTTTTGATTTAGATGATATACTAATATAGCTATACGTTTTTAACACGTTATGGGTTTTAAAGCCCGAAATAAACTTTTAATATTTTTATTAATAATTTTAATATTATATAATAGGTTGGGGAAAAAGTCTTTTCGCATTTTATATGAAAATTCAAAACATTTTTAATAAAGTTTATTTTCATTTAACTAAAGTATGTAGGTACCATTTTTTTCGATAACTTTATGCCATCTTATAGGCAGGGACATGATCCCATTGCTATAGAAATTTTGGGTCCTGATCAAAAAACTGCGTCAAGTAGTTTTGGAAGTCCTCTCGTGATGTTAACCTGACACTGCCTAAAGAATTGTGAAGAGACCGAAACAGGTGGAAATCTGAAGGTGCCAGGTCAGGACTATACGGCGGATGCATTAACACCTCCCAGCCAAACTCTCTTAATTTCTGAGTGGTTATAGATGTGTGAGGTCTAACGTTATCATGATAAAAAACCACACCCCTTCTGTTGATTAATTCCGGCCGCTTTCTCTCAACTTCTTGCTTTAATTTTATCAGTTGTTCGCAGTAGAGTTCTGAATCGATGGTCCTGCCTGGTGGTAACAGCTCATAATGAATAATGCCCTTCCAATCCCACACACACAGCATCACCTTGTTGCGAGTTAACCCGGGTTTCGCCACAGCCTGTGAAGCCTGACCGGCCTTTGACCATGACCTTTTTCGCACGTTCTTGTCGTACGTGATCCACTTTTCATCACCAGTTATCAATTTCTTCAAAAATGGTTCGGTCTCATTACGTCGTAATAAAGAATCACGAATGAGTACAGGGTTCATTAGGTTTCTTTCAGAGAGCTCGTGGGTACACAAAAAAGCTCGATAATTGGGTACCCAATTATCGAGCTTTTTTGTGTACCCATTTTTTTTTCAAAATTCGCCAAAACTATTTTGTGGTCAATTCCCAGTTCTTCAGCTACGTCGTAACTACTGATATGCCGATCTTGTTCCACTTTTTCAAAAATAGCATCCATTTTATCCGTAACAGGGCGACCAGAGCGACGTGATCTTTGACATTAAAATTTCCGGATTGAAAACGCTTAAACCAAATTTGTGCTACTCTCACAGACACTGCACTAGGTCCATAAACATCGCAAATTTTTTTCGCGGCTTGCATTGCATTTTTACCTTTTTGGTAGTAAAATTTTCAAATGTATCTAATTTCTTCATTAGATTCACTCATCTTGACGGTAAGAAAAACAAATGAAAATCACGCATTTTCCTAATATGAATTTGGAATTATCTTCTTTAAAATTTAAACTTTTAAATGATGCCAAAACCAGCCAGGTACAAATAATATAGCCAAAGTGGTTTTATTACAAGTTCATACAAACTATATGCGAAAAGACTTTTTCCCCAACCTAATATAAAATTTTTATTTTATTTATTTATAAGATGAAACAAAATATTCTAAAAATATTTTAAGGGTGCATTCAGTCCGTGATAGTGAACAACTTTCCCCAAGAAAGAGAGTCCTATAAGAGTTTTAAACCTCAGGTATATTTTGCAATCGATCGAATACTTATAAACTTTCGTCCCGCTTCTCTCCCCAAGTACGCAGAAATAACAGCAAATGCCTCGGCGACAGTTGCTCCGCTCCGACCGGCGGAATCCGTTGCTGTAGGAATAAATTGGCGGCTAAATGCCGCGCTCTGAATTACGGATGTAGGTAGTTGGTAAGGTAGGGTTGTCACTGTCATCGCTCTAGGTTGAACCTACAAGGTGCTTCAATGGCAATTTTTAAGAAGCGTCAAGTTGTATATTTTCTCTCCTCTGTGGTGTTAGGTTTATCACATCACATACATACATACATACTATCACGTCTTTATCCCTAATGGGGCAGACAGAGCATTTTGGGTCTTGCGGTTCTATGCAGAGCCCAGGGCCGCAAGACCCAAAAGCCACTTTTAGCGTCATGGTGGGCGAGAAGATGGAAAAGCAATCAATACAGTGATGGGTTGCTAGCCGCATCGCCTGTTAACATGATTTGCATTTTTGCCCATTCCCTCGATCGGCTTTTACGATCTGCGTGGGAAGAGAAACAGCTGGTACATTCTAAGTTTTTTAATTTCTCCCAGACCAGCATGGGAATCACATCACAAAACCCAATTTTATGAAAGTAAGATAGTAAACGTACAATGACGATCATTTTTTGGACATTTTAGAATGCTCACTTCGATACAAATTGCATAATGTGGCATGGTGAGATTATCGGTACCACACTAAAAAGAGCAATTTTTATTATATTTTAACAAATTACGCAAAGCTAATACCATACAGCAGCTTGGAACTCCAAGCCTTTATGTTATGAGTCTTTCAATTGATATAAGGCGTAGGTTTTAACATCATTTTATCACTGACCACACGTACGTTGAATTTTATTATGAAATTAACATTTCAATCAAATGTCCGAGAGTAACTTTACATGTACTTTATAGTGTTTATTATAATTTGTTTGTAGTTTGTTGTTTTGATTATTATTTTACATATAGTCTTTTTTCACCAAATACTTATTCAAGTTTTGCACTACCCCTGTCTTCTTTACATTACCCGTTTGGTTGATTCGTAGATAAGGCCTTAGGTTTTAAGTCCGCCGTTACACTTGTATTTGTGTATAAAGTTAAATAAAAAAATAAATAAAATAACTGGCTCAATGACAGCCCTAAGTGTGCCATGTCCTCCCCTTTCACCTGCCACGGTGATATGATTGTCGACGTGATTGATGCAGTTGTCTCCCAGTCCATAACTGTCCGCATTGTTTGTTACCTGATTGATAACAATATTGTAGCGTTGCATTGATGACGAATGTAAAGAGTTAAAACTTACTCGTGATTTATAAACTAAACTTACATTATCTTGAGAAGAAACTTCAGCGATTACAGCTGGACGGATGATATTTTTTTTTAATTTTCTTCCAAATCGTCGAAATAGACTGAATTTTGGTAATTCATGAGTCATGAGGTAAATGAAGATACAAAGCATTGCCACTAGTGTTTAAGATCTTGAGAAGATGCTCAAGACAATTTTTAAACTAAAACTTTCAAATTACACCCTTGATGATGGAGTCACTTGTTAATTTCTGTATGTGGCCGACCGTCCGCGCGTATGAATCGCGCGTGGTACTCTCAGCCCTTAACATTTGTGTATGTTTCTACGAGAATCTACAGCAACCAAAAGAGGATCTTGGGCACTGATTCTAAAAGACGTCACTTTTCCCCTTAAGCGCTGGACACATAGAAAAGACATAGGACGGGGCAAGGACGGGGAAAGGACGTGGCAAGGACGACGTTTCTATACATTTTGTATGAAACCGTCGCTTGCCTTCGCGGAACAGACATATGTCTGCGCCCCGTCCGCGACGTACGTCTTTTCAGTGTGTCCTGCGCCTTACTCTGCGTCATCTGTAGATCTTTTTGGGGGACTTTGAAGTATTTGTAAGCGACCCACCATCTTTTCCCTTCCATGTTTAAATGTATATCATCATCATCAGGTTTTTTTGTCTCCACTGCAGGAGCACGATCCTCTCTGTCCTACCAGAGCTATACTTGGCCAGGGCAGACAGAGGACTTGACACTCTCCTATGTATATCAGTAAATTCTAATTAGATATTGTATCCGACAGGTAGGCTACTGGGGCCTGCAGCTGGGTGGATGTCGGCGCTGCGAGTGCGGGCCCGGCGCGGCGGCGTGCGACCCGGTGACCGGCGCGTGCGCGTGTGCACCCGGCGTCGGCGGCGCGCAGTGCGACCGCTGTCTGCCCGGCTACTACGGCTTCCGACCTGCAGGCTGCTTAGGTACGCATTGTTACCCTGGTTCCCTTAAGGTGGCTACACACGACACAATTTAGCATACAATCTACAGTAACAATCTGGTGCTGTACAGCAGATTGTCATGTGTGTAGACGTGTTGTGGCCCACAACACGTACACGGCTGCAGTAGAGCAACAGATTGTTGCTGCAGATTGTATGCCAAATTGTGTCGTGTGTAAAACCTTTTAGAGATGTGCAGCTGGAACCCAATATTTTCGTAAATATTTCACAAAATTTCCATTTCTAGTATTATTGGCGGGAAACTCTAAGGGACCGTCCAAAGATTCCTAAATTCCCGGAAACAGCTCATCACTAGCCGTTTCCTATTACAATGAAGGTTTTCAGATGGCGGCACAGTAAAGTCAGGTCCAATAAGCTGTTGTTATTGGATTTACTTGACGGAGCAAGTGCATATCGTTTTTTAATATCCTCCAATCGAATGACAACATCGATTAGATTGGACACAACGTCACTGTGTTGCCACATAGTGTCACATATTTGTAAAACCCATCATTACCACAGGGTTTGGGGTTAATGTATGCAGCTGGGTTGGCAGTTGCATATAACCCCAAAACCTGGGTAAAGACGCTGCAAACAACTATAGCCTGATGATACTACATCACTTGTATATTGCTTACTTATATATGTAGCTATAATAGTTCCCAGTTTGTTGGCAACCTGCCTATCAGTTAATTTAATTATTATTAGAAAGGTAGTAATTTTCTAATACCCTAGAGATTGCGGTAAACACAATTTAAGGAAGTGTAAGCTAAATGTAGCTATTACAAGAGTTCGCAACCTGCCTATCGTTAATTTAGTCATATTATTAGGTAGGTTATTATTTATTAGGTAATTTTTTAATACCCTAGAGGTAGCAGTAAACACTATTTGAGGGAGTGTAAGCTATTATGCCGTGTTAGGTACAGTCGGCCAACGAGATACCTGGCCGGCCTTTGGCCGGTATTTTGAATTTTCTGTTAAATTCAGAATTATATGTATTAACATGAAAATGTATATTCAAAAGGAATAAGGAAATCTTTCTAAATATACATTTTTAGGGTTCCATACCCAAAGGGTAAAAACGGGAACCTATTACTAAAACTACGCTGTCGGTCTTTCACCAGGCTGTCTCACGAACTTTTTACAGTTGAGTGGTTCCCCGTCGTAAGCGAATCTGACTCGCACTTGGCCAGTTATTATAATGATAATATTATTTTGAGTTTAAGAGAAAATTTTAGATACAGGTAGAGGCCGGCCCAGGTATCTCTTTAGCCGACTGTACATTATACTTACGCATAAATCACAAGTGGTTATAGGCAGCCAGACTCTCACAGTAGCAATAACATAAGCTGGTTATTGATTATGGGTTTTTTTGTTCCCTAATAGTGGTAGGGTTCCCCTTCGTACGCGAATCTGACTCGCACTTGGCCAGTTATTATAATGTTAATATTATTTTGAGTTTTAAGAGAACATTTAAGATACAGGTAGAGGCCGGCCCAGGTATCTCTTTAGCCGACTGTACATTATACTTGCGCATAAATCACAAGTGGTTATAGGCAGCCAGACTCTCACAGTAGCAATAACCTAAGCTGGTTATTGATTATAGGTTTTATTGTTCCCTATAATGGTAGGCTCCGTTTATGGCTGGTTATAACATGCAGACAGTTATAGAAACGATTCATTGCCCGTTTGATTATCACCTTTAGCCGTAAAGCAGCGGCCAGAATACCGTCTTTTGATAGGAAGCAGGATTTGTAGCCATTATGTGAGGGTATTGCAATATATTCGTCGATTAATTTTAATTGCATATTAATTTATGTTATGACTAAAATTTCTCTATATTTCTTCATGTTGGTGTTTATTTCTATATCACCTCAGTCAACGACGTGGTTTGGTATTAAGTTAAATTTTGACTGTAGAATATCATTAAATGTGGTTATCAATGTAATTGATATTGCGGAAAATATTGCAATATGTCGATTAATTTTAAATGCATATTTTATGACGAAGACTTCTCTATATTTCTTCATATTAATGTTTATTTCCCTGTCACTTTTATCAACTACGTCGTTTGGTACTCAGTTAGTTTTTTACTGCAAAATTTCATTAAGAGTGGTTATACCTAAATGTAATTGATACTGCAGGAATTATTGCAATATGTCGATTAATTTTAATTGCATATTTTATTACTAAGACTCCTCTATATTTCTTAATGCTGGTGTTAATTTCCGTGTCACCTAAATCGACGACGCGGTTACGTTTTGGTTTAATACTTAGTTTTTGACTGCAGTATATCATTAAGTGTGGTTATAAATGTAATTGATATTGCAGGAGACATTGCAATATGTCGATTAATTTTAATTGCATTTTTATGATTTAGACTCCTTTATATTCCTTCATGTTGGTGTTTATTTACCTGTCACCTCAATCAACGACGTGGTTTGGTACTTAGTTATGTGTCGATTAATTTTAGTTGCATATTTTATGACTAGGACTCCTTAATATTGCCGGAATTGCAATATGTCTTTCTTTCTTTCTTTCTTACAGAATTAGTCTCAGAATGTTTAATTGAGAAAATACTTACCTATTTTCTAGTCTTCTTACCTATTATCGCAGTCCTATTTCTCATGAATAAGGCTAAATATTATGTAAAAAGTTTAAACTTTGATGTTTTGTTTGGTTGATTAAAATCACATATTAGTTTGATTGAAATTGATTAGGAGAAACGTTCTGAACCATTATTAGGAACCATTCGTTACGTTCCTCTAACCACTTGATTAGGGTTACTTACACAATTAAAATATTTACAGCCTGCCCTTCTTGCTCGGATGGCAAGATCTGTTCACTGGACACAGGCCAGTGCGTGTGCCCTCCTCGCTCACGTGGCCCGGGATGTCGGCAGTGCGCGCCGGGATACTGGTCAAGGGAGAACGGCTGCCAACCTTGCACTTGTGGAGCTGGGGCTACGTCAAGTAAGATTACATACTTTATATAAATAGATAGGTTCACCTACTTGCCACTGACGTTATGAACCTTAATTCTTGTTTAAATAATCTTTGAAAACCATGGTCAGACGATCTTGCAGCGTATGATGATCACAATAGGACTAACGCTGACGAGGCATTAGCTATGGATAACAGAATAAGTAGACGCATTTGCTCAACAACCTATTACTACCCTAATCTCATTTTAAATAAATATTTATTTAATTTTTGATTTTTAACAGCATTGCCGTGCTCGGAATATTGTCCAAATTATATCATGTGATGAATTTTTTGCCACGAGTGGGATTCGAACCCACGCTCCTCACGTTAACGCCGTCAGGTTCTACCGGGACTTCTCATCACTCTGACAAATTTTTTCATCGCATAGTACACACGCATTTGAACCATGCGTTATTCTTTATGACTACTACTTATTTAGAAGTGTGGTATTCAATTTAATTCAAATTAGATGAGTTAAAAGTTGATTAAGTAAAGAAGGCTTTGAATGGGTTTCGAAATTCACTCGTGGCGAAATTCATCACATGATTATATTTAAATAAGTAGGTATGTATTTGTTAATACATCTCGTAATGTTTATTTTATCTACCAGATACATGTGACCCCGTGACTGGCCACTGCAAATGCCGCACCGGCTGGGCCGGGGCCCGTTGCGAAAGATGCGCTCCGGGCCATTTCGGGCCACGTTGTCGACCCTGCGATTGCTCTACAGCAGGAACTAGAGACTGCCAAAATGGGACTTGCGAGTGTGATGAAATAGGACGGTGTCTTTGTAAGGTAACTATATTAAAAATTAGATTATTAAATTAACTTGCTTGAAGACTAAGGGTATATTACCTACAAATAAAGGCCTTGTGCCACAGGCCTGCGGTATTTACCTGAAAAAGAGTATTTTTAAACCCTGACCAAAAAGAGGGGAGTTGTAGGTGGTTGTAGTTTCCCGACAAATAATAGATAAAAATTGGTAAAGGCCTATGTGGACGTTATGCGGCTGAAATGATGATGATGACAAATAATAGATAGCGCTACGCCATCTATTATATACTAGGTAGCGCTATCGATTATTCGTCACTTGACATTGGTTAGAATATTACGTAGTTCCGCCACTTATCACAAGATGGTGTCATCGGGGGATTTTTAATTTGCCTGGCAAATAAACTTATTATACTAAATGATTTCGAATTTACAACGGGAGCGGTAGGCTCTCTTTAGATGATCTCTTTATAGACGTAGAGTAGCATTTTGAATTGCCTATGACATCAACAAAGTTGTTAAGAATAAAGTACTCAAAAATTCTTGTTTTTCTTCTAGGAAAACGTAGTGGGTGACAAATGCGACCACTGCCTGGACGGCACCTTCGGCCTGTCCGCGGAGAACCCCTCGGGCTGCACCGCGTGCTTCTGCTTCGGCAGAGCGGCGCACTGCACGCAGGCAGCGCTCACGCGCGCTGCGCTGCACAACACCAACCCCATGCACATCACCCTCCTCAAAGGAGATCAGATCACTACGGTAAAAGTCAAAAGTCAAAGTTAAAAGTCAAAAATCTTTCATTTATTAATTCGTTTTAATAATACCATTTGTACCGCTTGTTAATAATATTGACAATATTTCTTTCGATTTCATAATAGTTGTTGACGTCAGATCATTTACTTATAGCAAGTTTATTGCTGCAGATGCTTTTGTAATGATGTTTGATGTCTTAATTATTAACCTCCAAATACCTATCACTCGTTTGCCTGAAGATCAGTTTTCATTCTCCTTGGCATATTCTATTGTACTTAATACAGAGAATCGTTTTATTGTATGGAGAAATAGATATTATTGTTTCAGATACGGAACGTCTTATAAAATACGTTGTTATTCATTTTTGTAACAAATTTCCCCTCCAGGTGGACATTCACTCTCCGCTAGCTGTGCCAATGCACAACCAAGATGTCACCATATCTCTACCCTGGCCCCCCGCGCCAGTTTACGTTGAACTAGACAGCAGGCAAGTATTTTTTATCATTTTTTGAGACTTAGAACACTGATCGCACTATCAATTTTCTTGTGTACGTAGTCTACAAATCCTATCACCATCAGGTCTTTTTGTCTTCACTGCAGGAGCACGACCCTCTCTGTACTACCAGAGCCATACTTAGCCAGAGCAGCCAGAGGACATGGCCTACACTCACCTCGCTGTCCAGATGGGTTGCAGAGGGGTCATTGATGTTTATAAGCTTTGTTTAGCTTTTATTTCCTAAGTCGCCTTCTACGATATCCACGGGAGGACTTGGAGTGGCCCTATTCTACTCTGCCGGAGACCACACGGCATGACAAATCCTATAAAAAATCCTTATTTTCGGTCTTTCTTTAGGTTTCTCGGCGATAGAATCACATCCTACGGAGGATTACTAAGGTATACTGTTGAGGAGGAAGGCGGGGAAGAATTATCATTGGAAGCGAAGTTGCAAGCACCGCTAGTCAGCATGTACAGTGGGGACCTTGTGCTCGATTATTATGAGGTAAGTATACTTCGCTAGTTTAACTTCACTTTACACTTCGCAAATTTATGTTTGATATGATAAGTTTGTCAACGCAATTAATAGAACATTTTAATTTGATTTTGCAAAGGGTTAATACTTAGTATTAGTGACGACGAAAATCTTTTCTATCATCAGTAATTTTATATCTACATCAAAAGCAATAAATAATTTTTCATAATTTTGGGTTATTAATTTAAAATTGACTAAGGCATAGTGGAAAAAACGAGGGTAGGAGTTCGCAATGGACAGAAAAGCTTGAAAGGTTATGGAGAGACCTTTGCCAGGTAAAATAAAAACAAACTTAAGTATTAATTAAAAAAGTTGCTGCAGAAAAAAATTGGTTTCCAAGTCATATATACATGGATGACATATTTGTTTTTAGCATGTCCCTGCAAAGAACGGTAGCCACGCCATTCGCTTCCACGAGTCCTTGTGGTGGGTGCGAGGAAGAGGAATCAAAGCTAGTCGAGCTGCCCTGATGGTGGTGCTGCAGAAGCTGCAGAGGGTTCTGATACGCGCCACCAGTAAGGCACCTACTACCAAAGACCACGTCCATGCTTTGTAAGTAGGAAAGATATATTCACTACAGCATTCTTTATCCTTAGTGGGGCAGAAAGAATATTTTGGGTCTTGCAGCTCTAAACATCTAAGATGTTCTTATTGGATCTTCTGGCGTTAGGTCCTAACCCTAATGCCACAAGACCCAAAGACTATCTTTAGCGTGATGGTGAACAAAAAGGTAGAAAAAAAATCAAAATAGTATGGCTTGCTAGCTGAATCGCTTATTATAACATGATTCGCATTTTTACCCAGTCATCATCATCATTTCAGCCGTATAATCATCCACTGCTGAATATAGACCTCTTCCAAAGATTACCAAAATAACCGATTAAGAGCGGACTGCATCCAGCGCTTTCCAGCGACCATGTCAGGTCAGGTCAGGTGTTCTACGCTTCGCTTGCCAATACGCGGTCACCATTCTAGAACTTTTTAGCCCTATCGCTTCGTAGCACTATGTTAACTAGTCCATGACCCTGATTGAGGCCAGACTCAAAGGCCACTTTTGACTTGATGAAGGAATCAAAAGAGCACCTAATGGGCTGCTAGCCTCATCGCCTATTAACATGATTCGAATTTGTATCATCATTTCAGCCGCATAACGTTTAATTCAAATATTTGACCATTCCTAATTAATTCGCAATTTATTATATTCACAGATTACTAAACGTGTCTCTCGACACAGCAATCCCGGGCCTGAGCCGAACTGCCGCCGCTCTGGGAGTCGAGCGTTGCGCCTGCCGAGAGGGGTATTCTTCGGAATCCTGCCAGAAGCCGGCCAGAGGGTACTGGTTGCCGCAGCAGCGGATACGGATTAGTTCCACGGACGGCACTGTGATAATCGCGATCGATGGGGAGGCACAACGCTGTGAATGTAACGGCCGGGCAGTGGCTTGTGATCCTGACACAGGAGCATGTCTCGTAAGTTATAATAAAGTAGTATCAACAACCTGTCATACCCCAAAAGTAATCTCTAGTTAGTCGTAACGTCACAAAGTTTTTGGCGAAATGTACAATCTAGGAAAAGAGATTTCTATTAACTGTGCTTTCTGTATGTAGTCGTATCGTCATCATCATCATCAGGTGTTTTTGTCTCCACTGCAGGAGCCTGACCCTCTTTGTACTTCCAATGCCATACTGGGCCAGAGCAGCTAGGTGACTTGGCCTACACTCTCCACGCTAGCCAGATCGGTTGGAGAAGTCTCATTGATGTTTATAAGCTTTGTTTAGCTTGTATTTCCTAAGTCGCCTTCTACGACATCCACGGGAAGACACACGGCGAAGTCGTATCGTGCAAACGTCTATATCACGTTCCACGCTCACAGGCAACTTGTAGGTTTATTGAGATGAAAACTGCCGTTTAAAACTGCTGATAGCACTACTATTTATTTACACAGTATATGTACATTTTATCATCTATGAGTCAGTGCAGAAAACGATGAAACTTTCAATATATGTGATGTAGAGTTAGAATTTGGACGATGACATGACATGTAGACCTTCGTGGCGTTAGTCAAGTCACTAGACTGCCAATCCGAGAATCCTGGGTTCGATCCCCAGACAGAGTACATAAGTTAGATAATGGAAACATTACTCTTGAACCTCTCTACTTCTTCATCATCATCATCATCAGGTCTTTTAAGTCTCCACCGCAGGACGACTTTCACTTTACTTCTTAGAACCAGTTTTTTTTCGTGTGTGTAAGTGGCCAGCACTGGTGTCAGAACCATATAAAAAGTCCTAACGTCGCATTTAATTCTCAGAACTGCACAGGAGGCACCGGCGGCGCCCGCTGCGAGGTGTGTGCGCCGGGCTACCACGGCAGCCCGCACGTGGCGCCGGGCTGCGCGGCGTGTCCGTGCCCGTCGCGCGCGCGCAACTTCGCAGACGCGTGCGAGTTTGAACAGGGCCGACTGCGATGCCTTTGCAAACCCGGTGAGTGTAAAATTGACATTCAAGTTGTTTCGCTCCTCTTTAGTTTTAAATTATGATAATCATTTAACAGGTTCTGTTTTACTATAGTTGTGGAAGAGTGTGCCCTTCTAATACAGGTGTATTCCACTTAACAGAAGGACACCATCACAAGTTTTATGTAGCAAATGTTGTTAAAGATTTTTTTTTTTCATTTTTATTACTTTAGGCTACACGGGTATGGAGTGCGAGCAATGTGCAGATGGATGGTTCCGGGCCCACGATGGTAGTTGCGTGCCTTGTGAATGTGACTCGCGAGGAGCTGCTTCTGCCACCTGCGACTCCTCCGGACGATGTCACTGTCGCGCGTTCGCAACCGGCCTAAAGTGTGACAAGTGTCGCGCGCCCAGAACTTACTTAGAGGAAGGCGAGTGCAAACGTAAGTGTCCAGAAAAAGCGGCTGTTTTCAATCTTGTAACGGGTATTCTAGCTGTTAAGTGTAGAATAAAGGTGTCAGTAATTGTGCCAAACGTTAAAATCATAAACGTATAATTATCAAAAGAGGCTCCCTACGATATTTGTACTAATAAAATGACAATTAATTGCCATCACCGATAAACTTACAAACTAAGTAATAAGACATACTTCAGTGAAGTAAGTATACGTATGGTATATTTGAGATTATTTGTATTTTATTGTTTCTGTTTCAGAATGCGACAACTGCACGCAAACTCTCCTTGACTCCATTGAAGAACTGACAACCCACCTACGAAGAAACGCAAACCCCACCGAACTAAGTCGAATACCAAAGCCTTTCCCCGCCTTACGAGAATTTTCTCGCAACTCCACCGAACTTAGCACTAGACTACGAAACTATAGGATAGACGCAGAAAATTCTAGAAACCTAGACAGCACCATCAGCAGACTTGAAGCTGATGAGCATAGAATATTTACAGATACCAATACATTTAAGACTGAAGCTTTAAGAAGGCAGGATGAGGCTAGATCGTTAAGTCTAGAGAGTATTAATGATTTAGATAAAGTAATTGAACAAAGGAGAAAAATAGCGGAACAAGTAGGCGCTTTAGATGAATTCGCGAGAGGAGAAAGACACCTGAGTGCTCACAAAGCCCTGAAAGAGGCCAGACGGTTGCTGAGACACATCAAAGATATCAAGTTGATTGACTACCTTGGAGGAGCGAATGATGTTTTTGAATCTGTAAGTTACTTTTGTTAATTGTAAATCACTAGGCTCCGTACGGTTGAAGAAAGAGAGGAAGACCAAGAAAGAGATGGGCAAATAACGTCTAGGGACAGCGAAACAGAGAAGTAAGGCTTTTGCCTAACGATGGGATCTATATCAATAATTTTTCAAACCGACTTTATTTTGCAACTATGCAACCGATTTTTTGATAAAATTTATATGGGATTACCTCGCAAATATAGGTTATACTTGCGACGTGATCCCATAGAAATTCAAATTAAAGAATT
Source organism: Acrobasis consociella (assembly GCA_963555685.1). Taxonomy (NCBI): domain Eukaryota; kingdom Metazoa; phylum Arthropoda; class Insecta; order Lepidoptera; family Pyralidae; genus Acrobasis; species Acrobasis consociella. The sequence goes on from OY743106.1 coordinate 1,580,776, forward strand.
TTCGAAAACGGTCCATGCGTCTTTGAATAATCGGTGAACAATTATATAGCCTAAATCAATAGAGGATCGCGACGAATCGATAATCTCCTCCTTTTTTGGAAGTCGGTTACTACTTATTACACATCCTTGAGATCAAATTTGGTCTTGTAATTTGACTCTTTATTTCCTTAATCTGACCCTCTGAGTCAAATTTAAACCCAATATATGAGTTTTCTATTTTAAATACTTACCGTAATCTTTAACCATTTTTACAATTTTGTAGGCACATCTCCAATCAACATCAGTCCAAGAGTACAACTACCGTCTAGACGACCTCTACCAGCGTGTCAAAGGTCTACAAAGCAGACTAGAAGACTGGGAGCGGAAAACCGACGACCTGCCGGAGCTGGCCGACGTGGTGTGGTCGGCGGGGGACGCGGTGGCGGCGGGGGGGCGGGGCGCGCGGCCGCGGCTGGCCGCCGTGCGGGACGCGGCGCTGCGCTGCCGGCTCGTGCTGGAGGTGAGGGCGGCACTCGAGGGGCTGCAAGGAGAGATCACTGCCCATAACAACCGACTTCATTTTCGTTGAGGAGTTTCTTGTAAAAAACACGCAGTTGATTTAAAGTCTGTTAAAAAAATAAGTGCTTACCTACTTTCGAGGTGCGTTTTTCAGCAAATCACTTTTGAATTATTCGGTCGTTGATAAAATATGATACATCACAGTATGTTGGTATTATTTCACTAGAAACTATCTTTCCAATATAAATTAGTCAATATTTCAGCGTCGTTGTGATCCAAAGTGAAAGTTTACTTCTTGTGTCCTTCTTTATATCTCTTTTATAGAAACCTACTTCTAAATAACTTAAAATAGATCTACTTCCTTCACTTCAGGACATCACAACCCTCTCGGCCCACAATCTGACCGACGAGATCTACTCCACCATCCTCCAGGCACAAGCCCTCGCCATCAAGTTCCCATCGCTGACGTCAGAGCTGGCAACCCTCATGGCTGCTGCGGAAGAGAAAGAGGGGATATTGTACAATCTGACGCCAGTTTATAAGGAGAAGTACTTGAAGAGAGTGGAAGAACATGTGGCGGATTTAAACGAGAAAGCCTTGCAGTATAAAAGGTTTATATTTCTTTTTTATCACGCTAACTTCACCGCACTAATGTTTCCATATTGAAAGATTTGCGTATTAAGAAAAGGATTTCTTTGATTGTGCAGTTACTAATCCCTTAATTTTTTGGTTATTTCACCCATAAAGAAAATATGGATCGTTTGGTGATTCAAGGTCGAATTGAAGACAAGCATTCACATGGTCGGTCTCCAACAAGGTGGTGGATCTAGTCAAAGCTCTCCCAAGAATGTTCCAAAAAAGCCGCAAACAGCGTTAAGTGGAAAAAAATTTGCAAGAGCAGTGGCCATGGATCAACAATCCAATCCATAATCACGACCACTCTGTCGAGAGTGTACGACTAGTCTTTAATCAAGTATTTTAACTAGTTCATGAAATAAAGGTTAATTGGACCAAATAGAATATAGAGCGAGACGTAATCTGACACACATACATATATAAAAACAAGCAAACATCAGTGACTTCAGTGGTGTTAATACCGATCGATTGATCTGATAGCTAGCTGTCTTTTGTTTTCAGCTTATTTGCAGACACGCGAGCTGCGTCAGCGCACGGCGTGTCTGCAGCTCGCGCGTGGTCAGAAGTCGAAGACCAGCTGCGAGACGCGGCCGCTGCTGCCAACGCTGCGCTAACGACTGCCGCCGCCGCTGCTTCTCTGGCGCGAGGAACGAAGTCGACCACCGATGAGCCTGGCTTTAAGACTTCGGATTCCTTGAAGAAGAGGGGTGCTGAGGTTTTAGCAAGGGCAGAAGGTCAGTACCTAGTCCCTGTTCAGAGACAAATGAGACACGAGCATTTGTCTCCAATGAAGATTGTAGATAACGAAAAGCTATTTGCTTATAAGACATCTACTAATGTAGTAGAGAAGTTCGGTGGCTATTAAGAGTACTCATTGCTAGCACATTCGCAAATTAAGCAATCCAAGGAGTGGTCGGCACTGGGATGAATGTGGCCACAAATTTTCTCGAACTCGACCTTCTGGTTTGAAAGGCACCTTAAGCTTTTGGTCCCGGTTGTCATCATAGTATGGCAGTCATCGAGCGCTGTGCCTAAAAAAATTGTTACTTCATCGTCATCATCATTTCAGCCGCGTCCACACGAGGTAAAAAAAAGAATGTACTTGGAATAAATTTTATGTGTTGTTTAAAGGTAGTTATTAAAAGTGACATCTGCTTCATCTCCTATTTTGCAGAACTCAGAAAGCAACTGGACCAGCTCATCCGCTCCGCAGACGCTGTGTCAGTGTCGCTCCGCGGGCTCGGCTGGGCGGAGCGCGAGCTGGGAGCTACGCCCCGCGCCGCCGTCAGCGCGACCCTGGCCGCGGCCGGCAGACAGGCCGACCGGGTGTTCGTCACCACCAGAGCGCTGTACGACGAAGCCAGCGAGCTGCGGCAGAAGATGAGATACCAGTTGAGAAGGCAGTTGGCAGAACTGCAGAGACATGGAGACATAGCTTTAGGGGCAGCTCAGGAACATGGTCAGTACAACAATTTCTACTATACTCTGTCAGTACAAAAATCCTTGCAGACGCAGAGCCAGTGATTACTTGAACCGCTTCGACACCACCACTTTTTGATGGTTTTAATGATATAGCTACAAATATGAGACGTACCTGACTTTATATTATTACTTTGATCATTTTCTATGGCTCTATAACCGCCTAGGCCTGCTCTAGTGTTTTCTTCCAGATAGTTCTGTTTTTGGTTTTCTCTCTCCAGTTTTTGATGCCAACATCTTTAAGATCTTGTTAGGTCCCATCCAGCCATCTGATCTTGGGTCTGCATCGGCTCTTGCGACCTTCGAGTCGAGTCTCCTAAACGCATTTTGGTACTCTGGCCTTGCCCATTCTCGCTGGATCTGGATGGTTTTAATGACGTCAGGCTCGTAGGTAGTACAACTGTACATGACATGTTGAAATTCTTACGTTGCAGTGTCACAAATCAGCAGCAACACAGTGCGCGGCGCAGAGCTGTCGCAAGCGCTGGCGGTAGCGGCTGCAGCGCGCGCGCGAGAGCGAGCCGCGGCGGCCGCGCGGCGGGAGCCGGCGCTGCGAGCGCTGAAAGATGCCGTGGCCAAGGCAAAGCATGCGGCGCAGACGGTGAGTTCCCTTACAATGTCGCCAACAACAGGGCCAGATCTCTCTAATGGCTTTTTGGGCAGCCCAATATCTTGTAAACACAAAAAACGCAGCCTCTATTGAAAACCAAGACAATATTGTGAAGATTTTTTTTTTACTATATGTCAATTAATCGAGTAAAGGCCCCTAAGGAGTGTTAGCCTAAAGCCCCATTAATTCAAGGGCCGCCCCTGCCCAACAATGATCAAACAATAAACTGGTCTCCTACGACAAACTTCTGTTCTGATGCTAGAAACTGTGACCAGGACCTGCCATGGTTGGAGTCCGAATAAACGGTCACGAATCATCAGAAGTCGTGGGAAATGGACTGCATAAGAAAGTAGAATAGATGAGAAAGTAAATAAGGTGGTAAAATGGACGAGTTATCTAGGAAATGGATAAAATAGAAAAGGGGGCCATATCGTACCAAAGGATCAGTACACGTGTTGCTCTAAGGTAATAATGCTTCTAATCGATAATTCTGGAAGCTGTCATTTATCTTTCGATTACTTTAAGTAAATTTGTTCCAGATATCAGTATCACTAACTTCACCTGCCGGCTCTGGCCCCGGCTGCTCCAGAGCATACCTTCTCCGTTCACATTCTCCATCAGTGACTCGGCTGTCACTCGCGCTGTCTTTTGACGGAGAGGTTCGTGATGGCAATCTTCTCTACTTGGCTGGAGAAGATAGACCGCAGGTAACTATCCTGAAAATATTTGTTGACATTAAAAGTCTTCTAACTTAAGTTTTCTCTACATTTCTGGCAACAGCAGAATTAAAAGTTACTTTTTTCAAAATAATTGTGTTTTTAATGTTTTATGGTCATGCCGTGTGGTTTCCGGTGGTGGATTAGGACCACTCCAGGTCTTCCCGTGGATGTCATAGAAGGCGACTTAGGAAATATCCTAAACAAAAGTTATAAACATCATGAGACCTCTCCAACCCGTCTGGCCGGAGTGAAGAGTGTAGGCCAAATCACCTGGCTGCTCTGGTCAAGTATGGCTCTAGTAGTACAGAGAGGGTCGTGCTCCTGCAGTGGAGACTAAAAAGACTTGATGATGATGATGATGACGGTATTAGACAGAAAGTGCCACCTCATCTCTCTATATGATTTTAGAGTTTCGCGGTCACAATTACTGTTATTTTTACATCAGTATTGTTATACATGTAAAATTAGTATTACGGGACTTCTCAATCCATTGATGGAGCTTTGTAAAAAGTGTGTGCATTCTCGAACGGACCGTCAGATTTGTGGTGTGTAAGGACTTCTGCAACAAACAACGAAGAAAGAGGTTAGACAATATCGTTACCCTTGACAGCGGAACATTCATTGCAGTTTCTCAGTCGGCCAGCGGCCGAGACAGCAGAAGGGTCCTCAAAACATCTGGCAAAAAACGATATTAAACGCAGTAAGTCCCGTAATACTAATGCCACCTAATTTCTCGTCAGGATAAACAGAGCTACATGAAGCTGTTGGTGCACAACAAGCGGCTCCACCTGCGCTGGGAGCTGGGCGCCGGGGAGGGCCACATCCACCACCCAGAGGAGCTGCTGCCGACACACGACGACGCCGACCACACCACCTACAGGGTCGAGATTGAAAGGCGAGTGTTTTTAAGCTATTGCATAGCTTTTATCGCGGGCCTTGAGCGCGGGGAGTGAATCCAGAAATTCCGTAACGAAAAAACCTCACGCTCTCCCCACTCCGCCTACCATGTAGGTTGCCGCTTCGTCTCCGTCGTCCGTTTGCGACGTTGCCGTCCTTCCTTGTTTGCAATAGCTTTACCGCGGCAGTCCCCGAGTGCCACACGTCTTTTTTTTTATACAGGATTTGCCCATTAATGTCCACATTCACACTTGTAAGGCGAGTGTTTTATATAGGATTTACTCATTATCTTCTCGTATGCCGTTGCGTAGATCTACGCGAGAATGCATTGTTTAACTATTGTATCTGATATTCTGGCGTAAAAGGCGTTAAAGTCCACATTCATACTTGTAATACGCCTGTTTCTGATAAATCGTACTACACACCAAAGCTGACGACCCGTCGACACAACCCGGCGGCGTATGTCGAAACAGTCATGTCGGCAAATTGCACCCGCGCTGATTGCCCACCGACATGTAGGTGGCTTGCTGGCTGACTTAGACGGCAATACTCGGGCTGTAAAGAAGTAAAAGTTCCTGATCCGCAGGCCGCCAACATGCCGCTGACAAATCTTTCCGACTTGCAATGAGTGAAGCCGCCAACCTAGCCCGCCGACAAAAAGTTGCCGACGTATGTCGGCGGGTCGGCGGCTTTGATGTGTAGTTTGCTCATCTGTCAGTACAGAACGAAACTTTAAAGGTATATGTTTGCTAGAGAGAGAAAAGGCGACGGAATGCAAAGGAACCGGTCATGCTGATGCGTTCCGTCGCTCTCTCTCGCTTTAGCAAATAACAGTACTGAGCAACAGAAAGGGATAGCAGCATAGGAAAGTGCTTTTCCGTGCTGACAAATGAGTCCCAAGGCCCAATCCTTATGCTCCTCCACTAACTACGACCCTGACAAGCATTTTTTGCTTTATCTACTTAATAACTGTCTTCTCTTCACTTAAAAAGAAAATACGTTTCTGCATTGCAGAAAGTCTGAATTTCTCTAGCAATTTATAATTTCAACTACCTGCGCTTCGCGATGTTACCTGCGGTTAAAGTAGCCTATTTGTTTGTTTAAAATCCAGGGTGTCAGCTTCCTGCATACTTTATGTATACCTGCAATTTTATCAAAATTGGAACAGCCATTTGCGTGTCAAGAAGTAACAAACACATACATACATACATACTATCACGTCTTTATCCCTAATGGGGCAGACAGAGCATTTTGGGTCTTGCGGTTCTATGCAGAGCCCAGGGCCGCAAGACCCAAAAGCCTCTTTTAGCGTCATGGTGGGCGAGAAGATGGAAAAGCAATCAATACAGTGATGGGTTGCTAGCCGCATCGCCTGTTAACATGATTTGCATTTTTGCCTATTCCCTCGATCGGCTTTTACGATCTGCGTGGGAAGAGAAGCAGCTGGTACATTCTAAGTTTTTTTTATTTCTCCCAGACCAGCATGGAACAAACACACACACATAATTCGCTTTTATAATATAAATATGATTTTCAGGATATGGAATACAGTTCACCTCCGCGTAGAAAGAGCAGGGTCATCGTTAGTATCTGCTTCAAACAGCAGCGCGGCCCGGGCTGACTCCCTGCGGGCTACCCGGCTGTGGCTCGGAGGACCCCCGGGGGAGGGGCTGTGGGCGTTGCCGGCGTGTGTGCACGCGCTGCACACTGACGACAGTGTGGTCGGGCTGTGGAACTTTGCTGAACAACCGAAGGAGGCGCAGTGCACGGGGTGTACGCAGAGGTGAGCAACTTATTAATAAATATATAGGGACAAGTTACACTGATTGAGCTAGCCCCAATGTAAGTTTGAGAATTGTGTTATGAGATACTAACTCAACGATACTATATTTTATAAAAAATACATATATAGATAAACATCCAAGAGCTAGGACAATTTGAAAAAGGCCATTTTCCAACTTGCCCTGACCGGGGATCGAACCCGAAATGCTCTGGGTGGCGGACTAGCATGCTGACCACTACGCCACGGAGGTCGTTATAATGATTGAAGTTTGTAGAGTGTAGTAAAGAAGACAATTAAGAAGGGACATACCTACCCGTAAAAAATCAAACCACGGGCTATACTACATCACTATGGTAATAAGAAATTAAAATAATAGTCAAAATTTTAAAATAAAAACAGCATTTCCACACGAAACCGCCCAGGCAATTTGCATGGGAATTTCAATTATTTTTTACTGTTATCTACAATTCTACACTAAAATTATAAAAAAAAAGATTTGTATTTTTGTGTGTTTGTGTGTGTTTTGTAATGAATAAACTCAAAAACTACTGCGCCGATTTTTAAAAATTCTTTCACCATTAGAAAGCGGCATTCACCCTGAGTAGCATAGGCTATATTTATTGCTAGAAAAGATTAGAGATCCTTACCAAAACTTTATTAACGTAAAGCAAGGTGTAAAAAATGCCACCACTTTGTCCACTCGTGCAAAGCCGGAACGGGCCGCTAGTTGTAAGTGATTTAGTATAGCCTATTGGTTCGCGGGTATGTCCCTTCCACGTTATATACAGCGATGAAGTCGCCTTTGTTGTATATCTATTATTTTCTCTTATTGTAAGAGAAAATGCTGGGAATAACTTTACGTCAAATACTATGACGTCACTACGTGCTATTTCATACAAATCCCATAGACAATGTTTGTTTAGGCGTTTAGAAAAATGTACCAGCGGATTTACTAAGATGTTCTCTTGGCTAAAGTTATATATCTTGTGTGTCAGATGGGTGGGGTCCCGCGGCGGGCCGGCCGCGCTGGCGTGGCTCGGCGCGGGCTACGCGCAGCTGCGGCGCTCGTCGCTGCGCGCGCCCGACCGCCGCCACTTCAGCCTCGCGCTCACCTTCCGCACCAGAGACCGGGACGCGCTGCTGTTCATGGCGTTGGATGCTGTTAATGTAAGTACTTTTTTGACACATTTTCTCGTATAGTGGGTCTATTTTCACCGGTTTTAGATATATAAAGCAGCTCATAAAATACGCGTGCGTTATAAACGCAAGTAGTACAGTTATATTCTATAGCCGCACTGATTGCTATTATTTTTTCAAATTTGGAACTGGTCCGCCATAAGCAGTTTAAAAAGAAAGCTAAATTGTGCATTACAGTGTTATGGTTGAATTAATTCAAAATCAAAAAATCAGGTTATTAGGTATCTTGCGAAGTAAATGATATATTTACATTGCAAAAGCAACTTATAAGAATACTAGTTAATATTGATCAAATGACATCCTGTAAATCATATTTCGTGAAAAATCAAATCCTTACCTTAGCGTCTATATACATTCTAGAATCATGCAAATTTGTTAGGAAACACGAAGCTCTTTACACACAAAGGAAAAATAGAAACAAAAGAAATAATAGAGACCTAAACGTAATAGAAAGACCAAACACCAAAATGAAACTTGTCTCATCCAGCCCCCATCATATGGCTATAAAAATATACAACCACATCCCTAACTATTTAAAGAATACAGAAAAATCTTCACTATTCGCTAAAAATCTAAAAAAGATGCTCATTAATAAATGTTATTACAAAATATCTGAATTTTTCGATGATAACTTTGCTGCAAATTTGCTTTGATTTCTCTATTATATAAATATTACTTATATGAAAAACAATAAATTGTAAAATTTTATATGTAAGTAAAGTGGCAACTAGTTGCCCTCATGTTTGCTGTGCCCTTGCAGGGCGTCACTTGTGATTTTTTTTTGTAACATCTTCGAACTTGTGACTTGCAATAAAAACTGAATCTGAATCTGAATCTATTTTTCCTTGCAAGTGTGTTGAAAAACGTCGTACGTTATACGTGCATATATTGGTTAAACACACTCGGCTATAATACGCCCTCGCCTTCGGCTCGGGCTGGTAATTCCCGCCTCGTTTATTATAACCACCATAACACACTTACATCGTAATGTACTATTATTATGTCATGTTATTTCCGGAGGAGTAGAATAGGAGCAAGGCTTCCTGTGAATGTCGTAGAAGGCGACTTATAAAATCTAACTAGCTAAAAGAGACGAATATCCATGATCATTTCTACCATGGTGCCTCAGATAATTTTTTTTTTTAATAATAATTAACATTTGTGTTTGTTTGTAGAACCGTTCCATATCGGTTTGGCTCCGCTCCTGCCGAGTGGTATTCGCGGTCCAGTACAGCGGCTCCCGCCTGGAGATCACGGCTGGTGGCCAACACTGCGACGGGAGACCGGCTCACGTGCAAGCCATCAGGGTGTTTGCTGGGAATCAGCTGGAGAAAGGTACGCTCCTCGTGACATCTATTTTGTGCTTCAATATTTTCTTTTTTTTATCTTCACCTTTCGTTACTTATTTTTCTACTGCAATTTTTGTGTCACTCCAAATACAAATACAAAATCTCTTTATTGTAAAACACAGGTTAAACCTTACACCTTTCTTCGATCATGTCTTTTATTAACTCTTGTCCAACGAAAACCATTCGTCATTGGGAATGACTCAAAGAATCTAAGGCTTCTTGTAATTGCAGTAAGAAAATTCATTGCTGGATAAATCCGGTTTTACCTTAGTGTAATTTTTTTTAATTTTAGTAAACAATTTTTTACAATAATTTCGACAATTCTTCACCTCTTTGATATATAAAATCTGTTAGTTACTCGTATTTTCGTGCGATACTAATGCATATGGTCGGCAGGCAGCCTGCGTGTGAACGGCGAGGAAACCCTGGGCTCCCCGTCTCCCCCCGTGCAGTCGGCCGCCGCCCTGCCCGACCTCACCAACTCCCCCTACTGGGTCGGGGGCCTGCCCCCGGGAGCTGGAGTGGAAGCCCCCGCGCCGCCGCTGCTGGGGTGTTTGGGAGCTGTGTCAGTGGATAGAGAGGGGTATGACCTGATGGACACTACGACGAGGCACGCTGTGGAGCCGAACTGTGGAACACGGGTAAAATATTTCTTATCTTATACCTTTAAACGAGCAATTCTTGTATATATATATATATTTATAAATTTCTGTGATCTCGAAAACGGCTCTAACGATTTCGCTGAAAATTTGTATATGGGGGTTTTCGGGGGTAAACAATCGATCTAGATTAGTTTTATGTTTGGGAAAACGCGTGTTTTCGAGTTTTCATGCATTTTCTTTACACGCGGAATATAGTCTTAGCGACTACTACGACTTTCGTCGCGCCGACCGCCTTGTTTTTAGCTCAGCGGTTAAGGATACCGACCGCTAGAAAGAGTGTTACGAGTTCGAATCCCACTCGGTGACTTACTTTTGTTTTTTTTTTATGTTTAAGTTTATTTATAATATTTTATTTTGCATTGTTTTTAGACAAGTTTAAAAAAAATTAAGTAGTTAATGTTTGAGATGTAACCGAGCAAAGCTCTAATCTATAAATAGATACCAAGAAGCTTTCTCAAGAAATCGGGGACCTTCGACATTAAAAGCTTCTGCGTCATTACTAGACTTCGTAGAACTGATGGCTTGATGGGGCAGAAAGGTTTTAAAATAACGGCCACGTACCCAGCAAACACAGCGTAAGATAAAAATATTATATGTTAAAAAATTCTCCTCCAGGTCCTTCGCTCCGCAGTGTTCGAAGGCTCCGGTTTCGCGGAGCTCCCCTCCCCCATGCTGCGACGGCGTGGAGCCCTGGGCCTGTCGTTCTCGGCCCGGGCTCCGTCGGGGCTGATGCTGTACCGAGCGCCGGCCAGTTCGGAAGACGAGGATGCTGATGATAAACATCATCTGGTGCTGATGATGGTTGATGGTGGGTTTGCTAAAGCATCTGTGGTGCCAATTTTTTAACACGGAAACACTAAACGAATGGTTTTTTTGTATGGAAAAACCATTTGTTTACGAGTCTCCGCGTTTCACAAATGTTACTTCAGATCGAGTTTTCATTTTGATGTTTAATAATTCATCAATGGTTTGCTGGTTCCTCTAACTACATACTCTCATCACATGTAGACCCATTTAGTTATTAATAGTAGTGAATCAACTCTCTCTCCCTCCCTTTTTCTTTTTTCATTTTCAAAAAGTCAAATTATTAGTCGAATTACACAATCTTTTGTTACCCGTTGCACATCAACTGCTTCCTCTTTGGGATCCTCTTTGCATCGATCCTTTATTTATCAAGTCAAGGATCTGTAGATAAAATTGACGATTGGTTTACCTTGTCTGGTCAGGTGAACTGGAGGTGTCGGCGTCGGCCGGTAAAGAAGAGTTGAAGTTGCGCACCAACGGGAGCAGGTTCGACGACCGCCGGCTGCACGTGGTCAAACTGATGCGCGTGCATAAACAGGTATACCTTATTAAGTAAATGAGTATGGAAACTGATGAAGATCAGCAATATAAAACCGAATTCCTACTGCTAAACATCCAAATTCCTACGGCAGTATCGGATCCCGCGGGGGCTAAACTTTGCCCTCTGAGAACCTAGACCCTATAACTAAAATTTGACGCCATTGTTAATGAAAATAGGCACCAAAGTTTTTGAGTTACAGTTTTCAAGGTTTGAGGTTTATCCCAAGTCTGAAAATCTAGATGTGAGGCTGCCATTTGGCAAATAGATACGATGTTCCCTTGTAAGGCTCAGGCCACGAAATTTATTTGTGGACGCCATTTTTTCTTGAAACATTCAAACTTCACTTCAGCAATGCCAAACATTGCTAGCCAAGGTCTAGGCTTTACCATATGTCAAACCTGTCTGTTTCAGCTAGAAATGTGGGTGGACGGCGAGCGCCTGCTCACGGGAGCCCTGACCGGGCCGGCCTTCGCGGCGCGCTCGCGCGGGCTGTACGTCGGCGGACTGCCTGAAGACTTCGCGGGGGTGCAGCCGAAGGTGACGCAAGGGTTCACTGGAACCATCGCTGACGTCATCATGGATACTCAGTAAGTAATCTTGCTGATAGCAAACGTTAGAGATTCGCCGCAGAAGTAGGTAGGTAGATGCGGACCACGCAGTTGAAGTGGGTATGGGCGAGATACTTGGCAAGAAGAGAATTCAACCGATGGACCAATGTAACCGAGTGGTGGCCGAGACAGGGGAACAGATCAGATGTTGGCTGAAGATAAAAGATCCTCTTTTGTTGCCTATGAAGGGCAACCTTACCATGCCTTAACACCTTGCTCCTCAAGCCTCTATGTCGGTAAACTGTCGCGTGTAATCATCATAATCATCAGGTCTTTTTGTCTTCACTACAGGAGCATGACCCTCTCTGTGCTCCCAGAACCATGCTTAGTCAGAGCAGCCAGAGGACTTATCCACTACACTCTTCTCGCTGGTCAGACGGGTTGGAGAGGTCTCGAATTACTGATGTTTATAAGCTTTGTTCAGCTTGTATTTCCTAAGTCGCCTTATACGACATCCACGGGAGGACTTGGAGGGTTCCTATTCTACTCTGCCGGAAACCACACTGCAAAAACCCTACCCTATCATACTCTATAATTTAAAAATGTTGTTGTCTTACAGATTGCTAGGCTTCGAATCAGCAGTCGAGTGGAACGGCGCAGCGCTCGGCCGAGCTGACAGCGAGCCGCAAGACGAGCCCTACATCGAGCCCAGGGCGCTGCAGGCACAACCTGATGCAGCGGGATGTACCAAGGTACAACCTGCTCCTTCAATTTCAAAACTTAGGGTTCATACAGTGAAAAAAATTGTCTTTTGTTTTTCAGCAGCTGGACATCTTCGACAGGTTCTGTCCGACCATCGTAACATGCCAACCTTTTACCTTCTAACTTCATGATGCAACCAAAGGAACGAATTTGAGATAATTTGCCAGTGTCAAAGTAGACGCATATTACAGTAATTTGTTTGCGTATTAAATGATATACTGTTAGGCTATAAAGCTCTTAGTTTTGGGTTTGTTGATAAATCTTATCAGAATTTGCCGCACTATCATAAGCATTGTATGTAACATACAATGCTTAACGTCTGTTGCTTACAGGGGTAGTAGACCTTTTTCATCTACACTCATCCAATCTCTTCTTATTTGCCCCTTGGTTACACCCGTCACCAATGGGCAAGTATGAAGAGAGTGACTTTTCCGTGCTATAGCGTGCCGTCGCTCTTTCTCGCTTTGGCAAATGAAGGTTCTGAGCGACAGATAGCAGCATAGAAAAAAGCTGTTCCGTACAAGAGAGATTAATCCTTCCCCAGACGCCGTCGTACGCGGTGGAGGGCGGCGCGGCCAAGTTCGGCGATGCGGCGGGCAGCCACGCGGCGCTGCGCCTGCCGCCCGGCACCGGCGCCGGCGCTCGCTTCGCGCTGTCGCTGCAGTTCCGCACCATGCGCCCGGACGGACTGCTCGTCCTCATCCCGGTAAGTACCCATTCAACTAAGAAGCTTTGCGACTCCATTTATCTGTAAAATCGAAAACAACTAAAGAATCAGACTAATGTTTCAACATACAAGGATATTAAGGAGTTGACTTTAGACAGAGAGAGATGGAAGGCATTGGTTGCTCCACAGACAAGAGCTTAGCTCTTTAATAATAAGAAGAAGAGACACAAAGAGTAAAAACGGGACTCTATTACTAAGACTTCGCTGTCCGTCTGAACCAGGCTGTATCTCATGAACTGTGATAGATAGACAGTAATTTTTTTTACAGATGATGCATTGTTGTTGCCGCTATGTGTTTTTTTTACACCAAATGACATTTATACTTTCGTAATATAAAGTCTTCATTATTCCGTAGGAGAACAAAAGTCACTGACATAGCCAAGCGGATTAGCTCGTTGAAGTGGCAGTGGGCGGGACACATAGCGCGACGAACCGATGGCCGATGGGGCAAAAAGGTTCTTGAATGGCGACCGCGTACTGGCAAGCGAAGCGTAGGGCATCCACCTACAAGGTGGTCAGATGACCTGACCAGGGTCGCTGGAAAGCGCTGGATGCAGGCCGCTCTTGATCGGTCATTTTGGAAATCTTTAGGAGAGGCCTATGTCCAGCAGTGGACGTTGTGCGGCTGAAATGATGATGATGATGATGATTATTCCTAGATTTCAATATATAAAACAACCTCTTACCAATATTTAAGTCCATGACACTGTTTGTGGGCTATATGTGTCATATGTGTCGATACATACTTCTAATAAACACATCTCTCAGCAGTCTTCTAAGAGCTAAGAAGATTTAATTTGCTTTTTTATTAGGGATCTAAAACGAAGCCGAAGCACTACACGGCGCTAATGTTGCGCGAAGGCAAGCTACGATTGGTGGTGCGCGGGCGCAGAAGAAAAGAGATCTCTCTCACTGAGTTCGTAGCTGATGGAGTCTGGAGAACGGTATGTTATCGTTGTTTTTTTTTTTACCTGCTGGCTTGCAAGAGTTTTTGTTGACATGAAGTTTCTTTCGATGCAAAATGTCGTGAACACATCCGTCAAGGATTAGTTAGCTCATACTTGATTTGATATTGCTTTTAATTTTTATCTAGTGACTAGGTATTAAAAGTTTCTGCTCTACAAAATGAGGTCATTGCTTGATTTTGAAAAGTCTTTTGTCTTTACTTAGTGGGATTAATAAAAGCATATTTTACTACTTTTAAACAGCCTCCTTTTAGCGCTTTAGTGGCTTAGTGGTCATTATACCATACTGTCACACTGGAGGCCCCGGGGTTCGATCTCCGGTCGGTCAAGATGAAAAAATATATTTTGTACAGATACTCGTAGACCTGGGTTTTGGATAATTGTTGTAAAAATAGTAACATTGAGTTATTATCTCATAACACAAGTCTCGTATTTACTTTGAGGCTAGCTCAATCTGTGTGATTATATTTATTTATTCAACTTCCGTTTAAGATTATATTCGTAGATGCCAACGCCAAGATATTTATCACTGTCGTGAACTTTGTCTATATTAAGTAGGTTCTCTTGTGTACAATATTTTTTAATAATCTAACCGATGGACCAAAAATATTTTTCCATTCGTGAAGCCTCTTACTGAATAAAATTTTGAATGTGGTCGGCGCAGGCGGCGGTCCGCGTGTGGCGCGGGCGCATCTCGCTGAGCCACGGCGCGGCCGCGGCGCGCGCGCACGCGGCCGCCGCGGCGCGCGCGCACCGCCTGTACGTGGGCGGCCTGCCCAGCGACCACGCTACGCTTATGCCGCATCTGCCCAACTCTGTGAGTACTAAGTATTTTATTCATTTTTAGGGCTTCGTACCCAAAGGGTACCCTATTACTAAGGCTTTGCTGTCTGTCCATCCGTCTGTCCGCTGATCTCAAGAATCGCGATAGCTAGACAGTTAAAATTTTCACGAATTACTATGTATTTCAGTTACCGCTATAACAAAAAATACTAAAAACAAAAAAAAATTAACGGGGGCTCCCATACAACAATTTTTTTACACATAATGGAACGGCCGGCTTTCCTACTCCTGCGGTGCCATTTTTCAAACGCAGTCACTTCTTAAGGCTCCTCCCCGCGCTAACGACCTTGAAAACACAAAAAAATTAATTTCTCTTCCTGTAAGTGAGATTATTAGAAACCCTCCTACAACTTTTTAGCTAGTATCCTGAAGTTTCATTAGAACCTCGAAAGTCATTGAAATACTATCCGGTTTAGAAACCTTTACAAAAAAAGTCAAAAATGGCCGTTTTTAGTATTTTTTGCAAAGGAAAATTCAGGGTAGTTGTAGGAGGGTTTCTAATAATCTCACTTACAGAAAGAGAAATTAATTTTTTTGTGTTTTCAAGGTCGTTAGCGCGGGGAGGACCCTTAAGTCGCAAGCTCAAAATAAAATCAGATTTTTTTCCTCCAGAAGGTTGCCACTTACACAGCGTTGTCTGAGACCTCATTAGGTCACGCTTAGTGCAGCTGGCAGGGCAAGATGGGCAGGAGAGGTGTGTCTGGTCGTTATGACCACGTTGACACTGTGTTGCAGATGGATCAATATATCGCCACCCACTGACCTCCATATATACAAGTACGCTGGACCTATGATACCCTTAGAAATGACAGCTCTTTATTGTGCCTATTTGAAGCGCCCCCAATGCGTGGGAAGAGAACTAAATCTGACGTAACTTCTAGTTCTGTTCCCACCCACTGCTACGAGTGCCTACGATCAGCGCCAAAATGGCGAATATCAAATCGCCTCACTATGGCCCGGCTAATCATAGGTCCAGCGTACTTGTATATATGGAGGTCAGTGCCGCCACCGGACTACATTTGTGCTTGCTCCGGCCTTCCTCAATTCGGAGTCGGTTTAAGAGTCCGGCGACCCTAGACTTCTCCATACAAACGTAGTACACGTTTAATTTTGAAACCACATGTCAGATTCCGATAAAAATTGGTAATTGTAAAGAAATTGCAATTATCTAGGGTTATATTGGGTTTCCTATAGTAAAATTATGAACTGGAAAGAAAATATAACGATTTAGAAGTTTCCCATACTAATGGTCAAAAATGATATAAAACACTATATTCTATTTCAAGTTCATATTTTTACCGTCGGAAACTTAATATAAACCTAGATAATTGCAATATCTTCGAAATTACAAAATTTTGCCCAAATCGGACATGTCGTTTTGAAATAAAACGTAGACTACGTTTGTATGGAAAGTTGTATTTTGGTCTAGGGTCGGAGGACCCTTAAGCTCGAGTCACTAAACGAACGGCTTTTTGCATGGAAAAACCATTCGTATAGGTGACTCCGCGTTTCAAAAATAGCACTTCAGTTATGTCTTTTAAATAGTCGCCTACAAATCCTCCCTTAATTCCAGCCCTTATAAAAGTTCGTGACGGAAAAATCTTACACTTTTTTCTCCTTCTAATAAAAATCAAATGTTAACTCCTAATCGAAAAGTTTCCCAACCAATTTTTCAGATCGTTCGTGTGGGTGGTTTCCGAGGCTGCGTGCGTCGCGTCGTAGTGGGAGGGAGACAAGAAGAGCTCGTTCGAGACACGAAGTCACACCACGCACTTGGACAGTGCTTCCCGAACATCGAGAGAGGGGCTTATTTTGCAGGTATGGCCGCTTTCAGATTTTTTGTTCTTTTAAGTCGCCTAGTTCTCCTTCTTTTCAGGCGTAAAGTATCTAACGATCATTGTAATAGTCGTTAAAAATACAGCTGATTGAAAACTGATGAGAACTAAAAATTAGAGATTAGAAATAGATTTTGAAAAATCATAAAATTGTTTAGGTCTTCAAGTTGGTAGTAAAAATTTGATAACAAAAAAATAAGCAAAGCCAGTAAAGGCACATAGTTTGTGCTTCCTTAATTTCTACTGCCTTGTGGTTTC
This sequence comes from Acrobasis consociella, assembly GCA_963555685.1. Classification (NCBI taxonomy): domain Eukaryota; kingdom Metazoa; phylum Arthropoda; class Insecta; order Lepidoptera; family Pyralidae; genus Acrobasis; species Acrobasis consociella. Next base: position 1,597,889 of record OY743106.1, read on the forward strand.
CGGTCGCCGTGAGGTTTCCGGCAGAGTAGAATAGGGCCACTTCAAGTCCTCCCGTGGATGTCGTAGTAGGCAACTTAGGAAATACAAGCTGAACAAAGCTTATAAACATCAATAAGACCTCTCCAACCCGTCTGGTCAGTGAGGCGAGAGTAGGCCAAGGTCCTCTAGCTGCTCTGATAGTATACAGAGGGTCACGTTCCTGCAGTGGAGACAAAATAGACATGATGATACGCACATATAAAATAGATTTTTCCTACTACCGACGTTCAGTTGGTCGAAAAAACTCAATCTTCAAAGTCACCCTTCAGGAGAAACATCAGCAAAACAGCAAATAAAGCCAGCAAAGGCTTTGAACCAATTTCCATTGACTTAACAAAAAAAAAATGCTCAAAATGCTCATTTATTCATATAAATCACCAGGCGACGCGTACGCGACGTGGTCGAGCGCGTGGTCGTGGGGCGCGGCCGAGCGCGGCGCGGGCGCGGAGGCGCTGCACGTCAGCCTGCACTTCCGCACCGACAAGCCCCACGGCGTGCTGCTGGCCGCGCGCCCGCTGCTGCTGGAGCTCAGGGACGGACAGGTGCGTAGTAACTCATAAGGTTTTTATTCCCATACATGTAAGTATAAGTTTTAATTGGTTTTGAAAAAAATTTCGTTCATAACAATAAAAAAAATCCTTTATCCATATATGTAATCCAAAGTTGTGTACGACATAAAAAAAAAACGAAAAATGATTTTCTATTGAGACCACGCCCAAAACTGCCGCGTGACCCCGATGGACTCCGGCCGGCCGGAAATGTAAGCGTGATCTGAATATTGTGTCTTTCTATTCCGCTTTTATACTTTTTTGATTAATGTATGGCAGATATGACCCAGGGAATCCCTTCTGCAGCTTGAAACGGCCAAGCCTATTATGGAATGCTTGGTGACAGAAATCCGAGTGAGTGAATGGGTGGGATGAGTAGCGCAATGTGGTTAATGGGATGGGAATTAATCTGCCGCAAGTCCTGACGGCCACAGTCAGTAAATAAATACGCATTCTGCAAACCAGACAATTTCTAGACTAAATGCTCGAACCTCGAGTTCGGGAATGAGGGTCAGGGGTAATTCCGGACTTTGACATTTTTTAATTTCATTTGTTTTTCAAATATTAATGAAATTTACTAAACTGCCCCTTTTCTGCTATCAATTATCATTGAACATTACCACTTATCCCATCACTTTATGAAGGTCGTGTTCCTGCAGTGGAGATGTAACTATAAAGACCTGATGATGATGATGATGATGATGACATCATCTTATCTTCTGGAGAGATGAAGCTAACACGAAACATAATGTTCCAGGTCGTGCTGACCCGTCAGTCGCTGGGCAACAACCAAGACGGCACTGAGTGGGTGACCGGCGGGCGCGCGCTCTGCGACAACGCGTGGCACACGGTGTCGGGGCGGGTGTCGCGGGGCACGCTGTCGCTGTCTCTGGACGGGGGGCCGGCGCTCAGGAGGGCTGATGCTGGGCCGCTGTTGGATGAGCCGATGCAGGACCAAAGAGGACCGTTGTATGTGGGAGGACTTCCAGGTAAGACTTCGTCTTTACATTTAGAAGAGGATGGACAGGAGGAGGAGGACAGTGCAAAGAAGATGGGCCGTTGGATGAGCTAAAGCAGAGCCAAAAGGAACGCTTATACGTGAGAGGATTGCCAGGATTAGCAGACAGACTCTGCTTTTTTCTTACCACGTCAAACAAAATAACTAATTCCATCCAGTGATACCACTATCAGCATCAGCAAGTTGGAGGTCTCTCTAATTAGGTATGATGTTTTCATAGGTTTTTGAGGACACCTTTCTTGTTCGTCCTAATCTGTATACCTGCGGCATATACTGTATGTAACCACACGGCGTAACATGATGAAGATCTATTCGAGATATCCATCTGCAATAGATCTTCATGGTTTCCGGCAGAGTAGAATAGGGCCACTTCAAATCCTCCCATAGATGTCATAGAAGGCGACTTAGATAACACAAGCTAAACAATTCTTATAAAATATCAATAAGACTCCTCCAACCCGTCTGGCCAGCGCGGAGAGTGTAGGCCAAGTACTCTGACTGCTCTTGCCAAGTATGGCTCGGGTAGTACAGAGAGGGTCGTGCTCCTACAGTGGAGACAAAAAGACCTGATGACGATGATGATGTTACAGAAGGCGCAATCGAAGCGGGAGAGATAGCCCGCGAGAACTTCAAGGGCTGCCTGCGGGACGTGACGGTGGCGGGCGCGCAGCGCGACTGGACCGACATGGAGAGCACGCACAACGTGCTGCTGGACTCTTGCCCCGTGCAGCAGTGAGGGGGGAGCCCACGCGTGGACTAAAATACCCGAACGTGAGAAGTAAAAATGAACTGATCAAGGAAGAAAATAAATGCATTGTGTTGACATTCTTTGAATGAATGACCGTCAGTTTTCACTGAAGGAACGATCTAATTCTCATTCACTCAATGTCCTTGTGTGAAATGTCAATGTCAAACCGCCATTTTCTATCGCCATCTTTGTCACCGGTTAAGTGACAAGGATGCCTATAGAAAATGGCTGTCATATTGGCCGTTAAGTTGAATTCAGTAGATTTAGAATGTGCCTTGAGGGCCCAACATGGAAGCATACTTTAAAATATGTGCCTTATGTTATGACTTAAAAGAAATTTACCAAATAGTGCCATTTTAGTATCAAAGTAATTTGTTTCCCGATATTTCTGTACTTATACTGGTACTTAATTTGTACTTATAACCAGAATTTGCATTAGCCGAATGAGGCTAGGGATAGTATGAGGCTACAAAGGACCTGTACGAAATACCCACTCACCGGGGCGTAAACTGAATTTTACGACCGTTACCCTGAAAGACGTAAAAACCACAGGGCGGTGATAATGCACGCCTCGAATCATATGAAATTCACCATCTCCTTTGGCGCAGGCAAAGACAACGTAACCGATACCCAACGCCTAGGCCTATAAGTAGGCAAAACTAATAGGCAAAATAACACCAGCTGCTCTCACAGAGATGGCAGCACACACGTTTGGCAGAAAGGTGACAAAGAAAGTGTTGAATATGCAATAAATAGTTAACAATATTTATTACATATAAGTCATGTTTAATTAATCAGAGTACTACTTTATTTAAATAATAATAATAAAAGATTTTAGCGTTTTAATTAATATTGATATCTATAGCGCCACCTAGTGATGAGGGAAGAGAAATAATTATGTTTATAAGGCATGGCTCAGGCGATGGGTAAGCATGGCTCAGGCGACTTATTTCTGCGATCCGAGACATTCCTTATTTTACCACACTTGGTGTATGGTGCTTTGGTGGATCGTACAGGCCCTAAATACTGTACATAGTTATAATATTACGTATGAACATAAGTTGTAATACTCCTATGAACATTATTATAAGGTTTAGCAGCCACAGTCATAAGTATATCATTTACAAACGAGACGTACTCACTGATATTTCGACGGCCTGATATGGATCATATCGAAATATTGGGGTCGAAAATTGTCCCAAATACCTATACAGTCATTTCAACTAAAAGAAATGGATAAAATATTTTTAATTTTTTTTTCTTTATAACCTGTATTCATATACAAAATTTAAAATGTTTTGTAAATATAAATAAACTTTCATTTTGTGGTGAGTACATATATTTAGGTTAGTAGATTGTATTTAAAGCAATCGATATTTTTCAAGTCTTTTGGCATAATTAATAATGTAAATAAAGGTTTTTTTATAAAGTAATTGCAAATCAATCGAAATGTCAGGATTTCATTGATACCTATATTTAAAAATTGACTATGAAAATTTAGTTGCATTTACACTGTGTAGTCACTAGAATAAACAGTACACGTCTCGTTTAAGCATGTCTCGCTCAAATGCACCTTTCACAAACTAATAGGGTGCAAAGAAAAAACAAATGACTATCAAAATACAAATATACATCGGCCTAACATCGTATGTAAGACTACAAAGGAAAGGCAAAATGACTTGACGACATTGTTTTCTTATTGGCCCATTGGCTAGCATTTATTGATAACCATTTTCATATGGCACAATCTTACTAAGGCTCAACTCACACTGGCGCAGAGTCGAAGCGACGCGACGCGTCATGTTTTTTTACCTTACAGCATATTCATCTCTATTTTTCCATTATTAAGGTACAAATTTGTATTATAGAAATATGGAATGGCGCGCGACTTCACCCGGCGTCGCGTATCGTAAGTAGCACGGCTTGTACCTTAACCCTTTCACCGCGAGACTTTATATCAGTTGTCGTGCCCCCAGCGCGAGACATGGTAAATCTAACATACCTATCTACAACCAAATATATCCAGATATGGATACGTAAGTTATGTGCCATACGAGCATTTTTTGTTTGTCACAAATATGTGACCTTCGCGGAATGGGCCCGACAATGTTTGTCACATATACGCGACGCTCGCGGTTAAAGGGTTAATAATAAAGGTAAAAAAGAAATGAATTTTTTATAGCTTAAGCGTCGCGTCGCGTCGCTTCAACTCTGCGTCAGCATGAGTTGAGCCTAAGGGAAGGTTACGATTCTTCACTTCATCAACCCAGTCAGGGATTTGATTGTGTTCAAAAGAGTGGCAAACTTCAACGGGACGACCACTGCATAGCGCGGCTAGTTTTGTACATATTACACTAGGGAGCAGCTTTAATAGTTAGCGAGCTTGTTCGGCTGGCCTCTTCATATACAAAAACATGAGGGACAAGTGTGACTTAACATAAAAGAATAACTTCCCTTAAAATCATCTAATACGTATAAGAAAATGTACTTTTGTTTTTTTGGAAAACTGTTTAGTATCATGAACTGAACTTGCTCCAAAAATCAGCTGTATTGCTTCAGGTGTACAATCATTACCATGACTGTCAAATATGGTTAAATTTCTGCGTCATTTTGCGCATTGAATAGAAAAATACCCTATTTCCTGGTTGTAATCCAGGCAATCAGTGTGAGTCCAGCCTTACTGTTGTCACAATTAATTTATTAGCAGTGTTTAGTGGACTAATTATATATAACTGGTATAGTTTACACGCAGGAAAATTTATAGCATCACCTGTAGGCATAAATAAGATTCAAAACAAAACTTTAAGTTAAAAAAGTAACTTCATAAACAAGGTACATGTCTGTAACGGAATAGCAAACCATGGCAAAAGTAGACATATACCATCTTATTAAAAATGGCAGACTAACTTTGTTACTAGGTTTAAATCATAATCCGACCAAATCAAGTTGACTTATAATAATATGTCATTGTCTCATCTGTAAATGACAACTTCATTTGGTCGGATAATGGTTTTAACCTAGTAACAAAGTATGTCTGCGTTCAGATCTGTCGTAAAACCTCATGTATAGTAATAAGTTTCTTAGGTACGTTCCTAGTTTTTTTTTTGCCCTACTAATCTTTGCAAAAATTTGTCGAGACAATACATTGCGAAATCAGACTCGGTTTAAACGAATTATACAGAATTTAAATAGCTGCTACCTTTTTCCTGCGAGTCGACTAACGTTTGTAAATACACTGTATATACTAAAATAATATTTATTGTAATCGCTTTTTATGGAAATAAAAGTCTATTGGCAATAAAAAACATTTATTTCTTCAGTTACATTCCTTCATTGCGAGCCTCCCCTGTGCATTTAAGAAGGTACAACTAAAAACATCGAAGACAGGTTAAAACATAAAAGTACTTTTTCAGATACACAGGGTTTTCTACTTAAGACTCCAAATACCTCCCTAGTCTTCCTTCAGATGGGCAGAAGGACTGGTCAATTCACTGCCAGTATTTTTTTAATTTTTCGTCCTGGCAACACGGTTGAAATAGCCATAGAACGCGACTATCGAAAAAATTGCCACATGGAAAAATTTAAAACAAATTTAATTAACTAAGTAACTTTTCCAAACAATCAGAAAAAGTATATTTATTATTAGCATATTATAGATGAAATCGCAAAGATATTCTTAGAAAAGTTATTCAGTCAATACATCGAAGTTTAAGTAGGTAGTATTTGGCAACTTGGTCGATGTCGAGCAGCAATGAACTCGTCCAGTATACTTGTACACTTAGAGAATAGATTTCGAACACTATCTAAGAAAGGAAAGACACTGCTTTATATTACCGTCTATCTACCTCTACGACTTTTACATATACTTTATACGGACAGATGAATTTTATTTCCTACAGTAGTTGCCAGTTACAGAGTCAAAACGGGGCATTGACATTACACCAGTACATTTTGGCAGCATATATAGCACTGCTGAGACGGCAATAGAGTACGCAAGCGAGAGACGAGTGTAGGTCAATGACCGGCATTAACTTGGTAAAAGGCAACTATATACATAGAATGATGAGATTATACTAGTTATACTGAAGTATAACTGAAGTATTGAATTAAATCTTTGGATAAAATAAATCACTGTGAAAATACGTAAAATAAAAATGAATAATTCTAACTAAAACACTTGCCGAAGGTACGCGAATGATTCGACCTATTACTTTACTTAAATTCGGTCTGATGTATTATAATTATAGCTGTATTATACGTGCCGAACTTCGGTCGCGTAACTTCGGCGTGTGTCAACACAGAAAAACGCTCTACGTTAATGTTATGGAATAATGTGACATACGTAAGCTATCCCCCTCGAATCACTAATTAACATCACAATTTCAACATTCCTTCCCGCACCTTCCTAAAAAAAGAAATTCTTGAAATAATGCAATATACATTTTTCATAAATACAATTCTATATTTTCAAATACAAAATAAAATTATCACTATTATTATGGCCGAGATGAAACGTAACGAAATTATACATACAATTATACATTTGACGGCAAATTTATACATAAACAATTACAGGCTTTGCATTGGTCGGCGTGTTTGAAAATCAAAATTTAACAAAACTTTTGTTTGTTCCTTATTATAAAAAACACAGAAATCTGAACATAAAATCAGAGACAATAACATTTTATTTTAATTCAAAGTCGCAAATTTATTTAGTTTCCACCCTGTAACTACGAAAATAATTTAAAGAATAAATAATGAACGCTGCAACATTTTATTTAGCAATCCCCTTGACCATGGTTTATTATATATTCATACGTATTACAAAAAATTAAAAAAAAAAACTAACACAAAACAAAAATATTTTTTTTACCCTTATCGCCAAGTGTATCATATTTGATACATGATTGTTTTACTATAATGTTTGTATTTGGAATCACTGACAGTGTAAAGGGTAATTAGGTGAACAAGCATACGGCCCACTTGATTGTATAAAGTTACCGTGGCGGGTAGACCCCTGCAACTCCTGCAAGGTGTTACAATGCGACACAGTAGTTTTTTTTTTCTTTTTTGACAGTTCTGCAATAAAGTTAAACATTTTGTTCTGTTTGTCTATGTTGTTGAGAAATGTGTTAAGTATAGAGGACCACGTCAAGAGGACTGGGCGTTCAGCAGGAAACTTGAGCAAATCTCATGTAAGGACAGCGTGGAGTCGCGTACCAGTAAATGCGGTGATGGGTCTTGCAGCTATTACTTTATATTGACTAATCCCGCTGACGAAGTCGTACACTGTCTGAAAAAGAAACGGTATTTTAGTCTATCTTATACCTTTAAACGAGCAATTCTTGTATATTTATAAATTTCTGTGATCTCGAAAACGGCTCTAACGATCTCGCTGAAAATTGGTATATGGGGGTTTTCGGGGGTAAACAATCGATCTAGATTAGTCTTACGTTTGGGAAAACGCGTGTTTTCGAGTTTTTATGCGTTTTTCTTTCCACGCAGAACATGGTCGCTAATTTTGTCGCGTTGGCCGCTATCCGTTTTGGCTCAGTAGTAGACATTCGAATCCCACTCGGTGACTTACTTTTGTTTATTTTTTATGTTCAAGTATATCATCATCATCATCATCATATCAGCCACAGGAAGTTTATATATAATTTTTTATTTTGTATTGTTTTTAGACAAGTTTAAAAAAATGTAGTTAACGTTTGAGATGTAACCGAGCAAAGCTCGGTCGCCCAGGTACTTATTATCAATATCAGCACGATATATATCCGTGTGGTTTCCGGCAGAGTAGAATAGGTCCACTTCAAGTCCTCCAAAAATGCTGGAATGACAGGGACGCCCGGAAAGCAATGTATAATACATACTGTCTGAAGGCATTTGACATAGCTTGACAACATTCTTAAAATTATAACACCTAAATGGTGACACCAGGCCTCAGCGTGCTGCCATCTATCTGGTGATCCATATTTTTGAAAACCCTCACTATATACGGTCTTTCAAACTATATCTGTCTCTATATAACAAATGGTAATAATGTTTAATTTATTAATATCACTCGCTAACAGGAAATAACAACAAGCAGTTATTCATATCCTACAGCTGCGGAAGTCAGATATCCGAGAAACATTCGGAGAAGTAAAAAGTTATTAATAACACCAATCCTGATAATATAATTAATGCGAATGTTTGTATGGTTGTATAGATATGTGTGTTTGTTTCGCTTTTACGCCATAACGGCTTAATGAAATGAAAATAAATGTGATGTTCCCGTGGAATCATCAAAATAACTTTTGATTACGCGGGCCGCGGTTGACGTTGATGCCTGCGTCTATTGTTAGACAATATACTCTATGACGCAGCGTCATACAGCAGCCACTGATTGGGCCAGCAATAAGCAGGACAAATGAAAATGTTTTTAGCTTATCGGTTATATTATATTGTACACTATTTTTTCTTATCTCTGAGAAACAAAAAATGTCAAAGATACAGCGCATTTAAATTTCGCATGACGTCACGGCTAGGTACGATTTTAATTAAGCGTGAAGTCGCAAGCCCCTACTCCAGAACTTTGATCTTTGTGAATTTTTCCTTTTTTGGTAAACTGAAAAATATGGATCCACTATTTTTGGATAATCTAAAAGACGGACCATCATACTTTTCTGATCCTGTCGTCACTCCGTGTATTACCGGAAAACGATATGTAGTTTCAAAGTCCCATCATAAGCAGGGATCGGATATTCCAGTGCATATTTACCTAAACTTCGAGGAGTTACATAACATCAGTGGATAATACCACCTCGAAAATTTTAAATCATATTTATAATACAGGGATTTCTTAATCATGAGTTGTTATTTTATTGCATAAAAATAATAAAACTTTAGGTAAAAGTTTTTGATTAAAGGATATTAGTCCATTTTCTAGAGTTTCTTGTAAAAATTATGTCAAATAACTCAACTCTAAAAATATAATAAATTATGCTTCAATCAATAAGATGTATCCGATTTCTTTTATTATTTCAATGCAATAAAGTAACAACTCATGATTTTTAAATCCCTATATTATAATTAATATTTAATATTTTCGAGGTGGTATTATCCACTGATGTTATGTAGTTCCTCGAAGTTTAGGTAAATATTCACTGGAATATCCGATCCCTGATCATAAGTGACGAAGTGCGGTTAGAAACGCTAGACACACGCTACATTCGATCGGTTCTTTGGAAGACTTGCATCCACAGTGGCACCAGCCGCCCAGCTACTACACCCGTGGTGCCCGCACTGACCTGCCTACATGGAGAGGTACCCCCGCGCGGCGGAGCGGCGCCGCGCCACCAGGTACGCCACCAGCACCACCAGCACCAGCCGCCCAGCTACTACACCCGTGGGGCCCGCACTGACCTGTCTACATGGAGAGGTACCCCCGCGCGGCGGAGCGGCGCCGCGCCACCAGGTACGCCACCAGCACCACCAGCACCAGCCGCCCAGCTACTACACCCGTGGGGCCCGCACTGACCTGTCTACATGGAGAGGTACCCCCGCGCGGCGGAGCGGCGCCGCGCCACCAGGTACGCCACCAGCACCACCAGCACCAGCCGCCCAGCTACTACACCCGTGGGGCCCGCACTGACCTGTCTACATGGAGAGGTACCCCCGCGCGGCGGAGCGGCGCCGCGCCACCAGGTACGCCACCAGCACCACCAGCACCAGCCGCCCAGCTACTACACCCGTGGGGCCCGCACTGACCTGTCTACATGGAGAGGTACCCCCGCGCGGCGGAGCGGCGCCGCGCCACCAGGTACGCCACCAGCACCACCAGCACCAGCCCGCCCAGCGCGCACCCCACCGCGATCGGCACCGCGTCCGGCACGTCGCCGCCGCCGCACTCGCGCGCTGCAACACACAAACACACACACATTATACTTCTCGACACTATCCTTTGTGTGTAAACAATACCAGACACAATAGTAAGATAATTAACTTATACCGGGAGCCGATATAGCCACTTCCAAGAGGCTATAAGCACAGGTATGGCACTTCATAGAATCGAAGTATCATGTAATCATAATCATAATCATATTTATTCATAAAAAGTATTTACACGTCATACAAAAATAAAATTAAATAATAAAATAAAATAAACATACAATTAAATAAATTACGCATACACATACATAACTAATAATAATCATATAATTACTAAATAATCGAATGAAAATTATCACATTAAATCGGAATTATAAGCGACATTCATAAAATTCTTCTATACTGTAGAATATACGCTCAAGAAGCCACTTTTTTAACTTGACTTTAAAGCTTGTCAATGTAGTCGCCTGTTTTATATCAGGTGGTAGTAGGTGGTGGTAGGTGTATGCCTACTACTACAAACGAAACTATACATCCGTGCACACATCAATGTGTGTGTTCGCCCCCAACACACGCGAAGAAGCAAGAACGGGAGAAAGGTGCTGTAAAAGGGAACGGGGACACTCATTGCGTCGAACCCTAGAGTTTCTATTCAGTATGTAATACTTATATTAATTCTATGACATAGAAGAAAGAGGTAGCTTGAAGGTTGTACCGATAACAGATAAGATAAGAAGTAACAGATTGAATTGGATAGGACACGTTATGCGAAGAGTAAGAGATCATGTAACGCAGAAGACAATAAATATACATAAAGGAAGAGGAAGACCAAAGAAGAGACAGATGGAGTGCATTAAGCATGACATGGATGTTGCGATGAAGGAATTACGGGGAAAAGAGGAACATGGAGGAAGAAGACTCACTGCGCCTTTTTTATTTACATCAATATCCTCTAGGCCTCATTCAGGGCCTACATGATGTTTTCAGGTTCCAGTGCTGCCCTCATTTGAAATAAATTATTTAAAAAGAAACGGAAATATAAGTTAAAATTTTGTCTTAAACAAGCCGTAGATAACCCTTCAAACTATATTATGAACTACCGTTTAAAGTTTAAAACGAGAACGTGAAACTTTTGTACACACATTTGCAAAAACGGCCACTTTTGGCTAATGTGCGAAGAAAAGCCTCACGTTCTCACTTTAAACTGTAAACAGTAGTTCATAAAATAGCGAAGTTATCTAAGGCTTGGTCTAGACAACATTTTAAATTATGTCTCCGATTCCTTTTAAATAATTTTTAAGTATTCAAGTAGCCTCCTAAACAAACGATTGTTAATTATTTTTGTGAATACCTATGGGGGTTAGTCATATGAGAGTATTAGGAAAGCCCAGAGCATTAAAAAATGACCCTCTGGTTTAAAAATATCGGCAAAATTTTACGGAAGTACAGCCGACGTGAAGCACTAACCGGCATACTTTACAACGTTCCTGATAACTCATCAATACGTTGGCTGCCACAGAATCAATGTAAGTACTACATACAGAGCGGAATCTTCTAAGGTCCCGCGTAATATGCGTCCCCATTCCCCGGCCCCGCACCTCTCCCCCGTTCTCGCCTTGTCAAGACCCTAGCCGTCTTATTATAAAACGCAGACTATCTTTGTTACTAGGTTTAAACCATTATCCGACCAAATCAAGTTGACATCTAGTAATACGTCATAGTCTCATCTGAAAATGTTAACTTGATTTGGTCGGATAATGGTTTAAACCTAGTAACAAAGATAGTCGGCGTTTTATAATAAGACGGTAAGAGTTTCCGTTCTAAATGTAATATTTATATCAATTCTGTGACGTTGGTATCGACATGGCGCAATGCAAATTACTCATATCGCTGTATTTGTGTGTGTCCTTATCTGTTGGTATTATGATATTTCGCTATGAAAGCTGTTATTGTATGATGTTTATTACAATAGCCGTATTTGTTATGGAAACGAGTATATACACTCGCACTTGACAGGCCGTAGCTGAAAATCAGTGAGCTACTCTTTGAGCAGCACGAATCACTGAGCTACGACCTTTTTGGACTGCTGTAGCACACAAATACAACGTTGTTGATATATGTCCTCAATACGTTGTTTTTACATGTTTTGTTTTGTAATTTTCTGTATGTGTGTGACTATAGCCACAAATAAACGTTTTATCTATCTATCTATCTATATATTTTGTATTAAAAAAAACACTGGCAAGTGTACTTTGCGAAAAGTTGTTTCCAGTCTGGCTAGGATATTACAGGTTTGAGTCACCTGATTATTCGAAAAGAAACGACGATTCCGTCTTTCCGAAATCACGTATAAACTGTAGGTTCTGAACGCCATTTAGCGTTTGCTCAAACCTATCCAATGATTGGATTTTTAACTACTCTTAGGTTACGGAAGTCAGGAATCGCTCTGTAAAAACCAGTAACTTCATCAATCCACCTAATACCCACCATATCCACTTTTCTTTTTTTGTGTCTGCGTTTAATTTTTGTCTTTTGTATAGTTTTTGTATTTATGTGTATACACACATATATACAAATGCAAATAAAAATACACTGCAAATAAATGAATTTATCTATCTAATATTGAATACTATTTAGTTTTAAATACAATCGCATAAATCATCTGTGGCAATTAACGTTATCTAGCACGCTGCGACCTCGGCCGTATCTGCTTTTTATAATAACTATCGGTAGGTATCGTACCTACGTGACGAGTCTAACAGACCGCTTGTTGATAAACCCAGTTCGTTTGCAACACGTGCCCGCTGCAGGGTTACATCTACATGTTTTATGACAACTATGTAGATGAAAAAGAAGAAAAATCTTTTTGCCAGAAACATTTAATAGTAGATTGTGCTACAAGGCGTAAAGGTAATACTTTTAAGTCGAGGGCGCTACTTTGAATCCAGAGCGAAACGAAGGATTCCACAGTTGAATTACCAAGTGGCCAAGTGCGAGTAGGACTCGCGCACGAAGGGTTTCGTACCACTATCTATAAAAAATCACGTTTGTTGTACGTTTATGGTATAGGACTTAAATATTTGTTTTATTCTGTTTAAGTATTTATTATTATAGTGGCAACAGAAATACATCATCTGTGAAAATTTGAACTGTCTAACTAACACGGTTCATGAGATACAGCGACTGGTGACAGACAGACGAACAGCGGTCTTAGTAATAAGGTCCCGTTTTTATTCTTTGGTACGGAGCCCCAAAAAAGGAGGAGGTGGTGCGCGTGTCCTAATTAAGCACAACTGCACTCAATCCCGACAATATATATTCATGCAAATTAAGACCTTATGTTAAACGTACTTAAGTTTTTTATTGCCTATTTTGAATATCTATGGTAAAGAATATAATGACAGATATTTCGACGACCCTTCAGCCGTCATTGTCCGTCAGGCCATCAGACGCCCAGCGACAATGACAGCAGAAGGGTCGTCGAGTCTAACTTATATATCAGCCTACAAACCTTTGGTTATTATAATAGTGGGCGTGCAGATGGAAAAATGTGTAATAGAATGAATAACAAAAACCAACTTTCTTGCAAGTTCTTTCTTTATGACGTCATCGTATTATCTAAAACGGTATCAATCCCGGTAAGTCCCGTAATACTAATAACAATAAGAAATAGTAATGTAGCCGCCCGATCCATGGCAGAGAAAGTACTAACCTGCGCTAAAGCCCCTCTCGCTGGTCTTGCGGAAGGCCTCCTCCTGCAGGCGCGACACGGTGACGGCGCCGGCGTACACGCTGTTGTCGCCGCCGGTCAGCTTGATGGCGGCGGGCGGGGTGCAGCGGTACGAGGTGGCCAGCGGCGTCTGCCACACGCGCTCGTGCCAAAGCTCGATGTCGCCGGTCACCGCTGCGTGGTACGGGGTTGCGTTAAGTGACACAAGTTTGTTTGCTGAGGGTCAGCTCAGTGAGACGCGATGAGACAAGACGTGGCGCGCTCTTTTAAAGAAAAATAATTGTTTACTGCACAAAATGATACAAATTTCATTGAGTCCACTGCGCCGCGCTGCACAGCTCGATGCTCGGCGTAGTGCGTAACACAGAAATTTGTATCTTTTTGAGTAGTAAACAAGAACAACAATCTATTTTTCTTCGAAGCGCGCACCACGTCGCTTTGGGTCGCATCTCAGTCTAAACTGACACTAACCCTCAGTCATAACAGTTAACAAATATTTGCTCTTTAAGTCAAAATGTGTTTTGTCTCGTTCTCACTATGACAAAAATTAATCTACAAGCAATGAACTATATTTTGTATTGTTTTCAACATTTTAGGTTCAGTAGTTTCGGAGATCAGGCGGTTATGGTCAATTTTTGTCTTTTTTCATGAATAAAACCAATTTTCATCAAACAGCTAAAAACCACAGCAAGGGAACTTGCGTTTTTACGTAAGAAAAAAACCTAAATCGGAATCTGTCCATCCGTCCGAGCGCTACGATGCCAGACAGGTATAAGCGTCAAACTAATAACACCTCTCTCTTTTGTCGGAAATTAAAAATATAAACTCACTAGCGTTATCAAGCATATCGGCACTGAAGGTGAAGTTGACGGCCTTCATCTCATAAGTCTTGGTGTTGTCGTTGGCCACGAACACTAGCGTGAGCGTGTTGCTTGCGTTGTCACTGGCGGGCCACAGACAGACAGACAGACAGACCGACAGACGTTAGCGTCAAACTTATAACACCTCTCTTTTCTGTCGGAAATTAAAAATATAAACTCACTAGCATTGTCAAGCATATCGGCACTGATGGTGACGTTGACGGCTTTCATCTCATAGGTCTTAGTAGTGTCGTTGGCCACGAACACCAGCGTGAGCGTGTTGCTGGCGTTGTCGCTGGCGGGCCAGCTCAGCTCGATCCACTGCTTAGTCGCGTTGCAGCTGCCGTTGGTGACGGTCGCGTTCGCGGGGATGTTAAAGATGGCGTTGGTTTCTTTGGCTGGAAGTAATTGGTTTAATATAAATATATGTATATCATGTGAGATCAGAGATTCCTTTCATGCTGGTCTGGGAGAAACGAAAAACTTAGGTACCAGCTGCTTCTCTTCCCGCGCAGATCGTAAGAAGCGATCGAGAGAATGGGCGAAAAATTGGAATCATGTCAATAGGCGAAGCGGCTAGCAATTCATCACTATTTTGATTCCTTCATCCACCTTCTTGCCCACATCAAGCTAAAAGTGGCTTTGAGTCTTGCAGCCCTAGGCTCTGTCTGTGCTTAGATCCGCAAGGCCCAAAATGCTGTCTGCCCCATTAGGGATAAAGACGTGATAGTATGTATGTATGTATGTATGCGAGATCAGTAACGACGTGTTTGCGTTTGACAAGGATTGGAAAGAAGTAGCTAAAGATCGAAATAGCTGAATACAACAAGGGGAGGCCTTTGACCAAATATGGGACATAAACGGCAATTAAAAAAAATGTGAGATCAGCGTTGGGTGCAGACAGATACAAATGGAAAACTACGTATACCTATTACAGAAAGTACTTCAAAATACAAAAAAAATCCCTTAGTATTCGAGTGGGGTATCAAATGAAAGGTCTTGGACTTTTCAAAAATGTATAAATTGTCGTATACATATGCCTCCCGTAGTCGAGTATTAGTTTTTAAAAGTATATCTTCATTTCATTTCTTGCTCGGCATAACTAGGTATACAAAAGTGTGTAGTCGCCATGGCAATTTGTATGGGAATGTCGAAATTTATTTTTTGTTTCGTCTGTTATTTTATTATTAATATAATAGTTATCTAGTTACAGCCTGTGGTTCCATTTATTACGGGTATGCCCTCTTTCACGATGTATAGTTTTTGTACGGACTGGATTATCAATATATTGAGTCACTGTATTTATCAAGATCAAACAGATCAACAAAATTAAAAATTCTTATGTTTATTCAGTAGGTATATATTATAATTAGACCTTTATACACATTTTACGCGTCAACAAAGTATAAATTACCTTCTACTGCACATCTCTTTGAAAGGATAATAAATAATAATAGTATTCAAGGTCGAAAAATAATAAGGCTGTTAGTTTTTCCTTTTCTCTTTACAAGTAATGTTTCGAAATGTTTTCTTCTATTATTTTTTTAAGTGCCGTGTGGTTTCCGGCAGAGTAAAATAGGTCCAGGCACTCCAAGTCCTCCCGTGGATGTCGTAGAAGGCGACTTAGGAAATACAAGCTTAACAAAGCTTATTAACATCAGTGAGACCTCTCCAACCCGTCTGACCAGCGTGGAGAGTGTAGGCCAAAGTACTATGAATGCTCTGGCCAAGTATGGCTCTGGTAGAACAGAAAGGGCAGTGCTACTTGCCATCCAGTAAAAAAAATCTGTGATAAGTTTTAAAGTAATTTTTGGTTGGCTGAATCCAAAACCATTTAGAGTCATTTGCTCAAATAACAATACTCGTAAAATCTCACATTATCATAAGGAAAGATCATAGAGTTATTCGATATTTTGCAGTTTCGTGACGTCATATTTGTCCTCTATTTACCTGTGTTTAAAGTTTAAACGTATTTATTTATGTAAATTTAAACTAAGGCAAATGTTTCGTTCGTTTCTCATTAATTGACATCATACATCACATTTTGTTTAGTAGTAGTAATTTTACTTAATTTCAAATCCAGTATGACATTTATATATAAACCGACACAGTTCACAAGATTTTAGGTTCAAACATCTGTTATGGACTCAAAGAGAATATACACTAATTCACTTAATGAGTCTAAAACTAATTAAATAAAGAATATGATAAAGCTAATTCAACACATTAAAACAGTGTAGTTTAGATTTTAAAAATATCTAATTATATATTTAATTTATATTTTTTTTTAGCATTGATTTAAACAAAGTCAAAAAGTCTAAAAACATTTGACAAGTCATTAAACATTTTTACTCTTTCATATATTATATTTCTCTTACCATCTAGCTAGATGAAGTTAATTTTGTTTTTTTTTGGTATTAAAATTTCTCAAAAAGTGTACAAATTTAGAAATTCAATTTATGGTCAAGTGAAAAAATATGAAATCAAGGCATCAAAATGACTTAGCTATTGCAAGAGTGCGCTCTACTTGCTCTAACACTATCTCGAACACAACACAGCCTAATAAGGAACGAAGTATCTATAGCAAGTAACGGGTACGCTCGACACGCGGCTGCGTAGCGGAGAATCGTCTCATCAAAGATATACAGGTTACATACAAGTGTTTGGTCCACTCCACACACATGTTAGAAAATGGCCTTTTTCAAATTGTCCCGGGTCTTGGATGTTTATCTATATACTAGAGGCAGCGCGCGGCTTCGCCCGCGTTGACCACGCGAGTGAAGTCGCGGGCGTGATGCAAAATAGCCTATAGCCTTCCTCGATAAACGACCTATCTAATACCGAAAGAATTTTTCAAATCGGACCAGTGGTTCCTGAGATTAGCGCGTTCAAACCAACAAACAAACAAACAAACTCTTCAGCTTTATATATAAGTATGGATGTCTTTTTTATAAAATATAGTATTTGTTATAAAACATAGTATCGTTCAGTTAGTATCCCATAACACAAATCTCGAACTTACTTTGGGGCTAGCTCAATCAGTGTAATTTGTCCCTATATATTTATTTATTTATTTATATGTATGCGTATATACATTATTGGAAATATTGGAAGGGGCAACGCAGATAATCTATAACTACCCTATAAGACCATTGCTGGCATCTAATCTTATACCTTTAAACGAGCAATTCTTGTATATATATATATATATATTTATAAATTTCTGTGATCTCGAAAACGGCTCTAACGATTTCGCTGAAAATTTGTATATGGGGGTTTTTGGGGGTAAACAATCGATCTAGATTAGTTTTATGTTTGGGAAAACGCGTGTTTTCGAGTTTTCATGCGTTTTTCTTTCCACGCAGAATATGGTCCCTAATTTCGTCGCGCCGACTGCCTTGTTTTTAGCTCAGCGGTTAAGGATACCGAGCAAAGCTCGGTCGCCCAGGTACTTAATTCCCTATGAGACCATCGCTGGCATCAAATGAACAAGAAAAACATCAAAAATATAATTTTCAAAACTAAAAACCGACTTCACCTATCTACACAACCGATTATGACAAAATTTATTTGGGACCAACAAGTATAAACAAAAAAAAAGATTTTTTTGAATTGATCCAGGCGTCTTCGAATTCGGTAAACATACATAAAAAAGAATCGCGACGAATAGCGTAACCTCCTCCTTTTTTAGATGTTGGTTAAAAATCGGCCAGGTGCGAGTCGGAATCGCGAACGAAGGGTTCCGTACATTATCTATAAAAATTCACGCTTGCTGTATGGGAGCCCTACTTAAATATTTATTTTATTCTGTTTTTAGTACCTATTTATTGTTATGGTAGCATCGGAATTACATCATCTCTGAAAATTTTAACTATCTAGCTATCACGGTCAATGGGATGCAGCCTGGTAACAGAAAGACAGACGGACAGCGAAGTCTTAGTAATAGGGCCCCATTTTTACCTTTTGGGTACGGGAACCTAACAATCAAACAGTGTGATCTCTTTATTCTACAAATTAATTATAATAATAGTATCATCTTACTGCATTTTCCAATGTTAAAACAACCAGTTTATAGGTTGTAACAACCTATATATTGTATATTGCGTCGCATGGATCTTTGCCGTCATCTCGCCGGCTGTTCAAATAACAATATCATGCTTGTTGATAACGATTTGTATGTAAACTAGTACGTTATTTATGATATCGCTAGTACAATATGTACAGTCGCGTCGAATAGTGTTAACACAAGTGTGGCAGTTCATCGACTCTTATTACGATAACAATAGAGTTCAAGTATTGTAGTTATTTACCAGAACGTTTAGAACTAGTCGAAATTAGTTAACTCTTGAGTATATCAATCACTCCTGATCAGTTTTGTGGCCATAAGAAAAATAACCGGCTAAGTGCGAGTCGTTTTGGAAATCCTTGGGGGAGGCCTATGTCCAGCAGTGGACTTCCTGTGGCTGATATAATGATGAAGTGCGAGTCTGACTCGCGCTCAAAGTGTTCTGTACAGTCCATTATCTATAAAAAATCACGTTTGTGTATTGGAGCCCAACTTAAATATTTATTTTATTCTGTGTCTGCCGTTATATAGCATCTGTGAAAATTTCAACTGTCTAGCTATCACGGTTCATGGGATACAACCTGGTGACAGACAGACAGTCGGACAGCAGAGTCTCAGTCTTCTTATCGTGTGTGTTAGTCACTAACACTGGTGTCAGAGTTTTTAAACCGCCTTAAAGGCCTCTGACATGGTTTTAGGTAACGACCAATGTCAAAGACAGTGACCGGGACCGACGGCTTAACGTGCCCTCCGAAGCACGGATCATCTTACTTATCAGACAATCAGGTGATCAGCCTGCAATGTCCTAACCAAACTAGGACAACAACACAAAGTCGTTGCCCCCGCTGGGAATCGAACCCGCGACCTCCGGGTTTGAGCCAAACGCTCCAACCATTACACCACGGAAGCAGTATTAGGGTCCCATAACCTTTGGGTAGGTAACCCTAAAAATCGCAGACATTGCTAAAGCTGGATCACGCTTGGCAGCCGAACAATAGGTTCGTGAACCTTGTTGCAGCAAGGTCACAGATATTTCTCAGACTAGCCAGTTCTAGATCTAGTTACAAAAGACTTTACAATCACTTTAAAATGTTTAGTTAAGATATGAAAGAACGACTTGGACTTGGTTTATTTTTTGCAGTCTACTTATGCTATTAGCACAAACAGCAAGGTCGGATCTCGGTCGTTGCAACACAATGCCTTCTCCAAACTAAATAAAAGTAGCGTAGGTACTTTTGTTAATTCTGTGGCGTAGGTACTAAAAATAAGTCTCTTATTATATTTTTATAGTCTCTTAGTTATAAGATAGAAACACGTAAAATATACTGAAACTATTTAAAGGGTGAATTCATTCCGTGATAGTAAACAACTTTCCCCTAGGTACATATGTCGAAATATGAAAAATATTTTTTGTCTTTTCCACACACTCATCACCACATCACATCAGCTGATCGGTCAACTTATGTGAGAGATGAGAGGCCACATATTTACTTTTCATATTTTGATATTAGTTCCTTAAGGAAAAGTTGATGAGTATCGTGAACTAAATTCACCATTAAAATAGTTTCAGTATATTTTAAACCTTACCTATGGCTCGAACATAGTGACAGTCAGTTATTGTAGGCGTCAAAAACCTACATACATATGTATGTAGTTAGTACTATTAGTACTGATCCCAAGCAAAGAAACGTTGTGCTGTGCGTCTTTTAACAAGTTTATAAAAACATCCCCGACTTTTAAGCGTTCACGCCCAAATAACTTCGGCTGAACCGATTTTTGTCAAACATAGCTGAAGGAAAATATCGTAAGGTAACTGTAGGTACACTTGTTTATAATGGTAATAACACACTAGGTTTGAAGATTTGAAAATAACGCATCGATAAAAATCATTTAGTAGGGTTCCGTAGTTACGAATGCCGACTTTGAGTTGAAGTTACTAAAAACGTCAAAAAAAATTTCTATTGAATTTGAATAAAAAAAAAATCATCATATAAAACCGTTTAGCAGATCTAAGGGGGAGGGACACTGATTCGAACAAATATTTGGACTATAAACCCAAATAATTAAGAAATGGATTCCTAAATCGAACAATGGTGTTCACAAGCCAACAATATTTTTGAAAGACCTATTCAACGATAACCCACACGATGGGTTGGTCGAGGAAAAAAATGCCTCCCACTTTACATGAATGGAAAATGTTTTTTTATTTTACCTCTTCTGCTATCCGTCCTTATCACCATCCCATGCCAATTTCCAACTTTCTAGTACTTATAGTCTCTGACTACCTAACATATAGCTCTAGGTTCGCACGCACAAAATACGAATTGATATTTACAAGGAAAAGTTATATTCGTCTCCAAAAACTTGTTTGGGGAAAAACAAAACTACCTACTTCGCATGCAAAAATTATAATCGTTAATTTAACAAATAATTAGGGTCAAACCGAAGTTATTATTCAGCCAAATATACCCATGCCATTACAATTTTACATTTTTTTTGGCAATAAAAGCGCTTTTTGACGTGTCAGTTCGGACTTTGGGACTAAGGATCCCTTTATTAAACTTAGATTAGAGTATTTTAATTCGCCCTAACCGTTATAGAAGGTCAGACAATAAAATCAAAAATACATTCAGTCGTACCCTGTCAAAGGCTAGGGGGATGCTTATACAGTTTCCATGTCCATCGATTGTGGAGTCTGTAATAAAGGTTCTTGAAATTCACAGAGAAGCCATTTGTTTTGGTAATGCAATATGTTTTATGATGAGTAACATTGCTGGAATCGTTAATCAAAACAATAGTGTGTCACTTCATCACTTCACAAGCAAGCTGTGTGGGATCCGCCCACTTGTTGCTGTTGATACACGTTTTGTACATTGGACTCATTCCTAATAATATTCCGAAATGAACTTAGGTTATAGTTTATAGTTTTATGTTCTTTAAAAAAAAATACATATTTGCGACAAATTTTATTACTAACTTCTGTAAGCAATCCATGTGAGATTGACGTTAACTAGCAATAAAATTATTTCCAATGTTAAATAGAATTAATAATAGGTAAGTACCTAAACGTTTGACCTTTTGATGAATTGATCGCTAAAACCCAATAATAGATTGCGGTTTCTAGTTTCTACAGTCCAAAAGCCGCTTTCAATATTTAAAATAAGAGGAAACAATCCAACTTACCAACCTACCCAACATTAGACTACATGTATAATGTAGAAGTTTTATGATTATGATTATGGTTGTTATTTCACGATTTCTTGACCATCGAAAGTAGGTATAATAATTTAAATATCAGTAGCGTCAGGCGTTAAACTTATCTAGATTTTTCGACTTTGGAGACAACCATGACATCAGGTAATTTTATTTTAGGAGCGTCCAGCGCTGTTTTTGAGACAGCGTATGTTTTCGACCAATAACAGGTTGTTCCAAAAAACTGGTCTATACGGAAATAGACACTGCCTTTATATTATGGTATCAATCAATTTTAAATAGGAATACTTGTACTTTGTATATTTGCTCTTTCGTATGTTGTCTTTGTATTTGTTATTTTCTTCGGTACAATAAAGTTATAACAACAAACAAACAAACTTGTCTGCGTGATTTTTATTATGATGATGAGCATACATTCATGTGCGATGCTGCCAGAGCCCAGTTTTACTTTTGTGGTAAACATCCATGACATATTTAAGACGATAGCCTTACGACTTCTATTTTTGTCTCATAAGTCATAAGTAAGTACTAAAGATAAGCTGACGGTTATGCGTTTAGAATCTCTCTTTGTAGCTCCTGAACTTTGAAATTCGTCCGGGGAATGCCACGAACCAAAGTATTGCACTTTATAAAAGACATTTGACGTCATCGTGTACTATAAAGAAGTGATAAGTACACACGAACGAAGCCACATGCCTGCATGCAGGTCAGGTGACTCATTGACTCCGGTGAATCACACGGTCACACCGCATTATCTCTTCGGTTACCCGGTATTATTCGACAGCTATAACATTTAATATAGCAGCTAGACGCTAAGAAAACACGTACTGCTGTATTTATAACAAAATGGTTCCTAGTGAGATAGACAAGAGCCCTATGGGTTTTGCGACCCTGGTCTTTGCGCGACTTTCATTATAATAATTTAAAGTATAATGCACTCCCTAAATTGTGACCGTACTTTATGACTAATTTAGGAGAGACGATGTTTTTATGAATTTAAGGAAGACTTGTCCTTGTATCTTGTATATTACAAGTTAACAAGTGCTTCATAATAGGTATTAAAAAAACATCATCCTCATCAGGTCTTCTCTCTTTATTACCAGAGCCATACTTGGCCAGAGCAACCAGAAGACTTGGCCTACTTACACTCCCCTCGCTGGCCAGACGGGTTAGAGAGGTCTCATTGATGTTTATAAGCTTTGTTTAGCTTGTTCCTAAGTCGCCTTCTATGACATCCACGGGAGAACTTGGAGTGACCTTATTCTACTCTGCCGGAAACCACACGGCACTTAAAAAAATAATAGAAGAAAACATTTCGAAACATTACTTGTAAAAGGAAAAGGAGAAACTAACAGCCTTATTATTTTTCGACCTTGAATACTATTATTATTTATTATCCTTTCAAAGAGATTATGTGCAGTAGAAGGTAATTTATACTTTGTTGACGCGTAAAATGCCTCTAAAGGTCTAATTATAATATATACCTACTGAATAAACACAAGAATTTTTAATTTTGCTGATCTGTTTGATCTTGATAAATACAGTGACTCAATATATTGATAATCCAGTCCGTATAAAAACTATAAATCGAGAAAGGGGGGCACCCTTAATAAATAAAACCTCAGGCTATACTAGATCACTTTATTATAACGATAATAAAATAACAGTAAAAAAAAAAAAACAAAAAAACCGACATTCCCATACAAATTTCTCGGGCGACTGCACACTTTTGTTTAGAAAAGTAGTTTTTTGTGATATTTTGATTACATTATGCTATAGATGTCTAGTATAACCCGTGGTTCGATTTATTACGGGTATGTCCCTTCCACAATGTTCAAGGTAAAACCTCATAAAAAAAAAACAAAGAAAAACTTGACAAGACATCGAATCCGTTAAGGAAGAAACGCGCAAAACATTGTTTTTTGTTGGGATGGAGGACCTTCTGTTAATGTATTTCGTTTCATTATCATTTTTATGAGCTGATCCTTGCCATTACACCCATTCGTATTTTATCTCAGTCACTGCACTGACTGGTCAGTTCTGATCCCAAAAAAAACTATAGGAATGTGGAGTGAAAATATTATTTGCCCCGTTATGTAGATTATTAAAAAATTGTACTTTACTTAAGTGCAAGTATTTGTTTGCTAACTATTTTAGCAAAAATGTAAAATTTTCTTCCCACGCAGATCGTAAAAGCCGATCGAGGGAATGGGCAAAAATTCAAATCATGTTAACAGGCGATGCGGCTAGCAACCCATCACTGTATTGATTGCTTTTCCATCTTCTCGCCCACCATGACGCTAAAAGTGGCTTTTGGGTCTTGCGGCCCTGGGCTCTGCATAGAACCGCAAGACCCAAAATGCTCTGTCTGCCCCATTATGGATAAAGACGTGATAGTATGTATGTATGTAAAATCTTCAATAAAATATCTTTTACAGTATTTATTTTATTTTCTCTGACTAACATATAGAACTTGACATCACGGCGGAACTTCTAATCATGTTCAGGCCAAGCGGCTATCAACCCATCACTATTTTGATTATTTTTCTACATAGATACGTCCACCATCACCCTAAAAATTACCTTTGGACCCGGCTTAAGGAACGCTGTGTATGGAATCTTAGTCAAACTTACATACATTAAATAGATCAATATAGGGACAAATTACACAGATTGAGCTAGCCCCAAAGTAAGTTCGAGACTTGTGTTATGGGATACTAACTCAACGATACTAAACATAAATAGATAAACATCAGAGGCCCAGGACAATTTGAAAAAGGCCATTTTCCAACTTGCCCTGACCGGAGATCGAATCCGGGACCTCTGGGTGGCGGACTAGCATGGTGACCACTACGCCACGGACGTCGTCGCACATCAAGCATTTCATTTACGTGCCATGGAATGAAAACATTGTATTAGCAATACAGTTTCGATTAACCAAGATAACGGTCCTATCGGTCACGTTTGGTCGACGCGGCAAGTCGTCATTCCAGATAATAATTTGACTTGGATAAAAATGCATTCTTTCTTTAGCTCTAATATTATCTAAGTTTAATACCTACCGAATGTTTTTTAAGAGCGCCCAACCCGCCTTACTTTTCATACAAACGCTCGTACGTGATTATGGCGTTGTAACATAACTTTCTTAGAAACTTTTGAAGTAACATGAATCTTGTGCGCTATTTCTAAGTTTCTATCGAAATTAAAAATATAAATTTGGAAGTCAGTATAAGCCTCCAAAAATCAGCTTTTTTTGTACAAATTTTACCTGAACTTCGGTCGATCATATAGTACTCATGAATTGTAAAAGTAAAGAAAATATTTGCATATAAACCTTGCAAATGTAATGAAGATTCTAAATGAAAACATTTATTTCACACACTAGTAAGGCTTTCTGAAAAACACGTATCACCTGGAACAAGTTTTATGAAATTTCCGCACCCTATGAAAAGTTAATATTCGTTAAATGAATAGTTAATAATAATACTGATTTCTTACAATAGAATGCAAACTGAGCGCTCACGTTCTATCTCTCTCTTTTCACTTTGCTTTTTTTTCTATCATTGCGCTGGATGAAACAACAAGCATTTCCAACCATGCTCGCGTTGACGATAGACGGACCGGGAAGGGCCCTCCTAAGTTTAATACCTACCGAATGGTAGTTTAATGTAAAGTAGCTGGGTGACCGAGCTTTGCTCGCTCGGTTACATCTCAAACATTAACTTTTTTTTTTTAAACTTGTCTAAAAACAGTACAAAATAAAAAATTATATATAAACTTGGACATAAAAAAAAACAAAAGTAAGTCACCGAGTGGGATTCGAACCCGTAACACTCTTTCTAGCGGTCAGCATCCTTAACCACTGAGCTAAGCCGATGGCGGCCGGCGCGCCGAAATTAGCGACCATATTCTGCGTGGAAAGAAAAACGCATGAAAACTCGAAAACACGCGTTTTCCCAAACATAAAACTAATCTAGATCGATTGTTTACCCCCGAAAACCCCCATATACAAATTTTCAGCGAAATCGTTAGAGCCGTTTTCGAGATCACAGAAATTTATAAATAAATATATATACATATATATATACATACAAGAATTGCTCGTTTAAAGGTATAAGATATACTACAATTGTATACTAGAGTCATACTAAACTTCATGACTGATCTCGCTTTCTTATTCTTATGCCATTTGGCATATTGTTTACATTTTTGGTTAGTATTATCGTCACATATAACGTACTTACTCAAAATTCTACAATTTATTTAGTATATGCTGAGCGGAGACCATTTTGGTGGAATATGATGATCTCATAGTGTTTTATATGTTTTGTTATTTATATTTGTACGCGCATAGACCTTTGCAGGCACTTTTACACGTTATTCAGTATAATTTACATTACGTGCTATAAAACTAGGTCCGTTATTTTTTATCTATTTGAACATTAGATTATTTAAATATATTAAAACATCCATATTTTTATCACTATTTACGCACTAGGTATCTTTTTCTTTATACAATGTCCTTTTTAATTAAGTACAAATATTTTAAGGGGTGGTTCAGTCCATCATTTTGAACAACTTTTCCCAATGAATGTATATGGAAATTCGAAAAAAAAATTTTAGGTTTTCATACAAATCGAAGTAGTCACGTGATATCATTACTATCGAAAATAATAAGGACATTGTATATGAGTATAAGAGTTCCTGTGGTCAGCCACAGGAAGTAGATATGATATGATGATGATAAAAAATAGAAGAAAGCAATTAACGAAAGTATGACGTAGAGGGACAATAAACAAGACGGACAAGACATACGTAAAGGCCTGACCACAAAATGGGAAAAGAAAAATTACGACTATAAGAACGCGATCAGAAACCGTTTAAACCACCTCAAATCAACGTAAAATAATGTTATCAGTTATTTATTACAAACACAAAAAGAGTTGCGTGTCCCATTGTATTTTCAAACGATGGAAATAATGCCAGTACACCGTTCTAGTCGCGTGTGCGAATTTGCCACAAGGAAATATCAGAAATGGTATTGGTTTGTTGGCGAGCGAGTTCATCACGCTACTTATACGTTTACTGTTGAGATTACAAGCTCATTAAATCTATACATAGATACATATAATAAAACAGTAAAAAAAGGTGTCTTAAAATTGAATAAGTATATGTATTTCCAAAAAAAAATAGGCTTATGGTGTCTCCATTAGCCTAAAGTAAGATATTGGTAATAGTTAATAATAACAAAAAGTTTTATCTGATTGTCTGTTATGTTAAAGACAGACAGACGGACATGGCGAAACTATAAATGTTCCTTGTTTACTACGGAACCCTGAAAAATCAAATTTGTTGTAAGGGAGCCCCACCAGGCCTGTATCACTCCCCGTTTAGGTATCGAAAATATACCTACGCATTGCGGCCTCTATATGGAGGCTAATCCATCAAGGACGGTTTGCTAAAGTCGCTAGCGAGCAGTGAGCAGTGACGCACGCGCGGTATGTTTAACAAATTTACCGACTTAATCGTCATAGAAAGAAAAAGAAATAACCGGCCAAGTGCGAGTCGGACTCGCGAACGAAGGGTTTCTTACCATCTATAAAAATCAAGTTCTTTGTATGTCCCTTAAATATTTATTTTATTTTAATTTTTTTATTATTAAAAAAAATACAACTGAATATTTTGTGAATATTTAAGTGCCTAGCCTACCTGTTGCCATTATTGACATCGAGCAAAAAAGAGCAAAAAAACCGCGTTTGTTGTATGGGAGCCCCCCTTAAATATTAATTTTATTTTGTTTTTAGTATTTATTGTTGTAGCGGCAACAGAAATACATAATTTGTGAAATTTTCAAATGTCTAGCTATCGCCGTTCTTGAGATACAGCCTAGTGACAGACAGACGGACAGACGGACAGACAGCAAAGTCTTAGTGATAGGGTCCCTTTTTTACCATTTGGGTACGGAACCCTAAAAAGGCAAAAAATACTGTGCAGTGTTTAATTGTTTAAACACATACAGTGATCCAGTATTAACTTTTTTTACGCTTCCTAAAGACGCTGAAAGGTATTTATTTAGTATATCATGAATTATCATATGATAGGTATATTAAGATATATTGGTAACATGAATGAACAAGATGGTTATTATTACGAAAAAAGATTTATATACGATATAATATATTACCTATGTATTACAGTTAACAAATTAGGTGAATATATGCGCAGCCAACGCCTGTTTGAAATTGCCTGCGCCTGTGCCTGCACTAGATGTCGATGTTAGTATCTTGACAACCCTAGGCGAACTGCTCACTCAATCGGTTTTGTTTAGATACCTACCTATGATGAACCGTTTGTTTAGCGTAATAAGAATGAAATTGGCTTGCAACTGAAATTCTAGGCATCTAAACGAGTAGGTGTCGAATTCTGACGCGAGCTAAATTAGACCATATCGCTGACAATATTAAGTAGATATTTCTTTGAATTTCTTTTTAGAGTAAGACTTCTGTACGTAAGTACTAGTATGCATTCTGTGGCCCCACTTAAATATTTATTTTATTCTGTTTTTAGTACATTTTTTTTATAATGGCAACAGCAATACATCATCTGTAAAAATTTCAACTGTCTAGCTATCACGGTTCGTAGGATACTGCCAGGTGACAAAAATCCAGACTTTTTACCCTTTGGCTAGGGAACACTAGAAAAAGGTAGTAACCGTTACTGCGCTCACTTCAGGGACATGCTTGCCACAAACCTATTTATTACACAGTCGTATTGTCAATATTGGGTATGGAATTGGGAATTGTAACTAGCTGGGCCTCGCGGTGTTACTCGCGCCTAAAGTAGCCTATGTGTCTCCTATCCAGGGTGTCAGCTTCCTGCATACCCAATTTTATCATAATTGGTCCAGCCGTTTGCGAGTGAAGAAGTAACAAACACACACACATAAACTTTCACCTTTATGATATTAAAGTGTTACTCATAAGTACTCATAACTGTATGTATTGCCTAGTGGTTTTTTGGAAATTGGTCCCTAACTGTATTAATATGCCTCTTAACTTTTAACTGCCTCCGTGGTATAGTGGTTAGAGCGTTTGGCTCATACCCGGAGGTCGCGGGTTCGATTCCCAGCGAGGGCAACGACTTTGTGTTGTTGTCCTAGTTTGGTCAGGCTGATCACCTGATTGTCTGATAAGTAAGATGATCCGTGCTTCGGAGGGGACGTTAAGCCGGCGGTCACTGTCTTTGACATTGGTCGTTACCTAAAACCATGTCAGAGGCCTTTAAGGCGGTTTAAAAACTCTGACACTAGTGTTAGTCACTAACACACACGATAAGAAGAAGAATACCATATGAGGTACCTAACTACTGCACAGGTCGTTTCAGTTATCGCTATATTATCTATCACATACAAATAAGTAAAGCCAAGCCCTTGTCAGACTTGATAAAAAAAAACATATCCGTAAATAGACAACCTTAACGCATGCAATGAATGTGCAGAGAAGCCCCTTCCATTTACGAATAATAAACCGGCCAAGTGCGAGTCGGACTCGCGCATCAAGATTCCGTACCATCCTTCCTACTAATATTATAAATGCGAAAGTGAGTTTGTATATTTGTTTGTTACCTCTTCACGCTTAAACTACTGAACCGATTTAGATGAAATTTGGTATGGATATAGTTTTTGACTCGGGGAAGGACATAGGGTACTCTGTATCCCGAAATTCCCACGGGGAGCGAAGCCCACGGGTACAGCTAGTTATCTATAAAAATTACGTTTGTTGTACGGAAGCCCAACATAAATACTTATTCATTTTACTCTGTTTTCATTATTTGTTTGTTATAGCGGCAACAGATATAGGTATATCATCAGTGAAACTGTCTAGCTATTACGGTTAATGAGATACAGCCTGGTGACAGACAAAAATTGGAGTCTTAGTAATTATAGAAGTCTAGAAATTACACGTCGTGCTAGGAAAAGTATCATATTGAAAGGAACAGAAACTTTTTAAATGAACTAATTAAAAATGCCCTGGGACGAGGATCTGTCTACCAAGTTAGGGATAAAGACGTGATAGTATTCTGTATCGAAAATCATATTTAAAAAAAAAATTATTCATAATTCATAAAAATAATCATCATAAAAAGACGTGCAAATGCCCTTAAGTAAATCAAAATGTTTTTTTTTACTATAATCTTATCTGAATACGGTATTTTAATCAAATGTCATGTTACAGAAAGAGGATGCACGAACAGCGCTCTTGACGTCACTGCTAGAAGATATCGCGCGTACGAAAGAGATAGTGAGATGTCCCCACCACGCTCTCACTCTTATCTTATACCTTTAAACGAGCAATTCTTGTATGTATATATATTTATTTATAAATTTCTGTGATCTCGAAAACGGCTCAACGATTTCGCTGAAAATTTGTATATGGGGGTTTTCGGGGGTAAACAATCGATCTAGATTAGTTTTATGTTTGGGAAAACGCGTGTTTTCGAGTTTTCATGCGTTTTTCTTTCCACGCAGAATATGGTCGCTAATTTCGTCGCGCCGACCTCCTTGTTTTTAGCTCAGCGGTTAAGGATGCTGACCGCTAGAAAGAGTGTTACGGGTTCGAATCCCACTCGGTGACTTACTTTTGTTTTTTTTTATGTTCAAGTTTATATATTATTTTTTATTTTGTACTGTTTTTAGACAAGTTTAAAAAAAATTAGTTAATTTTTGAGATGTAACCGAGCAAAGCTCGGTCGCCCAGGTACTACATATTTAAATGCTAAAGGCTGCTTGATTAAATAACCAATTTTCTTTCTGTTTTCAAAACATCTTTCTTTTCAGTCAAATAACATACATAGCAAAAAAAGCCTATCGAGTCGCGTTGCCCAAAACCGGACAACCATGACTAGTTTAAAAAAACTTCAGAGGTGTCAAGGGACACCCGGATGGAACGAAGTTCGAGAGAGAGAGACAGACAGAGAAACGCGCACGCCTCACGGCTTACAACTATAGCAAAAAGTGTCGTTACAACTTTTGGTCTTAATTTTTTCCGTTCAGCCTCCTTTCGCAACGCGCGGTAAGGAACTTCGTTCCAAAAAATCCACAGACCTAGTATAGAATTACTAACACATGAGTCATAAACAAGACACCTAACAACACAATACCTGATAGAAGTTGACACATACAAAGTTATTTAACAGAACTGTCTCATATGACAAAGACATAGCAAATAGCAATACATGATTCATTGTATGTTTATCTGAACACTTGTATGAAAGAAAGTGGGGCAGGTATTGAAACAGCTTCAATAACTATATCATCAGCTATTTTAAACACTTATTAGCTAAGCTAATAAACAGGTTGGATGACCCCTATTAGTCAACAAGTTCAGTAAAGAAGTGTGTCTGTACATTCTACTAATATTATAAATGCGAAAGTGAGTTTGTATATTGTTTGTTTGTTGGTTTGTTTGTTTGTTACCACTTCACACTTAAACTACTGAACCGATTTGGATGAAATTTGGTATAGATATAGTTTAAGCCTCGAGGAAGGACATAGGGTACTCTTTATCCCGAAATTCCCACGGTGAGCGAAGCCCGCGGGTACAGCTAGTTAAATATATTTACAAAAAAAATATTGGCGGCGATGGAGATAAAGTAATAGAGTAAGTATTTTAAAAGATGTCCGTCTGTTTGTGCACGCTAATCTCCAGAAACAATGGACGGATTCAAATGAAACTTTTTTGTTATATAGCTGTTAGCCTGGGCAACATATAGAATATAAGTGATTTAAAAAAATGGAAACTAGAAATAAAAAAATGACGCCTTAGCAAAAGTTGTTCAGCCTGATGAGCATTTTCCAGAGACAAAGTCCACGCGAACGAAGTCGCGGGTTTCGGCTAGTTCAAAATAACCGGCCAAGTGTGAGTCGGACTCGCGCACGAAGGTTCCCGTGCCATTATCTATAAAAAATCGCGTTTGTTGTATGGTAGCCCCACTATAATATTTCGTTTATTTTGTTTTTAGTATTTTTTGTTATAGCGGCAACAGTATACAAATTTGTGAAAATTTCAATATTCACAAATTATGAATTTTAAGTAGGTTATTAGTAGATGTTGCAGCGACTAAAGAAACCATTGTGGGACACAATAGAACATTTACTAGACAATATCTTTATATTCTCTCTAACTGGAGAAGGATCGCCAGAGACAGGAGGCAGTGGAAGTGGTTGGACGAGGCCTTTGCCAAAAGGCACACTGAACTCAGAGATATCCTATAAGAAACACCAATGTAACCCAAGAGTTCAGGATAAAGGGCTTATACAATACAATACAATACAATACAATACAATACAATACAATCTTTATATTCTCTCATGTATTTTGTATATATTTTTTTATAATCCTTAATCATAATTATAATAAAAGAAAACTTAGCTTTTTCTTTAATCATAAATATATAAACAAATTGATCTAGCAAAACTGGTTTTTCCGCTTATCAGCTAGAACTATGAATAAACGTGCTGTAAACACATAGTTTTGGAGTACAGTCTAGAATAAATATGTAGAAATAAGATATTTTGGTCTTGATATGATTGTATTCTGTTTGTGTTTCTAGTAAAGTAAAATAAAATAAAAATAAACCCCGCTCTGACGTATTTAACAAAACCTCTCAAGTTAAATCTGTTTACGCTGCAGAGCATGCCAGAGAAATATATATACAAACACTTCAAATATATAACCCTCCTTATTTGCAGGTGGGTAAAAAGTTACTCAAGTTTCCTTAGGTGTGTAAAATTTCTAACAATAACACCGCACACGCACTTTTAAAATCGGGCCATCCATTTATCATAAACAATTTTTGACTAAAACTTGTGAAACGTGAGATCAATTAGTAGTAGCACCTGGCCGGCCCGGCAGAATTCATCGAGCTCACGCGGCAGTTTTGGTCGGGTGTAACTACTATTAGGTATTACTTATAACAGTACAAAGTGCACATTTAAGTTGAACGATTTGTAAGTTATTAGATGAATGGGTTTTAAGTTATTAGATGGATCATGAATAATATGTTTACGTACCTATATGTATAGGTATTGGCACTATATTTATATAAAAATAACGCCGAATTTGTAGGGAGGAAATGAGGAAAGGTCCCATCCCCCTCTTCCTCACTTCCTCGCCTAGCAAACTAACTGTAATTAGGAAGTCAAATCCTAATCCTATCCTATCCTATCCTACTAATATTATAAATGCAAAAGTGAGTTTCAATATTTGATTGTTATCTCTTCACGCTTAAACTACTGAACCGATTTAGATGAAATTTGGAATGGATATAGTTTGAGACTCGGGAAAGGACATAGGGTACTCTTTATTACGAAATCCCCACGGGAGAGCGAAGCCCGCGAGTTCAGCTAGTTAGTTAATACATGGATGATACTCAGATATCATTCTGTGCATAGTCTTTATTCATATTTTTATCAGATATCAATAATAAAAAGAGCTAAAACTGGCCTTTGAGTCTTGGGGACCTGGGCTATGTCTGCTCAAAGCCACAAGACCTCAAATGGTCTATCTGCCCCAGTGATAAAGACGTGATAGTATGTACTGTACTATATGTTTATGTAACTAAGTATATATTTAATAATAATTGCGGCAACTGTTGGATTTCAGTGTAATTTTATAACCTATGTCTGATAACTTGATAAGCAAAAAATAACATTTTGATGAAAATACCAACATATAGATACATTTACCTAGATAAGTAATATGAAATACAGGCATTATTGAAATCTCGCTTTTCTGATTTCTTACTATATGTCCCAGTTGGCACTGGCAGGCAGTGGGTCATGAACAGCCTAATAAAAATAATATAACTACGAGCGCACAATTCTTGTGCTCAATTCCAATACAATGAAAAAAAAAACATTATTTTTTGTTATTTGTTACCCTAGTTACTTAAGGCCACAGCTAAATGGAGCTTATAATTCAAAGATATAAAATCTCTTGTGCAAAGAAAAACAAACAAGATATTTAAACACTAAAACCTGACAACAGGAAGATCCTTACAGATTTTTTTTGTCTGATTCTGAATGATGATTAATCCAGTGAATACAAGCACAGCTGGGAGAAACAGCTAATAATGTAAATATTTCGGAGATGTGCTAATTAAGCCCTTTCATTTGATACCAAACATGTTATGATCTGATTTATTTTATTATCTAGTTACTTCTTGACCTAGACTGCCATATTTGATTAATTGTGAGGTCACACAGCCCATAATCAGCGCACAGCCAAGATGCTTCCAACAAAACCTCATTTGTTGAGGTACCATAGATATCATAGAAGATTGAAGGAACAGATGAACATACATACATGCATAATGCATATAGGTACATACATACCATAGTTGGGTACCAATTAGTATTTCAAAACTAAAAGCCGACTTCACCCCCAAACTACAACCGATTTTGATAAAATTTCTATGGGACCACCTCACAGATATGCTCTTTCAAACAAGGCAAGAATTTTTTAACCTTTTCACCGCGAGACTTTATATCAGTTGTCGTGCCCCCAGCGCGAGACATGGTAAATCTAACATACCTATCTACAACCAAAAACGGATATGGATACGTAAGTTATGTGCCATACGAGCATTTTTTGTTTGTCACAAATATGTGACCTTCGCGGAATGGGCCCGACAATGTTTGTCACATATATGCAACACTCGCGGTTAAAGGGTTAAATCGGTCCAGGTATCTTTGAATAAATGAACATACATTTTCAAAAATCACAACAATTTGATAACTTCCTCTTGGAAGTCGGTTGAAAGAGTATCTAATATTGTTACTTAAAAACTAGACCTTTGGCTCCAAGGCTTCATAGTAGCATATCTCTTTTACTCAACAATTGCATGTATTCTGACCTTAATTTGCTTGTTACTGGTGCAAGATTTTCATCTAACAAAGTGAAAATAAAATTACTTACTGTTGTTCACTTGGGTGTACGAGATGTTGAGCTGAGCGGCAAACTGCACCATTATGCAGGTGATGTTGGTTTCCTTGTCTGCGTACCACCACATGCCTTGGTCTGGAGGCCCCACGGGACCAGGTGCAGGCTTTGGGGCTGGCGAGGGAGCGGGAGTAGGAGCAGGCGTTGGCGCGGGCGTAGGGGGTGCTACCGTGGTGGTAGTGCTGCTAGTGGTAGTACTAGCAGTAGTTGTGGACGTTGTAGTAGTGTTTTCTGACGGGTCAGGGGTAGTTTTTGCAGTGGTGACATGGGGGGTCGTAGGAGCATCCGTCGAAGGCGCTGGTACTGGCATGTCCCCCGCTAGATGCTTAGGCACCTGTACTTGAACGTGGAGTATATCCGTAGACGGCTGAACATCAATTATGACAGGCTTCTCCGTCGTAACAGGATCGCCATGACCTAAACAAAATGTGGGTACATTTATTATTCTAGAACTCTCTTGACGGCATATTGACGAAAGAATTCCGCAAACAGCGCTCAATAAACGCTACAACTACAATGCTGAGAAATATTTCCACCCTGACGTGGTGATAAAAAGCAACAAAGAACTACCTATTGACTATTGCAACACAATTTAGAATGCCACTTACCGAAACCAGAACAGGCGCATAGGACTGCTAATAACGTTAAAATCTTTACACTAGCCATTTTCGCGACGTTTACACTATATTTTAGAGTTCACGGATAATCGCAAATAAATGCGGAGAAAATAAAATGATGATTTCGATTGATTTCGATGAATCCGACACTGAGAAACGACCACAGACTAATTACAAATGTCAAGTCAAACAAGATGCGACAGCGCGCTGTCAACAGAGCTGAGATAAGCTGTATTGCCAGCGTAATAACATATTTTTCTACTAATTCTACCATGCAGCCCAAAAACCATATTTTCAATATAGAGAAGAAGAGTGATAATATCAAAAACGTAAGTAAAGGTCAACAACTAAGTTAGCGGACCTGAAATGATAGCGGCACTAAATTATGTATTTTACTCTGTGTTATGACTAGAGATGGGCATCTACCCGGGTATTTACCCACGCTTGGGTATTTACCCGATATGCACCGGGTATATACCCGTATCTACCCGTTTGGGTGGGTAGATTGGAATATTTATTTAAAAATTTGTGTGAGTCCACTATTTATGTGTAGAAATGTACAAAAAGGTTATATAATGTATAAAACAATGAATATCTCTAAAAGAAAAAATATCAAAGATTAAAATCACTGATGCTTTCCATATTAAATATACAGATGCCATCTTATTTGTTATCTGATTACTTATTTTAACATATAATTAGGTCTACTTACGTTTGCCAGCAAAAAATGTAAACAAAGACCTAACAATTTGTATGTTTCCATACAACGGGTAGATACGGGTAAATACCCGGCATACTATTTTGTAGTAAATGTTATAACAAGTTGATGGGGGATCGAAGAACTCATCTATACGAATATCTTTTGTTCCGAGACCAACCCCGAAATCAGTAGTTTTGGCTCTTGGATAAGCAGTCAAAGATACCTAATCTCTATACATGTTTGAGGGTGCTCGTATATTGACATCGCATTTGATGTCTGATTGCTCATTTTAACATCTTATTAGGTCTACTTACGTTTGCCAGCAAAAAGTGTAAGTTTAGACATGTTAATTTGTATGCTTCCATACAACGGGTAGATACGGGTAAATACCCGGCATACTATTTTGTGGGAAATGTTATAACAAGTTGATGAGGGATCGAAGAACTCGTCTATACGAATATCTTTTGTTCCGAGGACAACCCCGAAATCCTTAGTTTTGGCTCTTATATTAGCAGTAATCTCTATACATGTATGAGGGTGCTCGTATATTGACATCGCATTTGATGTCTGATTGCACATTTTAACATCTAGTTAGGTCTACAAATATTTGCCAGCAAAAAATATAAAGTTAGACCTGTCAATTTGTAAGTTCCCATACAACGGGTAGATACGGGTAAATACCCGGCATACTATTTTGTGGGAAATGTTATGACAAGTTGATGGGTGATCGAAGAACTCGTCTAAACAAATATCTTTTGTTCCGAGACCAACCCTGAAATCAGTAGTTTTGGCTCTTAAATTAGCAGTCAA
Organism: Acrobasis consociella; assembly: GCA_963555685.1. NCBI lineage: Eukaryota > Metazoa > Arthropoda > Insecta > Lepidoptera > Pyralidae > Acrobasis > Acrobasis consociella. Next base: position 1,635,111 of record OY743106.1, read on the forward strand.
AGATACCTAATCTATATACATGTAAAGGGTGCTCGTATATTGACATCGCATTTGATGTCTGACTGCACATTTTAACATATAGTTAGGTCTACAAATATTTGCCAGCAAAAAATATAAAGTTAGACCTGTCAATTTGTATGTTCCCATACAACGGGTAGATACGGGTAAATACCCGGCATACTATTTTGTGGGAAATGTTATGACAAGTTGATGGGGGATCGAAGAACTCGTCTAAACGAATATCTTTTGTTCCGAGACCAACCCCGAAATCAGTAGTTTTGGCTCTTAAATTAGCAGTCAAAGATACCTAATATCTATACATGTATGAGGGTGCTCGTATATTGACATCGCATTTGATGTCTGATTGCACATTTTAACATCTAGTTAGGTCTACAAATATTTGCCAGCAAAAAATATAAAGTTAGACCTGTCAATTTGTATGTTCCCATACAACGGGTAGATACGGGTAAATACCCGGCATACTATTTTGTGGGAAATGTTATGACAAGTTGATGGGGGATCGAAGAACTCGTCTAAACAAATATCTTTTGTTCCGAGACCAACCCCGAAATCAGTAGTTTTGGCTCTTAAATTAGCAGTCAAAGATACCTAATCTCTATACATGTATGTGGGTGCTCGTATATTGACATCGCATTTGATGTCTGATTGCTCATTTTAACATCTTATTAGGTCTACTTACGTTTGCCAGCAAAAAGTGTAATCTTAGACCTGTTATTTGTATGTTTCCATACAACGGGTAGATACGGGTAAATACCCGGCATACTATTTTGTGGGAAATGTTATGACAAGTTGATGGGGGATCGAAGAACTCGTCTAAACGAATATCTTTTGTTCCGAGACCAACCCCGAAATCAGTAGTTTTGGCTCTTAAATTAGCAGTCAAAGATACCTAATCTCTATACATGTATGAGGGTGCTAGTATATTGACATCGCATTTGATGTCTGATTGCACATTTTAACATCTAGTTAGGTCTACAAATATTTGCCAGCAAAAAATATAAAGTTAGACCTGTCAATTTGTTTGTTTCCATACAACGGGTAGATACGGGTAAATACCCGGCATACTTTTTTGTGGGAAATGTTATGACAAGTTGATGGGTGATCGAAGAACTCGTCTAAACAAATATCTTTTGTTCCGAGACCAACCCTGAAATCAGTAGTTTTGGCTCTTAAATTAGCAGTCAAAGATACCTAATCTATATACATGTAAAGGGTGCTCGTATATTGACATCGCATTTGATGTCTGACTGCACATTTTAACATATAGTTAGGTCTACAAATATTTGCCAGCAAAAAATATAAAGTTAGACCTGTCAATTTGTATGTTCCCATACAACGGGTAGATACGGGTAAATACCCGGCATACTATTTTGTGGGAAATGTTATGACAAGTTGATGGGGGATCGAAGAACTCGTCTAAACGAATATCTTTTGTTCCGAGACCAACCCCGAAATCAGTAGTTTTGGCTCTTAAATTAGCAGTCAAAGATACCTAATATCTATACATGTATGAGGGTGCTCGTATATTGACATCGCATTTGATGTCTAATTGCACATTTTAACATCTAGTTAGGTCTAAAAATATTTGCCAGCAAAAAATATAAAGTTAGACCTGTCATTTTGTATGTTCCCATACAACGCGTAGATACGGTTAAATACCCGGCATACTATTTTGTGGGAAATGTTATGACAAGTTGAAAGTTGATCGAAGAACTCGTCTAAAAGAATATCTTTTGTTCCGAGACCAACCCCGAAATCAGTAGTTTTGGCTCTTAAATTAGCAGTCAAAGATACCTAATCTCTATACATGTATGAGGGTGCTCGTATATTGACATCGCATTTGATGTTTGATTGCACATTTTAACATCTAGTTAGGTCTACAAATATTTGCCAGCAAAAAATATAAAGTTAGACCTGTCAATTTGTATGTTCCCATACAACGGGTAGATACGGGTAAATACCCGGCATACTATTTTGTGGGAAATGTTATGACAAGTTGATGGGGGATCGAAGAACTCGTCTAAACGAATATCTTTTGTTCCGAGACCAACCCCGAAATCAGTAGTTTTGGCTCTTAAATTAGCAATCAAATATACCTAATATCTAAACATGTATGAGGGTGCTCGTATATTGACATCGCATTTGATGTCTGATTGCACATTTTAACATCTAGTTAGGTCTACAAATATTTGCCAGCAAAAAATATAAAGTTAGACCTGTCAATTTGTATGTTCCCATACAACGGGTAGATACGGGTAAATACCCGGCATACTATTTTGTGGGAAATGTTATGACAAGTTGATGGGGGATCGAAGAACTCGTCTAAACAAATATCTTTTGTTCCGAGACCAACCCCGAAATCAGTAGTTTTGGCTCTTAAATTAGCAGTCAAAGATACCTAATCTCTATACATGTATAAGGGTGCTCGTATATTGACATCGCATTTGATGTCTGACTGCACATTTTAACATCTAGTTAGGTCTACAAATATTTGCCAGCAAAAAATATAAAGTTAGACCTGTCAATTTGTATGTTCCCATACAACGGGTAGATACGGGTAAATACCCGGCATACTATTTTGTGGGAAATGTTATGACAAGTTGATGAAGGATCGAAGAACTCGTCTAAACAATTATCTTTTGTTTCGAGACCAACGCCGAAATCAGTATTTTTGGCTCTTAAATTAGCAGTCAAAGATACCTAATCTCTATACATGTATGAGGGTGCTCGTATATTGACATCGCATTTGATGTCTGATTGCACATTTTAACATCTAGTTAGATCTACAAATATTTGCCAGCAAAAAATATAAAGTTAGACCTGTCAAGTTGTATGTTCCCATACAACGGGTAGATACGGGTAAATACCCGGCATACTATTTTGTGGGAAATGTTATGACAAGTTGATGGGGGATCGAAGAACTCGTCTAAACAAATATCTTTTGTTCCGAGACCAACCCCGAAATCAGTAGTTTTGGCTCTTAAATTAGCAGTCAAAGATACCTAATCTCTATACATGTATGAAGGTGCTCGTATATTGACATCGCATTTGATGTCTGATTGCACATTTTAACATCTAGTTAGGTCTACTTACGTTTGCCAGCAAAAAGTGTAATCTTAGACCTGTTAATTTATATGTTTCCATACAACGGGTAGATACGGGTAAATACCCGGCATACTATTTTGTGGGAAATGTTATGACAAGTTGATGGGGGATCGAAGAACTCGTCTAAACAATTATCTTTTGTTTCGAGACCAACGCCGAAATCAGTATTTTTGGCTCTTAAATTAGCAGTCAAAGATACCTAATCTCTATACATGTATGAGGGTGCTCGTATATTGACATCGCATTTGATGTCTGATTGCACATTTTAACATCTAGTTAGATCTACAAATATTTGCCAGCAAAAAATATAAAGTTAGACCTGTCAAGTTGTATGTTCCCATACAACGGGTAGATACGGGTAAATACCCGGCATACTATTTTGTGGGAAATGTTATGACAAGTTGATGGGGGATCGAAGAACTCGTCTAAACAAATATCTTTTGTTCCGAGACCAACCCCGAAATCAGTAGTTTTGGCTCTTAAATTAGCAGTCAAAGATACCTAATCTCTATACATGTATGAAGGTGCTCGTATATTGACATCGCATTTGATGTCTGATTGCACATTTTAACATCTAGTTAGGTCTACTTACGTTTGCCAGCAAAAAGTGTAATCTTAGACCTGTTAATTTATATGTTTCCATACAACGGGTAGATACGGGTAAATACCCGGCATACTATTTTGTGGGAAATGTTATGACAAGTTGATGGGGGATCGAAGAACTCGTCTAAACAATTATCTTTTGTTTCGAGACCAACGCCGAAATCAGTATTTTTGGCTCTTAAATTAGCAGTCAAAGATACCTAATCTCTAAACATGTATGAGGGTGCTCGTATATTGACATCGCATTTGATGTCTGATTGCACATTTTAACATCTAGTTAGATCTACAAATATTTGCCATCAAAAAATATAAAGTTAGACCTGTCAAGTTGTATGTTCCCATACAACGGGTAGATACGGGTAAATACCCGGCATACTATTTTGTGGGAAATGTTATGACAAGTTGATGAAGGATCGAAGAACTCGTCTAAACAAATATCTTTTGTTCCGAGACCAACCCCGAAATCAGTAGTTTTGGCTCTTAAATTAGCAGTCAAAGATACCTAATCTCTATACATGTATGAAGGTGCTCGTATATTGACATCGCATTTGATGTCTGATTGCACATTTTAACATCTAGTTAGGTCTACTTACGTTTGCCAGCAAAAAGTGTAATCTTAGACCTGTTAATTTATATGTTTCCATACATCGGGTAGATACGGGTAAATACCCGGCATACTATTTTGTGGGAAATGTTATGACAAGTTGATGGGCGATCGAAGAACATGTCTAAACGAATATCTTTTGTTCCGAGACCAACCCCAAATTCAGTAGTTTTGGCTCTTAAATTAGCAGTCAAAGATACCTAATCTCTATACATGTATGAGGGTGCTAGTATATTGACATCGCATTTGATGTCTGATTGCACATTTTAACATCTAGTTAGGTCTACAAATATTTGCCAGCAAAAAATATAAAGTTAGACCTGTCAATTTGTTTGTTTCCATACAACGGGTAGATACGGGTAAATACCCGGCATACTTTTTTGTGGGAAATGTTATGACAAGTTGTTGGGGGATCGAAGAACTCGTCTATACGAATATCTTTTGTTCCGAGACCAACCCCGAAATCAGTAGTTTTGGCTCTTAAATTAGCAGTCAAAGATAACTACTCTCTATACATGTATGAGGGTGCCCATATATTGACATCGCATTTTATATCTTCTTACTCATTTAACCACTTTTAAGTATGTCTTTGCGCACCTCCCAACAAAAAAATGATAATAAATCAAAAAAGCCTATTATCAAAGTATGATTAGTATGGTGGTTTCATATACTTTAATGTCAGATTTGACGTCTACCTGCATTTTAAGCATATTACAGTGCTTGCACACACTTTCCGACACGAATTGCGAAGTAATTACTCATAAAATTCAATCTACCCACCAAATGGGTAGATACGGGTATATACCGGGTATTTACCCAATCTACCGGGTATATTCCCAAATGGGTAGATTGGGTATTTACCCGCCGCCCATCTCTAGTTATGACTGTTATGAGATAATAGTAGTCTCATTTTCGATGACTATAGCATCGTCTTCTGTAAAGTACTCGTCAAGACAAATTAAACGAATCCTACTCAAATTGGTTGTTCTTTTATAACTGAGTTCCGCCGAATATCTCCCGGCTGCATCATCAGAACATCTCATTGACTCGTATGCTTACTTACACAATTAAGCAAAATTCCAGGTAATCGGTTGAAAATTGAGTTGCAAGATGTAAATAAACATTCGTAATACAAGATACCTCCGCCACCGTCACCACCGTCAGGTCTTTTTTAGTCTCCACTGCAGAAGGACAACCCTCTCTGTACTACCAAAGCATATTTGGCCAGAGTAGCTAAAGGTTTGACCTACACTCTCCACGCTTGCCAGACAGGTTGAAGTCTCACTGATGTTTACAAGCTTTGAGGGGGACATCCATGGGAGGAGTGATCCTATTCTACTTTGCGGAAAACCACATGGCACATTGCACGTTAATTAAAATCTTGTAAAAAAGGAAGAGGTTATCAATCCATCACGATATTCACGATCTTTTTTTATGTATAATGTTTACTGATTATTCAAAGACGACTATAATCCCTATCACCCTCAAACTATCTATGTCTCACAACCTCAGACTATGGTAGTGTCACGCATGAACGGATTTTTAGGCCTACGGTAACCTAAAGTACTAGAAATTGCTTAAATCTTAACTATGTACGTATCATTAGTATAAAAAAACTGATTAACTCACGCCACGTAAGATGTTTTTTAAACAGTCATTAAACGAAAAAAAAAAAGACGTGTGGCACTCGGGGACTGCCGCGGTAAAGCTATTGCAAACAAGGAAGGACGGCAACGTCGCAAACGGACGACGGAGACGAAGCGGCAACCTACATGGTAGGCGGAGTGGGGAGCGTGAGGTTTTTTCGTTACGGAATTTCTGGATTCGGTCCCCGCGCTCAAGGCCCGCGATAGAAGCTATGCAATAGCTTAAAAATTGTAATGAAAAGCCTAATCGCTTACTTAATAACTTTACCTATGTATAATTTAGGGGCTTTGGCTCGACGCTAAACACGAACAGAAGACGATAAACTATAATAGGTACCTATTTGTCTCCCAAAGTCAACAAAACAGTTTTTCTTTATTTACACCTACCACAAATTTCCCATCTTTAGTAATAAATTTCATAAAAATGCACATGAAGTTTGGATTGAATCTGATGATGCTTAGATAAACTACTAAATTGGTAGTTTTTGTTAATTGAAATCTGTTTGAGATACGCCTACAAGAAATATGCCAGCCAAAGTGCTTTCATGACATCCAGAATCAAGTGACAGCGTTTATCGAGCCGTCTGCGAGCGCTATCATTATTATCATCATCTTTCGCGGGTATTTCCGGTTGCATCCTTAGCAGTAACGCTTCAGAGCCCGGGATCCGCTACCTAACCAAGGAGATTTGATGAGGTTACTGGTTTAACCTGCGAGCGCTATCATCTGTCTCTATCTTGCTCTACGTAATAATAACGAGTGAAATGGCACTAGTCCATCGAGCGATATACCTACTTAAACTTTATCGGCATTTATCAACAGTGCCATGTTACGGGGGCAAGCAGACACAGACAATGACGTAGGTATACGATACGCCAAACAAGAGATGTAAGTAAGTATGCATCGTGGTGATATTTATTTCCGTTCCCACTAAACAAAAGAGAGGTGATATGGCCTTCGTTTGTATGGAACAACGAGGTGATACTGAAGTAGGTATTTGACTACTAAAGTAACACTGTTTTGGAAAACCCTTAGGTACCTAGCTACGCGTACACGTCTTTATGATCTATAACATACGATGCAAACAGAGCCTGGGGTCGCGTAGGCCTAAGAGTAATTAAGCTTACATTAGGTACGTACAAAAAGTTTATTTGCTCGGAAAAAAAAACGCCAAAACGAAACGACTGTATAGAACGCCATCTAATAATGATTAGCGGAACTATCAATATGACTTTTTATCCGTAGCTATTTGCTTTTTCCTAGAGAAAGCCCTGACTTCTTTTAAAGGCTGAATCGGTTTCAATCAAATATAGCTAAGAACCACCACCGCAAGGGAACTTGCTTCAAGTACAAAACCGCATCGAAATCGGTTCATCCATTCGAGCGCTACGATGCCACAGTCAGACAGATAGACACACAGACAGACCGAGAGACATTACCGTCAAACGTGCCTTTTTTTCGGGGGTTAAAAACAGGAAATCGTTGCGGAAGGTTTTATAACATTTAAACACAAAACACAAAGCAGCTAGCAGCTTGCGATTACCATAATTAACTTAACATTAATTAACTAGTTTCCAACAAAAAGTTGCCAGGTTCAAAAAAAAATGTGATTTTAGATGTAAGTATTATTGCAGAAAAACTGATATTAAGAGCGCCATTTGATTTTAAGAAACTATGAATTTTTCGAATTGTCCTAGGTCTTAAATGTTTATCTATACATGTATTTGTTATAAAATATAGTATCGTTGAGTTAGTATCCCGTAACACAAGTCTCGAACTTACTTTGGGGCTAGCTCAATCAGTGTAATTTGTCCCTATATATTTATTTATTTATGACGTCATTAATCTTTATTTTATACAAATCCAATAGAAAATGTTTGTTTTGACGTTGGTTTATAAGTTGTGGAAACTGCCTTACTGCGATATAAGTATCTACCTATTAGTAGATATAGTACGAATGTATGGATAAATAATTAAATTTTTAACAAAAAAAAAAAAAAACAACCGACGCCGATTTCTTTCAGGAGTTTCTTCCATATCTTTAAAGTTCTTCATCATGTCTTCACCAAATTATTATGGGACTAACTTGGGACAAAAGCAAAAAAAAACATCAAAATCGGTCCACAGTTGACGAAGATATCGCGTAACATACATACAAAAAAAACATATACTCGAATTGACAACTACCTCCTTTTTTGAAGTCGGTTAAAAATATCTACCTAATTATTTACTGAAAATTTGTTTTCGTGACAGTAAAATACTTTCTGAAGCGCAAATACATTTATTGAAACACAGAAACATCAATTTTATAAACTACAATCACAAATACAACAATCAGCTCTTTTCATAGAGTAAATTGAATTAATAACTATACAATATGCCATAAGTAACTAGTACTGTAGTCTTTATTGGACGAAATAAAATTTAAATTAAATTTAAACTATACTTATTAAAATTTAAATGAAAGATACAAGAACTAAAACTAGTAGGTACTCATATAAGTACTATTTTTAGTCAATTAATAATCCTGATATTTTCCCACTGTTTAGCCGTTTTAGCTGAGTTTCATATCAACAACAATTTTCAGTCCCTTTTTTACTTAGAGAATGTTTTTTTTTTTTAATAGAGATACAGTAAACTTTTGTTTTAAACCATGAGCTTGTAAGTTATTTTATTTAAACCCCTTAGGGGATGAATTTCCGAAAATCTTCTCATATTGCACATTTGCAAGGAAATTAGGAAAGTTTGTGCAAAATTTCATGCTTCTAGACCCAGCGGTTCCAGCTGTCTAAGAAATAGACAATTTAAGTCAGTTTCTTCTTTTAAAAATGTAAATGTATTAATAAATTATGTCTTTGCTGTTGTTTAATATGTATAAAATATAGGGATATCAGATAATAATTATGTACCTATTAGTAAATAGGTACTTACATTTTTACTTTTTTATACCTAAAGGTATATAGATAGAGTAGGTAGGTAGAAAGGAATGTTAAAAATAAATAGTTTTCCTTTATCACTCATAGAAAGTTAAGTCAAATAAGGTAAAAAGTAAGAAGGCACTTAATTTACAAGTGCCTTACTCTCTTAAAACGTTAAAAAATAAACAAGTACCTAGTTATATTTAACTTAAATTATTATTGACAAAACTTTTTTCAAATATTAATTATAACCAATTTTTTTACCTACCTTAATAATTACTTAGTTGTAATAATTTATGTACAAACTTAGATGACGCTACAAATGACATTATGAACTCCTTGAATAGATAAGTACTTATATCAAGAAACAGGAACATCTAAAATAGTTATGTACTATAAAGTAAGTGGAAATCCTCTGCCTACCATGGGAAACAGGCGTGAAAATATGTATGTATGTATGTACTATATAAATATACTTAGACCTATTTTAGGCAAAGGTAGTGGAAGGTGTACTCTTGGAAAGAAAAGAATAGGTACTAATTCATGATCCCTTGATAAATTTTTGTAAGAACTTATTTATTTAACACAACAGTATTAAATTACCATACAACTAACAATAAACTCAATATCAAAAAATATACATATATCAAATTAAAAATGAAACATTTCTTAAGTATATGTATAGATATATCTATTACCTATAAAATTTACCCCAGATAAAGATATCATAATTACTCTCAGAGATATTATTATAGTATACTAGCTGACCCGCGGGCTTCGCTCCCCGTGGGAATTCCGGGATAAAGAGTACCCTATGTCCTTCCCCGAGTCTCAAACCATATCCATACCAAATTTCATCCAATTCGGTTCAGTAGTTTAAGCGTGAAGAGGTAACAAACAATCAAACAAATATACAAACTCACTTTCGCATTTATAATAATATTAGGATAGGATTATTATAGTCTCAGGGCTTCACCACTTATTTAACGTAAGTTAAGTATTTTCTCGTACTTACAATAACGCAGCACTTAATAAGTAAGATCATTATTGATTATTAACTCCACGACATTCATAAAAATTAAGATAACTATTATAAATTAACAAACAAAATAATATCTCATTCATCATCATCATTTCAGCCGCATAACGTACACTGCTGGACATAGGCCATATCATATAATATCTCATTCATTTTCTGAATTTATCACATAATAAGAAATGTTTAAATAAAATGCTCACCCGGATATATACATACATGGAACTTTTGTATGCCGTACGTAAGGCCCCTTACGTACGGCATATAGCAAGCCCCCATGCAGTATACTTAAAAGTACACTATCACCTCTATGTATGCCCTAATGGCTGGCACAGACAGTCATTTGTCGATAAAAATAAATAAATAAGTGGGTATGTACCTACTTATTTCAGTAAACCAGAGATATAGGATAAAGTGGTTTGCTCAATTTCTCGCATATCTCTGCTTGATCACATTAGGTAATTATGCTCCGTTATGAGGTTTGTATTAGCAGATGCTATTTTATTTTTGGTGCATTGCTTATGTTGTTTGCGGAAAATAGGGATACATGGAAAATACTCCACCGACAAGGACCTACTTCTTAAATTTATTGATGATGATGATTGATGATGCATAATGTTAAATCGTGTACATGACCCCGTAGCATGGCACCGGCGAGAGCGTTTATCGACCGCTATAGAATAGAATAGAATAGAATTTTCTTTATTGCCTAAAAAATACCACACACTCAATACAAAAAAAAAATACATCAAACAATAAAATGAAATTTCATCATTTTTCTTCTCCTCGTACATCATCACTATCTATCATCTGTCACTATCTCGTCCTACACAGAGTAACGAGATTGATAGCACTATTCTTCGTTATGCGATATAAATTTTATCTGAGTTTAGTTTATTTATGGGACCATGCTACAGGGGCTGTTCTTTGATGGCACTTTTCGTCGTCATGCGATATAAATTTTATCTGGGTTTATATACGGTACCATGCTATGGGGGCTGTAGTTAGTTTGATAATAATAAAATTTAATTGACGAAGAGTTCGAAGCGGGCGCGCCCGGAGCGGCTGTAGCGGTCGTAGTAGATGTCTCGCGTCCAGATGCGGCACTCCACGCTGATGAGGACCCCGCCTGTGGAAGGGACAGGGTCAGGGTCAAAGTTCGAATAATCGAAATTCTGCGTGATTTATGACGGCCTTTAAAAAAGAAATATTTCATGTTTTGCCTGGAGTTTTATAGGGTTTTTAGGCATGCAATATGCAGCACTGAAGTCGATATGAAAACTAAATAAGAAATAAGATCCATACGAGCGGGACTGGAATCAGCGATCTGGGTTATACAACTATGCTCTTCCAAATTGGAAGATTGTGCTATCACGTTTTAAACCCTTAATTTCAGCCGCATAACCTCCACTGCTGGACATAGGCCTATCCCAAAGATTTCCAAAATTACTGATCAAGAGCAGGCTGCATCCAGCGCTTTCCAGCGACCCTGGTCAAGTCGTCTGACTACCTTGTGGGGTGTTCTACGTGGGTGCCAGTACGCGGTCGCCGAGAGCCGGATCCCATCCGGGAATTCTTAGCACCCCCTACCCCGCCGTTACCATGACCGCTACTGGAGTCAGGAATAGCAGGATATTAGGGGCTTGGCCGTTTTGTTTCTATCTATGAGGAGATATTTTTCCATAATATCGTCCTTTTTTACGGCTAACCAGCCTTTTTAAGTGACAAGGCTGGTAGCCAGATGCTTCAGAGGGAACCTTATATTCTACTTTTTCCTAGACAATAAGGATATTTTTCCATAATATCGTTTTTTTAAACGGCTAACCAGCCTTTTAAGTGACAGGACTGGTTAACCAGCTACTTCAAGGGGAACCTTATATTCTCCTTTTCCTAGACAATAAGAAAACTTACGTCTAGGGTTTTCGAAGAAAACAGCCAGCAACGGCGGCGGAACTCTGTCAGGCTGGTTCCTCATGTAGTAGGATAGGCGGTCGGCAGTAGCCAGCCGGGTCAGGGGGAACCCGGGGGGCACCTCGGGTGGGATATACTGGATGGGCCCGATGTTCTCCTTGTCTGAACTGCGCTCGCCGTCGCATGTCACCCACACGTGGTCTCCGTATTGGTGCACGGGGAACTGGATCTGATGAATATAATAAAGCTAAGTATAGTGCCTCTTTATTTAATTAACAGACATATTAATATTACAAAACTAATTTTTTAAAACTATTATCATTACGAAAAGTCAAGGATAAAAATTTAAAAATGGACCCCAAATCGCTGCGCTCGCAAGGAAGTGCATATTGCGCAGGACTCTAGAAGTTTCCATTCTGTATGTAATACTTTAGTCATTCTGTGCCAATAGTGTACAATAATAACCGCAGTGAATAAAAATCCTGCGCTGTTTGTGAGTGAGGACTTACCATGGCTCTCCTCAGGTTGTCAGGCATTTCGGGGGGTGGAGCCATCGGCACCAACGACGACATGTTGTACGGCTCGGGGACCCAGTAGTGAGTCTGAGGGAGATACCATTATATTTATTTATTTTTTTACAAACTTTGCCGGCAGAGTAGAAAGGGCCACTCCAAGTCCTCCCGTGGATGTCGTAGAAGGCGACTTAGGACATACAAGCTAAACAAAGCTTATAAACATCAATGCGACCTCTCCAACCCGTCTGGCAAGCGTAAAGAATGTAGACTAAGTCCTCTGGCTACTCTGGCCAAGTATGACTAATAGTACAGATAGGGTCGTGCTCCTGCAGTGGAGAAAAGACCTGATGATGATTACAAGCTTTAATTTTAACTTGCAATGTATCTTGTATGTATGAATGTTAGTTTAGGACAAATCCTGCAACTTAATTTTCAACCAGATATCCTCAATCGATTTAGCTGAAATTTTATATACTTGTGTAAGTCAGATGACATTACAATAGAAAGAACTTCTTTGCATTCAAATAAGTTGTAAAAATATACTCGGCTATATGCTTTCAATATTATGTTATAAGACATAACGTATTTGAGCCAGCTAGGATAATCTTGGTTCGAGAACCAAACTGTCCAAGGTCAGGGGGCGTGAAAAGGTTCCTCCCATTTGGTAGCTCGCCAATGACATTTTTGTCTTCCATATAGTAGCTACCCATAATAGTGATATCTTGCTAGCCCACATTTATGTAGGAAAATGTAGATATATGTAATAAACATAAGAATAATGAAAATGACGTTTCTATTGCAATATCCCAGCGTCAATCCATGCCAAATTTATTCCATAACCCATAAACCTTTCCCTTTTTCATGCAATAGATTTTACTTGTGCGGAAACCTATTCAAGGGTACGCTTTTCATAGGTATATGGTATATCCAGGAATGGGTTTTGGCGGGAGTGCCACATGATAAGAACTTCTCCAAAGGGCCTCTACGTGTTAGATGTGTCTCCCCACGCAAGCCTCTCAAAGGACCGGGGTGAAAAAACCCGTGATTCTCAAATGAGATTGTCTATTTTTACGCCAATTTCTTGATCAATTGGTAGGAGAAGAAGCTGCGGGTAAAATCATTATTGAATTGTAATTATAAAATTATTTTTTTTACTGCCTATTGCTAAAATAATTTATCTTTAAATTATTTTAGACTCTTTTTGTTAACAATTTGTTTCGATGTTTCAGACTAAAACTTCTTGTTCGTACTTTAGCCAAAAGTGTCCGTTTTACGCTAATGTGCGTACAAAAGCTTTACGTTCTCATTTTAAACTGTAAACAGTAGTTCATAAAATAGTTTGAAGGGTTATCTAGGGCTTGATGAAGACAAATTTAAATTTATATCTTCGTGTCTTTTCAAATAATTTATATCAATGGGCACACTGCACCCCGAAAAATTCAGGTGGCCCCTGAAACTGTACCTGCTTTTTCTTCCCGATTTCGCAAGGTCTTCGGGATCCTTGGGTGACCATTGACATGCACGTATACCTATCATCATCAGGTCTTTTTAGTCTCCGTTGCAGTAGCATGACTCTCTCTGAACTACCAGCGCCATAGTAGGCCAGAGCAGCCAAAGAATTTGGCCTACACTCTCCACGCTGGCCAGACGGGTTGGAGAGGTCTCATTGATGTTTATAAGCTTTGTTTAGCTTGTATTTCCTAAGTGGCCTTCTACGACATCTTCGAGAAGACTTGAAGTGGTCCTATTCTTCTCTGCCAGAAACCACATGGCAAACACACGTTATAAGTTGAGAAAGAAAACACGGGAAAGCGAATCTCGTGCCCCAAAGCAACACAGCTGAGGATGGACCGCAAACGCACTAAGTTAAGGCCATACCCAAATTTTCCGGGGTCCAGTGGCGCCGCCATTTAATATAAATCATTTAAAAGGAAACGGAGATATCATTTAAAATTGTGTCTTGGTCAAGTTCTAGATTCAAAGTATTTTTTAAACTACTTTTTGTAGTTTAAAGTGAGAACGTGAAGCTTTTCTACGCACATTTGCGAAAAACGGCCACTTTTAGCTAATGTGCGTAGAAAAGCTTCACGTTCGCACTTTAAATTATAAACAGTAGTTCATAAAATAGTTTTAAGGTTTATCTAGGGCTTGACCAAGACACAATTTTGAATGATATCTCCGTTTCCTTTTAAATGATTTATTTTAAATAGCGGCGCCACTGGACCCCAAAAAAATTTGGGTATGGCCTTAAAGAAGAAGACTCACATGAGTAAGCCTCAGGAACACGCAGGGCTTCCCCACGTGGTACCCGTAGAACTCGTCAGCTGTACACGGGGCCCAGAACCGCATCGCTTGCTCGCAGCTGTCCGACCGGAGCTGCTGGTCGCGTCGGTTGTGGGTGGAGCAGGGCGCTCGCGGCGGCATCTCGGGGGTGGACGTCTCGTAGTCTGTACAGAAATTGTGTGGTTTAGTTAAAATACTGGTAATTCCGTCTTACTATTAGTTATTTTAAAACTTTGACTAACTTTATTACTTTATTTAAACCTGGTCTGACGACTAAATTTGCAGGAAGGCGCTGGATACAGGCCGCTCAAGATCAGTCATTTTTGAAATCCTTGGGAGAGGCAATGTCCAGCAGTGGACGTTATGCGGCTGAAATGAAAAAGGTACGTGCCTAACCTAACCTAACTCTTGAAGTTCATTCATGTGCCAGCTACCATAGTCACTGGAGAAGAACTCAAATTATCGAATAATAACACCAAATGTATAGTATATTATTAGCAAACATATAGTATATTATAAGTGTATACTATACCAAATAGTATACAACCAAGCAGACTAAAGTCCGTGACTAGTCGGGCCGTTCCTACCTGAATTTTCTGGGGTACAGTGCTGCCCCCATTTGAAATTAATCATTTAGAAAGGAAACAGAGATATCTTTTAAAATTGTGTCTTGACCAAGCTCTAGATACCCTTTCAAAGGTTTTTTTAATCTACTGTTTATAGTTTTAAGTGATAACATAAAGCTTTTCTACGCAGATTAGCCAAAAGTAGCCGTTTTTCGCAAATGTGCGTAGAAAACCTTCTCACTTTACACTGTAAACAGTAGTTTATATAGTAGTTTGAACGACAAAATTTAAAATGATATCACCGTTTCCCTTCAAATGATTTGTTTCAAATGGGGACGCCACTGGACCCTGCAAATTCAAGTATAGCCACTTAATAAGTCCGAAACTAGTCTGTGTACTGTGAAAGGGACACACCCGTAATAAATCGAACCACGGGCTTTACTAGACCACTATTATTATAATGAAATTAAAATAACAGTCAAAAACAAACTGCCCGGGTGGCTGCACACTTTTGTATGGAAATGCCGATTTTTTTTTAATGTTATTTTTTTATCATAATATAAGTAGTGATTTACTATATAACCTGTGGTTCGATTTATTACGGGTATGTCCCTCCCACGTTGTATGTACTACAGCAGACTAGTTTCTGACTTATTGATCGGCTTGATCGACTAGTCACCGTGTAATTAGTCGGCTTGATCGACTAGTCACCGTGTAATTGGTCGGCTTGATCGACTAGTCACCGTGTAATTAGTCGGCTTGATCGACTAGTCACCGTGTAATTGGTCGGCTTGATCGACTAGTCACCGTGTAATTAGTCGGCTTGATCGACTAGTCACCGTGTAATTGGTCGGCTTGATCGACTAGTCACCGTGTAATTAGTCGGCTTGATCGACTAGTCACCGTGTAATTGATCGGCTTGATCGACTAGTCACCGTGTAATTAGTCGGCTTGATCGACTAGTCACCGTGTAATTGGTCGGCTTGATCGACTAGTCACCGTGTAATTAGTCGGCTTGATCGACTAGTCACCGTGTAATTGGTCGGCTTGATCGACTAGTCACCGTGTAATTAGTCGGCTTGATCGACTAGTCACCGTGTAATTGGTCGGCTTGATCGACTAGTCACCGTGTAATTAGTCGGCTTGATCGACTAGTCACCGTGTAATTAGTCGGCTTGATCGACTAGTCACCGTGTAATTGGTCGGCTTGATCGACTAGTCACCGTGTAATTGGTCGGCTTGATCGACTAGTCACCGTGTAATTAGTCGGCTTGATCGACTAGTCACCGTGTAATTAGTCGGCTTGATCGACTAGTCACCGTGTAATTAGTCGGCTTGATCGACTAGTCACCGTGTAATTGGTCGGCTTGATCGACTAGTCACCGTGTAATTAGTCGGCTTGATCGACTAGTCACCGTGTAATTAGTCGGCTTGATCGACTAGTCACCGTGTAATTGGTCGGCTTGATCGACTAGTCACCGTGTAATTGGTCGGCTTGATCGACTTGTAACGGTGTTGTTGTCGACTTGGTTGTATGCTATTTGGTGTCAAGAGTCGCCTAGATTTGGCGTCTTTAGTGTCCAATTTGAGTTCTCCAGCGATCCTAGTAGCTGACACAGTTAGATAGATAGATAGATAGATAAACACTTTATTTGTCTCACTGAGGCACACACATATAAATGTACATACAAACAAATCAACACAAAACAATAACAATCAGTCGTAGAAATAAGGTGAACCGCAGTGACACAAAAAAGCAATAACTCAGCGTTGAACTGCTCAGGGAGCAAACACTGATTTTCAGTCATTACCGTCAAGTGAGAAAACGTGAGCCTGTCGGAAGAGCGATAAATAAAGATTAGTTATAGGCCAAGTTACCAATTGTGATGATCTTGATCAGGTTAATTTCAAGAGTAAGGTTGCCAGCTAGCCACTGGCATAGTCAGAGCCGAGTAAGAGCGGAATTCGTAAATTGTTGGTTATTAAATACATACATACATACATACTATCACGTCTTTATCCCTAATGGGGCAGACAGAGCATTTTGGGTCTTGCGGCTCTATGCAGAGCCTAGGGCCGCAAGACTCAAAAGCCACTTTTAGCGTCATGGTGGGCGAGAAGATGGAAAAGCAATCAATACAGTGACGGGTTGCTAGCCGCATCGCCTGTTAAAATGATTCGCATTTTTGCCCATTCCCTCGATCGGCTTTTACGATCTGCGCGGGCAGAGAAGAAGGTTATTAAATGAGCTTTTTAAAAAATGTTACTCACCTCTAAGGAAGTCATTGATGCGCGAGTACCAGATGTGCCAGCTGCCGGGGTCACTCGGCCGGAACTCTATCAAGGGCTCCTCCCAGCGGTACTCCTCCGTGCGAGGCCACACCTCCAGCTCTAAATAAATCAATGAATATATAAGAAAAGCAAAAACATTTGAGTCCAGTTAAGAGTCCCCCGACCCTAGACTTCTCCATACAAACGTAGTCTACGTTTAATTTTGAAACCACATGTCAGATTCCGGTAAAAATTGGTAATTGTAAAGAAATTGCAATTATCTAGGGTTATAACTGGTTTTCTACCGTAAAATTATGAACTGGAAAGAAAATACAACGATTTAGAAGTTTCCCATACTAATGGTCAAAAATGATATAACACACTATATTCTATTTCAAGTTCATATTTTTAATGTCGGAAACTAGTTATAAACCTAGATAATTGCAATATCTTAGAAATTACAAAATTTTGCCGAAATCGGACATGTAGTTTTAAAATAAAACGTAGACTACGTTTGTATGGAAAGTTGTATTTTGATTTAGGGTAAGGGGACTCTTATGTTTGGCGCCTCTAAACAGCCAGCTCTAAATAAATAAATAATTAAGAAAAGCAAAAAAAATGCCACCTCATGTCCAGAGTCCAGTTAATTCTGGCGACAGAACGGGGAAGGGTGCAAGGGGATTCTTTAAGTTTGGCGCCTCTAAACAGCCAGCTCTAAATAAATAATTAAGAAAAGGAAAAAAAATGCCACCTCATGTCCAGAGTCCAGTTAATCCTGGCGATGGAAGGGGGGGTGCAAATGGGATTCTTTAAGTTTGACGCCTCTAAACAGCCAGCTCTAAATAAATAATTAAGAAAAGGAAAAAAAATGCCACCTCATGTCCAGAGTCCAGTTAATTCTGGCGACAGAACGGGGAAGGGTGCAAGGGGATTCTTTAAGTTTGGCGCCTCTAAACAGCCAGCTCTAAATAAATAATTAAGAAAAGGAAAAATATGCCACCTCATGTCCAGAGTCCAGTTAATCCTGGCGATGGAAGGGTGCAAATAGTATTCTTAAGTTTGACGCCTCTAAACAGCCAGCTCTAAATTAATAAATAATTAAGAAAAGCAAAAAAAATGCCACCTCATGTCCAGAGTCCAGTTATTCCTGGCGACAGAACGGGGAAGGGTGCAAGGGGATTCTTTAAGTTTGGCGCCTCTAAACAGTCAACTCTTAACCAATAAATAAATAATTAAGTGGTCTCAATGGAATGTAATGGAATTCCGTGAGATGGAATTATGTTTGTTTCCATCTCAATTAATCTCAAAAACTATCTCATGAATATCTTATCTCAAAAATTCCATCTCAATTTTCATATAAATCATCATCATGGCGACGGAAGAACGAAGGGTGCAAATGCGATTTTTGAGTTTGGTACCTCTATACCCCTCGGATGCGAACAATATCGCATCAAAGTTTTAAGAACTCATAAAATTCAGGATTATGAAGAATGACTTACCAACGTAGTGACGGGTAAGGAGTAAACCCAAGACCAGTCCTAGGATACCACCTGATGAAAATAACACAACATTAGCATATTTAATTCACTCAATTCCAACAACTCAAATCAGATACTTTTTTCTAAAGTCCAAACAAACATTTTCTTTGGGATTTGTATAAAGTAATGACGTCATAGTTTCTTGCGGTCAAATAGCACTCTTCTTCTTTCTTTCTTTTAGAGGTTAAGGCTCCATCCTTTAGCCAAAACGATGATTTTGCCAATGTCAAGGTTGAGGATGACACGATTATGTAGATAGAAGTAAATTTAATAACTTTTGACCGGTTGAAGAAGAGCAGTGTGTAACCTAACACAACACATAGGGTTAGTAGATTTTGATGTTAGTAGATTATTTGTATACTTATATAAAATATATTACTACAATTGAGGAGTGGGGAAGAGTTAATAGAATAAGTGAATTTATTTAGTAGAAAGATATAACAGATAAATAGAATATTTCAAAGGTATATATTATTGTTTCTACATTCCGTTGATACGAAAGGGGTAAATACTAAGGTGAGTAAGAAAGAAATGTTAACGGGTCGAGGAACATTCTTGGGAAGCAAGTCGAACAGAGATGGCAACATAGGGCAGTTGAAAAATATGTGTTCCAGAGAGCCTTCGTCCAGGCCGCATTCGCACAAAGAGCTATCTTTGACTCTTATTTTAGCTAGGAAAACTTGGGAGCACACGTGACCTAAGCGTAGTCTTATTATGGTTGATGTAAGGTGTTTATCGAATTTTCGATATTTAGAGACCCAGGTTTGGTTGGGATGTCGATTTGAATTCTAGAGTACATTTTCGCACCTGAGCTACCAACGGAGTTCCATAACCTATTCCATTCATCATACAAGTGAGGAAATAGCGCTTTTAATAATGAATCTAAAATCACGTTTAAAATAGATGTGACCGTGACAAGTAACGTTATTTTACGACGTTTTATTTTCTTAACTGTACCAAATGATTAATTTTAGTCTCTGGAAAGTACACAATTATTTATAGCTACACAAACAAGCAATAATAACTATAAATAACCTACTAGTTATACATTTTTAGGGTTCCGTAGCCAAATGGCAAAAACGGAACCCTTATAGATTCGTCATGTCTGTCTGTCTGTCTGTCCGTCCGTATGTCACAGCCACTTTTTTCCGAAACTATAAGATCTATACTGTTGAAACTTGGTAAGTAGATGTATTATGTGAACCGCATTAAGGTTTTGACACAAAAATAGAAAAAAATCAATAAATTTTGGGGGTTCCCCATACTTAGAACTGAAACTCAAAAAAATATTTTTCATCAAACCCATACGTGTGGGGTATCTATGGATAGGTCTTCAGAAATGATATTGAGGTTTCTAATATCATTTTATTCTAAACCGAATACTTTGCGCAAGAGACACTTCCAAAGTGGAAAAAAGTGTGTCCCCCCCCCGTAACTTCTAAAATAAGAGAATGATAAAACTAAAAAAAATATATTATGTTCATTACCATGAAAACTACCAGCGAAAATTGGTTTGAACAAGATCTAGTAAGAAGTTTTTTTTTAATATGTCATAAACTGCAATTTACCTTTCATTCAATCAACTCAAATATAAAAATTAAAAAAAATACTACTACGGAACCCTTCATGGGCGAGTCCGACTCGCACTTGGCCGCTTATTATGCTCTCGATATGAGCACAATTATCTTTCCAGTAACTTACGACAAACAATAAATTATCAGGTTTTTTTGTCTCCACTGCAGTAGCCCGACCCTCTCTGTACTACTAGAGCCAAACTTGGACAGAGCAGCCAGAGAATAAGGCCTACACTCTCCACCCTGCGCGCTGGCCAGACGGGTTAGAGAAGTCTCAGATGTTTTTTAAGCTTTGTTTAGCTTGTATTTCCTAAGTCGTCTCCTACGACCTCCACGGGAAAACTTAGAATGACTTCTACCCTGCTGAAAACCACACGGTGTGTTTATCGTCAACTGTAAGTATTATGTATTGAAGCTAGCATTATTATTAATAAATTTAAAATATAGGTTCTTGTCGGTGGAGTATTTTCCATGTCTCCCTATTCTCCGCTAAATGCTCAACCTTCCTATACGACACAACTTTTGCCTTTTCTTTTACTTCATCCATGAACGACCTTCTTGGTCTTCCTTTTCCTGTCTTAGCTTCCACTTTCCCTTCCATTATGTTTTTTATAAAGTTGTCATGCAGTATAAGGTGGCCAAACGAAATTGAAGCTCGCGTTAACCTTAAAATCTATAATTTCATTATCACGCACCTATTCACTATCGGACAAATAAATCTCAGGACAGGGCCTAAAGACTCAAAGGCTAATTCTAGCATAATAGTAGGAGAGACGGTGGAATAACCGGCCAACATCGGGCCACGCGCATTGTAAGGTTCCGTAGTTGCAAATAACAACTGTTTACGGGACTGAAAACGTGTAATTAATAACCATTTTTATGAAATTTGTAGGAAATTTTACGAATACATTTTGTAAGTTGGTCGCATATAGGTAACTCTTTTATTTGTAAACCGTACTTAGCTCTGAAAGTTTTTCCTTTAACTTCTTTGTATCTATTATCAACTTCTTCTGCCGTCATTTTTTCACGTTTCTAAATACTTACAACCGCTTAGTAGATAGAGGGGGAGACTTGAATCGAAAAATGGTGTTCACAAACTTACAATATTTTTAAAATACTTATCCCAAGTAGTAGGTAAGTCTATAAAAAAAATACTCCCCCTTTAAATGGGAGCTACCACTTTGACGGCATGATTATAGTTTATACATATGGCTTATAATCTCTGAGTAGAACCGCGGATAGGCAGATAAACAGGCAGACATAAAGATATGGCGACACTATGGGTTTCTTGTTTACTACGGAACCCTAAGACGAATCAAAATCATGATAGATTATTAGCCAAATCGGCTATTAATATGATTCGCATTTTCGCCCAGATCATCATAAGCTGGTACATTCAAGATTTTTCTTTTCTCCCAGACGTTGGTCTGGTGAAATTTATATTCCTATAAGTTGATAAAGTAGAATCCTACTAATATTATAAATGCGAAATTGAGTTTGTATATTTGTTTATTTACCACTTCGCGCTTCAACCACTGAACCTATTAAGGTGAAATGTAATATGGATATAGTTTGATACCCAGGGAAGGACATAGGATAGTTTTTATCTCGAAATTCCCATGGGCACAGCTAGTATTATTATAAACAACAGTTGAAAGTATTACAGTAGTATGTAATACTATACTAGTACTATACTACTAATACTATATACTATATACTATAGTACTAGTAATATATACTAGAAGTATGTAATAATATTGGTAAAAATATTGTGTTGAAGAGTTTATAACCGACCTACTTAGAAAAATGAGGTCAGTGCTTACAAGCTTTTATGGGCGTTTAGGTAGTCTTGGTGTCTAGATGACGTAAGCACTGAGGTGCATTGTCCTCCTAATGAGCGTAGAAGCCTGCGCTCTATGGGAAACCATAAAAGTTTACTACTCTATATCCAGACAGATAGGCGACTTTTTGTTTCCTTACTTATTGGGATTGTTTTTACTTATCTATGCGGCTTTTTTAGGGTTCCGTAACCAAATGGCAAAAAACGGAACACTTATGGATTCGTCAAGCCTGTCTGTCTGTCTGTCTGTCCGTCTGTCACAGCCACTTTTCCCCGAAACTATAAGAGCTATACTGTTTTGAAACTAGGTAAGTAGATGTATTCTGTGACCCGCATTTCACACAAAAATAGAAAAAAAAAAACATAAATTTTGGGGGTTCCCCATACTTAGAACTGAAACTGAAAAATTTATTTTTCATCAAACCCATACGTGTCTATGAATATGTCTTTTAAAATGATATTGAGGTCTCTCACACATTTTTTTTTCTAAACCGAATAGTTTGCGCGAGAGACACTTCCAAAGTGGAAAAATGTATTGTTCCCCCCCCCCCCCCCTGTAACTTCTAAAATAAGAGAATGATAAAACTAAGAAAAAAATATGATGTACATTTCCATGCAAACTACCAGCAAAAATTGGTTTAAACAAAATCTAGTAAGTAGTTTTTTTTAATACGTCATAAATTAAAATACACTTATTTAAACATCGATCAAAGTTTTATTACAGTTTTATACAAAACTTTTATTTCATGTTACTTGCTGCCACGAAACCCTTCATGGGCGAGTCCGACTCGCACTTGGCCGCTTTTTTGTGTCCTTAGGAGGAGCCGTGTGGCATCCGGCAGAGTAGAATAGGACCGCTCCAAATCTTCCCGCGAATGCCGACTATGAGTTCACGTAGCAAAAATGTCTCAAATTAATTTACCAAGTACATTTTTATGTTGGTCGCCTATAACTTTTTTATTTGTAAATCCTACTTTCAGTTCTGATACGGCTACGGCTGTGATTTTTTTTATCGTGTCCACATACAACCGTTTAGCAGATAAAAGGACGGGACACTTATAAACCTAAAGTAAATTTAAAAGATTTTAAATTGTTTTAATTTAATTAGCCTAATATATAAATAGTGTCTCTACCAGATATTTTGAAACTTTAAAAGTCACTAAAAAAAGTTTTATTTGCTGTCGTACACAGTTTAAAAGTAGAACTGCTATAAGGAAGCAGAAACGTAAAAGGCCTTGTCAAAGGACAGAAAGGCCTGCATCAGTAGGGCACTAAAAAAAAGGCCTCCATCAGCACTAAAATTGGGTACTAAAAAAATACCAAAGTACTCACCAACCACCAGTAGCACCACCACCACGATCCCAATGATCTTCACGGTCCGTTTCTCCAGCCCCATGGTCTCTGCTCCCGTGGACGTCCTCCCGACAACACTCCCGCCACTGAATAAGGCAGGGACTATCCTGGAGCGATGGGAATGCACACTGCGCGATGTACATTGCTGCTTTGCTTTATTATTAAATGTTGTACACAATCAACGCGAAACGTACCTTTTTATCACAAGTTATTTTGACCTGCTCCTTGAATTGAAATTGACAATTGGTTTCCGATTGAGCTGAAATTTTGCACGCAAACGTATATCGCGTGACAATGCGAATGCAAAAAAAAATGATGACATTCAGCTGATCTGATAAAACTAGAAGCCATACTGATGGCCATAGGAATTCTGAAACGAAACCACCCCATCGAGTTTGGGCTTATTACATTTGTCTTGTATTATATAGGTATAAAGATACGTACTTAGACCACACAACACGATACAAGTTTGTACAAAAAAATATTTATTTTATTTGTTGACGTTTCAATCGTACTGCACTGACCGTGATCTCAGCAAGACGTTAATTACCGTTGTAATATTTAAAAATAAATGCAACGCGATTACGCGATACTTTATTATCTTACTTGCTGTTTCCCGCGGCATTGCCAGCATTGCCAGCAATTAAAGTATTGACAAAATAAAATAAAAAATGACAATACTTTCACTTTAGTTTTTAAATATAAAGGTATTTGACAAGAATTACCTTCAGTAGTTTAAAGAACAAACATTGAAAAAAAAATGACTTCATATTAATTAAGTATTAGGTACTTTACTATCTGGAATAAAAAGAATCTTATCTTATCTTACAAAAAATATATTAAGATTTTTAAACCGTTAAATAAGAGTAAAAAGGTAAGTAGGTACTAAATTAAAAAAACTTTGTCTACATTACATAAAACACACTATGTAACGGAAAAAAATTACTTTTATTATAGTAGGATTAATATATCTCTTACAAAGGTTATCATAATGTCGCCGGCCTAAGCTAGATAATATTTGTTATTTCATTATATCATGTTAATTACGAAATAACTGCTCCTATTCACCATGGTATAATAAAACAGGTATTCTCTTCCCGAGATGGAACTTGACTACGTCACAAAGTGTTGCCACTGATTGTTCTTTTCAGAAAATTTAAGGACTTTCTCAATTAGTTCATGAATATTAAATAAAATATTAAGTAACTTAGCTATTTAGTATTTCGCGATTCTGGCGTGATTCATCAATTCAATATTTTATAAATTGATATAATGGATTATTAAGTCGAAATTGGTATATAAAGTTCAAAAATGCATTACGCTCGGGTAATTCAATTTCACACAGTGGCAACATATCAAGTGATGACGTAGTCAAGTTCTACCTACGTCATCAGCTGTCACGGGAAGAGAATACCTTATTTTATTATACCATGCTACTCACTGTTACTAGAAGTTTAACAAAATGGCGGAACACTGCTGTAAATAATGTTTATTGTTAATTATTCAATGCATTTTTATAATACTAAAACTAAAAAATGTTTGTAAACATTTTAACAACAGCAGAAGCACCAAAATACTGAACTTATTTCTATTTGAATTCAGTACTTATTTAAAATATTTTAACATCTGAATGGATTGGCCCTCTTAAAATATTTTAAGCATATTTATGACACATTTCTATGCAAAACTACTTAAGTACTTAACTTACAAAGTGAGCCTTGGCTTCCAGTACCTAGCAAGCCAGCGCTCTCAGTCCTGAGCTAGTTAAAATTGATCATCATCATGATCAGGTCTTTTAAGTCTCTACTGCAGCACGACCCTCTCTGTACTACCTGAGCCAGTGTATACTTGGCCAGAGCAGCAAGATGACTTGGCCTACACTCTCCTCGCTGGCTAGACGGGTTAGAGAAGTCTCATTGATGTGTATAAGCTTTGTTTAGCTTTTTTTCTAAGTCGCCTTCTACGACATCCACGGGAAGACTTGGAGTGGTCCTATTCTACTCTGCCGGAAACCACACGGCTTGTTAAAATTATCAAATGTAATTAAGTCCTCACCAACTTGAAGCTCGTGCGTTGAGTGACATTTTCAAAACGCTAAGTGACGAACAAATGGTTTTTTTCTTGGTCCGACATCACCTCATTGCTCCAGCGACACCTAGGCCGGCACATCGGCCTGCGACTAGTCGGCTGGCCCTGGTATACAACGTGGAAGGGAAATACACGTAATAAATCGAACTACGGACTAGATCATTGTAGTATAATGGAATTAGAATAACAATAAAATACCTAAAAAAAATTGGCATTTCCATACTAAAGTGGTTTTTTTCCTGATATTTCAATTTCATTATGCTATAGTGATCTAGTATAGCCCGTGGTTTGATTTATTACAGGTATGTCCCTTCCACGTTGTACATACTCTTCACTCCGATCCTCCTCCATTATCTCGACGTGTCTGAGCCAACGAGATGGAAGATCGAGTTTTGAGATATTAGGCGATTAACACACTGCACCGCGCCCCGGTGCGTAGTGCGGGGCCGCCATACAAAAAGGACGCGTGGGGACGCGGTGTCAGTGTGTTGGACTGTGCGTGTTTCTATACAAACGGAGATACTTACAAGCAACGTTACATGTATTCACGCGCTACGCTGCGTAGTGCGGGGCTATGTCAGAATCGCCTTAGAGTAATAGGCCATAGCTGCTACGAGCTACGACGCAGCTTATTCGTAGCATACACTAGCTACGAAAGCTATACGCTATTTTTCTATGAATGGTTCGGAAGCCCTGTCAGTTTCTCGGGGATTTTGCACCATATCTTTCATCTGATTACATTATTAGAAAATAAAATTTAAATTTAATTTCTTTCATTATTGATCTTCCTAGATTTTTTACTGCTATACTCACACTAAGAGTATACTTTAGTGAGTTTAGTATTTGAAAGCATTCGAACAGGACTGGATTCCTCATCAAAATATGATTGTTATCTGTTTTGTGTGCTAAATAAATAAAAAAAAAAAGAAATAGCAAAACTCGCCCGTCAATGTACATCGCGCTACGAACTACTGGTAGCAGAGACGGCGACGCTGCGGCCGGCGCCTTAGCCCGACCGAGTGGCGCCGGTGGGAAAGGGGAGGCTACATCACCCAGGTTTGCTTACTTTCTTTGCTATTTTTGACCAATAAGTCGAAAATCTAAACTCCTCTTTTTTTTCTTTTTTTTTTAAATTCCATGTCAAGGTAAATCGCGCAGCATTCAAGCATTCAATACAGCCGGCACCTCTGTCAGATTCAGTGGCGCCGATGGCATAGGAGAGGCTACATTACCCAGGTTTGTTTACTTTCTTTGCTATTTTTGACAAATAAGTCGAAATTCTAAATTATTCTTTTTTTTTTAAATTCCCAGTCATTGTAAATCGCGCTGCATTCACTACAGCCGGCGCCTCTTCCCGACAGAGTCCCGCCGATGAGGTAGAGGATGCTACATCACCAAGGTGTGACAATTTTTTATGATTTATTTTTTAGGAAGCTGTTACTAAATGTTCACTTATTTGTAAAGTCTTTCTATCTGGTAGTGCATCTAGTAAATAATTTTATAATCATTTATTACAGAGACAATACAATACATAGCATCACCATATTAAGAAACCTTTTTAGAAGCTAAAGATCAAAGTAGCTGGAAACAGCTTAGGTACTCGTATTAGCTGGACCCAAATGGCTAGACCATTTGGGTTGACCTGTTTCCAGCTACTTTAATTTTAGCTTCTTCTCTCAAATCATTGTTAGCATAAATTAAGCTCGCGTAGAGAGTTAACTACTGGCTATGGAGGTCTTCATCTAGATCAGTCGTTCCCAAACTTATTTTGTCTACTGCCCACTTTGAAAATAAATATTTTTTTAGCGCCCCCATTTTTTCACCTATTTAAAAACCACTATAACTTCAAATTAAATTAATTAATTATTGTGACCTATATATGTATATTATGTAAATATTTATTCTCAAAGTGGAGGATGATATTTATGTGGTTGTTGTTGAGAGTCGAGAGCTCTTGCAGTCGTTGTTTAAGAGGCCTCCTAGCTAAATAAAGCTCCTAGCAACAAAAAAAAACATTTTCTTTCTGGGTCTCTTACCGCCCCCCTTGAGACCTGCAGCGCCCACAAGGGGGCGTTATCGCCCACTTTGGGAACCACTGATCTAGATGAATGTGACTAGAGGACGCGCGTACACGAAGTCGCTCGAGACACAGTGATGTTAGCGGTGTAGCGCAGGCGCAATTTTGGTGACAAACTCACTCAAACTTTAATATCTGTCTTCAATCTCGTTATGCTCCTCTGGTTATCACACCGGAAGTCCCGGGTTCGATCCCCGGTCAGGTCAAGATGGAATATTATCATTGGATGATTATCTATACAACGTAGAAGGGAAATACCCGTAATAAATCGCACCACAGGCTATACTAGACGACTATATTTTTTTTCGTTAACTATACTAGATCCCATCGTTAGGCAAAAGCTTCTCCTCTTTGTTTCCATCTATCGCGGTCCCTAGACGTGAACTGCCATTCTTTTTCAAACTGTGTAAGGTCGTTCGCCCATTTCTTAGATGATTTATATGATAAATATCTGTGCCCGTGGGCTTCGCTCCCCGTAAGATATTTGGGATAAAAACTATGCTATGTTCTTCCCTGGGTATTAAACTATGTCCATATCAAATTTCATCTAAAAAGGTTCAGTGGTTGAAGCGTGAAGTGGTAACAAACAAACAAACAAACAATTATACAAACTCACTTTCGCATTTATCATATTAGTAGGATAGGATAGTAAAGTAACAGTCAAAAACAAAACAAAAATTCGACATTCCCATACAAATTGTCCGGGCTGCAAACTTTTGTATAGTAAGGCCATTTTTTTTTAAGTTTTTGACTGTTATTTTAATTTCATTTTATTATAATAAACTAGTTGTAGCCCGTGGCCTGCGGTTCGATTTATAACTGGTAAGTACCTTCCACGTTGTGTATGTATTTTTTATAAATTACTAGCTGTACCCGCGGGCTTCGCTCCCCGTGGGAATTCCGGGATAAAGAGTACTCTATGTCCTTTCCCGAGTCTCAAACTATATCCATACCAAATTTCATCCAAATCGATTCAGTAGTTTAAGCGTGAAGAGGTAACAAATAAACAAACAAACAAACAAATATACAAACTCACTTTCGCATTTATAATATTAGTAGGAAGTAGGATAGGATAGTAGGATTAGTAGGATAGTATCGTTGAATTAGTATTTCTTAACACAAGTCTCGAACTTACTTTGGGGATAGCTCAATCTTTTATTTCGTTATATTTTTTTTTAACTAGCTGTTCATGTCCCACTGCTGGGCAAAGGCCAGCCCTCTTTCCTTCAATCGTTGTAATTATTTAAATTCAAAATTTTATTTGTTTACTAGATGAAGCCCGCGACTTCGTTCGCGTGGACTTTATGTCTCTGGAAAATGCTCATCAGGCTGAACAACTTTTACTAAGGCGGCATTTTTATATCTCTTATAGTTTAGCTGGACCATTATGGTTCTGCATCAGGCGTTCCATTTTCCAAAATCATTTATACCCTTTATGTTGCCCAGGCTTAATAGCTATATAACAAAAAAAGTTTCATTCGAATCCGTCCAGTATTTCCGGAGATTAGCGTGTACAAACAGACAAACAGACATACAGACAAACAGACAAACAGACAGACATTTTTTTTTTAATTCTTACTCTATTACTACGTCTCCATCACCCCCAATATTTTTTTTGGAAATATATTTAATGTACAGACACACTTTTTTTACTGTTTTATTATATGTATAGATAGATATAGATATAGATTTTAATATACAATTAATTTGATAATATTTACTTTATTTAAATTCACCTATTTAAATTCAACAGACGGAAAGACAAAACATCCTTCTCTATATAAAACCCTTAATAGTAGGGGATCCCGTGATAAACATAGAGAGTATGTATCTATACAGATTTATACATATAGCTATAGCTCAGGGGTTGATGACATTATGGCAAGGGAGACGAGATTTGCCAATTGGCGACCGGTGGGTGGTATTTATACTGAACGAATTTAGGAGAAAACTATGCAGATAAGGGATTATCCAGTATTATCTAATAGTGATATATACTCCATTTGGTTAGGTATATAAATAAATGTAAACAATCTTGACAAGTCTTTTTATTGAAATATACACTTTAGTACCTGGGCGACCAAGCTTTGCTCGGTTACATCTCAAACATTAACTAATTTTTTTTAAACTTGTCTAAAAACAATGCAAAATAAAAAATTATATATAAACTTAAACATAATATAAAAAAAGTAAGTCACCGAGTGGGATTCGAACCCGTAACACTTTTTCTAGCGGTCGGTATTCTTAACCACTGAGCTAAAATCAAGACGGTCAGCGTGACGAAATTAGCGACCATATTCTGCGTGGAAAGAAAAACGCATGAAAACTCGAAAAAACGCGTTTTCCCAAACATAAAACTAATCTAGATCGATTGTTTACCCCCGAAAACCCCCATATACAAATTTTCTGCGAAATTGTTAGAGCCGTTTTCGAGATCACAGAAATTTATAAATATATATATATATATATATATATACATACAAGAATTGCTCGTTTAAAGGTATAAGATAAATCAATAACTTTGCTAATTACAAAGTAATTATGATAAAAATATAAATTACATAATTACTTTGTAATTTGCTTAGGTATTGATTTATAAAGTGTATATTTCAATAAAAGCGCTATTTGACTCCAAGTAACTATGACGTCATTAGTGTATATTTCATACATACCATAGAAAATGATTGTTTTGACGTATAAAAATAGTATCTGATTTGTGTTGTTGGAAAACAGAGGAATAATCAACATGTTCGATTTTTTTGATACTTTATAGGGTTCTGTTACTAAGACTCCGATGTCTGTCTGTCTGTCACCAAGCTGTATCTCATGAACCGTGATAGATAGATAGTTGAAATTTTCACAAATAATATATTTTTGTTGCCGCTATTACAACAAATACTAAAAACAGACACAAACGTAATTATTTATAGATAATGCTTACCCCTTTGTGCGCGAGTCCGACTCGCACTTGACCTTTTTTATCTCATACTAGTCTGGGATAAAAGATGAAACGTAGAAGGTAAACGAGAAGGCTGTTTCTCTTCCCGCGCACATCGTAATAGATATGGATCTTGCAGCCCGAGGCAGGGGGTACCCATAAAGTAGGTAATACGTTAGTCGAATGATAGTGACATCCTATTTCTATGTCAAACGAAATTAGACTTTATTATCATACATTAGTGCTCAGTGTTGCTTGACACTGAAACGCGGATACGCCGTAACGTTCGTTTTGCTTACTGCTTTTGGAGTAACCCTGCTTAGAGCCGAAGACCCAAAATGCTCTGTTATAGAGAAATGGCTGTTAACTGCCTCCGTGGTGTAGTGGTTAGAGCGTTCGGCTCATACCCGGAGGTCGCGGGTTCGATTCCCGACGGGGGCAACGACTTTGTTTTGTTGTCCTAGTTTGGTTCATTGCAGGCTGATCACCTGATTGTCTGATAAGTAAGATGATCCGTGCTTCGGAGGGCACATTAAGCCATCGGTCCCGGTCACTGTCTTTGACATTGGTCGTTACCTAAAAACCATGTCAGAGGCCTTTAAGGCGGTTTAAAAACTCTGACACTAGTGTTAGTTACTAACACACCGATAAGAAGAAGGCCTCTAGTGTTTGCTGTGCCCTATCAGGGCGTCACTTGTATTATTTATAATGTAACATCTTGTAAAGTGACCTGCAATAAATTCTGATTCTGATTTTGACATGATACAAGCAGTTTTTCGCGCCAAATCCTGTGGCCTACTTTATGAATAGGATGCGGATGTGTATTTCGCAATCCGCGACATTTCGCCCGCCCCCCTCAGCGACTGCCTGGCGCCAGCAGCCATCGATGCCCTCACCCGTCCACCCCTGCCCCACTTACACGTCTTTGTGTCAGTTGTACTATAAACGAGTACTTACCTGCTGGGTTGCATCGTGCATTGACCTATACTCCATTTGGTTAGGTATTTAAATAAATGTAAACAATCTTGACATGTCTTTTTATTGAAATATACACTTTATAAATCAATACCTAAGCAAATTACAAAGTAATTATGTAATTTATAACATAATTACTTTGTAATTAGCAAGATTCATCATGATCATTTCAGCCGCATAACGTCCACTGCTGGACATAGGCCTCTCCAAAGATTGACCTAAATGAAACGTCACAATTGTTGTGGATATTTGATTTAGATATACTATTCAACGTGGAAGGGTCATAACCGTAATAAAACGAACCAAGAACTATACTAGATCACTATAGTATAATGAAATATAAATAACAGTAAAAAAAACAATAAAAATCCTCATTCCCATACAAATTGTCCAGGTGGCTACGCACTTTTATATGGAAATGCCGATGTTTTTTTTGTATTCCACTGTTATTTTAATTTCATTACACTATAGTGATCTAGTATAGACCGTGGTTTGGTTATAATGGGTATGTACCTCACTATTACACGTTGAATATGCTATAATATACTGTGCTATATAATATACTAGCCGCGCACGCGGTGTTACCCGCGCCTAAAGTAGCCTATGTGTTAATCCAGGGTGTCAGTTTCCTGCATACTTCTTTTCTTTTCTTCTCACCTTATCCCACTTTACGTGGGGTCGGGACAGCATGTGAGTCTTTTTCATTTTTCTCTATCCTTTTTCAGGGCACTTGTTACATTATTTTTATCCATATCGTCCTTAACGCATTCCATCCACCGTTTCTTAGGCCGTCCTCTGTTTCTATATCCATTAATCTTCAAATTTAGCATCTTTTTCGTAACGTGGCTCTCCTCTCTCCTCATTACATATCCATACCATCCTAGTTATTGCTTCTTAGCTTTTCCGTTATTGGAGCCACCTTTATACTTTCTCTCACATATTAGTTTCTAATTCTATCTTTTCGTGTCATTCCACTCATAGGGTACTACCCGAGCTAGCGACCTTGAAAACACAAAAAAAATAATTTCTCTTTCTGTAAGTGAGATCATCAGAAACCCTCGTACAACTTTTTAGCTAGTATCCTTAAGTTTCATTAGAACCTCGAAAGTCATTGAAATACTATCCGCTTTAGAAACCTTTACAAAAAGAGTCAAAAGTGGCCGTTTTTAGTATTTTTTGCAAAGGAAACTACATCGTATTGTATTTCAATGACTTTCGTGGTTCTAATGTAACTTAAGGATACTAGCTAAAAAGTTGTACGAGGGTTTCTGATAATCTCACTTACAGAAAGAGAAATTATTTTTTTTGTGTTTTCAAGGTCGCTAGCGCGGGCAGGACCCTTAACATTCTCATCTCCGCTACATGAAGTCGTCTTTCCTCTGTCGCTTTGGTAGCCCAACATTCTGAACTGTATAGAACGACTGGTCTTACTACGTTTTTATAAATTTTTATACTAAATTTTATTAATATTAGTCCAGCCGTTTGCGCGTGAAGAAGAAACAAACATACACACATACATGCGCACAAACAGTCGCCTTTAGTGTGATGGCAAGCTACCTTGTTTGGAAGGTTAAAATTATTTTTTATATATTATTTTTTATATTGCATAGCATATATAGCATATAAAGCACACTTTTACAACATATATATACATAAATACTAGTATGTTGCAGAGGAGAATGTTAAAATCATAAACAACAAAATATCCAAGGGCAGATATTGATTTTTTTTTGATACTAGCAGTGTCCGCGGGCTTCGCTGCCTGTGGGAATTTCGGGATAAAGAGTATCCTATGTCCTTCCCCGAATCTCAAACTATCCATACTAAATTTTATCCAAATCGGTTAAATAGTTAAAGCGTGAAGAGGTAACAAACAAACAAAAAAACTCACTTTAGCGTTTATAATATTAGTTAGGATAACATAACATTTTTTATACAGATTTTCCGTTCTGTTTCTGTTTCACGCGGAAATATAATTTGGTCTCGTATGCTTTTTCTTTATCTTCATAAAAAACAAGGAAGTCTACACACAAGTCCCGTTGCCCGGCTGAATACGTGAATGGTATTTCGAAGGGCATGTTAATTCTATCAAATGTCAAATTATCAAAAAGAAACCATCCCTGAAATAAAAAAAATAGTGTTATTGATGTAAAAACTTCTTTAGTAGGCATGCACGGAAAGCATTTTTTGAGATGGGAAAAAACTATTGAACCCGCGACACTGTTACGAACCCAAGTTTCCACTTCTGTCGGCACTCCCGAAGTACCACTGTTTATTTTTCTTTTTGTTTAGTCGGAACTGTGATAAAACGGCAGCCATTTTGTTTTTTTTGGAAACCAAGGTAAGGCTCGTAGATACTAATTCAACCATAACTACTTACTCATGTAGAGGTCCTATACTCATATAATAGTTATCAGTCTCATTTGATAGCTTAATTTGTAGACAATAATTTTATAAAACATTCTAAACGAAATACAGATTTTTTGTGTAATTTTTTATTCATCTCGTCGTCTCGTTTTTTCGTCATTTGTCAAATTATCATCAATAATACTAGGAACAAAAGAACTAGGTACATACATAGCAGCGTTAATATATCATTAACTCAAGTAAAGTAACTTAAGTAAAGTTTTTTATTCTGTCGATGAATTCCTGAATTATAAACAGTAAAGTATTCGATGCATGGAATTGTTTGAATGATGCATATTAATAAATTACATTAAATAAATTATGAATGTTGTAATATAATGTAGGTACCTAGTTTTTGTTTTTATTTCTAAAGCTATATAGGTTTTAAGGAAACACTGTATCTTTGTAAAATTCAGATGATAAATAGTTGCTACTTACAGCCTTTAATGGGCACGTAATATTTTTTGGTAACATACTCATCATATATTTCCCGAAAAAATTTTTATAACAAAAATCACAAAGTTGGAATTTTAAAACTGCTGGTAGAGGCACATAGCGTCCGCTTATAATTTCGTAGAATGTCATTGTAACCTAGAAAAACAGAGTATTAATAAAAGTAGTCCTCTTTTCATTTCATAGAATGCCCCTGCAGAGGACACCCACAACACACAATACATTTTGTGAGTAGATTCGTAATTACCCGTATATAGATCCTCATCATCATCATTTCAGCCGCTTAACGTCCACTGCGACGAACCGATGGCCGATGGGGCAAAAAGGTTCTCAAATGGCGACCACGTACAGGCAAGCGAAGCGTAGGACACACACTCAAAAGGTGGTCTGACGACCTAAACAAGTTCGCTGGAAGGCGCTGGATGCGAGCCGATCTAGATCGGTCGTTTTGGAAATCTCTGGGAGAGACCTATGTACGTATATAGATATTTTTATCAATTCAGTTTTCCGAATTTTTTCAAAATGGTCGAAATATAAGTGTTGAAATTTATTTTTTAATCATTTTTTGGCCATTTCGAAAAATATTCAAAATGTTCATTGTTTTTGTTACCCTTACTTTTTGTCTGAACAACTTTTTTATCCAATAAACTCTTAGAGCATTAAACCAACAACAACTTTAACGGGTCAGGGGCGGGTGAGACTTTCGAGGCCGACAGCTCACAGAGCCACTAGTATAAATTTATCTCGAAACTGAGACGCTTCGCTCGCTCGGTCAATAATGACCGAGCGAGCGAAGCGTCTTAATTTCGAGATTGGCCAAAAATCACTACTTGTATATCCTTTGAGAATCACGGGTCTATTCAACCCGGTCCTTTGAGAGGCTTGCGTGGGGATACAGATCCAACACGGAGGTAGAGGCCCTTGGGAGAAGTTGTTGTCATGGGGCGCTCCCGCCCGCCAAAACCTATTCCTGGATATACCTATGAAAGGGTGTACCCTTGAATAGGTTTTGGCAGAAGAAAAATCTATTGTATGAAAAAGGGAAAGGTTTCATGGTTATGGAATGAAGTTATTGCAATAGTCATGATTATAGGCAGGAGGTGGCTTGCCGCCCACTAAATGGGCCCCTCAAACGCGCCGACAATAGTTGCCGGCAAAGGAGCAACACCGGTGCAGGGGTGTCGAGAGATGTGCTGCGCTTTCTCCGAAGTTACTCGCGTCGTTATGCCCTTCAACACTTCCACCCCTGGAGCAACACCTCTAACAACTCCTCTCTGCACAGCCAATTAAGGTAATGCAGAGCTGGGAGCCCTGCGAGCCCTCTTGGGTCTCCACCCCGACCGATGAAGACGCGTCGGGGACGAGGGATCTGACCGGCTCTCTGGAGCACTCGGGTCCGTGGTGTCGTTACTCAGCAACAGCTCGCCACAAGCTGCCTTGGTACTACTTGTATATTATTGTTATACCAACCGTCATATTGTTGCCAATACCATGAATTAACTCGCCAGAGAAACTCAAGTAGTAGAGCGAGCCCCGGCCATGCCTTCGAACGCTCGTTTCCGCGGACACTATGTACTTTGGGTTGGCGTACACTATCTCTGATCGCACTGGTATTAATGAGGTCGTCGTACCACTCGCAGCCTGTAAGTATAGTCATCATGGTGATGATAGGGTCAGAAAATAATTATTCTATATATTTAAGTCGTTCTTTTAGATTATCCATAATTAAATTTTTAACAAACAAAACAACGGACTTCAATTTCTTTCAGGAGTTTTTTTCCAAATCTCCAAAGTTCTTCATCATGACTTCACCAATTTAATATCGGACCAACTTCGTAGTAAAGGCTTTCAAATAAAAAAAGAATCATCAAAATCGGCCCACGGTTGACGAAGATACCGCGTGACACAAATACAAAAAAAAACATACACTCGAATTGATAACCTCCTCCTTTTTTGAAGTCGGTTAAAAAATAATGAACCCATAGGTATTTTTCAGTTTATCAAAAAAGTAAAAATTTACCAAGATACGGAGCATCTTCCTAGAGTGGACGCTTGCGACGTTACAGCCACACGTTAAAATCCTACTTTGTTGTGACGTCATGCGAAAATTAAATGCGCTGTATCTTCGTAATTTTTTGCTTCTCAATGGAAAGAAAAAAACGTGTACCTACAATATTTTTTAATACTTTGACAGATGGGCCAAGAATATTTTATCATATTATGCCGGATAATCATCATGGAGCGAGGTGGTACCATATTCATTGTATGCTCGACTGCCACAAAGGAAAGATCTTCCCGGCAGGCATAGTGTTCCGCCTGGGGAACTGCGACTCCCTCTGTGTATAGTAGGAGGTTATACTTATATATACGCAACCAACCTCAGGAACTTTGATATCGAGATGTAGAATGGGTCAGCGCCATCTTACATGCTTCTTGAGAACTATTTCCATGGCTTTTTTCCTTGTCTCAGTAGATCTTGTATAGTGGCGTAAATGTCGCCACAAAATTAAAATAGAGCTATTTTAATATTAATCTGAAAACACACATACGAAAAAAGGATCCCATACCTGAACAAAGGCAAAATACGAAGCAATCAGGATATAAATACATTTTGTTATCCACATCACGTTGTCCAAAAGACCACTTTTATCTAAACAAATGTACCTAACCACTAAAATTTATATGCAGGTATTGTATTGTATTATACCTATTAAAATCACAAATTACATTTTGATTTACGTAGGCGGGTCCATATTGGCTCTCATAAATTTCTAAACCCTATTTTTATCTTACTACCGATTTGTGTGCATAATCATCACTCTTCATAATTTTATTCTTCATACCTTTTTTATTCATACATTTTTATTACTATCATCGGAGCTCATAACATTTAGTGATCATAATTTTTTTATTAATACTGTTGCTACCAAGAACTAGTTTAAATTAATAAATTTTTTTCAGAACTTTTTTCTTCATAACATTCAATTATCAGTACCTGGGCGACCGAGTTTTGCTCGGTTACATCTCAAACATTAACTAATTTTTTTAAAACTTGTCTAAAAACAATGCAAAATAAAAAAAAAAACAAAAGTAAGTCACCGAGTGGGATTCGAACCCGTAACACTCTTTCTAGCGGTCGCTATCCTTAACCACTGAGCTAAATCAAGGCGGTCGCGGCGCGACGAAATTAGCGACCATATTCTGCGTAGAAAGAAAAACGCATGAAAACTCTAAAACACGCGTTTTCCCAAACATTAAACTAATCTAGATCGATTGTTTACCCCCGAAAACCCCCATATACAAATTTTTAGCGAAATCGTTAGAGCCGTTTTCGAGATCACAGAAATTTATAAATAAATATATATATATATACATACAAGAATTGCTCGTTTAAAGGTATTGGTTGGGGTCGCAGTTCTAACCTAACCTAACCTACTTTTCTGGCAGCAATTGGTTTAATTAAACGATTTGACTCTAGTTTTATAAGTTTGTCTCATCTGTCGGTGTGTCTGTTTACTTTTCTATCAAAAAATAGTTTCTAGCACTTCGCCGGCCGCTGCCGCGGCACGCTCGCTTCGCTCGCTCGGCTCGCGCGCTGTTGGGGTCACAGTTCTAACCTAACTTAACCTACTTTTCTGGCAGCAATTCGTTTTATTAAACAATAAAAGTAAAACCATTACTTTTAACCCCAAAAATGATAGGGGTTTTATAAGCCTGTCAGTGTGTCTATCTACTTTTCTATCAACAAAGTTTTATAACTTTGACTTACCTGTCAGTGAGTCTGTCTACTTTCATTTAATGAATGATTGTTACCTATTCCATTTCATTTACACTTATGATTATTTTAATTTAGATAACTGTATAAAAGTGAATACATTAGTATAAAACAAATGTTTGATTATATATATTATCATTTTCAATAATATGGATAAAACACATACGATTACGAAATTTATAAAAAAAAAATATTACAAAAAACAAATGTATGAATATAATAGTTATTAGTTCGAATGATTATGAGTTTAGATCATTAGTATAAACAAATATATGAAAACAAATATTATTAAAAACGAAGTATATGATTAGTGATATTATGAATTCCAATGATTATAGTTTAAAATCATTAGTATTTCAATCTTTTATGAAGAATGATCATTATGATTTAAAATGGTATGAGAAATATTTTCGGACTTCCGATGATATGAGTTAAAAAGTTATGTGAGACAATGCGCACCCACGTAGGCACATATACAGGCAAATTGAACATTTATTGAATGACTGTATGATCATTTAAAAAACCTGAATATGTTTTATACGACTTTTTTGTAATGTCAATTATCTATGCATAATTATATAATGGAGCTATGCAGGATTATATCTTCATGCATTCACTCTATCCGCTGTTTCGGTATTATGTACAATCAGTTTGTAATGTTTAGATTTTATTCAAGCGATAATGAACCATTTTGAACGTGATGTGTTCACAGACTACTAACGCCTTTAGAAACACGATTATACCGACTTTCTTGGATGCTTCATTTCTTACTGTGCGTGTAGGCGAGAATCTACGAATATTAGAAGAATAACAAACAATGTATTCTCTGTCCCCATTAACTTTAAGTATTAATTTAATTGTGAGTTGACGTCCTTGGAGAAAATGCTTCAGTGCAGTTTGTTACCGCTTCTTCTGCACTAGCGCTTTGGAAGCGGTAGTAAACTTAGCTGTAAGTAACCATTTGACGTCAACAATTGTGCAACAAAATAATGACGATTATTAAGAGATATTATAAATATCCTATAATAATAAAGATATATTTGAATTTGAATTTGAATTCTTAATCAGCCAATAGGCTAACCTCCCCCCGTACTTGCCTTGTCGAGGCGGCCAGGCGCCCGCAGCTGACCGCCCAACACACTCCACAAGGCGAGAACGAGGGAGAGGTGCGAGGACGAGGGAGGGGGGACGGGGACGCATATTGCGCGGGACCTTAGAAGATTTTGTTCTGTTTGCATTACTTTTACTACTTAATTCTGTGGTTACACCTAGGATAACAACAAAACAAACAACAACATTAGGTCTTTTTGTCTCCACTGCAGGAGCACGACCCTCTCCGTACTACCAAAACCATACTTGGGCAGAGCAGGAGGATTTGGCCTACACTCTCCACGCTGGCCAGATGATCTCTCTCTCTCTCTCTCTCTCTCTCTAGGATAACCGAGTCGTAAATAAAACGCACAAGAACCTAAATTGGAACCATCTATTGCGTGTTTATTGACATCCCGTCCAGAAAACTTTACATAATAAATACATATCAATAATTTAATTTATTCATTTTATTGAAGCGTGACAACGAAACTTAACGTTAGTGGCGCCCTCTGGCTTATTCTTAAACGAATAGAAAATAACCGCCGACTATGTGGCTATTGCTAAGAATGGCAGCCCGGCGCTTGGCGGGTTGGCGGGTTGGCGGGTTGGCCAACGTTGGCGAGCGTGGCCTAGCGACTGCGCCCGGAGTACTACTGAATTAGACTATAGTCTAGCATTTTGAACAAGCAAGCGAGCTTCCACGCCTAGCGTGCTCTAGCTACACTGGTGTCTATGTGTGAAACACCCAGTGCCGGCTTAACCATTAGGCAAAATAGGCAGCTGCGTAGGGGCCCCGCATGGTTCAACGGCCCACTTGTACCCAGATTTTGTTTTGGCTTGCCATTGTATTCTGATTCTTTTTAAGGGGGCGCCAAAACCTGGTTAACTTCACAAATCAAAGCATTCTGTTCCCGCTCCCTACCGCCGTTCAACGTTAATCAAATGGTTAGCCTGGTCCTGTGGCTCTTCAGATACTCATTGACTCTGCATGGTTAGTCCGGCCCTGGTTACATCAAGTGTGTTCGTCTCATGACACGCTTCTTTTCATGTGACACTTCGTTTGTTCAGCAGTCAAAGACTAAACATTGCTTTCCATCTGATCATACTCTAATTCATTGGCCTAATATTTGAGTCTCGAGTCTTTTTGGCAATTGAGTCTATTAGACTCGAGACTGACGTTTTGTAGTCTAAGTCTCCTTCATCCGGGCGCAGTGGGCAGGCCAACCGGCCACAGCTCGCCGCCAACTGTGGTCCGCGGTTCTCTTAGTACCGGTCCACCATCAGCTCGAAGTGGACCGACCCGCGCCTCTCGTAGCGATCGTACATGATGTTCTTCGCCCACGCTTTGCACTCGATGTTGATTAGAACACCCGCTGTAAAATGAGAAAAAAATGTAAGTACTTGTAATTAACACCTAATTATATTCTTCATCATTCTTATCCATCCATCAAATCCTCTACATCCCATTATTTCGTATAAACCTCTCTCACTCAATACCTACATGCCATACCTTTCGGTCTTTTCTTGTACCTTAAACCAGAGGTGTGCCAATATTTCCTCCGATATCGTATGTCAACCTTTAAACATAAACACACGAAAAACTAACAGAGCACACAATTAAAGACATTAACAAGTCTTATATTTTATGAGAGGAGTCAAACGTGGTATAGGGATAGCGGTAGAGTAGAATAAAATTGGTCACCACTCTTTTCCTCTCCCATGAAAGACTGACTATCCAAAGAGGAGACTAAAAGAGGTGTAAGTGACAGAGAACGGCAGCAGACTTTACACCATCTGCGATCACCTTCCCGTCTGCTTAGCATAGTTAATATGGGCAAATTCTCCTTTACTGCTATACTTTTAATCCAACAGTTTACTTATGAAGGCTGTAGAGAAGAAGAAATTATACTTACTCCTGGGCTTCTCAAAGAGAACAGCAACGAGGGGGCTAAGGTAACCCTCCTTGTTGGTGAAGGGGTAGTAGAAGGCAGGGAACCCTCGGCGGGGGATGTACTGCACCGGCCCGATGTTCTCCACGTCTGCTGGGTTCTCACCCTCGCAGGACACCCACACCGTGTTGGCGTCAGGCTTGCCAGACTGGTGAAAAACATTTATATGTCTGTAGAATGACGGTCATTTTATAATTAAGTATGTTATTGCGTGGGGTCATTTGGCGTGATAATATTATAAAGTCACTCTTACATATTACATGTTTGTTTGCTACATAGCATGTCCCGGGTTTGATCCT
This sequence comes from Acrobasis consociella, assembly GCA_963555685.1. Lineage (NCBI taxonomy): Eukaryota > Metazoa > Arthropoda > Insecta > Lepidoptera > Pyralidae > Acrobasis > Acrobasis consociella. The sequence goes on from OY743106.1 coordinate 1,676,947, forward strand.
GAGGCCAAGACGAAAAATGATCTTTTTCATAAAGGTCTTGGATGTTTAAATATACATGAATTTGTTGTAAAATCTATTATCGTTGAGTTAGTATCCCCTGACGTATCCCATAACACAAGTCTTTAACTTAATTTGGCCACTTTGGGGCTAACTCAATCTGTGTGTTTTATTGCTATGTATTTATTTAGTATACCGTAGTATAATTTTATTTTCTAACTGATTTAGTTTTTTAGTCCATATTTTTACGTCGATAAAGTGCGATTCCTGGTTCCTAGTTCATACTATGTGATTCTGGTTTTTACGCTGAGACTTTAGTATTTTCCTAACAAAATCTTTAAAAATACTTACGACCATCTTGATGTGTGCCTTGAGGTCTTCAGGCATGTTGGCAGGCAGCTCTTCCGTGGTGTTGTAAGGTTTGGGGACCCAGTTGAAGATCTGGAAAAAAGCAGTAGGTTGTTTATTTATTTCTGGCTTATGGCATTTTTCTTTTCTACCAGTTCGTCGTGTACTATTATTCTTTAGGGTTAGGCTACACCTGTCAGCACGGAGAGCAAAGAAACGCCTCAGCACGGGCCGGGCTGAAGTTTTCCTTCACGGTTCCGAGCTACAAGAGCATATAAAAGTTGTGTTTGTGCTGTTTCGTGCTGCCAGATGTATTCCATCTCTTACAGTCTATTGCTGCACTTTAGGCCACTCTTTTATAAGCAGGCGTTTTGGTGATTGCCATAGATCAAGCTATGTTGACCAATGGCCAAATCTTCAGATTCCTCTTTCTCGTAGTTAATTCTCGTTTCAACAGATTCCCATATTTACTGACAGAGTGACTAACCGTATAGTCCTGTGCCATCGCCAATGGTGGTAGGAAGGATATTAACCTTGTTCAACTTAAGAGAGAAGCAAGGGCCAGCTTTGCACTTGTACTATTTGGAGACGGTGCAGGGGTAAAACTCATCAACCGGCACTTAACAGACCAGTTTGTCTCCTAGACTGGCGGACCAAGGAGCAAACAACCAATTCTCAGCACCAGTGAGCAAAAGATACCTTGTTCAGCTTGAGGAAGACGCAGGGTCCAGCCTCCTCGTAGTTGTACTGGTTGGCGGGGGTGCAGGGGTGGAACTCGTCGACTGGCACATCGCAGACCTGCTTCTCCCCCAGGTTGTAGGACGTGGCGGAGCAGGGCACTCGGTTCTCAGCACCAGTAGCTTCACCACTGCCGCTACCCTTCTTGCGATATTCTGGTGCAAAAATGCAAGATATAGTATAGTACACTATCGCATCTTTTTCCAAATGGGACAGACAAAACCCTATAAGTAGGTGTTACGGCCCTGGATAGATATAATCCTGGGCCGCAAGTCTTAAAGCCCATTTTAGCATGATGATGGGCGAGAAAGTGGAAAAAGGAATAAAAATAGTGGAGAGTAGCTAGCTGTAGTATCATCTATTTGATCGGTTTTACGATCAGCGCGGGAAGAGAAGCTACGTCAGTAGGCAATATGACGGACAAAAACATTATTTAATATCTCTCTGATTTGCGGGGGACACTGAGGAGCATTATCTCGCGGGAAGGGGTGTCGAGCTTCCATTCTATATGTAAGTATTTACATTAATTAATTACCCCGCCATAACTGCCCTAAAGCTGTATTGCAGTACTTACGGTCTAGGAACTCGTCGATGACCTTGGCCCACTTGAGCACGGAGCCTTTGTCGTTGGCCTTGTAGTAGATGAGCGTGCTCTCCACATTGGCGGAGTCAGGCAACGGGCGGAAGCCCATACCTGAACAAACAGACATTTAACTAAAGTTAAAACAATGCATATAGGTATATAGTAACAACACAGTTTCTGCCTTCCCCTGTAGAGAACGTATGCAAATAATAACTGGCCAAATGTAGAATCTTCGGCTGGATTAAAATTACTAATAACACTTTGATTTTCAATTATCTCTGGTTCAAAACCCGAACCAACATCCCTCAGAAATAATTTAGCTTCAGGGTCCAAGAACTCAATAGAACCAACCAAGTAAGTAAAATATAATAATTTAAAATAATGACGTAACTAGGTATTTCCAAAGTTACATTTGTACTTGTTTTTTTTTCTTCTTGAAAAAAGTTTACGTCAGGCAGCTAAGCAAAAAACATAGACAAAATCGTTTGAAAAAAAATTACTAACAATATAATTCCATGTTCTCAATGGTCAATAAAATCTTCCTTGGTCTAAAAAAGGACTTAATATTCAAGGACATCGCTTAAGCAACCTGCGCTTCGCGGACGATATTGTTTTGTTTTCGGAAGATCCACTGGAACTCCAAACTATGATCTCAGAACTCAACGAGGCTGGCACAAAGGTAGGACTGGAGATGAATATCACAAAAACAAAAGTGATGACAAACCACCTCAAGAAACCCATTTTAATTAACGATATCGACCTAGAATACGTAGAGGAATATATTTACTTAGGCAAACAGGTATCCTTTAGAAATACTAGCAATGTAGAAGAGATAGACGTCTGTCTATATATATATCGCTCCACTTGGAAAAAATACTGGGCTTACAAAGAGGTTATGAAGTCAGATATGGAATATAAACTGAAAAAGAAAGTGATGGATTCATGTATCCTACCATGCCTAACCTAAGGAAGCCAAACATGGCTATTTGATTCGACAGCAAGAAGAAAATTAACATCGTGTCAAAGAGCAATGGAACGCAGTTCCTTAAAAATTTAACTCAAAGATAGAGTTCGTCACGAAAATATTCGGAAAAAAACAAATGTTATAGATGCTCTAACATTCGCCCGACTTTTGAAATGGAAGTGGGCTGGACATCTCGCCCGCCAATCTGACAAGAGGTGGACTAACGCTGTGACTTTGTGGGAGGGCCCACATGGCTACAGACTCGTTGGTAGACCAAACGGAAGATGGAGAGACGAGACAGAAGAAACCGCAGGAAAAGCATGGACAATCACTGCAAAGAATAGAGACGAATGGAATGCTCTGGAGGAGGCCTTTACCCGTCGAGGGGTTCAGCTGACTTAAGCAAATGTTATTATCACGTATAATAATTAGAATCTTATTAATCACATACAATTTGTTATTGAAGAATAAAAATTGTTATATTAAAGTTATTTAACGAAATTGAACTAATTAATAAATAAATAAAAATTAAAAAAAAAGTCATTATTTACTAATTTATTATTTTGAAATGTATTCTTATTATAATTTGTCACTGAATAAACAGGCTTTTTTATTTATTTATTTATAATGGTCAATAAAGTCTAATTTCCAACGGTCCTTGGGTGGAAATCGAACCCAGAACTTCCGGAGTGGTGGACTAGCGGGGAAACCATATTGCTACGAAGGTCGTCAAAAACTATAGCAAGAAACATGCTTACCTGGATTGTTTCCTATGAGCGACCCTTCCAGCTGCCATTTAGGCACTTTGGAGTCGAGGGTCTGGTAGAAGATGGCGAGCAGCGCCGCGAAGAAGCCCACCAGCACAGCGTAGAAGATCAGGTAGAATAACAGGATCTTGGCTGCGGACAAAAGAACAAACATGTTATTAAACGAGCGAGGGAAGCCATCCGTGTCTACTTGAATCCAGCGTTTGCATGTAAGGTCATTAGTACCTGGGCGACCGAGCTTTGCTCCGTTACATCACAAACATTAACTATTTTTTTTAAACTTGTCTAAAAACAATGCAAAATAAAAAATTATATATAAACTTAAACACAAAGAAAATAAAAGTCAGTCACCGAGTGGGATTCGAAGCCGTAACACTCTTTCTAGCGGTCGGTATCCTTAACCGCTGAGCTAAAAACATGGCGGTCGGCGCGGAGAAATTAACGACCATATTTTGCGTGGAAAGAAAAACGCGTAAAAACTCGAAAACACGCGTTTTCCCAAACATAAAACTAATCTAGATCGATTTTTTACCCCCGAAAACCCCCATATACAAATTTTCAGCGAAATCGTTAGAGCCGTTTTCGAGATCACAGAAATTTATAAATAAATATATATATATATACAATAATTGCTCGTTTAAAGGTATAAGATTTATTAAGAGTCCCCTTACCCTAGACCAAAATACAATTTTACGAAGGCATACGAAGGCAATTATCTAGGGTAATAACTGGTTTCCGACGCTAAAAATATGAACTTGAAATACTTAGAATATAGTGTGTTATATCATTTTTGACCATCAGTATGGGAAAGTTCGAAATCGTTATATTTTCTTTCCAGTTCATAATTTTAATGTAGGAAACCAGTTATTACCCTAGATAATTGCAATTTCTTTACAATTACCGATTTTTACCAAAATCTGACATGTGGTTTCAAAATTAAACGTAGACTACGTTTGTATAGAGAAGTCTAGGGTAAGGGGATTCTTAAGTACAAATATTTTAAGGGGTGATTCAGTCCATCATTTTGAACAACTTTTCTTAATAAAAGTATATCGAAACACCAAAAAATTGGACTGGATCACCACAATATATGTAAGAAGGGACATTGTACATATGTATGTTCGTTCGACGATAAGTCAAGTAGTTTTGATCGGAGCTTGATGATCTTTGGTATGCATGAAGAAGCAGCCAATAGAATTTTTAAGCTTGAACAAGAGCAAAACCTGTCCAAAGGTTGCCAACACATGGAGTTCACAGTTCCGGGCGAATATATTGCTTTAGAGGCCTAATGGTGATGTAAGCTCGAAATATTTTTAACCAACTTAAAAAAAAGAGGTGGTTAACAATTCGTCGCTATCTTTTATTATATTCACCGATTATTCCAAAACGCCTGGAAAAAATTGTTTGAAACTGTCCGGTTGTCCCATAGAAATTGTATGAAAATCAGTTGTTTAGTTTGGAAGTGAAGTTGGTTTTTTTATTTCTTTTTTTGCCAAGTTGCCCACTTGGCAAAAAAAGAAATAAAAGGCCTTGGTTTTTAGTTTTGACAAATGATTTAACAACTAACATCCCACTTATTACCTTTTCGTCTTGTGGCTCTGCGATTCCTACGGATAGAAACCCGTGTCCTACAACATGGTCTCCATAAAAGATACAAACCGATAGTGTATAATGTATGTTATTTATAGAAACCTAAGTAACACTTACACAGGAACGTAAATATTGTTGTTTGTATGCGCTTTAGGGAAGCCTTACAGTACATACCTATTACCTACGCACTGTTTACCACCGCGAGTGGTGTAATCACTATGTTTGTTTAGTTTCCACGCCATTACGGTGACCTGTTTTTACGTTTCACGACATTAGTATACGTAAATATGTAACAGGTATAGATTTGATTGCTGTACGTGTGTGTATCATCTTCATCTTCATCATCTTTTGGTCTTTTATGTCTTCACTGCAGGAGCACGATCCTCTCTGTACTATTAGAGCCATATTTGGCCAGAGCAGCCAGAGAGAGGATTTGGCCTACACTCTCTACGCTGGCTAGACGGTTGGGAAGGCCTCACTGATGTTTATAAGCTTTGTTTAGCTTGAATTTCTACTCTGCCGGAAACCACACGGCAGAAGTAACTGACCAACAATTGGTTCCGTAGTAAACAAGGAACCCGTATAGTTTCGCCATGTCTGCCTGTCTGTCTGTCTGTCCGCGGTCCTACTCAGAAACTACAAGTACTAGAAAGCTGTAATTTGGCATGGATATGTATATTAATCATGGCGAAAAAGTCGTAGAATAAAATCTGGAAAAATATTTTTTTTTAGGTTAGCTGCCATACAAGTAAAGAGGTAGTCAATATTTTTTTTCTCGACAAACACATTGTGTGGGGTGTCGTTGAATAGGTCTTTCAAAAACATTGTGAGCTTGTTAACACCATTTTTGGATTTAGGGATCCGTTTCTGAAATATTTGGGTTTAAAGTGAAAATTTTTGTTGGAGGCAAGTGTCCCCCCCTCTATCTGCTAAACGGTTATATATGGCCACGTGAAAAAAAATCTTTCTAGGACTTGTTGTATCTGAGTAGGACCGCGGACAGACAGACAGACATAACGAAACTATAAGGGTTCCTTGTTTACTACGGAACCCTAAAAATAAAAAAAAGAACATACTACAAGACTTTTATATTATGTAATGTGCTACTACGGAACCCTTCATGGGCGAGTCCGACTCGCACTTGGCCGCTTATTTTGGATTCCACTGTTACTTTAATTTCATTAGAGGTAGGTATACTATAGTGATCTAGTATATGGGTATGTACCTCACTATTACACGTTGAATATGCTATAATATACTGTGCTATATAATATACTAGCCGCGCACGCGGTGTTACCCGCGCCTAAAGTAGCCTAAGTGTTAATCCAGGGTGGCAGCTTCCTGCATACTAAATTTTATTAATATTGGTCCAGCCTTTTGCGCTTGAAGAAGTAACAAACATACACACACACTTTCGCCTTTATAATATACTAGCAGTCCATCCCGGCTTCGCCCGTGGTACATACATAGCCTATGTCACTCAGGGATAACATACCTATCCAACAGTGAAAGAATTTTTAAAATCGATCCAGTAGTTTCGGAGCCTATTCAATACAATCAAACAAACAAATCTTTCCTCTTTATAATATTAGTGTATAGTGTAGAAATGTGATTACTCATAAAATAACTGTCCTATATGTATGTAACCTATACTTGGTCACAGACTTAGATCATAATGGCATGGAACTATGTTTAATACCATAATGAGAGTGTAATTATAGCAAGTAACTAAATATACTAGACTAAATTTACTTTTTGTTGTGTGTTAGTGGCCAACACTGGTGTCAGATTTTTCAAGCTGCCTAAAGGCATTCGACATAGCTTAACGAGTGCCATACAAAGATGACAGCCGGGACCAACGGCTTATAAGTGCCTTCCGAAGCACGCAGGAGCTCAAGATTTTTTTATGCCACTTGTGGTCACCCATCCAAGTGCGGACCACGCCCGGTGTCGCTTTACGTGCGAAAGCGCACTCCCGCCGGGCCGCCGAGCTCCTCAAGCCAACACTAAATTTACTTACAGGATCTAACAAAATCATACATATGTTTTGCTATTCACACAAACTCGCATTGCTATCGCTGAACTTGTTTAGAAGTCCAAAATGTATTTAACATATTTGAGCCATTTAACCAATTTAGCCATATCCTATAGCATGTAAATCACACTTTTACAACATATATCCTAGTATGTTGCAGAGGAGAATGTTAAAATTATAAACAACAAAATATCCACGGGTAAGTAGGTCATTTTGGAAATCTTTGGGAGAGGCCTATGTCCAGCAGTGGACGTTATGCGGCTGAAATGATGAAGTATTGCTGTTATTTGATCGCCGAAACCCGCGACTTCGTTCGCGTCGACTTTATGCCTCTGGAAAATGCTCATCAGGCTGGACAACTTTTGGTAAGGCGACATTTATACATTTATTATAGTTTAGCTGGACCACTATAGTTCTACATCCATTTTCCAAAATCATTTATACTTACCCTATATGTTGCCGAGGCTTAACAGCTATATATATATGTATACCAAAAAAAAGTTCATTCGAATCTGTCCAGTATTTCCGGAGATTAGCGTGTACAAACAGACACACAGACAAACAGATTAACAGATTTTTTATTATTTTTACTGTGTCTCCATCGCCCGCAATTTTTTTTTTGGATATATATTTAATACAATAATAATGTACAGACACACTTTTGTACTGTTTTATTATGTGTATAGATTACATGATATTTTTCAATCAGATTTTCCGTTCAGTTTCTTTATCACCCGGAAATATAATTTGGTCTCGAATGCTTTTTCTTTACCTTTATAAAAAACAAAATAGTCTACACACAAGTCCTGTTGCCCGGCTGAATACGTGAACGGTATTTCGAAGGGCATGTTAATTTCGTCAAACGTCAAATCATCCAAACTAAACCATCCCTGAAATAAAAATGAGTTTTATTAAAGTGAATACCTACTTCTTTTGGCGCTTTGGGCATGCACGGAAAGCATTTTTGTGATGGGTAAAAACCATAGAACTCGCGACACCGTTACGGTCACTAAGTTTTCACTTCTGTCGACACTCCCGGAGAGCCACCGTGTTTTTTTTTTCTTTAGCAGCTCTTTTCTAATTTGCAATGTGTTCCGTCATTGGTGTCAGAACCTTTAGTTGTAAAAAATGCAAACTGAATTTTTTATCGACAAATCACCCCCTACAATTTTTGAAGTGAAACCTTTTTTTGGAAACTTCTTTTTTTTGGTTTTAAAATAGCATTTAAATACAAAATGCAAAATACTTTTCATATTTATCTACTATTTCAAATGCAAAATTCCGAATATTTTTGTGTATGCTAAATGCAAAATAGGTATTTTCGAAATAAAACAGCCCTGTTTTACAGGGGCTTGCCAGGTTTAAAAGCGGGGGAGGGGTTGCGGAGACACCAGATTGCGGGTGCGAGTTTCCGATCTGTATGTAGGTAATACTATTATTAGTGCTGTGCTCTCGCTATAGTCAGGTAATAAATAGTTGTGCTACTTACAGCCTTCAATGGGCACGTAATATTTTTTGGTAACATACTCATCACATATTTCCCGAAAAAATGTTTATGACAAAAATCACAAAGTTGGAATTTTAAAACTGCTGGTAGAGGCACATAGCGTCCGCTTATAATTTCGTAGAATGTCATTGTAACCTAGAAAAACAGAGTATTAATAAAAGTAGTCCTCTTTTCATTTCATAGAATGCCCCTGCAGAGGACACCTACAACAACAACACAAAACATTTAGTGAGTAGATTCGTAATTACCCGTATATAGATCCTCATCATCATCATTTCAGCCGCAAAACGTCCACTGCGACGAACCGATGGCCGATGGGGCAAAAAGGTTCTCAAATGGTGACCACGTACAGGCAAGCGAAGCGCAGGACACCCACTCACAAGGTGGACTGACGACCTAAACAAGGTCGCTGGAAGGCACTGGATGCAAGCCGATCTAGATCGGTCGTTTTGGAAATCTCTGGGAGAGGCCTATGTACGTATATAGATATTTTTATCAATTCAGTTTTCCAAAATTTTCAAAATGGTCGAAATACAAGTGTTGAAATTTTTTTTAAATCATATTTTGGCCATTTCGAAAAATATTCAAAATGTTCATTGTTTTTGTTACCCTTACTTTTTGTCTGAACAACTTTTTTATCCAATAAACTCTTAGAGCATTAAACCAACATAAACTTTAACGGGTCGGGGGCGGATGTGACTTTCAAAGTCAACAGATCACAGTGCCACTAGTATAAATTTATCTCGAAACTGAGACGCTTCGCTCGCTCGGTCAATAAGGACCGAGCGAGCGAAGCGTATAAATTTCGAGATTGGCCAAAAATCACTACTTGTATATCCTTTGAGAATCACGGGTCTATTCAACCCGGTCCTTTGAGAGGCTTGCGTGGGGATACAGATCCAGCACGTAGGTAGAGGCCCTTGGGAGAAGTTGTTGTCATGGGGCGCTCCCGCCCGCCAAAACCTACTCCTGGATATACCTATGAAAGGGTGTACCCTTGAATAGGTTTTGGCAGAAGAAAAATCTATTGTATGAAAAAGGGAAAGGTTTAATGGTTATGGAATGAAGTTATTGCAATAGTCATGATTATAGGCAGGAGGTGGCTTGCCGCCCACTAAATGGGCCCCTCAAACGCGCCGACAATAGTTGCCGGCAAAGAAGCAACACCGTTGCGGACGACTCACGGGTGTCGAGAGGTGTGCTGCGCTTTCTCCGAAGTTACTCGCGTCGTTATACCCTTCAACACTTCCACCCCTGGAGCAACACCTCTAACGACTCCTCTCAGCACAGTCAATTAAGGCAATGCAGAGCTGAGAGCCCTGCGAGCCCTCTTGGGTCTCCACCCCGACCGATGAAGACGCGTCGGGGACGAGGGATCTGACCGGCTCTCTGGAGCACTCGGGTCCGTGGTGTCGTTACTCACCAACCGCTCGCCACAAGCTGCCTTGGCACTACTTGTATATTATTGTTATACCAACCGTCATATTGTTGCCAATACCATGAATTAACTCGCCAGAGAAACTCAAGTAGTAGAGCGAGCCCCGGCCATGCCTTCGAACGCTCGTTTCCGCGGACACTATGTACTTTGGGTTGGCGTACACTATCTCTGATCGCACTGGTATTAATGAGGTCGTCGTACCACTCGCAGCCTGTAAGTATAGTCATCATGGTGATGATAGGGTCAGAAAAGTATTATTCTATATATTTAAGTAGGTCTTTTAGATTATCCATAATTAAATTTTTAACAAACAAAACAACGGACTTTAATTTCTTTCAGGAGTTTTTTTCCATATCTCCAAAGCTCTTCATCATGACTTCACCAAATTAATATCGGACCAATTTAGTAAAGGCTTTCAAATAAAAAAAGAATCATCAAAATCGGCCCACGGTTGACGAAGATATCGCGTGACACAAATACAAAAAAAAAACATACACTCAAATTGAAAACCTCCTCCTTTTTGAAGTCGGTTAAAAAATAATAAACCCATAGGTATTTTTCAGTTTATCAATGAAAAGAAAAATACGTGTAACTACAATATTTTCTAATACTTTGACGGATGGGCCAAGAATATTTTGTCATATCATGCCGGATAATCATCATGGAGCGAGGTGGTACCATATTCATGGTATGCTCGACTGCCACAAAGGGAAGATCTTCCCGACAAGCATAGTGTTTCGCCTGGGGAACCGCGACTCCCACTGTGTATAGTCGAAGGTTGTATATATACGCAACCAATCTCAGGAACTTTAACCCTTTAACCGCGAGCGTCGCATATATGTGACAAACATTGTCGGGCCCATTACGCGAAGGTCGCATATTTGCGACAAAAAAAATGCTCGTATGGCACATAACTTACGTATCCATATCCGTTTTTGGTTGTAGATAGGTATGTTAGATTTACCATGTCTCGCGCTGGGGGCACGACAACTGATATAAAGTCTCGCGGTGAAAGGGTTAATATCGAGATGTAGAATGGGTCAGCGCCATCTTACATGCTTCTTGAGAACTATTTCTATGGCTTTTTTCATTGTCTCAGTAGATCTTGTACAGTGGCGTAAATGTCACCACAAAATTAAAATAAAGCTATTTTAATATTAATCTGAAACCACACATACGAAAAAAGGTTCCCATACCTGAACAAAGGCAAAACACGAAGCAATCAGGATATAAATACATTTTGTTATCCACATCATGTTGTCCAAAAGACCACTTTTATCTAAACAAATGTACCTAACCACTAAAATTTATATGCAGGTATTGTATTGTATTATACCTATTAAAATCACAAATTACATTTTGATTTACGTAGGCGGGTCCATATTGGCTCTCATAAATTTCTAAATCCTATTTTTTATCTTACTACCGATTTGTGTTCATAATCATCACTCTTCATAATTTTATTCTTCATACTTTTTTAGATAGATAGATAGATAGATAGATAATACGTTTATTCACGAAAACTGCATCACATACACACACACACATATGAAGTAGGTACAAGAACAGAGCAATACATAAAAAAAAACTTAACGATAAACATGCAACAATTACAACAATGATGCTGTACAATACATGTATGTGCTGCAGTAGCGCAAAGCAGGCCAATACTCAGCGTGGTTGGCCTAAAAGGCGGCACACTGGTTTTCAGTTTCAGCCTATAGGTGAGCAGTCGGGTGCAGTATTGGTGTATTATAATGTGTGAAAGATAAATTTACTACGTAATGAATAATTGTTCTAATATTTGTTGGGTAAGTAAGTGAGTTGATTAAATTTATATTGATAAAAAAATGAGCTCAAGAATTGAAAACAAGGGCAATAATAATATAAGTAAAACAATCTCGTGCAATTGCGCATTATAAAATTAACTAAAATTATGATTAAATTAAATATAGAATTAATATTTTAGAAATGAGGATTGAAACGCCACAAGTTACCATGCGACAAAGTTTTTTCGGATCCTTAGGCGAAACAGATAAGCCGCCGGCTGCAGTAAGTACATCTCCTACATCCGTCAGCTCATCTGCTCATCCAAAAGAGCACACCTGTAATGTTTTCTAAAACTATTTTTAGATTGCAGAAGTCTAAGAGGGGGTGGGATATTGTTCCAGCACTTCGTCGCATGGTAACGGAAGCTGCCTCTAAATGCCGCTGTTTTGTGCTTCTGCACCGATAACGGAGGTCTCATTGACCGGAGGCTACCGGAACCACGTGGCTTAGAAAATACCAATTTATAAAACTTTAACTTAATTTGGCCACTTTGGGGCTAACTCAATCTGTGTGTTTTATTGCTATGTATTTATTTAGTATACCGTAGTATAATTTTATTTTCTAACTGATTTAGTTTTTTAGTCCATATTTTTACGTCGATAAAGTGCGATTCCTGGTTCCTAGTTCATACTATGTGATTCTGGTTTTTACGCTGAGACTTTAGTATTTTCCTAACAAAATCTTTAAAAATACTTACGACCATCTTGATGTGTGCCTTGAGGTCTTCAGGCATGTTGGCAGGCAGCTCTTCCGTGGTGTTGTAAGGTTTGGGGACCCAGTTGAAGATCTGGAAAAAAGCAGTAGGTTGTTTATTTATTTCTGGCTTATGGCATTTTTCTTTTCTACCAGTTCGTCGTGTACTATTATTCTTTAGGGTTAGGCTACACCTGTCAGCACGGAGAGCAAAGAAACGCCTCAGCACGGGCCGGGCTGAAGTTTTCCTTCACGGTTCCGAGCTACAAGAGCATATAAAAGTTGTGTTTGTGCTGTTTCGTGCTGCCAGATGTATTCCATCTCTTACAGTCTATTGCTGCACTTTAGGCCACTCTTTTATAAGCAGGCGTTTTGGTGATTGCCATAGATCAAGCTATGTTGACCAATGGCCAAATCTTCAGATTCCTCTTTCTCGTAGTTAATTCTCGTTTCAACAGATTCCCATATTTACTGACAGAGTGACTAACCGTATAGTCCTGTGCCATCGCCAATGGTGGTAGGAAGGATATTAACCTTGTTCAACTTAAGAGAGAAGCAAGGGCCAGCTTTGCACTTGTACTATTTGGAGACGGTGCAGGGGTAAAACTCATCAACCGGCACTTAACAGACCAGTTTGTCTCCTAGACTGGCGGACCAAGGAGCAAACAACCAATTCTCAGCACCAGTGAGCAAAAGATACCTTGTTCAGCTTGAGGAAGACGCAGGGTCCAGCCTCCTCGTAGTTGTACTGGTTGGCGGGGGTGCAGGGGTGGAACTCGTCGACTGGCACATCGCAGACCTGCTTCTCCCCCAGGTTGTAGGACGTGGCGGAGCAGGGCACTCGGTTCTCAGCACCAGTAGCTTCACCACTGCCGCTACCCTTCTTGCGATATTCTGGTGCAAAAATGCAAGATATAGTATAGTACACTATCGCATCTTTTTCCAAATGGGACAGACAAAACCCTATAAGTAGGTGTTACGGCCCTGGATAGATATAATCCTGGGCCGCAAGTCTTAAAGCCCATTTTAGCATGATGATGGGCGAGAAAGTGGAAAAAGGAATAAAAATAGTGGAGAGTAGCTAGCTGTAGTATCATCTATTTGATCGGTTTTACGATCAGCGCGGGAAGAGAAGCTACGTCAGTAGGCAATATGACGGACAAAAACATTATTTAATATCTCTCTGATTTGCGGGGGACACTGAGGAGCATTATCTCGCGGGAAGGGGTGTCGAGCTTCCATTCTATATGTAAGTATTTACATTAATTAATTACCCCGCCATAACTGCCCTAAAGCTGTATTGCAGTACTTACGGTCTAGGAACTCGTCGATGACCTTGGCCCACTTGAGCACGGAGCCTTTGTCGTTGGCCTTGTAGTAGATGAGCGTGCTCTCCACATTGGCGGAGTCAGGCAACGGGCGGAAGCCCATACCTGAACAAACAGACATTTAACTAAAGTTAAAACAATGCATATAGGTATATAGTAACAACACAGTTTCTGCCTTCCCCTGTAGAGAACGTATGCAAATAATAACTGGCCAAATGTAGAATCTTCGGCTGGATTAAAATTACTAATAACACTTTGATTTTCAATTATCTCTGGTTCAAAACCCGAACCAACATCCCTCAGAAATAATTTAGCTTCAGGGTCCAAGAACTCAATAGAACCAACCAAGTAAGTAAAATATAATAATTTAAAATAATGACGTAACTAGGTATTTCCAAAGTTACATTTGTACTTGTTTTTTTTTCTTCTTGAAAAAAGTTTACGTCAGGCAGCTAAGCAAAAAACATAGACAAAATCGTTTGAAAAAAAATTACTAACAATATAATTCCATGTTCTCAATGGTCAATAAAATCTTCCTTGGTCTAAAAAAGGACTTAATATTCAAGGACATCGCTTAAGCAACCTGCGCTTCGCGGACGATATTGTTTTGTTTTCGGAAGATCCACTGGAACTCCAAACTATGATCTCAGAACTCAACGAGGCTGGCACAAAGGTAGGACTGGAGATGAATATCACAAAAACAAAAGTGATGACAAACCACCTCAAGAAACCCATTTTAATTAACGATATCGACCTAGAATACGTAGAGGAATATATTTACTTAGGCAAACAGGTATCCTTTAGAAATACTAGCAATGTAGAAGAGATAGACGTCTGTCTATATATATATCGCTCCACTTGGAAAAAATACTGGGCTTACAAAGAGGTTATGAAGTCAGATATGGAATATAAACTGAAAAAGAAAGTGATGGATTCATGTATCCTACCATGCCTAACCTAAGGAAGCCAAACATGGCTATTTGATTCGACAGCAAGAAGAAAATTAACATCGTGTCAAAGAGCAATGGAACGCAGTTCCTTAAAAATTTAACTCAAAGATAGAGTTCGTCACGAAAATATTCGGAAAAAAACAAATGTTATAGATGCTCTAACATTCGCCCGACTTTTGAAATGGAAGTGGGCTGGACATCTCGCCCGCCAATCTGACAAGAGGTGGACTAACGCTGTGACTTTGTGGGAGGGCCCACATGGCTACAGACTCGTTGGTAGACCAAACGGAAGATGGAGAGACGAGACAGAAGAAACCGCAGGAAAAGCATGGACAATCACTGCAAAGAATAGAGACGAATGGAATGCTCTGGAGGAGGCCTTTACCCGTCGAGGGGTTCAGCTGACTTAAGCAAATGTTATTATCACGTATAATAATTAGAATCTTATTAATCACATACAATTTGTTATTGCAAATCATCATCCCTTCAATACAATAATCAGCAACCCGTCAATAGCCCGAAAAAATCATATAACTTTAAAAAAATAGTAGAAAACAAGGCAATGGATGGTGACTTAAGAAATGCTGCCAAAATTCTTTTTTCAGACGACACACTTGCTCCCAACAATGCAGAGACGTTGCGAAGCCTTCGCGACAAGCATCCCTCGGCCATCACGACCTCTGCGCCTCCAAATCCTCCAAATTTGACCCAGTTGGCACTCGAAATTAATATTGAGGACACTTTCGATGCTATTATGTCATTCCCCAATGGGTCTGCTGGCGGTATCGACGGACTCACGCCTCAACATCTCAAAGACCTTATTAGTGTGTCTGCAGGTGACGCTGGCAGGACATTGTTGGGTGACATTACAAAATTTTGCAATTTTTTATTTTCAGGCAGTTTAACGGAAAATTTCAAAACCATTCTCTTTGGGGCACGTCTATGCGCTTTCAAGAAAAAAGATGGAGGCGTGCGCCCTATTGCTGTTGGATGCACGCTCCGCAGGCTTGCTTCTAAATTAGCGTGCAAAAAGAATTCTGGAAATCTAAAAACATTATTTGAACCTATTCAGTTAGGTTTTGGTAGCCGTGGAGGTTGCGAAGCAGCAGTACATTCGGTTCGTACCTTTTTATATAACGACAACGAAGCTGATGTACTACTCAAAATTGACGTAAAAAATGCCTTCAACAGTATGGATAGGTCTACTCTGCTGAACGAAGCCCGTATACATACACCAAACATTTATAATTATATTTGGCAATGTTATAACACCCCTTCAAAATTATTTTTTAATGATAAAGAAATCTCCTCCGAAGTAGGCGTCCAGCAGGGAGACCCATTGGGACCAGCGCTTTTTAGTTTAGGTATGCACCCCATCATAGCTAATCTAAATTCTAAATTAAACGTCTGGTTCCTGGATGACGGGAATTTAGGGGGCAAGGTGGACTCCGTTAAAGATGATTTATCTAAAATAATTAAAAATTTTAGTAAAATAGGTTTAGAACTCAATTTAGGTAAGTGTGAGCTCTATGTCTCTACAAAGTTTGACGAAAATGACAGAAATTTAATCATTAAAAAATTTAAAAACATTGCTCCAGATATCAAAGTTTTAGAAAATAGTTCACTTTGCCTTCTAGGTGCTCCACTACTCGAGGAAAGCATTAGACCAATCCTAGAAAATAAATGTGAAACACTTTCGAAAAATATAAGTAGATTGGGCCTTCTGAATTCCCATGTCGCATTTACCATTCTTAAATATTGCCTTTTTGTTCCAAAATTTACATATATATTAAGAGCATGCCCAATCTGGAATCACTTAGACCTTTTGGAAAACTTAGATGCTACCCTCAAAAACGCTTTAGAAAAAATTCTAAATTTAAACCTCGATCACCGCGCCTGGATTCAAGCCTCTTTACCTATTCGATCTGGTGGCATCGGTATCAGAAAAATTTCTAGTATAGCTCTTCCGGCTTTCCTTTCGTCCGTTCACAGCGTATCACATTTGTGTGCGAAAATTCTTAAAATGTCTTCAGCTGATATACACTGTGCAACGGATGCAATCGATGCCTGGAAGACTCTCTGTCCCAATGAAAACATCCCAGAGGCACCAAACCGACAAAAACTCTGGGATGTCCCTCTGGTACAGAGAGATTATAACTATTTGGTTCAAAATTCTATCAGTGATTTAGACCGCGCAAGGCTTCTTGCCGTCTCTGAACATGAATCAGGACACTGGTTACACGCACTCCCCTCCGCCAACCTCGGAACACTTTTCGACAATGGCAGTTTTCGAATTATCGTTGGACTTAGATTGGGTGCTGCCATTGTCGAACGCCATCTATGTTTATGTGGCAGTGTCGTCGACAGGAACGGACTACACGGGCTACACTGCCAACGCAGTGCCGGCAGATTTTCACGCCACGGCTCCATTAACAATATCGTTAAAAGGGCGCTTGCCACCATCGATATCCCTAATGTGTTAGAACCTGTAGGAATAACTCGCGATGATGGCAAGCGTCCAGATGGTTTAACCCTTGTCCCTTGGGAGCGGGGGAGGGCACTCGTGTGGGACGCGACATGCGTCGATACGGTTGCCCCTTCTCGCCTCGGGGCGACGGTGTCAAGGGCTGGAGCCGCGGCTGAAGCAGCAGAAGACGCCAAGCGGCGAAAATATTCCTCTTTATCTAATGAATATATTTTTGTTCCGCTTGGCGTCGAAACTCTTGGTCCGTGGGGTCCAAGTACTAAAAAATTTATCAAAAAAATAACCCCTCGGCTTGTCGACGCCGCTGGTGACAAGAGGGCTGGCTCATATCTCGCGCAGAGGATTGCAGTAGCTATTCAGCGCGGGAATGCAGCCAGTGTTCTTGGCACCATGCCACATGATCAAGATTTAGATTTTTAATTTAGTTTTTTAATTTAGATTGTAATTTAGATATTAATTTTAATTGTATATAACGATACTATTTGTTATTGAAGAATAAAAATTGTTATATTAAAGTTATTTAACGAAATTGAACTAATTAATAAATAAATAAAAATTAAAAAAAAAGTCATTATTTACTAATTTATTATTTTGAAATGTATTCTTATTATAATTTGTCACTGAATAAACAGGCTTTTTTATTTATTTATTTATAATGGTCAATAAAGTCTAATTTCCAACGGTCCTTGGGTGGAAATCGAACCCAGAACTTCCGGAGTGGTGGACTAGCGGGGAAACCATATTGCTACGAAGGTCGTCAAAAACTATAGCAAGAAACATGCTTACCTGGATTGTTTCCTATGAGCGACCCTTCCAGCTGCCATTTAGGCACTTTGGAGTCGAGGGTCTGGTAGAAGATGGCGAGCAGCGCCGCGAAGAAGCCCACCAGCACAGCGTAGAAGATCAGGTAGAATAACAGGATCTTGGCTGCGGACAAAAGAACAAACATGTTATTAAACGAGCGAGGGAAGCCATCCGTGTCTACTTGAATCCAGCGTTTGCATGTAAGGTCATTAGTACCTGGGCGACCGAGCTTTGCTCCGTTACATCACAAACATTAACTATTTTTTTTAAACTTGTCTAAAAACAATGCAAAATAAAAAATTATATATAAACTTAAACACAAAGAAAATAAAAGTCAGTCACCGAGTGGGATTCGAAGCCGTAACACTCTTTCTAGCGGTCGGTATCCTTAACCGCTGAGCTAAAAACATGGCGGTCGGCGCGGAGAAATTAACGACCATATTTTGCGTGGAAAGAAAAACGCGTAAAAACTCGAAAACACGCGTTTTCCCAAACATAAAACTAATCTAGATCGATTTTTTACCCCCGAAAACCCCCATATACAAATTTTCAGCGAAATCGTTAGAGCCGTTTTCGAGATCACAGAAATTTATAAATAAATATATATATATATACAATAATTGCTCGTTTAAAGGTATAAGATTTATTAAGAGTCCCCTTACCCTAGACCAAAATACAATTTTACGAAGGCATACGAAGGCAATTATCTAGGGTAATAACTGGTTTCCGACGCTAAAAATATGAACTTGAAATACTTAGAATATAGTGTGTTATATCATTTTTGACCATCAGTATGGGAAAGTTCGAAATCGTTATATTTTCTTTCCAGTTCATAATTTTAATGTAGGAAACCAGTTATTACCCTAGATAATTGCAATTTCTTTACAATTACCGATTTTTACCAAAATCTGACATGTGGTTTCAAAATTACACGTAGACTACGTTTGTATAGAGAAGTCTAGGGTAAGGGGATTCTTAAGTACAAATATTTTAAGGGGTGATTCAGTCCATCATTTTGAACAACTTTTCTTAATAAAAGTATATCGAAACACCAAAAAATTGGACTGGATCACCACAATATATGTAAGAAGGGACATTGTACATATGTATGTTCGTTCGACGATAAGTCAAGTAGTTTTGATCGGAGCTTGATGATCTTTGGTATGCATGAAGAAGCAGCCAATAGAATTTTTAAGCTTGAACAAGAGCAAAACCTGTCCAAAGGTTGCCAACACATGGAGTTCACAGTTCCGGGCGAATATATTGCTTTAGAGGCCTAATGGTGATATAAGCTCGAAATATTTTTAACCAACTTAAAAAAAAGAGGTGGTTAACAATTCGTCGCTATCTTTTATTATATTCACCGATTATTCCAAAACGCCTGGAAAAAATTGTTTGAAACTGTCCGGTTGTCCCATAGAAATTGTATGAAAATCAGTTGTTTAGTTTGGAAGTGAAGTTGGTTTTTTTATTTCTTTTTTTGCCAAGTGGATAGAAACCTAAGTAACACTTACACAGGAACGTAAATATTGTTGTTTGTATGCGCTTTAGGGAAGCCTTACAGTACATACCTATTACCTACGCACTGTTTACCACCGCGAGTGGTGTAATCACTATGTTTGTTTAGTTTCCACGCCATTACGGTGACCTGTTTTTACGTTTCACGACATTAGTATACGTAAATATGTAACAGGTATAGATTTGATTGCTGTACGTGTGTGTATCATCTTCATCTTCATCATCTTTTGGTCTTTTATGTCTTCACTGCAGGAGCACGATCCTCTCTGTACTATTAGAGCCATATTTGGCCAGAGCAGCCAGAGAGAGGATTTGGCCTACACTCTCTACGCTGGCTAGACGGGTTGGAAAGGCCTCACTGATGTTTATAAGCTTTGTTTAGCTTGAATTTCTACTCTGCCGGAAACCACACGGCAGAAGTAACTGACCAACAATTGGTTCCGTAGTAAACAAGGAACCCGTATAGTTTCGCCATGTCTGCCTGTCTGTCTGTCTGTCCGCGGTCCTACTCAGAAACTACAAGTACTAGAAAGCTGTAATTTGGCATGGATATGTATATTAATCATGGCGAAAAAGTCGTAGAATAAAATCTGGAAAAATATTTTTTTTTAGGTTAGCTGCCATACAAGTAAAGAGGTAGTCAATATTTTTTTTCTCGACAAACACATTGTGTGGGGTGTCGTTGAATAGGTCTTTCAAAAACATTGTGAGCTTGTTAACACCATTTTTGGATTTAGGGATCCGTTTCTGAAATATTTGGGTTTAAAGTGAAAATTTTTGTTGGAGGCAAGTGTCCCCCCCTCTATCTGCTAAACGGTTGGCCACGTGAAAAAAAATCTTTCTAGGACTTGTTGTATCTGAGTAGGACCGCGGACAGACAGACAGACATAACGAAACTATAAGGGTTCCTTGTTTACTACGGAACCCTAAAAATAAAAAAAAGAACATACTACAAGACTTTTATATTATGTAATGTGCTACTACGGAACCCTTCATGGGCGAGTCCGACTCGCACTTGGCCGCTTATTTTGGATTCCACTGTTACTTTAATTTCATTAGAGGTAGGTATACTATAGTGATCTAGTATATGGGTATGTACCTCACTATTACACGTTGAATATGCTATAATATACTGTGCTATATAATATACTAGCCGCGCACGCGGTGTTACCCGCGCCTAAAGTAGCCTAAGTGTTAATCCAGGGTGGCAGCTTCCTGCATACTAAATTTTATTAATATTGGTCCAGCCTTTTGCGCTTGAAGAAGTAACAAACATACACACACACTTTCGCCTTTATAATATACTAGCAGTCCATCCCGGCTTCGCCCGTGGTACATACATAGCCTATGTCACTCAGGGATAACATACCTATCCAACAGTGAAAGAATTTTTAAAATCGATCCAGTAGTTTCGGAGCCTATTCAATACAATCAAACAAACAAATCTTTCCTCTTTATAATATTAGTGTATAGTGTAGAAATGTGATTACTCATAAAATAACTGTTGTAATAGGTATTTGTGAGCTAGCCTATTAAAACAAGTTATTTATTTAGGGAATTGTGTAAATAAACCAAGACCAATTTATAAGAAAAGGGAATATATTTAAAGATAACTAATGTACACGAAAACACTAATGTTACAGTCAGCAAGCAAATAGTTAAGCGTGAATGGCAATGATGAGTGATTATTATAATGCAAAAGAAGTCTAAGTTCTATCTAAACAAATACATTTAATGAGCGTATGATGGAATGAATAAGCTACGCGGAATAGCGGTATGACGCAAACAATATAATCGCCCGGCCAGTAACGTGATACGTATGCAAGCCGAACAATTATACTGCGTGAGAGCACACGAACGTTCTACCAGTGTCTCGATTAACGAATGCACCGAACGACGCGTACTGCCGGCTGAGGAGGGGCGACGGCCTTATATAGCCGGCGCGGCACGCGGTTGCGGGGGCTGAGGTACGGCCGGTCGGCAACAGGTGGCCGCGGGGCTTCGGAGCGGGGTCGGGCGACGTCACAGCAGCGGCGTGTGCGCATTGTTGTGATGGCGTGTTACAGGCTCCCCCTCTGGCTGCGAAGACGTCTCGGCGAGCAAGACAGGACTCTAGTGTTGATGTTCTTCTCCCGGAGTCTTCTTTGGTCGGCCACGAGTGCGTCTCAGTGGCTGTTGTGGCTGCGTGGGCTGAGTCTTCCTTGGTCGGCCACGCTTACGAAGAGGTACAGCTGGTGTGGGTAGCGGTACACTCTCGGGGCATCGGAACGGGCGGAGCGCCGATGCGTGGTACAGACCCAATGGCCTGTCAGGAGCGTTTGCATCTGCAATTTCAAAAGAGCTTGGTCCATGACAATGTAAGATAACATATGGACCGTCACGTCTAGGAGACAGTTTAGAACTAAAACCTTTTGCAGCGTTACTAAGTAAATGTGATTCGACCAGAACATGGTCTCCTGGTTGGTATTTAGGCGTTTCTCGCCTTTTCTGGTCGACAATTTCTTTTCTCTTCTCCTCTTTCATCTCTTGTGTTTCTCTTGCCCTTTTCAGTGAATCGGCAAGTAAGAGTAACTTCGGGGTTATTTCTGTCACAAAGTTCTCTTGTTCAATAATAGCTCTGAGATCATGATTCACATCATCAGGAGTGCGTAGTTCTCTACCAAATGTGAGATAAGCTGGGGTGTAGCCAGTGGTCGCTATGGTAGCAGTATTCATCGCAAATCTTATACTGGGTAACTTCTCTGGCCATGTTGTATGTTCTCCAGCTACTAGTATAGCTAATTGTGTTTTAAGATCTCGATTTCTTCTTTCTACAGGATTAGTTTCAGGATGATACAATGGCGTAAATCCTTGAGTTATGTTTAAGCAGAAGCATAACTGTTGCATAATCCCACTGACAAATTGACTTCCGTTGTCACTTATGAAACGACGTGGAGTGCCATATCGTAGTATAATCTCATCTAAAAGTACTCTAGCACATTCTTGTGCAGTTGCCTGTTGCAAGGCAAATAGTTCAACCCATCTTGAAGTGCAATCTTCAACGATGAATATCCAAGACAAATTAGTTTCAGACTTAGGTAGTGGTCCAAATAAGTCGAAAGAGATCACTTCAAATCGTTGATTCAGAGCTGTTGTTTGTAATAATCCAGCCGGTTTCAAGTTATTAGGTTTGTATCTCTGACATTGAATACAATTCCGGACGTAACTTTCTACTTGGGATCGCATTCCCTTCCAATAATATCTCTTGGAAATTCGATCCAATGTTTTCTCAACGCCGTAGTGTCCAGCAGTAGGTTCATCGTGGTAAGTAGATATAACCTTTATTTGTTCTCCTTTAGGCACTACTAGTTGGCAGTCTTCGTGTTCGACATCTGGATTATATCGATACAGTAAACCATTATTCAGAAGATATCCTTTGTTACTCCAGTAGCGGCTGTTTTCTTCACTGTTTACATCTTCAAAAGCCTTTATTATCTTTTCAATGTGTTCATCCTTAAGTTGCTCTGTTCTGATTTCCTTCGGATTCCTTCGAGGTATATCGATAACTATATTGCATATGCCACAATCTTCTTGCGTTTCTAGAGCACAGTTAGGCCGTGATAAAGCATCAGCTACGACATTCGTTTTTCCAGTTATGTATTGGATGTTAATATCATATGCTTGCAACTGTAATGCCCATCTTGCTAATCTTCCAGTAGGAGACTTAAGTGACATAAGCCATTTCAATGCTTGATGATCAGTCAAGACTGTAATAGGCGTACCTTCAATGTAACCTCGAAATTTATTAACTGCCCATACTACTGCAAGTGCCTCTCTCTCAGTTGTAGAGTAATTTCTCTCAGCTGGCTTAAGGAGTCTGCTTGCGTATTCGACCGGGTGTTCATTTTCCTTCTCCCCCTGCACTAAAACTGCTCCGATTGCATAACTGCTTGCGTCTGTTTTAATTACAAATGGCTTAGTGTCATCAGCTTGTACTAATACTGGAGCGGAGACTAAGTGCGTTCGGAGTGCCTCAAATGCATTTTGTTGTTCGTCCTCCCATTTCCATACAGCACCTTTTCTCGTGAGACGAGTAAGTGGCTCTGCTATTGACGCAAAGTTTGATATGAATCTTCGGTACCATGAGCACATTTGCAGAAATGATAGTAGGTGCTTGACGTTGGACGGGGACTTTTGGTCAGTAATTGCACTAACTTTATCTGGATCAACTTCAAGTCCTCGTGGTGTAATGTAGTGTCCTAGGTATTTCACTTTAGGACAGCAGAATTTACATTTATCCTTATTGATGGTTAGATCGTACTCTCGTATTCTGTCAAAAACTTGCTGTAAGTCTTCTAAGTGTTTCTTGAACGTTGATGAAAGTATTATGACGTCATCTAAGAATACTAGTACTTTTATATGATGTAGTGAAAGACGAAATCTGTCCATTAATCTCTGGAATGTTGCCGGTGCGTTTCGTAATCCAAACGGCATCCTCAAAAATTTATACATCCCAAACGGGGTAACAAACGAAGTTTTGATCTGGTCTTCTTCTCTTACTTTGATCTGCCAATATCCGGCGCGTAAATCAATTGTTGACATGAATGGCGTAGGCTTGGCGTTATGTAACAGATCATCTATCCTTGGCAAAGGATATGCGTCAGGCGATGTAATCGCATTTAGTTGACGATAGTCGATACAGACTCTTATACCTCCATCTTTCTTCGGAACCATGACTACAGGTGCGGACCATGGCGAGCTACATGATTCTATTATTCCTTCTTTCAACATTTTGTCAACTTCTTTTCTAAGAATTTCTGTTCTAGCTGGCGAGAGGCGATATGGTGTAACTGCAATAGGTCTGTGATCACCGGTATTAATAATGTGTTCAATCTGTGTAGTTGGCTTACCCTTTGGAGTGAACACGTCTTCATTTTGTTCAAGCAGCTCTTCTAATTCACGATTTTCGCATTCGTTTAATCGTACACTGATAGAATCGATACGGGCTTTGGGGGAATCAAATAACGCGGCAGAATTTGGTGAAAGTACTTCATCGTCGTACGATTCTAAGTTACGTTGTGCGTCGTAATATAAAGCATCAAGCACGGGTGAATGGCCATCAAACAGTAAGCGTGGACGTTTGTGCGGTGGCGTAGTGAGGTCTATCGGTATAAGTCTGTATGTATCTTGAGGTGGTGTATGAGGCGGCGTGCAAATGCTCAAACAAGGCGAGGGCTTGCTATCAGTCCCAATCACGTCGGATGGCATAGTTGCTTCCTTCGGTTCAACAATATTTATACCGTTGGGTGCTGTCAAAGCCATTATGTCTAATCCAACCTCTGTATCCACTGGTGATTTCAGCGCTTCTGGAGTGCTTTTCATTGGGGATACCATTTCCGATATCTCAAAGGTTGAGTGTATCCGTTCAATGATATCTTCATGTGCATCTTCCTCGTCTAAGTCATAGGCCTCAGAAGGGTTGTCCAGGAACCTACAAGTTAACTGTGGCAGGTTCAAAACCATCATGGCATCTGGTGACGTTTCTTCTGGCATGAGGAAGGATTAAAAACGTGCTCGGTATTACTCTCCCAAAAATCGTAACTGGGGCCTTAACTGTCAGTACAGTCTGAGTATTAGTAATACCATCTGCAAGAGTGACATCCATCACTTTCCTTTCAAATACATAGTTGTTGCCCTCCAACTGTTTATATAGTGAGAATGAGGCGACATTCGTTCTTGCTCCAGTGTCGATGTGCGCCAATCCTCTTATTTTGCCGACCTTGATCTCCACTGTAGGTCGTAGATGAATGCCTGAGCTAATCTTCAGGGAACAAAAGCTTATTCCCTCCGATGATGTTGACTTCCGGGTCATGCATTTCGGACAACGGCTACGTACCACACCTGGTTCTCCACAGCCATAACATGAGAACTTAGGCTTTCCTGGTACGGTAGTGCTGGTATGATCCTCAGGTTTCACTTGGGTCGGTGTATCCCGTTGCTCCTTCAGCTTTTTTCGGCAGACATCAATTGTATGGCCAGGAAAACGACAATAGCCACAACGTTGTCTTTTACCCATCTTTTGAATTCCATCAGGCTTGTGAGAATTCTTCTCCAACAAGTTACGCTCGATATCTCTCGCTTTCTCCAGCAACTGATCGAAGGTCTTTACTTTCTCTCGCACTATTTCTTTTCTAATCTCAAATCTGATCTGGCCAAAGATTAGGTCAATTTGTTGCTCCTCGGTGTGAGCTGGAGGGGGTAAATCGGCTATAAGTGCTCTTTTGCTTGCTACGAATGACTCCGTAGGAGTTTGAGGATCCTGTTTAATCTCGACTATTTCTTGGTATATTACGTAAGCCAATTTTTTCGGAGCGAAATTATTTCTTAACTTGGTCTCGAACTCCTCCCAGGTCTTTACAAAATCTTTAATGCCTTGCCACCAGATTGCAGCATCTTCCGTTAGGACGAGCGGTAAACCCATAATGGCATCAGAATCAGTAATTTGTTCTACCTTCTTATAGGTATTCAGTGCAGCTAGGAATGCCTCAACTTCAGCGGAGCTCCTACTTCCGCTATATTTAGCCTTGCATTGCGCGAGGGTACTCATCTTTTTGCTTCCACTAAGTTTCGATAGTAATCTCTCAAACTGTTCCTCGGACAAATTCATATTAGTGACCGGTTTACTCTTACGCGAACGCGGGATTCTACTATACGCAACCGAGTACGAGGGACGCGGGGTTGGTCTTGGCCTTAAATTACGATTAGTGGGCTGAGGCCCCGCGTTGGGCGCCAGTTTGTAATAGGTATTTGTGAGCTAGCCTATTAAAACAAGTTATTTATTTAGGGAATTGTGTAAATAAACCAAGACCAATTTATAAGAAAAGGGAATATATTTAAAGATAACTAATGTACACGAAAACACTAATGTTACAGTCAGCAAGCAAATAGTTAAGCGTGAATGGCAATGATGAGTGATTATTATAATGCAAAAGAAGTCTAAGTTCTATCTAAACAAATACATTTAATGAGCGTATGATGGAATGAATAAGCTACGCGGAATAGCGGTATGACGCAAACAATATAATCGCCCGGCCAGTAACGTGATACGTATGCAAGCCGAACAATTATACTGCGTGAGAGCACACGAACGTTCTACCAGTGTCTCGATTAACGAATGCACCGAACGACGCGTACTGCCGGCTGAGGAGGGGCGACGGCCTTATATAGCCGGCGCGGCACGCGGTTGCGGGGGCTGAGGTACGGCCGGTCGGCAACAGGTGGCCGCGGGGCTTCGGAGCGGGGTCGGGCGACGTCACAGCAGCGGCGTGTGCGCATTGTTGTGATGGCGTGTTACACTGTCCTATATGTATGTAACCTATACTTGGTCACAGACTTAGATCATAATGGCATGGAACTATGTTTAATACCATAATGAGAGTGTAATTATAGCAAGTAACTAAATATACTAGACTAAATTTACTTTTTGTTGTGTGTTAGTGGCCAACACTGGTGTCAGATTTTTCAAGCTGCCTAAAGGCATTCGACATAGCTTAACGAGTGCCATACAAAGATGACAGCCGGGACCAACGGCTTATAAGTGCCTTCCGAAGCACGCAGGAGCTCAAGATTTTTTTATGCCACTTGTGGTCACCCATCCAAGTGCGGACCACGCCCGGTGTCGCTTTACGTGCGAAAGCGCACTCCCGCCGGGCCGCCGAGCTCCTCAAGCCAACACTAAATTTACTTACAGGATCTAACAAAATCATACATATGTTTTGCTATTCACACAAACTCGCATTGCTATCGCTGAACTTGTTTAGAAGTCCAAAATGTATTTAACATATTTGAGCCATTTAACCAATTTAGCCATATCCTATAGCATGTAAATCACACTTTTACAACATATATCCTAGTATGTTGCAGAGGAGAATGTTAAAATTATAAACAACAAAATATCCACGGGTAAGTAGGTCATTTTGGAAATCTTTGGGAGAGGCCTATGTCCAGCAGTGGACGTTATGCGGCTGAAATGATGAAGTATTGCTGTTATTTGATCGCCGAAACCCGCGACTTCGTTCGCGTCGACTTTATGCCTCTGGAAAATGCTCATCAGGCTGGACAACTTTTGGTAAGGCGACATTTATACATTTATTATAGTTTAGCTGGACCACTATAGTTCTACATCCATTTTCCAAAATCATTTATACTTACCCTATATGTTGCCGAGGCTTAACAGCTATATATATATGTATACCAAAAAAAAGTTCATTCGAATCCGTCCAGTATTTCCGGAGATTAGCGTGTACAAACAGACACACAGACAAACAGATTAACAGATTTTTTATTATTTTTACTGTGTCTCCATCGCCCGCAATTTTTTTTTTGGATATATATTTAATACAATAATAATGTACAGACACACTTTTGTACTGTTTTATTATGTGTATAGATTACATGATATTTTTCAATCAGATTTTCCGTTCAGTTTCTTTATCACCCGGAAATATAATTTGGTCTCGAATGCTTTTTCTTTACCTTTATAAAAAACAAAATAGTCTACACACAAGTCCTGTTGCCCGGCTGAATACGTGAACGGTATTTCGAAGGGCATGTTAATTTCGTCAAACGTCAAATCATCCAAACTAAACCATCCCTGAAATAAAAATGAGTTTTATTAAAGTGAATACTTCTTTTGGCGCTTTGGGCATGCACGGAAAGCATTTTTGTGATGGGTAAAAACCATAGAACTCGCGACACCGTTACGGTCACTAAGTTTTCACTTCTGTCGACACTCCCGGAGAGCCACCGTGTTTTTTTTTTCTTTAGCAGCTCTTTTCTAATTTGCAATGTGTTCCGTCATTGGTGTCAGAACCTTTAGTTGTAAAAAATGCAAACTGAATTTTTTATCGACAAATCACCCCCTACAATTTTTGAAGTGAAACCTTTTTTTGGAAACTTCTTTTTTTTGGTTTTAAAATAGCATTTAAATACAAAATGCAAAATACTTTTCATATTTATCTACTATTTCAAATGCAAAATTCCGAATATTTTTGTGTATGCTAAATGCAAAATAGGTATTTTCGAAATAAAACAGCCCTGTTTTACAGGGGCTTGCCAGGTTTAAAAGCGGGGGAGGGGTTGCGGAGACACCAGATTGCGGGTGCGAGTTTCCGATCTGTATGTAGGTAATACTATTATTAGTGCTGTGCTCTCGCTATAGTCAGGTAATAAATAGTTGTGCTACTTACAGCCTTCAATGGGCACGTAATATTTTTTGGTAACATACTCATCACATATTTCCCGAAAAAATGTTTATGACAAAAATCACAAAGTTGGAATTTTAAAACTGCTGGTAGAGGCACATAGCGTCCGCTTATAATTTCGTAGAATGTCATTGTAACCTAGAAAAACAGAGTATTAATAAAAGTAGTCCTCTTTTCATTTCATAGAATGCCCCTGCAGAGGACACCTACAACAACAACACAAAACATTTTGTGAGTAGATTCGTAATTACCCGTATATAGATCCTCATCATCATCATTTCAGCCGCAAAACGTCCACTGCGACGAACCGATGGCCGATGGGGCAAAAAGGTTCTCAAATGGTGACCACGTACAGGCAAGCGAAGCGCAGGACACCCACTCACAAGGTGGACTGACGACCTAAACAAGGTCGCTGGAAGGCACTGGATGCAAGCCGATCTAGATCGGTCGTTTTGGAAATCTCTGGGAGAGGCCTATGTACGTATATAGATATTTTTATCAATTCAGTTTTCCGAAATTTTCAAAATGGTCGAAATACAAGTGTTGAAATTTTTTTTAAATCATATTTTGGCCATTTCGAAAAATATTCAAAATGTTCATTGTTTTTGTTACCCTTACTTTTTGTCTGAACAACTTTTTTATCCAATAAACTCTTAGAGCATTAAACCAACATAAACTTTAACGGGTCGGGGGCGGATGTGACTTTCAAAGTCAACAGATCACAGTGCCACTAGTATAAATTTATCTCGAAACTGAGACGCTTCGCTCGCTCGGTCAATAAGGACCGAGCGAGCGAAGCGTATAAATTTCGAGATTGGCCAAAAATCACTACTTGTATATCCTTTGAGAATCACGGGTCTATTCAACCCGGTCCTTTGAGAGGCTTGCGTGGGGATACAGATCCAGCACGTAGGTAGAGGCCCTTGGGAGAAGTTGTTGTCATGGGGCGCTCCCGCCCGCCAAAACCTACTCCTGGATATACCTATGAAAGGGTGTACCCTTGAATAGGTTTTGGCAGAAGAAAAATCTATTGTATGAAAAAGGGAAAGGTTTAATGGTTATGGAATGAAGTTATTGCAATAGTCATGATTATAGGCAGGAGGTGGCTTGCCGCCCACTAAATGGGCCCCTCAAACGCGCCGACAATAGTTGCCGGCAAAGAAGCAACACCGTTGCGGACGACTCACGGGTGTCGAGAGGTGTGCTGCGCTTTCTCCGAAGTTACTCGCGTCGTTATACCCTTCAACACTTCCACCCCTGGAGCAACACCTCTAACGACTCCTCTCAGCACAGTCAATTAAGGCAATGCAGAGCTGAGAGCCCTGCGAGCCCTCTTGGGTCTCCACCCCGACCGATGAAGACGCGTCGGGGACGAGGGATCTGACCGGCTCTCTGGAGCACTCGGGTCCGTGGTGTCGTTACTCACCAACCGCTCGCCACAAGCTGCCTTGGCACTACTTGTATATTATTGTTATACCAACCGTCATATTGTTGCCAATACCATGAATTAACTCGCCAGAGAAACTCAAGTAGTAGAGCGAGCCCCGGCCATGCCTTCGAACGCTCGTTTCCGCGGACACTATGTACTTTGGGTTGGCGTACACTATCTCTGATCGCACTGGTATTAATGAGGTCGTCGTACCACTCGCAGCCTGTAAGTATAGTCATCATGGTGATGATAGGGTCAGAAAAGTATTATTCTATATATTTAAGTAGGTCTTTTAGATTATCCATAATTAAATTTTTAACAAACAAAACAACGGACTTTAATTTCTTTCAGGAGTTTTTTTCCATATCTCCAAAGCTCTTCATCATGACTTCACCAAATTAATATCGGACCAATTTAGTAAAGGCTTTCAAATAAAAAAAGAATCATCAAAATCGGCCCACGGTTGACGAAGATATCGCGTGACACAAATACAAAAAAAAAACATACACTCAAATTGAAAACCTCCTCCTTTTTGAAGTCGGTTAAAAAATAATAAACCCATAGGTATTTTTCAGTTTATCAATGAAAAGAAAAATACGTGTAACTACAATATTTTCTAATACTTTGACGGATGGGCCAAGAATATTTTGTCATATCATGCCGGATAATCATCATGGAGCGAGGTGGTACCATATTCATGGTATGCTCGACTGCCACAAAGGGAAGATCTTCCCGACAAGCATAGTGTTTCGCCTGGGGAACCGCGACTCCCACTGTGTATAGTCGAAGGTTGTATATATACGCAACCAATCTCAGGAACTTTAACCCTTTAACCGCGAGCGTCGCATATATGTGACAAACATTGTCGGGCCCATTACGCGAAGGTCGCATATTTGCGACAAAAAAAATGCTCGTATGGCACATAACTTACGTATCCATATCCGTTTTTGGTTGTAGATAGGTATGTTAGATTTACCATGTCTCGCGCTGGGGGCACGACAACTGATATAAAGTCTCGCGGTGAAAGGGTTAATATCGAGATGTAGAATGGGTCAGCGCCATCTTACATGCTTCTTGAGAACTATTTCTATGGCTTTTTTCATTGTCTCAGTAGATCTTGTACAGTGGCGTAAATGTCACCACAAAATTAAAATAAAGCTATTTTAATATTAATCTGAAACCACACATACGAAAAAAGGTTCCCATACCTGAACAAAGGCAAAACACGAAGCAATCAGGATATAAATACATTTTGTTATCCACATCATGTTGTCCAAAAGACCACTTTTATCTAAACAAATGTACCTAACCACTAAAATTTATATGCAGGTATTGTATTGTATTATACCTATTAAAATCACAAATTACATTTTGATTTACGTAGGCGGGTCCATATTGGCTCTCATAAATTTCTAAATCCTATTTTTTATCTTACTACCGATTTGTGTTCATAATCATCACTCTTCATAATTTTATTCTTCATACTTTTTTAGATAGATAGTTAGATAGATAGATAATACGTTTATTCACGAAAACTGCATCACATACACACACACACATATGAAGTAGGTACAAGAACAGAGCAATACATAAAAAAAAACTTAACGATAAACATGCAACAATTACAACAATGATGCTGTACAATACATGTATGTGCTGCAGTAGCGCAAAGCAGGCCAATACTCAGCGTGGTTGGCCTAAAAGGCGGCACACTGGTTTTCAGTTTCAGCCTATAGGTGAGCAGTCGGGTGCAGTATTGGTGTATTATAATGTGTGAAAGATAAATTTACTACGTAATGAATAATTGTTCTAATATTTGTTGGGTAAGTAAGTGAGTTGATTAAATTTATATTGATAAAAAAATGAGCTCAAGAATTGAAAACAAGGGCAATAATAATATAAGTAAAACAATCTCGTGCAATTGCGCATTATAAAATTAACTAAAATTATGATTAAATTAAATATAGAATTAATATTTTAGAAATGAGGATTGAAACGCCACAAGTTACCATGCGACAAAGTTTTTTCGGATCCTTAGGCGAAACAGATAAGCCGCCGGCTGCAGTAAGTACATCTCCTACATCCGTCAGCTCATCTGCTCATCCAAAAGAGCACACTTGTAATGTTTTCTAAAACTATTTTTAGATTGCAGAAGTCTAAGAGGGGGTGGGATATTGTTCCAGCACTTCGTCGCATGGTAACGGAAGCTGCCTCTAAATGCCGCTGTTTTGTGCTTCTGCACCGATAACGGAGGTCTCATTGACCGGAGGCTACCGGAACCACGTGGCTTAGAAAATACCAATTTATAAAACAAGTACTCGGGTTGCTTATACTTTACAACGTCAAACATGAGCATTGCAAGATGAAGCTGCCTACGCGAATCCATGTTCAACAAACCAGCTTTGTTAAGGAACGGTGTGATATGACTACGAGGAGGAATGTTGAAACAAAATCTACAGCAAGCATTTTGTATACGTTGAACAATTTTTTGTGTTCTACGTAGTAGTCGTGGTCCGTAGACTAGGTCACCGTAATTTAATTTTGACAAAATAAGGGATTCGCACAAAACAATACGGACTTGCTCGCTCAACAGATTACGCACCTTATATAAAAGCTTTAATCTGTAGAAGCATGTTTTCACAAGGCTCAATACATGGCTTTCAAATCACAAATGGCTGTCAAAAGCTATGCCTAGGTTCCTAACTTCTTTCACACGCTCTATATTTTGACCAAGTATGTTAAGAGTAGGATTAGTTCGTAATATTTTTTTAATCTGCATGTTAGTGCCAAGAACCATGAATTTACATTTGAGTGGGTTCAGTACCAATGCGTTTCTAGCTGACCATTTGGCTACTCTGTCTAGATCTTGTTGCATCTTGGATACAGCAGAAGCGACTTTAGATGGATCCTCCGATATGTAAAGTTGAATGTCATCCGCGTAACAATGATATCTACAGTTTTGGATTTCCTTAGTAATATCCGCACAATATATAATAAACAGTAGTGGGCCCAGTATGGAACCTTGTGGTACTCCCCGGTTCACTAAAGCCGGTGAAGAAAAAGAAGGAGAAGCATTTTCCTTTGTCAACTTTACAGTTTGAGACCTACCATTTAAGTAACTATCAAACCATTTGACAGCATGGTGGTCAAGACCGAAGTAAGCTAACTTTGAAAGAAGGAGCGGAACACTCAAACTGTCGAATGCACGAGAATAATCAAGCACGCTAAAAATCGTACTGTGACCTAGATCTTGCTCTGCAAGGATATT
Organism: Acrobasis consociella; assembly: GCA_963555685.1. Taxonomy (NCBI): domain Eukaryota; kingdom Metazoa; phylum Arthropoda; class Insecta; order Lepidoptera; family Pyralidae; genus Acrobasis; species Acrobasis consociella. The sequence goes on from OY743106.1 coordinate 1,710,461, forward strand.
GTCAGTCACATCAAGAAGTGCTGTGACTGTACCGCGACCCTTACGGAATCCTGACTGCAAATCAGGTAAAATGTTATGCTCCTCCATATATTTACAAAGCTGCAAATATACTGCCTTTTCTAAAAGTTTTGACAGGAATGGTAAAATGCTTATAGGTCTTAGGTCACCCAATTGCGTAGGATCAACGCATTTCGGAATAGGGATAACGTTTTTTTATTCATACATTTTTATTACTATCATCGGAGCTCATAACATTTAGTGATCATAATTTTTTTATTAATACTGTTGCTACCAAGAACTAGTTTAAATTCATTTTTTTCAGAACTTTTTTCTTCATAACATTCAATTATCATATTTTTTTTATTAATAATGTTATTACTAATAACATACTACAACTCATAACGTTGTTGTTCAGAATAGTTTACTTTATAAAGGACAAGTATCATAATTTTTGTATTAATAAAAGCAATACTAAAAATATATTTTAACGTAGATTTGTCTTTGTAACGCATAGAAATGGATAACTTCGACCAAAAATAAGATGGGTTTTATAAGTTTGACGTATTTGTCAGTGTGTCTGTCTATTTTTCAAACAAAAATTAGTTTCAGGCGCTTCGCTGGCCACTGCCGCGGCACACTTGCTTCGCTCGCTCGGCTCGCGCTGTTGAGGTCACAGTTCTAACCTAACCTAACCTACTTTTCTGGCAGCAATTCGTTTTATTAAACAATAAAAGTAAAACCATTACTTTTAACCCCAAAAATGATAGGGGTTTTATAAGCCTGTCAGTGTGTCTATCTACTTTTCTATCAACAAAGTTTTATAACTTTGACTTACCTGTCTTGTACTTTCATTTAATGAATGATTGTTACCTATTCCATTTTATTTACACTTATGATTTTTTTAAATTAGGTAACTGTATAAAAGTGAATACATTAGTATAAAACAAATGTTTGATTATATATATTATCATTTTCAATAATATGGATAAAACACATATGATTACGAAATTTATAAAAAAAAAATATTAAAAAATTAAATGTATGAATATAATAGTTATTAGTTCGAATGATTATGAGTTTAGATCATTAGTATAAACAAATATATGAATACAAATATTATTAAAAACGAAGTATATGATTAGTGATATTATGAATTCCAATGATTATAGTTTGAAATCATTAGTATTTCAATCTTTTATGAAGAATGTTCACTATGATTTAAAATGGTACGAGAAATATTTTCGGACTTCCGATGATATGAGTTAAAAAGTTATGTAAGACAATGCGCACCCACGTAGGCACATATACAGGCAAATTGAACATTTATTGAATGACTGTATGATCATTTAAAAAACCTGAATATGTTTTATACGACTTTTTTGTAATGTCAATTATCTATGCATAATTATATAATGGAGCTATGCAGGATATATCTTCATGCATTCACTCTATCCGCTGTTTCGGTATTATGTACAATCAGTTTGTTATTTTTAGATTTTATTCAAGCGATAATGAACCATTTTGAACGATACGTGTTGACAGACTACTAACGCCTTTAGAAACACGATTATACCGACTTTCTTGGATGCTTCATTTCTTACTGTGCGTGTAGGCGAGAATCTACGAATATTAGAAAAATAACAAACAATGTATTCTCTGTCCACATTAACTTTAAGTATTAATTTAATTGTGAGTTGACGTCCTTGGAGAAAATGCTTCAGTGCAGTTTGTTACCGCTTCTTCTGCACTAGCGCTTTGGAAGCGGTAGTAAACTTAGCTGTAAGTAACCATTTGACGTCAACAATTGTGCAACAAAATAATGACGATTATTAAGAGATATTATAAATATCCTATGATAATAAAGATATATTTGAATTTGAATTTGAATTCTGAATCAGCCAATAGGCTAACCTTCCCCCGTTCTTGCCTTGTCGAGGCGGCCAGGCGCCCGCAGCTGACCGCCCAACACACTCGACAAGGCGAGAACGAGGGAGAGGTGCGAGGACGGGGGAGGAGGGACGGAGACGCATATTGCGCGGGACCTTAGAAGATTTAGTTCTGTTTGCATTACTTAGACTAATTCTGTGGTTACACCTAGGATAACAACAAAACAAACAACAACGTTAGGTCTTTTTGTCTCCACTGCAGGAGCACGACCCTCTCCGTACTACCAAAGCCATACTTGGCCAGAGCAGACAGAGGACTTGGCCTACACTCTCCACGCTGGCCAGACGGATTGGAGAGGTCTTATTGAAGTTTATATAAGCTAGGATAACCGGGTCGAAAATAAAACGCTCAAGAAACTAAATTGGAACCATCTATTGCGTGTTTATTGACATCCCGTCCAGAAAACATTACATAATAAATATCAATAATTTAATTTATTCATTTTATTGAAGCGTGACAACGAAACTTAACGTTAGTGGCGCCCTCTGGCTTATTCTAAAACGAATAGAAAATAACCGCCGACTATGTGGCTATTGCTAAGAATGGCAGCCCGGCGCTTGGCGGGTTGGCGGGTTGGCGGGTTGGCCAACGTTGGCGAGCGTGGCCTAGCGACTGCGCCCGGAGTGCTACTGAATTAGACTATAGTCTAGCATTTTGAACAAGCAAGCGAGCTTCCACGCCTAGCGTGCTCTAGCTACACTGCTGTCTATGTGTGAAACACCCAGTGCCGGCTTAACCATTAGGCAAAGTAGGCAGCTGCGTAGGGCCCCGCTGGCAAAGCATTCTGTTCCCGCTCCCTACCGCCGTTCAACGTTAGTCAAATGGTTAGCTTGGTCCTATGGCCCTATAGATACTCATTGCCCCTGCATGGTTAGTCCGGCCCTGGTTACATCAAGTGTGTTCGTCGCATGACACGCTTCTTTTCATGTGACACTTCGTTTGTTCAGCAGTCAAAGACTAAACATTGCTTTCCATCTGATCATACTCTAATTCATTGGCCTAATATTTGAGTCTCGAGTCTTTTTGGCAATTGAGTCTATTAGACTCGAGACTGACGTTTTGTAGTCTAAGTCTCCTTCATCCGGGCGCAGTGGGCAGGCCAACCGGCCACAGCTCGCCGCCAACTGTGGTCCGCGGTTCTCTTAGTACCGGTCCACCATCAGCTCGAAGTGGACCGACCCGCGTCTTTCGTAGCGATCGTACATGATGTTCTTCGCCCACGCTTTGCACTCGATGTTGATTAGAACACCCGCTGTAAAATGAGAAAAAATTTTAAGTACTTGTAATTAACACCTAAGTATATTCTTCATCATTCTTATCCATCCATCGAATCCTCTACATCCCATTATTTCGTATAAACCTCTCTCACTCAATACATGCCATACCTTTCGGTATTTTCTTGTACCTAAGACCAGAGGTGTGCCAATATTTTTATAATATTTTCTCTGATATCGTATGCCAAGGACCTTCAAACATACACACACGAAAAACCAACAGAGCACACAATTAAAGACATTAACAAGTCTTATATTTTATGAGAGGAGTCAAACGTGGTATAGGGATAGCGGTAGAGAAGAATAAAATTGGTCACCAATCTTTTCCTCTCCCATGAGAGACTGACTATCCAAAGAGGAGACTAAGAGAGGTGTAAGTAACAGAGAACGGCAGCAGACTTTACACCATCTGCGATCACCTTCCCGTCTGCTTAGCATAGTTAATATGGGCAAATTCTCCTTTACTGCTATACTTTTAATCCAACAGTTTACTTATGAAGGCTGTAGAGAAGAAGAAATTATACTTACTCCTGGGCTTCTCAAACAGAACAGCAACGAGGGGGCTAAGGTAACCCTCCTTGTTGGTGAAGGGGTAGTAGAAGGCAGGGAACCCTCGGCGGGGGATGTACTGCACCGGCCCGATGTTCTCCACGTCTGCTGGGTTCTCACCCTCGCAGGACACCCACACCGTGTTGGCGTCAGGCTTGCCAGACTGGTGAAAAACATTTATATGTCTGTAGAATGACGGTCATTTTATAATTATGTTATTGCGTGGGGTCATTTGGCGTGATAATATTATAAAGTCACTCTTACATATTACATGTTTGTTTGCTACATAGAATGTCCCGGGTTCGATCCTGAGGCCAAGACGAAAAATGATCTTTTTCATAAAGGTCTTAGTCTTGGATGTTTAAATATACATGAATTTGTTATAAAATATAGTATCGTTAAGTTAGTATCCCCTGACGTATCCCATAACACAAGTCTTTAACTTAATTTGGCCACTTTGGGGCTAACTCAATCTGTGTGTTTTATTGCTATGTATTTATTTAGTATACCGTAGTATAATTTTATTTTCTAACTGATTTCGTTTCTTAGTCCATATTTTTACGTCGATAAAGTGCGATTCCTGGTTCCTAGTTCATACTTTGTGATTCTGGTTTTTACGCTGAGACTTTAGTATTTTCCTAACAAAATCTTTAAAAATACTTACGACCATCTTGATGTGTGCCTTGAGGTCTTCAGGCATGTTGGCAGGCAGCTCTTCCGTGGTGTTGTAAGGTTTGGGGACCCAGTTGAAGATCTGGAAAAAAGCAGTAGGTTGTTTATTTATTTCTGGCTTATGGCATTTTTCTTTTCTACCAGTTCGTCGTGTACTATTATTCTTTAGGGTTAGGCTACACCTGTCAGCACGGAGAGCAAAGAAACGCCTCAGCACTGGCCGGGCTGAAGTTTTCCTTCACGGTTCCGAGCTACAAGAGCATATAAACGTTGTGTTTGTGCTGTTTCGTGCTGCCAGATGTATTCCATCTCTTACAGTCTATTGCTGCACTTTAGGCCACTCTTTTATAAGCAGGCGATTTAGTGATTGCCATAGATCAAGCGATGTTGACCAAAGGCCAAATCTTCAGATTCCCCTTTCTTGTAATTCTTGTTTCAACAGATTCCTATATTTATTGATTTACAGGACCGGAACTGGTTACGAACCTGAGTGACTAACTGTATAGTCCTCTGCCATCGCCAATGGTGGTAGGAAGGATATTAACCTTGTTCAACTTAAAGAAGCAAGGGCCAGCCTTGCAGTTGTACCTTTGGCGAGGGTGCAGGGGTAGAACCGAAGAAACAGATCAGTTTGTCTCCCAGATTGGCGGACCAAGAAGCAAATAATCAATTCTCAGCACCAATGAGCAAAAGATACCTTGTTCAGCTTGAGGAAGACGCAGGGTCCAGCCTCCTCGTAGTTGTACTGGTTGGCGGGGGTGCAGGGGTGAAACTCGTCGACTGGCACATCGCAGACCTGCTTCTCCCCCAGGTTGTAGGACGTGGCGGAGCAGGGCACTCGGTTCTCAGCACCAGTAGCTTCACCACTGCCGCTACCCTTCTTGCGATATTCTGGTGCAAAAATGCAAGATATAGTACAGTACACTATCGCATCTTTTTCCAAATGGGACAGACAAAACCCTATAAGTAGGTGTTACGGCCCTGGATAGATATAATCCTGGGCCGCAAGTCTTAAAGCCCATTTTAGCATGATGATGGGCGAGGAAGTGGAAAAAGGAATAAAAATAGTGGAGAGTAGCTAGCTGTAGTATCATCTATTTGATCGGTTTTACGATCAGCGCGGGAAGAGAAGCTACGTCAGTAGGCAATATGACGGACAAAAACATTATTTAATATCTCTCTGATTTGCGGGGGACACTGAGGAGCATTATCTCGCGGGAAGGGGTGTCGAGCTTCCATTCTGTACGTAAGTATTTACATTAATTAATTACCCCGCCATAACTGCCCTAAAGCTGTATTGCAGTACTTACGGTCTAGGAACTCGTCGATGACCTTGGCCCACTTGAGCACGGAGCCTTTGTCGTTGGCCTTGTAGTAGATGAGCGTGCTCTCCACATTGGCGGAGTCAGGCAACGGGCGGAAGCCCATACCTGAACAAACAGACATTTAACTAAAGTTAAAACAATGCATATAGGTATATAGTAACAACACAGTTTCTGCCTTCCCCTGTAGAGAACGTATGCAAATAATAACTGGCCAAATGTAGAATCTTCGGCTGGATTAAAATTACTAATAACACTTTGATTTTCAATTATCTCTGGTTCAAAACCCGAACCAACATCCCTCAGAAATAATTTAGCTTCAGGGTCCAAGAACTCAATAGAACCAACCAAGTAAGTAAAATATAAAAATAATGACGTAACTAGGTATATTCCAAAGTTACATTTGTAATTGTTTTTTTTTTCTTCTTGAAAAAAGTTTACGTCAGGCAGCCAAGCAAAAAACATAGACAAAATCGTATAAAAAAAATTACTAACAATATAATTCCATGTTCTCAATGGTCAATAAAATCTTCCTTGGTCTAAAAAAGGACTTAATATCCAAGGACATCGCTTAAGCAACCTGCGCTTCGCGGACGATATTGTTTTGTTTTCGGAAGATCCACTAGAACTCCAAACTATGATCTCAGAACTCAACGAGGCTGGCACAAAGGTAGGACTGGAGATGAATATCACAAAAACAAAAGTGATGACAAACCACCTCAAGAAACCCATTTTAATTAACGATATCGACCTAGAATACGTAGAGGAATATATTTACTTAGGCAAACAGGTATCCTTTAGAAATACTAGCAATGTAGAAGAGATAGACGTCTGTCTATATATATATCGCTCCACTTGGAAAAAATACTGGGCTTACAAAGAGGTTATGAAGTCAGATATGGAATATAAACTGAAAAAGAAAGTGATAGATTCATGTATCCTACCATGCCTAACCTAAGGAAGCCAAACATGGCTATTTGATTCGACAGCAAGAAGAAAATTAACATCGTGTCAAAGAGCAATGGAACGCAGTTCCTTAAAAATTTAACTCAAAGTTCGTCACGAAAATATTCGGAAAAAAACAAATGTTATAGATGCTCTAACATTCGCCCGACTTTTGAAATGGAAGTGGGCTGGACATCTCGCCCGCCAATCTGACAAGAGGTGGACTAACGCTGTGACTTTGTGGGAGGGCCCACATGGCTACAGACTCGTTGGTAGACCAAACGGATGATGGAGAAACGAGATAGAAGAAACCGCAGGAAATGCATGGACAATTACTGCAAAGAATAGAGACGAATGGAATGCTCTGGAGAAGGCATTTACCAGACGAGGGGTTCAGCTGACTTAAGCAAATGTTATTATCACGTATTATAATTAGAATCTTATTATTAATCACATACAATTTGTTATTGAAGAATAATAATTGTTATATGAAAGTTATTTAACGAAATTGAACTAATTAATAACAGAATAAAATTAAAAAAAATATTAAGTCATTATTTACTAATTTATTATTTTGAAATGTATTCTTATTTTAATTTGTCACTGAATAAACAGGCTTTTTTTATTTATTTATTTATAATGGTCAATAAAGTCTAATTTCCAACGGTCCTTGGGTGGAAATCGAACCCAGAACTTCCGGAGTGGTGGACTAGCGGGGAAACCATATTGCTACGAAGGTCGTCAAAAACTATAGCAAGAAACATGCTTACCTGGATTGTTTCCTATGAGCGACCCTTCCAGCTGCCATTTAGGCACTTTGGAGTCGAGGGTCTGGTAGAAGATGGCGAGCAGCGCCGCGAAGAAGCCCACCAGCACAGCGTAGAAGATCAGGTAGAATAACAGGATCTTGGCTGCGGACAAAAGAACAAACATGTTATTAAACGAGCGAGGGAAGCCATCCGTGTCTACTTGAATCCAGCGTTTGCATGTAAGGTCATTAGTACCTGGGCGACCGAGCTTTGCTCGGTTATATCACAAACATTAACTATTTTTTTTAAACTTGTCTAAAAACAATGCAAAATAAAAAATTATATATAAACTTAAACACAAAAAAAATAAAAGTAAGTCACCGAGTGGGATTCGAAGCCGTAACACTCTTTCTAGCGGTCGGTATCCTTAACCGCTGAGCTAAAAACATGGCGGGCGGCGCGGAGAAATTAGCGACCATATTCTGCGTGGAAAGAAAAACGCGTAAAAACTCGAAAACACGCGTTTTCCCAAACATAAAACTAATCTAGATCAATTTTTTTCCCCCGAAAACCCCCATATACAAATTTTCAGCGAAATCGTTAGAGCCGTTTTCGAGATCACAGAAATTTATTGACCGAGCGAGCGAAGCGAGCGAAGCGTCTCAGTTTCGAGATTAGCCAAAAATTCTTTTGTCCGTCTGTCTGTCTGTCTGTCTGTCTGTCTGTTCTCGCCTACAGGTCGCATTTCTTAACCGATTCTCATGAAATTTTGTAAGCAGGTTCAGCGACTAAATAGAATTTTTTTGTCGAGCCAGTTTTTCGAAATTTTTCAAAATGGCGGAAATATGGGGGTTTAAAATTTTAAAACTGTCATATATCCGCCATTTCAGAGTATTTTCAAAAATGTCATTAGACTTTTTTGTTGCCATTATAAAAACGATATTTTTTTATTAGAACAACTTTTTTGTCTGAACAACTTTTTTATACGTTATACTAAAATGGGTTTAGGGTCACTCGTGAAGTCTAGCTGACTGAGCCGTGAGGGATATATACAATACAAATCTGCTTACAAAATATACTGAAACTATTTAAGGGTGAATTCAGCCCGGGTTACTGAACAACTTTCTTAAAAATACGTACAACCTGGGGTCCACGAAGTAATTTTTTGGAATAACTATTATGGTTATTATTTTGAGTTTCATACTCGTATGTAGTTCTATAATTTTTTTCATATTTAACCGACTTAAAAAAATGGGTTTTGCTTATTTTACAATTAGTTATTAGGGTTCCGTACCCAAAGGGTAAGAAAGGGACCCTATTACTAAGACTTCGCTGTCTGTCCGTCTGTCCGTCTGTCCGTCTGTCCGTCTGTCCGACTGTCCGTCTGTCTGTCATCAGGCTGTATCTCAAGAATCGCGATAGATAGACTGTTGCCACTATAACAAAAATACTAAAAACAAAATAAAATAAATATTAAAGGGGGGCTCCCATACAACAAACGCGATTTTTTTATAGATAATGGTACGGAAGCCTTAGTGCGTGAATCCGATTCGCACTTGGCCGGTTATTGCTTTTCAGTTGTTGCTAATTTTGACTCATTGTTGGCTTATTTAATAAATTTAGCAATTTTGTTGAGCAAACTTTCGTTCAATCGCTATCGCTGCTTGTCTGTGCTTCTGTCGTAGTATTAGTAATTATACTACGAACTAACAAGAGATCAACAGCAACCAAAGCACGCGAAGTAGCTTTACGAAGAGAGTAAGAAACCAATGAGCAGCGGCATAGAGCCATGGCAATACAAATAAACATTTAAACGAAAACCCATTAGGTAATATTTTTCTGGTTTTTCTAACAACGAGCTGACTTTGTCATTTGAAAAGTGATGGGTCATTTTTCGGTGAAAGACTACTGGTACAGAACTGAATTTCAGCATCACGGTAGACCTCATATCCATGGGATTGTATGGTTGGAAGGTGCTCCTGACATTTCAGAGCTAGATCGAAAGTCATTTGAATAAAGGGCTGTGATTGGTAAATATTTTGGAAATTTGGTCACAGCCATGAATCCGTTTATTATTATCGGTAAACCTGCACCGATAAATTCATCCAAATCAGGTACATTATTCTGAAATAATAATCGCGAGGTCTAAGTTCGTGGCGTACTACTAGTAAATAAATATATATATATACAAGAATTGCTCGTTTAAAGGTATAAGATTAAGAGTCCCCTTACCCTAGACCAAAATACAATTTTCCATACGAAGGCAGTTACCTAGGGTAATAACTGGTTTCCGACGCTAAAAATATGAACTTGAAATACTTAGAATATAGTGTGTTATATCATTTTTGACCATCAGTATGGGAAAGTTCGAAATCGTTATATTTTCTTTCCAGTTCATAATTTTACTGTAGGAAACCAGTTATTACCCTAGATAATTGCAATTTCTTTACAATCACCGATTTTTACCAAAATCTGACATGTGGTTTCAAAATTAAACGTAGACTACGTTCGTATAGAGAAGTCTAGGGTAAGGGGATTCTTAAGTACAAATATTTTAAGGGGTGATTCAGTCCATCATTTTGAACAACTTTTCTTAATAAATGTATATCGAAACACCAAAAAATTGGACTGGATCACCACAATATGTGTAAGAAGGGACATTGTACATATGTATGTTCGTTCGACGATAAGTCAAGTAGTTTTGATCGGAGCTTGATGATCTTTGGTATGCATGAAGAAGCAGCCAATAGAATTTTTAAGACGATACCTCCGCCAAAAAGGTTGTGTTGAGTCTAATTTATCTCGCAAAGTATTTGAAATATAAATTTGAAATTTAAGGATATGATTTTTTACTCTTTTCTTAGTTTATTGATAAGATGAAAACATGATTGAAAAGAAAAATCTCGATAGAAATATTTTTCGAAATATGGTCTTACTTAGCAAACTTGTCAATATTATCGCTCGAATAGGACGACTTAAAAGAAACCGTTTGAACTATAAGTAAGATTTTCAGACATTTTTAATAATAACAAGATGAAATTTTGATTGATCATTTAATTTTGCCGTAAATTATTAATAAAGGTTTTGGCGGTTACGACCTATTCGTTCATGTGAATTGGAACCCCAATTGAACACACCCACCGTATACCTCTCTCGGCCCCACGCGCGTCAACTCGCCGAGCGCTATCTCTTGCCACAGCTTGCTCAGTCTGCGTATGGATTCCTTGGACGTAAGACCTGTGCCAGTCGTCCGCACATCCCAACGTTTCGAATGATCGATCTTTTATTTGTAAAAATTAAGTTTTAGGCCCAACGCAGACGACAGACTAATCCGAGCCGCACTTTTTGGTCTGTGAAAATAGAACCCTATTTTCACTTACTGTTTTACATTGTGATTGTGTACATAAGTATAATAATAATAGGTAAAATAGAAAACGGGAACGGAAAAGCAAGCATAATGAGACAAAAATTTAATAGATGGTAAGTACTTACCTACCTCAATGTTTCTAAATAAGTGGCTTATATTGATAAAATATGTAAAGTTTGTAAGAAAGGGAGTAGGTATGTCAATAAGTGCCTACCAATCTTACTGACTACTCAAAATATAGGTACCTACTAGGTATAAGTTGTATCATACTGAGATGGCACCGTACTGTCCTACTTTCAAACCATAATTACCTACTTATGTTATTTTCATACGTATCTACCTTTTTGTCTAATTCTACTGTTACAAGTTACAACTTATTCTACCCAACTAACATTTTGGATAATATGCACCTACCGAATAACTTAGAAGTAAATCCGCTAATATAAAAGTACTACTGTTTTCAGGCTAAAAAAAAATCCTCTTTTAACAGAGTTTGATGACTCTTTGTCCGCGTCGATCGACGCCGCCGCAAGAAGAACAAGGAGGTGTAATTGATATGGAGTCGGATTTACAAATTATGGATCTGGACAATCAAAATATTTCGTCAGGATCACTACAGGTGGAATGGAAAGGTGTGTATTTTAAATAGAACTTAATAGAATACATACTTTCAAATATGACAATATTTTAAGTTATTTTTTAATCTCGTAAACGGGCATTTCGCCTGGTCGCAGATAGACGGACGGACGGACAGACAGACAGTAAGAGGGGTGTTATAAGTTTGATGCCGATGTCTGTTTGTCTGTGACATCGAAGTTATTTCAGTATTGCGGTCTGAAATTACCTTTATCTATATAGTTTTGCATATGTATACCTAATAGCATGAAATAAAAATTACAATATGGTATTTGTTTCAGGATGAATTTAATAAAAATATTTCTGGACATCGTATAGTGAACATCAAGTACTTCTTTAAAGAATTAAAGAAAATAGCCACCAGTCGCTTTGTGATTGTGGGTTAAATACCATCAATATTGTATCAGAAAAATGTACGGGAATAACATCAAATTGCTTTTTATCATGCTCCATTTGCAACGAACAATTTACAATAAAGAATACATTGGAGGATGTTAATAAAGATGGAGTAGCAGGGGCTATGGTAGCAGGTTGTGGTCACCCCCCACTCAAACAAATTAGTGCCTGCCTCCTTAGATATACCAATTATGTCTGAGCGCATTTACAACCGTGCACATGACAAAATATGCGAAAACTGGGGGACCACAGCTTAGGACGAAATGAAAAAAGCTGGACAAAGAGAAAAAGCTGCTGCGATTGAAGAGGGTAAAATAGATAAAAATGGCGGGTGAAAGAGACTCTTGAGAGAAATTACTCCGCTCTGTCTGGTGCTGCAACTATGATAGGGAGGCGATTTACACAAGTGCTCTTTATGTGTGTGAAAAATAAATACTGCTGTATTGGGCAATAAATATTTTTCTGATTCTTTGAACATAATGTAATCTTATTAGCAGTTGATTGTCCAGTTCAAACTTTATCAAGATTATTATATTTCTTAGGATGTTTTTTATTTTTATGTTTAATACATCAGCCTCATCGTATAATCAAAAGATATCAATTATTATTGTTATTATGCTATTTTTATTGTATATGTTTAGCAATAAATCTATGAAAAATTGTTTTATATTTTTATTTTGTACTCCTATATATATAAATACATTGAAACTATTTTACGAAATATACTGAATATTTTTCTTTTACATATTCCATACCTATGTTTTAATGTGTGTAATTTTCCCCAAAGACCTTATCATTGTATCGAAATATAAGGTCTAACAAAATATACTGAAACTATTTTAAAGGTAGGTCCAGTCCGTGATACTGAACAACTTTCCCCAAGGAACACATAGCGAAATATAAAAAATATATTTTTCATATATCACCCACCTTTGACTGCTATGTGCCTCGCCGCTCTACCCGACACATCAGCTGTATGCAGCAAAAGACGTCTACACACGCTACGATTACACTCATTCACAAACAATCACATGTTGTCCTAGTAGTCATTAGGTAGTCATATGTAATTTAATCAATTCACAACACACTTTGAATTAAGTACCTAAGAAATTAAGATTATTTTTATTATTTCGACAAGTATCTTTACAATGTGCAAACAGTTAATAACGACATTATTCACAACAGTAAAACACATTCCAAATTAATATTTTGATACAGTCAAAAATATTCAAACATCTCATGCGATAGGTTATTAATAAGAAAAATCTAATTTACACTAAACTCGCATATTTTGGAGACTGAACTACCTATTCACTAGAGCAACAAAAGTCAACTGATGTTATTAGTCGGTTTTGTAAAAATTCACCGGTTCAATTTTTGCCGGCTTTTATGATGTTTTGTTTGTTTCTTTTGTCGGCATTTTACTTACAAAAATACTGTTCACAACAAGCAAAAAATGTGCAATAAAATTTAAGTTAGCTCGTGCCTGCGGCGAGAACAAAAGGGGCCATAAATGTTAACCGTGGGAACGCTAACTGAAAACAAATAAACAACAAAAAAACTTTCCAAGGTCTGGTCAGTTTTGAGTTGGAACTGATGCAAATAGCATCGTGCGTACGTTTTCTTTATGCCAAATTATAGGCAGTTATTCAAAAATACCTAGTCATATTGTGTGTAATTAAAACGCCAGCCTAGATACTTTTACATCAAACTTAGGTGACTTGCGCCATTTTATTTATTTTCTTATTGTTTTAATAACTTCATGCATCATGTAATAGACGCGGGTCTACTTGAGGTTTAATAGGGTACATAATAAATACTAGTTGCCTTAGGCAAGTGAAATCAAAAATAATAAATCACTCGACTAATTTGATGAATTTGTTTTGTGACTGCGATTGTGTTGTGAAGTCGTGCCATAAAGTTCGAGTGATGTCGCGGCCTCGCGCCATTTAGCTACGTTTGTGGCTGCCTTTAGGTATTGCGGCGATGAGCGGACGGCGCGGCATGTGCGGTCGAAGGTCAGTGTATGTAAAAAATAAACTTCATATTTCACTATATGTTTCTTGAGAAAATTTGTTCAGTATCACAGACTGAGCCTACTGTTAAAATAGTTTCAGTATATTTTGTTAGACCTTATATATAAAGAACAATATTTTCTGATCAGCCGACCGGTCAATTTGTAACTATATTTATATATTTTGTCTTTTGATTTCTTGGCGAAAGCAACATAAAAGTTGTTAACTTTATTGTATGAAAAAAATACCATACATAAAGACCATAGTAACTAGATGACGTGACTACTTCGATTTGTTTGAGAACGTTATTTTTTTTCGTATTTCAATATACATGTACTGCTATAAGTTGTTCAAATTGATGGACCGAATCACCTCTTTTAACATATTTGTATCTACTGAATTAAAAATATTATTGTAAACATATCTGTCTGCTATCTCCATACGTTCTAAGCTCCCGAGTTCATGAACATGTTCTCGGCAGTGCGCGTAAATATAATATCAAGGAAAGCGCCCCCTCGCGCAATCGACACGATACGTCTAGCTCCGCCCACAAATGAGGTACATAATTTTTGTGGTATCGTCTTAAGCTTGAACAAGAGCAAAACCTGTCCAAAGGTTGCCAACACATGGAGTTCACAGTTCCGGGCGAATATATTGCTTTAGAGGCCTAATGGTGATGTAAGCCCGAAATATTTTTAACCAACTTAAAAAAAGAGGTGGTTAACAATTCGTCGCGATCTACTATTTTATTCACCGATTATTCCAAAACACCTGAAAAAAATTGTTTGAAACTGTCCGGTTGTCCCATAGCAATTGTATGAAAATCAGTTGTTTAGTTTAGAAGTGAAATTGGTTTTTTTATTTCTTTTTTTGCCAAGTGGGCCTTGGGTTTTTAGTTTTGAAAAATGATTAAACAATTAACATCCCACTATATATATTACCTTTTCGTCTTGTGGCTCTGCGATTCCTATGGATAGAAACCCGTGTCCTACAACATGGTCTCCATAAAAGATACAAACCGATAGTGTATAATGTATGTTATTTATTTATTTATTTAAGTTTATTGCACACAATCTTTTGATTGATTACAATGGGTCAAAGTTAATGCTAATGCATTACCTACCAGTTTGCCTTTGGGACATGTTGAGAAATTGAACAGGGGTGCAAGTGTAGCAAGCTAACTTGTGATATTTTCAATAAAATACCTATATAATATTACACCTTATATACATATACTTATTGATTTATTATGGTAAACTAAACATACCTTATAAAATGTTATTTATAGAAACCTAAGTAACACTTACACAGGAACGTAAATATTGTTGTTTGTATGCGCTTTAGGGAAGCCTTACAGTACATACCTATTACTTACCTACGCACTGTTTACCACCGCGAGTGGTGTAATCACTATGTTTGTTTAGTTTCCACGCCATTACGGTGACCTGTTTTTACGTTTAACGACAGTAGTATACGTAAATATGTAACAGGTATAGATTTGATTGCTGTACGTGTGTGTATCATCTTCATCTTCATCATCTTTTGGTCTGTTATATTTCCACTGCAAGAGCACGACCCTCTCTGTACTATCAGAGCCATATTTGGCCAGAGCAGCCAGAGAGAGGATTTGGCCTACACTCTCTACGCTAGCCAGACGGGTTGGAAAAGCCTCACTGATGTTTATAAGCTTTGTTTAGCTTAAATTTCTACTCTGCCGGAAACCACACGGCGAAAGTAAGTGACCAAAAATGGTGTCAGATTTTATAAGGTGCCTAAAGGCATCTGAGATAGCTTGACGACTGGCATGCAGTGATGATAGTCGCGTGCAACTGCCTAATATGCTTTCCGAAGCACGGGGGAGCCCACAGACATAGATATAGATAGACGACTTAAATGCACCTACTTCGCGTGTAAGTTCTCAGACAAAGCGTCGAGGTTGGCCGCCGCTACTGGGTGGATCCTACAAATTGATTTAATTTGATGCATTTTTTATCTTCCACAGGAATTTCTCTCTAATATCAAGCTTTTGGCATACATTCTATAATATAACTTACTAACTAACAATACTTTGATACATAATATAACATGTCGTTATAGTGATAAATTAGTGTTTTTTGACACCAATAATTTCATAGGTGAATGTGATCTGACAAAAGATAATATTTATCTTTCAAAATATTCTAGACGTAAGATTGCTACGTTAGTAGCAAATAATATTAATTTTTGGACGAGTTTACATTGTAAACGAAAACCTAGTTTTAAGACGCCTACCGATTTACCAGGAATATGTGATGGTAAATCTGTAGACTTGACGGCAGTTTTAAACTGAACATTAAGACAACGGAAAGGCCTCATGAACTAAGAATAGTACATCAAAATTTAGAAGGTTTTTCTGGCAAAGAATTATTAGTTGAATTATTTCTTGAAGAATTGGATGTTGACATTTTATGTTTGACTGAACATTGGCTGTATGAGAGTCAGATGATGTTCAGCCTAAACAACTATAATATTGTTAGCTGCTTTAACAGGAAGTCTGCTCAGCGAGGGGGTTCCATAATTTTTGTAAAAGATTCTTTCCGTAGCAAAGAGCGGACGGATATTGTCAGACTTTCTGTTGAGCGCGTTTGTGAGGTGACCTGTGCCGAGCTAGATCATCATATAATTATTTGTGTATACAGTCCTCCTAATAGTGATTTTAAAAGTTTTCTTAAAACAATGGACCAGGTACTTAAGTCCTGTTCATCTAGTAAAAAGAATTTAATTGTTTGCGGAGATTTTAATGTTGATATCTTAGTAGATAATCCAAAAAGTACACAATTTCTAAATCTTTTTAAATGTTATGAATTAGTAAACGTATTCTTTGAGCCAACACGAATCACTGCTACATCTGCTACTTGTCTAGACAATTTTTTTAGTAATATTAAATATTCTGTTAAATCAGTTATTAATAAACTGCCTTCTGATCATTCAGGTGTATATGTAGTTTATGTCAAGGAGTCCAAAGGCAAGTCCAGCATTTTGAACAAAGATAAGACTTTTTGTAGGCCGATTACTTCTAAAAATATACAAAAACTAAAAAATAATTTAGATAACAAATTGTTGTCGGTCGTTTACACAGGAAAAAATCCTGACGACCATTACAATAAACTATTTAACGTTATTACCTCAGAATATTCAAAAACTTTGAAACAAAAACAAGTTGTAGTGCATAGAAAATTACAGTTTAGTGAGTGGGCTACTACCGGCATCTACATAAGTAGGAGCAGGCTTTATGACTTATATTCCCAAAAACAATATAATTTTAGTCCTTCCTTTCTAGAATATGTTAAAAATTATTCCAAAATATTTAAAAAAGTTTGTAGACAAGCCAAGGCAAATCGTATAAGTAGAAAAATAAATAATGCTCCTAACAAAATAAAAGAAACTTGGAATGTTATAAATAAAGAAACGGGTAAAAATAAAGCCAAAGAAAATATCTGTCAAATCAAATCTTGTGGTAAGACTATTACTAAAACTGAAGAAATAGTAAATATTTTTGATGATTTCTTTACTAACATTCCTTTGGAACTTACTTCTAATGTGAATTCTAGCCCCCAGCGTGCTGAAGCCTTGCTTAAGAATAATGTTAGGCCTTGTGATTCTAAATTTAAATTTAAGCATATTGGCCCCAAAGATATAATAGATGCATTTAAGCAGTTAAATTTAAAAAAATCTGAAGACCATTGGGGCATGTCAGTTGCTGTAGTAAGCCATATCATAAATATCATAGCTGCTGATTTAGCTTTTATATTTAACGAATGTATTGATGAAGGCATATTTCCTAACCTAATGAAATGTAGTAAACTAATCCCCTTATTTAAAAAAGGAGAAAAAACAGATCCTGGCAACTACAGACCTATATCTATCCTGCCAGTTTTGAGTAAGGTGTTCGAAAAGATAATGCTCAATCAAATGCTTCTTCATTTTAAGACCTACAACCTTTTCCATAGCCAACAATTCGGCTTTACTGGCGGAAAATCGACCACCGATGCGGGAGTAGCACTTGTTACTCATATATACGACGCATGGGAGAACAAAAATGATGGAATTGGATCATTTTGTGATCTCTCCAAAGCATTTGATTGCGTAGATCATCCGACACTTTTGCTTAAATTTCGTCAATACGGTTTTGATGATAATTCAATAAAACTTATAGAATCTTATTTAACAGGTAGGCATCAGACTGTTGATTTAAATGGCATAAAATCGCACGGATCTAATGTTAAGATAGGCGTACCGCAAGGTTCAATTCTTGGACCTTTCCTTTTCTTGGTTTATGTCAATGACTTGCCTTACATGGTTGAGAAGCAGGCTGGCATAGTGCTGTTTGCTGATGACACCTCGCTTATATTCAAACTTGATCGACATAGCACAAACGCTAGCGCGGTGAACAGCACCTTGTCTTCCATTTCTGATTGGTTTTCTGCCAATAATCTCATGTTAAATGCGAAAAAGACTCAATGCGTTCGATTTTCTCTTCCCAATGTGAGACAGGGCTGCGTTGACATAATGATAGATGGTGAAAAACTCGATCTTGTTGAAAGTACTACCTTCTTAGGAATTACAATAGACTCGAAACTTCAATGGGGTGCTCATATAACTAAACTTTCAAATAGGCTTAGTTCTGCGGCTTATGCTGTTAGGAGAATAAGACAATTGACAGATGTAGCAACTGCTAGACTAGTTTATTTTAGTTACTTTCATAGTGTAATGTCTTACGGCATACTCCTGTGGGGGAATGCAGCCGATATTCAGACTATTTTTATTTTACAAAAACGGGCAATTCGTGCTATTTACGGGTTAGGATCTAGAGACTCACTCAGAGAATTATTCAAGGAAATAGATATACTTACCTTAGCATCACAGTATATATTTGAAAACATAATGTATGTAAGGAAAAATATTTCCTCATACAATAAAGTAAGCGATTTTACCGATAGAAACTTACGTAATAAGAATGACTTAGTTGCCCCGTTTTATAGGCTTAAAACAATTAATAAGACGTTTATGGGGAACTGTATACTTTTTTATAATAAATTGCCAAAATCGATCCTTGATATGCCAGACAAAAGATTCAAAACTTATGTAAAGAAAGTACTTTGTGAGAAGGCTTATTATAGGACCGATGACTACCTTAAAGACAAAAATGTCTGGCTTGAGCTTGACGCGGGTCCCTCTAAAAGTTTGTGATATAGGTACTCGAAAATGTCATAATTTGGTACATTTTGTACAAACTGAATCTACAACTTGACATTACTTTAAAATTTTGACATTCTAAAAATTAAATTTAAATTATGATATGACATAAAAAACAAAACAATGTATTCTCTGTCCACATTAACTTTAAGTATTACTTTAATTGTGAGTTGACGTCCTTGGAGAAGAGGTGCAGTGCAGTTTGTTACCGCTTCTTCTGCACTAGCGCTTTGGAAGCGGTAGTAAACTTAGCTGTAAGTAACTATTTGACGTCAACAATAGTGCAACAAAATAATGACGATTATTAAGAGATATTTTAAATATCCTATGATAATAAAGATATATTTGATTTGATTTGATTTTAACAACTTTTTACAAGTAGTTGGACCTTGTTATCCGTTATAGATTTTGAGTAATAAAAAAATGTATGTAAATTGTCGTGAACGTAATGACGTCTAAAGGAGCGTAATGACATTTATAAGTGTTGGTCTTATTTTCTTCATAAGAATTAGTTATACTAAATAAAAGAAAAAGTAACATCAGTACTTGGTTTATTACTTAATATTACAATTAAGATTGAGTAATCAGAATAACATTTTTTTTGTATTAGTCTCATCAGGAGATCACCAAGTTAAATGAAAAAAAAACAAATAATAAAGTTCTAAATTTCAACCTTGACTTATTTTTTTACCCAATCAAGAGTAATTCAAACTTACAATATACAGTACAAATATACTTACTAAATAACCTTTGTTTGTACCATTAAATATATTTAATATCTTTTTTACATTTTGTCTGTCTATATGTATGTTTTTTCACCCATCACGCAAAAACTATATTTATGGCAGATTTTTATGATATTTGGGATGTTGGTAGCTAAATGATGAGGTCAACATTTAATATGCAATTTATTGAAGAGAAATATCTGATTCCTAAGGAAATATACGAAATACGTCACACGAACGATGTCGCGGGCGCAGCTAGTATATACAGTACACACGAGTATGAAAAAATCTTGTTTGTTTAATAATAAATAGTCTACGATTAACAAGAACTTATATTATCACACAATATTTTGTCATTACGTTCACGATAATGTCATTACGAAATATCTAATTTTAACGTAATAAGAATATATTGTGTGTGTAAAGAGTAAAACTACACACAATTATCGTTGACCACCAGGGTCTACCATATGCATAAATTCGAATTTATTTACGGTTGATCCTTTTGAAATTACACGCACTTTGCTGAATGACGAAAAGGTGTGACAAAACACTGCGAACGAAATTTGGTCGACGAAATAGCAAAAAGACACGTCTTTCTCCCACTGACTACGGGCGGCAAATGAACGCCGGCGGGTGGTCGGGTGTTCTATGGGGTTTCAACGCGTCTCGACACGAGCAAACATGAACTGGAGACGTTTAAATGTCGAATTGTCATCGTGAACTGAATGACGGGTTTACAGTGACAAAACTTTGAACTCATTTATTTTCTTAAATATTAATTTTTATATATTATCATATCAAAAAAATGAATGAGACATTCATCTATTTAAAGTATTTTTTTTTAATTATTTTTTCTTTCTTATAGTTTTTTTTTTGTTATTATATGTTGCCAAGGAGACCGCTTGGCTTCAAACGTCTGAATGACGTTTTGCGTAGTTTTATTAATTTATTTTTTTAAATGCAAATAAAACACTAGTAAGACTTTCTTACCTTGATAATATAAACCAATTCACATAATATGCAATAAAAATTAATTTAGAATAACGAAAATTTCATATGAAAATCGACGGTAGATTGGTGAGAACCAATTTTGTAGGATCCACCCTACTGACAGTCCGCGCGCGTCTGTGATTGCAGCGAAAAATAAAAAAATGCCTCGTAGCGTGATAATAAACTGCAACAGCCCAAAAATTGCAAGCGCCCAAAGTCAAGGACATATTTCCTATCACAGCTAAGTTATTTAAAAAGAAAAATATGCGTAAATTCATTTTGAAACAATTTTTTAAGCATTCCGAGCGGTGATTCCAAGATTATACCTAAATAAGTATAGATTAAGGTTTAAAAACTACATTCACATTACATTGCCGCGTTTGCTTTGAGCGTTTGATCCGACGTTGTGTGTTAAGAAGCAATGTATATCGAAACAAGCGATACTGTCGCGCATCGCTACGACGTCGTGGTACCGGCAATTTCTCATTCGTCAGTAAAATTTAGCGACTAGTGTAGTTCGTTCTACAACATATACCAATAATCGATTTTAATCGATATCGGACTGACGAATGATATAAACTATTATTAAAGAGCCAATTTAATAGATTATAAACAAGCTAATTTCCTAATTTACACTTTAGAAAACGAGGGTAATATTTTCAGAGTTCATGTATATAATATGGTCGCTCTTTGAACTACTGGTACTGGTCACACGTTGGTGAACAAAACCGCGCGTGCGTCACTGCTCATTGCTCGTTAGTGAGTCGTCCATACTGCATTTCCCCCATTGAAGCGGTATATTTTCGATACCTCTACGCGGAGTGAGACAAGCCTGACATGGCTAAGAACGACCGCAAGGGAAGTTGCTTCAACATTTAAAAAACGCATTGAAATCGGTAAAAACGTGTTTTTTTATAGATAATGTACGGAACCCTTCGTTCGCGAATTCGACTCGCACTTGGCCGGTTATTTAAAAATAATAATAGTTTTATTTTTAAAGTTCAATTAAAATATTTACATTATTTGTAATTTTTAGTTTTAATTTAAATTTTAATAAGTTGGTATAGTTTAAATTTTAGTTAAATTGAAATAATTTGAGTACAAATATTTATTCTTTATTATCAAACAATTTTCCGTTTAGAATCATTTGTTTATCCAATTTCATATCATTCGTCAATCAGAAAATCGATTGTGATTTTTATCACAAATCGATTAACTTAAATGTTAATCGATCGTATGGTTAGCGAGCGCGGAGTGAGCGAGCGAGACCACAGATATAAAATCGATGAGTATGAGCGAGACGATCATGGCGGCGGCGTGCGTCTTCAATAAATCGTTTAAATCGTAGTGAGCGGTTTCTTTGAATCGGTTTGAATTTCCCATCACTAAAATTGCGTCTGACGTCACAGTAGGCATTAAAAAAGTTGTCACGCTTGGTTTCCATACAAATCTTGATACGTGCGTTATCTATTACATCTATATCTGTGGGGGAGCCCTATATTTTTATAGATACCGCTTGTGAACATTCACCCAAGTGCAGACAATGAGAATATAAACTAAAAACTAAACTAGATATAAATACGATAAAAAGCCTCAGAGTATATAAAAAATTGAGCCTACATCGCTGTGCCCGCAGTCTAGGGTACCCTAAGAGCCTAGCCCTTTGGCCAAAATACGCACTAGCCCTTGGATACCCAGAGGCGTCGATTAGGTGTTTTAAAATTTTAGATATTTATTAATCACGCCAAAACAGAAGAAAAATAATTTATATAGCGGCGAATTCTCTACGACGGATGCCCAATGTCCGCGTCGTCGCAATATCGATTCGATAATTGATCACAAGTGGCGATAATGACAGCTTCCTAGCGAATTGTCGATCACTGACCGCATTTCGCTCTATGTGCAATACAGTAGTTGTTTTCTTTAGACATTTTTTAAACTTTTTGAGCGCCACAGGCGATTATAGTTGCAAAACGGTCGCGTGACTGAGACGCCATTGACAACTAAAGTGGTCGAAGTTGTATTTTTTTTACTAGGCTCGGCGTCGGGGGTAGAATAACTTTTACAAGCGCTGACGTGCACAGCAAGAAACAACGCCTATGTAGAAGTACGCTATACCAAGCGAGGTTAGACGCTCGGAGAATCCATTTGTGAGAGGAGTGTGCGGCGATGATATCATATTTACTATTCTTGTGTACCTTTACCAATTTATATATTTATGAATTATATATGCTGCGCACCGCACATATATTATATTAGGTTGTCTTAGTTTATTTGAGTAGATCCATAATATCAAAGGATATGCAAAAGTCGTTACTACTAAGAGAGAAAATCAGGAACAAAGACAGATAGCTAGCTAGCATATGGCCTCTGGCCTGTTTAGAAATATATATAAGGTCTTATATAATATACTGAAACTATTTTAAGAGTGAATTCAGTCCATGATACCGAACAACTTTCCCCAAGAAACATTATTTTGAAATATGAAAAGTAATTTTTGGCCTCCCATACAAGTTGACCAATCAGCTGATCGGAAACTTCTAAATCGTTATATTTTCTTTCCGGTTCATAATTTTAATGTAGGAAACCAGTTATAAACCTAGATAATTGCAATTTCTTTAAAATTACCAATTTTTAGCGGAATCTGACATGTGGTTTCAAAATTAAACGTAGACAACGTTTGTATGGAGAAGTCTAGGGTAAGGGGACTCTTAATTCACCCTTAAAATGGTTTTAGTATTTTGTTAGACTTTATACAAATAGTATATAGAAAACCCCCTACGTTTTAGGTACATAAGAGTGCGAAGAATTCAGCCACATTGACCTAAATAGCCAGTTACCGCAGAGTCGATAACAGTCTGTCGCCGGTGGTCTAATTGTCGCACGGTCATTATGAAACTGACATCCCGACCATGCAAATACAAAGGACAAGACAGTCTTGCTATTAAAATGTCATTACTAGTTCTAGGAATTGTTTTCATCATCAGATCTTTTTTGTCTTTACTGAAGGAGCACGACCCTCTTTGTGCTATACTTGGTCTGACAAGACAGTCTTGCTATTAAAATGTCATTACTAGTTCTAGGAATTGTTTTCATCATCAGATCTTTTTTGTCTTTACTGAAGGAGCACGACCCTCTTTGTGCTATACTTGGTCTGACAAGACAGTCTTGCTATTAAAATGTCATTACTAGTTCTAGGAATTGTTTTCATCATCAGATCTTTTTTGTCTTTACTGAAGGAGCACGACCCTCTTTGTGCTATACTTGGTCTGACAAGACAGTCTTGCTATTAAAATGTCATTACTAGTTCTAGGAATTGTTTTCATCATCAGATCTTTTTTGTCTTTACTGAAGGAGCACGACCCTCTTTGTGCTATACTTGGTCTGACAAGACAGTCTTGCTATTAAAATGTCATTACTAGTTCTCGGAATTGTTTTCATCATCAGATCTTTTTTGTCTTTACTGAAGGAGCACGACCCTCTTTGTGCTACCAGAGCTATACTTGGTCTGTGCAGTCAGAAGATTTGGCTTACACTCTCCACGCTGGCCAGACAGGTAACAGAGGTCTCACTTATGTTTCAGTAAGCTTTGTACGTTAATAATTATATTATAATTGGCTTTGCTTAGCTTAGCTTGTGTGATACGACCTGGCCACGCCACCATATGGAATTTGTATCAGAGTCAGTATAATAAAATGTCCGTGAAACTTGTATATATTTTCTAAGTCGCCTTTTACGACATTCACGGGTAGACTTGGTCTTATTCTACTTTGCCGGAATGTTTCATTGTTTGAATGTTGTAATTAATATTATATTTATAAGGTTTTTAAGCATTTAAGATGCAGTACTGTACTCAAACTAAATAATGCATAAAATACCACTCATGTGGAATATTTTTACTATTGCTTATATATTGTTAAAATCAGGGCATGGCAATGGCATCATAACATTCATAACAATATGAAGAAAAAAAAACGCAATATAAAAGCATTTTAATGTCACCTTTGACAAACTATCTCGTCTTTATCTTTCTTTTACTGTACGTTTAGAAAAACGATTTTGAAAAAAGAAGTTGCAGTTATTAGTTTATCAGTTTTGCTGAGATTCGTTTACTTTTTTATTGGCTTAGACTTTATTTACATCGAATCAAAACTCATGATTGAAACCCTTTTTGATTTTACATAATTTTCGTTAATATTTTCCACAGTAAAACCAAAAGAAGGTCAATCTCTGGTGCAAACGAGAACTTTTTTCAATTAAAAAGCTCCGAGGTTACGTTGGTTGATTCATTTTTAAGAGTGCTTTAACGTTTCAACTTGGCGAAGTAAAATGCTTCAAAAATGGAGTCATAATCTCTTATACTAATTGTAAGAGAAATTATGACTGAAGTCATTCGCTATTTTAACCGACTTCCAAAGAGGAGGAGGTAAGCAATTCGTCACTATCAATGATCTTGTTTATATAATATATCATTGGTCACTATCTTTTTTTTATGTATATTCACCGATTTTTCAAAGAAGCGTGGACCGATTTGGGAAATTCTTTTTGTATTAAAAGAGCATTACTTGTCTAGTGGTCCCATACAAATTTTATCAAAATCGGTTATGTAGTTTGGGGGTGAAGACGGTTTTAAAAAAAAATTACGCCTTTCCTCTGCAAATTCAGGATATACTGCCACAGACAGAAAGAAAGAACGACATTAGCGTCAATCACGTCTTTTTGTCTCCACTGTAGGAGCACGACCCTCTCTGTACTACCAGAGCCATACTTGACCAGAGCAGCCAGAGGCCTTGGCCTACACTCTCCCCGCTGGCCAGACGGGTTGGAGAGGTCTCATTGATGTCTCTTTATAGTCAGGGGTTAAAAAGAATATGATACATCTGGATGAGAACAGCTGGTACTTTCTAACTTTCCTTTCTCCCGGACCAGAAGCAAAGACAGTTTTCCCTGCAGTGTGACATAATGTGTATAGCTTCATAAGTGTGGTTACATAACAGCAGGTCAATCACGTCGACACATCGCCCATAACAATCGCTGCAGCCAATTAATAGGCAATGCACCACGCGAGTATCGGAGTGTTTGGATGTTGTACACAGAGTACTATATATGTATATACCTACTTAACGAACAAACCCGCGGGCCGCGCTATATATTTTGTTTGTAGGGCTCCATACCCAAAGGGTAAAAACGGGATGCTCTTACTAAAACTCCGCTGTCCGCCTGGCTGTATCTCATATATTTGAATGTTTTCCAGTTTAAAGAACAAACCCGCGCTTTATATTTTGTTTGTAGGAGGTACCCAAAAGGTAAAAACGGGATGCTCTTACTAAGACTCCGCTGTCCGTCTGCCTGTCTGACATCAGGCTGTATCTCATAAACCGTGGTAGCTAGAGAATCATAGGTTTAAATGTTTTCGAGTTTGAAGAACAAACCCGCGCTTTTATATTTTGTTTATAGGAGGTACCCAAAGGGTAAAAACGGGATGCTCTTATTAACCGTTCCTTTACTGCCAATACCAGACACAATAGTAAGACAATGAACATGGACATTTATTAATGTCGTGCGGCTCTTTACCGGTTAAGACTCCGTTGTCCGTCTGCCTGTCTATATGTATCATGAAACGTGATAGCTAGGCAGATGAAATTTTCACAGATGATGTATTTCTATTGCCGGTTTAGCAACAAACACTAAAGACAGATACTAAAACAGAATATAAGGTTTGCTCAAACCAAGGATTGGTTCTGGTCTACCCTTTGGGTTGTGGAGATCAGACGGCAGTCGATCTATGTAATAATATCGAACCAAATACATTTCTTCAAGGTAGACAACTTCTATCAGTCTTATTATAAAACACAGACTAACTTTGTTACTAGGTTTAAACCATTATCCAACCAAATCAAGTTGACATCTAGTAATATGCCTTGTGTTATCTGAAAATGTGAACTTGATTTGGTCGGATAATAGTTTAAACCTAGTAACAAAGTGAGTCGGCGTTTTATATTTTATGCAAATAAATAAATTGATTGATTGATTGATTGATATAATAAGACGGTATATGTCTGTATGAAATGCACGCTAACTAGGTTAGGGTTTACTACTCTACGTAGAATGCATAATGAGGTGCGCAGACGAAAATAATGCCTATTTTCTAAAAAACTATTAACGTACTCTACGACTACGTACATAATTACCACTGACATCAACCAAAACTCGAAGCTTCGTCAGCTGTCAAAGCTTAATTAGTACATGACAGGGCTAATAGGCAACGCAGACTATTCTTAGTTCACCACGAGGTTGCTGATTGAGGAATATGACGTTAACATTATGGAATCACTTTGAAACTTGTTAGAACGGACGAAAAGAAAATAGCCACTATCACGTCTTTATCCCTAACGGGGCAGACAGAGCGTTTTAGGTATTGCGGCTCTAAGTAGACAGAGGCCAATGCCTCATAAATAAAAAAACGACGGGTTGCACTCTGGGAGTGCCGGCAGAAGTGAAAACTTGAATATTAACGTTGTGCATTTTTGATATACGAAACAGCAGGCGCAGGCATACATTTTCGCCGCGACGTAGAAAGAGAGGGGATACTCCCTCTTCTACGCCGCGCCAGCTGTCTACTCTCCATCCGTCTTACAAATTTTCGATCAGGTCACGTGTCCTGACGCGAGCGTGTCCTGACGCGAGTTTAACATTTTTTACCCATTCCAAAAAAAGTGCACAACGCCGCTAAAGAAGTTTTCACTTCAATAAAATTAATCATCATCATCATTTGAGCGCTTTTCCGGTTGCATCCTCAGCAGTAACGCTTCAGAGCCCGGGGTCCGCTACCTAACCAAGGAGATTTGACGAGGTTACTGGTTTTTACACAGACCGATCGCAGTCTGACCTCCGCAATTCAAAGGGTAGACCAGACCAATCTAAGGATAGGTTTGAGCAAACGCTAAATGGCATTCGGTATACAGTTTTTTTACGTGCCATCCGAAATACAGTTATTTACGTGCCATCCGAAATATGGAAACATCTTTCTTTTCGGAAAATCAGGCGATTCAAGCCTGCAATATGGAAATACCTTTTTGATTTATTCTTGTCTGTTATTTTAATTTCATTTCACTAAAATGATCTAGTATAGCCCTTAGTTCGATTTATTACGGGTACCTATGTCAATTCCACGTTGTATTATACACACGGAGTTATACATACTCAAAATATTTGTATGTAAATAATATAATATTAAGAACAAAGAAGACAGGCGCCGGAAATTAATGAAAACATGAATAACTACTTGAGTATTTTGGGATTTAGTAAGCCTTCGGGTATTTCCGTGCAAGTTCGGCGTCCTTGGATCGATGCTACGAAGGACGAGGCGCGCGCAGCTCTATTCGGGAAGTCCTAGCCTTTAGGCACAGATAGTTTATAGCACCTAGGTCCATATTAGGGAACTAAGTAGTATGCCATATTTTATTTGTGATATATATTCTTTGTATTTACAAAGATTGTTCCCATCCCAATCAATGAGAATATCTGTATTCCCTAAGTCGCCTTCTACGACATCCACGGGAGGACTTGAAGTGACCCTATTCTACTCTCCCGGAAACCACGTGGCAACTATGGCTATGGTATGGCTCGGGCAGTACAGAGAGGGTCGTGCTCCAGTAGTGGAGACAAAAAGACCTGCTGATGAAGATGATGATGATGAATGAAAATACACTACACTATCGCGTCTTTATGTCTTAAGAGGCGGTCAGAGCATTTTTAATTGCGCGGCTTACGCAGACAACATGATGGTGGCAAAAGGTATCAAAATGGGTTGCCAGCCGCATTAGAATTTGCCTATTTTCTCAATTGACTTTTTCAGTTTGTGCGGAAAGAGAAGCAGCTGGTACTTACATTCTAAGTTTTTTTTTACTTCAGACCATCATGAAAGATTTTTTTAAAGAAAATCGTCGGCATTTGTCTTTACGAGGTCTATTTTGTCTCCACTGCAGAAGCACGACTCACTCTGTAATACCAGATAGGGTCGTGTACCAACCCGTCTGGCCAGCAATGAGAGTGTAGGCCAAATCCTCTGGCTGCTCTGGCCAAAAAATTGTACGGTTGTTTTATTGTTTGTTGGTGTAGATCCGGAAACTAGTAGTTATAAAAATTGACGATACATTAGTATTTCTCTCCGAACTGTTAATTCGTCGAGGGGTTTATTTTGATCTTAGTGACTTTTTTGCAGATTTAATATTTCAAACAAAAAATCGTAGATACAAAGGCCGGATTGTCCAAGAAAATAGCTACGTTATCCTATTCATTAAAGTTATAGATACTTTCTAGGTATATTTAGAACTACCTAGTGTATTTGACATTGGTCGTTACCTAAAACCATGTCAGAGGCCTTTAAGGCGGTTTAAAAATTCTGACACTAGTGTTAGTCACTAACAGACTCGATAAGAAGAGAAGAAGAAGTACCTATATGCCCAACTATAAGCAAACTTTAATATGCAACTAGCCGAAGCCCGCGACTTAGTTCGCGTGGACTTTATGTCTCCGGAAAATGTTTAACGGCCTGAACAACTTATTCTTTTGCTTCATTTTAGCCGGAACATTATGGTTCTGCATCAGGTGTTCAATTTTCCAAAATCAATTATACTTTACATGTTGCCCAGGCTTCAGCTATATAACTAACAAGTTTCGTTAGAATCCGTCTAGTATTTCTGGAGATTAGGGTGTACAAACAGACAATCAGACATACAGACCTACAGACAGTTTTTTTAAAATTCTTTCTTTTACTGCGTTCGCACCTTTTTTTGAAAATATATTCAATATACAGACACATTTTTTTTACTGATTTATTATGTGTGTGTGTGTGTATATTCGGGTTACTCACGTGAAAATTCAGTCAATGACTGACATGTTGCGACCTCGAGGTCGCTGATAAGCTTGAACTTCAGATTGTTTAGAGATTTTGCTCCTCTTAGATCATTAATAACTATGGTATGTACCTTCTGGCGCTACCTGAATTTTTCAGGGTCGGAAAAATTCAGTCGGAAAGGAACGAAGACATAATTTAAAATGTTGTCTTGCCCTCAATCAAGCCCTTCAAATTTAAAAGGGATAATCACTATTACATTATCTGTTGAAGAGTGTACGCCAAGTCCTCTGGCTGCTCTGGCCAAGTATGGCTCTACTAGTACAGAGAGGGTCATGCTACTGCAGTGGAGACTAAAAGATCTAACGATCATGATGATCTCCGTTTCCTTTCGAATAAATTATTTTAAATGGGGGCCACTCTGGACCCCGAAATATTCAACTGGGTATCCCACATCTCTCGTAATTTTGTTTTACTTGGCGCTCAGAAAATCACGCATGCGCCAAATAGACGTCCAGTCATGTGAGATGAGTCACGTGGTTTTTAGATTTTGTTGAGGGAACCCTTTAACTTTATGATTTTGTATCACTTTTACCACAAAATTAATAAAAGTAGCTTTTACTGAAAAGTTAAAAGTACATTTGTAAAATATTCTGACCCGTAGCTTATCTTTGAATATCCAATGACGCGAAGCGTGTTTTTGATTCGTCAAAGAAACCATTTTGTAGAAGTTGATTTTTGAATCAAGATGATTTTTAAATTTAAAATAAAAAATAAGTTGACGGAGCAAAAAGTTGCTAACGAAAAAAGTATTTATCTAAAAAAGACATGTGTTTTCAAATGATCTAAAAGAAAGAAATAAATAAATTGGCGTAAAACCGACATTCAGCATGAACTATTTCGCACACAATCAACCAATTATTTGGTCGTGAAGTTCAATCAACTCCAGATCAGATAACTAGTACATATTTATAAACATTGTTTTTGCGCGCGCCGGTTTATCAGTACAATTGATTCCAGTGTCATCCGCGCTGATTTTAGAATTGTAGTTTGATAAAATAATTTTTATTATTCCCGAGTTTTTGTAAGGAAATTATACGCTTTTTAAATTGTTACATGCCTTCCCACATGAGTGTAATGTTATCAAGGTTCATGTATCTATGTGAGGTATTATTTTTATATTTTACCATACTCGTAACTTAGAAATACTTGAACAGATTTAGATGTACTTAAGGTATGTCGTTGGAATCCATCCTAAGTGACAATTTGGTGGTACAATTTTTTGTTTGGTAAATAAAGATCAGTAGTTTTTTTTTTAATAAAAGTAAATGTTTTACAAACTGAAATGAATTTTATATTTGAACATTAGTGCAGTATTTATATGTGAAATAATTAATGAAAGTAAAACATAGGTAGTTTTGTAGATTTGTTTTGTGAACATATGTTTTAATTTTGTTGTTTTCACACGCTTTAGGTGTCACCCGATAAATAAATGATTTTTTGTTTACGTATGTCGACTAGTTATTTATCCTATATGTAATTTTTTTGTAAGGAAATAATAAATAGAAATACCTACTGACCAGGAAATAATGTTTTTATACTAAAGGTGGCATTGAAAAGAAATTTGTGTAAATATATTATTTCATAAATATAGGTAGGTAAATTAACATTTTCTAAAATGACGAGCAGTTATTTCTTCTTGTTAGTGGCCAACATTTGTCATAGTAAAGTAGTAAGCATTTTAGCGCAAAAAATGCCTATTATGCGTAATAGTAATATTTATCAATTTCATTTCCCTCTCCTTTCAATAATCCATAAAAGAATCTATATTTTTTTTCTTGGCTGTTTCCCGACTCAGTGGCGCCCTCTACTTCGAGGGAGCCACTGACGCTTTTTGTGACGTCACAAAAACCAACCTGGAAAGCACAGTTTTCAGCTCTATAATGTTCACGATTTGTGTATGAAAATTTGCGTGCAAAAGTCTGTTGCATAGGACAAACTCTACGACATTCGTATACGATTTTGTATTGCTATTGTAAATTGTTAACTTTCACTCAAAACCTAGGTACTATACATATAAACTAGTAAGATACATACATACATTATCATTCCTGTTTCCCGCTGCGGTAGGCAGAAACTATGGACATTGCTACGATCCTGACAGACCTCTTTAGCTTTACACTAATGACCTTACACTTATCACTATTAGATAGAAATACTTTATATATGTGGAAAATATTAGGTATTTATTGTTTTTTATTGATTTGAGATATCAAATATACCACCTTACTGTTACGTAATAAACCTATACCTCGCACATCACTGACACAAACCGAATCTCCCCATAGGCTTTTCCCACATAATTTTCTCCCTAAAATTAATTACAACATTACTTAATTAAGGTATAACAAAGCCATTACTGATTTCCCTCCAAAATGTGCACTTTGGTACTCACCCCAGCTGGATCCCGTGCGGCCGAGGAACTGGCCGGTCTCGGAGTTCCACAGGAAAATCCTGAGGGACTCCCATTTCCCCAGGTCCGGCGGGGGGGCGTAGTACTGCTCAGCTACTTTATTCTTGTCTGCCATGGTGAAACGCCAAGCCGGACTGCGGATAGGAATCGATTGCCGGCGCCTTCGCCCCCGTCCTGCCCCGCTCCTCGCCCCTCACACCCCGCTATCGCCTGCGCAGTCCCCTGCAACCCCCGACCAACCCTTACGTAACGATTACGTAAGGATCTGCGCGCGCAGCGCTCAGACCTACTTTATAGAAACCATTTTAACAGACCTCTGTATTATTCGATCTTTACCCTTGATTTGGGGAGATTTATTAGAATGTCAAGGGGCGTGGTAGGTCACGTTTGGTTGGTGGGAAAATCGGGGTTGCAATATTAAGCATTACGCTCTGCCAGGTCTGTATGGGGTGGGATTAAATATTGTTTTGCATTGTTTAGAGTTGCAAGTGGTGGCGCGGTGTCTGGTCATTGTGCGAGGTTGACGGTCTATAGGGAAATTGATTTTCATATCCACGCATTTATATGTGGCAGGTGCCATGATTAGAAAAATATAAATAGGTATTTAAATTAGAGAAAGGAATAAACACGCATGTATGTAGTCGGTAAATTTTAAGAAATCTGATTTTTATAATCATACTAGCAGTGCCTCTTTGGGTCTTGCGTCTATAGGCACTGTCTACCCCGTTCAGAATAAAGACGTGATAATGAACTAAGCTAATTTGAATTTTAAAAAATTTGAATTAATTTATTTATTTGACCCAGTTCAGAACTTGGAGGATGATGTCAAGGGTACATGGAAGAGAAGAGGGGAGGCTTTTGCCCAACAATGGGACCTAAATGGCCTTAAAAATATTTAGGGGCAAATTACACTGATTGAGCTAACCCCAAAGTAAGTTCGAGACTTGTGTGGGATACTATCTCAACGATACTTTATTTTATAACACATACATATTTGTATAGTTAAACATCCAAGACCCAGGACAATTTAAAAAAGACCATTTTCCAACTTGCCCTGACCGGGGATCGAACCCGGAACCTCTGGGCAGCGGACTAACATGGTAACCAGTACGCCACGGAGGTCGTCAATAATCAATTGTTGGTAAGTATCTAGTCTAGTACAACCCGTGGTTCTAATTATAACGTTTATGTCCCTTCCACGTTGTATAGATGACAGTCATTGATATCAGATGCATTTAGGCAGCTCAAAAAATCTGACACCTATGGTGACTAATATCACACTCAGAAAGAAAGAAATTAACTGCTCTTGAACTATCGTAACTTATATAATAACCATTAAACTCGCCTGTCGCACTCGCACGTTAGTTTTTATCAAAAATGATTTAAACAAAATAATTAGAAAAATGTTTATTTTATTTTTCAATAAATTAAATCTTATCTAAAGTACAACAAGTTGTAAAGCCCACAACCAATAAATTAAATTAATAGTTAAGATATTTACTAATAATCTATTTTTAGGAGGAATAAAATACATTCAAAAACATCTCTAGAGTAAAATGTCTATAGATTCTAAATAAAGAGATCAAGTCTACCTCTTGGTAAAGCCGCTATCACACTATATTTTCTTCAGAGTCGGTTTTCACGTACATTGCGTATTTGATTAGATGCACAAAAAAAATTTAAAACATCTGTTGAACAAAAATGACACTAAAAATAATACACACCTATTTTAGACCAGTATCAAGTAGAAAAGTGTGTATTATTTTTGGCATCATTCCCGCTCAACTGATGTAGGTAAGTTTATCTTTTTTGTGGTAAGACCAATGATGTTTAGATTGTTCATTACAAGACGGGAAATGTACTATCAAATCGCACACAATCAGTAGTCTAGTGCATAGCGACGTAAAGATTGCCTTTGAGATTGCCTTTTAAAAATGGGGAGCAAGGTTCCATGTGAGAATAACCACTGACTTTTTATATCAGGCACATTAGCAACTAAAGGGCAAAATATTGTTTTGGTGACAACTGTTTGATGCTAAGAGATTTGTATTTACATTAAGAGATTTTCGAAAACTTTCGTCTATTACAGACTTAAGGTAATTCTTACTTTAAAGTTAGAGCACAGTGAATTAGTGAATTAAATGATCACGAAAACTAATTTAATAGTTAAGTATGACTTGAATGTAGTTATGGCAATTTATTCAAATGTGTTTTGCAGAACTATATATATATATAGTTCTGCAAAACACATTTGAATAAATGCCTAAATAATGTGGCGTGTATATACACGCCACATTATAGGTGAGGATTTTGTTTCATTTGTTTCTGCATATTGTTCTTTGGGGATGTAAAAATATCATGGACTAAAATTGCTCTAAAAATTGCGCCCTGAGTAAAAAACATTTTGTTAATCGAAAGGCGAACAATCTCCTCAAATTCTCTAAGTTTCATATATCTATTCTTTCTTATTTTCTGCCTTACTAGTTTGATTCCCCTTATTGCCCTGCTGACTCTGGTCGTACATGACGTCAGCCTGCGGCTTAGTCCACGCCTGGCACACACACGTAGGCCCCGGACCACCGGTCTGATGGCTGCCAGACACTTGGAAACCACTCGAACCTGACCCTTGAGATCCTCCACCTTGATAGGAGCCCTGGTTCTGGAATCCCTGGTTATTCTGAACATACTGCCCGCCAGATCCTCCCGATTGCTGAATTTGGTTTTGATTCTGATTTTGAACATATTGCCCATTAGATCCGCCCTGTTGAATTAGGTTTTGACCGTACTGTCCATTTGAAGCGGCCTGTTGAATTTGGTTTTGAACATACTGCCCATTCGACCCGGCCTGTTGAATTTGGTTTTGGTTCTGATACTGCCCATTCGACCCGGCCTGTTGAATTTGGTTTTGGTTCTGATACTGCCCACCTTGTTGTTGATTCTGGTTCTGATTTTGCATGAATTGGTTTCCTTGGTTCTGTGGGTACGAACCATACTGTCCTTGCATCTGATTCTGAGATTGACCTTGAGTATTCCCATAACTTCCTTGTTGCACTGGGTAACCTTGGGCAACTATTTGACTCTGCCCAACTTGCCCGACGGGTCCATTATTGACATAGTTACCCTGTTGATAGTTCCCAGTTTGGTAATTCCCATTTTGATAGTTATATTGGTTCTGATTTTGATATTGGTTTTGATACTGATTCTGGTTTGTGTTTTGGTTCCACTGTTGATTCGTGTACTGCGGTTGGTACCCCTGCTGTGGGGCGTAGTTTTGGTAGGAGCCCTGAGAGGCGGTCTGGAAGGACCCTTGCACACTGCTGGACGGTTTGTTCTTGTGGCTCTGGACGATGTCGATGACTCCTCCAATGATCTTCTCCGGGATGAGAAGCTTCCTGCCCTCTTTTTCGTTAGAAGTAACTTGGTTTAGTGCGGCTATGATGAATATCTGTAACAAGAGATAGAGAGAAAAAATATAAAAATGTGAATTGAACGCTATTTGCTTCATTTAACAAAAAAAACACTTACATAATATTACAAAAAATTCCCCATTAATATTTTTATCGATAAATGTAAATTATTTGTTATTAGTATAACATACTTTAAACAAAATGTAACGAAAAGGGGGTGTCTATTCTGAACGGAGTAAAGTACTAATCAATGTGAACAACGTATGGGGAGGCAGTTTTTTTTCGATTACCTGGATGGTCGTATAGTAAAAGTTGTTCACATGGATTAATTAGTACGTTTACAGGAAGTAAATTCGGGTTAATACCCTTTCCGTTACACGATGTAAAAATACTTAAAATTTTACTGATCTTCAAATATTATATTTGGGAAATATTATCTATATCTATACATCTATACATATAATAAAACAGTAAAAAAGTGTGTCTGTACATTAAATATATTACCAAAAAAAATATAGGGGGCGATGGAGATGTTGTTTGTCTGTATGTCTGTTTGTACACGCTAATCTCCGGAAATCCTGGACGGATTCGAATGAAACTTTTTTTGTTATATAGCTATTAAGCCTGGGCAACATATAGGGTATAAATAGTTTAGGAAAATGAAACGCCTGATGCCGAACCATAATAGTCCAGCTAAACTATAAGAGATATAAAAATGCCGCCTTAGTAAAAGTTGTTCAGCCTGATGAGCATTTTCCAGAGACATTAAGTCCACGCGAACGAAGTCGCGGGCTTCAGCTAGTATTTTATGTATTGTAACGTGAGTATACTACCGTATGGCGCTCACACGTCATAACTCCTAAACAAAAATTCTAATTGAAATAATTTGAACTGGAATCTACATGTACATAACCACCCTAAATTATATTTGTTGGAGAAGGAATATCGTGATACGAATACCTATCATGATCGCAATTTTCGTAGGGATATCTTATATTTAAGAAAAAAAATATAGCCTGTGTTACTCGCTGATATAATCTTTCTATAAGTAAAAGATTTTTCAAATCTGTCAGAAGTTTTTGAGTTTATGTATTACAAACAAACAAACACACAATCAAATCTTTTCTCTTTATACAGGGTCTAACAAAATATAATGAAACTAGGTATTTTAAAGGTGAATTCAGTCCGTGATATAACTTTCCCCAAGGAACATATTTAGAAATATGAAAAATATTTTTTGATTTCCATACAAACTTCTTCTTCTTATCGTGTGTGTTAGTGACTAACACTAGTGTCAGAGTTTTTAAACCGCCTTAAAGCCCTCTGAAATGGTTTTAGGTAACGACCAATATCAAAGACAGTGACCGGGACCGACGGCTTAACGTGCCCTCCGAAGCACGGATCATCTTACTTATCAGACAATCGGGTGATCAGCCTGCAATGTCCTTACCAAACTAGGACAACAACACAAAGTCGTTACCCCCGCTGGGAATCGAACCCGCGACCTCCGGGTGTGAGCCTAGCGCTCTAACCACAACACCACGGAGGCAGGTATACAAACTCAGATCAGCTGATCAGTCAACTAGTACGGAGGCCAAAAATTACTATTCATATTTCGATATATGTTCCTTGGGGAAAGTTGTTTAGTATCACGGACTGAATTCACTTTTAAAATAGTTTCAATTTTGTTTGACCCTGTATAAAGAGTTAGTAGTTTCAGTAAATTCTGTTACACGTTATATTAGTCTAGAAAAACGAATGGACTCTACACCAACTACCTTAAATAAAAGACAAAACCACTTACAATCACAGACAAATTGGCGCGCCCCATACTGCTCTACGGTCGGTTCCTCCACTTTTCTTCACACTCAGCAGGTAACTGGTCACGGTGCGACCTTCCTCTCCTCACCTGAGGTGCGATTGCCGGAATCTCCTCAAGGACACGGTTATATAGCCAGCTGACCGCCACTGGTTCGCAGGTTAGGGCTGCCGCAGCTGCTTTGTCATTTTCACCTAATTTTGGCAAAGTTGATGCATTTTACTTTCGTAAAAATAAAAATTATTTGAGAGAAAAAAAAAGGATTCGAGAATTAATTGTGTGTGAAAAAAACCGGTCAAGTGCGAGTCAGATTGGCGCACGAAGGTAGTATCATTTTCTATAAAAAATCTCGTTTGTGGTATGGAAACCCCATTTATGTTTATTTTTTATTTTTAGTATTTATTGTTATAAAGGCTACAGAAATACATCTTCTGCAAAAATTTTAACTCTCTAGCTATCACGGTTTATGAGATTTAGCGTGGTGACAGACAGATAGGCAGTGGAGTCTTAGTAATAGGGTTCCCTTTTTAACCTTTGGGTACGGAACCCTAAGAAAGCTCCACTAACTCTGATTTCTTTTCTTCTAACCTAATTTTAAAGTGGTTGCAAATTTCCGAAAAACTAATTTACAGTCGCTGCCGATTTAATGTTGTCCGTAAAAGATATAATCCCATAATAGGCTCTACCTGATTGTATCATCTATAATTTTTCAAAACGACCGATATTGATAAAATTTCTAGGGAACCGCCTAACAAGTATGCAAACAAAAAAAGAAATTTCTAAATCGATCAGGATTTTTTTAAATAATAGGTGAACAATAAACATATATAAAATAAGATTGCCACGAATTGAAAATCTCCTCCTTTTTTTGGAGACCGGTGAAAAACAGACCATAAAACGAAAACAAGATCGATCAACTTTTATTTTTGTTAGAAAAATCTAATGATACAAGTATTAATATAGTAGAATACAGGATAAAATGTCTTGTGAAATATGAAATCATAAGGGTTCAATCAATCATATTGAGAATAAAGATTTTTATACAATCGATTATCTAATAAATCACAAACACAGCTACAGCCAAGTAATTTGTCAACTTTTCAACTTTTACTACGAAAATTCAGTTAAACTGTGCAATATTTTATTATTTTGGCATGAAACATTATTCTTCTCAATTTTTGACGTGACAACGTCTTATAAATTGGTTTGCCGGGTGACACTTCAAGAAACTGCGTTACGCTCCGCTCACGTTATGCGCTCACAATGAGAGCGAGTGAGAGGCACGCCCCCCCCCAAGAGCGAGAGAGACAGACATAAAAAGTCGTTGTCACGTAAAACTTTCGCCCGTATACCGACTTTACAGGCAACCAATTTTTTTTTTTCTTGTTTAGAAAGTAAAGAGGCAACCCTATTAACACGCATGTCGCAGTCAGATGTGATCGAAGATGTTCCGCGTGAGTTCTCTCGCCCTTTGAATCAGATACCGCTATTGAATTTGGGCGGGGCGCATCGCGTATCGATAACTTGGTTTTCCTGTTCGATATGTAAGTATATAGTAATCGAATGATTCGTAATAGAAAAAACCGCTATATTTTGTAAATTAAGGTGACTGAATTAAAGTTACTGTAATATTTTATCATAATTATGTTAAACGTTAAATGTCTTATGTGTAAGTTTGTTTGTTCAGATCATAAAGCAGTTAAACACATAAACATCTACCTAGACGTGAGTACGACGAAATCTATCTATATGACATTATGAAATGAACGGCTGGACCGATTTAAACTAAATTTGGTATGTATATCAGTCTTAAAGACTCAGGGAAGGACATAGGATTTATCCCGAAATTCCCACGAGGAGCGAAGCCCCGGGAACAGCTAGTGATCAATAAATTACCTGAAATCTTAATTCAAAACTAGACTTTACTCCGAAGTCAACATTTTATATTGATCTTAAAACCAAATTATCGATATCTGTGATCGATATCGACTTCTGCGTCCGCACCGCACTTCGCTGTCAGCTCGTATGATTGACGCCGCCGCCCGCCATTTCTTTTCTTTTGTCCTTTTTTGCGAATTTATCTCCCAATGAAGTCGATTCGCGATTTATTCGATTTATTCGAGTAACCCCATTTAAACGCGTTCGGGGAAGTGCGAGGCGGCGTGTCTTCGTAATTTCGAATGCTGCTAATTTGTCAGAATGAATTACTGTTTGATTGCAGCTTTTAGCTGTTTATTTTTCGCCTTGGGTCAGTAGGTGGTACGCCGACCCGCCGTCTGTCCCTCTGTAGGCGTAGAGATACACTTCAATCATTAAAACTAAAGTAAATATCTGAAATAAATGATTAGATATGTGTATCTCCTTTTTCAACCACCGCGCTCGTAACAATTCAAAA
This sequence comes from Acrobasis consociella, assembly GCA_963555685.1. Taxonomy (NCBI): domain Eukaryota; kingdom Metazoa; phylum Arthropoda; class Insecta; order Lepidoptera; family Pyralidae; genus Acrobasis; species Acrobasis consociella. The sequence goes on from OY743106.1 coordinate 1,750,237, forward strand.
CTACTCGTTTAGCAATGGCAAACTTTCTGGCATCTGCAGTAATGTATAATTTTTAGATTCACGGGTTTTTCACCCCTAGTACTATGTATGTATGTATGTACTAGTAATTTTTTATTGGAGGTTTATTCAATGAACAGACACCTTTTTTTACTGTTTTATTACTTATATGTATAGATATATAAAACAGAATTCAGGCCAAATCGCTGCCGTCACAGGGCAAAATGCCAAAGGGGCTGGCGGCATTTCCGCGTTGGATAGTAATACTTAAAGGCTTTCCGAAATGCGCGCCGGCCTTTGGTAAAAAAAAACTTAAACACTTAAATAGGTCGTTGTCGGTTCTAAGCGCTGTGCCCCGCCCATTGCCACTTCAATGAGCTAATCCGCTTGACTGTCAGTGACTTATGTTCCTTTAGGCACTGGACGTAGGCCGATTCCGATCAGTCGTTTTAATTATCCTTGAGGGCCTATGTCCAGCTGTGGACTTCCTGTGGCTTATATAATGATGACGTGATGAATTTAAAAACAAAATTTCACTCAAGTCACTTTAGGTGCTTTCTCCTGCCCCGGTCAGATCGGGATGTGCCCAGTAACCCAGATCAGTTCGTTTACCCGGCTGACGGACACAGTCATTGAGGCACTTCCCGTGACCTCCACGACTCAGTAGCATCCATCTAGCCCGTCTAGGTACCTTTACCATAGTGCTAGAGATATTTTGCTTTTTACAGACTTCCAAAAATGAGGAGGTTGTCGATTTGACGGAATCTTTTTTTTAGGCATGTTCACTGATTGGTATTCGGGGACGCTTGAAACGATTTAAAAAAATACTTTTCTATTTGAAAGAGCATGCTTGTCAAGTGGTCCTGTATAAATTTTATCAAAATCGGTTGTTTAGTTTGGAATTGAAGAAGGTTGCAAATTTTGTAAAAAATGTTTTGTAAAAACATCTTAATTTTGGCATATCAATCCTCATCCATGCCGCCAATACGTGTAGTTTGCGGTAGAGTAAAATAAAATAATAAAATAAAATAGTAGAATAAACTCCAAGTCCTCCCGTGAATGTCGTAGAAGGCGACGTAATAAATACAAGCTAAACAAAGCTTATAAATATCATGAGACCTCTCCAACCCGTCTGGCCAGCGAGGAAAGTGTAAGCCAATCCTCTGGCTGCTCTAACCAAGCAAGGCTCTGGTCAGAGAGGGTCTTGCTCCTGCAGTGTAGACTAAAAGACCTGATGATGATGATGTGCCTTACAAGTGGTTTAACCTGTGACAGGCAATCCATCAGATATCCAAATCAATTTTGACGTTTCATTTAGGTCAATGCACGATGCAACCCGACAGGTAAGTAGGTACTCATATAAGGTGCTCCTATAGTGGAGACTAAAAAGACTTAATGATGATGTTGAATCCTCATTCAGTAGATGCAGGTACCTACCAAGAGGTACCACAGGTACCAACCTACGTCTAGACAAGTTAGCCCAAGGTAGAGGTCTATTACGGTGCATTCAGAAGGCGATATTAATCACGACACTACAAATTACACGGAGCACTGAGGGGGCGAGGGACGGCGGTATGCGGGAGCAAGCACGGATATTATTCTCATTCAACTGGGCTCTTATCGTATACCCTTTTGTGAATAGCTGTACCCTTAGCACGAATGTTTACGTCAAAGTAAGTATTCGTTTCACCTTCGTATACGTTTTATATGCAAGAATAAAAGTTCCTTTTACGTACAAAAGTAGTGCTGATCATTTTTGCGATGACTGCAACGCTGAATAGACAAATGACAAATAGACTTTTTAGAATGAGGTTTTTTTTCGGTCAGCAGTGCAATTCTGTGGCGGATGGAGGCTAGGCAAAAAAAGTGTAAGATTTTTCTGCCACTTTTTTCTGTCATGAACTTCTTAGGGGTTTCTTAGGGGCTTACATTTTTGACAATCAGTTGGAACGAAGTTCCTTATCGCGCGTTGCGAAAGGAGGCTAGACGGAAAAAAATAAGACCAAAAGTTGTAACGAAACTTTTTGCTATAGTTGTAAGCCGTGCGGCGGGCGCGTGTTTCTCTGTCTGTCTCTCTCTCTCCTAAGGAATTTCGTTCCTTCCGGGTGTCCCTTAACACCTCTCAAGTTTTTTTTTATATAGATATATCTAAAGAGCTGGGTGGATGAGGAGGTGTAGTGAGTAGCTAACGATGTTTTTCTTCACAGGAAGCCTAGAAGCAAGTTGAGGACGTCGCAGAATTCACGCAGCCAGTAATTTGCTACCATGCCGCATGAACAGTAGGAAGCTTTATTGTATAGTTTCGCTTAGTTTTTACCCCCGACAAAAAAGAGGGATGTCATAAGTTATAAGTCGCTAATATCTGTATAGATGGTGCTACGGATATCAAGTCGCATCGGTTGTTCAGACTCGTTTCTAGATGGCGTTCTTGACTGTTTTTTTTTTAATTTGCATAGCAAATAAACTTATTTTCTTAAGTTATTATTTATTGTATTTCTTTTATATACAAAAGAAAATTTATTTCCTATAAAGAAAAAATGTTCCATCAAGTTTATTATAATAATTATTATTTTTTTATACTTATTGCTCTTTAGATTGGTAGTAATAAATTAAAATAGTCCTTGGTTGTAAGTACATTTAAAATGGCGTCTACAGCATGATGCCGTCCCATTATCCTGTGCCGGTCGGCCGTCTCCCGCTCGCCAGACCGACTTCCAACTCGAAGGTGTGAGGATCGGCCGAGGACGCATCCCCAGCTGGTAGGACCACTCAGGTCAGTTCTTTTTACAACCTTTATTTATTTTCACCTGTCCCGTTGTCTGTTGGTCTCATCATCGTCATCATTTCAGCCGCATAACGTCCACTGCTGGACAAAGGTATATACTTCTGCGCCATACCCAGTTTATTTTACCCGAAGTCCTACTCGTGTGGTTCCCTGTAAGCAATTGCTATTGCGATAAGGCCGCCATTGTACAACGCATACTGTGTTTGTTATTTACTTTTCTGTATTCTTGGTGCAATAAAGAGTTTTATTATTATTATAGGCCTCTCCCAAAGATTTCCAAAATGACCGTTCTAGAGCGGCTTGCATCCAGCGCCTTCCAGCGACCTTGGTTAGGTCGTCAGAAAAGACTGTTGGTCTGTCTGTTATCAAATCTTGCGGGTTAAATTTGACCCACTTCTCGGTTTCCGATTGAGCTGAAAATTTACACGCTTACGTATATCGCGTGACAATGCAAAATTATGATGACATAGATCTGATCTGATGATGGAGCTGGAGGGTATAGGAACTCTGTAATGAAACGACGCAACTATCGAGTTTGGGCTCGTTTAATTCATCTTGAGGACAACATTCGATAAAAGCTTGTTTTTTTAAAAAATAATTTTTTATCTTTTGCGTCCTCAGGGACTAAGGGTGCACTTTTCCGCTTCTTCTTCCAAATAGACTATGTGGAAGGGACAAACACGTAATAAATCGAACTACGGGCTTGACTTTAGTATAATGATAATAAAATAACATTCAAAAACTAAAAAAATTATGACTTATAGGAAAATTTGCAGCCGTCTGAGCAATTTGTATAAGAATGTAGTTTTTTTTGTATGTTATTTTATTATCATTATCATAATATAGTGATCTAGTATAGACCTTGGTTCGATGTATTACTCGGAACTACTCGAAAGTTTGAAACAAATTTTGTAATTCTTTGAAAAAAAGGAATTTTCCAAATCGGTGCAGGCGTCTTCAAATTATCTGTAAGTGTACCATACATCGCAACAAGGAACATAAGGTATAAAATAATTCGTTATAATAATCTGTCGAAGTAACGCACATCGCAATGAGAAACATACGATATTGTGTAATTCGATATAGCATACATTCTAGTTCACGTGAATCGTTTTTATATACTTTCTGGATATAGTACATCGATGTTTTAACTTTCGACATTCAGCAGGACAGTCCTTCAAATTATCGATGAACATACACAAAAAGAAAACTTAGTAACTACAAGCTAAAAAAAAAAAGGTAAACATCCATAAAACCTCTCCAATCCCTCTGACCAGAGAGTGTAGACCAAGTCCTCTGGCTGCTCTGGCCAACTATGGCTCTGGCAGTACACAGAGGGTCGCGCTCCTGGGACAAAAAGACCAGATGATGATGATGATGATGATGAATTTAACAACAAAACAAAGTGACGATTACTAAGATATATTATCCTATGATAATCAATACATATAATAAAACAGTAGGAACCGCGTGTCTGTACATTTGGTAAAAATTACAAAAAATGGATGTGGGCGATAAGAAAAGAGTAACAGAACACAAAAAAGATTTTTTGGATTTATTTGTCTGTCTGTTTGGATTTTTTGGATTGTTTTGTTGAGGTATAAAAATCGAAGTCTGGAACACTTGATTCAGAATGATAATGGTCTCTCCGTATAATAAAACAGTAAAAAAATGTATCTGTTCATTGAATATATTTAAAAAAAATGAGGCGATGGAGACTGTAATATAGTAAAAAATAAAATAAAAAATCTGTCTGTTTGCACACGCTAATCTCCGGAAATATTGGACGGATTTGAATAAAACTTTTTTATCAACATATAGGCTATAATTGATTTTGGAAAATGGAACACATGATTCAGAACCATAATGGTCCAGCTAAACTATAATAAGAAATATAAAAATGACGTCTTAGCAAAAGTTATTCAGCCTGATGAACTTTTATTGTTGAGGTATAAAACTCGAAGATCTGGAACACCTGATGCAAAAATATAATGGTCCAGCTAAACTGTTAGAAATCTTATACCTTTAAATGAGCAAGTCTTGTATATATATATATATATATTTATAAATTTCTGTGATCTCAAAAACGGCTCTATCGATTTCGCTGAAAATTTGTATATGGGGGTTTTCGGGGGTAAACAATCGATCTAGATTAGTTTTATGTTTGGGAAAATGCGTGTTTTCGAGTTTTCATGCGTTTTCTTTCCACGCAAAATATGGTCGCTAATTTCGTCGCGCCTGTGCGTCGCGCCGACCGCCTTGTTTTTAGCTCAGCAGTTAAGGATACCGACCGCTAGAAAGAGTGTTACGGGTTCGAATCCCACTCGGTGACTTACTTTTGTTTTTTTTATGTTTAAGTTTATATATAATTTTTTATTTTGCATTGTTTTTAGACAAGTTTAAAAAATATATATGCCGGAGTCCTAAAGTCCACGCAGAAAAAGTCGCGGGCTTCAGCTAGTAAAAATATATTTAAGATGAATGAAAATATAAAATGCATGTCAATGGCCATCAACGGATGTCGGAACAGTTTAAACGATTTGGCTTAACTTTTACGACCAGCCTGCCTGACGTTTATCCTCTTTATACCGCATTTACACTTGTGTGTTCGCTATTCGCCTCGTCATTACATTACATACATTACATTACATTGACTGCCTCTGTGGTGTAGTGGTTAGAACGTACGGCTCATACCCGGAGGTCGCGGGTTCGATTCCCGGCGGGGGCAACGGCTTTGTGTTGTTGTCCTAGTTTGGTTAGGACATTGTAGGCTGATCACCTAATTGTCCGTAAGATGATCCGTGTTTCGGAGGGCACGTTAAGCTGTCGGTCCCGGTCACTGTCTTTGACATTGGTCGTTACCTAAAACCATGTCAGAGGCCTTTAAAGCGGCTTAAAAACTCTGACACTAGTGTTAGTCACTAACACACACGATAAGAAGAGACTTGCGTGTTCGCTATTCGCCTCGTCATTCGACGAAACATTCCACAAAACATTCGTATACGAATGCCGTCGCGAACTACTGTTGTTAACGCAATTACACATTAGTGTTCGCCATTCGACGAAACATTCGTGTACTGCACTGTCTACATATGCGTGTTCGTTATTCGCCTCGTCATTCGCCTCACGATTCGCGCGCATGTGTAAATGCGGCTTAACGAACACATTAATGCGAAAAGTTTTACAATCGGCAATCATTTCTAAGCCGGAAGCATCACGGCTAACAACACAGTTGAGTTCTCAAGGTATTAACTTGCCTGATCTTGTTTGCTTTCCATCTGTGTAGAGACTTTTCCCTTATCGAGTGTGAGTTGATAATTTTTCAAAACTATAAACCGATTTCACCCCCAAAGTACACAACCGATTTTGATTAAATTTCTATGGGACCACCTGACAAGTATGTTTATTGTTTATTACATATTGATAACATTTTGTTACAGGTCAATATAATAAAAACTTAGAATTATTCAGCACATCAGTACACATAAAATTAGGTGTAAACACACATGTCATACATTTTTAATAATATCTCATCAATTTAAATATATTTCATTGGCAAAATTCGTCAAATGAGTAGCTCGTTCTATCAGCCATTTTTTAACTTTATTTTTAAAGATTTTAATATTCTCAGCTGCTCTGATCTTCTGTGGCAACCGATTATACACTGTCGGTCCCATGACGTGTGTTAATTTACCTGACTTTTCAAGAGCACATGGGATTAATGCAAGTTTGTCAGCGTTTCTAATTTCCATTGTCAAATTATCACCTCTTTTTGGGAACGTCTGAATATTTTGATACACATAATTTATACTGCTACTTCACAGTAATAACAGTTTTATTAAATAAGAAAGAAAAAAAGAAAAAAATTACATTTATTACATCATTACTGCTACTTGAAATATAACTATTGCGAGGAATGTCATGACTTTTCCCTTTCAAACAATCAAAGAATTTTCCAAATCGGTTCAGGCGTCTTCGTATAAAAGTCTAAAGTACTTAGTACTTTGACCGCATTTTATCGTCAAGAGTAGCAGACATAACAGAGGTAGTAACAGAGAAACCTTGGACACAAATGAATAGTAACTGTACTGTACGTACGTACTGTCATACACCTACCATCCTGTGTTGGGATGGGCAGTAATACACGTGCTTGTTTTTTTTGTATATCATGAGCTCAATTTTTTTTTGCTACTTGTGGTCACCCATCCTAATGCGGACCACGCCCGGTATCGCTTTACTTGCGAAAGCGCTAGTGATGCGCACTCCCGCCGCGCCACCGAGCTCCTCATACACCAGTAATTCTGAGACGTTTAGTTGAGACATCCTCTACTTTGGTGCAATAAAGATTTTACTAATTACAAGTAAGTTATAGACTAAGAGGGGGCCGCATGCAACCCTACCTCATCGAGTAGCAAAATGTGACATATAGTAGACTAAGAGGGGGCCGTATGCAACCCCCTTTAGGTATAACTCTATGTGCAACCCTACCTCATCGAGTAGCTATATGTGACATATGTAGAGTATTGCATATTAAAAAGTACAGTTGCCTGAGTATAACCTGGAGTATTTTGTACAGTCAGCAAAAAACGATTATTTTAAAAAGTGGAATAACCCCACAGGTTTCATGGGCAAATCCTCTACGGAGGACCTTAATTGAGAGAGTCCGACAGAGCAGTGGTTACAGAATACATACCAGTGTTGGCCACTTACACATACACACACATAAAAAACAAACAAACAGAATTCATAATAGGTACAGTTTGCCAACGAGATATCTAGGCCGGCCCTCTACCTGCATCTGGAATTTCCGCTTAAACTTAAGATAATATTACATGAAAATATATATTCAGAAAGATTTTATGAAGTCTTTCTACACATGTTCATGTTAATATTATTTTGACTTTAAGAGAAAATTCAAAATATAGGTAGAGGGCCGGCCCAGGTATCTCGTTAGCCGACTGTACAAGCAATGTATTAGTCTGTTAAAGAAATCACACTAGAATCTTCAACTTAATAATCATACATACATACTATCACGTCTTTATCCCTAATGGGGCAGACAGAGCATTTCGGGTCTTGCGGCTCTATGCAGAGCCTACGGCCGCAAGACTCAAAAGCCACTTCTAGCGTCATGGTGGGCGAGAAGATGGAAAAGCAATCAATACAGTGACGGGTTGCTAGCCGCATCGCCTGTTAAAATGATTCGCATTTTTGCCCATTCCCTCGATCGGCTTTTACGATCTGCGCGGGAAGAGAAGCAGCTGGTACATTCTAAGTTTTTTCGTTTCTCCCAGACCAGCATGGAAGATTATAACAATAATAATGAGAAGCTTAATAATCATAACTTCCAGGAACCCAAAATGACGGTGAAGACAGCCAAGAAGCGGCCCTCGGACCTGACCAGCTTGGAGCGGTTCAATCTCTACTACAAGGAGAAGGAGGAACCCCTGACTGCCGGCCAGAAGGCCAAGAGATTCATATGGAACCCCAAGACCAAGCAGTTCTTCGGCCGGACAGGCTCCAGCTGGTGTGAGTATTCGAACCATCAATAATTTAACCTGTTTTCGTCAAACATCTCCAAGTACCTCGGTTGCCTGGAAGAGGCCAGTTGCGATAAGACCGCCTTTTGTCATCTGTTTTATGTATCTATTACTCTGTTACTTACTTTATGTTTCGGTGCAATAAAGGTTTTAACTATACAACTTGACGACCTCCGTGGCGTAATGGTCAACACGCTAGACCGCTAATCCGGAATCCGGAGGTCCTGGGTTCGATCCCCAGCCAGGGCAAGTTGGAAAATGGCCTTTTTCAAATTGTCCTGGGTCTTGGATGTTTATCTATATATGTATTTGTTATAAAATATAGTATCGTTGAGTTAATATCCCATAAGCATAACACAAGTCTCGAACTTACTTTGGGGCTGGCTCAATCAGAGTAATTTGTCCCTATATATTTATTTATTTATATATTTAACTAACAAATTTTTCAAAACTAATAACCAAATTCACCCCCTAAGTACACAACCGATTTTGATAAAATTTCTATGGGACCACTTTACAAGTATACCCTTTAAAAAAAATCCAAATCCGTCCAGGCGTCTTTGAATAATCGGTGAACGTACATAAAAAAAGATCGCGCCGAATTGATAACCTCCTCCTTTGGAGTCGGTTAAACACTGCTCTGTAGCATGACACCATAGATAAAGTTTATATCGACTGACTGGCCGTCTTGCGTTCGAGTAGGCGATAGCTCGCGATAGTCGCCAGTCAGTGGCGGATTTACCAATAGCTAAGAAGGCTAAAGCCTAGGGCGGCACATTTTGGGTGGCGGCAAATTTTAGGCCTATTGCAAACCCCCTACTTTTTTTGTGCATTGCGATTGAGTTTCCATCACTGTTTCGCTTCCTATTTAGGGTTCCGTAGTAAACAAGGAACCCTTATAATTTCACCATGTCTATCTGTCTGACCGCAGTTCTACTCAGAAACTAGTACTAAAAGGCTGTTATTTGGCATAGACATGTATATTAATCAAACTGGCAAAGAGATGAAAACTGTGTAATGGCACTCTAAAAAAACTAATTCCGTCCAGTTTCCCTCGCCTCGCACCGGTATTTAAATCACAAGGAGCGATAAATTGAGAGAGAGAGAGAGAGAGAGAGAGAGAGAGAGAAAGATAAATTATAAAAAACATTTATATCTCCCCACTGAAACAAAAGTATGAGGTGTAAGAACCTCATGTTTTTGTGTCTGTTTGTGTGGTGACACTAATTCCGTCCAGTTTCCCTCGCCTCGCACCAGTATTTAAATCACAAGGAGCGCGCATGCGCCGGAAGCGCGGGAATTGAAGCAATGATCTCATTACGCCACATCCTGCGCGTGAGTCGGAGCCAGAAGACGCAGGGACGACCTTCTAGCTATAGCTATCTACAGTAGTTTTTTGTGTTACGGCCAACACTGGTGTCAGATTTTTCAAGCCCAAAGTCATTCGACATATGTAGCTTGACGACTGTCATACAATGATGACAGCTGAGAGAGTGTGTGTTAGTGACTAACACTAGTGTCAAAGTTTTTAAACCGCCTTAAAGGCCTCTGACATGGTTTTAGGTAACGACCAATGTCAAAGACAGTGACCGGGACCGACGGCTTAACGTGCCCTCCGAAGCATGGATCATCTCACTTATCAGACAATCAGGTGATCAGCCTGCAATGTCCTAACCAAACTAGGACAACAACGCAAAGTCGTTGCCCCCGCCGGGAATCGAACCCGCGACCACGGAGAAGCTCGAGAAATGTTTATGCCACTTGTGGTCACCCATCCATGAGCGAACCACGCCCTGTGTAGTTTAACTTGTGAAAGCGCTAGAAATGCGCACCCTCGCCAGGCCACTGAGCTACCTACAGTGATCTTTTTAATCCCCAGTTACAAATATTTACGGGGGGCTCCCATACAACAATCGTGATTTTTTATTAGATATTGGTACGGAACCCTTAGTGCGCGAATCCGTTTCGCACTTGGCTGGTTATTTTTTATTTCAACATTTTAAGACCATATATCTATTTTTGCAGCAAAAATATGCCTCTTCTACTTCATCTTCTACTCAGCGCTGGCCATCCTCGTCGCCATTTGCATGTGGACCTTCCTCCAACTCCTGGACCCCCGGCAGCCCATGTGGAAGCTGTCGGAGAGCATCATCGGCACCAATCCCGGGCTCGGCTTTAGGCCCACGCCGCCAGAGGTCTCCAGCAGCGTCATCTGGTATAAAGGCCACGACCCCAAAAGTCACCAGTTTTGGGTCAAGGAAATCTCTCAGTTTTTGAGCGGTGAGTACATTTAAATTAAGTTTGTTTTTTGCAGTAGTAAGTAGAGAATATTATAGCCGCTCTAGATCGGTCATTTTGGAAATCTTTGGGAGAGGCCTATGTCCAGCAGTGGACGTTGTGCGGCTGAAATGATGATGATGATGATGAAGTTGAGAATATGGATCTCATTTGGTATCATGACAGATTTAACCAAAACCAACCAAATATTTTATTATTTATTTTATTTTATTAACCAATTTATGCAGACGGAAAATATACAATGTCCTTATTTATTTAAAGGGGTGATTCAGATATTTAACGGGGGGGTACAAATATTTAAAGGGGTGATTCAGACCACCACTTTGAACAACTTTTCCCAATAAATTTATATCGAAATGCAAAAAAAATTTTTACGTTTTCATAGAAATCGAAGTAGTCACGTGATATCATTAGTATGGAAAATGAAAATTATTTTTTCGTATTTCGATATACATTTATTGGGAAAAGTTGTTCAAAATGATGGTCTGAATCACCCCTTAAAATATTTGTACTTAATAAAAAAGGATATTGTATACAGATAATTCATAAAATAAAAGTTGTACAAAGGCACTACTTATCTCAAAAGACTTGCAGACATAATTATGTAGATCTTACTTGATCGAAATAAATGACTTTATTTTTACACCCGATAAAAAAGAGGGGTATTATAAGTTTGACGCTAGTGCTGTCTTTTTGTTTGTGTCGTCGTAGCGCTTGAACGGATGAACCGATTTCGACGCGGTTTTTTTTACGTGAAAGCATATTTCCTTGCGGTCGTTCTTAGTTATGTATGTTAAGTTTGATGAAAATCAGTTCAGTCCCTTAAAAGTTATCGGGTGTTAACGCTTACAGTCCGGGCTTCGTAATTTACCTGGCAAATAATAGATGGCGCTACAAATATCACACTCAACATCGGTTAGAAGATGATGTAGTTCCGCCACTTATTACTAGATGGCGTTGTCGGGGATTTTTTAAATTTGCTTAGCAAATCAACTTGTTATTAATATGCAATGTTGTATTGGAAATACCCTAAATAATAATAATAAATATTCGTTCTTTAAAGACATTTCGTTTATTGGATAACAGATTTATGCCGTCGTTAATTCAAGTCCGTATATCTAGGCTTTATCATCATATCCGTTGTTATAGCTTTATCCATTATTTTAAATGATGATGATAAAGACTGTACAATAATTTCCCTTGCAGCATACAAAAGAGACAGCAAAAAGGCCGGTGCGAGCCAGAACATTCACAACTGTGACTTCAAGCTGCCCCCTCCGGCCGGGAAGGTCTGTGACGTGGACATCAGCAAATGGGGCCCGTGCGTGGAGTCCAACAACTTCGGGTACCACGCCTCCACACCCTGCATCTTCCTCAAGCTGAACAAGATCTACGGGTGGAAGCCCAACTTCTATAACAGCTCGGAGGCGCTCCCTGCAGCGATGCCTGAGGACTTGAAGGAGCAAGTCAAGAACATGACTGCCTATGACAAAAATTATGTAAGTTTTGTGAAACTTGTATTTATGAGTGATTTTGGGGAGCTCGTTAAACCGGCGAAAGTACACATTACTAGCGTTTTCGCGAGTTAAGTGACACCGGTGTTGGTTGACACTTGGATGGGTGACCTGATCATCAAGTGGTTTATAAATTTCTCGAGCTCCTCCGTGCTTCGACGTTGATCCAAGCTGTCATCATTGTGTGGCAGTTGTCGAGCTTTGTCAGATGCCTTTTGATAGTTTAAAAATCTGACATCAGTGTTAGCCACTTACACACACGAAAGATAGATAAGTAGATAGCAACTAAAGTATTTATATAGTCTATTCTTGTTTGATCTCTTGAGTAAAATTTGGATGAAGTATAATGTTTCCTATCTCTAATAAGAATATAGGTGTTAAGATTTTTAAAATCAGATCAGTAGTTTTTGATATATAATAATCCAATACCAAAAAACACACAATCAAATCTTTTCTCTATATTATTAGCCTAATTGCTTCTCAGCAGTGGTCGTTACGAAGGGCTGCAATTGGTAGTTTTAAAAAAATGCACTACAGGTAAATTATAAATTAATTTCTACATTACACTACATAAATTATTCTTATTGACGAATAAAAGTGCTTGTAAATGTCTAATTGCTGAATAAATATTTAAATTTTGTTTTTAAAATGTCGACTGTTTCCAGCTAAACATGGTGTGGGTATCTTGCCAAGGGGAGAACCCGGCTGACCGCGAGAACGTGGGGCCCATCGACTACCTGCCCTACCGGGGCTTCCCCGGGTACTACTTCCCCTACACGAACCAGGAGGGCTACCTCAGCCCCTTGGTTGCAGTCCATTTCAAGAGGCCGAAAAGTAAGTCTTCGTACTATTCATTTATAAGATCTTAGTTCCTTTCATTCTGGTCTAGGGAAAAATTTCATTTTAATCGGTCGATAACTTAAACGATAAACAGCATGTGGAGACTCCCCGTACACGCGCTAACGCCCAATGAAAGCCATAAGTCGATACAGTGGTAGTAACGCCGTAAATTGCTCTCGACTGTACATTACACTACCAAGAAGGTCGTTCATGGATGAAGTAAAAGAAAAGGCAAAAGTTGTGTCGTATAGGGAGGTCAAGCATTTAGCGACAAATAGGGAGACATGGAAAATACTCCACCGACAAGAACCTAGTTCTAAATTTATTGATTGATTACTATCGACTAGTGAAAACGGCTCGCATGCGTTGCGGAAATCTCTTGCACCCCGCATTCGAGCTACATAATAGTGAAAACGCATGCGTGCCTGGCATGCGTTTCAGAAATCTCTTAAACCCCGAATGCGTGCCAGAACGACCAATGAAAATAAGCTTTAAGTGGGAAACATGGATTTTTCCTTTATCTGAAATAAATCATGTGAAAGAAATTATTTAAAATTTTGTCTTGATCAAGCCCTAGCCCTTTAAACTATTTAATGAACTACGGTTTATAGTTTAAAGTGATAACATAAAGCTTTTCTACGCACATCAGCCAAAAGCAGCCGTCTTCCGCAAATGTGCGTAGATCACATTCGCTTTGCTTGGAAAAATTCAGGAGTTACATTTGAAACTGAGGATTTAACACGTACGCAGTAAACTTAGCTGAAAGTAAATGACCTGACGTCCACATTTACCTGAGTATTAAGAAATTGAAAATTGACAATTATCAAGTGATACAAATATCCAAAGATGAATAAATGATTTTTTACTTTTTGTACAAATTTAAGAGTCCCCCGACCCTAGACTTCTCCATACAAACGTAGTCTACGTTTAATTTTGAAACCACATGTCAGATTCCGGTAAAAATTGGTAATTGTAAAGAAATTGCAATTATCTAGGGTTATAACTGGTTTCCTATGGTAAAATTATGAACTGGAAAGAAAATATAACGATTTAGAAGTTTCCCATACTAATGGTCAAAAATGACATAAAACACTATATTCTATTTCAAGTTCATATTTTTACCGTCGGAAACTAGTTACAAACCTAGATAATTGCAATATCTTTGAAATTACAAAATTTTGCCGAAATCGGACATGTCGTTTTGAAATAAAACGTAGACTACGTTTGTATGGAAAGTTGTATTTTGGTCTAGGGTCGGGGGACCCTTAAGCTTACTTTTGAGCTAGCTCAATCAGTGTGATTTGTCCCTATAATTAATTAAAAACACCGTTGTGTTCCAGCTGGCATGCTGATCAACGTGGAGTGCCGTGCCTGGTCCCACAACATCAAGTACGACCGGCATGAAGGCATGGGCTCGGTGCACATCGAGCTCATGATCGAGTAGGAGAAAGGAATTTGACGAAAAGTAGTTTTTACCGATCGTGACAGCGAAGAAAATGTCCATAAACAATTTTGTTGTTCCCTCTTGTTTCTTAGATGAATTCTATGATCTTAAAGTCATTAGGTACCCTTATTTTAATATTTTTTTAACTTGACTGTCTAAAATTTTATTTCAATCGGCATGATCTAAAGATTCTAACGACACATCCAGATTTCTTTAGATATTTCAAAAATAAAGTGGATTAAACAAACTCATGTAAGTTTGTTTATGTTATCCTTATGTGACTACATCTACACATAACCCTCATAACATAACTTCTTTTTTGTGGCACTCGTGTAATAAAGACAAAATTTTCTGCTGCAGAAATTACGCTTGCTTACCTTCAAAAAATGAAGTAGAAAATTCCATTGCAATTAAAAGCCAATTCATTAATTTAAAAAAAATGTGTCATAGTAGGTATATTTGTTTGTATATTATGAACGGACGTTTCTCTCGAGTGAGATTATTTTAATTTATTTAAAATAAATAATGCAAGTGTTTTACTTTTTGTTTCCTTTCCAACTTTCCTGAATGCCAGATCCTTTAAATAAAAAGTATGATTATTTACGTAATAGAGTTTAATCAGAAAGTAAGTACACAACTAAGTACCCATATCACAAAATCACTATCTGATTTTTTCATTTGATTTTTAACACAACAATAATAACGGTTACACTACAAGAGCATTGCCAACTGACAGTTTTGGGGGTGGGGGGGGGGGGGGCAAGATGATCACCAGCCAATGGTCAGTTGCCCCTCCCTACCCCTCTTTGTCAATGCCCTTGTACCATGACTAGAATCAAAATATAAGTATCATGAACTAACTTTTATACCTAGTTTTCACCATTTATTTACCTGAAACAAGTTAACTACCAGTGAACTTTTATTGATAAATACAACTTAACTAAAACTAAACTTATAAAATTACAGGATTTCCCAGGGCCCCATGGTCCAAATATTTTAACACCAAAAGGCACAAATAAGTATATATCTATTCTTCACTGAATTTAAAACAATCTACCAATACAATAATATTCATATGACATTTCGTGTCTACTTGATTTGGTTGGATAATAGTTAAACGAAGGTACTAAAGTTAGTCCGTTTTAAAATAAGTTTCAAAAATACAAAATATTCTAAAAATTAATTCCGTGTCACAGTCACAGCACAAAAATATTAGAATAATTCTATTTAAGTAGTTAGGTACTTATTTATTTATAGGCAGTACTTAAGTACAAATGTATTTTTTGTCTCATTCAAATAAATGATTGTAAGTATATTATCGTAAAATTACTCGTTTTATAAATAAATAAAAATTACATGAAATTCGGCAGAGTGATTCAAAATTCAAAATAGCACAATTGAAAGTACGAGTACCTCACATACTTTTAATTTAGAAATTGTTCTAAGCATTGTAATGCTGCATAAATCATTAATTAAAAGAAAAACAATGCTTTTCTAATTAGAAGCATAAAATACTTGTAATACTTTATAACTAATTATCATTTTTTTACGAATCTATGGGCTCTACTTATTCGGAAGAAAATTGCAAAATTGTTCACAGGATTTCTATAAAACTAAGGCACGTATCGGCTACCATAAACCTGCTATAGAAATGTGGACATATAACAAATTATAGTTCGACTTTATTATCTATCATAATCTCGAGGTGGGTGGAACCGAGGCGGTCCTTGAGGCTGTCGGAGTATCTGATGTTCTTGGCCCACGCCCTGCAGCGGATGTTCAGGATTTGACCAGCTGGAAAATAGGACAAATCCTTTAAAAAACATTTTCTATCTTAGCACGACGAAACACACACCGTTTCGAGGCTGTTGAAACAGATGTGAACGTCACTTTGCGTGACTGAAGGAGAGCGAACGAAAGTTGTTAAATTTGGTTAGGGAATTAAAAGACCTACGAGTAGCATGAGAAACTCAAAAATATAAAAACATACAATCAAAGACGTCAATGGTCTCGCATGTTTTTGTAGTTTTCAAAAGGTTTATAATTAAACGAAACTGAATTAAATAATCATTTTCAATAGGAAACAAACCCATGACTTGGTGAAGTTATTAAAAAATCACATAAATATCCGTAAGTCCACGAACAATAAATATTTTCTACAAGTATTACTTAGACGTGTTTCTGAAAGGGGTTTTCTTCATATCTCTGTACTTATGTTTTGTATTTATATGAATATAATAGAGAGTTTAAGTCCAGAAAAATGGTTGACCTTGACATATTGAGAGTAGAGCACTACCTTAAGTTTGCGCTTATGAGGCGTGCAGTATAAAAAATATTGACTTTTTTTTCGCCTTAAAATTTGCACTAGCATAAGGCTCTGCTGGTTTTCTCTTTCGTCGTGTCGATGTCTGAACTATTACATCAAATTACTCCCGACCAGTAGGAGACCACAGCAACAGCATTGTTTGTGCACTGCATCAAGTCGGCCATTGAACACGAAGCAGGACATAAGGAACAGCGGAGAAGGTGCGGCATCGTCTACCCCGGTCGGCCGCACTGACAATGTGTATTGTAGTTTGCTCTGTTGGTAAAACCCCATTTTTGTATATTACTCCTGCATCGTCCCACTTGGGTCCTCAGTCTGTTGAGTGACTTCCAGACTGACTATGGCTGGTCGTAGCCTGAGGGTAGTGCTCAACTTGCCCAGGGGATCTTTGTCCGACATGTACTTACGTGTAGGGTTCATAAGTTTAACAAACACCAGTGGGCTGAGGTAGCCGGCAGTGTTGTCGTACGGGAAGTAGATCTCCGAGAAGCCGGGGTAGGGATAGTACTCCAGTTTCCCCAGGGCATCCTTATCTGCCCCCCGCTCGCCGTGGCACGACACCCACACTTTGCGACGCTGAAAAATATATTTACAGAGATAAACCTATATTTGCTATATTCGCTCTACGGTTTGTACCCTTTCGAATATCCACAATCCATCGATAAAATATTTATCTATGGTATTTCATAGAAACCTAACTAAGCCAATTACCCTCCCACTTCATGAGCGAAACTGGATCTGGTAGAGGCATTAGACTTGGCGCGGACATTTTTTCTTTCCATTCAAACATACCTACATAAATCATGAAATTAACGCTCACAAATGCCATAAGGCGAAATGTCATTAATAAATCATGCATTCGAAATTGGAATGGAATCAAATAGCTTCCACGCCATGCCCGACTTTGTCCGCCATTGGGTAACGTCTCGTGTCTCGTCTAACCCCCAATTTTATTAAAAATCTGCTCACCTTAATTAGTGAGACACGCTACTAAATTAAGCAAACCTTTTAGTGCAATCGACAGAAAAAACAGTGCGTCTTAAATCAGAAGCATTATACTACATTATCTGCTTTAGGATATTTTTAATAAATACGGTGGTTAACAGACTAAATAATAAATTAATGCAACAAGTGTCCATGTTACCTGCTTAGAAGTCGCGTTCTTCATATATTCTCTGATGTGCTGAGGGCAGTCTTTGGGCAAATCGTCTGGGTCGTCGTACAAATCAGGCTTGAAGTCGTACAGCTGAAAGCCACAAAGAAGACCAGTAAACACCTCTCATATTATTAAACGAGGACCAACCTCAGGGGTTAAATTTGATTCTATTTTACTAATGGCCACATGTCTGCCATCAACTCTCCTTGGGAATGCTGTTGTAGCACGATATTAAGTGCTATCTTTCCTTTAGTCGCCTTGTGCGACTTTCACGGAAAGAGATAGAGTGGTCCTATTCAGGGGTTACCTGAATTTTCCGGGGTCCAAGTGAAGCTTTTCTACGCACATTAGCCAAAATTAAACTTTTTTCACAAATGTGCATAGAAAAGCTTTACGTTCTCAATTTATACTATAAACAGTTATGGAGAAGGGCTATGATCAAGACGCGATTGCAAATGATATCTCCGTTTTCTTTCAAATGGGGCCAGCACTGGATAACGGACAATTGGCACATGGGAAATACTCGGAACAATATCTCAATAAAAATATCTAATGAAAAACGTCGGAAGTTCACTCACGGTTCACGCTTTAGAATTAATAAACTGTGCGAAGTTCACGTATGGTTTACACTCGTGACTTAAAATGTCACTCAGAACGAAAATTGTTTGTCACATATTTTAATTTAGATATCGTGAAGGTACTAACTTTGTTCAGCTTGGTGACAAAGCAAGGGTTGTCAGTGCCGTAGTCCCAGCTGTTCTCATTGACTTACCCTGGGTTGGTGACTTTGACAGCGCAGAGGAAGCCTCGTCCTGGCAGCTGACCTGACAAACACTGTAAACTTTTACTCACTTTGTTCAGCTTGATGACGAAGCAAGGGTTGTCAACTTATCAGTGCCATAGCCACAGCTGTTTTCCTTGACACACCCTGGGTTGGTGACGTTGACATCGCAGAGAAAGCCCCGTCCCGGCAGCTAACCTGACAAACAATGTAAACCTATACTTACTTTATTCAGGTTGATGACGAAGCAAGGGTTGGCAGTGCTATAGCTACAGCTGTTCTCCTTGGCGCACCCTGGGATGGTGATGTTGACAGTGCAGAGAAAGCCTCGTCCCGGCAGCTAACCTGACAAACACTGTAAACTTGTACTCACTTTGTTCAGCTTGATGACAAAGCAAGGGTTGTTAGTGCCATAGCCACAGTTGTTCTCCTTGACACACCCTAGGTTCTTGGCATTGACCAGCAGCAGACCTGACAAACACTGTAAACTTGTACTCACTTTGTTCAGTTTGATGACAATATAAAGGTTCTCAGTGCAGTAGCCATAGCTGTTCTCCTTGAGACACCCTGGGTTCTTAACATTGACAGCGCAAATAAAACATCGTTCCAGCAGCTGATCTGACAAACACTGTAAACTTATACTTACTTTGTTCAGCTTGATGACGAAACAAAGGTTGGCAGTGCCGTATCCACTGCTGTTCTCCTTGACTCACCCTGGGTTGGTAACGTTGATAGCGCAGAGAAAGCCTAGTTCCAGCAAAAGCTGACGAACAATGTAAACCTGTACTCACTTTGTTCAGCTTGATGACGAAGCAAGGGTTGTCAGTGCCGTAACCATAATTGTTCTCCTTAGCGCACCCTGGGATGGTGACGTTGACGGCGCAGACGAAATCCCGGCCCGGCGGCGGACCGTCATCAGTGCATGGTATCTGATTAATCCCTTTATTGATCAGCATGGATTTGTTTTCGTACGCTGTGTATCCAAAAGATATATCTAGTTAATAACTATTTTGATATCCAAGATAAATTATGTTTTGGTTTGTAATCTCTTTAATTGCACAAATCAGACAGATAGACACAAATTTTATTTCCAAATCAAAATTTTGAATTCGAAAATTCGAACGTCAAATTTTTATATAGTAACTAGACCTTTACACGTGAGACCCATAGTAAGGGACGTGGTCCCTTACTATGGGTCTCATAAGAAAGCTCAAGGTCGCTCAACGCGCTATGGCTATGCTCGGTGTTTCCCTACGTGATCGAATCAGAAATGAGGAAATCCGTAGGAGAACAAAAGTCACTGACATAGCCAAGCGGATTAGCTCGTTGAAGTGGCAGTGGGCGGGACACATAGCGCGACGAACTGATGGCCGATGGGGCAAAAAGGTTATTGAATGGCGACCGCGTACTGGCAAGCGAAGCGTAGGGCACCCACCTACAAGGTGGTCAGATGACCTGACCAGGGTCGCTGGAAAGCGCTGGATGCAGGCCGCTCTTCATCGGTCATTTTGGAAATCTTTGGGGGAGGCCTATGTCCAGCAGTGGACGTTATGCGGCTGAAATGATAGACCTTTACAGGCACTTTCATACATCATCATCATCATCAGGTCTTTTTAGTCTCCATTAAAGGAACACGACCCTCTCTGCGCTACTAGGGCCACACTTGACCAGAGCAGCCAGAGGATTTGGCCTACACTCTCCACGCTGGCCAAACGTGTTGGAGAGGTCCTACTGATGTTTATAAGCTTTGTTTAGCTTGTATTTCCTAAGTATATATATATACTTTACACATCAATGAGAATTATTTACATAACGTGCAGTGCACATTAAAATTTAATTTACTTTTAAAAAAGGCTACCGATACCTCAGCTCTTCGCAACGGCCACTGCTGAGAACAAACGCCGAAAGAAACTTATTTTCACACTATTGGTCGCCTTCTCGCAAGAAGGCCTTTGTCCTTTCTATTTCAATAATAAATTACAATTTAACCAAAAACTAAATTTAAAAACTAAAAATCTAAATTGAAATTGAATACCTAATTCATGTTTACACAAATTATAAGAATTTACATATAGTTTAGGTGCTCAGATTCTCTGCACACATTCACTAAGAAATATGGAATTGAAAAAGGGGCATGATTCAGATTCCCGTTATTACTTTGATCGGCTTTTGCCATTGATGAACACTTGATACAATCTGCATGAGAAGCGAAGCAGTTGGTACATCTACATTTTTAACTTCCGACAAAAGAAAGGGGTGTTAAAAGTTGGACGCTAATGTCTGTCTGTATGTCTGTGTGTGTCATCATAGCGCTCGAACGGATGGACCGATTTCGATGCGATTTTTTTTATATCTCGTGATACACGAAAATGGTGATGGTAGGCCCTTGGCCTTAAGTCCTCCATGTAATGAAGTTAAATAAAAGAATAGCTATAAGCACTCACGAAGCAGAAACTCGTTTAGGTTGTCCACGTATTTCTGGTACTGCTCTGTTTTGTTCTTGGTGTACCAGATCAGAGCCCCTTCCTCGAAGACCAGCGGCCGGTGGCCCATCCCTGGGTTGTCACCTGTAACATGGAAGCGATCACAGTCGAAAACTAAAACCTTTCGTCATTTCCATACGAAAGTGTGCAGCTGCCTGAGCAATTTTTTAAGCTTTTCCGTTCGTACATCTGTTAGTTTCTTTTTTAATATTTAAATTGTATCTATCAATTGTGTCAAACTCTGGCACATCACCTTGTGATTTGAATTGTAGCTAGACTTTTTAGGCATGGATGTAAGGAAAACAATCTAGTTTAACGCTAAAAACTTATTGTACCTACTTGTATGTACTTAAGAATCCCCTTACCCTAGACTTTTCTATACGAACGTAGTCTACGTTTTATTTTGAAACCACATGTCAGATTTCAGTAAAAATAGTAAATTTTAAAGAAATTGGGTTATAATTGATTTCCAACAGTAAAATTATCAACTGGAAAGAAAAAATATAAGGACGTGAAGTTTCCCATTCTGATGGTCAGAAATGATATATACACACTACATTCTATTTCAAATTCATATTTTGACCGTGAAAACCAGTTATATGCTTAGATATGTGCAATATCTTTAATTTTGCCAAAATCGGGCATTTTGTTTAGAAATAAAACGTATACTACGTTTTTATGGAAAAGTGTGGTTAGGGTAGGTAAGGGAACTCTTAATAAAATATGATTGTTATCTGTTTTGTGTGCTAAATAAGAAATGAAATTAACCCAAAGCACCTCCAAATTCATCTCTTCTTTACCTTTGTTCAATAAAAAATGTAATTACCAATGATGGAGTCAGCCAGTTTGAAGTAGGGGATCCTTTCATCCACGGTGTACAGCAGGCCCGTCATGCAGAGGGAGAAGAAGATGATGATGCAGATGTACATCACCAGGTAGATCAGCCCGATCACTCCTGGAAAGGTCATAAAATAAATTTCCCAAATTAACTTTATCCCAAGGATGCCGACTATGCTAAATCGAAGAGAAATAGTCATAAGATTAGGGTGGGTGTAATTAACCGACAGGCCGCCTGCCTACTGCCGACTTCACCCCTAATCTACACAGTTCATTTTGAGAAAATTTCCATAAGGCCACCTGACAAGTACCTATATCTTTTCAAACAATAAAATAATTTTCCAGATCGGCCCAAGCTTAAGGTCGGTCCTTCGAATAAACGATGAACTGTGAACATACATATATAAAAGATCGCGTCGAATTGAATATAACCTCCTTTTTTTGGAAGTCGGTGAAAAAATTAACTACTTTTGTTCTGGTATAATAAATACATGCCTAAAACTACAAAATACCTAATGTCTCTATGAAAATTATTGCTTTATCTCATAAACTAGGTATCAATAGTGCTAAATAAGTCAATTTGAGCGATCATTCTGCTATTATCACTATTATATCGTCATGAGAATGAGGTGCTAAGTGCCATGTAACGATTCGGTAGGTTCAAATGAAGATGTTGGACGAGAAATAGTGGCTTGTGGTCTTACTTGCAATTGCAAAAGATCTGAAGTTAGTTTTGTTTGCTTTTAATGTGTTCAAAAGGACAGTAATCAAATATTTGTCTAATTAATACATAGTACCTGGGTGACCGAGCTTTACTCGGTCGGTTACATCTCATACATTAACTAAATTTCTTTAAACTTGTCTAAAAACAGTACAAAATAAAAAAAATATATATAAACATAAAAAAAAACAAAAGTTAGTCACCGAGTGGGATTCGAACCCGTAACACTCTTTCTAGCGGTCAGCATCCTTAGCCGCTGAGCTAAGCGCATGACACCAGGTGCGACGAAATTTGCGACCATATTCTGCGTGGAAAGAAAAACGAATGAAAACTCGAAAACACGCATTTTCCCAAACATAAGACTAATCTAGATCGATTGTTTACCCCCAAAAACCCTCATTTACCAATTTTCAGCGAAATCGTTAGAGCCGTTTTCGAGATCACAGAAATATATAAATAAATATACAAGAATTGCTCGTTTAAAGGTATAAGATAAGATATACACACTATCACGTATTTATCGACATTCGTGATCTAGCGATCGAGACGATTGTCTTGTGATCCGGAATCCCACAGGGAAGCATAATTGGTGAAAAGTTGTTTCCAGTCCATATTGCAGGCTTGAATCATCTCATTATCCGAAAATAAATATATGATTTTGTACTTCGGAAGGTACGTACATAAACTGTGGGTCCCGAAGGCTATCTAGCGTTTGCTCAAACCTATCCAAGGATTGGTTCTGGTCTTACTTTTGGGTTGCAAACGTCAGTTGCAACGTTCAGACGGGTCGCTCTGTGTAAAAACCAATTCTCGTCAAATTATCCAGGGTAGGTAGCGGACTGAAGCGTTACCGAGAATATGTTCAGATGATGATGACACGTTGACTTCATCTCCACCATCATCATGAATGTATGCATAAATAATGTGTATTGTTAATGTAAGTATAATTACAATATAAGTACAATGTCCTTTTTTATTAAGTACAAATATTTTAAGGGGTGATTCAGTCCATCATTTCGAACAACTTTTCCTAATAAATGTATATCGAAATAGGAAAAATTTTTTTTAGGTTTTCATAGAAATCGAAGTAGTCACGTGATATTATTAGTATGGAAAATGAAAATTATTTTTTCGTATTTCGATATACATTTATTGGGAAAAGTTGTTCGAAATGATGGACTGAATCACCCCTTAAAATATTTGTACTTAATAAAAAAGGACATTGTATACAGTGTATCTTTAAGCGCCTATCGCTAATTATTTCTGTTTTTTCTAAAGCCAGACTAGTAGATAATGCATTAGAATTTTAATTAGGTGGACTTACCACCTTTTGTACTATAAGGTATGATCAATAAAGATTTAAATAATAAATCATCAACATATCTTCTTCTTATCGAGTGTGTTAGTGACTAACACTAGTGTCAGAGTTTTTAAACCGCCTTAAAGGCCTCTGACATGGTTTTAGGTAACAACCAATGTCAAAGACAGTAACCGGGACCGACAGCTTAACGTGCCCTCCGAAGCACGGATCATCTTGCTTATCGGACAATCAGGTGATCAGCCTACAATGTCCTAACCAAACTAGGACAACAACACAAAGTCGTTGCCCCGCCGGGAATCGAACCCGCGACCTCCGGGTATGAGCCGAACGCTCTAACCACTACACCACGGAGGCAGTTTTCATATCACAGGAAGTCCACTGATGGATATAGACCTCCCCCAAGGATTTCCAAAACGACCGAAAACAACAAAATAACACTATCACATCTTTAGATTGTATGAAGAGATTAATGAGTGTAGATGAAGCAAAAGAGGTTTGTCAGGATCGTAGCAAGTGGAGGTCCATATAGTCTCTGCCTATACCGCTGTGGAAAACAGGCGTATGTAATAATCTTATACCTTTAAATGAGCAATTCTTGTATATTTATATATTTATAAATTTCTGTGATCTCGAAAACGGCTCTAACGATTTCGCTGAAAATTGGTATATGGGGGTTTTCGGGGGTAAATAATCTATCTAGATTAGTCTTATGTTTGGGAAAACGCGTGTTTTCGAGTTTTCATGCGTTTTTCTTTCCACGCAGAATATGGTCGCTAATTTCGTCGCGCCGGCCGCTATCCGTTTGGCTCAGCGGTTAAGGATGCGGACCGCTAGAAAGAGTGTTACGCGTTTGAATCCCACTCGGTGACTTAGTTGTGTTTTTTTTTATGTTCAAGTTTATATATAATTGTTTATGTTGTATTGTTTTTAGACAAGTTTAAAAAAATGTAGTTAATGTTTGAGATGTAATCGAGCAAAGCTCGGTCGCCCAGGTACTATGTCTTTATGTATATATCACATCTTTAGAAACTATCCGAACAGAAGCTGTAAAATCCATACCTCACTTAGGCGTATCGGAAATATAGGTGTGTGACGTCATCCATAAAGTTTACGTCTCCGCAAATAGTGCGACCTCGGCTCTAACTCATGCTCGTATGTTTGCTGTTTGAATGTAAACCACATAAAAATATTTGATACTATATGAAGTTTGCTGATGATCTGGTTTACGGCACTATACATATTGGGTAGTAGAGATTTACATATATTATCACTTCTTTATGCGTAACGAGGTAGGCATAACCTAGGGCCGACGGACCTAAAGGCCTCGGTACGCGTGCGAGTGGGTGTGAAGATGGAGAGGATCATAATAGTGATGGGTTGCTAGCCGCATCGCCTTTTTTATTTAACTTTATTTCAAAAATTGTAACACGTGGACTTAAGGCCCAGGGCCTTTTCTACCAGTCAACCTACAGGTGATGCCGAAAAAAGCTAATTTTGGATGACATGGCACAGTCTAATTCAAATCATATGGGAATTAACCTTTGTAAGAATGAGACTTCGCTAAACTTCAAAGTAAAAAGTTAGGTACCTGTTTGCTGCTTTACATTGTCTAATGACATTGACTTATGTTTAGGTAACTTTCCATTTAGTAGCACAAACGATGGAATGCCTACCACTGCGTTTCAAAACAGGTTATACTAAGATTGCAATCGAATCGAAGATCGAATCTATATTCCTCCTTTATCTATGTAAATACCGCAATACAAATAGTTTCCAAAACTATTTTGGAACGAAGTTCCTTATCGCGCGTTGCGAAAGGGGGCTAGACGGAAAAAATTAAGACCAAAAGTTGTAACGTCACTTTTTGCTCTAGTTGTGAGCCGTGCGCGTGTTTCTCTGTCTATCTCTCTCTCTCTCTCTCTCTCTCTCTCATAAAAAAGCAAGCCAGTTATTTAACTTAGTTCCATCCGGGTGTCCCGTGACACCTCTCAAGTTTTTTTTTCGAGTGTGTAAGTGGCCAACACTGATGTCAGATTTTTCAGGCTGCCTAAAGGCATCTTACATAGCTTGACGACTGCCATACAATGATGACAGCCGGGACCAACGGCTTATACGTGCCTTCCGAAGCAAGGCGGAGCTAGAGAAATGTTTATGCCACTTGTGGTCTCCCATCCAAGTGCAGACCACGTCTGGTGTCGCTTTACTTGCGATAGCGCTAGTAGTGCGCACTTCCACCGGACCACTGTAACTATTATTGATGTTTGCCCACCATTGCCAATCAGTGTCATGCACTGTCGCTGTAACATTTTTAGGGTTCCGTAGCCAAATGGCAAATAAGGAACCCTTATAGATTCGTCATGTCTGTCTGTCTGTCCGTCCGTATGTCACAGCCACTTTTTTCAAAAACTATAAGAACTATACTGTTGAAACTTGGTAAGTAGATGTAAGTATTCTGTGAACCGCATTAAGATTTTCACACAAAAATAGAAAAAAAAACGACGGGTTGCACTCTGGGAGTGCCGGCAGAAGTGAAAACTTGAATATTAACGTTGTGCATTTTTGATATACGAAACAGCAGGCGCAGGCATACATTTTCGTGTCGTAGAAAGAGAGGGGGATACTCCCTCTCCTACGCCGCGCCAGCTGTCTCTCTCCATCCGTCTTACGAATTTTCGATCAGGTCACGTGTCCTGACGCGAGCGTGTCCTGACGCGAGTTTAACATTTTTTACCCATTCCAAAAAAAAGTGCACAA
The DNA here is from genome assembly GCA_963555685.1 of Acrobasis consociella. NCBI lineage: Eukaryota > Metazoa > Arthropoda > Insecta > Lepidoptera > Pyralidae > Acrobasis > Acrobasis consociella. Next base: position 1,777,034 of record OY743106.1, read on the forward strand.
CGCCGCTAAAGAAGTTTTTACTTCAAAAACATAATTGTTGGGGGTTTCCCATACTTAAAATTGAAATCAAAAAAGACTTGTGTTACTTGCTGCTACGGAACCCTTCATGGGCGAGTCCGACTCGCACTTGGCCGCTTATTGCTCGTCTGCGAGAGCCCTTAGGTAGGTACCGACCATAAAGTAAACACTGATCATGCAAGAGCCATGGCCGCGCTATTTCAGCCGCGACCACAATCGATTCGCTGAGGATTTGCTCCACGCTTTTGGAGAATGGGGCTAGATATTTTTGGATTAGCCTACCTTATAAATTTAAACATTAAATCTTACGCTACTCAAAATTTGATTAGACAGTTTGAGGAGCTCGATGGCACAGCAGAAATGCGCATTACTAGCGCTTTCGCAAGTTAAGCTACTTAGGTGTGGTCAACACTTGGATGGGTGACCGCAAGTGGCATCCAAATTTATCGAGCTCCTCCGTGCTTCGGAAGCGCAAAGCCGTTGGTCCCGAGTTTCATTCAAGGCAATCATTGTATGGCAGTCGACAAGACAAGCTATGTCAGATGCCTTAAGGCAGCCTAAAAATCTGGCACCGTTTTGGTCACCTAAGTAAGTAAAATAGGTTACACGTCAATTTAAGAGATTTTTTTATACGCTGATTTGCTTCTCCTTGGACCTTCCATTAAAAATATATTTGCTGCTCATCCCTCGTTAATCGTAAATGAAGGAATTGGCGTAAATCTGAGGAATCATTGTATACCTTTTTTAACCCTCGACAAGAAATAGTGGTGTTATAAGTTTGATCCTAATTTTTGTCTGTCTGTCTGTATGTCTGTATGTATGTGGCATAGTAGCTCTCGCACGGATGGACCGATTTCGGTGCAGTTTTTAAGTTCCCTCGCGGTGGTTCTTAGATATGTTTGATGAAAATAGGTTCAGCCTTTAAAAAGTTATTGGGGGTTAACGCTTGACAGTCGGAGCTTTTTAATTTACCTGGTAAATAATAGATGGCGCTACGGATATCAGTTCTACTCTTTTGAGTGAAAAAGCACATTCAAAAAGTACCTACAGCATCATCATCAGCTCTGTTTGTCTCCACTGCAGGAGCACGACCCTCTCTGAACTACCAGAGCCACACTTGGCCAGAGCAGCCAGAGGACTTGGCGAACATCCTACATATTTTATAAATACCAAAAAGCGTAGTTGCAGTAAAATTTAAAAAAAAATACTACTCTACGATTTGATGGATGGATTCCCGGTAAGTTATATAAATATGATCCGATCGAAATAACCGCATAGTGATTCGAATGTATGATTCACTAGGCAGGTATATACTACAAGTCAGACAACATTCATGAGTACTATGGCTTTCCACAGATCTAGTGTGAAAGTCGTAAAAAGCTCATAATGTATATTTGTCTATATGTTGTATTGTATTGTACCTAGCTCATAGCTCCGTTTGGGAGCACTGTATCACAAACGGACAAACCGATTTAAATTAAGTTTTTATTTAAAAGCTATGATTGATCAGTCAGATGTTTTTATTTTTATTAGATCTTGTTAATGAAAAATTCTTAAAAATGTATTGATTTAAGAATAGTTGTTAATTAAATACGATAATAATATTTAAACTTATTTAACACTAAGTAAATTTTGATATTTTTACACCATATTTAGATACGAGTATGATAACCTACCTACATGGTATATGTTACTTTTTCCTAGTAATACAGTGTACAGATGTTCTCTATAAATACTATTTTCCTGTATCTCTTCCTCGTATTTTCGGATAATTTTAGGATTAATTATACATTTCCTAATTTATTACAACCTCTATCAGTGCATTTAAACAAACATATCTATCTACTTAACAAGACTTTATCTTTACAGACAGAACCATGCGCTGTAATGACTCAAAGTGTACTCTCGCCGTGATGTGAACGAAAAAGTGGAAAAATAAATCAAAATTGTAATGGGTTGCTAGCCACATGAATTATTAACTTGATTTGAATTTTCGCCTTTCTTTGATTGGCTTCTAAGGGAAGAAAGGCAGCTGATACATTCCAAGTTTCTTCTTTTCTCCCACAGCATGGAAGAATAGTAAACGTTTGACAAAAAAGAATATTTCAGTGAAGTGTCGTACACTACACTCCGGCACACAACGGCTGTGCAGATTTCCAAGAGTAGGTTAGTAGGTACGTAAGTAATGAACACTGCGCGTAATGGAAAGTTCCAACAGGGGTGGCTTGTCACACCACACCTAGCGGTCGCCCCTCTTAACGAGGTGTATCTATGTGGCCCTAGCTATCAGGTTGTAGGTTATTGCTTATGGAATTAGGTTTTTTATGTGTCTGTCTTCTAAAAATAGAGTGGTTACACACCTATCGTTGCACATACAAAATATACTAAACTATCACGTCTTTTTGCGTAAATGGTAGACAGGGCATTTTGTGTCTTGGGGTAAAGTAGAGCCCGTAAGACCTAAAAGCCACTTAGCATAATATAGTAGGCGAGAAGATGGAAAAAGGAATAAAAATAGTTATAGGTTGCTAGCCACATCGCCTTTTCACTAATTCCCTCGATTGGATTTTACGATATGCGCGGGAGGAGAAACAGATGGTGCAGTCTAAGATTTTTCTATTCTCCCAGTTCAGCATGGAAGAAGAATATTTTATTCTTATTTAAATAATACATAAAATAAAATAGAAATGGTTTAATTGTATTCGTAGAAACTCATGTAGAATGAGTTGCTAACCCATGACTTTATTTATAGGAATTAACCTTATGCCAAAACAAATTAGCCTAAAAGATAATTATGCTAAAATTACCCGTATGCCAAAAAACAATTAAGCCTAAACATTATTATGACAAAATATTTAATAAAGATAGGGATCCCATTTATAGGAATTCCTAAATGAGTAGCTAGCCCATCACTTTATGTATAGGAATTCCCAAATGAGTTTCTAGCCCATCACTTCATTCATAGGAATTCCCAAATGTGTTGCTAACCCATCACTTTATTCCACTAGATAACAACAAGTCAAAACAGACAATTTTTTCTAAACGTCAAAACAATAATTTTCTATAAGATTTGAAGTAAAAATAGCGCTCTTAATATCAGTTCTTCTGGATTAATAAATATAAAATCGTATTAAAAATGGATATGATCAACGAAAAGAGACAATGAGCATTTCTTCAAATTTCGTTCTCCGAGTAAAAAATACTACGCTATATATGGCTTAAAAGCAAATAATATGTGCAATTTTGTGTCGTTTTATTTTATTAACTGTTAATTTATCTGTGACCCAGTCGTCTACCCCTATAAAGGAATTCCTGAATGAGTTGCTAGCCCATCACTTTATTTATAGGAATTCCTGAAGCCACAGATCGGCCTTTGATCGATGTTCATTTATTTTGGTTACGTTAGTAGGTACTATGTTTGCAGTTGTGCTCGTTTTTTATACCGGGTACCTAATCTAGTCTTTCTATATTTTTATAACTTATTAATAATCGCCGCGAAATAATATTTAATAATAAATTTTTTCTCTTTAAATTGGTCTCTAATGCATGAAATCATGAAGTTCTAGGTACCTTGAGAAATTGTACCTTTATTTTGGAGGTGACTTCTGCGACACAGTTATTTATTTAACTACTACAGGTGCCATCGTTAGTCAAATATTTACCTATTGTCTCAAAAATTTCCTGTTCCTAAATTAAGGTTTTTCATTTCTTTTTTTCGGTTTAATTTTTTGCGACTTTGTTATGGATCAAGATTTAGAAACTTCCACATTTTTATACAAATTTTCCGGTCAGATAAACACTGTCATATGACCGAAACTTCTTTTTTTTATTATTACAAGCTTTTATTTAGTTGCACCTGTCCCGTTGTCTGTCTGTCTACAATCAAATCTTGCAAGTTAAATTTGACCTACTTCCTGGTTTCCGATTGAACTAAAATTTTTACGCATACGTATATCGCGTGACAATGCAAAATTATGATGACAGAGCTGATCTGACGATAGGAAAGAAAGGTGACCATAGGAGTTCTGTAATGAAACGAATTCTGTAACGCACCATCGAGTTTGGGCTCGTTTGTTTTCTTTTGAGGAGCACTTTAGATGAAAGTTTGTTTTAAAAAATTTTTTTTAAATAATTACATATTTAACTTAATAAATGAACTGAAAAGATGCAACAACATTATGCCTGTATAGACGTTTATCTATAGATTCACGTTTAAAAGTTAATTAACTTTTACACATTACAATTTTAACTTTGTAAAATGTAATTGAATAAACTAATTACGAGTAAAACGTGCTCATTAAATAAGAAAGTTTCTGTTATTTTAAATTATTTTTTTTTAGAGTCGATTTGCAACCTATAAGTTAATTTTTTCTACCTTAATAGATTTCCTCTTTCTCTATTAAGTTAGTTCTTTTTTAACTTTTCTCCGTTTTTCTGGCTTATTATTCTTTGACTTCACACTAAAGACTATTTTCTTTTTTAAACCAATACATTATTATTTTAAACGATTTGTTAAAGAAAAAAAGGTATTTAAAAGAAGTAGTATAATCATACATTTTGTTATTAGTTACTTGTATCTCACTACGGGACAAAGCCTTCCTTCCTTCCATGAAACAAGGATTGGAAAGTCCCAAGAAAAAGAATATTACAATTTTATTTTTGAAAAAACTCACCCCATCTATGCGGAGTCCTCCCCAAAAACTTTCCCTCCTCCGGGTTCCATATCGCGTACTTGATCCTCTGCAGAAACGGCCTATCAGGAGGCCGTCTACAGTAGTTCACCTCCCCGTTCTGCTTGTTGGCACCCATGATGACCAGCAGTGGACCACTGGTTGGTGCACCAACTGTTGAAGACTGACTGAGCAGGGCAAACGCGGATGATCGTAGAGTTTGAACGTACAGAATGGATGACGTGCTAGGTTCGCTGCCTACAACTTACCGTCTCTGTAAAACGTTGAAGACTGAATCCAAAGAACTTAGAGAAATAGGGAAATTTGGTATCTATCGATTTATTTAGTTATACTGCTTATAGCTAAAGCGCGTTGAAACAGAAGACGGAGGTTCTCAAAAATCGTTTAAGTAGTATGCGTATAATAAGACATCTAGTGGCGGCTACTCGAATTACTTTTTGAGATGCTTATATGACTAAGCATGATACAACATATAATAATAGGGTACATATACAGTAATGCAAGCCATATAGATGGCGCTGTTTAACAAGTATATAAGAAACACGCAAAATTATTTAAAAGATTACGTCGTAACTATTCTTTTATTACATACGACGCCCTACAAAATGGTATTTTTTTTTAACTTCTCCGTTTCATTTGTTCAATAATAATGGAGAACTGATATTATGAGCGCTACATGACTCCAAGAAACTATGACGTCATCTGCCTGTATTTTATACAAATCTCATAAAAAATATTTGTTATGAAAAAAAACGCGTACAATATTTTTTAATATCTAACCGATAGGCCATAATTAGCTTTACAGTAGTAATAAATGTATAGGGACAAATCATACAGATTCAGCTAGTTAAGTTCCAGACTTGTGTTATGGGATACTAACTCAATAATACTATATTTTATAACAAAAACATATATAGATATACATTCAAGACCCAGGACAATTTGAAAAAGGCCATTTTCAAACTTGCCCTGACCGGGGATTGAACCCGGGACCTTTGGGTGGCGAACTAACATGTTGACCATTAGTCCACTACGCCACGGTGGTCGTCAAAAGTAATACTTCTATACAGGCTGGTAAGGAAGTAAAAAAGGTATTCACTTCTGTGCAGCTACTCTATGGCAGTAGTTCGTATCCATATCCGCCTAAATCTAGCGGCAACTGACGCCGCCCGCCCTTCCCCAGCCGCCCAACCTTCAATTACGATCCAATGTGACCGATACTTTATATCTAAGTCTAAGTAGTGTACCTACGACTCGATGGATTTTAATTTGTTTGACTTTAATATAATGTTTTGTAATATTATCTTTATTAAACAAATAAACAATACTACATTCAAAATAAACAGGTTATAAAAAAAATATTTCTTCCAACGCACCACATTGAGGCAATGTACCCAAAATACTGGCAACATTTCCCCGCTGAATGGCTATACTTATACGCTGAGCAAAATGGCTGCCAGCTCTATGATCGCCAGTTGCCTCAATAAGACGCGTCGTGATGTCCTTAAGAAATGTGTTTGTTTTGTAGGTCAAATTTTAATTTGTTTGATATTTTTTGTTTCTTGATCGGTCGTTTTGGAAATCTTTGGGTGGACAATAAGTCCAGCAGTGGACGTTGTGCGGCTGAAATGATGATGATGATGGTGATGATGATAGATCAAACCGGTTTTAACCCCCGACAAAAAGAGCGGTTTTGTATGTTTGACGCTATGGTCCGTCTGTGACATCGTAGCTCTAGAACGGATGGACTGATTTTAATAAGTTTTTTTTGCGTGAAAGCAGGTTCCCTTGTGGTTCTTAGCTATGTTTGATGAAAATCGGCTTAGCCGTTTAGAAGTTATTGGGGGTTTACGCTTGGAAGTTCAGTTTTAATTTACCTAACAAATAATAGAGGCTTCCTTATTTTTCGTTTATTTTTCTTTTCTTATATTTTTATTTACAGGAGGTGCAAAAATGATGGTATGACTATGAGGACATGTATATCCTCGTAGTCATACTGGTATGACAAACTAGTATTACCACGAGGAAACGGCGATAGGTACTGATACTGATAATTCTACTCGATTTTTTTTATGTCTGGCGAATAATCTGTGTGATACAGTTAACTAGTGCCGTTTGGTTGTTGTCTATTAATGATAAGACCAAGTACCTAGTATACAAGGTTTAAAAAATGTAATGAAACTTAATAATTTCAGTATACTTTAAGTGTTGCTTGTTTCGTTTTTGAAGTGAAAACTTCTTTAGCGGCGTTGTGCACTTTTTTTGGAATGGGTAAAAAATGTTAAACTCGCGTCAGGACACGCTCGCGTCAGGACACGTGACCTGATCGAAAATTCGTAAGACGGATGGAGAGTAGACAGCTGGCGCGGCGTAGGAGAGGGAGTATCCCCCTCTCTTTCTACGGCGCGGCGAAAATGTATGCCTGCGCCTGCTGTTTCGTATATCAAAAATGCACAACGTTAATATTCAAGTTTTCACTTCTGCCGGCACTCCCAGAGTTCAACCCGTCTTTTTTTTTTTCATGTAAGTGCTAAACAATTTGTGTGCTCTAAAGGCATCTGACATAGTTTTGATGTCTTTTAAACGTTATATCTTACTATGGGTCTCATAAGAAAGCTCAAGGTCGCTCAACGCGCTATGGAGAGGGCTATGCTCGGTGTTTCTCTACGTGATCGAATCAGAAATGAGGAAATCCATAGGAGAACAAAAGTCACTGACATAGCCCAGCGGATTAGTTCGTTGAAGTGGCAGTGGGCGGGACACATAGCGCGACGAACCGATGGCCGATGGGGCAAAAAGATTCTTGAATGGCGACCGCGTACTGGCAAGCGAAGCGTAGGGCATCCACCTACAAGGTGGTCAGATGACCTGACCAGGGTCGCTGGAAAGCGCTGGATGCAGGCCGCTCTTGATCGGTCATTTTGGAAATCTTTGGGAAAGGCCTATGTCCAGCAGTGGACGTTATTCAGCTGAAATGATGAAACGTTTTATCGTTAGATTCCTTTTCTCTTTCTCTTCCTAGTGCATCCATTATGTGTGCCGGAGAAAACTTAAATATAATAAGCGGCCAAGTGCGAGTCGGACTCGCCCATGAAGGGTTCCGTAGTAGCAAATAACATAATATAAAAGTCTTGTAGTATCTTTTTTTTTTATTTTTATATTTGAGTTGATTGAATGAAAGGTAAATTGCCGTTTATGATTTATGATGTATTAAAAAAAAACTACTTACTAGATATCGTTCAAACCAATTTTCGCTGGTAGTTTTTATGGTAATGAACATCAGGTATTTTTTTTAGTTTTATAATTCCCTTATTTTAGAAGTTACGGGGGGGGGGACACACTTTTTTCCACTTTGGAAGTGTCTCCCGCACAAAGTATTCGGTTTAGAAAAAAATGATATTAGAAACCTCAATATCATTTTTGAAGACCTATCCATAGATACCCCACACGTATGGGTTTGATGAAAAATAAATTTTTGAGTTTCAGTTCTAAGTATGGGGAACCCCCAAAATTTATTGTTTTTTTTCTATTTTTGTGTCAAAACCTTAATGCGGTTCACATAATACATCTACTTACCAAGTTTCAACTGTAAAGGTCTTATAGTTTCTGAAAAAAGTAGCTGTGACATACGGACGGACAGACAGACAGACATGACGAATCTATAAGGGTTCCGTTTTTGCCATTTGGCTACGGAACCCTAATAAAAATCAACGTTTGAATGGATAATTTATTTTATCTCAATAACATTGCTTATTTAAATAATTATTCCTAAAGTAATTACATGTAAATGCAACTTACGATACAACAATACAGCAAATTACATACATAATCACTGGTCTAAATAAAAAATAAGTACCTATACTTACTTAGGACATTATATTATATGTATGATAAAGTAGCAATTGTAGTAGTTTCTGTGTGTTTCGTCCGTAAGTATATATTTATTTTTGGATATAAATGATGATGTTTATAAGCTTTGTTACAAGCTAAACAATAAATAATGTACTAAGTAATTATTTATTACATAGATCTGGCGGTGAAATAAGGAATTTCTCAACTCAGTGGCACCAGCCGTCCATGCCAAAGGCGAGGGTGCTAAATATCTAAGATTTTCTTTACCACCGACCGCAAATAGCCAGCAGCAGTAAACTGGCACTTGCGGCCCGAGGTGCGTTTTATAATATAAATTATATTTAAATCGGTGGACTACTTAATTTAAGTAAATAAATAAAACTTACATACAAACATTATCTATCAAATGATATGACAACAAATACGCGAGGAAAGATGAAGCAAATAGCTATATTTCTAGTCCAAAGGGCCTTTCTGACCCCGTAGCAAGGCAGCGGCGACCATAGACTTAGAAATTTAATTTTACTGTGTAAAAAGACCACCGTAGCCGAGTGCGACAAACAATACAATACATAACCGTCCCTTACAAGAGCAAAAGAGATAGCAATCAAAGTGTCGTAACGTGTGACGTGTCTTGGTACATATAAGTCGTCTCTCTCTACCTTTGTCTGCCGGGTCACAGAATAAATACTAGTACTCACGTACAGAAGTCTTACTCAGCAAAGGAATTCAAAGAAATATCTACTCAATGTCGTTAGCGATATGGTTTAATTTAGCTCGCGTCACTCGGCACCTTTTCGTTTAGATACCCTAGCATTGCAAGTCAATTTCATTCTTATTACTCTAGACATACTATTCATGTCACTGAATTTACCACTCCTGAGTGTTTGCCGCGCGCACAGTAATAATATAGGTATATTTTCGATACCTAAACGGGGAGTGACCTATGTCACTCCCCGTTTAGATGAAACATCAGAAGAACAAAACACAATGAAAAATAGCACTTCAGGCCTATGCCTGGAGTGCTATTTTTCATTGAGGGACTCAGCGAAACACAAAACGTGTAGTTTTCCCCAACTCACCGCTCGCGTAAAATACAAATTGATCGTATTTTTGAAACCGTCGTGTCAGCGAAAAACAATATTGTTTTACGCAGAAAACATCGATAATTAGTCTATGCTTTTCTAAAAATTCGAACATGAATAAAAAAGCAACGTGAAATGGAACGGATTTCCCATGATTGGTTTCGATGACATATCTGCGCTACAAATGTCAAAATTACGAGTGGTCAAGACCACTCGTGGCAAATCCTTCGCAAACTACAGATTCAAAAATGCGCCCGTTTGGAAACGCTCGCGCAAACCCTTCGTAATGTGACAAGTTATTTCAAAAATACGTCTCCTGGCTGGGCACGAAAATTCTCACGACTCGTATTTATTCAAAACTAAAAACCGACTTCGTCCCCAAACTACACAACCGATTTTGATAAAATTTCTATTATTTTGATAAAATTTCTATGGGATCAACTGACACAAGTATGCCCTTTCAAAAAAAAAGCATTTTCTAAATCGGTCCATACGCCATGCGTCTTCGAATAATCGATGAACATACATAAAAAGGTCTCCTTTTTGGGAGTCGATACAAAAAAAATTAAAAGGCTCTAACACTGGACCTAGCCATTCAATTCCCAAGGTCAAAATTGCCTGATAAATTGAAACTTTATGTCAATGCAATAAGATTGAAATTCGTCCGTGCCGATTGGACCCATGTGGCCGGTTGGAGAAACTCTCTCACTCAACTCATTTCGGTCTATTTGACTGCAGACGCTGAAGTGGTAGTGGCAACACTGTCTTCGTCGGCTGCCACGTACACCCGGAACCTGGTGTACCCTGAGGGTTCTTTTAAGCTCTTCTTGTAGATGATGTTCTTGGCCCAGGCGCGGCATCTGATGTTCACTTCTGTATTTTCTGTAAGTTGAGACTTTATTTATATAACTAGTGGTTCTGTAAGCTATAGTACTCACTAATCATAAATATGTGTATAAAAAAGTTGTTTATACAAAAAAATTGCGTCTTAACAAGAAAGTTTTATGAAATTTTAGAACATTTTTCAAGATGGCTGAAGTATGATTTGTTTTAAGTTTCCAGTCCTCATATTTATAAAATGTCTCTCTTCTCCCTCTCTCTATCTGCCCAATAACGTCTTTGTGTGTGTTTCTGAGTTAGTAACAAATATACAATGTCCTTTTTAATCAAGTACAAATATTTTAAAGGGGTAATTCAGTCCATCATTCCTAACAACTATTCCCAATAAATGTATATCGAAACACGAAAAAATTTTTTTCATTTTCCATAGTAATTATATCACGTGACTACGTCGATTTGTATGAAAACCTAAAATATTTTTTTCGTATTTAGAAATACATTCATTAGGAAAAGTTGTTCAAAATGATGGACTGAATCACCCCTTAAAATATTTGTACTTAAAAAGGACATTGTATATATAAATATATAAACATCCAAGGCCCAGGTCAATCTGAAAAAGATCAGTTTCCATCTTGACCTAATCGGGGATCGAACCCGGAACCTCCGGTGTGACAGCGTGGCATGATGACCCCTGGCCACAGAGGTCGTCGAAATCTAGAAGAAGACATGATAAATCTACTACCTGGCGGGGTAACCACAACTGGCAGGAAATATCCTACACCGTCTTGGTTCTTGAAAGGGAAGGTCCCCAGCAGACTGCGACCCCAAGGGTATTCAAACTCAGTGCGGTTTGATCCTTCTTCGTCGAAACAAGTCACCCAGACACTTTTGGTCTGAAACATACATACATACTATCACGTCTTTATCCCTAACGGGGCAGACAGAGCATTTTGGGTCTTGCGGTTCTATGCAGAGCCCAGGGCCGCAAGACCCAAAAGCCACTTTTAGCGTCATGGTGGGCGAGAAGATGGAAAAGCAATCAATACAGTGATGGGTTGCTAGCCGCATCGCCTGTTAACATGATTTGCATTTTTGCCCATTCCCTCGATCGGCTTTTACGATCTGCGTGGGAAGAGAAGCAGCTGGTACATTCTAAGTTTTTTCTTTTATTTCTCCCAGACCAGCATGGGAGATCTGAAACAGTAAAGAATAAATAATTTAATCATCATCATCCGAGCGTATTCCTAGTTGCATCCTCAGCGGTAACGCATCAGAGCCCGGGGTCCGTTACGTTACCTGGGTGATTTGACAAGGTTACTGGTTTTTACCCAGAGCGACTGCCGCCTGACCTCCGCGACCCAAAGGGACCAAAAGTAAAAACTATGTCTATTCCCCATAACAGCACTTGTATCGTTACTTCGCCAAAACGATACTCCTGCCATAGACTTAGAACCTTTTTTTTTTCTTTGAATCTATCATACTGCCAACATAAGAAAAACGTTTTATAATATATTCTTGATATATTCACTAGGGAAAGGTCAATTTAAAAAAAATAAAGTTTACCATAGATGCCTATTATCTACCAAACATAAATGATGTCATACATTTTCATATTTTTCTTTGTTTTTTTTTTTGTTTTTTATTTAGTAAATGTAGTCGTAGAAAAATATTGTATGCAACGTTGTATAAGTACGTCAAAAAATGCTCGATGGCGTCTTCTTACGATGCTCGCTAAAGCTCGCATCGTAACCTGCGCCACTCGCATATTTTGAACCCTCTTATACAACTGTTGCATAAAATACTATTAATTTCGTTTTTAATGATATTCAAGTAAATATTTATGTTGTAAATAAACCAAAGTTGAAAAAACTAAAATAAACGTTTATTTATGAAACCGGACAAGTGCGAGTTGGACTCGCGTACGAAGGTTCCGTATCTATAAAAAATCACGTTTGTTGTATACTTAAATAATAATTTATTCTATTTTTATTTGTTATAGCGGCAACAGACATTTTAAACTGTGTAGCTATCTCGGTTCATGAGCTACAGCCTACTGACAGACAAACGGAGCAGTCAGACAGCGGAGCATAGGGTCCCGTTTGCATCCTTTGTAGAGGCGCCTGCAGCCGCATATTGCGCGGGACCGGAGTTTCTGTTCTGTATGTAAAACTTACACCTACACTGGCCAAATGACCATAGGTTTTGTGTACCCGTAAGGAATAAAGTCGAGATTACTATGTATTCTGTATATTTGCTTACCATAGCAGGGTCCAGCGCCTGGATGTGTTTTCTGAGGTCATCCGGCATATCGTTCGGCAGCCCACTGACGTCATAGTACTCCGGGACCCAGTCGAAAATCTGGAATGGAACAAGTGATTTATATTAACAAATTACAATACATGTCAAACCTGGCTGACTACAACTGGATTCTGTTTAGTAAAGTTACTGACTAGTCGATTCAATTTTGCCCCAGCCCCCTTAAATTATAGTACTGTAGATAAACACAGATAAAGTTAATATCGCGCGACCATGCCTACCATCGCCTTATAATAATTATAATTATTTCTCCTCCTGGTCACTAGATGGCGCAGCATAATTAAAACATGAAACTCTTTTATTACTTTTATTTAAATAAAGTATTACTTTACTTAATTAAATATGACTTGTATATGTTCAACACTCTCTTTGTCACTTTTTCGCTAGTCGTGTGTGCTGCCATCTCTGTGTGCCTACCCGAAACTACCAGTTTTGCCTACTTACGGGCCCTTCAATAGTTTCTATGGCGTTGGGAATCTAATTATTATATCTATGGCGCGACAGACTAGCTGTACCCGCGGGCTTCGCTCCCCGTGGGAATTCCGGGAAAAGGGGACCCTTTCCCGAGTCTCAAACTATATCCATACCAAATTTCATCCAAATTGGTTTACTAATTTAAGCGTGAAGAGGTAACAAACAAACAAATATACTGAGTTTGTATATTTGTTTTCGCATTTATAATATTCGTAGGATAGTCCATGTCAAAACCTCAAAAATAAAGTACTACTTGTACGTAGTATATTATTACTCTGTAGTACTACTATAGAGTACACTACATGCTCTATTTGATACAGTCAAGTGTTTTTCACAAGCTTTTATATAGTTTCACCCATAGACATAGAATTTTTTTTACTAAGTTTAAGTAGATCTATGGTTTCACCTGTCCCGTTGGTCTATCTGTCTGTCTGTAATCAAATCTTGTAAGTTAAATTTAAGCTGAAATTTTGCAAGCGCAGAGCCTAAGTGTATCGAGTGACAATGCAATATAATGCCATGGAGCTGATCTGATGATGGAGCCGGAGGATGGCCATAGGAACTCTGTAATGAAACGACGTAACCCTATCAAGTTTGGGTTCGTTTGATTCGTCTTGAGGAGCACTTATAAGATTTTAGTTTCATTGTTTTAAATAAAAACTGGTTTTAATTATTTATTTTTAATAATTTCTTGTTTTGTTTCTTTTGAATCATTTTTTCGACTAGGAACGAAAGTGATTGTGACGACATCACAATTCATACTAAATAGTTTCGTTCACTAATTCACTAAACAAACCTACACTGTCACTTTACCGCGAACAAATTAATTGGTTCCTGTTTGTAATTGCCTCCGCTAAATGAATTGAGGTGACAACACGTATGACATACCTATGTATGACATAACTATATTTTACAGGTAGGTTAAGTCCGTGAAACTGAACAACTTAAATGAGGCTCTGAAGTTTTGGGCACTTTGCACGGGAAACGATAAAAGGCGGTTTATATGACTGATTTTTTTATGTACTTAGATAAAGTTTTGACTGTGTAAAATATCACTTAATGTATTTTATTTGTGTCATTTTATGAATTTAAATAAAGAAAAAAATTGGTTGCCTGTAAAGTCGGTATACGGGCGAAAGTTTTACGTGACAACGACTTTTTGTCTGTCTCTCTCGCTCTTAGGCGGGCTAACCATGCCCGAGTGGAAGGGACGCGTGCCTCTCACTCGCTCTCATTGTGAGCGCATAACGTGAGCGGAGCGTAACGCAGTTTCTCGAAGTGTCACCCGGCAAACCAATTTATAAGACGTTGTCACGTCAAAACTTACATAAAAAAAACTTAAATAAGTTATTAGTTATAAGTGTATAAAGTAAACGGGATATTCACGTAAAGAGTCAGCTACTAGCCGACATGTTTATCCACTGTAACTAATTAGATTTTTTATTCCTATAGTTAAATTATTGTCACTGTATTGATTTCTTTTCCATCTTCTCGCCCACCATGACGCTAAAAGTGGCTTTTGAGTCTTGCGGCCCTAGGCTCTGCATAGAGCCGCAAGACCCAAAATGCTCTAGTCTGCCCCATTAGGGATAAAGACGTGATAGTATGTTGTTAAATTTCAATTGTACATATTTCTGTTCAACAAAGAATGTTATAGTGTAAAGACAAATCAAAATGGTTTTATATAAAAATAGGACAACACTATCGGACCATTGTCGTGTCAACTTATAGAGTAACCATCCTGTTTTCAACTTCCGTTGTATACACGCTGACTTTTCATTGGTTTTGGAAAAAAATAATGTCGTATAGTAAATAAATTCCTCAATCCATATACGTAATCCAAATTTCTGTATGTCATAAGATAAAAAAGTTGCGTTAATGATTTTCGATCGAGACCACGTAGTTATGCTGGCCAAATGTCGATGACCTCCGGCTGGCCGGCGGGCGGTGTATGGCGGCGGTACTACTGATTGATCTCACAATTTTACTTTCGAGTTTTAGTCAACATTTTTTGTTTCTGAATTTTTATTTTGACTAGCTAATTAGGTCTTACTAACGATGCCTATGAAGTGGCCTTCGGCTTCAAAACCAATGAAATTTCAGCGTGTATAAATAAGTCCACGCACCTTGTTCAGCTTGATGAAGAGGCATGGTGACCGCGGGAAGCTGAACTTGTCTGCTGAAGTGCATTTCTCCATGTCAGGCGGGATCATGGTGCTGTACGCTGAAACGCATACTTTAATTAGATATATACTTCTTCCTCATTATATTCTTTTTTAAAAATAACCGGCTAAGTGCGAATCGGATTCGCGCACTAAGGGTTCCGTACCATTATCTATAAAAAATCGCGTTTGTTGTATGGGAGCCCCCCTTAAATATTTATTTTATTTTGTTTTTAGTATTTGATATTATAACGGCAACAGAAATACATAATTTGTGAAAATTTCAACTGTCTAGCTATCGCGGTTCTTGAGATACAGCCTGGTGACAGACAGACGGACAGAAGGACGGACAAACAGCGGAATCTTAGTAATAGGGTCCCGTTTTTACCCTTTGGGTACGGAACCCTAAAAAACGGACAAATCACACCGATTGAGCTAGCCCCAAATAAATAAAAATATAAATGTAAATTCGAGACTTGTGATAAGGGATACTAACTCGACGATATCATGTGAAAGGAAACTGAGACATCATTTAAAATTGTGTATTGACGAAGTCCTAGATAATTAGGACTTCAAAATTTTTATGAACTAGGTACTGTTCACAGTTTAAAGTGTGAACGTAAAACCTTATCTCTAAGTTAATATGTGAGGACTAACAAAATATACCGAAACAATTTAAGAGTACTCAGTCCATGATTCTAAACAACTTTCCTCAAGGAACCTTTAGCGAAATACGAAAAACAATACGTTATTTTCCAACAAGTCTAATCAGCAACTTTTTTCTAAACGTCAAAACAAACAGTTTCTATGGGATTTTTATGAAATACAGGCAGATGACGTCATACTTTTTTGAAGTCAAATAGCGCTCTTAATATCAGTCTTTCTGCAATAATACATTTAAAATCACGTTAAAATGGATATATATGTTCAAAGACCAGTGACATTATTGTGGGATGTTTTATTTTGTTATAAGTACGAAATAATTTATTTTAGGCTAAGGAAATTACCCAATTAGGTATTTTGTTTCTGGCGCAATAAAGAAGTTTCCAACAAATCAAATCAGACACTTTTTTCTAAACATCAAAACAAACATTTTCTATGGAATTTGTATGAAATAAAAACGAATGACGTCATATTTTCTTAGAGTCAAATAGCGCTCTTAATATCAGTTTTTCCGCATTATTAAATCTTAAATCACGTTGAAAATGGATATGATCAATGACAAGTGACATTATTTTGTGACATTTTATTCTTTTAACAGTGCCAAATAATTTATTTTTGACCCAGGAAATTTGCTTATTGGGTAAAGTTGGTAATACAAGGTGCGGCATGTGCGTCACTGGGTATAATTTGTGCTTGAAAGAAAATGATCTATACTAGGTCAATAGTTCTGTATAAATAGCAGAGTGAATGAGTGAAGGTCGCGTGGATAATGCTGGTGAGCATCGATTGATAGAGACCAGAGGTGCTATTTTTCAAACGCGGAGTCACTAAACTTACATCTATATCTGTGCACTAAACGAACGAATTTTTGTACGGAAAAAGCATTCGTTTAGGTGACTCCGCGTTTCAAAAATAGCACTTCAGCGTTGTGGCCCTGCCACGACATCATGCTGAGAAGAGGCCTTTTTTTTATGTAGCCACAAATTGTATGTGTATTTGTAACAACTGTGTCACTTTATTACCTTCAATGTGATATATCAAATAAACTATTTTTCTTTCTGTCTTTTTTTACGTCCGCCACTCTTTGTAGTACTTAATTTGATCAGCTAAGTAAGTACTTATAAGCAGAACCTAAGTTTACTCTACGATTTTGCAAGTCTCTCTGATATGATGTTCTATACAAAATATGCAACATATCTAACCGAAGCAGAACCTGATTTAGTTTTAGTTTACAATGATTTTGCATGCCGTGTGGTTTGTGTGTCCAAGTCCTCCTGTGGATGTCGTAGAAGGCGACTTAGGAAATACAAGCTAAACAAAGCTTATAAACATCAATGAGACCTCTCCAACCCGCCTGGCCAGCGAGGAGAGTGTAGGCCAAGTCCTGTGGCTGCTCTGGCCAACTATGTACCTGATGATGAAGTATTTCAGAAGACATGATCCATAATACACACATATAGATAATATTAATACTTATTACGCGTCGAACAAAGACCTTTATAATCGTAAACTAGTAAATAATACCTTACACTTTATAACATGCTCGATATTATCAGTGCTTAATTTGTAAAATCATTATAGTGAAAATGCCCCACTTAATTAAAGATTACAACAACAAAACATAGAAAATACATTTCAAAACGTATTTTCTGACACATTTTTCGTGTTCAGGTCGCCTTAATTACATTTTGATGGTAGGAATTCAGGCAGACCATATAAATTTACTGATCTTATCATTTCTGGTGGATCGATAAGTTTACACCTTGGAGGACAAATAGTAAGGCTAAGTATATAGGATATTATAGGGTCTTCATCTTAGCATTTTCAGTTATATCCTGAGCTGAACTGCTTCTGAGCCCGAGGTTGCGCTCTCCCGCTTTTTCTTCCTCAAAATAGTATTTGCGTTAGAAATAATATTATCATTGATAATATGCACGTCATTGGAAAGAGCATGAAACCTAAAAGCAATGGCAATTGGCGTGTAAAAAGAAAGAAATGAAAAAAGGATGTGAATGCAGAGCCGGATTTAGGGGAGGACAACCGGGGTTCAATCCGGGGTCTCTATAAAGAGGGGCTCCCGCAATAGACATTTCGAAAAAAAATCTTTTTAATTCCGTCTATTCAAACTTTTTCTTTTGTTGTTTTTCGCTATTTGCCTTTGGTTCCACAATAAGTTATTTCAAAAAAATGTTTTATTTGATTAGGAAAATTATTTCGGGTCAGGCGGCTTCCACACCTTTGTTGCCCCCATGGTATAATAAAATAAGGTATTCTCTTTCCGAGAACGAACTTGACTACGTCACGAAAGTGTTGCCACTGATTGTTCTTTTCAGTAAATTTAAGGACTTTCTCAATTAGTTCATGAATATTAAATAAAATGTTAAGTAACTTAGCTATTATGAATCTCGCGATTCTCGCGTCATTCATCAATTCAAAATTTTATAAATTAATAAAATGGATTATTAATTTGAAATTGGTATATAAAGTTCAAAAATGCATTACGCTCGGGTAATTCAATTTCACACAGAGGCAACATATTACACTGATGACGTAGTCAAGTTCTTCCTACGTCATCAGCTGTCACGGAAAGAGAATACCTTATTTTATTATACCATGGTTGCCCCAATGCCCCCGTCCTCTAAATCCGGCCGTTTGTAAATTTTTGCAGCTACGTGCTGTTGAGTTTGGAAAAAATAAGTAGTTAATTAATAATAAGCATATACTGCCACTACGCGTCATTTTATTTTCAAATAGGTTCTACCAGTTAAAAAAAAATTGTTAAAGACGATAGAACGAAAAAGAGAAATCTTGATAGCCGCGACATCGAAACGCTATATGAGAGAGTGAAAAATAATAAGGTTTTACTTAAAGAGTAGTAGAAAAAGGCCAAGTGGAAAATGCAAAGACTTACGTTTGAGGAATTCTTCCAGATCCTCAATGTAGACTTCAGTGGAGTTGTCCACTCCCGGCCGGATCTCAAAGCCGTCGAGCGGGCGAGGCCTGAACGATAACCCTGGGTTAGCTCCTGAAACATTACACTTAATTTAAATTATTTTTATTTGTTCATGTATATGTCGCAGTTGGATTGTATAATCCGCTGTTATTTAAAAACTCTAGCTGTTTGGCATTACAGCTCGGTTTTGTAATACAGCTGAAAATTATTCAGCTAGATCGTCCAATGTGTTACGTTTCACAAACTAGCTGACGTAAGATTGTAGAACGATTAGTTCGGAATTCTGCCACTTGGGGCTTGTGAAGTGTCAGTGTCATAATAACAAATATGGCCGTATAAAGTAAATTCTTCGCCACGTTCCGGGACTAAGCTGTTTTTATCGAGAGACATCGGGGTCATCGTTTGTGATTTCGGACTGCAAATGATTAAAAAGAATAAAGTAGACCTTTAGCTTGGTTCCCATATTGTTATTTCGACGCCCGCCTTCCGGCGAGATGCAAAATTCACGTGGATCAATTGGTCGTAAGAAATTGCTCCGCCATTGAGTTGTCGGGTTTATATAAAATTTCAATATCCAATCGCATCGAGCTGATTATCATTTTTCGTTGGTGTTTTATAATGTTGGAGACTAAATTATTTAGTAAGGAGTTGAATTTAGGTTTTATTTTCATCCCACGAGTAATATAAAAATAATAAAGAACAACTATTGACCCCTCATATATTATTTTGTTTGGTAACACAGTTTTATTTAATAATGGTAACCCTATATGTCATGTCAACGTTAGTTGTTTTGTTAAACGTAATTACGTAACTCATTGACAATCGAGCTGAATTATTTTCAGCTGTTTTACAAAACCGAGCTGTAATGCAAAACAGCTAGAGTTTTTGAATAATAACGGATTATACAATTTAACTGCGACATATACTTGAAAATTTACAAATAAGACATTTATAAAAGTAAACATAGTACGTAGGTGCTACTTATTTTCAAAGAAATTTCTTTCAGCAGACCCGCGAGAGGAAATAGGAAGAAAGAGGTAATTGGCATGTACAGTAAGCAAATATAAATAAATAGACAAGATAAATAAATAATACAATAAACATATCTACATAAACTTACGTAAAATAAACTTACTACACTCATATACCTACAACGTGGCAGGGTCATACCCGTAATAAATCGAACCACGGGCTATACTAGATCACTACAGAATAATGATAATAAAATAACAGTAAATAAAACAAACGATTCGACATTCCCACATAAATTGCAAGAGCGGCTGCCTACTTTAGTATGGAAATGTTGAAATTTCTTTTTAATCCTTGACTGTTATTTTAATTTCATCGGATCTATGAAACTCCAGATCCGGCCCTGATCATTGGTCCATAAAGAATGCTGAACAAGTTTTACAACCGAACTCATGCTTTTTGGAAATACCTTTAGTCGTATCTTTCGACATCCACAGAAGATGGATGCTTTTCTACTAGGCCAAAAACCACACGGCACGAATTCTCACCTATGAGCGACTGGTGTAGCGTAAACGTGGGCTTCTTGTCGTCCAATGTCAGGAACAAACCTCCCATGCAAGCCGCGAACATCGCAGCCAGGACCGCGTAGAACACCAAGTAGAAGGTCAGCACTATGCCTGAGGAGAAAATGTTATACCTTCAGTAGGCATGTGGACAAAAAAAACTATTTTGGCTCATTAGATAGATTTATAACTCTTTCACCGCGAGACTTTAATCAGTTGTCGTGCCCCCAGCGCGAGACATGGTAAATCTAACATACCTATCTACAACCAAAAATGGATATGGATACGTAAGTTATGTGCCATACGAGTATTTTTTTTTTGTCGCAAATATCCGACCTTCGCGGAATGGGCCCGTCAATGTTTGTCGCATATATCCGACGCCCGCGGATAAAGGGTTAAGTTTTTTGAAAAAATTACATTTTTTGTACAAGTTTTTATGAGAGGCTAAAGTACGTATTACGACAAATAAAATAAGCCCAAACTAGATGGAGCTGTGTTGTTTTATTACTGAGTTCCATCGACCATCATCCGTCTCCGTGATCAGACACTAGGCATCGTCTACCATAAAGGACCTACTCGCTTAGACAAATCAAAGTTTTTTTTTACTGAGTTCAGTCGAATATCTTCCAGCTCCATCATCAGAGCAGCTCATTAACTGAATATTGTATTGCCACCCGACTTAAGACGACGTTGAGGATAACTGTTTACAAATTGAGTTGCTAGATTTGACCTAAACAAACATTCATACATACAAGTTCATTGCAAGTTAAATAAAAGGTTGTAAAAAGTGTAGTAAGTGTAAGTATTTATTATTTTCTCTGATTAGCAAATATTGACGAAGATACGCATTTAAATTGATCGTGACGTCACGATCAGCTACGATTTTTAACCAAAGGTGACGTAAATCACCCCCGCTCCGAAACTTCGAAGCGCTGTAACTTTGTGACTTTTTTCTACTTTGCTAAAGGAAAATTTGACGGACTAAATAAAATATTTTTTACCCAGTCCAAATTCGACCCGACTTCGTGAAGCAGTAAGGTAGGTATGCCTAAACCATCTAGATGTAACGGAGAACACGCATGAGATTATAAACAACACCTCTCGAGCTATAAGTAATCCATCAAGCCGTATGGAATATATAGATAAGTACATATATAACGCAGACACGTAGGTACGTGCCTACGTATCCGAATATCGTGCTGCTTTTTAACCGATTCCAAAAAGGAGGAGGTGTTACCAATTTTTCGGAACCAAAGAGAAAAACGAAACTAAGACTCCGCTGCCCGTCTGTCTGTCCATCCGTCTCTCCTTATAAACCGCGTTCGCTAGGCAGCTGAATATTTCAAAGATGATGTATTTCTGTTGCCGCTATAATAACGAATACTAAAAACAGAATAAACTAAATATCTAAGGGCAACACAACAAACGTAATTTTTTTCCCCGTTTTTTGAGGAATTGAACAGCGAATTTATCCAGTCAGCAAACCCATTCAAAATAACCATTTTATTCTTGCTCCATCTTTAACCAAACAACCGAGCGACTCTGATACGTTAGGGCAGGTACATAAACTGCAAAATGTTTATTCAGTAACTAGGACACAGGCCTTTCCCGCACTTTTGTCCGTCAAGTAAGTTTAGTATAGGCACACGTGTTTTAGTATATAAAGGCGTTTAAATAAGTAAAGGTGTTCCAAATGATTGAGACAAATAAGAGAATACTTAATATTAAACAAAAACATGTACGATAACATACTATCACGTCTTTATCCCTAATGGGGCAGACAGAGCATTTTGGGTCTTGCGGACCTTGCGGTTCTATGCAGAGCCCAGGGCCGCAAGACCCAAAAGCCACTTTTAGCGTCATGGTGGGCGAGAAGATGGAAAAGCAATCAATACAGTGGGTTACTAGCCGCATCGCCTGTTAACATGGTTTGCATTTTTGCCCATTCCCTCGATCGGCTTTTACGATCTGCGTGGGAAGAGAAGCAGCTGATACTTTCTAAGTTTTGTTTATTTCTCCCAGACCAGCATGGGAGTATAATATATGTAAGCAAATGTATTTAATTATGTACTGAATATCATTATACTGTGTCTTTAACCTGTAATGTCACCTGAGATCTTTAACCTAAGAGTAATCTTTACACTCTGATTATTATTTACTACAAAGGTCGAGAGATCAAGCGTGACAAACAAAAAGCGGTAGAGTCTAAAAAATAAAATATTTTATTTAAAAACTTTATTGAGCCAAAAGCTACAATAGGTGGACCTAATGCGCTAAAGCATTCTCTCCCTGTCAACCTTTCGGAAAAGAAAACAGACAAGGAAGTTGGCGTCTAAATAACAGATAAAAGATATATAAATATGTAACTTACAGACTATCTAAAAAAATATTCTTAACAAAACAATCTTAGTAGTAGTTTTATTTAATCATATTGTACCTACTTTACCCTGTTTCCTATAAACCTATCCTATTTCAATTCAAGGTTAAATACAATTTTACATATAATATAAACAAACAAAGCATGTACTGCTTACTGCTCCTAACCATGGACCAAGTACTTATAAGTACCTATCAAATATTTAAGTAGATTCCACGTTCTAAATTAATGTGATAGTTTAAGGGTATTTTTATGGTGAGCATTTCATGTTTTTATGTTGTTACGCCTTCTTTTTTTCAATTTTGGTTGTTTCTAATAAATGAGTGAAAAATTCTCTGCCATACTGGTCTGGGAGAAAAGGAAAAACTTAGAATGTACCAGCTGCTTCTCTATGGGCGAAAATTAGAATCGTGTTAATAGCCGATGATGCTAACAACCCATCACTATTTTGATTTTTTCATACACCTTCTTGCCCACATCAAGCTAAAAGTGGCCTTTGAGTCTTGCAGCCCTGGGCTCTATCTGCTTAGAGCCGCAAGACCCAAAATGCTCTGTCTGCCCCATTAGGGATAAAGACGTGATAGTATGTATGTATGTATAGCAGCACCTTTAAGTTTCCGTGACGCTGGCGCGGCGCTAAATGCGTCGGTCCCAAAATATCGCGTACGCATTCTAAAACTCATTCCAGAAATAGGTTATAAATCATATAAATGAGACGATTATAATGCGTACGACTGTAGAGATTTAAGAAAACAATGAGTCTTGATTAAGTTTTATGACGAAACATGTTGCAAATAATAAAAAAATCAACAAAAATATTGATAGAATTCGAATTTACAAACGAATTTTTGTGGAAAATATATGTAGGAACAATATTTACCTATACATACTATGGACAAATCATACCGATTGAGTTAGCCCTAAAGTTATACATAGGAAATTAGGTATATAGGTATGTATCAATCATATTATTAGTATATATATTATTACTGTATATATGTATTGTATATTCTATTATATACTAGCCGAAGCCCGCGACTTCGTTCGCGTGGACTTTATGTCTCTGGAAAATGCTCATCAGGCCGAACAACTTTTACTTTTTTAAGGCGACATTTTTATATCTCTTATAGTTTAGCTGGACCATTACGGTTCTGCATCAGGCGTTCTATTTTCCAAAATCATTTATACCCTATATGTTGCCCAGGCTTAATAGATATATAACAAAAAAAGTTTCATTCGAATCCGTCCAGTATTTCCGGAGATTAGCGTGTACAAACAGACAAACAGACAAACAGACATACAGACAAACAGACAGACATTTTTTTTTAAATTCTTACTCTGTTACTATGTCTCCATCGCCCCCAATATTTTTTTTGGAAATATATTGAATGTACAGACACACTTTTTTTACTGTTTTATTATATGTATAGATAGATATGTATTAACATTTAAGTATTTGTATTTATTGTGTTGTAACTAGAAGTGTTTTTTTTATTATTAGAGCTATAATTATTTATTTGTACGCCTACCACCAGTTTTTTTTTCTTTTTATCCCGAAGGTTGACTGGTAGAGAATGCTATTAGCATTAAGTCCGCCTTTTGTACCATATTGTTTTAGTAAATAAAGTTTAAATAAATAAATAAAGTAAGTTCGAGACTTGTGTTATGGGATACTAATTTAACGATGCTATATTTTATAACAAATACATGTACTTATAGATACATAAACATCCAAGACCCAGGCCAATCAGAAAAAGATCATTTACCATCTTGATCTGACCAAGGATCGAACCCGGAACCTCCTAAATAGCGGACAGACATGTTATCCTCCACGGAGGTCGACAGGTTGTCGAAAAGTCGATTAAATTTGCTCCAAAAATTTTTGGTTTTGAATGATAAAGTAACGTATGTGTATATGTATGTATACAACGTGAAAGCGATATACCCGTAACAAATTGAAACACAGGCTATACAATGTCCTTTTTTATTAAGTACAAATATTTTAAGGGGTGAATCAGACCATCATTTTGAACAACTTTTCCCAATTAGTGTATATCGAAATACGAAAAAATTTTTTTCGGTTTTCATACAAATCGAAGTAGTCACGTGATATCATTACTATGGAAAATGAAAATTTTCTTTTCGTATTTCGATATACATTTACTGGGAAAAGTTGTTCGATATGATGGACTGAATCATCCCTTAAAATATTTGTACTTAATAAAAAAGGACATTGTATATATATGTACAACAAAAAAATTCACATTCCCATTCTTATACAAATTACCCGCGCGCCTGCACAGTTTTTTGTGATAATGACGATTTTTTTTAAAGTTTTGAGTGTTATTTTAATTTTATTATACTATAGTGATCTAGTAAAGCCCGTGGTTCGATTTATTACGGGTATGTTCCTTTCACGTATTTCATATATTAGTTGTATATGTATGGATAGTTTTATAATATACCTAGTGAATGAACTATAAATGTATGCCAGCGACCTTCAATCTCTTGCTATGCTTTGTAAAGGACATTTGTATCAGTTCCAGTGGACCGTGAAACTAGATTTACTGATTTACATTGAGTAATACCTAAGTACTTACCTATAGCAAAACTTTACCACGGAGGGACACATCTACCTACTACGCCCTAGTCTAGCTAGGGTCATTTAGCTTCCGAAACCTTCTGATCCGTAAAGGGTGTAAGCAACTTTTAGATACTATTGAAAGTACGGTGAAAGGGACATACCCGTAATAAATCGAACCACGGCCTATACTAGACCACTATAGCATAATAAAATTAAAATAATAGGTAGTCTAAAGAAGCAAAAAATAACCGGCCTAGTGCGATCGGATTCGCGCACTAAGGGTTCCGTACTATTACGCAATTTTTTATAGATAAATATTTATTTTATTTCGGTTTTTATATTTTAATATAGGTTCGATTTATTACGGGTATGTCCCTTTCACCGTCACGTTGTATTTTTCAGTATCTAGGCGACCGAGCTTTGCTCGGTTACATCTCAAACATTAACTTCATTTTTTTTAAATTGTCTAAAAACAACACAAAATAAAAAATTATATATAAACTTAAACATAAAATCCCATGCTGGTCTGGGAGAAATAAAAAAACTTAGAATGTACCAGCTGCTTCTCTTACCACGCAGATCGTAAAAGCCGATCGAGGGAATGGGCAAAAATGCAAATCATGTTAACAGGCGATGCGGCTAGCAACCCATCACTGTATTGATTGCTTTTCCATCTTCTCGCCCACCATGACGCTAAAAGTGGCTTTTGGGTCTTGCGGCCCTGGGCTCTGCATGGAACCGCAAGACCCAAAATGCTCTGTCTGCCCCATTAGGGATAAAGACGTGATAGTATGTATGTATGTCAAACATAAAAAAAAAAAACAAAAGTAAGTCACCCAGTGGGATTCGAACCCGTAACACTCTTTCTAGCGGTCCGCATCCTAAACTGCTAAGCCAAAACGGATAGCGACCGGTGCGACGAAATTAGCGACCATATTCTGCGTGGAAAGAAAAACGCATGAAAACTCGAAAACACGCGTTTTCCCAAACATAAGACTAATCTAGATCGATTGTTTACCCCGGAAAACCCTCATATACCAATTTTCAGCGAAATCGCTAGAGCCGTTTTCGAGATCACAGAAATATAAATATACAAGAATTGCTCGTTTAAAGGTATAAGATAATAAAACTAGTAGCTCTGTGAGCTAGATCTAGCAGTCACCCCAATCGAAAGTCTATGAAATGCGCGCTAGATAGCATGAATACAATTTGCAAAGTTAAAACATAATAACCAGCCAAGTGCGAGTCGGCATTGCGAACAAAGGGTTCCGTGCCACTACTATATAAAATTACGTTTGTTGTATGGAAGCCCCACGTATATTTATTTATTATGGTTTTAGTATTTGTTGTTATAGTGGCAACAAAAATACATATTCATCTGTAAAAAGTTCAACTGTCTTGCTATCACGGTTCATGAGATACAGCCTGGTGACAGACAGACGGACAGACAGACGGACAGCGGAGTCTTAGTAGGGGTCCCGTTTTTACTCTTTGGGTATGGAACGCTAAAAAACAAATTTTACATCGCTTTACGAGCGATGTCGACCAAGGCATATCCACCCTACTAAATTGTACTTACCTTTTATGTACCTAAGTACCCGTGGTGCACGAATCGTTCCCCCATAACGAGCAACACATTTAGAAACCAGACAATTGTAAACACCATAAAGGCTGCCCTTGGTCTGAGTCGGGAATAAAGGCAAAATGAGGTCATGAACGAGATTTTTTTCTATAGACGCACATTCAATCCAAAGCTCAATGCGATTATGCAATGCAAATGGGAATCACAAACGGGTTTTGCTAGTAAAATACATATATAGGTACATTATACTGCTGTGTGGTTTCCGGCAGGGTAGAATAGGGCCACTCCAAGTCCTTCCGTGGATGTCTCAGAAGCGACTTAGGAAATACAAGCTAAACAAAGCTTATAAACATCAATGAGACCTCTCCAACCCGTCTGGCCAACGAGGAAGTGTATAGGCCGAGTCCTCTGACTGCTCTGGCCAAGTATGGCTCTGGTAATACAGAGAAGGTCGTGCTTCTGCATTTTACATTTTACATTTATTGTCCTATGTCCCCTGGGTGGGGCAGAGGGCCGCTACAGTACTTCTCCATCTCGTTCTGTCTTTAGCAACGCGCTTCACTTCAGGCCAGGATAGCCCAATTGTCTTCATTTCCGCTGTTACCGACCGTCGCCAGGTTGCACAGAGAGGGTCATGCTTCTGCAGTGGAGACAAAAAGACCTGATGATGATTATATCGATTGCTCCCCTAGGCTCTGTCTAAAAGCCGCAAGACACAAAATGCCTTGTTGCATTTAGCATGCGGGTGGACTCGGAGTGGTCCTATTCTACTCTGCCGGATAACACACGGCATATCAATCGAACCCAGAAGTAATTAGTCGGTCACCTGGCGATATAATTAGCGCGGAATATATAAATAGATAACGGTACTCTATCATCTATTTGTTCAGCCGTTCAGCTAATAGTTACTACAATGTAAAGGCCGGGGCCGGGCGTTCTTAAAGTACTTACCCCCTGCTAACCATGCACATACCTATGCATGTTCTTAATAACCGGCCAAGTCCGTGTCGGGCCACGCGCAATATAGAGTTCCGTAGTTGCGAATGCCGACTTTGAGTTCACGCCGCTAATAAACTAATTTTCTATTGAATTTGTACGAAAGCTTCCTTTTCCGAGTAGGTATATTTTATAAGTTTGTTTACCTTTAACTTTTTAATTTGTAAACCCTTTTTAGCTCTGATAGTTTCCCTTACTGCTGTGAATTTTTCACGTGTCCATTACATTTAAAAAAGTTATAGGCGAACAACTTGCTATCTCTGTGAAGCGGGTACTAATTTCGCCCACGAGTTTTGCCCAGTTTTATCACATGGAATGCAGGTGCGAGCATTCTTGTCCAAGTTGGTCTGTAATGCATACCGGTTGGTGGACATTTGACACCACAAGCCACAAGCTCTACTTGGGTACATTACATAGTACCTAAACTTAAATGCAAACAACCTATGGTAACTATGGTAAGTACATCTTAGATTATTTGATGTATGTTTTATCTTACTGAAAACTATTACGGTCGGTGTACGAGATACAAGACTCTTGACAAGCAGACAGCCCACTGTTCTGGCACCCTTTAGACATAATTATTTCCAATACTTGATTAACTAGCTTTCGTTGCCTAGTTGAAACAAGTTATATAAAAAAAAACACACATACATGATTGGGATGTGGACTGGGTAAAAATATTATTATTTTAATTACTAGTCCGTCAACTAGATTATCAAAAAATATAGAACCCATATTTTTTCTATAATAGATTATTAAATCGACTTAATAATCTATCTAAAAAGCAAAAAAAAAATCTTGTTTGGTCCACGTCCCTATTACACACTTACCTTGCAGGGCAGACAATCGATTGTAGAACCACGGGTAAACGGACTAAAACAGTGACGGGTTGCTAGCCGTACCTTCTATTGATATCATTGATGTGTTTGATCCCACTCTTAATAATTTCAATGTTCTTTTACGATTTACGCGAGAGATGTAGCAGATCGTGCGTTCAAAGATTTTCTGTCTCAGACCAGAATGAAAGAAAAAAAATAGATTTAGTACTACGCTACTACTTCTGTACAACTACGCTAGATTTCTATTTATCACTAGAGTTGACTAGTAGAGATTGCTTATAACAGTTCGCCTTTCATTTATATCATCATTAATAATATTGGTAAATAAAGTTTTATATAAATAAATCGATAAGACGTTTATTTGTAAATATATTTAGTCACACTCATAAAAAAACAAAACATGAGACGATAGATAAAACATCGCGATGAGCCTTTAGTCACAAAATGACCACTACATTAAAATGTCCACCGTATCAAAACGTCCACTATATCAAAATGTCCACAATATCAGTATATCCACTGAGAACATATACTTATCTTTTTATGTGTGCTACAACAACTGGACGTAAAGGAAGAGGAAGACCAAAGAAAAGATGGATGGAGTGCATTAAGCATGATATGAGTATAGTTGGGGTGGAAGAAGGAATGACGGGGAATAGGGGAATATGGAGGGATAAGACATACTGCGCCGACCCCAAATAAAATGGGAAAAGGTAAGGCAGAAGAAGTGTGCTACAACAACTCAAAAAGGGGAGTGCTTAGGCTAATCAGAAAGCTCACTGGTTTTCAGAGCTACGACCTGTCAAGTGCGAGTGCGCAAGCGCTTCTACGTATTCTTGTATCAACTACGTATTATTCAAAAAGATCAAGAACTCGAAACAAAATGTTCAATAGACTAAAATAATCAACATCATCATCAGGTATTTTTGTCTCCTCTGCAGGAGCACGACCCTCTCTGTACTAACAGAACCATACTTGGCCAAAGCAGCCAAAGGACTTGCTTTACACCATCCACGCTGGCGCACGACCCTTTCTGTACTACCAGAGCCATACTTGGCCAGAGCAGCGAGAGGACTTGGCCTACTTGCTGGCCAGACGGGTTAGAGAGGTCTCATTGATGTTTATAAGCTTTGTTTAGCTTGTATTCCTAAGTCGCCTTCTACGACATCCACGAAGGACTTGGAGTGGCCCTATTCTACTCTGCCGGAAGAAACACGGCAAATATTAAGACTAAAATAAGAAAACTTAAAATAGACTGAAATAAACGAACTCACCCCATCGTTTAGGCGTCCTCCCGAAAATGCTGTGATCCTGAGGGTTGTACAGCACCTTCGCTATCGTCTCCCACACCGGGCCCGAAGGCGGCGGCGCCCGAGCCCAATCTGTCATCACTTCATTCGAATTATTCGTCATTTCTCCTTACACAATATTAATAAATTTATTTACGATCAGTTTTATTTATTTACTCCGCGTAACGGAAGAGCGTATGTGTGCGTATTCCACCGCTGTTGACGTTGAACTAAATAAAATGAGTAGCGTGGACGCGCGCGCGCATCGCACGTGTGTCACATCTGTTATGGGAATGGGACAGATTTTTTGCACCAACAGGGTCAAAGAGCAAATCTTTACTGCAACTTCAGATCGTAACATTGAAAGTTCAATTCGTGATATTTATTTAATGAAAATAATTTTAAAAACAAATATTAAAGTTTAACTTTTGCGCTAAGTGCGTTTGTGCTCTAATTTTTTTCCCAATTTTTTTTCTTTACAATGCTAGCAGTAGATGTCAGGGACTTAATTTGCTGTAAAAATGTAAACTAGAATCTTTGTCCGTTTCATGTTTTGTAACATATTCCATTGTGATGGTATTATGAACATGATTTCTTAATACAAGTTTTAAAAACCTAATATGGGGCTAGCTCGACCAGTGTAATTTGTCCCTATACAACGTGGAAGGGACATACCCGTAATAAATCGATCCACGGCTAGATCGTATGGAAATCACTTTTTTTTCGATATTTGGCTTCTATTTTAATTTCATTAATACTAAATTCTCCTATATATGACGGCCTCCGTGGTGTAGTGGTCACCATGCTAGTCCGCCACCCATAGGTCCCGGGTTCGATCCCCGGTCAGGGCAAGTTGGAAAATGGCCTTTTTCAAATTATCCTGGGTCTTAGATGTTTATCTATATATGTATTTGTTATAAAATATAGTATCGTTAAGTTAGTATCCCATAACACAAGTCTCGAACTTACTTTGGGGCTAGCTCAATCAGTGTAATTTGTTCCTATATATTTATATTTATATTGACCTGGTATAGGCCGTGATTTGATTTATTATGTCCCTTTCACTTGTATATTTATTATATAAATGGTTATAGAAAGGGTAAAAAAACATAATTTTATAAGATCATTTCTCATTTATTCCTTAAAAAATATTCGAGGCACACGTTTAATTACTACTTACAAATATTTGGAGTAAAAGGCAATCTTAAATGGACGGATATGTCGATATACCACGTGGAATAATATTTATTAATTAAATATGTGTAGTATATTATTATTTAAGTATATAAAGTGTATATAAGGAAATTCCAAAAAGATGCACTGGATAGAAAAAAAATCGAAATTATTTGAACTAAATATAAAATCTACTCATATACAAGGAGATTCCCTAAGAAGCTGCATGGACAAACATTTTACAATGCAAGGAGATTCAAAAAATAACACTGGTTAAGAGTCCCCTTACCCTAGACCAAACTACACTTTACCATACAAACGTAGTCTACGTTTTATTTCGAAACAACATGCCCGATTTCGGCAAATAATTTTACGTCGAAAACCAATTATAAGGTAAAAATTTGTACCGAAATCTGACATGTGGTTTCAAATAAAACGGAGACTACATTTGTATGAAAAAGTCTAGGGTAAGGGGATTCTTAAAAATATAAGTCTAGAAATATGTATCTTTTGTTTTAACAAAAGGTCTACTCATTTAAAAAAGAAGAAGATTTACAAATATTGATAAAAATCCCTTTTAAAGCTGCATAAAAATAAATATTTCAAAGACAAAATGATAAAACTTAAAGTCTCCTGGGACACAGCGACGTTTTATACAAAAGACATGTGTTGAATAAAAAACTGGTTTCAGTTGTTAGGGTTATAACTGGATCTCGATAAGGGCCATCCAAAAATTACGTCACTGCGATGGAAGATGTCATGGCAAATGTGAAGTGTTACGCGTGATAAAGGGGTTTTAGTGAAACTGTAATTACATTTAAGTAATTACCCTTATATTCATAAAAAAATAACAAACCTTTGTAACCCTATTTTAGTTTAAATATGTTTTGTCTCGTTCTTTTAATCTCAAATATTAAAAAGAGGAACAGGACAAAACGGATTCGTTGCTTTTCGTCAGAAACGCAACTGGCCAGATACTCATTTCGCCAGAAAACGCATGTTGACAGAAACGAATTTCGTCAGATTTGAAACTCGTCAAAAACGCCACTCGACAGATGCGCGTCTCAACAGACATGTATCTGGACTTTATAGTAATTTAATAAATAGTATTTAAAACCTTGTAGTCATTATGCATATATGCAACTAGTAAAATAAAGTAATTTACTATTTCTTATTTAATACGCATCTGTCGAGTTGCGTTTCTGACAAGTTGCGAGTCTATCATGAGAGATGACGACATGCTTATCTGACCAGTTGCGTTTCTGACGAAAAGCGACGAAACCGACAAAACATGTTTTATCTAAAACAGGTTTAGCAAACGGTTGTCAATTTTTATGAATATGAGGGTAAGAATGTAAATCCCTTAGTTTGCATTTCAAAAGCTCCCGCACACCATCACAGGAAGTGGGGGGATAGCTGAAAAACTATTTGCAAAAAAAAATTAAGCAAACTTCAACTGAACACCTTGAGTTCGCGCCAAAAACTCTCAACTCAAATCAGATACTTTTTCTAAACGTCAAAACAATCATTTTCTACGCCATTTGTATGAAATACAGGCTAATGACGTCATTGTTTCTTGGGACTCAAATAGCGCTTTTAATATCAGTTTTTCTGCAATAATAAATATAAAAACTTGAGAGGTGTCAAGGGACACCCGAATGGTAGTTCCAGTTCGAGAGAGAGAGAGACAGACAGAGAAACACGGGCACGCCGAACGGCTTACAACTATAGCAAAAAGTGTCGTTACAACTTTAGGTCTTAATTTTGACGTGACAACGTCTTAAATTAGGTTGCGGCTGGGAGTCACTTATGAAAAAGTGTAACGCTCGGTAACGTTACGATGAGTCACCGAACGAGAGAGAGGCCCGCCGAATGCCTTGCGTCTCTCTCCCACTCAACTATGATCGCGTTGTCACGTAAAACTTTCGCCCGTATACCGACTTTACAGGCAACCAATTTTCTTTTTTACGTCTAGCCCCCTTTCGCAACGCGCGATAAGAAACTTCGTTCCAAAATCACTTTGGAAATGGACATGATCATTGATCACGACAAGTGACATTATTTTGTGACATTTTATTTTCTTAACAGTACCAAGTAATTAATGATGGACCCAGGACAGTAGTTCATTGGTACTACTTAATTAAGTAACAAAAAAACATACTAAACAAACATTCTGCCTATGCCCAAATATGGGACACTTAATCGCCTTGTAAAAAATAAACATTTACACTTAAAGATAACGGAATATTCTTGAGATTATTTAATCACTGTAAATTATTCGGGTAAAAAATAAAAATTTGTTATATCAATGTTAATATGCATCTAAAAAACAGTTTAAGTATTTTTTTTTAAATATATTAGAAATATATTTAAAAAAAATGGAAATAGAACCTTAACTAAATTGCTTGACACGTAGTTACACAGTTGCCTTATAATAAAAAAATAAGTCTTTTTATAATATTATACAAATTATATAAAAATAGAAGCACGAAATAGGCTGTTCACTTTAACATATTACCACAATGGTCTTAGATTTTTAAGCTGTCAAGAGGACAGACAGGACCAAATAGTTTAACGTGCCTTCCGAAGCACGGAAGAGCTCGAAATCTTGTGCCATTTGGTCACCCATCCAAATACGGACCACGCGGGCTTGCTTACCTTGCGAAAGCATTAGCAATGGGTACTCCCAAACGCTCAGACGAGATCAGTTTAAATCCTGCTATGTGACTATGAAAGTGTGAACAGCATATTTCTAATAGAGAATATGCACGCATTATTTTTATTTGTTTAATAAAACCCTTATTAACCACAGTAAACAAATATGAAAGAATTTTTAAAATATCTTAATCAGCAACGAACTGATGACACTTTAAAGTTTCAACTAGAGAGAGAAATCCGATATGGACTGGTGACGTCATAATTACATATCATCAATACATTTGCTATAGAAAATAGCGTTTTTGCGAGTAGGATATATATATATTTTCGTAAAATCGCTAATCTCGTTCGTTTTTCCACCAAGTTTTATTCTGTTTTCACTGTTAGTACTTTACTTTTAAATATTTACGAATAAACTGGTTAGATAACACATATTTTTTCATGCATATTCTCTATTTCCAAAATCTACTTACTACAAATGGCTCGGATAATTAATGTCAATTAAGTCAACAAATAAATTAGTAGGCCTGAAAAGATACCGCCAACGGTTGTCTTTTTTTTTTATCTGATGTGGATTAGGTCAAAAATATACTATTTTATTCAGTCCGTCGACTAGATTATCCAAAAATAAAGGACCCATATTTTTTCGTTTAAAAAAGTAGTCAAAATAGACGAAGATACAGCGCTTCGAAGTTTCGAAGTGGTGTAATTACGTCACCTTTGGGTAAAAATCGTAGCCGTGACGTCACGCGAAATTTAAATACGCTGTACCTTCGTCATTATTTGCTTAAGAGAGAAAAGAAAAAATACGTATACCATTTTTTTTATTAATCTATCTAATGAATGAGGCAAGACATTATTTTGTCCTTGTCCCTATTATGGACGGTCCCATGTTCAATTTAGTTCCGATTTTCTCCGCAATATTGCCCACTAACTTATTTGTTAACCTATACCTACATACCTTACAAATAATAAATGAAAAAAAATGCATCAAGTCTTCACATAAAATATCAAATGCGGCATACATTTTTGAGATTCGTATAGTACAATCATTTTCTACACAAGTTTATTTGCTAGGCAAATTAAAAATACCCCGATTGTCAAGAACGCCAGTGATGAGGAGCGGAACTACCGATACGACTTGATATCCGTAGCGCCATCTATTATTTGCTAGAGAAAGCGCTGACATTCAAGTGTTTACCCTCAATAACTGTTAATCGGCTAACATTTTCATTAAACATAGCTAAGAACCACCGTTAGGGAACTTGCTTTTGGTGCATCCGTTCGAGCGCTAAATTCTCTGTCTTTCTGTGACCAAACTTATAAAACCCCTCTTTTTTGTGTCGGAGGTTAAAAATGTTTTTAGATATTCAGATTAAGGTCTTACACTGGGTAGACAGGACCTCGGGCCACAGAGGAGAGATGTGATTTGTTCTAAAATATCGGTGGTTTAGCCTTATTATGTTTATTTTCCCAAAAAAAAACTTTAGTTGACTCAATTGAGACTCAAAAATTTCATTTTTTCCAAGTCAAAAACTATCAAAACTATTTACTTCAAATACAAAATCTATTTATACGACTAGACTACTTTAACACGGCGCAAGAGGCATCAGGGTCGGGCTACACCCGTCAGCACGAAACAGCTTTCTAATGCTATCCTTTTCGGTCGCTTAGAACCGTCATTAGCTAGAGCGAGAGAAGGCGACTACAAAATCCGTCTAATGACAGATGCAGCCAACCCTAGGGTCAGTTCAGACAGAGAGGAAAATGCCCGAGCCATTTTTCAACTCTTGAAATAAGACCGTATTATCATAGCCTAAAGTGTATAAACGTTTAAACATGACATGTCGCGCGATATGCCAATAGTTTTTTTTTAAGTATCATTAAAAATCTTCTCCGCTGTGCTCCTCTATCTGAACTAACCATTAGGACTAGTATAAAAGGGGTTAGGCAACTTGGTAGAAGTAAAAAACGGGTTGGGTGACTTTGAACACCCGGTGGACTCGCGATGGAGTATTTACTTGGGGGGGGAGGGGGGGGGGGGCTACGGAGAAGGGCTTGGGCTTAGTCCTCGAAAATTACTCCTGACCCCCGCAACTCCATTCAAACACATTCGAAACAATGATTTCCCTCTAAAAGTTTGAAAGTTTCGACACGAAAACTATAAGCTTACCACTGCCACAGAATTAATGTAAGTCCTCTAACTGCTCTGGCCAAATATGGCTCTGGTACAGAAAGGGTCGTGCTCCTACAGTGGAGACAGAAAGACCTGATGATGATTACATACAGAACGAAATCTCCTAAGGTCCCACGCAATATGCGCTACCAGTACCCGCTACTGTAACTCAATACCCTCGACAAGGCGAGAACGGAGGAGAGGTGCGGGGACGGGGAACGGGGACGTTCTGTATGTAATCATCATCATCATCAGGTCTTTCTGTCTCCACTGTAGGAGCACGACCCTCTCTGTACTACCAGAGTCATACTTGGCCGGAGCAGCCAGAGGACTTTGGTTGTTTCCGGCAGAGTAGGCCCCTCCAAGTCCTCCCGTGGATGTCGTAGAAGGCGACGTAGGAAATACGAGCTAAACAAAGCTTATAAACATCAATGAGACATCTCCAACACGTCTGTATGTAATCTTATACCTTTAAATTTCGTCCTGCCGGCCGCTATCCGTCTGACCCAGCGGTAAGACGACGCGGACGGCAAGAAAGAGTGTTACGGGTTTGAATCCCACTCGGTGACTTACTCTTGTTTTTTTATGGTCAAGTTTATATATAAATCTTTAATTTTTATTGTTTCTAGACAAGTTTTAAAAAAAATGTAATGTTGGAGATGTAACCGAGCAAAGCTCGGTCGCCCAGTTACTGCTTATATTCATTCTGTGACTCCCCCGCGACTGACGATTGTCAATGCACCATGTTATAGCAGTCGTGTTAGTATCGAGCCAGTCTTACTCGATCATCAACTCAAAGTGCACGACTCCAAGCTTCTCCTTCCGGTCGTACTTGATGTTGCGAGCCCACGCGCGACACTCTATGTTTATGACGATGCCCGCTGTAACAAAAAAGTATTGATAAAGCCTCGTATTCACTAGGCAACATTTGGCGCGCAACACGTGACGCTCAACATGTTCAGCAACGTTGCACAACAGTTGCCAGCTGGTGCGCAACATGACGCGCGGCTTGTTTGTTTCCGTGCAACATGCAGTCGAGCATCAAATGTCGACGAGTGGAGACGTGACGCGCAACAATGTCTGTAGTGTGGTCTAACGAACGTGTGTTGCAATTAATAGAATTGTACAAAAACTATGAATGTTTGTGGAACACTGCTCACCAAGAATATAAAAATAAACGTAGCCATATACGTAGCCGCTGAAATCAACACTAGTTCCTCTACTGTCATGTTGCCGACGACTGGTCATGCGTGGACAGACCGCGTTGCCTCTCAACAATGAAGAGCAACATGTTGTGTGACATGACGCGCGCCAAATGTTGCCTAGTGAATACGAGGCTTAAGGGTTTATCATATTAAAACACACTTCACTTGAAGAAGAAGAGAAGCAGAAATGACATCGAACAGAAATATATAAAAAAACAATTAAAAATAGAAAATATAATCCTTTACGGCTGGCCAGTGTCAGCGACAAATATTATTCGCCGTCTATGTCGTTGTGTTGTGTAAAAACAAACATTTTCTACAGGAATTGTTTAAAATGTAAACAAATGACATCATAGTTTCTTGAAGTCAAATACCGCTCTTAATAATCACATCATGATATGTGACATTATTTTTATTTTCTTAACAAAACCAAATACTTAATTTATTTTTGATACAAGACAGTAGTCAATTGTACAGAATATCTCGGAAGCCTAGGCTCATCGTTTACGTAATTCTGATGAGATACTCACACTTGGGTCTCTGCAGATGCACCGCCACCAACGGGCTGAGGTACCCCTCGGCGTTCTCGTACGGGTAGAAGTAGCCGGGGAATCCCGGGCTCGGCAGGTACGATATCGGGCCTATGTTCTCCTTGTCCGCCGGGGTCTCCCCGTAGCACTGCACCCACACCTGGATAGATAAATAGATAACTCTTCATTGTATACCAAATGAATTAAAAAAAAAAAAAAACAAAGAAATAACTACATTAAATGAGTACAATGGGCGGTCTTATCGCTTAAAGCGATCTCTTCCAGACAACCAGTGGACGGAGAGGAATGTGAGAAAGATAAAACAATTTTAATGATTCATCTTTATCGTCTACATGTACGTGCAGTCTTAAGGCGTAAGCTCAGCTTTGCATTAGTGTAAGTGAGGGGTTAAAGTACTCAGTCAAAAAATTACATAAAAATAACATCAATGTTTTATTAGAAAGAAATGAATAACTTTGATTATATAAACAAACACGATAGGTATATAATAATAGGTATGTAATAGATAGTTAATTTATTATTAACGTTAATTTATTTCAAACACAATACTGGAAAGTCAAGCTGGTAGTGGTACCAAAAGAGAAAGTGCGGAAAATGCGAGGCAGAAAGATGACGCGCGAGGGTCGTGCCACGACTCAGGCCGAGTTCCAAAAACCAGTATAAACCAGTTTAAACCACCCGCGGGACGTGAAGGGTCAGGTATCTCACCTACACATCTGTGTGCACTCGTACAAATGCAAAGTTGTGATATAATATACTAAATTTATTGATGTGTGAAAGTGTCTGTTGCGTTTTTGACGAAAAGCGACAAATTTGTCCTAATACGTGTGTATACGAAAGTCTCACATAGTTCCTGTTGATGCTGGAGCTGATGTTGCGCACGTGCCACTGCAGCTCGACTGGCATGTCGGCCGGTAGACTGTCCGTCTCGTTGTAGAACTCCGGCCGCCAGCCGTATATCCTACAATACAAATACAAAACGAGAAACTTAGTAGACTGTGCGAGAACTAGATTCCCGCACTAGGCAAAAGCCTGTATCGCGGGCAATCAGAAGGATTAACAAAGATAAGCACTTTTACATATACCGGACGAGCGGCGGGGAAAATTTAAGTTTAAATTTAAAAAAACAAACGTAAAACAAGATTATTAGCTATACATTCTAGCTGGGTGACTGAGCTTAGCTCGGAAAAGCGAGATTATATTAAAAAATGAAACCTAGCTAGATCAATTTATCAACTCTCCGCGAATGGTCTTTAGAGGCTGGATACATAGAAAAGACGTAAGACGCGGACGGGGCGCAGACATATGTCTCCCGAGGACGAGACAAGGACGGGGCGCACGTCTTTTCACGTTCTAAACATTTTGTATGAAACAGACGCGGAGGAGACATATGTCTGCGCCCTGTCCGCAGCTTACGTCTTTTCTGTGTGTCCAGCACCTTAAACGGCCGCGGAGGATACATATGTCTGCGCCCCGTCCGCGTCTCACGTCTTTTCTTTGCCCAGCGTATAAAACAGACGCGAAGACATATGTCTGCGCCCCATCTGCGTCTTACGTCTTTTCTGTGTGTCCAGCGCCTAAAACAGACGCGGAGGAGACATGTCTGCGCCCCGTTTCCGTCTGACGTCTTTTCTGTGTGTCTTTACCTGTTGAGCTTCAAGAAGATGCACGGCGAAGACTTATGGAAGGAGAAGTGGTTCTCCTGGATGCAGGGCTCCCAGCCGCGCACGTCTACGTCGCACACCTTGCCGGGCGGCGGCAGCTTGTTGAAGTCGCAGTCGAAGATGTTCTGACCAGCACCGGCGGTCTGGCCTTTCTTCTTGTACACTGTTGGTATTATTATTTATATTTATATATTCTCCCATGGTCTGGGAGAAATAAAAAAAAAATAGAATGTACCAGCTGCTTCTCTTCCCACGCAGATCGTAAAAACTGATCGAGGGAATGGGCAAAAATGCAAATCATGTTAACAGGCGATGCGGCTAGCAACCCATCACTGTATTGATTGCTTTTCCATCTTCTCGCCCACCATGACGCTAAAAATGGCTTTTGGGTCTTGCGGCCCTCGGCTCTGCATAGAACCGCAAGACCCAAAATGCTCTGTCTGCCCCATTAGGGATAAAGACGTGATAGTATGATGATACTATTTCTAAGAAATAAATGTTATGACCTTACAGTGTTTGTTGGGGATCCTTCGTTGTGGTTGAATGAAAGGCGGACTGTATTGTTTAATGCTGGTTGTAATGACTTTGAGAGAATAAGGTACAAGATCAGACGTTTATAGGTACACCACATAAAGAACACGCGCATAGGCCGATGGTCCTATATGGGAAGTGAGGTCTGTGGACCGCGCAGCCTTCGGCAACGTTCGGGCGCTTTCGGAAGTCTTCGGTGTAGGTCCTCGTTCGCGAATAGTATGGGCGCGAACAGACTCCCGGGGTTGAAGAGCTTCTTCAATATATTGGCAGAGGACAGATGTTATTGTACGCCCGCCGAATGGTCCCACGTCGAGTTGCTATCTCAGCGACTCTTGCTACTCCGTCTGTTCCTCGATAGGTCCGGATGATGCGCCCGAGCAACCATACAAGAGGAGGTTGTGTCTTCTCCTTGACTAATACCAGTGTGCCTTCCTCCAAATCTCCCTTCGATTGGTGCCACTTAGTTTTCTGTTGCAGCAGGTGAACATATTCGATCTTAAATCTGTGCCAAAAGTGCTGTTGGATGTACAGGATACGTTTATATCGGTCAAGTCTGCTGAGGCTCGCTTCTGTTACTTGCTCTTGTGGAACAGATGTGAGTGGTCGCCCTATGAGGAAGTGAGAAGGTGTGAGGGCAGTGAAGTCTGAAGGACTGGATGAAAGAGGAGTGAGAGGGCGTGAGTTTAGAACAGCCTCTATCCTAGCCAAGCACGTAGCCAATTCTTCGTAGACAAAGTGGGTAAGTTGCAACAACTTTCGTAAAAGTTGTTTAGTACTCCGGACTGCCGCTTCGGCTAAGCCATTGAAGTGGGGGGTGAAAGGGGGGACAAACAAAAATTTTATGCCTTCGTTCGCCATTGAAGCCGAGATATCACTACCTTGACTTTCAAGGAAAGAACGTAAATCATTGCTGGCGCCTACAAAGTTGGTGCCGTTATCCGACAAGATACTACGTGGCTTTCCACGACGCGAAATGAAGCGAGTTACGGCTGCCATATAACCGTCTTTTGTGAGGTCGGTTACAAGCTCTAAATGAACGGCTTTTACTGAAAGGCAGACAAAAATGCATAGGTAAGACTTAACAAGTTTGCATCCCCTGGTCTTGCGGTCCGCTATCAAAACTGGCCCAGCGTAGTCAACACTACAATTAAGAAAAGGAAATTCCAAAGAAGTCCTGGACGCTGGAAGCTGCGCCATTTCAGGCTGTACATTCCTAGCTTTGTTACGAAAACACTTCATGCATCGCCTGACTATGCTCCTGGATAGGTTACGGCCGCCAAGAGGCCAGTATTTTTGCTTAATTGTGGCTAAGAGGAGCAGTGGCCCTGCATGAAGAGTCTTCTCGTGCTGAAATTGAAACAACAGTTTTGTCAAATGATGCTTACTGCATAATAAAATAGGATGCTTGATATTGAAGTCGTAAGGCGAATTATCAAGCCTTCCGCCCACGCGGATGAGGCCGTCCGAATCCAAAAAGGGACTTAAGGGAATTAGCCTATTTTTATGGGGTAATGGTTTATTTAATTTTAGAATTGAATACTCAATAGGAAACATTTCCTGTTGAGAATTAAGTAATATGTATGTTAAAGCTTTTTCAAGCTCATCAGATGTTAGGGAACCCTTAATTCTGTTCGTTTTATTTCTAAAGTTGTATATAAATCTGTAAATATAGGAAACTATTCTTTGTAAGTAATTTAGGTTAGATTTTTTGTGTATTAAATTAGTTATGATACTAGATGTAGAATTATTTTGAATTGTGTCTGTGTTGTTTTGACTTAGGTGACAAACTATTTCTGGTAAATTTTTTCTGTTATGCGAGGGTTGTTTAGGCCAAAGGTTATTGTCTGATTGTAAAAAAGAAGGCCCTGTCCACCATAACGAGCATTCCTTGAGAGCGTCGGGCTTAAGGCCCCGTGACACGATATCAGCCGGGTTGTCCGACGATGGTACGTAGTTCCACGTATAATTTGATGTACTTTCTTGAATTTCATTGACGCGATTACGTACAAAAGGTTTTAATTGACTTGTTGACATAGAGAGCCAACCTAAAACGATGGTTGAGTCACACCAAAAATAAATTTTGTCAAAACGTAGCGTAAGTGAATCCAGTATTTTAGTGCACAATCTTGTACCCAAGAGAGCCCCACATAATTCCAATCTGGGTACTGTAGTTGGTTTGATAGGTGCAACCCGGTTTTTCGAGCACAACAACTGTACCTTGACATTTTCTCCATCTGAAGATCGCACATAAGCGACTGCGCCGTATGCCCGTTCAGACGCATCGGAGAAGATGTGGAGTTGTACTTCTGTGCGTGAATTACACGTAACCCATCTAGGAATCTGAATATCGTTCAAGAAGGGTAATTTTTGAACAAAATCGATCCATGATTTTTGGGTTTCGAGAGGCACATTATCATCCCATGAACATTTATCCATCCATAGTCGTTGCATAATTAATTTCGCTTCGACAATGCATGGACAAACTAGACCTAAAGGGTCAAATATTTGTGAGATGACCGATAATATATGTCTTTTATTAATTTTTGTACTACTAGTTTGAATATTTATTGAAAATGAAAAGGTATCAGAAGAGCACTGCCAATAAAGTCCTAATGTTTTTGACATTTCGTTAATACTTAAATCGACTTGATCATTATTACTATTGTTTTGATACAAAGATTCTAATATTTTTAAATTATTTGAATGAAATTTACGAAGGTTAAATTTTGCTGAATTTAATATATTAATGACGCTTTGACATAAATGAATTGTTTCCTGAATGGAATCAGATCCAGATAATAGGTCATCTACATAGAAATCGTGGGCTATAACTCTTTGAACAGAATTGTCTTTACACTCATTTGCTAGCTGGACTAGACATCTAGTTGCCAAAAAAGGGGCAGACGCAGTGCCATACGTCACTGTGTTTAAAGTGAAAACTTTTAAAGGGTCTGCTTCATTGAAGCGCCATAGTATGCGCTGAAGAGGGCGCTGATTGGGATTTACTAAGATCTGCCGATACATTTTCTCAATGTCCGCAGTCACAACATATTTATGCTGGCGGAAGCGTAACAGAATGGAAAGAAGATCATCCTGTACAGTAGGGCCAATTAACTGGATGTCGTTGAAGGACTTGCCAGAGGTTGTAACTGCGGATGCATCGAAGACTGTACGCAGTTTGGTGGTGGTGCTGGATTCCCGAAGCACCCCATGATGGGGTAAAAAGTATTCAACTTCAGATTTTTCCACTTTATCAGACATGTGTTGAAGAGAGATATACTCTGACATAAAGTCACAATAAAGTTGCTTAAAGTGAGGCTCACGTTGCAGCTTTTTTTCTAAAGAAATAAACCTACGTTTGGCCATGAAATATGAGTCGCCGAGTACGTCAGGTGACTCTTTAAGAGGAATGTTTACTATGAACCGACCATCTACGTCACGTTTTGTAGTCTCAACGAAACTTTTTTCACAAGCGCGCTCTTCTATGGATAGCGCATGTTGTGGAGATACAGTGTCTAGCTCCCAAAAACGTGTGAGGTCGGGATGCTCCTTTATATTTGAAAGTGCCTCAGAAGAAGAAGAATTTGAAAAATACGTGGAATGTTGAGGGGATGTTTTCGGAAGACCCGCTACGGGGCCCGATATTATCCATCCTAATCTTGTATTGCATAATTTTGGTTGCTTTTTGCCTAAGTCAATACAAGAATTAGTGAGAACAATGGTCCAAAAGACCTCGGCACCGGCAAGAATGTCAATGCCTGAAGATACATTGAAAGTGGGATCAGCCAATTGCATTCCCATAGGAAGAGGAATACTGCTTATGTTGACTGAATGCGAAGGTAAGGCGTTGGTAATTTGCGGCAAAATAAGACACTCTATGCCTAGTTTAAAATTATTATGGAACGACTCAATCGTAAGTTGACAAGATTGTGCACCAAAACATGCTTGATTATTAATACCTGTAATCGTGGAGTACGCATTACGTCGCGGCAACCCAAGGCGATCACAAAAAGAATCAGTGACGAAATTTGCCGTACTACCGCTATCCAATAAGAGCCGAGCTTGATGTTGTCGGCCGTCGGGAGCGGTGACTCTCGCCAAAGCTGTGGAAAGCAGAATAGCATGCGCTTCTATATTTGTAGTTAAAGCTACATTGTTTTGAATGGGTGGCATGGGGTCTTGAAAGGATGAAGAAGGTTGTGAAGTTTCAAGATGTAATAAAGTATTATGTTTGTATTTACAATACTTGCAATGTGACAATTTGCATTGCTTTTCATTGTGACCCGGCCGTAAACAATTTAAGCAAACTTTGCATTCTTTCGCTTTTTTAATACGTTCTTCAATAGACAAGCCTCTGAATGATTCACATGTATATAAAAAATGATGCTGTGTACACATGGGACATTTAATTTTATTGTTAGATTGTGATTTGTTATTGTTAGAATTATTTTTTAATTGATTAGTTGCAACAATGAAAGATTTTGACTTTTGTGTACTTATTTGTGTTTTTATTTTTTGTGAATTATTTTCTTCTATTGTTTCGAGTAAGTCA
Source organism: Acrobasis consociella (assembly GCA_963555685.1). Lineage (NCBI taxonomy): Eukaryota > Metazoa > Arthropoda > Insecta > Lepidoptera > Pyralidae > Acrobasis > Acrobasis consociella. The sequence goes on from OY743106.1 coordinate 1,821,800, forward strand.
GCACGATTATTAAGGAATGTACAGAACTGAGATAGTGAGGGTGACTGGGATAAAGTATTTCGGTGTTCTTCCCAAAGCATATTTGTATTAGAGTCGAGCTTATTTGCTATTAAATATATGATAAGGGAGTCCCAATGCTCGACGGGTTCTTTTAAAATTTTTAAAGCTCGAATATTTTTGTTTGTTGCGTCAATCAGACGACGTAAAGATTTACTTGACTCCGTTAAGATAGTATCGGCATTAAATAAGGCTTTCAAATGATTGTTGATAAGAAGGCGGCTGTTATCATAACGCTCGCGTAACAAATTCCATGCAGATTGATAATTATCGCTATTAAAATCAATATTTTTTATTATTTCTGAGGCATTCCCTTTTAATGACGCCCTCAAATAATGAAATTTATTTATGTCATCGATACTACTATTATGTATTAATGATTGGAAGGTGTCTCTAAACTCAAGCCAGCTCTGATAATCACCATCAAACCGAGGAAGGTCAATTTTGGGCAAACGCACAAAATTATTAAGTCTGTTACCACCTTGCATTGAAGCCGCGGAGCCCGCAACCGCCCCATCACAGTCCTCGAATCGGTCGGCAGACGCCTGGTGTCGCGACGTCACCAGAAGACAGCGCGCTCTCGCCACCAAGGTATGGTAATCGTCCTCGAACTGCATCCGGGAAGCGAGTGCATCCTCCGGCTTGTCGGTTAACAACTCCAACTCAGTCTGTAATTCGTCGTATTGGGCGTATAAGGCATCAAATTTTGAAAGTCGGCCTTCAAGATCGATCCTAAAAAGCTCAGTCAATGAAGAAGAATCTTTAAACTTTGCAAGATAATTAGCAAAAACAGTTACTTTTCCTCTCATTGAGCTTATTTTCTTTTGAATTTTTGTATATTCGGGATTTGGGCCAGACATCTTATCATTATCGGGCATTATGAAAAATTTAAATGCAAATGTCTATATCAAAAGAAGAAGAAAGAAAAAAAAATATTTATGTACCAAAGCTTATGTATATTTTATTAATTATGTATATTTTTCTTTACGTATGAATAGAAGAGAACAAACAAAAAAATATATATATATGTATGAAACTCTGCCTGCCAAGCAAAGGAAAAAGAAGTGAACTTACACTTGTAAATGATTCATATGTATAGAAGCAAAAAAGATATATAAGTAAGTAGTAAGTATTATGATTTATTAGCTTACGCAGTGCGATGCAAAGAAATAATGGAAATATTACTAATAAATGAAAGCATTTACTAGTGCAAACAAGGCAAGTCAATTTATTGAAGATAACTTTAATTTGCTATGATTGAAGATGCATCAAATAACGGGATGCGAAAAGGCAGCAATTCCGCAACAAACAATAGCTTAACAGGCAGCTGTGCTACCGGTTAACCTTGAATACACTGATAACGCGCCCGTATACCTGGCCGATGGAATGTGAGTTCTAAAAATAGCAATCACTTGACACGTCTCGGTTATTGCAACTTACGATAATATTGAATGTACACAAAATATTGGCTAGTAGTGCTGATAGCTAGTAAGCTGGCGAAAGATGACGTATTTTGAAGAGAAAGTATGATGTAATAGAATAGAAGTTATTGGGCACGAAATAATAGATATAATGGAAGGAAAAGGAACGAACTCACTCAGTTTATGTCCTGTTTGTCCTTATCCTTTTGTGACTTCCACTGTACACCAAGACCGAATTGTATGAAGTGGCACTGGCACTAGAAGATTCCACATATGACGTACGTATGCAATCCGATCGTCGTCGACAGATTCCTCAAAATCCTTTTAATTAGACGGTGGTAAGGACCATGTTGGGGATCCTTCGTTGTGGTTGAATGAAAGGCGGACTGTATTGTTTAATGCTGGTTGTAATGACTTTGAGAGAATAAGGTACAAGATCAGACGTTTATAGGTACACCACATAAAGAACACGCGCATAGGCCGATGGTCCTATATGGGAAGTGAGGTCTGTGGACCGCGCAGCCTTCGGCAACGTTCGGGCGCTTTCTGAAGTCTTCGGTGTAGGTCCTCGTTCGCGAATAGTATGGGCGCGAACAGTGTTTGAAAAGGAATGGGAATTCACGTCTAGGGACCGCGATAGATGGTAAAAAAGAGGAGAGGCTTTCGCTGACAGGACCTATGATAGCTAACAAAAGATATAAATGTTTTGATCAAAACAGATTGAACTAAACATGATAGCTTTCAGCACGCGTTAGGGCGCAAAAACCCCATTTTTTAAATTCTTTTTTCTATACACCCAGTGTCACTCTTACAATTTTTTTATTTATTTTTTTATTAGCCTTTACACTGATACAATACATACAATATACATATAAAAAAAAAACAACATATTTTTAGTCTTCGGCATCAGCGCATCCTTTAGACGCATAGGCCTTTTTTTTTTTTTTTTTTTTTTTGACGCGGAGAAAATCCCTTCGGATACCTTACCGGTTACGGGACACCGGTAAGGTTATGTGGTGTTACCACTAAAAACTCCGCGGTGTCACCTCTCAGCCGCTATCGGCCGGGACCGTGTGCTTCTTCATGCTCCACAGCCCCGGCGCGGCCGGCCGCTACTTAAGCGGCCCCGGCTCGCCAACGGCCTCACGGCACCCTCTGCTGAATCAGAGGGGCCGGAGTAACCGCCGCCTTGGCCTCTTGGCCCAAGGACAGACGCGCTGACACGCACACGCGCCTGCCTTCCACTCCGGAGGGCTGTCCGTTGGACGATGGAATCCCGTTTCCACCGTCCAACCAGCCCTCATAATTTGGGGCCTGCGGAAGCAGGCCCTGCCCCAGTCCACCTGACGGCGACCGGGGCCCACACAGCCGGCCGCAGGGGATAGGGAGAGCGGCAACGTAACACCGACACTCCTCTTCCCCTGCGGCCCCACCGATGCCGTGCCAAGCGCCACGGCCGCGCTTGGTCGCGGAGGATAGGGCGAGCGGCAACGAAACACCGACACTCCTCTTCCCCCGCGACCCCTACCACGGCTGTGATGGTAGGGAGGTCGTCGTCACCCCCTTCCCTCACAGCCAGGCCATTCCCGCCAGGAATGGCCTCCGCCGGGCCCGGGGAGGCCTAAGCCTCAACCCGGGCAATGGGTTCCTCTTAGCTTCCCTGCGGCCGAGGCAACCGCAGGTACTGAGCCCCCCCATCGCGACAAGATGGGAACCACATCGGGGGGGTAGACGCATAGGCCTCCCCCAACTGTTTCCATCTTTCTCTGTCCCCTGTTAGTCTGGTCCATAGGGGTCCAGCAATTTTTTGAAGTCATCTGACCAACTTTTTTTCCGTCTTTTCTCTTACAATTAAGAAGAATCTAACCATACCTTTAAATCTAAAGTCAGAGCCGTTTGGGCTACAAAACGTGCCATAGTAATAAAAATACATACACTCGAAAACCCTCCTTCGGGCACAGTCGTGTAATAAGAACACAACACAAAGACAAGACATATTTTAGACAGTTCCAGTCAACCTTCAATTCAAATGATAGATTACAAATTTTAAAAGCTAATAACGTCGGATTATGTCTAATCATTCAGTAAAAATAGTGATTTACAAGACTCGAGTCCTCCGAGTCCTAAGTAAGAGGAATCGGAGTTGTTCACAAGGCTCACCTGTTTTAAGGAAAGGCCCGACAACTTCGAGCTTAAGTGACCTTTGGAGCGGATTAGAGCTAGAGTCTCTTTCTGCGCCCGAGTCCTTTTGTGATGATTGTGATACCCTCAAATTATTTTATGAATAACCACGTAATATAAATATAATTACCTGACAGAAACTCAATAAGCTCATCCTCCCAGTACTTATAGTCATCATATCCGGATCCCTTATAGTAAATGAGGGTGCTTCTCACGTCCGGAGGGTGGGGGCGGAAGCCGAGCCCCGGGCTCCTGCCGATGAGACTGTACTCCTGTTGCAGACGCGGCACGCGGGGGTTGATGTAGTGTTGGAGGAATGTTGCCATGCAGATCGCAAACAGGGCCACCAGAGCAGCGTAGAATATTATGTAGAATATCAGGATCTTGGCTGAAATTAAGTCGACATTTTTATTTAATTAAAATTACCGTAAGACACAGATTTTATCATCATAAACTAAATGGTTACTCACGTATATAGTCAGCTACTGGCTGACATGTTTCGACCTCATTCCGAGGTCTTCATCAGGGCGCATTTGACTAGAGGACGCGCGTACACGATGTCGGCTAGCGACACAGTTATCCAATAGCTGACTCTCTACGTGAGTAACCCGCTAATGACATTTTATTTAATATAGAACACACTAGCAGCTTACTACATCATTAAACAGACTATGGTCAGGTGCTAGAACAGTCTTTCCCAAAGTGGGCGATAACGCCCCCTTGTGGGCGCTGCAGGTCTCAAAGGGGGCGGTAAGAGACCCAGAAAGAAAATGTTTTTGTTTTTTGCTAGGAGCTTTATTTAGCTAGGTAGGAGGCCTCTTTAACAACGACTGCAAGAGCTCTCGACTCTCAACAACAACTTGTGAACATCAACTAATATGAATTAAAAGATTGCTCAAACTCGGTTCTATATTTCTCTCCGCGTAGTTCATATATCTGTCCTATTTTATTGAATATATAAAAAATTAAAATCATGTCAATCGGTCGCTCCGTTTCGTAATGAAAGTAGACACAAACAAACAAATAAAAAGGCAACAGACAGACACACTTTCGCATTTTAATAGTTATTAGTACTCGTAGATATCTATCATGTTTTAACAAGTTTTTGTTAAATAACCCGAATTGTGCATTCCTGTATCAGTTGGCTGGTTCATTGAATACTTGTTCGGACTTGTTGAGTACGATTGAGCGTCGAATGAGATAAACGAGTTTATGCATGTTTGTTTTATTCCTGTCGGTGCGCGCTAAAAAAATATTTATTCTCAAAGTTCCTCCCATGCTGGTCTGGGAGAAATAAAAAAAAAAAAACTTAGAATGTACCAGCTGCTTCTCTTCCCACGCAGATCGTAAAAGCCGATCAAGGGAATGGGCAAAAATGCAAATCATGTTAACAGGCGATGCGGCTAGCAACCCATCACTGTATTGATTGCTTTTCCATCTTCTCGCCCACCATGACGCTAAAAGTGGCTTTTGGGTCTTGCGGCCCTGGGCTCTGCATAGAACCGCAAGACCCAAAATGCTCTGTCTGCCCCATTAGGGATAAAGACGTGATAGTATGTATGTATGTATGTATTCTCAAAGTGGGCAGTAGACAAAATAAATTTGGGAACCACTGTGCTAGAATATACCAAAAACAATTGCCTTATCTAGGGCTTAGGAAGACGAGTGAGAGTGACAGCTCGCGATCCTGGTGGCCGAAAGTCTAACGATGGTCGCAGACTAGTGTCACTTGTCTTTGTATAAGCCCTAAGAGCAATTATAGCCAACTAAAAAAAAAAGGCTTTTGTTAAGCACTCATTTTATCCCTTCTCGTATGCTGTTGCGTAGATCTTCGCGAGAAAGCATTATTTAACTATTGTGTCTAATATTCCAGCAAACAAGGGGTTAAGCCCCTATGACTCGCCTGTCTCGCAAATTACCATCATTAAGAAAGAGATAAGACTGAGCGATATAAGAAGAAACTCTCTTATCACCCTAATGACCGGGCATTCAAACTCTAAAATATAGGTCTACTTTGTGCGCAACTTTCCTATGCGGTGTGTAGTGGGAAAGGTAACGCGTGCAACTGCGCATAGGCTTACGGCAATATTTATATAATATTTCCCCAGCCAACATCTGTACCCTGCAGAAAGGTTGCGCATGTAGCCGGACTATGGTCAATCATCATCATTATCATCAGGTCTTTTTGCCTCCACTGCAGAAGAATGACCCTCTCTGCACTACCAGAGCCATACTTGGCCAGAGCAGCCAGAGGACTTGGCCTACATTCTCCTCGCTGGCCAGACGGGTTGGAGAGGTCACATTGATGTTTATAAGCCTTATTTAGCTTGTATTTTCTAAGTCGCCTTCAGCGACATCCATGGGAGGACTGGAGTGGCCCTATTCTACTCTGCCGGAATCCACAGGGCATGTTCAATATCAGCTACAAAAGGCGCTAAAAATGACATATCCAAGGACTGAGTTCCAGATATTAAGAAAGGCGGCTCCTAAACGCTAGGGAGCACCTTCTGTAAAAAAAATATTGATCTATGACTCATATCTGCTCATAGTCTAATTACCTAATTGCTGATTTAGAGAAACACAGATTCAACATGTGATGAAGCAACCTGATAGACACTATCAGACATAAATATCGAACTTTAGGGCTTCCTAAAGGACTTTACTGGGATTAGAGCCACTTAGAGAGATTATTTACGCCAAGTGATCGCGTGATTAAGGATTGCTTTATTCACAGATTAGATGGGGCTTCCCAGAATTAAAATGACTCTGTTGACCTTAGAGGTAATGATGGATTCTGCAGATGCTTTAAGGCACCTTTTTATTTCTAAAATTCTAATGTTTATTCAGTAATTAGCCCTTTACAGGCACTTTAACATTAATAAGTTAAGTTTACACTACATGTTATGTTTATTTTAATTTAATTTTTTTTTTAAAAGAAAAGCTACTAGTAGCTGTACTGCTGAGAAGAAATGTCGAAAGGAATTAATTTTTAACATTATTAGTTGCCCACTCGCCTGAAGGACTTTTGTCATAGATCTGTTTGTTCTTTGTTCTAAGTTGTGTTTAACAAGTTGTAGCTCTATACAGATTTATAAAGGTGCTCCTCAGCGGTAACAGACTTTTTATCTGATGGATTCCCCTTCTCCTTTAAACTTTTTTTAATCTGCAATCAGTCCTCGACTATAAGCCGATGAGTTATGTGTAATTTTTTTTACAGACGTTGCTCCCTTGCATCTGCTATCCTTTCTTATTATTTGGAACTTAGTCCTTAAATATCAGGTCTTTTAAGACGCTTTTTGTGGCTAATATTGACCAGCTTGGGATGCCAGCTCATTAGGGTGCTTAGCAAGTCGCTTCTCATATTGCTCAGACCAAAGTCTTATCTCCTACTTCCTGGTGGATTTTTTTTATTCCCTATGGACTTCATTGTTGGTGATAAGCCATCATGTGTTGACTGTTTGAAACTGTAGACTCCTTCTTTCACTGAACATGCAAAATTCGTTATTTGTAAAAAATTATGATAAGGATATACCAACACATTTGATTTATTTGAACCTTTAATATCAGGTGCTTCACACACTTTTTGAACGAAGAGGTTGGGAGGATAGAAGCGCCACGCCCAACGAACTCTCCCATTGTTTTCCAATATGTTTGCCATAATTTTACACAGAAATGAGACTCTGTGAAAGTAACTAATACTCAGGGTGTTTTATTTATTTATAATTGAGGAAGTTTCACAGAAATAAAGTTCACTCACCCCAACTTTCAAGAGTTCGCCCAAATATTGCTCCCGTGTTTTCGTCATAACAGAAATATGACAATTTCTGACTCCATGAATTTTTAGGACGCTTTGATTGCACTTTAAACTCCGCCATACCCGAATTTCGATACATTTTTGTACCTTAGAAAGCACTATAAAGTAAATAGAAAATAAAAATTAAAAATATAAACATGCATCAAGCCGCCACCGTTGCTTCTTGACAAATAATAAAGGGTTGCCAGCTTGCCAAGTTAGTTACCAAGTTACCAATGTTACCATTAGAATGTCGCTGTCATGAATACCGAAGCAGGTATTTTGATTTACTAATAAATGGAACAGGTATTAGTTTTTTTCTGCGGAAAATGTAGTAGATGTTGCCATGAAAAAAAGAATTTATAACTGTCAATCAAATGTCAAACAAAAAGTTTATTGTTCTTTGAACAAAATTGACAAATGTCAAGCAAGCAGGCAGGCAGGCAGAGCAAGACAGACATGTGGTTTTGAGGTTATATTTACAAATCATCATTTCGAATTTATTTGCTAATAATTTCTGAGATAAAATGTCGTTCCGTGGAAGAGGAGGAGGCGGTGGCCGTGGTGGTTTCGGTGGCAGCAGAGGACGAGGATTTGGCGGCGGCGGTCGGGGGCGTGGAGGCGGCGGCGGTGGTTACAGGCAGCAGGACGCCGGGCCTCCAGAGTCGGTGATACCTCTAGGCCACTACGGATGGACTGTCCAGGACGATTTAGTATGCAAAGTCGACATTGAAGACGTGCCTTACTTTAACGCCCCCATTTATTTAGAAAACAAGGAGCAAATAGGCAAAATTGATGAGATATTTGGCAATTTGCGTGATTACTACGTATCCGTGAAACTGGGAGAGAATATAAAAGCGAAGAGTTTTAAAGATGGGCAGCAGTTCTTCATTGATCCGGCAAAGTTATTGCCGCTGAAAAGGTTTCTGCCTCAGCCGCCTGGTGCGAAGCGCGGGGGTGGGGGTAGAGGCGGGCGAGGGGGTCCTCGCGGTGGTGGAGGTCGTGGCGGAAGCTTCGGAGGCCGAGGCGGCGGTGGATTTGGTGGAAGAGGTGGCGGCGGTGGATTTGGCGGCAGAGGCGGCGGCGGTGGATTTAACCGAGGGGGAGGTGGTTTTAACCGAGGAGGCGGCGGTGGCTTCAACAGAGGCGGAGGAGGCTTCAACCGCGGCGGCGGCGGCCGAGGTGGCTTCAGAGGCGGCCGGTAGTGCTAGTGTTATAGGACTGTGCTGGACAAACTGTGAACTGACTCCCTGCATTTGCTAATGGCCCTCGCCGTACAATTGTTAGATGTAAGGACTTCTATGAGTATGACTAAGTAATGTTTTTGTTTTGATTAATTGTTATCATAATCATCATCGTCAGGTCTTTTTGTCTCCACTCCAGGAGCACAGAGGTAGAGCAGCCAGAGGACTTGGCCTTATGTTGTAATACTTGGACTTATTTGTAATTTTTCTGTTGATGCAGTGAAGAAAGTCTAATATTTTTGACAATATAGAAGAAGCGTGAGTGATAAATAGAATACTTTCTATTTTTTTTTTTATCTATTATTTTACCAAGGCTTCAGTTCACTTGGTGTGACTATGCCAGCCTCATGGGGAACTACAATTAAGTATTATCTAACTTCTGTGCACCATCACAGCTCGCAGAAAAAAGTAGATGGCTTTTGCCATGTGCGACAGTGGATTGCTTAACATTATGTTAAGCTTACCATTGTACATTGGTAGTCCAGCTAAAAACCGGTCACGTAGGGCGGTATACTGGTCACATTCCAGCAATACATGAATCAAGTCCTCTAACTTACCACAGTAATTGCATAAGTCTGAGCGGGTTACTCTCATCAATAAGAGAAACTTGTTCAGTGGAACGTGACCAGCCCTCACCCTAAATGCACACACAAGATATTCCCTTGAGAGTCTAGCACAGTCAAACCAAGGAACCGAATTTGGTAAACTTTGAATGGTTTTGTACCAAATACCTTTTGTCTCTGAACAGTTATCAAAATGTTTTTTCCATATATCCATACAATACTGCCTGATGGTAGATATGTGTTCAGAGGCATAAGGCGGGCACAAAACCTCCTCCCCTCTATTCACTGCCTCCCTTGCTAAAGAGTCTGCCACTTCATTACCATAGACTCCTACATGAGACGGTATCCACTGTAACTTAATATTCTTTAGAGTTTTCAATACCGTACTCAGTATCTGATAGGCTATCGGCATTCCTCGGCTGTCCGAGGAGCACCGAGCCAAGTGTTGCAGAGCACTTCTTGCATCCGAAAATATACCCGGATTACAATATTGTGACTTATATGCAAAAAATGTGAATACTTTCTTATCTGCAATAATTTCAGATTAAATGTTTTATGTCTATATATCTAATATGTTAGATTTTAAAGATAAAGATGTTTGTTTTAATTTTTCAAGTTATGAGAATGTTGAATATTAATACACAGTGTTGTGTAGTATCATTAAGTTTAGTTGATAAGCATAAAATGTTTGTATGGCGAGGGCCTTTAACATGGTTAATTCCAATAAAGTGTACATTTTATTTTACTAATGAACTATATTATTCTTATCTATAAAAATCCCACTGTATAAAAACCAAACTGTCACAAGTCATCAAAATAAATATGTATATTTTGATGAGTTGTGATTGTGACAGTTTGAGAAGGAATGGTTGGAAGTGACACACAAGCAAGATATTTGGTAAGAGCTGGGAGAAACCTTTGCCCAACGGTGGGACAGTATAGGTTAATTTAAAAAAACTTTTTAGTATTCCTTGTTATATAGCAGCAACACAAATACATCATCTGTGAAAATTTCAACTGTCTAGCTATCTCGGTTCATGAGATACAGTCTGTTGACAAACAGATAAACTGTGGTGTCTTAGTAATAGGTTCTGTTTGGCCCTTTCCATATGGAACCCTAAAAAAAGCCCAATGACTTCTCTTGTATGCCATCTTTTTCTTTTTATATGAACAAGTGTTCTTTATCTATTTCTGTACAATTAATTTTTTTAAGGATCATAAGAAAAGTGAATCCAAAGATATAGTCTATCCATTAAACATGTTCAACAAAATATGTATAAGATTAAAGTATTGTTGATTAGAATAAGGGATGCAAAAAATATTTTCTTTTAGTTTGCATTTGAGTCATCATCAGGTCTTTTTGTCTCCACTGCAGAAGCACGATCCTCTCTGTACACTAGGACTTGGCCTTTAATCTCCACGCTGGCCAGACGGGTTGGAGAGGTCTCATTGATGTTTATAACTGTTGTTTAGCTTGTATTTCCTCATTCACCTTCTACGACATTACGGGAAGGCTTGGAGTGGCCCTATTCTACTCTACCAGAAACCACACAACCACACGGCAAATGCATTGGAGTGATACTTATTGAGGGGTTGCCATGATGCAAGAGGGGTTTTAATTATGCCAGGCAAAACCATAAGGCTCAGTGCAGACAGAGGAAAAATGCCTGAGCGATGGACTGACTCAATTGACAATAAGAACATATTACCAACCTAACTAGAGTCAATAAACCTTTGAACATACTTGTGTTTTGCAGTATTTTATAGTATCATAAAAAAATCCTCTGGTGTGCTCCTCTCTCTGTCTAAACTGACCTTTAAATGGTAGACAGGGAAATAAGAAAATAAAAAGCCATTTTGTTTTGTTTTATTATAACATAAATAAAAATAACTTAATAGAAGAAAGACAGAAGTAATTACATTAAAAAATACTCCACTTATTGAACTATTTAAATCTACCAGATGGTTTAAATTTTATAGTCTATAACACATACTAAATAAATACATCTGTAGAACACTTTCATTTCACTATTTTTTTTATAGCTTTCCTCTAGAAAGTTTATACTTTAGATTAACTAGAAACCTAAGGACAATCATTCCAAAACCTCTATACAGAGTAATAGAATTCCTGAATTTCATGCTGTCTCTAGATATAAATAGTAAACAAAGTTGGTTTCCATGGTCTGTCTCTCGGAATATGAATCGAAGTATGTACACTATCTTTTTTAACCCTTTCACTGCGAGACTTTATATCAGTTGTCGTGCCCCCAGCGCGGGACATGGTAAATCTAACATACCTATCTACAATCAAAAATGGATTTTTTTTTTGTCGCAAATGTGCGACCTTCGCGGAATGGGCCCGGCAATGTTTGTCGCATATATGCGACGCTCGCAGTGAAAGGGTTAAATTACACAACATTACAATACGGTCTTCATAAATAGAGTGATTGTTATGCAAAGTCAGGCCAGTACATAATAGTTCAACTCGACAGGGGTTAATATGAAATTAAGAGATTTATTTCAGAGACAACAAGGAATGAAATGACATTGAAATACTTAATATTTTTACTACTTCCTATCTACATATTTAGAAAAATCGTAAGGAGCAGGTTCACTTAAGAACTTGCCCCTATGACTGAAAATGTAGAAAGAAGGCAAGTTCCGCTGAGTTTCCCAGCGGATTTGGTTCAGTTCTGCTGCAGCAGGGATCTCACGGAGGTTGCCTGCTACGTTCAGAACTCCCCACATTACGGCGAATAGACTGGCAACTGCTTGGACTACAATCTGGAAAAGATTACAATTGTTTTAGAAGGGATTCGGGTTGAGGGTGCGGTGATGAGAACCTGACTATTTTACTTACATCTAGAGGCAGTGTAGTGAATTCCTGGGATGTTATCCGCAAATATGACCGGTCTGCAAACATATAAAACGTAAAAGTAGATTTTTCGTGAATGATGTTGACAAATACATATATAAATCGGTAATGTTGACTTACGCTGGGCAGCTGAGAATGCAGAATGAAATAGAGATATGAATCCTACAATAAGGATTATCTTATTAAAAGAGGATGCCATTTTACACTTATCCTATTAATTATTTTATTAATGAAAAATAGCAAAATACGGACAGCAGGCAGGTACTGACGGTATTCGTGTTATTTTCCCTTTTTGACAACACAAACAGTGTTGCCACAGCAGTGGTTAGCTATTTAGAACGCCGGAAAATCTAAAAACGAACGAAATTGAACACAAAACAAAAGTCCGCTTTTTAGTTAGTATGTTTGCTAAGTTACTATGTTTGCTAATATTCGTGCTTCAGCCCGAATCATACGAACACACCATCCACACACCACACATCGTCAAAATCATTACATTCAGAAATATTTTTGCTAAATTCGCAAAAATAGACGTCAGCAGTGGCTTATTATTTCAATATGCAGGGATATGTTTGATGAGATTTCATTTGTCCATACAGAGAGTACATACCGCACTGAAAAATAATGAATGAGCTGTGCATGTGTGTGTGAAGTTACCGCTATAATAACAATAACAGAATCACACAAATAAACAAAATGATAAAGCGCACTCAAAAACTACTGTCTAGGAATAAAAATAAGAAAAGTATTAATCAATTAAGAAAAGAAAAATTATCTTTAATCAAGGAACTTAACTGTTGTGAAAAAAACCTTAATATGGCTTGTCGCATATATGACACTGAGATGTTTGAGCTAGAGTCACAAATCTCAACATTGCAGGCTACATTAAAAAATCTCACAAAAAAATATGAGTTAATTTTAGAAGAAAATAGGGAAATTAGTTTAGTATCTGACGGTGTTCCCCTGACAGTGGTTACGGAATCACCTGTCACGGACTCAACCCCATCCCCTACTGTTGACTGCGGTATAAGTCTAAGCATAAATAAATACCCTCATGTAGAAAATGATGTATAATCCAAAATAGAAACAATTGATAATAGCATAAATAGAAAAATGATTTGTAAAAAATTATTAATATATTCTGATAAGTTAGGTCAAGATCTTAGTAGTATGATTTATAATAACCTGAACAGTGAATGTTCAGTATTAAATGTATGCACACCCGGGGTCACATTTTTAAACCTAATAAATAACATAAATTATAATGACATAGACCAACATACCACAATTTTAATAATGTGTGGTGGTGGTGACAGTTCCTCTATTACAGGAAGGAACTTAAAAAAAGGTATAGACAAAATCAAAGATTTAAAACAAAAAAAGGATTGTAGATTTATCATAAGTGCCTTTCCATATTCAGACAATTTAGACAGTAAAAGTAACAGGCACATATATGATTTAAATGTACATCTGTACAATATGACTTATTGTCACGGTGACTTTATTTTTTATTTAGATATAAATAAATTTATTTGTAATTTTAAGTTGACTCTAGATACTATGTATCTGCCTCCTAGATATAAGCGACTCTTAGCTACATTAGTAGCTTATAATATACAAAGTAGTGTTGTAAATAGTACAACTAGTAACTCTAAATTAAACACAGTACATTGTAGTGCTGAATGTACCATAGCTGGAGATACTCAGTCTGATTTAAACTAATGAAAAAGACAACAGTCAAGGCCAAAGACTTAAATATTATTCACCAAAATATTCAGGGCCTGACTAGCAAATTATTGCAATTAGAATTATATGCAAACGATAGGGATTTACATGTAGTATGTTTAACTGAACACTTTTTGCAGTCACATCAAGTACAATTTAATATTGATAATTATTTAGTCTCTAGTTTATTTATTAGAAAGATTAATGAAAAAGGAGGCAGTTTAATTTTAACACGTAATGATGTAAAATGTAAAGAACGCAAGGATATTGTGAGCCTGTCGGTTGAAAGTATTGTTGAATTATCCTGTGTTGAACTAGAAAATTGTATTATAGTATGCGCGTACAGACCCCCAAAAGCTGACTTTAATACTTTAGAAACTGTAATTGAAGATGTTTTGAGAAAATTAAGTTCATGTCGCAAAAACATAATATTGTGTGGCGACTTTAACGTAGATTTATTAGCGTCTGATAGCACCGAATGTATTAGATTTTTGAATTTATTTAAGTCATTCAATTTGTTCAATTTATTTTTAGAACCAACTAGAATACAAGGCGACTCTAAAACATGTATAGATAATGTTTTCTGTGATTGCACTGCTGTTGATAAAGCTATAATTAAAAATATAACTTCTGATCATTTTGGTCAGTTCGTGAAATTTGCCAACAACGCAGCAGAAGTAGAATTACCTGAAATAACCTACAGAGCTATTACTAAAGATAAAATTAAAAAATTTAGGGATACAGTTTCGAAAAAAATATCGTTAATTGAAGAAACTCGGGATGATCCGGATATTTTGTATAATAAAATGTTCGGTGTGATTGAATCAGAATTTAATAATAATTTTCCACTTAAAAAGGAAAAGAAACGTAATCGGAAAAAGTTTAGCGAATGGGCTACCACAGGGATTCATATTAGTAGGAATAGGCTATATGAATTATTAGCTATGAAAGCTTATAACCAAACACCTAATTTCATTAATTACGTTAGAACTTACTCAAAGCTTTTTAAAAAAGTATGTTTATGCGCGAAATCATTATACACCAGGAAAGCTATTCTAGATTCTAAAGATAAAATAAAGACAACCTGGAATATTATTAACACTGAAACCGGGAAAAACAAGCAACGAGTAAATAAAATTGAGTTAAACATTAACAATAAGGTTCTAGACACTAGTGAATATGTCGCACAATACTTTGAGAACTTTTTCACAAACATTCCCCTAAATACAACTGCCCCACTAATGTCCTCATCTAGGAAATCAAAAAAGCTATTAACCAATTGCGTACCTGAATGTAAAGATAGGCTAATATTCAAATACGTCACACACACCTAAAAATATCATTGATACTTTTAAAAGCTTGAATAATAAAAAAACTGGTGATTTGTGGGACATTTCTGTATCCGTTATAAGTAATATTATAGATGTAATTTCGCCTTATTTAGCTTCCATATTTAATAAATGTGTAGACGCGGGATCTTTCCCTGACATGATGAAGTTAAGTAAAGTTATCCCTCTATTTAAGACTGATGACAGAAATGATCCAACAAATTACCGTCCCATTTCTATTTTGCCAGCACTGAGCAAAATATTCGAAAAGATAATTTTTAACCAATTATTAGATTTTTTCAACAAAAATAGTCTGTTCCATGGTGATCAGTATGGATTTACTAAGGGTCGATCAACAACGGATGCAGGTGTTGCACTTTTACAAAACATCTATGATGCTTGGGAGTGTTGTCAGAATGCAATTGGTGTCTTTTGTGACCTCTCCAAAGCCTTTGATTGTGTAGACCACAAAACCCTTCTATCCAAACTTGAGCACTACGGAATAAAAGGGAAGGCTCTTGAATTGATTAAATCTTATTTGAGTAGCCGAATTCAAAAAGTTAGTGTAAATCAAGTAAAATCTGAAGGATCAACCGTAGTGATGGGTGTGCCCCAGGGTTCTATCTTGGGTCCTTTGTTGTTCCTGATCTATATTAATGATTTACCATATTATGTAAAAGATTGTAAGGCTGTACTTTTTGCTGATGACACTTCCCTTGTTTTCAGCGTAGATAGGAAAACTGACACCTCTGATGAGATGAATAATATATTGTCGCAAGTGTTGGATTGGTTTACAGCAAATAATTTAGTATTAAATGTAAAAAAAACGAAATGTGTAAAGTTCTGCTTACCGAATGTTACAAAAGTTCCAACACGATTATTTATTGATAAGGAAGCAGTAGATATGGTTGATAACACAACATTTTTGGGAATAACGCTTGATTCAGGGTTGCAATGGGGTGCCCATATTAAAAAATTAGCTGGAAAACTTAGCTCTGCGGCCTATGCGGTTAGAAGAATTAGGCAAATGACTGACGTTGATACAGCGCGTTTGGTATATTTTGGGTACTTCCACAGTGTTATGTCCTATGGAATATTGCTATGGGGTAACGCTGCAGATATAAATACCATATTTGTTTTACAAAAACGCGCTATCAGATTTATATATAAATTAGGTGCTAGAGAGTCTTTGAGGGAACTATTTAAAGACATAAATATTTTGACCCTCCCTTCGCAATTCATCTATGCGAACATTATGTACGTGCGTCAGAATATACACTCATTTAAGAGAAATTGTGACATTCATAGTATTAACACGAGAAATAAAAATAAATTAGCCATCACAGCTTTGCGGTTAGAGAAAACACAAAAATCTTTCGTGGGTCTCGGCTTGCGCCTCTATAATAAAATTCCAGATGATATAGTAGCATTACCATTAACTAAGTTTAAGACAGCCGTTAAAAATCATTTATTACAAAATGCGTATTATCATGTAAATGACTACTTATCATCATCTGAGAAAAATTCTTGGAAATAGTTGTCTGCAAATTGTAATTGTATAATTTAAATGTATAGCTTAAGTGTAAATCTGTATTGTAATTGTAACATAGCCCATCAGGCTGGGTCGGGACCAATACTGAACTGGGTTTCTTTTGGCGTAATCTTCCCAGCAGTGGTCGTTCCGAAACGCTAGTAGTTTTTAGCTTATGCACTAAAATAATATTTAAAAAAAATGACCTTCAATAAGAGATAAATTTATCCTACATTGAATAAAATTTTTTGACTTTGACTTTGACAGAGTAATAATACTACGTACTACGTACAAACAGAATGAAATAAATATGTAAGTGAGGCTCTCCTGCCACAAATGCCACAATAGATAGCTTTTTTGAAGATAATGGTACGGAACCCTTTTGTCAAGTTTGAGTCGCTTAACCGGTTTTTGTAACTGGTTGTTGTAGCTGGGAATCCACATGCTGAACTACCATGTACCTTTCTTGTCGTGTGTTTGTCTATGGCGAAAACTGTCAAACGAACATCTGTCATCAAATGTCAAATTTTGATTTGGTAACTTTGGCGAAGTGAAATCGAATCCATTGAATTTTGTAATTTTCCGTTGTTAGCATTTATACTCGGAATTTATTAATTCTTTTAGATTGTAGACTGTGCATCTAGTGATAAACTCTTTAACGTGGACACGACCACGTGTCCTTTAAAGTACAGAAAAGTTTGATCGTGAGGTGATGGCTACCTTAGAAGATGAAATCAAAGACCTCAAAGAGAAAAACAATGAATTGGTTCAAAAAGTGCAATTTTGGAAGGTTGCTGCAGCCAACAAGGAAAATGAGAAACTAGAGCTAATGAAGGAAATCAATGAACTACGATTGAAACTGAGCGTAAGTGTTGATTTCATATTATTTTATTCTGTTCTTGTGACATTGTTTATGTTGTAATTTTCATGCCCTTGTAAGGTTTAATTACCTCTAAGAATCGATAACTAAGTACTCTGGTGTGGAGCCTTTGTTATTTTTCATGTGACTTGTCTTTAATAAAGCTCAGATATAGTCCTATTGGAGATACAGATATAGCTACATTTTTAATTATTTATCCCTGATTACTATTTAATTGAGACATAGCTGGGACTTGCAAGACCTTAAATAAGGAGGTTATCAATTTGTATATATGCTTTTTATGTATGTTCTGTGATTACTTGTAGACTCCTGAGTCAATATCGAAAAATCTTTTATTGTTTGAAAGGGCATACTAGTCAGGTAGTTCAAAGGAAATTTTAAATTTTTTAAATAAAAATGTAGATACTGTATTTAGAAATATGTTATTCACCAAACTCGAAACTATACACCTAATAACACCAAATTCGAAATATAGGCTTATATGGGCACATCTAGAATATCTACTAACAACATTAATTATTCAACTTATTTATGTTTGTGTATTCACTTTGCAATGTATGTCATATCCAAAGGCAGGAACACTGGAGAACTGTGACAAAGGCTTTCCCTTATCATTCATACTTGCAACATTCATGCATGTAATTATTTTTTGTATTTACCCTGTGCAATTTTTTGGAGAAATAAATGATTTTTTACCTTTTACCTCTACCTGTAGCCAAGAATTTACTCATGTCAAGAAAATGTGAAATTGTACCAGCAGAGGCCTATTTTCTAAATAAATAATTGATGTAATGGTTTTTAATGGTAATGCAATAATTTTAGAGATTAAGAAGTGGAGGTGCAGCACAAGCACGCAAGCTGGATGCGGAACTGCAGACGGCCAGCGAGGAAGCCCTGACTCACCTCGTGAAGGCCTCGAGCGCTGTGGCTCGCACCATAGAGCTTGCTAAAACCTATATGCAAGACAGACAGGATTTGGCTGATTCATCACCACGATGGAGTGCCATTGGGGGTACCCCCAGTTCTGACAAAGTCCACAGAGTGCCTCCCTTGCTTATTGGGGGGCAGTCAATACAGCCCGTAGTGTCTTTGAGCAGAACGCTGTTCAATACAAGCAGTAATTCACATTCACGTAAGTTGCTAAAGTTGTTTGTAGCTATTACGGCCATTTCAGGCAGAAAAGAGTGCAGTGGAGAATATATTTATGACATAAACTTTAAAGTATTGGCATATCATGCAATACATTTTTGTTGGAAATAAACGTTATTGGAAATAAACTTTAAAGTATTGGCATATCATGCAATACATTTTTGAACATTTATACACTTTAGACTTTGGTAATACGGTATTATTTTCACTTGAGTTAATGAGTACTCTGTAATTTTTCCTTTCTGTCTAAACTCAACCTTATTGTCTTAATGTAACATATTTGTATATGTTTGTTTGTTTTTACAAGTTATATCAAGCTAACACTATAGACTTATGACTCCCATTTGCCAGTGAGTTCCATTTTTTTTTGTGTGGCAATTAGCTTTATCAGTGGAATATCCATAATATATAAAGCTGAAGAGTTTGTTTGTTTGTTTGTTTGTTTGTTTGAACGTGCTAATCTCAGGAACCACTGGTCCGATTTGAAAAATTCTTTCGGTATTAGATAGGTCGTTTATCGAGGAAGGCTATAGGCTATATTGCATCACGCCCGTGACTTCACACGTGTGGTTAACGCGGGCGAAGCCGCGCGCTGCCTCTAGTTAGTGATAAAGCCAATTTAAATCAGTCAGTTCATACTGAAAGCTAAAGATTTTATCATCATCATCATCATAAATTCAGCTGCTTGAGATAGGCCTTTCCCAAGGATTTCCAAAATGATTGATCTAGAGCCTGCAAAGAAAGATTTTATAGTTCAAACAAAATAAGATAGTGCTAACAAGTTGAAAAATGTACATAGTAATATAAAGGTTGCGGTATTACTTTTATTCCCAAAATAATAAATATACCTTTACTTACCTTTGGGCTTTGATATGTAAAGTGTAATTTACTAAAATTATATTTTTTCCAGGTTCTATTACCTTGTCAAGAAGCCCAAACCCAAATCGCAGTGTGACAGACAGGGCTCTACCTATGCACATGTTACAAGGTAAATAATCATTTAATATATCTATACTGTCAACATTATTAAAAAAATTTATACCAAAAGCAAAGCAAGGATACAACTAGAAACAAAAGGGGAAATCTTCAAAATAGAGAGAGGAGTTCGACAAGGTGACCCTCTATCACCCAAGCTGTTCTCCGCAGTTTTGGATAATATTTTTCGTAAGCTAAACTGGGAACAATTTGGACTTAACATAAATGGGAAAAAACTAAACCATCTTAGATTTGCAGACGACATTGTGCTATTTGACGAAAACCCACAAAATTTGGAAAAGATGATTCATGAACTTAAAGAAGAAAGTGAAAAACTGGGACTCACTATGAACACACATAAAACAAAGCTCTTAATAAACTCAGAAAACTACGAAATTAAGATAAATGACCAACCTCTGGAATATGTAGAAGAATATGTATATCTGGGCCAGATAATTTCACATAAAGCCATGAACTCAAAAGAGATAGAAAGACGAATAACAAATGGCTGGAAAAGTTACTGGGAGCACAAAGAAGTTATGAAATCCCCAGACCTTAGTATAGGAATGAAACGGAGAGTTTTCAACACCTGCATCCTACCCTGCCTGACATATGGCTGTGAAACATGGGCACTCACAAAATACCATAGAGATATGCTAGAGCACTGCCAGAGAGCTATGGAGAGGAGCATGCTAAGCATAAATAAAAGGGATAGAATACGCAACACAACAATAAGGAGAAAAACAGGAGTAGTAGACATACTTACTAAGATCGACCAACTAAAGTGGAGATGGGCTGGTCATATGTTGCGTAGTAACCAGGAAAAGTGGAGCAAAACCCTTACTCACTGGTATCCAAGGGACGGAAAGAGAACCAGTGGAAGACAGCACATAAGATGGGAGGATGAGCTAAAACTCACTGCAGGGCCTAACTGGAGAAGGGTCGCCAGAGACAGGAGGCAGTGGAAGTGGTTGGAGGAGGCCTTTGCCAAAAGGCACACTGAACTCAGAGATATCCTATAAGAAACACTAATGTAACTTAAGAGTTCAGGATAAAGGGCTAATACAATACAATACAATACAATATCTATACTGTACTTTACTTAATTATTTTTATTATTCATGTCAATAAGTAACATAAGCCGAAACGGAAAACAAAAAAGTTTTTTTAAATCTGTTCATAAATAACTCTTTAAGATGCGACAAAACCCAGACACAATAGTAAGACAATGGAATACATACATACATACATACTATCACGTCTTTATCCCTAATGACAGAGCATTTTGGGACCAAAAGCCACTTTTAGCATCATGGTGGGCGAGAAGATGGAAAAGCAATCGATACAGTGATGGGTTGCTAGCCGCATCGCCTGTTAACATGATTCGCATTTTAGCCCATTCCCTCGATCGAGACAATGGAAGCCGGGTGGAATTCCACCCAGCGACAGCGGAAATGATAAGCGGTTTTAAGCCTTTAAAATCTGATGGAAGGGGAATCTGTTAAGTAACAGAAAAAGGATATACAGCACTCTTGCTACAGGTCTCACGCGTACGAAAGAGATAGTGTGATGTCCCCACCACGCTCCCCCTTTTATATTTGAAATGCTTATTACTACTTGATTGATTCATCAATTTTCTTGCTTTTTCCAAAAAAATATTTCTTTTCAGTGGTAAAATAGCCTATCCTCTACTTTCCAACAACTCAAATAGATACTTTTTCTAAATATCAAAACAAATATCTTCTTTGCTGGTCTGGGAGAAAAGAAAAAACTTAGAATGTACCAGCTGCATCTCTTCCCGTGCAGATCGTTAAAGCCGATCGAGGGAATGAGTGAGATTTGAATCATGTAAATAGCCGATACGATAAACGGCTAGAAACCCATCACTATTTTGATTCCTTTTCCATGTTAACGCCCACCATCACGCTAAGCGTGGCCTTTGGGTCTTACGGCCCTAGGCTCTGTCTGCCCCGTCAGGGATATAGACGTGAAAATGTATCCGTATCTGTATAAAAACAAGCATTTTCTATATTTGTATTGTTAAAAATAACATTTAAGTTTACTCTTTCACTTGTTTCAGATGTCTTTATCCCGCTGACAAGAATAGACTTGTCAGATGTTCCCGGGAACAATATGGAAACAGAGACTGACCCCAATGAAATGGATAACAGCACTGAAGACCTGGGCCTTGAAGGTAAATTGTAAATGTCTTTTGGTGCCATTAAGTTTTTTAAGTTAGAGAGGTCACACTGTGCCTTGTTTTATACCACCACCTGTGGAACTTCCCACTGGTCATGATTTGCAGTGTCCAACTTGAATAGCGCTTAATAGATTGCAAAACTAGGTCACATGGATAATATTGGACAGCTCGCATAAACGCTTATCATATCTGAGGTGTCCAAACACCTGCATCTTGGATGACTTGTATGCTGCTACCGACAATGCAATAAAGGTGGCTCGTTTCTTGTCCAATAAAATATAAACATCAAACCATCTACACAAAAAGAAAAAGATATTTTTTTTTTGTATTGTATTGTTGTATTGAACTTAGCGGAAGGAAGAGAGACATGGAAAGCACTCCACCGACAAGAGCCCAGCTCTTAAATATAAGAAGAAGATTGTATTGTATTGTATTGAAACAGTACTAAAGATTTACCATTCAGCTTCTGAACAGTTTTATTTCAATACTAGCTGACCTGACAGACGTTGTCCTGTCTTGTCAGTTTTCTGTACAACTGATTTTCGTATTAACTTCTTTCAATGAATAAATACGAGGGGCATTCAATAAGTACCTAGCCTCATCGCCAGAGGGCGCTGTAGTTTCAAAAGAGTTTTACCACAGTGTAGCACATTCTTTTTTAATTCTTTTTTCAAATTTTCATTCCAATCCCTTCATTTGTTTTAATTTGACAACTTAAGGAAGCGAACGTGTCGATCGGTTTTACAAAAATGGAAAAAGAGCAATATCGTTCGGTAATTCGATTTCTATTTTTGGAAGGGAAAACGCGCATCGAAATCAAAGAGCGCTTGGATGCTGTGTACGGTGACTCTTCTCCATCGATGGCCACCATCAAGAATTGGTTCAACGAGTTTGCACGTGGCCGTACGTCGGTTTTTGATGAACCACGTCCAGGTGCACCGAAAACAGCTGCTACGGAGGAAAACATTAAAAAAATCCATGATCTCGTATTGGCAGATCGCCGATTGAAGGTTCGGGAGCTAGCTGAGACTGTAGGCATTTCAGAAGGAACAGTGCATCATATTCTTCACGAGGAACTCGGCATGAGAAAGCTGTCGGCGCGATGGGTGCCGCGTTTACTCACACCGGAAAACAAGCGCAACCGTGAGACCACATCGGAGACGTGTTTGGCTCTGTTTAAGCGGAATCCAGCGGAGTTTTTGCGTCGTTTTGTGACCGTCGATGAAACTTGGATCCACTGGTACACACCAGAGACCAAGGAGCAATCAAAACAATGGATCCAGACCGGGGAACGTGCTCCAAAGAAGGCGAAAACTGTAAAATCTGCCGGAAAAGTTATGGCCACCGTTTTCTGGGATTCACAAGGTGTGATCTACATCGATTACCTCGAGAAGGGTAAAACAATTACAGGGCTTTACTATGCCGATTTATTGGGCCGATTCGACGCCGAATTAAAGAAAAAACGACCCCATCTGGCGAAGAAAAAAGTGCTGTTTCACCACGACAACGCACCGGTTCACACGTCTGCCGTTGCCATGGCCAAATTGGTCGAATTACGCTACGAATTGCTGCCCCATCCACCGTATTCTCCAGATTTGGCCCCTTGTGACTTCTTTCTGTTTCCTAATCTGAAAAAATCACTCGCCGGGAATAGATATGGATCAAATGAGGAGGTCATCGCCGCCACGGAGGCCTATTTTGCAGAGTTTGACAAAAACTATTTTTCGGACGGGTTAAAAAAGTTGGAGCATCGCTGGGCTAAGTGTATCGAACTAAAAGGAGACTATGTTGAAAAATAAATTGCCACTTTTCCAAAATTTTCGTTTACTTTTTGTAGGCTAAGTATTTATTGAACGACCCTCGTATATATGCACAAATCACACAGATTGAGCTAGCCCCAAAGGTTTTTTAGGGACATATTACACTGATTGAGCTAGCCACAAAGTAAGTTCGAGATTTGTGTTATGGGATACTATATTTTATAACAAATACATAGATAAACATTGAAGACTCAAGAAAATTTGAAAAAGGCAATTTTCCAACTTGCCCTGACTGGGGATCGAACCCGGAACCTCTGGGTCGCGGACTAGCAAGGTGATCACTACGCCACTGAGGTCGCCAAATCTCAAAGGGTTATCTAGGGCTTGGTGAAGACCAAATTTTAATTGATATTTCCGTTTCCTTTGGACCCTAAAAAATTTCAAAATGCAGGTTATTAAAAAGATTTCAAATATTTGCCATTTTTCAGACAGTGCAGAAAGATCTATTGAAGACTCTCAAAATACGACGGAGAGCGATGACTTCGAAACATCGTAAGTAGTTACTTTCACTAATTATTAATATCCCCACTTCCTTATCCATACTTTTTTTACCATATAAATACGAAAGTAACTCTGTCTGTCTGTATGTCACCTCTTCATGCTTCAACCACTGAACCAGTTTAGATTAAAATTGGTATGGATATAGTCTGTCTGTGAGTCTGGGAAGGAGACTTTCGTTAGTTAGCCTTTTGCACGCCAGCACTTGCTGGCGTGCAAAAGTTAGTTAAAATCCTTATTGCACCAAAACATAATTTTACAAAAAATATAGATAACAAAACAGATATCAAAAGGCAGTCTTATCGCAACTGCAATCTCTTTGAAGCAACTAAAGTACTTGGCAGATGTTTGACGAAAACAGACTTTATTACATAGTACTATTTACGCAGACGAAGTTGAGGGTAAAAGCTAGTAATCACACTAATATTATAAAGTTTGTGAGTGCGTGTGTGTACGTTTGTTACTTCTTCACTTGCAAACGGTTGGACCAATTTTGATAAAATTGCGTATGCTGGAAGAATGAAATCCCTGCATTAATAGCTAACACATAGGCAACTTTTTTCTTTTTGGGTACTACCGCGGGACGCAGCTAGTATATTAATTGTGTAAAGCAAATTGTTAAAAATAAATCAAATAATGTTTCAGACGAAGACTGGAAGCAGTGACAGAGGATTTGGAACCCGAAGACGTCAATGAGACTCCGCCTAGGTTTGTATTTGATATAGGATATCTCTTTACCTGATGACATACAGTTCATTTATTCAAATGGTTGGTATACTGTTTCCGCGCAACAGAGTGTACACCATTTCAACAAACAAACTTCTATCTGCTTCGCCCATTTAGTGTTAATAATCCGCTAGATAACATGTCAAATCAAACACTTTTTTCTAAACGTGAAAACAAAAACGTCAAAACAACATTCTAGATTGTTGATGAGGATTCGATAAAAATGCAATTAGTCTTTATATACATACAATGTTCTCTGCTACATTTTGTTCAATACGCTATTTTCCAACAAGCGAAATCAGCTTTAAAAAAAAGTCAAAACAGTTTCTATGGGATACAGGCGGATGACGTCATAGTTTTTTGGAGTCAAATAGCGCTCTTATTTTCAGTCTTTCTGCAATAATAAATTTAAAGTCACAAAGATAAGTGACATTATTTTGCGACGTTTTATTTTGTTATCACTACCAATTAATTTATTTTTGGCTAAGGAAAATACCCAATTAACAACTCAAATACCATCCATTTCAGATCCAGGACAGATAATCCTCTGGAAGGACCCAGTTGGTTGTTGGATCGGCCCTCAGGCTCAAAGGTAAGTAAAGTAGGGCTACATCTGTCAGCACGGAACCACAGAATTAATATACGTATTACCATGCTTACATATCGCCATATAAACATGATTATTTCTCTTCCTTGTCACTAGATGGCGCTTTATGATAATAATTAAAACATTAAAATCTTTTATTCCTTTTATTTAAACAGAGTAGTACTATAATTTAAATATGACTTATATGAAATGCAATCTTATACCTTTAAACAAGCAATTCTTGTATATTTATTTATATATATATATATTTATAAATTTATCTGATCTCGAAAACGGCTCTAACGAATTCGCTCAAAATTTGTATATGGGGGTTTTCGGGGGTAAACAATCGATCTAGATAAGTTTTATGTTTGAGAAAACGCGTGTTTTTGAGTTTTTCTTTCCACGCAGAATATGGTCGCTAATTTCGTCGCGCCGACCGCCTTGTTTTTAGCTCAGCGGTTAAGGATACCGACCGATAGAAAGAGTGTCACGGGTTCGAATCCCACTCGGTGACTTACTTTTGGTTTTTTTTTATGTTTAAGTTTATATATAATTTTTAATTTTGCATTGTTTTTAGACAAGTTTAAAAAAAATTTGTTAATGTTTGAGATGTAACCGAGCAAAGCTCGGTCGCCCAGGTACTAAATATGTTTAAAGCACATTAACACTACCTTTGTCACTTTTTTGCTAGTCGTGTGTACTGCCATCTTTGTGTGCCTACCCGCAACTTCAGTTTTGCCTACTTACGAGCTTTCCAATAGTTTCTATGGCGTTAGGTACCTGTTACGTTAGTCATTATATTATCTTAGGTATGACATACAGAACGGAATCTACTAAGGTCCTGCGCAATATACGTCCCCGTTCCTCTTTCCCGCACCTCCCCCGTTCTCGCCTTGTCGAGATTGTTGAGCGGGCGAACACACACACATTACCGTGTGCACGGATGTATAGTTTCGTTTGTAGTAATAGGCATAAATGATACTAAATTCCCTGTCCAGTTTCTGCTGCAGTGCCGTTTGTTGCCGCTTCTTCTGCACTAGCGCTTAGGAAGCGTCAGCAAAATTAGCTGTTCGTAACCATTTGACGTCAAAAATTGTGCAACACACAGTGTCGTTTATAAGATGCGTTAAGTATCCATAGGTCGTTGGTTCAAATCCGGCTCGAAGGACGAAAAAGGATGATTGAAGGCCTGTTAGTTGAGCTGACCATAAAACCACACAATCCTGGTAGTTCATAGTTTATTAGTTTAGTTACAAGTTGAAGTTATTCGTAACCATTTGACGTCAAAAATTGTGCAACATACAAAGTGACGTTTATAAGATGCGTTAAGTATCCATAGGTCGTTGGTTCAAATCCGGCTCGAAGGACGAAAAAGGATGATTGAAGGCCTGTTAGTTGACATGACCATTAAACCACACCATCCTTGTAGTTCATAGTTTATTAGTTTAGTTACAAGTTGAAGTTATTCGTAACCATTTGACGTCAAAAATTGTGCAACATACAAAGTGACGTTTATAAGATGCGTTAAGTATCCATAGGTCGTTGGTTCAAATCCGGCTCGAAGGACGAAAAAGGATGATTGAAGGCCTGTTAGTTGAGCTGACCATTAAACCACACCATCCTTGTAGTTCATAGTTTATTAGTTTAGTTACAAGTTAAAGTTATTCGTAACCATTTGACGTCAAAAATTGTGCAACACACAGTGTCGTTTATAAGATGCGTTAAGTATCCATAGGTCGTTGGTTCAAATCCGGCTCGAAGGACGAAAAAGGATGATTGAAGGCCTGTTAGTTGAGAGGACCATTAAACCACACAATCCTTGTAGTTCATAGTTTATTAGTTTAGTTACAAGTTGAAGTTATTCGTAACCATTTGACGTCAAAAATTGTGCAACATACAAAGTGACGTTTATAAGATGCGTTAAGTATCCATAGGTCGCTGGTTCAAATCCGGCTCGAAGGAC
The DNA here is from genome assembly GCA_963555685.1 of Acrobasis consociella. NCBI lineage: Eukaryota > Metazoa > Arthropoda > Insecta > Lepidoptera > Pyralidae > Acrobasis > Acrobasis consociella. The sequence continues at coordinate 1,849,318 of OY743106.1, forward strand.
GAAAAAGGATGATTGAAGGTCTGTTAGTTGAGATGATTAAACCACACAATCCTTGTAGTTCATAGTTTATTAGTTTAGTTACAAGTTGAAGTTATTTAGATGCTTCGTCCGCGTAATTAGTGGCAATGACTAATAAGCGAAAGCCATTGTATAATTAATATTGTAAAAGTAGGGCGACGGTGACGCCGACGCAGCAAATTGTACGATGATCTCTTACAAAGAGACATTATAAACATCCTATGATAATAAAACATTCGAATTGAATTGTTGATGATGATAGTTTTTGAGAAAATCATAAAATTTTAAACACATACGATGTAATAGAAATCTTGCGCTTTTGCGATCTGTTCATTGCCCAGCAGTTTCTCTCTGTCTACTTCTCTCTAGTTTGCAGTAACAATGTGTTGTCCTAGTTTGGTTAGGACATTTTAGGCTGATCATCTGATTGTCTGATAAGTAAGATAATCCGTGCTTCGGAGGACACGATAAGCTGTCGGTCCCGATCACTGTCTTTGACCTTGGTCGTTATCTAAAACCATGTCAGAGGTCTTTAAGGCGGTTTAAAAACTCTGTCACTAGCGTTAGTCACTAACACACACGATAAGAAGAAGAAACAATGTTTTTTTTCAGTCAAGCGCGAAGAACAAGACCAACTTAGAGCCGGACTCCACCACTCAGCTCGATGAGAACTCTGTTGAGACACCACCACTGCAACTCGCGCAAATTAAAGAAGATGAAGCAATAAATGTAAGGCTCTGTTTACTTCGTTAATATAGTTATTTATAGGCATATCTGTGTGATTTGTCCGTATATAAAATGTGGAAGGGACGTTGTATGACGACCTCCGTGACGTAGTGCATGCAGCATGCTAGTCCGCCACCCAGAGATTACGGGTTCGATCCCCGGTCAGGGCAAGTTCAAAATTGCCTTTCTTAAATTGTCCTGGGTCTTGGATGTTTATCTATATGTGTATAAAATATAGTATCTTTGAGTTAGTATCCCATAACACAACTTCCCGAACTTACTTTGGGGCTAGCACAATCAGTGTAACTTGTCCCTATATATTTATTTATTTATACCTGTAATAATCAAATTACTATATAATGATAATAAAATAATAGTCAAAAAACAAAAAAAAAATCGTCATTCTCAAACAAATTGGCTGCTCACTATTATATGGAAATTATATTTTTTTGTTTTTGACTGTTATTTTAATTCCATTATACTATAGTGGTCTAGCATATCACATGATTCGATTTATCCCTTCCACGTTATTTGTTATTATGTTATTTGTAATAACAAATTCTGTCTGTTTTTTTTAAATGAATTCCCACTGGTGCGCAGGCGAGCATAGTGGCGGCGACGTTCTCGCCGACGGTGCGGCGCCGCAAGCGCGCCTCGTCGCGCGAGCTGTCGCTGTCGCCCGCCGCCGCGTTCTCGCCGAGACCCGCCGCGTCGCGGAGAAACAGGTATACAAACACTTCCAACTAATATTATTAACGGACCTCCAAAAAAGGCGGAGAGGCTTTTTTAGATTTATACATACATACTGTGGCGGGAGCGAGATGATATGCTCGACCGCCACAAAGGGAAGATCTTCCCGCCAGCCATGCGGGCTCCGACGGTGTATCGTCGGAGGTTGTATATGTAGTCAGTTTCAACCAGAACTCTGAGATCGAGATGTAGATTCTGTTGGCGCCATCTCGTATGATTCTTGTGAACTATGGTTCATTGTTGTTTGTGGTTTTTAGTTCCTCGTAGTGGTGTAGAGGTCGCTACAATACTAACATACATAATGTCACGTCTGTTTTTCACAGGGGTAGGCAGAGACTATGGACCTTCATCTAAACTCATCAATCTCTTCATACATGCCCTTTGATATTTTTGGAACGTAGTTCCTTATCGCGCGTTGCGAAAGGAGGCTAGACGAAAAAAATTAAGACCAAAAGTTGTAACGACACTTTTTGGTACCTATAGTTGTAAGCCATGCGGTGTGCGCCTGTTTCTCTGTACGCTTGTAACTAAAAAAGTACTGGACAGATTTTGTTGCAGTTTTCACTATTAGATAGATCGTTTATTCCGGATGGTTTATGTATATAATTTGTATGTATTTTATTTATATTTACTAAACTTTTTGTCAAAAAAGTGATTTCGGACACTGCAGTTAGGCACTTTCAGAGCTAACGCTGGCTAAGATTTAAAAGATATATAAAAACAATGTATCAGAAAGTTGTAGGTCTCTAAAAGGTCTACAAAAAAGTTCGCAATAGCATATGTCTATCTCCTAAGGTTAGATCACAATAACAATTTTTATGTTTATGCCACGCGTGCAAGTTTTAAATAATATTTTCACCGACAGGATATTAATCCTTATCCTTTTTAATATTTTAGATGCCTTGGTTTTTTAAAGTAGATTAACATTGTCCTTTACGGTATGGCAATCAAATGTATAGTTTAGAAGATATCACGAAATCAAAATTAAACGAAATCATTTATCGGAACGTGATGATCACGGAGCTGCCGCTGATGTAGATATGCCTACTAAGTACCTAACCTTCCTATAGTTATATTATATCTTTAAACGAGCAATTCTTGTATATTTATCTTATACCTTTATACGAGCAATTCTTGTATATTTATTTATTTATAAATTTCTGTGATCTCGAAAACGGCTCTAACGATTTCGCTGAAAATTGGTACATGGGGGTTTGTAGGGGTAAACAATCGATTTAGATTAGTCTTATGTTTGGGAAAACGCGTGTTTTCGAGTTTTCATTTTTCTTTCCACGCAGAATATGGTCGCTAATTTTGTCGTGCCGGCCGCCTTCCGCTTAGCTCAGCGGTTAAGGATGCTGACCGCTAGAAAGAGTGTTACGGGTTCGAATCCCGCTCGGTGACTTACTTTTGTTTTTTCTTTATGTTCAAGTTTATATATAATGTTTTATTGGAACGAAGTTCCTTATCGCACGTTGCGATAAGGAACTTCGTTCCAAGTTCCAAAGGACGGAAAAAATTAAGACCAAAAGTTGTAACAACACTTTTTGCTATAGTTGTAAGCTGTGCGGCGTGTGCGTGTTTCTCTGTCTGTCTCTCTCTCTCTTTCTCTTTCTCTCAATAATCGAAAGGAACTTCGTTCCATCCGGGTGTCCCTTGACACCTCTCAAGTTTTTTTTTTAATGTATGTTCACTGATTTTTCGAAGACGCTTGGACCAATTTAGGAAATTCTTTTTTTGGTTGGGTATACTTGTCAGGTAGTCCCATAGAAATTTAATCAAAATCTGTGACGTAGCTTGGGAGTGAAGTCGGTTTTTAGCTTTGAAAAATTATAGATTATCTACATACAACGTGGAAGGGACATACCTGTAATCAATCAAACCACGGGCTGTACTAGATCACTGTAGTATAATGAATTGTAAATAATGGTCAAAATAAAAAAAATACAAATAATCGACGTTCCCATACAAAATTCCCACTTTAGTATGGAAGTTTCGAAAAAATTACGTTTTATAAGACGGCGGCGTTAGTTCCGATTTTCGCCACGTGCTAAAAGATTCTTGTAGCACTGTATTTCAGTTTTCCATTTACAAACCTACCTGATTGACTTACCGTGGCCTTCAGGTCTTGATTACGATCCTCGGCTCTTTACATCCCGCAAATAACTAAATAATTGATATACATTTTTAGCAACAGCGGTCGCAAAACGTAACTAAGTAATTGATGTATATTTTTATTGTAGCAACAGCGGTCGAGTGCTAAAAGTGCTAGTCGCGAAGATGCGTCTCGACAGCGACAGCGACAGCTCTGACGACGCAACGCCGCCCAAGCGCGCCGCAATGTCGCCGGGCAAGCGACAGTCGCGCGACACTGTGCGCAACACGTCGCCCGCCAACAAAATGATGCGGTTCGACGCGCCCAGCCCTAACGGGGCCACGGACGCGAGGGTTATTGTTTTGTAAGTACACTGTTATGATCAGAGATCGGATAATCCAGTGCATATTAACCTAAAGTTGAGATTTTGGCTAATATGGAAAGCACTATTTTATCGAAAAAAATATCCACGATCCCGGGGACCTATTCCCTACATCTTATATCCAATACACACATTGTGAAACAAAAATACATCTGATTAGTTACGAAATTACTTCTGATTAGCTTTGCAATTTTAAAATCCCGGGATTTTATTTTTTTATAAAAATGGCCTAAGAAGCCGCTTTCATAGTTTGTTAGCCAAAAATTATCTGCCTACTAATAGAAACTAATAACTGACTGAAAATACGCGACTCACAACTCACAAAATTTACTCTCGTTTGGCTTCACCCTTAGAACGAAGTCACTTTCGTTCCTGTATCCACGGGAACGGGTCCGAATCTCGATCTATATTTTTACACTTTACATCAATGAAGTGTCAGTTTACAGTTGGCGCCATCTACCGGTTCAATTAGGAATCTTTTTTTAAAGATTTTTTTTGCCTGTACTCCATTTGGTTAGGTATTTAAATAAATGTAAACAATCTTGACATGTCTTTTTATTGATATATACACTTTATAAATCAATACCTTCGCAAATTACAAAGTAATTATGTAATATATAATTTATAACACAATTACTTTGAAATTAGCAAAATTATTGATTTATAAATTGTATATTTCAATAAAAAGACATGTCAAGATTGTTTACATTTATTTAAATACCTAACCAAATGGAGTATAGTCTGCTTCCATACCGTCCGTAAAGGAACTTCGTTCTATTTCCTTAACATTACCAAAAACCCTATTCTTGACCAATGAAAGTACCTAATTTTTAGTTTTTTTACAGAACACAATCAGGCGGGTCCGGTGAACCGATGCAAATAACAGCGAGCCGGCGAGAGAGCCGCGTCAGCAGCCACGACAGTCGCAAGGCCAAGCGCGACAGCGACGACGGCCAAAGCAAAATGGGCCTTGGGGACGGCCAGGCTCATACTAAAGACGGTCAAAGTCGCTCGGCCGATCAGCTATCGCGGCGCGAAAGAAAGGGTAGCGCAAGAGAGATGGAAGATAATAGTGGAAGGGATGATGACATCATGGTCCTAGTGTCACATAGAGGGGGTAGTGTAGATAGAAGAGATAGGGTGTCTCAAAGAAGGGGTGTTGAAGAGAGACGGCGGGAAGAGAATATGTCTCAAAGAAAGGGTACATTGGGGGAGAGTAGTCGCGTACGAGATACGATGGTTAGTGAGAGCAGTGATAGTAGGTTGGGTAGTATGGAGCATACTAGTAGGGTGGATAGTGTAGGGGACCATACGAGTAGGGTGGGTAGCGTGGGGTTGGATGGAAGGGACAGTGATAGCAGTGCCGAACATGTGGGGGAGGGGAGGACGCGGCGACCGAGAAAGCAAGTCACGTATAAAGAGAAACCACTCAATAGGTAAGTATCGACTAAGGGGCCATCTACATTTTACGTAACGCAGAGTCACTCTCCTTTCCGAGACCTTAGACACGTACTGTCGCTTTGGTATGATCCTCTTTCCTCGTCGCTGTGACGTAATATGTGGCTGGCCCCTAACCACTAAAAGCTTGTATTGTGAGTTTGATAGACACAAACACACAGTCAGACATGCAAATCCCACAAAATACTTACCAACTCGCTTTTCCGCCCTGGAAATATTTTTAACCCCCGACAAAAAAAGGAGAGGCGGCAAATTTGATGCTAATGTCTGTATCTATCTGTCTATCTGTGTCATAGTAGCGCTCAAACGGATGGACCAATTTCAATGCGGTTTTTTTACGTAAACGTAAGTTGCAGTGGTTCTTAGCTATATTTGATGAAAATCGGTTCAGCCAGTTAAAAATTATTGGGCGTTAGCCTTTGAAAGTTGGGGTTTTTACTCAAGAAGCGAAACAAGCTGACCAGTCCCTCCTGATGGCAACTGTTCCCGAGTTGACGCGTTGTTAACATTTAAACTTAGTTTTGTAGATACAAACAAATAACTTAATAAAAACTATTAACTAGTCAAAAATCGAAGCCGAGCTGACCAATACCTTCTGGCAGCACCGGTTCACGAGTTGACACTTTGTCACAGGTATGGCACTTCGTAAAAACGGAGCAGCATTATTATATTAGTACCTGGGTGACCGGTTGGTCGGTTACATCTCAAACATTAACTACATTTTTTTGAACTTGTCTAAAAACAGTACAAAATAAAAAATTATATATAAACTTGAACATAAAAAAAAAACAAAAGTAAGTCACCGAGTGGGATTCGAACCCGTAACACTCTTTCTAGCGGTCTGCATCCTTAACCGCTGAGCTAAGCGGATGGCGGCCGGCGCGACGAAATTAGCGACCATATTCTGCGTGGAAGGACAAACGAATGAAAACTCGAAAATACGCGTTTTCCCAAAAACCCTCATATACCAATTTTTTGTCGATATCGTTAGAGCCGTTTTCGAAATCACAGAAATTAATAAATATATAAATAAATAAATATACAAGAATTGCTCGTTTAAAGGTATAAAAGATATACCTAGTACTACTACAAACGAAACAATACATGCACACGTCAAATGTGTGAGTTAAACAATCAGGGTCGCCACCACAGAATTTGTTGCTTTGCTTACCTTCTTTCATCACTCGGAAATCTATAAAATTTTTGTTCTTCATTGTTTTCCGTGGACAACCAATAATAATGTGCGCAGTTTCTCACCATTTTGATTCAATAATCCTAAGTGACTCGCGTAACGTCAACGTGCGACTAGCAACAACCCTGTTTTACAGGAGCTTACAAGCCCCAATAACGGGGGAGGGGTTGCGGGGACGCCAGATTGCGGGGGACGGTGCGAGTTTCGTTCGAGTATGTAATACTATTATTAATTTTGTGGCGTTGCCCTTTAACCGCGAGCGTCGCATATATGTGACAAACATTGTCGAGCCCATTCCGCGAAGGTCACATATTTGTGACAAAAAAAAAATGCTCGTATGGCACATAACTTACGTATCCATATCCGTTTTTGGTTGTAGATAGGTATGTTAGATTTACCATGTCTCGCGCTGGGGGCACGACAACTGATATAAAGTCTCGCTGTAAAAGGGTCAACATTATAACTTTGAAAAAGCCAAGCTGACCAGTCCCTTCTCACGGCACCCGTTCACGAGTTGACGCTTTCTTAACATAACTCTCTATTGTTTCAGGAAACTGCGGAGATGATCGTGGTCTATTTAGTTTGTATTGCCGAGTTGTCAATGTACGCCGAAGCTCAGTATGTACCTGCTACGTTAAGGTTGATATTAGGGTTTTCTAAGTTACGCGGCGCACGCGGCGGGTTCAGCCTATCTCTGTCACAAACGCTACGTGCGACAGAGACAGGTGACCCGCGATGGATTCTGCTATCTTTCGTATTTAGAGTTTGTGACAGACCGAAACCCGCCGCGTGCGCCGCGTAACTTAGCGAAGGCCCTTAGACTAAGAGGGGGCCGTATGCAACCCTACCTCATCGAGTAAAATGTGACATATGTAGGGTGTTGCATATTAACCTCTCATCTGGCAACAGAGCAGAATCTGTCTGACATGCATTGTTTTACTATTGTTTTGGTATTTTGCGCAGACGACAGGTTAAAAAGATATGTCTTAATGTACAGGGTTGCCTGAGCATAACCTGGAGCATTTTGTACAGTTAGTAAAAAGTCTCTTAGTCTATATTGTTCGTGTTATTTTATGTATGTTTTGCACACCATATCACGGCGTGAATGATTGCTTTAATGTAAAGGTCAACAACTAAGTTAGTGGGCCTGGAATTATGGCGTCACCGTCATTAGTATTTCGATTAATATAGTTTTTTGCTAGATATTTCGACGACCCTTCTGCTATCATGGTCGCTGGGTGACTGAGCAACTGCGATGGATCTTTGTTTGTTGTTTGTTTTTCCATATAGGGATCCGTTTTAGAAACATTTGGTTTTATAGTGCAAATTATTGTTAAGAGTCAAGTGTCCCTTGTGTCTACTAAACGGTTATTACTATTGTGTCCATCCTTACACGTGAAAAATTCGCGGCAATAGTATAGATAACTAAGTTTAAAGGAAAACTATCAGAGCTTAGTAGGGTCATGCCTACCCATCGTCATATAAACATTATTATTTCTTTTCCTTGTAACTAGATGGCGCTTTAAGGTAAAAATTAAAACATACAAATCTTTTATAACCATTATTTAAATAAAGTAATACTCTAATTAGTTAAATAAGACTTATATGAAATGCAATATATTTTTTAAAAGTATATTCAACACTTTCTTCGTCACCTTTGGCTAGTCGTGTGTGCTGCCATCTCTGAGAGGACGCCCCGCAACTCCAGTTTTGCGTGCTTACGGCCTCTTCAATCGTTTCTATGGCGTTGGGTATCTGTTACGTTAGTAATTATATTATCTTTGGTAGGGTTTACAAGTTAAACTTATTTAAAAAAAGAGTTATAAAAAAATCATACCTATTAAACAGAAAATTAATAGTCCTGTGAACTCAAAGTAAGCATTCGCAACTACGGAACCCTGCACTGCGCGTGGCCCGACATGCGCTTGGCAGGTAATTTTCAGATTTCAGACCCATGTTAAATTTAGTTTCCATTTTTCCGCGATATGGTGACCTACTAACTCATTTGTCAATCTTTAAAAATATTATACAAGGAGCTTTTAATTAAGCGCAAGCATTGTAAGGGTTATTCAGTTCAGCATTTTGAACAACTTTTCCCAATGAATGTGTATTGAAATACGTGAAACTTGAGGATTTTACACAAATCGCAGTAGTGACGTGATCTAGTTTAGTACTCTAGTATTTTTTTATTTATTACAAAGTATTTTTTTTTTCGTATTTCGTTACCTATACATTCATTGAGAAAAGTTGTTTAAAATATATACGGATATATATATAAAAAAAATCGGTATTTCCATACAAAATACAATTGTGTGATTTGTCCGTATATATTTAATAAAAAAAATGCGAAAGTGTGCATCCGTCTGGGCAATTTGTATGGGAAAATCGATTTTTTTTTATATTTTTTGACTGTTATTTTAATTTGATTACACTATAGTGGTCTAGTATAGCATATGTATTGATAGTTTATAACTTTTATTTACTTTAATGCGTATTTATTATTAAAAAATATTACGAAAACATCGAAACACCACAATTTTAGAGTTCCTAAAGGGCAAAGTCTAGACAAGAATTTTGTCATTAATATCGGTAAGTTCGGATAATAATGTTGAATTCACACCTCCTTTGCCACTGTTAATAAATAACATTATTACCATATTAATAAAAAAGTCCATTTTAGGAACGAAGTTCCTTATCGCGCGTTGCGAAAGGAGGCTAGACGGAAAAAATTAAGACCAAAAGTTGTAACGACACTTTTTGCTATAGTTGTAAGCCGTGCGGCGTGCGCGTGTTTCTCTGTCTCTCTCTCGCCTAATTAATCGAAAGGAACTTCGTTCCATCCAGGTTCCTCTCAAGTTTTTTTTTAATGCAATTTATCGAAAAACAGTGCTCCCATGTAATATACTTCGCTTGGTATATTCTCTTCCCGTGACAGCTGGTCACGTGATTGGCCTAAGTATACGTCATCAGTTGGGAGTGTTGCCACTGTATGTGATTGAATTACCTGAGCAAAATGCTTTTTTTTAACTTAATAAACCAATTATGATCCAACTAGCTGGGCCCCGCGGTGTTACCCCCGTTAAAGTAGCCGATGTGTTAGTCCCGGGTGTCAGCTTCCTGCATACCAAATTGGTCGTGAAGAAGTAACAAACAAACATACACTCAAACACTCACAAACGTTCGCCTTTATAATATTAGCCGGTAAAGACCCGCACGAAATTAATAAATGTCCACGTTTATTGTCTTACCATTGTGACTGGTATTGGCGGTAATGGAACGGTTAATGTAATAATTCATTAAATTAAAAATTAAAAACTAAATATAGATAAATCACACGAAATACTAAATTTGAGGTAGTTCATATTTTATATACTTACATTAATTAATTGAGAAAGTCCCAAAATTTTCTAAAAATACAATCAGTGGCAACACTTATCGTGACATTTGTGACGTAGTCTTAGGCCATCTTGGGTAGAGAATACCTTGGATTATTATACCATGAGAACTTATATTCTATTACTGATTTAAGGTTTTTTTATAATATTATGATACAGAATTTTTATGAATGTAACTGTTAGACAATAATAATCATCATATATCCTCTATATTTTATATGTTAAAGCAATCTTAATTCCTCAAGTAATAGGCTATTTTACTGTGTATATTTTTGGTTAATATTTAATAAAATAATTTTCTTTCGGTTTCCGATTATGTTACTTACTGATATGAAAGATAAAAATAATTGGTGAAAATACTGTATCATCATATGTCACGTGTATGTGTTTACAATCATACACATCAGTGGCGGAGCCTCCTTAGAAGCCGATTCCCATCGAGTTCCCTTAGGGGCTTCTAACATATATGCATTTATTACTAATAACAATTATAACTTTCGTATATCGGCGCACTTACTATTTTCATAAGCCGTAAACTAGTAGTATGACTGGATTGCACGCACCCACATATTCATAATACGAAAATTCCCTCTGGTTATTGAAATACACCCACAATGATAAATGCATAAACACGCTCAGATACATATTATTCACACTAAGTTAATAAAAATAAGCCGGACATGGAACGGCTTATTATATAGCTGTACTAGTCCAAATTCTCACCCAACGCCACTGATACACATACAACAGAGTTACATTATTAGCCAAATTTTAAATTTATCTTCGTTCATTGATCTCTTAATTGAAAAAGCGATATCAAAACTTCCCAAGAGTTGTGCTACATCTGCAGCGCGAAATAGCACTCCTTTTCCCTCGCTCAGTTCTATCATTTGCTAGAGCGAGAGAAGAGTTCTGAGTGACAGAAAAGGATAGCAGCATGTGAAAGGCTGTTTCGTGCTGCTATAGCGCAAACCTAATGGTTCAAAAGACTGATTGGCTGCTATAGCGCAAATAATGATTTTATGGTTTTTGGTTTGAACTAATTGATCTAACCCACCGAAGGTTTTTTTGTATTGTTGGACAGCTAAGGGTTCCGACAGACGTGCGACAGTGTCAGCACTGCCAGCAGTTAAGTACATATTTCCTCGTGTCGCGTGGCAGCTAGAAAGTTCTCACGAACTTAATTGTCGTTTTCTAGGGTAGTGAATGGATCTGGTCATTAGATCTACTGACAGTAATCGGATCTTATGCAATATCTTGTTTTTTTGTTTGTTTGTTTATAAAGCTTTATTGTACACAAGAAAGAACATAGATACAAATCAGAAAAGTAAACATACAACGGCGGCCTTATCCCGTATAGGGATCTCTTCCAGTCAACCGGCCAGTAATTGAGAGGAATGTTTACATATTATGCGTTTGGGGTAGAAGTAGTACAATTTAAATTTACAGAAAGGTACTGTATCTTATTAATATTTTGTGTGTCTGACCAAGGTCGTGGAATGTCGTTGACACTGACAGCTTGTCTATAGGAGCCTAAGTCAGCGGAAAACACTGTCGCTCGTCTATAAGAGCGAGCCCTAAGTCAGTGGATTTAAAATTATGGCACCACCGAATGTTTTTAATCTGTTATGGGCGGTGCCTTTGTCTATTTAGTTCCAATTTTTACCGCAATATGGCTACTTCCACTTTTAAATAAATGATTTTTTCGGTGACCAGTGCTACCTCCATTTGAAAGGACAGAGAGATATAATTTAAAATGTTGTCCCGGTCAAACTTTCCTGAACTACTGTTTACAGTTTAAAGTGAGAACGTAAAGCTTTTCTTCGAAATTAAGCCAAAAGTTCTCACATTGATCTGTAAAATGATCTTAAAATAGTTTAAATGGTTTTATGGCTTGGTCAAGACAACATTTTAAATGATATCTCCCTTTCAAGTAATTTGTTTCAGACGAGGGCAGCACTGGCCCCCAAAAATGTAAATGCCTTGAATGAACTTGTTTAGATGGGTCAGTATGTCGCATTGCTGTGCCCTAGCATGCCACCGTAGATACGCTACAGATAAAGTTTGTATCATGCGATGGACTGGTACCGTCTCGCTCGTTATTATTAACCCTTATAAGGGCAATGTTAAAATAGTTACCGCATTAAATTTGATCCTTATGCCTTTAACATAAAGTTCGAAAGCAATGAAAAAAATATACCCACGATGCCTCAAGGGTAGGTAGCTACAGTGGATAGCGCTCGATAAACGTTATCGCCGTGCCATGCTATGGGCGCACAAATAGGCATTTTTTTGTAAATGTTTTAATTATATTGAATACTCACGTAATCAATGTAGATATTGTTTAGATCTGTGCTTACTGAATATCTATATAGAGTGTACTTAAATAAATAAATAAATTAAATGTTTATTATGTGACTAGACCTTTACATGTACTTTTACACGTCATTAAGAGTCCCCTTACCCTAGACCAAAATAGAACTTTCCATACAAACGTAGTCTACGTTTTATTTCAAAACGACATGTCCGATTTGGGCAAAATTTTGTAATTTTAAAGATATTGCAATTATCTAGGTTTATAACTAGTTTCCGACAATAAAAATATGAACTTGAAATAGAATATAGTGTTTTATATCATTTTTGACCATTAGTATGGGAAACTTCTAAATCGTTATATTTTCTTTCCAGTTCATAATTTTAATGTAGGAAACCAGTTATAACCCTAGATAATTGCAATTTCTTTACAATTACCAATTTTTACCGGAATCTGACATGTGGTTTCAAAATTAAACGTGTACTACGTTTGTATGGAGAAGTCTAGGGTCGCCGGACTCTTAAGTGTAGTGTGTATTAAAATTGGTTTTGGAATCCATGACCAGCAGTAGACAGCCTGTGGCTGATATATTGGTGATATTAAAAATTAATTTATTATTTAAAGAAAAGCTACCGATACCAACGCTTCGCAACAACCACTGCTGTAAAGAAAAAATACTCATTTTCACAGTATTGGTCGCCTACTTGCCAGAAGGGCTTTTTCATATTATAATTGTCTTTTTTTAGGGTTCCGTAGCCAAATGGCAAAAACGGAACCCTTATAGATTCGTCATGTCTGTCTGTCCGTCCGTATGTCACAGCCACTTTTTTCAAAAACTCTAAGACCTATACTGTTGAAACTTGGTAAGCAGATGTATTATGTGAACCGCATTAAGGTTTTGACACAAAAATAGAAAAAAAACAATAAATTTTGGGGGTTCCCCATACTCAGAACTGAAACTCAAAAATTTATTTTTCATCAAACCCATACGTGTGGGGTATCTATGGATAGGTCTTCAAAAATGATATTGAGGTTTCTAATATCATTTTTTTCTAAACCGAATACTTTGCGCGGGAGACACTTCCAAAGTGGAAAAAAGTGTGTCCCCCCCCCCCCGTAACTTCTAAAATAAGGGAATTATAAGACTAAAAAAAATACATGATGTTCATTACCATAAAAACTACCAGCGAAAATTGGTTTGAACGATATCTAGTAAGTAGTTTTTTTTTAATACGTCATAAATCATAAACGGCAATTTACCTTTCATTTAATCAACTAAAATATAAAAATTTAAAAAAACATACTACAAGACTTTTATATTATGTTATATGCTACTACGGAACCCTTCATGGGCGAGTCCGACTCGCACTTGGCCGCTTATTTTTCAATATAATAATTTAGTTATAATGTTGATACATCAAAACATGTAATGCTCGACATGACAAACATAAATTATGTAAGTAATAAGAAATACTAAGTCGATAAAGCAAAGCCGAGCCGATCTTATACTGTCTTATTTATTATAAAACGCAGACTATGTTACTAGGTTAAAACCATTATCCGACGAAATTAAGTTGACGTTTTCAGATGAGACACTGCCATATTATTAGATGTCAACTTGATTTGGGTGGATAATGGTTTAACATACATGCTATCACGTCTTTATCCCTAATGGGTCAGACAGAGCATTTTGGGTCTTGCGGCTCTATGCAGAGCCCAGGGCCGCAAGACCCAAAAGCCACTTTTAGCGTCATGGTGGGCGAGAAGATGGAAAAGCAATCAATACAGTGATGGGTTTAAACCTAGTAACAAATTTAGTCTGCGTTTTATAATAACACGGATACTGTTTATTTATCTGTTGAATAAGGCAAATATGAAATAAATATTTACTGTAATGATGGTTTCTGAGGGAATACCGTTTAGAAGTGGCGCTATCATTTGAAATCGTTTAATCGTAAGTTTAGTGTTCATTAACATAATTTTATGAAGGCTTTTTAATGCCATGCTGGTCTGGGAGAAATAAAAAAAAACTTAGAATGTACCAGCTGCTTCTCTTCCCGCGCAGATCGTAGGAGGCGATCGAGGGAATGGGCGAAAATGTGAATCATGTTAACAGGCGATGCGGCTAGCAACCCATCACTGTATTGATTGCTTTTCCATCTTCTCGCCCACCATGACGCTAAAAGTCACTTTTGGGTCTTGCGGCCCTGGGTTCTGCATAGAACCGCAAGACCCAAAATGCTCTGTCTGCCCCATTAGGGATAAAGACGTAATAGTATGTATGTATGTATTTTTAATGCCTACCATATAGCAAAATGTTGTAAAAAAATATATACATATTTGAAATGAGGGTGCCACTTCTGCACGGTATTCGTCTTAATAGGTACGCTCCAAAATGATCTTTAATGAGTTTACTTTTGAAATTGAAATAATTCGCAGTTGAAATGTATTTTGAACCTTATGTTCATGTAATAGGTATTGTTTTACTTGGCTCAGTTATATGTAACACCTATCTATTATGGCATTTTGGCATAAGAACGACAAAACCCAAAGTAAACTAATTACCTTTTATGATATGCAGAAAGGTTGAATAGTTATTATTTTTATAGATATTCGGTGCACCTAGTTTACTTATATAATATTGTTTACATTAATAAATAATCTTACTATTAATTACTGAATTTCATTTTTATAATACTTTCCTTAAAAAAATAGTCCAATTCGAAATATATATGTCGCAACCATATGGTAAAATCAGCTAACTGAGGTGCTATTTTTCAAACGCGGAGTCACTAAACGAACGGTTTATTGTATGGAAAAACCATTCGTTTAGGTGACTCCGCGTTTCAAAAATGGCACTTCTGGACGCCTAGACCGTTCTGTAAAAGCCGGCATCCAACATACAACTAAATGGCTGTAGGACTAGCTAAGTTCTTGAACGCAACGTTTAACAAGATGGCTGAACGTAGCATTGTCAAAATTAAATACTGATGAATTTGTGTTAGGGTTTACATATTACTGACGACTACTTTTTACTAATACCAAAGGTTATCTTATTCTAACGTAACAGATAACCAACTTCATAGAAACTATCGGAGGGCCCGTAAGTAGGCAAAACTGGAGTTGCGGGTTAGGCACACAGAGATGGCAGCACGCACGACTAGACAAAAGGTGTCAAAAAAGTGTTAAATATACATTAAAAATATTTATTGCATTTCATATAAGTCATTTTATGAATTACAGCGCTACTTTATGTAATTATAGTAATACAATAATAATGTTTTAATTATTACCTACCTTATAGCGCCATCTAGACAAGGTACAAGAGAAATAATTATGTTTGTATGGCGATTGGTGGACGTGCAATGCCATTTTCCAACTTGCTCTGGCTGGGGATCGAACCCAGGACCTCCAGCGGCCTCCAGCAGCAGCGGCTGGCGGTCTAGCGTGTTAACCGACACGGAGGTCGTCATTTACATTATATCTATGACCTTTCTTTTTTCAACTACCACCATTTGCTATCTGTATGGTTTCATTAGAAATACATTCGCAATAATATGTAACGAAACTACATATTTTATTTATTTTTTAGTTAACATTAGATAGGTAAACTATTATGTAAGGATATACTAGCCGCATCGAGTGGTCCTATTCTACTCTGCCGGAAACCACACGGCGAATACGGTTAAACATACATACAGACAGACAAACTATTTTTTATCTTTTTTTGTGATCAGTTAGGGCCGCGCTACATTGGATTGGCATGGCATGGCATCGGAAGGGACGCGTCGCCCGAGGGCGTCTTTTCCGCGGGAGTGCGCGGCAGGCTGCCGGCCGGCTCTCCGCGTCCAAGCGGTTATGTATCTTATATCACTTGACATAAAGCTTGTTTTGAAATGATGCGTCGCTTCCGATGCCAGGCCATGCCGATCCAGTGTAGCGCGGCCCTTACTTTTTTATCGCCCATATGCTCATTATTTCATAAATTGATTAAATGTATTGATATTGAAGTCTGTGTTTATAGTTAATACATGACCTGAGAATGCGCTTAGCGCTTCGAGTTAACATACCTAGGACACGACTTACATAATCACAGCGCCGATTAATTTACGTATTTTAAGTAAACAATATACAACGTGGAAGGGACATATCCGTAATAAATTAAACCACGGGCTACACTAGATCATTATAGCATAATAAAATTAAAATAAAAGTTAATAATTCGAAATTCCCATTCAAATTTAAAATCCTACACTTTAGCATGGAAATGCCAAATGTTTTTTGTTTTATTAAATTATTAAAAGGAAAAGCGTTTAAAAAAGAGCTGACAAAATGGTTACTAGAGCATTGCTTTTACTCCATAGCTGAATATATAGACTTCTGTAAGCGTAAAAAATAAGGTTAGATTATATGTAATTGTGTATTTGTGACTTTAGGTTATATAAACAATGTAGATAATATTTTAATAGGTAAATTCAATTCAAGGTATATAAATATTTACATGACTTAGTTTAGGTTGAATACATGATACTTATTATACAATTGATATCCTATGTACTGTGTAAAAAAAAATATTAAAATAAAATTATTCTTATTCTTTTACGTTTATTTTAATTCCATTATACTTTAGTGATCTAGTTCAGCCCGTGATTCGATTTATTACGGCTATGTCCCTTCCACGTTGTATAGGTACATTTTTTAAATTAAGTATGTAGCTTATAATATTATGAAAGAGAAGTTATTAATCATGAAACATTTTTTTGGTATTATATTAACTCATGCATAATTAATTATAGCCAATGAATCAATCAATGTAAATAATATGAATAGGTATAAACAAAAACGCAAAAAAATAAAACAAAAAAATCTTAAATTGTATTTATTACACATCTAGATAAACATTAGTTTCTTAACATAATGGAAAATTAAATAAAATTAAGTAAATTGCGGTTGGAAATAAAATGTTCGTCATTATTTAACACTTTCAAGATGCTAACAAGTACATAGGGCCTGCATTTTTTTTATTCGAATGTATATTTTTATTAATTTGAACGTTTTATTAAATATTTTCAGTTTTAGCTATAGTACTGAAAAATTACAAACTAATATGGCCTAGATGGCTTGGGCCTTACCTAGATTATTACTAAGAAAATGGGCTGGACGAAATTGGAAATATATTTTATAAGAATAAGGATACGTTCTCACTGCGACGCTCCATGGACAACCTGCCTTAAGAAGGCACATTTACATAGTGCAAATTTCTTGCCTGTTGCATTAAATCCGCCAAATGACACGTCAAAGAATATAAACGTGTTGTAGGTGCTGTTGGGTAAATATTAAGTTCCTTTGATCAAAAACTAAGACAATTTAAAAAAAGTAATTTGAATAAAAAAAATGCTACGAGTTATCAGGATTTTTTTAAATTTAATTTTGAACATTACACTGGAAGTGACGACACACAATCAAAACTTAAAATTTGCCTGCACTAGAAAGACAATGACATCTGTCATCTGTCTCCTGTTCAAATTACCTTCGTTAAGGGGCTTTTATACGAACATTTGCGAAAACGGCCACTTTTAGCTAATGTGCGTATAAAAGCTTCACGTTCGCACTTTAAATTATAAACAGTAGTTCATAAAATAGTTAAAAGGTTTATATAGGGTTTGATCAAGACGAAATTTTTTATGGTATCACCGTTTCCTTTCAAATGATTTATTTCAAACGGGGGCGCCACTGGACCCTGAAAAATTTGGGTATGGCCTTAAGTTGGTTGTTGTCAATTTGTTGTGTTGTTAGATGTTAGTGGAAGTCATTGAAAATTGCCAACTTTAGATACTCATAGAATCTTCATCGTGACGTCATTTCCTCAAATAAGTTTGACCTTGCTTGAAAATGAAGGTCATTGGGATTTTTGCAAATAACATAAGACCTTAAAATCTGATTAGACAAACCTTCTAGAGGCTATTCCGCGGAATGATTTGCGAATTAGATGTTTTTAAAATTACTTGACAAGCGAATTGTATGCAACAAGCAAGGAACTTGCACTGTCTAAATGGACGATTATGTACCTTATGTAGTACTAAATACGGTTCATTATTCACAGCAAACCACGTGTTGACTTCGTCGCAGTGCGAATTAATCTTTAGAGTTAAATGTGTTTAGTAAGTGTTCTAATTTTAAATGCTTAGTTATTGCTTAGTGTCTATTACTAAACTATTAAATTAATAAATTAATGTACTTTAAAATAAACTGTAAAAGGAACATGGTGTGAAAGCAAATTAGGTATTTAAATTTATTTGTCATAAAAAATGAAATTTAATGGAGTCAAAAATTACGCACCATAAAATCTTACAAAATTAATCAAATATTAGGTTTCTAATTATTGACAATTAAAATTAATATGGTTATATAACAGTGTTTACATATTACGCCACCTCGGCAGCGGTTGGCGCGGCAGATTTTGCTAGTATTTATTAGGCTGAGTCAGTACAAATCTAAATTGTATTTTTATATGTATATCATATCATTTTTTAAAACGAATAATTGGCCAAGTGCGTGTCGGGTCACGCGCAGTATAGGGTTCCGTAGTTTTAAATGCCAACTTGCAGTCTAAAACGGCTAAGTATTGAATTTGTATGAAATTTTCCTTTTCGAGTACATTTTATAAGTTGATCACCTATAATTTTTTTAATTTGTTAACCCTTCTTAGCTCTGATAGTTTTCCTTTAAACTAAATTATATATACTATACCTGTGATTTTTTTCACGTGTCCATATATAACAGTTTAGCAGATAGATGGGGGACACGTGAATTTAACAAAAAAATTTACTTGAAACCTAAATATTTCAGACACAGATCTCTAAATCGAAAAATGATGTTCCCAAGCTCACAATATTTTTGAAAAACCTATTTAACGATACCCCACACAATATGTTTGTAGAGAAAAAAAATATTGACTTCCTCTGTACTTGTATGGCAGCTAGCCTAAAAAAAAAATTCCATATTTTATTTTACGACTTTTTCGCCATGATTGATATAAATATCTATGCCAAATTACAGCTTTCTATTACTTATAGTTTCTGAGTAGGACCGCGGACGGACAGACAGACAGACAGACATGGCGAAACTATAAGGGTTCCTTGTTTACTACGGAACCCTAAAAACCGACTTCACGAAATTTTTATGGGACCAACTAGCAAGTATTTCGAAGACAGAGATTTTTCCAAATCGGTCCAGGCGTCTTCGAATAATCGGTGAACATACTAGAAAACACAGAATCAATATAAGTATTACATACAGAACGGAAACTCTTTAAGGCCCCGGGCGTCCCTGTGGTTCTATTTTTTAAACGCGGAGTCACTAAACGAACGATTTTTTGTATGAAAAAACCATTCGTTTAGGGGACTCCGCGTTTCAAAAATAGCACTTCTGTTCCCCGTCCCCGTACCTCTCCCCCGTCCTCGCCTTGTCGAGGGTTTTATTGTTTATTAGTATGTACCTGTAACATTTAGCATCTGCATGCTAAATGTTACAGTTACATCACTATAAATAGACACAATTTTCATGCATACGTAAAAGAACATTACAAAATTAAATATTGTCAAATAAATATACTAAATAAAATAAAAATAAATAAAGGTCAAGATTAATAAAATACATTAAATTATATAATTGATCGAATTCAAATACAATATCAAATTAGAAATGAATGTGTTAATTGAATCATTAAAAATGTCAACACAAGTTTGGTGAGCGAGCATGTCACCGAGCAACTGCAGCGCTCTAATAAGCAAGTTTCCTGGGTCAAAAATAAATTATTTGGCACTGTTAAAAGAATAAAATGTCACAATGTCACTTGTCATTGATCATATCCATTATCAACGTGATATAAGATTTAATAATGCGGAAAAACTGATATTAAGAGCGCTATTTGACTCTAAGAAACTATGACGTCATTCGTTTTTATTTCATACAAATTCCATAGAAAATGTTTGTTTTGACGTTTAGAAAAAAGTGCCTGATTTGATTTGTTGGAAACTTCTTTATTGTAGGCGCATTCTTTATGTATTCCGAGCACTGACCTCCATATATACAAGTACGCTGGACCTATGATTAGCCGGGCCATAGTGAGGCGATTTGATTTTCGCCATTTTGGCGCTGATCGTAGGCATTCGTAGCAGTGGGTGGGAACGGAACTAAAAGTTACGTCAGATTTAGTTCTCTTCCCACGCATTGAGGGCGCTTCAAATAGGCACAATAAAGAGCTGTCATTTCTAAGGGTATCATAGGTCTAGCGTACTTGTATACAATGTCCTTTTTTATTAAGTACAAATATTTTAAGGGGTGAATCAGACCATCATTTTGAACAACTTTTCCCAATAAATGTATATCGAAATAGGAAAAATTTTTTTTAGGTTTTCATAGAAATCGAAGTAGTCACGTGATATCATTACTATGGAAAATGAAAATTATTTTTTCGTATTTCGATAAAAAATTACTGGGAAAAGTTGTTCAAAATGATGGACTGAATCACCCCTTAAAATATTTGTAATTAATAAAAAAGGACATTGTATATGGAGGTCAGTGATTCCGAGCGAGTGGCCGGAGGAGAGAGCAAGCGCGGGGGTCTGCGAGGCGCTACCGCCGCGTGCCAGCGCACGGGCGGTTTTTTTGAGCGGGCAGCTGCAGCCGCCTCGACTTAGACCTTAACCTTAGGAAATTCCGTTCTGTATGAAATAATTACGTTAATTCTGCCTCGGAAGCTTAATATATAAACACTTATAAGTTTACAGGCTTTCGCGCATTACACGAATTCGACGCCGACGCAACTCCGACGAAGGAAAGCTTGAGTTTCATATCACATCAATTTTATTGAAATAAGATGCCCAACGTGGACGATGTCTTCTGTTAATTATTGGCGTTGAGTTGATGTATTGTGCGAAAGGGAGGGTTTTCAAATTCAGGATGGATAACTAGATGGCAGCACAGTGAAGTCAGGTCTTCAATAAGCTGCTTTACTATAACCAAGGGCTCGACACGCTTTGATAGAGAGTCTTATTGTGACTTCTAAAAGAAGAAATAGAGAAAAGCGCCGTGTTTTGTCCTTAACACCGACCGAACATTTGTTCTGGTCGGATTAAATATGCACACTTGAAGTGTGCCTATAGCTCGACCATGAAAAATTTTATATACGTAGTATCATTAATATGTCTTTCTCTTACCCCCGGTCCCTTTTTGTATATTCTAAATCTTTGCTGATAACTGCTGGTCCAAATAACAACAGTAGATTGAACCTGACGCCACTGTGCTGCCATCTAGTATCCTATATATTCGAAAGCCCTCATTTACTTGAACACTTCAATTTTATAAACTGTGCGTTCAGTATCGAATTTAATTTAAACATTTCATCATTATTACCCGACTAACAAAAGAAGGTAGTGTTTTGGACAGTACTTGGCTTACAGCCGGCTTAGCTAGAGGGCGTCTCGGGCTGCGCCGGGTTGTCGGGCGGCGCGGACGGCTCGCCGGGCTTTAGTGTGATCGTCGCGGTCGGTTCGGCGGGCTCTGCATTCTGAAACACGTCACACGTTTGCCATCATCGGTGAAAAGTTAGGCAAATATCATAGAGTAACCCCCATACAAGATACCAGTTTAAAAAAAAAACGGTCAGATGACACATATTGAGTCCCAAAGTAAGTTCGAGACTTGTATTATGGGATACTTATTCAACTATAGTATATTTTATAACAAACATAGATAAACATCCAAGCCCCAGGTCAATGTGAAAAAGATGAAAGTCCAACCGTGACCGGGGATCGAACCCGGAACCTCCACAGTGGCAGGCTGGCATTGTGACCACTAGGCTATACTAGGTCGCAAATTAGCCAATAGTTTGCCAAAGGTCTTTTACTTAAAATGTGTTTTGTCTTGTTCTTACAATCTCAATCATTAAAAAGAGAGAAAGGGACAAAAGTCTCGAAGTCGCTTGACATTGCAACGCCGGTACATGGCTACGTCTATCGTTCTATTGGAGTTAAGGTCCAGTTCTCACCTGTACTTCAGTGGTGGTGGCACTGCTGGCGGAGGCTTGCTCGTGCTGATGGTGTTGGTGCTTGCGCTTGCGCTTCTCGACGTGCCCGGAGCAGTGCTCGCACTCGTCGTCGCTCGTTTCCGAGTCGGATTCGCCGAACCCCAGTGGTTTCTCGTATATGCAGCAACCTGATAAGAATTTCAAATTTACACATGCTACAAGAACCCGGGCTGGAAGGTGATGGCTAAGTGGTTTAGGCACTGGTTGTGCGTCTGTGGTGTGGTGGTGCGTCCGTCCCGCCATGTGGTATCCGGCAGAGTAGAATAGAACCACTCCAAGTCCTCCAGTGGATGTCGTAGAAGGCTACTAGGTAGGAAATACAACGTAAACAAAGCTTATAAACATCAATGAGACCTCTCCAACCCGTCTGGCCAGAGTGGAGACTGTAGGCCAAGTCAAAAAAAAAGGCTGCTCTGATCAAGTATGGCTCTAGTAGTACAGAGAGAGTCGTGCTCCTGTAGTGGAGACAAAAAAGACCTGATGATGACAAAAACCCGGGCCAGAAGAAGGTGATGGCTAAGTGGTTTAAGCACTGGATATGCGTCTGTTAGAATGTACATGTTTTGAATGTACATGTTTTCAGAAGTCCAAGTCACACCGACTTGGACTTCTGAAAACATGTACATTCATTTCCAATTACAATGTCGAGCAAAAGTAGTAAAGTACCGATCAAATGTTACGTCGGTTATATAGGTCTGTCGGTCAATGGTTTGTCGCACAACTGGGGTACAATTAAGTACCACTATTCCGGTTAAGGAAAATATCGTGAGGAAACTAGCATACCCATTAATATTTCAGTTTACTACTGTATGAATGGAAAAGGCAAGCAAACCACTCCATTATTCTTGACCACCAGCGACTAGCCCACCAACATTTAGCTAAAGAGGGCGCCGAGCGACCGCAGCGCCCCCAATCGTGTTTTATTACTTTTCTTAACATTGGTTAACTTACTGGACTTAACCGCCTAAAGTGGCCACTTTTGGCGGTAAGTCGATAATAACTAAAAAAACTAAAATATTGTCTATATGTTGAGAAATGTCAAACGCGATTGGGGGCGCTGCGGTCGCTCGGCGCCCTCTTAACGAGTAAGTTTTGGCATGCGTTTTATAAATATAATTCTTTCTCTTCCTTGTCACTAGATGGCGCTATATGTAATTATTAAAACATACTTTTAATTTGTATTCAACACTTTCTTAGTCACTTTTTTGCTAGTCGTGTGTGCTGCCATCTCTGTGAGCCTACCTCTCAACTCCAGTTTTGCCCATTTACCCTCTAATAGTTCCTATTGCGTTGGGTGTCTATTACGTTAGCAATTATCTTTAGTTTTGGCATTTTAACAGCAGTATCGTTTCTAAACGTTAGTTGTAATTCGACCTCACTCACATTTGGACTTCTTCTTGTTCATGTTCTCATTGTCGACAGTATCCTCTGTCCAGACGACCTTCTTCCTCTCTTGCGTACGCGTCGGTCGGAGCGTGATCACAGCGATCGGTTGCACTGGTTCCTGGAACACGCGGGTTTGTGGATGGTAATGTGAGTAGAATTGCCGGCCAAATGTGAGGCGGACTCGCGTACAAAGAGTTCCGTACCATCATCTAGTATAAAAAATCACGATTGTTGTATGGAAACCCCCTTAAAAAATTATGATATTTTAATTTAACATTTTTAAAGTAAGTATAGGTGAATATTCTGTGTATATTGCAAGCGACTACCTGTTGCCATTAATATCAAGCAAAAGACGTTTATTCTGTTTTTATTAATTCTTGTTTTAGGAGCACTGAAACACATAATCTGTGAAAATTTCAACTGTGTAGCTATCACGGTTTATGAGATACATCCTAGTGACAGACGGACGGACAAACAGCGGACTCTTAGTAATAGGGTTCCATTTTAACTCTTTGGGTACGGAACTCTAAAAATGAATCAGGTAATAAAATATTAGACAGGTAAGTGAATTTTTATAATTGTCTCATAAATTTAATGTTGTACAGTATCAGTAACTATTATAAAGTATTTGATTTAACTCACCTTGCGTTTCTTTCTTATCTACTACAAATAAAATCGAGAAAGATACAATAAATATAAGTCTGCTCTTATCTCGGCAACTTATATAAATAAAACAATGATTTCCTTATATCACAAGAGTGAAATACCTTACTCTTGTGATATAAGGAAATCATTTCTCTTTTCATTTTATAAAATAACTAGATAATAGGCAATGCGGCTAGCAACCCATAACTATTTTGATTCCTTTATCCACCTTCTTGCCTACATCAAGGTAAAAGTGGCCTATGAGTCTTGCAGCCCTGGGCTCTATCTGCTTAGAGCCGCAAGACCCAAAATGCTCTGTCTGCCCTATTAGGGATAAAGACGTGACAGTATGTATGTATTGTATGTATGTAGAATTGGGATTCAATATGTACTTTATACTTACATATTATCACGCCTGTTTCCCACAGGGGTTGGCAGAGAATATGGACCTCCACGTGCTATGATCCTAACAGACCTGTTTCGCTTCACCTACACTTATTACACTCTTTATGAGTAAAAAATGTTCTTTGACTAGATCATGCCTACCCATCCTCTTATAAATGTCGCAGTTGGATTGTATAATCCGCTGTTATTCAAAAACTCTAGCTGTGTGGCATTACAGCTCGGTTTTGTAATATAGCTGAAGATTATTCAGCTAGATCGTCCAATGTGTTACGTTTAACAAACTAGCTATCGTAAGATTGTAGAACGATTAGTTCGGAATTCTGCCACTTTTGGGTCTTGTGGCTTGTGAAGTGTCAGTGTCATAACAACAAATATGGCCTCTCATAAAGTAAATTCTGCGCCGCGATCCGTGACTAAGCTGTTTTTATCGAGAGACATCGGGGGCAAACATTGAAAAGAATAAAGCAGAACTTTAGCTTGGATTCCATATTGTTATTTCGACGCCCGCCTTCCGGCAAGATGGAAAATTTACGTGGATCAATTGGCCGTAAGAAATCACTGCGTCATTGAGTTGTCGGGTTTACAAAATTTCTATATTTCTAATCCAATTGCATCGAGCTGATTATCATTCTTCATTGGTGTTTTATGATGTAGGAGACTGAATCATTTAGTAAGGAGTTGAATTGAGGTTTTATTTCCATCCCATGAGTAATAGAAAATTAATAAAGAACAAGTATTGTCTCCTCATATATTATTTCGTTTGGTAACACAGTTTTATTCAATAATGGGAACCCTGTATGCCATCTCAACGCTAGCTGTTTTGTTAAATGTAATTACGTAACTCATTGACAATCGAGCTGAACTATTTTCAGCTGTTTTACAAAATCGAGCTATATTGCCAAACAGCTAGAGTTTTTGATTAACAACGAATTATACAATTCAATTGCGACATAAACATAATTATTTATTTTCCCTCGGCACTATAACTATTAATTAAAACATTCAAATATTTTATTATTATTTTTTAAATAAAGTATTACTCTTATTAGTTAAACATGACTTATTTGCAATGAATATTTCCAACACTTTCTTTGTCACTTTTTTGCCAGTCTTTGTGCTGCCATTTCTGTGAGAGCAGCTGGTACTAATTTTGCCTACTTGCGGGCCCTCCACTAGCTTCTATGGCGTTGGTTATCAAAGATAACATTATTACTAACATTAAAGATACCCAACTATGTAACTATGTAACTATGTAATAAGATACAGAATTTAATCCAAATTATTTTTTATTTACACTTTATCATCTGACAACTTTCTTATCATACAATTCAGCTATCTTCCCATTGTCGTAACCCAAAAACTCTGACAATATCTCCTTAGTATGCTGCCCAAGAGTCGGAGGGGCAGTCCTAGCCAAATTCCCCCCCTCACTATACTCAGTTGGAGGCTTGACGACTTTGATAGTCCCTGCATCCGGGTGCTGCAGCTCTTCAACTAAACCAATGGCCTTCACGTGTTCATCCTCAAAAACATCCTTCATCTTATTAACCGGACCATTTGGAAACGTTGCGTTTTTGAAAATCTTTGACCATTCCTTATTACTCTTCGTTTTTACCACTTCGCTTATAATCTTTATAATTTCCTCTCGATTTTGAACACGAAGCGAGTTGTCTTTGAATCTTTCATCGTTGATCAACTCCTCTTTTCCGATTAGCTTGCAGAGATCAACGAATTGTTTGTTAGAGCCGGTTCCTATTACCATGTGCCCATCTTCGCTTTTGAAAGCTTGGTAGGGGACGAGGTTAGCGTGTGCCGTCCCCCATTTTTGACCTTCGATACCACAGTTTAGGTAAATATTAGCGATATTGATCATGCTGGAGATTTGCGTTGAGAGTAAGTTGCAGTCTATATTCTGCCCTCTCCCCGTGTTCTTCCTGTAATATAATGCAGTCATGATGGCTCCGAATGCGTGGAGACCTGTAGTGACGTCAGTGATGGCTACTCCAGGCTTTACAGGGTTGCCGTTTCTTTCTCCAGTAGTGTTTAGAAGGCCACCCATAGCTGATGCTATTACGTCATAGCTACAAAAATAACATTTAATTAACTTGAGAATACAGATGAGTATACTTAAAGAGATTATCCAAGGAAGAGAAAAAAGGGTGGAAGTGTAAAGTGGGCGTGTCATAATTAAGCTGCACTCAATCCCGACAATATATTCTTATGAAAGAGTTAAGTTTATTATTGCTACTTTTGAATCTATGGTAAGTACCAGGTTTTTTTCGTAAAGTTATACTAAAAGCTTAAAATTTTTGGACTGTGACAAAATAAATCATATTAATGTGGCCTAAAGGCCATGATTGATATAAATAGAAACAACCAATTAAGCGAACTGTTTGTATGTAATGCAAATGTGACTAGTGGTTTATTTGTGTGAGTTTGGCGACAACGGTTCCAATATTCATTTTGTAAAGCAGCACTTCCACTAGTTTTTTCTCTTCCATGAGATTATCAAACAACAAAGTGCTTTAAAATTTTCTTTTTATCCTTTTACAACTTTAAGTTATCATCATAATCGAAATAAGACACTACTCACTTTACAATACATTAAAAAAATACTAAAAATAAAATACCATACCCAGGTTTCTTAGCATAAGGTCCCTTTTGCCCAAATCCCGTTACAGAACAGTAAATAAGCTGAGGGTTGATGGTGCTGAGCTTCTTGTAGCCCACGTCCATCCCGTCCAGTTTACCGGGTAAAAAGTTCTCCACCAACACATCACATTTGCGGGCCAAGTCATGCATGATGGCCTTACCTAAAATGTAACGTAATATTAATATTGTAGGACAATGTTTAAGATATTTGTCACAATCAATATACAACTCCAAATATACAGGTAGTGATTCAACAAAGAAATAAGAAAGAAGTTTATTTTCCTGCGCCCCTCGAGATGATTCAATAGTACAATTTTTGAAATGCAGAGTCACCAAAAGTAATGGTTTTTCCATATAAAAACGTTTTTTTAATAACTATAAAAGTATTTTATTTTTCAATTAATGTATTACCTTTTTTTTGCATGAACAAGCTACTGTTACATTAGGATTAAGTTTAGCACAACAAAGGAGTGATTTAAAATCGCTTGAGTTAGAATTTCAGCCATTTTGCAAACTGTAAGATTTTAACATTTTATAATTTTTCAAAACTTAAAACCAACTTCACCCCTAATAATATTTAAATGAGACATAAGTTTCTGGTGTTACTATTTTACAACATTGTCTTTACTATCTCTAGATGAAATGATAAGATTATTTGAATTTTATTATATTGAATAAATATAAGATAAGTTCAAGTAGCATTATCAAAAATATCATTTTAAAAAAGATGCCACAATTTCAACTTAGAGAGAGAGAAAGTGGCTTGTCACTAATCACTGTTTCTCTTGGACCAAGAACTTATACAAATACATTACCATGTCATCCCCGACAAGGTAGACAGAGCCCAGGGCCTTAAGATCCAAAGGCCTCACAAAAATAGAACTTGAAAGTATTCTATACATACAATAAAAAAGTAAAAAAATGTGTTTGTACATGTACATTGAATATATTTTTAAAAATTGAAGTAATGGAGACATTGTAATAGAGTAAGATTTAAAAAAAATGTCTGTCTATTGGTTTTTCTGTGTTTGCACACTCTAATCTTTGGAAATACTGGACAGATGGAGAACCATATAGTCCAGCTCAACTACAAGAAATATAAAAGACGCCTTAGCAAAAGTTGTTCAGTCTGATGAATATTTTTGTCCACATGAACGAAGTCCCATCAGCTAGTTACAAATAAAATAAGTAAGAAAACATGAAAAACTTCTTACCTTCCTGTGTCTTAAAGTCAATGCAGATACTCTTCTTATTTCTATTAATCGAGAGGAAGTAGTACGAATCCTTGTTTCCATTTATAAAAGGCGGCCCCCACTTCCTTGCTTCGTCTCCATCCAAGCTTTCCACCTTGATTACATTGGCTCCTAGGTCACCGAGGGTCATAGTACACAACGGCCCGGCGACTACACGCGTTAAGTCCAATACATTTATATCAGTCAACAACCCTGGCGATTTCGTCGAATATTCCACTTTCAAAACACATTTCCGACCCTTCAAAACACCAGAAAACAACGCCCGAACAGCCATCGCTCAGAAACACAATATTAAAAGTAAAACTGTTTACGACTGTGTACTTATCGCAACAGTCTTAACTTGTTAAATAGAAGAGATAAGACAGCCGAAACGGAAAATATATTGGAGTTTTACCTCTTGTGCCTGTGGAGATACGGTGGAAACCGCTGTGCTTGTGGTAGCCATGTCTTCGGATCGCAAGATTCTTTGATCGCCCATGAAACTATATATCATTAGTTAAAAATCTACACATTATACACTTCGATTAAGTTTAAGCGATTGATATCTTTTTGAATTATTAGAATAATTCTATTTTGCAACTTTATCAATCTTCGTTTGACTTTGACATTTATGAATGATACGCAATTTTTGCTGCGTAGATATTTCTAGAGATTACAATTCCATACAAAATTGATGGATCACGGTTTGTTTATTTAGAAATTAGCACTTTATGCATTTACTGGAACAAGGTGCAAAGCCTTTTGTTTTTCCCATTTGACATTTAACTTGATGTCAAATTGACATTGACAGTATTTTTTTCTAAAAGCGATTATAGGCAAAGGCATGGTATTAATACATACTATTCTTAAATAAAGTTTAAAGATCGAACACTTTTGTGCTTGGTGCCATTACCATGTCAAGGTATCAAGTTGAAATAAAGACTACAAAGAGTAGGTACTATCTACTATGAATTAACTATGTACTTACTTATTCATGCTTCTAAGTAACTGCTACGTAGTGATTATCTCTATGTTTTTACACTTTTTACGCGGAGTCAATATGCAAAAGGTTTTTTGTATGGAAAAACCATTTGCCATATTTTTCCAATCTAAAGGCTGTAGGTATTATCAATGTTTCCAGCTTCGAGGGCAAGAAATCAACGATGATTAATTCCCTATCTACTTAGTAGTAACTTGCTAAATAGACCATTTAGATACTATTTAGGAATTATTGCATTTTAGCACTACTTACTTACTTGAATATTCTATATCTTTGCATTTTAGGCATTTTGCTATAAATAATTTTTGTTCTCTAAGCAAGTTACAGCAAAAATTAGGCAATTTAGCCTAATTTTAGCCGTAACTTGCTTGTTCTTTTATTCAATCATTTTAGGCATTATATTTATTTATTATTTTTAGGCATTTTGCTCCCATGCTGGTCTGGGAGAAATAAAAAAAACTTAGAATGTACCAGCTGCTTCTCTTCCGACGCAGATCGTAAAAGCCGATCGAGGGAATGGGCAAAAATGCAAATCATGTTAACAGGTGATGCGGCTAGCCACCCATCACTGTATTGATTGCTTTTCCATCTTCTCGCCCACCATGACGTTAAAAGTGGCTTTTGGGTCTTGCTTGCGGCCCTGGGCTCTGTATAGAACCGCAAGACCCAAAATGCTCTGTCTGCCCCATTAGGGATAAAGACGTGATAGTATATTATGTATGTATTTTGCTTCGCAGACTAATTTTAAGTTAGACTCTCTGATCATAAATCTATTTACAAAGGGAGCCACATTGGAACTAGCGTCTTTTGCTTTTGGACTCAGGGTGAACTCGTCAGCCGAGGAATGACGGCCTCCTTGGCGTAGTGGTCACCATGCTAGTCCGCCACCCAAAGGTCCCGGGATCGATCCTCTTATTCGAACCGATTGTTATAAAATAAAGTATCGGCTAGGTCTGTGTGATTTGTCTGTATATACCTATTTATTTATTTATTATTTTATGTCTCCCTATTTTCCGCTTAATGCTAGACCTCCACGACACGACTTTTGCCTTTTCTTTTACTTCATCCATTAACGACCTTCTTAGTCTTCTTTTTGTTCTCTTGGCTTCCACTTTCCCTTCCATGATGTTATTTATGACGTACTCCGTGGCGTAGTGGTCACCATGCTGGTCCGCCACCCAGAGGTCCCGGGTTCGATCCCCGGTCAGGGCAAGTTGGAAAATGGCCTTTTTCAAATTATCCTGGGTCATGGATGTTTATTTATATATGTACTAGCCGAAGCCCGCGACTTCGTTGGCGTGGACTTTATGTCTCTGTAAAATGCTCATCAGGCTGAACAACTTTTCTAAGGCGGCATTTTAATATCTCTTATAGTTTTGCTGGACCATTATGGTTCTGCATCAGGCGTTCCATTTTCCAATATCATTTACACCCTATATGTTGCCCAGGCTTAATAGCTATATAACAAAAAAAGTTTCATTTGATTCCGTCCAGTATTTTCGGAGATTAGCGTGTACAAACAGACAAACAGACAAACAGACAACAGACAAACAGACAGACATTTTTTTTAAATTCTTACTCTATTACTACGTCTCCGTCGCCCCCCATATTTTTTTTGGAAATATATTTAATGTACAGACACTTTTTTTACTGTTTTATTATATGTATAGATTTGATATAAAATATAGTATCGTTGAGTTAGTATCCCATAACACAAGTCTCGAACTTACTTTGGGGCTAGCTCAATCAGTGTAATTTGTCCCTATATATTTATTTTTATGAAGTTGTCATGCCGCATTAGGTGGCCATTCGTTATCCATCATCTGTTCGCGTCGTTCCAGGACTAACGCAGTTCAGTTTACAGTACCTGGGCGACCGAGCTTTGCTCGGTTTCATCTCAAACATTAACTATTTTTGTTTAAACTTGTCTAAAAACAATGCAAAATAAAAAATGATATATAAACTTAAACATAAAAAAAACAAAAGTAAGTCACCGAGTGGGATTCAAACACGTAACACTCTTTCTAGCGGTCGGTATCCTTAACCGTTGAGCTAAAAACAAGGCGGTCGGCGCGACGAAATTAGCGACCATATTCTGCGTGGAAAGAAAAACGCATGAAAACTCGAAAACACGCGCTTTCCCAAACATGAGACTAATCTAGATCGATTGTTTACCCCCGAAAACCCCCATATACAAATTTTCAGCGAAATCGTTAGACCCGTTTTCGAGATCACAGAAATTTATAAATATATATACAAGAATTGATTAGTTATACAGCTTCGAAGCTAATGTGACGCAAACATGTCAGTTCTGTCACGGTTCGCAGATTGACACCAATCAAGGCATCATTCCAAGACTTGTCGCACTAATTTGATTAAAATCTTCTGTTTAATAAATAATTAACAAGTAATTTGTTGGTTCTCTATTTTTTAACGTTACGTGTGATCGTTATAATCATAATCAGTAAACCAATCTCGTAAGTACAGAGACGAAAATAAAAATAAAATTAAAAAAAACATAAATAGGTATTCGAATTGAACCTCCTCCTTTTTTGAAGTCAAAATGCTTTAAGTACCTATTCTCTCCCACTCCATCGTAACAAGAGAGATTGACTTATTTATATCCTTTATTTTTACATGTTGGTCGCCAACCCGGTATTTTTGCGAATCTCGCGGTCGCTGGAAATATTCCAAAGAATTCTGGGTTCAGAATACTTTATGTTCTGTAGCGGATCCAGAGGAGGGTCTCGGGGGCTTCGTGCCCCTCAAAAGCAGTTGTTCCGGAACAAAATTAGTAATCTTAAAGTCGATGGGGCAAAAAGGTTCTCGAATGGCGACCGCGTACTTGCAAGCAAAGGACACCCACAAGGTAGTGTGATGACTTGCCCTAGGTCGCTAGAAGGCGCTGGATGCAGGCCGCTCTAGATCGGTCATTTTGGAGATCCTTGAGAGAGGCCTATGTCCAGCAGTGCACGTTATGCGAATGAAATGATGATGATGATAGATAGATAGATAGATAAAGACTTTATTTGTACCCACAAAGACACACAACACAATACAATACAATAATTAAACCAACGAAATGATGATGTTGAGGAAATCTTAAAGTATTATCTTCTAACTTGATTGAAGAAGATTGAAGTGAAAAGATAGTTAACCCAGTTTGAGTACCTACGCATTGCTAGCGCTTTCGCAAGTTCAGCAACCCCAAGCATGGTCTGTACTTGTGGCTTGATGACTACAAGTGGTATAATAATTCCTAGAGATAGTACCATGCTTCAGAAGGTACGTATATATGTGAGATGCCTTTCGGCAGCTTGAAAAGTCTGGCAACAGTGTCGGTCACTTATTCACACGACAAACAAAAACTTGATAAAAGCAAATTCTCGTTAAAATTACTAGTAGGGGCTTGGTAGATCTAATGGGTTAGGACAAGCTGAAATAAGTAGCCATCCACCTACAATGGTCAGATGACCTGAGCATGCAGGAAAGCTTAGGATGCAAGCTGCTTTCTATAACGTCGTCTTCTGTATTAGTCATTTTGAAAATACTTGTGGAGCCATGTACGACTAACTAAGAGTCCCCTTACCCTAGACTAAACTATAGTTTTCCATACACACGTAGTCTACGTTTTATTTCGAAACGACATGCCCGATTTCGGCAAAATTTTGTAACTTCAAAGATATATTATTGCAGTTATCTAGGGTTATTATTGGTTTCCAACGGTAAAAATATGACCTTGAAATAAAATATAGTGTGTTATATCATTTGTGATAAACTTCTACCTACATCATTATATCTTTTTTGAAGTGAAAACTTCTTTAGCGGCGTTGTGCACTTTTTTTGAAATGGGTAAAAAAAGTTAAACTCGCGTCAGGACACGTGGCCTGATCGAAAATTCGTAAGACGGCGCAGGGCGCTTGCGCGAATGTTCGTGTGTGTTTATGTTACAGCGTGTTACGCACATCCATGGATGGTGACAGCTGATGGCTCGACCGTCTGTGTAGTGGCCATTCTGCTGTGTATTTGAAAATGATTTCATTGAAAATGAATTTGGTCATGCTTGTGACATTTGTGACAGACTGTGTGTTGTTCAGAAAAGATTTGAAATATTTTATACTGATAATTAAAGCAATTTGTGCAAAATTATTCCCTAACCATTCTAAAATATCAAAAATGCACAACGTTAATATTCAAGTTTTCACTTCTGCCGGCACTCCCAGAGTGCAACCCGTCGTTTTTTTTTATTGTGGGCACCAATTACAACCCTAAATAAATTTCTTAAAAATTACAAATTTTTTCCGAAGTCTGACATGTGTCTACGTTTATATAGAAAAGTCTAGGGTAAGGGGCTTCTTCATCGCGGGAAGACTTTTTATGCATATGAATTTCTGTTCTGTGCATATGAACGTGAATGTACTTACTTCTCCAACGACAATCCTGGATCCGCCACTGTTATATTTGAAGCAACGTTTAACGAACCGAAACTACGGATGCTCCTACATCAACTGTAAATTTTAATCAAAATGTATTTTATTATGATTTTATTGCATCCCAGCTCTGGTTTGTTTGTTAAATTGTGTCGACCGAGTATGATTTAATGTCGCTGGTCTATAATTTCGTTTTTATGTGTCTTCCTAGTTGAGGCTAGCGAATCTGGTTCTTTAGTCATTTAGTTATCAAGACCCATATAGTATGGATGTTTATCTATATTGTACTTGTGGTAAAATATACTATAGTTGAGTTATCCCATAACACAATTCTTGTTTTACCTTTTAAACTTACCTCACAAAATTTCACGAGAATCAGTTGAGAAATACGACCTGTAGGCTATAAAAGCCGGACAATAGCATTGGCCAATCTCGAAGCTAAGCTTCGTTTACTCGGTCAGAAATACAAAAAAAGAAAGGAGTCAATTTATAATTATAAAGTTCATAAATACATACATTAACGTAATATTAGTGTATGTTGGTACAGTACGTAGACAATGTGGAAGAACCATACCCGTAATAAATCGAACCATGGGCTATTCTAGATCACTATAGTATAATAGAATCGAAATAACAGAAAAAAAACGAAAAAAAACACATTTCCATACTAAAATGTGCAGCCGCCCGCTCAATTTGTTGGGGAATGTCGAATATTTTTTGGTTTTTTGTCTGTTATTTAAATTTAATTATTCTATAGTGATGTAGTATAGTAGTTTGATATATAACGGGTATGTCCTTCCACGTAGTATTACAGTAACATGAGGCAATCATCTAATTTCTGCGCAACGACTGTAAAGCAGGATGGCGGAAACCCTGAATCATCAGGACGTAAACTATTCCCGCCGTCGTAAACGCAGATCAAAAGTAGATTAACAGCCTCTTGGGACTCTCGAGATGTACTTCATCGCTGCCCACGTACATACAAATGTGCTTCTTACTATATATCATATCTATAAAACATTCGCCCAGAAAATTTCTTAGATCTTGACGTTTCCGTAAATATAGAAGATTTTGACGTGACAACGTCTTAAATTAGGTTGCGGCTGGGAGTCACTTATGAAAAAGTGTAACGCTCGGTAACGTTACGATGAGTCACCGAACGAGAGAGAGGCCCGCCGAATGCCTTGCGTCTCTCTCCCACTCAACTATGATCGCGTTGTCGCGTAAAACTTTCGCCCGTATACCGACTTTACAGGCAACCAATTTTTTTTCTAGTGTTCAAACTTTTAAACGTTTATATTTTATATTACGCCAAACACATTCGATTATGAAGAACTTAACAACTCATTAATCAACTTTCATAGATGCTTGGTTGGCTGGAAGAGTTCCCTTCCTGGGATAAGACGCGATAAGCCACGATTGCTGCAACAACTAAGTCACGCATTGCAAAATGTTTTCGTAGAGGACCTCTACGCTGTAGCGAACCGCCACGACCTTTCTACGCTTTTGTAGGTTCGTAGAGGATTTCTACGCCGTAGTCATTTTCTTCGACTATTCTACGCCTGTGATTCTACGCTTGGTCGTAAATGCAATACGGCTAACAGCCCATCACTATTTTTGTGGAAGTGTATCGTCGCCTGGAAAACTCGACTCCGCGCACCCTGGATTCTCCTTAAGCTCCTTTTAGGACCGGATAAATAAAATTTCCAGGATCGGGAAAATATTTCGTGTATTTCGCTTGTAAGCCTTTTCACTTCAAAGAAAAACAAAATCAATGACACTTACTCAATAAAAAAATATTAAAATTCAAACCCAATAAATACAAAAGGAGGCCGCAACATCCTCCGCCCCTGCGCAGACGCAGCATCTAACTATGTCCCTAATGATGAGCAAATTAATTTAGTATTATTGACTTCCCATCCAAAAAATTAACCTACAAATTCAACCTTACCGGTACCTTCACTTGGCGGCCAGAGCGAGTGATCTGTGGTAGATAGGGGCAAAGACCGAGCTTCGAGCTTGTTTTATTGTTATTTGACGCTGATGATTGGGAATCGCTCAAGGCTTGTGCGATCTCCAAAGGATAAAGACGTTGTAAAGCTCTAGTTCTTACTCCTCGAGCCGTTTTAACTCGTGCCACTCGAACTTCACTATCCACTCCAGGTATAATTTCAAGAACTAATCCTAAAGGCCAATTAATGCGTTTTATATCATCTGATCCTAACAAAACGATGTCACCTACGTTAATTCCCTTCGATGTTTTTGCACACCGCTGAGTTAACATCGACAAATATTCGCTACGAAACCTTTGCTTTAGCTGCTCGCTAAGCCTTTGAATGTAACGATATCGCGCGGTTAAATTAGAAGATTCCATACTATCTAAGTCTGCGATATTTGATGGTCCCACCTGTAGGAACATAGCCGGAGTCAATGGTTTCAGGTTTTCCGTTGAATCCGTGAGATAAGTCAGGGGACGAGAATTTATGGTGGCTTCAACCTCACACAAAACTGTATAAAACTCCTTCTCATTGAGTGCTGCCTTGCCTAAGACTTTTTTGAGAATCTCCTTTACTGAACGTACCATTCGTTCCCACCATCCTCCCCACCATGGCGCTAGTGGTGGTATGAAACGCCATGATATTTTTTCTATTGAGGTTTTTGCTACAACCTCATTCCAATCAATGTCATTTAATAAGTTAACGGTACCACGAAAATTAGTTCCATTATCACTGTACATAAGTCTCGGACGAGCTCTCCTTGAAATGAACCTTCTTAAAGTTAACAGCGGACGTATTTTAGTATTTAGACTCGTTTCCTTGACAACTGCGTGATGTGGCAAATAGTGACCTAAATTAGATTGGTCTTCTTTCACCACTTCAATGATTCCACTCTCTACCCATTCATTAAAAACATCGTCGTAATCTTTAAGTAAGTTTAACTTTTTAAGTCTACCAGTTGTAGAAAAAAGACGTTTTTGCGCAGAATCATAATTGGTGGACAAAACACTGGAAGTGTCTTTCCATGGAAGACGAACTTCATAACGGCCGTCTCTATTTACCTTAATAGTTGCTCTAAAAAAAGCGTCAACCTCTTCTTCATGACATTTAGCGCTTTGGACTTCCGCCTCGTCCTTAATGCCTAAGGTTTCCAATTTCCACAAATCATCAACGTCAAATGTACAACAATGAGTGAAATTGTAATTTTGAGAATACATACCATAGACGGGACCCTGTAATACCCAACCCAGCTTTGTTTCTAACGCGATCAACCTTTGACTCACTTGCTCTGACCGCCCAGTATACAGCTGACCTAAAAAATCAGAACCGATTAGAACAGAAATTGTTGTTGTATCATCCACACAATCAGAAAGATTTATACCTTTTTTATTTAATTCGGTTAATATATTACTAGGTTTGATCTGTGGTACATCATCACAAACCTTTTTTTGCTCAAGCGCTTCTAATTGAAAAGAAAAACTTTTATCTAGGCTTCTGCATTGCAAATCATACGCATTGTGAGTCTCCAGCTTAGTGACTACACCGCCAAATAAATAATGTGTCAATTTTTCTTGACCAATTGGTTTGGCGTTAATCATTTTTACTGCGTCCGACTTTACAAATGATCGTTGAGCACCTGAGTCTAAGAGAGCTCTGACTCTGACAACCTTATCTCCTTGCATTATTTCCATTTTTACTGTCTGTAGTAACACAGTTGTGTTTGTGGTTGCTTTTAGCATAGATGTTTTTTCTACAACTTTGTTCTCCAATTCTTTAATTGCTGTACACATTATTGGGTAATGCCTTTTTTGACATACCACACATTTTGGGAATTTGGTACATTTTCTAGAGAAGTGACCTATTTTTAAACAAATATGACAAGCCTTTTTTTTGTTTAAATGTTCCTTTCTTTGTTCCATAGTCATTTTTATTGGAACTCTGCATTCGGAGCTATTGTGACTAGGTCTCTGACACCAAATGCACTCACTTGAATGAGTTAGTTTCACATTCTTCGAATCTACTACCGCCGCAGCTGTTAACAAGGATGCCGATGGAGTGGCTGCGTCATTATCATTTGAACCTTGACTTCTTGCCATTTTTATTCTCTCTTCGGACTCTACCTCTTTTTTCAGAAAATCTAATATGTTTGATAGCTCGGCATTAGAATCCCGGTTAGTTCTAGTCCATGCTCTCAAGATATCTTCTGGTAAGGCAGATTCCACCATAGGAAACAAGAAGGCTGTATATTTGTCCTGTGTAACGCCTAAGGACTCCAATGAAAGTATTTGTGTCATTAGCTGGTCGTACAGCGCCCGAGTTGACAATGACTTTCCTTTTCCGGCCACCAATTTTAACATCTCTCTTACGTAATGTTGGATGATAACATCGTCTTTTCCGTATCTTTCTTTAAGTTGGCAGATTACCTTAGCATAATTAGCAGACGATGGTGGAAAACTTTCTACAAATTCCCTTGCACAGGAGCCCTTTTCCATGCATTGAAGCAGGTATTGGAATTTATCACTGTCGTCTATCTCTTCGTCATTATGTATTTTGGTATACTGAGACCAAAATTGTAACCACCTGGAAACACATCCGTCGAATTTCGGGAGTTCCAGTTTTGGCAAACGAAAAAAGCGACGTCCTGTGCTGCTGCAACTCTGGTTGTCCTTCTCATTATGTTTTTCTGCACTCGAGGTTGCCCGATTAATAGTTTCCTTAATGAGGTAAAAACTACTCGAATACTCCTCCGTCTTTTCTATGTCATACTCGAGGAAATTTTCATCCCGTTCTGGATCCTCCAGCCAAACTGACATTAGCCTATTCTGTATTTCAGTAAGCTCCTTGTTTATTGTTTCTAATTTATCGAACTCACTCACGGCTTTTAAGTCGTCTTTTTCTAATAAATATTTCTCAATTTTTTTTCTACTTATCGTAAATTTGGTTCTTATGATTTTCCTGTTTGATAAGATTTTGTCCATTTTGTCTTCGGTCGCCACAATGTGGAAGTGTATCGTCGCCTGGAAAACTCGACTCCGCGCACCCTGGATTCTCCTTAAGCTCCTTTTAGGACCGGATAAATAAAATTTCCAGGATCGGGAAAATATTTCGTGTATTTCGCTTGTAAGCCTTTTCACTTCAAAGAAAAACAAAATCAATGACACTTACTCAATAAAAAAATATTAAAATTCAAACCCAATAAATACAAAAGGAGGCCGCAACAATTTTGATTCCTTTTTCAACTACAGACCTAAAGGTAAAGACATGCACGTACATATATACTATCACGTCTTTATCCCTAACGGGGAAGACGGAGTATTTGGTGTCTTGCGACTCTAAGAAGACAGTGCCCAGTTCCCCAAGCCTAAGGGCACTTTTATAGCGTGATGTTGGGCGTGAAGGTGGAAAAGTAATCAAATAGTGATGGGTTGCTAGCCGCATCGCCTATTTATATAATTCTCCGTTTCATCGGCTTCTACGATCTGCGATTCAAAGGTACAGTCAATCACAATCAAATAACGTAATAAATAAAATGTGACCAGAAATGAAATGTTTCTAAAATACTAACAATTTGAAAAATGCAATTTTCGTGTGGCGATGACAATTTTCGTGACAAATGGTACAGACCTACATGACTGACACGTAGGTATTGGACCATTAGTCACAATGTCACTTAGATCGCTATCTCTTCTCTCTCTTGTGACAATTCTATCTAGTTGTTTCTTGTTTATAGTACCCAGTGTTACGGTAGTAATTATATTATATTTGCCAATACCTATTTGTAAATGTATCGAGTGGGGGGGCCTGGTGACCTGTAAGACAGGTTCTTAGGATACCTAGTTCAGGCGCCAGTCGTCCACAACAACCCTGTACATCATCTGTAATGTATCTACTAATGTTTTAGTTTGTTTTTTTTACTGTTATGTTTTGCACAATGTTTATTAACTATAGTTATTAAGTTAACTTTTTGTTGTTGTGGATGGAAATAAACAATATTTTTATTTTTATTTATTTTTATAATTATCGTATTATTTGTCGAAATCAGGTGTGGTGGTCTTTTTAAACAGTACAACAAAAACTTGGTCTATATTTGCAAACTTCTGGCCTTGCTTACTATCACGCTTATGTGTGGATTTTCGATCTTGCAACCCTTGGTTCTTACTGCTCAGGTTCTATCAAGTTTCTGGGACTTCATACGTCATAACATCGCACTTGCCTATAATTGCAAATTTACAATTTATTACAGATGCTAGATTTAGTCGCATTATGCCTACTTTATTATACACCAGTGCTTAGAATACAAATTGACTACAAAATGTACAACCAAAAGCAGAAAGATATTATACCTATAAAAGCCAGAGAGCATTATATGTTCCTATCACGAGATTCTATATTACACAAAGGTGGCTAAGTGCGATTTTACATAAGTAAAAAAGAAGGCATATATAGTTCGATGTTATGTAAGAATGTTCCATAAAGTTAGAATAGGGCCATTCCAAGTCCTCTCGTGGATGCCGTAGAAGCCGACTTAGGAAATACAAGCTAAACAAAGCTTATAAACATCAGTGAGACATCTCCACTCTAACCCGTCTGGCCAGCGAAGAGAGTGTAGGCCAAGTATGGCTCTGGTAGAACAGAGAGGGTCGTGCAGTGAAGACAAAAAGACGCGATGATGATGATGATGATAATGATGAAACTTAGGGCGATAGTAGGCATCGTGCTACAAAATCTCTCAATGACCCAAACAGAAAAAAGAGTAATGACCCATTCGACCACTTTGACCCAAAAATGACAAAACATCATGAAATCCATTTTCCAAAAATCAAACGTTATTTGTTGACACAAATCAGGGCGCGGACAGCTGTTTGTCTCGCTAATGAGTTCACAGAAGTGGATGAACGCTGAAATCAAACACGTCTAAAAAACAAGTTGTTTTATACAAAAACACGATGTAAATACTACGCCTGTGATTCAGAAACCAATATTAGAATTAACAGACATGACTTCGCACTTCTCGCAAGTCGAACAAATACTGTTTTGTAGATTTTCTTTCGGCGTTTCTTCTTAGCAGTAGGCGTTCCTAAAGATACGTAACATACTATCACGTCTTTATCCCTAATGGGGCAGACAGAGCATTTTGGGTCTTGCGGCTCTATGCAGAGCCCAGGGCCGCAAGACCCAAAAGCCACTTTAGCGTCATGGGGGGCGAGAAGATGGAAAAGCAATCAATACAGTGATGGGTTGCTAGCCGCATCGCATGTTAACATGATTCGCATTTTTGCCCATTCCCTCGATCGGCTTTTACGATCTGCGCGGGAAGAGAAGCAGCTGGTACATTCTAAGTTTTTTCATTTCTCCCAGACCAGCATGGGAGTACGTAAGTAAGGAGAAAGATACGTAAGTAGTTAGTAATCTAGAATCGAAATATACCTGCCTTCTTCTTTCGTGTCGAATTGGCTAGGTATATGTAATAAACCTGGCTAGAGTTTGGCCACGTCTAATCTATACATATACTCTATATCTATACATATAATAAAGCAAAACATTGAATATATTTCCAAAAAAATCTGGCAATGCAGAAATTGTAACCACATAGATTGTAACAGAGTAAGAATTTAAAAAAATGCCTGTCTGTTTGTTTGTTTAGACGGTTCTGAGCGACAGAAAAGAATAGTGAACTGTCGTGGCCTATAGTCCTACAGGATCTTATATTCCGAGGGAAGAAGAGAAATGCGGCTGTACGTATAACCGTTTATTCCGAACTGACACATCGAGTACATAGCAACCACTGACCTCCATATATACAAGTACGCTGGACCTATGATACCCTTAGAAATGACAGCTCTTTATTGTGCCTATTTGAAGCGCCCCCAATGCGTGGGAAGACAACTAAATCTGACGTAACTTTTAGTTCCGTTCCCACCCACTGCTACGAATGCCTACGATCAGCGCCAAAATGGCGAAAATCAAATCGCCTCACTATGGCCCGGCTAATCATAGGTCCAGCGTACTTGTATATATGGAGGTCAGTGATAGCAACTTACAGCTACCCACCACCATTCATTATTTACCAACCTACATACATCACAAATAGCAGTGTAGAAAAGTGCTGTTCCGTAATGCCAGATTTAGCCCAACCATTGTCGAATAGTTCCAAAGCATATATATTGTTGTACCTACACATTGAAGCTCATTAATGCTCTGTCTGCCCCATTAGGGATAAAGACGTGATAGTATGTATGTATGTATGTATTGAAGCTCACAGTCACAGGACAGAAATAGACTATGAATTAACTTTTGATCAAAACAACTAACCACTTCAACCACGCAGTGGATAAATATAAACTGTTTTAAAATGTTGAACGAATTTATGCTAATTTCAGTGTTTTATAAATTCTCTCGTCGCTTTCAGCATGACTGTTTTAACCAGTTTAAAGATGGAGGAGGTTCTCAATTCATCGGATTTTTTTTATTTTGTATGTTCATGGATTCCTCGCCTGGACCGTTTTTTTTTAATTGGAAGCCTTTCCTGGTTCCATATTAATTTGGTGAAGATATAAAGAACTTATTTTTTGTATAAAAAGACTTTACTATTTGTCTATTAATAATCTTTCATGATGATTTGTGAGTAGAGAAAAAAAATTAAAATGTAAAGCTGTCTCTCTTCCCGCGCAGATCGTAAACGTCGATTGAGGGAATGGGCGAAAATATGAATGTTAATAGGCAATCCAACCCGTCACTAATTTGATTCCTTTTTCACCTTCTCGTTTACCATCACGCTAAAAATGGTCTTTGGGTCATGTAGCCCCTAATAGGATATGTCTTTCCCATTAGGGATAAAGACGAGATAGTGTTTGTACTAGTGTATGTAGAATTTTTCAAAACTTAAAACCGACTCCATCACCAAACTGATTTTAATAAAATTTCTATGGACAACTTTCAAGTTTGCCTTTTAAAATAAAAAAGCATTTTCCAAATTTGTCCAGGCGTCTTCGAGTATCCGGGGAACACACTTAAAAGAAAGATTGTTTTCTCAGCATCACCTGTTGGTTGACTGGCAGAAAAGGCCTCAGGCCTTAAGTCCGCCATTTAAATTTATTGTAATAAAACGAAATAAACAAATAAAACTTTCCGTGTCGTTTCCAGGAGAGTAGAATAGAGCCGCTCCAAGTCCCCCGTGGATGTCGTAGAAGGCGACTTAGGAATTACAAGCTAAACAAAGCTTATAAACATCAATGAGACCTCTCCAACCCTCTGACTCTGACCAGCGTGGAGAGTGTGGGCCAAGTATTCTGGCTGCTCTGGCCAAGTATGGCTCTGGTAGTACAGAGAGGGCCATGCTCCTGCAGTGGAGACTGATCTAAATCTGATGAAATAAATAAATAACCTCCTCCATTTTTGAAGTCGATTAAAAAAGGCAAATCAGTCGTTGAGACGTTACTGCAGTTGGCTGCAGACCTGACCTCGTAAAAAACTGGCATTCATCAATAGTATTTACAGGTCCTTCAACTCTTGTCCAGAAATATTTTTGAACTTTTTGGTACCGAGATTTTTATGGAAAATTTAACCCGTATGACAAACGTATCTAGCTAGAAGAATGGGTATATGTAGTGGTCATCATGACAAGCTGTCACACTGGAGGTCCCTGGTTCGATCCC
Organism: Acrobasis consociella; assembly: GCA_963555685.1. Lineage (NCBI taxonomy): Eukaryota > Metazoa > Arthropoda > Insecta > Lepidoptera > Pyralidae > Acrobasis > Acrobasis consociella. The sequence goes on from OY743106.1 coordinate 1,893,140, forward strand.
CGGTCAGTTCAAGGGAAAATGATATTTTTCAGATTGACCCTGGATCTTGGATGTTTTTCTAGATATGTATTTTTATAAAATATAGTATCGTTGAGTATGGGATACTCCCATAACACAACTCTCTAACTTTGGGTTAGCTCAATCTGTGTAATTTGCCCGTATACTTATATTTATTTATCTGACTCATATTTATATTTTTTGTAAAATATATATTCGCTCTAAATGGTGAAATCATATGTACATAGCGTTTAAAACCCTGTATGTTATCTAAAATCTTACGTGTGTCAAATATTTAAAAAGAAAAAAAGCTAAAGCTGCCTAGGGATATTTATGGCTCGACGGACTGATGACAGCCGGAAAAAAACGTTTTTTTTATACTTTTGGTCACCCAACCAATTGTTAAATTTCTTAACTTGCGAAAACGCAACGCGTAGTCCTACCGAGCTTCTCATAATATGCAAATTAAAAACGTCATCGCATGATATGAGAGTAAAAAACAAAAAATCCTACATTATTATGTTTTCAAGCAATTATCTCCAGTACATTACGCAACCACATCTCCAGTGAAGTGTTATTGCGTACGCGCATTAGTATCAACAATGTGAGTGACGTCACGGGCGATGTTCCAGCCGAAATAAACGTTCTCCAGCCAACAGGGACGCATCCAGGGCGATCCAAATCTCGCTGGAGAATTCCAGACAATTCCATTCCTATATGCGAATTTAATTACCAAAAAAGAAAATCTTATCGATTGTAAAAATAAAAATAGTTCGCAAAAATCGTAGGTTGTTACCCCACAAATACCCCAGACATTTGGCAACAAAGGGAGCTAAAAGGAAAAAAATGTAAATAATTAAAATGTGTCCCCCACCGAGCATACCGGCCCGACGGGCAATAAATCACTCTCGTCGCCGCACCGAAAAATAGAAATAAAACGTCACATAGCGAAAATTGAAAAAATAATTGTATATCAAGCTTTGTATCGCAGATTTTCCTCAGTTGCTTTGTACCCGCCACGGTGACAGCTACACGATGAATACTGAAGGAACCAACCTCATTGCCACGTACTGCATCCTTCTGCTGCTGCTGACAGCATTATGGCTGCTCTACTCATCCGCATTCTAAACCGTAAGTGTTCTCCATTCTTTGGAACGCGCTGGAAAATTCCAGAAATTTAAATCCGTGTCAAAACCGTCCCTCTCAATTATTATTCTTTTCTTTGATAGTTGTTTCAACACCATAAATCTTATAAATATCCAGCGGTGGTTTTATTCGTTGAAAATTATTTGTTTGCTGTGATGTGAGTGATATTTTTAATCCGTGCGGCTTTAAATAAAGTGTAGGTGTGTATTCGTCTCCAGTTCCAGAAATAAGTTGCAACAACGTATGCAATTATTTCTGAAACAGTTACAATTAATTTGTGTGTCAAGTTTGTGAGATATGTAGATCATGTTGCAAATTTACTTAATATTTTTGTGGAAGTAATTAGGATCAAAGTGCTCATGTGGTGTAAATCGAGTATTCTTATCAACGTATTCACACAATTAAATGTTCTTCTTCTTTGATAATTAAGTACTTCGGATTTTCAAAGTTTTTTTTCAAAATTTTTATCTATTTATATTTTTTTGTAACCGATTTCCAAAAAAGGAGGAGGGTATCAATTCGTCGCGATCTTTTTTATGTAGTTATGTTCACTGATTATTCGAAGACGCCGGAACCGATTTGGAAAATTCTTTTATTTGAAAGGGTTTACTCGTCAGGTGGTCCCATAGAAATTTTATCAAAATCGGTTGTGTAGTTTGGGGGTGAAGTCGGCTTTTAGTTTTGAAAAATTATGGCCTCTGTATTTCGTGTTATTGACATAATACTATTATTTTTGATATAATTTCATTTGAAAATATGGAATAAGAGACGTGACTTAATTTCTTATAAATATAAATATGCAAGTGGAAGTATTTTACAGTAATCTAAAACACAGCGCAGCAAAAAAATATTGGAATGAATACATTCCAAAATTTCCAGCCGAGTATGGCCCTGTGCAATCACATCCGTGCTCCAAAAGTAACATCTTCGATACTGTAGCTCAGTGCTACGTCCGTGGCAAGGCTGGAAGGCTGCAACCATGCCGATGAACGCGGAAACCGTCAACCTAGCCGCCACCTACATGATCCTCGTGATACTACTGTTCTTCCTTTGGCTACTGTATTCCACCATCTATTAGCATTTGTAAGTGATTTTGAAACAATAAGTGGACGAGAAAGTGGTATTATTGCGTCTCAAAGTTGAAGTAATTTCATATCATCTAAGTGCGTCCCCGGTTATTATTTGTGTGCGTAGTGATTTACGAGTATATTCTCTTTAGTTGTGTGCTGCCTCAGAGCCTGTCTTGTCAGAGGGTCTTGTGTCCGTAAATGTGTTAAAAATTATGCGTTCTAGAGTTGAAGTAGATATGGATGACATAGTCGGGGAAGATTGATCTTTTTATAGCTTTGTTAGACAAGTTCTCAGCATCGCGTCAATGCGAATAGCTAGTGAAAAGTGATAAAGTGTTGATGTTGTCGCTGTAAAGATGGGGATGACAGAGGAATTTCGGTGTAAATGTTAGAGGAATTTCAGTGTGGATGACAGAGGAATTTTCGTGTAGATGACACATGAGTTTTCGTTTAGGTATAGGTGTAAAGGAATTTGTTTTACCTACATTTCTGTTATGGAACGGGATAAGGGTGGACAGGTGCCTCAATAAAAAAAAATATTTTCGTGTTGTTGACAGCTGACCAGATAATTTGTAAAAATAGATAGAAAATGTTGTTCGTATTTAATTTTGATGACTCAGACGAAAACAAGTCTATGCGTATATACTTGTTTTTAACCTTTTTTGGGTTCCGTACCCAATGGGTAAAAACGGAACCCTATTAATAAGATTGCTGTCCATCTGTCTGTCCGTTTGTTCGACTTTCTGTATCTCATATGAACCGTGATATCTTGACAGTTGAAATTCATATATTATGTATTTCTGTTGCCGCTATAACAACAAATACAAAAAACAGAATAAAATAAATATTTTTATGTGGGACTCCCATGCAACAAACGTGATTTTTTACAGATACTTAACCCTTCGGAACCCTTACCCGCGAGTTCGACTTGCTTGGCCGGTTATTTCTAATTTTGCGCCTAATAAAAAAACGCAGGTGTGTAAATGCGTCACACAATTGGGTACTTTCCTAAGTCAATAATAAATTATTTTGTACTAATAAAAATATAAAGCGTCGCAAAATAATGTCACTTGTCTTTGAACGTATCCATTTTAATGTGATTTTAAATTTATTATTGCAGAAAAACTGATAATAAGAGCGCTATTTGACTTCAAAAAACTATGACGTCATCTGCCTGTATTTCGTACAAAATCCCATAGAAACTGTTTGTTTTGACGTTTAGAAAAAAGTATCTGATTTGACTTGTTGGAAAATAGCGTTTTTTTACATTATTAGCTGGTGCCCACGACTTCACTCGCGTGAAATTTCAAAATGAACCTTTTTCATTGACACGGACTTCAATGATACAAAACCAAATATTGCTCTAAGTCGTGCTGGATCTATTTGTAGAAATTGAGTGTAAATCCATTTAGCAACTTTGGAGATTAGCACGTGCATACAGTCAGACACAAAGACGAGAAAATTCAAGAGTTTTTGTATTTTCTTATTGCACGCGCTCTTTGTGTGTTCTCATTTTATTTTATGAATGTACCCACAGACACTTTTTTTTTTTACTGTTTCAGTAAATGTAAGATCCGAAATTTTTGTACATATACCTATAAATATCACGTCTTAACGGCTAATGGGGTAGACACAGCAATTTTTATCTTACAATATTTTTCAATTTTATGATCGAAGTGTGAAAATAAAAGCAATTTGCTTCCCGGCCTGTCATCCTTATATATTAACGTGCATTTATAAATGTGAGGAGTCGGGAGGCGCGTCAGGCTTAATATTTGTGTTTTTTTCTTATTGCACGCGTTCTTCGAGTGACCTAAGCCCATTCTCATTTGAATTTATAAATGTACCTACAGACACGAGGTTTCTACTGCTTCAGTAAATGCTTTGATTATACAGTCTCATGTTAAATAGATTTTTTTTGTACCTATATCACGTCTATATGAAGTAGACACAGCAATTTTTATCTAACAATATTTTTCAATTTTATGATCGAAGTGTGAAAATAAAAGCAATTTGCTTCCCGGCCTGTCATCGTTATGTATTAACGTGCATTTATATATCTGAGGAGTTGGGAGGCGCGTCAGACGTGGGCGCAGCAAAAGCTCCCGAATTCAGTCCTCTGGAGCCGCTTGTCCAGTGAAAACGCAGCCGCCATGCCTAACCACGAGACCACCAACCTCATCGCCACCTACCTGATCCTGCTACTGCTACTGGCCAGCCTGTGGCTCCTGTACTCGGGGCTCTACTGAGGTGCATTTTCTAGTGTTTTCTGTGGAAGTGTTTGAAGTGTTGTTGTGCTGTTTTTTCAGAGTTACTTATGACTGCCTCTGTAGTGTAGTGGTTAGAGCGTTCGGCTCATACCCGGGGGTCGCGGGTTCGATTCCCGGCGGGGGCAACGACTTTGTGTTGTTGTCCTAGTTTGGTTAGGACATTGTAGACTGATCACCTGATTGTCTGATTAGTAAGATGATCCGTGCTTCGGAGGGCACGTTAAGCCGTCGGTCCCGGTCACTGTCTTTGACATTGGTCGTCACCTAAAACCATGTCAGAGGCCTTTAAGGCGGTTTAAAAACTCTGACACTAGTGTTAGTCACTAACACACTCGATAAGAAGAAGAAGAGTTACTTATTACTATTTTCAGAGCTACTCACGCGCACTTATTGTCCCAAATTGTAGGAATTGTTGGTCAAACTATTTAAAATAACCGCCTAAGTGCGCGTCGGATCGCGCATGATGGTTTCGTGCCGTTATCTATAAAAAATAATAGGCCAAGAGCGAGTCGGACTCACGCATGATGGTTTCCGTACCATTATCTATAAAAAATAACCGGCCAAGAGCGAGTTGGACTCGCGCTTGAAGGTTTCCGTACCACCATCTATATAAAATCACGTTTGATATATGCGAGCCCCAGTTAAATATTTATTTTATTCTGTTTTTAGTATTTGTTTAAAATTTATCATGTGTGAAAATTTCAACTGTCTAGCTATCACGGTTCATGAGATACAGCCTGGTGACAGACAGACGGACAGACGATAACGGAGTCTCAGTAATAGTGTCCCGTTTTTCAAATCATGACTTGAGTATGGAACCCTAAAAAGGAGTTATATAAATTCAGTATAATGGAAACCAGTACTGGCATACACGTGCAACTATTTGGCATTTATTTAGTACAATATCACTTTCTAATCTCTCTAAGCTTTTAGAACTATCTGCGCCCTGCGGTGTTACCTGCGGAAAAAGTAGCCTATGCGTTAATCCAGGGTGTCAGCCTTCTGCTACCTTTAATCCAAAATTGGTCGAGCCGTTTGCGGGTGAAGAAGTAACAAACATAGACACACACACACACTCAGAATATTTAGTTCTATTAGCGCGTTTTCGGTTTGTCCTTAGTTTTGCGTCCGATGTTTCCTTTTTGAACCAATATACTTACCAACAGAAACCAAAATTTTGTACAGTAACTGCCAAAGTTGACTAGTAGAGTCCGCCGTTGGTAAATAAAGTTTGAAATAAATAAATAAAAAAACTTTTGATTCATATAATGTAATGTAAACGATGATTTAAGTAAAATTTTAACCGCGTGAGCACCAAAACAATTGTAAATTGTAGTGACCGGCATTTGTCTCCAGTTCTCGACAGTTAGTACTCTTTAAATGTGTGTGGACGAGCCTCCTAAATTGATGTCGCGACCTAACACAACACGCAGCTATCAGCGATCATTGTGCCCTGTGCCAAGACGCCGAGCTGCCAATCACGGTGCCAAGCCACCACTTTCTACGATCCATCTTCATCTTGTTAACTACATTATCATGTACAATGTTTATTACATCTCATGGAGCGTTTGACTTCTTTTTTTTTTATAGACTATACTGTCCCTCTGCTTGGCAAAGGCCTCCCTTCTTGCAGGCCTGTGTCACTCTCTGTTTAAGTATCGAAATATACCTACATTTTTACCATGTGCCCGGTGACCACTCCGGAGGGGGAAGTTCAGTGACATGACTCGTTTGTCCAGAGGAATAAGAATGAAATTGGCTTGCAATGGATTTCAAGGTATCTATCTACACGAAAAGGTCCATAGTTCTGACGCGAGCTAAATTAAACCATATTGCTAACGACATTGAGTAGATATTTCTTTGAATTTCTTTGCTGAGTAAGACTTCTGTACGGTACTAGTACATATTCAGTGCTTCTAGTACGCCACTGATCTCTATCTTGCGCGAAGGACTTCCAAATCTTGTCAAAGAGTGCCAGATCATTACACCACCTTGTCCTTATGTGACCTTTCTTGCGACGCCAGCATACTTCCAATCTTGGGTTAAGCAAGAGACTATCTAAGGATTTTGAGGAATAATTGTGTTTTCCAGGTTTCTTAACTACTATATTGGTATGATTTCTTCTTGGGGATTAATACCTAATAGGTATAATTTAATTTGTGATTGATAGTTCTGAAAATATTTCCCATATTAATCAACACGGTAAACATTCAAATTGTTCTAATTTGGTATAAGTTTCCTAAATATGAATCAAATATAACCCAGAGCCGACTTTCATTTCGATTCATTAAATGTTATACCAAAATAAAACAAACAGATTCATAATTATATAAACTGGTGCCAAAGCTAATCAAATACTAAACTAAATCACAAGCATAACATCCCAAAAATATTAAAAAGCAGATTAACCAAAGCATTCGAACAGATATGATTGATGGCCGGATGCCGTGTCTCAATCCGATTGAAATCTGCTATGAAAATAATTTTGATGTTAGCAGCCAGATGTTGCGATGGCAAAGCTAACTACTTGGGAGCTAAAATTGTACACGTGCCAGAGACGCCGCAAGATATCATAACATTCCATCCTCTAAAATAACCCGTATAATTGTGCAGACTCCTGAACGGTACATCGTAAAATACACAGCGGCGAAATCTCTGAAATATTGTTGTTTTCAACCAAAAATTGTACATCTGCCAAGTGTTTTTTGTAAAGGATTAAAGCGGGTTTGTGCATAAACATGTCTGGGGTCACCTGTCATTGTGTAACGGTTGATGTGCATCAAACGGCGGAACTATTTCGGGAATCACCAGTGAAGCCGGGTCAATCAGTGTCCGTCAAAAGAACTGTAAATTTTGCTCACGCTGTGATTGTATGCGCGATTTGTTTCATTTAACTCAATGGGTTTGTTTATGTTTGATCTGATATTTTTCCATAGTTTTATTTATTAAAGATTAGTTATTCTTTTTCTGTTATTATCAATTCTATGAGTAATAAGTCCATTCTGACAAATATCTAACTGTAGAAGATCCAGGTAGTCATGACCAACTTTTCCATAGTAATCGTATTAATTATAACCTTATTGAAATTATACTTAAACAGGAAGTGTCTTTATAGTTTCTGAATAAACATTTGAAATAACGTTAAAATTTTTCGTTAACATTTCTGTTAAGATTATAAATTACGTGAGCTTCCAATTTCAAGCTTCCACGAGAAAATTAGAACAAAACTCATATTTATGACCCTATAAAGTATTCAGGATACATATAAGACAGATATGTTACATGTAATAATTATTATCTGTTTCACATACCTACATTACTTCTAAATGCAAAGGAATGTAAACAGTTTGTAAGCTAGTTCATTAAACCAGAATAGATCGATAACCGTGAATCTAAATAGAGTGACAAAAACAAAATAAACAGGGAGACGAGAATAACTTTTTTATTTTGGACTGTTCCCAACGAAATCTAAAATACTGTCATGAAAATATAAAATTCAAGAGTTTCTGTCGTCGTGTTCCAAACGCATCAATTACTGTGACGCTAATTCCGTCGGGCGGAAAATCGGGCGTCTCGCTGACAGACAAGCGGAACGGTATCGTAAATCATCGAATGCCAATTGCACGATGAAATGTTAGGAATTCATGTTAAAATAGTTTTTGAGGCTATCTGAATCGTATGAACTGAGGGCGCAACTTTACAGTCCATAACTCGTTTATTTAACTTTCACAAAATCTGATTCCAACTTTCACAATTATTTGCGAATGTCACTAGATCCTAGCACATTTTCAAAGAGTTTTGACAAATTCGCTCTCACATCACATGCAAACTACAAAAGATGTTCTTAACAATTCTGTGATGCCCACAGTCGAAATATTTTCACGTGAAAGTTTAGTTCTGTTCCTCACGATATTCCCTTGAGGCTTGGAATCACATCTTAGACCGTATGAGAACGTAGGTAATGTCACATCGTCAGCATAGCTGTCATCATGGTCATCATCATAATCAAGTCTTTTTAGTCTCCACTGCAGGAGCACGACCCTCTCTGTACTACTAGAGCCATATTTGGCTAGAGCAGCCAGAGGATTTGGCCTACACTCTCTTCGCTGGCCAGACGGGTTGGAGAGGTTTCATTGATGTTCAAAAGCTTTGTTTAGCTTGTATTTCCTAAGCCGCCTTCTACGACATCCACGGGAAGACTTGGAGTAGTCCTATTCTACTCTGCCGGGAACTACAAAGCAAATACATAGCATAGCTGTGCGTGTACCGATATGCAATATGGAATAGGTGGGAGAACTTAAGTACTAGACACACATTTAATTGTACTGTATGTACTTATCGTCCACTTTAATCTAACGAGTAATTGCTGTGCCCGTGGGCTTCCTTCCCTGGGTATCAAACTATATCCATATCAATTTCATCCAAATATGTTCAGTGGTTGAAGCGTGAAGTTGTAACAAACAAATATACAAACTCACTTTCGCATTTATAATACTACTTAGTATGATAGTAGGATACAGAGTGATCTGTGTCAATGTCAAACAGCCGCGTGAGAAATATAAATGAGTGTGGTGTCATTTGCTGAAATGCTCGAGATTTTTCAACAATTTGTCGTCCGCAGTTAAATCAGGCAGCTTGACGTCAAAATGTTGATATTTCCGCATTATGTCGCTGGAAATAGTCGACCGTGTGCCAGAACTTCTTGAAGAACTTAATATAGTCATTTCTATAATTTTTACGCTTTGTTTAATGTGTCTAGTCTTTACAAAGTGGAAGGGACATACCAGTAGTAAATCGAACCAAAGGCTATACTAGATCACTATAGTACCTCTATAATGATAATAAAGATAAAGATAATTTATTTGCCAAACATGTGTTACAAGATATTAGTTCAATCCAAATCAATAAATCAATCACATTCAATTTCGTCCAATCATGTTTACCATCACCGGTGTGCAAATATAGTCATAAAGGCTGTCATCTATACCTATGCTACCTATACTATGATAATATACTAAATAAAATAAAATAACAGTAATACAACAACATAAAAAAGTTGCCTTTGATTCTTTCGGCCCTAGGCTCTGGCAAGACCCGGAATTCTCCGTTCTAGAAAATGTGACAAAGTTTTTGGGATTTTGTTATTTTCTGACTGATCTCGCTACGTCGCGTCGTCAGATCTATTGTAGCCATATTTTTTACAAGCTTTTATTTAGTTTTACCTGTCCCGTTTTCTGTCATCAAATCTTGTAAGTTAAATTTGATCCACATTCCAGTTTTCGATTGAGCTGAAATTTTACACTCATAAATATATCGCGTGACAATGATATACTTACTTACTATAATGACATGAAGGAGTAATTTGATGATGGAGCTGTAAGGTGGCCATATAAACTCTGTAATGGAACGATGCAACCCCATCGGGTTAGGGCTTATTACATTTGTGTTGACGACTATAGGCCATATTATAAAATTTTGTAAGACAATTTTTTTCGTTTTAAAAAAAAATATTATACTTTATTTATAGTAGAGACCACATGCCAATTTCCTAAAATGTCTGTTTGTTTGTTTCAGATCATATCAACAATCACCTCAACATGTGAGACCAATGGGAGAAGCAGATAGCTGAGATGCAAAAAAACTATTTATGAAACCGTAATTTTAGTATTAAGTTAATATTAAGTTAAACCATGTCGTTTGAAACCCAAGCATTTACGTAAAGTAAGATCGCAATGAAACTGGAGGTCTGCTGGTCGACATCAGGGCCTTACTCCACAAAACACGACAGTCGTACAATAGTGTCGTCGTTAACGTTAATTGACACTTAGAATTTAAAAAAAAACAAAGTTAATTGGCAAGAATTACTATTTATCGAAATTGTTCAACACATGTTTTAAGTTTGATAGTCATCCGAGCATTGTAGGTAATGTTGTTAAAAATCAACAACTATTTATTTAAATTTTCACTTTATCGCTGTTAAATGTCACTTCATGTCTTTTTTTGAAAGAATTTTAAGCATCGCGGTGGACTTTTATATATTAATAGCTCTTCAGTACTAGTTAGCGAAATCCCTCTGCGGGGCAGTGACGTGTACAAATATTTTTGACAGGGTATAAGGCACTAAATCTTACCTAAATTACGAGCACGGCTGCATATCAAGCAAAATAAATTCTCGCCAGTATCAGATATTATATTAGGATGGCACAGGGTAGACAAATTCTATGTGTCTGTATGAAATGTATGCTACTAAGTAATGCGAGGATGGCCGGGTCAGGTTGAGCAGAATTACGACTAGTTGATTTTAGGATTTGTTAACTGTTTTATAGCAGTATATTGCTGACTTATCTTTCAATTTTGGCTATACTGCAGATCAGCGATATTCTGTCATAGATCAAGTATGTAATAAACATAAACTAAACATCTCTTACAACCCAAAGATTGGCTGTTAGATAACGCTTTTAGAATTAAGTCCGCCTATTGTGCCATACAAATTGTATTTTGTACAATAAAGGTTAAATAAATAAATAATAATACGTCTGTCGTGTCGCATTTGGAGTAAGGCTCCAGGGAGAAGGTGGAAAACGGTGCTGGGCATTCCAATTAATTAAACTCTAAAAAAGTAAGAGGAAAGACATCAGAAACACCGATTTTGTAAAGTCTAGCAAGTAATGCGAGACGAGCCATGTCATGACTAAAGAAATTATCATTGTTAAGTAATTAAGAGTTTTAATAAAAGTTTTTTAAGTATTGGCGCTGTTTTTTTAAGCCTAATCAAATGCGAACAAGATATACCTGTAGTTTAAAAACTAAAACCCGACTACGGGAAGATACTGAAAAGTTAGATAGATAAAAGTTACTGACAAGATATATTTTTTTCTTTATATTACACAACCCGTGGTCCCACCAGTGGGACAAATCGGTGGGACCACGGGTACAACCCGTACAACACGAATTAAACACAAAATAGAAGAGCACGTTTATCCAGTGAATGCTAGCACAGCATGGAGAAAGCGCTAATAATGTTTGTGTTGCCGCTATCTGGTTAAATCAGCCATCCAATTGGTCGCCTAGCCTCGACATTAAAACTAGGCATCCAATTGTATGCCTAGGCCGATAGCACCGATAGTTAACTGCCGGCGCATTTTGTGCATATTATAGAGCAATTATATTATGTATAGTTCGCTGTTTCCGTGGAAGACGGCCACTCCGCCTCTTCTTGGTGATGTCGTAAGAGGCGACTTAAGAACTAAGCAGCGTTGAAACTTTTCGCACATGCCTACATTCCCAAAACGGGCTGAAGTTAGGACCTAACGTCAGCCCGTTTTGTCCTGGATAGTAGGTGTTGTAAAATTACGAGTAATAACCAAACCAGCTTTTTCTTTTCGATTTAGCAAGGTTTTGGCAGCCTTGGGCGACCATGGACATACATGCTTAATTTTGTTATATGGAGAAGAAGAAATGAAATGAATGTCGTAGAAGGCGACTTAGGAAATACAAGCTAAACAAAGCTTATAAACATCAATGAGACCTCTCCAACCCGTCTGGTCAGCGTGGAGAGTGGAGGTCGGAGTCCTCTGGCTGCTCTGGCCAAGTATGGCTCTGGTATGGTCTTGGATGTTTATCTATATATGTATTTGTTATAAAATATAGTATCGTTGAGTTAGTATCCCTTAACACAAGTCTCGAACTTACTTTGGGGCTAGCTCAATCTGTGTGATTTGTCCCTATATATTTACATTTACATTTATTTGGTAGTATAGAGAGGGTCGTGCTCGCGTAGTGGAGACAAAAAGTACTGATGATGTTGCTGTATAGGTACTTTTTCAAAAATGTTGAAAACAAAACCGTAAAACAAACCTGTAAATATGTATGTTTACTTACTAGTGGATTAAACAAAACATTCTCACTCCCAAAAATAACAATGGGCGACTCGACCTTTGAAAAACAATATATTTTGGTACGCCCCGTCGATGCTTTGTTAAAGTTTGAGAATTTTGAGATGATTCGGAATGTATAGGTATACAACGTGGAAGGGTCATACCTGTAATAAATCGAACCACAGGCTATACTAGACCACTATATTATAATGATAATTGACCGAGCGAGCGAAGCGTCTCAGTTTCGAGATTAGCCAAAAATTATTTTGTCCGTCTGTCTGTCTGTCTGTCTGTTCTCGCCTACAGGTCGCATTTCTTAACCGATTCTGATGAAATTTTGTAAGCAGGTTCAGCAACTAAACAGATTTTATTTTGTCGAGCCAGTTTTTCGAAATTTTTAAAATGGCGGAAATATTTTAACGGGGTTTAAAATTTTAAAAGTGTCATATATCCGCCATTTCCAAATATTTTCAAAAATGTCACTAGACTTTTTTGTTGCCATTATAAAAACGCATTTTTTATATTTGAACAACTTTTTTGGCTGAACAACTTTATTATACGTTATACTTGAACGGTTTTAGGGAGACTCGCGAAGTCTAGCTGACTGAGCCGTGACGGATATACAATACAAATCTTCTTACAAAATATACTGAAACTATTTAAGGGCGAATTCAGTCCGGGTTACTGAACAACTTTCTTAAAAATGCATATCTTACTACAGACACAGATCGTGTTATACCAGCGCCGACAGCCAATTCGGCAACCAGCGCCGGCAGCGGAGGCACTCCCTTTGGAATAATAATCGCGAGGTCTAAGTTCGTGACGAACTTCTAGTAAAATAGTAGTCAAAAACCAAAAAAAAATCGCGACACTCGCATACTAATTTCCCCGGCGGCTGCACACTTTTGTATGGAATTTCCGTTTTTTTTACGTATACTACGTGACCATTGGCGACGATTGACAGCGATAGTCGGCGACTGTATAGGTAAGTACTACGTAATCGAGGTCTGTATATCTTTTGTTTGTTTGTTTGTAATAACTTTATTGTACCAAAAAAACTACATATACAAAGATAGCTTACAAAAGCGCAAATATACAAAGGCGGACTTATCCCATGTAGGGATCTCTTCCAGTCAACCTGCGATAGATTGAGAGGATATTTACTCAATTAAAAGGTAGAAGCAAGATCTTTTATGCGACTTGTTTGTTTTTCGTTTGTAAGTGGCCAACACTGGTTAGAGTTTTCAAGCTGCTTGAAGGCATGAAAAAGCTTAAAGACTGCTATACAATGATGACAGCCGCGACCAACGGCTTATACGTGTGTTCCGAAGCAAATAAGAGCTCGAGAATTTTTGAAGTGAAAACTTCTTTAGCGGCGTTGTGCACTTTTTTTGGAATGGGTAAAAAATGTTAAACTCGCGTCAGGACACGTGACCTGATCGAAAATTCGTAAGACGGCGCAGGGCGCTTGCGCGAATGTTCGTGTGTGTTTATGTGACAGCTGATGGCTCGACCGTCTGTGTAGTGGCCATACTGCTGTGTATTTGAAAATGATTTTGTTGAAAATGAATTTGGTCATGCTTGTGACATTTGTGACAAACTGTGGTTCAGAAAAGATTTGAAATATTTTATACTGATAATTAAAGCAATTCGTGCAAAATTATTCCCTAACCATTCCAAAATATCAAAAATGCACAACGTTAATATTCAAGTTTTCACTTCTGCCGGCACTCCCAGAGTGCAACCCGTCGTTTTTTTTATGCCTCTTGTGGTCCTCCATTCAAGTGTGGACCACGGTGTAGCCTTACTTGCGAGAGCGCTAGTAATTGTCACTCCCGCCAGGTCATAAAGCTCGCGCTCACTGTCGCTCATCAGTAAAAGCTAGTATGGTTCGAAAAAGTGCCCGTGGTCCACCCAGGTGAACTAAGCAGGTGGACCACGACCTCTGACTGTTCATTTCTAGGTCTAATAATAACTAAATATATACATTTATATGGACAAATTACACTGATTGAGCTAGTCCCAAAGGAGTTCGTCCACCAGGATCCCCAGATCGATCCCCCCAGGGGATCGCCGTGAACTTATCTGTTCATCAGAATCCCCTTTAAAGAAAATGAAATAAAGACAATATCACACCGAGTATTTTTTAATATATTTTAGTAAGTTCGACACTTGTGTTATGGGATACTAACTCAACGTTACTATATTTTATAACAAATACATATATAGATAAACATCCAAGACCCAGGACAATTTGAAAAAGGCAATTTTTCAACTTGCCCTGACCGAGAATCGAACCCGGAACCTCTGGGTGGCGGACTAGCATGGTGACCACTATGCCACGGAGGTCTGAAAACAATCAAATTGTCAATACGATGTTCTTTATACATCAAAACTTTATAGCCAATCTTTATCCCGCGATTATAAACGCCGGGCCTTTGATCCGAACCACGAAGTTAACGATACTCCGAAATAGTTGCGAGCTGGCAGCGTTCCAGATCACGCTTGAGTAATTCATAAATGTACCGTTTCAAGATAACCTCGCTCTGTGAATGAATCCCTTCAGAGATGATCAGATGACGCATGGCATGGCGATAATGCTCTGAAGATTATGGGCAAGCCAGGTGCTAGAATGTAATTCGATTTAGCGGGGCCACGCGAGCCAGACCTAAAACACTAGTGGCAATGCTTTGGGTGTTCAATGTACCTCACGAAGTTATTAACAAAATCCAATGTACCTCAACCATTTGGACAAAAATGAAAAAAAAAAGACGTGTGGCACTCGGGGACTGCCGCGGTAAAGCTATTGCAAACAAGGAAGGACGGCAACGTCGCAAACGGACGACGCAGACGAAGCGGCAACCTACATGGTAGGCGGAGTGGGGAGAGCGTGAGGTTTTTTCGTTATGGAATTTCTGGATTCGATCCCCGCGCTCAAGGCCCGCGATAGAAGCTATGCAATAGCTTAAAAATATCCGTCCAGCGGGGCCCTCGGTTGTGTTACGCTAAAAATACCTTAAAATAATTCAGATCGTAACTTAATCCAATGTACCTCTCGATTCATGTATCAACTTACTGCCTCCGTGGTGTAGTGGTTAGAGCGTTCGGCTCACACTCGGAGGTCGCGGATTCGATTCCCGGCGAGGGCAACGACTTTGTGTTGTTGTCCTAGTTTGGTTAGGACATTGCAGGCTGATCACCTGATTGTCTGATAAGTAAGATGATCCGTGCTTCGGAGGGCACGTTAAGCCGTCGGTCCCGGTCACTGTCTTTGACATTGGTCGTTACCTAAAAAACCATGTCAGAGGCCTTTAAGGCGGTTTAAAAACTCTGACGCTAGTGTTAGTCACTAACACACACGATAAGAAGAAGAAGCCTATGTTACTTAGCCATTTAGTTTTCATAGCTGGGCAAAATGCTCCCCTCTATTTGGCAGTGACGTGGACAAACATTTTTGACACGGTAGGCACTATAACAAGAACTTAAGCAAGCAAAGCTCCTTTTTCGCTATCCGATATTATACCTATTCATCTTCATTTTTTTGTTTCATCATCATCAGGTCTTTTTGTCTCCACTGCAGGAGCACGACCCTCTCTGTACTACCACAGCCATACTTGGCCAAAGCAGCCAGATGACTTGACCTACACTCTTCTCGCTGACCACACAGGTTGGGAGGTCTCATTGGTGTTATAAGCTTTGTTTAACTTGTATTTTCTAAGGAGCCTTCTACGACATCCACTATTATACTCTGTCCGAAACCACAAGACACGACAAAATTATTAAATTTTACCTATTACATAGCATACACATAGTTTTTTTTTACTGCGTTCTTAAATCTATGCCTATTTAGGGAGACACTTTATGAAATGTACGCTACTGCTATTTGGCTACATGCGTGTACGCATGTAGTAGCAGTAGCGTGCATTTCATAAAGTTTTTCAGATACTTTAGACCTCTTTGAAAAAAAAATTATAATAGGTAGCTTTACGGATTGTTACACCTCGACCGACTCAGGGAGTCACCATACTGGAGACGTATTTTTGAAATCACTTGTCACATTGTAATTATCTAGGTTTATAACTAGTTCCGACAGTAAAAATATGAACTTGAAATAGAATATAGTGTTTTATATCATTTTTGACCATTAGTATGGGAAACTTCTAAATCGTTATATTTTCTTTCAAGTTCATAATTTAATATAGGAAACCAGTTATCTTATAACCCTAGATAATGGCAATTTCTTTACAATTACCAATTTTTACCGGAATCTGACATGTGGTTTCAAAATTAAACGTAGACTACGTTTGTATGGAGAAGTCTAGGGTCGGGGGACCCTTAAGAGATGAAATCGTGCGAGCGGATAATATCAACGCGGTTACGGCCGTCTTCGCCGACGACATACTGTAGACGCGTCGACGAGGGTGTTCGGCTACCTACTTTCAGCGGCATACGGATGCGATCAGACAATCGGCAAACTGCTCGTTTCGCCGCCGGCCGTAGTCGCGTCGCGTCGTCCGCGCCGAGCCGATGCGAATGGCATTAGCGACGCCCTTATTCCATTGACAAAGGTTTTTTTGACCGGCTAAAGCCGATTCCGCGTCGATCAGTGTGGTGAAACCATTATACGGTCTGCTAGGGAAAAGATGGCCGCCCACACGTCTGCTACATGTATATCCTCGTAGTCATACTGGTATGACAAATTACCTAGTATGACCACGAGGAAACGGCGTGGCTTTCTTACACCGCAATTCGTAAAAGCCGATTAAGGAATTTAACGAAAATAAAAATACACTATGTATTTTAGAAATAAGTAAAATAAATTTATTTTAATACTAGATATCATAGCATAACTAAATAAAAACACTAATATTTGTAAACTAAGCACTAATGATAAATTAATCTAAGTTAATTCCTGAACTTATAGTTAGGACTCTTTCTCTTGCTTTTCTCTTTTTTTATGGCGGTCTGTTTCACTTTGCGGTCAAAGGCCCTAGAATAAAATAGCTAAAGAACAGAAACTAACATTTGTAAATAAGTTAATTACTAATAATAAATTAACTCAAGTCCTGAACTTATTATTCCAAATCTTTCTCTTTCTTTTTCTTTTTGTCTTTCGAAGATATAGTCTCGTCGAGGTCATCGCCGTCTGTTTCAGTTTGTATAAAAGGTCTTAAAGGACCCTGAGGAGAATCTGATGCCTTGCGCTTGTCTTCTTCGTATCGAACACGAATGAGGCGCCGATTCTGCCGTGAAGTCTGAGCCTCCTTGTTGCTCGGTTCTGTAGGACTTATGTCATCATCTTCCATGTTACTAAAATCAAAGGCTGCTGGTTCGACTTTTTTTGTTTCTTTTTGTTTGCCCTTCTTCTCCTTAACTATAGAGGGCGGCGCGCTTCTTGGAGTAAAAAGTTCTTCAAATTCTTCTTCCATCACAGCTTCAGAATCAGTCCTCTTGCGTTGTTCTGGTTTTGTTTTATCTTCACGCTTGTGTATAGAACTAGTCTCTGCTTGTTGATTAGAATAAACGGATTCTTTTTTAGATCCCACTGACAAAGTTTCTACTTTTTCAGTTTTTAATTTCTCAGTTTCTCTTTTTTCAATTTCTTCTTTCTCAGTTTCTCTTTTTTCAATGTCTACTTTCTCCGTTTCTATTTTCTCAGGTTCAAATATAAATGTTCTTGTTCTACCTATTAATGACGAACTAGATTCCTGCCTTCTCCGCGGGCGTGGGTATAAATCAGAAGTAAAAGAGTCTTGTTTCTCTATTGGATTTAATATTTCTTGTAATTGAGGCTCAGGTTCTTCATTTATTTGCAAGTTTTCAACCCCGGGAATCGATGGTGTTGTAGTGGCCGAAACATCTTTGTTATCTGGTTTTGATATTTCTGTAGATATATTGCGCGACTTAGGTGTAGTTACTACGTTTTCTTGCAAATTTACGGTCCCAGGAATCGATTGTGTGGTAGCGGCTGACACCTCTTTATTGTCTGGTTTTTTTTCTGTGGATATGTCGCGAGTTATAGCTGGAGGTATTAAATAATCGCTCAAACTTTCGAAGCTGGCCACTGGTTTTATTTTAGTATCTAAAGTTCCTTTATTATCGAGTTTTGTTTCGTCTGTAGTTATATCGTGTGTAGGTTTTGGTTCTACATTATCCGATGGTTTAACGGCTAAAACCCCTTTATTATATTGTTTTGTCTCTTCATTATCGGGTTTTGTTTCTCCTGTGGCTATGTCATGTATCTTAGTTTTAGGTTCTACATCACCCTGCAAATTTTTAGCGTGGTCAACCGATAGTTTAACGGCTGAAACCTCTTGTTTATCTTGTTTTGATTTTTCTGTGACTATGTTGTCCATCTTAGGCACACTTTTTGTTTCCTGCAAATTTTCGGCGCCAGGAACTGATAGGGTTGTAGGTTCCATAGGACCATTGTCATCATATAGTATTTCTTCTGGGGCTATATCAAGCATCTCGAGGTTAAGCTTTTCATTTTTCTGCTCATTTTCAGACTTGGGAATTAATGGTTTATCGTCTGAAACTTCTTCATTTTCTTGTTTGGATGTCTCAGTGCTTTTTTTATTTATCTCATTTTTAGCACCAGCGTCTAGTGATAAAGGTAAGTACTTGGGAATTGATGGTTTATCGTCTGAAACTTCTTCATTTTCTTGTTTGGATGTCTTAGTGCTTTTTTTATCTATCTCATTTTTAGAACCAGCACCTGGTGATAAAGGCAAGTACTTGGGAATTGATGGTTTATCGTCTGAAACTTTTTGATTTTCTTGATTGGATGTCTCAGTGCTTTTTTTATCTATCTCATTTTTAGAACCAGCACCTGGTGATAAAGGCAAGTACTTGGGAATTGATGGTTTATCGTCTGAAACTTCTTGATTTTCTTGTTTGGATGTCTCAGTGCTTTTTTTATCTATCTCATTTTTAGCACCAGCGCCTGGTGATGAAGGTAAGTAGTCTTTTATTTTTCCTGAGATTAAGCTAAACATGTTAGGTGATTCTTTTAATGCCTGCAAACTTGCAGCGCTAGCCTCTTTTTCGTCAGGTTTTATGTCACCTGTAGCTATGTCATGCGTTTTTTGTGTAAGTTCTACACTTCCCTGCAAACTTTCGGAGCTGGGAGCAGATGGCGTAGTAACATTGGAACTTCTTTTATCAGTTTTTGTTTTGGCTGCACTTATATCGTGTGACTTAGATGTGAGTTCTAAACTTCCCTGTAAACTTTCGGAACTCGGAACTGATGGTGTGGTACCACGTGAATCTTTATCATGATGTTTTATTTTAT
Source organism: Acrobasis consociella (assembly GCA_963555685.1). Classification (NCBI taxonomy): domain Eukaryota; kingdom Metazoa; phylum Arthropoda; class Insecta; order Lepidoptera; family Pyralidae; genus Acrobasis; species Acrobasis consociella. The sequence continues at coordinate 1,912,794 of OY743106.1, forward strand.
CCAAACTGTCTTCGGATTTTACGTCATCTGAACTTCTTTTACCATCGGGTTTTCTTACTGGTAAACTTATAAGTGTTGGATCAATTAGTCTGGAAGCCCTTCTGGAATATTTGGCCCTCGTGTCTATTTCTTCATCGTCTTTATCTGGTGTCCATTCGTCTTGAGTTGGAATTTCATCATCTATCTCTTCTGGTTTTTTATGAACTACAGTAGCATTATCACCCAGGGCAATGTTTCCTAATTCAATTTCTGAATCAAACTCTGAATTGCGTTTTTCAACTAAATCTGGATCTGCATGTAAATTCATTAACGCCCTTTGTGAAAAGGTAGCTCTTTTAGATAATGGGAGATCTGATAACGGTTCCTCTGGCTCGTTTGCTGATAGACCTGTCGGCGGTCCTCCTGGCGCACCACCTGGTAGAGACGGTGGTCCTGGAGGTGATGACCCCCCAGGTCCATCAGGTGGGCCATCTTTATGCGTCACTTTTGGCCTTCCTTCTTTTTGAGCTGTCTTATTTACTGGTGCTGGATTATCCCACGGACTCATAGACTTTCTTCGGCTAGAATCAAACGATGAAAAATCAGGTCGTCCGGGATAGTCATCGGGATCTAGCCGTTCATAAATAGCCTTAGCACTGTTAGGGAAGTGATCGAGGAGGTACCTCCAGTCGGAATACGCGAGCATGAGGATTTGAGATCTCAAAAGCGTTTTGTAGGTATTGCTGAAAGGCGTATCCGGAATCAACCCTTCCACCTGTAATTAATCATAAAATTATTTTTCTGTTTTTACAAGGTTAACTGGAAGAGAATGCATTATTATAGCGTTAAGTCCACCAAATTCAAATTCAAACTTATCTTTATTATCATTGGATATTATAATTTATAATATCTCTTAATAATCACCACTTTGTTTTGTTTCACATTTGTTGACGACAAATGGTTACTTACAGCTAAGTTGCACCATCTTTTTTATTTATTTATTTATTTAATTTATTGTACTTTAAATCTGAAAAAGCCCCTTATTTTATTTTTTTATTTTTTATTTTCATTTATTCGGAAGACCAACACTCTCAACAAAAATATTACAATAAATTTAAATATCTACTAGAAATTAAAAATTTAAAACAAATAAATATAAATTTAAATATCTTACCCTAGACTTTTCCATACAAACGTAGTCTACGTTTTATTTTGAAACCAAATGTCAGATTTCGGTAAAAAATAATAATTTTAAGGAAATTGCAATTAATTGGTTATAATTAATAATAAATAATAAATAAATATATAGGAACAAATTACACTGATTGAGCTAGCCCCAAAGTAAGTTCGAGACTTGTGTTATGGGATACTAACTCAACGATACTATATTTTATAACAAATACATATATAGATAAACATCCAAGACCCAGGACAATTTGAAAAAGGCCATTTTCCAACTTGCCCTGACCGGGAATCGAACCCGGGACCTCTGGGTGGCGGACTAGCATGGTGACCACTACGCCACGGAGGTCGACACGGAGGTTGGTTTCCGACACCAAATTTATGAACTGGAAAGAATATATAAATGTAGACTTTTCCCATACTGATGGTCAAAAATGATATAACACACTATATTATTCTATTCCTAGTTCATATTTTAAATGTGCAAACCAGTTATATGCCTACATATGAGCAATAACTTTGAAATTCGAAAAGCTCCCATGCTGGTCTGGAAGAAATAAAAAAAACTTAGAATGTACCAGCTGCTTCTCTTCCCACGCAGATCGTAAAAGCCGATCGAGGGAATGGGCAAAAATGCAAATCATGTTAACAGGCGATGCGGCTAGCAACCCATCACTGTATTGATTGCTTTTCCATCTTCTCGCCCACCATGACGCTAAAAGTGGCTTTTGGGTCTTGCGGTCCTGGGCTCTGCATAGAACCGCAAGACCCAAAATGCTCTGTCTGCCCCATTAGGGATAAAGACGTGATAGTATGTAAATGTATGTATGTATCTTTGAAATTACAAAGTTTTGCCGAAATCGGGTATCTATGTCGTTTTCATAATAAAACGTAAACTACCTTTGTATAGAAAAGTGAAGTTTGGTCTGGGGTAAGGGGACTCTGTAAGATTAAGCTAAGCATTGCCTAACAGCTTACCTCCGTGTCATTCCGTCTTATTACAAAACGCAGATTTACTTTGTTACTAGGTTTAAACCATTATCCGACCAAATCAGGTTGACATCTAGTAATGTGTCATTGTTACATCTGAAAAGGTCAACTTGGTTTGGTCGGATAATGGTTTAAACCTAGTAACAATGTTAGTCTGCGTTTTATAATAAGACGGATTGTGAAAACATGTAAATAAATAACTACAATTTTGTTCGTTAGGTGACATCTGAGAAGGTTGACATCTCTGTTTTTTTTCCTAAAGGTTCACGGAGAGACGGTAGACTGCCTCAGTGGTGTATTGGTTAGAGCGTTTGGCTCATACCCGGAGGTCACAGGTTCGATTCCCGGCGGGGGCAACGACTTTGTGTTGTCCTGTTTGGTTAGGACATTGTAGGCTGATCACCTGACTTTCTGATAAGTAAGATCATCCGTGCTTCGGAGGGCACATTAAGCCGTCGGTCCCGGTGACTGTCGTTGACATTGGTCGTTACCTAAAACCATGTCAGAGGCCTTTAAGGCGGTTTAAAAACTCTGACACTAATGTTAGTCACTAACACACACGATTCAGGTCGAGATCAGGTCTTTTTGTCTCCACCGCAGGAGCACGACCCTCTCTGCTAGATCCATACTTGGCCAAAGCAGCAAGAGGACTTGGCCTACACTCTTCACGCTGGCTAGGCGGGTTGGAGAGGTCTCATTGATGTTCATAAGCTTTGTTGAGCTTGTATTTACGTCGCCTTCTACTACATCCACGGGAGGACTTGGAATGGCCCTGTTCTACTCTGCCGAAAACCACACGGCACATTTATCATCTATCTGTATATTGAAATGCTATTATGTTGTTGTCGGTTCTTTATGAATTTTCTTCCATTAAACCACCACTTTCGTTTATCCATCATTTATTATCCTGTCATCTGTGAGCAGACCGGAATCCGGTCGACATGCTTTGTTTTACCATTGTGTCTGGTGTTTTGCACAGACGACAGGTTATAGAACTAGAATAATTACAAGAAAATAAAAGTTTGTAAAATAAATCTTACGTGAATTGGCGAAATGACGCATGACAATTTATAAGAGCAAAAATATATACATACATCAAATTGATTTAAAAAAACCTACACCTGTCATTTATATCGGCTAGTTTGAATTTTCTTTTTTCCATAGATAGGTAATTCGTTTTCTGAGGTGAGTTTATTATATTATTAACCGACTTTGATAAGGGAGGGTGTTATATTTTTTTTATTTAGCTTTCCTAGTTACTCAAAGACGCCTGGACCAATTTGGAAACTCCTTTTGTTTGAAAGGGCATACTTGTTAGCTATTCCCATAGATTTTTTATCAAAAAAGTCTTGTGTTCTCGTATTTAAAATTGCATTTTTGTACATGCGCGTAATTAATGTGCGGGCCTTTTAGATTTATCATCAGACCAATATTATAGGTAAGTGGTAGGTATAATTTCAAATTTTGAAAAAAATAACAAAAAGTTTCTATAGCGATTTACTTCAACAAACTTTTAGGTCAGGCACCTAAAATAAAATTCGGCAACCTTTTGATAAAACAACTAAATAGGTATTCTTACTACTTATCTATTTTTGTGTAACCTCAATGTTACTCTCAGTTTTCGGGTACCTACCTGTCTTTGAATGTAGAAAAAAGTGATTTTCCTATTTTCTAACATTGATATGGGTTAACTATACTGGGATTTTTGGGAAAATAAAATGACTCTAATACATAGGACTAATATGATGTAAAGAAGATTACTAAGAGTGATATGGACGTAAAAACAAATGAATTGCGTTTTGTTTCTTTTAGTTTTGCGTTTTGTTATGTCTATTCATTTAGATATTGTTCCGATTATGTTATGCTGTATAAATCAATAATTATCTTTGAACTAGATCAAAACCTAAAATAAAATAATTATATATTTTTTGGGTTGCTTCCTTTCTTATATCTACTTGTACTTTACGTACGTAAATTGTTTTTTTACAACTATTTCAATATCTTCTGCAAGCAGCCAGACCAATCGGACGGGCCAAAAAAAACAGTGTTTGTTTTTTCGTGTGTGTAAGACCAACACTGGTGTCTGAATTTTTAGGCTGCCTAAAGGCATCTGACATAGCTTGACGACTGCCATATAACAATGACAGCCGAGACCAATGGCTTATACGTGCCTTCCGAAGCACGAAGGGATGTCCACTTCTGGTCACCCATAGCGGAACTACCGATAGGACTTGATATCCGTAGCGCCATCTATTTTTGGATAAGAAAAATCCTGACTTTCAAGCGACCCAATAACTTTTAAACGGCTTAACCGATTTTCATTAAACATAGCTAAGAATCACCGCAAGGAAACCTGCTTTCACGGTCCATCCATTCGAGCGCTACGATGCCACAGACAGACTGACAAACAGACCGACAGACTTTACATAAATACATACATAATATCACGCCTGTTTCCCACAGCGGTAGGCAGAGTACTATGGACCTCCACTTGCTACGATCCTGACAAACCTCTTTTGCTTCATCTAAACTCATTAATCTCTTCATAAATCCCTTCGGTTACGGGTATTTTTTACCTCTTCTTTTTTTAGAAAGTCTTCTATTTGGTCGCTGAATATTCGCCGAGGCCGACCCTTTCCTACTGTTCTTTACACATTTGTCATATAAATATCTTTTGTCAACCTCTCTTTTATGTCGAGGGTTTAATAAAACTCCCATGCTGGTCTGGGAGAAATAAAAAAACTTAGAATGTGCCAGCTGCTTCTCTTCCCACGCAGATCGTAAAAGCCGATCGAGGGAATGAGCAAAAATGCAAATCATGTTAACAGGCGATGCGGCTGCTTTTCCATCTTCTCGCCCACCACGACGCTAACAGTGGCTTTTGGGTCTTGCGGCCCTGGGCTCTGCATAGAACCGCAAGACCCAAAATACTCTGTCTGCCCCATTAGGGATAAAGACGTGATAGTATGTATGTATGTATGTATGTTTAATAAAACAATACTACTTATCAACTTTAAGTAAGGCTACTTACAAGTCCAAAACTTCGTCCAGCCATAATAACCTTGGTATAGCTACTCTTCACTGAGGATTCGACGACTTGGCCAGTGTGGACGATGTACATGCAGTCGGTGATTTCACCTTCCCTTACAATGAACATATCTGCAAGCAAGATAGGGCAAAAAGGTTCTCGAATGGCGACTACGTACAGGCAAGCGAAGCATAGGGTACCCACTCACTAGGTGGTCCGACGACCTGACCCAGGTCGTAGGCGCTGGATGCAGGCCGCTCTAGATCGGTCATTTTGGAAATCTTTGGGAGAGGCCTATGTCCAGCAGTGGACGTTGTGCGGCTGAAATGGATGATGAATGGATGAAACAAGATATACGTTAAAATAAATCGGCTAAGTGCTAGTTGAACTCGCGTGGAGAGTTCCGTACTTCGTACAATACCAAAGCAAGACATTTGAAATCTTTACAGTAAGTTAACTACTACTAGCGCTATCTAGTGGTGCTTTATTGAACTATTTTCCGTAAGTGAACGTATTATATTGTGTTTACAACTTTATTAATTGATAGAATTCTTATTGTTTTTACTGTAATCTACAAGCAATCAAATACATTTTTAGAAAGAAAAATTTTTTTTACTCGCTCTTGATTGTATTTAATGTTTCTTTATATAGGTACATTTGTTATCATTTGTTGCATACAAATTGTAGCCTATGTCACCCGGACAATAATGATGAATCGATTGACATCTCATTTGTGACAATTGAATAAACGGTGCGGATGCTATTGCTACTATAGAACAGACATACATATCCACATATATAATAGACTGCCTAAATCACTACCCTTCCTCTTAGCTTTGCGTAGTCGGGATAATTAAATTTTTAACTTTTAATCTAAGTATATCTATATCTATACATATAATAAAACAGTAAAAAAAGTGTGTCTGTACATTAAATATATTTCCAAAAAAAATATTGGGGGCGATGGAGACGTAGTAATAGAGTAAGAATTTAAAAAAAATGTCTGTCTGTTTGTCTGTATGTCTGTTAGTCTGTTTGTCTGTTTGTACACGCTAATCTCCGGAAATACTGGACGGATTCGAATGAAACTTTTTTTGTTATATAGCTATTAAGCCTGGGCAACATATAGGGTATTAATGATTTTGGAAAATGGAACGCCTGATGCAGAACCATAATGGTCCAGCTAAACTATAAGAGATATATAAAAGCATTTTCCAGAGACATAAAGTCCACGCGAACGAAGTTGCGGGCTTCGGCTAGTAATAAATATATTAGTACAAATCAAAGAATAAGCTACTTAAGTAAGTATAAACTAGTGGTATGGTTACTAACATATTAACTCAAGGATAAAATATTTGATGATAATGATAAAGCAAATTTCCTGCCCGAAAGTACTGTACTTGGAACGTATACTGTGCATCTAGAAATAACAAAACATCTAGCGATAACTACTTCACTAACAATGTTAACCACTAGGAATACAGAGATAAGGACAAGTTATTTCGTCATCTGGGGGTGTTGTAAAAAACTCGAGTCTGGGAGTCACTGATTCGACTGTAAATCACAAGACTCGACTCATAAATAGCGACTCCACTGCTCGATGTGTTAGTTATACTCAAGCTCCCGTAATAGACTCGAGTTCAGTATAAGTGCTCGACTCTGTTGTGTGCTGGAGTCTGATTATGGACTGAGTCGCGCTCATAAAATCATAATTGTTTTTTTTAAAGTTAATAACAAATATTGTTATTTGTAGTAAGTAATCATTAATATTAAATAAAGTTTTGAATAGTTGTAATGCTTTGTATAACTTGTTGTAACAGTTTTGTGTGAGTTGAAGTTGCTTCGAGTATTGTGTTCGAACTCGAGTTGGTTCTGCGACTCGGAGTTCTTATCAGACTTGAGTTTTTATTCGACTCCGAGTCTGGGCTCCGACGACTCGTGCTCGACTTGACACTGACTTGTTAATGTCTTAGTCTAGCAAGCATGCGAAATTAAGTCAAGTTTGCAAATGTGGACTCTTGGACTCGAGTTTTGTACAACACTATCTGGGGGGTTACTCCATAAAATAATACGTTAGTCGTACAATAGTGAAGTCCTATTTCTATGTCAAACCAAATTAGACTTTACCATCTTACGTTAGTGCTCAATGTTGCTTGACACTGAAACGCGGATACGCAGTAAGGTCCGTCGGATCTTTTGTACCGCTTTTGGGCTAACCCTCCTGTTCTACACTACGTACTTTATTAGCTTAAGTACCTCGATTGTAATAGTACATCTTCAGCTTCCCAACCAGCTGCCGCAAGAAAGCAGGCTCGCAGTTGTCAAAGGCTAGGTGCTGCAATAAAGCATTTGCATAATGCATGTTTCTTAAAAATCTTCCATGCTGGTCTGGGAGAAATAAAAAGACTTAGAATGTACCAGCTGCTTCTCTTCCCACGCAGATCGTAAAAGCCGATCGAGGGAATGGGCAAAAATGCAAATCAGTTAACAGGCGATGCTAGCAACCCATCACTGTATTGATTGCTTTTCCATCTTCTCGCCCACCATGACGCTAACAGTGGCTTTTGGGTCTTGCGGCCCTGGGCTCTACATAGAACCGCAAGACCCAAAATGCTCTGTCTGCCCCATTAGGGATAAAGACGTGATAGTATGTATGTATGTATGTATGTTTCTTAATAGAGAATATGCATGAAAAAAAAAATGTTATCTAATCAGTTTATTCGTAAATATTTAAAAGTAAAGTACTAACAGTGAAAACAGAATAAAAATTGATGGAAAAAGGAACGAGATATAGCGATTTTATGAAAATATGTCTATCTCACTCGCAAAAACGCTATTTTCTATAGCAAATGTATTGATGACATGTAATTATGAGGTCACCAGTCCATATCGGACTTCTCTCTGTAATTGAAACTTTAAAGTAGCATAGGTTCGTCGCTGATTAAGATATTTTATAAATTATTTCATATTTGTTTACTGCGGTTAATAACGATTTTACTAAGCAAATAAAAAAAATGCGTGCGTATTCTCTATTGCCTGTTGAATACAATTTTATTGGAGCAATAAATGATATTTGGTTGGCGTTTTGTTTCTACCATACTTCTATTTAATTTCTTTCCATACTTTTAAAATCAGGTGGAAGGGTAAATTGTCAATTGTAGCAGAAAGAGGATGCACGTACAGTGCTCTTGACGTCACTGCTATTAAGTCTCGCGCGTACGAAAGAGATAGTGAGATGTCCACGTCAAGTTCCTACTCATTACTTGAAATGATTATTACTTCTTCATTAATTACCAATTTTTATACTGTTTTTAAAAAAATATTCTGTTCAGAGGTATTTTTAGTTTTGTTTCATATAAAATATTAAACAAAAACATACACAGTAAAATAAAATAGTCTATTGTATGCAAGAGGCAAGAAACTCTTAAATCTTATAATGTGTAAATCTTTCACTTTCTTCTTTGTAAGTCTTTCAGACATACAAAGGCCTTCGCAATGCTAGCAAATGTAAATACCATGAGTCAAAAAGGATTATTCTAATTAGTCCGTCGTTTAGAATTTGAAAAAATAATGGACCCATATCTTCCAGTATACCAAAAAAGCAGAACTTCACAAAGATACGGAGCATCTAAGTTCCAGAGTTGGGGCTTGCGACGTCACCGCTATGTAAAAATCGAACTTAGCCGTGACGTCATGCGAAATTTAAATGCGTGTATTTCGTCAATGCGCCAATGTTTGTTTCTCAGAGAAAATGAAAAGACGTATATAAGATTTTTTAATAATCTAACCGATAGGTCAAACATACTCGTATGTTTCCAATCGGTATGCTTATTCTATCCATCTATAACTGTGTTTTCAAAAAAGAGTTTCAATTCAAAACATTTCTTTGAAGACAGCAATTTGCCTGCAACATCCGAAGAAATCGTAGCCACGGTGTTTGGAGCCAAATATTTTAACATCGCAGACGGCGTTGCTACAACGTTGCCGCAATGAGTACCTACAACCCTCCCCGCGTTGTTAAGAGTTGCCTTACCCTAGACAGAGTCACACTTTTGCATACTAGTCTAGCTTTCATTTTAAAACGACGTGTTCGGTAAAATTTTGTAATTTCAAAGAAATTGCACTTATGTAGGCGTCTAAATGGTTTTTACAGTCAAAATATGGACTCGAAGGAGAATATAGTTTATATATAACTTTATTCCACCAGCATTGGAAACTTCTACACCTTTGTATTTTCTTTCAAGTTCATATTTTGAATGTTGAAACTAGTTATATGCCTCTGACGACCTAACCAAGGTCGCTGGAAGGCGCTGGATGCAAGCCGCTCTAGATCGGTCATTTTGGAAATCTTTGGGAGAGGCCTATGTCCAGCAGTAGACGTTATGCGGCTGAAATGAGAGTCAGCTACTGCCGACATGTTCCGACCTCATCCGGACGTCTTCATCAGGGCGAATGTGACTACAGGCCCGTACACCGCATCACGCAGTAGCTGACACTATACATGAATAACCCGTTCATGAAGTATAATATTGTCTGTATCTCGTGTTAGTTTTAATCAAAGAATAAAACAATACTTACGTTCCGAATATGATCCATGTAGGCAGCAGACATGATCTTTAGCTTGATGGCGGGTGGCGCGGATTCGAGGAAGTGCGGGATCTGCATCCCGCGAGCTTCCCGCCATAAGTGCAGTGCGTACTTGTTAACCACGTTCCTGAGATTGCGCGACACGCGGTTGTTTTCTAAGAAGTGCTGGAAGATCATAATCATTATCATCATCATCATCAGGTCTTTTTAGTCTCCACTGCAGGAGCACAACCCTTTCTGTACTACCGAAATGATAGTAGGTGGAGCGAGGCACTGCCGAATGGTGGCCCAGAAGAAGTGAGAAAAGCGTCGGGCGTCCGCCTATGCGATGGGTTGACGACATAAACAAAGTCGTGGGTCACTTAGATGAGAGCAGCATAGGACCGAGATAAGTGGCATCGACGAAGAGAGCCTATGCTCAGCAGTGGGCGAAAGAAGGGCTAGGATGATGATGATGACCCGATATTATATTAGAGTGGCACAGGGTACACAAATATTATGTGTTTGTATGAAATGCTTATGCCAACTGCGCAAGGAGAAGGTGCTCGTTGGCAAATCCTGATCCCTAATTGCTGGTTGATTTTATGAAAGGCCATTACCTGAAGCTCGAGACACTTGCAGTAGTAGCAGCAACTGTACCTGTTACTCGAGACACTTGCAGTAGTAGCAGCAACTGTACCTGTAGCTCGAGACACTTGCAGTTGTAGCAGCAACTGTACCTGTAGCTCGAGACCCTTGCAGTTGTAGCAGCAACTGTACCTGTAGCTCGAGACACTTGCAGTAGTAGCAGCAACTGTACCTATAGCTCGAGACACTTGCAGTAGTAGCAGCAACTGTACCTGTAGCTCGAGACACTTGCAGTAGTAGCAGCAACTGTACCTATAGCTCGAGACACTTGCAGTAGTAGCAGCAACTGTACCTGTAGCTCGAGACACTTGCAGTAGTAGCAGCAACTGTACCTGTAGCTCGAGACACTTGCAGTAGTAGCCGAAGTTCCTGAACGACTGGTACTGGATGATGTTGGAGAACTCGCCCACGTACACCATGTACACCATCGTCGATATTATTTGGAAGATGCACACGAACAGCACCTGTATAATAAAAAAAAATAACCGAGTGTCTATTGGAATACTCGATTGGAACGAAGTTACAAAAAAAACCAGTACCTACAAAAGTTCGTGACGGAAAAATATTACACTTTTTTTCGCTTAGGAACTTCGTCCCAGAAAAATAGTTTATTGGGAAACTACTCTACTTTTCCATGCTCATCCCACTGGAACATACTTTGTCTAGGAAAAAGGAAAAAAACCTTAGAATAGACTAGCTGCTTCTCTTCCCCGGCAGATCGTAAAAACCAATCGAGGGAATTCCAAGGCCGTAAGACCATTTTGATTCTTTTTTAACGCCCATCACGCTTAGCGTGGCCTTTGGGTCTTACGGCCCTGAGCTTTGTCTACCCCGTCAGGGATAAAAACGTGCAAATGTATTGTGAAACTAGTTTTACAATCAATCTATACCTATTCAAAGATTGCTGGCGCTGTATCTTTATAATTTTTTGTTAGTAAGAGAATAGATAATTCGTGTACAATATTTTTTTATAAACCATCTGATGCCTGCTTTGTCCCTATGTTAGGCAAAGGCCTCCCCTTTCTGCTTCTCTAGTTTTCAATCTGAGCAGCTTGCTACCATCCACTAAGCGTTCGAAGTAATCAGATAGCTTTCAAAAATCCATCTGGTCATTAATAGGTAGCAGCACGAATCTCTAGCGCTGACCGTTTTTGCGCAGAAGTCAAAAATTAATACTGTACCCGTGCGCAGTATCCCCTCTACCACTAAACTCAGCTCTAAACATATGTGCCGCTATTTGTAAACATTTTAGTCATGCCTATTGCCACGGTACCTCGGACTGTCTCTTGGGGACGATTTCGCCCACTCCATTCTGGGTGAAAGTAGTCAGCACGAAGTACACGGAGCATAGGTAGTAGTTGTTGCACATGGTGCCGTTAAAAGGTGTGGCAAGAAGGGGTAAGTCTGTTAGCATGTAGCGCACATTGCCCGCAGCTGCAGCTGCAAGAAAACACACACACATAGGTATTACCGCTCGATAGTTCACTATTGACTCCATTAAAAGAAAAATTAAACGTGAAAACATATAAAGAGGTTAAGAACTTAGCGGAAGGAAGAGAGACATGGAAAGCACTCCACCGACAAGAGCCCAGCTCTTAAATATAAGAAGAAGAAGAAGTTCACTATTGATAGCCTCATCATCATTATCATCATCATCAGGACTTTTTTGTCTCCACTGCAGGAGCACGACCTTGCTGGTAAGATTACGCCGAAAGAAACCCAGTTCAGCTCTACGATCACCAACCCGCCTGCTTAACGTGGTGATTATCAGCTAATCCTCCATTTATTATCCTTTGGTCCAGCCGTGGACCAGTAAAGGCTGGTTAAGGGTTCTTTCTCTAAACTTAGCAAAAAATATTTCTATTCTACATGTGTACAATAAACTAAACTAACATGGCTTCTCTTTAAAAATGTTATGAAGCCACGAGGAGTTCGCCTTTTCCTTGTCTTCCATGGTGCCGATAAAGTACCAAATGCAGGCGCTGGAGTGGATGAACAGGGAGAACCAGATGAGCACGGAGAACACCGTGGACAGCGTCAGGTTGATGTTGAGACGCTCGTGGTGACGCTTCAGGCATTTGTACACCGTCATCTAGCAAAAAGAGTTTATATGTATATTTATCAAACTCGGCACCAGACGTGATGTAAGTTACGAGTCAGGGTCCTTTATAGTAAATATGTCTATGTGGTATCACATGCATAGAAAAAGGTCGAATAAACAACCACATAGCATGAAAACAGTAAATCTTTAATGAATGAGTGTATCTGAACAATCCGGCATCGTTTGTATGTATAATTGTTCGATAACTTGAATATTTTTGATTGAACCTTCATAAAATGTAGTAGGCGTGTAGAATTTTTACGTTCAAACATGGGACCAAATCAGTCAAGATATAGGGTTTGCGCGTTCACAACTCGGGGCGAACTTCTAGGGAGTATAGCGCGACCGCTGCGGATTCTTTCTGCTGGCCTGAACTTTTGCGCGACCCTCGCCGACAGATCGCGAACTATCATTGGCAGTATGCCGATTCCGTAGCAGTTCAAGTAAGTAAAATCCAAATTTTAAGCGGGTCAAAAGAGTAACCTCTCATAATTACTCCAACTTACTAGTTGTAAAGGTACTCACAATTCTCAGGAGCCTGTTGAGACGTAACCACGAGAAGACCATCCAGCGATTATTCTTGGCGGCGAAACAGAAGAGCTCTATCGGCAGGCATGCAATCACGTCATATTTAAAGTCCGTTTTGAAATAACTGCAACGTCCAAATTGTGTGATCATTTCGATTGGTGGTGAAATTGCTACAATGTAGGTGGGCCACCACAAAATGCGGCCACCGTCCAAACAAAATGTACGAAAACTACAGGAAAGTGGTTGGTGGAAGCATTTTGTGGCTATGGTAGCACGTTTGCGACGACTCTTAGTGTCCGCCACAAGCGTCACCGTGTGCGGCGAGTCCATGCAAAATGTATGAAAACTAAAGGAAAGTGGTTGGTGGCCACCACATACAAATTGTGTTATCATTTCGATAGAATAGAATATATTTTATTTGCATTTTAAAAAGGGTACATACTTAGGTCTAAATAGTATTCACAAAGTAACACCTACTTAATAAGCCATTAACAATAGCATGCAAATATTTATTAACAGTTTTCAAATTAGCTAACAGTCTATGTCACAAATAAAATCATAAATGGATCATGTCATGGTAGGTATTATAGATACGTCAACAATTATATTCATATTTAGTATGAAAATTTAGTATTGATGGTGATGATGATTTATTTATTATCATCATTTCAGTCCTGGAAGGACTTGACGCAATGCCGACCACAAACGCGTTGCGACATCGGAACATTCTCGTCAACTGCCTCCGTGGTGTAATGGTTGGAGCATTTGGCTCATACCCGGAGGTCGCGGGTTCGATTCCCAGCGGGGGCAACGACTTTGTGTTGTTGTCCTAGTTTGGTTAGGACATTGCAGGCTGATCACCTGATTGTCTGATAAGTAAGATGATCCGTGCTTCGGAGGGCACTTTAAGCCGTCGGTCCCGGTCACTGTCTTTGACATTGGTCGTTACCTAAAACCATGTCAGAGGCCTTTAAGGCGGTTTAAAAACTCTGACACTAGTGTTAGTCACTAACACACACGATAAGAAGAAGATCGGAACATTGCTACTATGTAGGTGGGCCACCCCAACTGTGACCAACATCCATACAAAACTTATGATAAGTGTCGGTGGAAGCGTTTTGTGGTGGCCCGTTTGCGCCAAGCCTACATTAGTTTGAAAGTGGTCGGTGGCCGTCATCAGTGGCTGTGATCGGTGAATACACTCCTCTCCCTTCGTCTCGGGGACTGCAGCCAGTCGGCATGGTAGCAACGCGTAACCACTATCTACTTACCACTAGCAGACAAACAACTAACGTACGTTTTCCGCATCGGTAAAAGCATTTTTCTCAAATTTTCCGAGTTTACAATATACGGCAACGTGTACTGCATCAAGATCTTTAGGTAAAACCCAAAATCCAACAGGTACAGGACAATGATCAGCGGAAGTGTATTATTCTGGAAGCCAACGTTGTACACATCAGCGTATACGCAGCTGAGGGAGACCAGGATGAGGTAGATTTGGATGTATTTGTCCTTGAAGTATAGGGTCTTGACGAGCCCTTTCCGTCCACGCATGATTACGGCGGTGCTGGTCCTGTCTCTTGAGCCTCTGTGCCCGGTGACAGCGCCGGGAATAAAGTTCTGAAAGGTACAAATACAGATACGGATACGTTTATTACACAGAGTTTTATTAGTAACTAGATGCGCCCGCCGGTGTTACCCGCGCCTAAGTCAGTTTCCTGCATACCAAATTTTATCAACATTTTCAGAAGTAACAAATCAAGAAGTAACAAGCACACACACACCCTCACAAACAAACTATGGCCTTTATAATATTAGTGTGATAAAAACAGTCTGTGTCTTAAAATTAAAACTGACAAAACAAACATGGGCGCGCAAATCTTCAAAAGTTACTCTTTAAAGATATTGCCTGCTAGCAAATCAAGTAATGACAGCACATCATGATCTGCCCAGGTAAATCTAGATCGACCCGCGAAATATGCCAGTGCCGCTGCTGCCGAAAGGCGCATGTGTTATGACACTAACCACATTATTTCCTCGATGCCTCTTCATCAGCCGCTGAACCTTCGAGAAATCGGCGAGGATGCGGTGGAAGTTGTCCGACAACATTTGCAGGATGTGGATGCGGCTCAAAGCCACAATGGTGGACTTGCTGCGCGCCGTCGGGATCGGGTCCAGGTTGCCGAACACGCTGTAAACGAAACTTATCAAGTACTTCTGAGAATGGAGGAGATTTGGAAAAAAGCATTTTTCAACTTGGCCTGGCTGGAAATAACCAATTACGCCACGGAGGACGTCAATGATCCTAGCAAGTGGAGGTCCATAGTCTCTGCTGACTCCCGTGGGAAACAGGGGTGATGTATGTATATTATAAAGTTTTTTTACCAACCTGCCTCTATGCAGCTTGTAGATCATGCTCCTGTCTTCGTAGAAGACCCTGACCTGCACCTGACCGTACACCACGAAGTACATGTCGGAGATGACGTCATCCTTTTCGATGACGTGCATTCCTCTTAAAAGGTACACGCTGCGTACCTCGCGGCCCATGATCCGGAGTAGTGATAAGTCGCATTGCATCAGGAATGGGCACTGGATCACATCACAAACATAATGTTCAATATTAGTATAGCTTCCGATCGGTCATTTTAAGTAAGTAGCTTATGTTTTTGGATTTTACAAAATATTGGATATTCGACATCCAAGTAAAAGAACAAGCACAAATAGAAAGATCCTCAACACTAAAACTAAAAAGACTGAACCAAACCCTATAAAAACAGCTATAGATGCAACCCAGAGGACGTATAGATGTCCTTACAGTGGCAAAAATTCTTGCTCAAAAGCATGTTCCAGTTAGCTCCAGAAAGCAGGGCGTAACAGCTAAATAATGTACGTATTTTTGAAATGTAATCTTTCATTTGATCCCAAAATGTTTAGCCTATATAGGGCGTTATAATGAATTTAGTGTAACGTGACTAGCGGTCAACCAAGACACTTCCAACGATACCTCACTTGTACCATGGGTATCTGGAAAATACTAGGTAACAGGCCCCTCCAATATATTCTATTTTATTTCTATGGCGTTGGGTATCAGTTATATTAGCTTTACTTAGGTAGTTATTTCTAAAAGTACCCATAAACGAAGGACATGTATGAAGAGATTGACGAGTTTAGATGAAGCAAAAGAGGTTTGTCAGGATCGAAGCAAGTGGAGGTCTATAGTCTCTGCCTATCCCTGTGGGAAATAGGCGTGATATTATGTATGTATATATCTCAAATCACCTTAGCGAATGTTGGCCCATAAATGTGCAAGATGGCGTCGGTCCTAAGAGTGAGCTGGTCGCACAGCTTGAGCATCCTGTTGTAGTCGACGCCCCCCATCTTATTCCAGTTGTATTCGTAGTAACTCAGCACCTCCCTAAAAATTAACACCATTAAAATAACAAGCTCATATTCCAGTCTGAATTCTTCTTCTGATATTTAAGAGCTGGACTCTTGTCGGTGGAGTGCTTTCCATGTCTCTCATTCTTCCGCTAAGTTCTTAACCTCGTTATATGTTTTCACGTTTAATTTTTATTTTATTTGGTCGATAAATTTTCTTCTGGGTTTTCCTACTCCTAATTTTCCTTCTACTTTTCCTTCCATTATTGTTTTAAAGAACGCATTGTGAATTAGTAGATGACCGAACATTTTCCCTCTTCTATTTTCTATTATTTGTAGTATTTGTCTTCAAATTAAGGCACAGATTTACTCAATACTCAATACACAGATTTAATTCATCATCATCAGGTCTTTTTGTCTTCACTGCAGGCACGGAGCACAATACGACCCTCTCTGTACTACCAGAGCCATACTTAGCCAGAGCAGTCAGAGGATTTGGCCTAAACTCTCCTCGCTGGCTAGGGTTGGAGAGGTCTCATTGATGTTTATAAGCTTTGTTCAGCTTGTGTTTCCTAAATCGCCTTTTACGACATCCACGGGAGGACTTGGAGTGGCACTATTCTACTCTGCCGGAAACCACACTTCAAATTAAAGTATATTTGAAATCCTCATACCGAGCTCTTTCATTTGATATATAAAGTAGGAAGGTTTGCAAAACTTTTCTTTAATTTCCCAATTTGTTCCCCTGAAATTATTTATAAATATATTTATTTACTTTGCATATCTGTGTTAGGGTCTTAGGATTTTACTCATCTTAATAAATTTCACCCGATTAGGTCCAGTAGATTCAGAGCAAATAGGCTGTGACAGACGAACGGACAGATCACAGACGATCCTGTAAGGGTTCCTTTTTTTCATTTTATGGGCGGAATCTAAAAAGACCTCACGGTGAAATAAACAAGGGGTTACTTCTTCAGCTCTGGATCCAGGTCCTCCTTCTGCATGAACTTCATGATGTCCTTCAGGTCCGCCTGGAAGCCGGCAAGCTCCTTGTTCACGTTGGCGCGGATACTGATAATGCACACCGAGTAGAACGTGGTGATCATTGCACCTGTCATTGATAAAGGTATCTTAGAGTCCATGGCGTGGTAAACCAGTAAAAAATAATCATGCAGCTAATAGTCACTCACTCAAAATGGAACCGGTACTTAAAATAAATAAATAAATAAATAGGGACAAATTACACTGATTGAGCTAGCCCCAAAGTAAGTTCGAGACTTGTGTTATGGGGTACTAACTCAGTGATATTATATTTAATAACAAATACATATATAGATAAACACCCAAGACCCAGGAAAATTTGAAAAAGACCATTTTCCAACTTGCCCTGACCGGGGATCGAACCCGGGACCTCTGGGTGGCGGACTAGAATGGTGATCACTACGCCACGGAGGTCGTCAATAGTCGAAATGGAACCTAGCTCAACCTAGTGCACAGGTTTTAAAAGCTTCGGGAGTCCTGCAATGCTAAAGTTTGACGACATAATCAAAGTCGTCAGGATGGCAACTGGATAGGAGCAGCATAAAACAGAGATGGATGGTGTCAATATAATAGGTACCTATATAGATAGTATAAATATACAGACAATTCACACAGATTGAGCTAGCCCCAAAGTAAGTTCCGAGTGTATTATGGGTAATCTTATACCTTTAAACGAGCAATTCTTGTATTTATATATATATATTTATTTATAAATTTCTGTGATCTCGAAAACGGCTCTAACGATTTCGCTGAAAATTGGTATATGGGGGTTTTCGGGGGTAAACAATCGATCTAGATTAGTTTTATGTTTGGGAAAACGCGTGTTTTCGAGTTTTCATGCGTTTTTCTTTCCACGCAGAATATGGTCGCTAATTTCGTCGCGCCGCGACCGCCTTGATTTAGATCAGTGGTTAAGGATAGCGACCGCTAGAAAGAGTGTTACGGGTTCGAATCCCACTCGGTGACTTACTTTTGTTTTTTTATGTTTAAGTTTATATATATTTTTTTATTTTGCATTGTTTTTAGACAAGTTTTAAAAAAATTAGTTAATGTTTGAGATGTAACCGAGCAAAGCTCGGTCGCCCAGGTACTAACTCAATTATGTACCTACTATAGTTTATAACAAACACATAATAGATAATCATCCAAGACCCAAGTCTGAACAGGATTAGATTCACTTACCAATGATCATGCCAAGGAAGAGGACCTTCATCAATCCGATGTTAGTGGGGTTGAAATAGTTGAATCCTGTGGTGGTGGCCTCATACACCACCCACGAGTAGGCCGCCAGGTGCAGATTCCACGGAGTTTCCGTCATGTTGAAACCATCTAAACAGAATTATATGAATCAATGCAAAAGAACCTACATCTGTTGCTTAGACTCGAATTATCTGCGTACAAGTGACTGACAAATGAAAAGGTACTAGAGGATGTGAGAGAGAAAAGGCAAATAATACAAATTATAGAAAATAGAAGAGGGAAAATGTTCGGTCAACTACTACTTCTTTAAAACAATAATGGAAGGAAAAATAGAAGGAAAGAGAGGAGTAGGAAAACCCAGAAGAAAATTTATAGACCAAGTAAAAGAAAAATTAAACGTGAAAACATATAAAGAGGTTAAGAACTTAGCGGAAGGAAGAGAGACATGAAAAGCACTCCACCGACAAGAGCCCAGCTCTTAAATATAAGAAGAAGAAGTGACTGAGCGGATTGGCCGAAAAATCCAGTGACCGTGGCCGCGCCGTTTTTTAGGGTTCCATATCCAAAGGATAAAAACGGGGTCCTATTACTACCGCCGTCCATCTATCTGTCTGTCTCGTCACCAGGCTATAAGTATCTCATGCATGAACCGTGATAGTTAGACAGTATACATTTCCACATATAATGTTTTTCTGTTGCCGCTATAACAACAAATTTATACTAAAAACACAATAAAAAATATTTTAGTATCATATCATAGAGGAATCCTTCGTGCACGAGTCCGACTTCACTTGGCCAATTATTGTTTTATATCAAGCGGCCCGAGCGCCCCGTGTCCTGTCGAAGTGCCGATACAATACAGCTGATTCAGCTGTATTGTAACAAGTTTCACAAGTTCTAACAAATTCTAACAAGTTTCAACGTGTGAGTTCAGCTGAGCAGAACTCACACGTTGAAACTTGTTATAGCGCTAAATAAGCATGATGAACATGATGAATGGAAAAATATTTTTGGTCAGTCGGTTAGATTATTAAAAAATATTGTACACGTTTTTTTTCTTTTCTCTGAGAAAACAAAAATGACAAAGATACAGCGCATATAAATTTCGCGTGACGTCACGGCTGGGTACGATCAAGCTCCCACTCCGGAACTTTGACGTTACGTATCTTTGTGAATTTCTACTTTTTTTGGTTAACTGAAAAATACGAGTCATACTTTTCGAACCCTGTCGTCACCCACATTGTAAAAGCCGTTCGAAAGTCAAGTAAATATAAATTCTTTGACTTTCTTTTTCTACCAAACCAGGATAAAGAAATCCTTGGAGCCTAGTTGATTATGAATGAAAGAGTCCTTACAGATATCCGAGAAGAGGTACAACCAGGAGCCGCCTTTGTCGGGGTGCGGCACTATGTACCACCCCTGCCCCACTTCCCCGTACACGATCACGGAGTGGTCGATCACCAAAAAGGTCAGCACGTTGAGTAGGGTCATGAAGAAGGGTATTGCTTGAATGCTGCAATAGAAAACTCCATCGTAACACTTTACTGTGATAAGTAAAATAAATAAAATAGTCATTTACTACAGTAATATTGATTAAAACATGATGCTAGGAGTTCCCAGTGAGTGATCTTATGATAATCGTGGTGGGAATCACCCTAAAGGTACTACGGTAAATTTAACTGTAGTTACAGCAGAAAATGAGATGAGCATAATTTGTGGCTTGGCTATACAGGTATAAAATAGAACCACCACCTAAATTAAAGAATTAACATTTTCGCGGCAAATTGATGGTACTGCCATTAATTTCTTCTAAACCCTCAAATTACTTGTTTAATTTCTTTTTAGTACAAACTACTATAATTTTAGTGCATAATAAGTGAAGTCAGGAATTTTTTGTTCACGTGTTTATCAAGTTTTAGACATAATTTTTTTGTAAACGTCTATCGTAAGTATTGTGCAATATTGTACTGTCGATGTTATTGTTATATGCTAATTTGCTTATTAAGCAACCTAACCTATCACTAGGTACCAGCTGAAAATCAGAGCTGTGGTTCACACCGCAGCACAAAGCTGAAAGCTGGTATAAGTCTAATCTAGTCTAGTACATAAGATCTTATCTGCCGAATAAAGATTTCTCTTTCTCTTTCTCTTACAGGTCATGTAGTATAAGGTTATGGTGGGGCGGGACTAGCTACTACTACCAGTCGTGTTACCACAACTCCATGGATATAGTTGGGTAAAGGGCCACTCTGCCGCATCATAACCTACATAACTTGGGTGGTCTACATGTTGGTGGCTAGGAGGTGGCCTAAGGGCCATTAATAATAAATAGGGCAGAATAGCCGCCAACGACAGACTCCTTCTTGCAGTATCATGTAAATCACCCAGGTCACCAAACCTAATCGCCAACAGTGTTCGCCGCACCACAGCCTACATGACCTGGGTGGCGTACATGACTCCGCAAGAACGAGTCTGCTTTTGGCGGCTATTCTGCATCATAAAGGTTGGGTTACATTTTTTTTCACGGAAAAGCAATTTCGCATGCTATACTTTTCTGTCGCTCAGAACTGTCATTACTCAACTCAATCAACTCCAGCTAACAGTGGCGGGGCCTTTTTAGAAGCCGATTCCCATCGGGTTCCCTTACAGGTTTCTAATATATATGCATTTATTACCCACATATATATATATACATAACCTGCGTATATCGGCGCTCCGCGCATTAGAACATCCATTTAGGAATGTACTATCTTCATAAGCTGCAATCTAGCAGCATGACTGGATTGCACACACCTACATATTCAAAATACTAAAATTTTCGTAGGTTATTCAATTACACACACAGTAATAAATATTGTATAAACACGCATAGAGACAATTACTTACACTAAATTAATAAAAATATTAATATGCGAATTACAAGCCGTACAGTGATAGGCTTACGTTTTTTAATAGTCCGGTCAATAAAGAAAAACATATCGACAAATTCCTACAGTCTAAATTTATTATTCTAAATGTTTTTGTGATGTTTTTAGATAGCCCTGTATAGCTTTAGTCTCATTTCTCGAAAAGCATTTTGAAATAGGGGGGGAAATATGCTGAACGGCCTCGCTCGTATAAAAAAAAATCTACAGTAGAGATTAATGTACACTATCAATTAATAAGACATCACTATCCTATAAATAAAAGTTCTCCAGTTTTTGATAAGCGATTCCAGTCATAAAAAAAAATTAGGTTTTCTATAAAAAATTTGTACTTACAAAATCATACAAATGGTGACAATTTGGGAATACGATCACAAAGTAGTCTTGAATGTGTCTGTAACTTTTCACCAGGGTGACTTATACGAAACCAATTAATTAACGAATATTCTTCGTTTCTTTCATTGCTTTTGTATCGAGAATAAATTGTACACCGAATATTTTATCTGTAAATTTGTATGAACCAATAAATATCAAAATATCACACAATTATACGAAAAGGATTTTTTAATAATCGCTAATTTACCTTTAAAATGTAATAACATCAGTCTATACGCGTGACCTTGATTGCGCTGCTCTTGCTTCCCAGTCCCGATGCAGTGTTTGAAAAGGACAGAAATGTACTAGGCGCGCACCGGTCTCTTGGTCTTTTCATTTGTTTATTTTCATGTCACCGCTCATTTATTTACAACTAGCTGATGCCCGCGACTTCGTTCGCGTGAACTTTATGACTCTGGCGTATTAATATAAATACAAACTAATGTAAGATACAAGAAAATATAAAAATTGTTAGAAACAATTTTTTTATTATTATTAAAAGTGTGTTCCCACGTGAAATTTATAGAGGTCGTAGAGCAAGAGATTATTTGAAGCAGAGAATAAATATATTTTTTATACAATATAACCGATAAAATAATTATAAGTGATGAGATGTTATACGTATCAGAAGTGAAAGTGGAATGAGTCAAAAATGATGAGCAAGGAATGTCTGGAATTAAAAAATTGAATTTAGGAATGAAATTTGAAAATAGTGAAATGATAGAAAGGGGGTGGACAAGAACAGGAAGAATGGTACTTATTGTACCATCGCTACACCGCGCCTACAGACACAATTTTTTACTATTTGATTATGTGTATAGATTTTGACGCGTTAAGAAAGTGAAAATTTGCCGGGTCGAAAACAGTACCGTGTGGTTAATATGGACCGTGATATACATTGCTTCATTTGTAATTCACCATGCAAATTAAATTAAAGTACAATAAAGTTACTTACCTTATTCTAAGCTTATATAATGAAAGAGGCAACCGCGTTTCCGGTTCTAGTACTAGTCATAAATACATACATAGACTTCAGGTCTAGGTCCACGCCAGCCGCTACGCGTGTAACCTATCATACTCACGATTTTTTCCCACTCGAATTTCATTTGTTTGAAAACGGTATGACGAAGTTTTAAATACCAGATAGCTTCTTTTAAATATTTTATGTGTTTCTAGAAATATTATGTTTAGGTTAGGTTAGGTTAGGTTTAAAAACCGTTCCCCGATTATCAAATCATATAATTTTATTTTGACAGATGTTTTACTAACAATCATTTTAATTTCTAGAAGTATTAAAGATAAGATATAACCTTTTCTGTATTGCACAAAAACAACTTCACCACGGTGGGTAGGTAATGTTCGTTAGGTTGTGACCAAAACACAAGCGACCGAGTCACTTAAGCTTAGGGCGATAGTAACACAGACACAAAAACAACTTTGTCGTGGAGAGTAAGTTAGGTTTGCTGGGTTTCCTGAGACCAAAACATGAGCGAGCGAGCGACTCAAGCTTAGAGCGAAAGTAACATAGACAAAAACAACTTTGCCGTGGAGTGTAGGTATATTAAAATGTCATTCTTCTCTTATTCCTTTCATAATATAAAAAATCATTTTTTTTAGAAAATAGAATATCTAGTGGTAATAGCTGCGGTTCAACGTTAAGTTAGAATTAAAAAAATATAGATTCAAAAAATAACAATTATTTTGTTTCAGCAATTTGTCAATTGCATTTTCGGCCAAATGAAAATATAGAATGTAAAATAATTAGGAAACGTTTTCGGTATATTGAAATTCGTCTAAAACCTTTCGCCTTCGTGATAGGTAATCCGCTACGCGACACTAGCGAACGCCACCTAGGCAGTTGGGTTTTGTAATCCAGTTTGTTCGTCATTGGATCGTCTTTTGTGACACTAGGTAGGTTTTTATACACATTTTATTTGCAGTTAAATGTTGCTGTTTAACTCACCGTACCGTTATTTGGAGCTTATATCATTTAATTGAGAGACGTATTTATTATCGCCTGGTAGTGCTTAGTTACGTTAATGTGATTATACTTAGAAAGTAAGCAGGTTAGGACCAGCGATAAAAAAATAATCCAATAGGCAGCTCATGTAGATCGACATATTCATGTCCTAATGTAATAAAAGTAGGTAGCGATTAATTTGACAAAATTAATTATTACGATAAGCAGACAGTAACATAATGTTTTATTTGGTGGATAAACATAGTCTTTCAGTTTTGTTTGTATACTTATGCAATGATGATAAAAATATAAGAAGAGCTAGTATTTTTAGATATATCACGTATTTATATTCAGGAATTTCAGTATTCTCTTTTTTCTCGGGGGTTAAAACTAGGCGTGATACAGGGAGATGCCAAACCTTAAAAAAAATTTACATCTGCTCTGGAAGATGCCTTCAAGTTTCTGGAATGGGAAGGACTGGATTTGATTTGCCGACGATATCGACGATGTCATGACACTCGTGGCAGGGGTCAAGTCTTCTATCGATAGACTTAATAACGAAGCTTAGTCCTTAATTTTCCGGCTATTAAACTTATTGAATAAAAATAAAATTTAGAAAAAATGTCAAAAATCATTTATCTTTTGATATTTGTATCACTTGATGATTGTTACTTTTTTCTATTTCTTTCGATTTCTTAAAAGGTAAATGTTTAAGTCAGATTATTTACTTACAGCTCAGTTTACTGCCGCTTCCTAAGCGCAAGTACAGAATAAGCGGTAACAAACTGTACTACAGCATTTTCTCAAAAAACGGCAACTTACAATTAATTTTACTGATATTAAAATTAAATATGTGGAATTGTGGACTGAGAATACATTGTTGTGTTATAATTAGAGATCGGATATTTCAGTACATATTTACCTAAACACCTAAAAGATAATACCACCTCTCAAAGTTTAGATAAATATGCACTGGAATATCCGCTCTCTGGTCATAATTATTTATTAAGCATGATGTCAAGTTTAAAATTAATGTCAATTTGTAAATTTAGTACTTAAACATGTACAGAATGTACTTTAAATTATGACATTTGTGAATGTACAAATACAAACCTTTAAGATGGACCCGCGCCAAGCTCAAGCCAGACATTTTTGTCTCTAAGTTAATCATTGGTTCCGTAATAGGCCTTATCACAAAATACTTTCTATACATAAGCTTTAAATTTTCCATCTGGTATATCAAGAACTGATTCTGACAATTTAATAAACTTCATACAGTTTCCCTTAAACGACAGAAAACAATTATAAATAAATAAATATCTTTTAACATTTTGTATGCGACATGATTGCTATAAGACACAATAATTACAGACATCACAATAGAAAAAATAGATACAAATCTTTTACAACCATCTCATTCGTCGGGATGTATACAATTATTTTGACATTAAATCTATCAATATGCTTGCTCCTTCTATGTAGAATGTGATTGGTGGCAAGCTGAATAACAGATTGATTATCACAATTTAATACAATTTTACTACTTGTCGTCGTCATTAAAAATTTCTAAACTAAAGCTTGCAGGAACACCGCTTCTCTGCTTGCTTCGCTCAAACTATAATACTCCGCCTCGGTGTATGAAAGCGATATACACGTCTGTTTAAAGCTGCCCCAAGATATCTAATTGCCACCATATTTTAACACATAACCTGTGTATGACTTTCGATCAATATCGGAAGCCCAGTTCGCATCAGAATATCCGTCAAGAATAGGATTTTGATTAGTGACTTTGTATAACTAAACATTAATCTTTAGCATTCTAAAACCTTATGTAGTATGTTTAGTTAATACCTTTAAATCTAGTAGAATTCAGTACGAAAAGTGTTAAATTTACTTTAATATGACACGGCAAACAAAATGTCAGGGCGAGTAGTTACACAAAGATACATTAAACTACCTGAAAGATATCACAAAAGAAACGATAGATACAAATGTTTTCTAAAAATGGCCAGCGTTGCATAGTACTCCAACGAAATAAACCGGAGAAAAAAATAATGCTTCAAAGCACTTACGGTTTAACTACGTGAATATTTAATTTGCTATGTACCTCAAATAACAGTTGCATATAACTTACTACTGATTCAAAAACGCCAATGACGCACAAACTGGGTTACAAGACCCAACTGCCTAGCGGAAGCGGTAGATACGTGGACTTAGACCGGAAGTCATAACTACTAGAAACGGAAATGGCTGCCTCTCATCATACAGACTTCGGATAAAAGAGATTTTTTACATTACATTTTTTGTCTGTATATCATCATAATATTTTGTCCGTTTATATACGAGTATAAGCAGTGTAACAAAAGTTGTAATATTAATCATACTCTATCGAACGGTATACTCTTAGGGTTTCGTAGTAAACAAAGAATCCCTTATAGTTTCGCCATGTCTGTTTGTGTGTCTGTCTGTCTGTCTGTGCGGTTGTCTGTGCGGTTTTACTCAGCGGCTATAAGTACTTGAGAGCTGTAATTTGGTATGGGCATATATTACAAATCATGGCAAAAAAGTAGAAAAGTAAAACATTGAAAAAAAAATTTTTAGTAACTCTCGTAAAATTTAAGTGAGAGTGAATTATTTTCTTCTTGGCTAACCCATCGTGTGGGGTATTATTGAATAGGTCTTTTAAAAATATTGCAAACTTGTGAACATAGTTTTTCGATTTAGGGATCCGTTTCTCGTTATATAATGGACACGTGAAAAAATTCACAAGTATGATGTAGTGTATATGTCGCAGTTGGATTGTATAATCCGCTGTTATTCAAAAACTCTAGCTGTTTGCCATTACAGCTCGGTTTTGTAATACAGCTGAAAACCATTCAGCTAGATCGTCCAATGTGTTACGTTTAACAAAATAGTTAACGTAAGATTGTAGAACGATTAGTACGGAATTCTGCCACTTGGGGGTTTTGTGGCTTGTGAAGTGTCAGTGTCATAACAACAAATATGGCCTCCCATAAAGTAAATTCTTCGCCGCGTTCCGGGACTAAGCTGTTTTTATCGAGAGACATCGGGGGCATAGTTTGTGATTTCGGAGTGCAAAAGATTAAAAAAAATAAAGCAGACCTTTAGCTTGGATCCCATATTGTTATTTCGACGCCCGCCTTCCGGCAAGATGGAAAATTCACGTGGATCAATTGGCCGTAAGAAATCGCTGCGCCATTGAGTTGTCGGGTTTACAAAATTTCTATATTTCTAATCCAATTTCATCGAGCTGATTATCATTCTTCATTGGTGTTTTATGATGTTGGAGACTAAATTATTTAATAAGGAGTTGAATTGAGGTTTTATTTCAATCCCACGAGTAATATAAAAATAATAAAGAATAACTATTGTCTCCTCATATATTATTTCGTTTGGTAACACAGTTTTATTTAATAATGGTAACCCTGTATGCTATCTCAACGCTAGCTGTTTTGATAAACGTAATTACGTAACTCATTGACAATCAAGCTGAAATATTTTCAGCTGTTTTACAAAACCGAGCTGTATTGCCAAACAGCTAGAGTTTTTGAATAACTACGGATTATACAATTCAACTGCGACATATATAACGAAATTTAAAGGAAAACTGATACTGTCTTCAAGCGGTTATGCATCTTATATCACTTGACATAAAGCTTGTTTTAAAATGACGCGTCGCTTCCGATGTCAATCGAATGTGGCGCGGCCCATAGGTACTAGTGGAACTACCTAACCTACGCGACGCTCGATTCGCCGCGCTAATGCGTAGTATGGTTTTTATTTTATTACAGGAATACCTCATAATATTTATCGGGGATTTTTTTATACTCGAATCAAAGCTTTATGGTTTGTAAGAATATGAATAAACCTTGACTGTAGAATTAATGCGTCAGCATAAAAAACCGTTAAATATTAATTAAAAAAAAACTACTGATGTCACCCCCTTGAAAATTTTGGATAGTGAGCATAACAATAATATAATAATAATAACAAAAAATCACAATTACCGTATTTTTTATGTTTGAACAGGATTTTTTTTAAATATTTTCTTTTGAAAAGTATATTTCCTCTTCTTATTTAGGAGAGATTTCTTAAATCTAGCTTTTATTATTATTGAGTAAACATATGATGTAAAATCTCCTGTGTAGAAATTATTCTTCGAAAGATATAACAATATGAGTATAAAAATGGCATTTTAAAAAAAACCTTTCATCATTTTTGAGGGAAAACCTGTAATTTACAGTTGGAATAGCATATTCTAAGATATTTCGAAACAATCCCTACTGTAGGTTTTATTGTGAAATTCTCATACAACCGAAAATTCACAGCCCCGACTATAACCTTTATAACCTAATTAGGTAGGTATGTAATTCGTTTCATAATTATATAGCTGTACTAGCCAAAATTCTTACCCAACGCCACTGTTAGCTAATGACAGTTCTGAGCGACAAATAATTGGCCAAGTGCGTGTCGGGCCACGCGCAGTGTAGGGTTCCGTAGTTCCGAATGCCAACTTTGAGTTTATGCCAGTAAAAACGTTTAAAAACTAATTATCTATTGAATTTGTATGAAATTTCTTTTTCCGAGTACATTTTATAAGTTGATCGCCTATAACTTTTTAATTTGTATACCCTACTTAGCTCTGATAGTTTTCCTTTAAACTACATTATATATACTATAGCTGTAAATTTTTTCACGTGGCCATATATAACCGTTTCTTGCCTCCAACAAAATTTTTTACTTTAAACCCAAATATTTCAGAAACGGATCCCTAAATCCAAAAATGGTGTTAACAAGCTCACAATGTTTTTGAAAGACCTATTCAACGACACCCCACACAATGTGTTTGTCGAGAAAAAAAATATTGACTACCTCTTTACTTGTATGGCAGCTAACCTAAAAAAAAATATTTTTCCAGATTTTATTTTACGACTTTTTCGCCATGATTAATACATATCCATGCCAAATTACAGCTTTCTAGTACTTGTAGTTTCTGAGTAGGACCGCGGACAGACAGACAGACAGACATGGCGAAACTATAAGGGTTCCTTGTTTACTACGGAACCCTAAAAAGGATAACAGAAAAGTTCTGTTTAGTGCTGACAAATGTAGCCCAACCGAATAATGCCCGGATGGTTTGATTTTTAATAGTCTTTTTCACTGCCCTCTCATTTTGGGACTTAAAGTCGCGCAGTTTGCGGTATTTAATGTACACTTGGTCCACCATAACATATAATCTTACACGAGGTGTATGTCCCGTCGCTGGATGATGCCGGTGAGGCTATTGATGGCGCTCGGCAAACGGTACAGCTGGATCAGACGGTTCATCCTCAGCATGCAGCGGGCTGAGCTCACGCGAAACATGTACTGTTTTCCTGATGATGCGAAGATAATGTTTGGTTTGACAGAATCTTTTGAACATCAAGCGTAGGCCACAACACCAGCTAATGAGCTAGAGAAGGCGAAGCAAGGCGAGGCAAACTTCAACTAAACGAAGAATTGACGAGAAAAGATGTGGGTTCGCACTGAAAACTACGGACGGGCAAGTAGCGGACGGGAGAGCGAGGGCAGAGCGTCCCGTCCTTCATTGAAGTTCATTGTCACTCGCACGTCACTGAATCGTGAAGCACAGAGCTAGGCTAGCACGCTCACTAGGTAATGTGGCCTGTGCTTTAAGAAGAACAAAAGTGAGCTACAGTTAAACTTCTACTACAGGCGGCACAAAACTCAAGCGCTGACCGTTATTGCGCAAAAGTAAAAATTTGTACTGTCTCTTCTACATTTGACTCAGCACTAAACTTACGTACCGCTACTTCTACCACGTCTTTAACTCTGTATTTTGTTTATATTACAGTATACTATGCTATGACACTAACGGTTTCCCATAATTGAACGAGCGAAACAAGCGATCAAAAAAGGAATTGGGGTAAATATGTCCGTCCAGTATTTATTTATTAAACTTTATTACAAAAATGTAACAGAATCAGTATGTCGTTCTGTCCTATTAGGAGAAGCCTAATGTGCCTCTCTCAAGGATATCCAAAGGCCACGTTTAACGTGATGGTGGGCGTCAAACAGGTAATTCAGAAACGAATCCCTGAATCGAGAAATGATATTGACAACATTTTTGCAACTTTTTTAGTGTTTTTCGGCAATATTCGCTCGCTCGTTCAACAATAACCAAACAGCTCCCAGCCCCTTTTCACGACCGATCCAAAGGGACCTATATCCAGCCTTTACCAGCAACTTTGGTCAGATCGTCTGACCACCTTGAAGTATAATAATGTCAATAACCAATTAGCTCCCGCTCCCTTTTATCGGACTCCAAGAACTCGAGCGGAATGCAGGCGAGGAAGTCGATGATGAAGGCGCCCTTGATGTAGTAGGCGGCCGTCGCTGCCGGGTGGTACACCAGAATGCCTATGTCGTTGAAGTAGCCCACCAACAACCGCTGGACCCTAAAGAATTAACGAATAGAATCTTTCATATACTAGTCTGCAAGAAAAGAAAAAAACTTAGATCTTTATTTCTGACGGGCTAAACAGAGATCTAGAGGCCCAAAGGCCACGTTTAGCGTAGTGGGCATCAAATAGGTAATTCAGAAACGAATCCCTACATCGAAAAATTGTCTTTACATATATGCTAACAAAATTTTTCCTCTGAGTAGAACCGCGGATGGCCTGACAGACAGACAGACATAGTGGAACTATGTATCTTGACTATTACGGAACCCTTAGAAGTAATCAAAATAGTAATCGGTGACTAAATGCATTTGACGATCTCCGTGGTGTAGTGGTCACCATGCTAGTCTGCCACCCAGAGGTCCCGGCTTCGATCCCCGGTCAGGGCAAGTTGGAAAATGGCCCCTTTCAAATTGTCCTGGGTCTTGGATGTTCATCTATATATGTATTTGTTATAAAATATAGTATCGTCGAGTTACTATCCCATAACACAAGTCTCAAACTTACTTTGGGGCTAGCTCAATCAGTTTAATTTATATTTATTTATTTATTGCATTTTTGTCCATTCCATCAATCGGCTTTTACGATCTGCGCGAGAAGAGAAACAGCTGGTACACTCTAAGTTTCTTCTTTCCACCCAGACCAGTATAGGTGATGATATAAAATATGGCTTGAAGGGAGTTAAGAAGACATACATAACTAAATATTTTAAACACGGTTTTACTCCCGTAGTGTAGTCGGAATAGACCGACTAGTTTCAATCGGTTTAGACGATCATCCTCAAGGCGAGTGTTACGAGGACCGGCGACCGGACGGTTTCGCAGTCCCCAACGCACTGAGGACAGTTGTCTCACGTTAGTATTGAAAATGTTGAAGACATACATGTCAAAATAAGCGCTCACGTCGAGAAACATTCTGAACCAGTAGAGGTGCTTCCACTGCAGCACGAGGAAGGAGTAGCTGGGAAAGACCATGGCGCCCAGTAGAGCGCAGACGCCGCGGAACCACTCGTAGCGCTGAAGATACTTGCCGTCGGGGCGGATCGTGAAGCGAGGGAACACGTATCTGTTAACATTAACGTGATTTCGTTACTCTACAGCAAAGACAATACTAACGCAACAGATATCCAGCGCCATAGAAACTACTCCAATAGTAGTAGTAGTAGTAGGCAGTGGTGATTGCAAGAAAGATATATTTTTTAAAAACAGATTCGCGAGGTCTACACAGAGCCACTATAAGCATTATGGTATTAGGTAACTATATGATTAAACACCTTATTTCGGTCTAACTAACAGTCCTCTGTGCAGAGCATGCATGGTGTCTGAAGAAACTGCGAGCCAACTCCTCCAGAAGTGCGATGGTGTCGCACACTTAAGAAGTTTCCTAAAACACCCGGGAACCATGGCGGATGCATGAAGGGCGCCAGCAGGCGTTCTGGCTTCCTGTAGGAGCTGGGCTGAACAGAGGCCGGCGTCAGCTCCCTACGCAAAACGGGACGGCGACCAAAATTCGGGCCTCAGTGAGGATAACTTTCCTCGAGGTAGTAAGAAGTAAGCCACCATTGGTACACCATCATATACCTATTTAATGGTTACCAATAATGGCCACACTTACTGCTCTGCTCAGACGAAAACTAATTTAGATCGTCTAATGTAGGAATTGGGAATTTGGGCTATGACATGCACTACGCTAAGATGAGGGAAAGAGACCGGTACCTACCTCAGCCGTTACCTTTGCCGTGTGATATCCGGCAGAGTAGAATAGGATCACTCCAAGTCCTCCCGTGGATGTCGCAGAAGGCGATTAAGGGATTACAACCTAAACAAAGCTTATAAACATCAGTGAGACCTCTCCAACCCGTCTGGCCAACGTGGGGAGTGTAGGCCAAGTCCTCTGGCTGCTCTGGCCAAGTATGGCTCTGGTAGTACAGAAAGAGTCGTGCTCCTGCAGTGGAAACAGTAAGACCTGATGATGATGACCTACCTCAGCACAGACAAGAAGCCGAGTCTGTTGAAGGGCTGCAGGAACGCGGTGTCCAGCTCGTACTTCTTGGGTAGTCGGAACTTCTGCCGGTTGGGGGACGGGGGCGGCGGCTCGAAGTACAGGAACGAGTCGCGACGGAATTGGAGGTTGTGGTATTCCTTCATAGAAGAGTTTGATATTTTGTATTCTTCAATGATGGTTTGGGGCAATGTTGACCTCTGTGGCCTAGTGGTCATCATGCCAGGCAGTCACATCGGAGATCCCGGGTTCGATCCCGGTCAAGTTAAGATGGAAAATGATCTTTTTCAGATCAACCTGGGTCTTGGGTGTTTATCTATATAAGTATTTGGTTTAAAAAAAAATATATAGTATAGTTGACTCAATCTTCATCAAACATAGCTAAGAACCACCGCTAGGGAATTTGCTTTCACGTAAAAAAGCCGTATTGAAATCGAATCGTTTGAGCGCTATGTGCCACGGATAGACACACAAATAGACACACAGACCGACACAGAGATATTAGCGTCAAACTTATAACATCCCTCTTTTTGTTAGAGGTTAAAATTAAGCAAAATTATCTTACCGGCAGGTTTCTTGCAAACCTGACGGCGTACTTGATCGGTGGGATATCGATCATCTTCCCCAGCTTCTTCTTGGAGATGGAGAACACCTGCACGTGGGTCACTGCTCGCACCGTGTAGTACGCCGGGAGACCTTGCAACAGCATTTACAATACAATACAATACAATGCCCTTTTCTGCACAAAATAAATAAATACAGGACATAATTATCTTAAAAACTAGGAAATACGCAAAAGGCGGCCTTATAGCTAAGCAATTTCTTCCAGGCAATCTTGCTGTATAGAAAAAAATTATGGTTAATTTACCGCTACTATTATCTTAGCAAGGAATTTATCTTACTTAGGTTCTTGTTCTTGATGGGTCAGCGATATCAAGCAGGTTGCTGGAAGGAACTGGATTGAGATGGTCAGGTTTAGAACAAGACGGCGCAGACAAAAGGAGGCATGCTTTGCAAACGTTTATATTGTACTATTAGATTTGTGTTGCCTTTTATTCAGGACTTTGTGGATATTATATGAAATTTATTGCAATAAATGAAAGATGTTAGTTGCTGTAATTTAACTTACGTAGTAAGCACTCCAATACGCCAAAGTGACCTTTTGCTGTTAGTGTCGAAACAACTTCTCTAGTGTCTGGATTTATGACCTGGAAATGTGACGTAATGGTCTTTATTCTAATCTTAAAGCTGATTATATATTTTTGGATGATTAGGGGTGAAGACAGGGTCAGAAAATTATTATTCTATTTAGTCCGTCTTTAGATTATACAAAAATAATGGACCCATATTTTTAAGTAATTCAAAAATGTAGAAATTCACTAAGATATGGAGCATCTAAGTTCCAAAGCCGGGCTTGTATTATCGCCGCTATGTAAAAATCGCACTTAGTTGTGGCCCGTGATGTAATGTGAAATTTAAATGCTCTGTATCTTCGTCAATTTTAGTTTCTCAGAGAAAAGAAAATAATT
Organism: Acrobasis consociella; assembly: GCA_963555685.1. Taxonomy (NCBI): domain Eukaryota; kingdom Metazoa; phylum Arthropoda; class Insecta; order Lepidoptera; family Pyralidae; genus Acrobasis; species Acrobasis consociella. The sequence continues at coordinate 1,946,706 of OY743106.1, forward strand.
GTGTACGATATTTTTTAATCATCTAACCGATGGCCCACATCTTTTTTCCAGGCATCATGCCTAGTCCATCTTATTAATACTTGTTTACTCACCTCGCAAATACCCTGCTTAATGACGAACATCTCGTTGGTGATGTCTCCCGTGTTCATCAGTATCTCGTTGGGTGACGTGTAGAACAGCCGCGCCGTTGAGGATATTGTCTTCAAGTCGGCCTTGGGGAGTAGCTGAGGAAATTTTATTTATTTATTTACAAACTAGCCGAAGCCCGCGACTTCGTTCGCGTGGACTTTATGTCTCTGGAAAATGCTCATCAGGCTGAACAACTTTTACTAAGGCGGCATTTTTATATCTCTTATAGTTTAGCTGGACCATTATGGTTCTGCATCAGGCGTTCCATTTTCCAAAATCATTTATACCCTATATGTTGCCCAGGCTATAATAGCTATATAACAAAAAAAGTTTCATTCGAATCCGTCCAGTATTTCCGGAGATTAGCGTGTACAAACAGACAAACAGACAAACAGACAAACAGACAAACAGACAAACAGACAAACAGACAAACAGACAAACAGACAAACAGACAGACATGATTGATGATTTGATTTAAAAAAAAACGTCTCCATCGCCCCCAATTTTTTTTTTGGAAATATATTTAATGTACAGACACACTTTTTTTACTGTTTTATTATATGTATATAGATTTTTGTACACGGAAAATGTATTAAAGAATACATAAAATAAAATTTGTGCAAAGGCACTTATCTCAAAAGAGATCCTCTAGTAGGCCTGTGAGAGATGTTTATATAAGAGATAAGGCATACAGTGGATCAACATACATACATAGTGTAGAATACATACATACTGTAGTGTTCCTACATAGGATCAAGGAAGAAGAAAGTTAAAATAACAAAACTACGCATTGATGGATGCAGGCCGCTCTAGATCGTTATTTTAGAAATCCATGGGAGAGGCCTTTGTCCAGCAGTGGACGTTATGCGGCTTAAATGACGATGAAAACTACACAAACTACAAATAAACATACATATTCACATTTATTTAAATAAATACATACGTCAATCTAGAAAGAAACATAATATAGACTTAAGATTAAAAAATATAAATACCAATCTAATAAATAATGATCTTTTACTCTTTTTTTAAATACTAAAATCGTTTTAGATTCACATAAAGCGGTCACGTAACAATTTCAGAATTATAGAGCCATTAGCCGAATTCAGATTAGCCAGCGTGGAGAGTGTAGGCCAAATCCTCTGACTGCTCTGACCAAATACGGCTCTAGTCGTAAAGTGAGGGTTGTGCTCCTGTAGTGGTGACCAAGAAGACCTAATAATGATAATGATTGCAAATGAAAACATATTGTAAAATTAGATGCACTTACCCTAGTAAATGGTATATTGAGTATGTATTTGCTGCGTTTTCTTGAGACTATCTCTTGGTACACGTGCGGGGGAAGGTCGTGGAATATCGACTTCTTCCTATTGGTCATTGAGTATGCCTGTATCAATAGAAACGTAGTCCTCGATTAATGGTATTTCCATGTCAAAATTCAAAGATTTATTCAGTAATAAGACCTTTAGGATTGGGCTTCACTACACCTGTCTGCACGAAACAGTATTTCGCATGCTGCTATCCTTCTCTGTCCCTCAGATCCGTCAGTAGCCAAAGCGAGAGAGAGCGACGGAACGCTATAGCACGGCCGGTGTTGCTCTCTTTCGCTTTGGCAAATAACGGTTATGAGGTACAGCCTATTGCCAGACAGACAAACGGACGGATGGACAGACGGATGGACAGACGAACAGGAGAATCTTAGTAATAGAGTCCCGTTTTTACCCTTTGTGTACGTAACCCAAACAATGAAGTCATTAACCTTGTCAGTGTACCAGCATAGTTCTAAATAGGTGATGAACCGCTTCCTCATTTGTGGATCAACGTCGTTTCTGATCATAAAGTTCTTGACATTGGCGATGGTGGAATCGTAGTCATCTCTGCAACAAAAAATAAGGCTTGAATTGGCTTGTCAACTAAAGAATATACAAGTGTTCTAGGTGCCTTTAAAATAAAGACAATAAAAATAAAAAAGTAATTTGAATTTTATTATTACATTAGCTTTTGTAGACGTCATAGACGTAGGTCTTATAAGATTTTTTTAATTTAAACATAACACCGGAAGTGACGACACAGCAATCAAAGTTTTCATTTTTCCTATGCCTGCACTAATAAAACAATAACATCTGTTAACTGTCAATGTCTCCTGTTTAAATTATTATTGTCATTATGCTGGTTGTTGTCAAATTGTTGTGTTCGTAGATGACAGTGTCAATACAGTACAGTTCAGAAAGTGGAAATTGCCAACTTTACTCAAAGAATCTTTATCGTGACGTCACTTCCTCAGTAAAGCTTGACCTTGCTTGAAAATGAAGGTCATTGGGATTATATCTAATTATGTAAGATATAAAAGACCTCATTTATCAGTAAAGTTTTTGAAAAGATTGTATATGATGCAATATATCCAATGATCAGTAGGAGCATTCCAAGTCAACAACACGGCTTCCTTAAAAGAAGGTCAACGGTGACTAATTTGGCGTGCTTTACAGATTATGTACTGACAAACATGGATAACGGTGGCCAGGTTGATGTGATCTACACTGACCTTGAAAAAGCCTTTGATCGTGTGGATCACATCATCCTTCTCAATAAACTTTATAGGTTGGGTATTCGGGGCGACCTTCTAAGGTGGGTGAAATCATACTTGTCTAATCGATCGCAGGCCGTGGTAGTCGGTGGTTTCAGATCTGACTTTTTTAATGTTCCTTCTGGGGTACCACAAGGCTCCCATCTGGGTCCTTTATTCTACAATGTTTATTTATACGATATAGATATATGCTTTTCACATACAAATCATTTGTTGTACGCCGACGACATGAAAATATATTACAAAATAAAAAATACAAAGGACTGCCAGGACCTGCAGACCGATCTTGATAGGTTAAACAAATATTATAGTGACAATAAAATTACTATCAACACGTCTAAATGCAAACAAATAACGTTCACGCGGAAAACCAAACCCATTAAACATACATATAGATTTAGTGAAAATATCATTGCGAATCTCCCATGCTGGTCTGGGACTCCCATGCTGGTCTGGGAGAAAGAAAAAACTTAGAATGTACCAGCTGCTTCTCTTCCCGCGCAGATCGTAAAAGCCGATCGAGGGAATGGGCAAAAATGCGAATCATATAACAGGCGATGCGGCTAGCAACCCATCACTGTATTGATTGCTTTTCCGTCTTCTCGCCCACCATGACGCTAAAAGTGGCTTTTGGGTCTTGCGGCCCTGGGCTCTGCATAGAGCCGCAAGACCCAAAATGCTCTGTCTGCCCCATTAGGGATAAAGACGTGATAGTATGTATGTATGTATGTATCATTGCGAAAGGTAACGTTATACGCGACCTTGGTATTTTCTTAGACAGTAAAATGCTGTTCTCTGAACACATAGAATACATCTATAATAAGGCTTACAAAAATCTTGGGTTTGTTTAACGGACTTGCAAAATGTTCACCGATGCCACCACAGTGAAGGCAGTCTACTTCGCTTACGTGCGTAGTGTCTTGGAGTACGCTTGCCCTATCTGGTCTCCGCAATACTCGGTTTATAAAAATCGTCTCGAAAGAATTCAAAAAACTCTGGTAAGGCATCTCAATTTCCGCACTTATGAACCGAACCAAGAGTACATTCATGATAGTCATCGACATGGATTATTAACCATTGAAGAGAGACACAAAATGTTGCAGGTTTGTTTACTCCACGATATCATACATAATAATGTCGACTGTCCGGAGTTAGTATCTAGTGTAACTTACTGTACACCAGCCCGTCGCACATGCCACACCCCTCTGTTCCTCGTCAAGCATAGCGCTACAAAGTATGCTTAGAATGCTCCCATAAGGCGCATAACTAATACATACAATACTGAACTGAGTGACTTAGATATATTATTTTTGTCAAAAAATACATTTAAAAAGCATATTACGAGATTTCTAATGGATATCTAACGTGCCTTGCTGTAGAATCATTTATTTTTCTTTCAGTGAAACAATTTTGGTATTGCAACATCAGCATAGGATGCAAATTATTTGAGGTATTCATATAATTTAGGATTCCTGACATAGTAAATCTGAATAGGAGTTTTTATTATTGTACTCTTTTGAAGTAAATTTATTCGGTTTATCAAAATGTCATAAGGTGAATAGCACTGTACTTAATATTATGAATGGCTTTATACACATCATTCATAATTCATAATTTCATCTAGTAAGAACCTGTAATTGACTGTAAAGCATGAAGGTGGTAATCCTTTTAACAATAATACCTTTTATCTGAGTTTTGTACACTTCTTTTAAAAGTGAGAAACCTGTTACTAGCTTTACCCTAAGTGAAACTTGTAGTAAGATATAGTATTGTAACACACTGTTGGATAGCATGCCTTGATGTAGAAACATTTTTTTTTCTTCCAGTGAAACAAATTTGGTATTGTAACATCAGCATAGGATGCAAATTATTTAAGGTATTCATATTATTTAGGATCCATGACATAGTAAATCTGAGTAGGAGTTTTTATTATTGTACTCATTTGAAGTAAACTCATTCGGTTTATCGAAATATCATAAGGTGAGTAGTACAGTACTCAAAAATTATGAATAGTTTAATATACATTATATAATAAAATCTAGTAAGAACCTATAATTTACTGTAAAACATGAAGGTGGTAATGCCTTTAACAATAATACCTTTTATCTGAGTTTTGTACACTTCTTTTATACTTGTATTTAAAGAGAGAAACCTGTTATTAGGTTTACTCTAAAGGGCCTGCCAGACGGTTGCCAACAAGCACCTCCGACCAGGTGACCTTGGTCGGGTCCGACCGTGTAGACGGCTGTTGGCGACAAAATTTCGTTTGACATTCCAACGCCCTTGGTCGTCGGGCGTGCGCTCCCGACCGCTGTCGGGACTGTCGGTTGGCAACCGTGTAGCCGCCTGTTGTCGACCGCGCTAGGCCATTCGCGAGAAGGAGTCGACGCGTGCGGATGTGCATGCATTAATGATGACGGCGTCCCAATCCCAACGCGGATGCTTTAATTTTATATCTCTCTAAAATGAAGGATATTGACATGCAGTTTTCTTTATAAAATACTGTATTTAATATGCCCAAAATATTTATTAACCCATTATTATCCCATGGATATTTTTTTTGTAAAATTAAGGAAAAAGACTTTTTCCATTTTTTTCAAAAAAAAATCTAATTTTGGGGTTTGATTTTACAATATTTTTTTAAATGATAGATTATGTAATTGAATTAATAAAATTAAATATTTGAAGAAATTCTTAATATTTTCTTAAATTAATAAACTTAAAAAAATATATTAAAAGTTCTGTTTTCCTAAGGGATGAAACTTTCGCATATCCATATCCGACGTTTCCTTTTTTCTTTTTTTTCTTCTATTGAGCTCAATAGGACTTAAACCACGCCAACTCGTTAAAATTTCGATAGGTTGGTAGTCATTTTACGAGATATTGTCAGTCTGCGAGTTCTAAACACACTGACGCCAAAGCGCGGTCGGCCGACCGACCCGACCGTGTAGCCGCAACACTCCGACGGTCGGCGCCGACGAGGCACCGACCAAGGTCAACACGTCGGAAGGCTTGTTGGCAACCGTCTGGCAGGCCCTTAAGTGAAACTCGTAGTTAAGATATAATATTGTAACACGCTGTTGGTTTCTTGAATAAATAAAAATAAAAAAATAAAAAAATAAAAAAAATTTAAAATGTGATCAGAAAAACCTTCTTCTAGAGGCCATTCCTCGAAATGATTTGCGATTAGATTCTCTACAAAACTCCAATTTGGAACTTAATTCATTTGCAAAAATCAACAACCACACCATAACACACAACATAATAAGTTTTGTGAGAAAATTAATTTTTTTGTACAAGCTTTTAATTTAAAGCCAGAGTACTTACTAAAACAAATGGAATAAGCCAAAGCTCGATGAAGTAGGGTCCTTTCATTACTGAATTCCAATGACCACCTTCCGTCTGCGTATGATCGTCTACCCTAGGCATCGCTGCCAATAAAGTGCTCGTCAAGATAAATTAAACGAGTCCTACTCTTTTTTTGTAATTGAGTTATCTTGTTTTGTAATTGAATTTCGTCTAATATCTTTCGGATCCATCATCAGAACAGCTCATTACCTTCATAACTATTGTCATCGGACACAAGTATACAAAATTTCAGCAAAATTGGCTGAAGATAACTGGTTGAAAATTGAGTCGCAAGATTTGACCCTAAACAAACATTCATACATACATACAAGATACATTGCAAGTTAAATAGAAGCTTGTAAAAGTAGATTTATCCTACTATAATATTATAATATAATATTATAAATGCGAAAGTGAGTTTATATTTTTGTTTGTTTGCTTGTTACCTCTTCACGCTTAAACTATTGAACCGATTTGGATGAAATTTGGCATGGATATAGTTTGAGATTTGGGGAAGGACATAGGGTACTCTTTATCCCAAAATTCCCACGGGGAACGAAGCCCGCGGGTACAGCTAGTACTTAATATTGTACTTATTAGGCTTTATATTGCGAAAATTATTCACTAAAGCCTATTTACCTTAGGAAGGTGGTGACCATAATGGTAGCTGAGTAAACCGCCTCGATGAAGATCATAATCAATATGCAGACTTCTAGTAGCAGGATGCTAAACACCAAGTTGTCGTACACTTCCATGTTGAATACCTCTTTGTGCGCTGTAGGGTACAGAGGAAATAAGATTATGCATATTGCTAGCTCCGGAAAAACATGTGGTGAAAAATCATATAAAACGACAACTAACACGCTCTCCTATCGCCAGGTAAATTCTACCCGCAGACTAACTTTATTACTAGGTTTAAACCATCATCCGACCAAATCAAGTCGATATATAGTAATATGCCATTGTGTCATTTGAATATGTCTCAAACTAAATTATCTGACTAAATCACTCGACTTCTAGTAATATTCCATTGTCTTATTTGAAAATGTCAACTTGATTTGGTCGGATAATAGTTTAAACCAAGTCCTAATGTTTGAAATCAAATGGTAGGTATTTGCATTTTTTGTAAAAAATAGCAATTGGGGAAATACAGAGCATTTTGGTACTTGCGGCTCTAAGCAAACAGAGACATGGTCCATGACGCATGTTTGTCTAATAAACACTTTAAGAGTCACGTTGAGCGGGAAGATGGAAAGAAGGAATATTGATGGATTGCTATTGTAGCCGCATTCACATGAATAATTTGATTGGCGTATACAATCTGCGTGGGAAACGAAGAAGCTGGTACATTCTACGTTTTTTTCCCAGACAAGCATATAAGGACTGACAAATGATGATGATGGTTAAAGAAAACAAAACAGGCCTACATGTGAATGTCAGGAAAGAAATAGCCCAGTACAATCCAAAAGTAATTCTCCCGTTAAAAGCTTGGTCGTCTAGCGGTTCCTTAAACCAGTGAGGAGCGTGAGTAAAGTTCTTCACCAGGCAGTGACCGAACCTGCAACAAGATTAGCGTTGAAAATTTCGAAAGAAACAAGTTGTTTTTCTTCGGGGAAAGAAACAACAAGTTGTTGGTTAGATTTGGTGGTTAAGGTTGGCTGTACAGCCACAGCTTCTCCCTAAGGTTTCGACAGTGTTACTTACTACAACAAACTGCTGCCAGGTCGCGATCAGATAGCAGAAGATAGCCTCAGCTTATTGTTGCTGTACACCTACAGCTTCTTCCTGAGGTCACTACAGTGTTGGCCACTTACTACAACAAACAAACTTCAACACACTCACTGAAAGCACATGAATCTCTGCTGTAAAGTCACGATCAGACAGACGATCAGCCTTAGCTGGTTGTTGATTTACAGCTACAGTTGCTCCCTCAGGTGACGACAGTGTTGACCAGTTAGTACAACAAACAAACGTGAACAACACTCACTGGAAGCACAGGAATTCCTGCTGCAAAGTCTCGAATAGATAGCAGAAACTAGCCTCAGCTTATTGTTGCTGTACACCTACAGCTTCTCCCTAAGGTTGCGAGTATTGCCACAGTGTTACTTACTACAACAAACAAACTTCAACAACACTCACTGGTAGCACATGAATCCCTGCTGGCAAGTCGCGATCAGATAGCAGACAATTAGCTTCAGTAACGTGAAGGAAATCAGCCTCAGCTCGTTGCTGTTGTACACCCAATACTCTTCTACAGATTTAAGGTTACGGAACACCTGTGACCAAGAAATTACGTAGGATGATTAAAATTAACGTAAAACACAGACATTACTAGAATGAGTTAATGGGTTACTCACGTAGAGAGTTAGTTTCTGGCCGCTATTATTCGACCTCACCCGGAGGTCTTTATCAGGGCGAATGTGACTTCAAGGTCGTACACCACAACGGCTAGTGACACACTCAGTGTGGGTCAAAGCAGATTTCTTTCTCTATACGTGAGTAACCTGTTTACTTATTCTAATAAATACGTAAAATGAATTTAGAGGATTTGAGAATGAGAGGAGGATGTTGGAGGACGATACTATTTGGTTTCCTCAGAAAGAGATGTTCCTATCCTATGGTGGTATACGGCGTATCATCATATTAGCCATAGGAAGTCCACCGCTGGACATAGGCCTCCCCCAAAGATTTTCAAAACGACCGATCGGAAGCGGCCAGCATCCAGCGTTTTCCTGCAACCTTTCAGGAGGGCGCTGGATGTGTACCATACATAATATCGTATAAATTTTAAGTTTTAAAAAAATATGCATGCTCTTTGATGAGTCGCTGAAATGTGATACTTCTGCTACCACTCTGATTGCAAAATCGATCCGAACCGAACCGAAAAAGTGGATGAATATCTTCTTACTAAAAGCTTCTTACTCTGAATCTTACGGAGCCACACCACAACACTATTCCCTTGTGTCTATATACAGCTAACAACTTACCTATACATAAACACCTTGCAATGTGCCGTGTGGTTTCCGGCAGATAGGACCACTCCAAATCCTCCCGTAGATGTCTTAGAAGGCGACTTAGGCGACAAGCTAAACAAAGCTTATAAACATCATCGATACCTCTCCGGCCCGACTGGAAAGTGAGGAAAATTTAGGCCAACTCCTCTAGCTGCTCTGGTCAAGTATGGCTCTGGTACTACAGAGAGAGTCGTGCTCCTGCAGTGGAGACAAAAAGACCTGACGATGTTGATGATCTGCCAGTACCTTGGGTAGCTTCAATAGCCTCTGGATTCCGTCAAACCTCCCGTCCCCAATGAAGTACAAGAGCGGCAAGATGGCGGCCACGTCCAACACGAACCAGATGCTGCGCAGCTGCTGCGAGGATGTCTGCGAGAAGTTTATGGGTACACCTGCCCACATTTGAAACAACTTAGGTTAATGTATAAATAATCGGGGTTTATAACCTTAACAAAAAGGTGCGTGCTAAGCTCCATTTGTATACAACGTGGAAGGGACATACCCGTAATAAATTGAACCACGGGCTATACTAGATCACTATCATCGTTTTCAGCCGCACAACGTCCACTGCTGGACATAGACTAGATCACTATACTATAATGGAATTAAAATAACAGTAAAAAGCAAAAAAAGTGCTCTGGCCCAGTATGGCTCTGGTAGTACAGAGAGGTCCATGCTCCTACAGTGGAGACAAAAAGACCTGGTGATGATGATGATTCTGTTGGCTTTTAGTCAAAGAAAGGAAAGAAAACCACCACTTGCCATCTATGCCATTAGAGTACAACGTACCTTCTTCAACATGAGCTCCCGTGGACAGGTGGACGATGACGTCGATGATGTTGATGACGTTCACCACGCTGTCGAAGAAGGAGAACTCCGGGGGACGGGTCACCACAAACACCAGGAAGTAGGGGTACAACTGCCTCGGGAAGAACATACGCGTATTAAAACACGGATTTAATTACAACTCAAGTTCAATAACCGGCCAAGTGCGTGTTAGTCCACGCGCAGTGTAGGATTCCATAGTTGCGGATGGCAATTTAGAGTTCAAAAAATCTAAAAAACCTATTTGTGAATTCAACAAAAAATAGTGCTATTTTTTGTTGAATTTATATGAAATTTTACTATAACTCGTTAATTTGTAAACCCTACCTAGTTGTGATAGTTTTCCTTTAAACTTCGTTATATAATTATACTACTGCCGTGATTTCTTTTACGTGTCTTTATACAATGTTTAGTAGATAGAGGGGGGAAAGTTGACTCTTAACAAAAATTTGCACTAGAAACTAATCCCTAAATCGAATAATGGTGTTTAAAAGCTTATAACATTTTTCAAGACCTAAGTATTCAATGACACCACGATGCAGGGTAAGTCAAGAAAAAATTGACTCCCACTTTACATGTACCTACGGGTGACACCCCAAAAGTAACTCACCAAGGCCGCACAAAGAGCGAAACACGAGACCACGATCTGCCACGCCACCTGGAGCGAGGAGTCAGGCTGCAGGATGCAGGGGAAGGTGGGCTTGAGACAGATCGCGTCGGTCTCGTCCGCCGCGGTGTCCGCGCGCTGCGAGCACAAAATTCAATAAATATATACTAACTAATTATATTGGTTGAGCTAGCCCCAAGGTTAGTATCCCATAAAACAAGTCTCGAACGTAAGTTTGAGACTTGTTTTATGGGATACTAACTCAACGAAATGTGACCTTTATGAGGCCTCGGACAACGCTGTAGGAGTGGCATCTTTCTGGAGGGAAAACATTTATTGTTTGAGCCAACGACACGAAACGAAGAACTCAATGATACTATATTTTATAGCAAATACATATATATAGTTAGATAAACATCCGAGACCCAGGATAATTTGAAAAAGGTCATTTTTCAACTTGCTCGAGATCGTAAAATTGTATTCAACATATTACAAGTATTCATATAAATACTAAATCGAATGCATTTGATAAATAACACGAAAGAAAAATTTACCAAGTTTGCTTAAAAGTGTTCCTTTCGTGTCATGGGTTACGATTAGGGGATGTAATTCACGGTACTAAGAAGTGTTACAAATTACCGGTACCAGGTCTAAGCCAGTACCGGAAAAACCGAGAAATTCGGGAATTTCGGTACCCAAATTAAATGCTTATTAAAAAAGAAAAACATTACCAATGTGAACTTAAGTTTAATAAAAATGTGATTAGGCAAAAATAATCGTTTTCTCTTTAGTTTAATTGTTCTGTCTTAATAATAAATCAACTGAAACAATTACACAGCAAAACAAGTTTTAAATTCGTTTAAAAAAATATAAAGTATTAAAAATTAGAAGCGCATAAATATTTAAACTTTTTACGATCTATTTTTGCGCCAATTCTTAAACATTATTATAGATTATAGAATTAGATGTGATGTATACAATCTAGTTTTAAACATCCTAAAGTTGGTATTATCAAAAGTAGGTTACGAAACACACACACGAAATAATAACGGCACTAATGTAAGCTCCAGGGCCATAAAATCAGTCTTAAAATAAAATAGGATAGTGAATAGGTTAGAAAATAGGAACATTACTTAAGAAAAAGAAACAATAGGAATATCAAAAAAATGTTATAGAAAATAATTATTGAAGTCCCGAAAGTACCGAAAGTCTCGGGAACTGCATTTTCAGTTCAGTACCGGTACTAGGTAAAGAAATAGAATAGAGTCTGTACGGAAAGAGAACCGTCGTAGGATTTGAGGGCGCAGTTGTGTTTAATATCCGTATTTGTTATGTTGACAACACTGTTGTGTCATTATAGTGCGACTATAAAGTTCTTGATATTTTGAAACTATGACGGCTATTGGATGCTAATGGATAAATTGTATTTTTATATATTATTTACATAACATGTAATGGCTGTAAATGAAAACATATTTTTATATGTTTTCAGATGCTATCTTCATCGTTAGCCTTTAGGTTAGGTAGACATAAAAAATAAATTTAAAACAATAATATATTTATTAATTTATTAATCAGAACCATAATCAAAGTCTTATTCTAAATATTCAATGCCGGACATGTTTGAACTATCATCGGATAGACTATAGAGATCCAAAGAATTTTCTTCTTCTGAACTTGATTTGCTCGAATCTGTTACAGTTATTTATAATAAATTCTTGCACCACACGCCGTTATTTAAGGAACCTTCTTTTTTATTTTAGATACTGTATCTTTACTCAAACCTGAAAAAAATAGGGCAAATTTATCTAAACGCATAATAAATTAAAAGTATCAACACTCTTTATACCTGCTATCAAAAACTTTGATTCAAACAAAATAAACAAATATTTTTATATATTTATGCGAATTATTTTTAATTTATACATAATAAACAATGTCGGTGTCTGGGGGTTACCTAGGAAATCTAAAACATTTAAAATAACTTTCTACATACCGCACATCGCCGCCACACGTTCCATGACTTTGTTTAAGTCGATAATTGTGTTTGGCCGCTTTTTCTTTTTGGAAAAACCTATTATAATATTAAATATTATTTCCCTTGTAGGACTGGGTAAAGGATTTCCCATTTTTGAAATGATTTAAAATAAAAATCACGTTAAAACAACACGGTAAACAAAGATGACGTAAAGTTTGTCATTTGACAGATGGGTGTTGGGTTGTCATATAAAAAAGATTTTGTTAGTTTGATTTTACGCCACGACGGTTCTCTTTCCGCACAGACTCTATCGTGAATTTCTGGGAAAATTTAGTACCAAAAAATTCCCGGGAGCAAACCCTAGTTACGATTCATTCACTAGTAGCAGTCATAGCGCCATTCAACATAGACAGTTTGTAGCAACTATTCACCAATAAAATGCTATCCCATCCCTGGCACACTGGGTACGCATGAATGCATCGCTGCACCACCTAGCTAGTTTAATATAACACTTCTCCAATCACATTACAATGTGGCACGTGGCAGCACACCAAAAACCTGACAGCGAGATTTCTGTTTTCGCCAAAACCTTGTTACCTAGCTGTTTACGAATTCAGGTATCATCGTCATCATCAGGTTTTTTAAGTCTTTAGTGCAGGAGCACGACCCTCTCTGTACTACCAAACAAAGCCATGCTTAGCCAGAGCAGCCAGAGGATTTGGCCTACACTCTTCACGCTGACCAGACGGGATGGAGAGTTCTCACTGATTATAAGCTTTGTTTAGCTTGCAGGTATTTCCTAAGTCGCCTATTTCGACATCTACGGAAAGACTTGAAGTGGTTCTACTCTGCCTGTGGTTGTTGGTTGTGTGGATCTACAAGGCGAATTCAGGTATAGTTCAATGGAACATTGGAAGAAACAAATCACATACATTTCTCATGATATAGCTACACGCAATCTCCAGAAAGATTTCAGGATGTGCCAGAATGAGCTTGCCATCTGCGTCCTTGGCTTCTGTCAGGAGCTTCAAATTGCTCCTAAAGCTCAAGATGCTGCTTTTAAACCTATAACATAACATTCACAATAACACAGAATTGAAAATTACAGTACTTGAAAAATATATAAACTTTCTCTCTTCTGACCAATAATCATGTAACATTTCCTAAGCTGCCTTACTGATCTTTCTATTATTCATTAGAATTACCTATTCGACTTCAACTTACTTGGCTTGTACTGGAAATTTGTTATTATGGTATTTTTTCACTTTATCAAAGTGTTCCTGTAACAAACACCATTAGGATAAGTATTCTGTATTATAAACAATCAAGCATAAGATTAAAATAATGGCTTTATCCTCTCTCAAATTTACAGTATCGTCACAACTTGTGGCCATTTCAATGATGTAAATGACACTAAGAAGTTTTGTTTGCACCATCAATGTTTCTGGCCAATGAGACATCGGGCAGATCTGGTATTATCAGTCCCTTCATCTTCATTTTAGTCCTTCCATCTGCTGAACAAAAGCCTCTTTTCTTCGATGTAATGCATCTCGGTTCTATGCTGCTCTAATTCGTTTTGTACTCACATAGAAGCATTCCAGTATAGTTTCAGTTTGTTCATTAGTCTTGCCATATCTGCGAGCTACTCGCCATAGGTCGCCGACGTCCAACACGTGAGCGGTGCAGAATGTAGCTGCCCTAAAGGGAATCGCAGATAACTATGACTTTATTTGGGCAGCGTCCGGGAAGCTACCTAAATGTCTCAAGACTAAAGTCTACAAGTGATGTGTGTTACCAGTGACTAGCTGACCAAGGTTGCTGGAAAGCGGTGGATGCAGGCCATTTTAGATCGGTCGTTTTAGAAATCTTTGGGAGAGGTCTATGTCCAGCAGTGGACGTTATGCGGCTGAAATTATGATGATAACTTTATTTACATTTCATGGACCTTTAGTTTCATCATTATTGCAGTCATGATAGTGATAAGCTTTGGGTTTCAAAGAGTTATTCCTCTATGGCTGCTACATTTTGTTTATAAATGATATAGATATCAGAGCGCCTGCCTGGATGTCAACCTTCCGTAGGAATGAAGTTGTTGCTCTAGATGTGTGTAATTAAATTAAGGCGAAATGGTAGCAGAAGTGGCGCCCTCATTAGAAATGAATAACCTTTGAAAGTATTAATTATAATCCGTCTAGTTTTAAAACAAGTTTTGTTGTGTGGCCGCTTTTTGGCGAGAACTCGTTTTAAAACTAGATGCACTAACGCAATTACTTTCAAAGGTTATTCAAAAAATAATTTGATGGTTTTTGTACAGATTGTTGGCAGTAAAATTTTTAATTATCACCATATTTACTTTTAAACAATTAATTTCAAATGAGGGCGTTATCGTTTTGGAAATCCTTGAGGGAGGCTTATGTCCAGTAGTGGACTTCCTGTGGCTGATATGATGATGATGATATGATGAGGACGCCACTTCTGCTACCATTCCGTCTTAAGAATCCCCTTACCCTAGACTTTTTCATACAAACGTAGTCTACGTTTTATTTTAAAAACACATGTTAGATTTCGATAAAATTTTGTAATTGTAAAGAAATTGCAGTTATCTAGGGTAATAATTGGTTTCCGACATTAAAATTATGAACTGGAAAGAAAACATAAGGATGTAGAAGTTTCCCATACTGATAGTCAAAAATGATATAACACACTATATTCTATTTTAAGTTCATATTTTTACCGTCGGAAACCAATTATTACCCTAGATAATTGCAATATCTTTGATATGACAAAATTTTACCGAAATGGGGCATGTCGTTTGGAAATAAAACGTAGACTATGTTTGTATGGAAAAGTAAAGTTTGGTCTAGGGTGAAGGGACTCTTAAGCCTTAAGTGTTCTCTTACTATAAAAATGTTAAGCCAGTAATCTATATTGACCTGATCATGACGTGGGACTGTCCGCAGGCCGCGGGCACCCCACCAGCACAGGCAGACAGCATTGTGCCCCGAGTCATGCGGAGAATCGCGGTGCTGTCGTCTTCTGCTGTTACCATCTGCAAGTTTATGATTTAAGTGTTTCATGGTCATAATTACTGTTATTTGTATTATTCGCGGTAAGTCCCGTAATACTAATAACAGCATCTGCAAGTTTGGGTTTTATGAGAAGACGTACAAATTATCAAATGAATCATTATCTGGCTAAAAACTATTGTAAATTAATAGATGACGATAAAGAAGCATGATTGTAATACCAGTATATTAAAAGCATAAGGCAAGGCAAGGTCATCACAATTTAAAATCCGGACACAAATGTGCCTTCCGACCTTTTGAAGGCCCGTATGAGCCGTTGATCCCGGCGGTTATCATTGTATGGCAGTCGTCAACCTGTGTCAGATGCCTTTAGGCGGCTTGAAAAATCTGACAATGTTGACCAATTACACACACGAAAAGCAAAACAAGAAACAAACGAAATTAATGAGTTTTAAAAAAATATTGAAGACATAGAGATATCGATCTATCGAAACCTTTAAAAATTAATCCTACCTCGACGTCTCCGTAAGTGATGAATATCAAGGCGGACTTGGTGGTGTTTCTCTTGATGATGGCATCTCCTGGGATGTAGTGGATGGTGGTCATCATCTTGGCCACCTCGGACAAGAACTCGAAGGTCAGGTCGCACAGGATACGGGTCTGGGCGAAGAACGATTATTTTTAACATGTGGATTCTTTAGACTTGACCACGTCAGGAGGAGGGACGCCGAACATCTGGCTAAGAAGATGATCCATTTGGAGGTGGCGGGCTGCAGAGGGATAGGAAAGCCGAGAAAGAAGTGGAAAGAATATGAAGGAACGAGGCCCTAGTACAAATATGGTGAATGACCGAAAGAAATGGAAACAGTTGACATACAGAGCCGACCCCAAATAGAGAAGTGGTGACGACAATGATGGATTCTTCTTCAATTAAATAGGTATATCATATAGCTACATACAATAAGTGTGGTCTGGTGAAATTGAGATCCGAGAAATGCTTGTCGTCATTGAGAATTATAAATGTACCAATGGTATAAAAATACATTCCACAGCAGCACATGAAGGGTTCCATACATTATCTATAAAATCACGTTTGTTGTATGGGAGCCCCACTTAAATAATTATTTTATTCTGTTTTTAGGATTTGATGTCATAGCGGCAACAGAAATACATCATCTGTGAAAATTTCAACTGTCTAGCTATCATGGTTCATTTGATACAGCCTGGTAACAGACAGACGGACAGAACGGTTTTAAAAACTAACCCGTTGAGTAGCCTCGAAGTAGATGTCCATGTTGATGAGGGTCGTCAGAATTGGTGGAAAAGTCTTTAGGAGTTGCGTCTCAGACACAGCCCGCTGCTTGTGCCAGTACATCTTGTAGAAAGACTGCACTTTGTCGCGCAGGCTTGTTGGCACGTTGGTCTCATTCTGTTGATTTGTAAAAAGATGATTTAAGAAGTTTCTATTGACAATAAAATCATGAATAATTGACCATAAATGACATTTTGCAGGGTAGCCAGCGTTATGTTGCCAACGTTATAAATCGAACCACGGGCTTTACTAGATCACTTTAGCATGGAAAAAATATTGGTTCTTCCATACTTTAGTGTGCAGCCGGGCAATATTTATGGGAATGTCGATATTTTTTCTTGGATTTTTGTGTATTTTAATTTTATTATGCTATAAGTAATCTATTACAGCCCTTGGTTTGTTTGTAGTATGTAGATGAAAAAGAGTATCCAAATATTAACGGGTTGATATTTGAATGGCCTACTGACATGGTTGCTTAGTTTCTCGCGCCTTACGTCGATGCACCTATTCATACATTATATTATCACGGCGCTGTCTCCCGCAGGGCTACTTACTACGTTCCTAACCTGACATAATTCTTTCACTTCATCTGCACTCATCGCCCTCTATCGTTCCATCGATATCATCTACTATTTCTACTCTAGAGGCAATCTTTCTTTTTTCTTTTCCTCGAACAGCAGAAGTATTTATCATTTTCATATTGTCTGTTCTACCTTAGAATATCTTACCATCTCTTTCATGATGAGTCGGTATCTCGCCCGGAAGGCCTCCTCGGGCCGCATGTAGATGCTGATGACCAGGGAGAGAGAGGCGACCGCCGCGCCGGTCACCACCAGGCACCCCGTGGTCATGATGAGCATGTACACGATACGTTGTAAGTCGTTGATTGGCGGTTTTGATGGCCTGATGGCAAAAACAAGTTTACGGGTTTCTACTTAACTATATTTTATAAACGATACTACATTTTATAACAAATTCATATACAGATAAACATCCAAGACCCAGGATAATTTTAAAAAGGCCATTTTCCAACTTGCCCTGACCGGGGATCGAACCCGGGTCCTCTGGGTGGCGGACTAGCATGGTGACTATTACGCCACGAAGGTCGTCAAATAATAATATAAATACCTACAACCTTTCATCATACCCTGTTTTGAAATAATTTATCCAAAAATTCTCACCCTATAGGCACGAACATCTTGTCCACGAAGTAGAGGGACGAAAGGAACTTAGCCTGTCCTTGAGGGTTGACATTGATTACAACCCATTCCGAAATGTTATGTCCATGGAAAGCATCAGTCTGAACAGAATTGAGTAGGAAATGTGAGACAAGGTGGTAAGGAGCAGAAGTGCCATTTTCAAAACGTGGAGTCACCTAAACGAATGGTTTTTCCATACAAAAAAACCGTTCGTTTAGTGACTCCGCGTTTGAAAAATAGCACCTCAGAAGTCCATTAAGTCAAGCCAAGAAGAGGCGATTAAAACCTTTGTAATGGACTTTTGCTCGCGAGTCTCGCGACATAGAGTATCTACTCTCGCTTCATCTCGACTGATCAAGTCGTCTCTGTAACATGAAAAAATATAATACTTCTGTATATCTTTATTTAAAAGTTGCTCTTATTATTTTACAACGTGGAAGGGATATCCTTTTTACCTTGTATAATAATAAGACAGGTATGTACCCGTAATGATTCAAACCACGGCCTATACAACATCACTATAGTATAATAAAATTAAAATAATAATCAAAAGTTAAAAAAAATTCGGCCTTTCTATATGAAAGTATGTAGCTTGCCGTTGCGGCTACTCTGCCTCTCCTCTATAAGAAAAATAATAAACTACTGCATACTGCATACATATTAATCACGCCTATTTTCGATGAGGTAGACAAACATGGATCTTTACTTGCTACTATTCTCATCATTCTTTTCATGCATGTTCTACTGGTTTCTACTTATTTCACTTAGTATTTTGTTACCGGAAAAGTGTAGAAATTCAGACATTCAAGAAATTCTATACATTTCCGTTAAAATATATTGTACTTACCAAACAACATTTTCTAGTTCGGTACATACTTTTAGCACATCAACTAGGTAGGTACTAACTGAACGTTTACATCTAATGTACTTACCTAAATGTTTTACGAAAAATACCCTTTAAATAAAATGTCCATTGTTCCATCGCTACTCTTGGCATATAGACGGAAATGGGTGAAACAGATCCATTCTGTCTTTATTATATACAACACGGACTAACTTAACTATATAACTACTCATTTTAGTTTAAACCATTATCCGCCCAAATCCAGTTAATCCAATCCACTGTCACGTCACGGGCTATCCGGATGATAAATTAGATATGTTCTATTGCACATTGAATGAATTTACTAAGGTAGCATTGTTTACAATAAGTTAATATGATGTTAGGAGTATAAACAAATAAACATTTAAGATAGTCTCTGTGTCTGTCGTATATGTGCATATATGAGAAAGGTATCGGGCCAAACACCAGTAGGTCGACCCAGATATCGCTGGAGCGATACTATGCAGGCTGATCTGCGGGAGATGGGAGTTGTCATGCGGGAGATGGATAAATATTTTTGGTCCATCGGTTAGACTATAAAAAAATATTGTAAACGTATTTTTCTTTTTCTCTGAGAAACCAAAAATGACAAAGATACGTATAAATTTCGCGTGACGTCACGGCTAGGTACGATTTTTACTTGAGTGTGACGTCGCAAGCCCCCACTCCGGAACTTTGACGCTTCGTATCTTTGTAAATTTTTACTTTTTTGGTAAACTGAAAAATACGGGTCTATTATTTTTGGATAATCTAAAAGACGGACTAATTACAATCATACTTTTCAGACCCTGTCTTCACCCCTATTATGGCGCTCTTTCGTTTCTGAGGTCGCTGAGCCAGCGGAGTAAGTAAGTAAGTCAGTCGATTTACTAGATTCCAACTTGTTTCGGGCGGATAATGGTTTAATAAACCTAGTAATAAAGTTAGTTCATGTTTTATAATAAGACTGGAAAGGATTAGATTTTATTAGGTCATCACTATCTATGGGTACCATACCTGGTCTATATACCCCCAAATCATAGACCAAATAAGGCGCAGCACTGCGAAAATGTACATATACTTCAGAGTGGTGCCCAGCACGCTGCCATTCAGGTTGTAGCCGTTCATTTCCCCTAAAATGTTTGACATAATTTTGTATTTTACAATATAAGTGGTCTCTCAATAAACCGTTCGAACTAGTGTACTATAATGACAAATAATAAAATAAAAGTGCAATAATCCCTAGTTTTATAAGATTACTAACAAAATGAGTCATGTTACTTGTAAAATAAAATTAAATAATTCATTTAATAATTAAAGATACACGAACAAAGTGCCTTCCCCTTATAAGAAAAGCCGATGGACACATTCTTATACTATTGCTTATAAAACTAGGTCAATGTAAAGTTACTAATTAGTATAAATTGTAGTAATAGTAGCGTACTTATTAAATATTTTTTTAGTAAGTAGGCACTTTAAGAAAGGGAAAAAAAAGTTGTTTTTAGACGTAATTTTCACTAATCTAGCTTAAACTTAAGTTTTAGACCAGTCTCGTTCATATTTAAATGAAATTATGATTTAGCTGAATTAATCGATAGGTATGTTAAACAAAACTTTAAAATATAAAAAACGATATTATGACAAATTATTTTATGAGAATAAATAACCTTAAAAAAATTAGGGGTCTTCATGTAATATTTGCCCTCTCAATTGTATACAAATAAAAAAATAACTTTTGCTAGTCTATCGCCTATTTAGAAGAGATCCCTTGGCTGACATTAACACTAAGTTAAAGTATAGGTTTAGACGGAATAAAAAACAGAAGACTTACACAAATAGTTGAATGGCCGATGCAGTCTTATAAAATAGCATATTGACTTGATTATTTTATCGTACCCACTTATTTTCAATACGAAGTGTAAAAACGATACAAAGTCCAGGACAAACTGTACTGTAAATAAAGGAAAATGGTTTTAAGTAGTCTGCAATTCTGCATATAAATAAAACTAGAATAAGTCACGTTGCTACGTCGCCATTAATCTCGAAATAATTAGCCAAGTGCGTGTCGGGCCACGCGCAGTGTAGGGTTCCGTAGTTGTAAATACCAACTTTGAGTTCATGCCACTAAAAACGTCTATAACGTCTACCTACGTATCTAGTGAATTTGTATGAAATTTTCCTTTCCGAGTACATTTTATAAGTTGATCGCCTATAACTTTTTAATTTGTTAACCCCACTTAGCTCTGATAGTTTTCCTTAAAACTACCTTATATATACTATACTATAGCTGTGATTTTTTTTCACTAGTCCATATATAACCGTTTAGCAGATAGAGGGGGGGGGGGGGGGGGGGGACACGTGACCTTAAAA
This sequence comes from Acrobasis consociella, assembly GCA_963555685.1. Taxonomy (NCBI): domain Eukaryota; kingdom Metazoa; phylum Arthropoda; class Insecta; order Lepidoptera; family Pyralidae; genus Acrobasis; species Acrobasis consociella. The sequence goes on from OY743106.1 coordinate 1,967,960, forward strand.
ACTGTGACACAAGTTTCTGAACATGTCATCCGACTAAAACGATTTTTAAGACGTTGTCACGTCAAAAATTCACTTTAAACCTAAATATTTCAGACCCGGATCCCTAAATCGAAAAATTGTGTTCAAAAGCATTTTTGAAAGACCTATTCAACGATGCCACACACAATGTGTTTGTAGAGAAAAAAAATATTGACTTCCTCTTTACCAGGCAGCTACCCTAAAAAAAACATTTTTTCATATTTTATTTTACCACTTTTTCGCCATGATTGAAATACATATCTATGCCAAATTACAGCTTTCTAGTACTTATAGTATCTGAGTAGGATCGTGTACGGACAGACAGACAGACATGGCGAAACTATAAGGGTTCCTTGTTTACTACAGAACCCTAAAAAACCCGTAAAACTACGTGAGTATTAACCGAATAACTTTTCTTTCCCTTTATTTTTAGGGTTCCATACCCAAAGGGTAAAACGGGACCCTATTACTAAGACCCAAGTGTCCATCTGTCCGTCTGTTCGTCACCAGGCTGCATCTCATGAACCGTGATAGCTAGACAGTTGAAATTTTCACAGATTATGTATTTCATTTGCCGCTATAACAAAAAATACTAAAAACAGAATAAAATAAATAATTAAGTGGGGCTTCCTTCCATACAACAAACGTGATTTTTATAGATAATAGTACGGAACACTTTGTGCGCGAGTTCGATTCGCACGTAGTCGGTTATTTCTTTCTTTCTCTTATTCAAGATCTTCAAGTTCTTTTTTGAATCTTTGAGAATGTTAGGTGGACGACCTTTTCAGTACCAACGACACTACCCGAGCCATATTTGGCTAGATGAGCCAAAGGATTTGGCCTACACTCTCGTCACAGTCCTCGCTAAAACAGTACTACGTAAAGTCACCATTTTAACTTCGATGTTGTTTATCGTAATGAAGGTGCTATACGATCGGTGTGATTTAAAGCACGTGGAGCGCGTACACCACTATGTAGAAGACACTACGCATAACATAGGCCTCACCCAAAGATTTCCAAAATGACCGATCAAGAGCGGCCTAATCGGTAGCTGGATCCCATCCGGGGATTCTTAGCACCCCCTGCCCCGCCGTTACCATGACCGCTACCGGAGTCAGGAATAGCAGGGCTGCCGGGTACTGGGGGCCTGAGCGGCAATATCCGCTCCATACGCGCTACGCTTGGCAGGCGGGTTTGCGAGTGCAGTAGGAGTCACTATCGTACTTCCGACGTTGCTGCCCATCGGAAGTTTGTTCATGTTTAGTGACGGGAACACACACGCAAGGAACCAGTAAGGCTCTATGACTATTCAAAAAGAACTACTGGTCACAAAGGCAGAACCCTACCGCTAAGACCAAGAGGCTACTGAGCAAATAAATAAAAAAAGTACTAACATAAAATTAACATAGTAATATCGACGTTGTCGATGGTAATGAAAGTGTTATACGCGATTCCGAGCACGTGGAGCGCATACAAAACATTGTAGATGATATCCAAGGCCAGTACGTATGGATGCGCGTACAGCTCCATGACGGTCCAGATAATCCCCGCCAGGACTAGCAGGCAGAATAGGGCGTTCCACCTGGTATCTTCGGATGCACTATGCAGGCATTGGAAGATACGATCCTTAGACCACCAGGGTGAGTATTCTACCTGTAATAGGATATGTTTGGATTAGTCATCATTTCAGCCGCATAACGTCGATTCCTCCTGGACATAGGCCAACCAAGAATTTCCAAAAACTGATTCAAAGCGGCAGCTTGCAGCGTTTTGAAGTTTCTGGTTATTATTTGAAAGCAATTGTAGCATGGTTTATGCATTAGTTGTTAGTGGCGGATGTGCCAAATAATCCAAATCAAATAGCAAGTGACTTTGATTTCCACAAAGTTACACCTGAATCTATTAGCTATCTTAGAAAGAGTAAATCTTAGAAATTCTGTCTTGACGTCGTTAATATGTATACTCGTATTACATTTGGCAAGCCTATTTCCCAAAAAAGCGCATCTATAGATTCAACGTTTAAAATTTTCTTAATAGTTCAAAGTAGAAAATTTTGAATACTAATTCTGATTACTGCAATTTTTTATGGTGCCAGAGAGGCCGAGGAAAACCATGGGGTGCTATTGAAAACTATATGTTATGAGTGTGGTAGCAAGCTGCCACGGATCGTGGAAGCAAGAAGGAAATACCCCTTCTTGCTTCTTTGTCAAACAATGGGACACTATAGGCTAAAAAAGAATCTGCTGTAGGGCTGGAAGAGCTGCAGTTATAGTTCAGTATTAAGGTTTCGTTAGAAATAGAAGAAGTCGTGGGCCATATAAGTTACAAGGAACTCTGTAAGTGGTCGGCTTTGAAAGTCTTTTCAGCTCTTGTAACATCATGTACTAGAACTTCACATCTTTGCCGAAAGAGCTGCGACCTTGTCTTCTACTCATGATTGTTTTAATCTTTACCAATGATATCAGCTAATAATAACCAGAAAAAAACAAGTAATTCTCACCTCATCTTGTAACATCATGTACTGGAACTCCACATCTTTGCCAAAAGAGCTCCGACTCTGTCTTCTATTATTACTAATGTTCATCATTGTTATAATCTTTAGCAATATTATGAACAAGAAAGAAAGAAACAAACAAACTAACAAAAAAATAACTACATTAAAGCTTATCTAGAAATATATTAGAAGAAACCGAAGAAACTATTTTTGATAAATGCCATTTTTTTTTGAAGCACCTTTGAAGCCATTTAAAGCTTCGAAACATTACATATTCCTGCCTAAAAATTTAAAATTCTAAATCTTTGTTTCGAAGAATTGATGTTCTAGCGAAAACAAAGATGTCATATAACCGGAAATGACAACAAGCGGTTGCTGGGTTACATTTACATTAGGCAAAGAGGTCCTCTTGATTTTCTTTCTTAGATCCCATGATAACCCCATCCTTTGACGTAATAATGTTTATTTAAAAAGTAGGTAGTAATGATAAAAATTACTTTTGCTCTTTGGATAAATGCTCTTCAGATTTTGAAGCTCTTGACATAGATTGTAGGTAAAATATAGAAGAAAAACTTAGGAAAGTCCATCATAATATTTCTTAATTTTATTAGAAATAGAACTTATTATGTAACCTATAATGTAACATTGAATTGATCGTTGAAAGTGATTTACTAGACACAATGAGAAGACAATCCCGCCGAAGCTCTGTCGGAAAAGATGTGGAATTCCAGATATCGCCAAAAGACGAGGTGAGAACATTAACTTGTAAGCAATGGGTGAAAGAACCGTTTTCTTTGCGAGACTGCTTCGTCCAACGGCTAACAGGATGTCCAACTTTTTTTTACAAGCTTTTATTTAACTTGCTATGTATCTTGTATGTATGTATGAATGTTTCATCATCATCATTTCAGCCGCATACCGTCCACTGCTGGACATATGCCTCACCCAAAGATTTCCAAAATTACCGATCCAGAGCGGCCTGCATCCAGCACTTTTCAGCGACCCTGGTCAGGTCATTTGACCACCTTGTAGGTGGGTGCCCTACGCTTCAATTGCCAGTACGCGGTCGCCATTCAAGAACGTTTTTGCCCCATCGGCCATCGGCTCGTCGCGCTATGAATGTTTGTTTAGGTCAAATCTTGCAACTTAATTTCCAACCAGTAATCCTCAACCGATTTAGCTGAAATTTTAAATATATTATTACCCTAGATAATAATCTATATATCATATCTAATTTTAATATTAGTATAATTGTGAGTTGATGTTTTTTGAGAAAATGCTGCAGTACAGTTTGTTCCTGCTTCTTCTGTACTTACGCTTAGGTAGCGGCAGTAAACTTAGCTGTAAGTAAATGATCTGACGTCAACATTGAAATCTAAAGAAAGAAAAAGAATGACAATTATCAAGTGGTACAAATATCCAAAGATAAGTTAATGATTTTTGACTTTTGACTTTTTCTATTCGTAGGAGGAATACTCGTCCTGGTATTGCAAACACCGCCTTCTTCAATTCCTCCATGCGGTGCCCGAAGACACCTGGTGGAACGGCTTCATCTGCATCTTCGCGCTGGCCGCCTTCATCTGGGAGGTCATCGGGCTAACACCCAACCCCTACGTGTACATGATAGACGTTTTATATAACGTCATCTACGCCGTGCACGTCCTTGGGATTGCCTACAATACTTTTATTACAATCGAAAACGTCGATATCGATATAGGATCAATGGGTTAGTATCACTTTGAGCGGGCCCAGTACTCAAGTAAAGTCCTCACTTGAAAAATTCTGCAATTTGTATGTATGGTTGTTCATGTTTGTTGTATCTTTAATCAGAGCTACATGAAATTTGGTAACCAAGCGAGAATTTTTTGAATTAGAAAATGAGTCAACACATCGTGCTATTATTATTATTTATCGTGGGCTGTGCTGTAGTGTCTATTCTAGATCAATCTCGATCGTCACCTTTATGCAGTGCACAGATTAAGGTCTATATCGCATTGATTGTAGGTTAGTTGAGAACAAAGGCACCATTCAATCCCTGGTCTAAAAGGTAACTTCGCTTCGTTAGTGTACTTCTCTGAATTTAGGCCCGTTGAGAATACGGTTGATAAAAACTCAAAAAGAAACCTGAGCAAAAATGTAATTAAAAATAATCACGTGCAAATCGTTAGTTTACAAGATATTATCTCAGAATCCCCTGCAGAAAACTAGCAGACACATACGAAAATAGCAATAATAGTCATAGAAGGCGAGGAAATGCAAGCTAAACAAAGCTTATAAACATCAATGAGACCTCTCCAACCCTTCTGGTCAGCGTAGAGACTGTAGGCCAAATCGTCTATCTGCTATGAACAAGTATGGCTCTAGTAGCAAAGAGAGAGAGGAGACTAAAAAGACCTAAAGATGAGATGATGATGAAAATGGAACTGTTTACTTGTATTGTTCACAGTTCGGTTCGCCATAGACTTTGGGTCGTACTTCCACTACGTCCTGATGATACAGAGGCACAGGTTGCTGAAGTCAATATGTTACTATTTGAGATTGCACCGGCCTTTCCAATATTTGTGTAAGTCTACATATATTTGCTTCTCTTTTAAAAGTGGTTTTAATACAGTGAATATTTCTATAAACAGTTTCACATCTGTGTATATGATTGAGGTGGGGAGAAAAGCAGTTAATCTTTAATGGGATTGGGCTAGTCATGTCTGTAGAATGCAGACAGCTGGGAAAATAATCCAGGAGTCTGCCCACGACGTTCAGGTATCTTTAGGGTACAATAACTGGCAAACTACCGCCAGATGAACGGGCTTATGGAAGTTTGTTTGTTTCTCGTGTGTGTAAGAGGCCAACACTGGTCTGGACTGCCATACAATGATGACAGCCGGGACCAACGGCCTTCCGAAGCATGGAAGAGCTCGAGAAATTTTTATGCTACTTGTGGTCAACCATCCAAGAGCAAACTATGTCCGGTGTCGCTTTACTTGAGAAAGCGCTAGAAATGCGCACTCCCACTGAGGTCTACTTGGTAACGGAAGACATAAGGCTCTTTCCCAACAATGAGACACCTCGGGCTATCAAAGAAACAATACATGATAATGTACACCTTCCAGGGGAGCTGAACGGCTACAACCTGAACGGCAGCGTGCTTGGAACCACTCTGAAGTACATGTACATATTCGCAGTGCTGCGAGTCAGCTGGGCCGTCTTGTGGGTGAACGTTGACACGGTACGCTTTATCGCGCTATATTTACTCAGGACATTGTAAGGACAATTTGACTAAGTGGAAAATTCGACCGTACGCTGAATATCAGTCAGTGTGGCTTTTCTCTACAAACTATGGCGCAGTACTTTCGTGTCCTGTGTGCACTTACCTCTACTTTGGACGACCTAGTCGCAGCCAACGTTAGAGCTCTTGAGGTTTGCCCTTTACTAGAGCAGCCAATATCACAAAGTGCCATAATGACGACCTCTGTTGCCTATTGGTCATCATGCCACGCTGTCACAACAAAGGAGGTCCGGGAGCGATCCCCGGTCAAGTCACAATAAAATATGATCTTTTTCAGATTGATGGTATTGGATTTTTTTTCTGTTCATGTATTTGTTATTACTTCCTTTGGGGCTAACTCAATTAGTTTCATTTGTTCGTATATATTTACCATCGATATGATGAGAAGAAGATGTAGTCCTTTTTCTTAAATTGTTGCATTTCGTGACTTTTATGAGTCATAAAAAAAATGTTGTACTACTTTTTAGTGTAAGCTTTCGCCAATTTTCGCTTTTAAGTATTAGTATGTTTCAGTACCGAGTCTAGACTATTTTAAGAAGGACAAAATTTAAACATAACGCCTAATGTCCAGTTATTTCTGGCGACAGTGGGGACCATTACTCCCTATTTTCAAACCATGTTGTCAATTTGACAATTTAGAAAAGTTATGTAAGTGGAACAATTCATCATGTACAATCGGCATCAGAAATACCTGACCCCTCCTCCACCTACATACATCTTGAATTTTCTCATAAACTGAAAATAATATTAATATGCAAATTTGTATTCAGAGAGATTTTAATAAAGTCTTTTTGAATATATATTCATTATCATTGTTATTTTCAGTTTAAGAGAAAAGTCAAGATATAGATCAGTGGTTCCCAAACTTATTTTGTCTACTGCCCACTTTGAGAATAAATATTTTTTTAGCGCCCCCATTTTTTCACCTATTTAAAAACCACTATAACTTCAAATTAAATTAATTATTGTGACCTATATATGTATATTATGTAAATATTTATTCTCAAAGTGGAGGATGATATTTATGTGGTTGTTGTTGAGAGTCGAGAGCTCTTGCAGTCGTTGTATAAGAGGCTTCCTAGCTAAATAAAGCTCCTAGCAAACATTTTCTTTCTGGGTCTCTTACCGCCCCCCTTGAGACCTGCAGCGCCCACAAGGGGGCGCTATCGCCCACTTTGGGAAAGACTGATATATATAGAGGATGGGTAAGGTATGTCTGATGCTGACTGTACCAGTATGTTGTCCTCAGGATCCGCCCCCGTACTCCACCTTCAACTTTACTAATTGGGCAATCATTCCCGAAAACTTGGAAGGGCAAGCAGACTACCTCGCCGCCATATATCTCGTCGATAAGATGTTCATACCTATAGGGTAAGTTTCTGAACATAAGGCTATCTAAATAGGCAAGTGGTTGTCGTTCTCATCCTGTGGGGTAATAAATTGTTTTTCTTCATCTTAGCGCGTGCGAAAGACCAAGAAGGTCGTTCATGGATGAATTAAAAGAAAATGCAAAAGTCGTGTCGTATAGGGAGGTCAAGCATTTAGCCGAAAATAGGGAGACATGGAAAATACTCCACCGACAAAAACCTAGTTCTTAAATTTATTGATGATGATCTTAGCGCATCAGGTTGCATCCTCAGCTTCTTCAAATTTAATATGCATATCATGGTCATCCAAGAATGCCAAAGACCATGCGAAATCGAAAAGAAATATACAAAATAGAAGTCAATTCATTTCGGGAATGCAACTGTTGCACGAGATTTTTGTGCTTATTCCTTAGTCGCCTCTTACATCAACAGGAAGGTATGGAGTAGTCCTAGCCATAAGCCACACGGTCAAGTATATCTCCTAAATCAGAATATACAGCGCCCTTGTCCCAAAGTGACGGACTTGGGCCCCCTTACTAAAGTTGGATATGACGCGCTATTGTCCAAAGTGACGGACTTGGTCCCCTTCCTAGAGTTGGATATGTCGCGTTCTTGTTCAAAGTGACGGACTTGGTCCCCTTCTAGAGTTGGATATGTCGCGCTCTTGTCCAAAGTGACGGAGAAGGAGAGGGGAATTAAATTTAAGAAAACAAAAATGATAACGAATCTTTCTTCAGGCCGTCAAGACCTCCAGCAAACGACAAGGAGCGGGTGTTGTACCTGCTGATTATGATCAGCGGCTGCCTGGTGGTGACCGGCGCAGCGGTCGCCTCGCTCTCCCTGGTCATCAGCATCTACATGCGGCCCGAGGAGGCCTTCCGAGCGAGATACAAACTCATCATGAAAGAGATTGTAAGTAAATATAAATGCTAGCGGGTACATATATGGAAATATCACGGGACCTTAAAATTTTATCGAAATCATAGATAATATTAATCATTTTGCGTTGATTTAATCTAAGTAATAAGCTATATGCATGCCAAATGTTTTCCAATTCATTTTGCTCTTTTGGCTTGTAAGTAAATTTTCCATTTACTTTTGCATTTAAGTGTTAAATAAAACCGATCATATTCTTCAAGTCTCATCCATGTCCATTTAGAATCAGCTGATCTATGTCGTCATTCTATCCAACTCCGTCCTATACTCCAGGTGTGACAAGCTTATCTATAGGTAGTATGATATTAAATTTCCCTCCAACAGAACGAAACCAACGTGCCAACAAGCCTGCGCGACAAAGTGCAGTCTTTCTACAGGATGTACTGGCACAAGCAGCAGGCTGTGTCTGAGACACAGCTCCTGAAAACGTTCCCGCCAATTTTGCCGTCTCTCATTTACACGGACATCTACTTTGAGGCTACACAGAGAGTTAGTTTTTATTGCTGCCATTATTTCTGTAGCATTAAGTTCAACGTTATTAACCCGTCTGCCCAGCAACGAGGTGATTACCAAATCCCCCTTTTTATAGAGTTCTACAGAAGGTTGCTGTGGTTTGCTGATTAAAAAGTTCACCTTGAACTTCTTCTAAGTAACTCTATCTGCGTCATAGCTTACCCAATGTTTATCAAATCAAACAGTAATGGGTTGCTAGCCACACAGCCTATTACTATGATTCTTGGTTTCGCCCAGTCCCTCGACGGCTTCTACGTGGGAAGAGAAACAGCTGGTACATTCTAAGTTTTTTCATTTCTCCCAGACCAGCAAAGAAGAGTACTGCACCGCCATACTCTTCTTATCTTACTGCTCAAAATCCTCTGACTCATTCTGACTCCTACATACTATGCCGGCGGCACAGGTTCACTGGCCCACCGGGCAAAGACCACATAAAATTTTGATCTCGCTCCGTCACTGACTTTTTCCGGACAATCCTTTGAGACAAAAGCACTGGCAATGATAAATAAAGCAATGTGAAGCCGGAGGGCCATGACGCGCCATGACGTACGTGTATCATGTTTGTGTGTTGGCTTGGAGCGATTACAAACAAGCCCTCCGGCTCCATATTGCTTTATTTAGCATTGCCAGTGCTTCTGTATCCAAGGATTGTCCGAAAAAAGTCAGCGACGGAGCGAGATCAACATTTTATGTGGGTGGGCTAGTATTTAGTATTTATTTATTCCACAAACTTATATCTATCTTTACAGTAGTACGGTACAGTAGATGTCGACTTTAACGCTTATCTAAAAGTTATTGTCCAGAGTCGTATATTGAGTGATCTGAGCTTCGAGTTCCTCTCTGAGTTATCGAGGCAGATGACCACTATCCACTACATCCCAGGAGACACCATCATCAAGCGAAACTCTACAAAGTCCTCCATCATCTTTATCACTTATGGAGATGTCGAGGTGAGAACGAACATCTATCATGGAACTAGAAAACAATTTATTGGAATAGTGTTCCTACTTACTCATTAATATTATAAACCAGTGACTTTGCGTACCTTTTAAAGCAGGGAGAATCTCAAGATGACGTCTTTTATTATACCGCTTACCGCTGTACTTACTGGTTAAGAACCTGTCTGTACTGCAAATAGAGTGATCCTATTCTTCTTTTTCTTCTTACATTATTAAAATACTATCTTGTCGATAGAATACTTTCTAATGGCCGGGTCTTGGTATTATTTTTAACCCAAAAACTTGCATCAGATGGTGACAGCAGAAGACGACTGCACCGCTATCCTGCGCATGACCCGCGGCACAGTACTGTCATCTTGCGCTGGAGGGGCGCCGGCGGGGTGTGGCAGGTCACACGTCATGATCAGGTCCGTCATAAGTAGTCATAACAGGCTTTTGCCTAGTGCTAAAGTCATTCAGCTCATAATATTGTCGCGTAGGACGATAAGTGATAATGACAATGTCAACGTCACAAATTCAAACTAGGAGAATTCATCTAAAGGGAAATTTCGTCACTCACGTCAGCACACGATTGGCCTAGCGGTCTTGGTGATGGACTGTGAATCCATAGACCCCTGGTTCAAATCACAGTCACGTATAGTGTTTTTGAAGTTTTGTAAGAAGTTTCTAGATAACTCTAGATTAAATTGGAATAAAAATATGGGCCAGAAATAAAAGAAGACAAAAGAAAATTTATGACTTAAGTTTAGAACTTTGATGCGATATTGTTCGCATCCGGGGGGGTATATAAGCAGAACAAGGCGCGGCCTACGCCAGTTTAGTTTGAAAGTAAAATCCGAAGAAGGAAGAAGGAAGAAGAAGGAAGAAAAGTAAAAGTGGAAGTAGTGAGTAAAAAGTAAAGTGAAATAGTGAGTGAAGTAAAGTGTTCAGTGCAGTAAATACGCGCGAGAGACGTTTCCGCGCGCGACAGTGCAGTGACGTTTACGCGTGTGACAGTGCAGTGACATTACCGCGCGTGACAGTGCAGTGACGTTTCCACGCGCAAGACAGTGCAGTGACGTTTCTGTGTGTGTGACAGTACAGTGACATTCCCGCGTACGTACCTGTGACAACTGTGAGTACCCTAGAGTTGTAAATAAAGGCACTATTCCATAGGATTGGTGTTTCCTTTCCTATCCCCAACCCACTCTCGTGACAATATGCACTGTTCTCTCGACAAATAAATAATTCTGCATTTTTTTTTTGTAATGTTATCCTTTTTTCGATGCCATCTGGCCATCTCATTAGATTTGACAATACTTCTACAGTACATACAATAGGCATGATGAATGGAAAAATATTTTTGGTCCATCGGTTAGATTATTAAAAAATATTGTACACGTATTTTTTCTTTTCTCTGAGAAACCAAAAATGACAAAGATACAGTGCATTGAAATTTCGCGTGACGTCACGTCTGAGTACGATTTTTACTCTAGTGTGACGTCGCAAGCCCCCACTCCGGAATTTTGACGCTCCGTATCTTTGTGAATTTTTACTTTTTTGGTAAACTGAAAAATACGGGTCTATTATTTTTGGATAATCTAAAAGACGGACTAATTACAATCATACTTTTCGGACCCAGTCGTCACCCCTATTCCATGACTTCCTCAATTAAATGGGTTCGTCGTTTCGTTCATCATCATCATCAGGACTTTTTAGTCTCCACTGCAGGAGCACGACCCTCTCTGTGCTACTAGAGCCATATTTGTTCAGAGCAGCCAGAAGATAGACTTTCCACGCTGACCAGATGAATTGGAGAGGTCTTATGATGTTTATAAGTTTTGTTTAGCATATTTTCTAAATCGCCTTCTACGACATCCACGGGAAGAAGTGGTCCTATTCTACTCTGCCGGAAACCACACGGCACGACATAGTTTAATTAGGTTATTTATATAATATCTACTCAGGGCAGCCACCTTCTGCACGGCTCACGTGTTGGACGTCGGCGACCTGTGGCGGGTGGCCCGCAAATACGGCAAGACCAACGAACAGACAGAAATTATCCTGGACTGCTTCTATGTGAGTACTTTCTAAGGCTGGTTTCTCTCGAAGAATCTATCTAGAGTTCCGTACGGTTCGGCCGTATACGGGCGACAAGCACGGGAACGATTGAGCTGATAGCGTTGACCGGGCGCTACCCGAAGTATGATTGTTCCGTACAGAAGCGTGAATTTTTTTCAAACAAATAATAATTTTCCATATCTGTCTAGGCATCTTCGAATAATCGGCGAACATACTTAAAAAAAAGATCGCGACGAATTGATAACCTCCTCCTTTTTGGAAGTTGGTTAAAATATCATCAATGTTCCTCTGTCTTCTGTTTCCAGGAACACTTTGAAAAAGTCAAAAGATACCATTATAGAAAATACCCAGAATATGCCAAGTAAGTCAGAAACTTAACTATTGAACTTTTTTTTCTAATCTATGTTGTGGACGGAGTGACGACATCTACAAATTTAATAAAAGATTATGGACGGATATGGCACTGAGTAGAGAGACTGGAAGGAATAGCGGAAGACCCTTGCTCACCAGTGGGACAAAAGTCATCAACATCTTAGGTACTAACAACTTACTTTTTAGTAACGATATCGACTTCGATTTATATACGAGTAAGAACCAAACTTTTTTTCATATTTCGATATGTGTACATTTATTGGGAAAAGTTGTTCAAAATTATGGACTGAATCACCTTTCAAAATGTCAAAAGTTTGTGAGCGTGTATGTTTCTCGGCCGGCCGGCCGGGGTCATCGACATTACGCAGCGTATAACTACGTGGTGTCGATCGAAAATCTTTTACGCAACTTTTTTATTTTATGACATACAGAAATTTGGATTACGTATATAGATAGAGGAATTTATTTACTATACGACATTTTTTTTTCCAAATCCAATGAAAAGTCAGCGTGTATGTGGTTCAATTTATTACAGGTAGGTATGTCACTTCCACGTTATAAAGGACCAGCAATTCAACATTTCTATTACTTACTGCGATCTCATTGGGCTCCGATCTGCAGGTACAAAAGCAGCATCCTGAACTTCCGAAGCAATTTGACAGCACTGAAGGAAACCAAGGACGCAGAAGGGAACCTCTACCTGGAACACCCTGATATATTTCTGGAAATTGCTGGCTGCTACATCATGAGAAATGTACGACACTTTTTTAAGTTTTTTTTTTTGTTCCTAAGTACCAGATATTTTGATGAGTTTCTTTTACTATCTATTTTATTTACAAACTTTTATTGAACTTGCAATGTTTCTTGTATTTATGTACGTATGTTTGTTTAGGTCAAATCTTGCAACTCAATTTTTGACCGATTATGCTGAAATTTTGCATACTTCTGTAAGTCGGATGACAATACATTGCAAGGTGCAACAGGAACGGTAGTGGAGTTGTGGGTACTTAGTAAGTTACAAAGATGGTGTGCCGTGTAGTTTCCGGCAGAGTAGAATAGGGCCACTCCAAGTCCTCCCGTGGATGTCGTAGAAGGCGACTTAGGAAATACAACTAAACAAACATGAATGAGACCTCTCCAATCCGTCAGGCCAGCAAGGAGAGTGTAGGCCGAGTCCTCTAGCTGCTCTGGCCAAGTATGGCTCTAGTAGTACAGAGAGGGTCGTGGTCCTGCAGTGGAGACAAAAATACATGATGATGATGATTGGTCATACTTCGTTTCATGTAGAACCGATCATAGACCCTTAAGTTATCGTTGAACAAACATACATACAAACGCCCCGAATTGTTCAAGTATTTAGACTCGGAGAATTTAGCTCGCTCATTCAATCATAAGGTTTAGAATAACTTTATTTCTCATAAGAATTACATAATAATTCACATACTGAGAAAACACAATATTAACACATTTAGTACATTAAGCATGCTTACAAACAATAAAAATGAAAACTAATAGCTTATACAAAGTCCGATAAAATATTAATACTTATTAGGTGGGTAGGACTATAAGAGTGAGTGACGACGTCTATCGGCTGTGCAGTACGATCTCGCCCGGCAATCATTGATAAAAAATGTTGCATATACACACAGAGATCTGGTTCTGCGGTGGATGAAACTGATGCCATCTGTCTGAAGTCGACCTTCCCCTGCATCCTGCAGCCTGACTCCTCGCTCCAGGTGGCGTGGCAGATTGTGGTCTCGTGTTTCACTCTTTGTGGGGCTGTGGTAAGCAAGCATTATTATATTGGGTGCAAAGTTAAATTTTAATAAATCTTTCAACCTTGACAAACGATGGACTGACTGGACTCTTTTGTTCCTAAATATAAATCCTATTAAACAATATTGAAATAACTGGCAAGTGCCAATAAGACAGCGGAGTCTTGGTAATAAGGTCCCGTTTTTACCCTTTGGGTAAGGAACCCAAAAAAGCACATAAAGTACTAAAAGTGCTCTGGACAATATTCTTCCGAATAACCGCGAAAACGGAGGTCGTGGACCACACAAAAATACTTGGAAACTAAAACTGATATGCCTAGGCCGAGGGATGCACAAGGTAAATTTAAGTCCGCTGTAATTTTACATGATTCCGGGGACATAGTCCGCGCCGTGTGCTTTAAATTGTCTGCGAGTTTTTAGTATTCGCTCTGAGAGCATTCGTATGTGTAATATTAACCATTTTTTTTGTTTATTCTGACAGTTGTACCCCTACTATCTCGTGTTCGTAATGACTCGGCCCCCGCAGTTTGCATTCTTCGACAGCGTGATCGGCATCATCTACGTGATCGATGTCATCGTGCACCTCTCCACGGGTGCTCACGTCGAAGAGGGTACGTTGAGGTGACTTGATCTATTCATTTTCATCATCATCTCCTTCTTCGGTCTTTTTAAATCTCCACTGCAAAAGCGCTTTTGGTTTCCGGCAGAGTAGTATAGGGCCACTCCAAGTCCTATTGTGGATGTCGTAGAAGGCGACTTAGGAAATACAAGCTAAACAAAGCTTAACATCATTGAGACCTCTCCAACCCGTCTGGCTAGCGAGAAGAGTGTAGGCTAAGCCCTCTGGCTGCTCTGGCCAAGTATGGCTCTAATAGTACAGTGAGGTTCGTGCTCCTGCATCATGATCATCATCATCATCGGGCCTTTTTGTCTTCACTGAAGGTGCAGTTTTTTTTAAATTATTTCTTCCATACCAGGTAGCATGGAGTTTTAATTATGTGGTTTTCTTGCAGGTATACCAATAAACTTCATGCAGGTTTCCTCGCAGCAACTGCGCAGCATCTGGTTCATTCTGGATGTGGTCGCCATCCTGCCTCTATTGAGTTTCGTTGGGAATGGCCAGTTTCACGGACTCCAAAGGCTTTTGAAATTGCCTAAGGTTTGATCGATGCATTCAATCTGTTCAGCAAGTTTTAAATTTTCATGGGCAGAACATTGTCAGGAGGAAATTCCTCCTTCTTCTTCTTCTTCTTAGCGAGTCGGAATGGCGATTTTATATAGTTGTGGACCTGTGTTTGGCGACACTTACTCCTCTTTCATTTGCATAGTTAGCAAGTTCATAAGCAAGTTCAGTTAGGTATTAATTGTTAAACCTAAAGATATTACGGCAACTCCGTTTAACTTGGTATGACCATGTCAAGAGGCGAGATGCCGAACATCTGGCAAATAACATGGTTAGCTTAAAGGTGAATGGTCACAGAAATAGAGGCTGACTTAGAAAATCGTGGGAAGAATGTGTAAAGCGGGACATGGAGGAGAGGGGTGTTAGTATAAACATGGTAAATGATAGAAAACTATGAAGGGAGTTTTCATACAGAGCCGACCCCAAATAGGGATAAGGCGAGGAAGATGATGAAGATGATGATTACAGCAACACCATCATCCATGTACGCAGGTGTTCCGCAACCTGAAGGCTCTGGAGGAGTTGTGGGTGTACAACAGCACGCAGATGAGGCTGTTCTCCTTCACGCTGCTGACGTTGATCCTGTGCTACCTCGTCGCGACCTTGCAGCAGGCAGTCATGTGCTTCCAGTAAGGATAAATTTGATAAGTACTATAGAATATATTTCGGAGATTGGATACTTAGTATCCTTACTTATATTATAAATGCGAAAGTTTGTTTGGTGCCACTTCACGCTTCACCACTGAACCTATTTAGATGAAAGTTGTTATGGATACAGTTTGATACCCAGGGAAGGACATAGAATAGTTTTTATCCCGAAATTCTCACGGGGAGCTCACTGGCACAGCTAGTTTGTTATTGAATATAGTATCGTTGAATTAGTATCCCAAACCACAAGTCTCGTATTTACGTTGGGGTTAGCTCAATCTGTGTAATTTTCCCATATTTATTTCTTTCTTTATTTATTACTCATCATAAACTGAACTGTTTGGAGTGAAATTTAACTTTTAGACATTAGGAGAGATTTACATGCTGTGCTGACCCAACTTACAGTGGGATTAAGAAAAGAAGTAGAATAAACTATAAAACGTGGAATTAAAAATATATTTTTGATGAAATTATACTTATCTGTCCAGATTTGGCCACTGCTTGGTGACAAACTTCACCCACGCCCCCCACTGGGACAAGCAGCCGCTGGACAACAAGACAATGGACTTTAGACTGTCATATGGATTATACTGGGCTATTTCAGTAATGACCTTCACTTGTAAGTTTAAAACCTATATCAGCCAGGTGCTGCTGTTGTAGCCTTAAAATTTGAGGATTCGCCTATACTCATAATATTATAGGCAAAAAAACCACCACGCTAAGCAAGCGGATTGGTAATCTCAATAGTGTAAAATCGCCTCTTACGAAACTTGTAAGGAAAAGAGTGGAGACCAATACTTACGCTTGTCTTCTACTAGTTTATTTGCCAGGCAAACAAAAAACCGCGACTTTCAATAGTTTCATGTGTAAACGCCATCTAATGATGAGTGGAGAAACCAAATAATAGAATCAATATCAGTAGCGCCATCTATTATTTGGACGGAGGAAGGAAAACTACAAAAACCCTAACTGTCAAGCGTGCCCAGTCACTTTAAAACGGCCAACCGACTTTCGTTATACAGAGCTAAAAACCACCGCAAGTGAACTTGCTTTTACGTAAAGAACATGGCATCGAAATCCGTTCGAGTGCTACGATGGCACAGACGAACAGACAGACATTAGCGTCAAACTTATAACGCCCGTAAATGTTTGTCCTTCTAACGACATCTACAGAAAGATTTAGAGTGGTCCTAATATTTTGCAGGATCTTTAGCAAGTGGCTAAGTTTACTAATTATAGGCTCCGCCTCTTGGGAAACCGGCGTGTAATATATACCTATGTATTTTGTTTTTCCGCATAAACCGTACAGCTCACATGGAGGTGTTCGGCTTCGAAGACGGCATGTGGGACAACGTGGTGTACACCATCGTGCTGCTGGAGATCTGCATCGTGATGCACATCTTCATCGAGGCCGTCTACTCCGCCACCATCATGGTCACTACCTTCCTCAGGTAACGTTTCGAAGAACCTTCCCTTCATAAATTTTGATTCTGTTTGTTGATTTTTTTTTTACAATTCCAATCATTTATTTTATTTGTACTTTTAGAATCCGCTACATGACAATAACTCAAATCAGAAACTTTCTAAATGTCAAAACGAACATTTTCTATGGGATTTGTATGAAATACTCGACGAAAGCGTGACGTCATGCTTTTATGAAGTCAAATAGCGCTCTTAATATCAATTTTTCTGCATTAATACATCTAAAATTACATTGAAAATGGATATGATCCATAAAAAGTGACACTACTTTGTGAAGTTTTATTTTATGAATTGTACCGAATAATTTATTTTTGACTTAGTCATCTATCTAATTATTGTGTTGCTTTTGTCTTTCTAATAAATGTTTTATCTAGGTATCTATCTATATATGTATTTGTTATAAAATATAGTATCGTTGAGTTAGTATTCCATAACACAAGTCTTAGGGGGCTAGCTCAATCAGTGTAATTTGTCCCTATATATTTATTTATTTATTATTTATTTATTTATCTATCATGGTGTACATGCTCGCTGATCATTTATGAGATTTTGCTTTGCAATCGGGGAAATGCTTATTCTTAATTTCACAGACTCAAGGTTCAAGGTTCATTTGTATGTCTATCGAATTTATGATGCAAGCTTAGTACGTATCAACTGCGTTCACTTACCGATGATTGATTTCTCAATTTTGTCAATTTTGGGTCTTTTTGAATAACATGGATAGTAAATCGGTTTGGATAACATGGAATAACATAGATAGTAATTAGTTTGACGACCTCCATGGCGTAATGGTCAACACGCTAGACCGCCAACCCGGAGGTTCTGGGTTCGATCCCGAGCCAGGGCAAGTTGGAAAATGGCCTTTTTCAATTTATCCTGGGTCTTGGATGTTTATCTATATATGTATTTGTTATAAAATATAGTATCGTTGAGTTAGTATCTTATAACACAAGTCTCGAACTTACCTTAGGGCTAGCTCAATCAGTGTAATTTGTCCCTTTATATTTATTTATTTATATTTATTTAGGTATCCAGATTGCTGGATACCTATATATTATATACCTTATTAACGAGTAAATATTTTGTTTCAGAGATGACTACGACTCAACTATCTCCAATGTAAAGAACTTTATGATCAGGAATGACGTGGACCCAGAAATGAGGAAGCGGTTTATCACTTACTTAGAACTATGCTGGTATACGGACAAGGTAACTATCATTAATTTGTTTTTCCTAAATGAACACCACTCAGGTCTTCAAGCTCTAATATAGCTTCTATGTAGATAATAACGCTAATTTCTCAGATCTACTTATCCATCATGTTTTGTAGGCCTACTCTATGACTAATAGGAAGAAGTCAATATTCCACGACCTTCCCCCGCATGTGTATCAAGAGATAGTGTCCAGGAAACGCAGTAAATATTTACTCAATATACCAATTATGAAGGTGAGTACTTACATTTTTTGATACATTATTTTTGGAGAAGAAAAGTTTATATTTATATTTCTGATAACTACTTAGAAACGTCCTGGATAAGATTGGACTTGAGATTCTGATTGATGATTGAAATGGCAAAGCGTAAACGCATATGTTGAAGAATAAGCTTGCTGATGGTTGATTCCCAGCGATCTGACCTATTATAATCCTTAGTAGAAACTTATCAATTTGAATTATTTAAATTAAATTATTTTAAAATCTCTTCTTCCGCTTTCAGAAAATTTCATACTCATCTTTAAATTACTTGTGCTATTTAATGTAACATCATGTAAAACAGTGATTTTTTTATAATTATTTAAACAATTTGCCACAGCTGCTTTCCAGAGATGATTTGAAAACCATATCATCGACTGCACGGCTGTTCTACACGTCACCCAACGAAATACTGATGAACACAGGAGACATTGCCAACGAAATGTTTGTCATCAAGCAGGGAAAGTGTGAGGTGAGTATAGAGGCCATTCGATGGACGATTACTCCTTTGTGATAAATCAGGGCTATTTTTTTTGAGAAGGTGTATTTAAAAGCCACCAATAGGTAGAGCAAATGACGCTCAAAATTGCTCAAAGTAGTTTGAGTTAACTAACTCAAACTACTTTATTCAACTAACTCAAAGACACTATATTTTGTAATAAATACATATATAAATAAACACCCAAGACAATTAAAAAAAGGCAATTTTTCAACTTGCCCTGACCGGATATCGAACCCGGAACCTCCGAACAGCAGACTGGCGTGGTTACCGCAAGCCACAGAGGTCGTCATGCAAGACCTCTTGACATGACCATTGACCGTAACATGTTAAAACGATGGCTTTTTAACTTGTCTACAATGATACTACCTTTAATTCATATATATTAATTCCTGATCGTATCCATCTTCCTTAAGAGTCCGGCGACCCTAGACTTCTCCATACAAACGTAGTACACGTTTAATTTTGAAACCACATGTCAGATTCCGGTAAAAATTGGTAATTGTAAAGAAATTGCAATTATCTAGGGTTATATTGGGTTTCCTATAGTAAAATTATGAACTGGAAAGAAAATATAACGATTTAGAAGTTTCCCATACTAATGGTCAAAAATGATATAAAACACTATATTCTATTTCAAGTTCATATTTTTACTGTCGGAAACTTAATATAAACCTAGATAATTGCAATATCTTTGAAATCACAAAATTTTGCCCAAATCGGACATGTCGTTTTGAAATAAAACGTAGACTACGTTTGTATGGAAAGTTGTATTTTGGTCTAGGGTCGCCGGACCCTTAATCCACACATCCACGTAAGCATCAATCTAAGACTCTTTTATTAATGTAGGTTATAAATCCAGATACCAAAGAAGTGGTGGCGATTCTGACAGCGAAGGGTCACTTTGGCGTCGTGGAGTGTCTGCTACGTAAGTTTTGCTGACCAAACATTGTTTCTTTAAGCCAAATCAATTTCTCAAAAAAATATAATTTGATCTCATGAATAGGGGTGACGACAGGGTCAAATAGGTATGTTTGTAATTAGTCCGTCTTTAATATTATCAAAAAAATGGATCCTTATTTTTCATTTTACCATAAAAGCAATAATCACAAAGATACGGGGCATCAAAGTTCTGGAGTAGGGGTTTGCGACGTTACCGCTAAGTAAAAATCGTACCTAGCCGTGACGTCATGCAAAAATTAATTTCGATGTATCTTAGTCATTGTGTTTTTGTTTCATCATGTTTTTGTTTCTGATAAAAAAAAATAAGCATGCAATATTTTTTAATAATTTAACCGATGGGCCAAAAATGTTTTTCCATTGTCATGCCTATTATGGCAAGATTATATATTCTTATTGCGGAAGCTAGAGGAAGTTTGAAAGTTGCTCCAATAGTGGACAAATTAAAAAGCCATTGACTCACGTGGTATGGCCACGCCCCATAAGGAGGGATGCCGAACATCTGGCTAGGAGGATGGTCCATTTAGAGGAGGAGGTCTGCAGAGAGATAGAAAGACCGAGGAAGACGTAGATAGAATATGTAAGGATATGAAGGAACGAGGGGCTAGTGCAAATATGGTGAATGACAGAAAGAAGTGGAAACAGTTGACATACAGAGATAATGATGATGCCTATTATGGCAAGTTTCCAAATGTCTGCGAAACCTTTGTTCTTATATATTAAATAGCAATATCTTCGCTGCTCCTCATAAATATACCTACAATCTTTTCTTTGCAGATATTTATGTTCACAGGATTTATACATCAACATAATAGTTTTCAAGTAAATTGTTTTCTGCGTAGAAGTCTATGTTTTCTGCTAAGTGATTAAATTCTTGTCTAATGATGACTCTAACGATTTCGATAAAAAATTGTTTTGGGGTGAAAAATCGATCTAGCTAGGTTTAATAGGTTATTAAAGAACCTAGAGGTATTTTAGAAAGCCCCGAACTCAGGTCCTGATCTTCAAATGACATAACCTGCCCAGGTCTCCCTGCGTACTACACGGTGCGAGCAGTGACCCACGTGCAGGTGTTCTCCATCTCCAAGAAGAAGCTGGGGAAGCTGATGGACATCCCGAACGTCAGATACGCTGTGAAGTTTGCCAGGAATCTGCCGGTACCTATGTCACTGTCTGTTGTATACGGGGAAGGGACATACCCGTAATAAATCGAACCGTACGGGCTGTACTAGATCGCTATAGTATAGGTATTATGGAATTAAAATAAAAGTAAGAGCAAAAAAAAAGTGGCATTTTCATACTAATGTGTGCAGCCACCCGGGCAATTTGTATGTGATTTTTTTTTTGGTTATTTGACTGCTTTTTTAATTATGAGGTTTAATTTCAATTTTATAATGCTATAGTAATCTAGAACAGCCCGTGGTTTGATTGATTATGGGTATGTCCCTTCCACGTTATATAGAAGTACTTACTATCCTTTATCCCTAACGGGACAGGCAGGGCATTTTGGGTTTTGCTACTCTAAACAGACAAAGCCTATAGCCGCAATACCCACACAAGCGTGATGGAGGGCGAGAAGGAGAAAGGAATCAAAATAGTGACGGGTTGCTAGTCGTATCGCCTATTATCGCGATTTGACTTTTTCCATTTTTTGATCCTTCTTTTACTGTTGTTTAAATACTATTTCTTAACTCCCCGACACAGCGTTTCATTTCAGCCACACAATGTCCACTCGTTGGAAATTTGGAAATCTTTGGGACACAGCGTTTATTTGACACTAACCGCCTTATTATAAAACGCAGACTAACTTTGTTACTAGGCTTAAACCATAATCCGACCAAATCAAGTTGACATCTGGTAACATGTCATCGTCTGATCAAAAAATGACAATTTGATTTGGTCGGATAATGGTTTTAACCTTGTAACAAAGTTAGTCTGCGTTTTATAATAAGACGGTAATGGTCAGCAACCGCACTAAAATGTTTTGTCTCATTTAATTGCGGCGATCAGCAACAAGTTGAATACTTATGTGATAAAAAAAACAGTTAAATAATAATTGACCCTTGACATTTGTATAACTTAACATGAAAATTTTAAGGAGTCAAATAAATTTTACATGACAATGCTCTGTCTGCCCCATTAGGGATAAAGACGTGATAGTATGTATGTAACATGACAGTTATTTATTTGATTATTATATTAGCGAAATTATATCTCAATTTACTTCTAATCTGTAGACATTTTAACACTTTACAAACATTTGAAATTGAAAGTAAATCTTTGTATCAGCATGTGTAATCAAACAATTTATGATTTTGTATGTCTAACGGTACAACACAGTGAGGCACAACTTTATGTACGTAACACCCATTGTATTTATTTATTTAAATCTTTATTTGCCAATAATAGATAGAACAAAAGGCGGACTAAATGCTAATAGCATTCTCTGCCAGTCAACCTTCGCGATAAATATGTTTATATAAATCTTGCGTAGCAGGTGTCAAAGTAAGACTCAAACAATAGTATTAATTTGTACCAGTGATTGACAAAAAAAAAAGATTGTTAATGAAAGTTTTGTCAAAAGTTACGTTACATTGACTACCTACTTACTACTGCTTACACTACCTACTTATTAATTGTCTTTTTGTGGCATGTTTTTATATGTATGTGTTTCCTGTTACTAACAATAGATTAAGTTTTTTTTGTTGCTCATTTCTTACTCCCATGCTGGTCTGGGAGAAATAAAAAAACTTAGAATGTACCAGCTGCTTCTCTTCCCACGCAGATCGTAAAGCCGATCGAGGGAATGGGCAAAAATGCAAATCATGTTAACAGGCGATGCGGCTAGCAACAGCCCATCACTGTATTGATTGCTTTTCCATATTCTCGCCCACCATGACGCTAAAAGTGGCTTTTGGGTCTTGCAAAATGCTCTGTCTGCCCCATTAGGGATAAAGACGTGATAGTATGTATGTATGTATGTCATTTCTAACATAACATGGATCATATCCGAAATAAAGTACCTATATAATTTTTATGTTGGTACGCTTTTCAGCCACGGCGCACGGGTCCATGAGGACATTGGGGATCCGGTCCTGTGAGGCGTTCATGGGGCCAAAGCCAACATGAAGAGGCCTTTTAGTACCTTTTTATCTAAAAAGTGAGATGGCTGCATCTACGGAGGTCTATTCCTTGATGTACCATTGAGATGCACCAACGGACAGTCCTTCATAGCTGCCTAACTATTGCCAGGGAGGGATTAACTTGATTTGAACTATGTGGTTGGAATATTAATGGACCGGATAACTGGGTTATGGAGTGAGATACGGACATCTACCTAAAAACCTTTCACAAAATTTTAGCCTGGTGACTTGCTGCTTGTTGGGTACATTATTATTTTTATTAATAAAGGAGTACAAGAATCTCCAGGTCCGCCGCGACTCGTTCCTGTACTTCGAGCCGCCGCCGCCGTCCCCCAACCGGCAAAAGTTCCGCCTACCCAAAAAGTATGAGCAGGACACCGAGTTCCTGCAGCCCTTCAACAGACTCGGATTCTTGTCTGTGCTGAGGTAACAATACCCTTAACACAATTTTTGAGTTTAGCATGCAAAAATGAACCTACTCTATCGTACGTAAAATAAACTTTCATTTTTGACGACCTCTGTGGCCTATTTGTCATCATGCCAGGCTGTCACACTGCTGGTCCCTGTCTGATTGCAACTTGACATATAAAACGTGAAAGGAACATACCTGTAATAAATCGAACCACGGGCTATACTAGTATATTGATAATAAAATAACAGTCAAAAAACAAAATTGATCATAACAGTTTTATATGTATTCTAGTATTTTATATTAAGTAGTGTATATGTTTAACTAGGTATATTATATTAATTTTTGATTTAATTTTATATATTATTGTAATTTAATTTGATTTAAATTTATTAATCTTTATATATGTTTACGTTAGGTCATTTGTAATCTTGCTGTGTGCGTATGTTTTGGGCTACAGTCCAGTCTTTTAATATTGTATGTATTAATATTTGTGTTTATGATTGTAACCGTTACCGATTGTTTTACGTACCTAAATAAATAAAATAAATAAATATTTCGACATTCCCATTCAAATTGCCGGGGCAGCTGCAAACTTTCGTATGGAAACCAGGTTTTTTTTATTTTTTTATTTTGATCATACTATAGTGTTTGGGGAGGCGGAACTTCTGCCGGTTGGGGGTGGGCGGCGGCGGTTCGAAGTACAGGAACGAGTCGCGACGGACCTGGAGATTCTTGTACTCTTTTATTAATAAAAATAATAATGTATAGCCTGTAATTCGATTTATTATGGGAATGTCCCTTCTACGTTGATACAAACCGAAAAGCCGCGGTTTCCGACGCAACACCATGCGTGGCGGAAAGATCTTCCCTTTGTGGCGGTCGAGCACACCATCTCGCTCCCGCTACAAACATATGGTAACCCACTCCTGAGCAAAGGCACAGAATAAATATAAGTACTACACTTTCTCGCCTAGGCGAGGTAGACAGGCGGCCGTAGCCGACGTGAAGTGCCATTTTTGAAACGCGGAGTCACCTAAACGAATGGTTTTTCCATACAAAAAAACGTTCGTTTAGTGACTCCGCGTTTGAAAAATAGCACCTGTGGTGCGACGACGGGGAACGGGGACGCATAATGCGCGGGACCTTAGGAGATACCGCTCTGTATGTAATACTTATACTTATTAATTCTGTGGCAAAGGTCTATTAGATAATGGTTTCTGTACCAGATACGTGTTCCCTCGCTTCACGATCCGACCCGACGGCACCTACCTCCAGCGCTACGAGTGGTTCCGCGGCGTCTGCGCCATGCTGGGTGCCATGGTGTTTCCCAGCTACTCCTACCTCGTGCTGCAGTGGCCCAGCCTCTATTGGTTCATTTTGTTCCTTGATCTGAGCGCTTACTTCGATATGTACGTAACTTTTGTACGCGTAGATAGTGTTTGGCTTTGTTTCTACTCTATGATTTTTGCAGACGTGCAGATAGGTTGCAGCACGAAACTCTAGCGCTAACCATTGTTGTGCAGTATCCCCTCTCGTACTCGTTTTATTTTGTAACAACACGTCAGATTTCGACGTCTTCTGGTGACGGGGGCAAAGATTTAATTTAAATTGACGTTTTGAATAAAAACCTGACATTACCTACATTTATGGTACTGTACTCTCTTGTATTTATTCTATCGAACTGCGCCACCTGTTAACTTATTATATGTATATTTCGCACTCCTTCACTTTTTGGTGCACTTTTAGAGATTGCTTCGACAATAAAGCTTCCTCTTGTACCTCATTATATGTTATCCTTATTTTATAGGTATAACGAAATTGTATTATATTGTATTTATGACTGACATTAAACAAAGTATACACCTTTTGCTTCTTTGTGTTGGAGCGATCAGTTTTAGATTAGGCGATGTCTATCTTACTTATAGAATCCAGCGGATGTTGGTGGGTTACTACAACGAAATTGGTATCCTGGTGTACCACCCGGCCGCCACCGCCGCCCACTACCTTAAGGGCGCCTTCTGCATCGACTTCCTGGCCTGCGCTCCACTCGAGTTCTTGGAATCCACAAAAAGGGAAATGGAGCGATTTGGTTAATGATTTGACATATTGTTATATTATTTATGCCGTGTGGTATTCGTCTGAGTAGAATAGGACTACTGGCAAATCTTCTCATGGATGTCGTAAAAAGCGAAGGAATTACTAACAAAACAAAGCTTATAAACATCAATAAAGTCTTTCCAACCCGT
The DNA here is from genome assembly GCA_963555685.1 of Acrobasis consociella. Lineage (NCBI taxonomy): Eukaryota > Metazoa > Arthropoda > Insecta > Lepidoptera > Pyralidae > Acrobasis > Acrobasis consociella. Next base: position 1,993,782 of record OY743106.1, read on the forward strand.
CTGACAGCTTCTGACCAGCGTGGAGAGTGTAAGCCCAGTCCTCTATCTGTTCGAGCTAAGTAAAGCTCTAGTAGTACACAGAGGGTCGTGCTCCTGCAGTGGAGACTAAAAATACCGGATGATTATGATGAGTTATTAAACGTGATACCCTCGAACCCCAGGAAGCACGTACATGTTCCGTAGAAGCAGGACGAGGCAGCTGCTGACGATGAACAGGCTGATCCAGCTGTACAGACTGCCCAGCGCCATCAACAGCCTCACCGGCATCATCGAGCGACGGGACATACACCTCGTGTAAGGAAATCTCCCCTTCTTCTCCCTCTCTTCTTCGCATAGAATAGGACCAGGCATAGAATAGGGCAGGAAAGACCCGGAATTTTGCGTGTGGTCCGGTGTCTAGTAATTACACCTTACTGTCCCGGAAATTCAAGAATACGAGTTTTTTATTGTCCACAAAAATACGGCGACGCAACATGAAAAATTGATGCGGTCTGTAAGTATGTGACGTCGGTCAGGTCACACAACTCACTGAGCCTGTGTAGAGCCCCGCCGCACTTCACTTTCATTTGTATTTTTTTTTTAGAAATGGTCAGGAAAAGATTAGCCCTTATCTGGCAACCCTGACTTCTTTCTCTATTTGATTCCTTAAGAGGATTTACTACAGATTAGCGTCAGGCAGGCAGCCGATCGTACAAATAAAGCCAAATCGTTTTCCATTCCGGCGCTTTTTTGTCTCGATTCCCCATGGTCTTCGCCATTCTTGGGTGAACGTTGACCTGCATATTATATTTAAAGAAGAAAAAGCGGGAACGCGCATCCCGGGCTTCAGACAAGCACAAATAAAGATGTGTTTTTGTATTTTTTTTTATCTTTTTAAATTCTTTTTTTTTTCTGTATGCATGCGGCTCAAAGAGCCCCCACATGGTGGTAACGAACTTCGCCTTTGGGTGGTTCGTTTAACTCACTGACCGACTCGACCGAAACTGTATTTTGCACTGAAAATTGATAACATACTCTCTATCACAGCATTCAAGCAATACCCTTCTTCATGAGTCTGCTTAACGTGCTGACCTCTGGCGTGATCTTCAACTCCGTTGACATTTACGGCTCAAAAGGGGTTGGGTGGCACATCGTACCGCTCAAAGACAAGGGTGGTTCCTGGATAAATCTCTTTAAAGATGTTTGTAAGTTCACTAATTTTCATCTTTATTCTTCAAAGTTTTGGTGTTGTTCTTAAGTAAGGAGTAGGGCCTTCTTTGGTGGAGAGTTAGAGCCGGTTTTAGTATTTGAACTGCCCCAGCACTCCCCGCTGTGAGGAGGTCGGTGGGTTTAGGAAGTACACACTGCTAGCGCTTTCGCAATTTAACAACCCCGGACGTGGTCCGCACTTGGAAAGATGACCACAAGTGACAAAATGGTAAGGAAGCGAAGTGACTGGCAATAGATAATTCTGCAATAATATGTTTTCTGTACAGATCGTTTCAACCTGACTAGCAGCCCGTGGAACCTACACCTGGCAGCCTATTCGTGGGTGGTATACGAGGCCACCACCACGGGCTTCAACTGTTTCAACCCTACTAATACCCAGCTGATTACGGTGCTTTTCATTGGCATGGTTATCGGTAAGTTTCGTAACTCAAAATTGCCATCAGGAGTCCATTACTAAACATCCGCTGTCCGTCTGTCTCTCAGTGTCCCATATCTGCAGATCATCGACCATCAATTCTAACATTTTCGTGGGGACATATTTTTGTTTAAATACGTCAAAGCCCTCCAAAAGTTCTGCAGAAGATCTGCAGATGGCACATAATAGGGAACAATGGCGTCTTCTGGTGAGGGATGCCAAGATCCTTATGAGTCGCTGAGTCAGCGCAGTGATAGCATTTCTATTTAGGGAGCTCTCCATATAAGAAACGCATAGATATAGGTGGTCTGTTAAATCATCGACGAAAAGAAAAAACTCAGTTCCACAATCTATCTGCATCTGTATTGGTTTCTGGTGAATTGCTAAGGTCAATAGCACCTATTCGTATGACAGGTGCGATGATCATTACTTACTACTCGGTGTGCATCATCAGCGTCCGCGCCAACGTGAACAAGGAGCTGGCTGGTTTCCAGGAAGACCTGAGGGACATGCTCAATTACATGCGCAAAGAAGAACTAGAAAAAGGACTTCAGAAGTAATTAGCACATTTTAAACGGCTTCCAAAATAAATAAATATATACTGACAAATTACACTGATTGAGTTAGCACCCAATAAGTTCGAAACTTGTGTTATGGGATACTAACTCAACGCTACTAGGTATATTTTTTAACAAATACATTATATAGATAAACATCCAAGACCCAGGACAATTTGAAAAAGGAGGAATTTTTCAATTCGAGCGCGATCTTTTTTATTGTATGTTTACCGATGATTCGAAGACGCCTGGACCGATTTGGAAAACTCTTTTGTTTGAAAGGGTATACTGGTCAAGTGGTCCTATTGAAATTTTATCAAAATTGGTTGAGTAGTTGAGGGGCGAAGCCGCTTTTTAGTTTTGAAAAATTACACAATCAAACTTTGCTTTCCCCTGCTAGTATACATACATACTATAACGTCTTTTTCCCTAATGGGGCAGACAGGGCTTGGTCTTGCGGTTCTATGCAGAGCCCAGGGCCGCAAGACCCGAAGAGAGAAGAGAGAAGAAAGAGAAGAAGAGTTTTTTGCCAAATAATACTTTTGATTACCACCACTAATTAACATTAAAATTTAATTAATTAATGGAAATTTTGATGACAACCTTCTTTCTTGACATTTTTTATAAATTGTGACTAACTATTATTATTTTGATTCTTTTTAATTTTATATTGTTTTTTTATTTTAATTTTATTTTGATATGTTTTAATTTAATTTGGTTTTGTTGACTATATATATATTGTAATTCCCTTGCAGGGTTCCATGTTGTACTTCCAACTATTTATAGTGATTTTGTAAACTTTTACCACACGTGGAAACAATAAATAAATTGAATTGAATTGAATTGACCCAAAAGCCACTTTTAGCGTCATGGTGGGCGAGAAGATGAAAAAGAAATCAATACAGTGTGATGGGTTGCTAGCCGCATCGCCTGTTAACATGATTTGCATTTTTGCCCATTCCCTCGATCGGCTTTTACGATCTGCGTGGGAAGAGAAGCAGCTGGTACATTCTAAGTTTTTTTTTATTTCTCCCAGACCAGCATGGGAGCCTACCCTGCTAGTATAGAAGCAAATAATGTATTATATTTTATTCATTTATCAGAATTCTATCGATGGGAATGGTCGTTGGTGTAAATGGGCGATACGCTATCAATGATATAATACAGATTCCCGTTCGCAATGAGAGAAGACAAGTCATTAGTGCAGAAGCAGAAAATCCAAATGGAACCTGAGAAAGATTATTTCCTATTTATTCTATTAGAATCCAAGAGATGCAACAATCAAAAGATCTTGTGACTTTTGGATTAAAAATAAAAAAGAAACAAAAGATAGCTTTTATACCTAACAGCACATATTCAATTAAGTTTCCAGTTTAAAGGTCCATGATATTTTTACTTCTGTTACATTCTATGTTGTTTCTCTCCAATACTAACATGACCTGCATGACATAAAAGCAGTTGTTTTTTGTGTGTAAGTGACCAACACTAGTGTCAGATTTTTAAGCTGCCTAAAGCAAGGGCCTGACATGCTTTGATAGAGCGAGACAGACTTATTGCGACTTCTAAAAGAAGAAAAAGAAAAAAGTGCCATGTTTTGTTCTTATCACCGACCGAAAATTTTTTCATGGTCGGGTTATATGATCACTTATTGCATATATTTGAAGTGATCCTATAACCCGACCATGAAAAAAATATATGAAGTATCATTAATATGTCTTTCTCTTACCCCCGGTCGCTCGGTGGCAAATCTACACTACTTGTGTATTCTAAATCTATGGCCTAAAGGCATCTGACATATCTTGACAACTATCATACAATGATGACAGCCGGGACCAATGGCTCACACGTGCCTTCCAAAGAACGGAGGAGCTCAAGAAATTTATATGCCACTTATGGTCACCCATCCAAGTGCAGATCACGCCTAGTATCGCGTTACCTGAGCGCTAGTAATGCGCATTCCCAACGATCCACCGAACTCCTCAGCCTAAAAGCAATAAGTAACTTTTTTTTTTCATATCTGTAGACAGGTGTTGGATTACTACGAGTATAATTGGGACAAAATGGGAGGCGTCGACTACAACAGAGTACTCAAACTTTGCGACCAGCTCACCCTGCGGACTGACGCTATTCTGCACATCTATGGACCTACTTTTGCCAAGGTGCCGTATATTTTTTAAGCTTGTCCTTCTCAGCCTTCACAAGGTTCTCGTCATGCGGAACAGTGATGCCGACGAGCACTGCCTGGCGCATCAATCGATCTGTCAGCACGATATCAGGCTTATTGGCGACATTTATTATTTATTATTTTTATAAATCTAAAATCATGACGACAATGGATATGATCAATCAAAAGTGACACTTTTTTGTGACATTTTATTTTATGAACTGTACCGAATAATTTATTTTTGATCCAGTCATCTATAAAATTTTAAAATCCCTAAAGACCCACAACATTAAAATGGGACTAGGCCGGCTACTACTACCGCAGGCTAAATGATTTCTGAGCAACAGGTCACTCTTGCTGATTCCCAAATACGCTTAGCCTAAACAATTTGACCCACACAATAAGATTTAAGTAAAAACATTCAGTATGTTCTTGTGCGATCTATTGCAATGAATGAATTGACGTTGACGTTTGTAAAATGATATAAATTGAATTGATCCAGTGTCCATTCCTGGTGCAAAGCGACATATCCCTACTCCGCACCGTGGGCCGAGTGGTGCGCAGCGTGTACCTCCTGCGGGGTATGAACGTCATGGAGGAGGATGACGTCATCTCTGACATGTACTTCTTGGTTTATGGCCAGGTGCAGGTCAGAATGACATTCGAAGACAAGTGCGTGGTTCAGAAGCTGTATAGGGGCAGGTTAGTCTAATTTAGCGTGAGAGTATTTCTCTCCAAAACATCAGTTTATTTCATTTTTTTGGTCAGACAGAGTAGTTTTGGTCTTGCAGCTCTAAGCAGACAGAGCCCAAGACCGCAAGGCCGTTGTCACCCGGCTTACATTATTTTACAAAATTTCAGCTCAATCGGTTGAGTGAGACTAACTGACCTGAACTAGCATACATAAATAGTTACAAGATACAATACAAGTTAAAGAAAAGCTTGACAAAAAGCGTCACAATAGCGTCCTTGTTTTAGTTTCACTGACTTCAGTGTAATTTCAATATTAAGTACATAACCTAACAAGCGAATTATGACATATCGCGGGTGACGTCTTTCGTTCCGATTCAAACGTTTATCACTATTTATACATTTAGTGGTATCCACAACACCAAAATTAGTCCATTTTAGAATCAATTTACATAAACTTCCGTACCATACGGGCGATACGCAAAAACCAATAAATTTACAATTACGCAAGAACACGTTTTTTACACTTGACACTTAGGCTATTTCCACGCCTTTCAAACAATAAACAAACGACTTGGGCACATCCGACAATCAATAATTAGTTAATTAGCGATAATTCTTCCACGAAATACACGCTTTATACAAAAGCACAAAATGATGCCGGCCACCGGCTATCTTTCGAGACGGGACTGTAATAATGGCGTCCCTCTAGGGATGTGACGCAGCATCCAGTGAAGTGACGCTGCGCGCTTACCAATCGATATCGTTAAATCGACAAATCTTGCCCGTGTTTGTGGAGATCACACGCAGATGGCGCTAGTCTCCTAACAATAAGTACTTTTATTCAAAACAATGTCCATTCCTCCGTTCTACCTACAGCGTGTTCGGCAACCTGGACCAGATCGAGACAGTTCGCAGCCAATCCACCATAGCAGCCTTGAGTCGGATCCACGTGCTGCAAATCAATTCGTACAACTTCCACCGCATCCTGATGGACTTCCCAAAGGTGCAGCGGCTGATGTATAAATGTCGCGGTGACAATGAGGTAACTTTGATTGACTGGAAGAGATAAGATAAATCCGCCATTTCTATGATCGTAACTGTTTGTGTACAGTACAATAAAGATAATTGCATTAAATGGCTATATACGTAGGTATAGGATAGACTATAAGCCTCCTCATGGCAGATTTTGCCCATTATCATTGCAGTGGGCAGACGCACACACTATTTGTTGAAAATCAGCTGTCGTCAGAGATTTAAAACCGTACAATCTTCTTATCTGATTATCTTTAAGCAAACGTCCTTTTGAAAAATCCTTATTTTCATAAAAACCTTAATGAGATGTAGTCATAACTTGAAAATAAACCAAATATCAAATGAATCAACCTTTTTCAGAACTTCATTCCCGGCATTCCACTAGCACACAAAGCCCCACGGGAAGGCCAAGCCCCCAGCCCTGGGCGCCCCAGGCGCTCCGGCGCTGGCTCGGGCGCCGCCGCCGGCTTCTGCGGCCGGCGAGGCCTCATCAAGCACCTTTACTTCAAGGACAAATACGTCCAGATCTACCTCATCCTCGTCTCACTCTGCTGCGTCTACGCTGACGTCTTGAACGCTGGCTTCCAGATCAACACCACTGAGTTGATAATTGCTTTGTATATCCTGGATGTTGGGTTTTCAGTGAAAATGTGGCTGCAATTTTTGTTGCCGTACGTCGTGGGATCGGAGTATTTGAGGAAAGTGCTATTGCCGTTGCGAAGAAGGTTTGGTCCAGTTTTTTCATCTTATTGTAATTAGAGTTGTTAGTTCCAGTTAAAATGTCAATTGGAAAAACAAATTGTTGTTTTGTAAATGAAAATTATAAAATATGTATGAAGAATTAGGTAGGTATACTATCTGAAAACAAATAATCTATAAAGGGTTTTACATATTTTTAGCACAAATTTTTACGGTATATCCAATGGTCTCTAGTTTCCTTTATATTTCATGTTCCTTAACTCATTCTTTTAAAAATTTCGGTCAGTCAGTTGTACAAAACAAATATAACTATATAATTCTTTCAGATATTTCAAGGGCGATTTCAAGTACGATTTACTATCCTGTCTACCAATAGAGCTGTTCGGTTTTATCAGCCGCAAGAATAGCTGGATGCTCTTCTCCTGGCTTCGCCTTAATAGACTTCTGAGAATAGTGAGTACACACGGTGACTTTTCATTGGTTTTGGAAAAAAAATATCGTATAGTAAATAAATTCCTCTATCCATATACGTAATCCAAATTTCTGTATGTCATAAGATAAAAATGTTGCGTTAATGATTTTTCATCGAGACCACGTAGTTATGCCGGTCAAAATAGCTGCGCTGCGTGGATGTCGATGATCGATGACCCCGGCCGGCCGGCGGGCGGTGTATGGCGGTGGTACTACTAATTGATCTCACAATTTTGCTTTCGAATTTCAGTAAAAATTTTTGTTTCTGAGTTTTTATTATGACTTGCTAATTAGGTCTTACTAACGATGCCTATGAAGTAGCCTTCGGCTCCAAACCAATAAAAAAAACACCGTGTATGTCCTAGAACTTAAAACAAATCACGCAGTTTAATTGGGAACGGGATGGATGTTTGGCTAAAAAGAAATACAGGTAGACCAAAGTAATAAGGGAGTGGTGGCCGAAACAGGGGTACAAACCAGTAGGAAAATCACCGGCCCATTTGTCAGACATCATCGTCTGACCAGCACTGGATGAAACAAGTATAGTACCGTAGAGAATGGTGCAAACAGTAGCCTTATGCTCAAAAGTGAGATGATGTGGGCCGATAAGATATGAATGAACATATAATATATATACACTCATTATTGCGACCTATTGTTACAGTATCCAATTTAAAACATGTGATGAAAAATGAAAATGACGAATTTAATGTCATGAAAGATGAAAAAATATGTGCCACGAGTGGTGTTACAGTCTACAACGACCACAAAGTAGCCCACCAATTTTTTTTAACTGTCACCAGGCTCGGAATCTGGCATTGCTCATGTCAGACACAAAGCTACACTATAGTACCATTGAGCTGGTCTCGTTTGCCGAATGCACCAGGTAGGTGAGAATTTTTATCTGTCAAAAAAATGTTGTCTTCAGATAACGGTGTACAAATCCCTATCGCGTCACCACGAGCGTCTCAACATCAACCTGACGCTGTCCACGGTGTTCTCCGTGCTCATCTGGTTCTCCCTGTTCATCCACTCCAGCGCTTGCATCTGGTACTTCATCGGTACCATGGAAGACAAGCGGAAGCCCAATTCCTCATGGGTGCACGGTGCCGGCTACCATACGGCTTTAGGTAATAAAAACTTTTTTGTAGTTTAAGAAATTCATCCAAGTGCGGACCACGCCATGTGTCACTTAACTTGCGTAAATGCTCATAATGCGTACTTCCATCGGGCTACCGCGCCATATACAACGTGGAAGGGTAATGTAAAAAATACGTACGACGGGCTATACTAAATCACTATAGTATAATGATATTAAAATAACAGTCACAACAAAAATTTGACATTCCCATAAAAATTGGCTGCACACTTTCGTATGGAAATGTCGATTTTATTAAAAGAATTTAGTATTTTCTTTTCACGTTGTATAAACAAAACTGACTAAAGTAAAGACTGCACGAAAAAGGTAATTAATAAATTGTACATTGACACACGATTTCTTATCTCTCTTGCACGCGCATGTGTGTCGCATATTGCAGTCCCTCTCGCACAGTGACATTGACCGAGGAAATAGCGTGTCAATGTACGAAATTCTTCGCGCTTAGCGTCCTTACTTTAGTTAATCTGATGAAAAGTGATTTTTCTAATGCGGCAGTATAATCCGCTAGATGACAACAAGTCAATGTAAACACTTTTTTCTAAACGTCAAAACAAACATTTTCTGAGTCAAATAGCGCTCTTATTATTATTATTTTTGCATTAATAAACCTAAAATCATGTTAAAAATGGATATAATCAATGAAAAGTGTCGCTCTTTTGTGACGTTTTATTTTATAAACTGTACCGAATTATTTATTCTTAACCTAGTGTTATTAATATTATGGTGCAATAAAGTTAATTTGTTCACCTATAGTATTGTTTTCTGTAACAGGTGCCGGTTTCAGTCACCTCGACGAACACTTTTACGTGACCAACTACGACATAACGTGGTGCCACAACCACTACATCTGCTCCGTGTACTTCGTGCTGACCACTTTCACGCAGAATGGAGTCGGCGACATCATGCCCAAGATGCAATCTGAGGTAGGTACTCGTAATCTACACTACACTTATACTATAAAGTGAAAGAATAAACTCAAAAACGACTGTGCCGATTTCAAAAATTCTCTCACCATCAGAAAGCTTCGTTCACTCTGAGTAAGGCAATATTTATTGCTAGAAAAGATTAGGGATCATTACTAAAACTTTTGTAACGTAATTACGTAAACCAAGGCGTGAAAAACTGCCAACACTTTGTCCGTCCACCCGCAAAGCAGGGATGGGCCGCTAGTCATAGATATAAAGGTGTATTAGCGTAATGAAAAATGTGAATAAAAATCTATTAAAAGAGTTGTTCTTGTACCTACTACACAAACAATTGATAATGGTGCATCCATACTGTACTGATGTTACTTTTAATCATAAGATTATAAATAATAATATTCCTCATTTAGATTTACATTTCATTAATCTAACTTATTAAATTTTCATGCTGCTAAATATTGCTTCACAAAGAGTACCTAACATCAGTGGGGACAGAACCGATTGCCGCTGGAGCAGAAAGACGAAAGGCGACCAAGCACCGCACAAGAGCGTAAGACTGACGACCTTAGCAAATTTGCGGGAAAATGCTGGATATAGGCTGCTTTCAATCAGTCACTCAAATCATCGGCTAATTCTTTAACACTTACAGGCTAAACCTCCTCATTCTCAATAGAGAGTGCTATTTTTGAGCATCTAGACATAAAAGCAAATATGTCCTGATTGTACACAGAATGAATATAAGTATTACTACATACAGAACGGAAACTCAGGGTCCCCGCGCAATATGCGGGAAAAAGGTGCGAGGATGGGAAACAGGGCCGCATATTGTGCGGAACCTTAAAATATTCCGTTCTGTATGTAATACTTATATCAATTCTGTGACTGTACTTAAGTTTGTTTGATTGTACAGGTGATGTTCGTGTGCATCTTCCAAATAATATCCACTATGGTGTACATGGTGTACGTGGGCGAGTTCTCCAACATCATCCAGTACCAGTCGTTCAGGAACTTCGGCTACTACTGCAAGTGTCTCGAGCTACAGGTACAGTAGCTGCTTCTTCTTCTTTCGTTTAAAAGCGAGGCTCTTTCTGTGCAGTGCTTCTATTTTCTATGTCTTTCGGTAAATTCTCGATTTCACTGTGCTGAGGTCAAGAACTTTGAAACTGATTAAACTACTGAATGCCTTATTTAATAGTTTTTTATTTATCCAGAAAGACAGCTAGACAGAGCTAACAGTTCTTTAAGGGCTTGGTTTTTTTTAGCAAACCATCAGTAGTTACAGTTACAGTTATAGTATATTTTCTCTCTCATAATTAACTACTCGTAGCTTGTTTCCCGTGATTAGAAAGATAAAATATAGCCTATGTTACTTGCTATAGAATCAGTAGTTTTTGAGTTTATCCATTATTAGTATAGGTCGCCTTTATTGACGTTCTATTCTCCAGAACTTCTATTTGTCTCTTCTTTCAAATTATTATTTCCATTTCTACGTTCATATGTTCCAGAATTTTCTGAGAAACAACCGCGTGTCCCGTAATCTAGTAAACGTGGTGAACAAGTACGCGCTGCACTTATGGCGGGAAGCTCGCGGCATGCAGATCCCGCACTTCCTCGCCTCCGCACCACCCGCCATCAAGCTGAAGGTCATGTCGGCTGCCTATATGCATCATATTGAATATGTAAGTATCAAAGACGCAACCTGGACCGTTATTCCATATTCGTCATAAATGTCATAATTCGATGTCAAACCAAATTGGACTGTATCATTGTTTTGCAAGGCGGGCACGAAGCTACCTAAGCATGTCGAGTCGCTTTTGGAGTAAAGATTTTGTGCCGTATGGTTTCGGTTTAGAGTAGGATTAACCTCCATCTGTTACTGTGAATATCATAAGAATCATCATCACATCAGCCGAAGAAGAAACTACAGCATCAAAGTCACCAATTTTAGAATATAAATAACTATTTGGTTAGATTTTTGTGTGCTACATTTTTAATGCTGCTAAAAGGCTTTAAAAAAATGGTCTTCTGATTTGGATCATGTTGTTACAGCATATGGTCTTCCAAGACTGCGAACCTGCTTTCTTACGCCAGCTGGTTGGGAAACTGCGAATGTTTTATTATAGCCGAGGTAAGTACTCGTACCTATTAACAAATGGCTATCTCTTTACTTTAATAAGGATCTAGGAAAGGCTCCAACATTTTGTAAAAATTATGTATATCGGGTTTCGGGGCCAAAAAATCGAACTAGCTAGGTTTCATTCTTAGAACCTATTATGTGTTTTCATCGAGCTATGCTCGGACACTTCCAAAGTATAGAGGTTATTATTTATAGAAACTAGAGGATATGTAGAGAGAGACTTTGGTCTTTTGGATGCAATATAAAAATAAATGTCATACGGTGTCAAATGAAAGAGCTTAATACCACGTTTCGAAAAAATATACATTATTGGCCGTTACTCCCTGCTGTGAAGTGCTGTGTTTGCATTAATTGGATAAACGTACTTTTCAGTAAGAATTTCCCCATCAGGTTTTAGTTACACTACATTTTATTTCAACAGATATGTTCATTGTAAAAGAAGGTGAAATCACGGATTGCATGTACATCGTCCACACTGGAAAGGTGGTGGAGATCTCGGCGAAGGGCAGCCATGGCGATATCCACAACAGCCATATCTATTTAGCTGGTGAAAGTTTTGGACTGGTTAGGAGTTCCTATCGATACTTTCGCATTTTCAATTTTAACTAAACAAAACAAGTTAACATTAGGAGACAACATTTGTTGTGAAACATCAATCTTCATCATCATCATCAGGTTCTTCTAGTCTCCACTGCAGGAGCACGACCCTCTCCGTACCACTAGGGCCACACTTCACCCAACCAGCCAGAGGATTTGGTCTACATAGTCTCCACGCTCTCCTATTGACGTTTATAAGCTTTGTTTAGCTTGTATATCCTAAGTCGCCTTCTACGACATCCACGCGCGGTAAGACTAAGAGTGGTCCTATTCTACTCTGCCGGAAACCACGCGGCGATTGGCTTGTGGATGATTAATAGTTTTAACCAATTACAAATGTTAATTCATATGTAAATGACAGATCGAGAAAGGAACGGGTGGCAATGCAAATATATTGAATGATAAGATGAAATTTCTTTATTGCACCAACTAAGTATTACAATAAACAAAAGTACATTTTAAATATAGTAGGTACAAAGGCGGACTTATCACTAAAGTGATTTCTTCCAGCCAACCTTTAGGTAAAGAGGACTATAAAAGATGTGAGGGAGTTGGCGCAGTTAGAGTATTACAGTGTAGAAGAATACAGAGTACATACTATTACATGACAGAAATAAGTGAAAGCACACCAAGCCGATCTCAAACAGGGAAGTGGTCAGAAGGATGATGATGATGTTTATGATTATATATGCATGACTGATGTCCTAGATGACTGTCATTGCGCTATATCGGATATGTATGTCTTTAGGCAGTTAGAAAAATCTGACAACACTCGATAAGAAATACTTTAACTACTTGTAAAATAGGTGCCCGAGAGAAAGAGGGAATTTTGGTATCTATCGTTTTATTTGGTGATTGCTTACAGCTAAAGCGCGTTTAAACAGAGGGTGGATATTGCCCGATTTTGTTTATATATTATGTACTGTACAATATGACATCCAGTGGCGACTAGTTGAATCACTTATTGGCATGCTCTACTATCAAGCATTGTTATAAGTAGCGGCACGTAAGTTTAGCGCTGAGTAAAATGTAATGGGGATACTGCTCATGGGTATAGTATTAATGTTTGACTTCTGCGCAATAACGGTCAGTGCTAGAGTTTCGTGTCGCTACCTGTCCAATATTATATACTAAGGTACAGGCCATATAGATGGCGCTTGTGTTTAATTGCACTACTGATTGTTTTACAGGTGGAAGGTTTGTTCCCTGAAACGCCGTTTAGCTATTCCTACAAGACACTTCTGAAGTCTCAAATCCTCACTCTCTCATTTTCCGACTGGAACTACCTCCTCAAGCACTTCCCAGACAGTGCCAATGCCATATATAATCGCCTAGATTTTGATGACGACGACTCTGGGTTTGGACACAACCGGCCATCCTTTGATTTCAATAGACCGTCTATGCTCTGGGAAGCAGATGGACCAAGATATCCAAAACCTTCACGAAGTTCAAGGCTTTTTAGGATACCAGGGAGTTTTTCAGCGTCACAAGGACCTCCTCCAGGGTCACCGCCTGGTCCTCCTGGACCACCGTCTGAGGGTCCTTCAGGATCACCACCAGGAAGTCCGCCAGGGCCATCTTCAGGAGTACCACTAGGATTACCGCCGGAAAGTCCCTTAGGGTCACCGTCAGGAAGTTCGCCCGGGCCATCGCGAAGAGGTTCTCCAGAGTCACCCCTAGGAGGTCTTTCAGGGTCACCGCCAGGAAGTTCTCCCGGGCCATCGCCAAGAAGTCCTCCAGGGTCACCCCTAGGAGGTCTGCCAGGATCGCCGCCAGGAAGTCTCCCGGGGCCATCGACAGGAGTTACTATAATGTCACCACTAGGAGGTCCTCCAGGGTCACCATCAGGAAGTCCCCCAGAGCCATTGTCAGCAGGGCCTCCAGAGCCACCGCCAGGAAGTCCCCGATGGCCATCATCTACAGGTCCTCCAGGGTCACTACCTGGAGGTCCGCCAGGGTCATCATCAGGAGTTTCTCCAGGGTCACCAACGGGTGGTATACAAGAGGCTGTTTCAGGAGGCCCTTCAGAAGGTACCCCTGTGGTTCCGCCAGGTGCCTCTCCAAGGCTACCGTCGGCGAGTTTATCACACGAGTCCTTACGTCAAAAAAGGTCTGAGCTTGCACTAATGACTACGAGTTCCAATGTACCTTCAGGTGTAAAAGTCAGCTCTGAATCTGGTCTTGAATTGGCCCAGATTTCTTTTTCCGAGAAACCTACCACTGGTACCGATGAAGTTCCGCCAAAAACCGTTGCTAATGAAAATCTAATAGATAAAATTGTATCCTCAACAAAATTGGGCAGTATGAATATACTCAATCAAAGGAAATCTTCCAGGCTCCGAGGTCGTGCAGATATCAGTCTGGCATCTATAAAATACGAATCCAGTTCAGATACATTATCAGCACCTAGTTCTTTAAGTTTGAAGGGAAGTGTTGACCTTGACTTTAAGAAGAGAGAAAATTCTAAAAAAGAATTACTTCATCCTGAAGTATTTACACGTTCGACGGATATGCAGGATTCACAAATTATTAAACCTCGTATGTCAATTATAGATAAAGCAAAGCAAATGTTACGAAAGCATAAAGATGACAGCAGTTCAAAGGGCTCTAGTAAAGATGATTTATTTTATGAAGAAGAAGAGGCAGCCACTAATGAATTGCTCGGAGGTCACAGCTATCATTCAGTACCTTTATTATCTTCGAAAGAAAACCTGGAATCAAAAGATGCTGCTTCTACAAGTAAGGCAAAAGATCTTACTAAGGACAAAAAGAAAAGTAAAGAAAAAATAAAACGATCCACAGTTGATTTTATGGATGTAGATGACGATGATATTGATCAAGGTGATCTAAGAAATAAAGCAACTTCGACGACGCGACTCAGTCGGCGATTTGTTCGTGTTCGCTACGAGGAAGAAGAAACGAAGGCAAACGAAAGAGATGAAGAAGAGGTTCCATTCGATCCAGACCTGGTCGCGGATGAACTTGGAAGTAGTGTCAGTTCACTAAATCTTAGACAAGATAAGAAGAAGAAAGACAAACAATCTTAGTTCTTGAAGTTTGAGTTTCATTAGTAGTTTTTAGTTATTTATTTTAATTTATAAATGTTTTGATTATTACGATTGAAAAAGAAGAAATATAGAATTATGTTTAATCATTTCTTTTTTTTATTCAAACTTAAAATCTATCAACAAAAAACGAGAAATAAAACATAAATAATATTCAAAAAAAATTTATATCAAAAATTGTACTACTCCCAATAATAATTAAAAAATTAAGTTTAAAAATATAATATCACTTTATTCCACCAGCTTCGGAACTGACCTGTTTTTACCATCGACCTAGCACGTATTCGCTCACTCACTGCACGCTCTCTTTTCATTTTGCGGGCGCAACGTTACCTACCACCAAACCGACTTTTAAAATCAACCCCGTTTTGCAACTGAAAGATATGCAGAGCAAAATTTTTAAAAAGTGTTCTCTTTTTAAAAAATTTTGCTCATTATGATCTGCGATACTTTTATTTTGGCTTTTTCGTGTGTGTAAGTGGTTAACACTGGTGTCAGTACCATAAGGAATCTGACATAGCTTGACGGCTTCCATACATTAATGACAGTTAATTAATGACAGCCGGGACTAACGACTTTTACGTGCCAACGTGTCTTCCGAAGCACGGAGGAGCTCGAGAAATTTAATGCCACTTGTGGTCACTCATCCAAGTACGGACCACGCCCGATATCTGCCGTACTAACACCTTCATTCTGTGGCATAAGCCTGGACCTAGTGTAGTTATTTTATCTATACAACGTTTGCCTGCTGTTTCCAACCGAGCCTCTGATGTCCTATAGAAATTGGAGTGACCAGAAGTTTGAGGACTGAGGAGCTTGCGTAGAGCGGTGAGCAACGACAGTAGGTCAGTTTGTTCTATTCTAAAACGGGCGACGACGACCGGCGCTACTAGCGAACTAGCTGGAACTCGTTCGATTTATTTATCGTTACTTAAATAGCGTTCTATCTCATATAATCTCGCACTGCTGGAACTACGCCTTAGGCACTATACCGACAAACTGCACCAAAGATCATGCGAGTGTCAGTTTCTTGTCCACATTGACTTCTTTTATTTTGATCGATAGCTGCCACAGCCGCGTGCTTCTGATCTTTTGTATCCAGATTAGTAGTTCCAGTTCCATAGTCGTCAAGGACCCGTTTGCGCTTAAGAGTAGCCTTAGTAATCAGTTGGCCTTTAGTTTTTGCATCTGCATGTATTCCTGCTGGAACCTCTTGTTCATTATCATTCCTATCTTTATCCTTATCCACTCTGGTACTATCTTCATGAAGAAATACTGCAAAAAATGGAAATCATAAATATGTAGATTTTTCTATTTTTTTTTTTTTTTGCTGGAAACTGGGATATCTGCTATCAATAGGACCAAGAAGAGATACCTTAATAAGTTAAGTTGAGTTTAGGCATGAGAGGAGGGTAAAAGACATAATTTTTCAGAACTATAGGTAAAACCGACTTCACCCCCAAACTACACAGTCGATTTTGGTCAAATTTCTATGGGACTTCCATGCTGTTCTGGGAGAAAAGAAAAAACTTAGAATGTACCAGCTGCTTCTCTGCCCGGGCAGATTGTAAGAGCCGATCGAGGGAATGGGCAAAAAATCGAATCTTATTAATAGGCTATGCGGCTAGCAACCCATCACTATTTTGATTACTTTCTCCACCTTTTTGCCTACATCAAGCTAAAAGTGGCCTTTGAGTCTTGCAGCCCTGAGTTCTATCTGCTTAAAGTCGCAAGACTCAAAATGCTCTGTCTGCCCTAATAGGGATAAAGACGTGATAGTATGTATGTATGTTCTATGGGACTACCTCGCAGGTATAGACTTTCAAACAAAAACGCAATGTAGACAAAAGCCAGTAGTGATGTGCTCTTTGCCAAGCGTCTCCACCTAGCCCAGAGTAGGTCTCCACATCGCATTAGCAGCCTGCCATCGAGCAGCTTCTACAGAACGCGTTGACCTTGGCATAGTGTGACACTGAAAGCAACTATTAGAGGATTTACCTGAACGCCATGTATCCAAAAGCCAGTAGTGTTGTGCACTCTGCCAAGCGTCTCCACCGCGTGCCTTGAGTAGGTTTCTGCATCAGGCACCAGCAGGCTTCCATCGAGCAGCTTCTGGGAGAACGCGTTGATCTTGGTGGAGACAAACATAGGGCTCACGTGTTGCACGTGGATGCCCTTAGGGGCATACTCTTCACGGAGCGCCATCGTGAAGCTGCGGATGTAGGCCTGGGAATGGACACTTTTTTTTTTGAAGAAAGAATATATAATAGTAATCTGTATAGCACAAGCATTGAAGGCACAGATTCACTAGGTGAACGTCCTGCCATTTAATTAAAGACAGAATTGAACTCTACGACTTTTAAGGCATTGAAGAATATTAATTCTATAAATGGTACTATATGTATGTCTCGTATTAATTAGCACAAAGGCAATCGAACAACTTGGAAGTTAAGTCATGTGAACAGCTAGGTCCCGGAAGTAGAATAATTATTAAAATGTATATTTTTTAAACAAGTTTCTATATAAACAATGACCTTACAAATTTTAAGTGCTCCTCAATCAAGATGAATCAAACAAGCAAAAACTTGACAAACAAGCAAAAACAGTGGGTTTGCAACGTTTCATTACAGAGTCCCTATGGTAACGTCCCGACTTCATCATCAGATCAGCTCCATATTGCATTGTCATGCAATATACTAAATTCAAAATCTTAATCAGAAACCGGAAAGTGGGTCAAATTTAAATTGCAAGATTTGATTATAAACATATGGTGATAAAACTAAATAAAAGCTTGTAAAAGAGGTAAGACTGTATGTAAATGTAACTGGCTGTATGAAAAAAAAATGATGTTTGAGTCAGTGCAACCAAGGACTCCAAAGAAATAATGATTGTTAAAAATAACATTTTTAATACACATGAAATAAGACCAAGCTCCATCAACCACCTTCCTTCTCAGTGATCAGACTCTAGGTGCCTAAAATAAAGTGCTCGTCAAGACAAATCAAACTACTCCTATTCAATGAATTTATGTTGTTTTTTAACTAAGTTTCGTCGAATATCTACCGGCTCCATCATCAGCAGAACAGCTTATTGAACATAATATTGTAATCCGACCTAGACAAGTATACAAAATTTCAGCTAAATCGGTTGAGGATAACTGGTTGAAAATTAAGTTGCAAGATTTGACCTAAACAAACATTCATACAAGATACATTGCAAGTTAAATCCTCATCATCATCATCATCAGGTCTTTATAGTCTCAACTGCAGGAGCACGACCCTCTCTGTACTACCAGAACCATACTTGGCTGACTTTGGCCTACACTCTCCAAAGCTTTTAAAAATACTTGCCCATACCTTCGAAGCTGCGTATATGGTCATCAGCGGTAATGGCTGCAGTTCCGACCCTGAGGAGACGTTGACTACGGCCCCGCGCCCCCTGGCCACCATTCCTGGCAGGACGGCTCTGGTCATCATGGTCACTGCCCCTATGTTGACGTTGATCAGCTCCCAGACTTTGCTTTGGGGGACGTCGCACACCGCACAAGGGTACTCGTAGTTAATTCCGACGTTGTTCACTAGAATCACAGAATAAGTATAAATAAACTCACGTACAGAAGTCTTACTCAGCAAAGGAATTTAAAGAAATATCTACTCAATGTCGTTGGCGATATGGTTTAATTTAGCTCGCGTCAGAACTCGACACCTCTTCGTTTAGATACCTAGAAGTGCACGGCAAGCCAATTTCATTCTTATAACTCTAGACATACGATTCACGTCACTGAAAATGCAACGTCGGAGTGGTCGCCGCGCGCATAGAATAATGTGGGTATATTTTCGATGCCTAAACGAGGAGTGACCCAGGCCGCGTATATCCAAAATCTGTGATGGTTCAACACCGCCCGGTGTTGACAGTTCACAGATATTGTGCATAACTGCGCGCTGAAATCTCATACAAAATCTGTTTCGGATCAACACTGCCACTTATTTTAGCTGAATTGCAAGAAAGTTGGTTGTGTTATTCATTCCATTACATATTCTTCCACCTACACGCATTCAGTATAGAAATAACCAAAGGTTTGTAGACTGATATATAAGTAATGTTCTTAATAAGTATTTAAGTAGATACGTCGTTAGTAAAAATATTGTCAAGTTGTAGTGGAGTTTATATGTATACATATCAATAGGTACCAAAATATTACTATACAAACAACTCCGTAAGATATCAGTTCTGTAAGCTATTTAATTGTCTCCATTTTAATGTTCGGAAAAGAGTCATTACGTGACATATTTTTGTTGAATCTTCAATCGTAATCGTAAATGCAAAATATGTGCGCATTCAACGCGATTTAGGTGTTACGAGCAGAGCCGCAACATACTTTGTAGGTGAAAATAAAAAAACTAGGAATAAATGACCTTTGCTGAATTTCGCTCGCGTTAGAATGAGATAGACGTATTGCGCAATACTAATGTTTTTTCATCTTTGTGCTGCGAGTGCGGGGTGACAAATTGCTTGCATAGTGAACTGTGACCTTGACGCGTGCTATTGTTTACAAATTGAAACTCGTAATAGTTAATTATCTTCTATCTTATATCTACTACAAAGGCGAACCACAATACCCCCTTGAGATGACGTTTCTACATTTTACATTAGTAGGATATCTTTTTCACAATATACTTTTTATTAAGTACAAATAATTTAAGGGTTTAAGTACAAATATTTAATGCTTTCAGTCCATCATTTCGAAAAACTTTTTCCAATAAATGCATTTCAAAATACAAAATAATTGCATTTTCATAGTAACGATATCACATGACTATACTTCGATTTATATGAGAACCCAGAGAATTTTTGGTATTGCGATATATTGGGAAAAGTTGTTCAAAACGATAGACTGAATCACTCCTCAAAATATTTATACGTAATAAAAAGGGAACATTGTAATAAACGATAAGGAATAGATACTGGAGTTTGGCTGAAGTTAAACCGTAACAGATATTGTACGCTCAAAATAAATAAATGCTCATACAATGAGTCTAGAACATGTTGCGGCTCAACTCGTACAGCGTTGGCTCGTAACAGATTCTGGATATACGCACCCAGGCCTGCTAGAATATACAATTTGATTCTCTTCTAATTATACTAGATCTATACTAATGCAGACTTTCTAAAAAAAGGAGAGGTAAAAAGTACCAGTACGAAGGGCATGTATAAAGAGATTGATGAGTTTAGATGAAGCAAAAGAGGTTTGTCAGGATCGTCGTAGCAAGTGGAGGTCCATAGTCTCTGCCTACCCCTGTGGGAAACAGGCGTAATATTATGTATTCTTATTATACTATATCCGATTTATAAATTAATTTTAAAGGTATTTCGCCACTTCAAACATTTAAACGACACCTCAGTTGAAATCAAATGGGACCAAATATGTCGGTTCGCTTTTTGGTTTTCTGTCTATGGCATTGTAGCTCTCGAACAGATGGACTGATTCCGATGCGGTTTTTTTTACATGAAAGCAAATTCCCTTCCGGTGGCTCTTAGCTGTGTTTAATGAAAATCGGTTCGGTTGTTTAAAAGTTATTGGGAATATACGCTTGAAAGTCGGGGTTTTTGTATATACAGATTCAAAACATACAAGTTTCATTTTGTTCATAAAAAATATATGTACGGTTTTACCTAATATTCCTATCGGCATATCCCGCAGCTCCTCTTCGATCTTGGAGTACACCTCGGCCCCCTTGCTGAAGTCTGCTACGATAACCTTCGTCTTCACTTTGTGTTCTTGCTCTGGAAATTTATAAAACAATATTAATTAGGCAAGCAAGCATAGATATACTACAAGATACACATAGTGGTGAATAAGCTGATTTGCTATAGGCAAATTTAAAAAAAACCCGACGGCGCCATCTAGTGATAAGTGGCGGAACTACACAATATATTGATAAAGTAGCGCCATCATTTGTCAGACATTTGTCAGGTAAATTACAAAACCCTGAATTTGAAGCGTTATCACCCAATCACTTTTAAAAAACCGATTTTTATCAAACATGGCAAAAAACCAACACAAGGGAAGTTGCTTTTACCTAAAAAAATCGCATCGCAATTGGTCACAGACAGGCACATAAACAGAGAGATAGACATACACTAGCGTCAAACTTTATACACCTCTCTTTTTGTCAGGGTTTAAGTTCTCATACTCACGTTGTTGCGTAGATCTACGCGGGAATGCATTGTTTAGCTATTATGTCTAATATTCCGGCATCATCATCATCAGGTCTTTTTGTCTCCACTGCAGGAGCACGACCCTCTCTGTACTACCAGAGCCATATTTGGCCAGAGCAGCCTGAGGACTTGGCCTACACTCTCCTCGCTGGGTAGATGGGTTGGAGAGGTCTCATGTATTCCGCATACAAGTTAATAAAGCTACTCCACCAACCTATCTGCCTGGCCACTGCGCTCAGCTTCTCAGGGTTCCTGCTGATGAGGAGCACGCTGCAGCCTCGGCGAGCGAGCTCCAGGGCGTACTGCTTGCCGATGCCGTCTGTGCTGCCCGTGACCACTGGAAATTAACGTATTTTGTTTATTGGATGCTTACTAAAAATACTGTTAAAAAACTGGCCAAGTACGAGTCGGACAGCAAGGGTTCCGTACCATTATTAAAACAAAATCACGTTTGTTGAAAATATGTATTTTATTCTGTTGGTTATAACGGCAACAGAAATAAATTCATCTGTGAAAATTTAATCTGTTTATAATAGCTATCACGGTTTATGAGATACAGCCTGGTGACAGACAGACGGACAGAGACAGACGGGCAGAAGTCTTAGAAATAGGGTGCCTTTGGGTACGGAACCCTAAACCCGACTGCGTGATACAATAGCTGTATTGATTAGGATATAACCGGAAACACCATTTACCAGCATACCATTTGTTAAAAGTAGAGCTTCGTGACCCCACTGTTTCCTCACCAGTGGTCTCCAAAGGAGACATCAGTACTTGAAAGTCCTCGTGACCCACTGGTGGAGTGAGTAGTGGGTCACGAAAATTGTACTTTAGAACAGTAAAGTTTCACGTATAAGCGATAATATAGGTACCTAATGTTTCTTTTGGTATTTCTGGTTTCAAATTTTGTTGTAGACCTATATTCTTTGTAATCCTTTACTCAGATACACCAATAGATTCTTCTTCTTCTTCTTATATTTAAGAGCTGGGTTCTATACACCAATAGATAGGGGGTCCATATTGGCTCTCATAAAATTTTAAATCATATTCTTTATCTTACTACCGATTTGTGTTCATAATCATCACTCTTCATAATTTTATACCTCATACTTTTTTTTATTTATACATTTTTATTACTATCATCGGAGCTCATAACATTAGTGATCATAATTTTTTTATTAATATTGTTGCTACCAAGAACAAGTATAAATTCATAATTTTTCTTTTCATAACTTTTTTCTTCATAACATTCAATTATCAAATTGTTTTTATTAATAATGCTGTTACTAATAACATATCACGACTCATAACGTCGTTGTTCAGAATAGTTTACTTTTTACTAAAAAAATATTTTAACGTAGATTTGTCTTTGTAATGCATAGAAATGGATGACTTCAACCAAAAATAAGATGGGTTTTATAAGTTTGACGTATTTGTCAGTGTGTCTGTCTATTTTTCAAACAAAAATTAGTTTCTACTGCCGCGGCCAATTTGTTTTTTTATATACCTGTTACACAGCTCTCAAGTTTTAGTCCATTAAATGAACTGCCTCCGTGGTGTAGTGGTTAGAGCTTTCGGCTTATATCCGGAGGTCGCGGGTTCGATTCCCGGCGGGGGCAACGACTTTGTGTTGTTGTTCTAGTTTGGTTAGGACATTGTAGGCTGATCACCTGATTGTCTGATAAGTAAGATAATCCGTGCTTCGGAGGGCACGTTAAGCCGTCGGTCCCGGTCACTGTCGTTGACATTGGTCGTGAACCATGTCAGAGGCCTTTAAGGCGGTTTAAAAACTCTGACACTAGTGTTAGTCACTAACACACACGATAAGAAGAAGAAGTCCATCAAGCCGTTTAGGTGATTACGCAGTGTCCTATACAGCTCTCAAACTGAAATCCATCAAGCGTGCCAAAGAAATACATACTCGAAAAACATAACCCTCCTTCTGACGCAGATATGCAAATATTTACCTAACATAATACAAGTGGCATATAAAATATGTATGTATATGCCCCTCTAAGTCATGAACCTGCATCATTGCCTACGCACCTAAGCAAACAGCCGCTTTCTCCAACGCACACGACTTTCGTTTCCTGTTTACATCATCTGTAGCATCGGTTTTTAACTCCTGGTCAAAAAAGAGGGTGTTATAAGTTTGACGTTGTCTGTCTGTGGCATATTGTGGTGATTTATTTACGAGAAAGGTTCCTTGTAGTGGTTCTGGTTATGTTTGATGAAATCGTTAGCCGTTAAAAAGTTATTGGCGCTGAACAAAAAAGGAGCAGATTATCAATAAGTCGCGGTCATTTTTTAGGGTTCCGTAACCAAAGGGTAAAACGGGACCCTATTACTAAGACTTCGCTGTCTGTCTAGAACGTCGACAAGTCCTCTGGCTGCTCTGGCCAAGTATGGTTGTGGTAGTGCAGAGAGGGTTGTGATCCTGCAGTGGAGACAAAAAGAGCTGATGATGATGGTAGTCATCCACTATAGTGTACTCAGCATGGCTAAATACATATGTATAACAACATTTCTTACAATATAGGTAGTGCAGGTAAGTCATCAAAACAGGTAGGTAATTATAATTGAGGGGAATAGGTGATTAAATTTACATTTCTAATGAAGGAGTAAGTGACCTTTTTTGTGACAAACTTGGATTGAAGATATCAACATTGTCGTTACATTGTCTCTATTTATCATAATCGCGACATATTCTAACAATAGGATTAAATAAGCGGCCAAGTGCGAGTCGGACTCGCGCACGAAGGGTTCCTTAAATATCTATATAAACTCACGTTTGTTGTATGGGAGCCCCTTAAATATATAATTTGGTTATTAACTTATTATAGAGGCATATATTACAGAAATACAGCATCAAAGAAAATTTCAATGTCTTGTTATTACGGTTCATGAGATACAGCCTGGTGACAGACAGACGGACGGACGGACAGACGGACAGCCGAGTCTTAGTAATAAGGTCCCGTTTTTACCCTTTGGGTACGAAACACTAAAAAGGATGTGCTACTTCTGTAAACGTCAAGGCGAAAGACTTTTGGGTTTCGCATTGGTCAAGATGGTTCGTTGAAATTAATTAAATACTAGCAGTTAATTACAGTGAATAGTTTAATAACGACAAATAAGACATGAATTGTCTTCGTTTATCAAGTGTGGTAATGCCAAAGTAATAATATCACAGAAATAAATTTATATACATATAAATAAATAGCCCATCAAAAACAATACTTGTCAAAAAACCAAGTCTCGCAACTCAGTTGTTCTGCGGTAAAAAGTTGTGAGATCCATGTAATACCAAGTCGGTTATTAATTTATTCAGTCCATGGCCAAGTCTCAATATATTTATATAAAACATTAAAGAATTTTAATATTGATATGCGTCACTATAAGATGCTGTTAATTATTACGTAACAACTTAATGCTTCGAGTACGGAGATTCCAGACACAATTGTTTTTTAATTGTTATGGACCACGATCGTGGTCTTAGAGACTGGACGTATTAAGACAGAAAGTCGCTTAAGTAGAGACTGAATAAATTAATAACCGACTTGGTATTACATGGATCTCACAACTTTTTACCGCAGAACAACTGAGTTGCGAGACTTGGTTTTTTTGACAAGTATTATTTTTGATGGGATCTCATTTCTTTTTGTATTTTGTAGACAGTTCTACTTTTTTCCTTTTCGGTACCTTCTATGTATATCTACCAGCAACGAATTTTCTTAAAGCCGTCTTTCTGACTTATGAACTTTTCTTATTTTTGTAGGTAGCCTTCCGTTTTCTCTTTTCCGGTACTACTTCTTGAGCTTCAGCTACAGTTTTTCTAAGAGCCCACTCCCTGTCTCTATGCGTTTTTCTGGGAGGCTTTGATGTTACAATTTTTGACAAATCTGGACGGTAAATGCTTCTTAGTCTGTTGCATTCACAAATTGAGGATTCCTGCGCTTTAACACTTCCAAAGTCGACACTGCTCGCTCGGCGACATTCACCTTTCCGCGCGCCCCGCCACTGTCCCCGCCCCGCGCTCTCGCGCTAGCACCGCGCAGCGCGTAGTAACGGCCCGCGCTCAGTCGCTAGCATCGCAGCGCGTGGTATAATAATTAATTTACAACCTTACGCACTCGTAATAAGTGCAAATACGCACGTAGATACGGTTTTTGCATTAAATAATTTAATTTACACGTGTTTTCATGACGGGAATACCCATTTTTTGCTCATTTTGGCACGGGCACTACCATGCGCCTATATTTATATGGGACTAGCCTAAACCCGCGGCTTCGCACGCAATAATAATAACTGCCGTAAAACATCGTTACGAATAAAGCCAATATTGAAAAATTTAACTGAAGACTTGGCTGTATGGGCTAAATTTTCTTTGCGGTCTTTTCTAGATTTTTTAGTTTTTCCTTGATTCATACACCAAACACTACTTATATTCCAAATTTGAAGCTTCTAGGTCTGCTAGAAGTGCCTTAGAATTTTGATGATCGGTGAGTCAGTGAGTGACAAAATTAAGAAATTTGACCCGTTATAATTCTTAAAATACTGGTTCAAATTGAATGAAATTTGAAATTTACCGTGTCTTTACAATGCCTGCATGGTTACTGAAAATTTCAGTCTTCTGGTTTTATCCACAACGAAGTTACAGGGGGTCGAAAATCGTCTGAATTGCGACGATCGAGAAAAGGATGGTACGGCCGTGACGCTTTTTTGCTCGACTTGGTGGGGGCACTGCCGTGCCCCCAGATGGTGGGGGCACTGCCGTGCCCCCAGATACCTTTAAACGAGCAATTCTTGTATCTTCTTTCTTTCTTTCTCCTCACCTTATCCCACTTTACGTGGGGTCGGGACAGCATGTGGGTCTTTTCCATTTACCTCTATCCTTTGTCAAGGCACTTGTTACATTCTTTCATGTATGTATATATATATATATTTATTTATAAATTTCTGTGATCTCGAAAAAGGCTCTAACGATTTCGCTGAAAATTTGTATATGGGGGTTTTCGGGGGTAAATAATCGATCTAGATTAGTTTTATGTTTGGGAAAACGCGTGTTTTCGAGTTTTCATGTGTTTTTCTTTCCACGCAGAATATGGTCGCTAATTTCGTCGCACTGCCCGCTTTGATTTTAGCTCAGTGGTTAAGGATACCGACCGCTAGAAAAAGTGTTACGGGTTCGAATCCCACTCGGTGACTTACTTTTTTTTTATTTTATGTTTAAGTTTATATATAATTTTTTATTTTGCATTGTTTTTAGACAAGTTTAAAAAAAATTTGGTAATGTTTGAGATGTAACCGAGCAAAGCTCGGTCGCCCAGGTACTACCTAAGTAATTAAGTACTGACTTAGCAGATGCCCAACGCCATATAAACTACTATTGGAGGGCTCGTAAATAAAGACGGCAATACTGGAGTTGCGGGTAGGCACACACATGGTATAATAAAATAAGGTATTCTCTTCCCGTGACAGCTGATGACGTAGGTGAAACTTGACTACGTCATCAGTTTGATATGTTGCCACTGTGTGAAATTGAATTACCCGAGCGTAATGCATTTTTGAACTTTATATACCAATTTCGAATTAATAATCCATTATATTAGTTTATAAAATATTATATTGATAAATCACGCGAGATACTAAATAGCTAAGTTACATAATATTTTATTTAACATTCATAAACTAATTGAGAAAGTCCTTTAATTTACTGAAAAGTACAATCAGTGGCAACACTTTGTGACGTAGTCAAGTTCCTTCTCGGGAAGAGAATACCTGTTTTATTATACCATGGGCACACAGAACACACGACTAGCAAAAAAGTGACACAGAAATTGTTTATCATCATCATATCAGCCACAGGAAGTCCACTCCTCCCCCAAGGATTTCCAAAACGACCGATCGGAAGCGGAAAGTGTTAAATATTTAACGCTTTGAAAATATTTATTGCATTTCATATAACCCATTATATTTAGAGTACTTTTTTACTTCCCTCGAGGACAATATTTCCGCAATTAGCCCCGAATTTGCCGGTCCCGTTTTGCGTGAGGGAACTATTATCACAGGTATGGCACTTCATACAAACGGAGCAGCATATATACCTAGTACTACTACAAACGAAACAAGCCGCCCGTGCACACGTCAAATGTGTGAGTTAAACAATCAGGGTCGCTACCACAGAATTTGTTGCTTTGCTTACCTGTTTTCATCACTCGGAAATCTATAAAATTTTCGTTATTTATTGTTTTCCGTGGATAAACAATGATAATGTGCGCAGTTTCTCACCATTATAATTCAATAATCCTAAGTGACTCGCGTAATGTCAACGTGCGACTACCAATAACCCTGTTTTACTGCCGCTTACACCTCACAATAACGGGGGAAGGGTTGCGGGGACGCCAGATTGCGGGGGATGGTGCGAGTTTCCGTTCTGTATGTAATACTATTATTAATTCTGTGCTATTATTATAACAAAATATTTAGAGTACTACTTTAATTTCAATAAAAGAAATAATAGCGGCCAAGTGCGAGTCGGACTGGCCATGAAGGGTTCTGTAGCAGCAAGTAACATACTATAAAAATCTTTTAGTAGGTATGTTTTTTAATTATTTTTATATTTGATTTGATTGAATGAAAGGTAAATTGTGGTTTACGATTTATGACGTATTAAAAAAACTTCTTACTAGATCTCGTTCAAACCAATTTTCGCTTTTTTTTTTAGTTTTTATTTAACATATTGTATAGTTCGGTATGTTAATTCCTCTCCTCTCACTAGTGAATGTCTATTCAACAATGTTTTGACCATAAACTTATTATTTACAACGGTAATAATAACTTTATGGTCAAAGTACCTATAATATACCTATATATGTAGGTTGTAGGTAATGATAATGAGTTATGGTTTTCACAGTTTCTAAGGCCATGCATAATAATGCAACTCTTAGCACTGGTTAGGCCATAAAGTCAATATTTATGTACATACATACATGATATACATAACTATCTTTATGTTGCAGATATTCCGCGGCAGTAGGAAATAAAAATACAAAGGTACCTGCGAAAATCTCACAAATACAAAGAATTCTCATACATACATACATAATATCACGCCTGTTTCCCGCAGGGGTAGGCAGAGACTATGGACCTCCACTTGCTACGATCCTGACAAACCTCTTTTGCTTCATCTAAACTCATCAATCTCTTAAATAAAATCTCACAAATACAAAGTATTCTTATTCTCACATTTTCCAGTGGCACTTTCATAGAAGCGGGGTATCGTTTATACCTACTTCTTCTACAAACGAAACTATTCATCCGTGCATACGTCAATGTGTGTGTGTTCGCCCGCTCAACACCCTCGACAAGGGGAGAGGTGTGGGGACGGGGACCGGGGACGCATATTGCGCGGCACCTTTGGAGATTCTGTTCTGTATGTAATACATAGAGGTAACTATATTAATTCTGATATAGATATAGTGATTCCGGATAAAATTATCCATGTTTTAGGTACCTAATCTAGGTAATGAGCTATTACAATCAGTTATTTTTATTTGATTGGGTCATCATAACTTTCACGTTCTTAATTATAACAGACCTAGAATTTCTTTACAGCTTTAAGTAAAACAGTATACTTAGTTATTTATAAGTGGCTTGTCAATAAAAGAATTAAACCTATAACAATAGGAAAATAAAATAACACGAAAAAGAATTTTTTTTTGAACAGCAAGAAAATTGTTGTTAAATGAAGCAGTAGTTAGCATTTAAAATACTGCTATGAAGAAGATTGGAAGTGTCGTGAGGATATCTCGCTATCTCTTTCGTTCGCAAGAAACTTTAATAGAAGTGACGTCAAGCGTTGTTCGTGCATCCATTTTCTGTCACTTTCCATCACATTTACGTATTTTTGAGCAGATTTAAAAAAAATCGTTTTGTTTTCGGTTTCGACTTACGTTACATATTGATATGAATAAAATAAAAATTATTGAAATGCCGTATTGTGCAAACGTAAATAAAACATCTAACGGGCTCAGTCACGTAATAAATTCTGATTTTCTGCCACTTAGGTAATTTTCTCGTAATCTTAGCTCAAGGCAACAATCTAGGCTTGAAGTATGACGTCTAATTTAGTTGATTTAGACTGTGGAGCACAGGGTCGGACTGGGGGCGAAGGGCCCGGGTGACAGATATACGGGTAATATATATTTCAAGGCCCTAGCTTCTGCAAGCAAACTATGGCACGAAATATTATTTTCATGCGCCGCCCACCACGAGCGGTGAGAGGGGGCAAATTAAAAATCTCTATTTGCTACTCTTTTGATTATATTTCTCCGTATTCATTCATGCCCACGAACGCGCTAAACGTCGGCCCTGGGCTCTGTCTGCCCTGTTAGGGTTAAAGACGTGATAGTGTTTGTATATCAGTATTTGTATCTGTAAATCTATACTATTTTATATCACAGGATTTACAGGAATAGTGAGAAAAAAATGCCATGAGTGGAAACACACACCATTTACAGGTTTACACAGGTATGTACGGTAAAGGGCTCACGTAAGTTAGGGCCCGGCTAGACATTTACTGTTTTACATAGGTTTGTACGGTAAAGGGCTCAAGGGCCCGGCAGGATATTTACCGTTTTACCCAGGTATGTACGGTAAAGGGCTCATTAAAGCTAGGGCCCGCTGGACATTTACCGTTTTACACCGGTATGTACGGTAAAGGGCTCATATAAGCTAGGGCCCGGCTGGTAAACATCATCTCGACTGCACGGCCAGTCACCAGTCCGACACTGGTGAAGCACGTACGAGAAAATCATTATTATAATACGTAAGTTTTGAAACTATAGAAAACTTTGCTTAGGTCAGTGATTGCCTACAGATAACTCATATTTAGTACCTATTTATAGAGTTTGGGTCTTGGGACGACCCAGGTCATAAATCAGGGTCAGAATCTAGGCATAGAATTAATATAACCATTAGATACAGGACAAAAACTCCAAGGGTTCCGCGCTATATTTGTCCCCGTTCCCCGTCCAGGCACCTCTCCCCCGTTATCGCATTGTGTAGGGTGTCGAGCGGGTGGCTGTAGGCGCCTACAAACAACCGCTACAAGCAAATCTCCCACCCGATAGGCTCCCACCTGGTGGTGATCTCCCCTGGGCAGTATGGAAGTCCTTAAACAGACTCCGGGCAGGTGTTGGGAGATGCCACGAGAACCGAGTCAGGTGGGGTTTCTCAGATAGCGACCGTTGTAACTGTGGAAGTGTTCAAAGCATGGCCCACCTACACTCGTGCCCGAACGGCCCAACATCTTGTACAATAGAAGACTTAAGCTCTGCTAATGACAGAGGAGTAAGTGTGGCCACACACTGGTCCACAACTATATAAAAGCAGCCGCTATTCTGTATGTATATAATACTTATATTAGTCCTGTGATACACAGGATGCGACGCAGAAACTTCTTTATTTTTAAAGAATCATTTAAGAGTCCCCCGACCCTAGACTTCTCCATACAAACGTAGTCTACGTTTAATTTTGAAACCACATGTCAGATTCCGGTAAAAATTGGTAATTGTAAAGAAATTGCAATTATCTAGGGTTATAACTGGTTTCCTATACTAAAAATTATGAACTGGAAAGAAAATATATTAGAAGTTTCCCATACTAATGGTCAAAAATGATATAAAACACTATATTCTATTTCAAGTTCATATTTTTACAGTCGGAAACTAGTTATAAACCTAGATAATTACAATATCTTTGAAATTACAAAATTTTGCCCAAATCGGACATGTCGTTTTGAAATAAAACGTAGACTACGTTTGTATGGAAAGTTGTATTTTGGTCTAGGGTCGGGGGACCCTTAACTAAAAGTTTTGGCTATTACAATCGGTCAAAACTTAGCCGTAATTTTCTATGTATATTTTACTAGGCGTAGTCTTTTCTACAGTCTTTGTTATTTCGTCGCCGACTGATTTAGTCTAGTTCTTAAAGATAATTGGCTGTACTTAGGTATCACAGCTCTGTGGTTACCTCCGCGGTGATCTAGAACAGCTGAGTCGAGGAAGGATAATGAGAAACCTTCGAAAAATGCCGAGATCTCCCTTCACTTTTAAAGTATAAACAGCTTATGATTCTGGACAATTTATGGTGGAAATTATCCATACAATGTAAGTAATGGCTTGCGGCGATTAAATTGCTTCATAGGATGCTTTATCCTACTATCCTACTAATATTATAAACGCGAAAGTTTGTAAGTATGGATGGATGTTTGTTACTCTTTCACGTAAAAACTACTGAATGGATTTTAATGAAACTTTACAATAATATAGCTTATACATCAGAATTACACATAGGCTACAATTTACAAAGATACTGCGCTGGCGAAGTCGCGGGCATCAGCTAGTCTTATATAATTTATCATTTTAAAATTGATTAAAAAAATATATTTTTGCAAACACAACACAATTCTTACTACTAACTAAGGAAAATAGAGTTCCCAGATTAGGCAAAAGTTTTTGCTGTGTTTTGGGAACCAAATCAATTATATCAATTAACAAACAACCTCAGTCAGTGCATGTGGCGTTGCACTCCACACTAGGATCCCTTGTGACGCGGAGTACAGAGTCCTCCCCAAATTCCTTAGACCCCACATACAAAGCGCCAAACTTAAAAAATAGAGATACCATATAGATTTGTTTTTTTTTTTAGTTTTTGACTGTTATTATAATATCATTATACTATAGTGATCTAGTAGAGCCCGTGGTTTGATTTATTACGGTATGTCCCTTCCACGTTGTGTAAAACGTAAGTACCCGTCTTTAAATTTAAGGGCTGGTTGGAGATTACTTAAGGGTCCCCCGACCCTAGACCAAAATACAACTTTCCATACAAACGTAGTCTACGTTTTATTTCAAAACGACATGTCCGATTTGGGCAAAATTTTGTAATTTCAAAGATATTGCAATTATCTAGGTTTATATTTAGTTTCCGACGGTAAAAATATGAACTTGGAATAGAATATAGTGTTTTATATCATTTTTGACCATTAGTATGGGAAACTTCTAAATCGTTATATTTTCTTTCCAGTTCATAATTTTAGTATAGGAAACCCAATATAACCCTAGATAATTGCAATTTCTTTACAATTACCAATTTTTACCGGAATCTGACATGTGGTTTCAAAATTAAACGTGTACTACGTTTGTATTGAGAAGTCTAGGGTCGCCGGACTCTTAATCTAAATTATGATAATTTTCCGATATCCGTTTATAATATTACTAAATGCTACATCGCATCGCAAGTACACCATGACACATAGCACATGACCCCAGCTCTTGGCCAATCCTGTAAGTAACCTGAGTTGCGGTCACGTAGAAGCTTCATCATATTGTGAGTAAGTCTAGAGAAGATGTTATCCATTTATTACAAGCTTATAATAATTAACTTGCATTGTATCTTGTATGATATGTCTTCTTCTTCTTATATTCTTTATTTAAGAGTCCCCCGACCCTAGACTTCTCCATACAAACGTAGTCTACGTTTAATTTTGAAACCACATGTCAGATTCCGGTAAAAATTGGTAATTGTAAAGAAATTGCAATTATCTAGGGTTATAACTGGTTTCCTATGATAAAATTATGAACTGGAAAGAAAATATAACGATTTAAAAGTTTCCCATACTAATGGTCAAAAATGATATAAAACACTATATTCTATTTCAAGTTCATATTTTTACTGTAGGAAACTAGTTATAAACCTAGATAATTGCAATATCTTTGAAATTACAAAATTTTGCCTAAATCGGACATGTCGTTTTGAAATAAAACGTAGACTACGTTTGTATGGAAAGTTGTATTTTGGTCTAGGGTCGGGGGACCGTTAAGAGCTAGGCTCTTGTCGGTGGAATGCTTTCCATGTCTCTCTTTCTCTCCGCTAAGTTCTTAAGGCCATACCCAAATTTTCCGGGGTCCAGTGGCGCCGCCATTTAAAATAAATCATTTAAAAGGAAACAGAGATATCATTCAAAATTGTGTCTTGGTGAAGCCCTAGATAACCCTTAAAACTATTTTATGAACTACTGTTTATAATTTAAAGTGCGAACGTAAAGCTTGTCTACGCACATTAGCTAAAAGTGGCCGTTTTTCGCAAATGTGCGTAGAAAAGCTTCACGTTCTCACTTTAAACTACAAATAGTAGTTTAAAAAATACTTTGAATGGGTATCTAGAACTTGACCAAGACACAATTTTAAATGATATCTCCGTTTCCTTTTATTTGATTTATTTTAAATGGCGGCGCCACTGGACCCCGGAAAATTTGGGTATTTAACCTCCTTATATGTATTAACGTTTAATTTTTCTTTTATTTATTTATGTATGTATGAATGTTTGTTTAGGTCAAAGGTTGCAAATTTTCAACCAGTAATCCTCAACCGATTTAGCTGAAATTTTGTATACTTATGTAAGATGGATGACAATACAATATAAAAAATTAATCTGCTGTTCTGATGCTGAAGCTAAACTAAAAAAAAAAAGAGGGAGATAATCGACGGAACTGAGTATTACAAAAACATAACCTCATTGAGTAGGACTCGTTTGATTGGTCTTAACGAGCACTTTAGATGGTCGACGATGCCTAAGGTCTGTGGTGCGATTTTTCAAACGCGGAGTCACTAAACGAACGATTTTTTGTATGGAAAAACCATTCGTGTGACTCCGCGTTTCAAAAATAGCACTTCTGATCACGGACACAGAAGGTGGTCGATGAAACTCAGTAATAAACTCATAACATAAAACGCCTTAACTCCATCAAGTTTTGCTTATTTCATTTGTCTTAGTAAGTACTTTGGTCTCAAAATAAAAGCTAATAAAAAAAACTTATTGTTCTAAGAATGTATAAAGAGAGGTTAAGATAGTATTACATGAATTGCGCCGGATTTTATTAAACATTGTACCTACGTACATACAGAACGCAATTTACTTACTGTTCCGGGTTTATTTGCGGAAAACAAAACTTACTTTTTGCTGACGGACGAGACTTTCCAAGGTCAGGAGATCAGCAATAATTGTTAACTTGTATTTTAGCGGTATTACATAAATGTCAACTGGTGTAGGGACTTGAGAACCTAAATTAATTACATGTATGTTTAACTTTTTAAGTTATTCTTTTCGCACTAACAATAAATGGACTTTTTTTTGTCTGAATAACGAAAATTTTTTTTTTATTTATTTTTATTTATTATTAACTGGAATTTTATTTTCGTATTTTTTTATGTATCTACACTATAGCAATGAATAAAAATATATTGTACATATACATCCATACATTCACTACAAACTTTATGTCAAGTATTAGTTTAGTAGGTAGTAAATACGGGTAAGTAATATAAGACAGAACAACAATATATATATTATTTTGAATAAATACCAACGAAATGTATAATTTTGGTCGGTATAATTATCAAGAAAGAT
This sequence comes from Acrobasis consociella, assembly GCA_963555685.1. Classification (NCBI taxonomy): domain Eukaryota; kingdom Metazoa; phylum Arthropoda; class Insecta; order Lepidoptera; family Pyralidae; genus Acrobasis; species Acrobasis consociella. Next base: position 2,028,592 of record OY743106.1, read on the forward strand.
AAAAATCATAAATCATACTTTTCTAACCCATAAAATCGTTTAAATAATAATTATTTAACCTAACAAACCTTTCGTATACATTTAAAGTCGTATAAAATTCTTGAAATCTATTTACGTTACGTATAATAAACTTTCTGTAGATATATTATTAAGCATAATAATCATTGCGTATATAAATCGATTAGTAGAAGATTCTTTATATATAATCATCATTAGATATAACAAACTTTTGATATAGCGCCTGGCAGTATGTTGCGGATAATTTTATTAAGACAAGCCAATGCAGAAGGGTTGAAAATAATATATTAATATGTCGCAATCACATAATTTAATTACTGATTACGTATTAACAGTAATAGATAATTTCCTTCCTCAAATTTTCGTTTGTTAGCCATAAATAAAAAATAAGTGCAAAACGTTTAAAAGTACGAAATATTGTTATTTGTGAACTCTTATAATGTGATACTCTTACAATGAAAATAGACAAATCAATAATAAGTGAAATTAAATCTATATCATACATATAATAAAACAGTAAAAAAGTGTCTGTACATTAGATATATTTCAAAAAAAATATTAGGTCGAAGGAGATATAGTAATGGAGTAAGAATTTAAAAAAAGTCTGTCTGTTTGTCTATGTGTCTGTTTGTCTGTTATTACACGCTAATCTCCGAAAATGCTGGACGAATTCAAATTAAACTTTTTTAGTTATATAGCTGTAAGCCTGGGCAACATACAGGGTATAAATAATTTTGGAAGAACACCTGATGCAGAACTATACTGGTCTAGCTAAACTATAAGAGATATAAAAATGGTGCCTTAGTAAAAGTTGTTCAGCCTGATGAGCATTTTCAAGAGACATAAAGTCCACGCGAGCGAAGTCGCGGGCTTCGGTTCGTAAAAAATAAGTTAGTTATTTTTTTATTTCTTTCATACCTTGGGCCTGGGGCGAAAAATTTGGTTACACATTCAAAATGCGCGCGCATTTTGTATGTGTAACCAAATTTTTAATACCTTGGGGCTTGGGCGGAAAATTTGGTTACACGTACAAAATGCGCGCGCATTTTGTATGTGTAACCAAATTTTTCATACCTTGAGGTTTGGGTGAAAAATTTGTTTTCATAGCTTGGCTTTTGGCAAGATTTGTTTGTTAATAAAAAAATTGGTTAGTTTTTGTAGCCTTTATGTTATGACTTCTTTTTTTACTATTTTCTTGTCAGATTTTTTTACTAATCTAATCGTTTACTGACAAATTTAGATATTTTATTTTTATGTTTGCCCCCACTTTTGGGTATCTTATTCACAGTTTCTTTTATGTTATAAAATATCTTAATGGACATTGCCTACTTCTTTGTTTAAACTTTGCACCTTTATAAACCTATTCTATACCTTGAGTTTTTTTTATAAGAAAATTAAAGTTTATGAGATTTCCCAAATTTGAATTATTTTCGTCTGCCTGTCTATACTTTTTAGATGGTATGGTTTTTAAGTCATATATCTTCTAAACAATATGATTTTGATAGTTATATGTTTTGAATGATATGTCTTTTCAACAATATACATTTTGAATGATATACTTTTTGTCCTGTATACCGCACAAGTTGTATAACAGGTGATATTTAGTGTACATAAAAGTTATATAAATGATTTTATGCTTTTTAAAATGAAAATGTAATGAATATTATAGCTATTAAAAGTATATACCTTAATGATTATGTCAAATTAACATTATATCTTATGAACGTTATTAAAATGTAAATATATAAAATGTAATTATATCAAGCAATACGCACCCAGTAAATACGTATAATGTGTTAAATTGTACTCTAATATTGAATATTATTTATTATGTGTTAAATTGTATTATAATAGTAGAAAAAATCTCAAAATGACATTTAAATACATTAAAATGTGGGTTTGGAAAATCAGTTTTACTCAATAATAAAAGTATTTTATGGAAATTTGTCGAAGTTTTTACTAGGTACTTATTTAATAATTTATTATATAGTACTTTTATTAATAGCATTTTATGCAACAGTTGTATAAGGAAGGTCAAAAAATGCGAGTGGCGCAGGTTACGATGCGAGCCTTATGGTGAGCATCGTAAGAAGACGCCATCGAGCATTTTTTGACGTACTTATACAACGTTGCATACAATACTTTTTCTACGACTATATTTACTAAATAAAATACAAAACTAAACAAAGAAAAATATGAAAATGTTTGAGTTCATTTATGTTTGGTAGATAATAGGTGTCTATGGTAAACTTATTTTTTTTTATTGACCTCTTCCTAGTTATTACATTAATAAAACATCTTTCTTATGTTGGCAGTATGGTAGATCTAAAGAAAAAAAAGGTTCTAGGTCTATGGTTAGGGTATCTTTTTGGCGAAACAACGATACATGTGCTGTTATGGGGAAAAGACTATAGACTTTTCTGAAATCATAAATAATCTATGTTCTTATATTAGTGTTCGTGACTATTTAAAAGACACATAACAGTATAGGAGTAGAAAAAAAACTTTTTACGATATCTAATCGCCTTAACTACTCTACCACAATCTCCCGTTCATGCTGGTCTGAGAGAAAAGAAAATACTTATTCAGCTGCTTCTCTTCCCGAAGCCGAAGCTGTAAAAAAGCCGATCGAGGGAATGGGTGAAAAGGTAAATTATGGTAAAATAGGCGATGCGGCTAGCAACCCATCACTATATTGATTGCTTTCCATCTTCTTGCCCACCATCACGCTGAAAGTGGCTTTTGAGTCTTGTGACCCTGCGTCTGCTTAAAGCCGCAAGATACAAAATATTATGTCTGCCACATTATATATAAAAGCGTGATAATATGTATGTACCTATTTACTTTATTTCAAAATCTGAATGAACATAAAAATAAATAATAATAAACAAATAAATAAATATATAGGGACAAATTACACTGATTGAGCTAGCCCCAAAGTAAGTTCTAGACTTGTGTTGTGTTATGGGATACTAACTCAACGATACTATATTATTAACTTATTTATTTATTTGTATCTAATGGCTGCAGCAGTGAACGATCATGTTTATAATTTAATTATCATCACAGTATCTACTTACTTGATAAATAAATATATAGGGACAAATTACACTGATTGAGCTAGCCCCAAAGTAAGTTCGAGACTTGTGTTATGGGATACTAACCGATACTATATTTTATAAGGATATTTTAATCCAAGACCCAGGACAATTTGAAAAAGGCCATTTTCCAACTTGCTCTATCTGGGGATCGAATCCAGGACCTCCGGATTGGCGGTCTAGCGTGTTGACCATTACGCCACGGAGGTCGTCAAAGATGCTTATTAAATTAATAGTCTAAACACGAAGACGTGCGGTTTTAAATTTAAATTTATTTATTTTTATTTTAATAAGTGTATCAATGAATTTTTAATTTCATATTACATACAAATTATTCAATTAATATTAATACGAATTCTAATTTGATTATTTGTTTGCATACATACATTCACAATTCACTACGCAATTATCTTCGTGCGTGTGTGTAGTGTATCTTTATGTATGACATAACATACCAAACTGTAGCATACGTGCCCATTCCATCCTGAATGTAGCAGCTTGCGTAATCCTAGGATTTATGTAATCTCACATTAATGCACAAGCACACAATAGAATGTAGACGATATCTAGCAGATAACTGCCACAAAGATGCTATAATTACTAACATAACAGATGCCCAACGCCTAGAAACTATTGGAGGACCCATAAATAAGCAAAACTTAAGTTGCGAGTAGGCACACAGAGATGGCAGCACATGACTAGCAAAAAGTGACAAAGGAATTGTTGAATATGCTTTAAAAATATGTATTGCATTTCATATAAGCCATAGGTATCTAATTAATTAGAGTACTACTTTATTTAAATAATACTTTATGTACTACATCATTTTAATAGAAATAAAAAATGTTTTAATCATAAACACAAAGCGATATCTGTATCAAGGAAGATAAAAAATTATGTTTTTACCATTCCCCCTCTAAAAAGTTTATTTTTTACTAAAACAGTGAATAACAAGCAAACTTTTATCACTATGATGGTGTTTTAGTTCATTTACCGATTTCAGTGAATAATATGCACTTTTCATCACTATTTTGGTGTTTGCATTCAGAACAATTACTTTTTAGTTTATTACTTTATTTTCAAATTTTAATTTGGATTTTAATTAATTACGAGTAAACCCTCTTTTTAGGGTTCCGTAGTAAACAGGGAACCCTTATAGTTTCGCCATGACTGTCTGTCTGTCTGTCTGTCCGTCCGCGGTCCTACTCAGAAAAAATAAGTACTAGAAAGCTGTAATTTGGCATGGATATGTATATCAATAAAGGCGAAAAAGTCGTAAAATAAAATACGGAAATCAATAGAGGAAGTCAATATTTTTTTTCTCTACAAACACATTGTGTGAGGTATCGTTGAATAGGTCTTACAAAAATATTTTGAGCTTAGGAACACCATTTTTCGATTTAGGGATCCGTGTCTGAAATATATAGGTTTAAAGTGAATTTTTTTGTTAAAGTCGCGTGTTCCCCCCGTCTATCTGCTAAACGGTTATATATGGACACGTGAAAAAAATCACAGCTATAGTTCATATAATGTAGTGTAAAGAAAAACTATCAGACCTTAGTAGAGTTAACAAATTAAAAATTTATAGGCGATCAACTTATAAAATGTACTCGAAAACGAAAATTTCATACAAATTCAATAGATAGTTAGACGTTTTAGACGTTTTTAGTGGCATGAACTCAAAGTTGGCATTTACAACTACGGAACCCTACACTGCGCGGGGCCCGACACGCGCTTGGCCAATTATTTCTTCATAAAATTTATATTTTCGCTTTAATCTTTCTTTTTCTCGTAGTCATGGTATAAAGTATAGTATGCAATTAATGAACAAAACTAATTTATATCGACGACCGTAAATGACTCGCGTCGGTCAGAATTCTAACACTTGAATCACTCGCTACGCTCATGAATCTCATGATTCAATATTCATGAATCGTTACAATTATTCACCTGTTTGTAATTAACCTATGGCCCTAGATCCGTCTTTTATTTACTAACTGCATAATATACTAGGTATTATATTGCGATAGGTAGACGTGGCTGCGGTGCGGTGAGACAAAAACAAAGATTGACGTTTTGACTTATGTATAGGTACATTTAAATCCTACCTATTTAAACGGGATTAGCATAAACCTTTTTTGTTGGGTCAAAGTTTCGAAAAAGATTTACATCATTCGTATTCTCGAAAATTCTTTATGGTTATTGAAATACACTCGATACATACATATTACTTACACTAAGTTAATAAAAATAAGCCGGACCGGGACATGGAACGGCTTATTAACTTTTATATATATAATACGAAACAAATTAAATACCTAACTAGGTATTTAATCATGTAAGACTGACATTGAGGTAGCGTGGTGGAGGGCGTAAATCAAAAAAACTTTATTTCGTTTCATAATAATACGGATGCAAATAATGCTAACAAACTTGGACCAATATTTGCCAAGCTCATCAGCCAACGGGTAAACATTACGTCATGTCAGTGACGGACGACATGCACAAATACATAGGCATGACCGCATGACGAATGGAAAAATATATTTAGTCCATCAGTTAGATTATCAAAAAATATTGTTTACGTATTTTTTCTTTTTTCTGAGAAACCAAAAATGACAAAGATACAGCGCATATAAATTTCGCATGACGTCACGGCTGGATGCCATTTTTACTTAGCGGTGACGTCGCAAGTTCGACTCCAGAACTTTGTCGCTCCGTTTCTTTGTGAATTTTTACTTTTTTGGTAAACTGAAAAATACGAGTCATTTATTTTTGGATAATCTAAATGACGGGCTAATTACAATCATACTTTTCGGACCCTGTCGTCAGATATTTACTTAGCCAATAGGGATATTGGCTATGTAAATATCTGAGGTAAATATACAATTTTTTATTCTCTGTTCCGCAGATACCTTACCTGCCCTACCTAGTATCTAAACATTGAACATATTTTTCTTTGTTTATTTTATGTTATTATGAAAAAAGTCTCCTAAGCCTTAAAATTCTACTTTACTTCGAAATGCTACTACACTGTCAAAGACATCAGAGTTAGACGGTAATCTAACTTAATGGTCAAAGAATACTCAGATGTCATTGAAATATTATGCAAGAAATTGTATTTCGTTTATTAAAACAACACAATTTCTTGCAGAATATGTTAATGATATCTAAATATATGTATGTCTGCTTATATGTAGCTGTCAATCAATTAAATTAATGTTTAATTAACCTCTACCCGTTGTACATATTTGCAATGCTCTTCGAGTTGCTAGGATTGCGACAACAATATGCCTATCTGTAGTGTATGTCATTCTCCTCGCCATTTCCCTATTGTATAAATACGCTGACTTTTCATTGGTTTTGGAAAAAAGAATGTCGTATAGTAAATAAATTCCTCTATCCATACACGTAATTGAAATTTCTGTATGTCCTAAGATAAAAAAGTTGCGTTAATGATTTTTGATCGAGACCACGTAGTTATGCCGGCTAAAACAGCTGCATGAATGTCGAAGAACTCCGCCGGCCGGCGGGCGGTGTATGGCGCGGTACTACTAATTGATCTCACAATTTTGCTTTCGAGTTTTAGTCAATGTTTTTTGTTTCTGAATTTTTATATTGACTAGCTAATTAGGTCTTACTAACGATGCCTATGAAGTGGCCTTCGGCTCCAAAACCATTGAATAATCACCGTGGATAATACAACATCAATATACCTAAGATCTAAGTTTGTGTTTGTGGGTCGGCGCAGGATACACTGAAAGGAAATTCATCGGAAGAAAGTGGTGGTACCTAGTTGAAATTGACCGTACATTAGCACAAACTCAAAGTTACTAGTCGCGCCTAATGAGTTTCGAAGTCTTATCGAAAGGACGGGGCGCCGTCCTTTCTGTGTGTTCTGCGACGCGAAGTTTCTATATATTTTGTATGAAACCGTCGCGGAAAAGACATATATCTGCGCCCCATCGCTAATTTTTAATTGAGAAAAAATAAATAAGAACAAATAAAACTAAACTAAGATATAAAATAAACTTATACTAAATAATGCTAAATTAAAAAGACATGTTATCTTGTCCTGGATAGCAATGCTGATCCGAAATAATATGAAATTGGTTTATTCTCCCAACAAAAATAATATATGTAGTTAATCGCGCAGCTGTTTGGCAAGCCAAGCAAAGATTCACACACTCAACACTACTTATGTTTGCTTATATGTCATCTGTGCTCACATCACAAGTCACAAAACGTTTCTTACAACACAAGGGCCGCGGGAAATGGCGAAGGTACGCAGGGCCGCAGATGTCAAAGGATGAAGTATTTTCTACATCCTACCTAAACCTACTTACAGACGCACACAGTATTTTCTACATCCTATCTAAACCTACATAGAGAAGGTCATTCCTCGGCTTATTTATGAGACTAGCTAATTGCCCGCGACTTCGTTCGCGTGGATTCTAAACCTACTAGCTAGACACAGAAAAGGTCATTCCTCGTCTTGTTTATAAAAGACTAGCTAATTGCCCGCGACTTCGTTCGTGGATTTTATGACTCCGGCTCCGGATATCTGTATCAGGTTTTCCAGATCTTCGATTTTTGCTAAGGCATCATTTTTATAGCTTATAGTTTAGCTGGACCATTATGGTTTAGCATCAGGTGTTCCATTTTCCAATTCAATACCCTATACGTTGCCCAGGCTTAACAGCTATATATAACAAAAAAGTTTTATTCGAATCCGTCCAATATTTCCGGACATAAGCGTAAACAAACAGGCAAAGACATTTTTTTAATTATAAGTTTTTATCTGCCGAATAAAGATTTTCTTTCTTTCTTTACTCTATTACTAAAACTCCATCGGCCAAAAAAAATATTTTTTGACACATTTTCAATGTGCCGCTCCATTTTTACTGTTTTATTATGTGTATAGATAAATGTAAATAAAAAAACTTGAAAGGTGTCAAGGGACACCCGGATGGAACGAAGTTCGAGAGAGAGAGAGACAGACAGAGAAACACGCGCACGCCGCACGGCTTACAACTATAGCAAAAAGTGTCGTTACTTTTGGTCTTAATTTTTTACGCGCGATAAGGAACTTCGTTCCTTATCGCGCGTTGCGAAAGGGGGCAGGGAGACAGACAGAGAAACACGCGCACGCCGCACGGCTTACAACTATAGCAAAAAGTGTCGTTACAACTTTTGGTCTTAATTTCTTCCGTCTAGCCCCCTTTCGCAACGCGCGATAAGAAACTTCGTTCCAAAACATCTCTATTGCTTACTTCCTCTTGTAGCTGTCACTCGTATATACCTACCCATACATGTCGTATTGAACAATTGACTTCAATCATCCATTCATAAATGACAGGCTGCATTTAGGTACTACCTATGTCAAGTTAAATAAGTGTATTGTTCTTCATTCCTCTTTTGTTACAATTCTGATGTTTGTTATTGTTTTTTGTGTGTAGGTAATAGGTATGTGGCCAAATCATTCACATTACAAAACCAACAATAGGGATACAGACCAGGGATGTTACGAATATCATATTTTCGACATTCGCGAATGTGCGAATGCGAATATTCCGGTAAATAATTAAAATAACAAATAATACTTACAAAAGATAAGTACGTAATCACAATATTTATAATTAATTATAAATATTATTAGTAATAAAGGTACAGTTAGTAGGTAGGTTAACATATGAAATTATAACAATCTTTAGTATTCAAATTTTAACACAGGCAAATTATATTTAATGAAAAGTAATTTGGCAGCCTTTTCTCCTTTGAGGCGATTTTTGAGTGGCCCATAGATGAGCCCGGCTGCACTAAATAATTGCTCACTCGGGAGACCCCGCCCACTTCTAGCATGCATTGACTTGCATAGATTCGCATTCGCAAAACATTCGCATCGTTCGATGCGAATGCAAATGTCGATGCGAATTTTTAAAATGATGCGAATCATTCGCTTATGCGAATGCGAATACAAATATTCGTAACATCCCGAATACAGACTAAGTAAAAAATTTATTTATATTATTTAAACTTAGTCCGTCAACTAGATTTTCCAAAAATATCCGAATTTACTGTTATATAACTTACGTTAGTATTTATACTATCTTTGACTATACCATACACAAATGGGTACGTCTTTATTCGTAATGGGGCAGACAGAGCCCAAGACCGTAAAACGCAAAAACCACGATTAGCGCATTAGTGGCCGTGAAGATAGAAAATGGATTCAGAATCTCGCTCATTCTTCCTATCGGCTTTTACTATCTGCGCGGAAAGAGAAGCAGCTGGTATATTCTATGTTTTTTCTTTTCTCCCAGACCAGAATGGGAAAACAAAATAATATAACAATGTAATAATTGCGCCGCACAATTTACTCTGCCTAATGATAAGCATTAAATTAAAAAAAAAAAAACAGGCCAAGTGCGTGCCGTACTCGCGACCGAAGAGTTCCGTTCCGTATTGACTTATAAAAATCACGTTTGTTGTATGGGATCACCACTTAACTATTTATTTTATTCTATTTTTAGAATTTGTTGTTAAAACGGCACCAGAAATTCATCAAAATTTCAACTGTCTAACGCTGTCACGGTTCCTGAGATACAGCCTGCTGACAGACAGACAGCGGAGTCTTAGTAAAAGGGGCCCATTTTTACCCTTTTGGGTACGGAACCCTAAAAAGGGCAAAGTACTTTTTTTTTTTGAAGTGAAAACTTCTTTAGCGGCGTTGTGCACTTTTTTTGGAATGGGTAAAAAATCTAAAATTCGCGTCAGGACACGTGACCCTGATCGAAAATTCGTAAGACGGCGCAGGGCGCTTGCGCGAATGTTCGTGTGTGTTTATGTTACAGCGTGCTAATAAAATGTCATGTTTGTGTACGATAGCCCAATAAATAAATATTGTATTCTACCACATAAATGAGAGTACTTTTATACTGATAAATAAAGCAATTCGTGCAAAATTATTTTCTAACCATTCCAAAATATCAAAAATGCACAACGTTTATATTTAAGTTTTCGCTTCTGCCGGCACTCCCAGAGTGCAACCCGTCGTTTTTTTTTTAAATAAAAATGTTGACATTAGAACTTCAGAGTTTGATAAATAAATAAGAGAATGTAGTAATAAAATGAGTGAACAATGCAGCACTTACCATTAGCTTAGACAGTATTGAGGTTGGGAGGTCGGGACATTAGCGCTGTATGTAACAGACAGACAGACATAGCACGTTTCGTAACGTGAGGAGTGCCTTCATTGTGTCAGCAAAGAACCGGCCTCTTACCATGATGCATACAAAATGTGGACATTAAGCAATTTCGAAGAGATTCAGTTTGGTTCCCTTTGCGGTGTCATTAGGGCACAATAGCGGTGACGACAGGGTCCGAAAAGTATGATTGTAATTATAGTCTTTTAGATTATCCAAAAATAATGGACCCGTATCTTTCAGTTTACCAAAAAAGTAAAAATTCACAAAGATACGGAGCATCTGAGTGAACTTAAAGTTGGCATTCGTAACCACGGAACCCTACACTGCGCGTGGCCCGACACGCACTTGGCCAATTATTATACATATTTTTGATTTCTATTTTCAACTATAGTTCTCCGAATAGTTTGAGTCAACCCGCCTCAACTAAAATAGCCAACTTTATTAAGTTTTTAGGGTCCGTACCCAAAGAGTAAAAACGGGACTCTATTACTAAGACTCCGCTTTCCGTCCGTCTGTCCATCACCAGGCTGTATCTTATGAACCGTGATAGCTAGACAGTTAAATTTTTACTGATGTATTGTTACCGCTATAGCAACAAATACTAAAAACAGAGTAAAACAAATATGTAAGTGGGGATCACAAACAACAAACGATTCTTAAAAGATAATGGTACGGAACCCTTCCTGCGCGAGTCCAACTCTCACTTAGCCGGTTATTATTTCTCCAAATGGACCAAGTGAACTCTGAGAACCTCGCTCGCTCGTTAGCTAAATAATTAATGAGGCCAGTCAGTTGCCGGATAGCAACAAAGGACAAACTTCCGTGTTCGCCGCCTACCGGTTCTTGGCTGAGTCTGAGGCATAACTGATATGTAATGTAATCTGTGTACGAGGCGAGCTAGGATGTTTACGTGCTTGGAAAATTCTTCTTCTTATCGTGTGTGTTAGTGACTAACTCTACTGTCAGAGTTTTTAAACCGCCTTAAAGGCCTCTGACATGGTTTTAGGTAACGACCAATGTCAAAGACAGTGACCGGGACCGACGGCTTAACGTGCCCTCCGAAGCACGGATCGTCTTACTAATCAGACAATCAGGTGATCAGCCTACAATGTCCTTACCAAACTAGGATAACAACACAAAGTCGTTGCCCCCGCCGGGAATCGAACCCGCGACCTTCGGGTATGAGCCGAATACTCTAACCATTACACCACGGAGGCAGTTAATTTATAACTACATATCATCATCATCAGGTCTTTTTGTCTCCACTGCTGGAGCACGACTCTCTCTACTACCAGAGCCATACTTGGACAGCCAAGGGAAATTGACCCACACTTTCCTCGTTGGCCAGATGGGTTGGAAAGGTCTCATTGATGTTTATTAGCTTTGTTTAGCTTGTATTTCCTGACTCGCCTTAGACTATTTTTTTTTTTTAATTTTTTAATTTTTTTTTAATATAGGGACAAATTACACTGATTGAGCCAGTCCCAAAGTAAGTTCGAGACTTGTGTTATGGGATACTAACTCAACGATACTATATTTTATAACAAATACATATATAGATAAACATCCAAGACCCAGGACAATTTGAAAAAGGCCATTTTTCAATTAGCCCTGACCGGGAATCGAACCCAGGACCTCTGGGTGGCGGCCTAGCATGGTGACCACTACGACACGGAGGTCGTCAAACGACGACATCCACGGGAGGACTTGGAGTGGCCCTATTCTAATCTGCCGGAAACCACACGGCAAGTACATAATATAGGCATGTGGAATAATTTTTGGCTGGTTAGATAGATTATTATAATGTTTGGAATACGTTTTTTGTCTGATTAGCATAAACAATAAAGAAGATACACCACATTTAAATTTCGCGTGACGTCATGATCAGCTACGATTTAAAGGTGATGTTACCCCAACTTCGAAACTTTGAAGCGCCGTATTTTTATGATTTTTTACTACTAAGCTCAACGAAAAAATATACATACATACATACTATCACGTCTTTATCCCTAACGGGGCAGACAGAGCATTTTGGGTCTGGCGGTTCTATGCAGAGCCCAGGGCCGCAAGACCAAACAGCCACTTTTAGCGTCATGGTGGGCGAGAAATGGAAAAGCAATCAATACAGTGATGGGTTGCTAGCCGCATCGCCTGTTAACATGATTTGCATTTTTGCCCATTCCCTCGATCGGCTTTTACGATCTACATTCTAAGTTTTTTTATTTCTCCCAGACCAGCATGGTAGAAAAAATATGACAAATAAAATAAAATAATGTATTTTTTACCCAGTCCACATCCCTATAAATGCTTCTTTATATTATTAAAAGTACCTGTATCAAGTGTCCCAACATATTGTCTCGCCTATTTGCGATGACCTCTAGTATGTGTCTTTTTTCACTTACTCTATTTAGGACCTCTATGATAATTGATAATCGAGTGATATCATTGAATCTACGCATTTACAGATTGGCAACTGCCTCCGTGGTGTAGTGGTTAGAGCGTTCGGCTCATACCCGGAGGTCGCGGGTTCGATTCCCAGCGGGGGCAACGACTTTGTGTTGTTGTCCTGGTTTGGTTAGGACATTGCAGGCTGATCACCTGATTGTCTGATAAGTAAGATGATCCGTGCTTCGGAGGGCACGTTAAGCCGTCGGTCCCGGTCACTGTCTTTGACATTGGTCGTTACTCGTTACCTAAAACCATGTCAGAGGCCTTTAAGGCGGTTTAAAAACTCTGACACTAGTGTTAGTCACTAACACACTCGATAAGAAGAAGAAGACAGATTGGCATTTAGCCTACTAATCATACACTGTATTCTAGTAAGTACTGTATTACGCACGATACGACTAGCGACTGTAAAGATGCTGTCATACGAGTATATGGCAACACCAGAAGTGTGCCACATTTTGCGTCGATTCACACTGGAACGGCTAGCAGCGCACTTCGCTGTCAATTTAACCTTCACCTTTATTTCTGTCTACGTTATGTATAGAATAGTATAACAGCATCGGCACTCTTGGCCTGTAGACGGTAACAGATAATTTATTCAATTACTAGCGGGTGCCCGCGACTTCGTCTGCGCAGGATTATCACACAATATCTTTATAAATTGTAGCCTATGTGTTATTCTGACGTATAAGCTATATTATTGTAAAGTTTCATTAAAATCCATTCAGTAGTTTTTACGTGAAAGAGTAACAAACATCCATCCATACTTACAAACTTTCGCGTTTATAATATTAGTAGGATAGTAGGATTGCAGAGTATTCATACTAAAACATGGTACAGTGTTATAGCACAGAATACATACTAGTACTTACGTAGTTATAGTTAATCTACACGTCCAGTTTAGTACGTGATGTGCTAAATTAACGTCGACAGGAACGGACTACACGGGCTACACTGCCAACGCAGTGCCGGCAGATTTTCACGCCACGGCTCCATTAACAATATCGTTAAAACGGCGCTTGCCACCATCGATATCCCTAATGTGTTAGAACCTGTAGGAATAACTCGCGATGATGGCAAGCGTCCAGATGGTTTAACCCTTGTCCCTTGGGAGCGGGGGAGGGCACTCGTGTGGGACGCGACATGCGTCGATACGGTTGCCCCTTCTCGCCTCGGGGCGACGGTGTCAAGGGCCGGAGCCGCGGCTGAAGCAGCAGAAGACGCCAAGCGGCGAAAATATTCCTCTTTATCTAATGAATATATTTTTGTTCCGCTTGGCGTCGAAACTCTTGGTCCGTGGGGTCCAAGTACTAAAATATTTATTAAAAAAATAACCCCTCGGCTTGTCGACGCCGCTGGTGACAAGAGGGCTGGCTCATATCTCGCGCAGAGGATTGCAGTAGCTATTCAGCGCGGGAATGCAGCCAGTGTTCTTGGCACCATGCCACATGATCAAGATTTAGATTTTTAATTTAGTTTTTTAATTTTTAATTTTATTTGTGACATTTCCTAATAAAATCCTCATTTAGATTGTAATTTAGATATTAATTTTAATTAACAAATAAATTATTTGCTTATTAATTAAATGTGTATCCTAGTTTACATGACGGACGACTATAAGGATGCTGCCATAATATCTTGACAAAAACATGACTGCTTTGTGTGTAGGAGAAGTCAAGTTATAACCAAATCAGATGCCTATAGGCAGCTTGAAAAATCTGACACCACTGTTGCCCACTTACACACAAAAAAAATTAACAAACACTGCGTAGGTTGTTTACCAGTGTTAATGTTTTATATGCAAAAAAATTCCTTTAAATTTAAATGCGGAAACTCATATGTTTAACTTTTTTTATATCGCAGTTTCTAGATTAACGACCGATCCAAAAACAACAAGTTTTTGGAATCTTGATATAAAGTATATAGGTACTGCAAGGTACCTTTACCTGCTCATAATAAGTAAACCGGCCAAGTGAGAGCCGTACTCGCGCACAAATGGTTCCGTACTCGAGTAACATTATCTATAAAAAAAATAAGTTTTTTATGGGAGCCCCACTTTAATATTTATTTTATTCTGTTTTTAGTAGGTATTTGTTGTTATACAGGCAAAAGACATAAATCATCTGTAAAAAAAAATAACTGTCTACGCAGTACATACAATGCCATGGTCTAGCTATTACAATTTCAATCAATCAATCAATCAATCAATTTATTTATTTGCATAAAATGTAGGTACATCGAGATCTTAAAATATTATTCTTCCCTTTTACATTTTACCTTCTTGCGTTGGTATGCAAATTTTGTTTGAGTCATATAATTTCATTAACTATTTAAATAATATTAGGTACTTACTTCATTCGATACATACATTATTATATTTTATCGTCTAAAAACTCATTAATTGTGTAATAACATTTGTCAATTAATACCCAAGTAACACATTTGGTGACAAATAGCTTGCATATAGTATTTTTTTGGAAACTTCAGTAATAAAATCCACTGTGCTTAAGTTCTATAAAGGTGGTTAGAACCTTTAAGCAACCTGTATATTACCAAAGGGAGAAAAATTGCAACTTATTTATAGATGCAAAAGCGATGCATAGGAGTTCGAATTGTTATCCTGAGTGGTACTTGAAACTAACGGTGCAAATTGCGCGCCGTGAATGAATGATTGAACGATAAAGCGATACAGTTCATTCGTTAAGTGACAAATGAGATCCTATCAAGTTCTTATTTTCGGTGGAGATAAACAAAAGGACGATTATGCTTTTGTGTTGTGACAGCTTTATTTGGATTATTGCATCTTTTTGGTAAGTATTAAAAAATGATGTGTATAACGCAGGATAACATCTTGGAGCCCTTGCAAATGGTATTTTACTGTGAAACCATGGTATATTTACAAAGTAAATTTTGATGCGCCTTCAATCTGATCAAGAATTATCAAATAATATGCACTGATCAAATATACTTTATAAAATTTGGTTGTTAAAAACTTAATATTATGGTTTCACAAAAAGTATAATGTCAAACTACATCAGAAACAGTTATCAAAATTCAAGTTATTGTATGTAATTGTAATAAAATACCATTCAACAAGATACTTTTCAAGGACTCCATTTTTAAACATGGCGATTTAAAATAGACCTTGCAGTTTATATTTCCACTCGTTTGTTGCCTTATTGGAGCTCCTAGATCCAAACATCACTCATTATTACCTAGTAGTGATTATTTTTACTTTACAGGTCTCGTTGTCATTGCATTGAATTTTAGAACTGTTAGATCTTAAGTGGTTCTAAGTGAGAGAAATTTGTTGCTGAAGGTTTTCAAGAACCATCTTTTGGAATCGATGTACGCATTACAGTAACGTATTAGAGTATATTAGACCTTACAAAGGCAATTACACTAGGTTCTAAATGACCTGCAATAATAACTTTTGAGCCACTTTAGGTGATAAATAACTTACATATACTACTTATTTAGTACTTAAAGTACCAAATAAGGAAAAAATACCACCTATTAGGGCACGGTTCTTTAGAGGAGGGTTTAAGATGTCATATGCTTCTTTGACTTCTAAAAGAGTGAAAATTGACATCTTTATGCGTCTATAAGTAATAAAATCGGCTTTATGCCACCATAACTTATAAAGCAGGAACAAAAATAACTCAAAAGCAACTGTTAGTGATAAGAGTTACTCATATGCAAATTCAAGTGCTATTTGCATCTATAAGTAATACCGATCACTCTTGCATCACTTATATGCTACCTACAGTTGCAAAATAAGTTCCAAAATTCACTAACGTGCTACTTGGGTAGTTCCATAAGTTGACTCTTAAATAAATTTAAACTTAAGTTTCTAATTTTTTTTGGGACCTTGTTATATACTATAGAAGCCATGCCAAACACACTTGCACCAAACATAGATGTCTTGTGTGTCATCAGCCAAATTCTGTCGTTGATGCGAGTGGAACTGAGGAATTGGAAACGATGTATATTTAATCTCACAAAAAGAGCTAGTTCATATATATACATACCTGGCAATGTTAATATTTTTAGTTTTTTAAAATGTGGTACACATGAATCTCTAGTATGTATTCCACACAATGAACGAATGCACTTCTTCTGTGCTTTGAATGCTTCTTCTTTTCCTGTTGCATTCCCCCAGAAAATAAGGCCATATCTAATCGTCGATGCAACATAGCCATGGTAAGCAGTTAAGAGAGCATCTTGATTTACAACTTTTCTTAACATATATAGAGCGTATGAGAATGTACTAAGCCGTTTACAAATATTTTCAATGTGGCATTTCCACGTCATGTTTTTTTCTATGTATAATCCAAGAAACTTAGTTACCTCTGATTCTTCAATCTCAATCCCTGAGTGGGCAATTTCAAGTTTGATATGACTTTTTTTTGGTCTTTGGCTAAATGCCATACTTTTCGTTTTTTTTAGATTTATCAGCAGATTATTATTTTTTAACCATTCAATTACTTTATTCAATGTCATGTTAATTTCATCTATATATGTCACGGGATTATTACACTCAAATATTATAGTGCTGTCATCAGCAAAAAGAACCATAGGGTGCTCAATAGCTTTTGGAAGGTCATTTATATAGATCAGAAATAGAAGTGGTCCCAGAACACTCCCCTGAGGAACACCACATTTAATTTCTTTTTTTTCTGATGTATACGTTATCTCACACTTAGTCTTGTGACATAACCTTTTTATTTGTGTCACTTGAGTTCTGTTGCTCAGATAAGATGTTACTAAGTTGAGAATGTTACCTCTTACACCACATTTATTTAATTTGTCATTTAGTATAATGTGATCGACAAAGTCATATGCTCTAGTCATATCCATATATAATACTGATACCTGTCTACCACTGTCTACATTTTTTACTATTCTAGAAAGAAACTCGTATACAGCCATATTTATAGTCTTATTCTTTCTGAAACCATGTTGTTCTTCACAGAATAAGTCATACTTTTCAAAGAATGAGTAAAGTGCGTCATGTATTACCTTTTCAAATATTTTAGAAAAGATTGGTATTAAAGCCAGTTGCCTATAATTGCACATATTTTCTCTACTATCTTTCTTAAATAATGGTCTAACAACGGTTAATTTCAGACGATCGGGAAAAATTCCTTTATCAATACTTAAATTAATAATATGGGCTAATATAGGCGCTATAATTTCAGCTGATATTTTTACTATTTTTGTACTAATATCATCATAGCCCGTGCTGTTCGTATTTTTAAGCGACCTTATTATTATCAAAATGTCATGGTAGTCTACTGGTCTCATAAATATGGAATTACAATTAAAATTATTCGATGTCATTATTTTTTTATTATTATTTGTTTCACCATCATCAACAAAATATTTATTAAAAGCATTCGCTATTTCTAGAGGGCATTTCATTAATTTTTTGTTCACTAGGATTTGTTTTATTTCTTCCCTAGGTAAATTGTTCTTTGCTTCATTTATTATTTTCCAAGTCGCCTTTGATTTATTTTTTGAGTTATTAATATAGTATGTGTTTTGAGCCGTTTTAGTCAACTGAACAATTTTTTTAAAACGTTTGGCATATTGTTTAAATTTATTTTTGTTATGAACATTTGGTTTTAATCTATATTCCCATAGTAATTGTCTTTTCCTTTTACTACATGTTCTTATTCCTCTTGATATCCATTTTTTCTTTTTTCTTAAGTTTATTTTTTTTCTTTCAATTGGGAAACAAAGATCGTACATTAATTTGAATATATCATAAAAATTATTAAATGCCTCATTTGGGTCACTACTTTCATATACGTCAGTGAAATGAAGACTTGAAATACATTCTATAAACTTTTGTATATTATGTTCATTATAATTTCGCTTACTAGTGTACATGAATGAATATTTGTATGAACTACGAAACGGAAATTTTAATGCTACTCCCGAGTGATCGGAAAGTGCCAGTTCAATTACTTTAGTATTGTTTCCTTTAAAATTATGTAAAATATTATCAAGGCATGTTCCACTTTTTAAACGTGTCGGCTCCTTAATGCCTATTTTTAGATTGGAGTCCTGTACCATATTTTTGAAGGTATAAGTCTCTGTAGTGTCCTCTAATATGTCAATATTAAAGTCCCCACACACAATAACCCTATGTTTGGGTTTAAAACAATATCTATCTAAAATTTGTTGGAATACTTTGAAAAAAACATTTAATTCATCTGTTTTTTGTCTTGGCGGTCTGTATACACATAAAACGTAAATATTTTCATTTATCAACTCAATTCCACAGCATTCAACTACCTTAGGGATACTAAGTTTTGCAACGTCACACATTATTCTATATTCGTACATGTGTTTTAAGAGAATACATGCTCCTCCATATCTATTAGTTCGGCAATAATACGCAGTAATTTTATAACCTGGTACTACTAATTGTGGGATATCACACTCTAGCATATTATGTTCTGTTATACATATAATGTCAATTGATGTTTTCTCCTCAGCCTCTATATTATTTAAGTGTATATATAACCGGTCCTGCTTACCAATTAATCCATCAATATTTTGATGAAATAAATAAATATGTTCAGACCCGAAAAAGCTCTTCTACATTACTACTACTTTCTCCCGCTAACTTAGTCTCATTATTGTATTCATTATTTAAATCAGTTTTATCATCGTCATTAAATAAGTCAGTTTGAACATATTTATTAACAAATGTTTTCTTAGTTATATTTTCCTCTTTAGCGTTATAATTACTATTTACATTCAATCTTTGCATATTACAATAATTTTTAATTTTTAATCTATATTCAATACGCAATATCTCTCTTAAAAGATAACGACATATATTAAGGGTAAAGCTAGATTTATGAGGAATAATCTCTTTATATTGCATGTCAACAAATGATACATTACTATACTGACTACATATATATCTCAATTTATAATTTAATTTCCATTCATGTAGCCTCGAATTATAAGGAATTTCTGAAATAATTACATTATCATTAATTTTTATTATTAATTTATAATATAATTCATTAGAGCCTGAGGTGCGATTTTTCAAACGCGGAGTCACTAAACGAACGATTTTTTGTATGGAAAAACCATTCGTTTAGGTGACTCCGCGTTTCAAAAATGGCGCTTCTGGCGGTTGACAGACAGACGGCCATCTGTCTGTGTCTGTCATCTGTGAATATTTTCAACTGTCTAACGCTGTCACGCAGTTCATGAGATGCTTGCTAACAGACAGACAGACAAGAGTCTTAGAAAAAGGGTACCATTTTTACCCTTTTGGTATGGAACCCTAATAAAAAATAAACAAGTATGAACAGAGATGTACCAAGACTCAGTTAGAAAAGTACCATAGTTAGATTTTACCTTAAAATAAGGTTTTTTTTTTTAATTAGTTAAAAATTGCCATAGATACAAAGCATCAAAGTTCTTGACATAGAGGCTGCGACGTCAAACGCTCTGGAAAAAATCATACGAGACCGTGACGTCATGCTTAATTTCTTTTGTACCTTGGTTGGTGCAACTTTTAATATTTTTCAATAATTCACCTGATAGGCTAAAAAGTTTTTGCACATGCATATTTACAATACAAGGCTAACAAAAAAAACAAAATCTAGACTTAGATTTGATTTGGCTGCGTTGAACGGAACATAAATATATCTATTCGATTCGTTATCTGTAGGGCCGTACGCGATAACATTAACATTGATTTAGAGCAACTATAACCTATAACAAAGTATAAACAAAGTCGTAATAATGTTTTAACTCACCAGCCCAGACTCCAAACTTCTTGGTCAAAGGCTCCACCTCCGACGGAAGGAAATAAGGTGTTAAATAAGACGTGATCTGCTCCAAGGGACTCCAAAGGGAATCTATCAAATAAGCGCAAACCACCACAGCCCCCACAGACGAAAAAACTAACAAAATCATGGCTGGATTTAAAACTAAACGCAATTAAAAATAAATTATACTTTTAAATAAAGAACGTTCGATTGTTATCGCGTTACTTTGTTTTAAAACGGTAAAGAGACGCACGACACGGCAGCATGACGGCGCGACATACACTGCGGCATGGTTAACGGTTGGTCTCGTCCATTGAAAACCGGCTTGAAGATGATTATGCAAATGCTTACTATGTGCTGCATCGCTGCTTGTACATCAAAACAATAGGTGGATGGTAGTAGTGGATAGGTGGGCGTGGATTTTTAGGATGTTTCTTCATAGTGCCTTTTTGAAGTGAAAACTTCTTTAGCGGCGTTGTGCACTTTTTTTGGAATGGGTAAAAAATGTTAAACTCGCGTCAGGACACGCTCGCGTCAGGACACGTGACCTGATCGAAAATTCGTAAGACGGATGGAGAGTAGACAGCTGGCGCGGCGTAGGAGAGGGAGTATCCCCCTCTCTTTCTACGGCGCGGCGAAAATGTATGCCTGCGCCTGCTGTTTCGTATATCAAAAATGCACAACGTTAATATTCAAGTTTTCACTTCTGCCGGCACTCCCAGAGTGCAAGCCGTCGTTTTTTTTACTGTCACACGGTCTTTATTCCTAACTTAACCAATGTACGGTTTTAAAACAGATTGCAGAAGTTACTTTGGTTATACTCCTATACAAAATCATAATTAAATTAGACATATAATGTACAGTCTATTTTTAAATAATATTTGAATGCCAAAATCGGGAGCAAATTTGCTGTTCTCCGCGTGTCACACTTGCGCGCGCGTTTATGTCTTCTCGTATAACTTTTTGTCTATCACCCAATAAGTAAATTTTGTATTTCTAACTATTTATGATTAAACAATTCATAGTTGTACAAAAAATGGTAATTGTATCTCTTAAATAAAAAAAGTTATGAAGCATTTAGTCTCTGTCACACGATGTTGCTAGTTTTCGAAAAACGATACAAAACAGCTTATAACTTCAGAACGAGTTGAATCATAGGTACAATTTGACGACCTCCGTGGCGCAGGGGTCACCATGCTAGTCCGTCACCCAGAGGTCCCGGGTTCGATTCCCGGTCAGGGCAAGTTGGAAAATGGCCTTTTTCAAATTGTCCTGGGTCTTAGATGTTTATCTATATATGTATTTATTATAAAATATAGTATCGTTGAGTTAGTATATCCCATAACACAAGTCTCGAACTTACTTTGGGGCTAGCTCAATCTGTGTAATTTGTCCCTATATATTTATTTATTTTATTTATTTATTTATAACTAGCTGAAGCCCGCGACTTCGTTCGCGTGGACTTTATGTCTCTGGAAAATGCTCATCAGACTGAACAACTTTTACTAAGGCGGCATTTTTATATCTCTTATAGTTTAGCTGGACCATTATGGTTCTGCATCAGGCGTTCCATTTTCCAAAATCATTTATACCCTATATGTTGCCCAGGCTTAATAGCTATATAACAAAAAAAGTTTCATTCTAATCCGTCCAGTATTTCCGGAGATTAGCGTGTACAAACAGACAAACAGACAAACAGACAAACAGACAAACAGACAAACAGACAAACAGACAAACAGACAAACAGACAAACAGACAGACATTTTATTTTAAATTCTTACTCTATTACTATGTCTCCATCGCCCTCAATATTTTTTTTGGAAATATATTTAATGTACAGACACACTTTTTTTACTGTTTTATTATATGTATAGATTTGGTCAATTTCTTATCGCTTCTTGGCAGATTTTGAAAAAGTATCTCTGCTACGATTTTTGACCAAAGGTGACGTAAATTACCCCCACTTTGAAGCGCTGTATATTTGTGAATTTTTATTACTTTGCTAAAAAAAACTAAAAATATAGGTCCTTTATTTTTGATAATATCATTGAAGGACAAAATAAAATAATGTAGTTTTTACCCAGTCCACATCTCTTAAAACTTTTAAATGACATTTGATAAATAAACTTTTATTCGCGCACTTCATTCGCGCGTATCCCTCGGGAACCTAAGTCTAAAAAATGCTGGCTAATATGACTTTTTTGTGTCCTGAGTAGGTGCAATCTTTACGATAAAAAATATGTAAGTATAGGAATAGGTACATAGTTAGATGTGATCGAAAACAAACATAGTTACTTACTTAAATATGCTTCTGAAAAAAGCGAGCGAAGTTTTCCAAGTCACTTGAACATTGATCGATGATTCATTGATCTTTCTCATGTATTCCCGGTTGCACCCTCAGGCGCTGGACACAGAAAGGACGGGCGCCCCGTCGTTCTGCGACGCGACGTTCTATACATTTTGTTTGAAACCAATGATAATTATATTATTATCATTGTTTGAAACCGTCGCTTTCCGTCGCGGAAGAGACATATGTCTGCGCCCCGTCCGCGTCCTACGTCTTTTCTATGTGTCGCTTCAGAGCCCGGGGTCCGCTACATAACCTACGGTGATCTAACGGGTTGCTGATTTTATACAGAGTTACTGGCCGTCTGACTTCCGCAACCCAAATGGTATAGACCAAAACCAATCCTAGGATATTTTTGAGCAAACTCTAGATGGCTTTCAACTTTTCCACGCGTTTATATGTGCCTTCAGAAGATATCAGGAGATTTAAGCCTGCAATATACCAGACTGAAAGCAATTTTTCTCAAAATATGCTTTCCAGTGGGACTCGAACTCATGACTAGCGTTGAAAATTCCGAAAGAAACAAATTGTTTTTTTCAGTGAAAGAAACCATATCTCGTTTTTTACAGTTTTATTCGTTTGTTGCATTGAAATATTCCCGAAAAAAACTTAAAAAAGATATCGGAATTTTTGAAAAAAACGATTGAAATAAAATATTCTAAATAATATTTTTTTTTAATATTATTAAAAAATATTATATATATATATTATTAAAAAAAATATTCTGTGAAAAAAACATCAATACTCTTCCGTTTTTTTCCGTTTTATTGATAAAAAACATGAAAAATTCCTTAAATATTTTTCTTGAAACTTTCGAACAAAAGTTGAAAAAAAACGAAGGACTTTGAAAAAAACGGTAAATTTTCCCGCTTTTTTCAACGCTACTCATGACCTCCGGATCACAAGGCGAATGCCTTGACCACTGGACCACGGAGGCAGACACAAAGACCAAATTCAACAATAGCACACGATGGGTAAGTCGAGAAAAAAATTGACTTCACTTGTATGGGAGCTCCCTTATGAATTATTATTTCAAGATTTTATTTTTCCACTTTTTTGGCATGATTAATCCATACCACAGATTACTAATAAGTCCATACTTACTTATATATAAAGCTGAAGAGTTTGTTTGTTTGTTTGTTTGTTTGAACGCGCTAATCTCAGGAACCACTGGTCCGATTTGAAAAATTCTTTCGGTATTAGATAGGTCGTTTATCGAGGAAGGCTATAGGCTATATTGCATCACGCCCGCGACTTCACACGTGTGGTAACGCGGGCGAAGCTGCACGCTGTCTCTAGTATAGTATATACCTATACTTAATTTAAGTAATTATTCTGCAATAATATTATCTCTGTCTATCCCAAATTACAGTTTTCTAGTCTCTGAGTAAAACCGGGAACGGACAGACAGGCAGAGAGATAGAGATAGCGAAACTATAAGGGTTCCTTGTTTACTACGGAACCCTTAATTTGTTAGACCTTCCAATGACACGGTATGTGATAAAGTTTCGGACAAGGGTAATTCGGTGATAGTACGTGGTGAACTCACTTGAAAAAGAAGTAACGCAAATCTTTCTTTGAAATAATTGCTTAAGGGTCCCCCGACCCTAGACCAAAATACAACTTTCCATACAAACGTAGTCTACGTTTTATTTCAAAACGACATGTCCGATTTGGGCAAAATTTTGTAATTTCAAAGATATTGCAATTATCTAGGTTTATATTTAGTTTCCGACAGTAAACATATGAACTTGAAATAGAATATAGTGTTTTATATCATTTTTGACCATTAGTATGGGAAACTTCTAAATCGTTATATTTTCATTCCAGTTCATAATTTTACTATAGGAAACCCAATATAACCCTAGATAATTGCAATTTCTTTACAATTACCAATTTTTACCGGAATCTGACATGTGGTTTCAAAATTAAACGTGTAGGTACTACGTTTGTATGGAGAAGTCTAGGGTCGCCGGACTCTTAACCTTATTTATTGGGCGCACAAAGCCTGGCATGTTTATAGTGACGACCTCTGTGGCGTAGTGGTCACCTTGCTAGTCCGCCACCCAGATGTTCCGGGTTCAATCCACGGTCAAGGCAAGTTGGAAAATGGTCTATTTTAAATTGCCAGGACAAATTGTCTTTGTTGTATTTATATATGTATTTGTTATAAAAATATAGCATCGTTGAGTAGATATCACATAAAACAAGTCTCGAACTACTTTGGGGCTAGCTTAGTCAGTGTAATTATAGTCCCTATATATTTATTTATATAAAGTCGTCTTAATGTCTTCTTAGTTGACCGAGCGAGCGAAGCGAGCGAAGCGTCTCAGTTTCGAGATTAGCCAAAAATTCTTTTGTCCGTCTGTCTGTCTGTCTGTCTGTCTGTCTGTCTGGCTGTTCTCGCCTACAGGTCGCATTTCTTAACCGATTCTCATAAGATTTTGTAAGCAGGCTCAGCAACTAAATAGAATTTTTTGTCGAGCCAGTTTTCCGAAATTTTTCAAAATGGCGGAAATATGGGGGTTTAAAATTTTAAAACTGTCATATATCCGCCATTTCAAAATATTTTTAAAAATTTCATTAGACTTTTTTGTTGCCATTATAAAAACGCATTTTTTTTAACTGAACAACTTTTTTGTCTGGTCAACTTTTTTATACGTTATACTTAAACGGGTTTAGGGTGACTCGCGAAGTCTAGCTGACTGAGCCGTGACGGATATACAATACAAAATCTTCTTACAAAATATTGAATTCAGTCCAGGTTACTGAACAACTTTCTTAAAAATACATGTCTCCCGTGGGAATTAAACCCGCGACTTCCGAGTTACAAGGCCAATGTCTTGACCACTATTTTTAAGAAAAGAAGAAAATTGACAAATATTTGTTGCGTTGCGTAAGTACATTCAATACCATATAGTTCACAAAAAGCAATAACTATGTAGGTAGATGTCCAACAAAAACTCAACTCGCTATGGTTATTTTTTCATAAGTTTACAAGATTGACTTGATTTTTTCTAGAATCGTATGACTTTTTGTTGTCTTGCTTGTTTAAAGTTTTGTTTAGTCAGTTAATTGTGTTCAATTGTCGTGTATTGGATTGCTTGCTTGCTTTGCTTGATAGTAGAAGATATAATCGCGAGGTCTAAGTTCGTGGCGAACTACTAGTTTCTATCTTCTTCTTCTTATCGGGTCAATGGCAATAGTTTTTATCTAAATGGTATTGGCCCAGAATTTTGCCACACCTAAGTATAGCCGTCCAATGGAGGCCTATAGATGTGGCGAAAGAAAATGGAGGATGGATTGAAAATGGAGGCCCTCCTTTAAGAGTACTTCCCATGTAAGTACTTCCACTTCTTCTTTAGCTGCTGACATCTCCCAACGCCCACCCGGAGTCTCGCGATTTCCAAGTGCGCTAGGGTAGATTGTGGCCTGGTGGAAGCTTTCTGCTTATGGGAAAGCTGCTGGAATACTTGCCACATCTTTTGTGTTGTTTTTAAGTGGCCAACATTACAAAAAGCATATAATATGGTCAGAGAGACAGTAACGCCGCATGTTTCTGGAGAGATGGGACTGGAGGCCGGAGGAACAACCTTGTTGTGGTTGTCTTCTGGCATACAAGGTGGACATAGGCGTAGCGAAGCGATGGCGAGACGACATCGACCGTTTCTTTAAGGTATGGCAACAAGCCGCAATGGAAAAGGATCAGTACTTTTTTTAATTAGGTACATTTTTTTGGAAAGGTATATGGTACAAGATTTTATCACAAAATTAATAAAAGTATTACATTATTTTATCGTAATGTCAAAATTCTTATTAAAACAGGTGAAATAAGCCAAAACTTGACAGAGACGCGTCGTTTTATTACTGAGTTCCATCGACCTACGTCTCCGCGATCAGACCCTAGGCATCGTCTACCATAAAGTGCTCGTCAAGACAAATCAAAAGAGTCCTACTCAAACAGTTAACTTATATGTCGTTTTATAAACTGATTTTTTTCGAAAATCTACTGGCTTCGTGAAAATATCATTGACTTGATAATATTGTATTGTCATCCGACATACACAAGTTTGCAAAATTTCAACACAATCGGTTGAAGATAGGTAACTGAAAATTGAGTTGTTTACCTAAACAAACATTCAAAATTCATACAAGATACATTGCAAGTTAAATAAAAAAAACGTAAAAAGAAAAGGGAGGCCTGTGCCCAGCAGTGGGACACAAGTTTATTTGCCAGGTAAATCAAAAACCCCGACTTTCAAGCGTTAACCCCCATTAGACCCCTATTAGATTTCGAACGACTTGACCAATTTTCATCAATCATAGCCAAAAACCATGCTTCCATGCTGGTCTGGGAGAAAAGAAAAAACTTAGAATGTACCAGCTGCTTCTCTTTCCGGGCAGATCGTTAAAGGGGAAGAGGAGAAGAAAAAACTTAGAATGTACCAGCTGCTTCTCGTCCCGGGCAAAGCCGATCGAGGGAATGGGCGAGACTTGAATCATGTTAATAGGCGATGCGGCTAGCAACCCATTACTATTTTGTATGCGTGGCCTTTGGGTCTTATGGCCCTGGGCTCTGTCTGCCCCGTCAGGGATAAAGACGTGAAAATGTATCTGTATCTGTATAGCTAAAAACTACCGCAAGACAGCAGTCATTTTTGATTCCTGTATATCACCACACCACTTCACCACCAAACATAAAAACATACCAAACGGCTTGCCTCGATGTGAGTAAAACCACAGAATACATACTAGTATAGAATACTTAGGGTGGACGTACCTAATACCAGCCCCGTACCTAATACCAGCCTTTTAACGTTTTTTTTGATAATAAGGTTTCTGTAAATTTAACGTGGCAAGAACTTTTTTTTTTAAATATAAACCATTTGGTCCAAAATATTTGTTAAATATGGTGACACTGGACTGAGTACTTCGACGTCAATCGTCAATTAAAGCTAGGCGACTACGGACGGCGGCCATTTTGCTAAAAAAATGATAAGTTCCGGAGTCACTTAAACAAGGTTTTTCTCTTATTTCTTCAGCTCTACTGTTCTTGATTTGGTTTTTTTAATATTATGATAAAGTTGTGAATCGATTTCTAAATAATAATTTAGGTTTTGTCTCTCATATCAGCTGAAATTATGGGGCTGTAGTTAGATACATCAAATGTATGAAGTATGTAATTTCAGCCACTCTAGGCCACTCTAGGCTGGTATTAGGTTATATGGAGTACCTAATTCCAGCCACCCTAGGCTGGTATTAGGTTAGATGGAGTACCTAATATCATAGCCACCCTATGACGCTGGTATTAGGTTTAACGGAGTACCTAATTCCAGCCACCTGAGGCTGGTATCACACTAGGCTGATATTCGGTACGTGAAAGGGTGGTATTAGATACCGAGAGGCTGTAATTAGAGCCGAAGGGTACTTTTCTATATTTTATTGTTTTAAAAATTTGCATTTGCATTTGATTTATGGTCAATTCAAATGTTAATTATGATTTTCAATTACATAACCTATCAACCTAAAAAAGAAACAATTGATTTCAGCCTAAACTTAAAGCAGTACAATTTTTTAAAGGTGAAATTTGTACCAAAAGGCTGACATTAGGTACGTCCACCCTACGTAGTGAAACATAATGTTGATTCTTGTGTGTTGTGCATATAAGGTCAGGCTCTTCAATGATGTTTTGTATTTATTTATCGTTGAATTGAGCTTTTGAATATTCACTTGTGATTTTACAATTTTAGGCGAAATAGAAATAATTAAAAGACAGTTTATGAGGCCATGTGGTATCCGGCAGAGTAGAATAATAGGACTACTCCAAGACTTCCCGTAGAAGGCTACTCAGGAATTATATACAAGTTAACAATTACATACCAAGCTTAGAAACATCAATGAGGCCGTCCAACCCGTCTTGCCAGCTTGGAGAGTATAGGCGAAATTCTTTGGCTGCTCTGGCAAAGTATGGCTTTGTCAGTACAAAGAGGGTTGTGCTCGTGCAGTGGAGATTAAAGACCTGATGATAATGATGATGGAAAGCCGTGTTGTCGATCCTAGCTTCTAAAGCAGTGTGGTAATCACGTCTTTCCCTCGCAGGCCCCGCTTCATCTCTAGACGTGGCTTCCGTGTTTGCTTGCTGTCGATGATCGATGGTTGTTATCTTTGCGCATAGGTTTTAATTACTTTGCAGCTTCACAGATGGCGTAAGTGGTAGTTAAGTTGCAGAAGGTTCTTCTTTAAAAGTTTATTTTTAAATAATATTGAAGTTATAATAAATATTGCTTTCTAAAATATACAAATTTCTACTACATTTATTATACAAAACCCCTATTCCTAAAAGATACACTATTTCGTTGGTTTTTTTTTTTAGGTTAGAGCAAATCAAACGAATACCTAATTATTTTGGAAAGATCTTTTTCTTTTGACTTCCCTTATCCCACTGACCACACTTACCGTCTTATTATAAAACGCAGACTATCTTTGTTACTAGGTTTAAACTATTATCCGACCAAACCAAGTTGACATCAAGTAATACGTCATTGTCTCATCTGAAAATGTCAACTTTATTTGGACGGATAATGGTTTAAACCTAGTAACAAATATAGTCTGCGTTTTATAATAAGACAGTTAGGGTCGGTGCAGGCATGTGCGCTTCTATTATACTCGATCTATCTTAAGATCCTTAAGTTCATAGATGGAGTGTGTGACTCAGGATATCATAGTAAGGATACTATGATATCCTCAGTCCACACTCCATCTACCTTTCTTTGGCCTTCTTCTATTTCTGTTTATGTTTACCTTCATGTTTAACGTAGCCATAGCATCCATTAATCTTTTACTTTTTTTCGTTTATTTCAGTAGGTCAACTTGTTTCGGGCTGAAATTTACGTTTTAGAAATATGTAAATTACTAACGTAACGCCATCACTTACTTGACATTTAGGTGGACATAAATTTTATAGCCATCATTATCTATTGCGAACGTTGATAAGTTGTAAGCTATAAAGGTAACAAAGCTGTAAAGTCTACAAAGTCTGTTAATAATTACAAAATGCGAACATACTTATAAGGGATATTAAAGCTGCCATCAAATTGATGTCAAATCGTGGTGAGGTCATAGTCTGTTGGTTATATTGCATAGAGCTGAGTGAGTAAGATTTTTCTACATAATATACTGGCTCTCCAATTATATTATGCAGAAACTTACTAGAGGTAAGGAGTATATATTATTTCTGTCTCCGTCTAAACTGGCTACAGTAGCGCTGCAACAGCCAGTGGGTAACCTTTTATAGGAAGCGTATACACGCTGACTTTTGATTGGTTTTCTAAAAGAAAATGAAAATGTTATCCAAATTTGATGACATCATATAAACAGTAGCGAAAATGATTTTCGATCGAGACCACGTAGTAACACTACTCGTCCAAATCTGTCGCGTGAACCCGCGTGACCCCATGAACTACGGGCTAGTACCTATGTATTCGGTGCTACGGGCAGCCAGCCGGCGGATGGAGCCTGGCGTGGGCGACGGAACTACTATTGATCTCACGATTTTACTTTCCAGATTTAGTCAACAATTTTTGTTTCTGAATTTTTATTTTGACTAGCTAATTAGGTCTTACTAACGATTCTTATGATGTGGCCTTCGGATTCAAAACCAATGAAAAATCACCGCGTATAAAGCCGTACAATATGTACTGAAACTTGAAATAGTTTCAGTACATATTGTACGGCTTTTAGAGGTCGAGAGGCTTCGGGGCAACAAAGGAGTGGAGGCCCCCTGGCCCCAAATTATTTTCCAAATAAAGTGGAATTTTTTTTTCAGTTGAGTTTTCAATAAATAATTTATTGTGGAACCAAGTATAGATTATTTTATTATTTAACAAACATATAAATATAATCGGAAACGAGAAATATCTGAAATTAAATTTTAGCGTTAACGAATGGAATCTTCCGAGCTTTTTTCGTCGAAAAATCGTTTTTTGAAGTCTCCATTGTGGGGGCCCCACCCGTTTCGTGGAGGCCCCGGGGCTGT
Source organism: Acrobasis consociella (assembly GCA_963555685.1). Lineage (NCBI taxonomy): Eukaryota > Metazoa > Arthropoda > Insecta > Lepidoptera > Pyralidae > Acrobasis > Acrobasis consociella. Next base: position 2,059,548 of record OY743106.1, read on the forward strand.
AGCCCCGGTTGCCCCCCCCCCCCCCCCTAAATCCGGCCCTGTATTTCAAGGGTGAATTCAGTCCATTATACTAAACAACTTTTCCCCAAGGAACATGTATAAAATAATAAAAGCAATTTTGGCCTTTTATACAAGTTTATCAATCAGCTGATCCGAGTTTGTAAGGGAAGCCAAAAGTTATTTTTTATGTTTCGACACATGTTCCTTGGGGAAAGTTGTTCAGTATCACGGCTGAGTTTACCCTTAAATAGTTTCAGTATATACTGTTAGGGAGTATATAGTATGAACTTATATACTAGTTAATACTTTATACCCCCAATTGAACAACTAACCATAATATTCCTGGGCTAAACTAGTGGAACTGAAATGACGGCATCACCGATTTTTTGTAATCTACCTTTTTATGTAGAGCGTTGCCATGTTTCATTTAGTTCCAAGAGGTGCACTTACTTAATTTCACTGTTTAGTAATGAATAATGGGATCTCAAGTAGACAGCAGTGACGTAGTATACAACTACTTTTTACAGGGTAGGCATAGACACTAATCTTACGAGATCGGTTCCATATCAAACAAAATACATTTCTCGCTAATCTTTATCATCATTTCAGCCGCATAACGTCCTTCGCTGGACATATGCCTCACCCAAAGATTTCCAAAATGACCGATCAAGAGCGGCCTGCATCCAGCGCTTTCCAGCGACTCTGGTCAGGTCATCTGACCATCTTGTAGGTGGGTGCCCTACGCTGCGCTTGCTCTTTATCAAAGCTGGAACTCCCTGCCTGGATCAATTCTTTCTCGCTATCATCCGACATTATTTTAGAGTGGCACGGAGTAAACATTTTTATCTGTATGAAATGCATACGCTACTGGTAGACAGCCTCTAAATAAAAATACAATTATTGGTTTACTTAATGTTTTATTTTTCATTGCTTTAACAATAATTGAGCACAATTTTGTGTAGTGATTCGTGTACAGGTTTACACTTAATCATAAAAATCCATGCTTACATGAAAGAAAACATGGGACACCGGTGCTATTTATTTACAAAATATAAGTATTCAAGCAAACTAATGAAAGGGAATAAAAAATTTAAAAAATAGATATCACCGACTTTCACCCTGTATCCTGTGGCATGCTTATAAATTTAATTTTTAATTAAATTTAATGTTCTAGAAAGGTCCAGAACATGATATTCTAACTTCAATAAAACAATACTTAAACTAAGAAAAAAGAAACCGTACATAACATGAGAATTATATAAAATTGCAGAACATTTTCTACTAAAGCTTCGGTGGAAATGCTCCTATAAATGGCCAAGCTATAATATTTATACAATGTGGAAGGGACATACCCGTAATAAATCAAACCACGGGCTGTACTAGATCACTATAGTATAATGAAATTAAAATAACAGACAAAAATGTAAGAAAATTGGCTTTTCTGTACTAAAGTGAGCAGCCGCCTGGGCAATTCGTATAGGAATGTCATATTTTAATTTTGTTTATTTGACAGATATTTTATTATCATTATACTATAGTGGTCTAGTATACCCCGTGGTACGATTTATTACGGGTATGTCTCTTCCACGTCGTATGTAGGTCTAAAAAAATATACTGAAACTATTTTAAGGGTGAATTCAGCCAGCATTCTGGGTACATTGCCTCACGGCGATGCGCTGTAACTCTTTTTTATTTATAATTTTTATTTTATTTAAATTTGTATTTAGTATTTTAATCTATGATAATAAATCATCAGTGGCGGATTTACCAGCAGGCTGAGTAGGCTGGAGCCTAGGGCGGCACATTTTAGGGGGCGGCAATATTGAATATTTCCCACCCCTCCCCTTCCGCGCACCCCCGCTACCCTGAAAAGGTCCGGCATAATCAAGCGCTCCCAGGTTTTATTTTAAGTAATCAGGGCGTCGGACTGATGCGTACCTATTTCCACTTCTTCGCCACAGAAAAAGCTACACATGAAGGATCCGAAACAGGATGGGTAGGGGCGGCAAAATATAATTAGCCTACTGGCGGCAAATGTGTAGATCCACCACTGTAAATCATTCTTTTTGGCCTCCCAAACAAATCGACCGATGTTTTGATCCAAGTTGTATACAAAGGCAAAAAAATTTTTTCATATTTCTATATATGTTCCTTGGGGAAAGTTGTTCAGTATCATGGACTGTATTCACCCTTAAAATAGTTTCAGTAGATTTTGTTATATAAAGATCTACAGGGCTTGTCATAGAAAGCTTAAAAAACCTTATTAGAAAAGAATTTGTACGCATTGCCAATTTCCAGATGCATGAAAGGGTGACTCTGCCATTTTTTTTATTGGTTCTTGTACACTTGAAAAATTTACAAATAAATCCTTATAAAAGTAAACATAGTAGGTACATATAGGTGCTACTTACTTTAAAGAAATTTCTTTCTAGTAGACCCACGAAAGGAAATGGGAAGAAAGAGGTAATTGGCGTGTACAATACAAAAATAAGTAAGTATACAAGATACATAAAAAATAAAAAATCGTATACTTTTCACTGGGTCTCTATTTATCTTCTATTTATGAACAACTTTTCCTTTCCAACCAATGATATATGTACAGGAATGTCTAAACAGTGTTTCAAGAGGAAGTTCACAGCCAATTTTTATCCTTATTGGTTAAGGAATTTAATTCTCCATTTATCCTTAAAGAAGATAATAAGAAGTGCTATTTTTGAAACGCAGAGTCACCTAAACGATTGCTTTTGCAAAAAGCCATTCCTTAAGCGACTCCGCGTTTACAAAATGGCACCACTGGGGGAAGCGGGGAAGCAACCGAAGCATCCGAAGCGACACAGCTAAGGTCTTTCTTAGCTGTTCGTTCTGTCTGTTTGTTCCCGATTAGGTACACAACAGCGAACGCTTAAATAATAACTATAAGCATTGATTGAGAGTTGATGAGCATTGATTTCTATCCGTCTAATTATTAAACTTAAGACAAATTTTTAAACTTGGTTTAAACCATAAAGTATTCATTATTAGAGACATCTGCGGCCTATTTGCCATCATGCCACGCTGTCACATTGAAGGTCCCGGGTTTGATCCCTGGTCAGGTCCAGATAGAAAATGATCTTATTCAGATTGACCTGGTCTTGGTTTACTTTTGAGACTTTAACGCAGAATCATGTATACTCTAACCCCCAATTCAGAAAAAATGAACAAACGTTTGCTAAGGCACATTTTAACTAAAAGTAGTTAAAATGTGTTTTATCTCGTTCTTACGTCAAATATTCAAAAGAGGGAAAGGACCAATAGATGTTTTTACTAAAACAGGTTTATCAAACGGCTGTTATTTTTTATGAATTCGACAGTTTTTCTTTGTTACCTCCCATATTTATTCACGAAAGAGAATGTGACATGTTGCAATAAATCTTCTAGTTTTAAGCAGATTATGGTTTAACCGAGTATTAAAGTTAGTCCACATTTTTAATAAGACGTATCCGTCTTATTATAAAAATAGGACTAACTTTGTTACTAGGTTTAAACTATTATCCGCCCTAATCAAGTTGACATCTAGTTGAATGAAACTAACTCATCTGTCAATGTTAACTTGAATTCGGTGGATAATGGTTTAAACCTAATAACAAAGTCAATCCTGTTTTTAAAATAAGACGGTATAAGACTTAAAGCCCATTTTAACTGCAAGTTTCTTCCCTGTTGCATAAATTGAAACAATAACCGTCTTATTATAGAAACTTGCTCTATGTAAATGGGCCATAGGATTGAAATGACTGGTCTCATACAGTCTCGATCTGTTTGTCTCCTTGTTTCTTTGCCTCCTTCTCAGCTACTTCTTCCTTCAGGGTCTTGATCCCTTGTAGTCTATTTCTGATCGTCTGGACTGGAGCTGTGGAGAAAGAAAGGAAAATATTAGTTTGGGTTATAAAATATACTATCACTAGTTTAGTTCTGGTACTAACACCAATATAAAATTATGATCTTTGATTGATTGAAATAAAAATATTTCATTATTAAATATACTTTTTAAAGGATTAGAGAGAAGGGGGAGCCTTTGGGGCAACTATTGCATAGTACAGATTATAAATTTAACACACAGAACGGAATCTCCTAAAATCTGGCGCAATACCTATGCATCCCCGTTCCCCGTCTACGCACCTCTCATATTTTTTAAAGCGAATGAAAATAGCCTTGTGCAACTTGTTCCTCAAAAGAAAAAAAATACTTTGCTTTTATTAAAAACAATGTGAAAGGCGGCGTACTTTTTTTAGGTTTCTTAACTGTTAAGTACATACATTTTAGTATAAAAAAGATGACATTTTAGTATAAAAAAAGACTGGTGATGATGATGATGAACACTTTTTCTGACACCAGACAATATCGTGGTTATCGCATTATAATTTTTCAAAACTAAAAACCAAAATCATCCCCAAACTACACAACCGATTTGGATAAAATTTCTATTGGACCACTTTAGAAGTATTCCAAATCGGTCAAGGCGTCTTCTAATATCGGTGAACATACATGAAAATAATTGGGCAAGTGCGTGTCGGGCCACGCACAGAGTTCCGTAGTTGCGAATGCCATCTTTGAGTTCATGCCCCTAAAAACGTCTACAACTAATTTTCTATTGAATTTGTATGAAATTTTCCTTTTCCGGGTACTTTTTTTAAGTTGATCGTTAACCCTTTCAATTTGTTAACCCTACCTAGCTCTAATAGTTATCTTTCAAATTATATAGGTAATCGTTATACCTATATAGGGAACTCTGAATTTTATAGGCAGGATATTGCTTTCAGAAAGCACAAGTTCATGATGCGTCATGCACATTGGTTGCTAGCCGCATCGCCTATTACCATGATTCAAATGTCGCCCATTCCCTCGATCGGCTCTTACGATCTGCGCGGGAAGAAACCATTATAACCTAGATAATTGCAATTTCTTTAAAATCACAACTTTTTACCAAAATCTTGCATGTTGTTTCACAATGAAACGTAGACTACGTTTGTATGGAAAAGTCTAGGGTAAGGGTAGAGTCTTAACGATTTTTCCAAAAGCAGTTGTTAACATCATGAAAAATGTATAGTTCATTACAATTCAGCATTAGTTCATTTGCAATGAACTTTAAAAGGTCTCGTGACTGCACCAACGAAATCATAGAGTCTTAACGATTTTTCCAAAAGCAGTTGTTAACATCATGAAAAATGTATAGTTCATTACAATTCAGCATTAGTTCATTTGCAATGAACTTTAAAAGGTCTCGTGACTGCACAAACGAAATCATAGAGTCTTAACGATTTTTCCAAAAGCAGTGTTAAAATCATGAAAAATGTATAGTTCATTACAATTCAGCATTAGTTCATTTGCAATGAACTTTACAAGCCTGAAGGTCTTGTGACTGCACAAACGAATACATAAACAGAATGTATTAGTATGTAAATGGTTCTTCAGTGTTTCGGTGCTAACCGTCTGAATTGATTGGAATTGATCAACAATTGATGCATTTGTCGGCCACGGACGCACATTTGATTAATTTATATGATTCACTGGCATGATATGGCAAGCATGCACTTTTTTTTAAATCTCACTCCTATGCAAGACCATTTCTAGGGGTGGAGGGTTGATAACCAGAGACACAGGAATATTCCTAGTTCAGGTATCAATCCACCATAGTCTACTGCTTTAAATAAGATACTGAGTAGTTTAAGTTGTACCTATGTATGTAAATTATGGTGAGCAATAAACGATTATGTAGTATTTTTTTCGAGCCTTAATTTTGTTTAGCCGACTTCTTAAAAGGAGGAGGTTATCATCTTTTGTATTTTTTGATGTATGTTCACCGATTATTCGACGACGCCAACGCCTGGACCGATTTGGAAAATAATTTTTGTTTAAATGTATATACTTGTCGGGTGGGAAATCGGTTTTTACATACATACATACTATCACGTCTTTATCCCTAATGGGGCAGATAGAGCATTTTGGGTCTTGCGGTTCTATGCAGAGCCCAGGGCCGCAAGACCCAAAAGCCACTTTTAGCGTCATGGTGGGCGAGAAGATGGAAAAGCAATCAATGCAGTGATGGGTTGCTAGCAGCATCGCCTGTTAACATGATTTGCATTTTTTTTTTCGATTTTTAGTTTTGAAAAATTATGTTTGACTATGCCTACTTTACGGAGAATTGCGCAAACATAAATGCATAAGGAAAATTCACAAAGTGATTCCAAGTCATTCCGCTATTTTCAAGGTAGAATCTGATACTTTTTCTAAACGTCGAAATAAACATTTTCTATGGAATTTTTATGAAATATAGGCAGATGACGTTACAGTTTCTTGGAATACAAATAGCTCTTAATATCTGTTTATATATGATCGTAACAAGTGACATTATTTTGTATGATTTTGTTCCTCAACTGTACCAAATAATTTATTTACATCCAGGAAAATACCCAATTATTATTTGAAGTGTATTAGAGTACAGATTTATATGAATGTACATGGAAACAATAAATAAATTAAACGAAATGAATATTTGAGGTGTGTCAGTTCAAATCCGACTCGTAGTGATTTTTTCTTAACATAGGTATTATTAATTTATACATTGTTCCGAGCATTACTTGAGTAATAATAAAAATTGTTCATTATTAACGAACAAATTAAATGGATCATAAATCAGAGTCAACCAGCAGAAGAAGCTTTTCAAATGTATGATTATTAATATCCAATATACATATGCGAAATCATTATTAATACCCAATAATATATAAGGTTAAAAATAGCTCATAGAACTAGCCTCCAACTCATTTGTCAATTTTTTTAATAAAATATATTTAAATCGATGACATCAATTGTATAATATTATATTTATAATTGTATAATAACGCCGAAGCCCGCGACTTCGTTCGCGTGGACTTTGTCTCCGGAAAATGCTCATCAGGCTGAACAACTTTTGCTAAGGCGTCATTTTTATTCCATTCCATTTTCCAAAATTAATTATACCTATATGTTGCTCAGGCCTAACAGCTATATAACAAAAAAGTTTCATTTAAATCCGTCCAGTATTTCCGAAGACAAATAGCAACATTTTACCTGCAAATAAAATGTATATTAAACATACTTACCTTATTCGAAGCCTATATAATGAGAGGGGCACTACTTCCGGTTCTAGTACTAGTCATGACTTCCGGTCTAAGTCCACGCCAGCTCGCCATTTCCGCTTCCCACTATGCTCCCATCCCCACTACGCGACGCTAGCGCCACCTAGGCAGTTGGGTTTTGTAACCCAGTTTGTTCGTCATTGGATCGTCTTTTGTGACACCAGGTAGAACTATAAACTATAGGCTTCGAATAAGGTAAGTATGTTTAATATACATTTTATTTGCAGGTAAAATGTTGCTATTAAACTCACTGTACCGTTATTCGAAGCCTATATAATGAGAGACGTGTCTATTATCGCCTGGTGGTGCTTAGTTACGTCAATGTGATTCTATCTAATAAGTGAGCAGGTTAGGACCTGCGACAATAATGTAATCCAGTAGGCAGCGCATGTGGATTGAGATATTTATACGAATGTAGCAATTAATTTAACAAAATTAATTTTTGCGATATGCAAACATAGTATCTTATCTGGTGGACAGACAGTTTGATTATAAACATATAGGTAAATGTATAAGTAGAGATGTATTTGTAAAGATATCACGCCTCTCACAAGTCTATCAAATGCAGACTTTTCTGTGTTTACGGGGATTTCAGTATTCTATAGTAAAATTAAGTTAAATATCACGTTACGATATCGTGGCCAGACATACAAAATGTGTATGTTTTAAATGTGTGAACCCATACAGGGTTGATATATCACGAAGAAATTCAACATGGTAATTTGAAGTCGCAAAGGCTCAGTTAGCAGAGCGCTCACACTACAAAAGAAAGGTTCGAATCCGACGCATAACTATCATTATATTTAGATACTTAAGCAATAGTACATCGTGAAATATATTTTGTTGTACTGAATTTTATAAGTTTTATCAAATACTCAGTTTTTTTTTATGCTTGTCCTGTACAGCTAATAAGAAGCGTAGATGCTTCTTCTCAGATGCTTATACTCGCGGGCGTGTGGTTCCGACTATCATACCATTTGTGTCCATGTTTCATTATGAAAATATTTATTCTACGTTCTTATTTTGGTTTAAAATAAAACTATCCCACAGCCTTCAGTAGGTCGGCGTAGTAGCTTTGGACTTCATTGACTTCGGATACCAAACGAAACCAGGTGAGAAACCCGGATGTCATATTTTGCCGACTACGTTTGCTTGACATCTTTAGGCAGACTGCGACGATGAATGTAGCAACTGCACGTGTATGCAAACATTTTTAGCAAAAATATTACTAATAACAATACTCTTGACTACTACTTGGCAGGGTTAGATACATGGTTAATGTGTCCCGCACTTGACCTTTCAGTTGCCCATTTTATCTTACATTTTGACAGATGATAAGCGTGGACCCACGTCAGCTTGATGGCGGAACTGCTCTGCTCCTGTAGGATACTCATATGACGGCCATAACACCATTCTTATTGAACGCAAATGTATTATAATGTAAAAGTATTTCACTGTCATTTTAACACAAAATTTAGTGTAGCACGTACTTTTCAAAGTAAAAAAGAAGTTTTAGTATTCGATATTTAATTATATATCAAGTACAGACAAGAGTGGGGTAAATTAGCCTTTCGTGCATAATTTCATCTTGATTGAGTCAGAGATGAAACTCCTGGTCGCTTACGACAAAGGCACGCCGAATTACTAACGCCCTGACATAGAACATGCTAATAAACGAGGGTCAAGGTTCCAAGGTAGGCCTAGTTCTTTGGTAGGGTAGGTCTGGTACAAGGCACCTGTGAATTTTACCTTTTGACTCTGTGTACGTACGTACTATAAGTGTCATGGTAAAAGCATTTTTATTAAAAGCTTTAAAATGAGATTGATTGGGGTTTGTCCACAATCCACGTGAATAAGACTTTGTTGATGATCAATGCATCTGAGGGGTAGGTCTCAATGGAGCTATGACTATGACCCCCCCCCCCCCCCTCAGAAAAGCTGGCTTACATAGGGGTTTGAGGCATTACATTATCCTTCTGCATGGCAATGAGTTAGAGAAAATAACAAAATACTCATAAATAGCCCAATGGAAGTAAAATAATAAGGTGCCATTGGTAGGCGCTCTTATTTAGTTTTACTCGGCAATGAACGGTACACTACGAATCGCGGAGACCGCTAAACTGCATACGTATACGTATATTTCGCTGAACGATGCTAGTCTGAGTTATCCGCGATGCTAAATCAAAACAATGCACCTTCTCTTAATAAAAAAAATAACACGATGTCGCATTCCAATTGTGAACCAAGTAAAATTTTATAAACATTACGTTCCAAGGCGTCTAGAACTATAATGACGTGCTCTTCGACACTGTTTCTAAAAATTTGTACTGGGCAGTGGTGTGATAAGTCTGATCAGAAATTAGTGTACTTGGATAGACTTGCGGAGCAGAGTCTGGGTCCTTGTTTTTCGTACATACCTATTGCTATCACTATTTATAGGTTTTTATGAAGGGCAATAGCTTAAATAAGCTTTTACATGGATCGATGAACGAAGCAGATTTTTCAGTGCTTCTGTTTGTATAATACATCGATGAATAAGCATTGCTTAATCTGCAAAGCAGAACGACTTCTTATGAATGCAGGCGGGTTTGCTATACATTAATGCACTCAGATCATTCTGCGGAATGGGGTGAGACCTTAATGCAGTAGTACGACATCTTGGCAAACATTGAAGCACTCATACCGTCCTGCGGGGCAGAGATCTCATTCGGGGCGATATCCCGAAAAATAAGTGTAAAAGTGATTTTTTTTTTTTGCGCAGCAGTCGTTTTCGAGACGAAATCCCGGAAAATAAGTATAGCAGGGATTATTTTGCGCAGCAGTCTTTTTCGAGACGATATCCCGAAAAATAAGTATAGCAGTGATCATTCCGCTCAGCTTTCCATTCGGGTCGTTTCGCTGAGCAGAGGCCGACTTAGGATCATTGTCATTAGTCGAAGCGCACGGAATTCTGTAGAGCAGAAGTTTTACCATGGTTGCTGCTTCAACAGTAAAATATCCATAGCAGAGGTTCACCTATACTTCCGAGACTGAACGACGTTGCTCGCTCTGCGGTGCAGAATGCGATTGCGTTTTGTTGTAAATCAATAAGACAAGAACTCTGCGGAGCAGGAGTTCTGGTATGAACAGATTTGCTACGTCACTCTGTGGGGTAAAAATGCGATTACAGTTTTCGTTGTAAATTAACACTAATAGGGAACCTGCCTAATGTGTTGTCATGAAATTAGTACCAATAGGAAATCTGCGGAGCAGGAATTCCGGTATGATTACGTTTGTCACATTGCTCAGCGGGGGACCAATGTGATTCCAGGTGTGGTCGTAAATCAATACGATAGGAAACCTGCAAAGCAGGAGTTCCAGTATGATTACGTTTGTCACGCCGCTCGGCGAGGCAGCAATGCGATTCCAGGTGTTATCGTAAAACAACACGACAGGAAACCTGCGGAGCAGGAGTTCCGGTGTGATTACTTACGTATGTCGCGTCGCTCGGCGAGCAGCAATGCGATTCCAGGTGCTGTCGTTAAACAACACTACAGGAAGCCTGCCGAGCAGGAGTTCCAGTGCAATTACATTTGTAGCGTCGCTTAGCGGGGCAGCAGTGCGATCCCAGGTGTTATCGTAAATCAACGTGATAGGAAACCAGCGGAGCAGGAGTTCCAGTATGATTACGTTTGTTACGCCGCTCGACGGGCAGCAATGCAATTCCAATTGCTGTCGTAAATCAATACCATTGGAAACCTGCGGAGCAGGAGTTCCAGTATGATAACTTTTGTCGCGTCGCTTGGCAGGGCCGCAGTGCGATTCCAGGTGTTGTCTTAAATCAATACGATAGGAAACCTGCGGAGCAGGAGTTCCAGTATGATTACGTTTGTCGCGCCGCTCGGCGGGCAGCAATGCAATTCCAGGTGTTGTCGTAAATCAATACAATAGGAAACCTGCGGGGCAGGAGTTCCAATATGATTACGTTTGCCGCGTCGCTTGGCGGGGCAGCAGTGCGATTCCAGGTGTTGTCGTAAATCAATACAATAGGAAACCTGCGGAGCAGGAGTTCCAATATGATTACGTTTGTCGCGTCGCTTGGCAGGGCAGCAGTGCGATTCCAGGTGTTGTCGTAAATCAATACGATAGGAAACCTGCGGAGCAGGAGTTCCAGTATGATTACACTTGTCACGCCGCTCGGCGGGCAACAATGCAATTCCAGGTGTTGTCGTAAATCAATACAATAGGAAACCTGCGGGGCAGGAGTTCCAGTATGATTACGTTTGTCGCGTCGCTTGGTAGGGCTGCAGTGCGATTCCAGGTGTTGTCGTAAATCAATACGATAGGAAACCTGCGGGGCAGGAGTTCCAGTATGATTACGTTTGTCATTACACTCGGCGGGGCAGCAAGCAATAACTATTTTCAGCTTTGGCACATCGGTAGTTCCTTGCTGTAAGAAAGCGTTAGAAGCACCTGCAAATTCATATTATCATCAAATCTGGAATTATTATATTAATAGCTAGTAAACCCTGTAGGGTTGTGTACATTTCAGATAAACTGTTAGAAATATGTATAATAATGATTATCAGGACTGAACAGAAGTACTTGGCAGCGTAGCTGCTTCCTACTTTAAAACTATCAACTAATAGTTAGTCCCAGTTGAAAAACGACCACGAAATATCAGAAAAACATATCTCTATATGGCCACGTTGCAAGTGCATGGTTTAAAACAATTCTGTTCGTGAAGACCACGCCCAAATGGCGATTATGTCACTTGTGCATAAGTTTAAGCATGCGGTTACTTACGGTTTTTCTTTTCCTGAGAAGTTAACCAGACCCATTCTATTATCACATAGCTCAATTTCGCACTTCAATCACTTTGATTGGTTATTCACTCTAAAAAGGCTTAAACTTAAGGGATTACCGTCCCTGTAAGGTCAATAACACTGATAAAAGTACAAAAGAAAATTATATTTTAAATTTAGCAATAGATCTGATTGCCAAACGTAGTAAAAAATTATACGTAGGTAGTTAGATACCGACGTAACCAAATCTAAGAAAAAGAATAAAATACTTTTGAGATAGCAATAAATCATTTACTATCTATAAACTGTAACACAGTTAAAATGTAGAAAAATTATGACCGGAAAATACTGGAGAAAATATTATGGTTCAAATTACTTACGGTTTAACCACGTGAACATTTAATTTGTTACCTCAGATAACCTTAAAATTTTATTCACAGCTGGTGACGCACAGCGCTTTTCCGTTAATATTACCACTTTTTCCTCCTGAAGTTTTTGGCTAGTACCGGTGAGGCGGTTTGAATATGCGTTGCATATTAGGTAACCGTCTCGAACGGAATCAAAAACGCCAATGACGAACAAACTGGGTTACAAAACCCAACTGCCTAGGTGGCGCTAGCGTCGCGTAGTGGGGATGGGAGCATAGTGGGAAGCGGAAATGGCGAGCTGGCGTGGACTTAGACCGGAAGTCATGACTAGTACTAGAACCGGAAGTAGTGCCCCTCTCATTATATAGGCTTCGAATAACGGTACAGTGAGTTTAATAGACAGTTTTTTTTAATTCGTACTCTTTTCGTCGCATTACTATGTCTTTATAGCCTCAATTTTTTTTCGGAAGTTTCATTCAATGTATTTCCAAAAATACATTGAAAGTTGTTTGTGTGTTTTTTTAGATGATATGTTTGTTTATATCTACTTTCATGTGTACGTGCTGAATAATGCTAAGTTTATTAATATTGACTATACGACAAATAACTCTGTCTGTCTGTCTGTTAACTCGTCACGCTTCAACCACTGAAACTATTGGAATATGGGGACTCTTATTGTGTACAAAGTACTAAATTTAGGCAAAGTCGCGCATTACATCTAGTATATTAAATCAAATCAAAGTTTACTAAAAGTTTATCGTTTAATAGTTGGTAACAAGGCTGTGTAGTACTACCTAGTAGTCATAATTTCAGCCGCACAACGTCCACTGCAGGACATAGGCCTCTCCCAAAGATTTCCAAAATCAAGAGCGGCCTGCATCCAGCGCTTTCCAGCGACCCTGGTCAGGTCTTCTGACCACCTTGTAGGTGGGTGCCCTACGCTTCGCTGGCCAGTACGCGGTCGCCATTCAAGAACCTTTTTGCCCTATCGGCCATCGGTTCGTCGCGCTATGTGACTACCTAGTAGTACGGGTTCTTAACTTAAAAAACTGTAAACTGTTGAAGAACTGCTGAATGTAGAAAATTAAGAAAACCAGAAAGAGAGAGAGAAAAAGAGGGCGGTAGGGGGAAAAAATATCTTGACGCGTGTTTCCATATCGTCAGTAAATAAGGTATGAAAAGTTTCATCCTTTCTTCAGGATGGAACCAAAAAAACTGTTTTTTGTTAAGACATCGAGCCGTACTACAATCAATTCTGATAAAATTTCTATAGAACCACCTCACAAGTATGCCATTTTAAACAAAAAAGAATTTTCCAAATTGGTACATGCGTCTTTGAGTAATCGGAGAACATAAATACTTATATCCTTCTTCTTTGAAGTCGGTTTAAAATGGTAATGCGGCGCCTACGGACGTAAAACTGCGATAAGGTGTAAGCAAATATTATTATAATTCTATACCTAAAACTTAATTCCAGTTGCCTTGGGAATAGTTTAGTTCAAATGTTTAATACACGCACGCAAACGCAACTAAGTACCTATACCTGCTTGTACTTTGTGCACAATTAGATGAAATTGACTTATTACTGATTTCTCATATACTATATGTGTACATGTAATAACTAGCTGAAAGCCGGAAGCCTACTACTCGTATACCAATGCTTGCTAAACAAAGGAGTAAATGAGCGGACCTACTAATGTAGGTAGAGGACGTGGATTGAATCGCTCGAATGAAATCGAATTAAAGTGCTCTCAAATTTAATTCAGAAAATCTGAATAGATAAGAAAAATCTACATAATTTAAAGAAGTTGCTTACAAAAATTAAAAAATATTGGTTAAGAAATGCAACCTGTAGGCGAGAACAGCCGGAAATCCGGACACAAGAAAAATAAGGGATTAATTTAAAAAAAACTTGGCTACTACTAGAGTTATAAAGAGTACTCTATGTCATACCGAATTTCATCCAAATCGATTTAGTAGTTTAAGCGTGTGAAGAGGTAACAAACAAACAAATATACAAACTCACTTTCGCATTTATAATATTAGTAGGAAGTAGGACTAGTAGGATTAGAAAGGATGGTATACGTATTTTTTTCTTTTTACTGATTATAAAATAATGGCGAAGATCTCAGATTAAAGACGAAGATACAGCGCATTTAAATTTCGCGTTACGTCACGAGCTACGATTATTAATCAAAGTGACGTAAAGCACCCCTGCCCTTAAGTGACTTAGCTGTTCTAAATCGCTAAACGAAAAAATATGGATCCTTTATTTTAATCTTCTTCTTATCGTGTGTGTTAGTGACTAACACTAGTGTCAGAAATTTTAAACCGCCTTAAAGGCCTCTGACATGGTTTTAGGTAATGTCAAAGACAGTGACCGGGACCGACGGCTTAACGTGCCCTCCGAAGCACGGATCATCGTACTTATTAGACAATCAGGTGATCAGCCTGCAATGTCCTAACCAAACTAGGACAACAACACAAAGTTGTTCTCGTCGCCGGGAATCGAACCCGTGACCTCCGGGTATGAGCCGAATTTTAATAATCTAGTTGATGGACTAAATATATTTTTACTAGATCCACATCCCTTTTGCTGAAGCTGATACGGGGACGCTCGCTCGCTCGGACAATAAAGCGAAGCGATGTAGGCACTTTCGCTGCGTCTGTACGTCACGTAGGTACATGCGTTACGTACAGACAAATCACACAGATTGAGCTAGCCTCAAAGTAAGTTCGAGACTTTTAAATATTTTTTATTTATTTATGTATTTATTTTTAGTTTAGCTGTAGTTTTATTAATACTTCTATTTAGTTTTAATAGATTTGTTCGATTTTTATAGCAAATACATACCTATATATAGATAAACATCCAAGACCCAGGTCAATCTAAAAAAGATCGTTTAACATCTTGACCTGATCAGGGATCGAACCTGACACATCCATTGTGGCGGCCTGACATGGTGACCACTAGGCCACAAAGATCGTCAATCAGTTTAGATGAAAGTCATCAGTCAGAAGTCTACGTCAGAGGTGCTATTTTTCAAGCGCGGAGTCACTAAACGAACGATTTTTTGTATGGAAAAACCAATTTAGATGATTCTGCGTTTCAAAAATAGCACTTTAGAAGCGTTTGGCAGCTCGAAAGTTCAGACACCAGTGTTAGTACTTAGTATTTTTAATAATGCTATAAATCTCTGTAAATTACCGACTTAGCCAGGTTTCCCATCGGTGAATTACATGGATAATTTTAGTTGCAGCAACTGAGACTACATTGTAAAGTTCCGTTGCCACACCGTAATCTGAGCCTATATTCTAGATTAGATTGCCATGATAGTAGGTTCCTAATTGGTGGGGTCACGTCTCGATCTATTTATGACGGCCATCTTTTTCTATACGTAGAATAAAACAGTTACAAAAATGTGTTCTGTACACTAAATATAACTATTTCTAAAAAAAAAAAGGGGGCGATGCAGAAATAGTAATAGAGTAAGAATAAGTATTATAAAGAGTAATCTCCGGAATTACTGGACGGATTCAAATATAACTTTTTTTGTTATATGGCTGTTAAGCCTGGGCAACATAAAAATTGATTTTGGAAATTGGAATACCTGATGCAGAACCATAATGGCCCACCTAAACTATAAGAACTATAAAAATGACGGCGTCATAAAGTCCACGCGAACGAAGTGGCTGGCTTCGGCTAGTATAACATACGCAGTTACATTATACTACGCAGAAATACTAGAAAATTTAACATTATTGACGGAAAAAAGTGACGGAAAAATCTTACACTTTTTTTTCGCCTACTCGCCGTACCGTCCGAAAAGACTTTCGTTTAAAAAATTTGTTATTTTGTTTAGTCAGACAACAAAAATAATCCAAAAGATTAAAGCAAGGAGTTATATTTTTTTGTTTAGCTAAGTTGTCAAAATTCAGAAAGATACAGCGCATCGAAGTTTTTGAGTGGGGGTGACATAAGTCGACTTGGATTAAAATTGTAGCTTATCGTGACGTCAAGCGAAATGCGCTGTATCTTCGTCACTGCCTGTTATTTGCTAATCTCTGTACTACCAGAGCCATACTTGGCCAGAGCAGCCAGAGGACTTGGCCTGCACTCTCCTCGCTGGCCAGACAAATTGCAGAGGTCTCATGATGTTAATAAGCTTTCTTTAGCCTGTATTTCCTAAGTCGCCTTCTACGACATCCACGGGAGGACTTGGAGTGGCCATATTCTACTCTGCCGGAAACCACACAGCTTACAACTACAACTACCAGCCACGCTCCCACTCTTATATATTTAAAATGCTAATTACTATCTCATCAATTAACCAATTTTCTTGCTGTTTTTAAAATATATTTCTTTTCAGTGGTATTTTTTGTTTTATCTATACATATAATAAAACAGTAAAAAGAATGTGTCTGCACATTGAATGTATTTCCAAAAAAAAAATAGGGCCGATGCCGAAGAAATAGGAAAAGAGTAAGATTTTTTGAAGTGAAAACTTCTTTAGCGGCGCGGCGTTGTGCACTTTTTTTGGAATGGGTAAAAAAATTTAAACTCGCGTCAGGACACGTGACCTGATCGAAAATTCGTAAAACGGCGCAGGGCGCTTGCGTGAATGTTCGTGTGTGTTTATGTTACAGCGTGCTAATAAAATGTCATGTTTGTGTACGATAGCCCAATAAAAAAATATTGTATTCTACCACATAAATGAGAGTACTTTTATACTGATAATTAAAGCAATTCGTGCAAAATTATTCCCTAACCATTCCAAAATATCAAAAATGCACAACGTTAATATTCAAGTTTTCACTTCTGCCGGCACTCCCAGAGTGCAACCCGTCGTTTTTTTTTTTAAATGCCTTTCTTTTTTTACACGTAAATTTCCGGAAACTGGACGGATTCAAATGAAACTTTTTTGTTTTATAGCTGTTAAACCTGGGCAACATACAGGGTACCTATAATAGATTTTGGAAAATGGAACACCTGATGCAGAACCATAACGGTCTAGCTAAACTTTATAAAATATAAAAATGACGCCTTAGCAAAAGTTGTTCAGCCTGATGAACATTTTTCGGAATCATTCAGTCCACGCGAACGAAGTCGCGGGCTTCGGCTAGTTAAAACATGCACAGTATCATAGCCTTATAATAACATACGTATTGTTCCAGTTTAAGTAATTTTAAATTGCATGATTAGATCCAATCATCCGATTAAACCAATCAACCTGAATAAAAAAACTATAAATGGGTTTTATACTGCAATGTTCAGCATACGTCAATCCGGTGGGGTATTATCTACCGGCAGGGCCTCTGACTACCTCTGTGACCTAGTGATACTGCCTCCGTGGTGTAGTGGTTAGAGCGCTCGGCTCATACCCGGAGGTCGCGGGTTCGATTCCCGGCGGGGACTACGACTTTGTGCTGTTGTCCTAGTTTGGTTAGGACGTTGTAGGCTGATCACCTGATTGTCTGATAAGTAAGATGATCCGCGCTTCGGAGGGCACGTTAAGCCGGCGTCAGTCCCGGTCACTGTCTTTGACATTGGTCGTTACCTAAAACCATGTCAGAGGCCTTTAAGACGGTTTAAAAACTCTGACACTAGTGTTAGTCACTAACACACACGATAAGATGAAGAAGACCTAGTGATTATCCGTCATGCTAGACTGTCAGACCGGAGGTCCCCGGGTTTGATCCCCGGTCAGATCAAAGTGGATGGAATGATCTTTTTCAGATTTACCTAGGTGTTGGATTTTCTATTAAATGTCCTTTTTAGGGTTCCGTAGTCAAGAAACCCTTAGTTTTGCCATGTCTGTCTGTCGTCTGTCTGTCTTTCCGTCCGCGGTTTACTAAGAGACTATAAGTACTAAAAAGCTGTAATTTAGCATAGGTGTATATGACATAAAACCATGTTTCTTTTATGATAGCTCCCATACAAATACAGTAGAATTGAGATTTTTTTCTGAATAACCCCATCGTGTGGGGTATCGTTAAATAGATCTTTCAAAAATATTTTAAGTTTCACAACACCTTTTTTTGATTTGGGGATCCATTTCCGAAATATGCTAATTTTTGTTAGAGTTACGTGTGCGGGACATTTCCTCTAACAAAATTTTGTTCTCTATCTTCTAAATGGTTATTGTATGTGGACACGTAATAAAATTGACAGGATGGCGTGGCACGACACGCACTTAGTCAATATGTATTCAATACAAATATTTTGAGGGCGATTCAGTTTATTGGTTCATCAAACAGTTTTTGGTTCTCATACAGGTGCTTTTCCATATTGACGTCTTTAATGAGTAATGACTTACTGACAAAAGCTCTACAACTTTTGATTATATTTCAATGAACTAACTATTTTCTAACAAGTCTATTTTGTAACAAATTCACATAGGTTTGTAAATTATCTAGCACTAAAAGTGACCTCACATTACGCTGCTATATAAGAAACAATTATACACTATTTCATCTTTATTCCTCAACTTGGTAGGCAGACTCTGGAGCCGAAAGGTCAAAGGCCACATTTGTCGTGATGGTGCCGTAAACGTGACGCCGGAAAAGGGTATCATATCAATATGTAGTTTCTTTGCAACCTTCACAATAAAATCTCAGGCAAGCATTTAGGCACGCAGTGTATGTAACCCGCGCCTAAATGACTGTGTTAATCCAGAGTGTCAGCTTCCTCCATTCCAAATTTTATCAAAATTAGTCCAGCCGTTGCGCGTGAAAAAGTAACAAACATATACACACCCTCACAAACTTTCGCCATTATAATATTAGTTTAATATCAGAATTAGACAGGCATAATTGCATGTAGACAAAGAAAATATTAAGTAAGCCACGGAAATAAAAGTATTACATACAGAACGGAATCTCCTATACGTCCCGCGCAATATGCGTCTCTGTTCCCCGTCCCCGCACCTCTCCCCCGTTCTCGCCTGTCATCCACCTTCCAACCTCCAGAACAGGGGAGAGGTTCGATTCCGTTCTGTATGTTATGGTGCTTAAAATACGTAACATTTACTAAATATTTTTTTTATGTGACCGAAATATCCAATGTTATCTAAATAAGGTAAGTAATAATTATGTTGAACAATATTTTTGGACAATCAAAGAAAAAACGTAAAATGTACCAGCTGCTTCTCTACCCGAGCAGATATTCGTAAAGCCGTACGACAGAATGGACAAGACTCTGAATCAATTAATAGGCGATGCGTGGGCTAGTATCCCATCACTATTTAATTCCAATTTTCCAACCACAATGATAATGTAGCCTTTGGATATTGCGCCTTAGGCTCTGCCTGTCCCGCTAAGTATAAAGAATGTGTATTTCAAACGTTAAATTTAGCCAAAGCAAACTTTGTTTGAAAACAATATTTACTTAAGTACTTACCGGAAATAATGACGCATGTCCTCCACGTGGCCTTCTCATTATTGCTGCAGCCCCTGACGCAAAATTCCAAAAGGGCTAACAGGAACAAAACCGCCAAAAAACCATAGACAACGATTTGCAGCATCTTGGAAATAGAATGTAAATTCCACACGCCACGAGTGGTCTGTCCGCTCGAGAGATATGAACTAACGTTTGTTTCTGGCAATAGAGTAACTGAATAAAAAAAAAACCTACTCATTAAGTAAATAGGTAGGTGAGGTACAGTTGTTGCGAATATATGATTACGGTGTTTGAGCTGCTGTAGTTTTATACTGTAGATATCAGCATTGTAGGTACCTATACTTGTTTATTATAATTTAATACCTACCTGCCATTGTATTGCGTGCGTATTATGTTAAAACTAGCTTTAACCCGCGACTTCGCCCGCGTAGGAGCCAAAAATAATTCTAAATTCGGTTCTAATAGGATTTATAATCGGTTTTTACGTTATTAAGTCTAATTAGTCATGTTTCTCTATACATTTCTTCCATGCTTCTTCCATGCTGGTCTGGGAGAAAAGAAAAAACGTAGAATCTACCAGCTGCTTCTCTTCCCGCGCAGATCGTAAGAGCCGATCGAGGGAATGGGCGAGATTTGAATCATGGTAATCGGCGATGCGGCTAGCAACCCGTCACTATTTTGATTTCTTTTCCATTTTAACGCCCACCACCACGCTAAGCATGGCCTTTGGGCCTAACGGCACTGGGCTCTGTCTACCCCGTCAGGGATATAGAAGTGAAAATGTATCTGTATATCTATACAAACTTTGGCCTTTTCACCCACTTAGGGGGAATTTTGAAAAATCCTTTCTTAGTTCACCCCTAGACCTGATAAAGAACCTGTGTGCCAAATTTGGAGACTTCCAGACCGAGCGATTTGACCTGTGCGTTGATACATCAGTCAATCACTTTCGCCTTTAATACAACTTGGAAAGGACATACCCGTAATAAGGAGTGACGACAGAGTCAGAAAAGTATGATTGTAATTAGTCTGTCTTTTAGATTATCCAAAAATAATGGACCCGTATTTTTCAGTTTACCAAAAAAGTAAAAATTCACAAAGATACGGAGCGCCAAAGTTCCGGAGTGGGGGCTTGCGACATCATACTTAAGGGTCCCCCGACCCTAGACCAAAATACAACTTTCCATACAAACGTAGTCTACGTTTTATTTCAAAACGACATGTCCGATTTGGGCAAAATTTTGTAATTTCAAAGATATTGCAATTATCTAGGTTTATATTTAGTTTCCGACACTAAAAATATGAACTTGAAATAGAATATAGTGTTTTATATCATTTTTGACCATTAGTATGGGAAACTTCTAAATCGTTATATTTTCTTTCCAGTTCATAATTTTACTATAGGAAACCCAATATAACCCTAGATAATTGCAATTTCTTTACAATTACCAATTTTTACCGGAATCTGACATGTGGTTTCAAAATTAAACGTGTACTACGTTTGTATGGAGAAGTCTAGGGTCGCCGGACTCTTAAGTAAAAATCATGCTTAAGTGTGACGTCACGCGAAATTTATATGCGCTGTATCTTTGTCATTTTTGGTTTCACAGAGAAAAGATAAAATACGTGTACAATATTTTTTAATAATCTTACCGATTGACCAAAAATATTTTTCCATGAGTCATGCCTAATTGCAGCCACCCGGGCAATTTATGGGAATGTTGTTTTTTTTTTGTTTCTCGAATGTGATTTTCATTTTATTATGCTAAAGTAATTTTGTAATAGCCCGTAGTTCGATTTATTACGGGTGTGTCCCTTCCATGACACTCTACACGGACCTATCATAAAAAAAAACTTCAAGATTTTATTTCCCCACATTCTTGGCATGATTAATATGCATACCTGTGCCAAATTACAGCTTTCTTGTACTTACAGTCTCTGAGTAAAACTAAGGGTTCCTTGTTTACAACGGAACCCTAAACAGATCCTCCTTCTGTTTGAAAGTCGGTTAAAAAGATGTGGGTAGCCATTCCAATTTCAAACCGTACCGGATACTGTATCCGTATGAACCTCAACCTTCTTGCTTAGCCACAAAATTGCAAAAAAAAAAACATCAGTCACTAGTCTTCGCCAGTTTTGTTTTCACGTACCTACATTGAGTGTTTTTAACCGATTTATAAAAGGTTATCAATGCGTCGCGATACTTTCTTATATGTTTGGTCACCGATTATTCGTAGACGCGTTTGAAAAATAGCACCTCTGGACCGATTCGGTTTAATTCTTTTTTTTTTTTTGTTTGTTTGAAAAGGTGTACTTATCAGGTGGTGCCTTAGAAATTTCATCAAAATCGGTTGTGAGTTTGGGGGTGATTGGTGAAGCCGGTTTCTGGTTTTGAAATATAATGGGAGATGAACATTTATAATTTTTCAAAACTAAAAATCGACTTCACCCTCAAACTACAGAACCGAATTTATAATTTTTTTATGGGACCGCTTACAAGTATGCGCCCTTTCAAACAAAAGAATTTCTGGCGTCTTCGAATAATCGGGAACATAAATAAAAAAAAGATGAGAGTTTTTGGCGGGAAGTCAAGGGGTCCAGTTGGAGTTTGCTTTAAATTGTTTTGCAAATTGATTCTAGTGGACTTTATAATATGAAATTGGTGTAGTTTGGTGTTATAAATACTCATTCTCATGGACTATATGTGAAATGTTTAAAGTGGACGGTCATAGTGCGGTTGTAGTGATATTTATTTGCGGACTGCGGTGGGCGTCTTTGGGCGCCGTCCGCCACTCAATTGGCTATGAAAACCAGTAGACTCGTATAGATTTGTCGCCAGAAGCTCCCGTGAAGCAATCAAAGGACCTATACCAACCTTTGATAGTATAGTTAAGGGTTTAGGATTAGGAATAAAGAAGAGATATTACTAGACACTGGCAAAATAAGCTTCAACGAAGTTTGACCGCCATAATCAAGAAAAGAAAAAAAAAAAAAGATGCCGACGAATCGATAACCTCTTCCTTTTTAGAAGTTGATTAAAATATTCTTTTACAAGGCAATAGGCATGGAAATCGCAAACAATAAGTCTCTACCTACGTTATGTAATATTATTAGTACCTGGGCGACCGAGCTTTGCTCGGTTACATCTCAAACATCGAAAATACGCGTTTCCCAAACATAAGACTAATCTGGATCGATTATTTACCCCCGAAAACCCCCATACACCAATTTTCAGTGAAATCGTTAGAGCCGTTTTCGAGATCACAGAAATATATAAATAAATAAATATACAAGAATTGCTCGTTTAAAGGTATAAGATTAATTCTGTGCCTACGTGTAATAGTGACTTTAATAATTACGTAACAATTACGTATTTTCAAGATGATTGATTGAGTTATTTTGGTTTTGACTAGACATGGGTTATGAACCATTGGAAACAGCACAAATAACAAGTCAAAGACCGCTAGGTAGAACATTGTACAGGATGTTACAGAGAGGTGAAATTATTCTTAACTCTTTACTTATTTTTATTTGTTTTTTAAGGTTCCGTACCAAAAGGGTAAAAACGGGACCCTATTACTAAGACTTCGCTGTCTGTCCGTCTGGCCGTCTGGCCGTCTGTCCGTCTGTCTGTCATCAGGCTGTATCTCAAGAACCGCGATAGCTAGACAGTTGAAATTTTCACAAATTATGTATTTCTGTTGCCGCTATAACAACCAATACTAAAAACAAAATAAAATAAATCATTAAGAGGGGCTCCCATAAAAAAAACTTGGTTTTTATAGATAATGGTACGGAACCCTTCATGCGCGAGTCCAACTCGCACTTGGCCGGTTATTTTTTATAATGTTCGCAAACTGATTGTTACAATATAAAGAAATGTTCTAGAGCAGTCTTTCCCAAAGTGGGCGATAACGCCCCCTTGGTGCAGGTCTCAAGGGGGGCGGTAAGAGACCCAGAAAGAAAATGTTTTTTTTTTTTTGCTAGGAGCTTTATTTACCTAGGAGGCCTCTTAAACAACGACTGCAAGAGCTCTCGACTCTCAACAACAACCACATAAATATCATCCTCCACTTTGGGAATAAATATTTACATAATATACATATATAGGTCACAATAATTAATTAATTTAATTTGAAGTTATAGTGGTTTTTAAATAGGTGAAAAAATGGGGGCGGTAAAAAAATATTTATTCTCAAAGTGGGCAGTAGACAAAATAAGTTTGGGAACCACTGTTCTAGAGTATCTATTTCAAGCAATCGTAGCACCATGCCAATTTTAAGAACCTTTTTAGGGTTCCGTACCCAAAGGGTTAAAACGGGACCCTAATACTTAGACTCCGCTGTCCGTTTGTTTGTTTATTTATAAAGCTTTATTGTACACAAGAAAGAACACAGATACAAATCAGAAAAGTAAACACACAACGGGGAACTTAATTATCGCCTGTCTGTTACCAAGCTGTATCTGCATTTGAGGTCAATTTGTATATTCTAAGCACTGGCGTATTATAATAAAATAGACATACTGCGACTAAATCCATTAACAATGTAAATATTTGTCAATCTGCAATTATAGGCATAGTGCGATGTTAAGTAAGACGGTTCCATAAAATGAGTGTGGTGGTTCGATTGCTTGAAATTATTAGAAAGTAAATTTAAGGCAATAGTAGGCATCGTGCTACAAAATCTATACTTACAAAATCTTCAAATTTTTAACATGTTCGAATCACAATCGACCTCTCTTAAGAGTCCCTTACCCTAGACCAAAATACAACTTTCCATACAAACGTAGTCTACGTTTTATTTCAAAACGATATGTCCGATTTCGGCAAAATTTTGTAATTTCAAAGATATTGCTAATATCTAGGGTAATAAATGGTTACAGTAAAAACATGAACTTGAAATAAAATATAGTGTTTTATATCATTTTTGACCATCAGTATGGGAAACTTCTAAATCGTTATATTTTCTTTCCAGTTCATAATTTTACGGTAGGAAACCAGTTATTACCTAGATAATTGCAATTTCTTTACAATTACCAATTTTTACCGGAATCTGACATGTGGTTTCAAAATTAAACGTAGACTACGTTTGTATGGAGAAGTCTAGGGTAAGGGGACTCTTATCGGCAGAGGTGAGGTTCACTACCTAACTGTTTTGCCCACCTAAATGATGTCACTACGTATGAATCTACAGGCTTTTTCATAATACTTATAAGGCAAGCTCAGTCCGTGATAATGAACCGGTGTACTTTTTACCAAGATTAAAAAAAACTATTATCTTATATCTCCCATACAAACTAAGCAATCTGCTTTCTTTCTCACGTATACTTCCTGTAGGTAAGTTTTTTATTATCACGGATTAAGAGCCCTACAATTATGTATTTCGCTTTTATCTGAAACACCCTGTTATTAACTGAATAAAATAAATAAGTAATGTTTCATACATTAAAATATGTTATTTTTGTTCTTAGTTCTATTTTCATACTATTGTTTACTCACTGTACCTGTTAGCCTGTTACAAATAAGTAGATACGTACATATTTTACTTGTATTTATTACTTAAGCAGGTTATCTTTACCCATAAAAGGCCTTTTTTCCGTATTTGAACGTCAGTAAATAGTTCAATATTTATTTGGAGCACATCCACCGCCCATTGTACTCATTTAATGCCGCGTTTACACATTCGCGCGAATCGCGAGGCGAATGACGAGGCGAATAACGAACTAGCATGTGTAAACAGTCAGTTCGTTATTCGCCTCGTGATTCGCCTCGCGATTCGCGAGTTCGCGTTGAGGGCGGTTTTTCGGACGCGAATCAAAGGACACGAATAGCGAACACGAACTGGCTGTTTACACTTTCGCCTGCCGGCAGTTGGCAGCTAGCGCCCGACCCAACAGGACGTATATGTACCCGTTGTATGAATTGTATGGAAACATACGAATTGAAAGGTCTAAGTTAACATTTTTTGTGGGCAAATGTGTGTAGACCTAATTATATGTTAAAATAGGCAATCAGACACAAAATAAGATGATATCTCTATATTTAATAAGTACTTATAGCATCAGTGATTTTAATCTTTGTTATTTTCTCTTTTAGATAATTCATTGTTTTATACATTAAATGACCTTTTGATACATTTCTACATATAAATAGAGGACTCTCACTAAATTTATATCCTACTAATATTATAAATGCGAAAGTGAGTTTGTATATTTGTTTGTTAACTCTTCACGCTTAAACTACTGAACCGATATATAACAAATTTGGTATAGATATAATTTTATTTTATTATTAGACAATATAATAAACTAAACTAACTAACAATAATTACAATTAAAAATTAAACTAAATTAAACTAACTAAAATAAACTTAAATACTAAAAATAAATTACTTATAAACTTATACAATTACAAATAAAAAATATCTCTTAAATCCTTCCCCTGCGGAAGAGTGCCCAGAAGGCTGGCAGCATTGCCACGTTGTATGGCAATGCTTATTCTTTGAGCGAAGTAGTTACCAGCCCCCTGGTCACCTGAAACCTCGACCAGCTTTTTACCTATAAAATTAAATAAACTATGCGCAGAAGGCCCCCACGGACCCAAAGTTTCAACCCCGAACGGCTCAAATATGTATGCCTCTCCAAGGCATGCATACTTGCGCCGTTTAATGTATAATTTGAGACTCGGGGAAGGACATAGTGTACTCTTTATCACGAAATTCCCACGTGGAGCGAACCCCGCGGGTACAGCTAGTCTGCGTTTTATAATAACACGGATAAAGTCCACTAGTTTATACCGTATACATATAAAACCGGCCAAGTGCGAATCGAATTTGCGCACTAAGGGTTCCGCACCATTATCTATAAAAAATCGCGTTGTATGGGAGCCCCAAATAAGCTAAAAGCTTAAATATTTTTTTTATTTTGTTTTTAGTATTTGTTGTTATAGCGGCAACAGAAATACATAATTTGTGAAAATTTCAACTGTCTAGCTATCGCGGTTCTTGAGATACAGCCTGATGACAGACAGACGGACAGACAGCGAAGTCTTCGTAATAGAGTCCCTTTTTTACTCTTTGGGTACGGAACCCTAAAAATGACATCTTAGCAAAAGTTATCAGACTGATGAGCATTTTCCGAAGTCATAAAGTCTACGCGAACGAAGTCGCGGGCTTCGGCTAGTTTTAAATAAACATCCCAATCTACCCACCACATACAGGTATATACCTAAGCGCAGGTAAATACCCGAGTAGAAGACATAATTGTAAATGTAGCGTGCATGCCGCCATGCCGCGTTTACACATTCGCGCGAATCGCGAGGCGAATGACGAGGCGAATAACGAACTAGCATGTGTAAACAGTCAGTTCGTTATTCGCCTCGTGATTCGCCTCGCGATTCGCGAGTTCGCGTTGAAGGCGGTTTTTCGGACGCGAATCAAAGGACACGAATAGCGAACACGAACTGGCTGTTTACACTTTCGCCTGCCGGCAGTTGGCAGCTAGCGCCCGACCCAACAGGACGTATATGTACCCGTTGTATGACTTGTATGGAAACATACGAATTGAAAGGTCTAAGTTAACATTTTTTGAGGGCAAATGTGTGTAGACCTAATTATATGTATGTTAAAATAGGCAATCAGACATCAAATAAGATGATATCTCTATATTTAATAAGTACTTATAGCATCAGTGATTTTAATCTTTGTTATTTTCTCTTTTAGATAATTCATTGTTTTATACATTAAATGACCTTTTTTATACATTTCTACATATAAATAGAGGACTCTCACTATATCCTACTAATATTATAAATGCGAAAGTGAGTTTGTATATTTGTTTGTTAACTCTTCACGCTTAAACTACTGAACCGATATATAACAAATTTGGTATAGATATAATTTGAGACTCGGGGAAGGACATAGTGTACTCTTTATCACGAAATTCCCACGGGGAGCGAAGCCCGCGGGTACAGCTAGTCTGCGTTTTATAATAACACGGATAAATTCCACTAGTCTATACAGTATACATATAAAACCGGCCAAGTGCGAATCTAATTTGTGCACTAAGGGTTCCGTACCATTATCTATAAAAAATCGCGTTGTATGGGAGCCCCAAATAAGCTAAAAGCTTAAATATTTATTTTATTTTGTTTTTAGTATTTGTTGTTATAGCGGCAACAGAAATACATAATTTGTGAAAATTTCAACTGTCTACCTATCGCGGTTCTTGAGATACAGCCTGATGACAGACAGACGGACAGACAGCGAAGTCTTCGTAAAAGAGTCCCTTTTTTACCCTTTGGGTACGGAACCCTAAAAATGACATCTTAGCTAAAGTTATTCAGACTGATGAGCATTTTCCGAAGTCATAAAGTCTACGCGAACGAAGTCGCGGGCTTCGGCTGGTTTTAAATAAACATCCCAATCTACCCACCACATACAGGTATATACCTAAGCGTGGGTCAATACCCGGGTAGAAGACATAATTGTAAATGTAGCGTGCATGCCGCCATTATGTCCACGTCCTCCATATTCGTGTGCGAATCTCATAATGAATCAACACACGAATGTGTAAACAGCAGTTCGCGTCGGCATGCGTACACGAATAGTTCGTGGAATGTTTCGTCGAATGACGAGGCGAATAGCGAACACGCATGTGTAAATCCGGTATTATGTCCACGTCCTCCATATTCGTGTGCGAATCAACACACGAATGTGTAAACAGCAGTTCGCGTCGGCATTCGTACACGAATAGTTCGTGGAATGTTTCGTCGAATGACGAGGCGAATAGCGAACACGCATGTGTAAATCCGGTATAATGTAAAATTTATTCCTTGTTATTTTTTGTTATTCTTTTGGTGTACATGCCGCGTTCGAGGCGAATCACGAGGCGAATAACGAACTGACTGATGCCGCGTTTACACATTCGCGCGAATCGCGAGGCGAATGACGAGGCGAATAACGAACTAGCATGTGTAAACAGTCAGTTCGTTATTCGCCTCGTGATTCGCCTCGCGATTCGCGAGTTCGCGTTGAGGGCGGTTTTTCGGACGCGAATCAAAGGACACGAATAGCGAACACGAACTGGCTGTTTACACTTTCGCCTGCCGGCAGTTGGCAGCTAGCGCCCGACCCAACAGGACGTATATGTACCCGTTGTATGACTTGTATGGAAACATACGAATTGAAAGGTCTAAGTTAACATTTTTTGTGGGCAAATGTGTGTAGACCTAATTATATGTTAAAATAGGCAATCAGACATCAAATAAGATGCTATCTCTATATTTAATAAGTACTTATAGCATCAGTGATTTTAATCTTTGTTATTTTCTCTTTTAGATATATTCATTGTTTTATACATTAAATGACCTTTTGATACATTTCTACATATAATTAGAGGACTCTCACTAAATTTGTATCCTACTAATATTATAATGCGAAAGTGTGTTTGTATATTTGTTTGTTATCTCTTCACGCTTAAACTACTGAACCGATATAGAACAAATTTGGTATAGATATAATTTGAGACTCGGAGAAGGACATAGTGTACTCTTTATCACGAAATTCCCACGGGGAGGGAAGCCCGCAAGTACAGCTAGTCTGCGTTTTATAATAACACGGATAAAGTCCACTAGTCTATACAGTATACACTACGAATAATAATTCTCATTATATAATAAGAGAATTATTATTCGTAGAGTATACATATAAAACCAGCCAAGTGCGAATCGAATTTGCGCACTAAGGGTTCCGTACCATTATCAATAAAAAATCGCGTTGTATGGGAGCCCCAAATAAGCTAAAAGCTAATATTTAATAAAAAATATTTATTTTAATTTGGTTTTAGTATTTGTTGTTGTAGCGGCAACAGAAATACATAATTTGTGAAAATTTCAACTGTCTAGCTATCGCGGTTCTTGAGATACAGCCTGATGACAGACAGACGGACGGACGGCGAAGTCTTCGTAAAAGAGTCCCTTTTTTACCCTCTGGGTACGGAACCCTAAAAATGACATCTTAGCAAAAGTTATTCAGACTGATGAGCATTTTCCAAAGTCATAAAGTCTACGCGAACGAAGTCGCGGGCTTCGGCTAGTTTTAAATAAACATCCCAATCTACCCACCACATACAGGTATATACCTAAGTGTAGGTAAATACCCGGGTAGAAGACAGAATTGTAAATGTAGCGTGCATGCCGTCATTATGTCCACGTCCTCCATATTCGTGTGCGAATCTCATAATGAATCAACACACGAATGTGTAAACAGCAGTTCGCGTCGGCATTCGTACACGAATAGTTCGTGGAATGTTTCGTCGAATGACGAGGCGAATAGCGAACACGCATGTGTAAATCCGGTATGACATTCGCGCGAATCGCGAGGCGAATGACGAGGCGAATAACGAACTAGCATGTGTAAACAGTCAGTTCGTTATTCGCCTCGTGATTCGCCTCGCGATTCGCGAGTTTGCGTTGAGGGCGGTTTTTCGGACGCGAATCAAAGGACACGAATAGCGAACACGAACTGGCTGTTTACACTTTCGCCTGCCGGCAGTTGGCAGCTAGCGCCCGACCTAACAGGACGTATATGTACCCGTTGTATGACTTGTATGGAAACATACGAATTGAAAGGTCTACGTTAACATTTTTTGTGGGCAAATGTGTGTAGACCTAAATATATGTTAAAATAGGCAATCAGACATCAAATAAGATGTTATCTCTATATTTAATAAGTACTTATAGCATCAGTGATTTTAATCTTTGTTATTTTCTCTTTTAGATATATTCATTGTTTTATACATTAAATGACCTTTTGATACATTTCTACATATAATTAGAGGACTCTCACTAAATTTGTATCCTACTAATATTATAAATGCGAAAGTGTGTTTGTATATTTGTATGTTATCTCTTCACGCTTAAACTACTGAACCGATATAGAACAAATTTGGTATAGATATAATTTTAGACTCGGGGAAGGACATAGTGTACTCTTTATCACGAAATTCCCACGGGGAGCGAAGCCCGCGGGTACAGCTAGTCTGCATTTTATAAAAACACGGATAAAGTCCACTAGTCTATACAGTATACACTACGAATAATAATTCTCATTATATAATAAGAGAATTATTATTCGCAGAGTATACATATAAAACCGGCCAAGTGCGAATCGAATTTGCGCACTAAGGGTTCCGTACCATTATCTATAAAAAATCGCGTTGTATGGGAGCCCCAAATAAGCTAAAAGCTTAAATATTTTTTTTATTTTGTTTTTAGTATTTGTTGTTATAGCGGCAACAGAAATACATAATTTGTGAAAATTTCAACTGTCTAGCTATCGCGGTTCTTGAGATACAGCCTGATGACAGACAGACGGACAGACAGCGAAGTCTTCGTAAAAGAGTCCCTTTTTTACCCTTTGGGTACGGAACCCTAAAAATGACATCTTAGCAAAAGTTATTCAGACTAATGAGCATTTTCCGAAGTCATAAAGTCTACGCGAACGAAGTCGCGGGCTTCGGCTGGTTTTAAATAAACATCCCAATCTACCCACCACATACAGGTATATACCTAAGCGTGGGTTAATACCCGGGTAGAAGACGTAATTGTAAATGTAGCGTGCATGCCGCCATTATGTCCACGTCCTCCATATTCGTGTGCGAATCTCATAATGAATCAACACACGAATGTGTAAACAGCAGTTCGCGTCGGCATTCGTACACGAATAGTTCGTGGAATGTTTCGTCGAATGACGAGGCGAATAGCGAACACGCATGTGTAAATCCGGTATAAAGAGTTATCTATCTATCTATCTATCCTTTTTCCATACTGGCCTGGAAGAAAAAACGTAGAATGCATAGCTGCTATACTGTTCCCGCGCAGATCGTAAAAGACGATAGAAGGAATGGGCGAAAATGCGAATCATGTTATTGGCCATGCGTGCTCCCTCCCTCTGAAAGTGGTCCTTTTTAATCTAAGTCTCTCATGCTGACAGGACCACAAGATCCAACATGCTCTGTTTACCCTGTTAATCGAAGAAAATATTATAGTACTAATTTATTCTACCTACCTTATGTATTTAAGTATATTTATATTTGGTAGGTATAATTTGTTTCAGTCTGGTAGGTATTTACGTAGTTAGTTATTATTAGCACAGAGTAATAATATACTACGTTATTAGTAATCTGTGGTTTGGTAAATGTTAGTGAGTCCGTGATGGAATGATGAACAATTAGAATATTTATGCATTTAGGTAGCTTGGTTAACTGAATCCCAGGTAGCAAACTGACGTCAGCGACGTATAAACGACGTCACTTATAGGTCATAATAGGGTCGGCCGTTTATTCGTCGAGAGCAGACGTTAAAATGACGTCAGTTTAGGGTCAGCGTTGAGCAGGACGTCGTATTTACGTCAAATTAAAGGCAAGTATCTGGACGTACCATATACGCCGCCAAGAGGACGTTTTGCTGACGTCTATTTAGGGTCAGTTTTTGGACGTACCATATTCGCCACAAAGTGTACGTCTTACTGACGTATATTTAGGGTCAATATCAGGACGTACCATATACGACGCCACGAGGACGTTTTACCGAAGTAAATTTAGGGTCAGTATATGGACGTAAGTACCTACCATATTCGTCCCAACGTGGACGTTTTTTTGTTCAAGACTTTTAAGGTAAAAGTAACATGTACTCAGTGATACAATTAAGTGAAAAAAAACAGCGGAACCGAATCGGTGGTAGACGCCAAGGCATTGTAAAGTTGGCCACCTGTTAAGTTTAAGTAAAAGTACGGTTTAAATCATTTTTCCATGTCCTTAAGTCTATGGTCTTAAAAAACATGGTCCCTGTATCATTGTTCTGGCAATTGTGTCCCATTGTCCTTTATTGCATCTTAAATATAGATTATACTACTTACATTGTGTTTTTTTAGTTTCATCCATAAAAGTTCTTGAGTCTCTTCAAGACACGTAGGAGGCAAACGTAAATGCTATATGCTAAGCACTAAATTCTATCCTACTATCACGCGTAAGGATTTGCGAGATGGAGTGAAAAGGGATAGAATATAACACGAACCGTAGTCTTTTGATCTAGGGCCCCTGACCAATAACTTAGAACCATCGTAGAGCTTAAATGCGCAGCTCAGGCTTTAGTGCCAGTTTTGCCAGCACGTTATTTCACTCAATAGTCAGGGCGGTTCTCTTTTTTAACAAACTACCTACCCAAACTACCTAAGTGGAGCATATTGCCATGCTAACGATATCAGCTGTAAGTGTGTTCTTACAATCTATATAATACCCGCTGTCCAAATTCGTGTTGTCTTTGTTAATTAATTTTATTTCCTCTAAATTAGGCAGTTGTAGACTTCGTCCATTCCGAAAAAATTAAGACGTAAAAAGCATTAAGTAATAGTTCTAATCATAACCATAAAACCTTTTATTTTAAGTAATATTGTATGCAAGTGTTAGTTTCTTAGAAAATCCCTAGATGGCGCTGTTCAAAATTAAAACTGGTTATGGTATCTTTTATGTACATTCTTATTACTTGGTGCATATTTCCAATTAATCGAGTTCAGCAGTAGTGTGTGGTTTAATTTCCATATCGGTGTGCGACGGTAGCGACACCCAAGACACACTGTACATATCATGAGCTCCCGTAGTAGTGCGGGAAGTAGTGTCATAAGGTGCAAATTTTGGTATCGGAAGAATTCACTTGGCACAGATGTAATATACGTAAAGTTAAGCTAATTTAGCCCGGTAGCCATCCCCCACCCCCTGGGGGGTAGGCAGGGGGGGCATTCAAAGTTACTCGCCGCCGCGCTTCAGAAAAAAAATCATATCAGCTTTTATTTACCTAACACCTCGAGTATGGTGTCACTTTCTGATAAATCGGGGATGAGGAATTCAATTTTGAGTATAATTTTACATTTAATGTATAGGTTAATAGTAAAAAAAGGAAAATATTGACGAAAATATCAAAATCGGATTGCAGTTTTTTTTATTTTAACAGATTTATTTTGCCAGAAACCCGGAATTTCGTGTTTAAAAAAATATTAACTTAAAGCATATTTATCTAGCTTTAAAAAAATATATACTTTATTATAAATAGCTGTCATACATCTATCTGAAAAAAATCGGACATGGCACGCGGCGGCGCCTAGAAACTTTTTCAATCGTCTCATCTTACATAATTTGTTGCAAGTATTAAGTTGTTTTTTATGAAAAATATATAGAATACATACTTAACTTAATTATTGACTGTCGTTTATGGTCTTATATATCAATAATAGTATTTTATATTTATATTTGTAAATTTTTTCATTTAAATTTTTCACCACAGTGGTATAATTCGGTACATTTTAATAGTTTTCTTAGACAGTTGCACCTAACACTGCACCCTGACTTGCACTTGCACCGAATCAGGTCACGACAAGCGGTAGCAGCCACTGGTGCAGTAGTCCACTTTGGTTTCCAATTATTTGATTCCATTTCCTATCCCCAATCCGCCGGACTGGGAGGATTTAGAATCGGCAACATCGCTTGGCCCCAAACGTGCACTGCACACCATGCTAAACAGCTCTTATGCTGCCGAAAATTCTCTAGCTGTCAGTCTTTTTTAGAGAATATATCCCTCCTGCACTCGTTTAATGATATGCACTGACTGGATCTAAAACGAAAATCCGGTAAGTAGGTATTGCATTATTATTTTGGTTAAAATAAAATACAGCTATATATACCTGACATGCTTACTTATCATACATCGTTACTCACTGGGTAACGATGCAGCGGACGAGCTGACACTGAAGGGACCCCTTCCGATGGCCCCGATTCCCTTCACGCAGGTTCTCTCCTTGTTTAAGAGTCGTATTGGCGAAGAACTGGCTCAGTCTTGGCAGGCTAAGGAGGCGCTGCCCCAATGAGACAGACGTTTATCCCGACGTCTGTTAGCACTGCCGAGGAACCTACGCCCTATGATTAACATTATTACTGGTCACTGTGCACTAAACAAACACCTTTTCACCCTAGGTTTAAGTAACAGTCCTCGTTGCAGAGCATGCATGGAGGCTGAAGAAACTGCGAGCTATCTCCTCCCGGAGTGCGATGGTATCGCACACATAAGAAAAAAGTTCCTAAAACATCCGGAAACCATGACGCAAAACGGAACTGGCAAATTCGGGCCTAATTGCGAAAAATTGTCCTCGTGGGAAGCAAGAAGTAATATCATACATTGTTATGACAAATTTTGAATAATTTGGTTAGAGTTTTCTATGTCTTTGTCATTGAACATATTAAATACATTAGTTGCTGATGGAAAAGTATTCCATGCTTCGTCAGCAACATGCACAATTATTCTCGTATGGGCATTCAGCTTCGTGGTTACAGGGGTCGATGTTATTTTTACAACGATCGCTGCTGCTAGGAACAGTCGTATGACTGTTCTTAGCAGCTGCTTTTGAAGCATAAAATACTTTTCCATCAGCAACTAATGTATTTAATATGCTCGCTGACAGACACGTAGAAAACTGTAACCAAATTATTCAAAAATTTATCATAACGATGTATAATAAGTGAGCATAAATTAAATTGTATTTACGTGGTTATAAATGACAGGTATATATAGCTGTATTTTATATTAATCAAAATAATGCAATACCTACTTACCTAATTTTCATTTTAGATCCAGTCAGTGCACATCGTTAAACGAGTGCAGTAGGGAGATTTTGTCTAAAAAAGGCTGACAGCTAGAGAATTTTCGGCAGCATAAGAGCTGTTTAGCATAGTGTGCAGTGCACGTATGGGGCCAAGCAATGGTGCCGATTCCAAATCCTTCCAGTCCGGGGGGATTGGGGATAGGAAATGGAATCAAATGATTGGAAACCAAAGTGGACTACTGCACCAGTGGCTGCTACCGCTTGTCGTGAACTGATTCGGTGCAAGTGCAAGTCAGGTTGCAGTGTTAGGTGCAACTGTCTAAGAAAACTATTAAAATTTACCGAATTATACCACTGTGGTGGATAATTTGAATGAAAAAATTTACGAATATAAATATAAAATACTATTATTGATATATAGGACCATAAGCGACAGTCAATAATTAAGTTAAGTATGTATTCTATATATTTTTCATAAAAAAAAAACTTAATACTTGCAACAAATTATGTGAGATGAGACGATTGAAAAAGTTTCTAGGCACCGCCGCGTGCCATGTCCGATTTTTTTCAGATAGATGTATGACAGCTATATATAATAAAGTATATATTTTTTTAAAGCTAGATAAATATGCTTTAAGTTAATATTTTTTTAAACACGAAATTCCGGGTTTCTAGCGAAATAAATCTGTTAAATTCAAAAAAACTGCGATCCGATTTTGACATTTTCGTCAATATTTTCCTTTTTTTACTATTAACCTATACATTAAATGTAAAATTATACTCAAAATTGAATTCCTCATCCCCGATTTATCCGAAAATGACACCATACTCGAGGTGTTAGGTAAATAGAAGCTGATATGATTTTTTTTCTGAAGCGCGGCGGCGAGTAACTTTGAATGCCCCCCCTGCCTACCCCCCAGGGGGTGGGGGATGGCTACCGGGCTAAATTAGCTTAACTTTACGTATATTACATCTGTGCCAAGTGAATTATTCCGATACCAAAATTTGCACCTTCCATACATTGGGTGACACTACTTCCTGCACTATAGGTCCTACTCCTGACTTATATGTATGTGTATAACGTCAGTTGCTGCCCTAATATGTACGGCCCAGTAACGTCCCTATGAATTCAGTATATGACGTCACTCAAACGTCAGTGGTTGCCCTAATATGTACGGCCCAGTAACGTCCCTATATGACGTCTCTCTAACGTCTGTAAACTGACGTCTTGAGGCTGTGACAAATTGACGTCATCTGTTGGGACCCCCCGACGTCGAGACATGACGTCTCTTACGTCGAGCAGTACCGTAAACGGACGACATAATGACGTATAAATGCTACCTGGGATACTGTTTACAGTTTGAGCCCGCTTCTGATACCTACTTAGATCTTAGCAGATCTAAGTAGGTATTAGAAGCGGGCTCAAAATAGCAAAGAGGTAGCGTTCTCAATCAGATATCTACCAGTAGATTATTATCTATCGAGCGAGCACGATGCGCAAACGAAGAGCCACTGCACCATAGCCTAACGAATCAGCTCCTTGGAGTGACAGTGGGCGGGGCCCATAGCATGAAGAACCGATGGCCGATGGGGTAAAAAGGTACTAGAATGGTGGCTCGTAAGCGGGAAGCAAGCGCTGTGTAGTGTATTAGAAACTATCCACCGGACAAGGTTGCACAGAAATTCTGGTTGCAGGCCGCTTGAGGGAGGCCTATACAAAGCCAGCATCCGGCTGACTTCTATGCTGATATGATGAAATATCCTCGCCTAAATTTTAACAAAAAAATCTCGATTGTCAATGTCACTGTCAAAATTGACGGCTGTCAAATGAGACCTGTTGTTGATAGTTGATTATTGTTCTTTTCGTGACTCATTATAATCTTTTTATTTCATAAAAACAACATTTAAAAGTAGATATATTTGTAGCAAAATGGAAAAAGAACTAGATAGAGTTGTGGAAGAGATAATGTCAACGCCGAACGTAAACGGTTGTTTAGTTGCGGACCACCAGGGCTTGTGTTTGGCCTCCAAGGGGACGGCGCACGTTGATTCTGCGGGTATTATCGTCGCCTTGTCGGACCAGGCCTGCAAACTGCAGCCCAACCTCAAACCGCCCACCGTTAGCTTGGAGACGGACAAAAAGCAATGCCTAATTCAAAGACACGGGACTATCACTGGCGCGATTTTTAAACAGAAAGCTTAGTGAGTTGTTTGCATACATTCATCTTTTACTAGTTTACTACACATTGGCCATACTCTGCTTCCATAAATAACATAGATTGAGCTAGCCCCAAAGTAAGTTCAAAACTTGTTTTATAGGACGCTAACTCAACTACTATAATTATAATATATAACTTAACTCAATAGGTACTACCTGGTTCCGTGGGCATTTTTCCACGCCTAGGCTATTCTAATAAGCCCCTTGCACGTGAGGGACTCAATAGGTACTATATTTTATAAGAAATACATAGGTACAGATTATGATAAACATCTAAAACCCAGGTCAATTTGAAAAAGACCATCTTGACCTGACTAAGAATCAAACCCGGGACCTCCTGTGCCTGGCATGATGACACAGAAGTTGTCATAGTCCATATGAAGGAGACTTTGTTTTATAATGTAAGGATGTATTGATAAGTTCACATCAATTGATAAGAGTAGGTCAATATGCCATCATCAACATATTCAGTTTAAAAATATGTTGTCAGCGCCGGATTTAGAGGTCGAGAGGCTTCAGGGCAACAAAGGA
Source organism: Acrobasis consociella (assembly GCA_963555685.1). NCBI lineage: Eukaryota > Metazoa > Arthropoda > Insecta > Lepidoptera > Pyralidae > Acrobasis > Acrobasis consociella. The sequence goes on from OY743106.1 coordinate 2,097,652, forward strand.
GTGGAGGCCCCCTGGCCCCAAATTATTTTCCAAATAAAGTGGACAATTTTTTTCAGTTGAGTTTTTCAATAAATAATTTATTGTGGAACCAAGTATAGATTATTTTATTATTTAACAAACATATAAATATAATCGGAAACGAGAAATATCTGAAATTAAATTTTAGCGTTAACGAATGGAATCTTCCGAGCTTTTTTCGTCTAAAAATCGTTTTTTGAAGTCTCCATTGTGGGGGCCCCTCTTTCATGGAGGCCCCGGGGCTGTAGCCCCGGTTGCCCCCCCCTAAATCCGGCCCTGTATGTTGTGTTTAAAAACACATATTAAAACAAGTTTTAAACAATGTATTAAACATTAAGAAAAAAACAATTTAAAACTAGTTTTCAAAGTAAATAATCTTTTCTAATTTTCATAATAAAAATCCTATTGGTCTTAAGTATAGTATATTCTTGAGGAATCGATGTAAATTGTTCCCAAATCGCATGTTTTTGTCCTGGAGTTGTCATTTTAAGTGTTATCAGTCACAGAATTAATAACGAAATGAAATGTTAGAGAGAAAGGCACTCCTATTTATAAAGAACTAGCAGTCCATCCCGGCTTCGCCCGTGGTACATACATAGCCTATGTCACTCAGGGATAACATACCTATCCAACAGTGAAAGAATTTTTAAAATCGATCCAGTAGTTTCGGAGCCTATTCAATACAATCAAACAAACAAGCAAACAAACAAACAAATCTTTCCTCTTTATAATATTAGTGTAGATAAAATTAGAAAGAATAAAGTCCCGCTAGGAAAGTCCCTAAATCGGCCTCGAAAGGAAGTAATTCCACTGTGGGTACTCTATTTCCCTAAATACAAAGCGCTTCTGCGGTTATTCACCTAATATAAAGGGGTTTCCCCCATTAACAATATTTAAAACATATAGAGTGAATGTACTGATTAGAGATATGCATGACAACATAAAATAAACTTTTATCCATTGATAGATTTTTGTATATATTGATTATTTAACGCATTTGAAAGTATTTAGTCTAGAAATGAATTAATATAGTTAATTGATGATAAAATTAAGGGCTGAACTGAAAAACACTTATTTAAAACAAATTGAACTGTATGTTTTATAAAATTTAAAAAAAAACTGTTTTTTTTTCAACCCTGGGTGCCATTCACTCTGGTGCCCTAACCTCTTTGTAATTTTCACAACCTCTTTCATGAAATTATCTTTGTTTCAGGTTACAGATTTATCAATATCAAGACTGATACTATAGAAACTGCTGGCTCCAAAATATGATTTTCATACTTTCAGTCAATATTTTTTGCTCTGCTGATAATCATCCATCTGAAAAGCCATTTTTTAAAATGTTCAAATTTGTAAAAAAAAAGTCCTCCGGTACAACTACTCCATATTAAAATCAGTTTCCTGGATACATTTCACCTAATATGATTAAAGCAACTTCAAATAGGTAGAACTTGCAAATGTATTTTTTATGGATATTACTTCTCCTTTCTAGAGAGGAGACCTTTGCCCAGCAGTGGGACAGAGGTTAATTTAAAAAAAGACTTTTCCGTTTATAAAATGATTTTTTATCAATAAATCATTAATCATTTATATCATTTATATTATTTGTCAAACATTGGTACAAACATTGGTACAGACAGAAGTGCCAATATTGAAAGACGAGAGTTGCCTAGCTTAATTTTTTTTTACTTACTAAAACTGTTAGTTTGTAAAATGGCACCACAGGTAGGTAATTCATTAACTGATTTATTTGCGAGAGTATAAGTGCAAGTTAGGCCCATTGCTACCAGGTCAAGATCTGATAATGGGACCTTGAGTTATCGGAGGCACTCCTCAAATAATTCTAAGCACACATATGTAATGAGGGTTTTCAAAAATGTGTGACGCCAGGTGGCAGCACAGTGACGTCAGGCAGGTCTGGTCCAATCGACTGTTGTCATTGGACCATCAGTTGACAGCTTTATCAAATGCTCCAATCCTGCTCCGTCAAATGTATCCATGGAATTGTATGTACTTGCAATGTATCCAATGACATAATAAATAAATATATAGGGACAAATTACACTGATTGAGCTAGCCCCAAAGTAAGTACGAGACTTGTGTTATATGGGATACTAACTCAACGATACTATATTTTATAACAAATACATATACTAGATAAACATCCAAGACTCAGGACAATTTGAAAAAGGCCATTTTCCAACTTGCCCTGACCAGGAATCGAACCCGGGACCTCTGGGTGGCGGACTAGCATGATGACCACTACGCCACGGAGGTCGTCAAACAGCATCATAACCTAGACTTATGCTGCCATCTGGTGTCACATTTTTGATAAGAAACCCTCAATTTTGATGTTATTGTCCGTAAAGCAAGTTGAATGCAAATACAAGTTATATTCTCTTTGGCAAATATTCAGTAGTTTCATTTGAAATAGCTTGAAGTGCCTTTTATATTTTGTTTATAGTTTAAACCTAAAAAAGTTTTATATAAAAAACGGAAACAAGAAAGTTAATTGTTTTGATTTATTAAATTCTTTATGATCGGTTAACTGCATGTTTTCTGTAAAATATGTAAAACGTAAGAGTTGAATAATTATAATAAGTATAAGAATGTATATAAAATAAAACTTTTTATTATTAAATCATTTTTTATTTTCCTACTGTTCCTATTTGAACCATTGATAAAAATTAATTGGATTTGATCATTTCAGTTACTAAATTCAACTGTGAATGTTAGGTACCTATATAACAGGATCATTAAAGATGCCAAGAAAAGAAAATAAACAGGAAAGCAGGCCCTAGGCTTGAAGCAACACATAAGAAAGATGCAATCAGGAACGCGCTAAGAGAAATTCTATAGAATAAATAAAAAGTCCGGTTCTCAATATACACACATTTATTACAGATATGCCTTCCTAGACAGTAACGTTAACCCGACGAGAAACAACTGCAACTGCTTACACTAACAACTATGTATACAATATAGTACCTGATACTTTACGAACAATTTACCGTACTTCAAAACTTCACTCAGCGCAGAAAATCTGAGAATCGTCACTAACGTCAAAATATTCCATATACATTGCTTGTAATGTAGTGTAGTGATTAACCTTAATTTTATCATTACTAGCAATGTACATAAAACGAAAACGACACGCTCTCACAAGATGGCGCCGGCACATGAAACGGTTGGACCTTCCTTTTTCGATTCTGCGAAAGCCCGTGGTACGCGAGCAGTCATTTCTGGAGACCTATTTTTAAACGTTCGAATTAACGAATACATAATGTGTAGTTTCCAAGGCACCACTTCGTTCTTAGTTACGAAGCACCGTATATTCAAACACGGAAGCTCAAATATTATTTTTGGTTTAAAAACCACATTATGAACAAAGTGAATGGTTAAGTATAATCTGTCCGTGACAAACAATACAATTGTTTCTTTGTCATTTGTAGCGGAAACAATTGGTCAAGAATCAAGATCTAATTGCAAATACCCACTTGGCATTAGAACGGATTCGTCGCTTTTCGTCAGAAACGCAACTGGTAAGATACTCATTTCGCCAGAAAACGCTTGCTGACAGAAACGCATTTCGTCAGATTTGAAACTCGTCAAAAACGCAACTTGAGAGACATGCATTTCGACTCGACAGTAAATTAATTAATAGAATTTAAAAGCTTGTTGTCATTATGCATATATGCAACTAGTAAAATGAAGTAATTTACTATTTCTTATTTAATACGTATCTGTCGAGTTGCGTTTCTGACAAGTTGCGAGTCTATCATGAGAGATGACAAGATGCTTATCTGACCAGTTGCGTTTCTGACGAAAAGCGATGAATCCTTATTACGATTTAAACAGTGGCATTTTGGAAATGCTCGACCAATCAATGGTATGACTTCCGCGTTCAAAAATAGGCCTCCTGATTCGCTTGAACTCCACTTGACATAGCGCATAGTGCCGACATAAAATGTTAATTATTTACAGATTTTATGCCCTGATTCAAAGTTTCATCTGCAACAGAAGTTTCTTAGGCTCTAATAAACGTGCTTGACTATCATACAACATAGTTATATACATATAAATAAATTCTGACAAGTTCTTAAATAGATATGATTTAATGACAATAAAAAATAACATTAGATTATGACAAAATAATTACAAATTATCCAAGGCATTAAAAAATATTCCAACATTCAAGCTAGTGTTGCCAGCCGTTTAAAATAAAAAATAAATCTGGAAGTTACTACTGAGGCCTTAGTATGCTGGCAACACTTATTATAAAAAACCATACCTCATAAAAATATTCACAAATGTTGGCTGAACCGTGAGCAAAAGTTTTAAACCTAGAAAAACATTACCTAAAGACTAGGGTCTTATACACAATTAATACTCGCCAAAGGGCGTGAAACATTTTCCTAAATATTTTATAAAAATATCTGGCGATTACGTAACAACGAACTGGGATCTACAGTGTGTCATTGTGTATATTAATCTATATTTTTTTGCTCAGCCATTACACGTCAGCGGATACGGGGGGTCATGCACCCCTCTTCCCACCCCCCGTCCGCTTTAACGAGTCTTCGCCTACGGGGCACAGGGGCGCGGGGGTGCGGACGGCTTACGGGCCTTCGCTAAGTTACGCGGGCGCACGCGGCCGGTTTAGGTCTATCTCTGTCACAAACTATAAAAGCGAAAGAGATAGCAGAATCCGTCACGGGTCACCTGTCTGTCGCACGTAGCGTTTGTGATAGAGATAGACTAAACCTGCCGCGTAACTTAGCAAAGGCCGTAAGGGGCCAACGGGTCTGCCTTAGTCCCTTAAACCATTTTCACGGCTAAGCTTCCAGCGGTATCATCTACGGGAATAACGGCCTTGTGTATCTACACAATATGCATTATTATCACTAAACGTAAAATTAATAACAAAAGCAGTCCTTTTTACAGTAGAAGCAAAACTAGTCCTTTCAAACTGATACGCATAAAATAAAATTATCAATACGGAACATGGGTAATCAAAAATACGGGAGCTGCTGTTATAGGATAAACTTGACGGAGCAAAAGAACCTCAGGGGTGGATAATGATTCCATGGCCAAAAATACTGATTTTACTGACAAAAGCATTCAAAAATACTGACTTTTTACAGACCAAACTGCCTCAGTGGTGTAGTGGTGAGAGCGCTCGGCTCATTCCCGGAGGTCGCGGGTTCGATTCCCGGCGGGGGCAACGACTTTCTGTTGTTGTCCCAGTTTGGTTAGGACATTGTAGGCTGATCACCTGATTGTCTGATAAGTAAGATGATCCGTGCTTCGAAGGGCACGTTAAGCCGTCGGTCCCGGTCACTGTCTTTGACATTGGTCGTTACCTAAAAACTCTGACACTAGTGTCAGTCACTAACACACACGATAAGAAGAAGACTGACCAAACTCTAGAATACTGACCCTTGGTCGGTCAATTTGACATCTAAATACGAATTTTAGTTGTTGTTAGTCTGTATGTTAATAATATATCGAAAATGTTTGTGAATAAAAGTAAGAAAAATTTACCTGACGTCACTGTGCTGCCATCTTTTGCCCCATATTTTTGAAAACCCTCATTAGATAGACTTGGGATTAACATAGTACAGTAAACGACAGATCAAGCATTACATTATTTTTTGAAATGCTCAGCTGTAAGTATAACAAACGATTTTGATATATTACCCATAAACGCGTCGTATATTAAAAATCTTATATTCACAATTTCCCAACAAGTCAAATCAGATACTTTTTCTAAACGTCAAAACAAACATTTTATATGGAATTATTTTAAATACAGGTAGATGACGTCATAATTTCTTGGAGTGAAATAGCGCTCTTAATATCAGTTCATCTGCATTTATAAATCTGAAATCACATTGAAGATGGATATTATGATGATGTCAAATGACACTATTTCGTGACGATTTATTTTATTAAAAGTGCCAAATAATTTATTTTTGACCCAGGAAAATACCCAATTGACATTTAACACTTCTCAGACTTTATAATCAGGCGTGCATACAGAACTGCCATAAACGGCCATATTCATACAAATCTGCCCTCTGTAACGTATGCTACCAATTTGAAAAGTGCAGATTTCTATGACATTGACAGAAATAAATCATCACTATAAATCAGTAGCATTGTACTAATGTAACTGATTCCAGAAGACTTCATCACAACTACTGTATACACGACAACTTTTAACAACGTCAATTAATTCTTCAAAAATGCAATATACAATAGTTTTATCATTGTATTAATAAATGAAGCGAAGAGATGCACTGGTCCCTTGACCCACAAAATACCATTCTGAACACTTTACCGATGCATGTCAACTTAAAACAGAACTGTCAAATTGACATTGTATATCTCCATCCCTGTCAACTTCCATGTAAAGGTCAAGAACTAAGTTGTGAGCCTGAAATGAGGGCGCCACCGGCGGTTTAATCTGTATTATGGGCGGTCCCATGTTAAATTTAGTTCCGATTTATTCCGCAATATGGCGACACATTCTAACTTATACATTAACCTTTATATGGGAAAGACGGCGAAACAAAATGGCGGACTGGCTTCCAATTCCCATTCTTACTATCTCTCAATCTGCTTATGTTTTATTTCGGTTAATAGACTATAAATATAAAAAGCCTCAAAGATGTTAAAATATATCTAAAAATAAACTAGGGGACGCTAATTCAGTGCTTTCTGGAATGTGAATATTAAAAATCAAAGTCATCGCCAAAATTTGTAAAAAAAAAATGTCTTTTTAAATTTATCACGACAACTGCCAATGAGATACTTCAAGTCTTTTAACGGTTATGTGGCTAATACTAGTAATTATTAAAAACTCAATGCCATCGATACATTAACCTACAGGAATACAGAAATATACATTGATTAAATTACAAAATAATATAAAAACCAAGTATTAGCAATAAAAAATATCTACACTAGATGGCGCCACACCAGCAGAATATTATAACAGCTCAAAATGCATTGATTTTCGCCTTAGCAGCGATATTTAATTTTTCAGTTATAGAAAGTAAAACGAACGTCAGGCCGAAAATTCAGCGACAGTCTGATCTTATAGTATACACTGGTGATTTTTCATTAGATTTGCAGCCGAAGGATACTTCATAATGATCGAAGACCTAATTAGCTAGTCAAAATAAAAATTCAAAAACAAAAAATATTGACTAAAACTCGAAAGCAAAATTGTTACCGCCGCTAGGCGCCGCCGACCGCCTGCCGGCCGGAGTTCATCGGGTTCACGCGGCAGTTTTGCATGGACGTAACTACGTGGTCTCGATCGAAAATCATTTTCGCAACTTTTTTATCTTATGTCATACACAAATAGAATTACGTTTATGCATAGAGGAATTTATTTACTATACGACATTTTTATTTTCAAAACCAATTAAAAGTTAGCGTGTATAGTAACCACAATGACGTCGCCGAAATTTCTGCCGCGTATAATTCGGCGGCGTAATATTCTGCTGTTGAGGCCTTAAGAGTCCGGCGACCCTAGACTTCTCCATACAAACGTAGTACACGTTTAATTTTGAAACCACATGTCAGATTCCGGTAAAAATTGGTAATTGTAAAGAAATTGCAATTATCTAGGGTTATTACTTTTATGGTTTCCTATACTAAAATTATGAACTGGAAAGAAAATATAACGATTTAGAAGTTTCCCATACTAATGGTCAAAAATGATATAAAACACTATATTCTATTTCAAGTTCATATTTTTACTGTCGGAAACTAAATATAAACCTAGATAATTGCAATATCTTTGGAATTACAAAATTTTGCCCAAATCGGACATGTCGTTTTGAAATAAAACGTAGACTACGTTTGTATGGAAAGTTGTATTTTGGTCTAGGGTCGGGGGACCCTTAAGTTATCCAATCCGGAAACCGTTCTCTAATGACAAACATTACCTATACGGACGTACCGTAACATAATCTATTAACAGCCCTCTTCTACGTTAATTGATACACCTAGATATAAACCTTGGCCAAAATATATGGGACTTACGTTATGGTAGTAAAACTCATCACCTTTTTTACCTATGCAATGAGTAACATCAAACGCTGCGCGGATACAACGAGGATCATTCCGAAGTGAACAAATCAACTCAAAACCGAAAGATTTCTCATCAATATAATTTTGAAATCATCGAAATCGGTCTATCCGTTGGGATTTATAATAATTAACTATATATGGGATGTTAGGTCGCGCTAAGTGACGTCACACCGAGTAAATCAACTGTGCGTGTGAAACGCAAAGCAAAGGGTTGAATTTGTTCTCATCGCTAAGCAACACTCTTCAAGCAAATTCCGTTCGTGATACTGGACTACTTTCATAAATATAATTATCAAAAAACAAAAAAACAAAACACATTCCCATTTAAATCAGCGTTCAGCCGAATGAAAATTTTATACAAAAAATATTTTTATTTTTATATTATAGTTTAGTATTATAGACTGAACTTGCTCCAGAAAAGTTGCCAGCGTTTAAAAAATAACCCTGTAAGTATATGTCTATTCTATCCCGTGGGTATAGTAGGGTAGATACATATATAGGGCAAATCGCACAGATAGATCGCAAGTTTGTTTATTGCGCGTTAAAAAACCGCATATGATATGACGCAATACCATATATTCGGTCAAGGCATAAATATAATAAATACAGCTGCACAAATGTTCTACACCTTCGTCGTGTTAGTACAACCAAAAATATACATGGTTAATGTTAGACCTCCACTTCAAAATCCTCACGACAATAGGTAACAATAATGAAGTGTGTTCTCTTTATAAAGGGGTTAATTTATTCTTAAAACATCTCTAAGACTATAATAATGTTATAATATAATTTGAAGCAAATTTAAATCAAACAGTCCATGAACATTATCTAATACCTCTTTATAAATAATTATTACGTTATTCCCATAATATACAGATTAAAACTGTATTAATCCGAAAAATCGTATCATATTAGTGAAAATTTCATACAAAAAAATGGTAACACATAGAATTATAAAAGTTACAACATATATTCAGATTTAAGAAAAACAACGCTTTGTATATTTTGGCAATTACTCAATCTGATGGAGGACTGTGGTACTATGGCAACACTGAAGTAAATGTGTTGCCATATCGCAAAATGACTCCTATCTAGCTTCACACTTGTTTCTCACACGATCTAACTCAAGACTCGTTTCAAAGTAAACTTGCACCCTTAGCTAATGAGCCATAGAGGCGAAAGTTGAATATGAATTATGACATCAGGTCAACGAGACTATAGACAATACAATAATTGTAATAAAGCTCAAATTGACTTAACTTTGAACCGAGTCGAGTGTTTAGTTCATATTACAAATATTCTCGCGTTTCTGTACAAGCTCCATATTTGAAGTGACCCCCACGTCCTTGCAAGCCTACATTTTAATGTTATTTATATCGGGCTTTCTATCTATACATACATCATTATTTTTTGATTAAACACTAACATTACTGAGACACAGACACGCTGTCTCGAAGAGACATCGTGTACGCGCGTCCTCTAGTCACCTCCGAATGAGGTCGAAACAGGTCGGCCAGTAGCCGACTCAACGTGAGTAACCAGTTTAATTCATGCTATACATAATTATTATTAACCAGGATTATAAAAAATCGTGAATGATGTCACTATATGTACATAGAGATACTTCTACACCTACCGATTGTATGATACCAACAACAATTATCTAATTCATTCATTTAGCTACGTAAATAGACATTAATTCTTCGCGACAACAATAGTAGATTCTATCAATTTTGTTATAAATATTTTTCAAGTATTTTCAGGAATAAATACTATTGGATATGTCTTCTTATCAATTCTATTTCTACATAATAAAATCAAAAACAAATTCGTTGCTATAATGTGACTAACGATTTTTATGACAACACCAATTTTTAATTTTATTTATGTTATTATTAGAACGAGAAACTTATAAAGACAGAACAATCTTATGGTGATTTAACTATACTTTTAGTAGCACAAAAGACGTGAGGGTCAGTGACAAAGAATAACTACACTTCGGTACCAGGAGCGCATAACGACGAAGAAGGTTTACAGGAATTACAAGTGAGGTCATGAAGATCCTGGTATCGAGAGCGGTTACTTAAATAAAGTTCGTGAGTATCAATGACTAAGTATAAATAGGCAGCTCGGTACTAAGAGCGCAGAAGGTAGCAAGGGTCTCACAGAAAATGTCAGTGAGTGACGGGTTGTTCATTGTAAAAAAGGGTAAGGAAAAACTGAGTGTGGTGGTACCCTCGGTTGGAAAGAAGTTGCAAAAATTGAAGCCCCTAAAAATCCCCCAAAAAATTCCAGCCCCTAAAAAAGTTCGTGACGGAGAAATCTTAATCCAAGTCTGTACCATCCGAAAAGGAACTTCGTTCCAAAAACATGCTAGAAAAAATCCTGTTAAGCCGGCACGTCGGTTGTAGCCAGGAGCGCAGAACTTGGCAGGAGACTCACGGAAGATGTCAGTGGGTGTTCATTGTAGAAAATGTAAAAAAAAATGCTAGGATTATAGACAAATCCTGTATACTAGACAGCACCGCGGTACCAGGAGCGCAGAACGTGACAGGAGACTCACGGAAGATGTCAGTAAGTAGGTGACGAGGTTGTTCATTGTAGAAACTAGCCGGCACCTCGGTACCAAGAGCGCAGAACGCGGCAGGAGACTCACGGAAGAGGTCAGTGGGTGACGGGCACGCCTGTGAAGCTGATGGGCTGCTCGTTGGTGACGAGGTTGGCGCGCGGCGCGGTCGTCGGCTGCCCCAGGCCCGCTTCTAGGTTGGCCGCCGACGACATCATGTCTTCTCGTGACGCCCTGGTGAATATACAATTTAATTTAAAGATCTAGACAAAGCCAAGGCGCTTTTTTTCTAAAAATCTAAATATATATATAGGTACATACAATATCACGTGTTGGGGCAGACCGAGCATTTTGGATCTTGCGGCTTTAAGCAGACAGAGCCCGGGGCCGCAAGACTCAGTGCCACTTTCGTAATATTGGGCGAAAGGTGGAAAAATAAATCAAAATAGTAATTAGTGGGTTGGTTGCCGCATCGACTATTAACATTATACACATTTCTGCCCATTTCCCTTGATCGGCTTTTTCGATTGAAAGATAAGTAGCTGGTACGCTGGTACATCTAATTAGTCTTTATATCAAACATGCTTAATTTTTAAGTTTGTAACTTTTTTTCAATCTCAAAGAAACCCGCCCACAAAATCCATACCAACGTAGTTTTGTTTTAAAATATTCAAACCATACACAAAGGACTGATTATAAATTAAACCTTGATAACGGTACAGTAGGTACTTTTACAGTAAATAAATTAATCTCGTAAAGATAAGGGTTTCAGTAAGTACCTAGTTCTGTCTAATCTGTGGTATTAACAATCTATAAAATTAAATTCTTAAATAAATATTGTTTTTATCTAAAAAATGAAAAAAAAAGTGAATCTATACATATAATAAAACAGAAAAATAATGTGTCTGTACATTGAATATATTTCCAAAAATAATATTTGGGAAAATATTTGTGTGCGGCAAGACTCAATATGCTCTGTCTGCCCAAAGATAGTGTACGATTGTACGATTATGATATTTATGTTCACGGTTTGAACAAATATAAATCTTGTAGTATTAGTAATAAAAATCGCCCCCATAAATACAAAATATATGGGGTTATTTTTATTATTCAACAATTATAGCACAATATAGTGAATGAGGCTATAGAAAAAGTTCAAATCCATTGCTGCATTTAAACCTAAGTGAAAAAAAAAACCTGAGGGCATTGCTTTAGGTCGAATCCACACGCAATTCGCTACTTTCCAAAACTCAAATTAGATATTACTTTAAACGTTAAAACATACATTATCTTTTTGATTTGTATGAAATATATAGAAATGGATGTGATGACCACAAGTGACATTATTTTATTACATTACTAGCTGACCCGGCAGACTTCGTACTGCCAAATATAGCCTGTCAAAATGTACGTTTGTATGGGAAAAAGGGCTGTTTTTAGGGTTTTTCCGGCAATTATTCGAATTTTTCTCGCCGTAAAAACCATCTTTGAATTTCAACGAACATTTTAAAAAAAGCGTTGTTGAGTTATGCGCTTACCAACACATTTTGCGATTCATTTTTATATTATAGATATAAGGTCTAACAAAATATACTATTTTGAGATTAATTCAGTACGTGATAGTAAACAACGTTCCCCAAGGAACATGTATAATTATTGGCTTTCCATACAAACTCGGATCAGCTGATCGGTCAATTTGTATGAGATGCCAAAAATACATACATACATACATACTATCACGTCTTTATCCCTAATGGGGCAGACAGAGCATTTTGGGTCTTGCGGTTCTATGCAGAGCCCAGGGACGCAAGACCCAAAAGCCACTTTTAGCGTCATTGTGGGCGAGAAGGTGGAAAAGCAATCAATACAGTGATGGGTTGCTAGCCGCATCGCCTGTTAACATGATTTGCATTTTTACCCATTCCCTCGATCGGCTTTTACGATCTGCGTGGGAAGAGAAGCAGCTGGTACATTCTAAGTTTTTTTTTATTTCTCCCAGACCAGCATGGGAAAAATTTCTTTTCATATTTCGATACGTGTTCCTTGGGAAAAAGGTGTTCAGAATCATGGACTGAATTCACCCTTAAAATAGTTTCAGTATACTTTGTTAGACCTTATGTATTAGAGAACTAAATATTTTATTTTTGACCCAGGAAAGTACCCAATCGGCAATGGATCCGCAATACATAGAAATGCACTTTAAAACGAAAGTTTCCTTCTAAAGAACAAACAGAAATCTACATAGCTTCGACCAAAACCTGCTGAAACAAACATTAAAAAAAAACAAGCCACTACTTAACTGTGCGAGTGCAACAGAAAACGAAACGTGTTTCCATGCAAGTGCGCGAGCGAGACAACAAGTGCTACTTATAAATATTTAAACGGTCTACTCACGTACATAGTCAGTTATAATACGGAATTATATTAAATTATTTTTATTATGTATTAAAAGTTTTTTTAATCTGATCAAAAATAAGTAATTTATAAGCTTTTAAAATTTTGTAAGGGGAAACTGTCAAATAACAGAAAAAGTATGCACGTACCGCCCGCTTGACGGTTTCGCGCGTACGAAAGAGATAGAGAGATGTTTCCGCCACGCTCATACTCTTATATTTAAAATGCTAATTACTACATCAGTAACTAACCAATCCTCTTTCTGTTTTCAAAACACATTTTTTTCAGTCGTATTTTTATAGAGATAAATAAGCGGTACAAAGCCCACTTTGTTAAGCTCTGCAAGCTTTACACTGTACTGGTCTTATTCATCTTTCCTTCTTAAAAAAAATATACGTTAGATAAACTTATTTTAGTTAACAAAATTATGTCGTTCTTACTATGGCAAATATTCCAAAGAGAGATAAGGACAAAACATTTGAACTAAAACTTTGTTATTTGGGGAAACTCTACGAAAGTAGGCAGATGCTTCCATCCCGTCTTCGCGTCGCCTTTGATTCAGTCTCCGTTTCAATCTGCACTGACCGTCCTATCCTAATGAAACCTAAGCCCGATCAGACTATATAGTTATTTAGTTAGTTAGTTAAAATCTTTATTGCACCAAAACATTGAGTTACAAAGTATAAAACATAATTCATAAAACAGATGTCAAAAGGCCGTATATACGTGAGTAGCCGTTGAAATACAATGTCCTTTTTAATTAAGTACAAATATTTTAAGGGGTGATTCAGTCCATCATTCCTAACAACTATTCCCAATAAATGTATATCGAAATATGAAAAAAATATTTTCATTTTCCATAGTACTGATATCACGTGACTAGTTCGGTTTGTATGAGAAGCTAAAAATTTTTTTTCGTATTTCGATATACATTTATTGGGAAAAGTTGTTCAAAATGATGGACTGAACCACCCCTTAAAATATTTGTAGTTAATTAAAAAGGACATTGTATATGTAACGTCCATCTGTTAGTTGAAATGTTACTTAGTTAGGACGCCACACGTCAGGGTCCTCCATGAGCGTGACGTTGTGGTCCTGAGACAGCGCGGGCGCAGCGCCGGGCGGCGTGCTGCCGCCGGCGGCCATCGCGGCCATGTCGTCGCGCGAGCCCCTACGGCACCGCCAGGTTAGACAGCACACACGCACAAACACGCACACACACAGTTTTGTTTTATTATTAGGTGTTAATATTGTTGTGTTTTTTCATCATTTATCATGGAACATTTAAGGTATAAGAAAAAAAAATTGTAAAAAAAAATGTATTTCTACTTTTGTACTGACTTCAAAAATGTAGGAATCCTTTTTATGTACGTCGCACTGGATAAATTCACTTTCCAGTTGGACTCATTGAATATTTAAAAATCATATGTGTAGTTTTATATTATAATACCAAATAACTGGAAAAATATATTGTCTAAGTATACAATTGTTGCGAATTTAGCTTTTCTCTGATAAGAAAGTCGGTTTTTGTTTTGAAATTTCTTTCAATAATCATGTGTTAATTTTGTTATCACACAATCGCATATTGAAATGAAGTTATTACATTGGATTTCATCCAGACATGTAGACTGTAGTCTTATAAAGAGAAAACACGTACTTAAATAATACGCCTTAGCACGAACCTTTAAATAATTCGTTAGCCTCAAAAGGTTCTCGCTAAAAAAACTTTTTTTAAAGAATAGATTTTTTTTCTTTTGTGTAGCGTTAATACTAGTAACATAAACTCCCAAAGCCCGCCACCAATTCAAAATTACTTATACACCCCACTATTAATAGTTAACACGAGTTTGCTTGTCATCCAAGAGTATGATATGGCTTATTAAAAATTTGTACACTTTTTTAAATAGTTGTAACGATTTTTTTTATGATAAAACGTTTAGTAAAATAATCGATCAACTTGTGAAATTTGTATAAAAAACAAAACAACTTTGTTTTTTAGAAACAAATCTATTTCAAATTTTAAATAATCGAAAACAAAATTGAAGTGCTGTTGTATATGTAAGTCAACGCGGTCACAAGTACTAGAAGCAAAGTCGTATAAACTAGGAATAGTTCAGTTAGTCAAAAGCTAAGCCATTTAAACTGACCAATTATGAATATTTTTATACGGTTTCTTTCCTTCCTCCCCCAAAGAGACTTCACAGGTTCACTGTTCCGTAAATCATATAAGATTCATGTCCAATTTTTCACTATATTTTGAGGACAAGTCTTAAAGCGAATGCTTAGAGGAAAGCGATACCATCGTAACGCCACCATGATTTATCTTTAGTTGTCTATCGAATGAAACTAGTCGGCGTAATTAATCCGTACAAAAACATTCAATAAGATCATCTGGTCATATCACGTTAGTTTTAACACTTTCAGCGCCAAGTGTATCATTGATACACCTTATTTGTTTTCCTATTGCGTTGAGAATCCCTGGCGGTGAAAAGGTACGTACGAAAGTTATGATAACTGTGCCACTGATCGCAACGAGCGCAGTGGCACAGTTATCTTAGGGTTAGATCTCATCTGTCAGCACGGAACGAATCTTTCGCATGCTATCCTTTTCTGTTGCTTAAAACCGTCTTTTGCTGGAGCGAGAGAGAGCGACGAAACGCTTTAGCACCGGCAGTGATAATTCAATTAAACTGATAGAATCTTATTTAACAGATAGGCATCAGACTGTTGATTTAAATGGCATAAAATCTCACGGATCTAATGTTAAAATAGGCGTACCGCAAGGTTCAATTCTTGGACCTTTCCTTTTCTTAGTTTATGTTAATGACTTGCCTTACATGGTTGAGAAGCAGGCTGGCATAGTGCTGTTTGCTGATGACACCTCGCTAATATTCAAAATAGATCGACATAGCACAAACGCTAGCGCGGTGAACAGCACCTTGTCTTCTATTTCTGATTGGTTTTCTGCCAATAACCTCATGTTAAATGCGAAAAAGACCCAATGCATTCGATTTTCTCTTCCTAATGTGAGACAGGCCTGCGTTGACATAATGATAGATGGTGAAAAACTCGATCTTGTTGAAAGTACTACCTTCTTAGGAATTACAATAGACTCAAAACTTCAATGGGGTGCTCATATAACTAAACTTTCTAATAGGCTTAGCTCTGCGGCTTATGCTGTTAGGAGAATAAGACAATTGACAGATGTAGCAACTGCTAGACTAGTTTATTTTAGTTACTTTCATAGTGTTATGTCTTACGGCATACTCCTGTGGGGGAGTGCAGCCGATATTCAGACTATTTTCATTTTACAAAAACGGGCAATTCGTGCTATTTACGGGTTAGGATCTAGAGACTCACTCAGAGAATTATTCAAGAAAATAGATATACTTACCTTATCATCACAGTATATATTTGAAAACATAATGCATGTAAGGAAAAATATTTCCTCATACAGTAAAGTAAGCGATTTGACCGATAGAAACCTACGTAATAAGAATGACTTAGTTGCCCCATTTTCTAGGCTCAAAACAGTTAGTAAGACGTTTATGGGGAACTGTATACTTTTTTATAATAAATTGCCAAAATCGGTCCTTGATATGCCGGATAATAAATTCAAAACGTATGTAAAGAAAGTACTTTGTGAGAAGGCTTATTATAGTACCGATGACTACCTTAAGGACAAAAAAGTCTGGCTTGAGCTTGGCGCGGGTCCCTCTTAAAGTTTGTAATATAGGTACTCGCAAATGACATGTACATTTTGTACAAACTAAATCTACAACTTGACATTATTTAAAAATTTTGACATTTAAAAATTCAATTAAAATCATGATATTACATAACAAAACAATGTATTCTCAGTCCACATTAACTTTAAGTATTAATTTAATTGTGAGTTGACGTCCTTGGAGAAAAGGTGCAGTGCAGTTTGTTACCGCTTCTTCTGCACTAGCGCTTTGGAAGCGGTAGTAAACTTAGCTGTAAGTAACTATTTGACGTCAACAATTGTAAACAAAACAATGACGATTATTAAGAGATATTATAAATATCCTATGATAATAAAGATATATTTGAATTTGAATTTGAAAAGTGCTGAAGCGTCTCGCTCTATTTCGCTATAGCAAATAATAAAAAATAAATATTAGTACAGTCAAATTAGGTTTTGACCCGGATATTTAAATAACTGAATGGGATCTATCAAAAGGCAATTTTCCAACTTGCTCTGGCTGGGGATCGAACCCTGGACCTCCAGATTGGCAGTCTAGCGTGTTGACCATAACGCCACTGAGGTCGTCATGACTGTTCTGAGTTTCTGAGCGACAGAAAAGGATAGCTGCATAGAAAGGTGCTGATCCGTGCTGACAAATGAGTCCTTTTTTCATTCGTGCGTACTATTGTTATATAAGGTATAACAAAACATACTGAAACTATTCTAAGGGCCAATTCAGTCCGTGTCAGTGAACAACTTTCGCTAAGGAACATATGTCGAAATATGAAAAATATTTTTGGCCTCCCATACAAGTTCACCGATTTTTTTTTTGATATAAAACTTAGATACGTTTGACCGCTTCTCACTTGGTGGAAGGCGACGAAACAGTCTGGGATGGATCACGCATACTCAAATAATACCTATTCACTCTTGTCTTGAAGACATCCAAATTCTATCTTTCGGGGAATAAGTAGGAGGGCAGAGCATTCAAGTCTCTAGCCGTACGTATAAGGAAAGAAGACGCAAAGCGTTTTGTACGAGTGGTTGGAACTTGTACTACATAGGGATGGAGCCCTGACCCATTCCTGGTAGTTCGATAGTGGAACGGAGAATGATAAGCTGATCTGAGTTTGTATGGAAAGCCGAAAATTATTTTTCATATATCGACATAATATGTTCCTTGGGGAAAGTTTTTATTTATTTTTTTATTAAACTTTATTGTTCCAAAGTACAAATATACCTGCATGGCGAAAGTTGTTTACTGACACGGACTGAATTAAGCCTTAAAACAGTTTCAGTATATTTTGTTAGACCTTATATATTATCCCTATATATTTATTTATTTAATATATTAATATTAATTGTCGCACTCACTTTCTGCCGAGCGCCATCATGCCGTAGATGACGCCGGTCGCGAAGATGACGCCGCTGCCGAGGAACGTGCTCGCAGAAATGCACATCAGGAACGGTGGTATCGCCAGTCTGCAAAATGTTATTAGTTCAATTCCAATTTCATATGGGAAGAACATAGGGTCCTCTTTATCCCGACGAATTCCCACGGGGAGCGAAGCCCGCGTGAACAGCTAGTATTATAAATGTGAGTTTGTATGTTTATTTGTTACCTCTTCACGCTTAAACCACTGAACCTATTTACATGAAATTTACCCAGGGAAGGACATATGATAGTTTTTATTTCGGAATTCCCACTGGGAGCGCAGCCCACTGGCACAGTTAGTTTAATATATTTTGCCAAACTGCAAGCCAGTTTTTTGACAAAGTGATTTGATCGAAGAAAAATAAAGAGTAATTTTTGGCCCTAAAGAGAGATGTGAACTGAGTAAAAAATATGTTATTTTATAAAGTCCGTCAACTAGATTACTTAAAAATAAAGAACCCATATTTTTCGTTTAGTCGGTCGACCCGCTACGCACGTAGTCTATGAAGAAGCAGCAGTAAGGCCCCTCGCACACCAGGAAACTAGCTGACATCTGCCAGTGACGCTACTCACCCGCAGTACAGCACCGCCTTGTTTCAGTACGGCCGCGAGTCGACCCGATCCGACAGCGTCTGCACGTAGTCTATCAAGAAGCAGCAGTAAGGCCCCTCGCACACGCTCACAAGAACTGGGTGACCTCTGCCAGTGACGCTACACTCACCCGCAGTACAGTACCGCCTTGTTCCAGTAAGGCCGCGAGTCGACCCGGTCCGACAGCGTCTGCACGTAGTCTATGAAGAAGCAGCAGCACGGTGCCTCGCACACGATCACCAGGAAGCCCGCCAGCATCTGCCAGATGCCGGCGATCAGGCACTGCACGTTCAGGGTTATGATGCCAGTGCAGTTGAGCAGGCCGAAGATAATGGCAACTGGAATTAAAATTCATGATTTAGTTTCTAGTGACAGTGTAACATACCATAATAAACTAGTCAGTTTGCAGAAAGTTGAAACTGACTTTCAGCATCCGAAAGTTGGATAATGTTCATAATTGTAACAGTTTTTAAGGTCTTGTAATAAGACGGGTTTAAAATCAAAAGAAAAAATCATTAGTTGGTTGTCCTATTTTCATTCATATAACATGGTCACCCTCAATATAGAACATTCTAAGAAATAATAAAATTATTTATTTAAATTAGATACCGAATATATACAGAGTTATAGAATATCACAAAATGTCACTACAAACGTATAGCCTTGAACTCAAGACTTTTAGTAGGTCCCTAACACAAAGCCTGTAAAATGCTACATAATTTTCACGAAAAAAAAATCCAATACCTTCTGAGTTCTACGTTGCTGTAACTTTTGATACATTATCCTACAAATTCCAGGATTCCGGCTTCATAATTACCTCATCACCTACAAAATGGGGTGCTATGCGTTTTTCAAAAATCTGATTTGCCTCCTCAATCCATACGGACATAAACATCGAGTGACCGTGTCGTGAATTATTATCATATTTTACTCCGTAATCAACATTTAAGTTACAGTTATTGTTTAGCTCTATTTGATAAGAAAACCTTGCGACGGCCTCGCCATGAGATCTAGTTCCACAAAAACAAAGACCTCATAAGCTGCTTCCGACAATTCGTAGACAAAAGCCATGGAAACCTTCTCTTAAAGGCGGAAAAAAATTTATCATTGATCTTGAACAGACGTTTCTCGACTTAATTTTTTGTTTTTGCTAAAATTGGTCAAATGAAGTTTAATCGCTTATTATAGAAAGTGTTAAAAATAACACGCAGCTACTACATTTTCTAAATTATATTGTGACACAATCATATAGACTTATCTATACTAATATTATAAAGAGGAAAGATTTGTTTGCGTGTGTGCGTGTGTGTGAGGGTGTGTGTGTGTGTGTGTGTGTGTGTGTGTGTGTGTGTGTGTGTGTGTGTGTGTTTGTATTTGTAATGAACAAACTCAAAAACTACTATGCCGATTTTAAAAATTCTTTTACCATTAGAAAGCTACATTCGCCCTGTGTAACCTATATTTATTGCTAGAAAATATTAGGGATCCTTGCTAACACTTTAGTAACGTAACCCAAGGAGTAAAAAAATGCAACTACTATGTCCACCCGTGCGAAGCCGGGCGGGTGCGTAGTTCGATATAAAAAATATCGAATAATTGTATCGCCTTAAAATAGGAAACAATTTTTTATTAACTTAAACACATATGGTTACTTTCTGCAATTGAAGAAAACCCAAAAGGAGACAGCGTTGATTCAATTTTCCGACTACACTACGTGGGTAAAAATGTTTTATATATTTATTTAGTTGATTCAATTTGACTCCATTATGCATATTTGTCAGAGAATATTGCTTATATCCTGTGTAACTCGTAATTATTAATTGCCAAGCAACGCCTACTCGACAGATAATTTTTTATTGCTTTCGTTTATCAATATGGATAGTAGAAAATGTTCCTAGGCAAAATGCGAATCATGTATAGGCGACGCGGCTAACTACCCAACAATGTTTTGATTCCTTTGTCCACCATTACGCTAAAAGTGGCCTTTGGGTCTTGCGGCCCTGGGATCTATCTGTTTAGAGCCGCAATACCCCAAAATGCTCTGTCTGCCCCGTTAGAGATAAAGACGCGATAGTGGGTGTATGCCGCTTATTGATAATACAAGCTAAACAAAACTTATAAACATCAATAGGACCTCTCCAACAAGTCTGGCCAGCGTGGAGATTGTAGGCTAAATCCTTTGGCTGCTCTGGCCAAGTATGGCTCTGGTAATACAGAGAGGGTCGTGCTCCTGCAGTGGAGATAAAAAGACCTGATATGATGATAATGATAATTGAATGTGTGTTCATAGGCAAATGCAAATTATCAGATTGCAGACTTTTACATCACATGCGTTTCAGTATTTAGCTGACAGATGTAGCCCTAACACTTAACGTGCCTTCCAAACCACAGACGAACTCGAGAAAGAAAAGAAAAACCTATTCAAGGTGCTTGACATGTCAAAGCGCTAGTACTGGGTACTCTCATTGAGACATTGATACAACTGATCTCCTCATATTATATGGTCGTTAGAAACACATAAATAGGTCACAAAATAGCTATTACCGAGGCGATAACGACACCACAGGCCGTATAAACAACTATTATGAATTCTATGGCAGTATAACGCCTGTATATTAGTGCGATTGTACCAATTAAGATTACAATAGTGTCATCGCAAATGGATGATCCATGACGACCGCATACAATAATAAATAATAGGTAACGTCAGCAGCAAAAACACGCCACCAAACAAAAGCGTTTACACAGTAGTGATCGGTCTAGCAGTGGACGTTATGCGGCTGAAATGATGATGATGATGATGATGATGATTAGTGAAAGCCTACCAATCGCCATATAAACAGAATTATTTCTCTTCCTTGACACTAAATGGCACTATAGGTAATAATTAAAATTTACTATTTAAGTAACTAATAACTTAAACATTTAAATAATGTAGTACCCTTTTTTAATTCTTTAAATATGACATATGAAATGCAATAAATATTTTAAAAGTATATTCAACACTTTTTCGTGGGTGCTACCATCTCTGTGAGCCTACCCCGCAACTCTAGTTTTGTCTACTTCTTACGTGCACTCCAATCCATACTTATATATAAAGCTGAAGAGTTTGTTTGTTTGTTTGTTTGAACGCGCTAATCTCAGGAACCACTGGTCCGATTTGAAATTTTTTTTCGGTATTAGATAGGTCGTTTGTCGAGGAAGGCTATAGGCTATATTGCATCACGCCCGCGACTTCACTCGCGTGGTTAACGCGGGCGAAGCCGCGCGCTTCCTCTAGTAGTTTATATGGCGTCTGGTAGCTGTTAAGTTAGTAAATATATTATATTAAATTAGGTAAAAGTTTTTATTTAGTAACAAATGCTGCTGACTGTACACGTTACTATCACTTCGAACGGAATTGGTCCGAACCGCACTTTGTCGCGTGATCTCGTTCATTCCCCGTGGTTATAAAGTTCATCCCACTGGTGGGTGAAAATGGTGGGTGAACGGGTCTCCTAAGCTATCATGCCTTGTAGTCGGTGGCGGGTTCACCAGCAGGCTGAGTAGGCTGGAGCCTAGGTCTACAATTTAGCATTCGTTTGTCTTGATAAGTACTTCGGCATCACAAGAAAAGCTAGTACGAAATAATAAATCTTATTTAATTTTTAAGATAGAGCCTCAAGAGTCTTCGATCGCGAGAGTTGGAAGTTGGAGGGCAGGTCTTAGCCCTGCACTGGGACAGACAGTATAGGGAGAAAATACATGGGGCCGGTAAATCCGCAAGCAGTGATTGTCGAAAGTAGTTATAACATGAGGGCATCAATAAATAGGCTACTGGCGGCAAATGTATAAATCCGCCAGCAGTGAATGTCGCAAGAACTTATAAAACGGGGGCAGCAATACATAGGCTACTGGCGGCAAATGTATAAATCCGCCAGCAGTGATTGTCGAAAGTAGTTATAACATGAGGGCAGCAATACATAGGTTACTGGCGGCAAATGTATAAAGCCTCCAGCAGTGATTGTCGAAAGTAGTTATAACATGGGAGCAGCAATAAATAGGCTACTGGCGGCAAATGTATAAATCCGCCAGCATTGATTGTCGAAAGTAGTTATAACATGGGGGCAGCAATACATAGGTTACTGGCGGCAAATGTATAAAGCCTCCAGCAGTGATTGTCGAAAGTAGTTATAACAAGGGGGCAGCAATAAATAGGCTACTGGCGGTAAATGTATAAATCCGCCAGCAGTGATTGTCGAAAGTACTTATAATACGGGGGCAGCAATACATAGACTACTGACGGTAAATGTATAAATCCGCCAGCAATGATTGTCGAAACTAGTTAGGAGCAGCAATAAATAGGCTACTGGCGGCAAATGTATAAATCCGCCAGCAGTGATTGTCGAAAGTAGTTGGGGGCAGCAATAAATAGGCTACTGGCGGCAAATGTATAAATCCGCCAGCAGTGATTGTCGAAAGTAGTTGGGGGCAGCAATAAATAGGCTACTGGCGGCAAATGTACAAATCCGCCAGCATTGACTGTCGAAAGTAGTTATAACATGAACAGTAGCTATAAATAGGCTACTGTCGGCAAATGTATAAATCCGCCAGCAGTGATTGTCGAAAGTAGTTAATTGTGTAAAACCGCATTAGTCATATTCACACCTATTATCTTGTACAAGAATGTTCTGTACTATACTATCGCGCCTTATCATGTGTGACTAACGCGCTTGTCGCTGCCTTTTGTTTTTATTTATTTTTGCCAGTTACATATACTTTTCGTGGTGGATTATAGGTACAGAATGCTGGTTGAATTCACGTTTATGACGTAGCTCGCGAAATTATTATTTTTATAGAGAAGAACAAATAACACAGATTGATGTAGCCGTCAAGTTGATACCTAACTTCTAAACGTTGTTTTACTAGAAACCAACTCAAAATAACCAAGACCCAAAATACTATTTGCTCAACACAATACAATACAAATACTCTTTATTGCACCACAAAAAAAGCTTACTAACTAACTTGCACCTGCTGAGGATCGAACCTAGAACCTCCGTGGTGGACAAATGCATATTCGAAGTAAATAGCTAAGAACATCACGACACTGGTTTGCTAGATGACGTCATTGGTGTTTAGTTACACCAACCGATACAGATATACAACAATTTGAAATTCCAGATTTCATTTGAACATGTTTTGTCATTAACATATGGCAAATTACTATGTTAAAAATTTGAAAAGTAGTAGCTCCAGAATGTTTAGGCATTTAAATTTAAGTACCTGGGTGACCGAGCTTTGCTCGGTCGGTTACATCTCAAACATTAACTAAATTTCTATAAACTTGTCTAAAAACAATACAAAATAAAAAATTATATATAAACTAGAACATAAAAAAAAAAACAAAAGTAAGTCACCGAGTGGGATTCGAACCCGAGTGGGATTCGAACCCGTGACACAGTGAGGGGGCGAGTTCAAATCCCTTATACAATGCAAAAATATCTTTCGCCTATTAAGTACATTTTTCTATTCAGGCAATATTGTGTAAAAAAACTATGCTATTTATCTACTGTATAAGGTAAAAGTTTGCCATTAACATGTGGCAATCTTCCTCAATACTATAACTTTTACAATTATTATCAGGTCTATTAAGTCTCCAATGCAAAAGCACACACAATCCTCTCTGTACTACTAGAGTCAAACTTGGCCAGAGGATTTAGCCTATACTCTCTGTTCTGGCCAGATAGGTTGGAGAGGTCTCGTTGATGTTTATAACCTGTGATCAGCTTTCATTTCTCAAGTCACCTTCTATGACATCCACAGGAAAACTTCCCATTCCACTCTGCCGGAAACTACACAGCAAATTGCAATAAAATACTATAACTAATACAAAATTGGTAATTACAATGGATCCTTTGAGAACTACTTCATAATTTTATAAAGTAGTAATCAAAGAATCCATTAAGATAAAACCTTTTTTTCCTTCTTCCATTGAGATTTCTGATTGACATATTTTCTGTGTTACAATTTATACCTTCATTCATTATGTTGTTAAGAATTTTAATCCTTTCACTGCGCGACTTTACATCAGTTATCGTGCCCCCAGCGTGAGGCGAAGTGAATCGAAAATAAGAACACAACCAAAAAGGGATGTGAAAACTAAAGTTATGTGCAATACGAGCAGTGGTTTTTTGTCAGAAATATAAGAGCGAAATGGGCACAAAAATGCATCTGACATAAAAACTATGTTCGTGGTGACCGAGCCACCAAGCTTCTTCGACTAATAAGTGTAATCTGGTGACGCTTGACTCGGAATACTTTGAAAGAGGTGAATATGTGCAGTGTACCTATCTATCTATATGACCTGTATTAATGAAAGTGCCAATCAAGTAACACCCACCCCTGAGAGATCAAGCACTATCTACTATCACAATAAAGTGTATAGGACATAACTAGCTACGCCCCACGGGGTTACCCAAGTCTAAAGTAGCCTATGTATTAATCCAGGGTGTCAGCTTCCTGCGTACCAAATTTTATCAAAATTGGTCCAGTCGTTTGCGCGTGAAGATGTAACAAACACACACACACACTACTCACAAACTTCGCCTTTATACATATAATTAGTGTGATGTGATTGGCATCAGAACAAAGCAATACGTTTAATATTGCACAATATAAATTAATTAAATGACCATTTACGGTTTACGATATGTTGTTAGAGCACTTTCATCAATTGCCCTATCAAAATAGTGCACCTGACCCATATCACAAAACTGGCATTCTAAGATATTGCAGCGTCATTATCGTCGATAGTTAGGAAGTAAATAACAAAGAAATACGAACAGAAACTGCCAACAGTGCCCAGGCCTCGTCCACCGTAGCGCATCCACCAGGGAACGTCATCCTTCTGGACATTGTTGCCCCCCGGCCGCGACATCAACATATTTATCTTGTCGGTGAACGACTGCGAAAACATTGCACATTTTGGTTAGTTAACGATGTAAAACACTTCAGTATATTAAATTATTTAACAATTTTAATTTATTTTTACCATTTTCGAAAAATCAATTCACTGCCTTGCCTTGTCTTGTCAGCTGTCAAAATCAACTTGACTGACTGACTAGTTAAGCGGCGATTACACTTCACGATCCGTCGGGCCGATGAGCAGGGGCGACAGACAGGGCGTTGTGATTACACTGCACTAGATCGCCTCCCTAACTCAGTTGTCAGCCGAACTTGATGTTGAAAGAGTGGCGCCTGTGCTTGCCAAAAATCAAATATTGGTCAAGTGCGTGTCGCTTTTGACGCACCTGCGCGTGTAAATGTGAAAAAAAAGAAAATGCCGGAGCAAAGAGTATCGTTTTATACATGTATTTATTTTAAGTTTATATCAGAAGTGCCATTTTTGAAACGCGGAGTCACTACACGAACTGTTTTTTGTATGGAAATATCATTCTTTTAGAAGGCTCCGCGTTTCTAAAATGGCACTTCTGAACGCCCTGACTCGTGGACAGCGATTACATCACCCGATTTACTCCCTAAATAGGGAAACAGGGCGGTCGGGAAGCCCCGATCACCCGATATCGGGACACTGCCTACCTAACAGCGATTACACTTCCCGATTTAGGGCGCCTGCGTGAAATCGTCCCCGACGAATCGTGAAGTGTAATCGCGGCTTTAGACAGAATCGACAGAGACTATGTAATTGGTTTGTTCTCGATAATCTCGACATTCTCGACAGAGCACCTTGCTTACTGTTTTTATTCCTATTAATTTATATCCATTGTAATTCTTTTTCTATAATATTCTGTTATTTAATTTCTGTTACCGCATTTACACTTGCATGTTCGCTATTCGCCTCTTCATCCGACGAATTATTCCACGAAACATGCGTATACGAGTGCCGTCTCGAAATACTGTTTTTACCGCATTTACACATTCGGTGTTCGTCATTCGCCTCGTCATTCGTGAACTGCACAGTCTACATATGCGTGTTCGTTATTCGCCTCATCATTCACCTTCGCGCGAATGTGTAATTTGCGGCGGCATGAGACTTGCGTAGATAATCTTAGTTTAGTACCTACTTTATGCTAAACTAGTGGCCCGCCCTGGGTTCGCACGGGTATTAAAAAATAATAATAGATAACGATTATGAGTTCTACAAAGTTGTAGAGCATTATTTTGTTCTATTATTAATAGTTTATGCAGCGCAAGGTAAGGAATTTTTAAGTCATTTTTACACCTTGGGTTTCATTATTGGAGTTTCAGTAAGGATCTCTAATTTAAATAAAAATATAATACAGCGTATTTCACGTGGGGAATGCGGGGATAGTGTAGCTTTCCAACGGTGAAAGTGTTTTTTATCGGTTCAAACTCCAATAGTTTCGGAGTTTATTTGTGCAAACAGATTATCAACAGTTTGAAGTATTGACACCTATGGACTATGGATTTTTACCACCCACCCACCCTCGAAAGTATACCCTTTCAAATAAAAAAATATTTCCCAAACCGGTTCAGAAATGTCATTTTTTTTAAAACGCGGAGTCAATTAAACGAATTTTTATACAAAAAGCATTTATTGTGTGACTCTGCGTTTAAAAAAATAGCACCTCAGGCGTCTTCGATTAAATCAGTGTCTTGGTGAATGAACATACACAAAAAAATTGTAAGAGACTTCTTTTTCGGAAGTCGGTTAAAAATCATGAATTTCCATAATGAGAAGAGAACATTTTATTTGCGTTTAGTTTTTTCTTAAGTTTATTTCTGGTTTTATACTTCGTCTTGTGATTTTTGTGTTTTCTCTTGCTAATTAATTTATTGATTTATAAAAACGAATGCTACGCGTTGAAACTTTTAAATGCTTGATTTTATTCATCAAATGAAAACTGAAAGTAAAGTTTTTAGAAAAGATAAATAATTATTCACTCTATTTGACAACTCTGGCTTTCAATCAAAATTAACAAAACGCACTTTCATGTCGGTTTCTGTCGGCATCGGCAGTTTGCGTTTTTCTATAATTTTCGCAAAGTTTTGAATCTTCTCAAATTCTGATATTCCCATGAATTTCATGAGGCAATTATAGGATTATAAAAATAAAACAACCTCTGACAATGCTTCCGAAGCTTACGGACACTACTCAAACTATGTAAGTGATATGGATCTCAACTTTTATTCTTTGGTTAATTTGGATGTTTTTTCAGAAATTTAACTATTGCATGCATGTTTGTTAACGTTGGCTTATTTTTTGAGTAATATCTTTACGGACGGGTAGAATGCAAAAGTTTCATAACCTGTTGCTTACCATTTATTTGACTCTCACCTCACTTCATCCTTTGGCATCTCTGTTTACTATAATTCTGTTCAAGGTCGTGGCAATGGATATAGCCCTTCCGATCATTTTCTCCCTCGTCAGCTGCATGAATCACTAAGTATTCCTATAAATTGAACACAAATTATGTATGTCTCTTGAAATAAATATTACAACCACCATTCTAAAAGATTAACATATTTCCTGTCCATTATAAGTTACTAGCTGTACCCGTGACCTTCGCTCCCCGTGGGAATTTCGGGATAAAAACTATCCTATATCCTTCCCAGGGTATCAAACTATATCCATATCAAATTTCATCTAAATAGGTTTAGTGGTTGCAGGGTGAACTGTTAACAAACGAATATACAAACACACTTGCGCATTTATAATATTAGTAGGATAATAATTGATTTGTTCTTATGTGATAATATAATATACATATGTATCAGGTATAGGGAACCTGTTAACTGTTCCTTTACCGCCAATACCAGACACAATAGTTAGACAATGGATGTGGAAAATTTATTAATGTTGTCTAGGTCTTGACCGGTTAATCGAAGCCCAAAGGCTCTTATCAAATGGATATTCTTTTCAGAGCCTTCTCTGAAGGTGATGGCATTTGCATTGCTGACGTGTTTGCAACCGATGTGGTGGTGACCACCAACGCCGGCAACCACAACCACGGCAGCTCCAAGGTCAAGCTGCGGAACCTGGTGGACTATATCTGGGAGCCTAAGTTCTACCACGGGCAGCTACTTGCTATACACATCAGTGGGAAGTACATGGCATATTCTATAAAAGGTACAATTAATAACATTTTATTCTAGATCGGTCATTTTGGAAATCCTTGGGAGAGGCCTATGTCCAGAAGTGGATGCTGTGCGGCTGAAATGATGATGATAATGAAACCACTTTACCACACATAGTACAGTTCTAGCCTACTCTCTCGTAAGTTTAATCTATCAAACCCCGACGGTTCACATGTGAACCCGTTAACAATAGAAATCTATTGTGTCTGCGATTCCGGTCGTTGACGGGTTAAGGCACATTGACTTTGTAAGACACTACTTCAAAAATGTAACAAATTTGTTTGTTTGTTATTGTTTTATATTGATTAGTTGTATTGTAAGACTAAACATATGGGGAGGCAATGCCTTGCAAAGCACAATGAAGTATTTACTCTATTGTTTCCTTGGAAAGCTGAGTTAATTGTACTACCCACTTGCTGAAATTAGACATAATTTTTGCAGGCAAAATATTGACGTATTAAATATTTTTAGGGTTCCTTGCTGATAATACGTTAATATAGGTTGTTGCTTTTAATAAAAGGAAAGCCTATAAGAATTTTATTGATTGAAAATAAAGTAGTTAACTCAATATGATACATTCACTTGCAGAAAATAGTTTACTAAAACACCACTAGATGGCGCTAGTAGTAGTTAACTAGTCTTATTGTGAGGTTTTCAAATGTGATTGACTTTAACATAGTATGGCCGGTTTATTTTAAACCATATTACTTCTTGATATAGATCTATATAATGTTCAATTATACTTCCAATAATTTCTGTCTAATACAATCTAGTTGATATATAAAATCCCTTTTATTTCAGCCACAAATCCACTAAATCCAGGGTCATGGAACGGTATGGTGCGTGTTGTGTACAACCCAGAACCTGGCACAGAGAGACGATCACTCATAAAGGGCTTGAAAGGAGTGGTATGTCCATATTATTTATCTTAAGTTTTTCGAAATAAGAAATTTATCAAGATTTTTGCATTGAGAAACTTCTGCCTTGTACTCGCCTTTAAAGGTACTTTTGGGTCTGCAACTGACTAAGCTGCAGTGCTACATTTAAAAAGGTTGTTGATTCCTCAGTCTGTTAAAATAGCTGACTAAATAAACAAAGCCTTCATTGTTTATCTTATAGCAAGAAGAAGTAGATATTTTATGTAACAGCAAGTTATGAATGGGCTGAATGGTGATTATTCAAGTTCATGCCGAGAATGCTGATAAGATATTTATAACATTGGAATGAAAACTATTTTTAACTTTGTCTTTAACCACTTATTATTTCACTCAATCATTTATTTGAGGTCAAACAAAATATACTGAAAATATGGACAATGGGGCTTATGTATGAGTTTTGTTGTATGTTCATTGAGAATATTGTTCTTATTATAAAGTAGGGATGCAACGATACCGCTATTACGATACCAATACAAATGACGAATACATCGTAATGGCCAAATACGATAACGAATTACGATACGAATGCATTACGATATTTGTTAAATACCATTTTGATGAATTTATTGGAAGCTTTGTTGTATGTTATTATTGTAAGACTAAGTAAAAGTATAAAAAAAGCATTTTTAATCAATATATTTATTAATTTTATCAATTTTCATCATTAACATATATTTTAATTTGTTACTTTTTGTTATGGTAAAGGTCTTTATTACTTCAATAAAATTAAAATAACAGTTTAATCTTCTTAATTAACAACTAAATTAAAAACTAAATTAAAAACTAAATTAAAATCTAAATTATACTCTAAATTAAACTAAACAAATAATAATAATAAAAAAGAAAAACCTTACAAATAGAAAACGTCTTCCAGATCATTGCCCTGCGGTAGAGTGCCCAAAAGGCTGGCACTTTTTGTTACATTTACTGACTAATAATTATTTTTTTTGTAGTCGTAATTTATAACTGGCAAATTCTTATTCAGAAAACACAACATATTTAAGTTTTTTCCCTTATGTCGGTTTCTCTCATCACTGTGTATCAGTCCTGCCCACAGATTAGACAGATTATATCCTAACGGAGTCCTGCCTGCCTGCTTGAAACTGTCAATGCCAAAAGTGACGGATGCGAAGCGTGCAGAAATTGAAGCGTTATGCGTTTCGTTTCACCCGAAACAGTAAAAATTTAAAAATTTTGAAGTAAATGTATCGTAAAAATATCGTATCGTAATATTTACGATAACGAATGATCGTAAAGGTTTACGATAATCGCCGATATACGATTATCGTATCGGTATCGTTGCATCCCTATTATAAAGCTAAGCTATTTTATGGAGAGCAACCAATAGCTTCCATCTCTCTCTTTCCAAAGACAACTCCTTTACATCCTTGTAGGTTTAAACATTGGAAATATTATAATTACTTACCTAAGTTATCTTATGAACTACATTACTATAATATCTAGCTTATAAAGGTCGATTCTAGCTTTGAATTAACTAAATAGTACCTGGGCGACCGAGCTTTGCTGAGCTTTGCTCGGTTACATCTCAAACATTAACTAAATTTTTTTAATCTTGTCTAAAAACAATGCAAAATAAAAAATTATATATAAACTTAAACATAAAAAAAAACAAAAGTAAGTCACCGAGTGGGATTCGAACCCGTAACACTCTTTCTAGCGGTCGGTATCCTTAACCACTGAGCTAAAAACAAGGCGGTCGTCGTCGCGAAATTAGCGACCATATTCTGCGTGGAAAGAATAACGCATGAAAACTCGAAAACACGCGTTTTCCCAAACATAAAACTAATCTAGATCGATTGTTTACCCCCCGAAAACCCCCATATACAAATTTTCAGCGAAATCTTTAGAGCCGTTTTCGAGATCACAGAAATTTATAAAAATATATATATATATTTATAAATTTCTGTGAAAGAATTGCTTGTTTAAAGGTATACGATTGCCATGAAAATGTTGCTCTTCATCTTTGTTTTTTAAAAAAGTGGGGTGTTGTTAAAAATGTCTGTCTGTGAAATCTTAGCTCTTTGAACGGATGGACCGATTTCGATGCGGTTTTTTACGCGAAAGCGAGTTCCCTTGTGGTGGTTCTTGGCTAGGTTTGATTAAAACAGGTCAGGCATCTAAAAGTTATTGGCACTGAAAATAATATCTGGCGCTACGGATATAAATTTCACTTAACATCGGTTGGAATATAAAGTTCTGCCAATTATAACTAGATAGGGTTTTTTTTTATTTTCCTTAATAATCTTGTATTTTATCAATAGCTTCTTGACATGGCAACACATTACATGCTGTGTGGTTTCCGGCAGAGTAGAATAGGGCTACTCTAAGTCCTCCCGTGAATGTCGTACAAGGCGACCTAAGAAATAAAAGCTAAACAAAGCCTATAAACATAAATCAGACCTCTCCAACTAGTCTGTCCATTGAGGAGAGTGTAGGCCATGTCCTCTGGCTGCTCTAACCAAGTATGGCTCTGGTAGTGCAGAGAGGGTTGTGCTCCTGCAGTGGGGACTAAAAGACCTGGTGATGATGAAATCATACATAGAAATATTATTTTTCAAATGGCTCTATCTCTTATTTTTGGCTAAGCCAAAGATTCATTCCGCTGTACTCAATGAGAGAAAAAAATTCCAAGAACTGAAACCTTATTAAACTGACCTCTCCAACCCATCTTGCCAGCAAGGAGAGTGTAGGCCAAAGTCCTCTGGCTGCTCTGGTAGTACAGAGAGGGTCATGCTCCTGCAGTGGAAAAAGACCTGATGATGAAACTTTGTGTTATCAGGTACAAGACTTGGCCTTCGCCCACATCCAGAATCAAGTGGTGCTGGCGTGTGTAGACGAGCAGGGGAACTTCTATATCCACGAGATTGAAGTCGCAGACAATATCAGGTGCGATTTAATCTTTACTAATTTCTCATTTATGATGAGCGTTGTTTTATTGATCCCTGACAACAAAGAGGGGTGTTATAAGTTTGACGCAGTCTGTCTGTCTGTGGCATCGTGGCTCTCGAACAGATGGATCGATTTCGATGCGGTTTTTTTTACGTTTAAGCAAGTTCCTTTGCGGTCCTATGTTTGATGAAAATCAGGTCAGTCGTTTAAAAGTAATTGGAGGTTAACGCTTGAAAGTCGGGATTTTTAATTTACCTGGCAAAGAACAAATGGCGCTATGGCTATCAATTTCACTTAACATCTGTTGGAATATGTAGTTCGGCCGGTCATCGCTAGATGGTGTTGTTTTAAATTTATTTATTTAGTGGGTTATAGACAACCAACCTAAAGCTATTGTGTCTTTTTCAGGCATTGTTAAATTTTTTGACTCAACCTTTCATCCACAAACCTGCTAGTTTATTTATGTATTTAGCTGTATTATAAACGTAATGTATGTTTTAGATGCACACTGATAGCCGAGATTCGCGAAGACACCGGCATCGGAGGCGGCGCTGCGCGCGTCGTTTGGTGTCCGTACATCCCGGATGAAGACGATACACAGGACGATGATGTGGCCGCAAGGCTACTTCTTACCACACACGACAACATTGGTATGTGTTTAGAGCTCCGTACCCAAAGGGTAAAAACCTCGTACTAAGAGTCCACTGTCAGTATTGTCTGTCACCAAGTTGATCTCATGAACCGTGATGGCTAGACAGTTGAAATTTTTACAGATGATATGTTTCTGTTACCGCTATAACAACAAATACTAAAAAGAGAATAAAAATAAATATTTAAGTCGGGCTCCGGTACAACAAATGGTACGAAACCTTTTGTGCGCGAATCCGACTCTTCATCATCATCATCATTTCACTAGCACAACGTCCACTGCTGGACATAGGCCTCTCCCAAAGATTTCCAAAATGACCGATCTAGAGCGGCTTGCATCCAGCAATCCGACTCTTACTTGGCTTTTATTATAATCAATTAACTGCAACTAACAGCTAATTAGCTGTAACTGAGGCTTAGCAACTTGCCGTAGTCCTGGATCAGGTTTTATCCAATGTATTAAGAACATAGTCTACTTTTAAACTTATATAGGCTTCGACCCACTTATACCAGCTCTGATCACCCGAAATGTGTTACTATCACACTAATAAAGGCGAAAGTTCGTGGGTGTGTGTATGTTTTTACCTTTTTCACGCACAAACGACTGGACCAATTTTGATAATGCTGGAAGCTGACACCCTGGATTAACACAAAGGCTACTGTTTCCACATAAATTTCACATTCTTTGTACATAAATCAAATTCAATTTCTCAACAGACAACAATAAAAATTATAATTTTTTGTTCTCTAGCTCGCATGTGGAATATCCGCACCGTCGTGGAAGCCCTTCCGGCTTCGGAGCCCGTGGCTACTGCTAGTTCTTTACTCAACTCCAGCTGTGCCGGAGTACTGACTGCAGCAGAACACAGCGCCCCGATAGTAGACGCGGCCTTCAGCCCCGACGGTACTGCTCTGGCCACTGCGGCTGCTGACGGTATCGTCATGTTCTTCCAGGTGAGATATCTTTTAGCCACTAGCCTATATTAGTCTACTGCTGTACTAAAGGCCCGGAGTACTGACTGCAGCAGAACACAGCGCCCCGATAGTAGACGCGGCCTTCAGCCCCGACGGTACTGCTCTGGCCACTGCGGCTGCTGATGGTATCGTCATGTTCTTCCAGGTGAGATAACTTTTAGCCACTAGCCTATATTAGTCTACTGCTGTACTAAAGGCCCGGAGTACTGACTGCAGCAGAACACAGCGCTCCGATAGTAGACGCGGCCTTCAGTCCCGACGGTACTGCTCTGGTCACTGCGGCTGCTGACGGTATCGTCATGTTCTTCCAGGTGAGATATCTTTTAGCCACTAGCCTATATTAGTCTACTCTGCTGGACTAAAAGCCTGGAGAACTGACTGCAGCAGAACACAGCGCTCCGATAGTAGACGCGGCCTTCAGTTCCGACGGTACTGCTTTGGTATCTGCGGCTGCTGACGGTATCGTCATGTTCTTCCAGGTGATATGTCTTTTATTTTTCAGCCTTAGTCTATAAAGCCACTCCAATTATAGGGGAGATTTTGCAAGTGATTTTCGTTTCGACTTATGAGTATGTCATCAAGATATACTAGGTATTTTACTAACCCTGCTAATACATACTACATAAGTAATTTAAAGGTAATTGGTACCTTTTACATTCCGAAAGGTATAAGTTTGAACTGCCATAAACCTTTTCCAGTTAAAAATGCTATCTATTCTAAGAATCTTATGGATAAATTTTAACTTGCCAATAGCCAGATAAGAAGTCTAAGAGTAAGGAACCATTGAATTATACTATATTGCACACTTACTGCGGCTGATTTTTCATGTTTTGTTTAGTGTGTGCTTTGAATTTTTCATGTTTTGTTTAATGTGATGTGTGAGGCTAGCTCCTATTTCTGTATTGTAATGTAAGTGGCTTTCATTGATTACAATTGAAGTAGAATCCAAAGTGAGTAAAGGAAAAGTAGCTGAGCTTTGAAATCCGGGCTGTAACTACGAATGTTTTTTATTTCACGTCAGTTTAGGTAACAGTAAGTATATAATGTTTCTTTGTTCATAGGTGTACATGCGCAATGAGAGCAGCCCGCGATGCCTTCACAAATGGCAGCCGCATGGAGGGAAACCACTCTCCTGTCTGTTCTTCCTTGACAACCACAAGAACTACAATACTGAGTAAGTATATTTAATTTATTCAGTTTTATTATAAGGGATGTGCAGAAAAAATAGTAAATAATGAAAAAGTCACATGTTTGTCTAATTTTTTTTAGAAATTTCAAATTAGTAACGTAAAAATGCCCACAATGGAAATATATTAATACTAGCTGGTGCCCGCGACTTCGTCTGCGCAGGATTATCACACAATATCTTTATAAATTGTAGGCTGTGTTATTCTGATGTATATAAGCTATATTATTGTAAAGTTTCATTAAAATCTATTTAGTAGTTTATTAGTACATACATACTATCACGTCTTTATCCCTAACGGGGCAGACAGAGCATTTAGCAGTAGTTAATAGTAGGATAACTGTAATGAGGAATTACCAAATTTTTCATTTTATTCCAGCGTACAATTCTGGAAATTCGCCGTCACTGGTGCTGAAAACAACACAGTGATCAAAATCTGGTCCTGCAAATCGTGGAACTGCCTTCAGACCATCACATTTATGCCCACCATAGGGCCCGAGTCCCCAGTGCTAGGCCTAAAGGCCATGCTAGACACGAGTGCTAGCTATTTAGTGCTCTCGGACTTCAAGACCAGGACTCTGTATGTACTAAACATGGCTTGGGACGTGGATGATACGACGGCGTACTGTAAAAGCATAGCGGAATTCCTGCTGCCTTACCCCGTGCTCAGCTTTTGTATTGTGGATGCTGGTAAGTTTGTTTTATGTATCGTTTTAGAGAGATGGTTTGTAAAAAAAGAAGTCAGTTCTTGGCAAGGGAAGAAAATTGTACACAAAGGCGATGACGTTGAATGGCTTGTTCTTGTTATCTGAAATCTCTATCTTCATCGCCGTCTTTATGATCTAGTTGCTGTACGGTATTGATGTGCTGAACATAAACGTAACGTAATAAATGTTGATCAAGAGATACCTTGGATCGATAACCACTAGTAGCATGAAATATTTAGGTTCTAGGTTTTCTGTGATCTTAAAACACACTAAGTCGTTGCATGAGGCTGTCATCATGAGGTTAAGGCCGCTGGGCTATGTCATTATGTGCCGTGAGGTAGGCACTGGCAGGGTCGCCATTTGAAGGTTTGTGGAAAATAAAAAAATACAACCATTCGCTACTAATTACGTTTATTCAACATCATCATGTCAGCTCTTCTTCCACCCACTGCTGAGCATAGGCTTCTCTTCGTCTACGCCACCAATCTCGGTCCTGTGCTGCTCTCATTACGTTGTTTAACCAATTTTCAATCGATCCGCATCAAGCGTCCGGTCAGCATAAACCACAATAATCATTCACTAAGTGACGCGGGCGCACGCTGCGGATTCAGTCTATCTCTGTCACAAACGTTACGTGCGACAGAGACAGGTGATCCTCGACGGATTCTGCTATCTCTTTCGCACTCAGAGTTTGTGACAGAGATAGATACTAGTAATTTTACCTATAACACGACAAAAACTTTTCTTATTATTATCAGACGAGGAGCAAGTGAAATGCGAGTCGAGCTGCGACGACCCCTTCCACAGGAACGGCTCTAGCGGGGACACGCCCGACTCGCCGGATGACTTCGACTTGAGGAACAATGTAAGACTCACTATGTAGCCTTCGGTTTGTGACATGTGCCTAATGAAAAGTTCCCCCAAGAACTTTTGAATGGCTGAACTGATTGTTATCAAACAGCTAAGAAGCAATGCAAGAAAATTGCTTTCACGTAAAAAAATCGCAACGAAAAAAAACAGTCTTATAACACCCCTATTTGTAACTTTCGACAAAAAAGAGAGGTGTTATAAATTTGACGCCAATGTCTGTCTGTGTCATCGTATCTCTCGAACGGATGGACCGATTTCGATACGGTTTTTTTTCAAAAAAGCAAGCTTCTTTGTGCTAGTTCTAACCTATGTTTAATAAAAATCGGTTCAGCCGTTCAAAAGTTATGGGGGTTGAACGCTTGAAAGTCGGGGATTTTTTAATATGTCTGATAAATAAACTTGTTTTTCGGGGTTAAAAATGAAATTTGTCCTGGTTTTATTGTTAGGAGGACGGCGTAGGAACAGCCAGCGACTGCTCGCCCGGGCGCCGCGTGTGCCTGCGGCTGTACATCGTGCAGCCCAAGGGGCTCCAAGAAGGCGAGCTGGTGTACTCGCCGCGCGCCGCGCCCATACTGCAGGGTAATGTCTCAATAGCCTGTTCTACTGTGTATGTTTTTGGTTATTTACACTAATATCAAAGGCGAAAGTTTGTGCGTTCGTATGTTTGTTACTTCTTCACGCGCAAAAGGCTGGACCAGTTTTGGCAGGAAGCTGACACCCTGGATTAATATATAGACTTCTTTTTTCGCGGGTAACACCTTGGGTGTAACTAGTATTTTATAAAAAAACAAAAAATACCATTTGTGTACGCCGTACTCCCATGCTGGTCTGGGAGAAATAAAAAAAAACTTAGAATGTACCTGCTGCTTCTCTTCCCACGCAGATCGTAAAAGCCGATCGAGGGAATGGGCAAAAATGCGAATCATGTTAACAGGCGATGCGGCTAGCAACCCATCACTGTATTGATTGCTTTTCCATCTTCTCGCCCACCATGACGCTAAAAGTGGCTTTTGGGTCTTGCGGCCCTGGGCTCTGCATAGAACCGCAAGATCCAAAATGCTCTGTCTGCCCCATTAGGGATAAAGACGTGATAGTATGTATGTATGCATGTGTACGCCGAAGAGGATCGCCCGGGGCCCGCCCACCACGTCACCCCAATGCCTTCTAGTTAACCACTGTATCGCGTATATGGTACACGAGTTCATCCCAAACACCACAGAGAAGAACTTTTTTTTAAACAGCAAGAGAAATTTAAGAGAGAGAGCGTGGCGAGGACATCTCACTATCTCTTTCGTACGCGCGAGACCTAATAGCAGTGACGTCAAGAGCACTGTACGCCTATCCTTTTTCCGTTACTTGCAAGTTTTCCTTTCCATCAGATTTCATATGTTTTGTTTTAAAGTGCGTGCTTACATCAGGTGGTCCCATAAATTTTTATCAAAGTCGGTTGTGCAGTTTAGGGGTGAAATCGGTTTATAGTTTAGAAAAAATATTAAACTTTATATCTTTTAATCTTGGTAAGGGAAGGTCTTGCTCCTGCAGTAGAGACTAAAAATCCTGATGATGATGATCATGGTATAATAAAACAGGTATTCTCTTCCCGAGATGGAACTTGACTACGTCACAAAGTGTTGCCACTGATTGTTCTTTTCAGTAAATTAAGGGACTTTGTCAATTAGTTCATGAATATTAAATAAAATATTAAGTAACTTAGCTATTTAGTATCTCGCGATTCTCGCTTAATTCATCAATTCAATATTTTATAAATTGATATAATGGATTATTAATTCGAAATTGGTATATAAAGTTCAAAAATGCATTACGCTCGGGTAATTCAATTTCACACAGTGGCAACATATCAAACTAATGACGTAGTCAAGTTTCACCTACGTCATCAGCTGTCACGGGAAGAGAATACCTTATTTTATTATACCATGATGATGATGATATCTTTCAACCAGAACTGGTGGAGTTATCGCTGGAAGAGAAAGCAAACGAAGCGCCGGCCATCGCGTCGAGTATCCTACAGCAACAGAGCCAACAGCTGAAGAACTTACTGATGAGATCACAGGTAAAAGATCCGAGAGGTTCGCTTCTTTACAACGCGATAAATAAATAATTGACAGTTAAATCACACAGGTTGAGCTAGCCCCAAAGTTCGAAACTTGTGTTATAGGATACTAAGTCAATGACACTATATTTTATAACAAAGAATATTCAAGACACAGGTCAATTTGAAAAAGATCATTTTTCATCTACAATTCTATATTTTATAACAAATACATATATAGATAAGCATCCAAGACCCAGGACAATTTGAAAAAGGCCATTTTCCAACTTGCCGTGACCGGGGATCGAACCCGCTAACTCTGGATATATAAGAGATAATGATCAAAGTGACATGTGGTAAGTTTTAGTACAAGACGTATTTTTTTACACCAGATGTCGCCATTGCTTGCGGTCTTTTTTTGGCAATGACCACATCGTCGTTTTACCGCCCGACGGTAATGTAAGACATTTTAACTGTCTTAAAAAAAGGAAGGTTTTTTTTTTGGTGTTCCGGAATCTTCTAAGTAACTCAAGATCGACAAGGCGAGAAAAGGGGAGAGATGTTGACACAGCGAACAGGGCATATTGCGCGGGATCTTAGGAGATTCCGTTGTGTATTTTATACCTTTAACCGAGCAATTCTTGTATATTTATATGTTTATGAATTTCTGTAATCTCGAAAACGGCTCTAAGGATTTCGCTGAAAATTGGTATATGGGGATTTCGGGGGTAAACAATCGATCTAGATTAGTCTTATGTTTGGGAAAACGCATGTTTTCGAGTTTTCATGCGTTTTTCTTTCCACGCAGAATATGATCGCTAATTTCGTCGCGCCGGCCGCCAACCGTTTTGGCTCAGCGGTTTATGATGCGCACCGCTAGAAACAGTTACGGGTTCGAATCCTACTTGGTGACTTACTTTTGTTTTTTGTATGTTCAAATTTAAATATTTTTTTTTATTTTGTATTGTTTTTAGACAAGTTTAAAAAAATTGTTATTGTTCGAGATGTAACCGAGCAAAGCTCGGTCGCCCAGGTACTGTAATACTTACATTAATTGTGTGTTGTGTGTGCGCAGACGCAGCCCGGCAGCCTGATCGGCACGCGGCCCGAGTCGCCGGGCGCGCCGCCGCCGCTCAACCTCATGACGCCCGACGCGTTCAGGTACATAGCTTTTAGGGTTCCGTACTAAACAAGGAACCTTTGTAGTTTTTGACTGATTTAAAAAACGGAGGAGGGTACTAGTTCATCTGAATCTGATGGTTTTTGTATGTATCTTCGAAGATTTCTTGACGTCTGGCATGATTTGGCAAATTGTTCTTTGAAATGGCATACTTTTAGATAGTTCCATAGAAAATTGGTTGTGTAGTTTGGTGTTGAAGTCAGTTTTTAGTATTGAAACAAATTATTAACTATTTATTTACGTCATATAGTCACAATGAGATCATTATCAAGGCGAATATTAGGAGCAGCTTTAAGGTTTCGCTACACGCTGCAGAGAGTGAGTGCCGAAACTGTCCCCAAATAGTGCCATTATTCGTAACTAGAGGCAGCGCGCGGCTTCACCCGCGTTAACCACACGTGTGAAGTCGCGGGCGTGATGCAATATAGCCTATAGCCTTCCTCGATAAACGACCTATCTAATACCGAAAGAATTTTTTAAATCGGACCAGTGGTTCCTGAGATTAGCGCGTTCAAACAAACAAACAAACTCTTCAGCTTTATATATAAGTATGGATTCATTTAACTCAAATTTGTTTTGACATTTCTGTGGGCCTGCTTTATGCCTAACCTTACTTATAGAAGGCTAGTACTTTAAACAAAAAAAATATCTGTAAGCAACAGGGCAGAAACTTACAATGTATAAATGGGCTTGTAACGATGTTGCAATAAGCACCATCCTTTATGTTCTGGCCCACCTCCTTTCTATCATCATCATCATCAATAAATTTAAGAACTAGGTACTTGTCGGTGGAGTATTTTCCATGTCTCCCTATTTTCCGCTAAATGCTTGACCTCCTTATACGACACAACTTTTGCCTTTTCTTTTACTTCATTCATGAACCACCTTCTTGGTCTTCCTTTTCCTCTCTTGGCTTCCACTTTCCCTTCCATTATGTTTTTTATGAAGTTGTCATGCCACATAAGGTGGCCAAACATTCTTCCTCGTCTTATCT
Organism: Acrobasis consociella; assembly: GCA_963555685.1. Taxonomy (NCBI): domain Eukaryota; kingdom Metazoa; phylum Arthropoda; class Insecta; order Lepidoptera; family Pyralidae; genus Acrobasis; species Acrobasis consociella. Next base: position 2,139,030 of record OY743106.1, read on the forward strand.
CTATTGTATGCATAATCGTTCTGTTCTCGTTGACCATTTCCAGCACTTCTTTGTTGGTTTTTCTCTCTGTCCAGCTTATCCTTTCCAGGCGTCTCCAACACCACATCTCAAAGGCTTCTATCATTTCATTCCTAAATTTAATTTTTCTTGCTCTACGACCTCTATGAATTTCATGTGGGAAAACACCATTACTAGCTGGAACAGGTGGAGTTCCCACAGACCTTAAATACGTGCTCTGTTCGCAGCTCCCCGGGCAAGCGCGACGAGGACGACCCGCCGCTGTCAGCCACGCCGGACGTTGGCGGCAAGTCCAGAGCCTCCATCGGTAAGCTCACTAAATAATAAGTAATGGCTAAATAACAAGTACTAAATAAATAAAAAAAACACTATTTTATGAATTCTCTGCATACATTTTCCGTGTGCATAAATTGGTAAAATAGATAAAAAATATTTTAATATTATGCGATACTTGACTAATTTGTTACCATTCCGTACCCAAAGTGTATAAATGGGCCCCATTAAGACTCCGGTGTCCGTTTGTCTGTCCGTCCGTCCGTCCGTCTGTCTGTCACCAGGATGTATCTCATGAAATAGCTAGACAGTTGAAATTTTCACAGATGATTTATTTCTGTTGCCACTATAAAATCACAATAAAATAAATATTTGAGTGATACAACAAACATAATTTTGTTTAGATTATTTATTTATAAAAAGTTTATTCACAATATACAATTGGTGAACTTAACGCTAAAAGCGTTCTTTCCAGTCAACCATAAGTAAAGACAATGGTACGGAACCCCCCGTGCGCGAGTTCGACTCGCACTTGTCCAGTTATTTCACCATTCACGTGTAAAAGTACCACTGCAACCGTTTGCAGGTCCGTGCGGGTCCGAGGCGGGCAGCACGGGCGCGCTGGCGGCGCACGCGCTCGACAAGCCCGTGTCGGCCGGCTCCAGCCCCAGCCGGGAGGTGCAGCAGATCATGTCGCACGAACGAGACTACTATAAGGACATGGTAACTAAATCATCATCATCATCAGGTCTTTTTGTCTCCACTGCAGGAGCACGACCCTCTCTATACCACCAGAGCCATTTGGCCAGAGCAGCCAGAGGACTTTGGCCTGCACACTCCACGCCGGCCAGACGGATTGGAGAGGTCCTCTTGATGTTTATAAGCTTTGTTTAGCTTGTTTTTCCTAAGTCGCCTTCTACGACATCCACGGGAGGACTTGGAGTGGCCCTATTCTGCTCTGCCAGAAACCACACGGCAGTATAATCCACACTGTAAATCATATAAATAATCAAATACACGGTGTACCGAAGGCCACTTAATAAGGATCGTTATAAGACCTTTATTTTAGCTAGTCAAAATAAAAATTCAGAAACAAATGTTTACTAAAACTCGAAAGTAAAATCGTGAGATCAATTAGTAGTACAGTCAGGCGCCGCCGGCTGAAGTTCATCGGGGTCACGCGGCAGTTTTGGACGGACGTAAGTAACTACGTGGTTTTTATCTTATAACACATTTTTTTTACAAATCCGATAAAAAGTCGGCGTGTATATAAGGTTTAACAAACTAAACTGAAACTATTTGAATTGTGAATTCAGACCGTGATACTGAACAACTTTCCACAACGAACACATACTGAAATATGAAAAGTCATTTTTGGCCTTCCATACGAATTGATTGATCAGCTGATCCGAAACTTTTTATGGATTTTGACATTCGGATATAAAATAGAAAAATAAATGGAGTGCCAATGACCATTATTATTTCAAAATTTGTTGATATTTTCTTTGTTCTTTTGAAATTTGCTTGATGAAGTTTTGTTTAATATGTGAACTTTACTATTCTGTCATGAGGCATGCCAAACGGTCTCATAAAGTTGCTTGACCCAGGACAGATTTTCTCATACCTTCTCGTTGACAGGACGAGGAAGAGAAGGAGTGCCAACAGACGCCCGTGGCCGAGACCAGCATGGAGCAAGCGATCTCGTCGGGCGGCGCGCTGTTCGCCGGCGACATGTTCCCGAGCGAGGCGCCGCCGCCGCACCCCGCCCCGCCCGCGCCGCTCGTGCACTCCAGTGAGTCGTTCATCCAAAGAGAAAAGCTAGTGGAAGTGCTTACTTACTTACTACGGTGGCGCAGCGACCCAAAGTGGATCTTGGCCTCCGACACTAGATGGCGCCATTTCTTGCGGTCTTGTAAGCGTTGCTGCCAGTCGTCCACTCCGAGGCACCGCAGGTCTTTCTGCACCTCATCAGCCCACCTGTACCTAGGGCGGCCAACAGGACGATGGCCATTCGGCCGACCCAAGTAGGCTCTTCTCAACGCCCGATCCTCTCCCATTCTTTCTACGTGTCCGAACCAGCGAAGCCTAGCTGCTTTCGTTTCACCGATGATATTTGGTTCAGACACTAGATCTTCAATTTCTTGGTTCTTTTTGCTTCTCCAGCTCCCATCCTCCCTTTGTGTTGGTCCCAGAATCTTACGAAGGATCTTCCTCTCCGCCACTAGCAGCTTGTTCTCTTCCTTCAAAGTCAGTGTCCAAGCTTCGCACCCGTACATCAAGATCGGTCTGATCACAGTTTTGTAGACTCGTATCTTGGTTCTTCTGCGTAATAGCTTGGACACTAGGATTTTGTGAAGTGCGGCTGTACACCTGAGGGCGTTGTGGATCCGAATATCGATCTCTCTTTGGTTGGTAGCTGTCACGGTGCAGCCCAAGTATTTGAATTTGCTGACACCTTTGTAGACTGTCTCTTTCACATTCAGGTCTTTTCTCTATTGTCTTGTGTCTTTGTATCTCTTCATGTGAAAGTACTCGGTCTTTTCCTGGCTAATCCTGAGCCCAACTTTCTTCCCTTCATTTCCCAACACGTCTGCCATTTCTTGGATTTCCCGCTGGCTTTGACCAAGTAACGCCAGGTCGTCGGCATATCCAATAACTTTGTGGACGCCATTCAACTGCACCCCGCCGTCAACCTCTAAGACCTTCCTGATGACGTATTCGAGTACTATGTTAAACAGCATCGGGGACAGCGCGTCTCCTTGTTTAAGACCAGTTACCACGTCAAATGCTTCGGTCAGAGTCGAGCCTACTTTTACTTTCATGCTACTGTGTCTAGTGGCAACCTCAATCATTCTTATTAGTTTTGGTGGTATTTTAAAAGATCTTAAAATTGCATATAGTGTTTTTCTATCCACACTGTCATAAGCCTTAGTAAAATCCACAAACAGAGCGTGAAAGTTTTGAGAGTACTCCCATTTCTTCTTCATCAGTTGCTTAAGGAGAAAGATTTAGTCCGCTGTGCTACGGTTACGTCTAAAGCCACATTGGTAGTCACCGACTATCTCCTCTGCAAGAGGTTCCAAACGGCCCAGGAGAACATAAGAAAATACTTTGTATGCTGTTGGCAACAGTGCTATTCCTCGATAGTTGGAACACTTACGACGGCATCCCTTTTTATGTATTGGTCGTATGATCCCCATGTTCCATTCGTCAGGTTGTTTTTCTTCTTTCCAAATCATGGTAACTAGGTCGAAAAGTTTCAAATGTACTGCTTTGCCTCCATACTTCCATAGCTCTCCCGGTATGCCATCTATACCTGGGCTTTTGTTATTTTTAAGCCTAGCAATCGCTTTTCTCACCTCGGTAAAGTTGGGCGTCTCTATTTCGATCCTTCCGCAATCTTCAGCTAAATTCGGCACAGAATCAGCTATAGGTGGGCAGTTCAACAATTCCTCGAAATAGCGTCGCCATTCACTTCTGAGCTCTCGCCAGTCACTTCGAGTGGAAGTGCTACTTGAGTAAATTTGTATCGGAACCATCATAAACTTACACAAATAAACTACTAATCACAATTACATATACAATTCCACTCATATGTTAATCGCACTTTATAATTCTTTGGAAAATAGCGCCATCAGTGGTAAAGTACATTTTGAACCGTAGCAAAATAAATCTTATGAATGAGGCCTAAAGGCCATTATTGATATAAGTAATGACCTTGACCACCAAACTTCCATTCAATTCATTTTAGGCTATCACGTGCCCCACTGCCGGGCAAAAGGCGTTCCTTTTTTCCATTCCGAACTTTTCCTGAGAATATTTAAAAAGCTTTTTTCGTCCGTCTAGTTTCGATCGGTGTAAACAATCATCCTAAAGGCTAGTGTTACGAGGATTTTTTCTGAGAAACATAAAGATGATATAAAAAATAAATTTATTTCCAGATAGCGACACGTCATGGCCCCAGATATCCATAGCGCAAATAACAGAAGCGAACCAACGCAAAGCCTCCAGCGATAAAGGACTGTCCCTCGGGAACACGAGCGGGCACTCGCTGGGCAACACGAGTGCCCTCGGGCTGATGGGCAACTCCGTGGGCAACGTGTCTGGGCATGCTTTGGGAAACACGAGCGTGCACGCGTTGAGCGTGGGCAACCTCAGTATGGAGCCTCCCCCGGTGCCGGCCGCACCGGCGGTGGCTGCGTTGTCGGCCGCTGATAAGGCGAGACTGGAGAGTTTGGACCACAAGATTGACAAACTTAGAGGTGAGTTTGTAAAGATGAACTCTTTATTATCACACTAATATAATAAAGGTGAAAGTTTTTGAATGTGTGTGTGTATGTATGTATGTTTGTTAATTTTTCACGCGCAAACAGCCGGACCAACTTTGGTAAAATTTGGTATACAGGAAGCTGACATCCTGGATTAACACATAAGCCTCTTTAGACGCGGGTAACTCCGCGGGGTGCAGCTAGTATGTGATATATATGTATGTATACATTATTTTTAAAAATTAGTATGTTTTTTTTTTTGTTTACTGTACTTACCCCCAAAAGATTGGCTTTCTCAGCATCACCAGTTGATTGACTGGTAAAAAAGGCCTCTATCTACCTATTTTGGCTTTGAAATACTTGTGGATGTAGAAAATGATTATTAAAATAACAATACGGCAAGGAATAGCGGATAGAAGTTCGCCAGTTCAGCTTATTTAAAATATTTCATGACCAATAAGGGTTTTTAAAAATATTGGACACCAGATGGCAGCACAGTGAAGTCAGGTTCGACAAACTGGTGTTATTGGATACATTTGACGGACCAAAAATCCTGTCAACAGATGGTCCAATCGTCTAATCAGTATGTCCGTGACACCTGTCGGCGACCATCGCCGATTATCAACGACGTACCGTCGCTTCTCTGTAAGAGCGCTTAGTTCTATGAATTTGACTATTATATAATTTGACATAAGTGTTTATGTCAAATTAAGGCATAGCTACAGCGAGGAACAAACAGAATGTCCTGCCGGGTCTTCCGGGCTTCCAAAAGGCTTTTCCCTCGGGCAGCTAAAATATGGGACACCAGATGGCAGCACAGTGACGTCAGTTCCAATAAGCTGCTGTTATTGGACACATTTGACAGAGCAAAAGAACCTGTCACTGATGGTCCAATCACAACAGTAATTTCGACTTGACGTCACTGTGCTGCCACCTGGTGTCACATATTTTTGAAAACCCTCCTTAATTAGAGTCTAAGCCAAGTCCTCTGGTTGCTTTGGCCAAGTATGGCTGTGGTAGTACAGAAAGGGTCGTGCTCCTGCAGTGGAGACAAGAAGACCTTATATAGGCTAAAATAGATATAACTTTATTAAAGCATGTCCTTAGTTACTTTCTTAATTATATCAGCTTCTTGTTTAGCATTTTGTTTCTACAATTAGTTGTTGTTCACCGCATTCAACTTTGTTACACTCAAATTAATGTAAATGAGGTTAACGTCATTGGTGTAGCTATTAGTAATATTTAAGATTTTGTACTTAATTACGAAATTTGTATAGTTACATACACTGTTTGTTAATACTATGTAAAATAAAAAAAATAAAAGGTTTATCCTAATCGACCAATGTACATGGATGACAATGATTGTTACAGAACTAATAACAGCACAAAGTCACGAGGTGCGAGCACTCCGCGATGCCGTGGGCAGCCCGCGAGCGCTGATCGACTCCGCGCTCGACGAGCATGCTCAGCGCACCGCCAACGCCGTGCACAATGCTCTGCATGACGGGTAAGTTTTGACTTCACTGGCAAGGGCCAGGGAAACATATAAGATTGTATTGTATTATATAAAACTAGCTTTAGCTCCCGACTTCGCCCGCGGAGAAGCAGATCTTTTTTCATTGGTCATTTACGTTATAACTATGAATTATTATGTAAAAATATTTGAACACTTATAAAATATAACGATCTTTAATATAGTGTAAGGACTTAAGGTCACAGCACACTTATCAACTCGTAAACGGAACGTAACGTAAATGCCTCGCCTCGGGACCAGCTCACGAACCGCTTTGCTGGTCGGACAACTAGCGGTCCCCGCGCTTGCGGCTCGTCGTCCGCGCGCTTACGCCTCTCCGTATGCGAGCTGACGTCTCTCCGTTTCCTCACACCCGCGTTTTATTTATTTGTAGATAAACAAAAATTGATGGCTATGATTGCCAACTCGCGTATTGTGAACCAAGACATAACCGTGCGCTACACTTTACGTTTAAAATTATCTAGTGCCAGCCAGACCAGAGCGGCCGGCGAGCGGTAAGCGCGGCGTCGCCCAGCCGTAGTCGAGTCGACGTACCGAAGCTGAGCCTGTTTGGTTACGTGCCTACGTCAGGTTGACGCCTGGTTGACCGCGCGGCGAAAGGCGTCGATACGGTGTCGATCCCTTTTCGAGTTGATAAGTGTGCTGTGACCTTTAAGAGGATAACCTCTCCTTCTCCCGTTTCCGTAATTTGCTAGAGTGAGAGAGAGCGTCGGAACGCTTCAACATGACCTAGGTAGTAGGTCATTTCATCCCTCCAGGGGAAGAAATTTTGTAAAATCCTGAAACACGTAGGTGCTTACTCATTTACCGCCAGGAGTACTTCTGGGAAGTTTCGAATACAATGGTCTTACTAATCTGGTTTCTCCATACAAAATTTGGACTCCTGTTTCACCCCCCTTAAGGAATGAGTTTTGAAAAATCCTTTCTTAGTGCACCCCTAGACCTCCTCAGTGCACCTACATATGTCCCCAATTTGGAGTCTCTAGATTAGAAACATATTTTTTTTAATAAAAAAATTAAATTACCTTTTTTTTTCTTGTATTATGACGAAGCATTCAGTGTATATTTTTCTGTATTGATGTGACTAAATTTATATATGTGTACTTTTCTGTATTTAAAATAGTTGGGAGCGTATCTCCCGCGCCGGCGAAGCGGCGGCCCGCAGCGCGGCCCAGTCGGCCGGCGTGGGCGCGGCTCGCGCTTTGGAACCACTGGCCCAGGCGCTGCAACACGAGCTGGCCGCCAAGTTGAGCGCCACTGACCAACTACTTAGAGATAACATCGACAAACTAGCTACTAGCAAGGTGCTTCATTATTTGTTTGTTTATAATAACTTTAGTGTACCAAAAACAACATAAAGTACAAAAAATTCGAAAGAGCAAATATACAAAGGCGGACTTATCCCATGTAGAGAATATACAATAGTAGTAATTTATACAATAGTAATTACTGCAGAGGGCGGGAAGTAAGGTATTGCCGAAGGAGTAATTTAAAATTTTCGACGTTTGGAAAAAAGTGTCTTGTCTTGATGTCATTTAGCGGATTGAAGTAGTAACGTGGATGTATCTATTCGTTTATAATAAGCTTCCGTTTGTCCACAGACTGTAATGGAGCGCCTCAGCACGTCAATAGCTAAATCCCTATCAGAAATGGTCCGCGACTCGTTTCGGGAAGCCCTGCTGGAGAGCGTGCTGCCCGCGATGGAGAAGGCGCACGCGCAGATCTTCAGGCAGATCAACCAGGCCTTCCAGAATGGCACCAAAGAGTGTGAGTGTATTTATAGCCTATGGAGCCCGTTTAAGAATGGGATGGCAATATAAATATTTGTATAAAAAATGTGAAAGGAACAGTAGGAAAGGGTCGGCCTCGGCGAACATTCTGCGACCAAATTGCAGACGTTCTAAAAAAAGGAGAGGTAAAAAGTACTCGTAACCGAAGGGCATGTATGAAGAGATTGATGAGTTTAGATGAAGCAAAAGAGGTTTGTCAGGATCGTAGCAAGTGGAGGTCCATAGTCTCTGCCTACCCCTGCGGGAAACAGGCGTGATATTATGTATGTATGTATGTATGGCAATATATGGCCGTCGTGTCCGTTCGCCTGTTCGGGCCGCGGTTGACTTCAACTGCGTGCCTCGTACCACGCAACGGCTAAAGCGGGAGACAATTAAGCGACGGCCGTCATACGGTTTGTGATAATTGAGTGACAGTTACTATTCGGCAGTAGCGTGCATTTAATACAGACAGAATTTGTTTACCCTGTGACACCCTTATAAAATGTCGGGTATTGGCTAGAATGTATTTTAATTGATATGTAGCTAGATTTTGATATTTAAAGTTTATTGTTTTTATTCCGTAGAATTCTGGCATTTCATAAGTGTTACTACTAAAAAAGCTCAAATAATGAATTCTTAAATGATTTTTATATTTTATTTAGAAAATGATAAATTTGAAACTTATTGGTATATTCAAAATATTATAACATTTTTAATACCGAAATAACAAAAGTTCTATTTTTAAGTCAGCAGGTTTTTTTTTCCCTGGCATCACTCTCTACTAATTCACGTACCATCAATATTTTAAGTAAAAATCAGACTTTACGTAAGATTAGTGCCTACTGCCTAACTTGTCAAAAATATTTGTGCACGTCACTATCAACGCTCGCCAAACAGACTAAGCTCATTTTCAGCAGTCAGTTTTGACATGATCTGTTGTCTATCCGTAGTCGCGGCGAACACAGAAGCAGCAGCGCGCGCAGCGGCGGAGCGCGGCGGCGCGGCGGCGACGGCGTCGCTGCGCGCGGCGCTGGAGCGGCACGGCGCCGCGCTGGCCGCCGCTAGCGCCGCGCCGCACGCGCAGCACCTCACCGCCACGCTGCAGGAGGTCACACACAGGTACCTACTACATGCAAACATTTATTTGCCAACTATGAGTCATGTATAAAGGGCTTCGCACACGGCAGCTATCATGTAATGATATATAGCACGATACATAGAAAAAGTCAGAATGTAAAAAGATACATTATAGCTAACGTGTATGGTCTCCTGACGATTTCTATAGAGAGATGTAATGAGATGTATCGTGCTATAATGTAAAGCTTAACAATATAGCTGCCGTGTGTAAAGCCCTTAAGGTCTAACAAAATATTCAGTTCTAAAATCCGCTATTTACCAACAAGTCAAATCAGATACTTTTTTCTAAATTTCAAAACAAACCTTTTCTATAGGATTTTGATGAAATACAGGCAGACGACGTCATAGTTTTTTGAAGTTAAATAGCGCTGTTAATGTGAATATTCGAACAAAACGCGTATTAATAATTTTCTCACACATGCTCGGAAATGTAGGCATTTTTGTAGTAAAAAAAATACGCGAGGCCTCGCAAACGGCCGGCCTTCAAGACTACTGACCCACAGGTACCAACTAGATTCAAACATTCTAATATTTATTTGCCAACTATAAGTCATATACAAGGTCCTTTCTTTTTAGTACAAATATCAGGGGTGATTCCGCCCATCATTTTAAACAACTCTTCAACCGTGTATTCCCGTTGGCCCCATCGCCCGTCGTCCCATTAATGGAGCCAGCGGTAAATTAATAAAATAATTAAATTTAATTCCCGTTGGCCCCATAAAGTTGAAATCTCGAATGATTGACTTTATAAGAAGATTTCATTAAATTAGTTTTTAGCAATTTTTTTTATTATCTCTCTATTAGTCATGTTGATTTTGTTATGTTGATTCTGTGATATAAACGTTTTTTCGTTTTAACACGTTTTAAACTTACGGATTATATTTACTGTTGATTTAAAGTTGAGTCGAGTTGTGTTTAAAAATCGTATTTGTTTCTGTATTTGAATTAAAATCTATTAAATATTCATAAAATATCTTTCATTTTAGTTCTAGACAAACAGCGCTGTATCACTTCCGTTCAAAAAAAAATTAAGTGGACAACGACACGTGAAATTTTAACTTACCGTTGGCCCCATTGCGTATGTGAACAATGGGGTCAACGAGAAAGGATTTTTTTATCTTACCCTTTGGTCCATAATGGGACGAAAATCATGGGGCCAACGGGAATACACGGTTTCAACTATTCTAAAACCCGCTATTTTCCAACAAGTCAAATGAAATAATTTTTTCTAAACATCAAAACAAACATTTTCTATGGAATCTTATACCTTTAAACGAGCAATTCTTGTATATATATATATATATTTATTTATAAATTTCTGTGATCTCGAAAACGGCTGTAACGATTTCGCAGAAAATTTGTCTATGGGGGTTTTCGGGGGTAAACAATCGATCTAGATTAGTTTTATGTTTGGGAAAACGCGTGTTTTCGAGTTTTCATGCGTTTTTCTTTCCACGCAGAATATGGTCGCTAATTTCGTCGCGCTGACCGCCTTGTTTTTTAGCTCAGCGGTTAAGGATACCGACCGCTAGAAAGAGTGTTACGGGTTCGAATCCCACTCGGTGACTTACTTTTGTTTTTTTTTATGTTTAAGTTTAAATATATTTTTTTATTTTGCATTGTTTTTAGATAAGTTTAAAAAAATTTAGTTAATGTTTGAGATGTAACCGAGCAAAGCTCAGTCGTCCAGGTACTTTATATGAAATACAGGCAGACGAAGTCATAGTTTCCTGGAGTCAGATAGTGCTCTTAATATCAGTTTTATGCTATTATAAATCTTAAATCACATTAAAAATGGATATGATCATGACAAGTGACATTTTTGTAATATTTTATTACAAATACAAAATACAAAAAGTTTTTATTTCACTCCACAAGTTATAACAGTTATTAGGTACAACAGAAATACAAACTTAAATTTAAAAGTTTAAACTTGTGGGAGCACTGGAGACATCAAACTAAGCCGAGGCCTGTATCTTGGGTCACCAGGTCCCCCTCACATATGTATAATTAATTGTAAGTAGGTAGTACCATAACAGTACCAAATAATTTATTTTTGACCCAGGAAAATACCCAATTTTTCGTTAACCTGTTTTGTCCCATTGTTGGGCAAAGGTCTTACCAATCTTTTTCCACTTATCTCTTTCCTGTGCTACGCTCGTCCATCCCTTTTGAAATGCGTCGATATCGTCTCGCCAGCGCTTTCTTGACCTATCCCGGCGACGTTAACCATCTTTAGGCAACCACTCTGTTGTAATTAAGGCCTATCTATATACAATATCCTTTTTAATTAAGTACAAAAAAAAATTTTTAGGTTTTCATACAAATCGAAGTAGTCACGTGATATCATTACTATAGAAAGTGAATTTTTTTTTCGTATTTCGATATACATTTATTGGAAATAGTTGTTCGAAAGGATGGACTTAAAATATTTGTACTTAATTGAAAAGGATATTGTATATAACCTTTTAAAGTCGACGTTATTTTTTAATTTGTCTGCAAAATAAGTGTGTGTGTTCTGCAGCGTGCTGGAGAAGGAGCTGTCGTGGTGGCGCGAGCAGGCCCGCGCGGCGGCGCTGCAGCTGTCGCGCGCGCACACGCCCGCCACGCCCGCCTCGCACTCCGCCGCGCACGACCGACAGGTGCGCGCACGGCTTCTTTTTTTTTAAATTAATTAATTTACGGCTCTGGATACTACTCCTTTAGAGCCAATCTTTATTTATCTCTTCTTTATTCCTAATCCTAAACCCTTCACTATACAATCAAAGGTTGGTATAGGTCCTTTAATTGCTTCACGGGAGCTTCTGGCGACAAATCTATACGAGTCCACTGGTTTTCATAGCCGATTGAGTGGCGGACGGCGCCCAAAGACGGCCACCGCAGTCCGCAAACAAATATGACTACAACCGCACTATGATTGTCCACTTTAAACATTTTACATATTGTCCATGAGAATGAGCATTTATAACACCAAACTACATCAATTTCATATTATAAAGTCCACTAGAATCAATTTGCAAGACAATTTAAAGCAAACTCCAACTGGACCCCTTGACTTCCCGCCAAAAACTCCGCACACGGCTCTGTCGCTTGCTTTTTGTTTATTTTTTTTTTTTTGGCGGGAATTCAAGGGGTTCAGTCGAGTTTACTATATATTTTTTTTCGCACAGATTGAGCTAGCTCCAAAGTAAGATCGAGACTTGTATTATGGAATACTAACTCAACGATAACATATTTTAAAACAAATACATATATACATAAACTTCCACAACACAGGACAATTTGAAAAGGCCATTATCCAACTTGCCCTGACCGGGGATCTTTTGATTGTATAGTTAGGGTTAGGCTTAAGATTAAAGACGTAAGACTAGAATCCAGAGACGCAAACTGCGTGGGACCCTATGAGATTCCGTTCTATATGTAATATATTAAGGGTCGATTTCACCAAACAGGACTTTAATCATCATATCATAGTCTTCATTGTTTCTCTCTTGAATCCATCTTGTTTGCCTCGGTAAATAGCTGTCAAAGAGTCAGCTGTTACACTCGGGCCGCCATATTGAAAATCTTATCCATGGTATAAGCTCATTAATCCATGAAAATTGGCGGAATAGTGATTTACTCGAGAATAGCCGTATAATCCTAGTATAAGTCTATGGTGAAACGTAAAAATAGTTTAACCTGAGAATAAATGCCGTAATTCTCTGGAATAAAATTTATTCTTGTGTGGTGAAATCGAGCCTAACTCTGTCATGAGACTAAACTAAAGTATACTATATTTTTGCTAAAATAAATTGTTTCTTCCAGAGAACACACCGCACAAGGAATTGTGTTGAGGAATCATTACCCTTTCTCTTACAAGTAAAATAAAAATTTGCTCCTTTTCACTCATGTACCTACAATTTGCTTTTCATCAAAGTATTTTTATCGTACCTATTTAGTAAGATACAAAATAGAATGTTTTATAGTTAAATCAACTAATTAAAAATACTATGGACGAGTTCAAACATTATCATGAGGAACTCGGTAGCTCGGCAGAAGTGCGAATTACTAACGCTTTCGCAAGTAAAGTGACACCGGGCGTGGGCCACACTTGGATTGGTTACCACAAGTGGCATAAAAAGTTCTCAAGCTCCGTACTTCGGAAGGCACGTATAAGCCGTCGGTCCCGCCCCCCGGCTGTCATAGTATGCCAGTCGTTAAACTATATGCCTTTTAATCAAACGTAGCCAAGTAACACTGCAAAGACAATTGCTTTCACGTAAAAAAACCACATCGAAATCGGTCCATCCGTTCGAGCGTTACGATGCCACGGACAGACTGACAGACATTAGTGTGAAACTTATAACATCCCTCTTTTTGACGGGGGTTAAATATACAGTTTATCAGGCACTTTTGATCGACACAGACGAAACTCAACCTTATTACATTATCGACATAAAATTCAAGGCAATTTTTGACCTAGACGTTTGAAAGATTAAAATATATTTTTTTTAAATTAAAAAAAAATTAAATGTATAAATAAAAATATATAGAGACAAATTACACAGATTTAGCTAGCCCCAAAGTAAGTTCGAGACTTGTTTTATGGGATACTAACTCAACGATACTATTTTTTATAACAAATACATATATAGAAAAACATCCAAGATCCAGGACAATTTAAAAAAGGCCATTTTCCAACTTGCCCTGGCTGGGGATCGAACCCAGGACCTCCACATTGGCGGTCTAGCGTGTTGACCACTACGCCACGGAGATCGTATCGTTTTTTAAATAGTTACTTTGTCGTGCTTTACTTTCATAATATTATAGTTCGCTGAGTAAAATATATAAATAAAATTTAACACTAGTTACGTGTACTGTAACTACTTGCTAGATTATTCAATAGCTCACTTTGATATAAACAATAGGATACGTTTACTTAGCTTTAGCTTAGTTTAACATCCATCATAGACTTCATCTTTTTCTGAATTAGATATTGAGTAAGTTAATTCTACCTACATCAGTAAGAAAGTAATAGTTCTTTTAAGTGTGTTAATAATCTATATTTAAAAAAATTATAAGTTAAATAATTCTTACATTGGCTGCTGAAAGATAGTATCAAAAATTTCCGATTTGCCCCTACACATACTGTGTTATCTGGTCACTTTTGTATCCTCTTTTTTCTTTGGATACAGATACACTGTTACGTCTTTATCTCGAACGGTATAGATAGAGCCTAGACTCAAAGGTCACTTTTGGCGTGATTGGTAGGCACATAGGTGAAAAAAGGAAATCAAAGTAATGATGGGTTGCTAGCCGCATCGGCTAAAGATGCTTCGGATTTTCGGACATTCTCTCGATCGGCTTTTACAATCTGCACGGCAAGAGGACCGTTTGCGATACATTCTAAGTTTTTTCTTTTCTTTCTTTTAAATTAAATTATAAATTTTGAAAAAAAAAGTAAGGCTTTAACCTACATAAACTTTTCGGGAGTCCAGTGCTGCTCCGATTTGAAAAGAAACGGAGAAATCATTTAGAATTTTGTCTTAATCAAGCCTAAGATAACCCTTCAATTAACAATCAAATTATTGTATGAACACCTGTTTACAGTTTAAAGTGAGAACGTGAAGCTTTTCTTAGCGTTTTTGCCAAAAAAGGGCCATTTTTGGAAAAGTATGCTAAAAAAGCTTCACTGAAAACCAAGGACTGGCTCTAGTCTGCACTTTGGGTTGCGGATCAGTCTCTGTGTGCAAAAAACAGTTTACCATTTTTAAATGTTGTTTCCAATCTGGTTAGGATATTGCAGGCTTGAATCACCTGATTATCCGATAAGAAAGATGATCCTAAACGCCATCTAGCGTTTATTCAAACTTGTCCAAGGGTTGGTTCTAGTCTACCCTTTACGTTGCGGAGGTCAGAAAAACCAGTAACCTCGTCAAATCACCTTGGTTAGGTGGCGGACTCCAGGCTCTGAAGCGTCACCGCTGAGGGTGCAACCGGGAATACGTGAAAATTATGATGGTATACTAATCTAAAACTGTTCTTACAGATGCAAGTCGCTCAAATCCAGTCGTTAATGAGCGGCGGTGACGTCAACGGGGCCTTCCAACTAGCGCTTTCGGCCTCCGACCTCACGCTAGTAGTGGCGGCGTGCCGGGCGTGTGACCCCGCGCTGGTGTTCGCGCCGCCGTGCAAGCTCAAGCAGCACGTGCTGCTGTCGCTGGTGCAGCAGCTGGCGGCGGATATGGCACGGGACACGCATCTCAAATACAGGTACTTGCAGATCATATCTTCTTCCACAGCCTAAGCCTATAGCACCGGCCGTGCTATAGCGTTCTTTCACTCTCTCTCTCGCTTTGGCAAATGACGGTTCTTAGCGACAAAAAACGATAGCAGCATGCGAAAGTACACAGGCCTCTCCCAAATATTTCCAAAATGGCCGATCAAGAGCGGCTTGAATCCAACGCCTTCTAGCGACCTTGGTCAGGTCGTCAAACCAGCTTGTGGGTGGATGTCCTACGCTTCGAGGCCTATGTCCAGCAGTAGATGTTATGCAGCTGAAAAGATGATGATGATGATGCGAAAGTACTGTTCCGTGCTGACAGGTGTAGCCTAACCCTAATCTATCCACTACAGGATATCCCTCCTCCTTGCGTCATAGTCCTCATTGCTGAGGGTCGTGATCTCTATGGAACACCTTCTTGTGTATATGTCCCGCCATTTAGTTCTGTGCTCTGCAGCTCGGATAGCGTCGCTGACATTGGTCACGAATGTCGAGCGAATCTGGTCGGACCAACGCATGGGACTGCGTCCTCTGGATCTTTTTCCTTCTATTTTGCCCGTTAACGGAAGTTTCTCGAGATTGTCTCCACGTTTCCTGGAGATATGTCCGAAGAACTCAAGTATTCTGCGTAGACATATTGTGGAGAGTCTGGTCTTTATTCCTAGTTGTTTGAGGATAGATGCGTTAGTCCGACGTGCTGTCCATGGGATCCGGAGCATTTTTCTCCAGCACCACATCTCAAAAGCGTCGATTCTGGTGCGGTCTACTTTTTTTAAAGTTCAAGTCTCAGCGCCATACAAAAATATTGAAAAACTGTTGTTGTCACTTCCAAAGAAATACACGGAGTTTCCTGCATCGGTCATAAAATGACCATTCCCTCTCAAGTGAGTTTCACTAAGACCTAGTATTGAGATATTATGTGTCTTTGCTTCCTTTTCCACAATGGCGAGTTATCCTGTTTCTATTATTCCACGGGTATTCCACGTGCCAATACGATGTTCTTTCCTTACAGGAAGTTTAGTGTTATTGATGTTCGTATTGTAGCCAGTAGCATTTCTACCTTCTAAGGCCTGGCTTGGAACCTTATTGGAAGCTTCGGTAGCATATTTCACACCAGCCGGCCCGGGTACCGACTGGCGCCGAGTATTAGTCGGGTCGTCCGATATCGTCGCATCTATAGTGTCCATTTCTTCGCATAGAGATTTTCATAGGAGAATACTCGTGGTGGGTTCCCGCGTCCTTCCACGGCAGAGCTTTTAGAGGGTCATTTACTCCCTCTTGGCCACTGAAGCCATTATCTGCTCAGGTTACTTAACCGCCGCCTGATACTCGGCGTTCCTCCTCTATCTCTCTCGACGTCGCGTCTTTCTCTTCCATAGTGGACCAGTTGCTTTGACGATGTAGGGTTGGGCTACAGGTGTTATAGCGTTCCGTCGCTCTCTCTCTCGCTTTGGCTAATGTTCTGAGCGACAAAAAAGGATAGCAGTAATAGAACCAAGCCTTACAGAAATGCCGAACATTGTCCGTTTCTATAGCTCGTGAAATGAATTGGTACTATTCTTGGCCGGATACCACTCGGCGAATGTTGAAGTATACTAAAGTCTGTTCGCCGAGAGTTGATAAATATCATAAGTCGTCCGTCACAGACTAGCCGCTTTACTGTCGCAAACTGTATGGCGTCCGTCGCTTGTCTCCAGCTTTCGCCGTTTGCGTGGTACGAGGCACGCAGTGATGTCAACCGCGGCCTGAACGAGCGAGCGGACGCGACGGCCATACATTGCTATTCGAAGAATGAGTTGTTTGGGGCATTTCGTTTTCTGTTTTATACAGTTAATAGTTGTTTAACATTAGCGGGCCGCAATTAAAGCTAAGAAGTCCTAAATTTATCAACTGGGTATTTTACGCTATTTTAATTTTTTTTTGCTGAAAAACTGATAATAATAGCGCTATTTGACTCCAAAAATCAATAACGTCATATGCCTGTATTTCGTAAAAAAATCCCATCCTAGAGAGACTGGTTATTCTGACGTGTAGAAAATCTGATTTGACTTGTTGGAAAATAGCGTACTCTCCGCAAACGGACTTACACTTTGAATATTTCGAAGGTTCCTCGAAGAAGCAGTAATGAACCTCGACACGGGCAACCCGGTGACCCGCGAGCACCTGCCCGTGGTGATCCGCGAGCTGCAGAAGCAGCTGGTGGGCTTCCTCAGCGCTTCCCCGGGGCACGCCCTCACGCGGCAGTTTAAGATGCTGCTCATGGCTACCGAGTCGCTGGTCAAGGCGGCCGGCTGACCGCTGTGCTGCTGCGGGTGCGTGTGCCGACACAGGTAGGGGGGGGGGGACTAAACCACCATGTACTTTAACTCATTATTTCACATAGAATATTCGTTGTCAAACCGTACCGATTTATGTAAGTAAACAGTATTCAGCATGACCCTTACAGATGGGGGGGGGGGGGGAAACACCGCTTACGTACTTTAACTCATGTTTATTTCATCTAGAATATTCGTTGTCAAACCGTATCGCTCTTGTTTTATGTAAGTACACGGGACCTTATTTTTGTATCTGAAATTGGTTCTAACGCTTGAAGTTGCGACCACGATGTCTTGAAAATGTTACACTAAATAAAGGTTCGTGCTGAGTCCGGTTTATACAACGTGGAAGGGATATATCCGTAATACATCGAACTACGGGCTATACTAGATCACTATAGTATAATGATAATAAAATAACAGTCATGAATTTCAAAAATAATCGGCATTTTCATTCAAAATTGTGCAGCCACCCAGGCATTTTGTATGGGAACTATTTTTTTTGTTCATGATTTGTTTTATCATGATTATACTGTAGTGATCTAGTACAGCCCGTGGTTCGATTTATAACGAGTATGTCCCTTGCACGTATATATGAATCATGTATATATGACTTACTTGTTACTTGGTTTAAACCGTTATCTTCCCAAATCGAGTTGACCTTGACAAGTGAGACAGTTTTATTTTAGATGTCAACTTGTGTACGGTGGAAAACGGTCCAGCCATAGATTTTAAACCGCGTTCCAATTCAATTAAACGAGCAATGTATGTTATTTTGTCTAAAGTTAGGTACGTGCGTTGGGTATACTTAGTCGACCGGCGGCGTGTGATTGTGATAGTGACACTGACACTGACACTCAAAGTGCTAAAGTGATTCGAAATTTGAAAATTAGTGTTATAATAGCTAGAAACGGCAACACGCTACGTATTCTGCTATCTCTGTCGCACGTAGAATTAATGACAGAGATAGACTGAACACGTCGCGTGGTCCTGTTTGATGCAATTTACGCCCTTAGATGAATATCTAGGAGCATGTATGGAGAGAAGGTCTCACTGATGTTTGTAAGCTTTGTTTAGGTTCTATTTCATAAGTCGCCTTCTACGACATCCACGGAAGGACTTGGAAGTGGTCCTATTCTACTTTGCCGGAAACCGAATTGTCAACCAACTTCATTGAATGCTTGTCAATATGCCGAACGGCCATACGACCGGCCACAAACCTAGCGAGCGACAGAGCAAGTAAATTTTAGGCTAGACGAACTACTCATACCAATTTTTTTTTAAATCGTGTATTTTTATTTTAAATACCACCTCAGTATCTCTTTTTCTGTTAAGGGCCGCGCTACATTTAATTGGCATGGCATGGCATCTGAAGCGACGCGTCATTTCAAAACAAGCTTTATGTCAAGTGATATAACATGCATAACCGCCCAAGGGCATCTTTTCGGCGGAAGTGCGCGGCAGGCCGCCGGCCGGCTTTCCGCGTTCAAGCGGTTATGCATCTTATTTCACTTGACATAAAGCTTGTTTTGAAATGACGCGCCGCTTCCGATGCCATGCCATGTCAATCCAGTGTAACGCGGCCCTAAATCTATGCTCTTTTCACACATGCTCCATGATATTAACAACATGTATAATTTCTCTTAGTATTAAGACTGATTCTAAACTTGCTGATGTCTGATATTCGAAACTTAAACTGCTTGGAACTAGGTATGAGTAAAACTTTTTTTGTTTAAATTCAAATATTAATGCTGGCTGATAAAAAAATAAGAGCGCCGTTGTCAATGGCAGAGGATAAGCGTGATAGATGTACAGATATGTGCTTGATGGATGGCTTATTTAGGTCTAGGTGGCTATACTTGCGTATAGAGAATCAAAGAATCAAATAATCAGTTAGGCATTTGCTGGATTTATACGTCAATAATTTTAGTATAGATTACGTGTACATCATTATTTATATAAGTGCTAATATGGTGAATGACAGAAAGAAGTGGAAACAGTTGGCATACAGAGCCGACCCCAAATAGGGAAAAGGCGAGAACGATAATTATCCTACTACTAATATTATAAACGCGAAAGTTTGTAAGTATGGATGGATGTTTGTTACTCTTTTATGTAAAAACTTCTGAATGGATTTTAATGAAACTTTACAATAATATAGTTAATGCATCAGTATAACACGGGCCACAATTTATATAAATATTGTGTGATAATCCTACTCAGACGAAGTCGTGTGCACCAACTAGTTATTTAATATTGTTACGAAACTGGGGTTCGTGATATGGAGAAAAACGCCACCACTGGCCACCACGAATGTCTGAATTCGCAAAGAGCGCAAGGCAATAAAAAAATACGGCCTGGTGCGCAAAATTTTCTAGTACTTTGTCAAAATATATTTTGAACAAAAAATTACGAGTTCAAATGAAGATTTAGATTTGACGCTGAATTGGTTAAAATAGAGGCAAAGGCAGTCATAGAATACTTATTACCTCCGATTTCAAAGGAAACTTCTTAAATAACCAAATAGTTTTTATTATTTCCTCGCTTTTATAATGAAAAGATTCAACTCGGGTGTTATTTATCACTTACAACCCTTGTACCAACAATGTATGTAAGCTTAGAGTGACCTCTATCAGCAAGTATAGCTCCCTATACCACATTTGGTTAGGTATTTAAATAAATGTAAACAATCTTGACATGTGTTTTTATTGAAATATACACTTTATAAATCAATAATTTTGCTAAGAAGTAATTATGTTATAAATTTCATAATTACTTCGTAATTTGCAAAGGTATTGATTTATAAAGTGTATATTTCAATAAACAGACATGTCAAGATTGTTTACATTTATTTAAATACCTAAACAAATGGAGTATAGCCCACTTTAATATATAGTATTATCTATTTTTAACAAACACAGCAATAAGACTGTTATTGTGTAATTTAAGAATTACGTCCAATTATTGTAAGATATTGACGATTTGATAGAATAAAAGGTCTGAAGTGCTATTTTGTGTTATTTTTTTTGGGTCGATGTTTTCCACGTATGGATCGAGAATAAGGTTCTAAACACACTAAGCTAAGATTACGCGATCGAAGCTCCATGGCTACTGAGCGTCCTCAGCGATCCAGGCGAATTTCCGTTGCGTATGACGTCAACGGCGTTGTTGTACCCGTAGCACCAAATGTTTGCGTCAAAGTATTTTTATGTGTATTTATTTCGATACAAAATTATTTGTGTTAAAATGTAGTTTAAAATACAGCAATGATTTTGTTTTTTTAAATTACTCCTTATGCAATACTCTACGTCCCGCCTTCTGCAGTAATGTATTATTTCCAGCAGAAATGCTTTTAGTTTTCCCCTGAATTCAGCTGACGTATAACTGCCGTAATTTTTACAGACATTCCATTGAAAATGAATACAGATTTATAATGTGGACATTGTATTCGTATCGCTTTCGTCTACGGTTTGTACGCAAAAATGAACAGCCTATCGTGCGTTAAGGGAACCTTCAATAAGGTATTTTACTGAATTATTTTTAGTATTCATAACAATAAGTAACATAATCCGAAACCGAAAACATTTTTTTTAATCTACCCAAAAAAGTAAGTTATTAGCTTTTAATATCTGATGGAAGGGGAAACTGTCAAGTAACAGAAAAAGGATGCACGTACAGCGCTTTTGACGTCACGCTATTAGGTCTCGCGCGTACGAAAGAGATAGTGAGATGTCCCCACCAAGCTCCCACTCTTATATTTAAAATGTTATATAAAATGCAATATCCTTGCTGTTTTCATAAAAATATTTCTCTTCAGTGGTATTTTTTGTTTTATATAAAATATTAATCAAAAACATACACATTGAAATTGCCTATTCGCATACAAATACTTTTACGCAAATATTCGAGCTAAAGGCTATACGTGGAGCAGCGCAAGCCCTTTAACTTAGTGTGTCGGCAGGCTTAAGTATAATTTGTATGTAACTATTACTCATATATTACTCCAATACAAATTTATCTAAATTATATATAAGTCGTGTCGCCGTTGAGTTTGCGTATATTTTTTTCTAACGAGCAATTTCTATAGCAAGTCTATGATTTCTACTTTAATCCCGAAAGACATATGTGACATACATGACATGTTCAGACACATGTCATGATTTACCGAATAAAGGGAAACGTTTTCAATATCACAAATTGAACTAGCTATAAAAATTACTGAATTGTTTCTATGTTCTTATGGAAAATCAAAGAGTTAATTTAAAAAACTGTACCTACATAACGATTTTAATAAGGTCTCATCGAGTTGTTACCTATACACGCTGACTTTTCATTGATTTTGGAAAAGAAAATGTCGTATAGTAAATAAATTACTCTATCCATATTCGTAATCCAAATTTGTGTATGACATAAGATAATAAAGTTACAAAAATGATTTTCGATCGAGACCACGTAGTACACTCGTCCAAAACTGTCGCGTGAACTCGCGTGACCCCGGCGGCCAGCCGGCGGTGGCACTACTTATTGATCTCACGATTTTATTTTCGAGTTTTAGTCAAAAATTTTTGGTTCTGAATTTTTATTTTGACTAGCTAATTTGGTCTTACTAACGATTCTTATTGAGTGGCCTTCGGCTCCAAAACCAATAAAAAATCACCGTGTATATGGCCTATTCGTGTTAGATTTGCCATAAAATTTTATGACGGCAGTAAAACGCCCGTAAAAGTTTAATCTCCAAATCATTTTTGTTCCACTTTCAGATTTTGATATGGAAATAGAGAAAACAATCCGAGCGTAGTACATTGATTTCTTGCTTTAAAAGAGGTTTAGACAAAGAAATTATTAGCATTCTTGAATACTGACGACAAAAGAATAAAAAATAACCCTTAAGTACACAGACGCAAAGTCTGAATTTCCATGTATGAAATCATTTTATCACAAAAATCAGATTTGTGATTTTTTTGTTTGCTTCGAGCTACAATATACAAATACCTCTGTCTGACCCATTAGGGATAAAGACGTATAGTATGTATGTATTTTTTGTGAATGTTTGGATCTATCTAACCAGTTGAAAGTATAGAAGATTTTTTTCTATATTTTACCAGTACACGCTTAAACTTTCCAGCAATAGTTCAAGAAGGGCTATCTAAACGTTATTCGTAAAAGAAAGACCTCCGTTGGCGAACAAATCATTTGTTCACAAGAGGGCAGCACGGCCGTTCGTTCACAGCCTTAATGGACAGAAAACAGATTTGTTTAACCTAGCCATCAGCTTGCTAGAAATAGGTGTAGAGTGCTAACACAATGTAAATAAATTTAGTATAATGCTAGATTTTAGATTTGTACCTCGATATTCATAAAAAAATCTGCTCTCTTACATTAGTCCTATATTGAATATGCTGCCAATTTAAGAAGTGCGGACTTTTTAATGCAACAAAAAAACAATACTTCTTAAATCAGTAGCGTATAACTCATTTAAGGAGCGCAGGTTTTTTAAAAACAAGGGTACCTACGTATTTATAGAACGCGTGCTACGGACGAGTGTGTCCACCAGAGTGTATCACTTTGGATGAATATTTGTTATTTGAGTAATCTCGCCTGTCTATCTCCTTTAGACAAAACTTATTTACTCTGACCCATATGTGGTATAAACTTGTCCCTGTAGCATGGGACCGGCGATAACCTTTATTGAGTGCTATCTATGTATCTCGCTCTGCGTAGTTAACGAGAGGGATGTCACTAGTCTATCGCGCGACGTACTTTATCGACAGAGTTAAAAAGTTTTACTGCGTAAAAATATTTTTAATTTGGCCTAGTGAAATAAGTAATACGAAAACTTGAAAGATGTTGTCGTACTGCTTTACTAATAGTTCATGTAATAGGTACAAATACAACCATTTTAAGTCTCTTTCACTCAGAAATAATAAGTTTCTGGTCACATTTTACAATACGCTATATCCATTTTGTACCTTATGTCTATCATTGGTGCCATGCTAGGGCTGGAGTGATATCGCTAACATGATTAACATATACGAGTATATTCGTCTATGACCGTGAAACTATCCTTTCAAATTTGTTTTACAACATTGCAACAAACATGCTGCTGGGATTTTTTGCGAAGACTTAGTTCAAATCATTATTCACCCAAATTAAGATGAAAATGACGAAAGAGAAGGTAAAATATTTGGGGATGTATTCTTGTTTTGGGTGGATAATGTTTTTAACCAAGTACTAAAGTTAAACCAATTTATAATAACTTAATAGTCGATTTCGCTTTGCGTTAAAAGTATTTGGTATATTATATAACAACCTAATACTTATACATGGTGACTGGTAATATGTCGTGTTACTATGAAGGAGATGTAGATCGGGTCGTAAGCAACCGATTTGTCATGCCATGATATCGAATTATTTTAGATTTGATAAAATAAAATAAAGAAAATCGATTTGCATCACTTAATATTTTAATCCAAATGGAGCTTTAAAAAACTCTTTGGATCACATATATTACTTTATTTTATTAAATCCAAAATAATAGGCTATTTCACTGTGTACTTTTTGGGTTAATATTTTATATAAAACAAAAAATACCACCGAAAAGAAACATATGTTTAATAGTGGTAATTAGCATTTCAAATACAGGGTGGCCAACTTGGAGGTATACAACTTTTTTTTGCCGCCATTTTGTTGTGGTGGTAAATATGTCAGTTTTTGCATGAATATTACTTTGTGTAGATACGGCAAATTTATTATGGAGCGTTTTACGACGGAACAACGTGTCTAAATTATTAAAACGTTTTACTCAACCCAATCATGTATTACGGAAACTGAGAAAATTGCGACCGATTTTTGGATTTCGAGAAACGGTGACATTGATTGGCCCCCAAGATCGCCTGATTTAACAGCTCCTGACTTTTTTCTGTGGGGCTATCTAAAGGGACGAGTCTATTCTAACATGCCAATGAACCTTCAGCAATTAAAACCAAATATTCGAGACACAGTCACTGAGATAACGCAGAAAATGTGATGAAAAACGCGATGAAAAGGGTTCACATCTGATGCTGCTAGAGGTGGACATTTGTCTGACATTATTTTCCATGTTTAACTGCCGGCCCTAAATATTATATTTAACAAAGAATACTTGATATATTTTATATTTCATTGAATAAAATTACAAAACTAAAGTGTATACCTGTTATTTGGCCACCCTGTATAACAGAGGAAGGGTGGCGGGGACATCTCACTATCTCTTTCGTACGCGCGAGACCGAATAGCTCTGACGTCAAGGGCGCTGTGCGTGCATCTTTTTTCTGTTACTTGACAGTTTTGTAGATTTTAAAGCTTGTAACTTAATTAGTTTTCGAATTATATTACTTATTAATATAATAAAAATAATTGATTAAAATATCGTTTTCGATAATCGTTGACTTTTGAATATGACATGACAAAATCAGTTGCTTACGACCCGATCTACAACCCCTTTAAGTGAATACGACCTATTACTATTCACCCTTTATAAAAACAAGAGTTACAAATATTGCTACGGACTTTGATTCGTACTCATATTTTGTTTAATTGTATCTGAAGTCGAACTTTTTGGCCTTGTCTAAGGCTGTTTCAACCAGAGATGCGAGGCGAATCGAGATGATTATTGTATCACCTCATTTACTTAAATAAATGTATCATATTATTATTATGTATTCATCAGCTTATCCCATCTCTGATGGAAATCCTTGAAAAATTACTTTTATATTTTTTTTGTGAAATTATAATAAACGTCGCTTCAGACTGGAATAGCTGCGACCGGCAGCGCAATTTCATTGTTAAACCACATTAAGTTTTATATCCATCTTTGAAATACATGTTATAGTTTAAAACAAAGCCTCGCGGCTGCCAGCGGCCAAAATTTTCTCAAGCTATTCTATACCGTTTCGTGGATAGAAATAAAGGTGAATATGGGTTGGCAGTGCGCTGGCGGCCGCTGCCGTTCTAGTGTGAATCGGCGCTAAGGTGATCGCAGATCCTGCCATTTTGTTTTCATTTTGTTTGGGCCTGGTTAAGGCGGGTGTTGACGTGATTATAATCGCTTGTTTTTTTATGTTAGTAGTATAAGATGTTGTAAGAAATGTATAAATAAAAAGCCTATTGATTTGTAAATGTATTTTATTTTATATATCCTGGATGATATACCTTACCAGTGGGTTGCAAAATGCTAGTCTGGAAGAAAATACGAAATAGAATATACCAGGTGCTTCTCTTCCCGATCAGATCGTAAAAGCCGATCAAGGGAACGAAAATGCGAATCATAATAATAGGCGATGGGGCTAGCAACCTATCACTGTTTGAATCCTTTTCCATCTTTCCCACCCACTATTACGCTAAAAGTGACCTTTGGGTCTTGCGGCGCTGGACTGTCTTCTTAGAGCCGAAAAACCCCACTAGGGATAGACGTGATAGTGTATAGGTATACAAAGTGGAACGGACATACCCGTAATAAATCAAACCATAGACTAGATCTCTACAGAACAAACTTCCACGTTGTCATAAGATTGTTCGCTGAGAGTTGAATTCGTCTACTAACGCGCTTGTCTGCCGCTTTCGCCGTTTGCGTGGTACGAGGCACGCAGTTGATGTCAACCACGGCCCAAACGGGCGAGGGGACGCAGTGTCCATATATTACCATTCCTTTCTGAATTGCGCTTAGAATGTATTCTCTGTCCACATTAACTTTAAGTATTAATTTAATTGTGAGTTGACGTCCTTGGAGAAAATGTGCAGTGCAGTTTGTTACCGCTTCTTCTGCACTAGCGCTTTGGAAGCGGTAGTAAACTTAGCTGTAAGTAACTATTTGACGTCAACAATTGTGCAACAAAATAATGACGATTATTAAGAGATATTATAAATATCCTATGATAATAAAGATATATTTGATTGATTGATTGAATGAGTCGTTTGGGTGTTTGCCGTGTTGTTTTCTGTTGTGTACAGTTAAGAATTGTTTAAAACTTGTACAAAGTTTAAAAATAATTAGCGGGGCAGTTTGTCATGAGACTTTTTCCTCCTCAACGACCTCCGTGGCGTAGTGGTCACCATGCTAGTCCGCCACCCAGAGGTTCCGGGTTCGATTCCCGGTAAGGGCAAGTTGGAAAATGGCCTTTTTCAAATTGTCCTGGGTCTTGGATGTTTATCTATATATGTATTTGTTATAAAATATAGTATCGTTGAGTTAGCATCCCATAACACAAGTCTCGAACTTACTTTGGGGCTAGCTCAATCAGTGTAATTTGTCCCTGTATATTTATTGATTAATTGACTAAATTATTAATATTTTCAAAGGATTTAGACTACTAGGATATTGGAGAATCTCGGTGGCCCCTCGCGCTAGTGCTTCCATAAGTTAAGCTACACCGGGCGTGGTCCATACTTAGATCGGTTACAAGTAATATAAAAAAAGATTGAGCTTCTCCGTGCTTCCAAAGGCACTTTAAGCCGTTGGTCCCGGCTGACATCAGTCCGACAGCCGTCAAGCTATGCCACATGCCTTTAGATAGCTTGAAAAATTACACCAGTGTTGGCCACTTACACACACGTAAAACAAAAACAAATAGATAATCATTTGTTCAATATACGCCTAAATATAGTTTTAGTTAACAATACCTAGTATAATTTTTCAAAACTAAACTGACTACACCCCCATCTACAACGGATTTTGATAAAAATTTCTATGGGACCACACCTCGCAAGAATACCTTTTAAGAATTTTCCAAATCGGTCCAAGCATCTTCGAATAATGCATCTCCCATGCTGGTCTGGGAGAAATAAAAAAAAACTTAGAATGTACCAGCTCCTTCTCTTCCCACGCAGATCGTAAAAGTCGATCGAGGGAATGGGCAAAAATGCAAATCATGTTAACAGGCGATGCGGCTAGCAACCCATCACTGTATTGATTGCTTTTCCATCTTCTCGCCCACCATGACGCTAAAAGTGGCTTTTGGGTCTTGCGGCCCTGGGCTCTGCATAGAACCGCAAGACCCAAAATGCTCTGTCTGCCCCATTAGGGATAAAGACGTGATAGTATGTATGTATGTATCTTCGAATAATCGGTGAGTATACGTTAGAAAAATTGAGAAGAATTGATAACTTCCCCTTTTTTTGGTTGAAAAATTCTACACTTTAATTTTTTCTTCACAATTCTTACAAAAACAGTAAAAAAAAGTGTGTCTGTACAATATATTTCCAAAAAAAATATGAGGGGCGATGGAGACAGTAATAGAGTGAGAATTTTAAAAAATCTGTTTGTACGCGCTAATCTCCAGAAATACTGGACGGATACGAATGAAACGTTTTTTGTTATATAGCTGTTAAGTCTGGGCAACATATAGGGTATAAATTATTTTGTAAAATCGAACACCTGATGCAGAATGGTCCAACTAAACTATAAGAAATATAAAAATGACGCCTTAGCTAAAGTTGGTCAGCCTG
Organism: Acrobasis consociella; assembly: GCA_963555685.1. Lineage (NCBI taxonomy): Eukaryota > Metazoa > Arthropoda > Insecta > Lepidoptera > Pyralidae > Acrobasis > Acrobasis consociella. The sequence goes on from OY743106.1 coordinate 2,167,094, forward strand.
ATAAGCATTTTCCAGAGACATAAAGTCCACGCGAACGAAGTCGCGTACTTCGGCTAGCTACATAATAATTATATTGTCGACAAATGTACATACTTAGTTGTTCAAATAATTCTTACACACTTAGCGGGTACCTGAATTAAGTACAAAATAGTAGGGTACAATAACAAAATTAAAATCGCACGTGTTTTGCCAAATAAGCTATTAAAAATGTCAACATCCAACCATTTGGTACGCTCCAAATCCATGTGTTCGCTCCACGAAGTCCAGTGTAAAGAGGTCAGCTTCCCCGACTATAGGATCAATTGTAGTCGACGGATGAGCGAGTCCTCGGTGGAAATAAGTGTGGTGAACGATTCGGATTCCGACATATCGCTGGGGAATAGAAGGGCGAGGGACAGTGGGATTGGCTCGCCGGGTGTTGCGACGCTGAAGAAATTGGAAGTTAAGATCGATCGACTCAGTGGTAAGTGTTTGGTTTTGAGTTTTATTAACAGTCATATTGATTGATACATACGCCAGTGTCACTAACATAACCCAGCGGATTAGCTTAGCTCGTTGAAGTGGCAGTGGACACAGCGCAACGAACGGATAGCCGATGAGGCAAAAAGATTCTCGAATGGCGTAAAACCAGTAGAATCGAATAGAATTTACTTTATTGCTAAAAAATACACACCCTTATAATGTGGTTAGACGTCTTTAACTAGGTCGCTGAAAAGCACTGGATGCAGGCAGGCCGCTCTAGATCGGTAATTTTGGAAATCTTGGAGAGGCCATGTCCAGCAGAGGACGTTATGCGGCTGAAATGATGATACCACTGAAAAGAAATATTGTTTTGAAAACTGCAAGAAAATTTGCAAGTTAATGGAGCAGCAATTAGCACTACCTAGGTAGTTAGTAACCTACTTCAAATTTAAGAGTGAAAGTTTGGTGGGGACCGCTCCCCCATGCTCCCCCTAACTCTTTCGTACAGTGACGTAAGAGCGCTGTATGTGCGTATGTGCATCCTTTTTGTGTTACTTGACAGTTTCCCTTTCCATCAGATTTTTATTAAAAAAAATTATAACTTATTTAAGGGCAGATAAAAAAAATAGGTAGTAAAAAGAAAAGATTAAAATATATATAGGTACAAACAAACAATTTCTTCAGCGCACCTTATATCTTATTATATAAAACGCATATTAGGACTTGGTATAATCATAATTCACCGACCCACAAATGAAATTATTATCCGGGAAGTTTTCTCGTTTTTAGGCGGATAGGTACTAATGGTTAAATCAATAAAAAAATATCGTTTGTTCCCAATAAGTAACACCCTCTTGAGTCCTACTCTTACTCAAGGGGAAGAAACTTCCCAATAAGTTCCAGTGTTACTCATTGCAACTTACATTCTTCCCAATGAGTAACACTGTGTCTTACCGGCTCTCTAACGGCGTGCCGTATTCCTGTCGCAAGGGTCGCAAGTACCAAAAAATATCCGCGTTTTTTTAATCGACTTTCAATTCGATTGGATGTTTTTTTTTTGTATTTATGTGACGCGATATCTTCGGCAACCGTGGACCGATTTTTATGATTCTTTTTTTATTTGAAAGCCCTTACTCCCAAGTTGATCCCATATTATTTGGTGAAGACACGATGAAGAACTTTGAAAATATGGAAGAATCTCCTGAAAATAATTGAAGTCAGTTGTTGTTTTTTGTTAAAAATTTAATTAGTATTAAGACGGATGTAGTCTATCGTCACGTTTTAGAGCTGTTTCTGGAGCAATGCCGACTGCTGTCATCGATTAAGGAAGAGATACAGGACTCCAAATGCGCCGTGGAGAGGTCTGGCCTGAGTCCCCAGCTGCTCGAAGATTTGACGGCTAAGGCAATCTCGGTTATGCAAAGGTGAAGTTAATTGTATTGTAACCAACATAACATTTTCCAATTTACGATACAAATTAAAGACTTTTAATTATGAACTTATTATTTACTTTTACATGTCTTTTTTGCTGGGGAGGTACCTACCTACCTAATAAGAATGTTATGTATCTGTCAAGTAATAAGTTCAGTTAGGTAGTTTCTTTAGGTTCCATATTTCAATTTTTAATTGCTACTAAATAGTCCAATTTAGTCTTTGTTGTATGTACTTACTATGGAACTTATGGATGATATAGATGGATAGAGAATATAACAATATAACTAACACATTCTAAAGCATATTTAATCTTTACAGGGTAGGCGGTTACTGCTTTTTAGGGTTGCGTATCCAAACGGTAAAACGGACCCTATCATACTGAGACGCGGTCCGTCAGTCTTTTACAGTCGCGAAGCGTCTCTAGAAGCCGATTCCCATCGAGTTCCCTTAGGGGTTCTAATACATATGCATTAATTACCAACAATAATTATAAACTACGTATAACGGCGTACCGTGCATGTCCATTTAGTATTTTCATAGCCACATTTTCAAAATACGAAAATTTTGGCTGGTAAACACTTTTAGAGACATAATTATTACTCACACAACTTAAGTCAATAAAAATAAAATTATGCGAATTATAAGCCGTACATTGAACGGCTTATCACCTTAATAGAACGTAATTAGGTAGGTATATTATTCATTTCAAAGTTTTACAGCAGTACTAGCCCAAATTTTCACCCAACGCCACTGGTCTGTTACCAGGCTGTATCTCATGAACAGTGATAGACAGTTGAAATTTCACAGATGATGTATTTTTATTGCCGCTATTCAACAAACACTAAAAAGAAAAATTAACTGGGGCTCCCATACAACAAACGTGATTTTTTTAATTCTTAGTTAATTTTAAAGAGTTGGCCGGTTATTTTTATATAGTACTATATGTGTATAGCAGAATAAAGGAGTTGACCTCTCCAGACTTCCCAGCGGAGCAGCAGAACTCCCGCGCCACGAGTCTTCTCAATGCCATAGAATTCAAGCAAGCCTTCTCATTGGAACGAGAGGTCAGGGATGCGCTCACGCAGTTTCTGCAAAATGATGTGAGTACAAGTTATTTAATTTTTTTTAAACTTAAATAGGTACATACATAAATAAAATATACTACATATGATTATGTATTTAAACTAAATATAACTAACTATCATAAACTACTATTTCGTAATCTATCGTCGAAGCTCTTTTGTGGAGGCTGTATCTCCTAAATCCGGCACTGTCGGTGAACTAAACACTTGGGTTAGTGGAATGCTACTTATACTTTCTACCTTTTGCACTATAAATCTTAACATTGTTAAATGCCATACATTAAATAAATAAATCAATTTTACACGTAACGTTTCAAGGAGCTGAAAGAGCGCATGGTAACAGCCACCGCGCAGTCGGTAAAGGAAGTGATTCGCAACTGCTTGTCCAAGGATATCTCGGACATCTACCTGCCCACCCTGGAGCGCTCCCATCGAAGACTCTCGCGACATATGTCCAGGGTTCTGTCAGACGCCTTCGTCCAATGTAAGTTTTCTTTTTCACTATTTATTTTATGAACTACTGCTTACAGTTTCGAGTAAGAACGTAAAGCTTTTCTACGCACATTTGCGAATAACGGCCACTTTTTGCTGTCGTGTGTAAGCTTTAATTACATTCTCAGTTCAAACTGTAAACAGTAGTTCATACCTAATATTAGTTTAAAGGGTTATCTACAACGGGCTTGGTCAAGACAACATTTTATATGATGCTAGCTGGTGCCAGCGACTTCGTCTGCGCAGGTTTATCACACAATATCTTTATAAATTGTAGTGTTACTGATGTATAAGCTATATTATCGTTAAGTTTCATTAAAATCCATTCAGTATTTTTTACGTGAAAGAGTAACAAATATAGTACATCCATCAGTATGTTACAAACTTTCGCGTTTATTATATTAGTAGGATAGTAGGATCTGTTTTTTTTCAAATGATTTATTAATAAGCGGCCAAGTGCGAGTCGGACTCGCCCATGAAGGGTTCCGTAGAGTAGCAAATAACATAATACTCGTATAAAAGTCTTGTAGTATGTTTTTTTTAATTTTTATATTTGAGTTGATTGAATGAAAGGTAAATTGCAGTTTATGACATATTAAAAAAAAACTATTTACTAGATCTTGTTCAAACCAATTTTCGCTGGTAGTTTTCATGGTAATGAACATCATATATTTTTTTTTAGTTTTATCATTCTCTTATTTTAGAAGTTACGGGGGGGGGGACTTTTTTTTGAGTTTTAGTTCTAAGTATGGGGAACCCCCAAAATTTATTGTTCTTTTTTTCTATTTTTGTGTCAAAGCCTTAATGCGGTTCACATAATACATCTACCTACCAAGTTTCAACAGTATAGGTCTTATAGTTTCGGAAAAAAGTGGCTGTGACATACGGACGGACAGACAGACAGACATGACGAATCTATAAGGGTTCCGTTTTTGCCATTTGGCTACGGAACCCTAAAAATGGGGGCGGCTCTGATGGACCCCGGATAATTCACGTATGGCCTTAATAAGCCTACATAAAACTTTAATCTCACTTAAATCACTGATTCTGAATGTTTTTCAAGATGAAAACTCGGCTGTGTTCATGAAGCACGCGCACCGCACGTCGCGCGCTCTGCGACACGCGCTGGAGCAGCACGAACTTCTGCTGCAGGGCTCCAGCCCCAAGAATCTGCACCAAGTGCTACACGACACTATCGAAAAGTAAGTATATAACCCCTCACCCTCTCAGAGTGGATTTAGAGTGTGGAGACCTTGGGGCAGCAAAAAGCTCTTGGCTCCAAATTATTTTCCAAATAAAATGATCTTTTTTTTACTCAAGTTTTTCAATAAATATTTTTTTGTGAAACCAAAGGTAAAACTGCAAAAAAAAAAACAAAGGTAAAGTAGTTTACTATATAGTGTAGGGTATACTAGTCGGAATTTGAAAGATAATTTGTTGAAGCTTATTGTTGGGGCCCCTCTTTTGTAGAGAGGTGAAGGAGGCCCCCCTACCTTATCCTACAGGAGGTCTATTCTAAATTATTTATTGAGCATCTAACTTGGATTTCAAAGCCTATTTAAGGTAAAAAAATACAAAACATATACGGATATAGACTTAAAGTAGTTTTTTTATTCAACGATCATTAAATCACTCATTATATCTGATCTGACAATTAAATGAATGTCTCGTATCCTGATAATGCTTGAATGTTTTTCTATATATGTATTTGTTATAAAATATAGTATTGTTGAATTAGTATCCCCTAATACATGTCTCGAACTTGCTTTGGGGCTAGCTCAATCAATGTAATTTGTCCCTTTATATTTATTTATTATTTATTTAATGCTAATTATCATTTTGAACAGATTTTTAAAGACTGAACTGAAGGACTGGAGGCAGAAAGTCGTCGAAATACTTACAAATGAAGGAGATGATTACACCGAGGAAGACACTTCATCGCCACCATTCGAGTCCATTCCTGTCAGCCCGCCACAGCCTGCAGACCCTGAGATGTCTATTATTGATCAACTGGTAGTGTAATTTAAATACTTTTAAGTCAGTTTTGTATAAATAAACCTGAAAAAGCTATACGATATCTACAATTGCATTAAAAATGTGGGGAACACAAAACAATAAAGCACAAACTGCACAAAGCACTAGAAAAATAACAAAATTAAGTAGTTACCAAAAATCTCCACATCGTGAAGTAAGAGGACTTAAGGTACTTAAAAAAGCTCACTAAGTACGTCTATAGCTATATTTGAGAAAATCGGTTCAGCCGTTTAAAAGTGTATAGGAAACTCTCTTAAAAGTCAGAGTTTCTCTAGCAAATAAATAGCGCTACGAACATCAAGTTGTATCACTACTTCCGCTACTCACAACTAGATGGTGGTCCTAACAGTCCTAACAGTTGGGGGTCAACTTGCCTAGCAAATAAACTTGTACCAACAGATGCAATCAGCAGAAATAAACAAGCTGATCCAAGATGGCGACGTCAACGGCTCGTTCGCGCTTGCGCTGTCGGCGGCCGACCTGGCGCTGGTGATGACGGCCTGCCGCGCGGCCGACCCGGCGCGGGTGTTCGCGCAGCCCTGCCTGCTGGAGCAATCGGTGCTGCTGTCGCTGGTGCAGCAGCTAGCTACTGATATGGTGCACGATACGCAGCTCAAATGCAGGTAATAGGGGTGACGAAGACAGGGCCCGAAAAGTATGATTGTAATTAGTCCGTCTTTTAGATTACCCAAAAATAATGGACCCGTATTTTTCAGTTTACCAAAAAAGTAAAAATTCACAAAGATACGGAGCATCAAAGTTCCGGAGTGGGGACTTGCGACGTCGCACTTAAGTAAAAATCGTCCCCAGCCGTGAAGTCATGCGAAGAAAAAGAAAAGAAAGAAAATAAAGAATACGTATTCTTTCTTTTCTTTGAAAAACCAAAAATAAAAAAGATACAACGCATTTAATTTTTTTAATAATCTAACCGATGGACCAAAAATATTTTTACATTCGTCTTGCCTATACTCATTTCAGCCGCATAACGTCCACTGCTGGACTTGCCTTACCTAACATGTTATACTTTCTACCACATCTTTATCCCTAATGGGGCAGACATAGCATTTTGGGTCTTGCGGCTCTAAGCAGACAGAGCCCAGGGCCGCAAGACTCAGCCACTTTTAGCGTCATGGTGGGTGAGAAGATGGAAAAGCAATCAATACAGTGATGGGTTGCTAGCCGCATCGCCTGTTAACATGATTCGCATTTTCGCCCATTCCCTCGATCGGCTTTTACGATCTGCGCGGGAAGAGAAGCACTTATACATTCGAGGAGTTAAGTGGAGGTGCCTCGATTGCTCTCTTCTCTCTGTCGTTAGGACTTCATTTCTTTCTAATTTAACAACTATCATTATATTGCAATATAATAATGAGCTTCTCTAGATTGTCATCATCAACATCAGGTCTTTTTGTCTCCACTGCCCTGGCCAGAGCAGCCAGAGGACTTGGCCTACACTCTCCTCGCTGGCCAGACGGGTTGCAGAGGTCTCACTGATGGTTAGCTTGTATTCCCCAAGTTGGCTTCTACGACATCCACGGGAGGGTTGACCTTTACAAATATTCATACAGAAAAATGAGTTGCAAGATTTGACTTTTACAAACATTTATACATACAAGATACATTGCAAGTTAAATAAAAGTTTCTAAAAAAAATTTCAAAAAACTTTTTTAATTTCCAGATATCTAGAAGACGCCCTGATCCACCTAAACACCTCCAGCCCGTGCACTCGCGCGCACCTGCCGCTGGTGGTGGGCGAGGTGCGGCGCCACCTGCTGAGCTTCTTGCACGCGTACCCCAGCCACGTGGCCGGCCGCAGGGTGGCGCTCATCGTCATGGCGGCCGATAACTTACTCAAATGATGCTTATTTTTTTATTTTTTAAATACATATCAAAATAATAATATTTTTAAATTTTTAAATTAGGCATGTCGTGTTGATTTTTTGTTGTAAGAATTAAAGTTATATTTTCGTTGACGTTCTGTTTTGTTATTCAGGGTTACTCACAGGGTAAAAACGGGACCCTGTTACTAAGACTCCGCTGTCCGTCTGTCAGGTCTGTCCGACTAATCTCATTAATTTTTCGCAGATAATGTATTTATGTTGCTGCTATAACAACAAATATTTAAGTATATTTAAGTGAACAGATTATAATTAATGAAACAGAATAAAATCTTATACCTTTAAACGAGCAATTCTTGTATATTTATTTATTTATAAATTTCTGTGATCTCGAAAACGGCTCTAACGACTTCGCTGAAAATTGGTATATGGGGGTTTTCGGGGGTAGGTAAATAATCTATCATTTGGGAAAACGCGTGTTTTCGAGTTTTCGTGCGTTTTTCTTTCCACGCAGAATATGGTCGCTAATTTCTTCGCGACGGCCGCTATCCGTTTAGCTCAGCGTTAAGGATGCGGACCGCTAGAAAGAGTGTTACGGGTTCGAATTCCACTCGGACTTACTTTTGTTTATTTTTATGTTCAAATTTATATATAATTTTTTATTTTGTATTGTTTTTAGACAAATCTAAAAAAATGTAGTTAATGTTTGAGATGTAACCGAGCAAAGCTCGGTCACCCAGGTACTTAATATTTAAGCGGGGCTCCCATATACCTACAACAAACGTGATTTTTTTTATAGATAATGGTCAGTAACCCTTCGTGCGCAAATCCGACTAGATATAAGTGCTATGAATCGCAGTATCTATGATAGGTACCTTGGTAGATTACTAGGTAAATTGAAATTGTTGTAAATGTTATTGAACAAGAAAATTAGTTTCTTCCTTTAGTTTAAAAGAAAGAAAATTCTAAAGTATGTGTTAATGGCCAACCCGCATCACATATTTCAAGCTAAGTTACTCCTATTTCTATGTCAAACTAAATTTGACTTTATCATTATACGTAAGTGCTCAATGTTGCTTGATACTGAATAGCAGATACGCAGTATCGTACCGTCTTGGACTCGTAATACCTATATTATGTAATTTTGTGGAACTGTAATTTTTTCTCGTGTCCTATATCAATTTAGCTGATAGATAGATTTAACTTTAACAAAAAATTGCACTAAACGAAATATTTCAGAAACGGATCCCATGATTAGTTGGTTAATTTTGATTGGTAAAAAAGCATTGCGGCAATAATCGATTACCTCTATGACCAATCACAAATTAGAATGATAATAACCCAACTTTAGCATGACTTACGTAATTGAAAACGTAGGTACCGTCTGTCTGACTGACAGAACAGATCTGTGTTTCCACCTTAGCCCTTTTAGGGCTAAATCTACCACTTTTAGAAGTTAAATTCGTATTTTAAAGCTTTAACCCGGAAAGAGCAATCTAGTCCTTTTTGTTATGTGACTTTTTTAATTACCCTGTGCTGTGGTGCTATTTTTTAAACGCGGAGTCACTAAACGAACGGTTTTTTGTATGGAAAAACAACTCGTTTAGGTGACTCCGCGTTTCAAAAATCGCACTTCTGTACTGTTCCACTGTTGGGTTTCTTCTACACGGTGATTTTTTGTTGGTTTTGAAGCCGAAGGCCACTTCAAAGGCATCATTAGTAAGGCCTAATTAGCTAGTCAAAATAAAAATTCAGAAACAAAAATGTTGTCTAAAACTCGAAAGTAAAATTGTGAGATCAATTAGTTAGTTAGTTAGTACCGCCGCCATACACTGCCCGCCGGCCGGCCGGGGTCATCGACATTACGCAGCCGGCGGCCGGCGTATAACTACATGGTCTCGCTCGATCGAAAATCATTTACGTAACTTTTTTACGTATATGGATAGAGGAGTTTATTTACTATACAACGTTTTTTTTTCCAAAACCAATTAAAAGTCAGCGTTTATAAGGTGGTCAAATTATAAATCCAATACAAAAACCGAAGTGGCAACACTGTCTGTCATCTGTCAATTACTGTCAATTCAATTTGCTTCAATTTTATTTGTGCCGCTGATCTTATTTTATAAAATAAACAACATACAATGAAATTAGCATAAGAAAGCCAAGCTTGTGTTAAAAGTGACGGAAGGTTTTTCAATAAAATGGCTCCACAGTATATGATATCGGTATTGCTGTTGCTCACCTATACTATGGTGCAGCATTGTGCGTCCGCTGCGGTTCACAGCCATAGCGTGGAGAACCAGAACCAGGAGCGGGATTCAGATGGCAGCTACCGGCCGCGGGACTACGACCACTATAGCGACGCTGGCCACAACTCGGAGTTCGACCACGAGGCCATATTAGGTGCAGTTTTATTTACACCTTTTGTTTTGTGACGTCGAGCGGACGCCGGCCGTCCGCATTAGTTGACGATAACAAAAGCTAGGACGATGTCTGTGTGGCATGCCTTAGCGTTGCTAGTGCCGTGTATGCTGGCAGTGACGTATTATTTCACTATAGGTAGCGTGAAGGAGGCGGAAGAGTTCGATAAATTGTCGCCAGAGGAGTCTAAGAAGCGCCTGGGGCAGCTGCTGCCGCAGATGGACCTCAATGGTGACCTGAACATCGACAGGCAAGAGCTCAAGGCATGGATCCTTAATTCATTCATGTGAGTATATTTTTAAACTTAATATTAGTGATTTAATTTTAAAATTGTCCACTGTACCTACCAACACAACATACAGAAGAAAATCCAGAATTATTAGTGCTCATGTTTATTTATGTATTATAGACGAGCTGCTTGTAGCTATTTTGAGATGTTTTTACTCTGTTAATATTTTTTTCAATATCTTACAATGGCATAAAATTATAATACAATTTGTAATTGTGATATTTATTATTTAAAGAGAACTTACGGTTAATAGAAGAAAGTAAATGATTCCCGTTGATAACAATAGATTCACAAAGGTGTAAAACTTGGCATAATAAATTTAATGCAATGTTCCTTCAATAAATTGTTTGGTTTCTGATAAGAGCCATATTGTGTGAGCAATGCATATTACAGTTGCAGACTGTAAAACTCCAGTGCAATCTCGTGGCACAGCATTGATTATGTGTTCTGCGATTGCTTCTTATTGGTATACAGATAAGATCTCAACATCTACAAGATGTAAAATAACATCAATATTTAGTTGTTACTTTTGCTAAAATTAGAGAATGGCTGGATGGATTTTTCTAATTTTGGTTTTAAAATATTTGTGGATGTCCAAAGAAGGTTTATATGATGACAAAAAATAGAAAACTAATAGGAGAGAAACAAGAATAGGAATGAAAATAGGCAGAGGGTCTGCTTATTTAGGTATAAACAAATGTTTCTTCTGCTCTCAGATTGACTGTATTTTATTGTTACACAATTTAGAAAGCAATTGATTTACATCTAGTATAAAGTTGTAATCTGATTCGATCTTAAATCTCTTAAGTCTTCTTTTGCCATTTCTTTCTTCTATTTTTGATGATCTCTGTGGCCTAGTTGTCATCACTGCCAGGCTGTCACTCTGGAGGTCCCAGGTTCATTCCCTGGTCAAGTCAAGACAGAAAATGATCTTTTTCAGATTGAACTCGTTTTAAAGCTAAACAGATTACCTATCACAATTACTTTCAATGGTCATTCATAAAATAATTAAAAGGTCCTTCCAGAGATTGTTGGAAATCAAATAGCCATTCATCACCATATTTACCTTTAAACAATCCATTTCAAATAGGGGCGCCACCGCCGCCTAATTTCGCCTTAAGTGTAAATTCATGTCACGCGGCATTTTTTGTATTATACAATAATGTTAAGTCTGCTTCCCTTTGTATGTCTGTGGGAATTCTTTACAGCTGAGTATGAATAAACTTCAATAAACAAATAGCTATATTGTATTGTGAATATTGTAACATGAATCAGAACTGTCCATTCAGAGATTTGTTCCCTTGACAACTCACATTCTACAATCGACTTTATTCTATTGGTAGTAGAACTCATTATCGCTTTTACTGACTATTTGTATTCTTTAGTTGTTGAATCTAATTTAGAGTAATATCAACTCTGAAGTTATTAACGTAATTCAATAGTTTAAAAAAATAAATTGGGAAATTTAGGAGGACCAATAAGTAATATAAAGTGGTACCAATTTAAATTCTTTTTTAGGGTTACATTCCCAAAGGGTCAAAACGGGATGTTATTACTAAGATTCGGCTGTCCGTCTGTCTGTCACCAGGCTGTATCTCATGAACCGTGAAAGCTTATCTGTTGAAATTTTCACAGATGATGTATTTCGGTTGCCACTATAAAAACAAATACTATAAACAGAATAAAATAAATATTGAAATGGATCTCCCATATAACAAACCTAATTTTTTAATAGATAATGGTACGGAAACCATAGTGCGCGAGTCCGACTCGCACTTGGCCTTTTTTAGGGTTCCGTAGCCAAATGGCAAAAACGGAACCCTTATAGATTCGTCATGTCTGTCTGTCTGTCTGTCCGTCCGTATGTCACAGCCACTTTTTTCCGAAACTATGTATAAGACCTATACTGTTGAAACTTGGTAAGAAGATGTATTATGTGAACCGCATTAAGGTTTTGACACAAAAATAAAAAAACAAAAAAATTTGGGGGTTCCCAATACTTAGAACTGAAACTCAAAAATTTATTTTTCATCAAACCCATACGTGTATCTATGGATAGGTCTTCAAAAATGATATTGAGGTTTCTAATATCATTTTTTTCTAAACCGAATACTTTGCGCGGGAGACACATCCAAAGTGGAAAAAAGTGTGTGTGTGTGTGTGTGTGTCGTAACTTCTAAAATAAGGGAATTATAAAACTAAAAAAAATATATGATGTTCATTACCATAAAAACTACCAGCGAAAATTGGTTTGAACGATATCTAGTAAGTAGTTTTTTTTTAATACGTCATAAATCATAAACGGTAATTTACCTTTCATTCAATCAACCCAAATATAAAAATTAAAGAAAACATACTACAAGAATTTTATATTATGTTATTTGCTACTACGGAACCCTTCATGGGCGAGTCCGACTCGCACTTGGCCGCTTATTTCAAATTCTTTATATTATGCACATGCACCAGACGATAACTAAACTAACAATAAGGTAATCTATAACTTGCCCCTATAAGCAAATATAGAAATATCATGAACGAACATTCTTCACTCTATTTTGTTTAATTTTCTACTAACATCACTGTTTTTATTGCAGACCGTTTTCGTAAGTATTATCAATTTTGATTGTATATATTGGGTAGTTTCCTGGGTCAAGCATAACCCGTCTTATTATAAAACGCGTGACTAGGTTTAAACCATTATCCGACCAAATTGAGTTGACGTTTTCAGATGAGACAATGACATATTATTAGATATCAACTTGATTTGTGTCGGATAATGGTTTAAACCTGGTAACAAAGTTAGTCTGCGTTTTTTTATAAGACGGAGCTTGTTTGGTACTTAAAACGTCACAAAATAAGGTTACTTGTCATGATCACACCCATTTTCAATGTGGTTTTAGTTTATTATTGCGGAAAAACTGATACTAAGAGCGCTATTCGACTCCAAGAAACTATGACTTCATTAACCTGAATTTCAAATCAATCCCATAGAAAATGTTTGTTTTGACATTTAAAAAAGTTTCTGATTTGAGTTGTTGAAAAGGTGCAAGTCTATATTACCACTTATCTTTTCAACCGTATAACGTCCACTGCTAGACATAGGCTTCACCCAAAGATTTCCAAAATGACCGATCAATGTCAATTCAACATTTACACTCAGTATTGTTATGTATCAATGTGTCTTACCAGTGATGACTTATGGCTCTGAAACGTGGTTCCTTACTATGGGTCTCATAAGAAGGCTCAAGGTCGCTCAACAGGCTATGGAGAGGACTATTTTCGGTGTTTCTTTACGTGATCGAATCAGGAATGAGGAGATCCGTAGAAGAACGAAGGTCACTGACATAGCCAAGCGGATTAGCTCATTAAAGTGGCAGTGGGCGGGGCATGTAGCGCGAAGAATCGATGGCCGATGGGGCAAAAAGGTTCTCGAATGGCGGCCACGTACCGGCAAGCGCAGCGTAGGGCACCCACCTGCTAGATGGTCAGACGACCTGCGCAATGTTGCAGGAAGGCGCTGGATGCAGGCCGCTTCCGATCAGTCGTTTTGGAAATCCTTGGGGGAGGCCTATGTCCAGCAGTGGACTTCCTGTGGCTGATATGATGATGATTGTTATGTATGCAAGCGGTAGCGATACATTTGTGCGTATATAGGACGAGGCGCGGTACCCGCAGTCTCGCAATAAACGTGTTTCATAACAGACGTTGTTTTATTCCGTGACAATATCTCATCATCAATTACTTTTTGTCGGTGGAGTATTTTCCATGTCTCCCTATTTTCCGCTAAATGCTCGACCTCCTTATACGACACAACTTTTGCCTTTTCTTTTACTTCATCCATGAACCACCTTCTTGGTCTTCCTTTTCCTCTCTTGGCTTCCACTTTCCCTTTCATTATGTCTTTTATGAAGTTGTCATGCCGCATAAGGTGGCCAAACATTCTTCCTCGTCTTATCTCTATTGTATGCATAATGCACAAGAAACGTGCCAATATCTACTAAGTATAAAATATTTCCAGCAAACTGTCCAAAGAAGAAGCCGAGGAGCGCTTGAACGAGGTGGACAGCAACCGCGACGGGCTGGTGACGTGGGCGGAGTACGTGCAGGACGCGTTCGGGGTGGATGAGGATGAGGAGGTCAGCCCTGACGACACGGGGGAGACCGGCATGGTATGGTATACATTTTTGAAGATACGTTTCCCCGCGCTGTTTAGAAGCCTGTGCTGAATGAGCACGACCCTCTCTGTACTACTAGAGCCATACTTGGCCAGAGCAGCCAGAGGACTTGGCCTACACTCTCCATGCTGGCCAGACGGGTTGGAGAGGTCTCATTGATGTTTATAAGCTTTGTTAAGCTTGTATTTGCTATGTCGCCTTCTACGACATCCACGGGGAGATTTGGAGTGGTCCTATTTTACTCTACCGGAAACCACACGGTGCATCTATAGAGTAATACAAATGAATAACTTACTTTTTTACTAATATATAAATGCAAAAGTAACTTTTCAACAAATTTACACTAACGCTGACATAGCACACATAAAAGAAAGATAATGCATTTTAAAGAAAGATAGATATATAAAATAAAATATAATATGAACTGAATTGATTTTTAACAGTATTACAATGCTCGGATTATTATGTTACTAAAACATGTGATGAAAAAATTGTTCCACTTGTGGCGAAGTTTTTCATCACTTTTTTGATGTAGAAGAACTGAATTGTTTCAGCTGGTGCGCGAAGAGAAAGCAATGTGGAAGGTGGCAGACATCGACGGTGACGGAGCGCTCAGCTTCGAAGAGTTCAAGGTATGTTTGTTCAGAAGACAGTAATATAAACAAATATCCCTACATTTTTATTAATATAGAAATGCAAAAGTAACTCTGTCTGTTACCTCTGTAGGTGCAATTGGCCTAAAATTTGCCGCCCCAAAAATGTGCCGCCCTAGGTACTCGGCCGTGGTAAATCCGCCATTGTTTACTACGCACATCCAGTGACTATACTGCCTCAGACTAACATAAGATATACATACATCCAAGACCCAGGCAAAGAAAATATAATTACTATACCGTAAAGCGCCATCTAGTGAAAAGGAATAGAAAGAATTTATGATTGCATGGCGATGGGTAGGCATGACCCTGGTCAATTTGAAAAAGATCATTTTCCATCTTGACCTGACCGAATCGAACCCAGGACCTCCTTTGTGACAGTGTCATGTTGACCACTAGCCTTAAGTTATAATGACGACCTTCGTGGCGTAGTGGTCACCATGCTAGTCCGCCATCCAAGAGGTTCCGGGTTCAATCCCCGGTCAGGGCAAATTGGAAAATGGTATTTTTCACATTGTCCTGGGTCTTGGATGTTTATCTATATATGTATTTGTTATAAAATATAGTATCTCCCATGCTGGTCTGGGAGAAATAAAAAACTTAGAATGTACCAGCTGCTTCTCTTCCCACGCAGATCGTAAAAGCCGATCGAGGGAATGGGCAAAAATGCAAATCATGTTAACAGGCGATGCGGCTAGCAACCCATCACTGTATTGATTGCTTTTCCATCTTCTCGCCCACCATGACGCTAAAAGTGGCTTTTGGGTCTTGCGGCCCTGGGCTCTGCATAGAACCGCAAGACCCAAAATGCTCTGTCTGCCCCATTAGGGATAAAGACGTGATAGTATGTATGTATGTATAAAATATAGTATCGTTGAGTTAGTATCCCATAACACAACTCGAACTTACTTTGGGGCTAGCTTAATCAGTGTAATTTGTCCCTATATATTTATTTATAACATTCCTGGGCAGACGTTCACGAACCCCGAGGAGCACGAGGTGATGCACCCGTTCCTCATCAGCCAGACCATGAAGGAGAAGGACCAGGACAAGGACGGCAAGCTGGACTTCAACGAGTACATCGGCTCGAGAGGTGAACTTTATTACTTGGCAATAGAGTTGAAATTCATTAACCTAGCTTTAAATTAAAGTCTGTTCGCGGAGAGTTCATACATTCAGGGTTTCTTAACTCATTCGAAATTGCGGCGTGCTAATTATTTAAAATACAATTTAAAACAAATTAAAAAAGTAATCAACTCATTCGGAGCGCATTTGAGAACGGAATGGCAATAAATGGCCGCCGCGTCCGCTAGCCTGTTCGGGCCGCGGTTGACATCAACTTTGTACCTCGTGCCACGCAAACTGCGAAAGCGGGAGACAAGCGCCGGCCACCATACAGTTTGCGATAATTAACACAGCCAGTCGACAGTCACTAGTCTGAGACGAATTCTTCTTATCGTGTGTGTTAGTGACTAACACTAGTGTCAGAGTTTTTAAACCGCCTTAAAGGCCTCTGACATGGTTTTAGGTAACGACCAATGTCAAAGACAGTGACCGGGACCGACGGCTTAACGTGCCCTCCGAAGCACGGATCATCTGAGACGAATTAAGATATTTATCAACTCTCGACGAACAGACTATACATTATTATATTTTTAATTCAGTACAAATAAATCAATTTTCACATCCCATAGTGACTAGATCACGCGACTACTTCGATTTGTATGATTGAGGAGCTGAGTGACATCGGGCGTGGTCCGCACTTGGATGGGTGACCACAAGACCATATAATATATTTTTTCTACATACATAAAATTATAAAATACTATATAATGTTATATAATGTCTAACATTGGGTTTCATTCTACTGTTATTATTTCGCCTATACAATGTCCTTTTTTATTAAGTACAAATATTTTAAGGGGTGAATCAGACCATCATTTTGAACAACTTTTCCCAATAAATGTATATCGAAATAGGAAAAAAAAAATAGGTTTTAATAGAAATCGAAGTAGTCACGTGATATTATTACTATGGAAAATGAAAATTATTTTTTCGTATTTCGATAAAAAATTATTGGGAAAAGTTGTTCAAAATTATGGACTGAATCACCCCTTAAAATATTTGTACTTACTAAAAAAGGACATTGTATATTAGAATGTATAATAAATACTAAATACACATTATATCAGGTGATAACGAAGACAACTCGTGGCTGATAGCCGAGAAGGACAAGTTCGACCACGAGCTGGACTCCGACGGAGACGGGAAGCTGAGCGAGAAGGAGATCCGGCGCTGGATCATACCGGACAACGAGTGAGTGAGACGGCACGCGATGGGTTGCTGCACACACACGCGGGTTCGCATTATTCGGCACTGCCGGGTGGAATAATCATAGACCTAAATTGGGGAAAGGATGTAAATTTCTATTGTTAGGAAAGAAATCTTTTTCTATTGTTAGGAATAACATTCCTATTTATCGTAAATATCAGATTTTTCGGTTTAGCTGTCAACTAAACCGAAAAATCTGATAATAGCCAGTTATGCCTTCAACTGTTACACGATAGTGTCTCCATATGGCAGTTGCCAACTGTCATATGACATTATATTTTTAACATAATTCTACCAATTAAAAAAGTTACATATTTACATGAATATAAATTAAATGGTTTATTGCTGCTAAAATTAGATTAAACTAAAAGCTATAAGTACTATTAATTAAAACTATTATTGTCTGCTAAAAAATCATTATATAAATAATATTTCAATCTGAATGAACTACCCGATCGACACAAGCCGAATAAGATTGGCTTTGTTCGACAAATGCTGATGAACCGACAATGCCGGCCCGCTTATGTGTGTAGCAACCCTAACAGACGGCTGTTTAGTTAACGGCTATAGTAGGCTAAAATACCACTTGGTCTTTAGGCGCAAACTAACTTCACTAATTGGCTTGATTTGTCGACGCCCGATTGGATAACACCGCTTGCTTTGTAAATATAACTGTTCAGTTTGATATGCCTTAAGTGAGGTGTGATAGGATATACTGAAACTATTTTGATGGTGCAGTTACAATAGGCTATTTTACTGTGTATTATTATTATACAGTCACAGGAAGTCCACTGCTGGACTGTGTATATTTTTGGTAAATATTTTAAAACAAAAAACACCAATGAAAAAAAATGTTTTTTTTTAAACAGTAAGAAAATTGGTTAATTAATAAAGTATATAAATAAGCATTTCAAATAAAAGAGTGGGAACGTGGTAATATCACTATATCTTTCGTACGCGAGAGACCTAATAGCAGTGACGTCAAGAGCGCTGTACGTACGTGCATCATTTTTATATTACTCTATCACTATTCGAATCAAAAGCCTATAACTTACTTATTTTTGAGCAGATTTAAAATTATCATTTTTCGGATTATGTTACTTATTGATATAAATAATAAAAATTGACTAAAATACCATTTCATAGTAAGTCGACCGTGACCACAAATAGTGGGATGAGGGGGCGGCGAAACCGAATATTTCCTATCTGTCCCTTCCTAATACCCAGTGGAGGGGGGGTGCGCTAATCATTGATTAGCCTTCAGGCAGAAAATGTGTACACCCGCCACTAGGATAGTAAAATCTTTCCCAGAGGAACTTACATCAAGATACGAAAAAATTGTAAATAATAGATAAAGTTAGTTATTTTCGTATATCGGTATCGTTCTATGAGGAAAATTTTTCTGTGACATAGATTGAATCTGCATGTCGCGAGCGCATGTCCATATTGGGATGAATCATATGTATAGGTATGTAACTACAGTGGTTAGACTGTCAGAGTATGCTGCATAGAAGACATGCGCTGCGATAAAAAATCAGGGAGACAGGAAAAGAGATGACTGAATCTTACCTTCCGTCTCCCAGTCGCATCTTCTGGGTTCCGGCCTGGAGTCCATGCCTCACGACAAGCAACCTTGCCCGCACTACCAGGCCCACTCAACTAGGGCCGCATTACGCCACCTGCAGTTAAAACGACTTATGACAACACCGTTGTCACTGAGCATCTCGGGATCCCTACTAGTATCAATAGGAGGTACAACTTCGAGGCACTCCATTCAATACACAACACTGGGCACGTAGTTTCAGTAAGTCAGTCACAGTTCGTGGTTTAGGGATCTATCTATTCCCCCCGTTAATCACCAAGGATTTCTCCATTCCATGTACTCCCCCACGCGCCGATACGTTCACTACCGTTGCTCTGTGTTCAGGAGCTAGGGATCAGTCTAATCTACTGTACGTCAATCTCAGTCAGTTACCAAAAGAACCCCTAGATTCTTTACGCTCTCCCCATGGGTCGATACCTTCATTACGGCTGTCGGGCCAACAAGGCCACAGCACTGGCTAGCTCATTCATACAATTCTCAAGAAGGTATCCTTACATTGACATAGGAGGTTCCAGAATGAGATTAAGCAGTGACGCTACAAATCCGAATGACACTATCCCGGAAGCCACCCGTGACAAGAGAAAACCAAGATATACCCGTAGACTCGTCGACCCGAGAAACCCGTCGACTCGGGGACCCGTCCCCGAGAATCCCGTAGACTCGGGGACCCGTCACCCGAGAAACCCGTCGACTCGGGGACCCGTCACCCGAGAAACCCGTCGACTCGGGGACCCGTCAACCCGAGAATCCCGTAGACTCGGGGACCCGTCACCCGAGAAACCCGTCGACTCGGGGACCCGTCACCCGAGAATCCCGTAGACTCGGGGACCCGTCACCCGAGAAACCCGTCGACTCGGGGACCCGTCACCCGAGAATCCCGTAGACTCGGGGACCCAACTCATAGCTCACAATGTACTCACTATCCAGAGGGACCACTCAGGATAGGCGGAATGATTAGCATTTCACTACATCAACTTAGGGTGTCAAGATATCGTAATACTCTGACTAATTAGGACTACGTATAGTATAAGGCCCCAGAGTAACGTTGGAGAATACTCAATTATATCCAGAACAATGTATAACCCAAAAGTATTCAGATCACGAAATCGGAAGGTACTTAGAATATAAAACACAGAGCACCCAAAATATCAAACCCGGTGAATAATTAGAATAGTTAATAGCTCGAGAACACTAAAGACATAAAGTACAAAGGGCTCGCAGAATATGAGATACGAGGAGCACACGGAATATAAAACACAGAAATAGGCAGAGAATATCCTGAACACGAAATGTAGACTACCGAGATTACTGAGGTTATGAAATATAGCAATCAG
Organism: Acrobasis consociella; assembly: GCA_963555685.1. Lineage (NCBI taxonomy): Eukaryota > Metazoa > Arthropoda > Insecta > Lepidoptera > Pyralidae > Acrobasis > Acrobasis consociella. Next base: position 2,187,242 of record OY743106.1, read on the forward strand.
AACTATCTACACTTAGATTGTGAAATATGGCAAAGCAATCGAGACACTTAGCTTTCAGGGAAGTCAGCCTACGTGGCTTCCCGTCTCGTAGTATCGTCCTGGACATCCTCCCGAACACGCTCCCTTTAGTCTGCACGCGGCGACGACAAGAAATCAAATGAACGTCTAGGTTAGGCACGTGTTCAGGAAGAGAACGAATGAGAAGAGTGAAGGCAGGCACGAATGATCGAACGAAAGACCGTTACACGCTCACTATGGAATGATTCATTCGCTCACCATAGAGGTGTCACTTCTAGGCAATGTTGCCAGCGGTGAAAGTTATACGTTATTGAGTTACTTGGCATTTGCAATGCTGGCAATGTTGGCAATGTTGCCAACGGTGAAAATTACGTGTTAAATGTAATCGCGATTGCTCGGCACTCGCGACACTGCACTAAAAATAGCTCTAGTATATTTTATTAAACCTTATATATTTCACAGTCAATATGTAAATATTTTTGATAAAATTCACTATTGTGTGTAGAATAAGAGAACGACTAGCCTTGACTACTTGTATATGCCAGAAAAAAAAACAGTCCTACTTTTTGCAACTACATTCAGCACTGAAGGGATGCAGTTGCAAAAAAATGTTTTTAGCAGTTTTTTCGACTCAGGTGGGAGTAAAGTTTGAACTGGTTTTAATGTATTGTTCACCAACTTCCAACCCCACTCTGTAATGTCTCTCTACTACTCTCTGTAGAGAAGAACAATAAGAAGAATTTAAAGGTGAATAATCAGAAAAATAAACTTCACTACTTTTTTCAAATTTACATCGCTTTTATCTTTTTCAGTCTTTGCTAATTTCCGTTACTTTGCAATAGTTTTAAATTAAACAGGATCACAATCACAACTGACCCGGTGAATGGGCCTACTGAAGAAACCACCTAAAAAAACGCGCTAAGTACACTACCTAATAGGTAGGTGGCGTGGGAACGTGTGCATAGATACATTTTTGTAGATACTTTTACGATCTACGATTTTTGTCTGAGGTATTTTTATAATAAAACTTACCATTTTGCTGAAAATCGCAAAAAACTCATTTTATCTTCTTTGACCTTATATTAAACATTTTTACTTATAGTTATTTTTTGAATAATCTTACTGATTTTCAGCTCGCTGTACGTTTATGTACCTTCACTCTTATTTTATACATTTTTATAGATACTTTTACGATCTACGATTTTTGTCCGAGGTATTTTTATAATAAATCGTGAAAAACTAAATTCTTTACCTTTGTCCTAGAGTCCAAAAAATTCCATACTCGAGACTGATGGGGACTTTAACATTTTTATTTATAGTTATATTTTAAATAATTTTACTGATTTTCAGCTTTTTGTAAGTTTATGTACTTACTTTACTCTTATTTTTTGGTCTAATTTGACCTATACATACCCAAAATTTTTGAAAACCAATTATTAATGCAATAACAACTTTAACTAACCAATAACGCAGCTTTAGCTGTCTTACAGCGGTGTTGTTTAAATGGGCAAGACCCTAACCCCAACGAACATTGGGATGGAACAACTAACAATTCGTTAACTCAACTGTTCGTCGGACCCTTATGAACAACTAACGAACGATGTACCCCAATCCTGAGATAGCCGTGTGTCTGTCTTCAGAGAAATCGCCGGAGAGGAAGTGGAGCATCTCTTCGAGACCGCAGACGACGATAAGAACGGCATACTATCGTTCGAGGAGATTCTACGTCATCACGACGTGTTCGTAGGTAAGGTTACTGAAATATGCTGAATAGATTTAGATAAATTAGACAGAGTACTAATGTCTCGCAATAGGTTTCATCCCACTATTTTTGTTTCACTTTTTACCTTTTTTAAAAGCTTTAGATATGTTAGAATGTATCATAATAACTAGCCATGTGGTATCCGGCAGAGTATAATAGGACCACTCCAAGTCGGGAGGAGTGGATGTCGTAGAAGTCTTCTTAGGAAATACGAGCTAAACAAAGCTTATAAACATCATGAGACCTCTCCAACCCGTCTGGCCAGCGAGGAGAGTGTAGGCCAAAGTCATCTGGCTGCTTTGGCCAAGTTTGGTAGCACAGAGAGGGTCGTGCTCCTGCAGTCGAGATTAAAATTTGAACTTGATTATAATGATAATGAGATAAGCCTGTTCGCCGAGAGTTGATAAATATAATTCGTCTCAGACTAGCGACTGTCGATTCATTATTGTAAACTGTATGGCGGCCGTTGCTTGGCTCCCGCTTTTGCCGTTTGCGTGGCACGCAGTTGATTTCAACCGCGGCCCGAACAGGCGGGCGGTCCCGGCGGCTATCTATTACCATTCCGTTCTGGTATGCGCTTTGAATGACTCGTTTAAGTGTTGTTTTCTGTTTTATACAGTTAAATAATTTTATAAGTAATGGACCGCAATTGTAAATAAGAAGCCCTGAATTTATCTACTCTTCGCGAATAGACATAATTATAAATAAGTTTGAGGGTGTACGCTGGGTTAAGCGTGACCATGCGACTTGTTCAGTCTATCTTGTTAGAGAGGCGTAAAATGACTATATGATCCATGCAAATAAAAAAAATAATTCCACCAGGCAGCGAAGCCACGGACTACGGTAGCGACCTCTACGGGGAGCACTTCGACGACGAGCTGTGAGCGACGCGGTTCCCGGCGCACGTCGAAGACACAACGGTGCTGCAAAATTATCTCTTCCGGTGGCCACGAGCTCAGATGCGCGCGGTGCGCGGCGACGGCAGCGCGGCGTCGCGCGCGGCGCCGCCGGAGCGGGTAAATTTGTGGCCCTACACCAGGACGTACGCCGAGCTGCGCGCGCGCACGCAGGAGGCGTGCCGCATCTTCATACTGACCGTCACCTTCTTCTATGTGTTCGGGATCGACAGCGCGCTGTACTACGACCACGTTATGGAGGTGGAGAACATGTGCACGGAAGCGTTCTTCGCGATGATGTATCGCATCGTGTTCGGACGCGGCGACGCGATGTCTGGCAATCAGCTGTTTTATTTCGCTTGCTCGGCTAATCTTTGTTATTTGCGCAGGTAAGTCGTTTCGGACACTTGTTTTTACATCCTCTCGGGTGGCAGGTGTGCAGTGTATCGTTCGCTGCGTTAAGCGCGACCACGCGACGTCAGTCTATCGCTGTCGCAAATTATGTGGGACAGAGACGCCGCATCACGCGGCGTATTCTGCTATCTCTTTGTGACTGAGATAAAATAAAGATGTCACGTGGTTCCTTCTAACGTAGCTTACGCCCCTTTTGTATGCGCATAGGCCAAAGAAAGTCTCATCTCAAATACTTTCTTCAGACAACTATTTCCAGCTTTCTGAGTTATTTTACCGTCATCTATGTGCAATGTACAATCTATTTTTTGACGAAATTATTTATGACTTTATTTCCCAATCAAGGTGCTGTCGTTTCCAATACATAAAAGAATGATAAAATGTATAAATAGTTTATTAAGTTACTATATTTTTAAGTAATTTATTTTAAATGAAATCGATCTTACGTTTTTAATGTATAGTTTATATTTCTGCCAAAAAAAATGTTTTTGATCATAAAATTTATTTTTAATAATTTGTTTAAATGAGATAACCAACAAAAGTACATATCAAAAAACCAATTGATACGCAGATCACACAAGTTGTGGCAAATGTCGCTGGTAACACAAAAGATCATGGGTACTTTATTTGTTTTTTAATAATACGTTTTGAATGTAGTTTTCGCCAATGATTTTTAAAGTTATTTAAAAAAAATCTACGACAGCTCAGTTAAAGCACATCAAACCTATAAGGAGTATTTCCTTGTTGCTTCAGTTGATACTTGACCAAAAACTTACAATAGTTTTAAATAGTATTATGTGTTTATGGGAAGATTTTTCTCAAGTATAAGATCTGTCAAGATGTTTTTCTATTTGTGTGTCCGAAAATACTTAGGTGTCTATAGTATTAAGGTTTTTGAGTGTACTACACTTAGTCAGCAATTGACTATCTAATTGAAAATTGTGCACAAATACATAAATGTTTACTAGTCATATCCAGGCCAGATCAATGTAAATCATGTATTGTTTAAAAAATATCATGTTTTTTTTAATTAGTGAACGCAGATTCTTGTTACTTTTTGAGTTTTGTCTGCTTAGGGTCCAAATTATCCCGTATATAAACATTTTTTAATATCCTGAGAATAACTAACGGCCTAAATTACCAGCTCAAAAAATATTTTCATATTTTGAAAACGTTTAATTCGTTTATGGTTCTTAGGATAGACATTCAATTAATAATGTTTAAAATGTAAGTCATCCATCCCCACATTGAGACAATTTAAAGTAAAAAAAAACTTCCATTGTGAACTTACTGTAGTTAGGTGCCATACGTATTATGTACTTAGAAACCAAATGTGAGTCTATTCGACTGTATGTGAAATTTTAAATAAAGTATTTATACTACTTACGTAGTTTTTTATTTATTTTTAAAGCTTAACAAATAAGTAAGGGGGCAATTCTTAATAGCACAGGATCGAAGCGTCGTCATTTTAAAACTTATATAAAAATTGCTCAGAAGCGAAAGTGTTTAAGACGCGAGCATTCGACGGAATCTAATATTTTTGTTTCTGTTGCTATTTTTCTCCAATTTTTCATAATGATTATTCATTAGGGCCGCGCTACACTGGTATGTATTATCTGGCATATTATATAATTTCAAAACAAGCTTGTGTCAAGAAATATAAGGTGCATAACCGCCCGAGGGCGTCTTTTCCGCGGGAGTGTTTTGAAATGACGCGTCGCTTCCGATGCCATGCCATGCCAATCTAATGTAGCGCGGCCTTTATTCTATTCTCATTCCTTCTCTATTTAAACGTATACATTTCCAAAAAAGGTATATTGCATAAATAAATAAAACGCACAAATCGTCCATTTACAATATTTTTTTATTCAATATAATAATCTTAATAAATCCAAAATATTTACACAATACAAAACATACAATATTACCGTGATCGACGTCCCGTGGCCGGCCTGCGATTTTTTGCTCGCCCACAGTGGAATATACGCACGGGCCGCGCGCCCGCTGCCGGAGACAAGCTTGCACCAAACTAGCCGCTATGGGCTCCGACAGACCAGCTACATCTGGCGACTCTACTCGGCGACAGTCGCGCGACAGCAGGGACAGTCGCCGACTATCGCGCGATAGTTCGTGCCAGCAGTGACAGTCACCGACCAGAGTCGCGGGCATATCGTCGCTGTCTATAAGAGCCCTAAATGTCAACAAGATACTACGTCAAGATGACTTGGCACATATCAAATGGCCATGTTCTATTGCAAACCTCGTCACCTTAATTTCTGCTTGACCCCCAAATTGGATTTCCTGAGGGATCCACGGAGAATAATTATTGATAGGTTACCAACAAAGACTGCTATAGCAACACTTTGAAGTGCCAAGTTATCGTGGTAAGTCTGAATACGTAATAGTAGTTTGAACTGTCAGTTTTGTATTGAAAATCAGCAGAGTTTTGGTGCAAAAATGCCTGTTTTTTTCAACGCTTTAAGAGCATTTATCTTAAAGCGACAGTATGCTCTAGACCAGTAGCCGGTCTGTGTCGTGCAACCGTGACACTGGTCGCCCGTCTGTCGGAGCTCTAAATTGACACCCTATCCTTTAGTCTAGTAGCAAAAATTTATTCAGTATTAGACCGTCGCGGGCGTGCTCGGAAGCGGGCGCTGTACAAGCTTCAACATTTCCTTCCCAAAATAAGATACATAACATCTATGTATAACAAAATCGAATATTATCAATTGATTTTACAAGAAAACCTTTTGGACATTTTCTATACATTTTTTGGGATTCGGGGCTCACCAAATGCATCGACTATCTCAACAAAATCTGTTTACTTTATATCACAAATGAAGCATGTCAGAAGCATCGCTGTAGTGTCAGGACTGCAATGTTGGCGTTACTGACAAATTAATCGTTCACTAGAAAGTACTACAAAATTAAAACGCAAGCTTTTAAAAAAATATTATTTATATAATAACTTTTTGAGCTCGTTCGCACATTGCTTTGCTTTAACTATGATAATAATCACGACAGTAAGTTAATATAAGACTATTATACCCTAATCTGAAGTATAAAAAAACTGACTGTAAACATTTTACTCAAAATGTCTCATTTAAAAAAAAGTGACGTGCCATTATTTATTTTTAATTTAGGAAATGCAAAATGGCTAGACAATGACATAATTAATCATTTTCAATCCATCGAAGCGACGCAATGCACGAGCGAACCGAATGCGCTGAAAAATTGTCTATAAATGTTATACAGAGGCGTTACTCAACGTAATCCGAACATGATCTACGGATGTTCCATTACAATATTTTATATATAGTATAGTAAGTTTCCGAAACCCGAAAGGACCACTGGTATGGAATGCGATTCACATGCGTACGTTGAAACACTGACGAAGCAAACCCATACACTTTGCTTAAAATATATAATTATACAATAAACATAACATCGAACAATTTGTCCATCGAATAATTAGTGTTTTTAAAATAACTACAACGATCTGAGACGTGTAAACCTAATATTAAATAACTATATATTGTTTATTTGAACTAAATAAGAAATGCGTTTGTTCCTTCACATTTCAACGTAGGCTTAGCCTGAGTTTGACATTCGAGTCAGTGTTTTGCAGGCCTTAAAGTTTTACTGCCTGATAGATAACATAGCTACCACATCCAGAGATATTCATCCAAATATGAGTCCTAAACATTTTAACATTAAGCTCATATTTGAATGACTATTCTTTGGCTGCATGGAAACAGTTATGCAAGTTATCCTTGAACATGCTCGTATGTAAATATGTTTAAGTTGTATAATTAAGAAATAATAGACTTTATACACATTGAAATGTGCTGGAGAAACGTTCGGTGAATGAAATTAGCCTAGGACCTTGTGAAGAACGATGAAACCACGATCGAAGCGATGTGAATACAACTCTATCTACAACGTAATAAGGATTATTTTAATGAGACCGGTCCATGCACGGTATTTACTCAAGGCAGCTGCGTTCTTTAAACCGTTAATATTCAATTATTGCTTCAAATAAGCTAAAAATAAAATTTTACAAAAAAAAATATAAACATTTAAAAATTTCGTTCTGAAACATTGTTTTATATTTAAATAACAGTTTTTTCAGGGATCAATGTATACGGCCTCGGCGTGATTGTGAAGTAAATTAAAGCGACGTGAGAATGAATCGCGAATGTAAATGCACCTTCACCACAATTTTGACAGTTATGAAGCTTAGGCTTCTATGTGACATATTACTGTGCCACGGTTGGCGGAATATGTCATTTTTCCTTCGAAAAATTTCAATAACTTTCCATTTGTGAAGTGTTTAAAACGACATAGTTGTTAAAACTAAGTTAACCTATTAATAGGTCGTTTATAAATATAACTTTACAAAGATATCCGATTTAAGTAAGAATGGGACCATCACTGAGATTTGACTTCTCAATCCTGGTCACAATCTAGAAATTGTTGTCTTGTTATCAAGATGGCGGGTTTCGATGATCTATTAGTGAACATGATACAATATAAAATAAACATATTCCCGCCAACTGTCGCGCTCGGAATAACATAGCAACACGATACGGCTAAAACCGAAATCTCGATAAGTAACCCTTAATCTACATGGGAACAGTGCAGCCGACTGCCTATAACATGATACAAACGAAATTAAATATATCTTTTATTACATCTCATTAAAATTACAAATAAGTTTAAATCTATTTATCATTTTAGCGTGTTTTTTTATAATATTGGGTCGCCGCCGCCTGCGTGTCCGCCGATTCCGTTGTCAAAGGTCGCTGCGCGCAATGCGTCACGGTTGCAAGGCTTGAGCTGTGTGCCCTCGCTTCAGGTACATTGCTATGTCCAAACAAAAAAAGCGTTCCTGTCGATGCAATCTTGCACATGCCTTAAGGTGTACGTCATTAACACTGTCTAAATTAAACTTTAGCCATCTTTATTACACTTAGAGCATAACTTAAGAGTGAAAACGATGGCGATTTGAAATTGACAGTTTTGACAATGACCCTTGATACAAAGTGCATCGACAGAAAACCCCCATTGACACTGAGAGTAACGCCTTACTCGGATTGACACATCAATGATTTGAAGTTAGCAACAAGAGCTCAAGTATTGCAATAGTTAAAGCATCGCAACGCACTTAGAAATTTGACAGTTGTTAAAGCACGCGTACAGTGTTGGGCGCAAGTTTTGACAGCTGTCAGCTGGTGGGCGTGCCAAGGGAATCGGCGGCAGTGGGGGGGGCGCTGCGCGGCGGCCGCGGGGAGCCCCCCGCGCGCGCTGCCGAGCCTTGCTGCCAACCATTCTGTAAGACATTCCGCTAGATGACAACAACTCAAAACAAAACACTTTTTTCTAAACGTCAAAACAAACATTTTCTATAAGATTTGTATGAAATACAGAAGCGTGACGTCATGCTTTTTTGAAGTGAAATAGTGGTCTTAATATCAGTTTTTCTGCATTAATATATCTAAAATCTACACGCCCGCCGCCTCGCTAAGTGGCCTTGGGATAAAAAAGAGATTAATATATAATATTAAGAGATTAGAGAAAATTAAAATTACTGCGCAGAATAAGAACATGTGGAAAGAACAAGGCCTTTGCCTAGCAGTGGAACACCAGCATAGGCTAAGAAAAAAAATGAAGAGATCAATGAGTGTTGATGGAGCTAAAGAGGTCTGTCCGGATCGTAGCAAGTAGAGGTTCTTAGTCTCTGCCTACCGCTGTGGGAAACAGGCGTGATAGTTTGTATTTGTATTAGTACATATGTCATCAGAAGTGGACCTATGCCACTATGGTGATAATTTTGGAGTACTTAGTATGTTCGGCGTACTGTACCTGTGCTATCACTTGCAGCACGAGGAGGCCTTGGGCGCGTCGTTGTCATTGAGTCTCCGCGCGCCCGCGCCCGCGCCGCCCGCCCCGCTCTCGCTCTTTGGTAACTTGTTCGCTGTAACACAAGAGTTCCACTGAGTCTACACAATATCTGACAGGGACGTGCATCACCGAATATTGCAGGATAGACTAATTGTGGGGCCTTTGCCCAGCAGTGGGACAAAAAAAAACTCTCTGACTAAACTGACCCTATTAGTGTGTTTACATCCCGAGAGCCACTTATACGCGTCATATTGTTTAATACTATTAAATGTTCTTTTTAGCTTACCGCTTGTTTGAATGAAATCCAAAATAGGCTGGCATCGGCCATTTATGATTATTGCTCTTTTGTCCTCAAAAGTTAGAACAAACACCTGGTGCACAACTTTTACATGAAAAACTTTCCATTGCATTAAAGCGTTGTTATAAAGCGGTAATAAAGTTTTTGTCCTATTTTCATTTGCGATAGCAAAGAAAGTTCAGAGCAGATCGTAATCACTTGTAATTTGTAATGCGACAATGCAAATAATTATCATTGGACAAGAAAAAATATCAAATATATACGACTAACACAAAAGTTTACGTAATTTCATTTTATCCTCGAACATATTCCGCGTATTTAAATTGGTAGCGTAACACAAGCGAGAACCAATAACTTTCTACTTTTCATCACGGAATGCTTCAAGGAACAAATAAAAAGGCTCGAAATCGATATCATTCCTTATTGGTCAAAAGTGAAAAGAGATAAAAAACGTTGATTATTGAGATAGAACTAGCTTAAAGATAAGGGCCATTTTTGAAACTCAGTATTTCACTAACCTAATGGTTTTTTCCATACAAAAATTAGCTTTGTTTATTACTGACGCGTTTTAAAAATGGCTGGCATAAGCTCTTGTCTTAGATATTGGTTGTGTGTGCGGAAATTTCGCGTGTGTGTGCGTCGATGAAATACGTAGACGATCACACTACACATGCAAATTCCTATCCGTGCACTGTGAATGTGTGTAAATCGAGACACTATGGAGAATTGTCTTGTAGGTAGCTGCCTAGAGTACTGCGTATATATAAATATATACGTATACCTACACTAAGTAAGCGAGTACGTAGCCAGCATATGGCGCGATGGACAGGAAAGCGCGCGTTTATTTGAAAATATTAGTCTATTATAATTTATTTTTAAATAAAAAAATGCGCATATATTAGGTAACCTCCGGGTAGACAATGTCTTTGAGTCTCTATGGAAAGCACGTGCCTGATATCTGACTGATAAAGTTTTACTTTCCACACACACTAATATTATTAAGGCAAAAGTTTGTGTGTGTGTATATGTTTGTTACTTCTTCACGCGCAAGCGGCTGGATCAATTTTGATAAAATGTAGTCTGCAGGAAGCTGACATCCTGGATTAACACATAGGGACACACACTATTTTAACAGCGGTTAACACCACGGGGCGCAGCTAGTTGTACTATAAATTAGACTAAATTGTCAACAATGGGCGGCCCACAACACTTGTAACAAATTTCTGTTTCTTGTATACATTTACTAAGATATCATTTATAACAATAATAAAATCGCAAGTGATTTATTCCGCGAAAGCGGTAAAATGAGGAGACCCAGAAGCACAGATTACTAATAAGTTACTACGTAACAGATACATCACTTCCCTACAAACGCCAAATACCTATGCTTTATTTAACTAAACTTTCTAGCTGTCAAGCGACGCGAGGAAATATGAGCCTAACTGCTTTGACTCAACGGAGCGTTTTAAGTGCACAGCGGGCGATGACGTCGGCCGTTGTGAGATTACCTTAGGGTTGACTCAATGTTGTAAAATACAAAAATGAACGTGACGCATATTTATGAAAAGAAATTTTATTAAAAAGGATCTATAGATGATTTGACTTTAAAAGTTGTGACGTAATAAGAGCGTGTGATTTTCATAGAAACTTCATTAACTGTGGATGTACCGTACATCGCAATGAGAAACATACGATATTGAGTAATTCGTTATAGCATACTTTCTAGTTCACGTAAATCGTTGTTATATACTTTACTAGAGGAGCTCGGTGGCCCGCACTAGCACTTTCGCATGTAAAGCGGCACCGGGCGTGGTCCGCACTTGGATGGGTGACCACAAGTGGCATAAAAATTGAGCTCCTCTCTGCTTCGGAAGGCACGTATAAGCCATTGGTCCCGGCTGTCATATTGTATGGCAGTCGTTAAGCTATGTCAGATGCCTTTAGGCAGATTGAAAAATCTAAAACTAGTGGTGGCCACTTACACACACGAAAAACAACAACATATACTATCTGGATACAGTACATCGATGTTAAACTTTCGACGTTCAGTAGGACAATCAAACTTCATACCTACAAAATAATCTGATTGGACGAGACAGTGCCAAATCCTATTCTATACGACTACCTACTTTTTAACGAAAAAAAAAACTTACTTTCCTCGTCTTTTGGCAATGTGAAAAACGACAATTCTTTATTGGTTCTTTGATTTTGACATTGGAATACCGCACAATAATGTCTTGACATTGTTAAATATAACGCTTGTTTATATTGTAAATATTATATAAATATAAGAAGATATTGTAAACAAACAATACGCAGTAAGCAAGTCTCATGCACGCGACTACACAGGCCGGAGTGCGGCGCCCCTTTGCCACTTGGGCGTTAGAAAACACGGCTAGCCGGTAGGTACATTTTGAGCGATCTTGATCGAGTGACGGAGGCCTGCCAGAAGGTAAGTAAGGGTGGTGCCTCATTAGTGCGTTGAGTTGCCTTGTCGCAATGGATCAACGCATTGTATGCCACATCTGCGCGGCGAAGACGCACAATGTCGCATTTGAAGAAGCTTCGGAGCTCCGTCAGCGCAGCGCGTCACCCTCCCCCGCTTCATCTCTCGTCCGTCGATCCGTTAAAACGTCGCGTACGACAATGCAACGCATCAATGTGACACGTCACAAAATTGACGCAAAGCAACGCAATAATGAGGCACCCTAACTTTAATTCAAACACCCTAATTAAAGAAGGGGGTTATAAGTTGACGACTTCCATGGCGTAATGGTCACAATGCTAGTTCTCCACCCAGAGGTGGCGGCCTTTTTCAAATTGTCCTGGGTTTTGATTGTTTATCTATACATGTATTTGTTATAAAATATAGTATCGTTGAGTTAGTATCCCATAACACAAGTCTCGTACTTTGGGCTTAACTCAATAGTGGAATTTGTCCCTATATATTTATTTCTATTTATATTTGTCCCTATATATTTAATTGCAACACTCACCGATGGCCAGGAAGATGTCATTAACATTCATGGCAGTCTTGGCGCTGGTCTCCATGAACAGCAGCCCGTTCTCGTCGGCGTAGGCCTGCGCCTCCTCGAACTCGACCATGCGCTTGGCCGCCAGGTCGCTCTTGTTGCCCGCCAGCGCGATCACTATCGACGGCGACGCCTGCCGCTGCAGCTCCTTCACCCAGTTCTTCGCACGACCGAATGTGTCCTGCAATAGAGAATATTCATGTAAAAATATGTGTTATCTGACCAGTTTATCCATAAATATTTAGCAAAGTACTAACAGTGAAAACAATAAAAATGGGTTGAAAAACGAACGAGATATAACGATTTTACGAAAATATGTCTATCTCACTCGCAAAAACGCTATTTTCTATGGCAAATGTATAAATGACATCGTTGACGTCACCAGTCCATATCGGACTTGTCTTTTTTTTCTAATTAAAACTAAAAAAAACTGATACCGACTTCGATGCGGTTTAATTTTACGTACAAGCAAGTTTCCTTGCGGTGGTCCTTATACTTGTTTGTTGCAAATAGGTGCAGCCGTTTAACAGTTATTGGCGGTTAACGCTTGAAAGTCAGGTTTTTCTCTAGTAAATAATAATAGATACAACGGATATCAAGTAGTATCGGTAGTTCCGCTACTTATCACTAGATGACGTTCTTAACAGTCAGATAGACCTGCCTGACAAATAAACTTGTTTACATTGTACAATAGTTTGATACAAGTTTTCTTTTTTACTTTTCTATTATGGTAGCTGTGGCTAGTTAAAAGGGTTTAAATAAGTAACTTTAACCTTTAAAACAGATACACCGTTTTGTTTTGTTGTTTTTCGTGTGTGTAAGTGGCCAACACTGGTGTCAGATTTTTCAGCTACAGCGTAATGCTTGAACATATCGTGCTGCGAGGCGAGCCCTGGTCAGAGTACAGTGGGCCCCGCCTACTCTCACATCTTATCATGGCGGGCCGTCTGCCTGTCGTCCGGCACATTCACTTGGCAGCTATGTCACAGAATTAATAATAGTATTACATAGCTATGTGCTGTATGTATAAACAGAGATTTGAATGGGTTAACGAGATATCTGGACCGGGCCCTCTACCATGAATTTTCTCTTAAACTCAATATAATATTTACATTATGTATGTACGAGCAAGCCGTACAATATAATGCTACATCAGCACAAGTGTTTTCGATGCGCAGTTTTACGTAATTTAAAGCAGTTCGCAACTAACCGGCCATCAAGAGCGTCGCGCGTACTCACTTCATACCCCATCAGTATCCATACCTAGTTATATTAAGTTTACCAAAATATATTTCAGTTTCCGTTATCAGTGACTTTCATTCATCTTATCAGTCTACATCGTTACCTCCCGGTACAATGTATATTTAGAAACACTTCTTTAAAATCCAAGTACCCTCATATTCATAAAAGTTAACAACCGTTTTCTAAATCAATTTAGTTAAAACATGTTTTCTCCCTTTCGCTCTTTTCAATGTTTGACATTGAAAAAATCACACAAAACATATTATATTTAATAAAAATAGGTTCAGTAATAGTTTTTAATTTTTTTAATTTATAAGGAGGTTTTATACTTAGCAAATTAATTATATTTAAATCTCTCTCTACTAAGTGTAGTGTAGTGTAGGCATGATTCGACGGACTGTCTGTTTGGACGCCTCCGCACATGCCCTTGAACTCCGGAAGACCTACATTCGTAATGCTTTCGTCGATACGTCTGTTGGGCAACAGTGGCAATCAACCATAATCAGGTTGCCATAAATCAGAGAATTCCTCATCCAACTTATCTTCGACAGCGAAAGACCCGCAAACCTATCTAAGGCATAGTACGCACGTAAGATAAACCTGTACCATCTAGCGAAGTATGCAATGAATACACTGGTATCTCAACTTTAGTAGCATTATCTATAAAATAATCACGTTTGTTGTATGGGAATCAACTCTATCTACGAAACGGTTATATATGGACACGTGAAAATTCGTAGCTTTAGTAAAAATGTATGTCGTAGTTTAAAGGAAAACTATCACGCTAAGTAAGGTTTACTAATTAAAAGTTATAGGCGATCAACTGGTAAAATGTACTCGGAAAAGGAATTTTTCTAACAATTTAATTAAAAATTTGTTTCTAGTGGCATGAACTCAAAGTTGGCATTCGCAAAAAACTACGGAACCCTGCACTAAGCGTGGCCCGAGACGCACTTAGGCGTTTTTTACCTTTTGGATATGGAACTCTAAAAAATCCCAAGTATGTATATGGGTGTGTAACACGTTATTTGGGGAAAGAGACTCAAGATCTGAGATTTTTTTATTAGACACAGATCTGTGGTTGTTTGAGAGGTTTTCTAATGTTATATAGCCGCATTAAACGTCAAGTAGTGAGTAAATTCTCCCTACAGCGTTTTATGTTCACCGAGTGTAATAGATGGTTGACAAAAATTGGCTTAAATGTCAAATAGAGCTTAAACACAGAAGTGTCCCGACTTTCATGTAGGATTCAAGACGAGTTCTCACATCATTTCACAATCGCAACTTCAAGTGTCTTCATCAAGATGAATTAAGTATCAAATTAAGTACTTAATTACATTTAAATTGGAGTCTCAACCGCTGAGCCTGATAAACCGGTCGAATGCGTCTGCGGCCAGCAGATCGACCTTCACGTGCCATTCATTAGATGTTTCACGAGCCTCGTTACAGGTTTCGATCCATTTGTTGATACGAGTAGCTTTACGGTGATGTATATTCGTCAATGAACAACTTCTATTGAGCTGTTTAATGTTTCTGAGGTATCTCAATGACCGCCATCTAGTGACAACATTATTACAGATCGGTGCACCAGTGTGCAGGCTTCCTTGCGATGTTTTCCTTCAACGGTGGTAGCAGGTCAGATGCATTCCGCAGTTCAGGTATGGAGCTAAGCGGCCCTCTGACGCGGCTCATGATTTATTTTAAGATTTTTATAAGGTTGAAATTGTTGAATATTTAACGCTAGAGATAAAGGGATATGGACCGTCGCTTCGCAAACGTAAGGTACTTTTGGCTAGTTCGGTACATGCTAGTCTAATAAGTCAAAAGTCATATGCGCGGCGTGCAAACTAAATGGGACTTTATTACGCTGTAACTAGGATTAATTAAGCAAATTTCCTACCCAAAAGTAAGTCTTCTGTGCTTTACTAGTATTACGAATTCTGTGGATGTCGTTGAAAATGACCATAGGTACATGATAGTGAGGATAGAACTCATACCTCACAGACGCACACCCAGAGTCTAAATAGCTTGGCGACCACCGCTTCTATTTACATTGTTACAATGACGTCACATTTTTCAAGCTATCTAGGAAAGCATATTTTTATTGTTTTATTAGTATTGTTGTCTAGATATGACAACCAGGAGCACGAAGAAGCCCAAGATAAAGTGACACTGTGGCGATGTTTGTAAACAAATGAAAAAAAACAGTAGCTTAATACATTTGAAATAGGTACGAAATATCGCTTGGTTTGCTAATTATGAAAACGTTCTTATTACAAGTACATAGATTAAAAACGTTTATAGATATGTATCCGAAGTACCGTTACAAAAAAAGAATTGGTAACAAAAGACAATACCAATTAACTTATTGATAAAGAAGATATCGCGACGCGTGTAGATACCACGTCATTTAGATAGTAGATAAGATACGACCGGATTTTACCTTCGCGGCGACGTGTGCAATGTGTATGGGCAATTATATATTGATTCATGAGTGTTAATTTATGATTTCCTGATACCTATGTATTTACTATTACTGCGATTAGTCTGCGGCTATCAACCCATCACTACAGCTGCACACTTTTGTATGGCGAAGCCGAATTGTTTTTGTTCTTGAATGTTATTTTAATTTCATTATACTATAGTGATCTAGTATAGCATACCCCGTGGTTTGATTTATTTCGGGTATGTCACTTTCAAGTTGTATAACTAATTAGGTTCATTATTTATTTATTTACTAGCTCATTATTTATTTATTTACGAGCAGAACAGGCAAACTTTGTTCCGCCCGTTCCCGTTAAATTTTATCCTGTTTAATTTTTGCCATCTTTTAAATTTTTTTGCTATTTATTTCTTTGTATACCTTCCGTGGACTTCCACAACCAAAATTACCTAATTCGGTCCAGCCGTTCCCGAGTTTTAGCGAGACTAATAAACAGAAATTCATTTGTATTATATAGAAAATAGATTTAGAGGCCACTAGATCCCACTGTTGGGCAATGGTCTCTCTTTCTTGGTTCTCTATTTCTCTCTGTCTTGCGCTTTTGCCTGCCAGTCTATTGAGTAGGCAACTAAGTCGTTAGGCCATCTGCGCCTAGGTTTTCCAGGCCGCCGACGACGTCCGTTTGTAAGGGTCCACAAAGTTTAAAGTTTTGGCCCATAGTTCGGTCGGCATGCGGCTGACGTGACTCGCCCACTCCCATTTTAAGTTAGCAGCAGTGACGTTCACGTCTAAAACTTTGGTGGTGGCCTGATGGATCGCAGAGTTGTGTCGCGTAATCTATCTAGCGTGATGACTTAAATCATACTGCGCTCCACTTCACGTTGGCAAACCCCTAACCCGGGGTCCTGAGCTTTTGCCAAAGTCCAAGTCTGATTCCCATATGTAAGGATCAAAGGATGCACATATTCATGAGAAAATATCTTTTAGTCAAAAGTTTTACGAATTCTTTTATTTGTTTTTTGTCAGGCATAAACATAATAATTTTTCAAAACTAAAACTGACTTCACCCCCAAATTACACAAATGGTATTGATAAAATTTCTATGGGACCATCTCGGAAGAAATATACCGTTTCAAACAAAAAATAATAAGATTCTTCATCAGTCCTCTTCGAATAATCGGTAAACATACATAAAAAAAAATATTGCGACGAATTGATAACCTTTTTGGGATTCGGTTAAAAATAATGCGGAATTCGGATGACATAGTGGCGATAAAGTGTGGTCGACGGCACGAATGTAGCAGGGTTAGTCACCTGACGATAACAAATGTCTGCTTTAATTGTGTTAATGTATTTGTGTGCCGTGGTCTATAAATGATAATTAAAAGGTTAACAATCAAATGTTTATTATATCTCCGAATGGTTTAATGGGAAGGCAACGTCTTGTAAATGTTTTGCCCTTATATCTTTTACGTGTCATTCTGATAATTCTGATGAACGACATACACTTTCTCTAATGGGGAAGACTGAGCATTTGGTATATACGACTCTAAGCACAGCGGGAACACTATCCACCACACCACAAAGCCCACGGCCACTTGACCTAAAGGGCACTTTGGGTCATGTAAGCGTGATGGTGGGCGAGAAGGTGGAAAAAGGAATAAAAATAGTGATGCGTTGCTAGCCTATTAATCTGTCGTCTATTCTGATATTCAAGACCGGAATCGACATGCATTGTTTTACTATTGTGTCTGGTGTCTTGCACTGACAACAAGTTAATATAATAGGAGTCAAAAAGTATGATTGTAATTAGTCGGTCTTTTAGGTTATCCATAAACGATGGATCCATATTTTTCAACTAGCCGAAGCCCGCGACTTCGTTCGCGTGGACTTTATGTCTCTGGAAAATACTCATCAGGCTGAACAACTTTTACTAAGGCGGCATTTTTATATCTCTTATAGTTTAGCTGGACCATTAGGGTTCTGCATCAGGCGTTCCATT
Source organism: Acrobasis consociella (assembly GCA_963555685.1). Taxonomy (NCBI): domain Eukaryota; kingdom Metazoa; phylum Arthropoda; class Insecta; order Lepidoptera; family Pyralidae; genus Acrobasis; species Acrobasis consociella. Next base: position 2,205,250 of record OY743106.1, read on the forward strand.
TTCCAAAATCATTTATACCTTATATGTTGCCCAGGCTTAACAGCTATATAACAAAAAAGTTTCATTCGAATCCGTCCAGTATTTCCGGAGATAAGCGTGTACAAACAGACAAACAGACATACAGACAAACAGACAAACAGACAAACAGACAAACAGACAAACAGACAGACATTTTTTTTAAATTCTTACTCTATTACTACGTCTCTATCGCCCCCAATATTTTTTTTGGAAATATATTTAATGTACAGACACACTTTTTTTACTATTTTATTATATGTATAGATTTACCAAAAAAGTAAAAATTCACAAAGATACGAAGCATTAAAGCTCCGGAGTGGAGGCTTGCGACGTCATCGCTTAGTAATAAATCGTACCTAACCGTGAATACATGCAAAATTTCAATGCGCTATATCTTCATCAATTTCTGTTTCTCAGAGAAAAGAAAAAACACGTGTACAATGTTTTTTTAATAATCTAACCAATGGCATAGAATTAATTGGAGTATCCTGGCTCTAAGCAGACAGACTCAGGGCCGCAAAACTCAAAGGCCACTTTTAGAGTGATGGTGGGCAAGAAGGTGGAAAAAGGAACCAAAATAGTGATGGGTTACTAGCCGCATCGCCAAGTAAAATGATTAGCATTTCGCCCAGTCACTCGATTGACTTCTACGATCTTTGCGGGAAGAGAAGCAGCTGAAACATTCTAAGTTTTTCTTTTCTCCCAGACCTGCATGGAAGATCTGTCAATCCGGTGTGAGTTAAGCCTTACAGTTTCATGAACTGGTGGCATAGAAATGTTTAGTTCAAAGAACATGTAATTTGAACACAATAGATTTCATATGGACGAATTCTTAGTAAATTCTTTACGCACACTCTTACAATAGAATAATGATTGGCAGTAATGTAAACACTCAGCCATTGTGGGCTTGTAGCGTACAGCGGTGGCTTAGTGGGACCTGCGACCAAAACGGTCGCGTGTTCGACCGCATTTCTATGCCGCGTTAGGGCACAGGGCCGAGCGCACCCCGAGTGTGCCTTCAAAACGAACAAAATGATCGAGCTCATCGCATTTAGATTATGTTATACCTAATGTCATATCTTATACCTTTAAACGAGCAATTCTTGTATATTTATTTATATATATATTTATAAATTTCTGTGATCTCGAAAACGGCTCTAACGAATGCGTTAAAAAATTGTATATGGGGGTTTTCGGGGGTAAACAATCGATCTAGATTAGTTTTATGTTTGGGAAAACGCGTGTTTTCGAGTTTTCATGCGTTTTTCTTTCCACGCAGAATATGGTCGCTAATTTCGTCGCGCCGACGGCCTTGTTTTTAGCTCAGCGGTTAAGGATACCGACCGTTAGAAAGAGTGTTACGGGTTCGAACCCCACTCGGTGACTTACTTTTGTTTTTTTTTATGTTTAAGTTTATAATTTTATTTTTATTTTGCATTGTTTTTAGACAAGTTTTAAAAAAATTAGTTAATGTTTGAGATGTAACCGAGCAAAGCTCGGTCGCCCAGGTACTTTTTATACTAGTGTAGGCCTCGCGAGTAATCCCGATTCGTTCAAGTTTTTCGGATAAAAAGTTGTTCAGACAAAAATGAAAAATGTTCCGTCTTGATAAGGGTAACAAAACAGTTTGGTGACATATTTTTTTTTTCGAAACGGCTGAAATATAATATTTTTAAAGTTTTCAACCCCCATATTTCCGCCATTTTGAAAAATTTCTATATTTCAAATTGGGACAAAACAGGTTAATAAAAACAAACGCTGAAAGAGATTAAGAGACCTTTGGATTTTGCGGCCCTGGGCTCTTTCTGCCCATTAGGGATATTTATGACGAAGTTATTTTATTCTTAGTTTCCAGCAGAGTAGAAAAGAACCACTCCAAGTCTTGCCGTGGATGTCGTAGCGGACCATTTAGGAAATACATGCTAAAAGAAGCTTAGACCTCAAGAGGATATCAAAGAACGATTTTTTTATCCCGGGGGCTTACTTCATAATATAATACGTAAGTCGTACTATAGTGACTTATAAAAAGTAAGTACTCGTAACAAATCGGCAAATACGACCGTTATGGCCTAGTGGTCATCATGCCACACTGTCAGACCGGAGGTCCCGGGTTCGATTTCCAGTCAAGTCAAGGTGGATAATGATCCTTTTCAGATTGACTTGGATCTTGGATCTATATATGTATTTTTTATAAAATATAATATCGTCTAGTTAGTATCCTATAATACAAGTCTCGAACTTGCTTTGGAGCTAGCTCAATCTGTGTGATTTGTTCGTATTAAAGAAAAAAGAAAAGAAATATCTATCACTTAGCCACTTGGAAACCAGGTCAAGGATGCTATCCTCATATTAGCCGTAGCCTTACTGTGTGGTAGTAATGTCTACAGCAAACAGTTACTATTGGGCCAGCGTCAACGACCTAGGCTCGGTTACATAAGGTTTCCAGCATGTTCAAGGCTCGCTGTTCGACTCTGCATGGTCAATCGAGGTCGAGCCACAATGGCTACTAGGTACCTATTTAACCTTTAGCACGCCAGCGCTTATTTACGTTATTTACCCCCGACGACAAGCCGATTTACACTACTAATGACATAAATTATAAACGTCCAGTACGAAAACGTCCTATACGAAAAATGACCAATAAGAAAAATTCCCAATACGAAAAATGTCCAATTCAAGAAATGACTAATACGAAAAATGACCAACTAGTAAAACTAGTACGATTTAGACAACTTTAGTCGTCAATAGTTTCGTAATCACGCGACTGCTTGCAACTAAAGCGATCAGTGGCGCTCAAAAAGGCAAAAATAAGGCCTAACAAAATATACTAAAAAACTATTTTAAGGGTGAATTCAGTCCATGATCGCGAACAACTTTCCGCAAGAAACATATGTCGAAATATGAAAATTATTTTTTGCTTTCCATACAACGTCGAATCGGTCAACTTGAATGGAAAACCAAAAATTACTTTCCATATTTTGATTCGTGTTCCTTGGGGAAAATTGTGTAGTATCACGTACTGAATTCACCCTTAAAATAGTTTCAGTATATTTTATTAGACCTTTTAAAGGTACCTATTTTATTAAACTAACGAGAGAAGAAATCATTCGATTTCTCGGTCAACATTTCCGATGTAAAAAGTCCGGGTAAAAAGACACCTGAATTACGCGAGTGAACCGAAAAGAGACTCCTTTAAAATTAAACTTACCTGATTAGTAATATCATATACGACGATCGCCGCCTGCGCACCTCTGTAGTACATGGGCGCTAAGCTGTGATACCTGAAACAGACAAACACCGCGATAAGCAATTGCTTCCATAATTGACTGGCCAAGGCAAAAAGCTTAAGGAAAAGAGAATAGGTAGAAAAGGCCTCAGGCCTTAAGTCCGCCATTTATATGTATTGTAATAAAGTTAAATAAATAAATAAATACATAAGTGGCGCTTTTTTTTTAAACAGTAAAATATAGTGTCTGCACATTGAATATATTTCCAGAACAAAAATTAGGGGCTGTGCAGAAATAGTAATAGAATAGCAAAGTAAAAAGTCCACGCGAACGATGTCGCGGGCTTCGGCTAGTTTTAAGATTCCAATATTCTGGTACTTTAATCTTTATTTGGTTGTTTACTTCAATTTTATGAAAAATCATATCATAATTACTAACCAGCACACACGTCTTTTAAGAAACCTCTTTCTAAGCTGCTATTCTTTACTGTCGTTTAGAATCGTCATTCGCTAGAGTGAGAGAGAGCGACGGAACGCTTTAGCATGGCTGACCACAGGTGCTGACCTTCAATACGTGTTCCTCAATCATTTATTCGTACAAGTCCAATACGTAGAAAAATGTTTGTTTTGACGTTAAGGATAAAGTATCTGATTTGACTTCTAAGAAACTAGCTGATTATACAGTCCATTCAAGACGAAATTTTACGTCGTAGATATATTTTAGACATAGCAAAGAACAAATCTATTATGCTCTGAGTCATAGTAGGGCTAACTTGTTGTCCGAGCGAGGTGTTACGAAGTCCATGGGTGTCGTTTAGCTCTATACTAATTTCGCAATGCAAAAAAATATGCCTCATAATAATGAGCATAGTTGTTAGAGCGACATTTTGATGGGTAAAATTCAGATTTTTATTCAGTAATTAGATCTTTACAGGCACTTTTACACGCAAATAATCTAAATAATAATGTAACTCATTCGTCCCCAGTCGTGACGTTCCCACTGGGGACAAATCAGACAATTTTTAGTTTTGTTTCGATTGTCACCATCACGCTGTCTCCACTGGGGACGAATGGGACAGACATCCATTACATTTCCCATTTGTCCCCAGTGGTGACGGGGAATATTCGCTTTTTTCCCATATTATTTAGTCATCGTTAAGTTAAATACAATAACTAATAATGATTTTTAACAAAATTTGTTTGGCAAATAAAATAAAAAAACTACTTTTTACGACAAGCGTATTAATTCTCAATTAGTTTTTAACGGCTGAAGCGAGCTACGATGCCACAGATAGACAGACATTAACCTCAAACTTATAACACCTCTTTTTTGACGAGGGTTAAAAACAAGAAAATAAACAAAACCGTAAACAGATTCAAAGAAAAACAACATGAATACAATTTTCCCTTAAAGCAGCAATGAGTCATGCTACAATTTGTGCTCATACTACGTATTGTCCGTATTTTCTCACACTTAATGCCAGGCCATAATTGTGCGTCTGTCTGTATCAATACACTCCGTTATCTAATCTCGACTTTGGGCTATTGTGAGAAACGTGTATCACTGTATTGTTTACTTACATATTTGAAGCGAGGCGTATACGGTATATTGTGTTGACTAATAAAAAGAAAGAAAGAAAAATACTTTATTTGGTGCAAATTTACAGGATTACTCATTATTGCACCAAAACAATAATACTCTGTCAAGACTCAAGACCTGCTATAAACCCGATTAGCACAGCTATATTAGTTAGTAGCCGAAGGTCATTAATTATGAAAAAACTTCATAGCGCGTTTTAGTTTCATATTGTAAACAAGTGACTACATCTAGTGACGATAAGCAAAACAATCCTTAACGCAATCTATTTCTATTATGTGCCAAGGAAATTAATAAATACCTCGACTTTCAAGCGATAACTTATAAACGGCCAAACCAATTTTCATCAGACATAGCTTAGTAGAACCACCGCAAGAGGACTTTCTTTCACTACGCTACAATGCCAAAGACAGATCGACAGACGTTAGTGTCAAATTTATGACACCGCTCTTTTTTATAGGGGGTTAAAATTATTGATGACCCTACTCATTAGTGTACAGCACAGCACGCGGACGTAGGTACGTCATCCATTCAGAAGCCGCAAGAAGCCCATAAAGTGCTATAAACCCCGGCCAGACATGTCCACGCTATATTTATTCGTATTTTCATTACAGGCTACTGATTTATATTAGCTGCCTGGTATTATAATTATTATTGAACATTGAAAAAAAGTACTATGAAAGAAGGATTGAACATTAATTTAACATGTCATCATCATCATCATCAGGTCTTTTTGTCTCCACTGCAGGAGCACAACTCTCTCTGTGCTACCAGAGCCATACTTGGCCAGAGCAGCCAGAGGACTTGGCCTACACTCTCCACGCTGGCCAGACGGGTTGGAGAGGTCTCATTGATGTTTATATAAGTTTTGTTTAGCTTGTATTTCCTAAGTCGCCTTCTACGACATCCACGGGAGGACTTGGAGTTGCCCTATTCTAATCTGCCGGAAACCACACGGCAAGAATTAAACATGTGTAGCGAAGTAATAAATAAACAAAATTAAAGAGAGAGAAGAAAGAATTAAATTATACGGTGATGTGTGGTGAATAATTGTATTCAAACTAAAGGAAGAAAGAAAGCCGCCCTAACACTCGCCCTGAAAAGTCGTTCGAAACCTGGCCGCTCGAATTTGACGGTAGTGTCATCGAGGCAAACGGTTTGCGTGTAGAACGCCGCGACGATTGTGCTCTCCTGGTACTCATGGAACTGTCTCTTGACGAAGCGCCACTAGGGAAGACTTGCCCACGAATAGAAGATGCGAAGATTGAAGTAATATGGTGGAAGTATTGAAAAGAAACTATGGGAAACCAACCTTTCTTGCCCCGCTGTGTCCCAAATCTCGAATTTGACGGTAGTGTCATCGAGGCAGACGGTCTGCGTTAAGAACGCCGCGCCGATCGTGCTCTCCTGGTACTCGTGGAACTGTCCTTTGACGAAGCGCAGCACCAACGAGGACTTGCCCACCGCCGATTCGCCCAGCAGCACCAGTTTGAACTGGCACACTTTGGTCTGGGGCGCGCCGTTCGGCCGCTGCGCCGCGCCGCTCCTGTTTGTAGCCATCGCCTGCTGACAAAACAAATACTTTAAAAAATCGTTTTACTACATTAGTATGCCTAGGATGTAATTGGGAACACTCTCGGATGAGCGAGGTTTAATGTTGTTTCTAGGATTTATCAATCCAAATCACATTTAAATATAGGTTGTGATGTTTAAATCTAATTTTTGTAAAATTATATAATAACATAACTTGAAAAACGAAACCCCTCTTCTGGCGCAGTCGGGTAAAAACAGATATTTACCGTCTTTTTATAAAACACGGACTAACTTTACTTGGTTTAAACCATTATTTGCCCTGTCCAAAACAAGATAACCTCCCGCAATATGTCGCCGATTGTCTCTTATGTCACTGTCAAATTCATAAGGGTGAATATGAGTAAATAACGGTTTAAACCAAGTCAAGTTAGTTCTCCTTTAATAAGAAGACGGTAAATATTTATGCTAATATTTAACTTCACCTACACAAGTTCTACAAAGTACCAAACATGTGTACCTGCACAATCAGTCATTGTATGATAAGATCACATATTCAGACTATGCTTTTGGCATTGTTTTCTTTTTTAAAATATACGGTCGAATTACATTGAGCTAGCCCCAAAGTTAGTTCGAGACTTGTGTTATGGGACTTATTTGCTAGGGAAAACCTCAGGGCTTTACCTAGCAGGCTCACTAGGGTTAATGCTTGAAAGTCAGCTTTCAAGCATTACCCAGAATAACTTTTAAACAGCTAAATCGATTTCATCAAACCTAAGAACCATTGCAAATACCATGCTTATAACAAAAAAATCCTACATGGGATAAGTCTGCCTATGTATATTTGCTCTTTCAAATTTTTTGTACTTTATTTTGTTTTTGGTACAGTAAAGTTATTACAAATAAACAAACAAATCCGCATCAAAATCGGTCTATCCGTTCGAGCGCTAGATGCCACAGACAGACAGATAGACAGACACTTATAACACCCTTCTTTTTTGTGGGGTAAATTTGGGCGATAGTAGATCTTGTACTTTATGTGTCAATGTCCACTCAAATCTATATATATATACTTTTCTGGGCCCAGTATTGAACAACCCTTCGATCACCCTTTAGAATGATTATCTTTTTAGGGGTCCGTACCCAAAGGGTAAAAACCCTATTACTAAGACTATGCTGTCTGTCTGTCACCAGGCTGTATCTCAAGAACCGCGATAGCTAGACAGTTGAAATTTTTTCAAAGTCAAAAATTTTTATTCAATGTAGGATAAATTTATCTCTTATTGAAGGTCATTTTTTATATTATTTTAGTGCAAAAGCTAAAAACTACTAGCGTTTCGGAACGACCACTGCTGGGAAGATTACGCCGAAAGAAACCCAGTTCAGTATGTATGTATTCAAATTATGTATTTCTGTTGCCGCTATAACAACAAATACAAATACTATTCGTTTTTAACAAAATGAAATAAATATTTAAGGGGGGCTCGGATACAACAAACGCGATTTTAGTGCGCGAATCCGATTAGCACTTGGCCGGTTATTTTACAATACCTACAAAGGCAATGTAAGTATCAATTAATCATAGACCTAGAATTTTTTGTACCATTGAATGATCTCAGGTGACCTTCAAATGTTAATTGTAAGTGTTTTATGGTATGTATTTTTTGTTTTTGTATACAGGATTACTGGTAATTCGACCTACATCCATTGCGAGGTGTTAGATGTGGCCAAAACTATTCGTTTTCACACCTATGGGCTGAACAAAAAGTTGATAGTTTTAGAGATTTTCAACATTTTAATTTATTCCAGAAAAATTCAGTCAGATGTCAAACTTTTCATAATTTTTATTTACTTCCTCACTGTTTATTTGAAAAATCTTTTCCTTTAACATTTCACTCTCTTATCTCGTTTGACATCTTTTTTTTCAGAGAATCATAAAATGATTACCTGATTATTGTACCATTTTGCATAGCTGAGCAATCAGAGATGTTTTTCTTATCATTCACACACTTAGTATCGTACATTTTTTTAAGAGAGGCAGGTCCAAAGTTGCTTTTAGTCAAAATTTTCTTTATTAAAATGTTGGTTATTGGGCTGTATGATCAACATCTGTTTTATCATAGAAATTTGTTTTGATATCTAGATAACCTGTCATCTGTGAGCAGACCGGAATCCGGTCGACATGCTATTGTTTTACTATTGTGTCTGGTGTTTTGCACAGACGACATGATAATTTGACTTTAAATGTCTTTAACATAAAAATACCAATGATATCACTGGGTGGGAAAGCTTAGAAAAAAATGTCTGCCCAACTAAAAACTTCATCAAAGTGGATTTTTCTGAAAGAAACTATAATGTCGAAAATGTCTAAAACTATCAACATTTTGTTAAGAAATAGGAGGTGAAAACGAATTGTTTTGGCCACTTCCTACACCTCATAATAGATTTTGGTCATCGTACCAGATCCTGTATTCCAAATAAAGATTTTTATTTCAAAATAGGCTATGTAATGAATAACTAAAAATAAGCATTATTCTTATAATGAAGGAGTCGATTACTCATCCATTACCCTATTAGGTTGATAAACAAATACCTAACCAACTTGACACTTGAATTCTTATAAATGTTTACAGGTCATAGTGTAGAATTACGACTTTATCATGAACTCTAAAAAATGAAAAAAACCTAATCAAGAATTCCTCCAGGCCATGTAGTCAAAATAACACTTCAAACAAACATCTCTTATCTCCATTGGGTTTTTTTAGTGTATAAAAATATCATAATAAATGCTGTAGTATCCATACTTATTTTTAAGATTATTATAATGCTAATAACCAGAGACTACTTCAATTTATTTATAGATGTGTATGTGCGGAAAGAATTCACGATTGAATGTATAAAAACTTAATTGCTCATTACTCCTTATTACTTACAACAGTGGCTTAACAATGTTGACATATACATGCCTGTTGGGTTATGATATGATAACAGATTTCATAGACCATGCAAAGTTTAGGCCAGAAAACAGGCTTGAAGTAAAGCAGAGCAAAGGAATGTGATAGAGGCAGATAGATTATCTTTCTTAATCAAATGGGGTATAATGAGGTTCATTTGCAAAGCAACTAAAAACCCGACTGTCAAAAACATCATCTATGTGATGAGTAGTGAAACTAGCAATTTTACTTGATATCTGTTAGTGCCGGTGTTTTCTACTAGGGAAAGCCCTGACTTTACAGTGTTAACCTCCAATAACTTTTAAATGGCTCAACTAATTTTCATGAAACAAACTAAGAATGAATGCTGTCCATCTGTTTGAGCGCTATGATTCCACAGAACACACAGATAGACAGACAAATAGCCCAACAGATATTAGCGTCAAACTTATAACACTCTTTTTTCTCAGGGGTAAACAGACCTACATAGCTTAAGTACTTTTTTGTCTGTCACATAGTGCCATAAGTTTCCAACTTAGGGTCTTAAACTTCTGTTCTTGAATATGTTCAGAGCCATGTGTATATGTCATTATACACCACAAAATTAGCTTCAGAGGTGCCTTGACACTGAATGTGTTAATAAGGAATTAGCATGCCCAACAGAATACTTTTTCTTATGGTCATCACAGCTGATTGATCAGCAATGACTCGAAGAACAGGCAAACAGGAAACAAGCTATTGAGTATGATGCTTCATTGCCCTCAAACAACTTACCTATCAGAAATCCAACAAAAACACAATTTGACACCATTTACTTTGGAAATTGTAAATACACTTTCCAAAACAAAAAAATAATTGATGACTGCACTTCACTAATGTATTCTTATTTCTGGTGGAAGATGAACAAAAGCAACTAATAAAGACTCACTGAGAACGGTAAACAAGAGCATGTTATCTTGCATGCGTATCGTCGCCGAATCACAAAGAAACAAAAGGTATTATGAGGACACTTATCTCGCCATAATTCGCGAACGATTATTATTTCTCGATCAATTTTGACTGCAGCAAACGTGTCAGTAGATGTGATGACTAACCGTATCTGCCCCTATCGCAGTGTTTCCTCCGAGTTTTACCACACAATTTCGCTTATTAGACGCCCTCCTCCTAATCAGCTGGAGGACATAAATCCTTTGCAGAAGTAATTTCCATACTACAACAGCGCACTAGCCTAATTAACCAACGTCTTACAGCAAAAACACTGCAATTATGATCTCGAAAGCGACATTATTCGTAAAATGACGCATTTACTGGATTATATTGGATAAGAAAGACGTACCCTCCCTGTTGTTATATCGCCGATGTACACTTTTCCTCGGGCGACAAATCCTCACGAGGTCGCCGTGATGCCGAAAATTTCATTAATTACACTCTTATATTGTTAAAAACATCGATTTTTACGCGATTAATTAGAAAATCTATCACTGAAATAAGAAATTACCACGAACAAACATGGAAGCGAGAGAGCGAACGAACGAGACGTTTCACAAATATTGTTTATGGTAGGCATACGTCATTTTAAGAAAAATATCTTAGTCTATGCTACTATTTCCCATATCTCTGAGTCTCTGACTATTTCACAGGGCAAGTCGCAAGAACAAAAAACAAGAAAGAAAAATTCTCTTCCAAACCTTGCAATGCATGCAATATAAAATAGGAAATGCATACGTAATAAATATTTTTTGAGGTTACCTACATAACACTTTTTTGTAAGTTTGTATATATGTCTGACTGATATGTCTCCGTTCTGTGTCCAGTTTTCAAAACAGCTGGAAACACTGGACTCAGGGTTGTTATGGGGTTGATCTAGGGTTAAGAAAATTCTTTGGAGTTGATGACGGAAGGAAGTGACGTTGACATGTTTACTGTCATTGATTGTCAAATTGTCAAAGTCAAAATAAATTATCAATCAAATCAATTACAATCACGCATAAATCGTAAATCCATGTGTTTTGAATTGAGTTTTTAATATTTTTAATTTAATTCAGGTCCCAATATCATCGTGATCAACACATTCAAACGGGTTTGTACTCAATAACTCAAAATGAAAATTACTAGATACAAGAAAGTCCAGAAATACATGAAATTTTATTACAACAATTTCGGTTTCCACCAGCCTTACCAAGTTTTAGTTGACGGCACTTTCTGTTTTGCTGCTTTCAAAGTGAGTTTTTTACTTCCAAAGGATACCTAGTTTTGGCTATTGTTTGCTGGACTGTGTAGTTTAATTTAGAAAATATATTTAGAGGTACTAATGTTAAAAAAAACGTGTGTGCAGAATGGATAGCAAGTACGTGCGAGTTGGTCGTCTTATTGACGTTGTGGACGATGAGTGGAGGGCGGAGCAGCTTCCTCACGAGGACATTCAGGTGCCGGTGGAAGAGCTCCCTGATCCGGAGGCCGACAGCGCAGACTCACACTTGACGCTTAAAGAGCAGAGTATGCGCTGGCAAGAAAACTTTCCAGAGCCAGCATGCAATAACTAGAACTAGGTATTGCCTTGTGATATTATAGTACCTATTATTGTTTTCATGAAGTTTAATTGGTTTCTATTTGTATTTTATGATAGTACTACAAAACGATTTTGCAAAAGAAAAAAAATTTCAAAAAATTTCAAATTTTGTACAGGCTTTTATTGTAAGGCTGAAATACTTATTAAGGCAAATGAAATAAGCCCAAATTCGATGGAGTTTCATTGTCTCCACCTTCCACCTTCACTCTCCGTGATCAGACATCGTCTACCATAAAGTACTTGTCAAGACAAATCAAACGAATTCTACTCACTGAGGTTATATTGTTTTATAACTGAGTTCTGTCTAATATCTCCTCCATCATCAGAACAGCTCAATGGATTTTATAATATTGTACTGTTATATGGTTGATTATAACTGGTTGAAAATGAGTTGCAAGATTAAAATTTGACCTAAAAAAACATTAATATATACATACAAGATACATTGAAAGTTAAATAAAAGCTTGTAAAAAGCAATTACATTTTATGTTTCAGGAACAAATCAACATAAGAGAACAGCTACCAAAATATCTCAATAGCCAAGTAAAACTTCTCACAACAAGATGTATAATAATAGAAACAGAAAAAATATCAAAGAAGACCCACGGAGCACTCACCATTCTCAAACAGTACGGGATTCACGAATGTGGACATAAAGAGCCTGTCACCGGATCAAAATGCATTTTCTTGATGATCGGGAAAGGAAACGAGAAACATTACATATTAGCGACTCAGGATCGTGACTTACAAGAGAAATTACGAGCAAAAGCTGGAGTCCCGTTACTATATTTGCATAATAAATCACCAACTCTCGATAAACCTTCAAAAGCGAGCTACCAGAAAGCGGGTGTTCATCTCGAAACAGGAAGTATGTTTATAAGCGAAGCACAAAACGAAACATTAAAAAATATGAAGAAAGCACTAGGTGTGGAAGAAAAAGTAGACGTGAATGTACCAGTAAAGAAAAAGAAGACTCATAATCCTAATCCACTGTCTTGTAAGAAGAAGAAGCATAAGAAACCAGCAGGGAAGAATGAAAGCAAGACGAAAGAAGGAAAAGTGAGAAAGAGGAAGAAGAATAAAGTGCCCAAGCATGTGAAGGAACAGTTGCAAAGTGGTCTCAGTAATTAATATTTACATGTAATCATTAAAATAATTTAAGAGAAATGTTGTATTTTTTCCAATTTCAGTACTCAAACAACAGATATATTTTTGGTAGATAACACCTTAGGCTTACGTCCACCATTACTCATGTATTTGTGTAAGTTAAATCACATTAATTTTATAAAGGCGAAACTTTGTAAATGTGTGTGTATGTTACTTCTTCACGCGCAAACGGCTGTACCAATTTTGATAAAATTTTGTATGCAGGAAGTTGACATCCTGGATTACCACATAGGGTACATAAATAAAAATCTTCCTATTACTTTGCGGGAGGTTTAACTTACTTTCCGTCTGTAATAACCAAATTGCTACGAAACATGAATGATTATCTCACAAGCAGGGAATTAATATAAGTAATACATATAGAACGGAATCTCTTCCGCGTAATATGTGTCCCCGACCCTGAACCTCGCCTGAGGTGCTATTTTTCAAACGCGGAGTCACTAAACGAACGATTTTTTGTATGGAAAAACCATTCGTTTAGGTGACTCCGCGTCACAATTAATAATAGTATTACATACAGAACGGAAACTCGCACCGTCCCCCGCAATCTGGTGTCCCTGCAACCCTTCCCCCGTTATTGTGAGGTGTAAGTGGCAGTAAAACAGGGTTATTGGTAGTTGCACGTTGACATTATGCGAGTCACTTAGGATTATTGAATTGTAATGGTGACAAACTGCGCACATTATCATTGTTTATCGACGGAAAACAATAAATAACGATTTTATAGATTTCCGAGTGATGAAAACAGGTAAGCAATGCAACAAAGTCTGTAGTGGCAACCTTGATTGTTTAACTCACACATTTGACGTGTGCACGGACTGATTGTTTCGTTTGTAGTAGTACTAGGTATATATGCTGCTCCGTTTGTATGAAGAGCCATACCATACCTGTGTCCGCGTTTCAAAAATAGGTGCTATGGTCGAGGCGGCTGCAACACCTTCCACATGGCGAGAATGGGGGAGTGCGCGGGGATGGGGAACGGGGAATTACGCGGAAACTTAGAGATTATGTTCTTTATTTAATAAGTCCTTAGGTGGTTTATAATGTCTGTGTGTGAAAACCGGAATCGGGGATACGGATGGCTAAGCCATCGTCTATATAGAAAAATTCGAATGTTAGCGCTAATTCCCTTGATCGACTTCTACATAATGATCAGCACGAAGTTAGGCAACCTCATATTTTTTCGTGTATTTTTCCTTGGCATGCTAATAATTGTCACTAACGTCAGACCTTAACTAAACCTGTCAGTCAAATTTTATTTTTTGAGCCTTGAATCTCGTGAAATAAAAGATTAACTTTAGTCCCACATCTCTGCATGTAATTTTATTATTTAGTTGGTTTATTACCAAACTCAAGTAAGATGTCCGACCTTTACGCGGACTCTTACTTCGTATCCAGCAGTCCGCGGCCGTCGGACGGCAGTTCCAACGCTCAGCGCGCCGCCTCCGCTCCCGTGAGCCAGCTCAGCGACCAGCCCGCGCTCAAGCAGCAGATCTCCGCGCCGTGTTACTTCCACAGTCTCAAAGAGAACGAGGTAGATCTGTCTAACTAACAGCTAACACTCCCGTCTCTCGGACGTTCAACGACCAGCACGCGCTCAAGCAGCAGATCTCCGTGCTGTGTTACCTACTTCTACAATCTTAGTGACCAGCCCGCGCTCAAGCAGCAGATCTCCGCTCCGTGTTACTTCCACAGTCTGAGTGAGAACGAGGTAGGCCTGTCTTGCTTCACAGCTAACATTACCGTCTCTCGAAAGCAGCTACAACACTCAGCGACCAGCCCGCGCTGAAACAGTAGATCTCCGCTCCGTGTCACTTCCACAGTCTCAGTGAGAATGAGGTATACCTGTCTTACTTCACAGCTAACACTCCCATCTTTCAGATGCAGCCCGCGCTCAAGCAGCAGATCTCTGCTCCGTGTTACTTCCACAGTCTCAGTGAGAACGAGGTATAGGTACTTGTCTTACTTCACAGCTAACTCTCCCGTCTCTCGGAAGCAGCTCCAACATTCAGCAACCAGCCCGCGCTCAAGCAGCAGTGTGTAATATGGTTTATGGGTAGATTCTGCCTACGATTTTTTCCAGTCGTCATACAAAAAAATTTGCACGGTGTGAATAGGCTAGGCTGTAAAGCCTGGGCAACATATAGGGTAAGGTATTAATGATTTTGGTACATGGAACACCGATGCAGAACTATAATGGTCCAGCTAAACTATAAGAAATATAAAAATGTCGCCTTAGCAAAAGTTGACCAGCCTGATGAGCATTTCCACAGACAAAGTCCACGCGAACAAAGTCACGGGCTTCAGCTAGTACAAAATATAGTAAATTGCTTGTAGATTACATAACATTGCTTATTCGCAAATCGTGCATTTAGGTACTTAGGTATAGGAATTAATTTATTTTATCCTAACAATGGGACCCATATATGTATAGTACATACATACATACTATCACGTCTTTATCAACATTAGCCGTCTATAAAAACATTAGCCGTCTATAAATACATACAAGAAATATTGACTTGCATTAATAATAAAAAATATGCAGTAGGACTATTACTCGATATGACGAAGGCCTATGACAAAGTGTGTCATAAAACTTTACTCAGGTCGTTATACAACTGTGGCATACGGGGACAAGCTTACGAATGGCTAAAATCATACTTGACGAACCGAAAACAATACGTGGATATTGAACACCATAACATTGACACGCTCGAAACTAAAACGGTGCATTCAGAGGTACGAACCACTAACTCCTCTATTCCCCAGGGGAGCGTTTTGGGGTGTATACTCTTCCTAGTGTACATTAATGACTTACCAAAACTATTTCCTGACAATTTATGTATCATGTTTGCCGACGACGTATCGCTACTCTTCAAGTGCGACACTACAGCTGAAGCTAACGCAATTCTTTCTGACGCCACTAAAATACTAAAAACATGGCTTGAAAAACAACATTTAGAAATAAATATTAAAAAAACCAAAATAATTCAATTTCGTCCCTACCAAAAACAGGCATTACATTTAAACCTATCGTTTGAAAACCAAAAAATAGAAGAAGTCAGCCATTTTAATTTACTGGGAATCACTATAGATACTTTTTATGGACTGGAAAGAACACATAAAAATAACAAAGAATAAACTTTCGAAATTTATATATGCACTTAGCGTCTTAAAACTTAACACAAATTATGAAACTGCATTGACAGCATATTACGCATATGCATACTCGTGGTTGAAATATGGAGTGATTCTCTGGGGTAACAGCACCGATGCAGACGATCTTCTAGTTATGCAGAAAAAATGTGTACGAATATTATGTAACCTACCGTACAGACACACCTGCCAACCGTTCTTTATAAAACATAATATTCTTACACTACCCTCAATCTACATACTTGAATTATGCTCATTCGTAAGAAAACATATGTCCCTCTTTAAACAAGTGAAGGATACTCACACAATAAACACACGGCACAAAGACAGACTAGCGATCCCGGTAAGTAAACCTAAAGGAAAAGACTTAGAAATATATAAAAAGGGTCCGTACCGAAGCGCAATCAAGATGTACAATAAGCTCCCAAAACACATGACATTGGAAGAAAATGATAAAAAATTCTTTAAAAAAGTAAAAGGGTTACTATTATCAAAGGGATATTACTCGGTCAATGAATATTTAAATGACAAATTATAATATGAATAGCGTTTTAAAGAAAGACTCAATACACACCAAAATATATAGGTACGTAGTTTAGTTCTAGTTGCAGTTTAAGTTTAAAATAGCATTTGACCAACGCACTTGCAGTAATTATAATATTTATATTGCTTAAAAACCTATAATGACGTAGAACATATTTATAAATCTAATCTATAAATCTTATTTATATTAACTAATATTTTCTAACAATTGAAATCAATTTAATTTAATGTTTAAGAATTTATGTATGTTAATTCTTTTTCTTCGCATACAAATATGATTCAATTAATATTATATAAACTCACATAAATTCCTATGATTTCGCAATACCCTGCCAGGGTTCATGTACTTACCTACTAACCATCTTCTGTATGAGTGCATGTAAGCGATAAATAAAGAAATAAAGAAATAAAGAAAGAAATATCCCAATAGGGCTGACAGAGCATTTGCCTTATTAGGGATAATTTGGGCGGGTCTTGCGGCTCTGAGCAGACAGTGCCCAGGTCTGCAAGACTTATGTGATGATGGGCGAATAGGTGGAAAAAGGAATCAATTAGTAATGGGTTGCTAGCATCGCCTATTCGCAATTCACCCAGTTCCTCGATCAGCCTTTACAGAAGCAGCTGGACATTCTTAGTTTTTTTTCTCTGTGGAAAGCAGGCGTTATAATATGTATGTATGTATATCTGGTTTAAAGGCACCGCCCTTCAGACATCCAGCGCCGTCGCCGCTGCTACGCCTGGTGATCGGCAGAATCGTTAACCAGGAAGACGTGGTGGCTATGATCGCCGCAGCCGACGCTGACGAGGCGGATGGGCTCAGGAAGTGTTTGAGTAGGTTCTGGACACACGGACAAACACACTCGGGTCACAGAATGAAATATAACTATGTTTGTTTGTTTGTTGTTTTTTTTCGTGTGTGTAAGTGGCCAACGCTGGTGTCAGATTTTTCAGGCTGCCTAAAGGCATCTAACATAGCTTGACGACTGCCATACAATGATGACAGCCGGGACCAACGGCTTATACGTGCCTTCCGAAGCACGGGGGAGCTCGAGAAATTTTAATGCCGCTTGTGGTCACTCATCCAATGTTTCCATTACTTAATATGGTTCCATTACATAAAAGCAGACCAAACATTCATAGTGGACGTAAACTTGCATTTATTAATAGTTCCTACTTAGGTAGGTATGTCAGCATTCTTTATGTACCCCATTCAAAAAAACAATCAAACATTTTATTTGTTCATATAATATGATTCATGGACAGGGAACTTCTGATCCTCCCAACGCCGCATCTAAAGCAGCTGACATACCTACTTATATACAATGTCCTTTTTTATTAAGTACAAATATTTTAAGGGGTGAATCAGACCATCATTTTGAACAACTTTTCCCAATAAATGTATATCGAAATAGGAAAAAAATTTTTTAGGTTTTCATAGAAATCGAAGTAGTCACGTGATATCATTACTATGGAAAATGAAAATTATTTTTTCGTATTTCGATAAAAATTTACTGGGAAAAGTTGTTCAAAATTATGGACTGAATCACCCCTTAAAATATTTGTACTTAATAAAAAAGGACATTGTATACAGTCAAATCAGCGAATACCTAATAATCGGTATGTACGTATGTTCTGTCCGCCGTATTCTGATCTGCATTCTACCACAGTTCTACTTTATATTTTTGTACGCCAGCGCTAGTTAACGTTACTTTACCCCCGACGCCAAGCCTAATAAAGATAATACAATTTCGACTACCTACTTTAGTCGTCAATGGCGTCTCACTCACACGACCGTTTTGCAAATAAACTGGTCAATGGGACTCAAAATATTAAAACTGATGTAAGTAGGTAGGACCACAGACATAGATATAGATCTATATCTGTGAGTCTTCTTCTTATCGTGTGTGTTAGTGACTAACACTAGTGTCAGAGTTTTTAAACCGCCTTAAAGGCCTCTGACATGGTTTTAGGTAACGACCAATGTCAAAGACAGTGACCGGGACCGACGGCTTAACGTGCCTTCCGAAGCACGGATCATCTTACTTATCAGACTATCAGGTGATCAGCCTACAATGTCCTAACCAAACTAGGACAACAACACAAAGTCGTTGCCCCCGCCGGGAATCGAACCCGCGACCTCCGGGTATGAGCCGAACGCTCTAACCACTACACCACGGAGGCAGTTCTATCTGGAGGTATCTGTGAGTAGGACCGTTTTAAAACACATCGCAGCATAGACTTAGATTTCTTTACTGCGTCAACTCTAAATAAATTACAGGTGATTTACTGATCCGAAAAAAAGTGATCCGGAACTTCAATCTGTCGGAGAAGAACTTCCTCATCAGCTTCCTCACCGAGACCATCGACTACGCAGCCCAGAGAGATTACAGCAGCTTCAAGCTATCTGTGCTGCTCACTATCTACCTGAAATGCCATTTGTACTTCAAGGGGTACTACTGGCTGCCGCCGGCAAGCCTCTGGGCTTACTTCAAAGAGCTCATGATACGACATACTGTTGAAGTGAGTGATTTGGTTTAAAAAACATTATCATCCGTCGGACCCTAGTTGATCCATGTTGATAGTTCATACATGGTCATGTAGGTCCCCATTTTCGTCGCGGGCTTGAATTAATATGGTTTACATACAGACGGAATTTCCTAATAACCTTTCACCGCGAGACTTTATATCAGTTGTCGTCCCCCAGCGCGAGACATGGTAAATCTAACATACCTATCTACAACCAAAAACGGATATGGATACCTAAGTTATGTGCCATACGAGCATTTTATTTTTGTCGCAAATATGCGACCTTCGCGGAATGGGCCCGACAATGTTTGTCACATATATGCGACGCTCGCGGTTAAAGGGGTTTCCGTCCCTACACCTCTCCCAGAAGCGTAGCGTACCTTGGCGGGGCCCCGTATAAAAATTTGTTTGGGGGCCCTTAGGAAGGGTAAAGATTTCTCAAAAAAGAAAAAAATGTTTGCATAAAATTAAAAGAAATATTTATTCATCATAATTATCTATCAATGCAAAGCTCGGTTTGCCTTAAACGGGGAAATCCCGCAGCCCGCTTTAACCGATATAGGGTGTTGCCAACTTTTGAAAGCACGCTTTACTCGGGAAAAAAGAAATAGCTTTTTTTTACTTTTCTCATTTCTGAAATTTAAAAAATTTGGAAAGTTTTTATTAATTTTTGCTTACGCACCTTGGGGGCCCCCGTAGGCCGGGGGCTCCGTATAATTGATACGGCAGAAGCTACGCCCCTGACCTCTCCTCCGTTCTCGCCTTGTCGAGGCGGCCAGGCGCCCTTAGCCGACCGCTCATCACCCCCAATAAAGCGAGAACGGGGAAGAGGTGCGGGGACGGTGGACCGACGCATATTGCGCTGGACTTTTAGGAGATTCAACTCTGTATGTAATACTCATATTTATTCTGTGGTCTACCAAGCTACATGTCACTTCTATCTCTTGAACGTTGTTTGTCACACTCAGTTATTACGGTGGTCTTTATTCACAGTAATAAAAATCTAGTACCTGGGCGACCGAGATTTGCTCGGTTATAATATTTATTGTGAATTATGGTGGTTGTCTAACCGCCATATAAACCAGCGCCCCCTATATTAATATCATTAACATCGCTTCCGCTAAAAGCGAATTAAAACTCGCTATGGTTTATTTGTAACCTATTGCCATGCCTTCCCATCGTCATATAAACATTATTATTTCTTTTCCTTGTAACTAGATGGCGCTTTAAGGTAAAAATTAAAACATAAAAATCTTTTGTTACTTTTATTTAAATAAAGTAGTACTCTAATTAGTTAAATAAGACTTACATAAAGTGCAATATATTTTTTTAAAGTATATTCAACACTTTCTTCGTCACCTTTTTGGCTAGTCATGTGTGCTGCCATCTCTGAGAGGCCGCCCTACGGTTGATCTACCCTGTGTATTCCATTCCCAGGACTCCCCTGACGCCCAAGTGGTGTTCGAGCCCGAGGAGTGCTACGACATCCTGTCTCATTTCCACACGCTGTATATGAGCAACCTTCCGCTGGTGCATATCCTCACGTTCGGCGCCTGCAGGCTCAAGCTCACGTGGCCGTACACGTCGAAGAATAAATAATGGCTTTCAAAGAGTATAACCGCTATGTTATAATGTCTTCTTTATTAATCTTAGCGCGTTCCTGGTTGCATCAGCTGCTTCGGAGCCCAGGATGCGCTTTCACGCTTCTCCTTTTCCAAATGTCTCTAATATGCACTTCAGGTTACCCAAGAAGGGAAAAGACATTGCGAAGTGAAGAAGTAAACGAAACAGTTATGGTTATGTATGATTTTTTCGGGGTCCAGTGCATGACATTTGAAATAAATTGTTTAAAAGGAAACTGATATCTTTTATTATATTTTGTCTCTCTAACTCTGTGGTTGGGACACGGAACAGCACTGCACACTTTCGTGCTGCTGAATGTGTCCCAACCCAACACTAATAAGAATTTTCCGAATATCTATCTAATAAAAATCACCGTGAATTTGAAAGTCAATATTCACGGTGATTTTTCACCTATGTAAGATATTAGCTAGGTAGTCAAAACAAAAAATTCAAAAAAAAAAAAATAACTAAAACTTTAAATTGAAATCATGAGATCAATTAGTAGTACCGACGCGAAGCGCCCCTGGTCGGCCGCCCGGAGTGCATGGGGTCACGCGAGTGCGACACAGTCGCACTGCGACAGTTTTGAACGGCTGTAACTACAAGATCTCGATCTAAAATCATTTTCGCAATCGAAACTTTTTTAACGTATGTCATACAAAAATTTGGATTACGTATATGGATAGAAGAATTTATTTACTATACGACATTTTTTTCCTAAATCAATGAAAAGTCTGCGAGTATAGGATTTTACATTTCACTGTTTATTAGAAATAAAAATATGAAAGTGAATAACTATTCATTTATTACAACTTGGTTTAAATTTAAACAGAGTACATTTTTAGAACAAAATAATTATGTACATGCAAATTACATCATCCTACTCCAACACAGCACAGTTTTACCCTCTGAGCGGCTCTATATCCCAGTAGCGTCCTAAATCTCTTTGCTGACTATCCCTTACTTCACTATCAGTTCGTTTTGATCGCGACTCCTTTTCTCTTCTCCTGCCTTTATCTCTTTTTTTAGAATCGTCGTCCGATTCTCTATCTCTGACTGTTCTTCTGTCTTCTCGCTCCTTCCTTCTATTCTCTTTATCACGGACTCTCCTATCGTCTTCTTCGTCACTATTTCTTTTAGGATCTATATCGAAATCATCTTTTCTTTTCTTGTCCTTTCGTTTTTCTTTTCTTTTATCATCCCTATCTCGGCTTGTATCTTCATCATCACTTTCTTTCCTTCTATCTTCGCGTTTATCCTTCTTTCTGTGATCGTCATCAGCTTCTCTTTCTTTATCTTTTCTTCTCTTCTCAATTCGTTCTTCATTTTTTGAATCATCTTCGGTATGTTTATCTTTATCTTTTCTTCGTCTATCATCCCGTTCTTCCCTTCTACTCTGTCTGTCTTGGCCTTTTGTAGCATCTTCGTCGCTGTCATGTTTTCTATCTTTCTCACTCCTGTTCTTTCTGCTATCGTCTTCTCTTCTTGTCTCTTTTTCATAATTCCTCTCTTTACGACTATCGTGTTTGCTTCTTACTGATTCTTCGTCTCTGTCTGCATGTCTTTTATCTTTATCACGTCTGTTGTCACTCGCATCGCGGCTACTTCTTTTAGTATCATCAGTTTCTCTTCCACTGTCGTCATCTCGCCCCTTTTTCATTCTGGAGCCTCTATCACTTTCGCTGTCTCCATACCCGGTATCGTATTCTTCGCGGTTTCTCCTTCTAGGCTCATCATCCCTTCTGTTTCTGTCATCTCTCCGACTAGACCCTGAATCGTCATTTTGTTCACGATTTCTATTATATCTTTCTTCATTGTTACTCTTAGACCTATCTTCTCTATCTTTTGATCTATTGTTACCCCAAAAATCATCAGCTCGTGATCTACCATCTGGCCTTCTGTTGTCTTCTGCGTTTCTTTCCCTATTTCTGTCTCTGTCGTTATTTCTCCTTGGCACATCTCGCGGCCTGGCGAAGTTGTCATCATCTCTTTCTCGTCTATCTGGTCTGTTTTCCATTCTCCTGGCGTCCTTCCCGTAGGTGTCGTAGAAACCGTCGTGTCCCCATCTTTCAACGGGTTTGTTTGGCTCCTCTTCATCTGGTGTTTTGGGAGATTTGTTCTTTTTTTTCTTATCCGTTTTTTTGGTTTTCTTCTTTTTGCTTTTGTCTTCCTCTGAGTCTGTAATAAAACAAGAAAAATATGATGTGTAAGGAAATATTGAAAATTGTTATATACACTTAAATTATCGCGTTTGTATGCCTAATGGGACAGAAGAGCATTTTGGGTCTTGCGGGTCTAAGCAGAGACAGCCCATCGCCGTAAGACCCAAAAGCTATTTTTTTTCGCGATTGTGGGCGAAATGAAGGAATATGGATATTTTATTAAAAATAGCAATTATATTTGTAATAAGGTTAAGGATTTGGAAAAAGCTAAAACAAGCACACCAACCGCTAGAACTAGAGTCGCTGGAGGAATCTGAACTGCTACTGCTGGAGCTGGAGTCTGAGCTGGAGGATACATCGCTGTCCAGGGTGATCTCTGTTATGGGGGCCGGAACATTCTGAAACATTAAATCAAGTACCTTCATATTGGAATATTTACACTGTGGCTAATCTACTGAAAAATAAATTGATAACAGAAACATTAACATACCAATTTTCAAATTTTTTTTTGTGTTTTGGGTATTCCTATTTGGTTTTGGAGCAAAATATAGCTATATTGTTTGCAGAATCAAAGTTTTTTGTTGGTATCTACTGCAATATTCTTGCAGAAGTCTTGTACAAGTGCTAAAACAGTAATTCTAATGATAATACCTTTGGCATTTGTTTCAAATGCTCCCTCAATTCATCTGTGAGACCTCCAAGACCAATAGACGTGAAGAAGTTGATGGAGAACCTTGTGTTCTTTGGATTGTCCCTCGGAAATATGCCAGAGAACGCACCCTGAAGTGTCCTGCGAAAAGAAAAAAGAAAATTAATTTAAAGCTTAGATTAAATAAATGCAAAATGAAACAGCAATCAGAACTCACGGATCTTTGAGACGGTCATTCAGCTTCTTGAGCCCCATGTATTCTGCTAGCTCTTGGAATAAGATCTTGATGTAAATACGGCTTGAACTTGTTGTGTCTTCTTCATTCAACTTGACACACTCTAACACCTCCCAGCTTATCGAGTCAGTGAAGAGGAGATGCGCAAAGAACTTGCTAACGTTCCTCAATCGGTTTGTGTCTAATCTGTGAGCAGTTGAGTATGAATCTTTGAATATTTCCTCAAAAGGTCCGATGTAAATTCGATTGATATTACAGAACCTCTGCGCTAGTAAACCATAGAATTTCTCATAAGTTCTCTGCTCAGCGCAGCAATCAAGGAACATGTGACATAACTCTATTTCCTGACCAGGTTTTAGTTCCATTTTCATGAGTTTGTGAGCGCACTCCTCAAAGTCTAAACTGGAGTTTATGGTCAAGTAGATTGTGCGTCTAAGGGCCACGAGATTTGTCTCTGTGTTGTCTATGATAGTGACAGGCTTCTGTTCACCCTCTGCTTCTTCGTCATCAGATTCCTCGCTGCCACTGCCTTCGGAACCCTCTTCTCCAGATTCTGCGTCAGATCCAAGTATCTCCTTGCTCAGAGTTTTGTATTTCTGCTCGTTTTCTTCATACTTTTCGTCAAACTTGAAGACATCTGGAATTTAAAATAATAAAACTTTTTGAAAAAATAGGGGTGATTTCAAGGTCAAAAAAGTATTATTCTACTTAGTGTCCTTCAGATTATTCAAAATAAAGAACCCATATTATTCAGATGTATATCAAAAAAAGAAAAAAATTACAAAGATACGAGAATGTAAGTTCCATGTTGGGGGCTTTTAATGTCATGCAAAAATTTAAATGTTCTGTATCTTCATCAATTGTTTTTCAAAAAAAAAAGAAAAAATATATGAACAATATTTTGTTTTAATCGAGCCAAAAACTAATGATGATTGTCAAAATTGAACAACATCTGGTCAGCTTTTCCAACTATTTACATACATACATACTATTACAATCTTTATCCTTAATGGGACAGACATAGCTCTTTGGATCTTGCAGCTCTACGCAGACAGAGCCCAGGGCAGCAAGACTTTTAGTGTGAATCGGCCAGAAGGTAAAAGAAAAAGGAATAAAATGGCTAGCCGCATTACCTACTTAATGATTAGCATTTCAGTCCAGCTGGTACAATTTAAGGTTTTTATTTTCTCCCAGACCATGGACCATTCCAACTACTTCACATGAGTATTTAACAATATTCATACTTAATTTATATTACATTTGATTTATGAGAAATCGCATAACCCTTAACCTGTTGTCAGTGCAGACACAATAGTAAAACAATACATCAGACGCCCGCTCCGGGCGTCCGACGTTTGAAGTGTTAAGATAATTTAAAATTGAGTAAAGATGTCACTTACTCAGGATATCCTGTGGGTCTGTAGCATCATCCAGCATCAGAAGGTGGGTGAACTGCTCTTCCTCAGGCACCAACTCGAGCTCTTCAATCAGGGCCGGGTGGTCTTTAAACCCATCCTTCCACACTTGGAACATCACCTCTATCATGTACTGCACTCTCTTATCCAACTGCCCTTCATGGAGAATGTTTCTTAACATCTCAAAAATTGCGTTCACACCCTTCGAAGACACTTCTGTCAACTTCTGGCCACATTCCTTCAAAAATGCTATTGCTACCTCGACAGAATCGTCTGTAGGAGTCTCTACAAGTAATGTCAGTAACTCTAATGCAAGAATTTCGTGAGCTACTCTTTGGTTGACAAGGTGAGCTATGAATGAGGCAGAGGAAATGCAGGTAGGTTTGTCATTGCGCTTGAAACCTCTTTTGAATTGAATGACCAACCTTTTTAATAATAACTCGCCTATGTTTGGGAACCGAGAGTTCACTGCTGCTACTAGGGCAGCATAAACGTTAGTAAATGTAGGTGAGGCAGCCTGGGCCTGTATTACAGACCGACAAAGCAAACCTCTACCACGAACAATGTTCTCTTTCAACAGCTCTTTGATGATGATGCCAATGTTTCCAACGTTAATTTTGTTAATGTGCCCGTGTATTGACTTTTTTAGCGCCTCCCAAGCCAGTCTTTGGTACGCCACGGAGGATTTATCTGTTATCTGAGCCTGCATCATACGCAGCCGCGCTGGAGGTATGTACGCTCCTCCTGTGCGAGTGTTTAGCATGTCTGTTTCTTTAGCCTTTCGAACCGGAGCCTCATTTTGTCTTTCATTCCCTCTTGCCTGGCCATTGCCAGACTTTTCTTGCTTTACTGATGTCTCTTGAGATTTTGATCTGGATCGCCTTCGCTTGCGGCTAGAATCTTTTTCCCTGTTTGGAGGAGGTGAACGAGACTTCGTTCGAGCCCTTTTTGACTTCCTTTCCTTTCGATAATCGTCTTCATCTCTGTTTTTGTCCCTTCTGCGTTTGTTTTCTCTGTCGTTTTCCATTTTGACACAATATGATTGAACTTGTTTAATTAATACACTGAAAGGTTGTACCTAATACTAGGTTAAAAATTTCATACAATATATGCAATGGCAAAATTAAAATAATCAAAAACAGATCACTTCAACAAGCGCATGACGCTGATACGCGGTCGCCATTTTGATATAGTGACAAATTGACATTGACATTTATGCCTTGTGTTGTTGTCTTTGAAATTGACTTCTCTGTGGCAAATGAAACTATAGCCAAACAGCCAATTCTTTTGACACTATCCCTCCCCCTTAAAAGAAGTGTAATGTTTTCAAGGCTCATTTGTAGGTCTTTAAAATGAATAAACAGATTTTGATATACGTAGGTACGTTTATATGTTTTTAATATGGACATAAATATTTATACCTACTTGTTTACCTAATAGGAGTACTATTTCATGGCCTTTTTGTATTCACACATATATTAATACAATATCATCGTTTGTGATGATAAATAACTTTTATTTGTGTAATTTGTCCTTATTTCGGTACCTCCTAGTAGTCCTAGTAGTATAGTCTCGCACTTTGCCTTGAGTTCCTCCTTGAAAAGAAAGGCACGTCACACTCACAGCCGTGACTTCAGGGTAAGTACTAGTATTTATTGTTATCGCTAGAAGATTTTGTTTTAGTTTTTCGTTTGCGTAAGTGGTCATAACTGCCTAAAGGCATCTGTCTGACATAGCTTGGCGACTGTCATACAATCAAATTTAAGAACAACGGCTTTCCGTGCCTTCTGTGCCACTTGTGGTCACCAATCCAAGAGCGGACCACACTCGGTGTTGCTTATCCTCTATATGGTCATATCATGTTGGTACGATAGGTAAAATAAAACACAAGAACATTAGTATTTATGACTTTATTCATTAGGTACGACAATGAAACTACAAAAGTTGCCTGCACTCCAAACAGCAATTTTCATATACCTCACAAACTGAAGCACATTAATAATCATTAATAATAAATCACTTAATCAAAATTAATAGTAACACCATAATAGGAAATGACTTTACGCAAAAATTACTCAATCAAAAACGAATAATCAAAGCTATAATTGCCGCTATACATGATTAGTCTCGATTGTGAGATTCTAAAGGCTACACAATACCCAAGGCAAATTGGTCAGAGGTTTTAACGTCTCCCGAAACAAGCGTACTTACTCCTAGTCACTTAGTTTAGCGTTAGTACCGAAGCAACCAGCCGCGACAGATGTCGCTCCACGCCAAGCGATACATCGTCTCCTAACATTATATACAATTATTTTCAATCGTAGAATATCCATTTCTCAACTGTCTCATATTATGAATCATCATATTCATAAAAATTTGCCGTTTGCTCAATCTATTTTAATTAAAACATGATTTGTCACTGGAACTCAATATTTGACTTTGGGAGGAGATAAAACATATTTTAACTGAAATCTAGCTGCGAATAACAACCTTCATTGTTAACTACACGAGATTTAAGTTGTCTTTTTTTGAGACTTAGATTTTAAGCTTGAGAGAGGGATATTCTGCGACCGAATCTTATTATCTTTGACATTAAAACAGACGCTAAATGAATGGCAAAAATATACTATAAAATACAGGAAACTCTCACCTACGAGTGGCCCGCACGCCACATATAATTTGTGCCTAACCGAATCGATACGATACATATATCACTAGAGCAAAAACATCACAGAAGCGGTTTGTCGGTTTATTACCTTTTGCCACCAATAAAATGGCGTATGTTGGTTGGGAGTCACTTTTAGGTTCTAAACTTACTAAAATAGTGGCTTAGGACAACAATTTTCAATATATTTTTTATAGAAAATAGATTACTATTATGGACTGAAATTGCTTCATAAATGTTGCCAGTGTAACCCTGTATAAGCAAGGTTTCTTATGTACTTACAATAAGGCATGCAAAAAATAAATTGAATTGAATTGCCTGGATGAAAATGCTTTGCGATAGAGCCTTTTGCGAATTTGCTAGTTTTTAAGATTGTCCTGTTTTTTTTACCAAATATTTTTTGGTGGCAAAAGAGAACAAACCGGTTGTGTCCAACACAGTACCCGCGGCCCGGCGCCTTCGCCCACTACGTTTAAAAAAATATAAAACCCTATGAAGGCAGTTTTATATTACATTACTGATACCAGAACCGATCACCGATACGAGGCACTTCTGATGTTTGCTATCGTCCGTCTATGAAAGTTAAGTTATCGTGATTTCGGAACAGCGGATCTGATTTAATTCAGAACGTCTCTCTTTATACGTATAGTATGTCTTTTTTGTCCTTCTCTAATGCTCAAAATAGGTAGATTTCAATTGCATTTTTTTATCTCTCTTGAATCAATTGAAGCTCAAAAGGTTTAATACATTTAAAAAGTCCATGAAACCTCCTATAGACGGCGCTAACGCGTACGTGCGTGTACGCCTAAATGTTAGTCGTCCGCTCAT
The DNA here is from genome assembly GCA_963555685.1 of Acrobasis consociella. Classification (NCBI taxonomy): domain Eukaryota; kingdom Metazoa; phylum Arthropoda; class Insecta; order Lepidoptera; family Pyralidae; genus Acrobasis; species Acrobasis consociella. Next base: position 2,234,095 of record OY743106.1, read on the forward strand.
ATTCTTTTTTTTTTATGTGCTTAATATGTATTAGCTAATTGAACAAGCAAGTTCTCTGAGCTAGAACATGAGAGTATGTATTGTATATGTACTAGAGTATGTATGTATGTCTGTCTGTATGTATGTATTGATCAACGATAACTTTGATTGGAACTTAATAAACTTAGGTAGGCGTTTAGACGCAGCTTATACAATTTTTAAGTTAGAACATGAGCCAGTCAAGGTTTGTCGAGATATGGTGTCCGCGATTTCACAGTTCTAGACTAACTACTACTCTAGCTTTCTGTGTTTCTATTTTGTGTACATTAATTTTGAAAGAAAGAAAAATACTTTATTTAGTGCTTTACAGTCATTAAATTTTCCTTTTTTTATTTTATATTAAAATAAATAAACAAATGCGCTGTTCCTCAATCAGTTCCTAGTGTACGAGTGACAAGAGAAACGTGTGGTGGCGTTGGTCGCCGAGCAAGCAACCAACCAGCAGCCAGCAACCTTCGACCCGCACACACCCTCAAACCGAACTAATTCATACAATACACTGCTGCCGATCGAACACTATCGACATCATAATGCGTCAAAATATTACCGCTTTACTGCAGTACTATCGATATTATTGACCACCTAAACTATCGATAACCTGTTCTCAGTGCCAAACATGTGACAAAATAGTAAAACAATGCATGTCGACCGGATTCCGGTCTGTGTACAGATACAGACGACAGATATAGAGATATTATATGATATCTATTTGATATTAGCTCATCTAATATTTACCGCCATATGCTACACATTTAAGAGGATCGATTTCTTATAAAAACCACGTCCAGATAACTATTTGCCGTTTCGGTAGTACAAAATCGATAGTTACAGTCAATCGATAGAATTTTAATAAATCGATAATATTACTACGCACCATGGTATCGATAATGGAGTCTCATTCGACAACACTAATACGAAATATATATTACAATACAATGGACAGTCAGCAACGGCGATTTATGAGTGATACGAACGTGAGAGAAACTTAAATTTAGATTATACTCCCCTAAAATACTGTTGCGTATGATAAACATTAAAAATAATGATATAAGACTATAACTATCATTAGGGGCCGTCCAAATATTACGCCAAGCTAAATATTGACCTATCGAACTCATGTCACACTATTTTTTAAATCTTTTTAAGGGTTAAGACCGAAACGCGACACTTTTGAAGAGACATAGCACTTGTTTACTACGCAAAAATTTCATTGTAACTATAGTAAACAAGTTTTATATTTCGTTAAGTGCGCGTCACGTCGCGTCGCATCGCGTCTCGGTCTCAGCTGACTTCACGTACTGTCATTTGACACGAACCCCCTCCCTAATCGCTGTGACGTAATATATGGATGGCCCCTACGTCACCCGCCAAGCCACCTCGTCCGCCCGCATCGTTTATTTGCCGAGGGTTCCGTATTCACCCAGCGCTAAAAACAAAAAGTAGGCAATATCCCCGAAAACGCCAGCTTTTAGCAATCTGACGTCAAATGGTGAAATATACTGTTTATAGATAAAAAGTTCGGACCACTAAAAACTGGCCTTCGAAAGTGAGATCATTTTTTTATTAAATAGGCCTTATTAAGGTGGTGACGGCATCGTACAGTAGCAGTGTGCAGTCAAGGGACATAATTACATAACAAAGACCCATTTGTACGGGACAATCGGTTCATTTGGTTTTTCAAACGAGCCGCGACCCCTTTACCCACTAGCTTCACCCACCAGTGGGTCCACGGGGAATTTTTGTTTACCCGTGCACCCACTGTAACTCTATGCATAAAGCGGGGAAAATGATACATTTACAAACAATTAATAGTAATGTATTTGTGTTCCTTGACTGTAGAAAAAGTTTTTTTGTAATCGAGTAGGTCACAAGCGTGATCACGAAGGAATATAGTGTTGGGTGTAACCACTGAGTGGTGGTCGTCGTGGGTGTAACATAAACGTGGGGATGCTGTGGTGGTATGACATAAAAAGTCAAAGAGGGTAAATGTTAACAGTAGGTATGTTAATGTTAACGTAAATTTTACTTTTTGATAATCTTCAATTTGACAAATCATTGTACCACGTTAATCATTGTATTATCTCATCTAATTAATTTCATATCAAAACTAAAATTGACAAAATAAAAAAATGTAAAATAAAAATAAAATATGTGGAGAATAATTTAAAAAATTAAAGTCTTTATTCAAGGTTCTGAACAATTTTCCCAACGGACCGGAGCAATATGAAACTATAAATGCTTTCTATTGAAATCCTGATCAGCTCTTCGATGACTGAAGATCTTCTATCGGGTGACCCATGCTATAATAAAACAAGGTATTCTCTTCCCCGATGGCCTAAGACTACTTCACGAATGTCACGAAAAATTATTCTTTTAAGTATATTTAAGGACTTTCTCAATTAGTTAATGAATATAGAATATAAAATATTAATTTACTTTATTAAATTTATATACTTCTTGAAATATTAGCCCAAAATTGGTTTAAAAAATGCATTTTGATCAGGTAATTCAATCACACACAGTGGCAACACTCCCAGCTGATGACGTATACTTAGGCCAATCACATGACCAGCTGTCACGGGAAGAGAATACCAGGCGAAGTATATTATACTGTGGAGTGACCATTTACGAGTTCCATGGGAAAAACCGTCCAGTATTCAGTACTAAACTGGTACTGTACTTGAAAAAGACTTCGGCTTACATTTACCCGCTTTGACGTCACAATTTCCGCGTCAGACCCCGCCATCTTAGCAACATCCTCGATTCATACCGATACAACTTCGCTACTGGACCAGCCAATCCTAAAGCTATGTCATAAATGCATGCAATGCCAACAATACTGGCCAAAGTAGCCTCAATTACTTTTCGAAAAAGCCTTTGGACCTTGCGACCCTGGGCTCTGCCTGCTTAGAGCTGCAAGGTACAAAATGCTCTGTTGGTTCCATTAGGGAAAAAAGAGGCGATTGTGAATGTATTTCGAAAGAGTTGCTTATAGTTATACCTTCTATCCGTTCATATCTGACCTCAAACAGCTAAAAATCTACAATATAAACTGTACTGTAATACATAGAACTTACAAATCACATGTCGTTTTGTATCTGACCTATCCAGTCTAAATGGCCCGAACGGGCCGCTCAAATACAGATGAATCTCAACCTTATTACATTGACATAAAGTTCATTTCATCAGGCAAGATCATTGACCTTGGTCTGAGTAAAATACCTTGAATAGTAAGAACTGTCAAATTACCACAGATAATCATACTTGATGCTTCAGTGCTGCCATCTGGTGGAAAACTTATACAATGACTACATAGTCGATTTTCTATTACACTGAGCTTCATAACTGAAATGAAACATGAGTTCTAAGTTTATAGCATTAAAGTCGATTTTACATTGTATCATTTTGACCTATCAGAGGTAAAAAGAAACCGAATAGATAGTAGTTCTTTCTCGTTATTTGTCAGTATTGTTCGCGTCGTATTACAATCAGAGTAACATTATGACCCCTCTTTTGTTGACATCCGACGCAGATGACAAGATGGCGGCCCGCGCTGACATACACACACTTTCTTCGCCATTTCACTGGATATTTCATTTCCAATTTAAGCTAAACACCGCACCGCTTTGCATTTTAATTTACAATGGCAACAATATTTATTTAGCTGGCAACATTGATTTGGTAATTTTTGCACGCACTACGTAAAGACAATTTTAAATTACGTGTAATTTTATATGAAATAATGACTGGACAAGTGCTGACGGGTCACGCTCAGAGTTAAGTGCCGCCTCTGATTGTTTTTTTGTGGACGACAATTGGTTGTCATCCCCAAACGGGTGGTGCCCCGGGCGGACCGCCCACCCCGCCCTTCTCTAGCTACGTCACCGGCCCTACCAGTAGATTATCTTAGTGAATTTTTATCCTAATAGAAATACCAGTTAATTGTGACGTACAGTGAACCAACAAGATAACTGGGCCGGTCTTCTACCTATATTTTGAATTTTCTCATAAACTCATCTTCCATGCTGGTCTGGGAGAAAAGAAAAAACTTAGAATGTACCAGCTGCTTCTCTTCCCGGGCAGATCGTATAAGCCGATCGAGGGAATGGGCGAGATTTGAATCATGATAATAGGCGATGCGGCTAGCAACCCATCACTATTTTGATTTCTTTTCCATCTTAACGCCCACCATCACGCTAAGCGTGGCCTTTGGGTCTTACGGCCCGAGCTCTGTCTGCCCCGTCAGGGATATAGACGTGAAAATGTATCTGTATCTGTATCTCATAAACTCAAAATGATATTGCCATGAAAATGCATATCAAGAAAGACTTAATTAAAATCATTCTGAATATACATTTTCATGTTAATATTATTTTGAGTTTAAGAAAAAAATCAAGATATAGGCAGAGGTATAGAGATACCTGGGCTGGCCTAGGTATTTCTTTGGCTCACTGTATAAGTGTACATGGGCGGTCATAGCATCATTTAAGTAAAGGCACAGAATGAATACAAGTATTACATACAGAACGGAATCTCCTAAGGTCCCGCGCAATATGCGTCACCGTTCCCCGTCCCGCACCTCTCCCCGTTCTTTCTTTGTCGGTGATCGGCTACGAGACCTAAGAAGATTCCCTTCTGTAATACTTACATTAATTCTGTGGTAAAGGATTCGTCGACAAAAAATAAATACAAAAATCTCTAGATAGTGCGTGTAAATCTACCAACTTAAACGTAGCGGTATCAATCCACCCAACACGACGTATCAGTGACGTAACGCCGCGTGACGTAGCGTGTGCGAGTGCGCGGGCGGCGCGCGCGCCTAGCCGGAGGTGACGGCGGCGTCGCTCTCCGCGCGCGCGCTCTTGTTCTGCCGCACCAGCTCGGCGCGCCGCTCCTGGAACACAACCACACGGTAAATAACCGGCCAAGTGCGAGTCGGTCTCGCGTACTAAGCAGGAAACAGCACTTCTGCATGCTGCTATCTTTTTCTGTTGCTCAGAACCGTCATTTGCCACAGCGAGAGAGAGAGCGACAGAACGCTATAGAACGGCCCGAAAGTACTGTTTTACGCTGACAAGTGTAGCCCAACCCTAAATGTTCCGTACCATTATCTACTTATAAAAAATTATATTTATTGTATGACAACCCGTTTTAAAATATTTACTTTTAAAGTGAATATACAAATGAATATTCTGTGAATATTTCAAGCGTCTTTTGTTGTTACAGTTATTAATATTAAACGGACGGCTACAGGCACCTGTAGCCGCCCGCTTAACACCTTCACAAGATGAAGACGGGGGAGATTGGCGAGGATGGGGAACGGGGACACATAATTGTAAGGGACCCTAGGAGTTCCTGTTCTGTATGTAAGCCCCCCGTAGTTACGCTACGGGTATAGCACGTCTCTTTAACCCTATAACTGCGAACGTCGAAGAGTCTTTTTGTAATTTCAGTAAGAAAACTCACTGTCTGATAAATCCGACGTTCGCGGTGAAGGGATTAAAGAAAAAGAATTATTACGAGAAAAGGGTCGCCGGTAAAACTAGTGAAATAAAACATAACCATTTCAAAGATTCATAAATAAATTGCGCAATCAGCACCATAGTCGTTAAAAGCACTAAATGTGCACATCAAATTCGAAAGAGCTATTACGTTGAAATGATTCACGATAAATACCAACTAACGACCCTTACGGTTTCCACAAATTATATCTGAGTATCGATTTGACGTTTTTAAATCGTCTAGACTTCTATCGAGTCATATTATCAAATACGTTTAGCTTGCATGACGTGCTATTGGATTGGTTATTATGAAAAGCAAAAACGCCTGGCCGTTCGCCACTCAATCGGCTATGAAAACCAGTAGACTCGTATAGATTTGTCGCCTTAAGTTTCTTTGAAGCAATCAAAGGACCTACACCACAGATATAGATGTAATAGATAACGCATGTATCAAGATTTGTATGGAAACCAAGCGTGCCAACTTTTTTAATGCCTACTGTGACGTCAGACGCAATTTTAGTGATGGGAAATTCAAACCGATTCAAAGAAACCGCTCACTACGATTTAAACGATTTATTGAAGACGCACGCCGCCGCCATGATCGTCTCGCTCATACTCATCGATTTTATATCTGTGGTCTCGCTCGCTCACTCCGCGCTCGCTAACCATACGATCGATTAACATTTAAGTTAATCGATTTGTGATAAAAATCACAATCGATTTTCTGATTGACGAATGATATGAAATTGGATAAACAAATGATTCTAAACGGAAAATTGTTTGATAATAAAGAATAAATATTTGTACTCAAATTATTTCAATTTAACTAAAATTTAAACTATACCAACTTATTAAAATTTAAATTAAAACTAAAAATTACAAATAATGTAAATATTTTAATTGAACTTAAAAATAAAACTATTATTATTCTTAAATAACCGGCCAAGTGCGAGTCGAATTCTCTAATTTTCTAATCTCTAATTTAATTATCTATAAAAAAACACGTTTTTACCGATTTCAATGCGTTTTTTAAATGTTGAAGCAACTTCCCTTGCGGTCGTTCTTAGCCATGTCAGGCTTGTCTCACATACCGCTTCAATGGGGGAAATGCCAGGGACGTGCATCACCGATTATTGCAGGGTAGACTAATTGTGGGGCCTTTGCCCAGCAGTGGGACAAAAATAAAGCTCTCTGACTAAACTGACCCTATTAGTGTGTTTACATCCTGAGAGCCACTTATACGCGTCATATTGTTTAATATTAATAAATGTTCCTTTTAGCTTACCGCTTGTTTGAACTTAATCCAAAATAGGCTGGCATCGGCCATTTATGATTATTGCACTTTTTTCCTCAAAAGTTAAATGGTTAAACGCGTAACTTCTCAGTTTTAGCAAAAAAAACACCTGGCGCACAACTTTCACATGGAAACCTTTCCATTGCAAACTGTTTTAAAGAGGTAATAATAGAAAAGAAAAATAAGAAACTTCTCCTAATTTCATCTGTTATCGCAAACAAAACAAAGTTCAGAGCAGAGCGCAACACGTAATCATTTGTAATGCGACAATGCAAATAATTATCATTGGACAAGAAAAAATATCAAATATATACGACTAACACAAAAATCTTCGTGTTCCGTTTTATCCTCGAACATCTTTCGCGTATTTAAATTGGTAGCATAACACAAGCGAGAACCAATAACATTCTAGATTTCATCTCGGTTCGCATCACTGAACAAATAAATAGGCCTAAAATCGATATCATTCCTTATTGGTCAAAAGTGAAAAGAGATAAAAAACGTTGATTATTGAGATAGAACTAGCTTAAAGATAAGGACCATTTTTGAAATCAGCGTTTCACTAACCTAATGCTTTTTTCCATACAAAAATTTGCTTTGTTTGTTACTAATGCGTTTCAAATATGGCATTCATCAGCCAAAGTCTAAAATATTAGTTGTGTGCGCGTATACTTCATGTTTGTGTGCGTGGGGGAAGTACGTTGACGATCATACTACAGACGCAAATCCTTATCCATGCGTTGTGAATGTGTACAAATCGAGACACGATGAACAATTGTCTTTTAGGTAGGTAGCCCCTAGAGTACATGAGCGTATATACGTATAACCTAAGTAAGATAGTACGTGGCGGTGGCCTGCATATGGCGCGATGGGAAACGGACGGGGAAGCGCGCGTTTATTTGAAAATAGGGCCTATTTATAATTTATTATAATATAAAAAATGCGGATATATTAGGGAAGCTCCGGGTAGACAATGTCTTTGCGTCTCTATGGACAGCACGTCCCTGGGAAATGCAGTATGGACGACTCACTAACGAGCAATGAGCACGCGCGGTTTTGTTCACCAACGTGTGACCAGTAGTTCAAAGAGCGACCATATTATATACATGAACTCTGAAAATATTACCCTCGTTTTCTAAAGTGTAAATTAGGAAATTAGCTTGTTTATTATCTATTAAATTGGCTCTTTAATAATAGTTTATATCATTCGTCAGTCCGATATCGATTAAAATCGATTATTGGTATATGTTGTAGAACGAACAACACTAGTCGCTAAATTTTACTGACGAATGAGAAATTGCCGGTACCACGACGTCGTAGCGATGCGCGACAGTATCGCTTGTTTCGATATACATTGCTTCTTAACACACAACGTCGGATCAAACGCTCAAAGCAAACGCGGCAATGTAATGTGAATGTAGTTTTTAAACCTTAATCTATACTTATTTAGGTATAATTTTGGAATCACCGCTCGGAATGCTTAAAAAATTGTTTTAAAATGAATTTACGCATATTTTTCTTTTTAAATAACTTAGCTGTGATAGGAAATATGTCCTTGACTTTGGGCGCTTGCAATTTTTGGGCTGTTGCAGTTTATTATCACGCTACGAGGCATTTTTTTATTTTTCGCTGCCGTCCGGCTGCAATCACAGACGCGCGCGGACTGTCAGTAGCGGCGGCCAACCTCGACGCTTTGTCTGAGAACTTACACGCGAAGTAGGTGCATTTAAGTCGTCTATCTATGTCTGTGACCTACACCAACCTTTAATCGTATAGTTAAGGTTAGGTAGGAATAAAGAAGTGAAAAAAAAAATAAAGATTGGCTCTAAAGGACTAGTAAAACTTCATCAGGTCTTTTTGTCCCCACTGCAGGAGCACGACCCTCTCTGTACTACCAGAGCTATACTTGGCCAGAGCCTCCCCCCAAAGTAACTGTGCATGGTAGGAGGCATTTTCAGTTTTAGGCCCCGCCCAAAAAAGTTTAAAGTCGCCCGAGACATAGACAAAATAAAGTGAAAAACGAACCTCTTTCTTGACGAAATCCAGTTTCTTCTGTATCTCCTTCTCTCTGTTCTGCTCTGCCGTGGTCAACTTGGTCTCGATCTCCTTGGAGATCTCCTCCACCTTGGCGGTGACGGACGAACGGACCACCTCGAGCTTATCTTTCTAACATCAAACAATGGGGATGGTAAACAAAACGCAAAAAAAAAATGCCACAATGACAACAAAACAATAAAATTTAAAGATGTAGCTAAATACGCATGATGACTGGATCAATCAAAGTCAAATTGGATTAAGGGCCTGACACGCTATGATAGAGCGAGATAGTCCTGTAGCAATTTCTAAAAGAAGAAAAGAAATAAGTGTCCATCATTTTTTGTAATAGAAAAAATACGTGTCCGTTATTTTTGCCAGTAGTTTTTAAAGAGCAAGTTACATTTTTTTAAAAGTCATCACGCCTATTGAAGTGAATTCAGTTCATGTGATCTCTGCATGATAATAAAAAACATAAGAACTACGCTAGCCCTTCACTCGAACCTGTTGTGGAATTATTAAGTTACAAGTAGCTAGATTTTTTTCTTGAAAAAAATTGTAATGCACAATGCTCAGATGCAAAATGATACTAAAGTAAAAGTAAGATTAAAATATAAGAACAGTGAACTCAATAATTTATGATTGAAAAAAAAAAACAAACCAACGGCTGCAATGATTATGATGGTGTAGGAGGTTGATTTTGAACTCCCTTGCTATATTATAATCTTGGATTTCCGGCTTCTGGGAGCGCTCCTGTTACTGCTCTACGTAACACTGTAACTTACATAGCTGCGCAGCTTCTGCTTCTGCTCGGCCTCGATGAGCAGCCGGCGTTTGGCGGCGTGCTGCAGTTTGTCGGCGCTCGGCGGCGTGCTGCAACTTATCCTGGATGGCGCTCTCTTTAACTGCTGGAAGCGCTTCTGCTACTCTTTGCTACACTGTAACTTACATAGCTGCGCAGCTTCTGCTTCTGCTCGGCCTCGATGAGCAGCCGGCGCTCGGCGGCCTGCTGCAGCTTGTCCTGGATGGCGCTTTCTAACTGCTGTAAGCGCTTCTGCTGCTCTATGCTACGCTGTAACTTACATAGCTGCGCAGCTTCTGCTTCTGCTCGGCCTCGATGAGCAGTCGGCGCTCGGCGGCGTGCTGCAGCTTATCCTGGATGGCGTTCTCTAACTGCTGGAAGCGCTTCTGCTACTCTTTGCTACACTGTAACTTACATAGCTGCGCAGCTTCTGCTTCTGCTCGGCCTCGATGAGCAGCCGGCGCTCGGCGGCCTGCTGCAGCTCGTCCTAGATGGCGCTCTCTAACTGCTGGAAGCGCTTCTGCTTCTGCTCGGCCTCGATAAGCAGCCGGCGCTCGGCGGCCTGCTGCAGCTCGTCCTAGATGGTGCTCTCTAACTGCTGGAAGCGCTTCTGCTGCTCTATGCTACGCTGTAACTTACATAGCTGCGCAGCTTCTGCTTTTGCTCGGCCTCGATAAGCAGCCGGCGCTCGGCGGCCTGCTGCAGCTTGTTCTAGATAGCGCTCTCTAACTGCTGGAAGCGCTTCTGCTGCTCTACGTTACACTATAACTTACAAAGCTGCGCAGCTTCTGCTTCTGCTCGGCCTCGATGAGCAGCCGGCGCTCGGCGGCGTGCTACAACTTGTCCTGGATGGCGCTCTTTAACTGCTGGAAGCGCTTCTGCTGCTCTACGTTACACTATAACTTACATAGCTGCGCAGCTTCTGCTTCTGCTCGGCCTCGATGAGCAGCCGGCGCTCGGCGGCGTGCTGCAACTTGTCCTGGATGGCGCTCTTTAACTGCTGGAAGCGCTTCTGCTGCTCTACGTTACACTATAACTTACATAGCTGCGCAGCTTCTGCTTCTGCTCGGCCTCGATGAGCAGCCGGCGCTCGGCGGCCTGCTGCAGCTTGTCCTGGATAGCGCTCTCCAGTTGCTGGAAGCGCTCCTGGTTGCCAGTTCGTACTTTGCGGACCTGCTCCTCCTGTGGGGAAGAAAATACAAGGTCACTTAAGGTCTTTACGAAAGCAGTGATCTAGATAAGTTTCAAAACTATACACGGTGATTTTTTAATGATGTTGGAGCTGAAGGCCACTTCATAAGGATCGTTAGTAAGACCTACTTAGCTAGTCAAAACAAAAATCCTAAACAAAAAATGTTGACTAACAGTCGAAAGTAAAATCGTGAGATCAAATAGTAGCACCGCGGGCAGGCGCCGCCGGCCGGCCGGCCGGAGTTCATGCAAAGTCACGCCGGTCACGCGGCAGTTTTGGACGGGAGTAACTACGTGGATCAAAAATCATTTCCGCAACTTTTTTATCTTATGTCATTCAAAAATTTGGATTACTTATATGGATAGAGGAATTTATTCACTAAATGTCATTTTTATTTCCAAAACGAATGAAAAGTCAGCGTGTATAATTTTAATATATATACCTATATAAACATTACACGTAATGTATACCAAACTTACTGACGTAAAAATGTGCCTGCAAAGCCTTATTACCTAATTAACATTTGATTCTTGATTTAAGTTACCTGTCACGATGTGTAACAGGGCCCATAACCTGATATCTCCTTGATATTCTCTATGGCATCTTCTTGATATTCTCGTCGAGCTTGTCAGCCACTGTGGTAATCTAGCCTTAGATCGCTTCGTACGCCTCCACCGTCTGCTGTTCTAGTATCAATCTTAATTCAGTTTACATAACATCAGGTTATGGGCCCTGTTACCCATCATTACAAGAGTACTTACATGTTCGCGCAGGCGTTCCAGCATCTTCTTGATGTTCTCGTCGCGCTTGTCCGCGGCTGTGGTCATCTTGTCTTCGATCGCTTTGTACACTTCCGCCGTCTGCTGTTCCAGGGTAAGTCTGGAATGAAAAATGATTATTTAAGAATTGAACTTGGAATAACATTAGGTGACGCTGTTGGCAACCCATCACTGTTTTGATTTCCTTATCTCGAATGTTTGATTAGCATAACATCGAAAGCACCCCGCAGACTTCTACATATCTCTGACTGAGGAACGGGAGGCGGAGAAAGGGACGAACACTTCAGATTCAGACCGAGCCATTTCACGACGTTCCAAGTGGCAAGAGTGCTACATGGGATGTCGGAGAGTGCCAACAAGGAGTGCGTGGCTGCCTGCCTCGTCTACAAACTGTCGGAGACCTCGATGCCCCGCAGGATATTCAGGTTTGTGGCTTTATTCCTTTAAGATCGCCGGGTGCACGTTGCGGTGAAAGTCGCGGTTTCTACTGTCAGCACAGGAGTACCACAAGGCAGCTGCCTGGCACCTGCTACGCCGTATACATCGATGACATCTCAGTCGTCGGTCGGGTAGAGCTGGCACTGTATGGGGACGACGCAGCATATTTAACCCCCGATTTTCAAGCGTTCTCTCCCAATAACTCTTCAACGGCTGAACAGATTTTCATCAAACATAAAGCTAAGAACTACCGCTAGAAAACTTGATTTCACGTAAAAACCCACATCGAAATCGGTCCATTTATTCGAGAGCTACAATGCCACAGACGGACATACATTGGCGTCATACTTGTTCACCCCTCATTTTTGTCGCGGGTAAAAATCGATTTTCATGCCAACATACCTGGTCTTCTCCACGCCCTCCAAATGGTCCTTCAGCCTCGCCCTCAGCTCGTTGATGTATGCTTCGCGCTTCTCCTCGTGGATCTCCATTTTGGCGTCAAGCGCCTCTTTGGTGGTTGATATGAAGTTGTTGGTCTGTTCGCTGCGGATGCGCGACGCTTCCTCGATCTTCGCCATCTTGGTCGCGATCGCAGCCATCTTGCTAGCTTCCAAACTCTGCAAGAACATTTTTTGATGTTACCTTTCTCATACATTTTTAGACATTTTCTCCAAGTGATACAGCATCATCTTAAATAACCCGCAATAATTAAAGGCATATGTAAAATGTAAAATGAACAACATTACATTACGCAGATACGAGCTGTGAGCATGAGTTTTCATATATAACACCATCCTATGTATGTAGAAAAGTACATGGTAGAATCCATAAGATGTCAATACTGGCTTTATTACTTAGCAGCCTTAATTATCAATCCATTTGTTCTATATAGGGCAAAGGGGCAACTGTGGTACTTTCGGAGACCACGTTCCACGTGGTGGACAACCGTGAATAGGGATACAAAGCAACAACGAGATATCCAGACAACCCGGGACCGAGTGTTCTGGCACCGCGAAACGAGGAAGGCTGATCGCAAATAACGGGACAAGGCGTGGCAAAAGATAAAGAGTTTTATAAAGGGCGTCTTCCTACACGCGGCACACCAAGATTTGCTAATACCGAAACATTCGTAAATTATTGTGCTCTCACAATTCTAGAATTCTTTCACAGTAGTTGACTGACACGTATGCTTTGCTCGGCCTTTTTAGGTTTCTCCTGTATCTCTTCTACACAGGGGTTCTTCTCAGGGGCGCGGCGTGGCACCGGCGCGCCAGTATCACCTCGTATGCCAGCCCGCCTTTGAACATGTCTAGATAGAAGAGTAAGATGAAAGAGTTACAGATACTTACACGTCTTCTCTCCTCGGTCGCCTTCAGTTTCTCTGTATCTCTTCTACAGAGGGGCAAACTTGTCAGGGGAATCAGCGGGGCGTGGCAACGACACTCCCACCGGCTGCGCCAATATTACCTTGTATTCCAGCTCGCCCTTAAACATGTCTCGATAGTAGACCAAGATGAAAGAGTAAAAGATACTTACACGTCTCCTCTCCTCGGCCGCCTTAAGTTTTTCCTGTATCTCTTCCACAGAGGGAGTCTTCTCAGGGGAGTCGGCGCGGCGTGGCACCGGCACACCCACCGGCTCCGCCAGTATCACCTCATATGCAAGTCCGCCCTTGGACATTTCTTGGCAGCGGATTTCAGTGGCTGTGGACAAGATTATACACTTCTATTAATTATCTTAAGCAGATTCACTTTAGGTCACTGAGCCAGGGGAGTAAGTTGTGCAACTTAACAACTCATGTTGGTTGATCTAAACACAAACATTGATGCTCAGTGTTGATAAACGTCACATACGAAGCCAGTAGGTATATTATTTATATTGGTATATTATGGCAAATGATTGAGATTGTGTGACTATACAAATTCTTGAATAAGAATTTATTTTATTGTGTACTCCGTTTGATACAACTATGCTTAATATTTTGAAGGTCTCAGTGTATCTTGAGGGAGTGAACATGAACCAAGTCATTTATCATTTCAGCGGCAAAAAATCCACAGTTAGAGATAAACGTCTCTAACGATATCTAAAACAACCGTTTGTTGGCAGCCTACATCTAAAGTTTCCTGCAACCTTCTTAGTCTGACCATACCTAGTTGGTCTAGTATAAAGAAAGATGATAATGATAAACAATATTTGACAAGTACAAATATAATTCAAATCGGAAAGTCCATGTTTACAGTTCCGAATCCAGACCCTCGGGCTCCGCGACAGATCGATATTGTGTCCTTGGCGAGTCGGCAACTCCATTACTGCATCGTGGTTTGCAAGGAATTCATTATGATATTAACTTGGTAACGCTGGCACGTAGCGTAGCAGGCTAGCAGTCGATCACATTATTAAAATTCAAAGTAGTGTAACAGCAAAAAAAAGTAATTACTTAGTAGTACTTTTTAAAGGTCTCTGGAACCGCACAGCCTAAGATAATAAGGCTGACGAAACAGATACAGAAGCTATTGGAGGCAAAACTGGTAGGTGCGGGTAAGGCACACAGAGATGGCAGCACACACGACTAAGAAAACGGTGTCAAAGAAAGTGTTTGATATGCTTTAAAAAATTTGTTTGCATTTCATATCAGTTATATTTAATTGATTAGAGTACTAATTTATTTAAATAATAGTTATAAAAGATTTTTATGTTTTAATAAACCTTATAGCGCCATCTAGTAGTGACAAGAGAAGTATCGCAGAATGGATATGACAAGTTTATTTGCAAGCAAATAAAAAAAGTCCCGACGACACCATCTAGTGATAAGAATCGGAAATACATAATACATGTATTGATATTGTACCGCCATTTATTATTTGTCAGGTAAATCACTATTGATGGTTGCATTTTAGCTGTGCTGTTTCAGACTCCGTTGTGTTTTCTGGCTTTTTGTCCTCCAAAGATTCTATGCAAGTCAATGGTCGCCTAAAGATACCAAAAATGAAGAAGACAAAGCCGGAATCGGCCGTAATTAACTATTCTTCTACTATCACGCCTTTATACTTAATGGGGCTGACAAGAGCTTGCTGGGTCTTGCGGCTCAAAGCAGTCAGAGCCCCGGTCTGCCTACTTCCTGCTCTTCTGCAGCCCGCAAGACTCAAGGCCTTTTTAACGTGAAGGTGTGTAAGGTAGAAAGGAATTAAAATAGTAATGGGTTGCTATAGCCACACCGTCTAATAACATTATTCGTGTGGACAGAAGTGTACGTTTTGTTCTGAACAAACAACGCGTTAGTCCTAAGCTAACATTAGATAAGTTCAAATCCCGGTTATGGCTTTGTTTAGGACCAGGAATATCAGAATAGAACCATTTTGCATTATAATGAATGTAAAGGACTGAATTATACCATACAAGTATTTTACACAGTTGGTTTTCAGATCTACAACGTGAAAGGGGCATCCCTCGAATAAATCAAACCTCCAACCAACCACCACCGACCAAGTGAGCAATAAGCCGTAAACCTAACTCTATCATACACCATGACACCCTTATAAGCTGTCGACACGGCACTAAAAGCAGGGCCTAATTAACACCCGCTTATAATCACACTTAAACGTAAATTAACCCCCAGATTCCATTTAGGGAGGCGGTGACGGAATTCAAAAAATGCAGCAGGGGTCCCGAGTTCCAAACTCGTCAAGGTCGGTCGTTAAACTCCCGGAAGGAATTCGCCATTGTTTAATTATTAGGGAGTAAGGTAGGGGGCGGCATCCCCCTTGCGGTGACGCCGGTGACTCACACGGGCTCGGATATTGCACTCGCTACTACGCACTGGCGTATTTGTGGAGAATGAGTAAGTTGGGTTTTGTTTGTTAAAAACCTATTTTTAGAATTGGTATGGAAAATAAGTGCGTATCTATGTTGAGTAATTATTTTTTTCAATTTGTTGATGGAGACGGAGTTGTAAGGAAAAATGAAATAATGTTATGATTATATTTTGAACTTCTATGTATGCGATGCGAATGTCACCTTATTACTTTTTAGGGTTCCGTACCCAAAGGGTAAAAGCAGGACCCTATTACTAAGACTTCGCTGTCTGTCCATGTGTCCGTCTGTCTGTCACCAGGCTGTATCTCAACAACCGCGATAGCTAGACAGTTGAAAATTTCAAAAATTATGTATTTCTGTTGCCGCTATAACAACAAATACTAAAAAAAGACTAAAATAAAAGTGGTGCTTCCATACAACGCACCTGATTTTTTACAGACAATGGTACGGAACCTTTCGTGCGCGAGTCCGACTCGCACTTGGCCGGTTTTTCGATAAAATGAGGCAACAGCGTTCATCATGAAGTACCCAGCCCCAACTTCTGAAGTACCCCTTCATATTCTCCAGGAGCTTGTGCCGAACCAGCGACTTTTATAGGGGTCAACTTTACTTAACATAAGCTCGCAATAAAACCACAACGTAATCCCTCGATATAAAAGTTTTTCGTATTTGGCCAACCTTATAAATATCCATAAATGTGGAAGTATTTTTTATAGCAAAAATTATGAAAGCAGCTTAAATGCTCTAATCGATCGATAAGCATTATAATGCGTATTTGCATTTGGGGCAAGGCCGTTTCAAGAGCTAGTTATCCGCAACCCGCATGTACTAATTGTACCTACTTGCGAAGTGCAATTTTTCATATTTCCGCGTATTTGCACGATATTTTTATATTTTCCACACTGGTTCAGCTAGGACAATGCAGCTTTTTAGCAGATTCAATTCTGACGGACATTGTACTAACTTTGTCTATATTAAGTAAGAATACGGCGTTTAAATCAATTTCATTATTCATATCAACGAGTGACATAATCCGAAACCGAAAACAATGATTTTTTTAAATCTGCCCAATAATAAGTTAGTTATAAGCTTTTAAAATCTGATGTAAGGGGAAACGGTCAAGTAACAGAAAAAGGATGCACGTCCAGCGCTGTTGACGTCACTGCCATTAGGTCTCACACGTACGAAAGAGATAGCGTGAGATGTCCCCACCACGCGACTCTTAAATTGAAATGCTGTTTCCGAAAAAATATTTCTTTTCAGTGGTTTTTTATTAACATCAAATAATAACCAAAAAAGAAAAAGAAACCAAAAGTAAAATAGCCTATGGAAAAAGGCTAGAATATATATAATCAAAATCAAAAGAAATTACCAAATGAAGATTAATCCAAATTATGACGACATGTAAGTGAATATGGATAGTTGTACATATTTTCAACTTCGAATATATCTGAAACACTACGTCTGCGATCGAAAGGTTGTTTTCAGAGTAGGATAAAGAACCAAGAAGTAACAATAGCATTAACTATGAATCATTTGGGTTCTACATTCAGTGCGAAGTTTTTATTAAAATAGACATGTTCAGAGACAAGGAAGTTCATACATATATGGCGTCCTCTTAACCTGCTTCCACACAAAAGAAAGAGCTCATATGCGGGAAGACTGATGAGCGATATCTCAGCATCTAGGTCAATGCAAATGGTCGTTCGAGCACGAGATTCGCATGTCTATGATGTGTGGGCTCCGCTTTTATATGAACAAACTCATTAGCGTAAGTATAATATAAAATTCTTTATTTAACATTAAAAAAAACTATATTAAAAATCCTCATATTTTTAAATATCACAGAGTATATTTTTGTGCCAAATTGTCCGTTTGTCGACGTAGTTAAAAAGTTCTAGCCAAATCTGGCGCTCCATCCACTTTCCACTTCTTTATGTACAGGTACAGTTTACTTCGGGGTAACCCCAAACGATAAAATCCAGAAGAATGTTTACTTCGGGAATGATCAAAGCTCAATTCAGAAGTCTGTGACAGTTGGCAGAGCAAGTAAAAGATCAAATCTTCATAAGGCACGATCCAGATTTGGACACGTAATGTATTCACGCTATCATGTAATAAGTAATGGTGTGGCGAAAAGGACAACTGCCATCTTATGGCTTTATCATCAACTATTTATTACATTTATGATAAACTATGAATTTTGCCGTGTGGCTTCCGGCAGAGCAGAATAGGGCCACTCCCAAGTTCTCCCGTGGGTGACGTAGAAGGTGACTTATGAAAAGCTAAACAACAACAGCTTATTAACATCAGTGAGACCTCTCCAACGCGTCTGGCCAGCGAGGAGAGTGAAGGCAAGTCTGACTGCTACAGAAAGGGTCGTGCTCCTGCAGTGGAGACAAAAACACCTGATGATGATGATGAATTAATGAAACTTACTTATGAATTTGACCTTCTTTGGTTGCTTCGTCCTAGGTTTGCCGACTGGTTTCTTGACAGGCGCGGACCGCCGATGCGCTAAACAAAAAGTGGGACGTCAGCGGAGCCGGGGTGGTGACGCCGCCGCCTTAATTTTTGGAGACCCTCGTGTTGCCTGATACTTTATATGCCTACGGTTACCAATAACTAAAGTTATGCTGTTCTATGAGCTAAGTGTTTAAAACAATCTGAAAGTACAATATGTGCTTAATATCAGAGTAAAATTAAAGGAAGCAATAAATGATTGACTAATGTGATAAAAACAGAAACAAACTTACCTAACCGAAATCTGTACACATACTACACGTATCAATATCTGAGGAATGGAATATAATGCGAAGGATAAAATTGACCACAACTTTTTGGAAAACCTTTTCATTTGTACAAGATCTGCTTCAAAATTTTAGGGTAAGTATAGATGCTTAGATATTATAGGAACCGGTATGAGCCCCATTTTATGTACAATTATAAATATTGGTGAACTAATTAGTAAATATCTTTAACAGTAGGTAATTAATTTTCATCTTAGAGTCACAGTCGGACACCTAAGCAGTCCAAATTCGTAGCATAACAATTAAGAATACTGTTATCCTCTTAACAACAAGCAAAAGGTATTCCGGCCGTTGTTGAAGGCTTATCCTTTATCATAATTAAGCTAACAAAGCCTATTGTTTCCAACTGCCATATTTTAACGCCCAAGCAAAACAGTTTATCATGAATGATATAACAATAAATGTTATTTATAGGTTTGGTTTAAGCTAATTAATAATTATATCAGGCAAAATACCAAAAAGCTATTTTCTCTGGACACAAACGGGACGACAAGACAATAATGATTATTATATACATACCATGCGCCTCCGTTTATTGTTTTTACAAAATCAGTAATTTTAAGTATTAAATACAGTTTAAAGAAGATATATACATATATTTACTATTACAAAAGGGTTGTCAATGCACTCACAACTCTACTCTTAATAAAATACTTTAAAAAGCTCAAGCTTTTCAAAGCTTGCTTTCATAACCAATATTTAATAAAGGCAAATAGGATATACTAATTTCTTCAATAACTGTTGTCAAGGCACATACTGCTGAAGCTAATGTGATATTTTTTTTAAAGTTATGCAGTTTTTAAAGAGCTTCAAAGTTATATTAATTCCTTCAATAAGTATTGTTTAGGCATTCAGTACAATTTTCCGATTTACAAAATATGAATATATCGGATCTTTCAAGCAAACAAAACTCTTTAGCTGTGTGATTTCCACGATTGTGGTTTAAGCACTCAACTACTATATATCTATGACAGTCAAGTCACGATTTACACGTCTGCGAAACCTCGCCGAAGTCACCATTAAATCATCAAAATATACAAAAAAATATTAATTATCTTTCTCATCCTATTTTAAAGTATTATTGTAACAAGAAACCTTTTGTAATTCCAAAACAAATCATAATTCAAAGTTACGGCAAAGGTACTATAGATTAAATAGCTGCTATGAGACCTCGAAGGGCGCGACCCAAACATCATTAGACGCACGCCCCAAGTCAATACCGTCGCAAATCGAAAACCGATTACCAACGGTCAATTTGAGCGGTTCAATATTTATTTGAAGAGTTCGAAACAGACTAATGAATCGGCAATCGATGGTCGCGTGACCACCTGAAAGTATCGATTCGAGTCAATTTAGAATGTCGCAGCAAGGCGCAACACTAATTGTGGTACATATGACATATCAGAATGGATGACGTTCCATTAGAGAACAATAGCCAACACATTTAAATATTAACGGGAACAGAGTTACTCTGTAACTGAAATTCATCCATGCTTTTAGCTCTACTTTTAGATATTCATGTGTTTATCTTAGAGAAGTCTACATTTGTAGCCATACAATACCAAGCAACAATTCTTCATCCATCATTATTGACGATGCTGCTTGTATAATTGTCTTTATATCTTCTTTCCTTGTATATCTTCCTTTCTATTAGGAATAACAGTGCCCATACATATAACTCACGCTAATTTTAAGCTCTTGATTTATAATCAGAACAGTACTTTTGATTACCTACCCAAAGTTTCTATAAATATTATGACATTATTCGAAGTTAGAAATAATGTTCCGACGGGCGCTATGTTAGTTGCGAGGTAATAAGGCGACGCCACGACAACGCGAGATGAGAGGCCGGTACGTGAGCAGAATGCTAGTACAGGAGAAATTTGCGGCAAAGACGGATAATCCCTCACGGCAAGGCTAAGCTCCGGTTTACACGGCAGACAGAGCAGAGACGCAGGGAGTGCTGCCATCTGTATTAACGGACTTTTAAACTTTAAGCCTTCCTTATCCAGAACTTGTAATATTATTAAAATGAGCGGTTTTTAAACTTCCATACTTCACGTCTCGAAATGATTTTTGAATTCTCCCTATTCAAAGGAAATATATAGTAAGCTTCTCAGCTTCTAATCTATTTTTTTTTAAACAAAGGCTCATGTCCAAAGCTTGCCTCTTTATGTAACAAAAAATCTGTTGACAGCATGAAGGTAAATTACAAGAAACTTGTGTTAGTTATACTGAATCCACAATTCCATCCTTATCAACATTCCTCGCACGAACCGATTCAACTTTCAAGGAGATGGAGTCCTCTTACCTCTATTAATGGACTCCAGTCTGACTGAATACATTTGTCGGCTAAACAGCAAAACTCAGTGGATTTGGAAACAGAAATAAATACCAGGATTTTCTACGTAATAAACAGCACTGAAAAAGGGTATTACTTAAATCTTTTAACGATAACTAACTAAAAGCTATACATCAAGAAAGCAGACCACAATTAAAAATTCACGATCAGGCTTTTCTGAAAACAATAAGGTCTGCTATAAAACTGACAGAATTATCTGTAAAAGCAAACAAAGAAATATTAACTGAAAATCGAATATAAATGTTTGAAACGACGCTGTTACTGGTAGGGCGACCGGCACGGCATCCCCTTCGGCGCCACACGATACAACATGAAAACTGATAAAATATTTAGAGCTTGGCTTTAAAACTCGTGAGGGGAGAGAAAGCGAATTTACTACCTCTGGGAATTCGAATGTTGCCACGTAAGAGTGTTTTAAACGTGGCGCAAATGCGTTGGCGAGCCGGTGCAGAAACGAAGTGGGAAGAATTCAATGTACCGTCAGGAGTATTTCATATCTCCATGTTCCTTTCATGTCCTCATTAAGAACGGCGCTCATTAGTGAGATGACATCCCGTATTTGCTTCAGTTATTCTGAAATACTTGTAACGTACTAGCGAGAATTTCCATAAACTGTAGAGTTTTAGCTTTATTCATTCTAATTCCATTTCCTGGGAGTCCTGGCAAGTGTCAAAAGACACGCAAACTCTTTGCGAACCTACAATGCATCAAAGTGGCAAGGAAAATCAGGAAATCGTAACTAATACAATGCAATATATTGTGACTACTGTAGCTTATTGTTTAAATAAAACTACATTTAGGATATAGACAAAATACAAATCTACAAAATTAATAATAAATATTTAAGTACACTAGCTACCTAGATAAATTAGTTGAAGCACATTAAGTATATTCAACATATCTTCGCACATCTAGGGTGTTTTGTAGAGAAATAATGCAAAATTGACACCCAAAAAAGCCCTAGTTATCCCTTTCACGGTCAGCCAATACACGCACTCAAGCCCATGGAGAAAGAGGTTTACATAAATTTAGACAGTCGAAACATGAAGAGGGAGGCATGAGAACCAATAACGACGGGTATATCCTCATCCCTCGAACTCCTGTTGCGCCCGGAAGCGAGGGATCCTAACTTGTTGAGTTCAATTTAATTCGAGTGTTATAATCACCCCTCAACAATTACGTGTTTTGTAATCCCTCAGCTCGATGACAAATGGCGTGTTGGCAAAATACTTGACGCGTGTGGACAATTTAATTGGGTTGCAAAGCAAAGTTTGTGTAGTTAGACCGCTGAAAGTGATAGATCTAAAAGCTGAATTATTAAATTGATTACTATTTATACTAATACCACATTTAGAATTTCCATACAATACGTAGACGTACTTAATTAAACTAACATATACAGTCATTCAAAGTCATACCAAATTCAAGTGTAACAACGTGTGATTTAGCAGTAATTCAAACAAGAAACAAGGAATTCAAATTTGAAAATAGAATCTGCACAAGTAAGTCTGAATGAAATTGCATAGATAAGTTGTTACGGGTGACATAATGTTGTATAAACTAACAAAATCCTGTACACATCAAAGGAAAGCACGAAACCATATCAACTAATGTGGTAAACTAATAACTTGATTATTATTACAGTGATTATGTTATGTTTGCGTGTTGTGGCTTAGTAATGCTCTATTCGGTTACCAAAACCATAGAATCAACATTCAAAAATAATGCTGAAAGACAATTACATAATAAGTATAGATTACATAAAGGTACCGCAACACTAGTGGTAGTTAATTCTGTGTTATGTATGTGCCAATCGAGACAAAAGCAGGATATTTTGACTGCGCAAAATGGTGGACGCATGTGGTGATATCACGATGAACAAAATGGTGGACTTAATGCAGTATAATGTTGAATCAATACGTCTACGAGAATATACACGCAGGCAGCAGTGGACAGACAACACCTGATAATCTACACAAGGTAAGTGTACAAATGAAAAACCAGACAATTCAGAAGAAGCTTCTCTAACAGCTAACAACGATGATCAGCATTCTGTAAGACTAGGATAAGTGAGATGCAAACCTCGGGATAATTTAATAAGAGAATATAAGAGTTGCATTAGGCGTACACAGTACCTGTAATTTCATAACAATTTTGATCTTAGGAAATGTGCTTCATTTTCATTTCAATTAAGATTCTTGATTAACCTAATAGCACCACTATCAAAGCTTTTTAACATTATTCCTCTTATCAAATCAAACCATCATCCATATAAATAAATCTTAACCAAGTAAAACTTAATAGCCTGTATACAATTTAAGATTCACCTTTGCCGAGCCATCGTCCCGAGACCACGTGATATATGTCATAATAGGATTCGTGCAAAAGACCGGCCGGCGACCGATGACGTGCCGGCCGGCTTGCCAAGATGCCGGCTCAGTTGGTAAAGGGAACATGCAAACCTGTTTTTTATTATAATAGTAAGCTATAATTGGTTTTACAAAGCTCGAAGCTGATAATGTTATGATCTTCATTGCAACCTAAGTTGAGAAACATTATGCTTTTTGGTATTTCACCTTCATGGTATTGGAGAAACTGTTATGCCCCTAAATAGACCAGATAAAGAGACTAGAGTAGAGCTATAGCGTATGGAAAAAAGACCCTGATCAGGCAACACATCATCGGGCGTTTGTCTCCACAGGAGTACGGCTGCGGCGTCACCGGTTAATTTAGATAAAAGTTCGTCTAATTTGGCGTCCGCTGGTGCAACTGTCCCAACCTGCTGGTAAGACGGGTGCGCGGCATGAGTGGCAGAAGCACTGCATCACCGAGTCCCGAACCAATCCTATCAGCATGATGACAGATTCAAATTGACTATCTAACGAAGTGACGGAGTCGCGTCACAGCGCCGGCGAACTGCGCGACTCTCGCCCGGAAACTGAGCCACGCCGGGGGGAGGGCGCCGGTCGATAGCCGCACCCCTCGTCCCGCATCCCCGCCCTGCGGACCCACCCCCGAACACCCCCTTGCGCGCTACCGTCCCTAACTTGATAACCCGCACAAGAAAATAAGCCTACCAAATGGAAAAATAATGTCATTCACGACGTCTATTACTTTATGTCACTTTTCCTGCAGCGACGGCGTTATGTTTATACCATAATACCTCCCTCTTTCCTTATGATATCCCGAAATAGTATTGGCACCTTGAACTTAATCGTAATATGAATGGATATAGTTATAAGTAAATTCAATAACATTACAAAAATGTTTAGAAAATTTCATGAAAAAGCAGGGAGTTGTTTTAATTCAAAGTTTCTCCCAGCAAATATTAGGGTCATGAGTTAAGAAAGACAAACTAATTTAAGAGCCGCCCAGACACGTGCGGGTCTCGACGGGCTCCTCGCTCATAAAAACGCAGAGCTGTCGAGGGGCGACGGGCGAGCACGTAGGGGTGCGGAGGGGGGTACCATGCGGAGGTTCCACCGCCGTCTCGGCGCCGCCACCCGCAGCCAATTAACAACCGGCAACGCTGAATTTGTTTCACCACTCGAATTGCTTCCGATTGATTTCCTTTTCTCAAAATCTATCATCGATGGACTCTCACTTAACGTCACTTTACCCAGGGGAAATTTCAATAAATCTCCATTTGCCAACTAAAACCAGAAAACTGTTAAAAATAATTTGGCTAACATCTAAGCAATGCACAATAATTTAGGCAGCAATACTACGTGATCCTCTAACCCAAGAAGCAGTATCAATTTTACTTTTATCATAAAAGAAATGAAAAGAAAGACTTCAAGACTGCAGTATGGTCATGGTGTCGTAACCCCGTGCACCGGTTACAGCGACGACCGTGGTGCGCCAGTGGATCGATTCCGGCCAACAACCCCAAGGACTCGTCCCCCTGCGATAATAACTGGAAATTCCAGGAGTGAGGCATGAACCACCTATGTGTAAGTCCTGAAAATTGTCTGGAAATAACGCCGCTCGGCGGCAGCCTGGCTGTCGACCTAACATAGCGTTCCAAGAAATATACCTAATTCGTGGCGACATAAGTAAAAGTAGTTTTATTATAACTCGTGGGACTGAATATACATACATACATACATACTATCACGTCTTTATCCCTAAAGGGGCAGACAGAGCATTTTGGGTCTTGCGGTTCTATGCAGAGCGGCCGCAAGACTCAAAAGCCACTTTTAGCGTCATGGTGGGCGAGAAGATGGAAAAGCAATCAATACAGTGATGGGTTGCTAGCCGCATCGCCTGTTAAAATGATTCGCATTTTTGCCCATTCCCTCGATCGGCTTTTACGGTCTGCGCGGGAAGAGAAGCAGCTGGTACATTCTAAGTTTTTTCGTTTCTCCCAGACCAGCATGGGAGACTGAATATACACTTCTGTTATTAACACTTAAATCAAAATTACGTAATACGTGTAACTTTGAAAGTTTCCCCTTCGAGAAGTCAACGCTATAGATCATATCTCTGAGCGATAATAAATTAGTTTCTCCGCAGAAGTTTGCCGGTAGTTCATAGTAGGTTTAGTTTTTAGTGACTAAAAGAATACCATCTCATTTTCCTTTTAAAACTTAGAAATTAATCCTGTCTGTTGTACATTATTCTCACATTACTGTGTGGCGTCTGGCCAAAATTAAACCGTAAAGACACAAAAGGCATTAGCAGTTTTTTGAATTGCTTTATTAAATCTGACGGAAGTTAATGGCGCCCAACGAGGCACTCGTTATTTAAAAATTCTTTCAGCATTTTAGAGAGAGTTTCTAGATAAGTGTGATTGCTAAAGAGAATACACAGATAGTTATTTAGTTAAACGGTTTTTGTACCTTTAGTTATAAATAATTCACAAATTAAAAATAACCATACTGGCGCCCAACATGGTAGATACTAGCAATGACAATGACCTGACCAGGGTTGCTGGAAGACGCTTGATAAAGGCCGATCTTGATCGGTCATTTCTAAAATCTTTGGGTGAGGCCTATGTCCAGCAGTGGACGCTATGCAGCTTAAGTGATGATAATGATGGTAGGTACCTATAAAAATGTAATATTTAAAAGCTTAACTTTTGAATTCAATATTCTGATTAAACAAATTTTTAGATATGCCTTGTTTTTTATTTTTCTATAAAGATAAAAAACAATAATAATGAAATTAAAATCGGTCGGTTAATTTTAGAATGTTTTGTGTTAACAGATACATAATGTAATATTTTATATTATAAGATCTTACTGGATAACAAAGTAAAAGACAAGTCCATCTAAAAATGACAAAGAAATGCGTCATGCGAACAAATATGAACCTAATTATGTCTCCTGTTTTTGTAGCGGCAACAAGTTGAGTCACGTGCCGGCTGGATTTCGCCAAGAATATAATTTGGAGGCAGCGGCGCGCGTCCGCCTGCCACGGCAGTCGTATCGATTTTGCCTTGTTTCAGGCTTTGTTTAAACATCAGCGAGTGTTGCCTAACATCCTTATACAAGCGCCATGCAGATGTATTAAATGTAGAGCACAAGAATGCGCTGTATTTAAGTCTTTCTGGAAATTGGAAGTAAAATATTCATCGCCAAATCTAGACACTTGACTTTGAGGTTGTCTACATAGTTATGTATAATCATTTTGAAGTCAACTACGAATCGATCAACTTTGCGAAAAATACATGTTGAACTAAGGATGTCATTTTTTCTTATTAAACAAAGAGAAATCTTATACCTTTAAACGAGCAATTCTTGTATATTTATTTATTTATATAATAAATAAGTACCTGGGCGACCGAGCTTTGCTCGGTTGCATCTCAATTTTTTAAACTTGTCTAAAAACAATGCAAAATAAAAAATTATATATTAACTTAAACATAAAAAAAAAACAAAAGTAAGTCACCGAGTGGGATTCGAACCCGTAACACTCTTTCTAGCGGTCGGTATCCTTAACCGCTGAGCTAAAAACAAGGCGGTCGGCGCGACGAAATTAGCGACCATATTCTGCGTGGAAAGAAAAACGCATGAAAACTCGAAAACACGCGTTTTCCTAAACATAAATCTAATCTAGATCGATTATTTACCCCCGAAAACCCCTATATACAAATTTTCAGCGAAATCGTTAGAGCCGTTTTCGAGATCACAGAAATTTATAAATATAAATATATACAAGAATTGCTCGTTTAAAGGTATAAGATAATAAATCGTTTATATGTATATAAATTTCTGTGATCTCGAAAACGGCTCTAACGATTTCGCTGAAAATTGGTATGTGGGGGTTTTCGGGGGTAAACAATCGATCTAGATTAGTCTTACGTTTGTGAAAACGCGTGTTTTCGAGTTTTCATTCGATTTACTTTCCACAGAATATGATCGCTAATTTCGTCGCGCCGGCCGCCATCCATTTTGGCTCAGCGGTTTATGATGCGGACCGCTAGAAAAAGTGTTACGGGTTTGAATCCCACTCGGTGACTTACTTTTGTTTTTTTATAATTTTTTATTTTGTATTGTTCATAGACAAGTTTTAAAAAATGTAGTTATTGTTTGAGATGTAACCGAGCAAAGTTCGGTCGCCCAGGTACTTATCCTTAACTATGTAATAAGACGCCTTTGTACCAGACAGAGAATCAATAAAAGAAACAGGCTCGACGATTGTATTACTTAACTGCTCTGCTGGCTGGAATTGGCCTAAACTTGTTAAAGGGTGGTCGTCACGGGGAATAAAGTTACAAGAATCCGTTCTGGGGAGATCTTAAGCGGCAATTTTAAAAACGGTTAGCGAATTTAATTTTCAGAAACCAAATTACAATTATTTGCTGTAATTTTTTCGATTAACAAGAATAAAATAAATAACTTAGACTTTAGTTATTGCTTTACAAAACAAAGTTTTACATTTAAATAAAACAGATATATTTTTTAGATTAGGTAGTTCTTTTATAGATAGGAAAAAGCTAATTTACGTTAAAGTAATGCGCTTTGAGCAAAAGGAAATTTATTTAAATCTCTTGTATAATTCAATCCGCATACAAATCAGCATCAGATATCCGTGAAAGAAAATTAGGCAAAAACGCCGAACACATTAATCCTTTTCGGCTCTATCCTTATAGCCCATTCCCATCGATAATTTGGATTTATAGCAAACTGTTAGTCGTAAAAACAAACTGTTACTGGCGGTCGATAGCGAATTTATTCCATGCTATCGAGCTAGAGTTAGTCTACTGTACAACTACTGCCTATCTCTTGTAATGTGTGTTGGACATGCATCATTTTTAACGTGAGGCCCTAAGAAATTCTATTTTCTTTACTACAAATATATATCCATATTGATAATTATCTTTATGTTCTTACAGCGGATAAGCTGCTTTCATTTTAATTTGGACGTCATCTTTTTAATCCTTATTTATCCTTCAAAGACCTCTTACTTTTTATTTTATTATTACTTTTTAACCTACTCATTTTACCTACCTACTACTACCACCGTATTCATTTTTAACGTGAAGCTCTCAGAAATTCTGTTATCTAAATCTATATTGATAATGAACTTTATGGGGTACTTAAAGGGGATAAGCTGCTCTCGTTTTAATTTGGACATCATCTTTTAAATCTTTACTCATCCTTCAAAGGTCTCTTACTTTTTATTTTTACTTCCTATAAAGCTACCAACTTTTACAAATTCTTTTTTCTACAATATTTCTATATCTATATCATCATCAAATGAGGCATCTGGAATTAATTGGATGATTGCGGCTTGTCTCGCAAGAATTAGACCTATTCAATTTTCTACGACGGGAGTGTGCTCCAAATTACTTTCTCGTAATTTAATTATCTAATTTGGGGTATTACAGCTACCTTTATATGTCCCAGCTGTTTGCGATACTATATGTATCGTTTAGTATTTCTTCGTCAATTATTAATGCTGTTTTATTTTTTATTTTTAATAAATCTGAAGAAAGCAAATTGAGAGGGACTGGCTCTTTCTCTAGTCCCTCGGCTTTTTTTGATAAGTAGCAAAACAAAACATTGCTAAATATAACGAAAATAAGTAAGACATTTCGGGAGAGTAATAGTTTTAATCTTAAACGATATTTAAATAAGTACAATAATAAGTGTCGATATAAATCAGAAAGATTTATAAACGCTGCTTTTCTATTTTCTCCGACTTGATACGAAACGATACGCAGAGGAGGAATCCTAGGCAAATAAAAGTACTACATGTTTCGAGATATGCATAGTTTTATGTCCATACCCTACTATTGATCTTTTTTCCTCCCTCTAACGTTTTATATGTTGGATATACTATATTATTTTCTTTCTCCCTTGTTGATCATCTGTCTCCTGAATATTTGACACATTTTATTCCTCTTGTATAGCATTTTAGTTATCTGTACCCTGATAATTGTTTCGGCTCTAAGCAGACAGATCCCTACTTTTAGTGTATGGTGGGTGACAAGGTGAAAAAAATAATCAAAATAGTAATGGGTTGCTAGCCGCATCCCCTATTAAAATGGTTAGCATTGACGCCCAGTCCCTTGATCGGCTTCTATGATCAAGAGGAAGAGAAGCAGCTACATCAAAAATTTTTTTTTTCCCAGACTAGCATGGAAGATTTTTCCAGCAAAACCATATTAATTCCAATACATTTAACATTTCATTCCATTATCACGAGAAACATTTTATTCCTCAAACAAGTTCAATACGGAGGGTGTAAGCTTTCAGCTGGAATATGTATTAATTTATTAAAACCACGTTCGCGGGATAAGTAATCAGAGTTCAAAAGTCGCGTCATTAATATTGACTAAAGATTAAAATTATTCACAAGATTCCTTCTACTTTTTGTATTTTTTGGATTATTATAATTTAATTTGCTATCATTCTCATTCCATTAAATTAGAAAGTTATGAAAATAAGTAATTTTTTTAAAAAGAACTTTTAACAGTTAAGGAAATTGTAGTACCTAAAAGTTGCAGAATTAATATAAAGAGCTGAAACTCGTTATGTAGAAACATATATATTTAGTAGAATCTCTAACAAAAAATATCGATACATGGGGAGTCAAGAATACATAAATTTGACATGATTTAGCCAAAGTGTATTATCTATATTATCAAATCGAGATCAGAATAAGTATAATAAAACTACAACATTGTCCGGATGTGTCTCAGTCGGCAGCTGGCCATTATTCAGCCACCTCCGGAACATCTGACGCGAGTTCCCAACTTCTTCGACAGTTTCACGCCGAATATTGAAACCGATGTTATTGAGATCGGAAATATGAATTCGGAAACTAAACGTTGCCGGCTGTGGAGTTCTTCTTTCCTATTCAAATTATCCGGTCGGCTAATATTTGTACGAATTCTTTTACGAGATTTCGGCATTAGTTTATACAAACGTTGTTTATTTAAACGGGTTAAGGTTCTCATTTAAGTATGTGTTGACCGTACATTACACAAGGTAGATACAACAAACTGTTAACATGCTGTCCCGACCCCCCGTAGAGCAGGTTAAGGTGAAAAAGAAGGAGATACAAAATCACAGTATTCAACAACCTAAGCTCTTATCACTTAGTGTTCACTTCAGAAAACCTTTAAACCCAATTAATATGTAGATAACAACTTCGGATATAAGTAGTTAGTGCGAAACAGAAAGGAAAGACTGGCTATTAAGATCTTAATAGCTACTTCTTATGAAAACGTGGAATGGGATTATATTCAGTCATCAGTATCATCGTCATCATCAAGTCTTTTTAGTCTCCACTGCAGGAGCACGACCCTCTCTGTACTACTAGAGCCATATTTAATCAGAGCAGCCAGATGATTTGATTTGACCTACAGTCCTACACTCTCCACGCTGGCCAGACGGGTTGCAGAGGTCTCATGATGTTTATAAGCTTTTTTTAGCGTATTCATTTAGGCCTGAAACAAAATTAATTGCAATGACTTCACTGATGTTCTTTTTGCCACTTTACCGGAACTGTATAAATAACATCAAAACTCAATTTCGTCGTCTCAGCAACGATACAACTTAAACACAACCCCAAATGTTACATCGAGGAGGAATATTAAACGAAATCCATACATTTCCGTATCGATTGGGAGCATATCGAAGTCCATACTAAATACAGAGGTTGCTGGGGAAATACAATCACCCTGGATATCAATTCGCAGGATTTTGATTGATTTTGTATTTGTATTGCCTTCAGTTAAGTCATTTGAAATCGAGACACTTTGTTATTGCTCCGTTTTTCTTCGTATCTCCATATTAAATTTTCTTAGAAACTAAATAAAGATAAAAATACTATTCACTCACTACAATACACTACAATACTCTTCGTATCTATTCATATTTCTGGAATTTGAAACAAACCATCTATTAACAACCAGTATTTAGCCATGTTAATTCTTCTATTACGAATGTAATTCGTTTCAGCATACAACGTTTGACCCTTTTCGACCTAAAGGTGACACAAATATAATATCAACTAATTTAGACGGCGCGGCGCCATTATAAAATCATTGTAACGACATAATACCCAATCACAACGCCATTTGTTAGTGGTTCTTTCAAATATTTTTTCACTAGCTGTTGTCCGCAGCGTGGCCCGCTTGCTTTAAGAGTATTTGACAATTCCACAGAAAGCAAAGAAACCTTTATTTTTTTCGGAACAAAAATAATCCTACGTGTTAATTCAAAAAAATAATATGTACGTGCCAAATTTCATGCCAATCCGTTCGGCCGTTTCCGTTTTGACGTGAAAGCGGAACAAACATTCGTATATCCAAACAAACTTTCGGTGTTATAATATTATAGTAAGATTTTGTATTTCTTCACAGTACAGTGTTAGATTTGTCAGTAGCTACTTAGCATCTGGCATAATTGAATGACCAAAGTCATCTAGCGACACTTTAATATTTCTACAAATAGCAAAGCAATATTCATAGTCATTCAACACATATTTTACCTACTTTAATTGCTTTTTCTTCGCTCATCAAAGTAAACTATTTATAGAAAATCCTTTACTGGCATTTGATGACCTTTATATGAAATTTTAAATGTGTGTTCATTAAGCTTCGTACGGTGCGTGACGGTCAAAAGGTGAAGCTATACACGACATGAGAGTTCACGAGACACATAAAACGCAAAATGAAGAATTTATATGTATAAATGAAAACTATACTCTAGGTCATTTGCCAACTACTTACACTCTTGTTAGATTTATCATCAAAGCATCTTAGAAAAAGATAATTGAAGCTGATGATTGCTTACATCGAAGAGACGATAACGTGTAGAGTCAAAGCAATGAAAGCGATGAATAAAATATATAATTCTGTAAATTCTGAGAAAACTCGAGACGGACAAAAGGTTCCGTCACACTATAAAGGCCAGGACACTATTTTCACAACATTAGCTAGGATCACCGACGTGTCGAAGGTGTATTAGAAATTATTACACAAAATCCCCGGCTCAAGTGTAATATCGCCCCGGCTGACCCCAATTCTGGGCGTATTTTGCAGATGTAACGCTGTGATCATAGTAGCAACTGCAGAGTGGAAGCTAAAATGTTAAATTCCAACTGAAAAATTTGTTACTAGAAATACAGTGACTTGTCAATACCGGAAGATTGTGTTAGTGTTAATATATAACATAAGCAAGAAGAGTTGACAGCAAACCTAAGAGTTAGTAAAGTAATAACGGCAAGGCAAGCTCACTATATGAGGACGTAGACGATGAAGAAACATCATACTATATGAAATACGTTTAACAGATGTACAATTTGTATACATCATAATCGACGCACAGTTTAAACCAGCAACAAAATTTTAACATTCGCATAGTCTGGCATGCGGCGATTTGGTCTAGTAGCCCTTAAAACAAACGTGGTTATCTAAACGAGGACTTGGGCTGGTTCAGAGACCAATCTCCGCAAGTTTCGCCTAGTTGCGTACACTTAAGATCCCAAAGAATGAATAAGGTCTTTTCTAAGATCATTAGGATCCTAAGACCCGCTTCCCGCTCTACACCCTGACCACAGCCCGAAGGAGTCTCCCCAGCCTACGACCGCCACCCGCGAACTGTTAAGGGAATGACACACGCACGGATCGATCAAGGCCAGACGCCCACGGCGAGTTTGTCTGGCCACCACACATGTTTCTTTATCCAGATAGCCCAGCGAACAAAGGGATGGTAAACCTGTTTGGTTTCCGCATCGATGCGTCCAAGGTTTCGTACATATTTAATACACAATTGCATTTTATGGGGTGATTCAATGACTACCGGCATGTATTCTGGTAAGTGATTCAATCTTATTGATTTAAGATAAAAAGTCATATCCACTAGAAATTATTTCGTCAGATACAATAAGGATTACCAGTAACCAAAACTAACGGACCTTAGCTTTGTGTAACCCAGTTACGATTAAATACTTATGATTAACTATTTGTATACCATATGGTATAGATCATCAATATAAATATTGAATTTTAGTCAATCGGCCGATACTTGCCTGGCAAATCTCTGACAGTGCTGTGGTAATTTCGATATGGATTTCACCAACGTGTAGAGCATTTCTGTCGCGTCGCTAACAACTATTATACATATATATATAATATAAAACGTAAGAAAATCAACAAAAAATATTTATCCACGAACTTTCTACTATTGTATCGAATGGATGGGATTTTACCGGTTGTTTTATTTTCTTTTGTTCGCGAAAAATTAGAATATCGACAATAGATATCGTTCAGGCTCGTTTCGTTAGGTATAGATTTTTATTTACAATGGTTCTGTAAGGTCAATAAACGTTCAAGCATGTGAATGAACTAACATGACTCACATCAATATCTACGAATAAAAACTGTATAATCTACTAACTGTAAATTCAACGATGCGAAATAACAGCAAATTGTTACGAGTCTTCATGAATCATATCATACTGCTTGTTAAAACTTTGTTAAATCGAATGATCATAAAAAAAAAATACATCAAGACAAAGATTTATGTGAAAAAGTGGAATAAATGCGTAAGATTGTAAAAATATTTTGTTAGGATGTTTGAAACTCAATCAGACGTAAACCGTTAAACAAATCCGATTTCCTGACATCTATTATACAATAACGCTGTCGATTCCCCGCCTGGCAAATACTCGTACTTCTACTTACATATTACATTAGGTGACAGATTCTGTCTAATAATCTGGGTGTTCAGACTAAGTTTATTATGTTTCTGTCAATCCAATGACCTGTGTCAATCGCACTTACGAGTACTTTAAACTGAAATGTTTATGCGTAGTACGAATTGTTGAGTATTGTCCATTGTTGTAGAGTCGTAGACTGCAGCAACTAAATACATTAGAAGTAGTATTATTTAAGGAAACAGACGAAGAGACTTGATTCAAGAGACGAAGAGAGAGAGAGAAGGTTAAGATGCATAGAATGCTCTCTAAAGCGCATTTCGAAACAGCTAATTAATAAAATAGTCTAACAAAATTAAAAGTAGTATTATTTAAGGAAACAGACGAAGAGCCTTGAGTCAAGAGACAAAAAGAGAGAAGGTTAAGGTGCATAGAATGCTCTCTAAAGCGCAGTTCGAAACAACGAATTAATAAAATATATTAATTTAAAATTAACAAAATATATGAATTAATATAAATCCGACGGTGTCATCTACTATTACAGATAATGGGGACGCGGCCGAGGAGCGACCGCAGGGGTCGACCTACTGTGGAACACGACACCAGAAGCCGCACAATTCGCGACGCGGACTTGGATTAGTGTTAGCAGTACAATTTTTGAGTCATCTATTACTTGGAAGCACTGGCCATGCAAAAATTTTAGAGAAAAACTAACGAAGCATGTAGAGAGCATGAGAGCAGTGACATTTAAAAGAAATCGGTCGCACATAAAATAGAACTATCAGATCACACTCTGATCGTAGAAGCCGATCGAGCAAAGGGCCGAAAATTCGAATCATGTAAATAGTCGATGCGTCAACCCATTTGATTCCTTTCTCTAACTTCTCCCTCAACATCACTATAAAGGTGGCCTTTTAGCCTTGCAACCCTAGGCTCTGTATACTTTTAACCGCAAGACCCAAAATGCTCTGTCTGCGCCTTTGAAGACTTGATCTAAGATTGTATATCTACACTAATAAAAATAAACAAAGACAAACTACGTCAGCAAGTTCTAAATAATGCAATAAAGTAATTAAGGGAAGGTGATTCAGCCTCGTCAAGGCTCGTATTAGAAAGACATCGCTCTGGGGTGGGACCCTCGCGTCCCTGGGGAACGGGAAAGCCCGACAAACCACATACATTTTTATCTCGACTCGACCCTACTATGCAGTAAATGGCCCAGTAGTTTCCAGAATTTAGGGGAAACAGGTAATACACCTTCTTGATATTACCTATTGGTCAATAGGTGCCTGTAGTAAATACTAGAGACGATCTATTGGAGGCCAATCAAAGGGCTATAGATGTGGCAAAATTTTGTCCCCGTACACAAAAAGATAGCTTTCTCAGCATCACCTGTTAGTTAGTCAACCAACAGGTCATCAACTACCAGTCGGTATAAAAGGCCTCAGGCCTTAAGTCTGCCAATTAAATTTATTGTAATAAAAAAAATAGACAACAATAAATGCCATTGACACGAAAAGATGAAGTAAAACAACGCAAATAACGCACGCGTGCAACGTATACAATGCAACACATAAAGTGAAAAACTCAATATCACAAAGTGTAATAAATAAAAGTTTTATATTTTGTGTTTTTGAGTCAGCGAACCATGATAGTTCGTTGTTTTTAAGTATCTATAATTATGCTATGTTTTTAACAATCGCTACAAGGAATCTTTCTAAAAGATTAATGGGTATAATATCCTTTTATCACTCAGTCAGTATATTGTACTCAACCCTTTGTTTCCTGTCATGTTCTTGTTGTAGACAAACAAACAACGTAATTATTTGTTATTTATTATTTATTGTTATTTGCGGCGTAAAAAGTAATTACTGCGCACATGTCTTGATAACATTATCAATTTAAAGTGGGGTAAGTCTTTATTTTATCTAATAACGACTAGCCTTTACCTGTATAAGAAATAATTGTAAGATGCTTCTTCTTCTTATCGTGTGTGTTAGTGACTAACACTAGTGTCAGAGTTTTTTAACCGCCCTAAAGGCCTCTGACATGGTAATAGGTAACGACCAATGTCAAAGACAGTGACCGGGACCGACGGCTTAGCGTGCCCTTCGAAGCACGGATCATCTTACTTATCAGACAATCAGGTGATCAGCCTACAATGCCCTAACCAAACTAGGACAACAACACAAAGTTGTTGCCCTCGCCGGTAATCGAACCCGCGACCTCCGTGTATGAGCCGAACGCTCTAACCACTACACCACGAAAGCAGTTACGATAAGATGCTCTTACGGCTAGATGGAAGGTGTGATGCAAAGATAAACTCGCGAGGTTATAGCTCACAGAACCACTAGTCGTTAGTGTTAGTTCGGTTTAATTGAATTGCAAATTGTTATTGGTGTAGCCTGAATTTCCAGGCATTGAATTTATGTAGAACGTAATCAAGGATCTGATTGTTTTGTTTGTTTTTCGTGTGCGTAATTTGGTTAACACTAATGTAAGCTAATTCGTCAACACTATTGACTGTTTTTTCAAGCCTATGTAATGTGGCATTTGACATAACTTGACCACAGCCAGACAATGATTAAAGCCGGGACAAATGCATGAAGGGTCTTGGTAAATATTTTTTTATGCAATAAAGGAGTCTCCAACAACTCAAATCAGATGCTTTTTTCTAAACAAACATTTCTTATGAGATTTGTATGAAATAAAGTCTTATGAGAACATAGTTTCTTGGAATCAAATAGCGCTCGTAAAATCAGTTTTTCCGCAACATTAATCTAAAATCACGTTGAAAATGGAAAAGATCAATGACAAGTGACATTATTTTGTGACTTTTTATTCTATTAACAGTACCAATAATTTCTTTTTGACCCAGGAAACTCCCTTCTTTTGTTTCACCCATCCAAGTGAGGACCACGCCCGAGATTGCTTAAATAATTGTAAAAGCGCTTCATTTCGCATAACACCGGAGAATTAAAGCTCAGTCACTGCTGTTAAATGATGAATGAGGATGGAATAATAGAAGGGATGGCAGTCGTTGGGTAAATTTCAATTTGTATTAATGTATAGCCGCATTACAGTACAGTTCACTGTAAAACGTTACTGCTGGATAATGTCATCGGGGTTGTTCACGCTGCAATAACTACAGTAAATGGTTAGCAATTACAACATATTGAGTATAAACATAAAAGGGAAAATATGATTCTACACCCGAGGGAAATAATAACAGTTTCAATACTAATACAACTTGTTTTGTCAGCAAGCAAATTCCAGGAAATTAAGTAATTAATTTAATCAGCATCGGGCTGATTAAATTAATGGAACGGATATTTTTATGAACAATTATTATTACTAATGTAGAACTATTTTAATTGTTACAAAATAGGTAGAACAGGTTTTTAATCTTTCCTAATTTTGTTTAGGAAAAAAATGGGCTTTACCAATCCCATCACTGATTCTCTGTGTATTACGCGATGTGTCCCGCTCTCTACCACTTCAATCAGCTAATCCGCTAAGTATAATAGATACTTGCAGAGTAACTCATAGGAATGCAATCAGTGCCTGTATCATTGGAAGCAGTGGGTCTACCGCCTATCTTGCGTCGATTTCAAATTATCGTCGGCATCGACTTCAATTTGACAGCCGACGCTCATTTCGTACCGCGCATTCCCTGATATCGATGCGTCGATTTGGAAGTCGATGACGACGCCAATTGAACGAATGGTTTCAGTGATTTTGACAGATAAAAGCTACCGCGCAAAGTTTTGACATCGACGCGTCGGCTTGAAGTCTATGTCGACACTGTAGATTGAATACGGCGGCTCTTGGGGTGCCACATTCAACCGTCGATATGAAAAATTTTTCGATTTAACTTGCTTTTTTGAATTATATTGGTGTATTACGTTAGCCTAAGGCTTTTCCTTATTGTGATTGTGAATTTCAAGGAAGATTTCGCGTGAACAAAGCTACATTTGTCAGCGAGGACATAATCCCGTTTTTGCCCACTTATGAAAGATACAGTGGAATAAAACCCGAAATTAAGGTATGTACGGAACTTACGTGCCGCTATTTGTACTTCATTTGTCAAACTTAGGTAACCCATGAACAAATGCGAAGTGTTAAAATATTTTGCTTGTTTCAGGTGTTAGCGGCATTGAACTTTTACGCTACCGACAGTTACCAAGGAAGTGTAGGAACTAACGACGTTCTTCACCTTAGCCAGCAATCAACATAATGGTTGCAAGAGAAGAGGTCACCGAGGCTCTTAACAAGCCTGAAATACTTAGAAAGTATATATAAAAGTTCCACATACTCAAACACAATAAGACTCGGTAGCTAGGAGGTATGTAATTGCAAATTATACACTTTTAGGTACTTAATAATAATAAATGCATGCTAACCAAAGAGCCACAGCTACCAATGGTAGGTACCTACTTATAAACATACAATATTAATCTATCTATCTATATTTAAGAGCTGTGCTCCTTTCGGTGGAGTATGAATTCTCTTCCATTTGTCTCTCTCATCTGCCAATTGTTTAACATCGCTGTTTAACTAATAATATAATTTATTTTCTACTTAGGTTTACTTTATTCATATGTATTGTTTAAAAATAATAAACTAACATACTGGTTTAGGTTCAATTACAAATTTAGATTCCCTGGGGTCATCGGGTGCATTGATGGGACCCATGTGGCTATTAAGGAAATTATTGACAGTCATATTACTTTACGTTCTACTCCATCTATCAAATACAGTTTAGTCCATAAAAGTTGATTGGTATTGTAAAACATAATATCCTACATATTTATAATACATGCAAGTAGTGCAGTTAAAAAATAGTGCTCATTAATTGTATATGATTATTATTAGTGGACTTCCTGTGGCTCATAATATGATGATGATGAATTATATATGAAAAACAAAATAAAAAAAGATATGTATAAAAAAAAATTACAAAGATTGAATTACATTTCAGGTGACTCTGGCTATGCCCAGCGTCAATGGATGATGACTCCCATCCTCAGCACCCTGCCAAATTCTCCAGATGCCAATTATAGCAGTCCACGTGCAGACGCACCTTCGGGGTACTACACTGTCTCTTGGCTCATAGAACTTTGCACTATACACTATGTATCAACTTGCTTATATTGTAAATTGGTTATTACAGTTGTACAAAAGTAAGTACTTAATTTTAGTTTGTTTTGTCTCATTCTTACTACTCATATGTCAATTATTGTATAGAAAGATATGGGCAAAACATGCTTTTACCAAAATGAATTTAACTATGTAATGAAAAAAAATTTGGCTATTTTTTATATATGCGAGAACTTCTGTTTATTATTTATTTGTAAATGATTCAAATATGTACTAGGTTCATAACAAATAAAACTAATCGTTTCAGAAAGACTCTTTTTATTTTTGTAACATTTAAATTATTGATATACCCAGTGTCACTCTCAGTGTTAGGACATCTAACCACACCTCAAGCTAAAATCCATCAAGCTGTTTAGGCTGTAAAGCCTGCCAAAGACATTGACATACATACACATAATCCTCCTTCTGGCGCAGTCAGGTAATTATGCTATACTTGAATCAAAATCAAATATTGATTTATTAATAAGGCCTTTGCAGGCACTTTTACACGTCAATAATTTGAATGTACAATAAGTGTAATGTTTATTAATATCAAAATTATTTTTCCTTTATTTTAAAAGCTACCTACCAATACTAGCGTTTCGCAATAACCACTGCTGAGGATAAACGCCAAAAAAAAATCATTTACACAGTATTGGTTGCCAACATGCAGTGCTGCAGTTACTCATACACTTTTTTAGATTACTTTTTGTAAACATGTAGTTGCAATTAGAAATGAGAGTATTACAGATAATTTGATCATAGATTTATATTAGCATCCATTGTTGAGACCAGTCGTGAAGCCATAGTCTCTATAGCGTCAGCTACGCGTTCCTCCGCCTGCAGACAGCACTCATCAAGCGCCCTCCCAAGCCCACCGAGGCTGCAGTATTTCCATGGTACCTAAAACAAAACATATATTATGTATTGATAAGATAATAAACATACAATAATATTTAAAAAAATCACACAGCGGATGACTGTGTGATAGTAGTGTGTGTGGTAGTAGACCCAAACTAGGCAAAGCCTGTATACTGTGGACATCACAGACTGATAAACATACTTAGATGATAGGTGAAGAGACAACACTTAAAACATACACATTATGGGTCTATGTGCACCGAAGATTTAGTTCCTTGCAACAAGCATCACAGAAAAACATTATGTTAATAAAAACAAAACACTGGTTATAAGACATACTCAAAAACATACTTATTATGGATCTATGTAGGAAATGAATACCCTTGTCACAAGGCATAAATAACACACTTAGAAAGATTTGTATACACTTACGTCCCGCCACTCTGAATATGTTTTGTGCACGCCCGTGCCTTGGGCGTTAAGTGAGGCCGCCAAGTCCTCCCACAGCCTCCTTGGCCCGTGAGTTGTCAATGGCCTGCCCCTTCGCCAAAGCTGTGTGCTCCTCCAAGTA
The DNA here is from genome assembly GCA_963555685.1 of Acrobasis consociella. Classification (NCBI taxonomy): domain Eukaryota; kingdom Metazoa; phylum Arthropoda; class Insecta; order Lepidoptera; family Pyralidae; genus Acrobasis; species Acrobasis consociella. The sequence goes on from OY743106.1 coordinate 2,274,846, forward strand.
ATTCAGCAGGATTTTTATTTTCTTGCTGAAGGCTAACTTTCCTTGATGCCGGCATCTACAAATTATAAAGGAATAAAGTCCCAGGGGTCTGTGTGTCTCTGAATAACAAAAAAGCATGTTAGGCATTTACTTACTGTTTTTTAATTCACGACATTCACATCACAATCACAAATTAGAAAGATAGTCGTCATCGTCACAATAATATTCACGAAGTGAGGTTATAAGAGAATTCGTAATTGTCAAATATTACCCCGTTCGGTTTTACGAAACGCATTTGTTGATAATTTGATAAACACAATTATATATGTATATACGCAATCGTACCACCTTCCAATCAAGTTTTTTTTACTTATTATAATCAAAACTATACAAATAATAGTTGTTTTTCAACATTATTACTAAATTAAAAAACAAAGTGCAAAAAGAAATTGTACGTAAATTGAGTGAAACGGATCGCAAACCGACGGTATTTTTTTCATTCGTTCTGTAATCGACGGTCGCCAAGGCGACGCCGCTAACTTTGCGCGGTACCAATGAAATGAATCCGACGATATCGTCGTCGAAATCGGAATACGACGTAGGCTTGAAATCGACGCAAGATAGCCGGTAGACCCACTGGTCTGAACGCATAATTTTATTACGCATAATTTAAATTTTGTGTGCATAAAGTGTTGGACGTAATAATAGCAGACTGAAAGGGGTGACTGGAGAGCTTCGGTTTTAAAATAAGTAGAACGAAAACCTAACAGCTTTTTGCAGATTTTGGTCTAGTTCATTTTGGCTCCCTCTCGTTTGTCTATCAGCTGGAGTACCACTACCAGTTTGCTCCGATGTCCGCTAACTCGGCTTCTACAGTTTTCTGCAGTTTTCTGTCTTACGCCACTATTGTAGTCCAACTTGGGCTACAAAAGTGGCCGAAGGCAGAAAACTGCATCTTGCGAATGCTGAGTTGGATAAGTGGAGTCACCAGAAACGATAAAATAAGAAATGAATGAATTGAACTGAAAATGAATGTAAAGTACCAATCACCGAAAAATTAAAAGGTAACCGATTAGGATGGTTGGTATGGTCACGTTATGAGAAGAGAAGAAAGAGAACGTTGTACAAAAAGTACAAAATATGAAGAAACACGTTTAGGGGCATACTAATGTTAAAATCTCAAAATTATAACCGCTCGCAAAATGGTAAAGAGCAAAATAGAGGGAGACTAAAGATAAGGGGACTGGAGTGTGTAAAAATGATGTGGAGAGCAAAGGTGTGACAGTAGAAATGACGAAGAATAGGGGATAAATGGAAACGGCTTACATGCTGTGCAGACCTCAGAGTGGAATAAAGAAAGGAAGAAGAAGAAAGTGTTAAACATAATACTTTACTTATTGCTTTACTCGTTCTATAACATACTATCCTTATTGTTAATGACACCCTGAATGTTGAGTGTTGTAATTTGAGTATTTTGGTTTTCACACTGGCAATACATGATAATAAATATATAATTTTTATACCAATTTTGAATACAAAATGTTTTTCTTTCAGACTATTCCAGGACATTTTAGCGCAATAACGTACTATCACGTCTTTATCCCTAATGGGACAGAAAGTGCATTTTTAAGTCTTGCGGCTCTAAGCAAATAGAGCCAAGGGCTGCAAGACTCAAAGGCCACTTTTAGCTTGATGTGGGCAAGAAGGTGGAAGTAGGAATCAAACTAGTGATGGGTTGCTAGCCGCATCGCCTATGAATACGATTCGATTTTTTGCCCATTCCCTCGATCGGCTCTTACAATCTGCCCGGAAAGAGAATCAGCTGGTACATTCCAAGTTTTTTCTTTTCTCCCAGTCCAGCATGGAAGAATAGCGCAATAAAATAATATTAAATAGCTAAATATTCATTATTATAAAGTATTGCCAGTGTGAAACTCAAAATAAACCACAAAACTCAAGACTTGCAAGTGCAAGCAAATTCGAGCAATGCTGTGCAGATGTTCGCAACACGGCGCACAAATGTGTCTGAACTCTGAAACTTACGGTCTTTCTTACATTGTCGACGCTTTTACATTCTTTACTCGTATTTTATTGCGCTAAAATAGCCTGGAATAGTCTCGAAGAAAAACGTTTTGTATTCAAAATTGGTTGTTCGGTATTCATTCTTTTGAATCTAAAAACACATAAAGATACAATCTTGTTGTTTAGTTTCAGTTCATCAGTCATTTCAAGGTCGCTGGATGGCGCTGAAAGCAAGCCGCTTTAGATCGGTGGAAATCCTTGGGGGAGGGAGGCCTATGTCCAGCAGTGTACGTTATGCGGCTCAAATTATGATGATGATTCAGTCATTTTAGTTAGTTTAGTTCGAGTTCTTAAAATACCGATTTAATTTTATTTAAGCATGTAGCTATATGTAGGTGTATGTATAAAATTACATAAATTCTTTTTTAGCCACGTAGGCGGATAAAGCTGAACTGAGAGGGTTTTTATACCTGTGCTCATCCGGCCAAGTCATGATAAGCGCTGCCCGCTTATTTGCCGGAAGACCCAAAACCACAACCACAGATTACTAATAAGTTGCCAAAACTGAGTAGCATATCTGAGTATCTGACTGTTACACTTGGCAACACCATTTATCTAAGTGATGTTTTCCCAAATTAGTTCTTATGACTTGGTGTAACCGTCGAGTTGAACAATAAAATCTCTTTATCTACTTCAAACATCTTTCGCTTTGAGGAGATAGATGGTCCGGCCAGGGCGTGGTCCGTACTTGGATGGGTGACCACAAGTGGCATAAAAAGTTCTCGAGCTCCGTCTGTCATTCATTACTACGAGGTGTCATGAAGCTATGAAGTGTTGGCTTTTTACTTACACGATAAACAATCTTGCTTTGCAAAATACTCTTGCTTTTCAAGGCTTCATATTTATGAATGGTGATGTTCATGTCAACATCAATTACCTTCGATTAGACGATCGTGTTTGAAACAATATAAACAGATATTTTTTACGTATTAGCATGCGAGACGCCAATACATGATTAAGAAAGTTAATTATAACGTTCATTCGATTATCTTGTAAATGTCACTAACAAATCACTTTTTTCAAGAAAATGGACATGATAGGAATGTGTGGAATAATGGTCTTGATCATAGGTTCACATTTATTGGATCTGTGTGCAAACGTCCACCGGGACACCCACCATACTACTTTGTGGACCAGTTGACCATTTAATGATAAATTGATGCCCTTGCTTTAAGTTTTCTTAATGCTTGATCCGTATTAGAAACGAATAATTATTTTAAAGATTTTTTTTAAACAAGCATTTACCTATCTAAAACAATGAACTTAAAAGTTTAAAGTGCTCCTCAAGACTGATCAAACGAGCCCAAACTCGGTGGGGTTGCGTCGTTTCACTACAGAGTTCCTATGACCACCTTCCGGATACATCATTAGAATAGCTCCATGTCATCATAACACTGATAATAATAACTGACTCCGTGGTGTAGTGGTTAGAGCGTTCGGCTCATACCCGGAGGTCGTGGGTTCGATTCCCAGCGGGGGCAACGACTTTGTGTTGTTGTCCTAGTTTGGTTAGGACATTGCAGGCTGCTGATCACCTGATTGTCTGATAAGTAAGATGATCCGTGCTTCGGAGGGCACGTTAAGCCGTCGGTCCCGGTCACTGTCTTTGACATTGGTCGTTACCTAAAACCATGTCAGAGGCCTTTAAGGCGGTTTAAAAACTCTGACACTAGTGTTAGTCACTAACACACACGAGAGAGAGAGAGATCATAACATTGCATTGACACCACGCGATATGTAAAATTTCAGCACCATCGGAAACCGGGAAGTGAGTCAAATTTAACTTGCAAGATTACAGACAGACAGACATCGGGATAGGTGACAAGCTTGTAATGCTTTGGCCTTCTATCATCTGTATATATTTCTGTGTTCAAAGATTTAACATAATAACAGCAATTAAACATCTCCTAGGCAAGAACTGCTACAGCATGATCTTATCCAATCTCAATAAAACGAAGGTACTTCAAAGAAACCACAGTAAAAGTAGGAATTCCTGACAGTAAAGCTGCACTAAAAGCTACGAGTCAGGTAGGATTAATAGCAGCCGTAACGGCCAAATTAATGGTCCATCTTCCGGCTACTGCGTGTGTCAGACGTGATAAAAACCGGTACATTACGTCAGGTACATGCTTAGTCTTAGGGGAAGAAGTGCGAGGACGGGGAACCTTATGAGATTCCGTTCTGTATGACATGTAAATTTATATCAATTGGCTTGTCAAGTAATTTTTAAAAAGATGTGCTTCGCAATCCGTTTCGAGGAATAGCCTCTAGGAGAAGCTTTCTCTAATCAGATTTTAAAATAAGGTCTTACTTATTTAGATATTTGCAAAAATCCGATTGACCTTCATTTTCAAGCAAGGTCAAGCTTATTTGAGGAAATGAGGTCACAATGAAGTTTTTTTAATTAATGTTGGCAATTTCCACTTTCAGTACTGTATTGAAGCGCCATTTTTGAAACGCGTTGTCACGTAAACGAATGGTTTTTCCATACAAATACCGTTCGTTTAGTAACTCCACGATTCAAAAATGGCACCACTGTATTATATATCACTCATCTACCAACACAACAACTTGACAACAACCAACATAACGACGGTAATCAAGACAGTAGACATTGACAGTTGACACATGTCATTGTTTTTTTACTGCAGACATAGACAAATGTAAATTTTGATTTATGTGTGTCGTCACTTCCGGTGTAATGTCTAAAATTAAATAAAAAAATCCTGATAACACGTAGATTTTTTTATTTAAATTACTTTCTTAAATTTGTCTATATTTTCGATTAAAGGCACCCTTAACACATTCATATATTTTAGTTGACTACCCAATTCTGTGGTTTGGTCTGACCACTTTACCAATCTCCACCGAGAAGGTGAATTTTACATGAAGGTTGACAATGAAAAAGAAATTGTAAAAAATAATACCAATTTTATGCAACCATGAACATCGATGTACCGAGTGGTACCGTTGTGTGCCGGTTATGTACAGTAAACCACAACAGTTGATGATCAAAGCGTTTAATTTAATTTACAGTGCATGATCCACAGACCGTCTGATCGTTTATACTATGTTGTACTTAAAAAAAAACAATTTATATTTATATTATGACGAAAATTCTGTGATTGAGCTCAGGATTATGGTAAAAAAAAGGCGGAAAACAGACCCTGGATCAAGTCAGCGAAGGGCGCAATTGGGAAGAGATCAAGAGAGCAAAACTTTCAGACTGCACTCGGGTTAAAATAAATTATTTGGTACAGTTAAGAATTTAACACGTCACAAAATAATGTCACTTGTCGTGTTCATATATCCATTTTAGCTAGCTAGGGCTAGCTCAATCAGTGTAATTTGTCCCTATATATTTATTTATTTTAAAACGTGATTTTAGATTTATAATTGCAGAAAAACAGATTTTAAAAGCTCTGTTTGACTCCAAGAAACTATGACGTTATTAGTCTATTATTAGCAAATGCCATCTTTTTTTTTAGTACCTGATTTGAGTTGTTGGAAAATAGCGAATTCGAAAAGAGTTTTCCAGTTCAAAAAAACTTCAAACATTTGCCAAATCGGTCTAAATGTTCCTGAGATATGGAATAGTAAACATGTCTACTTGTGAAATAACTATATCAAGGGTTATCATAGCCACTTATGTACTGGAGTGTACCACGCAAATATAGATTATTCACCCGACGTTGCTTGGGTCATGCGCGATGAACCATACCAGTTTTTGGGCTCTGTCCAACTCCTGGATCGATGGAAGTACGACTTTGACGATTCAAGCCTTACACATTTTGATTAAACTATTTAAACAAAACTTTCGTTCTAATCTCTTTGACGTATATGTACGATACTTGTACTTGAGCCAGTCATAAACGAGCTTAGGTTGATCTCAGTCGTTTTAATTATAATAATAATAAAATGATTTATTTGAGGTACAAACACAAAAAAATATATGACACAAAAAATATACAACACAAAAGAAAATTAAAAATAAACCAATTATGGTGTACCTCAAAGAGGATCCAACTCAGCATGTGCTGGCTGTAGGGACTGCCAGCGCTGGTCTTCCGTTGGAACCTTGTTGACGTCACGGAAATAAGTACTGACTAGTGAAGTTTTATTCCATCCGATATACATCATTGGCGACGAAGATGTGTTTGAAACGACGGAACTATCGATACGACTTGATATACATAGCTCCATTAATTATTTGCTAGAGAAAACTCTGACTTTCAAGACTTAACCCCTAATAACTTTTAAACGGCTGAACCGATTTTCATCAAACAGCAAATCCCACGGCAAGGGAACTTGCTTTCACGAAAAAAAAACGCATCGAAATTAGTCTATCCTTTCGAGCGCTACGATGCCACAGACAGTCAGACATAGCGTCAAACTTATAACACCCCTCTGTTTTGTCAGGGGTTAAAAAGAACGCGAAGAATTGATAACCTCCTTCAAACTGGAAGTCGAATAAAAATGTATTTGTCATAGAATTTTTAAAACACACAATCACAGTCTGTTTGTTTTGTTTTAACAGCAAGGGGATACATTTTGGAGAGTGCCTTTTCGGGGTGCTTTTTTCTGGGAAAAGGACTCCATCTCCGTCCAATTATTCCTATAAAGTGCGACCTGTGACCATGAACTTATAGCAACTCTTTCTTCCACCCTACCCTACACTGTCACTAAATAAGCCCATCGATCTGGGTGCAAACGGTTTGTAACTATTTCCTAAATTAACCCATCGATCTGGGTGCAAACGGTTTGTAACTATTTCCATTGTTAGTATGATCTCGGCATCACAAGTTTGATGACCCGCCTTGTCGGATCGTGCTCGTGGAGAATCAGCCTGATAAGTCACGCGATGTCCCATAACATTTTTACTTTCTGGTTACTGCGTTCTGCGTTTTATTTTAGATTATCTGTTTTTTATACAATAGTAGTCAAGTTACCGTCGTACAACACGAACATTAAGTCTTTGCCAACCCTGAAGAAATGTTTTCACGCCCTTTTGATTGATTGTATTCAGGCTTTACATCATCATCATCATCAGGTCTTTTTGTCTCCACTGCAGGAGCATGACCCTCTCTGTACCACCAGAGCCAAGCCTGGCCAGAGCAGCCAGAGGACTTTGGTCTACACTCTCCTCGCTAACCAGACGGGTTGGAGAGATCTCATGATGTTTATAAGCTTTGTTTAGCTTGTATTTCATATGTCGCCTTCTACGACATCTACCGGAAACCACACGGCAGCCGCCGGAAATCATCTTTAGATGTTGTCAAGGTATGTCAGATGAAAATAAATTGTATGTATGAAAGGCAGCTTGATCTGATGCCAGGGTTTGCCTCTCGATCACAAAATGTTTATTTTTCTGACTGAAGTAGATGTTACTTCAGTCAAACTTTGGAAAGGAAAGTTTGGGAAGTAGACTTTTTGGATCGAAAATCAAAAGGTTTTTCAGCTAAAGTGTACTTCCCAAAAGGAATCCTCAGTTACTCCGTGAACAAACAGGCGTATCTTTGCATATCTTAAACATTAAAGTTCAAAACACTAAGATAGTATTGTATATATGACCACGCTATGTGGAGATAAAAGTTGGATAAAAGATGTCAAAGCGGCGATAACCACCTTTTAGAAGTTTTATGATAAACATACTTGGCTATCAATATCAACGTGAGAAGTGGACCATGACAGCTTCTAAAAAAATCCCAGGCACAAACGGTACACTTGAGTCAATGAATATTGCAACTTCAGGGGCTCTAATCTCATACATAATCGCCATGACAGTCCGATAAACTTGCACCCTTGCAATTAACTCCAATATAGCAAAAAGGATAAACAGGATAATTGGTGAAAGGTATGAGAGAAAGAAAAAGGTCCAAGAATAAAATTATGGATACAGACTCCTCGCCCACTTCAGGCTGTAAAATGAGACCTTACAAAACAAATATCTACGCTGAATGCAATCGCCATTGACACTATAGAATAAAACGTAGATAATAAATATCAAATAGAATTACAACGTGTTGTTAACATGGATGATACTCTACCAATCAGAAAGTTTGTTATTACCTTTGTGACGGTTATTCAAAACTTTTGAGACAATAGTCTAAGTGACTCAGGCCTTAAGTTTCCTGCCGTGAACGTAGGCGCTACCCACGCCTGTCTTGCCTTTTCTGGACTGTACACGCTTTCGATGCAACGAGCCGGTCTGGACCCATAGAAAGCCGCGTAGGAGGACAAGCTCAGTTATTCGGATTGCAATTTCACTAATACTCAGCGACAGTCTATTCAACATGCAATTAGAATGACCGATTATCGTGAATCGAAAGTTCGCAGTTTAGTCATTCGTACTAGTTTTATCAACGGTAAAGAAGATGCGGTTAGTCGAAAAAGAGAAGACGCTCCCACTACCGAGAAACATAATTTGTCGTAAAGATTGATTTTAAATGTTGGCTATGAACAAAAATGTTAATTTTTGTATTACCTAAGCTTTGTATTAACATTGCTTTACATTATGGTTTTTGCATATTGGTTGTAATCCTACTAATATTATAAATGCGAAAGTGAGTTTGTATATTTGTTTGTTACCTCTTCACGCTTCAACTATTGAACCGATTTGGATGAAATTTGGTATGGATAAAGTTTAAGACACGGGGAAGGACGTAGTTACTATTTATCCCGAAATTCCACGGGGAGGGAAGCCCGCGGGCACACCTAGAATATAATACTTTTAAAGAGATATAAAATAAATATCACAGTAGGTAGTTCATAAAATTAGTTTGAAGGGTTATCTAGGGCTTGGTCAAGACAAAATTTTTAATGATATCTCCGTTTGCTTCTAAATAATTTATTTTAAATGGAGGCAGTTATCATGTTAACGGGACACTTGAATTTTCGGGGTCCAGTCCTCGAAAATTCAAGTGTCCCGATAACTTAATTTCATTAAGATCTTCCGATTGTCTTCAACGCGATAGATTATTATCTTCATCGCCAATTTCAAATTCGATTATTGAAATTAGGTGTGCAATTATTTTGTTATCCGTGTTTTAAAGTCGACGACGCGCGCTACTTTCATCAACCGGTAAATGATTCATTGAATGGATGTCATCATGTCAACAAGATTGACTTTTTATCCCATTCTATAGACGTATTGTGTGTTGCTGTAAATGATAACACTCCAGTTTGACGCCCGTGTCGTGTTGATGAATAAAAAAAAGAAGCAAGAAAAGCGACAGATTTGATTAAATCGTGACCCGATGACTTGCGTCCCGTTTAATCAAAGAAAACAACTCGACGAACTTTTGCCATTTTGAGTTCATTGCGGACGGATGCCAGTGCTTATTCCATAATATTTGCCGTACTACTTCTTCCAAATGTTGTATTGAAAGCCGTTTCAATTAGTTACAGCTGTTTTGTTTAAAAGTTTGAGACAATAGACTGAACATCTAGGTCTGTTTATTTGTGCCATGCTATTATATGGGTTTAGGTGGTAATTGAAAGTCTATGCGGACCTCCATTTGCTACCATCATAAAAGTCATCTTTCGCTTCTCTCATTTTTAACGGACTTCTAAAAAGTAGGTTATAATTTTTTATATTTTTTTATGTATGTATGTATACCGATTTTTCGAAGACGCCGGGACCGATCTGAAAATTCTTTTGAAAGGGTATACTTGTCAGGTGGTCCCATAGAAATTTGATCAAAATCGATTGTGTAGTATGGGGTTCGGATTTTGAAAAATCACAATAAATACCCTTGGGTATTTCTGACATGAAGAGTAAAATTAAGGAATAAGCCCGCCTGTGTGCAATATTTCATTCTTTTAATCAAGACGGAATGCTCACCACATCGCCTTATCTCTTAATTTCCGTTCATTTGTAGAAATGTCTTTGTTCCTGGCCCGGACAATGGTCAATATTTACGTTGACGTAATGCTGCGGATTCCTCCATGGTCATAATAGGTCCCTTAAAAATTAGAGACCGACGTAGTCATAAACTATGAGCACACAAGAATTCGGGGCCTTTTGGAAAGTAAAAAAGCGAATAATACTAACATTTTTCTACATGATTTTCTATTTATTATGGGTAATCAAACCGTAGCAAACATACGAAGTAAACTTATGAAGAATTTCAATTGTTTCATTTTGTAATACTTTTTTTGTGAAAAAAAAAAATGTAATGGCCCGGTAAAAATGTTATGAGAATAAATGTGAAAGTAATTGACGGTCCTTCGGGGCCTCCGCGAGGGTGGGGCACGGGCCCCGTGTGCAGTGCAATTGCTTGGTAAAGACGGTATTGTTGGAGACAGCAAAGGTGGAAAAGTCTTATAACTAGGATCTCTACTACTATCTACCAAAGTAATTTCAATATTATAAAAACCAATGTGAGATAAATTCATTATGAATATTTTAAACGGGTTTACTCAGGTTGTAGGTACCACTGGCCACTTTTGTGAGTATAGGTATATCACAACGGTTTTTTTTTTTTGAAAATACTTTTGCGCTAATTTTGTGAGCCTGGCATTTATAATCTGTTTTTTAAAGGGATACCTATCTATATTGAAAGGTTGTGGAAGTCTGAAATTTGTCTAGTTCCTTTTTATTCTAGACACCCCTACTTACTAGTAGTAATCACATCTGTGCCTGTGCACAGAGTAAATTAAAAAAAGCCCGACTGTCAAGACCCCCATTTAGTGATGAGTGGCGGAAATACCGATACGACCAGATATCCGTAGCGCCATCTATTTTTAGCTTCGGAAAGCCCTGACCTTTTAGTTTTTACCTCCAAGGAAATTTGCGTTCACGTAAAAGACCGCATCGAAATCTGTCCCTACTAGTGTTGTAAAAAACTCGAGTCTGGGAGTCTTAATATACTGACTCGACTGTAAATCACAAGACTCGACTCATAAATAGCGGCTCCACTGCTCGATGAGTTAGTTATACTCAAGCTCCCGTAATAGACTCGAGTTCAGTATAAGTGCTCGACTCTGTTGTGTGCTTGTTCTTTGTAGTAATTTATTAATATTAAATAAAGTATAAATTAAATGTGCTTTGTATAACTTGTTGTAACAGTTTTGTGTGAGTTGAAGTTGCTTCGAGTATTGTGTTCGAACTCGATTGGTTCTGCGACTCGGAGTTCTTATCAGACTTGAGTTTTTATTCGACTCCGAGACTGGGCTCCGACGACTCGTGCTAGACTTGACTCTGACTTGTTAATGCCTTAGTCTAGCAAGCATGCAAAATTAAGTCAAGTTTGCAAATGTAGACTCTTAGACTCGAGTTTTGTACAACGCTAGTCCTGTGATGAAGTCCTCGGGTGATTCCCTCCTCACCCCGCTCTCCACCCCGCGCGCCCATATAAATACGGAGGCGCGAGGACCTTCGTCCTCTTTCGACCGACTGGACGCCGGGCTGCTTCAAAGCTGAGTACTTTTGGAAATCTCTTCTGGAACAACGAATCTCGTGGCTGTGAACCTACGACCCTTACCTGTGACTTCTTTCTCATTGTATAATTGTTAAAAATTAATTAAAGAGTTTGGTCTTTTCAAATATTGTTTCTTTCAAAATAATCACTACGTCACAGTCCCTACACGTTCGAGCGCTACGATGCCAGACAGACAAACGTTAGCTTTACTTATAACACCCCTCTTTTTGTAGGGGGTTATAAAAGAAGTACCTCAGGGAGATACATACTACCAAATCCAGGTCCTTTATTGAAAACTTGTAAACTGTTACATTGGTACAAATAGAATCAAAAATAAAACCCAACCAAGCGCGAATCAAACTCTCACCAATGCCGAGGGTTCCCTCAGCATTGTCTAAGCTACGGATCCAAACGGCCCATTAGGCGGGCACTTGGGAAATTCCATTACCCTGTTTGATTATATTGTATTTGCACTTGAAGATCGCCGTTCGCGTCTTTGCTTTTAATCAGCTTCCCTTCGCGAGATGGAAGTGTCTCGGTGCTATTAGTGTCAATTTAATATCGGACTAAATTGGGCGTTAAATTCAAACCCGATCGATCGCCAGATTTAGTAATGGAGTTTGGAAACGATAGGTAAGGAAACACTTTTAACGAAGTTGAAAAAGGATTTGTAAGCATAGAAACTAGTAGTTTGCTTAGAACTGTTATTCGCAAGGGATTGCAGAGAAGCCCTGGACAGATTTTGTTCATACATATCCTTTCTTACAGATTATACTAGTATTCAAGACTTGCCTACTGATTTTATAAAGATCAAATTAAAGGTACAGGAGTTATCGTCTTCATCGAAAGAACAAACAAAACCAAAATATCCGTACGGACGACCGGACGACCAAACGGAATGTCCTATAGACTGAAGATTTAGTACCACATCTGAATCCTTTACGGTGTAAGTCTAGGACCACACGATTCAGTGTTTAGCTGGGAAGATAATCATATAGAGACGGGTTTCTTACTGCATCGCCCATTGTTAAGATTCCTCTGATTTTCGCCATTTTGATATTTGCACATAGAGAAATGAATTGGCCAACCTTCGTAGAGCAACAGGGCGGTCTCGTTTAATTAAACGCTCGATTAAACCTAAACAATAGCGAATGCAGTTCAGGACTCAATTATTATTTAGATGAAGCGACTAACATGGCGAAACTAAACGGTCGTCTAATTTGTGGTGCAAAAGCCCTGACCGGAACTAACTTTTTTCAACAATCTTTTGCCGTGCTTTTATTTTCTTTTATCAAACTTTATTTTTCCAAAGTACAAATATACTTCAAACAAATGGTGGACTTAATGTTAAGAGTATTTTCTCCCAGACAAAGGGATAAACAGAAAAAAAAATATGCGGCACAAAAAGCAATACAATACTATACTTAGTTAAACAATACAACTTAGTTTTTTAGAGAACAGAGGAGTGGCCGTTTCATTCTGTGGATGTCGTATGAGGTGACTTAGCACAAACATCTCGTACCTACATCAACTGCATTCCCAAGAAGGGCTGATGTGGGGCGGCGACGCCAGCGGAGAGGACAGGAGGGTTAACTGATAGTTAAAAGGTGAGGTTAAAAGCTGATAGTTTAATGATTCCGGCGTTCGCACAGTCTATGGCATCTTTGGGTTATATTATCATTAAGATATGCTTAAGTATCTTGGAAAACCCTTATAGTTTCGCCATGTCTGTCGTCTGTCTGACCGCCCGCAGCTTTACTCAAAGACTATAAGTACAAGAAAGCTGTTATTTAGTATGCGTATGTACATACATTAGTTATGCCGAGAAAGTCGTAGAATAAAATCTTGAAAAAGAATTATTTTTTAGGTAGCTCTCTCATACAAGTGTTAGTCAATTTTTTGAGGAGGCAACTACGGAACCCTACAATGTAGGGCCTACATTGCGCGTGGTCCGACACGCACTTTGCCATTATGTTTATGGTTTAGCTAAACCATAAACAGCGTAGATAATCCTCTATAAAAGGCGATGTACCGATGTAAGTTCAAAAATAGAACAGCGAACGGGTAGGAAACGCAAATGCATGAGTCACCCGTGGCGGTTGCAGTGACCGACCTTCAAGACAAGAGTTCAACCGTTTATGATGACACACGCGAGAAATTTTACCGGCCGTTATTTAAAATTGGAACTTGTTTAACGGTCGTCTTGATGTATACATTCGCGGCATTTCGAATTGCGTGGGAGACTTTGTCAAGCATGAGCAGAATGCATTTACAAGGGACAAGAACTTGATCAAAAAGGTTCTAGAATGACAACCGCGTGCTGGTAAGCGAAACGTGGACACCCACGCACTAGGTGGTCAGACGATCTGACCAAGGTTGCTGGAAAGAGCTGATGCAGGCCGCTCTTGATCGGTTATTTTGGAAATCTTTCGAAGAGGCCTATTTCCCGGAGTGCACGTAATGCGGCTAAAATGATGATGATGATGATGACCTTGCTCAAGGTATTGCCACTGTTTCATGTTAAGAAGGGAATAAACTAACTTATATAGAATAAACGAACGGACGTCGTCGGCGTCCTGAAAACCCTACGCGTAGATGGCGTGACGACTTAGAAGCCTACTCAAAGGACTGGCAAGCAAAAGCGCAAGACAGAGAGAAACGGAGAGCCGAGAGGGAGGCCTTTGCCCAACAATGGGATCTAGCGGGCTCTAAATAAATAAATAAATATATAGAATGTTTTTTAACCCCCTATAAAAAGGGGGATGTTGTATTTTATGTAAGTTTTATGCTAAGAATTTGACGCTTATGTCTGTGGGTTTGTCTGTGTCTGTTTATAAAAGCGCTCAAACGCATGGACCGATTTCGATGCGGTTTTATTTGATAAGCAAATTCACCTGCAGTGGTTCTTTGCTTTATTTGATGAAAATCAGTTTAGCCATGAAAGTCAGGGTTGTCCATCTTGCAATAATACATGGCCGATATCAAGTAGTGATGAGTTGCAAGCCACAGGCGCATTGCCATGATCCTCCATTGACATGATTCCCTAATTCCCATTCTTGACGGTGCCAATTCCTAACTCTCGCCTAGTCCCTTGATCTGCATGCATATGTACTTAATTGTTAAGTAAATTATTTTATAATTTTTTGCATAATTATCTCGGTTTATCCCTATGGTTGACTGGGAGAAAATGCTTGAGCATTAAGTTCCAAAGTACAAATATACTTTTAACAAACGGTGGATTTGTTAAAAGTATATTTGTACTTTGGAACATTAAAGTTTGATAAAAATAATTAAATAAAAACTTTATGTAACAATTATTTTCTCATACAGTTATTAGTCTGTATGAATAAAGACTAAGTACCTGGGTGACCAAGCTTTGCTCAGTTACATCTCAAACATCGAAAACACGCGTTTTCCCAAACATAAGACTAATCTAGATCGATTGTTTACCCCCGAAAACCCCCATATACCAAGTTTCTGCGAAATCGTTAGAGCCGTTTTCGAGATCACAGAAATATATAAATAAATATACAAGAATTGCTCGTTTAAAGGTATAAGATATTTGTTTGTAGTCTTGTAAATAATTTCAAACATTTAAAAGTATCCTGAAGACAACAATTATTTAAAATCTATACTTAATAGGTATTATACAACCGCAAGACCCAAAATGCTCTGTCTGCCCCATTAGGGATAAAGACGTGATAGTATGTATGTATGTATTATACAACATGGAAGGGACATACCCATTATAAATTGAATCACTGAACTAGATCACTATAGTATATAATAATAAAACAACAGTCAAAAGACAAAAAAAATTACGACATTCCCAAAAACAAATTGCCTGACTTAAGCTTATTTTTGTATGAAAATAAGATTTTTTTTAAATTGTTGATTGTTATTTTAATTTCATTATACTATTATGTACAGTACAGTCCGGCTTCGATTTATTACATGTATGTCCCTTCCACATTGTATTATTTGTAATAATTAATTGTAATCAATGTAAGCAGACCCCTCATATAGTTGTATGAAAATGTTTATTGAGAAAAAAGTAATAACAACAAAAAAAAACTAAACTAAACTATATTAAACTAACTAACTAACTAACTCATATAGTTATTTTTTTTAGTTAAGAGTGAATACTAGTTGTTAGGGTTCCGTACCCAAAGGGTAAAGACTCCACTGTCTGTCTGTCGGTCACCAGGCTGTATCTTATGAACTATGATAGCTAGACAGTTGAAATTTTCACAGATGATGTATTTTTTACTAGTAAATGTATAACATTTAATAAGTTTCCTTCAAATGTGGAGGGTCTGGTGCTCTGAGATACAAGCTTCGCTTAGTTCAGACACCAGTCTCTCACAATCTTCTGCTAACCATGTACCTATGTCAACGAATTAATATATTTTATGTAATAACTAGCCGAAGCCCGCAACTTCGTTCGCGTGAACTTTATGTCTCTGGAAAATGCTCATCAGGCTGAACAACTTTTACTAAGGCGGCATTTTTATATCTCTTACAGTTTAGCTGGATCATTATGGTTCTGCATCAGGCGTTCCATTTTCCAAAATCATTTATACCCTATATGTTGCCCAGGCTTAATAGCTATATAACAAAAAAAGTTTCGTTCGAATCCGTCCAGTATTTCCGGAGATTAGCGTGTACAAACAGACAAACAGACAAACAGACATACAGACAAACAGACAGACATTTTTTTTAAAATTCTTACTCTATTACTACGTCTCCATCGCCCCCAATATTTTTTTTGGAAATATATCTAATGTACAGACACACTTTTTTTACTGTTTTATTATATGTATAGATATGTAAGATTGTGGAGAAAAATAAAGAATTTTGAATTTGAATTGAATAATGTTGCGGCTACAACAAATACTAAAAATAGATTAAAATAAATATTACAGTGGGGCTCCAATACAACAAACATTATTTTTTATAAATAATGGTATGGAACCCCTTGTGCGCGAGTCCGACTCGCAATTGGCCTTTTATTGTAGCAGCTGTTACATGGCTTTTAAATAAATTATCCTACTGAGTGGTTTTAGTGTCATGCTTCAACAAACAAACAGACAAGGTGGCCTACTGTTCTACAATAAAATAAAATAATTTTAAAGTAGGTAGGAGCACACCAACAGTAGCTACAGAAAAATAATTTGTAAAAGAAAACACATGAGGGTTAAAAAAAATATTACACCCTTGCAAGGGGATACGTTGGTGCATGCTAGTTTTTTTATTAATTAAACCTAGAAATAATAGGTATGTACATACTTACGGTAAAACTATAAATTATTTGGCTTGGCTCAAATGGCTGAAAACATCTATTCTACTTTGAGTATAACAATAAAAATAAAATTGTGATATGATTATGACATTGGACAGTGCCTCGTATAAAATATGTAGTGTACTTACATTTAGTTTCGATCTCCATCGCTGGATCAAAAACTAGGAAGCCGCAAGCAAATTTTTCTATGGCCGCAAGTGCAACAAGTTAGAACAAAGAACTTTAAAGTTTTGTAACTCGCGTCGACGTCTGTTGAAAGCGAACGACTAAATAACCACAAATTAGAAAGATTAACTATTTTATTTTCACCGTCCACGTCGGGTGGGTCAGTTAATCCGATTCAAATTAAACGAAAATAAACGGTACGGTAACAAAGACAAACAAAGTAAACTGAATTCAAGCGACTGTTTGTTTTCTTGCCAATCTTGCCATTTCAAGTTGTATTTTGACAGGACCACGAATGCTGCGTTGTGATTCGTCGAAGTCAAACTTCCCGCCCGCTCTTCGTTTGAAAATATCGAGCGATGATCTAGATTGTTGGTGCGTTGTGCGTTCAGAAATTATCCGATTGATGAAGGAGGTTAATATGAGAAAAGGTATATGCAACTGCAACTGTTATACTGCACAAATGGTTTAATTGATGTGGTGGTTTTCTTTGGGTGGCGGGTGGTAGTGGTAGCCACGAGCTTTAAAACCAGTTTAGAAATTCTTGAGAGTTTCCTCTCAAGGCCAGGGACCGGAACCGCTTACCTTTTGAAGGGTTTTCGTTCGGGTTTTTGATCGACTGGTCTTCGTAAACCCTAATGATTTGTTAACCATATCATTTGCTTACCCTGACAAAAGGCTTACTAATACAAGACAGTTAATTCAACTAAGCACTAACCAATATCGCAAAACCCTATGATAGGCTTACCCTATCAATATTATTTATACGGCCTCAAGCAATTTAATCTTTATTTGAATAGCATACAACACAAAACTGCTTGTGCAAAAAGTTTATAGGGTTAGCGAGACGACGCATCGGGCTAGAAAAAGAAGGCAGGCTTTGTGGATGTCCAAACAGCCATTTAATAATTATACTAATTGCATTCACATAAGACTTATATTACATTGTTTACAGTCGTTTCTATGAGTTTGGAAGTAGTAGACAAGACTTTAGAACAAAGAGGGGGAGAGGGTAACCAACTTAATGCTAACAGGTATAATCGGAACTTTAAGGTTACTGGTAAGTCCAGTTACCATTAGTTAACTGATTCAAAGGAGTTACCATAACGTTAGGGTAAGTCAATCAATATGCTAACGTTTACAAAGGGTAAGCTTATGATGGAGTTACTCCATCGATAGACTTAATCAAATGAAGGGGTTTTCCGGTCCCTGCTCAAGGCGTTATGCGCCGAAACGATATGATGTAACCCCAAAGCACAGGATTAAAGTATTCATAATATATTTACTTTTTGATGAATTGTGTTTTTTCCATGCTTATCTGGCAGAAAACAAAAAAATATTGAGCGTCGTGGAACACTCAGACGAACTTACAAAAATTGAAGTCACTAAAAAAGAACCCAAAAAATTCCCACCCCTAAAAAGATCGTGATGGAACTTTTTCCGCCAAGTCCATACCGTCTGAAAAGGAACTTCATTCCAAAAAACTTTGATTGTACTACCTGCTTCTTTTCTCGCACAGACTACTAACCCGATCGAAGGAATAAGCGAAAATGCGAATCAATTTAAATAGGCTATGCGTCTAGTACCCTACTGCTACTGCTATTTTGAATCTTTTTTCTATCTTTTCGTCCCATTAGCACAAACCAAAATGACTTGTCTGCCTTGGTAAGATTAAAGACGACACGAAAATTATGAAATAATAAGCGGCCAAGTGCGAGTCGGACTCGCCCTTGAAGGGTTCCGTAGTCGCAAATAACATAATATAAAAGTCTTGTAGTATGTTTTTTTTTAAATTTATATTTGAGTTGATTGAATGAAAGGTAAATTGCCGTTTATGATTTATGACGTATTAAAAAAAAACTACTGACTAGATCTCGTTCAAACCAATTTTCGCTGGTAGTTTTTATGGTAATGAACATCATGTATTTTTTTTAGTATTATAATTCCCTTATTTTAGAAGTTACGGGGGGGGGGACACACTTTTTTCCACTTTGGAAGTGTCTCCCGCGCAAAGTATTCGGTTTAGAAAAAAATGATATTAGAAACCTCAATATCATTTTTGAAGACCTATCCATAGATACCCCACACGTATGGGTTTGATGAAAAATAAATTTTTGAGTTTTAGTTCTAAGTATGGGGAACCCCCAAAATTTATTGTTTTTTTTCTATTTTTGTGTCAAAGCCTTAATGCGGTTCACAAAATACATCTACTTACCAAGTTTCAACAGTATAGGTCTTATAGTTTCTGAAAAAAGTGGCTGTGACATACGGACGGACAGACAGACAGACATGACGAATCTATAAGGGTTCCGTTTTTGCCATTTGGCTACGGAACCCTAAAAATGTACAGACTGACTTAAATAATTTAATAAATTAACAACAAATTGAGGTTTATGTAACAGGTTTTAAGTGTCGAAAATAATACAATAGTAATTATTTACACAAAAAGTACATTAAACAAATACTTATGGATAACATAAATATGTTTATGAATTAACCAAAATGCAACAATGTGATTCTACAATGCTTAATGTCGGTACAATCGGGTCCATTAGGAGTATTAGTTCTATCCCATTCTTATTATAAAACGCGGTTTAACTTAGTAGGCACTTGGTTTAAACCATTATCCGTCCAAAACAAGAAGCCCACCCGTAATATATCACCTTCTCTTCCCGTGATATGTCACCTTCTCTTTGGTAACTGTCAACTTGATGTGGGTGAGTAATGGTTTAAACTACTTTAAACTAGGTCCTAAAGTAAGTCTGCATTTTACAATAAGACGGTCTTATGGTCTAAAACGCAATGCATAGTGGTTGCCAATAAAGGAAATCACACATCAGCCGAAATACAAAAGTTAGACGAATAAATTAACTTATTATAAAAATTACGACGGTATTATTCGTTGTCTGAATTCTTGTCAGAACTGAACTGAACTACTCAATTACACGTTGTATATGTCCCACTAATGGCCATAGGCCTCCTCTCTTAGGCATAAAAAAATATTTGAGCTCGCGGATAGCAGCATAGAAAAGTGCTTTTCCGTGCTGACAGATGTAGCTCAGTCGCATCTTACGACACCCTTGGAGGAGGATGGTTGACAAATCATAGTCTGAGAGGTTACATGATGTCCTATTTATATGTCAAACTAAATTAGACTTTATCATCATACATTAGGACTCAAATGTTACTTGACACTGTAACGCGGATACGCTTTAACGTCCGTCTTGCGTACCAGCTTTTGGAGTTTGGAGTAACCAGTGGCGTAACAATAGGGTGGCAGGGCTCGCGAAATGCCACGGGCCCCCGACCCAAGAGAGCTCCGGCCCAAGACGCCGCGAGCTCAAATATTTTTTATGCCTAAGAGAGGAGGCCTATGGCCATTAGTGGGACATATACAACGTGTAATTGAGTACGCTAAAAATCTCGAAATTTATTAAAATTAAACTGAGTACAACGTGACGATTTTTACTGATAGGGCCCCAAAAGAATTTGCCACGGGAGCCAGATGGTATAGTTACGCCACTGGGAGTAACCCTCCTGTACTATCACCACTACAAGTTTCACAAGTGCGCATTTTGTTGTTGACTGTTCTTCGAATACACCACAGTTTTAATATATTTTAAATTCAGCAGAACAGTAATTACAAAATGGACGAATATAATACGTCTTTTAAAATTAGTCAGATCTAAGTACTTCTTCCCTCCATTCAAAAGACTGATAAGGCTTAATTCATACTGAAGTGGCAGCGGCCAGCAGCGAATAATAACATATTTAACCCTTTAACCGCGAGCGTCGCATATATGTGACAAACATTGTCGGGCCCATTCCGCGAAGGTCGCATATTTGCGACAAAAAAAAATGCTCGTATGGCACATAACTTACGTATCCATATCCGTTTTTGGTTGTAGATAGGTATGTTAGATTTACCATATCTCGCGCTGGGGGCACGACAACTGATATAAAGTCTCGCGGTGAAAGGGTTAAAAATTGATTTTTAATAGTAAAATCGCATTGTCGGCTACTGGCTGCCGTTTTAGAGCTCTTACAGAAGAGCGACAGTGTGTCAGCGACAGTTCGACCAGAAGTGCCATTTTTGAAATGTGGAGTCACCTAAACGAATGGTTTTTCCATACAAATATTTTCATTTTCGTTTCATAACCGGTCATTTAGTGACTCCACTTTTGAAAATGGTACCACAAGGTCGCGAACTGTCGCTGTCACTGGAACAATGTCGATCGTCTGTCTTAACCCTTAGAATGAATTGAACCTCTATCGGAATGTAAGGAAATTTATACAATTTCATAAATACAAACTATTCTCACAATTTGAAAACTACATAGCAATCTGCAATAAGGAAGTTTCCAGGGTCAAAAATAAATTATTTGGTACTAATAGAATAAAACGATACAAAATAATGTCACTTTTCATTGATCATATCCATTTTCAACGTCATTTTACATTAATTATTGCGGAAAAACTGATATTATGAGCGCTATTTGACTCCAAGAAACGATGACGTCATTAGTCTTTATCTCATACAAATCCCATAAAAAATGTTTGACGTTTAGAAAAAAAGTACCTGATTTAAGTTGTTGGAAACTTCCTTATATTAAATGCACATGTCTTTCTGATCATAACACAGTTACGTACGGCACCTTTGGAGAATATTATTACTATAGGTCAACAATTAAGGTAGTGAGCTTGTAACGATGGCGCCACCGAACGCTTCTTTATCTGCATAATAGGTAGCGGCATTAAACTCTAGCGCTGACCGTTTTTGCGCAGAAGTCAAAAGTTAATACTGTACCCGTGCGCAGTATCCCCTCTACACTTCACTCAGCGCTAAACTTATGTGCCGCTACTTGTACGGGGCATGTTACATTTAGGGCCGCGCTACATTGGATTGGCATGGCATGGCATCGGAAGCGACGCATCATTTCAAAATTATGCATCTTATTTCACATGACATAAAGCTTGTTTTGAAATGACGCGTCGCTTCCGATGCATGCCAAGCCAATCCAATGTAGCGCAGCCCTTAGTGCCGACTTTTTCCGCAAAATAGCGAAGTTCACTAACTTATTTGTTTACCTTTAATTTAAATTATGCATAATAATAATACGGATGATGACTGGATACGGAAAAATATTCTGTTTAGTCCGCCAATTAGATTATCCAAAATTAATGAACATAACTTTTTGTTAGTCAGAGAAAATACAAAATATGTGTACATTATTTATAGGGTTGGATCTCATTTGGCAGCACGGAACGGAACTTTCGCATGCTGC
Organism: Acrobasis consociella; assembly: GCA_963555685.1. NCBI lineage: Eukaryota > Metazoa > Arthropoda > Insecta > Lepidoptera > Pyralidae > Acrobasis > Acrobasis consociella. The sequence goes on from OY743106.1 coordinate 2,297,081, forward strand.
TGTCCTTCTCTGTCGCTTAGAACCACAAGTACAAAGACAAGCGACACTACTTTGCAACGCTTTACCCTGCCATCAGCACAAAATAATTCATTTCTGGCTTAGGAAAATACCCAACTTTCAACTAAAACAAACGTTCACAGTACTTTTGCTACACTAAAGCGTGACTAGAATATTGTTAACGCGTTTGCAACTTAATCTTTTTCCTAGACTTTCGTCTTTTGCTAGAGCGAAAGAGATTGAAACGCTAATACTTAATCGAACGCTTTAGCACGACCGGTGCTGAAGCGTTCCGTCGCCCTCTGACGCATTGACGGTTCTGAGCGACAGAAAAGGATAGCAGTATAGTTCTGTGCTGCCAAATGTGTCCCAACCCTAATAATCCATTCAATGAGCTAATTAGAAATTTTCGGTCATCATGTCTATTTGTAAACCATTTCATTATGTTACTTGTCACTTTTGTTTAGTTAATTTTACATACAATACAAATACCTAAAAATGACAATAAGTGATGTACTTACTAAAATATTTTGGAAGTTTACATATTTGTATAAATATTATATAACAAATAATAACATACTTTGTTATGTTTGGTATACACACTTGTAAATGTAGTCTAAAACATTGATTTACGTTTTCTAGTAGGTTAATATAAGACTATATTTATAAGCACTCTAGTATCATCCAAATATAATGGCGTTACATAGATACATACATACTATCACGTCTTTATCCCTTATGGGGCAAACAGAGCATTTTGTATATTGCGGCTCTAAGCAGAGCCCAGGGCCACAAGATTCAAAAGCCACTTTTAGCATGATGGAGGGCAAGAAGATGGAAAGGCAATCAATATAGTGATGGGTTGCTAGCCACATCGCCTATTAACATGATTCACACATTGTTCTTACAATTTTGATTACTGTACTGTATGCGTATTTTTGAAAAATTACTTTCATTAATTTTACATCTTATTTGTGATGGCAGTTTCAATAACTAAATATCAGCATGTTCATATTATAAATAATATGTATTTTATGAATAGAAAATATTATAAAAGGTATAAATGGTTATGGTAGGTTAGGTAATATGAATGGATATCACTAAAAATTACAAATAACTTAAGTAATTCAAATGTTACATTAAAAATATTTATAATACTAATGGAAAAGATTGAGTATTAGGATAAGGTATTATAGAGACTTAGTTCCCTTCGCCAGAGAGTAAAAATATTTGATAGTCTATAAGCGAGACTCCCCTAGAGCTGAGTGAGAGGGAGAGCGGACTTTAAACAAGTGATCATTAAAAATACGGCTTAGGGCAAACAAGCTACCACAAACAAAACGCGGTAACCGACCACTTTTCCCATGGTATAATAAAACAGGTATTCTCTTCCCGAGATGGAACTTGACTACGTCACAAAGTGTTGTGGTCGGTGGCTGTGTTTTGTGGTGGTCCGTTTACGCCGAGCCTACAACGTAATATGTGATTTTTATTCATAAATCCGCCAATTTTTTATATACCTAGTGCCTCAAACAGTGAAGACTTTTATCACATCTAATATCCATCAAACCGTATTGGCTCCAGAGCATGCCAAAGATACATACATACAAACGTAACCCTCTTTACGGCGCAGTCGGGTAACAAACAAAATATTAAATATCGTTACCAGATGAAGGAAGATACTATCTGTATCTCTTTACATGTGGCAATAAGGAATCATATTGGTTGTTTAAAAAAACGTACATCTCGACTCAGCTTCGGTCGAGTCTCGACCTGCGGGACGACGCTATGTTAAACGGTAAAAACGAGCGTTTAACCTGCCGTCGATAATTCGTTCGCTCCTGCAACCCGTTCGACGCAGCGTCGTCGCCTCTAGTCATACAAGACAAGAACCTTTTACATAAAAAATGTTTATCTAGTAAAAATTAAGTCACTGTGATCATTCACCAAGAAGTGGTGGACAAACTGAGCTTTCTTCTTGTCTATCACCTGCTTGTTGATCCTTGATTGGGGCTCTTGAATCTGATTGGGGTTATCCCGAAGGAATATCTCCCCAAACAACGTCGACAGCGTTTTGGCATCTAGTCCATTTTCGGCACTGTGCTGCAATGCCTCTTGTAAAAACTCGCACAAGTACAAAAATACATTCTTTCGGAACTCGGGTAACTCCATAACTATTTGTTTGCATTGTAGATAGTTGGCTGATGCTCTGAGGCATACAGATTGGAGGTTGTATGGTATGATAGGGTCAGCAGTGCTCTCCAAAAGCAGTAATAGGGCTTCTGCAACTGAGTGAATGCTTCCTGGAATGGTATCTACTGAACCTGTGTCCAGCCAATCTCTGATCTGTAATACTTCGGAATGTAACCCTGGTTGCTCAAATAAATTAGGCTCTTTCAGTCCATGCAGGTAGATGTGGTCAACCAAGAACCAAATCTCTTTTGGAATGGAGTATGTAGACTGGTTGGAAGCACACTGATCTCTCTTATTTTCTAACTCAATTAGTTTGCCTACAGGTACTTCCCTTATAGGCATATTCAAATTCACTAGCACCTCAATTGAACAACCAAAACAGCTCCTTTGGTATGTACCATAAACCGTAATGAAGATATCTTTGCCTCCATATAAATGCAATACTAAAATATCATACAATTTGTCAGTGCCAGCATTTATTTTGCATGCTGAAGTCTTATTTATAAGTACTTTTAGCTGAATTTCACAGGACTCTTCAGCACAAATACATTTTTTATAAGGTTCCACAATCAGCCATTCTTTACAGAAGCTGGATTCGTCCAGTTTTTTGATGAATTCAAATTCTACAGGAAGCTTGCCGATATTCTTTATAGTGATAGTCCGCACCTGCAGTTCTAAATACCGCACAGTGCCAAAATCTATTTCGGTAACATCGACCTTTACCTGTGGGATGAGTTCATTTTCCATTTTATCCAATTGTTTAATAACATCCTCGTACACTTTCCTGTATTTTTCTTCATTAATAACTTTGACACATGATTTAAATATAGCAGACACTGGTTTGTGATCACTGATATTAAGTGCTGGATGGCTCCGGTAGCCCAGCTGCGTGATGCCGTCTCCTCTCCAAAATATCCTATCGCACCAGGCCGGAGCTCTATTTTTCTCACTGGAGTCCCAGTTGTCTGTTCCTGGGTCATATTTATAGGTGGGTTTGAACGTGATGGGCCCCTCGGTGTAGCCCGCAAACACATGATTGTTCTTATGCTGCTGTTTGAGTTGATCCCATTCAAGAACAGCTGCAAAATTGTTTTCATTGACCATTTTCTTGACAGTGTTAGGATCAAGCTCTGTAATGCGGTAGTTTAGGTCTCCCAACCAAAATATCTGGTCGTGGTCCTTTATTGCTTTGGATTGTTGGTTCGGCTGCAAGAACCGAGTCCTGCTACAGATGTCTCTGAAGTCCTGGTTCCTCCTTTCAAACTCTTCAACATGTGCAGCTAAATGCGAGTTAACAAAACACATAGAAGTGCTATGCAGGTCAAACCTGATGGACACTCCCCCTTTGTTGCCCATTTTGCCCATGATCCCTGTCCCCACAGTGTCACACACTATGTTTCTCACATGGGACATATGTTTCTGCTTGATAAGCACAATAAGCATCATTCCAACAAGTCTCACCTTCTCCACCTTAACATACTTAGCCCTTTTACCCACGTAGCTGACCACTGTGCTGTACCATTCATCTTCTCTGAATGTCTGGTCAAAGAGAAAAGTCTCCTTAGACAAGTCAAGCTCTTGAAAACCAACTGCGTATATGTCTGGTGGCTCTTTATCAACATTCAACCAGCCTTCTAGAGGGATCACAGGAGACTTGTCATTCACATTCCAGGTGCCACAAAAAACAGTGAAATTCTTTATAAACGTGTAATCAGTCTCTTTGTCACACATTTTACTCTTGATAAGGCTCTCCCTGATAGCCACGGGGGCGGTGCCCTGTGTGTGTGCGACGCCGCTTCTAGGCACAACCATCTGAGTTATGACATCTTCCTCATTTTTTCCACTGTACTTTTTCAACCAAGCAAACTCTGGCTGTGTTGACATTTTACCCACTGCTTCTATGCCTCGGAATAAATCGTCTACAAAGTTGTCTACGCGTGGAGTCATTTCAATTTCAAACTTAAATTTAGAATTACGGGATTGTAAATTCAGGTACAAGACCGCCTCTGGGTCTGATGGCTTGTTATCGATCTCACATTTGAACGTGTTATCGATGGGTAGAACTACTTCTATAGATAGGTCGGTAAAGGATTTAGGTGGGTGACATGATGTGAATAAACAAAATACTGCCTTCTCGTCTCCATACTCCACGATCGCCAGGAGCCTGTCCTTCTTCACGCTCTCGCAGTGCAGCTTGGCATCGCATAGAAAAGCTGTCACATTTTCACTGGATAGGAATTTTTCCTGGACTACACATTTTATTTCCTCGTGATTCATTTTGCTTCATTTAACTAATTAATGATTATTGAATCGATTAACTTTGACATAATTCCGACATCGTAACAAAATACGTAGTTTGTTGTTGACATTTTTGTACACAAATGTCAAAATCTGTCAATACTGTCAAATTTAATGTTTGCCTACTAGTCCTATTTATCATATTTCTGAACAAATATTTTAGACATTTTTGATTAATAAAATCAAGATTATAAAAACAGTGACATTGCTTACATATTTAGCAATAAATCGAGACGTTGTTAATTTTTTAATTCGATATTTCTTTGGGTATTGCATTAGTATATATAGGTATACGGAATAAAAAATAAAAAAGATTTTAAAAACTATTTCTGAACGCAAACAACGTGTCAGTTTATAAAGTTAGCTCATGATGTAATTTTTTAAAATTTTAAAATACTGGTACATACATTTTGTTTGTTGTTATAAAATAAAAATTATATAAAAATGAATCGTAGGAAACGTTATGCATCCAGTGCAAAATTAGTAGACTGCTTTAATTTATTACAATTAACAATACTTATTAATTAATTACTTATTACATAATTATATGTTGCTAGCTAACTTCATAAATCTGGCCAGCTGCTGCAAGTTGATTGATTTGTGCAGTTGCGATTTGTTTTGTTTACAGTTTTGTGTAAAATTCCTGAATATTCCAGTGAATTGTGCAGCAGTGAGATAGAGAACTTTAGTTCTCGCGTTAAGAATGTCGGGGGTGCCTAATGACTGGCAGTTAGAATGTGTAGAGATGAAGCAGAGAGGGGCCCACCTTTTGCAGTCTGGCCAGTGGTCTGACTGCACATTCCTGGTGGGCGCAGAGCCCCACCAGGTGAGCATCGCTGGCCACAAGCTTATCCTGGCCATGGCGTCGCCAGTGTTTGAAGCTATGTTCTTCGGAGGTATGGCTGAGAGGAATGACCCTATCCCTATCTTAGATGTCCAGCCAGATGCTTTTAAAGCTCTTCTAGAGTAAGTATGACATCACCATTTGCCCGTTATACCGTTTTTAGCATTATCTAGTGTTTGTCTTATTTGTGGCAAACTACAATCACAGAAAAATGTAGATTATAGTTAGATGTTAGGTTGGTTTCCCAAAGATACTGTGTAATATTTAGCTATGTTTCAGTGTGGTTTTAGCTACTACTATTTTATTATGTTTGGCTAACAAGTAATTATTAAAAATACATGTATTTTAAAACAAGTTTGATCTAAAACAATGTACTTTAAAGTTAAAAGTTCTCGTCGAGACAAATCTAACAAGCCCAAACTTTGCATCGTTTCATTACAGAGTTTCATGGCCACCTCCCGGCTCAATCATCAGATCCCCATGATATCATATTACTGCATTGTTACTTGATATAAATTATCTTTTACCTAGAAATCTGAGAAGTGATGCGAAAGACAGCGGGATGGGACAGGTAAAACTAAATAAAAGCTTGTAAAAATAATTTACAATATTTTCAGGTACATATACACAGAAAACATAAATATCAGCTCATTTGACAAGGCCTGTGAACTGTGCTACGGGGCTAAGAAGTACATGCTGCCGCACCTGGTCAAGGAGTGCACCAGGTACCTCTGGTCAGACCTGTATCCGAGGAACGCTTGCCGCGCTTACGAGTTTGCCAGGCTATTTGAGGAGAGCGTACTTATGGAGAAGTGCATACAGGTATAATACACATTTCATCATCAACTTAGTATTTTAAGTCTTTGGGATTAAACAATAATAGTTCACCCTGAACTGTGAACTTGCGAACACTATCCCTCATATTCATAAAAATTACCAATCTATTGCTAAACCTATTTTAGTTTTAATATATTTTGTCTTATTCTCGCAATGTCAAATATAGAAGAGTAATAGGGACAAAACATATTTAAACTAAAATAGGTTTAGTACATTTTTGTTAACTTTTATGAATATGAGGGTAACCCCTAGACCCATTTGGCTCATATACAAACACTACTTTTACCTCCATCTACTAGCATACAAAATTATACATAGTTCTTTAGTTTATCATCCAACAAGAATACCTTACATAGGTATACATATTTATATTCATGTAGAATACAATTTGGGGCCTTCTGACACTCGTTCAATTATTAAAATTACACAGACAAGTTTAGGTCTAATGGCTTTAAATAACCAGCAAAATGCAACTGGAAAGCTCTTATATGAGTGAAACGTTGTTTGATCTAAAAAAACTACGGAACTTAATAAACACAGGTCAGATACTTAAGGCTGTACAAGTAGAGACACGAAACTCTAGTGCTCACCCTTATTGCACAGAAGTAAATAATTAGTACTGTATCCATGCATGCTCAGTATCCCCTCTACATTTCACTCAGCTTAACTTAGGTGCGCTACTTGTAATAAAATGTTTTTTTTTTTCAGATAATTAGTACCAACACCAAAGAGGTTCTAAATGACAATAGCTTCGAGGAAGTGGAGCTGAACACAGTGATAACGGTCTTTTCCTTGGACCACCTCAATGTGGACAGCGAGTTGGACTTATTTGACGCAGCTGTGCGGTACGCCAAAGCACAAGAACGCAGGTCTACAGACAGAAGCGTTAGCCCTTCAGCTGAGAATGGGCCACCTTCGGAGAAGAGGTCTAAGAGCCCTGGGCCTTCCACTTCAACTGAAAAGGTAATACCAGGCCTATGTCACTTCACTCCCCGTTCAGGTATCGAAAATATACTTACATTATTACTATGCGCGTTACCACTCCGGAGTGGTAAATTCAGTGACGTGAATCGGATGTCTAGAGTAATAAGAAAGGTGATTTAAACAAGAAGGTATCGAGTTCTGAGGTGAGCTAAATTAAACCATATCGCTAACAACATCAAGTAGATACCTATTTCTTTGAATTCCTTTACTGAGTAAGACTTCTGTAAGCATGAGTACCTCTTTTGTGGATAAAGGATAAAGGATAAAGCTACAACATACAAACTTTGACTGAATGAATGAATTTTATTTCATCAAGTAACTTGACTTTGTGACTCATTTTTAACCCCCGACAGAAAGAGGAGTGTTATGGCCTTTTTCAAATTGTCCTGGGTCTTGGATGTTTATCTATATAAGTATTTGTTATAAAATATAGTATCGCTGAGTTAGTATCCCATAACACAAGTCTCGAACTTACTTTGGGGCTAGCTCAATCAGTGTAATTTGTCCCTATGTATTTATTTATTTATAAGTTTGAAGCTTATGTCTGTCTGTGGCATTACTAACGCTTGTATGGATAGACATAAGTTTGACGCTGATGTCCTTCTTTCTGTCATTATACTGCTTGTATGGTTGGACCAATTTCGATTTGGTATTTTATGTGAAAGCAAAATTCCTTGCGGGTTCGTTCTTAGCTATATTTGTCGAAAATCGGTGCAGCCGTTTAAAGTTTTTAGGTGTTAACACTTCAAAGCTGGCAAATAATAGATGTCGCTACGAATATCAATTCAAATCGGTATATCCGCTACTTATCACTAGATGGCGTTCTTGACAGTCAGGATTTTTTCAAATTTGTCTATCAAATAATCTTGTGTTGGTAATACTTATAAACTAAGTAGGTTTCACTTTCAACAATATTTCTTCTATACACGCAACTCCTGCACCTAAATGGTTCTTGCTCATCCCATTTTGATGTACGATTATGTAGTTTTTGTAAAAAAAAATACCTATGAAAGTTTTAATTAAAATTAAATGTAACCTTCTTCACAGGTGGTGAACGTGGAAAGCAGTCCTGAAAACAGCCCCGAGGCGCCACCAGAGCCCTGCAAGGTCGGCGACACTCCTGTGCCCGGACCGTCTACAGAAGACAAAGCCACCAACAACAATGGTAAATTGATAACCCTACAGTTTCTATAACCAACAATGTTATATGTTAAGCAGGGAATGCACACGCTTGTTATTCGCACAAACGAATGCTATTATAGTTATGGATAAGAACTGTGTGGTCACCATGCTAGTCCGCCATCCAAAGGGTCTGGGTTCGATCCCCGGTCAGGACAAGTTGAAAAAATGGCATTTTTCAAATTGTCCTGGGTCTTGGATGAGGTCATCATCAGGTCTTTTTGTCTCCACTGCAGGAGCACGATCCTCTCTGTACTACCAGAGTCATACTTGGTTAGAGCAGCCAGAGGATTTGGCCTACAGTCTCCTTCGCTGGCCAAACCAGTTGGAGAGGTCTCACTGATGTTTGTTCAGCTTGTATTTCCTAAGGCGCCTTCTACGACATCCACGGGAGGACTTTGATTGGCCCTATTCTACTCAGGGACGTGCATCACCGATTATTGCAGGATAGACTAATTGTGGGGCCTTTGCCCAGCAGTGGGACAAAAAAAAACTCTGACTGAACTGACCCTATTAGTGTGTTTACATCCCGAGAGCCACTTATAATACGCGTCATATTGTTTAATACTATTAAATGTTCTTTTTAGCTTACCGCTTGTTTGAATGAAATCCAAAATAGGCTGGCATCGGCCATTTATGATTATTGCTCTTTTGTCCTCAAAAGTTAGAACAAAAACCTGGTGCACAACTTTTACATGAAAAACTTTCCATTGCATTAAAGCGTTGTTATAAAGCGGTAATAAAGTTTTCCTCCTAATTTCATTTGCGATAGCAAACAAAGTTCAGAGCAGATCGTAATCACTTCACTTGTAATTTGTAATGCGACAATGCAAATACCTAATTATCATTGGACAAGAAAAAATATCAAATATATACGACTAACACAAAAGTTTACGTAATTTCATTTTATCCTCGAACATATTCCGCGTATTTAAATTGGTAGCGTAACACAAGCGAGAACCAATAACTTTCTACTTTTCATCACGGAGTGCTTCAAGGAACAAATAAAAAGGCTCGAAATCGATATCATTTCTTATTGGTCAAAAGTGAAAAGAGATAAAAAACGTTGATTATTGAGATAGAACTAGCTTAAAGATAAGGGCCATTTTTGAAACTCAGTATTTCACTAACCTAATGGTTTTTTCCATACAAAAATTAGCTTTGTATAACTGACGCGTTTTAAAAATGGCTGGCATAAGCTCTTGTCTTAGATATTGGTTGTGTGTGCGGATATTTCGCGTGTGTGTGCGTCGATGAAATACGTAGACGATCACACTACACATGCAAATTCCTATCCGTGCACTGTGAATGTGTGTAAATCGAGACACTATGGAGAATTGTCTTCTAGGCAGCTGCCTAGAGTACTGCGTATATATATACGTATACCTACACTAAGTGCCGATTTCATCGTTGCAGTAAAACGCGATCAATTGAAGCTAAACTCGTTTACGCACGTAAACTGGTTCTTTTGGATTTCATCGACAAAAACTGATCGCGTTTAAGGCTAAACGCGTTCAACAATCTGAACGTCCGATATTGGCCGTTTAACGCTTCTAAACGCGTTCAATCAAACAAATGTCAAGTCAATGCCGAGATTTGACAACTTTGATTGACAATATTGACATAGGTAGGTAAATACTTTTTAATTTACGTTCCGTTCCTTCGCAATTCTTTACCGGTTTTAAATCAATGAGTTTTGCTTATCTGTTATTCATATTTTCTGCGTGAAATGAAAACTATCACATGATTTTTACTGTAATCTGTGCTTTTTTGTCTATGAGTTTAGGTGAACTTAGTTTTCGTAAACGCGATCAAAAATTTGCTCCGAATTGACGGTGAAATTCATTTGAAGTTGATCGAGATCAAATCAAACATTTGAACTCAGTTATGTTAAACTCAGTTTTGCTAAACTCGAAAACGATGAAATCGGCCCTAAGTAAGCGAGTACGTAGCCAGCATATGGCGCGATGGACAGGAAAGCGCGCGTTTATTTGAAAATATTAGTCGATTATAATTTATTTTTAAATAAAAAAATGTGCATATATTAGGGAACCTCCGGGTAGACAAAGTCTTTGAGTCTCTATGGAAAGCACGTGCCTGATTCTACTCTGTCGAAAACCACATGGTATAACATCTTGGATGAGTTATACCATAACACAAGGCTCGAACTAACTTTGTAGCTAGCGCTGGGGCGGCGACGAAACTTTATGTTCGTCGCACTGTAGCGTCGTAGGTCATCAACGAATGGACCGATTATGATGCGGTTTTTTGTTTGAAAGCTGACGTGATCGAGATGGTCTTACTACAGAGGTTGCTTAAGATTTTTAATTTTATTTCTTGTTCCAGATGCCAAAGACAAGATGACAATCCGCAGTGCAATAGAACAGATCCGCTTCCTGACCCTCACTCCGCAGCAGTTTGCGGAAGGGCCAGCGCGGTCGTCCCTGCTGACGGAGTCCGAAGCGTTTGCAGTCCTCATGAACATCCTGTCAAGCAGCTCGGACGTGCCCATGCCGAGAGGATTCTCCACCTGCAGGGTGCCTAGGAAGCAGCTGATTGGCGGTGGACCTTCGTCTAATGTGAGTCTATTTTTAGACAGTACTTAAGTAGTGGTCACCATGCTAGTCTGCCACTCAGAGGTTCCGGGTTCGATCCCCGAGGGCAAGTTAGAAAATGGCCTTTTTCAAATTTTCCTGGGTCATGGATGTTTATCTATATATAGGAGAGGTGAATATTGCGCGTGAACTTAGTATATACCATTCTGTATGAAATACTTATACTAATTCTGTGTGATAAGGGTTTATCATATTAAAAACACACTTCACTTGAAAGACATATGTGTAATAAGAATAGAAGAATGACAAAGAACAGAAATATAAAAAACAATTCAAAATAGAAAATATAAGCCTTTACGGCTGGCCAGAGTCAGCGACACTGTGAAAACTATATTCCTAACCTAACCTTACCTAAGGAATTTGACGAGGTTACTGGTTAATGACCTCTCTCTAACTCCTGCAGTCTTCTTCTTATCGTGTGTGTTAGTGACTAACACTAGTGTCAGACTTTTTAAACCGCCTTTAAGGCTTCTGACATGGTTTTAGGTAACGACCAATGTCAAAGACAGTGACCGGGACCGACGGCTTAACGTGCCATCCGAAGCACGGATCATCTTAATTATCAGACAATCAGGTGATTAGCCTACAATGTCCTGACCAAACTAGGACAACAACACAAAGTCGTTGCCCCCGCCGGGAATCGAACCCGCGACCTCCGGGTATGAGCCGAACGCTCTAACCACTACACACGGAGTCAGTCAACTCCTGCAGTGGAGACCAAAAAGACCTGATGATAATGATGTTGATTGTCAGATGCCGACGTTCACGGTGGACACGCCCAGCCCGGTGATGCTGGAGCAGGTGTTCGGCATGGAGGTGTCCCGGCCCGGCAACCCCGCCGCCGGCTCCTCGCACGCCGTGCTCTCCTACCCCCGGCCTACCCGGGTCGAAGGTAAGAATATATAATATGTATTATATTCATTTATTTCTTTTACCATAACATTTTTGAAACATTTTAAACACCTTTTTCTTTATCTGTATCTATATTTGCATATGTTGACCTTTATTCTTATTAGTGGCCCGGTGAGCTGTAGGCCTCGTGAGTCACCTCCAATATTTTTTTAAATAGTCTATGTAGTATTCCAATAATTTGACGAATAAAAAAGATTTTTTTTTATTTGCGTCTTTATAATCGTAACATTTTGCTACATGGCTGAAATATGACTTTTTTTTTAATCTACAAAAATTCGAACTTGCACACAAAATTTTACGAAAATCGGTTAATAATGCGACCTGTAGTACAAACAGACAGACTGACAGACGCACAAGTAACAGACGCTTCGCTCGCTCGGGCAATTCATCGTCATTATCCCAGCCCTTCTTCCGCCCACTGCTGAGTATAGACCGAGACGGGTGGCGTCGACGAAAAGAGGCCCTCTTCGTTGACGCCACCCGTCTCGGTCCTGTGCTGCTCTCATCCTTGTGTACCCGTGTGTGACCCGCGACTTTGATTCGCCATCATCCACCTATCGCAATTAATAAAAAAATATCTTTCAGCTCCGTACAGCGGCGTGCGGATGGTGAACAGCGGTATACTCAACGGGCCACGCTGTGTGGCCAGCGTCGCCGACCCGCCGCTCGGTGACCTTGCCCACTCCATCGGGCAGCCCATCGGGCAGCCGCTGGGCAGACATGCTGCCGACTGTACCAAGCTGTACTGTCAGAGACCGATAGTTCAGCACACGGACTGCTTGAACACGAGTGTGTTGGATTGCTCGGTCACGTTTATGGTGGACAAGAACATTTGTCTGCTTGGAGTTCAAGTAAGTTCATAGATTTGTAGTTATTAAATAAATAAATATATAGGGACAAATTACACTGATTGAGCTAGGCCCAAAGTAAGTTATTAGTTGATTAAATCGGGCAAAAGAATGGGCAATTACTGGGCAGATGGTCAGCGCTGTGCTATCTGCGCAGTAACAGGGCAACTGTCGACTAGCAGCTTGCAAACTTGCCCAATCCATCGGGTCGACCGTCGGGCAACCCCTGGGCAGACATGCGGCGGACTGTACCAAACTGTACTGTCAGAGACCGATAGTCCAGCACACGGACTGCTTGAACACGAGCGTGTTGGATTGCTCGGTCACGTTTATGGTGGATAAGAACATTTGTCTGCTTGGAGTTCAAGTAAGTTCGTAGTATAGTAATTAGTTAAGTAAATCGGGCAATGGATTGGGCAACTACTGGGCAGATGGCCCGTGCTCCACCATCTGCCCAGTAGAAGCGCCAGTGTGAACCAGCGGCTCGCCAAACTTGCCTACTTCATCGGGCAGCCCGTCGGGCAGCCGCTGGGCAGACATGCGGCCGACTGTACCAAGCTTTACTGCCAGAGACCGATAGTCCAGCACACGGACTGCTTGAACACGAGTGTGTTGGATTGCTCGGTCACGTTTATGGTGGATAAGAACATTTGTCTGCTTGGAGTTCAAGTAAGTTTGTAGAATAGTAATTAGTTAAATAAATCGGGCACTAACAAGTTTTTCCTCCCTGATTAAGATATGAAGCAATCAAAGGACATGCACCAACCTTTGATTCTACAGTTAGGGTTAGGAATAAAGACGAAAATTAAAGATTTGCTCTAAAGGATTCGTATCCAGAGCCGTAAAATATTTTTCAACACACTTGCTCATAAAGTGGCTCTATGGTCACCGCAATTAGGCACATAATGACACCCATAATCAAACTGTGACTTTTTCATTGCTATAACTCACTAGTGAGTTATAGATATTTTTTTTTTAATTTTATTGGTTGATTTCATGGAATTGTATGTACTTGCGTTGAGTTGCTTTGTTCTTATTAAAAAGGTTTTATTCAAAAAAAGATCGTGTTCAATAGAACAAACAAATTAATGTTCCTTTTGCTTGCTTATTTCATGCAACTTCTTATTTAAATAGATAATTTTAACTCGTACGTGTTTAATAAATAAAACTTTCACTCAAGTATAACTTTTGTTTTCTCTGTAATAAAAGAAAACTTTAAATCCCCATTTTGTACGTGGCAGAATAGGCGCAAATCTTATGCGCGAAAAAAAAACTTTTCTCTTTAGTCTGTGGCCGATCGCAATGCGCGCGCATAGGAAAACTGATTAATTGTTTCCGCCCGAAACATTTTTTACAACTCGTTTTCACTGTTGAAATTATAGTTATTTATTAATTAAAATGTCTACAAGTACTAGTTACGATGAAAATGATTTATGTTGTACACCGCCCGATATAAGATGTGAAGCCCTTAACGTTATAGAAAGTTTACTACCTGAAAACTCCAAGGAAAAATATCTATTAGCGTACCTACCAAAATTTCATAAAATGGCAAAACAGCAAGAATACGCATTCTTTTTCAGAAAATGTGTTCATGGCGTACTTTAAAGAATTATCTTCTAAGTACAAACCTAGCTCTTTGTGGTGTTTATGCTCAATGTTAAAAAGTACAGTCCGAACAAAGAATGGAGTGGACTTAAAAACATACTCTAATTTGTAAGCTTATCTAAAGAGACTATCCGATGGATTTAGAAGCAAGAAATCAAAGGTTTAATCGTCGGATGATATTGAAAAATTTATAAAAGATTCCTACTGACGAAACACCAAGTACATCAAATGATTGGATTTCACCTACCTACACGAATAATGAGCCATCTGAAATTACAATAGAACATGAAGTATTTCAATAAATAATCTATCTGTTGAGACCGCTATGTCATCAAAAACAGTTAATTATAATTTTACTAACTGCATATTTACTAATTGTTTCTCTAAATAAACTTTTTATCTACTAAATAAAATGAGTTTTTATTGTTATTTTATTCACAAGTGTGTTGAAAAACGTCGTATGATACACGTGTGTATTGATGATTACCGTCCTTGGCTCTCTTAAGACCCTCGCCTACGGCTCGGGTCTCAATGGCGCCGCGGCGGTAATCACCAATGTTACACACTAGTACCATAATGTACTATTATCTACGCATATATCTTAAGTGCTCTAAAATGCGTTCAGAAACCATAGGTAATGACCAGCATTATCAACCAGTAGGAATTAACGGAGTCGTAATGATAACATGTGTACGTAACTAATGAGTTCTGATTTATGAAAGTACTCTTTCTGAGTATCTTGATCCTCTTGTTTCACCTTCCAGTAACCACAGTGATTGTTTGTAATTTGAGCGAATATTCGTTGTTTAGATTGCTGTCTTGTTCTTCACCACCTTGTCGCGACATACCTTCTATGATTGATGATTGTTGGTGTCCAGCTGAATGTCGAAGACTACACCACCTTGCACGCGGCGTAGCTCCAATGTTTGATTGATGATTGTTGGCGTCCAGGTGCACAACGAAGACTTCCCACTGCTTGCGGCGAAGCTCCAATGCTTGATAAATGTCCAGCTGAACGATGAAGACTCCACCACCTTGTTGTGTGTGGCGAAGCTCCAATACTTGATAATTGATGTGTCCAGCTGAACGACGAAGACTTTCCACTGTTTGCGGCGAAGCTCCAATTCTTGATAAATGATATGTCCAGCTGAACGGCGAAGATTCCACCACCTTGTTGTGGCGAAGCTCCAGTGTTTGATAATGATATGTTGATATTCATTCTTGATAATGATATGATGTTGATTGTTGATGTTCTGAATTTATGGTTATGAGGTAACCTCGAAACTTACTTGAGAAGTTAGATGATAGATGCTTGTTGTAAATAACATTGTGGTTTCACTGATGGTGGTTGAAACATGGAAGGTGCTTGATGTTGATAGTTCTCGGATAGAGCAGCTTCGTGTGCTGCCATATTTGCGCTGGTTGTTCGGTGTACTCGCGCCCCTGCGATATATGCGCCTTCTCAATTCAACTGGTGAGACCCGCTTGTGGGAGGCCAGTGAACCGATTCGCTAGGTATCGCAAAGGGGCCTGAAATCCATCTAGCTCGATGGACCATTATGTACGGCGCAGGCTTCGGTTGTCACCTAGGCCCGCGCCATACATGAAGAGATGATGATGTTGAGGTTGTTACATGTTGGTTTTGGAGACACAAGACCACGTCACGTGGAAACTGTTTATTGTTGAATGTATTACATGGTGTAGTTGGGTGTGACGGGTCCTTTCTCGATCGCTGCTCGATAGTATCTCGTTTAATTGTAATAAATTGATTTAAAATGTAAAGTAAAAACAGCTGACACGCGACCTACATAGTATGTGGCCACGTGCAGCTGAAATGTGCGAGCTTGGCTCGTACAACATGACCTACTGAAATCAGTAGGTAATGAGTTTAAATTTGGAACAGCTCTCAAATTCAAATGGGTGTCTATTTTAGTATCTATAGATATTAAAACAGTTATCACGACGAATGCCAAATTCAGTATATTTTTTAGGCAGTGCCTCCGCTGCCGGCGCCGGTCCCTAATACCGGTACCGACACCGGCACCGTTATTGGGAGCCGGCGCCGGTACCGGCCAATTCTTCCAATATCGATACCGGTGCCGGCACTAGCCACTAAACTCACTGGAGATTTTATACGACCGATTCACTCATTCGACGTTAGTTTGTGAACTCTATATGTTATTATGATATGAAAAAACGTATGTAGGCGCTTTATACACACGACCTAAACTTAAGTCGCTCGCTCGCTTCGCTCACTCGCTCATGTTTTGGTCACAGGAAACCTAACCTACACTCCATGGGCAAAGTTTTTTTGTGTCTGTCGTGTTTGTGTGTGTCGTGTCTGTCTGTGTCTGTGTTACTTTCGTCCTAAGCTTGAGTCTCTCATACGTGTGGCTGAATATCCTTCAATTGCTTAACTTCAATTGTTTAACTATTGTGTCTGGTATTGGCGCAGCTTGAAGAGATATAAAACGAGAAAAAAAAACTATTTTATTACACAAATAAACATACAAATACAATAAAATCTTTTCTCTTGATAAAATTAGTCTAATCATAAAATAATTAATAATTTAACTAAGATATAAACAAAAATTTTTACTCATGAAATGACAGAAATCAAATCACCACGAGTTTATGAGTACTGACTGACAAACAATTAACAAAAATATATCAAGTTTGACGTTTTTTTTTTTTGGTGCCGGCACCCGATGCACGAATTTAAGGATGCCGGCGCCGGCACTGGAGTCACTTGCCTATTTTTTAGTATAAATCGCACGACATTTGATCTCGAGTGACACAAGAATAGGGGCGTTCATTTGTTTGTCTATGATTAAAAATAATTACAGATTTGAATTTCGGAACGCCGCTATTCCGAGTTGTGATTTGTTTGTTGATGTTTTACTGTCTACGAGTGTTTGTGAAAAGTTGAAACGAATTATGTTCACTATGATAATTATGTGTGTAGATAAAGTAGTGTATGCAACTATACATAATTAGGCATTACAACTCATGTGATGCATTATGAACCCACATTCGTGTTGTAATGCCCTTCATTATGCACAGTCGCATAAACTAGTATTAAAAATCGTAACCCCCAGGTGCCGACGCAGGCGCCGAGCGACGGCAGCGCGCTGTGCCTGGGCGGCGCGGCGCTGGGCGCGCCCGCGGCGGCCGGCTACAGCGAGCTGCTGTACGCGCACCTGCTGGACGCGGACGGCGCGCGCCTCACCTACACGCACTACACCAGCCGCGTGCCGCACCGCCACCTGCTCGACATCATGTTCAACCGGCCCGTCTACATACAGCGGAACAAGGTGGGTCACTGGTGAAGTTGTTACCGTCCGCGCGCCTCACCTACACGCACTACACCGAGATGGAACAAGACTACGTCACGACAAGTGTTGCCACTGATTGTGCTTTTCAGTAAATTTAACGACTTTCTCAATTACTTTAGAATATTTAATAAAATATTAAATAACTTAACTATTTTGTATCTCGTGTAATTCATCTACTTAATATTTTATAAATTGATATAAAGAATAAAAAAATAATTTGTAACCGTTATATAAAGTTCAAACATGCATTTTGCTTGGGTAATTTAAGTACACATAGAGACAGCACATCAAATTGACAAGTGTCATACTGACAAGAAAAAAAGATTTCTGAAAGTCAGAAAGACAATCTGGCCCATCTTTCGGGGCGCATTTCCAGTTCCGTAATACTAATAACATGAAAAAATGTTCAACAGGTGTACAAAGTGGGCATCGTGTTCAACAAGGTGGGTTGGTACCCGATGGGCACCTGCGCGCACCAGGTGGAGGCCGAGTCGGTGTTCTTCAACTTCGGCATCGGCCAGAGCAGCGACTCCGTCCGCGACGGACTCATACGGTCCATCATCTTCACGTACTAGCACCCGGCTGGGGTGCCGATAGTGCTCTCGTAATATCACTTTTTTACTATAAAGGACTAAAGGTGTCATTTTTGAGACGCTGTGTCACCGGTTTTTTGTATGAGATTAACCATTAGTTTTGTGACGTAGCGTTTCAAAAATGGCACTTTAGGGCGCTCCGTCCGCGACGGACTTATCCGGTCCTTCATCTTTACGTACTAGCACCCGGCTGAGGTGCCGATAGTGCTCTCGTAATATCACTTTTTTACTATAAAGTCTTTGAGATCCGACAATACCGGAACAATAGTAAAACAATGGAAGCTGCACCATATGGTACCATGCGGGTTTTGACCGGTTTCAAAAATGACACCCTTGGTTGTCATCTTTGAAACGCTGTGTCACCGGTTTTTTTATGAGATAAACCATTTGTCTGACTTAGCGCTTCAAAAATGCCACTTTAGGGCGTTCCGTCCGCGACGGCCTCATACGGTCCATCATCTTCACGTACTAGCACCCGGCTGGGGTGCCGATAGTGCTCTCGTAATATCACTTTTTACTATAAAAGACCAAGGTTGCCATTTTTGAGACGCTGTGTCACCGGTTTTTTGTATGAGATTATCCATTAGTTTTGTGACGTAGCGTTTCAAAAATGGCACTTTAGGGCGTTCCATCCGCGAAGGCCTCCTCCGGTCCTTCATCTTCACGTACTAGCACCCGGCCGGGGTGCCGATAGTGCTCTCGTAATATCACTTTTTTACTATAAAGGACTAAAGGTGTCATTTTTGAGACGCTGTGTCACCGGTTTTTTGTACGAGATTAACCATTAGTTTTGTGACGTAGCGTTTCAAAAATGGCACTTTAGGGCGCTCCGTCCGCGACGGACTTATCCGGTCCTTCATCTTCACGTACTAGCACCCGGCTGGGGTGCCGATAGTGCTCTCGTAATATCACGTTTTTACTATAAAGGATCAAGGGTATTATTTTTGAAAGGCTGACTATTCGATTAGAGTGACGACGAGGCGAGAACTGGGGAGAGGTGCGGGGACGGGGAACGGGGACGCATATTGCGCGGGACCTTACGAGATTCCGTTCTGTATGTAATACTTATCATGGTATAATAATATACTGCGCCCGTGGTCACGTGGGTGACACGAGCCAACGTCACCGCCACTACAGACGGTTCAGTGTTACCGGTACTGTAAAATCAAACACCCCAACTTTCATTATTCACGTATATCTGAATCGGATTAAACCATGTCCATTTTTACAAATAACCTATTTATGGAAAAATAAGTTAGACTTGTTAATGAATAACAAGTATAACCTAATTTTTTATGCATTACAATATTTATTGTCATGAATAATGGCAGGCAAACGTTCCCTAAATCTTAACTTAGTCACATTAAAGTGGCAACTCTGTGGTGACGTAGGCTCGTGTCACTGCCGGAATAGCAGACCTGTTTTTTTGGATCATGATACTTATATTAAATTTGTGGCCCAGGTTTCACTCAAGATAAGCGAGGCTGCGCTGTGTGTTTACAACTAATGACATTTTGTAAGTGACACTTCGAAAAATGCTGATTCTAACATGACTAACCCGAGCTGACGGGTTAGTCATGTTAGAATCAGCTATTGGCCGACATGTTTCGACCTCATCTGTTGGTCTTCATCAGAGCGAATGTGACTAAAGGCCCGACATGTTCATTTACATCTACATTTTCGAAATCCGTATATCATCGAAAGATAGTTCCAAAGAAGTTACACACAATCTAGAATGCTTACGAAATGATAAAGCCGCCGTTTCCGAAGAAGATACCTTAAGTTATCCCTGTCCCTTTCTACATTATTACACTGCCAGTCTGCGGGAAAGGGATGGAGATAACTGGACATATTGTTTGGGAAGGTATTTACACACTATGGAAATATAAACATTAAGTACGTGGTATTAGGTTTAGTTTTTGATGTTCAATTAAGTATATTCAATATTCAATCGTAGTTGAACATAATTTCTTTGGATATTTCATCTTGAATACCGCCAAATTCATACAAGTAAACAAACGTTTTCTCAAGCTCTTTTAGTTAAAATGTGTTTTGTCTCGTTCTTACTATGTCAGATATTGAAAAGAGGGAAAGAGACAAAAGATGTTTGAACCAAAACAGGTTTAGCAAACGGCTGTATATTTTTATATAGGTAGCGGCACGAAACTCTAGCGCTGATCATTATTGCGCAGAAGTCAAAAATTAGTTCTGTTCTGTACCCATGCGCAGTATCCCCTATACATTTTACTCAGCGCTAAACTTCCGTGCTGCTTCTTGTATGAGGGTTACTCATTAACACGACAGTCGTTCGGTAGTCCGTATTTCAATGTCAAACCAGACAGACTCAGCATTTTCGCGTAGCGCTCGATGTTGCATAATACTGAAACGTGGACTTAGCTGCGTATGCATTTTAATTAAGTATTTATTTTAGTGTGCAGTTGTTTTTTTATATTTATTTTTTATGTCTTCTGTCTACTTCAAAACAATATGTTAGTGAATACATACCAAGCTCCACCCTTAATCAAGCCGAGGCAGCCTTGACAAACCTTATGTCTTTGACATAAAGTTTAAATCCAATTAAAAAAATTACACCAGCACCCGTAGCATGGCACCGTTGATAAACAAAGATAAAGTTTATATCGTGCGACGGACTAGTGCCATCCCGGTCATTATTGTTCTGTGGAGGGAGACAGTGATAGACGATAGAGCTCGATAAATGCTGTCGTCGGTGCTTGCTAAGGGTGCAATGCCCGGCTAAGGGTTAGCAACCAACCATAGTGCCTGGCCTGTGCCTCTACAAAGCTAACTTCCTACGCCTTGATTGGTCAGCCAAAATCTGTATATTTAAGATCTTTTACGTATATGCGAAGTCTTTTAGATCCGCAAGCAGGTGGTATTTACTCTGTATCATTCGTACTGTGTCTGTTGGTCAATGTGACATAGGTACAGAATGAATATAAGTAACATACAGAGCAGAATCTACTAAGGTCCCGCGCAATAAGCGCCTTCTTTCCCCGTCCCCGCACCTCCCCCGTTCTCGCCTTGTAGAGGCGCCCGCTCAACACCCTTCGCAAGGTGAAAATGGAGGAGAGGTGCGGGGACGAGGGACGAGGACGCATAGAGATTCTGATCTGTATGTATTACTTGTATTCATTCTGCGACATAAGTTTAGCAAGCATTGTTATTTTTTATGATTACAAAGGTTACGAATTGTAGGAGTTTGTACAGTTATCGGTTTGAAACTGAATTAGATGTAAATGATAGTATAGTTAAAAATGAGCTATCAGAATAATGAAAAGATTTTTTTTGTGTGTAACACTTTGTTTTTTGTACCTATATCTACCTAATGTATGATATCATAAAGTATTGTATAATAGATAATAAAAGATGTTTAAATAATTTCGGTGTTTTATTAAAGAATGCCGTGTGATATCCGGCAGAGTAGAATAGGCAGTAGCGGTTTTAGGGTAGGGCGCGGTTGGGCGACCGCCCAGGGCGCCGGATATACAGGGGCGCCACGGCCGCGCCGCTCCTGTATATCCCCTCGCAGGCCTATTTTACTCGTGAATTCCTACAACTTACCGAAAAAATGGTTATATTCGTATATTTTTAGTTTTTTAATAATTAGTTATTATTGTATATCGCAAACGATTAGTTTTATTTTATGTTTTCTTGGTGCAATAAAGATTTTTCAAATGCGTTTGAATAGGGGTGACGACAGAGTTCGAAAAGTATGATTGTAATTAGTCCGTCTCTTAGATTATCCAAAAAGAATGGATCCGTATTATTCTGTTTACCAAAAAAGTAAAAATTCACAAAGATACGGAGCGTCAAAGTTCCGGAGTGGGGGCTTGCAACGTCACACTTATGTAAAAATCGTACCCAGCCGTGACGTCACGCGAAATTTATATGCGCTATATCTTTGTCATTTTTGATTTCTCAGAGAAAAGAAAAACTAATTTTTAATAATTTAACCGATGGACAAAAATATTTTTCCATTCGTTGTGCCTATTGCAGTTATGTAGGGCGTGCCGCAAAAATCTCGCCCAGGGCGCTGGTAGTGCTAAAACCGGCACTGAGAATAGGACCACACCAAGTTTTCCCGTGGATGTCGTAGAAGGCGACTTAGGGATTACAAGCCAACAAAGATTATAAACATCAATGAGGCTTTCCAATTCATCTGGCCAGCGTGGAGAGTGCAGGCTTCCGAATGTTCTGGCAGCTCTGACCAAGTATGGCCCTGGTAGTACAGAGAGGGTCGTGCTTCTGTAGTGTAGTGAAGACTAGAAAAACCTGATGATGATTACAAAAAATATTGCCCTAGGGCCTTTGGTTACCTAGCTACGCCACTGCGAAATAATAGGAATCTTTTTTTGACAATCAAAGGTGTTAATGGTACTGATGAACACTTTGTAAAGATTTATCTTTCCTAAGCTATCTACTATCAAAAAGTTGAATTAAAACAGAGATTGAAAATAAACAAAATCGCAAGGCAGGCCCAAGTACCTGCCGCATACTTTTACTAAAGTAAATCGGCAACGTAATATGGCAACCCAATAAAATAAATGTCACTTTTGACTTTTGTCATGTTGGAACTATGGGAATTGCTAAAGTTTATGATGTGAATTATCAATGTTTTTCGCTTAAATAAAACATATTTACCTTATCTTATTTATAAAAACAAACACATGTGGTTTGATACATCTCCTAGATAGTGTTTACTGCAGCATTCACGCGTGTGGCTTAAGCTGTTTAGATGTTATAAGTGAGAATGTCTCGGAACAGATGCGACGGGCTCCTAGCCCGAGTTGATTTTCCTCTTTACACGTTACAAACGCTGACTAATCGGCATGTCCTGGTCGCCGGAGGTGGTGGAGCCTCTAATACAGGCGTTGCTAATGGTTTTGTGAGTATACTCTCGAGTTATCCCTATTAAACAATTATTCTGCTAAATGGTTTCGCATACGTGTCATTGACAGAAAACCTTGAATAATCAATTTTAAAATCAAGTTATATACTCAAGGAAATGTGTATTCTTTATTCAGAATGTTTGTGTATATATTTGTAGGAGATATTCGAAATATCGCATAATGGGAAGAGGTTTGTGGCTGAAGAGGTGATGCGACATGAAACTGGGCCTAACGTGGTGATGACGTGCTCTGTGCACAGCAGCCAGAACCGCACGTACCTGACAGCGGGGCAGGAGAGCCACTGCCAGCTGTATAAAGTGAACATCCGCATGGTGGACCCAGCTGAGATGCGCCGGGGAAGCTTCCGGGCTGAGAACGGGCTAGTTCGGCGCAGGAGGCGGACGGTGTCGGAAAACGACAATATCTCGAGAACAGATAGCAATAGCAATACAACAGAGAAGCGAATATCATTTGAGATACGACCCACGGACAGTGTACAGACAGATTTTGGGTGAGAAATACATTATTTTTCTTTTATCAACATCTGCTATTTAACTTTGGTATATAGTATACATTTGAAGGATTCATTTATATCCCATAAAAGCATTCAATGAAGCCATTATAATTCTCATACTAGAAATAAAACACAAATTAACATCAAATATTATTCCTAGTTTAGCCAGCTAACCTGTTTCTGATGTATGTAAATATTGCACATTCCATAATCATTGTTTTGTAACAGTTCTGAAAAGAATGCAATAACAAGCATAGCTGAATTGCATATGTTAATTATTCAGTTAAATTGGAAAGTAAGATGTTAATGAGGTAGTTTCCAACAACTGAAATCAGTACTTTTTTCTATAAGTCAGAAAAAACATTTTCTGTGGGATTTGAATGAAATAAAGACTAAATGACATCATAGTTTCTTGGAGTAAAATAGTGATCTTAATATCAGTTTTTCCACAATAATTAATTTAAAATAATGTTGAAAATGGATATGATCAATGACAAGTGATGTTTTTATTCTATTAACAGTACCAAATTATTATTTTTGACCCAGGAAACTACCATATTGTTGTAAGATTTCATTACAGATATTACTAAATTTTAGTTTTAGAATTTTTATCTACTACTTTGAAATCTTACTGCATTGTGTATGTGTTTGGAAGTAAGGCAATAATAATGGGTTCATAATAATGTTCATTTTTTTTTCCATTAAATGTTTAACTTTGGAGATTCACTCATTTTTTGAGTAACTTCACCAGACCCAGATGGCATTAAGAAATGGGACCAGCTGTTACTTATACTGATTACTGTTTACTTGAAACATGCACCCATGAATGTGTATATGCTCTGATATAAAGACATGATTGTCTTTATCCCTAAGCAGACATAGTATTTTGGTTTTGCGGCTCTAGGCATACAGAGCCCAGGGCCTTTGTTGTGTAAGGGGTGTTTAAAATTAAATAAATTTATTATTATCATTTATTTATTTATTAGCATTTAGCTGCCAAGGGCCAACTGTAGATGGGTTGTGGCACACAAACGCCTCTTCCAGCTGCTTCCAAGCTTCTCTGAATATTATTGTTCTTTACCATGATGGGCTCTCAATCTTTTTTATATCATCACACCAACACTTTTTTTTTGTTTTTTGTCTTTTCTTTTTCCATTTGAAATAAATCCTCGGTGCAAATATTTTTATTCTCTCTGAGCATGTAGCCTGTATATGATTATCATTATAAACATTACATTTCAGAAACGACCCGTTGCAACGAATAGTGAGGATCAGTCATAATGGCAAGCTCATGGCCACTGGTGGCATGGACACCAAAGTCAGAGTGTGGAGTTTCCCAAAGATGGAACTGTTGTTTGTGCTAGAGGGACATAGTAAAGAGGTACGTTTATTTAGACATTCTAAACACATAGGCTAAGGGTTGGGCTACATCAGAGAGCAGGGAATATCACTCTTCTATGCCGCTATCCTTGTCTGTCGTTTAGAATCTTCATTTGCTAGAGCGAGAGCGAGAGATAGCGACGGAACGCTTCAAGCCCGGCAGGTGCTGTCCTTTTTGCTGTTGTTTCTGCTGTTTTCTTTTTAATAGATTTTACTACAATGCAACGCATTACTGCGCTTTCGCATGTGCCACTGGGCTTGTCCGCATTAAGATGGGTGGCCACAAGCGTCATAAAAAATCATGAGCACCGTTCGGAAGGCACGTTAGGCCGTTGGTCTCTTCTGTCATTAAGCTACATTAGATGCCTTTAGGCGGCTTGAAAAATAAGACATCAGTGTTGGCCAGTTACACGAAAAACGAAACTACAAGGGACAAAAGAATGCACGTGTTATCTCTGGCGAGAGAATCTAGGTCACCATGTCAAACGGCCTACTTACATCACCCACCTGTTTATGTTTTCCATGTTTGGTTTACATTCTTTGACTATAAAACCTGTAAAGACAGTTGTCATGTATGTGTCGTATTACTAGTGTATGCCGGCGTCTTCGCCTGGATCGGAAATGTTTTTTATGTATGGTGTCTTTAACCGAATTGCGATATTTTTCTTTTATGTCTATTGACTAATATTTGAAGAAGACTGGACTGATTTAGTATATTCTTTTTTTGTTTGAAAGGGCATACTTGTAAGGTAGTCCCATAGATTTCATTAAAATCGGTTGTGTAGTTTGGGGTGAAGTCGGTTTTTAGTTTCGAAAAAATATCTGCAGCCTTTTTCGCCTTTTTAAAATAATAGTACCTGGGCGACCGAGCTTTGCTCGGTTACATCTCAAACATTAACTAAATTTTTTTAAACTTGTCTAGAAACAATGCAAAATAAAATAAAAAATATAAACTTAAACATAAAAAAAACAAAAGTAAGTCACCGAGTGGGACTCGAACCCGTAACATTCTTTCTAGCGGTCGGTATCCTTAACCGCTGGGCTAAAAACAAGGCGTCGGCGCGACGAAATTAGCGACCATATTCTGCGTGGAAAGAAAAACGCATGAAAACTCGAAAACACGCGTTTTCCCAAACATAAAACTAATCTAGATCGATTGTTTACCCCCGAAAACCCCCATATACAAATTTTCAGCGAAATCGTTAGAGCCGTTTTCGAGATCACAGAAATTTATAAATATATATATATACAAGAATTGCTCGTTTAAAGGTATAAGATATAGCCTATGTCATTCGCTAATAGAAAGGATAGGCTTTCTTTAGATGAAATATTTTAAAAAAATCAAACTAGTCGTTTTTGAGTTTGTCCAAAACTAACAAACATACAATTAAATCTTTAATTCTTGATAATATTAGTATAGATAGGTTAATGTATTAATGTGTAATATGAAATTACAGATTCAAATCATTCATAGCGAAAGTTAGGATGAATGGATGTTTGTTGCGCTCTCACGCCTAAACGGCTCAATGGATTGGGTTGAAATTTGGCATGTAAATAGCTTAATATCAGAATTGAAACTTTGGATACTTTTTATCCCGGAAAAATGTGTGGCTCCCGTGGGATTGTCAAATGCCCTTACTAAAAACGCGGGCAACAGCTAGTCACTAATATTATAAAGGCAAAAGCTTGTGAGTGTGTGTGTATGTTTGTTACTTCTTCGCATGCCAAAAGCTGGACCTATTTTGATAAAATTTGGTATGCAGGAAGTTGAAACCCGGGATTAACACAGGCTACTTTAGGCGCGGGTAACACCGCGGACAACAGCTAGTCTTAAATAAAAATAAGATACGAAATATTGTGTTAACACAAACATTTTATTGTTGTATTAAACTAGTTCGTATCTGCGTCTAATGCGAGGCGTAAGGTCAAGTGGTTTGTGATAAAAAGTGTCTCGTCTACACCTCTAGTGTGCTGTAAGCTGGCAGATAATAATAACAAAGCAAAGAAAGGCGATATCTAGGACTTTATACCTATTTATTTTATAGCAATTTTTTTGTATACTAATATTTTTTAATCTCTGGTGTAATAAACAAATCACAGAGACAAAAAACTCAAGCGGACCACCTTCAGCGTGATAGAGCGTGTAGGTTTAGGTTGTAAAGATATTATCAAAATCTCAAGAAAAAAAAAATTGACACCCTCTTTACTTGTATGGAAGCTACAATAAAAAAATTAAAGTTTTGTTTTACTTCTTCTTTGGCATGATCAATATAATATACACATGCCAAATTACAGATTTCTAGTACTTATAGTCTCTGAGTAAAACCGTAGACGGGCAGACTGATAGACATATAAAGGTGCCTTGTTAACAACGGAAACCTAACAACGCAGAAACAGTAACACGTTTCTTGAATAATGGATCCTTTTAATTTTTAACTTATTTTTTATAAATTTGTTGTTACATCCACCACAAAAATAAATCATCTGTAAAAATTTCAACTGTTTAGCTATCACGGTTCATGAGATACAGTCTGGTGATAGACAGACAGTAGCGTCTTTGTAATAGGGTCCCGTTTTCACCCTTTGGGTCACCATCATCATCATCATCAGGTCTTTTTTGTCTCCACTGCAGGAGCATGACTCTTTCTGTTCTACCAGAGCAGCCAGAGGATTTGGCCTTCACTCTGCGTGCTGGCCAGACGGGTTGGAGAGGTCTCGCTGATGTTTTCAGCTTGGTTTAGCTTTTATGTCCTAAGTTGCCTTCTACGACATCCACGGGAGGACTTGGAGTAATCCTATTCTACTCTGCCGGAAACCACACGGCATACCTTTGAATTTGGACACGGAATTAGCTGCTTACCAATAACTCATCAGATACTCTTTCCTAAACGTCAAAAACAACATACTCTTATGGGATTTTTATGAAATACAGGCTAATGATGTCATAGTTTCTTGTCTTGTAGTCAAATAGCACTCTTAATATCAGTTTTTCTGCAATATTAAAGCTAAAATCACTTTGAAGATGGATATGATCATGTGATATTATTTTGTGACGTTTTATTTTCTCAACATACATACATACATACATACATACATACATAATATCACGCCTGTTTCCCGCAGGGGTAGGCAAAGTAATTTGTTTTTGTTTCTGGAAAATACCTAATTCTAAAAACTAAAGCTATCCTTTATGCCAAGTCATGACCTGACCAAGGTGGAAAGCGCTGGATGCAAGCCGCTCTAGATTGGTCATTTTGGAAATCTGTGGGAGAGGCCTATGTCCAGCAGTGGACGTTCTTCTTTCTTGTCGTATTCCTCATGACTGAGGGTCGTGACCACCATAATTGGTTCTGAGTACGCGGTCTTTCCAGGCTGCTCTATTTTGGGCCATGTGTATAGTGGCTTGGGTGTTGCACTTCAGTGCACTTAAAAGGGGATCGGTCCATCTTGTTGGGGGTTTGCCTCTAGGTCGTAGTAGTGGACGTTATGCGGCTGAAATGATAACGAAGGAACATTGACTTCACAGCTGGACGACCTAGACTTCAGTCCGTGCGACAGACAACTGGTGAGCATCGGCAAGGACGGGGTCGCCAACATATGGAGCACGGCGCAGCGCCGCGAGCCTGTGCTGCGGATCTCGTGCACGCCGCCCAACGGGAACAAGTACCTCTTCAGGAGGTGCAGGTCAGTGCTGTAGGGGACTGGAGGAGAAGCAGCTGGCAGCATTAAACGGCTAGGAGTAGAGATATGTAATAGGGTTCCGTAGTTACGAATGCCGACTTTGAGTTCACGCGACTTAAAACGTGTAAACAACTAATTTTCTTTTTAATTTCTATGAAGTTTTTCTTTTCAGGCTACATTTTATAAGTTGATCGCCTATAATTTTTTAATTTATAAACCCTACTTAGCTTTGATAATTTTCCTTTCACGTATCTATATAAAACCGTTTTGTGGACGACGGCACTTGACTCTTAACAGAAATTATAGTCTCTGAGTAAAATTGCGGACGGACGGACATAATAGTTTCCTTGTTTACTACGGAACCCTAAATAGGAAAATGTACCTAATGTAAAAGCTGATGTGTGCGAGAAACGAAAGTTAATGGACTGTATTTATGAGTTTGAATCTTTACATGGATCGAACGCGACTTCGCTGAACTTTCTACAAGGTTATTACTGTGACAAAGGATGGATTGCGATATGAGACTCACCTTGGAGATCTTCTCTGGCGAAGTCCTGTTCCCTCTTGCGCAGAGTCAATCAGCTTGATACATTGCTGGGCCCAGATATATCTTACTAAATTCCTGCTGCACTTGGGAATATACGCAGTTACTTGCTCACAACGCAATCGTTCGTTACAAATGAAAGTATGAATAAATTAAATAACTACTAATGGCAATATCCAACATGATGAATTAGCGAAAATCTGACAGGTTCAATTGTTACTTGCCGACGTGATCATTTTTTTACTATTTCAGGTTTGCTTCAATCGAAGACAAAAAAGGTGCTTACCGGATGTTCACGATCGCGAACCCGCTCGCTCGCTCGGGCAAGCAGAAGGGGCTCATTCAACTGTGGGACCCTACGGATGGGACCCTAAAGAAAACTGTCATAGTTAATGAGTCGCTGTCAGCGCTGGCGGTGAGGGACGATGGCCGGTTCGTGGGGGTCGGGACCATGTTCAGCGGGTCGGTGGATATCTACGTCGCGTTTAGTTTGCAGGTATGTTGAATGTATTTAAATAAAAATATTGTTATCCTTTTGCTACACCCAAACTGGGTACATGTTTATCTGCACAATGTATTATTAACTTTATGCTTACATGTATGCGAATAAATGACTTATGTTACTTTAGTCAGAAGGAGAAAGTTTATACATACATACAAAAATGCTCCATGAAATTATCTTTCTGAAAATGCACAATGTGGAAGGGACATACCATATGTCCCTTCCAAGTGGAATATTAAAACTTTTTTTTTCAAAAAAAAATTTCTAGCCTTGGAACTGACTTTACCCGCAAGCTACACAACTGATTTTAATAATATTTTTATGGGAACAACTACCAAGCATGTCTTTTGAAAAAATAATTCTTTAAATTGTCCAGGCGTATACTGTAATCGGAGGTTATTAATACGTCGGAAAACATTCCTAATTAAATAAAAAAAATAATATCATCTTCCTTTTTTGAGGTCGGTTAAAAGATGACGTGTGGTTTCCGGTAGAGTAGAATACGGCCGGTACTCCAAGTCCTCCTGTGGATGTTGTAGAAGGCGACTTAGGAAATACAAGCTAAACAAAACTTATAAACATCAATGAGTTCTCTCCAACCCGTCTGGCCGGCGAGGAGAGTGTTGGCCAAGTCCTCTGGCTGCTCTGGCCAAGTACGGCTCTGGTAGTAAAGAGAGGGTCGTGCTCCTGCAGTGTAGACAAAAAGACCTAATGATATAAATATCAATGAGACCTCTCCTCCCCATCTGGCCAGCGAGGAGGGTGCAGGCTGGGTTTTCTGTCTGCTCTGGCCAAGTACGGCTCTGGTAGTACTGTGAGGATCGTGCACCTGCAGTGGAGACAAACAGACCTGATGATATAAACATCAATGAGACTTCTCCAACCCATCTGGTCAGCGAGGAGAGTGTAGGCCGGGTCCTCTGGCTGCTCTGGTCAAGTATGGCTCTGGTAGTACAGAGAGGGTGGTGCTCCTGCAGTGGAGACAAACAGACCTGATGATATAAACATCACCAACCCATCTGGTCAGCGAGGAGAGTGTAGGCCGGGTCCGCTGGTTGCTCTGGCCAATTACGGCTCAAGTAGTTCAGAGAGGGTTGTGCACCTGCAGTGGAGACTTAAAGACCTGATGATATAAACATCAATGAGACCTCTTCAACCCATCTGGCCAGCGTGGAGAGTGCAGGTCAAGTTCTCTGGCTGTCCTCTACAGAGAGAATCGTGCTCCTGCAGTGGAGACAAATCAGGTCACGCCCATTTCCCACAGGGGTAGGCAGGGGTATGGAAGAGATCATGATGATGATGATGACAAAGCTGCTGTTTGTTTCCCAGCGGGTGCTGCACGTGCCGCGCGCGCACATGATGTTCGTGACGGGGCTGGCGTTCGTGCCCGTGCGCGGCTACGGGCCGCCCGTGGCCAGCCGCAGCGACGCCGCGCTGCTGTCCATCTCCGTGGACAACTGCCTGTGCGTGCACAGCCTGCCGCCGCCCTGTGTGTACTCACTTTGTTTGTATGTAACTACGGGCCGCCCGTGGCCAGCCGCAGCGACGCCGCGCTGCTGTCCATCTCCGTGGACAACTGCCTGTGCGTGCACAGCCTGCCGCCGCCCTGTGTGTACTCACTTTGTTTGTATGTAACTACGGGCCGCCCGTGGCCAGCCGCAGCGACGCCGCGCTGCTGTCCATCTCCGTGGACAACTGCCTGTGCGTGCACAGCCTGCCGCCGCCCTGTGTGTACTCACTTTGTTTGTATGTAACTACGGGCCGCCCGTGGCCAGCCGCAGCGACGCCGCGCTGCTGTCCATCTCCGTGGACAACTGCCTGTGCGTGCACAGCCTGCCGCCGCCCTGTGTGTACTCACTTTGTTTGTATGTAACTACGGGCCGCCCGTGGCCAGCCGCAGCGACGCCGCGCTGCTGTCCATCTCCGTGGACAACTGCCTGTGCGTGCACAGCCTGCCGCCGCCCTGTGTGTACTCACTTTGTTTGTATGTAACTACGGGCCGCCCGTGGCCAGCCGCAGCGACGCCGCGCTGCTGTCCATCTCCGTGGACAACTGCCTGTGCGTGCACAGCCTGCCGCCGCCCTGTGTGTACTCACTTTGTTTGTATGTAACTACGGGCCGCCCGTGGCCAGCCGCAGCGACGCCGCGCTGCTGTCCATCTCCGTGGACAACTGCCTGTGCGTGCACAGCCTGCCGCCGCCCTGTGTGTACTCACTTTGTTTGTATGTAACTACGGGCCGCCCGTGGCCAGCCGCAGCGACGCCGCGCTGCTGTCCATCTCCGTGGACAACTGCCTGTGCGTGCACAGCCTGCCGCCGCCCTGTGTGTACTCACTTTGTTTGTATGTAACTACGGGCCGCCCGTGGCCAGCCGCAGCGACGCCGCGCTGCTGTCCATCTCCGTGGACAACTGCCTGTGCGTGCACAGCCTGCCGCCGCCCTGTGTGTACTCACTTTGTTTGTATGTAACTACGGGCCGCCCGTGGCCAGCCGCAGCGACGCCGCGCTGCTGTCCATCTCCGTGGACAACTGCCTGTGCGTGCACAGCCTGCCGCCGCCCTGTGTGTACTCACTTTGTTTGTATGTAACTACGGGCCGCCCGTGGCCAGCCGCAGCGACGCCGCGCTGCTGTCCATCTCCGTGGACAACTGCCTGTGCGTGCACAGCCTGCCGCCGCCCTGTGTGTACTCACTTTGTTTGTATGTAACTACGGGCCGCCCGTGGCCAGCCGCAGCGACGCCGCGCTGCTGTCCATCTCCGTGGACAACTGCCTGTGCGTGCACAGCCTGCCGCCGCCCTGTGTGTACTCACTTTGTTTGTATGTAACTACGGGCCGCCCGTGTCCAGCCGCAGCGACGCCGCGCTGCTGTCCATCTCCGTGGACAACTGCCTGTGCGTGCACAGCCTGCCGCCGCCCTGTGTGTACTCACTTTGTTTGTATGTAACTACGGGCCGCCCGTGGCCAGCCGCAGCGACGCCGCGCTGCTGTCCATCTCCGTGGACAACTGCCTGTGCGTGCACAGCCTGCCGCCGCCCTGTGTGTACTCACTTTGTTTGTATGTAACTACGGGCCGCCCGTGGCCAGCCGCAGCGACGCCGCGCTGCTGTCCATCTCCGTGGACAACTGCCTGTGCGTGCACAGCCTGCCGCCGCCCTGTGTGTACTCACTTTGTTTGTATGTAACTACGGGCCGCCCGTGGCCAGCCGCAGCGACGCCGCGCTGCTGTCCATCTCCGTGGACAACTGCCTGTGCGTGCACAGCCTGCCGCCGCCCTGTGTGTACTCACTTTGTTTGTATGTAACTACGGGCCGCCCGTGGCCAGCCGCAGCGACGCCGCGCTGCTGTCCATCTCCGTGGACAACTGCCTGTGCGTGCACAGCCTGCCGCCGCCCTGTGTGTACTCACTTTGTTTGTATGTAACTACGGGCCGCCCGTGGCCAGCCGCAGCGACGCCGCGCTGCTGTCCATCTCCGTGGACAACTGCCTGTGCGTGCACAGCCTGCCGCCGCCCTGTGTGTACTCACTTTGTTTGTATGTAACTACGGGCCGCCCGTGGCCAGCCGCAGCGACGCCGCGCTGCTGTCCATCTCCGTGGACAACTGCCTGTGCGTGCACAGCCTGCCGCCGCCCTGTGTGTACTCACTTTGTTTGTATGTAACTACGGGCCGCCCGTGGCCAGCCGCAGCGACGCCGCGCTGCTGTCCATCTCCGTGGACAACTGCCTGTGCGTGCACAGCCTGCCGCCGCCCTGTGTGTACTCACTTTGTTTGTATGTAACTACGGGCCGCCCGTGGCCAGCCGCAGCGACGCCGCGCTGCTGTCCATCTCCGTGGACAACTGCCTGTGCGTGCACAGCCTGCCGCCGCCCTGTGTGTACTCACTTTGTTTGTATGTAACTACGGGCCGCACGTGGCCAGCCGCAGCGACGCCGCGCTGCTGTCCATCTCCGTGGACAACTGCCTGTGCGTGCACAGCCTGCCGCCGCCCTGTGTGTACTCACTTTGTTTGTATGTAACTACGGGCCGCCCGTGGCCAGCCGCAGCGACGCCGCGCTGCTGTCCATCTCCGTGGACAACTGCCTGTGCGTGCACAGCCTGCCGCCGCCCTGTGTGTACTCACTTTGTTTGTATGTAACTACGGGCCGCCCGTGGCCAGCCGCAGCGACGCCGCGCTGCTGTCCATCTCCGTGGACAACTGCCTGTGCGTGCACAGCCTGCCGCCGCCCTGTGTGTACTCACTTTGTTTGTATGTAACTACGGGCCGCCCGTGGCCAGCCGCAGCGACGCCGCGCTGCTGTCCATCTCCGTGGACAACTGCCTGTGCGTGCACAGCCTGCCGCCGCCCTGTGTGTACTCACTTTGTTTGTATGTAACTACGGGCCGCCCGTGGCCAGCCGCAGCGACGCCGCGCTGCTGTCCATCTCCGTGGACAACTGCCTGTGCGTGCACAGCCTGCCGCCGCCCTGTGTGTACTCACTTTGTTTGTATGTAACTACGGGCCGCCCGTGGCCAGCCGCAGCGACGCCGCGCTGCTGTCCATCTCCGTGGACAACTGCCTGTGCGTGCACAGCCTGCCGCCGCCCTGTGTGTACTCACTTTGTTTGTATGTAACTACGGGCCGCCCGTGGCCAGCCGCAGCGACGCCGCGCTGCTGTCCATCTCCGTGGACAACTGCCTGTGCGTGCACAGCCTGCCGCCGCCCTGTGTGTACTCACTTTGTTTGTATGTAACTACGGGCCGCCCGTGGCCAGCCGCAGCGACGCCGCGCTGCTGTCCATCTCCGTGGACAACTGCCTGTGCGTGCACAGCCTGCCGCCGCCCTTGTGTACTCACTTTGTTTGTATGTAACTACGGGCCGCCCGTGGCCAGCCGCAGCGACGCCGCGCTGCTGTCCATCTCCGTGGACAACTGCCTGTGCGTGCACAGCCTGCCGCCGCCCTGTGTGTACTCACTTTGTTTGTATGTAACTACGGGCCGCCCGTGGCCAGCCGCAGCGACGCCGCGCTGCTGTCCATCTCCGTGGACAACTGCCTGTGCGTGCACAGCCTGCCGCCGCCCTGTGTGTACTCACTTTGTTTGTATGTAACTACGGGCCGCCCGTGGCCAGCCGCAGCGACGCCGCGCTGCTGTCCATCTCCGTGGACAACTGCCTGTGCGTGCACAGCCTGCCGCCGCCCTGTGTGTACTCACTTTGTTTGTATGTAACTACGGGCCGCCCGTGGCCAGCCGCAGCGACGCCGCGCTGCTGTCCATCTCCGTGGACAACTGCCTGTGCGTGCACAGCCTGCCGCCGCCCTGTGTGTACTCACCCTTATTTCATCCAGCACAGAATTCATATAAGTATTACATACATGATGGAAATTCATAGATTCCTGCGCAATATGCGTCTCCGTTCCTCGTCCCCGCACCTCTAACACGTTCTCGCCTTGTGGAGGGTTTTAGGCGCCTACAAGGCGAGAGTGGGGAAGCGATGCGAGGACGGGGAACGGGGACTTAGGGGATTACGTTCTACAATGTAATACTTATATTGATTCCGTGACGCAAGAGAAAAAACTAGTGGCAAGTGGACGTGGCGACGCGTGTCATAATTAAGCACAACTGCACTCAATCCCGAAAAAATATTTTAACGCAAATTTAAACCTTATGTCTACGAACTTAAGTTTGTAACTGCTTCTTTTGAAAATAACGCCATCTATGGTAAAGTTCCAGAATTTTTTCGTAAATTTATACTACAGATTGCAAAACATCGTAATTACTTTGAACCGTAGCAAAATAATCTAAAAGCGACCAATAAGCAAATTCTTTATATGTAATTAAATTAGCGATTTATTTGTGTAGGTTTCACGGCAACGGTTCCGATACTAATTTTATCATGTAGCACTTCCACTAAATTTTCTCTTCCGTATAATCGCTGCTGTCCATCACCGTTGACATTGCCTGTTTAGGAAGAGCATGCCACCGCGCAGTAAGTATGTATCATCTTGCATTTCAGCCGCATAACGTCCACTGCTGGACATAGGCCTCTCCCAAATATTTCCAAAATGACCGATCTAGAGCGGCTTGCATCCAGCGCCTTCCAGCGACCTTGGTCATGTCGACAGACCACCTTGTGGGTGGGTGTCCTACGCTTCGCTTGCCTGTACGTGGTCGCTATTCGAGAACCTTTTTGCCCCATCGGCCATCAGTAGTATGTATTTACCTTTATTTTTATTTATGCGACATGATTCGTTCGTGTATTGTTTTGCAGAATGGCGACAATCGTCATATACGCCATTTTGAAAAACAAAGTTTAATATTTATGACAACATGATCTATCTATACAAGAGATTAGTAACAAAACTTCTTTGGAGCTAGCTCTATCAGTGTGATTTGTCCCTATATATTCATTTATATTATTATAGATTGACCAATTTGTTGGCTGCTTTGGCCAATGATGGCTCTTGTAGTACAGAGAGGATCTTGCTCCTGCATTAGAGACTAAAAAGACCTTATAACGATGATGATGATGAATTTTTTGGTTAAATGAAAAAGGGTTGGCTTTATCGTCACGAAAAAGATTTGTCGTCAGAAGCTTCCTTGAAGCAATCAAAGGACCTAAACCTACCTTTGATTGTATAGTTAGGGTTAGGATTAGGAATAAAGAAAAGGATAAATAAAGATGGGCTCGAAAGGACTAGAATCCAGAGCCGTAAAAAATATATACATAATTATGTTGTATAAATTTAAGTGATACTTTGACTGACTTAATACGTCAAAAACTATTTTCCTAACTACAGTTTTTCCTTCACCAGGTACAGTGCCTGCCTGGATCGCCATTCTCCTCATCATCTTCGTGCTGTTCTGTACCTTCACCCTTTGTTCATATCTAGGGATTTAACGAAGTGTATTTATAAAAATTAAAATAATTATTTAAAAATTTAATATTATAAAACTCGTGCTCGGTTCACAGCGCCCTAAAATTCGGCACTTCAAATTATGAGATGTATGTAAAATAAAAATGGCGCACTTTTATAAATATTTATGGTTTAAGTTGTCTTCACTGTAAGTACCTTGGGGTTATGTTTAGGGTAAATTATGATTATAGTTAATTATGCTCATATACATATTGTATGTATAATAGGATCAATTGAATTAAATGAAGTGCAATGTTCTCAGCGTTTCTTTTTGTCGTTTTATAGGAAAAGAAAATGCTATTTTACCCCGATTTTATACAGATATAGAAACTAGAAACTGGCAACATTTGCCAAGCGGTTGAGCCTCCCACGGGGAGGGGGCCCGCCAAACGTGACTCGATCGAAAGTGTGACAAGGTGCTCATATAGATACATTATCAGCTTAACCACAACGGGGTACACAGAGCCTAGGGATGGCTATAAAACGCATAGCGTGAAGGCAGAAGAAGGGAATGAAGATATTGATAAAACTAGAACCACAGATAATATAATCACTAACTAGAACCCTTCAGAACAGTGCATTAAAACCCTGTCGCCATTATTCAGATTCTTTTATTTAAGGGTTACTAGCTGCGTCCCGCGGTGTTACCCGCAATTATAGTAGCCTATATGTTTATCCAGGGTGTTAGCTTTCTGCATACTAAATCTATCAAAATTGGTCAAGCCGTTTGCGCGTGAAGAAGTACCAAACATACACATACACACACACAAACATTCGCTTTTATAATATTAGTGTTTTTTTTTTTGGGAAATAATTTTTGCCAAAAAATTATCAACCGGCTGCCGTCCGATGTCAACCCTCCTTTAAAATGCGTTGTAGCACGAGATAGTTGAAATTGGTCCTTTATCGTCTTCTACGACAAAAACAGGAAGAGTGAGTCAGAATGGTCCTATCGCCGGAAGTCCCACGGGATACAATGCACATTTTTGGGTTGTAAAAATAAAAAATATGAATTTTTTATAACATTTAATCAATTACATCAAAACAATTAACATATACATGCTCATAACCTTCGGCAAGTTGCATTGCATAGTTTAGACCGACTAGAGATCTATCCTACAGTACGTATATATGCTGACACGCACAGTACGCACACCATACAGGGTTCGGCACAGAAAGTCACATGGGACAGCCTAAACTATTTTTTGCACCTATATAAGTATCATATAAAACAGTAACAACACATAAATTTAGATACTGATTTTATATACATTCAGTAGCGGATTCAGAAGGGGGCTAATTGGCTCTAGCCCCTCCCCCGTCCCCCCTTCAAAAGCATTTGAATCTTCTTTGAATAAACATTCCCTTAAAGAGAACTTTTTATGTGTTTAGGTACTTTATCTTGATAAAACCTTTTCCTCACAGGGTTCAAGCCCCTCCCAAAACAAAATCTTGGATCCGCCACTTATACATTGTCTGTTTCGTTACAATTTAATTGTGATCAATCATGACAAAGAGAATGTGAATAAAATCAGCATTTAAAGACATGGTAGGTGAGTCCGGCTAAAAGTATGGTCCTTTAGATGTAAAAAATAAAAATAGGTATGTAATTTGTATATAATAATTTAAAAAGGTATTATAGTATATAGTATATAATTTATTTTCGTATAAAGTCGCACTTTACATATTATTATGTAGTACTTACATTATTGTTTGGTTGTCCAATGTGAAATTCTTTTATAGATATAAATCTTCTCGCAATGTCACAAAATGTCCACACATCTCAGTCTGGTTAGCTTACGGAATAATAAAAATATATTCAATAAATAAAATGGAAGCACAAATAATTGATTTCAAAACAATTTAACTAAACGTGGAAGACAAATTGGATTGTGATGTCCGAATTCTTAGCCGAAATAGTGCAAGGAATTTTAATGTATTTTTGCTTAGGAGGCATGATTGAGTTTTATAAAAGTTTAACGAAATATCTATACAATAAAATTACCCTCGAGGAAGTTAATTAGGGTCGGTTGTTAAATAGGAATAATTTCGTGAAATAATTAAATTTATATACAAGCATAATGACTTCAAAAATAATATGCTGTTTATTCGAAAATATTTTTATATATATAACAATAAGGTCAAATATAAATACAATGTGTGCATTACATTGCATTACACATTGATACTAGTCATTTGACGAAATTATTCCTACTTTAGAAAAAAAAATAATAATGTATCCAACTACAAATTAACAAAATTTGATTCGTCAACAATAACAAAGTTGCGCCTTTCAACTCTGACTTTAAGAAACCATTTATTCTAAAATTTTGCTATAAAATCTTTCAAAGATATATATTAACAAAATAACTAATTCTCGTTGTTACAACTATAAGTACGTTCGTTATAAAACTTCGTCTTTCCCAAGACTATTTGGCCAGTTGTGCAAAAAAAAATTATACTTATACATACTTTATATAATAATTAGTATTATAACATAGACAATTCAAGATTCTTGGCTTTGAGACGGTATAAAAATCTTTGAGATAAAGTTTACATATTTTTATTTTTTATATTGTTATATAATATATATTTAATATGTACTTCATATAATTTTCAAAATAGTCTGTAAACAGGATATATTCATTTCAAAATGATTACTATTCTATAGTCCGTAATTTTGTATAAGAATATTGTTCATGTGGTCCCTATGTGAATACTGTCAAAATGTATATAAATATAGAAAATTAGCTACCTACCAAGCGGTGTGCAAGGCACAGGCTATGTTCCTTCGAGTTATCTTTTTTCACGTCGGCCAAACTGTGAGGTCATACACCAATTTTGCATACGATATGGATTTACATTAATTCTTAACTAAGATTACATAGTAAATGGCACATTTAAATATGTAGCATTAACACTCGCTATAAAAAATGAACTCTTCATATATGTTTAACATAGTATTATATATCTTTGCTAACATCACATCAGTACAGTTTTCCTTACATTTAAATTTAGCTATGTGAATAATATTTTCTTATATATCACAATCATATAATATAACGAGCGACGGGTGGCCTGCATGGTGCAGTTGAGTGCAGAGATGTTCATTGACTACCAGTTGTTTTAATACTTGATTTTTGGCAACTTTTTTTATAACTCTGTTATATGGTAGGATGGATTTCTCTGTCGCGAGATAAATATTTATTTATATATTAATAAAATCGATAAAAATAGAGCGAGTTGGAATAGTATAGAGCAACTTGTTCTATTTTATATTTGTTGTAACATATAAATGACTATGTAGTCTTTGTGCGACAGTTTTTTTTATATGTCATATTTATCATAAGCAAGGCGCCCCGTCGGCTTATACTAAAGTGCAGGCGCGGCAACCGAAACTAAGTTTTGTTATATTTTAGACCTAGGTGCGTACATTTACTACAGAGATTTTTGAGAGTAAAGTTTCAAAATATAAAACCTATGGCAGTATGATAATAAACTAAATAAGTAATAATAAAAATACGTATAATTTATATACGGCCCTTAAATTGTAAGAATAAAGAGTTTATATTTTGAAACTAACACATGCAGTCAAAAACTATTTTACCATCTGTAGGTACTATTAACTCAAAACAATGTTCACAACAAACTACAGACAAGGAGAATTTCGGTAAAAATACACATCTCTAATATAACTTAATGTTTGTGAACAGCACCTTGTTCACACTCAGCGATAGACTCGCCTGGTGTGAACAACGCCTTCGCCGCGCCATCTATCCTTACATAACATAAATACGAGTCTAACATTATTTACAAAATATAATTCGAATCCACGGGACACGCACATACATAGCTACATCTTTCGCTACGAGAGTTCATAAGATATCAAAAAATACATACATCATCTGTTTTGACATGTCCGCTTGCGGCCACTCAAACCAACTATAAAGATGAAAATTGATCCAAAGATTTTTTCAAAACTAAATACCGACTTTAACACCAAATTACAAAACCGATTTTAATAAAATTTCATTTGGGACCACCTCACGTGTGCCCTTTGGAACAAAAAACAAACTTTCTAAATTGGTCCATTCGTAGTCGGAGAACATACCTCCTGAGTCGTCTCAAAAGTAGAATTGATAAAAAAAAATGGATAACTACATAAATAATAGGTTGACTAGTATATGACTTGACACATTTTACAGGCATGACTAAAGTCCAATAAAATATCAAGTTATTTACGTCGACCCGTCTTAAAAATATACCATTTATATTATTTATTTATTTACCAATTTATAAACAGAAATGTATGTAAAGAATACATAAAATAAAAGTTGTACATATAAATGTTCATAGAATAAAGGAAGATTGATTTATGTTATTTTGTCTTATTTGTTTAAGTGGCGCTGCAAGCGGCTCGTGTACATAATTTGCCCTGTAATACTGACTCACGTGAAATAATTGACGCTCAAAACACACCGTCATACAATCAAATTAATAGGTATGAGAATCATAAAAATCATAACCATCGCGACGTCACTACGCGTCCATCGGAGATTACTCTACAGTAAACCTACAACTATAGTAACATCCATTAAAAATTCACATAAAAACTGCTTTTTGAGCCCTCGACGCGTCACTAAAATGCATATAGCAAGTCTCTGAGCGGCGGAGTCCGGACGCGGCGAATTTACACTGTGAACAGAAACCAGTCATTAGTTTTGTCGGCGCACTAACTAAAACGCTAGCAGCACGGTCATTTGGCAAGTTGGCATCATGTTCACTCAAGTTCACAGCAGTTTTATCGGAATGATTAACAAATGGAACCGATTAAAGCTATTCTCTGGTATGAGCCATCGTCGCGCTGTCCACCACCACAAAACACACACGTCACGTCTCTCTCACACATCTCACACTGATTATATGGGCGACTACGGAAGCGGCTTTTCAGTAGTAGTCCATATACTCACCCTGGTCAAAGGTGCTGGGGTTGATGTAGGACAGCAGGTCCTGGTCGCTCATGTCCGTGAGGCCCTGCACGGGCGCCGTCATCTCCTGCGACACGGCCTGCGACACCGCCTGCGACACGGCCTGCGACACGGCCTGCGTGACGGCCTGCGACACGGCCTGCGACATGGCCACCAGCGGCGTCTCGGCGGCCATGCCGGGCCGGCCGGCCGGCTCCTCCGGCGGCTGCGCGTCCGCCGCCTGCAGCGCCGCGCCAGCGCCCGCGCTCTCCGTGGTCAGGATGTTGGCCGTGTTGATGGCCGACGTCACCAGCGCGTTCATGGTCGTGTCCGACGTCAGGATCTCCGCCGCCGCGTTCAGGATCATGGACTTGACGGCGGCGGGCGGCGTCTTCACCGACGTCAGCTGCACCTGCTCCGGCAGCATCATCAGCTCGTCCTGCGACGCCGAGTTCGGCAGCACGATGCGCTGGTTGTTGTCGCAGAGGAGGCTCGGGGACACTTGAGGGTTCAGGATGACGTCGGGGGAGATCGCCGACGAGGACATCGAAGGGAGCAGCTCGGCCGTTGGGTTTCTGACCACGGCCGCGTTCGGGCTGAGGAGCACGTCGGACGCGTGCGACGCCGAGGACGGGGACGTGGCCGAGCCCGAGAGGTGGTCCTCCACCCTGGAGTTCACCAGCTCGTCCAACTTGGCCGCGTCGGCGGGAAGCATGGCCGCCGTCGCTTTCATGGCGTCCTCGACTAAAGCCTCCATATGCGCGCTCTGTTGCGCCAGTCTTTGCTCTATTTGGGTGGTGCCCATCTCCAATTTGGTGATGGCTCCGAACGGGTTGAAGTTTTCCTCGCCCCTGTTCGGCTGCATCTGGTTGTAAACAATCATCCTCTGCTCGTTGGTACTCTGCAGCACCGAGGTTTGCATGTTTCTGTCGGTCATCATCAGCTCGGGGTTGAGGACCTTCATGTCTGTCTCGAGGGTGTCCATGTTACTCTTGGAGGAGATGAGCTGCCTCATGGGGTCCATGGGAAGGATAGGCGGGTATATTTGTCCGGCATTGTCGTCGGAATTAAAGATCGCGGCAGTAACGGATTCCACCATTTTGTCGGTCTGCACCTGTGTACAAAGATTTAAAAGGTCGTAATAAGAAGACAGATTTAATTAATCGTTAAGATATTAAAATCTGCTTCTTAAATTTGAAACAGTCTATTATAAGGTGTGAGAGCCTGAACGAGAAAAGTAAATTTTTAAAGAAATCTAAAATTTCCTGTGTGTATTAAAAGCTTTTAGTAAAAAGAAGTCTTTTGTGCTTTTAGTAAAATTAACGGGCAGTTGCGTCTGGTTAAAGACAATTATTTATTGGGAGAATTCAGAAGTAGACTGGTAGGCTGGTAAAGAAGGAACGAAATGTACCTGA
Source organism: Acrobasis consociella (assembly GCA_963555685.1). Lineage (NCBI taxonomy): Eukaryota > Metazoa > Arthropoda > Insecta > Lepidoptera > Pyralidae > Acrobasis > Acrobasis consociella. The sequence continues at coordinate 2,340,126 of OY743106.1, forward strand.
TTGTGTATGGCACGCAGCTGCTGAGTGAAGGAGGCCATCGAGGTGGGCTCGCTCTGCGTGGGCGTGGACGGCGACAGCTTGATGGAGTCGTAGCCGCCGACGAACCCCACCTGCTGAGGTTCATATTGATATTAAATATGGGCGCTAAGAGTTTCCTTGTTGCCGTGCCGTCTATAAGCGAGCAATTGTTATTGTTACATAGCATACCTGTTTATTTGGACGACATATTTACATGCAAAAAAGGTTAAGAGGTACAACGACAAGCATTATTTGCAACTATTATTACATATACTTTTAATTTTGCAATTATTAAAAGCAAGGGAACCACATAAAGCCAAGATATAGGAAGACAATGAGTAAACATTAAGTGGGAAAAGCTGAATACGCTTACATTAGGAAGGCGCCCAGGAATCTGCTCGTTTCCAAGTCAAATCAAACTTACTAAATTAATTTCAAACGAATAATTTCTACCCGATTTGTATTAATTTGTATTTGTCATAGTTTTATAGACATAATTTGTTCAGCCATTCAGGTAGCAAATCTAAAATAACTTAGAATATGATCAATGAAAAGTGACAATTTTGTGACGTTTTTTAAACAATTTTTTGACTCAGGAAACTAGCTAATGCCGAAAGGGTTGGGAATATAGAAATGTGATCGTTTGCGTGCAGTACAGGTCGTGAGGTGTGCCTCACCTGGCCCTCCCTGGTGATGGTTTCTGACTTGAGCCGCAGATCCACGACCTTGAGGTCCTCGGCGAGAAGGCCGCCCGGGGGCGCCTCGGGGCCCTCTGCGCCGCAGGAGCCGTCCCCCGCGTCCAGCAGCGAGTGCTGGCTGCAGTCGTCTGTCACCTATGACGAGTGTTCGGTGTAAAGTGTGACGGAGAGAAATAATTACTTACATAAATATTGAAGAGGAAAAATAATAAAATTAGATTTTGTGTAATTGTTTATTTTAAAGGCATGGCATGGCACAGTTAGAGGATACTTGCAAACGTTACTTTGATACTTGATACGTGAACACAAAGAACTCTTACTAAAAAGGAAGTTTTTTATTTAGGAGTGCATCCGAAAATCATAGATTTATCATTATATCGACGTCTCTTTTTTAATAACTACATTAAAATCTTAGGTTTTCCTTAATTTTTTTAAAGAATTAATGTGTCTTAAATGAAATGTATCCTCTGATGTGCCATGTCAGTCTTGAAATGTAAAAAAAAAACAAGTTTTATAAAGAAAATCGGCAAAAGCAACATACCTCGCTCTTCAGCCCTCCCAGCGGCGAGTGCGGGTCTGGCACTATGATGGAGGGCCGGCGCACGGGCAGCGCGGGCGGCGGCATCATGCCCGCGCCCGCCGCGCCCCACAGCAGCACGGGCCGCGCCTCTTCACCTACGACAACGCCAGGTCATTAACTCGTCAATGCATACGCCTAACTGCGTGCCCGCGGAGCGCGAGACCCGCCGCGACAGTGAACTAGCGAGTGTGGCAGCGAAATTTACAATTGGTCGTCTACAAATATTCAAATACACAAAATCTCAATCAAATAATCCGATCAGGAAAATAAGTAACATCGGATCAGGATCTACACTGAATATTTTTGGATAGTACGGAATTTATCGTTTCTTATTTTTCTGTTGACAAAAATGACGCCATTTTTGTATTCCAAGATGACGGACACTTCATTTTAATTCAAAAGTTACAAATTTCTGACATGCTTGATGATAACAAAAATGACGCCATTCTTGTATTTTATGATGGCGGACAGAGTTTTACATCGGATTTTTAATGAATAAATGTTGACGTTATATTACAATGCTGAATACAATTTAGTAACGATCCCGGTGTCACACTCTTAAAAGAATCAAGGATATAAAGACTAGTCGCGGTCGGGTCGTCAACGCCGGTGAAGGGTTGGGCTCGGGCACGCCTCGCTCTAGCTAGTGTGGGAAGGTTGCTGTGCAGTCTGTACCTAAACGCGTGTTACTGAACAGTGAGCCATGAAAAGTCTGTTAAAGTTTGCTGAAAATTCGCCCAACGAAATCTTGATTTTCCTAGTGTTAACATGTTTTGAGTTTCCATGTCAGGTTTGTGTGTTGAATGACTGTGGCCTCTGAAATCGCCGACGTAGCATTCCATCTCGGAATCGACTGCGCCGGGTCTCTCTTTGGTATTCGAGCGTGCTTTGTGTGGGAGTAAGGGATTCTGAAAATCGTGTAAACATGTGCTTGTTGTATGAAGTAAGTGATGTTTAGTGTGTCGATGTTTGCGGTGTAGTGCAGACTATGATACTTTCCATTATTCTTAACAAAAGTCTAATAAAATTAGATGCTAAAATCCTTTTAACATTATTTACAACCAGTCCCCGTGGTAAACATACGCCAATGTTTGAGGTTTCTGAAAACAATATGAGTCATAAAATAGGTAAACTTTAAAGTTTAATAAGTATATTTGTTATTTTCAATTTAAGTTAAATAAGATAATTTATATTTTAAAAAAATTATAATTACTGAAAAAGATTTAAACATTTTTTTTTTGGTAATTTTTTTTACAAAATTTATATGTGTTTGATTGTACTGTGTAAATGTGTATGTGTGTGTTATGTGTTGTGTGTGTCAGTACCGTGCTGTCGCGGTCAGCAGGGGCGGCAGGCTGCGGCGGACGTAGACCTACACTCTAGACAGACCTAGCTTGAACAGAAGGGAAAAAAGAAAGGACGCCAACGCATCAGTCACTTTTTCCAATTTCTCAAAATATTACTTATATTATAATACCGCTAGTGCGACGAGAAAGCAAATCTACATGCGGTTAGTTCGAAAGCAACATTTTTAAGCAACCATGTACAGATGTCAGTGCAATACGATCACAGACAATATATAATAAAAAAAAAAAAACTTTAAATGTTTTAACCCATAACCAGTCATTGATGATATTTTTAAATTAGTACTTAAATTATAAAATATAAATATTCTTGAAATATATTTGTTTTTGTGATCGTATACCACAATTACAATTAGTGTACCCAATATCTCCGTTGCACCCAATTGATACCAAATTTGTTAAATATTTCTTACAAGTGGCAGTTACTTAAAAAGCACACAAACACGTTATAGACAAAACTAGGTGTTTTTCAAATAAATACTGGTGGCAATAATTTAAAATTCAAATAAAAAAAGTGTGGAAAAGGAACAAAAAGTTTTTTTTTTGTCTACAACATTTCACATCTATACAGTTACACAACATCATAAGCAATTTTCTAATTTAACAGATAAAAGCGAAACACAAAATATAATTAATGTAATGATTTAATGCAGTCCCAAAGCTACATAGATTAAGAGTAATTTTTAATATTGTTAATTGGTTAAAATCCTCTAAGTATAAACAAATTATGTTGATAACTATACATACTGTTGTATATAAATAAGACTCATGAAATATGCCATGTATTTAAAACATTTTTTACTAATCCTTCTAACTTCATCATCACCAATTTTTAGCATGCAATTTTTTAAGTCTATCCTATTCAGAACTAACCTAACGCAACGTCAAAAAAGCGGGCCGAACACCATACAGCGAGGGCAGAAATTTGGCTAATAATGCAGATACGTTACCTTGGGTGTGATGTCTAGTGCAGTGAACCGGCCCCGTGTCGAGGGCGGGAGGGGTGTAGTAGAAATTGTGGGGTTCGGAGGTCTTGCCCGCCGAGCGGACAAACAGTTGCACGCACACGCTTTCAGATATGTCTGTGCGGGCGAAGGGGGGTACGCAGCAAACTAAATGAGTCTGTGAACGGTAAATTCATTATTATGGTATTTCAAGATAAAAACGTAACTCTTGAAGTATCTGCTAGACGCACTGAAGACTGCTAGAAAGGCAGGCGTGCATTTCCAGCATACATGTCAGCCATTTTGAAAAACAAAGTTTGCTATGATTTTTCAAAAATAAGAAGGTAAGTATAACTCAACTTGTGCTTATTTATTTTTATGACATTTATTCTTTGTATTATCTTTTTTATTGATATCACACAGTTAACAAAACAAAGAATATTGCGTCATTTAAATGGTTAAGTTTTAGTATGATTTGAACAGTGCTCGCGAAAACACTTTCTTATTTTAAAATAACAATTATTTATTTTTTCCAGAAAAGATAGATTTACATAAAATATTTATTTCTTAATGAACAAAAGCGGCGATCAATTTAAGACATACCTTTATACTTCATACGTACCAACATACTATTATGCCAGTTTTCTCACAGGGGTAGGCAGATAGTCAGAGACTATGGATTCATCTATAACATACATGACGACCTCTGAGGCCTAGTGGTCACCACGCCTGGCTGTCACTCCAGAGATACCGGGTTCGATCTCCGGTCAGGTCAAGATGAAAAATTATGTTTACCAGATTGACCTGGGTCTTGGATGTTTATGGATATATGTATTTCTGATAAAATGTAGTATCGTTGAGTTAGTATCCCATAACACAAGTCTCGAACTTACTAGCTCAACTGTGTGATTTGTCCGTATCATATATCGCATTTATCTTTACATCTTCGGTTACGGGTACTTCTAAACTCTTCATCTTCTACATCATCATCATCCCAGCCCTTCCGCGCACTGCTGAGCATAGGCTTCTCGTCGACGCCACCCATCTCGGTCCTGTGCTCTCATCCAGGTGCCCAGCGACTTTGCACCCTATCACCCTAATGCTCACCCGTCAGGGTCTCTATTTTCTAGAACGTCTGCAATAAAAACAACTTGGTTACCTGCTGCAAAAACTCTTTGTCAGGCACCACCTCTTCCTCCCAAAGGTTCCGGCCGTCCTGCCGCTGCCGGAACACGACCCTCGTTTCCTTCAGGAAGTTCTTCCCGAGGAGGTACAGCTCCAGGCCGCCGGTGGCTGGACACGACACGAGGGACTTGCGACAGACTTCGGGCACCCCGGGAGGCTGGGCTGGAAGTAGACGTAGAGATATAAACGAGTAGTAACATCGTCAGCAAATAACTGACTTTTTTGTTGTATTTTCGAAGTCACATGGACCGATTTGGGATGTACGAGTAGTAGGTTAACAACTTACAAACACAAAAAAACGACGGGTTGCACTCTGGGAGTGCCGGCAGAAGTGAAAACTTGAATATTAACGTTGTGCATTTTTGATATTTTGGAATGGTTAGGGAATAATTTTGCACGAATTGCTTTAATTATCAGTATAAAAGTACTCTCATTTATGTGGTAGAATACAATATTTATTTATTGGGCTATCGTACACAAACATGACATTTTACTAGCACGCTGTAACATAAACACACACGAACATTCGCGCAAGCGCCCTGCGCCGTCTTACGAATTTTCGATCAAGGTCACGTGTCCTGACGCGAGTTTTAGATTTTTTACCCATTCCAAAAAAAGTGCACAACGCCGCTAAAGAAGTTTTCACTTCAAAAAAGTCTGATTACTCGAAGACACCTTGACCTATTTGGGATGTACACATGGACTGATTTGAGGTTTGGGATATACAAGTAGTAAAAATTTTTTTTGTTGTGTTTGTATGTTCTTTCTTTCTTTCTTATCGTGTGTGTGAGTGACAACACTATAGTGTCAGAGTTTTTAAACCGCCTTTAAGGCCTTATGTTAAGTTATGATTACTCGAAAACACCTTGACCGATTTGGGATATACAAGAAGTAAACAACAGACTTTTTTTTGTTGAATTTGTATTTTCCTGATTACTTTGACGCTTGGACTGATTTGGAAAATTGAAATAAATACTTCTGAAGTGGTCCTATAGTAATCAGGCTAGGATCTGACCCCGAATGCGGGCTATATCGGCTATGAAAATGGTTCCCCGAACCCTAATACCAGCTATATGGCATAAGTTAGGTACAGAAATTTCCCTTTCTCGAATGCGGACGAAGGGGGTAGAGGTGCGGGTACGGGGAACGGGGACGCACATTGCACGGGTTCTTAGAAGATTCCGTTCTGTATGACATACTTCTTTCTGGGGCACGGATACTCACTGCATATGATCTGCGTAGAGCACACTTGCAGCGTCTCCCTCTGCCCGGCCGCGTTGACGATCTCCGTCCGGAACACCATGCGGCACCGCGTCGACTTCTTCTTGCCGCGGGACACGTGCGCGGCGCCCGGGCCTCCGCTGAGGGACTCGCCGAAACGGTGCTCCACGTCTACGTTCCGCTCCTGAAAGTAAATTAAAAGTAAATATAATTTTCCAAAACTAAAAACCACAACCGATTATTCTACGGAACTTTTAAAACAAAAAAATAATTTTCATCGTCCAGGCTTTTTTAAATAATCGGTGAACATACATGAATGTAACTTGGTAACCTCCTCCTTTTTTGGAAATCGGATAAAAGTACACATACAATCTCGCTATTTTTCAGGGTAGACAGCATGTAGGTTAAAATCCTGTGCTCTTAGCATGGCACCAGCGACAGCGTTTATCGAGCGCTATCATTTATTACTATCTATCGACGTTACACCGAGTGGGATGGAACTAGTCCATCTCGACATATAAACTTTATCTGGGTTTATCTTCGGTGCGGTGGTTGGCGTTATTGCGTGGTTAGAGGCGCACACTATAACAGACTGCCATTGCCATCTCCATTAGGTGGAAGTTTAACCAAAATTCCTAGACATTTTTGCCCATTCGAGGGAAAGCTAAGGATTCGTTCGTTCGTGTGAAATTGTTTTAGGAAAATTAGTGAATTGACCGGCATTTTCAGGCAAATTCAAAGAAAGTTTCAACGCTGAGAGCGTTGAAACTTTCTGAGACAAGAAGGAATGACAATAACAAGAACTGTATAATACTCACTCGCATAAAATTATTTAATAGATAATGAATCCTACAATGAACAATATATTTAGCTCTTCGCAATGTGATGTCTTGGTTTATCAGTGGTCAGTGAGCTTTATTATCGACATCGTAATAAATCATGAAGAGATTCATTGCATATAAGTACCTATGCAATGAATCTAAGGAGTACCTAATTATGTATGTTTAAACTGCACTCGATCGAGTCATCTCAGATTGGGTAACAGCTAGAAAATCAGTGGTTGTTTCTCACAAACAACACTGTGCTGAGCAAATCAGTCAAACCATGTAATTTAGAATTGTTTTTACTTTTTATACATCTTGGAAGGGACATACCAGTAATAAATCGAATTATAGGCTATACTAGACCACTTTAGTATAATGAAATAAAAATAACAGTTGAGAACTAAAAAAAAATTGGCATTTTCATCTAAAAGTGTGCAGCCGCGCGAGCAATCTGTATGAGAATGTCGATTTTTGTTTTTTGACTGTTATTTTTTATCATTAAAATAAAGTGATCTAGAAGGGCCTGTGGTTCGATTTATTACGGGTATGTCCCTTCCACATTGTATCTTTTGTATGCAGTTACATCATGATCACCAGAACTTGCCAAAACACACTCAATACACCTTAATACATCCACCTATTCTTTGGGAAATGTTATTAATGGAATACTAAGACTCGTATTTTATTTTAGTCGCATTAGTACCATAAATAGATCAATATTACTAGGGGGATACATTTTTCGGAGTTCAGTGCTGCCCCCATTCGAAATATATTTATACCTATATAATATATAATAATTTAAAAACTCTTGACCGAGTCCTAGATAACCCTCTAAACTATTTTTTATGAGCTACTGTTTACAGTTTAAAATGAAAACGTGAAGCTTTTCTTCGCACATTTGACAAAAGTGGCCGTTTTTCGAAAAAAGCAAGTATTTACTTAAGCCTGAAAAGGTATAATAATACATTTATTTTGTTCAAAACAAAATAAATGTATTATTATACCTTTATATATGTATCTATCTAACCCGTTAAAATTTGATTCCTGTTTCCACCTGTTCGCTGAATATGGCCTTTTTGTCTCATGTCCTACGTATTATGGCATATTTAAGCCATAAATAAATCGCGCCACAGACTAATACAGCCTCACTCGTTAATATCACGTAGAGCAAGATATCGAAAGTTGATAACGTTCGATAAACCTTTGTCGCCGGTAGCATGCTACGGAGCTGAGCTCTGTCTATAGCGTAACGTATAAAGACGTAAAAGAGGAATCGGTAGCAAGTCGTAACAAGAAATGTTCACTCTCTTAAAGCAACAGGGAAGTAATAAAGTGTGTTTTACGAAGCGCATCGACGAGACAATAAAACAATAAAAGATTATTATAGAAACTATATCGCATAACACAATATTGGTATTAGTTTTACCGCTGACAGTATATAATTAGTTCTTTGTTTATGTTGGTACAAGGAGAAATCAGTGGCGTGTTGATTGTGGGATCCTTTGTTGTATTTTGTCATCTCTATTTTTACTAATGTAACAGAAACATACGTAAGTATTTCTGTTTTTATCAAACATAATTTTACCTAAGATGTAGGAGAAAGGTTCCATACTGGTCTGGGAGAAAATAAGAAACTTAGAGTGTACCAGCTGCTTCTCTTCCCGCGCAGACCGTAGAAGCCTATCGAGGGACTGGGCGAAAATGCTAATAATTTTAGTAGGCGATGCGGCTAGCAACCCATCACTATTTTGATTCCTTTTTTCCACCTTCTCGCCCACCATCACGCTAAAAGTGGCCTTTAAGTCTTGCAGCCCCGGGCTCTGTTGCTTAGAGCCGCAAGACCCCAAGTGCTCTGTTTGCCCCGTTAGAGATAAAGACGTATTAGTATGTACATATGAATGTATTGTGTATGTAAGGAAGGTATCATTATCTTTATGCCCTCGATAGAGGCAGTATAATATACTAGTAGAACGTCGGATCTCATAGAAATTGGCCATATCCGGCCGTCTCGCTAAATGAGGTAGATCTGATAGATGATGATGTATGTATGGATGTATGTATGATAGATGATGTACTTGATCCATAACGTATATAATTTAACATATGCTCTCGGGTGCTCATCGCTATGTAAATGATTATATACCTTCAGAATGCCGACGCAGTCGCAGGTGACCTGCCAGCTCTTCGCCGGCTCTAGGTCGATCTCGATGACGACGGTGCCGTCCTCTTTCCGCTCCTTGCACGGCGTGGAGTTTTTGCCCGACACGCGGCACGCCTGGTAGAACATGTGCGGGGCGACCCTGCCAGTGTCGGTACCTATAAATACCTGAAAACAAAGTGGACGTTTGTCAAAACTCTTCGTTCACCAACCCAGCATGTTTATAAGTAAACCCTCCCCTAATTGAAAGAGGTATTTTGTCCAGCAGTGGGCGGTAGGCTAATAAACCAAATGAAAACTTCTGGTTATATCGTGGATAGGTAAGTAGATACTTTTTATTCACTGTCAGCTTTTAACGAAATCATTCGGTACTTATATAGTAAAACATAATAATAATGATTGACACACAGTAGCTGGCAACAGCACAGAAGACTGGAAATGACGGTTATGAATAAATAATATCCTCTTTGTCTCGCTTAAAGTAAAGAGACGAGAGTTCGTTGCTACGGCATAAACTGTTTATTTTATTTATTTTCCAATTCAGCTCGTTTTTACAGGCTTAACCTAATACAACATAGCTATAGATTATTTAACAAACGAGTTTGAAGTCCATATGCCTTATTTGTGTATTACCCCAATGAACAGCTAAGCTCGTCAATGTCAACACACTTTCGACCAAGAGAATTAAGCAATCTCAAGGCTCTAAGCACAGGAGTGAACTTATAAATTCGTGCGCGAAGACGGCACAAAACAAAATCGTCCGGCACTTATACGGCTATTGTATTTAAATATTTTATGATCACATTTTTATTGTCCACATTATCAATCATAATCATCAAATAAATATAACTTGTTTTGTTTTACACAGTCTCAGTAAAGGGCCAACATAATCTATGCTGGTGTGTGTAAAAGGCAATTTGATAACCCTTGTATTAATTGGTCATTATATATTTATTTTTAATTTGTATCTTTTGTATACATAATATTCTGTTTTAATAACAAAGTAGTAAACTTTTTATTTTTCAAAATGTTTTGATAATTTTTTGATAGCTTTTGGATGTTATATCCCACAACTTGGTAAAGGCCTTTCTTTGATCTCTCAATATGTATTTGCAAATCTTCATATAAATAGATATTGTAAATGCACACTGCCAAGCAGAAACCTGACCTCCTTGGGCTAGTACGCCAGGCGCGTATGCGTCAGGGGGTCAACTATCTGTTTGGCTGTCTGTATTAAATATTTACCTGTAATACAGCCGGCTTGTCATAGCCGACCAATTTGACTATTGGGAAACCGTTTCCCGAGTTGTCTTTGACAGCGCCTCGGCTGCCTTCAGTCTGATACCTGGAAAATAAATAAAGGGTAAACTCCTATTAATGGATTCCGAGAATTTATCAACAACACTCGTAGGTGCATGTACTTTAAAGTAAATGTTTGTATATTTTCCTTTATTAACCGACAAAAAGGAAGAGGTCATTAATTCGAACGTATATATATTTTGAATGTATATTCCGATAAAATATCTTTTTTGTTTGAAGGGGCAGAATTAGCTTGTCAACTAAGAAATATGAAAGTGTTAAAAGTGCCTTTAATCGAAAATATAGACAATTTTAAGAAAGTAATTTGATTATAAAAATTCTACGTTATATCAGGATTTTTTTATATAATTTTAAACAAAACACCGGAAGTGACGACACACTGCAATCGAAGTTTAAATTTAGCGCTAATAAAACAATGACATCTGTCAACTGTCAATGTGTACTGTTTAAATTACCGTCTGTATGTTGGTTGTTGTCAAATTGTTGTGTTGGTAGATGACAGTGACAGTGACATATAATACAGGGGTGCCATTTTTGAAACGTGGAGTCACTAAACGAACGGTTTTTGTATGGAAAAAACCAGTAATTTAGGTGACATCGCGTTTCAAAAATGGCACTTCAGTACAGTACTGAAAGTGGAAATTGCCAACTTTACTCAAAAAATCTTCATCGTGGCATCACTTCCTCAAATAAGCTTGACCTTGCTTGAAAATAAAGGTCAATGGGTTTTTTGCAAATATCTAAATAGGTAAGACCTTATTTTAAAATCTGATTTGAGAAATCTTCTCCTAGAGGCTATTCCTCGAAAAGAATTGCGAATCAGATCTTTTTGAAAATTACTTGACAAGCCAATTGTCAGATGATCGGTGATCCCATAGAAATTTTATCAAAATCGGTTTGGGTTTGGAGTTGAAGTCAGTTTTTAGTTTTAAAAAAATATTACGGACCGAGGACGCATAACTAGCTACCGCTAAGCAAGTCCGACCAATGAGTTTACAGGAGTTTACAGTTTCACCATTGATAAAATTGGAGATTGTATAAACCTACACATAAATATAAACTATTTTTTGGGTCTGCGTTAAAACATAGCGTAAGACAGTGACAGGACCAACTTACCTCGCTCTATGCTGTGTCTCCGGCTGGCACAGTATCTGCAGCTCTACAGAGCCGTCCCTCGACCGGCTGGTCAGAGGTGCTGCAAGCCCCGCCGGGCCTGAGTGCGTCATCGCCGCCAGTGCCCTCCGCCGAGCGAGCACCTGCGCCAGCTTTCCCCCATACTTCCCCCCTTTCCCCCCTAACTTCCCGCCCGTGCCCAGCTTCCCCCCACTTGCGTATTTATTTGCCAGTTTGCCACTTCCTCCTAACTTCCCACACGATCTGTAGGGGTCTTGAAACCGCTTTACTGGCGCTGGTGTTTCGTTGATGCTTGGACTAGATATGCTGCAACCAGCTCTGATTCTGTAAATATAATTTGATTTGTTTTACACTATTTCAGTAAAGGGCCAACATAATCTGTACTGGTGTGTGTAAAAGGCAATTCGATAATCCTTGTATCTTTTGGTAAAAAAGATTCTATCAGCTACAAACGAAATAAAAACTTAATGAAATATCATGTCTTTCGTATTATAATACATAAGTTAGTTATCTTTAAACAGTGCTGTTCGTCTGATGACGAGTTACAAATGATGATGAGCACGTGTTAATGACGTCAGACACACAATTACGTGCAATGAGCATGCGCGTTCTCGCGGCCCTAATGTCCAGGTAGCAAGCAACATCAACATGTGTGCGAATATATATCATCAGGCTTGCAATTGCAATGTCAGGTAACTAAATGTGATTAAGGTTATACCTAAACCGTCTTATAAAAAAATGTGGAAAACATTAACCACCCAGATCAAGTTGAGGCTAATCAAGGACTGACTGATCTAAAAGTGTCAATTTTAGTAGACGTCAACTTCTTTTATGCTGATAATGTTTTACACAAAGTCCGCGTTGTAATAAAGTGGTAAGAGTCTTGGCGGCACTTCTATGTGGCTTTGAATAAGCAAAGTTGTGTTTATTAAAATTTAGTAAAATTTGGAAACGTACACGGGGATTGGTAGTACTGGTACAGGCGCCAGTGGCGGGGGCTCGAGCGGGGCGTCGGGCGGGGAGGGAGCGGGCGCGGCGGCGGGCGCGGGAGGGAATGCGTACGCGTCATTGGCGTCGTCGCACTCTATCTTAACCCCCTCGCTCTCCGCGCGCCTCCGCTTCATGTCCGGGTGGTCCCATTCCTCCAGCGAGTCCGACAATCTGCGCACACGCCAGCAATTGGCTTGGGTTAACTCAATTCTGCCCCATTGATGAGTGACAACATGAAATATCATCGTGTACATGCAAAATATCTTACGCTTTTACTGCCAATTAAATAGTAGTATGCCACTCAATACGTTAACGGTTTATTTTTACAATTATGGCCATGTTTGTTTATAGATCACTGTGATTGATTTACTATGAACGCGCGACCTACGCTCGAGCTAGAAGCGGAGGCAGCGCTTCTTGTTTTAGCATAGATGAGTCACGTCACGTCACGTCACAGGCCTACGCCGAAAATATCGGATGTGTGGTAGAGTGTTAGTACAGTCCACGCTGTGCGCACTAGGCGGCTGCCGGCAGCGTCGCCACTGACCGGTTAACACTCACACACTGTATAAATAACCTGCAGTTTTTCTGCAAAGGCCGTTTGAGGATAACGGGTTCTCATTTCGGAATTCCCGCGCCGAGACCTATACGTTGTTTGTGTTATTTTTAAACATTTAATGCGCAAATAATTTCGGATTTATTTTTAGCAGCCCGAAAACTGGTTTCTTATGGTATCTGTAGGTAACTATTTAGTATACAGGCTGACTGGTAAATCACATGTCTTAAGAACATAATAAATTATGATCTCACGTAACCTCAAAAAATATAAAACCAACAAAAATCTTATTAATTATAAAGATAAAATATAATTAAATGAATGTGCAAAGTTTGGAATGTTTGGAAACCGCGCGCTCGACGGTGACTTGGCTCGTTATTCCGCTTATCATCGCACGCAGCGCGAGTGTCCACACTCTTGTTTTTATTGCATAATTAAGTCAACTTTTAAGCACCTATTTTTTATATATTTGAAATATATTTTAAATGAGAATCGAGTACTGAGTGGCCCTCTTTTAATATTTAACGTGATTTACTAGTCAGCCTGTATATACGAGGGGGGGTCAAAAAGTTCGCGGAATGGAGGGGATAGCGGGGGGTGGGGGACCTGCCGCAGGTAGTAACTAATGAGCAACTCTTTGTGAGTATATATGCCAAGTTTGAACCTGATTGTGTCAATAACCTTTGACCTGTCGTCGATCAAACAAGTGAATCCGGAAGAAAAACTTGAACATGGAAAAAATCGAGTTTCGTGCCGTCATAAAGTTCCTCACTAAGCAAGGAAAACCACCTCAGAAAATTTTGGAAGAAATGTTATCAGTATACGGGGACTCTTGCCCTGGGAAAACCATGGTGTACAAGTGGAATAGCCTTTTCAAGCAAGGCAGAGAGTCTCTTGAAGACGACCCTCGCTCAGGACGGCCGATTGAGGCCACCACCTCAAACATCGTTGAAAAAGTGGAGAATCTTATACTGGAGGATACTCGTTTGAAGAAGAAACAACTTGCAGAAATGGTTGGAGTATCACCTACAACCATTTTAAATATTCTACACGACAATCTTGGGATGTCAAAAGTCAGCGCAAGATGGGTGCCAAGAATGCTCACACCACCACAGAAACAGCTGCGCGTCGAGTATTCAAAGGAGTTTTTAGACCTCTGTAGCGCCGACAAGGAAGGAATTTTTGCAAGACTTGTTACTGCAGATGAAACTTGGGTTCATCATTATGAGCCTGAGTCGAAGCAAGAGTCTATGCAGTGGCATAAAAAGGGTCAGCCCCCCCCTAAGAAATACAGGGTGTCACAATCGGCTGGAAAAATCATGGCAACTGTTTTTTGGGATACAGAGGGTATTTTATTAATAGATTATAAAGATAAGGGTGTTTCTATAACGGGAGAATACTACGCTAATCTACTAAGACAATTAAAAGAAGCAATCAAGGAGAAAAGGCGGGGAAAGTTGACAAAGGGTGTGCTGCTTTTGCATGACAACGCACCGGTACACAAGAGCCGCGTTGCGATGGCTGCCCTTCATCACTGTGGCTTCGAAATGTTAAACCATCCTCCCTATAGTCCAGACTTAGCCCCCTGTGATTATTTTTTATTTCCCAAATTAAAAAAAGAGCTTCGGGGGAAGAAATTTTCCGATGATGAAGAAGTCAAGTCGGCGATTTCGGCCTATTTTGAGGACAAAGACAAATCATTTTTTTTCGACGGTATTAATAAGTTAATAGAGAGATCTGAAAAATGTATTCGACTTAAGGGGGAATATATTGAAAAAGAAAAATAGTACAGTATTTTATTTCACCCCCCTTCCCCTCCGTTCCGCGAACTTTTTGACCCCCCCTCGTAACTGATGGCAAAGATTGGAAAAATATTTTCGGTCCATCGCTTAGATTATACTTTACTTTTCTGAACCTGTCATCAGCTCTATTCTTTATTTTAAAACCTCCTGAATACTACTACTGTATCCCCTATAACAGCTTTTATTGCGTAAACGTGCATGGTATTAGATTTTCTGTGATGGGATTAACAAAACATGATGCGGCCAAGCGAAAAACCTATGAGAATTTCTTTCTGTGCCCAAGGCGATTATAGAACTTTGTAGGAATCAGATAAGTTGTAGGTAGACCTGCGCCTGCTCTATTATAATTATAATAGAAGAATAGAAAATTATTTTGTAAGTTCGCGAAAACCAAGCGATCTAAGCATGCGTGTAGTAAAAGCAAAAGCTTTAGTAAAGCGGCTGGGGAAGATATACAACGTGGAAGGGACATACCTGGAATAAATCGGACCTCTAGATCATAAAGAATTTAAAATAAGAGTCAAAATTTTAAAAAAATCGCCATTTCCATGCTAGTGTGCAGCCGCCCGGGCAATTTGTATGGGAATGTTAATTTTTTTTTGTTTTTTGACTGTTATTTTATTATCACTATACTATAGTGATCTAGTATAGCCCGTGGTTCGATGTCTTTTACGTTGTACATATGTACCTATATAAGTATGTTAATAAAAAGGTTGTGTATAGCACATGTTACTGCCATTCTAATACCATAATTTTAAAACTCAGAGTATGCATTGCATGCTATTTGTGTTCAATTTCAAAACTCTAGCAAATACTGGTTTTGACTATGTTTTGCCCCAAAAACTACATAGACACAGATGCCGTGCCAAATATTGCAGTACCTATTATACGTGTTAAATAGATAAATAAATGAACTTATACGGTTTAATCACACTGATGTGATATGGGATACTAACTCAACGATACTATATTTTATAACAAATACATCCAAAACCCAGGTCAATATGAAAAAGATTATTTTCATCTTGACTTCGCCGGGGATCGGACCCGGAACCTCCGGCCGGTGGGACAGTGTGGCATGGCATGGCACGATGATTGATGACCACTAGGCCACAGAGGTCGTCATAGGGTCGAAATTCTTCGTGACGTAATATAAGTATTATGTGAACGGCCCCTTAACCTAAGTCAGAGCTAGTGATGTGCCGTTCCCGGGAACGTTCCCACATTCCCCAGATTTCCAAAATCATTCCCGGGAACGTTCCCAATAATGAAATGTCTGGGAAAGTTATAATTTTATGTATCAGATATTTTTTTTATCAATGCAAATGTATTAAACTTATGTAAAAGCATTTCTTAATATGGTTATAATTCAAATATTTCCAATAATCCATAACATTTCCAAAAAATGTGGAAACGTTCCCAAATTTCTAGGGAACGTTCCCTTGTTGCCGGGAACGACTCCTTGATGCCGAGAATGAGACCCGTTTCCATAGGATATACATCTTATTAATCGAGAAATTTTTTTTTTTATTGTTTTATTGTCATTAATATTTTATACAATTATTTAAAAATATGAAATTGGCCCTTTAAACGTGCCGATTTTCTTGGTAATAGGTTAAAAATTATGGGTTAAAAATGAATTATTTTGATATTAGTTCTGCTTATGAATAAAAATATTAAGAATACTTAACTACCTATAGCAGAAAACATTCAAATGATGAAAAAATAAAATTGAGACGGGAATGTTCCCCTGAAATTGGGAATGTTCCCGGGAACATTCCCGTAAACGGGAATGAGGAACGTTCCCCGGAAACGGGAATTTGGGAACGGCACATCACTAAGTCAGACACCATTAGGCAGCCGCTGCAGTCTCGAGGAGACATTCTTTTCGCAAACCGTCGTCAGTGCGAGTCTAACCTGTCTCGCCGCGTCTCGCTATTTATAAAATTCACGTGACGCGCAATGGTGTCGGACGCGAATCTTTTAGTGAACGAGATTGTTCAATTGTTTACAGTATAGTCATAATGAGCACGAGGATTGGTTTACACACGCACGTGCAAACAATTCATCGCGACTGTTGTGAATTTGCTTCTTCAAGAGAGCGTTGTAGGTACTTCTGAAGACAGATGTTTTTACGATACGATAGGAGCAAATAAGATTTTTGAACAATTTACATTTTTTTGTACAAGTTTTTATTGTCCAAAGTAATTAAGACAAATGAAATAAGCCCAAACTAGATGGAGTTGCATCGTCGTCATTATCTCAG
This sequence comes from Acrobasis consociella, assembly GCA_963555685.1. NCBI lineage: Eukaryota > Metazoa > Arthropoda > Insecta > Lepidoptera > Pyralidae > Acrobasis > Acrobasis consociella. Next base: position 2,357,186 of record OY743106.1, read on the forward strand.
ACCCTAGACATTGTCTAGCATCGACGTGCTCGTCAAGACAAATCAAACGAATCCTACTCACTGAGGTTATGTTGTTTTATAACTGAGTTCTTTCCAATATCTACCGGCTCCATCATCAGAACAGCTGATTGACTCTATAATATTGTATTGTCATCCGACTTACACATGCATTTCAGCTCAATCGGTTGAGGATTACTACTTAAGATTTTATCTAAACAAACATACATACATGATACATTGCAAGTTAAATAAAAGCTTGTATAAACAAAATATTGTTATTGCATTAACTCATGAGGAATTCCAGAGGGATTATTTATTGCTTACTTAGATTAATTGGTAAGTAAACATCCAATGGCGTCATCTGCACACATTTCAGCTGCTGAAAAACACCGTACAAGTCGGTATGTGTTTCCATGCAAACCACACAGGTGTGTTTTTCATTAGTCGAAGTGTATTGGTGACCACATGACTCTTAGATGCTTTGGAAAACATGTTAAGAGTCCCCTTACCCTAGACCAAAATACAACTTTCCATACAAATGTAGTCTAAGTTTTATTTCAAAACGACATGTCCGATTTGGGCAAAATTTTGTAATTTCAAAGATATTGCAATTATCTAGGTTTATAACTGGTTTCCGACATTAAAATAATGAACTTGAAATAGAATATAGTGTTTTATATCATTTTTTACCATTACTATAGGAAACTTCTAAATCGTTATATTTTCTATCCCGTTCATAATTTTACTATAGGAAACCAGTTATAACCCTAGATAATTGCAATTTCTTTACAATTACCAATTTTTACCGGAATCTGACATGTGGTTTCAAAATTAAACGTTGACTACGTTTGTATGGAGAAGTCTAGGGTAAGGGGACTCTTAAGCCTTTTGTCTTGGCTGACATTCAAATTGCCTTTAAAAGATAGATACCTACTTAATAAGTTTATTTGCTAGTATTGCTAAGCAAATAAAAAAAAATGCGACTATCATGAAAGCTGGGATCTAGAGATTAGTAGCGGGGAATACTACTTGATATTCGTAGTTTGGTTGCGCCATCTATTATTTGCTTCCACATCAAAAATCGCATCGAAATTGGCCTATCCTTTCGAGCGCTACGATGGTCAAAATTATAACACTCTTCAATCTTATAACACCCTCTCTTTTGTCGGGGATTAAAAATGTGACACTTAAAAGTTGACACAACAAATGTAAGATTTTCAAACGGATGTTTACTTACACAGTTAAAAGTAATTTTGTTGTTATCTCTATAACAAGAATATACAATCAATATATTTTTATTCGCCGCGTAAGATATTTTAATCTTGGTCTATCATTCATCATCGTACACTGTAATAAAGTAGAAGCACATAAACTCTCTGCCGGCGCACTCTGCAAGATAACGGATCTTGAAGGTCGTTTCAAAGGGCCGATATACATTGAACAATCTATTCAGCCCCTGAGGACTTATACTATTACGTATTGAGGTATTGCATTAAGGGCACCCGTCTGAATAGCATCTATCTAGCCTATTCCACGAAGAGCACCTATGATTTAGCAGCTAGTGTTGGGATTTCTATTTTAACTTTTGATTATGAAAAAAGATATCGATACAAACTCACTAGTTGGAACCAAACACAGCAAAGTAAATAAATATTTTTTTAAATAAGGGTCTAAAACCTATAAAAAATCTATCAAGTGGGAAACTTAAAATAATACGTTCACTTCCGGAATAGTTTGTGGCGACCTCTGCGCCACAACGAGGAACTAAACACCACAAATAACAATGAACGCAGCAATACCTAGTTCACAAGAATCATACGAGATGGCGCCAGCAGATTCTAAATCTCGATCTCAGAGTTCTGGTTGCAAGTGACTATATATACAACCTCCGACAGTACACCGTCGGAGCCGCGGTTCCCCAGGCGCAACACCATGCCTGGCATTCTTCCCTTTGTGGCGGTCGAGCATATCACCTCGCTCCCGCTACATCTTCATTTTAAAACACCACTAGATAGCGCTAGTAGGAGTAAACTCACGACTTACTGTGAGGATTTTTGTGATTGACTGTGACATTGTACGGAACTTTGTCCTCGCGAGTTCAACTCGCACTTAGCCAGCTATTTACTCCATTGTCACAATTAAGACGAATCTAACGACACCTCTCCAACTAAAATCCATGAAGTCGTTTAGGCTGCAGAACGTGACACATAAATATACGTACATATGTACACACATATAATATTTACATGCATACACTCAAAAAACATAACCCCCTTTTTGGCGCAGTCGAGTAATAATGTTATATATCATCATGAGTATTTTTATTTTGATGGTAATGGTGTTACCATATCATAAGTACATGTGATGAATGAGTCATGCAGAACAAAAACATTATTACATACTTACTAAGTATTAAATTTAAAGTTATAGGTAGCGAGCAAAAGCAAAAAAGTCTGAAGAAGCAAATAAAATATCTAAAGGACTATATATTCTGACCAAACATCCAGTTTTAACTGGATACGCCACAATCTACATCCGGATTCCTTTTATCCATTAGCTTATTACAAATCCAATTAGGACATGTACAATGTACCGATACGAGTGAGCTCGTATCGCATTAGTCGAACAATGCACTACGAGTATAGTGTTGCAGAACTATCGATAATTTTACATACATACATACATACATACTATCACGTCTTTATCCCTAATGGGGCAGACAGAGCATTTTGGGTCTTGCGGCTCTATGCAGAGCCTAGGGCCGCAAGACTCAAAAGCCACTTTTAGCGTCATGGTGGGCGAGAAGATGGAAAAGCAATCAATACAGTGACGGGTTGCTAGCCACTTCGCCTGTTAAAATGATTCGCATTTTTGCCCATTCCCTCGATCGGCTTTTACGATCTGCGCGGGCAGAGAAGCAGCTGGTACATTCTAAGATTTTTCGTTTCTCCCAGACCAGCATGGGAGAGACCAGCATCGATAATTTTCATCTGAAAAAGCCATTCATATTGATTAGACTATCGATAGTATCTATAGTATCGATAGTCTTACGATAAATCATCGATAGACGTCTATCAATCGGCAACATCGGAGACTGGCTGGGGGTTTCTCCAAAAGCGGTACACAAGACAAGCAACATTAAGCTCTAACATATGATGATAAAGTCTAATTTGGTTTGATACAGAAATATAACGTCACAATCGTACGAGTAACTTATCATTTTTTAGCGTAGCCCCTCTGAACACGACAAAGCGCGAACGTGAAGAACGACCTAAGCGCAAGGGCATGAAACAAAGATTATAAAAAAAGGAAAACTTGAGAGGTGTCAAGGGACACCCGGATAGAACGAAGTTCCTTTCGATTAATGAGAGAGAGAGAGAGACAGACAGAGAAACACGCGCACGCCGCTCGGCTTACAACTATAGCAAAAAGTGTCGTTACAACTTTTAGTCTTATTTTTTTTCTTCTAGCCCCCTTTCTCAACGAGCGATAAGTAACTTCGTTCCAAAAAATAGATATCATAAGAAATGAGACATGCTTTAGTTCAATCACATGCACATTACAACATTATTAAGATAACATGCCGCAGTCGCATACGATTCATGCAAAAGCGCTCGCGATCAACTCAACGCAGTGCAGGTACTATCTTAGATTCAGGGGCCATACCCAAATTTTTCGTGGTCCAGTGGCGCCCCCATTTGAAATAAATCATTTGAAAAGAAACGGTGACATCATTTAAAATTCCGTCTTGACTAAACCCTAGATAACCCTATTAACTATTTTATGAACTACTGTTTATAGTTTAAAGTGCGAACGTGAAGCTTTTCTACGCACATTAGCTAAAAGTGGCCGTTTTTCGCAAATGTGCGTAGAAAAGCTTCACGTTCGCACTTTAAGTTATAAACAGTAGTTCATAAAACAGTTAAAAGAGTTATCTAGGGTTTGGTCAAGACGAAATTTTAAGTGATGTCACCGTTTCCTTTCAAATGATTTATTTCAAATGAGGGCGCCACTGGACCCCGGAAAATTCAGGTAGCCCCTTGTAGCATGTTATTGCAAAACAGAAGATATAGAAAAATATATTAATGTACAACGTGGAAGGGACACACCCGTAATCAATCGAACCACGGGCTATACTAGATCAGTATAGTATAATAATAGTTAAAAAACAAAAAATCGTCATTTCCATACAAATTGCCCGGGCGGCTACGTACATTCGTATGGAAATGACGAATTTCTTTTTTAATTTTTGACTGTTATTTTAATTTCATTATACTATAGTGATCTAGTACTCGTATAGCCGTGGTTCGATTTAAAATGTCCCTTCCACGATGTATAACAGCATGTGAATTTAAGACAGTAGAAGCCAACCCCTATACAAAGTAACGTGTCAGCAAAGCACAGGAAACGCGCTTTGTGATTCACAGGCCACAGTGACGACACCAGAAGCTAGCCACGCTTACCTGTTGACCGGATCTGGCCCCAAGCCGCTGTCGTTGCTGTTCTCGCACGCCTCGGGCGGCCGCAGCGCGTGCGTCTGCGCATAGTGCGCTAACTTCCCGAATTTGCCTAAATGCGCCATTTTTCCCGGGTGGTAGCTAACTTTGCCGGGATGCACCAGTTTGCCCGTGTGCGCCATTTTGCCGCCGTGCGCCATTTTGCCCGGGTGCGCGCGTTTATGCGGCGCGCGCATCACCTTCCGATGCACGCGTGCGGACATCGTCGCGCTCGTGGACATAGTCATTTTCATGCCTGCCGACAAACAGAAAAATACATTTAGCATCAATTCTGTCGACTATTGGAATGTTTATTTTATTTATTACTTCGCTTTATACGGTTTACTATTAGTGCGTGTTTAGTTTAGTGACGTTGGAGTTCCTTATTGTTTCTGTAACTGTGATACTTGTAAAACAGAATTATCACATTAAAAAATCCTATGTATCATAAAGCGGTAGATCATGGTACATAACCAGCTATTTCCTGATTATAATAAAAAAAGAGTATCTACAAATAATGAATACATCAATAAATCGATGAACAATAACTGACATCATTCAATTTATCACTAATTATCTTGTTTATATTACAAATAGGATAAAAGGATAAATCTGATTATTGATTGTGTTACAAATTACAACATAATCACAGCATGAATGCAAATTGTCTATGAAACGATTGTCTCTGGGTCGACGTCAGTCAGATTGCTGTCTGGTTTATAGTCAGTCAGATTGGTATCTGCTTTACAGTCAATCATAAAGCTGCGTCAATAAAATATACAGGGATACACAAACATTGCGTGCCGTTGATTGTTTGATTCAGTGATTTGATTTGACCCGTTTTAGCGATGGTCGTCATATTATCGCGTCAATTTTGAACTAGTGTTTTAATTTTATTTATGATTTCAGTTTATTTTCGTTTAAGTTAGTATCTCTATCAAATGTTTTTTTCTATTCTTTTGTTATAAGTATACAATGTGAAGGGAAATACCCGTAATAAATAGAACCACGATACTAAATCACTGTAGTATAATGATAATAAAATAACATCAAAAACAAAAAAATATCGACATTCCCTTACCCGGCTGCGGCTGCGCACTACCGTATGTGAATGCTGATTTTTTAAAGATTTTTTTTACTTATTTTATCGATTTATTACGGGTATGTCCCTTCCACGTTGTACACTTATAACAAAAGAGAATTTAAAAGTACAAATATAATTATCTTATACCTTTAAACGAGCAATTCTTGTATATTTATAAATTTCTGTGATATCAAAAACGGCTCTAACGATTTCGCTAAAAATTGGTATATGGGGGTTTTCGGGGGTAAACAATCGATCTAGATTAGTCTTATGTTTGGGAAAACGCGTGTTTTCGAGTTTTCATGCGTTTTTCTTTCCACGCAGAATATGATCGCTAATTTTGTCGCACCGGCCGCCATCCATTTTGACTCAGCGGTTTATGATGCTGTGATGCGGACCACTAGAAAGAGTGTTACGGGTTCGAATCCCACTCGGTGACTTACTTTTGTTTTTTTTTTATGTTCAAATTTATATATAGTTTATTATTTTGTACTGTTTTTAGACAAGTTTAAAAAAATGTAGTTATTATTTGAGGTGTAACCCTGCAAACCTCGGTCGCCCAGGTACATATATCCATATACAACGCAACGTTAAAGATAGATGCTTGGGAAAAGAGAGGGAAAGTAGAGTAGGAGTATACTTACTAATTAACAAAATTAAATACAAGTAATAGACTAAGGAAAAGGTATATGAAATAATGTGACATACAATTAATTGGCAATAACGTTAACTGAAGCTGAAATCTGGCGGCGCGTCGGCGGCCGTTTACGATGGAGTTAATATTCTGGTAATTATGTTGCTTTGGAGGACAGGAATAGAACCTAATATCAAACAAATCTATACATATAATTAAGCAGTAAAAGATAATATGTCTGTACATTGAATAAAATAAAATGGGCGATCGAGTCATAGTATAATCATGAAGTTAGATAACTCTCTAACTTCATGGTAATAATCAAAGGTTATAAAGTAAGATTAATACAGTCTGTGTTTGTTTGTATTATTTAAAATTATTATACTATAGTGATCTAGTATAACCCGTGGTTCGATTTATTACGGGGATGTCCCTTACACGTATATAAAAGCTTGCTTGTTTAAACTAATAACCATCTCACATTTTAGATAAAAAGGTACTAAAAGGCCTTTTCATGTTGGCTTTGGCCCCATGAACGCCTCAAAGGACCGGGTCCCTATGGACCCGTGGCTGAAAAGCGTACCAATATAATAAATATATAGGGACAAATTACACTGATTGAGCTAGCCCTACGAGTCCAACTGGTTTCTCGAGCTATGAGGGTGGTATAACGAGGTTTGGCATCGCCAAGCATGAGAAACTGTAGACGGTACACATACCGGCTTTGGTTTGCGAGCATGATGATGCACTTACCAAGGTAGACCTCATTCATAAACTCTTGCAGCGTAACTGCTGGCTGGGCGGACTCAGAACAGAACAGAACAGAACAGATTGAGCTAGCCCTAAAGTAAGTTCGAGACTTGAGTTATGGGATATTAACTCAACGATACTATATTTAGAAATAACATATATAGATAAACATCCAAGACCCAGGACAATTTGAATAAAGTAATAGGGTAAAAGGTGACACAGGATTTACTTTTTACTATGCATCCCGCATTTTTGATATAGATTAGATAAGCTAACAAGAAACTCGTAAAATTGGTCGCGACCTTGGGGTGACTCATCAGCAGCCATTGCATCATCATGACATAATGTCTTTCAGCAGTTCTTACAGATGTTACGGCTTGATGACGCCTTTCGATTTAAAAAATAGATACTAGAGTTTTACAAGCACTTTTTCGTCAATATATACCTTGAATAGTTTAAGTATACAATGTATTTTTTTATTTAGTACCAATATTTTAAGGGATATTTAGTCATTTCGAACAACTTCTCCCAACAAATGTTTATCGAAATACGAAAAGAATTTGGATACGATTATGGATGTCACGTGTTTTCTTTAATTTGTTTTATAAGAATTTAAAAATAATATGATTTGTATGAGAACCTAAAAAAAATGGTTTGACTTACAAAAAAGAAGGAGGTTATCATTTCATCTCGCTCTTTTCTTTTTTAAATGTATGTATAACGATTATTCAAAGACGCTTGGACGAATTCGGAAAATTCTTCTTTTGTTTAAAAAGGTATACTTATCAGGTGGTCCCATTAGTCCCATATAAATTTTATCAAAATCGATTGTGTGTTATGGAGGTGAAGTTAGTCATTTAAGGATTATTAATATTTTTTCGAACTAAAGTTTGAAAAATTATTCAAAAGTTATAACCGATTTTGGCTGATTGGTGGAGCAGTTTGGCGTTCAAATCAGTTTATATAATTTCGTTCAAATAATTTTTCAAACTTAATAATAAATGACCGACTTCACCTCCAAACTGCTCAACCGATGTTGATAAAATTTCTATAGGACCACCTGATAAGTATGCCTATAAGTATTTCAAACAAAAAAAGAATTTTCAAATTGGTCCGGGACCCGTCAAGTAATCGGGGAACGATGAAAAACTACCCTACTTTTTTGAAGTCGGTTGTAAAGGCACTGGACGTACCATGTGTATTACTCAAAAAGACTTGACATAATAATTATTCGTATGTCGTATATGTAAATTTATCACGTAGCTAAATATATAGTAGCAAATATTATTACTCCCATGCTGGTCTGGGAGAAATAAAAAAACTTAGAATTTACCAGCTGCTTCTCTTCCCACGCAGATCGTAAAAGCCGATCGAGGGAATGGGCAAAAATGCAAATCATGTTAACAGGCGATGCGGCTAGCAACCCATCACTGTATTGATTGCTTTTCTATCTTCTCGCCCACCATGACGCTAAAAGTGGCGTTTGGGTCTTGCGGCCCTGGGCTCTGCATAGAATCGCAAGACCCAAAATGCTCTGTCTGCCCCATTAGGGATAAAGACGTGATAGTATGTATGTATTATTACTCTGTGGTATAGCAACACGAAATAGGTTATCAATCACTTACTTAACCAGATTGTATAATAACTAATATTTATATGAGATTATTACTATCTGCGGCGGAAAACGGGCTTATGAGGAAAATAAATATACTATAAATAATTTGATTACACTTTTTCTAAGATGTATTATTTGAAAGGCTTATATTCAAACCGATACTTTTTTAGGGTTCTGTACCCAAAGGATAAAAACGGGACCCTTTTACTAAGACTCCGCAGTCTGTCACTAGGCTCTATCTCCTGAAGTTCCTGAACAAGCTGTAGCTAGACAGTTGAAATATTCACCGATGATGTATTTTTGTTAGCAAGAAATATTAAAAACAAAATAAAATAAATATATAACGATTTACAACGATTTTTTATATCAATTGATGTTCTCATTTTTAATAATAGTTTTAATTAATAGAATATCTTTTAGTTTAATGTTATTTTGTTAAATACTAAAAAAATAAAATTTCAATAACTTATTGAAGAATATCTATGAATTAATAATATTTAAGCGGGCTCCCATACAACAAAAGTGATTTTTTTAAAGTTTTTTGCTCGATAAAACGGCAAGACCATAGACGCTTGAAATATTTACAAAATATTTAGTTGTATATTCACTTTAAAACGTTTGGTCGTGTGGTTTCCGGCAGAGTAGAATAGGATCACTCCAAGTTTTCCCGTGGATGTCGTTGAAGGCGACTTAGGAAATAAAACTAAACAAAGCTGAACATCATGAAACCTTCCCAATCCGTCTTTGTCAACAAAATAATCTCTCGTTAATTAACCCTTTAGATCCTTTTATCTTATAAATAATAAATAAAAGCAGAAAATTAAGGTAAAAAAGTGTATTAGATATCCTCTTGAGACAGCTTAGATATAATAATACTTGACAAAGATAATCCGAGCGACAATGAAAATTTAGAAAAAAGGGTAAAGTAATTATAACTTTTAACTCTAAAAGTTATTTTCAGAAAATGTCATGTCGTGTTTTATGAAATTAACGCTTTGTAAATTTTTAATTAATATTGATTTCCTGATAATTTAAGCTAGAGAGTTGATTCTCAATGGGAGAAACATAACTTCTTTTTTGTACAGAAGGTATAGAATTTTTAATTTTCCAAAACTAAAAATCGACTTTACTCCCAAACTACACAACTTAAGATTTTGATATAATTTCGATGGGATCACCTGACAATTATGCCCTTTCAAACAAGAATTTTCAAATCGGTACAGGCGTAATCGGTGAACATACATAAAATAAATAAAATAACCTCGTCATTTTTTGAAGTCAGTCAAAAAGAGGTCATGTCTCTCCTTGGTTTACGCTTATAAGCAAAATAGACCGATCTTTTGACCGAGTCGTGCATAAATGACACAAAGCTAGTTCTTATTAATTTTTTCGTCGTTTTATTTCTGAGTTCCATCGACCACCTTCTATCTCAATGATTAGTCCCTAGATATCGTCTACCATAAAGTCCTCGTCAAGACAAATCAATCGAGTTCTACTCAATGAGTTTATGTTGTTTTATAACTGTATCTCCTGGCTCCGTCATCAGAGCAGCTCATTGCCTTCATAATATCGTATTGTCAGCGGACTTGCATAAGTATGCAAAATTACATCTTAATCGGTTGAGGCTAACTAGTTGAAAGTTGCTAGATTTAATCTAAACAAAGATACAAGTACGTTGCAAGTGTAAATAGTTGATCTATTCAAATGCCTCCTCGAACAGCTTTGCGAATAGGATGGTACATTTATGAATTAGTTTGACTTGGGGCTACCAGTTTTTGATTAAATTTCTTTATCAAAATAAATCATTTTCTAAATCGGTTTATAAATGACAGAGTTCTAAATAACTTCATCCGAATTTAGAACCTGTTTCTTTTTTTAAGTGGATTAAAAAAAAGCGTCTCCTGTCAAACATTTCATCTGACACAAAGTGGCATTCAAACCACTGCCTTTCGTCGCCTTTCTCTCGAAGCCACATAGTCGCGCGGCAAGCCTAAGCGGCTATTTTTAGGCGTCCTTGCAGCCTCCACCGGTTGCCGCCGGTTTCCGCCAATTTTTACACGCCGATAAGAAACTAAACGTAACATTTTATCAGCAGAGCAAAGGGCATAAATCACGCTTTTATTACTTTTGTGATCAAACGAGATTAACTATTGCGTAGGCAGTCAGAATTACAATTTTCGGATATTAAAAACAGATTGACATTGATGGTTTTCGCATGTGTAAGTGGCCAACACTGGTGCCAGACCCAGTGTCTATGTAAGTTTGTAGAGAAACGTTTTTTTAATTTCCCGTTAACCGTAATTACTTGTCTAAAATGTTATATAGGGTAAACATTTCTCAAATTGACACCCTATTTAGCCCTTTCTCATTTGCGATTAATTAACCGGAGGTACCATTAAAAGCAGTTTTAAAGTTACCTACCTATTTATTATACATGATTTATACCTTTATAATAAAATTTACACACTAGCAAATTTTGGAATTACACTCATCGTTTTTTATTAACCTCTATGAGAAATTCCCCATAACAATTTATCATAACATATAACTATTAAAACGCGTAAGGTCGTGTATTTTTAGCTCCGTGGGCATATTTCATGCTAAATTGGCCCTTTAGAGACCGCGGGAAGAGAAAGTGCTTAAAATAATCGTTATCATACTAAAAGCGTAAAAAAATGCATTTTATGTTGACGCGTGTCTAAAAATGGAAAGGTCTATGACCTCACTTTTCGGTAATGACGAGGCGAAGCATGGAAAGAATAGTTTTACATAATTTACATATATTTAGTTTTAATTTTAACATCAAGTTAGATGTTTACAACGTAGGCTTGGCATGGTGAAAAGTGCTGCGTTGATTTGAAACAAAATATTTCGGGCCGACATTCCCACTAAGCACTGTTTCTTAATTTTCCAAGATGTCCGCTGATCAAATTACTTCCGATTTGACTGTAATCATCAGTATCCAAGGGTTTTTCGACTCGCGGAATCCAAATCTAAACATTTATTGGAATCCAAGATGGCATCTGGATTTTAAAATTTTAGCTCATTTGTTTAGGCGACGTCTTACTGTGACGTAAGAGTAAAGCACCCCGCAGAACTTCTACAGTTAAACAAAAAATCGCCCCCGCGCAACACCCGAAAATCTAGTAAGCACAGTTATGGAGGAAAGTGCTGTGTTGATTTGAAACAAAATATTTTTTTTTTAATTTATTTTAGACATATTATGTTCTTTGACTGAATGTATACTTTAAATAAGCAGTTTCAGTATATTTGGTATTAGACGTTATAATAGTGTCTGTCAAGCCGTATCTCGTCTCGCCGATGCACGGCTGCATTTGATTGCAGGTCGTCGGCCGGCGCCTTATCTCGCTATCGGCGGTGAAAGTCCGACCGGCGCCGGCTCGCCAGATATCTCATGTCAATTCATATGACGAATAATCATCATCATTCATCGTTACAGGAAGTTCACTGCTGGATATAGCCTAGGCCTCCCCCAAGAATTTCAGCTAAAAACCCCCGGAAGGAATCTTACGTATAAAAACCGTATCGAAATCGGTCTATCCGTTCAAAAGCTACAATGTAAAGGCCCATTTAGACGGTGCAAGTTTCTTGCGTGTTGCATACAATTTTATTGAAGCAATAAATGATTTGTATGGCTGACATTTCGTTTAGACCATGCAAGTTGTCTATTGCTGCAATAAAATGGCATGCAACGGGCAAGAAACTTGCACCGTCTAAATGGGCCTTTAGAGACATGCAGCATTGGCGACAATCCTACAACACCCTTTTTTGTCCGGGGCTTAACCGAAAAGATCCCTACGAACTCGTAGAGGCACTACGAGTTCGTGGCTCCTTTACTTGTAGAGGGCTCTACGAATATATAGACTATGAAATATTTAAGCAAAATAAATTATGTAAGTAGTGTTTAAATTTGAATTTTTGAGATATCCAATGGACTAACATTTTTGTTCACGAAATAAACATGAAACCAATCTTACGTGTCAACTAAGAAAATAACTTCGTGTTCGTGACACAAAACGATTTGAATAAAGTGTTGGTGTACGTACATCTATAATATAAAAATGAATCGCAAAATGTGTTGGTAAGCGCATAACTCAACAACGCCTGGACCAATTTGGCCAACTCTTTTTTTTAAATGTTCGTTGAAATTCAAAGATGGTTTTTACGGCGAGAAAAATTCGAATAATTGCCGGAAAAACCCTAAAAACAGCCCTTTTCTTTTTCCCATACAAACGTACATTTTGACAGGCTATATTTGGCAGTACGAAGTCTGCCGGGTCAGCTAGTTTATATATAATTGTGTTTGTAACACTACAATATAATTAACTACTTTATGGTTATGGGTTCAAAAATACGACCAAGCGCTTCGAGAAAAGATAAATAGTGCTCTGCGCTATCGGTGACTCGTCTTGGCGGCGGCACGCCTGTGCCCCCAGTTTCATAACACAGTCGCAAATATTAAAAAGTCCGCCACAAAGACATTTGTAATAGAAACGAAACATTAACGAAATAAATAAATATGAAAAAGTATTTGTAGTTTACAAGTTTACTAATAATTGTAGTTTACAAAAACAATATTTTTTTACAACTTAAAACCGAATTCACCCCCGAACTACACAACCGATTTTGATAAAATTTCTATGGGACCACTTCACACCTTTCAAACAAAAAATAATTTTCCAAATTGGTCCAGGCGTGTTCAAATAATCGATAAACAAACATATCTACATTAAAAAAACGCAACGAATTTAAGTATAACCTCCTTTTTAACAGTCGGTTAAAAACTTCGTTAAAAATATGTTTTTCTCAAAGCACAATTTTATCAGCCACTCCCTCTATATAATGTTTATAATTTAGCTAATATAATCACGTGAAAGTATATATTTATCATGTATTTACAACGAGTACGCAGTACGCAATGTGTGTGTTTATTTGTGTCAATGCTCGCCGATGACGATAACCGAGGATTACTTAGTGATACCACTTATTGTAAGATAATAAAAAGTACGAAGTTACAACATAATAATATACGTTCCGACAGTCTTAATAGCTGATTGGTAACCACGCTAGTCTACCATTCGGAGGTTCTGGCCTGAAAAATTACCTGAGGTATTTTTTTTAATTGCCTGTACGTACTGTCCCACTGTTAGGCAAAGGCCTCCCCTCGAGTACGCCACTGACTTCTATCTTGCGCGATGGAGTTCCAGGCCTGGTCAATAATTTTTCAAAACTAAAAACAGACTTCCCCCCGAGACCCCCAAACTAATTTTGATAAAATTTCTATGGGATCACCTCACAAGCACACCCTTTCAAACGAAAAAAGAATTTTCAATCGGTCCAGGCGTCTTCGAATAATCGGTGCACATACACAAAAAAAGATCGCGACGAATTGATAATCTCCTCCTTTTTGTAAGTCGGTTAAAAAGCACCAGGTCATCAAACCACCTTATTGGGCTAGGTCGTCCAAGGGTAAGGTGGTGGCTCTTGCGACACCAGTCTGACGGAACCCATTCTGTAATAATCTTAGTCCACCTATCTGGGTGCATACTCAATGCCCAGCCTAGTCTCATTTGAGTTAAATTCAAATATGTCTTTACTAGCTGTTTTGTGGGCTTCGCACCCCTTGGGAATTTCGGGATAAAATCTATCCTATATCCTTCCCTGGGTATCAAACTATATCCATATCAAATTTCATCTAAACAGGTTCAGTGGTTAAAGCGTGAAGTGGTAACAAACAAATATACAAACTCACTTTCGCATTTATAATACTAGTAAGGATTATCTTATCATAGGATATTTATAATATCTCTTAATAATTGTCACTTTGTTTTTCTCATCTGACGTGCAATAGTTACTTACATAACAGCTATCTGCCGCTTCTTAGGCGCTAGTGCAGAAGCGGCAACAAACTTCACTGCAGCATTGTTTCCAAGGTCTTCAACTCACAATAAATCATGCAGTCAGACTATGGAACTCGTTACCACCTGCTATAAGTGAATCTAATCTATTTATGTATTTACAAGACGAGATATTTGGCCCAGCCGTTCTTGGACTCGAACAGCTATTTATTTTTAAATATAAAAAGATTTGTAAATTGTACCAAATATACATTTGTTACAATATATACATATGAGTAATAATAACAATATTTTATTAAAAAAAATAAAAAATACAACAAAATACGGAATTTCATCATAATTTATGCAGATTGCAAAGATGCAAAGGCTATACTGATAACGAAGTACCTACTGACGTGAAATCTTCGTTTCTGATAAGAATACTAGCGGGTGACGTCGCATAGCGACTGTGACGTCATTTAACGTCAACTGTCACGAATTTAACGTCATTATGTTATTTCATCTAGGCACTTATAAGCTGGATTATAGATACATCTCGATTGCCGCTTCCAATAAGTCTTTAACTAAGTTTGCGTTTTATATTAAGGAAGTACTTGTAAGTAGTAATAGTAACACTTTATTGCGCCAAAAATAGTTCACAAAAATACAATACAGTGTAGTACATAATAACTCCAATGGAATTTCTTTAGACAACATTTAGACAGAATAAAAGGTGAAGTGATGAAGAGTGTACGAGTAATGTAAAAAAAAAAACAATAGAAAAAGAACTGGGGGAACGCTCTTGTAAATAGTTTTTTTATTGTGGATCAATGAAGTTCTAATAAATAATAAAAAAATATTTATTGAGATTGGAAATGTTTAATTTTATTAAAAATGAGAAATTACTATAATACTTCAATTTAAATGTAATCGAATTTCTCTGAAATTAACATTTACCTTATAGATTCTATGTAAGTGCTGTTGACTATGAAAAACAGGACGAATAAAAAATAAAAAAGACTGACATTTCCCGATCGAAATATTCATGAAATCACTATTATTAAATAAACTTAACTATACTATACTTGCAGTTCGCAATTTGTAGTTAAATTTTAAAAAAAAATGATGTATCAGTATAACTAAATGAAAGTGAAAAATAAAGAAATAAAAATAAATGTTAAAAAGACGGATGTTATTCCACGAGACTCAAAGGAAGATATGGAGTGGTGCTAATCCATAACAGGAACCACGCCGTGAGTGCCGTGACGTTTCCGGCCGGCAATCCTTACTTTTACGTTACGTAACACAAGAATATCAATAAGATTACCGTGTGCACAATAACAAACCTGTTATTGATTCTCTCCTGACACATATCGGAACTGCGAGGGCTACCAATCTGTGAGTATAATCTCACGTGGTCCTCCACGCTGCCGGCCTGTTCAAATATACAAACTACTCACTTATGTTACGGACCGTCTGCGACAGGACTTCTCAAACTTTCTACAAGTTATTTAAGGCATCTCTGTATTTTTATTTTAATCCCCGATAAAAAGGGGTGTTATAAATACGCTAACGTCTGCCTTTCTGTCTGGGGTAGCGTAGCTCTCGAACGGATGGTCCGATATCGATGCGGCTTTTTACGTGATAAAAGTTTCTTTTGCGGTGGTTCTTAGCTATGTTTGGTGGTTCTTGGAAGTTGCATGTTTTTAATTTGCCTGGCAAAAAATTTAGTCTATATTTGATCGGCGAGCGAATAGCGTCTCATTTTCAAGAAAAAATGCTTTGCCCATCTATCTGTCTATTATCGCCTTTAGTCTTATGATCCATTTACTCCATGATCTATGTCTTATGGAGGTACTACCTTATGCTCAAGTTAGCCTTTATTTCTAAGTAGAAATGCTTCGTAAACTAATTAAAATTTAAATCAATAATTACCTATAAAAATAAAATCTCTATTTTTACACCTTAGGACACCCTTCTTGCTTCGGAAGGTAGATGGGAAATAAAGCAAACAAATTGTGGGGGTGCCCGGTGCCCACCACAGTCAAGTGGAACTCTTTGGATTTTTTGATTAAATCTAACGTGAGACACAGACATTATTAAAATGAGTTAATGGGTTACTTACGTATAGAGTCAGCTACTGGCCGACATGTTTCGACCTCATTCGGAGGTCTTCATCAGGGCAAATGTGACTACAGGCCCGTACACCGCACCGGCGGCAAAGAGTGTTGAGAGCCGATGAGCTGATCTTTAGTCACATTCGCCCAGATAACGACCTCCGGATGAGGTCGAAACATGTCGGCAGTAGCCGACTCTATACGTGAGTAACCCGTAAACTCATTTTAATGATCTCTTTATAGTTTAGCTATGTAATACTATTATTAATTCTGTGGTTTAGCCACAGTTTGAGACCCCCTGGCCCACGATCGGAGATTGGCCGCTCGTCGGCGCCCGTGGCGCAATCATGAGTAAGTGGGTGAGATTATCATAAATGTGAGTCAATTTTCCTTATCGCTGTATGGGTTTGAATTGAAGGTATTTATTCGATTTATCTTTCACGCCGGTAAGCGTTACATAAGTGATGTATCTTTCATGTCGGTTTAGAAGCAAAGAAACATTGATTTAGTTAAACTGTTTGTCCTACCGCGCAAATGAGAATGGGTATATCTTCTTAGTATGTTCACCAATTGTTATTTTTGTTGTTTTTGAACTGATTTATAAAATTAGTTTTTTTTATTTGAAAGGTGAACATGCAACTCCGATTATTATTATCAACAATGATGGAATTCTCAACTCAATAAATCAAAGGGATACCTCAAATATTCTATATTTTATCGTCAGATGGGGTCTTCGAGGGCGATCCAGCCCGGAAATCGCTCATCGAAAAGTCTCAATTCTCAATTATTTATACAGGTGTTACAATAAAAAAAGGATCAATTAAGGGCCCTGGCGGGCGCTGCAATGGGAGAAGGGCATTTTAATTATAAAGCTTCAATTATGTGTATGCATGCTTTGTGTACCTATGAAATGTAATATTTATTTATTTAATATTTTTTTTAGTCTTTAGTCATTAAATTTTTTATAAATGTAAATAAATTTAAAATGTAATTATTTGAAAAATAATATTATATATGTTTTTATTGATAATTTTGTCATTATTTGAAGTTAGTTTCAATATTCATTTTATTATGGATTAATAGAACTTATCTACAATTTTTAAGTAAATTTCTCTTTGTCTTCTAAATATTCTTTTATAGAATAGTAACATTTGTTAGACAAAAATTCTTTAACATGTTTCAAGAATGTTTTTTAGTTTTTAATGTCTGTCATTGCTTTCGGTAGTTTATTATATAGTTTTATAGACATGGCTAGAGGACTAGACGAATGAAGTTTTAAGCGCGAAGTAGGTGTATATTTAGTTACTAATAGTAACTAAATATACACCTAATGTCCTTTCTTGTTGCGAAAAAGTGTGGGTATTTACGGACGAATTTACATA
Organism: Acrobasis consociella; assembly: GCA_963555685.1. Taxonomy (NCBI): domain Eukaryota; kingdom Metazoa; phylum Arthropoda; class Insecta; order Lepidoptera; family Pyralidae; genus Acrobasis; species Acrobasis consociella. The sequence continues at coordinate 2,375,122 of OY743106.1, forward strand.
TTTCCAAAATATTAATACAGGGCAATGTAAGAATTTTGTGGTTAATGAAATGTGGTTTGCAACTATCTCTTAAATTTGTCTTACGTTGGCCATTATTCGGATCAGTCTTTTTTGTAGCGTAAATGCTCTGTCCCAGTCAGTTCCACTTCCCCATAGAACTGTGCCATCACTAAGCCACGAGTAGGCGTAAGCATAGTAAGTGACAAGTGCAGTTTCGATGTCTGTAGATTTTTTTACCTGTCTAAGCGCGTATGCGAATTTGGATAATTTTGCGCAAAGTTTTTGAATGTGAGGCTTCCAGTTTATGTGGTTATCTATTTTTACGCCCAACAAGGTAAACATATTCACTACCTCCAAATCAATGCCATTAAAGTTTACGTTTAAGTTTAGTGGTGGTTTTTGGTATGGAAGAAAAACCATTAATTTGGTTTTCGAGTTATTTACTTCCAGATTATGATCGCTCATCCAATCCGCTGTTTTTGTGAGGATTTCTGTAAGGTGATTTTGTAAGTTCCTACTATTGTTATTAGTTTATGTTAGTCACATTCAATGTTGTTAGTGCTCCTGTTTTCTTATAGGGCAAGACTAAATATTTATATATACAGTACACCACCCCTTCCTCTAAATTCAAATTACATTTCGAACTCTATATTATAACCCTTTTGGTCAAATTATCTCTCAATTAAAACTTAGTAGTGAGGTAGTTCTCTCTAAATAAATACTGTGTGATTTGTCCGTATATTTAATTTATTTTTTACTCTTTTTTTAATCATTTATCACAACGATCTATCAAAGCACGTCACATTTTCTCTAACAAAGAAAATGAAAAAGAAAACAGTATTGGAAGGCTAGCAGCCTTTCATGCGAAGTCATTAACATGTAAATAGCCAGCCGGTGTCCATCAACTGTGTCTGTTTTTTATACACGCTTCGTGGACGTAGATATGGATAGAAGAATATTTGAAAAAATTTACGAGAACTTATATTGTTTTTGTATGTATGTTTTTCGTATGTGGCCAACACTATTGTCAGATTTTTTAAGCTGGATACCAGCCGGGACCAACAGCTAATACGTGTCTAGCGAAACACGGAAACAAGGAGCTTGAGAATTTTTTATGCGACTTGTGATCACCCATCCCAGTGCGGACCATGTTCAGTATCGCTTGCGAAAGCGGTAATAAAGTGCACATCCGCCATGCCACCGATCTCCTCGTTTTGCTGTATGTTTTAAGTATTTATGATATTAAACACTCAGTTTTACAGACATCAAAGTCAAGACAGTTTATTTATCTTTGGTTATTGTATCACTTGATAATTGACAATCTTTCTTTCGATTTCATAATTCAGACGTCGGATCGTTTACTTACAGCAGCTATACCTATATTAATATCAAGCGTAAAACTTAATATAATATATAATGACTGTAAGCCATCGACCCTCCAAATTGGCATTACGTAAACGAGATTACTTTGGAATACATCTGTTTTGACGTTGTCAAAAGAAACTTAGTTAATGTGATCACAGCGAGTTATATATTATGTTTTTTTTTTAATATTGAATCAAATTTTCTTTTCTTAGTGGCATTACTAACGCTTTCGTAAGTAACACTGGATGCGACAAGTGGTATTAAATTTTTGCCTTCGGTCCGAAAGACGCCTTTCGCCTGGTTGTCATCGTTGAGAAACTATGTCAGATGCCTTTAGGTAACTTAATAAACAATCTGACAATAATGTTGGCTTACACACGAACATCAATAAACATATGTAACAACCTTAAGAAAGCAGTTTTTTCACGTCTTTATTTACACAAGCCAAGGACGGGGTGAAACCCCCAAAACGCCCCGTGGTTACACATGTACGTCAACGAAAGCTACTTCGATACTCGTGTCACTCCATGCAAGGCTTCCAAAGGTCACCGAACTCAATGTGTGATTATTCACAAAAAAGCTACTTTACCTAAACAAGATAAGTACGAATTATTGTGTTTTTATAGATAGCCTTGGTTGTAAATATAATCTATTATTGACTTGTGTCAATAACATACTAAAAAACTACTGAGATCAGATAACATTTAGGAGTAGAAAATCATTTTCTCTTTATGTATGGACGAGTGCGAACTATACTTCCATCTTAATAGGTGTAGACAATTATGTTATACATATAAGGTCTAACAAAATATACTGAAACTATTTATAAGGGTAGGAAAGTAGGAAAGGGTCGGCCTCGGCGAACATTCTGCGACCAAATTGCAGACGTTCTAAAAAAAGGAGAGGTAAAAAAAAGTACCCGTAACCGAAGGGCATGTATGATGAGATTGATGAGTGTAGATGAAGCAAAAGAGGTTTGTCAGGATCGTAGCAAGTGGAGGTCCATAGTCTCTGCCTGTTACCCCCGCGGGAAACAGGCGTGATATTATGTATGTATTTTAAGGGTGAATTCAGTCCATGATACTTAACAATTTTCCTCAAGGACACATCAAAATATGAAAAGTAATTTTTGGCCTCCCATAAAAGTTGACCGATCAGCAGATCCGAGTTTGTGTTGAAAGCCAAAAATTATTTTATACAGAATTCAAGAATTGCACGTTTGAAGCAATACTTGATGTACAAACAATATCCGGTCAACTTAGAGTTGCTCTAATAGTGTCACCATTAGCATAGTGGTCATACGAGGAAAATGTATCAAAAACACCGGCGCAGGCCTGGCGCTTCGCCACCCGCATAGGAAGGGCCTCGCAGTCTCCGTGACCCACATTCACTAGAAATTATTATTCTGGTAGCGGTATATTCATTCCAATACTCTTTTTAATTCAATCTACAATTGATCTGGTTTATTTCTAAGCTTGCTTTGATTTGTTTTTTGATTGGTAAATGATTGTTTGTTTTTTTTTTTTTTTTTTGTAAAATTGTATAGGTACTTGCCTACAAAAGTAGGGAACTAATAAAGCATTTGATGTCCGATGAACTGATGAATGTTTTGAGGAGAAAAAAAAAATGTGCTCATTAGATAGATTATTAAACAGTATCATATGGTATACGTATTTTTTCTTTTTTTAATTAGTAAATCATGACGAAGATACAAAGCTTTTAAATTTCGCGTGAGGTGATCAGCTACGATTTGACCAATCGTGATGTAAATCACCCCCACTTGGAAACTTCGAAGTGTATCTTTACGATTTTTTTCTCATATTATATAATCCATTTAGATCTCAGTTATTTTGTCGGATTTGGAACTTAACTCCCATTTTCACATTTATGTTTTTGGTGGGATAGCATTTAGCTGGAGTGCGGAACCTCGGTTTTAGAAGTTGCACGACACGAAGTAAGCAACTGCGTAGGTACTTGCAGAGAGCATTAATAAGAAAAAAATATAGATAATTACGATGAATTGCAAAGAAACAGCGCCAGCGAAACTTTAGTAATTACATTATCTTTGCTTTAGTCAATAAAAAGATATGTTGTGCGTCAGCGCCGCAAAAATTAAAAGAAAATAAATGAAGCATTTTTAGGGTTCCGCACCCAAAGGGTAAAAACCCTATTACTTAAATAGACTCCGCTGTCTGTCTTTCTGTCCGTTAGTCCGTCCGACTGACTGTCTGTCTGTCCGTCTGTCTGTCACCAGGTTGTACCTCATGAACCGTGATAGCTAGACAGTTAGAATTTTCACAGATGATGTATTTCTGTTGCCGCTATAACAACAAATACTAAAAACTCTCGCTCGAAGGGTTCCGTACCATTATCTTTGAAAAATCACGTTTGTTGTATAAAAGCCCACTTAAATATTTATTTTATTCTGTTTTTAGTATTTATTATTACATAGGCAACAGAAATACATCATCTGTGATTTCAACTGTCTAGGTATCACGGTTTATGAGATACAGCTTGGTGACAGACAGACGGACAGCAGTCTTAGTATAATAGGTCCCGTTTTTACCCTTTGGGCATGGAAACCTAAAAAGTAGCTAGGTACTTACTGATGACTGAATTGTTATGAATTATGATTGAATGAGATTGTTCCATTATGGTTAACTAGCTGGTGCCCGCGACTTCGTCTGCGCAGGATCACACAATATCATTATAAATTGTAGCCTATGTGTTATTCTGATGTACAAGCAATATTATTGTAAAGTTTCATTTAAATCCATTCAGTAGTTTTTACATGAAAGAGTAACAAACATCCATCAATACTTACAAACTTTCGCGTTTATAATATTAGTAGGATAATGATTTCATAAATAAAAAAAACTTGAGAGGTGTCAAGGGACACCCGGATGGAACGAAGTTCGAGAGAGAGAGAGAGAGACAGACGCGCATGCCGCACGGCTTACAACTATAGCATAAAAGTGTCGTTACAACTTTTGGTCTTATTTTTTTCCGTCTAGCCCCCTTTCGCAACGCTCGATAAGGAACTTCGTTCCAAAAGCGTTAACGAGATGGCTGCTCCAGGACGGGTTTACATACGTCTTATCAAATTCATGTCACCCCACGCGCGCGACGCGTGATCCGGGCCGCTAAGATGTCGCTGGTCACTGGCGCTCTCGTAGACAGAGCGGCGATGGACTTTGGTCTCAATAATAACATTTTTAACAACAAAACAAAAACCGACTTTAATTTATTTTTTACAATCTTCCAGGAGTTTTTTCCATATCTCCAAAGTTCTTTATCATGACTTCGCCAAATGAATATGGGACCAACTTAGTAGAAAATAATAAATAAAAATAAAAATATTTATTGGGTAACAAACATTTTTTACAATATTATAGTTGCTGGAGCCTCCTTTTAAGCAAGAATATGCTTGTAACAGGAGCCTCCGCTCTTCTTAGCGCTAAGTTACAAAAAATGTTACCAAAATAATAATGTTACCAATATATGACTATATATATTTAATATTTAAGAAGGAGAAAAGGCTTTAAAAAAAAGAATCATCAAAATCGGCCCTCAATTGACGAAAATTTCGCGTAACATACATACAAAAAAAACGTACACACGAATTGATAACCTCCTCCTTTTTTGAAGTCTGTAAAAAAGGAGGAGATTCGTCGCGATCTAATTTTTTATGTTTGTTCACTGATTATTCGAAGACACCTGGATCGATTAGGAAAATTATTTTTTATTGTTTGAAAGAGCATACTTGTCAGGTCCCATTAAGGCCATACCTGAATTTTCCGGCGTCCAGTGGCGCCCCCATTTAAAATAAGTCATTTAAAAGGAAAAGGTGATATTATTCAAAATTTTGTCTTGACCAAACCCTAGATAACCCTTTAACTATTTTATGAACTACTGTTTATAATTTAATGTAAAAACGTGAAGCTTTTCTACGCACATTTGCGAAAAACGGTCACTTTTAGCTAATGTGCGTAGAAAAGCTTCACGTTTTCACTTTAAATTATAAACTGTAGTTCATAAAATAGTTAAAAGGATTATCTAGGGTTTGGTCAAACCAAAATTTTGAATAATATCACCTTTTCCTTTTGAATGATTTATTTCAAATGGGGGCGCCACTGGACTCCGGAAAATACAGGTAGCCCCTTAAGTCCCATATAGAAATTTTATCAAAATCGGTTGAGTAGTATTGAGGTGAGCGCGGTTTTTGTTTTGAAAAGTTGTTAATCTGTTAGCTAGTTTTATACGCAGACTACTGGCAACGACGCATCCACGATTTTTTCTGGGGGCACATGGGGTAGTGAGCTAAAAAGAGTCCGGACCCGTGCTTCACCAAAGTTCTCCACCTGGGTGCAGCACAAGGACTTCTAAGGTCCCGTGCTCCAACTGATGACGTTATTGTACAGTCAATCAGTAAATTGTTTCCTATATGATTCAAAAGATCTAAACAATTCTTTAATAGGAGTTAAACGACAATAACTGTTAGAAATAAACATGAAGTAAAGAATTGGCCAAGAGTTTCACTCATTTTCCTTCCACATATTTTAACAACATTGATAATTTCCTAAATAATTTTGTTAATATTTTATATATTTTACCACCAAATAATACAGGCATACTAAAATTACGCATAGAATAAGGAATAAGCATGATACATGCTTTGAATAAACAATAGGTATACTGTGTAATACTGACCGGAATAAATAAAGATTAAACACAACGTAAGGGCTATTCATTCAATTCACATTCTTTGTGGAAATATCTATAGCTACATAAAATCTAACAAAAAGATTTAAAAAATTGACAGATATATATAATAATTATTGAAGAAAAAAAATCACTTATTTGTGTAGGCTTAAAAAAACTTAACAAATGTATTTTTAAATCTTCAGATGTTGCTTTTCTAACTAAAGTACTTCGATAATATGGCTGCAACGTGTACTTTAGATTTTTTTCAAATTCAATCTTGATCAACTTCAACAAGGTTTACATCTTTAGCGGAGATTCATCAGAGCCAGTCTAATGTTTGTTACCTTTACAATCTGATTATAGTAAAAATAACACAACTGAATGCGAAGCATTGGTCTAACAGTTCATCTTTTTTTCGAGTGTGTTAATAGCTAATACTGGTGTCAGATTTTCAGGCTGCCTTAAGGCATCTGCCATACAATGATGACAGCCGGGACTAACGACTTTTACGTGCATTCCGAAGCACGGGGAGCTCTAGAAATTTGTATGCCACTTGTGGTCACCCATCCAAAACATTCTACCATTTCACATTACGTAGCAGACAATACATATATACAAACATAAAACTTGAGAGGTGTCAAGGGACACCCGGATGGAACGAAGTTCGAGAGAGAAAGACAGACAGAGAAACACGCGCACGCCGCACGGCTTACAACTATAGCAAAAAGTGTCGTTACAACTTTTGGTCTTAATTTTTTCCGTCTAGCCTCCTTTCGCAACGCGCGATAAGGTACTTCGTTCCAATATCACGCCTGTTTCCCACAGGGATAGGCAAAAACTATAAGTGGACATTATGTAAAAGACAGTCGTCTCCTACGGCAGCAACATTTTAGCGCCGCAGTAAAGGGGCTTACAGGTGTGTACATAATTAACCCGGCCGATTATTAACCGATCCGATGCTCGTTAGGCGGCGATAACAATATGCAATTAAAAATGTATTAATTTATCGGTTTTCGGTACTCATTCGACGGATACTGTTGTCTACTGGCGCGGATGTTGAGTTTGGTATTCCATGCTGGTCTGTAGAAACGAACCGTTTAATTATAAAACGAGGAATATTGTTACTAGGTTTAAACCATTGTCCGACCAACTCAAGCTGTCATTTTCAGATGAGACACTGGCATATTGCTAGATTTCAACTTCATTTGGTCGGATAATGGTTTAAACCTAGTAACAAAGTTAATCTGCGTTTTATAATAAGATGGGAAGAGTTTTGGAAGAGAAACGAATTAGCTTAGAATGTGGCTGCTTCTATTTCCGCGATCGCAAAAGGCGATAGATATAGGCGAGATTTTAATCATGTTAGGTGATGCGGCTAGCTACCTATCACTATTTTGATTCCTTTTCCATTTTTATGCCCACCTTCACGCTAAGCGTGGCCATTGACTGACCCTGGGCTCTGTCTACCCCTTTAGGAATAAAGACGTGATATCTTGATCTTTATTATTAACAAAATACGGTTGCTAAGTATTGTCACTTTTAGAAAACATAGGCTGGATTTAAACTAACTTTTTAGGTTCTCTCAGAAGTCAGATAGTAATGGCAAACTTGTATTAGGAGTCTTGGAATCAAAGTTTGATCGAATCCGGCCTTACACAAGGGGAATAAAACGTCTGTAACTGACGACAGTCGTCAATTAAGTTAAATGAAGGCTCTGAGGTGCGTTCACGCTTGAAAAAGCAGACATTAGTTTTGGCCAATTACACACACGAAAAACAATGTGTAGCCAATTAGTTGCGTTTGATATATAAATCAAGACAAAAACATATCTACGTAAAGCATTGGTTTTTCCCAGACTCCTTACAGATAAGACCCTGATATGTGAACACGCTCTGCGGTTGACAGCTATCAAATCAAGTTTAGGATTAGGAAGAGGTAAGTAAATAAAAAAAGAGCACCGAAAAGAAAGATTGGTTGATCTACATAAGCGCTCTTACAAACTGGCGACAGTATGCGCGCGACACCTATGTCGCCTGTCGCCGATAATCGGCGACATTCGCCGACTGTCGCATACGGTCGCGTGACACTGGCAATCTACGGCAGTCGCCGACGGTCCATACAGAATATATGAAAACAACACGAAAGAGGTCGGTGGCCGCGTTTTGTGGTGGCTTTGTTTGCGCCAAGCCTTAGGGTCAGTTCAGACAGAGAGAAAAATGCCCGAAAAAACTAACTTAATCCATACTTAATAAATAAAGCTGAAGAGTTTGTTTGTTTGTTTGTTTGAACGCGCTAATCTCAGAAACCACTGGTCCGATTTGAAAAATTCTTTCGGTATTAGATAGGTCGATTATCGAGGAAGGCTATAGGCTATATTGCATCACGCCCGCGACTTCACTCGCGTGTTTAACGCGGGCGAAGCCGCGCGCTGCCTCTAGTTGAAAATAAGACCGTATTCTCACCGCATTATAAACATCTAAACATTACATAAAGCTCGCGCGGTCTCGAGACCGCGCGAGCATACTTGCGTTTTGCAGTTAAAAAAACACCTTCCGCTGCTCAGTCTGAAGCAGTCTGAACTGCACCCTCAAGTACGGATGTGATAGAAGAGATTGACTTGAACTCTGAAAGGTTATCTATCTACTCCATTACGAGATCGTAAACAGAACTAAAGTACTACTGTAAGCAGGAAGTTCCCCTGATAACAACTAATATAATTTTCTCTTTAGACAGAACAGAAATATTATTTTCTGTGGCCGTGTGGTTTTAAGGCTTAGAAGAGGACCACACCTTTCTTATTTTATGTCGTTAATCATAATAAAAAATATATTAACGGGCGTATTTTTTTTGTTTTTTTAGTGTGTGTACGTTGCCTACACTGGTGTCAGATTTTTCAATCTTAGGGCGTTCGACATAGTTTAGATAGGATATGACGCGGTTACTGGTTTACACAGAGCAACTGCCATCTGACCTCCGCCACCGAAAGTAGACCATGTAGAACCAATCCGAAGATAGGCGAGATGGCGTTTGGGACCCACAGTTAATGCGTGCCTTCCGAAACACAGAATCCTCTATCTTTTTCGGATAGCCAAGTGATTAAATATCCTAACTAAACTGGAAACAACTTTTCACAAAGTATGCTTTCTAGTGGGATTCGAACTCACAACCTCCAGATCACAAGTCGCCTTGACCACTAAACCACGGAGGCAGTCAACAGTCGTACAAGAACCCAAAGAATGTGCGTTGTAATTCGTCAAACACGTTTACAATGACGCACCGACTAGATAATAGATAACACATGAATGAAGTTTACGAGGAGCCGGCAGTAAAACGACAGTCAATTTAACGAGGCCTTTTATTTAAGTTTTTATTGCTTCATTACCATGTTGTGATCGATTCGAGAGGCGCGAGCCTGTGCCGTACATTTTTAGTGCTTTAAAAATGTAATCTATTACACTTTTAAAGCAACAACTTTCAATGCTAACTACCTATACATACAAAGAATAACTAACCATGTCATATTGGAATTGATATAGTTAATTAGAGGAAGATATATTTTAATTAAGACATTATTTAATATTTTAAGAAATTACGATTTTTTAACCGACTTATATTTTTGATGGTTCTTTTTTTATTCGAAAGCCTTTAGTAACCAAGTTGGTCCCATATTAATTTAATGATGATGAAGAACTCTAACTAAGTAGCTACTAGAAAATGGAGTCGGTAGTTTTTTTTAATTAAAAATTTATTAATTGTTGCCATAATTATAAAAACCGCAGTGTCTTTATTTCATTCGGAGGGGGGTGGAACGCCCAGCATCACCCTATAGAAAATAAATATTTCCTTAGCAAACAATATAGATAGCAACACAAAAGCAACACAATAAAATTACATAAACAAATTTAAAAGTACAAATAAAAATAAAGTTCCTTGCTATCCAAAATGGTTTCCAACTCAGCATATGCTAGGCATAGCATATATATGGCAACAGACAGACTAAAATCATAGAGACCAAACCATTGTAAGTACCTTTATATAATTTATCGTAATGAATGAGGAGACTTATGTATGATTCTCGTGGATGCGGCCAGCTCCTTAACTGTGTCACTACTTACTGACGAGTGACTATCATAACATTCATAACAATAGTCGTTTGGCCATCGGCGCGTTACTGCGTACTGTACGGTACAGTCAACAGGTTAAATTATCTTATACCTAGAGGGGTTACTCCATAAAAAAATACGTTAATCGTCCGATAGTGACGGCCTATTTCTATTTCATGTAATCCCAGTCACTGACTTTTGCTGTTCAGAAATTTGGCTTTTGGCTAATAAACGGCCACACGTGATTTTGCGAAAATAAAAGTTAGATATATGCTCTTTGATTTAAATTTTGTTTGGTTACTAAGGACAGTTACAGATTTTTTTTTAAATTAAAAAACCGACTTCCCCCTGAAACTACACACAGAACCGTTTTTGATAACCTTTCTATGGGACTAAGTACCTCAAAAGTATAGTAGCCTTTCAAATAAAAAAGAATTTTCCAAATAAGTCCAGGCGTGTTCATACATTAAAAAAAGTTCGTGGCCAATTCTCCTCTTTTGGAAGTCAATTAAAAATACCTTGGCCCCATGTACCGCCATTTTTCTATCTATCTATTCCATAATTTGCATGAACTAACTGATGATGATAGAAGTATAAAAAATACGCTCATAATAATTCGTGAGTCAAATATGCCCTTGACGCTGCTGTCCGTACAAACAACGTAATTGGAGTCCACAGTTCAACAGTCGCATACGGTCAGCAAATGCATTCACATGTCATGTCTGCTGACGCACGAGCCCCGCCCCCCTCCCCACCCTTGCAGTGGGCGCGGCCAGCGAGTCGATTTTATGTCTCATTTTTATACGATCATGTTATTTTTAAATTGTGTCAATATGTCAATGTTTAATAACTAATAGCAGCAAGCAAATGTGGATATGATGAATAGAAGACGATTTTCAAATCGGAAAATTGTTTTAATTCTAAATAAAAGATGCGTAGAGACCTGAAACCCGTATAGAAGACGATTTTCAAATCTGGAAATTGTTTAATCCCGAATAATTGTACTTATCTCTGTATTTTGTTTATACTAAATAGCCAATTTACATGAAAGAAATTCTCCAGAGAGTTGTCGCGTCAACTCACCTTGATGTTACAAACATATAGCGCATGGCTTCTCATTTTGTGTTTCGTATTCTCTCAGAGATATGCCACCAAATGATGATTAATGGATCACAGACAAGTAAAAAACGCAAACGTAATTAGTTTAGAAATATACGAAATTATGGAGTTATTTTGAGATCTCTATCCATATTTGACACGCTTTCACAACTAACAATAGTTAGTAAACAACATAATTAAACATAAGAACTAGGGTACGTCCGTCTTCACTCAGAAAAATAAAAAGCTGCACGATTACTTGCGATTTGCTCAGTAAATACCAAAGTTTTTATTCGTTCTGAGTTAGTGTCCGTGAATGTGTTAACAGAATGCATTCACATGACAGTTGCATTTCCTAAATTACAACTTCTTCTTATCGTGTGTGTTAGTGACTAACACTAGTGTCAGAGTTTTTAAACTGCCTTAAAGGCCTCTGACATGGTTTTAGGTAACGACCAATGTCAAAGACAGTGACCGGGACCGACGGCTTAACGTGCCCTCCGAAGCACGGATCATCTTACTTATCAGACAATTAGGTGACAGCCTACAATGTCCTAACCAAACTAGTACAACAACACAAAGTCGTTGCTCTCGCCAGGAATCGAACCCGCGACCTCCGTGTGTGAGCCGAACGCTCTAACCACTACACCACGGAGGCAGTTAAATTACAACTAAAATCAGTCTTCAAAAAGGAGGGGTTATCAATTCGTCGCAATCTTTCTTTTATGTTCACCGATTTTCGAAGACGGTTATACTTGTCAGGTGTTCCCATAGATTTTTTTTTGTTTGAGAGGTCATACTTGTCTGATGGTTCTATAAAAATTTTATCAAAATTAGTCTTGAAAAAATTATTTAACATTCTTTAGCCAGTGAGATTGTATTGTACTTATAGGCATTCTGATGAAGATGTCCGAAACATATTGTATCCATGTGAGCTCTCGGTTCTCGATGCATCGATTATACCAATCAATATGGAAGCCTGATAGCAGTTCAATGACCTTATTGACGCACTTCTACGTCAACCCACTGACTGAAATACCTGATGTGCAGCTGTATTTACATTTCCATTCAAACATAAGATTTTCTTATTGCACGCCTCATACATAAGCGTTCATAATTGAGGGAGTGTTCTACTCTCAACATGTCAGAGTCAAGCATTTTTCTGGATTTAAACTGTCTGTATTATGTTCATATTGCACTAATACTTTAATATAAGTACAGAAACATGTAGAACAACCCTTTTTTAAAATTTATAGTTCTTTGGAACGCTCTAAGACCAAAATAAAAGATGTGATGGTGCTAGCCGCATCGCTTATAAATATTATTCGCATTTTGTCCTAGTTTACGATCGCGGGCAGAAAAGCAGCTGGTTTATACAAAGTTTTTTTCTTTTCTCACACACCAGCATGGATACTGTACGAGCTTTTCTCGAACTTTCACAATGAAACCTGCCCTTTGCTTTCCCTGACAACAGTTTTTATATGGCTTTGAGAAATCGCCACGGCTCGTAGCGTGTTCAATCATAAATGGTTGGAGATATGTTTAATGTTTCTTTTTTGCTTTTAGTACAAAACATGGTTTATTTAGATTTAGGGAATTCTTTATCTTAAAACTAGTAGATTTTTACATGTATCATCAAATCATTTGCATGTATAAAACTGCTCCGATCCGATCGCAATTAGGTATTTGACGAAAGATTGATTACGTGCACAAATATTTTTTGTCGGGTAGGCACTAATCTTACCATTACGAAGACATATTCTATGTGTCTGTTTAAAATTCATGCTACTGATTACCGTTAAGTCAAGTCAAGTCAAAATCATTTATTTATCTTTGGATATTTGTATCACTTGATAATTGTCACTTTTTTTTCTTTCGATTTCTTATAAGGTAAATGTTGACGTCAGATCATTTACTTATAGCTAAGTTTACTGCCGCTTCCTAAGCGCAAGTACAGCAGAAACGGTAACAAACTGTACTGCAGCATTTTCTCCAATAATTAATTAATTCAATGAAAGATATAAACGAATAAATTTAAGAAAATTTCATTGCCATAATAAAACGCTATACCAGTAAAAAGTGCAAGTTATTCACGAAAGATACGCTTCCGTTCCATATGCATGCGAGCGCCGCCCGCGCCGCTTACCAAGTGAAATGAGAGTCACGTGGAGCCCCACGCCTTCGACCGATGCCACTGATTTTTAAACTCAGTAAATGTATTTATGCAAAATCTATTGACATATCTCAATTCAATTATATAATTTGACTTATTGTTAGTTTAGTACTCAATGACATTGTTTATTTGCATTTTAATGAATATCGATCGATGTGCATGTTCTTTATTTTATGTCATTTTATCATATTGACTAATGATCTTGTACCTATTTCTTGACTACAGTGCATGCTTTGGCGAATAACTGTTAATCTGTATGTGATTTATAAATAAATAAATTAATTAACCGACTTCCAAAAAAGAGGAGTTTAATCCGTCGCGATATTTTTTTTAGTGAATGTTCACTGAATATTCGAGGACGCCTGGACTGATTTGGAGAATTCTTTTTGTTTTAATGGGTATATTGGTGGTCACATAGAAATTTTATCAAAATCGATTGTGTAGTGCGGGGGTGAAGTCAGATTTTTAATTTTAAAAAATTATCTTACGTACATAATACTCTGTGCTAAATTTTTCAGGCGAGATTTCTTAGGCTTATATTTTTCAGGCTGATTATAACTAAAATTCAACCCATCGCACCTAATTATAAATGCGAAAGTGAGTTTGTATATTTGTTTGTTTGTAACCTTTTCACGCTTCAAAAACTAAACCTATTTAAATAAAATTTTGTATGAATATAGTTTGAGACCCAGGGAGGAGATTAGGGTAGTTTCTATCTCGAAATTCCCAGCGGAGAGCGAAGCTCGCGGGCACAACTAGTAATCAGCCGAAGTCGGGCTAAGCAAGTAGAGTCCCGAAGTTTCACGATATGAAAACTTTAATTTCCATAACTTAACACAGTGGTTCCCAAACTTATTTTGTCTACTGCCCACTTTGAGAATAAATATTTTTTTAGCGCCCCCATTTTTTCACCTATTTAAAAACCACTATAACTTCAAATTAAATTAATTAATTATTGTGACCTATATATGTATATTAACGGAGAATTCTAAACGAAACTTTTACTATAACCCGCAACTTCAATAAAATAGGACAGATATATGAACTTCGCGGAAAGAAATATAGAACCGAGTTTGAGCAATCTTTTAATCTGGGGGCACGGCAGTGCCCCCACCAAGTCGAGCAAAAAAGCGTCACGGCCGTACCATCCTTTTCTCGAAGCAATTCAGACCATTTTCGACCCCCTGTAACTTCGTTGTGGATAAAACTAGAAGACTGAAATTTTCAGTATCCATGCAGGCATTGTAAAGACACGGTATATTTCAAATTTCATTCAATTTGAACCAGTATTTTAAGAATTATAACGGGTCAAATTTCTTAATTTTGTCACTCACTGACTCACCGATCATCAAAATTCTAAGGCACTTCTAGCAGACCTAGAAGCTTCAAATTTGGAATATAAGTAGTGTTTGGTGTATGAATCAAGGAAAAACTTAAAAATCTAGAAAAGACCGCAAAGAAAATTAAGCCCATACAGCCAAGTCTTCAGTTAAATTTTTCAATATTGGCTTTATTCGTAACGATGTTTTACGGCAGTTATTATTATTGCGTGCGAAGCCGCGGGTTTAAGCTAGTCCCATATAAATATAGGCGCATGGTAGTGCCCCTGCCAAATCGAGCAAAAAATGGGTATTTCCGTCATGAAAACACGTGTAAATTAAATTATTTAATGCAAAAAACGTACCTACGTGCGTATTCGTACTTATTACGAGTGCGTAAGGTTGTAAATTAATTATTATACCACGCGTTGCGATGCTAGCGAGTGAGCGCGGGCCGTTACTACGCGCTGCGCGGTGCTAGCGCGAGGGCGCGGGGCGGGGACAGTGGCAGGGCGCGCGGAAAAGAGAGAGGGCTTTAAGAAAATTCGTTGCTGGTAGATATACATATATACAATAAGTAGAAGGTACCGAAAAGGAAAAAAGTAGAACTGTCTACAAAATACAAAAAGAAATGAGATCCCATCAAAAACAATACTTGTCAAAAAAACCAAGTCTCGCAACTCAGTTGTTCTGCGGTAAAAAGTTGTGAGATCCATGTAATACCAAGTCGGTTATTAATTTATTCAGTCTCTACTTAAGCGACTTTCTGTCTTAATACGTCCAGTCTCTAAGACCACGATCGTGGTCCATAACAATTGAAAATCAATTGTGTCTGGAATCTCCGTACTCGAAGCATTAAGTTGTTACGTAATAATTAACAGCATCTTATAGTGACGCATATCAATATTAAAATTCTTTAATGTTTTATATAAATATATTGAGACTTGGCCATCGCCTGAAAACACGTATAAATTCAATCGCCTGAAAACACATGTAAATTCAGTTATTTAGTGCGATGGCCAAGTCTCGATATATTTATATAAAACATTAAAGAATTTTAATATTGATATGCGTCACTATAAGATGCTGTTAATTATTACGTAACAACTTAATGCTTCGAGTACGGAGATTCCAGACACAATTGATTTTCAATTGTTATGGACCACGATCGTGGTCTTAGAGACTGGACGTATTAAGACAGAAAGTCGCTTAAGTAGAGACTGAATAAATTAATAACCGACTTGGTATTACATGGATCTCACAACTTTTTACCGCAGAACAACTGAGTTGCGAGACTTGGTTTTTTTGACAAGTATTGTTTTTGATGGGATTCATATTACTTGATGTTCACAAGTTGTTGTTGAGAGTTGAGAGCTCTTGCAGTCGTTGTTTAAGAGGCCTCCTAGCTAAATAAAGCTCCTAGCAAAAAAAAAAACATTTTTTTCTGGGTCTCTTACCGCCCCCCTTGAGATCTGCAGCGCCCACAAGGGGGCGTTATCGCCCACTTTGGGAAAGACTGACTTAACATATTTAATATAGGATTCAACGAAACTAGTTTTAAATTTATTCCGAGAGTAAATAGCCAAATACTCTAGAATAACTCGATTTTGCGTTTTACCAATTAACAATCAAAGATTATGATGTCTATTCCATAGAGTAATTTATAGCCTCAATATTTAAGAAATAGGAGTGTTTTACTATTTTGTTTTTGTGTTTGACATTTATCTCACATCAATCCATGAAAAAGGGTATTGATACGGATTTTGGCCGGCTTAAACATTCACTTCCTTAGCTATAGAATAACAATGCCAAGGATTACTCCAGATCCACTTACTTACTCCAGAAATATGATGGTAAAACATCAACAAAGTTATTCGAGATTAAATTCAAAGATGAAAACTATCCCAACAATAGTTACACTGGTGTAATTTATTGTTTGGTCAAACCCGCCCTTACTATTAATACAACTTCTTTAAAGTAAGTAATTTATTTAGCTATTAGTTCAATAATTTCTATTTTTCTCTGAATAAAACTATAAGTAGTTGAGTTTTTTTTTTGTACGAAATTTTTACAATATTTTTTTAACCGTCTTCATTTTAGGACGAGTTTTTTTTTGTATGTATGTTACGCGATATCTTTGCCACTTCTGAACCGATTTTGATGATTCTTTTTAATTCAGAAGCCTGAAGTACCAAGATGGTCCCATATTAATTTGGTGCAGATATGCTGAAGAACTATGGAGATATGGAAAAAACTCCTAAAGAGGACAAAGTCTGGTGTTTTAGGAGGGAGGCAGCAAATGAACGCAGAATGTCAATGTTATGGGTTTTTAATTGTTAAAAAAGGGATAAAATGAAACTCAGCAAATTTGTGTATAAATATTTAGCGGCTTTAATTGAGCACAAGAATTAAATAAAAAATATCAGTAGTTTAGTCATGATATTTAAAAAATTATATATTATTATTATAATTCGATATTTAAGAGTTCGCCGCGAATCGCGCTAAATGGAGAGCGACACAGTAATAATTGTCTCAAAACAGAGCATCTCGAGTCTAAATTATCTCACTGTGTATAATGCCAATGTTATTGTTGAAACAAATTATTATGAAACAATGAGTTCGCACCTGAAACCATTTTGTATTGTGAAGCGTCTGCATTGCGGTGATAATAGGAAGTACTTAACTTACTTGTAAAATTGGGGGAGGCCTTTTGCAATTGCAGCATGCAGCATAATTGGATTTAGCTTTTTATATATATTTTTATTTCTCTTTTACTTTTACTTTTATACTTAATAAGTACCTAAAACTAAGTGCCTAAAATAATGTAAATATTTACTGCATGAAATAAAGGCTATATTATTATTATAACTTAATTGTCCGACACACGTTTTCTCGATGAAAAACGCAGATAAAACGGGGTTCTCTGAATATGGAATCTACATAGCTTGGCGATAATCGACTCTACCGAGACTCGCATAATGCACTCTTGGATTACGCGTTTCTTAATTTACGAATAACCTTCCTATTTTTATGATATAATAAGTATCATATAAAATAATAATGCTTAAAAAAAAAAAAGATCAGCCCGCCCGACTGCCCGACTGCCCGACCGCCCCGACCGATACAGGGTGAATTTTAACCACCAGCCAAATTATTGGAGCAAGTTTGGTCCATGATGTCTTATTTATAGTTATTAATAAAATTTTAGAATTTAGAACAAGTTCGATGTTTTGATAAGATAATTCGCTTGAGTGTGGAACCTCAGACAGAAATATAGATATAGTGATTTCTATCCTTAGTGTTTCCTAGGAACCGAGATATCTACCAACAGTGTTTTCTATCAACAAAGTTTTAGGCAAAACGTGCTGTCTACGAATAGAGGTTTCAGTCAGCCGTGCTTTCTGCATGTAGTCATATCGTACAAGCGTGTTTCTGTCTGAGGTTCCACGCTCAATTCGCTTATCAAAACTACATCGAGATTGTTACTGAAAACATTATTTGTTGTTGAAAACATTGAGTTTATGGTTAATTAAATTTTAGTTTTAGCTTAAACTAATGAGAGGCCACTTAGTTTAAATTTAGACCGAGGATCCTCTTCAGACTAAATCATAGACCTTGTTTTATAATAAGATTATACTTATAGTTAGATCGACTTTAAATCTTTAAACATTGGTTATAAACGCTGTATATCTTTTCATATCGATGATGTTTATCCGCGAGATGCGCGACAAACATTGGGTGCATTGACACCGAATCGATTATACCTTGGCCTGTATATACAAAACAAACAGAATATATATGTACATATTGAGCGGCTCCTTCCTTCAAATGTTTAAAAAACTAAATCATAGATACATGTAAGGAATTATTGGCGCGATAAATATTTACAGGTATGTGCGCATTTAACTTTCAAATTTGGTTTTTGTTGCAGATCTGTTGTTGGTTTACTCGTATTAAATATGGTGCAACATCTAACGGCTACACATCATTTGGAATTCAGAAGTCTTCTTTTAAAAAATGTAAAAAATAATTTAATTGTTTAGTTATCTCCTAACTTTTCATTATTTCTAAGGACTTAATATTCCATTTGAAAAATATGTTTAGGAAGCTGAGTGAATTAGAAAGATAGTTTGGTTAGAAATGTCTATGTCATATTTTAGAAATTCTATTCGATTATCGATGTATTGTTTGTCGGGGAAATAAAGAATTCTATTAAGTAACTTCTCAAAACAGCAATTTGATCTAAGTATACATATAATGATGTATAATGAATGATGCAATTTTTTTTAATTTATTCGCATATCACTTATTTTGAACATTGGTGACAGCTAGTGTTGTAATAAATTCGATCTTACGAGCAGCGAGTCGATAATAAACCTTTTATGATAATGTACGTCGATAGCCCGCACTATGCGTTCTTTGGTTTAATTGGCTGAATTAATTTGCGTCACGGCTCCAAGGGATTTTAGTCTTTATGACTTAGGCTTCAGGTCCAAAGATCGCGTGTCGGAGCCGGGTTTTCCCGCTGTCCGAAGGTGAACCAGGGACTGTGTTCGTGCGTCACCAACCCTTGGTTCCGAAGAAGACATCAATGATTCAGGTTTAATGATGGCTATTATCAGAGTACTAGAAATTTCTTAATTTATTTGATTAGACGTGCCGGCCATTGGTCTTATTGACATCTTACAATGTTGCAGTATCGAACGAGTACCGTTATAGCAAAGATATACCAGGGGCAATGCCTGCTCGCTCTGTGAGACCTCGCCAGTCTGCATCACACCCCTGACTATACTTGAAGTTTATCGGATAAAAAAATTGTTAAGACAAAATTGTTACGTCTTCATAAGAGTAACAAAAAAGCCTCATGACGTTTTTGATAATTTTTGAAAAGAGCTAAAATATGGCTTCATATTTAGGTTTAAAAACGCCAAAATAACGATTAACAGAAAATAAATATATTTATTTAGTGGTATTTTTTGTTTTACATAGTAAAACTATTAAATACCTAGTCAAATATAGCGCTTTGCTCAACACCACTAGATAATTTTGCAAAAATTTCAGCTGCCGTTGTAACTGTACCAAATTACTTAAATCCATTTATTTAAAAATGATTTACACGTCGATCCGATGGTTCAATTTGACGAAATAGTTTTCTTAGTGTCCTTGCTTCACGAATAAGGTGGAGGAAAGATTCCACAGGCTCTCAGTGAGATTGAATCGAGAACCTGGCTGCGTCTGAGGGGTCGTTTGGGAAGGACAAAGCCATTACCCACCGTAAAGAGAGCCTTGGCCTTTGAATGTAAGCTTTAATTGCCGTAGCCAGAAAAAAACCTCATTATATCATCCTACTAATATTATGAACGCGAAAGTTTGTAAGTATGGATGGATGGATGTTTGTTACTCTTTCACGTAAAACTACTGAATGGATTTTAATGAAACTTTACAATAATATAGCTTATTCATAAGAATAACACATAGTCTACAATTTATAAAGATATTGTGTGATAATCCTGCGCAGACATAGTCGCGGGCACCAGCTAGTCCTACTAATATTATAAATGCGAAAGTGAGTTTGTTTTGTTTGTTTGTTTGTTACCTCTTCACGCTTCAACTACTGAACCGATTTGGATGAAATTTGGTACCTATGGATATAGTTTGTGACTCGGGGAAGGACGTAGGGTACTCTTTATCCCGAAATTCCTACGGGGGTGAAGCCCGCGGGTACAGCTAGTTACTAATAAAAGCATAGAGCTTTATGAATTCTTGAGACTATTTACATAAAACTACGTCACGGTAATATCACCGTGACAACATTCCTCTTGTTTCTTTTAAAGCCGAATAAAATGTTAAAGACTCGAACATATCCTTGTAGAAGGTGAATTTTTAACCTCTTTTTGTAATTTTAGTAAGGATAAAATTCATTGAATGTACCTATACATAGTGTCAATTTAAAATAATTCTCCTAGTAGCAAATTCCGTCCAAAAACATTACAGACGATGAGATAGTTACCGATTTTAAATTAAAAAAGCAATGTTTACAAGAATAACAAGGGGAACTCCCTCCACCCACATATTTAATGCGCTTAATATAATTAATAGCCAATGCGAGTATAAAAAGGTCACTAAAAAGTAGTTCTGAAAAACCCTGCCCATTGACGCAAAAACGGCGACCAAACTCGTCGCGGTAAACCACTACGAGTTACAATTAATTTTTTGCAATCAAATAAATATTCGACGATATTGCAGAACAAAGTTCATCTTACATTCACTCAACAGCAATTTATACGATTAAAAACTTTATGGTAATATTGATAGAAACTTTACTTTTTTACTGAAGGTTTGATACTGGCCAGTATGTTGTGTTTTGGTTTAGCTGAGTTCGTTTGTTGACGTCGGGTTTAGAAACGTGCGAAAATAGCTTTAAGAATGAACGATTTAAAAATAAAGCGAGTGTCAGGCATGCGGTTTTTTTGTGGATGTTCGAGGTGTGCGCGTACTGCGTAGCCGAAACCGCTTCAAACTGGTAGGGAAAGAAAATGGTTTTGAGGTCGTGAACGTCGGTGACGCAAATGGTTTTGTCAAATAAATTAATACTAATTTTGCAAGTTGACACGTTACAATATTTCGCGTCTTCGCGAATAAGAAGAAAAATGATTGTCAAGGACGTCGATATACAATGTCCTTTTTAATTAAGTACAAATATTTTAAGAGGTGATTCAGTCCATCATTCCTAACAACTATTCCTAATAAATGTATATCGAAATACGAAAACAAAAATTTCATTTTCCATAGTAATGATATCACGTGACTACTTCGATTTGTATGAGAACCTAAAAATTCTTTTTCGTATTTCGATATACATTCATTAGGAAAATTTGTTCAAAATGATGAAACCTCCTCTCCACCTCTTAAAATATTTGTACTTAATTAAAAAGGACATTGTATTATCTATGATGCCCTTAAAAATAATTGTAAGGGTTTGGCCACATCTATCAAGCATGGAACAGCAATTTTCTATGCTGATCTTTTTCCGTCTCTTTTTCTCGGTCTAGCTTATGACGGTTTTGAGCGACAGAAAAGGATGGCAGCATAGAAAAGAGCTGTTCCGTGCTGATATATGTAGCCCAACCCTAATCTGCAACTTTTCTTAATAGTATTTCTAACTTAATCAATAATCAAAATTAAATATTTATTCATAAATTATAACATGTGTTGAAAACCTTTCATTACTTATATATCCTACTAATATTATAAATGCGAAAGTGAGTTTGTATATTTGTTTGTTTGTTACCTCTTCACGCCTATTAACCGATTTGGATGAAATTTGGTATGGATATAGTTTGAGACTCGGGGCAGGACATAGGGTATTTTTATCCCGAAATTCGGGATTCGGGGGAGCGAAGCCCGCGGGTACAACTAGTTAACTATAAATTTTGATTTAATGATTCATTTCATATAATACTCAATGAGTATATGATAGATAACATAGATCACATGTAAAAGATAAGATAAATCGATGACTCGATCGATATGAAGATATTTAGGCTCCAATGCGCATGCGCACGCAACTGCTCAGACTACTTTCATTCCTGTATCTGATCGATCACCAATGATGTTATATTACTATAAGATGTCGCATTTCATAAATAAACTCAACACGCAAGTCTACATATTATAAATTTTTCAAAACTAAAAACTGCATTCCACACCAAACTAACATTAATTTAGACAAAATTTCTATGAAATCGTCTGACAAGTATGCCGATTTAAACAAAATAGAATTTTCCCAATTGGTCCAGGCGTCGTTGAGCAACCGGGGAACAAACTTAATAAAAATCCGACGAATCGATAACCTCCTTGCTTTGAAGTCGGTTAAATTGTAAAGCACTAAACACTGAAAGGTATAACAAAAAGTGAAGACAATTTATAGACATTGATCGATTCTGTGATACTAATTATTGACAAAAGAAACTTTGATCAGCTCAACAGTCACTTGGCAAGTAAAATTAAGGATATATTTCATCTTTGCGCCTGAAATTCTCATGCAGTTAAAAAGTTTTAAATACTTTTAATCGACTTCAAAAAAGGAGGAGTTTATCAATTCTAATGTATACCTATATGTTTCTCCGATTACTCGAAGACGCCTAGAAGAGTTTGGGAAATTCTTTTTTTTATTTGAAAGGTACTTGTCTTATTGTCTCTAAAAATGTATATATAGAAATTTTATCAAAATTGATTGTTTAGTTTGGTGATAAAGTTGGTTTTTGTTAATTAGTTTAGAGAGTGCAATTTCAAAATATCGATCTGGATAAACTAGTGCTTGCCCGTCAATGCACTTGTCGAGTAGTCTCATCACTAATGCTACATCTACAGCATTTTTATCAAAGGTTTCAATTAGAAAGTAATGAGAGTAGTATATACGTACTTTTTTATTTGCTCGTCTATGAAACATGAGTTTTCAAGGTTATATCGTCTATGTTTCAAGGCAACCGTCACAGTGACCCAGTCACCTCTTTCTTTATCTAAATCCAAATAGGGTTGCTTAACTTTGATAAAATTCTACTAGAAAACAACTGAATCGTGACGTATTGAACAAAACAAAATTTTTTTTCCAAAAAAAAATCTTACTTCAACACCGAACCATACAACTGATTTTGAAAAAAAAATTGTATACTTGTTAGGTGGTCCACCTGAACAGTCCTACAAAAAATGAGTAGTTTATTAAAATTAACTCAAAATGTGTATATACTATTATTTATTTATTATTATATGTGTTTTTTTTATAAAACGCCTGGACTAATTTAAAACAATTATTTTTGTTTGAAGGAGCACTTTCAGGTAGTCCCATAGAAATTTTACCAAAATAGGTTGTGTAGTTTGGTGTTAAAATCGGTAATTGGTTTCGAAAAAACTATCTTTAAACCAAAACACTATTTCCCTACATGATACTTCTAAATAATTTTTAGCTAAAATCAAGTTATATTACTAATTTAAATAAGCAGGTGTTTTAAGATACAGAAATCCGGTTACTGATTTCGTAAAACGTGACAGAAAAACAGTCAACTGACGCATTCCGCTTTTCTAGCGCAGCCGGTTATTTTAATACTGCATTTCCACATATTTCGAATTCAGTGCATATCATTTGGCGTCTGGCCTGAGGTCTATCTTCAGCGTTTAACTCCCGACAAAAAAGAGGGGTGTAATGAACAAACGCATAATAAGTAAACATTCATATTCAGTGGAAGAGATCCCTATACGGAATAAGTCCGCCGTTGTATGTTTGCTTTTCTGATTTGTATCTGTGTTCTTTCTTGTGTACATTGAAGCTTTATAGAGAGAGAGAGAGAGATGAACTTGTGAGTTTGGCGCTAGTTTGTCTGTCTGTTTATCTGTGTATCGTATAGCGCTTGAACGGATGGACCAATCGATACGGTTTTTGACGTGAAAGCAAGTTCCCTCGAGGTGGTTCTTAGCTATAATAATAATAATAAAATTCTTTATTCAAGTAATTAAAACTCATACATTTTGTTAGTAAAATTCTTATACACTATGTTAGTAATAAGGTGAATTTCACACACATATATATATTATTTTAATTTTAATTAAGTGGCTATGTTTGATGAAAATCGGTTCGGCCGTTTAAAATAAAGCTATCGCTTGAAAGTCGGGATTTTGTAATTTTCCTAGCAAATCATAGGTGGCGCTACGGATCACTTGATGTCGTCTTAATGTTTACATAATATGAAACTAAAACGAGCTATGAACGTAGAGATATTACGTACGATATATTGGGTATAAATGAAGTTTTCATAATTATTGACCTTCGGCTACTAATGTTCTTTAAATCGGTTCAGCGGTTTATAAGTTTTGAGGGGTGAAAGCTTGAAAGTCGGTTCTTTTTAATTCACCTGGCAAATAAACTCGTATAGGTATTCGTATGTTGTTGACATTATGGTGACGGCAACGGCAGGCAGAGTAGAATACGATTTTTTCTACTACTGGGTACCGTAAGAGGCGAATAAGGCATATATAGTGAAACTATTTTAACTTTCCCCAAGGAACATGTATCGAAATATTAAAAGTAATATTTAGCCTTCCTGACTTTTTATTTAACTTGCTAAAACAGTGCCAAGTTTTCCTTGTGAATGTTGTGTAACAAAGTGATTGCTTGTTCAAATTAAATAGAAACCAATAAGTAACTCCATAACACGCTATTTTCCAATAAGTCAAATCAGATACTTTTTACTAAATGTCAAAATAAACAGTTTTGATGAGATTTTGTATGAAATACAGGCAGATGACGTCATAGATTTTTGGAGTCAAGTAGCGCTCTTATTAATCAGTTTTTTTGCAATAATAAATTTAAAATTACGTTAAATGGATATGTTCAAAGATAAGTGACATTATTTTGCGACGTTTTATTTTGTTATCAGTACTAAATAATTTATTTTTTCACAGGAAAATACCCGATTGGTCACTTGGGTTTTTGTCGTCTGTAAGTTGAAGCCTAGATTTTCTCTAGTTTTAGTCTACCCAAACAAAAATCTCTATGCACGTCACTGGTAGAACATAAAAAGTGGGCTATGATTGTAAAGGGGGGGCCTAGCAACAGGTGGGGGCACACTGGGGGCTTTGGTCACCCAGCCACCCCCTGACATCACCCCGCGACACTCGACACTTCCGTTACTACGCTCCACGAGCTATACCTAGTTAGTTAGGTAGACATAGAAACAGCTACCTAATCTAACAACCCAAAGGTTGGCTGTTAGATAATGCTTTTAGCATTAAGTCCTATTGTGCAATACAAATTGTATTTTGTAGAATAAAGGTTAAATTTAAATAAATAAAAGTAAATAAGAGCTATACCTAGTTAGTTAGGTGAAAATAGAAACAGCTATCTAATCTAACAACCTAAAGGTTGGCTGTTAGATAATGATTTTAGCATTAAGTCCTATTGTGCAATACAAATTGTATTTTGTACAATAAAGGTTAAATTTAATTAAATAAAAGTAAATAAAAACAGCTGGAGGGGACATGGGATGTAGGGATTTACTAAGCAGTCAAGCTTTATCAGTATTGCGATCCAACGCGGAAATGCGGCCAGCGTTCTTGGCACTATGCCACGTGGCCACGACTTATTAGACTAAATTAGTAGTTAACTTTTTTTTGTATGTTTATTTGTAAATATGTAATTTTTTTTCTTTCTTATTTCAATAAAAAGTTGCTACAGCTTTATCAGATGCCTTTAGGAAACTTACATCTGACACTACACTTGTCTACTAAGAGCCGCAAGACCCAAATTGCTGCCTCCCCCATTAGTGATAAAGACATTAAGACAAGGAAGGGACATACCCGGAATAAATCAAGCCAGGGGCTAAACTAGATCACTATAGTATAAAGAAATAAAAAACATTAAAAAAAAACGACATATCGATACAGTGTGCAGCCGCCCGGGCATTTGTGTTAGTGTATGAGATTGTATGGCAATGTCGAATTTTCCTTTTGATTTTTGATTGTTATTTTATTATCATTAAACCAAAGTGATCTAATATAGCCCGTGGTTCGATTTATTACGGGTATGTCCCTCTTACGTTGTATATATAACGTGTAACAAAATATAGGGAGAGGTCAGAAGTACCTGTATCCGGCGACCATGCATGATAGAAATATTTTTTTGGATCCAATACATGTTGACAGATCAGCTGATCCGAGTTTTTACGAAAAACAAAAAGATCTTTTTGATATTTTGACATACGTTCCGGAGAAAGTTGTTCAGTATCATAACAGAATTCATCCTTAAAATTGTTTCAGTATATTAGACGTTACAAAAACACCAAAGCAATTTCAAAAAAGCAGATGGACTGTACGGAATGCAAGACTCATTGCAGGGTTCCATTTTCGCAAACCCTCATTATCAGACGGGGACACGTTCAGAAATACCAGTTAAACCGTGTAATCAAGGGTTGATTACCGCTGGGAGACGAGCCGCCACCGGCTGGTAAACACGCGACGGTCAAAGGAAATACACGCTGCCTTTTATTTGTGGAATACGCACTAATACCTTCTTAAAGAGATAACTTTATTTTACATTGCGTTAAAAATTGAGAATATGCAAGCATTTTTTTTATTTGCTTAATAAAATCCTTATTAACCACAGTAAACAAATATGAAAGAATTTATCAAATATCTTAATCAGCGACGAACTTATGATACTTTAAAGTTTCAATTAGAGAGAGAAGTCCGATATGGACTGGTGACGTCACAATTACATGTCATCAATACATTTGCTATAGAAAATAGCGTTTTTGCGACTGAGATAGATATATTTTCGTAAAATCACTATATCTCGTTCGTTTTTCCTCCAATTTTTATTCTGTTTTCATTGTTAGTACTTTACTTTTGAATATTTACGAATAAACTGGTTAGTTAACACATATATTTTTCATGCATATTCTCTATTGACTTTGACTTGTAGCCTCTACTTGTGATTATTTACAAGAAGTCTCCACCGGCTTTCTACCTAGAAAAGACATGAGACCAATTCAGGGAGTGAGGTGGCGTGTGTTGGTTGCTCAATTAAACTTTTTGTCGTGATAACGTCTTTAAAATCGTTTTAGTCGGGTGACATGTTCAGAAACTTGTGTCACACCAAAACCTCACGAGCGCGATCGCAGGTATAACGAGAGAGAGACGGACCGATCTCCCGTCTCATCTCGAGCGCTGCCAGTCATTCCGTGAAACGACGTTATCACGTAAACATCTCGATCGTAAACCTACTTTACAAACAACCAATTTTTTTACTTTACTTTGAATTTGAATACATGCTTTAAATCATACCATGCCTACCTATCGCCTTATAATAAACGTATTTCTCTTCCTTATCATTAGATGGCGCTATAAGATAATAATTAAAACATTAAAATCTTTTATTACTATAAATATGACAAATTTATTGCATTTAATGTATGCAATAAATATTTTAAAAGTATATTTGTGTGTACTGCCATCTCTGTGAGGTAACCCCACAATTATTTCTCTCAATTATCATTGCGCTGTTGTAAACAAGAACATTCCTTAGAAACAGTTTATTTGTCGTAGCACCCCGTGGGCTCGTAGCCACCTCGTAGCCACGTAGCAACCCCGTAACCCGTAGCGAAAGGGGAAAGATTTTAACGAGCCTGTAATGTTGTTGTACATATTTACCTGTTGTTGCAACCTTGTTACGCGACTGCGCTAGAGAGTTATGTTTTTCGTGTGTATGTACGTATGTATATCTATTTGGCTCGCTTTGTGACCTAAGCGGCTTGATCGATTTAGAGAGGTGTTGCTAGATTCAATACCTATGCAACAGTATATTAAAATAAAGGATTTTATATAAGGATTATAAAAATATACACAACTGATACGTTAAACCACTTTATTAATCATGGACAAACGTTCTAAAATTAATCTTTTACTAAAGTGATGGGCCAGGAACTTTTTATTTTAGATTTTGCCTAGAGCACATTTACATACACACATAGCGCGACGAACCGATGGCCGATGGGGCAAAAAGGTTCTTGAATGGCGACCGCGTACTGGCAAGCGAAGCGTAGGGCACCCACCTACAAGGTGGTCAGATGACCTGACCAGGGTCGCTGGAAAGCGCTGGGTGCAGGCCGCTCTTGATCGGTCATTTTGGAAATCTTTGGGAGAGGCCTATGTCCAGCAGTGGACGTTATGCGGCTGAAATGATGATGATGATGATGAGAGCACATTTCCTATCTAAATAGGGTAAGTAACAAAAAAAAAAAGATTTTAACGTAATTAAGCTTGATTACAAATTAATTGCAGATTGCTCGGTAATCTTCTTTAGCCATCTTAGTAACTAAGCCTTTCTGGAACCGGGATTAAAAAAATATTAAACTTAATGTTCAAATTTTTCCGGGAAATATTTATCTTGCTAAGTAATTTCTTCTTCATATAAATTTCTGAGACTATATCACCCCCCGTGACGTAACTTGGAATACAATTTATACTTTATACGCATTTGATAACTCATCATCGTCAGGTCTTTTTGTCTCCACTGCAGGAGCACGACCCTCTCTGAACTACCCGAGCCAAACTTAGCCAGAGCTGCCAGAGGTCTTGGCCTACACTCTCCACGCTGGCCAGATGGGTTGGAGAGGTCTCATTGATGTATATAAGCTTTGTTTAGCTTGTATTCCCTAAGTCTCCTTCTACGACATCCACGGGAGGTCTTGGAGTGGCCCTATTCTACTCTGCCGGAAGCCACACGGCAACGTGGTAACTATTTATACTAAATTAGGGACTATATTATTATTGAAATAATTATCCCTCACCCTGGTATCTTATTTTCTAACACACGAAATGTGTTTTACGTTGGTGCTTTGCAGATAGAAAAAGATAAAAAATTGAAATCAAAATGGGGAAAGTGCTAATGAAAAGTGCGTTTATACATTTAATTCATAGCAGGGAGACACAGCTGGCGGTAAAACACATAATCTTTTGGCTTCGCCCCGACTACAGGCAAGCCAAAGAAGGGTTATTTATATAACTTATGTATTTAAAAAGTAGGAGGCCAACGATTTTTTTATAAACGTAAACACAAACATTGTCTATGGGATGGATAGCAAGTCATGACTTCGTAGTTTCTTGGAGTCAAAGAGAGCTCCTATCATCAGTTTTTTTGCTTTAAAAAATCTAAAATCACGTTTGAAAACAATCGACATTTATTTGAGACGTTTTAATTTGGCGTACACTCTCCACGCTGGCCATGGGTTGGAGAGGTCTCACGATGTTTATAAGCTTTGATTAGCGTATTTCCTAAGCCGCCTTCTACAACATCCACGGGAAGACTTGGTCTCTTATCAGTACCAAATAATTTATTTTTGACACTGGATACTGTTGGATTATGGAAGCCAATGAAAGACAAAATTAAATATAATATTATTGTTTATTTCACTGTTAAATTGAAAGGTATGTTTTATGTGCGGCAACGCTTAACTGAAGCAAGGGCCGGGAACTTACTAAGTTCTGAGGGAGCCTAGATGTACGTCTATGTAACTCGGACTTCGATAATAAAGACTCTTTGTTTTATACATAAACAAACTGACTGAAAGGGACAGACTTCCTGAAGTTAGAGAGAGACAAATTTATTTTTGTATATTCCAACAGATACTACCGTATTTAATTTGTATTTCAATTGTATTTTTTTTAATAAACATTTTTTTACTATATATTTTTATGATTACAGGCAAATAGTTTCAGAGGCATTAAAAAGTTGACGCCATCGTCCAAGTATGCTCGGATTTACGACCGTCAGCGATCAGAATCACAATTAATCAAACTGAGCTGATACGATCTTTATTTGACTAAGGAAGATTCATGTACGTACTGCCAAGGAGGTTTAAAATCATAGTGGCAACACCGATTCTAAAATTATTCTCTAGCCAAGATTTTAAAACGAAATAAACTGCCAAGTGCGAGACAGATTCGCGCACGAAGGGTACCTATATCTATAAAAAAACACATTTGTAGTATGAGAATGAGAGACCCACTTCAATATTTATTTTATTGATTTGTTGTTATAGCGGCAAGAGAAATACATCATCTGTGAAAATTTCAACTGTCTAGCTATCACGGTTCATGAGATACAGCCTAGTGGAAGACCATCAGACAAACGGGCAGCGGAGTCTTAATTTTGTACGGAACCCTAAAAACTTAGAATGCACGTTCTTCTCTTCCGGCGCACATTGTAAAAGCCATCAAAATGGCGACTTGATTCTCCTAGACGATGCGGCAAGCAACCGATCACTATTTATGTGATCGTGTCTTATATTTATGCGTGGTCTTTGGGACTTACAGCCCTGGGCTCTGTCTACCCCGTCAGGGACAAAGACGAGATAATGTATCAATTCGATTCAAATATATCTTTATTATCATAGGATATTTATAATATCTCTTAATACATACATACTATTACGTCTTTATCCCTAATGGGGCAGACAGAGCATTTTTAGGTCCTGGGTTCTATGCAGAGCCCAGGGCCGCAAGACTCAAAAGCCACTTTTAGCGTTATGGTGGGCGAGAAGATAGAAAAGCAATCTAATAAATATCTCTTAATAATCGTAATTATTTTGTTGCACAATTGTTGACGTCAAATAGTTACTTACAGCTAAGTTTACTACCGCTTCCAAAGCGTATCTGTATCTTTAGACTTGTACCCTACTCGGTGTTACGCATGCATATGCATTGAAGGCACATAATTACTTGATCACTGTGTTCTCGGTAAAGTATGCTAAGTAACGACATTGTTACGATGTCTGACGACAATATCCGCTCGAGGGGGCGGGGCTTCAGTTACGGCGAGGAGTTCACACGTCGGTCGACTATAGTTCTTATTCTTCCTGATTATCTCGTAACCAAATAAGAGAGCGAGGTTCTTCAAATCTACTTGGACAATTTATCTTTTATGTTTGAGGATAAGTCGTGTATCTTTGGGCGATTGAATTTTAAACGCAGTTTATACCCGTGGTATACATACATAGCTGTGGTGCATTTTATTCTCCAAATGAGGTATATGTGTGTATGTGTGGTAGTCCAAGTCATCATCATCATCATCAGGTATTTTTGTCTCCACTGCAGGGGCACGACCTTCTCTGTACTACCAGAGCCAAGATTGTCCAAGTATACTGCAGATATTGGGGGCCACCCATATAAAACGTAACAGTGATGAAGGGTCTTGCCAACATTGAAGAGAAAGAGATTGGAAAAAAAACGGGACAAAGAGGGAGAAGTGCGAAAAGACAAAATTCTGCGAGACGTGAGAGTAATTCTCAAATTTATGGCCCCTTGTGTTGGTTGAGAGAAAAAAGCCGGAACCATTACAGTGGGTTAAATAGATCAGAAAATATTGTACAAAGCGCGTCAAATCAATCATGGACAATCATGTTGTTTGTAAAACGTCGAGCATTGAACTTTGTTCGATAATACTCGATATATGATACACTTTGAGATTGTTTTGTAAATAACCACTGTATTTCGTCGATTTCCTCCAAAGAAGAATTACTCTTTTATACACAATGGAGTGGTGGTGAAATGGGAACTCCATAAAATGACGACAGCTGTCCGGTAGTGTCGTTCTTTCAATACATACATACTTTCACGTCTTTATTCCTAATGTCAGTCAGAGCATTTTGGGTCTTGCGGCTTCAAGCAAATAGAGCCTAGGACTGCAAGACTCAAAGACTGCTTGTGCTTTAAAAATGTTTATTAACTTTCCTATTTTTAAGTCATATTTAGTTAATAAGAGTATTTTTTTTAAATCATAGTAAAAAGGCTATGTTTTAAATAATAACTATAGCGCAATCTAGTGACAAGGGACGATAAATAATAAGGTTTACGATATAAGGCGACGGGAAGGCATAGTGCACAGGACCGTAGATATTGATGCGAATAACTAATTAATTTCATATTAAATTTTATAATAGATATGTAATACTAACAGATAAACAAAGTCATAAAATTTTTCATAAGTGAAAGAAAGAAGGCAATAAAATCAATGTTTATGGCCGATGAGTTAAATGTTTGTTTTCAATTTATAAATATGCATATCGCCGTGCCCCGTTTAGTTTACATTTTATTACTTGTTAACTTTGCTGGTCATTAGTTAATGTGGTGCTTTTTATCTACTACTGTTAAGTTATGATTATGAATAAATAGACAAAGTTATCGTTGATTTACGAACTCCGTAATGGCACAGAATACATAATAGTACAAGTAGTAATGGTTAATATGCTAGACTGCTACTTCGAAGGTTCTGAGTTCAATCCCCAGTTAGGACGAGTTGAAAAAAGGCCTTTTTCAAAATTGTCTTGGGTCCATATTTATAAGTACATATTTATTAATAAAATATGCCAAAATGAAACATTTAAATATTACTAATCTGGAAAAAGTCAACGATACTAAAAGAAGAAGAAAACTGTAATAAATAAATCTACAAGTAACAATAGATTTAAAGAAGATAAACTTTATAGACAATGTAAGTTATTGATTTTTTTAAATGTAGTGGCAAGTAATTGAAGATCTATACAATGAGCAACGAAAAGGTATCAACCCGAAAGGGAGTAAACGTACTAATCAGTGTGAACAACTTTTACTATGGGACCTCTTTAACTGCCTGCGTGGTGTAGTGGTTAGAGCGTTCGGCTCATGCTCGGAGGTCGCGGGTTCGATTCCCGGCGGGGGCAACGACTTTGTGTTGTTGTCCTAGTTTGGTTAGGACATTGCAGGATGATCACCTGATTGTCTGATAAGTAAGATGATCCGTGCTTCGGAGGGCACGTTAAGCTGTCGGTCCCGGTCACTGTCTTTGACATTGGTCTTTACCTAAAACCATGTTAGAGGCGTTTATGTTAAGGCGGTTTAAAAACTTTGACACTAGTGTTAGTCACTAACACACACGATAAGAAAGACTATGGGACCATCCCTGAAAGCACAAAAAAATCTGCAGCTCTACATTTTGGCACGGAGGTAGTACTTACCGTGATTTAATTTTGTATGGAGCTGCAGATTTTTTTTTGCGATTTCAGGGATGGCCCTATTATATACAATAAAATCTTTGTAAATGAGGCCCCACCCACTACAAATGACGACAGCACGCGTCGTCGCCTGCACTGAGGCGCAAACTCACCGTGAATCATTACGCAGTCTGTTTACAAAGCAATACCTACCTAATTACAACATAATTAAGGCTGTTTATAGCACTGATATGATAGCGTGATCAAGGACAACATCAAACGCGTCACAGATTCCGCAGAATTATTACTAATATTGGCTTGTGGGTTATCCCGTATAAAAATAGGGTTGGAGTCCAAAGTCTACAACTTGTCTGACTGTGTTACCGTCTAGCTCGTAAAAAATACGTTTTCATAAAACCGATTACCGAGAATTCGTTGACAAAACATCCTTTTTAAAGACATTTGTGACGACATTAAGCTGTTTTACGTAAAATAGGTTACTACTTTGTCTAAATCAAAATAATTTTTTTTTATGTAAGGCGCAAGACACATGAAAAGACGTAGGTCGCGGACGGGGCGCAGACATATGTCTGTTCCGCGACGGCAAGCGACGGTTTCTTACAAAATGTATAGACACGTCGCGCGAACACACTCCTTTCTGTGTGTTCTGCCACCATGTGTCCAGTGTGCTGATTTACACTCATTACACAGTCATTAATGCATTTTCGCTTAAGTGTGACATAAAATGCTAGTTCGACATTATTCGTCGTAGTCTTGTACATAACAAGATACACAAAGCTCAGTGAACCAAGAGGATACGTCTTCTAAAGGATTATTTATTTTACAAACCGAATAAAAATAAATAAGTAAGGTTACTACGTAGATCCTGAATCCATAAATAACGTTTGATGGTACTACGTAGGTCCTGAATCCACAAAATACAACCCCACTCAAAAGTATTTCAATTTATTTCTTGAAGAGGTTTCTATTACCGACTATTCTCGGAAAAGGTTTGCCATTTCTTTTTACCTTACGACTAACCTTCAAAATATGATAAGGGTATATGCTCCGTGGCGTACCTAATGGATAACATGCCTGCCTGTCCGCTACTCAGGAGGTCCCGGGTTTGATCGCCGGTCAGGTCAAGATGGAAAATGATCTTTTTCTGATTGGCCTGGGTTTTGGATGTAATTTTTTTTTATACGATATATGTATTTAGTTTAAAATATAGTATCGTTGCGTTAGTATCTCATAACACAAGTCTCAAACTTACTTTGGGGCTTACTCAATCTATATAATATTTATTTATCATAAAAATTACGATTTCTCAATCAGTACAGTTTTGACGCCCGCTAGAAGGCACTCTGCTATATGTTTTATTCGAGAACCCATGCATACTATGAGACACCTCCAAATTCTGATAGTATATACTAAGCCTTTAGACCGTCATCCGACAGAAAAACATTATCATATGCGGTGTAGTGAATAAAAACTCCACAATTCATAGTATCTTCTTACTCTCAACATTAGGTATGTTAATTGTTTTTATAAGGAAAAAGTTCATGTAAAAAGAGTAAAGCTGAACTGGTTTTCTATTTATAAAACCAAACCAGAATGTAAAAAGCTAGTCATGCATGATAGACATGATACGTACAATCGTACACAGAAATAGTCAAGTTTTTGCAATCTTCGATGCTGGTCTTCGATAAAGGATAAGGTAATGGATAAGGCGTGACAATGCTTTTTAAGTGCGGTCAAAGATAATATAATTACTAACGTAACAGATACCCAACGCCGTAGAAGGGCCTGTAAGTAGGCAAAACTGGAGTTGCGGGGTAGCCTCACAGGCCGTACACACAGTTTGTCTTAGTAATAGGGTCCCTTTTTTTACCCTTTTTGACATCATCATCATCATTTCAGCCGCATAACGTCCACTGCTGGACATAGGCCTCTCTCAAAGATTTAAAAAATGACCGATCTAGAGCGGCTTGGTTACGGAGACCTAATAAATTACCTACTATTTTTTATGTCAAACGCTCTTTTGGAAGATTATTATATTAAAATCATATTTTATTAATTTATTATACGGCATTTCACTGTTCTCAACTTTCTCTAGCTAGAGGCGCGGAAACGCTATCAACTAAGTCGTTTAATTGCAACATTATAACAGTGGAGAATGTTCGCATAAGAATCAGCCAGACAACAAGTCAAAAACATTTTCTAGTTAAGTTAAATAATGACTATAAGTTTCTTGAAGTCAAATAGCGCTCCTAATAAATAAATAAATATATATATATATATATAGAGACAATTACACTGATTGAGCTAGCCCCAAAGTAAGTTCGAGACTTGTGTTACGGGATACAAACTCAACGATAATATATTTTATAACAAATACATATATAGATAAACATCCAAGACCCAGGACAATTCGGAAAAGGCCATTTTCCAACTTGCCCTGACCGGGAATCGAACTCGGGACCTCTGAGTGGCGGACTAGCATGGTGACCACTACGCCACGGAGGTCGTCCTAATATAAATAATAAATCTAAAATCACGTTGAAAATGGAGATGATCAATGAATAGTAACACTATTTTGTGACGTGTGTATTGTATGAATACCGAATAATTTATTTTTGACCCAGTCATTACCCGATTGTTTACATTAGCTGTTACTTCAGCAATAATTACCTTAACACTATCACTAATTATGATCGTTATACTTATAAGTTCACTATTGGGCATATCAAATTGACTCGTAATGACGCTAAATCCTTGTTTACAAATTCTTAGAGGCACATATGAAATTATGAAATTTCAAAGAATAATTTAACCTTTTTCCGAACAGTTTATAAAAACATATTGTGTCATTGAAAATGTTGTCAGCTTTTTGGGATTTAAACTAACTTTAAAATATAATTTTGCTTTATTTTCTCTCTTTTTAATTATATAGTTCATTAGTTAGTTCAGTGGCCCGGCGCACACTTTACTAGCGCTTTCACAAGTTAAGCGACACCGGGCGTGGTCCGCACTTAGATGGGTAACAAGTGCCATAAAATATCGAGCTCCTCCGTGTTTCGAAAGGGAAATAAGCCGTTGGTCCCAGCTGTCATCATTGTATAGTCGTCAAGCTATGTCAGATAGTTAGATGCCTTTAGGCAGCCTAAAAATCTGACACCATTGTTGGCCACTTACACACACGAAAAACAAAACAAACATTAGTTAGTTTTGTGTATATCTTTAGTCTATTTCTGTTTTAGTCATCTGTATGATTGTATATCTAGGTAAAAGTATAATTATGTTAAAATTTTGATCTACATGAACACTGCGATACAAGCAGCAGCATATAGTGAAGGATTCAAAAGTATACTATCCGTATTTCAGTTCAAAAAGCTTAAAAGAATTGCAAACTTTAAATTCTTATTTTAGCAAATCAATATATTAAAAATATTTTTCAACTGCTAGCAAGTAACTAAATGAAAACTTATCAATACTACATACCAATATGTAACTGCAACGTGTAAACAAAACACAAATGCACTGAATAAATCCATTCACAACACAATGCCGTCTCTCCGGGCTCTCAATTCAAACTGATGGCTGGAGGAAGGCAGGCTAGCGTCGTCGGTAAACAGAGAATACTCTAATTGTATGGCGAAACTGTGACGTTGCCGGCTTCTGCGAAGCGGCCTGCGGCTATTCGTCTCAATTACGGTAATGTAAGTATATTGGATGGGGTAGTACTAGGGAGGGATTGAGCTGTTTTAAACTCGGAGGATGCTCCGGCCTTGGACTTAAGATTTATCTATATACATAAAAATTAATGTTGCTAAGCGCACAAATCAAGAAGAGTTTTTTTCGTATGTTCTTTAGGTTCCACGGAAGGTTCTTATTGGAATGAGAACGGGACCGGGAGAGGGAATGGGAACGGGCGGAACAATTCGCCGGGGCAGCTAGTCCTACTTCCTACTATTCCTACTATTCCTACTATTCCTACTATTCCTACTATTCCTACTATTCCTACTATTCCTACTATTCCTACTAATATTATAAATGCGAAAGTGAGTTTGTATATTTGTTTGTTTGTTTGTTACCTCTTCACGCTTAAACTACTGAACCGATTTGGATGAAATTTGGTATGGATATAGTCTGAGACTCTGGGAAGGACATAGGGTACTCTTTATCCCGAAATTCTTACGGGGAGCGAAGCCCGCGGGTACAGCTAGTTTGTATATAAAAGTATTCACGTATTTATTTTGTTCACGTATTAATACGTACTAAGTAGTTGACAGAGCGAGCGAAGCGTCTCAGTTTCGAGATTGCAACTGGGAAAATACGCTCGGATGATGATGACACATGCATACAATTCAAATTGCATTTACTGACATCCACACGCGTACGCCTCGCCTAAGCCACGCGCTCGCCTTGCTGCCGCCCTGCGCCCGCCTCGTACCCGCCTCGCACCCGCCCGTCGTTCGCACCGATTGGACTTCGATAAATTTAATTTGGGTTGTATTGATGTGTGATAGGACTCAAATTATATGCAACAACGTCAAAGCGCAGTGGGTTAGGCCTCTTCCGACACCCGTTGAAGACGAAAGGGGCGATGACAAATTGTATTTTACTCTTCTATCACCACGAAATAGGTAAGTTAGAGTTGGAGTCATATAGGAAACTAGCTGTGCCCGTGGGCTTCACTCCCCGTGGGGATTTTGGGATAAAAACTATCCCATGTCCTTCCGTGGGTATCAAATCATATCCCTACCAAAATTTCATCTAAATACGTTTAGTGGTTGAAGCGTGAAGTGTTAACAAACAAACAAATATACAAACTCACTTTCACATCCTACTAATATTATAAATGCGAAAGTGAGTTTGTATATTTGTTTGTTTGTTTGTTACGCTTAAACTACTGGTTTTGATGATTTGGATGAAATTTGGTATGGATATAGTTTGAGAATCGGGGAAGCATAATGTACTCTTTATCCCGAAATTCCCACGGGGAGTGAAGCCCGCGGGTACAGCTAGTTTATAATATTAGTAAGATAGGATAAACCCTGCAAACTCCAGATGCTCTGAACAAAGTCAAATAACGAAGAAACTGTTTCGATTTCCGCAAAACTGTAACGTTTCGTTTGGCGCGGCACTCGATTGTGTCATAACATAACACTCATCATAACAGACTTCAAGGCTGGTGTCAGTTACTTTCTTAATAGGCGCTTATAGCGGCGGCAATCGCTTATCGTTAGGGCCAACTCACACTGAAATGGCGGCATGGCAGCGTACTTTATTGTCAAACCATAGCCCCTTTATTTCTATCTATGAAACTTCCAAAAAGGAGAAGGTTATGAATTCGTCGGAATCATAACTTTTTTATGTATGTTTACCGATTATTCGTAGAAGCCTAAATTGATTTAGAAAATTGTTTTCTGCTTGAAGGGCATGCTTGTCAGGTGGTCCCATTGAAATTTACTAAAATCTGTTATGTGGTTTGGGGGTGAAGTTGGTTTTAGTTTCGAAAAATTGTTATCTAGCTATAGCTTGAAAATGACTTGGCCGCTTGTGAACGCTCTACGCCGCCAGCCACCACTGGCAGCCACGTGCCTTTTGTTTTATCAAGCTATATTGAGCATTCATTAAAATAAATAAAGCTGAATATGGTTTGAAAATGAAAGTACGCTGCCAGCCGCTACGTTCATGTGTGAATTGGCCCTTGCAATTACCTACTTTGTCATCGACGTATTATTGCCGTAATTGGATACTGTATGTACGGACAGACGTACAAACAATAGCGGTGTAAATTAAAGGCTGTTTACCCTTTAATTCATCAATTATAGTGGTGAAGTTGCAATGAATTAGGGTAACTTGATGTCATATTGACTGTAGTGATATACTTTCTATAACATTTGTCATCATCGCCATCTTTATATGAGATAGGGTTTACTGCTAAACATTGGCTACTCCCAAAGATTTATAACATGACATTATGTAGCAAAAAAATTTATTTACTAATGAAAGTAAAAAAATCATACATTAAAGGAAAGAAAAACAAACTCCAATTAAACTACATCTAAAACTTATATTGACATGACGTCACAAAGGCAAAATATACGACTAGAAAACGCATCTTGAAAAGTAGATAACAAACTAAAAATGTGAATAAATTATTTAATTTAATGTTAAAACGATTTGTTTGTAAAACTTTATTGTACACAAAAAATACAATCGACCAGAAGTTATATAAAAACACAGTACAAAGGCGAACTTATTCCAGATAGGGATCTCTTCTATTAAATCTGTACATAATGTTACGGCTTAAACCCGAAATGCGGCTAAGCACAGTTTCTGCCGGGTTTTTATTTTCCCTAGGCTTTCCTGTACTTTTTATTACAATTCTTATACTCAATCATTTATTGTGTAATATAAGTGTTTTAATAAAATAAGGATCAATCAACCCTGGCGGGCGCTGCAATAACTATAAGATGAAAGATCCATACTTCCGTATTCTAGAGTAATATTTTTCGTAAAAAAATAAGAAATATAAATTTGAGTTGAAATATGTTTTGTGTTATTTTTTCAATGTAAACAATTGAAAACTTACAGGTATGTACATGCTAAGTTTTTTTTTAAAATTGCCGTTTATGACCCATAATTCGGCAAAGGCCTCCGCTTGTTGTTTCCAGCTATTTCGATCTTTAGCTACTTCTTTGTTCTTTTTTTAATTATTTAAATAAAAAAATCATCGCATTTTAATGATGTTTATAAGATATATGTTCCAAACATTGTAATTTCATTTAAACCAATAATGTAAGAAACCTCCGTCCAGTGGCAAAAAAGTGCCAACTCACACGCGTACCGAAGTTGACGTCACCATAATTGCATGCCGCAAATTGAGCGCGATAATTACGCGTTTCTTGTGTGCACTAACCACTAACTGCATTATGCAACCAACGAGTTAATATACCTGCTGCACCACGTTGGGTAAACGTGCTTTGTTTCATACAGGTAGATGAAAAAAAAAATATACTTAGATAGATCGAGAGAAGGGCTTTGTCGATGTCCTCTGCTTTAAATTGCGAAGGGTGTGTTTGACACTTTATGATTCTATCTTAATCCATGGAACCAATGGAACAAGAGTCACTGCTGCAGTACAGTTTGTTGCCGCTTCTTCTGTTCTTGCGTTTCATACTAGGTAGATAGATCGAGATGGAGGGCTTTGTCGATGTCCTCCGCTTCAAATAGCGAAAGGTGTGGAGTTTCACACTTCTTCTAAACCTACTATCTCAATCCATGGAACAAGAGTCATTGCAGTACAGTTTGTTGCCGTTTTTTCTGTACTTGCGCTTAGGAAGCGGTAATAAACTTAGCTGTAAGATCCGACGTCAACTACTGCCTTATGAAATCGAAAAAAAATTTACAATTATCAAGTGATCATCATCGCCAGTTGTCAACGACCCATTGCTTGGTATAAGCCTTCTTTTGTCTACGCAATTGAATCCTATCCCTAGCCTTAGCTATCAAGTTTTTTAAAACAATCTACCTATTAAATTCAATAAACGGGTAACTCACGTATAGAGTCAGCTACTGCCGGCATGTTTCGACCTCATCCATCAGCAGTAGCTGACTCTATACGTGAGTTACCCGTTTATTGAATTTAATAATGATTGCATCTCACGTTAGTTTTAATTAAAAAAATAAAAAACTACCTACCTCTCTTTATGGATTTTTGTATCACAATACAATAAATAAATGATTTTTGACTTTACTTTAGACTCACAAGGAAACTGAAATGCTTTGGTCTATTTTGAAGAATGATGTGTCATTTTGGGAATTTGTTAATCTTAGTCAATGGGAAACTGATATTATTACATATATAAATATATGCCTGATAAGGCCTGACATTTGTTTGTTGTGCCTGCTAAGTGCTAAGGTTTTTTTAAGCGCACCATGATTTAAATATGATCTTGCAAGGAAGTCTATACTTCGTGACATAAAGAGTGTAAAACTTGAAGAAATTGAAAAAAGTAAAATATATTCAGGTAAGCAAAATGTATTAGACTTCGAGAGAAGTTGAGAAGCGTACGATAAACTATAAAATCTTTGATATCTCAATATAACGATTTTTACCTATGTGGTATTATACAGTATATCGTCTAAGTACGCTTATGCCAAATCGATTAGATCTACTAGAAGCAAGGCCGTCATGGACTAATAAAGTACCAACTTTTATTGAAGGCTCATTAATAGTTTCTGTAAAAAATATACACCTATCAGTGGACAGGCTAAATACCTTTTTCTACCTACGTTAAGTTTCTAAATGAGGAAAGTCTATGACGAAAGGTCGATAGAATAATATGCAAAGAAGTTGGCTTCCTAGACAATGTCCTAGAGCCATTCTTAGTTTCATAATCTACGACCTCCGGCGTAGTGGTTACCACGCTAGTCCGCCACTCCGGATTTGTCGACGTTTGTTATATTAATTTAAATTTCTCTTTATTTTTTCCATTTTCTGGTCCTCCCTCCCATGCTGGTCTGGGAGAAACGAAAAAACTTAGAATGTACCAGCTGCTTCTCTTCTTGCGCAGATCGTAAAAGCCGATCGAGGGAATGGGCAAAAATGCGAATCATTTTAACAGGCGATGCGGCTAGCAACCCGTCACTGTATTGATTTCTTTTCCATCTTCTCGCCCACCATGACGCTAAAAGTGGCTTTTGAGTCTTGCGGCCCTCTCTCTCTTATCGTGTGTGTTAGTGACTAACACTAGTGTCAGAGTTTTTAAACCGCCTTAAAGGCCTCTGACATGGTTTTAGGTAACGACCCATGTCAAAGACAGTGACCGGGACCGACGGCTTAACGTGCCCTCCGAAGCACGGATCATCTTTATTTATCAGACAATCAGGTGATCAGCCTGCAATGTCCTAACCAAACTAGGACAACAACAAAAAGTCGTTGCCCCCGCTGGGAATCGAACCCGCGACCTCCGGGTATGAGCCAAATGCTCTAACCACTACACCACGGAGGCAGTTTAGTACCCTAGGATCTGCATAGAGCCGCAAGACCCAAAATGCTCTGTCTGCCCCATTAGGGATAAAGACGTGATAGTATGTGTGTATGTTTTTCCATTTTCTTGCCTATCATCATCATTGGAGCATATGGTTGCATGCATCCTCAGCGGACGCTTCAGGGCCCGGGGTCCGCTACACAACCCAAAGGGTAGAAGTATTTTCTTGCCCACCATCAAGCTAGTTTTGCGCCTCTAGGCACTGCCTGTGTAGATCCCCGTAAGACCCAAAAATGCTCTTTATGCCCCACTAGCTGCGCCCCGCGGTGTCACCCGCGGAAGAAATAGCCTATGTATTATATACCGGTCAAGACCCGCATGGCAACATATAGTGCCCCTTTGTAACATAGCCCATCAGGCTGGGTAGGGACCAATACTGAACTGGGTTTCTTTCGGCGTATCTTCCCAGCACTGGTCGTTCCGAAACGCTAGTAGTTTTTAGCTTTTGAACTAAAATAATATTTATTTAAAAAATGACCTTCAATAAGAGATAAATTTATCCTACTGTGACTGGTATTGGCGAATCTCAAAGACTTAATCCAGGGTGTCAGCTTCCTGTTTACCAAATTTTATCTAAATTAGTCCAGCCTTTTGCGCGTGAAGAAGTAACGAACATACACACACACTCACAAACTATATAATATTAGTGTGATTAACTGATTAGGGATAAAGACGTGATAAGTAATCCTTCTAAAATTACAGACAATTTATAAATAACAAGCAGCGTGGCTAGTATGGTCAGGGCGACAAATTTTTTACCTTGTAATTTGTCGCATTACGCGTAATTTACCGCAACCAACATAGACAAAATTGAGCGACAAATTAACTTTCATTCATAAAACGTATTTTATCTCATGCCTAACTCACGTGCG
The DNA here is from genome assembly GCA_963555685.1 of Acrobasis consociella. Taxonomy (NCBI): domain Eukaryota; kingdom Metazoa; phylum Arthropoda; class Insecta; order Lepidoptera; family Pyralidae; genus Acrobasis; species Acrobasis consociella. Next base: position 2,418,339 of record OY743106.1, read on the forward strand.
AGCATGGTTTTGACAGGTCAATGTAGACATTTCGACGGTTGGCACCGTGAAATCGTGTAAATTTGTCGCCGATTTGCTAGACCCACTTAAGACTCAATTAAAATATTTTCAATCGTATTTTAAACAGTTATTCCATTTAACTAACACTAAATGTATAATTACACATTTAAATGTAGGCAGACATCTTTAAACAAGGTATTATTGAAGTTTTACAAACATAACAAAATATTTAATTACGTAACTGTAGCGCCATCTTTTGATGAATACAACAACTACTTTGGCGGTGAATCCGCCGCCGGCCGACGTCTACTGAAGTGCCATTTTTGAAACGCGGAATCACCTAAACGAGTGGTTTTTCCATACAAAAATCGTTCGTTTAGTGACTCCGCGTTTGAAAAATATACCCCCTGGGCAGCGGTGTTTTTCTTTATGTTGGCTGTACTGTACGACATGAGTTGAAACGTTCCGTTGCACATTTATTGTAATAACATTTCATTTTTATAATGTTTAATACTTTTGAATTGCAATATTTTTTCTTTAAATTATTTCGTAATTATATAAGTCTTTTATCTAACGTCATTGTCTTACAAAACGCGTGTTAAAATTTAAAACTATTATATTTTCTTAGCAGACATTAGAAACTCTGTTTATAAACTGCCTGCGTGTGACGACTCATTTTACTACGTGTCCATTTATGAATTTTATGTTATCATGTACATTTTTACAGAGGGAAGATATGAAAAGACTTCTCAGATAAAACACCATGCTTGCCTCGCAGAAGTTAATAGGTTAACCGCAGGACGATTTTGCGTGTTTACCTCAGAAGGAAGTAACAGAGATGTTTGTTTGTGGTTATAGCGATAAACACGTAACAGACGTATAAACAAGTGGGTATTTCTCATGGCCCAGTTGTTTGAATCTTTATATTACTTCTGAGAGTTTAATTACGAGAATTCTTGCTGGTTATTGTTGCAAGCTCGACCGTGGTTGGAAAAACTGGTCAATGTACAAGTTGCTTCTTTCAGCTTTACTCAATATGATTTTTTTGCCAGCGTTTTGGGCACCTTTGCAAGGGAAACAATAAAAGGCGGATTATATGAATGATTTTTTGTATGTAGATATGTAGCTATAGTTTTGACAGAGTAAAATATGACATATTGTTTCTTATTTGTGACATTTTATGAATTTTAATAAATTACTTAAACTTTACTCAATATTGAAATACGAAAACAGTTTTTTTCACATCCCGTAGTTACGCGATTACGCGTGCCTACTTCGATTTGTTTGAGAACCTATTTTTTTGTTCCTTATTCGATGTTTATAATTATTTACTAAGACCAATTGTTCAAATGATGGACACAATCACCGCTTAAAAATATTTGTGCCTAATTTAAAAGTACCTTGTATGCATAGGATATGGATGTTAAAGCTCGTTTCTTATTCGTTTATTCTTAAAAGCAACCTTTTTAATTAAGTTTGTGCAAATAATTTGAGACAATGTTTAGTGAATGATGCTGAAAATTTTTCCTCAATAATTTTCTTTTTATTAATATAAAAAAACACATGACTAAGGCAATTTCTATAAAACATATTTTTTTTATTTTTCGGTGTACATTCATTAGGATCATTCATTTCGGTGTACATATCATCATTTCTTCAGTATTAAATTCAGTCCATCTTTTAGATTATCCAAAAATAATGAACCAATATTTTTTAATTTACCAAAAAAGTAAAAATTTACAAAGATAAGAAGTATCAAAGTTCCAGAGAGGGGGCTTGCGACGTCACCGCTAATTAAAAATCGTACATAGCCGTGACGTCATGTGAAATTTAACTGCGCTCTACCTTTGTCATTTTTTGTTTCTCAGAGAAAAGAAAAAATACGTGAACAATTTTTTAAGTCTTATAAATACCTTTAAACGAGCGATTCTTGTATATTTATATATAAATTTAATTATGTGATCTCGGAAACGGCTCTAATGATTTCGCTGAAATTTGGTATATAAGGGTTTTCGGGGGTAAACAATTGATCTAGATTAGTCTTATGTTTAGAAAAACGCGTGTTTTCAAGTTTTCATGCGTTTTTCTTTTCATGCAGAATATGATATAACCGAGCAAAGCTCGGTCACCTAGGTACTAATCTATCTGATGAGCCGATAATATTTCTCCATTTAACATGCATATTATAGTCAAATCGAGGCAAATATCGAAATACTAGTCAATATGATTCGTCAAATATTTTTCAACACATTAGTAAGTCCTGGCTCCATAGACAAACGCGCGGGTTTCGCCCGCTTGTTCGTCAACCCGCCTCGACAGTAATGAACAATTTACCACACTTGTATCATAAACTACTATAACATTAAATGCATCCGTGAACTATCAATTCGATAAATAAGCACAAAGCTAGCAAACAGGCTTAAAAGTGGGCCAGCCGATAGCGGCAGTAATCGCGGCAGTCATTAGCGGGCCGCACAGAGTCCAAGATTTAGCTGTGGCTGGCACAACAGCGCTTTATCTCTTTATTGTCAATATTTGTAGTATATTAAACTATAGACTGGACACTAGTACTTATTGTGACTAGCTAGACTAAACTAAGAGCACAGAATGAATATACGTATTACATACACATCGGAAAGGTCACGCGCAATAATGCGTCCGCCGTCCCCGTTCCCGGTTTCCGAACCTCTCCCCCGTTGTCGCCTTGTGGAAGGTGTTGAGCGGGGGAGAGGTGCGGGGACGGGGACGCATATTACGCGGGACCCTATCCGTCTTATAATAAAACAAGGATTAATTTTGTTACTAGGTCTAAACCATTATCCGACCAAATCATGTTGACATTTATCAATATGCTACTACCTCAACCGAAAATGTCATCTTGATTTGGTCGGGTAATGTTTTAAACCTAGTAACAAAGTTAGTCCTCGTTTTGTAATAAGATCGTATGAGTTTCCGTTCTGCAGCTCTGAATTAACTTATTATTTAAAGAATTGTTTTTTAGTTTTCAAAACTAAAATCCGACTTCAACCTAAACTACCTACTCAACCTGGGTCCACCAGACACGTATGCCCTTTTAAACAAAAAAGAATTTTCCAAATCGGTCCACGCGTCTACGAATAATCGGTGAACATACATAAAAAACAACGAGTTGATAACCTCCAGAATAACAGACTATGCAAATGTAGTTTTACAACTTCATCAGTAAAAGTATTTCCGAACTGTTCATAAAATATTCAACGAAAGCCGCTGGTATTTGTTTTTTATTTGCACAGCTCACACGAACATAGACATATAATTTTTTTAAATCTATGCACACGAGTGCGTTGTTGACCTAAACTCAAAATATAGGCATTGTCTAATTTGTACATATATAAAATTTTGTACATATCTTATTCTTGTATATTTACATGTATATAAATTTATTTATGTAATCTCGGAAACGGCTCTAACGATTTTGCTGAAATTTGGTATATGTTGGTTTTCGGGGATAAACAATCGATCTAAATTAGTCTTATGTTTGGGAAAACGCGTGTTTTCATGCGTTTTCCTTTCCACACAGAATATGGTAATTTCGTCCTGCCGACCACTGTCAGTCTGGTCCAGCGGGTTAAGACGCGGCTATTATTTGTCAGACTACGAGTTTAAGTCAAGTTATCTTATCAAGTAGGAGCAAGAACAAAGTATCCTTCTGTCCTTTTTTTACAGACAGGTATAGTACTTACTGAATTACATGATGAGTATAAGTAGTATTTACCTGTAAAAAATAAATTTTATTAGTAAGAGAAACAAGTTACATTACAAATATAGGGGATTTTTAACTGTGAAATATATCAAAATACAGATGAAATAAGACTGATGTTTAGCACTAATTTATGATAAACTCCCGCATTTGATCCTAGGAAGAAAAACAGCTGAGCCACTATGCCTTAGGTGCTTATCTTAGATTAGGAGCTTTTATTTACTTTAATTTGCCCCTAGCCCTTGTCGTGACAATACAATATTATGCTGACATGGAGCTGATCTGACGATGTAGCTGGAAGGTGGCCATGGCATCTCTGTCATAAAACAACACACCTTGTTGACAAGCTAACAACTGAAGCTTTTCTACACACATTTGCGAAAAACGGCCACACGAAGAAAAACTTCACGTTCTTAATTTAAACTTTAAACAGTAGTTCATATAATTTTTCTAAATCAGAAACCGACTTCACCCCCAAACTACACAACACCGATTTTGATAAAATTTCCATGGGACCGCTTAGAAGTGCACTCTTTCGAATAAAAAATCGGTACACAATTGACGGAGACATCATAAAAAATATACAGTCGAAGTAAGAACCTTCTCCTTTTTGAAGTTGGTTAAAAATAGTTTGAAGGGTTATCTGGGGCTTGATAGAGATACAATTTTAAATGATATCTCCGTTTAATAATTTTTCCTTTTACATTATTTATTTCAAATGGGAGCAGCTCCGGACGCCGAAAATTCATGTATCCCCCCTTCTTAAGAGTGTAAAGGTAAATATAATTATTAAAAGAGTGTAAGGTAATTTGCGATTGCGGCGCCATCCAATCAATGGACCACCTTTTGTCGTGTCCAGGCTGCCCTACGACATGTACCATAGTGGACCTTAACGAAGCTAATAGTAATGGCAGAGGGATCGCCGTGGCCACATACTGGTCAAAGATAATTTGAAATTGAAGCTATACTGAAACCATTTTGACTCGATAAGAAGAAGGTAAATAGTCCCAAAACCAGAGCCTGAGGACACTTACAAACGACCTTGTAAAGTCCAGTACGACCTTCTTATGTCAACACGCACCGATCAATGGGTAAAGTAAACACTGCGGGTGCGCCCAATTTCAACTAGCTTGGTAAGCAACGAAAAAAGGTATTTAAAGTACCAAAAATAACCGGTCAAGTGCGTGTCGGGCCACGCGCAGTGAAGGGCGTAGTAACAAATGCTGACTTTGAGGTCTCGCGACAACAAGCGTTTAAATAACCGGCCATGTGCGAATTGGATTCGTGCACTAAATGTTCCGTACCACCATTATCTATAAAAAATAGCGTTTGTTGTATGGGAGCACCCCTTAAATATTTTTTTTTGTTTTTAGTATTTGTTGTTAAAGCGGCAACAGAAATACACAATTTGTGAAAATTTCAACTGTCTAGCTATCGCGGTTCATGAGATACAGCCTGGTGACAGACAGACGGACAGACAGCGAAGTCTTAGTAAAAGGGGCCCGTTTTTACCCTTTGGGTACGGAACCCTAAAATAATTTTCTGTCGAATTTGTATGAATTTTTCCTTAAGGCTATACCTAAATTTTCCTGCTCCCAGTTGAAATAAATCATTTGAAAGGAAACGGAGATATCATTTAAAATTGTGTTTTTAATTGGCTCTAGATACCCCTTCAAAGTATTTTTTGAACTACTGTTTATAGCTTTTCTACGCACAATTGCGAAAATCGGCCACTTTTGGCTGATGTGCGTAGAAAACTTCACATTCTTACTTTAAACTATAAACAGTTCATAAAATACATACCCAAGCCAACTAACAGCTTTCTAGTACTTATAGTCCCTGAGTAGAACTAGCGACAGACAGACAGACGTGGTGACAATAATAAGGGTTCGTTGTTTATTATGGAATCTAAAAAGTAATGCGACATTTTATACAACCTGAAGTATATTGCGTAGAAGAGACTGATATAATTTTCAAGGGCGAACATGATCAAAGGGTTAGCGAGGTGTAGGGTTGTAAATGGGGTCGCAAGTTCAATGTTTGGGGTGACATATCATCCATCATCTTCAGCCTTCAAACTTTGACATAATACATACATATTTTCAGCATATTTTCATGCTTGTTTCTAATGGGGGTAGGCAGAGACTATGGATTTCCACGAACGATCCTTGCTAACCTCTTTTGCTTCGTCAACACTCATAACTCTTTTCATGCATGCTTTCCGGTTATGGGTACTCCTTACATCACCTTTCTTCAGACATAATTCTTCCATGCTGGCTTAGGAGGTTCTTAGCTACGTTTGATGGAAATCGTTTCGGCCGTTTAAAAGTTGCTAAGTTATCGCTTGAAAGTCGGGATTTTTGTAGTTTGCTTGTCAAATATAATAGATAACGCTACGAATATTAATTCTACCTAACAGTTCCTCCGCCCATCACTAGATGGCGTGCTAGATGGCTATGAAACTATTGAAAGTTGGGGTTGTTTTTTAAATTTTAAAATAAACTTGTTCCATCTTAACTCCCACGACTACGCTAAGCGTGGCCTTTGGCTCTGGCTACCCCGTCATGGATAAAGATGTGATAATATATCTGTAACAAATTCGGACGTACTCGTAAGTATGTACTGAATGAAAAGCAACATCTAGGCGCCACGTGTAAGCAAGGATGCGGCGATGCAACGCAGATGCGCACGCGTCATTGCACGTAAACATTGCGCGCACAAGGTCAGTAAGGGCTGTCAGTAGGTAAAAATTAAGTACGATATTTTCCTATAAGCATTACATAATAACGATATCGTAGATATCGCGATAAAAATTGTGGGCAAAGATATTTTTTTGTCTTTCTGTCTGTATTTGCGTCGGGGCAAAGATAATAATAATATAATCACTAACGTAACAGATACCCAATGCCATAGAAACTATTAGAGGGCCTGCAAGTAGGCAAAACTGGAGTTGCGAGGTAGCCTCCCAGAGATAGCAGCACACAACTAGCAAAAAAGTGACAAAGAAAGTGTTGAATATACTTTAAAAATATAAAAAATATGTATTTCATTTCATATTTAATTAGAGTACTACTTCCAGCTTCAATTTAGTCAAAATAACATTTGAGACAATTTGCAACTTAGACGAGTTGCTATTTAAACGAGTTACGAGTTGCGTTTTAGACGAGTTTTCACATAGACTATTTGCATTTAAGACCATTCGAGACTAACTCAATAAAAGACTTTAATGTTTTAATTATTACCTTATAGCGCCATTTAGAATAGTGATAAGGAAGAGAAATAATTATATTTATAAGGTGATGGTCGGGGATTAAAAATAACGCTGTCAACCCTGCATAATACGACATGCGTATTCTTCGTCATGACACGTTGCTACCTGATACGCTGTTTACTCTGCCTGCCATTCACATCGATTTAACGACAGTGATTATTATGTAATGGTGTAGCTTATTGCGTTTATCAATATTCTATAGGCTATTGCTTCTAGAATAATGCATTACAATCATGGACATAGTAAGGAAATCTAGAAAAGAGTATTGGAATAAAGTTGTGCTGGGAGTTGGTAATGAAAATACAAATATGAAAGCTAGCGTCGAATATATGCAGCTCGAGTACGTAAATTAAAGTTCATTATCATCATATAAGTCACTGGAAGTCCACAGCTGGTCATAGGCCTTCCTTATCATTATCATTTAGCAGCATAACGTCAACTTCAGGGCATGCCTCTCCCAAAAATTTCAAAAATGACTGATCAAGAGCGGCCTGCATACAGCGCTTTCCAGCGACCCTGGTCATGTCATCTGACAACCTTGTAGGTGGGTGTGCTACGCTTCTCCATACCATCCGAAGCAATAAATACCCATGCGAAGTCAGGGCGGGTTGCTAGTATTTTATACAGAGGATAATATTAATAGCCATTTTTGATAAGCACAACAGTGTAAAATCCTAAAAAAAAAAACTTTATCGTAATTATATATTTTTTCTATGAATTGGGTATTTTCCTGGGTCAAAATTAAATACTACTGTTATGAAAATAAAAAATAAAATTGTCATTGATCATATCCATTTTCAAAGCGATTTAATTGACTCTAAGAAAACATGACGTCATCAGCCTGTATTTCAGACAAATTCTGAAAAGTATTTAAGTTGTTGTAAAGTAGTAAATTGTTGGTAATGTATAATATGGATAATTATTATAGTTATTATCGTAGTGGGTTAGCCTAACACGATAAACGTAATCACGATAGACTGACTGGCGATAGAGACGTTATCTCTTTTTTCGACCATTGACATTCGTGCTAAGTAAATATAGGTGGGTGGCAGCATATAGTAGATCTACATACATCTCGTACCGTATACACAAACAACACGTGTAAGAAATAAAACATAATGTAACAATTTTTTCGGGTACTGACACATTGAAATTGAAACTGAATATGATAATGACTATTCATGTAATTCATGACAAGTGACATTGTTTGTGACGTTTTATTTCCATAACAAATAAATAAATATATAGGGACAAATCACTCAGATTCCTCCAGAGAATAACTGCCTCCGTGGTGTAGTGGTTAAAGCGTTCGACTTATACTCGGAGGTCGCGGGTTCGATTCCCGGCGGGGGCAACGACTTCGTGTTGTTGTCCTAGTTTGGTTAGGACATTGTTGCTGTAGGCTGATCACCTGATTGTCTGATAATTAAGATGATTCTTGCTTCGGAGGGCACGTTAAGCCGTCGGTCCCGGTCACTGTCTTTGACACTGGTCGTTATCTAAAACCATGTCAGAGGCCTTAAGAGGGCCCTTCCCGGTCCGTCTATCGTCAACGCGAGCATGGTTGGAAATGCTTGTTGTTTCATCCAGCGCAATGATAGAAAAAAAAGCAAAGTGAAAAAAGAGAGATAGCACCTGAGCGCTCAGTTTGCATTATATTGTACGAAATTAGTATTATTATGTACCATTGAACGAATATTAACTTTTCATAGGGTGCGGAAATTTCATAAAACTTGTTCCAGGTAATACGTGTACGTGTTCATTACATTTGCAAGGTTTGTATGCAAATATTTTCTTTACTTTTACAATTCATAAGTACTATATGATCGGCCGAAGTTCAGGTAAAATTTGTACAAAAAAGCAGATTTTTAGAGACTTATACTGAATTTGTTTTTCCAAATTTTAATTTTTAATTTCGATATAAACCTAGATATAGCTCACAAGATTCCTGTTAGTTCAAAACTTTTCAAGAAAGATCTGTTACAACGCCATAATCACGTACGAGCGTTTGTATGAAAAGTAAGACGGGTTGGCCGCTCTTAAAGGCGGTTTAAAAACTCTGACACTAGTGTTAGTAACTAACACACACGATAAGAAAGACACAGATTGAGCTAGCCCCAAAGTAAGTTCGAGACTTGTGTAATGGGATACTAACTCAACGATACTTTATTTTTTATGATATACATATACATATATATGAATATATATTGTAACAGTACCAAATAATTTACTTTTGACACAGGAAAATACCCAATTGGGTCAAGTCACTTAAAGCGAGTGTTGTTATATTTGTAGATTTGCGAATCTGAATGAACGGTTTAAATATGCAACTGGCGCGATGGAGTTATGAAATCCATGTTACGTCTTCTACATTTATGATCTCTTGTCGATGTCGTACGGAAATAGACGCACTAAAGACGAAGTTTGGCAAAGATAATGGAGTGGTTGGCCATTATCTTTACATTACGTTGGCCGGATAATTGTTTAAACCTAGTAACAAAGTTAGTCTGCGTTTTATAGTAAGATAGTAAGTTTCAGACGCGAGGCGACGCGTGGCGCGCACTTTTAAAGAAATATAACAACTTATTTTATATATTTTTTATTTCTTGCACTTAACATTTATTTTAGTAAAAAGATACCAATTTCAAAGGGTTGCACGTTACTTGTACCCTTACAGTTGTGAACAGCATAACAATGCTCGGATAATTATCCAAATTAAAACATGTGATGAAAAAAATAATTTCAATATACACTACACGTATGTAAAGTAAATATAGTTATTGACGAGTGAAAGTGCCTGTAAAAGATTTAATTACTGAATAAACATTTGATTTTTTACCACTTAGCCTTTTGCCATTTCCCCTGCATGTTAATGTAAAGTATTTTTTTTTTTGTAAAAGCATCAAAATAATGCTAAGCGGAGTCGGTCTGCATAAATTTATTCCTTGTGATTTTTTTGTAATGACCAAATATTTTTTACCATTATCCGACCAAATCAAGTTAACATTTACAAATGACACAATGACATATTACTAGATGTCAACTTGATTTAGTCGGATAATGGTTTAAAGCTAGTAACAAAGTTAGTCTGCGTTTTACAATAAGTCGGTATATATTTGAATAATAGGTTTAACTTTTACTCAACCTTTATTTTAGAAATAACAAATATAACACAGAAGTCTATCTAAAACTTATTTTTCTAAAAAAAAAACAACAAAATTGAAATTTACTTATCGCAAGCAGTACTCCTTGAATACCTATTTACCTTGTACAAACGCCTAGATCCTTTTATCGGGCGTTTAGAGGAGGCAGGTCATTAACTTTCGGTAGGTACTTTGATGATGACGTAAGTATAGTAGTTGCCGTACTATTGCGCATTTTATGTGAACAAATAAAATCATGAATGGGTGTGTACCTACGGCATTAGCTTCTCAAATATGTACTTAGTATTTGTCAAACGAAGTAATTATAAACTCTTATAAACTAAGATGACCGAACATTTTCTCCACCGACAAGAGCCCAGCTCTTAAATATAAGAACATAAACTAAGAAACGTCTTTAAAAATAAATTGATAAGAAAACCCCGTCCGATCCGTTAAGGTAGTGTTGGGTAGCTTGTGTAGGTTCTATTTATCGGTTTCTCCCAACCCTGAAATCGCAAAAAAAAATGCAGCTTCATATTATATTTTGGAACGGTAGGTATTTACAAATTAAATACCCGCATGGAGCCGCAGATTTTTTACCGGATCGGACAGGGTTTTCTTTACATATTGTATATGTATACCTACATACATAGGTCGTACATACTAAGAATAAAAACTAAGAATGTACCAGCTGCATCTTTATCCGCGCATATGTTAATGCTAAATAGCAGTTATACAGGGATACGTGAAAAGAAAACAGCAGTAGTATATAATATTATGAAGTTTTTAATGGAAAACTATTAGAGCTAAGTAGGGTTTACAAATTAAAAAGTTATAGGCGATCAACTTATAAAATGTACTTGGAAGAGGAAATTTCATACAAATTTAATAAAAAATGAGTATTTAGACATTTTAAGTGGCGTGAACTCAAATCAACTTATAAAATGTACTTGGAAAAGGAAATTTCATACAAATAAAAAATGAGTATTTAGACATTTTAAGTAGAGTAAACTCAAAGTCGGCATTCGCAACTAAGAAACCTTACACTGCCTGTGGCCCGAGACGCACTTGGCCAATTATTGGTTCATATACAACCTAATTTTTGAAAGTAAATACACTTTAATGAACCCACTTATGTTTTATTAAGGAAACATTAATGAACCTTAATGAAATAGTTATGTGCAGGTTTCTCTTGAAAGATGTATCATATAATAACAACACACCACTCGCATTACTCCAGCCAAGGCCCCGATAACATCTGATTAGATAAAGGAGCCACCGACAGTTGTGATAACGTAGTGCCGTAATATGCAAATTATAACACGAGTATTATTACACGTTTTGTGCACCTGCAAAAGTAAACATTTGTAACTATGCAATGACATTCACGCTCACCATCATTCAGTTCTTAACATTATTAATTTTAATTTTAAAAAAGGATTTGTCATAAGACATGGCAATGCTGCCAGCCTGGGCAAGTTACCACGGGGCAACGAGTTGCCATGGCATTTTTATTTATAAGTAATTTAAGTTATTAGTTTAGTTTTAGTTAATTTTTGTGTTTATATTATTAATTTACACGAATAAAGTTCTTAAAATTGGACATACTTATATGGCACGCGTCATAAGCATTATCAGAGCCAAACTTGGTCAAAGCAGCCAGAGGACTTGGCCTACACTCTCATCGATGGCCAGACGGATTGGAGAGGTTTCATTGATGTTTATAAGCTATGTTTAGCTTGCAATTCTACGACATCCACGGGAGGACTTCGAGGGGCCCTATTCTACTCTGCCGGAAAACACACGACAAAGTAGAGTTACAACGTATTTTTGGTAATTAAATATCTAATTTTACGATATTAAACATTGTTTATTCCGGACGTATAGTATCCTTAGCTGGACTTAATTTAAGTTAAAGTAATAGCAACGGATACATTAAACCCAATACGTTACATTAAATAATGCTCATTAATACATTAATGATCATAAATAATGTAATTGTAATATGATTATAATTAATGGCTGTTATTCATAGACATTGCCACGCAACCTATTTTTTTTATTTCCACCTAATAGAAACCGTATAGTACAAGATAATGGAATTAAGGACTTCATTAAATATTTAAAATGCGTTTAATTGAGGTTAAAGAATCTTTATTTGTCTCTCAGAGAAAATATGACATTTTCACATGTAGAGAAATCTTATAACTATTATGTAATTATAATTACATTTTATACAATATTGGTGAGAGCATTCAATCAAATACAAAAAAAATAATAAAAGCAGTGTAGGTAGTTTGCTAACAAACATGTTGCGCTTTATAAAGTTGAAGAAAACATCGTTAAGGTGTCGTTCACCTGCGTTAATGACAAATGGAAGTTGGGCTTAGGTAATTCAGTTTAATTACATAATAATATTTATTATATTTTTCTACATGGCGCATTTTACAATAAAATACATATTTTATTGTAAAATGCGCAATATAGAAAAATGTACCGAAAATAGTATATATAATACAGGGTGACTTTTTGCCTACCAGCCAAATGTTTGAAGTAAGTTCAGGCCATGATACTGAACTACTTTCTATAAATAAATCAATACATATAATAAAACAGTAAAAAAAATGTGTCTGTACATTAAATATATTTCCAAAAAAAATATTGGGGGCGATGGAGACGTAGTAATAGAGTAAAAATAAAATAAAATGTCTGTCTGTTTTTCTGTTTGTCTGTTTATCTGTATGTCTGTTTGTCTGTTTGTACACGCTAATCTCCGGAAATACTGGACGGATTCGAATGAAACTTTTTTTGTTATATAGCTATTAAGCCTGGGCAACATATAGGGTAGAAATGATTTTGGAAAATGGAACGCCTGATGCAGAACCATAATGGTCCAGCTAAACTATAAGAGATATAAAAATGTCGCCTTAGTAAAAGTTGTTCAGCCTGATGAGCATTTTCCAGAGACAAAAAGTCCACGCGAACGAAGTCGCGGGCTTCGGCTAGTTTATTAATAAATCGATAAAGCATTTCCGTCCTCCCATACAAAACCCGTTTAGCCGAGCGCAAATTTGTATGGGAAGCTGAATACCTACTTTTTTCGATCATCATCATCGTCATCATCAGGTCTTTTTGTCTCCACTGCAGGAGCACGACCCTCTCTGTACTACTAGAGCCATACTTGGCCACAGTATAGGTACAGAGGGTTTGGCCTACACTCTCCACACTCTCCCGACGGGTTGGAGAGGTCTCATACTTAATACTTTTTAATTTTTCGTAAATTGTTTAAAAAAAAAGTAGTACAGTATCATAGCTAGGACTAGACCCAAATATTTCGCTGGAGGGCAAAAAAGTCACCCCTTAGGCCCAACGCAGACGACTGACTAATCCGTGTCGCACTTTTTTGTCTGTGAAAATAGAACCCATGGAATCACATGCAGTAACGCACACGACGCGCAAAAAGTTCGGCGCGTATCGTGTGCGTTACTGCCTGCGTAAGATTCCATAGGTTTTATTTTTACAGACTATCACAGACTAAAAAGTGCGTCACGGATAGTCTGTCGTCTGCGTTGGGCCGTATAATAACTTACAAAACACCTAGGTACATATAGTTACTAACTCGCATTAAGTTATTTCTTGTTTTGAGGGTTCCGTAGTAAACAAGGAACCCTTATAGCTTCGCCATGTCTGTCTGTCTGTCTGTCCGCGGTCCTACTCAGAAACTACAAGTACTAGAAAGCTGTAATTTGGCATGGATATGTATATTAATCATGGCGAAAAAGTCGTAAAATCAAATCTGGAAAAATATTTTTTTTTAGGTTAGCTGCCATACAAGTAAGGAGGTAGTCAATATTTTTTTCTCGACAAACACATTGTGTGGGGTGTCGTTGAATAGGTCTTTTAAAAACATTGTGAGCTTGTTAACACCATTTTTGGATTTAGGGATCCGTTTCTGAAATATTTGGGTTTAAAGTGAAAATTTTTGTTGGAGGCAAGTGTCCCCCCCTCTATCTGCTAAACGGTTATATATATATGGCCACGTGAAAAAATTCACAGCTATAGTATATATAATGTAGTTTAAAGGAAAACTATCAGAGCTAAGTAGGGTATACAAATTAAAAAGTTATAGGCGATCAACTTATAAAATGTACTCGGAAAAAGAAATTTCATACAAATTCAATAGATAATTAGTTTTTAAACGTTTTTAGTGGCATTAACTCAAAGTTGGCATTCGAAACTACGGAACCCTACACTGCGCGTGGCCCGACACGCACTTGGCCAATTATTTACATAGTACGTACGTCACTAATTTAAAGCTGTTCAAACGACACCAAAAGAATGTGGTAGCAAGTACCACTCTTCAATCACAATGGACTCGAGTAGCTCTGTATTATATGGGTTTGATACTAGTGAGTACGACACCCAGACACAACAAAGACTGCAATTTCACTGTAGTTACATTGCAAAAAATTGGTGACGTGTTCATTATCTATTTAAAACAATATTGCATTGTCTTTGGTAACTTTTCTAATAACAGAAAATAAATATAATATTATAAAGACAGTTAATTGGTCTTTTGGTGTCAATAATTGGATGATTTAATGCGACTTAACATGCAATACTGTGAACATGAGTTTCTTTCGGCGTTTTTTTACAGCAGTTACGGAGGTCTGGTTTAGGTAGCTTTTTTTCAAAATAAATAAATTTTTAATACCCACTACACGTTTTGTAAATTATACTTATTTGCATTTAAAAGTTCCTGTAAAGGTCTAATTACTGAATAAACATTTCATGTTACTATAAGATAGGAGAGATACAGTAAGCTTGAAGATTTTCGTTTAAAAAATATTATGTTAAATATAATAAATCTCCACTAAATACTCATGTATAAAGGTCCATTTACACACTGTTCTTGCCTGTTGTATACAATTAAATAAAAGCAATAGATGTCTTGTCTTGAATAAGAAACTTAAGACGCTCGTTGGTTTAAAACATATTCAGTATAAAAAGTTGATAAGAAAAAGAAAATAAAGTACAAAAAATTGGAAAGAGCAAATATACAAAGGCAGACTTATACCATGTCATGTAGGGATATCTTTAAAAAAAGGGTAAAGTGAAAGTTTTTTGTATTTTTCAAGTTTGGTACCAAGACATATCCACTTTCCGATACCAGATTTACCACTTTAGAGTAAATCAATAATACTGGTTCCCGAGAACGTGCGGTGTTAGTCCTTGGTTCCACTCGAGTCCACTCGACCCACAAACCGAGTCACTGAGAAGGTCGACAATCTTCTCATCAAATATCCTTTGTGATCTAGTATTAGGGCACTAAACCAAAGTGAGGCAAATTGTGACCCCGGACAAAAATCTGATCGAGTCATCAACAACTAAACTAAACTACACTTTATGGGTAAATAACTAAAGTAATTCGGACAGTAAAAAATCCTGTTGTCTGTGAAAAACACCGGACACAATAGTAAAAAAATGCATGTCGGCCGTATTCCGGTCTGTGAACAGAGTTAACTGTTTAGAAGTAAAACGTTTTCTGTTATTTTCAGAATTTGGAATCATTGTTATTACATAATGATTAATGACAACTCAGATCGGACACTTTTTTCTAAACGATAAAACTAACATTATTCTATAGGATTGGTGTGAAATGCCTACAAAAGGCTTTTTGAAGTCAAAAAGCGCTCTTAAGTACCTAGTATAAATATTTCTGCATTCATAAGTATAAAATCATGTTAAAAATAGATAATGATCAATGAAAAGTGACACTATTTTTTGACGTTTTATATATGAACTGAACCAAAAAATATAGTTTTGAGTTGACCCAGTCATATACCCAATTTTATATTTTTTAATTAACTGACTTTTAACCTTTGAAGGGGGATAATTTATCGATTTTAATTTTTTTTATAGAAAGTAGATCGGGATCATAGACTGAACTTGCTCCATTTGGCTGGTGGTTTAAAAGCCAGCCTGTACAATATGTGATTTGTTAACCGACTTCCAAAAAGGAGGTGGTTATCAGTTTGTCGCAACCTTTTTTAAAGGTTCCGTACAAAAAAAGAAAAAACGGAATTCTTGTAGGATCACTCGTGCGTCTGTCACAGCCAATTTGCTCCGAATCTACTGGGACAAATTAGGCAAAAATTGGTAGGATGGTGAAATCCTATGACCCTACGTAATGAGGTTTTCAAATATATTCTTGTTATTATCGTAATATAAATAGTTTCAATTTTATTCATGAAAGAAGACGAAAATAGACCACGTGACCCAAATTATTGTTCACTGAACATATGTATGTTAGAAAGTATTTCAAAATAAAAAGATAGATAAATTTATTTACTGCTAAATAAAGACAATATCTCTTTCTGTAAGTAAAATGAACTGATATTCTATAAACCAATATCGAAGTACCATCATCTCAGACGCATGCTACGCCGCAAGCGACCGACCAATTAGCGCGTCTTATTTTACCAATCAATTGTCAACTGGTCGATAACTGGTCCTGCTCGCCAACAAGGGCTGTTACCTAACACGTGAAATTACTTAGCTATTTATGACAGTTTTGATCTTCTTCGTCTTAGCGCGTTCCCAGGTTGCATAACTGAGGAACCCGATCCCGCTTTCTCTTCTCCAAATACTTATATGCATGTCAGATGTCCGTAGATCCAGCGGGACCCTATGCCTGATTGAATTAAGACCTATTTAGTCTAATTAGTATCCATTTCTATCTATCGATGTTAGTGGTCAAATGAAAACGCAGAAAAATAGCAGGGACAGCTTGAATATCGTAGCATCGGTGGTTACTTTAAAGATGCTAATATAAAGACGTTAACTGAGTATCCAGTTTCAGTGTCAGAGTCCCCTTACCCTAGACTTCTCCATACAAACGTAGTCTACGTTTAATTTTGAAACCACATGTCAGATTCCGGTAAAAATTGGTAATTGTAAAGAAATTGCAATTATCTAGGGTTATAACTGGTTTCCTATCGTAAAATTATGAACTGGAAAGAAAATATAACGATTTAGAAGTTTTCCATACTAATGGTCAAAAATGATATAAAACACTATATTCTATTTCAAGTTCATATTTTTACCGTCGGAAACTAGTTATAAACCTAGATAATTGCAATATCTTTGAAATTACAAAATTTTGCCCAAATCGGACATGTCGTTTTGAAATAAAACGTAGGCTACGTTTGTATGGAAAGTTGTATTTTAAGGGTCGGGGGACTCTTGAGCAGTAACGTATGATGATAAAGTCTTATTTGGTTTGACATAGAAATAGGACGTCACTATCGTACGACTAACGTATTGTTTTATAAAATAACCCCCCCCCCCCCCCCCCCCCAGGTACGAGTCGGACTCGTGCATGAAGTGTTCCGTACTATTATCTACAAAAAATCACGTTAGCGGCAACAGAAATACATCATCTGTGAAAATTTCACGTGTCTAACTATCACGTATTTATGAGATGCAGCCTGGTGACAGATAGACAGTTAGACAGACACACAGGCAGACGAACGGACGGACAGCGGAGTCTTAGTAATAGGATCCCATTTTTACCCTTTGGGCACGGACACCTAAAACTGTGTTACTTTGGAAACGCCTGCGCAAAACATTCGTTGCATAGACACTCGCGTTCCAAAATAGACATGTTTATTTACGTCTTCCACGTTGTTTTTAAAAATACAACTAAAATTAAGTAATTACCTAGTTAAGGTGAGTGATGCTTCTCTACGTTATGTATGTGTCATACATAGCATAGTATATGTATAGTATCATAATGTGGTCATTGTTCGCAAACTGCGCATTATCAGCATCGTTATCACACCAGTTATTACTGGTAACTGTTCCGACAGACACACAACTATAGACAAGAAGTGCTCTAGATCAGTGGTTTGTGTAAGTAAATACTGGAAGCAGATTTTTCGAGGACCTCCACTTGCTACGATCCTGACAGACCTCTTTCGCTTTCATCTACACTTATCATATGGGTCATCATCATCATCAGGTCTTTTAGTCTCCACTGCAGGAGCACGACCCTCTCTGTAAAAGCCATACTTGGCCAGAGCAGCCAGAGTACTAACCATCTATGCTACACATATTTCAGTAGGGGGGAGGGCCCCGCTAAGTATAGTTACATAGAGGATTTGGCCTACACTCTCCTCGGTGGCTAGACGGATTGAAGAGGTCACATTGATGTTTATAAGTTTTGTTTAGCTTGTATTTCCTAAGTCGTCTTCTACGACATCCGCGGGAAGACTTTTAGTGGCCTAGTGTTTGTGCTTCGGAACTTCCGTAGCACGGAGGAGCTCGTGAAATACCAACATGTATCTACAAGTTGTCAAGCTATGTCAGATACCTTTATGCACCTCGAAAAACCTGACACCAGTGTTGACTTACACACGAAAAACAACAAAAAAACTTTCGCAAATCCATTAATTAAGAGTTTTGATAGATTATCAAATACTGCGTCGCAATTCGCCAATGCTTTCGCTTGTTACGATATTTCGATAGGGTATCGATAACAAGGTTCAGGAGCAATAAAATAAATAAACCTCACAGCCACGTAATAGTCGATAAGATTATGTAAAATCGTGAATTTTGTTGTGTAACAACAAACTTGGAACCAGGGTAATTAATACCAATTCTATTATTCACAAAAAGGGTTCACATTTTTACCAATGCTGGTCTGAGAGAAAAGAAAAACTTTTCCCGTGCAGATCGCAAAATTCGTAAAATTTAATGTGTTATTGACAGTAATGGCGGGAATGGGCACCCTGGGCAGCACAATTAAGAAAATGAGGATGTAACCCGTAAATGAAGCTAAGATGAAAACGAAGAATACTGTCAAATTTAATGTTCTTCTTGAACTAATGATAAATGAACATCTACTAGTCAGATTTCTTTCTTTGACATTGATAACTATGGCATTCGCAGCCTTCAGGTCTTCCCAAGTACAGATGCATGAGCATCTGGGACACGTACCTAAGTACGTGCTTCATAGTTTGATCTAATTCTATAAAGAATACCTATGTACCAATTCTATTATAAGCTGTTGGTTGGAGTTTCTTTTTGGACGGTTCGGACGGAGGTCACGAAATAAAATGAAAGAAAATTTCACAACTTTGACTTTCTCGTCGATAGCTCATCTGGGAGAGCGTATGCCTGAGATGGTCGATGTTTTCATCCGGCCGGTTCAAACCCAGCACACGCCAATTTTTTTGCTTCTCTGGGTATTTATAGAATCAATTTTTAATATTAATCCGACTTAACATTGAGTAGGTTTCATTTATGATCTTTATCACCATGAGTACCATGCATTTATGTTCAGTATCGACGTTTACGAGTATTTTTTTCGTAATGCTGTGACCCACCGTCGACATAAGTACGCACCTACTTGTGATTAGAATCAGATCAAGCCAGTGATAAAATCTGACTGCTGCGTCTAAGCTGACTGAGACGTCACAGTATAATATAATAAGCGATAATTTATTACTATAATCAGCAGTTAGCTAATGCAAATATATATGAATCAGTGTTATTAAAACCAGGAAGGAGCTACCGTACCAAATGGATAACAATATTGCACGTAATACTGAAACAGCGGCAAGGTCAAGGCTGATTAGCACAGCGCCAGCGCATGTTGTAGCAAAATCTCTAGTTGTCCCTTTCACATGTACTCAAACACTGCCAGTCAGAAAGAGATAGAATATGTGCGTGCGTGAACTACGGTAGATTCATCACGAAAGCGTCCACATTCTCTCTGAAAATAAATCATCAAATTACAGAGACATACATCACTCTGGACAGCCAGCAAAATGTTAATTAGTTTCGAAGAGAAGCGACGGCTAATCAAGTTTCTGTGATGGAAATTGGTGATTTATAATATTTTATCAAGATTAATTTGGAATTTGCGATGGCGAGGATAAATTCAGAGAAACTGATTGATCAAATATCAAATCTGTGGGTAATTGAATTGAAAATATAAATAAGCAATTTACTTTTTGCGAATATTTTGGAAAAAGAAATTAAAAAGTTTTTAAATGAAAATACAATACAAGGAGAGCCAAAATCTAAGTTTGTTTTTATGTTGTAAGAAAAAGTATTCGTATTGCCATTGACAATGAACGTAACGAAGGTCAAACCGCATAAATTACGAATTTATTTTGCCGAATTTTGGTGGAATATTCTCCATTGTATGTTACTTACAACGTTGCCTTACTTTTATTAATTCTGTGACGTTGCTTAAAACTAATAAAATTGCCTATTTAAAAAGTTCGTATCAACACAACATCTATAAAGATATTTGATCTACTTTTAAGAGCCAGGCTCTTGTCGGTGCCACTGCGAGAGACTCCCACAGTGACTCTTTTTTGAAGTTTCGAATCACGGATCATCTTTCGTTTCGGATAATCAGGTGATTCAAGCCTGCAATATCGTAACCAGACTGGAAATAGCTTCATACAAAGCATGCTTCCCAGTGGGATCGAACCCACGACCTCCAGATCACAAGGCGACCTTGACCACTGGACCACGGAGGGAGACAGAAGTTTACAATTCACACAATAGCAAACATAATAGTAAAACTATACTAGTGTGCCCAGGTTACTGTTTCCTGTGTACCGTTGAGTGTTGTCCGTTTATTTATAGATAAAGTCCTAAAGGTGGTGTTTAATTGAAGTAAAGGTGATATCAGTAGATATTGTACTAGATACCGATGACCTTAATCTCTTTTAGAAGATTATTCACCTGTATGATGCACCCTCGCTTGCGGAGTTTGAATGAAATCTATCATACAGCTAAATCTGACCGAAATCTAGAAAAAACCAGTTCAGATATCGACCGCGAACGTGCCAACGCGTTTCTCCGGCATGGCAACACTGCGCACGTCACGTGGTGTGTCATATCTCTGCATAGCGCCACGTTGATACTAAATGTAGTTTGTTATATAAAAGCGATGCAATCACAAAGTGCGTTGATAAAGACCGATTGATTTATGGACTTGAGGGCCCGTGCTCAGGACCGACATATTCTCTCACATAGATTGTCGAGCACGATGCACTTTTTCACAAATAATTTTTTAAACTAAAAACCGACTTTACCCCCAAACTAACTGATTTTGATAAATTTCTATGGGAACATACATAAAAAAAAAGATCGCGACCATAGATAACCTCCACAATAATAGCTGTTCCTTTTTTGGAAGTCGGTTACAAAGTTACAGCTCAAAATTAAATACCTAATGGAAATAAATCCCAAGCTTGCGGCATATTTTTAAAGGTTTTACTAATAGTAATAAAAAACAGTAGTTTTTTTCTATAATTAGCCTTTTTTACTTTCCAAAAGGGCCCCAAATCCTTGTGTGCCCAAATCACAGGGGTCCGAGCATAGTTGTCTATGGAGCCGTCCGCGAAAACAAATCGCCTACATCTTGCTCCACGTCTTAGCTGTGTCAGAATTAATATAAGTATTACTTTTACGTTAGTAATTATATTATCTTTGGTATTACATACAGAACGGAAACTACTAAGGTCCCGCGCAATGTGCGTTGTTCCCGTTTCCCGTCCTCGCACTTCTCCCTTGTCCTAGCCTTGTCGAGTGTGTTGAGAGTGGACACACACATTGCCGTCTGCACGGATATATGATTTGTACGTAGTAGTAGAAAGATTAACTGAAACTCCCCTTTTATGAAGTTCCATACTTAGCTCTTCGGGTCGAATGTTCCTATTTCCTCTCCAATGTTTATCATGATGCTGAAGACCATTAGAAGTGGAGGAGAAAACCTTGCGAAGTGAAGTGTTCATTATTATCAGCTTTCAAAAACCCACTGCTGGGCATAGGCCTCCCTTTGCCTGCGCCATCCAAGTGTTATTATTTATTAATTTTATTGTAATAAAGTTATTAGAAAACACGTTTTTATTAATTATAAATGGCTTCAACGACAAACTATTACCGAGGAGGCCAGGCATCAATCAAGATGTTTTTGTATGTACCTACCTACGTCCAATTTCCTCATTGGTTTTCGCATTACGGAAGCATTTTTTTTGTTCTGAAACTCGCGTTATTTCACCTTCCTTGTGTTTTAGTCCTATTTTTTTTAAAGCCTATAATGAGCACACTGCTGGACTTAAGGCCTCTCCTAATAAAGGGATGATTTTCCCATAATCATCACGCAGGGTGAGTCATGGCAGTGCCGAATGATTATGTCCGGCAGCCTAGCGTTTTGTGATTCCCGAACGTTCATCATCATCATACTATCACGTCTTTATCCATACTGGGGCAGACAGAGCATTTTGGGTCTTGCGGTTCTATGCAGA
This sequence comes from Acrobasis consociella, assembly GCA_963555685.1. Lineage (NCBI taxonomy): Eukaryota > Metazoa > Arthropoda > Insecta > Lepidoptera > Pyralidae > Acrobasis > Acrobasis consociella. Next base: position 2,440,824 of record OY743106.1, read on the forward strand.
GCCCAGGGCCGCAAGACCCAAAAGCCACTTTTAGCGTCATGGTGGGCGAGAAGATGGAAAAGCAATCAATACAGTGGGTTGCTAGCCGCATCGCCTGTTAACATGATTCGCATTTTTGCCCATTCCCTCGATCGGCTTTTACGATCTGCGCGGGAAGAGAAGCAGCTGGTACATTCTAAGTTTTTTCATTTCTCCCAGACCAGCATGGGAAGATCTCCCGAACGTTCATCTTCAAAATATTCGATTTTACCGCCCGATTGCCGATGCCGCCTCGAATAAGTGTGTAGAAACCCTTAGTCGCCTCTCACGACACTCGTGGAAGAGGGAATGGTGAATATTTGGAGTTGATTTATTGTTGTGTATTTATTTGCAAGCCTGTGTAATGTAACTCATGTATGTATACTTTAATTTTTGTGTGTGTCTCGGTAGTGACAAATAAACAATTTATCTATCTATCTATCTATCTATTTATTTGATGATAAATCATATTCTACTCTACCGGCACCACAAGGCAATTAATGTATCTTATTATCGGGTAGCAACTCATTCGCACCAAGTAAACACATTATCACATGTACGCTAACTTATACATTCAGCGCCATGTGTATCACATTTGATTTTTGATACACATTGATCGTTTTTAACTGCCTCCGTGGTGTAATGGTTAGAGCGTTCGGCTCATACCCGGAGGTCGCGGGTTAGATTCCCGGCGGGGGCAACGACTTTGTGTTATTGTCCAGTTTGGTTAGGACATTGCAGGCTGATCACCTGATTGTCTAATAAGTAAGATGATCCGTGCTTCGGACGGCACGTTAAGCCGTCGGTCCCAGTCACTGTCTTTGACATTGGTCGTTACCTAAAACCATGTCAGAGGCCTTTAAGGCAGTTTAAAAACTCTGACACTAGTGTTAGTCACTAAAACACACGATAAGAAGAAGAAGATTGATCGTTTCACTGATGTGTCTGGCTTTCTGGAATCCCTGGCGGGTACATTCCTGTCCACTGAAATGTCACACAGTTCACTCGTCGTTTGACGTGCAAGTTTTGATGATACAATGTTCTGTTAGCATATTTACATCGCAGAGCTTATAAGTTAAGGTTTTGGGTAGATCACTGGGTCAAAAATAAATTATTCGGTACAGTTTTAACATGATTTTATAAACTGATATTATTGTTGGGTGTTATTTGACTTCAAAGTAACGATTTGACTTCTTACTATAAAAACTGTAACATAGATTATATGTATTTTATTCAGTAAATACTAAATACATACATACATACTATCACGTCTTTATCCCTAATGGGGCAGACAGAGCATCTTGGGGCGGTTCTATGCAGAGCCTAGGGCCGCAAGACCCAAAAGCCACTTTTAGCGTCATGGTGGGCGAGAAGATAGAAAAGCAATCAATACAGTGATGGGTTGCTAGCCGCATCGCCTGTTAACATGATTTGTATTTTTGCCCATTCCCTCGATCGGCTTTTACGATCTGCGTGGGAAGAGAAGCAGCTGGTACATTCTAAGTTTTTTTTATTTCTCCCAGACCAGCATGGGATTATATTATGGGATAAATACTAAATAGGTCTATGTTTTATTAATTTTTAGGCGCAGTTCCCATTTCGACGCCCTTCTTTGCATATGGGAGCCTTATCGTACTCGACAGGTCACGTTCTAACAGACAGGCGGATTCAGACTATTTACTTTACAGTTACACTACTGCATTCGTTAATATTATCAACACTGCCACTTTATAATTGTTCCGGAGAAGAGCATTGTTTGCAGAGAATTAAACAATTTGTAAAATATCATGTCATTTTTGTATAAAATGAGATTTAAGTAGTTATTTCTAGTCTTTTAAACATAGGATTTGCGTTCGTTTGTTGCCATGCAATGACAGAAGTACTTAAATGTCATTTCTTGCGGTCTTGTCATTATTGTGCTATAATGACAGCCACCAGCTCCGAGACACCGCACCTGTTGGACGGGTCGACGAAGTGCAGAGTGCATTTCGTCGACCCGTCCAACAGGTCGAACACCAGTTTGCCGACTCAAAACGGATAGGTTATGATGTCTTCACTTCCCGATCCTCTCCTATTCTACGTGTCCGAGCCAGTGAAGCCTAGCTGATGCTTTCCGCACTGATGATATTTGGTTCGAAAACTAAATTAAAAACTAGATAGAGAACGGCAACTCCTATTCGTCCCCATTTCCTGTCCCCGCACCACCTCCCGTTCCCGCCTTGTGGAGGTTGTTAAGCGGGCCGCTGCAGGAGCCTGGCTGCCTCTACCAGGCGAAAACAGGGTCCTAAAAGCTTTGAGGATTTTATAGAAAGATTAGGAGGATTTTCTTTCCGCCTCTAGCAGCTTGTTCTCTTCTTCTCGATTAGGGTCCGAGCTTCAAACCCGTACCTTCATCAGAATCGGTCTGATAACTGATTTGTGCAATGGCACAGAATTAATAATAGTATTACATACATAGCAGTGGTAAGCAAGCGGTTTAAGCACTGTACGCCTTTAAAGGCAGGTTTAGCCTAAAATAGGCCCCGTAAAAACACTACCCGCGACATGTTTTCGGCATGCCAGCTTCAGCTTGTCAGTACTGCCAGCACTGGCAACGTAATAGAACACGCGTCTATTTTTTGGTGCCCGCGTTCTTCGCTGCCCCGGCTTAAGGCTGGTACTGAAAAAGCACTGTGTAAAAGACTTTTCTGGTCACTGGCGGCGAGATTCAGGAGCCTGAAAATAGTCACTGTCTAAACGACCTGGAGTGCTATTTTTCATTGAACTCACCGCTCGCGTAAAATACAAATTGATCGTATTTTTGAAACCGTCCTGTCGACGATATTGTTTTACACAGAAAACATCGATAATTTGTCTATGCTTTTCTAAAAATTCGAACATGAATAAAAAAGCAACGTTAAATGGAACGGATTTCCCATGATTAGTTTCGATGACATATCTACGCTACAAATGTCAAAATTACGAGTGGTCAAGAAAGACCACTCGTTGCAAATCCTTCGCAAACTACCGATTCAAAAATGCGCCCGTTTGGAAACGCTTGCGCAAACCCTTCGTAATGTGAGAAGTGATTTCAAAAATACGTCTCCTGAAGGTGTGCTGTACGGTAGTCACTGGCAATGTCATTTAGGCGCCTCAAAATAGTCATCGTCTAAATTTTCAATTCCGTTGCCCAAAGCCCCAAATGTATAGCCTACTGTAAGATGGCGTTATGGCCGCCTATTGTATGTATGTACATCTGGTTTTATATATAAATGTTATTTTCATGTGTTTTGGTGCAATAAAGTGTTTTTTACTTTACTTCTGCGACGGATAGCTTGTCGAATGCAATGTCATGAAAATTATTTCAGGCTTCACTATATAAGCCACAGAATATAAGTACTTACCTATTATTGGTAAAGGTACGGAGTTACCATTCCAGAAAAACATTTCTCAGAATCAAATTAGTATTATTGTGTAAAATGTAAATTTAATTAAACATAAAAAAAAGCTAATCGATAACAAGACCGCAGACGTTATTTACATTTTAAACATGAATTAAACATTTTTTTCGAGCGTCATACATAATTTATTCGACCAATCGTTTATAATAACCGGCCAAATGCGTGTCGTGAGTCGGGTCACGCGCAGTGTGTAGGGTTCCGTAGTTGCGAATGCCGACTTTGTGTTTACGTGACTAAAAACGTCAAAAAAACTAATTTTCTATTTGACCGAGCGAGCGAAGCGAGCGAAGCGTCTCAGTTTCGAGATTAGCCAAAAATTTTTTTGTCCGTCTGTCTGTCTGTCTGTCTGTCTGTCTGTCTGTCTGGCTGTTCTCGCCTACAGGTCGCATTTCTTAACCGATTCTCATAAAATTTTGTAAGCAGGCTCAGCAACTAAATAGAATTTTTTTGTCGAGCCAGTTTTCCGAAATTTTTCAAAATGGCGGAAATATGGGGGTTTAAAATTTTAAAACTGTCATATATCCGCCATTTCAAAATATTTTCAAAAATTTCATTAGACTTTTTTGTTGCCATTATAAAAACGCATTTTTTTTAATTGAACAACTTTTTTGTCTGGACAACTTTTTTATACGTTATACTTAAACGGGTTTAGGGTGACTCGCGAAGTCTAGCTGACTGAGCCGTGACGGATATACAATACAAAATCTTCTTACAAAATATTGAATTCAGTCCAGGTTACTGAACAACTTTCTTAAAAATACATGTCTCCCGTGGGAATTAAACCCGCGACTTCCGAGTTACAAGGCCAATGTCTTGACCACTATTTTTAAGAAAAGAAGAAAATTGACAAATATTTGTTGCGTTGCGTAAGTACATTCAATACCATATAGTTCACAAAAAACAATAACTATGTAGGTAGATGTTCAACAAAAACTCAACTCGCTATGGTTATTTTTTCATAAGTTTACAAGATTGACTTGATTTTTTCTAGAATCGTATGACTTTTTGTTGTCTTGCTTGTTTAAAGTTTTGTTTAATTTGTTTAGTCAGTTAATTGTGTTCAATTGTCGTGTATTGGATTGCTTGCTTGCTTTGCTTGATAGTAGAAGATATAATCGCGAGGTCTAAGTTCGTGGCGAACTACTAGTGATATTTTCCTCTTCAGAGTACATTTACAAGTTGGTTGTCTTAATCTTTTTATAATTGTAAACCCTACTTAGCTCTGATAGCTTTCCTAACTTTGTTATGCTATGCTGTGAATAATTTTTTTCACGTATCCATATTTAACCGTTTAGCCGATACAAACTCAGATCAGCTGGTCGGTCAATTTAGATCGAATATTAATTTTCATAGTTCGATACGTGTTTCTTGGGAAAAGTTGTCCAGTGTCATGGACTGAATTCACCTTTAAAATACTTAGTTGCAGTATATTTTGTTAGAACATAAGAATTCCTTGTTTACATACATACTATTACGTCTTTATCCCTAATGGGGCAGACAGAGCATTTTGGGTCTTGCGGTTCTATGCAGAGCCCAGGGCCGCAAGACCCAAAAGCCACTTTTAGCGTCATGGTGGGCGAGAAGATAGAAAAGCAATCAATACAGTGATGGGTTGCTAGCCGCATCGCCTGTTAACATGATTTGCATTTTTGCCCATTCCCTCGATCGGCTTTTACGATCTGCATGGGAAGAGAAGCAGCTGGTACATTCTAAGTTTTTTTATTTCTCCCAAACCAGCATGGGAGCTTGTTTACTACGGAACCCCAAAAATAAATGGATTGGTTATATTAAATATCTGATGCTTTAAATATTAAATAAAGCCTATGATACGAAATCTTGCGATGTTTAAATATATAATTATTATTATTAATATTACATAACATTAACGGAAGTGGTTCTAACTTTTGACCTGCCCCAATAAACATTTGCAACGTAAATAAGCCGTTAGGATATAATAATATGTATTATTCTATTTAATTTGTGGTAAATAAGGCTCACTCCCACACTCAACAAGAAGTCAACTAGAAGTGTTTTTAGATATTCTTTAATCTGAGTTTCAAGCAGCAAAAAAAATATATAAGTACATACATACCTACCTATTTACTTTAGGCAAAGATAATATAAAATTACTAATGTAACCAGGCCTGTGTCACTTCCCGTTTAGGTTTCGAAATATATCTACATTATTACTATGCGCATGGCGACCAGTCCAGGGTGGCAAATTTAATTACAAATATGAATCAATCGTTCCAGAGTGGATATCTAGGTAGTATCTAAACGAAAAGTTGCAAAGTTCTGACACGAGCTTATATAAACCATATTGCTAACCAAATTGAGTAGATATTTCTTTGAATTTCTTTGTTGAGCGAGACTTTTGTACATAAGTACTTGTACTGATTCTGTGACTGAACAGAAACGCCATAAAAACTGTTGTTATAGCGGCAACAGAAATACATAATTTGTGAAAATTTCAAGTGTCTAGCTATCACGGTTCTCGAGACAGGGACAAAGGAGGTGTTGAATATGCTTTAAAAATATTTATTTCATTTTATGTAAGTCATATTTAATTAATTGGAATATGTACATACTACTTTATTTAAATACTTTAGGAATAAAAGATTTTAATGTTATACCTATTACCATAAAGCGCCATCTAGTGAAAAGGAAAAGAAATAATTGTGTTTATATAGTAGTTACTTTTTGCAAAACCAAAGAGACAAAAAAAACTTATCTTCAAAAACACTCGTAATTTCCTTGTCAAATGTTAAAAGCTGGTTATAAGTGTCAAAACCCTGACAGATATTCTTTCAAATTCTTTGTCTTAATTGTTTTGCTCTTTGGTCAAAACAAAAATGACAAATTGACAAATATTTAAACATATGTTGCCATTTAATTTTGTTTGAGTTTTCCCTCTTTTGGGGAACCTTACGCTTGTATCAGAGCAACAAATAAAGACAATATTTTTCTCCTTTTATTCAAATCATCATATTTACAGTGATCCCAAACAGATATTACGTGTGAATGTGACACAATATAGCCGCGGGGGACGGGGCGCCTATCGTATCGGACATTTCACCGGTCATCGACTTTTCTCATTCACCACGGACCTAAATTGCTATCTTATCGTTGGCTTCCCTTCCATACTTAATTAGGTCCCACCGATACCATATCTCAACAGTGGCAGTGGCTTCCGACAAGGAAAATGTAAAGAAATTCATTCATGGAAAATTCATTGATTATTTACATACTATTTTTACGGTGCTTGTTGGGAAGTGACAAAATGTTGATATTATTAATATATTTCGATTCGTTTCCTTTAATTAGTAATTACAGAAAACTTTCTACAGAAACTGTTCGTTAATTTCCCCATAAGCTAGGTAGTCTTATTTTAATAGATGACTAACTTTATTCGAACTCGTTAGTTTCATAATTACCCAACTACGTTGAATTCAAAAGGAAAGTGATGTGTTTCGCCACTATGTATGTAACTAAGTATGTGTGTTAATTTATGTTCTCTCGTATTTTCTATTATATACACGGTACCTTTACAAATAATTTATCGTTGGCAGCGAAATATCAACGGAATGGCGAGGCACTATGGTAAATATATTTTTTTTATTAGCCTGTGCTAGTGTCCCACTGCTGGGCAAAGGCCTCAAAAGGGTTTTTATATGGTAAACACATAAAAACCCAAAATATGATAAGTAAAATTAATCAAAATATTAGAAAACCGAAGAACTGGCGTAAGCTATCGTATTTGTTTGTTCAGTGAAGTTATACCCTGGTCACGCATGTAAATAACACTTGTCATGTGTAATTAAAGCGGGCGTTATCAAGTGGTTGAGTAAATTAGGCCGAAAAATAAAGCAGCTTGATTGTTGGACAGGCAATGTAAACATATTATGATTCAAAATTCTGTACAGACTAATATTTTTCAGTGCAAATTAACAGAGATTCTTCCAATTTAGTCTAAAAGTATTTTTTTCTCAATCATTTATTGTGATTGATCTCACTTAATATTTTAAAGTTTTAGCAACCATAACTAAGTCGATTAGTTTGATCGTTTAGTTTTAATGTTTATTTAATATTTTGTTTGTCACTGTAAGTATTAATATTATTAGTATTATTCTCATATAATAATATTTGACCCTTTCTATTCCTTCTCACCGTGCTGGTTTTCTTTCTAAACCTTTCACCATTACGGTAGTAAGTTTCTGGAACGCTTCCCGAACCTATTTAAAAACTGCTCCTAGTCTGCTAGCATTAAAACACAGGTGTTTAAGCACGTCTTGACCGATATATGAGTTGATTTAAAAATTGTCGTATTTATTTAATTATATTTAGTTATTTGTTCTGTACAATTTGTATTTTATGAATATGAGCAATACAGATTAAATTAATACACTAAATAAGTATTATGTTTACCCAATAAATACCATTTCGATATAAGATAATCATTTTCCTGTTGGATACTGACAATGTTTATCACAATTATTAACGAGTTATGTGAAAATAATGTATTTTTTAGCTTTATTCAAAATTCTAATTGGTTAGTTACCCAACCCATCGCCTATTTATAAAGACTCTCAAGTGACCCATTCGATTTGAAAGACTTATGTTCTGCCATAAAGGAGAAACAGAAATAAGAAAGCTTTTATGTTTCTTTTTTTGCTTTCAGGCCACTTTAAAAACTTTATCTAAAAAAGCATCCCGTTTAGATTAAGATTTTTATTGAATATAATATTATAGTGGTTGAAATTCATGTAAAGATACTACAAATAAATGAACAATGAAGTTCTCTATCATTAAAATATTATTTCATAACTAGGTAAAAAAACGGTCAGACAGGAAAGACGTCAATTAAATAAAAAATCATTACAATACAATTGACTTACTAAACCCACCTACAGCAAGGCCACAAAGGCAAGTTCGGCCCACAACGTGACGTCGATGTGTAAAGCGCAGGACGCTCGTGACCCTTGTATTTTGGAGTAAGGCGTTAATGAATTCGACGACGTCAAAAAATAGAAAGGTTCCCTGTTAATAAACTGAGGCATAAATCAATCATGCTCTTTTTCAGGGTTCCGTAGCCAAATGGCAAAAACGGAACCCTTATAGATTCGTCATGTCTGTCTGTCTGTCTGTCCGTCCGTATGTCACAGCCACTTTTTTCCGAAACTATAAGACCTATACTGTTGAAACTTGGTAAGTAGATGTATTCTGTGAACCGCATTAAGGTTTTGACACAAAAATAGATAAAAAACAAAAAATTTTGGGGTTCCCCATACATAGAACTGAAATTAAAAAAAATATTTTTCATCAAACCCATACGTGTGGGGTATCTATGGATAGGTCTTCAGAAATGATATTGAGGTTTCTAATATCATTTTATTCTAAACCGAATACTTTGCGCGAGAGACACTTCCAAAGTGGAAAAAAGTGTGTCCCCCCCCCCGTAACTTCTAAAATAAGAGAATGATAAAACTAAAAAAAATATATGATGTTCATTACCATAAAAACTACCAGCGAAAATTGGTTTGAACAAGATCTAGTAAGTAGTTTTTTTTAATATGTCATAAACTGCAATTTACCTTTCATTTAATCAACTCAAATATAAAAATAAAAAAATACTACAAGACTTTTATATTATGTTATTTGCTACTACGGAACCCTTCATGGGCGAGTCCGACTCGCACTTGGCCGCTTATTTCTTTTTTTTTTCTTTCCAGAAATTCAATGTTTTCTATTTACAGGTATTCCAGGCACAGGCGATACAAATCAGAATTCTACATATTTAGATAAAACGATACTTTTTTACGCGTAGCAGGTGAACGTATCGTGTCGATTGAGTCCGCCTGTCATATGATGCGGGCGTGCGTTTCTCGTAAACAGAGCAAGCGGGCGCCGCTTCTGACCTCCTGATAATGCGCGACTCCCTGATAACTCGGAGATAAGTGGTGGGTCGCTCGACTACTACGCGACTAATTTAAGACACCAAACACTTCACAACAAAACAGTCGCACAATCAGCCTTTTTCATTTGTTCGCCTTATGTAACAACGTGTTAGAAGAACAATTTGTATCAACCGATAACAGCTAAAGTTACATTGGTTGGATAAAATCTTTCTATCACACTGTTTTTGTAGATGTGCAATATTATACTATTAAGTTTTTTATGATAATCGTTCATCAGCAGATTCATTTTAATCACCACGATTCTACTTTATTTTATTTGTGAGTGTATAAATAGACACATCGGTATTACGTCTGCATATATTATGGTTTTATTTGAATCTTGTTTTTATTATCAGACAATATTGTTTCAGGTACATTATTTGATGGATGCGACAGGCACGCAGTTTTTAGTAAAGATGTACCCACATCTTTACTAAAAACTGCGAACAGTTTTTAGTTTTAGAACTCCGGGTCAATAAAACAAATAATTACAGAAAATATACTTATCTACTTCGGCTCAATGATTTGGAGTTATTAGATGAAAGGTGATTCATAATGCGCCAAACAACCTTCTATTCTTCATATTGTCTGGTAAATTTATATTTGAAATCCGAATAAAGTAAAGATAATTATGGTAATATTTAGATGTTCATCCTTTTTTGATGCAAGAGGACCTTCTGTTGCAAAATATTGATGTAATTTATCGTTATCATTAATCTATCAGTAGTCGGGATATTAAGACATATTGAAAATATTAAAATTGGACGCTGTATTTAATTATTATTATTATTGGACCTTGATATCGACTGGCGAAAGATCAATGTGTTTGTCACAAATTTGAACCGGAACTCCTCTCCATCACGCCAGATGACTCTTTGATGTCCTATCAATAATATTGACCGATCCATTTAATAACTCTCTGTATAAACAAACAAATGAATTTCAAACTCGGATACTTACGTCTATCTCCGATTTATAAATAGGGTAACAGGCCAAAGTCCTGGATGCTACCGACTTAAAATGTAATGTTCGTGGAATCGCAAAAATATACTAAAATCTAAAACTAAATCTGTATAAAAATAGTTTTTGTGTATTTTTACTTATTTGAGAGATGGTGATAAATAAGGGTCCAATGATAGGTAGCAGTTGCACCGACTAAAAGCAGCATTAGTCTTTTAATGGTTAGAAATAAAGATGAGAATACTTTATAAGCATGTTATGCACACATTTACAATCAAAGTGAAAATATATTAATTTAACAAAACCTTAAAGTGACTATAACCAAATAAAGTATTTTCAACAATAAAACATGGTGGTTTCATTTGCTGAATTTTAGAATATTCAAATATGTACATAGAGTAAGTGCTATGCTGTCATGTGCTGGACATATTCTCATATTTTATTATTTTTTACAGCTAAACAATCAGTTGAGTGTGGAGAGATAAATAATTTAATATATCTAGAAAACGTACCCTTAAGAGAAATGGTAAAAAAAAAACTTAAAGCTTAAAAAGATGATTGTTTTATACTTATGAACTGCAGTGCAGTGGACAATAAATCAATAGACACCGATTGATGTAGCAGTGTCATTCGAGAGGATAGAGAGTGCGCTTGCCACGGCTGACTTTAATTGCAACTGGTTTTTTGTAACGGTTATGGTCTCGCCTAAATTGCTAGTCGAGTATGAAAATTATTACTGGTAATTATTACTGGTTGGTGAAATGACATCACATCATTCTGGTTTCAAAAAGTATCTGGTTAAATTATAAGAAATAGTGCTAGTCATTACTTTTATTAAAAACAAATTCTGTTCCGTTCTGATTTTAATTCTTCATGTTCGCAATCTGTTTGTTTTGAGTGATTTTCTGGTAAAAGTATTCTGGATGCTTAGCGATATGACAGTCGTACGTAGCTACGTGTCTATGTCAAGCAACATTGAGCGTTACGAAATGATGATAAAGTCTGATTTGAATGGACATAGAAATAGGTCATAGGAGAATACTATCGGATAAGTATCGCGTTATATTGTGGAGTAATGGTCCTCAGTCCCTTTCCATTTTACACCTATAACTATTTCCGTTACTCTAGCTGAACCGAATGAGATTTCACCAAAGCACAGCAATCAACGTCCTTGACGATCAGTCTTGACGATATTGCAATAACAATAATCGAAGAACTCCGTACTTACTAAGTTTGCAAGTATGCTAATACCGTTAAAGAGCCAGAATGTAGTTAAAGCTAGTTCGCCGTCCGCTAATAATGTTTTATGTATGAGCACAATAACACAGCGTGGCGTTAATTTGTTTACTGACGTACTTATTGAAACTCAGTAAAGTAGTTATAAATTATATATCAGGTATATTTTCCAGTGTTTTTAAATAAAAAAGAAAACTAAATCGGCCTCCTTAATTTATTAAAATAACCATTGCTTATTCTCAACGTGGTGTTGTGTCTAGTACCTAAATATAGTTCTTTATAATCATAACAAAATAATTAATTTTTTACCTTGTACTTTTAATTTTTTTACATAGGAATTAGTTCATCACTTTACTCAATACTCACGACTTGTTGTTTTTTGTGATTTCTCTGGGACCAAGAGAGAACTGTACAATTACCTAAAATACGTTTTAAAATACATACCTACTTAGCCCGAAATTAGCTGTAATGTCGTCAGCAGAGCTATAAAAATTTAAATAACAATGACTACGATCGTAATAATACTACAAAAGCAAAATTGAATGTAGGGAGATTAAAATAATGTTCAGCAATTACTTATGTGTAGCAATTTGTCTAATACAAAGCATTAAGTATACTAATCAGCTAATTTTGTACCTTTTAAAAATAATTGTTGATGATTTCAACTGTTGTCAATTAGTGCTTAAAGCACATATTTTATGTACCTATGTTCTTTAAATAAAAGGCAATCAAAAATTACTTCAATACCGAACCTTACCTCTCGCACCATTTCCTTGGCTGACCGGCGCTCCGTTCACTTTGATCGGCCTCCCGTCTGCAGTGCATTTTAATAACATATTTCCTTCATATGTTCACTTATGGTCCAATTTTTTATATTTTGCAAAGTTTAACCAAAACATGTGAGTTTGTGTTTTTTTATTAGAGTTATTATTCACTTCGCGCCAACTGATTGGTTGCCTCGCGTGACGTCAAAAGTCAATTTGAAACCACTCGACTAGACACATAACTTTGTTACCTTGTTGTCCTGTTTACTTTTGAAACACTTTTTGATATCACTGAACTGTTCACTCACTTCGTTATCACTCATATAAACGATTATTTGTTGTTTTATGCAAAATAATTGCATAGAAACCGCTCAGTAAACTTTTAGCCACATTACCAACTGAGCAGCAAAGCAAAGCAACAGGCTGACTGACCAAACCAACTACTTTACCAACTACACTACAGTGAAATTGCTGCGAATTGCGGCAATGTTTTGATACGCATTTCGATTGCCTTGCCGCTTGCGAGATTTCGAGAACGCAAGATGTGAATGAATGAACAAGAAAGACATGAACTTCGTAACGAATGAGACGTCAGCAGGCTGATGTCAGTTGTCAAACTCCGCAAACACAGGTTAAAAATATCTGACATAGGTACAAAAACGTCTATGAATTGGGGAACCTTGGCAATAGCAACTGGCAACACTTTAGTTTGCTTGCTGTCAACAAAATGTTTAGGCGCCATATTGGTTTTGTCGGCGAGCTAGTCGGTAACGCGCCATTTTGGCATTTTATGGGATATTTGGTTGACCGACGCGACGCGGTTTTTATTGAAAAATATTGAAAAGTAAACTTATTCAAAATGGGAAAGAAAGATAAAAAAGACAAAGGAGAGACTAGTGACGGATCTACCGAAGAAGAATATGTGGTGGAGAAGGTCCTCGACAAACGCACTGTCAAGGGAAAGGTTAGTGTCCCATTTATTCTAATTTTTCTTAGCTATTCCACGTCAAGTACTTACCGGTGTTTGTTACAACGTGAATTATGTACATACCACCAAGTATTTTTCTAAATTTCCTAAATGAAGGAGCAGCTGCAATTATTATTTAGAAGACCGTAGGTATATTACCCAGAATTTTGCCGCTATTCTGCCATCTTGATAGGTATTATATCACCATCATTTCTCCCTCATGATGTCCATCGCTGGTCACATGCCTCTCCCATAATCATGAATTGTGATCCTCTGGTTTGCTACTCGCACATACTAATAAGTTGAGTAATATTTACAATTTATATGGGTAGATAGCATTGATGTTGTCCTAGTCGCATGGAAAGTGTGAGAAAGCTAATTAAATATTAATGAACCTAATGGCTGAAACATTACAAACATGGAAATTACATATTACTACCTAGCTGCATCCAGCCTGCACTGCAATGTCATGTTAACCCTAACAGGATTGTAGGTTTTATCATCTGAACAATAGTTAAATGAGTAATAAATATATACAGACAAATCACACACTTTAAGCAAGCCCCAAAGTAAGTTCAAGACTTGTGTTATGGAATAATAACTCAACGATACTATGTTTTATAACAAATACTATACATAACTACATTTAATCAAATAGATAAACATACAAAGGTCAATCTGAAAAGGATCATTTTCCATCTTGACCTGAACGGGGATCGAACCTTGGACCTCCAGAGTAGGTGCCTAGATTTAAAACCAAACTGAAAAGGGGACAGCAAATAGTAGAGGAATGAAAAAATATTTTTTATCGTTCACTAATTTTCTCTTTTATCTGAGAAACAAAAAATTATAAAGATACAGCTCATTTAAATTCGTATGTCATGGCTAGGTATGATTTTGATTTAGCAATGACGTCGCAAGCCTTCCCTCCGGAAAATTGATTTGAATTTAGTTTATTCAATGAAGGCAAAAGAAGCATTGGTCTGAGGCCAAATAGATTTTAAACCAATAATTGCGAAGAACTTAGACAAGAAAAGCGTGGAAGAGACTTGAGGCAACCACTGCTAATGGATAAATACTATGTTAAAAAGTAAGTTCTGATTTGTTTTCGCAGGTCCAATATTTGCTGAAATGGAAGGGTTACAAAGAAGAGGAAAGTACGTGGGAGCCTGAGGAGAACTTGGACTGTGAAGAGCTCATCAAAACTTTTGAAGACAACAGAAAAGAGAAAGAAGTAAGTGTGATGTCATTACATCTCACAGCCAGAAGTGTTGCTCTAACTCTCTCATCTCAGCGTATTCCCAGTTGCATCCTCAGCATTAATGCTCTGAAAACTGGGGTCTGGTGGTTTCCACCTATTCCAACTAGTTTATATATTTTAGCATTTTAAAACTTCTCTTTATTTTCTTTCCATTAATTTATGCCATTGTGTTGAAAATGATGTTTACACATCTATATCTATCTATCTATATACATATAATAAAACAGTAAAAAAAGTGTGTCTGTACATTAAATATATTTCCAAAAAAAATATTGGGGGCGACGGAGACGTAGTAATAGAGTAAGAATGTAAAAAAAAAATGTTTGTCTGTTTGTACACGCTAATCTCCGGAAATACTGGACGGATTCGAACGAAACTTTTTTTGTTATATAGCTATTAAGCCTGGGCAACATATAGGGTATAAATGATTTTGGAAAATGGAACGCCTGATGCAGAACCATAATGGTCCAGCTAAACTGTAAGAGATATAAAAATGCCGCCTTAGTAAAAGTTGTTCAGCCTGATGAGCATTTTCCAGAGACATAAAGTTCACGCGAACGAAGTCGCGGGCTTCGGCTAGTATTAAATAAATATATAAATCATGTTTTCACATATTATACATTATTACATGCAAATGTGACAGCATATGTTATTCTTTTCTTACTTTATGGCTACATTGTGTTTCAAAAGATAATTTTGCCACAGTATGTTTTATAGAGATCACTATAAAGCATGACGAGGGGCAGATTTCAAAGTCTAAATTCTGCATGACTTAATATGTGTATGTATATCTTATGCTCCCAGGCTCTATATACCCTGTTATGAATAATGTGATTAGTGTGTTTTACCTATGTAATTTTCTTTTTTCAACAATTTTGATCACAGAAATCAAAGAAAACAGAAGAAAAGGGCAAGAAACGAGTACGAGAGTCTAGTGATGACGCAGGCTCGACGAGAAAGGGCCGAGGTACCAGTGTGTCTTCTGTGGAGACAGAGCCCAAGGAGAAGCGGAGCAAGGAAGAGAAGACCAAGTCTGGCTTCGACAAGGGGTTGAAAGCTGAGAAGATTATAGGTATGCTATAATTCTTCATCTATTTTTAATTAATTATTTTTGGTAACAAATTATGAATCCAAAGATTTTGTAATTTTATACATGAATAAATTAAATTAACTATTGTCAGGAGAGTCCAATCATATGCATGCAGCAATAAACACTACATCCTGGTCTTAAAGCAAAAAGAAAATCTTCCCTGGTATTAAATTATTAAGAGATTTAACAGATTTCATTGTAGAATTAAGTAGGAATATTAACTTAATAAGAAGTTTACTACTACCTACTCCAATCTTTAAAAATTCACATGTTACTAGATTGCATATCTTACATTTTATACATTGTGTAAAATTTTGCGTGCAGGTGCGTCAGACGCGACCGGCGACCTCATGTTCCTGATCAAATGGGCGGATTCTGATGAAGCAGAGCTGGTGCCAGCCAAAATCGCCAATGTCAAGTGTCCGCAACAGGCAAGTGGTTTTATCTAATATGTGTAAAAGTCCTCCGACTGCTCAGGCCAAGTATGGCTCTGGTAGTACAGAGAGGGCCGAGCTCTTGCAGTGGAGACACTTGTATTATACTTGTACTATTATGTATTCTGTGGTGGAGACTAAAAGACCTGATAATAATGATATGTGTCAAAAGAAAAATAACTGCCTCCGTGGTGTAGTGGTTCGAGCGTTCGGCTCATACCCGGAGGTCGCGGGTTCGATTCCCGGCAGGGGCAACGACTTTGTGTTGTCCTAGTTTGGTTAGGACATTGCAGGCTGATCACCTGATTGTCTGATAAGTAAGATGATCCGTGCTTCGGAGGGCACGTTAAGCCGTCGGTCCCGGTCATTGTCTTTGACATTGGTTGTTACCTAAAACCATGTCAGAGGCCCATAAGGCGGTTTAAAAACTCTGACACTAGTGTTAGTGACTAACACACACGATAAGAAGAAGAAAAGATAAATAGCCGGCCAAGTGCGAATCGGACTCGCGCATTAAGGGTTGTACCATTATCTATAAAAAATCGCGTTTGTTGTATGGGAAATATTTATTTTATTTTGTTTTTAGTATTTGTTGTTATAGCGGCAACAGAAATACATTATTTGTGAAAATTTCAACTGTCTAGCTATCGCGGTTCTTGAAATACAGCCTGGTGACAGACAGATAGACGGACGGACAGAAAGCGAACTCTTAGTAATAGAGTCTCGTTTTTACCCTTTGCTAAAAAGATACTATTGAACATTCAGATGACATGCACTCCTGTTGTTGCAAGTAGCAAAAAACTGCCCAAAAAAGAAATTAAAACCTAAAGGTTGAATGGTAGAAAATGCTTTAAAGCACGACCTATACGAGTAATCCTCAGTTTTGCACTCAATTGGGTACTTTCCTAGGTCAAAGAAAAAAATATCTGGTACTGTTGAGAAAATAAAACGTCACTTGTCATGGCTGATATTCAGAGCGCTATTTGACTCCAAAAAACTGTGTCATAGTTTTACACAAATCCCATATAAAATATTTGTTTTGACGTTTACGAAAAAGTAACTGATTTGAGTTCTTGAAAAGTAACGAATTTCTCCCAGGATTGACACATCGAAGGCGAAGTGACGCTATCATTGGAAATCAATTCTCTTATTCGTCAATGCAGTGAAAATTATCATTGCGAAATTTTATGTACTATAATAGATAAACCTTAAAATTAATTGAAGAACATCTCTCTCACTGTCTCATCACAGCGTATCTCCAGTTGCATCCAAAGCTGTAATGCTGCGAAGCCCGGGGTATGCTTTCTGACTTTTTCTCCACTTCGCATGGTCTTGAACATTCTTAATATTGATTTTTACAATAGCGGATTGTAATTAAATTAGTCGTCAAGCTTTAAAACCGGTTTTCGCCAAAACTGGCCAATTAGCAGAAACTAGTTTTAAAGCTAGAATGACTACCATCGATACTCTCCTAGTTTATACTTATGTTGGTTGCAGGTTATCGCGTTCTACGAAGAGAGACTCACGTGGCACACGCCCGCGGAGTCCGAGTGAAGTTCCCGCGTAGGTTAAGGCGTATTTTAAGGACTGGACGATTTTGGTTCCGCGAGATAACGCAGTTTGCTCTGCCGATACGTATGAGTTTAACAGTGAACACGGATTAATTTTATGTAATGAAGCCTAGTATTCTAATGATAAGATTGTGACTTGGTCTGGTCAAGGTTTTCAAGTATTCTGCTATCGTTTCACAAACACATTACATTGTTTTCAAACACATTGTCTACCTTAACTGAAACTAAACTGAAAAAATGCAAGCCTGAGTGCTAAAGACGTAATAGCCTGTTTTACTTTATAACGCCTTGTAAAGTGTAAACTTAAGAGTATATTACTTCATTTTGTTTCCTAAATTTGTAGTTATTAGTATTACGGGACTTACCGCGATTAATATCGTTTTTTGCCAGATATTTCGACGGCCCTTCTGCCATCATGGTCGCTGGTCGACAAAAACGATATTAATCGCGGTAAGTCCCGTAATACTAATAACAGTAATTGTGACCGTGAAACTCTAAAATCATACATCCTAAATTTGTAGGTAGAATGTAAATTGACTTCACTGGTATGAATTTTCCTGCAAAGCAAACGCCTTACAATCTTCAAACTATCACCCTAAGATATGTGTTAAGACTTAAGAGTTACAATTTATTATAAACTGATTTGTGCATGTGCGAAAAGATCTAGTGATAATGATTTAATATTCCAAGAGGCAGATTATAAGAAATAAAATTAAAATTAGTAACCCTCGACACATAAGTAAGGCGCATTTCGATCACATTATGTTTAGCTTTAAAAAAAGCTTTATTATCGGTCCCCTCGTTTAGGAGCACGATGGCACAGACAGACGTCAAACTTAACACGTTGATGGACAGTAGGACTTCTATAGAAGTCAGCAATTGTTTTTTCTATTGTGTCTGGCTTAGTGTCCATGAATGAGTTAACTTCTTTTTGCGTCGAGGGTAAAGTGTAACTTGCCTAAATTGTGCAAGATCTCCAAGAGATATTTTTTGGGAAATTTTGACTTCACTAATGAACATATTGAATAATATTTGTATTGTATGCAGCTCATAGGTGCGAGCAAATTCCTTAGTGTATATTTTTGTCGACAATCGACATATCGGGTTTTTTTTCTGAAACACGGCGATATTATAAATACTTAATTATAGAAGATAAAATAAAAGATTTACATGTATTAAATGTTATTTTATTTATATACTCTATCCTAGTATGTAAGGGTCAGTTCAGATAGAGGGGCGCAGCGAAGAGAATTTTTCATGACACTCGAAAATAAACTAAACTAGTAGCATAAACTGCAAAACACGCATTTTGTTTTGTTTAAACGTTTACATACTTTACACTATGGTACGGTCTTATTTTCAAATGAGTTAGTAAATGGTTCGGGCATTGTTCCTCTGTCTGAACTGTACCTAAGAGTCAAATTGCGAAATAATATTGCAGGAAAGTTAGCAGAGGTATTTTTAAATAATAATAACTAGCTCTGTCCATATGTATAAGCTGTGCGTTCGTTTTCTCGTGTCGAATCATTTGTTCTCTCTAGACGATTGCCATTTTCACAGCGTTGTCATAGGTTGTTTCGCATAGGTGAGGCCTCTTGTCTTGACAGAGGATAATGCCAGGGGCCTACGCCCCTGGCCGATCCTGGCCGCAGATCTAATATCCCTTTAAATGTCGGACGCCCGGAGGCGTATATCCAAAATCTGTGATGGTTCAACACCGCCCGGTGTTGACAGTTCACAGATATTATGCATAACTGCGCGCTAAAATCTCATACAAAATCTGTTTCGGATCAACACTGCCACTTATTTTAGCCGACTTGCGAGAAAGTTGATTTTGTTATTCATTTCATTACATATTCTTCCACCTACACGCATTCAGTATAGAAATAACCAAAGGTTTGTAGACTGATATATAAGTAATGTTCTTAATAAGTATTTATGTAGATACATCGTTAGTCAAAATATTGTCAAGTTGTAGTGGAGTTTATATGTATACATATTAATAGGTACCAAAATATTACTATACAAACAAATCCGAAAGATATCAGTTATGTAAGCTATTTTATTGTGTCCATTTTAATTTTCGGAAAAGAGTCATTACGTGACATAGTTTTGTTGAATCTTCCAAGCAATCGTAAATGCAAATTATGTGCGCATTCAACGCGATTTAGGGATTACGAGCAGAGCCGCAACATACTTTGTAGGTGAAAATAAAAAAAACTAGGAATAAATGACCTGTGCTGAATTCCGCTCGCGTTAGAATGAGATAGACGTATTGCGCAATACTAATGCTTTTTCATCTTTGTGCTGCGAGTGCGGGGTGACAAATTGCTTGCATAGTGAACTGTGACCTTGACGCGTGCTAATAGTTTACAAATTGAAACTCGTAATAGTTAATTAATTATCTTCTATCTAATATCTTCTACAGCGGCGAACCACAATACCCCCTTAAGGTGATTGCGAACCTTGGCCGTCCATACATTTTGTTTTACAGCAATTCTCTTAATGTGGATAGTGTTTCTCATATTACAATCGATTTTCCAATTTTCATGAAGTTGTAGTGCTCGCCTTTAAAATCTGTCATAATAATTTACAGTACTTTACAAGAAAAACGATATTTAAAACAAGACAAAAATTAACATTTCTAACAATGTGTGCGTAATAAATAGAATTCATTTTGCGGTGACATCTAGCAGATTTATTACAAACTACTGCATTTGTCTAATGTGACAGCTCAATGCTTGCAACGACATACTTGGACATCATCTAGATGGCGCTGTAATAAAAATATCTAAATGTACCTAGTAATAAGTCAGAAGACTTAGCTCAAACAGAATGAACGTTGCCGTCCCGCTAGCAGCGGGCAACGCGCAAAATGTAGTAGGTACATAGCGGCACGAGACGGCAACGTTGTTTGCTTTTGAAACCGAATGCATTTCTCTCCAAGTCTCCACAATATTTCTAATTTCTACGATATGAGTTCGTTCTGAAACTGAAACAAATATTTTTTACAAAACATATATTAATTAAAAGAAATAATTATAGGTATATACTTAGTAGGTAAACATGTACCTATTAATAAACAAAAAATAAGTATTTATAATTTATGTTTTGAAAATAATAATAAAATACCGAAAAATTATTCTTTACTTTTTATTTAGAATTTGACAATAAACCTACGAACTTCTGAACGTGACTTATCTAATCTACTTGCTTTAGTCCCATATCTCTGAATCTACTACATGAACAATCAAATTAGCAAAACCTGGACCTGGACATAGTTCATAAATTCGTTGTTTAAATTATTTTATGGGATATTTATATATATATTTTTTTTTACTTAACCTGTACTGTCCCACTGCTGGGCAAAGGTCTCCCATATTTATATTAAATATCAAATATTCATTGGATATCTATACATATCTATACATATAATAAAACAGTAAAAAAAAGTGTGTCTGTACATTAAATATATTTCCAAAAAAAATATTGGGGGCGATGGAGACGTTGTAATAGAGTAAGAATTTAAAAAAAAATGTCTGTCTGTTTGTCTCTATGTCTGTTTGTCTGTTTGTCTGTTTGTCTGTTTGTCTGTTTGTCTGTTTGTCTGTTTGTCTGTTTGTCTGTTTGTCTGTTTGTCTGTTTGTCTGTTTGTCTGTTTGTCTGTTTGTCTGTTTGTCTGTTTGTCTGTTTGTCTGTTTGTCTGTTTGTCTGTTTGTCTGTTTGTCTGTTTGTCTGTTTGTCTGTTTGTCTGTTTGTCTGTTTGTCTGTTTGTCTGTTTGTCTGTTTGTCTGTTTGTCTGTTTGTCTGTTTGTCTGTTTGTCTGTTTGTCTGTTTGTCTGTTTGTCTGTTTGTCTGTTTGTCTGTTTGTCTGTTTGTCTGTTTGTCTGTTTGTCTGTTTGTCTGTTTGTCTGTTTGTCTGTTTGTCTGTTTGTCTGTTTGTCTGTTTGTCTGTTTGTCTGTTTGTCTGTTTGTCTGTTTGTCTGTTTGTCTGTTTGTCTGTTTGTCTGTTTGTCTGTTTGTCTGTTTGTCTGTTTGTCTGTTTGTCTGTTTGTCTGTTTGTCTGTTTGTCTGTTTGTCTGTTTGTCTGTTTGTCTGTTTGTCTGTTTGTCTGTTTGTCTGTTTGTCTGTTTGTCTGTTTGTACACGCTAATCTCCGGAAATACTAGACGGATTCGAACGAAACTTTTTTTGTTATATAGGTATTAAGCCTGGGCAACATATAGGGTATAAATGATTTTGGGAAATGGAACGCCTGATGCAGAACCATAATGGTCCAGCTAAACTATAGAGATATAAAAATGCCGCCTTAGTAAAAGTTGTTCAGCCTGATGAGCATTTTCCAGAGACATAAAGTCCACGCGAACGAAGTCGCGGGCTTCGGCTAGTATTATATAAAAATCTGCGATCGTACCTATCTTCTCTGTATTTATGTTCACGCCAAAGAAGTATTACTTATATCTAACGCGTGTAGATTGTACATAAGTACACGCCATCGAGTACACACACTCTTTTTTTAGGGTTCCGTACCCAAAGGACAAAAACGGGTCCCTATTACTAAGACTTCGCCGTGTGTCCGTCTGTCTGTCATCAGGCTGTATCGCAAGAACCGCGATAGCTAGATAGTTGAAATTTTATAATAACAACAAATACTAAAAACAAAACAAAATAAAATAAATATGGGACGCTCCCATACAACAAATGCGATTTTTTATTGATAATGGTACGGAACCCGCATTAGTGTTAGTATAGTGCGCGAATCCGATTCGCACTTGACCGGTTTTTTTGATTGCAGGTTTGAAACGATATACCGATTTGACATAAGTTGAAATCATTTGAATATTTAATATAATTTATTATAGGCAAGTTGTATCTAGTTGAGATTCGTTTACGTCGCCTGGGTGTCTGATAGTAGTGACACGCTACATGTAAGTATACACAAATATTTCAGTGGTCGCCGCAGTATAAAACCGGCTGTTTAGTTAAAATTACATAAAGCGGCGAGCAAAAATGCCTTCATCCACGGCGGTGCAAGAAAAGTACGAATGTCACGGATGACGTTTTTGCCAGGACTTCTTGTCTGCGTGGTCGAACGACTCGTGATATTTTGTAATATTGTTATTTGTACGATAATACACGTGATTCAACATTTCATATTAGAATCTGTTTCAAAATGTTTTCCTAAGTTGCAACTTGCCGCCACGTTTGAAACACAAGTCTCGAACTTGTTTTGGGTTTGATTGATTTAAAAGTCTGTGTGATTTGTCCGTTTACATTTTTGTATAGATACCTATATTTATATTTAAAATTTATTTTAGGTCCATGGGAAAATACGTGTCAGGAAAATGCAGAAGTGTTTCTTTTTTTGTTTCACTATAACAAAGGTTTGCCGTCTCCATCATCCATCATTTCAAGTTCAAACATGCAATAAACTATAAAGTTGTTTTTAGTCACGTGCACAGAATAATGACTACAACATTTAACAATTTATGTCGGCAGAAATCACTATCATTTTGTATCATTCTATCTGTATGAATTGTTTTTTTTTTCAGTAATAAATATTAAACTTCAATAAAAAGAAAATTCAACAATGTGTACCATTTGGTTTTATTAAAAAATACAATGCATGTACAATGACGACGTTTGTTGCGCGGTGGTTTTTCCTTCCACCAAATGGTCTAAACTCTAAACGAGTGCCCCGACACAAGGCTTGATTAGCTATCAGAGTCAAAGCTGTGGTTGACAAATATGCAATCTGAGATCATTTTTTTGTGTTTATAATGATTTTCGGCTGTTTGAAATAATAACTGAAAATATGCGCTATCCAGTTTTTTTAATAGTGCCATCTAGTGGCGATACTCAAATCTATAACCATAGTCTATAACAATGCTTTACGCCATCTTCATGCTTTTTTAAGCTCCTGTCGTAGTGTGAGTGAGTGTAGAGATACGAGACAAAATGACAGATTTTATTTTGGAGCATTTTTCTGAATACATTGACTGAAGAATAATAGTATGCCAAAAAATAAATAAAAGAGTATGTTACAGGCTCGCCGATCAAAAATGTTTGCCTATTAGTAATCCATTACGCAAGAATTTAAAAAAAAACTTAAAATTTTAAAATCAACGCCATCTAGCGGAAAAAGTTTAATGAAGAGCCCTTTGCATTCACCTTAAGATGACGTTTCTACATTTTACATTAGTAGGATATCTTTTTCACACCTAATTACCTATACAATATACTTTTTATTAAGTACAAATAATTTAAGGGTTTAAGTACAAATATTTAATTCTTTCAGTCCATCATTTCGAAAAACTTTTCCCAATAAATGCATTTCAAAATACGAAATAATTGCATTTTCATAGTAACGATGTCACGTGACTATACTTCGATTTGTATGAGAATTTTTGGTATTGCGATATATTGGGAAAAGTTTTCAAAACGATAGACTGAATCACTCCTTAAAATATTTGTGCGTAATAAAAAAAGGACATTGTAATAAACGATAAAGAATAGATACTGGAGTTTGGCTGAAGTTAAACCGTAACAGATAATGTACGCTCAAAATAAATAAATGCTTATACAATTAGTCTAGGACATGTTGCGGCTCAACTCGTACAGCGTTGGCTCGTAACAGATTCTGGATATACGCCGCCCGGAGCGGGCGTCTGATGTATTGTTTTACTATTGTGTCTGCTATGCCGACGTTTGAAGGGATATAGTCAACATTTATTATTCGACACTAAATCGCTGGGGAAATGCACATGAACACCATTTTACTATGCTGCTGTCCTTTTCTGTCGCTCAAAACCGACATTTGCTAGAGCGAGAAAGAGAGCGATGGAACGCTTCAACACCGTGCTGGTTTTGAGCGACAGAAAATGATAGCAGCATAGAAAAGTGCTGATCTGTGCTGACATGTAGCCCAACCCTAAACGCATACAGTCATTTTATTAAACTAACATTTGCACCATGGTCTTCACATTACCTCAATCAGTCTTCGTACAAGGTACGTGTAGGTAAGTTATAAAAATAATACTTCACATATTCACGTTATGAAAATAGAATATTGGTTTATGTTAACTAGAGAGCGTATAAATGTACGGATATATAAGATATTTGTTATTAAGACTAGATTATTGAATATAGATTATACTGACATAATATTAATTAAATACGTCAATTAAATAAAAGACCTTAATAGCTAAAAATGCAAAATATTCTTTGTAAGTCCTTATAAAGAAGATAAATAGTAACCCTAGTTTAAAGAAACTAGTACAGAAGTGCCATTTTCGAAACGCGTTGTCACCTATTTGAATGGTTTCCCCATAGATATATATATATTTTACTTCTTAAATCTATGCTTTCTATGGCTTTCCTTACAAAAACCATATATTTATTATGATGGTTATAGCGTATTGTAAAATGTGACCAGATACAAGGGTCCAATTAAATATCATCAGATAGAAGATCCAATTAAAAGGGTTGTATTTGTACCTATACAAGAACTGGCGTAAAGTTGTACTGTACAATACCATCTTTCCAAAGTAATATAACTTATGTACCTATACGAAGCGGTTATAAATTAATACAGTTTACAATTAGAAAAACCAATTTTCGTGTGACGATAGTCCAGCCAGGGACTAGCTTATAGGTTTTGTATGAAAACTTATCTCATTGTCAAATTGATCGCTATCTCTTTTGCTCTTGTATAGATGACAGTAATTTGTCACACATTGCTCTTGAATGCTTTTAACGCAGCAAAAAAATCTAGGTATATGCAAAAAACAGTTCATTTAGTGACTCCGCTTTTGAAAAATGGCACTACAGATTAAAAATCAGTGAGCACTCATTTGTCAAAAAAGGAAATAAAAGATTTCTCTGAAAACATCTCTCCCGCGAAGATCGTAAAAGCCAATGGTGAAATGGGAAACATGTACACGTGCTTTCCCAAAAGGGATAAAGACGACGAAGTATGCATGAATGTATGTATTGGCTATTTCAAATCGTGGAAGAATTAAAAAATCTATTTTTATATAAGGAGTACGACATTTTTGAATTTGTAATATGGATCTAATTTCTCCGAAATAATTGTTTTTATTATTAATAACGCTACCGATTTAACGAGCATTTTTTCTCAATTGTAATAATAAGTCGTCTGCACTCCTTAAATTGGCAGTATAATAATCACTGTACGACTGATTTATTGAAGAGTGCGGATTTTTTCTGAATTCGGCAGTTTCTGCATAGAAATAGCGATGTACATAAAAACTTTTAAAACTTAATTTATAAGTTACTAACTAAAAGCAAAAGCAGTTTGCTAGCTCTATTCTTCCGTCAGTGTTCGGCACCTTACGCCTGGTACTTGTAGTCATGCTTGCTTAAACCATTGCTGAAAAAGAAAACAAATTTGGATTTCACTTATTTGTGTATGTAGTAGTATTTGTCCACGTAATACAAAACATGGAAGGGACATACCCGTAATAATTTTTATTTTAGTGAACTCAACTATAGAGCCCAAATTTTAATTTTAATTTTTGACTGTTATTTTAATTTCATTATACTTTAGAGATCTAGTAAGGTATAGCTCGTGGTTCGATTTATTATGGGTACGTTTCACGTTATAGCAGATTTAACAGTTCCTAATTTCCTTTTTTTTAGGTTGTTTTGTCAGATTTCAAGCCTAAAGGTAAGCAGACAGCATGACCAGCACAGGCGCACCCTCCCCCTATACAAATAAAGACATTTGTTATCTAGTTAACTCTAATACATACATACATAATATCACGCCTGTTTTCCGCAGGGGTAGGCAGAGACTATGGACCTAATTGCATTGAAAAACACAGATTTTCCTAAAATGACAACATTTCATTAATATCGTCACTGCGATCTTGCTCTACAGTTAATAAGTGTCAGACTGACATGCCTGATACTGTCAGATTCTAGATTTTTTAACATGGACCCCTCCCCCCACCCTACCTGAGCTGCGCGACGTGTCCGGGCGTGGCCTGCACGAGCGGCGCGAGCCTCTCCGTGAACCGCTGGAAGTTCCGCTCCAGCTCGCGCTGGTACTCGCGCTGGTCGCTGCCGATCAGGTTCTTGTTTTTGCGCAGCGCGTCGTGGCATCTGTGCATGGAATATGGTGAATTCGCACACCGGCCAAATTTTTCGGAACAATTTCAAGCCATGCATAAGAATTATGTTTTCTACTAGCCAAAGCCCGCGACTTCGTTCGCGTAGATTTGGCTGAACAAGTAATGCTAAGGCGTCATTTTTATATTTTTTATAGTTAAGCTGGACCATTATGGTTATGCAACAGATGTTTCATTTTCCAAAATCAATAATGCCCTATAAATGTTACTCAGGCTTAACAGCTATATAACAAAAAAAGTTTAATTCGAATCCGTCCAGTATTTCCGGAGATTAGTGTGTACCAACAGACAATACAGTTTTTTTTTCTAAATTCTTACTCTATTACTACGTCTCTATCGCCCCAAATATTTTTTTTGGAAATATATTCAATGTACAGACACATTTTTTTACTGCTTTATTATAATTTTCAATTTTTATATATAATATTAAAAAAAAAAATTACGAAAATTTTCGCCTTTTCATAGAAATCAGCGCTACTTACCTATTTGTAAACCTTTACATTAGTATTCAGGAGAACAAAAAATGCTTTTAAAGTTTATTTTTTACAACTTACATCAAATGTCAGCCAGACTAACCCTGTATTTCGTTAAAAAACCCTGTAGTGCGCTGTCTCATTCCACTCCCTTTCGAAATCCCGATCGCGTCCAAACTATCCCATCGTCTAAATCGTCCGAAACAAGTCTGCGTTCTCCGACTTACTTCTTGGAGAAGTCTTTGAAGGCGAGCCGCAGCTTGTTGGTGAGCCGCGTCGGTGGCTGCGTGCCGTCTGCTACCGGCGCCAGGAACACCTGCAATAACAATACAATTAGGTAGTATCTAATCTAAGGTCTAAAATAAATTATTTTGTACTGATAGTATATAGTCTCTGCCTATCCCCGTGGGAAACAGGTGTATATGTATGATAACAAAATAAAACGTTGCAAAATAATGTCACTTTTCTTTGAACATATCCATTTTAACGTGATTTTAAATTCATTATTGCAGAAATTGATACTAAGAGCGCTATTTGACTCAAAAAACTATGACGTCATCTGCTTGTATTTCAAACAAAATCCCATAGAAACTGTTTGTTTTGACGTTTAGAAAAAAGTATCTGATTTGACTTTTTGGAAAATAGCGTATTACGTACATGCATACTATCACGCACGAAAGTAGAGCTATCACGTCTTTATGATGAAGATAAGTGTTCAAACTCTTTTAGATATTTTTTTTGCCGTGTGGTATCCGGCAGAGTAGAATAGGACCACTCCAATTCTTCCCGTGAATGTCGTATAAGGCGACTTAGAAAATACCTAAACAAAGCTTATAAACCAATGAGGCCTCTTCAACCCGTTGGCAAGCGTGGAGAGTGTAGGCCAAATCCTCTGGCTGCTCTGGCCAAGTATGGCTCTGGCCGTGCTCCATTCCAATTATTATGTGAAGTTATATTTTCTTAACAGTACCAAATAATTTATTTTTGACCCAGGAATGTACCCAATTGAGGCCCGCTGACTATAAAACACAATTATTAACTGTATAAAACAGAAAACAGCATGTAAACGCTTAAATGTCTCATTCAAAGCGCTTTCCAGAACGGAATGACAATATATGGCAGCCGCGTCCGCTCGCCCATTCCAGCCGCGGTTGACATCAACTGCGTGCCTCGAACCACGCAAATGACGCAAGCGGGAGACAAGCGCCGGCCGCCATATAGTTTGTGATAATTAAGCAACACCGGGCGTAGTCCGCACTTGGATGGGTGACCACAAGTGGCATAAAAAATCTCGACCTCCTCCGTGCTTCGGAAGGCACGTATAAGCCTTTGGTCCCGGCTTTCAGCATTGTATGGCAGTCGTCAAGCTATGTCAGATGCATTTAGGCAGCCCAAAAAACCTGACACCAGTGTTGACCACTTACACACACGAAAAACAAACAAACAAGCGACAGTTGCTAGTCTGAGACGAATTTATCAATTTATTTAAATAAAAAAAGATGTGTGGCACTCGGGGACTGCCGCGGTAAAGCTATTGCATTAAGGTGGTTCGATTCGGTCCGCTAGGAGCCTAGGACGGCAACGTCGCAAACGGACGACGGAGACGAAGCGGCAACCTACATGGTAGGCGGAGTGGGGAGCGTGAGGTTTTTTCGTTACGGAATTTCTGGATTCGGTCCCCGCGATCAAGGCCCGCGATAGAAGCTATGCAATAGCTTAAAAAGAAAAAAAAATATCAATTCTCAGCGAACAGACTTTACATTTGGAGAAGCTCGACTAAAATCAATGATTCCACAAGTCCCACCTGTGCCAGTTCCAACGGCCCCTGGTTGACGGTGGTGCCGATGCAGCCCTGCACCACCATCTGCAACATCTTCGGGTCGGCCGGCTCTTGGCTAGTCGCTGCGGCTAGTTCGTTGATCTGAAACAATATTACAAGCTTTTATTTAGCTTTTATAATATATTGTGTTTGTATATGCATAAGCAAATCTTGCAAGCTAAATTAGACAGACCATTTAATTACTTCAGACGCTTAAGTACTGTTTGCAAAAAAAGGACTCCAAGCTTATTAGCGAGGCAAATTAAAAAAAAACCCGACAGTCGACAATTGAAAGTTAAGAACAGCCTTGACTTTCAAGTGTTAACCTTCAATAACTTTTAAAAGGCTGAACCGATTTTCATCATAGCTAAAACACCTAAAGGGCACCGGCTTTGACGTTCAAAAATCGTATCGAAATCGGCCCATTCGTTCGAGCGCTACGATGCCACAGACACGTCTGTCTGTGGCGTCATAATAAGTTTGACTCTAATGACGACTTTCGGCCCGTCAACTGAAAGAGTCTTTCGGTCCGTCGGCCGAAAGACATTCGCGTCAAGATAATAAAATCCCTCTTTTTTGTTGTTAAAAAAAGATATCTGACAGCAATCTCACAAGATAGCCTGATAAAGTCCAAGTACCTTCTTCTGAATGTCCTCTATGGCGACCTCAATGGGCGAGAGTACGAGCTGCGTGCGCTGCACCACTTGCACCCGGGTCTTGACGTAGGGGAAGTGGTGCGCCGTGGTGAGGACAGTCTTGCGCTTGCACTGCTCCGACAGCTCGCCGTGCGCGCGCCCGCCCGCCGTGAACGGCGTCGCGAACATGAACCGCTCTGCGGATACAAGATATTGTTTCATCATTTTTCAAAAGTAAAAACTGACTTCACTCACTGCACAACAGATTTAAAAAATCTATGAGACCACCTGACAAATAGCATACAAAAAAGAATTTTCCAAATCGGTCCAGACGGCTTCGAATAATCGGTGAACATACATAAAAAAGACGAATTGATACCCTTCTCCTTTCTGGATGTAGGTTAAAAACTAGAACTCGACGAAGTACGTCTATCTATTGAATGCAAACCGTGGGAAGAAACAGCTGGTAATGCATGTATTTTTGAAATATGCTGGTTGAGCCCTCGGCCCTTTCATTTGATACCTTGTCGGAGTCCAAGGTACTGTTGTGTGACAAAATATATTTTAACTAAAATAGGTTAAGCAAGAGGGTAAGAAGTGTTGTACATGTACTTTTGATGGCCAGCGAGAAAAATGCAGGCGAAAAACCTCTGGCTGCTCAGGCCAGGTATGGCTCTAGTAGTAGAAAGAGTTTTGCTCCTGCAGTGGAGACTAAAAGCCCTGATGATGATGATGATGATGAGGGTTAGAGTCTTTAATGATGCCAAAGTTCTACCAACACTTACTAATGTTGTAATGTTTCTCTCGTAGTGCGTGACGCGCTTGCGCAGCTCGAAGTAGGGCTCCACGTACGTGATCTAGTACGCCTTGTCAGGGTCTAGGCTGCTGGGTACTTAACCTTTCTTTAGTTAAAATATGTTGTCTCGTTCTTTTATTAGGGTTCCGTAGCCAAATGGCAAAAACGGAACCCTTATAGATTCGTCATGTCTGTCTGTCTGTCCGTCCGTATGTCACAGCCACTTTTTTTAGAAACTATAAGACCTATACTGTTGAAACTTGGTAAGTAGATGTATTATGTGAACCGCATTAAGGTTTTGACACAAAAATAGAAAAAAAACAATAAATTTTGGGGGTTCCCCATACTTAGAACTGAAACTCAAAAAAATATTTTTCATCAAACCCATACGTGTGGGGTATCTATGGATAGGTCTTCAAAAATGATATTGAGGTTTCTAATATAATTTTTTTCTAAACCGAATACTTTGCGCGGGAGACACTTCCAAAGTGGAAAAAAGTGTGTCCCCCCCGTAACTTCTAAAATAAGGAAATTATAAAACTAAAAAAAATACATGATGTTCATTACCATAAAAACTACCAGCGAAAATTGGTTTGAACGATATCTAGTAAGTAGTTTTTTTTAATACGTCATAAATCATAAACGTTTACCTTTCATTCAATCAACTTAAATATAAAAATTTAAAAAAAAAACATACTACAAGACTTTTATATTATGTTATTTGCCACTACGGAACCCTTCATGGGCGAGTCTGACTCGCACTTGGCCGCTTTTTGTAAAGTATTGAAATGAGGGAAAGGGACAAAACGTGTTTTAACTAAAATAGGTTAAGCAAATGGGTAAGACTTATTGAACAGGTCCTATTGATGGCCAGCGAGAAGAGTGTAGACCTAATTCTTTGGCTGCTCTGGCCAAGTATGGGTCTAGTAGTACAGAGTGGGTCGTGCTTCTGCAGTGGAGACAAAAAGACCTGATGATGATTATGATGATGAGGGTTAAAGTATTTGACACACTTACTGATGTTGTAGTTCCTCTCGTAGTGCGTGACGCGCTTGCGCAGCTCGTGCGGCTCGAAGTAGGGCTCCACGTACGTGATCTGTATGTACGCCTTGTCAGGGTCCAGGGTGCTGAGCTCTACGTTGTTGGAGTCTTTGATGATGACCACGTTCTCGGGACCGAAGCGCTGCCCGTAGAAGTTCTAAAATATACATGTACAATATTATTGTCTTTATCCCTAGGTCGGACAGAGCTTTAAGCAAACAGAGCAGGGTCTTGCGGCTCTGTTTGCTTAAAGCCGCAAGACTCCAAATGTTCTATCTGCCCTAAAGGCCACTCTTAAGGCCTGCGCAGACGAGGGATTTTTGTCCGCGGACTTTTTTGTCTGTTAAAATAGATCGCTTACAACTGTATCAAGTAACGCAAACGAGGGATTAAAAGTACCGTGTACAAAAAGTTCCCCGAATAACCGAGGACATGCAGGGAGCGGACCGGACAAAAGTACGGAAAAAAATAGAACTCGTGTGACTAGGCGAAGCAACGCACATGGCGGACTTTAGTCCGCGTTGTGCGCTGCTGTATTGAGTGACGTACGTATGTACGGCGATACGTGTGCGTCGAGTTAGCAGTAAATACGCGGCGGACTTTTTATTCGCGGAGCGTACTTTTTTCTCCGCCGCGGAGGAAACTCCGTCGTCTGCGCAGGCTATTAGCATGATGGCGGGCGAGAAAGAGGACAAGGAATCAAAATAAAAAATAAATTGTTTTTTTTTTAAATATAAATATAGTTCTGTTTGTAAAGAAAAAAGTGACAAGGGGCTAGTGCAAATATGGTTCATGACAGAAGGAGACAATTTACATACAGAGACGACCCCAAATAGGGACAAGGCGAGATGGTGATAGTTCTATTTGCAAATAAATAATTTAATCAGATTATAACTCAACTTAGCTGGTAAATAAAAAAAAAAATCAACAATGTTCTGTACAAAAT
Organism: Acrobasis consociella; assembly: GCA_963555685.1. NCBI lineage: Eukaryota > Metazoa > Arthropoda > Insecta > Lepidoptera > Pyralidae > Acrobasis > Acrobasis consociella. The sequence continues at coordinate 2,473,380 of OY743106.1, forward strand.
AATGAACAAGGGTGACTATTGAATCACCAGACAAATTTTTGAAGTCGATTAATAATACTGAACTACTTTCCATAAAAATCAATTGTATATCCCACCTCCAGCCTGCTGAATATCTCGGGCAGCTTAAATTTTTTATCAACAAATTTCGAAAAAAAAAAAACTAAATGTATCCTGAAACAATAACCAATCGTATATATCCTACCTCGAGCCGGCTGAATATCTCGGGCAGCTTGGTGAGCGCGTGCTCCTTGTACACGAACTCGTCCCCGTGGAGGTCGCCGAAGCGCGCGCCGAAGAACGCCACGCGGAAGTACGTGCCGAACACGCGCTTGCCGTGCAGCTGCTCGATGCGGGTGAAGGCCTCGTTCAGCTTGCTGGGAGGTCAGAACAAAATAGTTAATAGATTCAGGTGTTACTTTGCGGAAGTCAAAGTTACATACTATATGATTTGAATAACTTTGTGTGATTTAATGGGAATATCATGCATCGACTTTTGGTGGCGGGTGCACACGGGCTGCTGGTGGCAGGTACTAACAGTAGTGGGTGGGCGCCGGCCGGCAATAAGCAAGTTTCCTGGGTCAAAAATAAATTATTTGGCACTGTTAAAAGAATAAAATGTCACAAAATAATGGCACTTGTCATTGATCATATCCATTTTCAACGTGATATAAGATTTAATAATACGGAAAAACTGATATTAAGAGCGCTATTTGACTCTAAGAATCTATAACGTCATTCGTTTTTATTTCATACCAATCCCATAGAAAATGCTTGTTTTGACGTTTAGAAAAAAGTGTCTGATTTGATTTGTTGAAAACTTCTTTAATCGGAATTACACAAAGTAATTCAAATCACATAGTATGTGACAGAACAAAAATTTTAAGGCCATCGGTTAGATTATTAAAAAATATTGTACACGTATTTTTCCTCTTCTCTGAGAGTCAAAAAATGACAATGATACGGTGTATTTAAATTGACGTCCCGGCTGGACGATTTTTACTTAGCGGTGATGTCGTAAGCCCCCACTCTGGAACTTTGATGCGTTATGAATTTTTTTTTTTGGTAATGATTTTTAAAGAATCCTTTTTTGTTATTATACTAATAGTGTGTACGTCTGTGTTCTCATGTTAACACCTCGAATATTCATCTTTCACCTAGATAAAGGGTAATGGGTTAGTGGGCTTCGCTATATTGCAGAAAAAAAATTGCCTAGATTAATAATTTATCAAAACTAAAAACCTTCGACCCGAGCTACACAACCGAATTTCAACCAAAAAAATATTTTTCAAATCGATCCAAGCGTCTTCGAATCGGTGAACATACATAAAAAAAGATCGCGACCTATATACCCAGATTTATAATCTCCTCCTGTTTTGGTCTAGTAAGTCTAACCGACCGACCGTATAAAAACAACCGGTGGCACCATTATTTCAGGCCCACTAACTTGGTTGTCGAGCTTTAATACTTGTGCACTAGATTGGTAATTTTGGAAATCTTTAGGAGAGGGCTATGTCCAGCAGTGGACGTTATGCGGCCGAAATGATGATGATGATGACAAATACCTGTGAATGTTGGCCAGCTTCTTGTAGTCCCGGTGCTGTTCGGCGATAGGTATCAGCACTTTGTACACTTCGTTGACAGTTTCGTACATTCCAGCTGTCATTAGTTCGCTAGCCGCGTGCTCCAGTAAGGCCTGCAATCATTATAAAGGTACTAGCCGAAGCCCGCGACTTCGTTCGCGTGGACTTTATGTCCCTGGAAAATGCTCATCAGGCTGAACAACTTTTACTAAGGCGGCAGTTTTCTATCTTTTATAGTTTTGCTGGACCATTATGGTTCTGCATCAGGCGTTCCATTTTCCAAAATCATTTATACCCTATATGTTGTGCGGCGAATCCGTCCAGTATTTCCGGAGATTAGCGTGTACAAACAGACAGACATTTTTTTTTAATTCTTACTCTATTACTACGCCTCCATCACCCCCAATATTTTTTTTGGAAATATATTTAATGTACAGACACACTTTTTTACTGTTTTATTATATGTATAGATTTGAGTATTTTTTTATTCGAAAGTTGTGCGACAAACCGTTGCCCGGCAGACCTATGACCGACATAATATTTGATCGGTACTACTATTACACGAAATCAATTTATTCAAAAAATGTTTGACTGGCATAACATTTGATAGGCACTAATATTGTTAGACAAAAACGAACTTAATCAAAAACCGAAAGTAAAATGTTTTTTATAATCCATTCAAAATTAAGGTTTTCAAATATCAAGGGAAACCGTCAAGAGAAAAAGGATGCTCTTAAAGGCATGTGACGACACTGCCATAAGGTTCTGCGCGTATGAAAGAGATAGCGAGATATCCTCACCACACACCACCTTTTCATATCCCTGGTCAGCTTCCTTATTCGTTATGCAACTATTCCCTCAATGTCCCCCTCACCTGCAACTCGTGGTGCGTGAGATGGTGATGCAGTGCGTCTGCGCAGCTCTCGTCCAGCACGTTGTGCGTCACCTTCTCCAGCAGCGCGGCGCCGCGGCCGCCGGCGCACAGCTGCTCCGCGACCAGCGCCGCGCCGTGGACGAGGCACATGCCTGCTTCCGCGTGGTTCGAACGCTGACAAACAAATTGGGGATATTGCATTATTAGTTCAAACCGGAATGCCGGAATATCAGACACATTTTCCCACGAAATTCCCACGGGGAGCGAAGCCCGCGGGCACAGCTAGTAGTTAAATAATGCATTATCGCGTAGATCTACGCAACGGCATGCGAGAGGTTAAACATTGTTCAGTTCCTACTCTAACTATCTATCGATCCTTTTGAGGACTAAGGACTATTAGGAAAATTTTCTAAGTATAAAAATAAGTGTAAAGTGATGTTGCCAGCTTAGGAAATTAAAGAGATGTATTATTAACTAACTGCCTATACAACGTGGAAGGGTAAGAATCGAGCCACGGCTCTACAAGATCGATATAGTATAATTAAATTAAAATACGCAGGAGAGCGGGAAGTAAGGATTTCGTTTTTTTAATTATTGTACGGAACTCTAAAATGATGAATAGCAGCTTACCTCCATATGCTTCTGCGCCATGTTGTTCAGCCAGGTGAGCCTCAGGTCGGGGCTGTGCTGGTACCCGCGCGCTATGCGGTGCATCAGGTCCAGCAACATCTCCGGGTCCTCCTGGAACTCCTTCATCTTCACTGTGTCCGACAGGATCATGTGCAAGTTGAACACGAGGTCTTTCACCTACAACATATTATATACAATACAATACAAATTAACTTTATTGCACCATGATTAACATAAAAAATTACAACAACAACAAGAAACAATATAGGCACAAAGGCGGACTTATCGCTATAAATGCAATGTATTTATATACTTTTAATGATATGATCTTATTATGTTCTTGTAGGTATTTAATTTACACTTTTCTACTACCCAACTTATTTCTCTACTTGATCCAATGGTTGACTGGCACAGAACGCCATATGGCGTTAAGGGTCCCCCGACCCAAGAAAAAAATACAACTTTACATACAAACGTAGTCTACGTTTTATTTCAAAACGACATGTCCGATTTGGGCAAAATTTTGTATTTTCAAAGATATTGCAATTATCTAGGTTTATAACTAGTTTCCGACAATAAAAATATGAACTTGAAATAGAATATAGTGCTTTATATCATTTTTGATCATTAGTATGGGAAACTTTTAAATCGTTATATTTTCTTTCCAGTTCATAATTTTACTATAGGAAACCAGTTATAACCCTAGATAATTGCAATTTCTTTACAATTACCAATTTTTACCGGAATCTGACATGTGGTTTCAAAATTAAACGTAGACTACGTTTGTATGGAGAAGTCTAGGGTCGGGGGACTCTTAAGTCCGCCGTTTGTACGCTTTTCCTTGTGCAAAGTTAAAAATAATAAAAATAAGGCACAATTTAATAGTAATTAATGGGTCGTCCATTAATCACGTAATTTTTTTAGCAACTTTTTGACCTAGTCCTCTCCCCTCTGATGATATGTGGTAAGGTTTTAGACTAGACTAAAATTACATGTATTGATAATTTTAAGAATATTTTTTTGAATTTGAATTATTTCATGGATTATATTAATAATCCCCCCCCCTGCTTTTGAGCCTAACAAGATTTATCAAGGTTCCCTATCTTACGTCCCCAAAAAATCTCGCTTTGCCTTACAATGTATCATTCCATGCCAAACTTTCAAGAAACATTCCAGATTTTTAAAAATTACAGTGGACTTAATTTAGGAAAATTTGGCAATCGTGCACTGAGGATACATGGCGTCGGTAAATGTATGTATTAATGTATTTATTCCTATGGTTGACTGGGAGAAAACGCTCGTAGCATTAGGTCTACTATTTTTTAAGTATATTTATGCTTCAGAACAATAAAGTTTGATGTCTATGCATTGTCATAAGAATTAGGAATTTGATCGGTTTGAAGACCTGTTTACTTTAGACCAGGTGGAAGGTTCAAGTAAATATTATTGTACGAAAGTGAATTGACATGAATTTCGGATATGTTGTTGGTTTAATACAGAAAAGACTTTATAAAGGTGTGGTAAAGGGTATGAATTACAAGTATGAAATTCCAAAATGTGCAGGGGACCTCTTTCAAAGGTTGTAAGCTTACCAGCAAGATGGCTGACTGCTTGGTCGCCGACTTAATCAAACATAATTACTGTTAATAATTTAGTTCAGATAAGCGTAATTGTTAAAAATGATAATATTATAAATTTGAAATAGTATTTTCGATAGTGTTATCTACGCATCTAGCATTTTTTGATCCTTCTTATACAACTGTTGCATACAATACTTTTTCTACGACTATATTTACTAAATCAAATACAAAAATTAACGAAGAAAAATGTTAAATCTTATTTGTGACAGTGGCACTGTGTCTATAAAAAAGTAAAAAACAAAACAAAGTAGCTGAATTTTGAAAATTTTAAACACAGTCGCTTTTTTTGCTTTTATATTACTTAACGTGACAGTTAAAAAAAAACATTTTACTTGTTTAGCAGGTGTATAAAAAAAAATGAGCTAACCTGTTCCGGGAACGTGGTGTCCTGCAAATCGGTGTCGTGTTCAGCGTACACGAGTATGGTTTTGAGGGCGCGGCGCAGGGACTCCTCGCTGAAGGTCGTCGACGTGCCCACGAGGGACGAGAGCGACATGGTCACTTGCATCTTGACGCGGCTGAAGTTCTGTAATGAATACAAGAAAGTTTGAAAAACTAAAACATAACTACGAAAATGTTATTCATACACAACCATTAACATTCATATAAAAATTAAAATAATACCTATAAATTTGTCAATCAGAAAGGCCCCCAACGGAATGTACACGGCTCAAAGGTACCCATTATTCTAGCTGCATTTCTTCTGAATGCAATGCAAAAAAATGCATAAGCAATGGAAATCCTTCGAACCAGGTACCAGCCGAAGGGTAAAAGTAAAGCGAAAGTTCTTACTCAAAAGAACATTTAACAAGTGTTTGTTGTGCAAGTGCAACATTAGTTTATAGCGAGCAAAGATGAATGATTGAGTTGTCTAAATCAAAAAAATATGGCGCTATTTTGTAAAACGGATATGCAAAGTTTTCAAATGTCGTCGATGCCGATCTTCATGTCCAGACAGGGTTAATCCGAGTACATATACAACATTCAAGGGACATCCGCGAACCACGGGCTATACTACTATGTAGATCAGTACAATACACGGTGATTTTTTATTGGTTCTGAAGCAGAAGGCCACTTCATAGGCATCGTTAGTAAGACCTAATTAGCTGGTCAAAATTAAAATTCAGAAACAAAAAATGTTGACTAAAACTCGAAAGTAAAATTGTGAGGTCAATTAGTAGTACCGCCGCCATACACCGCCCGCCGGCCGGCCGGGGTCATCGGCATTACGCAGTAGGCGGCCGGCGTATAACTACGTGGTCTCGATCGAAAATCATTTACGCAACTTTTTTATCTTATGACATACAGAAATTTGAATTACGTATATGGATAGAGGAATTTATTTACTATACGACATTTTTTTTTCCAAAACCAATGAAAAGTCAGCGTGTATAATGATAATGAATGAAACAGTAAAAAAACGAAAAAAAAACGAAATTCTACACTCCCATACAAATTGCCCGGACAACTACACACTTTTGTATGGAAATGTCATTCTTAGTTTTTAATTTTATTGTACTATAGTGATGTAGTATAGTCCGTGGTTCGATTAATTACGGGTATGTCCTTTCCACGTTGTAGAAATTGTCACACATGTTAAGGAGTTGATATCGGACAGAGAGAGATGGAAGCATTGGTCGCTCCTCAGATTTCGCATAAAAAGAGTATAATGGCAAACTGACGTTGCCGAGTTGGTAGTGTTGCCGCATGAGCGCGTACAGCGTGGCGGCGGCGTGCGCGCGCGTGTGCGGCGCCAGCGCGGCGCAGTGCCGCAGCAGCACGCGGCACGTGCCCGACTCCTCGCCGCAGCACGACCAGCCCAGCTGCAAACAAACATTACTATTTCACAAAAAAATACCCCAGCTTCATTTTCGTTGAGAAGTTCCTACCATATTTTCAAAGTAAGTACTTTAACAAATCTTCACCGTGCCGTGTGAGTAGAATAGGTCCACTCCAAGTTCTCCCGTGGATGTCGTAAAAGGCGACTTAGGAAATACATGCTAAACTAAGCTTATTAACTTCTATAAGATCCCTCCAACCCACTTGACCAGCGAGGAGTCTGTAGGCCGAATCCTCTACCTGCTCTGGCCAAGTATGGCTCTGGTAGTATATCAGAGGGTCATGCTCCTGCAGTTGAGACAAAAAAACCTGATGATGATGACCTTCACCGAATTTTTTTTATGTTAGTGATGGTTAGTGATCACCCCAGCCCATGGACAACTGCAACACCAGAGTGTAACAAGAGCAGTACCGGCCTTTCAGGAAGATATAAACTCGTTTATGTCGTAATGGAACCAAATAGATTGTCTTGGAACTATTATTATTGATCTGAGATTTACAAACTAGTCTGTTAATATACGACACCCAGTTTAAATTAGTATGAATGTGAAAATATAGTGAAAATGTATCTAGAAGAAGAAGAATATTCGAGAACGATTAATATTGTGCCAGAACAATCTAGTAGGAGAAACTTAAAGAGTTGTTACCATAGACATTTTCATACAAATGTAATCTAGCTTTTGCGGTGCACTCCTGGCCCGTAGACAGTGATGGACCGAACCAGATCCAATAATAAGGCTTCTTTAGTACCTTAGTGGTCGTTATACCATACCTTGACGATGAGCGCCCGCACAGAAGCAAACATGTGCTGCAGCACGGCGGTGCTCTGGTTGCGCTGCAGCGCGCGCAGCAGCACCTGCAGCGCCGCGCTGCACACGCTCTGCCCGCAGTCCAGGTTGCTGCAAGTCTGCACACATTTATGTTACAGTGTCATTTATTATACAATTTAAAAACATTTATAATACAACTGCCGTCATTTAAATTACAGTGTTTGGAATAAAATCAAAATGAAATTATGATCAAAAAAATCGACACGATTCCATTTAAGTCATACGTGTGAACAGCGAACTGAAGGGTGACTTCAAACATAGATACCGACCTATAAATAAATATTCTCTATTTAATTTTACAAATTTGGCAGGAGGAGGGGGTTACTCCACTCTTACGTTGGACATTGTACATCAAAACTTGAACATGTTATCGTTTTGTCTCATTATTATATCTGTATGGAAACAGTGGGGTGAGGATTTTCAAAAATATGGGATACATCCGACGCAGCAAAACAACCTGGCAACTGATGGTCCAATGACAATAGTCGACTAGCACCAGATGGCAACACAGTCACGTCAGGTCCTGACTTGACTGTGTTGCCATCTGGAGTAATATACAATACATAATTTGAAAACCCTTATTAGTCCGGGTTTTATTTGAAGTTCATACCTGCACGATGGTCTCCAAGGCATGCAGTAAGGTGAGTGACACCTCCCCGGCCAAGGCTGCTGATAGGTCCGGCCAGGCCTGTGCGGGTGACGTGGCCTGCTCCCGCGCCCCGCGCGTCCACTCCCCCTTGCGCCAGCGCTCCCGCTTGCACGCCCCTACGTTAGACCCCGCTGCAGTCACATATTATAAAGGGGTCAGGGGCATGCACGAGGTTGACAACAACAAAGGTAAATTGGTAAAGAAACAAAGGAGTTGAGCTGTATTTTGAACAATGATGCGTAAGTGCGTTTGTGAAGTCATATAAAACTAACAAATCCCTTCTTCTATAGGGCGTTTGAAAAGCATCAAGCATGGACGAGGTTAACTCTTGTAACATGGCCAATTCGCTTGTCAAGTAATTTTTGAAAAAAAAAACTAATTCGTAAATCGTTTCGAGGAATAGCCTCAAGGATAGTTTCTAAAATCAGATTTTAAAAAAGGGTCTTACTTATTTAGATATTTGCTAAATCACAATGACCTTCATTTTCAAGGTCAAGCTTATTTGAGGAAGTGACATCACGATGAAGATCCTTTGAGTAAAGTTGGCAATTTTCACTTTCAGTACAGAACTGTATCGACACCTGATCGACACTTTCACTGTCACCTACCAATACAACAACTTGACAAGCAACATAACGATGGTAATTTATACAGGAGACATTGATAGTTGCCAAACAAAATGTTATTGTTTTTTTAGTGCAAGCATAGGAAAAATGTAAATTTCGATTGTTGTCGTCACTTCTGGTGTAATGTTTAAAGAACATGAAAAATCCTGATAACAAGTAGAATTTTTTATTTAGATTACTTTCTTGAAATATCTCTATTTTCGATTAAAGGCACCTTAACACTTTAATATTCGTAAGTTGACAAGCCAATTCCGCTGACAGGTTCGACTAACCTGCTACAACCTGCGCCGCGCGCCCACTTCACATTATAAAGTGGTGAGGGACATACACGAGGTCATGGTGGGTATAAGCACAAATAATATTATGACAATAACAATACGAAAGCTAAATAGTAGATCAATAAATTGAATTGGGTATTTGATTGTATTTGCTATTGGAATATATTTTATACATAGCTACATACATATACATATTTTACACTTACTTTGAGAGGATAAAAATCTTTTGTTTTCGATATCGACAGTACAGTCTTACTCAGACCCCCAAATTCATAAAATTTAAGAAACGTTTGCTAAAGCTCTTTTTGTTATAATTTTGTCTCGTTCTTGCTATGTCAAATATTGAAAAGAGGCAAAGGGCCAAAAGATATTTTAACTAAAAAAAGTTTAGTAAACGCCTATAATTTTTTACGAATATGAGTCTATAGTCTCTGTCTACCCCTGTGGGAAACAGGTGTGATATTCTGCCTACCCCTGTGGGAAACAGGCGTGATATTATGTATGTATTTATGTAAGGGAGAGTAGAGGTGTGGACTAACTCGTACCTTTCCTCCTCATGATGAAGTCGGACCTGGCGGAGCCCTGTCCCAGGATGACGTCCTCCAGCTTGGCCTTGATGTCCGTGGTCTTGCGCACGTTTTGCTGCGCGCACTTCAGGATTTCTTTGCGACCCTGGCACAAAAGTTAGATATTTACTTTAATTTCAAGTGTTCCCGTGGATGTCGTAGAAGGCAACTTAGGAATTACAAACTTAACAAAGCTTATTAACATCAATAAGGCCTCTCGTAGGCTAAGACTTTTGGCTGCTCTAGCCAAGAATGGCTCTGGTAGTGCAAGGTCGTGCTCCTGCAGTGGAGACTTTTACAATTTTAATTTTAGTAGCTGAGAACTGCTATTATAATTGTTAAACCGTGTTTATGATACATCAAATAAATTATATTTCTTTTTTTCTAATATTATACCTTTTTTGTTTACTAGCCTATTTAGGTACACTATACCTACAACAATATGTGTACGGGACCTTATGGGGCAGATATAAAAAAAGAATGAAAGATACCTTATACTCAAAGGCCATTTTAGCTTAATGTGGGTGTGGAAGGTGGATGAAGGAATAAAAATAATGACGGGTTGCTAGCTGCATCGCCTAGTAACAAGATTCAATTTTTTGCCTATTCCTTCGATCTGCTCTTACGATCTGCCCGGGAAGAGAAGCAGCTGGTACATTCTTAGATTTTTCTTTTCTCCCAAACCTCCTTGCCTACATCAAGCTAAAAGTGGCCTTTGAGTCTTGCAGCCCTGGGCTCTATCGGCTTAGAGCCGCTGCGCAAGACTTAAAAATGCTCTGTCTGTGAGTAAGTATGTATGTAAGTATGTACCTTATACTCCTGGCACTTGAAGCACAGGTCAATCAGCGCCAGCAGCCCGTGCAGCCGCGGCGCGGGCAGGTCGGCCACACACGCCGACAGCACGCTGCGGTCCGTCCACTTGAGTACCCACACTAAGCACATCAGAAGGTTGCGGCTCGTCTCGCTGTTGAACGGGGCGCGACCGCTCTGTACACAAAAAAAAACAAAATTTATATTTTTTCAAAAAAAAATCCCCTTTGGCGTGGCGTGGACTTGCCAACTCGCCACGGCCAGCGCGGCGTTTTAAAGCCAATTACCTCTTAATGGCTCAAGGTGGTACAACGCGCTATGGAAAGGGCTATGCTCGGTGTTTCTCTACGTGATCGAATCGGAAATGAGGAAATTCGTAGGAGAACTTAAGTCACTGACATAGCCCAGCGGATTAGCTCGTTGAAATGGCAGTGAACTAATGGCCGATGGGGCAAAAAGGTTCTTGAATGGCGACTACGTACTGGCAAGCGAAGCGTAGGACACCCACCCACAAGGTGGTCTGACGACCTGACCAAGGTCGCTGGAAGGCAAAGGATGCAAAGTATTAGGCACATAATACCTACTCTACCAAAATGAACACTTTCCCAAAATGACCACTTTTTCATAATGACTACTGCTTTTCCCAAAATGACCACTTTACCAAAATGACCACATTTTCATAATGACTACTGCTGTTCCCAAAATGTCCCTTTTCCCAAAATGACCACTTTTACATAATGACTACTACTTTTCCCAAAATGACCACTTTTTCAAAATGACTAATTTCCCAAAACTACCAATTTTTCATAATGACTACTGCTGTTCCCAAATTGACCACTTTACCAAAATGACCTTAGAAAATACTCAAAATACCGATTTTTATGATGTACCTGGACCGTAGGTAGTGCCTTCTGGAATGAAGCTTTCAGGTACATAATATCTACTTTATTCCCATTTTAAAAACTCAAGCACCACTTTAAAAAAAAGAACAATGATTAATTTTTAAATGTACCTAAGTAACAAAGTTATTCACGTCCAACAATAAAAAAGTCGCTAAACTAAATCTTAAATCTTTTGATTTAAGATAAGGTTTTTTAATAATGAGTTATTGGTTTCTTTAAAAATTATTTGTTATAATAACAACACAATTATTGCAATGCATTTTCATAACTAAAAAAATAATCTTATATTCTATTTGGAGACCTATGGACTCACAAGAAACCTACTGAACCTAAAATTAATAATATTTTATATTTCTATATAAAAAAATTATTTAAATTTTAGCCCCATATCAAGTTTCAAAAATATTACTTTTTTTTGGAAAATTGGTCATTTTAGAAATCCTTGGGAGGTTGAGGATTTGAGAATTATCTAGAGTGTTTGGCGCACTCAAGGAGTCTCTCTATACAGAAATAATAATAAAATCTGGTCCTTTCATATTGCATTGTAATTTTGTACTTGAATATATGAGCTGTTAATTTATTTGTAATATAATAAGGGTTTTCAAAAATATGGGACACCAGATGCTAGCACAATTGGATACATAATACATTAATAATATTGGATACATTTGACGAAGCAAAAGAACCTGTCAAGTGATAGTCCAAAACAACAGTACATCTGACGTCACTGCACTGTGGTGCCATCTATCTCTAAGTGAGTTTCATGGAATATTTAAAAAAAATACCTGTTTGAATTCACCCTCAGGCGACGGCGGTGAGTATAGACTTCCGAACTGGCTCAGCTCGTTGTCCAACTGAAGTACATCTTAAACAAAATAATTAGCATGAAAAGTTGACTGTTATTACTAGGGACTTACAGCGATCGATATCGTTGTTTACCAGATATTTCGACGACCCTTCTATTGTCGTAGTCGCTGGCGGACAAAGAAACTGCGATGGATGTTCGGCTGTTAAGGGTAACTATATAGGTCTTCCCTCTTTCTTCGTCATTTGTTGCATCCGCCAGCGACTATGACGGCAGAAGGATCATCGAAATATCTGGCAAACAACGATACAAAAGTAATAGGAATAACAGGAAAGGGTCGGTCTCGGCGAACACTCTGCGACCGAATTGCATACGTTCTAAAAAAAGAAATGGTAAAAAGTATCCGTAACCTAAGGGCATGTATGAAGAGATTAATGAGTGTAAATGAAGTGAATGAGGTTTGTCAGGTAGCAAGTGGAGGTTCATAGTCTTTGCTTACCCCTGCGGGAAACAGGCGTGATATTATGTAGGTATGTATGTATAAGGGTCAGTTCAGACTGAGACGCGACGTGACGCGACATGGCGTGCTTTTAGAAAAAAAAAATAGAAATTTATTTATTTACTACTCAAAAAGATACATATTGTAGTGTTCCGTACAACGCTGCACTGCGCAGCGTGGCCCAGCGGTTTTTCGTTCAAATTAGTATCTTTGTGTGTAGTAAACACAACAAAGTTTCATTTTTCTTCAAAGTGCGCGCCATGTCGCGTTGCGTCGCGTCTCATACTGAACTGACCCTAAGTCTTGTAATAATAATAACATAAATTATGAATAAAAAATTGAGTAGAATCAAGGGTATCCCGCATAAAGTTACCTTTCCCATGCGCGCCCCGGTACAGCTGGTGCAGCGCGTCCATGACGGCGCCGAGCAGCGGCAGGTAGAGCGCGGCGAGGCGCGCGCGCAGCTCGGGCCGCGCCAGCCGCGCGTCCGCGTCGTGCGCCGCCAGCAGCGCCGCCACGCCGCCCACCGCCGCCGCCTGCAGCACCGGGCTCCTGACGGAAATAAATACTCTATATGGAAACTCGTCTAAAACGCAACTCGGAACTAGTTTAAATAGCAACTCGTCTAAGTTGCAAGTAGTCTTAAATGTTATTTTGAACAATCGCGGCTAGTCCCCTATGTTATTATGTCTACTGCTGAAAGTGGTCTAAATGTGTTTTGTGAATAAAGTTCAAACTCTTTTTAGGATTCCGAAGGCTTGCAGCACCGGACTCCTGAGCAGTAAGACGTGTGTCGGAAATCGGGACATTTTTGTGAAAAGAGCAGATTACTAGAAACTAAGAGAATTTGATAAGTAAAAACACATTTTATGCAACTTTCTCTCGACATGAAAAACAACTTTTCTTTCTGATTTTGCACCCGGATGTAAACCATTCCGTCTCTGATCACCGAAACTGCTGTGTCCAAAATTTTGAAAAAGAAAAACGAAATATAACTCATTGCTTGTAAATTACAGGATCTCCTCGATCGGATTTTATGATTTGCGCGGACCAATTTTGATGAAAGTATTCAATATTTACATATAATAAAAGAGTAAAAAAATGTGTCTGTACATTAAATATAATTCCAATTTTTTTTAAATTCTGTCTTTTGTATACGCTAATCTCCGAAAATACTGGACGAATTTGGTTGAAACTTTTTCGTTATACAGCTGTTAAGCCTGGGCAACATATAGGGTACAATTGATTTTACAATATGGAACACCTGAACTCCAGCTAAACTATAAGAAATATAAAAATGACACTTTAGCAAAAGTTGTTCAGCCTGATGAGCCTTTTCGTCCACTAGCTAGTATTTTATATTAATCAGAACTTACTGCAGTTCCAAAGCATTAGTGAGCTCCGTCAGAAGCAGCCCAGCCAGGTAGTGCCTGGACCTGAACTCGTGGCTCAGCTGGTGCTGGACCGCCGATACGCTGGACTGCGACGCCAGGGAGTGGGACGAGGGCGCGGGGGAGACGGTGCCCGGGCCACTGGAGGGGCCCGCGGGCGGCAGGTTAAGTGAGACGTAGTGCTCGTGCGAGCAGATGATGCGGAGGAATGCCAGCTGTTAAAGAAACAACACTTTTGAACTCTACTAGCTACAAGCTAGTCCTACTTTATACTATTTATTATGAGAAACTTATTAATAAAGAGCGTCCTAATCCAACCGTGTTTTAATACAGTCGCCTCTTACACTACATGGCGACCCTGCCAGGATTGTTGACTACAAATTATTTTGGAACCCCTAGCTATTATACAACGTGTAAATCTGAAAAAGTCTTACTACGGGACCATTTCTGAAATCGTATAAAAAACTGCAGCTTCTTACAAAATAAAATACCTACCGTGTCGAAATGTATGGAGCTACATACAGAATTTTTTGTGCGATTGAAGAGATGGTCCCGTAGTAAAAATTGTTCACATTTACTAGTACGTTTACTTTTTCGGCTTGATACCCCCTTTTCGTTACACATTGTATTGAAATCTTGGAAATCTTCCTTACCATTTCCTTTCCTTTTATTTGGGGTAGGTGCAGTATTACTTATCCCTCTATTTTGCTTTATTACGCGTTATTTCTTAAAACTTTATCCATAAAGTAAATGAAATATTTATTTTTATAAAAAAATACAAGTTTCAATAAATGGAGGACCTACCGCCTTTCCTTTACTTTTTGTTGGGATTAACGAGAAAGGACGTGATCTATCTTCGTTAGTCCCAGAAAAAAAGTTCTTGCTTGGTCCCGTTTATATGCATAAATCATGTAACACATTATATCCAAAATCATCATTACTTAAAATTATATAAACCTGTAGCTTGCACATAAGTAATAAAATTTGACACTAATAAAATTAACACATACAAAAAGATAACACCGCCGTGTGGTATCCGGCAGAGTAGAATAGGACCACTCCAAGTTTTCCTGTGGATATTGTAGAAGGCGACTTAGGGAATACAAGCTGAACAAAGCATATGAACATCAATGAGACCTCTCCAACCGCGCGACTCCAACAGCGAGGAGAGTGTAGGCCAAGTTCTCTGTCTGCTCTAGCCAAGTATGTGTGTGCTCTAGTAGTACAGAGAGGGTTGTGCTCTTGCAGTGGAGACAAAAGGACCTAAAGATGAAAAGATGAAAAAGATAACAGATAAAAGAGATAAAGAGCAGGCGCACCTTATAATGTACCAACGGTACCGCATCAGGCAAAGACGCGATCTTCGCGGACATCTGCTTGTAGTAGCTCCGGATGAGGTTAAAGACGTAGCCGCGGTCCATCACACTGAGCAGGTCTAACAGGTAGAAAACCAGGCTTAAAAGACAAAAGATAATAGAGACAAAGAGAAGGTGTACCTTATAGTGTACTAACGGTACCGCATCAGGCAAAGACGCGATCTTCGCGGACATCTGCTTGTAGTAGCTCCGGATGCGGTTAAAGACGTAGCCGCGATCCATCACACTGAGCAGGTCGAACAGGAAGAAAGCCAGGCTTGAAAGAAAAGAGATAAAGAGCAGGCGTACCTTATAGTGTACCAACGGTACCGCATCAGGCAAGGACGCGATCTTCGCGGACATCTGCTTGTAGTAGCTCCGGATGAGGTTAAAGACGTAGCCGCGATCCATCACACTGAGCAGGTCGAACAGGAAGAAAGCCAGGCTTGAAAGAAAAGAGATAAAGAGCAGGCGTACCTTATAGTGTACCAACGGTACCGCATCAGGCAAGGACGCGATCTTCGCGGACATCTGCTTGTAGTAGCTCCGGATGAGGTTAAAGACGTAGCCGCGATCCATCACACTGAGCAGGTCGAACAGGAAAAAAGCCAGGCTGTTGTTCAGGCTTTGCGTAAGCCGGCTGTTCTTGCCGTATCTAAAAAGAAAAAAGTTTTTTTTACAAAAAAAAAAACGATTTTGTGTTTTTTTTTATATCCAAAGTTCTTATATGTGAGACAAACTAGCGATCCATCACACTGGGCAGGACTAAAAAAAAAGTTAAAAAAGAATCTATTTTATGCAACAGTTGTATAAGAAGCGTCAAAAAATGCGAGTGGCGCAGGTTACGATGCGAGCTTATTTGACGTACTCATACAAAGGTGAATATAATAATTTAACTACAAAGAAAAATAAGAAAATGTTTGACATGTTTGGAAGACATTAGGTATCAATGGTAAACTATTTTATTTTTTCTTGACGTCTTCCCACGATAATGCCTTGAATTTGACATTGTTAAGACGCTTGTTTATATTGTAAAGAAACAATACGCAGTAAGGTTCCACGCGTGCGGCGTCCCTCTGCCATTTGAGCGTTCGAACACACGGCTAGCCGGTAGGTGCTTATAGCGCGACCTTGAACGAGTGACGGAGGCCTGTTCCAGTGACTGGATATCCAGTCTCTACAAACCTAGAGATGATCTCTGATGTGACGTTGTTGACGAGTGTGGTGAGATCGTCGGTGAACTGCTCGGGGAAGCGTGCCTTGCGCGGCGCCTCGTGCGCGCCACTCCAGTACAAGTACTCCACCATAGACTTCACCATCAGCTCGAACAGCGCCCTGGAAGCATGCGCCATCATCATCATCATCAACAGCCTTCCATATCCCACTGCTGGGAATAGGCCTATCTCAATGTATGCCATCCTTTTTGGCATTATCATTGAGTGTTTTAAGGCTAAAACATGACCACCAGATGGCAGGTTTTTTTGCTTCGTGAAATGTATTCAATAACAGCAGCTTTTTGGGCCTGATTCACTGTGCTGCCATCTGTTATATCTAAAGAAAAAACTAATCGGCACTATACCTATTACCTATCAGTAGTTATACGTAGTATATTATTACTCTGTGATCGGTAGCTTTTCTTTAAAAAAGTTAATAATATTGTCACACGTGATGTATACTAAAGTTATTGATGATTAGGTGTATGCTTTTTTACCTTTACTAAATAAATATTTGATTCTTCGATATACCTATCTCAGTGGCAAACACTAGTATCATTTTTCAAGCTGCCTTAAAGTATCTGACAAAGCTAGACGACATCCATACAACAATGGCAGCTGGAACCAACGGCTTACCGTGTTTTCCTAAGCAGCCGTCAAGCTTCATCAGATGTCTTTAGGCAGCTTGAAAACCCTGAAATCAGTGTTGGCCAGAATTTATTAAAGTCTTACCAAGAATTGTGCATAGCAAGGTCTCTGGTAGCCCCGCTGGCAACCACCCATTGCAGCGCCAATTCTTCATGCAGGATCTTGCACGATCCGTCACTCATTACTGTGGATAAAATAAAAATAAATATTATTGGTCATTAAGGACACAAAGTATTGCCGCGAAATTACTAAAAGTAGAACGTACATCTATATCTGTGAGTATAACATTCGAGATGAATCTTCCAGAACAGTCAAGCAGTACCTAGATTGTTTTACGACAATGCTGGATTTTCGAGAACAATGTAAAATATTCGATTTGAAGAATGTGGAATGTTCGAGAACAACCTAGAATGTTCTAATTGTCTCTAACTTTTCTAGATGCACGATCATCAAAAGTCAATTATGTACATATACATCAGAAAGTACACGAACTTTCTAGAAATTTCTTGGTACCAATACAACGCTACACAGGCTGACTGGTACATCACGTGTTACATATTGAAAGGGGCACTTAGTACTCGATTCTTTTTTTAATTTATTTGGTTCGCTAACTGGCTTAACAACACACAAGTTTACACAAATACAAATTAGAAGATGCAAGTTTGATGTATCGGCATATAAAGTATCTAGGGTAACATCTCTGGAGCCAGTAATAAACGCGCATTCAAACGACTTGGTTGTTTTACTCACATACATATCAAATTTGCCAACCTATTTAGAGAGGACACAGCATGCACATTTGATAAATTGCTCTGAGTCATTTTATTATTATTGTTATTTTTGCGCCGGCAGGTACTACTTACCTGCCGGCGGCAGCGGTAGCCCGATGTCGCGGTCGGTGAGCGCGGGCCGCGGGATGGTGCACTGGTACTGGATGTAGCTGCTGATCAGCGAGCTGCGCCCGTGCGGGTCGCATGTGGCGCCCTCTGCCATTCCCTGCAAACATTTCGGCGTCACACAAGAGACAACTAAAGTACTGAAAATTGCTCGCGTTCCTATACCTTTTGTGTGATCAGCTATAGATCTATCCAATAGATATTTGCGACATGGACCAACAGTTTCCAGAAACTCGAAACAGATTATTTTTTCTAAATGTCAAAACAAAAATGTTCTATGGGATTTGTATGACATAAAGACTAATCACGTCATAGTTTCTTGTTGTCAAATAGCGCTGTATATCAGTTTTTTCGCAATAATAA
Organism: Acrobasis consociella; assembly: GCA_963555685.1. NCBI lineage: Eukaryota > Metazoa > Arthropoda > Insecta > Lepidoptera > Pyralidae > Acrobasis > Acrobasis consociella. Next base: position 2,491,775 of record OY743106.1, read on the forward strand.
ATTTTAAAATAACTGACAAAGACAAGTGACGTTTTTTTCTATTATCAGTACCAAACAATTAACGAAAAGTTAAGGGAAAGATTAGACATACTAGCGTATGACGTCACAAGCCACTAACAACACTCACAGCGATATCCGCGAAGATCTGCGCCAAGCAAGTAAACACGTCCTGCGCGATGTTGAGCACCTGCCCCGCCAGGCTGGGCGGCGCCACCAGCAGCTGCAGCAGCTTGTCCAGCACGACCGGCAGGTAGCGGGCCAGCGTCTCCACGTTGGCCGTCGGCAGCTCGGATATGCTGCAAGAGAATGTACGAGTTTTTAACGATGGAGGTTCAATTTAAAGCACCACGGCTGTCAAAAACGCCATCTAGTGATGATAGAAGAACTATCGATATGATTAGAATTGATACCGATACGAGAAATAGATGGCGCTATCTGTTTTTGCTGGGGAAAATTCCTTACTTTCAAGCGTTAAACTTCAGTAACATTTAAGAGGCGGAACCGATATTCATTAAACATAGCTAATGTTAAGAATCACTGCAAGGAAACGCATCGAAATCTATAACCCATTCAAGCGCTACGATGCTACAGACAGACAGTCAAACTTATAAAACCCCTTTAACCCCTCTTTTTGTTGGGGGTTAAAAATACGGTAATTTGACTTTTATTTTTATTCATATCTATTATAACATATCTGAAACCGAAAACCAATTTTTTTTCTAAACCGATGGTGGAAACTTAAAATGGGTTTGGTCTACATTTTCCATGCAGGCCGAACTGACACTGACTAACTGCCTCCGTGGTGTAGTGGTTAGAGCGTTCGGCTCATACCCGGAGGTCGCGGGTTCGATTCCCGGCGTGGGTAACGACTATTTGTTGTTGTCCTAGTTTTGTTAGGACATTGTAGGCTGATCACCTAATTGTCTGAAAAAGTAAGATGATCCGTGCTTCGGAGGGCACGTTAAGCCGTCGGTCCCGCCGGTCTCTGTCTTTGACATTGGTCGTTGCCTAAAAACCATGTCAGAGGCCTTTAAGGCGGTTTAAAAACTCTGACACTAGTGTTAGTCACTAACACACACGATAAGAAGAAGAAGACTGACGTTTATAAACTTTGTTAAGCGTATTTCCTAACTCGCCTTCTACGACATCCACGGGAGGACTTGGATCCTATTCTTTTCTACCGGAAACCACACGGCAATTGACGTTTTACCTGGCTCGAAGTTCAGACTCCATATTGGCCAACCCGATTCTTGTCGGTATATTGCCCTCTTGGACCGCCTCGCAAGCCATGGCGAATCGCTCAATGTAGCCATCCTACAAACAAAAAAAAATCATTTACTGAATTTTAAAATAAAAAATTAAACCAGTCATGTGCGTTTCTGACTCGTACATAAAGGGTTCTGTATCTCCGAATAATGTTATAATAATTGGCCAAGTGCGTGTCAGGCCACGCGCAGTGTAGGGTTCCGTAGTTGTAAATGCCAACTTTGAGTTCATGCCACTAAAACGTCTAAGTATCTTTGAATTTGTATGAAATTTTCCTTTTCGAACACATTTTATAAGTTGATCGCCTATAACTTTTTAATTTGTTAACCCTACTTAGCTCTGATAGTTTTCCTATAAACTATATCTGTGATTTTTTTCACGTGTCCATATATAACCCTTTAGTAGATAGATTGGGGGGACGCGTGACTTTAACAAAAAAATTCACTTAAAACCTAAATATTTCAGACACGGATCCCTAAATCAAAAAATGGTGTTCCCAAGCTCATAATATTTTTGAAAGACCTATTCAACGATACCCCACACAATGATTTTGTAGAGAAAAAAAATATTGACTTCCTTTTTACTTGAATGGCAGCTACCCTAAAAAAAAATTTGTTTCCATATTTTATTTTACGACTTTTTTGCCATGATTAATATACATATCCATGCCAAATTACAGCTTTCTAGTACTCACAGCTTCTGAGTAGGACCGCGGACGGACAGACAGACAGACAGACATGGCGAAACTATAAGGGTTATATCCAAACTATAAGGGTTATAAGGGTCAATATCCTTGTTTACTACGGAACCCTAAAAACGGTACGGTTCAAGAGATAGAACCCGGTAATAGACAATCGGACACAGACAGCGGAATTTCAGTAATAGGGACCCGTTGGGTACGGATCCCTTAAAAATGCAGAACTAAAAATATTTAGCGCCGCGCCTTTTTTCGTAAAACATATTTACATATTTTTTAGACGCACAATGTAAAGGCAAAAAGAACAGCTTACCAAAGGATGCACGGTGGTGTAGGGATCCAAACAGATGCTGAAGATCGGCTTATGGTTGTCTATCCACCTGGTGCCCGGCAACAGTACGTCCGGGAAGATGTACGAGTAGTTTGGCGGAGGTTCCTCTTGCATCACTGGCAGGTTGAACTCGCCGCAAGTTAGTTTGCCGTTGCGGCATAGAGGAAGCCACTGGAACAATTTAGTTATTTCCATTATGTGTAAGGATTTTTTTTAAACACTTTAAACACGCCAAAAATTGCTGCAAATAGTTTAAAAGCGTAAAAATCGGAACGATTGATCTTTAGTACATACGAATAAATTTGGCCCGTAGCACGAAAAAACACAAAAAGCGGCCAAGTGCGAGTCGGACTCGCCCATGAAGGGTTCCGTAGTAGTATTTTTTTAAAATTTTTATATTTGAGTTGATTGAATGAAAGGTAAATTGCAGTTTATGACATATTAAAAAAAAACTTCTTACTAGATCTTGTTCAAACCAATTTTCGCTGGTAGTTTTCATGGTAATGAACATCATATATTTTTTTTAGTTTTATCATTCTCTTATTTTAGAAGTTACGGGGGGGGGGACACACTTTTTTCCACTTTGGAAGTGTCTCTCGCGCAAAGTATTCAGTTTAGAATAAAATGATATTAGAAACCTCAATATCATTTCTGAAGACCTATCCATAGATACCCCACACGTATGGGTTTGATGAAAAATATTTTTTGAGTTTCAGTTCTAAGTATGGGGAACCCCCATAATTTATTGTTTTTTTTCTATTTTTGTGTCAAAACCTTAATGCGGTTCACATAATACATCTACTTACCAAGTTTCAACAGTATAGGTCTTATAGTTTCGGAAAAAAGTGGCTGTGACATACGGACGGACAGACAGACAGACAGACATGACGAATCTATAAGGGTTCCGTTTTTGCCATTTGGCTACGGAACCCTAAAAAGGATAGGAGTTATGACGTCATCTCTTTTTGGACAGAAAAAAAGTTTTGTTTTGTTTTGATACCTATCGAGTGTGGTATCTAATGAAAGGGCTTACTAAGACGATTCCAAAAATATATCATATCATTTATTTCAGTCACATTTTCAAAATATATTAATTTTGGGCTCCTCCAAATACCTGAAATGACATTATTCAAACTGCGCGGGCATTTATTATATGGTCTTACTTACTAATTACTTGGTCCTTTCATACACACATTAAAATTTTAGGAACATTATATGAGACAGACATTTCACTCTCTTCTTCTCTTACCGAGTATCCGACGGGAGTTTCAACATTCTTCTCCTGCTCAGGGGCTACGGGCTTCCTCTGACAGGACACATGTAGAAACGTGAAGAGCAGGTGGTGTTGGTCGCCAAGGTCTGCTGGAAGCTTGATTTTTATCTCGTCGTATAGTGACGGGTTCCTGTGAAAACGTGAAAACAAAAACTATGATCATACTATATAATTTTAGAGATTCGCGGTTACAATGACTGTTAAATCCACGACCTTTCGTGCCCAAAGCCTTGCGCAAACAGTCTTCCAAAGCTTGCACTAGCTGAGCCATCCCGGAGCCACTGCGACTGCTTAATTAGTTGCAGAGCGTTTTGTATGGCCTGGAATGCGAAAAGATTGTCGCGAGTGGGCAAGGACGTGCTTGGCTTGTCAACGCGCAAAAGTGAGTCGACATGTGTCTGCACCTTTAGGCAATTTCGACTTACCCCGCGCACGCTTTAAACACGCTTTGGTTGCCCGATCGACATTGTAACAGACCGCGGCCGTCAATTCGAGTCTGCACTGTTCCAATATTTGGCGAAGACCATCGGCTTCCAACACAAACGGACAACCGCGTATCATCCGGCGTGTAATGGACTCATCAAGCGATTCCATAGGCAGCTCAAGGCTTCCATCACATGCCATGCCGATTCAAATTGGACAGAGGTACTACCCCTGGTCCTATTAGGCGTACGCAGTGCTTTTAAGGAGGATTTATGTTCCTCTGCAGAACTTCTTTATGGTGAGCCATTAATGACCGTTTCTGTTGACCGGCTTAAACCGGCTTTCATAATGTCTGACGAAGGCCAGGACACTTGTCCAACTCCGTCAGCTTTACCATCGACGGCACCTAACGAGGTAATTAAGCCTACTAAGGTTACACGTTCTGGTCGTCACGTCCGTTTCCCGGATTATTATCGCCCCTAATCAGGTTTCTGGGGGGGAGTGATGTGGGTGACTCCCACTATTTACTTTATTAAAAAAATATCTATATTACTTATTATTTAAAAATATAATTATATTTATTATTATACTATATACTGTTATTATAAATATCTATACAAATACCTTACACTTACTTACACACTTATCTATATATACACCTTCATACATCTTACATACTTACATAACTAATTAATATAACATAATAAATATCACTTACCGTGCGTTGCGTATTTGTTCGTTCGAGGCGAATGTAAACGCGCACTCGGTACCCGTTTACGTCACACGGTTGCGCGGGCGCATCGCTGCCGGCTCACCGCTAGTCGGGACTTACTCAGACGCCGACCCGCACGTCGCTCGCGCTCTGGATACCTTTGTTTGCTAATGCTTACGATCGCTAGTACCCACTGCTATTTATCTGTGCTATCTCATCTTCATTCTCCTTTCATTGTATGTACTGTATATGCTGTGTGAGTGATTAAACTGTTAAACTGAAGTGCGTGGCTTGCTTTATTTCAACGCTTATTGGATTATCTGGTAACGTACCTATCACTTATTCATCACTCCACATCAAGCAATCGCTTCAATAGTATTACGGGACTTTCATTTTTTGCCAGATATATCGATGACCTTCCTGCCGTTATGGTCGCTGGCGAATGATACTGCCATAAGTGTTATGGTATTTATATTACCATACAATTTGCCCGGGCGGCTGCAAACGTTAGTATGGATATGCAATTTTTTTTTTATATATATATTATATAGCAATAGCCCGTGGTTCGATTTATTACGGATATGTCTCTTCCATGTTGTATATACTATAACGTCTTTATACCTAGCGGGGCAGACAGAGCACAAGGCCGCATACAGCCCAGGCCCATGCCTAGCCTACCCATCCCCATCCAAACATTTTTATTTCTTTTACTTGTCACTAGATGGCGCTATAAGGTATTAATTAAAACATTAAAATATTTTAGCGCTATTATTGAAATAAAGTAGTACAAGTAGTAAAATTAATTAAATATGACTTACATGAATTGCAAAAACTGTTTTTTAAAGTATATTCAACACTTCCTTTGTCACTTTTTTGCAAATCGTGGTGCTGCCATCTCTGTGTGCCTACCCGCAACCGTATTGCCTACTTACGGGCCCTCTTATAGTTTCTATGGCGTTGGGTATCTGTTACGTTAGTAATTATATTATCTTTGATACATACTTGTTATGGTAAATGACCGTGGTGTACGCTTCCGTGGTGAACTCGGGGCACGAGCTGCGGCCGAAGATGGCCGGCAGCGCGGCGGCTTGCTCCTCGCCCGACATCAGCTGGACCCTCACCTACAGAACGATAACAAACGAATCAATTAAAAGCAAAACTTCAATTCCGGCGCATATAAAGGATGTCAATTAAAAAATTTCCAACTTCATCATCAGATCTTTTTTAGAGTCTCCACTTCGTCTCCAATTTTTTTTTTCTCTCTAAATGCGTAATGCTATGGAGCTAAGTAATGCCTATATCGGCCTACCTCAGTTCGAAGGCGGTTTAGGCTCTTCCTTGTGGACCATGGGAGTTCATGGCCCGGGGGCATTTCTTCTGAAGGTGGTATAAAATTAGAGGGAGGCGGGTTGCGCCACATTTCGAATCGAGAGGATTTTAGGTGGCCTTTAAGCAGTTTTGTGTTGATAAAACTATTGCGTCTAAATAAAACTAGTCTCCACTGCAGGAGCACGATCCTCTCTGTACTACCAGAGCCATACTTTCCCAGAGCAGCCAGAGGACTTGGCCTACACTCTCCACGCTCGCCAGACGCGTTGGAGAGGTCTCATAGATGTTTGAAATGTGATCTTGCGAACCCTATATATCAGCAAACCCTTGACCGATTTGGCTCATGTTTGAACTTAAAAATTATAATTGGCCCTATCTAAAGGTCTATTAAAATGAGGACTTCTGTTAATACTCGAATCAAAACTTAGGCAATTAACAGAGTGGTGCGGGCCGCACTGTTTGCAAGTATTTCAATTTGTATAGAAAACACGCATACGACAATACAGACATCGCGACCCCGCGCGTCGTTTTTGTACGGCGGCCCCGCACTACGCAGCGCGGCGCGGTGTGTTAATAGCCTTAGACATTTGGAAAACCATCTTTATGTAAATAAATAGGTACCTTAGAAAAGCTTTGGGCTCTACCTGTCAACCTCGAACACAACAACCTAGAACAGCCGCTAGGCGCCGCCGACCGGCCAGCGGAGTTCATCGGGGTCAAACGGTAATTTTGAACAGGCGTAACTGCGTGGTCTCGATCGAAAGTCATTTTTGCAACTTTTTTATCTTATGTCATACAAATTTGGATTATTTATATAGATAGAGGATTTCATTTACTATACGACATTTTTTTCCAAAACCAATGAAAAGTCAGCTTGTATTTGTACTCACCGTGATATTCCTAGCTGAGCCAGTGCGTGACGTATACGCAGTGAGGTTGATTTCCCTCACCGACAGGTACATAAGGTTCCTGTACTGGTAGTGGGGCACTGCTGGCGGCTGCGACGGAAACGGAAGCACTTCCTTGCAAGGACGGATGTTGTCGTCTGGAATAAGATGAAAGATATCAATTAGTCAGAGCGAGATAGCATCATTTGAAGAATTTTGAAGATGCGAGGTGATTTTTGAACCACCAGCCAAATTTTTGGAACAAATTCAGTCCATAAGTATCATAGATTGAACTTTGAAAAATTTGAAGCTCATAACCATAGACCCAAATAACCTTGCCCAACTGTTCCTTTACTGCTCTGATCAAAAAATTACATTCGGACGAATGAACTACTTCTGTGAAAAAAATATTAAAAATCGTTTAAAAAATCAAAATCTATCATAAATATATCTATATAAATTTAATAATCAAATCATCCTTACATAAAATTCGTTTGGCTGGACGCTGATTTGTATTTGAAAGTAGTTCAGTATCATCGATTGAACTTGCTCCAAAAATTTGGCTGGTGTCAAAGTCACCCTGTATGTATGGAATAAAACCACGGACACTAACGGGCGCTTCGGTTAAATTGTAAAACATATATTAAAAGGGATAACAATGAGAAAGTTCCCTGGGTCAAAAAGAAATTATTTGGTAGGGTTAATAGAATAAAAGTCACAAAATAATGTCACTTGTCATTCACAAATCTGATATTAAGAGCGCTATTTGACCCCAAGAAACTATGCGTCTAAATATAACTCTTTAGTTGAATCTTTATCTCATCCAAATCCCTTATGAAATTTTTTGTTTTGACGTTTAGAAAAAAATATCTGATTTGATATGTTGGAAACTTCCTTATCCGAAAGGGGGTGAAATAAATGTATGCTTATTTGAAACATCCTTATCCGAAAGGGGGTGAAATAAATGTATGCTTATTTGAAACATCCTTATCCGAAAGGGGGTGAAATAAATGTATGCTTATTTGAAACATCCTTATCCGAAAGGGGGTGAAATAAATGTATGCTTATTTGAAACATCCTTATCCGAAAGGGGGTGAAACAAGGGCATGATCATTTGGAACATTCTCAACCATTTCATTACAAAAACTTTAAGAAAGGCCGACATGACGAACGTTAGGCATGCCATAAAGTGAAGCACCTCCGAAGATGCCGAAGACGGTGCGAGACGAGAAACCTGGGGACTGGACCCCAGGGCTCCGAAGCGCCACAGCTAAGAATGCAACAGAGACGATAAGATGAGATAGAGAAAGAGTGATAAAGAAAAACATACAATGGTGGTTATCAACGAACTTCAATACTATGGAAGAAGGGAATACGTACATATTATCACGCCTGTTTCCCACAGCGGTAGGCGAAGACTATGGAAATATGATTTTAGAGTTTTGCGGTTTAATTACTGTTATTAATATGACGGAGTTACCGCGATTAATATCGTTTTTTGACAAATATTTCGACGATCCTTCTCCCCTTGACTGAGTCGGCATGGTCGCTGGCCGACTCAGTCGAGGGTTTTTTAATTTGCCTATAGTAAATAAACTTGTAAGGGTGTTATTTTTGGCGCTTGATTATGCTTCCATAGTATTATTATTCGCTGGGTAATATTATACAATAACAAGCCTCTTTTGTTACATAAAGGCCCAGCCAAAACGAGCGTAATTTTTAAGTTGTGTGTCACAAGAAATGAGTATAGAAAGTCACAACTCATATTCTATCACCGTCTGGCATAAACCGAACTTTGGAATGAAAACCAATGCAGCGCCAAAACTCAACTCATTTTTTGCGACCCATAACCGAAATAATGAGGGTTTTCAAAAATATGTGACATCAGATGGCAGCACAGTGACGTGAGCAATCGACTGTTGTCATTGGACCATCAGTTGACAGGTTCTTTTGCTTCGTCAAATGTATCCAATAACAGCAGCTTATTGGACCTGACGTCACTGTCATCTGGTGTCCTTTAAAAACCCTTATTACGTTTGGCTAGCTGGCTGGCTATTTGGCTGGCTTCATAGTAGCATGCATATGTTTGTGTGAATTTGGCTCGTCACAATAACATTATTATCACCTTATCTTTATAAACAACAGGCATGACGAATGGAAATAGATGCTTGGCCCATCGATTCGATTATTAAAAAATATTGTACGCGTATTTTTTTCTTTTCTCTTTGAAACAAGAAAAAAACAAAGATACATTGCGCATGACGTCACGGCTAACTACAATTTTTACATAGCGGTGACGTCGCAAGCGCCCACTTCAGAACTTTGATGCGTATCTTTGTAATGTTTGGCTTTTATGGTAAACTGAAAAATATGGCATTATTTTTGGATAATCTAGGAGACGGACTAATTACAATCATACTTTTCAGACCCTGTCGTCACCCCTTTTTAAACAAGAGAGTGTATCGATGACAAAGAGAGATAAACAGAGAGGGAGTACTTACCTCCATAAGGATTCAACTTGGCCAACTCCGGAGTGAGTCCGTTCTTGATTTCTTCAGGACACGGGGAGACCTCGATCTTGAAGGTGCCAGGAATGCATTTCAGTTTCTTCGGCGCAGAGCTGGGCCGTTTGATTTCTGCCAGGAATTTGTAGAGGTCTTCGTCGCGAAGCTTGTCCGTCTCCTGGTGTGATAATATGAATTTATCAGGAATACGATTGTATAAGAGAAATTTTTGTCTAAGCGGTAAGGTGTGGTTAGGGCCTTAGGACTTAGCTTAGGCTACTAACGGGTCTACAGGTGGCGGTTAGTGGAACGGCCATCAGATATGATTGTTAGCATTTCCAAAATCTGCAATTATTTTATAAACACTGGCAATCCAAAACGGATACTCTAATGTGAGAAAAATGGTTACACCGACCAAGCAGTCAGGTGTCAAGTTTGACATTAGGAAGAATATCGCGCTTTGAAAATCAAGGAAAAATTATTTGGCAAAGTGATTATTAACTGTAATTAATTATGCAAAATATACAAGATAGATTTTTCAGGTTTTTTAGACAAGAAGAAAAGAGGCTTAAGGGTCTTCCGACCCTAGACTTCTCCATACAAACGTAGTCTACGTTTAATTTTGAAACCACATGTCAGATTCCGGTAAAAATTGGTAATTGTAAAGAAATTGCAATTATCTAGGGTTATAACTGGTTTCCTATAGTAAAATTATGAACTGGAAAGAAAATATAACGATTTAGATGTTTCCCATACTAATGGTCAAAAATGATATAAAACACTATATTCTATTTCAAGTTCATATTTTTAATGTCGGAAACTAGTTATAAACCTAGATAATTGCAATATCTTTGAAATTACAAAATTTTGCCCAAATCGGACATGTCGTTATGAAATAAAACGTAGACTACGTTTGTATGGAAAGCTGTATTTTGGTCTAGGGTCGGGGGACCCTTAAGATATAAATATATTTGTTCTACTCAAGTATAAATATGGAAAGTGCTAAAAGTAAAAATGAGTTACTTTCATCTTCTTCTCTTCTCAGCAAAGGTCATTACTAAGCAATGGAATCGGTAGCTTTTCTTTAAAATTAAATTTAATATACACTACACGTAATATAATTTTTATACTTATTTGATTTTGAAAATTTGTTTTTTTCGGTTTTATCACGGGCGTGAGGCCTGACCCAACTAATAGATGGTTCTCAAAGAGCAAGAGATAAACCACATTACCTGTTTAAAGAAACTAGTAACAGTGATGACGATGGGCTTGAAGTTGTCCAGCTGGTTGGCGAGGTCTTCAGCCGCGGCCACTGGCGGGTGTCTCCTCTCCACGGAGCCCTTCCGAGTGAGGGATCCCCCGACTTCGTTCGCTCGTCGACGGAGCTGTTCCAAGCTCGAAGATGACGCTTTGCGATCTGTGGATGAATCATCATTATCAGGTATTTTTAGTCGCCACTGCAGGAGCACGACCCTCTCTATACTACCAGAGCCATACTTGGCCAGAGAAGCCAGAGGATTGTGCCTATAATTTTCACGATGGACAGATTGGTTGGAAAGGTTTTGATGAATCATTATAATCATCGTCATCAGGTCCTTTGTAGTTTTCACAACAGGAGCATGACCCTCTCTGTACTACCAGAGCCATACTTGGCCAGATCAGCCAGAGGTATTGACCTACACTCTCCACGCTGGCCAGACGGGTTGGAGAGGCCTCATTGATGTTTATAAGCTTTTTTTAGCTTGTGACTCCTAAGTCGCGTTCTACGACATTCACGGTAAGACTTGGAATATTTTATGACCAAAGCCGTGACGAATTGGCTTGTCAAGTAATTTTTAAAAAGATCTGCTTCGTAATCCGTTTTGATGAATAGCTTCTAGGAGAAGCTTTCTCTGATCAGATTTTAAAATAAGGTCTTACTTATTTAGATATTTGCAAAAATCCGATTGACCTTCATTTTCAAGCAAGGTCAAGCTAATTTGAGGAAGTGAGGTCACAATGAAGATTTTTGTGAGTAATCTTGGCAATTTCCACTTTCAGTACTGTACTGAAGCGCCATTTTTTAAAACGGTGTCACGTTAATGAATGGTTTTACCATACAAAAACCGTTCGTATAGTAACTCCACGTTTCAAAAATGGCACCAATGTATTATATGTCACTCATCTACCAACACAACAACTTGACAACAATCAACATAACGACGGTAATTGAGACAGTAGACATTGACAGTTGACAGATGTCAGTGTTTTTTACTGCAAGCATAGACAAATGTAAATTTCGATTGATGTGTGTCGTCACTTTCGGTGTAATGTTTAAAATTAAATAAAAAATCCTGATAACATGTAGATTTTTTTATTCAAATAAGTTTCTTAAATTTGTCTATATTTTCGATTAAAGGCACCCTTAACACTTTTATATATTTTAGTTGACTACCCAATTGTGTGTAAAAAGTGACCACTTTTGGCGAATATTAGTTTTAAAACTTGACGGACTTTCAATAATAGTTTCAGCGGTCGGTCATGGAGTGATTTGAAGGTCTTTTTGGAATTGTTGGAGGTCAAGTTGTTGATTGTCACCGTGTTTACTTTTAAACAGTTTGTTTCGAATGCGCCACTTCTGCTATCATTTTGCCTTAAGGCTCAAATTCAGTCCTTAAGGTTGAGCTAGTCGATACTTTTTCCATACAAATTGCGGAGGGGATTTCCTCCACTGTTTGACATTGTACATCGAAAGTTTAGCATGATATCGTTTTGTCTCATTATAAATGTTGTCGGTATGGATAAAGAATAGTAAAATAAAAAGCCAATTAAACAGTTATGAGCCATCAAAAATTCGTTTTTCTTGCTAATTTTTACACAACTTTCGGCGTAAATAAGTAATATAAGAAGTGTAAAATCTCCAAAACAAAGACCGTATCACCTTGTGAGTTCGAGTCCGCGACTAGCTCAACCTTAAATATTTTGCTTTTGACAACCAAAAGAATTGGTAAATTATTTTTTGGGAAAAACACTTACCCAGGCTATTGGTGTCAGCCCCGGTTACAGTCGCTCCAGGCTATGGCTGCCGCTCAAAATGTTCAGCAAGGACACGCAGTTCCAGGCCAGAGGCATTCTATTGTAGGTTAAGTAGTCGTTGTGACTATGGAACTCTAAAACTATGCATAGAAGCACTTGCCCAGGCTATTAGTGTCTGCCCCGGCCACCGACACGTCCTTTCACTGGGGTCCCACTCCAGGCTGTGGTTGCCGCTCAGGATGTTCAGCAAGGAGTCCAGGCCAGCGGCATTCTATCGTGGTAAAGTAGTCATTGGTCATTGTGACTGAGGAACTCTAAAACCATATACAGAAGCACTTGCCCAAGCTGTTAGTGTCTGCCCCGGCCACAGACACGTCCTTGTCGCTGGGGTCCCGCTCCAGGCTGTGGCTGCCGCTCAGGATGTTCAGCAAGGACACGCAGGTCCAGGCCAGCGGCATTCGGTACTTGCCCAGACGGGTGCAGGCGGCTTGGGCACTTGCGCGGACTTTCTCGCGGTTCTGTAGGCAAAACAAAGTATAAGTTTATAGTAATCTAGGATAGCCTGTGGTTTAATTTATTACGGGTATGTCCCTTCCACGTTGTATAGCCTACTAGTACCCTAACCAGCGACAGCCAATAGACGCTTCAAGCGATACCAGGTCGAAAAGGATTCATAATAGTGTGGGTTGCTGGCCGCATCGTCTATTGACATGATTTACATTTGCGCGGGATGATAAGCAGCTGGTAAATTCTATTTTTTTTTCTCCCAGACAGCATGGAAGAACACACATTTTTTACGTGAGATAAATACTACCTTGTCATCTTTGATGTACGGCTCAACACATTCATTAACATCGCCTTGCAGAACCTTCTCGACTCGCACCACCAAGAATATATCCGAGGACGGGTTCAGTATATCAAACACAGCGCTGCGACTCAGAGTGGACAGGTCTGCGTGGGCGATGTGACCGGAGAGCATGTGTCGGGTGCACTCCGAGTTGAGGTTGAAGTAGAAGTTTTCTGACAGTTTCTTCTTTTCTTTGGCGTCGTATAGGGCCATGGATGCGAATAGAGGCTCCACGTCTAACTCCAATCTGAAATAAAGTTAAAGTCAATCATTTTTTAAAATATTATTTTAGTTCTTCTTCTTATCGTGTGTGTTAGTGACTTACACTAGTGTCAGAGTTTTTAAACCGCCTTAAAAGTATCTGACATGGTTTTAGGTAACAATCAATGTCAAAGACCAGGACCGACGGCTTAACGTGCCCTCGAAGCACAGATCATCTTACTTATCAGACAATCAGGTGACAACCTACAATGTCCTAACCAAACTAGGACAACAACACAAAGTCCTTGCCCCCGCCGGGAAAAAATCCCGCGCTCTCCGGGTTTGAGCCGAACGCTCTAACCACTACACCACGTAGGCAGTTTTAATAATTTATTTATTATTTTAGTGAAAAGGCTAAAAACTTCCGAGGCTAATAACTACTTCCAATAGTTTCTATGGCTCTGGGTATCTGGTACGTTAGTAATTATATTATCTTCGACCATGTATTATCGTGACACTTACTTAAGCTGGTGACACACTACATGGATCCTGTGACCCTGAAGCTCGCAGGGCATCTCGGCCGGCAGCCGACGTTCCACTGCCTCCTCCTCGTCGAGATATGGAGTGTACAAGCCCAGCAGGTCTGAATGACGGTTTTCTAGTCTGGAAATAAATATAATTATATGTCGTCACTTCATTCTTCAGATATAAATATTAACAACGTAGTTTCCTTATTCTACAGCAACGAATACGCACGCTTCAGAGATAGAGGGTAGATTTTTTTTTTTTGTCTACCCTTTTACTACCACACTTTCATTATCAACTGTTATCGTTATTTTACTCATTCCTTTTTCGTGCGTCGCAACGAACGGACGTGTTTACTAAAAAACGAATTTGAAATTCTAAAGTTAGTTAATTTTTTAAAAACTTTTATTATTTTTATAAAATACGCAAATCACAAGTGCAGCAGGAGCTGTTAACTTTGCGTTCGACTAAGATTCTGTGAATGAACCAGGAAAACTCGGTAAGTCATTGTGTTTTAATAATAAGTGCATATAATTTACGAATACAGTAACTTTTATGTTACTTGCTAATACCTGGCGGTTGCCTGCGACGATAACACGACGGTTATCATGGGCAACGCCCACCGATGTTAAACAACATAATACCTGGAGGTTGCCCGCGATGGTAACACGGCGGCAATTATGGGCAGTGCCCACAAATATTAAACATGATAAGACCTGGAGGTTGCCCGCGATGGTAACACGACGGTAATTATGGGCAATGCCCACCAATGTTAAACAAGATAACACCTGGAGGTTGCCCGCGATGGTAACACGACGGTAATTATGGGCAATGCCCACCAATGTTAAACAAGATAACACCTGGAGGTTGCCCGCGATGGTAACACGACGGTAATTATGGGCAATGCCCACCAATGTTAAACAAGATAACACCTGGAGGTTGCCCGCGATGGTAACACAACGGTAATTATGGGCAACGCCAACCAATGTTAAACGAGATATCACCTGGAGGTTGCTCGCGGTAGTAACACGAGGGTATCAAAATATTTCCGGAAAGTTATCTGCGCTGATAACCCAAAGTTCTTTATACTGGTTTGTCCTTGCTCATTACAAACACTTTAGAATGAGGCACGATGGTCACTTTAAAAGTTCAGTTTGTAAATATCTATTTGTTGGAGCCTACCATCCTGGTAGCTTTGGGTAGTCTCCGATGATTTATTGGATGGTGACACGATTCATAACTGCCCTGCAATGATTTGGACACCCCTTTAAACGCTCGTGAAAAGCCAAGGACGTTAAAAGCTGTTAAAAGTATACCTTGTAAAAATAAAAATAAAATATTGTTAATTTTAGAGCCCTACTTTAAATCCGGAAATTTTGGTAACCATACCCAAAACGGGATAATACAGGGGAAAGAAAATGTCCACAAACAAAAAAAAAAAAAAAAAAAGCGTAGGCATTGGCATCACATCTGTGAACAGGGGTCCTAATTTATTGATCGACACAAATAATAAGGTCGAGACAAAAAAAATTGTATATGCGACGGTCGTCGCACTTGTCGCATATTGTCTTAATAAAATTAAAAAGTAACCCCTGGGCTGGATAAATAAATGTTCCTACAATTGATTAAAGATTCGGAGAGAGACAATACTTTGTTTGGCAACACTTTGTCATAAAAGTTAGGCATCAAAGAGCCGAGCAAATCAAACAAAGCGAACAAATGAAAACTTCAGCTCCAAAAGCGTCCACTTCCCAAGCGTCAAAGAGCCGAGCCGAACCACAGAAACTGGCAAGCCCCTCCCCGATACCAGCAAAAGGGGGGGGGGGAAGAGGTCAGCGACAACCGACTGGCCAGGTGTCATTAGTCTGTTACGACAGTCAAGGAAGACAATCCTACAGTAAATAAGGTTTATGCCAGTAGACTTAGGTTCTACTTTGACCAGTGACTCAGTTACAAATACATCATAAGTCACCCCTTATGTCCATTTATAACCCCTTATAAAAAAAATGGGGGATTATGGTGCCTTTTAACAGGAACGTTACACAAAGTAATGTTCCTTATAAGACAGGATATATCGTTAGATATATCGTTAGATATTAGGCAGTTAACTTTTATGTTAAGTGCTATATTTGTATTTCATCTTTCAGATGATCAGTTTGTTTTAAAAATATTTTAGCACCAAAATCTTATGGGGACATGATTTATCTTTAACCTCAAATCTCTTCAGTTTTTATTTTGAAATCCTTCTTTGATAGACTACTTCCAGGTTTATTTCGAAAAATACTGACGTTAACTCAAGTTAAGTACGGTACTTATTAGTTCAATGCAACGCCATATTATGGCCTTTCAATAGCACCAAGATTAAATACAAAAATAATGGCAGAAATCTTAAAGTTTCTTGGAGGTCAAGGTCATAAATCAGTCTATATCTTGACGATTAGTTATGTATAGGGTCTAATTATGATGAATGTCAAAATAACGTTAAAAACAATTTGCTTGTATAGAGATTTGGGTTTCATAATTAATTTGGAAAAAGTTTACGTATACCCTAAAAACAACGAAGTTTTTAGGTTTTGATTTCAACTCCAGTGATTTAAAAATTAAACAATAATTGATTTTCTTTACCTTCTTGCACAATAAGAGACTATTTTTCAGTCCAGCTTTGAAGTACGGCTGGGTACATAGAAATATATTAGAACGGCAAAAATATCTAATGCTTTATGATATCCGTAATAATGCTACAAGGGTTCGCCTTCCAGTCTTGTTAATTGTAAAATACTTCGAAATTTGGTAAAAAAAAAAAAAGAAAGCTTACATTCCGTCAATTGAATAAAAAAAATAAATAAAAAAAAAAAAAAATTTGCTTATATTTTTCTACAGGTACTTCCAGGACTGACTAAGGCGCACCCGTTCTCGTAAAATCGAGCATATAAAAATGCTTTTTAAACCATATTTAATTATCTGGAACTTTAAGCAGTTTATTTGCATTGAAAACAATAGCTAAACATATTAACAAATAAAATATTATTCATGATAGCTAAAGATATTTATGAAAAATTACACAATTTTGTTGCGAATTGATAATACAACAGCCCTTAGTTAATTGAATTGGATAGGAGAAATTCAATTCGCTTATTTCAACGAGTTAGCTAAAGAAATTTGGCAATGGTGCGAAAAAAGAAATATAATATTTTAAGGATATTACATTATTTAAAAGCAAATTATTAAGCAGATTCTGAATCAAGACAATTTTTTATACATATATTAAATAGCCATTCTCAGATAGTGCGCTCAATATTATTACAATAATTTTGGTAAGCTAGAAACAGAGACCTATTTGCTTCTCGCACCAATACCAAAGATTGTGTTTATGTCTCATGGCTACTAGACTCGAATGTGCGCTGTGTCGATTACTCTCGATGCATTTACTATTATTTTCAAAAGACAAAGTCTTTTATGTTTTTCTGCCCTTTTTTCTATTGGTTAAATGCTAAGAGAAGTTTGTAGACGAAAGATTGAAGGGCATTTTCGTTTTTCTCTTCACAAATTTGGTTCACATTCCTGAAAAAGTTTGTGACCTTTGATACGAATATTATTTATTTCAGGCAAAACGACAATGATCGTCTTGGAATCAGAGGCAATATTTCTGACACAACCAGCTTATCCTAGGTCCTTAGTGTTACAAAGCTCTCTGGAAAGCGTTCCTTAGCGAGAGGTTTCATCAGCCTTAAATGGTCGCTATCCCATACCAAAAGTATATATGCCTCTTATATACTTAATGTAACTTAAGAGTTTTGGTAGCAGTTTTATCAGGCTAACAATGGAGCTAGCTATAAATCCTCGTATATCAGCACTCTTAGAATATTAAAAGAGCATTTAGATTAAAGCCCATCAAACCTATAAAATATATTCATATACTTACCCTCAATAACTTTACGGTACTTTCATAAAGATATTATTCTTGAGAAGTAGTCAAATAAACTTAGCATTAACATTGTGGGCTTTGTGTACTAGTCAGAGTGCTGAGAATAAAAGGTAAATCCGGATTTATATTAAAACTTTACAGAAGAGCATTAAATTGTCAATCACGTAAATATTTAACAAAATATCTGCACCTAGTCGAGAACAACCTGTTTACTTTCTTCCTAATTTTCTAGATAACTAGCTAGCTACCTAATATCAGATTATATTAAGGGTACTGAAAATAATAGAAATTTCAAGCTGTACAGAACTGCCAGCTCACAAACTAATCAGATCCTGGAGATAGATCAAATTGGTGTTGTTAGACAGTGGTATTGACATGCCAATCTTCACCACCCATCCGCTAATCTTCAGCGAAAGCTGCAGTAGTAGGCATTGATGCTATCCGCAGAGCGCGGGACATTTTTGCTGAGTTATTTAAACTTTATATAAAAACATAACAATAATATCGATAATTTTTCGCTATCAGTGTTTCAGATCATATATATAACTCAATTATTGAGTTTATTTAGTTTGTAAATCAAAATTAAATTATATTCCTGTATAAAATAAATATCATTTAGATATGGTTACAGACATATTTATTTCACTGCATTAAAATTGCAGATTAGTTCTTGCAAATATAAATATCTCTAAATATCTACGTTGTTAATATTTATATCTGAAGAATGAAGTGACGACATATAATATAAGATCAAACGAACTTCTGGAAGTGAAGTTCGATCGATATTATATGAGTCACTTCATTCGAAGATATAAAGACCCGACCCACCCACTCCAATTTGCAAGAACATAATTAAATCACGAATCCTAATCTTATCTCTAAAAGAATGAGTAAAATAACGATAACAGTTGATAATGAAAGTGTGGTAGTAAAAGGGTAGACAAAAAAAAAAAATCTACCCTCTATCTCTGAAGCGTGCGTATTCGTTGCTGTAGAATAAGGAAACTACGTTGTTAATATTTATATCTTCGAATGAAGTGACTCATATAATATCGATCGAACTTCACTTCCAGAAGTTCGTTTGATCTTATATAATAAAATATTATAAATTGACCGGTCTATACTTTTGTAAGTTATAAAAGTTTGTATGGATGGATGTTTGTTCCGCTTTTAAACTCATTGGAGTAAAATTTGGCATGTAGACAGCTAATTATGTAGATTAACACACAAGGGACTTTTTAAATGACTTCCAAAAAGGAGGAGGTTATCAATTAGTCGCGATCTTTTTTTTTATGTTTACCGATTATTCGAAGGTGCCGACCGGTTTGGAAAATTCTTTTTTGTTTGATAGGGTACTTGTCAGGTGGTCCCTTAGAAATTTGATCAAAAAGATAATGTATATTATAGATTGATGGGATTGTGTCTTGATCAAGCCCTAGATAACCCATCAAACTATTTTGTGAACTAATAAGTGAGAATGTGAAGCTTTTCTTTGCACATTAGCCAAAAGTGGTCGTTTTTCGCAAACGTGCATAGAAAAGCTTCACATTCTCACTCATTACTTCACAAAATAGTTTGATGGGTTATTAGGAGACACAATTTTTTATGATATCTCCGATTCTTGGCCCCGGAAAATTCATGTATCCCCTTAACACATTCACGGACACTAAGCCAGACACAATAGAAATAACAATTGAATTACGTCCACAGCCGTAAGTGTCCGTGAATGTGTTAAAAGGATCATGAAGCCACTTTAAGAAGTCATATCCGACTACCTTCTCGACTCGTTTATGCTGTCAAGTTGCTCCGGAGGTTTCCTCTCAAACAGGTCCGGCAGCAGCGGGTCTGAAGATGAGCTGCGGAGGTCCAGGCTTGCCCACGACCCGCGGGGAGTGAGGGTTTCATTGCAGGAGGAGGATGATGAGATCGAAGCCACGGATTGCCGCCCGCTTGAAGGTTGAGATTCGAACTGAGGGGAAACAATAACGCACAATTATAAAAAATATAGAGACATGGAAGTAAAGTGGAAACATTCACTAATTACCAACAAGTCAAATCAGATTTTTTCTTAACGTCAATACAAACATTTTCTATAGATTTGTATGAAATACAGGCTAATGACGCCATAGTCTTTTGGAAACAATTGAAAATGGATATGATCAATGATAATTAAATTGAAATTATTTTGTGACGCTTTATTTTCTTAATCATAGTTTTGGCTAAACAATGGAGCCATAACCTTAGGAAAAGAAAGATTGTCATAAAAATTAAAAAAATTGGTTAAATATAAATTATTTTTAACAACAACTATATTTGACCCAATTGACCTATTCACTAATCACTAAAAGAAGTGGCTTTATGCTTAAAGCATCACTTTAAGGCCATACCCAAATTTTCCGGGGTCCAGTGGCGCCGCCATTTAAAATAAATCATTTAAAAGGAAACGGAGATATCATTCAAAATTGTGTCTTGGTCAAGAACTAGATAACCCTTAAAACTATTTTTTAAACTACTGTTTATAATTTAAAGTGCGAACGTGAAGCTTTTCTACGCACATTAGATAAAAGTGGCCGTTTTTCGCAAATGTGCGTAGAAAAGCTTCACGTTCTCACTTTAAACTACAAAAAGTAGTTTAAAAAATACTTTGTATGGGTATCTAGAACTTGACCAAGACACAATTTTAAATGATATCTCCGTTTCCTTTTAAATGATTTATTTTAAATGGCGGCGCCACTGGACCCCGGAAAATTTGGGTATGGCCTTAAGGCTCTTTTAGAAGTTCTGTAAAAATAGGATGTATGTACAGTCGGGGGCAGATAAACCTGACCCCCTTGATTGTAAAGGCAATCTTCACAAAGATACTATTCCTTTGCGAAGTTTTACCAGCTGTCTAATCATCATATAAACCAGCGCCCCCTATTGTTTGCTTATGTGCATGTCATATTTGTTATCGCCTCCGATAGATGGCACTAAAAGTGAAACAGAACTCGCTGTGGCTTGTTTCGATTCGCCAATCATACAAAGCAAAGTCACAAGTAACATTTATTTATTTCTGTCTTCTCATTTCGTAGCTTATCATGTTGTTTGATAAATTCAAGCCTCAATACAAACACAAGTTTAAAAAATATTTGGGTTGACACTGGGATTTGAACCCGCATTCCTTGATACTCTTTTGACACTACATCTATTCCGATGACCGATGCGCCACGAGAGCCATTAATCACTCTGACGAATCTGCCAATTGGTTCCGTAAGAGTAAGTTATACACATATATATTTATATATATGTAAGTAGCATACACAAAATACACATCGGGTCGGTCGATGCTTGTTGAAGGCATTTGAAGGTATGTTTTATTTATAATTGAAGGGTAGGGTAATTTAAAACCGATCGAACACTTATTATTTAGCTTACTTTGTGTGACGCTGTGCTACGAATATTTACTTTTCTTTTGAATTAATCAGTGGGTTTTTACATTAGTATTTTAATAATGGTTCGTTTAAATAATTTTATGAAAACTAAAATAATAGTTTTGTGGGAACAGAACAAAAGTATTAAAGAAATCGCCCGGCAGTTGGCTATAGCTGTAAGTATTTATTAGGTTGCATATATTATTATTAGGTGATAAGTATTTTATACTGAGATATTTTACAATAATTGTGAAACACATAATACATAATCCTTTTACTTTTATCATTGTTTTAGAGAAATACGGTTCGTCTTTGGATACGGAGGTATCAGGAAACTGGTGATGTCAAGTGTGATCGTCAAGGTCGCCTTCCTTTAGTTTATACGGACGAATTCCAAAGGCATCGTGATATTGTAAAAGCTCACACTGAGTCTCCCTTTAGACCTACTCGTGTGAGTGCTCAAGCTCATGAAGTATCACTAAAAACAGTCCGAAGACATTTACATGCCGCCGGAATCCACAACTATAGACCAGCACGAAAAATTCAATTATCGGAAGCTCATCGCCAAACCAGAATGGCATTTGCCCGACAGTATTTGAATTTTGACTGGGAAAATGAAATCGTTATTTTCACCGACGAAAAGAGCTTCAAATCAGATAAAGATGGTCGGCAGATTTTGTGGAGAAAGCCAAATCAACGCTACGAACCACAAAATCTAGTATACAACAGGATGAGTGGCAGAATAACACTATGTAAGTAAAGTTATATTTCCTTTTAACATTAGGAATTTAAATAAAATATTTATGATACTTTTAACAATAATTTAAATTAAATTCATAATATTATAAATTAAATAACAATTATTATATATATTTTAATATTAAATAATTATTGTTAAAAATATTATAATATAATATAAATTAAATAATATATTATTATTATAAATAAACGTGTGTCAAATTGCTTGTTTTTGTTTTAGCTTACTGGGGATGGATGTCGTCTATGGGGCCAGGAGAACTGATCGAGGTTGGTGGCTGCATGAACAGCCAAATATATTTGGAGATTTTAAGAGACGTCATGCTGCCTACCGTCCGTGTTGCATATCCAGAAGGCCGTATATTTTTGGTCCAAGACAACTGTGCAGTGCATCGCTCGCGCCTCGTGATGGAATGGCTCAATTCGCAGAATGATATAATTTTAATAAATTGGCCTTCGAAAAGTCCAGATCTAAATGTAATAGAAAACTTGTGGGGTCAAATGGTCCTTGATTGGGACACGAGTGAAGTAAGGTCTAGAGCAAATTTAGACGAGGAAGTTTTTTCCTGTTGAGAAATGATGCGAGGAAGAGATGCGTGTTATAATATGGTAATGGGTATGAAAAACAGATTACAACAAATAATAGATAACGAAGGTTTTCCGTTGCATTATTAGTCTATCTACGAGTATTATCAACCCAAAATAACTACCTATTATAAGTATATATCCATACCATTTTACCCCACAAGTTTTCTGTTTCTTGTAATAGTTATAGGAGACGAAAAGAGATGTAAATTGTTATCCTAGCTAGACTTAGATAACATGTTGGTTCTCTTTATGTCAAACCCTATAACTAGTAAAATAACTTGTTACTTACCTGTTATTGATGGTTGGTTAAATACATATAACAAGCTGTGAATAGGTTTTTCATTTTATTTAGCTTACTTACTCGTATATATGAGCATATAAATATAAACCTATTTATATTTTTTATAATATATAAATATATTTACTTAATTTTCTAAGCTTATTTGTAATAAAAAAATATATATTTTCAGTAATTTTATTATTTCAATCCAACAAGTAAAACTGTAAACTATGACAAGGATCCAAAGACATAAATGAAGATAATATTAAAAAATTAAAAATAATATTGTCTTAACTGAGAATCGATCCTAGACTTTCGATGTTCTATACTAATAACAGTATGTAAGACGAGACAATAATCTGTCTCACTAGCCGTTAGATCACTGTCGAAGATGATCGAAATATCGGTATACCATTGTTCGAGCCACATTTCCGGAAGCATCAATCTTATACAATGTTAATTGGTAGTTTTGCGAGAGATGGCGTTGGTTTATATGAACAGGTAAATGGTTTTATCTGCCTGCAAGCAACATACACAATGTTTTATTTTGTAATTTTGCGGGTTGGCTAGTGATGGCGTTGGTTTATATGGACAAATAGGGGGGTCAGGTTTATCTGTCCCCGACTGTACCTGAGGGATGGGCACGTCCTCCGAGGACGCCGTGGGCGGGTCCGCGTCAATCTCATAGTAGTGTTTTGGACCAGCCTGAAGTTTCTCCAGCCTCTCGTTCAGCTTCTCCCGGCTAAACACCGACGCAGAGTAGCCCCGGTACTTGTACTCCACCACGGTGTAGTCCATGGTGTAGCAGCGAATGCAGTCGCGTACGAACATTGACGCTTTAGAACTGAGAGAATAATTTTTTAAAGTAAGATATATGAAAAGATTTAGATTAGATAGCAATAATATACGTATAATAAAATTATAAAAGTCTGAGACAATTGAATTACAGGAGTAGGGTGAGAATTTGCATTTTAATAGGCCATCTAGCTAGCAACTGATCACTGTTACCTTCTCCTTTTTGCCCACTATTACGCTAAAAGTAACCTTTGAGATTTGCGGCTCTTGGCTCTCTCTGCCTCATATGGTATAAATCTTTCTCCTAACTCAATTCAAAATAAATATGTGATATGAGCCTTGCTTTATTTTAGGTTTAGGTTTCAGGGCCAGATTCCAATCTGGTCTGGAGGCCCCAGGGCTATAAAGATGTGGAGGCCATAATTATATTCCGAATAAAAGGATAAATTGTTTTTTTGTGAAATCTGTCAGGTGTCTAACTTTAAGACTCCTATTTGCACTCCCCCCCGTCGCCAGAAGCTTGTGAGGGCTCGTCTGCCCTCCCTCAAATCCTGCCTCAAGCCCTGCTTAGTTTGTATAAAATTAAAAACAAATATTATTTTCACACATGACTACTAATCTATTTCCTCTATAAATATACTCACAGGTCCTCATCAGGCAGTACATGCTGGATGGTGCGTATCCTCTTGGGCACGGTGCAGAGCTCGATGTCATTGGCGGGGTACGAGAGCGGGTCGCGCTCCGCCATGAGGCGGTCGCACACCTCCTCATAGTCCGGTGGTTCGATCATGTCGCACAGGGATATCTATGGTTGTGGGAGATGTGGGAAGATTACCAAATCAGTAGTATCAGTAAGCAAGTTTTCCCTTCATCTTAAAAGTGGAAGATCTAGTGGTACTATTGCCAATGGTCTATATTTCCTTGATCAAATAATGGAATATGGAACTAGCAAGGCAACCAACAAGGGTAACAATGTTTGTTTCCTTGTAACTGACTTTTAATCTATAATATAACAGAAAATTGATCAGAACCCCACAAAAACCATTGGTCCCGGCTGACATGACATTGTATGGCAGTTGTCAATGTCTTTAGGTAACCTGATGGCGGTTCCACATTAGTGGCGTGAATTCACGCGCTAATTCTCGCCATGAATTCACGGTACAAGTCGTGCCCTCCACATTCACGGGATGCTCACAGTCGTTCGTGAAACCCCCTGTGAAATGGACGTAGAAGTAGCTGCTGCAATAACTTTGTTTGCTGTGGCAACATATCACTATTTAGACGTCCAAAACAAGAAAGTTATTAGTAAGCGATGGAAAAAGAGAAGATGGTGGATGACTGAAATACATTGTAACCGATCAAGGCATGTATGCTTGTGTAGTGAATTTTTGGATTGAATTAGTTTATGAATGAACAGGCCGTGAATGTGGATGTGTACGCGTGAACGCCGCGCGAAGGAGGCGCGAACCCTTTGTCACGGGACAAAATAACGACTCTGATCGGGGAACAGGTGTGAACGCGCGTGAACCCAGCGAAAACCGTCCACATTCTCGTTCACGCCTGTTTACGGAGCTTCACGGCACTAGTGTGGAACCGCCATGATAAATTTGAGACTAGTATTGGCCGTCTACATGAAAAACAAAAACAAACAATGCCACATTATACTGACTTCTGAAGGGACAGACAGTGCGCTGAAACCATACACAAGGTAACTAGTGGCTGACATAACAATGAAATGGAACTGGACAGTTGTGTGGAGGGTTAAGACCAAAATTGTATTCGAATGGACCCCATGTGAATGAAGAATGAATCTTCAACATCTCTCAAAAGCTTGGCTAACATATGGCAAACACCTATGAGACAAGGTATTTAATGAAAAGAAATATTTTTATTAAAATAAATCCAGAAAATGGTTGAAGGAAGAGAGGTAGGCCGGTAGGCCCTGGAAGCTTTGGTGTGATGACTTGAGACAGTTGGACAGGGTATGGTTGAATATGGCACATGTTCGAGATATTGTAATGGATATGTAGGAGACCTTTTCCCCGCAGGGGGACAGTATAGGTTAATGAAAAAAAATACTGTATTGTATATGTGAACATATTTCAAATAAACTTCAGTAAGTATCTATTTTCAAACCTTCATAAAATCAATACCTGTGTTAGTAGCTACATTAGGCAAAGTACTAAAGAGGTCAAATTACAAGTTAAACCTAGATAATTGTATTCAAGGCATGCACAGTTAGTAATCAGGAAATGAGGAATGATTCATAAAAAGTTAGTAATATTTACAAGAACTTACAGAAGACGAGCACCCTGATAGAGTCCCAACCTTCGACTGGTTAGCATACACCCTGCGAACATCCCCAGCATTCCTATAAATAGGAAAAAATCAATCCAGCTATATTTTCGTACCTCCATACCCTTGTTCATGCATCAGTTAGCGACCTTACGAGTTAATCAAACCATTTACCCGGAAGAATGCTGGTATTTGCGTCCAAGTGTCATCTAAATATACGACGCCCTGGAATGGAATAAAGATTAAATTGAAGATTTTCAATTACAAAAACGAGAAAATCGTAAAACACTAGAACCAACAACAATCTGATTTATTTACAATCAGATTTTGACGGGACGGTTTGACAATTGTCAATTTTGATTTGACATTTGTTTTGTTTAAATAGACAAAACTAAAAGCTTTAATTTGGATGGAAGGCTTTTTGCGTGATTCTAATTTGAAATATAGAAAATATAAATAAGAGCTATATGCAACTATAATCATGAAAAGGTTGTAGGGCTAATGAAATTATGTTAAAAAAACCGGCCAAGTGGCAGTTGAACTCGCGTGGTGAGGGTTCCGTACAATGCCAAAGTTAACTATTACTAGCGCCATCTAGTAGTGTTTTAATGAACTATTTTTCTTAAGGCCATACCCAAATTTTGCGGGGTCCAGTGGCGCCGCCATTTAAAATAAATCATTTAAAAGGAAACGGAGATATCATTTAAAATTGTGCCTTGGTCAAGTTCTAGATACCCATTCAAAGTATTTTTTAAACTACTTTTTGTAGTTTAAAGTGAGAACGTGAAGCTTTTCTACGCACATTTGCGAAAAACGGCCACTTTTAGCTAATGTGCGTAGAAAAGCTTTACGTTCGCACTTTAAATTATAAACAGTAGTTCATAAAATAGTTTTAAGGGTTATGTTATTACACGATTAACGAATACTTCGACGATAAGGAAAATAGATAAATATATAAATATTATTAGCAAGTGCCTGTTATAAAAGAAGCTTAAATTTTTTTTTTTTCAGTTAGTTTAAATTGTTAGAAATATAATAATCACATTAAGTGTAAATGTAGTACTAATTTTTATTAAATGTAGCGCCCTACCAGGGTCTCATGTGCACTTTGTGAACTAAATTTAAGATTTGCAATTGTATGTGCATGAAAACATGAAATAAATGAAATGAAATGAAATGAATGAAATGGAATCTAGGGCTTGACCAAGACACAATTTTGAATGATATCTCCGTTTCCTTTTAAATGATTTATTTTAAATGGCGGCGCCACTGGACCCCGGAAAATTTGGGTATGGCCTTAAATTGAATTTCCTATGTACCTTTATTTTCAATTTTTCATTCATATAGGTTTTCTTGTAATCAACTAGTAATGTTTTTGCATTTAAAAAAAAAATCGGAGCATATTTGGTGTGAGGTGAGCACGGATGGACAGACAGACGCACGAGTGATCCTTTATGGGTTCCGCTTTTTCTTGTACGGAACCCTAAAAAATACCAAACTACTTCGAGTAAAAAAAAACTTAGGTACCATAGCAAAAAAAATATTTAGTTAGATACCTACCTAATCTATACATATAATAAAACAGTAAAAAAAGTGTGTCTGTACATTAAATATATTTCCAAAAAAAATATTGGGGGCGATGGAGACATAGTAATAGAGTATGAATTTAAAATAAAATGTCTGTCTGTTTGTCTGTTTGTCTGTTTGTCTGTTTGTACACGCTAATCTCGGGAAATACTAGACGGATTCGAATGAAACTTTTTTTGTTATATAGCTATTAAGCCTGGGCAACATATAGGGTATAAATGATTTTGGAAAATGGAACGCCTGATGCAGAACCATAATGGTCCAGCTAAACTATAAGAGATATAAAAATGCCGCCTTAGTAAAAGTTGTTCAGTCTGATGAGCATTTTCCAGAGACATAAAGTTCACGCGAACGAAGTCGCGGGCTTCAGCTAGTATTTTAATAAATTCACGATAGTTAAGTACCTAATTAGGTACCTACCTATAGAGCGTACCTACCTAGTATAAGAGAATACTTATACTGTCTAATAAAAAAAAAGCGCAAATCCCTTCGTAAATACTTTAGTATACAAAACTTATTTATAAGAAATGTAAAGTTAAGGTTTGAAATATTCTTCTATGTTTCTGGCACGCAGGTTCAAGGTACTTACATCTGAAACGTTTTTTTGAACTTGAGACTTAGGTACTTACCTACACTTAATACTGAAGTGTGTGCAAGACTATATTCTACAGTTCAAAAATATCAAAAAAAATGTCAAGTGCGTGTCGGGCCACACAGAGTGTAGGGATCCGTAATTGCGTATGCCAACTTTGAGTTCATGCAACTAAAAACGTGTAAAAACTAATTTTCTATTGAATATGAATGAAATTTTCTTTTTCCGAGTACATTTTAAAAGTAGATCGCCTATAACTTGTAATTTGTAAACCCTACTTAGCTGTGATACTTTTCCTTTAAACTTCGCTTCATAGATATTCTACAATTATTATTGTAGTAGTGTGTACCCGTAATTAGTCTTTATATTACTGAGGATTTCCTAATAAATACTTACCAATTTGTTTTTCAAACTCACGATACTTTCACAATAGAAGGAAGTGAGAAGGTTGCATCAAGATGACCCGCACGTGAATTGCTCACGTGCATAATCATGTTTTAAAATCTCGGTGCGTTTAAACTGCGCATATTTATAATCCTTTTGCCGTTGCACATTGGTGTGTCCGTAATTTTCTTTTTATATAAAAATTACGTGTCACGTTGTTTGTCCGCCATGGACTCCTTAACTACTGAACCGATTTTAAATTTGATTGAACTTGAAAGATAGGATAGCTTACATCTCAAAAGTCGCGGGCATTAGCTAGTTAGTCTATATTTTACTAAGATTTCCTTATAAATACTTATTTGTTTCTCGAATTCTCGATTATTTCACAAAAAGAAGGAAGTGAGAAGGTTGCAGCAAGCATGCACGTGATTTGCTCACGTGCAGAATCATGTTTTGAAATCTCGGTGTGTTGAAACTAAATATCTATTATTCTTTTGCCGTTGTACATTGTTGTGTCTGTAATAAGTCTTTAAATAATAATAAAAAAATGGTACATTAAGGGATAGACCTCCGTAGATGCAGCCATCTCACATTTTAGATAAAATGGTACTAAAAGGCCTCTTCATGTTGGCTTTGGCCCCATGAACGCCTCAAAGGACCGGGTCCCTATGGACCCGTGGCTGAAAGCGTACCAACATAATAAAAAAATAAATAGGGACAAATTACACTTAATAACTGAGGATTTCCAAATGCTTATTACCTACTTAGTTTCTCAAACTTTCGAATCTTTCACAATAGAAGGAAGTGAGAAGGTTGCAGCAAGCATGACCCGCACGTGATTTGCTCACGTGCAGACTCATGTTTTAAAATCTCGGTGAGTTGAAACTGCGCATATTTATAATCCTTTTGCTGTTGCACGTTGGTGTGTCCGTAATTGGATGATGTCGCGTGGCGAGGGCTTCCCGTACACGAGACCTCACTGCCGCCTCGCGACGGAGTGAAATAAAACTCTGACTTTGTTGCTGCTTTTGTAATAAAGTAAGTACGTTTCACAATGATTTCCTGAAACATCCTATATACTATGTATATAGTATATAACTACCTATATAAACCAGTAGCATCCATTTAATACAGGCACAGAATTTGTCCTTTTATGCAACCGTTTTCGTAATTTATGAGTAGGTAAAATTAGTGCCTATTGTCAAAAATATTTGTGCACGTCACTGTGAAAATATATAAATAATAAAAATAATTGAATTTATACCTATTTTTACCTTTCGCTTTCCTGAAACTTCCTATATACTTATATGGGTATACGTACCTATTTCTGAAGGGTATTTCAGGAAAGCGAAATAATATTTTAAGGGCATTTTCAGTTCATGATATTAAGTTCCCTAGGTTTCTACACCAAAAATTTGTAAGTATACGTATGTCATACGCTCTTTTCAATTTAAATCGACTGCCCAATAAACTTATTCTCACATTAGTATGCCAAAAATAACCCAGTCCTAACTTTTAGGTTTTCGAAGTAGGTATTAGATACCTACTTATTGATTAATCTGTCTAGAAGTTAGAAGCCTTATTAGCCTGACGGACAGGCATTTTATTTCAACGCTATCTAATTTCTAACAAGTGCGTAGGCGGGGCGACGAAGATAAATTTAAGTTGCTACTTAAGTACTAAAACAAATAAGTAATTATTAAAAACATAGTATTTCTTCTTCAAATAACATTAAATAAGTAAATTCTTTAAAAATATTAGCCTAGTGATGTGACCTAGAGAGCACTATCAGCACATGTCGAACGTCCACGTCATGCCCCTATCTGTTCTTGTTGGGAGCTCCACCTTCGAAGTTGTAGATCTGAATACCTACTTGGGTCAATTGATTCAGACAGGGTGTTCCAGCTTCGAGGATGAGATGATTCGAGAGGTCTTTCGAAGAATCCGACTCGGTTGAGCAGCGTTCAGGAAGCTACGCAGTATCTTTTCATCTCATGTCTCAAGACTAAAGTCTACAACTAATGTGTGTTACCAGTGATTACTTATGGCTCTGAAACGTGGTCCCTTACTACGGGTCTCATACGAAGGCTCAAGGTCGCTCAACGCGCTATGGAGAGGGCTATGCTCGGTGTTTCTTTACGTGATCGAATCACAAATGAGGAAAGTCGTAAGAGAACAAAAGTCATGGACATAACCCAGCGGATTATCTCGTTGAAGCTCGTGTGAAGCCGATGGGGCAAAAAGTTTCTCTAATGGGAACCGCGTAGGACACCCACCCGCAAGGTGGTCAGGCGACTTGGCCAAGGACGCCGAAAAGCACTGGATGCAGGCCGTTCTTGATCATATTGGAAAATTTTGGGAGAGGCCTACATCTAGTTTTGCTCCGGCCATCATATCATGTGCAACTCTTAAAAATACTTTATATAATAAATGCTCCAGGCTGACCCTGACCAATGGCAAGGCAGCAACTAATCAAAAGGCAGCAATGCCCGGTGATAACATACACAATACAACATGTAAAACTTTTGTAATTTAGGCAGTACTCATTCATATATTTGATTTGATTTATATATAAGTTGATATTATATAGGAGGATGTTGTCAACTGGGACCGCAATCAGCTTGGACCGCGGTCCCAGTCGCCGGATTCCCAAAAGCCCAAAAGCCAGGTCAATTTCCAACTTGCTCTAGATAAGGGATCGAACTCAGCTCAGATTTTTCGAGTGAAGGACTAGCATATTAACCAATATGCCACGGAGGTCGTCATGAAGAACTAAAAATCAAATCAATATGCTATATCTACTAAAATAAGACAGGCAGGTATTAGATAGGTATTACACGGACAATATTGCGGATAAGACATTATATTATATATAACCGTTCTTCGGAAAATAGGCATAGAACGACCATAAAAACAAAAGCTCTATGTAGCTGGTATATTATGCCTTCGTGTGGTGTATATTATGCCGGTAATTTTTCAAAACTAAAAACCGATTCTCCCCTACTTATTGCTATATATAATAAGTGGGGGTAAAAAAGGTAAATAGATAAAATTTCTATGGGACTACTTGACAACAAATTTTCCGGGGTCCAGTGGCGCCCCCATTTGAAATAAATCATTTGAAAGCAAACGGTGATATCATTTAAAATTTCGTCTTGACCAAACCCTAGATAACCGTTTTAACTATTTTATGAACTACTGTTTATAATTTAAAGTGCGAACGTAAGGCTTTTCTACGCACATTAGCTAAAAGTGGCCGTTTTTCGCAAATGTTCGTAGAAAAGCTTCACATTCGCACTTTGAATTATAAACAGTAGTACATAAAATAGTTAAAAGGGTTATCTAGGGTTTGGTCATTACGAAATTTTAAATGATATCACCGTTTTCTTTCAAATGATTTATTTTAAATGAGGGCGCCACTGGACCCCCGAAAATTCAGGTAGCCCCTTAATTCTTTATTTTAAAAACAATTTCCAAGTCGGTTAAGGCGTCTTCGAATGATCGGTGAACCTAAAAAAATATTTCGACGAAAGATAACATCCTCCTTTTTGGACGTCGGTTAAGAAGTAACTCGCAGGCTCAACATGACCCTCGCGCCGTGATGTTTCCAGGGATAACAAATATTCAACTTGTAAAGATAAACTTAGTCTATCTATATTTACCTTAATGTCGAAAAAAGGGAGCGTGAGACAGTTTGAAGGTTATTTACTCAGCCAGTATTTAGTTACGAAATGTATCTGTTATGGACCAAATGCCTGGGTCATTTTTCATAATGCCCAGGCATTATGTGCATGCTGTCTTCGCTCCAAGTAGGTTGGCAACTTGTATGCTGTTATTTGTATTTGTATAATCTTGTGTGTTGTTCAGCCAGTTAGCGAACCAAATAAATAAATAAAAAAATATGAAAAGGCAAGCTACTTTGATTTATCACATTGAATAGACATTATGATTATTGTCATGTGGTTTTCGAGCAATCTGATAAATACACAGGCACACTGCACGGGGGATTCACCTACAGTTAAATTATCTAAGGTCTATCGACCACGTGACGAAAGCGACCAATTTGGCCATCCCGAATTATATACACAGGTCATGTAATAAGATTATGGTGCGGCACCATAACCAATAATACATGACCTGGGTGGTCTACATATATGACTGCAAGAACGAGTCTGATCAGTCTGATGTTGGCGGCTATTTCACCCGATAGATGATAAGCATTATAATAATGCCCGGACTTTTGCCTGGTTTAATTATTTTAATAGTTTTTTATCATACTGCCCTAACATTTTGGGCATTTCCAAAATGCCCGGACATTTATTACATTGGCTTATTAATCACTTGATCCATAATATATATATTAAATAAAGAAACAGATTTATTGTACATAATATCATCAAAATAAGGTTCCATATAAAACACTTTGGTTCGGTCAGCAATCAGCGCCCATAAAGAAAAGACCAAATACAGTAAACTAGCTGGTCCCCGCAACTTCATTCGCGTGAAATTTAAAAATGATGACAACTTTTCCCTGATGTCAGATTTCAATGAAACAAAGCCTATATGTTGCTCTGAGCTGATCTTAATCTATTATCGAAAACCGCGTAAATATTCCTCAAGAAGTTTCGAAGATTAGCGTGAACATGTACATAGACAAACAATTTTTTTATCCCTTTGTGTTCTGTTACACTCATTTCTTTTTAAATTTATTAAGTGTAAAGACACGCGATTTTTTCTGTTTTATTATACCTATGGATTATAAAACACTTAACACTTAGGCAATTTTCAGTTCATGCATACTTAATTAAGTTCATAAAGAAAATTTCACATTGTTTGAATCGGGTCTGAGTTTTTACCTCAAGGGCGCTTTTAGCGTAGCTAAAGAATTTAATTCCAAACAAAGCGACCATAAAGCGAATTTAGAGATTCTCCTAACTTTTTAGTAAAGTTGGTAATAATAGAAGGCAAAGGTATTGGAAATAAACTTGATTAAATCTCGTCTTGTGCTGCCCCGCCCTAGCCCAACAGGGCGGCCAGCCGCCCGCCCTTAGTATCAACTGCGCTGCGTCGCGGCGAACACCTCTGCCACCGCATCGGTAAAAAAAAACCTCATTGGTGCTGCTGGCAATCAACAATCGTAAATAAAAAATATATGGCACATTCGTCATTTATCTCAAATTCTTTATTTGAAAGTATTTCACGCAAGAATTGTGAACATTTTCTCAAATATTCGCGACAGACTGGCTGGTTGCTGTGTATTCGCAACGATTTAAGAAAAAACATAAATCATTCTATTTAAATGCGTCATTATTAATACATATGTGTTTATTTAATTAATAATTTTGTCGTGTTGTTTTCAACTTTTGTAAATATTTAGTGATTTAAATCGAAAGTAATTTTATTTAATCTTAATTTTATAGTTGTATTATGTTAGTTTGAACTTGAAGATAGTGAATCAGTGATTAAAAAGTAGATAAAAGCCTAGCTAACCACAGTGCAACAGGTGACCGAAACAACGACTCTCGATATGATTTTGTACGATGTGAGTATTCCAACTATTTTTTTCTTGTTTTTTTTTTTTAAATATTTTCTTATAATTTAAATTTAAGTACATACTTCAAGGATATTTATGTAAATAATCTGTTCACAATATGAACTTCAAAGGAACAATTTTATTTTTGGGTTTAATCTTTCAAAAACACTACAATCGTAGAGCTATCGTAGCACAGTCTTAGATTCGTAGCAGGTGCGTAGATGTTTTGTAGAAACAAGCTACGTTTTAATTGAATTTTCTAAATCAATTCATTTACTTAAGAAAAAGTACATATTGATATGTCTAAAATTGTCCAAAGTGTGCTACGACAACCACATTTTATTTCTCCAATTTATTGACCGAGCGAGCGAAGCGAGCAAGGTCTACAATTCAAGTTGGGGCGAAAAAAACATTGTTTGTATGTATGTTTGTATGTATGTATATATGTTCCGCGATTACTCTCGAACCGTTGAACTGATTTTGATGAAATTAAGAATGAGTGTAGCAACTATTCATAGAATTTTTAAGTTCGTTTGGCATCAAAATCGGTTCAGCCGTTTCTGAGATAAACGCATTTTGGTGAAAATAATTATTGGTCTATAACTTCCGAACCGTTGATCAGATTGGGGTAAACTTGTCATGTCACGATATAGTATTACTATATTTAACCGAATAAAATATTTTTGGTTAATAAGCAATTCTTTGAGGAAAGTAAACTCGAAGAAATTATTTTTAAACGACATTATTAGCTTATGCGCGTTGTAGAAATGGATTAAATGAAACAGCACCATCTAGCGGATTCTTAAAGAATTAATAGGCATGTTATTTGGGGCATACCAAGATGTTATCAAACTGATTTTTGCTTATATTTATATATGTTTATAGGTATAATGCTGTCTGACTTTGGATTTTAAATTTCCTATGTAACTTATTTAAGATTGCTATATATTTGTAGGCAAACTCGTGCCTTGAGTTCATTTAAATGCCGATAACTTTTTTTAGAGAGTACCTCCGCTGGCGCCGGCTCCTAAAAATATCACTATTGGGAACCGGCGGTTATACTGCCGGCAGCCGAGATTTAAAACACCGGCTTCCGGCAACAGCACTCAAAATTTGCCGTGAAGTGTAGGTTAGGTTCGTTAGTTTTCCTGTGACCAAAACACGAGCGAGCGAGCGAAGCGAGCGAGCGACTCAAGCTAAGGGCGAAAGTAACATACACACACAGATCGTGTTATACCAGCGCCGGCAGCCAATTCGGCAACCAGCGCCGGCAGCGGAGGCACGCCCTTTTTTTAATAGACGGATTTTAGTGAAACGAACTGTAATGCTCACTCAATTTGTGAGCACGCTGTGAAAGTTTGGGAGGAAGAATCTTTACCAGAACACGGATCCCATTCCACCCATGATCCGATCGCGGACGACTGGCCAAGTTTCATGCTCACGTACGCAATTTTCATTGACACTTGCCTGGGCAGTAACTGTGCACAAATCGCAAGGACTTTGAATAAAGTAGTCGTAGATATTGGCGTTAAAGAGTTGGCGACCGGGTGTATAATCGTATAAACGTCTTACGGATATTGTATTTGATTTAATTCTAAGGAAAAAAAATGAACTTAGCAGCTCAGAATAGAAGAAGAAAGAAGGTTGAAAAATCTGAAAAAAAAAAACAGTTTCACTGGATATTAAAATTTATTTTAATCTGGGGCCACGGGAGTTCCCCCAGCCAAGACGAGCCAAGCGGAGCGCCAGGGCACTACCTTTCGTTTTTTTGAACTCTCATAACTTTGGTTTGGATTAAGATTTTATTAATGTCTGAAAACCCCCGATTTCGTCACTGATTCACTCACTGACTGAGTCCTAGAACGCTGAAATTCGGTGTGTAAGCTAATATTACTACAAAGACAACAAAAAAATAAACAATCAAACCTAACTTAACCTATCCCCTTGGAATAGGAGGTGGAAGTTTGTAGACTCGTGGCTTAGCCGTTTTATTTCACACACGATAAACGTATGCCTATGAAATCTTCGTAACGGTAGCAAAACGGCCAAGCATCACGTTTTGACTAAAATGTAGAGTATGTGAAGTTAGGCCTGGTGAAGTAAGGATGCATAGATGAAGAATTTTGGCTCTACATGAGATCTGACCACTTTTTCATAGATTTTGATTAAGGTGTAGTGTAGAGTTTGTAGGTTAAGAGCGTGTAGTCTTTAGAGCTTGGCTTTATACGAGATCTGATAACTTTTTCACAGGGTAAGCTATGTACACTCGTCTTGGCAACATTTTTACATGAAAATGTTTTTGGTGGGATTCTATTTTGGAATAATAATCGCGAGGTCTAAGTTCGCGGCGAACCACTAGTTTATTTTATATACAATAATTGTACCTAGTTATAATACCTTTAGAATACGAAATACCAATATGTGAAGCAGACAGACGGATAGACAGCAGAGCCAATAGGATCCTAAGATGTGTAAGCTCAATAGTACGGATCCCTAAAAAAGAATAGAAAACGAGTTATTTGAACTTTTTCCGTGAAATGAAAGTCACGCTTCAATTTTCAGTCGCAACTCGCAACGATTTTCTCGGAAACCATCTCAACGAACAACTTATGGACAAGTTTATATCGAAACCAATAATGCCTACTGACCCGTGTACGTACAGTCAGCAGCAAAAATAGCTATTTCACGAAATAAAACTGTTTTCTAATGTGTAAACGGTACGGCTGACTATACTTTATAGATGAGAGAGAAATAATTCACTATTCAACGTAACTTTTGTTGTTCAATTTCTGTTTCGAGATTATTGGTAGGTGTATTTTTTTTATAAGTATTAGATAAGACTTACTTGAAAATATTGTGCATGTGGTAAGAACTAAGAAGCGCCTATGGGTTCAACAAAGCACATGAACTTAGTACATTTGCACTTATTACTTAATAATATATAAATAATCACATGAAACAACTGCATTTATAAGGAGATTTGACGTATTTATGGGAAAAGGTTTACAGCCGACCCCGAAAAGAGGGTTGACAATATGCAAGACATAAAATAATTGATGTCAGCTTCAAGTGGCAACAGGCTTTTATGGACAGGGATCTGTGGAAGAAAGTAGGGCAGGTCTTTGCCCAGCGTTGGGACACCCCAAAAGGCTCGATTTTTTTTTTGAGTTACATTCATAAAACCAGACAAATTCTGATTTGGGAAAAGAGAAACAGCTTAGAATGTTCTAGCTGCTTCTCTTCCTGAGCATCGTAAAAGCCGAACGTAAAGATCGTAAAAGCCTATCAAGGCAATAATTGGAAATTCAAATAAGTAAATAGGCGGTTAGGATAGCCCACTATTCATCTTCTCGCTAATAGTCACGCTAAAAGAGGATTTTGGTTCATGCAGCTCTGGGTTCTATACTCTAAGCAGTTAGAGTCTAATTTGCTCTGCCTGCCCCATGCCTACCCATCGCCTTATAAACGTAATTATTTATTTTCCCTCGGCGTTATAGGTATTAATTAAACATAAAAATCTTCTATTACTATGAAATAAAGTAGTACTTACTCTAATTAATTAAAAATGACTTAAATGAAATGCAATAACACTTTTTTGCCAATTTTTGCCAGTCGTGCGTGCTGCCATCTCTGTTAGTACAGCTGCTACTAATTTCGCCTGCTAGTTTTGCCTACTTATACGTGCCCTTAGTTACTGTGGCTTTGGGTAACTGTACGATAATAATTACGTGATACTGAATATATAATGTAAAGTCTAGAAACTGGGTTTCAGATATACAACAAAAGCTTACTCAAACCTAAGCTTCTTTAGTGCATCTTTTCCGATATCAATTTCAAGAAACCGAGCGAAATGAAGCAAGTATCGACAAACGGGGCAAAAATCTCATAAATAGGAATTCAACGATTTCCCTCTCCGCTATGCGACAAGCGGAATACAAACCTTTTTAGGGTTCAGTAGTAAACAAGGAACCCTTAAGAATCGCCATGTCTGTCTGTCAGTCGGTCCGCGGTTTTACTAAGAGACTATAACTACTAAAAAGCTGTAATTTGGCAAAGGCAAGAAAGTGGTAAAATAAAATTTTGAATTTTATTATGGTTGCTCCCATACATTTAAACAGGATGTCATTTTTTTTTTCCGTCTGACCCATCCTGTCGGGTTTCGTTGAATAAAAATATTGCAAGCTTGTGAACATGGAAAACTATTAGATCTAAGAAGGGTTTACAAAAAAAAAAGTTATACGCGACTAACTTGTAAAATGTACTCGGAAAAAGAAAATTTCATACAAATTCAATAGAAAATTTGTTTTTAGACTTTTTTTCGTAGCATGAACTCAAAGACAATTCGCAACTACGAAACCCTACATTGCGCATAGCCCGACAATAAGCGTAGGCAAAAGCGGAACGGTATTTAAAACCTATCAAAATCTAGTTGTATACTGAAGACCTTTAGTAAGCACTTTTTCGATATACAAGGTTAAGACACGTTTGTGATAATCGCCGCATCTATTTATCTGAAACTGTTTACGTACTTATTAACCTTTTTGAGGGAGAACCAGTAGCCATTTCAACAGGCGATGCCGCTATAGCAACCCTTCACTTTTTTATGACGCCCACCATCATGTTAAGATTGGCCTTTGGGTATGACGGCCCTAGGCTGGGTCTATCCTGTTAGAGTGTGTGTGTGGTTTCCGGCAGAGTAGATCACCACAAATCTTCCCATGTATGTCTTAGAAGGCGACTTAGGAAATACAAGCTAAACAAATCTTATAATCATCAATGAGAACTCTCCAGCCAGTCTGGCCAGCTTGGAGAGGTATTTTTGTCTCCTCTGCAGGAGCACGACCCTATGTACTACCAGAGCCATACTTGGCCAGAGCAGCCAGTTCAAGTATCGATGTTATTTTCAAAAGTAACCTGTCTTTAGCTGATATTAACGTGTATATGCTTGTAAATGTACCTAATAAAAACGAGTATAATTATCTTCTTTTTTCTTTTATCTACTCCGGAAAATATCAAAAGCTTATAGATCCGAGTATCGATGTTATTTTTGTGTTTTGTCGGGGAAATTACGTCATACGCAAGTGCGACACTCGATCAATCACTCGGTCATTTCGGAGGAAAACATATTTCACGGGGGTGACGTCAGCCGAAAAATCAAGCCTCAGATTTTTCTTTGCAGGAATTTTATGAATAGATTACCGAGATCTGATACAGGAAATGAGGAGCCGAAAATATGATGATCACGTTGGGCCTGATGAATGAGTTTGGAGAAAGGACTGCAATTTAAAATGTTATGTAGTTAAATAACATAAAACCGTTAAAGCTGAACCATAAATTAAAGAAGTAAAAAGAATCTAGGTCTATGCTTATGTGGATTTTGAAAAGTAGCTTTTTTAACCCCCAACAAAAAAGAGGAGTTACAAGTTTGACGCTAATGTCTTTTGGTCTGTCTGTCTGTGTGTATGCCTGTGGCATCCAAATCACGAACAAATGCGGTGCGGTTTTTTAACGTAAAAGAAAATTCTCTTGCGGTGTTTATTAGCTATGTTTGATGAAAACCGGTTGAGACATTTAAAAGTTATTGGGGATTAACGCTTAAAAGTTAGAGCTTTCTCTAGCAAATAATAGATGGAGCTACGAATATCCATCTGAGTAGCGAAACTCCCGAAATGCCTTCGGTAGTCCCGTTCTCATCACTAGGTTGTGTTCTTGACAATCCGGGTTTTTTAATTTGCTGGCAATAAAATTGTTACGCCGTGCGGTTTCCAACAGAGAAGACTAGGACCACTTCAAGTCCTCCCGTGGATGTGGCAGAAGGCAACTTAGGAAATACAAGCTAAACAAAGCTTATAAACATCAATGAGACCTCTCCAACCGGTCTGGCCAGCGTGGAGAGTGTAGGCAAAGTCCTCTGGGTGCTCTAACCAAGTATGGCTCTGGTAATACATAGAGGGTAGTGCTCCTGCAGTGGAGACAGAAAGACCTGATGATGATGAAACGTAGCGCTGGTTAATCTGGCAGTTACTTTTACAAATCACAAAGGTATGAAGCCTAATTTTTTCTTAACTATATTGGACATAAATCTTTACTTTTTACTTAACTGCAGCATACACATGACATCGCTAAAAACTTGTACCTACTTGATATACTTAAAAATCATTCGTGTATTTCTTTGTGTGTTAATGTGTTTGTGAAGTTTTCACAAATAAACGTGAAAAAACGATGATGCTATTACATTTTTTTTAGTATCAAGCCTAAAATATACAAATCATAAAATAGGATACAATGGACGTGGTTTGTTAAATTATTGGAAAACGTTGGGAGCCACTGTACGTATCTCGATGTCGGTCGGAAGTTTGGCAACGAAGGCATTTTCCAATAATTGCGTTTGCGAGATACTGCGAAACAGAATTACTCGTAAATGATGTCGCTGAGAGTAATCAACTGTTTTGTGGTCGGTTCAAATCCGCTCCTTTTCAACTCAAATCATATACTTAGTTTTTTCATTAAAATTTCTATTTGATTTGTATGAAAGACAAGATGATGACGTCATAATTTTTTGTAGTCAAATAGTACTCCCAATATCAGCTTTTCTGCAATAATAAATATAAAACACTTTGAAAATGGATATTGGCAATGACATGTGATGTTTTAAGAGTTTCTTGACAGTTCCAATTAATTTATTTTTTACCCAGGAAAATATCCTTTGGAATATAATTATTCCCAATCTGAGTTGCGTAAACAGGATCCACCAAAAAACATTAATATTTATTAACACTTTCCCGGTCACTTACGCATATAGAGGTAAAATAATTGTTATTTAAAAAAAATTATAGTGTCTTTCTAAATATCACTTAAGGTGATAAAATGTATAGGTAACTCCAAATGATATTTCAAAGCCAGGTCGTTTGGGCTGCCTGTCTCATTTATCATTAGCTTTCAGTATTTTCGGTTAACCAATATCTCACAGGTGAAAACGAGAAAATTATTCCAATAACAATATCGTGGAACGGAAATTATTTGGCAGAAATCCAAACAATAGTAAACGCACAAATTAAAAAATAATGAAAGAATAACTTATGCACTTCAGGGGTTTTATTTCTCCCCTAACAGGCAAATTTAAATACCAGCGATTAATAATAAAATTAAATCCGCTACTACATACTTTTTTCTCATAACGTCAAAACAACCATTTTTATGGGATTTGTATAAAATACCAACCCTTAATGTCATACTAATATTTCAAACAAAAACCGGCCAATTGCGAGTCCAAGATTCCATGCCATTTTCTATAAATCATGTTCGTC
This sequence comes from Acrobasis consociella, assembly GCA_963555685.1. Lineage (NCBI taxonomy): Eukaryota > Metazoa > Arthropoda > Insecta > Lepidoptera > Pyralidae > Acrobasis > Acrobasis consociella. The sequence continues at coordinate 2,533,237 of OY743106.1, forward strand.
TGTGTGGGAGTCCCACTTAAATATTTATTTTATCTTGTTTTTAGTATTTGTTGTGTCTGTGTCAACTGACAGACAGATGGATAGTGGACGGACATCTTAGTAATAGGGTCCCGCCGCGTTTATACCCTTTAGGTACGGAACCCTAAAAAGAGTATTTGTAAGTACAGTCAAAAGCACACCAAACTCACATATTCAATACCTGCAACATGAAGTGTCACATCTGTGTATTATTTACATTTATAGTAAATGGCGCACTCGACTATAGATTAATCTCGTTAAATATCGATACAACAGCGAGTTGACTCGAGATAATCGTAACGATACATAACGTAATCGAATGACTCACGTTTCTAGAATATCATGATAACTGGCCGAGTACGTGTCACATTTATGTGTGTTACATTATGTTACAATATGGAACTTTATCTCTCAGAATTTAATGTTTACTAAATTGAAACCAGTGGGTAGTAAACATTATTAAATTCTTAATAATTGGCCAAGTGCGTGTCAGGCCACGCGCAGTGTAGGGTTCCGTAGTTGCTAATGCCAACTTTGAGTTCTTGCCACTAAAAACGTCTAAAAACTAATATCTATTGAATTTGTATGAAAATTTATTTTTTCAAGTACATTTTATAAGTTGATCGCCTATAACCAGGGTTGGCATGATTAAATCATTTTGATTTAAATCATGATTTAAATCACGATTTAAATCAAATGATTTTTTCAATAAAAATCAATGATTTAAATCAAATTATTTAAATCAAATGATTTTTTCAATAAAAACAATGATTTAATAAAAAATGTTTAATTAAACTTTCTTTCACGGGAATCAACATATAAAAAAACAGATTTGAAAATTAAGCTTAAGATTAAAGGTCGTTTAAATCTGCGAAATCAATATCACTATTATAATATTTGAATAAAAAAACTAATTTTCCAGCCTTTTCAGTTCCCAGTCGGTTTCTTAATTTGCTGTGTACAATTCCAAAGGTGGAAAACACTCTTTCCACAGCAGCTGAAGAAAGGATTTCCCTTTTGCTTGACATTTACATGTCAGACAAAAGGAAAATCCCCGCGCTGTGTCCGCGCTTTGAGAGCGCATTCCATTTTGCGCAGAATTATAGTTAAATTAAATAATAAAACGAAAAAATCAAAAATATCGTGATTAATTGTGATTTTTAAAAAAAATCGTGCTTTTTTGATTTTTTCATAAAATCATGATTTTTGCCAACCCTGCCTATAACTTTTATAATTGTATACCCTACTTGTTTCTAATAGTTTTCCTTCAAACTACATTATATATACTATAATTGTGATTTTTTTCACGTGGCCATATATAGTTTAGCAGATGGGGGGGGGGACGGGACGACACTAGACTCGAACAAAAATTTGAACTTTAAACCTTTTATTTTACGACTTTTACGCCATAATTAATATATATATATCCATGCCAAATTACAGTTTTCTAGTACTTATAGTTACTTACGAAACTATAAGGGTCCCTTGTTTACTACGGAACCCTAAAAAACCACTTTATTTGTTGGATTATAAAAGAGAATGCCATACGGCATTCATTAGGTCCGCAATTTTATTCTTATGCAATAAAATTTAAGTAAATAATGTATTTTTCACGAATTAGGCGGCTGTAACTCGTCGATTTGAATTGATGTCTGAGGAAAGGTCATGCGATGAATCTAAAGGTAGTATTTTGAAAGGCATTTTCAATCAGGATAATTTATAGACCACAAACGTACTGATTTCACCAAAATAATCTTTTTTTGATTTTTAATAGAATTACAATGCTCGGATTATTAAAACCTGTGATGAAAATTGTCCCCACGAGTGGGATTCGAACTCACGAAGTGCTCTACCTACTTACTAATCGTGTGTGTGATCAGAAAATTCGTCAGGGTGGTTTGAAGTAATAGTAGCACAATTGGTAGTGCAACGACGGCGTACATATTAGGGTGGGTTCGAATCCCATTCGTGGCGAAATTTTTCATCACAATATGGTTTAATAAACATAATCTAGTTATATTTCCCTTATTTTAAAATTATCACGTGTGTCATGTCTCTACAATAATCTCACATGTATATTTATTCTAATCCAATATACCTGCATAATATAAAATGTAATACTATAGAAGCTTCTCACCTTCATTTCAATTCAATTAGTTGAGTACCTATTTAATACAATTATTTCTTAATAAGTTTTACGTCTATGCTGATATTAGAATCTAAAAAGTCGTAATCTTGATATTTAATTTTTACTTTATACCTATTCTTTGGCGAAATGTGTTCAGTATCTCGGACTGAATCCACCCTTTTAATAGTTTCAGTACATTTTTTAGACTCTTAGTGCACCGGGCTTCGCAGCATTACAGCTGAGGATGCAACTGGGAATACGCGGAGATGAGAGAGAGATTTTGTTCGACCCGTTTAGTGTGTAGAAGAGATCCCTGAAAGGGATAAGTCTGCCTTTGTAATATTCCATCCATACTTATATATAAAGCTGAAGAGTTTGTTTGTTTGTTTGAACGCGCTAATCTCAGAAACCACTGGTCCGATTTGAAAAATTCTTTCGGTATTAGATAGGTCGTTTATCGAGGAAGGCTATAGGCTATATTGCATCACGCCCGCGACTTCACTCGCGTGGTTAACGCGGGTGAAGCCGCGCGCTGCCTCTAGTCTTATCATAAAACCCAGACTAACTTTGTAACTAGGTTTAAATCATTATCCGCCCACATCAAATTTACATTTAGTAAAGTGAAACTAACTCATCTGTCAATGTCAAATTGATTTGAGTAGATATTGGTTTAATCTTAGTAACAAAGTTAGTCTGGATTTTATAATAAGACAGATAGTGTTTCATCTGTATTTCAAATGTGGCTTTTTATGTACAATAAATAATTTACAATACAATAACAACAGACACTGTAAGTTAACATATATGTATGTGTGTACGTATGTCCAGACTGATAAATGAACTTGACCCACCTGGGGTTTGCGTACCCTCTGTCGTATTTATAGCTAACCATCCTCGTGGACTTATTATTAGAGGTCTCGCACCGTCATCTAAATATAGAATATTTTTCCAGAGCGCACCTGATAACGTCAAGTTCAATCCAAGATACCGATGTCGTTCCCTAAGGGCCATCATTTTTTTTCATGGATATATGGAGTAGGCAAATATTAGCGTATACAATTTATATTTTAATATTAATACAAGGCGCTGGATACAAGCCGCTCTAGATCGGTCTTTTGGAAATGTTTGGGAGAGGCCTATATCCAGCAGTGGACGTTATGCGGCTGAAATGATGATAACATTTTATACTTACAAGCTTTTATTTAGTTTCACCTGTCCCGTTGTCTGTCGTTCTGTCTGTAATCAAATCTTGCAAGTTAAATTTTACCCACTTCCGGGTTTCCGATTAAGCTGAAATTTTTATACGCATACGTATATATAATTGTATATGACAACGCAACATTATAATGACATGGACCTGATGATGGAGCCGGAGGATGGATATAGGATTTCTGTAATGAAACGACGCAATTTCATCGAGATGGGCTCGTTTGATTATTTTTAAGGAGAGTCTTTAGATAAAAGCTTTTTTTTCAAAATATTTTTTTAATAATAGCTTTTTAAATTTTATTCTTTGAAATATACAAATGAATGATAAAGTAAATTTAGGGTCGGCAATTTATTATGCAAAATAATGTGACAAATTTCTAACTCTAGCAGCATGGCAGATGTGACTCTTTTCATTGCGCTTTTCATTACATTTTCACACATTTCCTGCGTTATGTCAGTGACTGTGTCTCGGATATTTTGCTTTAATTGTTGAAGGTTTATTGGTCTGTTATTTTGCATTTTTTTTTCTTAAAGAAAATAAACAGTAAGTGTTCAATATTTTTAAATAGTGGTCAGCACATATTTTTCCAGTTGTCCTGCCTCGGTATTATTAGCGAAAAATTGTTATTACCTACTATTTATTTAACAACAAAATCTTAAATGGCAATAATTGTAACAGTAATATTTAAGTCAATCAACTAAACTTAATAAAATAATGAAATTAATCGCTGAAATTAAACAAAAAACCTTTTCATCATTAGTAAATTGATTCCGCACCTTCTTCCAGTCAGTTCGCAGACAGCCATAGTAACAACGATCTAGTTATAGGTACAGTCATTACCATATCAGGCCAGCCAACAAAATTTCGTTACTATATTACCTCTGACTAAGGATGCGTGACGGATAAGTATTATCATACTATGCTGCCGCCTACTGAATGTATGTTATACTTTTAAGCAGTAGCTTTTGTATGGATAATGGAAACAATGCGCTTGTCGGAAAAGCTACGCAAAAACGAATAGTTTTTTCTTTAGATAGATTCGTCTCTATTTCCAACCCCAAAACGGCTCTGTAGCCAACATACAACGTCCATCGCTCGTTAAGCTATTATGCCTCAATACATCAATACTAATTTAGGCTCTGTTCCGTCAGCTGAGAGTATATTTTGCATCGTATTCGTGGGACGAAGGTGTGAGAGGCTGCGGAGCGGCGCGCGCATCCTCTGCGTAGGGATGGACACTTGATACGATGGATGTAACTGTACACGACGAATTTTCAATGTCAATCAAGGGTTTCCAATCAGCGTTTTTGCTATAATCGACACTATGCAGGAGATCAAGACAGACAAAATGAAGTAATTAAATAAAATAGTTTAATGCTTAGACGTAAGCGTCTCAGGAAATGTTAAGAATGTAATGTATATTGTATATGGATATTTTGTTGGTTATCAAACATATTCAGTAAGTAGTTTTCGCGTGATGTCCAAATGTTTAAAATATGTTTTAATTGTCACATTTTCAGTCAGAAGTTTCATATAAATATTTAAAAAACCTTGGCGACGAATAAATGGATGACCATAGCAGTGTCAAAATGCTAATAAAAAAGGACAGGGGTCCATCAAGTTATACTATTAAGTATACGATATAACAATAGATTTGATAGAATAGGACTTTTTGTATTATTTTCATAAAATCTGGCAATTAAAAATGATTTTCTTAAAGTCTGTAGTTACATTGCCAATTATTTTTTGCCATCATAAATCATACAATTTTACATTAATTTACATGCTCATCAAAAAGAATGAAATAAAGAGATACATGCCCAGTCTCAGAATCTTGCGATTCGATTCGCAATGTTAACTTTGAACTGAAAACTGAAAGGTTTCGCGCACCCCCTCACTAAGCCTCAGTGCCCTCCCTCGCAAGGATGGAAGCGAACGCGACGCCGCTGCTGTGCGGCTAAAAAATAAAGCAAAACCATAATAAAAACCTCTTTGGTCACTTATAATGTAAATAGTAGTTGCCAGTGGTGAATTGAGTGTAATTCAAAATGGGTGTGGACAGCGTACCGCCGCAGAGGCCTTCGGTGAGTTTGCAATGTTGTTGTGACATTCTATGCGCTCGAGAGGTGCTTGACTCTGCAGGTATCTGGTGGCAATGAATAGGACATGCGAGAGCATACTATATTAGATGTAGCTAAGTGAAAATTGCGGAGTTTTAGTAGGCGTATGTAGAGAAGTTTCTTAATTATGATTATGAGATACCGACAATCTTTCTCATTCTCTTTCATCACAAATTAAAATGCACGATTGGAGTGCCTAGCTTTAATATTACCTAAAACAACATAATTAATACCCTTTATTATACAAAAACATAAATACAGGACATAATTTCTTAAAAACTAGGAAATGCGCAAAAGGCGGCCTTATCACTAAGCAATTTCTTCCAGGCTTATTCTTGTATACCCAACTTCCATTCGAAAAGAAATTGGTTTATTGCGCAGTGTTAAATATGTAGGTACAGAAGACAGTTAGTTAATTGTGTTATTAACAGATGAAATTGTGACTTCATAGTGATTGATTTTCTTTAAAAGACTGCAGAAAAGATTCACATTTCTAAATTTTAAGCTACTTAGTATGCGGGTTCTATCTTAGACCGCTTATAACATCCAAGTGCCTAACATCTAAGTAAGAAGCGTTTAAGGCCATACCCAAATTTTACGGGGTCCAGTGGCGCCGCCATTTAAAATAAATCATTTAAAAGGAAACGGAGATATCATTCAAAATTGTGTCTTGGTCAAGCCCTAGATAACCCTTAAAACTATTTTATGAACTACTGTTTATAATTTAAAGTGCGAACGTGAAGCTTTTCTACGCACATTAGCTAAAAGTGGCCGTTTTTCGCAAATGTGCGTAGAAAAGCTACACGTTCTCACTTTAAACTACAAAAAGTAGTTTAAAAAATACTTTGAATGATTATCTAGAACTTGACCAAGACACAATTTTAAATGATATCTCCGTTTCCTTTTAAATGATTTATTTTAAATGGCGGCGCCACTGGACCCCGGAAAATTTGGGTATGGCCTTAACGCTACATTTTAATAGTTAGCTTCATATTTGTAACTCTAATAAATTATCTTCTATTTACCAAAGGCAAAGCTTAGTAATATAAGATAAGAATTAGCTAAACTATGTAGTTGATATAATGACGGACGAAACAATATAATTAATGATGTCAACAGTAGAATTAAATATATACTTTATTTTTACTTTACTAAAAAGTCTTTTCGCATATAATATGTATGAACTTGTAATAAAACCACTTTGGCTATACTATTTGTACCTGGCTGGTTTTGGTATCATTTAAAAGTTTAAATTTTAAAGAAGATAATTCCAAATTCAAATTAGGAAAATGCGTGATTTTCATTTGTTTTTCTTACCGTCAAGATGTCGAAAAATACGAATCTAATGGAGAAATTAGACACATTTTAAAATTTTACTACCAAAAAGGTAGGCAAATTTTTTTCGCGGCTTGCGTTGCATACGCAAGCCGCGAAAAAAATTTGCAATGTTTATGGACCTAGTGCAGTGTCTGTGAGAGTAGCAGAAATTTGGTTTAAGCGTTTTCAATCCGGAAATTTTGATGTCAAAGATGCACGTCGCTCTGGTCGCCCTGTTACGGATAAAATGGATGCTATTTTTGAAAAAGTGGAGCTAGATCGGCGTATCAGTAGTTACGACGTAGCTGAAGAACTGGGAATTGACCACAAAACAGATTTGGCGTATTTGAAAAAAAATGGGTACACAAAAAAGCTCGATATTTGGGTACCTCACGAGCTCTCTGAAAGAAACCTTATGAACCGTGTACTCATTTGTGATTCTTTATTACGACGTAATGAGACTGAACCATTTTTGAAGAAATTGATAACTGTTGAAGTCGGTTGAAAAGTGGATCACGTACGACAAGAACGTGCGAAAAAGGTCATGGTCAAAGGCCGGTCAGGCTTCACAGACTGTGGCGAAACCCGGGTTAACTCGCAACAAGGTGACGCAGTGTATCTGGTGGAATTGGAAGGGCATTATTCATTATGAGCTGTTACCACCAGGAAGGACCATCGATTCAGAACTCTACTGCGAACAACTGATAAGATTAAAGCAAGAAGTTGAGAGAAAGCAGCCGGAATTAATCAACAGAAGGGGTGTGGTTTTTCATCATGATAACGCTAGACCTCACACATCTTTAACCACTTAGCAAAAATTAAGAGAGTTTGGCTGGGAGGTGTTAATGCATCCGCCGTATAGTCCTGACCTGGCACCTTCAGATTTCCACCTGTTTCGGTCTCATCAGAATTCTTTAGGCAGTGTCAGGTTAACATCACGAGAGGACTGCCAAAACTACTTGTCGCAGTTTTTTGATCAGAAGCCCCAAAATGTCTATAGCAATGGGATCATGTCCCTACCTATAAGATGGCAAAAAGTTATCGAACAAAATGCTACCTACATACTTTAGTTAAATGTAAATAAACTATATTAAAAAATGTTTTGAATTTTCATATAAAATGCGAAAAGATTTTTTCCCTAACCTATTATGACGACAAAAAGATCCTCACAAAGTATTAGACTAATTATTTTTAGAAAGCTTTTAATGATGCTGGAAAATGTTAATATCAAGAAAAAATTGCTACATTTTCCTTTTGTATTTTTAAACGTTTCCCGGAATGACAGACCTCGAACATAATACGTCATTGTACATTTTGCTCACGTTTCAGGACAATTTCGTGAATGAGGTATGAATTTGATAAAACATTTTTACCTTTTTAAAGATCCTTTATTTTATACCATAACATAAGTAATGCGGACTTCAGATCTCGAAGCACATTTGTAGCTAAGGTCGCAAAGCTTTTAGTTTATTTTTTTCAAAGTCTTGTTTTTTTTTTAATATGACAGCCTTTTCTTTACATAATTTATTATATTTGCCTTCATTAAAGGGAGTTACTGTTGTGCAGCGGCTGCTTATTTATATGCTATCGCTCCATCGAAGATGGCTCTGATTTCAAATTCGAATCATGATCTGTAAAAATAAGCAATAAGACTAGCAATCCATTAATTACTATTTTGATTCTCTCTATCACCTGCACACCCATCATCAAGCTAAAATCTTTGAGTCTTAAGGCGAGGTTTTGTCTACCTCGTTATCCACAACGACGTAATAATGTATTTAAACCTTTTTGGATGTATTTTTCGTATATTTTCCTACAAAAGCATTATCACCAGCTAGATAACATGGAGGATCAATACAGCTAATCCCACCGAAATTGGGGATTACCAGGCTTCCGATAGTCTGCAAACAAACTACTTGCTTATGTGAGCATTACAATATCTTTCTTTACTTTGTCGGTTTAGTTCATTTCATATTTTTTGAGAGAATTGGTGTAATGAAGGGAGTTGAAGATAAAAATTTGATCAAATTCAAAAGGAATGAAGGAGGGAATGGGTGACGTTTAAATCTTGTTACTCGTAATAGGCGATGCGGCTAGCAACCCATCACTATTTTAATTCTTTTTTAGGGTTTCATACTCAAAGGGTAAAAACGGGACGGTACTAGGTACTAAGACTCTGCTGTCCATTTGTCTGTCGTCTGTCTGTCACCAGGCTGCATCTCATAAATCGTGATAGCTAGAAAGTTGAAATTTCCACAGATGATGTATTTCTTCTGTGCTGCAACAACAAGTACTAAAAACAGAATCAAATAAATATTTCCGTATCAATTTCTATTAAAAATCACGTTTGTTGTATAGGGCTCCCATTTGGGTTTATAAAGACATGTACGCAATTTTTAGCCCAATCGGTTAATGGATCAAATTTTAATTTTACTTGCAAGATTTGATTTCAGACAGACAGACAAGCAGGCGAACAGGTGAAACTAAATAAAAGCTTGTAAAAATGTTGTTTATTTTCATGAAGCCCGCTGAGAGAAAATGTATATAGCATGCATTAATAATCAACAAAATATAGAAGAGGTCCAATAGGGATGATAACAGAGCAGGAGTAATCAAGGAATATATTATTCTAATTAATGCGTCTTTTAGAGTATCCAAAAATAATTGCCCATATTTTTCAATTTACCGAAAAAGTAAAATATTACAAAGATACAGGGTAAGTGCCAGAATGGCGGTGTGAAGTCACCAATAAGTAATAAGCGGCCAAGTGCGAGTCGGACTCGCCCATGAAGGGTTCCGTGGTAGCAAATAACATAATATAAAAGTCTTGTAGTATGTTTTTTTAATTTTTATATTTGAGTTGATTAAATGATAGGTAAATTGCTGTTTACAATTTATGACGTATTAAAAAAAAACTACTTTCTAGATCTCGTTCAAACCAATTTTCGCTGGTAGTTTTTATTGTAATGAACAACATATATTTTATTTAGTTTTATCATTCTCTTATTTTAGAAGTTACGGGGGGGGGGGGACACACTTTTTTCCACTTTGGAAGTGTCTCTCGCGCAAAGTATTCGGTTTAGAAAAAAATGCTATTAGAAACCTCAATATCATTTTTGAAGACCTATCCATAGATACCCCACACGTATGGGTTTGATGAAAAATAAATTTTTGAGTTTCAGTTCCAAGTATGGGGAACCCCCAAAATTACTGTTTTTTTTTCTATTTTTGTGTCAAAACCTTAATGCGGTTCACATAATACATCTACTTACCAAGTTTCAACAGTATAGGTCTTATAGTTTCGGAAAAAAGTGGCTGTGACATACGGACGGACAGACAGACAGACAGACATGACGAATCTATAAGGGTTCCGTTTTTGCCATTTGGCTACGGAACCCTAAAAACCGTCATGTGATATTTAAATACGCTGTATCTTTGTCACTATTTGTTTCCCAAATAAAAGAAAAAATACGTACACAATATTCATTAATAGAGATTATTAATGGATGGACCAACAATATTTTTCCAGCCATCATGCTTATTCCATTTAGCGGAAGCGAGTTCGAGTAATCCATTTGCTCTCATGAATATATTCACCGCGAGTACGTATGTGTGTTTGTTTATTTGTACAATGCTTATATTATTGTTATGTAAACATATACAGGCTTTGTAAATAAACGCTTATTCAGTCCTTCCTTGATATTGCTCTACTTTCCATAGAATGCATTTAGCGAGGGTTCCATACCTGATATCAAACTTGGATGTATCTATTGTCTAGATGTCGACATGCGACAACTCTCCCTTTACTAAATGTTTCTATAGTTAGTACGATCCTCTGTAATACCACAAATAATGGTGTAGTACGTAGATGACTGAGCTTCGCTCGATATAATAAAAACAATATATAACGTGAAAACAATGTTATCCTACTAATATTATAAATGCGAAAACTTGTAAGTATGGATGGATTGATGTTTGTTACTCTTTGACGTAAAAACTACTGAATGGATTTTAATGAAACTTTACAAGTATATAGCTTATACATCAAAATAACAGCAGTGCCGTAAATAGGGCGGTGCCACCGGTGCCCAGGCACAGGGCGTAGACTCTGGGGGGCGCAAGAATGGCCAGATCAGGCAGGACTATTATTTTTTCGGTTTGCTTTATTTTAACATCCTGAATGAAATAAAGTAGACCTATACATAGCATTGCTCTAGGGTACCTATAATATCTAAAAAAACAAGGGCGCAGTTATAGAAGCTCGCACAGGGCGCAAAAAAGTCTATTTACTACCATTTATAAAGATATTTATTGTATGATAATGATAATCAGGCAGGCACCAGCTAGTGCGTAATAAATGAGCCGCAAACTGAACTTCAACAACCCGTATTACAACAACATTTTATTCCGACAATACCACAGAATAAGTACAAGTACTCACACACAGAAGTCTCACTCAGCAAAGGAATTCAAAGAAATATCTACTCAATGTCGTTAGCGATATGGTTTAGGTTAGCTTGCGTCAGAACTCGGCACCTCTTCGTTTAGATACCTAGAAGTGCAATGCAAGTCAATGTCGTTCTTATTACTCTAAACATACGATTCATGTGACTGAATTTACCACTCCGGAGTAGTCACCGCGCGCATAGTAAAGATTCATCATCATCATCATCATTTCAGCCACATAACGTCCACTGCTGGACCCTTAGGATTTCCAAAATGACCGATCAAGGTACCCATTAGGTATTTTCAGCCGATCTCTCTGACGAATGTTGTATTAAATACTTTTTTTTGTACTGTCAAGAATTTGTTGTAATGTCAAAAATAAACTATTAAACATATAATATACATTTATAAACATTGTTTGTTTGATTCAAGTACATTATAGATTTGCTAAAATATAAGCTACTAGATTTCGTTTAACTGCCTCCGTGGTGTAGTGGTTAGAGCGTTCGGCTCATACCCGGAGGTCGCGGGTTCGATTCCCGGTGGGGGCAACAACTTTGTGTTGTTGTCCTAGTTTGGTTAGGACATTGTAGGCTGATCACCTAATTGTCTGATAAGTAAGATGATCCGTGCTTCGGAGGGCACGTTAAGCCGTCGCGTCGGTCCCGGTCACTGTCTTTGACATTGGTCGTTACCTAAAACCATGTCAGAGGCCTTTAAGGCAGTTTAAAAACTCTGTCACTAGTGATAGTCACTAACACACACGATAAGAAGAAGACTAGATTTCGTAGCACGTGCTACGTCGTAGGCCATGTTCGTAGGCCGCTACGCGACATTGTAAATCTCATAAGTCCCGGCTATGTTTATCCTAGTTTATCCGACACTTAGGATACACAACGACGTCCTTGAAACTGGTACGCGTGTTTCGTTTAATATAATACTCGTATAATAATATAAAATAGTATTTTATGCACCAGTTGTATATAAAAAGTACTAAAAAATGCGAGTGGCGCTGGTTACGATGCGAGCTTTAACGAGCATCGTAAGCAGACGCCATCGAGCATTTTTTACGTATTTATACAATGTTGCATATACAATACTGTTTCTACGACTATATTCACTAAATAAAATATAAAAATAAACAAAAAGGTATGAAGATACTAAAAATACTTGGTATCGTTGGTATCTATGGTATTTTTGTAGGGTTCCGTACCCAAAGGGTAAAAACGGGACCTTATTACTAAGACTTTGCTGTCTGTCAGTCTGTCCGTCTGACTGTCACCAGGCTGTATCTCAAGAACCGCGATAGCAAGGGAGTTGAAAGTTTCACAAATTATGTATTTCTGTTGCCGCTATAACAAAAAATACTAAAAACAAAAAAAATATATTTAAGTGAGCTCCCATACAAAAAACATGATTTTTTAGATAATGGTACGGAACCCTTCGTGCGCGATACCGACTCGCACTTGGCCGGTTTTATTCAAAACTGCTCTTCCTAGTTACTATGTTAATAAAACGTTTTCCTTATGTTGGCGGTATGGTGGATCTATATACTAATTTTACTATACCAATGTAAATTAACGTTTAGGAAACATTTGTTGTATTTTGATGGAAAAAATAATATTTTAATAAAATCATTCTAGGTGTATATTGAAATAAATTAATACACAAACAGATTAAATTCGCTACTTTCTAAATACTCAAATCAAATACTTCTCATAAACAAAATTTGATGAAACAAAATCAAAACTTTCTATGGGATGGTAAGAAGAAACTTTAACACATTGCAGGACACTCGGCCAGACACAATAGAAATAACAATTTAATTACATCCACAGCCGTAAGTGTCCTACAATGTGTTAAGTGTATAAGTGTAAGTACTGGCTGATGTCGTAATAGTTTCTTGAAGTCAATAGCGCAGTTTTTCTGCAAAAATGAATCTTATCTAAAATCACTTTAAAAATAGATATATGATTAATAATAAGTGATATTATTTTGTAACGTTTACATTGCTTAACAGTACCAAAATAATTTATTTTTGACCCAGGAATACCCAATTATTTTGAACTTTCACCTTCGCACACTTGCTTCTCAATTTCCGCGACCCACACACGTCCTAGTCCTATTCGTTAATAGGACTAGGACGTGTTAACATGGTTCCCGTCACGTGCAATCTTCGGTACCTGAATGCGTACATAAGTACATATCGCCACTTGATCCACACCCCCACCCTTATAAGGTTGAGCCGCAATTACTATCAATGACTTTGTGTAGTTAAAATAATACTTTGATTTTAGCCATAGATTTAGAATACAAGTAGTGTAGATTTTCCACTGAGCGCCCGGGGGTAAGAAAAATACATATTAATGATACTAAGTATATAACACTTCAAATATATGCAACTAGCTGTGCCCGTAGGATTCGATTCCCGTATTTCGGGATAAAACCTATCCTATGTCCTTCCCTAAGTATCAAACTATACCTATATCAAATTTCATCTAAATAGGTTCAGTGGCTGAAGCGTGAAGTGGTAACAAACAAACAAACGAATATGCAAATTCACTTTCCCATTAAAAATATAAGTAACAAAACACGGCACTTTTTTCGTTTTCTTTTGTAGAAGTCGCAATAAGACTTTATAAGACTATCTCGCTCTATAAAAGCATGTTAGGCCCTTGGTTTTAGCTCACGTTACTTATGTCACCATTGCCGATAGGAAAGCAAAAGCAGACCACGTGAAATAAACGAAAGGTCTCACCTGTTAACAGTATAATATCATGGTCTTGAACGCAAACCGTCTTATTATACAACGTTGCTTAACTTTGTACTTGGATTAAACCATTATCCGCCCAAAACACGATGACCTCCCGCAATATGTCACCTTCTCTTATATGTCACTGTCACTTAATTAGGGTGAATTCGTGATGTTCTCGTTTTATAAATAGGACGTCTTAACAAACATTATTTTGAATTAGGGTGACTAATGGTTAAAACCCTGAAGTTAGTTCTCGTTTTATAATAAGACGTCAAAACAAACATTTTCTATGGGATTTACTCGTATATGAAATACAGACTGATGACGTTATAGTATCCTAAAGTCAAATACAGCAAATAATAAATCTAAATTCACATAAACATCACACAAACATCATGACAAGTGATGTTTTTTTGTGAAGTTTTATTTTCTTACAGTAGCAAATTACAGTAAAAAATACAATAAAATATAAAATAAAAAGTAGAGTAATAAAGTAACAGTATCAAATTATTTATTTTTGACCCAGGAAACTACACATTTACCTCCATTTGATCCACACCCTCGCACTGGATGAGGATTAGGCCCTAACCACTTAGAAACACTTACACGACATCGTGCCGTTTATAAATAAACTCACCCAGCAACCGAAATACGCGCTAGTTTAGGTAGGAGCTTGTTATAGTTGTTATAAGGGGTGAGTCACTTATAAATACCATTTTATTGATTTAGGATGAAATCAAATTACTAACAGGCACTTCAGACTATTATTCTGATTAAAAAACGCTAAGTTTGATTGTATTGTACCTCTATAAATAAGAATATACGCCCGTGAAGAGATTCCATACCTACGAGCAACAAGTACGGCTCTCTCTGTCCTTATCGCGTTCTTGTATCCTTCCTAATGGTTTTCAGTTTGCAAAGTGGTCCTCTTGGATCAAGATACCGCACGCACAGGTATCCATTATCAGAATTAGGTAATCATTGACGAGTATGAATTCACATTCGACCCGCGTTCAGACAAAATGGACTCCAATTCTGCTAAACGGCCGCGGATTATCTATATGGTACATCGGAATTCGGTGATTCGGTTAGCGTGTTCATATGGAAGCAAACTTTGAAATTCTCCTAAACCTATAAGCGATGGGGTAGCTATTATGTTTCATGTTTGGATCCTTTGAATTTTAATAGGGGTAGTAGGCATAAAATTAATATGAGTATTACATAAAGAACGGAATCTCTTAACCACGTCCACGTCCCTCGTCCCCGCACCTCTCCCCCATTCTCGCCTTGTGGAGGGTTTTGAGCGGCGAACATAGAACATAGTAGTAGTAGGCGTAAATGATACTGACCTTCTATGAAGTGCTATACATACATACCAGTCAAAAATCAGTTAGCAAAATATGATTTTAGAGCTTCATGGTCACAATGACTGTTATTAGTATTACACGAATTACTGCTATTAATATGGATTTTTCAAAATTAATTATTTTAAAAAATCAGTCAATGTAACATCCGTAATAAAAATTATCAACACAATCTAACTGGAGCCGGCTTGCTAACACTAAAAATACAATAAGAGTTATTCTTACCATCCATTTTACATTATCGAAAACTATACTTACTTTTGACTTTTTGTAATTATAAGTAGCATTCCACAACGATGTAATGTAAATTCGTAAGAACCGGAAAACATTATTTTTCCTTAAAAAGATTCGGCCAAAACAAATAATAAACCTCATTTTTCACAATCCACTGGCATTGCGCAATTGGATTCTAAAAATAAAAACAAATCAGACGTTCAACACTTGAACAAATAACACAATTTCAACCGAAAAAGGGAAGGTTTAATATCGGTATTTACAGGGGAAGGGAGTCCCGTGACGTCAGTCGTGACCTGGCTGTGACCGAGGGAAGGGCCCGCTTCGAGGATCGAAGGGATGGGTGGCGCATTCTGCCCGGGAAACATGTTAAGACGTTGAGGTCTAAAATTAGAAGCTTTTTAATCAACTTTGAAATACTCGTATGACATAGGACTATGACAGTAAGTGGAGTAAAAAGAAATAGAAAATAATAATAAATAAAAAATTCATTTATTTCAGATGTCACAGATCCATATATGATACACTTATTAGAAATTCACAAAATATACAATTAAATAGCAATAAAAAATGTCACACAATACTTGATTTAAAATTGAAATAATAATTAAATACAAATGTCACAATGATTACTATCTACTAAATACTTATAAATACCTTCTCTGCGGCATAGGTAGCGACGTGTCTGTCGCTGCAGTGCCGGAGATAGGTACAGTCTAATCGGTCAGCGATCATCTTCAGGATGACATTGGAGCTGCTTCGCACTCTACGCACCAAGGAGGCGCCCCGCTTACGCATAGTTGTGTGAAAACAATCTGTGCGGGCTTCCGCGAACATGCCCGAGGCGCTACAGTATCGTGGCAGCCCCAAAATCACCCTAAAAGCTTTATTGTACAGGACGCGGAGGTCATTGTAAGTCCGCTTTGTGTAATTTGCCCACAAGCTGCAGGTGTATAATGATGTACAATACGATCGGAAAAGTGTAATGTTGACCTCCTGTGAACATCGTGCAAACCTGCGTGCAATCATATTGGCTCTAATAGACAATAATGGAAGCGAGAGAAAAAGGTTTGTGCCCAGCATTGGGGTATCGCGCTTTACCCAGGCCAACAAAAGCTCCACGTGTTAGATAAAAAAAAATAAGTACCTTTTAGGCATCTCACATTATTAAAAATAAAACAATGATTATTTTGTAAGTATTTTACAAAACGGATACATACTTTACTTTCTTTTAGATATTTTAACTGTTTTTCTTTATTTTTACACAAACTTTAATATATTTCCTAGCCGCTCGCAGTATAGTTTAATCTTTATACATCTATACTTATAGAAATAGCCAAATGGCAGCACGGGTGAATGAATTTGTGTGGGAGAGTGCGATAGACCGTTCTAAAGCTTAAACCGGGATGATTATGGGATGAGCTGCGATAGTGTGGTTTAATTTAGACTTGCATCACTAAGTTCAACTAAGCTGTACGCATGGAGTAAATAGTTCCTGCATAATTAATCATGCAATAGCAGTATTTAAATACTAAATTACATAACTTTTTCTACTCCTGTACTGTTATCTATCTTTTAAATGGTTCTGAACACTAATGTAAGAACACTGATAATATGATTGCAGAAAAAAGTCTATACTCTATGCCTCATAATAGCACAAGTGTCGTTATTTCACTAAAACGATACACCTAGCCTATTAGACCTAGAACGATAAATAGACCTAGAACTATTTTTCTATAGATTTACCATACTGCCAATATAAGAAAAAAAATGTTTTTTAAAATAGTCACTAAAAAGACATTAATTTAAAAAAAAGTTTACCATAGATACAATATAGATCAGTACTTGTATTTTCTAAATCGGATTTACCAAACATATGTACGTCAAACATTTTTTTATTTTCTTTGTTTGTTTTTGTATTTTATTTAGTAAATATAGTCGTAGAAAAAGTATTGTATGCAACGTTGTATAAGTACGTCAAAAAATGCTTGATGGCGTCAAATTACGATGCTCGCCAAGGCTCGCATCGTAACCTGCACCACTCGCATTTTTTGACCGTTCTTATACAACTGTTGCATAAAATACCATTTAAGTTTATACAATAAATGTGATAAGACTCCCAAAAAAGGAAGAGGTTATCAATTCATCGCGATCTTCTTTTCAATGCAGGTTCACCGATTATTCAAAGACTGGATCCATTTGGATTTTTTATTTGTGTAGTTTGAGAGGGAATACGTTTTTAGTTTTCAAAAATTATTATACCCTTTATGTTGCCCAGGCTTAACAGCTATATGACAAAAGAGTTTCATTCGAATCCGTCCAGTATTTCCGGAGATTAGCGTGTACATACAGACATACAGACAGACATTTTTTAAATTATTATTCTATTACCATTTCTACATCACCCCATTTTTTTTTTGTACCGACACATTTTTTTACTCTTTTATATATATCTTATACCTTTAAACGAGCAATTCTTGTATGTATATATATTTATTTATAAATTTCTGTGATCTCGAAAACGGCTCTAACGATTTTGTTGAAAATTTGTATATGGGGGTTTTCGGGGGTAAACAATCGATCTAGATTAGTTTTATGTTTGGGAAAACGCGTGTTTTCGAGTTTTCATGCGTTTTTCTTTCCACGCAGAATATGGTCGCTAATTTCATCGCGCTGCGACCGCCTTGATTTAGCTCAGTGGTTAAGGATAGCGACAGCTAGAAAGAGTGTTACGGGTTCGAATCCCACTCGGTGACTTACTTTTGTTTTTTTTTATGTTTTAGTTTATATATTTTTTTTTATTTTGCATTGTTTTTAGACAAGTTTAAAAAAAAATTGTTAATGTTTGAGATGTAACCGAGCAAAGCTCGGTCACCCAGGTACTATCTTATACCTTTAAACGAGCAATTCTTGTATATTTATTTATTTATATATTTATAAATTTCTGTGATCTCTAAAAAGGGCTCTAACGATTTTGCTGAAAATCTGTATATTTGGGTTTTTGGGGGTAAACAATCGATATAGATTAGTCTTATGTTTGGGAAAACGCGTGTTTTTAAGTTTTCATTCGTTTTTCTTTCCACGCAGAATATGGTCGCTAATTTCGTCGCGCCGGCCGCCATCTGCTTAGCTCAGCGGTTAAGGATGCTGACCACTAGAAAGAGTGTTACGGGTTTGAATCCCACTCGGTGACTTACTTTTGTTTTTTTATGTTCAAGTTTATGAATTTTTTATTTCGTACTGTTTTTAGGCAAGTTTAAAAAAATGTAGTTAATGTTTGAGATATAACCGACCGAGCAAAAACCGACCGAGCAAAGCTCGGTCACCCTGGTACTACATATACATAGATGTTGTAAAGTAGGTCCTTTAGAACTAACAATAACTATTAAGCCAAGTTTCAAAATTCAAAGAAGTCGTATAATTGAATATAACAAAATAACTTAAAAGGTTTCAGTTGGAATAAAGGGCGCTTTGAGCAACCTCGGTGCGATCCCGCTCAGAGTTGCGACACTGAGCGGGATTTCAATTAGCATTGCGAGCTGACTCAAACGCGAGTGTTTAATTAAAATTGAATCCCTATTCGAATTACTGTGTCGTAGGTCAAAGAATAAAATGATTATAAAATAATATACTTTTAGGATTTCTGTAGAAATACTAGCTGGATCGCGATTGCAAGGGATAGAACAAGATGGCGCAGACAGAGGGAGGCTTATGCCCAGCAGTGGGTCCCTGATAGCTGACGATGATGATGATGATGACTAGCTAGCTATATGTGTGTGTATCGTATATGTGATATATGTGTGTATGCATATGGGAAAAATACATTACTAGCAGTACCCGCGGGCTTCGCTCCCTGTGGGAATTTCGGGATAAAGAGTAGGTACCTTATGTCCTTCCCCGAGTCTCAACCTATATCCATACCAAATTTCATCCAAATCGGTTCAGTAGTTTAAGCGTGAAGAGGTAACAAACAAATTTCGCATTTATAATATTAGTAGGATAAGATACGATTGTATTTATCGTTTATTTCTTTATTTTCTACTAGATGCGGCCGGCGATGTTACTCGCGGTTAAAATAGCCTATGTGTTAATCCAGGGTTTCAGCTTCCTGCATAATTTTATCAAAATTAGTCCAGCCGTTTGCGCATGAAGAAGTAACAAACACACACACTTACAAACTTTCACCTATATAATTTTAGTGTGATGTACTATCTATAACTCACAAACCACATTTAGACTATCTTTATAACCCAAAGGTTGACTGGCAGACAACGCTTCTAGCCTAAGTTAGCCTATAGTTCTGTACAATTTGTATTTGATGAACAATAAAGATTAGATCTGTTCAAGCGGTGAAATTATGGAATTCACTACCACACACTATACGAGACTCCAAATCATTTACTGGTTTTAGGAAGCGAGTAAAAGAGTATTATCTTTCCTTAACGTAATGAATAGTACCTATATGTATACATATATTTATATTATGTTTTTATAATATATATTTTTAGTTGCGTATATATTAGCCTATGTATATACATTATGTATTGTATAATAATGTATGTGTGTATATGTTTAATTTTTTTTTTAATATGTATCTACATGTATTTGTATTTAACTTTAGTTTATTTTGTACACGCCTACTACTACCTTTTTTCCTCTCTTTTCCTCTGCTGGGTCTGCTGGAAGAGATTTCTTATGAAATAAACAGTACCTATGTACTCAATGTTCTTAATTTGTTTGTTTCTGTGTTTGTATTTTGTGTACATGAATTTTGTAAATAAATAAATAAATAGAAATACCAAATTGTATTGTACTGTGTGGTCGTATTGTACTTTTCTGCAAAGTACAATACGACCAAGTCTACCCGTGAATGTCGTAGAAGGCGACTTTGGAAATATCAAGTAAACAAAACTCATCTCCAGATAACTACCTTAACACTAGCTTAAGTCCGCCATTTCGTTCGCATGGACTGTAACCTTCCGTTCCTGTGTGATATAAAATTGACTTTATTTTTATGCAATTTTTTTGACTGACGCTAATTTTGGCGCTCACTCTACTAATGCAAAGCAGCTGAGCTTATACCTCGTCCTTGAGGACTACGGTCGTAGCAGTCTACGGCGTAGCAAGTGCTACGAAACT
Source organism: Acrobasis consociella (assembly GCA_963555685.1). NCBI lineage: Eukaryota > Metazoa > Arthropoda > Insecta > Lepidoptera > Pyralidae > Acrobasis > Acrobasis consociella. Next base: position 2,553,968 of record OY743106.1, read on the forward strand.
GTAGCATTATCAGTATGCTTTTTTAAATCATTTTAATATGAATTATGCACCCAGATATGGGCCTACGCAAATGTGTGCATAAATATATGTTAAGAGCTTGTCCGTGTTTCGCAATATGTGAGGAGTTTCTAAACCAAACGCCCTTACTTTTGCCTGTGTTTATATATCGGCTGCCATGTTTGTTTGTATAATGTATAGAGAACAACAGTAAGTATAATGTATAGATTAATATATCAAACAGCCGATAATTTGCTTTCAGCCGACGTCTAGTGACACTAATAGTTTGAGAGACACCAATTAATTATATTATCAGCGTGACCTTGATTATAGGTCATCATGTGTTGTGACATTAAGCTTTTAACGATTTATTAAAGGATATGAATTATTACTGACTTACTTGTTTTAATGAAGAGCGTCCGTTTGTATAGCATTTATATTATTAACCACCGACAAAAAAGAAGGGGCTAATGTCTAGAAATTTGACGTCAAATGGACCCATTTCAATGCGGTTTTTTGGCAGGGAAGCAGCAAGGAACTTGCTTTTATGTAAAAAAACCGCATCAATTGGTTTAACCATTCGAGCGTTACGATGCCAAAAATAGACAGACATTAGAGTCAAATATAAAACTCCCCTCTTTATTGACGGGGGTTAAAAAAACAAGGTGAAAACCGAACATAATTATGGGTGACTTACCCGGCATCCCTGCGGGGTCGCGGTAGTAGTTAAATCCGAGGATAAATACATAAAAAGGATTTACGACGAGACCCAAATTACTACTGTTTTTCAATTAGGGCGCAATGACACAACCATGGCAATATTGGGAGATCAGTAATCTGTTTGTGTTTGGCAAAGTTGTATCCCAAACAACCGGCATTCATCATACGAATGTATTTTCCCGGTTGTATTCTCAGCAGTAATGCTTTAGAGCCTCTGCTACCCAACCAAGTAGATTTGACGAGGTTACTGCTTTTTACGCAGAGCGACTGCAGTCTGACCCACGCAACTCAAAGGGTAGTCTTGATGATCAAAGGCTAGATGGCGTCCGGGACCAAAAGTATAGACGTGCCTTCCGAAACACAGAAGCATTATTCTTTCCAGATAATCAGGTGATTCAAGACTGCAATATCCTAATCAGACTGGAAACAACTTTTCACAAAGTATGTTCCCTAGTTCCCCAATTCGAACCCATTATGTCCGGATCACAAAGCGAACACCTTGACTTCCCATGCTGGTCTGGAAGAAATGAAAAAACTTAGAATGTACCAGCTGCTTCTCTTCCCGCGCAGATCGTAAAAGCCGATCGAGGAAATGGGCAAAAATGCGAATCATGTTAACAGGCGATGCGGCTAGCAACCCATCACTGTATTGATTGCTTTTCCATCTTCTCGCCCACCATGACGCTAAAAGTGACTTTTGGGTCTTGCGGCCCTGGGCTCTGCATAGAACCGCAAGACCCAAAATGCTCTGTCTGCCCCATTAGGGATAAAGACGTGATAGTATGTATGTATGTATGTATATACCAACCTATATACTGGCCTATAATAACGCAAAGATAATTGCTATTTCACATTATTTCAGTTTAATATCGCCACCGAGCTCTGTGTTTTAACCGCTTGGCCATCATCGCTTCAACCGCCAACACCGCTTCGTAAATCAAAACAAAGTCAACACTTGCACGGAATCCCTACGGTGTAGTAATGATAAATCCATAAAGAGGATTTACGAGTCGCACGAATGACCCCAACTTATTTCCGGGTCCCTATTAGGGCGCAATGACACGATCATGGCGGTTTCGTGTTTACTGTGTTTGCAAGTCGTATCTTTTATTGTACGAGTCTGATTTAATGATAGTGCCTTTTAACTATTGTGAAAAAGTCGGTGTGTAATGGTTATAGGAAATGTTATAATGTAGTCATCCGAGTGTGATGACAAATTGTAGTGTTGAGTAGCATAATGTCGATTTGCAGTGCATCAAACACAAGGTTCTTTGCACAATCGTTAATCGTATGTCTGTTTCAAACCCATGTATTATATAAGTCGGCCCTATTAGGGATAAATACGTGATAGTGTATGTGTGTGTATATATTTAGTTTTTATTGTTTTTTGTATTTTAGATCAAATTTCGAAAGTTAAATTTGAGCCACTTCCCGGTTTCCCAGATAAAAAGTATGCTCATGTAAATCACTTGACAATGCAATATATTGTGACAAAAAGCAGATCTGTTGATGTAGCTAAAATGTGGTTGTAGGAACCCTGTAATAAAACGACGCAACCCTATCGAGTAACATGAGCTTATTAAATTTGTCTTGATAAGTACTAGGCCTCACAATAAAAGCTTGTACAAAAAAAAATTTGTTTTTCAAAAAACTTATTGAGAAATAAAACAGAAACTGGCTGCAAGTCGGCGAGCAAAACTGACAGCAACACAAATTAAATTGCCAAAAAGTTGACCAAACTTAGCGCAGTACATCCAAACTGTCGGCGGATAGTTTTGCATTCGGAAAATCGACTTCAGTTAATTTCGCGAAAGTCGGTGCAGTTAAAGTTTGCAGTACACGCGCAAGTTTGTAGATATCTCAGTAAAGCCTATACTGTATAAGTATATATACGGTATATTAATCAATTATTTTTAGTATTCATATCAAAAAGTAATATACAGGTAAATCCGAAACCGATTTTTTTTATCTGCCCAAAAGTAAGTAAGTTATAGTAAGCTTTTAAAATTTGATGAAAGGGGAATCTGTCAAGTTACAGGAATAGGCTGCACGTACAGCGTCACTGCTTAGGTCTCGCGCGTATAAAGGAGATAGAGAGATATCTTCACCACGCAAGAAAATAGGTTAAATAATAAAGTAGTTCATTTTTGTCAAAAAAAAAAACATATGTTTTGTGGTATTTTTTATTCTATGTAAAATATTAACAAAACATACATGGCACCATAGCCTATTTTGTGAGACTAGCGTTACGAGTACATTGCGTTGCGGAGCTGTGCATGAGAAGAATACTGTAACAATAAAACCAGCAATGTAACGCTACTCGCCCGAAATTGCTCTACTCGTGTACAGCAGACTTATAGGTTAAAAAAAACGTTTTTATGTATGACATTTAAAACTTGCATTTTAGAATTATGATTGGTATGACATTATCTACGTAATAAAGACTTGCATTTAGAATTATGATAGACATAAATTCAGTTAAATTTTTACAGTTGATAAAGTTCGTTTGCGTGATCTGTTATGAGGCTTCGTGTTTCGGAGGTAGGAAATGGGTTGATAACCTCGTTTGCTGCACTGTAGATAGAATGTCGCCTTTAATGGTAATTTGATCAATATTATAAAGACCTTCTTTGGTCTATTTTTATTTAAGAGCGACGCCCTTGTCGTTGAAGTTTCTTGCATTCCTGTCTGTCCTCAACCAGCATTTTGACGTCTTGGTACGACACCAGTCCTACTTCCTCCTTTATTTGCTTTATAAAGCTGTGTCTTAGTTTTCCTCTTCCCATTCTTTCTTCTTTTTATTTATCTATAAAACTTTATGTTTCCACAATAAAAATCGTTTAAAATTGAAACTTTACGTTAAAAGCACTACTAGGTAATTAGGTACTAAGCACTTCCTCTGCACCTTCATATTTAATTAAACTTATCGCAAATTATTTGCTTACAATGTTCATTATGTCGTATAAGTAATTATTTGTTACTAAAATAAATTAACTTCCCTGTAAACGTGGCTTGGCACGAGACCCATCACGTTGCGGCGACACGCAGGTCAGGCGGCTTCCTATCGTCAAGTGCACACAAAATCTCTACGGCATTTGAAGCAAATACTCGCAAAGGACCTCGCTGCATATTTTGATGACCAGTTTACCTTCAAAAATCGCTATGACACATAGTTGAACGTAGTCACAGACGTGGCTCTAAACTCTCACGTACGAGAGATATTCGCCAGACCAAAAGTTTTATGTCTATTCGCTCGGACGCAGTATCCTCGAATATAACGCGGTAATTTGGTCGCCATTCTCTATGGTAGTCGGATTGAAAGTGTACAAAAACGATTGCGAAGAATTCTGAGCTTTAGGTCTGGAATGAGACGTAAAATTTATTAATAAAACGATCGTCTCGCTTCTATATTTTCATATAAACTCCCTTGAAACTCGTCGCAATACAAATGAACTGGTTCTACTGTATAAAATCATACACAATCTTATTGATTTGCGTAAACTGCTGTCCTTTCTAAATTTTAACACTGGATTCAGATCATTGAAACATTACATAACCACAAACGCACTTGTGATGTATTTGTATGAGACAATAAAGAGGAGGGCTATAAGTTCGAAACTTTGGAACGCTATATCTTCATGAATTTAACTACTTTTCTAAACGAAAAACTATGCGTCTTTTATTTTTGGATAATCTAGTTGACGGACTGAATAAAATAGTATATTTCTGATGCAGTCCATATCCCTATTCTATGTGTCTGAATGAAATGCACGCTACTAACATTGAGCTACGTCTAATGCGTTTACTCATCCGAAAAATCTAACACCAGTGTTAGAAGAATTAACTTCTGGACAAATATTTGTTATAGACTAATGTCACGTGATCAATCACGAAGCGGGCGAGCTGACGCGCAAGTCGGGCGGTTAGCAGGCTTCCTGTTGCCAAGAGCCTGTAGTATTTGTATAGCTTCCGATTGTCCTTACACTTGACCTTCGTCTGCTAATTCGAAGGCATTTTGTCGCATTACATGTTACCTACGGTTGCGTGTCTTAAAGTGGATATTGGCCTCCGTTTTTAGAAGACGCCATTGCAGTCTTATAAGCATTGTTGCCACTAGCCAACTCGGAGGCGCTACAGGTCTTTCTGCACCTCATCGGGTCTGTATACCACTTGTGAATTGGGTATGTAGTACCAAATACAATATAATACAAGTAGTACCGAAGAAATGTTAATTCGGTCATACGTCTGTCGGGCAACGGTTTGTCGCACAACTGTGGTACTTTCTTTCCTGGGTGGTATTTGGTACCATAGAATTAGAACATGTTTGGTACAAGGAAATGTCACAAAATAATGTCACTTGTCGTGATCATATGCATTTTAATCATATACAACGTGATTTTGGATTTATTATAGCAGAAAAATTACTTATTACGATGTTAAGAGCGCTAACGGTAAGTGATATTAGAAAATGTTTGTTTTGACGTTTAGAAAAAGTATCTCATTTGACTTGTTGAAAAAGGGATTGTTTTCCGTTGCTTCTTCTTCTTATCGTGTGTGTTAGTGACTAACACTAGTGTCAGAGTTTTTAAACCGCCTTAAAGGCCTCTGACATGGTTTTAGGTAACGACCAATGTCAAAGACAGTGACCGGGACCGACGGCTTATTGTGCCCTCCGAAGCACGGATCATCTTACTTATCAGACAATCAGGTGATCAGCCTGCAATGTCCTAACCAAACTAGGACAACAACGCAAAGTCGTTGCCCCCGCCGGAAATCGAACCCGCGACCTCCGGGTATGAGCCGAACGCTCTAACCACTACACCACGGAGGCAGTTACTTGTATAGTAGCATAGGCGTCGCAACATTAAAAATATCGCCGTTTGAACGTAGATGATGTCCATGATGGCTCGTCAGGACCGTGGTAAATGGCATCCATTGAGGGAGGCTTATTCTCAGCAGCAAGAGATTGAATACTTCGAGCTTAAAGATAATTTATTTGCCAAACATGTGTTACAAGCCTAACAACTAACTAAATAAGCTTACAACAATAAACCGAAATAAAGTACTAATGATGATGATGATGAGTTGGTTAGGTCTGACGCACGGGAGTGCTCCCGCCAAGACTAGACAACGGAAGCGCAGGGCACTACCTACTTTTTTCTTCGTTTTTGTTATGCCAGACAAAAAAAAACAAAAAATTCAAAACTTATGTAAAGAAAGTACTTTGTGAAAAGGCTTATTATAGGACCGATGACTACCTTAAAGACAAAAAAACTGGCTTGAGCTTGACGCGGGTCCCTCTAAAAGTTTGTAATATAGGTACTCGAAAATGTCATAATTTGGTACATTTTGTACAAACTGAATCTACAACTTGACATTATTTTAAAATTTAGACATTCTAAAAATTAAATTTAAATTATGATATGACATAACAAACAATGTATTCTCTGTCCACATTAACTTTAAGTGTTGATTTAATTGTGAGTTGACGTCCTTGGAGAAAATGCTGCAGTGCAGTTTGTTACCGCTCCTTCTGCACTAGCGCTTTGGAAGCGGTAGTAAACTTAGCTGTAAGTAACCATTTGACGTCAACAATTGTGCAACAAAATAATGACGATTATTAAGAGATATTATAAATATCCTATTATAATAAAGATATATTTGAATTGAATTTGAAAATATGGATTGTTATTTATCTGTCGAAGTAGGTTAATTTTCTCTTTTGGTTTATACCTAACTTTCCTCTTCCTAAAAGGCCGAGAGCGATTCAATAAAGTACTTAAAAGTTTACTGGGAGAGTGGTCTTGAGTGTCAGCTAGCAGATTTCATTTCACAGCCCATTTTACGCAGTTTGTATATAGACTGAATGGTAAATCATATGATGAAAACAACTTTAATTTACGAGTATAAACAGTTAACTCGCGAAAAGGTTTGTTAGTCTTCCATTTAAAATTTAATACGTATTTAAATAGGTACCTACAATGACAACCATTTTTTTAAATTGATTTATTTTACAATTATTCTCCATTTACAAGCATATTGTTGGCCAGGATATTGGCAAATTAAACTGGCAAACCAAGGCTTCGCACGGAACGCACATGTAAACCTTACCTAAAAATGCTCTTCGTATCAGTGAAAACGTTGCCTTAGTAGTTTTACTTTATCCTGTAATCATAAAAATAGGAATATAGTTATTTTAAAAAATGTTCAACAATGTCATCCGAACAACTTTTTCATCCAATAAACTTCAAGGGGTGCGAGGGTTCATGTAAAGACAGGCTCGCGAGGTCTATTTACAGCTCACAAATCTACTAATTAACATAAAACTAACCACCCACAAGGTGGTCCGACGACCTAACCAAGGTCGCTGGAAGGCGCTGGATGCAAGTCGCTCTAGATCGGTCATTTTGGAAATCTTTGGGAGAAGCCTATATCCAGCAGTGGACGTTATGCGGCTGAAATGATGAATGATGATGACGAAATCCACTAATTATAAGTATGGACACTATGTGCATAGGTAGGTTAGTAAAAACCAGTAACCTCGACAAATCAGGTTTAGTAGCGAACCCCGCAACATACTATCACGTCTATATCCCTAATGGGGCAGAGAGGGTATTTTGGGTCATGCGGCTCTATGCAGAGCCCAGGGCCGCAAGACCCAAAAGCCACTTTTAGCATCATGGTGGGCGAGAAGATGGAAAAGCAATCAATACAGTGATGGGTTGCTAGCCGCATCGCCTGTTAACATGATTTGCATTTTCGCCCATTCCCTCGATCGGCTCTTACGATCTGCTCGGGAAGAGAAGCAGCTGGTACATTCTAAGTTTTTTCTTTTCTCCTAGACCAGCATGGGAACCCCGTAAGCTCTAAAGAATTACCGCTGAGTATGCAACCGGGAATACGCGCGGATGATGATAATGAATTGTGTATAGCTACCTATAGAAGTGTAGGAACTATAAATAATACGCTTGAAGATAAAACTTACAAGTACTTATTTAGTGCCGCATCCATATTTTTTCATTTCATGCAAATCTTCTTCTTGTCGTGTGTGTTAGTGACTAACACTAGTGTCAGAGTTTTTAAACCGCCTTAAAGGCCTCTGACATGGTTTTAGGTAACGACCAATGTCAAAGACAGTGACCGGGACCGACGGCTTAACGTGCCCTCCGAAGCACGGATCATCTTACTTATCAGACAATCAGGTGATCAGCCTGCAATGTCCCAACCAAACTAGGACAACAACACAAAGTCGTTGCCCCCGCTGGGAATCGAACCCGCGACCTCCGGGTATGAGCCAAACGCTCTAACCATTACACCACGGAGGCAGTTTATGTTTATGTAAATGAACATGTCTTTAATGATAATTAGAGCATTGCATGACTTTTCCTATTACTGAGTACCCACATTTATATTTCCGCTATACCTTGAAACTTTGTAGAAAAGTCGAACCACAGTTTTACATGGATTGAGCTTTTATTAGAACGTAGATATCCAAATCATGTTTATTGACTTCGTCTTGTCTTTTGTTTGGCTTTTATTTCATACTAGCTGGTGCCCGCAACTTCGTTCGCGGGAAATTTAAAATTGACTACACCTTTATTCCTGATAATATCAATGAAACAAAGCCTATCTGTTGCTCTGAGCTAAGCTTTATCTTTTATTGAAAACTGCGTGAATATCCGTCTAGTACTTTCGAAGATTAACGTGTACATGACGTGACATACAGACAGTTAAATAAAACTCTTTTTTGTGTTCAATTACTTTTATATCGCCCTCACTCATTTTTCCATAAATTTATTAAATGTAAAGACACGTGATTTCACGTAGTCAGTAATCGTAGTTAAGAAATTGACTAAATGATAATGCGAAAACGATGGTAGAAATATACACAAAAGTTGTATTCGAATAATAAGAGTTCACTGACTTAGTGACTTTCAGGTTACATATGCATATGCATATAGAAATATTTTATGAATTAATTCAACAAGGTACAGTGAACTCGAAACTTACGTAATTATGAGAGCCAGCCTACGAAGCCTACGAACAAATAAGCCTAATGTCAGACACGTGTGACGTCACCGTCCGTTTTTGCGCGAAAATTTAACCTGTCAGTTGAAAACGCAATTTTTGAAAATTTCAAATTTAGGCAAGAATAAAAATATTGCGTGTTCTCTATTTATCTGTTTCTCCCTATCGTTAACTGGGAGAAAACAGTTTTAGCGTTAAATCCGCCAATTGTAAACAATTGTCAATTGTGGATCAATAAAGTGTTAATAAAATAACAAAATAAATAAATCAGGTGCCTGTGGGAACTGAAATTGTTCTAAGTCACGAACAGAATCTTTCCAGAAATAATAAATGAGAAATAACAGGTGAAGTGCTAAATCAAATATTTCATGGACCGGGAGGTAGTGAACCATTTACAGCTATATTTATAAGGGTCCCAGCTACTAGGTTAAGTGGCACTCTCGTTTCGTTATAACATTTCGACGAAGTCGGTAGTAATGGTAATTCCATGCAAACATTTGAAACTTCGCTTACTAAGCATTAAGAATTTATCTTTACTAAATAATATATGACAACGCGACTATTAAGTTATAAATAGACATAAAATATGCTTTAGTTATAAATATGCAGATTAAAATAGGGCCATTCCATGTCCTCCCGTGGATGTCGTAGAAGGCGACTTTGCAAATATGCTAAACAAAGCTTATTAACGTCAATGAGACCTCTCCAACCCGTCTGGCCAGCAAGGAGAGTGTAGTCCAAATCCTCTCGCTGCTCTGGCCAAATATGACTCTGAAGGTACAGCAAGAGTCGTGCTCCTGCAGTAGAGACAAAAAGACCTATGATGATGATGATGATACAATATGCTAGTGAATACATTCCCAATCGTTGAATATGGACAAAGAAATTATAAATGAGAATGGTAGACAAAAGCAGTTATTAGGGGAAGTGATAAATCAAATATTACGCAGACCGGGAAAGTTATATCAATGGTTCTACCATTTACGGCTATATTTATGAAGGTCCCAGCTACGGGGTCAAGTAGCACTCTCGTGTCGTTGTGACATTTCGATGATTGTCACGCTTTCCAGTCAACTAATTGGATCTTTAAGTACCTAGGCAGATCAATTCCTTACTAGACTGCCTCAGTGGTCTAACGGTCAAAGCTTTCGTCTTGTGATCTGAAGGTCATGAGTTCAAATCCCACTAAGAAACATAAGCACTTTTTGAAAAGTTGTTTTGAAAGGTTACGATATGGCTTGAATCGCCTGACTATAGGTACAAATAAAAAGAAATAATGACGTGTTTCGAAAGGAAGGTATAAACTGTAGGTCCCGAACGCCATCTAATGTTTGCTCAAACCTATCCAGGGATTGGTTCTGGTCTATTCTTTGGGTTGTGGATTGCTCAGACAGCAGTCGCTATGTATAAAAACCAGTAACCTCGTCAAACCACCTAGGCCAGGTAGCGCAGGCTCTGAAGCGTTACCGCTGAGGATGCGCGACCGGCAATATGGTCGAATGATGATTAGTTCCTTACTCTTTAATGATTAAAAATGCGGTTCCTAAACGACGCATGCGGATGGGACGGTTACGGGTTACGCCTAGTTAAACATGACTTAGTAAGACTAAAACTAAAGCAATTTCTATGAAGAAAAAATAAATGAGAAAAGTGTGACCAGTTTTCTTACAACTGCAATTTCTTCAGTTGAAGTGTAAAAACAATTATTTTGTTTATAGACTGGGAGGTAAAGGGGCAGCATAGAACCATTTACGAGCTTTACAGATATTTATATAAAGGTCCCAGCGTCCTAGGTACTGGGTCAAGAGGCACTCTCGTTTCGTTATGACATTTCGACGGAGCGGTAATACCTTTCACGCAAATATTTATGTAGGAAGAGTATTTCAAAGGTCGTGCTAGGGATTCTCTTTGGTTATTTGAAACGACCGTTTTGTGAGAATTATGTGCATAGGAACGGTTTTGCGGAGAATAAAACGCTTGTATGTTTTTGTTTATTTTTAGCTGCGACCAGGGGCGTTGCCCGTGTGCTCAAAGATCTTGAAATGTGAATACTTACATTTTTTCTTGATAAAAACTATCGTATTAAACTGTTATCCAGGTAACATTTAAAAGTACTGTATCCAAATTATTTTAAATAACCTTCCAAGTGCGAGACGGACTCGCGCACGAAGTGTTCCGTACCATTTTCTATAAAAAATTAAGTTTATTACATGGAAAATATTTTTTTATTCTGTTTTTAGTATTTGTTGCTATAGCAGCACCAAAAACACATTATCTGTAAAAATTTCAACTATCTACCTATCACGGTTCATGAGATACAGACTGTTGATAGACAGATGGATGGATGGACAGCGGAGTATTTATTAATATGGTACCGTTTTTTTACGAGGTACTCTGTCCTCATCACACTGCGAGTTCCTATGAAAGATTCATCTTCATCATCATCATCAGCCTCCACTGCAGGAGCACGACCCTCTCTATTCTACTAGAGCCATACTTGCCCAGAGCAGCTAAAGGGGTTTTCCTAAACTCTCCACGCTGGCCAGACGTGTTGGAGAGGTCTCATTGAAGTTTATAAGCTTTGTTTAGCTTGTATTTGTAGTCTTCTTCTACGACATCCACGGGAAGAGTTGGAGTGGTCCTATTCTACTCTGCCGGAAAGCACACGGCGAATGACCCGGAAACCACACTATGAAAGACTATATAGAGATATTTTCTTACAAACATACATAATATCACGCCTGTTTCCCACAGGGGTAGGCAGAGACTGTGAACCTGCACTTGCTACAATCCTGACAAACCTCTTTTGCTTCATCTAAACTCATCAATCTCTTTATTATACATGCCCTTAGGTTACGGATACTTTTTACCTCTCCTTTTTTAAGAACGTCTGCAATTTTGGTATTTTCTTTTCAGTTGCAATTGGAGGCGGGAGCCGGCGAAGGACCCGGGCCCCCAGGGAACAACAACTCGGAGGGTGCCGTCGCCAGCCCGCCGCGAGATGATAACCACAACGCCCCGCAACCGCCGCCTTCGCCTCGTAGGCCATTGTATACCTCGGGTAAGTTTAGAATCTCTCCCTTTTTCTCTCTCTCTTTCTCTCTCAAAGCAACCTATGCAGCTGGGAAGTTATGGTAAGAAGAGATTCTGATCGCCTTCTCGATACGTGTTTTACAGAATGTGCATATGGCAGGATGTTTGTTCCGCTCGAGTCTGTGCCATTCTGTTCTGTCCCTGGCTACCACGACCTAGCTCTTTCCAGTAACTAGCTTGATATCGTCGACCTGTCTAGCCACCGGGCACTGTGCTTATTTATTAACATTTTTGGGATAACACAGGCATTGTGGTTGCCATTTCTGGTATCCCCTTTATTACGACCTTACTTCACCTAAAATCGTTCCTTCTAGCCAGGTGTCCTGTTGGACCCTAGTACTGTTGGGCGAGAATTTGGGCTAGTTCAGCTTTAAAGATATAGCTTTATAGGTTCTTAAACGTTAATAAGCCGTTAAATGTCCGGCTTATAATTTGCACATTTTATTAACTTAGTGTGAGTAATGTCTGTGGGCGTATTAATACAAGATTTATCATTGTGAGTGTATTTAAATTACCAGCGAAAAGTACGGGCTTGTAACTTTGGAGTATTTATGTGTAAGCGAGATGAAATTGGGAATGTAAGTCGTTTTCGTATTTTGAATATTTTTACGGCTCATGAAAATCCCAGTCGGCCAGCGACCATGATGGCAGAAGGGCCGTCGAAATATCTGGCAAAAAACGATATTAATCGCGGTAAGTCCCGTAATACTAATAACAGTATTTAATGGACATTTTAATGCGTTTTGCGCCGATATACGTAGTAATTAGAAACCCCTAAGGTAACTCGATGGAAATCGGCTTCTAAGGAGGCCCCGCTACTGCTGCCAAGTCCCATTTAAGAGCTACAATGCTAGAGAGTAGAAATAAAACCTTATGTAAATCAAATGAACTGTCCAGCCCCTATGTATAGATGCACAGACACGTGTACCCTCGCCCTTCAACTTCAACCCTCTGCCCTTGTCCCGGTTCCCTTGCAATCAGTTTTATAGACTGCGAGAAATGCATACTAATATCACACTATTGTTATGTAGAAAACTTGGGACCCTTCGCTTGAGCAGGTAGAAACGTTTTATGAATAGAATAAGAAATATTTTTTTGATTATTTATATAAAATTACAAAAAGTCCATAAGCATTAATATCACATACCTACGAGTCTATATAAATAAATTGACTTGCGCACGAATGGTTCCATACAATTATCTATAAAAATTACGTTTGTTGTATGGGAGCCCCATTTGAATATTTATTTTATTCTGTTTTTAGTATATTTGTTGTTATAGCAGCAACAGAAATGCATTACCTGTGAAAATTTTAACTGTCTACTTAGTTATCTCGGTTCATGAGATACAGCCTGGAGACAGACATACAAATAGCGGAGTTTTATTAGTAGGGTCCCGTTTTTACCCTTTAGCTACGAAACCTTAAAAAAGATCGCAATGAATAAATAACCTCCTCATTTTTGGAAGTCGGTTAAAAACAAAAGCATCCGACCGAGACCCAAGGAACGGAGCACAATAGGCACACATTCGCTTCATGATGATTGAATGGGAATGCGTCGGATAATGTGCGGGCGATTATTACGTGTCTGCTTGTAGGGTTGCCATGATATACGAGAAAGGTTAAAAATTATAACATGCAAAACTTGTTAATGTTAGCAATATTAGTGCCGTGTGGGTTCCGGCAGAGTAGAATAGGACCACTCCAAGTCTTCCCGTGGATGTCGTAGAAGGCGACTTCGGAAATACAGCAACAAAGCTTATTAACATCATGAGACCTTTCTAACCCGTCTGGCCAGCGTGGAGAGTTTAGGCCAAATCCTCTGGCTGCTCCGGCCAAGTATGGCTCTGGTAGTACAGAGAAGATCGTGCTCCTGCAGTGGAGACTAAAAATACCTTATGATGATGATGATGATACATTGGCGGATAGTGTGCGGGCGATTATTACGTGTCTGCTTCTAGGGTTACCACGATATACGAGAAAGGTTAAAAAAAATAACTCGAAAAATTTGTTAGTGTTAGCCTCAGCAATATTAGATAAACTAAAAATAACCAGTGCGAGTCGGATGCGTAAGTAATCAACCAAGTGCAAATCGGACGCGCGTACGAATGGTTCCGTACTATTATCTATAAAAAAAACACGTTTGTTGTGTCGAAGCTCCACTTAAATATTAATCTTGCTTTGCATTTTATTTTGCTTTGCTTATCAAATAACGTTTGACTGCCAACCCTAACGCCCTTATCACGCGCCTTGTAGCGCGTTCTGTAATCATACCGACGATATTAGCGTTGTCTGAAGACTCTGCAAATAAAAGATAATTTTCGTCTGAAGATAACTTGGGGAAGGAAAAGTCATTACTTACGCAACTTTGTTGCGTAAATTCGTAGGTTAAAACTTACGCGAGACACAGACATTATTAATATCCATACTTATATATAAAGCTGAAGAGTTTGTTTGTTTGTTTGTTTGTTTGTTTGTTTGAACGCGCTAATCTCAGGAACCACTGGTCCGATTTGAAAAATTCTTTCGGTATTAGATAGGTCGTTTATCGAGGAAGGCTATAGGCTATATTGCATCACGCCCGCGACTTCACTCGCGTGGTTAACGCGGGCGAAGCCGCGCGCTGCCTCTAGTGTGATATATGGGTGACTTACGTAGAAATGTGAGCTACTAGGTGTTTCGCCGTGTGGTTTTCGGCAGAGTAGAATAGGACCACTCCAAGTCTTCCCGTGGATGTCGTAGAAGGCGACTTAGGAAATACAAGCTAAACAAAGCTTATAAATATCAAAGAGACCTCTCCTTCCCGTCTGGCCAGCGTGGAGAGTGTAGGCCAAACCCTCTGTACCTATACTGTGTATACCTCTACTGTGAGCCAAGTATGGCTTTAGTAGTACAGAGAGGATCGTGCTCCTGTAGTGGAGATAAAAAGACCTGATGATGGGTCGACATGTTTCGACCTCATCCGGAGGTCTTCCTCAGGATAAATGTACCTACAGACACGCGCACGACATAGTCCCGACTTCTGACACACACTGAACATGCAGATGATGTTTTACGTGAGTCGTAGAAAAAATCTAAAAACATGTTGGCATAAAAATCCACATTCTCCCAGCTGACGTGTCAGTTACTATCCTGTAAAACTTCCAGACGGGTAAACCAGAGATTTGTGAACTCATAACGTAGGACTATGATTGAGGGCGAGTGAATGAAGTACTTTTAAAGATAAAAGCTTTTAGCTAGAGGGCCGATAAAAAGGTCGCGACCACCGCAAAGTTCTCTTTGAAACTTTGATAAGTTCTAGTACAATGGTTAGCATATTATGTCACGTAGAATTTTGACTTTCTGAACCTCCCCCCCTCCCCCCCTAGCCGTTTGCTATACGTTTGGCATGACATTTCAAAATTCATCTCAATTGACGTCGTTGACGTCTATAAAAATATTGGGTAAGATCTGGATGCGGACCGCAGAAGATCGGGTCAAATGAAAACACGATTATGAGGCCACCCAACAATGGGTAAATAAAAGCTGAAGAAGATAAAATAGGATCTCAGTTGAGAATGAGTTTGGATTTCTAGTACAAGCTTTCATACTTATAGAGTCATACATACATACTATCACGTCTTAATTCCTTACGGGGTAGACAGAGCATTTTGGGTTTTGTGCCTCTAAGCAGATAAAGTCCAGTGCTGCAAGACTCAAAGCTACTTCTCGCATGATGGTGGGCGAGAAGGTGAAAGAGGAATCAAAATATTGCTAAATTCCAAGCCATGATTTGTATTTTGGCCCAGTGCCTGGTACATTCTAAGTTTTTATTTTCTCTTAGACCACATGAAACTAGAGTACTAGTTGCGCCCCGCGACTAACCGCGGTTAAAGTAGCTTATATGTTTCTAGGGTGTCAGGTTTCTGCACACCAAATTTCATCGAAATTGGTCCAGCCGTTTGCGCGTTCAGAAGTAACAAACAACACACACACAAACATCGCCTTTTTAATATTAGTGTGATAGTAACGTGACGTAACGGTTAAAATCTAACTCCCAGTGTCAGATTTCCGTCCATAATTCCGATTTGTCACGAACAGCGAACAGGCTTATGCAAATGGCATGCAAATCCGGAGGCTCGGCAGTCGCCGTTGCATTGCGACAGTCAGTTTGCTAGCACAGCGTTAGCTGGTACCAGTGGCGGATTTAGTAGGACCACCACAAAACGTGGCTACCGACCACTTTCATACTATTTTAGTGGCCAACACCGGAGTCACCGTGTGCGGCGAGTCTATACAAAATGTATGAAAACTACAGGAAAGTGGTCGGTGGCGGCGTTTCGGCCCGTTTGCATCGAGCCTACACACTTGCCGCCAGTAGACTGTTCATATTGTCGCTACCAACCTGGCTTCCCTGGTGTATCATTTTGACGACCTCCTTGTCGTAATGATCAATATGCTAGTCCACCAATCTGGAGTTTGTGGCTTCGATCCCCAGCCAGGGCAAGTTGGAAATGGCCTTTTTCAAATTATCCTGAGTCTTGGGTCTCTATCTATCTATATATATGTATCTATTACTGTTTTATTATATGTATAAATGTCGCCTGAATGTAACATATAATCCTTTATAATTCTAAGTACTCTCAGCAAGATATACACTATACGTACCTACCAGAAGTTAGTTTGCAAGCAATTTGTCAAAACTTGTATGCCGATAGTTGGGCGGCAGCGCTGTATTGCAAACTGAGGTGCACGGTACATTACACCTCCAAACTTTAAGGATAGTTCGTGAACTTTCTAAGTTCTGATACGTGTATATTGTGTAGGTATCTATCTTATGAGGTGTGACGCAAATCGTCCCATTCGCAACTCGTCCAAATCGCAACTTATCCTATTCGCAGCTCGTCCCGTTCGCAACTCGTCCCATTTGAATTTTTTGTACCGTCTAAAGCTCGTATTTTCATAAATAGTTACATAATAATCATTAAAAAGATGATACCTGTTTTACTCAATTGCGTGCTAAAACCCTCAACGGGTTGTAAAATACAAATGGGACGACCTGCAAATGGGACGAGTTTGCAACGGGACGAGCTGTGAATGGGACGAGCTGCGCATGGGACGGGCTGCGATTTAGGATGAGTTACGAATGTGTGACGAGTTGCGAATGGGACGATTTGCGTCACACCCCTTAAGGTTGCTATAGTTCTATTTCTATAAGTTTTCAATTTATTATTGGAACGGAGTTCCTTTCCGGACAGTACTTAGCGAAAGGGGACTAGGCGAAAAAAAGTCTAAGATTTTTCCGTCCCGAACCTTTTAGGGATTTTTTTTGAGTTTTTTAGGGTCTTCAATTTTTGTAACTTCGTTACAACCGAGTGTTAGTTTTTAGGGTTCCGTAGTTTTATTATACTAGTGTCAAGTTTTTTTTATTATATACCTACTTTTGTCTTAGTTTTGACCAGTTATTTTTTTTTATTGATTTTAGTTACTCAAACTAAAATCAGTCGCGGACTAAAATCATATGTTTTTAGTATGTAATACCTACTAGATCTACATTATTGCAGGATTAGGTAACCTACATGAATTAATAGAATGAATTGATTATAATTTTAAATATAAGATTATCAAAGATCAATATGTATTTATTTATTCAATATTGAGAGTGAGGTACTTCAGCATAGATATTATAAATAAACTTTGGTTTTTACATAACTTATATTTCAGTTACTGTCATAAACATAAAGTTAGTTAATTAAACCCAAACTATGATCGTTTATTGAAACAATATTTGTTTTAGGGCGTCCGCTAAGTGACGCGGGCGCATGCGGCGGGTTTCAGTCTTTCTCTGTCACAAACTCTAAGTGTGAAAGAGATAGCAGAATCCGCCGCGGGTCACTTGTCTCTGTCGCACGTAGCGTTTGTGATAGAGATAAACTGAACCCGCAGCTTAGCGGACGCCCTTATTAAAATAATTAGCGTTACTTGCGACTGTTCCCAATTCCCTGGAAGTCCAATAATAGAGCTTTGAGAAAGCTACAGCTAATGTCACCGTTGCGACGCCTACAGCTTTTCACGAAAAGCTTCTTCCGAGTAACTTGAAGTAAAGTGACTATTTGCTTCACGATAATACTTATTTGATCAAAATCTATCAGTTTCTGGGAAAATATTTACTGCCAAATATTTGTATAAGTTGTGTTGTGAATTATTTTTGTTTTGAGATAGCACAAAAATGATTATTGCTTTTTTTTATTATATTTGAATTCATTATTACCTTTCCCATTTCTTTAGATTTAAATTTCAACATAAGCCCATAAGCCCATATTTGTAGTATTTGGAGATAAAAAATCTGTATTAGTTATAAATAGAAGACACTGAATTACATAGTAATTTTTGGTTATTTATATGATGATATATCATATACATATAAAAAATAATTTTTAATAGGAAACAATCGCTTAACGTGATAAAGCACGGTGGCACATACATACACCTGGACTTCCACGAATAACATTTATAAATCATTTTTTTATTGTTATGCTTGACAAATATTTTCTACAAGTATTAAATCTAATACCTTTAAACGAGCAATTCTTGTATGTATGTATGTATATATATTTATTTATAAATTTCTGTGATCTCGAAAACGGCTCTAACGATTTCGCTGAAATTTGTATATGGGGGTTTTCGGGGGTAAACAATCGATCTAGATTAGTTTTATGTTTGGGAAAACGCGTGTTTTCGAGTTTTCGTGCGTTTTTCTTTCCACGCAGAATATGGTCGCTAATTTTGTCGCACCGCGACCGCCTTGATTTAGCTCAATGGTTAAGGATAGCGAGAGCGCTAGAAAGAGTGTTACGGGTTCGAATCCCACTCGGTGACTTACTTTTGTTTTTTTTTTATGTTTAAGTTTTTATATTATTTTTTTATTTTGCATTGTTTTTAGACAAGTTTAAAAAAATTAGTTAATGTTTGAGATGTAACCGAGCAAAGCTCGGTCGCCCAGGTACTATGTTTTTAAAAGAGTTGTTCTTCGTATCTTTGTACATATGCAAAATAAATATAAAAGAGACAGTTGAAATCTAGAAAAATGGTTGACCCAGACTGAGAGTAGTGCACTACCTCAACGCTCGCAACAATTGAAATAAAAATTAAAAAATGAAAAAAAAATGTTCATGACGTAACCGTCTGGTATGCTCTTGTTCGATGAACTCCGGATAAAATGCCATATAAATAAATATATAGGGACAAATCACACAGATTGAGCTAGCCCCAAAGTAAGTTCGAGACTCAACGATACTATGTCATATCATACGAGTAGCAAACTTCGGGTAGCTCAAAACTATGCAAAGATATTCTATTTTAGATAAAAAGCTAACATAGACAACGTTACCTAAAGATTCAAAGATTTAAAGATTCAAAGATTCAAATACTCAAAGATTCAAATGTTTATTCAGTAATTAGAAATTTACAGGCACTTTTACACGTCAATAAGTATAATTTAAATTACTGTAGTGTAAGTATATTGAAATTTAATTTATTTTTTAAAGAATAGCCACCGATACTATCGCCTAGGTATACTTATTATTTTTCAACACATTCGCTCGGAAAGTGCCACTTACCACACTGATTTTACAAATGTAATGCCATTCATTACGCACACATTCGAAATCGTAGTGCGGTAAAGTGTTTTTTTAAATGTTTAGGAATAAGTTTCTATAATGCCAAAATATCGAATACCTAATATTTTTGAAACATTAAATCTCTGCATGCAGACAGCCTAGACTTATACTGAAACCTTGTTTAACTTAAATTATTCCATTTTATATAAGTAGTAAGTAAAATACTATTATTGTCAATTTTTATTTCGAAAAATAAATATATATACACATTAAATTTTCTTAAATACTAAAATAAAGATTATAAAACTACTCACTACAATACAACACTAAAACGAATTTATAAATCGGCCCTGTTTAAAAAAAAATATATTTTTTAAAATGATCGTTTGGCTGTTGGTGGATTGATTTCTGTGCCTCTTGTATCACCACATATTCGCGCACGCGCGAAATGCGCCTGGAAAAAGAAAAGCTAAGCGCGCCATATTTTAAATTTTCTTTAGCGAGATTTAAAATTGTTTTATTATTGAAGTTCTTTTTTCCTCACTAATGTGTTGAAAAACGTAGAATGGCACACGTGTGGTATGGTCCATTACAAGTCTCGGCTCCATAGACAAACGCGCGGGCTTCGCCCGCTAGTTTGTCAACCCGCCTCGACTGCTGTAATGAACAATTTACCACACTTGTATCACTAGTAGTTCGCCACGAACTTAGACCTCGCGATTATTATTTCAGAATAATGTACCTGATTTGGATGAATTTTATTATCGGTGCAGGTTTACCGATATGCGAATTCATGGTTGTGACCAAATTTCCAAAATAGTTGCCAATCAAAGCCCTTTGTTCAAATGACTTTCGATCTAGCTCTGAAATGTCAGGAGCACCTTCCAACCATACAATGCCATGGATATGAGGTCTACCGTGATGCTGAAATTCATTTCTGTACCAGTAGTCTTTCACCGAAAAATGACCCATCATTTTTCAAATGACAAATTCAGCTCGTTGTTGGAAAAACTAGGTTTAAATGTTTATTTCTATTGCCATGGCTCTATGCCGCTGCTTATTGGTTTCTTACTTTCTTCGTAAAGCTACTTCGCGGGCTTTGATTGCTGTTGATCTCTTGTTAGTTCGTAGCATAATTACTAATACTACTACAGAAACACAGACAAGCAGCGATTGAACGAAAGTTCGCTCAACAAAATTGCTAGATTCAATAAACAAGCCAACAATCAATCAAAATAAGCAAAAACTAAAAAAAAAAAGGATTCGTAAAATAAGCAAAACCCTTTTATTTTAAGTCGGTTAAATATGATAAAACTAGTAGTTCGCCACGAACTTAGACCTCGCGATTATTATTTCAGAATAATGTACCTGATTTGAATAAATAATCGGTGCAGGTTTACCGATATGCGGATTCATGATTGTGACCAAATTTCCAAAATAGTTGGCAATCACGGCCCTTTCTTCAAATGACTTTCGATCTAGCTCTAAAATGTCAGGAGCACCTTCCTACCATACATCACATGGATATGAGGTCTACCGTGATGCTGAAATTCAGTTCTGTACCAGTAGTCTTTCACCGAAAAATGACCCATCATTTTTCAAATGACAAAGTCAGCTCGTTGTTGAAAAAACCAGAAAACTATTAATGGGTTTTCGTTTAAATGTTTATTTGTATTGCCATGGCTCTATGCCGCTGCTCATTGGTTTCTTACTCTCTTCGTAAACCTACATCGCGGGCTTTGGTTGCTGTTGATCTCTTGTTAGTTCGTGGCATAATTACTAATGCTACTACAGAAGGACAGACAAGCAGCGATAGCGATTGAACAAAAATTCGCTCAACAAAATTGCTAAATTAAATAAAAAAGCCAAAAATCTATCAAAATAAGCAAATACTAAAAAAAAAACGTAAAATAAACAAAACCCTTTTATTTTAAAGTCGGTTAAATATGATAAAATTTATAGAACTACTTATGAAACTTAAAATAATAACCATAATAGTTATTCAGAGAAATTACTTCGTGGACCCCAGGGGAGATATGTATTTTTAAGAAAGTTGTTCAGTAACCCGGACTGAATTCACCCTTAAATAGGTTCCGTATATTTTGTAAGAAGATTTGTATTGTATATCTGTTACGGCTTAGTCAGCTAGACTTCGCGAGTCACCCTAAACCCGTTTAAGTATAACGTATAAAAAAGTTGTTCAAATAAAAAGAAATTGTTTTCATAATGGCAACAAAAAAGTCTAATGACATTTTTGAAAATATTTTGAAATGGCGGATATATGACAGTTTTAAAATTTTAAACCCCCATATTTCCGCCATTTTGAAAAATTTTGAAAAACTGGCTCGACAAAAAAATTCTATTAAGTTGCTGAACCTGCTTACAAAATTTCATGAGAATCGGTTAAGAAATGCGACCTGTAGGCGAGAACAGACAGACAGACAGACAGACAGACAGACAGACAGACAGACAGACAGACGGACAAAAGAATTTTTGGCTAATCTCGAAACTGAGACGCTTCGCTCGCTTCGCTCGCTCGGTCAATTATAGAACTACTTATGAAACTCAAAATAATAACCATAATAGTTATTCAGAGAAATTACTTCGTGGACCCCAGGAAAGATTTGTATTTTTAAGATAGTTGTTCAGTAGCCTGGACTGAATTCACCGTTAAATAGTTTGAGTATATTTTGTAAGAGGATTTGTATTGTATATTCGTCACGGCTTAGTCAGCTAGACTTCGCGAGTCACCCTAAACCCGTTTAAGTATAACGTATAAAAAAGTTGTTCAAATAAAAAAATATCGTTTTCATAATGCCAACAAAAAAGTCTCATGAAAGTTTTGAAAATATTTTGAAATGGCGGATATATGACAGTTTTAAAATTTTAAACCCCCATATTTCCGCCATTTTGAATAATTTCGAAAAACTGGCTCGACAAAAAAAATCTATTTAGTTGCTGAACCTGCTTACAAAATTTCATAAGAATCGGTTAAGAAATGCGACCTGTAGGCGAGAACAGACAGACAGACAGACAGACAGACAGACAGACAGACAGACAGACAGACAGACAGACAGACGGACAAAAGAATTTTTGGCTAGTCTCGAAACTGAGACGCTTCGCTCGCTTCGCTCGCTCGGTCAATAAACTACTATACTAAACGTTATCAAGTAGGCACCTGTAACAGAATGCACGCCTTGATACACTTTATTGCGACACAATTGTATGCAATTGTAAGGATTCGAAACGGGTCAAGGCGAGGTCGGCAGGTGCCCTGGCCAATGAATGAGCTAGTTACGTGGAGAATTTAATACGTATAGATGGACATGTATTTTGGATTTCCCGAATTTTTTATTTTTATTTCGAGATGACTTCGGCATTATACTATACAATTATATGATAACTTTAGTGTTATTGAAGACTAAAATACGCAATATATAAATCCTAAATTTCTAAAGGCTTTTTTACATATTATTGAAAACTAGCAATCATATTCTTAATTCTGTTGTTTGTCGTCCGTTGGCAAAATCAACGGCATCAGAAAGACCGCGGGTTGAACGTGGATGCAAGTAGCTTAGGACCGTGGTAAATGGCTTTCATTGAGGGAGGCCTATTCCTGGCAATGGAAGGCTTTATTGTAGAAATAAAACTGGGTGTGCTACGTTAGAAACATACATACATATTCATTACCCATGCACCCATGCACCCACAAGATGGTCTGACGACCTGACCAAGGTCGCTAGTGGGCGCTGGATGCAAGCCGCTCTAGATTGGTAATTTTTGGGAAACGCCTATTTCCAGCAGTGGATGTTATACGGCTGAGATGATGATGATGATATATCACCACGTCTTCGTTTCTAAAGGGATAAACAGTGCCTAGGACAGTAAGAATTAAAGAACACGTTTGCAACATTTTATAAAATCTAAATGGTACCTAATTTTTCTAAGTAATCTTCTTCTATTAAACGTTAGTCCTCGGGTGACAATTAAAAATTTTGCGCGGATAATTTTGATGCAAAATTAATCCGGAGAATATAAAACTGAGTGAGCTTTTTATTTAGTGACCCATTAAGGGTTCGGCCTGTCGAGAGATTGTGAGCGTTCATTTTAATTTTCATAAATTATTCATCCATATTAATTTTGATAAAAGGTTAGCATGATTAATTTTATTTCGCAGAGGACTGTCTACAACAAACAAACAAACAAACAAACAAACCTATTTATATACTCCTGTATAAATATGTTTGCTTGTTTGTTTGTTTTTTGTAATCAAATAAAGGAAACAGACATAGATAAAAACTATAATAAATTTTTCCAAGGGCGAGTTCATTCCAGAAAGGTTTGTATACAATGATACTTATACAAAGTACTTATTCAACAACAACAACAACATATTATCGCTACTGTTAAATCGACATAGAATTTAAATAGGTAGGTAAGCATTTACATTAGAATATTTGTAATAATTGTTGAGGATTATTTTTAAAAACTTTGTTTAATAAAAAATAAAAGATATTATATTATTTTATAACGTATATTTTATAACATGAATCTTGTCAATTTAATTTTGGGGTTTCATTAATTTTCGTTGGCGCCAAAATCCGCCATAAAGTAGAGCGGCAGCAGAGCTCGGGGGAAATCAAAAGTTTTATAATTATTATTTTGTTTATAATTTGTGAGATTTCTCTTTATTTTTGTTAGTTGTAATTTTTACTTTTAATAAAAATAAATATCCATAATATAAATAGGTATTTTTCTATTTAAACAATCAAAAAAAAAATCTTATCAACCTAATTTACACTTTGCCGGACACTTAGCTAACGAACCACAGTTTTAGTGCTATAGGCATAAGTATCATTAAACCATTAAAAATAATTCGGGAAATATTTTTGTGTTATTAAAACTGAAGAACAGAGTCAAAATCATAATTTTTCTGACTCGACAAGCAGGATTCGCACGTAAAAATGTGTGCACATTTTATTTTACCTAGATCAATTGACCTTACTTTATTGCTTTTTTACAATATAACAAAGTAAAATGGTTGTAATATGAAAAAAAATCTTTTTTATTTACTCTATCGTACAAAGAATGTACACAAAGAGATGCCTATCAAATAATGACTAGGTTCACTGTCTGCTGTAATAAAATTTAGAACTTTCTACCGATACACAAGATTTATTTTATCCACAACTGGATATTTGAACCCAATTTAATTTAAGGGCTGACCATTATCTGACCAAATTGCTTTTAGTAAAACTTGATGAATTAGCTGCCATTGCTTTTACGGGGACATTTATTTAATTAACCTTATCGTTAGGGACAACCTTTATTTGTAATAAACTTGCCGTGTAAACGTGGATCAATTTAGTGGAAGGCTTGATGTTTTGACGTTAATATACTTAATTTTGGTCTGTGGCCAATAAAATGTATTTCAATCATCATCATCATCATCATCAGGTCTTTTTTAGTCTCCACTGCAGGAGCACGACCCTCTCTGTACTACCAGAGCCAGTGTATACTTGGCCAGAGCACCAAGAGGACTTGGCCTACACTCTCCTCGCTGGCCAGACGGGTTGGAGAGATCTCGTTGATGTTTATAAGCTTTGTTTAGCTTGTATTTCCTAAGTCGCCTTCTACAACATCCACGGGAAGACTTGGAGTGGTCCTATTCTACTCTGCCGGAAACCACACGGATTTCAATCATCATCATCAATGAATGAAAGGAAATAACTCAGAGCCAGATTTAATGGTAGTGAATGGAGGGCATTACCCAGCAGTGGGACACATGATAAATAAATAATAAAGATTATATTTTAAAAATACAATCGTACTTTTTTCATATTACCACCATTTCTGAGATACACTTTACTAGCCGCTCAAGGAGTTAAAAATGTTGCTTACATTTTTATAAGTTTAAGACTCGACCTTGCCAGCCGTTTCCCCCACAAACCTCATTGTAAAGATTGCTTTAGCTTGCTAGAGTACGGGACTCGGTGCAAGCAACCGTCGTATTTATCTCTAGGGCCCTCGGATGTGGCTGAATGTAGGTCAACAAGACATGTGGCCGTCTTCGCTCGTCAAGCGTCACTCCATGACTTAAAAACTATGACAAGTCGTGCCATTCATTGAACGAGCGGGCTAAGCGAGCGGAGTTCTTAATCTACTTAACAAACCGGCATTTATAGAATATGTATGTATGTATGTTCAACGATAACTCGTCTATTTTTAGTCGAAGCTGCTTTGGTGCGTAGAACTAGGCAATTGAATTTTTTTCTTCAAACTTGAGCCAAATCAGTCCAGGCGTTGTTGCCAAGATATTGGGTTAGGATAAAGGGGTGTTCACAGATCGAGGCGAACTACTACTTTAATTTTGTTATTAAAACAAGTATACCTACTTATTAATAAAGCGACATGCCGTGTAATACCAGACTTTTATTGTTTATTTGTTTGTAATAACTTTATACAATAGAATACATTGGCAACGGCGGACTTCTTCCATAATGGAATCTCTTCTAGTGAACCGGCGAATAAGAAGATATTTATGTTATAAAATCTAAAAGAGAAACGATACCTTCATGCCCACGATCGCGCAATCCTTCTAACTTTTCATACAAACACTCGTACGTGATTTTAGCGTTGTAACACATCTTTCTTGAAACTTTTGAACTAATAGGAATCTTGTGCGATATTTCTAGGTTTCTATCGAAATAAAAATCTGAATTTGGAGTAACAATTTCAGTGTTTTTTGTTTGAACTTCGGCCGTTCATAAATTCTAAAAGTAAAGAAAGTATTTTCATAAAAATAAACCTTGCAAATAAAAAAAGATTCTAAATGAAAAACATTTATTTCGCACACTCGCAATGCTTACTGAAAAACCTGGAACAAGTTTTATGAAATTTCCGCACCCTATGAATAGTTAATATTTTAATATTCGTTCAATGAATAGTTAATATTAAATACCAAAGATAATATAATTACTTTCGTTTAATAAAATACAATCTGAGCGCTTAGGCGCGCTATCTGTCTCTTTTTGCTTTGCTTCTTTTTGTAGCATTGCGCTGGATGAAACAAGCATTTCAAACCATGCTTGCGTTGACGATATACGGGCTGGGAAGGGCCCTCTTAAGAACAGCCTTTGGGTCTTGCAGCATTAGGCCCTGTGTACCCCGTTACAGATAGAGACGTTTAAGTGTACGTGTATATAGCTAGACCCTTTAGTCATTGTGTGTGTTCCATTATTTACAAATTGTTATCATTTATCTTTTCTCTCGAAAGTAGGTCACTGGGTCACCGTCACCTGTTTGCGCTAAGAAAGGTCACAGTCCTAGCTTCCTAGCCCTATCCCTGTCGATGAATAACAATCGAAATAAAAATTCTCAAACAATGAACTTGAAAACAATGAAAATCTGACGTAGTATAGATTATGTTTAATGGACAAGGAAGACAGGAAACCTGTTAAGTAATTCTGTCTGTATTATTGATTGATAGTTACCACTAGTTACTGCATTACTTATTGATCATTAGCACTAGTTACTGCATTATTGATTGATCAGTAGCACTAGTTACTGCATTACTTATTGATCATTAGCACTAGTTACTGCATTATTGATTGATCAGTAGCACTAGTAACTGCATTATTTTTTGATCAATAGCACTAGTTACTGCATTACAGATTGATCAGTAGCACTAGTTACTATTAATTGATAAATATTGATTGATCAGTAAGTAGTCCTTTACTGCATTATTAATTGATAATTATTAATTTATCAGTAGCACTAGTAACTGCATAATTGATTTATCATTAGCACTAGTTACTACATCACTGATTGATCAATAGCACTAGTTACTGCATTATTGATTGATCAATAGCACTATATAGTTACTGCATTATTGATTGATCAGTAGCACTAGTTACTGTATTCTTGATTGATCTTTATGAAGTTTTAATAAATAAATTACTTAAAAAAACATGGCATGTCTGATCTGTCAGTCGCTCAGAGTCACAACAGTCATTTGCTAGAACGAGTAGAGCGACGGAACGCTTTAACACGTTTGGGCGGCCGCATTTTATAAGATTTTTTCTGACGTGTCTGACGTCCAAATCTGATAGTGCCGGATGCAATCCATTGGACGCCAAACTTTTTTTTTGATCAGAACTTTATTGTTAAAAAGCAAAACCTTACCCTTTATTAGAAACAATTACATACACACTAACAGTCGAAACAGTGTTCTACTTGATATATAATTTGTACTTGCTCACTCGTACTTGCATTCTATCACGTTTGTATCCCTAATGGGGCAGAAAAAGCATTTTGGATCTTGCGGCTTTAATCAGACAGAGCCCAGGGCCGCAAGACTCAAAGGCCACTTTTACTTACTCATAAATACAAAATAAACAGATAAATAGATAGTTAAAAATAAATCAATAGATGAAGTTTTCTGTACACATTTTTATGCCTACAGCCCTTTATAAAATAGGGTAATACCAGTTTGCACTAAACGTTAGTTAGGCTTGTCCTAGTTATGATACACCTAAGCCTAAGAACAGCCTAGCTAAACCTTTTGTTTGCACTAACAGATTTGTCTTAACTATGTCGTAGCTTAGGCATGAAGGGAAATAGACGTCATGGACCAAACCGCGCCGAAAGGCAATGTCAACTCTCAAGCAGGCAGGCTGACTGTTTTATACTTGAATTATAATCAAATGTTTTGGTACCTACATACTTTGAATAAAATTATTATTTGATTAATTTGATTTTTTACATGGGTGCAATCGATAGTTCCAATAACATAAGGGAAGCTGGCTATTGCATAAAAGGCACTTTTCTTTTTAGGATTTCATTTTATGTTCCAGGCATTTTATATGTTGGTTTCTCAGCTTTACGGTAATGTATCCTCTGCCATGGCGTCAAGCGATCTGTCTGACTTTTGGAAAATTACTGTTTGACCCAAAGAAAAAATTACAACATTTTGACAAAATGATGACATTGACCTAAAATAACCAGACACCATAACTAAATTCAAGCAAACCACAATATTTTGACTATTTTTGACAGACAAATGATCCACAGATTACAAAAAACACAACTTAAGTATTACCTTACACTTAGGCGGTTCCTAATCGGGCTCATAAAGTTAAGAGTCTTCTAAGTGGACTTAGGTATGGCTTAGGGTTAGTGCAATCAATTTTTTTGCTAGGATCAGCCTAAACGACTTAGGCAGGAACTTAGGCGATTCTTATGTTTATTGCAAACTGGTATAATAAGTAACGTAAGTAATACTTTATTGTAAGTACAACAAAAAATATTAATAAATTAAATACAAACACACAAAACAGCAGTGGACTTCCTGTGGCTGATATGATGATGATGATCATGACACAAAAAAGACATTAAAATGTACAATGGGCGGTTTTATCGCATCCCTCTCGGAAAGTAAACCTAGATATTTAAAGACTTCGCAAACAACCCTCTGTATCCAGCAGGTAGGCTATATACTTAATTTAGCGCCAAACATTAGCATACAACTATGTAAATTTGGAAGAGGCTGCGTGGAATAGCAATGAGCCCTTTTTATGGTTGCTCTGAGAAAACGCATTCTTTGCCGGTCCTTTTTTCTGGACTTTTATCAGTGTAGTACTGAAGGCACTGAACAATAATTGATAAATATAATCTATCTAATAGTCTAATAATTGCTAATAAAGTCTACGGGTCTGAGCAGAGATTCATCATCATCATTTCAGCCACATGTCGCCCACTGCTGAACATAGGATTCTCCCAAAGATTTACAAAATGACCGATCAAGAGCGGCCTGTATCCAGCGCTTTCCAGCGACCCTGGTCAGGTCAACCCTGGTAGTGGGTGTCCTAAGCCAGTACGCGGTCGCCATTCGAGAATCTTTTTGCTCCACCGTCCATCGGTTCGTTGCGCTATGTGTCCGCCCACTGCCACTTCGACAAGCTAATCCAAATAATTACACGTTTACCCATAATTAATAAATGGTTTTCGAAATCTTTTAGAAATAATATAGCTTGCTTCTGGCTTCAGATCTGTGCGTTTAGCTCGTTGTTCATCGCAAGTTCAAACACGGACGTCCCCATTGTATCTGCACATCGTCTACCATTCTGGCGTTGATAACTTAATATAGTAGACAAAAACTTACCCATTGTTTGGCGACTACAAACTGGAGAACCTACCAAGGTTCCTAACGACGAATAATTCCATTGAAATGAATTGAATGCCTGCAGGTGATAATAATCCAACTTCGCGCCAACAAAAGAGCATAGTCACGGCGCCATTTGCGAGAATTGAATCCGAACCTCGAGTGAATTGTTATTTTAGCAGTCAGCTTCAACAGTAGGGGTGAATTGGCAGCTTTTCACGACTATCCTCGACCGAGCGAGCCAGCGGCGTGAATTATTTCGTGGGAGCACGCTTTTTGCTTTTATATTCCTACAAGCAAGCATGGATTTAAAGTCTTTCTACTTTTTTTGATGTTTATCTAGTATGGATTTATTGTAAGATATAGTATCGTTGAGTTAGTATCCCAAAACACAAGTTTATCTATTTATTTATTTTTCACTCAATTGTTATTTGGTAGGGAATTTACCGAATACAGTTCATACATATTTAAAACGTAGCGAAACAAACGCCTGAGGGAAGGTCAATTCGTTGCTCGTAAAAGTTTTTGCTATTCTTTTTGATCAGGCGTTCGCAAGTATTCAAATTGATTCTGAGGATAAGATTGAAATAAAGCGAAAGTTTCGGATGGAAATAAGAGCAGATAAAGTCTGATGTAATCGAATATCTACAGCGACACTGATAAATTTGTGGATAGACGAGAATCTCTATTGTTTCCATGCGCGTGGGTAGGTGAAGTTGATGACCCTCATTACGCACTAGTGTACATAATGGAAGGCTATCTATCTGAAGTTGGAATGTCGTTGAGACCTACCAACTTTTTCTCTACTATTGGCCTATAGATATAAGAAAATTCGTAATGCCAATGGTTAGAAATGCATAATGTTTAAAAAAAGCACACCTAGGTACTTACTGCGAAAGTCCGTAAAAAAGTAGGTAGTTATCTAGTCTAAATAGGTAGATATCTAAAAATAGATAAGTATGTATAGATAAGAACCACTTTTGATTTTATTACTAAAGTGAGATGCTAGTGTAATCAAGATGAAAGATGCAAGTGCTCAAGCTCATAGATCCTTCGATCAATAAGATTTTATTAGGGTTGGATCTCATCTATCATCACGGAACGGAACATTCACAAGCTGCTATCCTTTACTGTCGCTCAGAACCAGCTTTTGCCAGAGCCAGAGAAAGCAACGGAGCGCTTCAGCGATAGCGGCATAGAAAAACGCTGATCCGTGCTGACAGATGAGTCCCAACCCATTTTGAAGAGTTGTACGATGTTCTTGGTAGATGAAAGAGACTACTACATAAAGCATTTCTGCTCAGTTTTCATTGAGCCTCCGTAAAACTTCAGTCTATGTCTCAACACTAAAGATTTCAGGATAATAAAGTCGAAAATGGTCTATTTTAGGCAAAACCGTAAATCAGGTGGCCACATCAGACTCGCACATTGCACACAATGGCCGATTAATCTTCACCACTATATCCTGCGAAAATAACGAGGATATAGAAGGATTATTTTTCCACACATGGAAACAATAAGCGGATTGGATTGAATTGAATTAAATTATTCACGCCTAATTCGCTGTGATTACCTAATCTATACATATAATAAAACAGTAAAAAAAGTGTGTCTGTACATTAAATATATTTCCAAAAAAAAATTGGGGGCGATGGAGACGTAGTAATACAGTAAGAATTTAAAAAAAAAATGTCTGTCTGTTTGTCTGTTTGTACACGCTAATCTCCGGTAATGCTGGACGGATTCGAATGATACTTTTTTTGTTATATAGCTATTAAACCTGGGCAACATATAGGGTATAAATGATTTTAAAAATTGAACGCCTGATGCAGAACCATAATGGTCCAGCTAAACTATAAGAGATATAAAAATGCCGCCTTATTAAAAGTTATTCAGCCTGATGAGCATTTTCCAGAGACATAAAGTCCACGCGAACTAAGTCGCGGGCTTCGGCTAGTAAATAATAAAGAAGTCGTTAAAATTGATGTTAATACTACCTGGGAAAACCCCATGTCCCCCCGCAATGTCTGCAACCATTGTTTTAATGTGACATCATCAAAGGTGACATCTTGTGCTTCGGTATCATTTATTCTCGGTTGTCATTATAGAAATCATATTACAATTTTGTTGACGACCTCCGTGGCGTATTGGTCACTACGCAGCGTAGTCTACGCTAGTCCGCCACTCGGAGGTTCTGGATTCGATCCCTAACCAGGGCAAGTTGGGAATGTTCTTTTTTACAGGTCGGTCTTGAATGTTTATGTATTAAAATATAGCTTCATTGGCTAAGTCTTTATCACAAGTTAATTGGAAGGAAGTTCCTTTTCGGACGGTACGGACTTGGGGACAAAAAATGTGTAAGATTTTTCTGTCACGAACTTTTTATGGTCTGGAATATTTAGGGGGTTTTTAGGGGCTTCAATATTTGTAACTTAGTTCTAACCGATTGTTTCACGACACTCAGTTTTATATTATTTTAACGATAGGGAGAGGTTCAAGGCTGCGAATGATAATGTTGATGACAACGATTATGATGATGTGATTGATTTGACATTTGAAGATATACTTAAATAAGAATTTTCAGGTAATCTGACATTGCTCACTAACCAGTGTTGGCCACTAGGGTCCGCGCCACCAAAGACGTCCCGTGTCAAAGTCTTAATTGTCTCTGGAATATGAACCAAAATGCTGTAATAAGTTTCGGTTTGGATACTTAGACAAGTTGGTTTCGGTTTAGAACACCTCATATTTAGACTACTTTTCGTTTAAACAATCTCATCTCATCATTATGACGAAATATTATTTAAGACCACCTCATTTTTGAATGAGATTAATCTTGAGACCACTCCCTATGATGACGACATGCGATTTAGACAATGAGCGTTTTAGACGAGTTGCTACATAGACTACTGGCGTTAAGACCATTCGAGACTAACTCGTCCAAAGGACTTTTTTGGTGGCGCCGGCTCAAGTAACAAAAAATTGATGTGTTTATTTGATTCGTGTGGGGGACGATATGAGGGAGGTAGACACTTAATGCGGTATTCATTTAGACTCTCTGTAATTAGTGTCTGTGTTCAGTTTAATTAACTCGAATACGAGTTAACGAGTGAGGCGTTTAGAGTTAACGTATGTGTTGATGAAACATTAGATAGATACCATGCAGTTGTTTATATTTTGATTAAAATTTGACATGAAATGAGAGCTTTCAAATACATTAAAATCTACATCATCAATCTTTTTGTCTTCACTGCAGGAGCACGACCCTCTCTGTACTACCAGAGCCATACTTGGCCAGAGCAGCCGGAGGAATCGGCCTACACTCTCCTCGCTGGCCAGACGGGTTGGAGATGTCATTGATGTTTATAAGCTTTGTTTAGCTTGTATTTTCTAAGTCACCTTCTACTGCATCCACGGGAGGACTTGGAGTGGCCCTATTCTACTCTGCCGGAAACCACACGGCAAAATCTACATACACACCTGATATTACAAGAAATGGATCAGCTAAGTGCCTTTAGACCGATTAGCTGTCAGCTATCTACGGACACCGAAGGCCACTCTGGTCTGGGCCGCTTGATAAATACCCACCTTTGTGCGGTGCAGCAGAAGTTACCTAATTAATCATTTTTTTTAGAGAAAATTGTAATTATCAGTAATGCCCACATACAGGGTAAATTTTTAATACTTTTTATATTCTTTAAAAAAATGATAATCGATAAAAAAAATCTCTTGCCGTACAATTTCCATTTAGCAGAACGCTGATTTGTATGGGAAGCCGCAATTATTTTTAGTTTTTTAATAATTGTTTTTATGGAAAGTAGTTTAGTATCTCGGACTGAAATTGCTCCAAATATGTTACCGTGTTTATAGCATACCTAGTCCTTTTAAGATCGAAGTACCCACTTACCCACCAAGTATCTATTCAATTTAATTAATTTAAATTGCTTTTCACATTGTACATTATATTACTAGTAGTTCGCCACGAACTTAGACCTCGCGATAATTATTTCAGAATAATGGACCTGATTTGGATGAATTTTATTATCGGTGCAGGTTTACCGATATGCGAATTCATGGTTGTGACCAAATTTCCAAAATAGTTGCCAATCACAGCCCTTTCTTCAAATGACTTTCGATTCAGTCAGGAGCACCTTTTAACCATACAATCCCATGGATATGAGGTCTACCGTGATGCTGAAATTCAGTTCTGTACCAGTAGTCTTTCATCAAAAAATGACCCATCATTTTTCAAATGTCAAAGTCAGCTCGTTGTTGGAAAAACCAGGTTTAAATGTTTATTTGTATTGCCATGGCTCTATGCCGCTGCTCATTTTGGTTTCTTACTTTCTTCGTAAAGCTACTTCGCGGGCTTTGATTGCTGTTGATCTCTTGTTAGTACGTAGCATAATTACTAATATTACTACAGAAGCACAGACAAGCAGCGATAGCGATTGAACGGAAGTTCGCTCAACAAAATTGCTAAATTTAATAAACAAGCCAACAATCAATCAAAATAAGCAAAAACTGAAAAAAATACTAATCGTAAAATAAGCAAAACCCTTATATTTTAAGTCGGTTAAATATGATACAATTTATAGAACTACTTATGAAACTCAAAGTAATAAAATAATAACTATAATAATTATTCAGAGAAATTACTTCGTGGACCCCAGGGGAGATATGTATTTTTAAGAAAGTTATTCAGTAGCACGGACTGAATTCACCGTTAAATAGTTTGAGTATATTTTGTAAGAGGATTTGTATTGTATATTCGTCATGGCTTAGTCAGCTAGACTTCGCGAGTCACCCTAAACCCGTTTAAGTATAACGTATAAAAAAAGTTGTTCAGACAAAAAAGTTGTTCAGACAAAAAAGTTGTTCAAATAAAAAAATATCGTTTTCATAGTGGCAACAAAAAAGTCTCATGACATTTTTGAAAATATTTTGAAATGGCGGATATATGACAGTTTTAAAATTTTAAACCCCCATATATCCGCCATTTTGAAAAATTTCGAAAAACTGGCTCGACAAAAAAATTCTATTTAGTTGCTGAACCTGCTTACAAAATTTCATGAGAATCGGTTAAGAAATGCGACCTGTAGGCGAGAACAGACAGACAGACAGACAGACAGACAGACGGACAAAATAATTTTTGGCAAGTCTCGAAACTGAGACGCTTCGCTCGCTTCGCTCGCTCGGTCAACTACATAGTCACTTCTTAAATTAGTAGATACAACATGAACCCTGATAGGCCATTGCAATAGAAAAAAATGAAACGGCATGCGGTTTTATTTTTAGTTAGTATTTATCAATTCTGAAATTAGTTAGTAATTATCCAAATAAAGATCGAATTGTCTGGTAGTTTTTTTGATAGGTAAAGCCACTTAGTTTTTATACAAAGACAGTCTTTTAGTTACTAACCTACCCACTTACTAAAATATGTGAAAAGCTCCGTTCAAGCCAAATTATTTATTTAGTTTAACAAATTATTAGTTTGGCTTCTTATTTAACAAATATCACTAATAAAGATAAATAATGAAAATAAATGAACAAAAATTCATAACTGTAGGTAACTACCTATATTTCACCTTGTTAGTCACGTAAACAAACAAGTGTACTGTAGCGTACAGTCAGGGGTCGTAGGACCCTGCGTTAAAATACCCGAGCAAACCTTTAGCACTGAAATACAGAAGTTTCATGTTGCTCCCAGTGACAGGGGTCAAGGTCACCCGGCATCAGGTTTAAAGGTTTACATCCTCATTAACGGCCGGGACGCTTCTCTTAAATTCAAGGAAACAAACACCCGGCAATTTGGGGACCGACCTGTCGTGTAATTGACTGTAATTGTCCGTGTTCGCTCTTGCAATTAATTTATAGTTGGCTGGGTACTTATTTAGGCAGATATTTGTATAGAATAAAAGCTAAAGTCCATGGCCATGCACGCGTGGTAAAATTTTTTTCAATCTTTACATTTACCCGCTGTTAAGTCGATTTTAGCTGAGTTTTATACAAACTTTTATTTATAGCAATTTAAAAAATCTCAATTAATTTAAAAAAAATGGCTGTCTGTTTGTACACGCTACTTTCCGGAAATACTGGCCGGATTTGGATAAGCTTTTCTGTTGTGTAGCTGGCCTGGGAAACATATAGGTTATAATTGATTTTTGTAAATAAAACACCTGATGCAGAGCCATAATGGTCTAGCTAAACTACAAGAAGAATAAAAATTACGCCTTAGTAAAAGTTGTTCAGCCTGATGAGCATTTTCCGGAGTCATAAAGTCCACGCAAACGAAGTCACGGGCTTCGGCTAGTAAGGATATAAATAGATGGAAAGAAAAATTTCGGAGTGAAATGGCAATGACAAAGCTCTCCAACAAAAGAAGCAATTATGTGCCTTTCTTCCACAATGACAGACAAAAGCCCGGCTCTTAAATATTAAAGACAGATTCAGCAGAAGTGATGGATTGTATATGCTTACTGGAGTAAGTAATATCATAGCAATAGGGATGTTGTCTACTATATACTAGGTCAGAAAAGTATTATCCTATTTAGTCCGCCAGGTAGATTATACAAAAATAATGGACTCAAATTGTTAGTTTATCAAATTAGTAAAACAGCATATAAGTTCCGGAGTGGAGGCTTGTGATGTTACCGCCCTTGTGCGAACCCCTGGCGTCATGCGAAATTGTTTTGTTAATCAGAGAAAAAAAGAAAATCGCGTACTTACAATATTTTTTAATAATAATAATCTTAGCTAATAGCCAAAAATATTTTTTCACTTGTATGCCTATTTTAACATTCGCGAGGAGGTCCCGCGGGAGTCGAGGTCAAGGTCGCGAGGGGCGGGGTGACCTTTGCTGTCGAAACAGGTTACATGCTCATTACTACTCACTGTTATTTCAGATGTCTCTTTGTGTAAATGTTTCTGAGAATTGCTTTGAAGAAAGCAAATTACAAAAAACTTTGAGAACGCTTGCTCCTTTTTGGGTATTTACAGTAGACAGTTTCTTTTTTAAACTTGTGATTTTAAAAATATTTTTCGTTTAATAATTAAAAACAAGCAATACTTAATAATAAAAGTAGAAAAAAAATATTCTTTTTTTCTGCAAGATGATCTTATATGGTTTTACTTCATCATCACCGTCGTCATGGCCGAATCATGACATCATTTCTCGCTGTTGGGAATGTGTATACATCCTACAATTTCTGCTATCCTCTACTGTCATCATCATCATCTTCACGTACCTATCTCGGTTGCACCCTCAGCGATGCCGTGTAGTTTCCAACAGAGTAGAATAGGACCACTCCAAGTTCTCCCGTGGATGACGTAGAAGGCGACTTAGGAAATACAAGCTAAACAAAGCTTATAGATATCAATGAGACCTTTCAAATTCGAAATACAAGCTAAACAAAGCTTATAGATATCAATGAGACCTTTCAAATTCTCTGGCCAGCGAGGAGAGTGTAGACCATGTCTTCTGGCTGCTCTGGCCAAGTATGGCTCTGGTAGCACAGAAAGGGTCGTGCTCCTGCAGCGGAAACGAAAAAACCTGAAGATGATAATGACCCTCAGAGTTCGCTTCAGAGCCCAGGGTCCGCTACCTAACCTGGGTGATTACTGACTTTAACACTGAGCGACTGCTGTTAGACCTTCCCAGCCTATTATGTATAGTTAAGATATTTTTTTAAAGCAAACGCAAGATGGCATTCGGTACCCACAGTTTATATGTGTCTTTCGAAACACGGAATCACTTTCCTTTCGGATAAGCAGGTGATTCAAACCTGCAATATCCTAACCAGACGAGACACAACTTTTCAAAATGGGAAATCGAACCCAAGACCTGCAGATCACAAGGCCTTGATCACTGGTCCTTGGAAGTAACTGCCTTCCTTTAAAACCTTTAACTACAATAATCTAGAGGTTTCAGTGTCTTTTATACATTAGAGATCTTAATAAACTGCGATACCTGTCCCCTTAACCCGAAAACTATCAAAAGCCCGAATTAGATTTTCGGGATAACCCCAGGTTTTCGTGTGACCCGGCCTTGTCCCGTATGGATCCAATTGCCGTAGGATCGAGTATTTATGTCCGGGAAACATCATTAAATAGTGAAGGTACAACTAGGTATTTTGTTGGAGACCAATTTATACCTACACGACAATGCGCTTCAGATTATCTGTATGACTATTTTTATTTATTATATGTGTATAAAAGAATTTCTATACAAGTGTCAAACCTGCTTACTAAATTTCACGAGAATCTGTCTATTAAGTATATATTTAAAGTTTCTGCATATGCATATTTTAACATACTTAGATAATGTTTATGTGTTAGTTTACAATATTTTTTCAAAACTAAAACCGACTTCACCCAACGTAATTTGTTCTGTGCCCAAACTACAGACCCAATTTTCATGAATTTCTTTGGGACTTTGATTCAATGGAACCATCTGATAAGTATACTCGTTCCAACAAAAAATAATTTTCCAAATCTCTCCAAATAATCGGTGAACATACATAAAAAAAGATCGATATAACCTCCTCCTTTTTGAAAGTCATTCAAAAATATTAGAATTCATACAATATTATCACACTACTTCAGTGACTAATCAAACCCATCTAAAATTGGTTTCCTCTTCCACAACCTATCTTTTACAATATCAATATAAAGGGTAATATCGCCGTCATCTCTGTCAACAGAAAATCCCTCTCATTTCCGTTAACGAAACATATATATGACGCAATTTGTCACAAAATAACGATCGTCTTCTCTTGTTTATAAACGTGTCATATATCTGAAACTATGATCAAACGTTCCGTTATTATTTATCACACTGAACACAATAACAATAAATAAAGTCTTTCTGAAGGTTTCTTTCCTTTGTAGATAGCACATTTTCATGATTTTTTTTTATATTACCAACTAACCCCATATTCATAAAAGTTAACAAACTTTTGCTAAAGCTCTTTTAGCTAAAATGTGTTTTGCCTCGTTCTTACTATTTCAAATATTGAAAAGAGGGAAAGGGACAAAAGGTCTTTTAACTTAAACAGGTTTAGCAAACAGCGTTTAATTTTTATGAATACGAGGGTAAGACTTCTACTTTACCAGGATCTCAGTGTGCGGGCCCCCTGCTGCGGATACTACAAAACTTAGCCCTGCCACTCGGGCCCTTCAGGCCCAGTCCGACCCTGGTCTTAAAATGAATGAAACTTTATGAATGCAATACCACAAGTACAGAAGAGGCGTCGTCGCCGGCTCTAAAGAAAACTTTTTAAAGAATTTTTATATGAATTTTTCGGGGTCCAGTGCTGTATAAATTATTTGTAAGAAAACGCAGATATTATTTAAAAAATTGCCTTCAGTATGCTGTATATAACCCTTCAAACTATTTTATATGGTTTACAGTTTAAAGTGAAAAAAGTAAGCCCCGCAGTCTCACCCGCGGATAACATAGCTTGTGTTAATCCAGGTGTCAGCTTCCTGCATACCAAATTTTATCCAAATTGCTCCAGCCGTTTGCACGTGAAGAAGTAACATACACACACACGCACAATTTCTTACCTCTATAATATTAGTGTGATTTAGCCCTTAATAAAGATGATGTTTCTTCCGCAGAAGCCCTGAAGCTGTACGGCGACAGACTGACGGAGTGGGAGAGGAACGAGATCCGGAAGTACCCCGAGGTGTGGTTCCTGGGGCTCGAGGCCAACAAGATCCAGGCCAAGTCCAACCTCCCGAACAACTGCGGCTTCGATGACGAGAACGGCAGTTATAATAAAGTAAGATATTTAATGCATTGACCGCGAATGTCGACAAAAAATTTCGTGCTCATATCGGGATTGTCTTAGAGAATCTAGGTTTTTTTTTTTAAATTCATTAATTGAAAGGGTTAATATTTCTTATTAGAAGTTAGTTGACGTAGAATTGTGAAATAATAATCGAGAGCCACTCGAGTAATTTTAAAGTAAACATACAAACAAACATGCTTATTTATGGAGTAACCCCCCTGAATCGTACCTAATGCAAATGTGCCCATGGCGCTTGCGGCATTTCCCCGCTGTCTTGCATGCGCGGTGGTCATTGCTGTTATTCCTTAACCTCTCTTATCTGTAACTTTCAAGTTTTAGGGTGTTAGGTGCTCGTAGTATACAGAATTACTGATTTCGATTGTTCATTTTGGATATCTTTGGAATAGGCCTTTATCGAACAGTGACCTCACAGCTGAAATTTTTCCCTAAAAATTGGTAACTTTTCTGCACAGCTATATGTCTAAATAAAAACAGCACATCTGTACTACGGATATACAAAAAGAGCGCACATTACTGCACGTGACGTCAAAAAAATCTAAAGCATCGTGCAAATCAGGGGCTGCAAATTGTGCTCCGAGCGAAAACCGCCGCGGCTGCTCGAATTTAAAATAAAACAATGCCCTAGCTTTCCGCATTTTAGGAATCCGTAGCAAAAGTATACAGTGGACCCTGGATGAATGCATTTGATCAAATTGTAATTTCTTGCGATTACATTTCACTAAAAGTGTA
Source organism: Acrobasis consociella (assembly GCA_963555685.1). Taxonomy (NCBI): domain Eukaryota; kingdom Metazoa; phylum Arthropoda; class Insecta; order Lepidoptera; family Pyralidae; genus Acrobasis; species Acrobasis consociella. Next base: position 2,594,108 of record OY743106.1, read on the forward strand.
GAGTTGTGGTGTTGTTCTAAGATTCGTTATACATAATTAGTTTCATATACAGGTGGTAAATAGTTACCATAGGCTTGCAGCTTGGAAAATCAGGTACCACAAAAACAATAATAATATTTCAAAATTAAAAATCAACTACAGCCGCAAACTACAAAACCTATTTTAAAGCGAAAACTATGGGACCACCTGACGATTATTCTCTTTCGAACAAAAAACTAAATTTTCCAAATCGGTCCAGGCTTCTCCTAGGTCTTCAAATAATCGGTGAACATACATAAAAAATAAAGATCGCGATGAATTGGTAACCTCCTATTTGGAAAGCCGATTAAAAAAGATACAAATAAACATTTTTCTGAGTCACACTTGCTTTTCACACATCACATAATAGAACATCGTTAAAACCAGTCATAAATTCTTCAAACACTTTTCTGGTTTCTGAATCCTGTATTTTTAAGCACGTAGTTTTGACGCTATTTCCTACTACGGCGATAGTGTGTGGAAAGTTGCAAATTGCGTAACGTTACGCCATAGAATCTTTCACATATGTGGGCCATCCACGGGCCATCAGTGACGTGAAGCAGGTCTTTAACCCCAATCTCAGCTGTCTGCGATAAGAAGAGAAAAGAAGATTGATATCCATATTGTTGTTCTCAGCAGTAGTGTGCGTTTCATACAGACACAGAATTTGTCTATCCTGTACCACGCTAATTTAATGTCGGACAGCGAGAAATGTATTTTGCTTTATATGCACCCGTTCTCGTAATTTAGGTAAAATTAGGGCTTATTCTGTTAAAAATATATGTGCACGTCACTGGTTCTCAGTAATAGTCGTAGGCGTAAGGTAATGAAGTTCCTAATAACAACGTATAGGGTACATTATTTTCTTCATTGACGGTCTTGGAAAAATTAAATATAATGGCCTAGTGGTCACCATGCCACGCTGCCACTCCGTAGATCTCGGGTTTGATCTCCGGTCAGGTCAAGATGGAAAATAATCTTTTTCAGATTGACCTGGGTCTTAAATGTTTGTCTAAAAAAGCCGAAAAAAGTTGATCGAAGAGGCGAAAATGCGAATCATAGTCATATACGATGCGACTTGCAATCCATTACCATCTTGATTCCACTTTTTCATCTTGACGCCCACCATCTCGCTAAATGTGGCTTTTGGGCCTTTTAGCGTAGACCCTGTCGGCCCCGTTAGGGATATAGACGTGATAATGTATCTGTATCGTTAGCATCATATTTAGCTGCATATAGCTCGATTTTGGACTTAAGCCTCTCCCATTTATTTTCAATTTGGTTAGTTCTTTACATTTTTACGTCCCAACTTGCCATCTGATCTTCTGCGTTTAACTTATTAAATCCCAAACCTCATTCTTTAACGCCAGTAGGATATTGATTTCACTTTCCTCAAGGACCGATTATCCCTAACTTTCTTGTTTGTTAAGACTTTACAGTACCTACTTTTGTATAAAAGATTAAATGCCTCTGAAAATCGAAGTTGAGGCCGTATTGAAAGCTTCAAGTAAAAAACTTAAAAGTTTCACACTGATCCAAGGATAAACCCGCTTTGCATACTTCCTTTTAAAGGAGGTCCTTTTTATCTATTTTTAATATCACGCTACATAAAAGCCCATTCACGACTCGACTTAAAAGTCGCTCTTCTTTATCCTTTCTGTTCCCGTAGTAAGAAAGCATTTCAAAGGCTGATACAGTTCAGAATAAAATTATCCGGGACTCGACTTGGAGCAATTATCCATGATTGTGTCTCAAATTGGACGGCGTTTCAGCCAAAATGGATTATGGCTTACTTTTGAGAGGAACTTGGGTCCATTGGCGCCAGCACTCATTTCATTAAGGCTTTGGGTAGTAAAAGGTCTTTAATAGAAATATCCTTTGATGTAAAATTATTTGTATATTAGATGTTTATTTGATGGATCAGAAATAAAAATTTATTATATATATCTGTCTGTATAACTCTGTAAAGGCAAAACTGAAAGACTATTTGGCTAATTTTTATGCCATTTTGACTGTCATCTAAAACATTTCTTCTATGCAAGCCTATATATACTGATTAAAAATGGAATCACCTAGCGTCTGTACTTCATTAAGTCTTCAACTATTTGGCCGATTTCGCTGTGGTTTTTGCTTGCACGAAAATAATGTTTGTATGTATAATAGTATAATGTAATGTATAATGCATACTCGTTTGAGGTCAGAGTCAGGTCGCTATACGCGAACTGGGTTTAAATTTAGAAATACCTACTGCCCAATTGCTGAGGAAAACTACTTTAAAGTAATCACCTAATTAACTTTGACATTCCTTTGACCAAATTACCCTGTAACTTCTTCTAGATTCTTGAATCGCTTTTAAAAATTTGAGCTTTCGTTAATTAAAGAGTACAGAGATAACCTAAATTAATGTCACTGGAGGCTCAAATTATTTTGTTAAGGGCGTGACATAATGGAATTACGAGTAGGTTTTTGTGGAAGGCCTGTGTTAGGAATTATTATGATAATTATCCTTTTGTCTCTGCTTTTGAGCTGAAGGCTTGATATATTTCCGCTATGTTGACTTCTAGGTTAGACAATTAGCATATTAAATTTAATTTAATAGGCGCTTACTGTCATTTGTTATACGTAAATATTCGAAGTCGCAAAGTACCTATAGTTACAAATTTTACCCCGTCTATTCTATAAGTATCTCTTTAGATTCACGCGTCTTTTCACGCTGGTCCTTTGAGACGCTTGGAGGAGAATACAGATCCAACACGTAGCGGCCCCTAGGAGAAGTTGATGTTATTTGGCGCTCCCGCCAAAACCCATTCCTACATGTCCACCTACGAAAGCGGGCGCAAAATCTATGGCAAGAAAAAGGGAAAGGTCTATGGTTTTATGGAACGAAATTGGGATCGACTGATGCTGGGATATTGCAATATTATCAATTATTATATCACTTTTCTATTAGTTATTACTATCATCAGTGATTCCATAAGTAGGTCGCCTTTCAAAGCTAAAGCCTCTCGCACATGACAATCCTAGCTATATCCGCCATTGCTCAGAAGCTCCATATGCTTCTTTTTCGCTTCTTTCGCCCACGGCTAAGCATAAGTTTCTTTACCTTGACGCCATCCATTTCGGTCCTATTTTGTTATTTACAACAGGTTACTTATTATAAATTTCTGTTTCCAGCAAATCCACGACCACATAGCCTACCGGTACGAGATCCTCGAGGTCATCGGCAAGGGTTCCTTCGGGCAGGTCATCCGCGCGCTGGACCACCGCACCGGCAGCCAGGTGGCCATCAAGATCATCCGCAACAAGAAGAGGTTCCACCACCAAGCGCTGGTGGAGGTCAGGGTGCTGGATCATCTGCGCCTGAAGGACAAAGACCAATCGCACAACGTGATACACATGCTGGACTACTTTTACTTCAGGAACCACTTATGCATCAGCTTTGAGCTCATGAGGTAAGTTCTTTCTTTTCTACTTTACCAGCTTATATCAGTCCACTGCTGAGCTACAGGCATCGTCCAGTAAAAAGAAGATTTGCCCATAATCATAATTTAGGGCTGACTAAACACATCGATTAGGTACATAATAAGCAGAATAGTTCTGTTCCCAGGTCACAAAACTAAATTTCCCTGTGTGTAAATAAATAGGATGGGAACCGAATTATTTTGCGGCGTGTACTTACGGGAATAATTCTTTTTTAGTAACACATCTTATTCCATTTGAAACAAAAGGAAAATATTTCTGTCGATTTGCTCATGAATGTAGTTGAAATTATAATAGGTCTCATTTGCCTCTGTCTAATTAACTATCAAATGTTTTAACTTCCAGTATCAACCTATACGAACTGATAAAGAAGAACAACTACCAAGGCTTCAGCCTGAGCCTCATCAGAAGGTTCGCCAGCTCGCTGCTTCGCTGCTTAAGGCTACTGGAGGGAGAGAACATCATACACTGCGACCTGAAACCGGTGTGTAACTTCTTATAATTTTTCGAGATATTGAAGTATTTGAACTCTGTTTGGATAGAGTGGTGACCACGGAAGATATCCACTAAAAGTAAGACATCTACTAGGTGGTCAGCCACCTCCATTCATCATAAACGAATCAAGATTGCAGGAAAAGGTTGGATGAAGACCGATTCCAAATTAGTAATTTTGGAAATCCTTGGAGGAAGCCTATGTCAGTCGACTTCTATTTGAAACGATTCATGCTAATCTGGAAGAAAAAAAAACGTTTCAGATGCTTCTTGTTCCGTGTAGATCGTAAAAGACGATCAAGTAAATGGAGCAAATGCGGTGGCAACACATCACTATTTTGATTCTTTTCCCACTATCACGCCTTTAGGTCATAGGGCCCTGGACTCTGTCTGCTTAGAGTCACAAGACCCAAATTCTCAATCTGTCAAAAACCCAAAAAGTCGCTAACTAAAAAAATTTCGCTTTTCAGGAAAACATCCTTCTGAAAGCGCGAGGCAGTTCCTCCATCAAGGTGATCGACTTCGGCAGCTCTTGCTACACACACGCCCGCGTCTACACCTACATCCAGTCGCGCTTCTACCGCAGCCCAGAGGTCATCCTGGGGCTGCAGTACGGCACGCCCATCGACATGTGGAGCATGGGTGCGTAGTATTTCTTTCTAGCAGGTCTTGCTACACGCACGCCCGTGTCTACACCTACATCCAGTCGCAGCTCGGAGGTCATCTTGGAGCTGCAGTAAAGCACGCCCGTCGACATGTGGAGCATGGGTGCGTAGTGTTTCTTTCTAGCAGGTCTTGCTACACGCACGCTCGCATCGCATGTGGAGCATGGGTGCATAGTATTTATTTTTGGCAGCTTTTGTTTTACACACGCCCTCCTTTTACATCCAGTCGCGCTTCTATCGCAGCCCGGAAGTCATTCTGGGGCTGCAGTACGGCACGCCTATCGACATGTGGAGCATGGGTAATAGTTAGGGAGGCGAGGTAGCTAAATGGCGTAATTCAACGGCGCCGTCGAGACCTATCAAAATCGAAAGATAAAATAATTTCGAAAAGAAAAGCTCGTAAGGTAAAAACCATTTTAGCGGTGGGTTTGGCGTGTACGGTTTTTCAAAAATGTAAAAAAAAACAGATTCTTGTGCATTCTCGTGCGCGTCAGATATTCATACTACGTATGCCCCAAGTGCCTCTGATAACAACGGTATACTAATCTGCCGGTTTGCGTGGTGGGGGTAGGCGTATAAAGTAGTCAAAAATGCAGAAAAAAAAATTTACTCGAGCGCGTCAGATTTTCGAAAGGGGTGTTAAGTAGGTCCCAAGGAAGCTCCCTTTAAAAAAACTGACGATTTCGGCGTGACGATAAGTTACGATGAATTTTTGAAAATGCAAAAAAAAAAAGTTTTTTTGAAATACTCGAGCGCGTCAGATTTTCATAGGGGAGGTTAATCTCGGTATCCTGAAAGCATATTTTTTTAATCTGACAAAAAAGTTGGTGGGTTCTCTTAATCTGACCGAAAAAGGTTTTTTGGTTTCTTTTTTTTCCTTTCTTTCTCCTTGATAAAACGGGGAATTTAAGAATGACAATAAAGCGATAGATACAACCAACGTAAATGTTTATTTAAACTTTTTTTTGTAAAATATATCGTTCGCGACTTATATGCCGCAACGCGTTCTTAGGAAGACGAAATAGCTCCTCCACACTTCCGGTCATGCGGAAACCGGCAGATTTTGTATTTTTAGTAAGTTTTAGATTATATTCTTCAAAATAAATAATAAAAAAATCGCGCTCGAGAATGCCGGATTAACGTTTTTTTTTTAACAAGTTCGCGACCCTATAACTCGGCCGCGTCAAGGACTTATCGTCAGATTAGTTAAATTTAGTCTTTAAACACTAAAATCAACCCCCAATATCTTAATCTGATGCGCTCGAGTATTTCAGACTATCGATTTTTTTTTACTAATCTGATCGTTGATCCTAGGCGCGCGTCACTACATATAGAGCTAAATACTTTACAAGGTTGTTCTATTAGGTCTAAGGTATCTCTCATATCTTAAACTGCCACGCTCGAGTATTGCAGAAAATTCCCCTATTCGCCTCCCTAACTATAAGTAGTATTTCTTTCTGGTAGCTCTTGTTATAAGCGTCTGCATTTTACATCCAGTCTCGCTTCTATAACAGCTCAAATATTTAATAAAACCCCAAAGTAAAATCGTGACATCAATTATTAGCTTCTTTCAGGGGCAGCTTCCGATATCAGGCGACGAAATGTTGGAACAACATACCCCCTCCAATAAGACTCTATACGTCAATTTCATCTTTTAAAACTAGGTATCGCACCCATTTATTAGATTTTCAAAAAATTCTAAATCCAACTCGTCGCTGGTATCGGAGGCTGTCGCCGAAAGTTCTTCTGGGCCTATGTTACAACTTATTATTCCCACATCCCCTTCGTATATTCTTTTTAAACAACTTATGCGATACGAGTAATGACAATGCCAAGACAATATTTACGCAACAGCAATGATATATATATATATATATATATATATATATGTATTTAACTTTTGTATTATATTACACTATTTGCTTATTTATGTATTTTATACACACACAGCCTCATTTGTCTATTTTCACGTCACTATTATCGCACCACGCATCTCTTCAGGTCACAGCTGAAAATCAGTGTATTGCTCCCGGGCAATATTACCACTGAGCTGTGGCCTATTTGTATTGCTGTAGCACACACATTGAAAATTGTGCAGGTAGGTAGAAGTTTATTTATTTTTTGTGTCTGATTTGTGTAGTTTTTTTTTATGTGTGTTATAGCAGCAAATAAATAAGTTTATCTATCTATCTATCTATCTATCTATCTATTAGTACCGTCGTATACCGCCGGCCGGAGTTCATCGCGGTCATGCGGCAGTTTTGGACGAACGAAAATCATTTTTAGCAACTTTTTTATCATTAACATAAATTTGGATTACATATTTGGATGGAGGAATTTATTTAGGTACTATACGACATTTTTTTTCCGAAACAAATTAAAAGTAAGCGTGTATTATTTAGATGTAAAAACGAAATCGGTTCAGCCAAATGAGCTTAAACTTTAAAACTTAAACAGTTATCCATAATAAAACCACAATTCACAAACAACATTAAGAAATAATGTAACTTAACAATATTTAGTCACTATACATTTATATCAGCTGTCACGATGTTATTTTTTAATGTTACTTTTTCACACTATTATAACTGAGAGGAAATGGCAAGTACCAATTTAGCACTTGACAAAATAAACAAGGTTAACACTAAATGTTCTACTCTCTTACTTTAACTGATGGGATTTGAAAGGGACAGGTAGTGATCGAGTGAGAATTAAATGATTATGACCGCCGTGGCAAAAAATAGTGAGAATATAGAAGGTTCCCTACAAAGCACCTGTAACGTCCTAAAGTTACAGGTGCATTCTAGCTTTACCATAGCCCTGTGTTTTTTTATGCATAGTGAATATTAGAATCTACCTCGGTTCAGTAAATATACTTAAAAAATCTATTTTTTTTAAGTATTTAAGTTTTCTTTACTTAGTTTTAAATATGTAAATGATTTTATCCATCTTATTTAAGTGTAAAATAATAACAAACAATTGTCTCTAAAACCAAGTTAAAATCAGTACAGTACTTAAAAAATACAGATAAAATAGAAATGGCCCATAAAAAGGCGTTAAGGTGAAACAAAAATTTTTAGACTATTTTTCCCGTGGGATTTGCTACCCATGGGAATTTTGGGATAAAAACACTATCCTATGTCCTTCCCTGGGTATCAAACTATAAGGTGAAACGTGAAGTGGCAAACAAACAAAAAAATATACAAACTCACTTTCGCATTTATATTATTAGTACGATAGTAGTATTCTGTCCACGACGCCAAATAAAGCGAGCTTATAAAGCGTTATTTCTAGAGTCTCGACATGCCACGGCGATGGGTCGGCAGACGCATAGCATTGCATAAGCCGGGTTTGTAGAAAGCGCAGGCAGGAGAAAGGTGACCGGTCGCTCACACACGCCGCCCGGCGAATATCGACAATAATAAAAATCTCGTTTTTACGCAATATTTGACGAATGCGACTCAATGTAGCCTTTCGGTTGCTCGCGTTTTTAATTTGATCTTCAGGGCTGGCTCGGTAAATAAGCGACCTCTAAAATAACAGATAGTTTTGAAAAAGCCAGGAATAGGGCTAGTTCCTAAATACTTTTTCAAAAATTACCAAATAATTATGTAATGCCAGGAGAATTCAAGTTCAGTAAATGAAGAGTTTATTTATTGTATGGAATTGAAACAGACAAGGATAGTTTAGGCCAAGTCCTCTGGCTGCTCTGGCCAAGTATGGCTCTGGTAGTACAGAGCGGGTCGTGCTCCTGCAGTGGAGACAAAAATACCTGATGATGATGATATTGCCGGAAATTGCACCCAAACACTCGCAGTCCCTGTCAAAGCAGGACATATTTTATTTCGGATCAAGAATAAATGACTTGAAATATTGCACACTATTCAGCTAAAATCCTACCGAGTACTTGCTAAGATGAGGAGGCTTACTACTACTTTTTTTTTTACTTTACTGGTTTAAAAAAAGGTAAATTAACTAGATCAGTGCGCCAGCCCTGTTTGATACACATGCAATTAAGTCTCACTTACACGACTAATTAAATGACAAATAATAACAAATGTAACGCAATAACAACACGTAATCTTCATTTGGAAACGCAAAATGATGAATCATCTTCTTCCGAGATAACTTAATTAAGTATTACTTTACATTCACTCTATAATTTAATTTTGTAACTAAATATAAATAGAAAAAATACACTTGAATAATATTGCTAATGACATTCGAATTTGAACATTATTCAAATTTACATGAACATCTTAACAAACAAAACATAAATCGATATTTCTAATTTGCATATACCTAGTTAAATACAGTTAGATAACCTGGCGTAACATGTTATTAGCTTCTAGTAGGTAATGGAGTACTTATTTAGTTTTTTTTTATTTGCATGTGGCATTTGAAATTATTCATTATACAAAAAAAAAATTGTCGTTGAATCTTTTTCTTTTCATCGTTTTTGACTGACTTTTCATCATAAGATACACATCAGCCATAGACGGTTCACTACTGGACACGTTCAAGGATTCCTAAAACAACCAATCGGAACTGCCTTTTTACAAGGCTATCAAGAATATTCAAATCATCAGCAATTCAGCACAATCAATATGTAATTAGGGGCGAGGACAACTAAGATGAAAAGGAAAATAATAATTTTGATGTGATGTGATTTGTCATCTATCGAGTGTATTTTGTATTAGATATCTCTATTATATGTATTTGACAAGATTATAATGACGTGGTATAATAATATTTCACTAGATTTTTCCGTATCTTGGAATCCAATGTCACCCTTCCATGTCTTTATAAGCCCATAGGAACTTAATCTCCTATTATAATGAAAAGATTTCATTTTGATTACATTTAGACGGTTTTGTATTAAAGATTTGATGTGTAGAGTTAATCTTATATGTTATGCATTCTTTTTATAACTGTCAAGATAACCTTACTTACTCTGATTTTGCTTAGTTGATGTGTACAGTATGACCTAACATCTACTTACTCAAGGAGTAGTTAGTATAATATTTCATATTTTTATAATCTTGAAATAGCAAACGCTTCTCGAATCTGTCGGTCGTAGGTAATTTAGTGTGCTGTCTATCTCGTGTCGAACGAGGTTAAAACTATGTAATATCCATGAAGCTAATGATGCAAAAACTTAAACTAGGTATTGAGATGAAATCATTGCATAAAGTTTATAGGCTATCAAGTCGCGAAGTAATTTGATGCGAAATAGGTCTAAAGTGTATCGATAAATGAGTCAATACAGTTTCAAGCTTGTTTTATGAGTAAATGGTACGATATAATCCGCTAATGTAGAAATATCGATATTATCTTTTTAAACCAGAAGACAACTTGAGTTGTAGTCGTTATATTTATCACGTGTTCTATAGAAATCCGCATTTAGCATGATGGTGTTGACTTTGAAGAACATCTCTATTAAAAAATCAATGTTTTATGTTGCAATACTAAGTAACTTTGCACCTCCCTGTAAAGATTTGTTTTTCTCAGCATCACCGGTGGGTTGAATGGTAGCTATAGCTTATACCTTTAAGTCCACCTATTATATATTTGTAATAAAGTTAAATAAATAAATAAATTTACTACTTAGTAAATCCTACTAATATTATAAACGCGAAAGTTTGTTAGTATGGATGGATGTTTGTTGCTCTTTCACGCGCAAACGGCTGGACCAATATTAATAAAATTTGGTATGCAGGAAGCTGACACCCTGGATTAACACATAGGCTACTTTAGGCGCGGGTAACACCGCGGAGTGCAGATGGTCACCTATAATTTATAATACATGATATTATATTATTGCATATTTATTTGTCCTAGGTTGCATCCTTGCGGAACTCCACACGGGCTACCCTCTGTTTCCGGGAGAGAACGAAGCAGAACAACTAGCTTGCATCATGGAGCTGCTCGGCCCGCCTCCTCCAGACCTCTTGCTCCACGCCACGAGAAAGCGACTATTCTTCGGCAAGTCTTAACAAAAACTCTATTATCAAAAGGCTATTAAAATTCTAAGAAATAATTTCTTTGTTAACGCAATAATAAGTTTTGACGTGAATGAGTCTCCTCTGCCGTTTAGGGAAAATTAACTGTGATGGATTAATAAGCAATGCAGGAAATTCTAGCTATAACACTTCAAAGTCAATTTATTGCAATTTTATTGTTTATTGTATTGGCTACCTTTCTTTGTTAATCAAGTAAGTGTACATAAACGTACCTTTAGTGAAGTAAATAAAACTAATCATGTTTTAAAGGTTAAATGCGGTCTGACCGTCGTGTCAGTCTTAACCAAATGCCAAATGTTGTATTAAAAGTTTTAATCACCATTTGATAGTGTAATTAATTAAAGTATTGAGATTACTTTGCGGCCCTTATCTGCTTATTTGCATTAGCTGCAAGACCTAAACTACTCTGTCTGCCCCACTGGGATAAACATTGATGAACTCTTCGCAGATATTATATTTTTTACCGACATCCAAAAAAGGGAAAGATTATTAATTCGTAATCTTTTTTATGTATGTTTACCGATTATTCGAAGACGCCTGGGCCGATTTGGAAAATTCTTTTTTCTTTTGAAATACTTGTCTGATGCTCCCAATGTCTAATATAAATTTTATCAAAATCGATTGTGTGGTTTGGGGGTGAAGTCAGTTTTTAGTGAGGCTTATAGGTACCATCTGTTTCAATATTTCTTCTATTGCAGATTCGAAAGGCTCTCCGCGAAGTGTGACGAACTCAAAAGGCCGAAAGCGGAGGCCTGCTTCGAGGACCCTCGCCGCTGCTGTGAGGACAGACGATCCAGCTTTCCTACACTTCTTGCACAGATGTTTAGAGTGAGTACCTTCGTTTTTGTCTACTTCTTTGTAGTGTCGAGCTAATTCTTTATAGTTAAGTTTCTTCTATGTGATGCATCTTTTGAATGGTCATGTTGGAAGAAGATAACAATGTATGGGACTTAGTTCATACTTCCAGTTAAAGTCCGTAAAGAACAACTGAATTTTTGAGTTTTAGTTTTATAGATAGACGATCGAATACTTGGTATTCTCATCTATGTAGTACAATGAGACCTGATCATCTTATAAAACAACTGCTTTACTTGTCTATTTAATCGATGAAAATAATTGAAATTTACCAATAAAAATATTATTTATTTCCTTAGTATTATGTAGACAATAAAAAAAATTATAGGACGTAAATTATGTACTTCGTCAATTATTAAGAACTAAAGCTAGTGCGTTTTATTATAAGTAGAGGTTTAGTAATTTTGATTATTGTTATACTTAGTTGGTGCAATAATAGTACATTATGGTACTAGTGTGTAACATTGGTGATTACCGCCGCGGCGCCATTAAGACCCGAGCCGTAGGCGAGGGTCTTAAGAGAGCCAAGGACGGTAATCATCAATACACACGTGTATCATACGACGTTTTTCAACACACTTGTGAATAAAATAACAATTAAAACTCATTTTATTTAGTAGATAAAAAGTTTATTTAGAGAAACAATTAGTAAATGTGCAGTTAGTAAAATTATAATTAACTGTTTTTGATGACATAGCGGTCTCAACAGATAGATTATTTATTGAAATACTTCATGTTCTATTGTAATTTAAAATGGCTTATTATTCGTGTAGGTAGGTGAAATCCAATCATTGGATGTACCTACTTAGTGTTTCGTCAGTAGGAATCTTTTATAAATTTTTCAATATTGTCAGACGATTAAACCTTTGATTTCTTGCTTCTAAATCCATCGGATAGTCTCTTTAGATAAGCTTACAAATTAGAGTATGTTTTTAAGTCCACTCCATTCTTTTTTCGGACTGTACTTTTTAAAATTGAGTATAAACACCACAAAGAGCTAGGTTTGTTCTTAGATGATAATTCTTTAAAGTACGCCGTGAACACATTTTCTGAAAAAGAATGCGTATTCTTGCTGTTTTGCCATTTTATGAAATTTTGGTACGCTAATAGATATTTTTCCTTGGAGTTTTCAGGTAGTAAACTTTTTACAACGTTAAGGGTTTCACATCTTATATCGGGCGGTGTACAACATAAATCATTTTCTTCGTAACTAATACTTGTAGACATTTTAATAAATAAATAACTATAATTTCAACAGTGAAAACGAGTTGTAAAAAATGTTTCGCTATGGCGGGAAAAATAATCAGTTTCCCTATGCGCGCGCATTGCGATCGGCCACAGACTAAAGAGATGAGGTTTTTTTTTCGCGCATAAGATTTGCGCCTATTCTGCCACGTACAAAATGGGGAATTTAAAGTTTTCTTTTATTACAGAGAAAACAAAAGTTGTATTTGAGTGAAAGTTTTATTTATTAAACACGTACGAGTTAAAATTATATATTTAAATAAGAAGTTGCATGAAATGAGCGAGCAATAGGAACATTAATTTGTCTGTTCTATTGAACACGATCTTTATTTTTAATAAAAACTTTTTTAATAATAACAAAGCAACTCAACGCAAGTACATACAATTCCATGAACTCAACCAATAAAATTAAAAAAAATCATGAAAAAGCAATGAAAAAGTCACAGTTTGATTATGGGTGTCATTATGTGCCTAATTGCGGTGACCATAGAGCCACTTTATGAGCAAGTGTGTTGAAAAGAAATTTTACCTTTATCTTTACCTTCAGACAGTCGAAGTAGGTAATCCTTGAAGAACATGCTCAGTCCTAACGGACTGTAAGTATGCCTATGCTTTCTGCCATAAATGTAGACTTCTTAGTTCTTTTTGTATACATGTTATGGACCAAGTGATAAATGACACTTTTCGTAAGGCCCGGGCATTATGTGCCCCATATATCCCTTGATCCGTAACATGCAGATAGATAAATCGAACACGTTGCAACAGGCTAAAAACATCAATCATGAAAAGAAAGTGTCCACCAAAATGAATTCCTGACGTAACTCACGTAACTAACAAACCATAGTTAATTTAATTCTCGAAATCCCACAAAACAAATCAAGGGGCGTCACCGGCCTACCGCAAACCACCTGCATGTAGCAATTACCTATTGTGTAACAGTTCAGAGGTTTAAACTATACTTAGCGCCTGACTTTGCTCTGGAAAATGTATTAATTTATATGACAGTGTAGCGGGAGCGAGGTCATACGCTTGACTGCCACAAAGGGAAAATCTTCCTGCCAGGTATGATACTCCGTGGAGAACCGCGGCTGCGATGGTGAATCGTCGGAGGTTGTATTTATGCAGCAAATCGGGTGAACTCTGAGATCGAGATGTAGGTTACTACTGGCGCCATCTCATATGCTTCTTTGGAACTATGGTCTCGCTTCGTTATTGTTTGTGTTGTATTTCCTCGTAGTGGCGTAGAAGTCGACATAACAGTCTGGGTGACGTTTCTGATCTTTAATTTTGATTCCTTTTTCTACCGTCTCTCGCACCATCACGTTAAATGTGGCCTTTGAGTCTTACGGCCCTTGGCTCTGTCTGCTTAGTGTCGCTACACCTAAAATGCTCTGTCTGCTCCATTAGGGATAAAAAGGTGATATTATGTATGCGATTTCTTAGTCTTTCGCCCATTTCGTTTCGTTTTCTGTTTTCTTTGATCTACGCGGGAAAAAATACAGCTGGTACTTACATACATATAACGTGTAACGGAAAGAGGGTATCAACCAGAAAGGGAGTAAACGCACTTATCAATGTGAACAACTTTTACATGGGACCATTTCTGAAATCGCAAAAAAATCTTCAGCTCCACAAAACTCATATCAAACAACCTAACCTACCGTGCCAAAATGTTTGGCGTTGCAGATTTTTTTGCATCTTCAAAGTTATGTTTACCTAATTTACGATTGACAAGTGTACATCAATGAACCTCAACTCATGCTATACAGCTTGGCATGTGTATTATTGTATAACAGGTCAGAGGTTTTACTACAGTCGTGAGTGTCGTGACTTTGTTGCCAGAAATGTGTTTACTTTTATTTATGTAACTGTTGAACTAAATGCCTTTGGACGGATCTTCTGATTGTTTTACAGCTTCTGATTGTATAATTAATTTCTCAAATTTCTTTTTGACAACTTTATTCAAGCAAAGATTACCTCGTTGAATAGAGTATTAGGTATATTATAACTAGCTGTGCCCGCGGGCTTCGCTCCCCATGGGAATTTTGGGATAAAATCTATCCTATGTCCTTCCCTAAAGTATATCCATACCAAATTTCATACAAATAGGTTCAGTGGTTGAAGCGTGAAGAGGCAACAAACAAACAAAATTATACAAACTCACTTTCGCATTTATAATATTAATTGGAATTGGGTTTGGGACTATAAAGATGCTATTTTCAAGTTCTTTTTTAAAGTCTTTGAAATCTTTGTACAAACGTACTTACCATTTGAACACACTTTCATACCATCTAATATTACCTACTCGGAAACATAGCCAACGTAACTCGAATTGGATCAAGAGGCGTGTCTTGACTACTCTCAGTGCGTCCGCGCAAATGTGCGTGCGACCTCTTGCGCAATAGCAATCTAACGTGTGAACGCATTCACTCGCGGGTCGCCGCGTCCGCAGACGATTCTATGTTTATTGATGGTTTCTATAATTAATTTGGATACACGGTTAACTTAAGATGTAGAAAAGAAGCAAGTTAACTGTACCTATTTAGGAAACCATCTTTTTTAATAGGCTATATTGCCCCACTGTTGGGCAAAGGCCTTCTCTCTAGTACACGGAATAATCCCTTGATCTTTATTCTGCGTTAGACTTCCAGGTCTAGTCGATAAGCACCAAATCGTCACAGACCTTGTTATCATTCTATTTAGTCCGTCTTTTAGACTATATATTCAAAAATATTAGACCAGTATTTCTCAGTTTATCAAAAAAGTCGAAATTCACAAAGATACGTCGGAGCATCGTTCCAGAATGGGGGCTTGCGACGTTGCCGCAAGACTTAAATGCGCTGTATCTTTGTCAATTTTAGTAGAGAGAAGTAGAAATTTAGGAAGGTACTATCTTTTTAGGGTTCCGTACCCAAAGGGTAAAAACGGGACCCTATTACTAAGACTTCGCTATCTGTCCGTCTGTCTGTCACCAGGCTGTATCTCAACAACCGCGATAGTTAGACAGTTGAAATTTTCACAAATTGTGTATTTCTGTTGCCGCTATAACAACAAATAGTAAAAACAAAATAAAATAAATATTTAAGGGGGGTTTCCATACAACAAAGGCGATTTTTTATGGATAATGGTACGGAACCCTCAGTGCGCGAATCCGATTCGCACTTGGCTGGTTATTAATAGTCTTACCAATGGACAAAATTATATTTCCAGTCGTCATGCCTATTTCACTTATTGTACTCATACCATTCTAAGTTTATGTTTAAAGGCGACACGTAATCTTGTACCGATAAAAAATGATTACACCACAACCACATCACAATCTGCTTAGCCGGTATATCTTCGCATGGGAGCAGATTCCTAGGTTGCGTAAACGTTTGCGGATTTCTCTAATAAACCACTCCTTTCGACTCAATTTCCAGTTAAAACAGTATTTCATTAATTTATGAATGAGTTTCTAGAGAAATCTTTCACTTTTGCTAGTGGTAGGCATTTTTAAATGCTTACTTATCTACAATCGAAGTCATTTATAAAAGCAAGTTGACAAACTTAGAGGATTATATCCAAAAACAAAACTCATTTTTAAAAAAATGTATCCCTAATGGGGCAGACAGAGCAGTTTGGGTCTTGCTGCTCTAAATAACCAAAGCCCAGGGCCGCAAGACCCAAAGGCCACTGTAGCGTAATGGTGGCCGAGAAGGTAGAAACAGGAATCAAACTTTGATAACTTAATCATCTTCAGATCTTTTAAGTCTCCACTGCGCAGGAGCACGACCCTCTTTGTACCCCGTACTAGAGCCATACTTGGCCACAGTATAGGTACAGAGCGTTTGGCCTACACTCTCCACGCTGGCCAGACAGGCCAGGTTGGAGATGTGATGATAACTAAATGATTTTAACTAAAAATATATATTTTTAGTTAAAATAATTGATAAATCTACTCTTCATCTCCTAGGATCCCCAATTTTCGATGAGTCTTTTCCAAATTTTATCGACTCAAAAATTCAAAATTTCGAATTGGCTGTCAAACGACTTTCGTATTTACATTCTCATTTTGCTTTTACCATACTAAAACACTGCCTTTTTGTTCCCAATTTTACTTACAACCTACGGTGCAGCCATCTGTGGAAATATCCGGACCTACTTTCAAAATTAGACGGCATAATCCAAAATTCATTATCCACTATTCTGAATACCGATTTAAATCAACAGTCTGTTTGGAATCAAGCCTCCTTGCCAGTCAGGTTAGGAGGACTAGGAATCCGCAAAATTTCCAGTGTCGCTTTGCCTGCCTTTTTGTCTTCCGTCCATAGTGTTCGAAAATACTTTTTAACAAAATAATAAAAAATTGTACTTTGGAAATATCCTATGCGACGGAGGCCAAAACCGCTTGGTCAGAGGCATCCCAAAATTCAAAATTTCCCGAACACCCTTCCTCGCAGAGACAGTGGGACGAGCCGCTTTGCAGACTTGTACAGAGTAATCTCTTACAATCTTCTGACAACAACTCTGTAGAGCGCGCTCGTCTCATTGCAACTGCTGAGTGGGAGTCTGGCTTGTGGTTGCAGGTTATGCCTTCCTGGAACATTGGGACTTTCCTGGATGACCACACCTTTCGTTTGGCGACATGCTTACGTTTAGGTGAAAAGACAAACGTTCCACATCTTTGCCCTTGCGGTGACACTGTCGACCAGTTCGGTCACCACGGACTCTCGTGCACGAAGAGCGCCGGCCGAATGGCACGTCATGCTAATTTAAATAATATAGTACACCGCGCTCTTGTCACCATCGGGTTGCCAGCAATTTTAGAACCAAATGGTTTGGCCCGCGATGATGGCAAGAGACCGGATGGTATGACGCTTGTGCCGTGGAGGTTGGGAAAGCCGTTGGTGTGGGACGCTACGTGTGTCGACACTCTGGCGGCCTCCCATCTTCACGGCACAAGCTCTAAGGCTGGCGCAGCTGCAGCCGCTGCGGAAACCCTAAAACGGCGCAAATATGAATGCTTAGGGAATGGCTTCATATTTGAGCCGTTTGGGGTTGAGACTTTAGGTCCGTGGGGACCATCAACTCACAAACTTTTTAAATTTTTTAACAAAAAATTAATCGAGGTGTCGGGTGACCCAAGGGCTGGCAATTATTTCGCCCAACGAATAAGCATTGCCATCCAACGTGGCAATGCTGCCAGCCTTTTGGGCACTCTACCGCAGGGCAATGATCTGGAAGACGTTTTCTATTTGTAAGGTTTTATTATTATTATTTGTTTAGTTTAATTTACAGTATAATTTAGTTTTTAATTTAGTTGTTAATTAAGAATATTAAACTGTTATATTTTTATTATTTTCACAATTACTAGGTACGAATATTGAGAAGAAGACTCGAGAGTACGATTGGTACTTAACTTATATGCTTATTTGTTCTATTTCCAAAGAAGATTGACGTCAGTCAAGCGGCCGGTCGTAAATCCATTAACCAAAGCCAAATAATTTAAACTGTTCAGGCTATTTCTTAAAAAAAAATCCTTCGTACAAATTTTTATTGTAAGGCCTAAGTAGGTAAATACATTATTAAGACAAATGTAACAAGCTCAAACTCGGTGGGGTTGCGTCGTTTCATTGCAGAGTTCCAATGGCCACCCTCCAGCTCCATCATCAGATCAGATTCATGTTATCATGATATTGCATTGTCACGCGAGGTACGTCAATTTCAGCTCAATCGGACACTGGGAAGTATGTCAAATTGAAATTGCAAGATTTGATTACAGACAGATAGACAACGGGACTGGTAAAAGTGAATTAAAGCTTGTAAAAATAGGAGAGCGCATCCTGTGTTCAGTAGCAGGACAGCTCAGGATGCTTAAAATGCGCTAAGATGAAGAAGATGTAGTTATTAAATTTGTAATATTTACAATTATGATTTCCTGCAACATGCGGTCTTCGCTATCAATATATAGTTTCTATTTTATATAACACCACTTTATAAATATATGTATAGGTATGTTTGTAGAAAGTTAGCAGTCTTTTTGCCTCTCGTAAAACTATAAATATTGGCCACAGAGTGTCGTAACGCTATTGTGATGGGAAAATACTTCACTAATTTGATTCGAATTACATCATTCATCAGATATAACTTTGTTTCGAAACGTTAGATTTGTCGATTCTAGTTTATTGTCATTGTCAATTTATTAGTTTAATGTTTCAGTTTATCTGTGGTTTTTTCGTAATCTCATTATGTTTACTTCATACTTTTTCATAGTTGGTAATTCGTTTTAGATCAACATTTTGGTAACCGCTTGAACTAATTCGACAAAGGCTGTGCGAAAGTCTGAAACACGCGTAACGAAGGAAAAAATGTAGGTAATGGAGGCTAAAGATAAAATCTAGCACTAGCATTAGCCAGCTAGATATACTAGAACGGTTTGGTTCGAAGTGTCAGTCGATCGATATATCTCAAGCCATGACGATCTACTTCGGGATCTACCTCGGAAACTCGTTATCCAAATTTCGAAATAAAGTAAATATCCATCTTCAATTCATTCATCATTATTCAATGTTATATTGGTAAATTGCATTCAAGAATGTTTAGTTGTGTCTGCTATTCTCCATTTTATCGGACTCCTAATATTTTAGTGAGTCCAGCAATAGACTGAGATAGTCTATTTAAGAAAAGATATTTACAATTGGAACCAGTGATTAAACTAATACAATAACAACATACGAACAAAAGCCAGCAGGTATTACATAAATAGAAATCACATAATCCATTGCCCGTGTTAATTGGACAAAGCTTTTCTCTTCGTGAGCTATGGTATGACCTCAAACGTGACCAAACATAACAATCAAGTGTATGCTCTAATAAGCCAAGTTTACGTGGTCACAACACCATGTCACTTGTTGGTCGTGAATTCGTGATCTTACGCATTAAACTTCCAATCTTACCCAAACATTTTAAATACCACCTTATGGTGCATGACTTAGAGATCAGAATTGAGAAAGTGACTGAAAAATTAAGTTTGTTTTCCACTTAGATCAGCGCAACTAAAGTCCATGTCAACAAGTAAAAGATAATATGTAAACAATGCGTTATAATCCTAGTTTTAAGGTTGTAAATTCCTCAGCAATCTGATTTGTTCCTGCACAAACAAATGTTTAGGTAAATGTACCGTGAATGAGGGACAAAAAGATGACTTTCTCTCAAGTTCACACCTTTTTGCGGTATTACGTCAAGCGTGAACAGGAAGAGGTATTGTAGGATCGAAGAATGCGTTGAATAGTCGCCAATAAGTATGGTTTCCATTCCAAGCCCTAATGTGGTGATAAATTATGCAAATTGTGGCTAGTTTTGTTAGAGAATAAACAAATGATGAAAGCAAAATAATATTTGCAACCAAAGTTAGGTTAAAATATAATCTTAAATAAATAAAAGTCGTAACTGTTACTTATAAGCTGGCGATCAGCCAACCTTTTCTAATCTTTTTACTAGAATTTAAATTTATGACAAAGTCCTCATAAAAAAGCAGTGTTTGATTTTTTTAACTATTGTTTATCTTCTTTCTTTTTTCAATACACTATGAAACAGTGTGAAAGAGACTTGAAGAACTTAGCATTTGCTTGACATTGCAACTTAAGAAATAAGCTCTAAATAATAATAAAGTAAGCCCTAAATCTTGGGCACTAGCATAACTGTATTTGACAAGTCGCATTTCAGTGGAAATTCGTCATCGTAGTGCGTAGTAATAGAAATAAAAGTATTTTAATTTTGTGTTAGTAAAAACATATAATAGATAACAATCTACTTCATACACGGCTAAAGGACAGGCACCTCTATACCTACACGTTCCGCCCTGCACTTTCACCCACTCTCACCGCCAAAGGTCGGCGAATCGCAGATGTGCGAAATTGTCGGTGATCGAAACACGTGGTGCCATTTTTCAAAAGCGAAGTCACTAAACGAACGGTTTTTTGTATGGAAAATCCATTCGTTTAAGTGACTCCGCATTTTCAAAATGGCACTTACGGATGCTGTGACCATGTCCGTCCGTTTGTTAGAATTTGTTGTGTATCTTTAGTCTCTGTCAACCTGTGAGGCCCTAGTGGTCATCATGCCTCGCTGTCACATCGCAGGTCCCGGATTCGATCCCCGGTCAGGTCAAGATGGAGAATCTTTTTCACGTTGACCTGTATCTTTGGATTTTTATCTATCTATGTATTTGTTATAAAAAATAGTATCGTTGAGTTAGTATCACTTAACCACATACCATAACACAAGTGCCGAACGGTCAAGATGGAAAAGATCTTTTTCAATGACATGGGTGTTGGATTTTATCTATCTATGTATTTGTTATACTAAATTTAGTATCGTTGAGTTAGTTACACAAGTCTCAACTTACTTTGGGGCTAGCTCAATCTGTTTTTATTTAGTTGTGTTGTTATTTAGTACTTATCCGTAACAGTGTAATCAGAGCCAAAAGTCGCAAGGTCTAAGGCCTAAATCCTGCTGTTCACGGGTGATTTTGGGGAAGTAGCGTTACATTGCTGGTTGCATTGTAACTATTCATTGCGCATAACGCAATTTAACGCTTCTCACCCAAAATTACTCTACCAGTGTACACTTGTACAGGTAGACCCTTGGGGGTTCTCCACGCTATTCAGAAAAAATGTTTATTTATTTATTATATACAGGTGGATGCAATGTGTATCACTGTTACTCATAGAGATTTTTTTTCCCAATGTGTAGCAGTATTACTAATCTTGGTGTGACTCAGCGGGAACAAACCGAAAAATGGGATCAGAAATAGTGACGGGTTGAAAGCCGGCTTTTTTAAATTCCGTACCCTATTACTAGACTCCGTAAGACTAAAAACCGTGATAGCTAGACAGTTGAAAATTTTCACAGATGATGCCTTCAGTTGCTGCTATAGCAAAAAATACTTAAAAACAGAATAAAATAAATATTTAAGTGGGTCTCCCATACAACAAACGTGATTTTTACACTTGCAATGTATCTTGTAGTATACTTTGAGTCCTCTAAATGCATGTATTTAGTACAATAGATTATTCTATTTCATTTGCTGCAAAATGTATTCAGTTACCGTTTGTGTATTAGCTTTTTAGAAATCTTAAATTCATATCATGACATAAGATGTCCTTAACTTCTAACCTCGTTAAGTTTTAACTCTATTTGTGATAGATTTTATGTAAAACCGCATAATCATTAACATTTTGTTTATATAGTGGAGTAACGTAATATCTTAATATTATTTGAAGACTCGGTATCTAACGTCTGCTTTATTGTTCAATAAATAGAAATTGATACATTCTGTTAGATCATAAAGTTTAATCGGTATGTGTTGATAATTTTTACGGCGCGGGAAATCAAATTAAGTTGTTCGATCTAAGTCAATCAAAAATCTATGAATTGTTTTGAAATGTCATCCTCAATTTTTACTTTATTTTTACAGACGAGTTCAAGTACCTATATTTTGTTTTTGGTAAGGTATATGTCAATCAATAGAGTAAATTATTTTTTATGTTAGAATTTTAACAATATTTAATGATAAAATTACATTATATCAGTAAATTAAATTACATACTGATATAATAAAAACCATGTGCTTCAGCTAGTTAACTACATAGATGTCAGTGTGTATACTATACTACACTGCCTTTTCGTGCCAGGATAGTTACAGTATATATTTATTTTTTGCTTACAATTTAGCTTCTTGCAAAATTGCAAATCGCACAGAATGTTGTGAATTTAGTACGAAATGTACGCATAGCGGCAGGTTGGTCGTAGGCAGCCGGTGGCTGGTCGCATCAGTGAAAGGTTATGTAGTGACGTAATGACAAACGATGACCCCCCACGAGTATACAGAAGCGACAGATCGTATTGCACACTGGAAATACATTTTGGAGGAGCAATAATGAAACTGTAAAAATAAATAAATAGCTATATAGGTATACTTATATCTTTATAGAACGGTACTTAATATCTCTTGAACTAATAAATCTATTTGACTATTTATTGAAACAAACGAATCGAAAAAAGAAATATGTCCTAAAAAATAGAATAAAATAATGAAATATAATTTCATTTCACATTTCAACATTGTTATCAATTCGCCGCGATTCGAAGCTGCCTGGTTGGACGGGCGTTGGACCAAATTTGGAAAATTCTTTTTTGTTTAAAAGGACATAATGTCAGGTGATCCCAAATTCTCATATAAATTTTATTATTATGGGAATAACAGAAAATATCCTTCAGTAGTTTGGGCAGATGCGCTTTACGACAGTCTGGGTAGTATTTTCCATTGATAATACAAATGAATACATAATAAGGATATTGCTCTCGCTTTTGATACACTGTGCCTTCTATCAAGTTATTCTTTGGCCGTTAAGTCAATTTAATTCGAGTTTGGTTTACGTAACAACCGCGCGTGGTACAACCAAAGATGACATGACTGATTAGATGACGATGCCAGTTTGATGTCGCGTAACTCAGTTACGGATTGCAGAGAAGCTGTCGAGATTGAGAGAGAAAAGTGATGACTTCATAGCGTTGCCAGTGAATTCGTTTTAGGAAACTCCGGTAACATGTATTTTACGCAGTCATCAGTTATCGTTGTATGTACTTACAAATATATTTCCCATAATTAATCAAAACTAAAAACCGACTTCATCCCCAAACTTCACAATCCATTTTGGTAAAATTTCTATTAGACCACCTGACATCAACAAAAAAGAATTTTCCAAATCGGTCCAGGCGTCTTCGAATAATTGGAGAACATACATAAAAAAGATCGCGACCAATTGAAAACCTCCTTCTTTTTTGGAGTCAGTTAAAAACAATATAACTAGGTAGCCAAGTATATCTTGGATTCCTTCGCGATATATTATCACTATCTGTCAGTTTTTGCCGTGTGGTTTTCGGCAGAGTAGAATAGGGCCACTCCATGCAAGTCCTCCTGTGGATGTCGTAGAAGGCGACTTAGGACATACAGCTAAAAAAAGCTCATAAACATCAATGAGACCTCTCCAACGCGTCTGGCCAGCGAGGAGAGTGTAGGCCAATTCCTCCAGCTACCCTGGCTAAGTATGGCTATGGAAGTACAGAGAGGGTCGTGCTCCTGCAGTGGAGACAAAAAGATATGGTGATGATATTACCACTATCTGACAGTTCAAAAGGCTGTTTTTTTTTTGGTGCTGGGTCTGTCTGATATTAAAGATTGATGGAATGGCAGAAATCAAAAAAAAAATCCTATCTATTAAGGACGTGATCGGTATGTAGGATATGTACGGAAATCTATGTCATATCTAAAATATCTGGGAAACTTTTACTTTCTACAAATATTTTACCTGTACTTACAATCATTGTTCAAGTTATTGTTACAAAGTACTTTGTTATTATAGTAATTTATTGGTAATTTCGATAATAGCTCTATTACCGTATTGAACTCTGGTATTTACAAGTACTACGGAAACAGCCTTGTTTATGTCGAATTACATAATGAATAGTATATTATACAAGATGTAACAGTTGTAACATACCATTGCAAGTAATTATTGATGTCTTCATAAACGTCAATATTCTGAATTTGTAATACATTGTATAAGTCAGAATACGAGGTCCGTCTGAAGCAATACACCTCATTAAAAGTGTATTTTTACCCAACTACGGCAAAGCCAAAAGGAAGGGTAATGATTTTAGCAGTCTATATATACATAGGTATATATAGGGTCTAACAAAACATACTGAAACTTTTTTAAGTGTGAAGTCTGCCCATGATACTGAACAACTTTCTTCAACACGCATCAATTTAAAAAAAACCCTACCAGTTGACCGATTAATTATCTGATTAGAGATTGTATGAAAGGTCAAAAATTATTAAACTGTAAATGTAAATCTTGCTACTTAATCCTGAAATAAAAGATTTTATTTATTTATCTAAAGAGCTAATTATGTTCGCAAGGACCTGTATTCCAACGGCCCACTCGGATGATGTGCGGGGTGATCTGTGAGGCACCCCGCAGACTTTTACACATATATCGTCTGAAGGAACGGGGCAGGGAATGAACGCGGAATGTAATTTTTTTCGGTTTTAATTTGAATGTAAATGGGTGAGAGTTATGAAAGGGAACTCTGCGAATTTGTCTATAAATATTTAGTAGCTTTAATAGACCACAAAAATAAAAATGTAAAATATCAGTAGTTTAGTCGTAGTTTTGAAAAAATATTACAAAATGGAGTTACTTTGGGATTTTTTTATCGAGTGAAGTTTGTTAGACCATGTAACTATATGCGAATGAAAATGTCTAGATGCGTATTGGCTAGCAATCTATTGCAGTACGTGGTCGACACATGTCTTACGAGTGTATTTAGACTTACAAATCGTGGCCCTTATTGTGAAATAAATCCTGTCTCTTTTAGAACTTAGGGCCAAAGTGACCGGTCACCTTGAACCGCTTAGCCAGTCGACCACCTAACTAAAATCTAGGATCTATGAAATATAGATGTGTTGTGAATACTCTTTTTTGTAAGACTTCATACAATTTAACATGCATTAAGTATATCCATCATCAGGTCTTTTTGTCTCCACTGCAGGAGCACGACCCTCTCTGTACTACTAAATGGCCAGAGCAGCCATAAGACTTTGGCCAACACTCTCCTTGCTGGCCAGACAGGATAGAGAGGTCTCATTGATGTTTATAAGCTTTGTTTAGTTTGTATTTCTTAAGTCACTTTCTACGACATCCGATTGGAGTACTTGGAGTGGCCCTATTCTACGCTGCCGGAAACCACACGGCTAGGTGCTAATTGGTAATTAGTCAAATCTGAAAAGATTAACCAAAAATAATGTATTCATATTATAGTTTAACAATGAAAAAAAAATTCACAAAGATACGGAGCGTCAAAGTTCCGAAGTGGTGAATTGCAACGTCACAGCTAAGTAAAAATCGAATACCTGGCCGTGCCGTCATGCGCAATTTAAAAATATGCAAAGAAAGAATAATAATACGTATACAATCATTTTGTCTAACCGATAGGCAAAAATATATTTCATTCGTCATGCCTATTTAAGCTTAATGCAACAGTTAGCATTGTCATTATTACTTGGTTTATAACAATTGCAGTAATAAATCTATCTCTAGTTGTTGGTTGTGCTTAATTGATATTATTAGCATTTACTCCAGCTTTTGGTACCAGTTTTGAGGTATTTAGGTCAGTAGTGGTGATTGTCCGTGATCTAATTATTACGATAATATTTTTAAATACTCGCTAAACACGTGTCAATTTTTTTCCAACTTAGCTTCGAGTTCTGAGTATAGATATTATGCAGGATTTGAAAAAGTGGCAACGGTTAGCGATATAAATTGATTATGTCCATACAAGCGACAGTTGCGGCAAAAACTTAACGTGCATGCTCCACATTAGACCACTTTCAATGTCGGTGTAGGTTTACTTATATAAAATAAAGGTTTTTTAATCTTAGAATACAGTTTTTAAACGCAATGGTCTCAATAAAAGTTATTGAATTTTAAAAAAATATAAATCTATGACTTTCCAAAAAAAATATTTTTTTCGTAAAAGCTTTTATTGAGAGGTTTATGTGCTTAAGACAAATGAAATATGGCAAAACTCAATAAAATTGTGTCGGTCCAGTACAGGGTTCCGGCCTCGGTGGCTCAAATTTAACTTGCAAGATTTAACCCAAAAAAAAACAAAAAGAAATCAACAATCAGGACAAGCGAAATAAAACCTTAGAAAAGTAAACGGCTCAATCTTTTTCGGTCAGAAATAGCTACGAACACGCTAGATTAAAAAGTCACTTTTGGCAAAAAATAATCAAATACGTTTTATGACAGATAAACAGACACGTCAGACTTATAATCCCTCTTTTTATCGATGACCTCTTAACATTAAGAGTGCCATTCTCCTATTTCTATGTAAAAAAAACCTAATATAACATCTTACAAAAACATTAATATAAATCAGTATAACGTTCTAGTTACGACAGAATCCTCTTTCCATGTATGAAATAGTCTTTAAAGGTAGTATCGTTGGGCAACAATACATGACCACTACCTTATAATTTGTTAAAAAGCTTCTTAATCCTCTCTAACATCGGACACTACCAAAATAGTAGCTAAATCAAGAAGCGATAAACTAATAGATTTGTCGATTTAAACAATAATGTACAAATAAAAATAGCACTAAGTGTTAAAGAAAAATCATAACATCTTTTTTGTCCAGTTCGTTTGTTCTTAAGTATTAATGAAAAACTGCCTTCATGTAAATATGTTTATGACTCTTAGAATCAGGAATTCCTTGAAATATTTTACTTTTTATATAGTATGCTGCTGGTATCAGTCTCCAATTTTAAGATCCTCTGCAACGTAAGAGTTTTTTAAATTGTAGAGTATCTACTTTGAAATACTGCAATTAATGATATTTTATATTTTTAAAGTATGTAATAACAAACAAAAATAACCCGATGATATGTTAATGAACATTATTAAAATATGTAAAAAAATGTGACTAATTTGACCAAAAATAAAAACTTATAAGCTCTATTATGATGTAAACTCTTATACGAAATTACGCCACGTTCAGACTTAAACGTTCCTAATTCACTGTAATCAGGACTCGTTAAATCCTGTTTGGACTTACTATGGACATACTCTTGCAGCCTGCTTCGATTAACATTTTATTTCGATCCGTCTGTCTGTGAAAGGTATTCCCGTGTTAGGTGTAACATAACACTATGCTAATTGGAAATGTAACAACTTTTTGTATGATTTGTCTCGTAACTTTTATATTGATGTAACATTTAATTTTGTACATGTTTGTTAACACGTGGACTTTGGTACTTTTTTCTAAGCACTCAGTTATAAGCGGACCACAAAACAATGTGTCTCAGAACTGCATTCTTCGTTCGTATTGGAAAATTTAAGCTTATCGAATTCTTACTTATAAATGTGAAAAATATGACTGTGTGTCAAATAATACATTATAGTTTATAAAAACTAGAAAGCCACGATTGAATCGTTATACTGAACTATCAGTATTGTTATCGGCCTGTTTGAAGTGACTGGAAGTCGCGTTGGAAGATTCCATTACAAACATTCAAACATAAAATATCGAGAACAAGAACAGCGTGATTTTTTCATGCAGTTATATCTGTCATTTTGGAAATCTTTGGGCGGAGAGGCCTATGCCCAGCAGTGGACGTTGTGCGCTGAAATGATATCTGTCAACAGAAAGCAGAATAATCGTATAGTCCTCCTTTTTGAGAAATTCCAACCCTAATCCCATCGAGGATGTTCTGTGACGCTGATATTATACTAACGTTTCCTTCCTCTTCCAGATGGGACCCCAAGCGCCGCATCACGCCCACCGAAGCCTCCCGCCACGAGTTCGTCACCGGCTGCGCCCTAGGCTCAACCCCTTCTGGAGTGCTCGCATTACCCCGCTTAGCACCCCCCAGACCCACCCGGGGCGCGCTCCTGCACTCCCAGTCAGCTGGTGACGTGGCGGCCATGCTGGGGCGCGCGTGACCTCGCGACTCCTGAGTGAGGGTCGGCTCCGGAGGCCTATTGTAGTGGATCCATTCGGTCTGTAGTGTAAAACGAGGTTTGTGTTGCAAGGCAAGGCTCACACCAACTGTATAATTTATTATTGTAAGACATTTTACCGCTTTCTGTTATGAACTTAGCTGTACTGCTTTTTTATTTATTTTCAGAAAGTCACAGATTTTTGTGATCCAAAAACTGAGTAATGGTTTAAACCAGGTTCTAACGTTAATCTCCGTTTTAAAATAAGGCGGAGATTAACTTTCTCCAATAATAATGTCTATCACATATTACATCATAAATAAATATCGCAGCTAATAAAAATTAATAATTTCAAAAATCAAAATTTCCGTAAATGAAAGTAAGTACTCTTATAATTTTATAAACTAAATAACTTGATGCGGTCTATTCTTGTGATTATACCTTTATTGTGAGCATTGCCAAAAACACCTCGTTTAATAATCAACCAGTAGAATTATATGGAGCTTTCGATATCAGTAGTTTACGAGACTCAGACCGGACTACAGTCTGACAAAGTTAGTACAACGTCGAACAATATCTGTTAGTTTGTTATTTCGTTTCTCATGTACAAGTACCTAGCCAAGCAACGTAATCACCAGTCTTCCTAAGATAGGTTTCCACTGGAAGATACGAAACAAGTTAATAAAAACTTGGTTGAAATACTCAAAAGAAATGTTTCCTGTGCCGTTTGACACGAAAGGAGTTTCCGGACGAAGAATGGTATGGTACCTCATGGGTTTGTCAAGATTTTTAACATCTTTATTAATGAGGATATATTTAATTCAATTTTTTACATTAATAGATCCTGACGTAAACACAACAACAAAAAAACCTACAACTATAATAGTCAAACATACACTCTTTTTATAAATATAATTTTATTATCTACTCATATTATGGGCAATAACGTAGAAACACCTTTCTTGCAAATTGTACTTTGCAGTAGGCTCTTACGCACAGAAAACCTAAACCAGTTAAACTTTCTTCTAGAAGAAAATTAAGTGTTCAACTATATGATGGAAATACTCTTCTCAACAATTAACTTAAAAAAGTACTCAAACCACAGATATCGTCATCATCCGAGCGTATTACCGGTTGCACCCTCAGCGGTAGCTTCAGGGCCCGGGGTCCGATACCTAACCTAGGTGATTTGACGAGGTTACTGGTTTTTACACAGAGCGACTGCCGTCTGCCGTCCGCATCCCAAAGGGTATACTATAACCAATACTTGGTTAGGTTATACAGCTATAGATATTCAAACTAAATAATAAAATGGTGAAAAAATACCACGTGATAACTCAGCTGGTAAGAGCATGGTATATCAAGATCAATGTTACTGGGATCAAGTCCCGGTCACGTGGTATTGTTTCACCATTTCTTATTTCATTATTTAGTTTGAGTATTTTAAGTACTGCATCTTGAATGCCTAAAAACCCTTTAAAATATCATTTGACATAAAAAAAGGTGTTTCAAACTCTAAAGAGCTTGAAAGAGGAGAGTTTGAAACATCTCTTTCTATGTCAGGGTCTCGGCGCAAAAGTTTAATTACCGAGATCGTTTGTGCGTGTTGTTGCAACGATGCACGCGAAAATGAAATCTATATGACGACCATAAATTTTCTCAAGATGTCGCGTTACATACAAATTCTAAGTTAAAAACGTCGACGCTAATTACCAAGAACAAAAAATGTGTAGGGTAACTAAGTCTGGTAGTAAAGTTCTATGTTTCAAATATCAAAAATACTTCTGAAAGAGATAGATACAATTTTCTAAGAAAATGAAATAAGTTTTTTCGATGACGTCTCAACATGATCATAATTATTATTAATTGGTGCCAAATGTACTCAACTAATGATACAAAATGGCAAAAATCTCTTTTAGCCTCAAGAATCTAAGGTAAATAATGAGATTTCTGTTACATTAAAGCTAATAATTTGTAGTGATGGTAATAAAACTGATAGAACACTTGTTTTGATAGACAAGCGAAAGCCGCCATACAGTTTGCATATATCAACTCTCGGCGAACAGACTTTACAAGTCTGTACATCCATATTGTGAGCCCTGGTGTTACATCTATATATTTCTTTATCAAACAGTACGACACACTAAGCCGAAGATGGTAATTAATATGAAAGTTTGGCCCCAATTTGTTAAGAGAAAAACCATTTATGTATCCAAAAGGAGGCCAGCAATTTCAACCTACGTTCAAATACAGTTTTTAAAAAATAGGTATGACATAATAACTAATATTACACTATTTATAAAAAAATTACAGTTATTGTTTTTCAATTCTAAAAACGGGCTTCACCCCCGAACTGCCCAACCGATTTTGATAAAATTCTATGGGACCACTTAGCAGGTATACCCTTTCAAACCAAAATCCAAATCGGTCCAGGCGTCTTCGAATAATCAGTGAACAAACATAAAAAAAGATCGTGTTGAATTATAACCTCCTCCTTTTTTGGAAGTAAGTTTAAAATAGAGGTTATGTCACGGAGAAGGATTCATCTAAAATTTCCTGACTACATATCTGTGGGGAAAAGTAATGACATTAACCGTCCATAGAGTAAAATGGATGGTTATCTTGATTACTGAATAATTAAGAAACCTTCTTGACCTATGACTTTCTCAATATCATGTCAGATAAAAGCTGTTAATGCTGTTATGCACTACTTACTTCAATGCATAGAAATAATGCATTTTGCATTGAGAAACATACGTGTCGACACATCCAATCTAAATGTACAGATGATATATCGCAGGAAACTGTTATTTGTAACGAAGTCTCGAAGTGTGTTGTATTAAATTCATTGTATGAAACTAACGAATGATATATATGATTGGGTAATCGTGACACTCATTTTTTTTTTGAAGATAAAACTTTTTGGTTTAAGGATAGAGTCTGTACAAAGAGCTGCGTTAATTTATATCGTTAAGGATAGATATCAACATTTGAATATCAATATTACGAGTAGATAATGGAAAAAAAGAAAAGAAACGAGGACAGAGCCTTATTTTTAAAAAAAGCCCTAAAATTATTTATTGTAGAGTACAAATAAATATGTACCTATATGGTGGGTAGAACATCGGCGCGCACACTAAGAGGCATCGGTTTTTTGCGAAGACAGAATGAACATTATTTGGACGAACAAACTATAAATATAAGTACCCAAATGTGTGTTAATCAAACTTTCACAGGAAGTTTTATAAACGCTCGTAACGATCGATCCGCTCGTAAAACGATAACTGACACACTTATTTCGCGTAGAAAATTACATTTTGACGTAAGATTGCCTAGTGGCTTTTCTGTACTTGCATTAATAAGTGCCAAAGAGAGAATATTCAGTACGGACTGGTTCAGAACTGATTCATTTAGCGGTCTTCATTCATTTAGATATTTTAAACGATGTAATTATAGTAATGGTCGCAAGGTGTTTTTCAGTACGCAAATTTTTACATCAATTTTAGTCCGTTATAACCTAGTAAGATTAAATTCAAACACATAGCGCAATATATATAACAAAATAACTTTCCATAAAGATATTATTTTAGTATGAAGGGTTGGCTATTTCTTCCCATTGCACTATATGATTCATAAGGTAATTATCATAGACATAGGTAATTATAATCATCATTTAGACTAAACTTGTTGCAAAAATTTGCGCTTTCGAAAAATAAAAGAAAAATATACAATATAAGTATATAAAAAACGTTGTTGACTGAAATATAGTACAATGAGGTATACGTCTGCAGGTCTTCATATCAGTACGGAGTACGGACGTAGATTCACGTTGTGTGTAGATAAATTAATGACCAATAATCTACAGAAAGTGTCATTAGAATTGTTTTTTTCTTTTACAAGTGTTACTTATTTTTAGGTGACTTTGACAGACAAAGATACTGAATTCATTTACCTTTCATAAAAATTGAGCAATGTACCTAGTTCTTTTACAAAAAGAAGTATTAATTTTAAATTACACTAATTAAATATGCTTTAATTACATTTTTTTCATTATTGTAATATTTTTTTGAGTGAATTACATATTATACTTACCAAATGCTGATAAGTATAAAATTTATGTGCTAAGAGGTACCTATATATATCATTTTAGTAGCATTTGGATAAGCCTCTCTGGAATATCATAGAGAAAAAATACTTTTCCGTCGACGGCTTTTTCTACGTTACTTCCCCGGGTATTTACTGTACCAGATTTATACACTTAAATTTTGATTCCAAGAGAAGAAATAAAGGAGTTACTCATATTTTGTGATTGCTCTAAGTTAATAGACTACAATAAACGGACATAATCTTCATTTTTGTCGTTGCCTAATTTTCGTAGGATTTGTTATAGGTACGGATTAATTTTTCTTGATTGATTTCTCAATTGTTCAATTGAATTAAATTGGGAATATTATTTTTAGTACGTTTATTTTTACAACAAGTAGAGATTACATTCCTGAAAAAATATAGGAGATACCTATCCAATCATTTTCGCCGTATTTCGTTATAATTTTTTGTGGAAATCAATAATCTGATTTTGTTGTAAAAATTTACGTCCTAGAAATAATAAATATCCTTTTTAGTAAGATAAGACATACAAAAGTTTAGTATAACCGATAGACTTAGACAAACTCGGGTATCTAGCGTAAACTGTGTTAGTAAATGTGATGTGTAGGATTTTTTAAAATCGTTAGTTAGGATATCTAAGATTTATCGAGGTCTTCACATCGCCTTTATGTCTGTAGGTAAGGAAATTACATTATTGAGAAGTTGTTTTTATGTTTTTATTCAGACTCATTTTGGTTGACTAGTAATTCTAGCGGCTACATACGCTACGATATTGCAGCAATTTAACTGTTCAGTTTCATCGTAAGCTATAACAGAATCCATTTGCGCTGTTCAATAGTAGCATTTGTTGCTACTTAAAACCCTTGTTCAGTACTTATTGTTAATTTGGAAATAAGTTTCCCAATATGTTTTATTTTAGAAATGCTTCTGTCAAATTATATTTATTTCATGATAATAGAAAGTAACGCGTTATTTGTAAGATATTCAAAACAAATTAAATTATATTATTTGTATATTTAAATGACTGATGATGTAGGTACTTAATTTAATGTTTCATTCGAATTACTTATTTTAAAAAGAGTAATTTATTGCGATGGAGGACCTTTTAAGAGTTACCTATAATAACTCATGTCTTTACACTATATAGTCTTCTTAGATCTTTCATATTCATAGACTTAGATAGACTAGAAAATGTCTTCGCTCCAGACTATGCGGACGATCGACACATACTGGACCAAATCTTAGGTCCTAAATAATTATAATCAACTTGACCACGACAACACGGCTTGTGGCAAGTGTCATTCTCATTGTGCTATGCTCCGTGCTATCGAGGTCAATGGTGCCATTTTTGAAACGTGGAGTCACTAATCGAACGGTTTTTAGTGACTCCGCGTTTCAAAAATGACTCTTCAAGTAGTATCACTCCACCGGGAAAACATGACACGGAAAATGACGAGCGTATGTTCCTGAAGTGCTATTTTTAAAACGCGGAGTCACCTAAACGAATGGTTTTTCCATACAAAAAATCGTTCGTTTAGTGACTCCGCGTTTGAAAAATAGCGCCACTGGTGGAGTTATATGAGTAGGTATGTACTTTTCCTGACTTTGATCTCATTTGTTGTTGTTTTTATCGTTTAGTTAGGATAATAAAATGCTTTAAAATAATGTTTAGAGATCTCTTTTTATAGTTTTTGATATGATGATAGAACGAATTGTCTTGTCATTTCAAAAATGTGAAAAGATGTAGGTTCTTATACAATAATATAATCAAGTTAATAAGTTATCTCCGTCAAAGTATCAGTAGATTGTTCTAGAGTAATGTTTGTACTCGTTTCAGTGAATTGTAAAAATAAGGACCTTTACAGATAATTTAAACAAACATTGTATACTTTCATACCAGTAGATGTTAGCTTACATGTACTTTACACGTTTGCGGACACCTAACAGTTCATCTGTATATTAGTATGGTAGGTACCTGAAAGATAAATTAATAATCCTCTAATTTATAAAAAAAATAACAAACGTTCGCAAAATATTTTTTAGTTAAATATGTTTTGTCCTTACTTGACTTTTTAATATTTGACTTAGCATGAACGCGACAAAATATATTTTAACTAAAACAGATTCGGCGAACATTTGATATTTTTTATGAATATGAGAATAAGTCATCGTATTAATTTTATAGATGTTGAATTTCTCTTTAATTGGTTATCTGTTTTGGACCTTATTTTTAAAGATTTTAATGTCATAGATAAAGGTTTTAATTTGTAAACTTAAGAATGTGCTCCACTTGAGTGTTAAAAATATCTCAAATGTTAGTAAGTAAGTTAATCAAAATATGGTTTTTTTTCAAGCTAGAAACTATATTCTCAAGTGGGGTATCATGAAATGGACTGGAAAATGGTCTAACATTGTGTACATATTTATATCGTAGTGATATAGGCCAGGCCAAACTGTGAATTGAAGTAAGTCATTATTTTGTAGTTGGGTTCGACATCAACTGGACATAAGTCTCTGGACACCACATATTCAGGTAGCGAAACTCATACTTACTTTTCATTTTCGTCAACTAAAAAAAATTTCTAGACAGTTTCTTCTTCTAAAAATACATTGTTAAGTGTCTTTTGAGCAATTTAATTTTCTAATATATGTTTTAGTAATCGTATTTACTAAAATATTAATGAATACAAAATATTAAGTGTTCGCTTAAATAGGATATTAATAATGTCTAGGTAAACATTTTTTTTAGTTTACTATCTTTTGTACTTTATACACTAAGCTGAAATTAGCAAATTATAATTATTTAATGTATAGAAACGGCAAGAATGTATTTCAAGTACAAAACAGTATGAGTTTAACTGGACACTATGTATCCAAATCCGTATGTCCAGTTGGTGACGATCCTTGTAGGTTATGGTGTTTGTGATTTAAGAGGTTAGATTAGATGATGGTTGTTAAGCCTCCGTATATGAGTATTTATCATATATATATCTATGTATTAAAGGGTAATTGTTTTGATTGAATCATTATTAAAGTATTGATTAAAGTTCTTCCAAATGATTTCTAACATTTATTTGGTATTGCTTTTAAGGTTTAGAACGACATTATATTACAAAAATAAATAATACATAGTGTACTAACTTTAGTACTAGGTTGAAACTATAGTCCACCGCAATATTCACCTTCCCTTTTGTCACTATTAATTTGATTTGGGTAAATTTTATAATTAATTACTGTAAATTTTATAAAGTAGCAAAGTTAGTTAGTGTATGAAGTTATTAGGTTCCGTAACTGTTAGATATGCGGGCAAGAGGAGAGACACACACGACTGCTATTAGCACACTGACTTTATTGGACATTTCAAAGAGACACGCAGCATACATACATAACAGTAACCAAAGGGTAAAAACGGGACCCTATTACTAAGACTCCCTTTCCGACTGTCTGTCTATCACCAGGCCGTATCTCATGAACCGTGATAGCTAGACAGTTGAAATTTTCACATATTTCTGTTGCCGAAAAAACAGAATAAAATAAATATTTAAGTGTGGCTCCCAGACAACAAACGTGATTTTTGATAGATTATCGTACGGAGCCCCATGTGCGCGAGACCGACTCGCACTTGGTCGGTTATTTTCGAAAAGTATCACAATGTAGGTTTACGCCATCACCCCTCTATCAATAACAAATGACAACATCACAATTTGCGAACAAAAACCGCACGCTTCCGCGATGTAGGCCCCGATGCGGCTGACAATGGGCCGATCTTATCGTAATTATGAGAGCTTACAGAACTATAGCTTCTAGGACCCTATTTCCGAACTAACATTAAAAAATAGGGTCTCACTAAAGAAATATAATCCGAAGCAGAAGCGGAATAATACAAAAATGATGTGAATCATTGCAATGATCTCCTGTAATGGAGAAAGAAAGACGTGATGATGAATAAAAACACTAAGAAACTTACAGGAACTAGACTACTACCTCAAATTATAAATTAAAAACCACTGGCAAAACGCTGCCCCGTAGTAACGTGCCCAGAAAGTTGCCAGCATTGCCACGTTGTACGGCAATGCTAATCTTTTGAGTCATTGAAGGGTACACCTCTAGTCACGCGTAATTTCAGCAGATTAGTTTAATGCCAAGATTAGAGAACCCGTGTGTTAGTGTGGAAGAAGGGCTGGGATGATGATGATGATAAGAAAAATTAATAATTAATACAAATATCCAAACAAAATAAATTATTTTCGACTTTGCTGACGTTAACTCCCTAGGCCACCAGGTCCTGGCATTACGCGGCAGCACTGTCATCTGTCAAGCCCTTGCCTTTGCCGGTATGCCGGTGTCGCATCTGAATCTCTATAATTTACGATGTTATCGGCTGTTATTCAACCTGTCGAGCATTTTTCACAGACAGCCAGTGCAAGAGGTTCCCAGAAAATTGTGGAAAAACAGCGGTTAATGCGTTTGTTTAGGGTTTTTCTGCGCATTGAGGTAGTAAATGCTATAGCAGCGGGTACAATCTACCTACTACCTATATACCTATGTAAAGTAACATCTCAGAGTAAAATTAACTTGTAAGAACATAGGAAAAACACATTATTTACTTATTATTAGATATTTACTTAACTGCTCAAAATAAATATTTACATAGGTATACAATAATTATATAACTAAGAGCGCTAACTTATTACTAATAATTATATAATTAGCGCCACATGACAACAACTTCTCCAAAGGGCCTCTACGTGTTGGATCTGTATCCCCACGCAAGCCTCTCAAAGGACCGGGGTGAAAAGACCCGTGATTCTCAAAGGATATAACTAAAAACTAAATAACCTAACTAAATTATAAAACTATAAACTAAAATAATCTAATTTAAAATATTTTCTTAACTGCTAAGAAGGTACCTACAATATGTATATGTTTTTGTTTTACTCGTAATTTGAGAAATTAATTAATAGCTATTTGACTTAGCTTCGTAGTTTCAAGACATCGGCGTATAATTACATAAAAAAAGATCAGTTTCCTTATAAAAAAACATTAAAAATTCGAAACTTATTGGGATATAAGTAAATAAAAAACACCTCAACCAAAATAAAAATTAATATGGTCAATAATGTTCTTAACTTTATTGATGATGACGTTGGTCACAAACGAAAACTTATCTGTAAAAGCGACAGTGTGCCAGCGACAACTTGCGACCATTAGCGAATGTAAGCGACAGTCAGCGACAGTCGGCTACCGTCGGCTACGATCGCCGACTGTCTGCTGATAGCGACCCAACTCACGATTTGTTTGTTTGAACCCTAAAAACAATCTTCAGCTTGCAACTTAGACCTTTCTATTTATACATACGGGTATGTACATATTAAGCTATAATTATCACCATACAAACGTGGCATGTAATTCAATTGTCACACATTGAAGCCGGCATTCCAACCACTAGGCTTTCCTAACATACAGGGTGGCCAACTTGGAGGTATACAACTTTTTTTGGCCGCCATTTTGTTTTGGCGGTAAATATGACAGTTGTTGCATGAATATTACTTTGTGTAGATACGGCAAATTTATTATGGAGCGTTTTACGACGGAACAACGTGTTTTAATTATTAAAACGTTTAACGAAACATTAAAAAGAATGTTTCCCGGTCGATTAATTTCGAGAAACGGTGACATTGATTGGTCCCCAAAATTGCCTGATTTAACAGCTCCTGACTTTTTTCTCACGGCTATCTAAAGGGACGTGTTTATGCTAACAGGCCAATGAAGCTTTAGCAATTAAATCAAAATATTCGAGACACAGTCACTGAGATAACGTAGGAAATGTGTAAAAATGTGATGAAAAACGCGATGAAAAGAGTTTACATCTGTGATGCTGCTAGAGGTGGACATGTCTGACATTATTTTCCATGTTTAACTGCCGGCCCTAAATATTATATTTAACAAGGAATACTTGGTATATTTTATGTTTCATAGAATAAAAATACAAAACTAAAGTGTATACCTGTTATTTGGCCACCCTGTATAAATGCGATTAGATTAAAACTGTGGGAAATGGATGTTCATAAACGACAAACGTTCGAAAGTTAGGTTAAAAGATTTGTCACAAATTGCAAGTCGCCTAAAAGTATGTTTAAAACATGGAGTAAGAGGTTTAAAATCAATGACTGTCAGATATTTTCCTTATGACAACGATATTGTTTTGAGATACGGTTTCAATAAATTGCTTTCAGCGGAAACTCAACTTATAAACTCCTGCACCGGAGCGATTTAAATGATGCCATAGGTAACAAACAATGTTTATTATCAGTCCACCTACATTATAAATTTAAATATTAATTTTATAAAATACTAATAATTTAAGAAAATAATAATATTAATTTAAGTGTGATTTGACGTCCTCGGAGAAAATACTGCAGTGTAGTTTGTTGCCGCTTCTTCTGCACTAGCGCTTAGGAAGCGGCTGTAAACTTAGCTTTAACCATTCGACGTCAACAATTGCGTTTATTCCCAGTAGTTCCTTTTGACAGTTCCTTTAAAGAGACTGATAAGACTTTTTCTTCATTGTAAAGAAGAAATAGTCTTAAAAGTCCCTTTAAAGGAACTGTCAAAAGAAACTACTGGAAATAAACGAACAACAAAACAAAGTAACGATTATTATGAGATATTATAAATATCCTATGTTAATAGATATATTTGAATTGAATTGACACGTGAAGAGTTCCTTACTTTACTACGTTAAAAATATGAGATTGCTCTCATGGCATTTTGGTTGGTTCTGGTGTCAGTTGCCTGATCTAATAATGAAAGCATCCTGTCGATAACAATCAGGCTTCAATTCAAACTCCACACAGGAAAACTCATCTTAACAAATTTATTTGCCAAGCAATAATATTAAAAAAAAAAACCAACTTTTAAGCGTTCACCCCATAACTTTTAAACCCTAAACCGCTAAGAACCATTTTATCAAATCATTTTCAAAACAAAAAGACCGCATCAAAATCAGCCCCTTTTGTTTAGTCACTACGATGCTACAGGCAGACACACAGACACGTCAAACTTATAACACCCCTCTTTTTCTTTGGGGGGAAAAAGAGGAATTTAATTTTTATGACGAATATTTAGATCTAGATGCGCTTCGTGGTGTTATCCACGTTATAAGTTAGCTTATGTATTAATCCAGCTTAAAGGAGATGGCTAAATAGAAGTATGGGCAACTGCCCTAGCAATGCTAAATAGAAGTATGGGCAACTGCCCTAGCAATGTATAAATATCGCTTCTAGTGTATTGTAATGCTGAATAGCTGTATATTAATATTTCATGTGAAAAAAGTTTCAGGAACTTTTGAAATGACAACAATTTTAAAAATAAAATCATTGCAATCCCTTCCCCGAACGATTGGTTACAAACGCTTTTGCTTACTCCTAATCATGTTCGATAGGCAGGTAAGTCCGTGTAGAATAGCTAAAGGTCAGTAGGCAGTCGATCACATAGAATAGTCTTGGAAACAAACAAGGGTCAAAGTAAAAAGAAAAAAGTACTTTGAAAACTTGAAAACGCAACTGACGCAACCGGTACAACGAACACCAGTGTTGCCAGATTACCCGCATAATATCGATTATCTATCGATTTTATTTTTGAATTTTTTTATAAAATCTACTATATTCTATTATATTCTCGGTCGCTTGTTGGTTTTTGCACACGAGTCAAAGGGACTCGTTCAAGAAAGTCTAGTTGGCTTTCGCACGGGTGTCGGGTATGCTCTCATCGAGAATCTTCTAGGCCGAACCTCTCGGCGAGCGTTTACCGTGGCGTAGTTAAGTGGTCACCATGCTAGTCCGCCACCCCCTCTGGATAGCGGACTAGCATGGTGACCACTCCGGGTTCGATCCCCGGTCAGGACAAGATGGAAAATGGCCTTTTTCAAATTGTCCTGGGTCTTGGATGTTTATCTATATGTATATCGTTGAGTTAGTATCCCGTAACACAAGTCTCGAACTTACTTTGAGGCTAGCTCAATCTGAGTGATTTGTCCCTAATATTTATTTATTTACTTATTACAATGTATAAAGTGGTTTCTTAACGGTAACCGGCAGGTACCTATGATTAATTATTTCGATTATAGTTAAATTCATAATCGGCTTACATAGTACAGGTTACAAATAGAAACTCAAATCTGGCAACACTTAGGTAGATGTCAATGGAGGAAATGAGGAAACCCAAATAAAAAACTTATAATTATGTATTATTTTACTGAAGTTCTAGGGTAAAAATAAAAACATAATAATTCATTAATGAATATTTCGGTTTTATAGGATACTACAAAATCTTTATACATTCTTAGGGCAGTCGTTTAGCCATCTCCTTTTATCAAAATCGATACGCCTGTTTGCGCGTGAAGAAGTGACGAACACACACACAAAAACTATCGCCTTTATAATATTACATAGTGTGATAGTGACTATTTAATATCTTCTTAGAATTCTACAACTTTTTACTTGTATACTTTACGAACTCGGAAGTCTTACAATTTAAGTTTTAGAGCGTACCTACACCATTCTTCTTAACATTGGTTATTATTAGAATAGGCACGTAATATTTCGTGGATTTCATAAGATTTATAAGTGGCAGCTATTACATACAAACGAGCAATATCCAGTTACATCAATCAGTGATAATATCGGGCCGAATCACTTACTTACTGTTGTAATATTAAGATGTTTCAAAAAATCTATTTCCGACGACGATGATTAAGTACTTAGGTACATGGTAATTGGTATAGACACAGATAAGTACTATAGGTAAAAATCGCCACTTGACCGCAGATTAGTATTTACATATACACGTGGCCTTTGGATATAGATATTTTTTTAATGATTATACAATGTCCTTTTTTATTAAGTACAAATATTTTAAGGGGTGATTCAGTCCAACATTTCGAACAACTTTTCCCAATAAATGTATAAAAAAATTCGAAAAAAAAAATTTCATTTTTCATAGTAATGATATCACGTGACTACTTCGATTTCTATGAAAACCTAAAAAAATTTTTTCGTATTTCGGTATACATTTATTAGGAAAAGTGGTTCGAAATGTTGGACTGAATCACCCCTTACAATATTTGTACTTAATAAAAAAGGACATTGTATACACACCCAAAGCTACTGATACATACTATTACGTCTTTATCCTTAGTGGGGCAGACAGAGCATATTGGGTCTTGAAGCTCTAAGCAGATAGAGCCCAGGGCCGCACTCAAAGGCCACTTTTAGCGTGAAGGTGGAAAATGAATCAAAATAAGTGAAAAATGAATCAAAATAAATAGTGATGGGTCGCTAGGCGCATCGCCTACTAAGATGATTCGAATTTCCCCCATTTCCTCAATCGGCATTTACGATCTGCGCGGGAAGAGAAGCAACTGATACATGCCGAATTTTTTTCTTTTCACCCAGACCAGCATGAAGGAACGAATAATGTCTAACTTTTGAAAAATATATAAAATATAACGCGTCCTCACTATTGCTAAAGATCCGATTTATTTAATAGGTTGTAATTTCATCATTAGATATATGGAGTTATGGTAGGAAAGAGGGAAGGCCTTTGCCCAGCAGTGGGACATGAACGGCTACTAAAAAAAATATCATCATCCTCACGTATTCCCGGTTGCATTTTCAGCGGTAACGCTTCGGAGCCCGGGGTCCACGCCTAACCTAAGTATTACTGTTTTTAGGGTTCCGTAGTAAACAAGGAACCCTTATAGTTTCGCCATGTTTGTCTGTCTGTCTGTCTGTCTGTCCGTCCGCAGTCCTACTCAGAAACTATAAGTACTAGAAAGCT
This sequence comes from Acrobasis consociella, assembly GCA_963555685.1. Taxonomy (NCBI): domain Eukaryota; kingdom Metazoa; phylum Arthropoda; class Insecta; order Lepidoptera; family Pyralidae; genus Acrobasis; species Acrobasis consociella. Next base: position 2,636,381 of record OY743106.1, read on the forward strand.
GTAATTTGGCATGGATTTGTATATCAATCATGGTGTAAGGTATCGTTGAATAGGTCTATCAAAAATATTGTGAGCTTGGAAACACCATTTTTAGATTTAGGGATCCGTGTCTGAAATATTTAGGTTTAAAGTGAAATTTTTTGTTAAAGTCACGTGTCTATCTGCTAAACGGTTATATATTATATATAGACACGTGAAAAAAATCACAGCTATAGTATATATAATGTAGTTTAAAGTAAAACTATCAAAGCTAAGAAGGGATAACAAATTAAAAAGTTATAGGCGATCAACTTATAAAATGCACTCGAAAAGGTAAATTTCATACAAATTTAATAGATACTTAGACGTTTTAAACGTTTTTAGTGACGTGAACTCAAAGTTGGCATTAACAACTACGGAACCCTACACTGCGCGTGGCCCGACACGCACTTGGTAAATTATTTTTCTACATAGAGCGACTGCCTTGTTGCCTGTCTGTTTTATTTAGTTAGTTGCTATATCATCTTACTCAAAAACTAGTTGCATACAATTCAACACGCAGTATATTAAATATCCGAGCACGCGCATGCAAATTTCTCAACGAGATCATATTCTTCAGCTATCGTATAACATGAGTGACAAGACTATTTGTCAAGACTCTTGTAACATCCAAGACATGACAACGTGACCAATTTAAGTGACGCTTCTTTGATGAGTGAAGACATTCTCAAGACAACTTGTACGAGTAACATTCAATAGACATGACAAGATGATCTCTGATGTTCTCTGATGAGTAACGACATTATAAAGACTGACATGTCAAGGACTCGACGGAATGGCGAATTTTTTCTTCATTTTTATGTTGTAACGTTAGGTTGTAACATGATTATAATTATAAATTAATTAATTTTGTGCAACCCTACATGTTAAGGACAGATCAGATTAGATAATCGCGAAAGTACAAATATTATAATATTAGATTGCTTTTTGCATAATTATATCATTAGAATATTTATATTTAGGCTTAAAATGTTACGTAATGGGATTATGAAAGGCGTGATTAAACATTGATCCGTAATGAAAATGACTCTGAGAAATAGATTTCTTTAGAGCCAGCCACGTCCAGGCCCGGATTAACCATGTCGAGGCCCTAAGCTTTGGATAAGGCATGGCTGGCGGCCCCCAAGGCCAGATTTACTATGTTTAGGTCCTCAGGCCTAATGCCGGATAAGCCGGAATTATTGATCAGGGGAAAACAGAACAAAGGGCTCCCCAAAAATATAATCAGAGCTTGCCTGGATCATTGGGCTCCTAGTAGGCCTAGGCAGTTGCCTATTTTGCCTAATGGATAATGCGGTCGTGGCTATATCCACTGCATATTGCATCGGTGTTGCCTAAAAGCTGAAAAATTACTAACTTTACTCTCCGTTAACAAAACGCCAAATGCAATACTAAACATCATTAAAAAACTGTCAAAACTGTTCTTGACATGTTAAGCCCAAAACGAGCAAACAAAAGTGTTTTGACGACTGTTAGATAAATCACCACATCAAGTAGTTGCTAAACATTTTCTGAAGGTCCTTCTTAGAGTAAAAGTCACTTTTACTGATGATAAGTTTAGCCTTGAAGTAAGATTTCAAGTTGCAACAACTACTTATGCGTTCTAAAAGTTGAAAAAAGAATCTTTTCTTCGTAACTTAAGTAAGCGGCTTATTCCTTACAGAAATTTAATATCATTAGACCATAATAGGTTGTGAAAATCTATTTAGCTTTAGATTGGCAGTTAATAGGAGCTTATAGTTGGGTATTTATCTTGCGTTAGCATTTCATAAAGTCTAGTGCATGAAGGTAAACTGGTTGCATAAAACCAAAAACTCTTTGTGATAAAGTAGGTTTGTCACTTATAATTAAACCTCTATTGTGGGTCTTTTGCAGAGCTATTAACAAACCTTTCAGATTTCAGGTGGTACGGTTTATAATCTATACCTAGTATTACAATGGGCCATTTGTGAAACAGAAATTAAGTAGGCAGGTACTTAGTTGTGTGTAATAACCAATCTTGCAAACAGTGCATTTCTCGTGTGTTTGTAAATTACAAAAATTTTAAGATCATCTTTGAGACTATTTTTTTGACGTGACAACGTCTTAAATTAGGTTGCGGCTGGGAGTTACTTATGAAAAAGTGTAACGCTCGGTAACGTTACGATGAGTCACCGAACGAGAGAGAGGCCCGCCGAATGCCTTGCGTCTCTCTCCCACTCAACTATGTTATCTACGTTGTCACGTAAAATCTTCGCCCGTAAAACCGACTTTACAGGCAACCATTTTTTAAATCGGTTGAAATGTATAGACTGTGCCTATGTGTCTCACAGTGTCTGTGTCATAAATATAGATTTTTCTCACTATGGTCTGTGTTATCTCGTTCACAAATTAGAAAGAGAATCCTAAAGGCATCTTGTTCCCCCTCTTGTATCCGGTCTCTATTGAGCAGGGCCGGCACATCATGTTAATCGCTTCTATTTTGCTGTCATCATTGCTCCGAAAAAGTTCATCCAATTTTGTATTTTTTTTTAACGAGATATCCTGACTGCTGATTTGATATCTGTACTGTCAAGAAAAAGTCATTTTTTTAAAGTTTCCATATCAATTTAAATGTTTGTGGAATTGGAAAGGAGTACCTATATAAATAACCACACGAACAACTGATAATAGTAAATAACAAGCGAGTTGGATTCCCAGGCTTTCTCCGTCAAGGTCGGTAGAAAGTGATGGCGCGGCTGGAATGGAGATTACCTAACAGTTACCATGCCTGATGCCCGAGGCTGAGTGATGATGCGTGTGCCGTCACAGAGCTCGTGGTGATCTGTCTTCTATTAAGTTTATGTTATGTTATGGACCGAGTGTTTAATAAGATGTAAGTGCTGGTACGGGAGAAAATAAAAATACTTCCTGGGCAGTTCGTAAAAGCCGATCGGGGATTAGGGCGAAAATTTTAACCAACTCAATAAGCGAGGCAGCTAGCAACTCGACACTATTTTGATTTCCCTTTTTCTATTTTCATGCGCACAATCACGCTAAACGTGGTCTTGCCTAAGCTCTGTCTACCCCGTTCGGGATAAAGACGTGATAATATTAATGTAGCAGTATGGAGAGGGCTATATGTAGGGTGTTTCTCTACTTGATCGAATCAGAAATAAGGAAATTCGTAGAACTAAAGTCACTGACATAGCCCAGCAGATTAGCTCATTCAAATGGCAGTTGGCGGGACACATAGCGCGACGAACCGATGCCTGATGGGGCAGAAAGGTTCTCTAATGGCGACCGCGTACTGGGAAGCGAAGCGTAGGACCCACCCACAAGGTGATTTGACGAACTGACCAAAGTCGCTGGAAGGCACTGGATACATACCGCTTTAGATCGGTCATTTTGAAAATCCTTAGGAGACGCCAATAACCAGTATAAGTATTGAAAACTATATGAAAGCTCGTAAAAATACTAATCTTATGTAGCTTCAAGCGTTATCAATTCATCTTATCAAATTAGGCGATGACTTGACAGCTACAATGCCTCGACTCTCGAGATATCATCGAGTTCCGTCCGAAACCGTGCCACATCCGCGCCGAGTTACGTCACTGCCATCTGCCCATCTAAGGCGAGTGCGACCAGCTTTCGGTCATTTGGCAACCTGTTGCGAATGAACGCTGAGTCGGTTCTTCTATTTCATGTTGGTTTTGCCCACCGTTTTATTCGTGTGAGTCAGATCCTTCAGAATCTTTCTTTATTCCACATTAACGCACACTGCAAGGCCTGCACGGGGTGGGGAGGGAACCGTCTATGTGACCACCTGGCTAGGATGATTCCCACTAGTAACATTGCGTTTTTGTTCCATGGAACGAATGCATATTTACGATAATTTGTAACATATACACAAGCACTTGAACTAAAAGTGGAATTGGGCAGGACCTGGCTCGACGGAGGGATGGCAGGTGGAGCAAAGCACTGACCGAATGGTGGCCCAGAACGGGTAAGAGAGGCGTCGAGCGTCAGCATGCGCTGGGTTGACGACGTAAGTCGCGGGTCACACCTGGATGAGAGCAGCACAGCACCGAGATGGGTGGCGTCGACGAAGAGAGGCCTAGGCTCAGCAGTGGGCGGAAGAAGGGCTGGGATAATGATGATGATAACACATGGACCTGCATTCATCATCATCATCATCAGGTCTTTTTATCTCCACTGCAGGAGCACGACCCTTTCGTACTAAAACAGCTATACTTGACCAGAGTAGCCAGAGGACTTTGGCCTACACTCTCCGGTGGCCAGACGGATCGGAGAGGTCTCATTGATGTTTATAAGCTTTGTTTAGCTTGTATTTCCTAAGTCGCCTTCTACGTCATCCACGGGAGGACTTGGAGTAGACATACATAACATTGTCATAATATTGTACAAATGTTGTAACTATACGATGAACAAATCAATAAACATGAAATTGACCAACAATTTTATTCATACTTTACGCTTGCAGGTAAATGCTATAGTCGCTACTCAAGAGCCTATATCTATCGTAATCGCTTTGACACATTACGTCCCCGCCCACTGTCACTTCATTGAGCTAGTTGACTATATATTAATTGAATAACATTGGTGTTAAGTTTGTATTAAAGTAATTGAAATAGCAAAATTAAACTATCATTACTCATGTTTATGCCAGGCACGTCATATTTTGTCTCAATTGATTCGTGTAGTAAGATTAAGTAATGTCTAAGTAAATACTTGCATAATATAATAGTTACGAAGAAGAAACATTATTGAGAACTTACAAATGTGACAAACAAAGAAGCTTTATTTAATTTTGACGAATGGCCGCTGTCAAATGTTGCCCACCTGTAAAATAACAAATCATTTCCAATTTCGGTGAATAGTATTGTAGCGGACCAAGAGCCGCAGAAGTGCCAGACTGCTTATTTTCTCAATAATCATTTGTGTGCGATTAAGTAATACTTTATTGTACATTCTTCGACGACTTCACTCCTTATTTAATTATATTAAATAAGGAGTGAAATTACCTGAAATTATCTTAGATAAAATTAACCAGATTCAGGATGAAGTGGCCTGGATAATATATATTTTATTTATTAAAAATCCATGTACTTGAAGTACGATTAATTTTAAGTAACTCCCGAAGTCCCGACGCAAGTGTAGCCTAGAAAGAACTACCTCATTCAAATCACTTTTAAAATAATAATTTTTCAAAACTAAAAACAGACTTCACCCTCAAACTACACACTTCGCAAGTATGCCCTTTTAAACAAAATATTTTTTTTCCAAATCTGTCTAAGCGTCTTTGAATAATTGGTGAAAATAAAAAAGGAGTGCGACGTATTGATAACCTCCTTTTTCGAAATCGGTTAAAAATAAGGAAGGACTGGCACTTCTGCGGCTCTTGGGTCACAATAAATGTGGGTTATCCGAGTGCGGCAGTTGTAAACTTTGCAAATTATGCTCTATTCATATCTAGTTATGGATCGAGAATGATTTATTTATAGACATTATCTCATAATGTCGACATTATTACGATATTCAATCAATAGTCAGTAGCCACCGTTCCCGATTCGTGCATAAGTGTAAACTGAAGTAATTCTTTCGAAACGATTGCAATAGATTTATTTGCTGCTTGTTCAGATCTCTTAGCACTTTGTTTTTATTATGTTTGTGTGTGGAAATGTGCCTTTTACTTGGTAATATATTATATTGAGATATTTGTTATATTACGTTTTGTATTTGGAAATCCCTCTTACCTGGTCGAAGGTAATGATAATGATACATCTTGACTAGATGCCACTTGCATATTGTATCATTCATAATAATAAACCATCACATTTTTATCCGTAATGAGGCAGGCAGAAAGTATTTTGAGTCTTGCGGCTCTAAGCAGTCAGCTTTTTCCATCTTCTCGCACATATTTGGTCTTCCGGCTCTGTATTCTGCCTGCTTAGTGCTACAACACTGAAATTGCTCTGTCTGCCACACCAGGGATAAAGAAATTATATAAAACTATAACTGTACCTGTGGGCTTCACTTCCCGTGGGAATTTCAGGATAAAAACTATCTTATGTCCTTCCCTGGGTATCAAACCTCATCTAAATAGATTCAGTGGTTGAAGCGTGAAATGGTAACAAAAAAACAAATACACAAACACACTTTCGCATTTATAATATTAGTAGAATACTAATAAATGCGAAAATGAGGCCGGAAGAAGATTCGTATGAGAATTTTACATTTTTTAAATGTTGATAGTAGGTTGATTTTTCCTCTCATTGACATATCTTTCCATAGCCATCATTCATAATTCACAATCGTCATTAGGAGGATGAATGAAACAAGTATTTACCATAATAAAATGGCGGCCTAGTTTGAGTAAAACAATACGAAATATCGAAAATTCATTAGTTTGTCAACAAATTAACGCGCAGCCGACCTTCTCTACGCTCTGTTATCTCCCGATTTTCCACTAACCAAACACTTATAACATTAATTTAAATTCTCTACCAACGTTAACACAAACTACACGCAATTTTCAACCTTACTGCCACAGTTTTATGGGAATTTATAGAGTTGTTACAACGTTTGCAAAATGGTAAAACTGTTGAGTATTTCGGAAGAATTTGGCACCAGTGTTTAACGTCCGTTTATGATAATTGTGAAATGAACCTGAAATATTAATCGATAAGAATCGGTCTCGGTCGCGGCCGCTGCACAATTCTCATTTTTTTGAATATTTTGCAATTGCATCCTACTTTCGGAAAACCTTATTTTTTAAGACGGCATTTATTCTTGAATAAACAGCTTTGTAAGTAAATAAATAGATAACACTCAACGGCTTACACACATACATACATACGTACGTATACAATATTGTCTTTATGAGGCAGGCAGCAATTAAACGAACAGATCATTATTTATGGGTCTTGCGGCTCTAAGCATACAGAGCCCTAGACCTCAAGACCCACAGGGCACTTTTAGCGTGATGATGTGCGACAGATGGAAAAAGGAATCAAAATAGTGATGCATTGCTAGCCACAACGCCATTCCCTTGAATAGCTTATACTAAACCACAGGATTGATATGCCCTGCTAATACATATTTACTGAAGTAATAAATGTAATACACATATTACTTCAGTAAATATGCACTAAATGTGCAGGTTCCGAAGAACATTTAGAAATTGTGGTCTATTTTAAGCGGTTTGGAATATAACTGATTTTATTTCAGCATATCCGCGGACTTGATCCGCCAGCGATGGAGTTGCTTAACTTTTGCTTTTATTTGCGTGTCTGAAATATTGTGGACAAATTAAAACTTTTCTTGACCAGAAAATATATTAGATCCGGAAAAATTTCAGGGTCTTAATAACAATGAGTCAAAGACTTCATTTAAATCTTTCCCAATACACATTTTCATGTTAATATTATTTTGAGAAAATTCAAGATATAGGTAGAGAACCGGCCCTCGTATCTCGTAGCCGACTGTACATGTGTATTTCATAGATAATCTTGTAACCTCAGATATACAGTAATACACTATTTGTAAATTTAGTTAATCTACGTCTATACATATAATAAAACAGCTAAAAAGTGTGTCTGTACATTACATATATTTACAAAAAAAAAATTAGAGGCGGCAGAAATGGCGATGCAGAAATAGTAATAGAGTAAGAATTAAAAATAAAAGGTCTGTCTGTTTGTACACGGTAATCTCCGGAAATACTGGATGGATACGAATGAAACTTTTTTTTGTTATATAGCTATTAAGCCTAGACTACACACAGACTATATTTGATTTTCGAAAATGGAACACCTAATGCGGACCCACAATGGTCCAGCTAAACTAAAAGAAAATTAAAAAATGACGACTCAGAAAAAGTTGTTCAGCCTGATGAGCATTTTCTGGGAACATAAAGATCACGCGAACGAAGTCGCGGACTTCGGTTAGTCTTCAATAAAAGACGCGTTAACCTCTCCAACAGGACAACAATGCCCGATGCCCAAAGATAACCCTTGCTACACGTAAATGGTGCAAAACGATTGTAAACCCCAATTAGGCTGAGACATACACCACCATTCTTTCCACGAGTGGCTCAACCATCTGCCATTGTGTTCATGGAACGTTACGGTTTCAAAACGATACCGCGCTTCATTAATATAGCTTGATTTCTACCCATGATGGACACTGAGTTAACAGTTAATAGAACAGACAATCGCCGTGCGGTTTCCGGCAGAGTAGAATCGGACGACTCGAAGTCTTTCCGTGCATATCGTAGAAAGCGACTTAGGAAATACAAGCTAAACAAAGCTTATAAACATCAATGAGACCTTTACAACCCGTCTGGCAAGGGTGGAGAGTGTGCCAAATCCTCTGGCTGCTCTGGCCAAATATGGCTCTAGTAGCACAGAGAACCTCGTGCTCCTTCATTGGAGATCAAAAATGACCTATGATGATGATGATAACACATAAATAATTGTAAATTTCTTCGAAGGCTCTTTACAACACATAGGTAAATATAGTGAAATTTAATCGATTTGGACAATTTTTTCTAGTAACGTTTGTTAAATTCTCTCATGTTGGTCTGGGAGAAAAAAAAAACTTCGATGCATTAGCTGTTTCCCTTCCCTCGCAGATCCTAAAAGCTGATCGAGGGAGTGGGCGAGGATCTGAATCATGTTAATAGGCGAGGCGGCCAGCATCTATTGAACACCATCATCATAGCCTTTAGGTCCTACGGCCCTGGACTTTGTCTACCCGTTCAAAGACGTGATAATGTCAGATAATGAAACTTATAAAACATAAAACTTTCAAAATTTTCAGTTTTATGTATTTTGCGTATAAACTGTCGAATTTACTAGGCGCATAAGACTTGCGGAGTAAAGTTTATAGATAGGTATAGCTACAATTGAATGGGACAAAAAAGTGATATTTGGTGTCTTCTTTAGTACTTTAGTACATTAGCTCTTTTCGATTAATGAAATTTTGAATCTCAACCAACCCAAGATCATGTCAGTTCTTTTCACAGCACGTCACTGGCAAACCGGTGATTTGCAAAAGGGTTTTGGCGGGAAGTTGACGAAACCTCCAAGCTTGTTATCGTTATTTCTCGTTGTTTATCCGCAATCGGATTACGTCTCTGTTAGCGGCTGTTACCGATGGTAGGTACCCATTGAGGCATTATGGTGCTAAATTAGTTGATAATGTTACTAAATGACAAAGTGACTTGTCTTCTTGATGAAGGTGTAATGTTACGTAAAGCTGAGATTGTTGTTTGTTTTAAGTCTGTGTAAGTGTGCCCGAAAAATTAGCAGAGACATACATACTCATCTATCATTATCATCAGGTCTTTTCAGTCTCCCTTGCAGGAGCATAACCCTCTCTGTACTACTAGAGTAATACTTGACCAGAGCAGCCAGAGGATTTGGCCTACACTCTACACGCTGGCCAGACGTGTTGGAGAGGTCTTTGTTTAGCTTGTATTTCCTAAGTCGCCTTCTACGACATCCACGGGAAGACTTGGAGTGGTCCTATTCTACTCTGCCGGTAACCACACGATGACATAAATACTATCACGTCTTTATTAGGCAGAGAGCAGTTATATAAGTGCACATTTTTTTTAACTAAGTAGGTAGGCACTAATCTTACCTAAATTATGAGAACGACTGCATCAAGCAAAATAAATTTTTCGCTAGTATCCGATATTATTTTTGGGTGGCACAGGGTAGACAAATTCATTTTGGGTTTTGCAGCCCTAAACAGAGCCCAGGGCCGCAAAACTCAAAGTCCTCTTTAAGCGTGATGGTGGGCGGGAAGGTGGAAAAACAAATCAAAACAGTGATAAGATGCTAGCCGCATCTCTATCTCACACGCTAAAAGTGGCGTTTAGATCTTACGGCCCTGGGCTTTGTCTGTTTTGAACTGCAAGACCCAAAGTGTTATGTCTGCCCCGTTAGAGATAAGATACAGATACAGATACATTTTCACGTCTGTATTCCTGACGGGGTAGACAGAGCCCAGGGCCGTTAGGCTCAAAGGCCACGCTTAGCGTGGTGGCGGGCGTTAAGATGGAAAAGGAATCAAAATAGTGATCCGCATCGCCTATTACCATGATTCAAATCTCGCCCATTCCCTCGAAAGGCTTCTACGATCTGCGCGGGAAGTGTAGCAGCTAGTACATTCTACGGTTTTTCTTTTCTCCCAGACCAGCATGGAAGATTTATTAGAGACTAGCTGAAGCCCGCGACTTCGTTCGCGTGCACTTTATGTCTCTGGAAAATGCTCATCAGGCTGAACAACTTTTACTAAGGCGACATTTTTATATCTCTTATAGTTTAGCTGGACCATTATGGCTCTCCATCAGGCGTTTCATTTTCCAAAATCATTTATACCCTATATGTTGCCCAGGCTTAATAGCTATATAACAAAAAAAGTTGCATTCGAATCCGTCCAGTATTTCCGGAGATTAGCGTGTACAAACAGACAAACAGACAAACAGACAAACAGACAAACAGACATACAGACAAACAGACAGACATTTTTTTTTAAATTTTTACTCTATTACTATGTCTCCATCGCCCCCAATATTTTTTTTGGAAATATATTTAATGTACAGACACACTTTTTTTACTGTTTTATTATATGTATATAGATATATAGATAAAGTAATAATGTAGCTTATGCCACTTGGTACCAAATATACATGTTGCTTCACATACAATTAGGCTATTAAATGGAGCTGATTTTGTTTATTTGCTCCGTTACAAAATGTTGAAGATTCGAGATGAAGGTTTGATGTTACGTATAATTTAGATTAGAAATACTTTATCATTTGTATAATCAATAATTAAAAGTATAACTTACAACACTTTCGTGCTAAAGTTATTACTTTAATTGACATCGGTAGGCCATGTTGATAGATTACATTTATATGCTAAGCATTTAGAAATATGAATACATTAGTTGAAAACCTATAAGATTAACTTATTAGATGAATACTGAACGAATTAACTAATCTATCTACTGTTTGTTTCAATGCAGTTTTGTTGTATTTATTAGTAAAAAAAAATCTATGTCTATGATTAATGCATCTATAACTCAATACACATATTTGTAAACGTACAAATATCTGGTATAATACGAATGTAACAAAATTCGTGTATACTTTCCACATAAAATACACATGAATAGACAAAATTTATGCCAATGGCACAAAACCTGTACAAATGTACATTATTCAATTTCCGCATTAGATCTGACCCCAAACCTTAAATTCCATGTTTTATGCAATTCAATTAACATCCCACAATTACTGAGAAGTATTTTAAGCGATTCTCATCTCGTGGGTCCTTTCGAAACTGCTAGTAGGGGCTCGAGGAGTAGGGGTGGTAAAACGGAACGTCGGCCGCCGCTCGCGCTACTGTCGCCAAGTCTGTCGCCGCGCTCAGCCATTGCCACGAAAATTAAAACGTAAAAAATTAAAAATTAAAAGTCAAAATTGTTTATGGTCAATTTTGGATTTGAATTTGGAACGGAGTGAAGTGTGGATTGATTGGTGGTCAGTGAGGAGCGTTTAGTTGGACAGTGAGTGTTGTGTGTGATGTACTCTGCCGCTCTATGATCTGAGAGTGCAGCATGAGGGTTGTTACGTTTCTGCTGTTGGCGCATGCCGCCCTTGCCATTACAGGACCTAGGGTGAGTTTTCAGAATTTTAAGAAGGAGTTTTCTCGCATTTTTCATTTAATAAAACTGTAAAAGTTTATCTTTGGCTGCTCTGGCCGAGTATGGCTCTGGTAGGACAGAGAGGATCGTGCAGAGAGGTAGTACAGAGAGCAGTGGAGGTGGACTTCTTAAAAGACCTAAAGATGATAAAGATGAAAGTTTTCAAAGTTTTAATTCCAATGTAAAAGATTTTAAAGATTTAGTTGCAAATGCCGGTGCGTATTTTGTCGGTAGTGCTTGCAAATGAAATTCTTTGAGCATGAAGCCCCATGGAAAACGGTTTAATGATTTAAAAACATGAAAAAAAGATTACTTTCTGTTATTTTCCGTAATTTGAGATTCTTAGTTACTTTAATTAGGTACTGCGAGCGCATACACATGATTTTCAAAGTTAACGTTACAAAACCACGTCTTTTATCTCGTACTAGTTACATAGAATCTACATTGTAGCTCAAAAGCTAAGAGAAACCCTTGAAAAAAGTTCTAAAAGAAAGAGTTTAAGCTGTAACTGTGAATGTAAAAATTCAGACTTTAACATTTAAAATTTTATTTTACAAACTAAATAAAAATAGAGTTATACATTCTCAATTTGTTTGTTTTTCGTGCGTGTGAGTGGCCAACACTGGTCATTTGTAGCTCACCTATAGTGTGACATCCCCACTATTGGGCATTTGAACACATTATAACAATGAACAATGGGTTTTATAATTGTTTGAATCGTGCACATAAGCAGCGCGTTTTGACCACTGAACCACGGTGATTGTGCTAGGAAAGTTAGGTAATTTAATAAGTACATTTCTAAGCAGATATCTCAGACTTTCTTCGTGTTTATTTCCATTTGTAATAATTACGTAAGTAAGTGCATGAATGTCTGAAGAAATTGTGTAAGTTGACGTGTAACATTACGAATAAGTTAGCATTTTGAGCATATGTTTTTGCGAAAAAAAGTCTAGACACAAAAAAACTAAATTACATAAGAATAATAATTTTTTCAAGACTAAAAACCGACTTCATCATCAATCCACCCAGCCGTTTTTAATAAATTTCTATGGGATCACTTGAAAAGTATGTCCTTTCACACAAAAAGAATGATCCAAATTGCTAATGGCGTCTTCGAGTAAATGGGTGATCGAATATACATTAAAAAATCCGACGAATTAACAACCTCCTTTTTTAAAGTCGATTAAAAATAAAAAGGGATGAATGTACAAAACATGTTGGTAAGTATTATTATTAAGACAATTCGTGCATACAGGCAGTTTCGACTACTGAACCATGGAGATCGTACTGAGATAGTGGTTACTGTAATGAGTACATTTCTAAGCAGAGATTCATTAGTAAAATGAAGACATTTCTAAGCAGATATCTGAGTATTAAACTTTCGTCATGATACCTATTTCCATTTGCGAAAATAAGTTTATGCACGCAAACAAAAATCACGCGTGACCAGAGGGCTGGCCTTTAGCTGGCTCAAAAGATAAGCATTGCCATACAGCTTGGCAATGCTGCCAGCCTTCTGGGCACGTTACCACGGGGCAGCGATTTGCCAGGGCTTTTCTATTTATAAGTAGTTTAAGTTATTAGTTTAGTTTTCGTTAATTTCCTTGTTTATTTTATTGTTTCAAATAAATAATTTTACAATTAAAAAAAAAATAGAGAAATAAGGAAAAGATGTATGAGGAAGTCATGAAAGTTTATATTGATAGTCTCTGTGGTCTAGTCGTCATCATGCCACGCTGTCGCACCGGAGGTCCCGGGTTCGAACCCCGGTCAGGTCAAGATGGAAAATGATCTTTTTCAGATTGACATGGGTTGGATGTTTATCTATGTATGTATTTTTTATAAAATATAGTATCGTTGAGTTAGTATCCCTCAAGTCTCGAACTTTGGGGCCAGCTAATCTGCGTAAATTGTCCGTATATATTTATTTATTATAGTATGTTTTAGTGCATACAAGCACTCTTGACCACTGAATCATGGAGATCGTACTTTCAATTCTAAGCAGACATTTATTTAATAAAGTCATTTCTAAGTAGATATCTGATGCTTTCTTTATGCTCTTTTTTCTTGTCTAAACGCGTTACCAGTTACATTCATGTTTAAAAGGTTTTACAATCTTCCGCCGCCAGACATCAACACTCCTTGGGAATTTAGCCTGTAGTACGACTTGATATTTGGGCAACCAACACATGGCAACCATTTGAAGTAGGTATTGTAACTATTGATTTATAATACCTTAACTATTAAACGCTTGCGTTATATTTTCAAATAATAAATTAATAAAATGAACAAGAAAACAAACTGCAACTAAACTAATAACTTAAATTACTTATAAATAAAAAAGCCCTGGTAAATCGCTGCCGCGGGTTAACCTGCCCAGAAGGCTAGCAGCATTGCCACGTTGTATAGCAATGCTTATCTTTTGGGCCACGCATGATTTCAGTTTTTCGAGCGACAGTGTTATATATTGTATGCGCCGATGGTCCCCACATTTGAAACGCAGGGGTCACGTTTGAAATGTTTGAGTTTACATACATACATACATACTATCACGTCTTTATCCCTAATGGGGCAGACAGAGCATTTTGGGTCTTGCGGTTCTATGCAGAGCCCAGGGCCGCAAGACCCAAAAGCCACTTTTAGCGTCATGGTGGGCGAGAAGATGGAAAAGCAATCAATACAGTGATGGGTTGCTAGCCGCATCGCCTGTTAACATGATTTGCATTTTTGCCCATTCCCTCGATCGGCTTTTACGATCTGCATGGGAAGAGAAGCAGCTGGTACATTCTAAGTAATTCTAATTCATAGTAATTATAATTCATGTATGTGTATAAAACTTTATAATAAATATTTCAAATAGATATATAAAGGTTATTTTATGTTTATTTCCATAAAGAAACTCTGTTCACGTTGCAAGCCAACCATGGCCCATAAAGTTCGACATACATGACCATAGTTTCTCTTCTCGACGCTGTCGTCTTATTTGTTATGTCAATTTTCATATTTGATTGCGAATTACAAATATGGCGTAACAAGTGAAAGAGTTTACGATGTGTGTAAATAAAAATAATATTTAAGATTACTTCACATTAGTCAAGTTCTCTGGACAAATGGTTTTGGTAAAACTCGCATAATATCAGTCACAAGAAGTCCACTGCTGATCTAAGACCTCCCTGGGGGATGTTAATTAGACCTATGGAGACATAGTATTAGAGTAAGAATTTAAAAACAATGTTGGTCTGTTTGTAAATTCTAATCTCCGGAAATACTGGACGGATTCAAATTAAACTTTTTTCTTATATAATTGTTAACCTTATATAGCTTAGTCAACATATAGGGTAATGAAACACCTGATGCAGAACCATAATTAAAGAAAACTATAAGAAATATAAAAATGACACTTTAGCAAAAGTTGTTCAGCCTAGGCTGATATGACCACTTTTCGGAGAAATAAAGTCCACGCAAATGAAGTCGCGGGCTTCGGCTATTTATAAATAAAACTTTGAACTTCTTACCTTAAATTAAATCTAAACTACTATCTAACATATTTATAAGTGGCTTTTGAGTCTTGTTGCCCTGAGCTCTGTCTACTTAGACCTTCAAGATTCAAAATGTTCTGTCTTCCCCATAAGGAATAAAGACGTGACAGTATGTATGTGTTTATGTAAATCAGTAATAAGTGCTCCTCAAATTTTCTAATAATTGTAGTTCATAAAATATATACACCAAGATATTGAAGTGTTTTGTTCAGGATTTCGCTATTACCCAGTAAATATACTTTTAATTGGGTAATGACCGAAATCCGGAAAATGAAGTCCTTCATCAACTAGGTTTAAAGTGAATTTTAACAGACATCAACTGACAATAACAGGAATTTTTATCTGACTAACATCAAACTCGCTACTCTACTCCCTCGTTTCACTGTACCAATGTGAAGCGTCTCTTAGATAACATCTCGTTCAAACCGGTTTATGCAAAATTACTTTCTTCGATGACTCGAGCCGCCTTAAGTGTTACTTAATATAAGTCATTTGAATACACATCATTTGAAATTCATAAGTGTGTTTTTATAATAAAATTTATTGTTATTTTAATCTTTATCTATTATATTAAGAGTAATTTATTAGTAAAGCGGAAACACGTAATACTTATTTAATTTTACTGTGAAAATGAATTTCTTTCGGCGTTTCTTCTCAGCAGTTGTCGTTATGAAGGGAAGGTGGTAGCTTTTCTTTAAAAAAAAACTAGTTTCAATATACACTACACGTAATGTAAATTACACGTATTATTGGCGTGTAAAAGTGCCTGTAAAGCTCTAATTACTGAATAAACATTTTGAATTTTTTTATTTGCTTTGTAAATGTTCATTTGAGTACTAGACTGCTATCTAGAAATTTCTTCCATGCTGGTCTTTCAGAAAAGAAAAACCTTAGAATGTACCAAGTGCTCATCTTCCCGCGTAGATTATAAAAGTCGATCGAGGGAAAAGGCGAGATGTAAATCATGTTTATAGGCGATGTAGCTCTAGCAACCCTATTTTGATTCCTTCGTTTAAAAAAAACATTTTTCTAAGTGTGACTTTGGGTCTTAGGTACGGCCCTTGGCTCTGGTCATCTCGTCAGAATTAAAGACGTGTATCAAGGGATAGCTACCGTGACCAATTGACCAATAGTGAGGGTTAGGTCCATGAAGTTAGATTGCTCTAACTTCATGGTTAGGTCACTAAATTTTTTTCATAAATAGGATAAGTTATAAGATAAGAAAAAAAAATGTATTTATTTCTCTCCCTGAAGTGTGGAATAAAACAGATAATAAAGTTTAAACTTTTTGGCTTACTTTATACGATTAGTTCGTTTTTTAATTCATTTTTAGTATTATACCTATTTACTTATCAATATTTTCAAAATTGCTGTTCTTCTTCTTCTTATCGTGTGTGTTAGTGACTAACACTAGTGTCAGAGTTTTTAAACCGGTTTTTTAGGTAACGACCAATGTCAAAGACAGTGGCCGGGACCGACGGCTTAACGTGCCATCCGAAGCACGGATCATCTTACTTATCAGACAATCAGGTGATCAGCCTGCAATGTCCTAAACAAACTAGGACAACAACACAAAGTCGTTGCCCCCGCTGGGAATCGAACCCGCGACCTCCGGGTATGAGCCAAACGCTCTAACCATTACACCACTATTACATTACACCAAAATTATTGTTGCAAGTACACAATATTAGTTAGAAAATAAAACTGCAAATAAATACTTAATTGTATATTTAAATATAATTTTTGTACAGTGATCATATCACATACGAAAATTATAATTTATTAAATAGAGAGCGCGTTGATGTCTTTTTTATGAAAACAGTTCTCACGATTACAAGAGTAGAGATAATCCTATTTATTTAATTAATTAATAATTTTATTGATGAGAAAGTGTGTATGAGTGTACCAGCTGAAGCCTGCGGCGTTGTCCGCGTGGTCAAAATTTTAACAATCCCATGGGAACCTCTTATCCCCTTTTCCGGGATACTCATCAACTTTCATAATATATAAAAAACTCAGTGTTGTTAAACACTCGGTTTAAACGAAGATACAAAGCTCCTAAAAAACCCACCATAAAATTTCAGCCCCTAAAAATGTTCGTGACGGAAAAATCTATCAATTTTCATCCGGCAAGTTTGTACCGTCCGAACAAAAACTTCGTTCCAAAAATGTGCATTAGTTTTTAATCTGTAATAATAATAGAAAACAACGATCAATAAGTCGAGCATTCGAGTGTATCGTAGGTATAGTTTCGTGTGCGATTCCGCTGGTATTTCCGGAAACATAAAACAAACGTATCAGTAGTAGACAATTTAAGATTTATTTCACTTAGTACGAATATCCGTAAATTTCATAAATAACT
Organism: Acrobasis consociella; assembly: GCA_963555685.1. Classification (NCBI taxonomy): domain Eukaryota; kingdom Metazoa; phylum Arthropoda; class Insecta; order Lepidoptera; family Pyralidae; genus Acrobasis; species Acrobasis consociella. Next base: position 2,654,021 of record OY743106.1, read on the forward strand.
CTAGTTCATTATTCATAAATCTGTCAATATAAGTTTATGCGAAACCATACATAAGTCACTAAACGGTGTGCGGATAACTTGGTTATAATTTTTTTTAATCAGAATAACATATTATTAAAAATATATAATTATGTGATAATTCTAACAAACAAAACTGTAAATTTATATACCTGCTTATAATATAATAAATTATTAATTAAAATACATTTAGCAACCATTTGTATTCAAAATGTATGTTAGACCCATTTTAGTTTATTTTTTTATTTATATTATCTGTATATATATATTAATTGCGAGTATGTTTGGACAATGAAAACTTTCAACTCTTTATATACTTCTAGCACATTTGTTTAAAAAGTATTTATCAGATCGCATCTCTAGGAACTGAACTTTGACTTTGAAATCAATCCAAAACATTTGTAAATGATACTTCAATTATAGAAAAAACTGAGTGTTGTGAAACAATCGGTTCAACAAAGTTACAAAAATTGAAGCCCCTAAAAGTACCTCCAAAAAATTTCAGAAAAAATTCGTGACGGAAAAAGTAACGGAAAAATCTTACACTTCTTTTCACCAAGTCCGCCAACTCCGTATCTTCCGAAAAGGAACTTCATTAAAAAAATAAAGTGTAAAAAAAACTTTGTTTATGATATTAAAAATCTACATAAATGGAATAAATATATAATTTTTAATTTATTCAAACTTATTTCAAAGTAGCAAAAAACACATAGTCAGTTAAATAGGATGTGTTCAGTAGAGATGCGCGAGCGCAGCCGCGGGAGAAAGTAGCGTATTGTCACAGAACACACGCAAGGCAATTATTATTAATGACCATAGACGAGAACCACAGAGGCGAGTTATTACCATAGACAACAGTTCACGGCTAACGTTGTAAATACGGGAAAGGTGTTAGTGGGTAAAAATTAATTGAAAGTTTGAGAAATGTGAAAAGTTATGGTCGAAAGTATGGAAGATTGGCGCTGTTTTTATTTATGAGTTAACTAACTATGTGTAGTACATACATGCATACATACTATCACGTCTTTATCCCTAATGGGGCAGACAGAGCATTTTGGGTCTTGCGGATCTATGCAGAGCCCAGGGCCGCAAGGCCCAAAAGCCACTTCATGGTGGGCGAGAAGATGGAAAAGCAATCAATACAGTGATGGGTTGCTAGCCGCATCGCCTGCTAACATAATTCGCATTTTCGCCCATTCCCTCGATCGGCTTTTACGATCTGCACGGGAAGAGAAGCAGCTGGTACATTCTAAGTTTTTCCTTTTCTCCCTGACCAGCATGGAAGCGTGTGTGTAGTGTTTTTTCCAGTACGCAAATTTTACAACACAGCAGTCTTTGATAAAATAACCACTTCCAACCAAAGAAATAAATTAATAGAAAATATAAATAAAAACAGACGTTTTATACTAAATTTTGTATGGAAGGCAGCTAGGTAGATAATTTATAACCTAGTTGACTGCGCACTTTTCATTCTCCCATGCATTTGTATGGCAAGTAAATTTTGGCACCAAAATTTGTTTTATTTTTAGGGTTCCGTATCCAAAGGGTAAAAACGGGACCCTATTACTAAGACTTCGCTGTCCATCCGTCTGTCCGTCTGGCCGTCTGTCCGTCTGGCCGTCTATCCGTCTGTCCGTCTGGCCGTATGTCTGTCACCAGGCTGTATCTCAAAAACCGCGATAGCTAGACAGTTGAAATTTTCATTAACTATGTATGTATTTCTGTTGCCGCTATAACAACAAATACTAAAAACAAAATTAAATAAATATTTAAGGGGGGCTTCCATACAATAAACGCGATTATTTTGCATTTTTTGCCCGATATCAATAATGGCAACAGGTAGGCACTTAAAATATTCACAAAATATTCAGTTGTATTTTTATTTTAATAATAAATAAATAAAATAAATATATTTAAGGGGGCCTCCCACACAAAAAACTTCATTTTTATAGATAATGGTACGGAACCCTTCCTGCGCGAGTCCGACTCGCACTTGGCCGGTTATTATTTTTTACTAGCTGTGCTCCGCAGTGTTGCCCACGGGTCCGGCCGATAAGCCCACAGTCCGCGAAGCCCACAGTCCGCGAAGCCCACAGTCCGCGAAGCCCGCGGTCGTGACGCCCCCGATTGTAAAAACCCACGCTTAAAGTAGCCTATGTGGTAATCTAGGGTGTCAGCTTCCTGCATACCAAATTTTATCAAAATTGATCGAGCCATTTGAACGTGAAGAAGTAACAAACAACACACAAACTTTCGTCTTTACAATATTAGTGTGCTGATTATTTTTTTATTACATTCAATTTTATTGCCCAGATTTTTATTTCTATTTATAATCCAAACCATTCCAACATACGTACCACCCTGGTCCTATGTAACATATCCAAGCACAAGTAAGCGACATCACAACAAAGGAATATACTTCCTCCACGCAAACGGAACCACGGAACTCAGACTCGAGTTACAGAACTTTCACAAGCAACCTTTCCCTACGGTCTAGCTTGAGAGCTATCTACGTAACTGCTTACGTAAGACGACACGTCGTTAGTTCAAAATGTTGAAAGGTCAAGTTTATTACTCGACTCCGCAAAAGAACAATGGCATTCCGAATATAAGCTAGGCATTCGGTTTAACTCTTATTATATAACGTTTAATAACGCGGACTAACTTTGTAACTAGGTTTAAACCTTTATCCGACCAAATCAAGTTGACATTGTCAGAGGAGACATTGGCATATTACTAGATGACAACTTAATTTGGTCGGATAATGGTTTAAACTTGGTAACAAAGTTAATCTGCGTTTTATAATAAGACTGAAACATTTTTGTCAAAAGCGTAAGCAGAAAGCTCGGAATAGCCTAAGTACTTGGAAATCCATACTTGTTTGATCATTCAGAGGGTTATTTTTAAAATGTACACGATTATCTTCCGAAATTAAATATTTTACTTTAAAAAGGAGGAGCCTATCAATCGCCATCTTTTGTTTTTATGTTTACCGACTAAGCGATGACGTCTAAGCCGATTTCGAATTTATTTATTTTTTGTTTTAACGGGTTTGTTTGTTTGTTTGTATGTAAGCTCTTTATTGTACATAATATCATAGAATTAATATATATAATTTGTACTAAGGTGGACTTATTCAAAAAGGGATATTCAAAGTGTCCCATAGAAATCTTATCGAAATCACTGGTGTAGTTTGGGGTGAAGTTGCTTTTTAGTTTCGAAAAATTATATGAAGAAACAGTGCTGAAATGTTATAACTTTACTTGTATAACTAGTCTCGTATGCCTAGTGAAATAAATGAGTAACGCGCTACGATGAAGAAGATAAACCCATGTGTGTCTACATTTAAGAGCCAAGCACTCTCGGTGTCATCGTCTGGAAAGAAACGCACGCAAAACACGCATAGAAGTAAGTAAATAAACGAATTAAACCGAGGGATTTAAACCACGAAAGGTGCATTTTTTTTTATTATTCATTGGCGATTTCGTCTAAAAAACAGATATTAAATAAATAATAAAATACTTCATCATCATTACCAAGTCTTTTTTTTTATACACTGCAGGAGCACGACCCTCTCGGTACTACCAGAGTTGCTTAACTAGAGCAGCAGTCCACTTACCACACTTTTTTTTCTTGCCTATTTTCAAACATTATATATACACATAGAGCATTTTTTACAGTAAATAACTATATTCATGTAATTGAAAACATCAATTAGTAAAGTCTACTAATTTAAATTAAAAAATAAACGTCTGCCATTTCTAACGTTTTAAACCTTTTATTTTACCAGTCAGTAACTCGTAGTAGGAATGTGAGGGTTTAGGAGGCAGAGAAAGGATTGATGAAAGGAGATTTGCTGATTGAGACAAAGCGAATGTGAGTGAAAGAGTGGGTGAGGGTATTGTCGACATACGCACCTCGACATTGCAGATGTTCTTAAAAAAGGAGAGGTTAGAAATACCCGTAACCGGAGCGGGCGGGCATGCATGAAGAGAGTCTGTCAGGATCGTAGCAAGTGGAGGTCCGCAGTCTCTACCTACCGCTATGTAATAACTTCTTTTCGAGTTGAAAGGCTATAAATGTACCTTAAACTACCTATAGAAAATTTGACCAGTGTTTGGCCAAGGCGACTCCCCGGTCATTTGCCTCATTAAGGTCCTGCAATGTACAGGAAGTGAGGCTTCTTGGGCAGGACAATAAGTGGGTCGTAAGTTGTTACATCTTCTTATCGCGTGTGTTAGTGACTAACACTAGTGTCAGAGTTTTTAAACAGCCTTAAAGGCCTCTATATATCAAAGATAGTGACTGGGACCGACGGCTTAACGTGCCCTCCGAAGCACGGATCACCTTACTTATCGGACAATTAGGTGATCAGCCTACAAAGTCCTAACCAAACTAGGACAACAACACAAAGTCGTTGCCCCCGCCGGGAATCGAGCCCGCGACCTCCGGGTATGAGCCTAACGCTCTAACTACTACACCACGGAGACAGTTGTTACATACCTAATATTATTCATTCACAACTTAAGAGTAATATTCATAATAAGCCCGGATGTATGAATCATAACAAGACAATTATACCGTGCACTATTGAACTGCCAGTGTATTTTGAATGTATAATTAATGACCAAACAAAATGATGTAGTGTTTCGATATAGTATCACTTTCACTTGCCAACCTACACGACACGCACACGACTCACACGTACGCCTCGTTTACAATAAAATTACTTCATAAGTACTTATTTTATGCACCAGTATATATGTGTGAATCTTCTTATCGTGTGTGTTAGTAACTAACACTGGTGTCAGAGTTTTTAAACCGCCTTAAAGGCCTCTGACATGGTTTTAGGTAACGACCAATGTCAAAGACAGTGACCGGGACCGACGGCTTAACGTGCTCTCCGAAGCACGGATCATCTTACTTATCAGACAATCAGGTGAACAGCCTACAATGTCCTGACCAAACTAGGACAACAACACAAAGTCGTTGCCCCCGCCGGGAATCGAACCCGCGACCTCCGGGTATGAGCCGAACGCTCTAACCACTATATGTGTGAATATAATATATTATGTAGGTAAATATAGGTACGTTCTACGTTCTAGTGTTCATACATGGCACTTTGTCGAAAACGTTCATCTGTAAGAGCCTTTATAGTTTCTGGTTTTCCTTTTTATTTTGCACGATCTTTTAAATAAATAAAAACTCTTTACTTCATCAATACAAAAAAAGGTTAAAAACAGTTTTACGAAATATAAATTAAATAAAGAAATCCGGACAAATTACACAGATTAAGCTAGCCCCAAAGTAAGTACGATACTTGTGTGTGGGCACTAACTAAACGATACTATATTTTACAACAAATATATCTTATACCTTTAAACGAGCAATTCTTGTATATTTATAAATTTCTGTGATCTCGAAAACGGCTCTAAGAATTAGTATATGGGGGTTTTCGGGGGTATCAATCGATCTAGATTAGTCTTATGTTTGGGAAAACGCGTGTTTTCGAGTTTTCACGCAGAATATGATCGCTAATTTCGTCGCGCCGGCCGCCATCCATTTTGGTTCAGCGGTTTATGATGCTGACTGCTAGAAAGCGTGTTACGGGTTCGAATCCCACTCGGTGACTTACTTTTTTTATGTTCAAATTTATATATAATTTTTTATTTTGTATTGTTTTTAGACAAGTTTAAAAAAATGTAGTTATTGTTTGAGATGTAACCGAGCAAAGCTCGGTCGCCCAGGTCTAAGTATATTATATAGATAAACATTCAAGACCCAGGTCAATCTGAAAAAGAACATTTTGACCTGACCGATAATCGACTTCGGGTCCTTCGGTATGACAGCGTGGCATAATGACCACTCGGCCACAGACGTCGTCGGTATAAGTACCTTTATTTCTATGCTAGTCATAATCTTAGTCTGTTAAATCATACCAAAAACAAAAAACAAACAAAACGACAGAGATTGTGCTGTGAGAACATGTCTACTGCAATTACCGTATTACTACATAACGGTTATGTAAAGAGCCATGTTTAACACATTCTCATTAAAGACTTCGAAGCATGTTATAATGTTATTTGCATTCATATTAGGCGATCGAACATACTTTCTTCGAAAACAAAGAAAAAAATTATTATAATTCAATCAAATATGTCATTCGATCTATTTTAGATATGCGAACATTATAATTTGTTTAGATCTGACGCTTTCTTTATTAGATTTTCAATATTTCCAAAACAAGTTTATTTGAAAAATTTAAACCCAAAAATTTGAAGCGTTCTACCCAATAACTTTCGAACGGCTGAACCGAATTTCATCAAACATATGCTTGCTTTCACGTAAAAACCGCACTGAAATCGGTCTATTTATTAGAAAGCTACGATGCCACAAACAGACAAACATTGGCGTCAAACTGATAACACCCTCTTTTTTGTCGGGAATTGATTAGTAAAAATAGAAGGAAGAAGAGGCAAAAGAAGACTTACCGTCTTATTATAAAACGCAGACTATCTTTGTTACTAGGTTTAAACCATTATACGAACTAATTAAGTTGACATCTAGTAATACGTCATTGTTTCATCTGAAAATGTCAACTTGATTTGGTCGGATAATGGTTTAAAACAACTGAAAGATCAAATCCAGGTTTCAACATACCTACAAAGTTTTGGACAGAGAGGGATGGAAGGCTGCTCCACAGACAAAAGCTTAGCTTTTTTATTATCATCATCATCATCAGGTCTTTTTGTCTCCGCTGCAGGAGCACGACCCTCTCTGTACTACTAGAGCGCCCTACCAGGGTCTCATGTGCACTTTGTAAACTAGATTTAAGTTTTACAATTGTATGCATGAAAACATGAAATAAATGAATTATATTACGAGTAATTCATTTACTGGTATGTTCCCTTGTCTCGGCCTACACTCCGTTACTGCTTTGATCAACTATCTTCTTTTCTAGCCAAGAGCCATATGAAACGTTAACAAATTAAAACAGTAAATTGCAAATCTCGAGAATTGAAATGAACTTACAATAATTTATTACGTGGATGTCGCAGCTTCTCCGGAGAGCAGTTTTTACGACGACGACGTCTGGTAGATTAAAATCAAACATTACTTACTAATACATTATTCATTAAATTCATGTACATAATTATGTCAGTGGATGTGGTATTTTTTGTTGCTTTTAAAGTAACACTGTAGGTAATTTATTGTAATTGAACAAGCGAAGTTCTCAGAGAATCCGGTGTTTTATATGTATGTGTGTTTATTCGACGATAACTTGAGTAGTTTTGATGGGGTCTTTATGAAATTTGGTAGGCCAATAGATGTAGCGACAAATTTCGAACCTTCTTTGGGGCCAGCTCAATCTATGTGATTTGTCCGTAGTATTTATATTTATTTATTACTAGCTGAAGCCTGCGACTTTGTCCGCGTGGACTTTATGTCTCCGGAAAATGGTCATCAGGCTGAAGAACTTTTGCCAAGGCGTCATTTTTGTCTCTTATAGTTTAGCTGGACCATTATGGTTCTGCATCAGGTGTTCCATTTTCCAAAATTGATTATACCCTGTACGTTGCCCAGGATTTACAGCAATATAACCAAAAAATCATTAATATTTCATTTAAATCCGTCAAGTATTTCCGGAGATTGTGTGTACAAACAGACAGACTTAACAGACATACAGACAAAAAGATAGATTTTTTAAATCTTACTCCTACTATGTCTCCATCACACCAAATATATTTTTTTGGAATTATATTTAATGTACAGACACACTTATTTTACTATTTTATTAAATGTATACATTAATTATCAAACATTTGTCAAATCCTAAATCTATCAAGTACTTACTGGTCACTAGTGTCGTCGAGGTTTTTTTTATTTGCCTGGCGAATAAACTTGTTTACTGCCTGAAGGCGGTGTGTCCTGGTCACTGCTGGGCAAAGGCCTCGTGTTATGATTTCTGTTGAGTACTTTAAACTGATTTAAATAAAAAATACCAGTTGGATAGCTGGGTTTGTCATGTAATGAACAAAAGTCGACAATATATCATTGAACTCGTATGCGTGAGATATGTCATTAGGTGCATTAGTAATTAGATAGTGATATTGTGCATCATTATACCGACAACTCTATAAATCACATAAATTGGCTATACACTTCACATGCTTAGCTTAGTTAGCATGTTAGTTGCTAGTGCTTAGGGATGTCACGTGTCTAAAATAAAAAAAAATGTTTTACTAGCTAGAGCGCGACTTCGTCTGCGCAGCATCTTTATAAATTGTAGCCTATGTGTTATTCTTATATATATGCTTTATTATTGTAAAGTTTTATTAAAATCAATTTAGTAGTTTTTACCTGAAAGAGTTACAAACATCCATCCATACATAGTAATACATACCAACTGTAGCGTTTATAATATTAGTAGGATAGGGCAGGTAGATTTAAGAGCAAATCCTCTCTTTGTTGGAAGATGCCTTAATCCAACAGTGGGCTGACATACTTAGAAGCTGTTAAAGAAATAAATATATGGAGGGACCTTATAAATTTTAAACGCATCTAATGCAAACATAATAGTTAAGTGTATGTATTATTAAATAGACGCATTACAATCATTATTAAATGTATAAATTACACGCGGACTAACTTTATTACTACTTTTAAACCATCACGTATCCGCCTAAATCTAATTAACATTGACACTGACTGATAAGATAGTACTTTTATTTACTTGATGTCAATCTAATTTGTACGGAAAATAGTTAAAACTAATTTAATCAGTTTTAAAATCCGACGTTTGGAAAATCTCAAATGAGATTATAAAGCGTTGTTGCATGTATCAATTGTACACAGGGTGACTTTGTAACCACCAGCCAAGTTTTTAAGCAAGTTCTGTCCATGGTACTGAACTACTTTACATAAAAACAATAACGACTTCCCATACAAATCAGCATTCGGCCAAATGGATTTTGTATGGGAGGACGAAATTATATCTATTTTTAGTAATAAAAATTTAGTACCTATAGGAAGTAGTGGACATGGGCTCAAATTGCTCCAAAAATTTTGCTAATGACTTACCCTGTATTATTGTTTTAAATAAATAAATAAAAAATAAAACAGCTGTTAACATGACCATTGGACCAACCCTACTGCAATCTCATCTTTGCCTAATTATAAAACCACAGTTCTCTAATGAAATACTAGTATACACATGATGAAGATGCACAAAAAACTAACTAATGTAATGTATTTACAAGTAAAGCAACAACGAGCGTGGCCCGCACTTGAATGGGTGACCACGAGTAGCATAAAAATTTCTTGAGTTCCTCCGTGCTTCGGAAGGCACGTATAAGCCATTGGTACCGGCTGTTATCATTGTATGACAGTCATTACGTTATGCAGATATCTGCATAAAACATATGTCAAGACATATGTCAAGGCAGCTTAAAAATCTGACACCAATGATGGCCACTTACACACACGAAAAACAAACTAACATTTTATTCCATGGACTAACGGCCGTGTCTGATTATTTTGATATACATTACGTCTTCGAATAATCGGTGAAAATGCATGAAAAAAAGGATCGTGACCAATTGATAACCTGTTTTGGAAGTCGGATAAAATATATAGTACCTGGGCGACCGAGCTTTGCTCGGTTACATCTCAAACATTAACAATTTTTTTTTAAACTTGTCTTAATACAATACAAAATAAAAAATTGTAAATAATATTAAACATAAAAAAAACAAAAGTAAGTCACCGAGTGGGATTCGAACCCGTAACACTCTTTCTAACGGTCATAAACCGCTGAGCCAAAATGGATGGCGGCCGGCGCCACGAAATTAGCGATCATATTGTGCGTGGAAACAAAAACGCATGAAAACTCGAAAACACGCGTTTTCGAGTTTTCATGCGTTAGAGCCATTTTCGAGATCACAGAAATATATATAAAAATAAATAAATATACAAGAATTGCTCGTTTAAGGGTATAAGATAAGATTTAATTTCATTTATGATTTACTTCTAATAGGATTTAGTATTTATTTATACTACTTCTAATAGTTCTCGCATTAATTACTGAGCGTGAAGTTTGATCACAAAGTAAGTAAGAATCTTTTAAAAATTTTAACAACCATTTTCTATTCAGTAGACATAATCCAGGCATTTCATAGGCAACTCAGACTGGCATTAATAAACATAGGTAAAACGAAAGCGAACTTTCGTCGTTTTGTGGAAACGTCTCTTCACATTCACCATTCCTGTCGCGTCTGAGTTAGAAAACGATGACATAATAACCATTTTACATTACAATGCCCAAAAACGGAAGGCTATAATGCCATGCGTTTTCGCATCAATAGCGATCTTTCTTTTTCTTCTTATTTATTTAATTAATCAAATCTTTATTGAACACAATGGTACAAAAGGTGAATTTAATGCTAATGCATTCTCTACCAGTCAACCTGTAGGCAAACAGAAAATTTTAATCTAAATGCGATAGGTGCTTGAAGATGTATTAAAATACACTATATACTAATACAAGTTACTTAGATACATACTTACAGTACAATACTTTTTCTTTCTTTCTTTCTTTTCGTGTGTGTAAGTGGCCAAAACTGTTGTCAGATTTTTCTTCTGACATAGCTTTATGACTGCCATTCAATGAAGACAACCGGGAACAACGGCTTAAACGTGCTTTCCAAAGCTTGGAGCTCGAGAATATTTTGTCACTTGTGGTGACCCATCTAAATGCGGACCACGCCCGGTGACGCTTTACTTGCGATAAGAGTAGTTTAAAAAAACTGGATGGTGTCTGTAACCACTCTTACAGAGAAGCAACATTATGCCCGCGACACCTGTCGCCGACCTGTGTCGCGGGCATTCTGACTGTTGCTCGTCTGTAAGATTCTTAGGCTCATATAATAAAGTTATTATCAAAATATGGACACAGAAATTTAGACCTTCCATTGATCTCTTTCAGCAAAAAGTATACCATGTCATTTCCCATTTATCGTCATAATGAAGTGGAAACGCGCGACGAAAGCGCAATACGCATGAAGAGTTCATGCGTATTGCGCTTTAGTCTCGGGAGTTACGTCAGCAGAGATAAAGATGTAAATAGATTAGATATCTACTTTTTAGATCACTGGAGAGATCGATAACCCAGGTATATGGACAGTGATTAATAAGACATGATATAAAAATGCACACAATGAGACAGCAGTTATATAAACTATTGAAATACGTAATCAAACCGTCCGAGCATTATTCTATTGCCATCTACCTATCACGGGGGTGACATGCGACATGTAGATCTCGCATGTCACTCCCAGCTCGTTAAACTTACAGAACCACTAAAAATATAAGTATTTTAAGAGTTACTGAAACTATTTTAAGAGTTAATTTTGACCATGATACTGAACAACTTTCCCCAAAGAACATGTCGAAATATGATTAATAATTTTTGAACCTATTTAGATAAAATTTAATATGGATATACTTAGTTTAATACCTAGGGAAGGGACATACACGACATTTACCCCGAAATTCCCACGGGGAGCGAAGCCCACGGGTAGTTATCTAAAAAAATCACGTCTGATGTATGGGAGCTCCACTGAATATTTACTATTTGGTTTTGAGTAAGTATTTGTTGTTATAGCGGCAATAGAAATACATCATCTGTAAAAATTTCAACTGTCTGGTATCACGGATCATGAGATACTAGACAGACAGACAGACAAACGGACGGAAACCGGAGTCTTAGTAATAGGATCCCGTTTTTATCCTTTGGTTACGGTTACCTAAATACACTCAGCACTACCTTTCAGATATATTATAGTACTCTATGGCACTACCCTGCTTATATAGGTACGTCTACAGGTTGACGAACCCTATAAAAAATGTGTACGAGAAACTCATTAAGTAAATCTCTTTAACTGAAGCAGAAACATCTCGGCTTATCAATAAACTGTTGCTCCATATTTCACGGCGCTCTCAGCTCACGCTTCACCTGACTGCAACAGAAAGTGCATTCTTGCACATCGGTGCAACGCGGCGGACAGGTGGAATTTTATATCTTCGCTTTGAGGATTTAGTTTTTTTCCTTTGTCGTGTATTGTTGTCTTGTATCCTCTTTGAGAGTTACAAAGGTTTTACGGAAATGAGGCTACTTAACGTGGGCTCTGTTTGCTTAGAGCTGCATAAACCAAAATGCTTTATAAATAATAAATAAATAAATATATACGGACAAATTACACTGATTGAGCTAGCCCCAAAGTAAGTTCGAGACTTGTGTTATGGGATACTAACTCAACGATACTATATTTTATAACAAATACATATATAGATAAACATCCAAGACCCAGGACAATTTGAAAAAGGCCATTTTGCAACTTGCCCCGACCGGAAATCAAACCCGGGACCTCTCGGTGGCGGACTAGCATGGTGACCACTACGCCACGGAGGTCGTCATAACCACTTTGGTTTTGACTATCCCAATAGATATAAAGACGGTATCAAAGTATATTTTTATTGTTTATGTTTTCGTCCGAAAATATCTGAAAATGGACACTTTTAATTTATTAATCCTTACTAATATTATAAATGCGAAAGGGAATTTGTATATTGGTTTATTCGTTTATTTATTTTAATACTACTTCACGCTTCAGCCACCGAATTAATTTAGATGAAATTTGATATGGATATAGTTTGATACCCAGGAAAGGACATAGAATAGTTTTTATCCCGAAATTCCTACGGGGAGCGAAGCCCACAGCTAGTTTAAAATAAATACAAATGCCGTATTTTAATCATGAGCGAAGCGACAGGTTTACGGATCGTTAGGGCGACAGGTCAAAAGAGCTATCAGCAATAATAATTGTTACTAGGTATGAATTAAAGATGCTACAAGTAGTGACACAATCGAAAGAAAACTTCTTAATTTTTTGTTGAATAACTAATGGCAAAACACCTATGCACTTTAAGTTATGCAGTTTAAGTGGAGAATAAATAAATACTAAATACCTACTAATAATACTAAAGTTTCTCAGTTGCATTAGGGTGATATAACAAATTGAATATTTTATTTCAACCATTGCAATAGATTGCAATGTTTTAGCAACATTTTCAGAAAACGTTTGTACTTTGTGAAGATACATATAACCTACCACATATATACACGTATACGTCTCTATTTAAATAGATATGTGTTTTCAATATAGCATCATTAGATAATTTTATTTCACTTTGAACGAATTACATAAAAATCGCATTTGCATCAGATATTATGTTTGGTTTTGGTTTGCATAGTATGCATACACGGGTGAAATAGTCAAAGAAAATATGTGTTATAACGTCTAAGAAAATATATTGAATAGATTAATTTTTTTTTTATTAATTTAATTAAGATTTAATTTATAATACTGAATTACTTTTCCAAGGAATCCCTATACGATTTTTTCCCATTGAAACTGATCAGTCAAAATTATAACATTTTTTAGGTATCTTTTACTTGTATATGAGAAAACAAGTTTAATATCATGGACTAAATTCAGCTCTAAAATAGTTTCAATATATTTTGTTACACCCGGTATGTCTCTCGTAAGTATTAACGTAAATCTTTTCTTTCTTTCCAGTTAGAAAATGAATTCGACAGAAGAAGACAAGTGGCGCTGGAGCACCCCGGCTTTAGTGAGCACCAAACGCGCTTCGGGCTGAGCTCCCCGCTGCAGGCCTTCCAACAGCAGCCGCTCCTCAGCAGCCCTACGCCAGCCCCCCTGCAGTTCCAACAGTCTATCTTTCAACCACAAGCACAACCCTCCTTCCTACCCCCTTTTAGTAGCATCCTCCCCAATCCCAACGTTCAAAACAGCGTTAACCTCCAAGGAAACCTGGCGTTGCCTAACAACAATGCCTTCCAGTTTACTCAGGCACCAGCCATAAGTGGCCCAGTCTTGCAAAATTCCTTTACGCAAAACCTAAGACCAATTGCTCAACAACAGCAAAATATACTCCCGCAACCTCAGCCAACGCTACCAACCTTCTCGAATAATGGGCTTCATCTCCAAAACTTCAACCAAAATCCTAACGGCCACACCAACACGGTGAACATAGGACAACAAAGACCCACCCAACCCGCCTTTTTACCAACCGTCTCATCCCCTCTGTCCAACCATCAAGCTTTCAACCACCCCAACCCAATCACCATCCAACCTGCGCCAAACCTAGCTCCACAAAATCATCAACAAAATATCAATCTCAATAATGCACAAGTCCCCTTCCAATCTAATCTGGGCCAAGCACCATTGTTCTCCAATGGCCACAATTCTCAAATCCAAGACTTTTTCGACCAGCAATCTCATGACAACCTCGAGAAATTGAAAGAGCTGCAGGATAGACAGAGAATTATCCAAAAGCATCAAGAATTTGTACAGAAGCAACAGCAGAAACAGCAGGAGAAAGTAGAAAAACTGCATGAAGAATTTCTGTCCAAGCAAGCAACTAAAACGATCCCTACTCTCCCTACCACTGAAAGTTATCAAAACTATTTAAGGACTACGCAAGAGAAACGCAGACCACTTTTGCCGCATGAGCAAGATTTGTTCAGAAAAGCTGTAGAAATTTATGAGAAGGAGCACCCAACTACCACTACTACCACGACAACAACGACAACCACCACTACGCCAGCGCCTGTACCTAGGTACAGACCCAGAACGAAGCCAAAACCAAGAAATCCTCCGCAGGACAAAACCAAGCAGAAGCTTTATAATGAAATTAAGAGTCTTCTAGAAGAAAGTGAAACCAAAGGATTTGATGACAGTTTAAGAGCAAAGAGCGTAGCACTATTACAAAAACCAGATATTTTAAAGCAATTAAAGGTAGCTCTAGCAGAGAACCCAGAGGACTTCAGTGAAAAGAACTTTACGTCTCGGGAAATATCTCTGAACGGACAGAAGTTTGAAGTTATTAGAACCAATAACCCTAATCTAATTCCTAAAGGTGCTATAACAGCCGATGGGGCAAACCTGGCTCAAATTATGGCTGCGGCAGCTACACAAGAGTCTCAAAAGGAAAGTCGGATTTCATTTGATGATTTGACAAAAGGCGTGTTGCCCCCTGGTGCAAACTTTGAACTAATCAAACAAAGTGATAATGGTAAGCTGGAAGAAGTATCAAAAATACCAAACACTCTTCAAAATAAAAAGAAAGTTACTTTTGTTTTTCTAGAAGAACAGGACGATGGATCTTTTAAAGTGAAGGGTGTTAAGGCTAACGGTCAGCAGACTGAGGAAGGACCGGAGGTTGAAAATATATTAAACAAAATAAAGAAAGGTGAAATACAGTTACCCGGTAAACTGTCAAACAGCGTGTATAGCTCAACGACGGCTAGCCCTAGCCCCTCATCTGTTACTCCTGATTACATAGCAGAATCTTCTCACCATCCTTCAAGCTATTCTAGTTTTGTGACGGGTACCACTATTCCCCATAGCTCCGTCAGCGTAACATCAGCACCAAATAATTATCGAAGCACTGTAGTCCAATCAACGAGAGGTCAATCGCAAACTCAGACCTTTTCACCATCAACAAGAGTGGCATCAACTACGGAAAGATATTCTCAGTCAACCTCACCCTCCATCGATTACACACAAAGCAGAAATAGCTACAGCCCCTCACCAAAATCTACGTTCCCAAGTTCAACTTATTCAAGCATCAGCTCTACTCCTTCTTACTCTAGGACTCCAGAAGACCTAGTTGTAATAGGATCAAGCACAGTTTCTCCATTCATTGACCAAAGTCAATCTAACTTCGCAAGACAAGCTAATCCAGGGTTAGTAGAAATCTTGAAGGAAAATGGACTGTTCGCGACGGCGAAGTACCTGCGACAGTCTGGTCTAGACACGATCTTGAACGAGACCGGACCCTACACCATCTTCGCTCCGACTGACAAGGCGTTTAGAACTCTGCTGGTGCAGCTTGGTGGACCTGACAAGGCCGAGGAGAAGTTCCGTGATAACCCAAGACTACTCAGTGGAGTAAGTATAGACCTTCTATTTAGCTGTTCAAAAAATGTATCAGTGCCATTACTTTACTGTTTAAAAAGATAATAATAATAAAGCCAAGGCAGTTAAATCTGAGCTTGTATTATTTGTAAAGGATCAAAGTTGTTTTACATACTTTGCTTATTGATTTTTATAAAAAATCAAGTCTGCCTAAATATTAACTGGATAGAACCACGGTTGTACGAGTATACCCTGAGGTTTAAAAATTAATGAAATATTTCTTCCGTCAGCTTCTTCTCCACCACGTGATCCCCGGCGCCTTTGACATCGGCTCCCTGCAGGACGAGATGACCGGCGTCTCCTTAGCCGGCACCCAGCTCAGGGTTAACCAGTACGACATGCACGACGTGGAGTGGAATGAAGTCAGGGTCACGACGATCAACGGGGCTAGGGTGCTGGAGGACAAGAAGGACATCCATATTCCTCAGGTACAAGTACACAGTACATCAGCTGCTCTTGTCTTGTTTACTTGGTCTCCGGTTATTGTCGTCTTATTTATTTATTGCACTCATACATCAGTTCTTAGCTGTTTTAATTAGGTAGAATGTAAACCCTGTTGGGTACTTTGGGTAGATAGGTATTGCATTAATGATGGAATGGCTAGCGGGTATTATATCTTATTCTTTGAATTTAGGCATCTCGATATCTGACTGTAGCTGTCATGGGATCTGGTAAGAGTACATACCCTTCGTTTCCGGCTTTTGCATTTTTACCACTTACGATTATCAGACCCGAATATGTGCTGTGAATTTCCTGCAGAGTAGAATAGGACCTCTCCAAGTTTTCTCGTGGATGTTGTAGAAGCTAGAGGCGACTAAGGAAATCTAGCAAGTTGAACCATGAAGTCCAGCCCTTCTGGCAAGAGTGGACAATGTGGGCCAATCGTCTGGCTGCTCTAGCCAGAGTATGAATCTTGTAGTACAGAGCTTCGTGCTCCTTGTAGGGGAGACTAAAAAAAGAAAAGACCTGATGATGATGACATGACCAGCAAATCCTGCCGTTTTCTTCTTCACGTTATGCTCACGGATAAAACTTGTGTTCCAGGGCATAGCGCACGCAGTGGACCGCGTGATGTTCCCGTTACCAGTGGGCGACCTGGTGCAGACGCTGCAGGCCGACCGGGACAGGAGGTTCACCACCTTCCTCAAGGCTATATTCGCCAGTGGATTCGCTGATACTCTCGCAGGTATGTGGTTCTTGGTAAAGGAGTCAATTCCAATCCAACCCTCTTGTCTCGTTGTTAATTCTTTAAAACCCGCCAATACCAGACACAACTGTAGCCATGCAGGTCTTGAGAGGAAAAAACATACTTTAACCCTAGACAACTAACCTTTGCCCTTAACTAAAATGGGTTTAGCAAATGTTTAATATTTTTATGAATAAGAAGAGGTGTTTTGCGAAGTCTATGTCTACCCTAAATCTTTGAATATTGCATGGAAAAGGACAATTGTGTCATGTTGTGGAGTTACTTAGGATATTCTTAAAAAATAGCCACAAGAAATATATTTGTTCGCTGGATTTTTTATCATTATTCCAGCCGCATAAAGTCCACTGCTGGACATCAGTTTTTAGAGGTCGGTTTTGGGTTGCGAAGGTCAGACGACAGCCGCTCTATGTAAAAACTAGTAACCTCGTCAAATCGCCTAGGTTAGGTAGTGGATCCCGGGGGATGAAGCGTTACCGCCCTGAGGGTGTAATACGCTCGGATGATGTTTTTATTTTAACTTAAAATCGAAAGAAAAAATACTTTGGTGACGCGCGACTCAATGTGGATTTTGGCTTCGTCACTAGAAGACGCCACTGTTCCCTATCCTGCCCTCTCTGCATATCTTCTAGGTGTCTTGTTGTCTATAACAGGAACATTATTAATATCGTTTCATCATCATCTTCCTATCTTCCTCCTCTTTCCAGAGAGCAAGACGTACACGGTGTTCGCGCCGACGGACGCGGCGTTCGCGCGGCTGCCGCCGGCCGAGCTGTCGCGGTACGCGGAGGCGGCGGCGGCGCGCGCGCTGGTGGCGCGGCACGTGCTGCCGGGCACGCTGTACAGCGCCGGCATGCGCTACTACCAGCTAAGGAACTCCATGGAGGATGCCAAGCCGCTGACGCTACAGAAGAATGCTGGTCGGTAACATTCATAGACTTAGATTTTTTTTTAAGATTTAAAATGTGCCATATTCGAGCTCATGTGAAGTCCAAGCGTGGTCGACTTGGTCAAAATAACAAACGAATGTGAACAAGACCAAATAGAAAAATGTGGTGGAAACTGAAAAGCGAAAATAAAGCTTAAAACAAGTTTGTTTCTGTAGGTAACGAAAAAAAATAGAGGGAAAGCATATATTTTTAGCTTATGTAACTTACTTGCAAAAATATGCTGATTAGGTGAATGTACCAGAAAGTAAAAATTACCTAACAACGTTTCTAATACAAATACGGACTAAAATTATTTTATGCCACGATCAGCTACGATTTCCAAGATGACGTAAATCACCCCCACTCTGAACTGAAACTTCGAAGCTCTGTATCTTTGGAAAATGTACCTACTTTGCTAAACGTAAAAAAAAACAGCATGAAAAAAATATCCATTTCCAGCTTTTACCCTCTAACTTCATGATTTCCAGGTCGCATCAAGGTCAACAACGCACAAGTCATCACGCACAACATCCCCGCCACAAACGGCGTCATCCACGCCATCGACAACATCCTCTAGACTGCTCTGCACGTTCCCGCCAAATTAGCTTCAGTGAAGCTACCTTCTTACAGTCCTCGCCGCTCTGCTCGCTCTGAAGTTAGCCGAGATTTGGTGCACAGATAATTGTCTCTGCCATCGTTAAATGTCGCCGTTGATAAACCCAGATAAAGTTTATATCGCGACAGTCTAGTGTCATCCCGCTCTTTGTTATTATGTAAAAGTGAGATAGTTAAAACTGTCACCGTTTCAATGCTAAGAGGGCTAGTCTCTAACCCAATGTCAATTTCTTTACGGTAACATGGTTACGTTTTGCTGTCTGCGCTTGTGTAGAAAAACAGTGTCTGTTGTTCAATAGGTACCCGACTAAAAATTGTAGAAAATTCATCAACCTGGAGTTTTGAACACGGCTCTCGAAATTTTAATAGGTCAGTGAAAAAAGGGCATTAAAATTTTAGTCTTATGCTCAGCATTTTTCAGCTGGACGGGCCGCATTTATGAAGGAGTTCCCACTTGTAAAGCACCTGGGTAGTATATTGGTACGAAAAAGAGGGACTTTTCTTTGAGGATTTGTGTACATGAAAACAACTCGAGTCAGCAGAAAGTATATCGTCATTATAAGAAGTGAATATTAGGAACTTTATGAAATCCTT
This sequence comes from Acrobasis consociella, assembly GCA_963555685.1. NCBI lineage: Eukaryota > Metazoa > Arthropoda > Insecta > Lepidoptera > Pyralidae > Acrobasis > Acrobasis consociella. The sequence continues at coordinate 2,673,442 of OY743106.1, forward strand.
GGGCAAGACATGTCCCTGGCTTTTTCTAAGGCCATTTTTATAATCTATTTTGGTATACAGTGGGTATGAAAAGATTAATAGAAAGTGACCGATTGACAACGCGCCATGTTACTCTGGTCGGGTGGAACATATGACGTCATCAAGTATGGCTATATTCGGAGCGGTCACACAGTTTGGCGACCACTGTACTTTTAAACGCAGCAACTGAGCCGCTTTAATTAAAATTACGTTTAAGACTGTAAATATTAACTAGAGTAAGACATTAATTTATATACGTGTGTTAGTGTTTTGTAAATAAATCTTTACAATAAAAATGTCTCATTTTTTACCTTAATTTCACGTTCTTGCCTTTTGTTTCTGAAATATAGTCAAAATATTTTTTTTTTAATTATCTTTTCAACACACTTGCTCATAAAGTGGCTCTATGGTCACCGCAATTAGGCACATAATGACACCCATAATCAAACTGTGACTTTTTCATTGCTGTAACTCACTAGTGAGTAGATTTTTTTTTAAATTTTATTGGTTGAGTTCATGGAATTGTATGTACTTGCGTTGAGTTGCTTTGTTCTTATTAAAAAAGTTTTTATTAAAAAAAAAGATCGTGTTCAATAGAACAAACAAATTAATGTTGCTACTGCTTGCTCATTTCATGCAACTTCTTATTTAAATAGATAATTTAACTCGTACGTGTTTAATAAATAAAACTTTCACTCAAATATAACTTTTGTTTTCTCTGTAATAAAAGAAAACTTTAAATTCCCCATTTTGTACGTGGCAGGATAGGCGCAAATCTTATGCGCGAAAAAAAAACCTCATCTCTTTAGTCTGTGGCCGATCGCAATGCGCGCGCATAGGAAAACTGATTATTTTTCCCGCCATAGCAAAACTCGTTTTCACTGTTGAAATTATAGTTATTTATTAATTAAAATGTCTACAAGTACTAGTTACGAAGAAAATGATATATGTTGTACACCGCCCGATATAAGATGTGAAGCCCTTAAGGGTCCGGCGGACCTAGACCAAAATACAACTTTCCATACAAACGTAGTCTACGTTTTATTTCAAAACGACATGTCCGATTTGGGCAAAATTTTGTAATTTCAAAGATATTGCAATTATCTAGGTTTATATTAAGTTTCCGACAGTAAAAATATGAACTTGAAATAGAATATAGTGTTTTATATCATTTTTGACCATTAGTATGGGAAACTTCTAAATCGTTATATTTTCTTTCCAGTTCATAATTTTACTATAGGAAACCCAATATAACCCTAGATAATTGCAATTTCTTTACAATTACCAATTTTTACCGGAATCTGACATGTGGTTTCAAAATTAAACGTGTACTACGTTTGTATGGAGAAGTCTAGGGTCGCCGGACTCTTAACGTTGTAGAAAGTTTACTACCTGAAAACTCCAAGGAAAAATATCTATTAGCGTAGGTACCAAAATTTCATAAAATGGCAATACAGCAAGAATACGCATTCTTTTTCAGAAAATGTGTTCATGGCGTACTTTAAAGAATTACCATCTAAGTGCAAACCTAGCTCTTTGTGGTGTTTATACTCAATGTTAAAAAGTACAGTCCGAACAAAGAATGGAGTGGACTTAAAAACTTACCCTCATTTGTAAGCTTATCTAAAGAGACTATCCGATGGATTTAGAAGCAAGAAATCAAAGGTTTGATCGTCTGACGATATTGAAAAATTTATAAAAGATTCCTACTGACGAAACACCAAGTACATCCAATGATTGGATTTCACCTACCTACACGAATAATGAGCCATTTCAAATTACAATAGAACATGAAGTATTTCAATAAATAATCTATCTGTTGATACCGCTATGTCATCAAAAACAGTTAATTATAATTTTACTAACTGCACATTTACTAGTTGTTTCCCTAAATAAACTTTTTATCTACTAAATAAAATGAGTATTTATTGTTATTTTATTCACAAGTGTGTTGAAAAACGTCGTATGATACACGTGTGTATTGATGATTACCGTCCTTGGCTCTCTTAAGACCCTCGCCTACGGCTCGGGTCTCAATGGCGCCGCGGCGGTAATCACCAATGTTACACACTAGTACCATAATGTACTATTATCCGTTCCATTCCAGAAAGAATGTTGTAATGGATCGAATAAAAGTACTTAGTTATGTACTTGATTTTTTGTTTGTTTTTCGTGTGTGTAAGTGGCCAACCACGGAACCGAAAAAATCTTTTTCTCTGTTCCGTGTGGCCAACACTGGCGTCAGATTTTTTAGGCTGCCTAAAGGCATATGACGTAGCTTGACGACTGTCATACAATGAAAGCCGGGACCACGAAAGTACATACAATTCCATGACCGGGACCAACGGCTTATACGTGCCTTCTGAAGCAGGGAGGAGCTCAAGCAATTTTTATACCACTTGTGATCACCCATCCAAATACAGACCACGCTCTGCATCGCTTTACTTACTTAATAATTCTTATTTATTTCAATGTTTTTAAAAAGGAGGAGGTAGGAGTAGGAGGACATAGTCTTTATCAAAGATTTCCAACATGACCGATCAAGAGCGGCCTGCATCCAGCGCTTTCTAGCGACTCTGGTCAGGTCATCTGACCACCTTGTGGGTACCTAGGTGTCCTACGCTACATCAGTCATCGGTTCGTCGCACTATGTGTCTGGCCCACTGCCGCTTCAACGAGCTAATCCGCTGGGTTCTGGGCTTTGTCGGTGACTTTTGTTCTCCAACGAATTTCCTCATTTCTGATTCGATCACGTAAAGAAACACTGTGCATATCTTCACCATAGCGCGCTGAGCGACCTTGAGCCCTTCTTATAAGACCCATAATAAGGGACCACGTTTTAGTTAGAGTCATAAGTCATCACTGGTAACAAATTGGTTGTAGTCTTTAGTCTTGAGGCACAGAAGTATTTTGGACGAGAAGACACTGCGTAGCTTCGCGAATGCTGCCCAGCCGAGTCTAATTTCGTCGAAGACTGAAGCACGGCCCATGTTTCGATCGAATCGAATCCAAGAACCCCAAGCATAACAGCCGGTTATACTCCCTCGTCTTCTCTATAACCTGCCGCAGCGTATAAATGTGGTCCGTGCTGCTAAAGCTTTTAGGGAAACCGACTTGTTCGGGAGGCTGGAAAGCATCAAACCTGTTCGCGAGACGATTCCTGATGCCCCTTGAAAACAACTTGTAAACTTAAAAGCGTAATAATCCTATAGTTCTAATGGGGTGTTCTGTCTCCCTTTTCGAAGAACAGGACCACCACGCCCCTGCTCCACTCTTCTGGCGTTACGCCCTCGAGCTGAACGGAATTAAAGAGCCTCTGAAGGACTTTCAGTACCGGCGTTCCGCCCACTTTTAGAAGCTCGGTTGCGATTCCGTCTTCACCCGGCGCCTTGTTTTTTAGCTGTTTGAGGGCCATCCTAATCTCGTACAGGATGATGTCCGGGATACTTCGGTATAGGAGGTTATCAATTCATAGGTTTCTTTTTTACGTATCATCTCATCAGGTCTTTTTGTCACCACAGCAGGAGCACGACCCTCTCTGTACTACCAGAGCCATACTTGGCAAGAGCAGTCAGAGGACTTGGCCTTCACTCTCCTCGCTGGCCAAACGGGTTGGAGAGGTCTCGTTGACTTTTATAAGCGTTGTTTAGCTTGTAATTCCTAAGTCGCCTTCTACGACATCCACGGGAAGACTTGGAGTAGTCCTATTCTACTCTGCCGGATACCACACAGCTTATTTTTATGTATGTTCACCGATTAATCAAACACGCCTAGACCGATTTAAAAAATTTATACTTGTAAGGTAAATTTTATGAGAATCAGTTGTGTGTTTTGGGAGTGAAGTCGGCATTCAGTTTTTTTTTTAAATATTCGAGTAAAATAGAATTAATTTTTAACGAGGCTTTTCGATCTGATAGCCCAATTAGTTCAGTAATGCTTATTCTAAATTATCCATAATATCTGGAATAAAACAAGTTGTTAAAATTAATAATGATTATATTATACACACACACACAAACATACAACTACATAAGTAATAAGTACATGAGACAGCAATGGACGATCAATTTAAACCATTAATAATAATTTAACATTCATACATTTACATATATACGCATTCAATCATACTTTTAACAATGCTTAGAGAAACTATTATTTAACGAAAAAAGAAACCCGCGATTAAGGGGATACATGAATTTTCCGGGGTCCAGTGGCGCCCTCATTTAAAACAAATCATTTGAAAGGAAACGGTGATATCATTTAAAATTTCGTCTTGACCAAACCTTAGATAACCCTTATAACTATTTTATGAACTACTGTTTATAGTTCAAAGTGAGAACGTGAAGCATTTCTTCGCACATTAGCTAAAACTGGCAGTTATTCGCCAATGTGCGTCAAAAAGCTTCACGTTCTTATTTTAAATTGTAAACAAAAAATAGTTAGAAAGGTTATCTAGGGCTTGGTCAAGACACAATTTTTAATGATATCTCCGTTTTCTTTCAAATGAATTATTTCAACTGGGGGCACCACAGGACCCCGGAAAATTTAAGATAACCTTTTATTTGAAAATCTCAATCAAATGAATACTGTTTCTGTAGTTTTCATTCCTATTTTTACTACTTGAGAATAGATTATTACATAAATTCAATTAAATTCTATACGAAATAATCAAATATTTTTATTTAAAAACTTCATTGAGCCAACCCGCAATAAATGGCTAAGGCATTCTCTCCCTGTCAACCTTTATGAAAAGAAAAACAGATGAGTAAGTTGGCGCCTAATAAACTTACAAAAGATATAAATCCAGATATGATAATTTAAAATTATAATAAATAAATACATATTTAATACATAAACAAAACATATAGCTAAATATTCATAGAATTCATCGTTTCTTACTACGAGTTCTCGTAGTAACTCGTAGTAAGAAACGATGAATTCTACTAATTGATTATTCTTTCAAAAAGTTAGTATTTGTCTTTTTCAATTCTATTACAAAATATAAATGCACTACAAATAAATTAATAAATTAAGTAAGTACATGCAATAACAATTAAGGAAAATGATACATTGTAAAATAATTTTTTAATTGTATTACAAATAAATTGTCAATGTGATGTTAGATGGTAAACTGTAAGAAATATTTAATAATGATAATGTGCCTAAGGGTTCTTAAAGACTAGCGACAGTGGGCGACCAGTGTCGCGAAGTGTCGCCGACAGCCGCCAACGGCCTGTCACTGCCACCTGTCGTTGTCTGTAACGACAACAAACGACAATGACAACGACAGTAGTAACAAGTAGGAAAGGTTCACAAAGGAGCTAACGGCCATACCGCAAAACAATAACATAACCGCGAAAATAATACGTTAGGGTCAGTTCCGACAGAAAGGAGCACAGTGGAGAGGATTTTTTTATGACACTCTAAAAATAACTTGAATTTAATGCGTAAACTGCAAAACGCAATTATGCTCGCGAGCATTTTGTCATGTTTAAACGTTTATACACTTTAAGCTATGGTAATAGGGTCTTATTTCCAATTAAGTTAGTAAATTGCTCGGGCATTTTTCCTCTCAGTCTGAACAGACCCTAAAGTAGTTATAAGCACTTGCACCGCAGTTTATAAAACAATTCTTCGATGTACATAATCTCATGTATACAATCGTCCATTGCTTATATTCACATACATTAAACAATTGAATAATGAACTGTACCGTAAATTGATTTATTCCAAAGTTCGTTCGCTGAAATGGTTTGCATACTGTCGGCATACCACAAGGCTTCATACTTCAAAGACTCGATTCTACTATTGTCAGCACAATCGACTGTATTCCAAACATTTGAACGAATGAACTGTGCAATGACGATTTATGAAAAATGAAGTGCTTTTCTGATGAACAAGGCACATGGGTTATTTAAGTACATTTTACATATGAATGATTTTAAATGATATGATTCATCACTTCACTTTCCATGAAACGATCGTCTCATTATCATAAAATACACAATATGCGTATTTTACCCACCACCCGGTAAAACTCAGACTGAGGTAAGTTAGGGATATTTAGTAGGATTTTTGTGACATCATACAGTGGCTGCGCATGAAGACGACTTGCAATGAATACAATTTTATTTTTTCCTATTGTCACAGAAATAATAGAATTACCAATTGTAATCAATCCATCATAAGATTGTGTGCAATAACTGAAATAAATAAATTATATACAGAACAAAAACTTCTAAAAGGTCTCGCGCAATATGCGTCCTCTTTTCCCGTCTCCGCACCTCTCCACCTGTTCTCGCCTTGTCGCGTGTTGGCGGGCTAACACACACATTGACGCGTGCACGGATGTATGATTTCGTTTGTAGTAGTAGTAGGCATAAATTATACTCCGCTTCTATGAAGTTTCATACCTGTGCTATTTATTATTTGACTACCTTGATCAATTTAGAATTTAGACTTCTACACTACATATTTTAAGTACCTAGTTATTCTTGCATATATGATAAGCTTTTTTGAGATAGTTACTTAGTATTTTTTTTATTTGCCAACTTTACTAAATATTTAAATGATTGTTTATCTTACAGTGTTTAAAAATTAAATTCTTTATTTAACTATAACCTTCACTGATTTTTTCAATTGATTTACGAGTAATTGATGCTGTGAATAATTTGATATTTCTATCACCACACAAACACTAACTAACACACATGTATATTTCTGCACTAATATTTTGTCATCTTATGCAATTATTGAGCAATGAAAAAATTAATACATAAAGTTATACCCCTTTATCCATAAAAAAATACAAATGTTTGCTGAACCTATTTTAGTTATGTTTTGTCTCGTCGTTTCAATATCAAATATTGAAATGAGGGAAAGGGACAAAACATGTTTTTGTTAAAATAGCAAACGGTTTGTTAATTTTTATGGATATCAGGTTTAGACTACAAAGCCAGACTGTACCGAACAAAAGGAACAATATCCGAAACAAAATATGTAAGTCAAGACTTAGCATTAATTTTAGCGAGCATCATTCTCAGATTAGCAATCTCCTCTTCCTTCGCAGCCAGTTCCTCTTTCAACGACCTGATCGTGTCATCTTTATTCTCCGATAGCATCTGGAGTTCTTCCAGCAGTTGGTTCGTATCAAGTCTCTTGGCTGGCCTTCTTTGAACCAGTTTGCCAATGATGTGGGCTATTTTTGGGTAGTTGGCAGTGAGGTTAGCTGGTATCTGGCCCTTGCGGAGGGCTTCGATGGTCTTCACTCGCTCCATGTCTGTGCTGAATGGTTGTACCAGCTCGAGGAGTATGATACCCAGGCTGTACATATCGCTCTGTAAAAGGAGGTAAAACCTGTTATTACATGAATTTTTCGGAGTCCAGTACCATTGGAACAAAATTATTTTAAAGGAGATGGAGAGATCAATTTAAAATTTTGTCTTTACCAGCTCTAGATAACCCTTCAAACTATTTTTTGAACTACTGTTTACAGTTTTAAGTAAGAATGTGAAGCTTTTCTTTGCACATTTGCCAAAAGTGGCAATTGTTCTCAAATATGTGTAGAAAAGATTCACATTTTTACTTTATTCATCTTTATTCGTTAAGGACAGTTGCATTATTGTAAAATCTGTGGAAATGGCAAAATATACTAGTTATGCTGACATTTCGAGACCAAATTCTCGTGAAATTACGCCTGCAAATGCTATTTGAATTACTGCAACACACTATGCCGAACTTCAGCCGATCGTCTGCAGCGTAGTGTGTTTAACAGTTAAAACACAATAAATGATTAAGCCCATAAACAATAAAATATTAAACATTTAGACATGCAATAAGCACATATTAAGATTCCAATATTGCTATAACAATGAATGTAGTTTGAAAGAATTTTTTTTAAAGTAAAAAATGCTGAAAATTAATAACTGTTACCCAGTACATTTTAAATTACTGTTAGTATGCATTGCAAAACTTGCCAACATATTAGGTGATAAGAAAAACTATAATTAGAAGCATGTATATACGTGCTTTTAATATAGTACTTCTAATATAGTTAAATAATTAAAATTTTAAACTTACATAATAAAAAAAGATAAATTTTGAAAAATATTAGGTGCTTCAAAGATAGTTAAATAAATTAAAATAAGATAAATTTTAACCTTTGGATTACACTGGCCATCCAACTGTTCAGGAGCTGCGTAAAAATGTGTTCCTACCGCCACACCGCGGTGCGACTGCTGTAACGGACACGCCAGGCCAAAGTCTCCAAGCAGAACCCGCAGCTCGCTGTCTCCTTCCACCACAAACACATTACTAGGTTTAATATCATGGTGGATCACCCCTCGAGAATGTATGTAGTGCAAACCATGGACCAACTGCGTAAACATATCAATAAGCCTATCTATGTGAGTCCAGCAAACCGGGTAGTTTGTATCTGGAGAGTATTGACCATCCACACTGTCATTGTGTAGCGAGAAGTCTTCAGAATTTTTCCTCGTTGTTGCTAAATGCTGGTTTCGGTTATCCAACCACTGCTTCAGAGTTTGTTGGCAATATGTCATCTGGATATACAACGTCGCCCATTTCAAATTCACTCTTGAACAATTCTCAAACTCTGCCCCAGACAATAACTTACAAACAGCATTTTCTTCTTGTTTCTCTTGTACTTCGGTATCACTCTCCGTATCTTCAAAAATCTCATCGGAATTCTCATTTTCGAAACTACAAGAATTTTTGAATGATATTATGAAATCTGATACACTAGGTTGTTTATTCAATTCTTTGGAATTATGAGTTTTAAATGAGGATATAGTGTTGGGATGTGCTGAAGAAATTAGTTTGGATTTTAAGGGGGAGAATTCACTGTCACTGTCTGTGTCCATTTTCAATTTATTTATGTCTTTTTTACTTGTGGATTCTATCAATGGTTCGAGCCAGGCTGCTTTGTAGTTGACTATGTTTGGATGATTGAGACTAGCGATAGTTTTTACTTCAGCCAAATGGTTCATAATAGAATTAACATCTGATGATTTAATGTACACCTTCTTAATTGCATATTCGACTCCATCCAGCCTATGCCTGGCTTTGAAAACATGGCCGAAACCACCTCCAGCGATGAAGTAAAGTTCTTCAAACTCTCTATGGTAACGTGACCACTCAAGTCCTGAAGGTTGGACAATAGGCCAGGTAGCTGGTATAGTTATTGGTATTTCTGACCCGCTTGTCACGGTTACGAGCTGGTAAAGTGCTTTTTGGTACTGGCTCCTCATGACTTCAAACTCTCCCATAGAGTATGAGTTGTCTATGAGGTTCATGCTGTGCAGTTTCTCACAGATGGTGTTGTAGAGCTGGTTGGCCCTGAGGTGGTCTTTTTCGAGGAGAGAGCACAATTGTTTGACAAGAGACTGTACAAGCAGGGAGATAGGTGTTGTTGCCGCTGAATGGATGATGTCAAGTTGTTGTCGGGTCTGCTGGAATATGGACTCATGATGGCTGTTATATGTACCTGTAACAAAATACAAACAATTAGATTTTTTTATAAATAGATGATTTGTGTAATAAATTAAATATTTTGTTTGGATATGCATACAATAGTCTGTTACTCCATAAAAAGACAGTTTTTAGGAGAAAATTTGCTTTTTCAGATTTTTTATTTATTTTCTTCATTGTTTGTTTCACCCTTAGTAATCCATATAATTACATGAGACACGTATTATAAAAAGCACATAGAAATGAGGATAAATATAGCTTTAGGTATTTATTCATTTTAAAAGGTTTTTTAAGTGAAAACTTCTTTAGCGGCGTTGTGCACTTTTTTTGGAATGGGTAAAAAATGTTAAACTCGCGTCAGGACACGTGACCTGGTCGAAAATTCGTAAGACGGATGGAGAGAAGACAGCTGGCGCGGCGTAGGAGAGGGAGTATCCCCCTCTCTTTCTACGGCGCGGCGAAAATGTATGCCTGCGCCTGCTGTTTCGTATATCAAAAATGCACAACGTTAATATTCAAGTTTTCACTTCTGCCGGCACTCCCAGAGTGCAACCCGTCGTTTTTTTTATTACATCTTCATTGCATCATAATAAAAGTAGCACAGAGCATGGAATACTTTAGTTCAGCAGTATATAATACACTGTGATATGGACTTAATGAGTGATGGAAAAAGATAAAATTTGGCATGACATTTTTAGACCAGAAAATTCCATACCATGTGGTTTTGTGGTTTTTAAATCAGAGATAGCAAAATCAATATGATACATACAGAATACAGATATACATCTATTATTTACGATTTTGATCAAGATTTGATTGGGCTAGATTTGAATCATGGTAATAGGCGATGCGGCTAGCAACCCATCACTATTTTGATTCCTTTTCCATCTTAACGCCCACCACCACGCTAAGCGTGGCCTTTGGGTCTTACAGCTCCAGGCTCTGTCTGCCCCTTCAGGGATATAGACGTGAAAATTTATCTGTATCTATTATTTATAATATTTACTCTCTCCCACAGGTAAATGTCACAAGTACAGAAAGATCAGCAATAAATTGAAATTGTAAACAAAAGAATGATTAGGTACCTATATCTTGGCAAGTTTTATCAAATTAGTTACAGAAACTCAGAACTCTTGTAAAATTCACCATGCTTTCATAAAATTTTGAAAAAGGACCGCTTTTGTAGCATTTGCTGTAGTGGGTGTTTTAAGTCTACCTGATATTCTTTTTAAGACCCAAAATAATATTTTACAACCTACTTATAATTAACAACTCTCACAATCATTAAAAGCAGCACCAGCCAGACATGTTTTATTTTTATTTCAGATGAGCATTTTATCATCTGTTGTGTAATTCACCTACAAGTATGGGTTGGGTCTTGAAATTTAATAAAAAAATTGGCTGTAAACATTATTATCTACCTAAATTGTATGTATTTCATAGTAGGTACCATACAACGATTAGGTGATTAGGTACATACCCAGTCATTGTTTTGAATTATTACTCTAATCAGTTTTCAATCACGAAAAGATCAAGGTTATGTACATACAAAATACAAAGTCAAAGCGAATTTTGAAAAGCCTTTTAAGAAATTATATCACAGTTGAAGCCTCATGGAAATACTTACCTAAGTCAAAAGTCTTCACCGTTTTCAGTGTCTCCCACTTATCTTCTTTTCGTTTTGCCATTACTTTCTTTGGATACCTTTCTATGGAACGATCTGACGATGATGTTGGAGCCACGATCTTACTTCACTGAAGTCTCGTATAACCATTTTCAAGCAAAAACTGAACAGCTTTTGCTGCTCAATATTTTAAATTTAAACATATTTGATAAATTTCGTATGATAAAACACAATATTATCAAACAATCACGAAAAATACACGTCCGTCAAAAACCTTTCCCGAATTGACCACAGACTATGTAGGTAATGTAGGTATAGGCACGGACGACACGGTATAGGTTGGTACTGGTACTAGTGGTGTTCTTAACGGCTATATTTTCGTAACATGCTACATGGAATATGCGAAATCTTTATATCATGTTACTTTTGACGCTATGTTATAACGAATAAAAAAATAAAAGTAAAAAAAAAACATAGAAAATTTCAAAAAATTTCAAGAAAAAATAATACAAGTAAAGAAAATCGAAGACCTTATGTATTTGAATTCGCCATAATTTTGCTAATTTATAACAACATAAATAATTCATAATGTGTAAATTTTTACGAGATAGTAATCACATAAAAACTTGACTAAATATAAAGTTTTCATAGAGTCTTTTTGGTTAGCTTTATTATAACCAACTTGACTTTGTAACTGAGAGCATATTTACACAAACACAATTTTCATAACATAATAATTCATCAGTCAACAGACTATTTACATTAGCGCGCGAAATCTCCAAACGTCCTCCGCCACCTACAACGGAATAAGAAATACAACGCGTGAACGCGGCGCAGCGCTAAACGTATAATGCTAAGAATATTTTTTAAAGCTAAAACGATTTAACGTAGCATAATATGAATAAATGTTTAGCAGGCGCTATTCGTTGCGAGTACATAGCGTGTTTTTTTTTATCAGCTATACTTTATATTAACCACCACTAACTGGTACTATACTACTGGTGCCAACCACAGAACAATATTACGACGTGAGAGTAGCGTTGCCAGGCGTCCGGATAAAGCCGGACACAGTCAGGCTTTTTGGTTGCGTGTCCGGCCAAATTAGAGCGTGTCCGGCCTGTCCGGCTTTTGTTAGGCTTTTTACATTTCATGAACGAGCAAGCGCCGAGCGCGGCCGAGCGCAGGCGACGAGAGTCGAATGTCGCGTCAGTCGCTCACGCAGGCCGAGGGGCGCCCCGCCGCCGCCTGTCGCCCGCCCCCTGCGCTCTGTCGTTATTGTTCATTCCTCGATTTATAGCGCACGTGCCGTACGTTGCGTTGCGTGGCGGCAAGATTATGATAATAATCAAAAAAGCTTGGTTTTACATAATTTTTTTTTACCGGTACCTCATGCTGGGACAAAATCCTCAATAATATAGGGTGTCCGGCTTTTCTACCCAAATGTCCAGCTGAACTGGCTGGTCTGTCCGGCTTTTAGGTTTGGAGACCTGGCAACCCTACGTGAGAGCAAGACCAATAAAAAAAAGAAAACCGGAAAACTGCATTAGTGTTTCCAGCTCGGTAAAAAATTAATCTATGATTTTTTACCGTCTACATGCTACATTATGTCATTCATAAAAAAAAGAAAACGTCACTTTTGTTCAGTGTTGCCAACCGTACGGTAATTACCGTATTCGTACGGTAATTTTTTGATATGTTCGGTAATAATTACCGTGTGACAAATCTACGGTAATTTTAAGACCAGAACTAATAATCTTACAAAAAATACGGTAATATGAAACAGTCTTAAATATTTGACTTTCCGTTCCGTTCACGCACACTATATTTATATACTGTGCTGTGTGTGACGCACACTGCGCACTGTTATCATTGACAATCATTGTATGTCATTGTCAATGTAACCGAATACGTTTCTACTGTCAATGTCAATCGACGAATACGACTCAGAGGTGCTATTTTTCAAACGCGGAGTCACAAAACGATTGATATTTTTAATGGAAAAACCATTCGTTTAGGTGACTCCGCGTTTCAAAAATAGCGCTTCAAGCTGCCTGAGCGGAAAAAAGGTTGCGTTGACTTTAAGCTGACAGAAACTATGCAACCTGGTGTAAACAATCTTTGTAGGTACCAAACATCACCTGATGCTGAGGCATCAAAATATTTTTGAACTGTCCTTAACCAACGGTAAGCAGTAAGCACTAAAAATCTCCTGCAACATGTTAAAATCTAAGAAGTAATACTGCTTTTACCTAAAAACTGCAAAGAAATATTTTTTTTTGTTTGCATAATTAAAATCCCCAAAAATATAGTGTACGATAATTTGTACGGTAATTTTAGGGTAAATTTGACGTAATTCTGGCAACACAGGTTGGCAACACTGCTTTTGTTTATCACAAATTATTACACGGAAAATAACCTAAAATATTTATAGTGTTTTTATAAAATTAATTTTGTTTGATTCTTTTGTGATATACGTAACCCCAATAAGATGAATCTCTTACCGAAAAGCCATAAAGAATTTAGCGAAAAAGATTATTGGAATAAATTCTTCAAAAAACGGGGAAATAAAGCGTTTGAATGGTAAGTTTCAGGTTGCGATGTTTTTTTGTATATTATTATGACGAAATGCATTCTACTGTAAAGTTTTCATTTTTAATAGGTACGGAGAATATCTAGAACTATGTTCCCATCTCCACAAGTACATAAAACCTAAAGATTCTGTACTCATAATTGGATGCGGTAATTCAAGTCTCAGCGCCGATTTGTACGATGTCGGATACCAGAATATTACGAATATTGATGTTTCGGAGGTCGTAATCAGGCAGATGAACAATATAAATGCCAAGAGAACTGCTATGAAATTTCTGTGCATGGATGCTTTGAACATGACGTTTAAAAATGAAGAATTTAGTGTAGTACTGGATAAAGGTACTTTAGATGCGTTGATGCCGGATGATAGCGAAGAAACTCAAAGCAGAATAGATAAATACTTCATGGAAATTAAGAGGGTGTTAAGGCTTGGAGGTCGCTATGTGTGTGTGACCTTATTGCAGAGTCACATATTGAGTAAATTGCTGGCGACCTTCTGTGATCGATCCTGGATGTTCAGGGTTGTGAGGTGCCACGAGGCAGAGGAGAAGAATGCCGAGGATGGAGATGGGGCCACACTACCTGTGTTTGTTGTTGTGGCCACCAAGTTTAAAGAGATGCCACAGTTAGTAAGTATTTCCAGTTTTTAGGGTTCCATACCCAAAACGTAAAAACAGAACTGTACAGTGACAGTATTATTTCTAAGACTCCGCTGTCCGTCTGTCCGTCCATCATGTCTATCCATCTGTCTTTGTCTGCCTGTCACTAGGCTGTATCTCATGAACCATGATAGCTAGATGGTTAAAATTTTCATAGATGATATTGTATTTCTGTTGCCATTATAATTTATTTATTTTTATTTATTTTTATTTTTATTTATTTATTGTCACAAAATCCACAGCTCTTAAATAGTTTTACAATATTAATTTGCAGCACTGACAGCCAATAACGGATTTACATTCTTTAGTTTCTTCTTAAATACAAAACAAACTATATTATTCAAATATTACTATACAGAGCAAAAATATTTAGGTACAAGAAAAGAGAGAGTAAACAATGACAACCAACAAACTTACTCTATGTCTATATCTAATATGTGGAGAAAGGTGTGTATACTGTATTTGTGCGTATGTAAGTGTATGAGGGTGTGTGTATGTGTGTGGGAGTGTGTGTGTGTATGTGTGAAGAATTGTAGATTTTAACATAACTGCACTTTGTAACTGAGAGTAATGTGCAGTTATTCCTTCAAGGCACTCTCAATCACTTGGATAGCAGTTTTCCTAAAGGTGTTCTTTTTCGAATGGAAAAGATCGATATCTCCAAATTTGCTGTTAAATGAATGGTGCAGCCTACTAATTATTGCATTATTAGCATATTTGGTTTTTGCAAAACTGGTGCAGAAAAGGGGAGTATGTCTAGTTCTCTTGGTGGGAGCTAGGAAACTTATAATTTTATTTGTCAGTTCGATGCTGTCAATGTTACCGCTACACACATTATACAAGAAAGTCATATCCAACAGTAATCGCCGGTTTTCTAAACTCATTACGTGGTGATGTTTGCAGGATTCATTATAGTCCAGTTTTGATTGTCGGGTTAAGTAGTTTAACCGTTTCATGTACTTAGTTTGGACGTATTCAATAGCCTCAGAGTTGCCTTTGTGTAGTGGATTCCAAATACTACTGCAGTACTCAAGTGTACTACGAACGTACGAATAATATAATATTTTATAACAGCCAATGTCTGTGAAAGGTCGACTAACGCGGGTAATAAAACCTAAGTTTTTATAAGCTTTCAAGGCAATGGCTGAAATATGCTGAGTAAAAGTTAGTTTCGCATCGAGAAGTACTCCCAAATCCCTTACAGTGTCAGTGTGATTGATTTTGGTACCATTGATATCATAGTCAAATGTTATCTTCTTCGATTTACGAGTAAATCTAACATACTGACATTTATCGACATTGACAGTAATATCATTGTCCGTATAATATTTGGCTAGGCTATTAAGATCCTCTTGTAGACGTTGCGCATCAGTAAAATTTTTAATAGGCATGTAGATTTTGGTATCGTCTGCATACATTATAAATTTTGCGTATTTGATATGACTGCCAATGTCATACAAGTAAAGAACGTAGAACAGGGGCCCTAGGATAGATCCCTGAGGTACTCCCGAAGGTACACTTACAAAGTCCGATCTATGTCCCCCCAAAACAACCGCCTGACAACGGTTGCGAAGGTATGACTCAACCCATCTGAGTAAATCACCACATATACCTATTTCTTTTAATTTTCGTATGAGTATGCAATGGTTAACGCGGTCGAATGCCTTTTCATAGTCCGTGTATACTACATCCACCTGACCGCCATTATCCATAATGGCGGTCAGGTGGATATAATATTAAAATAGAATTGAATAATATTAAATTGTAAAATAAAAAAAGAATAAAACTCCCTTAACACTATCATGATTTTTTATACATAATGGTATATGGAAACTTGGTATGGCCAGCAAAGTGTGAGTCCGACTCTCACTTTGCTGGCAATTTTTGTCTTTTATCTGCATTCTCAGTAAAAAATTAAAATCTTTTTAAAATTTTAGATTCTAGAAGTGTGTATGGCAGGCGACAAAATGCTCCGACTCAGTAAACCAGAAGAAGTCACAGAATATGTAAAGTCGGCGCAAGATGCTGCCTTTGTGACCAGTGGGCTGGCTAAGACTAGTTTAGATGAGAATGATGAGGTATTGCTATATTTTTAAATACATACATACATATAATCATGTCTTTATTCCTAATGGAACAGATAGAGCATTTTGGGTCTTGCAGCTCTAAGCCAATAGAGCCCAGGGCTGCATGACTCAAAGCCTACTTTAGCGTGTTGGTGGCCAAAAAAGGAATTAAAATAGTGATGGGTTGGTTGCTAACCGCATCTCCTATATGCATGATTCACATTTTCGTCCTGTCCCTTAATCGGCTTCTATGATTTATGCATGAAGAGAAGCAGCTGGTACATTCTAAATTTATCTGTATGTCTGTCAGTGGCATCGTATAGTAGTACTCCAATGGATTGAACAATTTCCATGCAGTTTCTTTACAATGTCAATTAAAACTTGTCAAAATCGACTTTTCAATAATTAATTAAACAGGTAATACTTTGGATGAAAACATTTTGCTTCACTATCCTCTAATCTGACGTTAGTTTTTATAAAATAATTGCTTATATTCAATATTCTACATCAACTTTTCGATCAATAATTTTTTTTTGGATGAAACCAAAATAAGTACAGAAGAACCAGTAATTAAGGATTAAATAAGAAGATGTCTTTTTGTTTTATGAACAGGTATCACTGGACCTATTCCGGCCAGGAGAATCGACTCCTCGATACACACTGTATGTGGTGGACCAGAAGAAAGCCCAGGCTGTCAACAAATATGCCGTGTTCATCGTTCCTCAGGGCAGGTGAGGGAGCATGTTTATCTTATTACTACTACAAAGATAAATAATTACTAACGTAATAGATACCCAATGCTATAGAAACTATTGGAGGGCCTGTAAGTAGGCAAAACTAGAGTTGCAGGGTAGGCTTACAGAGATGGCAGCACAGACAACTAGGAAAATTGTGACAAAGAATGTGTTGAATATACTTTAAAATATTTATTGCTTTTCATATAAGTCATATTTAATTAATTAGAATACTACTATAGTACCTGGGCGACCGAGCTTTGCTCGGTTACATCTCAAACATTAACTATTTTTTTTTAAACTTGTCTAAAAACAATGCAAAATAAAATAAAAAATATAAACTTAAACATAAAAAAAAACAAAAGTAAGTCACCGAGTGGGATTCGAACCCGTAACACTCTTTCTAGTGGTCGCTATCCTTAACCACTGAGCTAAATCAAGGCGGTCGCGGCGCGACGAAATTAGCGACCATATTCTGCGTGGAAAGAAAAACGCATGAAAACTCGAAAACACGCGTTTTCCCAAACATAAAACTAATCTAGATCGATTGTTTACCCGCAAAAACCCCCATATACACATTTTCAGCGAAATCGTTAGAGCCGTTGTCGAGATCACCGAAATTTATAAATAAATATATATACATATATACATACATACAAGAATTGCTCGTTTAAAGGTATAAGATTTAAATAGAATACTACTATGAATGACTGACAGACATATCAACACACGGCCCAAACCACTGGGTCTAGAGACTCCCAATTTGGCACATTGGTTCCTTATAAAGTCTAGGGATGCACTTAAAAAAGAGTTTTCAAAACTCACTCCCACCCTTTACCCTAAAGGGTTAAACCGGCGGTTTAAAGTTTGTATGGAGAAAAAAGATTAGTTAGACCATATTAGTATCAAGGATTAGTACTCCGGGCGGTAAATGAGTAAATACGTGTTTTAAGGATTTTTCAAAATTCAACCCCTAGTGGGATGAAATTAGGTGTCCTACTTGCTATGCCATTTTGAGTATTGCGGACCTGGATACTGTCTGCTTAGAGCCGCAACACCCCAAATTACTCTGTCTGCACCGTTAGGTATTAACACGCGTTATAGTATGTAGGTATGTATGTAAGCTTTTTGTTTGCCGAATTTTTTATTCGAACTAGCAAACAGTAATCACAGACCTGATCGTATTTTCTAGAATCCAGTATTAGTAAACAGATAGAAAATTCTCTTGGAAGTCATTAACACTATTTCGGTTTAGCTGTGAGGTAAATATTTCATTGCCGCAGCGGTCGGTGCACGCGCCGAAAACAACTTTATAAAAATAAACCGGCGAATACACAGAAACAAAACTTGTTTACCTATTTAAGTTGTTTATACTTTATATTATAAGGAGCTTTCCCAGTGACGTGCACAAATGTTTTTAAAAGGGGATATGTAGTAAAATTGTTTATTTGGTTCAATATGAAAAAGTATAGTTTACGTATTTTTTCTTTTCTCTAACTAAGACGAAATTACAGTGCTTTTAAATTTCGCGTGACGTCACGATCAGCTATTTATACTCGACAGTTTCAAAGTCTCGGGACCCAAGGCACCCAAATTTTCAAAAAGTCCCGGGACCTCGATACTCGTGACGTCCTGGGACCCGAACCGTAGTTTGGGAAGTCTCGAGTCTTGACAGTTTTCAAGTCTCGGGACCCGAGACAATTTAATTTACAAAAGGTCTCGGGAATTAGAGACACGAGACGTCCTGGGACCCGAACCATATTTTGGGAAGTTTTGACAGTTTCAAAGTCTTGGGACCCGAGTCAACTTAGTTTACTAAGTCTCAGGAGTTAACTGTATACTATACACATCACACACCTTAACATAAACAACCCGAAAAGATACTTGTACACGTCCGTGTATGAAAATCTTTTTATGTCATTTATTCATTCTTTGTGTTATATATCGTTGCCCCAAAATGGATTTTATGGAGTACGTTTTTTATAAAATTAAAAAAAAAAACTGTTGTTTTTCCAACCCTGGCCAAGTACTCGACCATTAAGGGTTCCGCAGCAAGTAACATAAAATATAACTTTTATTTTAAAAGTAACTCAAATGAGAGTGTTCCAAGCTATCATAAAAAAAATGGTTTTTTTTTTTTTTTTATTTAGTCTTGTCGACAACTCAGCAGAGACAATCATTTTGTTGCTTATCACATGCGCAATATTTCTGATAGACTGTACATAAAAAAATAAATGCACTGCATGTGTGGAGGAACCCTTATTGGGGGCGTGTGGAGTGACGCGCTCGCCTGCGAAGTCCTGTATCCGACAGCAACAAGCGCAGTTGATGCGGATCTGGTCATCTTGACAGACTGGAAAGACAAAAAAGTATTTTTTTAAATAGTGCTTAAAAAACGGACAGACGAGATAAAAATAAAGTATTTTGTTTATACTTAATCATTTGTAAAAGATACTGGAGGATGGATGGATGGATTGAGTTTTGATTACATCAAATTCGGAGTTAAATAAAAATGAATGTAAAGTGTTACACTAAAGTTTTGAAAGTTTTTCATAGTTTTTGCTGGTGATATTTTGAGTTGTGAGGTGAGAGTAGACAGGTACTATTGTTTTTTTGTATAAAAATTATAGTTTAATTAAGTATAACATATCGTATCCGAAGGTACTTAGTCGTTATTTAATTAATCTTAAAAATATAACTACTCAATAAAAATATGAAATAAAAAACGAACCCCATGGAAAACAGACGTGATATGCATGTATAAAAATGAGCCAAAAACACCACCCCCAATGAAGCCAACATAAAGGATCTCAAGCTGTTGTCTTTTCTTTGAGCAGCAATTGATATATTTTCTGAAACAGTGGCGGATTTGTACATTTGCCGCCAGTAGGCTACTCATATTTTGCCTCCCACTAAAATGTCGTAATAAAAGCACCTTTCTACTTACTTTCTCGATTGCCGCGATAAACGGGGTACTTGGCTTAAAATTTGCCGCCCCTAAAATATGCTTTAGCTTACTCAGCCTTATTGATAATTCTGCCACTGCCTGATAATTATGACTGACTGTGATAGTGGGCGTGGCCCCCCTAAATCTCGTAAAGAGACTCAGTTAGTAACGATGTTGCAGGAAGGCATTTTACTGCAACATCGTTACTAGCTGTCTTGTATCTTTTATCTCAGACCAGCATGGACTCTTCCATAAACTTCCATAACAACTTTAGTGATAACAATTTGCTTATTAATAAAATTTTCCCTATATATTTATTTATTTATGTTTGTTACTTCTTCACGCGCAAACGGCTGAAACAATTTTGATAAAATTTGGTATACAGGAAGCTGGCTCCCTGGGTACATAGGCTACATTAGGCGCGGGTAACACCGCGGGGCACAACTAGTATCAAATAAATTTAATCCCTTGCTATACGACTACTTGTACACATTTCATGTGGAGCACACCTACTAAGCTGGGACAGGTGTTCTCACGACCTTACGTAATAAATGTATGGCACCTAAACAAATTACAGGTAGGCGTAGTTAATTGTGCCGCATATTTTCGCTGTCATATTTTGGGACGAGCCGGGAATAGAGTGGACTGTATAACAACCGGCCGCAAAACATCGTGGGCGGTGAGGCAACGCCCATCAATGGGGCAATGGAATCCCATTCATACAAATAGTTTTTATTGTGGAACACAGGTCTTAAGAATCCCCTTACCCTAGACTTCTCCATACAAACGCAGTCTACGTTTAATTTTGAAACCACATGTCAGATTTCGGTAAAAATTGGTAATTGTAAAGAAATTGCAATTATCTAGGGTAATAACTGGTTTCCTACGGTAAAATTGTGAACTGGAAAGAAAATATAGCGATCAAGAAGTTTCCCATACTGATTGTCAAAAATGATATAACACAGTTCATTCTATTTTAAGTTCATATTTTACTGTTAGAAACCAGTTATTACCCTAGATAATTGCAACATCTTTGAAATTACAAAATTTTGTCGAAATCGGACATGTCGTTTTGAAATAAAACGTAGACTACGTTTGTATGGAAAGTTGTATTTTGGTCTAGGGTAAGGGGACTCTTAAATTATATGTACATAGGTTAAGACCTGTGTTCCACAATAAAAACTATTTGTATTTGTACACCCATCTTTATCCCTAATGGGGCAGCCAGAGCATTGTCACAGAATTGGGTAAATGACTGGATCAAAAATAAATTAATCTGTGCAGTCCATGAAATAAAAAGTCATTGCTGTCCATGAAATAAAAAGTCATAAAATAGTTTCACTTTGAATTGGTAATATAAGTACATTTTCAATAAGATTTTAGATTAATAAATGCAGAAAAACTGATAATGTTAGCGCTATTTGACTTCAAAAAAGAATGACGTAACGCTTACATATTTCAAATTTTTTTAAAATATTTTTGATACAAATTGCTAAACGTCATGTAAGTAGGATTTAAAAAAAAGCATCGTCACCTTTTTTTCATCGGTTATTTTTAATTACTGCAGTAAGTAATTAGTTAGTTTGTCATTCACAACAAAGAAAACCACGCGAATTCGATTCTTGACCCGCGCTATATTCTCAGATCCGACCTGACGTAATACACTGATGCACAAAAATAGCACAAGTGTGAAAATACTAATGCTATTTTCAATCCCCGACAAAAAAGAAGGGTGTCATAAATTTATGTCTGCCTGTGTGTCTGTCTGTAGCATCATAGCTCTCGATTGAATGGATCGATTTCGATGCGGTATTTTTAAGTAAAAGCTAGTTTTCTTGCGTTGGTTTTAACAATGTTCGATGAAAATCGGTTTAACCTTTCAAAACTTATTGAGACTTTAAAAGTCAGAAGTTATTTACTTGTTTATAAGTGTTTTTACACATAAGCTATTTTTAAACAAAAACCGTGTTTTGATGATGGCTTCTCTTCCTAAATGAGTCATCATCACGTTATGCGGCTGAAATGATGATGATGATGATTAAATGAGTACAATGGGCGGTGTAAGCGATCTCTTTCAGACAACCAGATTAGATTTTTTGATTTGATGATTTAACTTGTTGTCATCTAGCGGATTGTCGCCAACAAGTGTCGCAAACTGTCGCTAGTATTTTCTCATTTACTCATCTGTGGGCACTCATCATAGAGCCTTAACTTACGACCGTGAGAGAGGAATTCGTGGTGACAAATAATATTCTACTCCGCCGTCACCACACAAACTAAATCTGCCAGGAGTGTAACTAATTGCAGCGTCTCAAAATATATCTTATTTCGTAAACAGGATATTTTCAGATGGATTATTTACGTTCTTGTTGATACAATCTTGTTTGTTTTCATTTTTTGCGTCGAATTTCTAAAATTAAACCGTATTACGGTGTGCCCGTTAATGTCCGATTGTTTTTGTCAAAGTCAAAAATCATTTATTTATCTTTGGATATTGGTATCACTTGATAATTGTAATTATTTTTATTATTTCTTTCGTTTTCTTAAATGGTCAATGTGGACGTGAGATCATTTAGTTACAAGTAAGTTTACTGCCGCTTCCTAAGCGCAATAAGAGAAGAAGCGGTAACAAACTGTACTGCAGAATTTTTCTCCAAAAACGTGAACTTACAATTATACTGATATTAAAATTAGATATGTGGACTGTAAATGATGATCTCTGTGATGATTTGTTTATTTTCAATACATGTGTATATGTCACCGATAAATAGCAAGAATCGTAAGTTGATCAATTTTCTAGTTAGTTGATTAACTGACGAAAAATAACAAACGTTAGTAGAAATGTATTATTTAACGCAGTGCATTTTAGCTAATTGGTCAACTTACAGTACCTGGCAGTAATTTAATAATTTACGATTGTGCCACAAGTAAAATCATCCACTAACGGGCCAATCGTTGCTCAGTGTACTATTTAACGGTATACTATTACCCGTCACATAATACACTGTTATCTGATTGGTCGAGGGCATTTTATAAGCATTTAGCTATTGTTTATTCATAGAGTTAACAAACACTTAGATATGTTATTTTAATACCGATGATGAGATGTGAAAGATCATGTATATTTTTTTTATATTTTATATTTATTCTTATTTAGCCATACAGTTTTATGACTTAGTATAATAAAAGGAAAAATATTTTAAATAACAAAAGATACTTGAGCTCAGATATTAATTATCACTTATTAACCTAATAAGTATTATAGTTAGTTTAATCAGTAAGAACAATCAATCTGAATATCTATTATTTGTACTTATTCGTATTTCACTTATTTATTACTACATGTTAATTTTAACCAATCAACGTACACCTCGCCTTCGTCGGATGATCTTACGACAAGGCGCCGTAAATTAATCAATTTACTAAAATACATACGTTAAATAATACATTTTATCTGCTGTTTATTATTTTCCGGGAGTTGATCAACTACCTTGAAAATTGATCAACTTACGAGTCTTGTTATTTTCCGGTGACATATACACTATTATTACAGGCTTAACCTAATGCAATAGCGTACAGTTTATAATTACATCATTTACCTACATCTATTTAATTATTTATAACATAACACATATAGTGTGGCCCTTGTGAGCTCAGTCAAGGAGTAACAGTTCATATCGATCTTATTGGCGACCTCGTTCTGCGTTTTCAGAGTTCTTGTGAGTGGCGCCTTTTTCATTAAATTCGTACGACCGCGGGGTATTGCGAGCATATGGGACTGGTGTCGTCGCCAAACGTACCGGTTCGGTAAATGATGTTTTTGGTGGTCTTACATCCATACGATATGCATGGAAATTCCACGTATTAAACGTATTATCACGCCTGTTTACCTCATTAAAAATATATGCATACATATATACCTTATCCATCTTTATTTATCACTACTTAATGGGGCAGACAGAGCATTGGGTTTGACGGCACTAAACAGACCAAAGCCCAGGGCTGCAAGAAGCCTTTTTGGCGTGTTGGTGCGCGAGGAGGTGGAAAAAGGAATCAAAATACGATTCGCAATATTGCCAATTTCTCTCGATCGACTTTTACGATCTGCGATGAAAGTGAAGCCGCTGGTACAAAAAAGAAGGGTGTTGCATAAGTTTGACGCAAAGATCTGTCTGTCTATGTCATCGTAGCATTTGAACGGATGGCCCAATTTCGATGCAGTTTTTTTTACGGTGGCCTATGTTCGATGAAAATCGGTTTAGCCGTTTAAAAATTATTGGGGATTAACGCTTGCCTATAAAATAATAGATGGCGATACGATATCAATATATTATGTAGTTCCGCCACTTATCACTAGTCATTTCCCTAACAAATAATAGATGGCGCTACGATGTCAATATGTCATTAGCCACTTATCATTAGATGGTGTTGTCGGTCGTCGGTATTTTTTTAATTTGCCTATAGCAAATAAACTTATTTACACAGAGAATCAGAGTGGCTCTTCGGCACGCCAGCAGGCCGGCGACAGCTGCAAGACTCCGCCCGGTTCGGTCGCCTGGTGGTGGCTGTGCTACGAAGAGGACACGTGTTCGACAGTCTCGACGCTGTGAAGGAGGAGCTAGCGCACTCCGCCAAGATGCTTATCCCGTACGGCTTTATTGGACAGGTAAGTCTTTAACCAACTTTACAGTCCACTTCTGGATTAACGGCCAATAGAGGTTGACACTTTGGTGTTTGAGTTTTGTATGTAGGAAGCTACTGCCTATTACGTCTACATCTCTTGTCGTCTGTTACGACATCCGTGGGAGAAAAAACCGTGGTGATGACGACGAAGAATGTAGGTATTTTACTCTGCCGTCACCACACGACCAACTTAAGCAAATTTAACGCAACTTTAAGAGAATGTAAGTGCTAACTGCAAGACTCCGCC
Source organism: Acrobasis consociella (assembly GCA_963555685.1). Classification (NCBI taxonomy): domain Eukaryota; kingdom Metazoa; phylum Arthropoda; class Insecta; order Lepidoptera; family Pyralidae; genus Acrobasis; species Acrobasis consociella. Next base: position 2,698,498 of record OY743106.1, read on the forward strand.
TGGTTCGGTCGCCTGGTGGTCGCTGTGCTACGAAAAGGACACGACTGTTCGACAGGCCAAGATGCTCATCCCGTACGGTTTTGTTGGACAGGTGAGTCAACCAATTTTACAGCTTATATTAGTATCACTGCTGGGCTAAAGGCCTCTGCCAATGAAGGTTGGCAGGTTGGTGATTGCAGTAAATGGTATAAATATTTTGCACGTAGGAAGCTAGTGCCTGTTACGACAGAATTATTATGAGTATTACATACAGAACGGAATCTCCTTAAGGTTCCGCATAATATGCATCCCCGTTCTCGCCTTATGGAGGGTGCTTAGCGAGCGGTTGCAGGCGCCTGCAGCCACAATTGCTACGGGACAAGCCGCAGCAAAAAAAAATTAAATAAAAAAAAACTAGGAGGAAAGGACAATAAAAACAAAATGAATTAAAATAAACAACTATATTGTCCTTTCTAAACATACATACATACATACATACCATCACGTCTTTATCAGTGGTTTTCGGGCGAAACTTATCTCGGTGAGGGATGAACAGGCACTCGGGGCAATACAAAATGGCGGCCGGTTTAACTCGAAGTCACACTCAGTTGCAACTTCACCGCAACAAACTTCAGATTGCACTGTCGTGTAGACACACCAGGGTAATGTAATCTTTCACCTGGGGTAACGAAGCTCTTCACCAAGGGTAACGAAGGCGAGCATGGGGGAGAGGTGCGGGGACGGGAAACGGATACGCATATTGCGCAGGACCTTAGAAGATTCCGTTCTGTACGTCGTCATGGCTGGTGGTTGTAAAGGTAGAAAAAAGAAATCAAAATATTAACGGATTGCTAGCCGCACAATTACATTTTTGCTCATTCCCTTGATCGGCTTTAATGACGAGCGCGTGAAGAAAAGCAGCTGGTACATTTTATGTTTTTTTTTCAGCATGGAAGAGTTATTTTTAGTATAATCCAAAGATCATAAATCGAGGCAATAATATTTCATGTCTTGGCTCAGGTCACGACATGTATGAGGAAACAGCCAGTAGCTCATTCTCTGACTTATTGCTTGTTATATTAAGTATATGCTCTGCTGGCCTGGGAGACAAGAAATAACCAGTCAAGTGTGAGTCGGACTCGCGCACAAAGGGTTCCGTGCTATCCATCTATAAAAAAACACGTTTGTTGTATGAGAGCCCAATACTAAAAACAGAATAAAATAAACGTTAAAGTACCATTTTGATATTTATTTTATTCTGTTTTAGTGTCAACTTTCTTACCTATCACGTTTCATGAGATTCAGCCTGGTGACAGACAGACAAACGGACGGCGGAGTCTTAGTAATAGGGTGCCGTTTTTACCCTATGGTTACGGAATCCTTAAAAACAATGTGCCAGCTGCTATTTTGACCTGCTCAGATCGTAAAAACCGATTTATGGGATGGGCGAAAAATTAATCATGATAAGAACGTCGCTTTTGATAAATAAAGAAATAATGTAGACTCATGTTAATAGGCGATGCGAGGCTAGCAACCCATCACTATTTTGATTCCTTTTTCCATTTTCTCGCCCATTATCACGCTAAAAGTGGCTTTTGGATGTTGCGGCTCTGGATTCGGTCTGCCCAGGGTTGCAAGACCCATAGAGATCTGTCTGCGTCATTAGGGATAAAGACGTGATCTTGGGTAACCGATAAATATTATTTTGACGATCTCCGTGGCGTAGTGGTCACCATGCTAGTCCGCCACCCAGAGGTCCCGGGTTCGTTTCCCGGTCAGGGCAAGTTGGAAAGTGGCCTTTTTCAAATTGTCCTGGGTCTTGGATGTTTATCTATATATGTATTTGTTATAAAATATAGTATCGTTGAGTTAGTATCCCATAACACAAGTCTCGAACTTACTTTGGTTGGGGCTAGCTCAATAAGTGTAATTTGTCCCTATATATTTATTAATTTATTAACTACCTAAATATAAACTAACTACCTAGCTACCAAGAGACAGCATTAAAAATAATAACAAAAAAACACTTTTCGGTTCGTCACTTTTGACGATTTGCATTTAATACATTTAAAATATTTCGGTACATAAATATTATTGATTACTTACAATAAATCGATATACCATTATTTACTATAGTACCTTTTTTTATTTAAAAGGGTTAAGGACATTAAGATACAGTAATATAGTACTTAAACTAAGTAATGAAACGTGTGAGGGTACAAAGACCAATTCGCTTTTTCAAGTCCCGGTCGCGTAATATATTTTCCCACCATTTCTTATTTCATTATTTCTTTTTTTAAATATTTTTCCTCATACACAGGAAATTTTCAATATCATTAAATCCGCAAATACTGGCCGTGGTCGTTATAGATCCAATTCTTCTCTCGTATCATTTATTTCTTCTTACGGCTTTCCATTCTTCTCAACTACTTCCAAATGTTCTAGAAATATAATGACTCATTTGAATTGAATAGAGCAAATTATGGTTTTTCACTATTCAAAGTTTGGAAAATATTTTATAACCTATAAATTTTAAAGTAAATTTAGAAGTTCTTAGGGGGGTAATAGATCTATTCTAAGAATTTCTAAATTTACTTATTCTTAATTTAGAAATACAATTATTTTAGTTAGGAATCCTAAAGGACATATAGATCTGCCCTAAGAATTTTTATAAATTTATCTATTCTTATTGATTTAGAAATACAATTATTTTAATTTTGAAATCATAAAGGAGATATGGATTTGCTCTAAGAATTTCTAAATTTACCTATTCTTTTCAATTTAGAAATACTTTCTTTTTAAACTTTTGGGGAGATATAGATCTTCTCTAAGAATTCCTAAATTTACTGATTGGAAGTTTTTCTATAAATAATAGATTGTGCTACAAGGGGTAAAGGTAATAGTTTTAACGCGAGGGCGCTACTTTGAATCCAGAGCGTTACGAAGGATTCTATGGTGGAATCCTGAGTGAAGCGAGGGATTCATGTACATCGCCGGAAGTAAAAATATTACCGTACCCGAGTACACTCTACTTTTCATCTGCATCTATGAAAAAATTTTTAGCAAATATTAAAACACTGTTTTGAAAACAGAATATAAAGAAAACACCTACATATACCTAATCAGAGTTTAACTGACAGATACTAACCATTATTTGGTGTCGTTTTCATAGAAATACTAAGAAATTATTTTTTTAAGGTTACCAACTTCTACTAAAATTTTCACTTATAACTTTGTTTTACTCACGTGAAAAACATAAAAATGTTTACCCAACATACATCCATGTTGACGAATATACGTATTCCAAATTTAAGAAATGTTAACGCCTGTTTCTCCTATTTATTATTTTAAAACGAATTCTTTTTTTTTTGGACTGAGAACATTGTTTTTGATTCTACATCGATTACATCCGTTTTCAGTTTTTAAATTGTGTTTTAATCCCTAGAGATTTTCTTTTTCACTTTTCAATCCCGAGAGAATCAGTAGTAACTTTAGCTCCAAATGTTTTGGGATGAAAACAACGTTTTTCGAGTAGATGAGATGAAAAGTATTTAACTCACCAAGAATAGTTCACCCGCTGTCAGCCTTCCGTTGAAGTGGTCTTCGTCATATGGTGCTCCGCTTTTATGTTTGCCTTCAGGTTTCGAAACGGACTGTTCCTCTAGGGGTATAAAATATGACCCGTACTAAAAAAAATAGTTTCTTAAGTTTATAAAAAAATACTTCTGTTCAAACGCCTGACGAAATTTGAATAGCACTTACGCACATCTTCTTTATTTTGCTATTTTTAATCTGTGTCAAAAACCTTCTGCTAATACAAAGCACATACAAACAGCGTCTCCAGTGTTTAATTTCTAAAATCCCAGTATAAATGAGAAAACCCTTTAACAACTTCCAAGCTGGGAGAAAAGAAAAATCTTAGAATGTACTAGTTGCTTCTCTTCCCGCGCAAATCATAGAATACAATCTAGCAAATCAGTTTTTCCGCTTATTAGTACCTGGCCTTAAGGCCATACCCAAATTTTCCGGGGTCCAGTGGCGCCGCCATTTAAAATAAATCATTTAAAAGGAAACGGAGATATCATTCAAAATTGTGTCTTGGTCAAGCCCTAGATAACCCTTAAAACTATTTTATGAACTACTGTTTATAATTTAAAGTGCGAACGTGAAGCTTTTCTACGCACATTAGCTAAAAGTGGCCGTTTTTCGCAAATGTGCGTAGAAAAGCTTCACGTTCTCACTTTAAACTACAAAAAGTAGTTTAAAAAATACTTTGAATGGGTATCTAGAACTTGACCAAGACACAATTTTAAATGATATCTCCGTTTCCTTTTAAATGATTTATTTTAAATGGCGGCGCCACTGGACCCCAGAAAATTTGGGTATGGCCTTAAGCTCTCACTGTTGAAAGGCGAAACGTTGTGGATCTGGGTTCCAAGTAGCATTTCACGTGTATGAAGCGGGCGTAAAATAGCACTTGCAGCTCGGGGGACGTAAAATTACACTACTCACCGGAGCGGTCTTCAATATTTTTTCGAAGTTGGTGTCAAAGTCAAACCTTTTCATTTCTGGTCCTGTGGAATTAGGCAGGCTTGTCGGTGGTATATTGCGTATAAATGGCTGCAAATATTACCAATTTAAGTACTTTTAAAGGTCTAAAAAAATAAAAAATATATTCTCGTATCACGTACTCCTCCGAAACGGCTCGACCAATTTTTATGAGTTTTTTATGTGTATTTGGTAGGTTTGAGAATAGGGACGTGGACTGGTTTTATTTTATTTAGTCCGTCAACTAGATTACCCAAAATTAAGGACCCATATTTTTTCGTTTAGCGAAGGAGGTAGTCAACATTCACGAAGATACAGCGCTTGGAAGTTTCGGAGTGGGAGTGATTTACGTCACTGTTGGTTAAAAATCGTAGCCAATCGTGACGTCACGCGAAATTTAAATGCGCTGTATCTTCGTCATTATTCGCTAATGAGATAAAAGAAAAAATACATATACCATATTTTTTTAATAATCTATCTAATTAGAAAAAAAAATAAATTGTCCTCATCCCAATAGTAAAGTATATATTATATGGCAAAACAACGTTAGCCAGGTCAACTAGTATATTTGTAAAAGGTCTAACAAAAATAATGATTAAACGAACTTACCTAAGTGAAGTTCTATCATAATTTTATGAGTTTATTAATTCGAAGATTTTAACTCCCACCCGACCCATGGAGATAGTAAATGCACGAACATGTCCTGTCTCCTCCCATTTAGGAAATGCCAAGACTTTTGTGCTGTGTGTATGTTTATTTTTTCAGCTCTAAACAGAATGACGGTCTAGACAAATTACAGTGACAGCTTCTGAATGAGACCATAGAGAAAGTCAAACTTTTTTCTCTGAAGTGTTCAGAAAACGCAAAGCATAGAGGAATATACCTGATAATTAAAATCGAGAATAAATAAACGAGAATAAAATACACTAAAACTAGTTGAATGAACTCAGTCCATGATTGAACAACTTTCCCCAAGGAACACGTATCGAAACATAAAAAGTAATGTTTGGCCTCCCATACAAGTTGACCGATCAGTTGATCCAAGTTTGTATGGAAATTCGAAAATTATTTTTTTTAATTATCACTGACAAAATTAATTCTTAAAATAGTTTCACTATATTTTGTTAGACTTATATAAGTTGAACACATAAAAACCCGTCTGCCTATTTATACACTAAGTGACACTCTCAGAATTATTATGAATCTAACGACACCTCTCAAGCTTAAATCTATCAAGCCGTTTAGACTGCAGAGCGTCTTATAGAAATATACATACACTCGAAAAACATAGCCCTTCTTATGACGCAGTCGGGTTAAAAGGTCTAATGAATATACTATACTTACATGCCTTTCATCTTTATCTTTATATCTTTTGTAAAAGCGGGTTTCGCCCTCAAGGGGAGCACTCTGCAAATCGCCTAACAGCGGCGGACAGTAAAAACTTTCCACGTAAATCCTGCAATAATTAGATAATGTCCCCTAAGCATTAAATAAATAAATATATAGGGACAAATTGCACAGATTGAGCTAGCCTAAAGTAAGTTTGAGATTTGTGTTATGGGATACTAACTCAACGATACTATATTTTATAACAAATACATATTTTATAATAAATAAACATCCGAAACCCAGGACAATTTGAAAAAGGCCATTTTTCAACTTGCCCTGACCGGGGATCGAACCCGGAACCTCTGGGTGGCGACTATTACTAGCACGGAGGTCGACTATAATAGTAATAATTACTTTTGGTACTAATTTTTGCACTGCATTCACAATAAATAAAACGCGGCAGTGCGAGTCGAACTCGCCCATGAAGGGTTCCGTAGCAGCAAGTAACATGATATAAAAGTTCTTGTAGTTCATTGTAACTTTGATCGATGTTTTAATAATAGTGTATTTTAATTTATGACGTATTAAAAAAAACTACAATTTTCTGTGGAAGTATGCATGGTAATGTACATCATATATTTTTTTTAGTTTTATCATTCTCTTATTTTAGAAGTTACAGGGGGATCATTTTACCACTTTGGAAGTGTCTCTCGCGCAAACTATTCAGTTTAGAATTTTTTTTATGAAACATCAATATTATTTTCGAAGACCTATCCATAGATACCCCCACGTAAGGGTTTGACGATTTGCCATTTGGCCCTAAAAACCTACGAATATTTTTATTAAGTACTAGCTGAAGCCCGCGACTTCATTCGCGTGGACTTTATGTCTCTGGAAAATGCTCATCAAGCTGGACAACTTTTACTAAGGCGACATTTTTATATCTTTTATAGTTTAGCTGGACCATTATGGTTCTGCATCAGGCGTTTCATTTTCCAAAATCATTTATACCCTATATGTTGCCCAGGCTTAAAAGCTATATAACAAAAAAAGTTTCATTCGAATCCGTCCAGTATTTCCGGAGATTAGCGTGTACAAACAGACAAATAGACACACATTTTTTTTTAATTTTTACTCTATTACTATGGCTCCATCGCCCCCTATTTTTTTTTTGGAAATATATTTAATGTACAGACACACTTTTTTTACTGTTTTATTATATGTATAGATATAGATATTGAAAATTTCAAAATATATCACGCGATTGTCCAATTTGATCCCACGACTATTTTTATCTTTTACTATTTGACTATTTTTGATATGATGATTTTATTTATACTTAGACTATTTTTGAGGTTTTTATTCGACATTGCCCTTCCAGCCTATAGCGTGTCTATCTACCCTAGTCATACTATTTTTATTGGCTTTTTAGGGTTCCGTAGTAAACAAGGAACCCTTATAGTTTCGCCATGTCTGTGTGTCTGTCCGTCCACGGTCCTACTCAGAAACTATAAGTACTAGAAAGCTGTAATTTGGCATGGATATGTATATTAATCATGGCAAAAAAGACGTAAAATAAAATCTGCAAAAATATATTTTTTTAGGTTAGCTGCCTATTACCGTTCGATTAGTTATGCTGGTTTATTTTATAAATAATTACGCTTGACCTTTTAAAATAATATATTTTACTAAAACACAAAGACAACCAACTGAAAAACAAAATACAACTCCAATTTCTTACGTTCAAATTAAAAATATAACATTCTAAAAAGTATTACTGTCTAAGCAGTTCGTAACACTCTCTTCCCCTAAACTAGAGCACAGGCAACCGCACCAACTTCCTAACCGGGCGTCTTAGTACACCTGCCTTGGTCGTTACATCCGCCACTCTTATATTGCCATCCTTTGCGGGATAAACTGCCGTAATTTTTCCTTTCGGCCATGTCCCTCGCGGAAGGTTATCATCTACAATGACAACGATGTCTCCTACTACAAGGTTTCGGTGTGGATTTGTGTTCACCTGTCTCGGTATCAAACTGGGGAGATATTCTTTAACCCATCTCTTCCAAAAGTGATCTGATAGTCGTATGGCCTTTTTCCAATTCTTACGACAAGTCAAATCTCGATCGCTTAGTTGAATTTGAGTTGCGCAATTTGAAGAGCTTGATCCTAGAAGAAAGTGGTTGGGTGTAAGAGCTTCTTCATCGGACTCAACAGCTACGAAGGTGAGAGGACGACTGTTGATAATTCCTTCAGCCTCAGCCAACACCGTTAGGAGAAGTTCTTCTTGAACCCCTTTTGATTGAGGTAAAGTTACCCTCAGAGCCGTCTTAACAGATCGAACCAACCTCTCCCAGCACCCTCCCATAAAGGGCGCAGCCGGTGGAATGAACCTCCATTTGATAAGGCTGTTGGCAGCGAACGTTGTTACAGGAGTTCCATAAAGTTCACGTAATTCCTTGGTAGCTCCGACGAAAGATGTCCCATTATCGCTCCATATTTCTGAAGGCGTACCACGTCTCGCTATAAAGCGTCGCAATGCCATTACTGCAGCGTCAGCCGACAGACTGTGAACTACCTCAATGTGAATGGCTCTTGTTGTTAGACAAGTTAATATAGCGACCCATCGTTTCTCCGATCGTCTTCCAATGCTCACAGTAAGGGGTCCAAAATAATCAAGCCCCGTAAAAGAAAATGCGCGTTTGTGATGCGCTAGGCGAGCTGGGGGTAAGTCACCAAATGGAGGGATTGATGCAACAGCTTTTCTATTCTTGCAAAATTGACATTGATACGTAACCTTCTTTATTATGCTTCTGAGGCGAAAAATAAAATATCGTTGTCTCATTTCATTTAATACGGTTTCGTTATTCGCATGTGCAAACTTTTGGTGATAAAACAAAATCAAAAGTTGAATGGCTCTGACGTTTCCATCGAGAATAATAGGATGTTGAACAAAATCACCCGTGTCGTCATCTAGCTTGGCCCGGCCCTTCAGACACATCAAACCGTCTTCGTCTATAAAGATTTCAAACTTCCGCAACTTATTACTTGCTTGCATAGGAGTGCCATTAATTATACTCTCGTATTCTGTAGTAAACGACGCTTGCTGGCAGGCAATGAACGTGTGTAAGCGAACCCTAACTAAATCTTCAGCAGTTGGGCTGACGGAAAATGCTGTTCCTAGGGTGCGGTTGCCGTTGCTTGAGTCTGTAATAACATAACGAGTGATATAGTTATCTAGCCATACAATACTTTTAATGTCTACCCCACTTTTTTTAAGACACCGAAACTTTAACAATCTTATATAATTTTGGGCTAGGGCTGATGCTCGTTGAAATTTTAACCAAGAACTGAAACGTTCTGGATTAGCAAGTAAAAAGAACTTACGTTCAGTTTCAACATTAAGGAACGTAAGTTCTGTTAAAGTACTATCTTTAGTACATTCATTATCTGTGACTGCCTCCGAAGGCCAGTCACCGCGAGATAAAAATAAAAATTTAGGACCCTCGAACCATCTATCGCTTATACTACCAGTTCGAAAACGAGTAGCTTCATCTGCGACATTATCCGCTGTTGGGATCCAATGCCATTCACTTTCAGAGGAAATTTCTAAAATTTCACTTGCTCTATGGGCGATAAATGTTTTGAGGGTATGAGACTTATTCCGAATCCAAGCCAAGACATTTTTAGAGTCACACCAGAAGAAACGCGCAGTTGGCTTGTTAGTACAAGCGGTACCAATGGCAGTGGCAAGCCGAGCTGCTATTAATGCCCCTTGCAACTCTAATCTAGGAATAGAAACTACTTTAATCGGTGCCACGCGAGCTTTGCTGATAATTAAGGACAGTTGTACTGAACCATCTGCAAAGACAAAACGCCAATATGCGACAGCAACGTAAGCTTCTTTACTCGCATCACAAAATACATGTAACTCTCTATCTACGACGTGAGAATCTGATGGTTTGAAGTAACAGCGAGGAATCCGTAATTTGGCTATCAGTGAAATATCTGAAAACCATTGCCTCCACTTTGAAACATCTTTAAAAGGCAACGTTTCATCCCAGCCTAAATTCTTTCGCCAAACTTCTTGGAAAAGAATACGACCTCTAATCGTCATAGGAGACAGGAGGCCTAATGGATCAAATATGCTCATAAGATGCGATAAAACGTTGCGTTTTGTTAATAATTTTGGAAAATCAGGTGATAGTAATCGAATATTAAACCCAATGACATCATCCAAAGGATACCAAATTAAACCCAACGTTCTTATGGATGTTTGAAAGCTTCCTAACTTAACATCGGAGTTTTGAATTTTTAACTCTGAAGGTATAAATTTCAAAGCTTTGGGACAGTTTGAAACCCAAGAACGCATCTCAAAACCCGCCTGTTGATGAATAAAGAATACATCTCTCGTTATAGCTGCCGCAGAATCAGAGCTATCAAAACTCCCCAAAAAGTCGTCCATATAATGGTTATTTAAAATTTCATTGACAGCGTCCGGAAATTTAGACTGGTATTCTAGGGCATTTCTGTTTTTAATATATAAGGCAGTAAATGGGCTTGAAGCTGCTCCAAAAATCATTGAAGACATCCTAAACAAAGTAATCGGCGCATCTGGAGATGTACGCCACAAAAAACGTTGCGCGTCCCTATCTTCAATACGTATTTTCACTTGAGGAAACATTTCACGTATATCTCCTGACACAGCCACCTTGCCTTCACGAAACCTTATAAGGATATCAAAAAGAGATTGAAGTAAATCAGGCCCTGATAAGAGCATACTATTAAGGCTTACACCACAACACTTCGCGGCTGCGTCGTGTACGACACGCAATTTACCGGGTTTATTGGGGTTAGTAACTCCAAAATGAGGTAAGTACCACGTGGCGTTTGGATTTGGAGAAGAAACACAAGGTTCCACATAACCCTTGTCGATAGTGGCTTGCATGTTGGTACGATATTGTTTTGCGTACTCTGGGTCTTTGACAAATTTTCGCTCAAGACTTGTATACCTACTTAGAGCTAAATTATAACTGCCCTTAGGAATGACAAGATTATCATCTCGCCAAAGAAGCCCTACCTCAAATTGACCACTAGGCAAGCGACGCGTAGTGTCCTCTAAAATATTGATTGCTCTTTCATCATCGACCGAACGAAGTTCCTTCTTTGTAATTCCTATTGAATCTAGCTTATAATAATCGTTAATCATAGATTTTATTTCGTCACACTCATCCAACGTACAGTGGTTGACAAAATCGACTTGTTTTGACCTACTTTGGATCATACCATATAAAACCCAACCTAAAGCAGTACGACACGCAACGGGTTGAGACTTCGTTCCACAACGTGTTTCCAAACCTATTGTAAGATGCCAGTTATCGACACCAATAAGGATAGTAGGAACAGCGTTCTCGTAAACCACGTTATCAATAATGTCTCGAAGGTATGGATATGACGTTAGCATTTGGCTACAAACCGACTGACGAGAACCTAGATTAAGATTTTTCATTGACCTAGCCTTGATTTGATAAAACTCGTTCGTAGAATTTCGACCACGAATATCAACACTTACTAACTCTACTGTTGTTTCTCTTGACAAACCTCCTACACAGTCAATATGCAATGAGGCATTTGGGCCCCTAGCTCCGACGAGTTCAGCTGTTTCAAAGTCCAGAAAAGTTCCGGACGAACCGTCATCCAGGAGGGCGAATGTATCTATGGAACGAGACGGGCCCCTAATTGTGACTGCAACAATCTTAAGTAGTGGTTTTAAAGAACTAACATTCGATTTGGATGTAGTATCTATATGAGCTACCTGTTGACTATCCGATTTCGTTATAGAATCAGACACATTTTGGTCAATAGAATTATCTTGCAATTCCATGGCTAGGTTCACCTCTTGAGGTGATTGATGTAATAATTTATGGTGCCTCTTGGCACATAAATCAATGTCACAAGCGTCTCTCGATTTACAATAAATATATCTATGGTTACCTTTTTTGAGACACCGATGACAAACTTTTTGTTCTTTAACCCAGCGCCACCTGTCATCAACTGTCAGAACCAAAAATTTTTGACAAGAAGTGACAGCATGACTTTTTGATTGGCAGAAACTGCATACTTCTTGGTTTGACTTTTTGTCAACAGATATCGCATTGGGCTTCGAAACTGATTCTGTGCAAACAACGGCTTTGATTTTTTCTTTATTTTGGTTTTTAAAAGAATTGGTTAACATACCGGAGTCTATATAGGCAAACTTGCTTCTAACTTCAGCTTCGAAGTCCAAAAATTGGGACAACAGCTCCAATCTGCTGCACGTAGAAGCTCTATTGAAGGCGAAATGGGCCCACTGGCCCCGTAAAGTAGGGGGCATCTTACCGACAATTACATTGCTCAATTCCGGTGCAGACAGGTACTCGTTCTGATTGAGCAGCCTAATCGTGTCCACACAATTGCGGACTTTGCAAGCAAAGTCGGTTATCTCCTTAGACTCTAAAGAAACGAGATTAGGGAACGATTTAATTCTATTTACTTCTTGTAGAACTATCAGTTCACTCTGGCCAAACGTTCGATGCAGTTGGGCAATTATGTCCTCTGGGTCCGAGGCCGCCACTAATCGGATACCGACGGCGTCTCGGGCTGCTCCCCGTAAGGCGTTACTAAGCCTAGCCAAATTTTCTGCCGTCGTGTAGGCAGACTTAGAGCTGTCATAAATCCTTTTAAATATTAGCCAATCGGAAATTTTTCCATCAAACACAGGTAATGGTATATTATTTACCTTTGGTTTCCTGGCAGCGAGCTCCGAGATGGCGAAGGCCAGCGAATTCAAGTCATTGTGTTGGGGTGTGTTAGGTGTGTTTATATCTTTATTGCAAATAGTGTAAGGGTTTCGTTGCGGCACGAAGGGGGCGCTCGGGCAGTCATAAGTAGATTTGCCTGGGAGCGCACCGTGCGTCGCAGTGGGCTGGGATAGGGGCACCGGCGCCGCCGTGAAAGCAGCATGCGCTGCCGTAGTCACGTCGACTGCAAGGCCGGTTGCCTCGCCCACATTTGGAACAGCTACAAAACCCTGTGAACACGCGTTAAAGTTATCGGCCTGCGTACGACTAAGCCATGTTTCCACGTCTACTCTAGAACGGGTACTACCGACAAGTGGGTGTCGTGTATGCCGAGAACTGCTGGGTAGGCTATCTAATTCTGCGAGCTCAGCTTGCAGCTGAAGCTCTGCCACTGCCCGCTCTCTTTCTAGAGCGGCGCGCTCTCGTTCTACGGCTCTAAGTTCTAAACTACGCTCACGCTCACGTTCCCGTTCAAAGGCTTTACGCTCCCGCTCCGCGGCAACACGCTCTCGTTCGGACTCCAAATCGGATAGGCGGCGTGCATGCTCCGCTTGCAAAGCGAGCTTACGCACCGTCCTCGATGACGTTGAAGATTTGTGAGAGCTGGCGCCGTCGGATGTTCGTGGGATGTCTTCGCCAGGTTGTGACTCACTTTGCACTTTAACATCAACACTTTTATTGGTCGCAGCCTTTTTCTGGCTTCGCGTAATCATTTTATCTTGTAGCAATTATTTACAGAAATATAAATTTTAAATTTTGAATTTTAAGCTCAAGGACCAAAAATATTACCGTTCGATTAGTTATGCTGGTTTATTTTATAAATAATTACGCTTGACCTTTTAAAATAATATATTTTACTAAAACACAAAGACAACCAACTGAAAAACAAAATACAACTCCAATTTCTTACGTTCAAATTAAAAATATAACATTCTAAAAAGTATTACTGTCTAAGCAGTTCGTAACACTGCCAAACAAGTAAAGTGGTACTCAATATTTTTTTTCTCGACAACCAAATGGTGTCGGATATCGTTGAATAGGTCTTTCAAAAATATTATGAGCTTGTGAACACCATTTTTCGATTTAGGGATCCGTTTCCGAAATATTTGGGTTTAAAGAGCAAATTTTTGTTGGAGGCAAGTGTCCCCCCCCCCCCCCCCATATCTGCTACTAAACGGTTATATATGGCCACGTGAAAAAATTCACAGCTATAGTATATATAATGTAGTTTAAAGGAAAACTAACGTTGGAGTGATGACATCAGATGTTTTGAGAAGAATTGGTCGCAGGTCGCACAAAATCGGGATAAGTGGAAGGATATGGGGGAGACCTTTGCCCAGCAGTGGGACAATAAAGGTTAATAAAAAAAAAAGGAAAACTAACAGAGCTAAGTAGGGTAAACAAATTAAAAAGTTATAGGCGATCAACTTATAAATGTACTCGGAAAAAGAAAATTTCATACAAATTCAATAGATAAATTATTTTTACATGTTTTAGTGGCATGAACTTAAAGTTGGCATTCGTAACTACGGAACCCTGCACTGCGCGTGGCCCGACACGCACTTGGCCAATTATTTTTATTTTACTTTACTTAAAGCCTTGGGCTTTCTCTCCTTGTCAATCATGGTGATACAGAGACAAGTGAGAAGGAAAAAAAAGACGCACAAGAAATATATTAATAAAAAATATACTTACATGGTAGTTAATGCGTATGGCACCAAAAAAGCGAATACTAGTGAAATCATTTTGATTATTTCCCAAGGGACAACCGTCCCCGAGTAATGCTTTACCCACCGCAATCCCGGGTTTTTATACCGAAGAATTGCTAATAATGCGATGGTAATGTGATTCAAATTGAACAATTATTATTAAATTATTTATAGGGAATTAAGTTGTGACAGGCAGTTTGAGTATTTAGTATTGAGTTGATGGATTTTTTTATAGACGAATTAATATTTGCATACATATTATTTTTAACCCGCGACCTAAAAAGAGGGGTGTTATATGTTTGACGCCAATGTTTGTCCGTCTATCGGACTGTCTGTCTTAATTTAGATTATATCATAAATCATAGTATTTCTAAAGTAATGCATATAAGTGAGATATAACGCAAAAAATACTTTTTGGGGTTCTTTAGCGAGATCATGTCGCCTTGCCTTACTCCTCTTTTCACGGGAATTGGTTAGGAGCAGCTGAGTCGTAGATTTATTTTATGACTTCTATGTATCTTGTGTCGACAAGGTTTCTTTTAAGAAAATGTAACACCGCTCAATGTTCATTAGTGTCGAAAACTTTCTCATAGTCCAAAAAACTTGAGAGGTATCAAGGGACACCCGGATGGAACGAAGTTCCTTTCGATTAATTAGGAGAGAGAGAGAGACAGACAGAGAAACGCGCGCACGCCGCACGGCTTACAACTATAGCAAAAAGTGTCGTTACAACTTTTGGTCTTAATTTTTTCCGTCTAGCCTCCTTTCGCAACGCGCGATAAGGAACTACGTTCCAAAAACCGACTACAACTTATATTTTATATATATATATATATATATATATATATATATATATATATTGGCATATTGTACTCTATCTTTTTAATTTTCTATGACCAGTTTTATAGTGTGTATGTGTAAAAGATAGTTAATACATAAATAAAGAATCAATGAGTTTTTTGCAAAAAAAATTTTTTGTGCAAGCTTTTTTTGTAAGGCCCAAGTTCTTATTAAGACAAATGGAGTAAGCCCAAACTCGATGGAGTTGCATCGTTTTATTACTGAGTTCCATCAACCATCTTTCGTCTTTTTACTTTAAACATACATTCATACAAGATACATTGCACATACATACATACTATCACGTCTATCCCTAATCGGGCAGACAGAGCATTTTGGGTTTTGCGGCTTTAAGTAGAGCCCTGAGCCGCAAGACTCGAAGGCCACTTTTAGCGTAGCATACATTGCAAGTTAAATAAAAGCTTGGCAAATACTCAAAGTCAAAGTCAAAGTCAAAATCATTTATTTATCTTTGGATATTTGTATCACTTGATAATTGTCACTTTTTTTTCGATTTCTTATAAGGTAAATGTTGACGTCAGATCATTTAGCTAAGTTTACTGTCGCTTCCTAAGCGCAAGTACAGAAAAAACGGTAACAAACTGTACTGAAGCATTTTCTCCAATAACGTCAACTTACAATTATACTGGTATTAAAATTAGATATGTGGACTGAACTGAGAATACATTGTTATGTCATAATTATTAATTAAGCATGATGTTAAGTTTAAAATTATTGTCAACTAGCCGAAGCCCGCGACTTCGTTCGCGTGGACTTTACATCTCTGGAAAATGCTCATTAGGCTGGACAACTTTTACTAAGGCGGCATTTTTATATCTCTTATAGTTTAGCTGGACCATTATGGTTCTGCATCAGGCGTTCCATTTTCCAAAATAATTTATACCCTATGTTGCCCAGGCTTAATAGCTATATAACAAAAAAAGTTTCATTCGAATCCGTCCAGTATTTCCGGAGATTAGCGTGTACAAACAGACAAACAGACATACAGACAAACTGACAGACATTTTTTTTAAAATTCTTACTCTATTACTACGTCTCCATCGCCCCCAATATTTTTTTTGGAAATATATTTAATGTACAGACACACTTTTTTTACTGTTTTATTATATGTATAGATAGATTTGTAAATTTTGTACTAAAACATGTACAGAATGTTCTTAAATTATGACATTTGTGAATGTACGAATACAAACCTTTAAGAGGGACCCGCGCCAAGCTCAAGCCAGACATTAAGAATCCCCCGACCCTAGACTTCTCCATACAAACGTAGTCTACGTTTAATTTTGAAACCACATGTCAGATTCCGGTAAAAATTGGTAATTGTAAAGAAATTGCAATTATCTAGGGTTATAACTGGTTTCCTATAGTAAAATTATGAACTGGAAATATAACGATGTAGAAGTTTCCCATACTAATGGTCAAAAATGATATAAAACACTATATTCTATTTCAAGTTCATATTTTTAGTGTCGGAAACTAGTTATAAACCTAGATAATTGCAATATCTTTGAAATAACAAAATTTTGCCCAAATCGGACATGTCGTTTTGAAATAAAACGTAGACTACGTTTGTATGGATAGTTGTATTTTGGTCTAGGGTCGGGGGACCCTTAAGTTACTATGTACACTTCAGATCCCGTTCGTATCGCTGGGCAGCGACGTGGGTCGTCGCGTGAAGGTGTTCGAGGGCACTTCGCCGGTATCTGGCGACTTCGTGGTGGAAGACGTGGACGTGGAGGGCTGCACGCACCGCCGCCTCGTGTTCTTGGACAACCAGTTCCTGGTGCAATCCGAAGCCAGGCTTAAAACAGGTGAAAATATAGTACTTTTTTAATCCTGTACTTTCTGTCTTTTGAATAGTCATGAACACTAATATGAGAACTTGATAACTAACGACTTCCACAAAAAAGGGTTGTCAATTCGTTGTGTTTTTTTTAAATGTATGTTCACCGATTATTCGATAACGCCTGAACCGATCTGGAAAATTCTTTTGTTTGATAAAGGGCTCACTCGCATTTTTTGACCTTTCTTAACAACTGTTGCAGAATAGTTTTTAAAAATATGTGTCTGGTGGTATGACACTTTTTTACGCTTTACTTCTTAGCTTAGTATTTTCAATGAAAGGTTTTCCAGATTTAAAACGTAATATCTTAATTGATTTCAGTTAAAAAGAAAAACAAGACGCGGTTTGTAGTGGACTTTGGTCACATCTCGCTGTACCACTCGTTTATGTGCGTTGGCGCGCAGTTGTGCCAACCTGCCGAAAACGTTGCTGTGCTGGGGCTCGGCGGCGGCGGCCTATGCATGTTTCTCAGGAACTGCTACCAACATACGAAGGTAAGATGACTATAAGCATTTGTGCCAACCTGCCGAAAACGTTGCTGTGCTGGGGCTCGGCGGCGGCGGCCTATGCATGTTTCTCAGGAACTGCTACCAACATACGAAGGTAAGATGACTATAAGCATTTGTGCCAACCTGCCGGAAACGTCGCTGTGTTAGGTTTAGGCGTAGCTGTGCATGTTTCTCAGGAACTGCTACCAACACATGAAGGTAAGACGACGTTAAGCAGTTGTGCCAACCTGCTGGGAACGTCGCTCGCTGTGTTAGGGTTAGGCGTAGCTGCGCATCTTTCTCAGGTACTGCTAGTGCTACCAACATACGAAGGTAAGATGACTATAAGCATTTGTGCCAACCTGCCGGAAACGTCGCTGTGTTAGGGTTAGGCGTAGCTGTGCATGTTTCTCAGGAACTGCTACCAACATACGAAGGTAAGATGATGTTAAGCAGTTGTGCCAACCTGCCGGGAATGTCGCTGTATTAGAATAAGGCATAACCTATGCATCATCAACATCATCATCAGGTCTTTTTATCTCCACTGCAGGAGCACGACCCTCTGTATTACCAGAGACATACTATGCATGTTTCTCGAGAACTGCTACCAACACATTAAGGTTTTACGTGCGTGTAAGTGGCCAACACGGGCATCAGATTTTTTAAGCTGCCAAAAGGCATCTGATATAACTTGACGACTGCTATACAGTAGTTACGGGACCAACGACTTGTCTTGCTTTCCGAAGCAGGATGGGGCTTCAGAGTCGCCCATCTAACTGCGGACTACGCTCAGTGTCGCTTAACTTGCAAAATGCTAGTATTGCGTACCCAATAATAAAAAAAGAAATAGGAAGAAGTGACAATTATGAAATGATACAAATATTCAAAGATAAATAAACTTGACTTTGACTTTGACTCCCGCCGGGCCACCAAGCTCCTCTACGAAGCATGAAGGTAAGATTACGCGAAAAACGCTCCCACGGCAAGAGCTCTACAATTGCTCGGTGACATGCTCGGTCAACAATTGGACGTAGACATATTTAATGATTCTATTAATAATTTTATAAATAAGTTAGTATTGTATTTAAATTCTATAAATTTTATTATTTAATTTAATCGTTTGACATTCTAAATTGACTAACTTGACTTTGTTTTATTTTTTGATATTTATGTAACGTTTTACTAATATTTGACATTTAATTGTAAGTTAATAATAATTAATTATTTGACTGTTTAACATGCGGATGCTTTGGTTCATGTAAACTGTTAATCTGTGTGCAATTTAAATAAATAAATAAATAAATAACATCAGGCAGGCGCCCGGCACCGGCGTTTCTTCTTGGCACGATCTTAAGATTCCATTCTTGGCCAGAAAACGCACTCTGGACTCCCAAAGTACTATATCTAAAGATGCAACGCGCGCTAACATAAACAGGACTTGGAAACTCTTTTTGACGTAGGGTTATAGGCACACTTCAAGTACCTATATGCAAAGTGAAGTGTGCCTATAACTCGACCATAAAAAAATGCTCGGTCGGTGATAAAGACAAAAGACTTTTATTTTTCTTCTTCTAGAAATCGCAATAAGACAATCTCGCTCTATCAATGTTAAGCCCTTGATTTATTTCATATTTCCAGTTGACGACCTCCGTGGCGTAGTGGTCACCATGCTCGTCCACCAGAGGTTCCGGGTTCGATCCCCGGTCAGGGCAAGTTGGAAAATTGCCTTTTTCAAATTGTGGGAGCCAGGGTGGCTTTTACGCGGTACCTAAAAAAATAAAGAGCGTGACGATAAGATGAGCGCCCCTTCTCGCGCTGATCCATGCATTACAACCACATGTGTAAAATGAAATACTCTGGCCCACACAGATGTTCTGTGTCCACCTGGGCTTATCGTCAGGCTGAAACAAACGGTCATTGTAATCAATCAGATCACCGATCCATTACAATAATCACAATGAAATGAGTCATGGCCAAGTCACAGCAAAGTACGCAAACGAGTTGTGCACAGTACGGCGGCTCGAACAAGACTGAGTATTTTATCGACTGAGCGACGCTTTTATACTATACTAGTTTTATGTAGGTAAATAAACATTTATCTCCCACATATATATGTGTGTTTTGTTATAAAATATAATATCGTTGAGTTAGTATCCCATAACAGTCTTGCACTTACTTTGGGACTTGCTCAATCTGTGTTATTTGTCCCTATATATTTATTTATTAGGTGACTGCAGTTGACTTCGACCCAGCGATGTTGCACGTGGCTCGAAACCACTTCGAGCTGACGGTGGACGATCGACTCGAGGTGCAGATCAAAGATGGACTGGACTTCTTGAGGGACGAGGCTGTTAAGGGTAAGGAATTAGTATAGTCATGAGTCAAATGAAAATATTTTGTAGGTCCTTGTAGGCAGCTTGCAAAATCTAGTAAGTACCTTTTAATTTTTATTGCATCATACATATAGTATGATAAAATTAAAACATATAGTATAATGTAACGAAATTAAAATAACAGTCAAAAACTAAAAAAGTGGCTTTTCCATACAAAAGTGAGCCGCCCGGGCAATTTCTATGTGTATGTCGTTTTTTTTTGTTTTTTTTTTGCTGTTATTTTATTATCATTTTAATATAGTGATCTAGTATGGTCCATACTATTTATTACGGGTAGCTCCCTTCCACGTTGTATATATGTCGCAGTTATATTGTATAATCCGTTGTTATTCAAAAACTCTAGCTGTTTGGCATTACAGCTTGGTTTTGTAAAACAGCTGAAAATAGTTCAGCTCGATTGTCAATGAGTTACGTAATTGCGTTTAACAAAACAGCTAGTCGAGCTAGCAGCTAGCAGATAGGGTTACCATTATTGAATAAAACTGTTACTAAACAAAATAATATATGAGGGGACAATAGTTGTTATTTATTATTTTTATTTTACTCCTGGGATGGAAATAAAAACTCAATTCAACTCCTTACTAAATAATTCAGTCTCCAACATCATAAAACACCAATGAAAAATGATATTCAGCTCGATGCAATTGTATATAGAAATTTCGTAAACCAGACAACTCAATGACGTAGCGATTTCTTACGGCCAATTGATCCACGTGAATTTTCCATCTTGC
Organism: Acrobasis consociella; assembly: GCA_963555685.1. Lineage (NCBI taxonomy): Eukaryota > Metazoa > Arthropoda > Insecta > Lepidoptera > Pyralidae > Acrobasis > Acrobasis consociella. The sequence goes on from OY743106.1 coordinate 2,719,218, forward strand.
CGAAAGGCGGGCGTCGAAATAACAATATGGGATCCAAGCTAAAGGTCTGCTTTATTCTTTTCAATCTTTTGCAGTCCGAAATCAAAAAAGATGTCCCCGATGTCTCTCGATGAAAACAGCTTAGTCCCGGAACTCAGCGAAGAATTTACTTTATGGGAGGCTATATTTGTTGTTATAACACTGACATTTCACAAGCCTGTGGCAGAATTCCGAACTAATCGATCTACAATCTTACGTTAGCTAGTTTGTGAAACGTAACACAGACTATCTAGCTGAACGATTTACAGCTGTATTACAAAACCGAGCTGTAATGCCAAACAGCTAGTTTTTGAATAACAGCGGATTATACAATCCAACTGCGACATATACATTTGAGCGCGGGACAGTTTGTTTTCAACGAAAACCTACTGAGTACTTAGTACCTGGTAAAATCTAGTTTCATAAACATACAATATTTCCAGGCAGCAAATACGAAGCTGTGATGTTCGACATGGACAGCAAGGATCGAACCCTGGGCCTGTCGTGTCCGCCCAAACAGTTCCTAGACAACAACGTGCTGGAAGACGTAAAGACGATACTTACGACCGATGGTAAATACTTACATACTTCTCAATTTAGCGTACATGGACAGCAAGGATGTAACCATGGACCTGACATATAAGGGTTTTAAAAAAAGAATAAAAATAATTAGGTATCCAATATCCGCAGCTTATTCGGAGGGGTAATTTCAGTGTCTTGAATCTTATGCCTAGTTATAAGAATGAAATGGCTTGCAATGCACTTCTAGTGTCTAAACGAACAGGTGCCGAGTTCTAACGCGAGCTAAATTAAACCATATCGCATACAACATTGAGTAGATATTTCTTTGAATTCCTTTGCTGAGTGAGACTTCTGTACGTGGTCATGCTTACATAGAGTACGCCTTTTATTTTAGTTTTTAAGAAATTAAATATTATGTTCATTTCTTTTATTGTGGTACAGATAGGTTTAATAAGAATAAAAATATACATTCCAGGCCACTTCATCCTCAACCTGGTATGCCGCGACACCGTCCTGCAAGCCTCCATACTGCAGACCATCAAGCAGCACTTCAGGCACATCGTCACGGTCAAACTGTACGAAGAAGTCAACGAGATCGTGTTCGCCACAAACAGCAGGAGGTCCTACAGGTTTGTCTTCTTTTTTTTTAACCGTTTAACCTTTAACCGTTTTTAACAGACTTTAAAAAAAGGAGGTTATCAATTCGATTGTATGTTTTTTTTTGGTTGTATGTGACATGATATCTTCGGCAACCGTGGACCGATTTTGATGATTCTTTTTTTATTTGAAAGCCCTTACTCTCAAGTTGGTCCCATATTAATTTGGTGAAAACACGATGAAGACCTTTGGAGATATGGAAAAAACTCCTGAAAAAAATTGAAGTCGGTTTTTTTTTTTTTACAAATTTAATTATTTTTCACATCAATGTATATTCAGCAGCGAGGAGGCGTAGGCTATATCCTCTGGCTGCTCTGGCCAAGTATGGCTCTGATAGTACAGAGAGGGTCGAGCTCCTGCAGTGGAGACAAAAAAACCTGATGATGATGAATGTATTCTCAGTCCACATTTCAAATTTTAAAATCAGTATATTTAGGTACTCTCCTGGATCAAAAATTAAATTATTTGGTACTCATTAGGGAAACGTCACAATAATGTGACTTGACTGTGATCACATTCATTTTCAAAGTGATTTTATATTTATTATTGTAGAAAAACTGATTCTCCTGACTGAGACTCCCAAGAAACTACGACGTGCTATTTCATTCAAATCCCATAGACAATTTTTGTTTTGACGTTTAGAAAAAAGTATCTGACTTGACTTGTTTGAAACTAGCGGATTATAAAATAACATAGCAATGTATGTAGTAGGCGACCAATACTGTGAAAATGAGTTTTAGTTTGAGTATTGGCAGGCCTGTCTCACTCCGCGGTAGGTATTAAAAACGCAAGTACAAAAAAGTACATACGGCGGCCACGCCAGGGTGGCTAATCAGTGCGGCAGAAAAGGTAAGTGTTGCGCGATAGAAAGAGACGGAAAGAGATGGAACGTCTAGGTGAATATAACTGTAGGTTATTAGCGTTGTGCGATCTGAATTGAACTTAATTGTGTCGTAGTGAGAGTCGCTATTCCTTTAATTGATTTTTCCGAGTGAATTTTCTGTACTTGTACTATTATGTATTCTGTGGTATTGGTCGCCTACTCAAGGTAGGCTTTGTCAACTGCAAGAGCACGACCCTCTCTGTGAATACTTGGCCAGAGCAGCCAGAGGACTTGGCCTACACTCTCCTCGCTGGTTGGAAAGGTCCCACTGATGTTCATAAGCTTTGTTTAGCTGGTATTTCCTAAGTCGCCTTCTACGAAATCCACGGGAGGACTTGGAGTGGCCCTATTCTACTCTGCCGGAAATCACACGGCACTATACAAATATCCAAAGATAAATGATTATTGTCTTTTGCCTTTAACAGAATGGACGATCTGGAGCAGGCTGTGAAGAAGTTGAACACAGCAGCGCGGGAGAGCGGGCTGGTGGCTGTGAAATGCGTCGATCTGAAGGACTTCATTCAGTCGGTCACTGTTATTTCTTAGTTTTAATCTTTAGGCTTTATGGTCTTATAGCCCTAGGCAGGGCCGTGTCATGTCACAGGTATCGAAAATATACCTACATTATTAAATTTAGTGACGCGAATCATGTCTAGAGTAATAAGAATGAAATTGGCTTGCAATGCACTTCTAGGTATCTAAACGAAGAGGTGTCGAGTTCTGACGCGAGCTAAATTAAACCATATCGCTAACGACATTGAGTAGATATTTGTCAGAATCCCTTTGCTGTACTTATTCTATGTCCAAGGCTCTCGTCTACCCTATTAGGGATGACGTGATAGTGTTTATAAGCCTCCAATTCGCTCAATCGCAGAATGACTTTTTTGCAAAATGTCCCATTTCTTACGCTTGCGCAGTAGTCTGCTTTCCAACCATCATCTACTAGTACCATAGATTTAGAAGGTATAAGATGGATATAGAGTATTGTAAAATGTGACCAGAAACGAAATATTTCTGTGTAACTTTTTATGGTTTGTATTTGTAACTACTACACAAACTATGGGTAAAGCAGTACGATACCATCTTTCCAGTGTAAGATAACTTACAAATTGACACAGTTTACAATTTGGAAAATCCAATTTTCGTGTAACGATGTTCGAGCCAGGGTGACAATGGGTGACATGTTTTGTATGAAAACTTGTCTTATTGTCAAATTGATCGCTATCTCTTTTGCTCTTATGAAGATGACACTTATCATATTATCTGTCACACTCGGCTAGTGTGGTCTTTTTACGTAGTAAAAAAAATTCTATGTCTATGACTAGTACCTAGTACTGTCATACTTGACACTTGTGAAGTGACTAAGTGATTCGAATCGACGCACACAATTTAAACAATTTTTTTGGATTTTCCGTCTTCTTTTTTCATCGTGCTTTAGCTATAAACAGTTACCTCGAAATAAATCGATAGATACGAATTTCCACTTTTTCTCTCGGGGATCTATTTTACAGTCATAGAGATTTCGACCCTGACTAGGCGCGATATACTCATTTTATACTCAGGTATGGCCGATGCCATGCCTACAAATGTGTGAAGAGTAACATGAATTAGACATTTTGCTCATTCTTTAATTCCTCTTATTCAAAGATATTTTAAACGCAATGGCGGTCACCTGGTAGACAAACAATTAAAAATAGATTGTCTGCAATGCTAAAACAAGGTGTTCAATCTTTCTGAACTGAAGTAATTTTGAAGTGGAAGAAAACTTGTGGCGCGTTGGGCTGCACGGAAAGCATTTTTTGAGATGGGCAAAAACTATTGAACTCGCGACACTGTTACGTTACCGACACCACGTTTTCACTTCTGTCGGCAATCCCGTAGTGCAACAGATTTTATTTTTGAAATAAGTGTTAAGTTAGATAATAAGCTGTTTTAATTTGAAAAGTTTGAGTTAACTTATATTTTTAAATAAACATGTTTTTTGTACATTGTACATTCATGATATATTTAGGAACTTTGAACTAATCATAGATCTAAAAATTGTAGGTCGATGGAACTATTGATTTGATACATCATCTGTAAACGAGAGCATATGTGTCAAAGTCAAATGTTTAACTATTGATTTATTTTTATTGACAGGTGAAGATATTGATTTATTTTTATCAACAGGGGAGGATGAGAAATTGATAGAGATCTATTACAAACTATCCACTGTATTATAATATTTGTATATTTTTTGTAAAATTGTTTTACTGTGATAATGTAAGCATAAAATGAAACGAAACATTAAAATGAATGCATTTAATGCCGTTGTTTTTCATTCATCGAGAGTAAGACTAGCACTCGCATCCGTCCGCGTCTGTACACACACGCACGCACACAAGCAATCGCATATCGCAACACGTAACATTAGGCTCCCTAATTTATCACAATTGGCACCTAGAGGTCTAACAACAATAAAAATATTACAAACAATAATTTAAAATATACATAATATTCGCAAGGAAATAAATTACAATAGCCATTCGATTAACGCACTTAAGCACAAACTTATACAGTTTAAAATACTTTCTTCAACATATTTTTAAAACTTTTCTTCTTCTTGCCCCCTCTTTCACTTTCCGGATGCCCGTTTTGGGATATTTCCGTGGATTCGGACCAAAGACTGCCCGTGGGGGACTCAGAGGCGGCTTTCTTATCTAATTTGCCGTTGAATATCGGTTCTAAGGTTCTCACGACCGGGCTTGGTGTGCTCCTACTGCTCTGCCTGCTGAAGGTCCTCAAAAAAGCTGGTGACGAAAGCCGTCTCGTCTTCATAGTTTTAGATTTGAGGCTGTTGAAGAAAGAACCGTTGGTTTTGGGCAGTTCCTTCTTTATTTCAACGGTATCGTTGAATTCTTTTGGCTCTGGTACGGGCGCATAGAACTCTTCCTCGTCCAAAGGGATTGGGTTCTCTTGCAGTTTGCCAATGCTGTCTTGCCGGCTCCACGTTCTGGTTTCGGCATCAGCATTTCTGTGTATTATCGATGTTTTTCTCCGTCTGTTCTTCCTGGCGACTTTCCACTCGCCGTCGTCATCGTCGTCGCCTTCCATGGACTGCCTCGCGATCTGCAGTGCTTCCTCGCTCGGCCTTCGCTTTTTAGCTGACGGCGTTTCATGTCCACTGACACCTTCTACGGATTTTCTTCTCAACTTTTCGTTCTTCTTTTTGGATTTCTTGGTGATTGGTATAAGTATTGGTTCAGGTTTGCGCGTTTTCTTAAAATAATAGAAGGCGGCAGCGATGATTATGATTTGGAGTACGATGAATTTGAAGAATGTGATGTTTCCGAACCAGCTTTCTCGTTCTTCCATGAGAAGTTTCACAGCGGAGGCCATGTCTCGCAGCTGGTCGTGTAATGCCGTCATTTGCTCTAAGTACTTCTGCTCTCGCTCGTTGCTCTTCCGTCGCTCCTCCGTCATTTGTGCGACAGTCTTCTCGAAGGTCTTCTGCATCTCCTCTACTTGCTTTTTGTACCGCCTGCTCAGCTCCTCGAGGTATTGTCCCGATAGAGACATGTTCCTCTCTAGTGTCTGAAATGAGATAATTAAAAATGTTATTGAAAATTTCTGAAGACGCTCTAATAAAATAACAGTTTATATTAAATTTATATTTAGAATGAAATTAAAAATGCTTGTAGGCAGCTTTAGGTCGGTCATTATAAAATTCTTGGGAGGCCTACATGCAGCAGTAGATGACAAACACCTGACAGCAAAGTACCTTTTTCTTATCATTTTGTACCAAAACCCTGTTTGAGATAGATAATTTAGATTTGCACGATGACCTCCGTGGCGTAGTGGTTACCATGCTAGTCCGCCACCCAGAGGTGCCGGGATCGATCGCCGGCCAGGCAAGTTGGAAAATGGCCTTTTTCAAATTGTCTTTTGTCTTGGATGTTTATCTATATATTATGTATTTGTTATAAAATATAGTATCGTTAAGTTAGTATCCCACAACACAAACCTCGATCTTACTTTAGCTATTTGCCAATTATAACTCTAAATTGTTAGATCGAACATTGTGCAAAATTAAAGAGATAAAAAGAAAAATACACACCTTAACCCTATTTGACAACCTCAGGAATACTGATTCTTTTTGGAAAGTTGTCTGAGCCAGGTTCTCTTTTGGTGAAGTCAAGGTGCCGGCCGGAGTAGGGTCCACGGCCATCTGGTCCAACTCCGACATGAAGTTGTCGCTGTCCATCATTATCGGATCGTTCATCTCTTCGACCACAATGTTGTTCACTTCTTTTGGCTTCTCTGTAGTAAATTCAGCTTTGCCGTTTTTGCCATCACTCTTTAAAATCGCTTCCTTATTATCAGCATCATTCACATCTACTGGCTTATCGGTATCAGTAGCAACTACCTCCGACGGCTGCTCTATTGGCTTTTCTTCATAAACTGGAACTGGCTCCTCTTTTTTATCGTCTATTTTATCGTTCTCTTCTTTTGTCGGTTCAAGTATATTCGCAACATTTTCCGCTTGTTCAGAACTAACTGGTTTATCGTCTTGATGAATAGTTTGAGTGGTTTTGTCTTCACTAGAGCCATTGTTTTTGTCAAGCATCATTTTAACATCTTGTTCTGTATTTGTTTCGCTATTTACTTTTTGGGGCGATTCGTCGACGGTAATGTTACTAGTAACATTTAGTTCTGTTTCGAAACTTGTGTTTAATACGACTTTCTTCTCTTTAATAGCTAAAATATTACATAAAGCGGCTAAATACTTTCCCGGAAACAAAGCGTGCATGTAAGCGACGCGCTCCTCGCTGAACTCTATAGTCTTTGTACTTTTAAAGTCTAGACCGAAGGGCTGACAGATGCCCGTGCACTTCAAAGTCTCTCGGAGGAACACTTGACGCACTAAACTAACTAATTTGTCCGAACTACAGCTAATCAGTTCATACACTTCATTGTAAAGAGTTTCACTGCAATTATCACATACAATAATATGGCTTGGAGAGCAACACCGTTTGTACATATTTTCTATAGACGACGTATCGTTATGTTCACAGGACACATTTTTAGGAACTTCAGTTTTAACTAGGGCTTGCGCGGCTTTCTTCATGATGGACATGACCGCGTCTCTCGCGGAACCGAATAGGTTTTTCGATGGCTCTGTTTCTACAATAGGTACATCAGGGACATCGATGACGTCATCATCCTCATCGTCGTCGATGTGCGCTGCATGTTGCGAGCTCTCCTTCTCCAGAACTTCGAATTCCGATGTGCCGTACACTTTGAACAGCGATATCGGGCAGTAATGTTCAGAGCCATGATGCGAGAGCATCTCCACTTTGATAAATTTTCCAAATAAGTGCGGGTACAAGTCGAAACTTTGCACGTCTCTCATTTCTTTGGCGGTAAACTGACCGACGCTGGCCCATTCCCTCGTCGGGAACCGGTCGCTGAAGTACACAGCGATGTCTTTGGGGATGGAGGAGAACAACTCGAAGTTTGCGATCTCGATCTTTTGAGCTTGGACAGCCTCGCACAGTTCGACGACGAACCAGATGCGGCTGTTGCACGTATTGAGCATATACTCATCTCTGTTGGGAGACAGAATGGAGCTGGCCGATCCAGCTTCTGGGTTTACTGCTACTATTTTAGCCCCGCAAGCTGGCGAGGCGTAGTTCTTCGACCGTAATTTCGTACTTTTATTGCTAAAATTTGTATTGCTATGACTAGGTTGACTCGAGTGATTGAGCACTGTGTCTTTTTTCTCGGCCTCCGCCAGCTGTTTCTGCGCCCACTCCGAGAATGAGGGTATGTCCTCCTGTGGGGTTTCTGGTTTGACTGGAATGTTTTCTTTTTCCTCAGCTTGCTCGTCTGTTTGAGATTCTGTTGAGCTTTCTTCCGGATTGGGGGTGGCTGTGTGAAATGCATCGTCCGTTTGTCTGGTCTCGTGCATTGGTACCGCCTTAACTACCAAAGTATCTTTCTCTTCTTCCGTGGGCTTGTCTTTTTCCTCCAAGCCATCTCTGTCGACGATAATGAACGTTTTCGTGTCGTTGTGTTGTTCCGAATCGTTAACAAAGAGCAGCTCGTCTGGACTCTTCAATTCCAATTTGGCATTCTCTGCTAGAGAGATGAGGAGTGGAGGCTGTCCAGTGTCAGGTAACCTGAAACAATCAGATGGATTCATAAATATCTTTGAAAGGTACATAGTTACTATGAAGACGATAGGGGGATATTATAAGTGTGTATAAAGAACTTATATTTTATTTCCAACGCCTTTGGTAAATGACAACAGATAGACGGGTCCTTTCAGGAAATCACCTCTACCAAGTAGGCACCTCCTGATTTTTGTACCTAGGTGAATGTGGATCAAGTACAAATGTGCTTAATTAAAGAGTAATGTTATGATATGAGATGCCAAAATAATTGTACAAAAATATCAACATCAAATCATGAATAGAGGCCCGCTCAACACGCCACGAATCACCGACAGGCCGACAAGCTAATTACTGCTGGTAACCTTGACAAGTGCTATAAAGTACGGCGGATTAATTAGCCGCCGATAAATGAGGAAATTATCGGTTATTATAATACTATAGGAATTTCCGAAACATCATTGTATATCAAAATACATTTATCATTTCGTTCGCTGAAGAGAACTATTATTTATTTGCTATCTATTATCCTTATTCTTACTGATAATATAAATGCGAAAGTGAGTTGTTTGTTTATTTATTTGTTACCTCTCTACACGCTTCAACCACTGAAGCTATTTAGATGAAATTTGATATGGACACAGTTTGATAGGTACTCAGGGAAGGACATAGGATATTTTTATTAATCTGACTCAGCTAGTTTTCTATAAAGTAGCTACATAAATACATCGAATTACATAATAATAATAATTATACCAACTCTACAAATACCAAACTCCCATGCTGGTCTGGGAGAAATAAAAAAACTTAGAATGTACCAGCTGCTTCTCTTCCCACGCAGATCGTAAAAGCCGATCGAGGGAATGGGCAAAAATGCAAATCATGTTAACAGGCGATGCGGCTAGCAACCCATCACTGTATTGATTGCTTTTCCATCTTCTCGCCCACCATGACGCTAAAAGTGGCTTTTGGGTCTTGCGGCCCTGGGCTCTGCATAGAACCGCAAGACCCAAAATGCTCTGTCTGCCCCATTAGGGATAAAGACGTGATAGTATGTATGTATGTATACCAACTCTACAAAATAAGTCTTGATTAGATCTAGAACTAAATATTTAATTCGGCCAATTAATAAATTTAAAAAGAATTAACAGATTATTATGATTGGTTAATCAATGCGCCGCTAGGTAAGTTTCGCTTGACCCATAGACCTAATTTGCTGGGTTGAGGTGGGAAAGAGGAGGAAAAGAGTCTCTTTTCTACATAGGTCACATTGTGTGCAAAGTCAACGACAAAATTTGATGATCACGCCCAGAGTTTCTATTATAGTGTGGTATTTATAGTGCCCATTTGACGCACAACAAGCATAATTTGTGTCATAATTTATAAAGGTACTCGTAAAGTTATTGCCTTACACTGTCTTTTCTGAGGGCGCCGGGCGATGGAATACCTAACTTTAGTACAACAAATCAGCTCCGAGTTATTTTGTCGTTGACTTCGCTCTAAGTTTTGTTGTTATTTACGTTATACTTTTTTACATATTTCTTTATATCTTTATCCCAATTCAGCTGGAACTGAAAAAAAATCCCTAAAAGATATTCTTAATTTCTATCTGTCTTTACATTCAGCTGGTCTGATTTCGAAAACGATCTCTAAAAGATTTTCTTATTGCCCTGTCTTGTCATATGTTTACTTAAACCTTTTGACGTGACAACGTCTTATAAATTGGTTTGCCGGGTGACACTTCAAGAAACTGCGTTACGCTCCGCTCACGTTATGCGCTCACAATGAGAGCGAGTGAGAGGCACGCGTCCCTTCCACTCGGGCATGGTTAGCCCGCCTAAGAGCGAGAGAGACAGACATAAAAAGTCGTTGTCACGTAAAACTTTCGCCGTTATACCGACTTTACAGGCAACCAATTTTTCTCATTAAAAAGATAATTACGTGTAAAATATCTTGGTGAGTCCTTGGTGGCCACCGAACGACAGCAGTTGGAAGACGAGCAACGCCGCAAGCAGCGCCCGCGGCGGCGACATCGTCAACGCGCCGCCGCCGCATTGGCCGCGCACCGATACACCTATCACGACAACACCCGCCCGGATATCCCCTATCTCACCGACCAATCAATGTTTACAACACACCAAACAGTTTATTTTTAACTTCCAAACGTACGAATTCCACTGACACCACTTTTGTCGATGTATCCGAACGTGAAATTGAAACAGTATTTTTATTTCCGTACGTGTATCCAAACGTACGAAATTCACTTAAATCACTTTTCTTGTATCCGAATTCGAAACTGTCAAACTTCACTTTTGGCGCGAATTGTTTATGCTTCCGCTTATTCCAATTTATCTGGTTTATTTAATTATGTTTTTGCCACAAAACCTGTTGAAAATATTTACTGTCATGACGTGCTTCAATTGGCTTTATTGCTACTAATTGGTAAGTCAAACATATTGTGTGTGCTATATTCATTTGAATAGTTGTCAACTACCGGGAGTTAAAAAATATCATATAAATAAAAATAAAGTACCTAATTTTTTTATGCATTTACTCGTAGAACATCCTGAACATTCATCATAAGCAATGATTAATAAGAAATGTATTCAAAAAACAAAAGTTTATTTTATTAATTGAAATAAATATTTAGTTCTTTGAATTTTAATTGAAAAACAAAGCTGATACAATAAAACAATAAAACAAAAAACCTTTTTACGAGCTTTATTATATCAAAGTTCTATTTTTCTTTTATCCATTCATTTTATGACTCATAAAGTCATAAACATGTGTAATTATTTCAACGTATCATCACCTCATTCCTCTCCGACAGGTGTCGTAAGAGGCGACCAAGGGATACAGACATTATATCTAGAGGGCGAATTATTGGTAAGGCCAATTAGCTTTCGTACCCATTTTAAATTGAGGACGTTTTGCTCTCAGAGCATTTTATATTGCAGTCAATATGCACCCAAGGTCATTTAGCGTCCGAAACCTTCTGATCCGTAAAGAACAGAACGCTGCTGCCCGTCCTATACAATGACTTTAAATACCATCTACTACGATTACCAACCCTCATTTTATCGAAGAGACTCATTTTAAAAGCGGCCAGATCCGGCTGCTCTAACACAGATGAACCTCAACTCTTTTCCTATATCCAAAGATCTATATTTATAAGAGGCATTCGGACTTGATTTATTTCTAACTCCTTGATTGACACTAATACTTATAGAGCAGTACGCAACGGGCCAATGATCTCAGCAGAACATTGGCTCGTTTGTAGAGTGAATTGAACATACACTGCGATTGCGAAGTAATTGGACGAAGTAGATTCGAAACGAGCTGGCAAGATAAATAAGATGTCATCTAAATATGGAATCAATTGATGGAGATGTTTTAGATAGGATTGAAAAATTCGCCCGTTTGGAAACGCTCGCGCAAAAATTTCTCGTAATCATCAGGTCTTTTTGTCTCCACTGCAGAAGAACGACCCTTCCGGAACTACCGGAGCCCTACTTGTCCAGAGCAGCCAGAGGACTTGGCCTACACTCTCCTCGCTGGCCAGACGGGTTGGAGAGGTCTCATCGACGTTTATAAGCTTTGTTTAGCTTGTATTTCCTAAATCGCCTTCTACGTCATCCACGTGAGGACTTGGAGTAGCCCTATTTTACTCTGCCGGAAACCACACGCGACAAAAATATTCTTATGGGACAAGTGAATTCAAAAATGCGTCTCCTGAGGTGCTTTATTTCAAATGCGGAGTAAGCGAACGATTTTTTGTATGGAAAAACCACTCGTTTAGTTGACTCCGCGTTTCGAAAATAGCACTTCTGAACTGTTGAACACCCACGTGGTCTAATTTTGCGAAAACGCTAAAAACAGCGGAGTCTTAGTAATAGGATCCCGTTCTTACCCTTTGGGTACGGATCCCTAAAAACGAACTGCTTATGAAATGAGGAAGATTTCTAATAGCCGGTAGTCGGACAATATGAAAACGTCAATTATTATAATTAACCATACTAATGAAATAATTATAGTTTCAGTTCACTGCACTGCTTACTCGACCGTGAAAGGGAGACTTTCGAATCCTGACTTATATATGAAGTTTTATGTATATTCATTTTTTTTAAGTGAAACTTAAGGTCTTTAATGTGCAATTTACGTTAAAAATACGCAATTTACGTGTGATTATAGACTTCTGAGTAAATAATTAATAATATTATAATAAACCCTACTTTTAAGTTCTTTGCAAGTGGGTTAATACGTTTAATTCAAAGTAAAATGCTTAAATATAGTAAAACATTCTATTTCAAATATTTATATTCACCCATTTGCAATACATGGAGTTCTAGTCCCTTCCCTACATGTCCGCTCTATCAGCTCTAGTCTCTAGTCTAGGACATAAAAATCTAGTAATTAAGAATATTACATTTCAGTTCTAACTGATACCGAAAAGTGAATAAAATGTGGTGTGGTGTATAGTAGTTTGACATAAGGGTAGTAAGTTGTTTATTACAGTCAAGGTGGGTTGACACACAAGCGGGCGAAGCCTGTGCGTGTTTCTATGAAGCTGAGCCCTAGCAGTAATTAACAATATACACGTGTGTGTGTCGGTCGGCAGGTAATAGGTATATACATTTTTGTTACAAACATAATACATACGAACGTTGTAAATTAAATAAAACCATATTAGAATCATCTACGTTGTAAAGGTATACATTATTTACACAGCGACAATTCATTTTGCAAACAATCCGATACCTTCCGTGATTTGACAAATTCTTCAGTTTTCAAATAAATCGACATCAAAGACGTCAGTTGATATCATTATCATTGGGCAAATACCTAGTCTTGTCTTATGTTTACAGTATTTAAAGTGTGATTAGATTTAAGTATTTAAGCCTAGAAATATATCTAAACGCAACAAAAACGTATCTTTTAGATAACTTTCTTTATCTCGTTTGTATACATAATAAATATTTTTTTTGTATGTATGAATTACTTAAGTAATTAGGTAATAAAACAGTAAGTATGCACCGCAGTCATTCTGTCCATAGTCATTTTTAGGGGTTACCAAGATATGAAGTTGTAAATTTAAATAAACATTACACGTGTATATTAAACTTATTTAGTTGTAAAAGTGCCTGCAAAAAGCCTTATTACTGGATATTAATATAAATAATTGAATTGTTTGAGTAATAAAGAAATTGAATTTAGATTTCTAGCATACATGGACATCAACACGCTGCGCGTGCACATGTACACGTCAACATTGAGGAAGATGTAGTATTGTGAATTTACTTTAGGAATTTACCCGCGTACGTCATATTCGTAATACATAAAATAACATTGTCAATTGGTCACATGAAACCAATTGTTTGTGTATTTCGTATCGAAGCCAATTGCCTCCCAGGCTTGCGACTGCTTATTGTTCACATCGCATGTTGCACAACTTTACAATGTTTATAGACAACAATGTTAAGGGCTACCTGAATTTTTTCGGGGTGCAGTGCTGCCCCCATTTTAAATTAATTACTTATTTTATTTATTTATTTACTTGTATATATATACCTATTTCCTTCCAAATAATTTATCTTGAATTTTGCAATTTGCATTTTCCACAAACGTAAACATAATTTTCAACAGACTTCAAAAAAGGAGAAGGTTATCAATTCGACGCTATATTTTTTTTTTATGCATGTCCACCGATTATTAGATGACGCCTGGCTGGACCGATATGCAAAATTATTTTTGTATTTTTTTCCTCAGTCTAAGGAGACATTTTAAAAGGTATACTTGTCAGGTGGTCCGATATTAATTAAATCAAAATCGCTTATAAAGTTTGGGGGAAGTCGGTTTTAAGTTTAAGTTTTGGAGAATTATTTGCGACTATTTAGCCTTCTGTAATACCGTTTTACCCGTTACATCGCAAGTTCTGATTGTACTAAATGCGAGTTAGCATAACTCGCATTTCGCACTCGGTTTCACTATCGACGCTTGTTTATGCGAAAGTGGGTGTACCAATTACCAATGTTCGTAAATCCACGGTAGGCGGACTTGAGTGGGCACTATGACCAAGTTACTATATGACTTGAGGAACCGGTGGTCAAACAATAAATTTTCAATTGCTTGCTGGACCATCCTTGGTAGGTAGACCATGCATTGGCACGCATTTTTAAGCCCCGACACAAAAAGGGGTGTTATAAGTGTGACAAGTCTATGTGTCTGTCTTAGGCATCGTAGCGACTAAATGAATGGACCGACTTCGATGAAAGCTAACTTGGACGAGATGGTTCTTAGCTTTGACGGAAACCGGTTCAGCGGTTTAAAAGTGATGGGGGTGAACAATTAGGGTCCTTGTTTACGAGCACGGCTAGTTGACAAACTTCCATTAGTGTCCCATGCCTAACTGATTCTAACCTATTCTTACCGGAGGTATATTGCGCAGACCCGGGCCTTAAAAGTAGAGGATTTTTTATTGGCCCGGCAAATAAATTTGTTCATATGAAGTAACAAGTGAAGACAACTAGAAATAAATACTTCCTATTCCTACGTATTATAAGACTGTCTACAGTTTTCTATTCAACCCACGGCATCGATCTGCGCACTAATTATCGCTAATGCGCGCGCGTCGGTCACACGCACTGAACCATTCGGTGTAGTTGCAAACCGATATTTAACGAAACGATGCATGACTAGAAGTAAATGAAAAAACACGTTTTACTTGCGAATAAGTAGGTAATACATATATGTACAACGTGGAAGGGATATTATATACCCGTTAGTAATAAACAACGGGCTATTATAAACTAGATCACTATAGTATGATGAAATTGAAATGAAAGTAAGATACCAAAAACCAAATCCGACATTCCCATTTTGAATTTTTTGTTACTAGATGTCACTTCATTTGGTCGGATAATGGTTTAAACCTAGTAGCAAAGTCTTCGTTTTAAATAAGACGGATAATGACTTTCAAACAAAGTACTAATTTATAGGTATACTTAAGTAAGTAAAGTACTTTCAGAAGTTACATCCATAAGAGAGCAATGAAGATTCTCGTGTATTATCGAAAGGCATTTTTCTCAACTTAAGCGTCTCATCCATCAATCATATATACGCTAGCCTGGGTTCACTACGTCGCAAAATAAAAAAGGCATTATAGTCTCCTATTCTTTGACACGTAACAATTTGTTATCCCTGAATGATATTGCTATTTTGATAAATAACACTAGATTCTAGAATATTTAGGTTTCCTTAGGTAAATAAATTTTTTTCGATGATAGTATATTGACGCAAATTTGAGGTTGGTTCGAGAGGAATTCAGAGAAGCAGAAAATGTAGGGCTGAGGTCTGAGAAGGACCAAACAGACAGAGCCTAGGGAAGCAAGGCTTCGTTTAGCAAAATGTGGTGCCGATAGACAAAACCGACCAAGTGCGAGTAGACTAAGGTAAGGGTTACGTAATTACGTACCATTATCTATAAAAAAATCACGTTTTTTGTGTGGAAGCCCCAGTTAAATATTTATTTCATTCTGATGTCACTGTTTCGGATTCGGAGGTCCACGCCTTTTTAGAAAAGATCCCTAGGACTTCTGAGCCCCGCGCGTGGTACAAATTATGTGTGTTACCGACATTAAAGCAGCTCTCACAAAAAGCATCACTTGCTCTACAGAGAGCCATAAGCTGGCTGCGTTTATTATTCTATACGATTAGTGATGTGCCGTTGAAAATATTTAAAATTTACGGGAATTTTCCCATTGTAAATTTACGGGAACATTCCCAATATTTCCGTAAATATATTTCCATATATTGACGGGTTGTGTACGGGAATAGTCCCAGCCCCAAATTTTTCAGGCAAGGCACATCACTACATACGATAGTATCATTTATTATTCTATGATTATCCCCAATACAGGGATACACCCAGCCCAGAAGGCCACAGCCAAGCCCCTGAATAATGACAACAGTTAATAAAGCCTGCTTTCCCTAGATCAACAACCCAGGTGGGCGAGCAGCTATAGACTGCAATTTTAGACCGGTTTTTAGGTCGCAGTGGCATCAATAAATATTACTTACAGATGTTTATGATGAATGACGATTTAAATATAAAAATCAATATCATATAACAATGCAATAAAAAGGCAATTTTAAACAAAACTCTGTCAAAAGTTTTTTTCTCTTCTGATTGGATAATATGATATACATCATAAGAAATGTACGCACTTGGTATCACGCGGCAAGTTTTTTTTTTTTTTTTAACTTTTTGTTTGCAAAAATGGTTTAAATCATTTTTTGAATTGTTACGTGAAAACTAGAAGGGGAGGGACGGTCTTGGCATATAGTTACTAAGTATGGTCACCAAAGGGGGAAGGGGGATAAAAAGTGGAATAAATGAGTCACGTTCCCTTATAAAGACCTGTGTCAGCAAGTTGAGTACTATAAATTCGTTTCTATTCTATTCGAAAGATCGTCCGTGGCCTTTGAGGCCTTGGGAATGGCCTGGTTAGTTAGCAATCTATTGGAAGCCTTCCAACGGTTCTGCGAAAGTAGGGGTGTGTCTGGCTGGATGGTTCGTTGCTGCTGCCAAATGGTCCACTAAGGGCGGATTCGGCCAAACTAGTTTAAATTTATTCTGAGAATAAATGGCAAAATACTCTAGGATAACTCGATTTTGCGTTTTACATTAGTAACTGGAAATACTGGAATAGACATTCTTGGTTTAGTCTAATGACTAATTCTTGATTTAGTCTAATGACTATTATCTAAGAATAAGATGTCTATTTCAGATTAAGCTGTATAAACCTAATGAGATGATATATGTGACGCACGGTGTATTTTTGTTATTATATTTGCCATTTACATCATTATAAATTAAATAGTCTCTGCAATCCAAGTCAATCTATGGAAAGAAAAAGTACCTATTATATGGAGTTTTGTCCGGTTATACATTAACTTCCTTGAAAAGCTAAGAAGCAATAGACTAGGATGGAATGGACATATAATAAGGAGAGAGACACGTTAAATTAAACGTTAAGATGCTAAATTTGAAGATTAATGGATATAAAAGCTGAAGCAGAGGGCCGAAGAAAAGGTGGATGGAGTGCGATGGATAAAAATAATGTGACAAGTGCCTTGACAAAAGATACAGGAAAATGTATAAGACTAACATGCTGTCTTGACCCCACGTAAAGTGGGATAAGTGAGGAGGAAGGATACATTCACTTCCTTAGCCATACGTTAACAATTCCAAAGATAACTTTCTCCAAGAATATAAAAGTAAAACATAAACAAAGTTATTCTAGATTAAATTCAAAGATTAAAATTATCCCAAGCATAGTTAAACTAGTGTAAGTTATTATATTTGTTTGGTCGAATCCGCCCTAAATCATATATTAAATGTTGAACGCGAACTAACTTATAGTACTTAGTTGAAACATTTCGGTATTATAAAAATTTAATTGGACGTCCACAGACAATATAAGCCTCTCAGAATGTGTTAATAATATTATCCGCCCAAAACAAAAAGATCTTCAATACTCGTACGACACTTTCTTTTTTGGCCAAATAATAGTTAAAACCAAAGTTAGCCTTCATAATAAGACGGTATGCCTCTCGGTTCTCATTTAAAACCTTGCATTTCAATCTATGTCAGTTTAATTTCCATGGTTAAATTACTCGTATGTACCTACATCTATATTAGTCCTTGAAGCCTTCGTTGGGCAATAAGTGCGGTAAATCTAATAATTGCTGTTTAGTAAGCAACTTGGCTTCTATTATATTTTTTTATGTGTTTCCTTTTTGATCCCCGACAAAAAGAAGGGTGTCTGTCTGTAGCATTTTAGCGCTCGAACGGATGGACCAACTTCGATGCAGTATTTTTTACGTAATAGCAAATTATCTTGCGGTGGATCTTGGCTATGCTTGATAAAAATCGGTTTGACAGTTATTGGGAGTTAACGCTTGAAAGTCGGGCATTTTGTAGTTTGTATGGCAAATAATAGATGGCGCTACGGATATTTGTTCTACTATTTAGTTCCTCTGCTCATCACTAGATGGCGTTTACATATATGAAACTATTGAAGATTGGGTATTTTTCAATTTGCCTGGCAAATAAACTTGATTTATCTGCTGCCAGGGGTTTAAATTATCAGGGTCAAAAACGGAAGAGGGAAGCAAGCGTACTTTCAGCAGCAAAAATATGCCACCAAATAGAAGCGTTTACCTAGGCTTAAGCGACTGTACTACTATTAAGAATAACTTATTTTAAATGGTTCAAAGACAAGGCAGGCAAAGGAATAAACGTTTTAGTTAAATTCTGATCCCAAAATAAAATCTCCATGCGTACCATGCATGCAAGTCGATATCTCCCACCTGAAAATTAACAATGGAAAAAGAAAAATAGAATAAAATTCGTTGAAAGAAACCGATCGCGGGCGATTCGCAATCCAATACAATCAAACTATTTGCTAATCGCTCGAGAAATCATTGAAAAATGTGAGTGAATCGAAATCGATAGAATCGATACAATCATTAAAAAATATTTAAGCCGAAAGTGACTGAATCCACTTTAATCAAACCTACAATACTTTTATACATGCTCGTCCTATTTCCTCCAATGATATCAACATAAAAGAGACAACATAATAATATATAAACTAAGAATCTCCTATTCCCGCGTAGATAGTAAAATCCGACCAAGGGGAACCATGCCCTTTCACCGCGAGACTTTATATCAGTTGTCGTGTCCCCAGTGCGAGACATGGTAAATCTAAAATACCTATCTAAAACCAAAAACGGATATGGATATGTGCCATACGAGCAATTTTTTGTCGCAAATATCCGACCTCCGCGGAATGGGCCCGTCAATGTTTGTCGCAAATATCCGACCTCCGCGGAATGGGCCCGTCAATGTTTGTCGCATATATCCGACGCTCGCTGTTCAAGGGTTAGACGATGCGGCTAGCAACTCATCATAGTCACAGTTTTGATTCCTTTTACTACCTTCTCGCCCCAGAGGGCTCTGTCTACCCCATTATGGAAAAAGACGTGATAATGTGTAAGTCACAACAGATACTCACAGACAGCTTAGCCTATGACTAACACTATGTAAATCAGAGCCTGAAAGCCGGTCATTTGTTATCGTTAACTGCAGTTGCATTAAGAGGTCATTGGGTCCTAAATCTTTCGCAGTCCCCGATCGCGGGCCAACCCACATAACGCCCACTTTAATCTCCTTAGGAGGCGCGGTGGTTAGTATAACAGTTAAAGATAATGCAGAAGTGAAACTTGCAATCGTGGTTTACAAGATATTTCACCGCGAAATAATTTTTGTCTCAATAATTCAAAAGTTTATTTCCTTAGCTATGACTACAGTAAAAGATCGGGCAAAGACAACAGGTTCGAGCCCCACACTACCGCTACCCAACCCCGTGGGTGGGGCTGAAAAAAGCTAGTAGGTAAATACATACTGCTTTTTACAGCAACTTATTCTTCATCTCCAAACCTTTTAAATCGTTTCGAAAAAATGATGGCACATTATGGGATCTCTAAAGCGAATTGTATTTTTTCAATTCGACGAGTGTATATTGTAGCCAATGCTGCAAGTGTCTAGATTTTTGTAGACATTTCTGGCTAATTTCTAAAAAGACACTGATAGCATGGCTATTATAAGATAGCCCCTAGACCGTAGTCTAGGGACTAGAGCTACGAGTCTAGAGCCTACGGGCTCTACTCTAAGGCCTAGCTCTTGTTCCTGCATGCTCAATATCTGTACTTTCACTATTGTATGTGACTATTAAGCATTGGTGGCAGTGGGTGCAGGTAATGAAAGACGGTCAGGAGCTGTCGGTGCAATATGCTATTTACTACTCATTGTGTGCAACGTGGAGTAACAACTGTGAAATGGCACCACTTAGTAATTACACTTGAACTAAGTATAATAGTCATGATGATAAGAGAAACTAATCTTTTTATTCAACTTGGTAGGGACATACCCGTAATTCATTGTAACTTGGGCTGTACTAGATCACTATAATATAATGATAATAAAATAATAAATAAAATAACAGCTAAAAATTAAAAACAAAATCGGCATTTCCATACGAAGGTGGGCAATTTGTATGGGAATGTCAAATTTTTTTTGATTCTTGACTGTTATTTTATTACCATTATTGATCTAGAATTCTAGATCATGACAAAATGCTCGCGTTTTGCAGTTTATGCTAATAGTTTAAAGTTTATTTTCGAGTGTCATAAAAAAGTCCTCTCCGCTGCGCTCTATCTGAACTGACCCATAACCGGTAAACAAAAACATCATCATCATCATCATCAGGTCTTTTTGTCTCCACTGCAGGAGCACGATCCTCTCTGCACTACCAGAGCCATACTTGGCCAGAGCAGCCAGAGGACTCGGCCTACACTCTCCTCGCTGGCCAGACGGGTTGGAGAGGTCTCAATTCATAAGCTTTGTTTACACATTTGTTTAGCTTGTATTTCCTAAGTCGACATCTATGAGAGGACTTGGAGTGGCTCAATTCTATTCGTAAGGAAACCAAACGGCAAAAACAGAAATGCTTTTATATAAATGTTTACCGTTATGTACGGCTAGCGTTGATAATCGTATTTGTCATGGAACTTTCAATGCTTGGAATCTTCAAGGTCGATGGATAATCCGCCATTGTTGTATTTACAACATCATTCTCATTTGAATGTGTGTAATTTTTTTATTGAAATGTATATGTATAAGTAAACATTAATTAAGATATAAATGTTATAATACTAAGTAACATTTTTTTTAATTTAAAAATTAAATTGTTGCATATCAGGGTGACTTTTTACACACCAGCCAAATTTTTGGGGCAAGTCCTGTCAATGATACTGAACTACTTTTCATAAAAACAATTCAAGATATAAACGATAAATAATTTAATTTTCAAAACGAGTAAAATTTCTCCACTGAATCAATCAATCAAGCTATAATTATATGGCCAATAAACTTTTACGTTATCACTTAGTTCAACTTTATTCACAAAGATCATAAAATACCGTCAGCCTAACGATAAGCAGTTTACTACAACTTTCGCTTACCGGTCAAACTTGTAAACCATAGAAAGAAATACATTCTTGCTGGTGTAATACCTATTAAATATAATAGATATGTGAACATATCGTCACAGACATTCTTGATACCCACAAACAATCATTACACGTCATAATATTATAATATTTATAATATTATATATTATAGTAATTATAATATTTATATTCCTTAAAAACCTATAATGACGTTGAACAAATTTATAAATCTATATCTCTAAATCTTATTTATATTTACTAATATTCTCTAACTATTGAAATCAATTTAATTTAATGTTTAACTTTTTTCTTCGCAAACTTAAATATGATTCAATTAATATTATATAAACTCACATAAATTCCTATAATTTCGCAATACCCTGCCAGGGTTCATGTACTTACCTACTAACCATCTTCTGTATGAGTGCATGTAAGCAATAAATAAAGAAATAAATAAATAATATAACTGACGTATGACAAAGTATAGTTTTTCAAAACTAAAAACTGACTTCATTCCCAAACTACACAACCGATTTTGATAGAATTTCTATGGCATTACCTCGCAAGTATACCCCTTCAAACAAAAAAAAAATAACTTTCCAAATCGGTCCAGCCAGGCGTCTACGAATAATCGGTGAACAACATAAAAAAAGATAGCGACTTTGATAACCTCCTCCTTTTTTAAAGTTGGTTAAAAATTAGTAATTAAATTACAACAGATACCTACGAGTGTTTAGAAAAGATCGCGTGACTTTAAATTAAATTTATTAAAAACAATTTAAACTTGCTTTAATTATGGATTATAATTTCATTAGAAACATTAAGCACTTACTTGTACATCGTAAAGTTGTAAAATAGAATGAAAAACCAAGTACCTAAGTGTTTACTTAAAAATATTTTTAACGGCTCAAATCAATTCGCATTAAAAAAAGCATACATAAGTAAAATTAAAAACATAAGGCACGATATTTCAAAGACAGGCTGGTTTTACCAAAAATAATGTCAATGCCCATATCAGAATCTAGTCACAGATGTCATATAAAGAGCAAACCAGATAGCTTAGAGGCCGGCCAGACAAGATTCTCAAGTTATCTGGACCAGTGATTTTGCAAGCGAGTATGATTCGGATTTGTTGAAATTTTGAAACAGATCATCCTTACTAGTGATGTGCCGTTTTTGGAAATTAGGACATTCTGGGCAATATTTCCGTAAACATTCCCAGCACTATAAGTAAATGTAATTTTAGGAGAATATTCCCGTATATTTTAAACTAGCTGAAGCCCGCGACTTCGTTCGCGTGCACTTTATGTCTCTGGAAAATGCTTATCAGGCTGAAAAACTTTTACTAAGGCGACATTTTTATATCTCTTATAGTTTAGCTGGACCATTATGGTTCTGCATCAGGCGTTCCATTTTCCAAAATCATTTATACCCTATATGTTGCCCAGGCTTAATAGCTATATAACAAAAAAAGTTGCATTCGAATCCGTCCAGTATTTCCGGAGATTAGCGTGTACAAACAGACAAACAGACAAACAGACAAACAGACATACAGACAAACAGACAAACAGACAAACAGACAAACAGACAGACGTTTTTTGTTAAATTCTTACTCTATTACTATGTCTCCATCGCCCCCAATATTTTTTTTGGAAATATGTTTAATGTACAGACACACTTTTTTTACTGTTTTATTATATGTATAGATATTTACAGCGGCACATCTCTAATCCTTACATCTGTACAGCATATTTATTTCATATCCCAATCTTAATAAAGGGAGGATTTGCGGAGGAGGAGGAGGGACGATTTAGGAGGTTGCTACACACTTATTCGGGCCAGCATATCGGCACAGGCCTTGTAAGGCCGGCCAGACAAGATTGTCTCGTTATCTGGATCAGTGATTTTGCAAGCGTGTATAACTCTGATTTGGTTGATATGTTTTGAAACAGATAATCCTTACTTCTCTACAGCCTATATCAGTCCACTTCCCAATCCTAATAAAGGGAAGATTTGCCCGTGTGGTTTTCGGCAGAGTAGAATAGGACCACTCCAAGTCTTCCCGTGGATGTCGTAGAAGGCGACTTAGGAATTACAAGCTAAACAAAGCTTATTAACATCAATGAGACCTCTCCAACCCGTCTGGCCAGCGTGGAGTGTGTAGGCCAAGTATGGCTCTGGTAGTACAGAGAGGGTCGTTCTCCTGCAGTGGAGACAAAAAGGCCTGATGATGATGATGATGATGATTGCCCATATGTGTGTGTAGTTACCCACTACACACTTATTCGGGCCGACATATATAACGTGGAAGGGACATACCCGTAATAAATCAAACCATGGGCTATGGCATGGCCACAGATTACTAATAAGTTGGCTATACTAGATCACTATAGTATAGTGATATTAAAATAACGGTAAAAAAACGACATTCCCATACAAATTGCCAGGGCGGCTCCACACTTTCGTATAGAAGCCCCTTTTTTTTTTGTTTATTGATAATTTTTTTTTTAATTTTATTATACTAAAGTGATCTAGTATAGCCCGTCGTTCGATTTATTACGTTTATGTCCCTTCCACGTTGTATATCGGCACAGCAAAAGATTCTCGAAAAAGTAATGTTGTAAGCATGTACGAGTCAGAGTTAGCCGAATGTATTTTGAAACCCATAATCCTTACATTGAAAGACGAGTAATATGGCGAGCATTTGTGAATGAACGGAGAACTTTATTTGCGCTATTAGCTTTTATTTATGTCTCCGTTGGTTCGTAATAAACCTTATGGTTGCATGGGTTCAGTTACATTTAGATTTAAGACTGCCACATATGTATCTTGATAGGAACTGCTTAGAACTGAAGAAACCTATGCCACAGACGTAAATGCTCATCAAGCTGAATAACTTTTTCTAAGGCGTCATGTTTATATTTCCTATAGTTTAGCTGGACCAATATGGTTCTGCATCAGGTGATCCATTTTTCAAAATCAATTATACCCTGTATGTTGCCTAGATTTAACAGCTATATAACAAAAAAAGTTTCATTCGAATCCGCCCAGTATTTCCGGAGATTAGCGTGTATAAAAAGACAATCATTTTTTTAATATTCTTCTTCTTATTAAATGCACTAGTATATTAACACACAGACACATTTTTTTACCGTTTTACTATATGTATAGATTAATAATGTTTTCAAAGCGCGATAGTTTACAAACCAATGTTTCTAAAGATTAGCTGCTATCGCTCTAATTGACATCAGTTATTCAATTATCAGTATCAGATAAAACTTATACCACCCCTTTGTGTCGGGGGTTAAGAAATAAACAGTAAGGAACTCTTTTCTCTAAATTATTTATAGCCAGAGAGCCAAACGTACAAAGGGATGCGTCATTTGGGTCATTGCTTCGTGTAGCATGTGAGACGAGAACTAGGTTTACGTGTTTTTGAATCTCCAGATGCTAACATGTGCCAACAAATCAATGTTGGATTAATGCTATTCATGCTAGTAAACAGTTCATTAAAACATATCAGTATTGCAATTGATAAATAACCCATAAATAACAATGTAGATATTTTTAATGAATTGTTTAATAAACAATTCATTAAAAATACTAACTACTAACAAAATTTGATTGGAAATTTTAACGAAAATACTATACTCGTAGAACATAAATTTTCAAAAAGTGGCTATAAATATAGCTTTTGGCAGGTCTAACAGTAGGGGTGGGCGCCGCAAGGCAATAGTTTGCATGAACTAACTGGTGGCGGAATCACACAAAGTAATTCAAATCACATAGTAAATAATTTTATTTTTTAAATAATAAAAAAAAAATCTTTGCCGTGCGTGAACTAAAAAAAAAACAGTGGAAGCATTAACGACGCACGTTTTTACATTATTCATTTTTGTTATTTCCGACCGCGTAAGATTTGTAATAAATGAATTATTAATAACATTTTACAATGCTGTCATGTAATACATCACATAATTTTACTGTCTATGTATTACAGACGGAAATCAATTATTTTTTATAGATATAGGACGGTAAACGTGACCATATACACGAAGGTGCTAGATATTGTCATCATCATCATTTCAGCCGCATAACGTCCACTGCTGGACATAGGCCTCTCCCAAAGATTTCCAAAATGACCGATATTGATATTGTCATAGCAAGTTGCTATGCTGCCAGCCTTATTGCGCCGTGACGATTTGATAGGTTTTTCCCGTTTGAACAATTTTCCGTTTCATCGCCGACTTAAAAATCTAACACATTTGGTGGCTTTTTTTATTAGGATTCCGCATCCAAAGGGTAGAAACGGAACCCTATTACTAAGAGTCCACTGTCAGTCCGTCTGTCTGTCATCATCACATCAGAAATTAAAAAAACATTACGGGGTCTCCCTACAATAAATGGGATTTTTAAAGACAATGGTACAGAACTCTTAGTGCGCGAGTACGACTTGCACTGGTTATTCATATAAATGCAGTAGGTAACCATTGATTCTTCTAATTCAACTAGAATCAAATCGCTTAATCACGATCGTGACAATGTTGCCGCTAAAATTATATTATTAAAGCTTAAAGATGATGTATTTAGAAAGTCTCATGAGAGGCGATTAAACACGATTGGGTCATAAACATAACATACATAACAGCGTTTGAATATTCATCAAATTCGTTGTATAAGATAAGGTAGGTAATATTTAAACTTTAAACATTGTAGGGAACGTTTTATTTCTAGTTATAGTTTATTAATATGCGATTATAGTTTCACTAAGTCTCTGTCTGCCTGTCCGTCCACGATGTTTCTCAGAGACCATAAGTACTAGAAAGCTGTAATTTTGCATGGGTATGTATGTATCATGCCGTAAAAGTGGTAAAACAAAATCTTGAATTTTTTTAGGATATCTCAACTCAACTACATTCTACATTCGCAACTACGGAACCCTACACTGCGCGTGGCCCGACACGCACTTGGTCAGTTATTATATACATCCGTTCATTACACTTTGAGCTTTGTAACACTAACTATATTTTTAGAAAGAAATTGTTTCTTGTGATTTTTTTAGAACTACAACTTTTAAGAACCGTATAAATGTAAAAATATTATTTGTGTAAATAATACGAATTGAAATGAAAATATGGAAACATAATTTTATATCACACAGCGAGTTGAGAGGCTCCCGAAATTCGTAAATTTATGACAGGTTCCTCAGGGACATGTGACAAGACCAGATACGCAGAGCAATTTTATGTTTTTTTCAACCGAATAAGTAGCTAATCATATTATGTTTCAGATCCAGAAATCATACTAGTCTTTTAAAAGAATCATTTATTTTTGATCCAAAAACAACGAATCTGACGATAGATAAGAGATTTTTTTTACAGTTTTTTTCAATATACCTCTATATTGCCTATGTTTTCGTGTCTTTTTTTAACGAATAAGTAGTTAGACAGATAATTTATTTTAGATCCAGAAATTAAACTATCTTTCTAAGAGAATCATTTATTTTTGATTCTAAAAACCACGAATCAAACGATAGATAAGACAATTTTTTACAGATTTTTCAAAATACCTCTAATATTGTATTAGATCTTCGTGCTTATCACCGTAACAGCATATCTTGTGTTCAGGCAAACCTTAGGTTCCTGCTTACATTCATTCATGACTAGTCAGCACCGTTACTCGCCAGCGATGGCAAGAATTCCGAAGCCCGCTGTTTGTCAAGCGTCTTCCTGCCGGTGATTCAAGACAAGCTATCTGCTACATTCACATGGCCAAAGCGATCGCAAACACAACAAAAATGTTTAGGTATCGTTTGGAAATATACTTTGGCCATACCCAAATTTTCCGGGGTCCAGTGGCGCCGCCATTTAAAATAAATCATTTAAAAGGAAATGGAGATATCATTTAAAATTGTGTCTTGGTCAAGTTCTAGATACCCATTCAAAGTATTTTTTAAACTACTTTTTGTAGATTAAAGTGCGAACGTGAAGCTTTTCGACGCACATTTGCGAAAAACGGCCACTTTTGGCTAATGTGCGTAGAAAAGCTTCACGTTCTCACTTTAAACTATAAACAGTAGTTCATAAAATAGCTTTAAGGGTTATCTAGGGCTTGATCAAGACACAATTTTAAATGATATCTCCGTTTCCTTTCAAATGATTTATTTCAAATGGCGGCGCCACTGGACCCCGGAAAATTTGGGTATGGCCTAATGAAAAGGTATAAATTAACAAGTCAAAGGTTTGATAATTCAAACAGATATCCGGAACAAGCATTATTCAAAAGACACAACTTATAACATTATTTGCATACATTTGGACGTATGAAATTGCATTTCTTCCGAGAAGAACAAATAAAATGAAAAATGTTCGTGCTAATTCCTCATTAAACGTATTTAACGAGGAATCAGTATTTAATTTTTATATTAATTCTAATTCTAGAATTAATATAAATATTAAATTCAGAATGAAAACTCCTAGGGTCTTGATCTTAGGTCTGCGCTGGATCTTAGGAGATTCCGTTTTGTATTATATACTTATATTATTTTTATGCAACAGCTGTCAAAGCAGCGAACATATAGTTCCCTAAATTGAATTAGGTCCAAAAGCTTGCCAGTCCAAAGGTTGCCGGCGACAGCTTCATAATGAATGACACACGATACGCATGAGATTGACGCCCTCATAACTGTGAGGAATTCCTACGACAGATGACAGAGATGCTGTATTGACATTGTGTACATTCTAAACATAAACATCAATGGTTAAAAAATAGACAGTATAGACAAGACACCTACACTATTTGCTAATTCAAATAACCTCTTATGATTTGTAATCAATGCAAAGGAACAAAGAGTTATTAATAGTCATTGTAACCTAAAATGTGACAATAGATGCTGTTTCATCAATAAATGTAAAACATTGAAGTGCTCTGGTTTTTCATATATGAACCTATAAGGGAGATCAATAAGGGAGAATACGTCTATCTGTTAATATGTATAATCTCGAAAACTAATCGTGGCTGATGCGGGCAACGCTAATATGTAGGGCAATTTATATTGTTATTTCATTGTAAGTCCAATTGTGTCCAATTCCAATCGGACTCGGTGAAGCTTAAGTCGCTTGTTTCATCCAGCGATTGTATTTACGCATGTACAATTGTACATATTAGTGACAATTAGAGTATCTTTAACCAAAACTTTATGAAATTTTGGAGACGAGATAATTTTTATTAAGTCCAATCTTGAACCAAATCAGGCCTATGGAGTAAATAATTACGAGTTCACAATTTTGAACATACTACTAAAACATACAAGGGTCATTTACGTAATAAATCGAACCACGGGCAATTAAAGTCAAGAAACAAAACAAAAAATTCGGCATTTCCATACAAATGTTTGCAACCGTCTGGACAATTTTCACCTAACATATTTGGGAATGTCGATTTTTTTGTTTTTTACTGTTATTTAAATTTCATTATATTAAAATGATCTAGTATAGCCCGTGGTTCGATTTATTACGCAAACTACCCTTACATGTTATATACGGAAAATAAATTCAAGAGCAACTTCAATATAGAGAGACTACAAGGTCTGAAGAAAAACTGAGATCTTAGTCTCACCTAAAACTCTTATTCACGTTGACTGGGGACAAATTGCCTTACTAAAGTATCAATTTGTATGTTTGACTGCCTCCGTGGTGTAGTGGTTAGAACGTTCGGCTGATACCCGGAGGTCGCGGATTCGATTCCCGGCGGGGGCAACGACTTTGTGTTGTTGTCCTAGTTTGGTTAGGACATTGTAGGCTGATCACCTGATTGTCTGATAAGTAAGATGATACGTGCTTCGGAGGGCACGTTAAGCCGTCGGTCCCGGTCACTGTCTTTGACATTGGTCGTTACCTAAAACCACGTCAGAGGCCTTTAAGGCGGTTTAAAAACTCTGACACTAGCGTTAGTCACTAACACACACGATAAGAAGAAGAAGATTTGTAAGTAAGGTTTCTTAAAAATACCTTTTTATTCACAGTATATACAGTATACATTCAGTGTGTTTGAATTTATTAATGTGTATCGAGAACCGTAACAAATGAAACTATAACATTGCCATGTTTTGATAACATACGATACCCATGCTTGATTATAATATGATTCATATGTTTGCCTTCGGTTTATGGTTAATTATAGTTTGAGTAATACTAAAAACAAAATTAAAAACTTTTGATCTATGGGACCATCTCAGAAGTATACCCTATTAAACAAAAAATAATTTTCGAAATCGGTCCAGGCGTCTTAGAATAATCGGTAACCATACATTAAAAAAAAAACGCGACGAATTGATAATCTTCAAACCTCCTATTTTGGAAGCCGGTAAAAAGAAACTAAATTAAGAAAGTAAAATTTAAAAAAAAAAATTAAACATACCGCGCCCTTAAGAAATTAGTTTAAAGTAGCTACTCATTTTAACAAAAAGATATATTCTAACAATCTATTTTTAGAAAATAATAATGATGAGTTTGAGGAAATTGAACAATTGTAAAATAATCAATGAAACAATCTTTGTTACCATCAGCACTATCAGTGAGGCATACTTTAAGATTATAGAAGATTATGTTTCTGTTATGCGATAAAAACAATTAATACGTTTGCCCGACATTCCTGAGTCATGACATGACAGAATGATAACACATGTAAAACTATCAACATTGGGTCAGGAGACATTCTCATACGTCATTTGTTATACATAATTGTAAAAGTTCATAAACTCATTGGTAATACGCATTAGTACAGATTACTAAGTTACGTATTAGTGCCAAAAGAATGTTAAGTCACTTGAATATTAACATGGCGCAGTAAGAAGATGTTTGGTCCTTCGCGCCGGATAAGTATTTTAATACGAAGAATCCATTTTGCTTTGCGTAGAAACTTATTAGCTGTACTGAGGTAGTTATTTTATTAAACAAATACTAATTTGTGTACAGATTAGTATCCGTATCCAATGAAATTCGCATCGCTATTAGTTTAAAACTTCTGTAAATAATCAAGGTAAAGTTATGTAGTTGTATAATCATTTAAGAACATATACTGATTAAAAAGAATAATAAAAATTTCAACTCTTCGAAAAAGTTTAACAAGACAACCGACAGACAGTTTTATATCCTAACATTTTTGCTCGCGCATTTTCATCAGATTCTAAATTTTCCCTTCCTACATTTAACTTTAAAATTATTCCAAAATACTGCGATCCAATATCCTTGAAGATTTTTCGCAATCACACGTGTATTCGTTACAGTTATCTCACGTGCAGGTTCAGATGAATTAGCACACTTATACCAATTTGTAGCTGCAGCCTACAGTCGTAGGGTCTGCATGAATAACCACTTTACAACTAGTTTGAAGCACGTCAGGATTTACCACTAAACCGCCAAGTATCGAACGATAACACAAATGATAAAAATAAACACCACATATCACAAAATAAAACCAATATCGCGGAAATATTGGACGTTGCAAAATTTACGATCGCGTTTAATGGTGACGTAAAATCGGAACACGCGTCCGCTCTGCGTACCGTCACGCGCCACACTGAATTATTTACTGATGCAAGCAAGTACGCTGCTGGCTGTTGAGAGCGAAATTGGTTTCCGAACTACGACTAGCAAACCAAAACGAAATGCGACTTTCCAGCTCTATAATTAAAGTCGACCGTCGAAGTGGAAGGTTAGAGGGTTTTTCGCAGAGGTATGCAAACAGGTTATCAGCGAGAAATCCGCAGTCTGCAAGGAAGCAAATACGTAGGACTGTAGTTTCTTGACCGTCAGCCACGCGTGTCTAGACGTAAGGACAAAGTTCGCTTTCGGGAACGTGTAGGGTTAAAAGCCACTGCGAGTTAATGTAAAAATGCTGTAAGATTAAGTATCGGATCAATAACAGCGATGCCGCATCATTGACTTTGTGATATGAATAATGCAGCAGATGAAATATCGCAAGCTGCACGCTGTTTGGATATACGAATGATAAATATGGATTCTTTGCAGCAAAATTTATGAGTATGTAAACTACAAGAGCGAACACGAAATTCTTTTTGCTGTGTGTATTATGGATTCTTTAACAGCGAAATATCATAAAACAGTCAAGGAAAAATAACTGAAAATGATTGATAAAAATAGACGGAAACATATAATTAACAGGAAGACGAAGAGATGAATAATTACGAAGTAGTTTAGATTATAAATAAGCGGCCAAGTGCGAGTCGGACTCGCCCATGAAGGGTTCCGTAGTAGCAAATAACATAATATAAAAGTCTTGTAGTATGTTTTTTTAATTTTTATATTTGAGTTGATTGAATGAAAGGTAAATTGCCGTTTACGATTTATGACGTATTAAAAAAAAACTACTTACTATATCTCGTTCAAACCAATTTTCGCTGGTAGTTTTCATGGTAATGAACAACATATATTTTATTTAGTTTTATCATTCTCTTAGTTTAGAAGTTACGGGGGGGGGGGACACACTTTTTTCCACTTTGGAAGTGTCTCTCGCGCAAAGTATTCGGTTTAGAAAAAAATGCTATTAGAAACCTCAATATCATTTTTGAAGACCTATCCATAGATAACCTACACGTATGGGTTTGATGAAAAATAATTTTTTGAGTTTCAGTTCTAAGTATGGGGAACCCCCAAAATTTACTGTTTTTTTTCTATGTTTGTGTCAAAACCTTAATGCGGTTCACATAATACCTCTACCTACCAAGTTTCAACAGTATAGGTCTTACAGTTTCTGAAAAAAGTGGCTGTGACATACGGACGGACAGACAGACAGACAGACATGACGAATCTATAAGGGTTCCGTTTTTGCCATTTGGCTACGGAACCCTAAAAATGACAGATGGGAAAGAAGAATGGAATAGAAGAGGATAAGAGATGGGGCAAAAAGGTACTGGCAAGCGCATTGTAGAAAGAACAACCGACTACTACTAGGTGGTCAGACGACATAACCAAGGTCACTGGAAAGTGCAAGAAACTTCCGATCGGTAATCTAGTATTGTCATCTTGGTTATGGTCTTTATTTGTTGTATTAAAATTCTGTAAATATACAAAAATTACACAGATCGAGCTAGCCTCAAAGTAAGTTCAAGACATATGTGCTATGGGATACAATCCATTTTGACCTGACCTGAACGGGGATCGAAACGAAGACCTCCAGTGTGACAGCGTGGCATAACGACCACTAGGCCACAGTCACAGAAGACTGTTATTACTGAGGGAGGCAAGTCAAGTCAAGCAAGGCGATATTGGTTCATACGAAATTATACGTTAATGGCCACGACGTCACGTCTGCAAGCCAAGCTACTACACAACTTACATTTGCCTCATTATCGCTTAATTGAATAGACTCATTACTATCCCCGTGATCACGAACAAAAAGAGTAACTATTATTGAGCGGACAACAGGCAGCTAAATTAATACAACTATTTACGTCACCACTTAAAACTAGAACGTTCCTTGCTCAGAATTTTACTTTTCCCATGATGTGTTAATGGTAACGCTGTTGAGTTTATGACTGACTATTATCACCGCAAAATCCTTGTCCTAATGGTCCATACCTTTGTCTACAGCTTTAGGAACGAAAAACTAATGTGCTTTTATTTTTTAATAAACTAGTTATTATCTCTATGAATCTATTACTTTCTCTATTACTGAGGGAAGCAAGTTGAGGCGAACACCAGCTCTGGTTCTTGCAACATTATAGTTCCATGGCGGAGACCACTTGTCTACGTCACTGTCTGCAAGCCTACCTACTACACAACCTGCAATTGCCTTATCAACATTAAATTGAATAGACTCGTTGCTATCCCCGTGATTACGAACAAAACGTGTATTGTTAAGCGGACAGTAGGCGATTAAGTACAACCTTTTACGTCACTACAAGAAACTCGGATATTCTTTGTACTATTTTACTTTTCCCATAATGTAAATAGCGCTTTAAAGTTTTCGGTTGACTATTATCGTAGCAAAATCTTTGACTCATCCGAAAAATTCATGGTCCATATCTGTTTTTACAGCTTAGGTAGCAAAAGAAACTAATGTGTTTGTATTATTAACTTATCAATAATTTATCTCTCTTTTCTTCTCTATCTTCTCTCTCCCTAATTTTCATCTTTATTTGTGGTATCTATATTATCTATGACTTCTAACTATTACCGAGGGAGGCAAGTTGATCCGAACGCCAGAAAATGGGGAACCCATCACTTTATCGCAATTAACTTCAACGATTTTCATTCCCCATAAAACTATTCGCAAATCTTTTAATACAATATTTAACAAATCCTAAAATCTCTTGACATCGAAATTTCATTTACTCGATTATTCGTTATCTACAAACTCAGTCTATCATTATTTATTTTCTTATTTTATGTATTTTATCGAAATAACGTAACATCAAAGTTTTGTTACCCATAATTTTGTTTCCACGTAAGTTTCAGTTTGCAAAATAGTTGAAACATTTGAAACGAGTGCTAGGAAACTTCTACCCTTTTTCTTAGGTTAGGGCAAACCTATAGGTTAGGTTATGTCAGAACTGCGACCAACACACGCAAGAGCCTAGCGAGCGAAGCGAGCGTGCCGCGGCAGCGGCCGGCGAGTGCTGGAAAACTACTATACATTTTCCTAGGTTAGGGCAGACCTATAGGTTAGGTTATGTTAGAACTGCGACCAACACACGCACGAGCCGAGCGAGCGAAGCGAGCGTGCCGCGTCAGCGGCCAGCGAGTGCTAGAAAACTACTATACATTTTCCTAGGTTAGGGCATACCTATAGGTTAGGTTATGTTAGAACTGCGACCAACACACGCACGAGCCGAGCGAGCGAAGCGAGCGTGCCGCGTCAGCGGCCAGCGAGTGCTAGAAAACTACTATACATTTTCCTAGGTTAGGGCATACCTATAGGTTAGGTTATGTTAGAACTGCGACCAACACACGCACGAGCCGAGCGAGCGAAGCGAGCGTGCCGCGGTAGCGGCCGGCGAGTGCTAAGACACTTCTTTCCATTTTCCTAGGTTAGGGCAATCCTATAGGTTAGGTTATGTTAGAACAGCGACCAACACACGCAAGAGCCGAGCGAGCAAAGCGAGTTATTATGTGTACCGTTACATATTGAAACATGTTTTTATGAACAGTTTTATCGATAACTTAATATTTTATATGAAATGTTAGTCGATATACCGTTTTTCTATAAAAGAAAACCATTTTAAAATATATATTTTTTTAAATGTTGTTATTATAATATGAAACTGCGATGATTAACTATTCGTTTTATCAAGAAAAAAATATATTAAAATTCGTGGAATAGTTTTCTAGAAAATGAAATTCGATGTCAAAAAAATCTGTATTCTAATAGACACCCCAGAAAATGATTGGCCTGTGCGAAATTGTACGTAAATGGCCCAGACCACTTGTCTACGTCACATCTGCAAGCATTGCTGCTACACAACCTGCCCTTACCTGATTAACTTTAAATTGAATAGACTCGCTACTATCTCCGTGATTACGAACAAAACGTGTATTGTTGATACAACAGGCAGCTGATTAAATACAACCTTATACGTCACTACTAGAAACTTGAACGTTCGTTGCTCTGTGACGATCAGCTTTCTTGTTGCTTTGTCTGGACTCTGATAAGATTTTGTATTATTTTTATATAATTTCTGTTATATGTAATTAAAATAGCCTACCAACCAATAGTATTTTTATAGTTCGACCAGCTTTGGTCGATTAAAATGCTATGACTTGTGATTTTTGATTTAGCGGCTAGAGCTCTGAGAAAGCCCAAGGCCACTAGAACCAAAGGCCACATAGGAACCAAAATAGTCATTGGTTGCTAGCAGCATCGCCTTAATTAACATGATTCGCATTTTCACCTATTGTGAGAGATCGATGAAAAACACGGAGAAAACAAGGGAGTTAGATAAGATTTGTTTGGCCTCGAAACGTCCTACATTCCTGCCGTTTCCAACTTATAACAGATTTACAAGAATTACTTGTTTAAATTTCAAGAGAGTCCTACATTCCAACCGTTTCCAAGATCCTTATTACATATTTACAAGAATTACTCGTTTAAAATTCAAGAGCTACTTTCTGGTCCGGAAGGCGTATTTTGAATATTTCATTTTCTTTATCGATGAACTGAAGCAATTCCAATTATTCTATCTCATTGAACACGAAAATTAACATCCTTCAAGAAGTGCCACTATTCGATGTATTATTTCGCATAAAACAATGATGAATTTTTTTTATTATTATATGTAATCCATAAATTAAAGAGACAATAACCATCAAATTCAGACGAAAAAATAAGGAATTCCTTACAGCGCACCCATTTTGAGGCGCACCTGATGAGGCGCTCCTTTTTAGGGTTCCGTAGCCAAATGGCAAAAACGGAACCCTTATAGATTCGTCATGTCTGTCTGTCTGTCTGTCCGTCCGTATGTCACAGCCACTTTTTTCAGAAACTATTAGACCTATACTGTTGAAACTATGTAAGTAGATGTATTATGTGAACCGCATTAAGGTTTTGACACAAAAATAGAAAAAAAAACAATAAATTTTGGGGGTTCCCCATACTTAGAACTGAAACTCAAAAATTTATTTTTCATCAAACCCATACGTGTGGGGTATCTATGGATAGGTCTTCAAAAATGATATTGAGGTTTCTAATATCATTTTTTTCTAAACCGAACACTTTGCGCGGGAGACACTTCCAAAGTGGAAAAAAGTGTGTCCCCCCCCCCCGTAACTTCTAAAATAAGGGAATTATAAAACTAAAAAAAATACATGATGTTCATTACCATAAAAACTACCAGCGAAAATTGGTTTGAATCATATCTAGTAAGTAGTTTTTTTTTAATACGTCATAAATCATAAACGGCAATTTACCTTTCATTTAATCAACTCAAATATAAAAACTCATAAAAAAATTGGTTGTTTGTAAAGTAGGTTTACGATCGAGATGTTTACGTGATAACGTCGTTTCACGGAATGACTGGCAGCGCTCGAGATGAGACGGGAGATCGGTCCGTCTCTCTCTCGTTATACCTGCGATCGCGCTCGTGAGGTTTTGGTGTGACACAAGTTTCTGAACATGTCACCCGACTAAAACGATTTTAAAGACGTTATCACGTCAAAAAACATACTACAAGACTTTTATATTATGTTATTTGCTACTACGGAACCCTTCATGGGCGAGACCGACTCGCATTTGGCCGCTTTTTTATTCCTCGAAGCGCACCTTTTAGGAGCGCTTTCGATAGCAATTAAAAATATTAAAATTTCATTCCTCGAAGCGCACCCACGTTTAAGGGGACGCACCGTGAAAATGGGCATTATCTATTTCTTATTTCTCAGCAAATATCAGAAATTTAGAACTGATACTTGCTAATAGCATACTAGAACGCTTTTCTAGCATAATTGTGGTTGTGGATACACGATTTGTTAATTTTTGTAACACAAACTTGCTCATCAAAAACACCTCTACCAAAACATATATGGTCTAATTTCTCACAAACGAGAGAGACTTCAGCTTTAAAACTTTTTATGCAGATTAGTAATTATGTGATCTTTAAAATTGTGGTACAAATTTTTTTTTGTTGCTTTAGTTTTAATTTTAGAGCCATTTTTCTATAATTGATCAGTTTTGCGTGGCTTAAGATTTCAGTCATTTAAGCCCTTTTGCCTTCCTGAAAAATATTGTACATGCCGTCTCGCTTTTTCGCGAGTGTATTTAAATAAACTGTTCTTGTTGCACAGATTTTTGACAGTTATACATCAAATTGTCAGATGGCCGATGGGCCTCACGAAGCAAGGACGTGTCGCTCTTCACAAAAAAAATGACATTTGATTTCGTAAAATTATTGTCACAGTGTAAAATAATATCACGAATATATATGGGTCGAACAGTCTGTAAACAAACGTGCGAGTAACTTTCTTACACTGTGTCACTTGTCATAATGTCAAATGAAGTGTCAAAGCATAGCGTGGCATAGATTGATTACGTGACAGACATGGTCGGAATCGATTTTTTTTTATACAAGTAATGTACATACAGTATCGATTAATAATGTTTTATTTTTATTTAATTAAAAGTTTTGTGGCAATAAATTAATTTTATAATAGCCAAATAAACTAATCTATAGACAATACTCTTCGGATTCATTTTCTTTTAGATTTCGAGAAATATACACGTACATATTTTACCACTGACTGATTGGCTGACTGATTGATATGGTTTTTAGGGTTCCGTAGTAAACAAGGAACCCTTATAGTTTCGCCATGTCTGTCTGTCTGTCTATCTGTCTGTCTGTCCGTCCGCGGTCCTACTCAGAAACTATAAGTACTAGAAAGCTGAAAGCTTTAGGGATCCGTGTCTGAAATATTTAGCTTAAAAGTGAATTTTTTTGTTAAAGTCACGTGTCCTCCCCGTCTATCTGCTAAACGGTTATATATAGACACGTGAAAAAAATCACAGCTATAGCATATATAATGTAGTTTAAAGGAAAACTATCAGAGCCAAGTAGGGTAAACAAATTAAAAAGTTAAAGGCATTCAACTTATAAAATGTAGTCGAAAAGGAAAATTTCATACAAATTCAATACATACTTAGACGTTTAAGACGTTTTTAGTGGCATGAACTTAAAGTTGGCATTTACAACTACGGAACCAAACATTGCGCGTGGCCCGACACACACTTTGCTAATTATTTGATCTGCACTGTAGTGATAGGTGTAAGGAAGGACTTGCTTGGTGGGGGAGCAGACAGCATTAATATCATTATAATATAGTGATCTAGTACAGCCTGTGGTTCGATTTATTACGGGTATGTCCCTTCCATGTTGTATATTAATTATTTTTTCAACATATTGCTCGTAAAGTGGATCTCATTGAATTTCGTCGGCTTTAGACATATATAAAGTAGCGCATAAAACACGCTTGCGTTACAAATGCAAATAGTGAAGTTATATTATGCAACAGCAATATTTTTTTTTTCAAATTCCGAACTCGCTCACTGCCTTGTGGCACCAGCTAGTAATGGTTGGCCAGCCGCGCTGATTTTGATAAGTATTACGGTGGGAAAGCAGCCGTGTGCATCACAGTTTTATGGTTGAGTTTATTTAACCGCTCCTTTACCGCCAATACCAGACACAATAGTAAGACAATGAACGTGGACATTTATTAATATCGTGCGGGTCTTTACCGGTTAAAATAAAAATCAGTTTAGATATACGTGTGTTGAAAAACTTCGTGCGATATACGTGCGTATATTGGTTAAACACTCGGCACTATCACGCCCTCGCTTTCGGCTCGCGCAAGAAAATTCCGCCTCGTGTGTTATAACCACTATAGCGCACAAATATGGCAACTATTTTTCAATTTAAAAAATATTACTTATTTCAGTATAAAGAATTGAATGATGCAGCTCCTTTTATATAGTTACGTATTTATCCCTTACTTATTTTGTACAACATGCTGACTTTTCATTGGTTTTGAAAAAAAACCGTATTGTGAATAAATTCCTCTATCTATACACGTAATCCAAATTTGTGTATGACATAAGATAAACAAATCGAGACTACGTAGTTATGTCCGACCAAAACTACCGCATGACCTAGATGAACTCCGGCCGGCCGGACGGAGGCGGTGCCTGGCGGTAATACTAATTGATCTCACGATTTTACTTTGTTTTTGAATTTTTATTTTGACTAGCTAATTAAATTTTACTAACGATCTTTATAAAGTGGCCCTTGGTCCAAAAAACAATGAGAATTACCGTGTATATTTTAAAATTTTAATAAATTATTTCTGTTTTATCTAAAGGCTGACCGGTAGACAATACGTTAGTATTAAGTCCACCTTTTGTACCATTATGGTCATTTAAAATTTAATAAATAAATAAATTTACATGTCAGTTGCTGTAGTAAGCCATATTATAAATATCATAGCTGTTGACTTAGCTTTTATATTTAACGAATGTATTGATAAAGGCATATTTCCTAACCTAATGAAATGTAGTAATACCCTTATTTAAAAAAGGAGAAAAAACAGACCCTGGCAACTACAGACCGATATCTATCCTGCCAGTTTTGAGTAAGGTGTTCGAAAAGATAATGCTCAATCAAATGCTGCTTCACTTCAAAACCTACAACCTGTTCCATAGCCAACAATTCAGTTTTACTAGCGGGAAATCGACCACCGATGCGGGAGTGACACTCGTTACACATATATACGATGCATGGGAGAACAAAAAAGATGGAATTGGATCTTTTTGTGATCTCTCCAAAGCATTTGATTATGTAGATCATCCGACACTTTTGCTTAAATTTCGTCAATACGGTTTCGATGATAATTCAATTAAACTAATAGAATCTTATTAAACAGATAGGCATCAAACTGTTGATTTAAATGGCATAAAATCGCACGGATCTAATGTTGAAATAGGCGTACCGCAAGGTTCAATTCTTGGACCTTTCCCTTTCTTGGTTTATGTCAATGACTTGCCTTATATGATTGATAAACAGGCTGGCATAGTGCTATTTGCTGATGACACCTCACTTATATTTAAAATAGATCGACATAGCACAAACGCTTGCGCAGTGAACAGCGCCTTGTCTTCCATTTCTGATTGGTTTTCTGCCAATGCTAAATGCGAAAAAGACCCAATGCATTCGATTTTCTCTTCCCAATGTGAGACAGAGCTGCGTTGACATAATGCTAGATGGTAAAAAACTCGATCTTGTTGAAAGTACTACCTTCTTAGGAATTACAATAGATTCAAAACTTCAATGGAGTGCTCATATAACTAAACTTTCTAATAGGCTTAGCTCTGCGGCTTATGCTGTTAGGAGAATAAGACAATTGACAGATGTAGCAATTGCTAGACTAGTGTACTTTAGTTATTTTCATGGTGTTATGTTGTACGGCATACTATTGTGGGGGAGTGCAGCCGGTATTCAGACTATTTTTATTTTACAAAAACGGGCAATTCGTGCTATTTATGGGTTAGGACCAAGAGACTCACTTAGAGAATTATTCAAGAAAATTGATATACTTACATTGGCATCGCAGTATATATTTGAAAACATAATGTTTGTAAGGAAAAATATTTCCTTATACAATAAAGTAAGCGATATGACCGATAAAAACTTACGTAATAAGAATGAATTATTTGCCCCGTTTTATAGGCTCAAAACAGTTAGTAAGACGTTCATGGGGAACTGTATACTTTTTTATAATAAATTGCCACAATCGGTTCTTCATGTGCCAGACAAAAAATTTAAAACTTATGTAAAGAAAGTACTTTGTGAGAAGGCTTATTATAGGACCGATGACTACCTTAAAGACAAAAAAGTCTGGCTTGAGCTTGGCGCGAGTCCCTCCTAAAGGTTTGTTATATAAGTACTCGCAAATGTTCATAATTTGGCACATTTTGTACAAACTAAATCTACAACTTGACATTATTTTAAAATTTTGACATTCTAAAAATTTAATTTAAATTATGATATCACATAACAAACAATGTATTCTCTGTCCATATTAACTTTAAGTATTAATTTATTTGTGAGTTGACGTCCTTGAAGAAAATGCTGCAGTGCAGTTTGTTACCGCTTCTTCTGCACTAGCGCTTTGGAAGCGGTAGTAAACTTAGCTGTAAGTAACCATTTGACGTCAACAATTGTGCAACAAAACAATGACGATTATTAAGAGATATTATAAATATCCTATGATAATAAAGATATATTTGAAAAAACCTATTGTGATCTTTTTCTGCACGTGTAGTTGGCTCAAACTAATAAATATTGATCTTTCATTATGAAATTCGAACATTTTAGACTTCCCTCCAGAATGTTAGTCATTGCTCAGATTTCTAATTGAAAGCTAATTACCTCTGGTTCATTGAACTAGTAGGCTTGATAAGTCTCAGTTTCAAAAACACAACGTAACTAATAGATTACGTGACATCACCTTTTTCAATTCTTTACAAAAACATAACATGTTACACAAAAAGTTAACATAATAGAGATACTTTTCATTACGTCATGGTTTTCATACTATAACCTCTATATATTTTTAACTCTATCTGCATTGCATTTAGACATTACTACAAACCTAGCGGGAAAGAACGGACAACTTTTGAATCAATTTTGACAGATTTTGAAAAATAAAAACGTAGAGCCAAGCCTTAAAAATAGGGAAGAGCATGAAGCAAACGTAATAAATTATATCGATGATTTTTAAAAACTTATTTGATCGCCTCATCAGGTGCGCCTCAAAATGGGAGCGCTTTGAGGAATACCTCGAAAAAATCAAATTCTACTCGTAACGAGTAAGTTAACCGTTTAAAATGTAATAAGCTGATGCCATTCAATTAAAAGATACTAGATAAGAGCAGAGGGGTTCCATAAAATAATACGTTAGTTTTGCGATAATGACGTCCTATTTCTATGTCAAGCCAAATTAGACTTAACATCATACGTTACTAAATGTTCCTTGACACTGGAACACCGATACGCAGTATCGTCCGTCTTGCGTACCGCTTTTGGAGTAAACCCTCAGGTTGTGATCGTAACCAGGCTTGAAGACGGTAAACTCGGAAGTAAACAAGAGGTTTAATGCAATTTTGAAGTACATAGTTGAAATTCAGAGCAAGAAGAAAAATTTTGAAAAAATATTTTCTGGTGCTCTGAGATACAAGCTTCGCTTAGTTCAGACACCAGTCTCTCACAATCTACTGCTAACCATGTGCCTATGTCGACGATATTATAATATTTTATGTAAGATTGTGGAAAAAAATTAAGATATTTTAAATTTCATTGACAACTGTAGAAGCAAACCTGTACTGATGACGTATAATTTAAGTACGTGCCAATATTTCTGAGGCGCTAGCGTAAAACATTAGCCTTCCTAATAGTAGAGCAGTAAAAAGGTCTTCTGTCTTGTTTTTATCCTCGGAATAGCATTTTCATAAGGTTGTGGACCAGTGTGTGGCCACACTTACTCTTCTGTCATCAGCCGAGCTTAAAATAGTTTAAATCATCTAATGTACAAGAGGTTGGGCAGTTGCGGGGACACACTTATATTATAAAGGCGAAAATTTGTGAGTGTATGTGTATATGTTTGTCACTTCTTCACGCGCACACGGCTGGACCAATTTTGATAAAATTTTGTATGCAGGAAGCTGATACCTGGATACATAGGCTACTTTTCCGCGGATAACACCACGGGGCGCAGCTAGTTACTTACAAAGACGATAATTATGACACATAATATCGAATCTTAAAATAAAGCAAGTGAACATTGTCTTCGAAAATAGGCCTGGAAACAGTGACGTGGTTTGAGATTGCGACATACAATTTAGTGCGGGTCAATGATTTTGCGTCAATCCAACGAATACACACGCCTGCTTCAGCAGTAGATAAACAATATATGTATATAATAACAAGTTTATTAAATTTAACGATAAAGACTTAAGCTTGGGTACCGTAAATATACAAATCGTCCGAACAGTAAACTACAATTTCGCACAAACAGACGATTTTGCGACAATAGCACTGAAAAAAGTAAAAAGCTTTAAACTACTAGCTGCCGTCAATGAGAATAACACTAAAGTAAACATTGTATATTTTACTGTAGCATACTGTAGAACTCGTACAACTCCTAAAATTAAAGGA
The DNA here is from genome assembly GCA_963555685.1 of Acrobasis consociella. Lineage (NCBI taxonomy): Eukaryota > Metazoa > Arthropoda > Insecta > Lepidoptera > Pyralidae > Acrobasis > Acrobasis consociella. The sequence goes on from OY743106.1 coordinate 2,762,236, forward strand.
CATACTATACATGGAGACGATCTTGACCCCATTGCAGGTATTGGGCCTCGAAGGCCCTTGATCGAGAGAGTTGGAGTGCTGAATGAGAGGCCTTTGCCCTACATTGAGACAGTATAGGCTGAAAATGAAAAAAATCTATAGAATATCGATGACAATGAGCATTAAAACATTTCTTTCCTCAATAATAGGCTCTTAAATATTAAAGAAGAAAGTTAGAAATGTAAAGAAGAATTATGTAAATTAAGATTCATGAAGGTTTTATCAAAGTAATCACGTATACAACCTTATTAAAGCTAAATTCACTGGCACGTAACCGAGCAATACATCGAAGTTTCACGAGAGCAATACAATAGTTTACTTCCTAAGTAGTCGACATGTTAGGCTATTAAATGTGCCTTTATAAGGAGAGCTCTTGCCGACTTAATGAATTTCGTACTTTCTCACACACGGCTGCCCTCTTAATTTAATCTGAAGGGACATTTACTGAAATAGAAAACTGGAGACAACACACGGTTCCTAAGTTCCAAGCATGCTTTCACTTTTCTGCTTCGACTGAAATAATTAAGCAGTGAAACGTGGTTTCATAGAGAAGTTACGATGATTAATATAATAAACTAAATAATATGACAATTACTGGCTACCAGTTGTTATGAATATTCATAAAACGGCGATAAAGCTCAGGCAGACGTCTCGTCGTGCTTGCCACAAATGCCACAATGTGACAGCGATAGCTCGCAACGCGACCCTGGTCGGCCACAGTTGGTGACCAGTATCGTCGACTGTAACAGACTGTCGCCTACAGTCGCAAACTGTTCTGTTGCATTGCCAAAATTGTAAGAAAAGTCAGCAATATACTGCTATAAAAAATACAACAGATCCCAGAATCAATCATTCGTCATTCTGCCCAACCTTGGACCTGGCCAACTGCCTCGCATAAGGATTTCGGTAACTATTACCGAAGAGCTATTGTATACAGGGGTCCACCGCGATGCTCAAAGTTTTTTAAGAATCCTCAAGTGTAGTGAAATCAATAGTGCGTAAAATAGTGAGGAGGTGGAAATTAAAATAAACAGTAGGTCTAGCCAATAAACTTTGTTTCTTTTTATATTTACCAAGTGGCTCGAACTAACAGATCGTAGATTGTCGCTGACGGTCGCCAATGGTGACGAACTGTCGCGCATCAGTTGCCGATTAGTGTACCGAACTGTCGCTGGTTAACTAGTCTGTAAGAACCCTAAGATGTCGTAAAATGTGTTATGGATAATGCTGGTGAAAAGGCTTTATCAAGATATAAACCCTCTTATAAATATGAAAGTGACGGATGACTATATAAAAGTCTAGTTAACAACGTCGATACATAAATAATAAGCTTTTACTAGTTAGTGAGATTAAACAAAAGTCGCTTGATTGGGCCAGCAGCATCTTCCGATAATCTGTCGAAGTAACGTAGGTACATCGCAATGAGAAACAAACGAAACTGCTTAAGAGTCCCCTTACCGTAGACCAAAATACAACTTTCCATACAAACGTAGTCTACGTTTTATTTCAAAACGACATGTCCGATTTCAGCAAAATTTTGAAATTTCAAAGATATTGCAATTATCTAGGGTAATAACTAGTTTCCGACGGTAAAAATATGAACTTGAAATAGAATATAGTGTTTATATCATTTTTGACCATCAGTATGAGAAACTTCTAAATCGTTATATTTTCTTTCCAGTTCATAATTTTAGTGTCGGAAACCAGTTATTACCCTAGATAATTGTAATTTCTTTACAAATACCAATTTTTACCGGGATCTGACATGTGGTTTCAAAATTAAACGTAGACTACGTATGTATGGAGAAGTCTAGGGTAAGGGGACTCTTAATTCGATATAGCATACTTTCTAGTTCACGTAAATCGTTTTTATATACTTTCTGGATACAGTACATCGAATTCTTAACTTTCGACGTTCAGTAGGACGACAGTCCTCGTTCAGGTTATATAATTTAGAAAAAAAAAGAAATAGGGAAGATAAAAATGTACCAAAATTTAAAATCAATACCTCCCTCACTCGGTTGCTAAGTATAATCTTTCGTTTTTGTTTTACAAGACAACAGAGGGGTTACTCCAAAGAGTCCAAAGGCGGTACGAAAGAAGGATGTTACTGCGTATACGCGTTTCAGTGTCAAGCAACATTGAGCACTAATGTATGATGGCAAAGTATAATTTGGTTTGACTTAGACATAGGACGTTACTATCGGACTATATCCCATGCTGGTCTGGGAGAAATAAAAAAAAATTTTGAATGTACCAGCTGCTTCTCTTCCCACGCAGATCGTAAAAGCTAATTGAGGGAATGGGCAAAAATGCAAATCATGTTAACAGGCGATGCGGCTAGCAACCCATCACTGTATTTATTGATTGCTTTTCCATCTTCTCGCCCACCATGACGCTAAAAGTGGCTTTTGGGTCTTGCGGCCCTGGGCTCTGCATAGAACCGCAAGACCCAAAATGCTCTGTCTGCCCCATTAGGGATAAAAACGTGATAGTATGTATGTATGTATGTATGTTACTATCGGACGACTATTGTATTATTTCATGAAGTAACTCCTCAGTATACCAAGTGGTTACATCTGCAATTAAATAAAAAATCTGACAAGATTGTCCTTTTTTGGTTCGCCCGGTTTCTGGGATTGCAGTTAATCTGAGAGGATGTCTGTTTTCAAAGTTCAAATTCTGAAGATGTTTTGAAACGGTTATATATAAGACGAGGTCCATTTCTTTGGTTTACAGGGTTTCTGGTTTGATGCGGTTTATCCGTTGGCCGAACTCATGAAACGTACTTTATGACTGTTTATTACTTTCGATTATTATTACTCATACAATATGTGATGAAACTTTGCTCAGCGTGAACCATATTTTATGTTTACGTACAAATTCAGAAGATGTTCTCAAACCAGCTCTTTACAAGACAAAACCGTCCTTTTTCTTGCTTCGTCGGGTTTGTAGGTTTGCGGTTTATCCGCCGGAACACATCAAATGTCCTTGGCTATTTTTACAAGGATGTATGTATGTATGAATGTTGGTTTAGGTCAAATCTTGCCACAAAATTTTCAACCAGTTAACCATAAACCGATTTAGCTTTAACCAAAAGTTAAATATGGAAGAGCGGAAAGTCCAAACACAAGTGTATTATACACTTAAATGGAGGTTCCAAACACATATTGTATGTAACCTTTGTAAGTGATTGAATAAACATTTTTCATCTTTTCAGCTGGAATTTTGTATACTTGTGTAAGTCGGATGACAAAACGATACATACCTAATACGAAGCTGTTCTGATGATGGAGCCGGGAGATTTTCGACGAAAACACCCTCATTCAGTAAGGACTCGTTTGATTTGTCTTGACGAACACTCTATGGAAGACGAGACGATGCCTAGGGTCTAATCACGAAGACGAAAATCACTATCGATGGAACTCAATATTAAAACGACACAACTCCATCGAGTTTGGGCTTATTTCATTTGTCTTAGTAAGTACTTTGGCCTCACTTTAAAAGCTTATACAAAAAAGAATTATTTCTCATAATATTCCAAAAAGTTTTTCATCGCAAGCAGTCATCCTCAATGTACTTTGTACGTACAAATTCAGAAGAGGTCTTAAACCGGCTCTTTGCAAGACGAAGCCGTCCTTTCCTCGGTTCGCCGGGTTTGTAGGTTAGCGGTTTATCCGCCGACTGAACACATGAAATGTCCTAACACTCTTAACACGTTCGGGATGGCTGTTTATTGCTCGGGTGCTGAAACTTTATTTGAGTGTGCGAAAATAAAACATAACATTGCAAACAGCTCGAGTGTATTTACTTTTTTAGACTCTAGCTCCCTAGGGGTGTATTCTCTTAGATAATCGAAGAAATTTTATCACACTAAATGCTATCATCATTTGAGCCGCATAACGTCCACTGCTGGACATAGACCTTTCCTAAGGATTTCCAAAATGACTGATCTAGAGCGGCGGGCATCCAGCTCCTTCCAGCGACCTTATTATATAAAAAATGCAATAAAGATTTTAACTAACTAACTCTATAACTTAGCAATTATGATTATTACTAGACATAACAATATAGCAATTGCATTGAATTTAATTTCAAGAATTTTACAACCGTTAAAAAATGTGCAATTTGAAGTTTGATCGACAAATGTCTAGGGGAATAAAAGAAAATATTCTGCAAGCCAGCGTATTTTTCAATAATCAAATCAAATATCGTAAAAGAACACATACTTATGAAACATATTCAGAAAATATACAATTTTGTTTATGGGGAGCATACATGTTTTATAGAAGCAAAATATGACAGACACGTTCACATTATGTGCGTTATTTTCAGCAAGAAAAATGTTTTTCGCGTAGCGCTCGCGTCGTCAGGTGTCAGATGATATGTTTCCTCACGATAAACGGAATTACTCAAAGTGCTATGCTGTAAACATCACGAATCTGGTTTTTAACCCCAGACAAAAAGAGGGTGTTATTGTAAGTTTGAGTTATAAAAGGTTACAGTTTACCACAGTACCCTGTTCAAACCATTATCTAACCTAAACTTGGCATTGACGGATAAGTAAGGCGTAATAAAAAAGGTTAATGAGTAATCGTATGCAGTAACGCATACATACGTCGTGTGCATTGGGCCTAAATGTAGTTTTGTTTTGTGCAGATAATAGTTTAAACTAAGTAGGTGCCTAAGTACTTAGTTTGCGTTTTGTAATAATACGGTATAAGTAAACAAATTAAATTAAACAGGCCTTTAACTTCACCATGACGTTAAATCGCCAGTAATTAATAACCATAAAATGAGCCACTAAAACCATTTATAGAATTTAATACGTCGTTAACTACTTACTATGGCCGGTCTAATCGCAGATTTGATTTTTTAATAGAATCCTGCGGTAATGACCCAGTAATTACAGCCAGTTTGGTAATTACTTCTCATTACACGCATATTTTAAGTATAGCCTCTCATTATGCACTAAATATTACGGTAAAAATCAAGGCAAGTATTTATTTTTACCTTCAAATTGTTATAATTCAAACAAAATACTTAAAGAGGAACGTGCTCCTCACCATCATCATCATCATCAGGTCTTTTTGTCTTAACTGCAGGAGCTCAACCCTCTCTGTACTACCAGAGCCTTACTTGGCCAGAGCAGCCAGAGGACTTGGCCTACACTCTCCTCGCTGGCCGACGGGTTGGAGTGTTGCTCCTACCAGTGGAGACTAAAAATGACCCTTGTTTAATATCATGGACTGAATTTAACCTTAAACTAGTTTCAGTATATTTTTTCAGTATTGGAGGGAGGGGATAGTGTCTTTTGTAGTAGTAGTAGGCATAAATGATGCTTTGCTTCTTTGAAATTCCACTTCGTTGGGAATGCATGCAGTTGTTGCACGATATTTGTCTTAGCCATTTCGTCGTCTTACGTTACGATAGCAGGAAGAGCTGAAGGCCGACTTCTATGGTCTAGATCCTGCTCTGTTTTAGAACGAAAACCATGTACGTGGCATGAAGCAATACGTGAAGAAATGTAATTCAGTTGCATTTAATAAACGTCGCTCTGTTGATTGAACGTGCTAACTATAGCCGGCTAAATGGCAAGCGGTTGGTAAATGTCAAAACGAGCGGCAAAATAAACAACTTCCTACTTATTGTTCCAACTGGTTCAAAATATGTCGGCTTCTTAATAGCTGTTACTATGATAAGTTTATTAGAAGTCCTCGTCATCTGAGGTTTTTCCGCAACCTCCGTGCTGCTTCGGAACCTGGCCCTGTCGAGACGCCTCACCAGCGAAGCAGCTGCGCTTTCCGGCGGCTGAGGAATCACCGGATGCGGGGACCCACAATCTTGCGATTGAGAGAACCACCGCGAGCGTAGCCGCATTTATTTTGTACTAGCTAGTGCCCGCGTCTTCGTCTGCGCATTTAGTAGTTCTTACGTGAAAGAGTAACAAACATCCATCCATACTTACAAACTTTCGCGTTTATAATATTAGTAGGATGTAGGATAACCCACCTTTAATTTATCATCGCTTAGAACGTTCTCACATACACAATGCCTGCTGGGTTATGATGGGGTTCTAACTTAGGACCCAACGAACGAAAAAACAAAGTAACTTCACACATTGAAATAATTTTAAATACACTACATATAATACCGTCACATTCAACACTAATCCTCTCTGAATATGAAGTGTGAGATTAAAAAAAAAATACTACACCGAAAAGAATATAGCTCTCAAATAGTATAAATATTAATTTAATGTTTAAATTTTTAGATAAATAAAGTACCTTGGTATATGTGTTTCTATTAAATTTATTTTGTACCCGCTTATTACTACCTGTTTTCTTCTCTTTTCCTCTCCTGGGTTTACGGGAAACTTATGAAATAAGCAGTACCTACACATTCAATGTTCTTACTGTGTTTGTATTGCGTGTAAGTATATGAATCTCGTTTAAGTATATGAATAAGTATTCAATGTAGTGGATAAAATTTTGCAACATCCATTGCCATAAATTCAGTCTAGTTTCTTAGTAATAGGTTACAGGCTCATATCAATATATTGTTCTACCTCAAGCTCCTCAGCAGCAAGTATATTACAAGTGATACAATCATTTAATTAAATTCTGTAGAGGTACATGTGCTAACGAACAATAGACAATAGTCTAGAACGGTAATGATAAATCAAATAGACAACCAGACCAGAATATCGCCGCCGCCGGCTTAGCATTAGTAAGTAACATTACCTTACACATGTAATGTCGAAATAAAACATGAATAATTTATACAATGTGGAAGGGACATACTCGTAATAAATCGAACCAAGGGCAGTACTACCTAAGCGGAACCCAAGAAAAGAATTTTCCAAATTGGTCCAGGCATCTACCAGTAACCGGGGAACGTACCTACATAAAAAACATATATTACATTCGAATTGATAACCTCTTCTTTTTAGGGTTCCGTAGCCAAATGGCAAAAACGGAACCCTTATAGATTCGTCATGTCTGTCTGTCTGTCTGTCCGTCCGTATGTCACAGCCACTTTTTTCAGAAACTATAAGACCTATACTGTTGAAACTTGGTAAGTAGATGTATTATGTGAACCGCATTAGGGTTTTGACACAAAAATAGAAAAAAAACAATAAATTTTGGGGGTTCCCCATACTTAGAACTGAAACTCAAAAATTTATTTTTCATCAAACCCATACGTGTGGGGTATCTATGGATAGGTCTTTAAAAATTATATTGAGGTTTCTAATATCATTTTTTTCTAAACCGAATACTTTGCGCGGGAGACTCTTCCAAAGTGGAAAAAAGTGTGTCCCCGTAACTTCTAAAATAAGGGAATTATAAAACTAAAAAAAATACATGATATTCATTACCATAAAAACTACCAGCGAAAATTGGTTTGAACGATATCTAGTGAGTAGTTTTTTTTTAATATGTCATAAATCATAAACGGCAATTTACCTTTCATTCAATTAACTCAAATATAAAAATTAAAAAAAAAAACATACTACAAGACTTTTATATTATGTTATTTGCTACTACGGAACCCTTCATGGGCGAGTCCGACTCGCACTTGGCCGCTTTTTTTTTAAATCAATTAACTCCGAAAAAGAAACTTGAAATCAATTGTATCTGGTCGACATGCATTGTTTTAACATTGTGTCTGGTATTTTGCACAGACAACAGGCTAAAAACACAAGTTTTGACACACGTGACAAAACACGCTATTTCAAGTAACATTTGCCTCATCGCGGCTCGCAGCCTAGATGTTAACCATATACCTAAGCAGCAGAGCAAACTAAATTCGCCTCGGTTCAGCTCCATAGAATATTTATGAGTTAGCCAAGAACAGTTACATAGCAAACATAGTTTACATTATTATTATAATCTATATTGATGTAAGAAACTTAGCTAACGTTCGGCTGGAGTGAGAAAATTTGGCAATCCTGAACAGAGTTAGATAACTGGTTAACTGGCGGTGACTGCTTTGACGACCTCTGTGGCCTAGGTCTTAGATGTTTATCTATATGTGTATTGTATATGTTATAAAATGCAACGTGGAAGGGACATACCAATTTTAAATCGAACCACAAGCTATACTAGGCCACATAGTATAGTTAAATTAAAATAACAATAAAATCGGCGGTTCCATAAAAAAAGTGTGCAGTCGGGGCAATTTGTATGGGAATATCGATTTTTTATAATGATGAATGAGACTGTTATTTTATTATAATTATAATATGTATAGTGATCCTATATAGTATATAGAGTATAGCCTGTGGTTCGATTTATTACGGGTATGTATCCCTTCCACGTTGTATAGTATCGTTGAGTCGTTAAACTATGTCAGATGCCTTTAGGCAGCTTGCAAAATCTGACACCAAAGTTGGCCACATATATCACGAAAAACAAACATGAATTCCATTATTATCGATAGCCTACTGTTAGGAAAAGACCTCTCTAGATTTGCAATTAGTCTGGTTGTACTTAAAAAACTAAGTGCGGAGTCAATCACGTACAAATTACACAACTGTAGATGTATGTCTTCGGAAACACGCGCTACGCCACGGAAACACGCGCCACGCCACGGAAGCACGTGCAGATTTCAATCTCATTATACATGCTAAGTCTTCTGTGTGTTAGACATCTATATCTATACATATAATAAAACAGTAAAAAAATGTGTCTATACTGTACATTTAATATATTTCCAAAAAAAATTAGGGGCGATGGAGATATAGTAAGAATAAAAAAAAATGTATGTCCGTTTGTACAAGCTAATCTCCGGAAATACTGGACGGATTCGAATTAAACTTTTTTGTTATATAGCTGTTAAGCCTGAGCAACATATAGGGTATAAATGATTTTGGAAAATGGAACACCTGATGCAGAACCATAATGGTCCATTAAAAGTATGACAAATATAAAAAATGATGCATTAGCAAAAGTTGTTCAGCTTGATGAGCATTTCCGGAGTCATAAAGTCCACGCGAACGAAGTCGCGGCTTCGGCTTATAATCAATAAATATGAAATCGAAGCAGAAGATAGTACACATAAAAATGTAGATCGACGCTACCCATTACGATGTGTTTTTCTTTCTGCCAAATTTATTTTTGCATACAACAATAACATTCGTGACCACTCTGACGTCAGTCTATTTGGGGTTCCGTAGTAAACCTCTCCTAAAATCCTTGTAGTTTCGCTATGTCGTCTATCCGCGGTTTTTAGATTCTATTACTACTAGAAACTGAGATGTGGCACGGGTGTGTATAAATATTAGTTGTTGAAAAAGTGGAAAAAAATAAAATCTTGAAACAATATTTTTTTTTTGGTATATCGTAGTATGTCCCATGCAAGTGAGAGCAAATTTTCGTTTAAGACGTTTAAGTGGCGTGAACTCAAATTCGGCATTCGCAATTACAGAACCCTACACCACCCGACACGCACTTAGCCAGTTTTTTTATGGCTCTGGCTGGATACTAGTCGTCCTTTGAGTCTTTATTTTGGTCAGCGCGCCTACGTCACGCGTTTGTTCTGTAAGCTCCATGACAATTTTTTTAATAAGTATTATGAGGCGTGCCCTTTCGGATTTTTATATATATTCGCGTGGACTTTATGTCCCTGGAAAATGCTCATCAGGCTGAACAACTTTTACTAAGGCGGCATTTTTATATATCTTATAGTTTTGCTGGACCATTATGGCTCTGCATCAGGCGTTCCATTTTCCAAAATCATTTATACCCTATATGTTGCCCAGGCTTAATAGCTATATAACGTCCCTTTTAATTAACTACAAATACTTTAACTGCTGCTTTATTCAAGGCGGAGCAACAGATTTGGCGCATAAAATAAAAAATCCGCAGGTTAGTTTTCGAGATAACTTCACTTACAAATTTTCCTTAAAGAGACGCATACAACATCCTGTAGACGACATTGCGTATTGCGTACTATTTGTTTACTATACTATTACGTTGTACACGCCCCTTTTACGCAAATATTCATTCATTAATTTAAAATATCACCTTCCAAAACCCATTCAATACCTACGGTCATCGAACTTTCAGCTGTCCGAAGCTACTGCCAAAGAAAAGTTGAAATACAGATGGTTCGTTCCATAGCTTTGCTATTGTAGTACACACTCACAATATCATTCCGACTAGACACCTTAGTTAGTTTAGGTCAGTGCAATTAGACCTATTGTAAGATATATCGCACTCTTAGCGATTCAGCACATAAGCTAGCGAAACCGGCTGCGTAAAATTTTAAATCTTAGCAAAAAATAAACTCTTGATTGAGTCACCTTTCAAACAATAAATAAAAAAAAATCGGTGTATCCATTACCATACCAATTACCAATCCGTTTTATAAAAAAATTAAGTCATGAGATATTTACTATTCTTCATTATGGAAATTTAAAACTACCAAATCCCAGGTCAAAATCCTCTTCCCAATAATAGGTCCCAAAATAAGAGGTTGTAGCTTTAATGTACTGTGTAGTCACATACTTAAAGACTAATACCATCGTATAAACTAAAAAACGTACTTCAAAGGTAAGTATGCCTAAGTAGATCTTAAATCGGAAACATGTTTTACAAGTTAAAATAAAAGATAAAAATAGACTTTGATGTGTATGTATTCATTACAATATTCTCATTGAGGATGTTAAAAAACAATTGTCACATCTGTACTGTAAGAACTCTTTGCTACTGCGGCACTTCTTTGTACTTTTCTAATAGCCGTTTGCGGCAATCGTAAACGAAAGCGGTATCTTTTTAATTCTTTTACCATTCGCCGACACAGTGCCGACAAACACGTGCTCGACAGTTTTATCTCGCTCTTCCCTTGTGTCGCATCTCACTCTAGCCTCGTGTCGCCAAGACTCTATGTACCTACCTAGCCTTGACTAGCCGGCTTTCCGTTTGTTTCGTTCAGTCAGTACTCAGTCTGTTTGAGTCCATAGGCCTATCTAGGTGGCATGTGATGTGATTAATTAATTACTAACAAAAGCGTTTTAACCATTTTTAATTGGAAATTAACCGGCAATTTCCGTCATGAAAATAGGTAAAATTTCTATTCGCGGCTTTGCAGAAGTTGATCGTAGTGTCGCCGATAAGTGCTAAGTATTTACCTATTTAGGATAATAGTACCTAACTATCTAAACTGTTTCAAAAGTACTGCATTCACCAGAGTGCAGGGGATTCTAAATATTCGTAGATAATGTACGAATTTGTACCTACTACAGTGCAGTGTGTTAGTTAAATTTCGTCGTTTGAAGTATTTTTGAGTGCTTGAATGCCAACTCGTTTGGTCTTAAAGTGTCAGTGTGAATGTTTGTGTAAGCCCGGGTGGAAAGCGCAGTCGCATAAGACCTCATGGTCAATTTGGAGATTGACGGAATACTCTCCATGAGGCCATGACTCATGCACCTGCTTGAGGTTTTCTGAATTTGTAACAGGTATGTACCTTTGCTTATTTCATATTGATTTACTATTACTTACAAAGATGTATGTGTACTGTACGTAGGATTAATGATAATGACTGACATTAATGACTCTGTCTATCACACACAATCTGCTACAGTAAGAGGGAGATAGATGGCGATGGGCGGTGCCTATAAGTGTTTAGAAGTATGAATGAATTTTAGTAGACCACATACAGGAGGATGGCGAAAATAATTTAATATTTTTGTTAGAAGAAGTGAAAAAAAAAACTAACCTGCAGATTTTTTATTTTATGCGACTAAACTGTTTTTCCACCCTAAATGAAGCAGCAGTAAAAGTATTTGTAGTTAATTAAAAGGGACGTTGTATAACAAAAAAAGTTTCATTCGAATCCGTCCAGTATTTCCGGAGATTAGCGTGTACAAACAGACATACAGACAAACAGACAGACATTTTTTTTAAATTCTTACTCTATTACTACGTCTCCATCGCCCCCAATATTTTTTTTGGAAATATATTTAATGTACAGACACACTTTTTTTACTGTTTTATTATATGTATAGATATAATTACGAATTTAATTGATTTGAAAATGACTTTAATAAAAAAATATACGATTATATTATTTTTTTCAAAATAACTTATTTTTATTTTTCAATATAATACACAGGTTATCCTGCCAATAAATTATAATTATGATATTTATAAAGTAACTCGTGCGTTTCATCCTATAATAGTAAGTTTATGTTTGTTATTCTTATCAGACATGTCACCTAATGCTATAATCTATCAGCTTTAACTTAACCTCTAATGTGTTCGAACAAGGTTTAAACATAGTTAATTACTAATCGCCAAGTCACTGCCCCCTTATCAGACACGCACGTGCTAAATAGCCAAGTCAATGACACGTAACAGGAGTTGGAAAAGTGTGGGTTAGATCACTTTACCCAGTTGGCATGGTTACGTTTTGGCACCATTTGTCAAGGAAATGATCCGTTCGGAGAAAAAAGTTTGATGTTAGTAGGATACATGGAATATTATTTAAAAGAAAATAAAGGTCATCATATTCAGTGGATAAATGATTTTTTCGGGATCCAGTGCTGCCCCTGTTTTAAATAAATAATTTGATAGAAAACGACGATATCATTTTAAATGTTGTCTTCACTTCAGTATACCCTAGATAACGCAACGTAAAGGGTTTTCACATTACACCTTGGAAAACCCAAGCGCGCCGCAGTGGAACTATAGCCGCGGCGGGGCGGCGCGGCGGCAGCTTAGGATGGATGCTCTAATTCCAGTACTCGGTTAAAACCTTACGCAGAAAAAAAATCTATGTCTATGGTTAAAACCAAACATCTTTATTATTTTTGATCGACAATGGTTGTCTCTTGTATTGCTTTTTGCCTGTGCCATCTATAAACTTTGAGTTGACAAGTATACATAGAGTTAACCCAAAAAAAAAAAAGACTCTTCTGTCCGTCCGTCTGTCACCAGGCTGTATCTCATGAACCGTCATAGCTACAAAGTTGAAATCACAGTGCCGTTTTAAGAACTGATACTAAAAACAGAATAAAATAAAAAAATTAGTGGAGCTCCCATACAACATACTTACATGTTCGCGAGTCCGACTCGCACTTAGCCGGTTATTTTTTTATAAAGTTTTCCTTAATAGCCGGTACTTACCTGAAACAAAAAAAACTTAATTCATACAATGCACTCAAAAAACGCTTAATTAAATCACAGACACTTCTCCTAATGGTTAATGCATCAATTACATTCAGTTGTGTTTTTGTCGAGTCATATCGCCAACCATTCAGTTAATTTTAATGCCAAGTTCGACGACGCAGTAAGTTAATTACTTACATTTAAAAAAATTCGTTAACTCGAGGTCTCCACTTACACTGAAATATCGTGGTATTATCGTCTAATCGCCTAGTTTCCAACAAGTCAAAACAAACATTTTTAATTCTTATGTGATTTGCACAGCAAGTTAATAAATTAAAAACTTTTTCGACAACTCGATGTCTCAGTTACACTGACATATCGTGGTAACATCTGCATCGTCTAGTAGCGGACTGTTTCCAACAAGTCAAAACAAACAATTTCTATGGGATTTGTATGAAAAATCGGACTGTGACGTCATAGTTTTTGGAGTCAAATAACGCTCTCATTATCTCTTATTACTTATTTCTTTTTTATTAATAAATCTAAAATCATGTTTAGTATGGATGTGATGGGTGACATGAAAAGTGTCATTATTTTGTGACTTTTTATTTTCTATTTTTTATATATTTTTATGTTATTGGAAAATGTTTATAAGTTCCTGAATGGAGTAAAAACACAAATCGATAAGCTTATGATAGATTTATTTTTAGTTTTACATACATACATACATACTTTCACGTCTTTATCCCTAATGGGACAAACAGAGCATTTTGGGTCTTGCGGTTCTATGCAGAGCCCAGGGCCGCAAGAACCAAAAGCCACTTTTAGCGTCATGGTGGGCGAGAAGATGGAAAAGCAATCAATACAGTGATGGGTTGCTAGCCGCATCGCCTGTTAATATGATTTGCATTTTTGCCCATTCCCTCGATCGGCTTTTACGATCTGCGTGGGAAGAGAAGCAGCTGGTACATTCTAAGTTTTTAGTTTTAGTTTATTATAAAATCGTATGCATATAAATTCAATACGGCGGCATGATTTGTCGGCTCATTGCAAAGGTTTAAGCGCTATTAAAGCGTTTTACAATAACACTACGGCATTTTTCATGGTCGTTTTAGACCCATCATTATAATATACATTTATATGTATATTAGCATTTTAGCGTGACCACACTGTTATAAAATCAAACGACAAAGCTGTTCCGACTAAGGAGAAGCAGTGAAAGTTTAAGAATGTAATCTAGACACGTGGTAGTGTGTCAAGCCAAGTTCAAGACAAGAAATGGCTTATTTTGGCACATCATCTTTTATTTATTTATTTAAACTTTATTGCACGGTAAAAAAACGTACAAGTGGCGGATCTAATGCCGTATGGCATTCTCTCCCGGTCAATCATTGGACCAAGCGGAAAATATGTATGGCTAGCGTGATAAAAATCGTGAAAAAGTAAACTAAATGTATTTATGTACATAAGTATGTACACTTAAAGATTGTTTATATTATTATTGCTGTTAAAAAAAAAACTATTCAAGTAAATGTTGAAGTTCTTAAAGAAATTTAACATTGTCTACAGAATTTGACCCATATTTAGATCTCAACTCTTTTGTCGACAATCACACCAAAAAGTAATATTGAACTTGGCTCCCATTTTCCTATTTATGTTTTTGGCGGGATACAATATAATACAACGTTTTGTGACCACTTTAATGCCAAAGCCGTGTGAATCTACGGTCACGTTCTCGTAACTATAAATTAAAAGACGAACAACTGCTTGCGGGCTCTTTGAAAAATTAACAATATTGCTAATTTATGTTAGTGAAAATGTAATTTGACTAACCATTTATATACATATAAATATTATATACTACGCGGAAGGGACATACCCGTAATAAATCGAACCACGGGCTTTACTAGATCACTAAAGTATTATTTAATTAAATTGAAGTAGCGATCAAAACACAAATAAAAACTACATTCCCGTAGCAATTGCCCGGGCGGCTACACACTTTTGTATGGAGGTGTCGATTTATATTTTGGATTTTCTACTGCTATTCTATTTCATTACACTATAGTGATCTAGTATCAGCTCGTAGTATCAGTAGCCCGTGGTCAGGCCTGTCTCACTCCGCGGTAGGTATTAAAAACGCAACTACAAAATAAGTACGTGCGGCGGCGGCCACGCTAGCGTGGCTAATCAGTGCGGCAGAAAAGGCAAACGTTACGCGATAGAAAGAGACGGAAAGAGATGGAACGTCTAGGTGAATATAATTGTAGGTTATTAGCGTTGTGCGATCTGAATTGAAATTAATTGTGTCGTAGCGAGAGTCGCTATTCTTTTAATTAATTTTTCGGAGTGAATCTTCTGTACTTGTACTATTATGTATTCTGTGCCGTGGTTCGATTTATTGCGGGTGCTAAAGTCAATGTTTTATATTAAGACTGTATAGGTTAGGTATGTATTTAGTCTTACTGTAACATTTCTTTTGAAACGCTTACAAGGTGAGGTACCTGCGGCTACATACTATAATTTACAAACAAAACTGAGCAATTTTCAAGCAAAAACCCAAGTTACAGTTGAGTAATGTGGTAACGTTCATTCAAAACAAAAATTATAAAATACAGTTCCTTATAAATAAAGTATTTCTTCCAACGCACCACATCGAGGCAACGTACCCAATACGCTGGCAGCATTCCCTCTCTGGATAGCGAGACTTATTCAGTTGAGCAGAAGCTGCCAGCCCTCGGGTCATCAGTTGCCTCGATGAGACGCGTTGTGATGTCCCTAAAAAAGACTTAGCTTCAGGGCCCCAAGAACCCATCGTCTCCACTACGAATGGAAGAAAAATGTAACTGTCTCCCAGACCTGCGTACTTCTTTTTACTTGCGCTTGAGTTTATGTGAGGTACCTGTAGGTAGGCCATCAACCCGTCCATTTACATTCAATCTTGTCGTAGCCACGGACATAAAATCTAACGGGCGGAAACCTGGACCACTTCCAATTTTAGGCCAATTTCAGCCAAATATATATCGCCGAAAGATTGACATTATGCTTCGCAAAGAAACTCCCAATTTCTAAGCGATCAAGCTGTCAACAACGTAATTAAAATCTTTTGACGTCAAAAGAAGTTCTCTTCGTACTTTCGCCACCAGATTCGCCAAATTACATAGTGTAGCCTAGACTATAATAATAGTTAGACACCTGAAAGTAATCGTTTTTAGATAGCGTGGGAACGCAATACAAAGTTAGTATGGCGCGCGGAGTATGGAGCTAAATTGCTAATAGTTTCGTGATTGAATTTTATCGAATTGCCATTAGAAAAAACCATCACGTCATATTAAAAACCAGCCAAGTGCGTGTCGGGGCACGCGCAGTGTAGGATTCCGTAGTTGCGAATGCCGAGTTTGAGTTCACGCCAAACCTTAAAAACGAATTTTATTACATTTGTACGAAATTTTCATTTCCCGAGTGTACATTTTATTAGTTGGTTGACTAACTCTTTAATTTGTAAATTTCCTTATAGAGGGTGGGGGGGACACTGGACTCTAACCAAATACCTATTTCACAAACGGATCCCTTTAAAAATGGTGTTTACAAACTCACAATGTTTTTGACACAACGACCCTCATACCAAATAACAGCTTTCTAGTAATAATAGTCTTTGAGTAAAACCGCAGACCGACAAACAGACGTGGCAATACTAAAGGGTTTCTTTTTTACTGAGGAAACCTAAAATAAAAAGCTTCCATGCCGATCTGGGCAAAAAGAAAAAACTTACGAGGATAAACATTGAGGTTTGTGAAATGATGAATCTATAATTTAGTTTGACATTAAAATAGGACGACATTATCGAACGGCTGTCGTGTTTATTGTCCTCAGTGGATGTCGTAGAAGGCGACTTAGGAAAAATACATGTTTAGTATGGATGTGATGGGTGACATGAAAAGTGACATTATTTTGTGACTTTTTATTTTCTATTTTTTATATAATTTTATATTATTGGAAAATGTTTATAAGTTCCTGAATGGAGTAAAAACACAAATCAATAAGCTTATGATAGAATTTTATTTTTAGTCTTACATACATACATACTATTACGTCTTTATCCCTAATGGGACAGACAGAGCATTTTGGGTCTTGCGGTTCTATGCAGAGCCGGGCCGCAAGACCCAAAAGCCACTTTTAGCGTCATGGTGGGCGAGAAGATGGAAAAGCAATCAATACAGTGATGGGTTGCTAGCCGCATCGCCTGTTAACATGATTTGCATTTTTGCCCATTCCCTCGATCGGCTTTTACGATCTGCGTGGGAAGAGAAGCAGCTGGTACATTCTAAGTTTTTAGTTTATTATAAAATCGTATGCATATAAATTCAATACGGCGGCATGATTTGTCGGCTCATTGCAAAGGTTTAAGCGCTATTAAAGCGTTTTACAATAACACTACGGCATTTTTCATGGTCGTTTTAGACCCATCATTATAATATACATTTATATGTATATTAGCATTTTAGCGTGACCACACTGTTATAAAATCAAACGACAAAGCTGTTCCGACTAAGGAGAAGCAGTGAAAGTTTAAGAATGTAATCTAGACACGTGGTAGTGTGTCAAGCCAAGTTCAAGACAAGAAATGGCTTATTTTGGCACATCATCTTTTATTTATTTATTTAAACTTTATTGCACGGTAAAAAAACGTACAAGTGGCGGATCTAATGCCGTATGGCATTCTCTCCCGGTCAATCATTGGACCAAGCGGAAAATATGTATGGCTAGCGTGATAAAAATCGTGAAAAAGTAAACTAAATGTATTTATGTACATAAGTATGTACACTTAAAGATTGTTTATATTATTATTGCTGTTAAAAAAAAAACTATTCAAGTAAATGTTGAAGTTCTTAAAGAAATTTAACATTGTCTACAGAATTTGACCCATATTTAGATCTCAACTCTTTTGTCGACAATCACACCAAAAAGTAATATTGAACTTGGCTCCCATTTTCCTATTTATGTTTTTGGCGGGATACAATATAATACAACGTTTTGTGACCACTTTAATGCCAAAGCCGTGTGAATCTACGGTCACGTTCTCGTAACTATAAATTAAAAGACGAACAACTGCTTGCGGGCTCTTTGAAAAATTAACAATATTGCTAATTTATGTTAGTGAAAATGTAATTTGACTAACCATTTATATACATATAAATATTATATACTACGCGGAAGGGACATACCCGTAATAAATCGAACCACGGGCTTTACTAGATCACTAAAGTATTATTTAATTAAATTGAAATAGCGATCAAAACACAAATAAAAACTACATTCCCGTAGCAATTGCCCGGGCGGCTACACACTTTTGTATGGAGGTGTCGATTTATATTTTGGATTTTCTACTGCTATTCTATTTCATTACACTATAGTGATCTAGTATCAGCTCGTAGTATCAGTAGCCCGTGGTCAGGCCTGTCTCACTCCGCGGTAGGTATTAATAAGCGGCCAAGTGCGAGTCGGACTCGCCCATGAAGGGTTCCGTAGTAGTTTTTTTTTTTTAATTTTTATATTTGAGTTGATTGAATGAAAGGTAAATTGCAGTTTATGACATATTAAAAAAAACTTCTTACTAGATCTTGTTCAAACCAATTTTCGCTGGTAGTTTTCATGGTAATGAACATCATATATTTTTTTTAGTTTTATCATTCTCTTATTTTAGAAGTTACGGGGGGGGGACACACTTTTTTCCACTTTGGAAGTGTCTCTCGCGCAAAGTATTCTGTTTAGAATAAAATGATATTAGAAACCTTAATATCATTTCTGAAGACCTATCCATAGATACCCCACACGTATGGGTTTGATGAAAAATATTTTTTTGAGTTTCAGTTCTAAGTATGGGGAACCCCCAAAATTTATTGTTTTTTTTCTATTTTTGTGTCAAAACCTTAATGCGGTTCACATAATACATCTACTTACCAAGTTTCAACAGTATAGGTCTTATAGTTTCGAAAAAAAGTGGCTGTGACATACGGACGGACAGACAGACAGACATGACGAATCTATAAGGGTTCCGTTTTTGCCATTTGGCTACGGAACCCTAAAAACGCAACTACAAAATAAGTACGTGCGGCGGCGGCCACGCTAGCGTGGCTAATCAGTGCGGCAGAAAAGGCAAACGTTACGCGATAGAAAGAGACGGAAAGAGATGGAACGTCTAGGTGAATATAATTGTAGGTTATTAGCGTTGTGCGATCTGAATTGAAATTAATTGTGTCGTAGCGAGAGTCGCTATTCTTTTAATTAATTTTTCGGAGTGAATCTTCTGTACTTGTACTATTATGTATTCTGTGCCGTGGTTCGATTTATTGCGGGTGCTAAAGTCAATGTTTTATATTAAGACTGTATAGGTTAGGTATGTATTTAGTCTTACTGTAACATTTCTTTTGAAACGCTTACAAGGTGAGGTACCTGCGGCTACATACTATAATTTACAAACAAAACTGAGCAATTTTCAAGCAAAAACCCAAGTTACAGTTGAGTAATGTGGTAACGTTCATTCAAAACAAAAATTATAAAATACAGTTCCTTATAAATAAAGTATTTCTTCCAACGCACCACATCGAGGCAACGTACCCAATACGCTGGCAGCATTCCCTCTCTGGATAGCGAGACTTATTCAGTTGAGCAGAAGCTGCCAGCCCTCGGGTCATCAGTTGCCTCGATGAGACGCGTTGTGATGTCCCTAAAAAAGACTTAGCTTCAGGGCCCCAAGAACCCATCGTCTCCACTACGAATGGAAGAAAAATGTAACTGTCTCCCAGACCTGCGTACTTCTTTTTACTTGCGCTTGAGTTTATGTGAGGTACCTGTAGGTAGGCCATCAACCCGTCCATTTACATTCAATCTTGTCGTAGCCACGGACATAAAATCTAACGGGCGGAAACCTGGACCACTTCCAATTTTAGGCCAAATATATATCGCCGAAAGATTGACATTATGCTTCGCAAAGAAACTCCCAATTTCTGAGCGATCAAGCTGTCAACAACGTAATTAAAATCTTTTGACGTCAAAAGAAGTTCTCTTCGTACTTTCGCCACCAGATTCGCCAAATTACATAGTGTAGCCTAGACTATAATAATAGTTAGACACCTGAAAGTAATCGTTTTTAGATAGCGTGGGAACGCAATACAAAGTTAGTATGGCGCGCGGAGTATGGAGCTAAATTGCTAATAGTTTCGTGATTGAATTTTATCGAATTGCCATTAGAAAAAACCATCACGTCATATTAAAAACTAGCAAAGTGCGTGTCGGGGCACGCGCAGTGTAGGATTCCGTAGTTGCGAATGCCGAGTTTGAGTTCACGCCAAACCTTAAAAACGAATTTTATTACATTTGTACGAAATTTTCATTTCCCGAGGGTACATTTTATTAGTTGGTTGACTAACTCTTTAATTTGTAAATTTCCTTATAGAGGGTGGGGGGGACACTGGACTCTAACCAAATACCTATTTCACAAACGGATCCCTTTAAAAATGGTGTTTACAAACTCACAATGTTTTTGACACAACGACACCCTCATACCAAATAACAGCTTTCTAGTAATAATAGTCTTTGAGTAAAACCGCAGACCGACAAACAGACGTGGCAAAACTAAAGGGTTTCTTTTTTACTGAGGAAACCTAAAATAAAAAGCTTCCATGCCGATCTGGGCAAAAAGAAAAAACTTACGAGGACAAACATTGAGGTTTGTGAAATGATGAATCTATAATTTAGTTTGACATTAAAATAGGACGACATTATCGAACGGCTGTCGTGTTTATTGTCCTCAGTGGATGTCGTAGAAGGCGACTTAGGAAAAATAAGCAGCCAAGTGCGAGTCGGACTCGCCCATGAAGGGTTCCGTAGTAGCAAAAGACGTAATATAAAAGTCTTGTATGTTTGTTGTATGTTTTTTTTAAATTTTTATATTTGAGTTGATTGAATGCAAGGTAAATTGCCGTTTATGATTTATGACGTATTAAAAAAAAACTACTAACTAGATCTCGTTCAAAACAATTTTCGCAGGTAGTTTTCATGATAGTGAACATCATATATTTTTTTAGTTTTATCATTCTCTTATTTTAGAAGTTACGGGGGGGACACTTTTTCCACTTTGGAAGTGTCTGTCGCGCAAAGTATTCGGTTTAGAAAAAAATGATATCAGAAACCTCAATATCATTTTTGAAGACCTTTCCATAGATACCCCACACGAATGGGTTTGATGAAAAATAAAATTTTGAGTCTCAGTTCTAAGTATGGGGAACCCCCAAATTTTTTTTTCTATTTTTGTGGCAAAACCTTAATGCGGTTCACATAATACATCTACTTACCAAGTTTCAACAGTATAGGTCTTATACTTTCAGAAAAAAGTGTCTGTGACATACGGACGGACGGACAGACAGACCGACAGACAGACGACAGACATGACGAATCCATAAGGGTTCCATTTGTTGCCATTTGGCTACGGAACCCTTACAAGCTAAACAAAGTTTATAAACATCAATGAGACCTCTCCAACCCGTCTGACCAGCGAGGAGAGTGTAGGCCAAGTCCTTTGGCTGCTATGTCCAAGTACGGCTCTGGCAGTACAGAGAGGGTCGTGCTCCTGCAGTGGAGACAAAAAGACCTGATGATGATGATGGATGATAGTACAGAATATTAGGTAGATGGTATACTAAAGATTTTGGCAGTACTGTACATCTTACATGCACACATCGATGAAAGCATGTGAAATGTTTGATCATTCATAATAGCTTTGTTGGCAGTTAGATATTTGGCGCGGTGCCGCGAGAAAGGTGTATGTTGCTGGTGAACTCAAAACTTTTCGAAGAAAGTCTGTAGATTTGGAAACTTTCTTAGATACGGGTTTAGTTTATCCAGATACTTTAATCAGCATGTAACAAAGATCCATTTTTAACCTACACTGTCACATTGCTGGGCAAAAGTCTCCACCATATCCTTTTACTCATCCCAATTTAACGTGAACTGCGAGCAATTCCTCATACATAAGACATCTGACGGCAGCACTCGCAACCATAGACCAAGATTATTTTAAACTATGCTCGCAATATTCCCTAAGCTTGTCACCACCAAACAACAGTGACCGAGAGCTATGTATATAGCGTTCTGTATAGAACGGAATCTGCTAAGGTTCTGCGCAATATGCGGTCCCGTTCCCCGGCCTTGCACGTCTCCCCCGTTCTTGCCTTATCGATTGCTGTGTGCACGGATGTTTAGTTTTGTTTCTAATAGTAGTAGTAGGCATAAATGATACTCCGCTTCTATGAAATGCCATAACCTGTGGTAACGGTTGAGATGACGATGGAGAATGAAATGGAAGCGGCTAAGATGCTGTGTCGACTCCAACTATAGTGGAAAAAGGAAACGAAGAGAAAGAAGGTATCTAATTAACAATAAGTAATTTATTGGTGGCGTTGGGAGGTGTCGAGAAAACAGAGTTAGGTGCGGTGCCATCCAATCGATGGAACACCTGTCATGTCCGACCTACCCTAAGTCATGTAATAGAGGGACCTTATGAGGCTACGAGGCTAGTGAGTAATGAAAGAGGGATCGCCGTAGCCACATACTGGTCAAAGATGGTTTGAAATTGAAGCAATACTGAAACCATTTCGACACAATAAAAAACTAATTAAATTAGTAAAACTGTGCATTTCCCTTAAACCCATTTTAACAGCAGCAATGTAATAATTATTAATTCACAGTAATGTTGTTTACATTCCTCAAAAGATAAATAGTACCAAACCGAGCTACACCATTCAGAAATCGCCGGAATTATTTTATCGCATAACGTGATATCCGAAGCGCGCAATGTCACGACAATACTATATTATCGCAAAGTATGACACGATAATACTAATAAGAATAGTAAAACGTGTGCGAATACGTCGAGTACACGTATACTGCTATTATGAGCAGAGATAAACGTATCTAAAAATTACGGGTGTTCCAATGATAGTTTGAAAAGATAGCGTTCCTCCAAATTAGTCACTTTGGTAGATCACCAGATTAGTTCATTGACTGACGAAAGTCATTGAAATATTCCGAGTGTATTTAAGCTGTGAAGAACCGAATAGCCGCTGGCTTGAAAGGTTCCAAATAAATACAATTGCGATATTACATAATTTATTTTTATACGTAGACTGAGATGACATTACCTAAAATATAATCTCTTGGTGTAGGGATTTCGAGCAGATGATTTTGGAATCTATGTCTACTACAACAAAGCTCTAAATTGCCTTAATCCGAAAATTAGTAATGTGCAAGCATTGACACAAGAGTAAA
This sequence comes from Acrobasis consociella, assembly GCA_963555685.1. NCBI lineage: Eukaryota > Metazoa > Arthropoda > Insecta > Lepidoptera > Pyralidae > Acrobasis > Acrobasis consociella. Next base: position 2,785,713 of record OY743106.1, read on the forward strand.
TAATGCTCTTTGTTTTCGATTTCTTAAGGATATTTAATTTACTGCTAAAAGTATGTCTTTCAAAGCGTCATAACATAAAGCTTAGAAAACACCAACAGAATTTGTTAACAGATACCTAATGTTTTTTCAATTTAATTTATGTATTGTTTTCACATGTGGTAGAAGTTCATAAAATCAGTGTTAATCAGGGTATCTAATTCTCAAAACAACAATGTCTACAGCAATTAATATAATAAGTATGCAAACACGATGAGATCTCTATGTAATTACAATGATGTATTGCACTACTCAGTTTGCCAAGTCTACATAAATTCAAACGTTACAGCTGAGAGAGCACGTCCATCAACCACATTCCATAGTGGAGGATACAAGTGAAAACGGTACGTTTCCGACATTAGCAGTTTCGAGAAAACTTCCGGAAATTATCATGTATGTAAATTTCGAAATAGGTACCGGAAACACGAAAGGGACAAGATTACTTACTTACTTACTCTTACTGCAAGGATTTAGCCTTGAAAGCCCTTGATCAAGAAAGTTGGAAGGAAAGGAATAACATGTCTTGCAATGAGACAGTACAGGATAAAAATAAAATAGATTAGATAGATGGAAACAGGCTTAGATGAGTCTTCTTATCGAATGTGCCAATAACACCCGACCCTACAGAGGCGCAAGTCGGGTTGGATGGAGAATCAATTCAGGAGTTTATGGTAATAGGTTACGCTCTCAAACCACTAGACCGCTTCAAAGCATGGCAATGACCGAGAGGCTGGCAGCCTGCCCCGATCGATCAGCTGAGCTGAGCTAGCGTGACGCATTTGTGGGTCATACATGCGCCGAGGGCCGCCCGACTACGTAACAACTGTCAGTATTCATGTTATTTTTATACCGTCTCATTTTGTATCGTCTAACGAGAATTGACAAGCAACAAACAACAATTCTGTAGTAATATGTTAATTATAAGTGTCATGTTTAGTGGCTCTGTAAGCTGTACACATCACGAGACTGTCTTTGTAAAGGTTAAAATTGAATAAATATTGACCGCGCATTTAAAATACCTTAGCTTTGCCGTCAATTTCTTTTCTCCATTTTCTTATAATCCCATGGAATTTGTAAACCTTAGCCGAGGTGTACCACTGTATGAGTCATAAACATGTCAGTCAATGCTGTGGGGTATAGCCTCGGGCTGTAGAGCTAAAATATATTGTTCTAAATAGTTCCGTCCAAGGCGTACCTTGGACGGTAAGTGTACCTAAGGGGTAAATACGTTTAACATGACTCTAGCTTACTTTGCCGTCTTCTACTATCAAAGCATTTAAATTGAATCTATACACCGTTCCACTGATTGACTTTCGAGTAACATAATATTATACAGCTCTATGCAAGAAATGATTCAATAAGCATTGTATCGTAACAACTTATGATATGATATAACTAAGTTACGTGAGTTACGTTAGTTACGTCACGATCTTAACATCCATTTACAAGTTTACGCTATGTTTATACAGATAGTATTTCATCGTTCAAGGTGAAACTATAACACGCATTACTTTGCACGACGAAGCGTCAAAAACAAATCTAGATGGACGTAAGAATCCACTTTAAGTGCTTTCGCTTTGCTACATTACAAAATTTGTACATGCACATAAAATCTGATTGATTTTATTTTTATTTTTCCGATTTTGAGCAAAGGTCTCCCCTGAAATAGATAAGCATCATCAAATTAAGTTTAGGATTTATCATCATATCGATTCATACTACCAAACTCAATAAAACCCACTGAAATATGAGAAAAACCTCAAAACATCATCTATGTAAACTTTATATTTTTTTCTACTACAGACATATTTGAGTTTACAACGTTATTTGCATTCAGTCTGTAAGACTCGACAAGCTAATTTGCACAGATGTGGCGTAGAAAATAAACATTATCAAAAGCTATACTAATATGTATGACGATGGAGTGAATCAAACAAACATAATGGATAACTAGATGTGGGGATAAAGAGACATCGTGACATGACAGAGTGATATTAAATCATCGTCTGAAGGTTTATTGAAGGTCGACACATTTTTCAATATCACTTTATTGATTTTCGAGCATGTGTGTACTTCTATTACATATTTAACGAACACTACAGAAAGCACGCTTGATACTAGAAAAAATAGGTTGAATAATGAAAACCGCTGTCTCATGAGGTAAAAGAAATGTTAAAATCGATGTAATACTAAAAACGACAAGGGTACCAAAACATAAATTAGACCTCATAAACACGTCATTTGCTACAAAAAGATACAATATTATTCATCGCAATTAGTAAACATTTTACAAAACTGAACATCTTTCAATCGAAAATATAAACTATTATCTCCGTTACATAAAAAGTAACAAAGACCTAAAGATTGAAACAGATTAGGCGATAGCTGATACAATTAAACCAGCAGATACAAAAATTTCGGATTACACAATTTGAATGATCGATCGTTTCCGAGAAAAGTGAAAGCGCATTGATCGTCATCCGAGATGGTCGTGCGATGATTAATGATTAGGAAGTAGATAATGAATGTAATGGAGCTGATTGGAAGTCTGGGGTAGAAGTGATTGCAGTCGCATACACAGATGAGAGATGAGAGGCGTCATGCGACTGAGCAGGGACGTAGTTCCTTAATCTTTAATCAAAGGAAATGTGGAAAGCGTGAGAAAGTAATGGTTACGATTCCAGTTTAGACACAAGATAATAATTATACACAGGTCTATAAACGCGAGGACATAACATGGCTCAGCCTTTTCAAATTTAACAAAATTCAAAAAATCTAAAAGATATTTAAAAAGTATTAATAAATTAACTGACAACTAGCAAACAAGGACAAAATTGTGGCAATCACATCCTGAAAACATTTGGAATATACCTGAAATGCCCAAAATACCACATTAATTAGTATCACGAAGTTACATACTATCAAGATTACATTTGCTTTTTACGTTTTGTGAATTTACTAGTTAGGAAAAAAACACGCGAAAAATAAAGTAATATAATCTAAAGTCAAACGATGTACCTAAATGTTAATAAGAAAGACGAATAAAGACAAAATTCCATTACAAAGACAGTAACAAGTCGTGTAGCAAACGAAACGAGTCAATAGCAAGAATAAATTAGCGCGTTACAAAGTTCAGACGGAATCGAGCGCATTCGTAAGTGAATGACCGTGTTATTTCTGTCATAATCAAAACCGGTTCCATCAAAATTTTGCCATATTTTAAATTTTAACGTTAATGCGAAACTTCCAAAGGCAGTCATTATAATCATTCTTAATTGGGACAAACTTTTTTCACGCCACTTTCTACAGCCCTGTATCAGTATCAGCTACTGCTCTTTCATCAACGTCATCTGACCAGCAACCCGCTACTAATATTTTCCCTTATCAATTTCTTTTATGAATTTCCACGTAAATGTTAGAGTTTAGACATTGATTTTCTGCTTCAAAGTCTTCATATAATCATTACAAATAGAAGGATTTTTTGAATACGGCTATATTTTACAAGTCATAGCTACGTAAAAACCCTATACTTAATTCTAGACTTCAGCCTGTAAATTTTGTGCTCGTAAAACACGACTTTGTATTTCTGTAACGAGTTAAGCACATAACAAAAAATAAAGGATGCTTTAGCGCGCATCTAAAACATTGCACCAATAAACGAGAACAAGCTTAAACAAACAAAAGAAGTAGAACATTTTAAGCTATAAACTAATGCAAAACCAGCAAACAAGGAGACAAGGTCATCATGCATAAAAGATTTGAAACCAAATTTAAATTCAACGCATATATTTACTGTCATCGTCTCTACAATGACAAGAAAATTATGAAACAAAGAAATGCAGAATTATCTTAAAATGTGACTCAGATCACGCAGTTATATACCGATAAATTTTCTAATCTAGAACTTTGTGCCTTGTTTTAATGCGCCATTTAAACTCTTCGTTTGCCTTCTTTGTTAAATAAATCGTGATATTTACGGAAGTAAAAAGTTCGGTCTGTGAACTATAAATTAAATCTAATAGTTCACAGACCGAACTGTGAACTATTAGATTTAATTTATAGTCAGCTGAACTGAAGTATGGGACGGGGTTAAGTTTTGTCATTTCTCATAATAGGTACTTTTATTTCGGGTTACAGCTTTGATTTCTTAAATGCACTTTTAAGAACCCTATTTATCTACTTTAAGAATCTTATTTACTACTACACAAGAGGTTCGTGGAAAAAAACAGATTCTCGGCAAATCTGTACTATTTTAAGCATTTCATTCTTACGTGTACATAAATCATTCAATCGTCTTTTTATTCTGTCATGTGGGTTGCTCAGATTGGTGTTTTTGATGTCTTATTCAACATTACTTTGATTTACGAGTATTTTCTATATTTACTACAAAGTAAAAAATTGAGAATTCTAAGAATATTTTAGAGTTTTTTTCGTGTTTAATCATACCTATCTACGAATACAATGGCACGCTATTTTATGGATTCAAATTTCGTTTTCAGTAGTTACGGTAATTTGCATTTTATAGGATACGCATAGCTACAGTAGCCAAAGAATGCCTTAATTTATTCCTTTACTATTTCCAGATACAGATCTGTACCTATCTAGATGAGGTTCACAAGGTTCATGGTGCAAGCTTTGGTAGAGGAGAGAACGTCGGACGAAAACCGCTCGCATGGAAGACCGCAGATGAGTAAATTAGTGACATCAAAAAGACAGCAGGATCCAAGTGGACCTGGGAGTAACCGTAGCCAAACTCTGGTCAAATTATAAATAAAAGACTTCCGACTCGTAAAACAAGACGATAACTGGCATTATGCTTTTGAAATACATATACAGCAAAAAATCGATCAAGCTTCAAGAGCATTGATGCAAGCAACAGTGTTTGGTGTGAAGTTTAATCGTAAATCAATCAATTAACATAAACCGCATTAATAAATTTAAACGGCAATATCGCATTGCTTTTATAATTTGACGAGTTACTCACGAACACAATCTAAGTAGGTGCTATTAGGATTTACGAGGGTAAGTGGTTGCTGAAGCCGAATGCTGTTTGAAAACCAATTAACGTTTCTCTCAAATCGAATGCCACTTTCTGAGGCTCTGATCCACCCACACTCTATTCGCAAAATGTCCTACACTCACAAAGTTTTAGCGAACGACTTATTCTGAAAATATCTTTTCAAAGACGTCATCCTATGTCACTCTGGAGTGGACTGAGTTAAAACGTTATACCTACGCCAAAATATTTCGGCAGAAGGGTTGTCTTATGCTGGACATACAAGTAGGCTTCTCGCCAAAACGTCGGTTTTCTAAACGGTTTCTATTTAATGGAACCACTGATAAAAGATTTTTGAAAATCTTTTTTATTTTTTTATTTATTTGTCTTTTTCTTATAGTCTTAGGTGAGAGGTCATTAGGCGGACAGGCTGCACCTAAAATTAAAAAAGAAATAACACAAGATTTCTTCGTGCTAAAGCTAAATATTATCGACGACGGTGTCGAAAATCTGTATGTCAAGAAGACCGTGGGCGGAAGGGCTGTAATAACAAGTCATTTTGAGAACAGGCCTACGTATCGACTTAATCCACTTTCCGTACTACTAAACATGCATTACAAAGAGCAGCAAATAAAGCAGTGTTTACACCAGTTTAAAATATGGCTGTCAATTGCGCGCGAGAAAACAAACATAAACATCGCCATGCCGACTTTCCAATCTCAATTAATAATGAAATAGGTTTAACGCAGATTTCCCCGTCTGATGCTAAGTGTGTGCTCTGCTGAGCTTCCGACGCGAAAGCTGTCAATGACCTTATAAACTTGTTGTTTCATACTAAAATTTTGAGATTTGTGCATCTTGTGATAACCCACCCTGTTAGTAGCTATCTTCTATGACCATACGTCGCATTTGGACATCAGTAACAATAAAGATTTTTCTCACTTTCTTCTTGATAGCCTATCAGTTTACAGCTGAATCTAGCACGACAGATAGGATTTGCGCATAGTCACCACGCTGAGAAGGACAGACGGGGTATGCGTAATCGCAGTAGATGGTATTAAGTATTTGTATTGCACGGAAGCAGCACACGTTCCATTCCGTAACTGAACGGGACGCGTGTGCAGCTATCCTTTTCTTTTGCTAGAGAACCGTCGATTCCGCGGAATTCCGTCTCTTTTCTTCGCTTTAGCAAATGACGGTTCTGAGCGACAGAAAAAGTTAGCAGCATAGGAAAGTGCTGTTCCGTACTGTCAGATGTCCCAACCCTAAAGCTTTTTTTTACTTATAGGGACTATTATTTCTATTACAGACAGCTAGACAATTCGTATTTAACTCTGCCTTCAGCACACTGCAATCAATATTTTAAACCAAATCTTGAGTTAAATGTTAAATCAATGTAGAAATAACTTAGGCTTAGGTTAAAGTAAACCATCTGAAGTCAAGTGTGTACTAAGCTTCCGATAATAAAGCTGTTAGATCTTAAAAGCTCTTAGAATCTACTGAAGAATCCATATCACCAATTGTCCCTAATGCATGTAAATTGAGCGTTACAACGACATCTGCAAATTAATTAAGTTTATCGCTAATTTCCGTGTTAAAAGCAAAACGAGTGACTCCGATAGGAAAGCTTATGAAAGCTGTTCATTGACGACGATAGTGGTCTTAAAATGAAAATCTGATCAGGTCTGTCTTGTCAGATTTTTACGACACGGCATTAAAGTAAATCTTTCCTCTACATTTATGACCCATGGCGATTCGACAGATGATAGCTTAGCAACCGAAACAAATATATTATACTTACCAACGCTCAAAGTGGCCTTAAGGTCTTGCGGCCCTGGACTCTCTGTTTAGACTCAGAAGACCCAAAATGCTCCGTCTGTCCCATTAGGTATTAAGACATGTATGTATGAATCATATGTAGCATGTAGTGTTTCTATATTCAGAAAGCAGAAGTGACTACTCAGTCTACGCTCTGAGCCTGACTTTGTCAGATACGATTCGACCCTCACTAGGCAGGACTTGTACTTATGTGCAGTCATTTCCTTATTAGAAAAACAACGAGAATGAACCTTTAGGAATTAGTGTGAAGACGAAGATAATGACACAGCGAAGACAATAGACAAACCTATCTCTACCAAAAACCCTTAAATGAATGCGTTTTTTACCACATGATGAAACTGACAAGAGCTTGGCTCATTTAAAGCATCCGTTTCAACAGTTTCATAGGCGTTTAACTTATTTGATAACTTATAAATGCTGTATTAGTATTATTATGATTTACGAGCTAACGTCAAGAACACGTAACCTGTGCCAATGCTCTCACATCTGAATGGATGATTGTAAATAACGATAGGACGTCACAAACGAATGAATGAATGATGCGCACGGGGACTGACGTGTAAGATTTATCAAACAACGGTATGTCTAGGTCTAGGGTTATAATATAAGTTTAAATGATTGAAACTAATGTCACCTAATACCATTGATGGGATCATCATCATCATCATCAGGTCTTTTTAGTCTCCACAGCGGGAGCACGACCCTCTCTGTACTGTACTACCAGTGCCATACCTGGCCAACTAGAGGATTTGGCTTACACTCTCCACGCCGCGCCGTACGGGATAAAGAAGTTGTTAGTATGTATATACATACTTCGTACATCTGTACGAGTTAATGCATGAGAAGCATAGCTTAGGGCGTGATGAATCTGGACGGGCGCGGCCCTTCGTCAATTTATTAAACTACATCTTAATTGTACATCAGATGCTAAGCCATTCAGCTGGTTCTGCCTATCCTTGTAGAGATTAAGATGTGATACATGCACACATTACATACATAATTTCACGTCTGTTTCTCACAGGGGTAGGCAGAGACTTTGGACCTCCACTTGCTACGATCCTGACAAACCTCTTTTGCTTCATCTACACTCATCAATCTCTTTATACATGCCCTTTGGTTAAGGGCACTTTTTACCTCTTATTTTAGGACGTCTGCAATTTGGTCGCAGAATGTTCGCCGAGGCCGACTTTTTTCTACTGTTCCTTTCACATTTGTGTGAAAGATATAATATGATATTTATATCTGCCTTTTGACATATTCTATCCAATTCAGATTACTATTTATTCCATCTACGAGATACGATTCCGTTAGAGCAAACGTCAAATATCAAATGAAACCTCCGTACACCTCGGATACGGACTATCAATAAAATGTTTCCCCATCGAGACAGCCATTAATGGCAACAGCTTTCGCAGTTCGCACATATTGAATAACAGCTAAATTAAATCCTAGAACAGGATTTGATATATCAATAAATATCGCTGGCCAATGGCTGGCCATTAACTTTAGACGAAATACGAGTACTTATAACTATATTTGACAAGAACTATGTAATAAAATATACCCTAAGGGTTGGGCTACATCTATCAGCATTTTTCAGCCGTGCTGAAGCGTTCCGTCGCTTTCTCTCGCTCTGGCGAATGACCGTTCTGAGCAACAGAAAAGGACGGCAGCATAAAGAAGTACTGCTTCATGCTGATGGATGTCCAACTTTCGATATTTAGGTTCATATACAACAGCCGATTATTTGCGTTCAATCCTATGCTACTATAATATTATAAAAGCGAAAGTGAGTTTGTTTGTTTGTTACCTCTTTACGCTTAAACTACTGAACCGATTGGGATGAAATTTGGTACCTATAGATATAGTTTGAGACTCGGGGAAGGACATAGGATAGTTTTTATCCCAAAATTCCCACGGGGAGCGTAGCCCACGGGCACAGCTAGTATTATTAGTATTTATAACTACTTGTGGTAACACTTGCTCATTTTGACATAAGGTATCTAGAACTTGCTCTTGAAATATGTCACCTGATTTTGCATTCAGTCCGTATGATAAAGTACGTACCGTGTTTCGCAGGTTTGAAAATGTCAGTTTGAATTATCGATGTGGCAGAGATATCGCGGGTTAAATACGTTGGGCTTTGGATGAGAAATCGCATGATCAATAAACGCCTATTAATAAATTTGTAGACATTTAAAGGTCCTAGAAAGGAAGATGAAGTCGAAAGTTTATTCGAAATATTCGAATCACTCTGAGCCTGATGATGACAGATTGACAGCATCGGCTGTGTCTCCCCGCACCGCACTTTCACTCTTTCGTAAGTATTTTTTTTTATGACAATGTAGCGTGAATTCAAGGGCAAATATCAAATCAGCAATATGATTGGATTAACTTTTTGTAATTGCCATGTTGTCAAGCCTACGTGAAAAAAGAAGCTGGTAAAATAATAAAGATTGAAATAACAATGCAAAAAGAAAGATATCATAAAGACATAAGTATAGGTAAGTATAGGAATATTAAACGAATGAACTCAGAGAAATGGTAGATGCTCCACTATGCTGCCTACCTATATACTTTTGAATGACAATGAAAAGGACGAAAGATTATTAAATCGCTAGCACTCTACACGTGGCCTCAGCTTTATCGCGACACGTACTGACCCTAAAAGTAAAAGCAGTAATTGAACTAAAATGCAAACGCTAGAAACGTTCAGTGTTTACATCTAGCCGTTTCTATACAACGATACCGTTCAGAAATGTAAAACACGTCGAGCCCGCGATCAGCTGTGGCCGTACACATATTCTTCTGAAAGCGAGAGCCGACAGAACATACGCAGGCGCAATTAGCATAGCTACTGAGATTTATCGTTATCGAAACGGTTTCGTTTCACTTTCGGAGTACATACGCAAAACAACAGGTGGTAATGGCAGTAATGATGGTAAGTGCGAAGTCGAAATTGATATCGATATCGATAACATCCATAGACATCTCAATTCAATTATTTGCCAACATGTGCTTTATACAGGTGTTTTTGTGTCAATATTTAGTCGATAAAACTATTGTTTTTAATCAATGTAACTTTACAAATTTAACAACTTATTTGTCGGTCATCATATCAATGTCATTGGATACGTAATGCTTTTCTAAAGTAATATTATATTAAAGAGCACTTCGGGGAAGGTCCTTGCTCAAACAGTATGGTATTTGCTCTTACCTAAGTTTGATAAAGAAATTATAATATCGACGATCTTCGTTTATTTGAACTTTAAAACAAAATTCAAAGACAAAACAAATTGGAGACGCTTTTAAGAACTTTATGATTAAAGATCTTTTAGGTTTTTGTACGGTGTATCAAGATAAAATTAGAAGTGTACAAGGTTTTAGCTCATTCCATCACATAGAAAAACTTGATTTTTAAAATGCATAGGTTATGAGTGAAAACAATTTTTAACCTCACTATGGTCTTCCTTTCCTTTTCCTGCTATAACTATCGAAAAAATGGTTATATTCAACGATGGAAGTGAAACCTTATATTCAAGACATGGTACACTGTCAATCAATTAAGTTACTTATCCGATTAAGTTGCGACGATTAGATTGCAACTTCGTATGGCAGATTAACGTACACCTACGTCACGAGCATTGCATCCATCCTGCGATAGTGGCAAGGTCGCTGCTTATCTAGCCCAGTGGGTGGGTCGTCGGCATCACCCATTGTTTTATAACGCAAGGTTGTTTCAATGCCTATTCACCGACAGGTATTAGTCGATTTCATATATTCTTATAATCTTTCTTCTTCTTCTCTTTCTTATCGTGTGTGTTAGTGACTAACACTAGTGTCAAAGTTTTTAAACCGCCTTAAAGGCCTCTGACATGGTTTAAAGTAACGACCAATGTCAAAGACAGTGACCGGGACCGACGGCTTAACGTGCCCTCCGAAGCATGGATCATCTTACTTATCAGACAATCAGGTGATCAGCCTGCAATGTCCTAACTAAACTAGGACAACAACACAAAGTCGTTGCCCCCGCCGGGAATCGAACCCGCGACCTCCGGGCATGAGCCGAACGCTCTAACCATTACACCACGGAGGCAGTATTCTAACAATAAGACGTTTGACATTAAGTACAACACAAACAACTCGCGCAACAAGGCATTCTCTAAAGGAGATTCAGTGTCCAGCGGCAGATAGTTGAAAAACTAATTATATAAATGCATTCCCAAATATAGTTAAAAGTCAGACCGGCGCGCCCGATTGTAAAACTATAGACAAATTGTTTCACTGATTCTCTATCTTTCCGGCAAGCAGACACCGGGTTTTTATTGATTTCCAATTTTTCTCCTCCATTTATGCTTTGAGAAGGGATAGTGTGAAAACGGATTAAACTTTAAAGCAGCACAGTCACGCACGCACCCGGAAATGCGATTAAATTGATTAATTTTTATATTATTGAAATTTATGTTTTGTCTATTTTAACTAACACCTTCTGATACGCATGCGCTTGTCAGCAATGCTTGCAATTTGTTCCGATGGTTGTAGTAATCAAGTACTTGGAGAGATCAGACAGATATCGATAGTTATTTTAAAGCTAAAATACCGCACAACCGCCGCTAATAAATTAAATAGTGCTGCTCTAATATCGATAAACTTGTGAATCGAAATCGTTCCTTCTTAGAATGAACTGTGGGCCGCTTTCCCTGCAATACTCGTAAATAACGAAACCATTCTGAACATTTAAGTAAATTAAAACAAGACGCAGATGCGACATTGCATACTACGAAACTGTAGCAAAATAAACCGCCGCTCACAAGTAATGACATGAGACATACAAATTCAACGAAGTCAGTAGATTTAGACATGGTATAAAGGTCTAGTTATAGAATTAACATAAGTACTAACGTACAGAACGGATGCTAACCCCTTCCCGCATGATTACGTACCTGAGTGTCCCCTGCTAATTAAAAAAGAAGTTTATCTTCTACAACCTCCTTTAGTTTTAAAGCATGTTTTGTATCACATTAAGAAGCTTTTCATTCGATGTTACTGCAAATTGCAGGCACAGTAAAGTAAGCTTTTGTCCATTACAATACGATTACGAGTATTGTTGATTGAATACAGAAGCAGGATTTATTATAGACAACTTTATTCTACTCTAACATGGTTCAATCAGTTAATGAAAGACTTTCTTAGCAGTTGGAGAGTCTCTTCCTTCCTGATCTGGGAGCGATAAATAGAATGTACTAATTGCATTTTCTACCACGCAGATGGTAAAGCCTATCAAGGAATGCGCGAAATGCTGAGATAACATAAGATGATATGGCTACTAGGAATGAGTCTCTTTCTTGATTCCCTTTTCGCCCAACGAGAGTATAGACTTGTAACCCTTGATTTTGTCTAAATGTTGAAGGCAAGAGATGTTGTTATTAATGTTTTCTTGTTAAAATAATTTGCAAAGATAATATCCGATGGCGATAAAAGTAACATAGAAGCAGACAAGTTTGTGTTTGAACAGTATGAGATTAACACTTTCGCCTCTGGACATACAGCCCGGCTTGTTGTACACAATCGGCAAGATAACAATGCGATAGTCGAAGAAGCAAATAACTAGAAGAGGCGAAAATATCGCACGAAGCCACTATGTATAAAAGAAGTGACAATTAATGAAAATAATATTATTAACAGACATTATAATACAACACAAAGAAATTACGCATGAGAAAGTTATACATTGATAAAGGAAGTTTTGTTTCCAGTGAATAAGCGTTAAACCATTATTAATAAAACGTTAGTTCGCATCTTCTAATCAGACGGTTCCAAGAAATACACCTTTACAAGTACGAGACGGTAAGACATTAGTTGCACCAAACAAAACTTCATCAAATCAAGACTTGTGAATATGTTAATTGTGTCGTAAACAAGAATTCTGAAGTGTGTACACAAATTATATTTAATACCTGTTTACGTGATATACAAGTAAAAGCTCGCAATCTCAACAGATTATATTCTGATGAAAGTAACACAATGTACGTTACTAACACATAAGATTATGTTGATAACGATCCTTCATTGACACGAACTGGACATAATATACACCGACCAGTTCAACGGCATGGTATTGGTAACTAATCTAAGTGTAGCTATGTAATACTATTATTAATTCTGTGGTGTACTTGAAAGTTGTGTCAAAGCGCACCTTTATACCGGGGTCATAGTAGTGCAATTGCAATAAATTTAGATTAGATTAATGTATTTGTTGACTATACTAATAGTAGAAAAAAGCATTTCCTTAGCTACTAATTATTTACTAGCTGGGTAACCAATTTCTGCTCGGAAAAGCGAGGTTCTATAAAAAGAAACCAAACTAGATTTATTTTTAGCCTCGTCACTCCTAAAATAATGAGTTTCATCAAAATCTTTGGAGCCATTTCCAAGATCTTTTTTACATATACAAGAATTACTCGTTTAAAGTAAAAGATCTGGGTTAACGATACTAAGAAGTGAATTCATCTTATCGAGTCGAAAGGAAGTAAATAACTGTAGTACGTATGGATATAACAAAAAGTTTCTGAGCCGATAATGTTGTAGATATGAGAACCAAGGAAATTCAAGTTTAAATATTTTGAAGTAATTCTCTCAGTGCCCGCGTAGGCATAGCGTTTTGGTTTCTTTAGTTTTGCCGATATGGAAAATTTTTATTTTTCATTCCATAGAAACTTGGATCACCTAACCAGTGATATTGTAAATGTGGCCAAAAATATTTTTTAAACTTCGCTATGTTTCTTGGGAAAAGTTGTTAAGTATTTATACATCTATATACTGAATTCAGCCTAAAAATAGTATCAGTATATTTTGGTAAACGTAACATAATGTTACATAGAATAGAATAACGATGCAGATGAAAGTTACAAAATTGTACATGAAAGTAAAATTAATTCGCTTAAATTATGCGTAGAAGTAGAGCATACAGATCGAAATATAATGTTCGCACGGTCTGATTGCGCTGACAGTCAAGTTCAAATTATACGGCTCGAAGGACTTGTAGCATCGCACGCGTTTATGACGTGTGCGAAATCTCGCACCTTGTTAAGACGGAATAAATTAACATTAGTAAGTCTGGATGAGATGAATTATGTACATCACGTTAATAGACCATTTTTGTGTTTAGTGGATGTAAGTGAACGAAGTAATGATGATTTCATTTAATTGTTCTTCATATATGAAGCTCATCAAAGTGAACAAGTTTTTCTGGTTTCTGAATAAATATTTGATTCTTAGCTATATTGTTGAGTTCGATGTAATTGTCTCATTTATTCTACAACTCTATTATTATAGCATTTTGCAAAGTTTTGCAAATTTTATAAAATTCTCTGGTCTTGGTCTAAAATTAATTGTTATTTATCATGGATTTAGGATAGGACTATCAGACTTTCTATAACCTTGATTTCCGAAACATAAATAATAAGACAACTTGTTTTCCTGCTGCAAGAGTACCTGTCACTAATTCGTGTGAAGCATTTTACTTGTAAGTAAATCAAACAAACAGACTTTTTGTAAAAGTTAAAACAAAGATTACTTATTGTAATCTACTTCAGCTATCGATCTTATTACAAAATAAGGACTAACGTTACTATTTAGTTTAAATTATTATCCATCCGAAACAAAAGTAACATGTACCAATATATCCTTTTCTTTTCTTTATGCATCAATGTCAACTTCCTTTGGGTGGATAAATAGTTTAAACCGTAAATGAGCATTGGTCCTTTTTTGTAATTAAACAGCATCAGTTTCTGACAGGCCTTCAGGTGCCGCCTCAGTTGCATAATAAACTTTTGTTTCAAACAACCACTTCCAGTAACAATGGCTCCATAGATCCTAGCGCTGCGGACTTGGACAATTGAATGACCGATTGCGACAGTAGTAAAGCCTTATACGACGTCACAATAACGCCCACGGACTTTCCAGGCCTGATTTATATTAATAAAACTGGTATTGGGTACTTTATGGTTGTACTAACAAAGCCGTTTGAGATCTGTAAATTGACTGGGGTTCGGCTGATCCGTTGGCGAAGTTCTGGTTTCTGTGCAACTTTCATCTTAATACCTAGCAAGTCTAGGATGCCCCCTGGCGTGTATTATATTTACATTAATCTTATGATGTTTATAATAAGCTAAGGATGCAAATTGAGACTGAGAGTATTGCCGGTTGTATTCTCAACGGTAACGCTTCAGAGCCCGGGGTCCGCTACCTAACCTACGTAGTTTGACGAGGTTATACTGGTTGAAGATGCAACCGGAATCGTATTAAGGGGACGCACCGTGAAAATGGGCATTTTCACGGTGCTCTATTTCTTATTTCTCAGCGAATATCAGAAATTTAGAACTGATACTTGCTAATAGCATACTAGAACGCTTTTCTAGCATAATTGTGGTTGTCGATACATGATTAGTTAATTTTTGTAACACAAACTTGCTCGTCAAAAACACCTCTACCAAAACATATATGGTCTAATTTCTCACAAACGAGAGGGACTTCAGCTTTGAAACTTTTTATGCAGATCAGTAATTATGTAATCTTCAAAATTGTGGTTCAAATTTTTTTTTGTTGCTTTAGTTTTAATTTTAGAGCTATTTTTCTATAATTGATCAGTTTTGCGTGGCTTTAGATTTCAGTCATATAAGCCCTTTTACCTTCCTGAAAATTATTGTAATTGCCGTCTTGCTTTTTCGCGAGTGTATTTAAATAAACTGTTCTTGTTGCACAGATTTTTGACAGTTATACATACAATTGTCAGATGGCCGATGGGCCTCGCGGAGCAAGGACGCGTCGCTCTTCACAAAAAAAATGTCATTTAATTTCGTAAAATTATTGTCACAGTGTAAAATAATATCACGAATATATATGGGTCGAACAGTCTGTAAACAAACGTGCGAGTAACTTTCTTACACTGTGTCACTTGTCATAATGTCAAAGGAAGTGTCAAAGTATAGCGTGGCATAGATTATTTACCTGACAGACATGGTCGGCATAGATTTTTTTTCATACAAGTACCGTACATATACAATATCGATTTATGATATTTTAGTTATATTTAATTACCAGTTTTGTGGCAGTAAATTAATTTTATAATAGCCAAAGAAACTTATCTATAGATACTCTTCGGATTTATTTACTTTTAGATTTCGAGAAATATACACGTACAGACTGTACTGTACCACTGACTGAATGGCTGACTGATTGATATGGTTGTTTGACCTGCGCCGTGCTGATAGCCGTAAGGAGTGAAGCTCACTTGCTTGGTGGGGTAGCAGAGAGGGGGGAGGCTTTCTGTTTATCCCTCTAAACAAGCAACCAAGTGAAGCTTGAGGCCGTAGGCCGAGCCACTCCCACCACGTGCTTCGTCGTTCTTTGTTTTTGCAAACCAAGATGGCCGCCGAAAGCATTTTTTTGGAATCCAGGATGGCGTCTGGGCTTTAGAAAATTAAACTTTTTTCGTTAGTAACGTCTCACTGGGACTTTGTAGGAGTCTGATTTTTGCATGAGGGGGTAAAGCACCCTGCGGAACTGGAAACTGGATTCAGATTTTGGATCCAAAATGGCCGCCCACACATTTTTCTTGTTTTCTTAAGTAACTGGAGCTTTTATTCATTTTATGAACTGGAAAAATATCTTAGCCTACCTCAACAGCTGCACGAAAAACCGCGGGCTACTTGCAGCTTGCGTAACGCCTAAAGAGCCAGTACATTTGTTAAAATTGATATAAAATATCGATGAATAAGTATAAAATATCGTTAGTCTATATACTATAATTTGTGGCCTTAAAAAACCATAACAATATCGATAGGACTATTGATAATATTGATTACTGATAGTTTACAATAATATCGATGACAAGTAAAACTATCGACAGTTTTTAGGGTTCCGTTTTAAACAAGGAACCCTAATGGTTTCATCATGTCTGTCTGTTTGTCTGTCATCCGACGTTTTATTTAGAGACTAAAAGTACTAAAAAGCTATAATTTGGCATGGGTATATTAATCATGCCAAAAAACAGTGAAGTAAAATAGGGAAAATCTTATACCTTTAAACGAGCAATTCTTGTATATGTATTTATTTATAAATGTCTATGATCTCGAAAACGGCTCTAACGATTTCGCTGAAAATTGGTATATGGGGGTTTTTGGGGGTAAACAATCGATCTAGATTAGTCTCATGTTTGGGAAAACGCGTATTTTCGAGTTTCTTTCTAAGCAGAATATGGTCGCTAATTTCTTCGCGCCGGCCGCCATCCGCTTAGCTCAGCGGTTAAGGATACTGACTGCTAGAAAGAGTGTTACGGGTTCGAATCCCACTCGGTGACTTACTTTTGTTTTTTTTATGTTCATGTTTATATATAATTTTTTATTTCGTACTGTTTTTAGACAAGTTTAAAAAATATAGTTAATGTTTGAGATGAAACCGACCAAGCAAAGCTCGGTCACCCAGGTACTATAATATTGTAGCTCCCATGAAAGTTTTTTTTCGACTAACCCATCGTGTAGGGTATCTATAGATCTAGTTTAACTTTTAAAAATTGGGTAAAAATAAAGGACTGTAGACTATACAGACTATAGACAAATCTGAATACATAAGATTGTTCTCCTAGCATTTACACTACATAGACACTCCGCAAATTTGACGTCAGTATAAAATAAATGTAGTGCCCACAGTAGTGCCAATATACAACGTGGAAGGGAATATACCCGTAATAAATCGAACCACGGGCTACACTAGACCACTAACTATAATCAAATAAAAATCACAACCAAAAACTAAAAAAAATTGGCATTTCCATACAAAAGTGTGCAGCCGCCTGGAAAATTTGTATTAGAATGTCAAATTCGGTTCTTTTTTACTGTTATTTTATAATTATAATAAAGTGATCTAGTATAGCCTGTGGTTCGATTTATATTTTTTCAACACACTTGCTCGTAAAGTGGCTCTAATTTCATCGGTTTTAGATATATAAAGTAGGTTATAAAACACGCTTGCGTTATAAACATATTAAAAATTACTAAAAACGGCCACTTTTGACACTTTTTGTAAAGGTTTCTAAAGCTGATAGTATTTTAATGACTTTGAGGTTCTAATGAAACTTAAGGAAACTAGCTTAAAAGTTGTGCGAGGATTTCTGATAATCTCACTTACAGAAAGATAAATTATTTTTTCTGTATTTTCAAGGTCGCTAGCGCTGGTAGCAGCCTTGAAATAAAAATCAGTTTAGATATAAGTGTATTGAAAAACGTCGTGCGATATACGTGTGTATATTAGTTAAAACACTTTCAGCTCTATTACGCCCTCGCTTTCGGCTCGGGCTGGAAAATCATCACACACAAAACTTATATCATAACGTACAACTATTTTGCAATTTTAAAAATATTACTTACTTTAATATAAATAATTGAATAATGCAGCTCTTTTTATATAGTTACTTATTTACCCCTTAGTAATTTAGTACATACTTGCTGACTTTTCATTGGTTTTGGAAAAAAATCTATCCATATACTTAATTCAAATTTGTGTATGACATAAGATAAAAAAATCGAGACCACGTAGTTACGCCCGATCAAAAACTACCGCATGACCTCGATGAACTCCGGCCGGCCGGACGGAGGCGGTGCCTGGTGGTACTACTAATTGATCTCACGATTTTACTTTGTTTTTGAATTTTTATTTCGACTAGCTAATTAGTTTTACTAACGACCCTTATTAAGTGGCCCTTAGCTTCAAAAACAATGAAAAATCACTGTGTATATTTTAAAATTTAAATAAACTATTTTTGTTTTTTCTAAAGGCTGACCGGTAGACAAAGCATCAGCATTAAGTCCTTGTACGGACATGACCTTATTCAATTCTTTACAAAAACATAATATGTTACAAAAATGTAAACATATAAGATTTATTTCATTACGTCAGTTCCATACTGTAACCTCTATATATTTTTAACTCTATCTGCATTGCGTTTAGACATTACTACAAACCTAGCGGAAAAGAACGGACAACTTTTGAATCAATTTTGACAGATTTTGAAAAATAAAAGCGTAGAGCCAAGCCTTAAGATGTTTGTTATTGTTCCTGTGTATAGTGTGGCCTAAAGTGCCGTCTCATTTTTAAGCTTAAGACATCTGACGTTGCTTGACGATTGTTTTAGAGGTATTACAGACTGCACCTTTGAACTTTGAACAAATTTTGTTTCATCGATTGGGTCACAGTGGGTTGTGTCCAGCGTCACAGAATAAATACTAGCCAGCGTGATGAATGATCATCGACAAATCCTCCTTTTATTGGGAAAAGCCTGTACAGCCGTTGATTGATACAGGCTGGTAAAAAAAAAAAAGAATTTACCATACTCTATTACTTGGGTCACAGTCTAAAACCAGAAAGGCATAATTATGGCGCTTGCGATTGTTAGAACATGTCCTCTAGACCTTCTGGCGTAATAAAGTCAGAATGTGAGGCATTTGTCCCAGATACCACGCCCACAGGCTCAGTCGATTGGTGACTAATGAGAGATAGAGTAAGTCCGGCTGATAAACGATAATGGCTAATTGGGAGATTTACTGCCAGAGGCTGGCACACTGAAATGTTGGACTGGTCTGGGAGATTTATCGCGACATTTAGTTATTAACTGGAATTTGAAGCTGTAGGCAAAATGAATATTCTTATTGTTTGGTTTTCGTGTGTTTAAAGTGAATGGTGATGTCAGATTTTTAAAAGCGCCGTAAAGCATCTGATATAGCTTGACGAGACCGCCACCTTATGATGAAAGCCGGGACCAACTGCTTAACCTGTTGTCTGTGCAAAACACCAGACACAATAGTAAAACAATGCATGTCGACCGGATTCCGGTCTGCTCACAGATGACAGGTAAGCTGTCTTGAGATATTAAATGCCACTTTATGATCATCAACCCAGTTGTCAACCACGCTCGTGATAGCTTAACATGCGAAAGCGCCAAAAATGAGTTCTCCAGCCGGACCACGTTTAAAAAATGATCATATTGACGAGTCACTAAATTCAATTAAGGATTCTGATGAAAATGTTACTACGGGTCATCGATTTCAATTTCCATTCAGTGTCTTCAATTTATCTGTTAGCATTGAAATAATTGCCGATATGAACGAATCGATAGTTCATTATCGGCAAGCAAACATTAGAGCCTGCCGTACGGCAATATTATTAAACGCATTAACTAGACTAGGACGGTATCGATTTTGTTCCGCGACGCAATGCATCAATTGCATTGGTGTTTTCAAATGTTTTACTTGACTACAATTAAAAAGTAAACTCAAATGTTTAAGATCTGATTGGATAAGATTGTTGGGCACATACAATTAAATTTTTGTTAGTATTTGTTTTATGCCATACTAATATTTCAATACAACTAGTACTGAGGTTTTGTACTACAGCAGAGAATGTGCACGATTTGACGTGGGTTAGTTTACAGTGGTAAACCACATTCTGATATAGGAATGCTGTATGTAACGTAACGTAACATGAATTAATACTATGTAGTCGTTTCCTAATCCACCAACATTGTAAAGGCTAAAAGCTATTCATTGTTTCATTATATATTTACCGGTCTTTATCAAAACAGACAAATCAACTCCGACTAATAATTTTATCTTCGTTCGAATTTAAACTAAGGGGTGAACCTAAAGTTTAGACTGAGATTGGTCCCAAATTTGACTTTCTTCCGTAATTTTCTGTAACCTAGTTTAAATCAAATGTGAAATTCGTTCTTGGAGAACATTGCTAAAAAGTCCTAAGCAAAAACTCGGGTACTTTCTGCTGGAGTACTAAACAACATTACAAAGCACATTTGTTTGCTATCGCACACAGTAACAGTGAACACTGTTTGTCTTTTTTCATGCTTGGTAATTTTTCATTTTTCTTTTATATGGGTTTGACTATGGCGACAAGTAAACGATTTAATACTGTAGCTAGTATACTTGCCGTGTGGTTGCCGGCATAGCAGAATAAGGAAAGTCCTGACGTGGATGTCGTAGAAGGCGACTTAGGAAATACAAGCTAAACAAAGCTTATAAACGTCAATGAGACCTCTCCAACCCGTCTGGCCAGCGAGGAGAGTGTAGGCCAAACTCCTTCCGCTGCTCTGGCCAAGTATGGCTCTGGGGTACAGAGGGTCTTGCTCCCACAGTGAAGATAAAAACCTGATGACGATTAGCCAGCTTTCTATCTCTCTGTCACTTTCCTTCCCCAGTTGTTTCTGTATTTCTGTTACAACTACTAATTATCAATGCTCAGGTCATAGAGCTTCAGTCAAAAATAACAGGTGCAAATTCTAGTCTCAAAATACTCGTCCTCAAACGCGCATTGCCAATGTCTAGCGCGTATTATGACATATGACTTCGGATATTTTCAGATGTAAATTGACACCTGTGTTTACGAGATATTGGTTCTAATTTTGGATTCAATAATCAATACTGCAACGCGACAAACAAACTCACAGACCCGCTGTTTTATTTACTCAAAAACCAAATGGAAACAGCAGTTGACAAGTAGTTTAGTTCTGTCTAGTATTTATCTGTTTGTTTTATTGAAAGAGCGAGCGAATCGAGCAAGGTCTCTAAATCGAGTTGGGGTGAAAACACATTGTATGTATGTATGTATGTATGTTTGTACCGCGATAACTGCCCAATCAATGATCCTATTTCAACGAAATTGGGAAGGCATGTAGGAAATATCAATAGAATTTTCAAGTTCGTTGGGCATCAAAATCGGTTCAGTAGTTTTTGAAATATTAATAAAAATGTCCGCAATTATGTAGCAAACGAAACCATAGCGCATTCTAACTTTGGATAGAGCCATCTAGGTTTTATTTAAGAAACTAAATTGCGAATAACTAGTAGTTCGCCGCGAACTTAGTCCTCGCGATTATTTTTTTCGCAATTCAGTTTTCTAAATAACCCCTAGATGGCGGTATCCAAAGTTAGAACGCGCTATGGTATCGTTTGCTACATAATCGCGGACATTTTTATTAATATTTCAAAAACTACTGAACCGATTTTGATGCCCAACGAACTTGAAAATTCTATTGATGTTTCCTACATCCCTACCAAGTTTCATCAAAATCAAACCATCGGTTCGGCTGCTATCGCGGTACAAACATACATACATACATACATACAATGTGTTTTCGCCCCCAACTCGATTTAGAGACCTCACTCGTTTCGCTCGCTCGGTCAATTAGAGACCTCACTCGCTTCGCTCGCTCGGTCAATAATCGCGAGGTCTAAGTTAGCGGCGAACTACTAGTTAAAATATAAACAACTTAAGTGTTTAATTTTATTGATTATCCACCATAAACATATTGACATAAATATGCCAACCAATATGCTACTTTCTCATCCGCATCGTATGTTTTTTACGAAAATGTAATCCAACGCGCATTGTCTACATATATTATACATGTACATTGTAGGAATAGTAATACTCACATGCTGTGCCGACCCCACATGAATAGTGGGACAACGATAAGGCAGCAGAAGAAGATTGTAGGAATAGTAAGTACTTACACTAAAATATTCCTGAAGGAACGTAGTTTACAAAAGTGATTTTTTTTTACTTATAAACGTCATACGTATTTCGTCGAATACAAAACTTTGTTCTTTAGGTATACTTCCAAAAAAGGAGATGCTTATGGTATTTGTAATCAAACTGATTTAAAAACATACCGACACAAGCATCTGTGATATTTCAACAAAAGTAAACAAATGCATTGTAAATGCATATCCGCAGCTTCCAATCTCACTCATCATCGTAGGTAACATACGTTACTAACTGTACGGATGTAATAATTATGTAAATGTCATTCTTGGCATTGCTCTTTGACAGTCGGTAATGACTGCGTCCGAACCATCAGTACTCACGTCCTTGGTATAATGGGTGTGTTTGAGACTTTAGAGTTATTTGTGAGACGAACTTGTTTCAAATCGACTTATTAAAGTAATAAGGTTGCGTTGTATGGAGTTTTAAGCAGTATGAGATCAAAATCTTGACTTCATGTCAAGTTCATCGCAGTAACTACGAATAAAGACAGACATTCTTGGGATAACAGAACTTAAAGACCATAAGTACACGATACAATCTATAGGTACGCTATTTATAAGAGATACATAAATGAATTCACATGACTGGTGTGATGATACCCTTCCTGATCATCTTGCCTCAAAATTAATAAGTACACAGCAAGGCACTTCCATAGAAGCGGAGTATCATTTATGCCTACGACTACTACAAACGAAACTATACATCCGTGCACGCGTCAATGTGTGTGTTAGCCCTCCAACACACGCGACAAGGCGAGAACGGGGAAGCATATTGCGCGGGCCCTATTCTGTGCCCGTGCGCAGATCAGTAATATTTGGAATCTATATTAAGTTATAAATACAAATATTAGTTATTACTTTATAGCTAATTTCATGACTATTTTCGACTTTGGCTGGAACTACTGCATTTGACGTTGTTTCGCACGAGTAGAGACACGTTAATTTCTATGACAAACCGATGAGAGCACCTGGCAAATCAATTTGTTTGTTTTGAGGATTTTAATCATATCAACGGAAATAATTTACCATCTCATTTGGAGCAGCATTTGACAAATATGATAGAATCTGTGCCATGAAACCTAGAGCGTGCCCTACCTAACATATAAATGCGAAACTGTTTGTCTATCTGTTACCACTACCAAAGATATAGTTTGAGACCCGGGGAAATATAATCCATTAAGGTAATAGATAGGGGATTCCTATTTTAACCCCCGACAAAAAAGAGTGGTGTTATAAGTTTGACGCTAATGTCTGTCGGTCTGTCTGTGGCATCATAGCGTAAAGCCACTTCACTTGCGGTGCTTCTTAGGCATGTTTGATGAAAATGGGTTCAGACATACATATAAGTTATTGAGTGTTAACGCTTTAAACTTCATCATCATCATTATCATATCAGCCACAGGAAGTCCACGGCTGGACATAGGCCTTAAACTTGTGTTTTGTAATTTACCTGGCAGAAAATAGATGGCGCTAAGGATGCTAATTCCACTTAACATTGGTTAGAGTATTACGTAGTTCAGCCACTTATCACTAGATGGTGTCGTCGGAGTTTTTTTTAATTTTCCTAGCAAATTAAATTCTTTTTTACAAAGGACTAAATTAACGCAAGCGCGTAAGCTCAAGACAGATCGAGATGGAGAATCTTTGTGGACTCCCTCTGCCCCATATAGGGGACATAGGACCATGGACCATAAGTCAAAAGTAAGTTAAATTAAACGCAGACGAAGTCACTGGTAAATGTTAGTTCAGTATAAAACCAATCCGTCGTCCATCCAGGCATTATTCATATCTATCAAAAGGGACAACAGGACCACCGTGCCACTGTTTATGTAAACTAGATACATTGCGTTTTCACCGCTTTCCCCGCACAATCACGAGTTGCGTGGGATTCCATTGATTTACAACGAATGCTGTCGGGCGGGGCGTGCGTTTACCAAACTAGATACAGTCTGCTGAAATACCGTGGCGAACTGTTGTTACATTGTTCATTGGTTTTATATATACCTGTAGCAGTATTAGTTTACGCGCAATGGACCAACGCAAAGTGAAGATGGAAGCTGGAGAATCAGAAAGAACCAGGATATTGAAGATCCAGTGTCCGAACCAAATGTCATCGCTGAAACAAAAGCAGCTAGGCTCGCTGGCCCGGACACTTAGAAAAAATGAAAAAGGATCGGGCGTGAGCCTGCTTGGGTCGGCCGAATGGCCGCCGACATGTAGGTCGCCCAAGGCTCGATTGACGACTGGCAGCAACGTTTACAAGACCGCAAGAAATGGCGCCATCTAGTGTCGGAGGCCAAGATCCACTTTTTGGTCCACGCTGCGCTACTGTAGTAACTAACAGCTGACAACTGCCGAGAAAATGATCCAGTGGCAACTTCATTTGACGGTGGTGTTCAATATCTAAATAATCTAATAGGCGTGAAATTGTAAAAAACGGTTTGGAGTAATTGCAATAATATCCTTGAGATTTAGGACGGAAGAATAATATAATATCACATAAAATATAGTCACAAAATGTTCAATTTGTAGTGTATGTACATAAATATACACGCAGATTTTTTTGGTTTTGGAGCAAAAATGTCGTGTAGTAAATTAATTCCTCTATCCATATACGTAATTCAGAAACACACTCTGTCTAGTTTAGAAAGAAAGAGCATACTAACCATAAATAAACGATACAATTTCACCAAAACGTGGCTAATCAGACAGCTGGAGCACCTGGTCTCTAAACACATCGTTACCCAGGATTGAGACTGTTCAATGACAATGTGAAAACGTGAAAAGCTGACCATCCAGTCTGCGAGCACAAAATAAAAAGAGTACAGAATACACATAATCATAATATCGCATGCGAAATGCCGGCGCTGTCAAAAGTGGATGGACGTAGATCAAATGATCATTTAAAGATGGCGTAGACCGTAAGAATTGCAGAGGAAAAAGCTGGTCCATTTGGCTGTGTGGCTCCTAGAGAATGCAGTGAATGTCCAAGAATAAAAATATCAAACGTTTGTCCTTCTCATTGAAAATAAAAAGATAACAGAATAATAACTCATGCGAAATGTCTACTATTACTACTTCAGGAAACTGACGCAGTTACGTTAGTTTCCTGTCGCTTTCGGTGGTGTCAAAAGTCGATGGATGTAGATCAAATGATCACCTAAAGATGGACTAGACCGTAAGAAGAGCAGAGGAAAAAGCTGGTCCATAAAAGTAAAATGATTTGGCTGTGACTTTACCAGCTGTCTGCTCGCCTGACGCCAATCCTCCTTGGGAATGCAGTGAATGATTAAGCAAAAACATGTCAAATGTTTGTTGTTGAATTTCGCAAATAAGCGAAGAAAAGCTTTACTCTGTAAACTTTAAACTGTAACGTAAAATTGTTTGAAGGGATATCTAAGGCTAAAATTTAAGTATCCCTTTAAGGCCATACCTGAATTTTCCGGGGTTCAGAGCTGTCCCCATTTGAAAGGAAACGGAGATATAATTTAAAATTGTGCTTTGATCAAGCCCTAGATAACACTTCAAAGTTATTTTTCGAACTACTGGTCACTGGTCATAGTAATGGTCTAGATAGATGGGGACGTTAATCACGCTCACCATCTATCTAGACTATTACTATTTTGCTGTATTTCTACCAGCTCAAATAAGACACGAAACGAGGAGCGATTGTACAATAAACCGGCTCTAGAAAAAGTTTCCGCCTTTCCACGGGACAACCTGCCTCTGATAAGCCAGGAAAGTAACACTGATAAGGTATTACTCGACTTTCTGAGAGTAAACAAGGTTTGAAACCTATAACGGGTGATGTTATGACACCGTGCGTGATTACACATATGTGTATCATATGTTTTTATGACACGAGTAGAATATCTAGACCTAAAATAAATACATTTTTTTTTCTATCTTCTACCGCTAAACTATGTATAGAGAAAACAGTCGACGCTTTTCTAAAGGAAGGTATTTACCTACATAAAAGTAAGTAATCGTTATTAATGAAAAATCTCGGTCATTGGAATGTTATTTAAAATAATGATAGATAGAATATTTTCGCATGTGATAAGGGCCAACACATGTGACTAGAATTTTCAAGCTGACCTGACATAGATTTTCATAGTTTGACGACTATCATCTACTGATGACAGCCGGTACCATCGGCACGCAAGGGCAAGCTTTTGATGCCATATGTGGTTTCAGCTGTGATTCTAACAAACCAATCCATGATGCGCGGGGTGGCTTAAGAATCCTCTTACCCTAGACTGTTTTATACAAACGTAGTCTACGTTTTATTTTGAAACCACATGTGAGATTTCGGTAAAAAGAAATAATTTTAAAGAAATTGCATCTTGGGTTATTATTGGTTTCCGACGGTAAAATTATGAACTGGAAAAATATAAGGACGTAAAAGTTACCCATTCAGTTGTTTTAAAAATGATATAACACACTAGGTATATTCCATTTCAAATTCACATTTCGACTCTGAAAACTAGTTATATGTTATATGTGCAATATCTTTGAAATTACAAAGTTTTTCGTTATGTTGTTTCGAAACAAATCGTTTACTAGGTACGTTTGTATGGAAAACTGTGGTTTGGTCCAGGGTAAGGTTACTCTTAACATTCATAAGCACTAATGAAGCGTATTTCCTATTGACATGATTCCGAAAGATTCTTGCCTACGCGTTCAGCTGGAACGTTGTGTACTTTTCTTCCAGACTAGCATGAGTTATTTATGAGAATTCGATTGGAATTGATATCATAAATTCGCTCATATACAAATATATTGAACTAATTAGCAATATTGTAATTTAAACATCTACTGGCAACTACTCTGTCGTGTTTGATACAAGTCATAAGAAAATAAGCACATTACTACGCAAAAAATTGAAAAGCATACATTTATAGGTAACGCAGATAGAAAATCGAATAGAAAATACAACACGCAAACGAACAATCAATAAATTTTACGTTTTTACATACTATGTAATGTACGTACATGGACAGTTAAAGATAATGTAAAACAGCAATAAAAAAAGAATAAGAAGTTGAGTAAAAGTAGCATAAATTTAGATTTATACAGATGCATTACGAATTTAGGATGCATATAAAAGAAAGAAAGCCTACATGTATGATAAACAACCATGTTTAAGCTTTCAGAGGTACATTCAAAAGATAATAAAGCAAAAATATGGCTTCATTTAACACGGAGTAGGTACGGTCAGAAAACGAAATCTGTCGGCCAGTGGCGTTTATTTTTACTAACACTAAGATGAAATCGAAAGTGCTAAAAAATATTTAGCACTTTCGATTTCAGCTTTGTGTTAGTTATGTTTGATGGTTTTGATGAATGTTATTTTTTTGCAAGATGACGGGTGTCAAAATCAAGAAATTAAATAAATAACTTTAAATTTTATTTTCTTAAGAGATTAAAGTTTAGCCCTCGTATTTAAATCAAAAAATAGTTAGAATATAGTTGTCTTGGTCCTGAGTTCGAATATTGAAGAGAGATAAGGGCAAACACATTATACTTAAGTATAATATGTTTAGCCAACGTTGTTAATTAAGATCAATACCACGGTTATATATAAAGAAAAGGATAGCAAATCCAAAAGCTGCAGTACAAACAAGTTAATTTGCCAGGCAAATTAAAAAAAAACCCGACTTTCAATAATTTCTTATGTTAACGCCATCTAGTGATGAGCGCAGGAACTAAATAGTAGAACTAATATCCGTTGCGCCATCTATTATCCTGCCAGACAAACTACAAAAACCCAGATTTTCAAACGCTATCTTCAATAACTCTTAAACGGCCGAACCGATTTTTATCAAACATAGCTAAGAACCACCGCAAGGGAACTTGCTTTTACGTAAAAAACCGCATCGGTCCATCCGTTCGAGCGCTACGATGCCATAGACAGGACATTAGCGTCACTTTTATAACACACCTCTTTTTTGTCGAGGGTTAAAAATGACCACTAAGCCCTTAGGGTCAGCACAGACAGGACGGAAAAATATTCGGCGCATAATATGCTCCACTTAAATATATGTACATACATACTATCCCGTCTTCATCCCTAAAAAGACGCCCTTGGGTGGTTATACATCTTATAACACTTGACATAAAGCTTGTTTTAAAATGACGCGTCGCTTCCGATGTCATGCCATGCCAATCCAGTGTAGCGCGGCCCTAATGTGGTAGTCAGAGCATCTTGGGTCTTGCGGCTGTATGCAGAGCCCATAGGGGCCGCAAGACTCAAAAGCCACTTTTCACAAATGCGAACCATGTTAACAGGCGATGCGGCTAGCAACCCATAACTGTATTAATTGCTTTTCGATCTTCTCGCCCACTTAAATATGGTCTATGATATATACATACGATTGCATCACATACTATGTTACAGCCATTATGATAAATGAAACGTAATTGTTATGAATGGGAAAGTTGTTATTACGGACAATTTGTTATATGCGCTCGATGCTTAGATGATTGATGATATGTACACAAAATGTTTGAAAGCTCGTGTAACGTAACTTCCTCTGAAACATAACACATTTAATAAATGAATGCTTGTAGTATTTTACATATAAATATTATTAGTATACCCTTCATATTTCCCAAAATGTGATTCTTATAAGCCGTGTGTTTTCCGGCAGAGTAAAACAGGGACTCTCCAAGTCCTACTGTAGATGTCGTAGAAGGCGACTTAGGAAATACAAGCTAAACAAAGCTTATAAACTTTAATGAGACCTCTCCAACCCGTCTGGAGTGTAGGCCAAGTCATCTGATTACTCTTGCCAAGTATGTCTCTGGTAGTATAGAGAGGATCGTGCTGCTGCAGTGGAGACTAAAAGACCTGATAACGATGATGATGATAAGACGTATAGGTATGGTCTCATTCGATTTAGCGCAAAAAATTACATAGAAAACGACACCTTATTTGCCAATTTGGTAAAATGTGTATATTTTAAATTTTCCTCCCTGCCCATATTCCCTGGGACCCCTAAACTTTGGTAGGACTCATCATATCCTCATTTTTAGTGCCAAGATATAGTTATAAACAAAGATTCATTGTTGAACATATTTTCCTCCAAAATGTGCTATTTTTCCTTTAGTAGATAGGTACCTGATAGGAATGTAAACATACAAAAAAACTGACTACTTAAATAAAATAATATTATTCGCTGCACCCCGCGGTGTTACCCGCGCCGAAAGTAGCCTGTGTTAATCCAGAGTGTTAGCTTTCTGCATACCAAATTTTATCAAAATTGGTCCAGCCGTTTGCGCGTGAAGAATAACAAACACACACTCAAAACTTTAGCCTTTTATAATATTAGTGTGGTGTGATTTAGTCCGTCAGTTATATTATCCGAAAATAATGGACCTATATTTATCGGTTCAGTAAAGTAGAATAGGTAAAAATCACAAAGTTAGTACAGGTACGTAAGTACTAGTATGTATTCTGTGGTACAGGTATCGCAGTTTGGGATTGGGGGTCGATTAACGTTACCGTCTAGTGAAAATCTACAATAATGTAATCAGAGTTGGGCAAAAATTATTCGAATAACGAATACTAGTAGTTCGCCGCGAACTTAGACCTCGCGATTATTATTCGCAATTCAGTTTCCTTAATAACCCCTAGATGGCGCTATCCAAAGTTAGAACGCGATTTGGTTTCGTTTGCTACATAATCGCGGACATTTTTATTAATATTTCAAAAACTACTGAACCGATTTTGATGCCCAACGAACTTGAAAATTCTATTGATATGTCCTACATGCCTTCCCAATTTCATTGAAATTGGATCATCGGTTCGGCATTTATCGCGGTACAAACATACATACATACATACATACATACATACATACATACATACATACATACATACATACAATGTGTTTTCGCCCCAACTCGATTTAGAGACCTTGCTCGCTTCGCTCGCTCGGTCAAAAATTCTGAATTTTATTCGTTATTCACGAATAATTTTGCACTCGTGCACTCCGAAGTGTACCTAACTTTCTTAAAAAAATTATTCGTTATTCTAAATAACGAATAAAATCATGATATTTTATTTGTGGCAAAATTATTCGCGAATAATTTTCCACGAATAAAAATTTATTCGAATAATCATCTAGATAATTTTTTATTCGAATAATGCCCAACTCTGTATGTAATCAATATTTATTTCCTTTTAAATTGCGATAATAGCATTAACAACGAATAATCTTGTGCACAAATCCTATAATTACCTGTTTATGTCTGTTTGAATGGCCGTTTGACGTACTATAGCTTTAAATAGCTGACCCTCGCGCCCCAGAGTTATATATGTTAATCATAAGAAGTCAAATTAACATACAATTGCCCCAATAAAGCGATGACAACAGATAAAGAATTTTGGGGAGAAGCGCAAGCTGTAGCAACGAGATTAAAATGTCTATGCGTGTGTTTCTTTTTTAGGATTCCGTAGTAAACAAGAAACTCTAGTCTGTCCGTCCAGTTGTTTAGAGACTATATATACTAGAAAGCTGTAATTTGGCATTAGTTTATTTATGGCACGTGAGTTATGTATTTATATCATGCCGAAAAAGAGGTAAAATAATATTTAAAAAAAATTTAATGTTGCTACTTGCTCCCTTCATGTAATGTGGAAATCAAATTTTATTTCTGGACTAACCCATAGTGTCGGGTATCGTTAAAAAGGTCTTTTAAAGATTGTAAACACATGTTTTCGATTTCGGTTTCTAATATTTGCTGCGACTTGCAATGAGTTTCTCGACGTGAGATAATAGATTATTTTCTATGTATCGAATAACTATTTGTTTCTCAATTGCGTGCACGTGCTTCCGAAGGCCGCGTCGCCACATGTTCGAGTGTAATCTGATGTAAGATAACAGTTTATTGCGCACCTTCATTCACGCGAGCAAAGGAGGCGCGTCTATCCGGAGTTACACAGACTGTGTTTATTTGTAAATTTTTTGGTGTTGATTAAGTCTACAAATGGTTATTATGGTATGGACATACCAAAATCAATTTAAAAATTGAATTAAAAACATTTCCCGACTTTACAAATTTTTACTCTGTCTAATTAGCTCAATCTGTTCGGAAGAAATTATGCCACAGACACCAGGGCCGGATTTAGGGGGGGGGGGGGCAACCGGGGCTACAGCTCCGGGGCCTCCACGAAAGAGGGAGATATAATGGAGACTTCAAAAAAAAAAAAAAAAAAACGCTAAAATTTAATTTCAGATATTTCTCGTTTCCCATTATATTTATATGTTTGTTAAATAATAAAATTATCTATACTTGGTTCCACAATAAATTATTTATTGAAAAACTCAACTGAAAAAAATTGTCCACTTTATTTGGAAAATAATTTGGGGCCAGGGGGCCTCCACTCCTTTGTTGCCCCGAAGCCTCTCGACCTCTAAATCCGGCCCTGACAGACACAGAGAAACGCGAAATTTACAATGTTTCAATACTTAAAACCGACGTCACTCCCAAAATACATAGCCGATCTTGATATTGTATGGAACCACCCGACAAGGATGCCCTTTCAAACAAAACAAGAATTTTCCAAATCGGTTCAGGCGCCTTCGAGTACCTAATCGGTCTTTCCTGAGTATCAAACTATATATCAAATTTCATCTAAATAGGTTCAGTTAAAGCGTGAAGTGGTGACAGACAAACAAGTATACAAACTCACTTTCCCATTTATAATATTAGTAAGATTGGGATTTGGGGCTTAACAAAACAGTAAACATACGGCGGCGCTAGCTGTCACGACACGCCCCCGTAAGCGGCACGACGTGTGATAGTGAGTACTAGGGTCAGTTCAGACAAAGAGGAAAAATAAAAAATAACTCAATTGAAAATAAGACCATAGCCTAAAGTGTATAAACGTTTAAACATGACAAAATGCTCAATCGGTCTCGAGATCGCGCGAGCTTACAAAGATGCCTAAGCAATTTATTAACTCAATTAAAAATAAAACTGTATTAAGTACTATAATAGCTCAAAGTGTATAAACATTTGAACATGACAAAATGCGAGATGAGCTCGCATCTTGCACTATAAACCAATGTAGTTTTAAAGTTATTTTCGAGTTTAATAAAAAATCCTCTCTGTGCTCCTCTCTGTCTGAACTGACCTTAAAGTGACGTTATCTAACGGGATATCTGCTATGGCATAGTATATGTGAGTCAATAAGCCGTTGACATGGTTGAAAGAGATACAAATTGCCGTAGTGGCCGATTTGGCACACATTTTGTATGATTATGATTTGGGTTGGGTTGCCAGTTGGATGTATATGTCTGAGGTATATGTACAGTGAAAAAAGATTCACACTTTTTATATCGAGTAGGTAACTACTTAGGTACCTATATGTGAACAGTTGATAGGTCTCACAGTTTAAACTAAATAAAAATGGAAGTCACAAATGCAGCTGTCTCAGATTGGTACCACAGAGATGGGCAACGGATTGTCCACTAATAAGGTGGACAGAGATGTAGAGTCCTGAAAGTCCTAAAACACATGGCAGGACATCACTGGAGAAGGGTAGCGCATGACAGAAGACAGTGGAAAATGTTAGAGGTGGCCAATGCCAAGAGGCACACTGAATTATGCAACATTATTTAGAAAAACTATATGTAACAGTGCCATAACATGTAAATTCAGAATAAAGGGATTATTATTATTAATGCAATGTAAAATAAGATATAGTTACATATCTCACATATTTCTTGAACATACTGTGATGTAAATTGGTTCACCAAATCAATGACAGAAGTAACTATTATACTTTAGTGTTTTTGTCAAGTCCTCAGACATAAGTCATTCTTGGATTTATAAGTAAATAGCGATCTTAGGATCTTACAACCTTAGGCATTGTCTACTCTGTTACAGATAAAGACGTGAGTGCATGAAAAATAAAAATAAAACTTTTGATGAATCAGTCAATCATGTACCTAAGTAACAAATAATAATATTTAAATATTAATTTTTGACAAGAAAGAGTCATATGAGAAAAATGCCTCTTTGCATTTAATGGGAGAACAAGCTATGACAAAAAAAACAGTACTAGCAGATGTGTTGACTTTTTACAAGAAGTCTATAATGGCTCAATATATTACAACAAAGAGTTTAAAACTAGATCTTTTTTATATTCGAAGGCCAGTAGTACCGGTTCCCTTTCACTTTCGCTATGATTACTTAAATAACAGAAAAAAATATTGCGATGAATAAATGTAGAAATAAATTACCTTATGTACCAGTTTACAATTGGGTAGTAAGTCAAAAATAAATTATTCGGTACAGTTCATAAATAAAATGTCACATAATAATCTCACTTTTCATTGATCATATTATTTTCAACATTATTGTATATTTGATATCTGATACTTTTGTATTTCATTCAAATCTTATACGAAGAAAAAGTTTTTTTTGATGTTTAAAAAAAGTGTCTGATTTGACTTGGCGTCTACCGATTTCTTATTTAAAACAAAATATACCAAATACTTTGCTTTCTAAATATTATTAATAATTACAACAACAATGGCTTAACCATTGTTAAAATGTAATGAATAATGATGTTAAAAATTATTATTTTTTTGGGTTTGTCAAAGTAAGTCTGTAAACCTGTGAGGACTTGCGTCACAATAGTATCTTAATACTTATAACAACCGAGGAATAGATAAAAGCAATTAAATTATATTAGACTTACCCATCAGTAGTCACAGAGTTCAGGGACAGTGTTTCAGCAAATATCATCTCATTATCTTGAAATCTTTGGCTTTTTTCCGCAACCGCCAGGTTGCCATCTGGCTCAGCAGTAGACACATCTTGCCCAGGGTCTGACATATCTTTCCTAACTTCATTCACTTTTTGACTGACGTTATGCAGCCCAGACAAATCTACGTTCACATTGGCGTCACCCTCGCCTTGCAGTGCATCAGAAACCACCAAGATGAAGAGAGCACAACTGAAAAACACAAGACAATCAGCAAACATTGATAACATTCTTCAAATAAGATTTTCGGCGCCATAAGGGTATTCACTCACCTCGAAATCACTGAAATTGTCAGCAAAGACGTGTAGATTACACACAGTCCGCCCTTCATCGTAAAATTAGTGAAATATCCACAATAAAGTTCATTTTGTGCGCAAAATTAACACATTTTCACAACGCATTTGAACATAACTAAACACATGATACTTTTCATTTTATACACATTTCACATACACTTTTGATTCATTGTACTATGATTTTAATAATAATTAAGCCAGCTGCTTGTGTAACGAATAACGAACGCTAAAAAAGGAGAACTCACTTTTTCCAATTTACTACTATTTCGATTCAATAAATTTGACACACAGATTGACAGATGTCGTAAGTACATCTGATTAGTCCAAGGCTGTGATTGGTAGGAATCGATTTAATGAAATCTGTAGTGGAAATGCACCAATAGGAATCAGACATTTATTACACAAAGTGGGCTTTGATTGGCCGACAATAAATAGACAGGAGCAGAAGAAATCATTTCATTTTACACAAGTATTCAAGAAAATAGCAAACGAATATTTTTGAAATATAAAATATTAAGTACATAATATTATATAATGTTTATTTGATGAAACCAAGATGTCTTTATAATTTAAATGCTTTTTTGGAATAAGGCTAAACCTGATTTTATTTGTTTTTACAAAAATGCAAAGTGTATTCAATAAATAGATGAATACCTATTAATCTGATGTCGCTCTATTCCAGCTCTATTCGCATATCTGTCAATGTCAACTTAAATGTATGTAATGTCATATTTGTCATCGACGTCAACAACACAACATTTTGTTCGTTGGAATTTCTAATTTGCCGGAGATTTTGTGATTTGATTCAATAATGGAAGCGATATTCGCCTTACCCTTTACTGTGCTGGAGATACCTAACATAAAGATCAAGAAGCCTTCATGGTTGCAGCCCCCGTCGGCTATGACCACATTTTCGTTAGTACTGTTATCGTACTTTTTGGTCACTGGAGGTTAGCGCCGCATCTTATAGCATTCTTATCAGAATTTTGTATATTTCATTACGTATCAAGAAAAGAATAAGGAATATCCACTTTGTAAGTTAAAAAAACGTGTCGTAAATTCGACTGACTTGTTACAGGTATCATCTATGATGTGATAGTGGAACCGCCCAGCGTTGGATCAACTACAGACGAGCACGGGCACAGTAGACCTGTGGCATTCATGCCTAACAGAGTTAACGGGCAATACATTATGGAAGGCCTGGCTTCCAGCTTCCTCTTTTCTCTTGGAGGACTTGGTTTTATCATACTCGACCGCACACATAACCCGTCCACGCCAAAGCTGAACAGAATCTTGCTTATATCTGTAGCTTTCTTGTGTATTCTTGTCTCTTTCTTCACAACATGGATTTTCATGAGAATGAAGCTGCCAGGCTATTTACAGAATTAACCAGATAATCTGTAAGGTGCTGCTTATTTAGAATTATTTGATACTTTCTATGTACTTCTAATTTTAATAAATATTTTTATATTATTTTGTTATTATTTTTACCAAATTAAAGATGTGATGATTTGAGAAATGAGGAAGCAGGTGACAGAGCTAACCCTAACCACAGAATTAATAATAGTATTACATACAGAACGGAAACTCGCGCCATCCCCCGCAATCTGGCGTCCCCGCAACCCTTCCCCCGTTATTGTGAGGTGTAAGCGGCAGTAAAACATGGTTATTGGTAGTCGCATGTTGACATTACGCGAGTCACTTAGGATTATTGAATTATAATGGTGAGAAACTGCGCACATTATCATTGTTTATCCACGGAAAACAATAACGAAATTTTTTTAGATTTCCCAGTGATGAAAACAGGTAAGCATAGCAACAAATTCTGTGGTAGCGACCCTGATTGTTTAACTCACACATTTGACGTGTGCACGGACGGATTGTTTCGTTTGTAGTACTAGGTATATATGATGCTCCGTTTGTATGAAGTGCCATACCTGTGCCCTAACTAGGGAAGTGGTGAAGAAATAATGATAATGATCTATAAATTCCTTGCAGATAAAGATATTAAACACATTTGGGCTGAGGTATTATACATTTTATTGTTGATTATTTATAAAATTAATTTAGATAAAATAATCATACAAACATGAAAGTTACTTGATTAAAACATAAATTAGATACTTACTTAACTAAAAAGGTACATAGTTATGAGATTTTCACATAATAAATATTGGGTTTATTAATATAGGAAGACAATCACATTAAAATTTTGTAAGGTGAGGTGGGGTAAGTCAAACATAGTTTTCTACTGGACAGCATAAATCGGATTTTATGACTAAACTGTTTGAACTATCTTTTAGTTGACGATGACACATATACGCAAAATCCTTATGTTTTCATAAAATAATGAATACATTCCAATTGATGTGTTCTGAGCTTGTATAATTTAAAATAATGTAGGTAGCTAAAACTGGTAGTCTTCCCCCAGGAAATGGGGTAAGAATAACAGTAGCAATATTTTGTGCAAAATATGGAGTTAATGCTTTTTCTGAAACAAAATCATACTTCTTCAAATATGTTCATTTAAATTTAGAATCTATAACCTTAGAATAAAGTTCATTTTAGCAGTAATTTTTGATTATACCAATTTGGGGTAAGACTAACATACTATCGCAATCAGAGGTACAAAACCTTTGGGTGTTAATTCTAAAGTCAGTTTCGTTTTAAGTCAGAAGATATAAATAAATGAACAGAGTTAAGGATTACACTATAAATTCTTTATTAAACTTCTTAACAATCATAAAACTTTTTTTCTTCTTATCATTAAGTATGGCACTAATTTAGTCTCAGACAACGATATACTTGTTTACAAGTAGTAGGAACTTTGTATTTATGGTAACTTAAATTTACATTATATTACTAAAAATCTATTGAATATTGTAGCCTCGAAAAGACATTTTGAAAAATATTTTCCCTCTTCGTCCTATCATTGGGTCGGGTAGCTTGCATTCTATGTCGTCAAGATGTCTAACTTCGCAGATGTCAGGTACATTTGGAAAAACAAATGTACTTGCGTTCTCACCGCCTCTAAATGTACTTTTTCTGACAAACTTTACAGTTGGGATACCGTCACAGTTCAAATCTGTAACTACTCCAATGTAATGTTTAACACTAGTTTTAGTAGTAAATTTTACCAAGAGCCATTGGCCTTTGAGGACGGTACTTGTTGGTGGTTCATCATAATTATTGTCATAGCTGTCTTCACATTCTACAACAACATCAGTATCATCTTCATTTGCCTGTAGAAGTTCTGTGAAGTAATCTTCATTTTCTACATCACTCTCATCCATCAATTCTATATCCATGTCACTTTCACTAGTGGAATCATCAGTCTTTAAGTTTTGCTTTTTTTGAGAAGATTTACTTTTCAGACTTTTTCTTCTCTCTCCGTTATTGTTGTCAGTCTTCTTTTCTCTTTTTGCTTTTTTTACTTTGGTATTTTTTTGTAATTGTTTCTCCTCTTTTTGTTTCAGTTTTCTGATTTTATCTTCTTCAAGTTCTTTTTGTTTTCTGTATACACCTTCAGATGTTATTATTTCGGCCCCACTAGCTATTTTTTTGCGCTTATTAACATGATGCGTTCCTGCGCTTATTTTTTCGAGCAAGAGATCTTCAAAAGTAACGTTGAGCTTAACAGGACGATCTTCGAGAATAGTAACTTTTGGGATTTTAGAGTTCTTTGCAATAAAAGATTGCTCGTTATGAACCTGTTCCGACGCGATACTCGTTGAGGGTTTTGAGTTCTTTGCAACAAAAGACTGCTCGATATGGACCTGCTCCGATGCGATATTTGCTTGATTAAAACAATTCCAGCGACTCAAGCAAACAGACAGCAATGAAGGAACCAAAAATGGTTTCAACACGTTTTCAACCACCCTATCAGATTGTTTTGAAATAAAAAACTGGTCTTGAGTTGATGAAGTACCAGAAAGTAGCTGATCTGCAGTTTGGATCTGAACCCTGAGATCTTTGGAACTAGTAGTAGATGACGTGGTTATCTCATTACGTTTGGTGGGCTGTTCCTGTTGCCTTTTCCACTCCAAAAGTTGGTCCTGGTGAAATTTTTCTTGAGGGACTGCGTTGCTATTAAAGGGAAAAATTCCGGCTTTACGGAACCCAGCTACACAAACCTGGGGATCAATTTGGGCCCAGATTTGACCAATCAATTTTGAAAATTCTTTTTTAGGCAAAGCTTGACCAACATGTAGCCTTTGCCACTTAACTAAACTCTGGTCCCATTTATCTTTAAATGACTTGTTGACAGCTAAATCCAACGGCTGTAAATTATCGCTCGTGTGTGGTGGAATTTTCAGTATGGTAATATCTGCTTCTCTTGCTTTTTCGATAATATTGATCCCTACGTGCGTAGAGTGACCATCGTAAACCAATAATACTGGCCGTCTATCACCTACGGTGGGTAGAAACACCTTTTGAAAAAATGTTTCAAACACCTCAGTCTCCATCCATCCGTTCGTAGTAGCCGCATAAACAGTTCCGGGAAAGCCCTCTTCTGAAATCCATTCGTCCCAAAGATTTTTGCCCTTATATACTATAAGCGGAGGAGTTTTGCCACCAGCTGCACTGCATCCCAACAAAACAGTCGTGTTATCTTTGCCAGGTGATGCAATTGTTCTCGTCGAAGCATAACCACGAAGGCCTACGACTTTGATTTTACTGGGGTCCTTGCTAAAGCTCGTTTCGTCCAAGTTCCAAATTTGTGATGGTTTGTCGTGCAGGTCCAGCTCATCCAAGGTCTCTTTCAATAAATCATAATAAGAGTAAATAACCCACGGGTTACATGCTTTTTTACGCGAATTTTCCACGGCTTGAGGTTTCTTAATAGACAAAGCATGCCGGTTCTTAAACAATAAAAACCAATCTTCTCCGGGCATGCCGTTTTTAAAATTATTAGGGATATTATTTTTGGCAATATATTGTCCAACAAGTTCCAACATTTCTTGTCTGTTGAGACCAAATCCATATTTTTCCATAATATGTAGGTTTTTGGCTAATTTTTTCTCTGTCTCTGGAGTAAGAACTGTACTTCTCCCTAAAGATTCAGATTTTAATCCATATCGACCGTGGACTCGGGCTACTATGGTTGGTCGGGGAATTTTGTATGCCAGAGAAGCTCTGTAAGCTGATAACTCGCCGCTCTTAACCTTTTCCACAGCTTCTAATAAATGTGCTCTGCTATAGGCAGCCGCTCGGTCGGTTTTTCTTTGATAGTTTCGGACCATCTTGCATTATTCTGTAACAAAAATATGAGTTGCATTTATATCATAAAAGGACAAACGATTTAATTGAATTGAAAAAAAAACCACATATAGGTGCCATGTTAATTTTATAATGACTTAATCTATCCTAAAATATTTATTTATCTAAGTACTTACAAT
Source organism: Acrobasis consociella (assembly GCA_963555685.1). Classification (NCBI taxonomy): domain Eukaryota; kingdom Metazoa; phylum Arthropoda; class Insecta; order Lepidoptera; family Pyralidae; genus Acrobasis; species Acrobasis consociella. The sequence continues at coordinate 2,825,672 of OY743106.1, forward strand.
AATGTCTATCGATTTAGTTAGGGTTAAATATCTCGAAAGTGGCGAGGCATCGCCTAAAACTGTAATACGCCCGTTTAGCCCGTTCATTACATGCTTATCATGACATGCCTGGTAATTAGCGAACGATCGTTTAACACAAGATTGTACTCATAATACCAAACAACTTTTTAAAAGAACATAGGTCGGATTATGAGAAGTAAAATTGCCTCTTCCAGCTACCGAAATGAGGTTTTTTTTATAATTCGATACATGTTCCTTGGGGTAAATTACAAATGTGTGTGTGTGTGTGTGTTAATTATTATTCACTAAGTACCCTGTATAAAAATGTCGTACCTAAATATCTTTATTTCATCAGATTGAATCTGAGAAAATATTTTTTATTTCAATTAGTTTCCGTCGCCACTTTCGTGACATTAAACCTTAAAATTATTTTCTAGGTAGTTACAATAAAAAAAACCTCAACTGGAATGTTTATTACATCTGATTTGGGGAAAGACTAACATACGTTAGTCTTGCCCCCAAAAAACTGATTGTCTTACCCCACTTGGATGTTTTTAGGTTAAGTTTTTGTTGCGTAGAAAATTCAAGTAAATCGTTTGTTTTACAAAAAAATAATCTTATCTCTTAAAAGCGAGTATAAATATTATGGTACTTACATTCAGAACACTTCACTTTATTCACTTTTTAGTGGCAAAATATAAACACATGTACGCACCCAAACGCTTTCCGAAAAGTGTGACGCGCCTGACAGATTTCATTTTGTTCTGTTGGCAATATCATTGAGTATCAGCGACATCTATGAGTTGAACTCAGAACTTTTACGACTTTACTGTTGTACCGACATCGTGGCATTGGGAATTACGCTATACATATTGAGATATTTGTGAGTGTTATTCTTGCCCCTGTGATAGTCTTACCCCACCCCACCTTATATAAATTAAAATAGGAAGACATTTAAACAAAATTATTGAATAAAATAAAAATAATTAAACTAACTCTAATTATATTACTATAATTAATTACCTATAATCTGAATTATAAAATTGCATTATAAATTGAGATTACTTAGATTTATTGTTGAGACAAAACATATTGTATATTTAGTACAAAAATTTGGCAGTGATCATATCATTATATAAAGAATAAATGCTTAAATGCGGCCTGACACAAAAACTGGCAATATTTCCAAACAGCCAAACATTTCTACAAGTTATCATACAAACATCTGCCACTAAAGTCCATACATCCTCCTCTCAATAATACTCATAGTGAATTTGAGCCTTCCACGGCGAGACATTTTATCAATTGTCGTGCCCCTACCGCTAGGCATAGTAAATCGGAAATAAATACAACCCAAAAGGGATGTGGATACTTGAGTTAAGTGCAATACGAGCAGTGGTTTTTTGCAATACGAAATGGGCTCGACAATGTTTGACGGATAAATCCGACGTTCGCGGTGAAAGGGTTCACTCCTTTGTCACGACGATAACTCAAAGCTGGCATCAGTAACTAGATTTTTAGATTTAAACCCGTTTAGTGACAGCAAACTGCGAACACAACTGACAACATGGACCTATTCTTTAACCCTTTAACCGCGAGCGTCACATATATGTGACAAACATTGTCAGGCCCATTCCGCGAAGGTCACATATTTGTGACAAACAAAAAATGCTCGTATGGCACATAACTTACGTATCCATATCCGTTTTTGGTTGTAGATAGGTATGTTAGATTTACCATGTCTCGCGCTGGGGGCACGACAACTGATATAAAATCTCGCGGTGAAAAGGTTAAATGTAGCATAAGACTGCAGGAGAAATAGATAGCTGCAGGGCATGAGTTGACATGCTATTAGATATATTTACGACAAGCCTTCGACGTGTTCACAGATGTGGTCCTTCGTAACTTGCAATAAATACACAAGTTTTTAAAAACAACTAATATTGTCCAGGATTCTAAACTTCCATCCAAGTTGAAGTCATTATCATCACTGTTTGTAGGACCAGAATTACATAGAGATTCCTTACTGAGATTACTGGTGACTTCGGTGCTTCACAGCCGTATTCTAAAAGCACTGAAACAAGAAGATTCTAAGTTAATGCGGAATTGAATTAAGTATAGGTACTTAACAGCTCAAAGGTTCTTTGAATTCGTTCTTTATCATGATAGATACATTATCACTTCTTTTTCCCTAACGGGGTAGACAGTCTTGGGCTATAAGACACAGCCAGTTTCAACATGATGGTTGCATTGGCATTACACAGGCATAGCCTTATGAGTTAATTTTGAGTTTCTTTCAAAACTTGGAAGAAGTTACGATAGACTTCCCTTTAGAAAATGTGTGTCTATGTCAATTTTAATTTTAGAAATCTATGTCAATTTTAATTGTAGAAATTGAACTAATTTGGTTAACAATGTAGGTTTGCTTTTGTTTTTTTAACAATTTTAATTTGGATATTCACAAACTTTCTGCTGCATGCACCAGGAAAATTAGCACACATAGTCACGGCTTGGATTCCAACAGATGGAAACAACTTGGAAAGTATTCAAACAGGATAAAAAGTGAAGACCAAAGACAGAGATAACTCTTTGTCTTTGGTCTTCACTTTGAATCTTGTTCCCCCTTTCTCTCCTTTCAAGCCTTAACCCATGGGAAATACACAATTCGAAATAAAAAAAATAAATAAACTTACTGGCAGAAATCAGAGCTTTTATCTATGATATGTTCGAACTCTGCGAAAGACAATGCTCCATCGTCATCAAGGTCGGCCTCTTCTAGCACGTTCTGCACTAGCTGCTGGATCTCCGAATCACTCAGCTTCAGATCTGGACCGCACAGTCTCTCGATCACTTCTCGGAGGTCAGACACGCCAATCATGTCATCGCCGTCAAAGTCTGGAAAGAACGAACAAATTCATAAACATTATTCATTCTCACTGCAGCATTAAACATTAAGCATTTGAGCCTCAGCAGTTCGCCGCAGCCACGGCGTCAAAACAAATGCACACAATATTAATGCTCGCGGCGGGCGCCGCTGCAGACCCCTGCGGCGCCAACAGATTATTTAGAATTGGGCTGTTCCGTGCCTTAACCCTTAGAGAAACGCCCTTGTCATCAAGCTAAAACCATGTGCCGCAGCTCTGGGTATAAAATTTAAGACCCAGGGCAGAGTCTGAAGAGAGAATGGTTAGAGCTGCAAGCCCGAAAATGTGGTAGTATCATTATCATCATCATCTGAGCATATTCCCATTGCATTCTCAGTGGTAGACCAGAACCAATCCTTGGATAGGTTTGAGCAAATGCTAGATGGTGTTCGGGACCCAGTTTATATGTGCCTACCGAAACATGATCATTATTTTCAGTTAATCAAGTGATTCAAGCTTGCAATACTGATATGCCAGACTGGAAACTACGTCCTCAAAGTATGCTTCCCACCGGGTTTTACACCCACGACCTACATATCACAAGGTAAAAACTTTACCATCGGACCATGGAGGCAGTGAAAGACTTGTTAGTGTATGTGCGATGCTTAAAGAGACTTACCAAATATTCTAAAAGCATGCTCTGCCTTCACAGCCTTTGGTGCGGTTTCGCTAAACACCGACATCATATCAAGGAAGTCTTCAAAAGTGCAGTCTCCGTCATTACTTGAGCTGAACACCTTGCAGATCCTGTCCCTGAACGGGTTGACACGGAGTTCTGGGTATTGCAGGATTTTGGCCATTGGCAACTTTGCATTTTTGTTGTGGCCCACTTTCTCTGGAGCTAGGGCTTTGAATTTTTGATGGGCACTGGAAATTATAAATAGATTTTATCAATACTTCAGAATAAAATCATAGTATACATAGTCTAAATGACTTCTTGCAAGAAGATAGTAATAAGTGTAGAAGAAATGAATGAAAAAGATCTGTCAGAATCGTAACAAGTGGAAGTCCATAGACTTTACCTAGCCCTGTGGGAATCAGCCGTGATGTTTATGAATGACTTTTAAATAAATGGAAAAAATATGGAATAGCAATGATGATTGTTAACGTCTGTTAGTTAGTTATATTTGCACTGTACAAAAAATACATGAACAGACAAAAGAAAAATATTATAAATTAGCTCAAAGGCGGGCTTATCCCAGGACGGGATCTCTTTCAGTCTATGTCATTGTTTGCCTAGTGGAAGTAGGCTTAGAAAAGAAACTTGGCTCATATTTAGGTCGTGAAGTTGCTTTATTTAAGTTAAAATAAGTAAATTAAAATTCGTTCAATGATTTTTGTTTAATGTCTTTGTTCTACATTTTGGCACATAATTTGAGACATGCAAATAAATTTGAGCATTGAGAATACTTACTAGAGCACCTCCTTCTTCGTGAAGTACGTGAGATCCTGCAAATTAAATCATAATTGATTAGTCACACCGAAATGAACGCCCTGTGCAGTTTCTTTAAGATTTTAAATAGGTACCTTCTTACCTAACTACTGCCTGATTTTTTTTATAGACCTTAGAAACTAATTAAATAGTTTGTCTACAAAATATTTACCATGTTATTATAAAAGATACAGAAGCAAATAAGTGGAGAAAGACCCATAACAATGAAAGTGTTTACCTCGTAATCTTGGAGTTCTTCTTCCGTAAATTGACTCTTTCCTTGCCCCATTTCAATGGCAATCTTTTCTTGAGATTACACTCCGAATTTATGATAGTATTTTTTTATAAACAGCACACCATACACAATATTAATGAATAAAATAAATAACCCAAATTCCCTGAGCCAACCAAAGAAAGGCAGGGAGGGGAGGTGAGGTATGCGGAACGGGAGGCGGAAATGTCAATGTCAAATATGACAGCAGCGTCTTGTTTTTTTTTTTAAATAAAGCCTTTACGATATTTCAAAAGGTTTATTGCGTAAAGTAAAAAAGGCGCAGTAGGTATATGCTAATTTTCTGGTTCAGTGCGATTAGCTGAAGGATCTGTCACTGAAAAGAAAAGACTGTTGTTAAATAAACCATATTTAGAAATTATATTATAATATGTACACTACCTAACATCACCGGATAAGGTGGCCCAATAACATGGCAGTACAGTACAGCAAGCAACCAACCGTTTACATGTCTAGAAGCAAATATAGATCCTCTTTTGTAAGGTCCTCCAGGAATCAGCTCACATAGGACTGGGTAAGTGCTGTTGCACGACGTCGACTTCCACGTGCGATGACGAGTGTCTACCACACAGTCGTACTTGTTGAAGTACCGTCGAGGGTGACCAGGCGCCCAAGCGCGGTATGTGGTACATTGTAATGAGTCTCCTGAAAAAAGAAATACGATTTACGATTGCATTTTTACCAAACTTTTGCCCTCATATTCATAAAAATTAACACATTGCAGGACACTTACGGCTGTGGACTTAATTCAATTGTTAGGTATTTCTATATTGCGCCTGGCCGAACGTCCTGCAATGTGTTAACAACTGTTAGCCAAACCTATTTTAGTTGAAATATCTTTTGTCCATTTTCCTCTTTTCAATAATTGACATAGTAAAAAGGAGACAAAACATATTTTAACTAAAAGAGGTTTAACAAACGCTTGGTAGTTTTTATGAATATATGGGTTAGGCATTAAGTAAAGACTTTTCTGTTGTTTTATTTCCGCTATGCTATTTACAGAAAAACCAGTTATTTTCATTATATGTATTTTCAATAAATTCAGCCTACCGAACCGAACAGTAAAGTTGCGCAGTGCGCACTACGTCAGCAAGCAATGTCAGAGCAGTAGAAAGTTAAGGTTTTGAAAACAAGAATGTACTTTACCATTAACTCCATAAAAGTTGCTTTCGTTCTTCCTCCTCAAGCCAACAAGAGCAGCATCAACACTTGCTCCTGCCAACAACTGCGCTAGCGCATCTGCAACGTCAAACTGGCGTTAAAGAGGTGTACTACTTTAGGAGTAATATTGTTCTGTTTGGTGCGAAAGTAAAATAAAATACGATAGGGATTTTAACGGAACAAAATATATCCAATGTACTAAAGCAGTCTTTCCCAAAGTGGGCGATAACGCCCCCTCGTGGGCGCTGCAGGTCTCAAGGGGGGCGGTAAGAGACCCAGAAAGAAAATGTTATTTTTTTTTTGCTAGGAGCTTTATTTAGCTAGGAGGCCTCTTAAACAACGACTGCAAGAGCTCTCGACTCTCAACAACAACCACATAAATATCATCCTCCACTTTGAGAATAAATATTTATATAATATACATATATAGGTCACAATAATTAATTAATTTAATTTGAAGTTATAGTGGTTTTTAAATAGGTGAAAAAATGGGGGCGCTAAAAAAATATTTATTCTCAAAGTGGGCAGTAGACAAAATAAGTTTGGGAACCACTGTACTAAAGCATAAATATTATTTATAGTGTAATAAATAAATATAGGTATAGGGACAAATTACACGGATTGAGCGAGCCCAAATTGAGACTTGTGACTCTTGTGAGTCATGAAATTGATGACGCCTGTTTAGATTGGTTTATCATGAAAAAGAGATGTAACTAGGTACGAAAAGTAATTACATTATCATCATCATCATCCAAGCGTACTATTCCCGGTTGCATCCTCAGCGGTAACGCTTCAGAGCCCGGGTCCGCTACCTATTAACCCAGTGATATGACAAGGTTACTGGTTTTTACACAGAGTGACTGTCGTCTAAACACCGTAACCCAAAGGGCAGACCAGAAACAATACTTGGAAATTGTTTTTACCTGTCCTCTGTTCGCTGGTGACGTCGGCTAGGACTCCGCTGATGTTCCTGCACTGCCGCCGCCCGTCAGTGTAGTTGTACCTCTGCGAGAGAAGGAAGAACATCCCGGTGGCTGGCACGCACGTCGAATTTGTATTTGCTAAATCAAGATTTTTCTTAGCTTATTGTATCAGTAAATACCTACTCTAAAAGTTACTGGGTGACCGCGTGCTTCGGAAGGCACGTTGTTGTTGGTACCTGCTGTCATCATTGTATGGCAGTCGTCAAGATGTCAGCAGCTTTAGGAATCTGACACCAGTGTTGGCCAGTTACATAAAAAAAAACAAGTAGCCAAATATAGTAGGATAACCGTGTGGTTTCCGGCAGAGTAGAATAGGGCCACTCCAAGTCCTCCCGTGGATTTTGTTGAAGGCGACTTAGGAAATCCTATCCAGGAGTGATTCTTCTGTAGGTAGGGCATTAGTACTACTTATTTCGTATTATGTGCCTAAACCACTTATGCTTAGATGGCTGATTAATGAAATAAGGCATTCATACTTACGCAAAGGCTTGGCATATAGACTGTAGTAGTCAAATCTGGTATCATTCACTAGCGAGAGTCCACCGTCGGCCTCCGCGCATTTCAGAACTTCACAAGTATACTCCAAAGGCTCCTTCATCATCTTCACGGCTTCTGGCGGACTGAAGTTCAGGGACAGAGCCTTCTTCTCAATGCCAAGTCTTAGGCAGCTAATCAGTGAAGTGTACTTGGCTTTAGCAGCTAAGCCGAGTTTGGACCGTTGACACTTTTCCATGAGGTGGTATTTTGAGACATTTGGAGGGGAGTCGTTGGAGCATTTGTTGTTGGCGCCAATGTTAGATATAACATAGACGAAAATGATGCAGATGATTGCAGTCGATTTGTTGTTTCCTTCAGCAGACATAATTTAGATACTCGTAAGGAGGTCTCTATAATTTCAAAGTATTAATTTACAACAGAATTATAATATGAGCGAAATACACACTTGGAATACGGGTCGGATCGGTGTCGGAAAACTAACACCTAAACTAGATGAGAAAGACAATAATTGTCTTAACTTAAATCTGATAATATTTCTTAAATTATATTATTAAGCAGTATTATCAGATTTATGTTCACATCACATTATCAGATTGGCTATAATAAAGCAACTAGGAAATAGACACACATTTTACTAACAAGTTTATTTGTTGGCAAATTAAAAAAACCTCTGAATTTTGAGAACGCCATTTAATTTTAGTATAATGAGTAGCGGAACCACATTTTTCAATTGATATCCGCAGCGCCATCTATTATTTGCTGGGGAAAAGCCTGACTTTGAAGTTTCCCAATAACTTTGAAACGGCTAAAACGATTTTCATCAAACTTAGCTAAGAATCACCGTAAAAAACTTGTTTTCACGTAAAAAAATCGCATTAAAATCGGCCCATCTCTTCGAGAGCTGCAATGCCACAGACAGACTTACAGACAAAAAAATAGCGACAGACTTATAATAACACCCCTCTTTTTATCGGGGGTTAAAAAGAGCGCGAATGTCAAACGATATAATATTTGTAGGTAGTTAAGCTTCGACAAGCTTTACTACTAACTACTACTACTTACTATAATAATAACGAAATTAAAATGAATTTTAAATAGTTTTGCACAATACCGTTGCACTACACTACACAAATCAAAATGACTAGGCAAATCACTGCATGCAGTGAATGAAATTACCTAATGTAACAGTTCGAACATTTGCGGAAACATATCTAACTGACCCGAGTATTGTCTGTTGACAAAATGATTGATTTGTCCTTTTATTACTTATGTACTCTAGTTACGTTGTAACAGTAACAATACCTAGTTATATTCATCGTTGTATTACGCTACCTACCTACTTACTTCAATCCATACTGAATGCGGATGCTTCCATGCTGGTCTGGGAGAAATAAAAAAACTTAGAATGTACCAGCTGCTTCTCTTCCCACGCAGATCGTAAAAGCCGATCGAGGGAATGGGCAAAAATGCAAATCATGTTAACAGGCGATGTGGCTAGCAACCCATCACTGTATTGATTGCTTTTCCATCTTCTCGCCCACCATGACGCTAAAAGTGGCTTTTGGGTCTTGCGGCCCTGGGCTCTGCATAGAACCGCAAGACCCAAAATGCTCTGTCTGCCCCATTAGGGATAAAGACGTGATAGTATGTATGTATACTGAATGCGGCAGTCAACTTCCACAACGAGGCCACGTATTCTTTTATAATTTTTTGGACACTTCTGCTAAAATCCCAAATGATCCCATTTGGGATTTTACTTTTATTGTGGGTAGGGCCTACTCAGATCATTCTTGGGTCTAATAAATAACCAAACTGAAATATCCCTTAGGTATGTGTATTTTCAGTAGCATTTTCCTACAAAATGATTTATTCTATCAGAAGAGTTTTTTTTGCCATGCAACCTCAAAATTCAACATAATACTGTCCGTAAATAAAATCCAACGTCGAAGGTCGTAATTCGAAAAACTAACAAAAATCTATACGTTTCAAACAATTGTCATTTATTTGAAGATGTCGTTTTATTCCCAAAAAATAATCGAAAATAATTATTAATTTTATAGACGTAACAAGTTAGTTTTAGATATTTCGAACAAAATGGGGTGCTTCTATTCTAGAAGACGAAATGAGGTATGAAGTGTTTGAATAAATAAATAAATACTTTGCTGATAGTGTCACTTTACATGTCATGGAAAAAGTGCATACTATTCGTATAAATCACGGGGTAGACGGAGCCTAGGGCCGTAAGGCTCAAACATTAGGGGAAATCAATGTCAAACTGAGAAGGCTTGCTCGCCGAAAGGTCGCCCAGAGATTTTGGTCTCTAGTAAAATTCGACCCAGGGAATAGGAGAAGTTTTCTTAGCAGACACGCAGTTTCCCTTTTAACTACACGGGAAGGGAAACTGTAGTTTTGGATCAAAGGCAAAAATCTCATGTTCCTACAAAGTAGAAGAGGCATACCGTAATAAACCTAACCACTGGCTATACTAGATTATTTTAATAATAACGAAATAAAAATAACAGTCAAAAAGCAACAAACATAATCGACTTTTCCATACCCTGGCAGCTGCACACTTTAGTGTGGAAATGCCAACATTTAATTTTGTTGTTTGACTATAATTTTAATTGCATTATACTATAGTGATATAGTAAACCCGTGGTTTGATTTATCACAATTATGTCTCTTCCACGTTGTATAATATAGACCCTGGAAGATATTCTTCCAGTGTCTTCAAAATCAATATTCGACACATTTCAGGAGGACGTAGTGTACGACATGACGCCAATCCGTCACCTGCCCGTGATATTTGTGAACGGGGTTCCTGGCGCCGGCAACCAGACTGTGGCCCAGACCATATCCAACATCACAGGTTACACGATGATCAGACCGGGCGACCTGATCCGGTCGGAAGCGGCGAAGGATACGACGAGGGGGCGGTTGATCGCGGACAAACTTCAAGCGCAGGAGGAAATGCCGGAGGTTTGATACCTTGCATTAAACAGGGTCTTACAAATTATACTGAAACTATTTTTGAGGAGAAAATTGAAAAAATAGTAATACAACAAACAACAAAACTAACTACAACTTATAAATAAAAAAGCCCTGGTAAATCACTATCCAGTGGTAACGTGTGGGTAAATTCGGTCCATTATACTGAACCAGCTTTCGGTAACTTTCCCCAAGGAACATGTCGAAATTTGAAAATCAATTTTCGGTCCGTTGTCAGCCTCCTATACAAGTTGACCAATCAGCTGATCCGAGTATGTATGAAAAGTCAAATTTTTTTTCACCTTTCGATATGTTTTTTGGGGAAATTTAGCTCTTGTCTAACTACAAGAGCAAGGCACTGATTTTCGTTCTTAGGACTAAGTTAAAAGTTAGACTTATGTCGGAAATGAACTAAAATTACAAGTGAACTATTCTAATTCTAATCCTAATGCTGACAGGCATTTTTTGTTTTATTGTAACTAACGTGATAATAAATTCATTATGAATATTGCATACGGTTTACTCACGCAATTAAATCGGAAAATCCGACCAGGTTTTGATTGATACGTAAGTATTTTGCATAGCAGCGAAATCGTCGGGTCACTGCATGTAACCCTCGCCTTGCTGATGATCGTCTATAGACAATGACGAGACGCAAATTCGAAACCTGGTCAGCATTTGCGACTATATAAAATATTCATAAAGATATATTTTGTTACTCTACAGCAACTTACAGTGGATTTAATAAAAGAGACGATGCTGGCGCACCAGGACTCGACAGGGTTCATCCTGGTAGGCTTCCCGAAGAACCCTAGGATGTCGAACATATTCAATCGGCAGGTGAAGTGGCCGGAGAAGATCGTGGCACTCGAAGTAGATAACGAGGTATGAATACTTTTGTAAATGTAAGTACCTATATAAATATATATATATATATAGGTACTTATCATGTGTTTTTAGGATACATAGAATGACAAAAAGTGGCCGAATTCAGCTTGAATTGGTCTGATCGTTCGTTAGTTTTTTACAGTGGTTCATAAAAATGGATTGAAATATTTTTTTCAAACAACGTTTAAAACAAATATTTGTTGCTTACCTATATTTCCGGCTAACAGTGCGTGCATTGGTAGCGTAAACTTATCTTTCAGTGATTATAAACAATGTTTAAAACCGTTGTATGGTATGAGCTATAATTGGTACTTATATAAAAGTAGCTCGAAAACGCGAGATAACGAAGACCTAAGCGCGGGGCTTCTCCCTCTGTGACCAAATGATGTATTTTGAAGAATGAGATGACTGCTCTCCCCTGAAAGGTGCATTCCGCAAAGATGCATAGCCTTGGTGATCGATGCCCGTATTTTTCAGGTGGCAGCTACAAGATTGCAAAACAAACTGTCTGAATTAGGAAGACCAGAGTCCGAGATCAACGCAGCGAGAGACATAATCCGAGAGGCGGCCCACAAAGTCAAAAACGTTCACAAACGGTTTGGTGGTCATGTTGTTACGGTGAGTTGTAGGTGACCCGTATTTTTCGAACAAATGATCCGTCTTTTTCTCTGGTTCAGTGATCTTTGGATGACCATTGACAGCTATATCATCTGCGGAGAAGTAAAAGCCTGGATGCAACCGAGAATAAACAAGACAACGCTAAAAGACTAGGCAGTTACTCCACAAAATGACACGACAGCCGTCCGATCGTATAATTACTAGGTACCAAAGAATACGTAGCACGGGTGCCCTATCTTTTTTAAATGAAGTAAGTACAATACAAGCCACTTATGTGAGAACTGAACCTGTCAGAGCGTAGCTCAAGCGAGTCCGAGCGTAGCTAAAGAAGATGAAGTACAGGAAGGTAGCGGAGAAACAATTAGACAATAAATAAGCTAGAAGGTATTCTAAATGTGTTCTCAGTGTGAGAGGTGGTAGAGGAATGCTTAAGAATGGTAACGAAGGAATAGAGTTTAGAAATGAAATTAAAGAACGAGGTGGAGAAATGAGGATTCAAGATTCAAAGATTCAATTGTTTATTAAGTAATTAGACCTTTACAGGCACTTTTACACGTAGAAGGTAGATAATAACATATAGGTTGAAACTAGAAATAAGGTAGGTAAGTCTTTTTTTGCTATTTTGCAGCTGGACAGCACAGGGAACCCCAAGGCCCTAGCGTCAACCCTCAAAGAAATTCTCTCAGACACCATCGAGAAATCCAACAAGTTAGCAGCTCAACGACCCCCCTGCGCAGCGTCAGCACCAAACATGAACATGAATCCTGCGCTCAACGTGAATGTGAACCCTGCGCTCAACGTCAACGTGAGCCCTGCGCCGGCGCAACTCGACAGCCCAGTGCCGGCCCCCGACGCCCCCACGGACACGGGGGGCGAAACTAACGAAAAGTGATTTTCTAGTGTAATTTGTTAATTTTATTTTGCTACGATTACGTTACTTTTCAATACAGGAGTTTTATTTTTGTGGACTTTGGTTTTAGTTTTTAGATACCTGCTAAGTTTGCGTTTTCGCGTGGTAAGAAGCATCGTTAGGTGTGGTCGCCAATGGGATGGGTGACCAATGAGTAGCTTGAAATATTTTGGGCGCCTCCGTGCTTCGAAAGGTACGGTAATACCTACTCTAAAGGTATTTAAATACGTATTTTAAAGCCAGGAGCTCAAAATATGGTCACTTATCCGAAAGTGGACCCACCGGGGTTGCTTAAGAATCCCCTTACCCTAGATTTTTCCATACAAATGTAGTCTACTTTTATTTTGAAACCACATGTCAGATTTCGGTAAAAAATTGTAATTTTAAAGAAATTGCCATTATCTAACGTAATAATTGTTTTTCAACGTTAAAATTATGAACTGCAAAGAAAATATAATGATATAAGTAGAAGTTGTCCATATTGATGGTCAAAAATGTATATTCTATTTCAAGTTCATATTCAATTACATTTTGCCGAAATCAAGCATACGTTTATATGGAAAAGTGTAGTTTGGTCTAGGGTAAGGGGACTTATGTTACGAGAAGTTTAACATGAAAGTGAGCCTTGCGCCCGGCGCACCCGCCCTACAGTGACGATACCCCGGTCACGGTAATTGCCCACTGCCGGTCCCCCACACTCAGATACGGTTGCGACATGGAAGGATTGTTTTCTTAGTTCGCTAAAGGGCAACTCCGCTAATAGGCTACATCGCTGAAGGCAAACTCTCTAAATGGCAACTTCTCTTCGTCTATAGGGGAGAGTTGGATAATACCGTGCCCCTAAGAAAATATTCCTATATCTCTGCTCATATCAGATATAAATAAAAACAAAATATCAACACTTGTAAGGTATTTATTCCAAAACAAGTATAGCTATATAAATCATCAAAAATCTGCTCTAAATTAAAAATATATGGCAAAAAAACAAAGAAATGGAGAAACGCGGTATTATCAGACCAGTCCAATTTCGCGCTAGGTCTGATAGAACCGCGCCCATGGTACACTAACAACAAAAACTTAAACATAATTTGGAATGGAAGTAAAACTAGCTAATGAAACTAAAGAATAACAATTAAAGTGCCTAATTACAACTATTAAGAACATAAAAATCACAAAAGGTACATAAAAACATTCCGTTACAAATTCAGTTTCAAAAAGTTGTGTGAGGTCAAACACAAAAAGTGTAAATATAATCTTTCAGTTGCATAATTATTTATTTAAACTTTATTGCACAAAATAGTGTACAAATGTGGTGTTCTCTGCTAGTCCACCATTCGACCAATTAGATAAATAATTTGGAGAAGATTCAGGAATATTAAAATGTCTAGCTGGTGTCTTGATATTACTCCCGCTACGAACAGCTTCCAATGCAGTTCTCATGTCGTCTGGGTTCCACAACTTCTTCTTTTTTCTTCCTTCAGCCATTTTTTTTACGTTTTAGTGACCAGTTTGGAAAAAAATTATCATTTCATAGGTGATAATTCTGCGCCCAGTCTGCTAATACCGTGCCCCGAGCGGGGTATTAGCAAACTCAGTTACTTTGTCTTACAACTTAAAAAATTAAAACAAATCAATGTAATTGATGAAACATTACTATTTTACTCGAGTGTTTACTATATTAATGCAATAAATGCGTGTAAATATATAAAGAAATGTGTTAAAAAAGTGGACTTACCTCTTATCAAAGACACTCGAAAAATAATATCAAAACGGCGCGAAAACTATCCGTATGTATGTGTACGTCTTCTTAGAATGATCGAAGAGCAGTGGAGAGGTACGAGCAAGGTACAGGGGTATGGAGCGTGAATAGAACACCGCGTAAGACTCTTCACACTTACAGTTTTTGAGTAAACGAAAGCGCGAAATTATCCCCTAGCAGTAATTCGATAGGCAACTGTACTGTACCATTCAGACCTAAGTAGGTATGTGGTGTCATTTTTAGGGTACTGTACCAAAGGGTAATAAGCGGCCAAGTGCGAGTCGGACTCGCCCATGAAGGGTTCCGTAGTAGCAAATAACATAATATAAAAGTCTTGTAAAGTCTAATTTTTTATTCCGTAGAATTCTGACATTTCATAGGTGTTGCTACTAAAAAAGTTCTCCCACTAAAAAGGGAACGCGTATAAGGGCGATAAAAAAATTAATTCTTAATTAATTTTAATGTTTTACCAAGACAATGATACACTTTAAACTTTCTGGTATATTTAAAATGTTATAACATTTTATAATACCGAATTATCAAAGTTATATTTTTAAGTAATTTTAAGTCAGCAGGTTATTTTTCTTTCCCTGGCATCACTCCCTACTAACTCATGTATTATCAACCTTTTTAGCCAAAAGCTTAATAAATATTTTTTTTCGTAATCCATGAAGCACAAAAATTAAAAAATAAAGTATGCGGCCATCAGCTGTCACGTCACGACTGTCACATTGATTGTTATATTTGTTATCTTTCTGTTGAGTTTTTTCTTGTTGAAAAAAACTTTTTTCTTGACTGATTTAGATTAAATTTGATATGGAGATAGTTTAAGAACCTGGAAAGGACGTATAAGCCATTCACCCACAAATTGACCGCGGTGGAAAGCTAATTGGATTTATTTGTTTGTATGTTTGTTAAATCAAATAGTTTTCACAGTTGTTCGTATTTTATGTCGGTTATTCAACTGTTCCTGATGAAAATATTACTCGCTGTAATTCCCCTTTTGATTTGGAGCACCGCACTAAATTAAATGGTTACATTCACTAACAAATAAAATGGGTAGACTCAGATGTTCACACTCTTATTGAAATCTGGAATTTAATAAAAAAAAGTGCCCGGCCAAAAAGGTTTATGATCTCTGATATGTCAAAAAATGACAGCTGTCAGAATTCTACGGAAATAAAAATCAGACCTTAGTATGTTTTTAGGGTTCCGTAGCCAAATGGCAAAAACGGAACCCTTATAGATTCGTCATGTCTGTCTGTCTGTCCGTCCGTATGTCACAGCCACTTTTTTCCGAAACTATAAGACCTATACTGTTGAAACTTGGTAAGTAGATGTATTATGTGAACCGCATTAAGGTTTTGACACAAAAATAGAAAAAAATAGTAAATTTTGGGGGTTCCCCATACTTAGAACTGAAATTCAAAAATTTATTTTTCATCAAACCCATACGTGTAGGGTATCTATGGATAGGTCTTCAGAAATGATATTGAGGTTTCTTATATCATTTTTTTCAAAACCGAATACTTTGGGCGAGAGACACTTCCAAAGTGGAAAAAAGTGTGTCCCCCCCCCCCCGTAACTACTAAAATAAGAGAATGATAAAACTAAATAAAATATATGTTGTTCGTTACCATGAAAACTACCAGCGAAAATTGGTTTGAACGATATCTAGTAAGTAGTTTTTTTTTAATACGTCATAAATCATAAACGGCAATGTACCTTTCATTCAATCAACTCAAATATAAAAATTAAAAAAAAACATACTACAAGACTTTTATATTATGTCATTTGCTACTACGGAACCCTTCATGGGCGAGTCCGACTCGCACTTGGCCGCTTATTTTATATTTGAGTTGATTGAATGAAAGGTACATTGCCGTTTATGATTTATGACGTATTAAAAAAAAACTACTTACTAGATATCGTTCAAACCAATTTTCGCTGGTAGTTTTCATGGTAATGAACAACATATATTTTATTTAGTTTTATCATTCTCTTATTTTAGGAGTTACGGGGGGGGGGGGGGACACACACACACTTTTCCACTTTGGAAGTGTCTCTCGCGAATTGTATTCGGTTTAGAAAAAAATGCTATTAGAAACCTCAATATCATTTTTGAAGACCTATCCATATATACCCTACACGTATGGGTTTGATGAAAAATAAATTTTTGAGTTTCAGTTCTAAGTATGGGGAACCCCCAAAATTTACTATTTTTTTTCTATTTTTGTGTCAAAACCTTAATGCGGTTCACATAGTACATCTACTTACCAAGTTTCAACAGTATAGGTCTTATAGTTTCGGAAAAAAGTGGCTGTGACATACGGACGGACAGACAGACAGACATGACGAATCTATAAGGGTTCCGTTTTTGCCATTTGGCTACGGAACCCTAAAAATGGGTCCTTATTACTAAGACTTCGCTGTCTGTCCGTCCGTCTGTCCGTCTATCTGTCACCAGGCTGTATTTCAAGAATCGCGATAGCTAGACAGTTGAAACTTTGACAAATTATGTATTTCTGTTGCCGCTGTAACAACAAATACTAAAAACAAAATAAAATATATTTATGGGGGCTCTCATACTAACAAACGCGATTTTTTATACATAATGGTACAGAACCCTTAGTGCGCGAATCAGCACTTGGCCGGCTATTTTATAATTGTGCCTTTTCATTGATAAATAAGTTTATTTTTTACAATTGAAAATGGTTATCAGATGCAAATCTCCTGGTAATTGTGGGAGAATCGAGATGGCTTTTTGGGTGTTGTTTCTTTACAAAATTGTAAATATTAAAAGAAAAACGATTTAAGAAAAATGTACAGCGGGTCCTAGGGTATAAGTTAATAATTGTGAGTATTGTGACCTATCCCTCCCTACCTATCAGTCCCTTTAGAATTGGAATTGTAGAAAAACTGGTATTCAGGCGAGAAGTGAAGAGCATTCAAATTAGAGTAAAAATTTTGAAAAATTAATTTAAATTAAAAGAAAATGTATCGATCTATTTGATTAATACTTTGACTGCGAATTCTGTAAATTTTTCATTACTTACAAATTTTGTATACCTACAAATATTTTTGGTCTAACCTTTTCTAACTTATTTCTATAATTTTATGAAAATAACTAGCCGAAGCCCGCGACTTCGTTCGCGTGGACTTTATGTCTCTGAAAAATGCTCATCAGGCTGAACAACTTTTACTAAGGCGGCATTTTTATATCTCTTATAGTTTAGCTGGACCATTATGGTTCTGCATCAGGCGTTCCATTTTCCAAAATCATTTATACCCTATATGTTGCCCAGGCTTAATAGCTATATAACAAAAAAAGTTTCATTCGAATCCGTCCAGTATTTCCGGAGATTAGCGTGTACAAACAGACAAACAGACATACAGACAAACAGACAAACAGACAAACAGACAAACAGACAAACAGACAGACATTTTTTTTTAAATTCTTACTCTATTACTACGTCTCCATCGCCCCCAATATTTTTTTTGGAAATATATTTAATGTACAGACACACTTTTTTTACTGTTTTATTATATGTATAGATTACTACGTCTCCATCGCCCCCAATATTTTTTTTGGAAATATATTTAATGTACAGACACACTTTTTTTACTGTTTTATTATATGTATAGATAATTAAATTCATTAAAATATAAACATTTTTCCAACTGATTGCCAGTCTTGTTCTTTACAAGGTCTTTGAGTAAAAGTCAGTGGGAACCTAAACCTCCTTTCTTATAAATGAACACTGTATACGTAATAATCATGGCCACAAAGAAAATTCTTTTTTTGTAAATTTCAAAAGTTTTAATCATCGTGACAAACGACACACGTCGTTGTCGATTGTCACAAAAGCGCAACGATTTTCGAAACAAAACATAGCCCATTTTGAAAACAGACGCCTCGGATCGAGGATCTGCGTGTGAAAATCGTGAAGGAAACGTATTTTTCTCGTGTTTTTTTGAATGAAGTCTACATGAAGTCTATCATAAAAAGCAGATAGTTTGTAAGATTGGCAGTTCCTGTCAGCGAGGAGTGCGCGGGAATTAGTTGGACGTCCTTCAAAAAGTAGCCACGCTGCGGAGATCCGTGATCAAAGTTATGAAGATCAAACTGCGTAAGACAATCATTGTTCTTCTATATTATTCGTTCACTTCCACACAAATAAAACACTCTCGTACAAAACTTAGTACTTACGTTTTTACTAGGACTAAAAGTTTACTCTTTTTGGGAAATAAGTACTTGAATATTTCCAATGTAACGAATTTTCAAAGCTTCTATAGCATATCAGGTATAGTATTTTTCTAAATTAGTAAAAAAATATAGATATGCCATGTTTTTGTGGGGTAGTTTGGAAAATGAAATACTTTATATTCCTACCTTGGTAAATCGTATAAGTTGATCAAGACTTCATAGTCCTAGGGAACGACTACGATATATAGGACAATTACCTCTTTGTTCCCATTTCATCTCGCGGGTCCACTGGAAAAAAGTTCTTCAAAAATGAGTAGCACCTACTATGTTTACTAAAACTGCCTCCGTGGTTTAGTGGTTAGAACGTTCGGCTCATACCCGGAGGTCGCGGGTTCGATTCCCGACGGGGGCAACGACTTTGTGTTGTTGTCCTAGTTTGGTTAGGACATCGTAGGCTGATCACCTGGTTGTCTGATAAGTAAGATGATCCGTGCTTCGGAGGGCACACTAAACCGTCGGTCCCGGTCAGTGTCTGTGAATTGTTCGTTACCTAAAACCATGACAGAGGCCTTTAAGGCGGTTTAAAAACTCTGACACTAGTGTTAGTCACTAACACACACGACAAGAAAGAAAGACTTATGTTTACTTTTATAAGTTTTTATTTGTAAATTTTCCAAGTATACATGAATCAATCAAAAATAAGTCAAAAGGACATTGGTTTTGTCAATCCAGCGCGCGATCGTTTCCCGTCGACGTCGTCGACGGACGACAACGAGAGCGGCACGGACTGGGACACGGACGCGGGGCGGCACCCCCCACCGCTGCACCAGACGCACCCGTCGCACCCGCAACTGCCGCCGCACCCGACGCACCCGACCCACCCGTCGCATTTGACGCACCCGTCGCATTTTTCGCACCCGCCGATTCCGAGACACCCCCCGCCACCTCATCCTCAGGTCAGAGATTTATAGAATCTGATTAGACTGTTCGGCCAATAGTTTATTTTCTGTAATTAATTTGTTCTACATTCATTCATACACGCCTGTTTCCAATTTCTTCTACTATACAGATACATTTTCACGTTTATATCCCTGACGGGGTAGACAGAGCTCAGGGTCGTTATGACCAAAGGCCACGCTTAGCGTGGTGGTGGGCGTTAAGATGGAAAAGGAATCAAAATAGTTTTAGTTAATTTCTTTTCTCCCAGACTAGCATTAAAGACTTTCTTCTACTAATGTTTCGAAATGTATGTTTTGTTTCTAGCTGAGCCCGTGGGCTCCAATCCCCGAGGGAATTTCATGATGAAAACCATCCTATGTCCTTCCCGGGGTCTCAAACTATATTCATAAAAATTACATCTAAATCGGTTCAGTGGTTGAAGCTTGTTACAGACAGACAGTTACTTACGCATTTTTTTAATAATAAGGATTTATTGTAATCGACTTTCCGTTCTTTTTCGACTCGTATAATTTGTAAAATTCTATTACTTGGGTACCTAAATAAACATAATCATAAACATAATAAACAATCTACTGTAGGTAAGTATGTTGCAGATAATTTCTGTTGTGGCATAGACAAATCCTCCATGGTTGAGGTTACTACAATCGTCAAACCCTGAAGAACGCAGTTTCCGATCAGTTATGAGTTATGACTGATGCTACGTCCTTCGGTACATCTGTAATGTCAAGTCTAGGTATACTATGTATTTGTTTTGCCCTGTAGGCATATGGGCAGCATCATCCTCAGGCGATCATCGTGGGATCAGTGCGCAAACGCCGTGGGAATCTCCCCAAGCACTCTGTCAAGATCCTCAAACGCTGGCTCTACGACCACCGCTACAACGCCTACCCCAGTGATGCTGAGAAGTTAGCTTTGAGTCAAGAGGCTAACCTAACGGTTTTGCAGGTATTCTTTCACTAGGATCTACTTGAATTCAACGTCTACATGTAACGTCTATAGTCCAGAAGGTAAAGTTGGTGTCATCGGCCTCGCAATCTTGCAATATCTTGTAAGTATAACATCTTAATATCTTATTAGTCTAGTAATGAGAACTGAACTAGGTATTTTGAAAAGCTTCAGCTGTAATGAATATGTTGGCCTATACTGATCTAATATTTTATTTTGTTATTTATACTCGCTTCAGGCAAAAGGCCCTCTAAAACTCTGCCACAGAATTAAAGACTAACCTTGGGTACCCATCAGGATTATTTTAGTCCTGGTGTCTTTCCTAGGTCAAGGAAACATCAGACATTGCTTGTAAAGATCATTAATTATCATGGCCGTGGCCATAAAACTAGACAAAGATCATTTAAAATTATATAAATTACTTAACACACTGGACAAGAAGAATCTTTGGTAGGTTTCTTTAGACTAGAGTAAGATTTAGAATATGCTGCGTTCTATCAACTAGTACTAAGGTACCTATTTGTTTTTCTTAGGTATGCAATTGGTTCATCAATGCGCGACGTCGGATCCTTCCCGAGATGATTCGTCGAGAAGGCCACGATCCTTTGCACTATACTATATCTCGTCGGGGGCGAAAGACTCCGGGAGCTCACGCAGGGGTTGGGCCTATGATTGGGATGGATGGAGCGTCTACGTCTCAAGTGTCTCTTGGACCGAACGTCACTGTGGCTACTTGGAACGGAGTTGTAGTTCAGGTAGGTTTTATCACAACTCCTCGTGCGTATGGCACTTTGTGGACTGCAGCTATCGACACGTCGACATCAGCCGTCGCACCAACCATGCTACTATTCAACATCAATATCGTCACTAAATATTATTTAAAGGACGCGCGACGCGACGCTTACTTACTCTCGCCCTATCTGCAGTTAAATGACACGCGATGGCTGCAGTCAACAGGTGTTAACGACTACCGTCAACACCGGTGCTATTTGTCTGTACGAACCCTAAGTAACAATTCCAGGATATCATCACATGGATTGATTTGCCTGTCTCCAAATGCACGTTGAATACAGAAAACAAACTCTCGGTTTGCAACTGGAACATTTTGATTTGAACTTCCTAACTGGTTTTTCGTCTTAGCTGTATTAACAAGTCATTCATATACATCATAAAGAAAACTATCGTTAGTAGGTAGGCGCCTATAGTTTGTTCCTCTTTGACAGCCAAATCCATAATAATCCAACAGCAGAACGAGGCAGAAATCCGCCACGATTACGGCGATGGCCTGCTCGTGTACCGGAGCGACGGCGACGAGCTGGTCGAGGAAGGTTACTCCAGCGCCATCAGCGAGGAAGAGGTGAAATACGACCCTTCGGTCTGGCAGTCCGTGATCCGGTATGGACCGGAGGACAGCGATTTGCATCCCGCGAACAGGGGGTAAGGTTCACAGTACTTAACTTTTCTAATTTACAGCCTATATCAGTTCATTATAGAATTAACTAATGGTTAACACCACGCTATGATGCATAGCAGATGGTGCTTTCATCGATGTTTTTGTTGCTTAAATGTTGAGATGCCATCGCTAGACGATAGTTTGGGGCAAACTACTAATCACTGAAGTGTATAACTAGTCATTTGATAAGAATACCAGAAGTGGAACCCTCACAACCAGCACTTGTTTCCCAGAACAGCAGCGGTAGTGTCGATGGCGAACAATGAAGTCGAGCGCGCCGGGCTGTCGGCCGCCCCGTGGCGCGCGCCGGCGCGACGCCACATGCAGGTTAGTACGCCGTCGCCGCGCCGCATGCAGGTGAGTACGCCGTCGCCGCGCCGCGCGCCGCCCGCCACGCCGCCGCCGACCATGCCGCCGCCGCCGCCCGTTGCCGTCGAACTAGAGGTCGCCACCACCGACATGTGGTGCCACACATGAGACTACTTATTATCAATGATACAGCGCGCCGTGCCGTGGCGCACGGCTTGCGAGTACGCCGACGCCACGCCGACGGTGTCGCCCGATGCCGTTGACTTAATCGTGGCGATCGGCATGTGGTACCAAACATGACGTGAAAATGCAAATTGTGAGGGTGCTTTTTAAGATTTAGATTTTCCAAAATATGTTATAATACTTGTAGCATGGGTAAAATAATCTGAAAAGATACTAGAAAAACAAATGCATAATAAGTATTAATTTTGGGTAAAATATTTTTTTTAATCTACTTTTGTTCGGAAAATTGTCGATAAAATGGGATGAGTATTCCTAAATTTCTGGGATATGTCGCTGGTGTTTCTGAAATTTTCCCAAATCTTCATCAAATAAATAGTTAGCGTGTTATAAAAAAACGCCCTCATTCGGTCGGTTTGGTACCGGGATTTTACTTATTTTAGTCTAAATTTAAAATTAAAGCTTTAGGAGACGTCGGTGTTAAAACACTATTTAGCATTAACTAGCTTCTTTTAAGAGAATGTTGTTTTGTTTTAGTTTGAGTGTAAATAAATTATTTTACATAACCTTGCCTTTCTTTTTGTAACTAGAGTTTAGTATTGTTGTTTACAATTTCTGTGGTAAGTGTGTTTTAATGCCGGCATCACCTGACTGTGTTTCCAGTTATTTTCCCAATGTATCTTTAGAATTTGCTTTGATGTTACGTATCCAGAGTAAAATTTATTTTACTTTTGGTAAATGGGAGTATATGACTTCAGGTGGTGCCGGGCGTTACTGAGGGTGAACGAGACAAGTTCAAGTGCCTGTATTTGCTTGTTGAGACTGCGGTGGCTGTCAGGCAAAGGGAGAAGGAACAAGAATCCATTTTGCCTCTTTAGTACTATAGAAGAGAAGAAATAAATCCTAAATTGTGATTTGATATTCCTACAAGATATTAACCTTTAACACCTATTCAGATATTAGATTATAGCCATTTAATCATTAATTATATATATAGAGATAACTAAAAATAAATCCCACATTACTTTTGTGGCGTGGCCAGAAACATGCTGGCACACCGATCTTAGTGAATCTTAAGCCTCTGGTTTTTACATATTAACAAGTGACAAGTGCAAGTGACAAATAATTTGTCACTTGTCAGTGCTTGTTCACACGCTCACTTGACACTTGTAAACCAGCTTTAGGTACTTGAATCTTTGGGAAAAATTGATTTTATCGTTTTTCCATCACTAGCCCGTGGCAGAGTGATTCACAGGGAAATTAATAAACTGATCATTAACTATAAGCAATCACAATAAGTATTAATTAATTAATTTGAAATAAGCGAGATTTATTTTGATTTTAAGATTAAGCTAGGACGTAAGATTTTCCTTTTACTCAATTAAGATAGTTATATAATTTTGTTATATGCTTGATCAATAAAAAAATTCTGATCCTACAAAATTTTCTCTATTATTTTGATGTTTAGAAGAGTACCACAGTATACAGGGTGCAATTGAAATTATTAGCAATAATTTAACTTATTAACATACTCACATAAAGGATATTTTGTACGGTAACAACACTACAATTAATGCAGTAATTAAAAAGAATCAAAAAGCAAGAAAAATAACCAAAGTATCAAAACACTTCAAGTCGTGCGCGCTCACTGTTACCTACGAGCCGCAAGTAGACTTTAAATTACGTGAATAAGGTTGAAAGTCGAGTGGGGACAGGTCGTGTCACACGAACGCTTGAGGATAGTAGGTACGTTGAAGTAGGAACAAATGTTAACGTACTACGACGCGATGAAATTGGTACCATTACAATTAATTTGTTTTTCATGAATTTAATGACGATTATTTTATTTATTTATGAGTGCAGACGCAGTAAGAGTCTATCGCATGTTTAGAGATTTTCTGTAATGTGAAAATGACAACTTTTGATTGAAGTTTTATTAGTCTTAAATTACTTTGTATCATGGGTATAGTAGATACTTAAAATATTGCCAACGAATTCAATTACACCCTGTATAAACTAGTTTTCTCACCAGTTGAATAATTAATAATCTGACCTACACTAGGGCAGAGGTAAGTCCTACTAATATTATAAACGCGAAAGTTTGTAAGTATGGAAGGATTTTTGTTACTCTTTCACGTAAAAACTACTGAATGGATTTTAATGAAACTTTACAATAATATAGCTTATACATCAGAATAACACATAGGCTACAATTTACAAAAATATTGTGTGAATTAAAATCCTGCGCAGACGAAGTCGCGGGCACCAGCTAGTGCCTATGCCATTCTTACCTATGTGACTAGGTGTCTAGGTGTGTCTGGTACATGGAATTGTATCAGTACATATAATTCCATGGTCTGGTACAACTCTTGGTAATCTATGCTCCCGGTCCTGAATTCCAGAGTGGGTACTTACGTCACCTCTACGAGCATTAGTTAGAATTATACATCCATTTTCCCGGTTTTCATTTGTAATTTAACAAATTGTTAATTGTCCTTTGTACCTATCTATCGAATCGTCCACTAAGTAACTAGTAGTTCGCCGCGAACTTGACCACGCAGTTATTATTTCTAAATGCGAGTAGTTAAGTACCTATTTACAAAAGCAATTTTAATGTCCATTGAAACAGTGGTAAGTATAAAATAACCATAGCGTAATTCAGTAAAATGACTTTCGTATCAGCGACATCTAATCTAGTTATAAAATATATGTGTAAGATTCAGAGAAATGACTTTCGTATCTGCGACATCTAGTAACATAGGTATTGTAAAATATATGTATAAAGTGATATTGTACTTGGCCTACCCAACGCAGACGACAGAATATCAGTGCTGCACTTTTTAGTCTGTGAAAATAGAACCTATGGAATCATATTCACCACTGACCTCCATATATACAAGTACGCTGGACCTATGATTAGCCGGGCCATAGTGAGGCGATTTGATTTTCGCCATTTTGGCGCTGGTCGTAGGCATTCGTAGCAGTGGGTGGGAACGGAACTAAAAGTTACGTCAGATTTAGTTCTCTTCCCACGCATTGGGGGCGCTTAAAATAGGCACAATAAAGAGCTGTCATTTCTAAGGGTATCATAGGTCCAGCGTACTTGTATATATGGAGGTCAGTGATATTCACAGACATTGATTCTATATTCACAGACTAAAAAGTGCAGCACGGAAAATACATGAGAGTTTTTGGCGGGAATTCAAGGGGTTTAGTTGAAGTTTAAATTATTTTCAAATTGATTCTAGTGGACTTTATAATATGAACCTGGTGTAGTTTGGTGGTATAAATGCTCATTCTCATGGACAATATGTGAAATGTTTAAAGTGGACAGTCATAGTGTGGCTGTAGTGATATTTATTTGCGGACAGTGGCCTTTAGGCGCCGCCGTCCGTCACTCAATTCTCAATCGGGTATGAAAACCGGTGGACTCGTATATAGATTGGTCGCCAGAAGCTCCCTTGAAGCAATCAAAGGATCTACACTAACCTTTGATTATATATTTACAAATAGGGTTAAGGTTAGGTAGTAATGCAATAAAGTAGTAAAAAAAAAAAGATTGGCTCTAAAGGACTAGTATCCAGAGCCGTAGGTAAAACGATTATAAAAAAAAGACATTTTGCTTATTAGAATAAAAACTTTATTTTAATGAACTGTCTTTAAAAATAATTTAACAAATATGTACAGATTATCTAGTTCGGTGGTCTACTTCATTTAGTTTTGACCAGAGGGTCGAGGACCTTTTGGACGTCGGCGAAGATTACGTTCACGTCTCTTTCGGCGTTTATCTGAAAGAAAAATCAATCTGATATTTAAAAAGCCGCCAATTAAAAAAAAATATCCCATTATTGTCCATTATTGTCCTAGTTTGTCGACCTCCGTGGTTTAGTGGTCACCATGCTAGTCCGCCACCCAGAGGTCCCGGGTTCGATTCCCGGTCAGGGCAAGTTGGAAAATGGCCTTTTTCAAATTGTCCTGGGTCTTGGATGTTTATCTATATATGTATTTGTTGTTAAATGTAGTATCGTTGAGTTAGTATCCCATAGTCTCGAACTTACTTTGGGGCTAGCTCAATCAGTGTAATTTGTCCCTATATATTTATTTATTTATTATTAGTCTGACTTTGAAACTAAAATTCATCAAGTCGTTTAGGCTATTAGAAATATAACAGTCATTGAGATACTCGACAAAAGGTCACATTTTATAAAGATAATAAAAGAAAATGTCCTCTGGTTCAAAAACACGTAACCACGGACTACAGTAATTAAATTCGAAACCGGTGGACTAAGAGAGACGCTAAACAGCGGTTTTTATATACACAACTTTATTTGCTAGGCAAATTAAAAATACCCCGAAGGCCAAGAACGCCATCTAGTAACGAATAGCGGAACTACCGATACGACTTGATATCCGTAGCGCCATCTATTTTTGCTAGCCCTGACTTTCAAGCGTGAACTTCCAATTACTTTTAACGGCTGAACCAAGTTTCGTCAGACATAGTAACCACCGCAAGTAAACTTGCTTTCACGTAATAAAAACCCGCATCGAAATCGGTTCATCCACTCGAACTACAGACAGATGCCAAACTTATCACTCTTTTTTTATCGGGGGCTTAAACCATTCGTACGGCATTCCATTTCTTTGAAAATAGGCATAGATTTGTTACCGCTTCTTCTGCACTAGCGCTTTGGAAGCGGTAGTAAACATAGCTGTAAGTAACCATTTGACGTCAACAATTGTGCAACAAAATAATGACGATTATTAAGAGATATTATAAATATCCTTTGATAATAAAGATATATTTGAATTGAATTGAATTGAGATATACATACCCTTTGTAGTCTCTCGGGGTACTGAGCCAAGACCTGGTCGTTGTTGTCAAGGAAGGTCTTCAGCCGCAGCTTGATGGTGTCTTCGTTGTCGTCGGCGCGGCCCGAGCTGACGGCGCGGCCGAGGAGGCGCTTCGTGAGGGTCTCCGAAGACGCCTCGAAGTATAGGATCACCTGGAAGGTGGAGTTGGCGTTGTATAAGAGAAATATCTCCGTGTGGTTTCCGGCAGAGTAGAATAGGACCACTCCAAGTCCTCCCGTGGATGTCGTAGAAGGTGACTTAGGAAATACAAGCTAAACAAAGCTTTAAACATCAATGAGACCTCTCCAACCCGTCTGGCCAGCGCAGAGGGTGTAGGCCAAGTCATCTCAGCTCTGGCCAAGTATGGCTTTAGTAGTAAGTACAGATAAGGTCGTGCTCCTGCAGTGGAGACACAAAGACCTGATGATGATGAAGAGAAATATAGTTATTACAGGTCAAGAAGCACACAACTGCAGTAAAAAACAGGGATATTGATAAGTCAGCTATCGCGGAGCATCTTTCACAAGGTGGGTCATCCTCTCTGCCACTACCTTTGTGTGAAACATCCGGAGACGTATTTTTGAAATCACTTGTCACATTACGAAGGGTTTGCGCGAGCGTTTCCAAACGAGCGCATTTTTAAATCGGTAGTTTGCGAAGGATTTGCAACGAGTGGTCTTGCCCACTCGTAATTTTGACATTTGTAGTGTAGATAAGTCATCGAAACCAATCATGGGAAATCCGTTCCATTTCACGTTGCTTTTTTATTCATGTTCGAATTTTTTGAAAAGCATAGACAAATTATCGATGTTTTCTGCGTAAAACAATGTTGTTTTTCGCTGACACGACGGTTTCAAAAATACGATCAATTTGTCTTTTACGCGAGCGGTGAGTTGGAAAACTACACGTTTTGTGTTTCGCGGAGTCCCTCAATGAAAAATAGCACTCCAGTCTTCTCATAGGAACTTACAGATACTGGCGCGATGGCCTGTTCAAAGGCGACGCCCTGCGACCTCTCCCGCGGGTACCCGTCGATGAGGAATCCCTTGGCGTCGGCAGCATTGGCCAGCATGGCTTCCTTCAGCAGGTCCAGCACTACGGTGTTGGGGACCAGCTCACCTGGAAGGAAGATTATTAATTTTCAAGATTTTTTAAGACGACACATTTTTACACGGTTACTTAAAATAAGATAAAGTTTAAAAAACTAAAACCCGACTACAGGGAACAATTCTTTCTGAAAAGTGCACAGCAAAGAGTAGCATCAAATCTTTTATTTGATACTATATATGAAATTGAATTACCCGAGCGTAATGCATTTTTGAACTTTATATACCAATTTCGAATTAATAATCCATTAATTATCAATTTATAAAATATTAAATTGATGAATCACGCAAGAATCGCGAGATACTAACTAGCTAAGTTACTTAATATTTTATTTAATATTCATGAACTAATTGAGAAATTCCTTAAATTTACTGAAAAGAACAATCAGTGGCAACACTTTCGTGACGTAGTCAAGTTCCATCTCGGGAAGAGAATACCTTATTTTATTATACCATGCCCTACGCGGTGTGATTTAACATTTTATTTTTAACTTCCAAAAAGGAGGAGGTTGTCAATTCGCCGTGATCTTTTTTTTATGTATGTTCCTATTATTCGAAGGCGCTTGGACCGATTTTGAAAATTCTTTTTTTTATTTGGAAGGGTATATTTGTTAGGTGGTCCCGTGGAGATTTTATATAAATTGTAGTTTGTGTTGTGTAGTTTGGGGATGAAGTCGGTTTCTAGTTTTAAAAACTTATTTGTTCATTACTTTTTATAACCAAGGGCGCCACGTTGAATTTACTGTGACTTGACCACGGTTGAGGATAACTGTTTCAAAATGCTGTTGCGAAATTTGACCTAAACAAACATACTACTTAAATTACAAGTCAAATAAAAGCTTGTAAAATATAGAAAAAAGCTGCAATAAAAACACCTACCTTGACTGACTAGCTTGTTTGCCTGACAAGCCAGTCAGTCAATTGATTGCCCGAATGACTTGGCAGACACGCTCACGCTCGTCAATACTTCACTCAATGTCACTCTAAATGATAGTTTCCTCGTACCAAAATAAAAGTTATTTGTCGTAAGAATATTTTTTCTAAGGACAAATCCTCTAGCTGCTCTGGCCAAGTATGCATCTAGTAGTAGGTACTGAAAGAGTCGTGCTCTTACAGTGGAGTCTAAAAGGACCTCATGATGATGTTGCTAAGTATACTGGTATACATGTGAAACCTTACCCAGCTAAATGATTGTAGTAAGAAACTTAACCCTGCTGATATGCTTTTCACCTCCGCCTGCAGTAGATCTCCAGTGGACAAGTGGGTGAAGCCATACTTGGCAATGATCTCCCCTTTCCAACATTCTTACCCCGCTCCATGATAGCTGTTAGCAGCTTGGCTCTGGCAAAGCCACTTTTTACCTCTACCCGCAGTAGATCTCCAGTGGACAAGTGGGTGAAGTCATACTTAGCAATGATCTCCCCCATCCCCACCAACCTCACCCCGCTCCATGATGGCAGTGAGCAGCTTGGCCCTGTCCGATCCGCTTTTCACCTCCACCCGCAGTAAATCTCCAGTGGATAGGTGAGTGAAGTCATACTTGGCAATGATCTTCCTCTTCTTCACTAACCTTACCCCGCTTATCAATTGCAGTGAGCAGCTTGGCTCTGTCTAAACCACTCTTTAACTCCGCTCGCAGTAGATCTCCAGATGACATGTGTGTGAAGCTACACTTGGCAATGATCTCCCCTTTCCACCAGTCTAACCCGCTCCATGATAGCTGTAAGCAGCTTGGCCCTGTCTAAACCACTCTTCACCTCCACGCGCAATAGATTCCCAGTGGACAAGTGGGTGAAGCTATACTTGGCAATGTCTTCCCTCCTCCCCACCAACCTTACCCCGCTCCATGATGGCAGTGAGCAGCTTGGCCCTGTCTGACCCGCTCTTCACCTCGGCTCGCAGCAGGTCTCCCGTGGACAGGTGGGTGAAGCCATACTTGGCAATGATCTTCTCGCATTGCGTGCCCTTCCCGGAGCCGGGCCCGCCCAGCACCCACACGATTGGAGTCTTGGATGTGTCGATAAGCGCCTGAAATTGTTCAAGTGCCTTTTTTAATATGACTCAAAGGATATCTACAGGGTTACCTATTTTTTCAACACCAGCAACATTTTTAGACTAGGGTTAGTTTATACTGGCAAATCTGCTAAGAAAATCTTTACGCTCGTACTTTAAACTGTAAACAGTAGTTCATAAAATGGGTTATCTAGGGCATACATACTAAAGACCAAATTTTAAATGATATCTCCGTTTCTTTTAAAATAATTTCTTTCAAATGGGAAAACGAAAAACGGTTTTTACGTGGCTGCTGGTAAGACCGTTTAATGTAAAACTTTCCATTTCTAAATGAAGATTTTATGCATTTTTTACAGTAGCTTGAGTTCATAATACTATAGAAGATACTATGCGTGTAGGACGTAGGTGTCTGCCGTGCGCGACCACCTAGAGCGTGCCCTACCATTAAATGAATATATCCCTTAACTTGCAATGTATGTTTGGTCCGGTGAAATCTTGCAAGTTTAATTTAACCCATGAATTTGACCCACCGAGGATCGATATGAAATTTTGTTCGTAAAATACAAGCTGATTTGATGATGGAGCCGGAAGCTACGGAACCCTGTCATAATAATAAAACGAACCAACCCTTTGAGTATCGAGTTATTTCGTTTGTCTTGATAAGTCATTTGACCGATTAAATAAGACAAAAATTAAGCACATTAGAAAAGCTGGTACAATTTTTTCTAACAAATTTTATTTGTTCTAAGTAGATACCTTTGTTTTATTCTTATAAGACTTGCATTTAGACGACATACACTGCAGTGGGCATGGTATGGTTTTTTCCTCAATTGGTTTCTCACATGGATGGCATAGTTTTTCTTCGTTCATGTTTATAAGTAGAAATTATATAGCTTTTGTACCTATTGTGTTTTTAATGTTGTGTTTATTAAACTGAAATTTGACAGGTTTTATTGAGAGGTATTTGACGTCAAAATAGTTGCTAAGGCGTCTAAGTACTAAACAGGTATAGGCTTTATTTAAAAGAAACTGGGTTTATGGTCTTAAAAGCTCTTCTCAGGGGATATCGATTCTTGTTTTAACTGTTTTCTTTGTTAGACACAGAGAAATCAGCTGTTTTAATAGCTGCATATCTAACAGAAGGTTTAATTCTGTGGTCCTGGGATAGGATCAGTAGCGTCATTAAATACCACTACTTGTATATTCTAAATCTTCGTTTTGCCCTGGGCTCGGACTACCCCGTCAGGGATAAATACACACATTTCCAAAAACATTAACGTCGTCCTAAATCAGGGAAATTCTGACTTTCAGTGTCATTTTCTACACGAGTAAAATGTAAAGAAAAGCTTGTTTTATATTTTTTATCATCTCACGGTTGCATCCTCAGCTGCTGTGCTTCTCAAGCATGTCAATTCCGTGACGTCAATGGTCACCCAAGGATGTCGGGATCATGAAGTTAAAGGGTAACTTCATGGTTGAGATCAGGCCTTTGTCACTCCCCGTTTAGGTATCGAAAACATATCTAAATTTTCACCACGCGCGCTCTGCGCTGTGTGTGCATTATAGTGCACTCACGGCGTGTAAAAATAAATAATAAAATTGGTATACCAATTGTGATACCGTGGTTTATTTATTATTACTTGTGTAATTTGGATAATAATCCGAGCATAGTAATGCAGTTAAAAATCAATAAATTAATGATAATGTCCATAGCCATTACCACATACCCTGTGATTACAAAGTTTGCCTTACCTCTACCAGCCATGGGTTATGAATAATTGATAAGCATAATGACCAGAGCCCTACTAAATGGATCAATAGCGTGGTTGACAACGATATCTTAGCTTACTTAACTACCAGGTAAGTTAGAAATTTTAATAAAGTTGTCGTTAGTTAAACGATCTGAACATGAACCATGACAAAAGATAGAGGGAAATATAAAAGATTCACATGCTGTCCCGACCCCATGTAAAGTGAGATAATGTGAGGTTAAAGAAGATGAATTTTAATAGTCAAGTTTTAGATTAAATTGTCTTGCCTGTATGTTGCATTTGTACCTAAAAATTGCACACATACCGTCTGTTCCTACAGGAGTAGGCAGAGACTACGGACCTCCACTTTCCTAACAATTCTCTTTCGCTTCATCTACCTATACTCATCACTTTCTTCATAAAAGCAGGTTACGGGTACTTCTGACCTCTTCTTTTTAAGAACGTCTGCAAACTTATTGTCGCGGTACGTTCTTCGAGGAAGATCCTGATCCACTCTTCCACTCACATTAGCTTTGTATACCCTTTAATTAATATCCTTTCATCCATCCATTCTATATGCCCGAACAATCTTAACATTCCTTTTTTAATTTTTGACAATAAATATTTTTTACTTACTTTACTATCTGGAAAAGTTTATCTGAATGAAAAAAGCTTGCAGCGTACAGAGACTAGTGGAGAAATAAGGAGGAAGACTATGTTCTCAAGAGGGAAATAAAACCAACAGGAAAAAAAAGTCATTAGTTAAATATCCTTGCATATAGTGAATATAAAAATGTTGGTTATCATCAAAGCCGTTATTTATGCCGTGTGATTTCCAGCAGAGTGGAATAGGACCACTCCAAGTATTCCCGTGGATGTCGTAGTAGGACTTAGGAAACACAAGCTGAACAAAGCTTATAAACATGAGACGAGACCTCTCCAACCCGTCTGGCCAGCGTGGAGAGTGTAGGCCAATCCTCTGGCTGCTCTGACTAAATAAGGCTCTAGTAGTACAGAGAGGGTCGTGCTCCTGCAGTGGAGACTAAAAAGACCTGATGATAATGATGACGATCATCAAAGCGGTGATTACGTATGTTTCAAATGCATGTTCAAAAGTAGTACCAATGAAAAATAAAGCAAGAGAAAGGACAAAGGCACGCAAAGTTTGAGAATCATTTTGGTAGAATCATACCTAACCATACCATGGACATAGTCTATTTCTATACGCCCGTGGCCTATATTTTTTTTATAAATTATGTAAATTCTAGCATTATGTAAATGTTGAACAATAAAGCGCGGTGTATCACGTAACCGTATGACGTTGGCAGTCACGGTCAGATGTATTTCGGGCTCCTGGCTTTTCATTTAACTGCGGTGAAGAGCTTTTGCTACAAATGTGTTATTGATGGTTATTGAATGTGTTGTTGCATGGTCACTTAAGCATCGATCAAAGCAATGCTGAACTATATCTACCCCTGAGAAGGAGGCCTGAGGCCTGAGAAGGCCCCTAAGCAACCTAAACTATTATATACAAACGTAGGTATGTAATTTAATTTAATTAATATAACAAAATTTGGACGCATTTTATTTCAAATTAAAAGCTATTAAATATTGAGTTTGCATGGAAAAGTCAAAAATCAAATTTTACCCATTTTCGACTCAATAGGAAGAAAGAGAACAAAATCCTAAATTGCTAAATTAATTAATGTAGATTGTAGTTGTACTATGGCTATAATAATATTAATATAACAATGTATATTGTGTCATATGTCTCATAATCACATTTGCTTATCCCAGCGTGTCATTATTCCTATTATATGTCTATTTATACCCAAGATTGCCCTAATGGTCCTTACATAATGTTACTTCTTGCCTATTCTAATGATTCTACCACAGGGTAATAATCTGACGAATTATCTGTATTTATATCACAAGGTAGAGTTACAAATTCTTTGTCATTTCGTCACAATTATTGCTAAATGTGTGAAAAGTAAGTCATACATTCCAAATATAGCCTGGTTTAAACCAGGTTTAAAACCTGGTTTAAAACATCAACATCGGTAGTTCTTGGGAGTGGTTATACCGGCTCCCGGCTAAATAAATAACAAGTTAGAACAAAAAATTACTTTAGAAGTACTAATAAAACTACTTGAAAATAATAAAATATCAATGATAACAGATATAAGGAATATAATAAAACAAGAGGTAAACGAAGCAATCACAAAATTATCCATAGAAAATAACACTAAAATAGAAGATCTCTCTGAAAAACAAGATTCGATGAATAGTAATATTATTACTTTAAATAACAAAGTTCTACACCTGGAATCTGAAACAACGAGGCTGCAAAAAGAAATAAACGACCTTCAACGTTACACCAGCTCCCCAGCAATCACCACGTATAAATTGGAAAATAATGACGAGGATAATTTAAAAAAAATTGTACTGCACGGACTTCAAGAATGCTATGGAGAAACTGAAACAGAAATCCATGACAGAGTTATACACTTGTTCCAAGACATCATAAATGTCAACTTACTAGGTTATATCGAAGAGTTACATCGCATAGGTAGACCTGGAAAAAATATAAATAACAGCAGACCTATCGTCATTGAATTGATAAGCAAAAGAATGACCAGACATATACTTCAACATTCGTCATTTTTTCTAAGAACAGGACTAACTATAACGAAATTTTTAACCAAAGATGAACGCAGAAAAAGATATGAACTAAGAACGACTATGCAGGAGTCACGAAAAAATGGACAACATGCTATTATAAAAAACAATAAACTGTACATAAATGGAAAAGAATACAGGCGTCCCTCAGACAGACAAGAAGAACCACCTTTATATAATAATTATGCAACAGATAAAATAATAAATCACCATCAACCCAGTAATATTCACCCTTTTAAGGAAAACTTAAACATATCTTATTTAAGTGAAAGCTCCCATGGTAATATAAATTCAAATGTTACTGATAGAAACATATATTTTCAACAGCAATTTTCAAACACTTACCCACCAAAACCAAAAAACTAAAAGCGAACTCTGCAGAAAACAAGTCTCTTACAGTAACTTTTCAGAACCTACAAAGCATTGGAAATAAAGTACATCTTATTGAACAATTGCTGTTGGAAAAAGACATTGATATACTTATGTTATCAGAGTTATGGAGAAATGAAAACTTTTGTAGTTCAATAATTATTCCAGATTACCATTTAACATCATTAGTTTGTAGAAAAGAACAGAAAGGTGGTGGAGTTGGTATACTTTTAAAGGATAATGTTCAGTATAAAGAGAGAAAAGATATTGTAGGATTTTCTGTAGAGGGAGTATTAGAACTATGTGCATTAGAACTACCTAATATTAACACAATTATTATAGGGCTTTATAGGAAAGACTGTAACATAAATATATTCTATGAGCAAATGACTAAAGTCTTAGATAAGTTAAAAACAAAAAATAAAAATATAGTTATTGGTGGAGACTTTAATATAAAGGTAAACAATTTAAATGATAATGATACCAAGAATCTATTAAATTTTATGTTATCGTATAATTTTAAACAACTCATTAAAGAACCAACACGGATTACAAAAAATACTGCAAATTGTATAGATTTAATATTTACTAATAATGATGAACAGGTGTTTAACTGCATTGTAAAAGACTATGGTATTTCCGATCACAGCAGCACAACTATAATGTTAAAAGACCAAACTACTACTATAAATTCTCCATCTACATGGCACACAACTAAAAGATTTTTTAAAAATTAAAATATGTGTTCATTCAAAAATTCATTTAAAGATATAAAATGGGATCAAATAATAGATAAAAATAAAAACATAAACGAGAACTACAAGTTATTTCATGATATAATAATATCAAATCTAAATAAACATTTTCCTATCCAAAGAATTAAATTAAAAAATAACACCAAAAGAACATGGATTACAAAAGGTTTAAGAAAATCCTGTAAACAAAAAAGAGTTTTTAGAACTATACTTAATCAAACTAATAGCCCTGTCATTAGAAATTATCTGAAAACATACAGTAGTATACTTAAAAAATGTGTAAAAATATCAAAACGAAACGAATACATCAGACAAATGAAAGAGAGTGATAACAAAGTAAAAACAATGTGGAAAATAATTAGTTTAAAAACTGGCCGATCAACAACAAAGAAACATAAAAATATAAAAATAAAAGTAAATAACAATGTAACGGAAGACCCATATATAATAGCTAATTCTTTCAACAAACATTTTGCGAACATCGGTAATAACTCAAATGAAAATAAAAGCAATATCCTCAAAGGCCGCCCAGTCATAAATCCACCTACTTCTACATTATTCCTAAGTCCGGTAGAAGAAAAGGAAATTAATAAAATAATTAAATCCATAAAAAACAAGCACAGTTATGGCGTAGATGGAGTACCGCCAATCCTTTTAAAATTTTGTGCCGATGAACTTACCCAACCACTCACGCTTTTGGTAAATCAAAGTTTTCAAGAAGGTAAATTTCCAGACCTACTTAAAATATCTATAATAAAACCAGTACACAAAAAAGACGACCCCACAAATCCAAATAATTACAGACCTATTGCACTTCTATCAACCTTCTCTAAAATTTTTGAAAAAGCTATGAGCAATAGATTATATGCATTCTTAGAAAAATATAACATCCTCGATGACAGACAAAACGGATTTAGAAAATCAAAATCTACCACACTTGCAGTCTATAACTATATACAATCTGCCCTTCAACATATAGATAATAAACAATATGCAATAGGCTTATTACTAGATATGACTAAAGCGTATGATAGGGTATGTCATAAAATATTATTATCAAAATTGTACGGTTCAGGCATACGAGGACAGGCTTATCAATGGTTCAAGTCATATCTAGAAAATAGGAAACAAATTGTCCAAATAATGTATCAAAACAATAATAATAATACCATGCAAACTATAAATTCAGAAGAAACGACTCTGTCATGTTCGATACCCCAGGGTAGTGTATTAGGGTGCGTCTTATTCATACTATATATAAATGATTTACCTAAAAATTTAGACAAAGATCACACATCATCCATTTTATTTGCAGACGATTTATCGATTTTAATAGGACATAATAACAATAATAACAATGATATCAAATCAGTAATTAAAAATAGATTAGAAACAGCAGAAAGTTGGCTCACAGATCACAATCTTGAAATAAACTATAAAAAAACTAAAATAATACAATTTACGTCACACCAAAAAGCACCAATAGATACAAACATTCAATTTAATAATACTCAATTACAAACAGTAAACTCATTTAATTTATTAGGTATACATATAGATTCACATATAAATTGGAAAAGCCATATTGAACACGTCAAAACCAAATTAAGTAAATTCACGTATGCTCTCTATCAAATAAAACACACCACTAACAACGAAACTGCAATATCTGCCTATTACGCATACGCATACTCCTGGCTGAGGTACGGAGTGATGCTGTGGGGTAATAGTAATAACGCACAAGATCTATTTATCATTCAAAAAAAGTGTATCAGGATACTAGCCCAAATTAAAAATAAGCACAGCTGTAGGCCCTTCTTTAAAAAATTTGAAATTTTAACACTTCCTTCAATATACATACAGGACATATGCATTTTTGCTCATAGTAATAAACATTTATTTACACAGATAAAAGACACCCACCAGTACAATACCAGAAATAAAGAAAAATTGTGCGTCCCAACTTCCAGAATTGAAATGTTACACCAAAGCCCATTTCATATGGCAGTCAAAATATATAATAAATTACCTATAGATATAAAAAATGAAACTAACATGAAACATTTTCAAAGGAAATTGAAAAAAATGCTGCAAAGAGGTTGCTACTACTCTGTAAATGAGTTCCTGGATACAAATACATAATTTAATTTAGAAAACATAATAAAACAAATATAAATATAAAGTATATGAATAGGAATACCTAGTTTATAAGTTCATAATAATATATACATAGAAAATAAGTCAGATAAAATGTGCAATATAAAAAGAATTTAAAAATAAAAAGTAAAAATATTGTGATAAAAGATCTCAGTTAGTACCTAATATAAAATTAAAAATGTTAATGTCGCAGATTACAATACCTACCTATAAGTATATACTTAAACTACAAAATATTTGCTGTGCCCGAAAGGGTTGATAAGACGGATTGTATTTTAATTATAAGACCTCATGTAAAACTCTTATTAGCAAATAAAGATATTTGATATTTGAAATGCAAGATCTTTATCAAAAGTAGTACCTTGATAAAAAAAAAATGTTTATTTCGTTAACAGAAAGTTGTGTTTACAAACATAATTTGATAATTCAAATATTTCCTTTTCTGCAAGACCGGTATGGAAGCAGCAGCTTTTCTTCCAGCACAGTTTCTACAAGTAAGTTAAGGGTATGCGCGAAGATCTTGAAAAATCATGTTATTAGGCTATGCGGCTTGTAACCTGTCACTATTTTGTTTTTCTCACCCATCTACACTCCCTACATCTTTCTAAAATATGATCCTCGTAGATGTCTATATTATGTAGTTTCCGGCAGAGTAGAATAGGGCCACTTCAAGTGCTCCCGTGGATGTCTTAGAAGGCGGCAGCATACAAGCTAAACAAAGCTTTTTAACATCGATGAGACCTCTCCAACCCGTCTGGCCAGCGAGGAGAGTATAGGCCATGTAGGCCAAGTCCTCTGGCTGCTCTAGCCAAGTACAATACAAGATGATGATGAGATGTCTACCTGACAAGGGATAAAGACATGATTGATATATTTATTATAGAAATTAATTATATTTTTATCAAATAAAACAAAAATCAATGCATTATTCTTTGTTTCTCGCCGGCCAAGATCTATTTTAAGCTTGATAATGACCGCTTCGGCGGGATGTTGTTATGTTTTGTCTATCTAAAAAGTTTAGATTCTATACTATCGTTCTAATTAGGAAAGTACCTATTTAAATATCATATATAAGTAGCAATGATGCAGATAGATGGAATTGCGTTAGTTTGGTAGGGCGTTAGGGCAAAAGACATACATAAGATTACTGAGTCGTGTATCCGTCACACCTTATATCCTGTAACCCCTTCACGCCTGTACCCAATTTTTTTAACCAGTTCAATATTCTTCCGTTGACACTTGCCAAGAGTTCCGCGTGGCAATTAATATCAACAAATCTATTTTGAGCTCGACAATGATCGCTGTGGCGAGCGCATTTATCTATCTACACTAGTCTAGACATCGGCTTACAATGTATGAATTGGGGCGAATGGTGTGGGGCCTGGTGGATGGGCAGACCTTCCAAAAACAGGCTGGACCTAGTTTGGCTCTTTGCTATCAGTTCACCTGGTTCTGCCTATCCTGTTCCCAACACTTTGTCATTAAAATGTTGTACCTATACTTCGTATATTAGAGTACATTTCCACATTTTTTATTTTATTTAAACATGCAATTGTACTAATTAGATAAACTGCGAGACCAGACCAAGGAGAAGCGATCAGGGTGCGAGAAGGGCGCAGGCGTAGAGTTAGACCACGGAGACTGCGGGATGACATACATGGGACGGCTTCATGAAGCAATGGCAGGTTGTTATGGATAGGGATTACTAGAAACAGAGGAGGAGGAAAAAACTTTACATGAAAGGATACTTTTTTCAGACGGTGTTATAACGTGCGCGTTATATTGTCATAGTGTAGTGGATTTTATTAGATACTAGCCGAGGCCCGCAACTTCTTTATTATGGCTCCGTCGCCCCAAATATTCTGTTGGAAATATATTCAATGTGCAGACACATTTTTTTACTGTTTTATGAAATTTATAGGTAGGTATAAGACGTATAAATTTCTGGTTGGCTTTCAATTCACAGTGTTGCTCCTAATGTACCGAGACCGGCCTTGTCAATGAACAAAATGAAACTAATTAGGTAGGCGGCCAGATATTATACCTTGGTGATATTTCTAACCAACGATCGCTTTTTTTGTGCTCTTTCACTTTTGGACTCGGCACAGAATGCATATCTTCCATTTTACATACTCTATTCTTCGTTATCTCAACTGTTACATCTTTACTAGTCATATCCTGGTTTCCAGTTTACAGGTTTCAGTTTGTTTCACCTTTGCTTTGGTCTTCTTCCATTTCCGTTTATCTATAATGTTTAGTACTTTTTCACCACGTTGTTTCTTCTTCTGTCTTCTCTCTTATACAGTACATTA
Source organism: Acrobasis consociella (assembly GCA_963555685.1). Taxonomy (NCBI): domain Eukaryota; kingdom Metazoa; phylum Arthropoda; class Insecta; order Lepidoptera; family Pyralidae; genus Acrobasis; species Acrobasis consociella. The sequence goes on from OY743106.1 coordinate 2,866,172, forward strand.
CGTTGGTGAATGTGCCAATAGTTCCATCAATTCGACCTTATTTAGGCCAGACCCTTTAAGAGACGGCAATCACAAACAACTTTATTGCTCATGAAGGGAGATTGCCCATTAAATTCCGTTATAACACGGGCTTTGGTAAATTTGACGATAGAAATGAGGTCGTCCACGCGGATCCCTAGCCTGATCTTCCAGGCGATGCCCGTAAACTCATCTGTTTATCAGAATTCCCTATAAAACGGCTGAGCGAAGTTCTTAAAGCTTGGATGTCTAAGTAGTTTTGACAGAGAGAGACATGAGTTTAAACTCACAACTAAAAGACGTGCCAGATGAGGATCTTACTCATGCCTCGCGGAGGTACAGCCAGTGTTTGAACCATTTAGCCACCACAGTTTATAAATAGGAACTTTTTCAAGTAAAAAATCATTTATTTACTTTATTTCTGTCGCACAGCGCACTACGACCGAAATAAAAATGTTTAGACTCATTTATTCAACCTCCTGGCAACGTTACTGATCTCCTGGGTTCAGAAACCGTCATTGCCAGTTCATACAAACAATGTTATTGCTAACGGAGTGAGATGATTATTATTCTGGTCATAACGAGTGACTTTGGAATACTATGGGAGATATACTTAAATAGTCGCAGTTTGTTTACCTAGCCCATTTGGATCATATTCATATTTCTGTGGGGAAATGACTTTGGCTAGTAACAGAGAGTCTATAGTAAAAGCGTATCATTGTACCGGATAACAGTAGGTAAAACAAAAGAGATAGCCAGCTGATCAGACGATCGTACATGAGTGAGTCAGATTGATTCAGATTGATCGGAAAGCAGCCAATTCTGGTGCAGGACCGTTCACAAAGCGCGAAAAAGGGAGGCCTGTGAAGAGAGTGATGAATGTCGATAAAGCGAAAGAGGTTTGTCGGGATCGTAGCAAGTGGAGATCCGCAGTCTTTGCCTACCCCTGTGGGTATAATAATATGTAAGTATGTAATGTTATTAGTAAGTAAGTAAATGTGGGTTGAAACTTGACTGTTTGGCTGTTCATACAAACAATGTTATTGCTGTCGGAGAGAGATGCTCATTATTCTGGTTATTAAACGTGGCTTTGGCAAACTATGGGAGATAAAAATAGTCGATTTATTTACCTAGCGTATTTGGATCAGAATATTTGTGAGACTTTGATTATTGACAGAGATATTCGCTATGTAGCGGATGAGTAGAATAGTACTACTCCAAGTCTTTCCGTGGATGTTGTAGAAAAGAAATACAAGTTCAGCAAAGCTTATAATCATCATCAATGAGACCTCTCCAATCCATTTAACCAGCCCGGAGGGTGTAGGCCAAATCTTCCCAAGTGAGTTTGACAGAAAAACAAAAGATGCGACTGACACAGAAACAATGGCGCAAACAATGTAGTCTAAGTTCCTGTGCTATGATTGAGTAATGGATGTGGGTTGAAAATCATCATCATCATCATGCTCTATCACAATGCTCTACTGCCACGGGTGTGCCTGGGCCTGGTCAAGTATTTTCTTCCAGACAGTTCTATTTTGGGCTTTGTGACTCCAGCTTTTGTCGTGACATCTTTACAATCCGGTTCGACTTCATCCAGCCATCTGAGCTTGGGTCTGCCTCGGCTTTTACGACCCTCGGGTCAAGTCTCCGGCCAGCGGATTGAAAATTATAAATGGATATATACATCCAATTGGTTGGTGTATCTTCACGGATCTACCCATTGTACTCAATTTAAAAATTATCAAAAATATGAATTATAATAATTAATAAAGATAGTTAGTCTTTCGCTTTTGAAGTGCCATCAAGAGGAGACTAATCTTTAAAATAATAAAATGTTTATGACGTATATATTTATAGTCCCATTAAAATTTGTGAACCAAATAACTGTTAACATAAGCACTAAATAAATATAGGTAGACACCTATTTACCTTATACAATGGGTTTACAAATTCGTCTTCATTTACTTAGGGACAAATTATGAGAGTTTAGCTACCTAACTAAAACACACAACTAAAAACACTTGTTCAGGTAGTATACTTGTTGGAAGTGAAATAAATGCAGAAATAAGGAAATTTTTGAAAGAAAACTCTCAGAAGTTGGCTAAACCTGAAATTTTCATATGACGACGATCAAGACAAAAAGCTAAAAGTATTATACCTTTTCAAAACGCCCAGATCTCCAGTCACTAAAGCTCCTGACTTCACACCACACAGCCACCACAACAACCAGAACATACAACAGTTTCCAAGAGCCCTCACTGTGTTTGAGGATTTTCATCAAGAAATCCTTGATTGCTACATTATCTGAATATCTGAAATGGTGCCAATTGGCGAACGTATGCGCGTTGGCCGGCGCGGGTGGCCACTGGACGGTTTTGGAGAAAACACCGCTTTTATTTTGTATGTGTTGGCTTTGGGAACGACCTTCAGACAGTTCGATTAGGTTAGTGCCTTTTGAGCCAAATCTGTCTTAGCGCCTCTTCAGATTGGAATGGCAGCGGCCGGAAGCGCACTTTTACTGCTAACTTTCCGCCAATTCCGCCAAAGACAAATATAGGAAAAAGTTTTTTTTATGATAGATAACGATACTAGTCCTTCAAGTATTTACACCCAATTAAAAATGACCTTATATGGGTATCTCTACTTTGCTTTGTTTTCCTTATCAGTTGATGGTATATGATGTTTCTCCGGCGATTGCGAGATATGAACTAGATGTTCAGAGCATGTTTAGATCAGACCAGTGTTTGTTTTTTTTTACGTTAGAATCCTTTTATGTATCCATCCATACTTCATCCAGAGTTCCGAGTTGGTCTTTCGGCCTAGATAGGACCGTTCTCTTCCTGTGGACGTCGTAAGAGGCGACTACAGGATTATACCCAAACACCTCGTGCACCTAAGGAGGGTTAAGGTCAGTTGTATAACTTTAACCGTAAAAATGCATTCCAAAAAAGAGCTGACAGAAGTCGCTAACTAGAAAGTCATCTTCAGGACTTTTTTGTCTCCACTATAGGAGCAACCAAACTTAGTTAGAGCAGCTAGCTGACTTGGCCTGCACTCTCCTCGCTGGCCAGACGTGTTGGAGAGGTCTCATTAATGTTTATAAGCTTTGTTTAGCTTGTATTTCCTAAGTCGCCTTGTACGACATCCACGGGAAGACTGGGAGGGGACCTGCCGTAAACAGTTAGTTTCAACTGTAAAGACCTGAGTGACATACTTAATCATTTTTGGATGATTAAGTCGTATTTTGTTACACAGAAGATGGCATGGCAATATAGAGCTTAGCAAGTAATACACTCCAAGGGAGTGTTTAAAAAAATCGTATACCAACGGAAATGGTGAAAAACAACCTAGGAAGACCGTAATTAATTACTGGATTTATATTTGTCTTTTTGATTCTTAGGTTTACTTGATAAATATGTTATATTCTAGGTCTCAAGGGATAGGAGCAAAAAAGTTAAAGTTTTTGGCAACAAGATTCATGTGCATGCATTACACATTAAATATTGGCTACTGCTCAAAGACATCAGCTATTTTGATTATATCTGTTGATATTTATTATCAAATGATAACAGATACCTGAAATGCATAGTATTGCATTATTTTCGAAAATACCTAAACTACATTTTGAGCATTATATATAAAGAAATTCGCAATAAACAATACAATAAGAAGAGGTGAAGAGAGAGGTTATATTTAGAAAAATAAAATTGTAGTGTAAACATTATTTATATGTATATAAAAGGGACGTAGCACGAATGTTTTTTGTTAAGTCTTACGTTTCGAATAGGAAGACTTGGATTTTCTAGTGAAAAGATTTGAAACAGACTGTCTATATCGAGTCTGGATGACACAATCACATAGATACTGAAAATTTTGAACGACCATGAACTGTTATACAACACTTTTCTCTAAAAATCGTAATCATTCCCTTTGGCTATCAACAATTTCATGACGCAAATATAAAAAAAATGTAATGAAGGTTTTATTCTTGATTTTTAATAGAACTTACCATTTTGTTTTAAATAAAGAGCGGGAAAAACAAGGTTTGCGCGGCAACGTCAGAATAGCGCGGGCAATGCGGGCCGACTGCGGTTGTTGCGGCGGTCAAGGCCACGGAAACTGTGCCAGACAGCCAATAATCGACCTCGCCTGGCGCGGGAAATATCAGGAGGGCGGGAAAATCTAATACATTGCTAAGGAGAACCTTCCTTGGTACAAACATATCGTTATTAATACACTAAGATAATGAGTCTTAGTGTAATAAAAAGGAAGGAAGTGGGAAAAATTTATTTTGCCCTAGATTTAAACAAAATTAGTATGATTTCGATGTCCAACATTTTTAAGATTACAGAAGAGAAAATGGCTCATCGAACAACATCTACGTTTTGTGTGCAAAAATAAACAGCGCTTCCTTATGTAAAAGAAACTATCATTTTTGCATAGAAAACGCAATACGAACTATCGAGGGGTAGCAGTAATATTAGGTATCGTATTTGTGTTGTAAAAAAGTAAAAAAAAAAAACAATTTACTTTAAAAAAAACGTTTTTTTGTGTGGTTCATGTATCATATGATAAATAAAAACAACTTTATTGTAATAAAAAATGTGCTCATTTATTTTAAACTGTAACAAATGACTAGTACAAACACATAGGTAGTAGCTAAGTGTTTAATATTTTCTACATTAAGGTACATTACATTTTAAGAAAGTGTTAGGTAGGTAATAAAATGTGAACATTGTTTCATAAACTAGCAATTTTTTTTCTGAAATGCCTGAAACTTTTTCTGGTGTTAGAGAAATATTTGTATTTACCAAATAGTTAAATATTAGAATTTTCTATTCAGTTTGGCGCTGTTGTCTTTTTAGTTCGGATCGTCAGACATATCAGCTATTATACCTACTATAGTTGTCCCAGTTATTTACAATACAATAAAATACCTTTTATTGCACAAAATAAATTAATAAAGGACATAATTATCTTAAAAACTAGGAAATGCACAAAAGGCGTCCTTATCGCTTAGCAATTTCTTCCAGGCAATCTCGCTATTTGGAAAAAAGTAATGGGAAATTAGGTTTAACTGGGGATTATAATTATAATACCCAAATAAACTAAGTATATTATTAGTTTTCAAGCGAAGGGATAATTTTGAGTGATTAAATGTAGTGATTGACATTACAGTTTTTTTTTACTTTTTGTCTTGTAACCCAGGGCTGTTTTTGCTTAGGGCTGCAAGACCCAAATAATAAGTGATAGTACACGTAAATGTATTATTTTTTACAATTATAATAGGAACGTGAGGGACTGGATTGTTTTTTCTAACACCGGAAAAAACTTCAAGCATTCTCAAAAATTTCATCTCTTTCCTATTGATGTTAGTAAATTAGTTTTGATTTTATTTGTTGCAAGTGTGAAAAATTGGATCTTCATACATTTATGTACTTACTGCATAGTATTCTAAACTAAAATGTGTTACTTAAGTAAATAATAATTTAACATAAACAATATACTTAGCTTGTTTGTGAATTATGCAACTAATATTAAAAATTTGCATCAATCAAAAACTAAAATTCAAACATTATATTTAGTCGGTAGATATTGTTGACAAGTTTCTGTGTGTGGTTACATCACATAATTTTAATTTATTAAGTTTAATTAATTATCGGTCCCAGACCAATAAACTAAAATAAACATTCTAATATTTTCACAGCTTTCTTTATAGAGCATCTTATAATATTATAAAGTTAAAGGTACATATTTTATATTATATTACGTATATATAAAATATTATAGCTTAAATAACATTTTCGATACAAAAATTGGTGCTTTATTGAAAGTGATAGTATCTACCTACAATTCTATGACTATACTAAATTGGCCCCTGATTTGTGATAGTCTAGCTATGTGGTATACTTTTATACAATATTATCTACGTATATCAATGACGTTATTACTAAAATTAATGTTTATAAAAGAATATTATATGTTTACTTCAGAAAATAAATACCTAGTTAAATATAAAATTTATAACGAAGTCTGGAAAATAAAATGTTACTTAGACTACAAATAAGTAAATAAGAACGGAAAAAACAATTTAAAGAATGAATTTTAAAGTCGCCTGTCCGTTTTTCGGACTGAAAAAACCACACCGATAAATTTGATAAAATAAATTTAATGAAAACACTAAATATTAAAATTATCCACCCTTTGGAATTTTCTTCTTATAAGGATAAAAATATGCAAATCCAAACTGATAAATCATCAGAGATCAACCGATAAGCTCAAAATTGATTATTATGAATAAAATTAGCTAATTTATTCATTTAAGTAAAGTGCTGAGTTACTAAAAAAATACTACAATAACGTAAATTATTTATCACCTCTAACTTTATTTAGTAAATATTATCTATATTTATCACCTCTAACTTTATTTAGTATTATTACCTAATATAATATTGATCGATTTTTTTATGTAAAATGTCCGTAAATATATTAGAATCATAAGGCCACATTATCTTTTCAAAAAAATTTTATGAAATAAAAATACTTAAGTATCAATATTAATATTTCACAAATATTTTAAAGTAATTATAAAATAAATTATTATATATTTACCTACTACAAATAAAAACTGAAGTTCCCAAAGGTAAACTGGTAAATATAGTGCTCAGCATTAATTGTATCTTTTGTACTATAATCTTTAGATAATCTGTAAATTTTTGTGATATTAATTTCATTTTGTAATTTGTCAATTTGTAAATTTAGTTTCAAATAATAATATACATAATAGACATGCTTAAAAGTTAAAAAATCTTTATAAAGTAATTCTAAAAAATCCTAATCTAAGGCACTTATTTAAGCAAGTACTTACTTACGTATTTATGTGCGTTGTCTTTAAGTTAAAATATTCTTATCTACATTTACGTAACTGTATTTAATTTTCTTATAAAAATACCTTTAACATTCGGTAATTACCTTCTAAATAGTTACATGGTCCTCTAATTTTTTGATCAATGCACCAGGCGTATTTCTTTTAAGTAAAAATATTGAGATAAATATTAAATAAATTATGATTTATTTATTTTGAGAAATGAAACATTACAGTAAACTATAATATCGAATAATAAATACTTATATAAGTTAAAATTGAATATAACTCAAATAAATAATATGCATAGAATTAGACCTACTTACAAATTTTTAAGAGAGAAATTCATCTATGGATTAACAATATCAAATATAATTAAATTACATTTATGTAGACAAAATTTTTTTTATTAAAAAATAAATAAACGACAATATATTATTCCAGTCACATCCAAAGGCCTATAAAATTAGATAATTTATTGACGACCTCTGGAAGTAAGTGACCAATCAATTTTAATTCTATTTTCCTATTTTTCTGTTCAATATTTTTATTCTTATCAGATTAACTACGTATCTATGTATCTTATTTCTATATAACTACGATATATTACAATTAATTAACTCCCAGTTTTCTTAAGGTACCTACACTTATAAGTATCTAATAGCATTAGATTTAAATTACAAATTTCGGCACGTCAAATTCTCTGGTATCAAATATTGGTGGTAATTTTGGGGACCAACCAATGGGGCGCGACGAGGTACTTAATAAGTACTTGTTATGTTATTAGTTTATTAGTTAGGTACTTGTACACATTTTGAAAATACTAGTGTGTTAAAGAAAAATTTATTAACAAAAAAAAAAAACTTGATGCATGCGATTTTTTTCCTGTATGACCGCTTGATCAGTATAAATATACAATATGTAAGGGACATACCCGTAATAAATTGAACTACGGACTATACTAGATCATTACAGTTGAAATTAAAATAAAAAAATCGGGATTTTTTAATACAAAAGTGAGCAGCCGCCCGGACAGTATGAAATGTTGATTTTTTTGTTGTTGTTTGTTAGTTATTTTATATGTATAATATAGTTATGTTGTATTGTCCGTGTTTCGATTTATTACGAGTCCCGTCTCTTCCACGTCGAAAAGAACAAATTTTTTTTTGTTTTTTTTTTTACAGTTATTTTATATGTATAATATAGTGATCTAGTACAGCTTGTGGTTCGATTTATTACGGGTATGTTCCTTCCACGTCAAATAGAACTAAAATTTAAAAAATCCCACTGTATATAAATAAGGGTTAGTACTAGTATTTTTCCTACAAGTCCCGTAAGGTATATCTACATGTGAGTGTTCATGGTGATATCCCCGCTGCTCTGCTCGTACAGCCGCCGGACCTCGTCGTGGGTCATCTGGGACACCGTGGGGATCTTTGTCACATTCATTATTGGCTTTACCTATAATAAAAGAGAAAACATTATATTATTGTGTGTCTCGTGTTGGTTTTCATTTATTATTTTGTTTAAAAAATATTTTTTGCCAAAATGGAATATAGTTTTTTTGGTAAAAAATATTTATACTATATATATACCTATCCCTAAAAATGTCTGCAAAATATTAAATTGGTATTATTAGAAATATATTGTTTTTTATAAATTGGTTGAAATTAATATACTTAACTTCAAATCTCACCGAGGACTAAGACGTAAGGAGATATATTATAGATTTTTTTTTTAAATAAACGAAAAATTTCACGAAAAATAAACGAAATTTTGTATTCATAGGTTATAACCTCCACCAGTGGCTAATCAACACATAGGACATTTTCACATTCCACGACCCTCCTTTCACGTGCTGTGAAAATCTTATATTTCTTGAAAACCTTATATCTCAAGGATCGGACCTCATTGGTAATATTTCAATACGTTATAGTAAGTCAGTTTTTTTTGTACCCCTACTAGATTTATTAAAACTAAAAGTCCTCACCTTGTTATTCGCCATTCCAGTGAAGCCGTTGGCTATCCCACCGTTGGGCATCCCATTAGGCACGTTCCCATTCCTCAGCCCCCCGTTGGCGTAGCCGTTGCCCATCCCGCCCCCCATCCGAGACATGGCGTGGGCGAACTGTTGCATCGCAGTTATATCTAAGGAAAATTATTACACTTTATATTTTATATTGCTTAAACTGTGTAAAAATTGGTGGTAAAATTATGACCCATGAGACAGAAACAAAGGGGTGTCAAGTCAAAGTCAAATATATCTTCATTAACATAGGATATTTATAAATAATCGTCAGTTTGTTTTGTTGCACACTTATTGACGTCAAATGGTTACTTACAGCTAAATTTACTGCCGCTTCCTAAGTGCTAGTGAAGAAAAAGCCGTAAGAACTACAAAATGTAAAAGAACATTTTCTCCAAGGACGTCAATTCACACTTAAATTAATATATAAAGGAGGCCAGTCACTCCGAGGTTCAGTCAAGCTGGCTTGAGTTGACTATCATTCAGTGCACTGATATGATAATGGTAACTACTGTTACGAATGATGAGAAACAAGCACCAACGTTGTCGGCACGCATGCTTACAACCCACAACCGGTCATTTGGTCGGTTTTTAGCTGTGAGCGCAACCACAAAGATGACAGCCATGGCTACGTCAGATGTCTTAAGTTTTATGCCTTTGCTCTAAAATAATATTTAAAAAAAAATTACCTTCAATTTGAAATAAATGTATCCTACATTTAATAAAAAAATGACTTTGACTTAGGGTTAGAGTTAGTCAGAAACCTTCTTACCAGTGGGCGGCGTGGTCACAGTCTCAGGTTCCTGAGGTATCTGGGACAGAGCGTCAGCCTTCTCCATCTCCTCAGAGAGTGTCCGTGTGAACTCTTCCTGTACATCCTTCGAGTCTGTGTCGCCGTCCACCTGAAAAATAAATAAATATCATTATCATCATCATTAGTCTTAGTCTCCACTGCAGGAACACGACCCTCTCTGTACTACCAGAGCCATACTTGGCCAGAGCAGCCAGAGGACTTGGCCTACACTCTCCTCACTGGCCAGATGGGTTGGAAAAGTCTTATTGATGTTTAAAAGCTTTGTTAAGCTTGTATTCTTAAGTCGCTTTCTACTTGGAGTGGCCCTATTCTACTCTGCCGGAAACCACACTGCAAATAAATAAATAATAAATATGAATAGAGAAATTTGAAGTCCAGAAAAATGCTTTACCCTGACATGTTGAGAGTAGAGCACTTCCTCAACGCTCCGCTTATGAGGCGTGCAATATATACCGTTTTTATATAAAACGCAGAATAACTTTGTTACTAGGTTTATACCATTATCCCACTAAATCAAGTTGACATATAGTTGTTTGCCTATATGTCTTATCTAAAAATTTCAACTGTCTGTGTTTAACATTTTAATGGATAAGCGTGATGCAATCAATGTAGTAATGGGTTGCTAGCCGCATCACCTAGGTATTGATTGACATTTTCACCTCGTATATGTATATTCAGACAGATTTTAATTAAGTTGTTGTAAATATACATCTCCATGTTCATATTATTTTTAGTTTAAGAGACAATCCAAGATATAAGCAAAGGCTTGGAAACATATTTAGTATTCTGACTGTACATTCTAAGTTTTTTCTTTTTCCAGACCAACATAGAAAGATGAAAAAGAAATAAAAAGGGATGGTACTAACAATGACGAGCCTGTGTTGCTGATCCAAGGTCTTAAGCATGGGCAGGCTGAGTTCCCTGAACACCTCCAGCCGTCTCCGGAACGCCGCCACGGAGTCGTCCCGTCTGCCGCGCCCCAGCTGCAGCTTGGAGCAGTCCAGGAGCACCATGCGGGGCTGCACTCGGAACTGGAAGAGATGTAAATAGTCTATTAGTCATTTATTTATTTATTTTCAAGGGGATCCAACAGCTAATACAATTATTATCACAATTTGAATGGATATCGGAAAGCCAATAAAAGGTTCCCACGAATAGCACTAGATTTCTTAAAAACTATTACACATATGTCGTAAGGCTCAGACTGAAGCTACAACTATCGCCTCGAGTCTTTGTAAGTTTCGAGTCGTTGCTCAGAGAACTCGCGCACGCCTAGCCTCGGAACTCCAAGCCTATCGAGCTCGAAGAGCCCTGCAAAACCGATTTGAGTCTTCGAAATCAGAACTCGAGAACTCGAGTCTTGTGCATCGCTGATGCATAAGACTCAAGTCCGTGCTGACAGGTCTACACCCAACCCTGCGAAAACATTGAATTTAACCTTAAAACACTCACTTCTTTGTGGAACTGTTCCATCTGCTCCAAGTCCCGCGGGTACCCATCCAGCACCAGCCCGTGCCCGCTGCGAGCCGCATCATTGACGGCCGCCCGCACCAGCCTCGTCACCAGTTCACTGGGCGCCAGCTCGCCGCCGCTCACGGCCGACCTGGCGAGTGCCCCGTCGGATGCGGCGCCGCCGCCAGCGTCGGCGAGGGTCCGCAGGCGTTGGCCTAGGCTGTTGGCGGATAGTATAAAGTCGATCAAAGTCGAATAGATTAAAGATTACGACCTGACGAACGCGCTTTGGAGGCCGCGCCGCCGCCAGCGTCGGCGAGGGTACGGAGGCATTGGCCTAGGCTGTTGATACACAATATTTATTCCAAAGTGAAAACCGACTTCAACTCTAATTACACAATCGTTTTTTATAAAATTTCAATCGGACCACCGGACACGTATGCTCAACAATCGAACAAAAAAAGAATTTTCTAAATTGGTCCAGGCGTACACGACAACAGTAATACATATTCTCTGACGATGTGCCGTGTGGTTTCCGGCAGAGTAGAATAGGGCCACTCCGAGTCCTCCTGTGGATGTTGTTGAAGGCGACTTAGAAAATACAAGCTAAACATAGCTAATAAACATCATTGAGACCTCTCCAACCCGTCTGACCAGCAAGGAGAGTGTAGGCCAAGTTCTCTGTCTGTTCTGGCTAAGTACGGCTCTGGTAGTAAAGAGAGAGTCGTGCTCCTGCAGTGGAGACAAAAAGACCTAAATATGAGATGATATGATACTTGTGATACCAACCTGAAATGCGTCCAGCCCTGCTTCTGCATGACCGCCCTTTGGCACAGCGTGGCTTTATTGCTGCCGGGCCCCCCCACCACCCAGACCACGATGGGGTTTGTGACTGCACCACGCACTCTGATCACTTCGGGCTGTGGATCACGAAAATGATTTAGATACTAAAATTAAAGTCTCAGATTGAAGTATTAGAGAATGTGGCAGAGAAAAGACAAATCCTACAAATTAAAGAAAATAGAAGAGAGAAAATGTTCGGTCATCTATGCTACGTCACGATGCGTTCTTTAAAATATTGATTGAAAAAAATAGAAAGATAAAGAGGAGTAGGAAAACCTAGAAGACAATTTTTCGATCAAATAAAAGAGAAAGAGGTTAAGATCTTAGCGGAATAAAGAGAGTCATGGAAATTATTCAACAGACAAGAGCCATGCAAAATCAAGTGGATTGAGCTTGATTTGAAGACCACGCCACATCCATAAAATAACACCATAGAATCGTCCTAATTTTATGTCAAACCAAATCAGACTTTATTGTCATCTCGAAACGCTCAATGTTGTTTGGCACTGAAATGCAGCCACGTAGGTGCGTACTTCGGTCATGCTGCTTTTTAAACAAAGAACTCGATGGTAGAATTAGAAAATTTTCTGAGAAATTATAGCTGTAGATTGAAGTCCGTGGAGTTACGTGGGAAACAAATGTAAAGCCATGCCGCCTCCGCCGGGGCCCGGCAAGCGTGGGACCCAAGAAGTGCTGGCTTGACGTCGTCAAGGATGATATGCGTGCCAATCGTCTTACAACCAAGGATGCTCAAGACCGTGCGAAGTGGAAAAGAAAAAGTCGGAAAGCGGACCCCGGGCTTCTCAGCATTGCAACTGAGGATGCAACTGGGAAAACGCTCAGATGAGAGAGAGATTGAAGTCCGTGGAGGATAGGGGAAGAAACTAGGTTTTGTCCAATATTAGGACACCACGGGTATAGAGAAAACATGAAGAAAACCATAAACAACAAAATAGTTTGGATTTGTCATGTGATTTCCAGCAGAGTAGAACAGGGCCACTCCGAGTCCTTCCGGTAGATGTCGTAGAAGGCGACTTAGGAAATACAAGCTAAACAAAGCCTATATACATCAATGAGACCTCTGCAACCCGTCTGGCCCGCGAGGAGAGTGTAGGCCAAAGTCCTCTGGCTGCTTTGGCCAAGTATGGCTCTGGTAGTAAAGAGAGGGTCGTGCTCCTACAGTGGAGACAAAAAGACCTGATGATGATGAACTAAATAGTTCCCTAGTTGATAAGCTATAAGACATTAACATTGTACCTCTATATTAGATGATTTAAACTCTGCTAATGACAAGGGAGTAAGTGTGTCCACACACTGTGGTTAACAACCATATGTAAACTCCATTCCGACTTATTAACTCTTTAAGATGCGACAAAACTCAGACACAAGTAAGACAATGGAAGCCGGGTGAAATTCCTCCCAGTGACAGCGGAAAGGTAAAGAAGCTGAAAGAAATCTTTATCACAATACTTTGGTGTTTATAAGGAAGTTTCCTAGTACAAGAATGCAATATTTTGTACTGTTAAAATAAAAAGTCACAGAATAATGACACTTGTCGTTGATCATATCTATTTGCGTGATTTTAGATTTATGATTGCGGAAAAACTGATATTAAGAGCGTCATTTGACTCCAAGAAAGTATGACGTCATAAGTCTTTATTTCATACAAAACACATTGTAAATGTTTGTTTTGTCGTTTAGAAAATAGTATCTGATTTGAGTTGTTACAAACTTCTTTATTAGGTACGTTGTTGATTTGTTGTGATGGACAACACAAACACAACACACACAATTATAATACACACACAAATATCTATCGTTAAATTGACTTCAGAAATTGAAATTTCACCGCATAATATAATTAAGGCCTCACCCTAAAACAATCAAAAACATTCGAAAACAATACAGTGTCCCTACAATCATCATTCAAGGCAACTCCAGATTCAATTTACCAATCAACAGTAAACGCTTGTAAGTAGCGACAAAATGACCAGTTCGTTGCCACTTCCATGAACCATGAAAACATATCGAGCTGTTTGTCAAGTTTGGTCGCCAGTGTACGTATCTGTGACGTCACGGTATCAATATTCGTTTGGGGTAAACAGGTCGCGGGTCGCCGCGACCTCTACTTCGACGTCTCAGGGTGATATAGGTACCCTTTTGTGTTTTTTGGGGTTCATTCTTTAATCTTATAAAATAAATACGGGTTAATAGTTCACCTCTAATGAACTCGAACATATCATTATCACAAAGAGGTATTTGTGTTATCGTGGAACAAACATCATCTAGCACGTGCCTGACTGCATTTACTGTGTGGTTTCCGTAGAGTAGAATATTGCCACTCCAAGTCATCCCGTGGATGTCGTAAAAGGCGACTTAGGAAATACAAGCTAAACAAAGCTTATAATATAAACATTATTGAGACCTCTCCAACCCATTTGGCCAGCGAGGAGAGTGTAGGCCAAATCCTCTGGCTGCTCTAGTAGTACAGAGAGGGACGTGCTCCTGCAGTGAAGACAAAAAGACCTGATGATGATGATCTCATCGGAGTGTTGTTTAATTATGTCACTTCAAAAAACTAATTCAAAGCATCAAATATTTATTCAGTAATTAGGCCTTCGCAGGCTCTTTTACACGTCATTATGTTTAGTCATTACGTGTAATAAGTGTAATTATCTTTTTGTATTCAAATAATAATATTTGTACAACGTGGAAGGAACATACCCGTAATAAATCAAACTACGGGCTATATAGTTCACTATAGTTCTATAAAATTAAATTAACAGTCAATGTTAATACGAAAGTGCAGCCGCGCGGGCAATATTTATGGGAATGTCATTATTTTTGTAGTTTTTGGACTGTTATATTATTATCATTATACTATAGTGATCTAGTACAGCCCGTGGTTCGATTTATTACGGGTATGTCCTCTCCACAACGTATTTACAACATCATAATAGATTTAATTTATAGTATTTTATGCAACAGTTGTATAAGAGGGTTCAAAAGATGCGAGTGGCGCAGGTTACGATGCGAGCTTTAGCGAGCATCGTAAGGAGGCGCCATCGAGCATTTTTTGACGTACTTATACAACGTTGCATACAATACTTTTTCTACGACTATATTTACTAAATAAAATACAAAACCAAACAAAGAAAATATGAAAATGTTTGACTTACATGTTTGGTAATTCAGATTTAGAATATACAAGTATTGATCTATATGGTATCTATGGTAAACTTTTTTTTTAATTGACGTCTTTTTAGTGACTATGTTAAAAAAACATTTTTTTCTTATGTTGGCAGTATGGTTAATCTATAGAAAAAAATGTTCTTGGTCTATGGCTAGCAGTATCGTTTTAGTGAAATAACGACACATGTGCTATTATGAGGCATAGAGTATAGACTTTTTTCTGCAATCATATTATCAATGTTCTTATATTAGTGTTCAGAACCATTTAAAAGACAGATAACAGTACAGGAGTAGAAAAAAATAATTACTATTACCAAACTTAATTACTTACAAAAATCTATACGTTTCTGTAAATTTTTAATTTTTAATTTTAAAGAATAACCTAACGATATTTGCTCGCTCACTCACTTAACTAAATACAAAAATGTATACGTTTCTGTAAATTATTTATTTCAAAGAATAACCTACCGATATAAACTGGCCCTCTATAAATTCGACCGAACCTTCAACGGAACCACACATTTTATTTCGAATCCAGCCAGTCATCGTGTAGATCATTTAAGGATTCATCAATCCAACACGGCGCAGGCTTGCACCGACACTTTTATTGAATCCAATTCGGTGCCGATCACACCGACAGATATTGATTAGGAAAAGCGATATTCTGAATTTGGCTGGATATTGCGTCGATTAAAGTGATTGAAGTTGTTTTGTTAGGGGTACAGCACGGAAACGTTACCTTCTTCGTCTCTTCATGAAAAAGAGTTATAAAAACAACCGACACTTGATATTCATTTGAAGTTGTGCGCTGAATTGTTGCTTTTTATTTTATATAACTTGGGAGGGGCATACCCGTAATAAATATAACATAATAAAATTAAAATAACAGTCAAGATATAAAAAAAAAATTTGACCTAACCATACAAATTACACATTTTGATATGGAATGGAAATACCATTTTTTTTGATTGTTATTTTACTTACCTCCAATAAACTAAGTATATGTATAGTGATCTAGTATAGCCCGTGGTTCGATTTATGACGGGTAAGTCTTGTTCGATTGCAGAGCTTATGTGGGTGTACCATAAAGAAGACTCTTGATACTCCTTCAATCTCACCTTCGGTGTAACAATCCTCTCCATCCGTTCAGGAACAGCCGCTGGCACGACCATAGGGTTTGCTATTGGCAACGCTGTAGGTTCTTCTCTCTCTCCTCTCCTTTCTCTATCTCTGTCAACTGGCGCTGGCGCCGGTTCCACTCCAACGATCTCTCCTGGTGACAAAAAATGGTATGAAGATGCATCTTGAATAATTTTACAAAACTCAACACCGGTTAAGTGCCTGTAAAATTGTGTAGATGTCTGGGTCAAAAATAAAGTATTCGGTACAGTTCTAAAACGTCATAATATAGTGTTATTTTTCATTGATCATATCCATTTTCAACGTGATTTTAGGTTTATTAATGCAGAGAAACTAATAATATGAGCGCTATTTGACTTCAATATAAATCATGACGTCACGCTTTCGTATTTCATACAAATCCCTTAAAAAATGTTTTTGGTGTTTACAAAAAATGTCTGATTAGATTTTGTTGTCATCTAGCGAATTTCTAGAAGACAGGTTTTACTTTTTTTTATTTACGCCTGGTGAAATTACCTGGTATCCCCCCCGCACCGACCCCCACCCCGCTGACCCCATTTATGGTGGTCTGGTCATCCGTGGTGCCCAGGATCTGCAGCACAGCCGTCCGGAAGTCTTTGTACACCTCCTCCGGATTGCGTTCGCCGTTTACCTGCAAAGAGATTTGCAAAGTTGTAAAAAATAATATGACACTTTTCACAACACGAAAACAGGAACGTCAGCATAAAATGAACACTCGCTTCGAAGAAAAGCTAAGCCTACCGTCTAGCAGACTAGGAATGGTTAGCTCAAGTACTTTGGTGATGTGTATAAAAATATACAATAAAATACCTGACCATATAGTACTTAAAAAAGATGAAAAAAAATTCATTAGATTTCTAAAAGCTTATCTGGTAGATAAATGTTTTTATACTCTGGAAGAGTTTTTTGCCAAATAATACTTTTGATTACCACCACTAATTAACATTAAAATTTAATTAATTAATGGAAATTCTGATGACAACCTTCTTTCTTGTCATTTTTTATAAATTGTGACTAACCATTATTATTTTGATTCTTTTTAATTTTATATTGTTCTTTTTATTTTTATTTTATTTAGATATGTTTTAATTTTTTTTGGTTTTAATTGACTATATATATATTGTAATGCCCTTGCAGGGTTCCATGTTGTACTTCCAACTATTTATAGTGATTTTGTAAACTTTTACCACACGTGGAAACAATAAATAAATTGAATTGAATTGAAGAGATGAAATTAATTCAGAGATCTTCCGTCTTATTATAAAACCGACTAAAAGTTGTTACTAGCTTTAAACCATTATCCGACCAAATCAAGTTGACAATTTGAAATGAGACAATGACATAATACTAGATATCAACTTGTTTTGGTCGAATAATGGTTTAAACCTAGTAACAAAGTTAGTCTGCGTTTTATAATAAGACGGCTTAAGAATAAGAATAACCTGTATCCTACTAATATTATAAATGCAAAAGTTAGTTTGTATATTTGTTTGTTTGTTACCTCTTCATGCTTAAACTACCGAATTGATTTGGATGAAATTTAGTATGGATATAGTTTAAGACTCGGGGAAGGACATAGGGTACTCTTTATCCCTAAATTACCACGGGGAGCAAAGCCCGCGGGTACAGTTAGTTGAATCTTATACTTTTAAACGAGCAATTCTTGTATATTTATTTATTTATAAATTTCTGTGATCTCGAAAACGGCTCTAACGATTTCGCTGAAAATTGGTATATGGGGGTTTTTAGGGGGTTAACAATCGATCTAAATTAGTCTTATGTTTGGGAAAACGCGTGTTTTCGAATTTTCATTCGTTTTTCTTTCCACGCAGCATATGGTCGCTAATTTCGTCGCGCCGGCCGCCATCCGCTTAGCTCAGCGGTTAAGGGTGCTGACCGCTAGAAAGAGTGTTACGGGTTCGAATCCCACTCGGTGACTTACTTTTGTTTTTTTTTATGTTCACGTTTATATATAATTTTTTATTTTGTACTGTTTTTAGACAAGTTTAAAAAAATGTAGTTAATGTTTGAGATGTAACCAACCGAGCAAAGCTCGGTCACCCAGGTCACAGGTATGGCACTTCATACAGACGGAGCAGCATATTTACCTAGTACTACTACAAGCGAAACAATACATCCGTGCACACGTCAAATGTGTGAGTTAAACAATCAGGGTCGCCGCCACAGAATTTGTTGCTTTGCTTACCCGTTTTCATCACTCGGAAATCTATAAAATGTTCGTTCTTTTTTGTTTTCCGTGGATAAACAATGATAATATGCGCAGTTTCTGACCATTATGATTCAATAATCCTAAGTAACTCGCGTAACGTCAATGTGCGACTAGCAAGAACCCTGTTTTAAAGGCTCTTACACCTCACAATAACGGGGGAGGAGTTGCGGGGACGCCAGATTGCGGGGGAGGGTGCGAGTTTCCGTTCTGTATGTAATACTATTATTAATTCTGTGCCCAGGTACTATAACTTAACACACACAAGATCTTCAGAGATCTTTTAGAATTTCTTTGATTAATAACAACTTTAACAGCTCAACGAATTTCTTGGAAAACATATGCCGTCTAACTATAAAACACGGTCTAACTAGTATCGGTTTAAATCATTCATCATCATCGTCTACATCAGGTATTTTTTGTCTCCACTGCAGGAGCACGACCCTCTGAAAGAAAATATGTTTATTTGGTACAAATTACTTATAACATACAATAAACAAAATAAATTTCACAGTGCACCAAAAAGGTCACCGCTCAGCATATGTCGTAGCTACGACGCTGGTCTTCTGTCTCTGTACTACTAGAGCCATATTTGGTCAGAGCAGCGAGAGGATTTGTGTGTTGTGGCACACTCTTCACTCTGGCCAAACCTTAAGTTATACCACAGAATTAATAATAGTATTACATACAGAACGTAAACTCGCACCCTCCCCCGCAATCTGGCGTCCCCGCAACTGACGACCTCCGTGGCGTAGTGGTCAACATGCTAGTCCGCCACCCAGAGGTCCCGGGTTCGATCCCCGGTCAGGGCAAGTTGGAAAATGGCCTTTTTCATATTGTCCTGGGTCTTGGATGTGTATCTATATATGTATTTGTTATAAAATATAGTATCGTTGAGTTAGTATCCCATACACAAGTCTCGAACTTACTTTGGGGCTAGCTCAATTAGTGTAATTTGTCCCTATATATTTATTTATTATTTATTTAACTCCTCCCCCGTTATTGTGAGGTGTAAGAGCCTGTAAAACAGGGTTCTTGCTAGTCGCACATTGACGTTACGCCAGTTACTTAGGATTATTGAATCATAATGGTGAGAAACTGCGCCTATTATCATTGTTTATCCACAGAAAACAAAAAAGAACGAACATTTTATAGATTTCCGAGTGATGAAAACAGGTAAGCAAAGCAACAAATTCTGTGGTGGCGACCCTGATTGTTTAACTCACACATTTGACGTGTGCACGGATGTAATGTTTCGCTTGTAGTAGTACTAGGTAAATATGCTGCTCCGTTTGTATGAAGTGCCATACCTGTGGTTATACTTTACTTAAGTGAACCCTAGTAGGGACGCCACTTGTTTAATAAGTACATAGAGCCCTGTAATTTATGAATAACTGAATGAGACCCTGTAAGGACCGCTCTGTAATTATGTTTAATTAGAGTCCCAGTTTTCAAAGTTACTTAGTACATAAGTACCTAATTATAAGCTTTTAATTACTATTAAAGCCATAGTTTTACTTTTAATCGCTTTTAGACGGTTGAAGTGGCGCCCTAGTTTGAAATACATTGTTTAAAAGTAAATATGGTAATAATTAAAAAATTTACTTTAACAATCTCTAGAAATACCTTTGAATTATTTAACGAATAACCTTTGAAAGTATTATTGATAATTATTTAAATTACTATTTTAAAACTAAATTAACTAACGCAATTACTTTAAAAATTTATTCATAAAATAATTTTAATGTCTTTTTAGAGATTGTTGGAAGTCAATTTTTATTACCACCATTTATTTCAAATGAGGGGCGCAATTTTTGCTACCATTTCGCCTTAAAATCCATGCTGGTCTGGGAGAAAGAAAAAAATTAGAATGTACTGATTCTTGTCAACTGAACTGGGACAACTGAACTAGTGGGAAGTAATGATTCTTTTCCCTCAGATTTTGTAGACGCCGATCGAGGGAATATGGGATGAGGCTAGCTACCCATCACTATTTTCGATTTCCATCTTCTTGCTCACCAGCAAGCTAAAAGTAAGGCCCTAATAGGCTGTATCTGCTTAGAGCCGCCCGACACAAAATGCTCTGTCTGCCCCATTAGAGATAAAGACGTGATAAAATGTATTTATGTATATTAAAATACTCACGAGGTATGAGGATTTTGATTCTTAAATAGTTATCTCTTAGATGTAAATAGTCTCTATTTGATTTAGAAAGAAGATTTTCGAGTACATTTTATAAGTTGATCGCCTATAACTTTTTAATTTGTTAACCTTTTTTAACTCTGATAGATTTCTTTTAAACTACATTATATGTACTATAGCTGTGATTTTTTTCATGTGTCTATATATAACCGTTTAGCAGATAGATGGGGGGGACACGTGACTTTAACAAAAAATTTCACTTTAAACCTAAATATTGATTGTTCTAAATAGAAATGGTTATAAATAAAGATATTCAATAACGAGGGCGTGTGTCGTCACACTACAACGGATCCCTAAATCGAAAAATGGTGTTTACAAGCTCACAATATTTTCGAAAGACCTATTCAACGATATCCCACACAATGTGTTTGTAGAGAAAAAATATATTGACTTCCTCTTTACTTGTATGGCAGCTACCCTAAAAAAAAATTTTTCCATATTTTATTTTACGACTTTTTCGCCATTATTAGTATACATATCCATGCCAAATTATGCTTTCTAGTACTTATAGTTTCTAAATACGACCGCGGACGGACAGACAGACAGACAGACAGACATGGCGAAACTATAAGGGTTCCTTGTTTACTACGGAATCCTAAAAAGGATTAACTATTATTATTAGTATTAGTATTAAAAGTAGTAACATTCGCCCCGATAAAGACCTCCGGATGAGGTCGAAACATGTCTGCAGTAGCTGATTCTATACGTGAGTAACCCGTTTACTAAATTTAATAATAAAAAAAGTAAATTATAATGTATTTACAGAACACATTTTCATAAAAAAAATAAGAATGCAAGTACAATTATCTATATATTATTTTTAATATGTAAATATGTACTTACTACGACGAGGCTTTTAAAATAAATTTTTATCATTTTCGGTTACCTTTTTAAAGAAAAGTATGAACGAATTAGGTAAGTAATAAATAAGTATTTATGTAAGGAATTATTACTTTAAAAGATATTTTTATCACAATGAGGAATTATGAATAGTGGGAAATTCTACATATGGTCATATATAGCAAGCCAGTCAAAATAACCGGGCAAGTGCGAGTCGAATACTTACACGAAGGGTTCCGTAATCTATAAAAAAATCACGTTTGTTGTATGGAAGCCCCCTTTAAATTTTTATTTTATTCTCTTTTTAGTATTTGTGGCTAAAGCGGCAAAAAATATACATCATCTTTGAAAATTTCAATTGTCTATACTCCATTTGGTTAGGTATTTAAATAAATGTAAACAATCTTGACATGTCTTTTTATTGAAATATATACATTATAAATCAATGCCTTTGCAAATTACAAAGTAATTCTGTAATTTATAATTTATAACATAATTACTCTGTAATTAGCAAAATTATTGATTTATAAAGTGTATATTTCAATAAAAAGACATGTCAAGATTGTTTACATTTATTTAAATACCTAACCAAATGGAGTATAGCTATAAAGGTTCATGAGATACAGCCCGGTGACAGACGGACAGACAGACAGACAGCGGAGTCTTAGTAATAGGGTCCCGTTTTTACTCTTTGGTTCATCATCATCATATCAGCCACAGGAAGTCCACTGCTGGACATAGGCCTCCCCCAAGGATTTCCAAAACGACCGATTGACGTCCTTGGAGAAAATGCTGCAGTGCAGTTTGTTACCGCTTCTTCTGCACTAGCGCTTTGGAAGCGGTGGTAATCTTAGCTGTAAGTAACTATTTGACGTCAACAATTGTGCAACAAAATAATGACGATTATTAAGAGATATTATAAATATCATATGATAA
This sequence comes from Acrobasis consociella, assembly GCA_963555685.1. Taxonomy (NCBI): domain Eukaryota; kingdom Metazoa; phylum Arthropoda; class Insecta; order Lepidoptera; family Pyralidae; genus Acrobasis; species Acrobasis consociella. Next base: position 2,888,748 of record OY743106.1, read on the forward strand.
TAAAGATATATTTGAATTTTGAATTTAAATTTGAACCGATCGACCCTTTGGTTACGGAACCCTAAAAAAGTTGAGTATTTAATTACTCACAGGCTGTCGAAGTCAATTATCTTTATTTATTAATGTACTAGGTCGTATCGAAACTAACAAGTAACCCAAAGAACTAAAACTAGTATGATATTACACAAGATATTATAGCTATTTGGGTCACGACACGACTGTGCGACTAAAAATTCATAAACGACTGTGTCCGATCACGCTGCTTCGATTGTGGTATACAACGTGGAAGGGATATACCCGTAATAAATTGAACCACGGGCTATACTAGACCACTATAGCATAATGATAATAAAATAACAGTCAAAAAAACTAAAAAAAAGGTAATTTCCATACAAATGGCTGCAAACGGTCGTAAGGAAATGCTATTTTGTTTCAATTTTGGACGGCTGCACAGAGTCGTAAGGAAAGGCCAATTTTTTTTTAAATTTTTGACCAATAATTTTTATTTTTATACTATAGTGATTTAGTGTAGCCCGTGGTTCGATTTATCACGGGTATGTCCCTTCCACGTTGTATAATTTTACTTAGTGAGGCTTTACACTGAAAAATAGGTAGGAATAAAATAAAAATGTTAAGTAACCCCTGACACAATAGGCATGATGAATGGAAAAATATATTTGGTACATTTATTTTTTCTTTTCTTTGAGAAACCAAAAATGACAAAGATACAGCGCATATAAATTTGGCGTGACGTCACACTTAAGCACGATTTTTACACAAGTGTGACGTTGCAAGCCCCCGGTCCGTATCTTTGTGAATTTTTACTATTTTGGTAAACTGAAAAATACGGGTCCATTATTTTTGGATATCTAAAAGACGGACTGATTACAATCATACTTTTCGGACCCTGTCGTCACCCCTATTGTAGCTAAGAACTTACCCTCAAATTCATAAAAATTTACATCCGTTTGCTAAACCTATTTTAGTTGATACATGTACTGCCCCTTTCCCTCTTTTGATAAAAAACATTGAAAGGACGAGACAAAATTTTTTTTAAGTTTTTCAGGTTTAGCAAATTTGTATTTTTTTTAAATAAGGGGTCAAGTCAATCACCTTAGCGTTTAAACAAAAAAAACATCATAATAGGTCCATTCGTTTAGGAGCTATTGTAATATAAAGCTTATAATCTAACAACACCCCTCCTTTTGCGACGGGGGTAAACGCGAAAGCAAAATGCCCTATATAATTTTTTGCGAAATCGTAAAAACATACAGCCCCAGTAAATTCTTTTCAGATAAGCTGTCGGAAATGTCCCACAACCCTCTACGAAACGAAAATGGATTGCCTCAGTACATCTTAAAATCAGAGTACATTTTACTATTCATACATATATTGTATTGTGAGCAAGGGTACTACTTCCCAGTACTTGTCAACAATTTTAATAGTTCCACGTCGTTTAAGCCTAGATGCCTCTGACAAAGATAATATAATTACTAACGTTACAGATACCCAACGCCATTAAAATATTGGAGGGCGTAAGTAGGCAAAATGGAGTAAAGAGTAGGCACACAGAGATGGCAGCACACTCGACTAGCAAACAATGACAAAAAAAGTGTTGAATATGCCTTAAAACTATCTATTTGCATTACGATTGAGCCATATCTAATTAATAGGAGTACTACTTTATTTGAATAATAGTATTTTTTTAAATGTTTTTTATTATTACCTATAGCGCCATCTAGTGACAAGAAAGAGAAATAATACGCTATTTTCCTACAAGTCAAATCAGGTACTTTTTTCGTCAAACGTCAAAAACAAACAGTTTCTATGGGATTCTGTATGAAATACAGGCAGATGACGTCATAGATTTTTGAAGTCAAATAGCGGTCTTATTATTAGTTTTTCTGCAACAATAAATTTAAAATCACGTTATAATGGGTATGTTCAAAGACAAGTGACATTATTTTGCGACGCTTTATTTTGTTATCAGTACAAAATAATTTATTTTTGCCTTAGGAAAACACCCAATTATGTTTATAAGGCATGCCTCTGTCAACATCATACCGGAGACTTTTTAGTATCTACTTTCAAAGAAATGCACTAAACTACGTATTTGCTCCATCTATTATGCACCAAGCACACTGCAGCCGTCGCCCCGCCTCCGTATCGATGTAAAACGAACTTATGATGTTTTATGGAGAGTCGGATCCGAAGCCATTAAAATTTCAGGGCGTATCGTGCGCACGTGTCCCTTTCCCACCGTGGAATGGACGAGAATAAGTGTAAAACATATGGCAACTATTTCAGAGGTTGATATAGCTATAGCCCGTGATGATTTATGTATATGATGTATGAAAAAAATACTCAGCACCAACCTTTGTTGTTGGGTCTTTTGTTTCGAATAGGAGGTTTCGTTTGGAATAGGTACCTTTATGGTCGCAGACGTACACAGGGTTACTTTTTGACGAAACCCTAAAACTTGCGACAAAGCTCAAAAAAATACAGACTTATTATCGCACCTGTTTCCCACAGGGGTAAACAGATTACATAGATTTATGAATTACTGTTTACAGTTCAAAGTGAGGACGTGAAGCTTTTCTACGCACATTAGCTAATAACGGTCACTTTTGGCTAATGTGCGAAGAAAAGTTTCACGTTCGAACTTTTAATTGTAAACAGTAGTTCATAAAATAGTTTGAAGTGTAATCTAGGGCCTGATCAAGACTAAATTTTAAATTATATACATACATACATAATATCACGCCTGTTTCCCACAGCGGTAGGCAGAGACTATGGACCTCCACTTGCTACGATCCTGACAAACCTCATTCACTTCATCTACACTCATCAATCTCTTCATACATGCCCTTCGGTTACGGGTACTTTTTACCTCTCCTTTTTTAGAACGTCTGCAATTTGGTCGCAGAAAGTTCGCTAACTAAATAATATACAATTTATTATAAAAATTATAGACAAAATTATTAAAATATTTAAATTGTATTTTTATGTTATATAATTAATTATCGAGCGACTGCTATCATTATCATCATTATTTTAAATTGTATATGGGCATAGATCAATGATTACTACGTAGTAATATATTGTCTTTGATATGGGTTAAAGTTACCTGAAATAAATGTATTTTATTTTTTTATTACTTTTTATATCTCCGTTTCCTTTTAAATTATTTATTTAAAATGGGTGTAGTACTGGACCCCGAAAATTCAGGTACAGCCCTTAACCGCGAACGTGGGTTAATCCGACCATAGATTTTTTCCACTGCGTAAATCTATGAATCCGACCGAAATTCTTGTGTCCGTTTTACGAGCGTCGGATATTTCTGACCAGATATTAATTTAAAAATCACTGCTCGTATTGCACATAACTTAAGGGTCACCCGACCCTAGACCAAAATACAACTTTCCATACAAACGTAGTCTAAGTTTTATTTCAAAACGACATGTCCGATTTGGGCAAAATTTTGTAATTTCAAAGATATTGCAATTATCTAGGTTTATAACTAGTTTCCGACAGTAAAAATATGAACTTGAAATAGAATATAGTGTTTTATATCATTTTTGACCATTAGTATGGGAAACTTCTAAATCGTTATATTTTCTTTCCAGTTCATAATTTTAGTATAGGAAACCAGTTATAACCCTAGATAATTGCAATTTCTTTACAATTGCCAATTTTTGCCGGAATCTGACATGTGGTTTCAAAATTAAACGTAGACTACGTTTGTATGGAGAAGTCTAGGGTCGGGGGACTCTTAAGTATAGTATTTATTTTCGATTCACTATATCTCGCGCTAGTAGCAAAAATAAAACTAAGATCATGACAAAGTTCCTTACAAAGTATAATATGTGTATTTATTTGTATGCATGTTTATGAGTATAAAGTATATGTGTTTGTATATGTGTATGTTATGTAGTTATATATGTCTAATCTTTTAAGGTATATAGAACATACTAACTTCTACCTTTTAATTGAGTAAGTCCTCTCAATCTATCGCAGGTTGACTGGAAAAGATCCTTACATGGGATAAGTCCGCCTTTGTATATTTGCTTTTTTTGGTACAATAAAGTTATTACAAACAAACAAACAAGTTCCTGTCGTAGGTACTAAAAGCTAACCTACGAAATTCGTAAACTCATTACTATTCGTACGTATATCTGGGATTCAAAACGCCGATGAAATAGAGATAGACAGAAGAACATCTGCTGCATAGACAAATTCTGGAGCTTCAAAGAAAAACGCCTATAAAAATAAAGAAAAAAGTAATAGACACCTGTTTACAGCATGTCAAACGTCGAAATTCACTTTAAGGTTAAAACAAAAATAAGGTCTTGCCAACGCAGCTTGCAGCGAAGTATAACTAACATGAGAAAATTCTGAAAATACCTCATACCACTATATGAAATATAACGAAAGTGACATAATGCTCTCAACTTCTCATTAAAGCTTAAATGGAGATGGGACGTAGCCAGAATAGAAGAAGACCGATGGGCCAAAAAACTTACGAAAATGTCCGGGCTAGGGGGAAACCTGTAACTCGTTGGCATGAGGACATTTCAAAAGTAATCGGAAGGAAATGGATGGTCATAGCCAAAGATACATGTGTACCGGATACTAAATTTACTAGTATCTGGGGGCACGGCAGTGCCCCCACCAAGTCGAGCAAAAAGCGTCACGGCCGTACCATCCTTTTCTCGAAGCAATTCAGACCATTTTCGACCCCCTGTAACTTCGTTGTGGATAAAACTAGAAGACTGAAATTTTCAGTAACCATGCAGGCATTGTAAAGACACGGTATATTTCAAATTTCATTCAATTTGAACCAGTATTTTAAGAATTATAACGGGTCAAATTTCTTAATTTTGTCACTCACTGACTCACCGATCATCAAAATTCTAAGGCACTTCTAGCAGACCTAGAAGCTTCAAATTTGGAATATAAGTAGTGTTTGGTGTATGAATCAAGGAAAAACTAAAAAATCTAGAAAAGACCGCAAAGAAAATTAAGCCCATACAGCCAAGTCTTCAGTTAAATTTTTCAATATTGGCTTTATTCGTAACGATGTTTTACGGCAGTTATTATTATTGCGTGCTAAGCCGCGGGTTTAAGCTAGTCCCATATAAATATAGGCGCATGGTAGTGCCCCTGCCAAATCGAGCAAAAAATGGGTATTCCCGTCATGAAAACACGTGTAAATTAAATTATTTAATGCAAAAAACGTACCTACGTGCGTATTCGTACTTATTACGAGTGCGTAAGGTTGTAAATTAATTATTATACCACGCGTTGCGATGCTAGCGAGTGAGCGCGGGCCGTTACTACGCGCTGCGCGGTGCTAGCGCGAGGGCGCGGGGCGGGGACAGTGGCGGGGCGCGCGGAAAGGTGAATGTCGCCGAGCGAGCAGCAGCCGCGCTCATACGCGCGAGCGACCCAATGCTGTTCGGATGTGCCCAGAATTCTTACCTATAAGTTTGCGATTTTCATTGATAATTTCGATTGCTATATTAGTTTGACGACTAAAGGCTACTCTCATTGGTTTACTGATATTATTTTCTTACAATTTGGACGTTGTTCGGATAAATAATTTAAATTAAATATTGATACTTTAAGTACCTAAGTATTTATAAAGTAGAACTGTCTACAAAATACAAAAAGAAATGAGATCCTATCAAAAACAATACTTGTCAAAAAAACCAAGTCTCGCAACTCAGTTGTTCTGCGGTAAAAAGTTGTGAGATCCATGTAATACCAAGTCGGTTATTAATTTATTCAGTCTCTACTTAAGCGACTTTCTGTCTTAATACGTCCAGTCTCTAAGACCACGATCGTGGTCCATAACAATTGAAAATCAATTGTGTCTGGAATCTCCGTACTCGAAGCATTAAGTTGTTACGTAATAATTAACAGCATCTTATAGTGACGCATATCAATATTAAAATTCTTTAATGTTTTATATAAATATATTGAGACTTGGCCATCGCCTGAAAACACGTGTAAATTCAATCGCCCGAAAACACGTGTAAATTCAATTATTTAGTGCGATGGCCAAGTCTCGATATATTTATATAAAACATTAAAGAATTTTAATATTGATATGCGTCACTATAAGATGCTGTTAATTATTACGTAACAACTTAATGCTTCGAGTACGGAGATTCCAGACACAATTGATTTTCAATTGTTATGGACCACGATCGTGGTCTTAGAGACTGGACGTATTAAGACAGAAAGTCGCTTAAGTAGAGACTGAATAAATTAATAACCGACTTGGTATTACATGGATCTCACAACTTTTTACCGCAGAACAACTGAGTTGCGAGACTTGGTTTTTTTTGACAAGTATTGTTTTTGATGGGATTAGCATTGTCATGCGATCGTTTGGTGTGGCCTGGAAATGCGGATGCTTGCTTGTTTTGGCGTAAGATCAGCGCTATTTTTGATGTGCTCTGTGTAATAGTTTTTAAGTAATCTAGTGGTATTCGTGGGAACCTTTTATTGGCTTTCCGATATCCATTCAAATTGTGTTAATAATTGTATTAGCAGTTGGATCCCCTTGAAAATAAATAAAGACAGAGAAGTTCAGAGAACGCTGGAGAAGTCTGGAGGTGGCCTTCACTCTTACAAGAGGGTTTCTTGCATGGAAAATTAAAAACAAATAATATCAGATTTGAACAATGTATATTTAGTTATATTCATTCATCATTTTAGTGTTATTAATTATTGTTTTCAATGTAATTTTTATTTTCAATGTAACTAATAAATTCAATGTATAATTTTCAATTTTTTTTTGTATGAGCCTGTTGTGTCCCATTGTTGGGCAAAGGCCTCTCCTCTAGTCTTCCACAAACTTCTATCAGTGGCGATGGTTTGCCAGTTCTTTTCATGGGCCCTTAGTTCGTCTGACCACCGTGTTAGAGGGCGGCCTCTTTTTTGTCGCCAGCAATTTAATTGATTAGCATTAAAATTGTATTTTTAAACAAAGATTCTAAATATCGCTACTTAATCTGATTAAATGTTTTCATTATTAATTATGTAAGCATGCAAGAAATAAAGGGCTTTTCTATTTATTTATTTTATTGCCTAACGCTGGAAGTACGACGACCGATATACAGTCTCGTGGTGGAATGGTTAAAAACGCTTACCTACTTATATCGACTACGTCATCATCCCAACCTTGCATTTCGCTGAAGGGAAATATGCAAATAGGTGCAATTATGGCTGAGCTTTGCTAGTTCGTGGCTGCTTTTTAAAATTGCCCTGCTGACTGACAACCTGAACTTGACTGTAGTGTAGGTGGGTACAAGGTTATCTCTGTTAATCTTCTTTCTTCATGCTGGTCAGGGAGAAAAATATAGAAGGCACCAGCTGCTCCCGTGCAGATCGTAGAAGCCGATCGAGGGAATGGGCGAGAGACAATTCGCTACTTGCCAAGAATTCAAATTAGTTACTTTCTTCTAATGTAAAAACAAACACTTTCTATAGGATTTGTATTAAATATAGACTATGACGTCCTAGTTTCTTGGAGTGAAATGGTGACATTATTTTGTGACGTGACTATAATAAAATTCCAGATAATATAGTAGCATTACCATTATCTAAGTTTAAGAGAGCCGTTAAAAATCATTTATAAAAAAATGCGTATTATCATGTAAATGACTATTTATCATCACCTGAGAAAAATTCTTGGAAATAGTTGACTGAAAATTGTAATTGTATAAATTAAATGTATAGCTTAAGTGTAAATCTGTATTGTAATTGTAACATAGCCCATCAGGCTGGGTAGGGACCAATACTGAACTGGGTTTCTTTTGGCGTTATCTTCCCAGCAGTGGTCATTCCGAAACGCTAGTAGTTTTAAGCATTTGCATTAAAAAAATATTTAAAAAAATGACCTTCAATAAGAGATAAATTTATCCTACATTGAATAAAAAAATTTGACTTTGACTTTGACTTTGACGTTTTATTTCCTTAACAGCATCAAATAATTTATTTTTGACCCAGGAAAGTAAGTAGGTACCCAATTTAGGCGATGCGGTTCGCAAGTCATCGCTGTTTTAATTCCCTTTTTATCTTCACGCTTAATATGGTCTTTGGATCTTATAGTCGACTAAGTTCTTACTTAGTCGACTTCTGCGTGAGACAAAAACTAGCAGCAAAAAAAGAAACAATTTTAGTTTTTACAGCTGTCAGCAGGTTATGGATGCCAAGAAAAAACCTAGATGGTTCTAACAATCTACCTATAATACCTGGCACTTTGGTACCTAACACCTAAAGGTCTATAAATCCACTGCATGACCACGACCCTCTCTGTACTACTAGAGCCATACAGCTAGAGGATTTGGCCTACACTCTCCACACTGGCCAGACGAGTTGCAGAAGACTCATTGATGTTTATAAGCTTTGTTTAGCTTGTAATTCCTAAGTCGCCTTCTACGACAGCCACGAAAACACTTAGATTAGTCCTATTCTACTCTGCAGAAAACCACACGGCGTAGCGGTCAAAGTTCGCCCTGTGAACCGGAGATAGTGGGTTCGAATCCGACTGGAAAGCGTACCTACTTTGTGAAAAGTTGTTTTCAGTCTGGTTAAGATATTGCAGGGTTGAATTTTATTTATTTTTATTTATTTTTATTCATGGCAACAAACAGTCATGTAATTAAGGCATTTTAACAATAATTAATTAAGAATCTACTGCAGCAGCCGCGAATGAACAGGTGTGCCTTACTAGAAAAGAGAAAAACAAAATAATTTTTTTTGAGGCGTAACAGTTATAGCTGTTAGCATAGTAGAACACGTAACCTTTAGGATAGTTTGTTATAGGTAAAAAATAAACCTGAATCCGATTATACGAAAAAGAAAGATGATTCCAAGAGGCACGTATAAACTGTAGGTCTCGAACGCCATCCAGCGTTCGCTCAAACTTATCCCAGGATTGGTTTTGGTCTACCCTTCGTAGGTAAGACGGCAGTCGCTTTGTGTAAAAACCAGTAACGTCGTCAAATCACAAGTAGATAGCGGACCCCGGGCTCTGAAGCGTTACCGAAGAATCCGCTCGGATGGATGACTTTGGTACGCAACAAAATTAAGAATGGTGAATAACTATATGATTTTCATACGAAAATTTATGTCGAGTTTTGAAATTAGATCTTTTACAATAAAATAAAAAGTAAAATATAACATTTAGACGTGTAATTGGAGCCTCGCTTAAATATTTATTATTTTTTTGTAATTTTCCACTTCCCGGGCGGAAACCGAAGTGTCGAGCACAATTGTTCGTTCTCATGTCCTTGTTTATGGCGTTTTCAATCAATGTGGGGCAGTAATTTTAGCTACTAGGAATAATGGAACACGATATTTACGATGCAACCTATTTAAGATGTTAGCGATACGCAGATGGAAGTTAGACAAAATGAGGTTTTAAGGCAGGTTTTTCATAAAATTAGGTTTTTGATGAAAAACCGGAAGATGACACATTTTAAACTCAATTTCATCATAAACCTGTAATCCTACTTCCTATCCTACTTTCCTACTATTCCTACTAATATTATAAATGCGAAAGTGAGTTTGTATATTTGTTTGTTTGTTTGTTTATTACCACTTCACGCTTAAACTACTGAACCGATTTGGATGAAATTTGGTATGGATATAGTTTGAGACTCGGGGAAGGACATAAGGTACTCTTCATCCCGAAATTCCCACGGGGAGCAAAGCCCGCGGGTACAGCTAGTAATCCATATTTTTGATCAAAACCTGAACTAGTTTGGGTTTATGATCAATCTGATATATATTTCCAAACATGCAAGACAAATCGATGTGCATGCAAAAAAAGAATGTTTTATGCATTTCTAAATATCACTAATCAAAAAATTAAAGCATACTAGCAGATTTATAAATAAGCGGCCAAGCGCGAGTCGGACTCGCCCATGAAGGGTTCCGTAGTAGCAAATAACATAATATAAAAGTCTTATAGTTGTTTTTTTTTAAATTTTATATTTGAGTTGATTGAATAAAAGGTAAATTGCCGTTTATGATTTATGACGTATTAAAAAAAAACTACTTACTAGATATCGTTCAAACCAATTTTCGCTGGTAGTTTTTATGGTAATGAACATCATGTATTTATTGTAGTTTTATAATTCCTTTATTTTAAAAGTTACGGGGGGGGGACACACTTTTTTCCACTTTGGAAGTGTCTCCCGCGCAAAGTATTCGGTTTAGAAAAAAATGATATTAGAAACCTCAATATCATTTTTGAAGACCTATCCATAGATACCCCACACGTATGGGTTTAATGAAAAATAAATTTTTGAGTTTCAGATCTAAGTATGGGGAACCCCCACAATTTATTGTTTTTTTTTTCTATTTTTGTGTCAAAACCTTAATGCGGTTCACATAATACATCTACTTACCAAGTTTCAACAGTATAGGTCTTATAGTTTCTGAAAAAAGTGGCTGTGACATACGGACGGACAGACAGACAGACAGACAGACATGACGAATCTATAAGGGTTCCGTTTTTGCCATTTGGCTACGGAACCCTAAAAAGCAAGCACGTGGTAAAGGTTTCTTTATTACATCTTTATCCTTCTTTTTAAATTTGACGTATTGAATAGTTACAAAATTTCATTTTCGCGGCTTATCATAATCAGAGTAATATAGGTACTTGAAATTGAAACATTTCATTTCAAAATTGGACAAAAGATGGAGAATATTGATTGGATCATGCATGTAAAATTTTGATAAATACATTATTGTTTTCTTTTTACTTAGTTGCAAATGATGATGAATTGTTTTATTTATTTCATTTAAATTGATTTATTTGTCATAAAACAAAGCAAACCCGTGATTTTGGCAAGAACTTTATCATAAACCCATACTAGTTCAGGTTCTTAATCAAAAATCTGGATTTTTACAGGTTTATGATGAAATTGAGTTTAAAATGAGTCATCTTTTTTTATTTATTTATTTTATTTATTAGGTACACCAACAGGTTACATGACAAGCCTTATAATTAACATTCAGTTCTGTGTTCTAGCATGCAACCCAATTACAGGTACACAACATTCTTAGAATTTTTTAAGAAGCAAGTACTGTTAACTAAAAGTATAAAAATAATAAACATATTGAAATTTTGAAATCGAAGCTATATTGGAATATTATTGTTATTATTTATTTTTTATATTAACGCTCTAGGATTAAATATTAAAATTAATTTAACATGCATTATCTTTTTGATGGGATGACTGTATTTTAGATTTAAATATAGATAACGAGTCGTGGTAGATGTCCAGGTTCGGTTTTTAATAAACAAACCTTGATCAAAAACCTAATTTTATGAAAAACCTGCGACATATAGATATTGGTACGGAACCCTTTGTGCGCGAGTCCAACTCACATATGGCCGGTTATTTTTTTAACAAAAGTGAACACCCACACGCACATACCATACAAAAATCCAGTGGCTTTGCGAGCTGCGTCATCGATACTTTTGTCAGAAGTTGTCAAATATTCAAAAGGCCCCATAATTGGAAACTTTAGTGTAGCCGTCCAAACGAATTTCCACTCAATTACTCCACAGTTAAGGGCCATTATTGTGTGATCTATGTTATGGATATAATTCCTTTGTATGTTCTGACGATGTCTATTAGGTAAATTAAGCTTAAATGGTGTCTTTGACAAAATGAGGAGTTTGCCGTACAATGAATAATATACAACTTCTGTTTGGACCGGAAAGATCAATGCTCGTTTCTTGTGCCATGTATTTCAATTACGAGTAAGTACCCAGGTAATAGCGAAAGGACGATAAATAAAATTTTTAACAAAAAAAACCTACTTCGTTTTCTTTAAGTTTTTATCATTATGTCCAAAGTTTTCATATCTTCACTAATTAATATTGGACCAACTGGGTACTTTAATGTAGAGGCTTTTAAACAAAACCGTTCAACCTTTTTTATAAACAGTACTTCATAAAATAGTTTAAAGTGTTATATCTAGGGGTTGATCAATACCAAATTTTTAATAATATCTCCGTTTACTTTCAAATAATTTATTTAAAATAGTAGAAAAGGGCTACTCCAAGTCTTGCCGTGGATGTCATAGAAGGCGACTTAGGAAATATAAGCTGAACAAAGCTTATAAACATTTATGAGACCTCTTCAACACGTCTAGCCAGCATGGAGAGTGTAGGCCAAGCCCTCTGTCTGCTCTGGCCAAGTATGACTCTGGTGATACAGAGAGGGTCGTGCTCCTGCAGTGGAGACCAATGAACAAAAAATTCATGTACTTATCCCCATAACATGATTCACATTTTGGCCCATTCCCTCGATTGACTTCTACGATCTGCGCGATACGAGAAGCAACTGGTACATTCCAAGTTTATTATCTAGACTATCATAAAATAGGTATCGTGCGTAGGTACGTGATTCTATCTTCTACAATATTTTAAAACTAAATACCGACTTTAACACCAAACTACACAACTGTTTTTGATATAAATTCTATGAGACCACCTGGCTGGTATGCCCTTTCAAATAAAGAAAAAAAATCCAAATTGATCTCAGCGTCTTCGATTAATCGGAGTAAATACATAAAAAAATATATACTTGCGAATTGAAAAAAAAATTACGTAAAAAAAATTAATTATGAATTGATAAACTCCTCATTTTTTGAAGTCGGTCAAAATGGGCAAGACTTGACAAATGCGACATTGCCCGTTGACCGACACGCATCGATCGACCACCATCGATTGTGACAAACGGCCACTGGCTTGTTTACGGCTACTTCCGTTTCCGTTATAGACCGAGAGCTAGCCCGCCAGACTTTTCTTATTGTTTTTAAATCATTTTATTTATGACTAGCTGGTGACCGCGACTTCGTCTGCGCAGTATCTTTATAAATTGTAGCATGTGAGTCATTCTAATGTATAAACTATACTAGCTGTACCCGCGGGCTTCGCTCCCCGTAGAAATTTCGGGATAAAAATTATCCTATGTCCTTTCCCGCGTCTCAAACTATATATATACCAAATTTCATCCTAATCGGTTCAGCAGTTTAACCGTGAAGAGGTAAAAAACAAACAAGTATAAAAACTCACTTTCGCATTAATAAATCTTCTTCTTATCGTGTGTGTTAGTGACTAACACAGTGTCAGAGTTTTTAAACCGCCTTGAAGGCCTCTGACATGGTTTTAGGTAAATATGTCAAAGACAGTAACCGGGACCGACGGCTTAACGTGCTCTCCGAAGCACGGATCATCTTAGTTATCAGACAATCAGGTGATCAGCCTGCAATGTCCTAACCAAACTAGGACAACAACCCAAAGTCGTTGCCCCCGCTGGGAATCGAACCCGCTACCTCCGGATATAAGCCGAACGCTCTAACCACTACACCACGGAGGCAGTTGCATTAATAATATTAATAGGATTATTGTCAAGTTTCATTATAATCTATTTAGTAGCTTTTACGTAAACGTACCAAACATCCATACTTACAAACTTTCGCGTTTTTAATATTATTTAGTAGGATAGTTGGATTTCGTAGTGTTAGATATTATGTGCTCCTTCGTGCTTCAGAAAGCATGTATAAGCGTATATGCCGTTGGTACTGGCTTTCATTATGATTGGCAGCCTTCAAGCCAAAAAATCTGACATATGTGGGCTAACACACGAAAAACAAAAAAATAATAATAAATGGTCCCAGAGTATTATTTTTAACGCCTGACAAAAAAGAAGGGTGTTATAAGATTGATGCTAAAGTCTGTGTGTCTGTGGGTCTGTCTGTCACACACACACATCGTAGCTCTCAAACGAATGGATTGATTTTGATGCGATTTTTTTTTAAAGCTGACTTGATCGAGATCGTTCAAACATAGCTAATAATTATTAGCTATGTTTGGCAGAGATATGGGACTTATGTTTGGTGTCCTTTTTTTAATTGCTAACTTGTTCAATAAGAGAATCAGGGAAACATAAAACGTTTAGTTTTCTAATTCACCGTTCGCGTTCCGAGACCACTGCATCGTATATTTAAAACCGTCGGATCAGCGATAAAGAATATTTTTTTACGCAGAAAACTTAGAAAATCCGTCAATTGATTTTAAGCAATTCAACATCAATAAAAAAGTAGCGTGAAACGGATTCTCCTTAATAAAAACATTGAGGTTTTGTTGACATTTTTACGCTACAAATGCCAAAATTACAAGTTGTCAAGACCACTCGTTTCAAATCCTTCGCGTACGATCAATACAAAAATATGCCCCCTTTTGGAAATGCTCGTCTAAATTATTGTGCGACTTCCAATTTCAAAAATCCGATCTCCAGTCATTTTTTCGTTACAAGGGGCCAAAGATTGCCACAGGGTTAAATAAATAAATAAATAAATAAATATATATATATAGGGACAAATTACACAGATTGAGCTAGCCCCAAAGTAAGTTCGAGACTTGTGTTATGGGATACTAACTCAACGATACTATTTTTTATAACAAATACATATATAGATAAACATCCAAGACCCAGGACAATTTGAATAAGGCCATTTTTCAACTTGCCCTGACCGGGGTTCGAACCCGGGACCTCTGGGTGGCGGACCAGCATGGTGACCACTACGCCATGGAGGAGGAGGAGGAGGGTTATTCTAAACATGTCTCCTCCATACTTCTTTGTCAAATCAAATCAATAACAGTTCAAATTTGATAAGTTCGATCACCCTACTGTTTTATTTACTTCGCGTAAACACCGAACAAAGCATGGGTTGCGTGAAATTACACGTTAATAAAGTCGGTTGTCGGGCAAATTGCCGTACCTATACGCTGCATACTTTATAACTTAAGTATTGGGTCCGAGTGATAACAATTTATATGTGGACAGTGTTGCCAATGTTCGAATAACCATTTTTCTATAAATAATAAATAGCTATTGAGTAGTTTGTTTTATTTTGCTTTGGCAAAAGCTGGCAGAAATAAAAAGCAAAACATTAAAAAGCATGCACTCGTCTATGCAAAAAAAAATGTGTTTCCGCTCTTATATGTTATCTGATCTCAATGATTTTTTAGTATGTTATTAACGCAAGTTATATGATTTTTTATTATGTTATTTACGCAAGTTACCTATAAAAAATGATAGTGTATGTTTTTTACAAAAGTTATAAGATTTTTTAGTGTGTTATTTTTACACAAGAAGTAGATGAAAATGGCACGGGACTGTGGGAAATGGCGCAAAAAAAGGGAGGCAAATACCCAGCAGTGGGTTGATGTGGGCTGAATATGATGATGATGATTTATACAAGAAAAGACTAAGAAGATGAATAGGTTTTCCCCTTTATCAAAAATATACATAAAAAAAATCTTTATCAGGTGCTTTTATTATATAAGTAAAAGTATTTTAAGGACAAGTTCAGTTTATAATACAGTTACTTAAAAACTTTTTTAAAGAATACTAAACGAATAATTCATTTATTTCTTTAGTACCCAGATCACATGGTTTCAATTTAAAAAGAACTTTGAATATTTTTTATTCAAATTTTTATTTTTGTAACATACTATTTTATATATAAAAAAAAGACTTGGCCCATGAGGGGATCGAACCCGCGACCTTCGCGTTATTAGCACGACGCTCTAACCAACTGAGCTAATGGGCCGATGATGCCGTCGTCGAAATAACGAACTGTATTACGCGGACATATGAGATTGTAATACGGATTCACTTTATCAAATTAAACCGCTATTGTTTTGATTACCGGTATTGTAAATTACGTTCAATTGTTATCATCAGTAATAATAATGTTTCAAAACTAAAAAAAAACAGAATTTACTCCCAAACTACACAACCGATTTTGATAAAATTTCTATGGGACCTGACAAGTATGCCCTTTCAAACAAATTTTCTAAATCGGTCCACGCGACCGATTTAGAAAATCTGTTTTAGAAATTTAAAAAATTTAAAAAAATTGTTAACTTCCTTTCTTTTTGGAAGTCGGTTAAAAATGCGAGATTGCCCTAGAGTAAATTGACTAGGTACGTGATGAACATTGTACCAAGCCTCGAATTTAAAAGACTTCCTTCTGAAGAAGATGGTCTTCAACCGCTAACTTGAAAGGTTCACGCATTATAGACATACAGAACGGACACTACTGAGGTCCCGCGAAATATACGTCCCCATTCCCCGTCCACGCACCTCTCCCCCGTTCTCGCCTTGTGAACGGTGTTGAGCGAGCGACTGCAGGTATTTGCAGTGCCGTAAATAGCCTTTTTGCGCCCTGTGCGAGCTTCTATAACTGCGCCCTTGTTTTTTTAGATATTATAGGTACCCTAGAGCAATGCTATGTATAGGTCTACTTTATTTCATTCAGGATGATAAAATAAAGCACAAGGAACTTGGTGTTGGTGGACCAATTATCTAATATTTTGGAAGAAAAATCTATTTTTTTAAAGAATTGATGTGGGCAAACAAGCAGATAAGCCATCTGATGTTAAGTGGACCCTTCGCCTATTATACCACCCACTGTGTCTCGCTCACTAAAACTCAATCGCAAGTTCACTAGTGCAAATGCGTTGCCCACCCTGATCTTGAACTTATCAGGAGCAAACCGAAAAAATAATAGTCCTGCCTGATCTGGCCGTTCTTGCGCCCCCCAGAGTCTACGCCCTGTGCCTGGGCACCGGTGGCACCGCCCTATTTACGGCACTGGGTGTTTGCAGCCGCCTCTACAAGGTGAAACGAGGGAGAAGTGTGAGGACGGGGGACGGGGTCGCATATTTCGCGGGACTTTAGGAGATTACATTCTATATGTAATACTTATATTAATTGACCGAGCGAAGCGTCTCAGTTTCGAGATTGGCTAAAAATGCTTTTGTCCGGCTGTCTGGCTAATCACGTCTACAGGTCGCACTTCTTAACCGATTCTTGTGAAATTTTCTGAGAACATTTCAAAATTACGTAGATTTTTTTTATCGAAGTTTATTTTTCAATTTTTTTCAAAATGGTGAAAGTATGATAATGAGGGGGGGGGGGGGGGGACTAGCAAGGTCTTCATTTCACAGAGCCACTTGCTGTTGTCCGGTATAGGTACGTTCCCTAAAATGTAAATCACAGAACCACCATAGTTATATGGTATACCGTAGGTTCCCTATCTTAAGTGGTTAACTCACCGCCACCAGCATACTGCTCTGGTCGAAGTAGTCCGCCACCGGCATCACGTTCCTGTAGAAGTTGTTCAGCTCCATGCGAGCCAGGCTTAGCACCACGTGGCCCAGCCGGGCGCCGTACTCGATCTGCCGCTCCAGCACCCGCTGCCGCCAGCTCACCAGCACCACGCCCGATATGGTTTGAATCTGCGAGCAATTTATTTATGAGTCGTCATCATCATCATGTCATCGATGTTGCTGCAGCCACAGCGGATGCAGCAGCATGGGAGGGATCATGTATTGGTTGTTGGTGGCGGGTGCACGCGGACTTCTGGTGGCTGGTATGCTGGGACTAATAGTAGATTTTTTTTTCTTTATAGCGAGATTGCCAGGAAGCAATTGATTAGGGATAAGGCCGCCATTGGCGAATTAAGGCTTCGCTCCCCGTGGGAATTTCGGGATAAAAACTATCCTATGTCCTTCCCTGGGTATCAAACTATATTTAGATGAAATTTTGATAGGGATCAAATTTCATCTAAATATTAAAATTCATATAAATAGCGTGAAGTGGTAACAAACAAACAAATATACGAACTCACTTTCACATTTATAATATTAGTAGAATGTTCTGTATTATTTTTGTGCAATAAAAGGTATTGTATTAGACATAATGAAATCATGAGTAATATTAGACAAGAGATATAAAAAAATCAATACGATTGTTTTCCATCGCGCGTTATTGAAAAAGTTCAAATATTTGTCGTGACTGCGGACCCGCTATCGACGATCTATGTACAAACATGAGTGAATCATTCGTGTTGTTTTGTAGGTACCCATATATAGAGGTATATAGTGTACTAGCTGTGTCCGTGTGCTTTGCTCCCCCTGGGATGTTGGGATAAAAACTATCATATGTCCTTTCCTAGGTATCAAACTATATCCATACCAAATTTCATCTAAATAGATTCATCGGTTGAAGCGTCAAGTGGTAACAAACATTGATTGTTTGTCAAACAAATATACAAACTCACTTTCGCATTTATAAGATTAGCATAGATCAAGTATTACTTGATCCATGATATTAGTAAGAATAGGAAGAATCAGAATAAGGATGAGGATTATTCCTAAAAACCACCCCTCAACTTTACTACCAGAATTTTCCGGAGTCCAGTGCTGAACCCATTCGAAACAAATTATTTGACAGGAAACGGAGATACCATTTAAGGCCATACCCAAATTTTCCGGGGTCCAGTGGCGCCTCCATTTGAAATAAATCATTTAAAAGGAAACGGTGATATCATTTAAAATTTCGTCTTGACCAACCGTTTTTCGCAAATGTGCGTAGAAAAGCTTCACGTTCGCATTTTAAATTATAAACAGTAGTTCATAAAAGAGTTAAAAGCGTTATCTAGGATTTGGTCAAGACGAAATTTTAAATGATATTACCGTTTCCTTTCAAATGATTTATTTTTAATGAGGGCGCCACTGGACCCCGGAAAATTCAGGTAGCCCCTTTAAAATTTTGTCTTAAATTTTGACCAAGCCCATATTTGCGAAAAACGGCCACTTTGGCTAATATGCGTGGTAAAGTTTCACGTTCTCACTTTAAACTGTAAACAGTAGTTTATTTAATAGTTTGAAATTATCTAGGGCTTGGTCAAGACAAAATTCTAAATGATATCTTCGTTTCCATTCAAATGATTTATTTCAAATAGGAGCAACACTGATTCCCGGAAAATTCATGTATCTCCTAAGTCTCCTTCTCCTAGTCTATTTGTTTGATTGGCTGTTTGTGGTATAGGCTTTTTTAAAAGCGCGGCCTTTGTAGCGCGCCGACTCCCGACGGAGTCCCGTATATTTATTTCATTGGAAGTGTAAAGTTTCTATGGGATCTATTAGTTGATAAAATAGTTTTTGAAAAAATGTTCAGCACTCTAAACTATCAGATGGTCAAACGTTCATGGGTCTGTTCGAGAAAAATTATAAAAGTGTAAAGTTTCTATGGGATCTATTAGTTGATAAAATGGTTTTTGAGAAAATTTACGGGACCCGCGCCGACGCCATGTATACCAATTCAGGAAATTAAATATATTTAACAATTGACTGGACACGCAAAGACGCAAATAAATTATTGTTATCTTATCAAGTATGTGAACAGCTAACACTGGTGTCAGATTTCTCGAGCTGCTTTAAGGCATCTGACAGTCAACAGGCAATAACACACTATTTAATTGTGCAGGTTTGCTTACGATGTTTTCCTTCACCGAAAGCAAGTGCGTGGTTGAAAATTACCGTATAATGTACGTAATATTTGTTGTTATTTTATTGTAATGCCCATAAGACAACAAGTTTTATATTAATTTATTTTTAAAATAGTGTCATTACATTTATCACAAATGTAACATATGAAATAATTTGCATTTCATTACGTATGCCTATGTCTATGTCGCGCGCATTTCAAATCCAAAACATTAATGTCTATGGGATTTCTATAAGACTATCATGAAGTTAGAGATAGAAACTACTCTTACGCAGTAGAAAAAAATTAGGTCTATAAAACTATACATATCTTTGGTATGAAATAGCACGTCGTGGCCTCATAGTTTATTGGAGCTAAATAGCGCCCCAATTATCAGTTTTTAATGCATCAACAAATCTAAAATCACGTTGAAAATTGATAGGAATTATGACGTTTTATTCTCTTTTTATACAAAATAATTCATTTAGGACCCTGGATACAACCCTATTTGTTAATTTAATTGGTCGTATTCATCAATGTCTTAAGAGTCCCCTTACCTGAGACCAAAATACAACTTTCCATACAAACGTAGTCTACGTTTTATTTCAAAACGACAGGTCCGATTGCGGCAAAATTTTGTGATTTCAAAGATATTGCAATTATCTAGGGTAATAACTGGTTTCCGACGGTAAAAATATGAACTTGAAATAGAAATACTGTTTTATATCATTTTTGACCATAGGTATGGGAAACTTCTAAATCGTTATATTTTCTTTCCAGTTCAGAATTTTACCGTCGGAACTAGTTATTAACCTAGATAATTGCAATTTCTTTACAATTACCAATTTTTACCGGAATCTGACATGTGGTTTCAAAATTAAACGTAGACTACGTTTGTATGAAGAAGTCTGGGGTAAGGGGACTCTTAAGTGATCGAAAAATATCATTAATGACTACTTGAGGTTCAATGGAACGATAGGTCATAGTCACAGCCTGACTGAGAGTTCATTGGAAAATGACTTTGCAAAAACATTATCTATGGATTGTGTTGTGAGTTATGACGCATATAGTGTACCTACACTACCTACTTAAGCTAGTCTTCTTTTGGTAAGTAAATACCAGAGCCTACCTCTATAAGGTTTCAGTACCTGGGTGGTTGCTCGGTCGGTTACATCTCATAGATTAACTACATTTTTTTTAAACTTGTCTAAAATCAGTACAAAATATAAAAATAATATATAAACTTGAACATAAAAAAAAAAACAAAAGTAAGTCACCGAGTGGAATTCGAACCCGTAACACTCTTTCTAGTGGTCAGCATCCTTAACCGCTGAGCTAAGTTAATGGCGGCCGGCGCGACGAAATTAGCGACCATATTCTGCGTGGAAAGAAAAACGAATGAAAACTCGAAAACACGCGTTTTCCCAAACATAAGACTAATCTAGATCGATTGTCTACCCCTGAAAACCCCCATATACCAATTTTTAGCTAAATCGTTAGAGCCGTTTTCGAAATCACAGAAATTTATAAATAAATAAATATACAAGAATTGCTCGTTTAAAGGTATAAGATGTTTCTTTAGAAAACAATATGTCCATAAGTCATGATTATGGGAGCATTAGAGCATCACCAGAATTGCTTTTTAGGTTTTCCTACCCTAAGGGTAAAAATGTGACCCTTACTTCTTCTCGTGTCGAACGAAAGCTCAAAATAAAATCAGATTATTTCCCTATAGGTTGCCACGATGACTCAAATTGTCCGTCTGTATTTATATTTATTTAATAATTTTACATACAGATATACAGTATATTTACACCAAAATATCTGCAAGCGTATATCAATTACAAATAGAATAATTAAAATTAAATTTAATTCAAAATTCTATCAGTGATTTAGACCGCGCAAGGCTTCTTGCCGTCTCTGAACATGAATCAGGACACTGGTTACACGCACTCCCCTCCGCCAACCTCGGAACTCTTTTCGACAATGGCAGTTTTCGAATTATCGTTGGACTTAGATTGGGTGCTGCCATTGTCGAACGCCATCTATGTTTATGTGGCAGTGTCGTCGACAGGAACGGACTACACGGGCTACACTGCCAACGCAGTGCCGGCAGATTTTCACGCCACGGCTCCATTAACAATATCGTTAAAAGGGCGCTTGCCACCATCGATATCCTTAATGTATTAGAACCTGTAGGAATAACTCGCGATGATGGCAAGCGTCCAGATGGTTTAACCCTTGTCCCTTGGGAGCGGGGGAGAGCACTCGTGTGGGACGCGACATGGGTCGATACGGTTGCCCCTTCTCGCCTCGGGGCGACGGTGTCAAGGGCCGGAGCCGCGGCTGAAGCAGCAGAAGACGCCAAACGGTGAAAATATTTCTTTTTATCTAATGAATATATTTTTGTTCCGCTTGGCGTCGAAACTCTTGGTCCGTGGGGTCCAAGTATTAAATTTTTTTTAAAAAAAATAACCCCTCGGCTTGTCGACGCCGCTGGTGACAAGAGGGCTGGCTCATACATCGCGCAGAGGATTGCAGTAGCTATTCAGCGCGGGAATGCAGCCAGTGTTCTTGGCACCATGCCACATGATCGAGATTTAGATTTTTAATTAAGATATTAATTTAGATTTATACAAATTAATGAAAATAAATTATAAATTAAATTAAACATTGAAATTTTTACAGATGATATATTGCTGTTGCCGCTGTAACAACAAATACTAAATAGAATAAAATAAATATTTAAGTGGGGTCACCATACAAAAAACGTGATTTTTTAAATAGATAATGGAATGTCACGCGCGAATCTGACTCGCACTTGGCCGGTTATTTATTTTAAATATTTTCTCAAACAATGACCTACGAACTTACTATGAACCACGATATCTTAATAGGATTTTTAAGTACGCATGGCGGCATTGGTGGCACGAGTCGTTTTATTTCTTTGGCTTATATTTTACGACACGAAGCTATTTCGAATGTTAGATTTAGTTACCTTCTAATCACACTAATTCTACTTTTTTTCTTATATTCAAGAGCTGGGCTCTTGTCGGTGGAGTGCTTTCCGTGTCGCTCTTTCTTTCGCTAAGTTCTTAGCCTCCTTATTACTGTTTTCACGTTTAATTATTCTTTTATCTGGTCGATAAATTTTCTCCAATGTTATAAAGGCGAAATTTTGTGTGTGTGTATGTTTGTTACTTCTTTACGCGCAAACTGCTGGAGCAATTATAACAAAATTTGGTATGCAGGAAGCTTTCACCCTGGATTAACACATAGGCTACTTTAGGTGCGGGTAACACCGCAGCGCGTAGCTAGTAATGTTGTAACGTAAATATAGTACTTACTTATTCAAAAAAAGTATGGCTATACCTATAGGGCATTTCTTCAAATTTCGTTCTCCGCGTAACCTTTGTGGCGAAATTGAAATTACCAATAATCTTTTGAAAAAAAAATACTACGCTATAGATGGTTTAAAAGCAAATAATATACTGTTTGAAAATACTTTCAAATTGACTAATAAATGATAAAGATATAAAATTCCGAAAAAAATCTGCCCATGAAAGTTACTATTGATACCACGAAAGTTACGCCAGTAAAAAATACAACTCAGTTGTAGCGAAAACTTTAGTTTTCGCTACAACTAAATATATTTTTGCATTAAATAACAATCAATCAAGACAAGCATATGCATTGCACCAGCGTTCAATGTTTAAATGTTGAATTAGCATCACTTTTCTATTTTTTTTATGAATTAAAACTGCATAAATTTATAGTTAGTGTAAAATTAAACAAAGCAATTTTTTAAACAACATTTTTTAATCACAAATTCGAACATTATTTATTTTTCTATTAATGGCTAAAGAATATGTGCGAAACAAAATAATTAAAAAATGGTTTGACATAAAAATTATTAACTTATAGGAAGTTTTAGGCTTTCTATGACTAATTTTTAGATGTAATTTTTATTATGTTGGTCAATTGCAATTAATATAATTCACAGACAGGTATTATTTCTTTTTTGCTTTTGTAGTAAATTTCTCTCGGCTTTGCTTTTACAATATTGTGTAATTCGGTATCTTTTTTATTTTTTTCTCTACTTCTTATTTCGGCTAATCGCTTTTTCTCCAGATGTAATTTTTACGGCGGCATTTTTAATTTAAATACGTTAAACCATTAAATTCGTTAAGTTATGATAATTCTTTAAAAAAATTTACACACTTACAAATATGCATACAAAGTCACAAACGTGGATATAAACCTGTATACAAACTTGTCATAAACTAAAATACAGAACCAAATTCAAACTCTCATATAAAGTAACATACAAACGAATACTTTATTAAAGCTAAACAAATCCAAAAACAAACTCCAATGGAAACTCACACATAAACTCACATTCTTACTATCATACTAATTCAGAAACTCACAATCAAATTCACAGACAAACTAACCAACCAAATATATAAAACCAAACACAAGAAAGTAATTATACTTCTACTCGCGAGAATATTCTTCGGCCGGCTCATCGTTACTTACACATACTAACACTTACCAAGAAATACCAATACTTTCCAACACTGAAATACATATATTACAGTCAACGAATAATTGTGGATGGAAAAGTCGAAAGCAGAAATTTTGACTCGACATCTTTGTTAGGACTAGTTAGGACATAAACATACTAAAAGTCCTTACCCCTCCGAGGTGAGCCCGCGAGGGAAGGCCCCAAAAAAGGTCCCGTTTTTTGGTTTTTTGCTTACATCTCGAAAATGGCGCGTTGTACGAAATTTTGTTGTACTACATTATGAAATCTGATAAAATTGTCTACAACTATGGCTTTCATTTTTGTATCTATCTCCAATTTTTACCTAGGTATGACGTACGAAAATTTTTCGAATTTTTAAAATGTGTTCTGCACTCTGGGCGTATTCGGACGAAAAGCGCACGCCAAGCCCACGTCCAATGCATGCCTTTCATTGCGTTTCTATCCCCATAGTTCAGGAGGAAGGTGTCCAAGCTAGTCCTAACAAAGTTGCCGAGTCAAAATTTCTGATTTCGACTTTTCCATCCACATGCCCCTTTTGAGCACTCATTGACCGAACTAATACCAACCCATAGCAACACTTACATATACCATAACATACCGACACAAGCAAACATTGTTTGAGAACATTTTAATAGATGTTTCATTGTATTAGATTACTCGTATATTAGAAACCGCTATAAGGAATATCACAAAAAAGTTTGTAATATAAAAAAAAAACGAAATAAACATGTTTTTAGTATTTTGTAGTTACGAACATAGTAAGGTATGATATAATATATGTAAAGAAATTAATATCATTGGTAATTTAGTGAGAATTAATAAAGATACGTAACTTTCGTGGCATGCTTTATAACTTTCGTGGCGAAATCGCCACGAAGTCCGCACCACGAAAGTTACGAAAATTTAACATTTTTTAAAATTACGGAGACAATTACGTATGAATTTAAAAACAAAATACTCTAAAATAAACTCGAAGGCATATTACATTTAAGGAGTGAATCGTTAAATGCGGAATAATTACTATTATTCTTCGAAAAGTGACCACAAAGGTCACTTGGGTTAGAGAATTTGAAAAAACTTAAAGAAATACACATCTGTATTTATTTGCAGACAACCGGTGAGCAGCGAATGAGTTCCCCACCAATGACGGGTCGCTATTGTTTATCCGCGCAACTAAAATTTGTACCTATGATTCAACTCGTTCTGAAGTTATGAGCTGTTTTGTATCGTTTTTTGAAAACTAGCAAAATCGTGTGACAGAGACTAAATGCTTCATAACTTTTTTTATTTAAGAGATACAATTACCATTTTTTGTACAACTATGCATTGTTTAATCATAAACAGTTAGAAATACAAAATTTACTGATTGGGTGATAAACAAAAAAGTTATACGAGAAGGCAAAAGCGCGCGCGTAAGTGTGACACGCGGAGAACAGCAAATTTGCTCCCGATTTGGGCATTCAAATATTATTTAAAAAATTACTGTACATGATGTATCTTATTTAATTATGATTTTGTATAGGGGTATAACCAAAGTAACTCCTGCAATCGGTTTTAAAACCATACATTGGTTAAGTTAGGAATAAAGACCGTGTGACAGTAAAAAAAGGCACTCTGAAGAAACACCCTATAGTTATCGCCTTAAGTTTTGTCTGCTCCGTAAGCTATAAAGATGTTATTAAATTGCTTGAATTTATTTAAATGTGCATACATTTAAAAGGAAGGTAAATAATTATTCAAAACTAAAGCTTGACTTCACCCCTCAACTACACAGCTAATTTTGATTTAAACAAGAAAGTAATTTTCCAAATCGGTCCGAATTCAAATAATCGGTGAACATATATAAAATTTCGCCATTGATAACCTTCTACTTTTTGAAGTCGGTTAAAAAATGTTAATAGCAAATTTTCTGTATTAATCTGACTTTATACGTAATGTTTTTTATATTATATTTAATTTTTTCATACAAGCTTTTATGGTGAGACCTAAGTACTTATCAAGACAATAATGCAATGTGCCCAAACTTGATGGGGTTGCGTCGTTTTCTTACAGGGTTCCTTTGGCCACCTTCCAGCTTCATCGTCAGATCAGTTTCTCGTCATAATAATATTGCATTGTCATCCGACTTAAACATGCGAAAATTCCGTTCAATCATCGGTTTAAAATTGCGTTGCAAGATTTGACCCAAACAAACATACATACATACAAGACACAATAGAAGTTTGTAACAAGATCCAAATATAGATCAAACGTGATTGCAAAACGTAACTAGCTCAGTCATCAATAAACTGCCTAAAAATAAATAATTGGCTGCATTTCGTAGACCTGCTACAATGACTCGTAGCAATCGTAGCTTCTTATGTCTACGATTATTCGTTCGTAGCACAAGTTACGAGCCGTAGAGCCTACGCGGTGTCGTAGAGCTTTAGCCAATTTTATTTTTAATTTCTCTTTTCTTAATTACTTTTTCTCTTTTATTTTATTTACTTCATTAACTTTATTATAATAAATGTAGTGTGCTTTATATCTTTTATAAAACTAGGCGAATATTTGTAGTTACCATGACATGAAAAACAAATAATAAAATAATAGATAAAAATAATAAATAAAACTAAACGGTTACTTGCACGCCTCATTAGCGGAGCGTTGTGGTAGTGCTTTACTCTAACATGTCAGGGTCAAGCATTTTTAACGGATTTAAACTGTCTCTATTATATTCTCTAGACGTGTGAATAACAACCTTTTTGTAGAAAATATTTGCAAGTACAGCATATAAAAAAATATTTAAAAAAAATGTTCGTGTACGTTCAGATCTCTATGTGAACGTTTGTGCCACGATTTCGCTGGAAATTCTTAATGTATTTGCCCCATTTTTTTTATAGTCTCGTCACGTCACCGGATTTTTCCCTATTGAAAATAACTATCTTATTAATAAAATACTCAAATTACCTTTCGAAAATAACAAAAACATACGAGACCATTGACATTGTTCTTTTTTAGGGTGCCCAAAGGGTGAAAACGGGACCCTATTACTAAGACTTCGCTGTCTGTCCGTCTGTCTGTCACCAGGCTGTATCTCAAGAACCGCGATAGCTAGGCAGTTGAAATTTTTACAAAGTATGTATTTCTGTTGCCGCTATAACAACAAATACTAAAAACAAAATAAAATAAATATTAAAGGGGGGCTCCCATTCAACAAACGCGATTTTTCATACATGGTACGGAACCCTTAGTGCGCGAATCCGATTCGCACTTGGCCGATTTTTTTTATCTTTTACGGCTTTGGATACATGTCTTTGAGCCTATTTTTTCACACATATTGCTAGCCCCAAAGTTAGTTCGAAACTTGTGTTATGGAATACTAACTCTACGTTACTTTATTTTATAACAAATACATATAGATAAACATCCAAGACCCAGGACAATGCCATAAAACATAGTCTAGTCCACAAGTGACATTTGCGTTCACCCCCATTACCATAAACAAGTAGTGTTCTAGTGACCACGAGCGAGGGCCCCGGGGATCAATTGTTAGGACACCACTACTCGTCTCTGTCGAGAGCAATTAGCAAGATAGGAGTAGCTTGCTGAGTTATATATGTTGGAGTCAAACGTACATACATACACCCGTATTACACCCGAGTTATACATATTGGAATCATACATAAGCCGTGTGGTTCCCGGCAGAGTAGAATAGGGCCACCCCAAGTCCTCCTGTGGATGTCGTAGAAGGCGACTTAGGAAATACAAGCTTCTTCTTCTTATCGAGTGTGTTAGTGACTAACACTAGTGTCAGAGTTTTTAAACCGCCTTAAAGGCCTCTGACATGGTTTTAGGTAACGACCAATGTCAAAGACAGTGACCGGGACCGACGGCTTAACGTGCCCTCCGAAGCACGGATCATCTTACTTATCAGACAATCAGGTGATCAGCCTGCAATGTCCTAACCAAACCAGGACAACAACACAAAGACGTTGCCCCCGCCGGGAATCGAACCCGCGACCTCCGGGTATGAGCCGAACGCTCTAACCACTACACCAAGGAGGCAGTAGGAAATACAAGCTAAACAAAGCTTATAAACATCACTGAGACCTCTCCTTCCCATCTGGCCAGCGAGGAGAGTGTAGGATCAGTACTGGCTGCTCAGTTGTGTGTGAGCTGTAGACCTCGAGTCACACCGATGCGTGTTATCGGATAAAAAAGTTGTCTTATAAGAGTAACAAAAGTGACATTTTGGAAAAAAAATGAAATTGCGCTAATATATTATTTTAAAGTTTTTAAACCCCTTTATTTCCACCATTTTCAAAAATTTCGAAAAACTGTATCGAAAAAAATATCACCACGCGTGTCACCCCGATCCGTTGAAAAAGTTGCGTTTTATAAGGGTAACAAAATTGACATTTTAGTTTTTTTTTTCGAAATGGCAGAAATACGATATTTTTAATTTAACCCCCTAAATTGCCATTTTAAAAAATTTCAGAAAACTGAATCGCCAAAAATATCTATAAAATTTTCTGATCGTCTCACAAACTTTCACGAGAGCTGCTTCGATCGCTCGGTCAGTCAATCACGTCTTTATCTCTAAACGGGGTAAACAGGCCCAGGGCTGTTAGACTCAAAAGTCATGATTAGCGTGATAGTTGGCGTTCACATGGGGTAAGGAAGCAAAATAGTGGTGGACTGCTAGCCGCATCGCCTATAATAGATTCTCGCCCATTCCCTCGATTGGCTTTTACGATCTGCGCAGAAAGGGAAGAAGCTAATACTGTTTTTTTTATTTTATTTATTTATTTAACTTCATTACAATATACATGTAAATGGCGGACTTAAGGCCAGGGGCCTTTTCTACCAGTCAACCAACAGGTGATGCTGAGAAAGTAATCTTTTGGGGTAAGCAACAGCAACTAACTAAAAAAGACAAAAAGAAAGGAGTAAACTTATAATTATTAAGTAAGTACATATAGTCGTATAATATATATCGTGGATAAACCTACACATAAATATACATAAATAATAATTCAAAAATAAACCATACATAAACTACATAAATACTACTTATATAGCCGGTGACAGTTTTTGAAGATAATGTGCACGCACTGCTCTCTTAAACGCAAGACGAGATTCAGCTGTTCAAGTCTAATAAGCATATTCATAATGATCCTCCCGTATTCCCGGTTACACCCTCAGCGGTAACGCTTCAGAGCCCGGGGTCCGCTACCTAACCTAGGTGATTTGACGAGGTTACTGGTTTTTACACAGAGCGACTGCCGTCTGACCTCCTCAATTGAGGAGTAATTAATTACGCTACGGTTAACATTGTAAAAATGTCCATTTGAACTAAATAAATTAATCAAATAGATAACTAATTTTATGGGGGACGAACGAGTCATATAATTAGTTACTCGTACCTGTTTGATTAATTTATCTAGCTCAAATCGACATTTTCACAATGTCACAATACATACGTGTTAACACATGGCCTAAGTTATGTTTTGTGAATGTGACAATTGTCATAATGATAATGTATGTATGTGTAAATGTTATGGATCAAATGATTAATTGGGACATTTTTCATAACGCCCAGGTATTGTGAATAATGACAAGCTTCTTTGGACTAAGTTATTAATTATAACGTAAAGTTCTTTAGTTATCACACTGCCTAGACATTATGTTTATTTTCATGTGGTTTTCGGGCAATCTGATAATACACACATAGGTAAACTGCACCTATAGTTGATTTATCTAAGGTCTATCGACCAAGTGACAAAAGCGACCAATTTGTACAGACATGTAGTGTGTATAGGTTATGGTATGCTATTTTTTTCTATAGGATTTATATGAAATACAGGCTAATGACATCATAGTTGCTTGGAGTCAAATAGCGCTCTTGATATCGGTTTTTCTGCAATAATAAATCTAAATCACGTTGAAAATGGATATGATCATGACAAGTGACATTATTTTGTGACGCTTTATTTTCTTATCAGTACCAAATAATTTGTTTTTGATCCAGGAAAGTACCCTATTCTTTAGATGTCCGATGTCCAGATATCCGGCTGTTCTCATTACTCACAGGTCGCATTGCTCAACAAATACACTATTTTCCAACAAGTCAAATCAGCAACTTTTTTCTAAACGTTAAAACAAACAGTTTCTATGGGATTTTGTATGAAATACAGGCAGATGACGTCATAAATTTTTGGAGTCAAATAGCGCTCTTATTATCAGTTTTTCTACAATAATAAATTTAAAATAACGTTAAAATGGATATGTGTAAAGACAAGTGACATTATTTTGCGACGCTTTATTTTTTTATTAGTACAAAATAATTTATTTTTGACTTAGGAAAGTACCCAATTGTCGTGAAATTTTGTGAGCAGGTTCAATAATTATGTATAATTTTTTGTCGATTCAGTTTCTCGAAAGACGTCGTTGAAAATTAAAAAAGAAATTAAACATTTAATTAATCCATTTAAAAAAAATCAAATAACGTCATAAGACTTTTTTGTTACACTTATGAAGACGCAACTTTTTGAACAACTTTTGTATCCGATAAACTTCAAGTGGTTAGGGGTGTGATGTGATGCGAAAGACTGCTAATTGGGTACTTTCCTAAGCCAAAAATAAATTATTTTGTACTAATAACAAAATAAAACTTCGCAATATAATGTCACTTGTCTTTGAACATGCCCAATTTAATGTAATTTTTAAATTTATTATTGCAGAAAAAGTAATAATAAGAGCGCTATTTGACTTTAAAAAATGATGACGTCATCTGCTTGTATTTCATACAAAACCCCATAGAAACTGTTTGTTTTGACGTTTAGAAAAAAGTATGACATGAGATTTGACATGTTGGAAAATAGCGTATTCTGCGTATTATATTTTCACCTACTAAGTACTTTCTTTCTAGAAATACTATTTTGTTAATAAAGTAAGATATATTCGGATCATTAGTTAATATAGGGCAAGTTTCCCTCTGCCCTTGACCCAAACAGTATTTTCCGAATGTCTTTGGAATCGATTAATATCAAGTAATAACTTGGACTGTTTGCTTTAACCAAAGAATTACCGTCCGTAGTGGTCGTTATAACTTTTACAAGACAGTCTTTTAAATATTTTTTTATTATATATTGTAAATACAGAAAAAGACAAATAATACTAATTATAGAAAATAGAAGAGGGAAAATGTTCGGTCATCTACTACGCCACGATGCGTTCTTTAAAACGATAATGGAAGGAAAAATAGAAGGAAAGAGAGGAGTAGGAAAACCCAGAAGAAAATTTATAGACCAAATAAAAGAAAAATTAAACGTGAAAACATATAAAGAGGTTAAGAACTTAGCGGAAGGAAGAGAGACATGGAAAGCACTCCACCGACAAGAGCCCAGCTCTTAAATATAAGAAGAAGATATATTGTAAATATGATTTTCAGGATCTTTCGCATCTCAGCGTATTCTCAGTTGCATCCTCAGCTGTAATGCTGTGAAGCCCGGGGTACAATTTCCGGCTTTTTAGGGTTCCGTAGTAAACAAGGAACCCTTATAGTTTCGCTATGTCTGTCTGTCTGTCCGTCCGCGGTCCTACTTAGAAACTATAAGAACTAGAAAGCTGTAATTTGGCATGGTTACGTATATCAATCATGGCAAAAAAGTCGTAAAATAAAATATGGAAAAAAAATTTTTTTAGTGTAGCTGCCATACAAGTAAAGAGGAAGTCAATATTTTTTTCTCTACAAACATATTGGGTGTGGTATCGTTTAATAGGTTTTTCAAAAATATTGTGAGCTTGGGAACACCATATTTCGATTTAGGGATCCGTGTCTGAAATATTTAGGTTTCAAGTAATTTTTTTTGTTAAAGTCATGTGTCCCCCCGTCTATCTGCTAAACGGTTATATATGGACACGTGAAAAAAATCACAGCTATAGTATACATAGATCTATCATAAAAAAATTCTATGTCTATGATAGTATATATAATGTAGATTAAAGGAAAGCTATAAGAGCTAAGTAGGGTTAACAAATTAAAAAGTTGTAGGTGATCAACTTATAAAATGGACTCGAAAAGGAAAATTTCAAAGAAATTCAATACTTAGCCGTTTTAGACTGCAAGTTGGCATTTACAACTGCGGAATACTGCGCGTGGCCCGACACGCACTTGGCCAATTATTCTTCTTTACTTTGCACGGTCTGAGCATCCTTGGTTGTTAGACATTTTGCACGCATATATAAATAGATATATTGATATAGCATTGTTGAAGATAATATAATTACTACATAACGTAATTAATAATTATTATTTATAAAGCATTCGAAAAAGATTGGAAAGTTAAGACCAGGGATAGAGAGCTATGGAAGGGAAAACGGGGGGAGGATTTGCCTCACAGTAAGACATTAAAACGGCAAAAGAAAAAATATGATTTCCTAGTTGTGGATTAGGTTTTTATATCATAACTGAATGTAATAAAACATAATTATATTTATTTAATAATAATGGATGTTCCATCAGTTAGATTATTAAAAAACAATTGACACGAATTTTTCGGTGGGAGCATGTGAGTTCCGGACTGGCTTGTGACGTCACCGCTCAGTAAAAATGAGATGTCTGCCTTTTTTATGTTTGCTTAGTCGTTGTATATAAATTCGATTATTGTAAATCCTCATTTTAGTTTTTACTTTGGAGACTTATTAGCACAAACAGAAAAAACTAATTTTCACAAGTATGCTTTCTAGTGGTATTTAATGGAAAACAGCTGGACCTCGGAGGCAGTCAATCTTTAAGTTCTCTCTTTATATTACTTACTAGCTGCCCCTGCAGGCAGTGTTACCCGCGGTAGGTTTATACATAAAAAGTAGCCTACATGTTAATCCAGGGTATCAGCTTCCTCCCCCCCCGATGTGGTTCCCATCTTGTCGCGATGAGGGGGCTCAGTACCTGCGGTTGCCTCGGCCGCAGGGAAGCTAAGAGGAACCCATTGCCCGGGTTGAGGCTTAGGCCTCCCCGGGCCCGGCGGAGGCCATTCCTGGCGGGAATGGCCTGGCTGTGAGGAAAGGAGGGTGACGACGACCACCATCCATCACGGCCGGCCACGCTGTGGAGCATGAAGAAGCACACGGTCCCGGCCGATAGCGGCTGAGAGGTGACACCGCGGAGTTTTTAGTGGTAACACCACATAACCTTACCGGTGTCCCGTAACCGGTAAAGTATCCGAAGGGATTTTCTCCGCGTCAAAAAAAAAGGGTATCAGCTTCCTGCATACCAAATTTTATTAAAAATTGTCCAGCCTTTGCGCGTGAAGAAGTAAGAAACACACACACTCACTCACAACTTTCGCCTTTATATTAGTGATTATGATAACAACTTACCTTATCGGAGTATTCAGCGACGTCCCTCATTGACCTGGGATACCCGGAGACCAGGTATGTCTTGGCTGTGGGCGCCATCTTCATTTCCAACATCAGAACCTCAGTCACCGTCTTACTGGACAGCGTGCCGAAGTCTTGCATGTCTGGAAAGAAATTAACAATCAAACTATCTTCTTTTACTTAATATGTCACAATCATCTGGTTAAATCTATCATTTAACTGGACGCCTAGCCCTTTCTGTAAAGGCAGGCATCCAATTAAATGGCTTAAAGACGACGCCAAGTTATTGAGCGTAACGTTTTACAAGATGGCTGAACGTAGTAGGTATAGTATTTTGAATTGGATATTGATGAATTTGTTATAAGCACGGAGCAGAGGTTATAAGTTTGTGGATTGAGTTAACAAATTTATTGACGTCTACTTTTACTAATACCTATTACTAAACACCTTGGCAAAATTTATAAAAATGAGTTTTGATGAGATGCTTTAGCGAAAAATAACATTCACCGCTGTTTGCGCTGTTGGTTGACGCCATTTTTGTTATGGTGACTACTAGCGCTGCAATGGAAAAAAACTGAACTAAATTTGAATCACTTAGCTGTGTCTTGGTCAGATCTTCAAAATGCTGACTTTCACGCCAAGTTGTCAAACGTTAAGTGATTCTAGTTCAATTAATAATCGGCCTAGACGTCCAATTAACGGCTTTTATATCCAAATGACTGCGATATACAGATATGCTAACAAAATAATTACACTAAAACTGTTTAAATCCTTCACAGACCCAATTTAATTTGAAAGTGGTTAAAAGATTAAGGCGATTCTCACATTGTCCCGCAGCGTAGCGCGTGAATGCGTGTAAGTATCTAACGTTGCTTGTAAGTATCTCCGTTTGTATAGAAAACACGCACAGTCCAATACACTGACACCGCGTCCACGCGCGTCGTTTTTGTATGGCGGCCCCGCACTACGCAGCGGTGCAGTGTGTTAATCGCCTAAGGGTGAATTCAGTTCATGATACTGAACATCTTTCGCCAAGGGTAGTAAAATACCAGGCACGAGTTGGCAGCACCTTCGTTGTTCCATTCTCTACAGCCAAAAGACGATCCACATAATAAAAAAATATTAATTCCTCTATTGATTCGAAAGTTACCAACAATAACTGTCCACGTTCCAAAAAGGAACACTCCGAATCGGACGATATTTATTTATTCTCAGAACATATCTTATTAATAAATACAAGGCACGCAAAGAAAAGCGCTATCGCACAGACATAAAGTATAAATTTCGTTGTAATCGATATCAGTTACAAATTCAGGGCCTTGAGACGGCACATGTGTTTTCTCATGGAGAATAGCCTCCGAGGGATCATTACAGCTGGTGGAACCTGTAATTTGACTTTCGATGCCACCCCACGAAGGTACCACTTAGGTGCATAGGGAATTAATGTATTTGTTTAATTTTAATGCACGTTGCAAATTCGAAGTAATTATAAATGTATAAAGGAGGTTTAGTTTTAATATTTAAGTTGAATCGATCAACATTTTAGAGTCTTTAAACCCGTCAAGTAGGTACTTTTCATACTTAAAAGGGGCCATCCACAAATTACGTGACATTATGTACTACGTTATACGGGGCGGAGTGATGGTGGGAGAGAATAAATAAAAAACCCTAAAAAGGAATCAAAATACGGTTTGCCAAAACTGATAACCACATTGCATATTAACGTAACGTGAATTAATTGAACAAACGGGAAAAAAATCTCACTAATTCAGTCAACTGAACTAGTGCCCTGAGACCCCCCCCCTAGAACAAAGGCCCATTTTAAAGTGCCTTCTTTTTAGGGTTCCGTACCCAAAGGGTAAAAACGGGACCCTATCACTAAGACTTCGCTGTCTGTCCGTCTGTTTGTCACCAGGCTATATCTCAAGAACCGCGATAGCTAGACATTTGAAATTTTCACAAATTGTGTATTTCTGTGGCCGCTATAACAACAAATACTAAAAACAAAATAAAGTAAATATTTAAGAGGGGCTCCCATACAAAAAACTTGATTTTTATAGATAATGGTACGTAACCCTTACTGCGCGAGTCCAACTCGCACTTGGCCGGTTATTATAATAAGTAAGTGTGTAACTAAGTTTAATTTTTCAAAACTAAAAACCTACTTTACTCCCGTACTACACAACGAACTTCAATAAAATTTCTATGGGACCACCTGACAAGTATACCATTTATAATAAAAAAAATAATTTTCTTAATCGGTTTATCCCATGCTGGTCTGGGAGAAATAAAAAAAACTTAGAATGTACCAGCTGCTTCTCTTCCCATGCAGATCGTAAAAGCCGATCGAGGGAATGGGCAAAACTGCAAATCATGTTAACAGGCGATGCGGCTAGCAACCCATCACTGTATTGATTGCTTTTCCATCTTCACGCCCACCATGACGCTAAAAGTGGCTTTTGGGTCTTGCGGCCCTGGGCTCTGCATAGAACCGCAAGACCCAAAATGCTCTGTCTGCCCCATTAGGGATAAAGACGTGATAGTATGTATGTATTTAATCGGTTTAGGCGTCTTCGAATATTCAGTGAACATTATAAAAAAATTAAAAGATCGCTTGATTTGATTAATAACCTCTTCCTTTTTGGCACACAGCCACAAAATATATCAATCATATTTAGGAAGTAAGTACAAGTGTTTAATGAAATTGATAGAAAAATCTGTGCTTTTAGAACTAACTTTACGACTTGGTTCAAAACATTATTCACCCTAATTAAGTCGACAGTGACAAGAGAGGTGTTAGGTGACATATTGCGGGAGGTCATCGTGTATTAAGCGGATCATTGTAAAGTTACTTAGCTCTCGTAATAATAAGACTGTTAATTACAATTATACCAAACGAATTAAAAGCGTTTGCGACGAACACACTTGGTAAGAATTACATAGTTATTGCATTTCGCTGCCCATTAGCCTGTTTAACATAAAACAGTGGTTATCATGCGATTACACCATACAATAAAGCAAGTGAACACGGAAACAGCGTCGACTATGTTGGTCCTATTTTACCAGTGGTGAACCTTTTTGTTTCATAAATTTGCATTTTATAAAGTTGCACACTGAATGTAGTGTTTCAATGTCAGATAAAAACTGGTAGGTTGTATTTTCTGAACTGTGAACTTGCTTTTACAATACAGCACCATATCTTTGCAACTCCTTGGCTGTTTTGGGTAATGTTTTAAAACTTAAAAGTTATATGGGACTTAATTAACCCATTCGCAACCGCCAATACCAGACACAATAAAAAGACAATGAACGTGGACATTTATAAATGTCATCCGGGTCTTTACGGTTTAAAACAAGATATAATAATTTTCGTCATGATCATCATCAGGTCTTTTTGTCTCTACGGCAGGAGCACAACACTTTATTTTATTACGGCGTTAAGCTCCTTCTGCTTAGAGACGCAAAGCCTGAAATGCTCTGTCTGCACCATTTTGTTGGCTGGCAGGGAATGCATCAGCGTTTTTGTAACAATATTGACTGCCCCCCCGAAAACACATTTCTGGCTGCAGCCATGATTTGCATTTTAGAAAGTTGCACACTGAAGGTAGTATTTTATGTTCTATTAGTTCGGTCAAACTATAAAGTGAATCATTTACACGTAACCCCTTTATTTCAGCAATCACTTGACCGATTTCGTACCTAAAATTTTTATATGTAGACTACATTAATGTCAAAAAAAGTTGACTGCTCGTTATTATTATGTTTTAATGCCTATCCATCGCCTTATAAACATAATTATTTATCTTCCTTAGCACTAGACGGTGCTACAGCTAATAATTAAAACATCAAAATCTTTTATGTGACTTATATGAAATGCAATTAATATTTTTAAAGTAACTACATTCAACACTTTCTTTGTCACTTTTTTGCTTTTTGTGTGTGCTGCCATCTCTGTGAGCCTACCCTGCAACTGCAGTTTTGCCTATTACAGGCTCTCCAATAGTTTCTATAGTTGGTATCTGTTACGTTAGTAATTATATTATCTTTGATAGCGTTCGACAAACGCTGTCGCCAAAGCAATGCATATGATATAAAATTTCATATCAATTCAGTTTTGAGATACATACATACATACATACTATCACGTCTTTATCCCTAATGGGGCAGACAGAGCATTTTGGGTCTTGCGGTTCTATGCAGAGCCCAGGGCCGCAAGACCTAAAAGCCACTTTTAGCTTCATGGTGGGCGAGAAGATGGAAAAGCAATCAATACAGTGATGGGTTGCTAGCCGCATCGCCTGTTAACATGATTTGCATTTTTGCCCATTCCCTCGATCGGCTTTTAATATCTGCGTGGGAAGTGAAGCAGCTGGTACATTCTAAGTTTTTTTTTATTTCTCCCAGACCAGCATGGGAGTTTTGAGATATTTTTCAAAATGGCAGATAGCGAAGAATAACACCGTAAAAATATTAGTCAAACTCGGGAGGTCTACAGTTCACAGAGCCACTAGTAGTATACAATAGTAGATATGTCCAGTAGCATTGTTTACATGTTTTGTATCACGAACGGAGCCCGGAATCGATCAACACGTGACATTGACGGTAGGGTTGGCGGTGGTCATTGTCACTGATTTTCTTAACATATTATTGTGGTGCCGTAACTAGTAACTGCCCAAGGATAATAAAATAATAAAAATAAAAATGCCTTTTTATTCCATTATTCATTGTACATGCTTGCATAATTTCATCATTATCATCATCATCAGGTCTTTTTGTCTCCACTGCAGGAGCACGACCATGTACTAATAGAGCTACACTTGGCCAGAGCAGCCAGAGGACTTGGCCTGCACTCTCCTCGCTGGCCTGACGTGTTGGAGAGATCGTGTTATAAGCTTTGTTTAGTTTGTATTTCCTAAGTCGCCTTCTACGACATTCACGGAAAGACTTGGAGTGGTCCTATTCTACTCTGCCGAAAACTACACGGCAAGCATAATTTAAAACCATTAAATTTAATCAAAATATTGTAAAATAGATTAAAATTAGTAATATCTACATACTTGTAATTAAAATTAGGATTCAAATTTAATTAAATTAATATGTCACTGGTAGAGGCCTACTCCATTTGGTTTCACATTTTCTAGACAAAGAGCCCTACCTCATCGAGTAGCAAAATGGGTATAATTAGGGTGTTGCATATTAAAAAGATATGTCTTAATGTACAGGGTTGCCTGGACATAACCTGGAGCATTTTTTACAGTCAGCAAAAAAGTGATCATTTTTTTGGGTGTAAATTATCTCATCGAGTAGGTACGTAGTACATTCGATAGTCCTTATCAAGAAGTGCCAAAATGTATAGTTTAACAATTTCGTCGACCCAGCGTTTTGGCCACCCAAGAATTGGTTCTGGTTTACCCTTTGGGTTGCGGAGGCCAGTCGCTCTGTGTAAAAACGATTAACCAGTAGCGGACCCCAGGCTCTGAAGCATTACTGCTGAGGATGCAATCGGGAAAATACGCTCGGATGATGATAATTATTATGAAGCGGTATTTACACTAGTGGTTCTATTAGAAATATAGTCACTTATTGAAATTCGACTATATAAAACGCTACAGAAAAAAATCCCCTCTCTACTCCTCCCTTTTGTAAAATTTTCTCAACATCTTGTGTAAATTTATTCTAGCCCTTAGTGAGGAGTTTGGGAGGATTGAAGTCTGTCGATAAATAACGCTACACCAAACTTTTCCCGTTTTCCTCCCATTCGAATTATATATTAAAGTAAGGAAAAGTAAAACAAAAAAAAAAAAACAGAGATCCGCCATTTTGTTTATATTTTTCAAAAATGACTAAATGATAAACACTTTTGTTACGTAAC
Source organism: Acrobasis consociella (assembly GCA_963555685.1). Taxonomy (NCBI): domain Eukaryota; kingdom Metazoa; phylum Arthropoda; class Insecta; order Lepidoptera; family Pyralidae; genus Acrobasis; species Acrobasis consociella. The sequence goes on from OY743106.1 coordinate 2,927,914, forward strand.
TTTTTTGCATGAACAACTTTTTATCCGGGTTAGGGGCATGAAGTTAGATGGTAAAGTTAGGGTGACTCGCCAGGTCTATAGCTCACAAAGCCACTACTTAGTACATAGTGTAACTATAGATCTAAAGTGCAAACCATTGAGAGCTAGTGAAGTTCCGTTGCCGATGGCGTATTGCTGCAGAAGGTCCGTCATGTTGATGTGAACTTTATCCCCCCTCCGCTCTGCATCATGTTACAATGCTACATCCACTTATAACTAGTGTAACTACAGATCTAAAGTGCAAACCATTGAGAGCTAGTGAAGTACCGTTGCCGATGGCGTATTGCTGCAGAAGGTCCGTCCTGTTGATGTGGACGACCCCCCTCCGCTCCTGCATCGGGTTACAAAGCTATAACTAGTGTAACTACAGATCTAAAGTGCAAACCATTGAGAGCTAGTGAAGTACCGTTGCCGATGGCGTACTGCTGCAGAAGGTCCGTCATGTTGATGTGAACTATATCCCCCCCACGCTCCTGCATCGAGTTACAATGCTACATCAACTTATAGTGTAACTACAGATCTAAAGTGCAAACCATTGAGAGCTAGTGATGTAACGTTGCCAATGGCGTATTGCTGCAGAAGGTCCGTCATTTTGATGTGAACTTTATCCCCCCTCCGCTCTGCATCGGGTTACAAAGCTATAACTAGTGTAACTACAGATCTTAAGTGCAAACCATTGAGAGCTAGTGAAGTACCGTTGCCGATGGCATATTGCTGCAGAAGGTCCGTCATTTTGATGTGAACTTTATCCCCCCTCCGCTCTGCATCGGGTTACAAAGATATAACTAGTGTAACTACAGATCTAAAGTGCAAACCATTGAGAGCTAGTGATGTACCGTTGCCAATGGCGTACTGCTGCAGAAGGTCCGTCATGTTGATGTGGACGACCCCCCTCCGCTCCTGCATCAGGTTGTCGCAATGTGTCACCTTCCCGCTGCCTGGGCCGCCTGTAACAATTAAATTGCTGTTTAATAAAAACTATATCTATACATGTCATAAGTGTTGTACGGGACAGCCGACATACAGCAACATAGAAATAGTATATAGCTTATAGTTTGTACATAGTTGTAATAGGGCGCAAATAAAATATATTTTTATAGTGTTTTTATTCTCCCATAGTTAATAAGATAATAGAAATACATAGATAGATAGGTGTATACATAGGTAATAGTAGATACACTTATGTTATAATCATTGTAAATAAACAGATTTTTCTTTTGTGTTTTTATTCCCCAAATAGCTAGATAGCCTAGATAGGTAGGAAATAGATCCGATAACAGATATAGGTAACTCTGATAACAAAATAGGTTTTCGTTACAAGTACATAGTCATAGGCTTATAGTTCCTATTTCTTATTAGATTGTTATTATGTAACTTGCTAGAATCGTATTAATTTATGTAATAGATAAGGATTTTATATAGTTTATAGAAATAAAAGCCTATGTACAGAAAGCGTGAATGATACACGGACAGAGGGGCGCGCGAGGGGAAGCACACCGCAGCTTCTTATTGGCGCGTTTAATAGGCGGTATCGCAATAGATTGATACAGAAAATTATAGGATAAATATACGGCCATATCGGCATTCCGCACTGCCTGCTCGACTTCGCACTTCAAGATCGGACAACGGGTTATGAAGAAACAGCAAGACACAGTGTAAATACAGGAAATAGAACGCCACTCTGTCCGCCCGTACGTTCGTTTCGTCCACGCTCGCCGTACCGCTGGGTATATACACGATTACGTCGTGTTTTATTTCGTTTCTTTGATTCACCCCGTTTCTTTTGATATCAGTGTCACAAAGTGTTACGGCTTGAGCCTCCGCGTTCAACCGCGTCGTGTTATAGCGCACAGAGACAGACAGCGCCCGCATACATATAGAAGAGACCAACGTGTGGGTCCTACGGAAAAAGTGCGTAGGTCCGACACTAGCGCAACCAGTGTACGGTTCGTCACGTACAAGTGTGTCTCACATTAAACATGATTCCAAAAAATATTGGGGGCGATGGAGACAAAGTAATAAATGAAGATTTAAAAAAATGACAGTCTGTGTGTATTTTTGTACACGCTAATCTCCGGAAATACTGGACGCATTCGAATGAAACTTTTAGGGAACAACATATACGGTTTATATGATTTTGGAAAATGGAACACCTAATGCAGAAGTAAAATGGTCCAGCTAAACTATTATAAATGTAAAAATGACGCCGTAGCAAATGTTGTTCAGACTGATGAATCTTTTCCAGAGACATAAAGTCCACGCGAACAAAGTCGTGGGCTTCGGCTAGTGGTAAAAATAATTCTGTCAGAATGTCTATGAGAAAAGAAAAACTATAAACGTACCATGCATTCTCTTCCAGATCGTAAAAGCCGATCGAGGGTATAGGTTGCAATGTGAATTATGTTTATACTTTGATTCCTTTTTGGAAACTGAAAATTGCTTTAGCTAGGCTGGCTAACTTATTCGACAAGTAAGTGTCGAATGGCTTCAAGAAAGCATAGTTCCGCTTAGCCTTAGTTTGGTTAATCCTATCCTACTTCCTACTAATATTATAAATGCGAAAGTGAGTTCGTATATTTGTTTGTTTGTTACCACTTCACGCTTCAACCACTGAACCTATTTAAATGAAATTTAATATGGATATAGTTTGATACCCAGGGAAGGACATAGGATAGTTTTTAAAGCGAAGCCCACGGTCACAGCTAGTTTATTTATAATACCTTTTGAAAGGCAAACGCTCTAGGAGTTCTGTAACTAAATTGTATCTTACTTAATCCAAGCTACAATGCAACGCTACGACTTGTCGTAGCAAGCTCTACATGTTGTCATAGCAGTCTACGAAGCATGTTGTCTGTCGAGTCGAAACGAATCTGTTTGATTATGACAACTCACTAGACGTGAATATCTTCAAGTCTTTAAGAGGGACCCCTTAAAGATGTGTACACCAACAAATGGCATAGTTTGGGTACCTTAATTTCGTATATACGTTTTATAAAATCAATTATTTTCAGTTTAGTTAAATAAAATCAATTATTTTCGGTTTCGTTCGTGATTAAGTGTCCAAAGACAATTTTATTACCTAGGCAAATTAAAAAAAACCGACTGTCATAAACGCCATCTAGTGATAAGTAGCGGAACTACATTTTCGAATTAATGAAACTAGCCATCTATTATTTGCCTGGGAAAACTCTGACTTTTAAGCTTTAACCCCCAATAACTTTTAAACTGCTGAATTTTAATTTCGTCGTTTCGTTAAAAAATTTGATTTTCGTCAAACATAATTAAGCAACACCGAAAGAGAACTTGCTTTCTCAAAAAAAACGCGTCGAAAACGATCCATCCGTTCGAGCGCTATATGCCACACACAGACAGACCGACATTAGCGTCAAACTTATGACAAACCTCTTTTTGTGGGGGTTGAAAATTAAATGATTTTAAGTTTAATTAAATTACATTTTGGTATAGTTACTGCGCCCACCTTGTTTCAAAATATTTTTTCCTCCACCCAAAATGTTGGCTAGAAGAAATTGCATATAAGTCCGCCTTTGTGCCTAAATTGCTTCTTGTTGTTTTTGTAATTTTGTGTTTTTTTATGGTGCAATAAAGTTGATTTGTATTTGTAACCAGCCAAAGCCCGTGACTTCGTTCACATGGACTTTATGTCTCTTGAAAATGCTCATCAGGCTGAACAACTTTTACTAAGGCGTTATTATCATATTTCTTATAGTTTAGCTCGACCATTATAGTTCTGTATCAGGTGTTCCATTTTCCAAAATCATTTATACCCTATATGTTGCCCAGGATTATCAGGTAAATAACAAAAAGGTTTTATTCGAATCCGTCAAGTATTTCCGGAGATTAGCGTGTACAAACAGACAGCCATTTTTTTTTTTAATTCTTACTCTATTACTATGTCTCCTTCGCCCCAGATATATATTTTTTGGAAACATATTTAACTAACTGTAACCCGCGACTTCGTCCGTGTATAAGTCGAAAATGGTTGTAATAGTATTTTTAATTGTTTTTTTGTTATCAATTATGGCAATTATTATATATATATGAATTATTAAGTTAAAATGTTTGAATATAGTGTAGGGATTTAAGAGGATAATTAAATTTTTTCCTTTCCTTTTCTCGACGACTTGACTTGAGCGACGGAACGCTTCAGCATGTCCTAGGCAGTAGGTCAACCCATTTCATCTCTAGGGATTAAATTTTGTAAATCTTGAAACGCCTACTTACTCATTTATCGCCAGAGAACTCCTGCAAAGTTTCGAATAAAATGGTCTAACTAATCTTGTTTTTCCATACTAACTTTGGACCCCGTTTCTCCCCCTTAAGGAATGAGTTTTGAAAAATTCTTACTCAGTGCACCCTTAGACCTCATAAGGAACCTATGTCACAGATTACTAATAAGTTACTACGTAACCTATGTGCCAAATTTGAAGTCTCTAAACCCATTGGTTTGGGCTGTGCGTTAATCAGATTGAATGTCAGTCAGTTAGTCATTCAGTTTCTTCTTTTATATATATGGATGTACAGACAGACACACTTTTTTTACTGTTTTATTATATGTATAGATAGATATAGGTAGATTAACTCACCCAGGACAAATATAACAGGCACGTTGGGCGGTTCAAACTTGACGTGGCTGGAGTTCTGCATGGGGAAGGCGGCGGTGGGCGGCGTGGCGCGGCCGAGCCAGGCGCTGTCGCGGCGGCTGCGGTCGCCGCCGGTGGTCTCCAGCTCTTCATTGTTTTGTTCTGGGAAAGGTTAGCACCTGTTTATTGTTTTGTTTAAAGTTACAGATCATAAAAAAATATATTTTTTATTAAAACTAACGTGAGATCAATCATTATTATATTGAGTGAACGGATGAGGTCGAAACATGTCGGCAGTAGCTGACTCTATACGTGAGGAACCCGTTCACTAAATATAATAATAATGGTGATTGATGTACTTATTCTTCTATGGACAAAGAAAGTAAATAATAAAGATATTTTATTTTTATTTATTTAAGTTGATAATTGACCTAGCGAGTGACGTCTCAGTTTCGAGATTAGCCAAATATGCTTTACCTACAGGTCGCATTTCTCAAACGATTCTCCTTAAACTTTGTGAGCTGGGTCGATAATTATATGTAAGTATAGATTTTTATATCGATTCAGTTTTCAATTTTTTTTCTTGAAAGTAGAAATATTGTTGTAAAACATACTACGTCTATATTCCTAATGTAAATAGTTTAGCTGGACCTGTGTGGTTCTGCATCAGGTGTTCCAGATCTTTGATTTTTATAACTCAACAAAAAGTGCTCAGCGGGGTAAACAACTTTTGCTAAGGCGTCATTTTTAGGGTTCCGTACCCAAAGGGTAAAAACGGGACCCTATTACTAAAACTTCGCTGTCTGTACGTCTGCCCGTCTGTCCGTTTGTCTGTCACCAGGCTGTATCTCAAGAACCGCGGTAGCTAGACAGTTGAAATTTTCACAAATTATGTATTTTTGTTGCCGCTATAACAACAAATACTAAAAACAAAATAAAATAAGTATATAAGGGGGGCTCCCATACAAAAAAACTTGATTTTTATAGATAATGGTACGGAACCCTTCGTGCGTGAGTCCGACTCGCACTTGGCCGGTTATTATATTTCTTGTCGTTAAGCTGGACCATTAAGTTTTTGCATCAGGTGTTCTGGATCTTCGATTTTTATATCTCAACTAAAAATGTTCATCAGGCTGAACTGCTTTCCAAAATCAATTATAGCCAGTATGTTGCTCAGGCTTAACAGCTACATAACAAAAAAAGTTTCATTCGAATCCGTCCAGTATTTCCTGAGATTGGCGTGTACTAACAGACAAACAATCGCCAATAGAAAAATTATCTTTAAACTTTAAATGATGATAACTTTTTTATCTGACAACAGATTTCGATGAAACAAAGCCTGTATGTAGCTCAGGGATGAGCTTAATCTTTTAGTGAAAACCGCGTAAAAATCTGTTCAGTAGTTTTAAATAGCGAGTAGATACAGACAGACAGACAGACAAAAAAATCCAAAAAATATTGTTTGTGTTCTGTTACTCTTTTCTTATCGCCCACATCCATTTTTTGTAATTTTTATCAAATGTACAGACACGCGGTTCCTACTGTTTTATTATATGTATTGATTGCATACCTGAAAGGGTAAACTGTTGATACTTTAATATTGTACCACTTATTTTTACACAGTTTATGCAATAAAGAATTTTGAAGTTTTAAATGTAAACCTTGGCTTTAACACAGGTTTAACTTTAATCAATTTTAATGTCGTAAAAATAATAATGCACTATACTGCATTTTTATATGTTTTACGTATAAAACATATAAAAATGCCGTATAGTGCATTATTACGTATAATATTCATGTTTTATAATCTAGTAATTGGGCAATAAAGGCCAGTAGCGGCCTGCTGGCCTTAAAACCACGGCTTAAAACCTTCACAGCGACACGAAACAATATTTTTATTTGGGATACCACGTTGGGCGCCAATCTATACATATAATAAAGCAGTAAAAAAATGTGTCCGTACATTAAAAATATTTTTAAAAAGAAGGGGTAATGCTAAAATAGCAATAGAGTAAGAATTTAAAAAAATGTCTGTCGGTTTGTTTGTGCTAATCTCTGGAAACAGGTACTGGACGGATTTAAATAAAACTTTTTGTTATGTAAGTAATTTGTATGGCAACATATATGTTATAATGTATTTTTGAAAATGAAACGCCTGATGCAGAACCATAATGGTCCAGCTAAACTATAAGAAACATAAAAATAACGCCTTAAAAAAGGTTATTCAGCCTGGTGAGAATTTTCCGGAGACATAAAGTCTACGCGAACTAAGTCGCGGGCTTCGGCTAGTTTACAATACGGATAATACTCGTAATAGTATATGAATGACATATGACTTAGGCCGTGGTAGTAACCACGGCCTAAGTCATATGTCATTCATATACAAGTTTATTTGCTAAGTAAAAAAAAAGAACACCATCTAGTGTTGAGTAGCGGAACTACCGATATGATTTGATATCCGTAGCGCAATCTATATTTTGCTAGAGAAAGCCCAGACTTTTAAGCGTTAACTCCCAGTAACTTTTCCACGGCTGAACCGATTTTTATCAAACATTGCTAAGAACTACCGCAAGGTAACTTGTTTTCACGTAAAAAAACCGCATCGAAATCGGTCTATCCATTCGAGCGCTGCGATGTCATAGACAGACAGACCGACAGACAATAGCGTCAAACTTATGACACCCCTCTTTTTTGGCGGAGGTTAAAAATACAAATAAAGATAAGTTTATCACTTCTTTATGTCCAACACACAGGTAATACAGAGCTGTAAGATTCAAAGGCCACGTTTAGCATGATGGAGGGCCTTGAAATGGAAATCAAAATAGTAACGAGTTGCTAACCGCATACCTACATGACTGAAAATTTTGCCCATTTCTCCTCGACTGGGCTTTTAAGATCTGCCCGGGAGGAGAAGCAACTAGCATTATTTAGCATAATTTAGTATAAGTTTATTTTATAGCTTAGTTTAATTTGGTTTAGTGTAGTTTTTTTGTTGTTATTTCTTTTCTTCTCAATAAACCTACGTGGTTCACAAAAAAACATTTAGTACATTGTAAGCAATTTTTGTTGTGTAGACTTAATTTATTTTTGTGTTAGGAACACTTCAGCACCGGCCTTGCTGAAGCTTTCCGTCGCTCTCACTCGCTCTAGCAAAAGATGGTTCTGTGCGATAGAAAAGGATAGCTGAGCATAAAAAAGCGCTGTTTCGTGCTGATAAATGAGATCTAGACTTAAGGGTATATTTTCTTAATGTATTACACATGGATGTTTTTCGTTAGGTTCGACCAAAATAGCCAAAAACGTGGTTACTCGTACAGTTTTGATATTTTATATCTCGCATGTTGCATACCAATAAAAAGTACACGATCTACTTAGCCTTCTCACTTGACGTCTTAACTAATTAAGTACTTAATTTACATTTTTATCGCCGTATTGGGTGAATTGGGTCATAAAGTTAGTTAATGTGTTTAGTAAAATCCTGAAAAATTACGGGGAAGCCCTCTGATTTTGTCAAAATATCATATTACGTAGTTCCGAAACTTATCATTAGATGGTGTCGTCAGAATTTTTAATTTACCTATAGCAATTAAACTTGTTCGTACATGTATCTACGCGGCAATACTGGTGTCAGATTTTTCAAGCTGCCTAAAGGGATTTGACATAGTTTGACGACTGCCATACAATGATGACAGCCGGGACTAACGACTTAACGTGTCCCCGAAGCACGGAGGGACTGAAGATTTTTTTATGCCACTGTAGTCACCTAATCATACGCGACCCACGCCCAGTATCACTTAACTTGCGTAAGCGCTTATTAAGCGTAATCAAACCGGGCCACCGAGCTCGTCAATTTCAATCAACAAAACTATTTTTAACCCCCGATGCGATGTAAAAAGAGGGGTTTTATAACTATAAGTTTGACGCGTCTGTATCGTAGCTGTCAAGATGGTTCTTTGCTATGTTTGATTTAAATCGGTTCAGCCGTTCAAAAGTTATTGGGGGTGAACGCTTGAAAGTAAAGGGTTTTTAATTTGCCTAGCAAAACTTGTATCCAAATAAGGAAGTTACCAACAACTCAAATCAGATACTTTATTCTTAACGTCTTATTTCCAACAACTCAAATCAGATATTTTTTTTCTAAACGTCAAAATAAACATTGTCTATGGGATTTGTATTAAAAAGAGACGAATGACGTCATAGTTTCTTGGAGTCAAATATCGCTCTTAATATCAGTTTTTCCGCAATAATAAATCTAAAATAGTTGAAAATGGATATAATCAATGACAACCGACATTTTGTGTCATTTTATTCTATTAAAGTACCAAATAATTTATTTTTGACCCAATAAACTCCCTAATTGCTTCAGTCCTCGAATCCTTGAAGTCGAATCTTTGAGGAATTGTTTCCTAACAGAACGCATGGCTTGTCCATGAGCTATAAATCAGGCCGATCACTTGTTAACCTTGCGCATTGACACATACCCATTGTCCGACTGCCGCCACTCGATTGCCAAGGCTCTAGAGTATTTTCTTTTCTATAAAACATGGAAATAGTTTTTGCCTTGTATTGTAACTAGATTCCAGTTTTATTTGTAGCTTTTGACATTTCATTTATTTCTTCCGGTGGTACCATCGCCTATTACTTGCAAAAGTTTTGTCGTGGTAATTTTAAAAATCCGGATTTTCCTAATTTATTAAATAGAATAATAAAACTATGATGATTAATGCTAAATAGGCTATTTTACTGTGTATGTTTTTGGTTAATATTTTATATAAAACAAAAAAAAAAAACCACTGAAATGAAATATTTTTATACCGGGTCAAATGATCCCTAAAGTGGTGTATACCCAACAATGACCAGCAAAACGTAGTTTCTAACTAAAATGGCTCAAGGAGTAAAAATAATTTGATAAAAATAATGGGCATGACGAATGGAAAAACATTTTTGGCCCATCGGTTACATATTTATTAAGTAGATACTTACTATACAAATATTTTTTCTTTTCTCTGAGAAACAAAAAATGACAAAGATACAGCGCATTTAAATTTTGCATGACGTTACGGCTAGGTACAATTTTTACTTAACAGTGACGTCGCAAACGTTCACTCCGGAACTTGCATGCTCCGTATAAACGGAAAAATATGGTACCTTTATTTTTGGATAATCTTAAACACGGATTAATTACAAACATTCATCACCCCTCTTAGGTTTGTGGCACAGACCTATACATTTAAAACTGAGTTCAAACTAAAGGATCACGCACGAGCGTCTTATCCTAACGCATGCGACGAATTTCTGAATTGGCGCCCAACGTGTTACTCAAGTGATAACTAGTATTTGTTAAAATAATAGTAGAATGTATTTTCAATAGTGAAATTCGGGTATTAGTACTTACCAGTGTCTAAACAGATGCCCATATTCCATGAAGATACGAATTTAGCAAATCTCTTCGGCGGGAAACTTTGGACACTTAAAAACCTTACAGCTACGTTTTGGATTGGCACTTATAGAAAAAATATATATCGAAAACACGCGTCCAGCGCTGTTGTCTAACGGCCACGGGCAATCACACGCTGTCGCAATTAATAGTTTATCGATTGAAGGACGCGACCTTCGAAAACATACCTCAAAACAAACTAAATAAAAATCCCTCAAATACAAATTGTAATTTATCTCATCATTTTTATTTTAACTGATCAACTTGTCTTTAGTTATTCGGAAGTTGTGCCTTCGCGATAGCATTTCTGCTAGCGGTTTGAACCTAATTGTCATCGCGGGCCAACCGCTTTTCTTCGCGCCTAACACACAACTGAAAATTATACGTTCGCTTTCCAGCGTTACCTTCGAAAACACTGCCTCGCTCGCTTACACATATTGACAAATATAGAGTAAAGAAGGGATGGAGAATCGATTGAATAATTAAAGCGGCGTCGCGCTGAATGAAACGCGTAATTACCTTACAAAATGCACGTCTTGCAAGAAATGCCTCCGAGGCTAACGGTGACTGATGAGATATTTGCTCACAATAAAAAACTGGTTAGCTGAAGTCATTAGGGTCATGACAATTTTTCAGTTCGACAGGCGAGGCGAGGGACATATATTTTATTCATATCCGTTACACTTTCGATAATTGGTACGTTTAAAACTTAAAGACAAAGTTCTTACAAGTATGACACACACAATTATAGGCTCGAACAATTATATTAGATAGATTTGTAGGCCACTGTGTACATATGTACGTGACCACTTATTTCTGAGAAGTAGTTTGAAGTGTACAATTACCTTAGTTAAATTTCAGTTGATCTCATTTCATACTGGAGTGAATCATGTTTGGGTGACGTGTAACCATTAATTACCTACATAAACTTCTTCGATCTGTTTAAAATTGGGGATAATCCGATTCGAAGGACCAATAAAAAAATGGGATAATTAATTTGTTGTCATTTTAATCTCGTCTTGACTGGTCACCTACCCTATTGGTGGTCTCGTCTGTCCGTTAACTAGAGGTCCTGTGTTCGAATCCCAGTGCGGGCATTTTTTATCACGGTTTTAGGTGTATCCAAAACATATATAAACCCTGCGTGGATTTTGCTTGAAGTTAGTTAGTTATCTATGTTTAGATTGTCTTTTAAAGTGTACCTACTTACTTACCTAAAGGATTCCGGTTAAATTGCAAGCCAAGCTCTTTATGCATGCGACGGATCTAAATATATCTCGTGGTGTTGCGATCTATATTTTGGCGTTAGTACCACGTTGGGCGCCAAAATTAAATCCGTTTTCTAAATTTTATTTTAAATTGCCTTTGGATTTTGCATCTTTTTATCGATGGCTTAACTACCAAGATGAAAGTGGCAAGATTATAATCACTGACTTGATCACCTTAAAGTTGTAAGTTTAACTGATTTTGCTGCAGTGTTTGCCCGAAATCGGTTCAGCCGTTTACAAGATACATTCGTTACACTGTGTAAAATGGGATTTAATAATTTTTAATTTATTACTTATCTATACCTAAATTGAAAATACCTAAGTAATATTTTTTATCACTTAGATTTAATAACTTATTACTAAAAATGTTCCATGTTTTCCGAAAGTCACGTCGTTTGCCTGGTTTGTTGCATAAAATAATTAAAATAAGTACCTACCTAGTTTTTAACAAATGCAAATGAAACTAGTAAACACGACAGTGTATGGAAATAATTGACAACCGATGAGTCGTTACCGCAAAGCTGCTATTTGGTGCACGCTATCGTGACGTTGGAATGCTAATGCATGAAGAGAACCTCGTGAAGGCCCAGAACGACAAGTTTTTGCTACTTATGTGGGATGTGGATTCGATGATCATTGTCCTGATAGTTGTATCGACGTACGGTCTTATAGCGAACAGTCTTGGCCAACACCTTAAGACTCTCTCGCTAGGCACGCATTGTCAGTTTTCTCTCTCTCTGCGACTCTAACCGCCGGAATCTTAGGTCTTGCCCCGCTGCTAGCAGGCACCTAGATTTTGTTTTATTCAATACTAGCCGAAGCCCGCGACTTCGTTTGCGTGGACTTCATGACACCAGAAAATGCTCATCAGGCTGAACAACTTTTGTTAAGGCGTCAACTTTACTTTAGCTGGACCATTGTAGTTCAGCATCAGGTGTTCCATTTTCCAAAATCATTTACACCCTATAATATATGTTGCCCAGGCTTAACAGCTATGTAAGAAAAAAAGTTTTATTCGAATCCGTCAACTATTTCCAGAGATTAGCACGTACAAACGGACAAACAGATAAACAGACGGTTTTTTTTTTTGTAATCCTTACTCTATTAATATGTCTATCTATCCATCGCCCGAAATATATTCAATGTACGGACACATTTTTTTACTGTTTTATTATATGTGTTTATTTTGTACTTTTCATAGATATAATAAAAATAACCTAATCTAAGAATATACATAAATAAAGAGAATAATAATACCATAAAATTATTATCGTTGTAAAACGCCTAGTACATGCTGATTAGGTATCCTATCGTTCAAATACATTGAAATATTCATGACAACAGGTGCGTGGGAACGAGACAGCTGTATGTATCACGCGATGACCGACCAATCAGAGCGCAAGAAAATTTCGATACATTTTGATAGCTATTGTAATTGTAAGGTAAATTTATGTGCTCTTGAAATAATGTTCTTTGTAGAACATAGGAAAATTAACCCAGGAGTAAGGAACCTTGTAATTGTGTTTGTACTACGACGGTACCTAATATAGACCGATTTATATGCTTAATTCGTTTTTCAAATTTTATAGGTAGCGATTGGGAAAGTGTACGGGCCATAGCACGTACAATTGCAGCGTCAGCGCGTTCACACCGCGTGGCGCTTGCACTCAAAAAATCATCATAGTGTTCCTTAGTGTTCACGTTCACGTCAGCGACGGTCCGCGAGTGTCGTGCGCTCATATATCTGTATCAATTTATCAGTTATCAATATACGTCTTTTCTATCAGAACTTTCTATCATTTACTATAATTCTCAATATGTCTTGGTAACAAACCATACATTTTTTTTTGTCCTTCGAGCCGGATCAACTGAAGTTTATTTAAAATCGAAAAAAAAAACAATATACCTACGTGTGTTTATTGGTTACATACACTCGGCTCTATTTAGCCTGAGCCGAATTGGGCAGAGCATTTTGTATTTGCGGCTCTAAGCAGAGTCTAGGGCCGCAAGACTCAATCAAAAGCCACTTTTAGCGTTACGGTGGGCGAGAAGCTAATAAGCAATCAATATAGTGATGATTGCTAGCCGCATCGCCTATTTAGTAACATGATTTACATTTTCGCCATTTCGACCGACTTTTACGATCGGCGCGAGAAGACAAGCAGCCAGTACATTCGCAGTTTTTTTTTTTAGGTCAAACTATCACTCACTTCTTTATCCTTGATGTAACAGACAGAGCATTTTCGGTTTTGCGGCTCTGAGTAGACAGAGCCCAGGGCAGGACACCAAGGCCCAAAAGCAACTATTAGCAAGTTTTTCGAATTACGGGAATGTACTTACGGCCCGTGGGCACAGAATATGTAGGTACTAGTTTTTACGTACAGAAGTCTTACCTACTCAGCAAAGAATTCAAAGAAATGTCTACTCAATGTGGTTAGCAACATGGTTTAATTTAGCTCGCGCCAGAACTCAGCACCTGTTCGTTTAGACACCTAGAAGTCCATTAAAAGCTAATTTTATTCTTATTACTCTGGACAAAAGGTCCATGTCACTGTATTTCCCACTTTGGACGGAGTGGTCGCCGCGCGCATAGTACAAGTAATATTGTAGGAATATTTTCGATACTGATTTGCCCATGCTAGTCTGAGAGAAACGAAAAAACTTAGAATGTACCAGCTGCTTCTCTTCCCGCGCAGATCGTAAAAGCCGATCAAGGGAATGGGCAAAAATGCGAATCATTTTAACAGGCGATGCGGCATCTTCTCGCCCACCATGACGCTGAAGTGGCTTTTGAGTCTTGCGGCCCTAGGCTCTGCATAGAGCCGCAAGACCCAAAATGCTCTGTCTGCCCTATTAGTGATAAAGACGTGATAGTATGTATGTATGTATGTATTTTCGATACCTAAACGGGGAGTGACACAGGCAAACAAAAAAGATTCAGGAGCGTTTTCAAATAAAACTATTTTCAACTGTAAAAGATTTTATTTACCTCTTTAATTGTCATTTATAAAGACCATGCATTGCAAGTGTATCAGATTTGATTTGTTTCCAACTTTGTTATACAAATAAAACGTACTATAAAAAGCACAACATAATGTATACGAACAACAAAATATATTGACAGTTGAAACGCTAACGAGTGCTGGATGGATTTAAAATATCACAAGATTAAGTAAAGAACACAGTAAGCTCAATATTAAGAATCTTAAGTACCTACTACCCGTCCTTTTTAAATTAAATCTAAAACTCCTATGTACTATGTTTACTTTAAGGTTTTATTTGTATCTTTTTCAAGTGTACAAGAGGCTAATTGCACCCACTCCTTTTGGTATTAAGTGGAAACGTTGCTTAGCGGTAATGATATTAACCACGAATAAATAAAACAGTTACATTGAAAATTCTAATTTAAAGATGTAAGTCTATACTCCATTTGGTTAGGTATTTAAATAAATGTAAACAATCTTGACATGTCTTTTTATTGAAATATACACTTTATAAATCAATAATTTTGCTAATTACAAAGTAATTATGTTAAAAATTATAAATTGCATAATTACTTTTAATTTGCAAAAGTATTGATTGATTTAGAAAGTGTATATTTCAATAAAAAGACATAAGATTGTTTACATTTATATACATAACCAAATGGAGTATAGATACATTTGCCTTCACGAAATTGGTTGACTGTCAGGCTTCAGCAAAATATAATTTTATCTTGCAAACAAAGATTTTTTAAATCTTTAACGAAACGGGTAGTACGTATAAACAATAATATATACAATGACTCAATAGTCTGTCTAATAACTCTAGCCTATTCTATGAACAATAGTATCTCTCTTTATTAATTTTTGCATGGCTTTCGATTTTTTTCTAGAATTATTAGCCAAACTGCCACTAGCAAAAGTACGTCGCCTACGTAAAAAAAATATACAAAAACGTAATGATACCTACATTTTAAATTAAGATACAATTACTTATAGTACAAAAGCAATAAATATATATCTGTTAAAAATTATACACCAAAAATAAAATGTACACTGGTTTTGATATAAAATATCAAGTATTAAAATTTCGTGCGCAGTTAAGACAGAATATTATTTATTTTCTACTAACTTCAGAAACACTTCTAAACGTAGACTTGCTAAACGAATGGTTTAGTCTATGTTTTATCAATTAAATAATCGATCGAATAATAAAACTATACTCGTAGGCAACAATGTTAGTATCTTTAAATAAATAAAAAATATAATAAGTGTGCGCTTAGAATATAATTGGTTTACCTTATTTTTTTACAGAATAAAATAAATTGTCAAATGCCGTATTGGCAATTTATTAGTGTGACTGGAATGAGCTAAAAACGAGTTTTAACTCTAACCCTTATATTCATAAAATTAACAACCGTTTACTAAACCTATTTTAGTTAAAACATGTGTTGTCTCTTTCCCTCTCATCAATATTTGTCATTGAAAGAACGAGACAAAATATATTGGAACTAAAATAGGTTTAGCAAACGTATACATTTTTAATAAATAAGGGGGTTACATTATTGTTATTGCTATACTTACATATTAAACGAATCAAAGGTTGCCTAAAAGAAATTGCTTAGGTTCATATTATAACTAACGTGAGATGACTTAATCGAACTTAAATGAATGCTGCAAATTAATAAATGACATTAATTAAATAATTAATGTTGTAATATAATGTAGGTACCTAGGTTTTTTATTTTAAACGAAGTAATAAATATATTCTGCATGCAATATGATTAGCTAAATAGGTCTTAAGGACACACTGTATTTAAACATCTTTGTAAAAAAAACCCTATATACTGCGAATAAATGAATTAAATTGAAAATTGAATTAAATTGAATTGAAATCAGGTATTTACCTCGGTTTTACTCACTAAGTATAGTCAGGAAAGGCCGACTAGTTTCGATCGGTTTAGACGACCATCCTTAGGGCGAGTGTCAGTCAAGTCGCCGCTTCTTATCGAAACTAGTCGGCCTTTCCGACTACACTACGTGAGTAAACGATGGTACATAAATAAATAGGGATAAATCACACTGATTGAGCTAGCCCCAAAGTAAGTTCGAGACTTGTGTTATGGGATACTAACTCAACGATACTATATTTTATAACATTATACATATCATCATCATCAACATTTCAGCCACATAACGTCCACTGCTGGACATAGGCCTGTCCCAAGGATTTCCAAAATGACCTATCTAGAGCGGCCTGCATCCAGCGCTTTCCAGCGACCCTGGTCAGGTCATCTGACCACCTTGTAGGTGGGTGCCCTACGCTTCGCTTGCCATACATTATACATATACACGGTGATATTTTATTGGTTTTGGAGCCGGAGGCCACTTAATAAGAATCGTTAGTAAGACCTAATTAGCTAGTCAAAATAAAAATTCAGAACCAAAATTATTTGACTAAAACTCGAAAGTAAAATCGTGAGATCAATAAGTAATGCCGCCGCCGCCCGGCCGCCGGGGTCACGCGAGTTCACGCGACTGTTTTGGACAAGTGTACTACGTGGTCTCGATCGAAAATAATTTTTTATCTTATGTAATACACAAATTTGGATTACGTATATGGATAGAATAATGTATTTACTATACGACATTTTCTTTTTCTAAACCAATGAAAAGTCAGCGTGTATAGATATAGATAAACATCCAAGATTTGAAAAAAAGGCCATTTTCCAACTTGCCCTGACCGGGTATCAAATATATATCCTAAATACCTGATTAAGTCATTTCATGTTAGTAATAATATTAACTTGACAAATTGTTGCTACAACCATATGGAGTTAGGTTATAGTCTATATCTACCCTGAAATATATTAGCAATAGCACAGGTACCCAGTTTTATCATGGAGGGGTCACTCCATCTTCATGATAAGTCATCGTCATCATTTCAGCAGCATAACGTCCACTGTTGGACATAGGCCCCTCCCAATGATTTCCAAAATAAACAATCTAGAGCGGCCTGCATCCAGCGCTTTCCAGCGACCTTAGTCAGGTCGTCAGACCACCTTGTGGGTGGGTGTCCTACGCTTCGCTAGCCAAAGTGTCCGGCATTCGAGAACCTTTTTGCCTCATCGGCCAACGGTTTTCAACGAGTTAATCCGATGGGCTGTGTCAGTGACTTTTGACCTCCTACGAATTTCCTCATTTCTGATTTAATTACGTTTGATATATTACATTTTATACCATACCATTGCTAATAGTGTTACTAAGAAAAACAGACTTTTTCATATAAATATTTACCTCGCCTTCGTAAAGAAAATTATACACTTATTTAAATAAGTACATTAGGGTTCGTCCACATATTGTTCGTACGTCACGCAGAATTTAGACTTTTCGAACAAAAGTCAAATTGCCAAGTTTTTTTTTCGTTTTTGAGTTTTAGCGATTTTTACCAAGGGACAGCTAAATAGCTTCTACATATCAATTAGATTTACTTTGGCGTACCATATTCACATTTTAAATTAGTAAATTCCGATCAGCGATTTTTCTTTTTAATTAACACAGGCTGTCCTCAAACGATTTTTTGTAGTGTAAAGTAATATGATGAAAATTTAAACCCAAAATGGTACTAAGTAAGTTACATTATTTCACGACAAAGTACGTACGTTCAATTTGTTTACAAGTGTCAAATAATTAATTGTGGACGAGATCAAAACTAGTTACATATTAAAAAAACATTAAGTATAAAATTCCTAGAATAAGACTACTAACCTATAAATATTTGAGTTTATACATACTAGAATAAATTAATATTTAATTTAAAGCCATGTTATCATGTTTCACCTAAGGCCTATGACGTTAGGATTCAATTCATACTGAATTAGCAGCAGTCGGCAGCGCACTTTTCATTGCCAAGCAATATTCAACTTTATTACTATTCACAAAATGCATACTTTATAAAAAGCACGGCCGTCCACGTCTCCGCGCTTCCTCAAGTGCGCACTTTTTACTGCCATACCATATTCAACTTTATTTCTATTCATATAACGCCCATAATAGAAGCACGGCCGCCCATGACTCCGAGCTTCCTCAAGTGGTTAAGTCTTTCAAGCTTTCTAAATGTGGCGATATCTACACCACTATACAAGAACCACGGTAAAGATGTATCGAAATATGAAAAGTAATTTTTGGCTTTCCATACAAGTTGACCGATCAGCTGATCCGAGTTTGTATGGATAGCAAAGAAATAATTGCGTTAAGTTATTCACACTATCACAGACTAAATTCACCCTTAAAATAGTTTCAGTATGTTTTGTTACACCTTACATTTTTTTATTGTAAAACTTTTTTTTAAATGGTGCAATAATGAGTTTTTATTCATTCATTCATTCACCTCGCAACTGTTACATCATCATCATTTTCAGTCCATATCAACCCACTGCTGGGCATAGGACTCCCCGTTTTCCCGCTACATATATTATGTATGTATTATGAAGATAGAAATAAAGTGAATTAAGGTATGCCAATATAAGTGCGCTACCAGCTACTGCCACTTCAGTCCGAATTAAACCTAAACATCGAGTGGTCATATTAAATGTTTATATTAACGAGTGGAGTTTTAGGACCGTGTAACATTCACAATTATATTATAATATTTAATCGAGCCAAAGAGATTATAGCATTTTTAACCAAAATAACACTATTGCACAGTGTCAGGACTATCTTATATTCAGATAACTTTATAATATATACCTATTGTTATAAATTAGGTATAAAACGTGGTAGGGACCCGTAATAAATCGATCGAATCCACGGGCTATACTAGATCACAAAAGTATAATGAAATGAAAATAAGTGAAAAAAATAATAAAAAAGATCGCCATTTCCGAACGAGAGTGTACAGCAGCCCGAGACATTTTTATGGGAATATCTTTTTATTTTTTTACTTTGACTGTTATGTTTGTATCAATATACTATAGCGATCTAGTATACCCTCTGGTTTAATTTATTACTGGTATGTCCCTTGCACATTGTATATAAACATTCAGTGTATATAAAAACATATTAAGACACTATATCTTCAGAACATTTCGAATATTACAGTTCTCTTTTCATTTAGATAGAGACATCTGTGGCAAGACCCAAAGGCCAACCCTTGAAAGTAGAAGATTTTTTATCTATTATTTAACCGAGGCTTCAGTTCACTTGGTGTGACTAAGCCAGCCTCATGGGGACTTCAATGAAGTATTATCTAACTTCTGTGCACCAACACAACTCACAAGAAGTAGTTGGCTTTAGTTATGTACAACAATGGATTGCTTAACATTAAGGGGTAGTCCCGCTAAAAACCGGTCACGTAGGGCGTTCTACTGGTCACATTCCAGCAATACATGTATTAAGTCCTCTTAACTACCAACTTACCCACAGACATACAAAGGGAAGCAGACCAAACATTCCATACTTTTATCGCGATTCACATGTAGCTTATTTTTTAATTGCCTAGTTAATATTTTTATACAGTTATTGCGGGTGTTTGTATACTTGAGTACTATTTCACATTCATTAGTATAGTTCTTAACTGTTTTTGTTCCAAATATTACCAATTATTTTAAAGAAAAGCAACAAAACTTATGTAGCTTAATAGTCCCCTACCCTGGACCAAAATACACTTTTCCATACAAACGTAGTCACAGGTATGGCTCTTCATACAAACGGAGCAGCATATATACCTAGTACTACTACAAACGAAACAATCCGTCCGTGCACACGTCAAATGTGTGAGTTAAACAATCAAGGTCGTCACCACAGAATTTGTTGCTTTGCTTACCTGTTTTCATCACTCGGAAATCTATAAAATTTTCGTTATTTATTGTTTTCCATCGATTAACAATGATAATGTGCGCAGTTTCTCACCATTACAATTCAATAATCCTAAGTGACTCGCATAATGTCAACGTGCAACTACCAATAACCCTGTTTTACTGCCGCTTACACCTCACAATAACGGGGGAAGGGTTGCGGGGACACCAGATTGCGGGGGACGGTGCGAGTTTCCGTTCTGTATGTAATACTATTATTAATTCTGTGACGTAGTCTAAGTTTTATTTGGAAACGATATGTGCAATATAAAATTACATGTTTACCGAAATCTGACAAGTGGTTTCAGAATAAAACGTAGACTACGTTTGTATGGAAAAGTGTAGTGTAAGAGGATTCTTAAGTAAATTCATGTCATGCGGCATTCTTTGTATTATACAATAATGTTTAGTCTGCTTCCCTTTATATGTGAACTTACCACAGTAATAACACAAGTCTGAGCGGGTTAGAATATTTAAAGCTATAATCTCCCGCCTGATCAGTAAACAATTTCCTATCTACGGAATGATTAGATACAAAAATACAACAACCTACAACTATACCTCTCATTTAGGCCTGATCTTCTCGTAGAAATACGTCTGTGCTACACCATTGTTCTCTCTTACCAACATTTTCTTTTTCACAAACTTAAAGTGTTCTAAAGCGAATTCGTATAACTCGTTCTCCATCTTCCATATTGATGTTTGTTGTATCCGTTCTATTGTTAAAGGGTTCGGCTCTATTTTGGAGCTGGTTTGTCTTAAATGAGACTTGTTGCTGTTTAGGTAGTGCTCCGTGGCTCCCTTAAAGAACCGAGGTAGCGTGGCCTCGAGCACTGTTATGAAATCTAGCATTTCTTCCGTAACACCCACTAGTAAGAAGTGGTTGACTAGGTTGCGTTTCGCTTGCTCTAAAGCCCAGTGGTTACCAGGTTTCCTGAAAAAATAAGATAAAATATAATAATTAGTACAATATAGTAAATGTAGGATATGGGAAATTATGGAGGGCGTTGACATACAGAGGCGACCTCAAATAGAGAGAAGGTGAGGAAGATGATGATAATAATGATTACTGCCCCCGCCAATCTCCACTTTTACCACGCACACGTAATGTGTGCCACAATGTCTACAAAATATTTGTAAATATCAAAAAGTTAAAATATACGTACCAACACTGGGCCGAGTGTCCGCAGAAGAATGGCACCTGCAACCACATGTTGGCCGGGTCGCAATCTGGCTGGCTTGTCGCTACACATTCGTCAAATGTCTGGAAATTATACGTAAATAATTTGAAAATGAACAAACAAAGACATAAGCCTCTAGATTTTAGACTTAAACAAAAATCATAGTCAAGAAGCGGCTATAGTAAAGCCCCTAGTTTTACTTTAATCCATCAATGTTGTCTTGAAGAAATCTCTTTTACCGTTTGTAATTAGCAAAATTATTGATTTATAAAGTATAAATTTCAATAAAAATACATGTCAAGATTGTTTACACATATTTAAATACCTAACCAAATGGAGTATAATCATTTGTATCGAATAAAAATTACAAAATGAACTATGTAAAATCAAGTAAAATGAGGTAAGCCTAAATGATACTTTCTGGACCCAGTCATCCTTAGGGTAGAAATTAACACTACATAATAAGAACTAACCATTTTATCTCCATGTTTCTTCCTCACTAAATGGGGCCTAAAGTTGTCTCCGTTCCTCAGGAAATAGTAATACGAGATGAGGCGGTCCAGTGGCCTCCGGATCAGGTTGATGAATATTGGCTTTGATGATGTACCCAGCCTGAAATAAACGGTTTTTTTGTCAGTTTAATAACTCTTCAAGCTGCGCCAATACCAGACACAATAGTTAAACAATTAAAGTCAGGAGGAATTCCTCCCAGTGCCGGCTTAGAGGATAAGAGATTTATACAATTGAAATAACTGTTTATACATATATAGACGCATCACCTTAACGAGCTGCTAGGGTGTTCTACAATAAATAAAAATAAATAAATAAAAAATACATATAATATTTTAGCATGATCTGTATAAGACAGTTAAACCTTTGATTGATTAGAATTAGGACTCTATCCAGAGCTGTAAATTATTTATAAAAAAAGACTTTCAAGTGTAAAATGGTGATTCACACTTTCTATGGGGTTGGCACTGTTTTAAATCTGGCATTGAAAGCTAAAGTATCCTAACTTACTATCATCATGTGGGTTATAAGCCTTTATGTATATTACACAGTTTCATTTTTTTTTTTATCGAAAGCCTGGTATGGCCCTTGGCCCTGGCAAAAGATAATAATATGAATACACACATATTATGATATTTGATCTACTGAAATGTACAGTGGGCCAATGAGATGCCTGGGACTGGCGCTCTACCTATATCTTGAATGTTCTCTTCTCAAAATAATATTAACTTGAAAATGTTTATTCAGAAAGTTTTTAATGAAGTCTTTCTAAAGACTGTTGTTTCATGTAATATTTTTTGTGCTTAATAGAAAATTTAAGATAAAGGTAGAGGACTGGCCCAAGATCTAATTGATCCACTGTACTTAGGTTGTTCAAAAATAAACTAGATAATAAAACAGACTCACTAATTATATGTTGCTTGAGCGTTTTATTATTGCTATAATAACTTCACTTGTCATTGAATGTTGCATAAAAACTTTTAGTTTGTTTATAATTTTATTAAAAAAGCAGAAATGAACTAATTCACTGGTTAATGTTATCTCTTGTTGTTTTTATCCAATTAATTACTACAAATATGTACAAAGATAAGCAATGGTAGGAATAAACATTTAGTAAACATAATGATAATAGCTATAGGTACATATTAGATAGATTTTTTTACATTAATTTTTAAATAATTCATTTTATTATGTTTACTCATTTTTATTTTAGGTAGCTGGATTTTACAAAGAGCAGGGGTTTTAAGTTGCCACATCTTCAAATCTCACCATCGTCATTTCAGCCGCATAACATCCAGTGCT
Organism: Acrobasis consociella; assembly: GCA_963555685.1. NCBI lineage: Eukaryota > Metazoa > Arthropoda > Insecta > Lepidoptera > Pyralidae > Acrobasis > Acrobasis consociella. The sequence goes on from OY743106.1 coordinate 2,951,088, forward strand.
GGACATAGGCCTCTCCCAAGTTTTTCCAAAATGACTGATCTAAAGCGGCCTGCATCCAGCACCTTCCAGTCTCACCAGAGATATGAATAGTCCCAACTATACACACTGTTGTAGTTAGTAATAAAGGTAGTTAGAGCAGAGTGAGAATGCAGAGTACTTTGTGCTTTAGTTATTAAAAAAAAAGAAGTGTGGCACTCGGGGACTGCCGCGGTAAAGCTATTGCATTAAGGTGGTTCCGTTCGGTCGGTGAATTTTTACAAGGAAGGACGGCAACGTCGCAAACGGACGACGGAGACGAAGCGGCAACCTACATGGTAGGCGGAGTGGGAAGCGTGAGGTTTTTTCGTTACGGAATTTCTAGATTCGGTCCCCGCCCCGCGCCCGCGATAGAAGCTATGCAATAGCTTAAAAAAGTACTCACCTCTCAAAGTTCAAGAACGCCATATGTCCGTGATAGAGCGCCGGCTTCACCTCATGCCATTTAGTCACATTTTGAGCAAATTTGTATTGATTGTCCAGCGTCATCACATGCATATTCGCTGTTATGTTGATGTGCAGCACTTTGAAGTGGTTTTTCTTGCACAAGTCGTAGGCTACGCCCACGAAACTCGTGGAGCCCGTTTTGGGCACTCTATTGTAGATGACCACCAAGTCATCCTCGTCTTTCACCTCCGGTTTCGGAAAAAACTCCCGAGATTCCGAGTGCGACTGAGCCAATCTATACTCTACGAAAAGAGAAAGTTTTTAGCATTTTTTCTAAGATATTTTATCAAGAATAGTTACTAGATTGTTCCTTACCTATTTTACGATAACTTTCCTCCAAACGCGCTATCTCCGAGAGAAAATACAGAGCTGTTAAAACAATAACACAGAGACACGAGAAAAGCGACAATTTATGAACGTTCAACATATTAAACCAGAGTTTGCTCTGCTTTACGCTTAAACGGCCACTGCACTGACACAATTATCATTCATAATTTATAAATAAACATTCCATCCCACTATTATGAGCTCAAGAAAACAGAAATAACACAGACACAAGAGCGGGCGCCATACGCCAGAAATGACAACTAGTTGTGTTACATTTTTGACAGAACCTGCTAGCTTGTTCGTAAATGAAACGGAAACGGTATGATTTTGTTGACGGGTTCACGGGTGATTCGCTTACAAGCAAAGGTAGGATTTGTAAAAAAAAATGGAACGCAGACATTTAAACTTACGTTTTCATGCGTTTTGTATTTACAAAATTTTATTGTTTGTATTTGTAAAAATTCAAATCAACCTGCTCTTTCTTTTTATAATCTGTGTGATTAGTTTATTTGGAGTCAGTATTTTATCAAATTACTTTATTGATGCGTTCTACTCTCCAACTCCAAACGATGTGCCGGCCTTGTGGTTTTTGGCGTGCCGCCGTGTGGTTTTCCGCAGAGTAGAATAGGGCCACTCCAAGTGTCCTCCCGTGGATGTCGTAGAAGGCGACTTAGGAAATATAAGCTGAACAAAACTTATAAACATCAATGATACCTCTCCAACCCTTCTGGCCAGCGTGGAAAGTGTAGGCCAAGCCCTCTGGCTGCTCTGGCCAAGTATGGCTATGGTAGTACCTACAGAGAGGATCGTGCTCCTACTGTGGAGACCAAAAGACCTGATGATGATGACTCTTCAAACGAAGTACATCGCGTGCTTATCATAGAGTACTACCTAGCACTACATAGGTATTCTGTATCTGCCTATCATCTCTATCTGAAGTAACTATACCCGTGCAGTAGGTAGCTAGGTAAATGTAGGTATAGGTAGGTAAGTGGTATTATGACTGAATTTAAGTATCTATAAAGATTGATAATTTTTTGTCACAAGTCACAACTAAAAAGTTTAGTTTAGCTAATTATCAGTCCGTGGAGTACTTACCTCTCTACAAGCAAGTATTATTCACCTGAAGTGCTATTTTTGAAACGCGGAGTCACCTAAACGAATGGTTTTTCCATACAAAAAATCGTTCGTTTAGTGACTCCGCGTTTGAAAAATAGCACATCTGTAACCGTACCTACCTAATATACGAATTTGTAATAGATACCTACAAACCGTACCTACCTGATGTAATAAATCTATTTAGCCTTTAAACACACACGACAGATAATTCGGCCAACGAGACCACAGTCCGTGCGAAACAATAAACGTAAACGTAATCCGGAACACAATAAAGCTGCCCCATAAACCGCAGTTCCGTCTCAATATAAATAAAGGTTCACGCTTGCCGTTAAATGTAAATAAAGGCATCACGCTTGGCGTAAACTGGCCTTAAATAAATCGATACGAGTCGGTCACGCGTGCGACAAATTAGATTCGACGAATCAAGGACAGTAGTTAGGTAGGTACATACCATTCTTATTTATCATATATTATGTAGGAAACTATGTACTTACTTCATTTTAGAACCATATGTATGAACTTCTCCTATGCTGGCCTTGTAAAAAACATGGGAATGAGTCTGAGAAAATCACACCCAGTGAGAACCAGACCAAAGAAAATAGATCTCACTAAAATAAAAGAAAATTCTAGTCAAAGCGTGCAATATAGTAATAAAGTAGGAGATAAATTAGAATTATATAAAAAGAATAGAGGTACAGAAGAAAGAAAAGATGTAGAGAAAAACTGGTGCGCATTAAGAGATATTAAGGCCATACCCGAATTTTCCGGGGTCCAGTGGCGCCCCCATTTAAAATAAATAATTTTAAAGGAAACGGAGATATCATTTAAAATTGTGTCTTGATCAAGCCCTAGATAATCCTTTAAACTATTTTATGAACTACTGTTTATAGTCTAAAGTGAGAACGTGAAGCTTTTCTACGCACATTAGCCAAAAGTGGCCGTTTTTCGCAAATGTGCGTAGAAAAGCTTCACGTTCTCGCTTTTAACTATAAAAAGTAGTTTAAAAAATGCTTTGAATAAGTATCTAAAACTTGGTCAAGACACAATTTAAAATGATATCTCCGTTTTCTTTGAAACGATTTATTTTAAATGAGGGCGCCACTGGACCCCGGAAAATTCAGGTATGGCCTTAAGGCCATACCCAAATTTTCCGGGGTCCAGTGGCGCCGCCATTTGAAATAAATCATTTGAAAGGAAACGGAGATATCAATTAAAATTGTGTCTTGATCAAGCCCTAGATAACCCTTAAAACTATATTATGAACTACTGTTTATAGTTTAAAGTGAGAACGTGAAGCTTTTCTACGCACATTAGCCAAAAGAGGCCGTTTTTCGCAAATGTGCGTCGAAAAGCAAGACACAATTTTAAATGATATCTCCGTTTCCTTTTAAATGATTTTATTTTAAATGGCGGCGCCACTGGACCCCGGAAAATTTGGGTATGGCCTTAAAAAAGATAGCGCAGAAGATTACATTACATTTACAAAATAGAAAAATTGTACCGCGGAAGAAATGGCTAAATAACGAAATTCAAGATTTAATGTTGGAACGTAGAACACTCAGAAACAAGAACGATATCAAAAGCATACAAGAATACAAACGATTATCTAATAAAATAACACTGAAATGCAGACAACAAAGAGAGAAAGCCATTGAAAAAGACTGTGAAGACGTAGAAAGATTTTTAAATAAAGGAAAACCAGACATAGCTTATAGCATCATAAAAAAATTAAAAACAAACCATAAAACAAAAAGTACAGTTGTTTTAAATGAAGACAATAGAATATTAATAGATGACAGAGAAATGGTAGAACGATGGGTTAAATATATAGAAAAACTTTATGAAGGAGAAGGTTTGTGTGATGAGGGTATAGAAGATGAAAATAAGGTAGAAGAAAACGAGTTTGGGCCTGAAATAACGCGCGAAGAATTTGAATTTGCACTCAATAGTTTACAAAATAACAAGGCCGCTGGAGTGAATGGAATACAAATAGAACTTATTAAATATATTAAATGTCACACACTCATAGACGAGATATTTAAATTAATACAAGAAATATATAAAACAGGAAAAATACCAAATGATTTTAAAATAAGTAGAACCGTTAAGATACCAAAAAAACTAAATACGAAAAGATGTGAAGAATATAGAACGATTAGTTTAATTACACAAGCATCAAAAATATTGATAAAAATAATACAAAATTGAATCCGACCTAAAGTAGAAAATATAGTAGGCAATGATCAATATGGATTTCGCAAAAACAAAGGCACTTGAGAAGCAGTTTTAGCACTTAGAATTATAATAGAAAGAAGATTGGAACTTGGTTTGGAAACACATATTGCGTTTATAGATTTAGAGAAAGCGTTCGATAAAGTAAATTGGAAACTAATGATGAAGGCGCTTAAGAATGCAGGCATAGACTACAGAGACAGGAGAATAATCAAAGAACTGTATAAAGAACAAGAGACAATAATAGAAAGTAATAATGAAAAAAGACAGGCTAAAATACGACAGGAAGTGAGGCAGGGTTGCCCACTTTCTCCACTGACATTCAATCTATTTATAGAAGCAGCAATATCTCAAATCAAAGAACAAGATATAGTCCAGGAGTTAGTAATAATTGAGAAAAGATACATTTTATAAGATTTGCAGATGACAAAGCAGCCCTTGGAAGCAGTTCACAACAGTTAGAAAAGTTAATAGAAGCAATGAACAATATTTTTAAAGAACATAAATTGAGTATAAACATAAATAAAACCAAGTCCTTAATTGTCTCACAGTCAGGTCCAGTAATTAAAAATATCCAACTTAATAATAAAACAATAGACCAAGTTCAAAGTTTTAAATATTTAGGAACTATTATCAACGAAGAGGCGAGATGCTCAGAAGATATTAAGAAGAGGATTGCTATTGCAAAAAGTACATTTAAGAGTAAAAAATATATATTTTGTTCTGGTATTAAAGAAAGTTTACGTAAAAGATTTATTAAAATATGGAGCACTGCTGTTAATGGATGTGAAACGTGGACGATGTCCAAAAAAGATAGAGATAGATTAGAAGCATTTGAAATGTGGTGCTGGAGGAGAATGAAAAAAATAAGTACCTATATTTTTGTATAGTATACTTACTTACGACTTCAAAGATGTTTTGTGAAAAAGCATTGAAAAAATATTTCCAGACACCATCTTGGATTCCAAAAAAGTTTAAATTCGGATTCCGTGACCCAAAAAAACATGGATAGAATAAATGCGAAAAATGGCTGAAAATCCGCATCATGTTATTAGGCGATGCCGCAAACAACCTATCGCTATTTTCTATTCCTTTTTCCACTTTCTCGCCCACCATCACGCTAAAAGTGGCCTAATGGCCTCTGGGCTCTATTTACTTCGATCTGCAAGACCCTAAACTAAATGCTTTGTCTGCCCACTATAACGGATAAAGGTGAAAAACGTGATAGTTATGTACTTAATCCAGAGTTAAAAAAATAGTAGAGGCGGCTTATCTTTTCGTCGACAACTCCTGAATAAAAAGATTATACCTATACTATTATCTACTTATACATCTATTTAGTACACCTGTAAAATATGTACTTATGTACTTACTTACCTACAATAGAGTTAATGAGGGTCTTTGCTGGTGCGGCGCCTATTGCATGTACTCTAACTTATCAAATGAAGTCATTACGTAATCATCCCTAATGAACCTGCTCTGCTAGTCTGCTACCAACCAAACCCAGCTATCTATTGTAGTTGTACAAATATAAATAGTTGGGATTGTTTACATTATTGTTGTGTACTTATGTTATCACATTAATAAATGAAATGAAGTTATGTTGCTAATTGCTTGGCAACTGTTTTCGCTCCCAACTGAAAAAGAGGGGTGTTATAAACACAGAAGCGGATTAACACCATTCACACCACGCATGACAATAAAAATAACAAGTTGTTTTAAAAGTAGTTTTTTTAGGTAGAAACACATTATTATCCTAATGAATCTAATGACTATATTTGCTGACTTTATATACTAGTACCTGGGCGATCGAGCTTTGAAAATTATATTTAAACTTGAACATAAAAAAAAACAAAAGTAAGTCACCGAGTGGGATTCGAACCCGTAACACTCTCTAGCAGTCCGCGTCTTTAACCACTGAGTCAGACGGATAGTGCCTGGTAGGACGAAATTAGCAACCATTTTCTCCGTGGAAAGAAAAACGCATGAAAACTCGAAAACACGCTTTTTTCCAAACATAAGACTAATCTAGATCGATTGTTTACCCCCGAAAACCTCCATATAGCAATTTTCTGCGAAATCGTTAGAGCCGTTTCCGACATCACAGAAATATACATATAAATAAATATATATACAAGAATTGCTCGTTTAAAGGTATAAGATATTTCAATTGTAGTTAGAGTTAATAAAGGTCTAGAATCTTGACCTCTGCTCTAGATAAGTTAATGACAGTAATTTATTTTGGACGTAAATATAATTACTTCGACAAAGCCTGAAAATGCTCCCTTCACCAGATCAAAATATAATACTTAAACTGGAATTTGGAAGGCACAAAAACCAAAATTAAGCGCCTTTCTAAATCTATACCCACTTCAGACCCAAGCTTGGTCAACCACTCAGCGGCGTGTTCTATGACAAATAGAGATGTCTTTCTCCTCTCTTTGAGATAATAATACATTATTGTAATCATGCAATATATTGTCTCCAAATAGCCATAACACAAGTTTCAAGGTGGATCCTTCCGCTTGCAATCAGTTTCGAGCTGGCCCCGCGCCGGCCGGCTGCGCGCGAAAAATAGCACTGACATTAGTTTTGCCGCCAAAACTGGGTCGCCGCGCTAGATCTCGAAAAAAGTGTGATAATGTCTATTTGTCAATATGTCCACGTCCATTTTTGATTTGTAATTATGATGAATATTTTTGCTAAACAGTAAGTAAAAATACCTAATCGAAACAGTAAATAAAATAAAAAAAAAATCATATGTAAATATGCATATTGCATACAGTACATACAAAAATAATTACAAACAAAACCTTATTTTTAACTTCGTCAGTTTAGTGTCAGAACAATTTTTTCAAGTTCTGTTTTAGTTTTGCCTTCAAAACTGTTGTGTGTTTGTCAATATGCCTACGTTCAGTTTTTGATTTGTAAATGAGAATATTTTTACTAAACAGAAAATACATATATCGGCAAAAATCTTATAAAGGTACCCGCATAAAACGTTATCAAGTAATGTAAAACCTATTTTTAAGTGAGGCAGGTTAGGTAAGTACAAATTTAATTCTAATGGGCATCATGACGAATGGAAAAATACTCTTAGCCCATCGGTAAGATTATTATAAAAGTATTGTACATGTATTTTTTCTTTTCTCTGAAAAACAAAAAATGATAAAGGTAAAGCGCATTTAAATATCGTATGACGTCACGGCTAGGTACGATTTTTACTTAACGGTTATGTCGCAAGCCCCCATTCCGAAACCTTGATGCTCCGCGTATCTTTGTGAATTTTTACTTTTAAGTATATACATACATACATACATACTATCACGTCTTTATCCCTAATGGGGCAGACAGAGCATTTTGGGTCTTGCGGTTCTATGCAGAGCCCAGGGCCGCAAGACCCAAAGCCACTTTTAGCGTCATGGTGGGCGAGAAGATGGAAAAGCAATCAAAACAGTGATGGGTTGCTAGCCGCATCGCCTGTTAACATGATTTGCATTTTTGCCCATTCCCTCGATCGGCTTTTACGATCTGCGTGGGAAGAGAAGCAGCTGGTACATTCTAAGTTTTTTTTTTTTTTTTCCCAGACCAGCATGGGAGGTTTTAAGAAGCTTTTAAGTATATATACCTGCTTATTGAAAATATGGGACCATTATTATGATAGATGGAATAATCTAAAAGACGGACTAATTATAATCATACTTTTATGACCCTGTCGTTACCCCTATAACGCATTTAAAAAATACCTACTTTCAGAATAAAAGTTTGTCCAGCTGTATTTTTAAGGCCCATTTAGACGGTGCAAGTTTCTTGCGTGTTGCATACAATTTTATTGAAGCAATAAATGATTTGTATGGCTGACGTTTCGTTTAGACCATGCAAGTTGTCTATTGCTGCAATAAAATGGCATGCAACGGGCAAGAAACTTGCACCGTCTAAATGGGCCTTTAGTTTTGCCGCCAAAACTAGGTCAATGAGCTAAATCTTGAAAAAAGTGTGATAACATATCTATTTGTCAATATGTCTACATGAATTTTTGACTAAGCAGTTGATAATGCAGACCTATACATACTATAAAAGAGCCTTCTAAATAAGCAAAATTATTAATTATAGAGTGCCACTCGTAAAACCAAAACTATCAAGTTTATTAGCTAGGCAAATTAAAAAACCCCGACTGTCAAGAGTGCCATCTAGTGATTAGTAGCGGAACTACCGATACGACTTGATATCCATAGCGCCATCTGTTATTTGCAAGAGAAAGCCCTTATACTTTCAACCTTTAAGTACTTTTATGTATTCGGTGCTTTAACCCCCAAATTATGTATTCTATGCTTTAACCCCGAAAAACTTTTAGACAGACGGACCGATAAACATTAGTGTCAACTTTTAACACCTCTTTTTGTCGGGGGTTAAAAATATTGTTATGAAATTCATACGCGATTATTTAATGGCCGGATGATAATGACATGAAAAAGACGGCCAGGGCCGACGTGGACGAATCTGGACGATAGATGGATGAAGAAACATAATTATACTTAGCACCTTCACCATCAGCAGCAAACGCAATATGCTGAGAAGAAGACACCACTGAAGAACAATTACACCTACGATGTACACAGTAGAGTTTGATAGAAATCATGTGAGCAGAACGATATAATTTACTTCCCTGTGGCAAAGATATAATTAAGTAGTACCTTACGTAAACTATTGGAGGGCCCGTAGATAGGAAAAACTAGAGTTGCGGGGTAGGCACACAGAGATGGCAGCACACAAAACTACCAAAAAGGGACAAGACCTGACAAGTAGGTATGCCTTTCAAACAAAAAATAATAATTTTCAAAATTGGTCAACGCGTCTTAGAAAAAAATTAACGACAAATTGATAACCTCTCCTTTTTAGAAGTCGGTTAAAAATGAAGATAAGAGAAGCCGTGGAGGCCTATAAAAGGCGGCGGCGTTCTATCAATGCGGAGTACTTACCCATTAAAGTAGGACTTTCCTCACAGAAACCACAATAGTCTCGGCAAAGGAAATGGCCCGAATGCAGCATTTACGTATTCCGGTACATCCACACCATACTCACGATCGTGAGTCGTCGCTGAAATTACTATTATATTAACATATACTTATTAAACAACATAATATTGTCTTCGTTTTAACCCCCGACAAAAATGGGTGGGGGGGGGGGGGGATTTTAAATTGCCCGGGCGTCTGCACACTTTAGTAGGGAAATGCCGTTTCTTTTTAAAGAGCTGGGCTCTTGTCGGTGGAGTGCTTTCCATGTCTCTCTTCCTTCCGCTAAGTTCTTAACCTCTTTATTTTATACTTTTCTTTCTTTATACTATAGTGATCTAGTATAGCCCGAGGTTCGATCTATTACGAGTTTGTCCCTTCCACATTGTATTCATCATCATCATCAGCCGCATAACGTCCACTGCTAAACATAGCCTCTCCCAAAGATTTCCAAAATGACCGATCTAGAGCGGTATATATAATGTTCTTACAACAATCTAATTACAGAACGCCATAAATTACAGATCCCTTGCAAAACGCCGTACGAAAATAACTCGACAATAAATACTCTTGAACCAGTAGCCCTTATCAAGGAAACGAGATATGACAAGGGTACTTAGACGAAAATAACTTAAGTTACTTAAGTCATCCCTCAAGAACGCGTGATTAGTTCCACTGATGTTTAAGTTAATTAACACATTCGTTAAAAACGGAAGTTACGTTTTTAATGTGCGTTAAATTTCTGGTTGGATTTCCGGAAGGGAATCTATGAAAAAATTTAATAACTAAGTAACTTAGGCCTTAAGTCCACCATTACACTTGTATTTGTGTATATAGATAAGTATAGGTATTTGGGACTATTTAGTCAATTCATTATAATCTTTTAAGTACAAAACAAAACAATACAAATGCTCTTTATTGCACCATAAACAAAAGGAAATACAAAAAACAGAAAAAAATGAATTAGTCAGAATTATGATACCGAGGCGGACTTATCGCATAGCAATCTTTTCCAGTCAACCTTTGGTATTTGGTAAGTATTGATTAATACTCATAGTAGTACCCATTCCCAAATATCTTTGCACATGTCATAGTAATTATTTTTATATTTTTTCAGTTTTTGGCACTAGATTGAATACGAATCATGTAGCAGTAAAAAAATATACAAGACTGTGGAGAATACTACACATACAAAATGTCTGTGCAATACAAAATATGCAAGTCTGTGGGGAGTACTAGGTACACATACAAAATACAATACTTCCTTTCAAGTATACTCTCTACTACCAAAGTTGGCTATTAATCGACTCGCTGCACCTTTGCGTAGCTAATCTAAAAGCATTTGATTCAGAAATACGATTTCGCATCCGTGTTTACAGTTTACACGGGAACACATGCACAATGTTTCAGGAACGTGTAAATTGGAGCTGGCCAGAACGGGTCTTCCTGTAACGGGTCGAGTCACGTTGCAATCATTAGGTTGCGTCTACTACGTCACAAAGTGTTCTATAACAATAATTTAAGGAGGAGTAGGAAAAACCAGGAGAAAATTATTCGAACAAATAAAAGAAAAATTAAACGTTAAAAAAATGAGGTTGAGGACTTAGCGGAAGGAAGAGAGACATGGAAAGCACTCTATCGATTCCATCGTACACAACGATTACATTTTTATGTAATATTTGAGTGCCTAAACTAGTGGTTTTTCCATACAAAAATACGATCGTTTAGTGACTAGAGTAAGTGAAAACTGGCACCTTTGATCATGTTATAAAATTCAGCGACTATGTCCGTTATTGAAAGCGTATCACGCGTAGGTACCTAAGTACCTACTTACCTACCTTCGATCGTCGAACAGGCGATGGTAGGCCGTAGAGGGTCGCGCCTATCCGCATAGCATGAACGAAATCCGCCTTGTGAATGATGGTATGCTTTATTGAAATAAGAAGGATAAAAAAATTACATATTTACAAATATACACAGAACAAAGAAAAAAGTTAACTACTAATTTAGTCTAAAAAATCGTGCCCACGTGGCATAGTGCCAAGAACACTGGCCGCATTTCCGCGTTGGTATTATTTCATGATGGTATTGCAAACTACTTACCTACTTCCGAATTGTATGGAAATGATCGAGGCCTATTTTTTCGTCGAGGCCCGCTTAAATATGCCCAATGCATTAAATTAGTCAGCACAGCAGCACAGCTACACTCCAGTACGTCCAAGACTGTCTCCAGAGCAAGACGTTTATTTTAAACGGCCTTCTTACTTGATATAAACTTCGTATTTACTTACGAAAAAACTCTTAAAATTTAAAAATATGGTTGAACTATTTCAATAGCGCAGCTTAAAAAATATCTTTATTGATAAAGAAAAATAATAATTTGTATATTTGTATTAATTAATAATGACTTAAATTATTTATAAAAAACACGTATATTACCTAAACTTAATAAAGAATTTAAAAAAAATATTGAAAAAAGAAAATATCTTTGGAAAATATATTGAAATTTAAAAATGGAAGTGGACCGTATTCTGTATATTTTCGGAAGTTTTTCGCGCAAAAAACAAGACAAAAGAAAGTCTATAGGCCAGACCTCGATCAGTGCAGACAACAGTCCTATTCGGAGAGAACGTCCAACCAGCCAGTGTCTGAACATAGCACCCAGGACTTCTGCCTACGGCGACAGAAAAGAGGTGAACAAGGAATGGGAGTGCGGGCTGTGTAAAAAGCAGCTTGTGGAGCCAAGGGTGCTGGGATGTCTTCACAGCTTCTGTACAAGATGTCTGCAGGGGCTGCATCAGGAAGGGGAGGCTGAAGTCTGGAGCGAGGTGGATGGAGGTTCGTGCTTTTTTATATTTTTTGCTATTTATTTATTTATTTATCGCTTACATGTAATCATACAGAAGATGGTTATGAGGTAAGTTCATGAACCCTGGCAGGGTATTGCGGATTTCGATCTGTAAATAAATAAATAAATATATAGGGATAAATTACACTGATTGAGCTAGCCCCAAAGTAAGTTCGAGACTTGTGCTATGGGATACTAACTCAACGATACTATATAAGTTTTATAAAAAATACATATATAGATAAACATCTAAGACCCAAGGCAATTCGAAAAAGGCCATTTTCCAACTTGCCCTGACCGGGAATCGAACCCGGGACCTCTGGGTGGCGGACTAGTATGGTGACCCCATAAATATGTCATCATCATCATCATCCCAGCCCTTCTTCCGCCCACTGCTGAGCGTAGGCCTCTCTTCGCTGACGCCACCCATCTCGGTCCTGTGCTGCTCTCATCCAGGTGTGACCCGCGACCCTTGATTATGTTGTCAACCCAGCGCAATATGATAACTATTGTAACAGAAATTAATAATAACCGGCCATGTGCGAATCGGACTCGCGCACAAAGGGTTCCGTACTATTATCTATAAAAATAAAGTTTTCTGTACGGGCCCCCCTTAAATATTTATTTTATTTTAATTTTTTATACATTATTTTATTATGTTAAAAAATATTTTATTTTGTTTTTAGTATTTGTTGTTATAGCGGCAACAGACTGGTGACAGACAGACGGACGGACGGACAGACAGCGAAGTCTTAGCAATAGGGTCCCGTTTTTACCCTTTGGGTACGAAACCCTAAAACCGATTTCTTTTTATGCTTAATACGACCCTGTCCTTTTTAAAACTTCTTAGTTTGTATATTTTGTGTTAGAAATACTTTATTGCCTAGCTTTTCAATTTTCTTATTTCTAAATTAGTCTATCTTAAATCATATAAGATAAAACGTACCTTACCCTTAAGATGCTATCTCTCTCTTACGTTAAGATACCACATAAAATATCGTTTTTAACAACCACACTTTTACAATATTATTTATGTCACTTTAGAAGCTTTTTCCAAGCAGTAAAAAATGTGTTTATTTCATTTTTCTTACTTCAGGTAGAGTTCTGCTTTAGGCGTTTTAGAAAAATAAACATCTAAACGCAAACCTTAGATGTAAATGTAAACAACTAACATCCTCATTTGTGCTTATAAGTAATTATCATTTATTGAAAATTGTCTTATTGATCTTCAAAAGGTGTTCTACAATAACAATCATCAAAGAAAAGGAAATTCATGTAATGTAATCCTATCCTACTATCCTACTTCCTAATAATATTATAAATGATAAAGTGAGTTTGTATATTTGTTTGTTTGTTACCTCTTTACGCTTCTGATGAAATTTGTTGTGGATATAGTTTGAGACACGGGAAAGGACATAGGGTACTATTTATCCCGAAATTCCCACGGGGAGCGAAGCCCGCGGGCACAGCTAGTACATTATATCTTATACCTTTAAACGAGCAATTCTTGTATATTTATTTATATGTATATTTCCGTGACCTCGGAAACGGCTCTAACGATTTCGCTGAAATTTGGTATATTTGGGGTTTTCGGGGGTAAACAATCGATCTAGATTAGTTTTATGTTTGGGAAAACGCGTGTTTTCGAATTTTTATGCGGTTTTCTTTCCACGCAGAATATGATATAACCGAGCAAAGCTCGGTCGCCCAGGTACTATTTGCTTATTTGCAATTAATTATGTTAGGTGCCTATATATATATACCTATAGCAAAAAGCATAAAACAACTTCGAAATGAAATATTATCGTAGATATTTTCTGTAGATAGTTAAAAATCCTAAATACAGTTTAAAGTGAGAACGTGAAGCTTTTCCACATTTGCAAAAAACGGCCACTTTTGGCTAATGTGCATAGAAAAGCTTCACGTTTTTAGAGTTCCGTAGTAAACAAGGACCCCTTATAGTTTCGCCATGTCTGTCTGTCTGTCTGTCTGTCCACGGTCCTACAGAGAATTTATAAGTACTAGAAAGCTGTAATTTGGCATGGATATGTATATTAATTATGGCGAAAAAGTCGTAAAATAAAATATGTAAAAAAAAATTTTTTCAGTGTAGCTGCCATACAAGTAAATACGTAGTCAATATTTTTTTTCTCGACAAACACATTGACTGGGGTATCGTTAAATAGATCTTTCAAAAATATTGTTAGCTTGTGAACACCATTTTTCGATTTAGGGATCCGTTTCTGAAATATTTGGGTTTAAAGTTCAAATTTTTGTTCGAGTCAAGTGTCCCCCCCCTCTATCTGCTAAACGGTTATATATGGCCACGTGAAAAACAATTATAGCATATATAATGTAGTTTGAAGGAAAACTATCAGAGCCAAGTAGGGTATACAAATTAAAAAGTTATAGGCGATCAACTTATAAAATGTACTTGAAAAAAGACATTTTCATACAAATTCAATAGATATTAGTTTTTAGACGTTTTTAGTGGCAAGAACTCAAAGTTGGCATTCGCAACTACGGAACCCCACACTGCGCGTGGCCCGACACGCACTTGCCCAATTATTACTTTATAAACTGTAAACAGTAGTTCATCATATAGTTTAAAGCGTTATGTAGAGACGTTTTAATGTTATCTCCGTTCCCTTATTAATTATTTAATTCAAATGTGGTCAGCACTGGATCCCAAAAAAGTCATGTATCCCCATAAAACAATCATCAGCCTAGATATAAATTATTTCAGATAGGAGTATAATTAAGTAGGTGTTGTATTATGACAACATAACGGCCCTTTATTTTTATGGGCTCATCATAAAAGCTATAACAATAAGCTATTAAGCAATAGTTTGTCTCCCATTAATCTATTTATGTAGCTGAGGTGCTGGTGGCCAAGCGTTTTGTGAGGCAGAGTTCGATCCCGACTTGTACTTCTGAAAGTACATGATGTACCGTCATTTTGGCGGTCACTTTGGCCAGTCAGCCTGGTATTCCACCAGTATAAATCGAACCAAGGGCTATCATGATCATCATTTCAGCTGCACAACGTCCACTGCTGGACATAGGCCTTTCCCAAGGATTTCCAAAATGACCGATCTAAAGCGGCCTGCATTCAGCGCCGAAGACAGCGCATAAGAACCCCAAAGTGAAAAAATCGGGTGCGCATTGTCTTACATAACTTTTTAACTCATATAATCGGAAGTCCGAAAATGTTTCTCATACCATTTTAAATCATAATGATCATTCTTCATAAAAAATTGAAATACTAATGATTTTAAACTATAATCATTGGAATTCATAATATCACTAATCATACACTTCGTTTTTAATAATATTAGTTTTCATATATTTGTTTATACTAATGATCTAAACTCCTAATCATTCGAATTAATAACTATTATATTCATACATTTGTATTTTCTAATTTATTTATTTTTATAAATTTCTTAATCATAAGTATTTTATCCATATTATTGAAAATGATAATATCTATAATCAAACATTTGTTTTATACTAATATATTCACTTTCATACAGTTATCTAAATTAAAATAATCATAAGTGTAAATGAAATAGGTAACAATTATTAATTAAATGAAAGTAGACAGACGCACTGACAGGTAAGTCAAGAATATAAAACTTTGTTTTACTTTTATTGTTTAATAAAACGAATTGCTGCCAGAATAGTAGGTTAGGTTAGAACTGTGACCCCAACAGCGCGCGAGCCGAGCGAGCGAAGCCAGCGTGCCGCGGGAGCGGCCGGCGAAGCGCTAGAAACTATTTTTTGATAGAAAAGTAAACAGATACACCGACAGATAAGACAAACTTATAAAACTAGAGTTAAATCGTTTATTTAAACCAATTGCTGCCAGAAAAGTAGGTTAGGTTAGAACTGTGACCCCAACAGCGCGCGAGCCAAGCGAGCGAAGCGAGCGTGCCGCGGCAGCGGCCGGCGAAGCGCCAGGAACTAATTTTTGTTTGAAAAATAGACAGACACACTGACAAATACGTCAAACTTATAAAACCCATCTTATTTTTGGTCGAAGTCATCCATTTCTATGCGTTACAAAGACGAATCTACGTTAAAATATTATTTTAGTATTGCTTTTATTAATACAGAAATTATGATACTTGTCCTTTATAAAGTAAACTATTCTGAACAACGACGTTATGAGTTGTAGTATGTTATTAGTAACAACATTATTAATAAAAACAATATAATAATGGAAAGTTATGAAGAAAAAAAATATGAATTTAAACTTGTTCTTGGTAGCAACAGTATTAATAAAAAAATTATGATCACTAAATGTTATGAACTCCGATGATAGTAATAAAAATGTATGAAAAAAAAAGTATGAAGAATAAAATTATGAAGAGTGATGATTATGAACACAAATCGGTAGTAAGATAAAGAATATGGTTTAGAATTTTATGAGAGCCAATATGGACCCGAAAAAATCACTTCAAATACCTATCATATTAATGATGTAACCAAAACACTGATTTATTATCTTGCCCTACTGAGGGCATCTGGAGGAGCTATTAAACAGTTATGACCTCTTAACTGCTGGTACATGAGGCCTCACATTCGGATGGCGATAAACAAGTGAGAATGTCTTGTTCTTGTTTATTGCTGTGGTTTAATAGATCCATGATATACTTAACTGACGCGTTCTGTATTTTATAGAACTATATACTTAAACTGTTTTGTTTTTTGTTTGTCAGTGGCCAACACTGGTGTTAAGATTTTTCAAGCGGGGTGACAAATTGCTTGCATAGTGAACTGTGACCTTGACGCGTGCTATTAATTATTTATCTTATATCTTCTACAGCGGCGAACCACAATACCCCCTTGAGATGACGTTTCTACATTTTACATTAGTAGGATATCTTTTTTACAATATACTTTTTATTAAGTACAAATAATTGAAGGGTATAAGTACAAATATTTAATCCTTTCAGTCCATCATTTCGAAAAACTTTTCTCAATAAATGCATTTCAAAATACAAAATAATTGCATTTTCATAGTAACGATATCACGTGACTATACTTCGATTTGTATGAGAACCCAGAGAATTTTTGGTATTGCGATATATTGGGAAAAGTTGTTCAAAACGATAGACTGAATCACTTCTTAAAATATTTGTACGTAATAAAAAAGGACACTGTAATAAACGATAAGGAATAGATACTGGAGTTTGGCTGAACTGAAGTTAAACCGTAACAGATATTGTACGCTCAAAATAAATAAATGCTCATACAATGAGTCTAGAACATGTTGCGGCTCAACTCATACAGCGTTGGCTCGTAACAGATTCTGGATATACGCCGCCGGGCCACCGATAAAGACCCGCACGACATTAATAAATGTCCACGTTCATTGTCTTACTATTGTGTAATAAATGTCCACGTTCATTGTCTTACTATTGTGTAATAAATGTCCACGTTCATTGTCTTACTATTGTGTAATAAATGTCCACGTTCATTGTCTTACTATTGTGTCTGATATTGGCGGTAGGTAAAGGAACGGTTAAACTAGCTAATGCCTACGGCTTTGCCCGCGTGGTCAAATATTTTACAATTCTTAAGATTTTCTCGCTGTTCAGCCGTTTTTAGCTGATTTTCATACAAACTTTCATCCCTATATGACCCCCTAGAGAATGATTTTTTGAAAACAGTGATAATTTCAACCGCTTAGGAGACGAATTGCCAAAAATGCCTTCTTACACTTACGTCATTTAAGGATAAGTTTGTATATAGATAACATACTTCCAAGAGTGTCAAGTCTTTGTCCCCTAGATAGAGTCAAGAGGCCTGTGTCTTCTTTAACTTCTTTTTATTATGCGAATCATGTAAATAGGCGATTTGACCAGAAACCCATCACGGTTTTGATTCCTTTTTCCAATCTCGACCACCATCACGCTAAAAGTGGCCTTTGGGTCTTGCTGCCCTATGGTGTCTGCCTGCTAAGAATCGTACGACTTAAAATGCTCTAGCTGCCCCGATATGACACTTGATAAAGACGTGATACACTATCACGTCTTTATCCCTATCGGCTTTATTATCCCTGTCAATAAGGTCTAACAAAATATACTGATTTTATTTTAAGGTAGAATTTAGTCTGTGATAGTAAACAACTTTCCCCAGAAACCTAAGTCGAAATAGGTATGAAAAATATTTTTTTGCTTTCTATACAAACTCGAATCAGCTAATCGGTCAACTTGTGTAGGAGGCCAAAAATTACTTGTCATATTTTGATACATGTTCCTTGGGGAAAGTTGCTCAGTATCATGGACTGAATCCGCTCTTAACAAAATATACTGGAACTATTTTAAGGGTGAATCCATTCCATGATACTGAACAACTTTCCCCAAGGAACATATCGAAATATAGTTTCAGTATATTTTGTTAGACGTTACATAAATCGATCGCGATTACAAGATTACCCGAGGAAGCTAGGTCGCGGTTCCGTGGTCGTAGGGCTTCGGGCTCCACACCAGGTTATGCAATGTTATAGATTTGTGTTTTATATTATACTAGCTGTACCCGCGGGCTTCGCTCCCCTTGGGGATTTTGCGATAAAAAGAGCACCCTATGTCCTTCCCCGAGTCTCAAACTATACCCATACCAAATTTCTCCCAATCACTTCAGTAGTTTAAGCGTGAAGAGGTAACCATCAAATATACAAACTCACTTTCGCATTTATAATAGTAGTAGCTAGGATTCTAACAGAAAAATCTAAAGACATCCTCTGGAAGAGAAAGAGATACCTAATGTTTCTTTTTTAACCTACTGACAATAATGAGGAGCTTATTAATTTGTCGGAATCGTTTTTTAAGTACGTTCACCGAATTTGAAGACTCGTGAACCGATTTGGAAACCATTTTGTTTTTGTTTGAAATGGCATACTTGTTAGGTTCAAAAGTACAAATATTTTTTCAACTATTATTTATTTGTACGCCTACCACCAGTTTTTTCTTTTTATCCCGAAGGTTGACTGGTAGAGAATGCTATTAGCATTAAGTCCGCCTTTTGTACCATATTGTTTTGGTAAATAAAGTTTAAATAAATAAATAAAATTGTCGGACTTAATGCTAAGTTCTCATTTTCCCAGTGAACCATAGGAATAAGCCGAGAAAATTGTGCGGAATCAGCTCTAGATAATTTTTCAAAACTATTTTAATAACCGACTTCACCGCCAAACTACACAACTGATTTATATTATTTCTATGGAAGTATACCTTTCAAACAAAAAAAGAATATTCTAAATCGGTTCAGGCGTCTTTAAATAATCCGTAAACAAACATAAAAAATAAATAAAAGATCGCAAAAGACAAGTAAAATTAAGCTTTAAAATACCCTGTGCGAAGCCGGGACGTAAGGCTAGTAGAATAAATAGTTTACTATAACGTACAGTTTGTTTGTGCGTTGTCAACTGACGGGGTGGCATCTCCAATTATAGAAACACATTAACAAAGTTCCGGCCGACTCCCTCAGCAATGTTTGTTATTACGATCCCATTCAGTCATTTTAGCACTGACTTACGTTACGTAAGGATACAATCATGAGTCGATTAAGGGAATAAAGAAAATCTTTTTCGGCGGATAAAATCTTATGTACTAGACTAGACTTATCTTATACCTTTAAATGAGCAATTCTTGTATGTATATATATTTATTTATAAATTTCTGTGATCTCAAAAACGGCTCTAACGATTTCGCTGAAAATTTGTATATGGGGGTTTTTGGGGGTAAAAAATCGATCTAGATTAGTCTTATGTTTGGGAAAACGCGCGTTTTCGAGTTTTCATTCGTTTTTCTTTCCACGCAGAATATGGTCGCTAATTTCGTCGCCCCGGCCGCCATCCGCTTAGCTCAGCGGTTAAGGATGCTGACCGCTAGAAAGAGTGTTACGGGTTCGAATCCCACTCGGTGACTTACTTTTGTTTTTTTTTATGTTCAAGTTTATATATTATTTTTTATTTTGTACTGTTTTTAGACAAGTTTAAAAAATGTAGTTAATGTTTGAGATGAAACCGACCGAGCTAAGCTCGGTCACCCAGGTACTATCTATTAAGAGTGCCGAAAAGGCGGCCAGCTCAGCTTTATGCTGCGGTGTGAACCACAGCGCTGATTCTCAGCTACCAAGTGATTCAGAGGTTAGGTAGCTTAATAATCAAATCAGCATATAACAATAACATCGACGCTAAAAGTGGCTTTTGGGTCTTGCGGCCCTGGGCTCTGCATAGAACCGCAAGACCCAAAATGCTCTGTCTGCCCCATTAGGGATAAAGACGTGATAGTATGTATGTATGTATCGACAGTACGATACTACACAATACTTATAATACACGATTATAAAACATTTCATCATCAGGTCTTTTTGTTTCCACTGCAGGAGCACGACCCTCTCTGTACTACCAGAGCCATACTTGGCTAGAGCAGCAAGAGGACTTGGCCTACACACAACATTTACCTCTATATAATTAAACATATACAATACATATACACATAAACAAAATATTGTTGTTTTCACCTACATAATTTTGCGCTATATATTAGACTAATCCCTACGATTCCAAATTCACTCAAATTTTTCATGTAAGTGTTTTAGTATTTTTCAATTGGGGCGTTGCGTAGCTATTCATAATAAAAAATGCCGTTTTAAATCAGTCATTGAGTTCAGTCAGTCACCTCACAATTCAGGCTGAATTTGACATAAAAATTGGTGGTCTTCAAATTGGTAGTATTGTAGGCAGCGATGGCAGATTTTTACAAGCTTTTATTTAGTTTCATGTCCCGTTGTCTGTCTGTTTGTCTGTAATAAAATCTCACAAGTTTTTGACCCATTTTCTGGTTTCCGATTGAGCTGAAAATTTGCAAGTAGGTAGGTACATACACGGTCATTTTTCATTGGTTTTGAAGCCGAAGGCCACTTCATATGCATCGTTAGTAAGACCTAATTAGCTAGACAAAATAAAAATTCAGAAACAAAAAATGTTGTCTAAAACTCGAAAGTAAAATTGTGAGATCAATTAGTATTACCGCCGCCATATATCGCCCGCTGGCCGGCCGGGGTCATCGACATTACGCAGCTGTTTGGCCGGCGTATAACTACGTGGTCTCGATCGGAAATCATTTTCGCAACTGTTTTATCTTATGACATATAGAAATTTGGATTACGTAGATGGATAGAGGAATTTATTTACTATAGGACTTTTTTTGTTCTAAAACCAATGAAAAGTCAGCGTGTATAACGCGTGACAATGCAATATTATGATGGCATGGAGCTGATCTGATGATGTGATGGTAATGGCACCTCTGTGGTAAAACAACGTAACTTTGCGGATGACATGGCCGAAGAATTTAAGATTAGATAGATAAGCACTCATAATCTATCATATAATAAAACAGTAAAAAAAGTGTGTCTGTACATTAAATATATTTCCAAAAAAAATATTGGTGGCGATGGAGACGTAGTAATAGAATAAGAATTTAAAAAAAAATGTCTGTCTGTTTGTCTGTTTGTCTGTGTGTCTGTTTGTACACACTAATCTCCGGAAATACTGGACGGATTCGAATGAAACTTTTTTAGTTATATAGCTATTAAGCCTGGGCAACATACAGGGTATAAATGATTTTGGAAAATGGAACGCCTGATGCAGAACCATAATGGTCCAGCTAAACTATAAGAGATATAAAAATGCCGCCTTAGTAAAAGTTGTTCAGCCTGATGAGCATTTTCCAGAGACATTAAGTCCACGCGAACGAAGTCGCGGGCTTCGGCTAGTTATAATTAAGTGATGAATGAAGTGATAATGATGGGAGAAGCATCTGCTGTCAAAAGTACGCTTTTCTTTTCGTCATAAAATCATTATCATCATCAATAGGTAACTAACTATCTATATTAAAGAAATATGTTCTTGTTGGTGGAGTATTTTCCATGTCTCCCTAATATCACATGAAATAATGTGCAGAAAATAAAACGACATCAATATATTTCCGAACAATTAGGTAAATAACCTAGTTGACTGACTGAAATTGACTGATCTATAAACACACTGAAATATATCGCCGTTCATTTGGCAGTAGGCCTAAATCGCCTATCTCCTACCATCCATATGTTTAGTGTCGAAATAAAATGTTCTACTCGAACAATGCTTTCATAAACAAAGAATGTCCGATTTTTTAGATATAAATAGTTCTTATAGAATTGCGTGTTGGATTAAAGTGGTTTTTAAATAGTATTAGCTCATTAGGTAGTAGTAGCGACTTTTAAATTATTGCATTGCATCATTACTAAACTAATGCATGTGGGAATTAACGTGGAACATATCAGTTTTAGTGAGGAGAGTGTAGGCCAAGTCCTCTGGCCGCTCTGGCTAAGTATCGCTCTGGTAGTACAGAAAGGGGCCAAGCTCTAGCAGTGGAGGCAAAAAGACTTGATGATGATGATGATGATATAATTTTTAACCGACTTCAAAAAAAGGAAGAGGTAATCAATTCGTTGCGCTCTTTTTAATGTATGTTCACCGATGATTCTAAGACGCCTGGCCCGATTTGTATAATTCTTTATATGTTTTTCTCGGTATACTTGTAAGGTGGTCCCACAGAAATTTTATCAAAATCGGTTTAAAATAAGTAATAATAAAACGTTTATTTCGGTCAACAAAATATAACAAAGGTTTAGTTAGGGGTTGAAGTCGGTTTTTAGTTTTGAAAAATTATTTTATTTATTTTTACTAACGTTTCAAACTTATGGACGGTGGACGAATAATATCGCTGCTTTCGTCAGGCTGAGACCACGTTCGGTGCAACCGGGACGAAACGTCAGCAAAACGGCCATTCGTGCGGGTCTTTAACGTCAGCTACATAACATAAAAAGTTTCATTCGAATCCGTCCAGTATTACCTGAGATTGGCGTGTACTAACAGACAAACAATCGCCCATAGAAAATTTATCTTTAAACTTTAAATGATGATAACTTTTTTATCTGACAACAGATTTCGATGAAACAAAGCCTATATGTTGCTCAGGGATGAGCTTAATCTTTTAGTGAAAACCGCGTAAAAATTTGTTTAGTAGTTTTAAAGATTAGCGGGTACATACAGACAGACAGACCAAAAAATATTTTTTGTGTTCTGTTACTCTTTTCTTATCGCCCACATCCATTTTTTGTAATTTTTATCAAATGTACAGACACGGGGTTCCTACCATAGACATAGATTTTTTTTTAATACGTTCCTACTGTTTTATTATATGTATTGATTTTAGATAGGAGTATAATTAAGTAGGTGTTGTATTATGACAACATAACGGCCCCCTTATTTTTATGGGCTCATCATAAAAGCTATAACAATAAGCTATTAAGCAATAGTTGGTCTCCCATTAATCTATTTATGTAGCTGTGGTGTTGGTGGCCAAGCGTTTTGTGAGGTAAAGTTCGCTCCTGACTTGTATTTCTGAAACTACATGATGTTCCGTCATTTTTTCGGTCAACAAAATATAACAAAGGTTTAGTTAGGGGTTGAAGTCGGTTTTTAGTTTTGAAAAATTGGTTTATTTATTTTTGCTAACCTTTTAAACTTATGGACGGTGGACGAATAATATCGCTGCTTTCGTCAGGCTGAGACCACGTTCGGTGCAACCGGGACGAAACGTCAGCAAAACGGGTTATTACGGGTTTCTATCTCCCTTTCACGTTGCATAAAGGTGCTAAAATTTGTGTATATTTCTGTAATTTTGTTAATTAATTTTAATTTTTTATTTTTTTTGTGTAATTTGTGTATATACACAAATTTTATACTTTACTACTTTATTTAATACTTATATACTTTCGTATACCGTCTTATTGCAGAAGACTTATTTTAGGTCGTAGTGGGATTGTCTTACATTGGCTCATAAAATACGTTATGAACTTTACTTAGAAATACGCGATACCAAATGATATGAAGCCATAAATAACTTTTTAAATAAATTACGAATTCAGAGACCACATTTACACCAAGCACATTCATCGTCATTATGACAAGATGCAGATCGCATGCGCATAAAATTATGAGCGATGCTAATATACTTGATATAAGTATTAAGAATACAACGAGGAAGGGACGTACCTGTAATAAATCGAACCACGGGCTATAGGTACTAGATCATCATCATCATCATCATTTCAGCCGCATAACGTCCACTGCTGGACATAGACCTCTCCCAAAGATTTCCAAAATGCCCGATCTAGAGCGGCCTGCATCCAATTTTAAATAGGTCTCTATAGTATATCATCATAGGGTCGGCGCAGTATGTCTTCTTTTTCCACAGTCCTCTATTTTCCTTCACACTAACATCTACTCCTATTACCCCCATATCCTGCTTTACGCATTCCATCCACCTCTTTTTTGGTCTTCCCCTTCCCCTATTTCCACTTACTTTCATGTTTATAGTTCTTTTTGTTACGTGTTGATCTTCTCTTCTCATTACATGTCCAAACCAAGACAACCGATTGCTTCTTACTTTCTCGTTTATTGGTGCTACTTCGTTTATTGGTATTTATTAGGTCTCTATAGTATAATGATATTAAAATACCAGTCGAAAAACAAAAACATCGACATTCCCAAACAAATTGCCCGGTGTTTGCACAATTTTGTATGGAAATGCCGATTTTTTTAAAACTTATATTGATCTCATCATACTATAGTGATCTAGTATAGCTCGTGGTTCGAATTACATAATAAGAAATAAGTACTAAGTAGTCAAAAAAGCGAAGCTCGACCTGGTGGGACTGTCGGTGTCCAGTCCCTCCAGGCAGCACCCGTTTACGAGTTGACGCACGGATCATATACAGGGTTACTGGAAACTAACGCAAAACTTCTTAACATCGGAATCAGACTCCTCAACAGATTATAGATCTGCAAGAAAAAAGACAAAAACTGCAGAAAAAAAATAGGCATCCCATACAAATTCACAGATCACCTGGTCGAGTTTCTATGGAGAGTCCAAGTTTTTTTTTTAGATTTTAGATTTTTTCTTTGCAGATCTATAATCTATTGAGGAGTCTGATTCCGATGTTAAAAGGTTTTGCGTTAGTTACCAGTAACCCTGTATAGGAAGGGCCTTTATTTATCACATTGCGTAGAGATTTTGAATATTGCCATGTAGTTTTTAGATAATCGGATAATAGGCATGACGAATGGAAAAATATTTTTGGTCCATCGGTTAGATTATTAAAAAATATTGTACCGATACTTTTTCTTTTCTCTGAGAAACCAAAAATGACAAAGATACAGCGCATGCACGATTTTTGTGTGACGTCGCAAGCCCCCACTCCGGAACTTTGACGCTCCGTATTTTTGAGAATTTTTACTTTTTTGGTAAACTGAAAAATACAGGTTTTTTATTTTTGAATAATCTAAAAGACGGACTAATTATTATCATATACTTTTCGGACCCTGTCGTCACCCCTATTTACTCTGCCCTATAGGTCCGGACGATTTCCTGATTATGTAGCTAGTACCTGGGCGACCGAGCTTTGCTCGGTTACATCTCAAACATTAACTTATTTTTTTTAAACTTGTCTAAAAACAATGCAAAATAAAAAAAAAATATAAACTTAAACATAAAAAAAAACAAAAGTAAGTCACCGAGTGGGATTCGAACCCGTAACACTCTTTCTAGCGGTCGCTATCCTTAACCACTGAGCTAAATCAAGGCGGTCGCGGCGCGACGAAATTAGCGACCATATTCTGCGTGGAAAGAAAAACGCATGAAAACTCGAAAACACGCGTTTTCCCAAACATAAAACTAATCTAGATCGATTGTTTACCCCCGAAAACCCCCATATACAAATTTTCAGCGAAATCGTTAGAGCCGTTTTCGAGATCACAGAAATTTATAAATAAATATATATATATATATATATATATATACATACATACATACAAGAATTGCTCGTTTAAAGGTATAAGATAGAAAAGCGTGTCAAGGGTTCGAAATGCAAATCCCGCGTGACGTATTTAATATAATATTGTGAACGACTCCTATCCTTAGCATCAAAAGTTCTGTTTATAGCCAAATGAATCATACTTACGCAAGGTCGGGTGCGTATTTAAAGAAACACGTATCAACCGCACAGTGAGTAACAAACGGACGGACATTGCCAACGAGCTTTGATTTATTTCGTGAGTTGCCAGAAAGGAAGAAATACCATGCAGGGTTTTATTTTTCAAGCCACATGTTACATTTAATTAAACTTTATCTCGAGATAATAATTTAAAAACGCGGTTAAACTTGGCTTAAACCAAATTATCCGCCCAAAAAAAGGCAAAATCATTTATTTATCTTTGGATATTTGTATCACTTGATAATTGTATTTTTTTTCTATTCCTTTCGATTTCTTTAGGTAAATGTTGACGTCAAATCATTTACTATAGCACACGCCTACCCATCGCCATATAAACGTAATTATTACCCTTCCGTCCTCACTAGATGGCGCAGTAGGTATCGATTAAAACCACGGAAAACATTAAAATCTTTTATAACCATTATTTGAAGAAAGTAATACTCTAACTTATTAAATATGATTTTTATGAGCTGCAATAAATATTTTTAAAGCACTTTCTTTGTCTATTTCACGAAATTCAGAAATATTTGTCTAAAAGCACAATTTTTGGTTTTTAATTATGTCACTAGATGGCACTTTGTGTGCTTTAAGGTTTTATGTGGGATTATATTGATGGCAGCACCGTCTTTACTATAAAGCGTAGGTACTAACTCGTCCGTAAGAATAGATTATACAAATGATACCTACCTATTATAATATCTTGTAATAATGTACCTCAGAGTAAAATATACTACGTATACTGTGTACAAACAAAATCGTATTCGTATCATTTTGCGCTGCATTTTGTTTCTAGAACAAAGTACCTGGGCGACCGAGCTTTGCTCGGTTACATCTCAAACATTAACAATTTTTTTTAAACTTGTCTAAATACAATGCAAAAAAAAAGGCACACGCCGTACGAACTTAAGGTACTTAGTATCTTATCATGCATGTCATAAAAACATCGAAATATGGTTTATATTGTAATACCTAACTACTTATCCGAAATACTAAGTACCTACCCGTGTACCTACCTAAAGCAGAAGTTTGGATATAAGTAGTGCCGCGAGGTCGCGCCCGGAACGACCGGCGGCGAAGACATTCACACACCTGAGTAAGTCAGTGGTATCGTACGACTACGTGACTACGTACCTATCGAACTTTATCCAATTCCAAAGAACATTGAATATGATACGGAAATATGGGGAATAAATTAAAAAAAGTAGATAGGTATCATTTTAGTTGTATTGTGTTCTACAACGTGAAAGGGACGTAACTACCCGTAATAAATCGAACCACAGGCTATACTAGATCACTAGTATATATACTTATATACAATGTCCTTTTTAATTAAGTACAAATATTTTAAGGGGTGGTTCCTAATAAATGTATATCAAAATAAAGAAATAAAATTTTTCATTTTCCTCAGTAATGATATCACGTGACTACGGTGATATGTACGACAACCTACAAATTTTTTTCGTATTTCGATATACATTTATTGGGAAATCTTGTTCGAAATGATGGACTGAATCACACCTTAAAATATTTGTACTTAATTAAAAAGGACATTGCATATATATGTCGCAGACGAGGGTCTGAGGAGGCCTGAGCGGGATCGTGAGATCGGCATCTGACATCTTGGGTGACGTGAACTAGCTATTTGGTTACTTACAATACGAAAACAGACTAATGCCAGGATGGAAACTTACTTACGTGCGGCGCGCGCGGCTACCTACCCCTTGTAGGTATGGCGCGATTACGGGTTACGTACGTAGGACAGCAATGGCCATGGCCAAAAGTGTATTATCAAGTGATACTCAGGATCTTATGCCTAAACATTTGTTTTCTCGCTAACGCCATCTAGTGACGAACTCTTAAACACTTACTATATGCTTTCGCGGCTTTGGCTAGTCCTGTGTGCTGCCATCTCTGCGAGTTGCTGGAACTAGAAACGCCTACTCAATTTGCCTACTTAAGGCCGGTCCAAAAGTTTCTATGGCGTTGGGTATCTGTTACGTTAGTAATTATATTATCTTTGCTATAGCATATTTAAGTTAATATCCCAAGCGCAAGTATATGTACCTAGCAGAAGACCTGAATATGTTATAATCTAAAATATATCTTTGCCTATGTGTAGTTAGAAAGTAATCTGAAGGAAAAACATCAATCTAGTAATTCTGTTCATTCACTTACCAATTGCGATTTAAAGATATAATTTTATTATAAAACGCTTTGCTTAATTAAATACGCAATACAATAGTTTAGATGATGATTAAGTCACAATGCCTTTAAATTTGTCTTGTAACGAATTTGCCGCGGGGTTTTCTGCAGAGTCGAATAGGGTCACTCCAAGTCCTCCCGTGGATGTCGTAGAAGGAGAACTCTACAACTCGTCTGGCCAGCGAAGCCAGACGGCGAGTTGGCGAGTGTAGGCCAAATCCTCTGGCTGCTCTGACCAAGTATGGCTCTCTGATAGTACAGAGAGGGTCGTGCTCCTGCAGTGGAGATAAAAATGCATGATGGAAGTTTGGGAAACAATTTATTTATTTCCAAAACTTCCATCCATCCGGATGGAAGTTTTGGAAATAAATAAATTGAAATTGGTCTTGTAACGAATGCTGGTGTTACTCACGGTCTGGTAATGCATGCTACTGTCATATTGAATTTATTTAATTAATGCAGGATCCATCCACCTCGGCGGATCGGCGGGCTCAGGCTATGAGAGTGACCCCAGGAACTCAGGGTCTGAAGGAAGCTGGGAGAAGCCGCAAAAGTATGGAATATTCACGAGAAAGGTTAGTTAAAATAGTTCGTAATAATAACCAGAAATTAATATTTTTCTCATTGAATCTTGAAAATCTTTAGGCTTATAGCTTTTCAAGATAGGTAAGTACTTAGTAGTCTTCAACCTGTAGTTGCTTAGAACTGCCTTCTTTACGCGTTTCTTCTCAGCAGTGGTAATCGGTAGCATTTGTAATAGATTAGTAGAAAGTATCATGTAAGAAAAGAGCTTCTTGATTAAAACTAACGTAGACACAGACATTATTAGAATGAGTTAATTAATTAGTAAGGGTGTCGCGAGCCGGTGTGCCCTCATGAAGACCTCCGGATGTCGAAACATGTCGGCAGTAGCTGACTCTATACGTAAGTAATCCGTTAACTCATTCTTTAAGAGAGCTTCTTTTCGAAACTGTTTAGGTAAATACATCCCTTAAATTTAATCTTCTTGAAATTGTTTTGTTAGATATTTCTAGAAAGATATTTAAATGTCGAACTTATTTCAGATATCAGGCAAGAGCGTGCAGTTCCTTCTGTGCCCGACCTGTGGGTACGAGACCCCACTTCCCCTAGGGGGAGTGTCGGCGCTGCCCCTCAACTATGTGCTGATGAGGAAGATGGCGGCTGAGGGGGAACGCGCCAGTGTGCTGTGTGACCTTTGTAACAGTGATAATAAGGTATCGTAAACTGTACCTCGCTAAGAGAAGCACCAGCTGTTTCTCTCATTCTACTTTTTTTTCTCCTAGACCAACATAAAAGAATTTAAATTTTTCAGGTTATTTCGACAATTTTGAGTGTAAAGATTAACCAGCTAAATCTACCGCTGCAAATTATTAAAAATAGTACTTACACATTTTTTAATTCTATTCAATCGTACTTATTAACTAATTGTAAAATAATATTAAAAACGAAAGTATCAAATCTGTTTATAAAAAGTGTTTTTTAAATAAAAATCTATAGTTTTTTTTTTATTTGCTTTGGTCGGTAAAGATTTCAAAAAATGTTTTGCTCATGGTATAATAATATACGTTTTGCTCTTTGTTCGCCAGACTTTGAATGGCTGCACACACCACTACACATCCGCCGCAGGCGGTATAAGATATGTAACATTTAATTCAACCTTCCAAAATTAAACTCTACATACATTAATAATGTGGAACACATAAATTTATCAAAGTTTAACAACCAAGAAGTAAAATAATTACCATCTTTGACTAAAATTCTTCCAGACAATGGCCGTGTCTGAAGTTAATTGACAAAATTCGTAGAAATTCTTTGTTGTCCCGTCATGGTGCGATATGTCTTTAGGCGCGGTGTCGATGTTAATGTGCCATCGCCGCCTGATGGCGATGGGTTCCAATCACTCGTGGTAGGTCGCGGATGACTTCATTACCACGTGTGGGACATAATACCCGAAATATCGTTTGGTAGTTTATATACGTCACTAGCTGATGCCCGCGACTTCGTTCGCGTGGACTTTGTGATTCCGACGTATCTGCATCAGTCCAGTGCAATAAAATAATATTGCGACTATAAATTGAAATGTAAGCTATCCTATCTTTCAAGTAGGAAAAAATTGCACACGGTGTGCAAATCAAATTTAAAATCAGTTCAGTAGTTTAGGAGTCCATCGCGGACAAACAACGTGACACGTCATTTTTATAGTTAAAAATGACACGTAATATATATAAATATTTGTGCGGTTTGATGTCGAGACATTTGGGCACAGGCAAAGATAATATAATTACTAATGTAAGCACAGGTATGGCACTTCACAGAAGCGGAGTATCATTTAGGCTGCCCACTCACATCCGATTATTGGTGACCGATTTTTTGTAGAAGAAAAATAGAACGTACTGAATGCAATAGTGCAACGCACTCGCCAAAAAAAATCGACCCGACTATCGGTCCTACGAAAAGTCTGACGTACTTGTGGCTACTACTTCTACAAATGAAACTATATGCCCACAGCAATGTGTGTGTGTTCGCCCACTCAACCTCAACACCCTCGACAAGGCGAGCACGGGGGAGAGGTGCGGGACGGGGAAAGGGGATATTGCGCGGGACTTTAGGAGATCCCATTCTGTATAATATCATACTTATATCATACCTGTAAAATGGAATCTCCTCTTTTTTTTATTTGGGCCACCATGGTGCACTGGTGGTGCGAGAAAATTGTGATAAACATCATACCTACGACAAAACTAGATACTTAGATAGAACAATACCGTTCAAAGCATACATTAAAGTTCGTAGATTCTTTCCCATTATTTATTTTTGCATAAATTTGTACTGAAATAGGTATTTCGTAAATCAAAAAATATCTTGCTCTAAATCTTTGAGTAGGTAATGCAATACAGCTAAGTATTAATTTTGAATAGTCAATATTATTTATAACAGATTTTTTAACGTATTTTCCCATTGCAGGCAGAGAGCCGCTGCAACCAGTGCCTCGTCAGCGTGTGCGCAGCCTGCGGCGAGGCGCACCACAGGCAGAAGGCCACCGCGAGACATTCCCTGCACCCGCTCGATCCACTGCCTCTTAAGTACTGCAGCCAACATCCGAGAGCCGAGCTGACAGTCTACTGCGCAACGTGCCAACAGGTGAGCTGAAAGTAGTGTTTTCAACACACTTACTCGTATAATATCAACAGTACCTGGGCGACCTACATCACAAACATTATATAATTTTGTTAAAACTTGAACATAAAAAAAAAACAAAAGTCACCGAGTGGGATTTAAACCCGTAACACTCTTTCTAGCGGTCCGCATCTTAAACCGCTGAGCTAAACGGATAGTGGCCGGCGCGACAAAATTAGCGACCATATTCTGCGTGGAAAGAAAAACGCATGAAAACCTTGAAAACACGCGTTTTCCCAAACATAAGACTAATCTAGATCGATTGTTTACCCCCGAAAACCCCTAAATACCAATTTTCAGCGAAATCGTTAGAGCCGTTTTCGAGATCACAGAAATTTATAAATAAATAAATATACAAGAATTGCTCGTTTAAAAGTATAAGATGTGAGTTTAATTTGACACGACTCGTAAATTTAAAGGCCTTGCTGTCGCTCTCCCTTAAACATTTTTCCCCCGGCAATATCATACTGATGTGATAAATCTTACTTAAATAATGACGTTTCTGGGCGACAAATAAGGACAAGCCCACCAGTAACCACTGACAAACCCACCAGTAACCACTGATCCCCCGTAAGGACTTCAATGTCAGAACAACATTAATATCTTCTCGTTTCCAGGTAGTTTGCCGAGACTGCTGTGTGATCTCCCACTCCGGCCACGCCCTGGCCAACGCGGCCCGCTCGGCCGCGGAACGAGCGAGGTTGTTGCGAGACGCGTGTGAGAGAGCCAAACATGTACCAGAGAATGTGCAAAGAGCTGCGAGGATCATGAACGCACAGGCTTTTGATATTGATGTAAGTAGGTGTTCTTCAGGTAGGTACTGTGGCATAGAGTTAATATGAGTATTACATACGGGGCTGTGTGGTTTCCGGCCTAGAATAGAACCACTCCATTTCCTCCTGTGGATGTCGTAAAAGGCGACTAAAGGATTTTCTTCCCGTCACTAAACATGAACAGACTTTCGATGGGCAGCAGCGTCGGAAGTACGATAGTGACCCCCACTGCGCTCGCCAACCCGCCTGCCAAGCGTGGCGAGTATGGCAATATCCCCTCATGGATATAAAAAAAATGACCAGGCCCCCAGTACCCGGCAGCCCCGCTATTCCTGACTCCGGTAGCGGTCATGGTAACGGCGGGGCAGGGGGTGCTAAGAATCCCCGGATGGGATCCGGCTACCAACCCCGGCGAAAACTGGCCCTGGTAACACACAATGTCTGCACATTGAGGACTGACGAGAAACTGGCTGCGTTCGGGAGGCTACGCAATGTCTTCTCGTCAAAAATACCTCTGTGCCTCAAGACTAAGGTCTACAACCAATGTGTGTTACCAGTGATGACTTATGGCTCCGAAACGTGGTCCCTTACTATGGGTCTCATAAGAAAGCTCAAGGTCGCTCAACGCGCTATGGAGAGGGCTATGCTCGGTGTTTCCCTACGTGATCGAATCAGAAATGAGGAAATCCGTAGGAGAACAAAAGTCACT
Organism: Acrobasis consociella; assembly: GCA_963555685.1. Taxonomy (NCBI): domain Eukaryota; kingdom Metazoa; phylum Arthropoda; class Insecta; order Lepidoptera; family Pyralidae; genus Acrobasis; species Acrobasis consociella. The sequence goes on from OY743106.1 coordinate 2,984,106, forward strand.
GACATAGCCAAGCGGATTAGCTCGTTGAAGTGGCAGTGGGCGGGACACATAGCGCGACGAACCGATGGCCGATGGGGCAAAAAGGTTCTTGAATGGCGACCGCGTACTGGCAAGCGAAGCGTAGGGCACCCACCTACAAGGTGGTCAGATGACCTGACCAGGGTCGCTGGAAAGCGCTGGATGCAGGCCGCTCTTGATCGGTCATTTTGGAAATCTTTGGGGGAGGCCTATGTCCAGCAGTGGACGTTATGCGGCTGAAATGATGAGTATTACATACAGAACGGTATCTCTAGTCCCGCGCAATATGCGTCCTCATTCCCTGTCTCACACCTCTCTCTCTCTCACGTTCTCACCTTGTCGAGGGTGGTCAGTGCCGGCTTTACAAGGCGAGAACGGGGGAGAGGTGCGGGGACGTGAGACGGGAATGCATATTGCGCGGGACCTTATATTAGGAGAATAGGAGATTCCGTTCTGTTTGTAATACTCTCTGTGACTGTAGTCTGAAGCAGCAGTGTGTGACTGAGCAGTTATAGTCAAGAGAGTGCGGTTCGTATCTCTTCAAATATCATAATAAAAGCACCTTCTTGATTTCCGCGATGTACGAAAGGAGGGTGCAATTGGTCCAAAATTTGCTGCCCCCAAAATGTGCCACTCTGAGCCAATTAGCCTACTCAGCCTATAGGTAAATCCAGCTCTCACGACTAAGAGGGAGGATATTACAATTGTGAGGAAAGTATAAGGTACCTGAATTAGTTTGGTTGCGATTACGTCACAAAATTGTTGTCAAGTTTTAAAAAACCTATAATTCCTTAGCATAAATAAACGGGTTACTTACGTATAGAGTCAGCTAGTGGCTGACGTGTTTTAACTATATCTAGAGGTCTTCATTAGGGCAAATGTGACTAGAGGGCGCGCGCACACGATGTCGCCTCAAGCAACACTGATGAAACATGTCGGCCGGTAGTTGACTCGCTACGTGAGTAACCTGTTTAATCTTACGTTATTTTTAATCTGCTACATACCCTGTAAAAGCAGAAGTAGGTAGGTAGGTATACATAACAGGAACGAACAATAATCATTAAAATAAATAAATAAATAATAAATAAATATATAGGGACAAATTACACTGATTGAGCTAGCCCCAAAGTAAGTTCGAGACTTGTGTTATGTTACACTAGCCGAAGCCCGCGACTTCGTTCGCGTGGACTTTATGTCTTTGGAAAATGCTGATCAGACTGAACAACTTTTACTAAGGCGACATTTTTTTATCTCTTATAGTTTAGCTGGACCATTATGGTTCTGCATCAGGCGTTCTATTTTCCAAAATCATTTATACCCTATATGTTGCCCAGGCTTAATAGCTATATAACAAAAAAAAATCATTAGAATCCGTCCAGTATTTCCGGAGATTAGCGTGTACAAACAGACAAACAGACAAACAGACAAACAGATAAACAGATTAACAGACAAACAGACAGACATTTTTTTTTTAATTTTTACTCTATTACTTTGTCTCCATTGCCCCCAATATTTTTTTTGGAAATATATTTAATGTACAGACACACTTTTTTTACTGTTTTATTATATGTATAGATATAGATTACTTATAAACTCTCAAACTCTTGCAGTCACAGGCTTCCCGAGTGGAGTCAGAAGTTCAAACCTGGGCGGAAGAGTACCGGCGAGCCGTGGAAGCCCACAGCCGGGCTCTGTGCACGGCGGCTGCCAGAGCCAGAGCCAGATATCGCCAGAGAGTAGACGAGAAGAACAAGGAGCTAGATGACAGGGCGGTGCAAGCTATGGACGCTGTCAAATTTGCTGAGGAGGTAAGGAAATAGAAATATCTTAACATATCAGGTTTTTTTAGTGTCCACTGCAGGAGCACCACTCTCTCTGTACAACCAGAGCCATACTTGGCAAGAGCAGCCAGAGGATTTGGCCTTCACTCTCTACGCTGGGCAGACGGGTTGGAGAGGTTGCATTGATGTGTTTAGCTTGTATTTTCTAAGTCGTCTTTTACGATATCCACGGGTAGATTTGGAGTGGCCCTATTCTACTTTGCCGGAAACCACACGGCTAGCTCTTTCTTATTCCCCGGTTATAGATTGTATGTGCAGATAAACACATAAAATCTCTCTTTTTTAACAGGCTGATGTTGTTTCCTACTGCTAGGTAAAGGCCTGCTCTTCTATTCTTCGCATGTACCTTTATTCCGAGCAATTTGCTGCCGTCCACTTATGAAACCTTCTCGTCTACCCCTACGTCTTCTTCCATTAAGGTGAACCTGTGGGCCCATCTATCTGGTTGCATGGGCGGCACACAGTCTTTAATTCATACAAATTCAATAGAAAATGTTTGTTTTGACGAAAAAACGTATCTGATTTAAGTTATTGGATTTTCTCGTTGCTTGTTCACATGAGCAGCACACTATTCTCATTCTGACATATGACTTTCAAAATGATTGTCACCAGCTCCTGGCAGAAGCCAGGGAAGACGAGCTGCTCTCGCTCAGCGGGCCGGTGCTCCGGCGCTTGGAGCGGCTGACGGAGCTGCAGCCGCTGGCGGAGGCGCCGCGCTGCGAGCTGCGGTTCGCGCCGGCCGCGGCCGCGCAGCACCCCGCGCTGCGCGGCCGCCTGCTCACGCGTGCGCCCGACGCCGACCACTGCGTGCTCAACACTGAAGGTATAACAAATTACTACACGCTTGATGCTATTATGACACTGACCTCCATATATACAAGTACGCTGGACCTATGATTAGCCGGGCCATAGTGAGGCGATTTGATTTTCGCCATTTTGGCGCTGATCGTAGGCATTCGTAGCAGTGGGTGGGAACGGAACTAAAAGTTACGTCAGATTTAGTTCTCTACGCATTGGGGGCGCTTCAAATAGGCACAATAAAGAGCTGTCATTTCTTAGGGTATCATAGGTCCAGCGTACTTGTATATATGGAGGTCAGTGTATTATGAACAGAGCCGGATTGTCTGAATAATATTTTACAGTGTAAATGGTCCTTTATTCTTTTGCAGGTTTGCAAGATTTGCGAGTGGATTGCCGGCATGACGCAGTGTTTGAACTGCGTGATAGCAGCGGCGAGAGAATATGGTGTGGTGGTGAACAGGTTCGAAACAAAAAAACTTTTTGTCATTTAAGCTTTGAAAGGACGTTGTATTTAACTCAAAATCCTGGTTGTAAATTCAATTTACAACCTTAGTTAAACTTACACCCATGACCCAAGTTCCTGGACAAATATCATGAATGATGTATCATCATTATCATTATCATCAGCATTTTTGTCTCCACTGCAGGAGCACGAGCCTGTCTGTACTATAAGAGCCATACTTGGTCAGAGCAGCCAGAAGACTTGGCCTACACTCTCCACGCTGGCCAGACGGGCTGGAGTGATCCTATTGATGTTTATAAGCTTTGCTTAGCTTGTATTTTCTAAGTCGCTTTCTACGACATCCACGGAAGGACTTGGAGTGGCCCTATTCTACTCAGCCGGAAACCACACGGCATGTATTATATCTTTGAAGAATACATAATTCTTATAGATTGTAAATAAGGTATCTGGGGACATTAAAGGAGTTTTTAGGATTACTGGAATTTTCTCCAGCGGACCCCGGGCTCTGAAGCGTTACCAAATCAAAAAACGCTAAGGATGTATTTTGGGACGTAAAGCTGATGATGTAGACTATACTGAAATTCCCAGTGGTCCTATAGTGAACTTCTTCTTCTTCTTCTTCTGCCTTATCTTGTCCCGCTTTATATATGGGGTCGGCACAGCATGTGAGTTCCTTTCACTTTGTTCTATCTCCAGTCAACCTGTCCGTCACCCCCTTCCTACTCATATCCTTCTTTACACATTCCATCCAATGGTCCTACTGGTAGAACAAACTTGGTAGGACTAGAGACTTGCTCAAAATTAGCAGGTAACAGTCTTGTATGAAATCAGGTGGCGGGATTCTTCCGGCGCCAGGACTCGTCGGCGCGGCCCGAGGCGGCGCGCGTGCGCGACCGCGGCGACGGCAGCTACGACGTGTGCGTCACGGCCGGCAGCCCGGGCGCATACCTGCTGGCCGTCACGCTCAATAATAAGCCGATCAAGGTACACTTCGTTTGCCAGTGGTTTGTTTTATCAGAGGTTCGACATAGGTGGTGGTGCCTGCAGCAAACACGCCGCTAGTTTCATTGTAATAATAAGCTGATCAAGGTACATCCCAGCCTATTTGACCAAATGGTTTGGTTTGACAGAGGTTCAAAGGCGGTGCCGGCTCTATCAAAGACTAATAATAAGCCTATCTAGGACCAAGTTATGGTCTGAATCACACCTTTAAATATTTATTGGTACTTATATTATGTCGCGAACGAGATAAATGTAGAATATTCGCGAGTAAGAACTCTGCTGGCGAGATAGACTCGGAATGTTCGCGAGTGGAATCGTACTTATAGAAGGACGTCAGGATAATGCAAGCGAAACTAGGCCTTATATTCTTACAGCATAAAGGCTAGAGTTCTTTGAATGGTCGTCGGCTTAGTCGCACTCACACATACATACCGGCGTCTCGATGTTTCCCGTCAATCGAAATACATTCGTCAAGAGATGAGAACATTCGAGAAAAGTGTGGACCTCTGTATCGGCACATATAAAAAGGCGATCGAGTGCGCGTGCCGCTAGTTCAGTACGAGCTACGAAAGCGATAACTTCGAAGCGAACCGAAGCGAAGGAAACCTACCTCAGTGCGACAAGTGGAAGTACCTACGACTACTTTGGCGAGATACCTGGACCTCAGCTGCTACGCGACTTGGAATTGGACATCAAGAAGACCATCTTCACGTGTCAACCTTTGGGTTCCGTAGTGAATAAAAACCCTCATACGAACTTTGGCGTTTTTCTCCAAATCTCGAACCCAGTTTCGTAACAATTATATAGGAAACTTGCTCTTTTTAAGTTTCCTTGTTGCTTTTGGTGTTTCTTAGTTTAATGAACGATTTAGTCGTTCAAAGTTCTTAGGGGTGAACGCTTAAAAGTCAGGGTGATTTTAAACTTGTTACAATGCCTTTATTCCAGGGCAGTCCATTCCCGTGCGCAGCCCGCGTGACGCAGCCGCATTCGGGGCAGTTCCACTGCTGCGCGTTCTGCTCGTCCGGGGGCAAGCGAGACGCTGTGTGCGGCTGCGGGGGTACCATGCCTGGAGGATACAAAGGTTAAAAATTTTATTCAATTTGCCTACTTTCGAGGCCGTCCCAGTCTACATATCCTCACATCCCATCATTATTTTCCTCGCCATTTCCCTATTCGGGGTCGGCTTTGTATGTATGTCTTCTGTTTCCACTTCTTTCTGTCATTCACCATATTTGCACTAGCCGCTCGTTCCTTTATATATAGAGAAAGACGTGGATAGAATGTGTAAGGACACATTCTATCAACGTCTTTCTCGGTCTTCCTATCTCTCTGCAGCCCTTTACCTCCAAATGGACCATCTTCTTAGCCAGATGTTCGGCATCCCTCCTCATGGCGTCGCCATACCACATGAGTCGATGGCTTTTTTTTTATCTTAGTCCGTACTAACCTGCAACTTGTCCCCAGGTTGCGGGCACGGGCACGCCGGCTGGCCGGGCTCCCGCCACTGGTCGTGCTGCGGCTCCACGGTGCGCGCCTCTCAATGCTCCACGCAGAAATCGAGACAGAACCGCGCCAATTCCAGATTGTACCAGTTTTCATTGTGAACCATCATTTGTCTCCACTGCAGGAGCATGACCCTCTCTGCACTACTAGAGCCATACTTGGCCGGAGCAGCCAGAGGATTGGCCTACTCTCTCCTCGCTGATCATCTTCATCTGATCTTTTTGTCTACACTTCAGGAGCACGACTCCCTGTACTTCTTCATCTGATCTTTTTGTCTACACGGCAGGAGCACGACCCTCTCTGCACTACCAGAGCCATACTTGGCCAGAGCAGCCAGAGGACTTTGCCTACAACCTCGCTGGCCAGACCAGGTTTAGAGAGGTATGGTTCCTAAGTCGCCTTCTACGATATCCATGGGAGGACTTGGAGTGGCCTTTCTACTCTGCCTATCTCATTGTGAATAAAGTGATGTAAATATTCTTATATTTTGTTTTATTGAACGAGCCAACGACGTGAAACCCTCATTTCGTACTTCGTACTCAGACTACTTGAACAATCCGTATGTATGTAGTTATGTATGTTTTTTCGGCGATAACTTCAGTATTTTTGATCTCAGCTTCATGAAAATAGCGTGTGAGCGATAAAAATAGCACTTAACTCTTTTTTTATCGCTCACAATTTCATATTTTTCGATTTTATTAAATGTACAGACACGCTATTTTTGCGTTTTTATGGTTCCCTAGTAAACAAGGAACCCTTATAGTTTCGCCATGTCTATCTGTCTGTCTGTCCGTCCGCGGACCTACCCAGATACTAAAAGTACTAGAAAGCTGTAATTTGGCATGGATATGTAATTTAATCATGGCAAAAAAAGTCGTAAAATAAAATCTGGAAAAAAGATTTTTTTTATTGTAGCTGTAATACAAGTAAAGAGGGAGTCAATTTCTTTTTTCCTAGACAAACACATTGTGTGTGGTATCGTTGAATAGGTCTTTTAAAAATATTGTGAGCTTGTTAACACTATTTTTCGATTTAGGGTTCCGTTTCTGAAATATTTGGGTTTAATGCAATTTTTTTTGGTATCAAGTGGCCGCCCCTCTATCTGCTAAACGATTATATATGGACACGTGAAAAAATTCACATCTATAAATATCTATATAAAACTATCGGAGCTAAGTAGGGTTAATAAACTAAAAAGTTATAGGCGTTCAACTTATAAAATGTACTCAGAAAAAGGACATTTCATATAAATTCAAACATTTCATAGAAATAGATAATTAGTTTTAAGACGTTTTTAGTGGCAGGAACTCTTCGCAACTACGGAACCCTACACTGCGCGTGACCCGACACGCACTTGGCCAATTATTTAATATGTATTGATTGATATTGATGAACAGTTCGACAAACTTTTCGTCTATGCTGTCCACAAAATAAAACAAAATACCGTGACATTTACTAATACATTTTATTTTAAAAGTTTATCAATAAGTGTACCATTCGACATCTTTAAAACAGATTCACATTTTTGATAATAAAAAACAGGCATCTTCGTCCTAAATTGCCATCTTACAGTACATCTAAAAGTATTCAAATCGGTCCCGAATTATTTAAATAATGTAAGAAATTATCCTATAACTTTAGTTTTGTATAAAAGTGTTTAAAAGTAATTGAAACAATCCATGCAACATGCTGTATGTTATCAAATTATCACAGATATCAAATACAGTTTGTAATCAATCATTTTAAATTGTAAATACTAAAATCATTTCCCAAATTAACCTTTCTTCTTACATACTAAGTATAATGTTTTGTTAAATTACATTGGAGAATATCTGACAATTAAACTAACTACTCTATAAGGTCTAACAAATTATACTAAATCTATTTTAAGGGTGAATTCAATCCGTGATACAACAAACAACTTGAACAACTTTCCCCAGGAACATATTTCGAAATATGAATAATAAATTTTTGTTTTTTAACAAACTCGGATCAACTGACCGGCCAACTTTTATGGACATAAATACTTATGTCAAATGATATTAGAGTCAAATTCATAGATGTAAGTGCTCTTACAGACAAGCGACAGTACGTTGCCGATAATCGGCGATGGTTGCCAACCGTCGTGTCGCCGACATAGCGCAACGAACCGATGGCCGATGGGGCAAAAAGGTTCTTGAATGGCGACCGCGTACTGGCAAGCGAAGCGTAGGGCACCGACCTACAAGGTGGTCAGATGACCTGACCAGGGTCGCTGGAAAGCGCTGGGTGCAGGCCGCTCTTGATCGGTCATTTTGGAAATCTTTGGGAGAGGCCTATGTCCAGCAGTGGACGTTAGGCGGCTGAAATGATGTGTCGCCGACAGATTTCGCAGGCCAATACGCCTGTCTGTAAGAGCGCTTAGATCTGATATAATTTAACACAACTAGCACTTGGCTATTGTTATTTTATACGCCGTACAAAACTCTACAGCTCTGTGGTCAAATTAATTGTCGATACAAAATTTAACGATGCGTCATGTTATTCCGGTCAAGTGCTATTTTAAAACGAATAAGGTTTTCAAAAATATGTGACACCAGATGGCAGCACAGGACGTCAAGTCGAATCAACTGTTGTGATTGGACCATCAGATGACAGGTTCTTTTGCCCGTCAAATGTATCCAATAACAGCAGCTTATTGGACCTGACGTCACTGTGCTGCCATCTGGTGTCTCATATTTTAGCCGCCCGAGGGAAAAGCCTTTTGGAAGCCCGAAAGACCCGGCAGGACATTCTGTTTGTTCCTCGCTGTAGCTATGCCTTAATTTGACATAAACACTTATGTCAAATTATATAATAGTCAAATTCATAGATCTAAGCGCTCTTACAGACAAGCGACGGTACGTCGTTGATAATCGGCTTAAATTGATTAGAAGATTGGACCATAAGTTGACAGGTTCTTTTGCTCCGTCAAATGTATCCAATAACAGCAGCTTATTAGACCTGACGTCACTGTGCTGCCATCTGGTGTTACGAAAACCCTAATTTGTGAGTAAGGAACAAGCTTACAGCCCCAAAGCGGGTACGGCCGTGTATGAGATCTGCCCGGGCGCGCTGGCCTGCCGCACACTCATCTCCCACGCGTCGAGGAGTTGCCCGAGGGAACAGCCTTTTGGAAGCCTGTAAAAAATAATCATTAATCTTTATAACTATTTCGTTTTCTTATATAATGTACAACTCATATTTTCAAAATTCGTTAAGGAGTACCACAAGGATCGCACTTAGCACCTCTGCTTGAGTGTCAAATACTATGAATAAAATGGTGATTTTTCGTTGGTTTTAGAGCCGAATGCCACTTCATAAGAATCGTTAGTAAGATCTAATTAGCTAGTGAAAATAAAAATTCAGAAACGAAAAAGGTTGACTAAAACACGAAAGTACAATCGTGAGATCAATCGCAGTTTTTCGATGTCACGCGGCAGTTTTAGACGAGCGTAACTAAATGATCTCGATCAAAAATCATTTTCACTATTTCATTATGATATCTTTTCCTCGGCTTTCCCCTACGCCGGCGTCCATCGTTTCCATTCATCGGGACAACATTGAATGCTACATGAGTAGATGGCAGCAAGCTGCCTTGGATCGTGAATCGCGGAAGCAGGAAGGGGAGGCCTTTGCCCATCAATGGGAATATAGGCTATACAATGTCCTTTTTTATTAGGTAAAAATATTTAAAGGGTCGATTCAGTCCATAATTTCGAACAACTTTTCCCAATAAATGTTTATCGAAATACGAAAAAATAATTTTCATTTTCCATAGTAATGATATCACGTGACTACTTCGACTTTTCGACTTCTATGAAAACCTAAAAAAAAAATTTCTTATTTCGATATACATTTATTAGGAAAAGTTGTTCAAAATGATGGTCTGAATCACCCTTTAAAATATTTGTACTTAATAAAAAAGGACATTGTATAAAAAATAAAAATATGATATCATCATCATCATCATGTCAGCCCTTATTATGATAAGTCATACACAAATTTGGATGATGTATATGGATAGAAGAATTAGTTTAGTGCATTTTTTTCCGAAATCAGCGTGTAGACAATCACCTCGCGCATCTAGCGTCCATCGCGCGCTCCACCCGTGCCTTCAGCGAGTCAGCATCGGCGGTGTCCTTGTAGTGCGTGCGCAGCCGTGCGGGCGGCGAGTGCGGGTAGTCGCGCGGCACGGTGACGTGCACGCCGGCCACGCACGGCAGGCAGGCGTCGTCCAGCTGCGCGATCAGCGAGATGGCGCCGCTGCCGCCCGACAGCTGCATCGTCTCCAGGGACACCTGGCCAACACAACGGGTTCAGTTGGTTACGTAATTCGCAGTCAATCGTGACGTAACGCGAAATTAAATGCGCTGTTTCTTCTTCATTTACTAATCAGAAAAAAAAATACGTACACGCGGCGGTTTTCAGTCTATCTCTGTCACAAACTCTAAATGCGAAAGAGATAGCAGCAGAATCCATCGCAGATCATCTGTCTTTGCCGCACGTAGCGTTTGTGACAGAGATAGACTGAAGAAGCAATCAAAGGACCTACACGATTCTTTGACTGTATTTAGGGTTAAGAATAAAGAAGTAAAAAAAAAAGATTGGCTCCAAAGAACTAGTATTCAGAGGCGTAAAATAATTTTTAAAAAAGAGACACCTGGTAATCTATGGAATTTAAATAAAATAAAAACCAATGACGTCATATTTTTTCGGAGTCAAATTCATTATCACTCTTCATCATCATCAGGTCTTTGTCTTCACTGCAGGAGCACGACCCTCTATGTACTACTATAGCCACACTTGGCCAAAGCAGACAGAGGATTGACCTACACTCTCCACACTCCACGTGTGGTAAACGGTAGAGTAGAATAAACCAACTCCAAGTCTTCCCGTGGATGTCGTAGAAGACGACGTAATAAATACAAGTTAAAGCTTATAAACATCAATGAGACCTCTCCAACCCGTCTGGTCAGCATGGAGAGTGTAGGCCAAATTATCTGGCTGCTCTGGCCAAATATGGCTCTGGTAGTACAGAGAGGGTCGTGCTCCTGCAGTGGAGACTAAAAGACCTGATGATGATGATGTGATGATAAGCTCACCTTAAACCTCGAGTCTAGTCTCGCGATCTCGCCCTGCAGCACGTCTGGAATGTCCATCACAGGTTCTTCGTATTTCGGGACTTTTAGAGGTGGCGGGAGATTCCTGCAACAATTGAATAATAAGCTATAATACTGTATATATGTTGGTTAATGTTCTGTATAAAACAAAAAATAATACTAAAAAGAAATATTTTATTAAACACAAAGAAAAAAAAAGAAAAATATAAGAAGTATATATAATAAAAAAAAAAAACGGCCAGACGACCCTCGTCAACCGACACACGCTTTTTTCTTCTTTGAAGTTCCTCGCACTTTTTCTTCAAAAAAACGTTATCAGACGTCATATTGCATTGTTAACTTCTGTCGCAAACTGCTTTAGAATTATTGGAGATTCAAAAAACCGGCCAAGTGCGAGCCGGAACATTATCGAAATAACGTTTTATTCGTTTTTGTTACTTCAATATCCCCGGTTCATGATATACATACAGCCTGTGTTGAGAGACAGACAGACGGACAGTAAAGTCTAAGTAATAGCATGTCTACCCATTACCTTATAAACCATTATTTCTCATCCTTGTCACTAGATGGCGCTATAGGTAATAATTAAACATTAAATCTTTTATTACTATTATTTAAAAAAAGTAGTACTTTAATTAATTAAATATGACTTATATCAAATTCAATAAATATTTTTAAAGCTTATTCAACACTTCGTTTGTCACTTTTTTGCTAGTCGCGTGTGCTGCCATCTATAGGTGCCTATCCGCAACTACCAGTAGTGCCTACTTACACCTCCAATAGTTTCTATGGCGTTGGATATCTGTTGTTAGCACGTGGATGTCCATAGCAGGGACCGGAAAACCCCTTTATATGATTAAGTCTATCGATGGAGTAACTCCATCATAAGCTTACCCTTTGTTACAGTTAGCATATCGATTGACTTACCCTAACGTTATGGTAACTCCTTTGAATCAGTTAACTAGTAGTAACTCGACTTACCAGTAACCTTAAAGTTCCTATACCTGTTAGCATTAAGTTGGTTAACCTTTCCCTCTCTTTGTTCTACAGTCTTGTCTACTACTTCCAAACTCATAGAAACGACTGTAAACAATGTAATATAAGTCTTATGTGAATGCAATTAGTATAATTATTAAATGGCTGTTTAGACATCCACAAAGCCTGCCTTCTTTTTCTAGTCCGCGTCGTCTCGCTAACCCTATAAACTATTTGCACAAGAAGTTTTGTGTTGTATGCCATTCAAATAAAGATTAAATTGCTTGAGGCCGTATAAATAATATTGATAGGGTTAAGCCTTTAGTGTTTAGTTGAATTAACTGTATCGTATTAGTAAGCCTTTTGTCAGGGTAAGCAAATGATATGGTTAACAAATCATTAGGGTTTACAAAAACCAGTCGATCAAAAACCCGAACGAAAACCCTTCAAAAGGTAAGCGGTTCCGGTCCCTGGTCCATAGTCACTGCCTACCCCTGTGGGAAACAGGTGTAATATTATGTATGTTTGTATGTAGTTTTGTTTGTATGTTTGTATGTCTGTTAGTTTGTACTCACTTTATTTCGGGCCCGTTGAGAGCGTCCAGCGTGGAGCCGAACGTTCGTTTGAGCGTGTGGTTGGCTAGAGGCGACGACAAGCAGTTGTTCACCACCTCTAACAGGGGGTTGAAGATTTGCTCCTAGAAAATAAAGTGAATTTTAATTACAGAAAAGATTTCTTATTGCATATTCAAAAGAATTAAATTATATGGTGTAATATTCAAAAGAATTTATGAATTTTATAATGTAAAAGTATGCACTTAGGGATCATCCAATAATTACAAATAATTACAATTGCCTACCTACCCCCTAAGTCAACTCCTTAAGAGTCCTCTTACCCTAGAACAAAAGACAACTTTCCATACAAACGTAGTCTACGTTTTATTTCAAAACGACATGTCAGATTTCGGCAAAATTCTGTAATTTCAAAGATATTGCAATTATCTAGGGTAATAACTGGTTTCTGACGATAAAAATATGAAGTTGAAATAGAATATAGTGTGTTATATTATTTTTGACCATTAGTATGGGAATCTTCTAAATCGTTATATTTTCTTTCCAGTTTATAATTTTACAAACCAGTTATTACCCTAGATAATTGCAATTTCTTTACAATTACCAATTTTCCGGAATCTGACATGTGGTTTCAAAATTAAACGTAGACTACGTTTGTATGGGGAAGTCTAGGGTAAGGGGACTCTTAACATCCTTGTATGTTGAAACATTAATTTGATTCTTTATTTGTTTTATAAAACTATCTCTATGTCTTCCTTTGCCTCTTCTTCCTTATATTTTCCCCTCCAATATTACTTTTGAAAAATCCATCATGTCTAATCAGGTGTCCTAACATTTTCCCTCTCCTACCTACTTAGTACCACATTATAATTCATCGCGTGTACTCACATCAATTACTTACAACTATCAAATCAATCAATAAATCACTCAAACATTTATCAAATCTTTTCTGTCAACCTACGAATAATAATTCTCTAGAAACGTAACTAATCCCGAAAAATAATTCCACGCGATAGGTGCCGCGGCGGGCGGGGCTTAAAATAGGAGCCGTGCGGCGCGACATTTCGCCGTGACACTCGAGCCGTGCGGTTGCGTCGCGAAAAGTTTCCTTTGAGGATATTGCTGTGTTTTTGCGATAATCAAATCATAAAAAATGCCGTCATGTGCCGTTAAGTGGTGTAGAAGCCATACCGACATGAGAAACACAGACCTCACCTTTCATTTGTAAGTAAACAAACATTTTATTAATCCATACTTGACATCTGTGGAAAGTGTTATGCAAAATGCATCTAAGATTTTTTTCCCTGCAATATGTACCTCTCACGTGGTGTGTTCAGAAAAAAGATGTTTGTTTTTAGTAAGAAGGATGATATGATGCATTAGTACAACTTTTTTTTTGACACAGATTCCCAAGAAATGAGATTCAGCGTAATAAGTGGATAAACGCGGTTCGTTTTGAGAGAAAAGAATTTGATTGGATAAATAAACAACTAAATCAAGTCATTTATTGTTAGTTAACACCAGGAGTTTCTTTTTGGAAAACGAAACAGCTTAGTTTACACCAGCTGTATGTTTTCCAAAAAGAAAAAGCAAAGGCCAAGTTTTTTACGTGCCTGTATTTATTTACAACGTAAAACATTTTGTATTTTTTTTATGTAACTGGATAAAAATTAATCAAAGTATTATATATCTTTTTGAAAAGGAATACGCTTTTTTTGTTAGGAGTGATTAATTTAAAGATATTACAGTTATGATTATTAAATAAAAATTTACCTCTCTCTATAAATAATTGGACCACTTTTAATTGTAATTATTTTTAATAAATGCTTATCTCTTGTTGTTATTGTCTTTATTTTTTCGCAAAGCTAAGACTTATCCCCACTGCTTTATCCCCATGGTTAAAAACCTACTATTTCATTGTAGCATTTAATTATTCAATAAAAAAAATTACCCGTAAACAAGCTTATAGCGTACTGCATAATACCATCTACGCGAGTACCTCACCCCCGACCAACGACAACGTGTGACCTTGTCGCAACCAATAGCATGCATCTTTGTTTATGTGTGTGTTAGAGTTTTTCGTTGTAATTACTGTTAGTTTGTTTGCGTAAATGGAATCAGAATCGAAGCGGTGAATGTAGGAGCATTACATTTCTAGAGAATTATTATTCGTAGCTGTCAACTAAAGGTGTGGTTTAGTGTAGACCATACACTGATATTCCGGCATACAAGCGGAGCTAGGGCAAATATGGTGAATGACAGAGAGAAGTGGAAACAGTTGCCATATAGACCGACGCCAAGGAAATGGCGAGGACAATGATGATGATTCCGGCATAAAAGGCGTTAAGAGTCCCCCGTACCCTAGACCAAAATACAACTTTCCATACAAACGTAGTCTACGTTTTATTTCAAAACGACATGTCCGATTGGGCAAAATTTTGTAATTTCAAAGATATTGCAATTATCTAGGTTTATAACTGGTTTCCAACGGTAAAAATATGAACTTGAAATAGAATATAGTGTTATTTATCATTTTTGACCATCAGTATGGGAAACTTCTAAATCGTTATATTTTCTTTCCAGTTCATAATTTTACTGTAAGAAACCAGTAATAAACCTAGATAATTGCAATTTCTTTACAATTACCAATTTTTAGCGGAATCTGACATGTGGTTCTAAAATTAAACGTAGACTACGTTTGTATGGAGAAGTCTAGGGTAAGGGGACTCATAAATGCTCACTATCTATCTAGCTTATGATTTATTCTGTGGATTTTTTCGCATTATGCTCATATTTAATTATTATTATAATATACATTATATGTTTATATGTATGTCTATCAATTCAAATGTATGTATGTAGTGTAAGTATCTGTGTGTATCGTAAGAACCTGCCACTATATGTATATATAGTGGCAGGTTCTATTTTTTATTCTATTTACAGTATATCTGACATACTGCACCGCCTCTCTTAAATATTCACTTCTCCCACTACCCAAAGGTTGACTGGAAGAGATTGCTATGCGATCAGTCCGCCTTTGTATCATAATTCTGTCTTATTCATTTTTTTCTGTTTTGTATTTCCTTTTGTTTATGGTGCAATAAAGAGTATTTGTATTGTATTGTATTTTAAATGATGATAAGGTTACCTTTCCAGCGCTGGGCATGCCGGCGGCCTCCCCGCGCCTGAAGTCCAGCTTCTCCAACACCACCTCGCACTTGATGAGCGTCTCCAGCGGCATGCGCTTGTTGGGGTTCGACAGGATGTCCAGGAGGTTCTTCATTTTCGTCAGCTTTTCCACATCTGTAAAAAGCATACATTTATCTTATACCTTAAAACGAGCAATACTTGTATATTTATTTATTTATATATTTATAAATTTCTGTGATCTCGAAAACGGCTCTAACGATTTCGCTGAAAATTGGTATATGGGGGTTTTTAGGAGTAAATAATCGATCTAGATTAGTCTTATGTTTGGGAAAACGCGTGTTTTCGAGTTTTCATTCGTTTTTCTTTCCACGCAGAATGTGGTCGCTAATTTCGTCGCACCGGCCGCGATCCGCTTAGCTCAGCGGTTAAGGATGCTGACCGCTAGAAAGAGTGTTTCAGGTTCGAATCCCACTCGGTAACTTACGTTTGTATTTTTTTATGTTTATGTTAAATTTTTTATTTTGAACTGTTTTTAGACAAGTTTAAAAAAATGTAGGTAATGTTTGAGATGTAACCGACCGAACAAAGCTCGGTCACCCAGGTAATATATATTTTAATTTATGACGCCCTCCGTGGCGTAATGGTTACCATGCTAGTCCACCACCCAGAGGTTCCGGGTCGACCGGTTCCGGACAGGGCAAGTCGGAAAATGGCCTTTTTCAAATTGTCCTGGGTCTTGGATGTTTATCTATATATGTATTTAAGTAAGTTAGCATCCTATAACACAAGTCTCGAACTTACTTTGGGGCTATCTCAATCAGTGCAATTTGTCCCAATATATTTATTAATTATTTATTGTTTATATATTATTACGCCTGTTTTCCACAGCGGAAACTGGCCCTGATAACACTTTGTCCGCACTTTGAGGTTAGACGAAAAACTGGCTTCAGTGTTTTATCATCTAACTACTATGGATCTCTTCTCGCCTTCAGTGCTATTTATCCAATCTTCTACTTGCCCAAACCATCTCTACATTCCTTTCTCAATTATTGTTACATACATCTTCTTTCAGTCCCTGATGACATCATTTTTAATCCGATCTTTGCATCTTCCATACCAGCATAGATGATAGGACAAGAAAAAAATAAACAAGCCTATTTGCCAGGCAAAAAAAAACCTGACTTTCAAGCGTTCGCTCTCGATAACTTATAAACCGCTTTAACAATTTTCATCAAACATAGCTAAAACCCATCTCGGTCAGGACAGCTTTCAAACAAAAAATCCCCATCAAAATCGGCCCATTCGTATAGGCACTACGATGTCACAGACTGACACACAGGCTCGTCAAACTTATAACACACCTCTTTTCCGCCGGGGTTTTATTTTCATTAACCAATAGGTCTCCCCCATAGCGGGGGACGTAAGTAATAAAAATAAATTACTCACTCTCAACTTCGCTGACCATCCGATGCACCATTCTTCTCAACGGTTCAATGTACTTGGATAGCTGGCGGACTTTTTCTCTGTACGCAGCTTCTTCTCCGCTCGGCGACGCCACGCCCGCGCCCACTGGCGTGTTCAGAGATGGCGATGGGGATCCAACCATGCCCATTCCGACGCCCCTGCGTTAATTTATATGTCGTTAATGGTTCCGTACCATTATCTACTAGTGGCTCTGTGAGCTGTAGACCTCAATTTTCGTCTTCTTTTATGAATAAAATCGAAACTATTTATTTAACAATAACAACAAAAATATATTTGAGATCCTCATAACGAGTCCTTTCTTTTGATATATAACACAGTAAGGTTGCAAAACTTTCTTTTTTTAATTTCCTAATTCGTCCCGCAAAAAGGACACTTATTTTAAAAAAAAAATTACTTTGCACATTTGTGTTGGAGTCATAGGATTATACCATCCTACCACATTTCACCTGATTCGTCCAGTAGATTCGGAACAAATCAGTTGTGACAAACGGATGGACAGACGCAAGAGTGATAAAAAAGGGTTCCGTTTAAAAAAAATTGTACGGAAACCTATAAACCGTCCTTGTGACACTGCGTCAAAGGTGTAGCACTTCATAGACACGGAGTAACAAGTATACCTAGTACTACTACAGACGAAACAATATATCTATGCACACGTCAAATGCGTGAGTTAAGAGTCCGGCGACCCTAGACTTCTCCATACAAACGTAGTACACGTTTAATTTTGAAACCACATGTCAGATTCCGGTAAAAATTGGTAATTGTAAAGAAATTGCAATTATCTAGGGTTATATTGGGTTTCCTATAGTAAAATTATGAACTGGAAAGAAAATATAAAGATTTAGAAGTTTCCCATACTAATGGTCAAAAATGATATAAAACACTATATTCTATTTCAAGTTCATATTTTTACTGTCGCTAACTAAATATAAACCTAGATAATTGCAATATCTTTGAAATTACAAAATTTTGCCCAAATCGGACATGTCGTTTTGAAATAAAACGTAGACTACGTTTGTATGGAAAGTTGTATTTTGGTCTAGGGTCGGGGGACCCTTAAACAATCTGTGTCGCCACCACGGAATTTGTAGCTTTGCTTACCTGTTTTATCACTCGGAAATCTATAAAATTTTCGTTCTTTGTTTTCCGTGGATAAACAATGATAATTTGCGCAGTTTCTCACCATTATGATTTAATAATCCTAAGTGACTCGCGTAACGTTAAAGTGCGACTAGCAACAACTCTGTTTTACAGGCGCTTACAAGGCTGAACAGCGGAGGGGTTGCGGGGTCGCCAGATTGCGGGGGACAGTGCGAGTATCCGTTCTGTATGTAATACGATTAATTATGTGACCGCGTTTTAAAAATAGCCCTGGTCTGATACATACCTCTGCTGCGCCACGTGGTGCGGCAGGTGCTGGCTGGTGGAGGGGGAGGGGCTGCCCACCCCCCCGCACGAGCCCAGCGCGCCCAGCCCGCCCATGGGGGACGGCATCGTGCCTGTTCCACCCATAACACCTGCGAAATATTACCAAAACTATCAACAAAATGTTTCCTGTATCTCCCCTTCATCATCATTATATCAGCCACAACAAGTCTACTGCTGGATATAGGCC
This sequence comes from Acrobasis consociella, assembly GCA_963555685.1. Taxonomy (NCBI): domain Eukaryota; kingdom Metazoa; phylum Arthropoda; class Insecta; order Lepidoptera; family Pyralidae; genus Acrobasis; species Acrobasis consociella. Next base: position 3,002,672 of record OY743106.1, read on the forward strand.
TCCTCCAAGGATTTCCAAAACGACCAATCGGAAGCTCTTCTTATGGATCGGTATCTCTTTTTGAAGATGTCCTAAGTGACGCGGGTGCACGCTGCGGGTTAAGTCTATCTTTGTCATAAACGCTACGTGCGACAAAGGAAGGTGACCCGCGGCGGATTTTGCGATCTCTTTCGCACTTAGAATTTGTGACGGAGATAGAATGAAACTCGCCGCGTGCGCCCGCGCTAATTAGCGGCGACTGAAGGACTAGCATTGACATCTTGTCTATCTACATTTAAAAGCTAAGCCGGGTGGCCCCATTTCTGAAACGCAGAGGCACAAAACGAACGGTTTTTTATATGAAAAAAAAAACCATTCGTGTGTCTCAGTGACTCAGCGTTTCAAAAATGTCATTCCTTGTCGGTATCATTGTATTAAAAAGGGACTGTTAATAAGTCCCACCTGCGTGCAAAATATTCTAACTAAATAAATGATGATAATGTAGCGGGAGCGAGGTGATATATATGCTCGACCGCCACAAAGGGAAGATCTTCCCGCCAGGCATGGTGTTGCGCCTGGGGAACCGCGGCTCCGACGGTGTATTGTCGGAGGTTGTATATATAGTCAGTTGCAACCAGAACTCTGAGATCGAGATGTAGAATCTGCTGGCGCCATCTCGTATAATGCTTGTGAACTAGTAGGTATCGCTCTTTGTAGTTCCTCGTAGTGGCGTAGAGGTCGCCACAGGACTCCCTCCCAAGACCGGAGGTCTGATAGTTTTTCCAAGTGCAGAAGTGCAGACTGTGCTTAATATCGTAGCTTGCAAGTGCCAGATGATTCTTTGTCCCAGTGAGTCGGGAGTCTTCCAGTGAGTCGGAAGTGAATTGCTTGCTCGTAGTCTGCGGTAAGTCGAGACTGTCTTGAGCGTGCTCGTAGTCTGCAGTGAGTCGAGACTGTCTTGAGCGTTGTCGACTTGTTGGCGCCGGAATGATGTCCTGCCGGAGAGCTACGCTGGAGAGTAGATGCCTCGGATCCAGAGTACGATGCTGCGGGGGATGCGCCGGTCGCTGAAGTCGTTGAGTGAGTTGTGGGTGCTTGGGATCAGGACCAGGAAGCTCGGTGAGTCGGCTGCGATGGACCTGATGATTGACCCGTTGTTGCTGGCTTGCTGTGAGACTGCTGCTGACCAACTTTGAGTGAGAGAGAGGAACGATGATGAAAGAGTTCGATGGTGCTGAAGAAGGCTGCTTGACTGCTGATGATGGAGAAGGTTGCTTCCAATCACGTCGGGGTCACCACTGTAGCGGGAGCGAGGTGATATATATGCTCGACCGCCACAAAGGGAAGATCTTCCCGCCAGGCATGGTGTTGCGCCTGGGGAACCGCGGCTCCGACGGTGTATTGTCGGAGGTTGTATATATAGTCAGTTGCAACCAGAACTCTGAGATCGAGATGTAGAATCTGCTGGCGCCATCTCGTATAATGCTTGTGAACTAGTAGGTATCGCTCTTTGTAGTTCCTCGTAGTGGCGTAGAGGTCGCCACAATAATGACGAATGTGGTCAGACTAGGTTAGGTTAAGTCATTTGAAAAATACAATCTGAATAAAGAAATTTACAAACATACTAGGGCAAAAAAACAAAACCCTTTGCAGTTAAGTAAAATAAAAACTACCATCACAGCCGTAGTAGGAGTCGCGGGGAAAGAGGAGTGTCGGTGTGTCGTTGCCGCTCGCCCTATCCTCCGCGGCCGATAGCGGCTGAGAGGTGACACCGCGAAGTTTTATAGTGGTAACACCACATAACCTTACCGGTGTCCCGTAACCGGTAAAGTATCCGAAGGGATTTTTTCCGCGTCAAAAAAAAGGGCGTTTGTAAAATGCGAGGTATAGTAAGGAAATTTACAAATATACAACATGCGCGCAAAATACAAAATTCTTCCTAGGCAGTCCGGTAAAAATCTGGTTCAACGTTTCCACTTACCCATGGAGACGGGACTAAGTTCGTCCATGTTGGGCAAGGAGTTCTGTCTGAGGAATGGGTTTGGCTAAGTTAGGTAATGCTGCGAAAAACACAACCCTTCCTTGGTAAAAAAGTGGTTGAATGTTCCCACTCACCCATGGAGACGGGGCTGGGCCCGCCCATGCCGGGCGAGGCGGCGGACGGCGAGGGGCTCTGGCGCAGGAACTGGTTGGGCGGCGGCGCGCGCGCCGCGCCGTAGCCCAGCAGCGCGCCCACCTCCTGCTTGCCGCGGGCCTGCATGTGCAGCATGTTCATGCCCACCATCTGGTTGCCGCCCATGCCGCCTACTACAAAAATAAAAAATGTCATTTACCTAATTAGGGTTTTCTAAAAATATGTGACACTAGATGGTAGCACAGTGACGTCTATAAGCCGCGGTGATTGGACGCGTTTGAAGGAGCAAAAGAACCTGTCAACTGGTGATCCAATGACAACAGTGGATTGGCCCTGACGTCACTGTGCTGCCATCTGGTGTCCCATATTTTTGAAAACTCTCATTTCTCTTAAAAAACATTAGCGCGCTCACGCACACGCATACAGGCGATGCAGAGCCTAGGGAGAAAGTGGAAAAAGAAACTAAAATGTTGCGGGACTTATGGACACTAGCTAAATCGCGCAATACATATTATATAACTATATTACTATTACTTATAGTAACAACTAATACCTCTGTCTTCTCTCCCATCTGCCTCTGCATCTGCCCACCCACCTGGTTGCAAGACATGGATTCGCCCGGACTCATTATATAGCCACTTATCAATATAGCAACAAATACTTAGCCATCTGCCCCTGCATAGAGTTCGGCGCCATTTGCCTACCCATCCCACCAACCACCTAGTTGCAAGGCATCTGCCCAGCCATGGTATCGCCCGCGCTCATTATATATCCACTTATTAATACAGCAACAAACACTTACCCATCTGCCCAGGCATCTGCCCCTGCATCGAGTTTGGTGCCATCTGCCCGGCCATCCCACCAACCACCTGGTTGCAGGGCATCTGCCCAGCCATGGTATTGCCCGCGCTCATCGGGACCTGCATGTTGCCCTGCATGGACATGTTTGGCATCATCTGCCCTTGCATGCCCGGGCCCAGCTGATTCTGTAACTGACTGGGCATTTGGTTGTTCATGCCACCCATGTTTCCGACCATGCTGTTTCCCATTTGACCCTGAAAGAAAGGAAATCAGGACTATTTTGAGAATTATTCAAACTAAGGATGAACATATTAGCTGTTTAAAGTTCCTCCGCCCGTGATGGCAACTGAGTTTGGCAACCAGTTGCTAAAAAGTATTCGATATTCTTGTTACTCAACTTGCCAAAAACTAATGTCGATTCTTGATACACATGGCAGTGGGTGGAGCACATAGGAAGAAGAACCGATGGCTGACGAGGCATTAGGGTTCTCGAATGGCTGCCGCGTAGAAAGCGCAGCATAAGACACCCACCAACTAGATGGTCGGATGCAGGTAATCAGTATTTTTGTAAAACCTTGGGGGAGGCAAGTCCATCAGTGGGCTTCCTGTGGCTGAGATGATGACGATGATGGATTAAGGAAAACCCCTCTTAGGGTTTTGCTGTCCTGGGCTTTGGAGCCGCATGATACAAAAGCTCTGTCTGTTCCATTAGGGTTAAGAGGTGATAGTGTATTTAGTTACTGCTCTATCGCATTTCTATTCACAAATGTGGATGCTGTTGATTATCCATAATAATTCAAAACATTTGTTTCTATTGTTTTTATTAAAATTGTGCAAATATAAAAAAAACCACAGCCGACAAAATTAAGAACTAAATCCAACCGACTATATATTACGACGACTATAGCTGCTAAGAAGAAACGCAGAGACTGACCTGGTTGGGAACCATGCCCATGGAACCACCGAGTTTATTCTGCAGCTGCATGTTCATCTGCGGCCTTTGATTCAGAGTTTGTAGTAGGTTTGTAGCTGTTTGGGCTTGCGATCCCCCTTGGGAGACTATGGGGCCCTGAAAGATAGGAAATCGAAATTTATGGTTACAAAAAAGAAAAACAGGCGCAGGAAATAAAAAAGAGGCAAAAGACGGAACGCTTCAGCATGGCCTAGGTAGTAGGTCATTTTGAAAAATCCAAAAAGACGTAAGTATTTACTCCTTTACCGCCAGGAGAACTCCTGCGAAGTTTCGAATAAAATGGTCAAACTAATCTAGTTTCTCTATACAAACTTTGCCCCCCGTTTCAAACCCTTAGTTTGTAAGTTTTGAAAAATCCTTTCTTAGTGCACCCCTAGTCTTCATAAGGAACCTATGTGCTAAAGTTGGAGCCTCTAGACCCAGCGGTTTGGGCTGTGCGTTAGTAAGTCAATCACTCAGTCATTTAGTTTCTTTTTTTATATATTTAGATTTTTTTTTTTTATATATTTAAAAGAAAGTTTGTGTCTCAGTTAATTTTAACCAAAAAAACTTTGATTAAAATTAACGTGAGACACAGATATTATTAAGTATAGAGTCAGCTGCTGTAGCTTGTAGTCGTTTTTTCATTCGCCCTGATGAAGACCTCCGGATGAGGTCGAAACATGTCGGCGCTGACTCTATACGTGAGTAACCCGTTAACTAAGCTTCATAAATTTTTAAGCCAATATATCAAATTAAAAACAACTCCTGACATTTTTATAAATTTTGACATCTTTAACTTATTATTAAAAAACAAACTTGTAATGCGTCGTATGAAATATAATTTGCATGAATATTAATACCTAATAATTATACATAAATTTGACAAAAATGTGGCCCTTCTCCCATTGCAGCGCCTGCCAGGGTCCTTAATTGCGACTTACTTTATTAAATAAAGACCTGTATGATACATTAAGGAAGCAATAAATGATTTGATTTGATTTGAATGATGTTGATTTATATTTACCTGCTGTCCCATCTGTTGCTGCATGCCCGCCATCCCCGGGTTAGGCCCCATGACCCCCTGCTGCTGCATCTGCCCCTGAGGCCCCATGTTCATCATCTGATTCCTCGAGCCTTGCGAGGCGAGGTTCTGCAGCGCGTTGATGGGGTCAGTGGCCATACCCGCTTGGTTGTTCGGGCCCTGTTGAGGTTGGCCCGGCTGGTTTTGGACTTGTGTGTTGGGCCCCTGCTGATTTTGGTTGGGCCCTTGCATGTTAGGAGTGCCTTGGTTGGGCTTCGGTTGGGCTGTAAGAAAAAATAGAAAAAAAAATTAAAAAATATTTGTCACGTAAATTTTTTTTTTTTTTAGTTTTTATTGTATTGTTTGTTTTTCGTAGGTATAAGTGGCTAACGAGTGTGTCTTTGTCATTTTTCGGGCTGCCTCTTAGGCATCTGACATAGCTTGACAGCCCAGACCAACGGCGTATACGCCGCTCGAGGAATTTTTATACCACTTGTGGGCAACGGTCCAAGTGTGGTTCACGCCCGGTGCTTTACTTGCGAAAGCGCTAGTAATGCGTCCGGCCGGGCTACCGAACCCCTCAGTTTTTCAATTATTGTAGAATTAAGCAACAACTTTTTAATACAAAACTTATGTATTCTTAAGGCAAGATACAAAAAAAACTCATTATTACTTTTAGAAATGGGTTCAACTTTGTAAAACTTTTTTTTACCAATTACTTTCGGTTCCCACAATGCTACTTGCAACTTATAGCAGTGTTTTCAATCAAAACATTGCAGTTCACTTCACTAACTGTGGCAGCGCCAACTCAATACTGATAGCAGTTTTATATTAAAAGCCGCTTTGTATGCAGCTAGCATAAGGTCAAATGTTATCTATGAGCGCTCGTGGCGTGGTGTTTTTATTATATTTTTTTTACTTATCACTGAAATATATTATACAGAGTGTAAAAAAAATTGTAATTTATTTCTATATGTGTGGTCTAAAGTATGAGATCACTGGTGGTTCCGATTTACCTTCAAATCCATAAAAATTAACAAACATTTGCAAAACCTATTTTAGTTGAAATATGTTTTGTCTCGTTCTTTCAATGACTATTGAAAAGAGTGAAAGTTACAAAACATGCTTTAACTAAAATAGGTTTAGCAAACGGTTGTTACTTTTTATGAATTTAAGAGTTAGTTCATTAAATAAATTTTTCTTCTTGTGTGACCGCAAATTTAGGAATTTGCGTGTAATTTTAATAAGTACAGTCAGTCAACGAGATACATGGGCCGGCCCTCTACCTATAACTTGAATTTTCATTAAACTCTCAAAATAATATTAACACGAAACTGTATATTCAAAAAGATTTTAATAAAGTCTTTCTAAATAAACGTTTTCATACTAATATTATATTAAGTTTAGGAGAAAATTCAAGATATAGGTAGAGGTGTCTTGTAGGCTCACTGTACCTATTAAGTTGTTTAGTCTGATTGACCAAAGTAATAGGAAGTTTCCATTTTTCTGGCCAAAGGGAGTTAGATTTTTATGGAAGCTTTAACAATTTCTCTACTCTTGTTAAAAACATTGAATCCTGTTTACATCACCATTATTTAATTTGCTCCTAAAATCCCGTCTGATTTCATAACGCCCTGTGTATAATGAAATGACGTCATCGCGGGGAATACCTATTGATATATGGCAACAACTGCCCCTTTATACAACTGTGGCTAAGTTCGTAAAGTTGCTACATAACATTTTGTATAAAATTAAGTACTGTGGAGAGAATGTTTTGAAAACTAAAATTAAAAATAATTTAACTTGTTTATGTTAATTGCATAATGTGGTTTCATGTTCCATTATTAGAATATAAGTGTGGTGGCTACTCTTGTCTTCCATACCATGGTTGTTATCCAGCAAACACCCTTCTGGAAAAGGATTCCAAGGGCTTTCTGCAAGTACTAGTGTCATAGATACTCAGTGGACTAGGCAGAAGTCAAGAAGGTTGCCACATAATAGTCAGAGCATTAAATTAAAGTGGTAAGATTTTTTTCCTAATTTACATATACAACACAATAAATAAATACTGACAAATCACACAGATTGAACTAGCCCTAGTTTGAGCAAGCCCAAAAGTAAGTTTGAGACTTGTGTTATGGGATATTAACTACTATATTTTAAAACAAATACATATAGATAAAAATCTAAGACACAGGTCAATCTGAAACATATTAAACATCTTGACTTGAACACAGGGGTCCAATCCTTGATGATGATCTCTAGGCCAGAGGTCATTACGTATACAGATACATCATAAATGTCTTTATCTGTAACGTGGTACTGACCCCAGGGCCGTAAGACCCAAATGCCACGTTTAGCGTAATGGTGGGCATTAAGACGGAAAAAATAGAATCAAAATAGTGATGGCTTTTCAAGGCGCATCGCGTACCTATAAACATGTTTAAATTCTCTCATTCCCTCGATCAGCTTTAACGATCTGCACAGGAAGAGAAACAGCTGGTAAATTCTAAATTTTTTTTTTTTTCTCCTTTGCCAGCATGAAATAAATAAAATAACTGCATTCAAAGGGAAAGGATCCCTTCAGATTTAGTTTTTTTTACTAATATATATTGTCTCACTCTTAGGCAAAGGTCTTTCACATTTCCTTCCATGTGTCTCTATCTCTTGCCTTCGCTAACCAAACCACTCACATTGGGAGGCATAACAAAAATATATATAAAAGTCCAACTCCATGAATACCTCATTTTACCATGGGTCTTTTGTTTCCAAGATATGATGATGGGTGCAATGATAGTAATAAGCTGTTGGCATTGTATCACCAATCAAACAAAATACATAGTTCAAACATTACTTACACATTTCCCTGACATGCAGTATGAGTTTTGCCACCATATTCATGTACTCCTCACGGGTTTTCGCTTTTGTGAACACATGGTTCTCCATCTCACTGCTGTTGCGAGCCACTTGCATGCCTGACCTTTGAATCACATCTTCACTGTAAAAGAAAACAACATTATGTTAACAACCTTTTATTTATCAACTATACTTTATATCGGGATCTGATGATGCAACTAGAAGGTAGGTTCTAACGATAAACCAAAAATATAATCAAATGAAAGAAAGAAAGAAAAGCTTTATTCGGCAATCAAAACCATTACAGAAAGTTCACTAGCGATCCACACTGGCTTAGTAGCACTTGTGAAGCTGCTAAAAGAAATGTGTAACATGTTAGTGCCAATTGCATCAAAATATATACTAAGTTTCAGAGTTAATCCTGTACAAACAGACAAGACATATGGTATCTAATTATTATGAATGGATGGTGCTGTATGGGAGGATGTTCAGGTTAAACAGGATGGAACTTCATCCTCGTAAAAGGGCTTGGTACTTATTACAAGAAATATGATTGCACATAACACTATTGCAGCTCACTCACTCATTAACTCATCAATACCATGAATAGTTAAAAATATACATTCCCAACTTTATATGGGTTAGACAAAGCCCAATGGTTGCTAGATACGAAGGAAGGCCACACTTAGCTAACGGGAACATAAAAACAAAGAGTAATACACTTACATTCTCGTGACGATCCCTTGACGAAAGTTGGGAGTTCTCCAGTTGTCATCGTTTCCCATAGAATTAAAATTCTTCAGATTATCCATACTGATTTTATTATTATTTTCACCACTTTACCGAAGTTAAAAACACTAGAAATACTATTATTTATTTACAAATCGTGCATCAAAAAGCATTATTATTATTTCATTCTTCTCCCTTAAATTTTTCCCATGTATTGTATTTTCCTTTCCTTGCCATTATCATGAATTTAAGTACCTAAAAAGCCTCGCCCCTTTGTTTATATGATTTATATGAATAATGCCTTTTCGAAAAATAATACAATACAAAAAACTTAAGAGGTGTCCAGGGACACCCGGATGGAACGAAGTTCCCTTTCGATTAATTAGGAGAGCGAGAGATACAGAGAAACACGCGCACGCCGCAGGGCTTACAACTATAGGAAAAAGTGTCGTTATAACTTCTGGTCTTAATTTTTTCCGTCTAGCCTCCTTTCGCAACAAGCGATAAGGAACTTCGTTCCAATAAAACAATAATACTTAATATGTATTTGTATATTGTGTAGTCTTTTTTTACAAAAAGTAGTCTTGGGTAATACCTATGTTTACCATTACCAGTTAGTGGACTTAGTGGGCCTGAATTGATGGCGCCACCGGTTGTTTTTTTTATTTGTGTTGAGCAGTCCTGTGTTAAGTTTTAGTTCCGATTTTTTCGTCAATATAGGCGAAGTCCTTTAACTTACTTGTTTACCTTTACATACATTGGATACTACTGATGTACTAACTTGTCTAATAATATAATTGCAGTACAAATTGCAATTAAAACGATTGTTTAAGGTTAGAATAGAAATAAAAAATATTCAACACTTATAAACATTTTTTAAGTAAACCTTTTTAAGTAAACATTGCAATAAGTACAAAGTTAAACAAGAACTTAACTTAGAGGTTAACTAAAACTATAAAAACCATTTTATCACTGAAAGTGATATCCATTCAGCATAAGGTCGCTAATTAAGGCAAACAGCAGGCAGGGGACTGGTCTTCTGTGGAACCATAGTTTAACAAGGTCGACTGAACTATGCGTAGTTTAATGTCGAGAAATATATATGTAGTACAACAAAAATATTGTGTAAATTAGAATAGTAAATAAAGGAAAAATATACAGTAGTTCGGTTAGTTACCTATCTAATGCGGTTAAAGCCAGCCATTCAACTAAAATATTATAATTTTTCTCTTTGTTTTCAGCCAAATTTTATTTTATTTTATTGCGTTGGACTCTTGTGATTGGAGTGTGTCAATTCACCTAAAATTGGGTATTTATACCTATGCTTGCAACATTAACAAGGCTGTCATTATAATTTTTTTCATGCTGTCAATCAATTGTCATGAAACTTTTTCTTTACAGTTTACAGCTAAAAAGTAAAGTAATACAGAATTTACAGCCAAGTTCTCTAGTGGTCGTGATTATTTTTGATTCCGGGGTGGCCACCTGGGTCCTGGCCACACACAAAGAGCAAGCAAAGCAACGACCAAAAGTGCCATTTTTGAAACGCGGAGTCACCGAAGTGAATGGTTTTTCCATACAAAAAACCGTTCGTTTAGTGACTCCGCGTTTGAAAAATAGCACTTCAAGTTGTTTCTATTCTACTCTACCAAACAAATAACAATATATCATAGGTACATATGTAGTTTGTGCTTTAATATTACACGCACTGAAATATTAGAATAGAGATTTGGCTGTATGCTGATATGTATTTATAAAAATAATTAAAAATTATCTTGGTGATTTGACATTGACAATGGGAGTTTTTGGCGGGAAGTCAAGGGGTCCGGTTGGAGTTTGCTTTAAATTGTTTTGCAAATTGATTCTAGTGGACTTTATAATATGAAATTGGTGTAGTTTGGTGTTATAAATGCTCATTCTCATGGACAATATGTGAAATGTTTAAAGTGAACAGTCATAGTGCGGTTGTAGTGAAATTTATTTGCGGACTGCGGTAGGCGTCTTTAGGCGCCGTCCGCCACTCAATCGGCTATGAAAACCAGTGGACTCGTATAGATTTGTCGCCAGAAGCTCCCGTGAAGCAATCAAAGGACCTACCAACCTTTGATTGTATAATTTGTATAGATAAGGGTTTAGGATTAGGAAATAAAGAAGAGATAAATAAAGATTGGCTCTAAAGGACCAGTATCCAGAGCCGTAAATTAATAAAAAAAAAAAAAAAGACATTGACAATGACAATTCGTGTCAAATTTTGTATTTTGTTGTTATTTCTTTGATTCTAACAAGCTAACAAGCGTGAGTTTTACAAGTGTTTTTGTATTTTACTACTATTATAATTAATCTTTATACATATTTTACATATTTGTGTTATTTTCAGACTTTGGTTTCCCATCCCAATCGATAATGTAAAAGTAATTATACCATAACAATGGCTTCGACGGTATTACGAGTCAAAAGAAGACTTGAGGATAATCCCCAAGATGCTTTGGTTCTCATGTGCAAGCGGATCAAAACGGACGCTGAAGAAGTTTCTTCATCTTTATTTGTATTCCGCGGGACTGTTGATAGTCAGGTTAGTACAATAATTCATTTTGAGAATAACGATTTTGTAAACAAGTTTGTTTTTTATACATTTTAGACTCCAGGCGGTTAGGGTTTACGCAAGAGGGTCCTGGACGTAGAATATTTTCGAATTTTTTACCCACTTCTCACTGTTAAAATAGACTAAGAATTTTCTTTCTCTTTGCCGGCCCATACAATAATAAAATTAAAATTCTCGACGCCCCTGAGTTGCCTGCATCGGTGTTGCTCCTTTGCTGGCAACTATTGTCGGTGCGTTTGAGGGGCCCATCTAGTGGGCCGCAAGCCGCCACCTGCCTACAATAGTCAATAATCATGATGGCAGGTGATGTTCCTGTCGCAATATCCCAGCATCAGTCCATCCCATCTCATTCCATAACTCATAGACCTTTTCCTTTTTCTTGCAATAGATTTTTCTCCTGGCGAAACCTATTCAAGGGTACACCTTTCATAGGTGTATCCAGGAATGGGTTTTGGCAGGAGCGCCATGTGATATCAATTTCTTGAAAGGGCCTCTACATGTTGGATATGTATTTTCACACAAGCTGGGGTAAAAAGACCCACAAATCTAAAGTAAATTAAAATTGTATGTTTTCAGGAAACCACCAATGTAGACATAGTTCCTAAAGGCGAAGTTAAATTGAAGCCATCACATAACATCAATGAGATAATAGAGAAAATTAGAAAGGAAAGGAAGGATAAATCTTCACAGAGTCGGTATGAGGTCGTTAACTTGAATAGAGGGTTGAAGGACAGTGAGGCGGAGACGCAATATGACCTGGTGGATCTACAGAAGAGGGAGGATGACAAGGGGGAGGTGCAGTATGCGTATGATTTGTATACGGCTGCAAAACAGGACTTTGACGTGTCTATGTTGGATAACCTTATTAGGTAAGTCTTGACATGCCTAGCTATTGCCATATAATTCATAATTATTTCTCTTCCTAGTCATTAGATGGCACTATATCGTAATAAATAAAACATTTAGATTGGCACTTTATGGTAATAATTAAAACATTAAAATATATTATTAATAAAATAAAGTAGAACTCTACCTTGTAAATTCTGGTGAGTAAATCCCCATTCTGGTTTCTACAAAAAAAACTCAAAGATTATAAATAGAACCAGTCCTTTTTTATCAACTTCCAAAAAAGGAGGCCGTTATCAATTTATCCCTATCATTTATATTGTTTTTTATGTATGTTCACTGATTATTTAACCCTTTAACCGCGGCCCATTCCGCGAAGGTCACATATTTGTACAAAAAATGCTCGTATGGCACATAACTTACGTATCCATATCCGTTTTTGGTTGTAGATAGGTATGTTAGATTTACCATGTCTCGCGCTGGGGGCACGACAACTGATATAAAGTCTCGCGGTGAAAAGGTTAAAGTCGCCTGGACCGATGCGGAAAATAAATTTTTTTTAAAAGGGTATATTTGAGGTGGTCCCATAGAAATTTTATCAAAATCTGTTGAGTAATTTGTTAACACTCTCAAATTTCAGTATTGAAAACTATGAAACTGATCTTATATTTGGATCGTACCGTGACAACGGCTGTCAGTCCAGTGATGAGGAAGATGAGGACGATGATTCCAATGATGAAAACAACTGGAGGAACGACTATCCTGATTCGGAGCATAGCAGCATTAATGAAGAGGACATGATTAAGGCTGTGGAGAAAATTGATATAGGTAGGTTATTTCTTTTTAGGGTTCTGTAGTAAACAAGGAAGCCTTACTACTATTACCCTTCTGTCTGTCGGCGGTTTTACTCAGAGACTATTAGTACTAAAAAGCTGTAATTTGGCATGGGTACACACACCCTTTTTTATAACACCTGACAAAAGGAAGGGTGTTATAAGTTTTATGCTAGTGTCTGTCGGTCTCTATCTGTCTGTGTGTGGCATCATAAGGCTTGAACGGATGGCCGATTTCGACGTGGTTTTTTTTTTCGTGAAAACAAATTTTTCTTGCTGTGGTTCTTAGCTTTGTTTGATGAAAACTGTTTATTGGGGGTAAACGTTAGAAAGTCAGTATTTTCCCAAAAATACGGATATCAAGTCACTAGATGACTCTTGATAGTCGGGGTTATTTTTTAATTTGCCTAAAAAATTAATTGTTTGTTACAGAGGATGATCTGTCCAGCGATACAGGCGAAGACAAAATATATGACCAACCAAACCCTTTCAGCGAAGACGTACTGCGATATGGTCCAGCCTACGCTAAATATAAGTTGAAAGTGTTAGCAGAAGAGGGAGATACATCCTACAACAGCTTGATTCATACAAGTGCAGTCCCAGACTATGGTTATAAAGATGACAGTGACGATGGGTTCTATTACGGACAGGAAGAGGATACGGAGCAGTTCAGGGAACAGTATGGCAGTGAATCGTCGGATTGTGATCCGGATTGATGTGGTTTGAAGTTTGAAATATATTTGTATTCATACTTTTTAACTATGTATTTTGATTTGATACACCGTTTGGTTTCCGGCTGAAAGGCATAGGACCTCTTCCCGGTAGAAAGGCATAGGAGTCTTCCCGTGGTTGTCGTAGAAGGTGACTAAGGAAATACAAGCTAAACAAAGCATGTAAACATCAATAGGACCTTTTCAACACGTCTGGTCAGTGCGGAGAGTGTAGGCCAAATCCTCTGGCTGCTTTGGCCAAGTATAGCTCTTGTGGTACGGAAGGTCGTGCTTCTGCAGTGGAGACTGAAAAGACCTGATGATGATATGCTTTCACTAAGTCTTAACTAAAGCCTCTTTACGGAGTTGATAAATTCCCGAATAGAAGGCGACTCAAGAAATACAAGCTAAACAAAGCATATAAACATCAATAGGACCTCTTCAACACGTCTGGCCAGCGAGAAGAGTGTAGGCCAAATTCTCTGGGTGCTCTGGCCAAGTAAGGCTCTATTGGTACGGAGGGTTGTGCTTCTGTAGTGGAGACTGAAAAGACCTGAAGATGATATGCTTTCACTAAGCCTTAACTAAAGTTTTTTCGCCGAATTGATAAATTTAGGGCTTCTCTTAACTCATTACAAATTGCGGCCCACTATTTATTGAAAAACTTATAACAAATTGAAAATATTAATTGTATAACACAGAAAACAACACACAAATACTCAAGCGACTCATTTGAAGCGCATTCCAGAACTCGCGGTTGACATCAACTGCGCGCCTCTTACCACGCAAACGGCGAAAGCGGGAGGCAAGGGACAGCCGCCATACAGTTTGTGATAATTTAGCGACAGTCGCTAACCTGAGACGAATTATAATATTTATCAATATATTGGCAAACAGACTTAAGGCATAATTTTGTGTTGTGGGTATAATTAATTTATAGGCTTGGTGCCACTCTACTTCATACAATTGAGGACCTTAATGAGGCTAATGACAGAGGGCTCGCCGTGGTCAAAGATTATTTGAAACTACATATTATATTCAAATTATTTCGATTCGACAAAAAGAGATTGGTTTTGAACTTCATTCATAGTTAGTGCTCATAATGATTAATTTGACCTCCGTGGCGTAGTGGTCACAATGCTATGCCGCCCGCCACCCAGAGGTTCCGGGTTCGATCCCCCCTCAGAGCAAGTTGGAAAACGGCCATTTTCAAATTGTCCTGAGTCTTGGATGTTTATTTATTATTATGTTGTATTTGTTATAAAATATAGTATCGTTGCGTTAGTATCCCATAACACAACTCGTATCCCATAACCAGTCTCGGAACTTACTTTGGGGCTAGCTCAAACGGTGTAATTTGTCCCTATATATTTATTAATTTATTGTGGTTCGCAAGAGTAAGAGTTCATTCATAGCTTAAATGTTTTAATTGATTCTTCTTGGCTTGCAAATAATTCACTCATACGAATCATGTATGAGTGAATTGTCTAACTTTAAGCCTGTAAGTAATTTAAATCTTTAAGCTATGAATGGACTTTTGCTCGCGACCGTACCTCTCTATGGTTAAAGTCTATTTAGTTGCTGATTTTATTGCTTGTTTTCCTTACGATAAAATTCTATTCACTCGTGGCAAACATGATACCAATATCTGAATTTGGAACAGTATTCAGTATTGAAGTTTTAGTTCTGGGAATAGGAATTTAGGAAGATAAAAAGGTGTATAAAAAGCACAAATTAATATGTGATAAATAATTTATTGTCTGGCGTATTTTACAATATCATCGTTTGCCTACCTCAGTTATTCAAATAACATTACGCGTATCACTTTTAACATTCTATGATTACATTCAACACTGATTTATTACTGTACTTAACATTTTTTGTAGTCGGATAGAAACAAAAATGAAAATCTCGAAATGCGCATACGCACATTTGGTTGAAGTCAGATACAGTAAATTCAACTTTAATGCCATAGCCTTAAAATTGATTTTACATTACGCACTTTTCTAAAGTACAGATATGGTGTATTTACTAAGAGTTCTATGACGATGGTATTAAAGTCCAATTTAGGTAGTGTCAAAGATTTAATAACTCCTAATAACGTGAATGACTGCAAACGCAAAATCGGAATAATTATGACTCAAGTACATCATTATAGTTGGTGACAAGTTTAAAAAAATATTTTGACTATTTCTGATTTTAGGGGCCCGCTCTAGGCCAGCTAAAATCTAAGTTGCGAGGGGACGCGGGCGGCGCGTAAGCGCGTTTGGCTACTTTGGATATTTTCAGAATATTCAAGAGTTATTTGAAAAACAAGTTATATGATCACTGCCTTATCTGTAATGCAATTATAATCCATAGTTTCAAGGTTTATTTTGATGTATTTCGTGAATACTAGCTGTTAACCGAGTAGATAAGACGTGATTTGGAGGCAACTTGGCAATTTCTTTTTATTGAGAAAATTTTATGCAATCATGTTTTTTAGCAACATAGCACTAGAGCTAGGCCTGAACTTTGCTGCATTTTTGTTTTAACTTGTGGTATATCATAATTTAAATATCAGTTTGAGATTGTGCGAGCCCTTAACGCTGCGTAACTTTCGTTTTAATCGCATATCAGCATTTTATGTAATTGTTTGATAAGTACAGTGACAAACAGATTAATTGTTGACATGACATGCATAAAAAATATTGAAATTTTTAAACAAAAAAAAACTTGTCACCAAAATAGAAAATTAGGGTTGTTGAAGTAATTCATAAAAGTGGAAATGAACGGGATTATTCGAGATGCCGTCTTATTAGGTGTCACCGTAGCAACTTCAAGAACGGACTATGGCACATCGCATCAGATGCTTTTCCATATGAATTTCTACATCATTGTCATGATCGTGATCATTTACGTCTATTTACATGTACAATCGTGAACAAAAGTGATTTATCCCAAAAATCATTTGCATAAGTATGACGCTACACGGACTGATATTTATCAAAATAAGATAAAGGAAATTAAATAATATTAGTCCACGAAGAAAACGATCAACTGTTTGTTGAAACACGCTCAAATATAAATGTTTAATTCGTAAACATATAGTTCAAGTTATCTTTATTTGTAGAACGTATTTGTTAAGCATATACGTTTCGCTTAAATTTTGGTTTGGTAGGACTAATATAAGGCGGAAACCTGCGATTATATAATCAGAAATTAAGTTTTGTCACGCAATTCCCAGCGGACGTAAAAATACGGCTAGCGTAACAACATTAAACACTTTTGTTCACAGGTGTACAAAATTAACCAATAACGTCACAGTATTTGAAAGTACTGTTTCCAACTACTTATATACTGTAGCGGAATCGAGACCCCAATAGACAAACACAATTGAATACATAAATCGTATCGTACGTAGTTTTCTACGGAATAAGTCTTGTATTCACTTAACTCTAATGACTTTACTAATAAATACGGATTGCTAGAATCACTAAAGAAAAATATAAAGTGAATTTAAATTCTAAAAGTATTCTAAATCTGTAAAACTTTATTTTCTTGAAGTACTCTAAGTCTGTTATTTAGAAAAAAAATAAGTTACATTTTCATAAATATAGTGCGTTTCACGAGCAAGTGAAAAAAGGGTCATTGACCTGCTCATATTACACGTCTTGATCGTACATCAGAACATGCAAGTTTTTATTTAAAGAATTTAATGTTTTCTAAATGATAAATGAAAGTCGATCTATTTTTTTTAAACAAGTTATTCTGCTAGCAATCCGTATTTACTAGCAAGGTTGTACAACTATAATTAGTGAGATACCTATAAATGCAAATTACAATTACTCTAGCGATGCTTTGGCATGACAAAACATGGTAGTTTGCTTTACAGAATACATTTACAATGGAGATAATAACATTTATTGGGAAGTTTATAGTTACATATTTATCAAGCTATTACCAAAATTATCTACATTATTTTTAATCTCGAATTTTTTTCTATGGTGTCGTATTCCAAACCAAAGAGCAATCTTGATTTTATTTTAAATTTTGAAACATATTTTAAAAATAATTGCGTTTTATATTGACACAGAAGTATTTATGCATAATATTTGGTAATAGCTAGATTAAGTAAAACAAAGGTATCACAAAACATGTTTTGTTTGTAAAAATAAAATCCGATTACTCGTAGGTTAGTCAAATTATTTACAGATATGTAATACCAGTGTTCCAATTAAGCTTAGCTTTGACACTGACTAACCATATTTAAATCACAATAACCTATTTATACAAGTTGCCAGTAAGCTGGTGAAAAGAAAATGTTGACTTTATTATCTGGCATCATACATGTTCTATCTCGCTCGCAATGAAAAAATATGCGTGAGTTGTATTGCACTTGACATGTGAGTGACAGAGATGGACAGGTCAACGTCCACTATTGACTATAAAACTGGCAATTAGTATAGTGTCTAATTGAGATACCACTGGTAGGTAAAATCTTTGTGAAACGAGCAAGTACTGCTTAGCACGGATATTAACTTCGCCTAAGAATAATCAATATTAAACAAAATTAACAACAAAGAAAGAACAATCACTTAGAACAAATGGTAATAAAATTTAGTTAGTGTAATAATATCTTTATATATATTTACAATTTGGTAATTTTTAACGTATACTAATACAAAGACGAAGAGGTTAACTTTTCTAACTAGGTTTTATTAAATTTACACAACAAGTTTTGTAACAAAATTCTAGATACACTTAATTGAGGATTTACACACACGATTAAACCAAGTCCTTCACTCGATCGTGCATTCGCTCACTACTATTACGAAACATCAATTTGGCTTTGATATGCTGAACGATTTTTGAATCGAATATATCAGTTATTGCACATAATTTGATTATTAAATCCAAAATGAGGATACATTTTAATTATTCTAATTACGTTATGTTACAAGATTATTTAGTCCAAGCAACAAGCATTTTAATGCGTGTGGTTAAATATTCAGAAATTTTTTCACATTTCGCGCCAAAGTTTTTTTTAATTTATAGCACAGGGGTGTCGTTTACCCGCGCGGGCGGCGGTGCCGGGACGTTGTTGTTGGCACTGGCATCCTGGTTATTTGCCGTGCAGTAGAACTGCTTGTGCGCTTTGTAGGTGTTGACGTATTTGAACGATATGTCGCAAGATTTGCAGTAGTTGGGGGTTTCTTCGACTTCTGCGTCAGGTTCCTTCTTGATGTCGACGACGGGGACTGGGGAGGTTTGCTCCTCTTGTTCTGGCTCGTCGATGGCGTGCACGAGGCGGCCGTGCCTGACGACGTTCCCCCGGTAGGTGGAGGTGTAGGCGCAGCTACCGCAGCGGTGGATGCGCTCGCCGCCCACGGCTGGGCTGGGAGATGTGGCCTCGCGGCTGTCTTCTTCTAATACGCAGGCGATGTAGCTTTCCTCCTGGAATAATAGAAGACTTTTCTTTAGATATCTATAGTATTTGCCAGGCAGTACCGTGCATTTCATACAGACATAGAATTTGACTAGCTACCCTGTGCCACCCTAATATAATATCGGATACAAGCGATAAATGTTTTTTGCTTGATGCAGTCGTTCTCGTGATTTAGAGAAGATTAGTGCTTACCCTGTCAAAAGTATTTGTGCACGTTACTTTTGTCAGGTAAGTTTCAGTGGTCCCACCGATTTGTTGGAATAATTATCTTTTTAATTTTAGATATACGTCCCACTAAAGTAAAACTTACAGCTATATTTCAATAATTCATTTCCATGGCTTATAAAACATTTACTCAAAGTCTCAAACATTAGTTTAAAACAATAAATAAGCAAGTTTATACAACAACTCACCTGCAAATCAGCAGGCTTCTTATTGTTGAAATGCATGCGGATATGCGTCCGCATTCCCCGGAGCGTGTTGCCTCTGTACCGGCAGATGGTACAACGAAAGGCCTTCACCCCCGCGTGGGCCTCCATGTGCCGCTGGGCCGCCGCCGCCGTGGGGGACACCACGTCGCAGCACGGGCACTTCCAACCGCCCTCTGTCGCCGACGCTGGCCGAGGAATCTCTGGCACGCTTCTAGGAGACCGAGTTTCCCTCTTCGTACAGTAATAGGACTGGTGAGTCGTTAAGTTATCCAGAGAACTAAAGTGTATCCCACAGGCGAGACAAATCAGCTGGCGGTACTGAGGAGGTGGCCCGGGCTCTGGAGGCGCAGGACTCGCTCGCTCCTCCCCCCCGCCAGCAGAACAGTAATGACGCTTGTGAATGCGGTAATTTTCATATTTGCAGAACACGATGTTGCATTCTTTGCATTTCGAGACTCCTTGTTTGACTATGACTTGGGGAGAGGTGGCTGTGACTGTGACGGGCAGTTCTGTCGCCAGGCGCAATGCCAGGGGTAAGATCGGTGCGGGCACGGCTTGCGTGAATTTCTCTTCTGGCGGTGATGGGACACTTGGTGGCTTTGGAGTAGGCCCTCGAGAACTCCGCCTCCGTCGTTTCGGAGAACTTTCTCCACTCGGCGAAGAAGATCGTCGGGAAGGCGACGGCGTAGCTGGTGACCCTGGCAATGAAGGAGCGCAAACAATTTGCTCAGGAGTCGTAGATCGTATTCTATTTTCTTTCTCGTGTTCGTCAGTGGTTGCTGACTCTGGTGAACGGCGCACGGTAAGATCTAATGGAGTTGCGACATCCCTGGAAGGTTCACGAGGTCTGTTCGCAGATTTTAGCACTTCTGTTTCTTTACCATCTGCGTTTAAATTCGGCAGTGCTCGGCTGATGGGTTGGAATGTTCCATTTGGCAACAAAAAACAAGGAGTATCAGGATCTGGTAAAGTTGTTCCAGGAAGAGTGCTTGCACTTCTTAATAATGAATATGGAACAATTAAAATTGGATTGGTGGGTAAAGCGAGCGCATATTGATTTTGAGCAGGAGGGGTGGCGCCGGGAGATGGCGGCGCAGATCCTGAAGTAGCTGACCCGCCTCGAGCAATGGCCAGTGCTTGCTTAACGACTTGCCTCGTGCTGCAATAGTGCTGCTTGTGTGCTCGGTATGTTTTGATAGAACTAAAGCGTATATCGCAGTCGGCACAGTAGCGATCCTGTACTGGCGCTCCGTCATTAGATTCGTTTCCATTTAAAGCTGGCGCCGGCGCTGGAGTTCCACTGCTGACAGGTGAAGAGGAATGCATCCGCATGTGTCGGTTTAAACTAACTTTCTTATCAGCACTGTATGAACAATAAGTGCAGGCGTATTGCTTGCCCGGTGGCCGCGGGGTCTTCGCTTCGCTGCTAGACTCGTCTGCCCCCGGTTCAGCGGCTGCATCAGAACCATCAGCAGTTTTAGGCCTATTTCTGTTGGAACAATAGTGTTCTTGATGCGCTTGTAGGGTACTCAGTGACGAGTATCTAATTCCGCATGGTTGGCACATATAGCCTGGAGGACCTGTCGGGAACAGCGCTGGAAAGCTGGCCGTTAATGCTAGGAAGTCTCTCGTTGGTAGAGTTGTGGCAGGTGGAGGCGGCGGTGACGGCGATGGCGGTTCCCGTTTCAATGGCGCCGCCTGCGGGGCCAAGGCCGGATCCGTGGCGAGACTAGTGTTGAGACGCAACCGTGGCGGTGAGGCCTCAGGGGATCCTCCCGAAGCTGGCGACGCGCCCCCGCTGGACGCAGCCTTCTCGCCCCCTGAGCTCGGCGTGCGAGGTTCTCCCGGCATCGCTTCGCTCTCGTTTCCCCATTCCTCGTCCTCACCTGGAAAACATAAAACATCTTGTTAATGGAGTCGACAACGAATCTCGTGCAAATAGGAATGCTAAGTGCTGAGCAAAAAGAATCAATCACTATATCGCCGCCTATTAGTGTTGTTAATAGCCGAGCGATGCTAAGTTGGCAGGGGTTTCTCGCGATAGTCGTCACTCGTCACGTTTCGCCGGCTATCTGTCGACGTCAGTCAGATCGAGCCCCCGCGAGTCGAGGCATACATTAGCGCTCCTAATTGAGACGTGCTCGCGCTATGTAAATGTCTCCGCGTGGGTGGGGTACCGGCTGCCGGCTCGCACGGGCAAATGCGAGAAATGTGGACAAGTGACTTTTTGCAATATTAATTTAAGGAATTCCTGCGTCCGTCAATACGAACCGGTCGCACAATACTCGTCCGTCAATATCGCGAGCGTGAGCCGGCCCGCGGCCAAACAGAACAAAAACTTAACGGGCCCTCATGTAATTGGATCTGATTTCCAGAAAACGCTCGCTCACCTTCCTTTTTGAGCGACAACGATCTCGACCCAGCAAGGAATTAACCTATCTTTCGCGCAGCGATCTCAGCTCAAAACGCCAATTAATGAGAGGCTCAACTTCATTCTCCTGGCCCTGTGAAGATCATTATATGGGCACGACAGCGAGATGGACGCGACGATTGGTGCGCGCGCGACCGCCATCTCGCGGTAACGAATACCACTTGAATCGGATTGCGTTCGGGTCACGCTATCCTAGTGTTCAGCCGTCCCGATTGGTCATTACGATTCAGCGGTGACGCGCGATTGGTCAGCTAATGCGGTTTATCTGACCGTGGACGTCATACCGAAGCTGGCCCAGCGGCGTCGTTCGTTAGCGTCCCGGCCCGGCTACTGTCCTCGCTAAATAAGTTATAACTTTGTGATTGTTGGCCGGCGAAAAGGAACGTGCAATCAGATAGATGGCGTGACTTGGTGTCGTTGGAACGTTCGCGAAGCTCGACGCCGTCGATTCGTTAAATGATATTCATCTTGTACCCTTTTGTCTTTATAAACATGTCAAATAATGCTGGCTTTACATAAGAGGACATGCAATTCATATTCTTGTTTTGTGTCAGCCAGTACCCGCATAGTTTTGTCTAGCCGCTGGCAGAGACACATTGTCGCCCAAATGAAGTTTGCTTTGAATTCAAAAGGATTTTCTGTGTTAATATAAACAAGTTGGTAATGAGAACTCATCTAAATGAGTTTTAAATCTATTTTGATACGTAATATGGAATGCTCCACCTGCTCCCGAGATTATAAGGACCGATTAATGAAATGTAAAATCTGAGGAATTTTTGATTGGAAACCCATTTCACCATTAAGCATGTTTGTTATTATAATACTTATAATAAGTAGGGTAGATGCCTAACCAGTAGTTTTAACGTCAGTCATACATTCCAAGTAATCACAGACGATATCAATAATTCAGTCTATTCAAGTTCTCAACTTAGGTGGTATTATTTAAAAACCTCTCTCCTCACCATAAGATCGATCAGCTTACTTATTCACCATATCATCAAGTGTAGACGTGGCGATCAGTCTGTACATTTTATTTTTGGTCCTTCGAGACGGACGAAATATCTAGATTGCCATAGTCTATATCTGCACCTGCGCCAAGGTAAGTATGATTATTGTCATATCGTAAAAGAATTTGCTTTCTTAAATAATCTGAATAGTGATAATAATATCTAACCAAATCTAACAGACAAATTTAATAGGAAGGCATAAACTCAACGCTGTTTATATTAGTAGCCATATAGTAGACGCGCTATTAGTATTTGAATGTTAATTTAACTCATGTACATGACTATGTTAAGTATAAGTACCCCATTCACCAGATTCAATAACAAGACGAACAAGCATCAAACACGTGCTCAACAGAAAAAAACAACGCAGCCATCTTGTTTTCCGTTATCAGATGGAAGATCGGGGCCCAATTAAAATAGTCTTGCATCGGGCGCGTCACAATCGTCCGATACCGATCTTTGGCTGTGACGGTCGTGAGCGATCACCTCCACATCATAGAACGGAGCCCCTACCACGAGTCCTCATATTCTCAGGAGATAGCATCGAGAAGTCTGGTTTGTCAACTGTCCGCCGAAATGTCGCACTGATATCAAGTCTGGTGATAGGATCGGGATTGATTGGTGTGATCGTGATAATTACAGTTTTGTCCGTACTGTAGGTGAGGGTTAGTGTTTTGGCAGTCGAGTGGACATATTTATTTCTGTTTATTTACGACTGGTGTCTTAAGAATCTAACCGTGATAATCGAGGAAAGTTGGAAAAGATCTGGCGTTGTTGTAGGTCTTTCTTTATTTTGACTGTCGTAGCCAATAAAATAAAAAAAGCTAACGTCCAATTTCTAGTGGTCCAACAATCACTGGGGATCAATAAACATTAAGGCATTAAGCATTAAAAATAATTTATAAAACTTTATTGTGCCAAAATAAAAATATTAACAAATGTCAGACTTATAATGCTAACGAGCATTTTCTGTATGTGACCTATGAAGCATGGATTTAACCAGAAATACCGTTATATTTATATCTACCTTTTATAAATCTATAATTCTACCAAAGTGATGATATTTCGTAATGAACCATAATATTAATCAAGACTGATCTGATATAGAGGCTAAAGTCATAATCCTCCTTTAACTGTCGGCTAAAGAATGGCAGTGGGCGGCGCAGTAATAAGCCAAGATAAAGGATTGGCGACACGCAATACGTAGTTTACGTACGGAACGATCGCATTTCTGGCATTTCATTATGAAGTTGTAGGAAACGTTTTGCGTAAGTGTTTGGAAGTTTGAATTCTAAAGTCGGACTAGAGGTTATTTATTACATAGAATTTTAGTCGACGCATTTTCATAATACTGTTTAGTTGTCCTTTTGACATTCATTTCACGGATGATTTAAATCTTATACCTTTAAACGAGCAATTCTTGTACATTTATTTATATATTTATACTTACATAAATTTCTGTGATCTTGGAAACGGCTCTAACGTTTTCGCTGAAAATTGGTATATGTTTTCGGGGGTAAACAATCGATCTAGATTTGTCTTATGTTTGGGAAAACGTGTGTTTTCGAGTTTTCATGCGTTTTTCTTTCCACGCAGAATATGGTCGGTAATTTCATCGCGCCGGCCGCTATTCGTTTAGGTCAGCGGTTTAAGATGCGAACCGCTAGAAAGAGTGTTACGGGTTCGAATCCCACTCGGTGACTTACTTTTGTTTTTTTTTGTTCAAATTTATATATCATTTTTTATTTTGTATTGTTTTTAGACAACTTTAAAAAAATGTAGTTATTGTTTGAGATGTAACCGAGCAAAGCTCGGTCGCCCAGGTACTACACTAATATTTTAGCAACACTTTTGTCAGAATGTTCACAAATGTACCCGCGACATGCTTCATCAAAATTTTCAGTTTTAGGAATCAGCAGGATAGTGTTATTTGATTTAGTTTGAAAGTTGTCTGTTTTATATAATTTATTTAAAAAAGTAATATAGGTGTAATAACACATAATGTAGTTACAGCGTAAACGCAAGAAATACAAAATTAAAAAAAAATCTGACCAGTTCTTAAGGAAAAGTGCTCTCATACAAAACAATCGGCATTTCCATACAAAACGTGTGCAGTCGTCCGGGCAATTTGTATGGGAATGCCGAATTTTTTTGTAATCATTCTAATATAGTGATTTAGTATATAGCCTGTGGTTCGATTTATTATGATTACGTCACTGCCACGTTGTATAAAAAATAAAGCCTATGGTAGTGGTCCCGAAATCGTTCGTATGCAAATTATCCGCCTTGAATCAAAGTGATTGTCAGATAAACGTACTCATTGAATAAATGTCAAATAATTGCCGTCTTGCTATGCACGACCGGGAACACGACAGTACATAAATTAAGTACTTATTTATAATACATACATACATACTATCACGTCTTTATCCCTAATGGGGCAGACAGAGCATTTTGGGGCTTGCGGTTCTATGCAGAGCCCAGGGCCGCAAGACCCAAAAGCCACTTTTAGCGTCATGGTGGGCGAGAAGATGGAAAAGCAATCAATACAGTGATGGGTTGCTAGCCGCATCGCCTGTTAACATGATTTGCATTTTTGCCCATTTATTTATAATTTTTTATAAGGTCTAACAAAATGTACTGAAACTATTTTAATTCAGTCCGTGATACTAAACTTTCCTGGAATAAACGTCGAAATATAAAAAAAAAATTGTGGCTTTCCATACGAACTCAGTCAGCTGATCAGTCAACTCGTAGGTATGGGAATCTAAAAATTATTTTTCATTTTTGGTACGAGTTCCTTGGGGAAAGTTGTTCTGTATCATAGACTGAGTTCAACTAATTAAATTTGTCTCCTAACGTAAAGATATTTTGCTACACCTTATATAACGATATAGATGTACATAGAGAAGGACAACCCCGAACGATAGTAGAAAGTACTTCATCGTGAACCGTCAAAAATGTCTCCGAAAATGGAATTTATGAAAAACTTGAAGATAATAGTGAAGTAGTGTGACAAGTGGTAGAAACTTAATACTTAGATATATGTATACCTCTACATATATTAGAATAGGAAAAAGGGAAGCATGAATTTAAATGGACCAAAAATCTAACTTCAAGCCCAACAACAACAACAACAGGGAGAGAACGCTCTTAGCGTTAAGTCCGCCAATTGTAAACAATTTAATTGTGGATCAATTAAGTTTTAATAAATAAATAATAAACGAGAGCGGCAGTCATAGTACTGTAAACTGCGGCAGTAAAGCAAATGTGGCAGTGCAATGTATTCTTGTATCTTTGTACAAAGAAATTGTCAGCCTGTCTGATTTATGTACTCTTCATCTTTTCATGATGTAAATGAAAATTATGTGAACGTATGTCTGCTGTCTGCTACTCCCATGTTGGTCTGGGAGAAATAAAAAAAACTTAGAATGTACCAGCTGCTTCTCTTCCCGCGCAGATCGTAAAAGCCGATCGAGGGAATGGGCAAAAATGCAAATCATGTTAACAGGCGATGCGGCTAGCAATAGCAACCCATCACTGTATTGATTGCTTTTCCATCTTCTCGCCCACCATGACGCTAAAAGTGGCTTTTGGGTCTTGCGGCCCTGGGCTCTGCATAGAGCCGCAAGTCCCAAAACGCTCTGTCTGCCCCATTAGGGATAAAGACGTGATAGTATGTATGTATGTATGTATGTATGTATGTCTAAAGTTCTAAACACAGTACACGACAAAGATAGGTCAAACTGCTTGTCATCATACATATTCTATATTGTTTAAACAACACGTTTAAGTAACTTTATTTTGTCTAATGTTTTACGTCACGGCAATGCAGCGGGTAAAACGCGTGGGTAACCAAATCGCCCATTACCCGACTAATGGGTAAAAATAAACGTCTATTAGCACGATCACACTTATTGGCCCATGTATCTACAGTTTGGACATTTTATTGGCTGTCTGTCGGTACAAGTTGTAGGTTTTCAGAGTGTAGGTTTTATGGCCCTATTCTGTGTTGGATTTTTAAACGGACTTTGTTCCGCGGTGATTTGTAAGAAGTAAAAACTGATATCCTTCTCCCGTGCATAAAAAGTCGATGGATGGATCTAACAGTCACTATTTCTGATTGGTTTATAATACAGGCCTACCTTTACGTGTCTTTGGTGTAACAACTCCACAACCCAGACTGTTTTAACTCTTTTCAGTATGAACAGTGGTGCGATTTTTCAAACGCGGAGTATCTAAACGAACGGTTTTTTGTATGGAAAAACCATGCGTTTAGGTGATTCTGCGTTTCAAAAATCGCACACTGATGTTGTGGCGACTTCGTTTTTAATCAGTACATGAGGGTAGATCTAAAAATGTTATAACAGTGCGTTATAGTTATTATCTTATTATCTACAAAGTGCCTATGAAATCGTTCAGATAAGTGCAAAAGAAAGAAAACCTTTTGATACACTGTCAACTTAACGTCACACTGCTAGGCGCCATTAGTGCATACGGTGTTGCCACTTAGAATAAAAAAATCTACCTAAAGAAATAAAAACATGAATACAAAGAAATGAGTGACAAAGTCGGCGATTATCGACGTTCAAATCTTGATTTATTTTAGTTTGTTCTGTTACGAAGTTTGTTCATCTATCATACGTTGCGACGACACTACTTTAAGTTACACATGTGACATTAACATTCGAATATGACCCTAATGGTTAAGCAATACAGGTTATAATGGCTTTTTGTTTGATTCCAGATGGTTGATCTTGTGTGCCTTGAAGCCTTTTATCAGTGACAATATCAAAAAGGTGTTTAATAGGAGCATAGCAACAAGAATGTTGATTCGGGCGTATGAGGTTTCTTGTATTGTTTTTGAATGATTGACTGACTTTTTATGGTGCCATTGTTGACCCTGGGGTCAACAGAAGCTGCTGTAGCGCTAAACAGATACTAAACAGTATTTTTAACCGGCTTTAAAAAAGAGGGGTGTTATCAGTTTGGCGCCAATGTCGGCATTGTAACTCTCGAACGGATGGACGGATTACGATGCGCTGTTACGTGAAAGTAAGTTTCGTTGCGGTGGTGGTTCTCCACTATGTTTGATGAAAATCGGTTCAGACGACCAAAAGTTATGGGGTAAGTTACTTACGCTTGAAACTTGGGGTATTTTAAATTTGCCTTGCAAATAAACTTGTCTAGGGGTAATCATGTCAACTACGATCGTTCCGATACGCTAGCAGTTTAAATAAAATCTTCTAATTAATACTTGGTTTTTGTTTGGATTTTACTAACTTATATTGTGTTATTCGATCCTTGGTCGAAAAGAAACCTGCTTTTTTTATTTAGATCTTAACAGAAAATGACTACAGACCTAACTTTGAAAAAAATCTGAACGTACCTAGGTAAATAAATTGTGTTGGCCTTACGTTAAATAAAACAGAAATATTTTGCCTTTCTTTCAGAACATATACTAAAAATCCCCCAGCTATCTTTTGAAAGCCCAAGGATCACACAGCTATATGAAGTGACTATAAAAATATAGCCACATATCAATGTGAGGATCTGCTGCAAGTGTCCGCTGGACGACGTCGTGCGTCACGATCGGACGCGCATTAACATATCGCGGGTTCGATTCCGCTATCGAGTTACGCCTGGTAGCGTATTTCAGTTATACCGCCCCTGGGCTTATAAGTTTGACACCCCATTTTTTAACTTTTCCAGCGCGAACGTTGGAATTATCCGTCACACATTTTCGTGCCCATTTTTGACAAAAAACCACTGCTAGTATTGCACATAACCACAGACATAACTCAAGTATCTACATCCATACTTACTACTACTCTAAGTATTTGTTTTATATTTACAATGCCTCGCGCTGGGGACATAACTGATATAAAGTCTCGCGGTAAAAGGGTTAAATTGTTTTGCTTTTTAGAAGTGATTGTCCAAAGGGAGTATGCTTTAGTAGCGCTTCTGCAAGTACAGCTACTCTAGGAGTAGTCAGCAATTGGATGAGTGACCACAAGTGGCATACAAACTTGAGCTTGCAGTTGTTTTTCGTTTTACAGCAACTGTCAACTTCAACTTTACTTATAGCTATGTTCAGGCCGCTTCCAATCGGTCGTTTTAGAAATCTCTAGTATGTAAGGCCTTATGTTCAACAGTGGACTTTCTATCGTTGATAATTATGATGAATTTTAATAAACTTTAGTGCCGCTTACTAGGTGCTTGTGCATTATAAATGTGTTAACTTTTATTTACCCCGGGCTAGGTCCTGTTGGCCCGTCACTGTTTCCGCTCAGAAGTGCCATTTTCGAAACACGGAGTCACCTAAACGAATGGTTTATCTATACAAATAACCGTTCGTTTAGTGACTCCGCGTTTGAAAAATGGCACCACAGTGTCGAGAGCTATCGTCTCGTCGCAGTTTTTGTATTATTTTGTCACCTATTCGATCTGTACTCACTTCTCATCAAGTAAGTATTTGAATAAACAAAACAAGAAACTGGAAAGGAGATAAATATCAAAAATAAAACGAGAATAGACATGTAATAGGTATTTTCGTTTTATGTACAATAATAAAATTCCCGTTATTTTATTATATATATATTTTACGTCCACGGACGGTATGCGGCTGCAATGATGATGACATATGTATCAACCACGTATTCGTCTCAGGCCGCCAAATTCTGTTATCTGAGACATTAATTACTAATTTACTTATTTCCCTACTACCATCCCATGATTTAACGTTTCCCTCAGTTCTATCAAACTAAAATATTTAATTATGTACAAATCCCCACGTGACATCGCACCTAAAAGATAGCGTGGTACACACGACCGCGTCCGGTGGGCCGCCATCGTGGATGCAAAAACAGCGGTGAGTCGTCTAGATAAACATTTCCTTATAGTGTCCGCCTCATGACGAATAAATCTAGATGTCTTCGCGTCGCGATAACACTGACGTATAGCCAAAGAACAGCTTTTGTTGCTGTGTTGCCAGTCGGGGAAATATCGAGGATTTTGGTAGAAATCTTATGGCCTAATTTTGAATTAATTATTTACAGAAATCAAACAACCTAACTGTAATGGTTGTGGAGATCTTAGACCTTCAAACTGGTTTTTGCAGGTCATGGGACTATGGGTGAGACTAGATTATGAGACCAGATAACCCTTAACCTATCAACCGATGAATATTTACCAAGCTATGGTTTTCAATTTGTGTCACGCCCTGTGAATCACTGAGGACATTTTAGTCTGTAATTCATTAGCCTCTTATTAACCGTTTATTACAGGCGAGCGCGATCTAGATGCTGCCTTACGAGTATATTAATATAAAACGTCTTAGTCTTTTGATTCTGGGCTCATAACCTGATCTGGTCCCATAACCTGATCTGGTCCCAAAACAAGCATCCACGCTTGGACATTTGCCATACTTTATATCTACGTGCGTATGCTCGAATATTGGTCAATTTCACGCCCTATAAACCACTGAGGACATTCTACCCTGAGCTTCATTAGCCTCTTACTAAACAACCCTTTCTTACAAACGAGCGCTATCTAGATGCCGCCTTACGAGTATGATTGATGTAAAACGTAAGTTAATATTCATGAGGTGTTACCACATGTACTTAACGCGCGGAGTTAGTAAGTTTTGGATATGGCTCTTTGAAAAACTTCGATAACAGGGACATGCCTACCCATCGTCATATCAACATTATTATTTCTTTTCCTTGTAACTAGATGGCGCCTTAAGGTAAAAATTAAAACATAAAAATCTTTTATAACTATTATTTAAGTAAAGAATTACTCTAGTTAGTTAAATAAGACTTTTATGAAGTGCAATATATTTTTTTAAAGTATATTCAACACTTTCTTCGTCATCTTTTTGGCTAGTCGTGTGTGCTGCCATCTCTGAGAGGCCACCCTGCAACTCCCGTATTGCGTGCTTACGGGCTCTCCAATCGTTTCTATGGCGTTGGGTATCTGTTACGTTAGTAATTATATTATCTTTGACAGGAAGGATGTGAATCCATAAGTAGTAGAGTACACCCTACTATGGATCCATATCCATATCCACATATGGGTCTTAAAGAACCCCAGACGTATCGTGTCTTGAAGTCCCGGGACTTTTAGAAAATTTTGTTGTCTTGGGTCCCAGGTCTTTGACACTGGTGAGACCTCCAAAACTAGGGTTTGTGTCCCGAGACATCGTTTGAGACATTTTCATATGACCCGAGGTCTGTCTACCCTGTTAGAGATAAACGTTATAGGCACAGACAGCACCGAGACCACTCGAACTCGGTGGCTAAAGTACGCATTGCTAGCGCTTTTGCAAGTTAAGCAACCCCAGGCGACCGCAATTGGATAGGTGAAAAGTGTCACAAAAATATTTCGAGCTCTTCCTTGCTTTGAAAGGCGCGTTAATTGATCCCAGCTGTAATTGTGATTGACAGGTGCCTTACAAACACGAAAAGCAAAAAGTATACAGTCTATTCGTGGCGTGGTCTTTGTGGCGCGCTGATGGCGTGCACACCATTTCAACAAAAAATTCTATGTCTATGATTTCAACAAATGAACTATACCTGCCACCTCATACCCGCGCTACATATGCAATTCTTTTTCTGATTATTCTCGCCTTGGCCGATCACTGGTCGCAAATCCTACTAACCAATGCGAAAGTGAGTTTGTGAATTTGTTTTTTTGTTACCACATTACGCCCCATCAACTGAACCTAATAAATGAACTTTGATATGGATATAGTTTGATACCTAGGGAAGGACATAGGATAGTTTTTATCCCGAAATTCCCACAAGGAGCGAAGCCCACGGGTACAGCTAGTTATAGCCTTTCGACTCGAGAAGATGAAGAACATATCCAATCATAACATAGGTTTCTTTGTTCCATGTTTCATCTACGCTAATCTACAATAGTGCGTATAAAACGGTTCATAAATGAAAAAAAAAAAAACACATACGATCGTAAGATAAGAAAGGAGGAAATTAAAATAGTTTTTCGTGTAATAACTTTTTCCTAAATACATAATGACTGTTTCGTCGATCTCTTGGGGTTTAATGAACGTATAAGAATTAATTACTATGGCTTGTTTGCTACTGTTTTAGAAAAGCAATTAAAAGGTATTTAAATAATAGGTCAAGTGCAAGTCGGACTCGCGTACGGAGGGTTCCGTACAGGAAGCGGCACGAAACTCTAGCGGTGACCGTTATTGCGCAGAAGTCAAAAATTAATACTGTACTCATGCGCAGTATTCCCTCTACATTTCACTCAGCGCTAAACTTACGTTCCGCTACTTGTACCATTAAGTATCTATTATAAATCACGTCTGTTGTGTAAATATTTATTTTAATTTAATTTAATTATTTATAATTAAAATTAAACATTTGAAATATGGTGATAATTAACATTTTACAAATTACTAGGTATAAAATAGAGCTTTAAATTATTTTATGAACAATCGTTGTTTGTGATTTAGTTAGTCCGTCTAGTTTAAAAGCTAGATGGACTACCAATGATACTTTCAACGGTTATTCAATTTAAAGGATAAAATAGTTTGAAGGGTTATCTAGGGCTTGATCAAGACAACATTTTCAATGATATCTCCTTTTCCTTTCAAATAATTTATTTCAAATGTGGGCACTGGACCCCGAAAAACAAGGATGTCAAAAATATACAATTTCATTTAGTCCGTCAACTAGATTATCCAAAAATAAATTACCCATATTTTTTCGTTTAGAAAAGTAGGCAAAATTTACGAAGATGCAGCGCTTCGAAGTTTCGGAGTGGGGGTGATTACGTTACCGTTGGTTAAAAATCGTAGCCAATCGTGACGTCACGCCAAATTTAAATGCGCTATAACTTTGGCATTATTGCACGCCTCATGCGAAGCGTTGAGGAGGGTACTACTGTGACTTCGCGCAAAACATCTGATTTTTCAATCTTAAAATGTCTTTATGTATCATACATTGCACTTGTAAGATAATATATACACACATATTAAGAAAAAACACTATTTTTAACACTCATGATATTTTTGATGTCATTTTTGTTATTTAAACTAGTTAAAAAACAGTTTAAAAAAGTTCTGTCTTGGACGTCCGTGTGTCTGTATGTGCGGAGGCTTTTCTTGTTAACACGATAACGACCGAAATACTTTACTAATCGAGTCTTTTTTTTTCTCTTACGCTTGAGTATGCTCAGGAACCCTTTCATTTTTCAGGGTCTGATTCGATGTGGTTTAATAAACAAAAAAAAAATATCGACTGTTCTTCATAGTTTTAGTATATCTATATATATCTTTATTTTTCTATATGCGTAAGAATTAAAAAAAAATTATGGACCCTTTGAGGCGTGCTCTTTTGGATTTTCCAAACTTATTTGCTAATGAGAGAAAAGAAAAATACGTATAACTAAGTACCATACTTTTTATTAATCTATCTAATGCGCCAAAAAAATTCCAAAAGTTTGGGCACGATCTTATTCAGGTAGCCCCTTAACCTAAATGTACCTATTCTCGTATCTTTTTCTCCCATCGCCCTACTGCAGATTTCACAAAAAGTGTAAATGTAGCGATCACGCGAGTTGCAGGGCATGCAGCATGAGTCGCGCGAAGCAATTAACTGTTCGCTATGCTAATCTGACCACGCCTACGCGACCAGATGACATAATAATTGTATTGAGTTGGCCAGAAAACAATAGGTAATAATAATACTGGAATGGAAGCTAGGAATACGCTTGCAAGTTAAGCAACCTGGAGGGTGGTCCACAGTTGGATGGGTGACCCCAAATGGCATATCTTCTGTTTTAGGCTCGTCCATGCTTTGGAAGGCAATCCTCGCTTGACGAGGGAGCATCTGTCCGCCAAGACAGTTGGATCTTCATCATGCGTCATTCGTCAGGAAAGACAGAAATGTAGGCATGGTACCTATTTACCTTTATGAAATTTTAGGTTTCGTTTAGCAGTGGTTTATCTGAGTAAAAGTAGGCATATTAATGGTTTATATGTATTTTGCAGAGGGAGAACTGCATAAAGGTTGTACTATTTTCCACAGAAGGTGGAACGTGCATATACTTACTTGCCAAAAAAGGCTGAAATGTAAAGACTGCAAAATGATTTTACAGGTGAACCTGTAATTGCATGAGTAAATCTTTTTTAATATCCTGAAACTTGACCGTATATCCTCTTGACATGCAAGCCGCAATCATAGAATCGTGCGACTGCAGAAAAAGGCGAATTCTCAAAAAGTGAGTCTGATAGGCGCGGGGTCTATTACCGAGGCACGTCGTAACTCAGAAACAAGTAAACACGGCAGTCGGACATTTGCATAACTATCGAGTTTTTAAATCTATGCAAAACGCGACGATACGCCGCACGGGCTCACGAGTGTACCCCCCTCCTCACCACGCCTTCAGTAAAAACACATGCGATTTCATAATAGGTCCCCCCATGTGTGCCACTTATGATTAATCACCCGGATTGCGGCTCGATTAAAATATAATTTGAATACACTTACGACTTTTTAATTACTGCGACGATTGCGCCAAAATGGCGGATATACCGCCAGATTAAGTGATAAAATCGAGTATAAATAAACAGCTTAAAAGCTGCGTACACGCAGCGCTGGAGGCGTCAAAAGTAGGCGGTACTTATGATGAATAACGTGACGGAATCCGCTGGCCAATCGGATCGATCTCGATTTTAATTATACGAATCGAGAACATCGGGACGCGTCTAGATCGAATATTAATATGTCGATTGCGAACGCGCCGATAGCGACATGCGTTCTTTGATTCGTCCGCCATTTGAATTTCGAATTTGGAACGCGTAATTTGATTTGCGGAACTCGCGACATTCCACGAAATTGATCTGCGTGATAACGGTCTTCCGCAAAAGATTGGCGATATTTTATTTATGTATTTATTGCAACCAAGGCAACAAAAAGAAATTCATTAGATACACAGAGTTAGCAGTCTGGAAGTTATAGGAATAGATATGTTATGAATTATGATTGTATGCCTTCATTAGTTAATATTTTAGAGATATTTCATTTATCGCAGGAAACGAGTTATCTGTAAATAGCAAGCTAATAGTGTATTAAATCTAAACTAACAACTCATTGTTACAATCAAACGATCACGTCAAAATGATCCATTTCCTTTTTGTAGCGCGGCGCAATCTCGATAACCGATAGCATCTCAGACGGTCGCGGTACGCCTACGACACGAAAATAATTAACTCGGTTCACCGTCAAACATGATGTTTAACATCGGCTACTCCCATACCAATTACTACCGACAATCGATCGACTGCGCCATAAAAACGGGCAACACTAG
Source organism: Acrobasis consociella (assembly GCA_963555685.1). Classification (NCBI taxonomy): domain Eukaryota; kingdom Metazoa; phylum Arthropoda; class Insecta; order Lepidoptera; family Pyralidae; genus Acrobasis; species Acrobasis consociella. Next base: position 3,037,777 of record OY743106.1, read on the forward strand.
CCCAAACGGGTTTTAAAAAAGGAAAATCAAAAAACGTCGCCGCGCCGTGTACGTGTTAACGAGTGTTTGATGGATCGCGGTGCGATCTAATACGATGTTCTTACAAGTGTTACAATTTTCATGAAGCACAAATAGCAGCTATAAAATAAGCACTTTATTACCGACACGTATAACATACTAGATCGTAGCCGGACGACTGACTATAACTGATGTAAAGCAAAAGAAATCAATTGAATTCATGAATAAATCCCATAAAGTAGTTCAACAGTTATCAACACGACATAACATTTTTTACGGAGTTTCGCAAGTGCGTTTGCGAGAAAGCTTACGCGAAGGCGACATTGGAATTTATTTTTAATAAATTCCCATTTAACCGTCAATCTGTATCCGCTATCTTTGAAATTGGTAGCGAGCGCCGACCGATGGCAGATACGCGTCCCACAATGCAAATTGTGCGATTAAAGAAAACTGCCGTGATCCCTATCGGACTTATTAACTGAATATGACCAGTTAGCGGTGTGTACGTCAGTATTTTTTAATTTATATTTATTGGGAGTCTTTCAACTTTCAAATGCAACCGTTATGCACACTGTTAATCTGATGCAGTATGACAAATAAGCGACGAAGACCTCAATGAGTTACTTTCGTTTCGACGTTCCTTCGCAGTGATCGCTTAAAGATTGCCTAATAAAAATAATTCTTAATCTACCTAATCACATAGTATTTAAGATGGTACTTACGTGAAAATGTGCATTCAAATATTTAATTTTTTATTAGTCGTTTATGTATTAGATTCTTCGCTAGTGCTGTGCGAGTGTGGAGCTGAGTCGAGGGATAAAAATCGGATTGTTGCAAATAAAAAAGTGTGGTGTCGTTTCGATTGTGGCGGGCAAGCAGGGAGTTCGAGATTTGAAAATTAGCATTTTTGTCGAATAACTCTGCGCCGGTGTCTCGCTGAGCGCCCGATACCGACGGCCGGCCGAATCCCAGAATTTTTTTCTATTTTTCGACGGATCCGGTTAGACTTTAAAATATTTGTCTAGTCTTTAAACATTACTTTTACTTATAATTTTTAGATTTATATTACTTTAAATACAACCTTTAAATCATCGCTAAAGTTATGCGTACGGGCGCGTACCTACCTAAGTAAGAAATATTTTGAACTTATTAACTTGTGTTAATAAGAAAATAATAAACTATTGTTCTCATCACTCTTAAATTCTATTCATTCTCATTTGAGTAGACTAGACACGTAAATCAGCAAATTATATTAATTTTAGCCCTGTGTCAGGAAGAGCTTCAAGTCACTATTTGAATAACTATCCTCATTCTCAAAACTTATTATAGGTTAATTAAATCTAATTTTATAGAAACCTATCAAAATACATATCTGACTTGCTAGGATCACTCACAATCACCATCAATATAAGTACCGGTAAAAGCGAAAACAGTTCTAAAAAAGCGTTGACCCTTTATCTTTTCTCTTCCAGCGGCGCTCATTGGGCCAGAGCCGAATTTATGTCGCCGAGTAATCCGGGCCCATTTGTATAGATAATTTTTATTATTGCCATCTCTTCGCCGGCCGCAGACGATAACCGCCGAACGAAAGAGTTCGTAATGACAATTTAAATAAGGAAGATGTATTCCTTTCGGCGGTCGATAAGTTCGAATTTGAATTTAGAAAGAATTTGTGAGAGGAATTCGACGTTTTCAAAAATGCCGCTAGGGTTGTACTCAATCTGGATTAAGTCGATTGATTGATATCCCATTTTTTACTTATGGCTAGGTTGAGCTAGATTCCAAAAGTTTTTTAATACCCTTATTAATAAAATAAAATAACTTAGTAGAACTTGTTTGCATTACCTTGCTGTAAAAATAAATTTAAATGGTTCAAGTAATTAATTCCAACCAAAGATAAAGTTTGTTATCGGAGTCAATAACATTTCAGCGTAGTCTACTTCGAAGAGCGTATATTTGTCACCACTGCACGATTAAGTTCAAGGCGATACATTCATTTCATTTGCATATAACAAATTGATATGTTTTTGACTTTATCTGAATACAGTCAGGTTCTGTAGCCCTGGAACAGCTATGCGTGTAAACTATTTTTAACATGGCCACACCGAGTTTATCTGCCCCCGCTGTTATGTCCGCGTTATCTCTCCCGGTGCATTAGTGTTCGATAATACAACGATAAAACAGATTGGACGGCGCCACGCTCGATTCAGATTGTACTCGCCCGATTTAAAAGAAAAAGAATCGATTCTACAGATAAAGATGTTATGGCTTGTTGTCGTAGTTGAGTGACTTAATTGTAGATTCCGACGTAATGTAATAACTTATGTAGGTAATAAATTTGAAATAGTTTTCTTAAGTAATTTTGGAGATTGTGTCCCTTGATGTAGGTCCATGTATGACAGAAGAATGTTAAAACACTTTACTAATGTGTATAAATTGTCGTTCCTAAGATAAAGTAAATATCAACTCGATAAATAACGTAATTGATTAACAAGTTATTAATATGTTTAATTAAGGTTGATGACAAGAAGTTTTTAATCAATAGGTGTATAACTATCTGTATAATTGAAAACAAAATGGCGCCTAATTTGCTTTCAAAATTAGAGGAGCCCGCATCGCGCGTCGTTTTTCATCAACCTCATTTTAGTGGGTTTATTATTTATCGCGTTTCCTCGAAACATCATTTAGAAGGCTTTCATTACGCCGACGCACGTTGAAAGACTGGAAATTTTGTCTATTCGACAAAATAGTGCGATAACTGACGTGCTAATGACGCCATCGCGGTGCCATTTTCTCGGCGCGGGTTCAAATCTGTAAGGTTTTGTTTGTCGACTCGTGTGAAATAACCTGAAAAGGTTGAGGGTTGGCGGGATAGCGTGAATGCCAGTTTTTGTTTGACATACGAAAAGGGTTGAGGCCCCACTATTAACATAATGCAAGATTTAATGAGCGCGCAACATTAAATAAAGCTGATATCTCATCCATTTATGATTTACAAGACAGAAAACAATGCGTATTCAGTATTCAAAAATAAAAATATAACAATGTGATCGCGCTGGCTGAAGTCAAGAGCCGAAAGCTGAATACAATCCCCGCAGTGGGCCGAAAGCGATCCAGATCTGGCTATCGGGATCTCAGTTTGTTCTCACATCATTACCCGCGCCGACGGCTACAAATTTACATCCAACACAATGGCTATCCACCATCGAGACATCATTAAGGTGATGCCGATAGCGCCAGCAACCGCGCGAACAAAACGGACTATCTCCCATTCCAGCTACATGCAAAAATAGTCTTTAGTATACAAGATAGATCGTTCTTTTCAGGTTGTACAATATTGTCAGTTACGTACTAAAAGCTGTTTAGGTGTAATGACAAAACGTCATATAAGTTACAAAAGAGCGAGCGATTATGAGCGCAAGATAGATAGGTGTAGGGTCGAATTCAAATTGCCGGTGAAGGTCTACGAGGCTGCCGGGACGGTTTAGGAAGGATCAGTTTGAGCCGAAGCCCCAGGCTATCGCAGCCTCACAATGGAACTTATAATATGGGTGATTGCGGAAAAATTGGTAAAGTAAAGAGAGTTTATACACACGATCATTTTGATTCAATATTATAAACTTACTACAGCCGCCTTACAAATAATGAAAAACATTATTTTTTATTATTAAAACAGGACAGCTGCAAGATATTCTAATTAAGAACATGTTTTAAAATAAATATATTGTTATAATTGAAATTTAAAACTTAATTGATAAAAATTAAGTAAGAACTTTGGGATTATGAAGTTGAGTAAAAATTTGGATCTATAGACCGAAAAACTTTAAGCCAGCCTACTCAGTCAGTTGTTTAGTAACAAGTAAAGGACATTAAAAAAATCTTTTAAGAGTCATTTGGAGAAAAAGATCGGACAAAAAATATTAAAATATTTTTAGAAGTCAAAGCAAAAACAAAGAAACTATTTTTTGTAAGATACTGGCCGAATGGTCTATGTCGCCAGAGCCTTAATAAAAAAGCTAGTTTAGGAGCAAAGGGAATCGGTTACAGTACAGACACTTTGCATACAATACATGGTTCGTTACCGCGATTGACGCGCGATCGACAGTGACGCACTAACGTTTCGGAATCACATTTATTCTAATTTGCTTTAGTCAGCACTTGCCAAGTATTATTATCAGACCATCGCATTAAAAATGTGATATCAGCTTGATTCCTTGGCTAAAGGCCTTGTAAAAATTAATATTTTTTTTTATTTTTAGTCGATATTAGGTATCTATTATTTTATATTTAAATTACAATTAAAACCCTAACAAGTCTATCAATCTCAATCACTAGACATATATTTATTTTTATATATAGAACTAATTGTTTTAATTCAATAAGGCTGCCGAATAACATTCAGTTAATGCCATGTTCAATCCTATCATTCATTAAGTCAATACGTTAGCGGTTTAATATGTAATAGGCCAATTCAATCTCTCTTCTCAAAAATGAAAGTGTCGATAACAATAGCCGGATCATTTATCTCTAAGTATATTTAATTGTATACGTATCATATCATTAAACGGTACTATAATGAATGCATATTCGAACAATCGAATCGCACCGATCACAACACTACGCCTGCGATCGCTATCCGTACATCGTTCAAAAACAATAACAAGATGGCAATGACGAAAACTCGCGAGGAAACAATCGGCTAACGTATTCGAATGCACGGAGATAAGGAAAAACATGCTACCGGACAAAAATAAGGGCGATAAGGCGATCGCATCTGTAAACAATGGTAGGGGTATCCACGCTCTCATTAGTTGGCCTTGCAGATACCAGTCGCGGGCGGGAAATTGTGCAATTCCGCGGGAATCGACTGAATCAATCCCGGTGATTTGTAATCGATCGATTACGGAACGGGAATGGCCAGCTCTAAGCGGGAAACGTTTAAGAACCTTCTAACTTATTTTAGGTTTAACGATGGTGAAAAATTATTTAGGTTAGATTGTTATCAATATATTTTATTAATATTGTATTTAACTGATTTCTTTTTTAAAGTTTTTTTATTAGTTTAAATGCAAGTTACGAAATCGGTCAAGGGAATGTTTAGGCTGTCCGAATTAAATAGGCGATGGGCTATTCTAAATTCCCCCATTCACGTGACGGTTCATCATTTGCTAAATGTAGCTCTGATTTACAAACCTGTAGACTAAAACATTTGAAGTTAGAGTAGGTGCAGTGTTCTTTTAATAAATCCTGGGAAGTGGGAAGGGAACATAGTATCCCACAAAAAATACGAAAATTTAAAATTACCTTTTTTTTTTGAACGTAACTATAAAAAATTTCCGAGCATTTAAGAAATGAGGCATCAATTTACAACCATGCGTTTCTGTACTTAACTCAAACAGTACCTGGGTGACCGAGCTTTGCTCGGTCGGTTACATCTCAAACATTTTCTATTTTTTTTAAACTTGTCTAAAAACAGTACAAAATAAAAAATTATATATAAACTTGAACATAAAAAAAAAAAACAAAAGTAAGTCACCGAGTGGGATTCGAACCCGTAACACTCTTTCTAGCGGTCAGCATCCCCACTGAGCTAAGCCGATGGCGGCCGGCGCGCCGAAATTAGCGACCATATTCTGCGTGGAAAGAAAAACGCATGAAAACTCGAAAACACGCGTTTTCCCAAACATTAAATTAATCTAGATCGATAGTTTACCCCCGAAAACCCCCATTTACAAATTTTCAGCGAAATCGTTAGAGCCGTTTTAGACATACAAGAATTGCTCGTTTAAAGGTATAAGATGAGTTTAATGCATTTCGCAATAAATACAAGAACATCTCAGCATTCACCAAGTATATTCGCAAATCGACTACAAATTCCCTACAAAGCGGGCATTCCACACATAAACCTTAGCACGTGTCCATACAACGGGCCTCGAATAAATCAGGACAGACGCCGTTGAAAGACACGTGTATTTACCGCTGAAAACATTTTTATTCCAACGAAATAAGGTTTAAATTGAAAGAAAAAGGTTTTATGTGGTGATTTTCGCAGTGTAATGTCAACTATATTTCGCAGGGGCAATTAGGCGCGTCCATGTTGAATTAATAGGTAAGAGATATCGAGAGCGAGTATCGGAATCATTGCAATTTTACATGGCTCGTGCGTTGAAATTGTCTCAAGATCTGTTGAAGATATCGGTTGGTAAAGGATTATTACTGTACAGACTACGCCAGTTATATGTAACTCAATGGTACAGACACTAAAAAACGCCATTAACCCAAACTTTTCCTAACAGATCTAATTAAAGCTTTTTTTAAGGATATGTCAGATTTAGAAAAAAAAATTAAACTTAATTTTAAGAAAATTGCTATGTATCTAGGATTGTAACTGATTTACTATGGTCAAATTGTGAACTTGAAGGAAAATAAAGTGTATAATTTTGACCTTGACGTTCAAAAATTGACAGATGATTTCATTATTTTTACTATTGTTTTCGTGGAAAACCAGTTATAATCCTAGATACTGTAATACTAACCTGATTCGCTAGAAACTAAATGGCCCACACAAGCGCTCAACAAGCAAAAACGCGATTGGCCACTTGACCTGTCTTGCGATCGCGAACGACCGCGAATCCCGATCGCACCGCGATACGGCGCGAATGACAATAACCGACAGCCGCGATACTCCGCCCGATACCCAGTGTGTGGCCACCCTTGCTTTTTGCTCGATTATATAATTTTTATGGAATGCTCCCGCTGGCGCTATTATTGTAGAGATTTACAAATTTTACAATACAATACAATACAATGCCTTTTATTGCACAAAAAAGAAAAACATGACATAATTACTTAGTTTCGCGAGTTGCTCTATGACTAAATTATATTTAAAAGTAACAAATGCGTAAAAGGTGGCCTTAAAGCCTTTAGGTGCTTAATTTTCAGTTTTAAACAATAGCTTACTTAGTGATTTCCCTATATCTACACAAATCACAATTCAGTTTGATTTAAAACAACCATTTAATTATTAAATATTATTAATTTACTAAGGACTTAAATAGCTTCGATAACTACCGGCGTACATACAACGGTTTAATTTTAACCAAAAAGTTTCAAATTACTTCTGATTTTTAAGAGTTAATTAATATCGGTAATATTTAATTAATGTTTTATTCCGATTATCCAACACTCTTTGTGATGTGTCGAAAAATTTATTTCCTAATAAAATACCACCTAGAAGAAATTTTTAATGTGCATTGTATAACTTCATAATTTTTTTTAATAAATCAAATTACATATTCTTTCACTATTAATTAGGCACCTAACTATAGGCAATAAACCAATAGGATATCTATAAATATTGATCACTACTATTAACAAGCCTTTAACTCCAAAATAGGGTCGAACTCAACAGCAACAAGAGACACAATCCATTTCTTCTCGATTATAGATTGTATTGTTATGAATCGATATTTATTTCGCTCGAATGTTTTTATGCGTCCAAGCCGCCTTTGTAGGCGATTAATGTTGCATTCTGCGCATTCAAAATGCATTTTGTTGTCGTTAGGCGTCTGTCCACTCGTATCTAGGTGTCCATTATGCATTATAATGTCGTATGATGAGGTTTACCTTGTGTTATTTGTGTGGTTTTCTCCCGACGTTCAAAAAAGGCGAGTTTTCTGTTGCATTGAAGTAAGACGGTAGACTTACCTGGAAAAAAGAGATTAAATTTTAAATGGTCGTTGAAATGCGATCTAAGTATAATTAAAATTCAAAAGTTGCCTTTTGTTTTCCGGCAGAGTAGAATATGTCCACTCCAAGTCCTACCGTGGATGTTATAGAAGGCGACTTAGGTAATACTAATTAATCAAAGCTTATGAACATCAATGAGACCTCTCCCGCCTGACCAGCGTGAAGAGTGTAGGCCAGTCCTTTAGCTGGTCTGGCCAAGTATGGCTCCGGTAGTACAGAGAGGGTCGTGCTCACTCGTCCTGCATTGGAGACAAAAATACCTGATGATGGTGATGATATAATTAAAATTCAACGCGTCATTTCTTTTATATATAGCTCTTTTGGCTGGTTATAGCTCGTCTCTATGTTGAGCAATGCTCAGTAATGCAGAAATGATCATGAACCTATCTATTGGATTTATTTAAATGCATGGAAGGTCTAAATCTTTGAAAACCACCATATTTTGTTAGTGTAAGTTACTCAGTATTATTCCGGAAAAATCTTATTTCATTTTGAGCTTTCAACATGAGTTATAGAAGTAAGTTTACTAATAGTTTAACCCGGATTTTTATCCTGGCAAAATATTTTTACATGCTGGCTTTATGAACATTTTACATGTTGGGTTTTATGAATACGTAAGCATATGGAGAACTAATGTGTGTCTGTTTGCACGCCGTGCGTTACGAGGTGCGTGTCGCGTGACGCGTTATCACTTATCAGAAGATCTCACGTGTCTGCGAATATGGGCTGTGTCAACGCACTGTTGTTTACGTAGGCAGGCCTCTTTTATGGCCCCCGGGTAAATATGGGCAGGGGTGCTTTTTGAAACTTTCAGTGAGGTTAAACTATCATAATGATCTTATATGCCCGTCTGTAATAACTTATAATGCTGCTTCTTTTCCCGCGTAGGTCGTAAAAATGCGATCGAGGGAATATGCGAATCATTTTAAAAGGCGATGCGGCTTATTATTTATTATTTAATCTTTATTGTTCATCAAATACAAATTGTACAGAACAATAGGCGAACTTAACGCTAGAAGCGTTGTCTACCAGTCAACCTTTGGGTTATGCAGATAGTCTAAATGTGGGTAAGCTTTACAAGATAAAAATAGTACATAAAAAATAAAGAAGTAATCGATTAAATTAAATTTAAGTAAAAATTATTAATTCATAAAAAAAATGACACGATACATATAATGATATATATTTTCCATATACATATACATATATACACACATACATATTTAAATAATGTATAAATACATACATAAATACACTACCTATACACATACACATATATAAATAAATAATTAAATAAGTGCAGCAATTTTTAAATCTACTGTTATAGATCGGCCAAGAAGTATTTAAACACCCGTGTCTTAAAACTAGCGCAACTAGGAGCGGTTCGAATGGTCTCAAGAAGCGCGTTCCAGAGTCTTACTGTCGTAATGGCGAAAGAGTTGGAAAGGAAACCAGTACGGTGAGAAGGAATGGAAAGAGTCAAACTATTAGAAGAACGAAGGATTCTTTCGTGAGTGGAAGATAGAAGTTGAAAACTTGACTTAAGATATTCAGGGGCTTTCGACCCATTCCTTTACCGATCTTCTTGCTCATCATCACACTAAAAATCCTTTGGGTCTTGCGCCTGTGGGCTCTGTCTGCTTAAAGCCGTAAAACCCAAAAGCTCTGTCTGCCTCATTAGGGATAAAGACGTAGTATAGCTATATAGTATATTAACTTCGAAACTTTTATCTAAATTCTGTAAGCAGTCGCAACATTTTTACGAACAAAACAAATAACTTCAAATGTGGCCTAGAATTCGCTTGATTAATCACCATCAGTTTGTGTGTGTGTATGTTTATTACTTCTTCACGCACAAACAGCTTCACCAATTTTGGAAAAAAAAATGGTATGCAGGAAGCTGACACCCTGGATTGACACATAGTTATTTTAGGCGCGGGTAACAGTTAGTAGATTATTAAAATGAAAAGAAAAATACAAAATAAATGTATAAAAAGCAAAAAAATAAAATTGTTATCGTTACATACATCTAAAAGTATATAAGATACCTATTTATAAAAACTCCTAAGCTGCCCACTCACCTACTCTGTGATAAAACCACTACATGTCAAATACTGGTTTATATCTTCTGGACCACTTAACAAATAAATCGTTACATATCTACGGGGTCTCATATTTTAATCTTAATACTTTCCTTATCTTCGACTCATAAGTTTATTTTTTGAGATAAGTTAACCTTTTTTAATAAGTTTTCTGTGAGTACTTTAGAAGTCGGAACCTATTTAGTTGTAAATAAAACCTCCTTAATCAAAAACAAATCGAAGACTAGAGTTACATTATAAGTTTATATATCGATTCTAATAGCATTACAATGCTCTGTACAATATCTCAATTAAAAATATGTGATAAAAAATCTGAGGGGTGTGCATCGCATATTTTTGAATTTAGCTAAAGACCATTTCAAATATCTCCTTACATAAATGAGGCAAGATTTTTTCATTAGTTTGGTCTGTTACGTCAGTAGAAGACATATTAGGGAAATGAACGAGGAAATGAATGAGAATTTCTGATTGTTTAATTTAAAGTGCAAGAAGTTTGTCAGACGGACGACAGTATTTTTAATTTTAAAGAATTGAATTACAACTGACATCTACTATTTCAACTTTTTTAATGTCAGAAGTTTAATAAGAAAAAAGAATGAAAACAGGAACTGACAAGTAATTAATTTTTCACAGTTAACATATGATCTTGAAAATATTGAACGAAAAAATTAAAATTCTGATGGTAAAATAGCCCGCTATATTTCCTTTCAAGTTTAGATATTTATTATGGAAAACCAGTTAATATCCTAATTTATGCAATTATTTATCTTACAAAATTAAACTGAAATCTGAAATATCGTGTAAAAATATAAGCTAGATTACTTTTGTATAGAAAAAATTTGGGGTAAGCAGGTCTTTAAGGAACAGGCTCTTACTCGAATCATTTAAGGCGGACCTACCTTACTAAATAATTTAACAATGTTGTTCTTAGCTCTAGGAATTATATGGCACTTTCACACTATATAATCTGCTATCCACATCGTTTTTCCCTGTCATCGGAGCAGGAAACCGCATCTCAAATGGGTTAGTAATGTAAATAGAGCACATATTTCCCTGCACGCAACGTCATTAGTTATCACGACATACCGCATATTTGCACGTGGTTATAGCTTTATTTGAGTAGCTTTTAGTGTGCGACTTTGTATCAGTTAAAGTTGTGGTTTAAGAATCCCCTTACCCTAGACTTTTCCCTACAAACGTAGTCTACGTTTTATTCTTCTTCTTCTCGTGTCGAAGGCTCAAATTAAATCAGATTTTTTTCCCTCCAGAAGGTTGCCACTTTTTCGGCGTTGTCTGAGGCCTCATATATATTACGCTTAGTGCAGCTGGTAGGGCTCGATGGGCAGGAGAGGAGGAGCAGGAGTTATTTTGAAACCACATGTCAGTTTTAAAAAAAAAAGAATTTGCAATTTTCTACGGTTGATTTACTACACTAAAATTATGAACTATAAAGACAATGTAAGGTTGTAGAAGTTTTACATACTGATGGTCAAAAATTATAAAATATAACACACTATATTCTATTTCAAGTTCACATTTTTACTGTGAAAACCAGTATGCCTAAATATGTGCAATAACTTTGAAATTAAAAAAAAAAGCCGAAATCGGGCATGTCCTTTCGAAATAAAACGTAGACTACGTTTGTATGGAAAAGCGTAATTTGGTCTAGGGTAAGGGGCTCTTAGGAGTGCAACTGAAAGGTCCCTTGTTCAATCCTCGCCCGGCCCGACTTGTAACTACCTCGGATTTGTCGTAGATATAATCTAGGATGGAAGGAAAATCTCTGTGGTCTAGTGGTCATGTCAAGGTCTGTCACACCGGAGGTCCCGTGTTCAATTCCCGGTCAGAAGAGAGAAAATGATCTTTTTCAGATCGACCTGGGTTATTTATCTTATATTTGTTATATAATAATTATAGTATCGTTGGGTTAGTAACTGATGAGCAGGCGCTTGCGCGTGGTGTTACGTAAAATAGATCAGCCCGGTCACGAATAAAATATGATCTTGTTTGTCTCGAATATTTATTTCCACATCACATACAATGCCAATATAATATTCACGTTTAAAATACATAGGATGCAATACGATTATATATATTATATGAAGGACACAAAATTACAACAAGATTGATACAGAGTCATAGTGAGCAGGCGACTTTTTAAAGATAGACTTAAGAGCATTGTCAAAATCAACTGACAGTTAAATGTCATGTGTCAACGCAATGTCAACAAATGTAAAGCATAGATTATAAATAATTTCAACAGTAACACAAGTCTCAAACTTACTTTGGGGCTATCTGTGTGATTTGTCCGTATATATTTATATTTTTTTATGATTTTTACACCTCTGTTCGTCAGCTACCCTAGCATTTAGATGCCTTTGCTCAGTTTAAAAATCTGAAACCAATGTTCAAGATAGATTTTTTCAGTTAAGACTGGCATTATTAATTCTGTGAAAGTACAAAACTTTTTCTTTTTTTTTGACAAATCACACTGATTGAGCTAGCCTCAAAGTTTTAAACTTGAGTTAAATCAAATTATAAATCTTGATTACAAACTAATTTTGGTCGTCATGGATATGCAAATTAGTTTTATTATCTCGTAACACTAGTGAACACTCCCGGCTTCACCTGACACCATTGACCTAACACGCATAAAATGTCATAATAAGCATTAATTAAATGAAATGCTAAATTATATAATTAACATAATTAAAACATTCATGTGGCCGTTTGGGCTGGCAGCCCGATTTGGATGTGACGAAATGTTTGAAGTTTATTTAATTTTTGTGATGTAAATTATTGAGCCTTCCTTCTTTGTGAGTTCTTAAGTCCAAACAAGGAGCCCTTTTATTTTTGAGATTGATTCTGTCTGAGACTGTATCTACTAGAAAGCAGTAATTTTGCTCATACATCTTCATCATTAGTCTTTTTAGTCTCCACTGTAGGAGCACGACTCTCTATGTGCTACCAGAGCCATACTTGGCCAGAGCAGTCAGAGGATTTGGCCTACACTCTCCACGGTGGCTAGACGGGTTGGAGAGGTCTCATGATATAAGCTTTGATTAGCTTGTATTTACTAAGTCGCCTTCTACGACATCCACGGTAGGACTTGGAGTGGCCCTATTCTATTCTGCCGGAAACCACACGGCAAGTTCTGTAATGTGACAGCCCCCTAACTTATACGAAAAAAACTTAGATGAACTATAGGCAGTAAAAACGTAAATTATGAAATATCCTATGTTGTAATTTCGGCACCCTACAGTACAGTGTGCTTTGTCCAAACCCAACACGCACTTAGCAGATTATCATTAAGTTAATACAAGCCATTGGCTCCTATAGTTAAAGGACAGTTATCTGCTTTTAATTCAGATGCAAGATTTGACTCGAACAAGCATAGCAAGTGAAATAAAAGCTTGTAAAATACTTTAAACTGAATACGAACAAGGTTGTTGTCACAAAATCAACAACCACTCACAATATAACCAGATTTAAAGCCTACAAAGCGAGTGTCAGACGGACGTTTCCTAATAGCCGCGTATCAGCGGCTATCTACTCGTGTGAGGCGTACGTATATGAGATTGCGTCTGAAAATAACGAACGTACAGAAAAATTGCTCATGTAGGGCACAAATTTTCCCTTCGGGCGTCAGCAAATATACGGAGTCAACGTTAGAAAAAAGCTCGTGTCAAACCACTTTGCTTACTCCGTTTTTCTCGATTGATGCGTGCGAGAATGAACCGAAAGACTCTAGAAATTTTTCATTTGAATTTGATATACTTATCAAAAAATATTTTAGGAAAGTTTAGAGTAAAGAAAAAGTCTTATTTTTATTGTTCGATATTCGATAGAAGATTTAAAAAATGTTCTCTCTGATTGTTTGATGTTATTTTGCGAAAACGCAGAATTACGTTGTACGTTTCATAAAAGGACGTATGAAACCGAATTGAACCCTATAAAACTACGCTCATCCTGGGTCCTAACTCTCTTATTTCTAAGATAGTTAATGGATTCAGGAGTTTTTTTGCGAAAGTAAAATTAAAATGCTATTGGACTAGTGAAGTGATGAGCCGTTCCTGAAAAATTTGGACACTTTGGGCAATATTCCCGTAAACATTCTTGGCAATATTCTTAAAAATGAAAATTCAGGGTAATATTTTGGGAAATATTGGGAATTTTCCCGTAAATTTACAATGGGAACATCACCGTTTTGGAATACTTCCTATTTGGTTTTAAGTTAATTTAAATTTCGCCACCAGCATTCTCATTTCTGTACTCTCGACATTTTGTGAAACGTATATGAGATTGCGTCGCCACGATAATAAGGGAGTGCTTTTAGTGATAAGCGAAGTCGGGCGGACCAAATCATATGATTTAAGCCGCGATCTGCGGATATCGCCGTGAGAGATGTGTTGATGCAAATTCGAGACCCATGATTTATGGTTATGCTTTTTTGTTTAAACTTGTTAAAAGCTTGAAGGGCTTTTATTTTAAAAGTAGCTAGTTTAACGTTTACAATTTAAAATGAATCATTGGTTATTAACCTTCAAGCTGGTTTTTGAAGTGTATATTGCACGGCAATTCGCAATTAATCTTCTTCTGAAGTGCGTTAATAGGTAACACTCGTGTAGGTGTGAAGGTAGTGTCACCGTTCGATAGCCCACTATCGAACATCATCATCATCAGGTCTTTTTGTCTCCAATGCAGGAGCACTAGCCTCTCTGTACGTCTTCTTATCGTGTGTGTTGACTAACACTAGTGTCAGAGTTCTTAAACCGCCTTAAAGGCCTCTGACATGGTTTTAGGTAGCGACCAATGTCAAAGACAGTAACCGGGACCGACGGCTTAACGTGCCCTCCAAAGCACTAATTAAACTAGGACAACAACACAAAGTCATTGCCCCCGCCGGGAATCGAACCCGCGACCTCCGGGTTTGAGCCGAACGCTCTAACCACTACACCACGGAGGCAGTTATGCACTCTGTACTACTTGAGCCAAACTTGGCCAGAGCAGCCAGAGAACTTTGGCCTACACTCTCCTCGCTGGCCAGACGGGTTGGAGAGGTCTCATTAATGTTTATAAGCTTTGTTTAGCTTGTGTTTCCTAAGTCGCTTTCTACGTCATCCACGGGAGGACTTGGAGTAGCCCTATTCTACTCTCCTTTTTTGAAGTCGGTAGCTGTATTTTACCATGTCCTCCCCCTGTGCCCCGGACATCAATCCGCGGTATCACTCCGGTATCCCGGTATCTATACATCACCGGTATCGGTATCGGCTGCCCGCAGACCTCGTTTATTTTGCGGACGCTACAGATCGTAGTAGTCTGACTTATATACTTTTTAGGGTTCCGTAGCCAAATGGCAAAAACGGAACCCTTATAGATTCGTCATGTCTGTCGGTCTGTCTGCCTGTCTGTCTGTCTATCTGTCTGTCCGTCCGTATGTCACAGCCACTTTTTTCCGAAACTATAAGACCTATACTGTTGAAACTTGGTAAGTAGATGTATTATGTGAACCGCATTAAGGTTTTTACACAAAAATAGAAAAAAAAAACAATAAATTTTGGGGGTTCCCTATACTTAGAACTGATATTCAAAAATTTATTTTTCATCCAACCCATACGTGTGGGGTTTCATCAAACCTATCTATGGATAGGTATTCAAAAATGATATTGAGGTTTTTAATATTATTTTTTTCTAAACCGAATACTTTCCGCGAGAGACACTTCCATAGTGGAAAAAAGTGTGCCCCCCCCCCTTAACTTCTAAAATAAGAGAATGATAAAACTAAAAAAAAAATATGATGTTTATTACCATGAAAACTACCAGCGAAAATTGGTTTGAACGAGATCTAGTTCGTAGTTTCTTTTTAATACGTCATAAATCATAAACGGCAATTTACCTTTCATTCAATCAACTCAATAAATAAAAAATAAAAAAACATATTACAAGACTTTTATATTTTGTTATTTGCTACTACGGAATCCTTCATGGGCGAGTCCGACTCGCACTTGGCCGCTTATTAATGTTTAAATAAAGCAAGGCAGTTTATATTTGGAACAAAAAGTTGCGGTTTGAACTATCAATAAAGTCAATAAACAGACAATAAATAATCCTTTCATTAAAAAAAATTGGAAAAATATGATGTAGCATTCAATTTTTTTTCTATTTTTGGATTGAAACTTTAAAATTTATAAGAACAAAATAATGAATGTTATGAATAGTTTAAGTTACTTATTGCATGTTAAATCTGGAATAAAAGGCATAACAAAAAGGTTTTTTTTAATTTTTATTTTATAACTAATCAGTCATCAATTATATCTGATTTTGTGGAAACTGCGGATTACTTATAAAATATGGCTATTTATATCAGGTTTTATGCATTAATAAATTTAAAATCACGTTGAAACTGGAAATGAGCAATGACAATTGACTTATGTAGTTTTTCTTTTTCAATCCCTGAAAAAAAGGGGTGTTGTAAATTTGACGCTAATGTCTGTCAGCGGCCATATAAATTATAATCTATCTACACCTCAAACCTTGTACAATCAGCCAAAGAGATATGTCACCGCTACTTATATCTTGATTTTTCTTTTAAAGTGAAAATAATATAAACTTCGTCATCATCTGGTCTTTTTGTCTCCATTGCAGGAGCACGTCCCTCTGCTCTACCAGAGCCGTACTTGGCCAGAGCAGAGAGAGGACTTGGCTTACACTCTCCTTGCTGGCCAGAGGGGTTGGAGGAGTCTCATTGATGTTTATAGGCTTGCATTTCCTAAATCGCCTTCTACGACATCCACGGAAGGACTTGGAGTGGCCCTATTCTACTCTACCAGAAATCACACTGTATTTAGAAAGATTTTAATTAACCTTTTCTCAATATATCTACATTGTTATGTTTAATATTGAGAAAATTTAACACATAGAAGGTTTGGTCAGGGGCAATGTATAAGTACATTTTCATGTTTAATATTAAGAAAGTTTTAGATATAGGTAGAGGGTTTGGTCAGGTATATCTTTGGCTGAATGTAGGTACACAACAATACAACACACAAGTCGCAAAATAAAATCGTCCGAGTCCCCGCCGCTATCTCTCCCCGGCAGCCCCCCCCCCCCCACCTGCAGTCACTAATAACTTGCGATATTGCTGCACCCACGTTGCACTTTGACACTTGCACTTTCATTTAGTCTTTTTTGGTGTAACTTTTGTGTAGGTGCTGCGTCGGTACTGTTTGGAGAAGTTTTGTTAGGGATCCGTACCAAAGGGTAAAAACGGGCTATTTAGTAATAGCTTAGTAGACTCCGCCGTCCGTCTGTCTGTCACCAGGCTGTATCTCATGAACCGTAATAGCTAGACAGTTGAAACATTCACAGATGATGTATTTTTGTAGCCGCTATAACAGAATAAAATAAATACTTAAGTGGGGCTACCATACAATAAACTTGACTTTTTATACAAAATGGTACGGAACTTTTCGAATGCTAGTCCGACTCGCACTTAGCTTTGACTATATTAGAATTATCAACATTTGTACAACCAACAAAAAATCTGACACATGTTTAGTAACACTTTCTAGAACAAGAGAGAGAATAATAACGAAATCCTAACAAAATTAGAAGAGTTTGGTCTCAACTTTTCATTGAAAGTTTCGAAATCAGTCGCATCTTATTTATTTATTTATTTAATTATAAAAACTTTCGCCACAATCGACAGTATGTCGTCAACTATAGCCATAACAATCCTGACATCAACAAGGTTATCATTATCACCCCATCTTATCTGCACCTATAAATATAACTTAATGCAAAAATTATTGACTTGGAAAATTAATCCAAAAGAATAAAGTACGCATAACAATTCAACGGAGCCCCACTCAAGGGGCATCGTAAAAAACGGGACAAATGCGAGTCGAACACGATAGTGTTGGTTCCGTACCTTTCTCTACTTTCAGTTGATGCACGAAAGTCCTTTCGAATTCTTAACATTTTTAAGAATTAGAACTCTTGCTGTTTACTAAAGGTATTTTTTTCTAATTAAATAAATTATCATATCCCAAATATAATAGAACCTAAAAAAAGCTTATAAACATCAATGAGACCTTCCCAACCCGTATGGCCAGCGAGGAAAGTATAGGCCAAGTCCTCTGGCTGCTCTGGCCAGGCATAGCTCTGGTAGTACAGGAAGAGTCGTGATCCTGCAGTGGAGACAAAAAGACCAGATGATGATGATGATGATGATGGTGATCCCAAATATTCATTAACATTTAAACTATATCCTACGCATTTTAAAATTATAGTAAGTTAAATTTATTTAGTTTTAAATTGTAACACACTTAGTCTTTTTTTCTTTCATCTAATATTGGGTCAATTCAATCAACAAATATATGCACTTGAAATAAAACCTTAAAATCTTAATTTTTTTTATTCTTCTTCAACGTTGAATGTTCAGTAAATTCAGAGCAAATTATATTACAAAGAGGGGTTAGTCATATAATAAGGTTTCTTTATTAAGTTCGATATCCTAAAAAGCCAGATGACTATCTTATCGTCCAAATAAGTACTCAACTTTATCAGGTACTTAAGCAGAAAGGAATCAAATGCGAATCTCGTTAAGGCACCTCGGAAAAAACGCATTAATCGTGCCTTTAAGAGCTCCATTTGCATGTCACCATTAACGGTTATGGCGTTAACAGACCGAGCATTGGTCCGGTCAGTGCGTCGATTTAGTTTAAGCAGACCAAATTTTACGTCAATACAAATTTTAACAAATGTCAGTGTTTATAATTTTAAACGCAGTATGAATTTGTTGGATAAATTTCTAGTAATTTACTATCGAAATTTTTCAATAAAAAAAATAGAATGTTTTTTATATCGACAACAGTCTTTAGCCAAAAAGGTAATTTACAATTTTTGTACACTTAAAAATAATATACTTATTAACAAATATCATATTATATTAAAATACAATCAAATAAAAAAAGCATTAAATTCTAAAGATATTTAATAAAAGATACGATTGAGTATCCCTATGTAATTAAATTTGTAACAGATCTGCCTGATAGTGAAACGGCGAGCGGATTTGGTCCGGTCGAACCCCGGCCGGTCTGTTAAACTGCGAGATCGAACCTTATCTGCACCTATAAAAACTTAAAGCCTTATAAATAGTACGGCACAATACAATTTGTAATTAAGCATACTTTTGTTCTTATATGTACACGACAATGTTTCATTCCTTGTAGATAAAATAATGTGCTTTTTAAGACCGAGTGCAGTGCAATAATGATTAGTGCCGATATGGGTATAAATCTTTTTAGGGTTCCGTACCCAAAGGGTAAAAACGGGACCCTATTACTAAGACTTCGCTGTCTGTCCGTCTGTCTGTCACCAGGCTGTATCTCAAAAACCACGATACCTAGACAGTTGAAAATTTCACAAATTATGTATTTCTGTTGCCGCTATAACAACCAATACTAAAAACAAAATAAAATTAATATTGAAGGTTAATATATATATAAAAATAGATAATAATATAAAATATAATAGATAATAATATAAAATATTTAATTTTTCCCATACAACAAACTCGATTTTTTATACGGAACTCTTAGTTCGTGAATCTAATTCGCACTTGGCCGGTTATTTATTTTCTTAGAAGCATGTAGAAAAGTCTGTCAGAATCGTAGGCATCGTAGCCAATGTACGTAGACTACTGTTTACTGTAATACTTTTATTATTTCTGTGCTTCTGTTGTTTTAATGATCTGTTTGGAGCCATATATTGTCATATTTGCAAATAATGTACGAACAAATAAAGACTCTTGTCATAGACATGAAAATAGATAACGGATGTTGACTGGGTCAAAAATAAATTATTCAATACAATCAATAAAATAAAACATCATAAAATAGTGTTATTTTACATTGATTATCTATTTTGAACAAGATTTAGATTTTGCAGAAAAACTGATAAAAAGTGCATTATTTGACTCCAAAAATTATGACGTCAGGGTTGGTTATTTCATAAAATTCTCGTGAAACATTTTTGTTTTGACGTTTAGAAAAAGGGTCTGATTTGACTGTTGTCATCTAGCAGATAGACTCTCAAAAAGGAGGAGATTATCAATTCCCGCAATCTTTTTGTAAAACATTTTTTTATATATGTTCACCGATTATTCTAAGACGCTTCGACGGATTTCGAAACTTCTTTTTTGTTTGAAAGGGTATACTTATCAGGTGGTCCCATATAAATGTTATCAAAATCGGTTGTGTACTTAGGGAGTAAAGTCGGTTTTTAGTTTCGAAAAATTTTACCCCCTCACATAAAGGCGTATGTTTACATTGTTGTATAATATTGAAACGGGCCTTAAAATATGAAGTCTAGCGTGGGCCGAATCTTGGATCCGTCCACGCCGCGATATCTTGGCGTCCCGGGTATCGCGCTGTGGGTGGTCACCGTCGATGTGACGACAATACTGCTGTAAGCAAATACTCGATGCTGAGATTGCCTTGTTTCAATAGCCACTTAGTTGCGTCTAAACTGTTATGTTCTGTACATATACAACGTGTTAATAAAATAACGCAAAACCTCCCAGTCCATGAAACTGAACAACTTTTGTTCTACAATATTCCCAAAATGCCAGCAATAAAATTAAGATTTTCATACAAATTGACTTGATTAGCTGATCAGTTTGTATGAAAATTCAAATAATTTTTTTTTGGTTTTGTGAAAGTTGTAGAACAAAAGTTGTTTACTTTCATGGGCTGAAGTACCATCTGAGAGGTTTTGCGTTATTTTATTAACACGTTGTACTTTCATACAGGTAGATTTTTTGTGTATATTTATTAACATGAAAGTCATTATTGTCATTTTGGTCGTCAGAAGAGCCTACATAGGTAGTCCCTAAGGGTCAGGCTAGACCTGTCGGCATGGAATAGCACTTTTGCATGCGTTAGGACAAGAGAGAGCGACGGAAAGCTATATTAGCACCGACCGGGCTAAAGCGTTCCGCTTTGGCTAATAACGATTCCGAGCAACAGATAAGAATAAGGAGCGACAGAAAGGGATAAAAAACGACGGGTTGCACTCTGGGAGTGCCGGCAGAAGTGAAAACTTGAATATTAACGTTGTGCATTTTTGATATACGAAACAGCAGGCGCAGGCATACGTTTTCGCCGCGCCGTAGAAAGAGAGGGGGATACTCCCTCTCCTACGCCGCGCCAGCTGTCTACTCTCCATCCGTCTTACGAATTTTCGATCAGGTCACGTGTCCTGACGCGAGTTTAACATTTTTTACCCATTCCAAAAAAGTGCACAACGCCGCTAAAGAAGTTTTCACTTCAATAACGAAGGATGCGAAAGTGCTGTTCAGTGCTGACAGGTAGCCCAACCCTAAGATTTTTAAAATTAGGTTACTAATTAATCACTTAATTTTTGAAAGCGTACAGCGGTTTCATAATTAAGTAAGGCCCTTGGCGGTGGTGTGTTGCTTTTCTATTGCATACCATAACTTGCATGTTCTAAACAAAATATCAGCTATACAAATCATTTATTGTTTTGCTTTAATAAAATAGTATGCAATAGGCAAGAAACTTGCACCGTCTAAATGGGGCTTAGTGTCCTAAGTTTACGAAATTTTTTTGCTTTATTAAATAAATTATTATATGTATTACACTGACAAAAATAAACAGCTGAACTAGTTTTGCTACTTTTGATTTGGCAAGCAGTTACCAAACTTTTGTTCCATTCAGCAGAACCATGTAGTTGTTCTTAAAACACATGAAGCCCTGAGTTTAGCAGTCACTTGATTTTGGTAACGTGAAGAAAAACTTTTGCTACAAGCAATCATTCTTTATTTTTAATGTACTATTGGGCCCACTTAATTTGTATAGACTTATTATGCGATTTTTAACTTAACAACTTTCAAGAATTCTGTTGATAATTTCCATTTCAGACAATGAACTACTACGCATTTTCGATTACAACGAGTCCCGCTTCAATGTGCTCATTCCTTTGCCTTAATCACCAAACGACTTATGAATTTCAGTGTACCGCGCGATCGAATCGGCTGCAGTTCGATACTGCACAATTTATGTCCCGTATCAGCCTTAATTTACTGCTCTGGATAGCTTTTTTTGCGGCTAACTGTACCAGACATTAGTGTCTCGCTTGTAAAAATGGCGATTAACTGTAGATGTTGTTCTTGTATCTTGTTGATATATAGATTATAGATATTCTAATATTTATTAAAATGAGTATTAGAATATCTATAAATGGATATACTCACTACCTGATCCTTTTTTGACGGTCCATATGTGATGTGGCTTTATTTTACGACCGACCGCCAGACGACAACCCTCCTTAGGAATGCTATTGTACACTGATGAGTAATGAAAAAATTTACTTCGGAAAATAATTGATTGTCCCGATAGTTCGCAAATTTCATATTTTCCGCAAAATACTTTAAATTTTTTTAATATTTTAAAATGTTCGGAAAATATACTTATCAGTACTATTGTAACACGAACTTTTAGTGATTCCTTTAGTCGCCTCGAACGACATCCCCAGGAAGAGATGGAGTGGTCCTATTCTAATCCGGAACCACACGGCTAACAACCAATGATGCTAAAGACCGTGAGAAGTGTAGAAGAAAAAGCCGGAAAGTGAAAAAATAACAGCTGAGGATGCAACTAGGAATACGCTGAGATCTTCTTCTTCTTATCGTGTGTGTTAGTGACTAACACTAGTGTCAGAGTTTTTAAACCGCCTTAAAGGCCTCTGACATGGTTTTTAGGTAACGACCAATGTCAAAGACAGTGATCGGGACCGACGGCTTAACGTGCCCTCCAAAGCACGGATCAACTTGCTTATCAGACAATCAGGTGATCAGCCTGCAATGTCCTAATCAAACTAGGACAACAACACAAAGTCGTTGCCCCCGCCGGGAATCGAACCCGCGACTTCCGGGTATAAGCCGAACGCTCTAACCACTACACCACGGAGGCAGTTTTGTTCCATTCAGAGAGAGAATGAGATGAGAGAGAGAGAGAGAGAGAGAAAGAGGATATACTTACTACAGACAGACAGACATCAATATCTATATGCATACTATACTTACATCACATACAGACTGCTACTCGTGAAATCATTACCCTTCTTTTTGGCTTTAGATGGGTTCGCATGGTACATACATACATACATACTATCACGTCTTTATCCCTAATGGGGCAGACAGAGCATTTTGAGTCTATGCAGAGCCCAGGGCCGCAAGACCCAAAAGCCACTTTTAGCGTCATGGTGGGCGAGAAGATGTAAAAGCAATCAATACAGTGATGGGTTGCTAGCCGCATCGCCTGTTAACATGATTTGCATTTTTGCCCATTCCCTCGATCGGCTTTTACGATCTGCGTGGGAAGAGAAGCAGCTGGTACATTCTAAGTTTTTTTTTATTTCTCCCAGACCAGCATGGGAGTCGCATGGTAGTCGGGTAAAAATAAATAAATCGCTTTTGGTTGGTTATATAAGTAGTATTTAGGTAAGTATAGATTTTTTCCGGGTAGGTTTACACTGAAGGTTTACAAGTTAATTACAAATTCGTGCAAAGCCAGGCCCCGGCTGCTATCGCAAGTGCTAATAATATAAATTAATGCTTACATTAACAGTACATTTTAAATATATGTATGATTTTAAATGTACTGTAAATTACAAAACTTGGTTACTTGAATTTGAAGTATATATTAAGCTACGCGACTTGTAGCCTTTGGTAGCACCGTAGTGTCTACGACAGTGATGGTGAAATTAAAAACAATCCTTGTATACTTATGTATCATACTTATGTTCAAAACATAAAAGTTAGAAGGATATACACTAATATAAAAACTATACTAGGTAAAAAAGGTACCTAATTGTACTTGTTTTGTCGAAATTTCAAATTTTTAAATATTATTTTTATTTAAAAATATTGTTATAACAACGATATACAAAATAATAAATTAAGTAAATTTATTCGTGGATTGCATAACTGTCAAAGAGCTTTGTGACAAAATCTAAGTAAGTATAGGAATGTGGACTGAGTAAAAAAATATATTATTTTATTATTTTATTAAGTCAACTAGATTATTCAAAAATAAAAGACCCATATTTTTTCGTTTAACAAAGTAGTAAAAATTTACAAAGATGCAGCGCTTCGAAGTTTCGGAGTGGGGGTGATTTACGTCACCTTTGGTTAAAAATCGTAGCTGATCGTGACGTCACGCGAAATTTAAATGCGCTGTATCTTCGTCATTATTTTTGAAAATCAGAGAAAAAACAAGAATGCCATAATTTTTAATAATCTGTATAAGGAGTTAAAAAAACTTTTTTGTCTCCTTTACTTACACATACTTTTCATCATGTATATATATTTTTCCCCTCACCGCATATCGATGAAATGGGATGAAACAATTATTTGAAAGATTATATGAAGTAGTAAAAGTCATCTTAAATTACCAAAGATGTCTAGTATTCACTATACAGGGAGTGTAAAGTGTGGATATCATTGCTAGTCATATATTTTTGATGTCAGTTAAAAGTCCAGAACGTTCCCTAAGCTTTTCCTTCATAAAGTTTCCAACACCGTTAACTACAGGCCAAACTCATAAAAGTTAACAATAAAATCTCATACAATAAATCTGTATAGGACGACAACAACAGACACGATACGCCGGGAACCGAACCTAGGACCTCGAAGTTTACAATGCCCCGATAGCCATCGCCGCCTACGCTGACTGTTCAGCGGGGTATATGCAAAATCTTACTATCTGTTAGTTTGTTGCTGTGAAATTTGAAGAGAGAAAAGATTAGATATTGTTTTCGTAAGAAAAGTTTGCAGTATTATTGTACCTATAGCTATCGGTCAGATAACTTGATCAACCAACCGTAAGAAAAGGTACGTAAAAAATTTAATAACCGTTAGTTGTCAAATTTGTTGAACCGATCAATACGAAGGGTTTAATCGGACAGCGATAATTCGGATAAATGTAGTGAGCTCGACCAAAGTCGCTTGAAAACCCTGGATGCAAGATTTATTCTACTTATTCTTTACTTACCTTTATTTTGTGATTTGTGATAAATGAAGGTAAAAATATAAATGAATATAATAAATTTATCGCATTTTCACGTAAGCAGTATTATTTATAGCAAGGTGCAATAAAAAGCATCTGTGTTATAAGACCTACCCCTACCTACCCCTGTCTCTGCCAACCCCTGTGGGAAACAGGCGTGATAGTACGAGTACGTATGTATATGTATGTATGTATGTGTTATAAGATGCAGAGCTACGATTTGCCATCTTTCTGCTAGATAATCTGTTCTAGACGCGTTTTACTATCTCGCAGACTACTTACACGATAGACAGCGATCTAATTTTAGCTCAATTATTAAATTAAAAAGTGTAACAGATGTGAAACATTATAAATTAGTATATTATATCAAAACGTCCGAAGTTACAGCATAAAAATGAAAAATGCAAAAGACCTTAGGGACTTGGGGTGCGGAAGCCAGTTGTTTGTTTTTCGTACGAATAAGTGACCTACACTGGTGTCAGACTGCCTCCGTGGTGTAGTGGTTAGAGCGTTTGGCTAATACCCGGAGGTCGCGGGTTCGATTCCCGGCCGGGGCAACGACTTTGTGTTGTTGACCCAGTTTGGTTAGGACATTGTAGGCTGCGATCTAATCTAAAAAAAAAATACTGAATAAAATCTTGTTTTATTATATTTTATATTACTTTTTACAATTTAGATTTTTTTATTTCATAGCTACGAGAGTTTGTGTTGTTGTCCTAGTTTGGTTAGGACATTGTAGGCTGATCACCTGATTGTCTGATAAGTAAGATGATCCGTGCTTCGAAGGGCACGTTAAGCCGTCGGTCCCGGTCACTGTCTTTGACATTGGTCGTTACCTAAAACCATGTCAGAGGTTTTTAAGACGGTTTAAAAACTCTGACACTAGTGTTAGTCACTAACACACACGATAAGAAGAAGACTGGTGTCAGATTTCTCAAGCTGCCTAAAGGCATCTGACGTAGTTTGATCACTGCCATACAATGATAATCAGCATGGACTAACGGCTTTACGTGCTTTCTGAAGCACGGAGGAGCTTGAGAAGTTATTGCCTTGCCCGTGAGTTGTACGAAGAGATGCCCGAATGCGTAATTGATGCCTCAGGGTATGGTATCCAATGATTAGTATTTCGGCCAAAAGATGAGCTTGGCCATTCAATGAACGAATACGTCCAGACTCTTAAATACCCTACAAAATAGTTCCTCGATCGCCTTTCATCATCTGTGCGGGAAGAGAATATAAAATATGGTAAGGATTTCCAGTTTCTCGCCCACCGTTACGCTAAAACTGGCTGTAGCAAGTGAAGATCCATAGTCTCTGCCTACCCTTATATTATAGGAAACAGGCATGAAAATATGTATGTATGTATGGAAGGTCTTTGCTTTTGAATCTTGCGGCCCCAGTTGCATAAAGACGCAAGATACAAAATGCTCTCTCTACCCAAAGACGTGATAGTACGTATGTTGTACGGTTGGAGTATCCTTCTACACTTTCCTTATTTCAGCTCTATCTTCGATATGGCACTATCTCAACATGTGTTCCAGATGCGGAGATATGGGCTTTTAGCCAGATAAACGCTTTCATGCCACTTGTTCCAATGTCTATGTGAATCAAAGTCAATGGCTGATACGATTCAATGTGTGTTATTGATGCAGTTCATTAAACTATATAAAAAGTTATTTTGTTGTTTTTAATCCCCGATACAAAAAGTTTTATAAGTTTGACGTCTCTTTGGGTAAGGCCTATGTCCAGCAGTGGACGTTATGTGGCTGAAATGATGATGATAATAATAATAATAGTGTAGCCAACGAGCAGCAAGTCACCATCTACCAGGTAATTATTGTGAGAGATTTTTAGGTAGATGTCCGTATCTCACTCTATAACCCAGTTATCCGGCCCACTAACATCCCATTCACATAGCCCAAACCAAGTCAGTCCCTCCCTGGCAATAGTTCATTAGCTATAGAGGACTGTCCGTTAGTGCATCTCAATGGAACATTAATGGATAGACCTCCGTAGATGCAGCCATCTCACATTTTAGATAAAAAGGTACTAAAAGGCCTCTTCATGTTGGCTTTGGCCCCATGAACGCCTCAAAGGACCGGGTCCCTATGGACCCGTGGCTGAAAAGCGTACCAACATAATAATAATAATAAAAAAATATTTATTTTCCTCCAATTTTTTTATAATAAATATTTATTATAATTCCTCCAATACATTACAGTTTTATACAAAATAGATGAGAATGATGACGTGTCTGTGTGTCTGTGTATCTATCTGTGGCTTTATACGGATGGACACATTATGATGCATTTTTTTTCTTGAAAAGGTGATCTGATCGAGATGTTTCTTAGCAATACAGTTGAATCGAAGTTCACTTAAAATTTTTAATTTCTTGTTTGTGAGTGTATGTGGCTAAAACTGGTGTCAGATTTTAAAAGCTGCAGGCATCTGATAATAGTAAAGTTTGAAAATTAAAATGACCTCTGTAGTGGTCATCATGCCACGCTGTCACTTCGGAGGTCAAGATGGAAAATGATCTTTGTTAGATTGACCTGGGTTTAGGTTGTTTAATGTTTATATAGATAAGTATTTGTTTTAAAATACAGTATCGTTTTATTTTTTCCCCTTCACTAGATAGCACTATAGGTAATAATTAGAATAAGTATTAATTTTTTTTATTGCTATTATATTAATAAGTAGTACTCAAAATTATGAAATATTACTTATATATGAAATGCAATAAATGTTTTAAAAGTATATTCAACACTTTATTTGTCACTTCTTTGCTAGTCGTGTGTGCTGCCATCTGTGTGCCTAACCGCAACTCCAGGTTTGCCTACTTACGGTCCTTCAATAGTTTCTATAGCGTCGCGTATCTGTTACGTTAGTAATCATAATAATATTATCTTAGCCAATAGATATAAGAATTTAACACAGAAACATTTAACATATAGTTCTACAACCCAACACAACCCCACTTAATTACTCAGCCACATTCCTCAACACCTAATGGCTTATTTTATCTGCTAGATACTTGCTCTGGACATTTATTCGGTGCCCCTTCCAGTTATCTATCGATAAGCTAAAACAGGCCGATACGAGACGAATGAATCATTCGCCATTATAAAGTAAGGTAAGATTATAAGAATAGGGTTACATTGGGCGAGTCAAAGGGTGAGTGGTGTAGCAAGTGTAAGTGTATAGTTGTTAAATAAAACACTACGTTCTAAATAATTGGCTTCAAGAAACTTGAGAAGAGTTTTTAAAAATAATCCGATTATAGATAATTTTTCAAAACTAAAAACCGACTTCACCTCCAAACTGCACAAAAGGTTTGATAAAACTTCAATGGTACCACCTGACAAGCCCTTTGCTTATGCCCTTTCAAACAAATAGAATTTTCCAAATCGGTCTAGGCGTCTTCAAATAATCAGTGAACATGCTTAAAAAAAAATAGCGGCGAATTGATAACCTCCTACTTTTAAGAAGTCAGTTAAAAAGCTACAAGGTATGATTATAATTGGCAGAACGCATCCTTTTCAGGGCTATATTTTTCGTATCACCCGATTTTATATCTTTTCTACCTGAAGTTACCTTAATCTATGGAAAACTTTTCAGTGCAATATATGCAATATATTTAAAAAACTTCGGAGTTAGTATGATCAACAAGATTCTTATTGAGTTTTTGTATTGCTAAAAACTACTTATATATTAGCCTTTTTGGGTCTTGAGGAGCTGGGCTCTGTCTATTTAGAGCTACAAGACCCTAACAGCTCTGTCTGCCCCGTAAGGGGATAAAGACGTGATAGTGTGTATTACATTTAGTTCCAGTAACGGATTAACCAATGTGAAGTATCCTAATGTAAGGCTACAGATTATAAAGCTCCGTGCACTGCTTTGAAGTATGTTCGAGATATGCCTTATGAGTGATGCCGCTTCTTAGATTGCTTGTATCTGTGGTAACTTCAGCACTTCATTATGTTACACTCACTGTACGTTGACATCGTACCGCACGCATTTATTCTCTAGTGCATAAAATAATACTTTGTGGTATTATAAACAGTGACCGGATAATCGGGCGCTAATATACCTAAACTTCATTTTTATGCCTACGAAAGAATAAAACGGACATGCCTTTTAGAATCCCGGATCCGAATCAGAATCGTTTGAAATTCCTGATTGCTAAAAATGTTACTTGCATACAAAATATAGTTAAAACTCGTTATGAAATCGATATATTTTCTTTTATATAATGCTTACATACCGTCTCGTACTTTCAATTTTGGACAATAAGGGTATTCTATGTCACTCGGGATGACCTGAGGATTCTAACAATACCACACACTTTTAAATCGGTTCAGGCATTTAGAAGTTATAGTAAAATAAACAATGGATTACTTATTAATTCCAGAAGGAATATCAATATTATTATTTCAAGAAAAGAAGTTTAGGTATATAAGCGCCCGATTATCTGATCACTGATTATAATGGTCTAACGGTAGGACTGAGTATTAGCTATGTAAGTAGATATCAACTATTTAATAGAACCTACAATTTGTCATTAACATTGGCAAATTATAGCTTAGTGAAAGTATTAACTTGCCAAGCAATGACGCAATGGTTAAAGTTAAAAGCTTTTAAACACTAGACTGCATTTGATAACTTTGATAAGACTTTTCCAGGTCTGCTAGTATTTCAAGGTATGCCCCTAAATATAAATGGAGTAAAATATTTATAAAAATATACAGAAGGATGTTAAACTATTTTCGTAATAAGATAAAGTCACAGTATGACTACGGGGACTTGTATATCCTCGTAGTCATACTGGTATGACAAATTAGTATGACCACGAGGAAACGGCGATGAAGCCTATATTAGAAATATAAAAACCTTGCGTAAATGTAAATAGCGTAGGTATGACTAAAACCATAGTTGTTACATTAAACTTGCCTAGTTAGCTACGTGTTTACATTCTCATCATCTTATCAGCCCCAGGAAGTCCACTGCTAGACATAGGCCTCCCCCAAGGATTTCCAAAACGATTGATCGGAAGCAACCTGCGTCTAACGCCTTCCCGTAACCTGTTCAGATTCTATACAAATATACAATAGAATACAAAAAAAACTTGAGAGGTGTCAAGGGACACCCGGATGGAACGAAGTTCCTTTCGATTAATTAGGAGAGAGATAGACAGAAAGAGAAACACGCGCACGCCGCCCGGCTTACAACTATAGCAAAAAGTGTCGTTACAACTTTTGGTCTTAATTTATTCCGTCTAGCCTCCTTTCGCAACGCGCCATAAGGAACTACGTCCCAAAAAAATATTGCAACAGAAGAAATTTACAATTTTTTTACACATTATGAAATAACAACATGTAATGAGGTACAGGAGGCGGCCTTATCACCAAAGCAATCTCTTACAGTTAAATATAATATATTTGCAAGTTCGCTTCTTCTTCTTCCTCGCCTTTTCCCTATTTGGGGTCGGCTCTGTATGTCAACTCCCTCCATAACCTTCTATCCTTTGCCATCTCTGTAGTGACCCCCCGTTCCCTCATATCCGATCTTACGCATTCTTCCCACGTCTTTCTCGGCCTTCCTCTTCCTCTATACCCGTCTACTTTCAAGTCGATCATTTTTTTGCCAGGTGTTCGGCATCCCTTCTCATTACGTGGCCATACCAGGTCAGGCGATGGCTTTTTAATTTGTCGACTATAGGCGTCACTTTTAGACTCCCTCTTAATATGCTCATTCCGGATCTTGTCCATTTTAGTAACCCCAGACATCCATCTCAACATACGCATCTCAGCCACATGCATCTTATGTTCATCTTTTTTTTTCGTTGCCCAACACTCTGCTCTATATAACAAGGCAGGTCTAACAATGGTCTTATATATTTTCCCTTTCAATTTGCAAGTTCGCTTATTTTCAGGTAAATCCCATAACCTTATTTACTTGTACACACGGCTAAGTCTCAACTGATATAATAAAGTAGCAAGTTTTATCAAAAGCTGTAGTTTTTAAGTTTCGTAAATATCTCAGGCAAGTTTCGCGTCCTATCGCAAACTTGGTATCGTGATACCGGCGGATCACAACTTAGCCGACTTCGGTGCTTGGCTGCATTTTTCATGCACCCATGCAGCCATCTTTTGTCATAATAAGAAGTTTGTTTGCCAGGCGAATTATAAAACCCCCGATGACACCATTTAGTGATGAGTGGCGGTAATCTACACGGTGATTTTTTATTGGTTTTGGAGCCGAAGGCCGAAGGTAAAATCGTGTGAACAATTAGCAATTCCATAGTTCATAGTTCATGAGGTCACGCGAGTTCACGCGACAGTTTTGGACGAGTGTTACTACGTGGTCTCGATCGAAAATAACTTTCGCATCTTTTTTATCTTATGTCATACACAAATTTGGATTACGTATATGGATAGAGTAATTTATTTACTAAACGACATTTAAGTAATTTAAAAAACCTTGCGTAACCCATAAATAACTTTCAAACGGCTTGACAAAAGGTGCTTAGCTGCATTTTTCATGCACCTATTGCAGCCATCTTTCGTCATAATAACAATTAGGATTCAAAGATTCAAATGTTTATTCTGTAATAAGACCTTTACAAGCGTTAGCGACCTTTATATCTATACATATAATAAAACAGTAAAAAAAGTGTGTCTGTACATTAAATATATTTCCAAAAAAAATTTTGGGGGCGATGGAGACGTAGTAATGGAGTAAGAATTTAAAAAAAAAATTCTGTCTGTTTGTCTGTTTGTCTGTTTGTCTGTATGTCTGTTTGTCTGTTTGTCTGTTTGTACACGCTAATCTCCGGAAATACTGGACGGATTCGAATGAAACTTTTTTTGTTATATAGCTATTAAGCCTGGGCAACATATAGGGTATAAATGATTTTGGAAAATGGAACGCCTGATGCAGAACCATAATGGTCCAGCTAAACTATAAGAGATATAAAAATGCCGCCTTAGTAAAAGTTGTTCAGCCTGATGAGCATTTTCCAGAGACATAAAGTCCACGCGAACGAAGTCGCGGGCTTCGGCTAGTACGTTAATAAGTATAATTTACATTACGTATAGTGTATCATCATTTCAGCATTTTTTTGGCAGTTGTTTAAAGTTTAAAAACTAATAAAATGTTTTGCAAAATAGAAAATTTACACATACCGTTCTCAATCTCGACTGGGCTCATTGTACAACGTTTTATTTTTAGACTAAGCAGATGGCAAAAGTACACAGGGCTTTTCCACAATATGACGTGATGATTATGAGAGATTGAGACATATTACGAGTATATATAATAATATTACGAGTACAGATATTATATATTTATAATATTAAATTTTAAGTTTACATTTCGTTTAATCTGTAATCGTCACATCATAAAATTCCTTCGAGTTCCATATTACGCTCGTAATTTCAGAAGCATTGTTTTTCTGGCAAATGCATAAACAAGTCTGCCTTGTCTCTGGCAGCATACTCATTATACTATACATACCTCTACGTGACTGTTTAGTTGGGTAGATTTTTTGTACATATAAGAAATTGTGTTCTTTCTTCTATCTGTTCCTTATGATCCTATCTATTCCCTACATGGCAGTGCCTTACCAATGTTCCGCTACTAGATTGCACATTAGTTGCATATAATCTACATTGTTGCCCGCAACGGCGGGCTGGGGAAGTATGGAAGACATTGGGAGCGATACGTTCTCTGATACCAACTTCCAAGATCCAATACGAAACGCCGAAAGTTGTTCTAGTTCGGGCTTTAAGTCATAAAGTTCTAGCGTTTTTTTGCTTGTTCCAAAATTTTTGTTTTCACTTTATTTCACAAATAATAGTGGGTATACAAGTAGACTTATAATTGTTAGAACTTGCATAATAAAAAAGCCTTATAAAGGTTTTAAGAAAGGCTTTTAGGTAAGTTGTGCTTGAGTGTATTAGTAACTACCTACGCTTGTTAGACATCAGGTGGTCCTGGGTTGGTCTCCAGGTGAGGTGAAAGGTGAAAATTTTGCAATTGTGATTTGGCAATCTATCGGCACAGCTAGAAATTAAAAAAAAACAAGAGGGTAGGCCTTTGCTTAACTGTCAAGCTATATTTTAGTTACCACAACAGTCTTATGAATAATTTTTCAAAACTTAATACCCACTTCAATGCACTACCGAATTTGATAAAATTTATTATAGGACCACTTCACAAGTACTCGAATAATCGTTGAATGATCGCGACGAATGATACTCCTCCTATTCGGAAGTCGGGTAAAAAAAGTACAAAACTCAAAGAATGAGGAACTCAAAAAATTGGTCCAAGTAAATCTTATTTATACTGACGGGTAAAGAACCTCAAGTGTCAATAGAAGCACCTACAATACCAAACTTCTCGCTTGTAACTTAGACCGCGGCAGAGCACTATTGCAACTAATACGCGTTATATGCAGTTCTAATTAAAGTGTTATGTTAGTTTGTTGTCTAATGTCGCGCGAACGTCTACAAATGTTGTACGAACGTCGCTACGTGCGATAAGATTGTACTTGAGCTAGTTAACTGACATTCAATGGGTATTAGTTGCTTATTGGGTTCTTAGTGTTTGTCAGCTTTCAAAATACTTATTTCTGGTTTTTGAGACCTCTTAACGACATAGCTATTTATTTTTTTAATTAACACTACTGCCGTGTGGTTTCCAGCAGAGTAAAATAGGGCCACTCCAAGTCCTCCCGTGGATGTCGTAGAAGGCGACTTAGGAATACAAGCTAAACAAAGCTTTTTAACAAAAATAAGACCTCTCCAACCCGTCTGGACAGCGAGGAGAGTGTAGGCCAAAGTCCTCTGGCTGCTTTGGCCAAGTGTGGCTCTAGTAGTACATATGCAGTGGAGACAAAAAGACATGATGATGATGATAGCTATCTATGAGCGATTATAGCCTGAACCAACGGTTTAGTATAATTTGGCTATAGTTTAAAGACTGACTGATTGCATGGCGTCAGCCCTTTTTAGGAATGCATTTGTGCAAAAGCTTTTACAACCGGTCACCTTACACATATGAAAAACAACATGGCAAATATTGCTTTAGTTTTTACAAGCTTTTATTTTTAGTTTCACTTGTCTTGTTGTCTGTCGGTATTGTAATCAAATCGACAAATTAGATTTGACCCACTTCCCGGTTTCGGATTGAGCTGAAATTTTGCACGCATATGTTTAGCGCGTGACAATGCAATATTATGATAAAAATCTAATGATGAATCTAGAAGGTGGTCATGGGAACTCTGTAATGAAACGACGTTACCCCATCGAGATTGGGCTCATGTGCTTCGTCTTAATCACTTTAAACTGTTAAATTAATGGTTCCAGAAAAAAGCTTGTTTTAAAATAGTATTTTATGCAACAGTTGTATTAGATCGGTCAAAAAATGCGAGTGGCGCAGGTTACGATGCGAGCCTTGGCGAGCATCGTAATTAGACGCCATTGAGCATTTTTTGACGTACTTATACAACGTTGCATACAATACTTTTTCTACGACTATATTTACTAAATAAAATACAAAAACAAACAAAGAAAATATGAAAATGTTTGACGTACATATGTTTGGAAATCAGATTTAGAATATACAAGTACTGATCTATATGGTATCTATGGTAAACTTTTTTTTAATTGACGTCTTTTTAGTGACTATGTTAAAAAACATTTTTTTCTTATGTTGGCAGTATGGTAAATCTATAGAAAAAAATGTTCTTGGTCTATGGCTAGGTGTATCGTTTTAGTGAAATAACGACACATGTGCTATTATGAGGCATAGAGTATAGACTTTTTTCTGCAGTCATATTATCAATGTTGAATATAACAACATTGATAATATGACTGCAGAAAAAAGTTCAGAACCAGTGTTCAGAACCATTTAAAAGACAGATAACAGTACAGGAGTAGAAAAAATATATATTTTAATAATAACTTGTTAGCATAAACGTTCCAAAAGCTTCTTTGAGGCCCGAATCAGATTCGGAGGTGTGATGATGCCGCGGGCTGTAGGCCGGGTTTCTGGGTCACCATCAGTTGGTGTTTGGTTCTCAGGTATGAAAAGAATATTCAACAAGTCGACATTTTCTTGTACAAAAAGAAGTGAGATTGGGATTTTATGTTTGTTCATGACTTTGACTTTGAATTTTTGTGATTTTTCTAGCTTTTTGTTGATGTTGTAGAATGAACTTGGTGTTTTTTTCCTAAAACCTATCTTTTAGGCTTTGTTACTCATGTAAAACAGCAGCTAAAGTCTAATGTCATTATTACATCATCATCAGGTCTTTTTTGTCTCCACTGCAGGAGGACGACCCTCTTTGTACTACTAGAGCCAACTTGGCCAGAGTAGCCAGAGGACGATTGTTACAGATGTCACATTTTAAAAAAGATTATTTCCTGTGTTGGTGTATGTTTTGTATAAATTATTAATTTGTGGTTTTCATTCCAAAATAATAAAAAAATACTTTTATTAGCCCAGAAAAAACAACTCGTGTTTTATTTTAATATCAATTGCGAACCTAATCGTTTTAAACCCCTTGGGATATAAAAAATAATTGTATCTACAAAGGAAGTCGACTCCATGAGACAATAAACATTAAGGCCGTTTAAAATGCAGAAAAACCGAGTGCGTAAAAACCCTTACACCCTCTTTAGTCAAAGGTCTTTTATAGACTTGTAATGGTAAGTTATTATAAACATTTTTTTTTTACAAATTGCATTAGTTGCTATAGCTCTAAACAGTAAGTTTAAACTTGTATTAAGGGATACTAACTCAAAGACACTATCCGTCTTATTATAAAACGCAGACTAACTTTGTTACTAGGTTTAAACCATTATCCGACCAAATCAAATTGACACCTAGTAATATACCTGTGTCTCATCTGAAAAAGTCAACTAAATTTGGTCGAATAATAGTTTAAACCTAGTAACAAAGTTAGTCTGCGTTTTATAATAAGACGGTATATGTTTTATAATAAATACATAAAAAGAAAACACTCAAGAGTACTCAAAACCCAGGACAATTAGAAAAAGGCCAATTACCAACTTGCTCTGGTTGGGATTCAAACCGAAAAACCTCCGAGTGACGGACTAGCTCGTTAACCAATACGCCACGTGGCGTATTGGTATTTGGAAGTAAATATGGTGATAATTAAAGTGTGACTGCCAACAATCTATAGAAAAACATTTAAATTATTTTATAAATAACCTTTGAAAGTAATTTAGTTTCGTTAGTTCATATAGTTTTAAAACGAGTTTTCGCCAAAAGCGGCCACCTTTGGCAAATGCTCGTTTTAAAACTAGATGGATTATCAACAATACTTTCAAAGATTATTCAAATTATTATTTCAATATATTAAACATTCATATTATTATTTACTTTTAAACAATTTATTTCAAATGAGGGCGCTTTTTTCACTTCTGCTACCATTTCGCCTAACATTATTGATACATACATACATACTATCACGTCTTTATCCCTAATGGGGCAGACAGAGCATTTTGGGTCTTGCGGCTCTATGCAGAGCCCAGGGCCGCAAGACCCAAAAGCCACTTTTAGCGTCATGGTGGGCGAGAAGATGGAAAACCAATCAATACAGTAATGGGTTGCTAGCCGCTTCGCCTGTTAACATGATTTGCATTTTTGCCCATTCCCTCGATCGGCTTTTACGATCTGCGTGGGAAGAGAAGCAGCTGGTACATTCTAAGTTTTTTTTTATTTCTCCCAGACCAGCATACCAATAATACTTTCAAAGGTTAATCATAAAATAATTAAAAGTTCTTTGTATAGATTGTTGGCAGTCAAATTTTTAATTATCACCATATTATTATTTACCTTTAAACAACTTATTTCAAATGACTTCTTTCACTTCTGCTACCATTTCGCCTAACATTATTGATAAGGTTCAATAAATCCTACTAATATATATATCCTACTATCCTACTATCCTATCCTACTTCCTTCTTACTAATATTATAAATGCGAAAGTGAGTTTGTATATTTGTTTGTTTGTTTGTTACCTCTTCACGCTTAAACTACTGAAACGATTCGGATGAAATTTCGTATGGATATAGTTTTAGACTCGGGAAAGGACATAGGGTACTTTTTATCCCGAAATTTCCTCGGGCAGCGAAGCCCTCGGGTATAGCTAGTAAAAAATATAAAACTAGTTGTGAGTGAAACCTTAAGCAAGACAGATAATAATTCTAACCTCACCCAGTAAAGATGCAGTTTAGATAAGCTATAGAAAACACATAAAAAGCTGTTTATCCGTGGCCTAAGGCTAGAACTACCGTTAAATAGTGCAAGTGTAAGGATGTATCAACATCAAATGTACGTATTATATAACGAGGAAGGGTCATACCCGTAATAA
The DNA here is from genome assembly GCA_963555685.1 of Acrobasis consociella. Lineage (NCBI taxonomy): Eukaryota > Metazoa > Arthropoda > Insecta > Lepidoptera > Pyralidae > Acrobasis > Acrobasis consociella. Next base: position 3,075,141 of record OY743106.1, read on the forward strand.
ATCGAACAACAGAAATAAAAAAATAATTTCTCTTCCCGCGCAGATCGTAAAAGCTCATCGAGGGAATAGTTAAAAATGCGAATCAACTAATAAACTAGCAATGCATCACGATTCTGATTCCTTTATGGGTTCCGTACCCAAAGGATAACAAATGGGACAGTATTTAAGACTACGCTGTCCGTCTGTCCGTCTGTATCTCAAGAACCGTGATAGACAGATACAGATACATTTTCACGTCTATATCCCTGACGGGGTAGACAGAGCCCAGGGCCGTCAGGCCCAAAGGCCACACTTAGCGTGGTGGTGGGCGTTAAAATGGAAAAAGAATCAAAATAGTGATGGGTTGCTAGCCGCATCGCCGTGATAGACAGTTGAAATTTTCACAGATGATGCTATTCCTGTTGCCGCTATAACAACAAATACTAACAGATATTTATCTCTATGGTTGACTGGGAGAAAATGTTACTACTAGCATAAAGTCCGCCATTTGTTAAAAGTATAATTGTCATTGAAACAATAAAGTTTGATGAAATAAAAATAAAATGAAAATGGCAATCAAGGTGGTCTCTTACAACAATTGGAACATCATAATTCTCCTCGCATTTCCCTATTTGGGGTCTGCTCTGTATGTCATTTGTATTCACATATTTGCACTAGCCGCTCGTTCCTTCATATCTGTCTTTACACATTCTACCCACGTCTTCCTCGGTCTTCTTATCCCTCTCAGCCCTCCACCTCCAAATGGACCATCCTCTTAGCCAGATGTTCGGCATCCCTCCTCATGGCGTGGCCATACCACGTGAGTCAATGGCTTTTCAACTTGTCCAATATTGGAGCAACTTTCAAAACATACAAAACTAAAAAAAATCCCTTCACAAGATCGAATGTAGTGGTCCTATTCTAGGCCGGAAAACTCTGCATTAAGATAACCGATAGAAAGCATCTAAAAAAGCCGTCTATCTACCGGCTACCGTTAAATAGTGCAAGTGCGAGAATGTACCTCTACAATGTCCCATGTACGGCAGTTTGCAGTGGATAGTGTGAGTTATTAGCTGCTATAATGGCCGCATTAAAAACTTGTCCTACCCGCGCCGGCTGCTGGTTTATAAGCAATAGGTAATACAATTATTATTAAATGTGCTCGTAAAATCGGTGAAAGCCAGCCTAGTGCTTTTAGCCATTCATGCCATAGAATTAATTATGTGTACTAATAATTTCGTCTCGACAAGAAGAATTCTACATTTTTTATTTTGCCTTTTCTCCTTATTTTTCAGTATTAATAAAATTAGTTATAGTTTGTTTTATTTATTTTACTTTTAAGTGTTATTTTATTTATAATCACCATCAATCGTGTGAGGGGGGCTCAAAAAAAGAGGGATGTTATAAATTTGACGCTAGTGACTGTATGTCTGTGGCAGGGACGTGCATTACCGATTATTGCAGGATAGACTAATTGTGGGGCCTTTGCCCAGCAGTGGGACAAAAAAAAACTCTCTGACTGAACTGACCCTATTAGTGTGTTTACATCCCGAGAGCCACATAAACGCGTCATATTGATTAATACTATTAAATGTTCTTTTTAGCTTACCGCTTGTTTGAATGAAATCCAAAATAGGCTGGCATCGGCCATTTATGATTATTGCTCTTTTGTCCTCAAAATTTAGCAATCAAACACCTGGCGCACAACTTTTACATGAAAAACTTTCCATTGCATAATATGTTCAATGCATATAAAGCGGTAATAAAGTTTTTCTCCTAATTTCATTTAATATCGCAAACAAAGTTCAGATTCAGAGCAGATCGTAATCATTTGTATTGTAATGCAACAATGCAAATAATTATCATTGGACAAGAAAAAATATCAAATATATACGACTAACACAAAAGTTTACGTAATTTCATTTTATCGTCGAACATCTTCTGCATATTTAAATTGGTAGCGTAACACAAGCGAGAACCAATAACTTTCTATTTTTCATCACGTCAATGCATTAGGGAACAAATGAAAAGGCTCGAAATCGATATCATTCCTTATTGGTCAAAAGTAAAAAGAGATAAAAAACGTTGATTATTGAGATAGAACTAGCTTAAAGATAAGGGCCATTTTTGAAAATAAGCGTTTCACTAACCTAATGGTTTTTTCCATACAAAAATTAGCTTTGTTTATGACTGACGCGTTTTAAAAATGGCATGCATTAGCTCTTGTCTTAGATATTGGTTATGTGTGCGGAAATTTCGCGTGTGTGTGCGTCGATGAAATACGTAGACGATCAGACTACAGACGCAAATTCCTATCAGTGCACTGTGAATGTGTGTAAATCGAGACACTATGGAGAATTGTCTTCTAGGTAGCTGCCTAGAGTACTGCGTATATATATACGTATACCTACCCTAAGTAAGCGAGTACGTAGCCAGCATATTGCGCGATGGACAGGAAAGCGCGCGTTTATTTGAAAATAGGACCTATTATAATTTATTTTTAAATAAAAAAATGCGCATATATTAGGGAACCTCCGGGTAGACAATGTCTTTGTGTCTCTATGGAAAGCACGTGCCTGGTCTGTGGCATCGTAGTGCTAGAACGAATGGACCGATTTTGATGCGGTTTTTTTAACGTAAAAGAAAACTCTCTTACGGTGGATCTTAGCTACGTTTGATGAAAATTGGTTAAGCCGTTTCAAAGCTATTGGGGTTTCTTGAAAGTCAGGGCTTTCTCTAGTAAATGTCGCTACAGATATCCATCTTGATGAGTAGCGGTACACCGATTTGAATGAACTTTTAAGATTTTTACCGATTTTTTCTCTTTTCGAATTGGTACTTACATAATTATTAAGCTGACGACGTTTCGGTTGCTTAGAACTCAGTAGAAAGGAGGTAGACTTACCTGAAAAAAAAAGAAGATAAATAAGTAAGTACCTATAAAGTTTCACCCGAAAGATATGATAACAAAAGTGCTAGCGGAGTTTCCTCTAAAATAGCAATGATTTTTCGTAAATCAAGCATTATTAACAAATAAATTGGAAATAAGATGTGACACGTTTTTATTTAAAAAAAAAAGGGATTCATTATTCACTTATAAATTAATAGACAGAATAAAATTATGTTTAACTTTTTGGTTCCTTTTTTTAACAAGTAAATAAGTAACTTACTTGTCTCAAGAAAGTTTTTTTTTTAATTTTATTTAAATTTCGGTTCGTCTTATAGCTTAGCTTGCGCTGCGGGTATAAACAAGGATAATAAAGTGATACAAGTCCACACCTATCTAAACAGCAACACCTGAAAACATGAAGCTTCCTTAGCAGTACATTTACCCTAAACACCTCGCGATAAGCATCGCAGGAAACGTATCAGCCGAGTGGGGAATAAATAAACTGCGGATGCATTAAGTGTGGGCGGCAGGTAGCCTTCCGCCCGCCCTGTATCGCAGATAGCGACCGTTAGGCGGCGTTAGCGGCCGTTAGCGACCGTTAGCGGCCGTAACGACGCCGTTACACGCGCCCGCTTCCTCTCCCATTGTGATATGGAGACCGCTTTTGTAAAATTTTGGATCCTATCGTAAATTTTGTGATCGCGGCATCGGTTTGGATGTTAAACTATTATAATTTTTTAAAATTAAACACCGATTTCACTCTTAAACTACACAACCGAGTTTGATTAAATTTCTATGGGACTAGTAGACAAGTATGCCCTTTAAAACAAAAAAAGAAATTTCGAAATCGGTCCAGGCGTCTTCGAGTCTTCTTCTTATCGTGTGTGTTAGTGAGTAACACAAGTGTCAGAGTTTTTAAACCGCCTTAAAGGCCTCTGACATGGTTTTAGGTAACGACCAATGTTAAAGACAGTGACCGGGACCGACGGCTTAACGTGCCCTCCGAAGCACGGATCATCTTACTATTCAGATAATTAGGTGATCAGCCTACGATGTCCTAAACAAACTAGGACAACAACACAAAGTTGTTGCCCCCGCCGGGAATCGAACTCGCGACCTCCGGGTATGAGCCGAACGCTCTAACCACTACACCACGGAGGCAGTTAAAGTCTTCGAGTAATCGGTAAACATAAAAAAAGATCGCGGCGAATTGATAACTTCTTCCTTTTTGGAAGTTGGTTAAAAAAGTGCAATGATAGGATTTAGGATGAATTGGATAATCTCTGTGACGTGAGACATGGACCGTAGACAAGGTCTCAGGACTCCCAAATATTTTATGGTTTCAATGTTACTGTACAAAGAGGCTTTCTGGTTGAATATAGGTACTCAACGATATTGTTTTCAAGTTAGGTTAGAAGGTAGAAAATTAACAAAAACAGTGTTTAATAATATGAATGATATATAATAATAAAAATAATATGAAAATAGACAGAAACATTGTTTGGAAAATATGAACATAAACAAAAACAGTATTTGGAAAATATGAAAATAAACAGAAACATTGTTTGGAAAATATGAAAATAAACAAAAACAGTGTTTGGAAAAAACATGTCTTAATTATGCGAAACCGTATTTTTTATTTGTACTTAAAGGTCTTTTTATTTTTGAGGCGAGTTCTTGAATAAGTGCATATTTTTGGTGCATAATAGAAGTGCATACCGCACTTAGTGCACTATCGTCGTCATTAGGAACGACAACAGCTGACACTACTTTATGCCATTCCCTGATAGTGTTGCCAGTCTTATGCAAATCGAGGGAGATGAATAGGCATGAATATTGCAAATGAGGTTGGCTTTTGATAAATTAAAAAGCAATAAAAGCTTATAATGTAAATAAACTTGAGTGTCTTACTTAATAATTATATGTATACTCCTTTCTTTAGTCTTTTTAGCTAGTTTCTGTTGTTGGTACTTACCCCAAAAGATTACTTTCTCAGCATCACCTGTTGGTTGACTGGTAGAAAAAGCCCCTGGCCTTAAGTCCGCCTTTACATGTATATTGTAATGAAGTTAAATAAATAAAAAATGCTAGATGGTCAGACGACCTGCGCAATGTTGCAGGAAGGCACTGGATGCAGGCCGCTTCCGATCGGTCGTTTTGGAAATCCTTGGGGGAGGCCTTTGTCCAGCAGTGGACTTCCTGTGGCTGATATGATGATGATGATGAAATAAAAAATGTCTTTCGTCGTTATATTTATGTTTTATCTTAATCTGGCATCAAAGGAAAAACATACCAAGAACTGATTCCCTTCCTTTAATTAACGTAGATAGTAGAATTCGATCAAAGGAATACCTAGACAGTACTATGAAAATGCTTCTAGATATGTTGAAATTTACTCATTTCGGGCTAGCATTGTTGTTGAAGTATGACGTTGCACTAGAATAATTGTTTCCTAGCTAAGTCATGTCGACGAAACGTTTTGTCGCAGTACAGTAATGCCGGAGTTCTTGGAGGATATTTGGAACAAAACTATTGTCGAAATAAAAAAGATGTCGTAATTCGATTTGTCAAAGTTAAGTTCAACTCATGTAAGAGGCGTACGGAGATATCATTTAAAATTTTGCCTTCAGTAAGGCGTAGATACTACTAACTATTTTATGACCTATGCAGTTAGTGAGAACGTAAAGCTTTTCTTCGCACATTAGCCAAAAGAGGCCGTTTTTCGCAAATGTGCGTACCCACACAGGTTTTTCATGCTTTTATTGAGTGCCTACATATAATTTATTTTTATCTGTTTACAAACTCAAAGAAAACTTTAAAGGGAATTTTAGACTCTTTCTATCGATTTCTTAAGACAAATAAGGTTCACGCGAAAAATTCTTATACCTATCTCAGAATAACCTCTATTATAATCCTCACGGACAGAGAATTGCACATAAAACCAATCAGCCGTATGTTTATTGAAATAGGTATGCAAAACACGAATGAAACATTTCATAAAAATCAAAAACAAGGACAATCTCATAAAAAAAGTGAAGACGCCGCGTCGCGTTGTTACAAATTGAGATTCCACGCACTTGCTTATAGATTTGCATACGAGATTATTGTTGTATTCGTGTTATGCTAAATCCCTGATAAGAGGGACTAAAAGCATGTACCTATGTCGACCATTTACACTTCCATTTACCTTTTTTATTTATGTTACATAGTGCGGTAAGTGTACTGTGAGTATGATGATTGTTTGAAAGTAACCTACGTTTTTGCAGTATTGAGAGATTTTTATTTAAATAAATTATAGATTTTTTATTGACAGCAAGTAGGTACTTTTGTTGTAAATAGCAAATTAAAATGTGTTTGTTTTATACATAATGTTAATGACTTCATCATATTGAAATAGATGGGAGATTTTACTTAGTGTTGTGGTTGTGAATGAAGTTTTAAGTATAATCGTAAAATGCGCAACAAAATGTTTTTTTTACAAATATTAATTATTTTGCTTCTACATTCAGTCAATTTTTCGAAATTCAAATCATGTCAGTGGGCGAAGTGGATAGAAACTCATCACTATTTCTATTACATTTTTTACCTTCTCGTTTATCATCACATCACGCTTTATGTGGCTTTTTAGTCTCGCGGGCCTAGGCTACGTCTGTTTAGTTGGCGACAAAGACGTGATAGTGTACTGCTTTAGAGTTTGATTCACGTCTATAATGTTAATTAAGTGTGTGTATTATTATAAACTTTATCATCATCAGGTCTTTTTGTCTCCACTGCAGGAGCACGACCCTCTCTGTACTACCAGAGCCATACTTGGCCAGAGTAGCCAGAGGACTTGGCCTACACTCTCGTAGTTGGCCAGACGGGTTGGAGAGGTCTCATAGACTTTTATAAAAAAAATTCTAAGACGCCTTCTGAGACATCCACGTGAGGACTTGGAGTGGCCCTAGTCTACTCTGCCGGAAACCACACGGCATAAACTTGTGTAAACTAAAATAAAAAAGTGCTATAAATAATTATAAGACTGTCGTGCACGCACCGCCTTAAACTCCCGAGTTTCGTGCCGGCGTCTGCGGGCGGCCGATTAAGGCATCTCATTTATTCCTTACTCGTTGTTTACCGATTTTTAATGGCCATTAACTCGAGGTTAATCTAGCCATTTGCGCATCGATTTGCAGCTGCTTATAATGATTTAACGCAGGATCTGTTTTCTTTACACTCAGTCTACACTTTTATTTTTTATATTGATAAGTTACGCCAATATACCTCTTAAATGAAAAACTTGTATATTTTTTCATTATATTAAATGAAACCTATTTTAAAAAAGGTTTAAGGCCTTCCGCTTATTACAATTTAATGTAAAATTAAATAATTTAACATATTTATATAGGATTTTTTTCTTATTTTTTTAAAAATATATTTTACTTCTTATAATGTAACTACATATTATTTTTCACAATGTTTGGCAACTTCCCAAATAATGAAAAATAGCTAAAAAGTTGAGTGAAATCTTTTTTGGTTGCATTTAACTCAAATTTAATTCACTCAAAATAATTCAACTTTAATGAGTTATTTTAATTCGATACTAACTGTATACCTATAATTAGTTTTAATTTAAATTAAAACAAGCGTGAAACTATGTACCTATCGACGACCTCCGTAGTGTAGTGGTCACCATGCTAGTCCGCCACCCAGAAGTCCAGGGTTCGATCCCCGGACAGGGCAAGTTGGAAAATGGCCTTTTTAATTTGTCCTGGGTCTTGGATGTTTATTTATATATGTGTATTTGTTATAAAATATAGTATCGTTGAGTAAGTATCCCATAACACAAGTCTCGTACTTACTTTGGGGCTAGCTCAATCAGTGTGATTGGTATATATATTATATGTATGTACTCTGTGATTAAATTATGGATTTGGATGATAAGACTCGATTGTAAATAATTTTATGCACCAAAAAATTATCTTCTTTTTTTTTTTAAATTATACAAATCAAAGTTTTATCATTAGTTCCTACAAAGTAAATGTGAATGATGTCTGAAATAGAAATAAGTCCTCACATAATTCGTTATTAGAAGGCGACAATACGAAAAACAGTAATAATTCCGGAGTTAGCTTGTTTGGCCAGCCGAGACGGTTTTAGGCGGGAACCCGAATTAGAAGGACTGGATGAGACATGTTACATCTTAGAAACTTTAAAAATTATATTTAGAAATTATAGAACATTTAGGAGACAGAGGGGAGTAACTGCACTATGCAAATTTTTGTAAGAGACGAGTTTCTCCCCTCGTCCCAAAACCATACTTCAGAAACGGATTGCTATATCGAAAAATAATATCCACAAGCTTACAATATTTATAACGATACCACATACGATGCGTAAGTTGAGAAAAAAAATACTCTAACTTTACCTGTGTACTTTGTATGGGACTGTATTATAAAGACCATTTTTTCCGTATTTTATTTTACCACTTTTTTGCCAAATTATAGCTTTCTAGTACTGATAGTCTCAAAAATAAACCGTGGACGAACAGACAAACACTGTTTACTAAGGAATCCTAAAAATGGAACACTTGTCAACTTAGTTTTTTAATGTCACTTGTAGTGTCTGTATATCGCGCATTTTAGTTTTTGAGTAAAATGGCGGACAGACTGTTTACTAAGAAACCCTAAAAATGGTAGACTTGTCAACTTAGCTTTTTAATTTCTTATTATAGTGTCTGTACTTACACTGCGCATCATAGTCTCTGAGTAAAACTGCGAACAGACAGACTGGTTACTAAGGAACCCTAAAACTGGAAGACTTGTCAACTTAGCTTTTTAATGTCACATATAGTGTTTGTACATCGCGCATTTTAGTCTCTGAGTGAAACCGCGGACAGACAGACTGTCTACTACGGAACTTTAAAAATAGAAGACATGTCAACTTATCCTTTTAATGTCACATCTAGTGTCTGTACATCGCGCCCCTACGTGCCGTATCTCGCGGCGCTCTCACCCGCGCTAACGATTTATTTAGCGACTCCGTAACGACGTTTGTACAACCACGCCGCCACACGTCACTCTAGTCGCTGCTTTTTATCGCGAGATAACACCCTGTGTACAAGGTTAGGTCAGTATGTTAAGTTTAGCGTCGTTCATTTTTTTAAATGTAACTTTTTAGTGACAACCTGTAAATTTAATAAGTAGTAACTACATCATGCTTGTAACATTTATTAAGCGACTCCGTAACGACGTTTGTACAACCACGCCGCCACACGTCACTCTAGTCGCTGCTTTTTATCGCGAGATAACACCCTGTGTACAAGGTTAGGTCAGTATGTTAAGTTTAACGTCATTTATTTTTTAAATGTAACTATTTAGTGACAACCTGTTAATTTTATAAGTAGTAACTACATCATGTTTGTAACATTTATTTAGCGACTCCGTAACGACGTTTGTATAACCACGGCGTCGCACGTCACTCTAGTTGCTGCTTTTTATCGCGAGATAACACCCTGTGTACAAGGTGAGGTCAGTATGGTAAGTTTATAGTCATTTATTTTTGAAATTTATTTTTTTAGTAACAATCTGAAAATAGAATAAGAACATTATATTTGTAACATAAAATTTAGTGACTATGTGTCGACGTTTGTATAATCTCGCCACCACACATTACTCTAGACACTGCATTTTTTATCATCCTGTATACTTACAAGATAAACATTTTATTTTTCAATTTATCTTTTTAGTAACACTGTAAATTAATAAAGTAGGTAAACGTGCCATAATTCATTAGCATCATTATTATTTTGATTTGAAAATTTCACTTTTAAGTAACAACCAGTAGTGTAGTAACATTGTGTATTAGAAGAGATTTTGGTTGTTTTTTTTTTTTGGTTGGACAGGTTACTCTTTTATCTAGGGATAACATCTTCTTTCGATCAATTCTTTTTTATTCTATTCAAAAGTTCACCTTGAACTGCAATTCGCTACCCTTAAGAACCCCATAACTTAGCAAACCCTAGACCACTTGGCCCACCCTTACTCGCTTACTAAACATCATTAAAAAAAGCAAAACAATAAACGTTATTTTTACTTAGCAATTACCTTAACTTTTGACATGTTGTGTTACGACTCTGTTAACTCAATTACAGAGAAAGACGTGATAGTGTACGTAATTGAAAGTAAAAACATTTTCAACAAATGTTTAATATCAACAATCATAACAAGAATGTAAAAAGTTGCGTCGAAAGCAATCTTACACTGGTCTATGGCAGCCAGAGATAAGAGGAGTGAGAAAGGCCACACAAAGCCTTTCCCTCCAGCGGGCTTTGCACGTATTTAGTTTAATATCGATATTATCTAGATGCATTCAAACCTCTCAAGCATTGTGGGGGCGTTCTTCCACCCTTTACCTAATAAATAACCTTTCAACAACCGCCAATTGATATTAAACCTTATCATAATATTCTCAAAGTTGTTATTCACTCATCCGATGTTCACATTCCTTTTTTTCGTCGATGAACGATGTGAATCCTCTTTGGTTTTTAGGTTGATTGATTTTGGACTTTCAGTGGTTTGATTTGAGTGGCGTTTTCTTTGGTGGGTTCTTTGTAAAGATAACATTGTTTTGCAATTGAGATGTAAGTGCAGATTCTGTGCTAGTAATAAGCATTTCACGAGTATGAATTGTTGTTTAGGAGTCTTGGTATTAGTTTTGTGGTGGATATAAATTACGACTTAACTTGAGGCGGGTTGTTGCAAGTTGCAGTGATATTGTCAATGTTAAGAATTGGCCGTTAGTTTTGGTCGTATTTTGTTTGGTAGGTATCTAATAGGCTATTTTACTGTGTATGTTTTTGGTTGATATTGTATATAAAACAAAAAATACCTCCAAAGAATTATTTTTTGGAATACAGCAATCATTATAGCCGGATTACGTTTCCAGCTGGTCATAGGCCTCTTTCAAGGATTTCCAAAATGACCCCTATAGAGCAGCTTGCATCCAGATCCAGCGCCTTCCAGCGACCTTGGTCAGGTCGTCAGCAGTAAAATTGGTTAATTAATAAAGCAGCGATTAGCATTTCAAATGTAAGAGATTTCGGTTATGTCATAACGATACGAAAAATAAAAAAAATTGAATGAAATACCGTATTATTATATCTTTTAATTTTGACTTAAGTCTCTTTCACCTTATCAAAATCCTGTTGTTTTTGCTTGTTTACAAGCTCTGTTAGATAATGAATATCAAAAATTAGGAATTGAAAACAAATATGTTTGTAGGGTAAGCGAATATAGCTATTAGAGCGAGTTTTGTCTGAATATTATTGTTTTGTTGTATGGGAGCCCCACTTAAGTATTTATTTTATTCGTTTTTTAGTACTTGTTGTTATAGCGGTAACAGAAATGCATAATTTGTAAAAATTTCAACTATCTAGCTATCATGTTTCATGATCATGAGACAGCCTGGTGACAGACAAAAAAAATTGGACGGATAGCGGAATATTAGTTATAAGGTCCCGTTTTTACCCTTTGGATAAAGAAACCGAAACACATTAATATATAAAAATAAATCCCTTTAAAATATTCTTTCTCAAATGGAACCACAGTTCCACACAAGCTTCTATTATATTTTTTGCCTCAAGCCAGTCCTTTAAAAACTATGCTTCAGTTAACCAAATAAACAAACGCGTTCTTTCGCCAAATTATTCATGACCATCCTCATTCCCGTCTCACAAACAAACAGCTATAAACAAAAAACTACTAAAGCAAATTTATAACATAAATTGCGTCATACGAGTTATAAAACTTAAAATGGTCGTCTGGGGCGGATTGATAACGCGATACCAGCTGGGCGGGCGCGATTACGCGTCGCCCGCCGCGCCCGCCCGGCGCAAGACAGTGCATCGTCGCAAGCGGTTATCGCGCGCGCCCAGGCTATCTCCCGGGTTTTGTGTCGCTTCAATTTTGATAAGGACGTGTTGAATCGTGCTGAATATTGCTACAAGGCTGCAGTGATGGAAACTGGATTTGAATTTCGTGATTTCAGTGGATTATGGAAAGCTGTGGGGAAAATTAGTTATTTACTTATCCTACTAATATTATAAATGCGAAAGTGAGTTTGTATATTTGTTTGTTACCTCTTCACGCTTCAACTACTGAACCGATTTGGATGAAATTTGGTATGGATATAGTTTGAGACTCGGGGAAGAACATAAGGTACTCTTTATCCTGAATTTCCCACGGGGAGTGAAGCCCGCGGTTACAGCTAGTTACGACTATAAGTCTAGTTATAGTGAGTTTTATAATAAGACATTATTTTTTATGTTGGTGATTTTGAAGTATAGTTTAATAGTCGTTTAATTTAAACATTTTATTATTTGTTGGCTCCAAATAATTACATCTGTAATCTTCTTCTCGTTTAATAGAATTTATTGCTATTCTAATATCAATTAGAATTAATTAATATTAAAATAGCTATTAATGAGACAATATTAAGAATTAATTATATTCGGCATTTGGTATTAGTGGTATAAACGAATAATATTAACAAGAAATTCAAAATCGAAATGTTTTAACACAATTAAAACACTGTAATTTATAATTGTAATAATGCTAAGTGAGTTAAAAAATGTTAGTTACATTGTGCGTCAAAAATTAACGAATTTAAATCATTCACTTTTCTATGCAAAATAAATTTGATTTTGAAACGTTATCTTTCGTCTCACACGTTTCATTTTTCCATTTGATTTGACGTATGTAATGTCTATGCCTGGGCGGGCTGTTATCTCGTCCGCCCAGGCTGTATCACACACTCACACACACATATACAGGCAGCGACGCAAGACAGAGCATCGTTTTTCACTTCCATTTTAAAATCGATGAGGAAAGTAAAAATATCTGGAATAAGAGTGAGAAGGTTTGAGTAAAGTTGAAATATTAACTTTACGTTCCATAATTAATTTTTACAATGAAAAGGTTCAATGCCTAATTTTTTCTTTTCAAAATTTTGACTGATAGAATAGGTCGTGCACATTGGAACGCGACCTATAAGTGCAAAGTTTTTATCGAACAATAGATTGTTGTGATGTTGGGGTGGTTTTCACTGTAAAAGTTGCTCGTAGTATTTCAATGTATTGACAAAATTTGTCTTTTCCAGCAAATCTATTAGAATAAAAAATATTTTGTTTAAAGTATCTTGTTAGTATTTCTTTACTAGGTACATGTACTTTATAAAAACACAACAAGACAACACACAGTTCTCTCTTCTAGTCAACCCTACGGTTCGTCTAATGTTTAGGCATGCTTGGGCGGAAATGATAAAACGCCGCCCGCCCAGCAAGACAGTGCATCGTCACTTGTTATCTCGCCCGCCCACGCGTGGTTCATATAGATTTTTGTCACACAGACTTGCCAATGGGTTGAAGGTTAAGTAACTACTGCTTAGTACATAATTGAAACTAATTTTTATTGAATGATGTGACAGATAAAATTTTTACTGTGAAATAATAATATTATGAGTTTTTTATGACAGTTAATTATGATTTTAACTTACAGTATTTGCAGTTATATTTGTTTAATTGTTCATAAAATTAATATTGTTATATGAACATGTCTTATTGCAATATATAAAACATAACGAACTTAAGATTAAATAGATTGTTTCATATTTTATCGAATGACTTTTTTATTGCTGGAGGGGCTGACTTCTGCCAAGACATGAATGAATGTGTGAAAACAATATGTAGACTAGAAAACAAGTATGTCGACTTGTGCCGTTGCCTAAAAATATGAAAGAAAAAAATTAACACAAAAAAATCATTTACCGAAAATTTCCCGCCGGCAAGAATACTAATACAACACATTCTATATCAATTTCCTTCAAAGAGCTCGATTCCATTTTACGACATTTATTTTATCGCAGTGAATCATAGCTGAAAGTGCACGGCGGATAGCGACGCGGGGACGGGGCCGGGACGTGGGGTCCACGCGGGCTTGGGATTCCCGTTTCGATACATTCCTACATCGCTAAGACGAGAAAAGTCGCCTGTGTGTTACACAAACACACAGTGAACTCTTTTCTCTTAGCGCATTTCTGGTTGCATCCTAAGCTTTGCTGCTTCGGACCTCGGGGTGCGCTTTCCGACGTTTTCTTTTTCAAAGATGATATGAATGTCAAGGTTACTCAAGGATACTGAGAACGAGTAGACAAGAAAAGCAAAGTTTGGTAATAATTTTTAGATACACATTGTTTGTCTAAAATAAGCTTTTAAGCAGTTATGACTTTATGAGATAACAATATCCTTGAAAAAATTTGAATGATTTATTTGTAAACTCCAAAAATATAAAAAAAGACTGCAAAACGCTGCTTTGACTGAGCATGACATTAGTTCCTTTTAGGTTTTTTAGTTATTTTACATTTTTGATGAAATATTTATAGTTAAAATCCTTAAACTATTACCTTTAGTGGCTACTTAAAATTAGTAAGATTTTTTTTTAATGAAATGTGAATAACGTAGTGAGTTACTTAACCATTATCACTTCATACATGTAAAATTACGCATATCTGTTAGATAGTTAAGCCTAATGTAACTGTTTAATCATGAGTGAAGTTTTGAAGTAAGTGTATAATGGTAATCACGTCGAAATAGGAATGTGTCCAGTCGCCACCGAGGCTGCGGTGCAGGGCGGGCGTTATCGCCGCGCGGCAGCCTCGATATCGTCCGCCCAGCGCTTTATACACGAGGTCTATCGGCACCCACACATTGTCTTTGTGTACACTATCGCGAAACTAACTTTTGTTTTGGTGCCTTTTTGAATCCGCATCATGTTTTTTAAAGCTATTTTTGCGTGGGTAATTTTTATGTAATAACTTTTGTCAGTGGAAAATTAAATTGATAAAGGTGTATTGTGATACATTTTTGGGTTGTTTAATGACGGAAGTACTGATCTAGTTCAAGATCAAGCCAAAACGTTAATCAGAAGAAATAAGTAAACATCTATCGAACTTATAGTAAAATGTTTAACAGATAGGTTGATAGTTCCATTTTAGTCTTGGAGAATAAAAAGAAGAATTAATTATGTAGCTGCTTCTAATCCCACGCAGATTGTGCACTTGACTTACACTATCTTCCTTGACTTATGTCAAGGAAGAGAATTTAAGTTAAGTTTATAGGTTATGCGGGTAGCAACTGATCGTTATTTTAATCTCCTTTTCAACGTACAAGCTTATAATCAATCTAAACGAGTCTTTGAGTTGTTGTTGTGGTGTATGGTTTTTGGTTCTATCTATACCGTAGAGAAAAAATAAGGTAAGAAAATCCAAAAGTGAAAGTGCGCATTTTGACTAAAGATTAAGTCTGGCTATACAACGAGGCAATGCCGCCAGTCTTTTAGGTACCCCGCACTGCGATGCGACCGTAGCGATCTGGGTTTTATTTTTTATTTAATATAATGTTTTTTTTTTTGTTTATAGTTTTAATTTTAATTTAGATATTTAGTTAAATTATTTTATATATTTTGGAATTTATTTGCAGTAAACAAATAAATTGTTTTATGTTATAATAAACTGTTGCATACTATATAATGTTGATACATTAGATTTAAACATAAATTACGTAATAAGAATGACTAATTTGTCAAAAAAGCGAAACCGAGCTGACCAATGAAGTTTTGTATCTATTTATGTATCAACTGAGCTTTTTTATTATAAAAAATATTAAAATCTCTGGTGACAATGAAAGCAAACGAAGCAAACACTGCGTTATCAGCCCGTGAGATAGGGCGCGTGTGCGGCCTGATAAGGGCCCGCCCGCCCTACGCCGCCCAACGGCACTTCGCAGTGTTTTATAAATACCAGTTGAATTATTATAAACGTCTACGTTAATACTAGTGCTCTGTGAGCTGTGGACCTCGTGAGTCACACTGATCCGTTGAAGTTTATCGGCTAAAAAATTTTTTCAGTAAAAAAATAAACAGTTTCGTGTCAGTTTTGAAAAAAATCGAAATAGCTAAAATATGATATTATGCATGCTGGTCTGGGAGAAATAAAAAAACTTAGAATGTACCAGCTGCTTCTCTTCCCACGCAGATCGTAAAAGCCGATCGAGGGAATGGGCAAAAATGCAAATCATGTTAACAGGTTATTGTTTGTTTAACATTGCTTTTCCTTCTCTCGCCCACCATGACGCTAAAAGTGGCTTTTGGGTCTTGCGGCCTGATGCTCTGCATAGAACCGCAAAACCCAAAATCCAAAATGCTCTGTCTGCCCCATTAGGACAAAGACGTGATAATATGTATGTATGTATGATATTTCTAATGAATTCAAATCCCGGCATTTTGAAAAATTCTGATAAAGTAAAACGACGAAAATATTGTATCTATAGAATTTTCGAACTTATCACAAAATTTCACTATATCGGTTTCTAAATGTGACCTGTAGGCGAGAACAGCCGGACAGACAAACTGACGGACAGCCGGACAAAAGCATTTTTGCCAATCTCTAAACTGAGACGCTTCGCAAACGGTCAATAAATACTTAGTGCCTCAACACGAAAGTGTTCAATCAATGTGTGTTACTGATGACTTATAGCTCTGAAATCATAATAATATTTTTTATAAGGTGATGGGTAGGCATGCTTAGCACATATTGCAGAATATACAATGCAGTACGCGAGGGCGGGCGACGACGCCTAATCATTATCACGCAGCACACGCGCTATCACGTCGCGATACAGTCTCGCGCGTTGTTTACCTCGGTTATTTTCATCGGCATGCGGTTTGATATTATTAAGAAACAGTGTTTAAAACATCGATTTCAATCTCTAATATTTTTTTATAACAAAGTTCCTTTTGGCTAAGCGAAAAAGAAAGAATTTTCTGTTACTTTTTTCGTCAACTTTTTTAAGGGCTGGAATTTTTTGGGTTTTTAAAGCCTTCAATTTTTGTAACTTCGTTCCAACCAAGTTGTTCCACGACACTTAGAACACTATATCATTATCACGCAGCACACGCGCTATCACGTCACGATACAGTCTCGCGCGTTGTTTACCTCATTAATTTTTATCGGCGTACGGTTTGATATTATAAGAAACAGTGGTTAAAACACTGATTTAAATCTCTAATCTTTGTTTGGAACGAAATTCCATTCGGTCGGTATGGAGTTGGTGGATGGGAGCTAGGCGAAAAAAGTTTTAAAAAAATCCGTCACTTTTTTCGTCAAAATTTTTGTGCCACTTGTGGTCACCCATCAAAATGCAGACCACACCGGGGTTGCTTAACTTTCGAAAGCGCTAGCAATGCGTACTCCCACCGAGCCACCGAGCTCCTCGAAAATGTGCTTAGAAATCGAGATAACTTGGAACTTTAAAGATTAACTTCTCTCATACAACTTTGGCTGTTCATCTGTCATGTTGGAACATGTGAGTTGCGGCTTATCACCGCCCGCCCAACGCGTCTACTGATAACGCTGTCAGACTAGCGCGTTAGTTTAGAGAGTTTTTAAAACCTTTTTTTTTAAATGATTACTTATTAATTAAATTGATTTGGCCAAGTATGGCTCTGGTAGTACAGAGAGGGTCGTGCTCATGCAGTGGAGACAAAAAGACCTAAAGATTAGTTGAGATGAAATTGATTTGACGTCCAATAGCAAACGGGGGTCTGGCCAACCAGAACCAGACGGGGTGACGAATTTACTAAAACCTACAATAGTGAATAGAGATGATGAGAGTAGGCGACCAATAGTGTGAAAATGAGTTTCTAATGGCGTTTCTTCTCGTAAGTAGTCGTCGCAAAGGGCTGGTATCGGTAGCTTTTCTTTTAAAAATAATAAAAATTTTAATATACACTCCTTTTATTTTTATAAAATGATCTAAGGTATACAATATTGAAAGAAATTATGATGAAAGTAAGAAAGTCTTAAAATATAACTCGATTTAAGCTAGATAATAGCGTTACAAAATCGGAAGTGGCGAGCGGAGGACAAAGCGTCAATTTGAGATAGCGACGCGATGGACCGTGTGACGATACGCGCCTCGGCTCATTAGATACTGTATACCTTGATTGCATGAAGTTTTGTGTATGTACTTTGAAGAGTAAATAAATAAATATACAAGGACAAATTACACTGATTGAGCTATCCCCAAAGTAAGTTCGGGACATGTGTTATGGGATACTAACTCAACGATACTATATTTTATAACAAATATAGATAAAAATAAAAGACCCAGGACAATTTGAAAAAGGCAATTTTCCAACTTGCCCTGACCGCCGATCGAACCCGGAACCTCTGAGTGATGGTGAACTTTGTTCTAAAATGTTAGTCAAATCTCATATCTAAATTCACTTCACTAATCTTGAAATCTCTCTCACACAGCAAAATGAAATTCCCCTTAAAAACCTTTGACTCTGAAACACTCATCCAAATACATAATCGCTATACAAAAGCCCATACGCGACACAATAACTGCCCACGACGCGTTGTCGTGTCATTTTGCGAAATATCGCGCGCGGTCGCGTCTAATCGCGCGCTGCATCGCGACGCGCGACCACCCGCTCGATAGGGCGCGGGACGCGTTTACACAGTAGCGAGCAGTGAGCTGTTCGCTGAGTCGACTTGGACACTTTGCCGAAATTGTTGTATTGATAAGCTGAGTAAAGGAGCTCAAATATATATCGGCGGTACATTATACACAGTATATATACCTACGTATGTAAGTTAGTTTGATTTCTAACTTAAGTGTCAATAAAAAAGGTTATTTACATTGCGTTACGTCAAAATAGTTAGCTTGGGCCAAGGTTGCAGGAAGGTGCTGGATGCAGGCCGCTTCCGATCGGTCGTTTTGGAAATCCTTGGGGGAGGCCTATGTCCAGCAGTGGACTTCCTGTGGCTGATACAATGATGAATTGGGTTAAGATCTCATCAGACCATTATAAATGCGAATTTCGCTTATCGTAATTAAAATTTAATGAATTTCTTAAAATCTTCTTAGCTACTTAATCTTTTTACGTTATGTCTCATTTAATCTATTCCACCAGAAGTAGTTTTTTTTTAGTTTGAATATAAGATAAATGCAAAAAGGGAACGTTCACAGTTTGAGGAAGACAATATATCTTTTAAATAAATCAATGTCTATCTGTCTAGTTGTAGAACAGAGACCAAACAGTACAAGTAGTATAAAGATTTATCCAAAAGATTTCGAAGACAAGATAGTTGTCAAACAAAAAAATATGCCAAAACGTTTGTTTCCGTGTAATACGCATCCTGCTGTGACGAACCATCATATCTTTCATAGTTGCAACCTTATTGTCTACGTCATAAAGCCTGATTTCAAACGATATCAGCTGGGGATTGTATGCAAAGATTTGTCAACTTCTGAGAACGGTGGTCTCATCGCACGAACTTAGAATATCAGTATCCACTAAACTTTGCAACGTTTGTTTGGAAAATAAATAAATAAAGATATATATGTATAGAGAAAGAGCTTAAAATTAAAATAGAAAAATTACAACCGTGACCACCGGTTTTACATGCCTTCCGAAGCACGGAGGACACCGGGTGCGGACCACACCGGGTGTCACTTAACTTGCGAAAGCGCTAGTAAAGTAGCAGTAGTGACAGAGTAGAACTTTGTACCAATCCAGCAGCATACAAACATGCATATAACGTCTTTATCCCTAATGGGTAGATAGAGCATTTTGGATCTTAGCTCCAAGCAGATAGAGCCCAGGACCGCAAGACACAAATACTACTTTTAGCGCGATGGTGGGCAAGAACTAATCAAAATAGTCATTGCTAGCCGCATCGCCTTTAAGGCCATACCTGAATTTTCCGGGGTCCAGTGGCGCCCCCATTTGAAATAAATCATTTGAAAGGAAACGGTGATATAATTTGAAATTTAGTCTTGACCAAACCCTAGATAATTCTTTTAACTATTTTATGAACTATTGTTTATAATCTAAAGTAAGAAGATGTAGCTTTTCTACGCATATTAGCTAAAAGTGGCCGTTTTTCGCAAATGTGCGTAGAAAAGCTTATAACAGTAGTTCATAAAATAGTCAAAAGGGTTATCTAGGGTTTGGTCAAGACAAAATGTTAAATGATATCACTGTTTCCTTTCTAACATTTTATTAAAAATGGGGGCGCCACTGGACCCCGGAAAATTCAGGTAGCCCCCTGGAAGAGAAGCAGCTAAGTTTACATTCTAAGTTTTTTCTTTCATCCCAGACCAGTCGTCTAGCAAAATATACTGGAACTATTTTTAGGGTTAATTCAGTCCGTGATAGAGAACAACTTTCTCCAAGGAACTATTGTGTTTAAATATGAAATATAATTTTTGGCTTTCCATACAAACTCGGATCAGCTGATCGATCAACTTATATATAAAGGCCAAAAATTACTTTTCATTATTTCGATATGTGTTCCTTGGGGAAAGTTGTTCAGTACCATGAACTGAATTGACCCTTAAAATAGTTTCAGTATATTTTGTTACACCTTATATAGGGAAATAACTTAGAATTAAAATAGAAAATTACCAACGGCTTTTTATGCTTTTCGAAGCACGGAGCTCTAGAAATTCTTATGCCCCTTGTGGTTACCCATCCATTGTTTGGAAGGCCAAAAATTACCTTTTATAATTCGATACGCGTAACTTGGGGAAAGTTGTTCAGTACCATGGACTGAATTCACCCTTAAAGTTTCAGAGTATTTTGTTAGATCTTATAATTTCTCAAATCAACACTCACAGAATCACATCAGAATCTTCGCTATTGATTCACCTAACAATCATTACACCAATAAACAGTAATTAAGGGCAAGCGACGCTGCCACCTGTTGCTGCGGATAGCGACACGACTCCTATCTCGCTCATTACTAGCGAATAGCGAACTGTAATGGCGGTGACCCACAAACTGCCGTTTTTGTTCACGTTTTATTGTCATTGTTGTCAATGACTAGAACTGAACGTGGAATGGAAGATTCTTGTCCTGCAAAGATCGGGAAGGTAGGAGAGAGTTGGATTTCGGCAATCAAATCAGTACCAATCCGTAGCAAGAAAGGCAAGTAATTAAAATAACCAGCCGAATGCGAATTACTCTTTATGTATGGGAGTCCAACTCAAATATTTATTTTATTCTGTTTTTTGTTTTTGTTTTTATAGCGGCAACAGAATACATCATAACTAGAAAATTTCAACAGTCTATCACAGACAGACAGATGAATAGATAGACGGACAGAGCGGAGTCTTAGTAATAGGGTCCCGTTTTTACCTTTTGGATACGGAACCCTAAAAAGAGATTAACTCTACTAGACACATTCTTTTTCACTATCTCAAGGTGGCATAAAGGTGTACCACAAGGTGGAAAAGGCGCATCTACCGATACCAATCTACAGCAACAAAAAACGCCATTTCAATCTTCGTCTACAAAATATAACAAACGGTTATAAAAGCCAATAAAACTTTGAACGTACGATTTCGTCTGTTGCGACGCGCGACGCGACGATCGCGCGATATCGCATGACGGACGAGCGCGATAGTGCGCGGGCGCAGCTAGGGTGGCCACGCGGAGGGAATAGGGTTAGGTAACAGGTGAAATGAAAAATTACATGTATTTGTTTTGGTACAAGAGTGGCGTAGTAGTTCTGTATTGTTTCTTGTTGTTGTTGTAATTTTTATGTTAATCATGATGCAATAAAGTTAATGTGTATCGTATTGTATTGTATTGTAGAGGAAGACTTTAGATAAGCTGGCGGGTCGACTTATACAAATTATGGTGCGAATGGCATATTATATAAAATAGGAATGTGTGGAAAAATGAGGATTACTCTATCCAGCGGGACACTACACTTACAATCTACTAAAACATTTTATAGATACCTAGGTTCATAATTAAGATATTGTAGTACATTAACAGTTTGTTTTTTAAACTTTAGAAGCAATAATCATCATAAGTTATTTATTTTCTAATGCGACATTATTGGTGCTGTGCTGACATTTAAAAGTTCCATGCAATCGATCTTGATTTTTATTTGTGAACCCATTATAAACTTATATTTGAAAAAACCAAAGTGTTTTGATACGAAATATACTCCCAAAAAAGAGAAAAATCGGTACAACATTTTAAAAAAATCGTCCATAATAATTATCCGGCTGACAAACGTGGCCACCCTATCGCGAACGGAACAATAACGCGATAAACTCGCGGCAATATTTTAAAATCGATGTTTTTATGAATCGATAATTTGCTCGGTCCGTTTTGGCGCGACGTTTCGCGAGCCAATCGATTCTTATCGAGATGTCACAACGCTTTGTTTCGATTCGGTCCCAACATCGACCATGTTTCTCTTGAAATGTGTTTCTTGCTAACGTACGAATTGATACTATCTTGTTCACAGTTGCAAATTTACTCGAGATGTCGTGGAATTTGTTTGCCTTTGGATTTTTAACTTTACGTGTATTGGAATTAGGGTTTTTTCGTGTTTTCCTGGATGGTATTGTGTTATTTGGTGAGGTGTATCTGTCCTCTTCATATGCATGCCAAGCTGTCTACCTTCAGGTGTGTTCGATGTATAATATTTGATACTTTCTTGTCGATTGGAGGAATTCGAGTCGGCCGTGTCGTCATGGCCCCAAATGGCACGTTAACATTATTATTTTTAATTTCCGACGTGAATGCATTTTGTCTCTGGTCCTGCTAATTATCATTTATGGCATCGATTCCTGGCATGGTTCGTGAGAAGCTGGGTTTTATTGTTGTTTTGGGAGTACCGAATACTCACTTGATTTTATTTCGGAGGTGTTAAGAAATTCCACACGATTAAAGTCAGTCTTTAAGATCACTTTACCTTAATTTCTCTGGTTCAAAAGATATATATTGTATTTTATTGATATACTGTATACTATTTGTTAAGTTAAGAAATGGTTTATTTGCTAGCCACGCTTGATCTAAATCGCCACACGTAATTGGTGTGATGGAAAGATTAATTTACAAAAACAACAAAATAACACATACAAGCATAGACTCAGTTTTTTTTAAATCTATGCATACAAGCGTTCCCATGTGCACATTTTGGCCAGAAACTAAGTCTGGCCATACAGCGCGGACATGCCGCCAGCATTTTGGGGACCTTGCCTTGAAATTAATGTTTTTTTTAAATTCTTTTTAGCGATTAATTTAATTATTTTAGTTAGTTTACTTAATTGACTTATATCAATTATTGTAATTTAAGCATTGCTTAATAAAGTTAAGGCCTTTTTGTCATACGGCCCTGAGCTCTTGAGCTCTACCTGTTCTTATTAAGGATAAAGAAGTGATAAATTGTCTGTATTTTTGTAAGTCGGCATTTAATTATGTAAAATGAACTGATGAATTTGAAACAAACCCGTCCTATTTATATTTATTCCAAGGAAGTCTAACACCAAAGCCTTATTACATTATATTATAATATAACTAGTTTCTGTTTGTCAAGAAATATAAGTGTATACTGTATCTATTTCGCATTCCACTGCCGGCCCAATAAACCACTATGTTGATATAGATATCATATATCTCCGCGTGGGCGTCCAGTCAGCGAATAAATAAAACCCTATCTCCCCATCTAGATAGGCGAGATAAAGCTATAGATCCACTTTATTTATACGCGGCTAGATACGGCATACACGGCCATAAATAAAAACAGAGACAGATGGTAATCTCACACCGAAATTGGATGGGCGAGTTTGGTGTGCGACAAGCTTTAGCTTTGCAAACTGGTACATCAGATATCTGTATGATTTGAGTGTAGATACAACTTCACGTCTTTATCTTTAACGGGATAGGCAAAGCAGAATACAATAAATTAGTATTAATTTACTGACTATCGATGTCGACGAAAATATTGCCTACTGACTTCCAAACTTCAATATGAAAATGATATAAGTTATATATATATAAATATTTTTTTTTTAAATCTGTACTGTACAACTGGTAGGCAAAGGCCTACCCTTCTTTTTTTCAAGACTCTCTCTTTAAATAATAATATAAAAAATATTAAAAAAAGAAAAAAATCTAAATATTAATATTAATTAATGCACCATTTTTTCTACAGTATCTTTTCCAAATAACCACTAATTAAATACTTAATTACCACCATTAAAGCCTATCACTTAACAAATAAATTTAATTGAACACAAAAAAATTGGTTCATGTACACTTGAAAAATTACTTTAAAATATTCTAGTTAGTCAATATTCTCGTAATAAAATGATGCAACCAGACGTTATTATAACTATTTCCCACTTATTACTTCGTAGACACATGTGATCGGTTACTTAGCTCAAAAAGTAAGTTTATGAATTAAGATCTCAAGTGCGATATCTCGCCATGTGTGCCTGTGACCGGATATTGACATTTTATCTGTAGATCTGTATGGTTCATCGGTCACCCTTTAGTAGCTATAGTTATATTGACATTAATATAGTTACAGCAAAAAAAACGACGGGTTGCACTCTGGGAGTGCCGGCAGAAGTGAAAACACAGCAGTATGGCCACCACACAGACGGTCGAGCAGAGAGTAGAAAGAGAGGGGGATACTCCCTCTCCTACGCCGCGCCAGCTGTCTACTCTCCATCCGTCTTACGAATTTTCGATCAGGTCACGTGTCCTGGCGCGAGTTTAACATTTTTTACCCATTCCAAAAAAAGTGCACAACGCCGCTAAAGAAGTTTTCACTTCAAAAATAGTTTAAGACATTTAATTATTTTTCCGTGTGGTTTCCGGCAGAGTAGAATAGGGCCACTCCAAGTCCTCCCGTGGATGTCGTAGAAGGCGACTTAGGAAATACAAGCTAAACAAAGCTTATAATCATCAGTCAGTCTGTCTGTTTTGAAATCGGTTTAAAAAACATATAAGTTTTATTTTATAAAATACAGATAGGTTAAGTAGATATATTAATCTATCTTTTCTTCATTCGACTCAAAGACTATAATGGTGAGCGTGTAAGAAGGTGGTAAAGTTAGATATATTTTTATTATTATTAAAATAAACCCAATTTATTTTTTATTTTATCAAACTTTATTGTTCCAAAGTACTAATATACTTTTAACAAATGGCGGACTTAATGCTAAAAGCATTTTCTCCCAGTCAACCATAGGGATAAACAGAGAAAATTAATCGGCACAAAAAAGCAATACAATATACATATGTACATTTTATCAATTATATTAGTAGGTCTGGACACACCAGCAATTAAAAATTATCAAAACATCTAATATAATTATTTAAACAGCTATCAACGAAATCTAAGGCGGGTTGCACACAACGCGGAGATAAAACCTGACAAGATTAACTCGAGTTTAAATACAACGAACGGGGGTACATCATTCATGCGAGGTAACTTTGTAGATAAACTTTTAAAGACTCAAGTTGGGTAATATCGCCTGAAAAATTGTGTATCAGGGGCTGTGCCCCGCGGTGGGCTGATAAAGGGAAAAAAGCAGTATTTGTTAGTAGATATTTGTCAGGCGTCACAAACTTCGGTAATTGCTCTCTGGGAAGTTGATTGCTGTGATCGATGCGGGATTCGGGATTGGCGCGTGGTGTGTATTTGTGTGTTGTGAGTTGAGTTAGTTAGATTTTTAATTCGATTTTGGTTAAGATTAATAAAAAAAAATTACCGACAAATTACTTAACGAATTTTATATGGCAAGCATTTTGGCTAAAATAGGGACAGTTTTTTTAAAGACTGCATTAAATGCACTAGAGTCTTTAGATAAAGATAAAAGTATGTATAAACATGATATAATATAAATAGACCTTGGTTACTTACTTATCATAAATTGATTGATAACTGTCAGCATAAATACGTAAACTAGCTTATTATATTCAAAACCAATTATAGTAACGTTCTTTTAGGTAATAACTCTTTTAGTATCATAGAATGAGTTATAACTACAACTCCGTTACAAATATAAGGTGCCTACTTTATATCTACGAACAAGTAATGTATTCTTATAACTTCCCCAAGAAAGTAACAAACAATCTACGAAAATCAAACAATCGTTAGCCACCCCAATTCCGACGCAAATGACTTCGAAAATTCTCCAAAAAGGTCTCATCAAAATCCACAACACACGTTAAAAAGTTCCCGTATCAGGCTTGCCACTCGCGCGACTTTATTAAACTTTTTGCGTTACCTTTTTTCGAGTTCCTAGCGCCGCAGATAAATTGTCTGGCGATAAGTCACCCGTCTAAACGAGGTTAATACATTAAACTGAGTTTAAGCGGAGTTTACTGAAGCCGCGGGCGTCACGGCTGACGGACGACGGCTAAAGAAAATGAGACTAGCTGAAGTTTGTTAAATAACGGTTTTTGTCTTTTGGTGTGTGTTACACTACAGTGTTTTGTTATTAAGAGTTGTATTTTTAAAATTACTACATTACTTAATAAATATATAGAGACAATTACACTGATTGAGCTAGCCCCAAAGTAAGTTCGAGATTTGTGTTATGGGATACTAACTCAACGATTCTATTTTTTATAACAAATACACATATAGATAAACAACAAAGACCCAGACAGTTTGAAAAAGGTCATTTTCTAAGTTGCCCTGACCTCCACCACCACGCCCCGTTCCCCACTCTTATATTTTAAATGCTGAAATACTTCTTCAATTAATCAATTTTCTTGCTTTTTACAAAAAATATTTGTTTTTAGTGATATTTTTGGCTATACATCAAATTTAAACCAAAATCATACATTCCTCTCAATTACTGGCCGGTTGACTAGAAGAAATCCCTATATGGAATAAGTCTGCCATTGTATATTTACTTGTCTGATTTGTATCTATGTTCTTTTTTTTGTACAATAAATCTTTATTAACATACAAATAAACAGTAAAGTAGCCTTTTAACTAATTTATCTAATACTATATATACTAAGTACTACTGTACCTAAGCGTACCTTTCATAGCAATATATAAATAAATAGTATTAGCATACAAAATGAAATAAAACTAACGAAAACTCTCCTATCAAAGAAACTCCGAATCCTTTTAAATATGAAAATGTATGTAGAACCGGGCACATAAATCGTGAAACAGTATCGCGTCGTTAGCGACCGAAGTAATTGTGCAGATTTGTCTCCGCGGCGCGTCGCGAGTGGCCCGCCTTATCTGCACTTTTTCAGATATGTGGGTTACAAGCGTAATTAGCCTATCTAAGGTTGTGCATCATTTTCTATTTACGTGACACAATTGGAGAAATATTGTTCATGTTTTTCATATTTCACTTTTCAAACTGGTTGAGCCTGGTTTACTTGCTAAATTTTTAAATGCTCAGTCGACTTAGCCTGTCTAAGGTTGTGTATTATTTTCTATTTATGTGTCACAATTGGAGAAATATTGTTCATGTTTTTAATATTTTACTTTTCAAACTGGTTGAGCCTGGTTTACTTGCTAAATTTTTAAATGCTAAGTCGACTTAGCCTGTCTAAGGTTGTGTATTATTTTCTATTTATGTGTCACAATTGGAGAAATATTGTTCATGTTTTTCATATTTTACTTTTCAAACTGGTTGAGCCTGGTTTACTTGCTAAATTTTTAAATGCTAAGTCGACTTAGCCTGTCTAAGGTTGTGTATTATTTTCTATTTATGTGTCACAATTGGAGAAATATTGTTCATGTTTTTCATATTTTACTTTTTAAACTGGTTGAGCCTGGTTTACTTGCAAAATTTTTAAATGCTAAGTCGACTTAGCCTATCTATCGGTGTGCATCATTTTCTATTTACGTGTCACAATTGGAGAAATATTGTTCATGTTTTCCGTATTTTACTTTTTAAACTAAAACGGGGTTTTGAGATTGTTTTACTTGCAGTATTTATATCGCTTGAACTTGCTGAATATGTTCAAATCTCTATTAATAAATCTATTAGTACCTAATTGAAAAGTTCCATCATTATTAAAACGGTTCGGATACACGCGATTATTTTTATTAGTTAATTTATGTGTCCTATTGGGCAAAGGCTTATAAATTTAAATTATTTCTAAGATTTTTCTATTAAAGATTACATTACAAAAAAGGTTAACTCCAACTTGCACTTTTAATACTTCCTTTCGCTAAATTTTTTTACGGTTATAAGTACTTTGATGACCCACATTACCCTAACACCACTTGTTACGCACTTCGTACACTATCAACTTTTTCCCCAAATAAAGTAACAACAGATTACCCGGCAAATGTGCGATGTCGCTCGATTTGGTCTCAGGCTATCTCGACACGTCCCTAATCGGCAGGATTAACTCCCGGTGAGATCCCAATTTTTCTCGATAGTCCCAATAAATTAGGAACACGGAAAGAAATACCGTTGAAAGAAGTCAATGTTGAATTTATCTAGGAAATTAGAAGGAGAATCAAGCATATCTTTTTGAAAAAAAAATGTACCTTTGTTCAATAAAAAAATTCTTCTATATTTTTTGCTCGCTTCTTAGATATAAATAGGTACTTACAACACTTCGTATTTTTTAAACCGTATTATTATTTGATTAAGTATGTCTATTAGCAGAACTAAAAAAGCTATTCTCATAGAGATCGTAATAAAATATAAATTAAAAATGATAAATTAATTTCAAAGGCACATATTTAAAACAATACAAGTAATAAGATTACTTACGGGTATATTTTTCCTTCATATTTATATTTTCACTTTTGTTCTGTTCTTCTTTTAATTTTTACTTTTTTTTTGAGTTTTGTGCATTTCTATTAGTTTTAATTAAGTTTTTAGTATAATTTTATACACACTCTTTTATATTAGTGAGATATAAACTCGTAAAATAAGATTATAAAGCAAATTCAAATATACATAGAAACACAACACTACGTATTCATATAAAAGAGTATTGAATTCCAAAATAAATTTCAATAAATGTTAATTCCCAGTCGTACATTACGTAGACGTTACCAGATATCTCATAATGTATGGAATGCTAATGTGTATGTGTTTCCTTCATTCATCTTGTTCAATGCGTTAATGTACTTACGGACTCGCTGATAGCGGTGACTTACCTGTAACAGTAATGTTTATTTCATATTAATAAGGTGCAATAAGGAAGAATAAGGAATAATGTGATAGACTATCCTTATCTATAACCTTGCGTCGGAAGGCAGCTCAAGCCGTTGCGTTGGTCTCGGCTGTCGTCGTTGTATGGCCGTCAAGCTTTGTCAGATGTCTTTGGGCAGTTGAAACAATCTGACATCAGGGTTTTCCACTTCATCATCATCATATCAGCTACAGAAAGTCCACTGCTGACCTAAGATCTCCATTTAGGGAGACCTATGTCGCACACACAAAAAACTAAAACAATTATTGCCTTTTGTCTCATAACGACCACTTCCCAATCCGTGCACTTGTTTTTTTTGGGAGGTGGTCATTTTAGGAAGTGGAAGTTTTGTTAGGTGGTCGTTATGGGAGGTTTTGGGAAATGGACGTTTTGGGAGGTGGTTGTTTTGGGAGTTGGTCGTATAGGGAAGTGGACGGATAGGGAAGTGATCCTTATGAGTCAAAAGGGTTTTGACATTTTGTTTTAGCCTATAATATAGATATAGGCTAAAAAATATTTATTAACTTATTTCCTTTTTCGTACAATTTTTACACTAAATACCGCTATAGCCAAACTGCACAAGCCACGTGTCCTATCAAGTAGTACTAACTACCCATAAACACCATAGAGCCCTTTTCCAGGAAATGCGCAGTTCAGAACACTTGACCATAGATAACAGAGGTAGGCAAACGCACGCGTCGCCACTTGCTACTTCCTACTTATGAAAATGGGGTGTATGTTTTTTAAAGAACTATAAGTTAATCGGGCGATTACATTAAGATTAAATATTTATTAAAATATAAAGTCACTTACTCATATTTTTGAAACTTAAATACAAATTTATTTTTAATAGTTTTAAAGATTTTATTACATACGTACATAATATAGGTACGTCTCTATATGTATAAGTAAAATCACAATCTTTAAGATACCATATTTTTTGTTCTAGTCAGCTCATGGCACTTATTTTCATTCATATCATAGCCTAAAATAAACTGATGCAATATTGTACGATTTAGAAATTGGGATTTCTGAAATGCTTTTGGATTTTTTTAAATGTACTAGTTAACATCCTTATATATACGAGAATGATTTTACCTAAAGGTAAACATAAGACAGCTTTAATAAAAAAACAAACAAAACTATTTAAAATATAGATATATGTACGTTAAACGAAATACCTAGAGGAGTATCAACGCTGCAACAAGAAAAAAATAACTTGAGATAAAATCTCGAATGTTTTCGTTTGCGTTCTAAACCCCTTATCTTACTTAATCGAGTTTTCTGCCTAGATTTATACACCGCGATCTTTACTCGATTACAACTTCAAATTAATTAATACACTCTACTTTGTTGCTCCGGCATTAAAGGCGCAAATTGAATAACCTTTAACACAGAAAACATAACGTTTTGTGTTCACAAGCTGGTACAAATTCGACCACGAAACCAATAAAATAATTTAACTATTTCATATCGATTAATATAAATCAAGGCGGTGACTTTAATATCACTTAACGGGAGTAGATGCGATCGATAATACGGTTACTTGCATCGAATTTCTTATTCGAAAATCGATTTTCCTGATCGATTTAAATATTTGGGTGGGCTTGTTACGCTAGTGATGTAACTTGTACTTATCAACAAGAATCGATCGTTAAAAAGCCGAGAAAGATACCATTTGCATTCTCGAATACTATATCGGGTATCGAATGTTTTATTGCATTATTACTGAATAACTATTCGTTATTCTAATCGAGTTGATTTTGAATTCGAAAGTGCATTATAAATATCGACGTCACGGTTGTTATTTTGATCAAAATTTACAACTTGACAATATTTTATTAACTATCTTATTCGTATTTTAATTTTGTACTATCGTTAGCTAGGACATGGCCTGGTGAAATTTATAATAAATATCCTGTCGTCTGTGCAAAATAGCAAACAAAATAGTAAAACAATGCATGTCGACCGATTTCCGGTCTGCTCACAGATGACAGGATATATATGTTTTTTAATGGATACTAAATTAGATAGTAAAAAATATCAAATTTAATTTTAAATTATCAAAGACAGAATAAGAAACCCAATGACAGTGAGAGTCTTAAAAACAACTGAAAGTTAAAGTTACAGAGTTTTTAGATAAGCATATAATCACCAAATCCTATTAAAGATTCAATCGACACCTGATATATTTATCAGCATAATATTATCATAGAGATAACATCGAATATTAAATGTAGGTGTCGGATGAACTCTGTTTCGTCGATTATTAGATTTTTAAGACCTTTTTAATGCGTTATTGCTAGAGGATACGTGAGTTTTATGTGTAAGTTGATGATCAGATAAAACTATCGGTAAGGTATCGATATGCTGATTTTTATAGCTGTTGGACAACCCGTTTAGATTTGTGTAATTTGTGTCTATAAAATTTTTAGAATGTGTAAATGGATGATTAGGTAATTTTGGTTTTTATGTCTAGTCATAAAAATAGTTTTTTTTCTATTTCTATTAAAAATTATTCTTTACGTATGTTTATAATGTATTTTTTACATAATTTTTACAATAACATAGGTAGGTACTTAAATCATGCCTACTAATTTAGTTAAAATTATAGATCTGTCTAGAAACTGTTTTCTAAGGCCGTACTTCTTTCAAAATGAGACGGAGAGAAAAATAGACAAGAATCTTAGTATAATTACTTAATTACCAGTATCAATTATATTATTTCCAGCATGATATACCAAATTTAATTAAACAAATACCTATCGATAAGTATAATCGATTTACTTCACTAGCGATAAAATCTATCTAATTATTAACTGCCTTCTCAATCTTTGATATCATTTTAATAAATTACTAATAATTACGTCAATAATTAACGATTAAGTTTGATAATTTGTATACTTTATTAATACCCAGTGGAACCAAATAGTATTACCTCCTTTTTTGAAAAGAGTCTAAATTAGATTCCATGGTGCTAGCCATAGACCAGCGATAGCCGAACAAGAAAAACAAACTAAAAAGTCAACTTTCTAAAAAGCAAAAATCTAAAAACAAAAACAGTCTATATTTATAAAGTGTATATTTCAATTAAAAAGACATGTCAAGATTGTTTACATTTATTTAAATACCTAACCAAATGGAGTATAAGTTGAAAATAAAGCAATATAATAAAGTCAAACAAAGATTCGGCAAAAAAAAAATAACATCGTCCATAGTGATCATTCATAGTAGGTATGCCTTCTTTTTTTAACCAACTTCCAAAAAGGAGGAGGACATCAATTCGTCGCGATCTTATGTATGGTTACCGATTATTCTAAGACGCCTGGATCGATTTGGAAAATTCTTTTTTCCATTGAAAGGGCATACTTGTCAGGTGGTTCCATAGAAATTGCATCTAAATTAGTTAAGTAGTTTGTGGGTGAAGTCAGTTTTTAGTTTTGTAAAATAATTTTACAAAAAGAAAAGAGGCACTATTTCCAAAATGGTGATTAACTAATAATAACCAATCGTCAGCAGTAACTTTCGCATGGACTAACCGATTGGAAACAAAACAAGCCGTGTGGCGGTCGATAACGGGGGTTGGCGATAAGAAGGAAATCGGCCTTATCGCCGCGAGCACGCGAAAATCGGAAAAATGCACGGTGCGGGCGATTGGGCCCGGTGGTGAGCCAGCGAGCAAATGTTGGCACAGTGTGAACATTTGTAGAAAAAATAATTCAAGTTTTATATAAGGTCAGTAAGCAAATGTTGGCGGCACATTTGTAAAAAAAATTATTTGAGTTATAAAAAAGTACGAAGCGGATAATTTTGTGTACACTCAGCATCAGAGATACCTGACCCCTCCTCTATCTATATCTTGAATTTTCTCTTAAACTAAAAATAATATGTACATGACGATGTATATTCGAAAAAAAAATTAAAATCTCCCTGAATACACATTTTCATGTAAACATTATTTTCAGGTTAAGAGAAAATTCAAGATATAAATAGAGGAGCGACTGTACATGTTGGGAGTAGACACTAAATTTTGATAGATATTTTATGGACATTCCCATAATAAATCGAACCACGGTCTATACTAGATCACTATTGTATACATACTATCACGTCTTTATCCCTAATGGGGCAGACAGAGCATTTTGGGTCTTGCGGTTCTATGCAGAGCCCAGGGCCGCAAGACCCAAAATCCACTTTTAGCGTCATGGTGGGCGAGAAGATGGAAAAGCAATCAATACAGTGATGGGTTGCTAGCCGCATCGCCTATTAACATGATTTGCATTTTTGCCCATTCCCTCGATCGGCTTTTACGATCTGCGTGGGAAGAGAAGCAGCTGGTACATTCTTAGTTTTTAGGGTTCCGTAGCCAAATGGCAAAAACGGAACCCTTATAGATTCGTCATGTCTGTCTGTCTGTCTGTCCGTCCGTATGTCACAGCCACTTTTTTCCGAAACTATAAGCCCTATACTGTTGAAACTTGGTAAGTAGATGTATTGTGTGAACCGCATTAAGGTTTTGACACAAAAATAGAAAAAAACAGTAAATTTTGGGGTTCCCTATACTTAGAACTAAAACTCAAAAATTTATTTTTCATCAAACCCATACGTGTGGGGTATCTATGGATAGGTCTTCAAAAATGATATTGAGGTTTCTAATAGTATTTTTTTCTAAACCGAATACTTTGCGCGAGAGACACTTCCAAAGTGGAAAAAAGTGTGTGTCCCCCCCGTAACTTCTAAAATAAGAGAATGATAAAACTAAAAAAAATATATGATGTTCATTACCATGAAAACTACCAGCGAAAATTGGTTTGAACGAGATCTAGTAAGTAGTTTTTTTTTAATTCGTCATAAATCATAAACGGCAATTTTCCTTTCATTCAATCAACTCAAATATAAAAATTAAAAAAAAAACATACTACAAGACTTTTATATTATGTTATTTGCTACTACGGAACCCTTCATGGGCGAGTCCGACTCGCACTTGGCCGCTTATTTTTTATTTCTCCCAGACCAGCATGGGAGTAACTATTGTATAATAACATCAATATAACAGTCAAAACCTTTTAAAAAAATCGTCATTTCCATATGAAAGTGTGCAGCCGCCCGGGCAATTTGTATGGGAAAGTTTTTTGACTGTTATTTTATTATCATTATACTATAGTGATTAACTGCCTCCGTGGTGTAGTGGTTAGAGCGCTCGACTCATACCCGGAGGTCGCGGGTTCGATTCCCGGCGGGGGCAACGACTTTGTGTTGTTGTCCTAGTTTGGTCAGGACATTGCAGGCTGATCACCTGATTATCTGATAAATAAGATGATCCGTGCTTCGGAGGGCACGTTAAGCCGTCGGTCCCGGTCACTGTCATTGACATTGGTCGTTACCTGAAACCATGTCAGAGGCCTTTAAGGCGGTTTAAAAACTCTGACACTAGTGTTAGTCACTAACACACACGATAAGAAGAAGACTATAGTGATCTAGTATAACCTGTGGTTTTATTTATTATTGGTATGTCCATTGTCTAGCAAAAAAGCAAAACTATTTTAAGGGTGAATTCAGATCATGACACTAAACAACAGTCCATGATACGGAATATTTTTTATTTTATCATACTTTGTTGTTCCAAGGTACAAATATCCTTTTAACAAAGCATTTCCCCCCAGTCAACCATATAGGGATAAACAGAGAAAATTATGCAGCACAAAAAGCAATAAGTATATTTACTTTATAATAAAATATTAGGTACTATAATATAATAAAATATAGCGAAATACGAAAAATAATAAATTGAGCCGAGTTTCTGTATCGGTAAAAGTTATTTAGTATCAATGGACTGAACTACCCTTTATAGAGTTTTAGTATTTTTTGCCAGGCGTTAATTATAAGCAACTGTTTTTTTAATAGGTCAAAATGATGTTTCTCTAACTTTTATTCAGACAAAAAATATATATATACATATTATTTTTTCTTCGAAACTAAAATAAAGATAATACTATGTATTATACTATATAGACTATAAATAAATAAGACAATACTATATAGACTATAAATAAAAAAGTTTGACTGATTTAAAAAAACTTATCCGCAACTTAAACGAAAAACATGAAACATTTGTGAACCAAAGGCGTATTCTAACATTTGGCCAACATTGGCGATTGGCGAGAGATAACGACCCGTACAACTCTTATCAGCAGCTACTGAAACAATTTTACATGGGTAGATAAAAACAAATATTGCAGACATTAATGTGAAACTTGATAACTCACTGATAAACGCAATTACACGCGCACATGAATTGCTGTCAATTCATGTTGTTGTTATGGCTGTTTGAAAAAAATACTGTCTCTTTAAATAAGTTTTTATTTTTTATACCTGTAATAAATCGAACCACGGGCTATACTATATCACTATGGCATAATAAAGTTAAAATAACAGTCAAAGTATTAAAAAAAATACATTCCCAAACAAATTGCTCCTGGATACTTTTGTATACAAATGGCATTTTTATTTTTATTTTCGACTGTTATTTTAATTTTATTATTGTATTTTATTTTTATATTCATCAGATTGTCTTAGTTTCTTATATTTAAGTTTTCAGTAAAATATTTAATAAATAAAACTTCTGTACAACCCTTTTTTCCATTTATGTTTGTTTAAAATTTGTTAAATAATTTAATTACGAACTGTCATAACAATAAATTGAGGATTAGTGTAAATGTTAAAGGTAGAATAGGTACATACAATTGTTTCAAACCATAAAATCTTTGCTTTCTTCTCGGTCACTTCATTTTAATTACTTCGAAGGTAAGAAAAATTTAATGAAAATATCAACTTACTTACCAGCACATATTCATGCACTTCTCAAATTCAGGTTCTAATTTCACAAGGATGTATTTTTTTAAATATTTACATAAGTCCAACGAATATCTAATGAATATTAAAACTGTCTCCGAATTGTATGTAAATTATAAAAAATACGATATATTCGTACTGAAAACCAGGAAACTTTATACCTAGCTGTAATATTTATATTTTTTCAACTTGAAATATATCGTTAGTAAGTCCAAAATTGTACTTAATTAAAAAATGTAAACCTCTAACTGCTTAACCATTCAATCAATTATAGTTTTATAGCAGCAATTTTTTTTTAAATCAAAGTACACTCGCGGAAAACGTAACCGTCCCACGATATGTCCACTACACGACCGAGCAAGCACTAACAGTGTGCAACCATCCACAACGCTCTTATCAGTAAACCGATAACAGTTTAATCAAGCGCGATTTTTACGATTCGCCTTATCAGTGGACACGCCGGATTACACAGTCCGATAAAGATCAAAGTAGTTAACAATCTATTTGTTGTTATATTTATCTGTTGCTACTGATTTCGATAATATTTGGGTGCAAGGTTACGATTGATAAGTGTGTGTAAATCGTTCGAGGGATTACTTGCTGACGATATTTTCATTATTTTAGAATTAACATCATGTTTCATATATATAATTAATAATAAAAAGATTGCTTTCTCATTACCTGTTGGTTGACTGGTAGAAGAGGCCTCAGGCCTTAAGACCGCCATTTACATGTATTGTAAAAAAGTTAAATAAATAAAAATTAATGTTTTATAATAGTAAGTTAATATTAAGTATAAAAAGTAAAAAATAGCATTATATCCTATAGTAATAACCATTTGTTCAGTTAAGAATTACCAAAACTAAGCAAACGATACCAAGCAAGGCCTAGGTGATAAGGTGCAGCTGCAACTTCTGAGTGACGTAACATATACGTAGCATTGGACGTATAGTGTTTTACAAATACTTCTAAGTACATAACCCAGGTAGCATTTATACGTCATTATGTCGTCCGTTTACGGTACTGCTCGACGTAAGAGACGTCATGTCTTGACGTCGGGGGGTCCCAACAGATGACGTCAATTTGTCACAGCCTCAAGACGTCAGTTTATAGACGTTAGAGAGACGTCAGTTTACAGACGTTAGAGAGACGTCATATAGGGACGTTACTGGGCCGTACATATTAGGGCAGCCACTGACGTTTGAGTGACGTCATATACTGAATTCATAGGGACGTTACTGGGCCGTACATTTTAGGGCAGCCACTGACGTTATACACAGACGTTACTAAGACATACAAGTCAGGAGTAGGTCCTACGGGAGCTCATGATATGTCTTGGGTGTCGCTACCGTCGCACACCGATATGGAAATTAAACCACACACTACTGCTGAACTCGATTAATTGGAAATATGCACCAAGTAATAAGAATGTACATAAAAGAAACCATAACCAGTTTTAATTTTGAACAGCGCCATCTAGGGATTTTCTAAGAAACTAACACCTGCATACAATATTACTCAAAATAAAAAGTTTTATGGTTATGATTAGAACTATTACTTAATGCTTTTCACGTCTTAATTTTTTACGGAATGGACGAAGTCTAAAACTGCCTGATTTGGAGGAAATAAAATTAATTAACAAAGACTACACGAATTTGGACAGCGGGTATTATACAGATTGTAAGAACACACTTACAGTTGATATCGTTAGCATGGCAATATGCTCCCCTTAGGTAGTTTGGGTGGGTAGTTTGTTAAAAAAGAGAACCGCCCTGGCTATTGAGTGAAATAACGTGCTGGCAAAACTGGCACTAAAGCCTGAGCTGCGCATTTAAGCTCTACGACGGTTCTAAGTTATTGGTCAGGGGCCCTAGATCAAAAGACTACGGTTCGTATTATATTCTATCCCTTTTCACTCCATCTCGCAAATCCTTACGCGTGATAGTAGGATAGAATTTAGTGCTTAGCATGTAGCATTTACGTTTGCAGGCTTTTCTAGACCTACGTATCTTGAAGAGACTCAAGAACTTTTATGGATGAAACTAAAAAAACACAATGTAAGTAGTATAATCTATATTTAAGATGCAATAAAGGACAGTGGGACACAATTGCCAAAACAATGATACAGGGACCATGTTTTTTAAGACCATAGACTTAAGGACATGGAAAAATGATTTAAACCGTACTTTTACTTAAACTTAACAGGTTGCCAACTTCACAATGCCTTGGCGTCTACCACCGATTCGGTTCCGCTGTTTTTTTCACTTAATTGTATCACTGATTACATGTTACTTTTACCTTAAAAGTCTTGAACAAAAAAACGTCCACGTTGGGACGAATATGGTAGGTACTTACGTCCATATACTGACCCTAAATTTACTTCGGTAAAACGTCCTCGTGGCGTCGTATATGGTACGTCCTGATATTGACCCTAAATATACGTCAGTAAGACGTACACTTTGTGGCGAATATGGTACGTCCAAAAACTGACCCTAAATAGACGTCAGCAAAACGTCCTCTTGGCGGCGTATATGGTACGTCCTGATATTGACCCTAAATATACGTCAGTAAGACGTACACTTTGTGGCGAATATGGTACGTCCAAAAACTGACCCTAAATAGACGTCAGCAAAACGTCCTCTTGGCGGCGTATATGGTACGTCCAGATACTTGCCTTTAATTTGACATAAATACGACGTCCTGCTCAACGCGGACCCTAAACTGACGTCACTTTAACGTCTGCTCTCGACGAATAAATGACCGACCCTATTATGACCTATAAGTGACGTACCTTATACGTCGCTGACGTCAGTTTGCTACCTGGGAAATACTTATACTCTGTTACAGGAATGTAAAATGTTAATATGTATAAATAAGTGAACATATTTTCCTCAAAAAATATCTGAAAAAAAAACAAGCAATACTTTAATCACAAAATGTGTTTCGTTTTTAATAAAATAGTAAAGTAATATATAAAAGGTTTCGTATTTCATCCAACATATAGTATGACGAAGGTCGCCCAAGATATATAGACGGGTGTATCGCTCGTCACCTGTCCGACTATAGATGCGATCGCGATGCCATTATGTTTGCTCAATCGTCAAAAATTCTTTTGTCCACGGAGATAAGCCGCACGCACCACTGGGGTGCGTAAGTACTACGATAGAGCGACGATCTTTGTAGGGATTAGAATAAGGTTGAACTGTAGATAAAGTTTCGTATGAAATATTTGAAGAATTGAGAACTAAGTAATACCTATGGTAGAAGTTCAATAAATCCTAAATCGACCCGTGACCCGTATATTTATGATGTCATTGTAGTAGTCATAATAATTCAAGAAAAAAAAATACATATAAATAATCACAATTTTTCGATTTTTGAACAAAGAGAGTCCACTAAGAATTTTTGAAATCAGCCCATGAAATAGAATTTTTGAAATTAGGAGTTCATTTCGTACTAGCGGCGTATCGCAACTCGCAAACACCACAATCACCTGACGTCACTCAACCGGCAAGCTCATTTTGAAAAAGTTACCAAAACTAACAGGGTTCCTAATTCAAAAGACGAGGAAGAAAAATAAAACGTCAGAACCCATTTGAAATTAGAAGGAGTTAATTTCGTACAAACGGCGTATCGCAACCCGCAAACCTTGCAGACACCTGACGTCACTCAACCGGTAAGCTCGTTCTGAAAAAGTTATAAAAACTAACAGGGTTCCTAATTCAAAACAAGAGGAAGAAAAATAAAACATCAGAACTCATTTGAAATTGGAAGGAGTTGGTTTCGTATGAGTGACGTATCGCCGCTCGCAGTCACCTGACGTCGCTCAGCCGGTAAGCTCGCTCTATTCGCTCTGAAAAAGTTTTCGACTGCTCCCTGCGATAAGGGAGTTCATGTCGCCGAGTGCGAATACAAACGTGTGCAGTTAGCCTACAGTATTTCTGGGTTTTAGTACTTCTTTACTTTTGAACGTTTTTTTTATAGATGCAATTATATTCAGTTCCTATCGACTCAATAAATTCAACCAGTAAGTTTTGATTGATTTGGAAAAACAATACGAAAAAGCTAAACTGTAGTTGGATCCATAGATTATGTTTTTTTATGTATTTTGATTGTCTGCTTTGTTTTCAATTGGGTATTTTCCTGGGTCAAATATTATGACATACGGTACTATTACGGAAATTAAATGTCACAAACTAATGTCACTGTCATGATCATATCCATTTTCAATGTGATTTTATGCAGAAAAACTGATATTAAGAACGCAAATTTGATTTCAATAAACTATGACGTAATCTGCCTGTATTTCATACAAATTCCATAGAACATGTTTATTTTGACGTATAAAAAAAGTATCTGATTTTACTTGTTGGAAATTAGCGGAATCTGTTAGGTTTTTTTTACTAATCTCTTCTTTTAAAGATTTAGTTTGTAAAAGTGAAAATATCATCGGTTACAGTTGGTTTTGAAAATTGTTTAAGTAGCCTATTTCCCGCGTGAAACACCTGTTAATTTGCAGGATAGTGCCACGCAATATAATATGCGATGCGCGATAATGGCGTCTACTCGATGGACTTTCATTTCCCGCGCACGTCGCTCGATAACAAAGAAATGACATATTTAGAACAAGCCTGAAATCGAAATGGCAACACCGCCGGCGACGCGCGACAGCCGTCAGTGCTGCCAACGTTGCCAACTAACGCGAGATTTTAATTTTCGAATCCATCCACCGAGTGACGTTCGTCTCCCGCGCTTTTGTTACAAACGTCAAATCGACATCTCGATTGCTTCCTCCGCGCGCGAAGAATTCCCACTTTTTTAAAAACTGTCAAATATGAATGACGTGCACTGATCGCGGTTTTCGCGAATAGGTTTTTACTTGAATTCATTTGATTGATTCCAATTGAACTTTAGACAGCTTGTTGGATCTTGGCTTTACTCTTTCGACAAAAATTGGTCTGAAGGGGTGTGATATCATGTTTTCTATCTATATTTCAATTTTCATTTAACATCTGAAATGTCAGAAAAAAATCGTCATGTCACTTGGCCATAATCTGAAACGTTTGTGCACTCCGGATAGTCAATAGAAAATCAAGCTACTTATGTATATAATATCATAAATTGATGGAAGTATCATAACATACATCCCATACACAACACAACACGTCCAGAATCATAAAAAAATACTATGAAAAAGAGTACAAAGGATTATGTAGATGGCCCAAGCAACTAAACCCACAACAACCCCAGTACCTCTAGATAACGACTGATCCTGATCGGGTTGGCTAAAACATACGTCACTTAGTTTTAATATCTAATCCTTAGTTAGACTAAAACTTGAACGAGTTTTAAATTCAAGTCAATGTTCGACCAACGCTACACAAAACGTATGCACCTAAAACTTTTCAATGCTCTAAAAATTGGGTAAAATTTGAAAAATATGAATAGACTGGCCGCCGGCGTCCGTCACTATCTGTGTTCCGCACGAGCGCGCACGATACTCCACGATACTCGATTAAAATAAGAATGGCTCAACACTATTGTGGCGGGACCTTCCGAGGAGGTTGCCTGTAATGTGTTCACAAGCTTGCAGTTACTGGCTGGGTGGCGAAGCGATTATAACAGGAACTAGTGGCAGTTCGTTGTCTTTGATGTTTTACTTATTAATACTGGCAGGTTGATGAATATTTTAGATGGCAGTGATGGCATGAAAAATGAAGATCTGGTCAGGTTAGGTTAAAAAGGTTAAGCCTTAACTCATTACACATCTGACACTTGTAGCAAAGGTTCATCTACTACTTCAGTAATTGCAAGAAAGATCAAGGAGGGTAGGAGTAGGACCATTATGATTACAAACTGACAATTGTTATAAAAGTGTAATCTTTATCAAACACCTATTTAAAATTAAAACTTTCTTAAGGAGGTATAATAACAACCGCATAATGTCCTGGCAAGTAGCAAAAAGAGAAAAATAAAAACGGCAACTAAAACAAAGCCGTCGAGACACTTAATCGAAATAGAGGCGCAATAATCCAACATGGCGTCTGCAATTCGACTGCAGATGCAATTGTCACGGGCCGCTGGGTCTGCCTGCTCCTTGTTTTACCCGATTGCTCGATTACTCGATTCTCGTTTTTTGTCGTGCCCGAGCGGCGATACCGCGCGTTGTACATTGAGACCTGTCATATCGACTCTTTGTTCGGCGTGTAGAAAAAAAAATAGGAAAAACGAGATAAAAAGTCTCTCGGAGCAAATTGGGCGTCTCTGTTATAAACAACGGAGGTGGAATGTTACGATAGCGGACAATAAATGTCCGATCCATTTGTACGATGCGAATTTGTTGATTGTTTCGACCCACCGGTGCTTTGTTGCGGTAGTTTTGGCGCGCTTTTCGCTGTCACTTTGACATTAAATTTTTTCTTATTTTTCGTTTATCTGTTTTCGATTGAATTGAGTTTGGAAACAATGCTCGAACAGCCTTGTGTTATTTACGTTCGGGGATCGGTGTTGCATCCTTAATAGGTATATCTGGACAGTGCAGAGGCGTTATCTGCAAGGTTGGGGGTAGAGAAGGCCGGAGCGCGCTCGGGGGTGGGCCGATATGAATCACTAGGAGTAATGGCTGCAATATCACGTAGTGCACTTTGTCAACTGGTTGTAGCCTCGAAGTTGCATAGATAATACTGAGATTGTGGTTCCAAGAGAGATGTTTGTTTGTGATCGATGTAGCCGCATTCGGCTCTGTACTTTCGAATGTAGGTAGTTCAATATTTGGAACTTACTGCATTGTTGTTGTTTGCGATTTCGAAGATGCAGTAAACACAAACCTATTTGAGTTTTATTTAGTTGTAACATCTTTGTTTATTTACTACAAAATATATTATGTACTTACTACTCTCTTATCGAGTGTCATTTACAGTGAGTCTTATGTTCTGTATTGTTTATGGATTTTGACATTCTATATTTCAAAGAGCTTTGTAAGAGTTCTTCAAGATTATGATTAGCAACTTCAATTAGTCTCTTTTTGTCAAGTTGTTACATTTTGCATTTTTAAAAGGCATGTTCAAAGTGTACGTAACAAAGACTTGACCACGAACGATTGGAATCGGAAAAATTACCGCATTTACTGCTCAGTCAGGCAAAGATTCCTTCCACTCAGCGCCGTATCAATAACTCCTCGACGCCGGCGAAAAGACGAGCCGATGCAATCTGGAGCACCATCGAGGGTCGGCTCGTGGCCAATCTGCGTTTGCGACGCGATCGAGTGCCGCAGTAAGCTCTAGCTGTGGGATTGTACTTGTGCTAAGGGGTGTGATTTTGCCATTG
This sequence comes from Acrobasis consociella, assembly GCA_963555685.1. Classification (NCBI taxonomy): domain Eukaryota; kingdom Metazoa; phylum Arthropoda; class Insecta; order Lepidoptera; family Pyralidae; genus Acrobasis; species Acrobasis consociella. The sequence goes on from OY743106.1 coordinate 3,118,236, forward strand.
ACTTTTTTCGCTTTAGTCTTTTACTTTGTGAAATGCTTACTCGTTAAACTACATATTTGTTGTATGTAACTTATTTTTTTTTATCAAGATACTAAATGATTCGTGTCTCTATTACAGATTATATTTACATGTAGAGTCCATAGAATCCATATTTTATGCCACAAAATATCCCTACCGTGAATTAAGCTAGCTATGGCACGGCACATATCTAGCTTACGGCCATTAAACCTATAAAATTAAGGTTATGGTCGATCAAAATCTGTAAATATCACTGCAATCTTTGCCACACCCTCTTCAGAGGCAGTATTTCAAAAATTCCAAATACCGTCGTGAGAACTGCGAAGCATTTATATATCAGTTGCGCAAGCGCCGATGCGATCGAGATGCTAGGATTGTAGGAGCTAATGATCGTATTGGGTTGCTTTAAAGGCCAGGACTAAATCGTTTCGACTTTAGAATTTAGGTGAAGATAATTTGTAAAGATAGTTTAATCATGGTTTAATCTTTATCGGATAATATACTTAATCTTATTGGAATAATTTAGATCTTTTATGTTATGACACTTATGACATCCATCCCCCTCTGAAAATTCGTTGAATTACAATTTTGTGTTATGTCTCGTATCTTTTGCAAAAATCCCTTGATTTTTTTTTCTGAAACTGATGAAACTAAGGATGTGTATTGACCATTGAAAAGAGGAAGTAGCTATCTTCAATCAACCTGAACGCTTCTTCTTCTAGTCTCTTGCATCCCTCGGAATAGAGTGGGACCACAGATGAACCGATCGACATTTTGACTCACCCTTTTTGCTTGCGTTGTTTCACAATGTGAATTTGGTTGTGACTTGTAATTACTTACCTGTAAATAATAAGAACATAATATTTAGTAAATCAACAATTTTAAAAACGTATAATGTTATTTTTTCCGTTTATACACGCTGACTTTTCATTGGTTTTGGATAAAAAAATGTCGTATAGTAAATCAATTCCTCTATCCATATACGTAATCCAAATTTCTGTATGTCAAAAGATAAAAAAGTTGCGTAAATGAATTTCGATCGAGACCACGTAGTTATACGCCGGCCAACAGCTGCGAAATGTCGATGACCACGGCCGGCCGGCGGGCGGTGTATGGCGGCGGTACTACTAATTGATCTCACAATTTTACTTTCGAGTTTTAGACAACATTTTTTGTTCCTGAATTTTTATTTTGACTAGCTGATTAGGTCTTACTAACGATGCCTATGAAGTGGCCTTCGGCTTCAAAACCAATGAAAAATCACCGTGTATATACATAAAGAATTTCTATTTACAAAATATACTGCATGTACATATACATTTTTATGATATCAAAATGAAAATTTATGAAATATCCACAAATACGCATACAGTCCTAAATAGTCATAGCTATATATAGTAAGTACTTTTATAAGGTCTAACAATATACACTGAAATTATTTTATGGGTGAATTCAGTCCGTGATACTGAACAACTTTCCCCAAGGAACACATGTCAAAATATGAAAAATAATTTAATTACATACATACATACATACTATCACGTCTTTATCCCTAATGGGGCAGACAGAGCATTTTGGGTCTTGCGGTTCTGTACAGAGCCCAGGGCCGCATGACCCAAAAGCCACTTTTAGCGTCATGGTGGGCGAGAAGATGGAAAAGCAATCAATACAGTGACGGGTTGCTAGCCGCATCGCCTTTTAAAATGATTCGCATTTTTGCCCATTCCCTCTATCGGTTTTTACGATCTGCGCGGGAAGAGAAGCAGCTGGTACATTCTAAGTTTTTTCGTTTCTCCCAGACCAGCATGGGAGTAATGGGAATAATTTAATTAGACCTTATATAAGCATTTTCTTTGTTTTAACACTTTTTGGGATGAATTTATCTGCGTGATTTCTAGTAAAATAAATATAAAACACATGTTAATTGAGCTACGAAAGTAGATAAACAATACAATGTCAGATCGCTAAGAAATATTGTGAATGCAAACTTTATGAATATTAAGTGCAATGAATCAAAAGCAAAACAATGTGATTATCCTCTCGCGTTCTAGCGTTGTGCTGGTCCGAGTCTGAGGCGGAAGCGGTTACTGTTTTAATAATTGAAGTAATTTAAATTTTCAACAAAAATAACAAACGAATTTATTTTTTTCAGGAGTTGCTTCTATATCTTCCGAGTTTTTCATAATATCTTTACCAAATTTATATGGGACCAACTTGGTAAGTACAAACGCTTTTAGATAAAAATAATCTTTAAAATCGGTTTTCAAGTGGCAAAGACAGAGCGTAATAGTCTTTATTCTACTCGTCTAGTACTAATTGCATACGTTGAAAATAGTTATGATCGAACATGATGATGATGATGATGACAAACCCCTTATTGTACAAGAAATCGGCTCGATTCGGTCAGTCGTTCAAATATATATTATGATAAGTTACCTACATAAAATATGTGTGCAAACTGCGAAGTGTAAGGAAATGATTTTTTCATCAATTGATGACATTGATGTGTGTAGCTGTTATGTGCGTATCAATGACAGAAAATAATAAACTTTAGAGTGACCTCATCTCTGGTCTGGGAGAAAAGATATCCTCCTAGATTATTATATGATTTTATAAATAATTTTCCCGCGCATATCGTAGAAGGTGACACGTCTAGCAACTCATGACTATTCTGATTCCTTTTCCACCTTCTCACTCATCATCATGCAAAAAGTGACCTTAAAGTCTTGCGACCTTATGCTCTGCCTCTTAGAGCCTCAAAACCCAAAACGCTCTGTCTGCTCCATAAGGATAAAGACGTGATAGTATAAACGTTAAAGGGAACATACATACTACGCCTATCCCAAAACCCACACCCGCTGGATGTTCCTCCTTGTACCATTTTGCAAGTTCGACAAGAGGCGAGCTCAGGAAATGAAGCGGCCCCGGCGCGATAGCTCGCCAGACAAAGAAGATGCCACTTCTTGTAAATACAGAATATGACAAATTGACATGATACCTACCACTTTTTTAACAATGAAGTATTTATTGAGATTTTTAAAAAATTACCGTCATTTGAAAATTCTAGCTCTTCTACATTTGAGCGCCTGGCTCTTATTGGTGACATTGTACGGGCTAGCACAAAGAGCTTTAACCCTGAATATAAAAAAGAAAAGACTAATTAATAATATATTATAGAATAACAATAATAAAATAAGAACAAATTGCTGGTATTCACAAATCAAATCAAATCATCTTTATTGTGGAAACACAGGTTACAAAAAGATCTTAAAATATACACAGTGGATTACTGTGTGTGCAACACGCTTCGTCAACATTTTCTCAGATCGTAATCTGCAACTCACTTCGTATACATTTTCACAGATCGTAATCCGCAACACGCTTCGTAAACATTTTCACAGATCGTAATCCGTAACATGCTTCGTCAAATATAGATTTGTCAACTTTGTAACATAATATGTGTAAATGTTATAAAGTTGACAATCCTGGGTCATTTCACTGATCTTGTTGATCTTGCAAAAATCTTTAACTGTAGTGGAGATTTCTTTTTGCCTATGGCGGTAAATACTTGAGAAGTACTGCCTTTGCCCCCGTTTACGTACGAAGTAGCTTGTAAACGTCTTTGTTCAAGAAAGCTGTGAAGAAGTTTCTTTAGAGTCGGTCGGCTAAATCATTTGAGCCATGTGGTAAATCCTACTTCCTATCCTACTATCCTACTCCTACTAATATTATAAATGCGAAAGTAAGTTTGTATATTTGTTTGTTTGTTACCTCTTCACGCCTCAACTACTGAACTGATTTGGATGAAATTTGGCATGGATATAGCTTGATACCCAAGGAAGGTCATAGGATATTTTTTTTTATTATATTAGTTTTTATCTTGAAATTTCCACGGGGAGCGAAGCCCGCGGGCACAGTTAGTAATAAATAAATTAATAAAAAACGACGGGTTGCACTCTGGGAGTGCCGGCAGAAGTGAAAACTTGAATATTAACATTGTGCATTTGTTACACACACGAACATTCGCGCAAGCGCCCTGCGCCGCTTAAACGAAACAGCAGGCGCAGGCATACATTTTCGCCGCGCCGTAGAAAAAGACGGGGATACTCCCTCTCCTACGCCGCGACAGCTGTCTACTCTCTATCCGTCTTACGAATTTTCGATCAGGTCACGTGTCCTGACGCGAGTTTAACATTTTTTACCCATTCCAAAAAAAGTGCACAACGCTGCTAAAGAAGTTTTCACTTCAATAATATTATTGTGGTAATGGAATAACAAATTATCGAAGGAAGATATCAACCATTTTGAGTATTGATTTTTAACAGCATGAAAATGCTCGAATTATTATCCAAATTAAAACAACATGCGATTAATTTGGATAATCCGAGCATTGTTATTAATGCTGTTAAAATAGATAATTAAAACAAAGCCTTCTTTACTTCAATCAACTTTCAATTCATCTAAAATTGAATTAAGTTGAAAACCACACTTCAAAATAGTGGTGGTAATCAAGAATAACGCATGCGTGTGCACTATGTGATGAGACTGATGAGAAAATTCGTCAAGGTGATAGGCGAAGTCATGATAGCACTAATTGGTATTGCACTCGCGGTGTTAACCTTTCCACCGCGAGACTTTATATCAGTTGTCGTGCCCCCAGAGCGCGAGACATGGTAAATCTAACATACCTATCTACAACCAAAAACGGATATGGATACGTAAGTTATGTGCCATACGAGCATTTTTTGTTTGTCACAAATATGTGACCTTCGCGGAATGGGCCCGACAATGTTTGTCACATATATGCGACGCTCGCGGTTAAAGGGTTAACGTGAGGGTAGTGGATTCAAATCCCTTTCGTGGCGGAATTTTTCATCACATATTTTAATTTGGAAAATAAAGAAGCAATTCCTGATAAAACACTACCTCAAAACCATACAAACAAACAATTTCTTCAGCAATTTCAAACAGAACAAAACATTTCGCATAAACATATTTATCAAATATCCGGAACGATCCAGCTAAACATCGCAGAGAGCTCGAGTTTCCGGTTTTAAAGTAACAGATAAATAGACTAAGGGCAATCAAGCGTGTGCATCTTTAAATTAAATAATGTCGCGGATCGCGTGAAAATTAGGCAGGGCACACACTTGCTGACATTTATTTCATGACTTTACTTACTATCCTGGGGGTAACTCCATTAAATGATACGATAGTCCTGCGATAGTGACGTCCTATTTTTATGTCAAACAAAACTAGACTTTATCATCAAACATTAATGCTCAGTGTTGCTTGACACTAAAACACATATTCGCGTTTCGACCGTTGCGCACTGCTTTTGGAGTAACTCCCCTGTGCTTACTTGCTTACTATTCTGGCTCAGCGACCCAAGCTGAGTCTTGGCCTCAGCACAAGAGCACGCCAGCGCTCTTGGTCCTGTGCTAGCTCTTGCCAGTTGTTTTATTTCATGACAGATTACACAAATTGAGAGCGATAATGCATTGCATTGGATAGGTCCACACTATCACATCTTTAGATATCCCCAAAAGATTACAGAACATTTTGGGCTCTTTTAGCATATAAATCTTAAGATTTTATAACCGATGTGGCTTATAAACTTTCGCTTATTAACCTTACACCAGAAAATCGGGACTATTGTGTGTAGACTTTAGTGTATCTGGCTGGATGCAGGCCGCTTCTGATCGGTCGTTTTGGAAATCCTTGAAGGAGGCCTATGTCCAGCAGTGAACTTTCTGTGGCTGACATCATATTTGATTTTTTTTGTACAATATAGTGTATTGTGTTTTAAAGTGGAGATACATTTAAATAGAAACAAATATAATCGATTATACTATAGATAGATATTTATTAAATAAATAATAGAAATTTCGCTAAACAGTTCGCTTGCTTAAAGAATTCAGATAAATCCTAACAAATCGACTAGCAGATAAACAAAACACAAAACGATTGTTAAGTGTAAATCCGAGCGAAGTCCCATCACTAGCAGGAAATTAGCAGTGCTTCCCCGGATTATGGCGAAATAAGATATTGTTTACACCATCTACACGTTCATTCGTTCAATTCATTCGTTTGAATGATGCTCCTTTGTTCGTTCAAAATGATTTCGAGCGAAAATTCCGATCGGATCATAGTTTGTTTTGTTGAGTTTAGGATGGTTATTAAGGATTTAGGGTTTCAATAGTGCCAAAAATTAATTATTTGATAATGTTAGGACAATAAAACGTTACAAAGTAATGTCACTTGTAATTTATGATTAATTACAAGTGATATTATTTTGTGTCATATCCAATTTGAATTAGTTTTATTTATGCAAGAAACTACGACGTCACGACGTGCTATTTTATACAAATCCCATATTAGTAAAAGTATCTGATTTGACTTCTCGGAAATTAAAACTAGGAAGGGTTAGGATTAGGAATAAAGAAAAAAGATTTAAATTCAGATGTGGGTTAAATAAGTGTTTAAGTTTGGGAGAATTTTTTTATCAATTTGAATGAAAACTTAAGATTGGGAATGACATAATTCGGGACAGATTTTTTGCAGGCAACCCTATACCACCGTGTTTATAATAAAATAATCTTTATTTTTATTTAATTTTAATTCAATAATCACACCGGTGCAAAATGCTACATCTGCTGGCAACCCGAGAGTTGTGACCGGAGAAGAATAGGCAACCTAACGTTTGCATATTCTATGGGCTTCATACTTTCGATTGGTATAGAATTTGTCTAATAAGCAAACCGGTGAAATATTTTAAAAAAATGTTTTTTTTTAAAATTATTAATTAATCATATCCTGGACTGTTTGTTAGGCATCCCATATGCAATATAATTATTGACATATTAAATTATATATTAAATAAGTTTCATCAAATAAGCATCTCGGTGAAGGTCGCTCTATATCGGGATTCTATACTAATAGTAATAGTAAATGACTAAACATATTCCACATTCCAGATACGTATCAAGGGCGAGAAACGGGAAAAAAATGAAATAAATTCGATATGACATTTAGATGGACGGAATAGGAAATTGAAGCAAGATTCAGGATCGAGCAGATATTGAATATTGCGCGTCTTAGATAGTGACGTGTATGGAAATGTTCTGCTTGGATGTCGTTTGATTTGTTTGCTGAAGAAATGTCAATAGAAATATATTTTGAATAACTAATTTATGAGGAATGAATGCGAGGTTTTGCAGTGATTATATTTTAAATATTTTCTGTGAATAATATTTAGATTGATTCACAAAATTGTTTTGTATTTTGTTGATAGGTAAGTATTTTTTCTTAACTTGTAATTTTTGAAATAGCAAAGTCCAAGACTTGGGCAAAACAGTCAAAGAAATAACAGTTAGGCTACTGTTATATTTATAAAATAGTGTGCTGCTCTTAAATAATATAATGAAAAATCTACCTATTTCAAAAGTGTAAGACGAAAAATCGGCGCTCTATTTCATCAGTAACATAGCATTATATTATATATTTAACTGATTTAAGATATTTAATTTAAGATAAATGTATACACGGCGGTAAAAATAAACAAAAATTGGTAAAATCCGAGATAGAAAAAGTGACTTGTCATAAAATTAGTTTTACTCCGCAAAGAACAAGCAAGTGTAAAAACCGCTAACACCCCATATTTACAATCGCCTATTTAAAACCCAGTCCCGTCCATAAACCCGACCTCACATAACTCAGTGTGCACAGATTTTAATATAAAGATAAGGCGTGGACAGGCACACGGAAAGGAGGCGATTTCGAGATGTATGCGTCGTCACGGACTGCTCCAATATCCGAGGCAGAATTGAAATATCTGACCTCGAGTGTGCACCGCCACCGCCTTATCCGAAAGGGGATATGTAAACGTCATGCCTACCCATCGCCTTATAAACAATTGTTTCTCTTCCTTGTCACTAGATGGCGCTATAAGGTAATAATTAAAACATTAAAATCTTTTATTACTATTTTTAAGTAAAATAGTTTCCTACTTCTAATTAATTAAATGTGACTCATAGGAAATGCAATAAAAGGCCATACCCAAATTTTCCGGGATCCAGTGGCGCCCCCATTTGAAATAAATCATTTGAAAAGAAACAGTGACATAATTTAAAATTGTGCCTTGATCAAACCCTGGATAATTCTTCAAACTACTTATTTTATAAACTACTGTTTATAGTCTAAAGTGACAACGTGAAGCTTTTCCACGCACATTAGCCAAAAGTGGCCGTTTTTCGCAAATGTGCGTAGAAAAGCTTCACGTTCTCACTTTAAACTATAAAAACTATTTTAAAAATTACTTTAAATGAGTATCTAGAACTTGGTCAAGACACAATTTTAAATGATATCTCCGTTTCCTTTCAATTGATTTATTTTAAATGGGGGCGCCACTGGACCCCGGAAAATTCAGGTATGGCCTTAATTCAAATCTTTCTTTGTTACTTTTTTTTAAACAACTTATATAAGGTACCATAAACATAACACCACACTGAGCAAGAGGCGGCATAACATCGCTGCATCATCGCTGCTTCTACCACGTTCGGTGTAATCCAAACAAAACATCAGCAAAAAACTTGAGAGGTGTCAAGGGACACCCGGATGGAACGAAGTTTCTTTCGATTAATTAGGAAAGAGAGAGAGAGAGAGACAGACAGAGAAACACGCGCACGCCGCACGGCTTACAACTATAGCAAAAAGTGTCGTTACAACTTTTGGTCTTATTTTTTTCCGTCTAGACCCCTTTCGCAACGCGCGATAAGGACCTTCGTTCCAATAAATAAAAACGCAAAACCTATAGGTTTCGCGTTAATTCCCATATGTTCCATATTATCCGTATTACACGATCTAAATAAATAACAAACCATCCCGAATGAAAGGAATTCAGATTTCATTTACTTTGTAAAATATTTCAGGAAAGAAATAATAGGCATTTACATATAAATAAGGAAAGTTTCTGAATTAGCAAAATGGACAAACCTACCCAGTTTTATAAACATTTAGCCGGAACCTATTAATGAATACGTGATGGAATACATGAATGAATTATAAGGATATTCTTTGTTTACATGTTTAAGGAAAAATTGTACCTACTTCTCATTACAATTGAATTGAAAAGGAAAACCAAAATCCACAGCAGATATTATTCATTCGAATTTCAGTCATTCATAGAAATTCTGATAGTTTTGCAACACAGGGAAAATATAACTTAGTGTTGGAAACTGAGTCATAAACATATTATAAGTAATACCTATGTATAACGTTTGTATACGTGCTGAAACGCATGGAATTGAAAAAGGATGTTTTAGTAGTTTATTTTTGAAACTTTTAATTTAAACCAATATTGTAAAGGTATTTTATAAACAATTTATTATATTTATATATTAAAACTTAAATAAGTTCCTATTAAAAAAAAATAATATACAACGTGGAAGGAATATACCCGTAATAAATCGAACCACGGGCTATACTAGATCACTATATCATAATGAAATTAAAATACAAAAAAAAAATTCGCCTCCGTTTCCGTACAAAAGTATGCAGCCGCCCGAACAATTTGTATGGGAATGTCAAACTTTTTGTTTGTTTTTTGACTGTTATTTTATTATTATAATATAGTGATCTTGTATATAGCCTGTGGTTAAATTTTTAACGGGTATGTCCCTTCCACATTGTATATACAAAGTTATATTTTACTTATACTTATAAATAAGCACAAAAGTTTTTATGAATTCACGCCAAAACGCTTAAATAGATTAACATAAAATTTTGTTTGTATATAATTAATTTGGCTTGTATATTACATGGATGCAAGCCGCTCTAGATCGGTCATTTTGGAAATCTTTGGGAGAGCAGTCCAGCAGTGGACGTTATGCGGTTGAAATGATGATGATGATGATGATTATTGGATTGACCTTTGGATACTTTTTATTTCAATTTTATCCTGAACTAAATGTGGCATTCCATGCTGGTCTGGGAGAAAAGAAAAAACGTAGAATGTACCAGCTGCTTCTCTTCCCGCGCAGATCGTAAGAGCCGATCGAAGGAATGGGCGAGATCATGGTAATGGGCGATGCGGCTAGCAACCCATCACTATTTTGATTCCTTTTCCATCTTAACGCCCACCACCGCGCTAAGCGTGGCCTTTGGGTCTAACGGCCCTGGGCTTTGTCTACCCCGTCAGGGATAAAGACGTGAACATGTATCTGTATCTAAATGTGGCATTCTCGTGTGATTTTCAAAATAACCTTTAAACACGCCAGCTCCAGTTAGTAATAAATATGTATCGATACGTACCTACTCATGCCCTCAATATTAATGTAAATAATAAATCGAGAGGTTATAAAACAATCGATTGAGTCACGCATTGAGTCATCGATGCATCGATAAACCTACACATACGATGCTCGTGCTATCTATATTAATATCTCCCGCAAATAGTGATTACATTCAAACCGACTCTATTGATCTATTGATCTTTGCCCAGTAACTCATTATGGTCGAATAGCTAGCAAGCGTCTGCGACTTTGTCACCTGATTCATGTTTAGTTTGATCCAACAAGCATATAAATCATCATTTCAGCCGCATAACGTCCACTGCTAGATATAGGCCTCTCCCAAAGATTTCCAAAATGACCGATCTAGATCGAGAAAAAATGCCAAGTAGGTATAAATTTTTTTAAATCTTTATTGTACACATTTTTATACATTATCTTGACTTTGACTGCCTTCGTGATCCAGTGGTCAAGGCGTTGGCCTCGTATTCCCGAGAACGTGGGTTCAAATCCTACTTGGGAAGCAAACGTTGTGAAAAGTCGTTTCCAGTCTGGTTAGAATATTGCAGACTTGAATCACGTGATTATCCGAAAAGAAAGATGATTCCGTATTTAGGGCAAAATGTAATGAATCATTTTACACAAATCTATATTTTTTATAGGAAAACGTATTTTGATCTACCAGAGGTGTAGAACTAGTAAATTATCAAACCAAAGAGTTATAGGTGTAAGGTTAATCGAGGGAGTATCGTACAAACGTTACATAGGACCAGTAAAGCATCGACCAAGTAAAACATCGTAACAATAATTTTGCGATACATCATGTTACGTAAAGTGAAAATCGCAACACCATTTTTCGAAACGAAATAGGGCAGTCCTCAAAAAGTGTCTAGGTACTTTTAGCATAAATTACGCCAAATAAGCGGACATACCGCAGACATCGGCCGTCTGTAGGCCGTCTAGCCACCCATCGCGAGCTATCTCCAAGTACGTTGCCTGCTTTCATACACACAACACAACTCAAGACTGATTAGTCACAAATGTCATTACATGCTGTAGGATTTTGAACTTTAACACTGGTCAATAAGATTAAATTTTACAAGGAGTTAAGAATAACAAAATGCCAGAAAAAAAGAATCTTTAAATCGGAAGCGGTGGTATAAAAAAATCATGCATTTCTCAATTCGGCCCTGGATAATCGTAACCAATCAAATTACATCCTTATTTTAAAAACATTAAGATATATTTTCATATTTTTTTTGGTGTGAGATACGTCGTTCTTGTTTCGTTGTGCCGTGTGTCGCAAAAGGCTGCGCACACGTGCATTGAAAGGCAAATCGATTGATTAAAGATCTCTAACGGAACCCTTCGTGTGAATCGGATTTTTCGAGAAATCTGTGATTCACGATAGAATTTTTTTTTGTCGAGTCGCTTATATATTTTAACTGGATGGACTAACCTAGGCAAACTATGCAAGTGATTTCCTTCTCATTTTTTTTAACTGATGGTAAAAAGTCACCCTATATGTTTAATTAAAAAAATCTAGGTCTATGGCTTTTCGCAACTATTATAATTATTATATCGTACTTATGTTGAGTCATTCATATTGAACCAACGTAAACATAGAAAATCACTTTTTTTCGAATAACGCTCCAGAAATGAAATAATTTACCAGAAGCTTGTTTGTTTGTTTATAAAGCTTTATTGTACAAAAGAAAGAACACATACAAATCAGAAAAGTAAACATACAACGGCGGACTTATCCCGTATAGGGATCCCTTCCAGTCAACCGGCCAGTAATTGAGAGGAATGTTTACTTAATAAGTGTTTGGGGTAGAAGTGGTACAATATAAAACAGAATGGTACTGTACAAATAATATATAAATGTAAACTACATAAATACAACTAAGATAAACTTACATATAAGCATACATAAATATATATACAAAATATGCCTAAAATATATATTTATATACCTAATATATAATATAAACGGGTGCGTATTGCTTGATATAATTACATTTTATATATTTACATTTTAATAACGTTCATAAGATATAATGTTAATTTGACATAATCATTAAGGTATATATTTTTAATAGCTATAATATTTATTACATTTTCATTTTAAAAAGCATAAAATCATTTATATAACGTTTATGTACACTAAGCATCACCTGTTATACAACTTGTGCGGTATACAGGACAAAAAGTATATCATTCAAAAAGTATATTGTTGAAAAGACATATCATTCAAAACATATAACTATCAAAATCATATTGTTTAGAAGATATATGACTTATAAACCATACCATCTAAAAAGTATAGACAGGCAGACGAAAATAATTTAAATTTGGAAAATCTCATAAACTTTAATTTTCTTATAAAAAAAACTCAAGGTATAGGATAGGTTTATAAAGGTGCAAAGTTTAAACAAAGAAGTAGGCAATGTTCATTAAGATATTTTATAACATAAAAGAAACTGTGAAGAAGATACCCAAAAGTGAGAGCAAACATAAAAATAAAATATCTAAATTTGTCAGTAAACGATTAGATTAGTAAAAAAATCTGACTAGAAAATAGTAAAAAAAGAAGTCATATAGGCTACAAAAACTAACCAATTTTTTTATTAACAAAAAAATCTTGCCAATAGCCAAGCTATGAAAACAAATTTTTCACCCAAGCCTCAAGGTATGAAAAATTTGGTTACACATACAAAATGCGCGCGCATTTTGTATGTGTAACCAAAATTTTCCGCCCAAGCCCCAAGGTATGAAAAATTTGGTTACACGTACAAAATGCGCGCGCATTTTGTATGTGTAACCAAAATTTTCCGCCCAAGCCCCAAGGTATGAAAAATTTGGTTACACGTACAAAATGCGCGCGCATTTTGTATGTGTAACCAAAATTTTCCGCCCAAGCCCCAAGGTATGAAAAATTTGGTTACACGTACAAAATGCGCGCGCATTTTTTACGTGTAACCAAATTTTCCGCCCAAGCCCCAAGGTATGAAAGAAATAAAAAAAAACTAACTTATTTTTTACGAACCGAAGCCCGCGACTTCGCTCGCGTGGACTTTATGTCTCTTGAAAATGCTCATCAGGCTGAACAACTTTTACTAAGGCACCATTTTTATATCTTTTATAGTTTAGCTAGACCAGTATAGTTCTGCATCAGGTGTTCTTCCAAAATTATTTATACCCTGTATGTTGCCCAGGCTTACAGCTATATAACTAAAAAAGTTTAATTTGAATCCGTCCAGCATTTCCGGAGATTAGCGTGTAATAACAGACAAACAGACACAAAGACAAACAGACAGACTTTTTTTAAAATTCTTACTCCATTACTATATCTCCTTCGACCTAATATTTTTTTTGAAATATATCTAATGTACAGACACTTTTTTACTGTTTTATTATATGTATGATATAGATTTAATTTCACTTATTATTGTTTTGTCTATTTTCATTGTAAGAGTAACCATTCACAAATAAGACTATTTCGTACTTTTAAACGTTTCGCACTTATTTTTTATTTATGGCTAACAAACGAAAATTTGAGGAAGGAAATTATCTATTAATGTTAATACGTAATCAGTAATTACATTATGTGACTGCTACATATTAATATATTATTTTCAACCCTCCTGCATTGGCTTGTCTTAATAAAATTATCCGCAACATACTGCCAGGCGCTATATCAAAAGTTTGTTATATCTAATGATGATTATATATAAAGAATCTTCTACTAATCGATTCATATACGCAATGATTATTATGCTTAATAATATATCTACAGAAAGTTTATTATACGTAACGTTAATAGATTTCGAGAATTTTATACGACTTTAAATGTATACGAAAGGTTTGTTAGGTTAAATAATTAATATTTAAACGATTTTATGGGTAAGAAAAGTATGATTTATGATTTTTATCTTTATTGATAATTATACCGACCAAAATTATACATTTCGTTGGTATTTATTCAAAATAATATATATATTGTTGTTCTGTCTTATATTACTTACCCAATATAAACTATATAAAAACACATTAAAGTAATTAGGTAGCTCGAAGTAACTAACTAAAAGCGCAACTAGTTAATCTTCTTTTTCTCGTGTGTTAGTGACTAACACTAGTGTCAGAGTTTTTAAACCGCCGTAAAGGCCTCTGACATGGTTTTAGGTGACGACCAATGTCAAAGACAGTGACCGGGACCGACGGCTTAACGTGCCCTCCGAAGCACGGATCATTTTACTTATCAGACAATCAGGTGATCAGCCTACAATGCCCTAACCAAACTAGGACAACAACACAAAGTCGTTGCCCCCGCCGGGAATCGAACCCGCGACCTCCGGGTATGAGCCGAACGCTCTAACCACTACACCACGGAGGCTACCAGTTAATATATAAATATCAGAGGTGTAGCTGCGTCCACACATAACTGACGAACGAATTCGTACCTATCTCCCGTCACACAGATACAATGTCAGGCCAACACCGTCTCCTACTGTATCCACAAGGTTTCCTTTTAAAAACCATCAACATATTTAAAGCAAATCCAGTCCATGATACTCAACTACTTTCCATAAACATAATTAGCGAAAAACGAAAAAAAAATCGGCTTGCCATACAAATCAGCGCTCAGCACAATGGGTTTGTACTCGTAAGGGAAAGGGCGAAATGTTTTAATCGATTTTTTAAAGAAAATAGTTTGGTGTCATGAACTTAGGCCCAAAAATGTTGCTGTATCAGAGATATCTGACCCCTCCTCTATCTATATCTTGAATTCAAGAAGACTTAATTAAAATCTCTCTGAATACACATTTTCATGTTTATATTATTTTCAGTTTATGAGAAAATTCCAGATGGAGGAGGGGTCAGGTATCTCTGATGCCGACTGTACATTTAGTACAACTAGTCGAAACAAATAGCGAAGGTAAATTTTTACAAAGCCAACATTAAAATACATTCTTTAAAGCCGTTAGGAGTTATCGCCACGTTATCGTCGCGTTATCGTTTCGTTATCGTCGTGCTATCGCCACCCGTAATTAGGACCCGAGTTGTGTGAAATTGTCATAATAGTGGAGTTAAAAATGTTTTTTGGTTACAAAATACACCAAAAAAGTGACTAAGTAACAACCAAAGTTAGACCAAATTACATAATTTAACCAAATTACATAATTTGGTCTAACATAAGTTTTTTGAAAAATAAAAAACAAACTTAATCACCTGATCGTTAACTTGTATGGAAGGATTAAAATTATTTTTTATAATTCTTAAATATAAATGTTTCTGATGGAAATAATCATCCTTAAAAATAGTTTCAGTATATTTATTTAGGCGCTGGACAAAATAAAAATGTTTGACCCCCAATTAAAATTGGACGATTAGGTCATCAGATTCGATATTTTTTTTAAACGAAAAACCGACTCCTCCCCCAAACTACACGACCGATTTTGATAAAATTTCGAAAGTATACCCTCGAAAGTATACCCTTTCAAACAAAATAAGATTTTTCCAAATCAGTCCAGGCGTCGTTGAATAATCAGTGAACAATTGAACATACATAAAAAAAAAAGATTGAGACGAATTGATAACCTCCTCCTTTTTTTAAAGTGGTTTAACAAATTAGCTTGAATATATACCGTCTTATTATAAAAACAGGACTAAATATGTTATACTAGGTTTAAACCATTATCCGCCCAAATCAAGTTGACATCTAGTAAAGTGAAACTAAGTCATCTGTCAATGTCAACTTGAATTGCGTGGTAATTGGTTTAAACCTAGAAACAAAGATAATTCTGTTTTTATAATAAGACGGATAATATTTTGTTAGGTAGACTAAACCATTATAAATAACTTCTACGGGAAGTTATTTAATTGGCAAAGTCCGTACAATAAATATATGAGGTGCTCGGATGATTCGTCTATACGTGTGGTGTACTGCTTCGATAAATGGATGAGGGATAAAAACAATGGACGCGTGTTTATAATTATGTTTTTTAAATATTTAAATCTTCTAATATTATATAATATCCTACTATATCCTACTTCCTACCCTTTCAAACAAGAGAATTTTCCAAATCAGTCCAGGCGTCGTTAAATAATCGGTGAACAATTGAACATACACAAAAAAAAAAGATTGCGACGAATTGATAAACACCTCTTTTTTAGAAGTTGTTTGAATTATTAATAGCTTTAACATATTTTGTTAGACTAACAGACTAACATTTTATTAACCGTTCGTCGAATAGTATAAATTGCTATCTAGTAGGCACTCCGTTCTACCTCTCCGAACCATTTCATCACAAACCCCAACAACACTATAACTCAACAAGGAACAAAGATCGCGTCATTATAAAACACATAAGTCAGGCCTTTCTACGGGAAGTTATTTAATTGGCAAAGTCCGTATAATAAATATATGAGCTGTTTGGATGATTCGTCCATACATGTGATGTACTGCATCGATAAATGGATGTATATTTTTCGGTCGATTTTGTTATTATACAACGCGGAAGGGTAGAAACATACCAGTTATAAATCGTACCACGGGCTATAGTAGATTACAGTATAATGAAATTAAAATAAAGGTCAAAATACAAAAAAAAAATCGACGTTCCCAAAATGCCTGGGCGCCTGCACACTTTTGTTTGAATTTTTTTTTTTTTTTGTTGACAACGCCTCACCCTATGACATATTCTGAGTGTTAAATAAACTAGTTACTGTTTTACATAATTTTTATAAGCTTTAATTTATTTCACCTGTCCGTTCTCTGTCTGTCAGTAATCAAATCTTGCAAGTTAAATTTGACCCACTTCCCGGTTTTCGATTGAGCTGACTGAACGCACGCATACGCATATCGCGTAACGTAAATAAATCACATAAGATGTCACACAAACACGTCTCACCCAGGTTATTTACAAAAAAAGCATCACAGCTCTTAAAAAAAAAAGAAAAACCAAAGAACTTTTAACCAAAGTCCCAAGCAAATCTAGAAACGCTCGGCTCTATAGCGACGATCGTGTGCGCGATACAGGTGCGCGGGCGCAGGTCGCACCTTCGTGACAAAATAATTGTGGCGCATACCTCATCCCGGTTTAATTTACACCTAATAGCGAGATAATCTCATTCTTTTCGCCAGTCTCATTTGCATTTTGGTTTTATCTCGGTATGTACAGTCGAAGGCGTAATCTTTTGGAAATTTGTGACATAAGAAAAATTCTGCGAGTAAAATAAATCAGAGCAGGACTTATCCTGTTCCATGTTAACTATTTAGGTAATTCTTTTAAAGTAATAAAGTGTATCTAATAAAGATCCGTATTTAGGGTTGCCAGCTTCTAAAATAAAACAATATGCTCAATGTACCATACAATGGCGGAACAAGATCAAAGTTTTGTGTAAGATAGATTTAGCGAGGCCTAAAAAAAGTTATACCTATACCTACGGTTTGCCAAAAAGCCTAACAAAAGCTGGACAGGCCAGACATATTAACATTTGACCCGACACGACCCAAAAAAGCCAAACATGAGGCAACCCTATCCGTATTAGATCTTCCGGATCGAAAACATATCTCACATCAATAAGCCACAATAAATATCGATAATCACATCTCGTGAAAGTAAAAGTGAGTGATACAAAGATGACCCCAAACGCGTGTGGTCAGAGGTGATGTATCAAGTTACAGCTGACCGATGTACAACATGTGGGAAAGTCGATATTGTATGATCGAATAGTGTAACTAACTAGATGTTAATCACGTTTGCCGCCCATCTATAGTGAGTTTTTCAATACGGATTTGACTCAGTTTTTTTTTATATTAAGAAGAAATATAATAAAAAAAAATATTTATTAGCTCTAAAATAGGTTAGATTTTGTTTAATTCAGTTAAAAAAGGGAAACTGTCAAGTTATAGAAAAACGCACGTATAGGCATGTGACGTCACTGCCATTAGGTTTTGCGCGTATGCAAGAGATAGCGAGATGTACCCACCAAGCTCCCACTCTTCATTATACTAATATTTGAAATGCTTAATTCCGACCACTTCATGTGTCTGTTTGTGGAATTGTAGTGCTCGAACGGATGGACCGATTTTAAGGTGGTTTTTTACGTGAAAGCTACTTTCCTTGTGGTGGTTCTTTGTCATGTTTGATGAAAATCGGTTCGATCGTTTAAATGTTATTGGGTGTTAACGCTTCAAAGATGGGTTTTGTAATTTACCTGGCAAATAATAGATGGCGCTACGGAGTTCCACCACTTGTCACTAGATAGTATCGTTAGGGGTTTTTTAATTTGCCTAGCAAACAAAATTGTATCTAGTCCGGTTTTGAGCATAGATATACATCAACAGGCTAGGCTTTTGGGTCTTGCGGCCCTGGGCTCTGCATAGAACCGCAAGACCCAAAATGCTCTGTCTGCCCCATTAGGGATAGAGACGTGATAGTATGTATGTATATACATCAACAAGTATACTATAGTCGTATTTATTTTTACGAGTAATAACTATAGTAGGTACATTGTTTTATTTCAGTGACTGTACTGCGGGGAGATGGGGGTGCAATAATGATATTGCGCGCGCGATTGCGTCCGCCGATTGTCGATAGACTCTCGCGCAACTTTAACGTTTATATTTCACTGGCCCGTAAATAAAAATGTTACAGAATAGTAACATCATCTGGGAAAGCTCTAGTTGAGAAGAGTTAACGTTAGATAAACTTATATTACTTTTTATTTGAAAAGCAATATATTGCTAAACACAAGATTTTAATTTAAATACATAGGCTAGGCCTGTGTTAGTTATTTTTCTTTGTCAGTATTGTGTGATAAATTAATTAAACCTTTTGCACGTTAACGTGACTTTACCCCGACGCCAGGCCTAGAAACAATAGTACGATTTCGACCACCTTAGTTGTTAATGGCTTCTCAGTCACGTGACCGTTTTGCAACTATATGTCGCTCAAAAGGTTAAAGTAAAAAGCGTAGCATCGCTTTAGGATTTTTTGTTGCTGGCACCTTTGCATTGAAACTATAAGAAGCGGTTTATATGAATTGTTTTTTATATGTAGATATGTAGCTATAGTTTTGACAGTAAAAAATGACATAATTTATCTTATAATAAATTTTCTTTACTATTTTAAAACGATGGTATAAACAAACGATGAATTTACTTAGCATAACAGACCCGACAGGCTCGACACACGTTTTTCGTATAGCAACATCAACGCAAAACTTTTAAGTCATTGGTTATCGTTCTGCAGAGTCCATATTTTATGCACTGGGCGTGAGTTGGTACTTGTAGAGGCGCCTGGTTTAATTGGACTCGCGGTTTCAAACCTTAGATATCCTGTGGGAAGTGAGATGTTGCTCTGAGAATTATTTTCTGGCTATTTTCAATGAGATATAACAGATTGTTTTAAAGCGTGGCTCTGTTTTATGGCTGGGGATTTGAGGAGGAAGTTCTAAAGTAGTATTTTTAAGCGCTGATGTCAAAAAAGTAGTGTTTTACTAAAATATAAGTTTAATTTATGAGACTTGTAAAGAAGCTTTTGAGAAGATAATGTGTCGAATGATTTCAAAGTCAAAGTCAAAGTCAAATTTTTTTATTCAATGTAGGATAAATTTATCTCTTATTGAAGGTCATTTTTTTAAAATATTATTTTAGTGCAAAAGCTAAAAACTACTAGAGCTAATTTTGGGACATGTCTAGAATTAATGGTGATGATTTCTTTGAGTACGTTATAGATAAAGATAATTAAACGATCTCATATACATAGGATGGCGCATACGAGTCGTATGATAAGACCATTCATACATATACATAACTTATAATTTTGGTAAAATGCAGGAATCTAGAAAAATTGCCCGATCAACTGAAACTTAAATTCTTTCAAGAATAAAAAATGTTGTTTATTTGACAGGCTGGGTAGCCCATTTCAATAGTTGGTTAGATAACTGCGTCAAAAATAAATTATTCGGTTCAATTCATAAAATAAAACTTTACAACTTTATGTCACTTGTCAACACTTGTCAAATCCATGGAATTGTATTGTACTAACCTACTTTCGTGATCATATCACATCCATTCTCAACAACATTATTTTATATTTATTAATGCAAAAAACTGATATTAAGAGCGCTATTTGACTTCAAAAAAGCATGACATAACGTTTTGAATTTCATACAAATCAGAAAAAAGTTTGTCTTTTGACATTAAGAAAAGAGTGCAGACTTGTTGTTATCTAGCGGATTGACGATTTTCATCTTACGGATTCATACGCAAGCTGCTATCTCGAACATAAATTCTAGGACTGTAGAAGTCAAATATAATAAAGAAACGTGTCTTTGAGACGAGCAGTGTCAACACAAGATAGCAAAAATCAAAACCCCACCATATTCAAAACTATCAATCTCTCAATCCAAACAGTGCAGGCGGGTCATAACTCAGCGATTTATTCGTGAGATCGTGGGCGAGCGCACGACCGCGCCGCACGGCGACAATAAAATCGCAGCATCTCTAGCGTTAACAAGCGGACGACGCGTTGCGATGCGATCTCGCCAATTTGTACGCACGTCCGCGCCACGATTTATTGGCCACGCGAGCTAGATGCGATAGTGTATAGGTGGCCTTATGTCTGCGAGCCACGTCCTACATTTGGGCCGGTGGACAATGGAGCTTCTCTACGTATGAACGCGCGTCTATCTGTGTTTTTTTTTTTTAGCTAATATGTAACACTGCAAGATTAAAGGCCTATTTTCAGACTTCAAAAGAGTTGTCAATTCGAATGTACAAAAATATATTTTATATTGCACTTTAAATATATTTTATATATTTTTGTACATCGTTTTGTATGTCGAAGAAGCCTGAACCATTTTGAAAAATGTTGGTTTGAAATCGCATACTTGCGAGGTGGTACTACAGAAATTATATCATAATCGGTTGTGTTGTTTGGTCTTACAGTCAGTTTTTAGTTAAAAAAATATTTAATACTTTTCATTTTATTTACCAAACTAGCGACTTCGTTCGCGTGGACTTTAGGACTCCGGCATATAAATATGGTCATCAGGCTGAAAAACTTTTGCTAATGCGTCATTAATTCATATTTCTAACAGTTTAGCTGGACCATTATATGTTTATCAGGCTGAACTACTTTTGCTAAGGCGTCATTTTTATATTTCTTCAAGTTAAGCTGAACCTTTAAGTTTTTGCATCAAGTGTTCTAGATCTTCGATTTTTATATCTCAACAAAAAAATTCATCAGGCTGAACTACTTTTGCTAAGGCGTCCTTTTTATATTTCTTATAGTTTAACTGGACCATTAAGGCTCTGCATCAGGTGTTCCATTTTCCAAAATCAATTATACCTATATGTTGCTCAGGCTTAACAGATACATAAGAAAAAAAGTTTCATTCGAATCCGTCTTGTATTTCCTGAGATTGGCGTGTAATAACAAGCAAACAATCGCCCATAGAAAAATTAGCTTTAAACTTAAAATGATCAAACTTTTTTATCTGACAACAGATTTCGATGAAGCAAAGCCTATATGTTGCAGGGATGAGCTTAATCTTTTAGTGAAAACCGCGTAAAAATCTGTTCAGTAGTTTTAAAGATTAGCGAGTACATACAGACAGACAGACAGACAGGCAGACAGACAGACAGACAAAAAAATCCAAAAAATCTTTTAGTGTTCTGTTACTCTTTTCTTATCGCCCACATCCATTTTTTGTAATTTTTATCAAATGTACAGACACTCGGTTCTTACTGTTTTATTATATTTTACCAAATATACAGTCCACTGCAAGACTTCAGGCTTTTTAAAAAAAAAAAACAAAACTAATAATCTCTTTAATTTTGTTATTTTTTCTGTATTCAATATTAACTAATTGAAGAATAGTTTTCCATTGTGTTCTCTGAAATGAAATAGCCTAATATGTTAGTCAATTGCCGGATATAGCCTTATGATTTTTTCAAGGAAAAAAAAAAACAGATTGGGTGATTTTCCTGTTGCTATTCTAACCACCAAAAGACTCTCACGTTATATGCAGTCATACTAGTAAACTTACCTAAATGAATCCAATTTAAGAAGTGCAGCCATTTTACAATATTTTTTAAATCAGGAGCATAATACTGTAATAAAAAACTACAATCCCTTAAGATAAATAGTAAAATGCTATCGACTTTTGGAGCGCTGATTTTTCTGTTAAATACATTAAAATTCATCACCCCTTAATTGGCCGATTACTCGATTATGAGACTTATTAAGTAGTGCAGTTTTTTAAATAAATACAAAGCGGAAAAATTATAGTACTTTTAGGTATTTAAACTAAGGAACACCTTTAGCTGGATCTAACTTGTAAAAGAAGACCCGATAGACCGAGAACGCAATGATGAGACGCATTATATTGGACAAATTTAGTAAGGGCTGGAAAGCAAAATGGACGACGTCTTCCTTTGTCTCAGGAGTAGGACAATTATCGGCTCTAATAAAAAATATAACCTAGAGCAGGGCAGCTTTTTCAAAATGGCGGAAATAGTGGGATTGAAAACTTTAAAACAGCCATTTCGTTTTTTTTTTTCAAAAATGTCTTAAAGCCACATGTTAAAAAACTTACTACTAAATATCAGGTAGGCCGTATGCCTGTTTAAAACAAAGGTCTAGGTTCCATGCGGGCGGTTCCGCGGTACGAACTGGCACCCAACTAGGAAGTGTGATAAGGCCGAATGTGACTTCCGTCGCGGTGGATAACATCGAGATTATTTCACATTGTTTTTGTTGAAAGAATACATGCAGGGCCACGTCATGTAAACGTACAAACCTTTTTAACCGACTTCCAAATAGGAGGAGCTTATCAATTTTTGAATCTTTGGGAGAGGCCTATGTCCAGCAGAGGACGTTATGCGGCTGAAATGATGATGATGATGAATTTGGCGCCTCTTTTTTGTATGTTAAGGATTATTCTCAGACGTTGGGACCGATTTGGAAAATTCTTTTTATGTTTAAAAAATAAACCAAAAATTAATCATGTCTAAATAGGAGTATACTTATCTACAAGATTCTTCTCTTACCAGGGAAAATTTTTCCAGAAAAATTAAATTACAACGGGTAGATATTAAATAGTATTTAATTTAATTGGTTTTTAATTTTACATAGGTTTACTTTTATAAACCTATTTATTTAAAAATCTGATAAACAAATAGTATTGTAAATATAATATATAAATAACTCCCCCAGCACCGTCTGGAGGTCCCGGGTTTGAACCCCGGTCTGATCAAGATGGAAAGTGATGTTTTACAGATAGGCCTAGTTCTTGGATGTTTATCTATATGATAATATGTATTTGTTATAAAATACAATGTGGAAGGGACTTATCCGTAATAAATCGAACCACGGGCTATAGATTACTATGGTATAATGTTAGTAAAAATAACAGTCAAAAAACAAAAATAAACGGCAGTCCCATTAGTCAAAGTCAAAGTCAAAATTTTTTATTCAATGTAGGATAAATTTATCTCTTATTGAAGGTCATTTTTTAAATATTATTTTAGTGCAAAAGCTAAAAACTACTAGCGTTCAACCATACAAATTGTAACCCCCGGGCGGTTGCACACATTTGTAATGTCGATTTTTTAAACTGTTACTTTAATTCATATACTAAGTATATTGATCTAGTATAGCCAGTGGTTAAAGTTATAACGGATATGTCCCTTCCACGATGTGTAATATCGTTGAGTTAGTAAAGCACTCCACCGACTACAGCCAAGCTCTTAAACATAAGAAGTATCCCATACCACAAGTCTCGAACTTACTTTGGGGCTAGCTCAATCTGTGTGGGTTGTCCGCATATATTTTTAAGCTATTGCATAGCTTCTATCGCGGGCCTTGAGCGCGGGGACCGAATCCAAAAATTCCGTTACGAAAAAACCTCACGCTTCCCACTCCGCCTACCATGTAGGTTGCCGCTTCGTCTCCGTCGTCCGTTTGCGTCATTGCCGTCCTTCCTTGTTTGCAATAGCTTTACCGCGGCAGTCCCCAAGTGCCACACGTCTTTTTTTTTATTGAGGACAGGCAAAATAAACTGAAATAAAATAATATTCGAAGAGCCACAAATACGTTCTACAATCTAGCGTTGGAAAATAAAATACCGAGAGTAAAGAAGGAAAACTCAAATATTGTTTAACTTTCTTTAAAAAATATTTTTCAGATACCCTACACGTGATGTAAATTATACTTATTGGCGTATAGAAGTGCCTGTACGTACAGGTTTAATTACTGAATAAACATTTGAATCTTTGAATTTTTGAATTTTTAAATCTTTGAATCTTGCGAAAGAACTCTATTTTAACGAAGAGTACGTTATATTTCTGAAGTTTTGTGCAAAATTATTTGGAAATTAGTAATACACCAATCTTCATATTTTGGCCTATAAAGGAGATAGGTAATAAAATGGAGGTATTAGTATCATGACAAGTGTAATTTTTTTTTCTTACACCACTAACGGAATGGCCTCCATCTGATTTCTCTTTCGTACCAATACGCGCTTCATACTACCTATCCTTTTTGTTACGTTTTATTTTCTTAACAGTACCACATAATTTATATTTGACCTAGGAAAGTACCCATTGTACACTCAAAACGCAGCACTGGGCTTGACTCTATGCTTAAATTTTGGAACGTTCAAGACCTTTCTCTTTTCTGCACTCTCATCATTTTCTATTAGGGAGGGTGTGGAGGTGGTGAGGGGGTGAGGGGTGTTTATCGTCCAAAACGCGATGGCAGTCCGTGATAGGCGATCGTTCGCGCGATACCCGCGCCTTCAGAATTCGTATCTCCTCAGAATCGGGCCCTGCAATCGCTGCTTGGGATCTAGGTGTAATGACTTTTGTAAAACGATTTATACACTTTATGATATAAAAACTAAGATAGAAAGCTGTCTGGAAGATGTGACTTGTGAGGAAGACTTTAAACGAAATATTCAAAACACATGCCTTCAATTGTAGCAAGGATAAATATAAGGTCTAACAAAATATACTGAAACTATTTTAAGGGTGAATTCAGTGCATGATACTGGACAACTTTCCCCAAGAAATACGTATTGAAATATGAAAAGTAATTATATCCATACAAGTTGACCGATCAGCTGATCCGAGTTTGTATGGAAAGCAAAAAAAATATTTTTCATATCTCGACATAATGTTATAGTTTCAGTATATTTTGTAAGACCTTATATAGTAATAACATATACTACTTCATGACATTATAATCGAAACTTAAATATATTACAGTGGGTTACTATAGTACAGTTGCAAGACTTTTTTTTATGAGCCTGTAGTGTCCCATTAAAAAAAAGTTAAATTCTAGGTTCTAGGGTTTGAACTGGTTATCTGTTCTAGGGTTTAAATGGGGTATTTTATTTCGAGTTTATATATTTTGAGTGTGTGTGATAATTTTTTGACAATTGAAAACTTCTTTGACATGTTGTTCAAAATGAAAGCTGTACCCATGAATACATAATAATTATATTATACATTTCCAAACTTAGATAAAAGCTATATAAAGTATGGAAATATATAGAGTTAGGGCGTTCGTAAAAGGTACAGTAATTTATCATATACAGTCTGACTGATGACACTCAGTAATCGATTCTCGTTCTAAATATTTAAAAAATTGGTGCTTAAAAGTTGACAAACTTATCCAATAATAATTTGTGAAAATTTCAACTGTCTAGCTATCGCGGTTCTTGAGATACAGCCTGGTGACAGACAGACGGACAGACAGCGAAGTCTTAGTAATAGGGTCCCGTTTTTACCCTTTGGGTACGGAACCCTAAAAACAAGAAGTGTAAATGCGTTTGGTGGCTACGTTTGAATGTGTTCTGTCTAATGACTGTGAGGTCTGAGACCGTCCAACGACTGGAAGTTTACCCTACGTCAGAAAATTAAGACTAAGGGCCTCCCCTAAGTTACGCGGGCGCACGCGGCGGGTTCAGTCTATCTCTGTCACAAACGCTACGTGCGACAGAGACAGGTGACCCGCGACGGATTCTGCTGTCTCTTTCGCATTTAGAGTTTGTGACAGGGATAGACGCGTAACTTTAGCGAAGGCCCTAAAAGACCATTCAACACCTGTACCAGGTTGATTAACTAGATCATAAATTATTATTGATCTGAACCCAGTAATTACGTCCGCCACTCACACCGACGTGCAACGTTCTCTACTGTAGGTGTTATCGCGATGCCGCGTCGCGTTTCTTATCGTGCGCTCGCCCCGCTCCTCATCTGAGATAACAATCCGAAATAAATGGAGGGTGGGTTCGTGACGGTGTGATACGGGGAACGATGCAAGTTTTGGATATGCAGTTTTATAATGGGTTTGTTTATGCTAGCTTCTAGTTGTTTATTTAATTATAACAAATAAATGTAACGAGTAAATGCCGCTTTGGAGGATATTATATGTATTATAAATATACTTATGTGCCAAACCAAAATATTTTTTTATAAAAATAACCTTTTACAACTTTTATTTAATAAATTCTCTGTGTATCATTTTTCGTGTGCGAAAATTTGTAAATAAATAATGGCATATTTATTATACAAGATACATATATGAAAGGTTTAGCTTTAATAAAAGATGGTATATACAAAGATGGTATTACTTTATCGCACTTTACTTCACGACTTTTTACAAGTTTTACATGAAAATCTAGCTTAAACTTGGTACAATAATCACATTTTATCACATCACATCAATAATTGAAATTCGCAACCTGCGACAAAACAAAATCCATCCTTTTAATTTTGACAGCTCTCCCTCTGACGTACATTTTGGCGGGGCCTTCAATTAGGTACTCGTCTATAGATCAATGTTGCCAGCCCGTCAGGGTGGCCAGACTAATTTAATAAAATTACTGATATAAGTCTAATAAAGAAGATAAGTAGTTTTAGTTATTAAAACTCTAAGATATACTGAAACTGTTTTAAGGGCAAGTTCAATCCGTGATACTAACAACTTTCCCCAAGGAACATATATCGGAAAACGAAAATTAATTTATTATTTATGGTTGACTTATTGGACCTTTTATTAAATTAGGTACCTACTTTTAACGTTTATCTAAGATTATACCTTCGTACTTAATAATGCAATTAGATATTTTCTTTGAGATATGTTATAACCGGGTTTTACGATAAATATCAAATAATGACGATAGTTAGCAGATATTGATCTTAGATCAATATCAGTCTGAATATCGTCGGGACTATACAACGTGGAAGGGACATACCCGTAATCATAGAAGTTGAATTTTTTTACTGCGTAAAAAGACCACACTAGCCGAGTGCGACAGATAATATGATAAGTGTCATCTTCACAAGAGCAAAAGAGATAGTATCAATTTGACAATGAGACAAGTTTTCATACAAACCATGTCACCCTTTGTCACCCTGACTTGAACATCGTTACGTGAAAATTGGATTTTCCAAATTGTAAACTGTGTTAATTTATAAGTTATCTTATACTGGAAAGATGGTATCGTACTGCTTTACCCATAGTTTGTGTATTAGGTACAAATACAACCCATAAAAAGTTACACAGAAATATTTCGTTTCTGGTCACATTTTACAATACTCTATATCCATCTTAGACCTTCTAAATCTATGCCCGTAATAAATCGAACCACGGGCACTAGACCAAAGGCATGATGAAATTAAAATAGAATAACAGTCAAGAAATAAAAAAGACTTCGGCTTTACCATACAAACTGTGCAGCCGCCCGGCCAATTTGTATGGGAATGACGATTTTTTGTTTGTTTTTTGACTGTTATTTTATTATCATTATAATATAGTGATCTAGTATAGCCTGTGGTTCGATTTATTACGGGTATGTCCCTTCCCCGTTATATAGGTAGTGATGTTATATGTAGCCTAAATAAAGATGTTATCATTCTAATGTAATTAAAGTTCACAAATGAATAACAATAAGATTCAAATAGAATTCATGTCGAATTTTAAACAATAACAATTCTATTCAGAAGAGACTGAGATAAAATTTCTCTTTACTCTCTCTTTGTCTCTACTGATTTGAAAATCAGTATAAAATATAACTACTTACAAAATAAAATATATACGTAACTTACAAGTTTATTTCGTCATCATCATCAGGTGTTTTTGTCTTGTTTTTGACAGACGGGATTTTTTTTGCGTAAGCTATGTCCTCTGGCTGCTCTGGCCAAGTATGGCTTTGGTAGTACAGAGAGGGTCGTGCTCCTGCAGTGGAGACAAAAAGACCTGATGATGTTGATGATGAACCCAGTAACCCAAAAATTTTAAACAATCTGCGTATCAAAAATTGGATCAACAGATGACGTTGGCAACTCGTCACCGGATCGAACCGGCGACCTTTCGATCGCCCCGCCCCGATGGAATCAATTAACGGCGCGTGAGCCGCCCAGCCCACTGCCGTAAATCGGAACAAACGAGACTCATTTCCGAGACTCAGTTGTACGACAAAAAAGGGTGCGGGATTTGATTGAGACATACAGAAATGTAGCCCTAAGTTTGTGACATTTTCAAGTGGCTTTCTAACACATTTTAATGCAAATCAGTAAATAGAATAAATACAATATTGAAATAGGAACTAACTTTATTAATTGTGAACACACGAAACTCAAACTCGAAAATAAGGCTTTTAATAATTCCATACGGTCATTTTGAATACATACTACTGTCTGCGACCGTTGACAGTCGCGGGCAAGTCGAAGTCGAAGGTCGGAAATGGTCACTTGACACATGTCAATCTGTCAAAAACTGCTGTGCAACCATCGCTGAAGAGTCGCTCGTCTGAAGAGCCCTAACGCAAGATCATCATCATCATCATCATTTCAGCCGCGTAACGTCCACTGCTGGACGATAAAAATTAACGCAAGATAAAAGGTGTCAATTAAAACTGCAGTATCATTAAATATTTTTCAACACACTTGCTCATAAAGTGGATCAAATTTCACCGGTTTTAGATATAAAATTATATATTCTATAACCGCACATAGCTTCTTATATGCTCCAAATTGAATTTCCTTCAATTTTTTTACAATCCGAAATGGCCCACTGGCGCCTGTCAGGGCAGCGCGCCGCGCTGATTTTGAACAGTACAACGGCGGGAAAGCAACATACATACATACATACTATCACGTCTTTATCCCTAATGGGGCAGACAGAGCATTTTGGGTCTTGCGGTCTTTGGGAAAGCAACAATGTCACAGAATACATAATAGTGACAATGTGCACAGTTTTATGGTTCCTCCTCGTATGTTATATTATAAAAACCACCATTACGCACTTATATCGTAATGTTCTAATGCTTTTTACATAATGTCGCTTATTTTATAGGAAAACTACTAACATATTATCGTATAAATATCGCAATCATTTTCCGCGTACGAGCTGTAATATCATTCGATATAGGATAACAGGTCTGTTGTGTTATACGTGTTGAAATTTTCAACACTAGTCTATAAACTCTATAGGATCCCATCAGTTTTGCAATCTAAGATACTTTCAAATTGCTGGATCAAAATAAGCTAAGTTTTCTTGCATTTATTCATAAACACCCCTCCGTGTTTTTTTTTTTACAAAAAAACTTTTTGTTACTACCAAGCACATAGATTATTTTTATTTATTATAGTACTAGCCGAAGCCCGCGACTTCGTTCGCGTGGACTTTATGTCTCTGGAAAATGCTCATCAGGCTGATCAACTTTTACTTAGGCGGCATTTTTATATCTCTTATAGTTTAGCTGGACCATTATGGTTCAGCATCAGGCGTTCCATTTTCCAAAATCATTTATACCCTATATGTTGCCCAGGCTTAATAGCTATATAACAAAAAAAGTTTCATTCGAATCCGTCCAGTATTTCCGGAGATTAGCGTGTACAAACAGACAAACAGACATACAGACAAACAGACAAACAGACAAACAGACAAACAGACAAACAGACAAACAGACAAACAGACAAACAGACAAACAGACAAACAGACAAACAGACAAACATTTTTTTTTAAATTCTTACTCTATTACTACGTCTCCATCGCCCTCAATATTTTTTTTGGAAATATATTTAATGTACAGACACACTTTTTTTACTGTTTTATTATATGTATAGATTATATGTATAGATGTATAGATAAGCTGTTTGTCGGTGTCTTGTATATTTTATCGCTTATTTATATTTTATTAAAAAAAAGTTACAGATCAAAAGTTTGAGATTTTAAAATTTTCTCGAATTTGAATATTTCAACCTTTTTAATCGACTTCTAAAAAGGAGGAGGTTATCAATTCGTCGGAATCTTTTTTTTGTACGTTCACCGATTTATTCGAAGACGCCTGGACTGATTTGAAACATTCTTTGTTTGAAAGGCCATGCTTATCAGGCAGGCAGGTGGTCCCATATAAATTTTATTAAAATCGGTTGTATAGTTAGAAGTTAAAGTTAGTTTTTAACTAAATCAAAATAGGTTCAATCTTTTGAGACATTTTGAAGACACAAACTTAAAACCGACTTTAATACCAAACTACACAATCGACATTGATAAAAAATTATATTGAACCGCTTGACAAGTATCAAATAAAATTTTACCAATTGGTCTAGGCATCTTCGAGTAATCGGGGAACATACATAAAAATATATATACATTCGAATTGATAATCTTCTCCATTTTAAAGTCAGTTAAAAAGGTATAAGTATTTGCCTGATCATAACTGCAGACTTTGTAAGTCCAGGTAAAGGTGAAGTTTATATTTTAGGTCGTCATTCTTTATACGGTGTACAAAAAGAGATCTAGATAACACGCCATCAGCGGAGTTGATATAACTCGGTGATAAGGTTCGATTCCCCGCGCGATCCCACTTTTAGATAACACACGTTTTGGGAAAATACTTTAGAGACAATAGAATTGGTTAGACTTTGTAAATGAAATTATTGTGCTAAAATGTGAAAAGTTCTAAATTTTTTGTTTTTTTATTACACTCGTATAATATTTTTTATTCGTTTCAGAACAATTTCTTTTTATTTGAGGACTTAATTTTTTTGTATTGATTTATTAATTTCAAAACTTTCTTTTTTAAATTTTAAAATCTCTAACAATTATATAGGGCGTTTCAGAAAAGCGAAATAAGTTAAGGGCATGCTCAGTCCGTGATATTCAACAGGTTACACAGGAAAGTAATTCCAAAAAAAAAGAAAAAAAAGAAGAGCATGCCCTTAAAATATTATTTCGTTTTTATAACACATGTTTTACTTCTAAAACAAAATGACCTACTAATCACAATCTTTCAAAAGTAAAAACCGGCTTCACCCTCAAACGAAACAACCGATTTTAATAAAATTTCTATGGGACTACAAAACAAGTATACCACTTCAAACAAAAGAAGAATTTTCCAAATCGGGCCAGATGTCTTGGAATAATCGGTGAAGATAAACAAAAAGATCGCCCAATTGATAACCTTTTTTTGGAAGTCTGTTTTTGGGTCGTGTGTCGCCTCAGACTCTGTCTGACCCGTAAGGTATAAAGGTGTCATTAGTTTATAAGTCCTTTCATAACCTCAACAAGAACATTTTCACTCGATTGCAAAACAAAATACTCGTACCAAGTGGACTATTATAAAAGCTCTTGCAACAATGTAAAGAGCTTTCATCTTTAAACTCAAAACAGGCCACATAAATATTTCATAGTTGCGTTATCTACCCTCCTACCCCGACACCCCTCAACCCCTCACGCACACAGCCGTCATTTGATAATGAACGTCAAATCTGAGATAAGGGTTTTTTCTCCCCGCGTTATCAGACCATCGGGCGGTTGCTGCCGTTGCTCTAGGTCTACTAGATGTGTCATATACTTACATATTACAAAAAGTTTAAAAAAGATATTAAGAATTTAAATTTACTTTAAAGTAACTTTTTTTAAATTTAGTCGCACTGGAATACTTGGCATAAAAATAGGTAAAGAAATTTGAAAATAAATTCCGTCTTTTAATACAAATGAGCGCTAATCCGAATGGATTGTTTTAAGGATTTTTTTGTCATTAAACTACTTAATTTTATTTTTATGTAATGGACTGAATTTACCCCGAAATTTTTTCTACTAAAAATCTACTTAGGTACTAGATCAGAGAAGAAGATCCTACCTATTTATTGATGATAGTTTAATTGATAGATAACTAATACTTATCTGAAAAACAGTACCTATTCGTAAATTATGTAACAGTCAGAAAAACTGACCCCTGTAGCATGGCACCGGCGACAGCGTTTATCGAGCGTTATCACCTGTCACTATCTCGCTGTATGAAATGAGTACAAATGGGATGGCACTAGTCCATCGCGCGATTCAAACTTTATCGGGGTTTATCGATTTAGACGATTATCTTTAGGGCTACCCGTATAACGTAAGCTAACCATGTTTATGAATAATATCTTCCGTTACTAATACTTTAGCGACTTCTTCAACTTTTTATCATCTTGTTATCAGATGACGAACTCCTCAAAACTCACCCGTCTCTTTCCAACTTTATTCAATTGCCACATCAAGTCTCCCGTCTCTTTCCAACAGGATGCAGTTGCCACATCCAGCTCCAACCCGCTTGTTTTTATCCTCGTCTTATCAGAAGATCGTCGGTTGCCGTACTCATTCAGTCGTTCGCATCATTTTATACAGTCGGTTATGAATTTACATGGTTTTTAGAATAAAACACCAGAAGATGTTGAACAAAAAACAATATATTCATTCTTATAAAAAGTTGTTATGTCACTTTTTAAGGAAATGTCCATTTTTTGAGGACAGTTATTCGGTACATATTGTAAGAATATGTAGGTAGTCAGAAAATTAGTAACTATTATTAAAGATGATGTATATTTTATTATAACTGCAGTTTGGAATCAAGCAAGAATCGGTTATACTTTAATCATTTCTTAAGAAAAAAATTTAAAAAAAAAACACTCAGCGCGGTCTAGCTTCTAGTGTTTTAGCTGCTTTTAAACTAATAACTTCAAAAGGCGAGTTGCGAATGCGTTTTTATTTGTACCTACTACATTTGATATTACAAATAACACATATAGTATATTAACGATGAGTGATGATAGACTGTTTACATGATAAACATCAACTATGACAATGTTTAAATACATAACCAAGCATAAATAGGTATATTAGATAAAAGTTGCGTGATCCATACTTTGTATCAAATGAATATTGTACATCTGTGTGTGGACTACATAACCTGACAGTTAAATAAAGGCATGCGTACACGATCTTGACGGATTTGACATTGACAGCAGCTGTCAAAACACGGACAAACCACACACGCTAGAAATTCCGTTTGGAGCGTATCTGATGTCATTGGAAGTATACATTTACATTTTGTTATTAATTTGAGAGATAAGTATAATTATTATTATCTTATCTTAAATTACTAACCCGTTAAAATAGATGTAAGTTTATTTCATTTTCAGAAATTTAAGTTTTGATTTTATTTCCATTCACTTATTATATAATTCATAATTATCTGTAGCCAATATATTGCATTGTCTTAAATTCAAATTATAATTAATGGTATACCTCCTATTACAGATGCCTATTTGAACATATTTTTATGTTTTAAGTATAGTAGTCTTTGTTCTATGTTTCTTTTCTCAGTACTGGGTTAAAATTGATTACTTAATTATTATTTACTGTTTGTGAAGTTTAACGTTATAAAAAAAAGAGAATTAAAAAAAATCAGTTTTTTTAAATTCCAGTAGTAATCTGTTCGAGGAGAAAATCGTAATATTATCGACAATTTGTTATCGCATTGCACAGATAAAAATATAAATGTAGTTCAGTAAAACCCAGTGTTTACTCTCAAAGCGACTATCA
Source organism: Acrobasis consociella (assembly GCA_963555685.1). Taxonomy (NCBI): domain Eukaryota; kingdom Metazoa; phylum Arthropoda; class Insecta; order Lepidoptera; family Pyralidae; genus Acrobasis; species Acrobasis consociella. The sequence goes on from OY743106.1 coordinate 3,152,440, forward strand.
GGAGCAAACAAGATAAAAAATTAACATCTTAACGATGTTTTTATCAGGATTCCCAAGAAATACTTTTACACGAATATGTTTTTACTGAGAAATTAATTTACATCGCAATAACCGTTAGTTAAGTGGACACCTAGTTAATAGCATTTACTGCATTCCGACATATTTTTGAAATAATGCAATAAGAATTTTCTTTTCTACGTAAGTACGTATTTTGTTTGTGTAACTTTTCAAATATTTAAAGCTTTTTATTGATTATTATTTATAAAAAATAAAACAAAACGTTAAAAGTTACAATTTAAAGTTAGGTTACCCGTTTTGATACTTCAAAAGTAGACTATTCAAAATACTTCGAAGAAAACGAATAAAGTAAATCTTCTAGGCCTAAATACAGTCCAAAAATCATGCCCAACACCTGCTACCGTCTCGCGTTTAAAAACATAAACAATAAGACTCACTCATTGTTTTGGCGTCAGGCGCGCCACCTGGCGGCATCTCCGCGCACGCCAGTTCCAGCTGCTTCAGGTAACTCAACCACAATAACATCACAGATCCTTGTTCACACTGTTTCAGCACGATTTTTTGACATTTCCCATCGATGGACCGGCACTATACGTGTCAAACATTTGCCGGGGAGTGAGTGACTGTCTCAGTCGAGGCAGTGAGCGCCCCTCTCTGCACACCACGCCACCGCCCGCCCGTACGTACGCACGCACACAGCGGCAGCCGATCTCTTATCAGTTCGGTTTAACTAGCAATGGCTGGCCCCAGATCTTATCACCGCCAGCTCGCGGTAACGTTGCATTGAAAGATAACGTCGCGATCCTATCGCTATGTTTGAATAAACTTGTATAAAATGTCAAATAAAAAAGCTACGCGCCATAAAAGTCATATCAGGCGATTTTTTTAGTTGATAGCCGATCTTAGTTTTATGCTCGTGCCTCGATATTTATAGGCACGGAGTATTTGTGTAATAAAAGTATTTTCAAGACTTATCGCAGTCAAAACGAAAAGTTTTAAAGCTTGTTTAAAACTTTTTTTGTTATACAGAGGTCCGCCATTTGTACACTTCTTTGTGCAATAAAGTTTGAATAAATAAATATACATTATAGGTAATGTATATTATGGTAATAGTTTTTGTGACATTTCTAACAATTTGTAATACTTTTGCGCAATTTGTTTAATTTTTCAAATGAGGCATGAACTATTTGTAGCACAAAAAAGTTTTTAAACTTTTTTAACATCTACAACATAAGTCTAAGAAGTAAGAAGATAATTTTTTATACATTCTTATGTTTTAAACATATGTTTATGTATATTTACGTTATTAGAATAGGATGTTATATAGGTACCAACCTATTCTCAGATTGTGTGAATGTGACCCAAATAAATGCCATTTAAAAAAAAGGTCGCGGTAGGCGATCAAAACATAGATGACACAAAAAATATTAATCGAGTTTCAATCTTATCCAGCAGTATCAATCAACGAAATCTTATTTCTGATATCGTTAATATCCGATATTTCTGATATCGATTGTGATTTTGCAAGTCATATCCTGAGCAAGTTTTTTATTTACATGTCTGGTGTCCAAATCAACTGGACTATACTAAATGGGTTTTTCAAAGTGTGTCCATGTTGGCAGTAAGTAGGTATTTTATATTGTTTTTTGGTTGCTAAACTTTTTGTTACAATATTAACAAATGTTCTAAAGTAAAACCCAAAATAATATACAATAAAATATAACCTTCTAGGAGCAAACACAGCATTCAAACAAAATGTATTGGCCCTCAGGAGTAATTTTTAGACACCTATATTTTAACAACATATTTAGTAGGTATACTAATAATTTATGTTTGTACAAAAAGAATATTTTATTATATTAGGCGATGCATTAAAGAATATCGTGGCAAATTTTATTATATTGAGAACACGTATGCGAATTAGTGGCAAATGATGACGGTAATTTGTACGCAAACAAAATTCAATAATCCTGTTTAAGCTGCATCTGTTGATAAATATTATAATTCGTCTCAGACTAGCGACTGTCGCTTGTTTCCCGCTTACGCCGTTTGCGTGGTACGAAGCACGCAGTTGATGTCAACCGCGGCCTGAAAGGGCTAGCGGACGCGGCGGCGATTTATTGCCATTTCTTTTTAGAATGCGCATTGAATGAGTCGTTTGGGTGTTTGCGTGTTATTTACTGTTTAATACAGTTAATATGGTATAACTTAAAATGGTAAAAATAAAATTTTATAAGTTTTTTAATAATTAGCGGGCCGCAATTTGTAACGAGTTAAGAAGCCCTGGATTTATCAACTCTTCATAGTAAATTTGTTCCGTATAAACGTATTTTAAATATTAAAATAACATCAAAACTGTATCACATGGTCTAATAAATACACCGAATTATAAATTACGAAATGACATAAATAATTACTTACCTCAGAGATGGTTATCGTAATGCAAAATACAGTGGACTTACCTGAAAAAAGATAAAATAAAATTAGTAAATATGGAAGTCATGTAGAGCCTCTTCTACCCAAGAGCGCAAGGAATTTCCTCCATAATTAAAATTTAAAAAAAAAACCGACTTCCCCCTTGAACTACACAACTGATTTTAATAAGAATTCTATTGGACCACCTGATAGGTAAGTATGGTCATACTTATCAGGTGGTCCAATTGAATTCTTATAAACTTTTCAATAAACTTTCAAAATAAAACTATTAAGTAATTCTTTGAAATAAAAATAAAAGACTTTTTTCAAATATTGCGTGTACATACATATAAAAAAGTTCAAAAGCTCTTCCTTTTTTTTGAAGTAGGTGTAGGGTAGGTAGGTGAAGACGCGTGGAACGATTTGGAAAAAAAATTGTTTAAAAGGGTATAATTTCAAGGTGTTCCCATAGTAATTAAGTCAAGATCTAATAATAGGATCTTGAAGAAATCGAGGAAACTCTTTGAATATTATAGGCACACACATTTAGGTATTTTTTATTGTGAATAGAGCATTTAGAAAACACAATTTCATGAAGCATCAAAATAGTTTGTGTACTGAGACTTCTTCCAGTCTTGGTCGTTTTCAGATCTAGTCATTACAGCAATAGGTGAGTTTATAAACTTAGTCATTGCAATACCAACCCAAGTCAGCTTTGAGTTTTGTAAAATTATACTACATGTTTTGAGAAATTCATTGATTTGAAACTTTTTAGGCTTTGATGAGCAGAATCCTCTACCCAAGAGCATTCCAAGGAGTTTCTTCCACAATTAAAAAGTTATCACACGATCCACCACATCTTGATACAAGGTTATGATCCAAGATACATAGCTGCTCACAGCGCAAGGCCTGATTCTCCAGATACGCTATCTGAGCCATCGCGCATGCAACACTCATTTACATAAAACTATTATTTTTTCGAGTTCTGCTTATCTTTTATCATCAATTAACTTTTTGTTGCGTATGGCGGATCTTTTGTTTTCTAGGTTTGTGTGGTTTGACATAATTGAGCATGTGTGTTTACATAAGTACGGGAAGATTTCATTTTCTTTAATATGATTTTTGTAGAAATGTTAGTTCATGGAGCTGATTATAATACTCGAGAAATAAATGGTGAAATATTTAAAACAGCACCGAAAAAGATGCATTTTGAAAATGTTAATTTAATTTTCAGTAAGTAGTTCATAGTTTATTGTAATTCTTTTGTTTTTGTCCGCCGACAGAAAAGATGGGTTTTGTAATTGTAAGTTTGACTCTAATGTCTATCTTTCTGTCTGTAGCATTGTAGCTCTCAAACGGGTGGACCTTTTTCAATGCGATTTTTTTACGTGAAAGCAATTTCCCTTGCAATGGGTCTTTGCTGTTTGATGAAATAAGTTCAGTCGTTTAAAAGTTATTGAGGGTTAACGCTTGCGTGTCGGGGTTTTTTAATTTAACTGTCAATTAATAGATGACGCTACGAATACCAAGTCCACTTAAAATCGTTTGGAATAAGTATGTAGTTCCTCCACTCATCACAAAATGTATCGTCGGGTTTTTTTTTTAAATTTGCATGGCACACAAACTTGTTAGCAGTTTTATCTAGATCCGATGCTATACGGGTGCCATACGCGCAGAAATATTGTTTTTAAGAAACTCCATGCAGTATTTTTCAAAAATTAATGAAAAATTCTAATTTGGCGGGAATACGTTTTACTAGCTTTTGCCTTTATGCAGCTTGATAAAAAAAGATCAAAAGATTTTCTATTAGTCTATTTCTTGCCTTGAAGCAATCAAAGGACCTACAACAACCTTTGATTGTATAGTTACGACATAGAAAAAATACTAGTCCTTACGTAGTTAGGGTTAGGTTAAGATACAGAATTAATAATAGTATTACAGAATAAAGAAGTGAAAAAGTAAAGAAGGACTAGTATATACAGAGCTATAAAATAATTTTAAAAAAATCGAGCTTAGAGCTCTTTTACCCTTCAAATTCAAATTCAATTCAAATTCAAATATATCTTTATTATTTCTTTATAGTATATTTATAATATCTCTTAATAATCGTCATTGTTTTGTTGTACAATTGTTGACGTCAAAAGTTTACTTACAGCTAAGTTTACTACCGCTTCCAAAGCGCTAGTGCAGAAGAAGCGGTAACAAACTGCACCTTCAACTTCATGTTAGAGCTCAAGTCTATTGCCTCTAGATATCTTTTTAATTTCTTAGCCCAATTTAACTTTCGCAGATATGACACTATCCTTTACCCCTCTTAATACATTCCTTGTCACGGTTCCCATGTTAAGAGTCCATTAGGGCTCGAATTAATTCGTTATCGGTATCGGGAGTGCAGCGCTGTTGATTTATTCCTTATCGGGATGGGTTGGCGCCGGCCACGAATTCTAGAGATATGGTGTCGCCGGCTCCCGTTTGAGTGTCGGTTTGTCTGTTCGTCTTATGGTTTACTTTTGATGGTACAGCTGCTGCGTACTACTGATGGAATAAAAGAACAATCATTAAATAAATATAAATAAATAAATATATAGGGTAGGGTGTCCCTTATTTTTCGAAGTTTTTATTTTTTAATGCATAGGTCTTAGTTTTGTTCATTTGTTCCTAAAACACTCAGAAACAAATTTTTACCTCATTTGGACAGCGATAACCCGTGCCGACTTGCATCGAATCATATTCATACAAATTACGCGGAAGTAGCGGCACGCATTTGCTGTATTTGGCATTTTTTCTCAGTTAGTCTCGGGATTAACACATATTGTTTTACATTTAAAATAACAGTGAAATTAAGAAGCAATAAAAAAAGTAACTTCTTAGTTAGTGAACGTGGGCCATCAAATAACTGGAGCTAGGTTACGGCCTAAAAGACTTGCAGTCCCCTTTTTTAAAATTCGTGAAATTAAATAAATTGTTAATGAAAGCCCCAATCTCATTATTTGAGAGTCTATTATATTTTGAGAAAGAGCTAGAATACCTACCAGAACTATGCCTAATTGTGTAAAAAACCTTGTGGATCTTCACCATAGACGGAGAGAGACGCAAAAAAAACAAGATGTTTACAAACGCCGTGAGGACTTATCGGGAATTGATTAGACTATCTATTATTTTCTTAGAAGATAATGAGAAAAAAAAATTAACAAGACCACCTGGAGCAATGCATCAAGCAAGCAAGGTGGAAAGCTAGAGCTATTTACTCTTTGAAAATATGTTTGTTGCAATCTCAGTTTAAAATGAACGCCAAGGATAAACGAGCACTACAAGTGTCTTCAAGACGTTGGTTTACTCATTACAGTTATATATGTGAAATCATGTCTTGGATGCAGTCTGGCGGTGAAAGCACCGAATCAAAATTTGCGCTTTTAAGCTTACTTAGGCCCAAAGAATACGAAACTGTTGGCAAAGAGAACTCTAAAGCAGCCCTGAGCAAGGTTAGTCAATATCTTTGGTACTTGTCAGAAAAAAATACTGTTTTATCACTCATTGATGATGAACAGACTGTAAATAAAAAAGATTATTTGTATGGTAACTGGGAATATAGTTTTATATCTTACACCGTTTTTAATAAACTGATAATAAAATCATTAAGTGATTTTGAGTCGGACAAGAGCACACATTTATTGTCTCGTTTAAAAATTGATGGAAGCTTCTTGAAATAGAAAGGTTTTTCTTGAAAGGTAGTAAATGATACAGCTGAAAGAGCTGTAAAACGTATGCAAGATTTTCATGGTTTGATCACTACAAAGGAAGAACTAAAACAATTTTTGCTACGCTGTGTGCAAGAGCAAAGTAATCTGTTTTCAGACTGTAAATAAAAAAGACCCTTAAAAGAAAATATACTTGTTGATCTGTAATTTTATTCTCTTTTGCAAAATAAGTACTTATTTTCTAACTTTCTTTTTTATTATTATTTTTATAATTATAATTATTTCAATTGATTTAGCTACATAAGGTAAAGGGTTAAAGACGGCGATTTTCAAAATCTTTACAGCCCTTTCGGCACGGGTTAATGTTGACATAGGAAGATGAAATTTTGTATTTGAGTAAGTCTAGGCAGTGTAAAAAGAATTAAGGGGTATGCATTTCGATACACAACGATACTATATTTTATAACAAATACATATATAGACTAGTAGTTCGCCACGAACTTAGACCTCGCGATAATTATTTCAGAATAATGTACCTGATTTGGATAAATAATCGGTGCAGGTTTACCGATATGCGAATTCATGATTGTGACCAAATTTCCAAAATAGTTGGCAATCACAGCCCTTTCTTCAAATGACATTTGATCTAGCTCTGAAATGTCAGGAGCACCTTCCTACCATACATCACATGGATATGAGGTCTACCGTGATGCTAAAATTCAGTTCTGTACCAGTAGTCTTTCACCGAAAAATGACCTATCATTTTTCAAGTGACAAAGTCAGACCAGAAAACTATTAATGGGTTTTCATTTAAATGTTTATTTGTATTGCCATGGCTCTATGCCGCTGCTCGTTGGTTTCTTACTCTCTTCGTAAAGCTACTTCGCGGGCTTTGGTTGCTGTTGATCTCTTGTTAGTTCATGGCATAATCACTAATACTACTACAGAAGCACAGACAAGCAGCGATATCGATTGAACGAAAGTTCGCTCAACAAAATTGCTAAATTTAATAAACAAGCCAACAATCAATCAAAATAAGCAAAAATTGAAAAAAAAAACTAATCGTAAAATAAGCAAAACCCTTTTATTTTAAAGTCGGTTAAATATGATAAAATTTATAGAACTATTTATGAAACTCAAAATAATAACCATAATAGTTATTCAGAGAAATTACTTCGTAGACCCCAGGTGAGATATGTATTTTTAAGAAAGTTGTTCAGTAACCCGGACTGAATTCACCCTTAAATAGTTTCAGTATATTTTGTAAGAAGATTTGTATCGTATATCTGTTACAGCTTAGTCAGCTAGACTCCGCGAGTCACCCTAAATCCGTTTAAGTATAACGTATAAAAAAGTTGTTCAGACAAAACAGTTGTTCAAATAAAAAAAATGTTTTCATAATGGCAACAAAAAAGTCAAATGACATTTTTGAAAATATTTTGAAATGGCGGATATATGATAGTTTTAAAATTTTAAACCCCCATATTTCCGCCAATTTTAAAAATTTCGAAAATCTGGCTCGACAAAAAAAATATGTTTAGTTGCTGAACCTGCTTACAAAATTTCATGAGAATCGGTTAAGAAATGCGACCTGTAGGCGAGAACAGACAGACAGACAGACAGACAGACAGACGGACAAAAGAATCTTTGGCTTATCTCGAAACTAAGACGCTTCGCTCGCTTCACTCGCTCGGTCAATAAACATCCAAGACCCAGGACAATTTGAAAAAGGCCATTTTTCAACTTGCCCTGGCCGGGGATCGAACCCCGAACCTCTGGGTGGCGGACTAGCATGTTGACCACTACGCCACGGAGGTCGTCAAATAGCGGCACTAGTTTGATTCTATTTTTCACCTGTTATGCCTGAAAAATCTGTAACGCAGTGTTGGTCACTTACACACACAAACCTGTTATGCCCACTATCACGTTAAAAGTTACCTTCACTTACAAACACAAACCTGTTATGCCCACTATCACGTTAAAAGTTACCTTACTGCCCCATGCTCTGTCTGTCCTTTAGGGATAAAGACGTAATGGATATTGATATAGTATATAGAACAATTTGAAATATTCTCCTTTAAAATCCCCTCAACCTAGACTTTTCCATTCAAACGTAATCTACGTTTTATTTTGAAACCACATTTCAGATTTCGGTCAAAATTTGTAATTTTAAAGAAATTGCACATATCTAGGATGATAATAGGTTTATACAGTAAAAATATGAACTGGAAAGAAAATATAAGGATGTAGAAGTTTCCCATACTGATGGTCAAAATGTTATGACACACTTCATTCTATTTCAAGTTCTTATTTTTACTGTGAAAATCAGTTATGTGCATATATGTACAATGTCTTTGGAAATACAAAATTTTGCCGAAATCGGGCTAATCGTTTCGAAATAAAACGTCGACTACGTTTGTGCACGATTTTACGATTGCAATGTGCCGTTTGGTCTGGCTAGGGGACTCTTAAGATTATTTATTTATTTAACTTCATTACAATACATGTAAATCGGACTTAAGGCAGTGTTGGTCACTTACACACACAAACCTGTTATGCCCACTATCACGTTAAAAGTTACCTTCACTTACACACACAAACCTGTTATGCCCACTATCACGTTAAAAGTTACCTTACTGCCCCATGCTCTGTCTACCAGTCAACCAAAATTTGATGCTGAGAATGTAATCTTTTGAATTATAATTAGTATAGCCATTCCTCGACAAAGTTAAATTTTATCTCATCTTAATGGATACCTGCTGCAAGTAACTTAGTAGAATTATGATTGTGATCTGGAGATATGCAAATGTACGAGATTAATTTGAAGCTGATGCTAAATGCAGTTCATCTCACGTGGAGGTCACCTCACAGATGCCAGCATGGGTTGGCTGCAAATGGCAATTGGGTACTTTCCTACGTCCAAAATAATTTATTTTGTACTAATAGAAAAATAAAGCGTCGCAAAATAATAACACTTGTCTTTGAACATATCCATTTTAACGTTATTTTAAATTTATTATTTTAGAAAAACTAATAATAAGAGCGCTATTTGACTCCAAAAATCTATGACGTCACCTGCCTGTATTTCATACAAAATCCCATAGAATCTGTTTGTTTTGACGTTTAGAAAAAAGTTGCTGATTTGACTTGTTGGAAAATAGCGTATTATTTCTCACTGAGATACTTGAGAGATTAGGATTCAAGCAATGATAAGAGCTCTTTCAGATGGCACAGTTCGGCGACCGTCGGCGACGGTCTCGGAGAGTTGTGAAGATATGATATGTAAAAAAAAGGTGTGATACGAACTGGCCACGCCACCGTATGGAATTTGTATCAGAGTCAGTGTAATCAAATGTGCGTGAAACGTACATAATTGTACGTTATAAGAAAAAAATGGTACTGGAAAGGTATGCGAGAAATTTATTAAAATCGGTGGCGTGGCCAGGCGGGTACCTTCCAGCAGTGCCACCACGTACGCTGGTATGGGCGACTTATTCCTGTACAAATGTTATTTCAAAATAATGTACATTTAACCGACATTTTTATACATCTTTAAAAATATATAATTATGTGTAGATACGCGAGAAAAATAACAAAGTTAATTTCGTAGCGTGGTGAAATTTTCATAGATGATATATTTCAATTGCCGCTGGTAGCGTTGCTAGGAAATTTCTGTACAATCAAACTATGAAACTATTTTTTTTTTATTTACTCGCGAAGCTGCACAATCTTTACAGTGCAACCAATGTAAGGTACGTACACGTCTTGGTGCGTTACATAAAAATGTTGAGCGAGTCCCAGAGTCTTACCAAGTATGTTCTACCAGTAGGACTACTGGGAAATTTCATTCCATTAGAACTACCCGTTGGCTGTGACGTAATTGTAGTTTTAAATGGGAAAATTATTGATCCCAAAAGACTTACTAGAGATCTTTTTAGGATTTTAGTGGAAAAGAATTATGAGTTGGGCTAGAAACTTAACAATATTTTTGATTAAAGTTTTCTTTCTACAGGTTTTTATAAGTTCAGACTTTTAGGTCTTGTGACCGTTGGCTTTGTTATTCAGGAGATAAATGTGATGGATTGTAAGACAGATTTACATGACACATAAAAATATTTTAGTTAATTAATAGGTCTGGATAAACACGTGCCTATGTATCACTTTAAAAAATCTTGTAAAAGGGACCACCTCAAAGAAAGACATAAAATATTTATGTATAGCGATAGCTGTACCATTACCGACTATAATTATTTAGGTGGACCAATAAAATGTGGTACAAATTAACACTCATTATTTTTATGTTTCGAGTCTGAAATGTTGATAACATTTTTATAGTAGGGTTTTCTGTGATACTTTTTCAATCTATTTATTTTCTTAATACATGGAAATTGTTTTTTCAGTTTTTTTAATTCTTTCTTATCGAGTGTGAAGGTTAAAAAAAAGAAAAAACGTTTATTTGCCAGGTAAATAAAAAAACCCCGGCTTTCAAGAACGCCATCTAGTGATGATTGGCGGATCTACATGTTCCAACTGATGGTGGAATTGATATCTATAGCGCCATGTACTATTTGCTGAGCAAATTAAAAATAAATTAAGCATAACCATTAATGCAAATTAAAAAAAACCTCAACTTTTAAGCGTTAACCCTCAATAACTTTTAAACGGCTGAACCGATTAACATTAAACATAGCTAAGACCTACCGCAAGGAAATTGCTGCTTTCACGCATAAAAAAAAAATGGAAATGGGTCCATCCGGTCGAGAGCTAAGATGCCACAGACAGACATTCGCGTCAATATATAATTAAAATAATGTAATTAACACCCCTCATTTTTTTTCGGGGTTAAAAGTTGTGTAAATTCACGGTGGATGATTTGGTTCATATGATTTTGGAATCGCCATTTCATTCAATTGACCTTCGACGATTTAAACAATTTTGTATGAAAAAGGTAGTTCTTTTATTTAAAAAAATCTGTGCATTGTTTGCGCTTTCGTCAACTTTTTTAATTCCACCATGTTTCTTAGGCATAGTCATCACTATCGTGGACCCAAATTGCCCAATAGGCATGTGAACTGGGTCCCAAAAAATATCATTTTTAATCAATAAAATGATCCAAAAATACTTTTTCTTAACGTTAATATAATAAAGTAGTAAAAATTTACAACGATACACCGCATCAAAATTCATAATAAAGGCGATTTACGTCACCATCAAGTGTAAATCGTATTTGATCGTGACATCATACAAAATTTAAACGCATCGTCGTATTTTATTAGCTAATCAGAGAAAAGAAAAAATACGTATACAATATTTTTTGACAATATACCTAATGAGCCACCAAAAATTTTTAGTCCACATCCGTATTCAGCATATTGGAAAACAGTCTTCCTGTCCTTATTTATCAGCAGAAACCTGCTTTAATCTCAATTAAAAGTGTCATTTATCGTGCCACAGATTACCATCAAAAAGTCCAATACGAAATGGGCAACAATCGTAACGATATAGCGATCAGCGATAAGTCGATCGATACTTTATCGCGATGCCCCCCTCCTCCCCTTTCAGGTGGCTTTTGACAAAAAGGTGACGGTGATAATGTATGATTTTCAACATCCCTATTTTGACTTCTTTTTCTACGTACTCGCCTGACGTCACGCTAAAAGTGGCATTAGAGTCTTACGGTTCAATGTAGACAACCCAGGACCCAAAAGCCACTGTTAGCGTGCTTTTCTTTTTAAGCTATTTCAAAAAGGAGTTTATCAATTTATATGAAACTTTTTTATGTATGTACGCCGATTACTGGAAGACGCCTGGACTAATTAGGAAAATCATTTTTTGTATGAAGAGGCATACTTTTCAGGTGTTGCTATAGAAATGTCATCAAAAGAAATGTCATGCGCCGCTACCAAATCTCTGTTTATCCTTATGGTTGACTGGGGGAGAACGCTTTTAGCGTTAAGTCCGCTAATTGTAAACAATTGTATATTGTGGATCAATAAAGTTTATATAAATAAAATAAATAAATAAATCAAAATCAATGTGCAGTTTGGCAGTTTGGTGAAGAAAGTCGGTTTTTAAAGATTACTCGAAGACGCCTGGACTAATTCGAAAAAATGTTTTTTGTTTGAAGGTGCATACTTTTTAGGTGTTCCTATAGAAATTTCATTAAAATCGGTTGTGTAGTTAGGCGTTGAAGTCGGTTTTTAGATTTCTTTTGTCCGTCTCTCAGATCGCAAAAGTTAATATACGTTTTCTGATTTTACTGCATAAGCAAAGGAAATAAAAACACCTATGTCGTAGGGAGACCAAACTCTGAAAATATTGCCTATTTTTGTGGACGATACATTCGGTCGATGGTAGATGGTCGGAGCGATAATCGCGCGATCAAATTACAAGCGAGGTGCTATCGCGAGTGATTGAAGTCGGGGGGCGAGGCGAGTATGCGGGGGGGAGTCAGGTGTCTACTATAGTTACCTGTAGATCATTCTATTTATTCATAGTAAAAACATTAAAAAAAGACTAAAAATATTGGAAAATCGAAAAGATATTACATTTAACTATAAAGTACAGATAATACGTTAAACTAAACTAAAATTGTGTCTAAATAGAATCAAAAATTACGCCTCAAATGGTACCTGGTTCAAAGTTTTCACGCGCGTCATCACGCTAACTGCTCCTCAAAATTCACTAAGATACGGGGCGTCTAACTTCCGGAGTGGGGCTGGCCAGTGGCCACGTCACCGCTTAATGAAATCGTTACGTCATACGGAATTTAAATGCGGTGTATCTTCGTCATTTTTTGATTCTCATATACAATATTTTTTAATAATCTAACCGATGGACCAAAAACATTTTTCTAGTCATCATGCCACGGTATTCAATTACGCACGCAGTGTGGTCGCTAATGTCGCAGTCACCAATATACAGTTAGTAAAACAAGTAATTATTTTAAAAAAATATTTTTAGAACAAGCTTTAATCTAAAGACTCTCTACAAGACGAGTCAAACGAGCCCAAACAACTTGATGGAATTGCGTCGATTCATTACAGATTACAGAGTTCCTATGGCCATCCTCCGGCTCCATCATCAGATCAGCTCCATGTCAATATAATATTTGTATTGTCACGCGATATACATATGCGTGCAAAATTTCAGCTCAATCTGAAACCGGGAAGTGGGTTAAATCTAACTTGCAAGATTGGATTACAAACAGACCGACAGACAAAGGGGCAGGTGAAACTGAATAAAATCTTGTAAAAAAATTATATGATTAAGACCTAAAGTACTTGGGCGACCGAGCTTTGCTCGGTTTCATTTCTGGAAAGAAAAACGCACGAAAACTCGAAAACACGCGTTTTCCCAAATATAAGACTAATCTAGATCGATTGTTTACCCCCGAAAACCCCTATATACCAATTTTCAGCGAAATCGTTAGAGCCGTTTTCGAGATCACAAAAATATATAAATAAATATACAAGAATTGCTCGTTTAAAGGTATAAGATTATTGGCAGTCATGTAACTTTTTTGAGTTTGACTGACTGTTATTATAATTTGAGTGCAACAATTTTGTAATTGAATTGAATCTTCAGAGCAAGAGCTAGAGGTAGCGGCACGACTGTTTCGCTGCCTTCAAAACACTGTTATGAGTAGACATCCAGCATTGACTATCTACAACGTAATATAGTGAGATGTGACATCATCTATACATATAATAATCTATATCTATACATCTATACATATAATAAAACAGTAAAAAAAGTGTGTCTGTACATTAAATATATTTCCACAAAAAATATTGGGGGCGATGGAGACGTTGTAACAGAGTAAGAATTTAAAAAAAAATGTCTGTCTGTTTGTACACGCTAATCTCCGGAAATACTGGACGGATTCGAATGAAACTTTTTTTGTTATATAGCTATTAAGCCTGGGCAACATATAAGGTATAAATGATTTTGGAAAATGGAACGCCTGATGCAGAACCATAATGGTCCAGCTAAAATATAAGAGATATAAAAATGCCGCCTTAGTAAAAGTTGTTCAGCCTGATGAGCATTTTCCAGAGACATAAAGTCCACGCGAACGAAGTCGCGGGCTTTGGCTAGTTTTCGAATAAAGTAAGAAAATCAGTGTGAAACAGTAACACATGAAGTCTGTCTCGTCATACAGAGCTGAGACGGTCCATATTGCATTGTGAGGCTAATTGGATGGAGATGGTTATCGGCGCGGGCGATAAAATGAAATAGATAACATTCTGTAGTGACTTATTAAGGTCGTTCCCAGAATAATATTAGATGGTACGATACGCAGGCTCGCAGGCCGTGTGTGGTACCGTTCGCAGAAACACTGTAAGATCACATGGAACTTACTGATGTTTGGTGTATTGGTTATTAGTACCTGGGCGACCGAGCTTTGCTCGGTTACATACAAATAAAAATAATACAAAATAAAAAATTATATATAAATTTGAACATAAAAAAAACAAAAGTATCCAAGTCCGCATCATAAACTGCTGAGCCAAAATGGATGGCGTCCAGCGCGACGAAATTAGCGATCATAGTCTGCGTGGAAAGAAAAACGCATGAAAACTCGAAAACATGCGTTTTCCAAAACATAAGACTAATCTAGATCGATTGTTTACCCCTGAAAACCCCTATATACCAATTTTCAGCGAAATCGTTAGAGCAGTTTTCGAGATCACAAAAATTGATATACATATAAATATATAATAAATATACAAGAATTGCTCGTTTAAAGGTATAAGATTATACGCTTGTTTACTTACTGTTCGCTCCAGTCACAGAATTAATATGAGTATTACGAACAGAACGGAATCTCCTAAGGTCCTGCGCAATCTGCGTCCCCGTCCCCCGTCTCCGCACCTCTCCCCCTTTCGAACAATAAGGTAAAGAAAAATCGATTGACATTATCATTGTGTAAATTGGACAAGCGACTCAGATGGTACGGTGGAACAGATATATTTACCCACATACATACGTATATATATAGGTAGGTACACATTACCAATCATTACCTTTTAGGCCTGCGCAGACGACGGAGTTTTCTCCGCGGCGGAGAAAAAAGTACGCTCCGCGAATAAAAGGTCCGCCGCGGATTTACCTTTCTCTTGTCTTTGCCGAAATTTTTGCCTAAATTGCGAAACAAGGACGCTGCGAAAACAGAACCGGCACTGTATATATTTATCTTATATTTATCTAGTACCCTACATGAATGGCTTTGTAATAAAACTAAGTACATTCTATTACTAATAATTATATTTGCTGACGCTACTCAAACCCTATCAGCGATCTGTACAATGGATCGCTTGTGTAGTTTTTGCTAAAATACTTTAGTTAACTTTTAGTCATTTCGGTATCAAAAAAGAAATCGGATTAGTCACTTAATACACGGTTATTTTTCATTGGTTTTGGAGACGAGGGCCACTTCATAGGCATCGTTAGTAAGACCTAAATAGCTAGTCAAAATAAAAATGTTGACTAAAACTAGAAAGCAAAATCGTGAGATCAATTTAATTAGTAGTACCGCCACCGGGCACCGCCGGACGGCCGACCGGAGTTCATTGAGGTCACGCGGCAGTTTTGGACGGACGTAACAACGTGGTCTCGTCCGAAAATCATTTTTGGAACTTTTTATCTTATGTGATACATAAATTTGGATTACGTGTTTTTTCCAAAACCAAAGAAAAGTCAGCGTGTATATACGGGCGTCTTCTTACTTTTAAATATAAATGTGTATTTTCTTTCCTATAAAAAAAGAAAATCGGAAAATTATTTATTTCAATAGTAATGTTTTTTTAAATTGCGTTTTTTGGTTCAAGCTTTTATTGCCAAATTACTATTAAGACAATTAAAATAACCCTAAACTCGATGGAAATGCGTCGTTTTATTTCTGAGTTCCATCGGCCACCTTCCGTCTCCATGATCAGACCCGAGGCATCGTCTACCCTAAAGTGCTCGTCAAGGTCTCGTTCGGGCCGCGGTTGACATCAACTGCGCGCTCGTAGCGGGCCTAAAGCAACGGTCTCCATACAGTTAGCGATAATCCGTAAGATGACAACAAGTCAAATCAGACACTTTTTTCTAAAGGTTAAAACAAAAATTTACCTAATAATTTGTATGAATCACAAAAGCTTTTTTGGAGTCAAATAGCGCTCTTAATATTCGTTTTTCTGCATTAATAAATCTCAAATCACGTTGAAAATGGATATGATCAATGAACAGTGACACTATTTTGTGATGTTTTATTTTATGAACTGTATCAAATAATTTATTTTTGTAGACATTTTATTTTTGACTCATTCATCTACCCAATTAAGCGACAGTCGCTAGTCAAAGACGAATTATAATATATCAACTCTCGGCAAACAGACTACTATCGGAGAAGCAGCTGGTACATACCTACAACGCTTTTTCTGTAGCCTCAGACCAGCCTAGAAGTTTGTAAAAAATATACAGTTATTTCGGAAAGTCAGCTGCTGACGCTACAACCCTATCGGCGATCTGTACAGCGTATCGTTGGTGTAGTTTTTGCGAAATTGGTAGGTCTCGATCGTTCACAGTTGATTCCTTGAAGCGCAATCTTGTCGGTCAATCAGTCAGAAAATAGGTCAAAAGAATACTTTAAATGAGTTAAAATAACCGGTCAAGTGCGAGTCGGACTCGTGCACGAAGAGTTCCGTACCTTTTTCTATAAAAAATCACGTTTGTTGTATGGGAGCATAAATATTTATTTTACTCTGCAACAGAAATACATAATCTGTGAAAATTCCAACTGTCTAGGTATATCGGTTTATAAGATAGATACAGCCTGGTGTCAGAAAGACAGACAGCGGAGTCTTAGGTTTCCGTTTTCAACCCTTTGGATACAGTACCCAAAAAAATCAGGCAAAAAAAATCAGGAGGCCAAAACACTTATCACGCCAATAGAGTAGTCTAAACTCGACAGCTTTTTGTCTGTATCGAAGTGTGAAAGAAAAAATAGGTATTAAGTATGTAATTCTTAGTGTGCTTAAATAAATAAACATGCTTACGATGCATAATGTATAAGTTTGTTGAGCTCCTGAAATATATGACGACTTAAATAAGGGTTTTCAAAAATATGATACCAGATATACTGACATCAGGTCCAATCGACTGTTGTCATTGGCCTATCAGTTGACAGGTTCCTTTGCTTCGTCAAATGTATCCAATCACAGCAGCTTATTGGACCTGACTTCACTGTGCTGCCATTTAGTGTTCCATATTTTTGAGAACCCTACCTCATTGTGCCTATTTTAGCAGTTGGATAATAACTATAGTTAGTTTATTTCAATAAAACATCATCATCATCAGGTATTTTTGTCGCCACTGCAGGAGCAGGACCCTCTCTGTACTACCAGAGCCATTATCGGCCAGGAAAGCTAGAAGACTTGGCCTACCCTCTCCACGCTGGCCAGACGGGTTGGAGAGGTCTCATTGATGTTTAAAAGCTTGGTTTAGCATTAGATTTGCCGTGTGATTTCCGGCAGAGTAGAATAGGGCCACTCCAAGTCCTCCCGTGCATGTCGTAGAAGGCGATTTAGGAAATACGAGCTTTATACCATAGTCAATCTCAACAGCTGCACGACAAGCTGGTCTAATAAAAAACTTGAGAGGTGTCAAGGGACACCCGGATGGAACGAAGTTTCTTTCGATTAATTAGGAGAGAGAGAGAAAGACAGAGAAACACGCGCACGCCGCACGGCTTACAACTATAGCAAAAAGTGTCGTTACAACTTTTGGGCTTAATTTTTTTCCGTCTAACCTCCTTTCGCAACGCGCGATAAGGAACTTCGTTCCAATAAAACTAAAAACCTATTAAAATGGTCAATTGCAAGCATTATAGTTTAATGAGATATCCTTATCAAATCGTTAATTTAAAGTCCATTTACAGGAAAAATTGCAGTAACGCAATAAAAAAAACTTTATCAACGCACGCATCTGCACCCACCAATTACGTTTGTGCACCTTGGAGATGGTAATCTGCCATTAAGTCACGACATCTGTGCGTTGGAACACATTAATTGTTTGTTAATATACCTATCTTGAAATTGGAGAGGAGTCATTGATGTTTATAAGCTTTGTTTAGCTTGTATTTCCTAAGTCGCCTTCTTCGACATCCACGTGAACACTTGGAGCATCTATTAAAAGATTGGTAAGTACATTCATATTATCTACAAATCGTTTATTTTTTACCGAGCATTCTTCATAATGTAGTTAATTTACAAGATATAAAATATAATAAAAATAATGCTACATACCTATCAGTGAACTGTCGAACAATATTCATATTACCTACAAATCGTTTATTTTGTACATAGTATTCTCTGCTTTGCAGTTTCTTTATTATTTAATTAAAATATATTTCACGCACATTACAAATTAAAGTGTGTGTGTAAAAAAGTGACTCCAACGCATCGCCGCGAGGCAGGGTACCCGGAAGGCTGGCAGCATTGCCCCTCTGCACCGCAATAGAAATTCAATGAGCAAAGAAACTGCGCGCCCTTGGATCGCACGTTACATCGCGGAGACGCGTTAAAGTCTGTAACAAAAGTTTTTGCTCCTGGATCCCATGGACCCATCGTCTCCAGATATAGTATTCTACATATGTAGGTAATTTACAAGATATTACATATAATGAATATCATTCTAAATACATCAGTGAACTATCGAACAATAAATTAACTCATACCTACCTACCTACTTAATTTTACCGATGATGATAGTACAGCTGATGTGTCATATTTCAATTTTAACCATGTTTTGACAAACAAAGAACGGAATCCAGTCATTGGAATCAAGGAGTGAATCATTGGTTACGATTGGTGAGGTGACACTCTACCCACTTGGTAAGGTGTTGGGTCCAAGTCATAGGTTTCTTACTACTTGCGATTATGTAAAAAAGATTTTTGTTTGGTCAATTTTTCTTTGCAATTCTGTTTATTACATACAATCATCATCATCATACCAGCCCTTTTTCCGCCCACTGATGAGCAAAGGCCTCTCTTCTTCGACGCCACCTAACTCGGTTTCACACAAACTACTGACCAGTGTTTAGAATATAGGTATATCAGAATTTTATAATTGGTCTATTATTACTACGAAAACTAAGTGAAACAGTTTTGCTTTTTTCTACTTATTTTTACTTTTTTGACATAAAATAAATGAAGTGGAAGAATTTGTCGTGATTACCTGTTTAGGCCACAATGATAATAAAAAAATGTTATATCTATATAAGTAAAAAGTGGGCCACGATGTAAAACGTCGTACGCGTATTTAAATATCATCTCCGGTTATGACTTATACCACCGCACCCACGGCCGATTACATCCTTTGTTATAACTAGAAGAAAAATGGAGTAACACAATCTCCCGATATTGTTCCAAACAAGATGTTTGACATGTGATACGGTCGGCCTCGGTGGCAGTCGAGTCATAAAGTTCTCACTTTAGTTTGGAATGTAAATCGTTGATACATACATACATTCCTAAAAATCTGTTTTCATCAATTACTGGTTAGTAAGTAAAAAGTAATTTATTGTACACAAAAATTTAAAAAAAATACCTGCAAAAATGTCATTTAATGTCTTATGCAGTCCTATCGCTAAAAGCGTTTCTTGCGTACAACCATGAAGTTAGAGCCCTCTAACTACATGCATACAACCGAGGGATAGATTATAGTGAAACTATAGACGCGCAGATGAGTAGACTGATGTACGTGGTCGAAATCAGATTGTATAGGTACCTACCTATAACCTTGGCCGCATAACTGTTTAACATAAAACCGTTTTTCTGTATATCCTAAGTTATAACTATGTACTTTACCACACGTGTACACGAGTACCTGATGTTTTAAAACATCAGCATCACAAAAAGATCACCACACGATCCCAGATCATCCCATAACAAGACCCAAGGCTCTCTGGGTGGGCGGCCCGGGTCATTTGTCAACCAGCCCCGCTACCACGATACGCCCTTTGTGTGGAGATTCTGATCTCAGTGACAATGGCTAGTGTTTATACCTTTAAACTGTTTAACACATTTGTTACACTCACAAAGAACGCGATTTATTTTTGTTGTGGCCCGAAAGCATGGCGCGTTTCTGTTCGAGCCAGTGCTACTAAAAAAATTGTTAGGTTGGGAAGTATTGAATGGTTTTTAATTAAATTTAATTGGCTTCCTTTTGTACTAATAATGAAGTTGATGGAGTATAAAATAGTTTTTTTTTATTTGTTAAAGTATAATAGAAGAAGTATATTTTGTGCATGTATTATATAAATTGTAAGATGTATATACATAATATCTAACAATTTCACATTAAACAAAAAAATATTTTTTTACTAAACGTTTGCGTAAAGTAAAAGTAAAATAAAACTGCTTTAAAATCATATGATACAGCAATAAAGCTCTGTAAAAGAAACTATCTCCTAGATTGGAGGCAATAACTAATTAGGTATCTTAGGTAATTTTAAAATTAGCTTATATGTATCAAACGTAAGACTTAGCAACAAACTGCTAGGAATGAAGGTTGATCCAATACCATAAAGGAAGTTGAATTTTTAGGAACTTTTTAAAATATTGGGCCACAGCGTAAATAAGTCAAGTTGGTAGTTCTTGTGAATCAGTGACGCGTGTCATTTGATACTATGTTATCTGAGGTTATTCCGATGTGGTTAAGAACCACAGTCTCAGCAGAATCGAATCATTGTGAAAAAATACAATCGTGAATATGTTTTTTTCTAAAAAAAATTTGATAGGCAAGTACCTACAATATTTTTATTGCAGTTTACAGCGTTATTATCAGATCTTGGCCATCATTCAACTATGACAAAAAATAATTAATTTAGACAAATAAACTAAACAAAAATTGTTTTTTCTCTGGCCTAGCCACCGTAAGTAAAAAGAGTAATTAATTACCTACGTATAATTCCTTTAAAAAAATGAAAAATTCCTTAAAAAACCTTTTAGCTTTTTAAAAAAATGCACAAATGCTAGTAAAATGCCTTCTCTCAAGCTTTTCTCTCTCAGATCGTGTGGTATTTGAAACTTTATGTCATCATTGGTTGACCGAGCCCTTCGAGGTTATGGTTTTAAGTCTGTCTTTAAAAATAAAATATATATTTCATAATCCCATAACACAAGTTAAAAATCTTACTTTTGGGCTAGTTCAATTAGTGTGATTTGTCCCTAAATATACATAAATTTTTGCTATACTTTGAAATTATACTTTTAAATGACAATAATAAGTTTTATTTTCTGGTCTTCCTTATGTGAATACATGGCGAAGTTATGGCATACAAAACGCATGACTAACACTGTTACAGCTCTAATCATCCGATCTTACCGAATATCAATAACAATTCAAACAGATCTCTATCTTATATTTATTATCGAGCGAGAGAACAATAACCTATCCAGTTACATATTACAATATATTACACACACAAAAGAAAATTTATGTTAGGTTGATACCGTTAGCGATAAATACATTTCTTATTTATCGATTTAAAATTTAGTATAGAAGTTTAATTTTTAAATTAATTAAATAAGAAAGGCAGGTAAGTTGCTAGATCGAAAAAGCACCTAAGCATATCCTTAGATTCTGCACGTCCTGATTATATTGAACTATTGGAAGCAGGATCTCTAAAACACAAAACCGTTAGTAAAACAAGTTAATACCACAGAATTAATAATAGTATTACATACTAAAAAAAAATATTTTTAAATCAAGCTTTTATCTAAAACAATGATCTTAAAAGTTTAAAGTGCTCAAGACGAATCAAACGAGTCCAAAATCGATGGGGTTGCGTTATTTCATTACAAAGTTCCTATGGCCAACTTCCGACTCCATCATCAGATCATCTCCATGTTATCATAATATTGTAGTACCTGGGCGACCTGGGTTACATCTCAAACATTAACCAATTTTTTTTAAACTTGTCTAAAAACAATACAAAATAAAAAATTATATTATATACATATAAACTTGAACATAAAAAAAACAAAAGTAAGTCACCAAGTGGGATTCGAACCCGTAACACTCTTTCTAGCGGTCGGCATCCTTAACCGCTGAGCCAAATAGATGGCGGCCGGCGCGACGAAATTAGCGACCATATTGTGCGTGGAAAGACAAACGCATGAAAACTCGAAAACACGCGTTTTCCCAAACATAAGACTAATCTAGATCGATTGTTTAACCCCGAAAACCTCCGTATACCAAATTTCAGCAAAATCGTTAGAGCCGTTTCCGAGATTACAGAAATTTATATACATATAAATATACAAGAATTGCTCGTTTAAAGGTATAAGATTGCCACACCATATGCGTACAAAATTTCAGTTCAATCGGAAACCGGAAAGTGGGTCAAATACTTACAATTATAGTAGGGTATATATTATGTTTTAACACATCAATAATATATGACCTCTTTCATATTATTTAAAGACTATTTTTTCAAAACTAAAACCTGACTTCACCCACAAACTACACAACCGATTTTGATAAAGTTTCTATGGGACCTTGCAAGTATACCCTTTCAATCACATAAGAATTTTCCAAATCGGTCTAGGCGTCTTTAAATAATCGGTACATACAAACAAAAAACAGATCGCGACAATTAATAAATTCGTCCTTTTTTGGAAGTCAAACAGGTTTCTCCACCAAGGCACTCCGCTTCAGTAACTTAGAGAACTTACGAGTTCACTATCAGCCGTTCTAATCGGAGGGTGTTATCGCCTCCAACGTTATCAGTACGTGCGAGCTCGTGGATTAAAATTATAATATAAGAGGTAACGAACCTTGTGACTAATAAACGAATAGGACCTAAAGCTGTTTGCCTTTGCATTGTGGTTTCTGGCAGAGTAGAGTCTATCCAAGTCCTCCCGTGGATGTCGTAGAAGGCGACCTAGGAAAAACAAGTTAAACAAAGCTTATAAACATCAATGAGACCTCTCCAACCTGTCTGACAAGCGTGGAGAGTGTAGGCCAAGTCTTCCGGCTGCTTTGGCCAAGTATGGCTCTGGTAGTACAGAGAGGATCGTGCTCCTGCAGTGGAAACTAACGTGATAATAATGACCTAAAGCTGCGTCCAGACGTTTGGCAAGCCTTCGCAAATGTAAACGTGTGCTACAGGAGTTGTCATGGGTTGCCGTCGATCCGATGGCTGTCGGTTTTTGGTACTTTGGCCCAAATCAAAGGAAAATTAAAACGTTCGCGTGCCATCCACACATTTTAAGCGTTCACAGAAGTCCCATTTTTTATACGCGGAGTTACCTAAATGAATGGATTTTCGATACAAAAAACCGTTCATTTATGATTTAACGACTACCTCCGTGGCGTAGTGGTCACTATGCTGGTCTGCCACCCATAGGTTCCGGGTTTAATTCCTGGTCAGGGCAAGTTGAAAATTAGACTTTTTCAAATTGCCCTGGGTTTAATTGAGATGTTTATCTATTTGTATAAAAATATATGTATTTGTTCTAAAAATATAGTATCGTTGAGTTAGTATCCCATAACACAAGTCTCAAACTTACTTTAGGGCTAAAACAAAAGTACTTTCGCTCAAAAGCATCGCCTCGCTTACAGCAGTCGGCTGCATAGATAAAATATCTTGCGAACTTAACTTATGCGCTATCGAGAAAGGCTTGCCAAAACGCTTGCAGTAGCCGATAGTTTATCTGTGCCAAAAAAATCGAACGCCGCTTTGATACGGCGTAATCGGGTAATGTTGGCAGCGGGTGAGGTTTTGGAGGCTTTGATCTACACGGGGGCTTATGAAACTTATATTTTATTATTAAATACACATCGTGACCGCGGCACATGCTGAATGGATCTTTTTGCCAAAAAGCCACACCACGTCAATGTTGAACAAAATGTACGAGGAGAAGAAAAATGATGAAATTTCATTCTTATTTTATTGTTAGATGTATTTTTTTTTGTATTGAGTTTGTGGTATTTTTGAGGCAATAAAGTAAATTCTATTCTATTCTAAATACCCTCACTTTTTGTGATAGAGCCAAAGTGACAGAATGAAAATGGTTTAGGATATATTTTCGTAAATAAAGTATTTTTTAAAAAGCCCCTTCATATGAAACAACTTTTTACAATTAATTTATAAAGTAACATGAAATAAGCAAAACAGCCAAGTGCGTGTCGGGCCACGCGCATTGTAGGGTTCCTTGGTTGCGAATCCAGACTTTGAGTTCATGTCATTAAAAACGTTCAAAAATTTTCTTTTGAATTTGTATAAAATTTTTCCGAGTACCTTTTATACATTGATCGCCTGTAACTTTTTGATTTGTAAATCCTACTTAGCTCTGATAGTTTTCCTTTAAACTTTGTTTATTTTTCCTTTAGCTTAAATTTTGTTTACGTGTCCATATAAAACCGTTTAGCAGAGAGAGGGGGGACACTTGACTCAAAAAAAAACAAGATTTTATTTTGCCACTCTTTTGCCATTATTATAAATTCATACCAAATTAAAGCATTCTACTACTTATAGTCTCTGAGTAAAACTGCGGATGGACAGACAGACAGACATCGCGAAACTTTAAGGGTTCTTTGTTTACTACGGCACTCTAAAAACCCCAAACTTACATCTATCTATCTATACATAAAACTGTAAAAAAATGCGTCTGTACATTGAATATATTTAGGGCGATGTAGACATAGTAATAATAGAGAAAGAATTAAAAATGTCTGTCTGTTTGTTTGTACACGCTTATCTCCGGAAATACTGGACGGATTAAAATGAAACTTTTTTGTTTTATAGCTGTTAATCCTGGACAACATAAAGGATTTTGGAAAACGGAACACCTGATGCAGAACCATAATGATCCTGCTGAACAATAAGAATTATAAAAATGACACCTTAACAAAAGTTCTTTAGCCTGATGAACATTTTCCGGAGTCCTAAAGTCCACGCGAACGAAGTCGCAGGCTTCGGCTAGTCATGCATCAATAAAAACCATATTTACTCGTAAGTGTAGGTAAATGATTAGGTAGGTGTTGAACTTATTCTTGTCACGCGTTTTCATGCCATCCACTCACAACTTTTCCCCATGCATGTGGTCACCCTTAATTATTCCACCTCAAGGCATTTTTTATATGTTATCAGGCCATGATAAGGTCACCATAAAACCATAATGGACCGGGCCTTGGCGCCAAACCAATCTCCCGATGATATCTTATCGAACTTTGCCTTAGTCTGAAACTAAGCGAGTGATTTTGAGATTGTGTGATTTGTTTTAGGGAAATTGGTGGACACTTCGGGTCTTATTATAAAACGCAGACTAATTTTGTTACTAGGTTTAAACCAATATCCCACCAAATCAAGTTGACATTTAGTAATATGCCACTGTCTCATCTAAAAATGTTAACTTGATTTGTTCGGATAATGGTTTAAACCTAGTAACAAAGTTAGTCTGCGTTTTATAATAAGACGGTTAGGGTCTTGCGGCTATTATAACACACCAGGTACAGACCCGAGCTACATTGATGAATAGCACCGCAAAAACATACATACATACATACATACTATCACGTCTTTATCCCTAATGGGGCAGACAGAGCATTTTGGGTCTTGCGGCTCTATGCAGAACCCAGGGCCGCAAGACCCAAAAGCCACTTTTAGCGTCATGGTGGGCGAGAAGATGGAAAAGCAATCAATACAGTGATGGGTTGCTAGCCGCATCGCCTGTTAACATGATTCGCATTTTTGCCCATTACTGCAAAAACAAGGTTCTCTTAGTGTCTTGTGTTTTTTTTCGTTAGCTATAATAGGTTTCATCGTTGACCAAAAGCTTCCCCTCTTTACCGTGATCATTCATCCAACACGCTGGTCCAGTGCGGGTTGGTGGGTTGTCAGTCAATTAGTCAGTTTGAATCGTCAGAGCCTCGTTTGTTGTCTAGCAGAGCACCACGTGCAGGTGAGGATGACTTGAGTGAGGAAGATGTCAGTGTCACTCCTTGCCCGTCAGCAATTACAAAAAATTTATAACTA
This sequence comes from Acrobasis consociella, assembly GCA_963555685.1. NCBI lineage: Eukaryota > Metazoa > Arthropoda > Insecta > Lepidoptera > Pyralidae > Acrobasis > Acrobasis consociella. The sequence goes on from OY743106.1 coordinate 3,178,603, forward strand.
TATGCAAGCTACGATGCCAAGAAATTAGCGCACCCCTCTTTTTGCCTGTGGTTAAAAATAATAAAACGAAAAAACATGTTAAGAAGTAAAAAGCACATGCAAAAATGATTCTGACGTCACCCTTTCGCCCAACATCACGCTTCTTCTTCTTCTCTTGTGTGTTAGTGACTAACACTAGTGTCAGAGTTTTTAAACCGCCTTAAAGGCCTCTGACATGGTTTTAGGTAACGACCAATGTCAAAGACAGTGACCGGGACCGACGGTTTAACGTGCCCTCCGAAGCACGGATCATTTTACTTATCGGACAATCAGGTGATCAGCCTACAATGTCCTAACCAAACTAGGACAACAGGTCCTATGCTACTCTCATCCTGTTCAACTAAGAATAAACAATGGTTACTTATGAATAAACAAACAAAAATTACAGAATCTAATGACGCGTTTATGTAAAAATAATTACAATTTAATTTGAAATTAATCTGTAACATTTAATTTGGGATTAACCGTTTTAAATAACTTTAGATAACCTCTTTTAAATGTAATCAAGATAATTTATACCAATAGTAAAAACGGACACAAAAATCCTATATAAATAATCCTATGTATACTAATTTCAAACTATTGAGTTGCATAAGTTTATATATTTTTTTGTATTTGTTGTTATAGCGGCAACAGAAATACATCACGTGTGAAAATTTCAACTGTGTAGCTATCACGGTTTATGAGGTACAGCCTAGTGACAGACAAAAAGACAGCGGAGTCTTTATAAAAGGACACATAGGTCACGGAATTCCAAAAAATTTTTTTAACTGCGTTCGTTTCTGGTAAGGTTACCTATCCTGTATTCATATTCTATGCCCAGTGGACTCTTGTCGCTTAAAAAATGGCCAAGAAAGTTAACAATAAGTTAAAAATATGAAGGAAAAGTTAATTTTCTTTTCTTAGCGCAAATTTCTGTGGAAAAAATTTCTTACGTGGAATAAAATAGGACGACTGACCCCATAGTAGTCGACGCTACACTGCGGCACCAAAAATGCAGTAATTGCAGGAAAAGTTGCAGTCCGCCCATACAATTCCTCAATTTACATGTCCCATTTCCCTAACGGCCATTTTCGACAATGCCGCATTAGCTGGACAGTTTTGTCGGGGCGCAAGGTACAAGCGTCAAGCGGAGCATATAAAGCAAATAAAAAAATGACAAATCTTTTTGTATTTATTTTACGAAAACGCATAGCCAGTGGTGTGGTATGATTTAAAAAGTCCTCTTCGTGTAACAGGAACGAGAAAAAGAAGAGTTTTATGACCGACATTTTGCCAAATACAAACTCTGTGTGTATGTGTGCGCGAACTGGTGACCCGAGGGCTGGCAGATCTTTTGCTCAGCGAATAAGACTCGCCATCCAGCGAGGGCTGCCGCAGTAGGAATGCTACCAGCGTAATGGGTACGATCGCGATGTGGTGCGTTGGGAAAGGTAAAGTTCCAAAAAATAACCAAACTGAACGCGGACCTTACCCGCTACCGCTTATGCTTCGAGCCACCAAACTACACGATGTTCTATACGTCCTGCCCAGCAAATTTTACAAGAAATGCGCAGTAGCATTAGTGTATTAACATTTTTATGGCCCATATACATCGCTAAACCGCTGTTGGAACAATTGATGGCCACCAATGCGGATTTAATGCGCTCCTTTTGGCATACGTTGACGATGTAATTGCATTTTGTATGCATTTTTATATCCCCAATTTTCGGATAGAGAAAGATGGGAAGAAAAGATAGAACTGTTGAATTATTATAATATTTTTTAATTAGGAATCTTGGATTAACAGTTCTGTATCAAATGCAACGTGGGAGAGACAAACCCTTTTAATAAATCGAACCACGGTCTATACTAGATTTTTATCGTATAATGGAATTGAAATCTTTCTTATCGTGTGTGTTAGTGACTAACACTAGTGTCAAAGTTTTTAAATCGCCTTAAAGGCCTCTGACATGGTTTTAGGTAACGACCAATGTCAAAGACAGTGACCGGGACCGACGGCTTAACGTGCCCTCCGAAGCAAGGATCATCTTACTTATCAGACAATCAGGTGATCAGCCTGCAATGTCCTAACCAAACTAGGACAACAACACAAAGTCGTTGCCCCCGCCGGAAATCGAACCCGCGAGCTCCGGACATGAGCCGAACGCTCTAACCACTACACCACGGAGGCAGTTGAAATATGAAAAAGTAACAGAAAAAAAAACATTCATGTGCAGCCGCCCGCAAAAGTATGGAAATGTCAATTTTATTTTTTAGTTTCTTGACTGTTATTTTAATTTTATTATGCTATAGTGATCTAGAATAGCCCGTGGCTTGATTTATTACGGGTAAGTCCCTTCCACGATGTATATAAAAAATTATTGAAATGTAAAAATGACCCAAAAAGTCAGCCAACTTGCACGTTAAGTACTTCATCAGTAATTTATTTATTTATTTATTTGACTTAAGGCATGAGGCCTTTTCTACCAGTAATACTGTTGATATAAATAAAGAAAGAAAGAAAAGCTTTTTTCGGCAATCAAAACCATTACAGCCTATAGGTAAATATACATAAATGCTGTATTTTTCAAGTTTTAAGATGGCTGACGATATAACCTACTTGATATCGTATATTGCGTTTTATTTATGCATTTGTATAAAGTAGAACAGGACGTATCAGTTTTCCTTCTGATACGTCCTGTTCTACTAGTGTAAATTGTAAGAGATTATGTGAAGGAAAAATACATGTTAACACTATCAAGTGGTACTCCATGCGAACAAAGAACATCCAACAATGTTATACTTTAATCGCCTTATTATTAAACGCAGACTTACTTTATCCGACCGAATCAAGTTGACATTTCCAGATGAGACAATCTTCTTCTTCTTATCGTGTGTGTTAGTGACTAACACTAGTGTCAGAGTTTTTAAACCGCCTTAAAGGCCTCTGACATGGTTTAAGGTAACGACCAATGTCAAAGACAGTGACCGGGACCGACGGCTTAACGTGCCCTCCGAAGCACGGATCATCTTATTTATCGGACAATCAGGTGATCAGCCTACAATGTCCTAACCAAACTAGGACATCAACACAAAGTCGTTGTCCCCGCCGGGAATCGAACCCGCGACCTCCGGGTATGAGCCGAACGCTCTAACCACTACACCACGGAGGCAGTCCAATCCAGGCGGAGATGAGACAATGGCATATTACTAGATGTAAACCTAATAACAAAGTTAGCCTGCGTTTTATAATAAGACGGTTTAAGTCTTAGAAATACAAAAAATACTATCACGTCTTTATCCCTAATGGGGCAGACAGAGCTCTTTAAGTCCAGTGGTTCTAAGCAGATATAACATATAGCCCAGGGCATCAAGACTGAAAGGCCACTTTAAGCGTGATGGTTGGCGAGAAGGTGAAAAAGGGAATCAGTAAATAGTGATGGGTTGCTAGCATCATCACCTATTAAAATGATTTGTATATTCGCCCAGTCCCTCGAACGGCTTTTACGATCTGCGCTGGAAGAGAAGCAGCTGGTACACTTAATAGTAAATGTCTTTACCTAAGTATTACAGTATTAATATGCAATCGTAGATTATTTAAAAATCCCTTTCTGTTTTACACGCTTTTACATATATGTTCCCATGCAAGTCGTAAAAGTCAACCAAGGGAATTGGCGCCGATGTGTATTTGTTAGAGAGAATTTCGGTGAAACTTTTTTTTTCAAATTCTACTTTTTAATTGGTAAATAGGTTCATTAAATAACAGTTAAAAAATTAACATTCCGTACAAATTGCTGTGCACTCTAGTACGGACAAGCCGATTTTATTTTTGTTATTCTAATTTCATTATACTATAGTGATTAAGATACCAAGTATAGCCCGTGGTTTGATTTATAAAGGTAGGTTTCAAAGTGGCCTTTGAGTCTTGCAGCCCTGGGCTCTATATGCTTAGAGCCGCAAGACTCAAAATGCTCTGTCTGTCCCATTAGGGATAAAGACGTGATAGTATGTATGTCCCTTCCACGTTGTATAGTTCCCAACAAAACATTTAGTTCGCCAAACCCGACAACCGTGTGTAGCGCGAACAAAACAATAGCAAACTCGATAAACCAGACCAACTTATAAATAATTGGTCTACAATAAGTCTAATTAGCGCTCGATGATATCGCGTCTCGTATCTCACGGCGGGGAAACAGGAAGTACGATAGCAAATAATTAATCGTAACTCGCTGGCCGGACTAGACGTGTGTCAGAGAGTAGGTATTGATAAGCTTGTCTATGATACGCTAAAACGAAGGTTGAACTTTTATTGCAACAGTTAGAGCATTGTTTAGGAATAAGGAATGCAATTCGACGAAAATTTGCTAACCATAGAGAATATGCACGCATTTTTTATTTGCTTAATAAAATCCCTATTAACCATAGTAAACAAATATGAAAGAATTTATCAAATATCTTAATCAGCTACGAACCTATGATACTTTGAAGTTTCAATTTGAGAGAGAAGTCCGATATGGACTGGTGACGTCATAATTACATGTCATCAATACATTTGCTATAGAAAATAGCGTTTTTGCGAGTGAGATAGACATATTTTCGTAAAATCGGTATATCTCGTTCGTTTTTCCACCAATTTTTATTCTGTTTTAACTGTTAGTACTTTACTTTTGAATATTTACAAATAAACTGGTTAGATAACACATTTTTTTCATGCATATTCTCTATTATAAGCAAATTTAAAATTAACATAAGATACTAGCTGGTGTCCGCGACTTCGTCTGCGCAGTAGTCGCAGTATAGTCATAATTTGTAGCCTATGTGTTATTCTGATGTATAAGCTATATTATTGTAATGTTTCATTAAATCCATTCTTTTACGTAAAAGAGTAATAAACATCCATCCATCCATACTTACAAACTTTCGCATTTATAATAATAATAGGATAAGATATAAACATATATTAAAATTTGATAAATAAAATATTATATAAGGTCTAACAAAATATACTGAAACTATTTTAAGGATTAATTCAGTCCATGACAATGAACAACTTTCCCCAAGGAACACGAATAGAAATATGAAAAGTAATTTTTGTCCTTCCATACAAGTTGACCGATCAGCTGATCCGAGTTTGCACGGAAAGCCAAAAATTATTTTTCATATTTCGACATATTTCTTGGGAAAAGTTGTTCAATATGATGGACTGTATTTACGCTTAAAATAGTTTCAGTATATTTTGTTAGACCTTATATACAATGTCCTTTTTAATTAAGTACAAATATTTTAAGAGGTGATTCAGTCCATCATATCGAACAACTTTTCCCAATGAATGTATATCGAAATACGAAATATATTTTTTCGGTTTTCATACAATTCGAAGTAGTCACGTGATATCATTACTATGGAAAATGAAAATTATTTTTTTGTATTTCGATAAAAATTTACTGGGAAAAGTTGTTCAAAATGATGGACTGAATCACCCCTTAAAATATTTGTACTTAATAAAAAAGGACAATGTATATATCAATAAAATTACATTCAATATATACATAGATAGATATAATAACCAATAAGCTACATATACAAGCTGTAAATTTGAAACCTAGCCATATCCTTAGACGTACCGATACCGATCATACTGAACAACTTTCCCAAAGAGCAGAGATCGGATAATAAAAAAAAAATTGTTCCTTCTTACAAAATTGCTAACCAGTTGGTCGATTTTGTATGGGCAGGCCTGTCTCATTCCGCGGTAGGTATTAAAAACGCAAGTACAAAAAAAGTACGTACGGCGGCCACGCCAGCGTGGCTAATCAGTGCGGCAGAAAAGGTAAGCGTTACGCGATAGAAAGAGACGGAAAGAGATGGAACGTCTAGGTGAATATAACTGTAGGTTATTAGCGTTGTGCGATCTGAATTGAACATAATTGTGTCGTAGCGAGAGTCGCTATTCCTTTAATTGATTTTTCGGAGTGAATCTTCTGCACTAAGTGCTATTATATATTCTGTGGTACGGGAAGTCTAATTTTTATTAAGCTATTGCATAGCTACTATCGCGGGCCTTGAGCGCGGGGACCGAATCCAGAAATTCCGTAACGAAAAAACCTCACGCTCCCCACTCCGCCTACCATGTAGGTTGCCGCTTCGTCTCCGTCGTCCGTTTGCGACGTTGCCGTCCTTCCTTGTATCGAACCACCTTAATGCAATAGCTTTACCGCGGCAGTCCCCGAGTGCCACACGTCTTTTTTTTCATATTTCTACCTTTGTTTCTTGGGAAAAATTGTTCAGTATGATCGGTATAGATACGTCTGAGAATATGGCAAGGTTACGGATTTACATCCTGTACATTACCTGTTTCATTAAAAATAGTACCAGGATATACTTAACGTACTATAATTAGCGATGCCATAAAATCGAATCTCGCATATCGCGGATCAGATACGCGTAGATACCTACAGCAACAATGAGGAAACGACCAGAGTGCTATGCCGATAAAAGTATTTACGGCTATCTTGGAGATACGCGTTTTATGACCGATGGACGGACAAACATCTGGCTAAATATTTATAACAATATTTATTTATAGATTCGATTTTTCTTCCTTCCTTGCTGCTTATCTTCCTGCGCTGAGAGTAAAAGCCGATCGAGGGAGACGGCGAAAATGTAAATCATGTTAATAGGCGATCCGGCTAGCAACCCATCACTATATTTTCTGTTTTCTTTTTCTAAAGGTTGACAGGGAGAGAATGCTTTAGCATTAAGTCCACCTATTGTAGCTTTTGGCTCAATAAAGATATTAAATAAAATAAAAATAAATAAAATATATTGATTGCTTTTCCACCTTCTCATTCTAAAAGTAGCTTCAATCATGCTCAAATTAGCTTCTGAGTGTTGCGGCCCTAGGCTCTGTCTGCTTAGCAAGATACAAAAGAACATTTTTAGCATGATGGTGGTTGAGAAGGTGGAAAAAGGGATCAAAATAGTGACGGGTTGCTAGCCGCATCGCCTATTAAAGTGATTGGAATTCACGTTTTTTTACGATGAAATAAATTACCCGCGAAACTTCAGCCGCGCAACTGACACAAAACAATAATCTATAATGCATCAATATAAGACATTCACAAAACAAAATTTACAAATTTTGGGCAGGATCATAAATGAAATATTTAAATAGAATTTTATCGAAATAATTGAAACCCTCTTGTGAGAATTATCGCATTGATGGATCACACCCCGAACGTAGCAGAGAGGGGGCGATAAATGATAAGCATCTAGCCTAAAGTAGGTGGCACTGATAAGATACCCTCTCCTTTTATTTATTTATTTATTTGTTTAAATTTATTACACAAATCATCTTATAACCAATCGAATACAAGGTGCAAAGTAAATGCTAATGCATTATGTAACAGTTTGTCTTTAGGACATTTCGAAAAGTTATTTTAATAATACTTGAATTTTTCGGAGTCCAGTACTATTTAAATATATATATAGATACAATTCATTCAATTTTTTAATTTAATTGTATTAAACAGGCAAGAAAACTTGCATTGTAAAAATAGGCCGTTGACATGAGGTAAAGACAAGAACCACTTGCTTTATAAAATAAACACTAGAACCAATAACTCAAACCGATAAAATCAAAACCCACTTGGGGACCCTTTTTTTTTGCATAATTTTTTTGTCCTAATATGCTTTGGCATACTGGGTTTAGCATAAAATATTTTGTCATAATAGTTTTTAGGCATAAGTTGTTTTTTGGCATACTGGTAGTTGGGCATAATTATATTTTAGGCTAATTTGTTACGGCATAATGTTAATTGGCATAATCTCCATAGGCACAGTAACTATAAGTTGAATAATAAGGAAATGTATTTCTACGAATAATATGAGTAAAACGGACACAAAAAAATCTTTGCCACAGAGTAGGTTAGTTAGATTTCCTGTGACCAAAACACGAGCGAGCGAGCGAAGCGAGAGAGCGACTCTAGCTTAGGACGAAACTAATACATACACAAAACAACTTACATCCTACTTACATCATTTTATGCTTTAAAATGTTAGGGCTAAATAATTATTATGCTTAGGTACATTATGCATAAAATTATTATGCTTACTCCATTATGCGAATGGACGTTATGCTTAAAAACGATTGTGCATTAAACCAGTATGCTATGTGATATTATAGCTTAAATTTGTATGCATATAGATAGTGATCCCCCAACTTGTCTATGAATTATACGAGTTGAGACGAATCTTGAAACATTAAATACTCGTAGCTAAGGATGTAACAGCAAAAAGGTGAACCTGAACGTGGTAAGATGAGAAGCAAAGAAGCAAAAGCTAAAATCTAGAAGAAAACCCTGGAAAGTCAGGCCCGAACTCCAAATAAAAGGCACAGTTTAAACAGTGCAAATTTCTTGCTGTTACATGTATTTATTGAAGCAATACATTATATGTATAGATACAAAACATTATTTTTTCGTAACCAACAGGCAAGAAAACTTGCATTGTAAAAATAGGCCGTTGACATGAGATAAAGACAAGAAAGCCACTTGCATTATAAAATAAACACTAGACCCAATAACTCAAACCGATAAAATCAAACCCAACTTGTCTATGACTTATACGAGTTAAGACGTATCTCGAAACATAACTCGGATTCTAAACCTTGAATCGCGGATAAGAATCTGGCCGGGAATTTATATACGGGGCTGATAACGGGGGGCGGGGGCGGGGAGTGATAACGCCGCGGGTGCTGATAAGGCGCCGCCCGCCCAGCTGATCGTATCTGTGATTAAATAGCCCGCGTTATCAGTAGCGGGACTTGGGATCTTGGAGAGTAGACCTATGAGTAACAGAGGCGGCGATAGTCATTTTTTTTTTTGGTACTTAACTACAAAATAATTGGGCTGGTTTAGACAAAACAATTGAAATGTATAAGGCTGCCCGCCCACATCCGATAATCGGTGACCGATTCCCTGTAGGACAAAAATAGAACATACTGTGTAAGTATGCAACGCACACGTCCCTACAAAAAGTAGGTCAGAAATTCATACAAAAAAAATCGGTCTGACTATTGGTCATACAAAAAGTCTGACGTGGGCGGGCTCCCTCAATATTACCATGAAGGAAAATTTTGCCAGCAGTCCATTGCTATGCCGTCTGGTTTTAAAACACGGACAATTATTTCAACATTTAATGACTATTATCTTACCAGATTAAAAATGATAACGAATACTAAACGTAGGTCAACGAAAATAAAGTTGCGTACCGGCTCTGTATGTTTCGTACTCTATGCGAAATATGAATACGCAGCGTTGTCTGTAGGAATCCGTCAAACAGATGAGATAAGGACGTGAACTTTTGCTGTGTTCGTAACACCCCCACTCCCTCCCCCTGTGTATGTGTGACGCACACACGCATACAGAAACAGGGTTTTGTTATGCAAAGGTTAAATGCTAAATTTACTGATTGTAGATTTAACTTATTTATGTTGTGATATAAAGAAAAGTTTTTGAAATATAAAAAAAATGATAATTATAAAGAAAAGTTTTTGAAAGTGAAAACTTCTTTAGGCACGTTGGTCATGCACGAAAAGCATTTTTTTAAATGGGAAAAAACATTGAACTCGCGACACTGCTATGTAACCGACACCAAGTTTTCACTTCTGCAGGCACTCCCGGAGTGCCACTCTCTTTTTATAAATTTCGCAAAAGAGTTTTATTAGAAGACTTATCGAGAAATCAATGATAATGCCGTTGTAACAAGCTAAAAGCTAATGTATAGAGGCAGATGTACTTATTTAATCTAACACCACACACCAGTATTAACACCCGTTCTAATAACCTCAAATTAATAAAAATATTCAACAGACGCCAGTAATTGAAAATTAATTATTTTCTTACTTTCCCTTTTACCCATCCCAATATTTTACATTCACCTTAATTTCTCTAACAACCCAAAGGTTAGATAATTCTTTTAGTATTAAGTCTGCCTGTTGTGTTATACAAATTATCTTATTGTACAATAAAGGATAAACAAATATTATATTATGTCCGATCGCCAGTTCGGAAATAGACAACTGTCATGGCCGACCAAGAACATTATAATCCATGGACAATTGAAGGGTAATAAATAAATAAAAATAATAATAAATAAATATAGAGAGACAAATTACACTGATTGAGCTAGCCACAAAGTAAATTCGAGATGTGTGTTATGGAATACTAAGTCCGATATTATTTTTTTTTACAAATACATACATAGATAAACATCCAAGACCCAGGAAAATTTGAAAATGGCCATTTTCCAACTTGCCCTAACCGGAACCTCTGGGTGGCGGAATAGCATGGTGACCACTACGCCAAGGAGGACAGTAAAATTTGAATTTAAAAAATTACCACCAGAAGCCGTTCGTTTTTGCACCATAAAAATGCATCGGAAACATGCACAGAAATACCTCCTGCAATCAACACCATCTCGCCTGAATCGTCACCTCGTTGCAAGATGGCCTACTTACCTGAAAAAAAGAAACACATTATAATATCATTGCGAACGTGGGTCGCGACCTGTGTATGACCTCATAATTTGGTCTGAGTGAAGAGATGAAGCGAATTTCGCAATAACTTAGGTTTTAAAAAGTTGATTATTAAAGATATGTACACGGAGTAAGTATTGTGGTAGTTAACAAAATAAGTAAGTCATTTAAAAATGATCATAGGCCTCTCCTAAAGATTTCTAAAATGACAAAATAAATAAATGAATTCAAAAAAAAATATTAAATTAAAATTATAATCACATTAAAATATTCAAATAATATTTACTTTCAAAAGGTGTTTTTATTTTTTTGTGTCATTACAGAATATAGGTATGGGAAAAACTGGAAGCATTGAATTTGAGTTGAAGTCAAAAGGAAGAAAATATTATTACAATCACATTCATTCTAAATTTTGAAAATAAATATATATTATCAATACATATAATAAAATCGTAATAGAATAAATATAGAAAATCAATTCAATTTTCACACCAATTTATATATGAGTAACAATAAAATATACTTGTATTTTTTACCAATGTTCTAATTTTCACTAAAAAGATTTAAACCCGCGCCAAGTAAAAAGTTTAGTTACTATTTTTAACCTTACTTTTCATAATCTCTCTTCCTCTGTCACTTGCGTCTCGGAACAAATACCACATTAGTATTACGATGTTTATATATGTTTTCTTGAAAAAAATCTGCAGTATTATGCAAATTAGGCGCTATCGCGGCATCTAGACCCGACACGCGCTGTGGCATGTTGCTTATTGGACTATTCAAGGAAATAAGTACAGTCATACGTGGTTTTGTAAGAGAGCCTACTTAAGAGAAATATTTAAAAAAGTTTTTTTTTTTTATGGAAGACATTTATATTAAAATTTGGAGCATATTCTGTTTATGCTTAAACATATGTTAGCGAGATAAAAATATAACTGATTATTTATTTAAACTTTATTGCAAATAAAAAGTCAACAAATGGCGGACTTAAAGGGATACTTGAATTTTTAGGGGTTAAATAAATTATTTAAAAGAAAAAATATTAAGCTTAAAATATTAGTTTTTCTGCAATAATAAATCTAAAAGCACTTTGAAAATGGATATGATAAAGTAGCATTATTTTTTGACATTCTATTTTCATAACTTGACACAGGAAAATACCCAAAAAAGAAATGCGAATTACGAACCATGCTAACATACTATCGTGTTAACAACAACCCATCACTGTATTGATTGCTTTGCCATCTTGTCGCCCACCAAGACGCTAAAAGTGGCTTTTGGGTCTTGTCTTGCGGCCCTGGCTGTGCATAGAACCGCAAGATCCAAAATGCCCTGTCTTCCCCATTAGGGATAAATACGTGATAGTATGTAAAATATCCAATTATTTTGCTGCCGACTGTATTTGTGTGAATCTATCACATTTACATGTAATAACTAAGCGAAGTTTTTTCACGTTTTGGACGTTGATTTGCCTAACGCCTAGACTTTAAGATTTATTACGTGCTCAAAATGAATTGGAAAAATGGTTATTTGAAGCCACTTTAAAGCTCTCTCATAGGTGAGAAATAATTTTATTTGTTTTATCGACTTCGAAGAGACCAATAATAATTTACTTTTGAAAGACTAATCTGGAAACGAATTATAAGGTTATATATATAGAGAATATAAAGTAGTAAAGAAATTAAACGCTGAGATGTACTTTTATAATACTTTGGCCTAGAAATATGTAAGTACTAAAAAAATCTTTCATATAATCTTCCGAATCACTCGACTTTTGTGGATACCTGAATTTTTCGGGGTCCAGTGTAGCCCATTTGAAATAAATTATTTGAAAGAAAACGGAGATATCATTAAATATTTTGGTTTCATTATGCCATAGATAACCCTTCAAACTATTTTATGAACTACCGTTCAGTTTAAAGTGAGAACATGAAGCTTTTTTTAGTATTTTTGCCGGAAGTGGCCATTTTTTTAAAAATGCTAAGAAACGCTTCACGTTCTCACTTTATACTGTAAATAGTATTTCATAATAAAGTTCGAATGAACTGCATCCGTGGTGTAGTGGTTAGAGAATTTGGCTCATACCCGGAGGTCGCGGGTTCGATTCCCGGCGGGGGCAACGACTGTGTGTTGTTGTCTTAGTTTGGTTAGGACATTGTAGGCTGATCACCTGACTGTCTGATAAGTAAGATGATCCGTGCTTCGGAGGGCACGTTAAGCCGTCGGTCCCGGTCACTGTCTTTGACATTGGTCGTTACCTAAAACCATGTCAGAGGCCTTTAAGGCGGTTTAAAAACTCTGTCACTAGTGTTAGTCACTAACACACACGATAAGAAGAAGATAAAGTTCGAAGGGGTATTAAAAGCCGTATAATACAAAATTTTAAAGGATATCTCCGTTTCCTTTCATATAATTTATTTCAAATTGGGGCAGCACCGAACCTCGAAACATTAAGGACATAAGGTCTCTAAAACCTCTCCCAAACATCAAAACAGTGTAAACAACATAGGAATAAAGTAAATAAAGAAAAGCCGTATAAAGCACAGTTGCGCGGTATCGCCACCCGAGGCGCCACTATCGTTGGCGCCAAAACCGCCTTATCTCGGTCACTTTTCACGTTTTTCGCAGATCCGCCATCCGCCAGGCGCTAGTTGCTGAAAATAATGACTATTGACGCTTTGAAATATTAACAGTGATCAAATAATTATTTATTTAATGTGGATTTTTCAAACTATAATCACAATTAAACATTTTGGAAATATGTAAAAAAAAATGTATAGTAAAAACCGGCTAAGTGTCGCGAGTCGAACACGCGCACGAATTGTTCCGTACCTTATCTATAAAAAAATCACGTTTGTTGCACGGGAGCCCGCCTTAAATAGTTATTGACCGAGCGAGCGAAGCGAGTGAGGTCTCTAAATCGAGTTTGGGGCGAAAACACATTGTATGTATGTATGTATGTATGTATGTATGTATGTATGTATGTATGTACCGCGATAGCAGCTGAACCGATGGTTTGATTTTGATGAAACTTGGTAGGCATGTAGGAAACATCAATAGAATTTTCAAGTTCGTTGGGCATCAAAATCGGTTCAGTAGTTTTTGAAATATTAATAAAAATGTCCGCGATTATGTAGCAAACGAAACCATAGCGCGTTCTAACTTCAGATACCGCCATCTAGGGGTTATTTAGGAAACTGAATTGCAAAATATTATCGCGAGGTCTAAGTTCGCGGCGAACTACTAGTTTTATTCCGTTTTTTATATATGTTGTTACAGCTGCAACAGAAATACATCATCTGTGAAAATATCAACTGTCTAGCTATCACGGTTCATGAGATACAGGCTGGTGACAGACAGACAGACCGACGGACGGTGGAGTCTTAGTAATAGGGTCCTGTTTTTACCCTTTGGGTACGGAATCCTCAAAACATAACTTAAGGCTCCTCCCTGCGCTAGCGACCTTGAAAACACAAAAAAAATAATTTCTCTTTCTGTAAGTAAGATTATTAGAAACCCTCGTACAACTTTTTAGCTAGTATCCTGAAGTTTCATTAGAACCTCGAAAGTTATTGAAATACTATCCGGTTTAGAAACCTTTACAAAAAAAGTCAAAAATGGCCGTTTTTAGTATTTTTTGCAAAGGAAAATTCAGGGTATTTTATTTCAATGATTTTCGAGGTTCTAATGAAACTTAAGGATACTAGCTAAAAAGTTGTACAAGGGTTTCTGATAATCTCACTTACAGAAAGAGAAATTATTTTTTTTGTGTTTTCAAGGTCGTTAGCGCGGGGAGGACCCTTAAAACACTTTATAACACAATGTAAACCTACATTCATTATCATTACATACAAATAAAATACCCATTGCTTACATAGGTCCTAAACTCCACACATCTTAACATAACATTTGTATGGATTTCTAGGTTAGGGAACGAATAAAAAACATTTGATAGGGTTTTCCATAAAGAGTTTGCGATTTTGATCGATTAAACATTTAACACAGGCACAAAACAAAAAAAGAAGCACTACATACAAGCGTTCGAAATTTAAAAGATACATCGCTGTGTGTGTAGTATGTGAGACTGTGTGCGGACCGTCGCGATAAGGATGTATTAGCACATTCCGCCGGCGAGCGCCACTGTATTTATTCTTATCCGGAATAAGTCAGGTTACACCCCCAGTGACGGGACACTATCGATGTATCGATATTTATTCAGCGACTGTGTTAAATGTTCTAAGAAACTTGTTAATGCAATATACATTCTATACCTAAAGATTAAGAAGTACGTCTTTTATGTATACCCAAATTTTGCCAATTTTGCCAAATGTATGGCCTTAAGAATGACGTCTGGTAGTGTTGCAATGCGATACCTCTTTTAAGGTCAATAGCCGAAAGGGATATCTAAGAGTTAATGTTAATTAAGAAACTGATAAAATATAAAAGTATTTTTAAGCCTTTTTTGTTGTTCTTGTTTAAATCTTTAATGTGCAAACGATAAAAAATTCTCCGAACTCAATTTAGAATATTCAGAAAAATAATTAAACTTTTTTCAGATCAGTTAATGTCACATAATTATTAGGCAATAGCCTACTTTTACGACTCAAGTCAAGCTGCTTCCTACTTCCAGGAAATAATTTTGTTCCAAGGTAGAGAAACCTTTTCAAGCAAAAAAGAATTTTCCAAATCGATCCAGGCGTCTTTCATTATCAATCAATCGGTCAACATTCATTAAAACAGACCGCGATGATTTGAATACCTCCTACTTTTCAGGAAATTAGTTAAAAAATATCACGATGAATTTATTACCTCCTCCTTTTTGGAAGTTGGTTGAAAGAAAATGTCATAAAAGTACGATCACCTAGCCTAATTCTCAAACCCGCCGAGCTAAAACAGGAAATTCTACGAACTAAGGAAATGTACTCGTAGTTTGGATTTGTCTAGATTACTTTAAGTGCTCTGTAAGCAACAGTTGGCCCAGTCTTAGCCTGGATAGACTTATTTGGGGCTGACTTTGTGACTAAGGACTGTTCTATAAATGAAATCTCAAGATAGGTATTCATTTATGATAATTATGTGATAATTCAACTTGAACATGCAAGCATGCAACGAACCGGGCTTATCGACCATCAAGTGTGGCTTACCCAATTAACTTAAATAAAAATTGTGCTATGAGTAAGTATACCTTTTGTACGTATCTAGCAATTTTAGTAAAGTAATTTTATACCATAATTACCTATTTTCTTTCCGATCTTATACAGTTTAACTGTCTCATATTTTTCGTATTTTATACTCTTAGTTACAATGAATTGATATCGCTAGTCAAAGTCAAAGTCAAATTTTTTTATTCAATGTAGGATAAATTTATCTCTGAAGGTCGTTTTTTTAAATATTATTTTAGTGCAAAAGCTAAAAACTACTAGCGTTTCGGAACGACCACTGCTGGGAAGATTACGCCGAAAGAAACCCAGTTCAGTAGCTAGTTTTATATATTTTGTATTTGTATGACAATACAACTCTGTGGCCTAGTGGTCATCATGCCACGCTGTCACACCGGAGGTCCCGGGTTCGATCCCGGTTCAGGTCAACATGGAAAATGATCTTTTTTAGCTTGACCTGATTCTAAGATGTTTATCTATATAAGCATTTGTAATAAAATATAGTATCGTTGAGTTGGTATTTCATAACACAAGTCTACCTTACTTCGGATAATAGTTTAAACCTAGTAACAAAGTTAGAATGCGTTTTATAATAAGATGGTCTCTGTACTACCGTATTTATTTATTTATCGCCAAACGTATAGTTTGCATGAATTTACTGAAAGCGAAAGTGTACTAATTATTTTAATAAACCATTATCTTCTCCTTCTTAGTACCTTTTCGGCTTACTTTTAAACATAAATATAACTTGCATATAATATTTTTGGAATTTAATCGACAAAATCTAGTCTTATCGACTCGCCCCCGTCCCCAGCTGAAGGGGGTGACGCTTGGCGCTGCGAGATAGCGCGATACCATCGCCGGGTGGCAGGCTGATAGTACGAATAATAATAATTTTATTATCGCCGGCTAGGGCTGAACCGCTTTGTTTACGACCGAATAGTGGGATTAAACTTTATTTTTGTCACGTTGCTTGATAATTGCGAATTTTGATAAAAATTAGGTATTGAATCATGTGGCAGGCTGATAGTACGAATAATAATAATTTTATTATAGCCGGCTAGGGCTGAACCGCTTTGTTTACGACCGAATAGTGGGATTAAACTTTATTTTTGCCACGTTGCTTGATAATTGCGAATTTTGATAAAAATTAGGTATTGAATCATGTGGCAGGCTGATAGTACGAATAATAATAATTTTATTATCGCCGGCTAGGGCTGAACCGCTTTGATTACGACCGAATAGTGGGATTAAACTTTATTTTTGTTACGTTGCTTGATAATTGCGAATTTTGATATAGATTAGGTATTGAATGTGCCGAAGTGTATAAAGCAATAATTGTCAAGTGCTTCAGTTCCCTTTCACCGCGAGACTCTATATTATTTTGTGACCTGTGCGCGAGGCATAGTATATCTTAAATAAATATCTACAACCAAAAAGGGTTGTGGATACTTAAGAGTCCCCTTACCATAGACAATTTTATACAAACGTAGTCTAGCTTTTATATTAATATTACATAACAGATTTCGGTAAAATTTTGTAATTTTAAAGTAATTGCATACATCTAGGCATATAACTAGTTTTCAGCTCGCGAAATGGGCACGACAGGGAAAAGGTTAAAACAGTAAACAGTGCACGCGCTTTCACCCTGGAGGTCCCGGGTCCGGGTCAGGAGACGTATTTTTTAAAATCACTTGTCACATTACGAAGGGTTTGCGCGAGCGTTTCCAAACGGGCGCATTTTTGAATCGGTAGTTTTCGAAGGATTTGCAGCGAGTGGTCTTGACCACTCGTAATTTTGACATTTGTAGCGTAGATATGTCATCGAAACCAATCATGGGAAATCCGTTCCATTTCACGTAGCTTTTTTATTCATGTTCGAATTTTTAGAAAAGCATAGACAAATTATCGATGTTTTCTGCGTAAAACGATATTGTTTTTCGCTGACACGACGGTTTCAAAAATGCGATCAATTTGTATTTTACGCGAGCGGTGAGTTGGAAAACTACACGTTTTGTGTTTCGCTGAGTCCCTCAATAAAAAATAGCAATACAGGTCAAGATGGAAAATTATGGTTTTTTTTTTCAGATTGATCTGGGTATTGGATTTTTGTTAACACTACGTAGAAGTGACACCCGTAATAAATCAAATCACAGGCCATACTAGATCACATTTCCTAGTCAATTTATTTATTAAATCTTTTTTGACCATAATGGTACATAGGTGGACTTAATGCTAGTGAATTTTCTACCAGTCAGCCTTAAGGAAAAACAAAAATCAATTTATTCGCTATTTACTAATTACCGCTGTCTGTGTATGCTCTTAAAGTCTTATAGGACTCGACATTTTGTATAAACTGCCCTTGAAAATCTTACGATTGAGAATCTTACTTAGAAAGTTTCTTTCTCAAATGAACCAACGTTTAACCAAGTTAACCAAACGTAATAATCCCATTTTCAACACATCCCACGTAATCTAAGACGATTTTTAACGGCACACATGACTTGACCGCCCATCCGGCTTAGAGAGGGGGCGCAGGGGTGCAGGGCCCTTATCTGACTCTCGCAGATTGAATATATTTCATGCGAGTTCATACGTCGCTTCAGACTCAGTTTTCGAGTTACGAGTATGCCCGTGAATGTATTGGGAGTTTTGTTCAAATGCTGATTTTATCGTGTTGGTTGTGTTAGGTATATTTGAGATTGATGTAGGTATCTAGTTTGTGATTGGGAAGAATAATGAAGTTGACAAAAATGATTACACAATAGTCATTATCATTATAATATAGTGATCTAGTTTATAGCCTGTGGTTCGATTTATTATTAATATATTATTATTACGGATATGTCCCTTTCACGTTGTATTTGTATGGTGTAATGCGACTTAAAACTAGTAATTGCAAAAATTGTATACTAAGCCAGTTATTTTCAACTACAGTGACTAAGTTACCAAGTTTCGATCGGCAAGTTCGGGAGATCCCATGATACCAGATAGAGCGCACGAAAGAAACTCGTTTACTGCAATTCCCAGGCTGGAAAACTGTTGTTCACATACACAATTATCACGTCTTTATCCTTAGGGCTCTTACAGACCAGTGACTGTATCCTTCTACACCTGTAAATCGATCACAAACTGTCTAAAACAGTAGTGATATTCAACGGAGAAAAAGAAAGCTGAACCAGTTTTACTACTTGCGATTTGGTTAGTAGATACCAAACTTTTGTTCTAATTAGCAGAACCATATCATCATCAGGTCTTTTAGTCTCCACTGCAGGAGCACGACCCTCTCTGTACTACCAGAGCCATACTTGGCCAGAGGATTTGACTTACACTCTCTACGCTGCCCAGTCGACCACTCATAATATACCATCGATAACACAATTCAGCGGTAAAGATACGCTGCAATGTGAGCATATGTAATTCTAATTAGAATTATTTACTGCCTCAGAAGGAGGGTTATGTTTTTCGAGTGTATATTTGTATGAATGAATGTATATTTCTATGGGACGCTCTGTAGCCTAAACGGCTTGATAGGCTAGAGACTTCAATTCCAATCGACCAGCCCAAGGCTCCAAGGCTCAGATTGGGTCATCATTTGAAAGGTCAAATTTAAATTCATTTTTTTCATTATTATCTCCACAATCTTGACTTATATCTATTTAAAAACTATATTAAAAGTAACAATTCGAATGTAGATACTCTGTGGAGGCAGGGGTTGAAGTCGGTTCTGAATTCTGAAAATATTGTAAAAAGTATTACCTACATTTGGATAGATAAAAATAAGCGTAGTGGTGCCATCAGGTTTTCGGTGTCAAAATAGGAGAGTATGTAGATAACTATTAACTATCTTTTGGCATGAAAATGTTGTATGATGATGTAACTTTAATAGATAGTTGAAAGGAAGATTTGAAAGGTTCTAATAACAGCAGCTTATTGAACCTAAATCTTAATTTCACTGTGCTGCCATCTGGTTTCAATATTCGGCAAAGGATGTAGCAACGTAGTAGGTACACAAAACTTTGTTCTTATCATTAGTTCCAAACAACTGAACGATACACAGCCTCGTTTTAATTGCTACAGGTGCGATACCGCTATCGGGGCGCGGGTTCGATTCCCGTATCAGCTCATTAGCCGATAGTTATGCAGCGACAATGTCGTCTACAAACGATAACTCGATTCAGCGAGAAAGATACGCTGCAATGTGAACATAATGTAATTCTAATTAGAATTTTTACTGCGTCAGAAGGACTGTTATTAAAGTGAAAACTTCTTTAGCGGCGTTGTGCACTTTTTTTGGAATGGGTAAAAAATTATAAACTCGCGTCAGGACACGTGGCCTGATCGAAAATTCGTACGACGGCGCAGGGCGCTTGCGCGAATGTTCGTGTGTGTTTATGTTACAGCGTGCTACGCGCATCCATGGATGGTGACAGCTGATGGCTCGACCGTCTGTGTAGTGGCCATACTGCTGTGTATTTTAAAATGAATTTGGTCATGCTTGTGACATTTGTGACAGACTGTGGTTCAGAAAAGATTTGAAATATTTTATACTGATAATTAAGGCCATACCCAAATTTTCCGGGGTCCAGTGGCGCCGCCATTTGAAATAAATCATTTAAAAGGAAACGGAGATATCATTCAAAATTGTGTCTTGGTCAAGCCCTAGATAACCCTTAAAACTATTTTATGAACTACTGTTTATAATTTAAAGTGCGAACGTGAAGCTTTTCTACGCACATTAGCTAAAAGTGGCCGTTTTTCGCAAATGTGCGTAGAAAAGCTTCACGTTCTCACTTTAAACTACAAAAAGTAGTTTAAAAAATACTTTGAATGGGTATCTAGAACTTGACCAGGACACAATTTTAAATGATATCTCCGTTTCCTTTTAAATGATTTATTTTAAATGGCGGCGCCACTGGACCCCGGAAAATTTGGGTATGGCCTTAAAGCAATTCGTGCAAAATTATTCCCTAACCATTCCAAAATATCAAAAATGCACAACGTTAATATTCAAGTTTTCGCTTCTGCCGGCACTCCCATAGTGCAACCCGTCGTTTTTTTTTTTAAATGTATGTAAGTATGTGTATTTCTATGGGACGCTCTGTAGCCGGTGAGATAGGCTAGATTTCTAAGAGTTAAACTAGGAATGTAAATAATTGCCGTGCGGTTTCCGGCAGAGTAGAATAGGACCACCTAAATCCTCCCGTGGATGTCGTAGAAGGTGACTTAGGGAAAACAAGCTTAACAAAGCTTATAAACATCAATGAGCCGCTTCCGATCGGTCGTTTTGGAGATCCTTGGGGGAGGCCTATGTCCAGCAGTGGACTTCCTGTGGCTGATATGATGATGATGATGAAACATCAATGAGACCTCTCCAACCCGTCTGGCCAGCGAGGAGAGTGTAGGCCAAGTCCTATGGCTGCTCTGGCCAAGCATGGCTCAGGTATTACAGAGAGGGTCGTGCTCCTGCAGTGGAGCCAACAAGACCTGATGATGATGATGATAAATAATAAAAAAAACAATAAAATAGCGGATTTTCGGTAAATTTTTAAGCAGTGGGGATTTTTGGTTTTTACCAGACCAGTGAGGGATTAAAGACAACATGTAACCTCGCTCATGCGTACGTATTTCCGGTTGAATCTTAAGCATACTGCATTTTTTTTTCAGTTCAAACTTCGTTTCAGTTTTCTTGCAAACCTCTTTTGCTTCGTCAACTCTCATTACTCTTTTCATGCACGCTCTCCGGAACATCTGCAATTTTTCATACTATCAACATTTTTGGAACGAAGTTCCTAATCGCGCGTTGCGACGACGAAGACGAAAAAAATTAAGACCAAAAGTTGTAACGACACTTTTTGCCATAGTTGTAAGCCGTCCGGCGTGCGCGTGTTTCTCTGTCTGTCTCTCTCTCTCTCGAACTTCGTTCCATCCGGGTGTCCCTTGACACCTCTCAAGTTTTTGTTTTTTAATATCACTTGTTAAATTAGATAGGTATGTAATCAATTATTGTTCATTACAATTGCTTTTCTTTATCAGCACTGTAATTGGTGTTAATTTTATGTTAAAAAGCTATCGATTGGAGGTCGATCGTTCACTACAAGGGTACGTTATCTTGAGGAAGTCAGGTGGCCTTTATAAAGGAATGTTCTTTAACGTTCATCTATACATATAATAAAACAGTTAAAAAATGTGTCTGTACATTGAAGATATTTACATAAAAAAAAAATTGGGGCGATGGAGACATAGTAATAGAGTAACAATTTAAAAAAAATGTCTGTTTGTTTGTGAACGCTAACCTTTGGAAATGCTGGACGGATTCGAATAAAACTTTTTTGCTATACAGCTGTTTAATCTGGGCAACGTGTAGGGTATAAATGATTTTGGAAAATGGAACACCTGATGCAAATGTTCCAGCTTAATTATAAGAAATATAAAGATGACGCCTTAGAAAAAGTTGTTCTGCCTGATTAGCTTTTTCCGGAGTCATAAAGTCCACGCGAACGAAGTCGCGGGCTTCGGCTAGTACTAAATATATCGGTTTACTTATTTTCGGTTTTACTATGCATTTGACAATATACATAAAGTGTCCTGTAAATACTATGACAAAATTATTATAATACCTGTATACAAGTTAGTACTAGTATGAGAAACAAATTAAATTTTAATGATATTTTTTAATTTCAATGAAACACGTTGTATAAATTATACTTATTGGCGTATAAAAGTGTCTGCAAAGGTCTAATTACTAAAAAAACATTTGAATTTTTGTTATATAACATATCGTTTTAAGTACATATTAAAAAAATCTAATGTATGTATGTATATGTAAATATAGTGTATGTTTATACATATTAAATATCTTATTCTTCAAGTTTTCACTTGCTGCTTTATCATTTTCATATTTACTTATTTTAAATAATCTACGTTAGGTACCTACCAGTTTAATATAGAGTACCTGGGCGACCGAGCTTTGCTCGGCTATATCATATTCTGCGTTAAAAGAAAAACGCATGAAAACTCGAAAACACGCGTTTTCCCAAACATAAGACTAATCTAGATCGATTGTTTACCCCCGAAAACCCCCATATACCAAATTTCAGCGAAATCGTTAGAGCCGTTTCCGAGATCACGAAAATATACATATAAATAAATATACAAGAATTGCTCGTTTAAGGTATAAGATATAGCAAATAGTATGGCAGCATGTATGGAACACCAACAATTTTTTTTTTAAATATGCTGGCAACATTGGATGTTACCTTTTCTCTCTCTGCTATCAACGGCAATACATGTATCATTTCTCTTGTCGTTATTACAAAATATAATTTATAAAACAGTTCAGTGTCATATCATTAAATAAAATAAAAAATATGACCAAAATTAAATTAAATTTTAAGACATCGATCAATAAAAAGAAATTACATTTTTATTCATAATAATTTTAACATTGAATTTGATACATACTAAGAATTAATCCGCATGCCGTTCCGTTATTTTCTGTTGCAATGCCCTGACAGGGTTCATGTTGTACCTACTAACCTAAGAAGTGACTGTGTAGTGTAATCTAATACATGTATAATGTGAAAAGCAATAAATAAATTGAAATTGAAATTATTACGGAGAATCAGCCCAGGACCCCAACAGATGTAGATTTGGTGAGAATTATAACAGGTCAGTATTTTATAATGTTAATTTTTAGACAAGTATGTATTTACTTGCATAAAAAAATATAATAATAATATATAATATTTTTTTATAATAATATATAAAATACAAACGATGATTCGAGGAAAAAGATGGTCTGAACTAGAATTACAGGAACTGATGTTTTGCTATTACAAGGCAAAAACAGGGGGAGTAGGTTATATGACTAGACTACACAATTTTTTATGCACATCACAAACATACTTGCAAAAGTTTTGGGGGAATCCATTTTCGTACACGGGGACAACTCTGAAATTCCCTCTCCCTGAAGGTTTTAGGGCGGGATCTCAGTAAACCACCAGCCTCTCTCGAGACTGAGAAAAGAAGAAATATATAATATATATTTTTTATGTATTTTACTTTTTATAGATATGTTATAAAAAAGTCTAATATATGTTTGTAAATAAATAAAGAGATATATAATATACAAATACGTTTATTTTCCTCCACAATATTACATGTGAGCATGAGCTAAAAAATTATAAGTATTAAGATAGAACTGTGTTTACGGAGGACTGGTGCCTGAAGTAGGTAAAAATACCTTACTCAAATCGCCAGGTCCCCCCGTCAAAATGGACTAAAGAGGAAAAAAAGCTACATTTTATGCTTCCAAAAGTTCCAAACCATTCTCTTCGCTTTTCTTTTCCAAACCCTTCCATTTAACATTTTCCAATGAACTTTAAAAAATATAAACTCACCGCAATCCGTCTACCGTGTACAAATTATTAATTATACTGACACGGGTGTGTCTTGACGCGGGTTTATGAAAAACACATATTTTTCCGGCTTTGTTTGAAATTAATTAATGAGATAGCATCGCAAGGTGTGCCTGCCGAGCCGCGATAAGGCTCATATGGGGTTGCCTATGTTATTTTATATCTTCACTCGGTTTTACTACTCTACTGAGGGTATAAAGCTAAGATTTTGTGAGTTGATTGCTCTGTGTTCTAAGGAACTATCGAGTATAAATATTTTTACATGTGATGCTAAAGTTAAGGTTTAAATTAACTTAAGTTTCGGGAGCTTTATTATACATCGTGGAAGGGATATAAACTAGATCACTTTAGTATAATAATATTTATATCAACCAACAGTCTAAAAACAAAATAAATCGGCATTCCCATATTAATTGAACGTTTGACTTTTGAATTTTTGATATGTCGAGTGAGATATACAGGTACAAAAATATATAACTGAAAGATTAAATTCTACTTTTATATCCGACGATTTTTCCATATTATTTTCTTGAAAATCTCACAGATATTTTCCGAAGAACGTTGTTGTTGCTATAATACGGGTAAAATATTATCCTATTTTTATTTTATACTATAAATACCTAGTAGATTTTAATAAACTTTATTTAAGTATACTTTTTTTAGCTTTATACCTAGTATGTGTACTTTATACTTGAAACTAGGTATTTCTTATATAGCATAACTAGTTCTGTTTTACATGTTCATCGTCATATCCACCACAGGAAGTCCAGTGTTGGACATAGGCCTCCCCCAAGGATTTCCAAAACGACTGATCAGAAGCAAAATGTAATAAATAAATATGATAAAATGAAATTAAAAAAATATATGTTCATAGTCAGAATTAAAAAAATACACTTCTAAAACCCAAATCTTATCTAAAAAGATCACCAAACTTGCGAAACCGTATAAAAGTATTTAATTACACGATCTGAAGGTAATTTGGCGATTACAGGGTAATTCCGTCAGAGGGAGCCGCGTCTGATAGAACGGGCAATATCCGGCAAGCAACAGGCTGTACGTACCCTTATCACACGAATTTCCCCTTTAAGTCAATACTACTAAGGTTGAAAATGATTGGAAAGGTGTTAAGTGGAGTAATTTGTGGATAAATGTCTGTTTATTTGTGTGCATTGTTAGGTATCGGTTTTACTGTTTGATCTTGATGGGAACGAAGATCGAAGTTATTTCTTTATAAGACTTTTTTTACTAAGTGTTAAGTCAGATTAGACTCTATAAAAATTATACTAAGTAATATTCTGATAGACGGAACGGGGAGCGGGGTATTTGTCAAGGTAAAATATGTAACGAAAGATATGTCACTAGTATTTTAAATTTGGGTAAATAGTTCTGAAACTGTTAAAATGTGAGAGTCAATTCAAGGAAAGGAAATGTAGCTCCTCTAAAAAACACCACAGTACCCCAATTAGAGATAAATGCGAACCTATATATTATGTAAATTATTGCAGAAATCGTCTAATTTAGTAATGTTAATCTTCAAATATCTCAATTTAAATTACCCGATTTAGTCTGCAATTTTATTTTAAGCTTTTATTTAATTTGCAATGTATCTTTTATGAATGTTTGTTTAGGTCAAATCTTGCAAACTTAATTTTCAACCAGTTTTCCTAAACCTTTAGCTGAAATTTTGCATACAGTGTAAGTCATATGACAATACAATATTATGGAGTCAATGAGCTGTTCTGGTTATGGAGCCAGGAGATATTCGACGGAACTCGGTTTTAAAACAAAATGAACTCATTGAGTAGGACTCGTTTGATTTGTCTTGACAAGCACTTTACGGTAGACGATGGCTTTCTGATCACGGAAACGGAAGGTGGTCGATGGAATTCAGTAGTAAAACTTTTTCTTGATAAGTACTTTGGCTCACTATAAAAGCTTGTACAAAAAATATTTTAAAAAAAGAGCTTATATTCCTCTGATTTTCCATTTTGATCGGCTCTGTATGTCAACTCCCTCTAAAACTCTTTTGAATACCTTAATATTAACTTGATTCCAAAATTTCCAAGTAGCAAAGATATAAAACGCTACACAGCCACTACAAAATCCGGGCCACCCCATAACTTGTTGCAAGCGATACGTGTATACAAAATACAAGTTGTATACACCTCTTATCCATCCTCACGCTCAATTGACTGTGTAGAGGCCTTAATGAGCACCTCAAGACATTACACGTTTCGCGCCACTTTCTTCCCGCCTTTTTATCTTGTCATAGTAATTTTTGGCAGAACGATCGTTTTTTTTTAATTCAGCGGCTTGGGCACCTGGCTGGTTAGGATCAATAGTATTTTTTTTACTCAAACAAATTCCATAGATACTTTATATAAATTAGGTATATCATAGGTAGTAAGTAAGTAAGGCAATATTCCTAAAAATAAAAAGTCTGAGGAATATTTAAGGAAATATTGGGAATATTTCCGTAAATTTGGAACATTTCCGGCGGCACATCACTAATCAGGCCAAACCTGTACAGGAAAGAGCAAGCATGACCTGGTAAACAACACTTAACTTGAAGTTGTAAGAACCTATACTTAATAACACTATCAAAACTTCGCCTACTTCTATGTATCTTTTATTATCTTAACTCAAATTCAATACATCATCAAATACCACAATTATACAAAAACCTCCCTATACAACCCTTTACTGTCAATACAAAACAATTGAAGTAACATTTTAAGATGACATGCGGATCCTAAGAAGACGAAACAGTAAACTAAAAATTTGTCTAATTAAAAACAAAACATTATAGTCTAAAAAATAGGCCTCCAGATCGCTACGATCCCATGTATTACGCAATACCTTATCAGAAAGCTTAACTAACACGAAAAAATCGGTGAAAGCTCGTCAAGTGGTGAATAGCGAGATTCTGTCAGTTCACGCATGATCAATCTCGCCCTTTTCATCCTAATCTCGTATGAAATATACCGTGTTCCTTCAGGTGTTAGCGATAGAGGGATCCAAAAATGCTGGACAAATGATAACCTGTAGTCGAAGCGATGTGAGGTCGAAACAGGATAGATAACAGTTAAGACCTATTTAGACGTAAGATTCTTGCCTGTTGCTACCATATTATTATTGTGATTTGCATGGTTGACGTTTCGTTAAGACTATGCAAGTTATCTTTTGCTATATCTACAATGTCCTTTTTTATTAAGTACAAATATTTTAAGGGGTGATTCAGTCCATAATTTTGAACAACTTTTCCCAGCAAATTTTTATCGAAATACGAAAAAATAATTTTCATTTTCTTGCACGGCAGGCGTAAACTTGTTTTTTTTATTATATTCCCTGGGGAAAGTTGTTCAGTATCACGCGCTGAATTCAGCTCATAGTTCCAGTGCCTATATTTCGTTAAACCCTGTATAATATAAGGGGTATCTTATGAAAATGCGTTACAAAGCTTGCTGATAACGATGATGGAATGCCGACTCGATGCCTAATATTCATTTATTCTGCCCACTAAGCCGGCGGATTACATTCTGAAGGATGTGTTTTGGGAGATAGGGAAACAAAAGTAATTTTGTAGATCTGCCTGGCGAATCAGAGTTTGATCACTATTATGCCTAGAATATATATTTCAGAGTTTGATCACTATTATGCCTAGAATTAGAATTATTTTTACTGCGTAAAAAGACCTCTTTCATTATTGTGATTAGCAGGGTACCCTTCATTAGTGAAGAAAGAATTTACTTAATGCCAATAAGTAAATGATATATAAGATTAATGATTAAGATTATAGAACTCTCTAAATTATAGAAAGAGCTCTAATAAGCTTTTATTAGATTATCACAAGTGGCCATAAAAAATTAGTTATAACTTCTGAATACATTTCGCCTTTCTGTAGGGCGGTCGCAGTTACTTATGTTTTCGATCGAGTATCTCTGATCTTCCTAAATTGTACTTACATCTTTTTTCTAATAACATACGCGGGTATATATAACTAGAGAAGGCGGGGCTGCTGCTATCACTCGCAGTAACCTTTAATCGGGTATCTTGGATATTCCTCAATTATTATTTTATCTAATAACATACAATATTATCGTCGCCAGTGCACCCCCGACCGACTTCAGGGCAATGGGGTTGCTATCGCTCGCAGCCACCTTTGTTCTAGATCGGGTATCTTGGATATTCCAAAATTATTATTTTATCTAATAACATACAATAGTATCGTTGCCAGTGCACTCCCGCCCTACTGCAGGGCGGACGGGGTTGCTATCACTCGCAGTCACCTTTGTTCTAGATCGGGTATCTTGGATATTCCTAAATTATTTATCTTTCTTCTAATAACATACATATTATCGTCGCCAGTGCACCCCCGCCCTATAGCTGGGCGGTCGGGGTTGCTATAGCTCGCAGCCACCTTTGTTCTAGATCGGGTATCTCAGATATTCCTAAATTATTTATCTTTTTTTTAATCTCTTTTTTCTAATAACATACATATTATCGTCGCCGGTGCACCCCCGCCCTACTGCAGAGCGGACGGGGTTCCCCCCCGGTGTGGTTCCCATCTTGTCGCGATGGGGGGGCTCAGTACCCGCGGTTGCCTCGGCCGCAGGGAAGCTGAGAGGAACCCATTGCCCGGGTTGAGGCTTAGGCCACCCCGGGCCCGGCGGAGGCCATTCCTGGAGGGAATGGCCTGGCTGTGGGGGAAGGGGGGTGACGATGACCCCCTACTGATGACCCCCCTACCATCACAGCCGTGGTAGGGGTCGCGGGGGAAGAGGAGTGTCGGTGTGTCGTTGCCGCTCGCCCTATCCTCCGCGACCAAGCGCGGCCGTGGCGCTTGGCACGGCATCGGTGGGGCCGCAGGGGAGGAGGAGTGTCGGTGTTACGTTGCCGCTCTCCCTATCCCCTGCGGCCGGCTGTGTGGGCCCCGGTCGCCGTCAGGTGGACTGGGGCAGGGCCTGCTTTCGCAGGCCCCAAATTATGAGGGCTGGTTGGACGGTGGAAACGGGATTCCATCGACCAACGGATAGCCCTCCGGAGTGGAAGGCAGGCGCGTGTGCGTGTCAGCGCGCCTGTCCTTGGGCCAAGAGGCCAAGGCGGCGGTTACTCCGGCCCCTCTGATTCAGCAGAGGGTGCCGTGAGGCCGTTGGCGAGCCGGGGCCGCTTAAGTAGCGGCCCCGGCTAACCTTACCGGTGTCCCGTAACCGGTAAGGTATCCGAAGGGATTTTCTCCGCGTCAAAAAAAAAAAAAAGGCCGGACGGGGTTGCTATCACTGGCAGCCACCTTTGTTGTCGATCGAGTATCTTGGATATTCGTAAATTATTATTTTATCTAATAACATACAATATTATCGTCGCCAGTGCACCCCCGGCCTACTGCGGGGCGGGCGGGGTTGCTATCGCTCGCAGCCACCTTTGTTCTCGATCGGGTATCTCGGATATTCCTAAAAAAACTTGAGAGGTGTCAAGGGACACCCGGATGGAACGAAGTTCCTTTCGATTAATTAGTGAAGGAATTCTAATATATATATATATTTTTAATTTATAATAATATTTTTTTTGTATCTCCTTTGAGAATCACGGGTCTTTTCACCCCGGTCCTTTGAGAGGCTTGCGTGGGGATACAGATCCAACACGTAGAGGCCCTTTGGAGAAGTTGTATCATGTGGCGCTCCCGCCAAAACCTATTCCTGGATATACCTATGAAAGGTGTACCCTTGAATAGGTTTTGGCAGAAGAAAAATCTATTGCATGTAAAAGGAAAAGGTTTAAGGGTTATAGAATGAATTTGGGATGGACTAATACTGGGTTATTGCAACAGAAACGTCACCTGCCATAATCATGATTACTGACTATTATAGGCAGGTGGTGGCTTGCCGCCCACTAGATGGGCCCCTCAAACGCACCGACAGTAGTTGCCGGCAAAGGAGTAACACCGGTGCGAGCGACTCAGGGGTGTCGAGAGGTGTGCTGCGCTTTCTCCGAAGTTACTCGCGTCGTTATGCCCTTTAACACTTCTACCCCTGGAGCAACAGCTCTGACGACTCCTCTCTGCACAGCCAATTAAGGCAATGCAGAGCTGAGAGCCCTGCGAGCCCTCTTGGGTGTCCACCCCGACCGATGAAGACGCGTCGGGGACGAGGGATCTAACCGGCTCTCTGGAGCACTCGGGTCCGTGGTGTCGTTACTCACCAACAGCTCGCCACAAGCTGCCCTGCGGTATATTTTTTTTATTATTAACAAATATAATCAACAAAAAGAATCGTCGCGATACCACACTGTTCAATGCGAAATAGAAAGACGAAACGAAAATAACTGGCTTGCTTTCTATGATAGAGAGAGAGAGAGAGAGAGAGAGAGAGGGAGAGAGAGAGAGAGAGGGAGAGAAAGAGAGAGAGAGAGAGAGAGAGAGAGAGAGGGAGAGAGAGAGAGACAGACAGAGAAACACGCGCACGCCGCACGGCTTATAACTATACCAAAAAGTGTCGTAACAACTTTTGTCTTAATTTTTTCCGTCTAGCCTCCTTTCGCAACGCGCCATAAGGAACTTCATTCCAATTATTATTTTATCTACTAACATACAATATTATCGTCGCCAGTGCACCCCCGCCCTACTGCAGGGCGGGCGGGGTTGCTATCGCTGGCAGCCACCTTTGTTCTCGATCGAGTATCTCGGATCAGCCTAAATTATTTATCCTTTTCCGCCGACCGAGGGTGGAGGTGTGAAGGTATTAGTATGTGTTGGGCTCGGTTGATTTATATTGCAGTTTTGTTATAATACATATTTAACTAGAAATGCTAACTAATCGACGATAAAGAAACGTGTTAACTCGGCAACGCCTTGAACAATTTTTTTAATTTTCATATTTTTCATATTTTTTGAAACTAAGACCGATGAATGGTATTCGAGAAATTAAATTTTCAAAAATGTTAGTAATTAAACTAAAATACAGTTAATTTATTTTTGACATGTAACATGCCTTAATAAGTAATTGGAAACAAAAAGGGAAGGCTTTTGTCTAACGACGAGACCTAAATGCCTAAAAAAACATGCCTTAATCCGCTAGCTTAGAACTATTTAAATAAGACATTTTCAATGGGATTTGTATTAAATACCGAACCGTGACGTCTTTATTTTTTGAAGTCCAATAACTCTTTAGATATCTATGACAAGTGATATTATTTTGTAACATTTCACTAAAATTATATATTTTTTTTAAATTTTTGACCCATGATACTATCCTATTCACACTACTAAGTTCTATTTATTAAGAGCACACGTTTTAAAAAACTTAACCCGCAAAAAGCTAACCTGTATTTGTAAACAGCCACCTGTATCAATTACATCGACTAGTGCTCCAGAGACTGTATCGCAAGGGTTAATGGCGTGAGAATCGCTGATAACACCCCCCTGCACCCCCTGCACCCCCACCCGAGGGGTCTAGTATATCAGGGAGTCTGCGATCGAGATGGGTAATTGTGCGGTAATAGATAATGGACTGAACTTTGTTTTAGATGTGTTCTCACCTTTGTGCGATTTTGGATTTAGTGTCTGTGATTTTTGTTAAACCTTTTTGAAGTAAAACCTTCTTTAGACGCTTCTTAAAAAGGCGCTATTTTTTACCGACTTCCAAAAAGGAGGAGGTTATCAATTCGTCATCTAGACCGATTTGGAAAATTCTTTATTTGTTTGAAAGGACATACTTGTCGGGTGATCCTATAGATTTTATCGAAATCGATTTAGTAATCGGCGAAAGTTTGGGGCTGAAGTCGGTTTATTATGAAACATTATTGTTTATAAATTTTATTTGTGACATCTATGATGAACATATTATCATTAGGTCTTTTTAGTCTCCACTGCAGGAGCACGACTCTCTCCGTACTGAGCCATACTTGGTCAGAGTAGCTATAGGATTTAGCCTATACTCTCCTCGCCGGCCAGACGGGTTGGAGAGGTCTCATTGATGTTTATAAGCTTTGTTTTTAGTTTAAACAAAAAAGTTAATAGTTTTTAACGGTTCATATTTCCAGATGAAGGTATATGGAACTCTGAATTCTTTAAAACTATTAACTATTTAAACTAAAGAAAAAACACACATAATTACAATCATTTAATTAAATAAATACAGAGAGGTTCGTGCTCTTGCAGTGGAGACAAAAAGACCTGATGATGATTAAGTAAATAAATGTTTACGTAAAAATGTTTCAGACTTGTGTTATGGGATACTAACTCAACGATACTATATTTTATAACAAACACATATATAGATAAACATCCAAAACCCAGGTAAGTAAATCAGAAAAGGATAATTTTCCATCTTGACCTGACCGGGGATTCTACCCGGGACCTCCGTTGTGACAGCGCGGCACTAGGCCACAGGGGTCGTCAATTAAATGACTTCCCTATAACCCCTGAATACCTAAGTGCCTCTGTGGTGTAGTGGTTAGAGCGTTCGGCTCATACAGTTGTTGTCCTAGTTTGGTTAGGACATTGTAGGCTGATCACCTGATGGTCTGATAAGTAAGATGATCCGTGTTGCGGAGGGCACGTTAAGCCGTCGGTCCCGGTCATTGTCTTTGACATTGGTCGTCACCTAAAACCATGTCAGAGGCCTTTAAGGCGGTTTAAAAACTCTGACACTAGTGACACTAGTGTTAGTCAGTAACAGACACGATAAGAAGAAGAAGACCTAAGTATTTTTATAGAACTGGCATATGAAGCGAAATGTCGATAACGATGAAGGTACATAGGCTAAGTATACAGGAATATGTCAGCCAACTTTGCCATACTTAGTTTAACATCTCGCTTATCGCAGAATTACCTGTTAAACTGTTAGCCAAACGCCGGGCTACGCGTGCCTTATCTCGCCGTTACGTTTCACGCTAGATTACAAAGTTGCGCCTAATCTGTTTGCAATATTATGTAAAGATGGCAAAGTCACGTGGTCGAAGTAATTTCGGAATATAGGTTGCATTGCATGTGATATGGAAATAAAAAGGTTTGCGACACCTGTCTTTAAAGTCACGTGTTTGTACGATATCAGTGTCACTGAATAAATATACATACATACATACATACTATCACGTCTTTATCCCTAATGGGGCAGACAGAGCATTTTGGGTCTTGCGGCTCTATGCAGAGTCTAGGGCCGCAAGACTCAAAAGCCACTTTTAGCGTCATGGTGGGCGAGAAGATGGAAAAGCAATCAATACAGTGACGGGTTGCTAGCCGCATCGCCTGTTAAAATGATTCGCATTTTTGCCCATTCCCTCGATCGGCTTTTACGATCTGCGCGGGCAGAGAAGCAGCTGGTACATTCTAAGTTTTTTCGTTTCTCCCAGACCAGCATGGGAGTATATTAGTATATAATAAATATAAGTATTACATATACAGAACGGAATTTCCTAGAAGTCCTAGGGTCCCGCGCAATATGCGTTCCCATTAGGGAATGGGTCCACGCACCTCTTCCCCGTACTCGCCTTATCGAGTGTGTTGTGGGGCAAACAACGACCTCCGTGGCGTAGTGGTCACTATGCTAGTCCGCCACCCAGAGGTCCTGGGTTCGATTCCCGGTCAGGGCAAGTTGGAAAATGGCCTTTTTCAAATTGTCCTGGGTCTTGGATGTTTATCTACATATGTATTTGTTATAAAATATAGTATCGTTGAGTTAGTATCCCATAACACAAGTCTCAAACTTACTTTGGGGCTAGCTCAATCAGTGTGATTTGTCCGTATATATTTATTTATTTATTTAAACACGCACATTGTCATGAGCACGGATGTATTGTTTCCACGTTGTATAAATAATACATATATCTATCATAAAGTAAAAATATAAACCTAAACAAGATGCAAAAGTAATAGGATATACCTATACAATGTAAAAGGGACATGCCCCTAAGAAATCGAACCACGGACTGTACTTGATCACTATAGTATAATGAAATTAAAAAAACAATCAAGTGCAAAAAAAATATTTCAGCATATCCATACAAAAGTGTGCAGCCTCCTGGGCAATCTGTATGGAAATGTCGTTTTTTTGTTTTTTGACTATTACTTTATTATCAGTTACTATAGTGATCTACTATAGCCTGTGGTTCGATTTATTACGGGTATGTATATCCTTTCCACGTTGTATATATATCTATATCTTTTCCAATTTATGATAATTTTATTAATGTAACTTCTACGTCAGTTTAAAAAAAACTTAATTATCCATAACTTTGCCAATCTTACACTATCTAGGCAGTAAATAGGTACCTATGAATACATAGCTATAGTTTCCAGAAACTCGACACCTGACTATCGATATATTTACAACAGTGTTGCCACCATTACATCGACACTGTTTACATCGTAAAATAGCTTGTCGATGAAGTATTCTTTAAGACTTCGTAATGTTTTTGAGTGCTACATTAGCATAATAGTATGTAGACATGAATCTAAAAGGCTGTTTACCATCAAGGCGAGAGGCTTGGTTGTCACAGATAGCACAGGTATATGAAAAATAAAAAAGCTTTATTTACCAACACACATAAGTAGGTACTTATACGTCTTATCGTCTCTTCCATGCTGGTCTGGGAGTAACGAAAAAACGTAGAATGTACCAGCTGCTTCTCTTCCCGCGCAGATCGTAAAAGCCGATCGAGGGAATGGGCAAAAATGCGAATCATTTTAACAGGCGATGCGGCTAGCAACCCATCACTGTATTGATTGATTTTCCATCTTCTCGCCCACCTTGACGCTAAAAGTGGCTTTTGAGTCTTGCGGCCCTAGGCTCTGCATAGAGCCGCAAGACCCAAAATGCTCTGTCTGCCCCATTAGGGATAAAGACGTGATAGTATGTACGTCTTAAAACATAATAACATATATGGGCACTTACTAGCCAGTCTCATGGGAGACCTTTCCCTAGATGTTAATCTGTGTTTCGATGGACTGGTCATCCATAGGAAAACATGGTAAGGCACTTCATAGAAGCGGAGTATCATTTATGCCTACTACTACAAACGAAACTATACATCCGTGCACGCGTCAATGTGTGTGTTCGCTTTCCAACACGCGACAAGGGGAGAACGGGGACACATATTGCGCGGGACCCTAGAAGTTTCCGTTCTGTATGTAATACTTATCCTCTGTCACTAGGCAGCAGTAGTGACAGTATTGGCAGAAGGCCGAAGATGCGGAATTTGGAAGGGTTTCTGTCCACCATACTACCATACTATATCCCTAAAATGGAGTCAAAATGGAGAAAAGTATAAAATAAAGAGGTTAAGAACTTAGCGGAAGGAAGAGAGACATGGAAAGCACTCCACCGACAAGAGCCCAGCTCTTAAATATAAGAAGATGTAATACTTATATTAAATCTGTTGTCCAGTGGCCTGTAATAGTCTGAATCCTTACTCCATTAAATAACACGACATTCGTCCGATAGTGTCGTTCTATTTCAATCCAATTAGACTTTAGCAACATGTCATTCCGTCTTGTTATAAAACGCAGACTAAATTTGTTACTAGGTATAAACCATTATCCGACCAAATCAAGTTGACATTTTCAGATGAGACAGTGGCATATTACTAGATGTCAACTTAATTTGGTCGGATAGTGGTTTAAACCTAGTAACAAAGATAGTCTGCGTTTTATAATAAGACGAGTAAGGTTTAGTGTTGCTTGCCACAGCTATGCCTATGTCGTGCTGCTTTTGGAGTACCTAAAGGTCCAGAATTAAAGTTTCGCTACCAATTAGGATACTTTCTAACCGTAGGTTCCCGTGGAATTGTAAACCCGTCCGTACTTTGGAGGGCACGTAAAGCCGTTGGTTCTGGCTGTCATCATTTTTTATGTCAGACGTCAAGTTATGTCAGATCACCAATAACTGCCTCCGTGGTGTAGTGGTTAGAGCGTTCGACTTATACCCGGATGTCGCGGGTTCGATTCCCGGCGGGGGCAACGACTTCGTGTTATTGTCCTAGTTTCGTTAGGACATTGTAGGCTGATCACCTGATTGTCTGATAATTAAGATGATTCGTGCTTCGGAGGGCACGTTAAGCCGTCGGTCCCGATCACTGTCTTTGACACTGGTCGTTATCTAAAACCATGTCAGAGGCCTTAAAGGCGGTTTAAAAACTCTGACACTAGTGTTAGTGACTAACACAAACGATAAGAAAGAAGAAGATCACCAATGTTGTGCACTTGACACACACAAAAAACAAAACAGAGATAATAAATGAAGTGATAGAGCTTGCAAGAAAAGAACCAAGCAAGTAAGCAGAGTAAGCAACTTTTCTTTTCAGCAGTGGTCCTTACTTTCGAAGAGCTGGTATCGGCAGCTTTAAAGAAAAATTACACTGCACGTAATGTAAATTATTATTAAACTTATTGACGTGTAAAAGTGCCTGTAAAAATATAATAATAATAAATCTTTATTTAGCCAATATACATAATAATTTACAAATGACAAATAATAAATCGAAATCCATTCAGCCCCAGGCCATTTCCGAACTAGACGGGGGTTTGTATCTCGGCAACAACCTGCCTCCGGACTCTCCGGAGTGGATTTCAAAGAAGTTGGTCCAAACTGGCAAATGTAATTAAAAAATTGTGCGCAAAATTTTCCAAAACTAGAATATAGGGTATCTGTGATTTCGGGAAATTTTATTAAGCCCTATTTTATGGCAAACAGGAGCAAAGCTTTATTATATTGTTTTTTTATAAAATTTATTTTTAATTTTTTAAATTTAGATTTTTTTTTATTTTATATCTATAATAGCTACGAGTAGCATAGATTTATTAAAATTAAAATTACCTAGTCTGTTTCTGACCTTTCTCATACTCTCTGACACCGTCATAAACATTTTAAATGGTACTCTCATTCGTAATAATACAAACCGCTAGGCTATCAAGCTCCTTAGAACACCTCCATTCATTGACAAAGCCCACGGCATTGATAGCAAGAGATTTATAAGCCATTACACACGTATCTGATCGCGGCGCTGATATTAAAATTTTAAATCCCTAACGACCGTAAAGTGCCGCTCACATCTAGCACGCCATCTTTGATTTGAAAAAAAAACCTGTTTTCCTTTTTAATATACCTAAAACGCAAAGTAATTTTGTTACAAATCATCATCATCATTTCAGCCGCATAACGTCCACTGCTGGACATAGGCCTCTCCCAAAGATTTCCAAAATGACCGATCTAGAGCGGCTTGTTACAAATAATTCGACCAAATCAAGTTAACATTTTCACATGAGACAATGACATATGACTAGATGTCAAGTTGATTCGGTCGGATAATGGTTTACCTAGTAACAAACAGTCTGCGTTTTATTGTCCTGGGTCTTGGATGTTTATCTATATATGTATTTGTTATAAGATATAGTATCGTTGAGTTAGTATCCCTTAACAGTGTAATTTGTCCCTATATATTTATTTATTTATTTATTATAAGACGGATTGTCTTCATTTTTAGGGTAAAAATTTTTGTTATTTAATTAAAAGTTTACTTGGGTAGTCCTAGGTCAAAAATAAAAATAATTAAAAATCATGATAATACTATTTCACTGTTGATTGATTATTACTATATATTCATGAGATACAGCCTGGTGACAGACGGACGGACGGACAGCGGAGTTTTCGTAATAGGATCACGTTTCTACCCTTTGGGTACAGGAACCCTAAAATCAGGTAAGTATCTAGGTACCTAAAAATGTATTTTTGCACCAAGTGTGCCCCCAGCCTTGTCCGGAAGGTTGTTATGTGATTTATCGCGCAGATTTTGATTTAATTTCGATAATATTGTAGCGGCGTGTAATGGCATCATTATATTAATTGTGTTTGAAGTCTCAAGTGCCAAGACTTACAATGATATGCGGAAATGGCAGTGGGCGGCACAAAAACGTGAAAGGTCCATGTTATTGCCTGATTATTTTTATTTAGTATAAAGATAGAGATTTATGATTTATTAGTGATATGTAGACTAGCAACCCATCACTATTTTGATTCCTTTTTCTACTGTCCATCATCCAAGGATTGGTTCTGGTCTACCCTTTGGATTGCGAAGGTCAGACAGTAGTCGCTCTATGTACCTAGGTTAGGGTGTGGACCCCGGGGCTCTGTGGTGCTATTTTTTAAACGCGGAATCACTAAACGAACGTTTTTTGTATGGAAAAACCATTCGTTTAGGTGACTCCTCTTTTCGAAAATGGCGGGATACGCTCGGATGATGCTCGAATGATATCTTATACCTTTAAACGAGCAATTCTTGTATATATATTTATTTATAAATTTCTGTGATCTCGAAAACGGCTCTAACAATTTCGCTGAAAATTTGTATATGGGGGTTTTCGGGGATAAACAATCGACCTAGATTAGTCTTATGTTTGGGAAAACGCGTGTTTTCGAGTTTTCATGCGTTTTTCTTTCCACGCAGAATATGGTCGCTAATTTCGTCGCACCGACCGCCTTGTTTTTAGCTCAGCGGTTAAGGATAACGACCGCTAGAAAGAGTGTTACGGGTTCGAATCCCACTCGGTGATTTACTTTTGTTTTTTTTTATGTTTGAATTGAAATATAATTTTTTATTTTGCATAGCTTTTAGACAAGTTTAAAAAAATTTAGTTAATATTTAAGATGTAACCGAGCAAAGCTCGGTCGCCCAGGTACTGTAAATAAAAAAAATCAAACATTTGCTTAACCTATTTTAGTTAAAATATGTTTAGTCTCGTTCTTTCAATGTCAAATATTCAAAATTTGTTTATTTTATTTTTAGTATTTAAGTTTATTTTAGTTAGTTTAATTTAGTTTAATTTTTAATTGTAATTATTGTTAGTTAGTTTAGTTTATTGTATTGTAATAAAATATTCAAAAACAAAAAAAAAGGTTTAGCAATCGTTTGTTATTTTTTATGCAGTGGGTAAGTCTAGTGCATTTTTCTGCATATCACACCCAGTTCAACGATTGCACAAGGCGCAGTGATAAAAATAAACCAGACCTTATCACTGGACTGTTCTGAGAACCCATTTATTCTCAGATGCCACTTGACCTCACCCACCTAGACATAAAAATGTAAGTTTTGTTTATACTCGAAAACGGAAGCGCATTATGTCCAGAAAGATCAGGTCAATATAATTGGGTAAATGCTGGGTCAAAAATAAATTATTTGTTATGGTTCATAACTTTGTGTTGTTGTCCTAGTTTGGTTAGGACATTGCAGGCTGATCACCTGATTGTCTGATAAATAAGATGATCCGTGCTTCGGAGGGCACGTTAAGCCGTCGGTCCCGGTCACTGTCTTTGACATTGGTCATTACCTAAAACCATGTCAGAGGCCTTTAAGGCGGTTTAAAAACTCTGAC
This sequence comes from Acrobasis consociella, assembly GCA_963555685.1. Classification (NCBI taxonomy): domain Eukaryota; kingdom Metazoa; phylum Arthropoda; class Insecta; order Lepidoptera; family Pyralidae; genus Acrobasis; species Acrobasis consociella. Next base: position 3,218,101 of record OY743106.1, read on the forward strand.
ACTAGTGTTAGTCACTAACACACACGATCAGAAGAAGAATGGTTCATAAAATAAATCGTCACTAAGTGTCACTTTTCATTGATCATATCCATTTTCAACATGATTTTAGATTTATTCATGCAGAAAAACTGATATTAAGACCGCTATTTATCTTTGAAAAAGCATGACGTCACGCTTTCGTATATCATACAAATCCCATAGAAAGTGTTTGTTTTGACGTTTATAAAAAAGTGTCTGATTTGATTTGTTGTCATCTATACTCTATTTGGTTAGGTATTTAAATAAATGTAAACAATCTTGACATGTCTTTTTATTGAAATATACACGCTATAAATCAATTATGTAATTTTTAACGTAATTACTTTGTAATTAGCAAAATTTTTGATTTATAAAATGTATATATCCTTAAAAAGACATGTCAAGATTGTTTATTTTTATTTAAATACCTAACCAAATATAGTATAGCGGATGAGAGAAGAAGGTTTAGAAAGCCTTCGATTACGATTCTCTTTCTATAAAACACAGATTATGATTGTCTCTTTTATACTTACAGAACAGAAACTCCTACTGATATGTTTTCATGTTTAGGTATTATGATTATGAGAGTTCTTGAAAGGATTGGCAATATAGGAACAACAAGCTTTTATAGGTAAAAAATTACTTTTTGGACACCAGCACAGAATTAATAAAAAGTATTACACACAGAACTGAATCTCCTAAGGTCCTGCGTAATATGAGTCCCCGTCTTTCATTCTCGACTTGTGGGGTTTTGGGTTGTCGGCTCCCATGCTGGTCTGGGAGAAATAAAAAAAACTTAGAATGTACCAGCTGCTTCTCTTCCCACGCAGATCGTAAAAGCCGCTCGAGGGAATGGGCAAAAATGCAAATCATGTTAACAGGCGATGCGGCTAGCAACCCATCTGTATTGATTGCTTTTCCATCTTCTCGCCCACCATGACGCTAAAAGTGGCTTTTGGGTCTTGCGGCCCTGGGCTCTGCATAGAACCGCAAGACCCAAAATGCTCTGTCGCTCCATTAGAGATAAAGACGTGATAGTATGTGTGTGTGTGGGTTGTCGACTGCCGGTGCCAGGCCGCCTCTACAAGGCGAGAACGGGGGAGAGGTGCGAGGACGGGGGACGGGGACGCATATTGCGCGGGACTTTAGAAGATTCCGTTCTGTATGTAACACTTATATTAATTCTGTGACACCAGCCAAATACCTGAATCAAGTTCAGTCTACGATACTGAATGCTTTCTACCAGTGGCGTGGGTAAGAATTTGGACTAGTACAGCTATATAATAAGCCGTTCCATGTCCGGCTCATTTTTATTAACTTAGTGTGAATAATATGTAACTGAACGTGTTTATGCATTTATCATTGTAAGAGTATTTCAATAACCAGAGGGAATTTTCGTATTTTGAATATGTGGTTGCGTGCAATCCAGTCATACTACTAGTTTACGACTTATGAAAATAGTAAGTGCGCCGATATACGAAGGTTATATTATAATTGTTATTAGTAATAAATGCATATATGTTAGAAGCCCCTAAAGGAACTAGATGGGAATTGGCTTCTAAGGAGGCTCCGCCACTGCTTTCTACAATATTTGTGTAAAACGTAAAAAAAAATAACTTTGAAAAATCAATTCAGTTGAGCGCTCTTTCAGCTATTTGTATGCAAAGGAAAAAAAACATGAATTTACATTATTTTTCACGAAAAATTGTTCAGTATCACGGACTTAACTTGCACGTAAACTTGGCTTATGTCTAAAAAGGGATCTAGTTATCTTATACCAAAGATAATATAATTACTAACGTAACTTATATTTTACCAAATGTTTTAAGCAAGTTAAAAATCTAAAATTTTTTGACGTGATAACGTCTTTAAAATCGTTTTAGTCGGGTGACATGTTCAGAAACTTGTGTCACACCAAAACCTCACGAGCGCGATCGCAGGTATAACGAGAGAGAGACGGACCGATCTCCCGTCTCATCTCGAGCGCTGCCAGTCATTCCGTGAAACGACGTTATCACGTAAACATCTCGATCGTAAACCTACTTTACAAACAACCAATTTTTTGAATAAACAATTGATTCCTTGATTATTTTTGACCTCTGACTAATTAAGTATTTACAAATAAGTACAGATACTTTCTCCTTATCAGCAATAACAAGTTTATCGCGGACAATGCTCTATCGGGTGCAAGTTGCATCGATGCTACAGGGCTGATACAGTTAAGTTAGAGATAAGTAAAGGTAATTGATTTTACTGGAGCAAGTGACATTATTTTAAATTGCATCATTTTGAATTTAGTTTTATGACACCCTACTATCCTACTTCCTATTAATATTATAAATGCGAAAGTGAGTTTGTATATTTGTTTGTTTGTTACGCTTAAACTACTGAACCGATTTGAATGAAATGTGGTATGGATATAGTTTAAGTCACGCGGAAGGACATAGGATACGTCCTTCTCAGTATACATACATACATACTATCAAGTCTTTATTTTTAATGGGACAGACAGAGCTCTATGTAGACAGAGTTATAAGCCGCAAGACTCGAAGACCACTTTTAACGTGATCGTGGGTAGAAAAGTGGAAAAGGAATCAAAATAGTGATGGATTGCTAGCCGCATCGCCGGTTAACATGGTTTGCATTTTCGGCCAACCCTCATATTTAAGCCATTACAATAAATTTTGAAAATAAATCCAAAAAAGAACTATGCAATTGTCAGAGAAAATTTCACGAAATCGATTGAGAAATACGACCTGTAGGCGTGAACTGACAGACGTACTTACAAAAGCATTTTTTGCCTATCTCAAAACTGAGAAACTGCGCTCGCTTTTTTTACCAAGCTCATGGTCTTGGTATTAGGTATAAATCTTGATTTAAAAAAAAAAACGACGGGTTGCACTCTGGGAGTGCCGGCAGAAGTGAAAACTTGAATATTAACGTTGTGCATTTTTGATATACGAAACAGCAGGCGCAGGCATACATTTTCGCCGCACCGTAGAAAGAGAGGGGGATACTCCCTCTCCTACGCCGCGCCAGCTGTCTACTCTCCATCCGTCTTACGAATTTTCGATCAGGTCACGTGTCCTGACGCGAGCGTGTCCTGACGCGAGTTTAACATTTTTTACCCATTCCAAAAAAAGTGCACAACGCCGCTAAAGAAGTTTTCACTTCAAAAATAACCTACGTTAGCAAGTGTATATTGTTATTTAAATTGAACTGAAGTAAGTTTTATACTACTAAGATCGTTTAATAGCTATATCATATTCGTTGCATTCTGCGTGAACCCTTATTTGGCAACAGCAATATTTTATGATAATTATCAGGTTGCCACCCCTAGCTATCGAGCGAAAGTGCACGTCTCGATATCGAACAATGTGACACGACGATAACGTTACGTTATCGTCCCGCTATCGTGACACCGCACTGCTGTGTTCATTTGCTGATCACAGATCTTTAGTATTCAAAATCACTTCTCACTCTATTACTATTGACAAAAGTATACAACTTGTAACGGAAACAACCCGAAAGGGAGTTAATTTAATAATCAATGTAAACAAGTTTTAAATACATACTATTACATACATACATATTTTCACGCAAATGGAGCCCAGCACTGCAAGATCCGAAGAAATTTTTAAAGTGATGGTGGGCGAGAAGTTAAAAGAAGGCATCAAAATAGTGATGGATTGCTAGCCCATAGCCTTTAAACATGAATCCCGTCAGCTTCTACGATCTGCGCGGAAAGAGAAGTAGCACATTCTTAGTTTTTTCTTTTCTTCCAGACCAGCTATGAAGGCAGAAAGTTGAGGTCGTTCTTTTTATAAAATTATTGTAATTGTTATTTATCAGTACATCCACGGTAAGTCTTGGAGTGGTCCCATTCTGTTATGTTGAAAACTACACAGCTTCCTCTAGAACATTTTCCTAACTTCTGTCGATTTTAATGTTTTAATTATTACCATAAAGCGCCATCTAGTGACAAGGAAGAGAAATAATGATATTTATAAATGGCAATGAGTAGGCATGATAAAGATATAGTTTAAAACATATCAAAAGTTCATATAACATTGCGAGATATATGAATGTAGTAGGGACAGGAGTGCTATTTTTCATTGAGGGACTCAGCGAAACACAAAACGTGTAGTTTTCCAACTCACCGCATGCGTTAAGGCCATACCCAAATTTTCCGGGGTCCAGTGGCGCCGCCATTTGAAATAAATCATTTAAAAGGAAACGGAGATATCATTTAAAATTGTGTCTTGATCAAGTTCTAGATACCCATTCAAAGTATTTTTTAAACTACTTTTTGTAGTTTAAAGTGAAAACGTGAAGCTTTTCTACGCACATTTGCGAAAAACGGCCACTTTTAGCTAATGTGCGTAGAAAAGCTTCACGTTCGCACTTTAAATTATAAACAGTAGTTCATAAAATAGTTTTAAAGGTTATCTAGGGCTTGACCAAGACACAATTTTGAATGATATCTCCGTTTCCTTTTAAATGATTTATTTCAAATGGCGGCGCCACTGGACCCCGGAAAATTTGGGTATGGCCTTAAATACAAATTGATCGTATTTTTGAAACCGTCGTGTCAGCGAAAAACAATATTGTTTTACGCAGAAAACATCGATAATTTGTCTATGCTTTTCTAAAAATTCAAACATGAATAAAAAAGCAACGTGATATGGAACGGATTTTCCATGATTTGTTTCTATGACATATCTATGCTACAAATGTCAAAATTACGAGTGGTCAAGACCACTCGTTGCAAATCCTTCGCGAACTACCGGGCAAGCCCTTCGTGATGTGACAAGTGATTTCAAAAATACGTCTCCAGAGCAGATAAGGTATGCGTTACACGTATCTTGTTAATTTCCCGAAAGCTCGAGCGATTCAGCACGGGTGGACGTCAGAGGGATGGTCTGTCTTAGGATTGTTGCTTAGAATTACAATAGAACACTATCCGTCTTATTATAAAACGCAGACTAACTTTGTTTCTAGGTTTAAACCATTATCCGACAAAATCAAGTTGTTATCTAGTAATATGCCGCTGTCTCATCTGGAAATGTCAACTTGATTTGGTCAGTTAATGGTTTAAACCTAGTAACAAAGTTAGTCTGCGTTTTATAATAAGACGGCTACAGTCTTATTACAGAAAGCTGGACAACTTCAGTACCTACACAGTAAAGTTTAAGGTGAAATGGTAATAGAAGTGGTGCCGACTGCCGTCATTTGAAATAAATTGTTTAAAAGTAAATATAGTGATAATAAAAAATTTGACATCCAACAATTTGTAGAAAGAAACTATAGTATGTAGTAGTATAGCCTAGATTCTTTTTTTTTGCTTAAGTCTTAAATCTATGAGTATAAGTTTAAACTAATTTCAATCCGATAAATGTTTACATTGACGGAAAAAAAGTTACTTACGAATAAGTTGATGCCATTTAATTATTTGTTTTGTTGGTTCATGTACCTAGACTTCAAAAATTATACATATATTTAGGTGCTACTTATTTCTAAAGAAATTTCTTCCACCAGCGAGAGGAAATGGTAAGAAAGAGGTAAGTACCAATTGCTATTTATTTTTGGGTAATGGTTGAAATCTTTATTAACCGACTTCTAAAAAAGGAGGAGGTTATCAATTCGTTTTTATATATGTTTACCGATTATTCGAAGACGCCTGAATCCATTTAGATTTTTTTTTTGTTTTGAGTGGTATACTATATACTTGATCCCATAGAAACTTTATGAAAATTGGTTGTGTGGTTTAGGGGTGAAGTTGGTTTTTAGCTTTAAAAAATTAAATTAACTAACTAAACAATAACTTTCTTCGTTGTGGTCACGGGGTAAAGTACCCAAAAAGCTGGCGGTATTCCCGAATTGCAGCAATACTTAAACGCTGGCCGGAAAGTCAAATCTTCTTAGTTTTATTTTAAGCTTTGATTTGTAGTTTCATTTTAACTTCAATGGTATTTTGTTATTTTTTTAAAAGGTTTAATAAATAAATGAAAAAAATAAAAATAAAATTACACTGATTGACAAAGTAAGTTTGAGACTTGTGTTATGGGATATTAACTCAACGATACTTTATTTTATAACAAATAAATACATAGATAAACATTCAAGACCCAGCACAATTTGAAAAAGGAAATTTCCCAACCTGCCCTGACCGGTGATGGAACCCGGAACCTCTGGGTGGCGGACTAGCATGGTGACAACTACGCCACGACAGGTCGGCTATCTAAAAAATATAACGCAGTATATGTATTATCATGGTGTACATTAGGGTTGTGACATGCAATCCACGTAAAGCCCTTCATTTCCGAGCAGAGACGCTCGGCCGCGCACCAGATAGATGAAGCGACCTGTTTCGAATTAACTTTTTACATAACTCAACTTGAAATTGATGGTGGCTTAGTAACCCCACTCACTATTCACTATCTCCATAAAGATTTAAACAATATTTTAGTCGTTTGTAATTGATAAAATCGTTGACTATTTGCGGGACAATCGACCAAATATAATAATAATTGAGCGATGCACAGAAGTGGTGGTTCCATATTGTTTTTCTTTTTTTTTTTTTGCTGGCCACTAAGAATTTTGATTTCTTATTTTTTTCCACTGGGGCCAAATTTAAATGTTTTTTAGTGTTCTGTTTTCATCGATTTCTTTGAATGCGTCGCTGTGAAGGATTTTTTGACAAGAAGAAAGCTCAGAACCGCTTCTAGTTTGATTTTACAAAAAATACCTACAAAACTTGTATAGTAAATTATCTTTATGTCAATGTTTACATTTGAATACTAAATGAATGAACAGACAACCGTGACAAATCCTTTTTTTAAATCGTCAATGATTAGACTCAAAACCATTATACAAGTAAAATTGATTTGTTTGTTATTGCCAACACTGGCGTCAGATTCTAGCTGCTTAAGGCGTCTAACATAGCTTGACGCAAAACCCATAAGGTAAGAACTTTATGGCAAAACCATTCACCCTGATGAAGACCTCCGGATGAGGTCGAAACATGTCGGCAGTAGCTGACTCTATACGTGAGTAAGTGTTCTCTAATAAAAACCATTTCGATTCTAAAACAAGAACATTTAAAACGCACCACAGAGGCATGTAAACACAAACCCTGTAAACCTGCACACACTATCCCAAACAATAGACTTAACCCTATAGACAACTAACGGCGTAGACTACACATACGCAAACTTTTTAATCTGCTGACAATTCAAAGCGCATTATGCGGCAGCTTCTCGAAACAAAGCCGAGCTCGTTTAGTCCAGCTTAAAGTGGGGTATCTCCGTCACCATTGTCTCATGTGGCTAATGGAAAGTTTCAAATGTGAGTTTTTAAATCGATCGGTAGGTACGTATTTGTTATATAAGTTGTCTCATTGTATTTTTGTTTGCAGCTTCTAGTTTGTCTGAAGCATTTTTTAGAGATCTTATATTATGTAACCGTCCATCAACCCATCTAACCGTCTGGAATCTGAGCAAATTCTGGTCTTAAAGGTGTTTTTTGTCCAAAGGTTTGAAAGTGTGTTTTTTATCGCATCTTTTATGTCTAACTGTATGTATAGTATCAATATTCTTAGCGATTTCAAGTTTATTTGAAACAGTTTTAGATAGCAGGTCAAATTACGGCAAACTATCGGTGCATCCATCTGTCTGTCACATCATTAAATCTGTACAAAATTCTAGTGATGTAGCTATCAAACAAAGGTGAGCTCGTTTAGTCCAGCTTAAAGTGGGGTATCTCCGTCACCATTGTCTCATGTGGCTGAAATGTTTTTAACTCCATCTGTTATTGTTATGTGAGTCTCTATTTTGTATACAGCTTCTAGTTTTTTTAAAAGAGCAACCTAAATTACACCCTATTCTGTTTGTCAATCATAGCGTCATATTATCTCAAATTCTAATATTATAGGTATGAAACAAAGGTCATCCAGTTTAATTCTGCTTAAAAAAATAGGATATTTCCTTTACCATTGTCTCATGTTGGCAATAAAAAGTTTTTATCAATAATTATAACGATCAAACTTTTCTACATACTTAAGTAGTATAAGCGTCTTACTTACAAATTTCCCTCGTGGATTTAATTCCCTTAGACTTACCTGAAAAAGATAATGCTAAAATTAGAAATAATCTTATTATTAGTTATTGTTAAAAATAGAGATTATGTTATGTACTAAAACTTAATCATCAATTTAACTACAATGATTAATTTTATTTTATTTAAAACATACATAAAGCACATTTTCATGTAATTTAAATATTTTCCTTTAAAAAAACCATCGTCTAAAATAGGACATTAACAAAATCTATTTTTAATTACAACTTTTTTTTGCCGGTAGCGCGGGGCATTAACAAAAATTGCGAGTCGTTACGCTATGAAATATGCATGTTTTTAAGGCGTTTTTCCAATTAACTTAATTATATTTTTTCTCATTTGGAAACCATGTCGTTGAAGGAAAGAAATTGCTGGTTTTTGTGGTTGAAAAAATCTTAATCTAAATATTTTTTTAATGGAATGGTCCACCTCCTTCCGAATATCTCGATCATGAGCCACTTCCAATATCTTATACCTTTAAACGAGCAATTCTTGTATATTTATTTATTTATATATTTATAAATTTCTGTGATCTCGAAAACGGCTCTAACGATTTCGCTGAAAATTGGTATATGGCGGTTTTCGGGGGTAAACAATCGATCTAGATTAGTCTTATGTTTGGGAAAACGCGTGTTTTCGAGTTTTCATGCGTTTTTCTTTCCACGCAGAATATGGTCGCTAATTTCGTTGCGTTGACCGCTGTCCTTTTGGCTCAGCGGTTAAGGATGCGGACCGCTAGAAAGAGTGTTACGAGTTCGAATCCCACTCGGTGATTTACTTTTGTTTTTTTTTTTGTATTTTCTTTAAAAAAAAAATTTAATTGCTTTTAGACAAGATTATAGGTCTCAAAAATGAAAAAAACAATTATTGACGTTACCATATTATGCAATAGGTTACAAAACAAACCATAGCGAATTTTAATTCGCTTATACTGCCATCTAGCGGAAGCGATGTTATTAATATAAATATAGGGGGCGCTGGTTCATATGGCGGTTAGAAAACCACCATATCACAATAAATAGTAATAACCGAGCAATGCTCGGTCGCCCAGGTACTAAGTATTAAAATAGCAAAAAATGGGTCTATTCCAGAAACGATAGAAATCACGCGTGCGACTATGTATAAACTATTTAAAAAAATAGAAAACATAATCATACTAAGTATTATATAACAAATTAAGATCATCTTATTCGTTTAGATAAGCTGATCGACGGTAGAAATTGTATATGGATTGCTGACAAACTAGTTAAAACTGTTTTTTTTAAGAAAAAGAAGAAATCGCTAAAATGGACGTTCAAAACTTTAACGGGACTTTTATTCTATAAAAAATAAAGAAATATACAACATTACTAACCCTAAATAAACCTATTAAAATCTAATCGTATAACAAATCTATCTGTCAATCTTAAACATCATCATGAACTGTTTAAAATTCGAATGGATGTTTGGCGCGCGATTTGTAAACATGGCGGGCTTCCGGTTGCCGCGGCGGAAATTCGAACCCGCGCCAAGGGCGGACTACCCGCCCTTTTTTGATTTTAATTTCCCGAATCTCAAGTCTTGTGCATGGAGGGACTGTTAAGTTGTTTATGTTTTTCAATGGCTTATGATATACCATGATTGTGTATAAAAACAAGAAGAAGAAAAGGAACCCCTATTAACTTGGCTTTGCATATCCTAATTTTGTAAACGTTCCAAAATATATGCCGATTAAAAAAAAAAACAAATCAAAAGTAACTGTCCGGAAAAAATATTTTTTGTCAAAATGTATGATTAAAACGATTTCTTAAAATATTAACTTTTTAATGCTTTCAATTTCCCGTCATATCTTATAGATATTTCTAACTTCTTTTAAGTAACTTATACAATGTGGAAGGGACATACCTGTAATAAACCAAACCACGTGCTACGTATACTTGATCACTTTAGAGTATAATAATAATAAAATAACAGTTAAAAACTTTAAAAAAATCGACATGTCCATACGAGAGTGTGCAGTCGCTCGGGCAATTTGTATGGGAAACAAAAACACATGGTTTCTTGACTGTTATTATAGTTAAAATATGCTATAGCGATATAGTCTTCTTATCGTGTGTGTTAGTGACTAACACTAGTGTCAGAGTTTTTAAACCGCCTTAAAGGCCTCTGACATGGTTTTATTAGGTAACGACCAATGTCAAATACAATGACCGGGACCGACGGCTTAACGTGCCCTCCGAAGGACGGATCATCTTACTTATTAGACAATCAGGTGATCAGCCTACAATGTCCTAACCAAACTAGGACAATAACACAAAGTCGTGTCGGGAATCGAACCCGCGACCTTCGGGTATGAGCCGAACGCTCTAACCACTACACCACGGAGGCAGTTACACCACGATATAGTATAGCCCGTGGTTTGAATTATTACGGTAGTACCTATAGATGTCCTTTCCTCGTTGTATATTCAATAGACATAGGGCTTCTATAAATATAGTAAGTACTATCAAGCATCATGGCCTTACTGGTTCCATCAATATTTATTAATTTCGATAGACCTCATATTAATGACACCCTTCTGGATGTAGACAGGCCCTCAGTAATCCACTGCACAATAACTCAAGGCGTCTCATTATCCTTCTCCAGCGTCAATCGACATTAACCGACTGTGAAAAATGAGAGATTATGTGTAAATCTGTAATTTATATGCGTCGCCGCGGGTCGGAACGCCCGCGAAACAAGGGCGGTAGGGGTGCCAATCCTTGCTTTAAAAATTTACTAAATTTACATTATTGAGTGTGCTTAATTTTTTTATATGTACATTTTGTTGCAATAAGAATTTATCAGAGTCTGCTTCGATTTGGAATAAATACTATCCACAGTAAAGTTAAATGAAAGCATTTTACCAATCAAGTGGTGCCATTTTTCAAGCGCGGAGTCAGTAAAAGAACGACTTTTTATGGAAAAACCATTCGTTTAGGTGACTGAAGGTCCTAAACTGTGTCCAATGTCTTCTTAAAATAGTTTTTTCAAAAATAATTTTAAAGCCCTGGATACGAATCCTTTAGAGGCTATCGTTTTTTGTTTCTTTACAATCAATGGACCTACCATTGATTGGTATCAAGGAAGCTTGTGGCGATAAATCTCTACGATTTCACTGGTTTTCATAGCCGACTGAGTAGCGGACGATGCCTAAAGATGCCCACCGCAGTCTGCTAAACAAATATCTATCACCACAGTCGTCAATGACAGTTCACTTTAACTATTTCGCATATTGTTCATGAGCATAAGCATTTATAACACCAAACTATACCAATTATAAAGTCCACTAAAATCAATTTGTTAAATAATTTTAAACAAACTCCAACCAAACCTTACGTTCAACGTAAACGTTGAAACTGTAAATGTCATTTGGGGCAATAAAGTTTTTTGTATTGTATTGTAACCTCTTGACTTCCCGCCAATAATCATTATAATATAATATTGAGCCAGCCCTGGGTGTCAATTTATTTCTTAATAACTCCCGCCGTCTCCGCGGGGCGGCGCTAATTTGTTTGAACAACAAATCGAACGCGCCATTGACGCGCGGACACGAATTATATGACATTTTTACGAACGGTTTTTAAAATAAGTCAACAAGCCTCTGTGGTCTGTGGCTGCACTTTTTTCGGCTCTCATCTCAAAATAAGGGTTAAAATAAAGGTTTATGTTAAGATTTATGGGTAATTCTATTTTAAGTTCTCGAATGGAGAACAAATACTGAAAAGCGCAGCGTATACAACGTGGAAGGGACATACCCGTAATTAATCGAACCACGGGCTAGACTAGACCACTAAAGTATTATGAAATTAAAATAACAGACAAAAAAAATACATTTCACACAAACGTCCGCAGCCGCCCGGGCAATTTGTATGGCAATGTGGATTTTTTTGTTGTTTTCGGACTGCTATTTCATAATCATTATACTATAGTGATCTAGTATAGCCCGTGGGTCGATTTATTACAGGTCCCTTCCCTTGACCCTTCCACGTTGTATATTCACGTACGTGACATCTTTTTCTCGGTTTATCGGCGTACATTTGTTAAGAGTATATTTTTACTTTCAAAAAATAAAGTCAAATAAAAGAGTTGAAATGACAACATTACGAAAATTTTTTAATTTTGGTAAGATTTGCGTTGGTTTCTAAAGCAATGAGAATAATGCCTGATTTTTCATTTATAAATAGGTTGATCTGATCACTTATCATTTAATTTGGTGTTTTAGTTACTTTTCCTGTGTTTTAGGGTTCCAAATGGTAGCCGAATTAGTAAAGTAGCCAAATGGTAAAAAACGGAACCCTTATAGATTCGTCATGTCTGTCTGTCTGTTCCTATGTCTGTCACAGCCACTTTTTTCCGAAACTATAAGAACTATAATGTTAAAACTTGGTAAGTAGATTGTAAAAATTTATTTCTATTTTTTTTTTTTAAACTGAATAGTTTGCGCGAGAGACACTTCTAAAGTGAAAAAATGTGAAATTTGAAAGGGCATACTTGTCTAGGGGTTCAATAGAACTTTTATTAAAATCGGTTGTGTAGTTTGTGGGTGAAGTCCGTTTTTAGTTTTAAAAATAATATGAAAGCACCTTGATCTAAACGAAACTTGGTCAGTCGTACAAATTATTTATTGCTTCAATAATTTGGTATGTAATAGGCAAGAAACTTACACCGTCAAAACGGGCCTTACTCCACAAAATAACGCTATAATCGTCCTTTTCTATCGTCTTATATCTATGTCAATCCAATTAAAACTTTATCGTAATTCCGTAACGCTCTATGTTGTTTAACACAGCAGCTACGTATGTCAGTCTCTCGTGCCACTTTTGGAGTAAGAGTTCTGGTTCAAAGGTCATCCACGCTTAACCTAAGCCCGGAAAGAAAAGTACGAGAATTTCACGAGCGAGACGCCTGCGCCGACCATCCATCGCGTCTTTTCTAGGCGTATCTCCCATACAATCTCATACAATAAAAGTAATGTACAGCCTAGGAGGCGTGGACAAGCCACACCTCTCAACACTCGCCCGACTGGTTTGCCTGGATTCTGTCCAGTTATGGATGAAATTAAGACTATTACGCGCGTAGTATTTGCGTTATCCGCTCTAACCGGTTTTAAGTTTTTAAGACAATTAATTTTAAGTATCTTCTTATAAAGTAATTCGAGACACGTGATTTTTTGAAAGACATTTTGGTGTTGAATGCCGGTGTGAGGAGAATATATAAACAGTTATGAGAAATTAATACTTTTTATTTAATTAAGATGCCTTATTGTGCGTTAATAGGAGGAGGTGATGGGTGCAGAATTGTTAATTAAAAGATGCTCTTCCTTCACCTTATTAACTGACTGCAAAATGGAGGTATCAATCCGAATGTATAGGTATTTGGCTTTTTTATGTATGTTCCTCGATTACTCGAAGACGCCTTAACAAATTCTATTTTTTGTCAAAGAGCATACTTGTCAGATGGTCTTATAGAAATTTTATCGAAATCGGTTGAGTAGTTTGCTGTCAAAGTAAGTTTTTACTTTTGAAAAATTATCATTAGAGTTTCGAATTCCCTAAGGCGGATTCTTAAGTTTCTATTTCATACAACTATGAACAATCTGTAATGTTGTTCATAGTTTTTTCATATAGCAAAGCTCGGTCGCCCTGATAATTTACTTTCAAAGATGAATGATAAAATAAAGTATTTTTAGTGTTATTATATTCCATATATTTGATATAATTGGCACTTTAATTTAATAAACAAAAATAATCTTAATTATTAAACCTACAACGTAGGAAAAGATTACCTTGGATTTACAAATATCAAATCATTTAACCTATTCGTATTATACGCACATTTATTGTAATAAATACAATATAATCAAAACTTCGGTAGTTCAGAACCACAAACAAGCAAATATCGGCGATAAAAAACAGGAAAACGACTTTATGATGTAGTTATTTAAATATAATTAAATGCCAGGGATCGAATGCGGAAAATTTTAATATACCAATTTATTGGCCAAGCAAATTAAAAAAAAACCCTACTTTCTATAGTTCCGTATGTAAACGCCATCTAGTGATGAGCGGAGGAACTAAATAGTAAAACTATTCGTTGCCAGACAAAGTAAAAAAAAAACGATTTTGAAGCGTTAACCCCAATAATTTATAAATGGCCGAACTGATTTTCATCAAACTTAGTTAAAACGTCTAAGAACCGCTGCAAGGGAACCTGCTATTATGTAAAAAATTGGTTCATCCATTCGAGCTTACGACGATACATTACAGGCAAACACATCCGTTTTTAAATATTTGTTGTTATGGGGCAAATTGTATTAATTTTGTTAGAGTCAAGTGTCCCCGGACACGTAAAAACTTTACAGGAATAATATATGTGTCGCAGTTGGATTGTATAATCCGTTGTTTGAAAATACCTCTAGCTGTTTGGCATTACCGGTTTTCTAAAACAGCTGAATATCGTTCAGCTGGATTGTCAATGTGTTACGTAATTACGTTTACCGAAACAGCTAACGTTTTGATCGCATGTACGGTTACCATTATTAAATAAAACAGTGTTACCAAGCAAAGTAACATATGATGGGGCGAAATATTGGTTTTTTATTTTTTGAATTATGCGTGGCAAGGAAATAATGCTTCAATTCAACTTCTTACTTAGTAATCCAGACTCCAACATCATAGAACGCCAATAAGGAAATGAGATTGAATGTCTAAATGTTGTAAATTATTATCAAACAAATATGTAACGGGGCAAAAGATGTTCTATATTTTTTTGATTACTCGTGGCATGGAAATGAAGACTCAATTTAACTCCCTACTAAGTAACCCAGTCTCCATCATCAAACACAAATGAAGAATGATAAGCAGCTCGATGCAATTGGATATCGAGATGTTGAGAAACCCGTCAATTCAATGGTTTAGCGGTTTCTTTAACCTTTATTTGATCCACGTGAATTGTTTATCTTGCCGAAAGGCAGGAATCGAAATCACAATATGAGAACCAAGTTCTGCTTTATCTTCCTCAACCTTTTTCAGTCTGAAAGCATACGATGTCCACGATGTGACTCGATGAAAACAGCTTACTCTCGGAACGCGGTAAAGAATTTACCTTATCGGAGGCCATATTTGTTGTTATGACACTGACCACAAGCCACAAGTGGCGGAATTCCGAACTAAATCTACAATCTAACGTTAGACATATTGTTAAAATCTGGACGTAATATATTGGAAAACAGCTAAAGGATTTTCAGCTGTTTTACTAAACTGAGCTGTAATGCCAAATAGTTAAGACGTTTTGTCAAACAGCGGATTATACAATGCAACTACGATATATACTTAACGAAGAACGGTTAATTAATCGTAAATATTTAAAAAAAATGGATCTAGCACAAAAGTTTCTCCGCTTATCGTTCAAAATATTTTATCAGCAGTGTCAGACTTCAGCATCCATTATGATTTAGCCTAAGTTCAATTTTTTTATGGCTAGGGACTCAATTGCTGTAAGGAAAATAGTTTCATACGTGTACTAAATAAATTACAAATTTATTATTCTATCGCCATCTTTCTGCTTGACTTTTCTGTTACTATCACCATCTGTTTGAAATTGTTTTAAAACATGTAGTATTTTAGTCTACTAGGGAGATATTGATACTCATTTATCTCATACTAGCTGCGCTCCTCAGTGTTACATGTGCCTCAAGTAGCCTATGTGTTAATCCAGGGTGTCAGCTTCCTGCATACCACATTTGTACACACACACACAGACTTTCGCTTTTATAGTATTAGTGTGTTATCATATCTTTGAATATATCAAAGAAAACCAAAGTATACAAAGTTCAGCAACTTTTAAAAAGTTTGTGTTAAAACTCCGAAGTTTTTAACAATATTTAGATCACACATCTCCGCGTTATTGAACCTGTTATCGCGTAATAACGCAATCAGCAAAACCGGAACACCCACTCGATTCAAATATTCCGAGAACAGCTTAGCTCGTCAACGGGGCAAGAACCCAACATTGTTCTGTTCTCACATCGGGATCAGATCATTATTTAGTTAGCAGATCCCATTGTACTTGAGAGAAACTACGAAAAAAGCATGGGCGGGGCGCCTATCTGCGCTTGCATCGCGGCCGATGAAACATGCACGCTATCGAGATACATGCCTTCGAACACGAGTGCACCCCGTCAATCGATTCGCGATCGAAAAACAAAGCAATAAGTCTCAATTTCAAATAACATATTCAGCGGAGCTTATTAAAGAAAATTAAATTTGCAGCCACGCGAAATCGGCACGAATCCACCAAAGCTGAAGAGCAGAAGATCAGCCCAAGCAATTCTCATCTTTATTGCAAGGAAGTTTTGCGACCAAATGTATCGGATAGCTCTTGAAATTTGCGCGATGGTACAAGTGCCGTATTTCTTTGCGGTGTTGAGGGTTGTTATGGCGTTTTGTGTTTCGAGGGCTAATGTTTATATAGTAAGGGATATTTATATAGAGCGGATGGTAGATAAGAGGTGAACGTATTTTCATTTTATTACCAAATTACCGATGGACCGATTGCGACGGACTCGATTGCGTATCGCACGAGGCGAGGAATCGTCTTAATACTCTTTTAGGAATGCTAAAGCCACGTCAAGTTGGGTTACACTCTTTGTTTTGAAAGTTCCAGTGTGAAATACTGACATTACGTGGAATGGCTAAATTGTGGTGATGACGAAATTAAACTAGCTAAATGATTGAAGGTTTTATGAAATATTCCTGTTTAAACAGCGAACACATTCCTTTCTGCTTTCTCACATAGTCTCAATAGAACATTAAGGGTGGCCCTCTAAATAAGATTAACTAAAAGAAAAAGCAATCTACTTCACGCCAACAAATCACAAGAAAAAATTACAAAAACAGGAATAATTAAGTAGAACCGTGGACAGACAAAGAGACATATATGGCGAAACTATAAAGGCTAAATGTTTACTACGGAACCCTAACAACCACAGACGCGGTCTAAATTCTCTCATACATAAGTATATGATATATAAGAAGAATCTACCCAGTACTCTATGTAAAAAATTCTCCATTCTAAACAGTTACCCTAATCAGTCTTGCCCAAAGTGGGCGATAACGCCCCCTTGTGGGCGCTGCAGGTCTCAAGGGGGGCGGTAAGAGACCCAGAAAGAAAATGATTTTTCTTTTGCTAGGACCTTTATTTAGCTAGGAGGCCTCTTAAACAACGACTGCAAGAGCTCTCGACTCTCAACAACAACCACATAAATATCATCCTCCACTTTGAGAATAAATATTTACATAAGATACATATATAGGTCACAATAATTAATTAATTTAATTTGAAGTTATAGGGGTTTTTAAATAGGTGAAAAAATGGGGGCGCTAAAAAAATATTTATTCTCAAAGTGGGCAGTAGACAAAATAAGTTTGGGAACCACTGCCCTAAATAAACTATGTTACAACTTTATTAGATACCAATAAAATGGAACAAATGCTATGTGCCCCTCCTAACCTGAACCATCCTTATCTACACTCAATACAAATTGCGTGAAAGTATAAGGGTCCCATGTTTACTACGGAACCCTAAAAACCTCAGACGCGGTCCAAATTGTTTCATACATCAATCATCATCATCATGTCTTTTTGTCTCCACTGCAGGAGTACGACCCTCTCTGTACTACCAGAGCCATACTTGGCTAGTGCAGCCAGAGGACTTGGCCTACACTCTCCTCGCTGGCCAGACGGCTTGGAGAGGTCTCATCGATGTTTATAAGCTTTGTTTAGCTTGTATTTCCTAAGTCGCCTTCTACGACATCCACGGGAGGATTTGAAGTGGCCCTGTTCTACTCTGCCGGAAACCACATGGCAAGTGTATCTTAAGCTCACAGATAACAGGTTATACATAAGTACATGATATTTATGAAGAATCTATCCAGTATGCTATGTAAAAAATTCTCCATCCTAAACAGTTACCCTAAATAAACTGTACCACAACTTTATTAGATACCAATAAAATGGAACAAATGCTATGTGCCACTCCTAACCTGCACCATCCTTATCTAGACTCAATACAAATTGCGTGAAACTATAAGGGTTCCATGTTTACTACGGAACTATAAAAACCTCAGACGCAGTCTAAATTCTCTCATACATAAGTTCATGATATTTAGAAAGAATCTACCCAGTACTCTATGTAAAAAATTCTCCATCCTAAACAGTTACTCTGAATAAACTATGTTACAACTTTATTATACACCAATAAAATGGTATAAATGCTATGTGCCACTCCGAACCTGCACCATCCTTATCTAGACTCAATACAAATTGCGTGAACTGAAAAACAAAAGCAACTTGGCAACAAATCACAAGAAACAAATAGCAAAAACAGGAATTAATTACATTCTAGGTGCCGTATCCGACATCGACACGACCTTTCGCCGGCAACTAAATCATAGGCGTAACCGTTGATCGATCAGCAGCAAGCAATCACATAATTCAGCACCGCAGGTTCTTGGACCCTGTACACTTTACAGATATATCCAATACACACTAACAAAGTTACTATAAGTATCAATGTAAAAGTTGGTCCGTCCGTGTAAAGAAAATGAGTACAGGATATGTGACTTTCACGCCCATATAAGTACTCATGAGCGTAAAAGAGGTCTATAGAAAAAATCTAGTCGCTAAAAAGTTTTTGAAACGAAGGCTAGACAGAAAAAATGGACTAAAAGTTGTAACGACACTTTTTGCTATAGTGGTAATTGTAAGCCGTGCGGCGTGCGCGCGTTTCTCTGTCTATCTCTCTCTCTCCTAATTAATTGAAAGGAACTTCGTTCCATCCGGGTGTCTCTTGACACCTCTCAAGTTTTTTTTTACTAAGGCAAGGTAGGCAGAGGTTTTGACTTTTCAAAACTATTTAAGTTAGGTACGGAAAATGTTAGATCTGTACAGATATACATATAAGGCCTAACAAAGTATACTGAAACTATTTTAATTCTTAGATCCTGTGGTTAGGTCAGTCCATGATACTGAACAACTTACCCTAAGGAACATATAGCTAAGCTATTTCTTTTCTTTCAGACTATGCATGAAAGAAACTACTAGGTGTAAGCTTTGGATTTACCACCCTTGGTTATGTTGAGTCCTTTACACCATTTTTTTATCCCTGTGTGCCTACATCGTGTACCTATGTATTTAGATTTTCTTGCATTACATGTATATACATACATATTATTTGTTTATTTATTGAAATTACCCACAGATTAACAGTTTACATGAACCAAAGCATCCGCATGATAAACAGTTCATAGATAAAATATAAATGATTAAAACAGACACAAAAATAATTAATTATCACTAACTTACAATTAGGTACCATGTCAAATATTAGCAAAATGTTACACAAATATAAAAAATGAAACAAAGTCAAGTTAGTCAATTTAAAATTTAATGTCAAATGATTAAAAAATAAAAAATATAGAATTTAAATACTATTATCACATCTTTATCCGTAACGGGGCAGACAGAGCACTTTGGGTCTTGTGGCTCTAAACAGAGCCCAGGGCCGCAAGACTCAAAAGCCTTACATGTAAAATATTTCATTGCAACCACGGCTAAAATGTATGTGATTATGATTAAACAGAAATAAAATTCGACAATTCCGATTTAAACACTTAATGACGAGCATTAAGTAGGCATTTCAAAATGAGTTGTGTTGTCAAAAAGTGATTTTTATCGACGAAATTATCGAGTAATCGACGTTACGGTTGCGCATGCGCCGGATGTCAAACTATGTTGTACGAAAATACAAACTTAAATACGTCGTACACTTTACTATTTTCAACTTTATGTCTTTATAATAAGGTTGATAGAAAATTGTAGATGTGTAGTTGGTTAAGTGTATTATTTGTTGTGTTACAATAATAGTTACCTGTCATAGTGTCACAGTGGAGATTAGGATCAAGCTATTAAATACTCGTGCGATGGGAGATGAAGAGATACGTACCTACTGTGAATGCTTTAGACGTTTACTGATGGGTGAAGGTCTGAGTAAGGCTGTTTGACTACCACATTTTTTAGACGTTTAAAGACGTGTAAGAGTTGTAAAGGTCTATGACTACTAGATTACCACGTTATTTGTGATCTTTTTAGAGTTCCGTACCTAAAGGGTAAAAAGAGAACCCTATTAGTAAGACTCCACTGTCTGTCTCTCTGTCTGTTACCAGGCTGTATCTCATGAAACGTGATAGCTAAACAGTTGAAATTTGCACATATGATGTATTTCTGTTGCCGGTATAACAACAAATACTAAAAATAAAATAAATATTTCAGTGGGGCTCCCATACAACAAACGTGATTTATAGATAAAGGTACGGAACCCTTAGTGCGCGAGTCCGACGTGCACTTGTCCGGTTATTTTAAATGAAAGTTGCTGTAACATCTACTTTATTGTAAGTAATGTTGCGTATTGGATTAGCCCTTATTTTTATTCAGTTATTTAAACAAGCGAGCGAAGCAAGCGAAGTTCTCCGAGTCTACTTGAACAATCCAGCATATGTACGTTTGTTAGACGATTACTCAAGTAGTTTCGATCGGAGCTCCTTGAATTTGGCATAACAAGTAGATATAGCCAATAGAAAATTTACGTCCGAACATAAGCCAAATCGGTCCAGGGGTTTCTGCGAGATGTAGGAATCGCGAGTTTACAATTCGGGGCAAACTACTAATTATTAAGAGTGTGTACTCACTAGCCAGAGCTTTAGTCAATAAAGTAATGAACTACGTCTTCTTCTTGTCGGTAGAGTACCCTCCACTAATTCATCTTGGTAAACTAGTGGTTCTGTGAGCTGAAGACCTCAAAATTCACCAGACCTTTTGAAGATTATCGAATAAAAAAATTGTTCAGACAAAAAACTGGCGACTTAAAAAAGAACTATAATGTTTTTAAAATTTTTCAAAATGGCTGAAATCTGATTTTTTAAGTTGTTGACAGAATCGACAAAAAAATGGTGTACACACACAAGACAAAATAATTTTCAAACCTCAAAAAAATTCACTAGAATAGATTGTGACCTGCGGGCGAGAACAGCCGAACAAACTGACAGACAGCCGGACAAAAGTATCTTAGCCCAATCTCGAATCTGAGACGCTTCGCTCGCTCGGTCAATCAGGGGTGTATGTAGGTACATTTAGCTTTAACGTCACAGACATTGCGTATCAATACCCTTACCTAGTTAAATAATAAACCATTAGCCAGTTTGTCAGCACAAGTATGGTAACCAGATCAGCAGATACGGGGTTTGCGTTAATCTGCGCCCACGCACCATTGTTCAGACCTCGGAAACCGATACCATCGACGGCAAAAACGTACTTGTTTGCAAGACTGTTGGAGTAGCTATGCTAAATACGCTTTTTGCGAAATCTGGGTTTACTAAAAGCGTACGTTGTAGGTACGTACGTAGGTAAGGTTGCCGTGTGGTTTGCGGCAGAGTAGAATAGGGCCACCTACTGTGGATGTCGTAGAAGGTGACTTAGGAAATACAAGCTAAACAAAGCTTATAAACACCAATGAGACCTCTCTAACCCGTCTGGTTAGCGTGGAGAGTGTGTCCTTTGGTTGCTCTGGCCAAGTGTGGCTCTGGCAGACAAAAAGACCTTATGATGATGATAACCTAAAGGGTGCCAACAGGACCCTGTTACTGAGATTCCGTTGTCTGTTTGCCGCAGACATAACAACAGATACTAAAAATATCTCTACTACCAGAGCCATAATTGGCCAGAGCAGCCAGAGGACTTTGGCCTACACTCTCCTCACTCATGTTTATAAGCTTTTTTTAGCTTGTATGACCTAAGTCGCATTAGAATGCGACTTAGGTCATACAAGCTAAGCGACATCCACGGGAGGGCTTGGAGTGACCCTATTCTACCCTGCCGAAAATCACTCGGCTAAACACTTAAGTGTTTGAACTGAAAAGCTAAGCCTTGTGACAACACAATGGAGTAGGAAAGAGCAGGTAAGAATTAGAATTTCTTAAATGCAAATAATACACTCAAAACTTCCCTGGTCTTGAGGAAAATTAGAATATACCAGCTGCTTCTCTGCCCGCTAAGATCGTAGAAGCTTGTCGAGGGAATGGGTGAAAATGTGAATCACAGGGATGCAACTAGCAACCCATCATTATTTAGATTCCTTTTTCCACGCACTTGCCTATCTATTTCTTATTATTACTTGACACCTACTATGCTAAAATTGGTCTTTGAGTCTTGCAGCGCCGGGGTCTGTCTTACTGTGTGGCCGACACCGGGCGTGGGCCGCACTTGGATGGGTAACCCAAGTGGCATAAAAATTGCTCCTTCGTGCTTCGGAAGGCAACGTATAAGCCCTTGGTCGCTGCTATCGTCATTGTACGGCAGTCGTCAAGCTACGTCAAACGCCTTATGGCAGACTAATCTGACACCAGTGTTGGCGACTTACACACACGAAAAACCAAACAAACAACATGTAAATAACGCGAAAGCTCCTAAACAAAGCGTAGGCCTATCCAAAACTAATCAAATAATTCTGCAACGTCAAAACACAGATAAAACACGTGCAACTAAACACGCCACAATAACGTACGCGTAATAACAAATATTGCTGAAACCCAACACATATAATTAAACTAAAACATTGTGTAGAACATTTATCTAATCTCTGATCAGGCCATTAACAGAGGTGGATATAAAAAACATACAGACGCAGTGGAACTAACGTTATGGGAGCGGTTTGGGGCACACAGCGAGATAGGTCGGCGATCGGAGAAAACATGTTTCAGTTTTTTTCATCTAAAGGTTGAAAAATTAGTTAGTGATTTCCCATATTGCGTAAAAAATCGAAACTCATTAATCGAAAATACAGGTCGACTAATTTGTTACCACTCAATAATTTGTTGGCATATATAATAATTTATTTATTGATATAAATTTCATTGCCTAAAAAACATTTACAAATGGCGGACTTCACGCCATACAGCGTTTCCTTACCATTGGACAAAGTGAAAAAGTCTTGAACATCTCAAAGAGATCTAAAATGGACCCACTTCAAATGAGGCACTTATTTAGAGGATTGAATCATAAAGTCAACGCTTCACCTCGCTAATTTAGTTTTAAAAAAATATATAAGTAGAGGTACATATATATTATTATATAAATATAATCAAAAATCCTGTAACCGTAGGTAATGTATTAAATTATTTTCCACAAACAAAGATAAGGTGGATTAATTAAACTCAAATATATTAAAATAATAATAAAACTTTAAAACAATAAATACAAGTACCTACAGGCTTTATCGAATGATTTAAAATTTAAAAATAAAAGACTTAAATCCGCTTTATTTTATAAGGAAACGAACTACCTTTTTGCATTTGACTATTTTTGACGTAGTCTGATACAACTTGCATGCATACATATGCCTTTTACATGTTTATTTTTTAAGCACAAAAACGAAGGAGCTTACTCAGGGCTACTAGTAGTTAAATGTGTTTTTATTAAAAGTATAGTTTGGGACATGCAACTACATAGTTCTGCTAATTAGAACAAGATTTTTGTATCTATTAATTAAATCGCAAGTAGCAAAACTGGTCCTGCTATTTATTTTTCTCAGTGCATGCAACATAGATAAAAACCATGTCCATCAAGTCAGCTTTCAATAAAAGATACCGCATCAAACTTAGCCCATTCGTTTAGGCGCTACGATGCAACAAACAAACACACAGAAATGTCAAACTTATAATACCCCACACAAATATACTCAATGACAGTGTCGCGCCATTTTGTGTGATTCCGAGCATTTTTTATGAGTATATTAGTACTTGTTTCTTCTATCTGAAGTTGTTACTCAGGCCATAAGCTTGTATGTGAGCTTGTTTATAAATTCGCTCGTCATTCGCTACAGCCGCGTGTCCCCCGTTATCTCACCATCTAAAACGGCCGACACAATCACATAATCGCACTCACTACTAACCATACACGACCTGTCAAAATAAACGACTGTTGTCCTTAAACAACAAACAGCCTCAACTCATTGAAAACATAATAAGGTCCATCCAACTCGGAATCTACCACAGAATCGATACATCACCTGTCAAAATTGCATCCACAAATATGGTCTCAAGTTTGTTCAGTTTAAAGAATAAATTCGAACGTCATGTCTGATCGGATTTGACTCGATCTATACAGCCGGGGGCATCGCGAATCGAATAAAACAATCGAGACTCTAGTGCGAGAAAATAAACGACAGAATCGATTGTATCGATTCACGAGAATCGAGAGGTTGTTAACAATTGACGCCTGCACTGTACTTTATGCTTGTTTGAGATGAAATGGATCGTGAGGCCGGAGGTCGAGAGGCAATCGAGTTGATGGAAATTGGATCTAAGTGGGAGGAAATAGGGTTAATTTTTGTAGTGGCTGGGGTTAGGCTAAGAAAGAACAATGGGGTGGAATGAGATGGGACAGGTGATTAGGTGGCGGAGTGCAGGACAAGGCCTATTGCTTTTCTATCACACGAAAATTATGTTAACATAGCCGTATTATTTTTATTGTTTCACTTTGTCTCGTGTGTAAGAATGTCGTTTATGTTTATGATTTTTAACCCCTCTCAGAGGTGTTATAAGTTTGATGCTAATGTCTGTAGGTATGCGATAATAAATCTCTTTTATACGTACACTCTTGACAGAGTGGTCGTGATTATGGATTGGGTTGTTCGTCCATGGCCGCTACTCTTGCGATTTTTCTCCACATATCTCTGTCTGCGGTCTTTTTGGAGCGTTGCGTTGCTGGGCACTGTGTTACAGCCTTGACAAGATTTAACCACCTCGTTGGAGACCGACCACGTAAGTGCTTGCCTTCAATTCGACCCTGAATCACCAAACGCTCCA
Organism: Acrobasis consociella; assembly: GCA_963555685.1. Taxonomy (NCBI): domain Eukaryota; kingdom Metazoa; phylum Arthropoda; class Insecta; order Lepidoptera; family Pyralidae; genus Acrobasis; species Acrobasis consociella. Next base: position 3,243,173 of record OY743106.1, read on the forward strand.
TAGAGTTTTCTTTGCGAGAGACATAGCCGTACTGCACAATTGACGAGAGCCTCTTCTTTATTTCTTTAATATGGAGTTGTTAGTGCGGTGAGCTGTTCAACTTATCTCAGAATAAATAAATAGAATTAATTAAAATCATGGATTTTGTTACAAATTACTATTTATGTGAAATAAAATATTAACTAAATAAATACAACCTAAAATTAAAACGAACTAAACATAATGAAAATAACTTATATTAAATTATATAAAACATTTAGGCCAAATCGCTGACGTCACAGGTCAAACTGCCGAAGAGGCTGGCGGCATTTCCGCGTTGGATAGCAATACTTAAACGCTGTCCGAGACATCGATCAGGCGTGTGGAAATTGAATTATTATGTATGTGAATATTTAAGACGTGAAACGTTCATAGAATTCACATTATAGAAACTCATCAAGCATTTAGATGTGTGTGAAAATTCTTACATGGCATAACATGAGATGAAATAAAAACAATGTTAAAATCGAAACAAATGAAGTGAGAACCAAAGCAGCAATTAAGAAACATGCAATCTGACCCTACAGAACATAATCATTCATGTTGCACCTACCGAGATGGCCACCCGCGGGCCACTGGAAACCACACACAAGTCGGCTCAGGTTACGTATAAACAATGTCATGCATTTGTCTGATGTGAGGCTACTGATGGTTTAGATTCTGCTTTGTATTGCTGATTATGTTAAATTTTTATCGAGAAAATAAAAGTTTATTCGCCCGGGAATTAAAAAAAAACAACTTGCAATTTTAAGCGTTCGCCTCCCATAACTTTTGAACCGCTAAACCGATTTTTATTAACATAGCTAAGAACTACCGTAAAGAAATTTGCTTTCACGTAAAAAAGTGCATCGAAATTGGTGCATCCATTCGAGAGCTGCGATGCCACAGACACAACAGACATACAGACAGATACACAGACAGACATTGGCGTCAAACTTATAACACCCCACTTTTTTATTTGCTGCATAAATACAGACATTCGGTTGGCATGAACCGTTGGTCAACATCATTTTTCAACCATCAAATTTTCACCCACGAACGTTTCACCAACATAACTTTACGTCGCAGAATCTTTTCACCAGTGCTATACTCAGCTCTAGGCTATGTCTTCCTCTAAAGATAGACCAGTGGACTTCTTATATACCATAAAAAAATAGAACCAATTCCAGAAGTCCTACCTGTAGAATTACTGGGAATGTTGCTCACTAGAACAAATAGTAATATACATGATATGGTAGCGACATTACAAACATACGAAACTTAATTTTGAGTGTTAATCACTATAATTTATACCTTTACATTTCGGGATGAAAACTATCCTATGTTTTTCCCTGGGTATTAAAGTATATCCATATCAAATTTCATCTAAATATGTTTAATGGTTGAAGCGTGAAGTGGTAACAAACAAACAAATATACAGACTCACTTTCGCATTTATAATATTAGTAGGATAATTGATTGACTTTTTAAGCAAAACTCGATGCAAGCAAAACTCTTTTAACATGTAACCATACATAAGCTATCTCCAAATCTTTTAATTAAAACTGAAGCGCAGTGGAGATTGAAGTCAATTACCAAATCTCATAAATCTACGTAAGATTCCCGGATATGATGGAACGTATTAGTGTATCGCGTTTCCATTGTACTCGTAAGTACGGTACGTCACGATAAATATTCGATTGGAGAAGAATAAAAATACGAGTATGTATTGCTAAGATTCGTCCTTGATGGACAGCAAACGCTATACAAATACACTATCACGTCATTTTCCCTGACGGGATGGACAGGTCCTGGGGCCGAAAGCGATTAGACTCTTAGGTCACATACCTAGGTGGTGGCGGATAACGGATAGCGTGATGGTGGGCGTGAAGGTGGAAAAAGGAATCAAAATATATAGCCAAATGTATGGAGTAAGTTTAGTCCATGACACTGAACTTTCCATATAAAAATAAATAAAACGAAAAAAAATTACTACCCATACACTCGACCAACAGAATTTGTTATTGAAGGACGACATTTTTTTTTTAGCTTTTTAATATTTTGTTAAAAAAATTATAATAATGAACTGACTGAACTAGCTTGAAAAGTTTTGCCGATGGTTAAAACTAACCGTTTTGTGCGTTTTCCGAAATAAAAATTATTCATTGAGAATATTAGTAGTTATTAAGTATTTGACCTAATAAATATTCTGGTAAAAAATTAAGCGAAAAGTAATTAGACTAAACTAAACTAAATTAGGATTAATGAAAATGTTCTAAAAAAATTGTACGTCAATCTATATTAGGAATCTAAAAAAATAAGGGAACAAATATAGACCCGCACATTAGACGTTCAAACTTTTAGATGCTATCGTCGCTACTATTAACCCAGGTAACTTGAATCTATGACACTGAATTACTTTCCATATTTAAAAAAAATGAAACACGAGTTATATGTATCGCTTTCCAAGTCAAACGTAATTCAGTATAATGGAGAGAACTTGCTTCAAAACTTTTGCGTTGGTTAAAAAGACATTAGACAGTGGAAACGTCTAAACTTGAGATGCTATCGTCACTACTATTAACCCGTGCGATTAAACAATGGCCAGTAATCGAAAAAATAATTCGGCTAATTTGTCCCCCGGAAGGACCATCCGTCAGTCAGTCAGTCAGATTGTGAACTCTCTAATGAGTACTATTTGTTTTGCCTATTTATAATTATAGACAAAGTTTTGATTAAAGTATATGACACTTAACTACTTTCAATTAAAAAACTAAACGAAAAACGAAAACAATATCGTATTTCCATAAAAATCAGCCCATAGTCAAAATTACTTCAGTATCATGGAGAGAACTTGCTTTAAAACTTTTGCCATTGGTTAAAAAGACATTAGGCAGTAGAAACGTCCAAACTTCAGATGGTATCGTCGCTACTATTAACCCGTGCGATTAAACAATGGCCAGTAATCGAAAAAATAATTCGGCTAATTTGTCCCCCGGACGGACAATCCGTCAGTCAGTCAGATTGTTAACTCTCTAATTAGTATTATTTGTTTTGCCTATTTATAATTATAGACAAAGTTTTGATTAAATTAACTTGAGTCTATATGACACTTAACTACTTTCAATTAAAAAACTAAACGAAAAACGAAAACAATATCGTATTTCCATAAAAATCAGCCCATAGTCAAAATTACTTCAGTATCATAGAGAGAACTTGCTTCGAAACTTTTTCCGTTGGTTAAAAAGACATTAGACAATGGAAACGTCTAAACTTCAGATGCTATCGTCACTACTATTAACCCGTGCGATTAAACAATGGCCAGTAATCGAAAAAATAATTCGGCTAATTTGTCCCACGGACGGACAATCCGTCAGTCAGTCAGATTGTTAACTCTCTAATTAGTACTATTTGTTTTGCCTATCTACAGAACAATAGGGAAAGTTGGATTTGATTAGGGTTACTTGATTTGTGGCCGCCATTTTTCTTTTTAAAGGTAGTTTGTTCGTGGGTTGCTATCGGTCTTGCATCAGTTGCATTGCGTCACAGTTTGTTATTATGGTAGTAAATTTTTTCTATTTTTTTATCATCAACTTCCGAAGAACCGCAAGACCCAAAATGCTCTGTCTGCCCCATTAGGGATAAAGACGTGATAGTATGTATGTATGTAACTTCCGAAGAAAAAGGAAAAGATCTAGGAATGTTAGTTTTGTTCCTATATCTTTTTTTTTCCTACCAAAAGTTGTGGTGTACTAACGTGTTGCTAGTAGTGTAGTATAGTATATTAACTAGTACAACATATTAGTACAACTCAACTTGTTTAACTACTACTATCTAAAGGCAAATTTTAATGCTTTATTCCCTCATAATCTAAGCATACAATATAAAAAAAAGCACAAATACAAGGTAACGGAAAAGGGGTATCAACTCGGAAGGAAGTAAAAGTACTTATCAACGTAAACAACGTTTACAATGGACCATCCCTAAAACGGAAAAAAAAACTGAAGCTCCATACATTTGTCCATGTACATTGTACATGTCCATACATGGTGTCCTTTTTGCACAATAAAAAAATTGATTTTACGGAATATATTTTTTAATTTAACGGTAAATATTTAATTTTGTATGGGGCTGCAGATTTGTTTTTTGCTATTTCCGGGATGGTCCCGTAAGAGTTGTTTACATTGGTTTACAACCGCAACGTAACTGTAGTAACGTTAATTGATAAATAAATAAATAAATAACAAGTCTATTTGCCAGGCAAATTAAAAAACCCCCGACCTTCAAGCGTTCACCCTCAACTTTCAAACAGCTAAACCGATTTCCATTAACCTTAACTTCGTGTACAATATAATAACATATTTAGAATGCGGTTGGGGTTGCCAAAACATTGGAATTAGTCGCTGTTCGTGCGTCCATAGTTTTATGTAAACATCAGCGTTGGTTGCGGTTCGGGCGTTCTACAAAATTACATTATTGCAGTGGTTGCGTTTCGGGATCTCTTCAATAAACTTAGCGAGGATAGTCTATCGAAGAGATCCCGAAACGCAACCACTGCAATAATGTAATTTTGTTGAGCGCACGAACCGCTACCATCTTAGGATCACATTTTTTTTGTCATTTTGTAGAACGCCCGAACCGCAACCAACGCTGTTGTTTACATAAAACTATGGACGCACGAACAGCGACTAATCCAAACATTGTAGTGCTTCGGGCATGTTTGCAGAGAGGCACACTGACGGCTTTCAGGCAATCGTCAGAAAAAGAGCCGCCTCGCTAATGCAGCGTGTCCGAAATAGCTCCAACGGCATTCTAAGTGTATTAGCAAATAGGCTAGACTGTCCGATGATGAGGCATTGGATCGGAATTCACGTGTATCGCACGTGAATGCCGATCCAAAGCCTTACTAACAATGTTTTTTTTAATTAATTTGCTTTTCTTTTTGTGTACTAATATAGATTAAGTTTACTAACACTATATGGATTTATAATTATCTGAAATAAAAATATATTATTATTATTAACTAAAAACCCTCTCGAAGTCTTATGATTTTAAAAAAACACATTGAAATTCATTTATTTAGGAGCTACGATGATATAAACACACTCATAGTAAAATCAAACTTATAAGCTATAAATTATAACACCCCTGTTTATGCGTCTTTTTAAAAAGTGCTACAAAAATAACAAAACAGAATATACCAGTAACTTTAGAGCCCAGATACATTACTTATCTTATTCTTATCAGTGGAGTCCATTAAGAGAACTATCTTCGCGTTATCAGTAGCTTATCTTAGAGATGAGAGCCAAATCGGTTGGCGTGACGCGTAGATTCGTATTTAATTATGAATGCGATAGGTTTAATCTCATATGGAAAATACCGTCATAACTAACGTCCTGTTCTGACTTTGCATGAGTTTAAATTACGATCATATGAGGCAATACTAGAATTAGAAAACTAAAAACCAGAACATAAAATTCAAAAAAATTGATACGTATTTTATTTTATATTTATTTAATGAGTTTAATACATTCTAATACTCAATTTTCTTAGAAGCACACGAACAGTTTTTATTAATTTCCATAAGTAAGTCAAACAAAATGGAAAATTGTCGTCAAACTAGCTGATAAAAGTAAAATTATTATTAAAATATATCCTGTAATACTTTGAATCAAAGACAAAAATTGCGCTTTTTAAATAATACTACTTAAATAATACTTATTTCTTTTTCCGAAATGAAGAACATTTAATAAAAATCTTTACTTACATTCTTTATTGATGACGATCTGATGTGATATTTATTCAAAAGTTTAAGAAATACGCTGACTGTGGCAGATATTTCTTGCTTTGAAGCTAAATTCTTATATTTACTGGACTGCCATCATTATTTTTGATTTTACATAGATACACTCGTGTTCAGTTTTGAAATTGTTTTTAACCTCTAGAGATTTTTTTTCACCTTTCAGTCCCTAGAGAATCAGCAGTAACTTTAGCTCTTTGGATAAAAGCATCGTTTTTCAATTAGATGAGTTAAAAAATAAGTAATGTTGTACTGATAAGAGACTAGAAGTCACAAAATAATGTCACTTGTCACTGATCACATAATTTTCAATGTGATTTTAAGATTTATTATTGCAGAATTTAACTCGAAGAAATTATGACGTCACAACATGCTATGATATACAAATCCCATACACCTGAGATAATGTTCTTTGCCATAAACAATGTTTATTTTATTATTATACTTAGTGAACGGGTTACTCACGTATAGAGTCAAATATAGAGTCACGTATAGAGTTACTGTATCTCATGTTAGTTTTAATTTTCTTCTTCTTATCGTGTGTGTTAGTGACTAACACTAGTGTCAGAGTTTTTAAACCGCCTTAAAGGCCTCTGACATGGTTTTAGGTAACGACCAATGTCAAAGACAATGACCGGGACCCACGGCTTAACGTGCCCTCCGAAGCACGGATCATCTTACTTATCAGACAATCAGGTGATCAGCCTGCAATGTCCTAACCAAACTAGGACAACAACACAAAGTCGTTGTCCCCGCCGGGAATCGAACCCGCGACCTCCGGGTATAAGCCGAACGCTCTAACCATTACACCACGGAGGCAGTTCACGGAGGTTAGTTTTAATCAAAAAATGTTTATTTTGACGTTTAGTAAAACTTCTCTGACATGAGTAGTTGGAAACCAACGGATAGTAGATTACTATAATATTGGAGGCTCACGTTCTGTTTGTAACGTGCGAGTATACTTAGACTCGATTTTAAGTGAGTTACAAGTAAAGCTACTGTGTACTTCTTAAGATAAAAATAAAACAAAAGATTTACCAACAAATAGCAGCTTACAGACAATTGAACAACATGTAACATAAAACAAAGTAATCAGATATCAACGTGTGCATGCGTGCTCTATCACTCCGTATCGGAGAGACAAAGACGGTGATGTAACCACTAACTGTTATAGCATAAAATATAGAGGGGATGGAACTGACACATACATTGTAGTGTATGCACGGCACAAGGTAATTTTGGTCATCTTATTGTAAAAAATAATCATATCTCAATTCCTTACCTTGCCTTAGTGTTAATAAAATAAGGTACCTACGGGACAGTAGGTAAATTTATTATGAATACTCTAAACGGTTTGCTCACGTAATGTCGTGGGAAAGGCCGGTTTTGATCTATTCGTACTAGTATTAATTTCAACCGTGACGTTATTGTACAGTAAATTGTGGTCACAGTAGTACAATTGGAAGTGCACTCATTGCACTAACTTGAAGGGCGTGAGTTTGATTCCCACACGTCGCGGAAAATTTTCGATCATAACAAAATAGGTATTATTTACTTCTCCTTCTACCCTTGACTGGAAGAGATTGCTATGCGATATATCCGCATTTGACATTTCAGTCATATTTCTCTGTTTTTTTTAATTTCCTCTTGTTTATGGTGCAATAAAGAAAACTTGTATTGTATTACATTGTATTAATTTACATGGTTGTCATATGTATAGACAAACTTCATAATACTTATATACATGCAGCAGGTAAATTATGAGCAAATCTTCTCTTTATTGAGAGAGATCTTTTGTCCAGCAATAGACTGATAAAGAAAAGTATAAGGTGGTATACACGTGCTATCCTTCTGTACCTTTCAACTTTGTTGTTGCATTGGTTGTTATCGCTAAAAATGTATTAGTAACGACTGGATCCGGGAGCGATAAGCTGTGGCTAGAAATGTGTCAACAGGAGTAACTCTAAGGTAGCGGGTAGGTGTTCCGTGACATCAGTGATTTTTGGAACGAAGTTCCTTTTTGAACGGTAGGGACTTTCGGATGCGGGGTAGGCGAAAAAAAAGTGTAATATTTTTGATTTTTACAAATCCCGCTCTGGCTCAATTCTGATGCAAAGGTTGGCCATTGAGCTTCAGCGCGTTACCGCGGCTAGTATATTGGGCACCTTTGCAGCTGAAATGTCAAGGGGACGCTTTAGAAATATTTTAATTAATTAAAATAAAATTTTGTATTTATTGTTCGTATTTGCATAAAGTTCAAATGTAGGGATGTAAATTCTTATTACTTAAATTAATGAATTGAAGAAAATATATGTATAAATCCAGCAGTTGACTTCCTGAGGCTGATATGATGATGATGATGATGATCATAACAAGTATAAAACATGAACTAAATTTATTACCAGGTTAAAATTTAAAACCATTTACCGACTAAATCAAGTTGACATGGACAGGAGATAGTATCATTTTTCTAGATGTCAACTTGTTATGCATCCCCGAACCCCGTTTCTTAATAAATACTTAAATAATTGAAATAATAAAAACTTAAATAGGTTCCCTAAATATTATTTTTGTCCCAAAAAACCGATATCAACGTCTATAACAGTCCTGTCACTAAAATCGCAATACCTTACTATCGAAAATAGCTTTTCGAATTGTTTTATAAATGACGAAGATCTGAGTTAACAAATACAGCCGAATGGATAACCTCTATTTTTTAAGTCGATTGTATAACTGGTATAATTAATAATAATTAAGTATAATTGGCAAACGAAGCGTAGGGCACCCACCTACAAGGTGATCAGATGACCTGACCAGGGTCGCTGGAAAGCGCTGGATGCAGGCCGCTCTTGATCGGTCATTTTGGAAATTTTTGGGAGAGGCCTATGTCCAGCAGTGGACGTTATGCGGCTGAAATGATGATGATGATGATGAAGTATAATTGGAGTACAACCCAGATCAAAATGTACAATATTTATAAAACTTTGTTACTTTTAAACATGTATTGGTTGTAATCTGTTTGTGTTTCTAATAAATAAATAAATAAGATTCAAAATACTGCGTAACCTAATGACAAGAAAACTTGACGACATCAAACTAGAATTTAACTGTTATCCTTCAAGTAAAGCCATAACTTTAACTAACAACCTATATACAATCGACATGCTCATTCCTCAGTAAGATGAAACCCAGACCGGTTATCAGATTATCAGTGCAAGACAACGAAGCGAGGGTTATCAGGGTTCAGGCCTTATCTGCCAAACTAAGCAGATGTGCCGAGAACAAAGATCATATTTTTATATCTTATCGACGGTAAAAGTTACTATTTTTATTGTACAGTGGTATTTACAGCACTAATTAGATGTGACTCGTAGTTTTAATACTTATAATTTTTTGAAACGTTTTCACCTCCAAACTACACAACTGATTTTGATTAAATTTATATGGGACCATCTAACATATATGCCCTTTCAAACAAAAAAAGAATTTTTCACATCGGTCCAGGCGTCTTCGAATAATCGGTGAACATATATAAAAAAAAAGGTCGCGACAAATTAATAACCTCCTCCTTTTTTGGTAGTCTGTTAAAAACAATTGACTTGGATGCAATATATGCTCTCATTAACAGGTGAAGACTTAAAGAATCTGTCATAAACTGAAATAACAAAATTAAGGATATAATAATACATATTTAGGATATGAAATTAAAATACTTAAATTAATTAAATCTAAATAAAAACCTAAAACAAAAAAATAAAAGAAACTTAATATGAAAAATCGCCTCAAATGCATCCAGGCAAAGTATCCAAATCACTGGCAGCGTTGCCTCACTTATAACAAGAAAGCTGTGATAAGTAGTATTTATCTTTTCACTACAGCACAGAGGTAAAATATTAAATTATGGGCGTATATTTTGTGTCGTTATGGATAATCAGGTTATGGGCCCAGAATGAGAACTACACGTTAAAAGGACATAGAAGTAATGTTTGTAGAGAGAACATAGTATTTATCTTTTCACCAAAGAGGCAAAATATCAAGTTATGGGCAGTAAATTTTGTGTATCAGGTTATGGGCCCAGAATGAGAATTACATTGATAGGAGAAATAATGTTTGTAGAGAGAGCAGTACTTCAATGAAGAAGTTAACGTTACAAAAATGGCTGGCAAAGCCAAAAATATCACAACATTAAACAAAACCTACGCGTGTCACTATCAGGATCTTATCGCACGCGTGGGCAGCGCAATTTTACGCACAAATATGATGTTAACTATTGCAAGTGATAGGTTAGACAATTATTAGTGGGAGACAAAGTTCTTTATTTATTGCACCTTAGGTATTAACTATCTAAGTTTTTCAGGTTCCGCAGACACGATGTGCCGATGGGACCCTATGGCTGAGACTCCTCAAGATAAGCTAGGTATAGGATGTGTTGTGTTACGACGGAACATAATTAATATAGAAAGACGGAAAGAATGAACAGAATTAAGGAAAAAAAAAAATAAGAAAAAATAATATAAATGAATTAATAACGGTCAACATGCAAGTCCGCCACCTAGAGGTTCCGGGTTCGATCCCCGGTCAGCAGTCAAAACTATTTCATGAACTATACTGGTTACAGTTCAAAGTGAGTACGTGAAGCTTTTCTACGCACATTTGCAAAAAACGGCCACTTTTAGGTAGGTATGTGCGATAAAAAGCTTTAAGTTCTCACTTTAAACCATAAACAGTAGTTCAGAAAATAGTTTGAAGGGTAATCTAGGGCTTAAGGGTCCCCCGACCCTAGACCAAAATACAACTTTCCATACAAACGTAGTCTACGTTTTATTTCAAAACGACATGTCCGATATGGGCAAAATTTTGTAATTTCAAAGATATTGCAATTATAACTGGTTTCCGACAGTATGGACTTGAAATAGAATATAGTGTTTTATATCATTTTTGACCATTAGTATGGGAAACTTCTAAATCGTCATATTTTCTTTCTAGTTCATAATTTTACTATAGGAACCAGTTATAACCCTAGATAATTGCAATTTCTTTACAATTACCAATTTTTACCGTTTTACCGGAATCTGACATGTGGTTTCAAAATTAAACGTAGACTACGTTTGTATGGAGAAGTCTAGGGTCGGGGGACTCTTAATAAAGACAAATTTTTAAATTATTTCTCTGTATCATTTTGAATGATATATTTCAAATGGGGGCATCACTGAACCCTTGAAAAATCAGGTATAGTCGCGCTGAATTGGGTATTTTCCTAAGCGAAAAATAAATTATTTTGTACTGATAACAAAATAAAACGTCGCAAAATAATGTCACTTGTCTTTGAACATATCCATTTTAACGTGATTTTAAATTTGTTATTGCAGAAAAACTGATTATAAGAGCGCTATTTGACTCCAAAAAACTATGACGTCATTTGCCTGTATTTTATACAAATCTCATAGATTTTGTTCAACTGTTTGTTTTGACGTTTAGAAAAAAGTATCTGATTTGACTTGTTGGAAAATAGCGTATTTCCCGTTGCTTTATCCCGACACCAAGCCTAAAAAATAGTACAATACCGACCACTTTAGTTGTCAATGGCGTCTTAGTCACGCGACCGTTTTGCAACTAAAATGGTCATTGCGCAAAAGAAATATTAGTTCATATTTTTATACGTCTCCCTCATTTAAATTATCCTACCTACAATTTAAAACAGACTTTCCCGTTCCACTCCTGATAATCGACTTGATATCGGCCATGCGTCCATCACGATCCCTCCATCTCCCTTCCACGTATGAAGTACACTATCTGCATCTCTCTCTCGGTTATCTGGACGAAATTAAAAACAAAATAATGAGTTATATCGCTTATCGCGCGTATCGCAGCATCCGCTGTATCGGCCTGATAACAACCATCTGCTGGACTCGCTGATTACCCTATTCGTGGTTTGACCGTTTTAGAATTTATTATTGGACTTTGATATTTAAATTTTACTAAAATTCTTCGAAACAAAGCGGTTTTCTACCTTTTCACCCTCGCTAATAGTTGCCTTTGGGTCTCTGTTCTCTCTCCGTCTTATTACAAAACGCAAACTATCTTTGCTACTAAGTTTAAACCATTATCCGACCAAACAGAGTTGATGTTTACAGATGAGACAATGACGTATTACTAGATGTTGACTTGATTTGGTCGGATGATGGTTTAAACTCTTGTCTGTGGTTTAAACCTAGTATCAAGATAGTCTGCGTTTTGTAATAGGGCGGTCTGTGTCAATATGCTCTCTTGTATGGCCTATGTCCAGCAGTGAACCTTATGCGGCTGAAATGATGATGATATACATACACCCCCTTATTAATAAAAAAATACAATCCTTTGCTAAAACTAATTTCTGTTAGAATATGTTTATAACAAATACATATACTTATACAAATATTGGAAAAGAGGAAAAGGGACGACAAATGTTTTAACTAAATTAGATTTTTTAGCGAACAGTTGTTAATTTTTATGAATATGACAGTTATTATTTATATAGACAAAATAAATAAATAATGAATAAATAAATATATACGGACAAATTATAAAGACGTGAAGAGAGATTGCTTGTACTAGTCAACCTACTTATTTTATTTATTTATTTTTGGATCGTGAGTTTTTAGTTTTTAGTTACTATCCCCTAGGAAAATTATTTTAGTTAGATTTTATACTTGATCAATTAAATTCTTAAGGTAGAATTCCGTGCATGGCGATCGATCGCAGCGGCACAGCGGCACAGCGCGCGGCTTATGGCTGTCGTCGGTCGCTGGCGACAATAGTCAGATTATGAAAATGTATGGCGCCGTTTCCGAGGCCCGCGACAGAAGCACGCGGCCTTTGAATGTCGTGGGCCGCGCCCGGCCGTGCGTTTCTTGACATCGTGGATTTCATGGCACAAACATGTATAGGAACGCAAGAGAAAACTTTTCGGTCGAGAAAGACGAAATATTAATGAATTTTGTCTCAAAATCCAATAATATATGAGTAAAGGAGATTACATAAAATATATACGAACGAGAAAGAGCATGGGAAGAAGTAGTTAAAATGAGAACTTGCGAAATTCCTTTTCATTACAATACAAATGCTTTCGGTATACTCTTTCATTTTGCTGTTTTTAAAGATGGGATCGATTGGTTCTCTATTTTCATAATATAGCAATAGCAGCTCGACATCCTTCTCTTCTTCTTCAAGAATGTCAATTAACACCGACTGCTTTCAAGTCTTCAAGACACGGCCGCGGGCGGCCCACGGCATTCGACGGCCGCGCGCGTCTGTCGCGGGCCTCGGAAGCGGTGCCATACATTTTCACACTCTGACTATTGTCGCTAGCGACCGACGACAATCGTAGGCCGCACGCGGCCGCGATCGATCGCGATGCACGGAATTCTACCTTTACTTTTAAAGGTGGAGGATAATCAATTGGTCGCAATTTTTTTATGTTTGTTCACATGTTTGTTCATTATTCGAAAACGATTGAACCGATTTGTAAAATTCTTACTTGTCAGGTGGTCCCATAGAAATGTTATCAAAATCGGTTGCATAGTTTGAAGTAAAGTCAGTTTTTAGTTTTGAAAAATTATAAATCAACATATTGGCCAGCATATCCAATGCCAAATCAAATAAATAGTAAGACTACTGTTAATACGAATCTATTGACAAAAAATCAAAATACAGGCAAATACTGGCCAAGTGCGAGTCGGACTCGCGCACTAAGAGTTCCATACCATTATCTACAAAAATCACGTTTGTTGAATGGGAGGCCCACTTAATAATTTATTTTGTTTTAAGTATTTGTTGTTACAGCGGCAACGGAAATACATCATCTGTGAAAATTTTAACTGTTTAGCTATCATAGTAAATGAGATAGAGTTCTATTCCATTATCTATAAAAAAATATCTTTTGTTGTATGGGAGTCCCACTTAAATATTTTGGTTTATTCTGTTTTTAGTTTAGGACAGCGTGTCTTATAGACTAAGAGGGGGCCGCATGCAAGCCTACCCCATCGAGTTGCAAAATGTGACATATGTAGAGTGTTGCATATTAAAAAGATATGTCTCAATGTACAGGGTTGCCTGGGCCTAACCTGGAGCATATTGTACAGTCAGCAAGAAAGTGATAATTTCAAAAAGTTGTGGAATAACCCCACAGGTTTCTTGACATACTAACAAATGATAATCGTTAGTAGTACTGACTATAAAAATCATAGCCGACTGGCAGGTGGAACTTTGACTTTGGCCCCAATTTGTATTTTTTTCTCTTCAAGGTTGTTTATAATATAAATCAACATATGATCTGTCATAACATCTTATCAACCTCATTCACCATCTACTGGATTCAATTCCACGTTGTTCTTGCATCAGTCAATTTTTGTTTGAACATAAAACTCGGCCGATTAAGAAAAACTCCAGGTATAGGGCCGGCAACCTAAATTAATTATTGAGAGGATGAATAGAACTAACGAATGGCACGAGTTTCATTTTGGTACTTGACGAGGTAAGTATTTTTTTAAAAATTGCCACCTCTATATAATAAAATCAGCCTGACTTACGAAAGTGCCAGGATTAGGTGAGGCAACCCTATGCATTTTGGCACTTCTTGATAAGGACTATCGAATGTACTACGTACCTAATTGCATCTCGATGAGATAATTTACACCCAAAAAAAATTTCACTTTTTTGCTGACTGTACAAAGTGCTTCAGGTTAGGCCCAGGCAACCCTTTACATTAAGACAAATCTTTTAAATATGCAACATCCTACATATGTCACATTTTGCTACTCGATGAGGTAGGGTCGCATACGGCCCCCTCTTAGTCTATTAGTAATAGGGTTTTTACCCTTTGGCTACGGAACCCCAAAAAGATCGCGATCCTCTGCGGATGTGCTCGAACATACATGAACCGTGTTAAAAATCCGACAACTTCATCCCACGTGTGGTGTTGGGCATAAATCCAGCCGATAGCATCGGCCTGTTTATCAATCCTCTCGAAAATAAATTAAATTATCGCAGCGCGCCATCTGTTGGCGGGAATCGTTAATTGGGATTGCATGATTAGTCACAATAACAATCGTGGATCAAGGATCGATTCGCGATTCGTTGAGTTGTTAATTCTTTACTACTTGTACAAGGCTATTTAAAGAATTTATTCTTCGTGCGTCTGTCTAGAACATTTTGTCAAGTTGTCATGACATTAAATGCCGTGGTGTAGTGGACCTGTACACTAGTTTAGTAGTGAGTAATTATGACTGTTGTTACTAGAAATGACTAGATGACAGTCATTGAGTTACGTCAGATGCCTAATCTGACACCATGCCTGACTGGAAAATCCCTTTTAGCGCCTGAATATATCACTTCTATAAGTAAAAAAGGTAGTTTTTTTACTAGCCGAAGCCCGCGACTTCGTTTGCGTGGAATTTATGTCTCTAGAAAATGCTCAGCAGGCTGAACCACTTTTGCTAAGGCGTCATTTTTATACTTATTTTAGTTTAGCTGGACCGTTACAGTTCTGCATCAGGTTTTCCATTTTCCAAACTTATTTATACCCTATATGTTGCCGAATCCGTTCAGTAGTTCCAGAGAGCGTGTACAAACCGACAAACAGACACAAGGACAAACAGACAGATATCTTTTTTAGCCAAATGGCAAAAACGGAACCCTTATGGATTCGTCATGTCTGTCTGTCTGTCCGTCCGTATGTCACAGCCACTTTTTTCCGAAACTATAAGACCTATACTGTTGAAACTTGGTAAGTAGATGTATTATGTGAACCGCATTAAGGTTGTGACACAAAAATATAAAAAAAAAACGATACATTTTGGGGGTTCCCCATACTTAAACCTGAAACTCAAAAATTTATTTTTTATCACACCCATACGTGAAATAAGAAATTGGCTTTTTCATACTACATTGTGCAGCCGCCCAGACAATTTGTTGTAATTTCAAGTCATTTTCTAGAATATGTATAAAATAGATATAGTAAATGTTATTTTATGTAATTTACTACAATATGTCCAAAATATAGAAAATTTTATTTTAAGTAATTTACTAGAATACTTAGGTAGATAGGTATAATTGGATTGCTCAAGAAAGCAATCATAAAGTGTAACTTGTAGAAAAATACAATTAACACATTTGATAAGCGTTATCAACACGATCAGTAGCACAATCTACAGCTGATATGCTATCTTGTAACTACACAGTGACAAGTAGGTACTTTACTTTTTCTACTTATTTTGCAATGTCTTTCTGAGTACTTGCAAAAGGGAAAGATGCATATCACCGTAAATAGTTCATTAGATAACTATCTCATGTACTGAACATGCGTAAGGCTTGTGATCTTATGTGTGGACTGTATAAATTATTTATTTCTGCTTATATTTCTTTATTTAATAAAATATCATTTGTAACTTATTTTCTTGTTTATTTTCTTGACACTTACTGGCAACACAACGTAGTTCTAATAAATAAAAAACATAATGTTAAAAAAAGGTTTTAACACTTCAACATGTACAAAAGTTTATAGGAATACTCAAATTTTCAGTGCTACCCTCATTTGATATAAACTAACTATAACGTACGACCTTTCAGGAACCTCTAGAATAATTTTATTAAGGCCTTATAACACTAAAAATACAAAATTTATGAATGTGCCTTAAAAGTTAGTTTATTTTAGTTAAGTTTCACGTGTGATCGTGCGATATGCGCGCGCGCAGGTTCACCAAACGATCATTAGTTAGATTATGTTAGCAGATAGGACTTACGATGGCATCGCTTGCACTGTGACCTGAACCAAGATCCTATCCTAAATGTTACAGGTACCTACATTGAACGAGCGAGCGAGGTTCTCATACATACATACATACATACTATCACGTCTTTATCCCTAATGGGGCCGACAGAGCATTTTGGGTCTTGCGGCTCTATGCAGAGCCTAGGGCCGCAAGACTCAAAAGCCACTTTTAGCGTCATGGTGGGCGAGAAGATGGAAAAGCAATCAATACAGTGACGGGTTGCTAGCCGCATCGCCTGTTAAAATGATTCGCATTTTTGCCCATTCTTCATTTGAGGTTCTCATAGTTACACATATTCCTTGGGGAAAGTTTCAGAATCATGGACTGATTTTCTACATTTAAGAGTCAGGCTCTCGTCAATGTTAAATGATCCTCCCGTATTCCCGGTTGCATCTTCAGCTGTAACGCTTCAGAGCGCGGGGTCCGCTACCTAACTTAGGTGATTTGACAAGGTTACTTGTTTTGTACACAGATTCTATTGTGTCATTATATGGGAATAGACTTACACAATTACCATTTTTGGAATTGTTAGGCTGCGTTTCCACTGAAGCGGAGGAGAGCGGAAAGGAGAGTAATTGACCAATCACAATGCTCGAAATATCCGCTCCGCTTCAATTCAAACAGCGGAGCGGAGATTTCGAGCATTGTGATTGGTCGATTTCTCTCCTCTCCGCTCTGCTCCGCTTCAGTGGAAATGCAGCCTTAATGAAGTAGTTAACTTCTCAAATCCACACATTAGTGATTAGTGTGCAGTTTTCCTCACGATGTTTTTTCCTTGTAGTTGAAAATGACCTGACTTTATATTAGAGCAAACTCAAAGGTATAAGGCCTCCCTAGTGAGGAACTTGTGCTTTACACACGCAAACCGCCTCCTCATGGACTGTACTCAGCCTTAAATAATTTCAGTATATTTTGATACCTACACCCTGAATTAATAATAAGTATAGGTCAAACGAAACGGAAATAATCAGAATTAAGAAGTTTTCTGAGTCAGAAATAAAATATTTGGTACTGTAGACTAAAACGACAGAAAATAATGTCAGTTGTCATTGATCAATTGATCATATCCATTTTTAACGTGATTTTAGATATACTATTGCGGAAAAATTCGACAAAAAGAGCGCTATTTAAATCCAAGAAACTATGACGACATTAGTCTTTATTTCAGACAAATCCCATAGAAAATGTTTGTTTTGTCGTTGAGAAAAAAGTATCTGATTTGAGTTGTAAATGTTGTAGAGAAGAGTATATATATTTTTTTTTAAACATAGATTTAATATCAACACTATTTACAAATTGGTGTTTCCTTAAACGAAGCAAGATATTATAGTTATTTTATTTTATAGTTTCATTTATCTGTTCCTATTTTTATTTATTTATTCTCAATAAATTTAGCCATCAAAGACAAGAATTTGTAGAACGGCTTCATAAATGGGTATTTTACTGTGTCAAAAATAAATTATTTGGTGTTGTTACGAAAATAAAACGTCACAAAATAATGTCACTTGTCCCCGGACATATCAATTTTCAAAATGGTTTTTGATTGATAATTGCAGAAAAACCGATATTTCCAACGTCATTATCCTGTATCTCATACAAATCCCATAGAATATGTTTGATTTGATGTTTACAAAAAAGTATCTGATTTGACTTGTTGAAAAATAGTGGAATGTGTGTTGTTGGAAACTCCTTATTTTATTTCTAGCTCCGAAAAGCGGATACGCTTATATGAAGAGGAGATAGTAGTTACATAGTCATCTACATTTCCAATGTAACAACGTGATAAGTCATCCACGAAATTGTTCATTGATTAAACCTGATCGGTCAGTCACCCGGTACCACGTGACCGGTATCTAGGCAGATAATGAAAGGTATGACGGCACATGATGTAACTTGATAATTTTGAAAGTTATGACACGGGCAAAGTCGTGTAGAAATTGTGTCATTTTCATATCGGTTACAGTGGCAATTATTATGAAGACATAATGTTACAACAATAATGGCAACTTTACGAAAAAAATATTAAATTGCACGTATAAAATTTAGTAACAAAAGTTTAAGAACAGTTCGCATAATGTGTACTTCAAATTTTTTTCAATTTAATTATATAATTAGGCAATTTTGATCAATTTAATTAGGCAAAGCCGTTGCGTAGATCTACACGAGAATGTATTGTGTCTGATTTTCCGGCATACAAGGGGTTAATATCTAAAGACTAAATTTATTTTACCAGTACTTATTTTCAAAATTCTACGTTCAGTTAATCCGTATAATTTTTTCTTAATCCATATAGTTTGAATTTAAGTTCAATTTATGATTAGAAATATACACTGAAATTACTTAAACGAGTACCCGAGTATTCAAATATAAAATATTGAAGTGAAAACTTCTTTAGCGGCGTTGTGCACTTTTTTTGTAATGGGTAAAAAATGTTAAACTCGCGTCAGGACACGTGGCCTGATCAAAAATTCGTAAGACGGCGCAGAGCGCTTGCGCGAATGTTCGTGTGTGTTTATGTTACAGCGTGCTACGCGCATCCATGGATGGTGACAGCTGATGGCTCGACCGTCTGTGTAGTGGCCATACTACTGTGTATTTGAAAATGAATTTGGTCATGCTTGTGACATTTGTGACAGACTGTGGTTCAGAAAAGATTTGAAATATTTTATACTGATAATTAAAGCAATTCGTGCAAAATTATTCCCTAACCATTCCAAAATAACAAAAATGCACAACGTTAATATTCAAGTTTTCACTTCTGCCGGCACTCCCAGAGTGCAACCCGTCGTTTTTTTTTTACATAACTTTGAATTAAGTCTGGCACAAAGGTCGGTATTGTAAATTCTAGAATTCTTTTAGAATTGATCCTCGCAAAGGTTGGAATTATAAATCTCGCAAAGATAAACACGCTATCTAAATAGATATCTAGGAATCATCGATCAAGCGGAATATCGATAAATCCAGCTGGCTGACGCGATTATTCCAGCGATAAAGATCAAATTACATGCATGTAGAATGTTTTGTATGGATTACTGTGTACAGGCGGGTCGATAAGTGTTAGGGTCGATTAGAATTTAATGCTATTTGAGGATATAAGTTGCGATGTAATAAGTTTCTTAGTGAAAATTAAATTAGCTTTTCTTATCAGAATTATGTTACAATTTTATTTTTTGCTACGAATCGGAATTACACATTATTTTTATTCGTATTCTAGATAAGGTACAGAGTTAGTTTATGTTTTGAACTTCCATAAAAGTCATTGATATCTGTTTGTATTCGTCTAGTTGTAAGTTATAAATTAGTTTTCATTGTTTTTTATAAATATTTTTAGACATAAAATGAAAATATTTATGTAAATATTTATATTGTAAATAGAGCATAAGTAAAAAAAATATTAAATACATGAAAATTAACTCAACATTTTTGAGTATTAAATGTGCAAACAAAAACAGCTTTAACTAAATAAAATTATAAAACTATCCTAAATCTATTGCTGCAATTATTTGTATGAAAATATTTTTATACGTGCGGTATCTAGCAGTAAATAAAAATATTAGGATCCACTTATTTATTTTTATCGATGACTGTACATTTTATGTTTTGATATCAGTAACTTATCCGTAGATCTATATCGCCTAAACCTAGCGATTTTAATCCACATCGATAACGTTATCCAGCTCTTGATTAAATATTTATCTAGATTATTTGTGCCTAGGGATTTTTACCGACTGATTATATGGATACAGTAAGCTATTTGATAAAAATAGTACAATAAATGTTTTATTAAAATTAACAAAACAAAATACTGTTTCATATTAGAGAGTGCCTCCGCTGCCGGCGCCGGCTCCTAAAAATATCACTTTTGGGAACCGGCGGTTACTGCCGGCAGCCGAGATTTAAAACACCGGCTGCCGGCGCCAGCACTCATAATTTGCCGTAAAGTGTTAGGTTAGGTTCGTTAGGTTAGGTTCCTGTGACCAAAACACGAGCGAACGAGCGACCCAAGCTAAGGGCGAAAGTAACACAGACACAGATCGTGTTATACCAGCGCCGGCAGCCAACGCCGGCAGCGGAGGCACTCCCTTTATATTAAGTATTCATCCGCCCATTTCGCTGCATTTAGGGATATTTTATATTTTACCGTCGTTGTATTTAGCAATGACTTATATTAGACATATGTTTATCAACAAGTTTAGTTGTTGTAGACATATGTTTATCAACAAGTTGTAGTTGTTGTAAAAATTAAGTAATAATAATAATAATTAATTAATTAAGCTTTTTTTTTAGAAAATTCTTGATGTCCGTAGACCCAGCGGGACTCTATGCCTAATTTGTTTCGTGGGTGAGAGTCGATTATCAGAGATATCAAAAGAAATCTTTGATCCAAAGATCCGTTACGTAATAACAGGTTTTAAACTAAGTGTTGATTCACAACTCATATTAAATTAGAGAGTTATGGTAGCAATAAGTCAAAGAAAACAGCCTCTGGCATCGTCAGATACAAACCTATGCCTGTTTATACTCAAAAACTAT
Organism: Acrobasis consociella; assembly: GCA_963555685.1. Lineage (NCBI taxonomy): Eukaryota > Metazoa > Arthropoda > Insecta > Lepidoptera > Pyralidae > Acrobasis > Acrobasis consociella. The sequence continues at coordinate 3,264,332 of OY743106.1, forward strand.
TCTTAGATGATATCTTCAAGTTATTTAAGGCTCTAACTCGTGACTAACTAATTGAGAGGCTTTTAGGGAGAAGATAGTAAATATTGTGACTTTTTTGCGGATCCTTTCTGGCTCATTTTTCATTGGTCGATAAATCAGTCGATATACAGTACGCGGGGACTTCCCGTTCGCGGGGTAACGACCAATGAAAGCCATAAGTCGATACAGTGGTCGTTACGCCGACCGCGATTATACTTGACATGCTGTATATCGACCGTACATTACTCTATCGACTAGTGAAAACGGCTCGCCGCATGCGTTACGAAAATCTTACTTTTAATTGCAATTAAACAAGGACAGGCAGATGCCGTGTGATGTCCGGCAGATTACGTTAATCCGTCGGGTCGCTTGCCATCAGTGCGGCTCAATCCTGGCGGTTAAATACACGGAATGTTTGCAATAATTAATGCTCTACGGACAATTTCATTAAGTGCATGGTGCCTCGGATACCTGCCAGCACACTTAAACAACTAAGTCCGTGGTGACCTTTAGCGTCTACGGTAACACCACAAATTAGGACCACTTCAAGTCCTCCCGTGGATGTCGTAGAAGGGGACTTAGGTAATGCAAGCTAAACAAAGCTTATAAAGCTTGTATCGTGAGACCAACCCGACTGCCCAGGGTGGAGAGTGTAGGCCATGTCCTCTGGCTGCTCTGGCCAAGTATGGCTCTGGTAGTACAGAGAGGGTCGTGCTCCTGCAGTGGAGACAAAACAGACCTGAGGAGGAAGGACAGTCAGAGTATATTTATAATATTGACATTACCAAAATAATATTATCACTAGGAAAATCGGAAATAGTAATTCCTCTCAAAAAACAGAATGCTTCCTTATTTACGCAATTGGTTGTACCTTAGTAAATTAGATACCATTGAATGTACTTTTACACTTGAGCAAACAAGGATATTGCCAGAGGTGTTGTTTCCTTAAATGTAACGATCTGGAAATCCTAATTTAGTATTAATTGGCAAATTGATAAGAATTGGTTGTTTTCTGTGAGAATAATTGGATATTTGAAAAAAATCTGTGAAAATAATTGGACCCTATCAGAAAAAGCAAAAACTAATTAGATTGTTTTTATTTTGGTGGAAATTGATTTAAAAGGTAAATATTTATCTAACGTTCGCTCGAGTAATTTGATGAATTTATTCCTAATGTATTTCAGTAATTTCTTTGCACAAGTAAAATAGAAACGTTAAAAAGAAACAGGGAAAGAAATGAGTTGGATTCCTATTCAAACATGTGATGAAAAATTTGAACAACATGTGTGGAATTAGAACCCACGACTCACTCTCACGAGTGACGCACGAAAGTTCATCCCTTCCCTATTGCGAGTGCACCACCAATGGGGAAGGGATGAAAATTTAAAAAACGCTTTAATATTTTTCTGCTATTTTGTTCTACTGACAAAATAGAACAAGAATATTTTTCTATGATTAAAAATGAATAACTGCTGATATTTTTTTTATGTTTAAGGGGAATGTATTCCTAACATCTGAAAAGTATACATCATTTGCCTCTTCACTTCAACGACTTTATACCATCTACTGCGACCACGGGGACTTTCAAACGTTCACCTCCTTTTGAACCGCAAAACCGATTTCCATCAAACATCCAAGAATTATCTCAATCAAGTCAGCTTTCAAACAAAAAAAAGCCTCAAAACCGACCCATTCGTTTATACGCTATGATGGTACGGATACGCAAACATTAGCGTCAAACAATACCCCTCTTTTGTGGGGGTTAAAAGTAAACAAACTGATAAATATTTGTACAAACTTCCTTCAATATTTTACACATGTTTTCAATATTACAACCTATTTACCTACACTTGCTACATATTTAGTTATTTCATCCCGTGATATAAAAGTACATCCTACGGTTGATATACTTATGTCTATCCTGTTTGTTTTCCTTGTTACTACTGTGGTACATGTTTTACGCAAGTGCACAAGTAGGTATATGTTGATAATGATGACAAATGCCTATTAATCTCAGCAGAGCTACTGAGAGGAAAATCAACAGGTTTGTACTAGCAGTGACGACTTTAAATGGTTAGAAGTGAGATTTGTAGTAGGAACTTAGTAAAAAATTATTTTAAAATAACTTATTAATGAAAAAATCCGATTCAGCTTAATTTTCAGGAGACGCATTAAAAAAAATCTAAGTCTATACATTACCAGTGGCTCTGTTAGGTGTAGACTCATTTGAAATAAATTGTTTAAAAAGTAAATACGATGATAATAAAAAATTTGACATCCAATAATTTGTACAAAGACCTTCAAATTATTTAATGAATAATCTTTTTTTGGTTTTTTGACTATTATTTTAATTTAATTATACTATAGTGATCTAGTATAGCCCGTGGTGTAATTTATTACGGATATGTCCCTTCCACATTGTATATGTGTAATCAAATCCAACTTTAAAAAAAAATCTTTTATTTGTTGATTTTATATCATTAAACTAAGATTTTTGATAATGCCCAGAAACTACAAAAAGACAAAATAATAAATCTAAAACTTCTATAAATCTGGTCCATTTACCATGACGACATAAAAAAAAACATACGACCCATTGTCAATACTCACTAGAACCCCTGCATAAAGTCAAAATGCGACACGCGCCGTCCGTGGGAACCAAGGGTTGTGAGGGGGCTAAGGGTTGACACCCCAACCGCGCAATATGGTCGTAAAGTTTGGAAAGATGACCCTCTAATCAATCGGTGTAATGTCAATCTTATACCTTTAAACGAGCAATTCTTGTATATTTATTTATATATTTCTGTGATCTCGAAAACGGCTCTAACGATTCCGCTGAAAATTGGTATATGGGGGTTTTCGGGGATAAACAATCGATCTAGATTAGTCTTATGTTTTGGAAAATGCGTATTTTCGATGTTTGAGATGTAACCGAGCAAAGCTCGGTCGCCCAGGTACTTATGATTATTATGAGTGAGTTACGAGAAATAATACGAATTTACCTCGTGATGTACAAGACCCAACTTCTGGAGTTGTTATTTCGAATACTAGTCGGTTTTGCAGGGCTCTATGAGTTCAATAGGTCAATAGGACCAGTCAGTATCCGGAAAGCTGAATCTCGTCTTGCGTTTAAGAGAGCAGTGCTTGCACATTATCTCCGAAATCTGTCACCGGCTATATAAGTAGTATTTATGTAGTTTATGTATGGTTTATTTTTGAATTATTATTTATGTATATTTATGTGTAGGTTTATCCACGATATATATTATACGACTATATGTACTTACTTAATAATTATAAGTTTACTCCTTTCTTTTTGTCTTTTTTAGTTAGTTGCTGTTGTAGGTGCTTACCCCAAAAGATTACTTTCTCAGCATCACCTGTTGGTTGACTGGTAGAAAAGGCCCCTGGCCTTAAGTCCGAAATTTACATGTATATTCTAATGAAGTTAAATAAATAAATAAATAGGCTAGGTGAGCACGAGTTGAGTCTTTAAAAGAGCTCGAGTCTCAAAATGAACGTGAGCTGTTCTTGAAAGCTTCCAAGGACTCGACGCGTAATTTCAGATAAACTTTAGTTATCTAAGGTATGCAAGCAAATATTCTTTTAACGACTATTAGTATCAATCATATTTATTTCTCAAAGACAGACCAGTTTTATAAATGAAGAATCATTGCTTTTAAACTCACCCAAAAAAGATAACCCTCAGTCGGATAAAAAGACGCGGGCTCAGGAAAAGGCTCGGGTGCAGAAAGAGAGTCGAGCTCTAATCTCACGCTCCGAGGCTCACTTAAGTTTACAGTAGTCGAGCGTTCCGAGTCGTAAGTAAGAGGAATCGAAGGACTCGAGTGTTGTACATCACTACTACACACTGCAAATCAGGGGCGTAGCTACCGCCGTATCTGCCGTATCAATTATACGGGGCCACCGGCCTACGGGGGCCCCCAAGGTGCGTAAGCAAAAATTAATAAAAACTTCCCAAATTTTTTAAATTTCAGAAATGAGAAAAGTAAATAAAGGAATTTCTTTTTTCCCGAGTAAAGCGTGCGTTCAAGTGTTGGCAACACCCTACATCGGTTAAAGCGGGCTGCGGGATTTCCCCGTTTAAGTCATTTACGAGGCGCAAACAAACCGAGATTTGCATTGATAGATAATTGTGATGAATAAATATTTCTTTTTATGCAAACATTTTTTTCTTTTTTGAGAAACCTTTACCCTTCCTAAGGGCCCCCAAACAAATTTTTATACGGGGCCCCGCCAAGGTACGCTACGCTTCTGCTGCAAATGCTGCATGGTTTCCGGCAGAGTAGAATAGGACCTCTTCCAAATCTTTCCGTACCTATTTTTCGTAAAAGGGACTTAAAGGCAATTAAAGCTCAACAAAGCCTAAAAGCATTAACAAACTCTCCAATCCGTCTGATCAGCGTGTATTGGAGAGTGTAGGTTTAATCCTCTGGTTGCTCTGACCTAATATGGCTCTAATAGTATAGAGAGGATCATGATTCTGCAGCGGAGAAACATGACCTAAAGAGATGTTGAAAATGATGCACTGTAAGTTTCTTGCTAATTGCCTATACAATGAAATAGAAGCAATAAGACGAGATAGCAGAAAATAACATGCTGTGCTGACACCACATATTAGTGGGATAAAAATGAGAAAGAAGAGATAATTATTTTAAAAAATGTTACATAAACAAAATCAAGACTTACCACCACGAAAGTCAAGCTTACCACACACACAGACTGACACTTTTGACATTTAGTCAGTTTCCTATAATATTACAAATGCACTCAATCTGTGTGATAAATTCTTATTATTGTATATGTAGATAATCTTTATTAACAAAACTACAATATTTAGAAAAATATTGCATTTAAAAATTAAACCCCAAACCTATAATTCTCTCGAGTCATAATAAAAATCAAAACAAAGGCTACTGTCTCAGAATCCAAAGGTTCCGAAGCATAACTTTCACGCACAATACTCGCGTCATTTGCTTACAAACAAGCCGCTGCCTTTGATGCCGCCTTATCGAGTGCAGTGTCCAAATGTACCAGTGTTCCGATGTACAATTTGTAAATGACGGCCTTTCTGAACACTACACACCAGTCCAGTCACTGGCGCCAGTTTAGGAAGCTCTTACTTTAGATAACTGAGTCTAGTCTATTTTAAATGTAATTACTTATTGCAATTCCCATGCTGGTCTGGGAGAAATAAAAAACTTAAAATGTACCAGCTGCTTCTCTTCCCACGCAGATCGTAAAAGCCGATCGAGGGAATGGGCAAAAATGCAAATCATGTTAACAGGCGATGCGGCTAGCAACCCATCACTGTATTGATTGCTTTTCCATCTTCTCGCCCACCATGACGCTAAAAGTGGCTTTTGGGTCTTGCGGCCCTGGGCTCTGCATAGAACCGCAAGACCCAAAATGCTCTGTCTGCCCCATTAGGGATAAAGACGTGATAGTATGTATGTATGTATGTACTTATTATAAATGACGGCCTTTACAAACACTACACACCAGTCCAGCCACTGGTGCCAGTTTTCTGTTTGTTTAAGCTAATCTCCGGAAATACTGGACGGATTCGAATAAAACTTTTTTTGTTATATAGCTGTTAAGCCTAGGCAACATATACGGTATTAATAATTTTGGATAATGGAACACCTGATGCAGAACTATAATGGTCTAGCTAAACTATAAGGAATATAAAAATGACGCTTTAGCAAAAGTTGTTCAGCCTGATGAGCATTTTCCAGACACATAAAGTCCACTAGTTCAGGCCTTCGGCTAGTTTTTAATAATAATCGTACATTGTTCACTTAGAGGACAGTTAAAAAGAATGTCATCGTGTACAAAAGCCTTTAGCTGCTGCATACGGTAGCTTTGAATACGATAATATTTCATTTGAGGTAAATTGTATCGTCGTCTTCCTTCTTTTAGTTATTTATAGTGAACCAGCCAGTTTTGCAATCTTACTAATAAACTTTAGCTGGACCCATGGGCTCTGCCCCCTAAGAATTTTTTTATAAAAACTTTTCTATGTCCTTCTCTGGGCCTCAAACTATATGTATAAAACTTTCATGTGTTTTTTACTTTACTTTAATATGTATAAATAGGTTCAGTTGTTGAAGCGTGAAGAGGATAATATGCATGAGTTGGATGATTGTTTATACATGTAAAAGTGTAACAAGGCGTGATGTGGAGCGAATATGTTTTTTGGCTCTTTAGATAAATTATTAAAAAGAATGGTGTACGTATTTTTTTCTTTTCTGTGATTACAAAATAATAACGAAGATATAGCGCAACTTTGGAGCGCTGTATCTTTGTTAATTTTTATTACTTTGCTAAACGAAAAATATGAATCCCTTATTTTTGGCTAAGTTGACGGACTAATATATTAACAAAATAATAGATTTTTTATCCAATCTTCGGCATTTTTTGTTAGCGAAAAGAAGAAATACTACCTATTACTACTACATATTATTAAAATTCATAAAAATTTACAAACGTTTACTAAACCGAATTTAGTCAAAATATGTTTTGTTCCTCTCACTTTTATCAATATTTGACATTTTAGGAACAAGACGAAACATATTTTAACTAAAATAGGTTTAGGCAACATTCGTAGTTTTTATGAATAAAGTAAGTCTATATTGTATATTTTTATCCCATCTATGATTCAGAACAGATGAACTCAGAAATTTTCCGACATGAGGTATATTGTTCATTTTGGGTAAACCTAACCTAAATAGCATATCAACAGCTATCTGATATACATTTAATTAGTAATATCTGAGCAAACAGCGTTTATAAAAACAATGATTATCAAATCTGTGTTTATTCTGTCCCGTATCAGGTCAAATAAATGATATAATACCGTTAACCCTACGCGATAAGTTCTCTCTACTTTCTAGAGAAATTTTATTCTTACGACAATGGAAAGTCTTCTTGTTTTTCAATGATAGCGGCTGATACGATATAAATAACTGTTTAATATTATGACTAGCTTCACCTAGATGTGTTAATTTATATTCAGGTATAAGTTGCATTAAATAAACATGACGCATTATGATTACAGGAGTGCTATTTTTCATTGAGGGAGTCATCGAAACACAAAACGTGTAGTTTTCCAACTCACCACTCGTATAAAATAAAATTTCGTTGTATTTTTGAAACCATCGTGTAATAAAAAATAAATATTGTAGTAAGCAGAAAATTTTAAAAAGTTGACTGTGGTTTTCTAAAAATTTCACCATGAATAAAAAGGCGGCGTGAAATAAAACGGATTCTATATGAAAGATTATTTGTTGACATATCTACACAACAAATGTCAAAATTAAGAGTGGTCAAGATCACTCGTTGCGAATCATTGAATCAAAAACGCGCCCCGTTTAGAAACGCTCGCGCAAGCCATTCGTGATGTGACAAGTGACTTCAAAAATGTGTCCCAAGAACTTATTAACGTGGACAAGTGCCTGCAAAATGTTTTTAAAAATAGGGACGCTAGATGGCAGCACAATGACGTCAGGTCCAATAAGCTGTTATTGGATTGCACTGGACCGCAGCAATTGACGTAAGTAACATCAGTAACAGAATTGGACGAAAACGAAATTCTACAAGCTTTTTTATTTAACTTGCAATGTATCTTGTATGTATGCATAAATGTTTGTTTAGGTCAAATCTTGCAATTCAATTTTCAACCGATTTTAGCCGAAATTTTGCATACTTGTGTAAGTTGGATGACAATACAATATTATGAAGTCAATGAGCTGATCTGAGGATAGAGTTGGGAGATATTCGACGAAACTCAGTTATAAAACAATATAGCCTAATTGAGTAAGACTTGTTTGATTTGTCTTGACGAGCACTTTATGGTAGACGATGCCTAGGGTCTGATCACAGAGATAGAAGGTGGTCGATGGAACTCAGTAATAAAACGACGCAACTCCATCGAGCTTGAGCTCATTTCATTTGTCGTAATACGTACTTTGGCCTCATAATAAAAGCTTGTAAAAAAATATTTTTTTAGAAATTTTGTACATAGGCGTTATGTACAAAATTTAAAAAAAAAATTCAATATACTCATTATAATTTTAAGAAATAACCTTTCAAATTGTTTCTCTTGTAAATAATTATTCTGAACTGTTATAAGTGTGTAACTTTATGTGTACTTTTATTTAAATTAATATAAATAATAGTAGGTAAGTAGACGACGCCATGTTGTTGCGGAAACCTTCTGGTACCTACTATAGAAACTGGCGCCTGCGCCACCCATTGCACAGATTAAAATATATTAGGTGGCGCCATTATTTATTTTATTATTAATAATAAATATTAATTTATTCAAAGTCATATCATTACATTTCTGGGTTGTAATTGGGGACTATATTGGAGCAAAAAATTTGTGTTTGCAATCTTCGTTCTCTTTAGTAATTTAACTAATTGGCATAATGCCAAAGACGCTGAATGCCTTTCCTGTTTGTATAGCTATGCTGATTCGTTAAGTTAAGAGGCAGCTAATCGGATAGACCATCATAGAAAAAAATATTCTAATATTTATTTAGTAATGATTTTCATCATCATCATCAACATTTCAGCCACATAAGGTCCACTGCTGGACATAGGCCTCTCCCAAGGATTTCCAAAATGACCGATCTAGAGCGGCTTGCAAATGTAAATGTATCCAACAACCTAAATCACTGTGCTGCCATCTAGTGTATCATATTTTTGTAAATTAATCATCACCTCATTGAAAAATTAAATCGTACAACTACGATGACTGCAGATCATCTTGTCTCATCCTTCGTTAACTATCCCGTTATTTCAATAACAATTAACGTTAACCAGTTATTGATAACCACTGTAGCACGTTATCGGCTGACGTTGATAAACAAACAATCGAAGAACATTACAGATAGTGGTTTAACGAACTCGGGCGCACTTTGATTTGACAAATAAAAATAATACTTACCTACCTTAGTTTAAGAATATTGTTTTGCTTTACAATGTATTCAGTGTTATTATTGACTAGCCGAAGCCCGCGACTTCGTTCGCGTGGACTTAGTCTCTAGAAAATGCTTATCAAGCTGAACAACTTTTTCTAAGACGTCATCTTATATTTCTTATAGTTTAGCTGGACCATTATGGTTCTGCATCAGGTGTCCCATTTTCCAAAATCAACTATACCCTACATGTTGCCCACTGTCCAGGCATAACAGCTATATACTGTAAAAAGTTTCATTTGAATCCGTCCAGTATTTCCAGAGATTAGCGTGTGAGGCAAACAAACAAACATTTTCTTCTCTTTTATTTCAATTCTTACTCTATTACTATGTCTCCATCGCACCCCAATATTTTTTTGGAAATATATTCAATTAACGACACATTTTTTACTCTTTTATTATATTCAACTGATCATTATTTTGATTCCTTATTACCATTACGTTAAGCGTGGCCTTTTATAGCCCTGAGCTCTGTCTATCCCGTCAGGCATATAGCTGTGACAATGTATCTGAATTAATTTATGTGTTATATCTTTGTTGAATTTTTTTACCAAATACTGGATATATTTCTACCATTCTTTAGTATTTTAGTAAATTTATAAAGTATGTACACATACTTACATTAAAAAATTTGTTTAAACTTACTGAGCAGAGCACTGTATGAAAGTTATTTAATTTTATAATATAATTTAGTACAGTCAAAGATATGATAAAGATATGTTATAATTTACAGTTCATGATTGATATCATATAATAATAAAGTTTTAAGCTATTGCATAGCTTCTATCGCGGGCCTTGAGCGCGGGGACCGAATCCAAAAATTCCGTAACGAAAAAACCTCACGCTCTCCCCGCTCCGCCTACCATGTAGGTTGCCGCTTCGTCTCCGTCGTCAGTTTGCGACGTTGCCGTCCTTCCTTGTTTGCAATAGCTTTACCGCGGCAGTCCCCGAGTGCCACACGTCTTTTTTTATATAGATCTTACTTGTCTATAATATACCTACCTACCTAATTTAAAATACTTATTATTATTTTTATTTTTTAACTTAAGAAACTCGTTCAACTAATTACTGTTTTTTTTATTTTCCTATTCATATCACGCATACCCTTCCTTCAATGCAATGGGTCTTAAGTAGGTAATAGCTGATTATTTCATAGGTATGCTAGATTGAAGTCAACCTAGTGTATACAGTTACATACACCGTATCTCAATACTTTTCCAAAACTAAAAACCGATTTCAACACCGAATTACACAACAGATTTTGATAAAATTTCTATGGGTCAAGCTGACAAGTGTGCCCTTTCAAATTAAAAAATCTAATTGATCCAGGCATCTTCGAGTGATCGAGGAACATACATAAAAAAGCATGTATACATTCGAATTACACTTAAGCTACTCCTTTTTGAAGTCGGTCAAAGACGTCTCGAAGTCAAAAAATTTTCTTCAGTGCAGGATAAATTTATCTCTTTTGAAGATCATTTTTTTAAAAATATTATTTTAGTGTAAAAGGTAAAAACTACTAGCGTTTCGGAAAGGAACGACCACTGCTGAGAAGATAACGCCAAAAGAAACCCAGTTCAGTATTGGTCCCTACCCAGCCTGATGGGCTATGTTACAATTACAATACAGATTTACTATACAAATCTATACATATAATAAAACAGTAAAAAAAATGTGTCTGTACATTAAATATATTTCCAAAAAAAAATATTGGGGGCTATGGAGACATAGTAATAGAGTAAGAATTTAAAAAAAATGTCTTTCTGTTTGTCTGTTTGTCTGTTTGTCTGTTTGTCTGTTTGTCTGTTTGTCTGTTTGTCTGTTTGTCTGTTTGTCTGTATGTCTGTTTGTCTGTTTGTACACGCTAATCTCCGGAAATACTGGACGGATTCGAATGAATCTTTTTTTGTTATATAGCTATTAAGCCTGGGCAACATATAGGGTATAAATGATTTTGGAAAATAGAACGCCTGATGCAGAACCATAATGGTTCGGCTAAACTATAAGAGATATAAAAATGTCGCCTTAGTAAAAGTTGTTCAGCCTGATGAGCATTTTCCAGAGACATAAAGTCCACGCGAACGAAGTCGCGGGTTTCAGCTAGTCATAAATAAAACCGTAAAAAAAAATTGTCTTTTCATTGATATATTTCCAAAAAAATATTTGGTGCGATGGCGACTGTAGTAACAGAGTAAGAATTTAAAAAAAAAAACTGTCTGTTGACTGTTTGAACACGTTTATCTCCGGAATTACTGGACGGATTCAAATATGCCTTTTTTTGTTATATAGCTGTTAAGCCTAGGCAATATATAGGGTACAATTGATATTGGAAAATGGAACACCTGGTGCAGAACCGTAACGTTTCAGCTAAACTATAAGAATTATAAAAATGACGCCTTAGAAAAAGTTGTTCAGCCTGATGAGCATTTTCCGGAGACATAAAGTCCACACGAATGCAGTCGTGGGCTTCGGCTAGTTTAAAATATGTCTTGGTGTGCAATTGTACCTACCCAGATAACGTCTGAGTGTATTATAATCCAATTATAAAATTAAAATAAACTATGAGTTTTTGATACAACGAGCACACAGATATAGTAACAGCGCTGCGATGCTGATAACGACCGATAAAACTATCATATAACACAGATTATACTTCAATTAAATATGTATAGTATCACATACGATAACGAATCGTGAAACATATGTTAGTGTATATCTGACTATTTTATGTAATATATCATCGATGGAAATGTTGTAACAACAATGATAACAATTAGAAATTAGTTAATTTTGTTGTTTATTTTATTAACTGAAATATGTATTGTTTGTCATTAAATATTACATTCCAATTGTTACCCCTAAAAAATCAAATAAATTAGAAATTTCTAATATAAAACCACGGGCTATTCTAGAATTCATAATAGAGTCTCAATAGGCTGCGATATTTTTTAGTAGTTTTTAGTTTATTTTGTTTTTATCGAAACAAGTATTCAGTGTCATGAACTGAACTTGCTCCATAAAATGGCTGGTTCTTAAAAAACACTCATGTAACAATCCTTGTTTTAACCGATTTACAAAAAGGTGGAGATTATCAATTTCTCGCGAACTTTTTTGATGTATATCCACCGACTATTCAAAGACGCCTGGACCGATTTAAAAGTCCTTTTTTTTGTTTGAATTTAGGAGCAAAGTCGGTTTTTAGTTTAGAAAAATTATAACATAACATTACAGCAAAGAACAGTCGTTTATACCATACAGATGTCAAAAAGCCTTGACTCTTCAACACATACATATACTGCTACTATAAAAACCTGCCCACTTATTCATAAAAAAATTACAAACGTTTGTTAAACCTATTCTAGTTAAAATATTCGTCTCCTTCTTTCAATGTCAAATATTGAAAAGAGAGCAAGGGACAAAACATGTTTTAACTAAAATAGGTTTACAAACGGTTGTTAATTTTTATGAATATGAGTATGAGTATACGGGATTTCAGTAGTAAAAAAACGCATAACAAGTAAATAATACCATCAATGCGTAAATTTTATAAACAACTAACTGTGCCCGCGGGCTTCGCTCCCCGTGGGAATTTCGGGATAAAAACTATTCTGTCCTTCTCCGAGTTTCAAACTATATCCATACCAAATTTCATCCAAATCGTTTTAGTAGTTAAAGCGTGAAGGGCTAGCAAACAAACAAAAATACAAACTCACTTTCGCATTTATAATATTAGTAGGATAGTAGGATAGGACAGTAGGATAGGATAGTAGGATTTAACTTAAAATTAGATAACTTTATTCGGTACAATTCATCTTTACAAATCTTTACAAATTAAATTTCATTTATGTCAATCTATTTTGACGTTAAGTGCGTTAAGTGCGTCAGACATGCGTTAATTAAATTAAAAAATTGTAAAAGTAAGAAAAGGACTTTTTGGATAACATTAATTTTGTTTACTTACTTAAAACTTCATCCGTCTTATTATAAAACGTAGACCATTTTTTTACTAAGTTCAAACCCTTATCCGACCAAATCAAATTGACATTTTCAGATGAGACAGTGGTAAGTAACTGCCTCCGTGGTGTAGTGGTTACAGCGATCGGCTCATACCCGGAGGTCGCGGGTTCGATTCCCAGCGGGGGCAACGACTTTGTGTTGTTGTCCTAGTTTGGTTAGGACATTGCAGGCTGTTCACCTGATTGTCTGATAAGTAAGATGATCCGTGCTTCGGAGGGCACGTTAAGCCGTCGGTCCCGGTCACTGTCCTTGACATTGGTCGTTACCTAAAACCATGTCAGAGGCCTTTAAGGCGGTTTAAAAACTCTGACACTAGTGTTAGTCACTAACACTCACGATAAGAAGTGGTATATTACCATAATATGACAACGTGATTTGGTCGGATAATGGTTTAAATCTTGTAACAAACTTGGTCTGCGTTTTATAATAAGACGGTAGGTTTTATCTTATAAATTTTCTAAAGCCTGTACAATAATTTTATAAATAGTTATTAATTATTTACATGTTTGTAAATGTAAACAAAACTTTAAAGCTACTAAAAACTGTAACAAAACAAATGACAACTTGATCTGCGATGTATTTTAATAATTTAACGTAACAAACACGTACAACAGCCAATAATAATCTAAAAAACTCCCATGCACATTTAAAAAAACTAAAGCTCAAATTAAGCGCTAAAAACTTAACAATTTTTTTTTACGCACGCAACTTTACATTCCACTTTCAAATACCAAAGCTCTAGACTAAAAAAAACTTACGTTTCAGAGGTTTTGGGTTGCTCTGCTTCCTTCGAGACATGACCTATCGCTCCACCATGACACACACAACACCTCACGTCACGAAAACTTTATACCGGGGGACACACACGTCCGTCGCGTTACTCGGCCTCGTGAGCACTGAGAGGCGTACCGTAGGAGGAGGCGAGCCGCGGCAGGCGCCGCCTCTTCGTAGACCCCCTCCCGCTCGTAGCATTTTTCAAGTTTCGTAGCACTGAAAGATGTAGCATGCCTACGATTGGTAAATTATGTCTTTATAATTTTATACAGGACACCCTTTTTGTAATTTTATACAAGGTATTTTTTGTAATTTTACACAGAATACCCTTTTTATAGAAGTAAAGAAGATTTATAATTTATACGTGTCCAAACATTTCGGTTACTATCGGTGGTTGAAATATAAAATCTATCAGTTGAATTATATTTTTTATATTTTCAAGTTTTTTAGCAGTGGAAGATATACAATCTATCAGTCAAATCATATTATTTTTATTTTCAAGTTTCGTAGCACTGGCAGATGTAGCATGCCTACGATTGGTTAATTATGTCTTTATAATTTTATACAGGACACCTTTTTTATAAAAGTAAAGTAGATTAACAATTTATACGTATACAAACTTTTCGGCTACTGGCATTTCTTGGTAGTTAAATAAAATTAAAATATACAACCTATAAGACAAATATTATTTTTAATTACAAATTTTGTAGCATTGGAATTTGAATGCTACATTCGTAGCATGCCTACGAATGGTAAATTATGTCTGTTGACGACAGAACAGCGTGCCACTAAAAAATTGTAAGAGGACCGACCAATCACAACGCCTACATTATTGCCAATGGTAGGCACATCCCCACTCACGCAAACTCGAGCAACAGCCAAGCGTGCGCTGTGATTGGTCGGGACACTCACGCGTATCGGTGCTACCTGCGCATAGCGCCAGTTGTATAGATATAGGATACAATAGATCAATTGTACAGTCACAGTGCTAAAGCTATAGTGAATACACCATCGAAGTGAAACAATCTCTCCAGTGTTTTATTTGGAACCGGCAACAACAACATACAGTCCACCTATTCCTGACCCAGTGTTGGCCTGCCGTCAACAGTTCCTGGTCCTTCGAGCCGGATTCCAAATCAAGAAAAGGCGTTCAAGAAAACCGAGGAGAATGGTCGTCACTAGAAGCCAAAGCGGAGTGGACGAGGGTCGTCGCGTTTTCGACGAGCCACCTCAATCACCGTCCGCATCAAGCGCTGCGCCTGTCCTTCGAGCTGGGGATCCCACCGACGCGCCGCCCGCGCACTCGGCGCCCGCCGCGCCCCCCACCACCGCGCCGGTACGAGATCAACATCGTACACGGTTGGTGGCGCACTCCGGACAGCCGACCGTCACCGGGACTCGCTCACGAACTGCGCGCTCTACGAGATCTACTGCGAGCGCCGTGGCACGTCTTCAGTTTGAAGCCGAAGAACGCCTGGCCGCCATTCGACGCCAGGAGCTCCAGATTGAAGCGGAACTCGTGAAGAAGCGGCTGGCTGCCGACCTCGCCGAGCTCGAGGACGATGACAGCGCCGTGGAAGATGGGGAGCCGACCCAGAACATCAGCCGAGTTCACGCTTGGCTGGACGAGACAACGCCGGGTGCCGCCCTCACTGTACGGAGGGAGGCCACCGCCGACACCGCGCTCAAACCTGGCCCAGTCAACGTGCCGGCGCCTCACGCAGATGACGCCAACAGCGCCGCGGCCGTTACGCCCGCCGCCGCGACGCTGACCGCTAGAAGCAGACGAATCGACTGGGTTGAACAACAACCAGAGCGACGGAGGAGGTCTCCGGCGCCACGCAACCACAGCGTCGAGAGGAGGTCGCCAACGCCGCGCAGCCGCCGCAGCGAGAGGAGGTCACCAACGCCACGCAGCCGCCGCAGCGAGAGGAGGTCACCGACGCCGCACAGCCGCGGCATCGAGAAGCTTGCTGCCACCATGGAGAAGATGATGTCGTCTCGGCCACCGCCGCGCCAGACGACAGACTTGCCGCACTTCTCCGGGTCTCCAAAGGAGTGGACTTCGTTTGCTGCCGCCTTCCGAGAGACTACGCATCTCTACAGATTCACACCTACGGAGAACCTCGCGAGACTTCGGAACTGCCTCAAGGGGGACGCCCGCGACGCCGTGACGTCGTTGCTGAGCTCCGCCACACACCCGGACTCCGTGATGGCGACATTTGAGCAGTGCTTCGGGAGACCCGAGCTCCTAGCCGACCTAGCCTTTGAAGACCTCCAAAACCTACCACGGCTGGGGACAACGGCGATGGAGCTCAACACCTTCGCCGTGAAAGTTCAAAACATCGTGGCCGTCCTGAGCGACGTCAAGCAGAGCTGCCTACACGACTCGCTATTAGTGCGGGAAGTGCTTGACAAGCTCACCCTGCACCTGAGGCCCCGATGGTACGACTACGCCGACGCCCATCCAGGCCCCGAACCCGACATCGTCAAGCTGTCAAGATTCTTGATGAGGGAAGCCAACGTCGCACTCAAGTACGGATTCTCCAAGGCGAAAACGAATCCAACCCAGCAGAAGCGAGAGCCGCCTCGCAACGCCGCCGCTGCCGCCGCCTCGCGACCAGAGGCAAAGAAAAAACAAATCTACACTACAACTACGCCGAGCGAAGACGACGTTCGCTGCCCAGCGTGTGAAGACCCACACACGCTGCCCGACTGCCACACATTCAAGAAGATGCAGTACGACGAGCGCTGGGAGGTCGTCAAGAAGAACGGGCTGTGCTTCAAATGCCTCGCCAGCCGACATCGACGCTCCAACTGTAAGAGAAAGACTTGCGGCATCAACGGCTGCAGACGACCTCACCACCGGCTGCTTCACGGCGAACCGAAACAAGAAATCGCCGCCGCTGCCGCTGACACCGCTGCAGCCGCCTCCGTTGCGGCAGCCGCCTCCAACAGCGACACTGCGACCGTCACTGCCACAGCTACGCGCAGTGACGTCAAACTGAAGATCTGCCCGGTGACACTCTCCGGAAAGCGCGGCAGCTTCAAAACCTTCGCGCTGTTCGATGAGGGCTCCACTATCACGCTGGTGGACGCCGACCTGGCACAACGGATTGGCGCCGACGGTCCAACAACGCGGCTACAAGTGAAGAGCATCGGCAGCGAGAAACAAGTTTTGAGGAGCCGACGTGTCAAGCTCACAATCAAGGGCGCCTGTGGCGAAGACTTCAGCATCGCCGCCAGGACAATGGCGGGCCTAGACCTCACGCCGCAATCCATCCCGGCTGACGTACTACAACTGCGTCATCTCAGCCACCTCAGCGCGGACGACGTGGTCTACAGCAACGCGAAGCCTAGAATCCTGATAGGCACCGACAACTGGCAACTCATCGTGACCAGAGAGCTACGCTACGGGGGAGCAGAGGAACCGGCCGCCTCGAGAACCGAGCTTGGCTGGGTGCTACACGGAGCGGTGCCTAGCGCGACGCTGAGACGCGAGCACGACGTCTTGCACGTGGTCACCGACGAGCCTGCCGACGCCGAGCCACTGGAGGACCTGGTGACCAGACACTTTCAACTCGACGCTTTGGGAGTGTCACTAACTTCACAACACATGAAGATCGAAGATAAGCGAGCCGTGAAGATCTTCGAGGACACAGTGCGCTACAAGGACGGGCGTTACGAAGTGGGCCTGCCGTGGCGCAACGACGAGACTCAGCTGCCGCCGAGCTACAACGCCGCCTTGAAAAGACTGAAGACGCTCGAGGCCAAGCTTGAAAAGGACCCGAACGAGAAGAAGCAGTATCACGCCAAGATCAACAGCATGATCGACAAGGGCTACGCCAAGCTCTGCGACGGGACCAAAGACGCCAGTCCTGTTGCATGGTACCTGCCTCACTTCGCGGTACGCAACATCAACAAGCCTGGCAAGATAAGGGTGGTGCTCGACGCAGCGGCAAAAACCCACGGGACGTGTCTGAACGATCATCTACTTCAAGGACCAGATATGCTGCGGTCCCTCAACTCGATCCTGTTTCGCTTTCGAGAAGGCGACTACGCGGTCACCGCGGACATAGAAGAAATGTTCCTGCGAGTGAAGATCCAGAAGAAGGACCAGCCGGCGCAGATGTTCCTGTGGCGGGAACGACCAACCGACCCGCCGAGCAAGTACAAGATGACGTCGATGATCTTCGGGGCATCCAGCTCACCGTTCCTGGCCCACCGAACCTTTCGACGACCCACCGCCAAGCTCATCACGCTCCAAACCGCACTCTCCCCGGACCAGAGGGAGAGGACGCGCTGCACAACGGGCACGCAGTCGTCTTCCAGAAATGGCTGCGGAACTCCTTCGCCGGAGGGAGGATGTTGACGACAGAACAGCGTGCCACTAAAAAATTGTAAGAGGACCGACCAATCACAACGCCTACATTATTGCCAATGGTAGGCACATCCCCACTCACGCAAACTCGAGCAACAGCCAAGCGTGCGCTGTGATTGGTCGGGACACTCACGCGTATCGGTGCTACCTGCGCATAGCGCCAGTTGTATAGATATAGGATACAATAGATCAATTGTACAGTCACAGTGCTAAAGCTATAGTGAATACACCATCGAAGTGAAACAATCTCTCCAGTGTTTTATTTGGAACCGGCAACAACAACATACAGTCCACCTATTCCTGACCCAGTGTTGGCCTGCCGTCAACAATGTCTTTATAATTTTCTTTTATAAAAGTAAAGTTGATTTACAATGTATACGTGTCCAAAGTTTCGGCTACTGGCATTCCTTAAGGTAGTTAAATAAAACATAACATCAAATAATATTATTCTTATTTTCAATATTCGTAGCACTGAAAGACATAGATTAACTAGAAAATATTTATATCGTAGGCATGCTCTACGATATAAATATTTTCTAAGGCGGCTTTTTTATATCTCTTATAGTTTAGCTGGACCATTATGGTTCTGCAACAGGCGTTCCATTTTCCAAAATCATTTATACCCTATATGTTGCCCAGGCTTAATAGCTATATAACAAAAAAAGTTTCATTCGAATCCGTCCAGTATTTCCGGAGATTAGCGTGTACAAACAGACAAACAGACAGACATGTTTTTTAAAATTCTTACTCTATTATTACGTATCCATCGCCCCCAATATTTTTTTTTGGAAATATATTTAATGTACAGACACACTTTTTTACTGTTTTATTATATGTATAAATAGATATAGATTTTTATATTTAGTTTTATTATGTATATATCCTGTATTTCTGCCAAATGTTCCCCATATATACTGGTTTGCGGCCGCGGTCGCTCTACAGGTCGCTTGGAGGTGGACTTGAGCCACAGTGCCTACACAGGTGGCATCCCAAACCAAAGACCGCACGTTTTTCCACGGAATGAACATCATCCTGCCTGACCTCTTGCCATCGTCGAGAAGAATACCAGCAGACTCTGGAACCGCCGGTACACCGGCGCTAGCAAGGGCCCGACGGATGACGTCATTCAAAGCAGCGTGGTGCGGGATGCAGCCAGCACTGCGGAGGCAAGCCAGGTCATGATGGCCTAGGTGATCGACGTCTCACCTGCAACGGCAGCGATGGGGCTCATTTATCCTGGCCCCTAAACGGAGACTCGCCAGCCAAGCTAAAGTAGTTCTTTCCAGAAGGGTACCTACCGCTGCTGATGGGTGGGCATTTAACCAGTACCCTGACTCTGGCACGCAGCTAGCCCGAAGGCGGGACCGCTCCACGTCATCACACTAAAATAATTGGGCAAGTGCGTGTCGGACCACGCGCAGTGTAGGGTTCCGTAGTTGCGAATGCCAACTTTGAGTTCTTGCCACTAAAAACGTCTAAAAACTAATATCTATTGAATTTGTATGAAAATGTCTTTTTTCAAGTACATTTTATAAGTTGATCGCCTATAACTTTTTAATTTGTATACCCTACTTGGCTCTGATAGTTTTCCTTTAAACTACATTATATATGCTATAATTGTGTTTTTTTTTTTCACGTGGCCATATATAACCGTTTAGCAGATAGAGGGGGGGACACTTGACTCTAACAAAAATTTGAACTTTAAACCCAAATATTTCAGAAACGGATCCCTAAATCGAAAAATGGTGTTGACAAGCTAACAATATTTTTGAAAGATCTATTCAACGATACCCCACTCAATGTGTTTGTCGAGAAAAAAAATATTGACTACTTCTTTACTTGTATGGCAGCTACACTGAAAAAAAATATTTTTCCATATTTTATTTTACGACGTTTTCCCCATAATTAATATACATATCCATGCCAAATTACAGCTTTCTAGTACTTGTAGTTTCTCTGTAGGACCGTGGACAGACAGACAGACAGACAGACATGGCGAAACTATAAGGGTTCCTTGTTTACTACGGAACCCTAAAAAGAAATAGCTGAACCAGTTTCGCTACTTGCGATTTAGTTAGATACTAAACTGTTGTTCTAATTAGAAAAACCATCTGTATGTACCAAATTACAATATAAATTAAAACACATTTTAACTACTAGTAGCCCTGAGTTCAGCAGTCAATCGATTTTGGTAACGTGTAGCAAACATTTTTGCTACTAGCAACCATTCTTTTTTCTTAGTGCAACTGCGGTATATAAAAGATCATTTTTTATTGGAATGAAGTTCCTTATCGCGCGTTGCGAAATGAGACTAGACGGAAAAAATTAAGACCAAAAGTTGTAACGACACTTTTTGCTATAGTTGTAAGCCGTGCGGCGTGCGCGTGTTTCTCTGTCTGTCTCTCTCTCTCTCTCGAACTTCGTTCCATCCGGGTGTCCCTTGACACCTCTCAAGTTTTTTATTTCCTTACAGAGGGCCTCTTCACATTGTCGCTGCGAGGCCAGATTCAGGGGTGGTTGACCACTTGGACCGACTGTACAAAACCAGGCATTCTTAGCCTCGGTCAGGCAAGCAAACTCTGCTACGTGAGTAGATGGGTCTAATATTTTACTAATGAGGTTGCTTGTGCCTTGGACCGAAGACGAAATTTTACTTGCGCAGGAAGCGGCAGTAAACTTACCTGTAAGTAAATGATCTGACGTCAACATTTACCTTTTAAGAAATCGAAAGAAAAAGAAAAATTGACAATTATAAAGTGATACAAATATCCAAAGATAAATAAATTATTTTTACTGGGTTTTCCTAATCCTCGCAATAAATGTTTCATTATTTCATGTAATCATTATTTTAGAATTCCCTAGATAAACTTGGAAGTTATGTATGTTCTGTTTATGGACTTTGTTATTTTTTAAGAGATTAATTTGTTAGAGAGCGTGTTGTTTATTTTTATTCAATTTGCAAAAATCAATCTTTATTTTTTACTGTGGAATACCGAGCTAGGTGTATTTACACTTCTAAGAAAAAACTGAAAATAATATCATTTCATAGTTCATGAATAGTAGTTTAATTTGGCTGTCATACCGAATAATAATTCTCGAACAATTGGGTATTTTCCTAAGCCAAAAATAAATTATTTTATACTGATAACAAAATAAAACTTCGCAAAATAATGTCACTTGTCTTTGAACATATCCATTTTAACAAGATTTTAAATTTATTATTGCAGAAAAACTGATATTAAGAGCGCTATTTGAATCCAAAAAGCTATGACAACATCTGCCTGTATTTCATTCGAAATCCCATAGAGACTGTTTGTTATGACATTTAGAAAAAAGTATCTGATTGGACTTGTTGGAAAATAGCGTATTGTTCAACATACATACATACATACTATCACGTGTTTATCCCTAATGGGGCAGACAGAGCATTTTGGGTCTTGCGGTTTTATGCAGAGCCCAGGGCCGCAAGACCCAAAAGCCACTTTTAGCGTCATGGTGAGCGCGAAGATGGAAAAGCAATCAATACAGTGATGGGTTGCTAGCCGCATCGCCTGTTAACATGATTTGCATTTTTTCCCTTTCCCTCGATCGGCTTTTACGATCTACGTGGGAAGAGAAGCAGCTGGTACATTCTAAGTTTTTTTATTTCTCCCAGACCAGCATGGGAGTCTCCCAGACCAGCATGAGAGGAGAGGTATTGTTCAATATATCGATTTACCTTATGTATTCTTACCTATTACGTTATTTGTAACAGTGGGCTTGCCCAACCAAAATCATCCAAATTTCTTTTAATAAAAAACCGGTCAAGTGCAAGTCGGACTCATACATGAAGGGTTCCGCACTTCCGTACAATGATTTTAAGCATTTAGTTACTGCCATTATAATGCTCGAGTAAAAAACACACGTTTCTAATATGAAGACCCTTTATTTTTTTACTTTATCTTTATTTAGGTATTTGTTGTTATAGCGGCTGCTGTATTTTAAACAAAATCGATGAACATTTTAAGTGTCTAGCTATTACGGTTCAAGACATAGAGTGCCAGACAGACATACAAGCAGACAGTGGAGGGTAGCTATGTTGGCAGCCTTTAGGTACGGAACCCTCACGTCGCATCATCTGACTTTACCACAAATTTCCTTCCTTCGTGAATTTTGCTTTCGGGTTTCCCCAAGGTTCTCTGTAAATTTAGGCAAATAAGTTTATTTTTCACTATAAAGTTATTACTTTTGATGAACAATATGGACGTGGACTGGATTAAAAACAAATTATTTTGTGTGTTTTTCATCTTCTCGCCCACCATGACGCTAAAAGTGTCTTTTGGGTCTTGCGGCCCTGGGCTCTGCATAGAACCGCAAGACCCAAAATGCTCTGTCTGCCCCATTAGGGATAAAGACGTGATAGTATGTATGTATTTTGTGTGCTAATAAGATAATATCACTGCCTACAAACATTTTGAACGTAATTTTAGATTTATTACTGCAGAAAAACTGATATTAAAGTCTCTAAGTCTTCCCGTGGATGTCGTAGAAGGCGACTTAGGAGATACAAGCTAAACAAAGCTTATAAACATCAATGAGACCTCTCCAACCCGTCTGGCAAGCGAGGAGAGTGTAGGCCAAGTCCTCTGGCTGCCCTGGCCAAGTATGGCTCTGGTAGTACAGAGAGGATCGTGCTCCTGCAGTGGAGATAAAATAACCTGATGGATGGAACTGATAGAACGCTATTGGTCGCCAAACTATGACGTCACAGTTTGGGATTTCATACAAATCTGATAGAAAATGTTTGTTTTGATCTGAGGTTTTGACGTTAAGAAAAAAGTATCTCATTTGACTTGTTGGGAACTAGCGGATTCCCACGTTTATTAATTTAGTACATATACAGGGTAAGGACTAAAAAATTTTTTGGCTCATTGGATAGATTATTAAAAAGTATGGTATACATATTTTTTCTTTTTTCTGATTAGCAAATAATGACGAAGATTTCGCGTGACGTCACGATCAGCTACGATTTTTGGCCAAAGGTGATGTAAATCACGTCCCCACTCTGAAACGTCAAAGCGCTGTATCTTTGTGAATTTTTACTATTTTGCTCAACTTTAAAATAGGTTTATTTTATAGGGTATAATCTAGTTGACGGATTAAATAAATATTTATTGACCGAGCGAGCGAAGCGAGCAAGGTCTACAATTCAAGTTGGGGCGAAAAACACATTGTTTGTATGTATGTTTGTATGTATGTATATATGTTCCACGATAACTCTCGAACCGTTGAACTAATTTTGATGATATTAAGAATGAGTGTAGCAACTATTCATAGAATTTTTAATTTCGTTTGGCATCAAAATCGGTTCAGCCATTTCTGAGATAAACGCATTTTTGTGAAAATAATTATTGGTCTATAACTTCCAAACCGTTAATCAGATTTGGGTGAAACTTGTCATGTCACGAGATAGTATTACTATATTTAACCGAATAAAATATTTTTGGTCATTAAGCAATTCTTTGAGGAAAAGTAATCTCAAAGAAATTATTTCTATACGACATTATTAGCTTATGCGCGTTGTAGAAATGGATTAAATGAAACAGCACCATCTAGCGGATTCTTGAAGAATTAAAAGGCATGTTATTTGGGGCATACCAAGATGTTATCAAACTGATTTTCGCTTATATTTATATGTTTATAGGTATAATGCTATCGTATAATGATGATGAATTGAGTTTGGATTTTAAATTTCCTATGTAACTTATTTAAGATTGCTATATATTTGCAGGCAAACCCGTGCCTTGAGTTCTTTCAAATGACGATAACTTTTTTTTAGGGAGTGCCTCCGCTGCCGGCGCCGGCTCCTAAAAATATCACTAATGGGAACCGGCGGTTATACTGCATTATTTTGAGGTTTGACTTAGTTTGATTGATTACTACTCGTAAATTTAGCAATTTTGTTGAGCAAACTTTGGTTCAATCGTTATCGCTGCTTGTCTGTGATTCTGAAGTAGTATTCGTGATTATGCTTCGAACTAAAAAGAGATCAGCGTCAACCAAAGCCCGCGAAGTAGCTTTACGTAGAGAGTTAGAAACTAATGAGAAGCGGCATGAGCATCTTTCGCAACTAAAGGAAGATGTCAGTACTTCTCGTGCCAATGAGAGCTCATCAATCGCTTAAATCAAGAAATCTTTCCCAACGTAAAAGGGAGCTTCGTCAGCAAGAAAATTCGGCCGAACGCCTCTAAAGCTTGTGTTCACAGCGTGGGCACGCAAGGGAAGTAATAGAGCATGAACTATTCCCTGAACTTTAAGCGCTTGCACTCAATTCGTGAGCACGCTGTGGAGGTTCGAGAAGAAGAATCTTCACCAGAACACAGATTCCATTCCACCCATGATCCGATCGCGGAAGACTGGCCAAGTTTCATGCTCACGTACGCAATTTTCATTGACATTTGCCTAGGCAGTAACTGTGCACAAATCGCAAGGACTTTGAATAAAGTAGTCGTAGATATTGGCGTAAAAGAGTTGGCGACCGTGTGTATAATCGTACATACGTTGCTCTTTCAAGTTCGAAACGTCTTACGGATATTGTATTTGATCCAGGTTCTAAATTAATTCGTTTTGAAAAAAAATGAACTTATCAGCTCAGAATAGAAGAAGAAAGAAGGTTGTAAAAATTGAAAAAAAGACACAATTTTATTGGATATTAAAATTCATTTTAATCTGGGGGCACGGGAATGCCCCCGCCAAGACGAGCCAAGCGGAGCGCAAGGGCACTACCTACCTTTTCTTGAATTGTTTCGTCGTTTTTTGAACTCTCATAACTTTGGTTTGGATAATGCTAAATAGTTAAAAATTTCAAGATATATTGACACCAATACAGTCATTAAAAATACAAAGTGTGAATATCGTAGCTATTATACTTTAGATTTTATTAATGTCTGAAAGCCCCCGATTTCGTCACTGATTCACTCACTGATCATCAAAATTCTTAAGGTACTTCCTGAAGTCCTAGAACGCTGAAATTTGGTATGTAAGCTAATATTACTACAAAAACAACAAAAAAAAAAACAAACCTAACCTTTCCCCTCGGAATAGGAGGTGGAAGTTTGTAGACGTGTGGCTTGGCCGTTTTATTTCACACACGGTAAGGGCGCATAGATCAAGAATCTTGGCTCTACGCTCTACACGAGATCTGAACGCTTTTTCATAGATTTTGATTAAGGGGTAGTGTAGAGCTTGTAGGTTTAGAGCGTGTAGTCTTTAGAGCTTGGCTTTATACGAGATCTGATAACTTTTTCACAGGGTAAGCTATGTAGACTCGTCTTGGCAACATTTTTACATTAAAATGTTTTTGGTGGGATTTTATTTTGGAATAATAATCGCGAGGTCTAAGTTCGCGGCGAACCACTAGTAATTTACCCAGTCCTCATCTATTAAGTGTTAATAGTATTTTACGCAACAGTTGTATAAGAAGGGTTAAAAAATGCAAGTAGCGCAGGTTACGATGCGAGCTTTAAATGAGCATTTTTGACGTACTTAGTTTTTCTACGACTATATTTACTGAATAAAATACGAAAATAAACAAAGAAAATTATGAAAATGTTTAACATATGTTTTGTAGATTCTAGGTATATGTGGTAAACTTTATCCTTTTTACGTGTAAAAGTGCCTGTAAAGGTCTAATTACTGAAAAAACTGAATTCTAATAATTAGATTTTTTTAAATCCTAGTGACTGTGTTATAAAATCATTTTTCTTAAACGTTGGCTGTAAAGTAGATCTAAAGAAAAAAGTTCTAGGTCTAGGCTAAGAGTATCTTTTTGACGAAATTACAACGTCATTTTCTTCAAATATAGGAGTGAGACCGTGGCGACATCTCACTATCTCTTTTGTACATACATACATACATACTATCACGTCTTTATCCCTAATGGGGCAGACAGAGCATTTTGGGTCTTGCGGTTCTATGTAGAGCCCAGGGCCGCAAGACTCAAAAGCCACTTTTAGCGTCATGGTGGGCGAGAAGATGGAAAACAATCAATACAGTGATGCCCATCGCCTGTTAAAATGATTCGCATTTTTGCCCATTCCGTCGATCGGCTTTTACGATCTGCGCGGGAAGAGAAGCAGCTGGTACATTCTAAGTTTTTTCGTTTCTCCCAGACCAGCATGGGAGATGTCTGTCTGTGATGTGTGTCTCTTTTGTACGTTTTTATTATTTATAAGTGACGTCAAGAGCGCTGTACGTATAATTATACTATGACTAATGTATAATAACCAGCCAAGTGCGAGTCGGAATCGCGCAAGAGAGGTTTCTCGTACCATTACCTATTAAAAAATCGCGTTTGTTGTATGGGAGCCCCCTAAAACATATATCAAATATTTTACAACAGAAATACATCATCTGTGAAAATTTTAACTGTCTAGCTATCACGGTTCATTTCTTTTTCCGGTTTCCGTTTCCGGTGATCGAAAAGTAAACACGTACGTCAGTGCTCTCCGCAAAGAAATATTAATTGCAGTGAAATTAGTGTGAATCAAAAGTGTCTTTATGCTAAATCCAGCACAATAAACAATAAAGAACATTGTTTAAAGTTTTCTTTGGGGAAAAACTATCCACTTCGTGATAAATATCGCAAAAAAATCCTACAAGATAACCGAAAAAGTGCAAATAATCACGTCACGCACCAGACAGTTTTACCGAAGTACCCACTTAAAAACATTAAACTACAAATTATCATTGACAGTGACGCATACATCAGTGACATTCCACTGACGTTGGCAGTGATAGGTACTCCAGTGTTGCCAGTATAAAAGTTAACTACCAAACTAGAATTATCATAAAATGGAGAAAAGTATGGAACTACTGTGGTCAAAATTAGATGAGAAGCTAGACAAACAAGCTAAACTAATAACTGAGACAGTGACTATAAATATCATGGAGGCGATAGACCAGAAATTAAGAACAATTACAGAAGAAAACACATTACTTAAATCGGAAATATCTAACTTAAAGCAAAAGCTTCAGTCAATAGAAATAGAGAAAAGAAAATATAATTTGGTATTTTTTGGGATAGAGGAGAGAGGAAAGACAGAAGCGGAGCTAATAGACCACATCAAAGAAACTATAATTGAATCAGGAACACACCTGGATAGCCAGGAAATCAAAAATGTATATAGAATCGGCAAGAAAAATAACAAAACCAGACCTGTTATAGTCTCTATTACATCCATGTGGAAAAAGCATCTGATATTGAAAAATAAAACTAAACTACCAGAAGGAATTTATGTTAAGGAAGACTACTCTAAAGAAGTACTCGAAAAGCGAAAGCAGTTACAACCTCAAATGGAAGAAGAAAGGAAGAAGGGAAACATTGCTTTTATAAAGCATGATAAATTAATAGTTAAGAAACCAGCAGACAGGACCAATGATAAAAGGAAAAGGGAAGACTCAGGCTCACCAACCACCTCAAGGCAGAAAAAGTTAAACACTAAAGACATCCCAACACCCCCAACCAGCAAGGGAATAGTAAAAGAAGCCATAAAGCCCAGTATCCTTAACTATGTTGGTCGAGCAAGAGCTTCTTCTCTATCTGATGCCTCAAAAAACTGATAAAGACCACCGGCACCCAAAACCAACCACAAGACGTTACTAAAAACATCAAAACAACCAAAAACGGAAAATGCACCCCAAGCCGGCTGGTCACCGTGGGGGAAGATGACCAAAACCCTCCAACAAAGCTACTGAAAAATAAACGCCAAAATAAAAATATAATAAACATTGCAACATATAATACGTTAACCTTGAGAACCAATGAAAGCCTGACAGAACTGATCATGGCTCTTAAGGACATTGAATGGTCAATAGTGGGTCTGAGTGAAGTCCGACGCCTAGGAGAGAGTATAGAAGATCATGGAGATTTTGTGTTCTACTACCGGGGAGACACACCAGGCATGTATGGAACAGGTTTTTTAATAAAGAAAGAATTAAAACCCTTTATTGACGAATTCATTGGAGTCTCAGAGCGTATTGTAATACTTAATTTAAAGCTACCTCCAAATAACGAAAAGTGGACAATTGTGCAAATTTACTCTCCGACAGAACAATCAAGTAAAGCAGAAATAGACTCATTTTACTCTATGCTAGTAGATGCAATAAGAAACTACTCATATAACAATTTAATAGTAATGGGAGACTTTAACGCTAGAACAGGGAAAAGGGGAGATGGAGAGGAAATTATATTAGGTCCGTATTGTACAGGAAAAAGAACTAGAAATGGAGAAAAGCTCATACAACTAGCATATGAGAACAACTTAAAAATACTAAACACTGAATACAAGAAACGTGAAAATAACAGATGGACATGGATATCTCCAGAAGGTCACAAAAACGAGATAGACCACATATTAACAAATAAAAGCATAAGATTTGAAGATTGTAGAGTGGTAAATAACATTAATTTTAACACCAACCACAGAATGGTCAGAGCCAAATTACTATTAAACACTCCCAAGAATAAAAGACCTTTCATGATAAAATCAATTAACAATACGGTACTTGAAAGTACTGATGAACTAAAAGGAAAAATGCAACATTTCATAGAAGAAACAAAGGAATTAGATATACAAAGTAAATATAATAAATTTGAAGAACGTCTATACACAAACAAAAAAGGCATATCTGAAAGCAGGAATGAAAAGATAAAATGGGTCACAAACAAAACTAAGGAACTACTGAAAAAAAGAGCAGAATTATTATCAATCCCTAAAAAGACAAAAACCATAAGACATGAAATAAGCAAGGTAAGTAAAAAAATCAAAATACACATGAGAAGAGATCATCTAAAATATAGATTGGAACACCTAGAAAAATGCATAGAAAAGACTGGAGGCACTAAAAAAGCAGCCAAACAGCTATCGGTGAAAAAAGACTGGATACCAAATTTAAAAGATAAAAACCACAAATGTGAGAAACGACGCCAAAACATCATGTCAATAGCAACCAACTTTTTCACAGAACTTTACAAGAGAAAAGGAACTACACAAACAACAATCCCAACAGAAGATAAGCAAGTGCCAGACATCATAGACGCAGAAATAGAATTAGCATTGAAATCTCAAAAGAAGGATAAAGCTCCAGGAGCAGACTGTATCAGCAACGAGTTCCTCATCCTTAATAAAGATCACCTAATCCCAATTCTCAAACATATCTTTAATGAAGTACTACAAAGCGAGATAATACCTAGCCAATGGACTACATCAAATATTATACTGTTGCATAAAAAAGGAGACAAAAATGATATAAACAATTATAGACCTATTAGCCTATCATCAAATATTTATAAAATCTTCGCTAAAGTCATACTCAACAGAATATCCAGGACCCTTGAAGAAAATCAACCAAGAGAACAGGCAGGCTTCAGGAGCGGATACTCGACCTTAGACCATATTCATGTTATCAAGCAATTATTTGAAAAGGGTAAAGAATATAATATAACCTTTTATTGCTGCTTTGTAGATTACAGTAAAGCCTTTGACACAATAGAACATGACAGTATCTGGCAAGCACTAATGAACCAAGGCGTTGAACATAAATATATCAGAATACTTAAAAACATTTATGATAATAGCAAAGCAAAAATTAAATTAGAAAAGAAAGGTAAAGAGATTAAGATAGGAAGAGGGGTCCGCCAAGGAGACCCTATCTCACCTAAGCTCTTCACAGCAGTTCTAGAAGAAGTCTTTCGTAAATTGGATTGGGAGGAATGTGGACTGTCTATCAACGGCAAAAACATATCGCACTTGAGATTCGCAGACGATTTGATTATCCTGTCGCCAACGAGTGAGGGCCTACAAGCAATGCTTAATGATCTAGATAGGGAAGGTCGTAAGGTGGGACTGAACATGAACGCGCAAAAGACTAAAGCTATGACCAATGGGGAACAAGAACCAATTTCAATTAATAATAACCAAATCGAATATGTAAATGAATATGTATACCTAGGCCAAACGATCTCTGCCTTGGAAATAACTACAAAAGAAATAGATAGACGCATCGGTAATGCCTGGAAACAATATTGGAGCCAAAAGGAGATAATGAAAAATAAGGACACAAGAATGACCATCAAAAGGAAACTGTTTGATACCAGCATATTACCTGTACTTACATATGGCTGCCAAACATGGGCTCTCACTAAAGCACACATGAAAAAGCTACAAACTTGTCAAAACTCGATGGACAGGAGCATGATGGGAAAAAGGCTGTCTGATAGAATAAGAATTGTAAACTTAAGAAAATACACAAAAACAAAGGATGTAACAAGAACAGTAACAAAATTGAAATGGAAGTGGGCAGGACATACAATCAGAGGAAAGGAAAAATGGTCTCAATCAATAATGAACTGGTTCACAAGTTACAGAAAACGTAAGAGAGGCAGGCCATCTCGAAGGTGGGTGGACGACATCAAAGCTATTGCAGGCAACACATGGACCAGAGTGGCTAAGGATAGAGAGAAATGGAGGCAGTTGGAGGAGGCCTTTGCCAACCTATGGCATACAGACAGAGGAGGCGATGATAGTGTATAAGTGTTAGATTTAAGTTTGAAATGTAAAAATGTCTGAATAAAGGCTATTATTATATTATTATTATTAGCTATCACGGTTCATGAGATAAAGCCTGGTGTCAGACGGACGGACAGCGGACTCTCAGTAATAGGGTGCCGTTTTTACCCTTTGGGTACGAAACCCTTAAAACGAAGAAAATACGTATGCAAGGTTGTGGCCCAGGGATACGTTTGCTCGCAAAACAAACCACTGATTTTCAGCCACCACATTTTAGAACCCATTATGATACCTGCGACTTCGTTCGCGTAGACTTGATGACTCCAGCGTATCTGCATCAGGTTTTCCAGATCTTTGATTTTTATACCTCAACAAAAAATGCTCATCAGGCTAAGCAACTTTTGCTAAAACGTCATTTTTGTAATTTACTATAATTTGACTGGATGGTTCTGCATCAGGTGTTACATTTTTAAAATCAATTAGGCCCGATATGTTGCCCAGGCTTAACAGCTATATAATAAATAAAGTTTCATTTGAATCCGTCGAGTATTTCCGGAGCTTAGCGTGTACAAACAGACAGACATTTACTGTATTATTATATGTACCTACAGATATTACGAAATTTGCGACGTAAAACTTGTTTGTGTCGAAATACCAATTTTCAGGTATTTAGGTGTCCAGGTTTATAAACATAAATAAAACTACTTCAATTATTTTTAACTGTTTAGTTTTAACAGTCGGCATTCGCAACTACAGAACCCTTGACTCCGGGTGGCTGCGGTTTTATTGAAAATACCAAAATGAAGGTGCTCATAAACTCAAGTCCAGGCAAACGCTGACGAAGTCGTGGGCTACAACTAGTTTTACATCAAGCCTTTATCCCATATGGGGTAGACAGAGCATTTGGGTTTTTATGGCTATAAACAGGCAGAGTTCAGGGCCACAAGACCCAAAGGCCAATTTTGGCATAATGGTGGCCGACAAAGTGGAGAAAGATAAATAAACCAAAATAATTATTTTCTCCCATTTCTTCAATTTTAATATTGTTATGATGAAAAGTTTACTTAACGTAGGTACGTTTTGAGGTTTTGAGATTATTTTAACGTCATGAATATCTTATACCTTTAAACGAGCAATTCTTGTATGTATATTTATTTATATATATATTTATTTATAAATTTCTGTGATCTCGAAAACGGCTCTAACGATTTCGCTGAAAATTGGTATATGGGGGTTTTTGGGGGTAAACAATCGATCTAGATTAGTCTTATGTTTGGGAAAACGCGTGTTTTCGAGTTTTCATTCGTTTTTCTTTCCACGCAGAATATGGTCGCTAATTTCGGCGCGCGCGCCGCCATCGGCTTAGCTCAGTGGTTA
This sequence comes from Acrobasis consociella, assembly GCA_963555685.1. Lineage (NCBI taxonomy): Eukaryota > Metazoa > Arthropoda > Insecta > Lepidoptera > Pyralidae > Acrobasis > Acrobasis consociella. Next base: position 3,296,452 of record OY743106.1, read on the forward strand.
AGGATGCTGACCGTTAGAAAGAGTGTTACGGGTTCGAATCCCACTCGGTGACTTACTTTTGTTTTTTTTATGTTCAAGTTTATATATAATTTTTTATTTTGTACTGTTTTTAGACAAGTTTAAAAAAAATAGTTAATATAATTAGTTTGAGATAACAATATATATTTCTCATAAATATGTCTTACATTTAACTATACTGATTACGTGAATAAGATTTATGCTTTCGAGTTTTTATTTTATAGTGACTTATAAAGCAATAGTGCAAAACGAAAAATTTACCAATATTTACCGATTTTTCCGGGGTCCAGTGGCGCCCTCATTTAAAATAAATCGTTTCAAAGAAAACGGAGATATCATTTTAAATTGTGTCTTGACCAAGTTCTAGATACTTATTCAAAGCATTTTTTAAACTACTTTTTATAGTTAAAAGCGAGAACGTGAAGCTTTTCTACGCACATTTGCGAAAAACGGCCACTTTTGGCTAATGTGCGTAGAAAAGCTTCACGTTCTCACTTTAGACTATAAACTGTAGTTCATAAAATAGTTTAAAGGATTATCTAGGGCTTGATCAAGGCACAATTTTAAATGATATCTCCGTTTCCTTTTAAATGATTTATTTTAAATGGGGGCGCCACTGGACCCCGGAAAATTTGGGTATGGCCTTAAACACGGTTTTATGGATAGTTTTTGTGGCGCCATCTCTCGGATAATGCTATAAAAACTAACTACTACGCCTAGCGCACACGAGCTGTTTAATAAGAGAAAATGACAATAGATGGCGTTACTCCGTGACAAACAAATGCTCTCCGATATGAATATCGAAAACGGCAAGAAAGAGTGTTACGGGTTCAAATCCCACTCGGTGACTACTTTTTTTTATGAACAAGTTTATATATCATTTTTTAATTTATATTTGATTTTAGACAAGTTTAAAAAAATGTAGTTAAGGGGCTACCTGAATTTTCCGGGGTTCAGTGGCGCCCTCATTTAAAATAAATTATTTGAAAGGAAACGGTGATATCATTGAAAATTTCGACTTGATCAAATCCTAGATAACCCTTTTAACTATTTTATAAACTACTGTTTATAATTTAAAGTGCGAACGTGAAGCTTTTCTACGCACATTAGCTAAAAGTGGCCGTTTTTCGCAAATGTGCGTAGAAAAGCTTTATGTTCGCACTTTAAATTATAAACAGTATCTACTATACTATACAGATAATAACTACAGCGAAATAAAATTAAAATAATCTAATGTTTTAAAAAGACGTACTTTAATTTATAACCACGGATTGTCCGTCGGGATTTTTTGAAATATGTTGAGAAATGTAATAAAACGCGATTGGGGGCGCTGCGTTCGCTCGGCGCCGTTTAACAATATATATTTCTCATAAATATGATACTGATTACGTGAATAAGATTTATGCTTTCGAGTTTTGTTTTTTTTATGTTCAAGTTTATATATAATTTTTTATTTTGTATTGTTTTTAGACAAGTTTAAAAAATGAAGTTAATGTTTGAGAAGTAACCGAGCAAAGCTCGGTCGCCCAGGTACTTATCTTTAAATAAGGTAATGGTAATAAAATTGTACACGTTTATCGCCAACGTCCATACCATGTTGAAAACACCGGTTCTCGTCCGATCACCGAAGTTAAGCAACATCGGGCGTAGTCAGTACTTGGATGGGTGACCGCCTGGGAACACTACGTGATGTTGGCTTTTTGGTTATTGTTGTGGCTCTTGTGTAGCATGTGTAGTTGTGCCCTTCTTAGAAGTAACTAACCTGAGTTTAGTTAGGCAGTTAAATAAATGTAAATAATCTTGATATGTCTTTTTATAAAAATATACACTTTATAAATCAATACCTTTGCAAATTACAAAGTACCTAATTATGTTATAAATTATAAATGACAATCACTTTGTAATTTGCAAAGGTATTGATTTTTTATAGTGTATTTTTCAATGAAAGATTGATTACATACAAGATTATTTACATTTATTTAAATACCTAACCAAACGGAGGTTAGTTATGTCATGAAATTGCCGAATGAATGGAGCTAATAATAATAATATTTTAAATGCGAAAGTGAGTTTGTATATTTGTTTGTTCGTTCGTTTGTTTGTTACCACTTCACACTGAAACCACTGAACCTATTTAGAAGTTTGATATGGGTATAGTTTGATACCCAGGATTAATGATTAATTCTGTGACCCACGGAAGGACATAGGATAGTTTTTATCCCGAAATCCCCACGGGGAGCGAAGCCCACAGGCACTGCTAGCATATAATAAAATCGCTTTTTTTTTTAACAATTTTTTTTTATTCTCTAAAGTAAAACATTCAAAAAATAATAAAGATGGACAAATAAAAATGAATGTATGAAGTTTAGGAGGTTTAAAAGAGCAATTTAAAACATTTTTAAGTGAAATAATAGTCGAAAGCATTAATACTGCTTTACACTGGCGGGGCATTGACTATTATTTTTTTACATTTCACGAGAGAGAAGTTCCTTTATTCCAAGAATATGTCATACAGCTCTCTCAAATCGCACACTGTCGATTTTGAAACTTTTTCTTGACTTTGCACCAAAGATGTTCTATCGATCTACTGTTTTTGTGAAGTCAAAGTCAAAGTCGAAAATCAAATTATTTATTTGGCAATGCTGCCAGCCTTCTGGGCAGTTTTCCGCAAAGGAAGGATTTAATGAATATTTTTAATTTATAATTGTATATGTTTATAAGTAATTTATTTTTAGCCAGTATTTAAGTTTATTTTAGATAGTTTAATTTAGTGTGATATTTATTGTAAATACTGTTATGTAGAAGTAACTCAAATATTTTTTAAATTTATCTTTAGATGAAATAATTTTAATTTTTTGTGATTTCATAAACGGTAAATGTTGACGTCAGATCGTTTACTTACAGCTAAATTTACTGCCGTTTCCTAAGCGCAAGTACAGAAGAAGCGGCAACAAACTGTACTGGAGCATTTTCTCCAAAAACGTCAAGTAACAAAATAATACTGTTATTGAAATTAGATATTTGGACTAAGAATACATTGTTAAGTCATAATTTTTAATTAACCGTTATATCAAATTTGAAATTAATCTCAATTTGTAATTAAACATGTACAGAATGTAATTAAATTATGAAATTGTGGATATACAGATACAAACCTGTAAGCGGGACCCGCACCAAGCTCAAGCCAGACATTTTGAAGAGGAAATAAACGATTTTATATATACATACATACTATCACGTCTTTATCCCTAATGGGGCAGACAGAGCATTTTGGGTCTTGCGGCTCTATGCAGAACCCAGGGCCGCAAGACCCAAAAGCCACTTTTAGCATCATGGTGGGCGAGAAGATGAAAAAGCAATCAATACAGTGATGGGTTGCTAGCCGCATCGCCTGTTAACATGATTTGCATTTTTGCCCATTCCCTCGAGCGGCTTTACGATCTGCGTGGGAAGAAAAGCAGCTGGTACATTCTAAGTTCTTTCATTTCTCCCAGACCAGCATGGTCTAATTAATCTACAAAATTATACTGTTATTGAAATTAGATATATGGACTAAGAATACTTTTTAATTAACCGTGATATCAAATTTGAAATTAATCTCAATTTGTATTAAACATGTACAGAATGAAATCAAATTCTGAAATTTGTGGATATACAGATACAAACCTGTAAGCAGGACCCGCACCAAGCTCAAGCCAGACATTTTAAAGAGGCAATAAACGATTTTATATATTGTTATTATTATTTTATTTATTTAATTACATACATTAGATTTTTATAATATACTAGCTGTACCCGCAGGCTTTACTCTCCGTGAGAATTTCAGAATAAAACTATCCTATGTCCTTTCCCGGGTCTTAACCCCTTCGCAACCGCCAATACCAGACACAATAGAAAGACAATGAAATGCCGTCGGATCTTTACGGGTTAAACGATATCCATACCAAACATTTAAATCAGTCCAGCCGTTCAGGCGTGATGGCGTGGCCAAGGGAAACAGGGAGTTCAGGGGTTCCGTATTCAAAGGGTAAAAACGGACCCTATTAATACTTCGCTGTCTCAAGAACCGCGATAGCTAGACAGTTGAAATTTTTACAAATTATGTATTTCTGTTGCCGCTATAACAACAAAAACTAAAACCAAAATAAAATAAATATTTAAGGGGATCTCCCACACAACAAACGCGATTTTTTATAGATAATGGTACGGAACCCTTAGTGCGCAAATTCGTTTCGCACTTGGCCAGTTATTTAGGAGTCAATCGTTGGATTGAGCCACACCAACCCAAAATACTTGCGACTTAAGGCCATACCCAAACTTTCCGGGGTCCAGTGGCGCCGCCATTTGAAATAAATCATTTGAAAGGAAAAAAGGAAAAGGCAGAAAATTTGGGGTTAGTTAGAGCCGATTGAAATTAAGAAGCATCCCAAGACTTATGCTCTAATTTTACGAAGAAGGAAAAGGGTTATGGTCACCTTTGACAGCCGAATATCCATCGCAGTTCCTCAGTCTGCCAGCGACCATGACAGCAGAAGGGTCTTCGAAATATCTGGCAAAAAACGATATTAATGACGGTAAGTCCCGTAATACTAATAAAATGCCCATGGTCTGTTCTAAATGGACCGACAAGGTTAGTTCTTTTATTAAAAAAAATAATCTATGTCTATGGATCCAGACTGGATCCTAATTTTTTTTCACTGAGGTGAAGTTATCAGTGTAAGACAGATCGTCGTGACGTCACAATACAAAACTGACTGTTAATTTTATACAAGCTTTCGCCAACGTCCATACCACGTTGAAAACACCGGTTCTCGTCCGATCACCGAAGTTAAGCAACGTCGGGCGAAGTCAGTACTTGGATGGGTGACCGCCTGGGAACACTTCGTGATGTTGGCTTTTTGGTTCTTTATAATGAAACCCGTTGATGTCTTTATTTAGGAATTAATTTTTAACGCAAATAATGTTTTTTTTTTTCGTTATACACAATGTTTTATTCGAATTGAGTTAGTCATTATTGTGTGCAATATCTTTAAGCTATTACGGTTCAATCAATCCGTTCTCCGTTCAAGAGATAGAGCCCTGTGACCGTGTGATAGACTTCGGTAAGTCCCTTTAGTTACGGAACCCTAAAAACTCGTCATCTTTGTTACTGATTGTTCATTGCGTTCCGAAAAAGAAATACCACAGAGTACATTATATCAAATACACAGTTCGTTTTATTGTTTTTCCTGTGTGTAAGTGGCCAACACACTGGTGTCAGATTTTTAAGGCTCGGAGCTCGACTAATTTTTATACCTACCACTTGTGGTCACCCATCCTAATGTGGGCCACGGACCACGCCCGATGTCGCTTAACTTACAAAAGCGCCTAGTCTAGTAATGCCCACTCCCGCCGTTTTTTTATCTTATAAATCATTTACAATGTGAATGGTAACGCCATCTTTATATTTCCCTTCGCTTTATTAAATCATAATGTGGTTCATATCAGCCACATCTAAGCATGCGAGGACGGTGTCGGTTGGTATCTATAATATTCAGTTCAAGGGGAATTTAATAGATGGCGCTGATTTTACCTACAGCTAATATATAGTACTCAGTACCTACCCTTAATATTTCTGAAAAAATTACTGTAATTTAATGTCCAAGATAGCTGATGATAAAATATTTTGTTTTTAATATTCATAGTTATGTATGACATATATATTCATGTATATTCCTTTGTAAGTTAAATTTCAAACTCATTGATGTGATATGAATAAAACATAACTTGCATAATATATTTTTTGTAGATCATTATTATTAATTCTAGTCTCACATTAACTTACATAACACTTTTCCTACATTGACAGAAACGATAATGTACGTGTTTGATTATATTTTTTTGTATTTGCCTCGAAATTTATAGTTTCAGCAAATATATATAGATGGCGCCTTTCCAAACATTGTAAACCTGAAACGCGCTATGGTGTTTTTTTTGCGTTTAGTAGGGTCTCCCGCCTGATCTCAGTATCGTCACTCTGGTTTCCCTTCATAACGCATAAATCTTTCGCCTTTTACTAAAGATTTCCGTGGAGGGGAACACTCAAATGAGTCTTAATAATTTTTTGTCGGCTCTGCTTAGGCGGAGCCTTATAAATCATAATATTCATCATGAATGAATACTAGGACGTATAGTTAGTAACTTATCTATGTATGAAAGGGGCGACTACGCAAACTCTAGTAAAGTCTGATTTTTAATTCTGTAGAATTCTGACAGCTGTCATTTTTTGACATATCAGAGATCATACAAAATTTCTGGCCGGGCACATTTTTTTATTAAATTCCAGATTTCAATAAGAGTGTGAACATCTGAGTCTACACATTTTATTTGATAGTGAATGTAACCATTTAATTAAGTGCGGTGCTCCAAATCAAAAGGGGATTTACAGCGAGTAATATTTTGATCAGGAACAGTTGAATAACTGACATAAAATACGAAAAACTGTAAAAAATAATTGATTAAACAAACATACAGATAAATCCAATTAGCTTTCCACCGAGGTCAATTTGTGGGAATGGCTTATACGTCCTTTCCAGCGTGGCTAGTATGGTCAGGGCGACAATTTTTTTACCTTGTAATTTGTCGCATTACGCGTAATTTGCCGCAACCAACATAGACAAAATTGAGCGACAAATTAACTTTCATTCATAAAACGTATTTTATCTCTTGCCTAACTCACGTGCGAGCATGGTTTTGACAGGTCAATGTAGACATTTCGACGGTTGGCAACGTGAAATCGTGTAAATTTGTCGCCGATTTGCTAGACCCACTTAAGACTCAATTAAAATATTTTCAATCGTATTTAAAACAGTTATTCCATCAAACTAACACTTAATGTATAATTACACATTTAAATGTAGGCAGACATCTTTAAACAAGGTATTATTGAAGTTTTACAAACATAACAAAATATTTAATTACGTAACTGTAACGCCATCTTTTGATGAATACAACAACTACTTTGGCGGTGAATCCGCCGCCGGCCGCCGTCTACTGAAGTGCCATTTTTGAAACGCGGAATCACCTTAACGAGTGGTTTTTCCATACAAAAATCGTTCGTTTAGTGACTCCGCGTTTGAAAAATATACCCCCTGGGCAGCGTTGTTTTTCTTTATGTTGGCTGTACTGTACGACATGAGTTGAAACGTTCCGTTGCACATTTATTGTAATAACATTTCATTTTTATAAAGTTTAATACTTTTGAATTGCAATATTTTTTCTATAAATTATAACGTAATTATATAAGTCTTTTATCTAACGTCATTGTCTTACAAAACGCGTGTTTAAATTTAAAACTATTATATTTTCTTAGCAGACATTAGGAACTCTGTTTATAAACTGCCTGCGTGTGACGACTCATTTTACTACGTGTCCATTCATGAATTCAGGCACGTGCTTTCCATAGAGACACAAAGACATTGTCTACCCGGAGGTTCCCTAATATATGCGCATTTTTTTATTTAAAAATAAATTATAATAGGCCCTATTTTCAAATAAACGCGCGCTTTCCTGTCCATCGCGCAATATCCTGGCTACGTACTCGCTTACTTAGGGTAGGTATACGTATATATATACGCAGTACTCTAGGCAGCTACCTAGAAGAAAATTCTCCATAGTGTCTCGATTTACACACATTCACAGTGCACTGATAGGAATTTGCGTCTGTAGTCTGATCGTCTACGTATTTCATCGACGCACACACACGCGAAATTTCCGCACACATAACCAATATCTAAGACAAGAGCTAATGCATGCCATTTTTAAAACGCGTCTGTCATAAACAAAGCTAATTATTGTATGGAAAAACCATTAGGTTAGTGAAACGCTTATTTTCAAAAATGGCCATTATCTTTAAGCTAGTTCTATCTCAATAATCAACGTTTTTTATCTCTTTTCACTTTTGACCAATAAGGAATGATATCGATTTCGAGCCTTTTCATTTGTTCCCTAATGCATTGACGTGATGAAAAATAGAAAGTTATTGGTTCTCGCTTGTGTTACGCTACCAATTTAAATACGCAGAAGATGTTCGAGGATAAAATGAAATTACGTAAACTTTTGTGTTAGTCGTATATATTTGATATTTTTTCTTGTCCAATGATAATTATTTGCATTGTTGCATTACAATACAAATGATTACGATCTGCTCTGAATCTGAACTTTGTTTGCGATATTAAATGAAATTAGGAGAAAAACTTTATTACCGCTTTATATGGAAAGTTGTTCATGTAAAAGTTGTGCGCCAGGTGTTTGATTGCTAAATTTTGAGGACAAAAGAGCAATAATCATAAATGGCCGATGCCAGCCTATTTTGGATTTCATTCAAACAAGCGGTAAGCTAAAAAGAACATTTAATAGTATTAATCAATATGACGCGTTTATGTTGCTCTCGGGATGTAAACACACTAATAGGGTCAGTTCAGTCAGAGAGTTTTTTTTTGTCCCACTGCTGGGCAAAGGCCCCACAATTAGTCTATCCTGCAATAATCGGTAATGCACGTCCCTGCATGAATTTTATGTTATCATGTACATTTTTACAGAGGGAAGATATGAAAAGACTTCTCAGATAAAACACCATGCTTGCCTCGCAGGTTCTTAAACTATCTCCATAACAAATTTAATCTAAATCAGTTCAGAAAAAAGTTTTTTTCAACAAAAAAAAACTTAACAGAAACATGACAAATATAACAATCAATGTGACAGTCATGTCATGACGTGACAGCTGATGGTCGCATCCTTTATTTTTTAATTTTTGTGCTTGATGGATTATGTACGAAAAAAATATTTAATAAACTTTTGGCAAAAAAGGTTGATGATACATGAATTAGTAGGGAGTGATGCCAGGGAAATAAAAATAACCTGCTGACATCAAATTACTTAAAAATATAACTTTGATAATTCGGTATTAAAAAATGTTATAACATTTTAAATATACCAGAAAGTTTAAAGTTTATCATTATCTTGGTAAAACATTAAAATTAATCAAGATTTATTTTTTTTATCGCCATTATACGCGTTCCCTTTTTAGCTGGAGAAAACTTTTTTAGTAGCAACACTTATGAATTATAAAAAATTAGACTTTAGTAGGTATCAAGTTTCAGTAACAATATCAATTATAAAATAATACAGTAAAAATCGGGTGTCTGTACCTATGTACATTTAATAAATTTATGAAAAAATGAATGCAGGCGATACATATAAAAAGTAACAGAACACAAAAAAGAGAAAAAAATTGTTTGTATGTATGTGAATGTTGATTTTCGCGACTACTGGACGAATATTTACGCGAAAGAGAATTGATATATTTACGACAGAGCATTATTTATTTCACTGGTATCAAAGGGGAGTTGCGTTTGTTAATTTGAGTCTTACTGTCGCCAATGTCCATACCACGTTGAAAACACCGGTTCTCGTCCGATCACCGAAGTTAAGCAACGTCGGGCGAAGTCAGTACTTGGATGGGTGACCGCCTGGGAACACTTCGAGATGTTGGCTTTGCTATTGATTTTCAATGTTTCGACTCAATTAATTATTTATTTTTTTGAATATAAACATTATTTTATTTACCATAACAAAATAACTAAACTGAATAATCTACATGACTCGATAGTGAGTTGTGTTACATAATGGCATCTTGTTTTTTACAAGCAATGTATCTTGTACGTATGTTTGTTTAGGTCAAATCTTACAACTAAATTTTCTACCAGGTGTCCTCAACCGATAGAGCTGAAATTTGGCGTAAGTACTTGTGTAAGTCAGATGACAATACAATATTATGGAGTCAATGAGCTGTTCTGATGATGGAGCCGGGAGATATTTGAACTATTATAAAAAGACAACCTCCACAAAGAGGGGCCACCACAATAGAAACTTTTGAACAAAAAATCTTTCAAATTCAGACTAGTATACACTAGTAAATAACATTCCTTTCCACATATTCCTTTGATTTGTTTTCCGCTGTTTTACATTTAGTTTCACAATAAATTATTTATTGAAAAACTTGACTGAAAAAAATATCATTTTATTTGGAAAATAATTTGGGGCCAGGCTCCTTTGCTGCCCTGAGGCCTCTAGACCCCTACATCCGGCCCTGGACGCAACTCCATCGACTTTGGGCTTATTTCATTTATCTTAATAAGTACCTACTTACACCACACAATAAAGCTGATAAAAAAAAATATTTTTTTTAAGTCTTAAAAAAAAATTGTACATAAACACGTGTAAAATCAATTGTTTTACTTCTTCACATATTCATTTCTTTTATTTCCTCTTGCATTCTGGTCTGAGAGAAAAGAAACACTTTGAATGTATCAGCTGCTTCCTTTAAGCGCAGATTGTAGAAGCCGATCGGGGGAATGGGTCACACATCACTTTTGATTCCTTTTCCACCTTCTCATCCAACATCACGCTGAGGCTGCATTTCCACTAAAGCGGAGCAGAGCGGAGAGGAGAGAAATTGACCAATCACAATGCTCGAAATCTCCGCTCCGGTTCAAATCAAACAGCGGAACGCAGCCTAAAAGTGGCCTTTGAGCCTTGCGGACCTGAGCTCTATCTGCTTAGAGCCGCAAGACCTGAAATGCTCTGTCTGCCCCGTTAGGGATAAAGACGTGATATTAGTCTTTTATTTACTGATTTTTAATGTTATTGAAACATTGTATTTAGTTCTTCATTTCCCTGCTGTACTTTTTTTTTTAAATTACCCGTTGATATCTTTTTACTGCATTTATTTTTAAAAGAAAGAAAATATTGTGTGACTCCAGTGTTGCCAACGTTTGAAATCAATTAATATAAAATAATACGTTTAGTTAGACAGAGCCGACTTATGCCAATACATAACTAACGTAAACCTATGATTTAGTAAGGCTGGATGATAGATGGATCAAACTCAGACAGGCTTGTCGTGATGTCATTATAACGAAAGAGTCGTAATTAATTTTATTATATCTGTTGCCAACGTCCATACCACGTTGAAAACACCGGTTCTCGTCCGATCACCGAAGTTAAGCAACGTCGGGCGAAGTCAGTACTTGGATGGGTGACCGCCTGGGAACACTTCGTGATGTTGGCTTTTTGATTCTTTATATTCAAGCGCTTTTTGTTTTTGCGCGTGGCTTTTTGTTTTGATGCAATAAAATATGTGCATTTTGAACAGACTTCAAAAAAAAGAGGAGGTTATCAATTCGACGTGTATATTTTTTTTTTGTGTATGTTACCTCATATCTCCGTCAAATATGAACCGATTTAAAAAATATATGTTTCGTTTTAACCCTTAGCCAGGCCTGGCGATTATTTTATCTTTATATACAGATATACACGTCGAATTGATAACCTCCTCTTTTTTTTGAAGTCTGTTCAAAATGCACATATTTTATTGCATCAAAACAAAAAGCCACGCGCAAAAACAAAAAGCGCTTGAATATAAAGAATCAAAAAGCCAACATCACGAAGTGTTCCCAGGCGGTCACCCATCCAAGTACTGACTTCGCCCGACGTTGCTTAACTTCGGTGATCGGACGAGAACCGGTGTTTTCAACGTGGTATGGACGTTGGCAACAGATATAATAAAATTAATTACAACTCTTTCGTTATAATGACATCACGACAAGCCTGTCTGAGTTTGATCCATCTATCATCCAGCCTTACTAAATCATAGGTTTAAAAATTAGTTTTTTTATTATCATCCAATCTACCATTATCTTTATATACAGATAATGGTAGATTGGATGATAATAAAAAAACTATTTTTTTAATTTTTTTTTATTCCTACAATTTCCTATAAAAAAACCCTCTGGTCTGGATATGACCACTGCCCATTTAAATATACATGATGTGGATTAGATCTGACCACTGCCCTGTTAGGTCACAACATGTAAGTATTGAAAAAATAAAGGTGAATCTACATATAAGCCTAATATTAAAAAGAGGAAAGATTTGTGTGTTTCTTTGTATAAAAATATTAATAAATATTAATGTCTCTGTGATGTAGTGGTTAAAAGACTCTGACACCAGGGTATCGGTTATTCTTCGATCCAAGAACCTATCTATCTACCATACAAACTATTTGATGTGTAAATATAATTTTGCCTTTATTTATATGGATAAACGCTTATAGGACAGTGGTTACATAATAACCACAATAAGTTTTTCCAGATAGGCAGAGGTTACATGTTGACCACAAACTTTCGGCGTAAATATTTCAAAGAAAAACAAATATCATGTAAAACCGAAACATATTACATATAATTCAACCTATCTGCTATTATAAAAACGCAAATAATATCACTTACCGGGATTTTTTCCGCCATTATACTAAAAAACACTTTCAATTTGCACAAAAATTCGCTGTTCGACCAATATTTTGACTTTGACAAGCGAAATGTCAAGTTTTTTTTCTAGAAGCGTATTTTTTTTTTCGTTCAGAAATCATCTGTATCATAGACAATAGACGGATGACATTTTGCGGTTTCTAGCTAGCATCTGCTCGTCAGAAAAAAAATATTTCTGAGGTGGTTCGCTATGTGATCACTACCTGGCTAAGGGTTAAAGAATGCATACTTGTAAAGTAATATATTGTCTTTGATTGCAAGTTAGTCCCATGTAATTTTATTTAAGATCGGAGAAAAGATCTTGGAGCTGGAGACCGAAATACCTCAATAATAGACAACTGCAGCTCAAATGTTTTAAGTATGTTACCTCATAACTTTGTCAAAATATGAACCGATTTAAAAAATATATGTTTCGTTTTAAAGAATGCATTGCAAGGTTGGACCGATGTAATTTTTTTTAAGATCGGAGAAAAGATCTTGGAACTGGAGACCGAAATTCCTTATTTACAGACCACTGCTGCTCATAACACTTTCTAATTTAAACCGATTCTAATGATTCAATGTTTGTTTGGAAGAATCGCTTATAAGATTAGTTTTTTATAATTTGAATGAAGGCCTGATGAAGGGTTTTGGATGTGTCTTTTATTAATATTAATACTTAATAAGCACTGAGGCCTTACATTAAAAGCTTGTATGAAAAAAATATTTTTATAATAATTACTTATTTTACTTCAATTGTCAATTTTATGATCACTATTTATTTAGTATTTCCAGAAAAGAACATTCAGTATACTTCCTGCTTTAAGGCCATACCCAAATTTTCAGGGGTCCAGTGGCGCCGCCATTTAAAATAAATCATTTAAAAGGAAACGGAGATATCATTCAAAATTGTGTCTTGGTCAAGCCCTAGATAACCCTTAAAACTATTTTATGAACTACTGTTTATAATTTAAAGTGCTAACTTGAAGCTTTTCTACGCACATTAGCTAAAAGTGGCCGTTTTTCGCAAATGTGCGTAGAAAAGCTACACGTTCTCACTTTAAACTACAAAAAGTAGTTTAAAAAATACTTTAAATGGGTATCTAGAACTTGACCAAGACACAATTTGAAATGATATCTCCGTTTCCTTTTAAATGATTTATTTTAAATGGCGGCGCCACTGGACCCCGGAAAATTTGGGTATGGCATTAAGCTGTGAAATAAAAACTTTTTGAAAAACCGACTTCAAATCGAAATGCACTAAAAAGCAAAAAATATTTTTTTTTTATATCAGATGTCCCTGAAGTTCTGGTTAAATAATCTCTACAATACTCATTATTTATTTGGAGTCGGTGCCAACCTAAGTACCTATTTTACATTGAAAACATTCATAGTACTTTAGGATACGCCACGGGAATCGAAATAATGTGAAAAACACATTTTATCTGCATATAATATTGCATAAGTAATTATTAACAACTCGAAAAAGAGCTGTAACTCGGCTGAACAGATCTTTACTTTTTAACAAGAAAAAATTTAAAATCGGTTCATTGATTTGGGAGCTACGACGTGGTAGGTATCCGTATTTTGGGCGTACGACGACGTACTCGTACATGTTAAACTTCTTGCAACTGGACTCTGAGGCAGGAAGATTGGCACCGACTCCAAATAAATAATGAGTATTATTGAGATTATTTACCCAGAACTTCAGGGACATCTGATATAAAAATAATTATTTTTAGCTTTTTAGTACATTTCGATTTAAAGTCAGTTAATTTTTTTTTTTCAAAAAGTTTTTATTTAATTTAACGCGTTCATGTCTTTTATTTATATGTAGATTTTTTAAATATTTTACCACTTGTTTATATTCAGAAACATTAAGGAGTGGAAATTAAATACTTTTTGTCATGTGGACATTTGGTCTCGATTGGGATGACTCCTGGGTAAAAGATATCATAGGTATCGATTTATATAATAATAAAAAAGATATGGAAATAAAACAGTTAGAAAAGACATCATTTAAATCTTATAACAACAATAGTTATCGTGATCATGATCTTTAGTTCTTATTAGCTGGCCAGACGGGTTGGAGAGGTCTCATTGATGTTTAAAAAAAAAGCACATATTGCACCAAAACAAAAAGCCAACATCACGAAGTGTTCCCAGGCGGTCACCCATCCAAGTACTGACTTCGCCCGACGTTGCTTAACTTCGGTGATCGGACGAGAACCGGTGTTTTCAACGTGGTATGGACGTTGGCAACAGATACACTAAAATTGATTACGACTCTTTAGTTATTGTGTGACATCACGACCAGCCTGTCTGACGTCAACTCAGTCAAAACAGACAAAGGTAATTCTATACAAAGACATAGTTTTTTTAATGATTCTATATAATATACCTTCCTATATGATGAATCCTGATGACCGCATTTATACCGTTGACCTACCGTTATTAGGGTTATACATCTATCATCCAGCCTTACTATAGATCATAGGTTTACGTTAGTTATGTATTGGCATAAGTCAGCTCTGTCTAACTAAACGTAATATTTTACACTAGCCGAAGCTCCCTGAAAATGATCATCGGGCTGAACAACTTTTGCTAAGGAGTCATTTTTATACTTCTTATGGTTTGCATCAGGTGTTCCATTTTCCACAATAAATTATACCTCATATGTTGCCCAACTTAACAGCTATATGTATAACAAAAAAAAACATTCGCATCCATTAAGTATTTCTGGAGATGAGCGAGATCATACATACTGACAGACAAAAAAAAATTAAAAAAATATTTAAATTTTTTTTAAGTGTCCGTTTATCCATTTCAGTCTAAAACACTAAATGTACAGACAAAATATTTTTACTGTTTAATTATATGTATAGATTAATTGATTCCATTTTGTACGGCAGCACTGGAGTCACACAGTTTTTCTTTTAAAAATAAATGCAGCAAGAAAAGACATCAACGCGTAATTTAAAAAAAAAATATATTTTTATTTATAGAGCAGGTAAGTGAAGAACTATACTTCATTTGGTTAGGTATTTAAATAAATGTTAACAATCTTGACGTCTTTTTATTGAAATCATACTTTATACATACATACATACTATCACGTCTTTATCCCTAATGGGGCAGACAGAACATTTTGGGTCTTGCGGCTCTATGCAGAGCCCAGGGCCGCAAGACCCAAAAGCCACTTTTAACGTCATGGTGGGCGCGAAGATGGAAAAGCAATCAATACAGTGACGGGTTGCTAGCCGCATCGCCTGTTAAAATGATTCGCATTTTTGCCCATTCCCTCGATCGGCTTTTACGATCTGCGCGGGAAGAGAAGCAGCTGGTACATTCTAAGTTTTTTCGTTTCTCCCAGACCAGCTTGGGAGGTAATTTATAATTAATAACATAATTACTTTGTAATTAGCAACATTATTGATTTATAAAGTGTATATTTTAATAAAAAGACATGTCAAGATTGTTTACATTTATTTAAATATCTAACCAAATGGAGTATAAATACAATGTTATCTGTAAAAAAAAAGACTACTATCACGTCTTTATCAATCGAGACCAAATGTCCAGATGACAAATAGTATTTGATTTCCACTCCTTAATGTTTCTGAATATAAACCATAAAACATGTGGTAAAATATAAAAAAATCTATAAATAAAAGACATCGAGTTTAATTAAAAAATGCACATATTGCATACAACAAAACTTCTGGAGTTATCGTCGAACAAACATACACTTATAATGGAAACGCCGGATTTTTCAAGTAGGCTTGAATAATAATATGTAGCGTATCACCATCTAGCGGAGACTTTTTGAATATTCTACAACAACGCCGGTGGCGCCCTCATATGAAATTAATTGTTATTTCAATGGCAAAGGTGTTAAAATTCTGCTTTAGTGAATATGGTATTTTAAAATTATCAGATTCTATTAAACAAGATTTTTTGTGAAATGTAAGCTGGTCAAATAATTATTAGAAGGTTTATCACTTTCAGTTAAGACCTTTAAAATGAAATTTAAATCTTATAATGTAATGTAGTGTATAAGCACCAAAAACTCCTAATTTCGTAGCTTCGTGAACTACTTATTCCATTTTCATAATTCAATGATTATAATTTCTTATATTTAGATGTTTAATTCGCTTATTACTCGTACATTACCGAGTTAAATTACCAGCAATTTACGTACAACAGAAAAAATTCTAAACATTTCACTCCAACCTCAGTATAATGTTCTGTTGTATCTATTTTTGTAATATGTTAGTATAAATAAATAAAAAAGTAGCACCTTGTTCTTTTCTTCATTTTTGTAACTACGTTTTTAGGGTTCCGTAGCCAAATGGCAAAAACGGAACCCTTATAGATTCGTCATGTCTGTCTGTCTGTCTGTCCGTCCGTATGTCACAGCCACTTTTTTCCGAAACTATAAGACCTATACTGTTGAAACTTGGTAATTAGATGTATTATGTGAACCGCATTAAGGTTTTGACACAAAAATAGAAAAAAAACAGTAAATTTTGGGGGTTCCCCATACTTAGAACTGAAACTCAAAAATTTATTTTTCATCAAACCCATACGTGTGGGGTATCTATGGATAGGTCTTCAAAAATGATATTGAGGTTTCTAATAGCATTTTTTTCTAAACCGAATACTTTGCGCGAGAGACACTTCCAAAGTGGAAAAAAGTGTGTCCCCACCCCCCCGTAACTTCTAAAATAAGAGAATGATAAAACTAAATAAAATATATGTTGTTCATTACCATGAAAACTACCAGCGAATATTGGTTTGAACGAGATCTAGTAAGTAGTTTTTTTTAATACGTCATAAATCGTAAACGGCAATTTACCTTTCATTCAATCAACTCAAATATAAAAATTAAAAAAACATACTACAAGACTTTTATATTGTTATTTGCTACTACGGAACCCTTCATGGGCGAGTCCGACTCGCACTTGGCCGCTTATTATTTTATACCTAATTACTTTTATTGTAACTTTATAAATGGTGTCCGTGGAAGACATATGCTGAGCCTAAGATGATATAATTACTAAGCTGAGCGGAGACCATTTTGGTGGATAATGATGATCTGGTAGTAACTGATAAATATGTTTTTTTATTTATATTTCTACTAAATGAACATAATGTCTTTCTTTCTTTCGTTGCATCAATAAAACGGGTTATGGCCTCCATGAAAGCTTAATTATAAAATCTTCAAGAAGTCTACTCTAGATGGCGCTACTCACCAAAACATACCTCACATTTAGTAGGCGCTATGGAGATTTTTTCGGTTCTGGTTGGGTGTTTTGGTCAGATCCTTGTCGTCACTCTGGTTTCCCTTCATAACGAATAAATCTTTCGCCTTTTACTAAAGATTTCCGTGGAGGGGAACACTCAAATGAGTCTTTAAAGTTTTTGGAAAGCTCTGCTTTGGCAGAGCTTCATTTCATAAATAAACGAATGACCCCAAGAAGAAAGTAACCATAACCACCACCTTCATGGTTAAATTTACTTTTTTTCCGCTTTTTTAATATAAATAAATATATACTTGGAAAATAAATTAAAAATTTAAGAAATTTGAAATAAATAAGTCGAAGGAGGGTAAACTTAAATATTTATTTAATTTATTTTATTTTATAGCGGCAACACAAATACATAATTTGTGAAAATTTCACCTGTCTAGCTATCGCGGTTCTTGAGATACAGCCTGGTGAGTGAGTTGACAGACAAACGAACCGACAAAGTAATAGCACAGAGTAATAATATACTACGTAATAGGGTCCCGTTTTTACCCTTTGGGTAGGGAACTCTAAAAAGTACTTTGGACTCAAAATAAAAGCTCGTGTACAATATTTTATTTTTTATTTTTATACACATTTATGTCTTTTATTTCCTCTTCCATTCTGGTCTGAGAGAAAAGAAAACACTTATAATGTATCAGCTGCTTCTCTTCTCGCGCAGATTATAAAAGCCGATCGGGGGAATGGGTAGCAACACATCACTTTTGATACCTTTTTCCACTTTCTCGCCCACCATTACGCTAGAAGTGGGCCTTGGTCTTGGACCTACGCTCTGTCTGCTTAGAGCCGCAAGACCTCAAATGCTCTGCTTGCCCCGTTAGGGATAAAGACATCAAGTCTTAAGATAAAGCTTTATTTTTAAAAACATTAAAAAATGTGTTTAACTCACTATTAGTGTTAAAAAATCTATAAATAAATGACATCATCAAAAACCAAAAAGCCAACATCACGAAGTGTTCCCAGGCGGTCACCCATCCAAGTACTGACTTCGCCCGACGTTGCTTAACTTCGGTGATCGGACGAGAACCGGTGCTTTCAACGTGGGATGGACGTGGCATCAGATATACTATAATTGATTACAACTTTTTCGGTATTGTGTGACATCACGACCAGCCTGTCTGACGTCAACTCAGTCAAAATAGGCGAAGGTAATTCTATACATAGACATAGAGCCCAGGGCCGCAAGACCCAAAAGCCACTTTTAGCGTCATGGTGGGCGAGAAGATGGAAAAGCAATCAATACAGTGATGGGTTGCTAGCCGCGTCGCCTGTTAATATGATTTGCATATTTGCCCATTCCCTCGATCGGCTTTTACGACCTGCGTGGGAAGAGAAGCAGCTGGCACATTCTTAGTTTTTTTTATTTCTCCCAGACCAGCATGGGAGTATATAATATAGGTATATTCATCTATATAGGTCATCAGGATTCATAATATAGGAAGGTTCCTGATGACCGCATTTATACCGATGACCTACCGTTATTAGCACAGATATAGATGTAATAGATAACGCACGTATCAAGATTTGTATGGAAACCAAGCGTGCCAACTTTTTTAATGCCTACTGTGACGTCAGACGCAATTTTAGTGATGGGAAATTCAAACCGATTCAAAGAAACCGCTCGCAACGATTTAAACGATTTATTGAAGACGCACGCCGCCGCCATGATCGTCTCGCTCATACCCATCGATTTTATATCTGTGGTCTCGCTCGCTCACTCCGCGCTCGCTAACCATACGATCGATTAACATTTAAGTTAATCGATTTGTGATAAAAATCACAATCGATTTTCTGATTGACGAATGATATGAAATTGGATAAACAAATGATTCTAAACGGAAAATTGTTTGATAATAAAGAATAAATATTTGTACTCAAATTATTTCAATTTAACTAAAATTTAAACTATACCAACTTATTAAAATTTAAATTAAAACTAAAAATTACAAATAATGTAAATATTTTAATTGAACTTTAAAAATAAAACTATTATTATTCTTAAATAACCGGCCAAGTGCGAGTCGAATTCGCGAACAAAGGGTTCCGTACATTATCTATAAAAAAACACGTTTTTACCGATTTCAATGCGTTTTTTAAATGTTGAAGCAACTTCCCTTGCGGTCGTTCTTAGCCATGTCAGGCTTGTCTCACTCCGCGTAGAGGTATCGAAAATATACCGCTTCAATGGGGGAAATGCAGTATGGACGACTCACTAACGAGCAATGAGCAGTGACGCACGCGCGGTTTTGTTCACCAACGTGTGACCAGTAGTTCAAAGAGCGACCATATTATATACATGAACTCTGAAAATATTACCCTTGTTTTCTAAAGTGTAAATTAGGAAATTAGCTTGTTTATAATCTATTAAATTGGCTCTTTAATAATAGTTTATATCATTCGTCAGTCCGATATCGATTAAAATCGATTATTGGTATATGTTGTAGAACGAACTACACTAGTCGCTAAATTTTACTGACGAATGAGAAATTGCCGGTACCACGACGTCGTAGCGATGCGCGACAGTATCGCTTGTTTCGATATACATTGCTTCTTAACACACAACGTCGGATCAAACGCTCAAAGCAAACGCGGCAATGTAATGTGAATGTAGTTTTTAAACCTTAATCTATACTTATTTAGGTATAATCTTGGAATCACCGCTCGGAATGCTTAAAAATTGTTTTAAAATGAATTTACGCATATTTTTATTTTTAAATAACTTAGCTGTGATAGGAAATATGTCCTTGACTTTGGGCGCTTGCAATTTTTGGGCTGTTGCAGTTTATTATCACGCTACGAGGCATTTTTTTATTTTTCGCTGCCGTCCGGCTGCAATCACAGACGCGCGCGGACTGTCAGTAGCGGCGGCCAACCTCGACGCTTTGTCTGATACCGGATTTACACATGCGTGTTCGCTATTCGCCTCGTCATTCGACGAAACATTCCACGAACTATTCGTGTACGAATGCCGACGCGAACTGCTGTTTACACATTCGTGTGTTGATTCATTATGAGATTCGCACACGAATATGGAGGACGTGGACATAATGGCGGCATGCACGCTACATTTACAATTATGTCTTTTACACCGGGTATTTACCTACGCTTAGGTATATACCTGTATGTGGTGGGTAGATTGGGATGTTTATTTAAAACCAGCCGAAGCCCGCGACTTCGTTCGCGTAGACTTTATGACTTCGGAAAATGCTCATCAGTCTGAATAACTTTTGCTAAGATGTCATTTTCAGGGTTCCGTACCCAAAGGGTAAAAAAGGGACTCTATTACCAGTATATTATTACTCTGTGGTAGTATATTATTACTCTGTGCTTTACTAAGACTTTATATATTACTAAAACTTCGCTGTCTGTCCGTCTGTACGTCTGTGTCATCAGGCTGTATCTCAAGAACCGCGATAGCTAGACAGTTGAAATTTTTACAAATTATGTATTTCTGTTGCTGCTATAACAACAAATATTAAAAACAAAATAAAATAAATATTTAAGCTTTTAGCTTATTTGGGGCTTCCATACAACAAACGCGATTTTTTATAGATAATGGTACGGAACCCTTAGTGCGCAAATCTGATTTGCACTTGGCCGGTTTTATATGTATACTGTATAGACTAGTGGACTTTATCCGTGTTATTATAAAACGCAGACTAGCTGTACCCGCGGGCTTCGCTCCCCGTGGGAATTTCGTGATAAAGAGTACACTATGTCCTTCCCCGAGTCTCAAATTATATCTATACCAAATTTTTTCTATATCGGTTCAGTAGTTTAAGCGTGAAGAGATAACAAACAAATATACAAACACACTTTCGCATTTATAATATTAGTAGGATACAAATTTAGTGAGAGTCCTCTAATTATATGTAGAAATGTATCAAAAGGTCATTTAATGTATAAAACAATGAATATATCTAAAAGAGAAAATAACAGATTAAAATCACTGATGCTATAAGTACTTATTAAATATAGAGATTTCATCTTATTTGATGTCTGATTGCCTATTTCAACATATAATTAGGTCTACACACATTTGCCCACAAAAAATGTTAACTTAGACCTTTCAAATTCAATTCGTATGTTTCCATACAAGTCATACAACGGGTACATATACGTCCTGTTGGGTCGGGCGCTAGCTGCCAACTGCCGGCAGGCGAAAGTGTAAACAGCCAGTTCGTGTTCGCTATTCGTGTCCTTTGATTCGTGTCCGAAAAACCGCCCTCAACGCGAACTCGCGAATCGCGAGGCGAATCACGAGGCGAATAACGAACTGACTGTTTACACATGCTAGTTCGTTATTCGCCTCGTCATTCGCCTCGCGATTCGCGCGAATGTGTAAACGCGGCATGAGAACTTACACGCGAAGTAGGTGCATTTAAGTCGTCTATCTATATCTATGTCTGTGGTTATTAGGGTTGATCCATCTATCATCCAGCCTTACTATAGATCATAGGTTTACGTTAGTTATGTATTGGCATAAGTCAGCTCTGTCTAACTAAACGTATTATTTTACACTAGCCGAAGCTCCCTGAAAATGCTCATCGGGCTGAACAACTTTTGCTAAGGCGTCATTTTTATACTTCTTATGGTTTAGCTGGACCATTATGGTTATGCATCAGGTGTTCCATTTTCCACAATAAATTATACCTTATATGTTGCCCAAGATAAACAGCTATACGTATAACAAAAAAACATTCGAATCCATCCAGTATTTCTGGAGATGAGCGAGATCATACATACAGACAGTCAAAAAAAAATTTAAAAATTGTTCTATTATTTTTTTAAAAAGAAAAACTTCAAGTGTCGCTCTATTCATTTTAGTCTAAAACTCTAAATGTACAGACAAAATATTTTTACTGTTTTATTATATGTATAGATTAATTGATTTTAAACGTTGGCAGCACTGGAGTCACACAGTTTTTCTTTTAAAAATAAATGCAGCAAATTTTTAAAAAAATATATATTTATAAAGTAGAGCAGGTAAGTGAAGAACTATACTCCATTTGGTTAGGTATTTAAATAAATGTAAACAATCTTTACATGTCTTTTTATTGAAATATACACTCTATAAATCAATACCTTTGCAAATCACAAAGTAATTATGTAATTTATAATTTAGAACATAATTACTTTGTAATTAGCAAAATTATTGTAATTAGTATAAATACAATGTTATCTGTAAAAAAAGACTACTATCACGTCTTCATCAATCGAGACCAAATGTCCAGATGACAAATAGTATTTGATTTGTTTCTGAATATAAACAATAAAACTGTGTTAAACCCACTTAATGTGGTAAAATATTTAAAAATCTATAAATAAAAGACATCTAGTTAAATTAAAAAATGCACATATCGCATGCAACAAAACTACTGGAGCTATCGTCGAACAAACATACATTTATAATGGAAACGCAGGATTGATCAAGCAGACTTGAAGAATAATATGATGAGTATCGCCATCTACCGGAGACTTTTTGAGGATTCTATAACAACACCGGTGGCGGCCTCATATGAAATGAATTGTTAAGTCAATAACAAAGGTGTGAAAATTCTGCTTTCGTGAATATGGTATTTTAAGAGTAATTTAACAGATTCCATAAAACAAGATTTTTTGTGAAATGTTAACTAATTAAATAATAATAACGAGGTTTATCACTTACATTTAAGACCTTTAAAATTTAATCTTATAACCTAAGTACCCAAAAGTCCTAAATACGCACGCTTCGTGACCTATACTCTTATCCTCCTACCCTCCTACAGGTACCTATTTCATTTTCATAATTTAATTATTATAATTTCTTTTATTCAGATGCTTAATTTGCTTTTTTCTCGTACACTCAGAACATAAGTACCTAGTTACATTACCAGCATAGATGAATGATTACTAATTGTCTTTGATTACCAGCAATGTACGTACAAAAGAAAAAACATTAAGTGGAAATAGCACCTTCTTTTTTTATTAATTTTTTGTTACTTCTTAATTTATTTTATAGCTAATTACTTTCATTGTAACTTTATAGATGATGTCCATGGAAGACCAGACATATGGTGAGCCAAAGATGATATAATTACTAAGCTGAGCGAAGACCATTTTGGTGGATAATGATGATCTCGTAGTAACTGGTAACTATGTTTTGTTATTTATATTTCTACCAAATAAACATATTTTCTTTCGTTGCATCAATAAAACGGGTTATGGCTTTCATGAAAGTTTAATTATAGAATCTTCAAGAAGTCTACGCTAGATGGCACTACTCACCAAAACATACCGAAATATTTAATAGGCGCTATGGAGATTTTTTCTTTTCTGGTTGGGTCTTTTGATAAGGTTTTTGTCGTCACTCTGGTTTCCCTTCATAACGCATAAATCTTTCGCCTTTTACTAAAGATTTCCGTGGAGGGGAACACTCAAATGAGTCTTTAGAGTTTTTGAAAAGCTCTGCGTAGGCGGAGCTTCATTTAATAAATAGACGATAACTGCAAGAAATTAACTATAACCACTATCTTCATGGTTATTTTACTTCTTTTCTGCGCTTTATGAACAATATATAATCGTACTTTAAAAATAAATGAAGGAATACATGAATTTCACATTTAAAATAAATGATGTGAAAGTCAAAATTTCATTTCTTTAAAAAGACGGATAACTGCAAGAAAAAAGTAACTATACCTAACCACCATCTTCATGGTTATTTTACATCTTTTCATAAAAACAAATACACTTTAAAAATAGAGAATCAATTTACGGAAAGTCATATTTGAAATAAGTTATTTGAAAAGAAACGGAGATATCATTCAAAATGTTTGTCTGATTATGTCTTAGTGTAGACAGTCGTGAAGCTTTTCTAAGATATTTTGTGCAAGAAACCACTTTTTGCAAATGTTTACTATGCTTCAAAACAGTAGTTTATAGAATAGTACAAAGGGTTTAATCTATGTCAAAAAATTTAAATAATATCTCCATTTACTTTCAAATCATTTCTTTTGATTGAAATTCATGTATTATGTTATTTTTAAAGTATATATTTTTCATAAAGCGCAGAAAAGAAGTAAAATAACCATGAAGATGATGGTTATAGTTACTTTTGTAGCTATCCGTCTATTTAAAGAAATGAAGCTCCACCAAAGCAGAGCTTTCCAAAAACTTTTAAGACTCATTTGAGTGTTCCCCTCCACGGAAATCTTTAGTAAAAGGCGAAAGATTTATGCGTTATGAAGGGAAACCAGAGTGACGACAAAAACCTAATCAAAAGACCCAACCAGAAAAGAAAAAATCTCCATAGCGCCTACTAAATATTAGGTATGTTTTGATGAGTAGCGCCATCTAGCGTAGACTTCTTGAAGATTCTATAATTAGGCTTTCATAAACCCCTAACCCGTTTTATTGCAGTGATAGAAAGAAAGAAAATAATGTTTATTTGGTAGAAATATAAATAACAAAACATATTTATTAGTTATAACGAGATCATCATTATCCACCAAAATGGTCTCCGCTCAGCATTTGTCTGTTCTTCCACGGACACCATTTATAAAACTACAATAAAAGTAATTAAAATAAATAGTTACAAAGATTAAGAAAAAATGGTGCTACTTCCACTTAATGTTTTTTTCTTTGTGCATTGCTGGTAATGTAACTAGGTTCTTATATTCTGAGTTTACGAGTAACAAGCGAATTAAACATATAATTATAAAAAAATATAAAAATTGAATTATGGAAATGGAATAAGTAGTTCACGAAGCTGTGAATGAATTTAGGAATTTTTAGGCTTAGGTTATAAGATTTAAATTTTATTTCAAAGGCCTGAACTGTAAGTGATAAACCTCCTAATAAGTATTTGACTAGTAAACATTCCACAGTAAATCTTGTTTCATAGAATCTGTTAAATGACTTTTAAAATACTCACAAAAGCAGAATTTAAACACGTTTGCTATCCCTAGAATTTTCTATACAAATGTAGTCTATGTTTTATTTTGAAACCACATGTCAGATTCCAGTGAAAAATTATAATTTTAAAGAAACTGCAATTATCTAGGGTAATAATTGATTTCCAACGTTAAAATACTAATAGTCAAAAATGATAACACACTATATTCAACTAAAAGTTCATATTTTTATTGTTAAAAACCAATAATACCCCTAGATAATTTCAATATTACAAAATTCTCAAAAGCCACTATTATGTAGACATAATAGTGGCTTTTGAGTCTTGCGGCCCTAGGCTCTGCATAGAGCCGCAAGACACAAAATGCTCTGTCTGCCCCATTAGGGATAAAGACGTGATAGTATGTATGTATGTAAAAACCAATAATACCCCTAGATAATTTCAATATTACAAAATTTGCCGAAATCGGGCATGTCGTTTCGAAATAAAATGTAGACTACGTTTGTATAGAAAAGTGTAGTTTGGTCTAGGGTAAGGGGTCTCTTAACAATTAATTTTAAATGAGGGCGCCACTGGCGTTGTTATAGAATCTTCAAAAAGTCTGCGCTAGATGGCGATACTCTACATTTTATTCTTCAAGTTTACTTGAACAATCCGGGTTTTGCATTATATATTATGTATGTTTGTTCGACGATAACTCGAGTAGTTCTGATATTAGATCTAGATCTTTGTATCGAAAATTCACCACACATCAAAACGCATAAAACTTGTTTTAAAAAATTTCTAATTTCCACTAATTTTCAACGTGTTCATCGTTCATTATGTTGACAATGTTTTTTTGTATTATTTGACTAATTTTATTCACAAGTTGACGTCAGACAGACTGGTTGTGATGTCACAATAACGACGAAATACTGTTTAAATTTTCTTATTCTTGTTGCCAACGTCCATACCACGTTGAAAACACCGGTTCTCGTCCGATCACCGAAGTTAAGCAACGTCGGGCGAAGTCAGTACTTGGATGGGTGACCGCCTGGGAACACTTCGTGATGTTGGCTTTTTTTTTTAATATAAATAATTTAACTCGTTGATGTCTTTTAGTTATAGATTTTTTGATTTTATGGGTTTAATGTAACTTTTTTAGTTTAATAATTTAATGAATCCTGATGACCGCATTTATACCGTTGACCTACTGTTATAAGGGTTATACATCTAACATCCAGCCTTACTATAAATCATAGGTTTATGTTAGTTATGTATTGGCATAAGTCAGCTCTGTCTAATAGTATTATTTTATATTAATTGATTTCAAACGTTGGCAACACTGGCTTCATACACATTTCCTTTTTAAATCGAGCTTTAACCTATTGTCCCACATACTAGACCTACTAGTGGGTCCACACGGGTCCACACCACAGGTTCACTGATGCAATAAGAAAAGACATCAACGCATAAAAAAATTAAAAAAGTTATGTAGAGCAGTTAAATGAAGAACTAAATACAATGTTTGTATTACATTACAAATAAGTAAATAAAAGACTCAATCACGTCTTCATCCCTAACGGGGCAGACAGAGCATTTGAGGTCCTGCTAAAAACTAAAACAAATGATTAAATTCGTGTTAATGAGTTTTTGAAAAAAATTACATTTTTATTGTGAGGCTAAAAAAAGCCTACACTCGATTGGTTGCGTCCAGAAGTGCTATTTTTGAAACGCGGAGTCGCCTAAACGAATGGTTTTTCCATACAAAAAAGCGTTCGTTTGAAAAATAGCACCTCTGGGCCCCGGATTTAGAGGTCTGGAGGCCTAGGGGCTACAAAGGAGTTGAGGCCTTTGGTCCCAATTTATTTTAATAAGATCAATTTTATCAATAAATAATTTACTGTGAAACTTAAGGTTAACAGCGAAAAACAAATCAAAGGAAATGTTAACTTGTGTTTACTAGTCAGAATTTGAGAGATTTTTTTCTTCTAAAGTCTCTATAGTGGTTTAGTGGTTTCTCCTCTTTATGGAGGTTGTCAATTCGAATAATCAGAACAGCTCATTGACTCCTGAATATTGTATTGTCATCCGATGTACACAAGAATGCCAAATTTTAGCTCTATCGGTGGAGGGTACCTGGTTGAAAGTTTTATTGAAGATTTCACCTAAACAAGCATACATACGAGATACATTGGTTGTCATTTTGTAAAAAACCAGATGCCATCATGTTACACAACTAACTACAGAGTCATTTAGATCATAGTTATTTAGTTCATTATTATTTGTAATTTAATATCAATTGTTATGTTATGTAACATAATATTAATTTATGTTAAATAAAATAATGTATGTACTCAAAAAATAACACACTTATTGGAGTCATTGAAAATCAATAGCAAAAAGCCAACATCACGAAGTGTTCCCAGGCGGTCACCCATCCAAGTACTGACTTCGCCCGACGTTGCTTAAGGCCATACCCAAATTTTCCAGGGTCCAGTGGCGCCGCCATTTAAAATAAATCATTTAAAAGGAAACGGAGATATCATTTAAAATTGTGTCTTGGTCAAGTTCTAGATACCCATTCAAAGTATTTTTTAAACTACTTTTTGTAGTTTAAAGTGAGAACGTGAAGCTTTTCTACGCACATTTGCGAAAAACGGCCACTTTTAGCTAATGTGCGTAGAAAAGCTTCACGTTCGCACTTTAAATTATAAACAGTAGTTCATAAAATAGTTTTAAGGGTTATCTAGGGCTTGACCAAGACACAATTTTGCATGATATCTCCGTTTCCTTTTAAATGATTTATTTTAAATGGCGGCGCCACTGGACCCCGGAAAATTTGGGTATGGCCTTAACTTCGGTGATCGGACGAGAACCGGTGTTTTCAACGTGGTATGGACGTTGGCATCAGTTAAAATAAAATTGATTACAAGTTTTTCGGTATTGTGCATAGATCTTAACATTTTAATCTCTTTGTCCCTAGCGGTGTAGATGTCGCCCAAGTCCAAAAGTCAGTTCAGTAGCTATATTACTTTAGTAGATGCGTGGGTGGAAAATGGAATAAACGGATAAAAATATGTTATCAGGCTAAATTCAGGTCATGATCGCAAACAACTTTCCCAAGGAACATATGTGAAAAAGAAAAAAAAATTGACCTCCCATACAAGTTGACTTATCAGCAGATCAGACTTCACACAAAAAACACGAAACAAAAATATTATTTTTCATACACAAACATTTTTTAACGTTAGGATTTATATTCTTTATGGTTAACCACATCATGAGGTGCTACTTTTCAAATGCGGAGTCACTAAACGAACAGTTTTTTGTATGTAAAAACCATTCGTTTAGGTGACTCCGCGTTTCAAAAATTACACTTAAGATACCTAAAAATATTTATTTTTGATTACTGATATCATCATTTCTGCCTGACGAAGAATTTACCAATTGCAGATGCAATCGCTAAAACGAAAAGAAAACTCAGATTTCGTATCAGAGAATATTTACGGGATCGCAATTTTAATATTTACCTGGAGTTATATTCATATAGACGATCGGTTTAGATCTCTATTTGTAACTCTATGGATCCAAGTAGTAATAAAGAAAAGATATATAGATATATAGGACAGATAGGCTCTAAAGGACTCGTACCCAGAACCGTAAAATAATTAAAAAGAAACCCTTCCCCTCTCGCCCCGCGCAGTGCATGTTTTCCATCTGCTTTGTAAAGCAGGAACATGTGTATGCCATAGACAATTGTATGAGTGAATATCAAAAAAAATGTACATCACACAAAATAAACACAATGGAATATTACAATTTCTGTCACACAAAGGAATTTGAGTCACACAAAAGAATATAAAGATGCATTCATACTGATTAATATTTGTTCAACTCGTTACAAATAAAACGAAGAGCAGCAGGATCAAAATATTTTATTGTCTCACTAGGCTAGTAATAGTAAGTATGTAGGTAGATACTGTAGGTGGATGATAGATGCAAAGAAAGTTCCGGCCAGGGCCGTACCATACGAACGATAGCGCTTTGCAGCATTTTGTAAAAGTGACACCGCCATCTAGTGATGTAAATGTGAACTTATCCCTTCTTGTTAGCATTTTTATGCATGACTTTTAGAAATCTTAACAATATTAGACGCATAAGGTTAATTTAATTTATATTATTTATAATGTAGGGTTTGGGTATAATTTAATTATATTAAATTATTATATTTAGGGTATCAATATTAGAAAAAAAATACAATTATTAAACACAATATTTATTTCAAGTAATAAAATACAATCATTCCACTCGAAAAGTCTACATGAAAAATTAACAAAACTAATCACATTAATCGCCGATTACTTTTCAAAATGAATCTACAGATAAACAAACTTTGTGCATAGATGTAATAAAAAAGGTCATCATAAACGGTTATAAGTAAAATATACGACGCAAAATTGCTGCTCCCATTTGAAATAAATTGTTTTAAGTAAAACGGATATGTAATTTATAATTATGGTATGAGCGCTCTTTAGATAAACCCTTTTTAAATTTTATAGAATGCAAATAAATGTTTTAGAGCTAGTCGCATAGTTTTACTCGGCGCTTCGGCCTAAAACGGCCACTTATGGTGTAAGTGCCCAGTAAAACTAGGTGACTAGCTCTAAAATATTTATTTGCAGTCTTTAAAATTATAAAATGGTTTATCTTAAGAGCGCTCAGACCAGAATTGTAAAAAACATTCCCATTTTTTTTAAACAATTTATTTCAATTGGTGGCATCTCTTTTGCGTCGTATTTAACCTTTTAGGCGACTATAGCCCTGAAACTAGTTCCACCAGCGTTTAAATTCATTTTCTCGAAAATGAGATAAAATTCAAAAAACGAAGGTAGTACTTTGCTAGTTAATAACCTGTAGTATTTTTAGTATTGCTTTTCATTACTTTAAACTTCTGTTTAGTACGAGAACTTTTGTTTAACGCAAAAATGGTTTTGGCGTTATAAATGCTTATGCGTAAATAAATGGGTTTTTATAAAAATAAAATAAAAAATCGTTTTTAAAAAGATATCAAGTAGGAAAATTACGTAAAGTATACTGAATCACTTTCATCGCAAAGACTGTATTCGTTTGACTGAAACTTTAATTCTACTTTTTTAACCACATTAATTTTAGGAACTGTGTCTTTGTCATCTTTCTTAGGAAAAATAAATCTAAGTTTTGGCTTCCTAACAGTCTTTAAAAATTTTATATTATAATAACAATCATTTTGCACGCTCTCTATAAATCCAATATAATAGATCCACTTATTTTTTTCAAAATATCTTACAAGAACACTTTCATTTATAACATTGAGTAAGCTCATGAAATCATCACAGCCATATAATCTTGATTTTTCTTTTATCTTCTCCTGTAACCCTTCATTTTCATTTTTACTTTTCTGTATTTCAGCCCCATCATTTTCCTCAGTCTCTGTATCTCTATTTTTTTTATTATTTTCTGGTCCGGTGTTTGTCAAAGCCATATCATTGCTTATTATTTCGTCTTCCATTTTCTTCTTTATTATTTTTTCACTGTTATTTCCGATTTCTTTTATGTCAATCTTTTTCTCTTTTGTCTCTCTTTTTTCATTTCTTGTCTTTTTATTCAGTTTAACAGCATTCGTTTCTTTCTTCTCTTCAAAAGTTTTAGCTATATCATTATTGTTGGCTTCTTGCCTCTTTAATATTTCCAGGTTGCTATGTCTTAAATCTGTGTAATATTTGTCTATTCCTGTTTGCTCTTCTTCTATTTTAAAATCTTTGCTTTCATTTTCTTTCATTGCCGATGTAGACGGAACTGGGTTGTCGTAAATATTTTTTACATTTTCTTTCAGACTGTTGGTAGAAAATAAGTTTGTGTTTATGTCAATTTTCTTGAATGGACCGTACGCTTGTAAATTTAGAAAAGCTTTATTTTCCGGTGAAAATTTTATGTCCGATAGTAGCGTTACTTTATTGGTTTCTTTTATGTTTGTTCTACCCGTAAATATGTTGCCTTCTTGAGTAATGTCTATAGCGCTATCACCTCTACATTTTCCATCAACTGTGTTGTCTTTCAAGATCATTATAGATTCTTCATTGTCTTCAATATTGTCACTATCTAGCTTGCCAATTTCGTCCATACTTTCGTCTGATTCAGCATACGTGATGTTACTATCCGTGTCGGTGGTATCATCAGATTCTTCTTGCTTTTTAGATGTCAAACGTCTTCTTTTATTCACTTTTATTTCTTCATTTATAATTTTTCTTTTCTGAATTAAATTATGTTCCATCAAATCAAAGCAATCACAAAAACCGAAATCCTCACCACAAAAGCAGCTTAATTTTCTAAATTTTATAATTCCAGTATTTGGTGTCGAAGCAATTTGATGAAGAGACATTGTGTCTGGAACAGCTACCAGGGTTTTTGAAATCGCATCCAACATTTTTATTGAAGTATCGATGTCTTTATCAGGCACTAGAAAATATTTAATCTTAGATGTTGTATTTGTCACTAGCGCTTTAAAAGCTGCCTCAGCATCTGGAATATCATGGCCATGTACTACCAATCCGTCTAAATTTCGTTTTGTTGCTCCTCCAATACCGTCTGCGGCTCCTTTTCCATGGGAAGCTTCGAAATAAGACCAAGTCGCTTTGTCAAAACCTAACTGAGGGATAGCTGTATTTATCATATAAAAATTTTTCTTTTGCCGATATTGACTTGTGGGCCCATCTGTAAAGAAGTGTATTATCTTAACAGATGGAAATGTTTCTTTTACTAGTTTCAATACAGGGGTAAGGTGGGCCCAAATAGCGCCAGGTGTATGGTTTGTATTTTGCGATATCGTGCAAAAAGATATTGTTTTTGGGCCATATTTGTTATTGGCGTAAATAACTCCAGTATGTAAGGATATTTGTCTCTTGGAAGCACCAAAATGCATTGCCTGTACTTCTTCTGTGAACTTACAGATATAATTCTCAGAGAAGTCACAATGCACAACAATTTCTCTTTCAGTGAGTTTATTCTTACACATTGTGTACATTTTAAATTGGTGCAACAAGTTAAAATGATGTTTCTTGAAAACCCGTAAATGAGTACAAAATGTCTGTTGAAGTGTTTGTAATGATCCCGTAGTTTCTTCCTTGACTGTCCGTTTAGTAATTTTTTCTTCACTTTGTTGATTCACGGATAGATTTTTTGAATATTTTATCTGTTTTGTAACCCACCTCTTCCATGATACTGTATTTGTTGGATTCAATTGTGATAATTCAAACTCAAAAATTTTAGAAGAGCATAATTGACATTCATTGTACATGCATTTTTTGTCATTTATATTACACGCTATTGTAGATAATAACTCGGTAAAGTTATCCGTTTTTAATAAATGTAACTGCTTCAATTTATTTACCATGAAACTAAGATTCGCATGTTTTACGCACGCACAAGTATTTCGGTCTACAATTTTTGGGCTTAATACATAAAACGGCTTGTAGCGAGTAAATGTGGCATACGATAGCTTGCCCCCTTCATTTTTATATTTTTTATGTAAATTTTTTAAGGTATCCAACAAATACCTTACTTGTTTTCTTATTTTATGTAATGTTCTGTACTCGCTTTTTCCGGCTGTAGCGCGGCTATTATCGTCTCTTATATAAAATGAAGTGAGTTCTTCCAAACATTTCATTTTATAGTTGTTTAATCTTTGTCGAGACCTTAACCTTCCCTTTAGTCCCACACATGTACTTAACTTGGTTTTCATTTTATATTTTGATGTCATATCATTATTCACTACTTTTTTGAGTATATGTCTTTCGGAATTATTTGTTGCTTGGGAATATTGTGTTTGTAATGATTGTTTTAATATAATATTTTCAAATAATATCTTTTTTACAACTTTGTTCTTTTCCGGGGTCGAAAGTACGGGAATTGTTTCATTCATAATTTTTTCAGCTTTAGAATATGGAGTGTCTTTGTTCTCATTGGTTTCTATTACTTGTTCATTTTTTCCAGTGTTGTTCATCATTCTTATTTTTTGTGTCAACTGATTTATTTTATGTTTATATCTGTTATTTTTCCTGTTTAGCGTCTTCACTTTCTTAACTAATAGAGTCACTGTAGATTTTAAACTAATATTTTCTTTTTGTAGTTTACGAGAATACATGCGCTGCCTGGCTTTTTCTGTCTTATCTTCTGTCCTTTTATCACATTTTTTTTCATCTTTATTTTTTTGTTTCTCTTTCCTCCACTTTTCTCGCTGTAACTTTTGTTCGGTTTCAGTTAGTATACTTATTTTCTTATATTTTTTCTTGGTTCTTTCTAAATTCTGCCTTTCTTGTTGCAGCAATTTCTCGGGATTTTCTTCCCTCAACTTTTGACGATATCGTCGTTGCCTTTCTGCTCCAGACAAAGGCGTTTTACGTACCATTATCTGGGAACATTAATTTTAAATATAAGTGTAACATCTTAATATACGCAGAAACTTAAATAACTTATTAACAGACTTGAATAAAATAAATAATTTAAAAAATAAAAAAAAGCCGACTTCGATGCACTAAAAAGATCGAAACAAGATTAAGATAAACTACAAGCCTTATTCGGTTTGACAAACTACTTAATTAACTAATATTCTGTTAAATACACGCATAAAGTTTGCAAGCAGGCGGGACCCATTGTATTCGGCTTTCAGTATACTCGTAAGTACCGGAAAAATCACGGGTCGCCCCTGCTAACAAACTTAATGCGTATATTTAACATAATTTTAGCTTACAAAGTAGTTTGTCAAACCAAACAAGGCTTGTAGTTTGTCTTTATTTTGTTTTTAATCTTGTTGCATCATAGCCGGGATTTTTTAATTATTTAAATTATTTATTTTATTTCAAACTTTTTAGTTAACAAGTATGTGATATATATTTTTGTGATATCCTTTGAAATTTCTTCATTTTGACACCTCGCTCGGTATGTAAAGTACAAAAAAATTCTTCGGTATAACAATCTGATGCCAAAATTCAGCCATTTTGATTTCTTAGAAATTTTAATATACTCAGTGTCACTCATGCAACTACGACAAATCCAATAACACCTAGCTTGTCAAAATCCGTTAAGCCGTTTAGGCTGTAGGGTGTGACAAAGAAATGGACATACATACATAAATACGCTCGAAAAACCTTACCCTCCTTTCTTCGACAGTCGGGTAAAAAGCGCTATGCGAAAGGACGTAAAACTAGGCTCAACCATTGAACGACTGGATATTGTTTTCGATTATTAGGTAATACAAAAATGCTCCAATTGTTATTCCCATAAAATATAATTTGTACTTAAAAAACAACCAGTCAGTATGCGCCCTATTCTTTTGTGTGACGTCACCGAATGTCACACAATGGAAGCAAAATATAACCTATCAAAACAAGAATTTACGTCCTACTAGCAACTTACAAAGATTTTTACAATTCTTGTCTATTGCACGATTTTCTTAATACAAATGAGTTTTAATAATAACATGTCTATAGTAAAACCAATTAACTTACCAGAAATATTGCGTCACACAAGAATATTTTTTTACAGCGACAAAACGGCTAGACACATTTCTCGACATCAAAACATTTAGAGCAAGATGGCTGACGGTTTATTTTTTAAGGTTGGTAGTAAATCGAATGTTGCCAGATGTTAAAAAATAGAGATACGTTCAGAAACTGTATTATTAGGACACATTATTTCGTCACACAAGGCTCGTCACACAAAGTAACCAAATTTGGAGACATGATTATTACTACATTTATTTTATTTACCTGAATGTTTCTAAAGGATTAAAAAGGTTTCTCATGTACGGTAATCGTTTTCCAAGTATACTGTGACAAAGAAATCTGTGTGAGTTTCATAAAATGCAAATAAGATTTTTTTTCTTTTAAAATTGGCGCGTGGAGACAATTGTTTTTTGTATGACAAAAAAATTCCACATCACTGGAAATGTTTTTTTTTTAATTTTATTCCTAAGACCTAATTCAGTTGATGAGGTGTTTATATACAAAAGATATAATATTTTAATATCTTGTAAAAGAATGGGGCTTTTTATTTGTCACAACATTTTTTACACCCGTGTTAAAAATGAGGACACCAAAAATTTTTGATATGTACATTTTTTTTGATATTCACTCGTATACCCACG
The DNA here is from genome assembly GCA_963555685.1 of Acrobasis consociella. Lineage (NCBI taxonomy): Eukaryota > Metazoa > Arthropoda > Insecta > Lepidoptera > Pyralidae > Acrobasis > Acrobasis consociella. The sequence continues at coordinate 3,332,179 of OY743106.1, forward strand.
CCCCTTTTTTTTGCATGTTTTTGTGTAATGTTTCGTAAAAACAGTAGCAGGAGACCCCGCCTTTAGGACATAGATGTTGATAGGATATATTGTTTTTTTAAGAATAAGAAAAAAGAATAAGCGCTAGACTACTAAAATTAACTGTAACAAAAAAAATACATGATAATATGTATAGGGACAAATGTTGGGAAATAAATCTTACCAACGAAAATCGAAACTCATTATGAAATATTCCGATTGTAATTTTATTCAAAAAAAGTTCGTACTGATAACAAAAACTATTGACTTTTTATCGATATATGTATTCATGACATAAAATGACGTCAATAATTAGTCAAGCCCTAGCGGAATCAGATAATTTTATATTTTATGCAATATATTAAGTACTGAATTCCATAAATAACTAATAAATATTGTGTTATCTTTCAATGAAAATATAAAATGCATGATTTTGAGTGGTTTTTTGGTGAAGTTGCGAAGGAAATAGTGACTAACTGGAGAAATACGTGTCCGGCAAAATTACCTGTGAAATGTGTATTTACTGGGATTATTGTTTGTTGTTGTATCACAGTCGGTAAAGCTGCAAGATACCATCTTTCCAAGGTAAGGAAACTTATGGAAAAACACAGTTTACTATAAGAAAAATCCAATTTTCGTTTGACACTTTATCAGCTAGGATTACCGCGGTTGACTCTCATCCAAAAGTTGGCTCATGTCAGTGTGATCGCTATCTCTTTTGCTCTTGTGTTTTTGTCGCACTCGGCATGTTCCGTCTTCTTACGTAGTAAAAAAAATTCTATGTCTATGGTATTGTGTGACATCACGACCAGCCTGTCTGACGTTAACTCAGTCAAAACAGGCGAAAGTAATTCTATAGATAGACATTTTTTACTGATTCTATATTACAATATACCTTCCTATATGATGAATCCTGATGACCGCATTTATACCGTTGACCTACCGTTATTAGGGTTATACATCTATCATCCAGCCTTACTATATCATATATTTACGTTAGTTATGTATTGGCATAAGTCAGCCTGTCTAACTAAACGTATTATTTTACACTAGCCGAAGCTCCCTGAAAATGATCATCAAGTTGAACAACTTTTGCTAAGGAGTCATTTTTATATTTCTTAAAGTTTAGATGGACCATTACAGTTCTGCATCAGGTGTTCCATTTTCCACAATAAATTATACCTTATATGTTGCCCAAGCTTAACAGCTATATGTATAACAAAAAAAAAACATTCGAATCCATCCAGTATTTCTGGAGATGAGCGAGATCATACATACTGAAAGGCAAAAAAAAATTAAAAAAAATAATTCTATTTTTTTTAAGTGTCCCTCTATCAATTTTAGTCTAAAACACTAAATGTACAGACAAAATATTTTTACTGTTTACTTATATGTATAGAATAATTGATTCCATTTTGTTGGCAGTACTGGAGTCACACAGTTTTTCTTTTAAAAATAAATGCAGCAAGAAAAGACATAAACGCGTAATTTAAAAAAAATATATTTATATTTATAGAGCAGGTAATTGAAGAACTATACTCCATTTGGTTAGGTATTTAAATAAATGTTAACAATCTTGACATGTCTTTTTATTGAAATCACACTTAATAAATCAATAATTTTGCAAATTACATATTAATTATGTAATTTATAATTAATAACATAATTACTTTGTAATTAGCAAAATTATTGATTTATAAAGTGTATATTTTAATAAAAGACATGTCAAGATTGTTTACATTTATTTAAATACCTAACCAAATGGAGTATAGTTCTTCAATTACCTGCTCTATAAATATAAATATATTTGCCAGTGTTCCCTGTATTCTGGAGCCACCGGGCCTAAATAGGGCGGATGGAAAGAGACCTGATGGACTTACCCTAGTGCCATGGAAGCGAGGCAGATGCGTGGTCTGGGATGCTACCTGTGTCAGTACAGTTGCACCCAGCCACTTGAGTCGGACTGCCTGTACAGCGGGGGCGGCTGCCGAGGAAGCGGCGGAGAAGAAGCGGCCGAAGTACGCTGCAGTGGAGCCACAATATTGTTTTGTGCCCATTGCCGTGGGGACAATGGGCAGCTGGGGCTCTGATGCCAAACGCCTTATTAGGGAGATCGGGCACCGCATAGCGGAGAAATCCGGTGACGTACGCTCTGGATCGTTTCTGGTGCAAAGGATGGCCATAGCAATACAGCGTGGCAACGCGGCTAGTGTTTGAGGTACCTTTGCACCGGAAACACTAAGGAGTGGATTGTAATTGTGTATGTGAGTGTATTTAGGATATTTAAAAAATGTTAAATGGTGACAATTTTATTATTATGAATAAATTAAAATAAATAATGAAGTATAAAAACAATGTTATCTGTAAAAAAAGCGGCCAAGTGCGAGTCGGACACGCCCATGAAGGGTTCCGTAGTAGCAAATAACATAATATAAAAGTCTTGTAGTATGTTTTTAATTTTAATTTTAATATTTGAGTTGATTGAATGAAAGGTAAATTACCGTTTATGATTTATGACGTATTAAAAAAAACTGCTTACTAGATATCGTTCAAACCAATTTTCGCTGGTAGTTTTTATGGTAATGAACATCATATATTTTTTTTAGTTTTATAATTCCCTTATTTTAGAAGTTACGGGGGGGGGACACACTTTTTTACACTTTGGAAGTGTCTCCCGCGCAAAGTATTCGGTTTAGAAAAAAATGATATTAGAAACCTCAATCTCATTTTTAAAGACCTATCCATAGATACCCCACACGTATGGGTTTGATGAAAAATAAATTTTTGAGTTTCAGTTCTAAGTATGGGGAACCCCCAAATTTTTTTGTTTTTTTTCTATTTTTGTGTCAAAACCTTAATGCGGTTCACAAAATACATCTTCTTACCAAGTTTCAACAGTATAGGTATATATAGTTACAATCGAGACCAAATGTCCAGATGACAAATAGTATTTGATTTCCACTCCTTAAGGGTCCGGCGGACCTAGACCAAAATACAACTTTCCATACAAACGTAGTCTACGTTTTATTTCAAAACGACATGTCCGATTTCGGCAAAATTTTGTAATTTCAAAGATATTGCAATTATCTAGGTTTATATTAAGTTTCCGACGGTAAAAATATGAACTTGAAATAGAATATAGTGTTTTATATCATTTTTGACCATTAGTATGGGAAACTTCTAAATCGTTATATTTTCTTTCCAGTTCATAATTTTACTATAGGAAACTTAATATAACCCTAGATAATTGCAATTTCTTTACAATTACCAATTTTTACCGGAATCTGACATGTGGTTTCAAAATTAAACGTGTACTACGTTTGTATGGAGAAGTCTAGGGTCGCCGGACTCTTAATGTTTCTGAATATAAACAATAAAACTGTGTTAAACCCATTTAGTGTAATAAAATATTAAAAAATCTATAAATAAAAGACATCGAGTTAAATTAAAAATGCACATATTGCGTACAACAAAACTTCTGGAGTTATCGTCGAACAAACCTATAAAATGGAAACGCCGAATTGTTCAAGTAGGTTGAATAATAATATATTGAATATCGCCATCTAGCGGAGACTTCTTGAAGATTATATAACAACACCAGTGGCGCCCTCATGTCAATACAAAGGCACAGAGTAATAATATACTACGTACAAACAAAGGTGTGTAAATTCTGCTTTTGTGAATAATAAGTAATTTAACCGATTCTATAAAACAAGATTTTCTGTGAAATATAAACCGGCCAAATAATTGTTAGGAGGTTTATCACTTACAGTTTAGACCATTAAAATGAAATTTAAATCTTATAACTTTAGCACCTAAAAGTCCTAAATTCGTTGCTTCGTGAACTACTTATTCCATTTTCGTATTTCAATTATTATAATTTCTAATATTTAGATGTTTAATTCGCTTATTAAAACAGAGAATAGTTCAAAGTGTTTAATCTAGGTAAAAAATTAAATGATATCTCTATTTACTTTCACATCATTTATTTCAAATCTGAAATTCATGTATTACCTTGTTTCCCTTATTTATTTTTAAAGTACTTATTTTAAAGCGCAGAAATGAAGTAAAATGACCATGAAGATGTTGTTGTTGCAGTTATCCGTCAATTTAAAGAAATGAAGCTCCACCAAAGCAGAGCTTTCCAAAAACTTTTAAGACTCATTTGAGTGTTCCCCTCCACGGAAATCTTTAGTAAAAGGCGAAAGATTTATGCGTTATGAAGGGAAACCAGAGTGACGACAAAAACCTAATCAAAACACCCAACCCAAAAAGAAAAAATCTCCATAGCGCCTACTAAATATTGCGTATGTTTTGGTTAGTAGCGCCATCTAGCGTAGACTTCTTGAAGATTCTATAATTAGGCTTTCATGAATAAATAGAAAAAAAGAAAATAATGTTTATTTGGTAGAAATATAAATAACAAAACATATTTATCAGTTACTACGAGATCATTATTATCCACCAATATGGTCTCTGCTCAGTTTAGTAAATATATCATCTTTGGCTCAGCATAAGTCTGGTCTTCCACGGACACTATTTATAGAGTTACAATAAGAGTAGGTAATTAAAAAATGAAATAAGTAGTTACACACAATGAAGAAAATAAACAAGGCACTATTTCCATTTCATGTTTTTTCTGTTGTAGGTACGTACATTGCTGGTAATGTAACTAGGTAATGTACGAGTAATGAGCGAAATAAACATCTAAATATAAGTAAATGGAATAAGTAAGTAGTTCACGGAGCTGCGAATTTAGTACTTTGGGTGCTTAGGATATAAGTATTACTGTAAGTGATAAACCTAATAATAATTTGACCGGTAAACATTCCACAGTAAATATTGTTTTAGTGAATCTGTTAAATTACTTTTAAAATACCATATTCACAAAAGCAGAATATCCCCTTACCCTAGACTTTTCAATACATGTCAGATTTCGGTAAAAATTTGTAATTTTAAAGAAATTGCAATTATCTAGCGTAATAATTGGTTTCCGACGTTAAAATTATGAACTGGAAAAAAAATATAAGAATGTAGAAGTTTCCCATACTAATGGTCAAAAATAATATAGGTAACACACTAAGTATATTCTATTTAAAGTTTTTATTGTTAAAAACCAATTATACCCCTAGAATCCCTAGATAATACCAACATCTTTGAAATTACAAAATTTTGCCGTAATCGGGCATGTCGTTTCGAAAAAAAAATGGAGACTACGTTTATATAGAATATTGTAGTTTGGTTTAGGTTGTACGTAGTATATTATTACTCTGTGGTTTAGGGTAAGGGGACCCTTAACAATTAATTTCAGATGAGGGCGCCACTGGCGTTGTTATAGAATCTTCAAGAAGTCTCCGCTAGATGGCGATACTCTACATTTTATTTTTCAAGGCACTTGAACAATCCCGGTTTTGCATTATATATTTTTATGTTTGTTCGACGATAACTCGAATAGTTTTGATCTGAGATCTAGATCTTTGTATCGAAAATTTGCTCCACTTCAAAACGCATAAAACTTGTTTAAAAAATTGCCAATTTCCACAAATTTTATTTTTAACGCGTTCATCGTTTACTATGTTGACAATGATTTTTTTTACTAATTTTATTCATGAGTTGACGTCAGACAGGCTGGTTATGATGTCATAATAACGACGATACACTGTTCAAATTTTCTTTAGCTTATTGCCAACGAACGTCCATACCACGTTGAAAACACCGGTTCTCGTCCGATCACCGAAGTTAAGCAACGTCGGGCGAAGTCAGTACTTGGATGGGTGACCGCCTGGGAACACTTCGTGATGTTGGCTTTTTGTTTTGATACAATATGTTATAGATTTTTTGATGACATATTTTTGATTCTATGGGTTAAACACATTTTTATTTTTTAATACCATATGTAACTTTTTTAATGAATCTTGATGACCGCATTTATACCGTTGACCTACCGTTATTTGGGTAAGTCCATCTATCATACAGCCTTACTATATAAAACATCATAGGTTTACGTTATAGTCAGCTCTATCTAACTAAACGTATTATTTTATATTAATTGATTTCAAACGTCGGCAACACTGGCTGCATACACAAAAAATCTTCTACCCATTGTCCCACAGACTACCCACTGGTGGGTCCACGCCACAGGTGCAGTAAGAAAAGACATCAACGCTAAAAAAATTAAAAAAAGTTATGTAGTGCAGGTAAGTGTAGAACTAAATACAATGTTTGTATTACATTACAAATAAGTAAATAAAAGACTACTATCACGTCCTTATCCCTAACGGGGCAGACAGAGCATTTGAGGTCCTGCTAAAAAGTAAAACAATTGATTAAATTCGTGTTAATGAGTTTTTGAAAAAAAATACATTTTTGTACAAGCTTTTATTGTAAGGCTAAAAAAAGTCCACACTCGATTGGTTGCATCCAGAAGTGCTATTTTTGAAACGCGGAGTCACCTGAACGAATGGTTTTTCCATACAAAAAAGCGTTCGTTTAAGACTCCGCGTTTGAAAAATAGCACCTCTGGGCCCCGTATTTAGAGGTCTGGAGGTCTAGGGGCTACAAAGGAGTTAAGGCCTTTGGTCCCAATTTATTTGAATATGATCAATTTTATCAATAAATAATTTATTGTGAAACTAAAGGTTAAACAGCGAAAAACAAATCAAAGGAAATGTTAACTTGTGTTTACTAGTCAGAATTTGAGAGATTTTTTTCTTCTAAAGTCTCTATAGTGGTGTAGTGGTTTCTCCTCTTTATGGAGGTTGTCAATTCGAATAATCAGAACAGCTTATTGACTCCTTAATATTGTATTGTCATCCGATGTACACAAGAATGCCAAATTTTAGCTCTATCGGTGGAGGGTACCTGGTTGAAAGTTTTATTGAAGATTTGACCTAAACAAGCATACATACGAGATACATTGGTTGTCATTTTGTAAAAAACAAGATGCCATCATGTAACACAACTAACTACAGAGTCATTTAGATTATAGTTATTTAGTTCATTATTATTTGTAATTTAATATCAATTGTTATGTTATGTAACATAATATTAATTCATGTTAAATAAAATAATGTACTCAAAAAATAACACAATTATTGGAGTCATTGAAAATCATTAGCAAAAAGCCAACATCACGAAGTGTTCCCAGGCGGTCACCCATCCAAGTACTGACTTCGCCCGACGTTGCTTAACTTCGGTGATCGGACGAGAACCGGTGTTTTCAACGTGGTATGGACGTTGGCAACAGATACACTATAAGTGATTACGACTCTTTCGTTATTGTGTAACATCACGACCAGCCTGTCTGACGTCAATACAGTCAAAACAGACGAAGGTAATGCTATACATAGACATAGTTTTTAGTTCTGCATCAGGTGTTCCATTTTCCACAATAAATTATACCTCATATGTTGCCCAACTTAACAAAGTCAGTCAAAAACACTAAATGTACAGACAAAATTTTACTGTTTTATTATATATAGATAAATTGATTTCAAACGTTGGCAGCACAGGAGTCACACAATATTTTCTTTTAAAAATAAATGCAGCAAGTAAAGACATTAACGCGTGATTTAAAAAATATATGTATTTATAAAGTATAGCAGGTAAGTTGAGAACTAAATACAATATTATCTGTAAAGAAAAGACTACTATCATGTCTTTATCAATCGGGACCAAATGTCCAGATGACAATTGGTATTTGATTTCCACTGAATATCCTGAATATCCTACTTATATATATAATAATATTATAAATGCGATAGTGTGTTTGTATATTTGTTTGTTTGTTTGTTTGTTAACGCTTCACGCTTCAACTACTGAACCGATTTGGATAAAATTTGGTACGGATATAGTTTGAGCCTCGGGGAAGGACATAGGGCACTATTTATCCCGAAATTCCCACGAGGAGCGAAGCCCGCGGGCACAGCTAGTAAACAATAAAACTGTGTTAAACCCACTTAGTGTGGTATAATATTTAAAAAATCTATAAATTAAAGGCATCAACGAGTTAAATTAAAAAATGCACATATTGCATACAACAAAACTTCTGGAGTTATCGTCGAACAAACATACATTTATAATGGAAACGCCGGATTGTTCAAGCAGACTTGAAGAATAATACGTTGAGTATCGCCATCTACCGGAGACTTTTTGAAGATTCTATAACACCGGTGGCGCCCTCATATGAAATGAATTGTTATTTCAATGGCAAAGGTGTTAAAATTCTGCTTTTGTGAATATGGTATTTTAAAAGTTATTTAACAGATTCTATAAAACAAGATTTTCTGTGAAATGTAAGCTGGTCAAATTATTATTAGAAGGTTTATCACTTTCAGTTAAGACCTTTAAAATGAAATTTAAATCTTATAACTTAAGCACCCAAAACTCCTAATTACGTAGCTTCGTGAACTACTTATTCCATTTTCATAATTCAATGATTATAATTTCTTATATATGTTTAATTCGCCTAGTACTCTTACATTACCAGCAATGTACGTACAACAGAAAAAACTTTAAGAATAACTTCTAAACATTTCACTACAAACCTCAGTATAATGTTCTGTTTTATCTATTTTTGTAATATGTTAGTATAAATAAATAAAAAAGTAGCACCTTGTTCTTTTCTTCATTTTTGTAACTACGTTTTTATTTTATACCTAATTACTTTTATTGTAACTTTATAAATGGTGTCCGTGGAAGACATATGCTGAGCCTAAGATGATATAATTACTAAGCTGAGCGGAGACCATTTTGGTGGAAAATTATGATCTCGCAGTAACTGGTAACTATGTTAAAATAGACGGATAACTGCAAGAAATTAACTATAACCACTATCTTCATGGTTATTTTACTTCTTTTCTGCGCTTCGTACTTTAAAAATAAATAAGGAATTCATGAATTTCACATTTAAAATAAATGATGTGAAAGTCAAAATTTCATTTCTTTAAAAAGACGGATAACTGCAAGAAAAAAGTAACTATACCTAACCACCATCTTCATGGTTATTTTACATCTTTTCATAAAAAGAAATATACTTAAAAAAAAAGAATCAATTTAAGGGAATACATGAATTTCAGATTTGAATTAAGTTATTTGAAAAGAAACGGAGATATCATTCAAAATGTTTGTCTGATTATGTCTTAGTGTAGACAGTCGTGAAGGTTTTCTTAGACATTTGTGCAAAAAATCCACTTTTTGCAAATGTTTACTACCTATGCTTCAAAATAGTAGTTTATAGAATAGTACAAAGGGTTTAATCTATGTCAAAAATTTTAAATAATATCTCCATTTACTTTCACATCATTTATTTTGATTGAAATTCATGTATTATGTTATTTTTAAAGTATATATTTTTTATAAAGCGCAGAAAAAAAGTAAAATAACCATGAAGATGGTGGTTATAGTAACTTTTGCAGTTATCCGTCTATTTAAAGAAATGAAGCTCTGCCAAAGCAGAGCTTTCCAAAAACTTTAAAGACTCATTTGAGTGTTCCCCTCCACGGAAATCTTTAGTAAAAGGCGAAAGATTTATGCGTTATGAAGGGAAACCAGAGTGACGACAAGGACCTAACCAAAACACCCAACCAGAACGGAAAAAATCTCCATAGCGCCTACTAAACATTACGTATGTTTTGGTGAGTAGCGCCATCTAGCGTAGATTTCTTGAAGATTCTATAATTAGGCTTTCATGAATAAATAGAAAAAAAGAAAATAATGTTTATTTGGTAGAAATATAAATAACAAAACATATTTATCAGTTACTACGAGATCATCATTATCCACCAATATGGTCTCTGCTCAGTTTAGTAAATATATCATCTTTGGCTCAGCATAAGTCTGGTCTTCCACGGACACCATTTATAAAGTTACAATAAGAGTAGGTAATTATAAAATGAAATAAGTAGTTACACACTATGAAGAAAATAAACAAGGCACTATTTCCACTTTATGTTTTTTCTGTTGTACGTACATTGCTGGTAATGTAACTAGGTAATGTACGAGTAATAAGCGAAATAAACATCTAAATATAAGTAAATGGAATAAGTAAGTAGTTCACGGAGCTGCGAATTTAGTACTTTGGGTGCTTAGGATATAAGTATTACTGTAAGTGATAAACCTAATAATAATGTGACTGGTAAACATTTCACAGTAAATCTTGTTTTAGTGAATCTGTTAAATTACTTACAAATACCATATTCACAAAAGCAGAATATCCCCTTACCCTAGACTTTTCAATACATGTCAGAAATCAGTAAAAAATTGTAATTTTAAAGAAATTGCAATTATCTAGGGTAATAATTGGTTTCCGACGTTAAAATTATGAACTGGAAAAAAAATATATGAATGTAGAAGTTTCCCATACGAATGGTCAAAAATGATATAACACACTAAGTACATTCTATTTAAAGTTCATGTTTTTATTGTTAAACACCAATTATACCCCTAGATAATACCAATAGCTTTGAAATTACAAAATTTTGCCAAAATCAGCAATAAGGCGTTTCGAAATAAAATGTAGACTACGTTTTATATAGAAAAGTGTAGTGGTCTAGGGTAAGGGGACTCAACAATTAATTTCAAATGAGGGCGCTGGCGTTGTTATAGAATCTTCAAGAAGTCTCCGCTAGATGGCGACACTCTATATATTATTTTCAAGTAGACTAGTAAGTCTACTTGAACAATCCAGCGTTTGCATTATTCATACATGTATTTTTGTTCAACGATAACTCGAGTAGTTTTGATCTGAGAAATAGATCTTTGGATCGAAAATTCGCCACTCTACAAAACGCAATTTTTTTTTTTAAAAATTGCCAACTTTCACTATTTTTCAACGCGTTCATCGTTTATGATGTTAACAATTATTTTTATGTAAGTGGATTTAATAATCGACTAATTTTATTCAAGAGTTGACGTCAGACAGGCTGGTCGTGATGTCACAATAACGACGAAACACTGTTTAAATTTTCTTATAGAACGGGAGGTCACGACAAATTTGGTAACGATAAGGGATATGGCTGACTCTGGTTTTATAGAATAAAGAGCACCTCTCTGATGCTAAATATGTTGGTCTGCCTGCGAGGAGTGGTTGCGTTACTTAGATATGGCGCCTGAAAAGTTGGTTATCGTGACCAAAAAAAAATTATAAGGGATATGGCTGACTCTGGTTTCACAGGATTAAGAGCATCTCTCTGATGCCAAATATGTCAGTCTGCCTGCGTGAAGTGGTTGCGTTACTTAGATATGGCGCCCGAAAAATTGGTTGTCGTGACCAAAAAAAAATGATAAGGTAAATGGCTGACTCTTGTTTCACAGGATGAAGAGCACCTCTCTGATGCTAAATATGTTGGTCTGCCTGCGTGAAGTGGTTGCGTTACTTAGATATGGCGCCTGAAGAGTTGGTTAGCGTGACCAATAAATGATAAGGTAAATGGCTGATTCTGGTTTCACACAATGAAGAGCACCGCTCTGATGCTAAATATGTCGATCTGTCTGCTTGAAGTGGTTGCGTTACTTAGATAGGGCGCCTGAAAAGTTAGTTACCTGGACAAAAAAAGAAAATTATAACGTAAATGGCTGATTCTGGTTTCACAGGATGAAGATCACCTCTCTGATACTAAATAGGTCTGCCTGCGTGAAGTGGTTGCGTTACTTAGATATTTTGCTTGAAAAGTTGGTTATCGTGAACAAAAGAAAAAATAATAACGTAAATAGCTGATACAAAATTTGTCGGTGAAGTCTTGTTTGTTTTGTCGGTCTGCCTACGTGAAGTGCTAGTGTTACTTAGATATGGGTATGGCGCCTGAAAAGTATGTTATCGTGAATCAAAAGTAAAATTTTAAGGTAAATAACTGACTCTGAACGGCTGCATATCGAGCAAAATACATCTATCGTTAGTATCCGATATTATATATACATGCCGCAGTTCACAATTGTACTAACAACAGTTTTGTCAAATTTTCAGAAGAGCATGTAATTTAGAGAGTTTCCTAAAGTTTAGTCCAGAACAGCACAAAAATAATTACATAATTTCACATCTATTCAAGAGTCTAGTTCTTTGACTGCATTATATCCAAAAATTGTGGTATTATAGTTGTCTAATTTTAAGAATAGTAAAATAAACTTTAGTCCATTTGTGCACTAAACCTCATTATGTTAACAGGCAAATATTTTTTCAAAACTAAAAATCACTTCACCCCCAAACTACACAACTAATTTTGATAAAAGAATTTTCCAAATCGGTGAAGGCACCTTCAAATAATCGGTAACAAATTATGCACTTGCATAACTTTAACATGTGTGTAAATGTTATAAATGCGTATGATACGCCAGACTTTGAAATTTTGTTGAAATCAGTCAATACTTGAAGATTGAATTTATAAAAATAAAATTCCTGCGTTAACAATAATACTAATTATTGTTACCGCCGGAACCTTAAAAGTTGAAAAACTGTTTTTAGTAGAAAGAGTTAATTTATCTGGTACTAAAAAAGTAAAAATCGAAAATTTTGTAGTTAGTACATTGTGAACTACGGCATCAATATTAGGGTGACACAGGGTAGACAAATTTATGTGTTTGTATGAACGCACGCTACTGTATCTAAGTAACACAACCACTTCACACAGTCAGACTGACATATTTAGCATCAGAGAAGTACTTTTCACCCTGTGAAACTAGAGTCAGCCATTTACCTTATCATTATTTTTTCATCAGGATAACCAAATTTCAGGCATCATATCTAAGTTTCACAACACAACCATTTCACGCTGGCAGACCGACAAATTTTGTATCAGAGAGGTACTCTTTGTTCTGTGACACTAGAGTCAGCTATTTACGTTATTATTATTTTTCTTTTGTTCACGATAACCAACTTTTCAAGCGACATATCTTAGTAATGCAACCACTTCACGCAGGCAGACCAACATATTTAGCATCAGAGAGGTGCTCTTCATCCTGTGAAACCAGAATCAGCCATTTACCTTATAATTTTCTTTTTTTGTCCAGGTAACTAACTTTTCAGGCGCCCTATCTAAGTAACGCAACCACTTCACGCAGTCAGATCGACATATTTAGCATCAGAGAGGTGCTCTTCATTATGTGAAACCAGAATCAGCCATTTAACTTATCATTTATTGGTCACGCTAACCAACTTTTCAGGCGCCATATCTAAGTAACGCAACCACTTCACGCAGGCAGACCAACATATTTAGCATCAGAGAGGTGCTCTTCATCCTTTGAAACAAGATTCAGCCATATCCCTTATCGTTACCAAATTTGTCGTGACCTCCTAATCTATTATGCTTGTTGCCAACGTCCATACCACGTTGAAAACACCGGTTCTCGTCCGATCACCGAAGTTAAGCAACGTCGGGCGAAGTCAGTACTTGGATGGGTGACCGCCTGGGAACACTTCGTGATGTTGGCTTTTTGTTTTAATGCAATATGATCATTTGATCTTTTTTTTTTATAAACCATAAGAAATCTGTTAAAAATGCTTAAGGTTTAAAACATTTTTTATTGTTTATATTCAGAAACATTTAACAGTGGAAATCAATAAATGGCTTTTTGTTTCTTTAATACCATATAATATGTGCCTTTGATTTCAAACGTTGGCAATACTGGCTGTATACACATTTCCTTTTAAAATAAATGGAGCTTCTACCCACTGTCCCACAGGTTAGACCCACTGGCACATAATAGTCTTACATACCACACCACAGGTGCAGTAAGAAAAGACATCAACGCATAAAAAAATTAAAAAAAGTTATGTAGAGCAGTTAAATGAAGAACTTAATACAATGTTTGTATTACACTACAAATAAGTAAATAAAAGACTACTATCACGTCTTTATCCCTAACGGGGCAGACAGAGCATTTGAGGTCCTGCTAAAAAGTAAAATAATTGATTATATTCGTGTTAATGAGTTTTTGAAAAAAAAATACATTTTTGTACAAGCTTTTATTGTAAGGCTAAAAAAAGTCCACACTCGATTGATTGCATCCAGAAGTGCTATTTTTGAAACGCGGAGTCACCTAAACGAATGGTTTTTCTATATAAAAAAGCGTTTGTTTGGTCACTCCGCGTTTGAAAAATAGCACCTCAGGGCCCCGTATTTAGAGGTCTGGAGGCCTACGGGCTACAAAGGAGTTGAGGCCTTTGGTCCCAATTTATTTTAATGTGATCAATTTTATCAATAAATAATTTGAAACTAAAGGTTAAACAGCGAAAAACAAATCAAAGGAAATGTTATTAATTTGTGTTTTGACGTGATAACGTCTTTAAAATCGTTTTAGTCGGGTGACATGTTCAGAAACTTGTGTCACACCAAAACCTCACGAGCGCGATCGCAGGTATATTTAGTCGGAATTTGAAATATTTTTTTGTCCAAAGAGTGGTCTTGTGGTGGCTCCTTTTTGTGGAGGTTGTAACAGGCTCCATCGTCAGAACAGCTCATTAACTTCATAATATTGTATTGTCATTCGACTTACACAAGAATGCCAAATTTAGTCTCTATCTCTATCGGTTGAGGATACCCGTTTGAAAATTTTGTTATAAGATTTGACCTAAGCAAACATACATACATACTAGATACCATAGATAGACATAGTTTTTTTTACTGCGTTAAAAAACAAAATGCCATCATGTAACACAACCGACTACCGAGTCATTTAGATTGTAGTTATTTAGTTCATTATTGTTATGAGTTAATTTAAAATTTAAAAATCAATAGCAAAAAGCCAACATCACGAAATGTTCCCAGGCGGTCACCCATCCAAGTACTGACTTCGCCCGACGTTGCTTAACTTCGGTGATCGGACGAGAACCGGTGTTTTCAACGTGGTATGGACGTTGGCAACAGTAATATTGAAATTAACAAACAGATATGAGAAATACCTTAGACCTAATGGAACAACCTTGTAAAGTATTTAGCTCTATATGTAGTGACGCGCGCCTAGGATAGACGATCAGATTAGTAAAAAAAAAATCGATAGTCTGAAATACTCGAGCGCGTCAGATTAAGATATTGGGGGTTGATTTTAGTGTTTAAAGACTAAATTTAACTAATCTGACGATAAGTCCTTGACGCCGCTGAGATATAGGGTCGCGAACTTGTAAAAAAAAAAACTTTAATCCGGCATTCTCGAGCGCGATTTTTTTATTTTTTATTTTGAAGAATATAATCTAAAACTTACTAAAAATACAAAATCTGCCGGTTTCCGCATGACCGAAAGTGTGGAGGAGCCATTTCGTCTTTCTAAGAACGCGTTGCGGCATATAAGTCGCGAACGAAACATTTTACAAAAAAAAAGTTTAAATAAACATTTACGTTGGTTGTATCTATCGCTTTATTGTCATTCTTAAATTCCCCGTTTTATCAAGGAGAAAGAAAGGAAAAAAGAAACCAAAAAACTTTTTTCGGTCAGATTAAGAGAACCCACCAACTTTGTTGTCAGATTAAAAAAATATGCTTTTAGGATACCGAGATAAACCTCCCCTATGAAAATCTGACGCGCTCGAGTATTTCAAAAAAACTTTTTTTTTTGCATTTTTAAAAATTCATTGTAACTTATCGTCACGCCGAAATCGTCAGTTTTTTTAAAGGGAGCTTCCTTGGGGCCTACTTAACACCCCTTCCGAAAATCTGACGCGCTCGAGTAATTTTTTTTTTGCATTTTTGACTACTTTTTATGCCTACCCCCACCACGCAAACCGGCAGATTAGTATACCGTTGTTATCAGAAGCACTTGGGGCATACGTAGTATGAATATCTGACGCGCTCGAGAATGCCCAAGTAATTGTTTTTTTTAACATTTTTGAAAAACCGTACACGCCAAACCCACCGCTAAAATGGTTTTTACCATACGAGCTTTTCTTTTCGAAATTATTTTATCTTTCGATTTTGATAGGTCTCGACGGCGCCGTTGAATTACGCCATTTAGCTACCTCGCCTCCCTAACTATAGTGGTCTTGGTTGTTATTTTACTTCTTTAAAAATAAAATACGTTTAGGTACATAATATTATGTAATAATTCGCTATTTTCCAACAACTCAAATCAGGTACTTCTTTCTAAACGTCAAAACAAATATGTATGGAATACAGGCAGATGACGTCATAGTTTCGTGGAGTCACATAGTTTTACTGCATTAAAAAATCTAAAATCGCGTTAAAATGGATATTTTTAAAGACTAGTAACATTATTATGCGACTTTTATTTCCTTATCAGTACAAAATAATATATTTTTTTGACACTGGAAAATACCTAAATAAAAGACATCAACGTGTTAAAACGCACATTTTTTTTTTTGGTAAGTATGTGTAGAGCCATATATATATAATTACTAACGTAAGTATACGTAATTACTAGTATTTATTTTGTGGTAGAGCTGAAGAACATAATAACAACTGAGGCGAGGCACATAAGACTGAGAGAAAATTATTTTAAGAGATTTATGAGCTACTCAGTATTAAAGACTGAATCTGCCCTTAAAATAGTCTCAGTACATTTTGTAACATTGACCTTATATTTTAAGGCGCTTGTAATTCAATTCAATTCAAATATATCTTTATTATCATAGGATATTTAAAATATCTCTTAATAATCGTCATTATTTTGTTGCACAATTGTATAATGCTCTCCTACCAGGTCATCAGGCCACTTGGTTGCTCAAATTTATTTTATTTTATTTTACTTTATTAGAAACACAAACAGAATACAATCATATCAAGACCAAAATATCTAATTTCTACATATTTATTCTAGACTGTACTCCAAAACTATGTGTTTACATCACGTTTATACTTAGCTCATCATCAATAAATTTAAGAACTAGGTTCTTGTCGGTGGAGTATTTTCCATGTCTCCCTATTTTCTGCTAAATGCTTGACCTCCCTATACGTCACAACTTTTGCCTTTTCTTTTACTTCATCCATGAACGACCTTCTTGGTCTTCCTTTTCCTCTCTTGGCTTCCACTTTCCCTTCCATTATGTTTTTTATAAAGTTGTCATGCCGCATAAGGTGGCCAAACATTCTTCCTCGTCTTATCTCTATTGTATGCATAAATGTATATATTTAATTCAAAAGTGTCACGTAAAATAAAGAAAAGACTCATTAAAACGTACGTTTGGAGCATTGCATTGTACGGTTGTGAAACTTGGACAATGAACCAAAAGGATCGGGAACGACTGGAAGCCTTTGAGATGTGGTGTTGGAGACGCCTGGAAAGGATAAGCTGGACAGAGAGAAAAACCAACAAAGAAGTGCTGGAAATGGTCAATGAGAACAGAACGATTATACTTAGCTGCTTAGTTTAATTTTTAAATGTACCTACTTTATATAAACATTGAATAGACTAAATAATAAGTGCATTGAATATACTACATAAACAATAAGAGATAATAAAAATGTACATACATAAATAAATAAATAACAAATAAATAACAAATAAATAAATTGTTGAGAGCAATGACGGTCTTATAAGATAAAATGAGACTGATCAGAAAAAAAAAAAAAAAAAACAATCGACAAAAAGTAAAACGGCACCAGAGGAAAAACCGCAGTACCCTCAACAATCATCACTGTTTGATCAATCAATCATTTATTATTCGAGTGACGAAATTGTACTAACTAACTTACCTACATACATACTTTCACCTCTCTATCCGTAATGGGATAGACAGAGCATTTTGGGTATAGTTTTGCACAAGGCTGCAAGACTCAAAGGCCACTTTTAGCATGATGGTTGGCGATAAAATAGAAAGGGAATCAAAATAGTGATGACTTAGCCGCATTGCTTCTTTTCGTCCATTCCCTCGATCGGCTTCTACGAACTGCGTGGGAAGAGCAGCTGGTACATTCTAATTTTTTTTCCTCCCAGACCAGCTTGGAAGTTAAACTTCATCATCATCACCATCAGGTCCCTTTGTCTCCACTGCAGGAGCACGACCTTCTCTGTACTACTAAAGCCATACTTGGTCAGAGCAGCTAGAGGACTTTGGCCTACACTCTCCTCGCTGGCCATACAGGTTGGAGAGGTTCTTCTTATGTTTGTAAGCTTTGTTTAGCATGTATTTCCTAAGTCGCTTGTATTCCTAGGTCGCCTTCTACGACATCCACGGGAGGACTTGGCGTGGCCCTATTCTACTCTGCTGGAAACCACACTACAGTATTATTACAATCTTTTAGTTCAACTTCCTTGCCGTGTGGTTTCCGGCAGAGTAGAATAGGGCTAATCCAAGTCCTCCCGTGTATGTCGTAGAAGGTGACTTAGAAATACAAGCTAAACAAAGCTTATAAACATCAATGAGACCTCTCCAACACGTCCGGCCAGCGAGGAGAGTGTAGGCCAAAGCCCTCTGGCTGCTCAGGTCAAGTATGGCTCTGGTAGTACAAAGAGGGTCGTGCTCCAGCAGTGGAGACTATAAAAACCTGATGATGATGTGCGAGAAGGTAGAAAAGGAAATCAAAATAGTAATAGCTTATAATTCCTAAGTTGCCATCTTCGACGTCCACGGTAGGACTTGGAGAGGCCCTATTGTACTCTGCTGGAACCCACACGGCAAGAAAGTTGAACTAAAAGATGGTAATAATATACCACGCCCAGTAGCAACCGTCACCTCCTGAATATAGGTATAATCGGAAATTACCACGTCAGCGGCAGCGAGTTTCCCAAACACAACGCACGCGGCGAGTTCAACGTACCACATAGCTGCAGGGTGACACAAGAGACGGGCTGACAGCGTTTAATAGATATTTTTAGACTTTAGTAGCGACTAGCGTGCATTTCATAGTCACTGTGCCACCTAAGTATCGGATACTAACGAGGAATATATTTTTAACCGAATTCAAAAAAGGAGGTTGTCAATTCGAATGTATGTTTTTTTTGTATGGATGTTAAGTACGCGATATCTTCGTCAACCGGGGCCGATTTCAACTGTCTCTCTATCACGGTTCGTGGTATATAGACAGATATATATAGATACTGCCTCTGTGGTGTAGTGGTTAGAGCGTTCTTCTCATACCCGGAGGTCGCGGGTTCGATTCCCGGCGGGGCAACGACTTTGTGTTGTTGTCCTAGTTTGGTTAGGACATTGCAGGCTGATTGTCTGATAAGTAAGATGATCCGTGCTTCGGAGGGCACGTTGAGCCGTCAGTCCCTGTCACTGTCTTCGACATTGGTCGTTACCAAAACCATGTCAGAGGCCTTTAAGGCGGTTTAAAAACTCTGACACTAGTGTTAGTCACAACACACACGATAAAAAGAAGACGGTTCGTGAGATACAGCCTGTTGTCAGACAGACCAGACAGAGAGAGAGAGATAACTTTTGGGTACAGAATCCTATAAAACTTTAGATTTACCAATCCAAAGATTTATTTACTTACTTTCCTCGTATAGCTCTCGCCGCTGCCGCCGCCGCCTGTCGCCGTCGCTATCGCTCATCGCTTAGACCAGCGACGATCACTCGCGCGCCGCGTGTCTGCTACTTTCACGGCCTCGCTTACTCACTCATACCTACCATACTCCGTGCAATGTTGGCGTAGCACGTCTAACAATATGGTGCCTTATTCATATGAGCTTTAGGCAAAGTAAAGTGGCAAGTTTTTAGACGTGTTTGTGAACTGTTCTAGTACATTATGAAGATGCAGTTTGGTATTCTTGGGAATATGACTATGTTTATCAGAAGTATTACTCAGAAGTTAATGCTATATTACAGTATTTTACAGTACATACATACATAATATCACACCTGTTTCCCACAGGGGTAGGCAGAGACTATGGACCTCCACTTGCTACGAGTATGATTTTACAGTAGTAATTGAACTTTATTATTAACACCATATTAACACCTTGACTGCCAGCATTGCAGACAAAAAAGATTAATACTTTTTTGTCGGACACCAGGTGACCGTCACGACGTTTAAAGACTTATGAAATACTAAATTCAGACTATTTCATCGGTTTAGTATTTAACGTTGATTTTCTCTTTCCACTTTCCAGGTTCCTTTATTAGCTTTTTATAACTAGTAGTTCGCCACGAACTTAGACCTCGCGAT
This sequence comes from Acrobasis consociella, assembly GCA_963555685.1. Classification (NCBI taxonomy): domain Eukaryota; kingdom Metazoa; phylum Arthropoda; class Insecta; order Lepidoptera; family Pyralidae; genus Acrobasis; species Acrobasis consociella. The sequence continues at coordinate 3,352,251 of OY743106.1, forward strand.
TATTATTTCAGAATAATGTACATGATTTGGATGAATTTTACTATCGGTGCAGGTTTACCGATATGCGAATTCATGGTTGTGACCAAATTTCCAAAATAGTTGCCAATCACAGCCCTTTCATCAAATGACTTTCGATCTAGCTCTGAAATGTCAGGAGCACCTTCCAACCATACAATCCCATGGATATGAGGTCTACCGTGATGCAGAAATTCAGTTCTGTACCGGTAGTCTTTCACCGAAAAATGACCCATCATTTTTCAAATGACAAAGTCAGCTCGTTTTTGGAAAAACCAGGTTTAAATGTTTATTTGTATTGCCATGGCTCTATGCCGCTGCTCATTGGTTTCTTACGTTCTTCGTAAAGCTACTTCGCGGGCTTTGATTGCTGTTAATCTCTTGTTAGTTCGTAGAATAATTACTTAAACTACTACAGAAGCACAGACAAGCAGCGATAGCGATTGAACGAAAGTCAACAAAATTGCTAAATTTAATAAACAAGCCAACAATCAATCAAAATAAGCAAAAACTGAAGAAAAAACACTAATCGTAAAATAAGCAAAACCCTTTTATTTTAAGTCGCTTAAATATGATAAAATTTATAGAACCACTTATGAAACTCAAAATAATAACCATAATAGCTATTCAGAGAAATTACTTCGTGGACCCCAGGGGAGATATGTATTTTTAAGAAAGTTGTTCAGTAGCCCGGACTGAATTCACCGTTAAATAGTTTGAGTATATTTTGTAAGAGGATTTGTATTGTATATTCGTCACGGCTTAGTCAGCTAGACTTCGCGAGTCACCCTAAACCCTTTTAAGTATAACGTATAAAAAAGTTGTTCAGACAAAAAAGTTGTTCAAATATAAAAATATCGTTTTCATAATGGCAACAAAAAAGTCTAATGACATTTTTGAAAATATTTTGAAATGGCGAATATATGACAGTTTTAAAATTTTAAACCCCCATATTTCCGCCATTTTGAAAAATTTCGGAAAACTGGCTCGACAAAAAAATTCTATTTAGTTGCTGAACCTGCTTACAAAATTTCATGAGAATCGGTTAAGAAATGCGACCTGTAGGCGAGAACAGACAGACAGACAGACAGACAGACAGACGGACAAAAGAATTTTTGGCTAGTCTTGAAACTGAGACGCTTCGCTCGCTTCGCTCGCTCGGTCAATGATAACGACTTAAATATGTAGTTAATTTTAATTTTAAAATCTTTACTTCCTGATCCGTATTCTTTCTTCTTTATTTTCTTGTCTCTCATTTTTTTTTGTTTTCTACTATTATTTTATTTCCATCATACTGTAATGATCTACTATAGCCCGTGGTTCAATTTTATTAGCCCTTCCACGTTGTATAAAGTTTTTATTCCAAAAATCATCCATTATGGGAATGAAAAGAGGAGTGACACTTTGAATACGTTAATACATTTTAGCTTATTATTCGTACCTACTTACCATTTTATGTTACGGAAATATTAACGTAGGTATATTTATACAACTAAATATGTAAGAACGTAGGTATAATAACGTATGTATAGAGTGATATACATTAAAACAGTGTAATATAGGTCACGTTCTAATCTTTTCATTGTATGTGTGTGTTACAAAGCATTCGTTTCGCGTTTTATTGCCGCTTTGAAATGAAAACAATCGCGATTAAAAATAGACGCAGTTCTAGAACAGGAAAACAGAAAAAGGCGACGAATTAATATTCCACCTCGTGTTTGTGTAGTTTACATGTATATTGTTTTAACTGACTATGGTTTAAGATCTTTATTTATTCTCATAAAGAAATACTACATTTCACTTACTGAGAATAACAATTCTTATACAATAATGTACTTACAAAATTTTGACTATCTTTTGAGATAGACGACTCGACCGCAAAACATACCTAATTGTTTTTGTACCTATGTTTGGACCGAGGTTTAAAGTCTAAAATGAACAAAAATAAACACATTAAAAAAGTTTATTATAAGTATTTTTTTGTTTCTACATTAGCTCAGTGATGATATATAGTGACAATGACAACTCAATTGAAAATAACAATGTTTTTTTTTAAACAGATGTTGTCGTCCCGTTTTCGCGGAAACTTCGAGAAAATGGCATTCGTTCTTACAACGTCAACAACCATCTGTTGTAAGTTACAACAGATGGTTGTAAGTACTTGTAATAAAGCGGTGCAAACTCGCCACCTGAGTGGCTGCGATTACTCTTATCACTGGTGAATGAGAGCTGTTGATACCCTTACGTGATATTAATACCTGATAAGTTTTACAGACTTGTTTGGTTTTATCCTACTTATGAATACCTGCCGAAAATATTTTGTTGTTTCTGCCTAGGGGACTCGTCACGTGCTACCTGATCTTTGACGAGACGAGGTCATCGACACAGCTGTCAAAATAGTGAAGTAGATGCAATGTAGTGCGGTGCAATGCAACGCAGTGGCGCGGCGGCAGGCGACCTTGCGTGCCCGCGCCCTCGCGCGGCGCGCGACGTCACGCGGGGGCGCGCCGGTGACGTCACGCGCCGACCTCGCCGTCACTCGGCGTGCACGTGAACAGCACGCGCGAGCACGCGCTGCCTGCGTGATCGCCGCCCCGTCATTGGCCGCCGCGGCCGCGCCGTCCGCTCCCATTGGCCGCCCGCCGCCCGCGCCCCGCACCGACACATGCTTCGTGCCGCGGCGACTCGCAGAGCGGTTTATTCGTCTGCCGACCGCTTCCTCAACCACACAGCTCCCAAGAGCAGAAGCGCGCAGCGAAAACACAAGTTTTGTGAATTAAAAGAAAGTTTTATTCCATTGAATGTTATCAGACTGATCAAAATGTCTACTCTTCTTGAAGTTTGTGGACCTCTCTCTCCACCGTCAACGCCGCCGTTGATAGAACACAAAGTGAGTGTCTTAGAAAGTTCCTGTTTGTTTTCATTAAAATCCCAATTTTTAATAAATTCTAAAAATATTATAATAATATTCCCTGAAGTTAAAAGTATTAAAAAAATGTATTAACTTGGCCATTTGTGCAATCGAAAGTTTGGTAAGAGAGCGCGGCGCGATCACGCATAGCGCGCGTGCTCCGCGAAGTCAGCGGCCGTTCACTTATGTGCATCTGTCTTTGTCCCACAGGTCGAGTTACCTCTGAAGAAGGCTGCAGTGAAGCGAGCCAGGGAGTCGCCTCCCTTGACTGGCTTAGTCACTCCCCAGCCTTCAGACTCGGAGGGCGAGGACGAGTTCAGCAAGCGCTCCCGCTGCGAGCTGGAGCGGCTCCTGCTCACCACGCCACCGCCGGAGCCCTGCCGGCCCTCCGTCATCATGCGGGCCCACAAAGACGGCACCTGCAGCCCCGTCCCGGCGTCGCCGCCCAATAACATGAACATCCTGAAAACACTAAAATTCAAAATGAATCGCGGCCACAGTTACTCACAAGTGAAATATATTGCGACCCAAAATCAAAGTGTACCCGTTCCCGAACCCGTGAGTCCCATGAAAATTGAAGAGGCCCGCGTTCCGTCCCCGCACTCCGAGTGCCAGCCCAAGCCGGCCAAAGACGAGCAGCGCGTGCCGGTGGCCCCGACCGCGGCCACCCCGGGCTGGGTGCCGCTGGCCCCGAGGCCCGCTCCCTCCATCATCGTCCCCGGAGCGTTACTGCCGACCACAGCCCTGTGGTTGGTAGCGCCAGCTCCCGCTGCAAGAAGACGTCTTTACGAGTGTACGCATCCGGGTTGCGGCAAAAATTATTTCAAATCTTCCCACTTGAAAGCGCATGCCCGCACACACACCGGCGAGCGACCCTTCCGATGCGCGTGGCCCGGTTGTGAGAGGAGGTTTTCGCGGTCCGACGAGCTCTCGAGACACAAGCGTACACACACCGGCGAGAAAAAGTTCGGGTGTCGCGTTTGCAACCGCCGCTTCATGCGCTCGGACCACCTCGCAAAACACGTCAAAAGACACGCCAAAGAAAGGGCTCCCCCGGCGCCAGTACTGAGGCTGCTGCCTTCGCCACCCATGGCTATGTCCGTGCAACCCGTTGGGCCGCAGTGAACCGCTCAACACCCCGACTGTGATTCAGATCTCAAGATCGTTACCTAGTTATATTTCTACTCATCTCTAAGACTGTCCTATCAACTACTTAAGTAGTTTTAGATGTAAGCAATATGTTATGTTTAGCGATGTTAAGCTTCCAGAAGAAGTAATTAAAAATGAATGTTTTATACTATTCTGTCGTTTGAATTTCACAACACGGCCTTGAGCACTGACACTTGGAGATTTACTCAAAGTTGCACTACACTGAATTCCAATCGCTAGACGAACTGGGCTTCCGTCTGGTACAACTTTTGCTCCCGTTTTACCAGAAGTGGTAAATGGGACTGAAATGGCGTTAACAAGACGTCGGAATCGACCACAGACCCCGGCGGTGGTGGCCGGCGGGCGACTGGCGTAGAGCTGAGCCCCGCGCCGTCGCCACGACATGCCGCTGATAACACTTACCATTTAGCTAAACCACTTATCACCAGTTTTCATATCATGCGACAATATTTTGGAAGGCGAAAAGAAGATAGCAATTACAGCATATAAATAATTCCCGTGCAAATATTTAAAAAACTGCAAAAGTGCGGAGAATTCTAGAAATTATCAAAAATTTACACCTTTTATAATTCAAAGCTGCCTTACATTACATCAATAACTGGAAGTAAAAAGAGCCTTTACACCTTTGCCCAACAATGAAATAGTTAAAAGTTTAAGAAATGATAGTTTAAGAATTCAAAACAACTAAGCGATGATTACTATAATAGAGTAGAATAGGAAAATAAGTTCTTTGTCTATAAACTGGCCAGAATTATTGCATCAGAACTATTAAGGACAAGAAATTTCAACAAGTAAAAATTATTTCGGAAGTTAAAACAAAATTACGATAAACAAAGGTCACAGTTGACAAGCTACTGGCCTCAGATAAATTTAAAGGATCCTAATTACACAAATTGAAAAGTTTAAATTGCACAGTATTAATTAAAAATATTAAATTCTACCAAGTCATTCTCTTACAGAAGACTTTTCAATTCAAAATATTAATTAATAGGTTTACTCAAGAGGTAAGAAAATAAAAATAAATTCGTTCAGGCAGCAAATAATATGCATATGTAAGTTGTATCATCTCTCGCTTAGTTTCCATAAGTCATCTAGGGGTATATAGCTGCTACCATTTTGCTAAGCATGGCCCTTTGGTTTTGTGACCCTTGCATATTTTTATGTTTGTTTAGTTTTTTTATTGCCAAAGAGAAGATCAAATATCGAATTGTGTGATTTATCGTTAAGAAGCCTAAAGTTTTCAAATAACAAGCCCATTAATAATACCAATCCGGGGTCAAGTCCCCCAGCGACAATGTCCCCAAGTACAATTACCTCAACTTAATCAAGTGTCGAGCAAAAATTTAAGGTTTTATCAAAATAACACAACCATTAAAGATCTCTGAAATAGCGCTACATGTAAATAAATTTGACTGAAAAATGCATTTTTATTTTTGTTAAAATACAAGTATTTTTTATAATTACTTTATAAAAAGGTTATAGTGGTAAAAGTGTCTAAGTAAATCTTCAAGTGAGTCTTTTGTTAGAATTAGTAATAATACTCGCATATAATTAATAATTAGCCTAGGAATTGCCTATTTAAGAAATCATATAGTTACTCATGCAATAAAATTGCCGCAAACCATGAAATAAAATTGATGCACCAATCAAAACTCTCTTTGACTTTCCAGTGACGTAAATATATTTCAAAAAATTCCATTAAAAGTTGATGACGTCATAGGTTCTCAAACTGGCTAGGAAGCGTAAGCAGTTCTTTTATTACATATTTCCGGACAAAGGTTCATATTGCATAATACTTTGGCAACCAAGAAAGTTGCGTTTAGTAATTTTTATCCTCATATTTTGCCCCTTTCGCGCAAGCCCTTGTCAATCTCTACGTCACGCCACCCTCCTCAGTGTAGCGTGATCGTCGGCCATTCCCGCCAGACTTTGTACCTTTGCAAAACTATTAACTGTATGAATAACAACTGTACATCACGCCATCGTAATCTGGTACATAGTAGTGTGAAAATTCCCGTACATTCAAAACATTTGATACCTACTAACATAAAGTGATGTAGACGGCCATTCACCGTGAAAAAAGAAAAACATGACATGACTTTTGACTTGACAGACATTTTTTTTATAATACGACATTATATATATTTTTGTGATATAGATAAAGACAAACTTCATGGGTATAAGAGGTCCGGCCCATGGTAGAATAAAATAAGGTATTCTCTCTCCGTGACAGCTGATGACGTAGGAAGAACTTGACTACGTCATCAGTGTAATATGTTGCCTCTGTGTGAAATTGAATTACCCGAGCGTAATGCATTTTTGAACTTTATATACCAATTTCAAATTAATAATCCATTTTATCAATTTATAAAATTTTGAATTGATGAATGACGCGAGAATCGCGAGATTCTTAATAGCTAAGTTACTTAACATTTTATTTAATATTAATGAACTAATTGAGAAAGTCCTTAAATTTACTGAAAAGAACAATCAGTGGCAACACTTTCGTGACGTAGTCAAGTTCGTTTTCGGACAGAGAATACCTTATTTTATTCTACCATGGTCCGGCCAAAAACAGCTGTCACTTTTTTTCAGAGACAGCTTTCGTTGGCTAAACTCTAGTTCAGATTTTGTTGCTATCTCTGTGTAATTAATTAATCTTAAGATACATCATTGCCGTACGCTGAATGGTGTGATTTTGGTGCAAAAATAGTTTTAATTATTATGTTATTAAATAATGTAGCTCCTGTTTTGCACCAAATTAAGTATTTTTCTTTCTTCTTTAACGAATCGCACATTTTTAGACGTAAGACCAACATACCTATACCTTGGATGTTATTTGCTTACACAATCTTTTTTATCCGTAAAACTTCCAACTTGTAACAACGGATAGCGATGGATTTTTCTAGACCTAAATGAGTCCAAATTACGCTGACGTAACATAGAAAGAGCTACGCTAGCGTAACGTAACGCTCACAGCTACCCGTGTTAGAATTATATTTACCTATTTTCCATTTTGTGAAAAAAGAAATAAATACAGGAACAAATTTATCAGATAAATAGAACTTAACTTGAATTAAAACTAAATTTAACTCTTAACTTTTTTTGTCTTTGAAATGTTTTGTACCATTATTGGGCGAAAGCGTCTAAATTAAACTAAATAAATCAATTTAGAAAAAAGTATTTTACATTATTTAATAAATATGTATTTTTTTTTTTATTATAACTTCCTACATAATTCCTATTTTTAATTAATATCTCTAAGGTAAACTAAATAAATCAATTTAGAAAAAAAGTATTTTACATTGTATAATAAATATTTTTTTTTTATTATTACTTCCTACATAATTCCTATTTCACATCTTCGACCCACCATTACGTTAATCAAACCTTAGCTCCTAGCATAGAGTACTATAACATAACTGAAAGCTTTTATTGCACCTTTTTTCTTAATCAATTTGGGCCTTTATTACAATGACGTAACGTGGAAAGTGCTACGCTAGCGTGACGTCACACGTCACCCGACCAACCCGTGACGGTCACACCCGCACGCCGTGACCGCGCCGTGCCGGCTGAAACAGTTTCAGATAACACCTCGTGAACAGTGTTATTCATATAGGTGTAATCTATAAAGCAGTGAAAGTCAGAAAGGACACGCAATTTAATGATTAGGAATTTTTGGCACACCTTATAAAAAGTCTAACAAAATATACTGAAACTATTTTAAGGGTGAATTCAGTCCATAATACTGAACAACTTTGCCCAAGAAACATGTATCGAAATATGGAAAGTAATTTTCGGCCTCCCATACAAGTTGACCGAACAAAGATCCGGGTTTGTATTGAATGTCAAAAATTATTTTTCATATTTCAACATATGTTATTTGGGAAAAGTTGTTCAGTATTATGGACTGAATTCACTCTTAAAATAGTTTCAGTATATTTTGTTAGACCTTATATATGAACCTACTCGTATGTAATGTAACTATACTTCTTATTTGTTATTTTTCTACCGGTTGGAAATCTTCCGCCGCCATATTCTTGAGAGGGTGATTCAGATCGTACAACTTTTCATATGATAATGTGTTGGCGTTTTTGTATAGATTTGCCGATTTTGAGATGATAACGCATTGTAAGTAGCAGACATATTTTAATCTTTTTTATTTACTTATTTCTGAACACAATAGTAAACTTAAATAAGTTTTTAAACAAAAAAATACTTGAACATAAAACTACGCAACCGATTTGATATTTTTATATGGAATCACCTAACAACCTTTCAAACAAATAAAAAAACAAATTGGTCCAGGCTTCATTGAGCAATAGCAAAACATAAAAACATATTTAGATGAATTGAAACCTTTAATTCGACTAATGTAAGTATATTAGGAAGAAAGGTATTATGTGTTTTGTCATACAATAATGCTAGGTACTGCTTATTTTTATCTCTAACGAGGTAGACAGCTAGGGCTATAATTTTATAATATGTTGCTGGATGCGTACTGGTTTCTACAGCCGGTGCCCATTGATGAACGCGGCCGAGCCACTTTTCGAAGGATTTGGAAGCACGTGTTTGCTCTATACCGAAGCCTATTTTTATACTCGTAGAAAAAAACTTGAAGATCACTGACGTAAACAGGTTTAAACAACCCAGTACAGTAGGTAATCAAACGTTATTTGTTTTTCTTAGAAAGCTCCGCACACGTTAATCTAAGATTAGTTTGAAGTACGATCTATTTTTGATGAACAGATAACGGATATAACTCGTAATGGATATAATATTATTTATTTATATTTTCGGAACTAAAACTAACTTCAACACCAAAATTTTCAAATAATTACGCGGCGATTGGATGAGTATTTATTTGAAAATGGCGTCATTTCATCCTCGGAGGAAATATCTGCGGATGAGTTGGGTTGGGCCAAACAGTTTAATAAGATTTTTCTTTTATTTATATTTTCTTACAAGCTTTTATTGTGAGGCCTGTGGCCTGATTATTAGCTGCCTCCGTGGTGTAGTGGTTAGAGCGTTTGGCTCATACCCAGAGGTCGAGGGTTCGATTTCCGGCGGGGGCAACGACTTTGTGTTGTTGTCCTAGTTTAGTTAGGACATTGCAGGCTGATCACCTGATTGTCTGATAAGTATGATGATCCGTGCTTCGGAGGGCACGTTAAGGGGCTACCTGAATTTTCCGGGGTCCAGTGGCGCCCTCATTTAAAATAAATCATATGAAAGGAAACGGTGATATCATTTAAAATTTCGTCTTGATCAAACCCTAGATAACCCTTTTAACTATTTTATGAATTACTGTTTATAATTTAAAGTCCGAACGTGAAGCTTTTCTACGCACATTTGCGAAAAACGGCCACTTTTAGCTAATGTGCGTAGAAAAGCTTCACGTTTGCACTTAAAATTATAAACTGTAGTTCATAAAATAGTTAAAAGGGTTATCTAGGGTTTGATCAAGACAAAATTTTAAATAAGATCACCATTTCCTTTCAAATGATTTGTTTCAAATGAGGGCGCCACTGGACCCCGGAAAATTTGGGTATGGCCTTAAGCCTTCGGTCCCGGTCACTGTCTTTGACATTGGTCGTTACCTAAAACCATGTCAGAGTCCTTTATGGCGGTTTAAAAACTCTGACACGAGCAGAGGCGTAGCTACCGCCGTATCTGCCGTATCAATTATACGGGGCCCCCGGCCTACGGGGGCCCCCAAGGTGCGTAAGCAAAAAAAACGACGGGTTGCACTCTAGGAGTGCCGGCAGAAGTGAAAACTTGAATATTAACGTTGTGCATTTTTGATATTTTGGAATGGTTAGGGAATAATTTTGCACGAATTGCTTTAATTATCAGTAGGTATAAAATATTTCAAATCTTTTCTGAACCACAGTCTGTCACAAATGTCACAAGCATGACCAAATTCACTTTCAACAAAATCATTTTCAAATACACAGCAGTATGGCCACTACACAGACGGTCGAGCCATCAGCTGTCACCATCCATGGATGCGCGTAGCACGCTGTAACATAAACACACACGAACATTCGCGCAAGCGCCCTGCGCCGTCTTACGAATTTTCGATCAGGTCACGTGTCCTGACGCGAGTTTGCCATTTTTTACCCATTCCAAAAAAGTGCACAACGCCGCTAAAGAAGTTTTCACTTCAATTAATAATAACTTCACAAATTTTTTAAATTTCAGAAATAAGAAAAGTAAAAAAAAGCAGTTTCTTTTTTTTTCGAGTAAAGCGTGCGTTCAAAAGTTGGCAACACCCTACATCGGTTAAAGCGGGCTGCGGGATTTCCCCGTTTAAGTCATTTACGAGGCGCAAACCGAGCTTTGCATTGGTGTGAGTGTATACAGATAGTGTAATGGCGTCCATATAAAAAAAATATTTAAGAACTTCTATGGGACAGGAACGCCTGTCAGACCTGTCACTATTGTCCATAGAGGCAGAAACTTTAGAAAAACTAAAGTCATCATCAGCTATTGCTATGAATGATTAAATTAATCAGTTTGCCGAAAAAAAGGCAAGGAGAGTTATTATTTAATTTGAATTGTTTTTAAAAATGTGACAGATAGATAATTATGATGAAAAAATATTTCTTTTAATTTTATGCAAAAAATTTTTTCTTTCTTGAGAAATCTTTACCCTTAATAAGGGCCCCCAAACAAATTTTTATACGGGGCTCCGCCAAGGTACGCTACGCTTCTGGACACGAGTGTTAGTCACTAACACACACGATAAGAAGATTATTAAGACAAATATAAGAAGCCTAAACTCGGTAGGGTTGCATCGTTTCTATATAGAATTCTTATGACCAATTTTTAGCTCTTCATCAGATCAGCTTTATGTCATCATATTATTGCATTATCAAGCAATGAGCGTATTCTTAAAAAAAAAAAAAAGTACCGTCACATAAAATAGATGGCGCAGCAATCACCCAATGCGTTTGTCTTTGTAATATTTAAAAAAAAATATACTATTGTTTGCAAATATGTATAATTTAATGATATTATAGTAAAATACAATTACAAATTTATTACAAGGATTGCACCAATTTTACAGAACGATCTCAAAACTTTTATGCGCCATCTGAGTTTAGAATGTTTTTAACCTTATTTTTTTTACTGGAAAAAGCCTTATATTTTATTTTATTATATTATATGAAACTACCCGACAAAGGTTGAAGTTTCATCCTCGGATGAAATTTTTTGCGGATGAATTGTCACCTAAGTCTGAATAATGTTGACCTGTTCAATGTCCTCGTTATAATATTAGACAATGTTGACAGCAATGAAGAGAAAATTAATTATGTTTAAATTAGTGACGTCGCGTCTGGTGATAAAGGTCTCGAGCCAAAATAGCTAATTTGGATGAAGGTGTATAAATAAAATGAAAAACTGTAATTGAAGTCACTGACATAGCCCAGCGGATTAGCTTGTTAAATTGGCAGTGGGCGGGACACATAGCGCGACGAACCGATGGCCGATGGGGCAAAAAGGTTCTCGAATGGCGACCACTTACAGGCTAGCAAAGCGTAGGACACCCACCCACAAGGTAGTCTGACGACCTAACCAAGGTCGCTTAAAGGCGCTGGATGCAAGCCGCTCCAGATCGGTCATTTTGAAAATCTTTGAGAGAGGCCTATGTCCAGCAGTGGACGTTATGCGGCTGAAATAATGAATATGATGAAGGAATTATAATGTCACAAAATAATGTCACTTGTCATGATTATATTCATTTACAATATGATTTAGATTTATTATTGCAGAAAAACTGATATTAAGAGTGCGCATTAAACTGCCTTTTATCTGCCTGTATTGCATACAAATTCCATAAAAAAAAAATGTTCCGACGTTTGGAAAAAAGTATCTGATTTGACTTGTTGGAAAATAGCGGATTGAAAATATATTTATAGGTACCGACTAATCGGTTCTGGATCATGGATTGAGCATGCCCTTAAAATATTATTTTGTACTGTAGGAATTAAAATTTTATTATTCTTTTTGTAGGTCCATATCGTAGCAACTGTTACGAGTCTTAGCAAAAAGCGTAAAAAAAAACAAATAACTGAAATTACTTAATTAAAAAAAAACTGTTTTTTGTACATAACAATACAAAAGGTATTACATCATTGCGTTGGCCTCAGCACTGCGGTTTCAAACAATGCGTATTGTTCACAATACGTCAAAACGAAAAGTCAGTCCATTTCCTTCATACGTTTTCCTCTATATAAATCCTCTTCAATTTAGCCGTCTTACATTTCCGTATAACGCTGTGACGTTACCAAGTACGCATTTAAAAAGGGTTTTGTTCCAAATTAGCTACTTCTGTATTTTGCAACGTAATGTAACAAACGCCGTCAAAAGACGTAGGTTATTAGCTGTGTGTACGTGACTACGTATATTTCTTTATTGATCGTTTCCAAAGACTATCGTCATCTAATATCGGGTATTACCATTGAATCGATAATCGGTTATTGCAGGTTGACTGGAAGAGATCCCTTCATGGGATAAGTCCGCCATTGTCATTATCATTATCAGGTCTTTTTGTCTCCACTGCAGAAGCACAACCCTCTGTACTACCAGAGCCGTACTTGGCCAGAGCAGCCAGATGGCTTGGCTTATACTCCCCTCGCTGGCCAGACGGGTTGGAAAAGTCTAATTTATGTAAATAAGCATTGATTAGCTTGTTTTTCCTAAGTCGCTTTCTACGACATCAACGGGATGACTTGGAGTGGTCCTATTCTACTCTGCCGGAAACAACACGGCGGATATTTGCTCTTTCGATTGTTTTGTTACTTTATTTTGTTTTTTGGTACATTATAGTTATTCTTTGTGTGTGTACACAGCGTGAAAGTGACATATTCGTAATTAATCAAACCACGGGCTATTCTAGATCACTGGAGAATAATGGAATTAAAGTAACAGAACAAAAAGAAATTGCATTTCCATGCTAAAGTGTGTATTATATAGCCCGGGAAATTTTTATGGGAATGTCATTTTTTTTTAATTTCTTGACTATATTTAAATTTTATTATTCTATAATGATCTAGTATAGTAATTTGATTTATAACGGGTATATCCCTTGCACGTTATGTATTACTCAGTAGTAGGTACTACTGAGTATACTGAGGTACTACTGAGGGTGACCGAGCTTTGCTCGGTTACATCTCAAACATTAACTACATTTTTTTAAACTTGTCTAAAAACAATACAAAATATAAAATTATATATAAACTTGAACATAAAAAAAACATAAGTATAACAAAACTCTTTCTAGCGGTCTACATCCTTAACCGCTGAGCTAAACGGATGGCGGTTGGCGCGAAGAAATTAGCGACCATATTCTGCGTGGAAAGAAAAACGCATGAAAACTCGAAAACACGCGTTTTACCAAACATAATACTAATCTAGATCGATCATTTACCCCCAAAAATCCCCATATAACAATTTTCAGCGAAATCGTTAGAGCCGTTTTCGAGATCACAGAATTTTATAAATATATAAATAAATAAATATACAAGAATTACTCGTTTAAAGGTATAAAATAACGTAAATCTAGCATACTTTTCTATTTTGTATGGTGTCTTGGTCTACGTGCCATTTCTCACATATGACATAGGTATAACCAGTAGTCGTCAAGCAATTAAATAATTACTGCTACCTGACTAACTGACTGACTGATGACTGCTGTACACTGTACACTCATGTATATGAGGACGGGAACATGAACATGTAGATCTTGATTTTTTAACAATGTAAACATATTATCCTATTATACATGAATATTGTTAAAAATTGTCTATGTAACAAAGTTAGGGCTTATTCTGCGGCTAACTCTCTGTGTATATCTGTTACGTATCTATTGTCTTTTTATGTATTTATTATTAGCTGGTGACTCCTTTTTAGGGTTCCGTACCCAAAGGGTAAAAACGGGACCCTATTGCTAAAACTTCGCTGTCTGTCCGTCTGTCCGTCTGTCTGTCACCAGGCTGTATCTCAAGAACCGCGATAGCTAGACACTTGAATTTTTCACAAATTATGTATTTCTGTTGCCGCTATAACAACAAATACTAAAAACAAAATAAAATAAATATTTAAGGGGGGCTCCCATACAACAAACGCGATTTATTTGCTCTTTTTTGCTCGATATCAATAATGGCAAGAGGTAGGCACTTGAAATATTCACAAAATACTCAGTTGTATTTTTATTTTTATAATAAATAAAAATATTAAAATAAAACAATATTTAAGGGGGGCTCCCATACAAAAAACTTGATTTTTATAAATATTTTTTTTTTTATAAAAACTTTATTGTTCCACAATATAAAATTGTATACAATTGGCGAACTTAAATAATGGTACGGAACCCTTCGTGAGCGAGTCCGACTCGCACTTGGCCGGTTATTTTTTCTAATATGTTAGTAAAGTACGTCACGGAAAAATCCATTAAAAAAATTCTACTTCTATGGAAAAATCTTACACTTTTTTCGCCTAACGAAACCGTACCGTCCAAAAAGGAACTTCGTTCCAAGATAGAAACTTACATTGCCTATACATCACCGTCATCTTCACTGTCTGTCAGCTGTCTACGTGCCTGGTATCAGACTGGATCGTTACCACTCATTTGCTAATCACCAGATTTACACACAATGAGAGGTTACGACTTTTATACTGCGTTGCTCAAACTAATTGTTGTTGTTGTTGTTGAGAGATTTTCGTGTACTTTGGATTGTTTCATCATCTCAACGACTTAATAACTCAAGAATACTCAGGATTACAGAAAGTCAGAAAGTAATTTATTAAGGTATCCCCACTGGTAAGTAGGGATCTTACTGAAAATTAATACAGATGAATGGTGCGTTGGAAGGCATATTTTATTTCTTTTAAATGTAATAATAATAAGTATGTATTGTTAATTATTTTTCATAAACAATACATAGTTTGTATACAGATGAAAACATCAGTCCGTCTACCTTTTAACCGACTTCAACAAAGGAAGCGGTTATCATTTCGACCCGTATGACCCTTTTTTGTATTTAAGACTTAAATTACGCAATATCTTTGCCACTTATGAACCGATTTTGATGAATTTTTATTTGAAAGCCTGTAGTATCAAATTGGTCCCATATTGATTTAGTAAATAGATATAAAGAAGATATATGGCTAGAAGAAGAGACAGCCGATAGACCAAATCAGTAACCAACCCAAAGTCGCACTAAACCCAAAATTCTTCTGATCCCCGGAGTAATTCAGTAATTCGTCCCATGTACCTACGGCCCATTTGGGACGAAACGCAGAAAATCAAAATTAATTAAAATTTCATTCTGCAATTCGTCCCATGTTTAAAAATGTAACAATTCTAACGAAATATACATTTATCTTAATTCTTGTCTCACTGACTGTACCAAGCGTTAATAAGGTTTAAATTTCCATACAAAAAAGAATGGGACGAATTGCAGAATGAAATTTTGATTAATTTTGATTTTCTGCGTTTCGTCCCAAATGGGCCGTAGGTACATGGGACGAATTACTGAATTACTCGATCCCCGGGTAGGCGCTGGCTTATGTCGCTGTAAAATAGGTGCCCGAGAGAAAGAGGGAAATTGGTATCTATCGATTTATTTCAAGGCTTATAGCTAAAGCGCGTTGAAACTGAGGACGGACATTCCAAAATATTGTTTAAATAGTGTTTGTACAATACGACATCTAGTGGCGGCTAGTCGAATGATTTATTGACAGGGATGCTTTTTACAATCAAGTATGATAGTAATCCTACTAGTCCTACTATGTTTGAATATTTGTTTGTTTGTTACCTCTTCACGCTTAAACTACTGAACCGATGTGGATGGAATTCGGTATGGATATAGTTCGAGACTCGGGGAAGGACATAGGGTACTCTTTATCCCGAAATTCCCATGGGAAGTGAAGCCCGCGGGTACAGCTAGTAGGTACATAATGCAATTTGCAAGCCAAGTGCATAGATGGCGCTTGTGTTTAACAGTAGCCACATTTCTCCATCTACCCACCTCCAGCTCTCAAAAAATAAAAGGACAAATCACACTGAATGAGCTAGCCCCATAGGACATCAACTTTCTTATAAAAAAAACTACCTAGGTCACTTTTCTTACGTCATCTTACATTTCCCAACCAGCTGCTTACAAAATCATTGGATATGCTTGCTATCCAGGGCACGCTTACTATCCAACGGATGTTTCAAATGTTTGGCACGTCGTTCGCTGATCATAGTTCATCTAGAGCTCTTATAGACCAGCGACATCTGTCGGCGACGGTCGCCGACTGGCCCACCATCTAAACGTGGCCTTTGGGCCTTACGGCCCTTTGCTCTGTTTACCTCATTAGGTATATGTATTTAGGTCTTCATTAGCTCATTTTCACGACAGTTTTGAAGTAAACATGTCGTATCATAATTAGATCTTTTAATTAAAATTGTTATATATAGAAAAGCTATCGTATTCTGTATCTTCCTCTTTTGTTTTTGTTTCGCTTGCTGCTGTACTTACCCGGAAAGATTGCTTTTGTTGACTGGTAGAAATGGCCTCAGGCTTTAAAGGTCCCCTTACCCTAGACTAAAATACAACTTTCCATACAAACGTAGTCTACGTTTTATTTCAAAACGACACATCCGATTTCGGCAAAATTTTGTAATTTTAAAGATATTGCAATTATCTAGGATAATAACTCGTTTCCGAGGGTAAAAATATGAATTTGAAATAGATTATAGTGTTTTATATCCTTTTTGGTCATCAGTATGGGAAACTTCTAAATCGTTATATTTTCTTTCCAGTTCATAATTTTACCATCGGAAACTAGTTATTACCCTAGATAATTGCAATTTCTTTACAATTACCAATTTTTACTGGAATCTGACATGTGGTTTAAAAATTAAACGTAGACTACGTTCTTATGGAGAAGTCTAGGGTAAGGGGACTGTAATAAAGTTAAATAAAAAATAAAATAAAGAGTATTCATGAGATCAAAACCATTTAATTCAAAGGTACATATAAACACGATATCCAGTGATATCCTACGTGTTTGGCTACAAAAATAGCCACGGGAGCAAAGTCCACGCGTTGCCGTGCCCTCCCATCTAAATCGGGCCGTTATAAATAGCGCTGCACTTGTCTTATTCATGGTGTATTGTGACATTGTTAAATTGATTGTAATCCCCTTAGATTTGGTTGAGACAGAAAAAAATCTAATATCTAAATACTTATTTAACGAAAATAGTCTGGGTTGTTTCTTTTTTATACCTAAATTACGCATACACTATGTTAAAAAAACCTTCCGTTCCAAAACGTATGAAACTGCAGATTTTATTTGCGATTTCAGGAATGGGAGAAACCGATAAATAGACAGGATTTTTTTAACATATTGTATAATGCGTAATTCAGGTATATTCATCATCATCATCATCATTTCAGCCGCATAACGTCCACTGCTGGACATAGGCCTCTCCCAAAGATTTTAAAAATGACCGAATATATATAATATTCAGGTAAATTGGATATATTAATTCGTCGACTGGTAGAGATCCCTTCTATAAGCAGTGGCGGATTTACCAGCAGGCTAAGTAGGCTGGAGCCTAGGGCGGCTCATTTTAGGGGGCGGCAATATCGAATATTTCCCACCCCTCCCCTTCCGCGCATCCCCGCTACCCTGAATAGGGCCGGCATAATTAAGCACTCCCAGGTTTTATTTTCAGTAATCAGGGCGGCGGACTGATACGTACCTATTTCCACTTCTTCGCCACAGAAAAAGTGGCACATGACGGATCCGAAAAATGATGGGTAGGGGCGGCAAAATATAATTAGCCTACTGGCGGCAAATGTGTAAATCCGCCACTGTCTATAAGTCTATCACTTGTACCACTGTGAAATGACGTGTTATTCTAATGTTTATTAGGTACAATAGTTTTTAAATAAATCAACAAATGTTACAATTAAAGAAACTTGAAAAATGTGACATCACTATTTTACCCCTTAGGTGGCCAACACTGTACAGTGCAGTCTGTTTCGGTCCAGCTGCGTCCACGCATAGTTTATGTTTGAAAAATCTGACATCAGTGCACTTCTTCTTATCGTGTGTGTTAGTGACTAACACTAGTGTCAGAGTTTTTAAACCGCCTTAAAGGCCTCTGACATGGTTTTAGGTAACGACCAATGTCAAAGACAGTGACCGGGATCGACGGCTTAACGTGCCCTCCGAAGCACGGATCATCTTACTTATCAGACAATCAGGTGATCAGCCTGCAATGTTCTAACCATACTAGGACAACAACACAAAGTCGTTGCCCCCGCTGGGAATCGAACCCGCGACCTCCGGGTATGAGCAATGAGGTATGAGCCAAACGCTCTAACCATTACACCACGGAGGCATCAGTGCACTGATGTTACGTTATCTAGTTTGACGTTCAAATCGATTTTCAGTAAGTATATATTTTTTATGAAAAAATATGTTTTCGTAATTCAAGCCCGAAGATCCCACCGGTTTCGACGCAAGCTCTCACGCATCATCTGAGTGTTCAGTGATCTAAATGATGTCACTATAGTTATTTCAGTGATAGTGGCCAAGCGTTAGACACCACCTGTGATCATAATATATTGTGATTGATTTCTGCTCAGGCAGAGTATTTAGGAGCTCGGTATAGGTGGAAGCATTGCTAGAGCTTTCACAAGTTAAGCAACCCCACGTATGGTCCGCACTTGATGGGTAACCAAAAGTGGCAAAAAAAAAATTCGGTCTCCTACCCACAGCGTAGGCATATAACTAATTTTCAAATTCAAAATATGAACTTGAAAGAAAATATAAGGGTGTAGAAGTTTCCCATAACGATAGTTAAAAATGATATATAAACTATATTCGCCTGCAAGTCCATATTTTGACTGCAAAATCCAGTTATATTACAATTTTTTTTCCAAAATCTGACAGGTGGTTTTAAAATAAAAGCTAAACCGTTTCGGTCCATTAGGTCCGATGTATCAAAATGTCCAGTTCTACAAAATGACCGGTATTGAATTGTCCTGAGTATCAAAATGTCCTCTGTATCAAAACATCCAGTGTATCAAAATGACCGGAGTATGAAAATGTCCAGTTCTACAAAATGACCGATATTTAATTGTCCTGAGTATCAAAAATCAAAACATCAAAATATTGACAATTATCATGTGATACAAATATCCCTAGATAAATGAATAACTTTTGACTTAAAACTACAGCAATTAGAACTATTTAGAAACTGTATCTAAAATAAAATTGGTCAATCCAGATGACGTCACGATCACGGCCCCGCCACTAGTCTAGTGCATGCCTCTTACGCAGAAGACATGACTTGGCCAAGCCCACGCGTGGCGCGTGTCTGCCCAGTGCCAAATACCTCGGTTGCCCAGAGTCCAGCCCACGTACCTGAAATTCCTGGGACAGTCCAGTCGACGTCAAATATTGCAACAATTTTTTTTATTTATCGAACGAATGAGCTATATTCCTGAGAATATAAAACAAAACAAAAAATATTTTACTTTTTTATTTCTGTCAATACAATATCATCCTCAATATCGCAGGTCTTTTTTCTCCACTGCAGGAGGATGACCCTCTCTGTACTACCAGAGCCATACTTGGCCAGAGCAGCCAGAGGATTTGGCCTACACTCTCCTTGCTGGCCAGATGGGTTGGAGAGGTCTCATTGATGTTTTATATGCTTTGTTTAGCTCGTATTTCCTAAGCCGCCTTCTACGACATCCACGGAGTGGCCCTATTCTTCTCTGCCGGAAACCACACAGCACAAATCACTTATATTCTTTCATCATATTCAATCTCTCATCATAATCTAATTTACATACATGTATCCCATGGTGGTAGGCAGAGATTATGGTTCTCCACTTGCTACGATCCTTGCAAACTTCTCTTGCTTCGTCAGTACTCTTTTCATGCATGCTCCCTGGTAATGGGTAATCTGATTTGTGTAAAATACTCACTAATCAGAGCAGGGTATTCCAATTAATCGAATGGAATGGGCGCAGTGAGGTGTTTACCATCAAGAATAGCTTCGTTACGTCACGGCGGTGCGTGGTGGGTCCAACACGCGATGGGTGCGTGCCCGTTGATATTGTTTATGTTCCTACTAAATACAAGTACCTAAAGCGACATTGGGCGTGGTCCGCTCTTGGATGGGTGACCACAAGTTACATAAAAATTTCTCGAGCTTTAAATTACAGTTAAAAATCTAACACAGAACTTACTTTAGCATAATGCTAGCCTTGCATGAACCTTTTTAGGAGTTTACCTAAACAGATCCTATGCCTATATACACCACCATAGGCCTATTATATGGTAGAGGCTAGGTTTGAAAAAAATGTTACATGGGTATAGTGCCCTCACTGTCGCCGTGTGGTTTCCGGCAGAGTAGAATAGGACCACTCCAAGTCTTCCCGTGGATGTCTTAGAAGGCGACGAAAAAACATGCTAAACAAAGCTTTAAACATCATGAGGCCTCTCCAACCCGTCTGGCCAGCGAGGAGAGTGTAGGCCAAATTCGCTCTCTGCTCTAACCAAGTATGTCTGGTAATAAGTACAGAGAGGGTCGTGCTCCTGCAGTGGAGACTATAAAGACGACTATTATTACGATACTATATATGAGTGCCCCCACTGCTCGTACGAAAACTGTAGTAGTCAAGGCCTCCCTTGTTACTTGTCTTCTAGTGCAGATGGGAACTGCTGAGCTTTTCACCAAAAATATGAGGAATATTCTCATAAATATCATGATTTTGAATATCTTTTTCATCTACATTTGTCGAATTGACAAATATGCATATACATATGTTGTAAACAAAAAAATTGCCACACAAGCGATTAAAATGTAATATGATAACTTACAGCTGCACAAAATTCCATTAACAATTGATATACAAACGTGGGGTAATTCGAGATGAAATGAAATTGCGCAGTTATATCGTTATAATATTGTTTACCTTGTTTTCATGGTTACATTAATTTATTTGTGTTTTATCAACAAAATAGCTGCGTCTAAAAAAAAATTAAGTAAACATCGTATAAAATTGTTAGAGGGAATTTTCCACAGTTCTCGTTACAGGTTTTCTGTAAGGGTCTTTACACACTTACCAGGAGCAAACCACTTTGCAGCAACAAAAGGTGGTCGTAGTCGTGCAGTGGTTATGGTTACGCGTGAAATTTGGCTGCAGTTTCTGGCACTCTTAAATTAAGAAGTTTCTTGCAGTAGAGTATTAATTTCGGTATCAACCACGCGGTTGTAGGTGGTTGTTGTGATAAAGTTATGGTATGATTGTGGTGTGGTTTTGGTAAGTGTGAAACAATCCTAAGTTTACTACCGTACAGAACGGAAGCTCACACCATCTCGCGCGCATGATAAGTCCTAAGTGTCTAAATTCAAAATTCAAATGTTTATTCTGTAACAAGACTTTTACTTGGCACTTTTACACGTCATTATGTATAATTTACATTACACAAAAGAGACTTCGAAAAAAAAAATCTCTATCACATTCTTACCACTAAACTACTTTTCCTTTATTTTTTTCCATGTTTCACCTTTGGTTTTACAATAAATTATTATTGAAAAACTCAACTGAATAAAATTGTTTATTCCTTTGCATCCTCGAGGCCTCCAGACCTATAAATCCAGCCCTGGGGTGAACTTACAAATTATTTACATGCAGCATAATAAATAATAAAAGAGCTTGCAAATGAGTATAGCTATAGTAAACAATTATTGTTTAACAATAGTTTCCATGTGCAGATAATATTATCGAGTAGGTACCTCTGCATCCTCGCATTGCTCTGCACATGACTAAAGCTTTATCGACATTTGCACAAAGTGACTGTTATGGTTTGCTATTTAATAATTATTTAATTATTGTGATAAAAAGAAATAAAACCTATTTACACCAATTACATTAATTTATCACCCATTACAATTAGAAAGTTGCCGAGTGGTTTCCGGCAGAGTAGAATAGGACCACTCCAAGTTTTCCCATGGATGTCGTAGTAGGCGACTCAGGAAATACAAGCTAAACAAAGCTTATAAACATCATGAGACCTCTCTAACCCGTCTGGTTAGCGAGGAGAGTGTGTCCTCTGGTTGCTCTGGCCAAGTGTGGCTCTGATAGACAAAAAGACCTTATGATGATGATGACCCAAAGGGTGCCAACAGGACCCTGGAGAGCTTAGGCCAAATCCTCTGGCTGCTCTGGCCAAATGCGGCCCTAGTAGTACAGAGAGGGTTGTGCTCCTGCAGTGTAGACAAAAAAAAGACCTAATGATGATGACAATTAGAAATACTTACAATCATGAAAGTTTGATATTGTCTAAAAACTAATCTATATAAAAATAAATATACGTCACAAATATTACAATTCAAATAATTAAATAAAATAAAAACTACAAGCCGACTTCACCTCCAAACTACAGAACCAACTTGATACAATTTCTATTCATGGGACTACCTGACAAGTGTAGCTCTTTCAAACAAGAAAAAGAATTTTTCAAATCGTCCAGGTGTCTTCGAATAATCAGTGAACATACATAACAAAAAAATAAAAGATCGCGATGAACTGATAACCTCCTCCTTTTTGGCAGTCGGTTAAAAATATCAAAAAAATATTATGAAACTGTGATTTAAAGATTCTTCCCCCGCGAGTGACGTAAAATCCTGCTCAGGCGTCGGTGTAAGCGGGTATTTCCCATAAAATAAATCGTGTTAATTTTTGATTCGTAATTATCTGTGGTGGATGGTACTTGGTGCTTGAGGAAAATCCGTGTCGTCACTCTGCGGTCTGGGTGATTATGATTAAGTATTATAATAATTGCATTTTGGAAATCTTTGGGAGAGGCCTATGTCCAGCAATGGACGTTGTGCGGCTGACATGATGATGATGATGATAAATTGCATTTTAGATGGGATAGGGAAAAATTTACTGATAAAATATAACAGCCTACTACAGCCCCAGTTCTAGGGGAGGGGGGGGGGATATGCCTTGGGGACCGGTTAAATTGAGTATTCAACACTCCTTCCAGGAGAGTTAGAGAGGTCTCATTAATGTTTGTATGCTTTGTTTATTCCCTTAGTCACCTTCTACGACATGCTCTATATTTTTGATATCTATTTAAAATGTTGAGATGGTTCGGGCATGCAGAAAGGTTGGATGAAAGGAGATTTACTAAAAGAGTATACAAAGCAAATGAGAGTGAAAGAGTGGGTCAAGGTAGTCCACCATGAACATACCGCGACCAGATTACAGAAGTTCTTAAAAAAGGAGAGGTCAGAACTACCCGTAACCGACGGGCATGCATGAAGAGAGTGATAAGTGTAGATGAAGCGAAAGAGGTCTGTCAGGATCGTAGCAACCTACCCCTGTGGAATAGGCCTTATAATATGTATGTATGTATGTTTTAAATTTTTTTAACATCATTTCTCGCGATGTATTCAGACACCACGCCCTCTCGTTTGCCACGTGCGCTATTTAAGATTGACCTTTGGCGTGGTTAGCGTCAATTTAACAGCTACAAACTATACCTCAGTTTACTGCTTTGTTTGTTTTGTAAAGCTTGCGATGACGTCATTTATATGCGTGATTGCTTTTTATGCCCGTCCTTGGGTATTATGAATTCGTAAGTATGTAACACCTAAACTACCAAGAAAATTCTCACATAATATGTCATAACCAGTCATATAAGAGAGGACTATATGCTTAGCACGCAGTGGGCGGAAGAAAAGCTGAAATGATGATGGTTTAACGAAGTATGATCAGTTATCTAAAGAACATGTAAGAAAATGTACTGAAATTAATAATATTTTAAGTTTCAGTCCATGATACTTTACAAATTTCCCAAGGAACATCATACTTATGACAAAAAAATCTTTGCTAACTGTTTTGTTCATGTTGCTGATTGTTCAACAAATTTTTGACTGCATCTGCCCCTAAATTGTTTCATTATATTTTGTTAGACCTCATTACTATGGGCTAGAACTGGCCAGCATAAAACATTTAGATACAAAAGTTTGATCAACCTTGAAGGGCTGGCCGTTTGTATCCGAACCAAATATGCATAAAAAGTAAAGTAATTCCAATTTCAAACGAGGCAAGTCCACAAGTCGCAGTCGCATTCGCAGGTGCGGAGCGGGCGCGCCCTGACGTCACGCTCACGCATCCACCGCGTGCTCGATCGAGCACGCCCACTGCACAAAGCAGGCACGAGAACCGTGCCAAGACCACTTCGTCACTTTAGAGTTTTGCGAAACCAACGTACGTAGAATGTTTCTTCGACAATGGTCACACGCTCGTACGGCGACCAGAGTGGAGTAAGTACTCGAAAGCTCCTCTGTATAACACGACTTCTACTACTACTATCTTTGACTAAACTAACCTAAAACTATCATCTCAGCGTATACCCATTTCCATCCTTAGCTGTAATGCTGTGAAGCCTGGGATCTGCTTTCCAGATTTAAGTTATCCACTTAGCAAGGATTATACATATCCTTAAAATATTTTAATTCCAACCTAAGACTGATAAAAGTCCATAGCAATAGATTCCAGCCTGTCTCTACCAAAATACCAAAAAACAGTGAACAAAAACACCCAGCGTGGAGGTCAACGAGATTAGACGACCATGCATGTTTCTGGAACACCGATAAGCTGGTTTGTTGTCCCTCTCTCTCACTCACGCAGGCCTGCCTCTGCAAGGATACTGACTCATGTGCATATTTATAGCTGTAGGACAAAAAGTGTTCAATGTTTGCAAAAATCCGAAAAACCTCATACATATACTACCACATCTTTGTCCCTAACGGGGCAGACAGCATTTTGGGTTTTGCGGTTCCAAGTAGACATAGCCAAAGAGCTAGAGCTGGAGCCCAGAGTCCAGAGGTTCCAGGTTTGATCCCCGGTTAGAGCAAGTTGGAAATTGGTCTTTTTCAATATGTACTGGGTCTTGGATGTTTTATCTATCGTTGAGTTAGTATCCCATAACACAAGTCTTGAACTTACTTTGGAGCTAGCTCAATCTGTTTAATTTGTCCGTATACATTTATTTAAGGACCACAGGCCACTTTTACAGTGAGTAAAACGCTGATGGACGGGAAGATGGGAAAATTTATCAAAATATGGGTTGCTCATATTCAATAGGTAATGCACAGAGCCCATTGCTAAATATAGACCATCTATCGATAGCTTTCTCAATATAAATAGCTCATGATATCCGCGATACGACCCCTTCAGCAGAAACCGGTTACTGGCCGGTTACTCACATATCCTTGGCTGTACGCGGAGAAATTGAATGGCCATTTTCCTTGTTTTAGTCATTATTTTGGTTTTCCTGTTATGGAATGGTTGGTATAAGAATATGCCGTATGATTTCCGGTCTAGGACACGTCCACCCCTCCTCCTAAGGATGTCGTAAGAGGCGACTAAAGGACAAACATCTCATACAACAACTGCACTGCCAAGAAGGTTTGGTATTGAGCGAAATCATTATCATCATTTAAGGCTCTACAGCAGTGGACGTTATGCGGTTAAAATGATAATGATAAAGGTTCTATAGGTCTGTGCTTGGGTCTGCCCTGGCTTTTACCACCAGCATTGGGTGAAAGCTAAACATGCAAAACCACGTCCGAATCATTTTAAACGTTTGACTTATTAGCTAACTTTGTTACTAGGTTTAAAGCATTATCCGACTGGATCAAGTTGTCATTTTCAGATGAGACAATGGGATATTACTAAATGTCAAATTGATTTAGTCGGATAATGATTTAAACCTAGTACCAAAGTTAGTCTGCGTTTTATAATTAGACAATATAGGTTCTTCTCTTCAGAATCTAGATATTATTATCTTTGAATGCCGAAAAGACGAGTCAAAATCCAGAAAGATAATAATATCCAATCAGATTTTGGTATAGCAAAGTTATAGCTTATATTTAGGTCCCAAGATAAATAATTTTAAACAAAGAAACGGACTGACTCATCCCTTCAATATGAGCAACTTTTGCTACAAGAATAATACTTTACGATGATCTATTTTTTCATACAAAAGTGTTCCTTTGATCCAACAATTTTGCATTGAAATTTTTCGAGATCACAGCATCTGATCTGTCCTTAGGTATAAGTTATTGATATGGGAGGGCTGAATCACTGCCATAATCACAAAATATTTTCGTGTCGATGATAGATTGGTATAGGTCGCGGTGTTGAACATTTAAATAGGTTTTACTGGAAAACAATTCCTCTATTTTAACCGACGACTAAAAAGAGGGTTGTTACACGTTTGACGCTAGTGTCTGTCTGTCTGTCTTAGGTATCATCATTTCAGCTGCATAACGTCGAATGAGTAATGTAGGCCGCTCTAGTTCGACCGGTCATTTTGGAAATACCTGGGAGAGACATAGGCCTCTCCCAAGTATTTCCAAAATGACCGGACTAGAGCGGCCTGCATCCATCCATTCTGTCTTAGCTATTGCACGCCTCATAAGCGAAGCGTTGAGGTGGGTACTATACTGTCACTTCGCGCAAAAAATCTGTTTTTTCAAACTTAAAATGTCTTTATGTATCATACATTGCACTTGTAAGATAATATATACACACACACATATTAAGAAAAAAACACTATTTTTAACACTCATGATATTTTTGATGTCATTTTTGTTATTTAAACTAGTTAAAAAACAGTTTAAAAAAGTTCTGTCTTGGACGTCCGTGTGTCTGTATGTGCGGAGGCTTTTCTTGTTAACACGATAACGACCGAAATACTTTACTAATCGAGTCTTTTTTTTTCTCTTACGCTTGAGTATGCTCAGGAATAGAACCCTTTCATTTTTCAGGGTCTGATTCGATGTGGTTTAATTGTTATTAAATAAACAAAAAAAAATAAGCAAAAAAAAATATCGACTGTTCTTCATAGTTTTAGTATATCTATATATATCTTTATTTTTCTATATGCGTAAAAAATTAAAAAAAAAACTGGACCATTTGAGGCGTGCTCTTTTGGATTTTCCAAACTTATTTTTATTTTTATTAACCTGTACTGTCACTTACAGTGCTGCTGGTAAAGATCTCCCCCATCTCCCTTCAAATATCTCGATCGTGTGCCACTTCCAACCATGTTTTAGCTATGTTTAATAAAAATCGATTTTCCATAAAGTTATCCCTTGAAAGTCGTTCTTTTTTAATTTACCTTGCAAATAAACTTGTTTGGTCGTGCTTACTGGACATGGACACTTTTTCCTGTAACTTAGCGCAAACAATCCGAGTGTCCTATGCTGCGGTTTCTGGTATGCGATCGCCTTTCGAGAACCTTTCTGCTCCAGCGGCTATCGGTACATCTCGCTACGTAAGTTCGAAACTCCAGTAATCCGTCAATACAAATATTACATATACATTTATTTATACATTTTTGTACAAGCTTTTATTGTGAGGCCAAATCACTTACTAAGACAAATTAAATAAGCCCAAATTCGATGGAGTTGCGTCGTTTTATTACTGAGTTCCATCGATCACTTACTGTATCCGTGATCAGACCCTAGGCATCGTCTACCATAAAGTGCTCGGCAAGACAAATCAAACGGGTCATACTCAATGAGGTTATGTTGTTTAATAACAGAGTTCCGTAGAATATCTCCCGGTTCCATCATCAGAACAGCACATTGATTACATAATATTATATTGTCATTCGATTTCCACAACTGTACAAAATTTCAGCTAAATCGGTTGAGGATAAATGGTTGAACATTAAGTTGCAAGATTTGACCTAAACAAACATTCATGCATACAAGATTAATTGCAAGTAGCCCCTAGTTCTGCCTTCAATGATTCTTTATATGATAGTCCTTGTGTTCGCTTCGTTTTGCAATGTTATCATTACTGTACCTAATTTGTATCTGTGATCAGACAATGTAGTCTCATCTGACACCTGCCAGTTTTGCTAAAAGCTTGTAAAAAGAAAATATTTTAAAGGGTTTTTAGGCATTCAAGATGCGGTAGCAGTACCTTGGTCATAAAGTCATAATACGATCATATAATATTTTTCACCATTTCATTATTTAATTTTAAAAGCAAATGTTTGTTTTCAATAGATAAAATCGTAAAGCGACCCTCATGCATAGTTTTATTTATCGTCACGCGACACAGTAGCCTCGGTTCCGGCTGTTTACAATATCGTTCTGCTGCCTGGTCTTACGCAAGATGTTTTTTTTGTTAGTTAAGTGATCCATTAGTTCACTTCTTGCTTGGTTATTTCATAAGAATTGGATTTGCTAAGTTGTTTTCGGATAAGATCACTCCATCTCTTCGTTTTTTGAGTGTAGTGGACATTAATATCAGTTTTTTTTTTCATATTGTAAATAAAAATAAAAAATATTGCGGTACGTAGCACAGTTACAATTCATATTATTTGGAGCCTTCTTTAAAGTATAAAAATACCTATGCTAGTAGACTCCACTCCTTTATGGCACTTAAATTGTAAAAACTTACAGAGTGTAAAAGTACAGAGATAAAATGAAGACCAAAAGAACAAATTAATTACTTCATTTTCTGTACATTTTTTTCTAAAGTTTATGACTCAGCTTGATGACTGCAAAACAATGATGACAGCCTCAACGTGCCGTTCAAAGCACGGAGGTGGTCGAATAATTTTTATGCCACTTTTGTTCACCCATGCAAGTGCGGACTGCAGACCACGCCTGGGCTGGGGTTGCTTAACTTGCGAGAGCGTTATGCAACTTGTTAGCAATGCGTTCCCACTGAGCCACCGAGCTTCTCCAAAGAAACGAACTACATATCTTATTGTGGATGCTAAAGAACTAATACTTCTAACAAACATTTCGTACAACTGCATAGCTTCTCTTCTTTTTATCGTGTGTGTTAGTGACTAACACTAGTGTCACAGTTTTTAAACCGCCTTAAAGGCCTCTGACATGGTTTTAGGTAACGACCAATGTCAAAGACAGTGACCGGGACCGACGGCTTAACGTGCCCTCCGAAGCACGGATCATTTTACTTATCGGACAATCAGGTGATCAGCCTACAATGTCCTTACCAAACTAGGACAACAACACAAAGTTGTTGCCCCCGCCGGGAGTCGAACCCGCGACCTCCGGGTATGAGCCGAACGCTCTAACCACTACACCACGGAGGCACTGCATTGCTAAGGAAGGTTGACGTCAAGCGACGGCTGACGGGCGGTTGTAAAACAAGCGTGGATCCAACTGATCTCCAACTGATCTTATACTTCGTACACAGAGAATGATATTTACAAGATGGATTAGAAGAACTAAATCCCAATCCCATATTCCAAATAATATTAAAAATGCGAAAGTGAGTTTGTATACTTGTTTGTTTTTTACCACTTCACGGTTCAACCACTGAACCTATTTAGATAAAATTTGGCATAGATAGAGTTTGAGACCCAAAGAAGGACATAGGTTAGTTTTTATCCCGAAATTTCTATAGGAAACAAAGCTCCCGGGCATTTAGTATTCAATTGTCCAAAATATTTGTAGTAATGATGATGACTAATATACTACACGTGCTCGTTCAATGTCATCCGATATTTAGGAAGTCATTTGCATTTATTACTATTGTATTATTATTTATATTTGCCTAAGTATTATTACCAGCAGATAAGATTATTGTTTGCAGTTTCTATTTATGAATTAAAAAGCAGTTATTCAAAGAAAAAACCTGAGACCTCTGACTAATGTCTATGACATGACCGATCTTTGTTAACTGACCAGACAATTTTCAACCCTGACCCTTAACAATCCTCCTTTCATTTCCTATCAGATAATATTATAGTAGATTAAATACGATAAAAGTAATTTATTTTGAAACTTTTTGAGTCATTATTTATGTCTTCCGCAAACATTGTTTCAATTTCTTTCTCACTTCCTGGTTCATGTTTTGCTTTTGAGTCTGTGTTTTGTTTATTTACTATTAGTTTTACTATTGGGATATCCCTTTGATTCATATGATCAGGTAGATTGTTTACTTCTTGATTGTTTCTCTTTTATCATCAACAATGTAATGTGCACCATTATTTGCAGTAGTAGTTGTTGTTACTACTGTAGCGTTGGATTTGTATAGTTTGTCTGTTGGTTTTTTATGTATGTCTGCTAGTTTAGGAGATGTTCATAGTGTGCCCGTGCGATCCGCACTGGGCGCGGTTGTATGTCGGCGATCGCTTATATATGCTCGGTGCGTGGTAGATAACGCGACTCATACAATACATACTACCACGATGTGTTTATAGCATTTACTCTAAGCGGTACGGCTTATGTTTCCACGAGATTAAACCGGTGGTAATGAATGTTTATTCATGTGTTTAGATGTACTCGTTTCTAATTTAAGTTTGTAGAAAATTGTAACATCACAATTTTTGTTTTTAGTATTTTAAAGTTTTATGATGTAGTTTAAATTCTCTTAAGTTTCTACTGAACTTAGAAATGCTTTTTTTTATATTCAAAACGTCTTATACTTATTTGAATTTTCGTCAACATTTTAATGAAAATGTTCTAGTTTTTGCTGTTGCAGACGTCAACCAATTAAATGTCAATGATAAAGATACAGAAAAGATAAGATTACATATACCATCGAAAATAAATACAGCAACAAACAAAGGCAGACGATAAGGCAAGCCCTTTGTGCACAAGGCACACGGAAATGCCAGCCAGAGAGCGACGTGCCCAAGAACCTGGTGACTAAACTACGACTAAGATTTATTGCAATGTCACTTCGAAAGTTATCCAAAATAAACTTCCTTTGAAGTCAGGTCTTAGGAAGCCAAGACGAGCCTAATTTGAGGATTCAAGGCGTGACTGCCATGACGTAACGTACCACGGATGCCAACTCAACTGCCTAAAAACTGTATGTGTACTTACGCAAAACGAACGGAAAACTACAGCCGTGCATTGCACAAGAGATTACCCAATTCGTAAGTCCAGGGGGTAAGGTTGATATTTGTGTAGCTGGGTGGTGATGACGCGGATGACGTCACGCGCACGCCTCGCAGCCGTGACTGCCTGACGCACCCACCGTGGAGGAAACTGGTTCGTTTGATACCACGTCGTGCAAGCAACAACCAACTATGTTTATTCTGGGTTAATAATTTGCGTTGTTTTTACCATCTCCGCCTGCGCTGGTGTAACAACAGTAGGTTTGTAATATGAATTTAGATTCGAAGAAATGTTTATAAGTAATGTATTTGGAACTGGGTCTTCGGTTAATCATGTAGGTCTAAAGATGTTTATTAACATTTCTCAGCTTCTATTAATCAATTTGTTATGCTAATTTTGTGGTTTAAGATACTCAGCTTTGATTTTTGTTTAAGGAGACATCTTGCTATCAGTACCTCATTTGTCATACTCAAATCCACAATCGCCCGTATGTTTTTTATTATCTATCTAAATTTTTAATACTTTAATGTGTGCAACATTTGGTGTTACTAAAGTTTTACAAATGACTAAACTGCTAATCGTAAAAAAGTATGTATGACCAAATTTGGCTCTCGAAATCCGGGTGTTGCGTCGTTATCGGCTATTGGAAGAATCCATTGTTTTAAGACACACCTTATTTCAATAAACATGTTTAGATTGTCGTCAAAGGTAATTGTTTATTTTTATTCTAGGCACATGGAAAGTTGTTTACAATGGTTTTGTCTTGAAAATTATTTAAGAATATTCCTCGCATCTAAGCGTGTTTCTGTTTACATCCTGGGTAGTGGTGCTTAGAAAGCTGGGGTTCTGTTTTAGCTTTTTCTCTTCTTCAGCGTATTTAGTTGGTTGTTTACACATTACTCTTCTTCGGCGTATTTGGTTGGGGGATATTTATTTAGGAATACGGATATCATAGTTTCCTGGCGTTTATTAGGTCGTCTTCTCTCCCTATACTTATTCAAAAAAAAAATTAACAATAAAATATTCAAGGAAGTTTTGTGGCGCGTATTCAAGGAACCCTTTATCATCTAGAAATTCAATTTCTACTTACATCATACCTGCTAATTTGTACAGAGATTGTAATTCTTAATGTTTTAGCAAGTTTACTTTTATAAAAGGCAGACTTTAAACCAATATTCACCCAAGAACAAGTATATATTTTTAATGATTTTTCATTTTATTATGTGTACTAACTGAAGCCCGCGACTTCGTTCGCGTAGACTTTATAAAAATGCTTATCAGGCAGAACAATTTTTGCTAAGGCGTCATTTCTAAATTCTTACTCTATTACTATACTATGACTCCATCGCCCCAAATATATTCAATGTGCAGAAACATGTTTTTTTACTGTTTTATTTTATTTAAGCATAGATAAGTTTATTATAGGATTTGTATTATTGAATAAGGTTCTCTCTCATCTCAGCGTATTCCCAGTTGCATCCTCAGCTGTAATGCTGTGAAGCCCGGGGTCAAATGAGGTTGAAAGTAACCAAAGAGGAGGTGATATTGCGAGAGTCTTTTTTTATTTATCGCCGCTACTCCCCAGCCAAGTGTGCAGGTCTGAGTTAGGGTATAGGAGAAATATTAGACAAGTTTTCAGCTTGCCTCGAATACTTTCCCGAAAATTTCCAGCTTTCGAAATAAAGCATTTTCGTCAATTAACGGTATAAGTTTGTGACACAACACATGTGTGTTGTGTCTCAAACTTATACCTTAAATGCCTTTACCCATGTGGGTAAACTCAGTAAATCTCCACTAGGCCTTTATATAATCTTGTAACTAACACGAGCTTGCTAAGTGATATGTAAGTAAATATACATGTTATAGCAACATACTCATATTAAAGTTTATTTTTAGTGGAACTCAAGACGCAATTTTTCCAAGATTGTGAATTTAGTTCATATTTTAGCATTTTTACGACTTAGAGGTTACATAAGAGCTTCACGAAAGATTCATTGTTTTAAACGATAATTAGGAAATATAAGATCATATTTTCTTGTTAAAATTAAAAGAACGAGCGAATCGAGCGAGGTTCTGAGTCTACTTAAAATGCAATCCATCGTTTGTATATATGCATGTTTGTTTCCCGATAACTTGAATAATTTTGTTTGGAGCTTTATGAAATTTTGTTTAGATGTAGCTAATAGAATTTTTGATTCGAATATGAGACAAATTGGTCGAGGGGTTGCCGAGATACAGGCTCCACGAGTTCACAGTCAGAGGTGAACTGCTAATTCACTATGTATGCTGGGTACAAAAATAAATTATTTGAAATAGTTACAATCACTCATTTTTAGCCGGGTGGTTACCGGCAGAGTAGAATAGGGCCGCACAGGCGACTTAGGAAATACGAGCTAAACAAAGCTTATAAACATCAGTGAGACCTCTCCAACGTGTCTGGCCAGCGAGGAGAGTGTAGGCCAAGTCCTCTGGCTGCTCTGGCCAAGTATGGCTCTGGTAGTACAGAGAGGGGGCGTGCTCCTGCAATGAAGACAAAATGATGACTCATTTTTAAATCAGAGTCGTATGCTTCGTAGTAGAAGAAATATGAGAAGCTGTATATTGAGTCACACGAAAATGTTACAATGAGTAATAATACAAATAATACTACCAGTTATAAAGCAAATAATACAAGAACAAATTAATAAACCTGTGTAGACACCATTCATAAATACTTCCTTACAACCGGTACCGGAGTCAGTAATAAAATTAACGCATCTGTCAGTCAATCCACAGATAATATATCAGGTATAAAATAGATTGCAATTAAACAGAAGCTCAACAATTTTCTGTCAATACTAACCCCTCCTTGATAGTTAGCAGTTTAAAAAAAATTAAGTGTACTTATTAAAAATACTGTGAACTAGCAAACCGCATACCTCGGCAACCCCGTAACCAATTTAGCTCTTGTTAACTTAAAAATGATATTGGCTACTTCTATACGTCTACCAAATTTCATGAAGTTCCGATCAAACTACTCGAGTTATCGTCGAACAAACATACACACGCAGCTTGTTTTGTTCAACTGGGACTGGGAAAACTTCACTTACTGGTTCAAATATCTACATTTTTAGAAGACAAGAATAAAAGAAGAATCTCCAATTTTAAAAGAGAATATACCATGATGTTTTTCATTTCATACGTTACGGTATTTGTGCTGTGTTACGAACATTGGTAGGTGTACCGCAGGGATCTATACTAGGCCCCGCATTTAAACACTTTTATTAAAATAGATAACAAATTTTAAAAAGATGAAACTGAGGAGCTTTTGGCTTGCTTTATCTACTTTACTACGAAAAATGGTTGCACTGAGAACTTTGATAAATGGCGCTTTTACATGAGGGGGTGTAAGCTAACCGTATCACCTATTAAAATAATTAGCATTTGTGCCCAATCCCTCGATCGGCTTCTTCGATCTGCGCGAGATATTCATAATAATAGCGCTAGAACATTCTAACAACAAGCCTCATACCGCATTTACACTTGCGTGTTCGCTATTCGCCTCGTCATTCGTATACGAATGCCAACGCGAACTACTGTTTTACCGCATTTACACAATCGTGTTCGCTATTCGCTTCGTCATCCGACGAAACATTCGTATACGAATGCCAACGCGAACTACCGCATTTACACATTCGTGTTCGCTATTCGCCTCGTCATTCGACGAAACATTCGTATACGAATGCCGACTCGAACTACTGTTTTTACCGCATTTACACATTCGTTTTCGCTATTCGCCTTGTTATTTGACGAAACATTCGTGTACTGCACTGTCTACATATGCGTGTTCGTTATTCGCCTCGCGATTCGCGCGAACGTGTAAATGCGGCATCAAATCAACTAGCGAATGAACTGAAAATTTTCCACGTCAATCTGGTTATTACTGAACTAGCTAATTTCAACTAAAATCCGCATTCGACGGCTTATAATTGTATATGTAAAGAGACATATTAGCGGGCAAACACTATTTATCAACATATAATTGAGACATTTTGAAGACGCTAAGTAGATCGTCATGTATCACGATTCACGTCAGTAATTTTTAGGGTTCCGTACCTAAAGTTTAAAAACGGGACTCTAATACTAAGACTGCTATCCGTCTATCACCAGGTTATACTGCATCATACAGGCTAGACAGCTGAAATTTTCACAGATGATGTATTTCTATTGCCGCTATAACTAGAAATACTAAAAATAGATTAAAATTCATTTTTAAGTGGGGCTCCCATACAACAAACGCGATTTATTTACGTTTATTGCTTGATATTAATAACGGCAACAGGTAGACGCTTAGAATATTCAGTTGTTCGAGTTAATTCACTTTGAAATAAATATTTAAATTAAAATAAAACAAATATTTTGCGTTTATTGCTTGATATTAATAACGGCAACAGGTAGACGCTTAGAATATTCAGTTGTACGAGTTAATTCACTTTGAAATAAATATTTAAATTAAAATAAAACAAATATTTTGCGTTTGTTGCTTGATATTAATAACGGCAACAGGTAGACGCTTAGAATATTCAGTTGTACGAGTTAATTCACTTTGAAATAAATATTTAAATTAAAATAAAACAAATATTTAACTGCTCTACAACAACGTGATTTTTTATAGATAACTAGCTGACCCGGCGAACTTCGTACCGCCTCCTGAATTTTCTTTGCATAAACCTTACGGAGCCCAAAACCTTTCCAACGAATGCAAAACCGTGGAAATCGGTTCGTGCGTTCTGGAGTTATAGCGTCAGGAAGGAAAACCCGACTTATTTTTTTATAGTAGATGGTCGGAACCCTTAGCATAAGTCCTATACTCGCACCTGGCCGCTTATTTCACATTTGTAGTCATAGGAGCAAAGACGATGATATATAGAGCTCGTTGGACCGGCGGGAGTGCGCATTACTAGCGCTTTCGCAAGTAAAGAGACATCAGGCGCGGTCCGCACTTGGATGGGTGATCACAAGCGGCATAAGGCCACTTTTTGATATCTGTTTTCTGTAATCTATTATTCTGTCATTATGTGTTGGTGCAATAAAGATTTTAACTAATAAGTAATAAAATAACCTATGGTAGGTTACCTTTATTTTTAGAATCTGACCGCAGAGATTTCTCCAACCCAGTTAAAACGAGATAGTTACAATGTCTTGAACACTGCAGCTAGATTAGGTACAGCCAACTACATGTAGATTTGATTTTAAATCTTTTCTTTTTTTATTACACTTAATTAACGGATTACTCACGTCAGACTCAGCTACTTCTGAGCAACAGAAAAGGACAGCTGCATAGCAAAGTGTCGTTTCTTGATGCCAGATGTAATCCAACCCTACTGGAAACCACACGTCTCGGTAACTTTCCACAGCGTTCATCGTCATCCTCACGTATTCCCGGTTGCATCCACAGCGGTAATGCTTCAGAGCCCGGGGTCCGCTACCTAACCTAGATTTTACGAGGTTACTGGTTTTTACACAGAGCGACTGCCGTCTGACCTCCGCAACCCAAAGGGTAGACCAGAGAGCCAATCCTTGGGTAGGTTTAAGCAAATGCTAGATGGCGTTCGGGAAACGCTACGGATGCATATACGTGCCTTCCGAAACACGGAATTATTCTTTTCGGATAATCAGGTGATTCAAGCCTGCAATATCCTAACCAAACTAGAAACAACTTTTCACAGAGTATGATAACTTCTCAGTGGGATTCGAACCCACGATCACGAGGCGAACGCCGGCGCCGTGACCACTGAACCACGGAGGTAGTCCGTAACTTTACTCAGCTATGACTGTACTTAAATACCGATGCAAGCTGCAAGTTGGTACTTATGTCACGTATTTACTTGTACATACTGAGTTACTGACACACCTTCGAACAAAGCCGTGAATCACCCACTACAGTGACCTACACGCTGGTTTCGTTTGATGATAATTGTGAAAAAGGTATATGTTAACAACTTAAGAGGGAAGTATAGCACGCGCTTCCATGCAAAATATAAATTGTTACAAACGAAAAACTAGGTTTATAAGAATTAGTATTACAACGTGAAAGGGGTATACTCGTAATAAATCGAACCACGGGCTACTATATTAGATCACTTTAGTATGATGAGATTAAAATAACAGCCAAAAACTAAAAAAAAAAAACGACGGGTTGCACTCTGGGAGTGCCGGCAGAAGTGAAAACTTGAATATTAACGTTGTGCATTTTTGTTATTTTGGAATGGTTAGGGAATAATTTTGCACGAATTGCTTTAATTATCAGTATAAAATATTTCAAATCTTTTCTGAACCACAGTCTGTCACAAATGTCACAAGCATGACACATTACACACACGAACGTAACGTAACATAAACACACACGAACATTCGCGCAAGCGCCCTGCGCCGTCTTACGAATTTTCGATCAGGACACGTGGTCCTGACGCGAGTTTAAGATTTTTTACCCATTCCAAAAAAAGTGCACAACGCCGCTAAAGAAGTTTTCACTTCAAAAAAAACTTTTTTCGACTGTTGTTTTATTTCATTATAATATATTGATACAGTATAGCACGTAATTTGATTTATTATGGAATGTCCCTTCCATCTTCCACGTTGTATACCTATACAACGTAAAAGATTGAAGGGACATTCCCTCTTACCTACCAGGCAAAAAATATTTTTCGTATTTCGACACATGTTCCTTGGGGAAAGTGGTTCAGCACCACACAGCGGGGCGCGGTGCAGTGCAGTGTGTTAATCTCCTTAGAAATAAATATTGGCAGCTGGTAGGAAACGTCATATTTGTGAAACTCCCACTCCATGGACACACAAGTCGCTGACTCCCAGGCACCTTTGTTCCTAACTGCAACATGTTAATGCAACCGCGATGATCACATCTTTTGCGAAGTACTTCGTGCGATCACACAGTGTAGCAAAATGTACTAAATCTATTTTAGGGCCGGACTCAGTTCATGATACTGAACAACTTTCCCCAAGAAACATTTGTGTCTAAATATAAAAAATATTTTACGTGGAAGGACGAATATTTTACCGGTAATAAATAAAGTATAGCTCGTGGTTCGATTTATTAAGGGTTTGTCCCTTCCACGGCAACTTCAGTTATAAATACTGAACAACCATCCCCAATAAACTGTCAATTTTTGTACGACTTCAAGTAACAAATCTAACAAAGAATACTCGAATAGGTACCGAAACTGTTTTTAGGTAGGTATATTTAAAAATGACTTTGCAATAACTATTTAAAAGAAAAAATGACACCAAAATTCCTGTCATTGCTCGATCAAAACAATGCCAAAAATTTCAAATTTGGAACGCTCGAACATCAACAGGGTGTGGTCTTTCCGAATGTGGGCGCTAAAATTTAATCGCCAGCGTGCTTGACCCTCGCTCACCTCAATATGTTCCCCTTTGACTGCTGCTCAATCGGTGTCGAAAGGGGGGGAAAGGGTCTGGTTTAATTGGTTAATGAGTTTAGCGCAGCACGTTCTATTTTTAAACGTCGTGCGGTGCGGCCGCCACGCGCGGCCTGCGTGCCTTTGTTTTGCTCAGATACGAGCGCCATGTTGTAGATTGTAGCTCCCACCACTTATTTACAACGTGCTGAATGCTGATACGATGATGTATTGTCTTATTTAATGCTGTAACTAAGCGTGCGGTGCGAACTTTCTGTTTTATCTCGTATCGTAAATACGTTAATTAGCGTAGTTCCATTTGTTAATTAAACATCGCAAAAATAAACTTTCATCATGCTGTTATCTGTTTTGCATTTTATGACTCAATGATAATGATATTTCGAGAAGTCAGCGTTGTCGTTAGCATACAGTTTTCCGCTGGTTGTTTTAAAGATGTTAATTAGGCATCTTCTTTGTTTGTTTTGCTACATCTAAATGCTAGTCATAGGTATAGCCGGTCTCTTCTGATTTCTTTAAATAGTGTAGTTACTTAATATAGTAGTCGCCTATTCATTAATAGCAGTGCATATCAAAACATTACTATTTTGTAATAGGTACGTATTTTTCTAACTTTTCTGGTAAGATTGAATGTAAATAATGTTGTTATATAATAACCGTGAAGGAATGCAACAAAAATCGATTTTCATACTGGAAAGTCGTAATTTTCTTATCAGGCTCACCTTATCACAAATTACAATTTCATACAAAAAAAGCGAACCCCTCCTAGGTCGTCCGCAGCCGGCGACGATCCACCGCCGACTGACGACGTGGGAACCACGAAGCCCGCACGTTGACTACTCATCTGATAACACCGACCATCTACCGCTGACCTCCCCCACCCAATAAAACTATATACTAAATCGTAAATGTTAACAGAACGTATAGCTCTTTCTACACTGGTTTGTGTTTGCAAGATAATTTGCTTACGCAAATGCCTCCTGCTACAACGAGATTGGCAAATGTCAACACTAGATAAGGTGTCTGCGCCTGCGCCGGGGTCGTGTGTGTTTGTATTTGGATAGTGAGTAGGTAGCTATGTAATGATTTCGATTTTTGTATGTCAATTTGTGACACAATCTTTCTTGATATCGAGTGGAAATGTTTTTTCAGGATGTTTTGATATTGTGGTGTTTTTTCAGATCGAGTGGAAATGTTTTTTCAGGATGTTGTTACCGGGACCCTATTAGAACGTCACCGTTGCTGCGCGAGTCCGACTCGCACTTGACCGGTTATTTTATATCTGATTATTATTAATAATAATTATTATTATTTGAGTACCTACCTACTTTGTATTGAAAACAGTAGGCATAACTTACTGAGTCTGAGCTAACTAAGTAAACATGGAATAAAAGTTGCATCATGTTATGATGACAAACATGACTCATAAAATTGAATAATTTAAAAAGCCATGTTTTTAAACAATGGCGAGCTTCAAACATGCAGTCAATACAAAATACATTACATATTAGCCAAATAGTATGTAGTGCCATAACAGATGTTTTTCCATGAAGTATTTTTTTATTTCCCATGACCATATTCAGATGATTGCGCGATTATACGGTATACCTATGGCTAAGACCTATGGGAAGTTACTTTTTAATTTTTATATAAGTAGGTACATTTAAATGAATTGAACTTGCTGTAAGTGTAGGTACAAAACGTTAAATGTTGCTTTTAGAAATCATTTCCTTTTTGGTTCAGACACGGAATGTTAAATGAAATATTTTCGTACCTTAATTTGAACAATAAAAGCACGAGCTCCAGAAAGGTATATTATAGGTTATATATATCTAGTTTAGTATACTATAATCTTTATAATATAGAAGTACATTAGATATATGTAAGCAAGCCAATCTCCCAATATTGAAATTCTTTCGAACTTCGAGTTGTAGGTTTTTTAAAAACAATCAAATGGACACTCGAATCTTGAAAGATAATAAAAACATAATTTTGCGATAAGATGAAAAGTAATGATCGACACAAAAAAAATATCATTCAATTCAGGGCCGCAATTAAAAAAAAATTAAACATTGCTCACACATGGTAAACAGTGTGATATATTGATAACCCAATTATCAACTGCAGGACCCCACGTTCAGCAGCTTCAGTATTTAATTTATGTAACATCATTTATTTAAACAATGTAATTATTTATAAATATTTCATGATACAGTCGAACTGCATCAATGCATTTAAAAACATTTTATTTTTATTTTTTCTATTATTTGTGACATCCTTGATGAACGCTTCTAATATTATAAAAAAAATATTTAATTTATCTCATTTTACTACTTCTAAATAGTAAAACTGTATAAAAAAAATCAATTGTATATTTTAGAACCACATGTATTTTATGAATCAAGTCTTTGCAGAGTCAAAGCCAACCGTTGCGTAATTTCGAACTAGCACGCATCGGCCCATTAGCTCAGTTGGTTAGAGCGTCGTGCTAATAACGCGAAGGTCGCGGGTTCGATCCCCTCATGGGCCACTTCTTATTTTGCATTTTTTTGTCTCTTATAATGTTTTTACAATTTTTTTTAAACACAAATCGCGAAATAAACATTAATTTAAAAAACTATTGATTTGCAACTATGTTAGTTGAGCAAAAATGATAGTGCCACTACATTCATGCTTTATTAATTTGTTTTATGGAGGGTGCCCGGGTACTATTTGTTAAAACCTTTCGTAAGCACTTTCACATGCTGCTATCCTTTTCTGTCGCTCAGAACCGTCATCTG
Source organism: Acrobasis consociella (assembly GCA_963555685.1). NCBI lineage: Eukaryota > Metazoa > Arthropoda > Insecta > Lepidoptera > Pyralidae > Acrobasis > Acrobasis consociella. The sequence continues at coordinate 3,393,504 of OY743106.1, forward strand.
CCAAAGCGAGAGAGAGCGGAATGCTAGCACGGCCGGTGCTATAGCGTACCGTTGCTCGCTCTTCCGAGCTGACAGATGTTACCCAACCCTAACTAAAGGGTAGTAACTTATTAGTAATCTGTGCTAAAGGTTTATTCATTACCTATTTGACATAAAACCAGTATCACGCAAGGAAACAAGAACTCCTTGTTTGCACAAGTGCGTTATCAAGCAAAGATTTTCACGACCTCCGTGGTGTAGTGGTCACCATGCTAGTCCGCCACCCAGAGGTTCCGGATTCGATCCCTGGTCAAGGTAAGTTGGAAAATGGCCTTTAAATTGTCCTGGGTTTTGGATGTTTATCTATGTATCGTTATAAAATATAGTATCGCTTAGTTAGTACTCGTATCCCAAACCACAAGTCTCGAACTTTCTTTGGGGCTAGCTCAATTAGTGTAATTTGTCAGTATATATATTTATTCATATTTATATTTACTTATTTCCAACTGGTCTGATGAAAAAGGTTGAGTCAAACCCTGCAGCGGTGGCCCTCAGTCTAGCACATACCGGTTCGCTATCTGGGGTCGAGGGGTCGGGGGTTCGAGACCTGACCCGCGCCTCCCCCTAGTGCCCACTGATAAGATATATGAAACTACACGCAAAATTGACGGGTTTGTTTACTTACATTTTGACTAAGTACCTATCTTATATAAACGTGCTGTACGTCGAATTGTGACCTACATAATTATAAAAAAAAAACTTTGGAAATTTAAAGTGTAAACACGATTATTGTTAAAAACTTACTGAAACATTTAGCAAGCTGTAAAAAGTTTAGGAAAATCAAGAATGCTTAGAAACAAGATATAGTTTTAAAAACTAAATTCCGACTACTGAAAAATGAAGACCAAAAGCTAATAATGTACATATTTTAGAAATGTACTTTTTAAGCTCTTTTATTTTAATCAAATCAAATCAAATCAAATCAATTTTATACCCCGGCATGATTCGATTTATCTTACTTTATAGTTTTTGGCATATAGACGGCGCCATATTTAATTTTCCAACGATACCTCATTTGGTTTATCATAGAAGATACGAGGAAACAAACGAACATACGTACATACATAGTGCCGAAACAAATAGGGTTCCATACGAGTAAAGTGGGAGTAAATTTTTTAACCCATCGTGTGGTATATCGTTGAATAGGTCTTTCAAAAACATTGTGAGCTTGGAAACATCATTTTTCGATTTAGTGATCCATACATACATACTATCACGTCTTTATCCCTAATGGGGCAGACAGAGCATTTTGGGTCTTGCGGTTCTATGCAGAGCCCAGGGCCGCAAGACCCAAAAGCCACTTTTAGCGTCATGGTGGGCGAGAAGATGGAAAAGCAATCAATACAGTGATGGGTTGCTAGCCGCATCGCCTGTTAACATGATTTGCATTTTTGCCCATTCCCTCGATCGGCTTTTACGATCTGCGTGGAGCAGCTGGTACATTCTAAGTTTTTTTTTATTTCTCCCAGACCAGCATGCGAGTATTCTGTGATCCGTTTCTTAAATATTTGGTTTTAAACATACATACATACATATTTTCACGCCTGTTTCCCATGGGTTTAATAATTAATTTAATTAATTTGTTTAATTGGGTTCTATAGTAAAAATATATAATATTAAATAGTAAAATTCTTCCATGCTGGTCTGGGAGAAAAGAAAAAACTTAGAATGTACCAACTGCTTCTCTTCCCGGGCAGATCGTATAAGCCGATCGAGGGAATGGGCGAGATTTGAATCATGATAATAGGCGATGCGGCTAGCAACCCGTCACTATTTTGATTCCTTTTCCATCTTAACGCCCACCATCACGCTAAGCGTGGCCTTTGGGTCTTACGGCCCCGGGCTCTGTCTGCCCCGTCAGGGATATAGACGTGAAAATGTATCTGTATGTATCTATAGTAACACTCATTTAAATTATTTCAGGTATTCAAAACAGATTGATAAAGCTGTTTGTTTGAATTTGTACCTATTTAAAAGGGCACTATATTGATAAGGTTATTCGTTGTTTACTCTAAATGTCACTTGTTATCAGCTATTTTTAGCTGATATTGCCATAAATAGGGTCCCGTTTTTATCCTTTTGGCACTGAACTCACAATCTTTGTCAGTTCACGTATCACAAAAATAGTTCAGTTATCATCATTCTCTAATTGCGCTTAACTTGCTTCGCGAAATCTGTCCTATTCCTGTGTTAGTGGCCAATATTTTAAGGCTGCTAGCAGCGCTAGCGACGAATACTATCCGCTTTAGAAACCTTTACAAAAAGTGTCAAAAGTGGCCGTTTTTAGTATTTTTTGCAAAGGAAACTACAGAGTATTGTATTTCAATTACTTTTGAGGTTCTAATGTAACTTAAGGCTGCTACCCGCGCTAGCGACCTTGAAAATACAGAAAAATTAATTTCTTTTTCTGTAAGTGAGATTATCAGAAATCCTCGCGCAACTTTTTAGCTAGTATCCTTAATTTACATTAGAACTTCGAAAGTCATTAAAATACTATCCGCTTTAGAAACCTTTACAAAAAGTGTCAAAAGTAGCTTAAGTAGCCGTTTTTAGTAATTTTTACAAAGGAAACTATTTTTATAAAGTATTTCAATGACTTTCGAGGTTCTAATGTAACTTAAGGACACTAGCTAAAAAGTTGTGCGAGGATTTCTAATAATCTCACTTACAGAAAAAGAAATATTTTCTTTGTATTTTTAAGGTCGCTAGCGCTGGAAGCAGCCCTAAGCTGTTTAAGATCTACATGTATGGCACATATCCACGGGCAAAGAAAAGGGACCGCTAGAAATAACCAATATGACAGTCTTAATCATTCTTTTAGTGTTTTTAACTTATTTAAACGAAAATACCATTATCTTCATCATAAACAGGTATTTTAAGTCTCCACTGCAAGAGCATGACCCTCTCTTTACTAATAGAGCCATATTTAGCCAAAACAGCCAGAGCGTTTAGCCTAAACGATGGCCAGATGGGTTGGAGAGAAATGAAAATAAGCATTGTTTTAGTTATTCCAATATTTGCTACGAAGTGCTACGATATTTCGTAAATCTACGGCCGGCGTAGAAGTTCGTAGTAAAGACTTTCTAACAAGTAAAAACTCTTAGGAAACTTACAGACCAAACTTATTCAGTCTTATTATAAAACGCAGACTAACTTTGTTAGGTACTAAGTTTAAACCATTATCCGAACAAATCAAGTTGACATTTTCAGATGAGACAATGACGTTTTACTAGATGTTAACTTGATTTTGTCGGATAATGGTTTAAACCTAGTAACAAAACTGGTTTGCGTTTCTTAATAAGACTTATTTTGTTTTAGTATTTTATACAACACTGACGAAATGGTTAATGGAAAAATATTTTTACTCAGTTAACAAATTTAAAACCTACTGTATGTCAAAAAAAAAATTTAATTCCATTTTAAAATAATTTTATGTTGACAATGTTTGCATACCTGCCTGCAGGTTTATACAATGTACATACTAACATTTACTAACATCACTGATATCTATTGTATAATGCAAATAAATGATTCTTGATTCTTGATTCTTGATATACTGGTATCCCTACACACGATTGACCTTTTCACTTTTACTTTTTCCTCTAATTGACCTCTCAATAAAACAATGATACATTACCATGACAATGGTAAGTGGCATTGTCGGCAACGTATAATAGCTCCTAAAACACTACGATACCACTAAAGTGAAATGAAGATTAGGTATATATTTTTGTTTCACAAAAATCAGTTTTGCAATGCCTATTGTAATAACTAAGCTAAGTTTTTTTCCAACTCGAAAAATTAAAGTACTTACTGTACTACAAGAAAAAAAACGTTTTTCGTAAACTCTTCATTTTCTTCTTCTTAACCACCATTCATATTCATATTCATTTATTCACATAAAATTTGTAACAAGTACACATGCACATGTCACTAGCTACATTGTCATAAAGGGTCATTAAACAACATGCATTTTTATGATGATGAGGAAGATTCCTTTTTCATCAAATATAATACTATCACTTGTCCCTCTAACCAAAGCATACAATTAATTTAAGTATTACATACAGAACAGGATCTCCTAAGACCCCGTTCCCCATCCTCGCACCCCTCCCCCGTTCCCGCCTTGTGGAACGTGTAGAGCGGCCGGCTGCAGGCGCCTGCAGCCGCCACTTCAACGCGAGGACGGGAAACAGGGGCGCATATTTCGCGGGACGCTAGAAGATTCCTTTCGGTATCTTATACCTTTAAACGAGCAATTGGGTACTTTCCTAAGTCAAAAATAAATTATTTTGTACTAATAAAAAAATAATGTCACTTGTCTTTAAACATATCCATTTTAAGGTTATTTTAAATTTATTATTGTAGAAAAACTCATAATAAGAGCGCTATTTGACTTCAAAAATCTATGACGTCATCTGCCTGTATTTCATACAAAATTCCATAGAAACTGTTTGTTTTGACGTTTAGAAAAAAGTTGCTGATTTGACTTGTTGGAAAATAGCGTATTCTTGTTATATATAAATTTATTGTATATGTGATCTCGGAAACGGCTCTAACGATTTCGCTGAAATTTTGTATATGGGGGTTTTCAGGGGTTAACAATCGATCTAGATTCGTCTAATGTTTGGAAAACGCGAGTTTTCGAGTTATCACCGAGCAAAGCTCGGTCGCCCAGGTCCTGTAAAACTTATATTAATTCCGTGAAGTGTCTATTGCATAAAATTTCCATGACAACGAAAGCGTGCTATTATTGATACACTATCAGACGATATTAAAAAGATACAGCTAACATAACAAGCAGTCGAGTGGCTGTTAACATGAGGATGCTCCTGCAACTAGGTGAGAGCGAAACGGGCACCTGGTCTTCAAAACAATACTGTTTTACTGTGTATGTTTCTAGTCCATATTTTATATGAAACAAAAAATACCACTGAAAAGAAATAATTTTATTGAAAATGCCTTGTGGTTTCCGGCAGAGTAGAATAGGACCACTACCAGGTAGGCCAAATTATCTGGCTGCTCTGGTCAAGTATGGTTCTGGTGGTGCAGAGAGGGTCGTGCTCCTGCAGTGGAGACTAAAGGACCTGATGATAATAATTGAAAACAAATAGTAATTAGCATATCAAATATAAGAGTGGTTTGAATTGGTTTAGAATTGGCGATGAAAAAATACACAGTTAGTAACCTCATCCTTTTAAAAAGTCAGTTAAAAATTACAAGTGAGCTACAATCACAGAATTCACAGAATTAATATAAGTATTACACACAGAACGGAATCTCCTAAGTCCCCTTTTGCAGTCCTCACACCTCTCCCCCAATCTCGCCTTTTAGAGGCGGCTGCAGGCGCCTGCAATCGCTCTAATACCATGCGGGAACGGGGGAGAGATGCGGGGACGGGAACGGGGACGCATATTGCGTGGAACCGTGGAGTTTCCGTTCTGCAAGTAATACTCCTAAACAACGCGAACGTGGAATAGACATACCCGTAATAAATCGAACCGTTCTGTATGTAATACTCCTAAACAACGCGAACGTGGAATAGACATACCCGTAATAAATCGAACCGTTCTGTATGTAATACTCCTAAACAACGTAGAATAGACATACCCGTAATAAATCGAACCGTTCTGTATGTAATACTCCTAAACAACGTAGAATAGACATACCCGTAATAAATCGAACCGTTCTGTATGTAATACTCCTAAACAACGCGAACGTGGAATAGACATACCCGTAATAAATCGAACCGTTCTGTATGTAATACTCCTAAACAACGTAGAATAGACATACCCGTAATAAATCGAACCGTTCTGTATGTAATACTCCTAAACAACGCGAACGTAGAATAGACATACCCGTAATAAATCGAACCGTTCTGTATGTAATACTCCTAAACAACGTAGAATAGACATACCCGTAATAAATCGAACCGTTCTGTATGTAATACTCCTAAACAACGTAGAATAGACATACCCGTAATAAATCGAACCGTTCTGTATGTAATACTCCTAAACAACGTAGAATAGACATACCCGTAATAAATCGAACCGTTCTGTATGTAATACTCCTAAACAACGTAGAATAGACATACCCGTAATAAATCGAACCGTTCTGTATGTAATACTCCTAAACAACGTAGAATAGACATACCCGTAATAAATCGAACCGTTCTGTATGTAATACTCCTAAACAACGCGAACGTGGAATAGACATACCCGTAATAAATCGAACCGTTCTGTATGTAATACTCCTAAACAACGCGAACGTGGAATAGACATACCCGTAATAAATCGAATCACAAGCTATCACTATATTATAATGATAAAAAATAATAGTCGTGAAACAAAAAAAAAATCAACATTCCCATACAAATTGCCAAGTTGGCTGCACACTTTAGTATGGAAATGCCGAAATATTTTTTTAGTTTTTCGACTGTTATTTTAATTTCATTATACTAAACTGATCTAGTATAGCCCGTGGTTCGATTTATTACGGGTATGTCCCTTCCACATTGTATAATTGTGAGCTACAATGCAACCTTTAACAGACTACAACCCCTGTACTGCCCTTGTAATGCTTTCAGTTTATCGTAGAGAGTCAGAACATGCAACAGACATAAACCTTGGTCCCTACAGTACAATGCAAAGCTTTGAACAGTAACGTGACGTCCTTGGAACAAAAGAACGTATACATTTTCAGTTTTTATTGGAAATCAATGTCTATTTTATTTACCAACTGCTTCCTGCGGCGTTGCTCGCCTGGACAAACCTTTAATAATAATCATCATCATCATCATCAGGTCTTCTTGTCTCCACTGCAGGAGCACTACCCTCTCTGAGCTACTAAAGCCATACTTGGCCAGAGCAGCCAGAGGACTTTGGCCTACACTGTCCTCGGTGGCCAGATGGATTGAAGAGGTCTTATTCATGGTTATAAGCTTTGTTTAGCTTGTACTTCCTAAGTCGCCTTCTACGACATACACGGGAGGAATTCGAGTGGCCCTATTCTACTCAGCCGGAAACTACACGGTAGTTGATAATACGGTATTTTATTCAATTATTTTGGCTATCCATATCATTATGTAATATAATCTGAAACCGAAAGCAAAATGTTTTTAATCTGACCAAAAATAAGTAAGGTATTAGATAAGCTTTTAAAATCTGATGAAAAGGAAAACTGTCAAGTACAAAATAGAGTACAAAGGATGCACGTAGTACTACGCTCTGACGTCACTGCTATTAGGTCTCGCGCGTACGAAAGAGATAATGATATGTGCCCACCACGTTCTAACTCTTTTATTTGAAATGCTAATTGCTGCTTCATTTATTAACCTATTATCTTACATAATTTAATTTTTTGCAGTTTCCAAAAAATATTCAGTGGTATATTTTTATAGAAAATATACCACTGAATAAAATAAAGTAGAATTAAATAGGCTGAGTTAAAAAGGCTTTTCACTAAAGTCCAAAAGCCAACATGCCAAATTTCATTTCAATACGCTTAGCCATTTTAGCGGGAAAACGGATCAAACCTCCATATAAGCGTAACTTTTTCTGAACTACCTATCGCGTTCGGGAAACACGGGTTTACACGGGAATTAACGCGAGACATACATAACTTTCTTATTTATTTTTGCTGACGTTTCGTCCAGATCACCGAACGTGATCTCAGGCTGACAAACCCTGAGATATAATAGGTGAAAAAAAAAACATTTTGGCCGGGAGCCGGTATAGCCGGTACACACAATAATCACAATCAAGCTAAACTTTCGCATTATAATATTAATAGAATCTTATTTACCTACAACAAAGCTTAAGCGAGTTTAAAAAAGCTAAAAAGGTACTTAATTTACGAGTATTTCAACCGTGAGAATTAGTCAAAATTTCAAAAATTAAAGAAAGTTTAAGCATACTTACATACTATCACGTCTTCATCCCTAATGGGGCAGACAGAGCATTTTAGGTCAGTTATGGATTGCTAAGCGGAAGAAAGAGAGACATAGAAAGCACTCCACCGACAAGAGCCCAGCTGAGCCCAGCTCTTAAATATAAGAAGAAGATGAATTGCTAGCCGCATAGCCTTTACCATTATTCCCCTTTCTATAACTTTACCAAAGCGCCATGCGATATAGAACTCCTTCAAAAAGCGACTAAAAATAAGAATAAACTTATTTTTAACAAATTTGTTATATTCTGGTCGAGGTTATAGAAGGGGGTCGATGAATAGAGCCTGCCCTGCGACCGTGAGACTCTTATGCCATTTTAAAACTAAATATGACGTAGGGACGGTGGTTGTATGTAAAAATGTAAGCTATATATCTCTATAGGTAGGTACAGTTCCTTTTGGCGTCATTATATGGTAACTAACTTTGCCCGAGGGCTTTGCTCCCCTTGGGAATTTCGGGATAAAAACTATCCTTTGCCCTTCTTGGATATTAATCTATATCCATATCAAATTTTATCTACACAGGTTCAGTGGTAACAAACAAACAAACAAATATACAAACTCACTTTCGCATTCATAATATTAGTAAGGATAAGGATAGACGCACACAATATCAATTTTTTGTAAGTGATGATGTAGTGTTTTGTAAATGCTGTCTCGTAGTCAACCTTTTAAAAAAAATACTTTATTAAAATATAAACTAGCTAGTTTCCGCACTTCATTCGCGTGAAATTTATTTCACAGATTTCAATGAAACAAAGCCTTGTTTTAAAACCAGCCGCTCTTCTTCGTAATGCAGTTGTAAGTTGTTAGCACGAAAAAAACAGGTATAACGACTAAATAAAGTAAACATGTTTATTTGCCAGGCTAATTAAAAATAACCGGCCAAGTGCGAATCGGATTCGCGCACTAAGGGTACCGAACCACTATTTATAAAAAATCACGTTTGTTGTATAGGAGCCCCTCTTAAATATTTATTTTATTTTGTTTTTAGTCCTTGTCTTTCTAGACGGACAGACGGACAGACAGACATAATAGTAATAGGGTCCCGTTTTTACCCTTTAGGTACGGAACCCTAAAAAGGACCAAGCGCGCTTGATAGTCTTTTTTTAATGATAATGATGTTATGTTCAAAAGTTAGTGTGGATGAACGCGTTCATCCACACTAACTTTTGAACATAAAACATAGCTAAGAACCTCCTTCATCAAATCAAACTTCATCTTACAAACCGCATCAGCATCGGTAGGTACATTCTTTTAGGTGCTACGATGACACAGAAAAACACATACATACACGTAAAATTTATAACACCCTCATTTTCGTCGATAGTTAAAAACAGACTACTCGTACCTTAGTACGGAACTTTTAAAAAGTAAATAACAGATTCTTGACTTTAATAAATACTATATAGTTTGTAAGTATACTTTTGAAAGCATTACTAAAAGCTGCCATATAATAAGCAGGTCCGCCTGACAATGATGGATAGTTTCTGATAGAGCTCGGCACGCGATCTGGAGGGTATTTGGGGTGTGGTCGGTCTGTTAAAGTTAGCACTTTTTCATGTTAAGATTGAATAACGCCTTTGGAGTCAAGTTCAAAACCAATTAAATTCGGGAAGTTTTTTTTTACCATTATTGATAAGACTTAGCATGCCTAATTTTTCAAGAATATATCTGTATGTATGTATGTCCATTTGTTTAGGTCAAATGTTGCAACTCAATTTTCAACCGATTGAGCTGAAATTTTGCCCACTTGTGCAAGTCGGATGACAATATAATATTGTGGAATCACTGTTCTAATGATGAAGCCGGGAAATATTACAATATCAGTTATAAAACAACATAACCTCATTGAGTAGGACTCGTTTGATTTGTCTTGACGAGCGCTTTATGGTAGATGATGATGGCGTCTGATGTTGAAGACGGAACTCAGTAATAAAACGACGGAACTCCATCAAGTTTGGGCTTATTTACTTTGTCTTAATAAGTAACGCCTCTGAGCCTCATAGTAAAACCTAGTACAAAAAATATTTTTTTTCAAGTAATTTTTTCATCATCATCATCAGGTCCTTCTGTCTCCACTGCAGGAGCACGACCCTCTCTGCACTACCAGAGCCATACTTGGCCAGAGCAACCAGAGGATTTGACGTACACTTTCCTAGCTGGCCAGACAGGTTGGACAGGTCTCATTAATGTTTATATGCTTTGTTTAGCTTGTATTTCCGTCGCTTTCTACGACATCCACGGGAGGACTTGGAGTGGTCCTATTCTACTCTGCGGGAAATCACACGGCGAACATTAGCACTTCTATAGCTCAAAGTCATTCTCGACAACCTCAAAACATACTTTCCCAAACCGACAGACTACAATGTAACAGTCTAATCAATGCATGATAACAAGTATCTTATCAGGTTATCACGTGGCGGTATTGACAAAATAGTGATGTGAGCATGCGCCGGCGGCGTGATGGAAAAATTATGAGGAGGTTAGCTTTAGATGAATTTGCGTCATGTATTGCATTGCTCTCTAGATCGGTAATTTTGGAAATCTTTGGCAGAGGCCTATGTCCAGCGGTGGATTTTATGCGCCTGAAATGATGATGATAATGATTTCATTGCAATGCGCCGTCTAAAAAATACTATCCTACTAATATTATAAATGCGAAAGTGACTTTGTTCGTCACCACTTCACGCTTCAACCACTGAACCTATTTAGATGAAATTTGACATGGATATAGTTTTATACACAGGAAAGGACATAGGATTGTTTTTATTCCAAAAATCCCACGAGGAGCGAAGCTTTGGCTAGTTTAATTATTCTTAAAATTACTTTTCTTATTTATAAATCCGCTATTTTCCAACAAGTCAAATCAGATACTTTTTTCTAAACGTCAAAACAAACAGTTTCTATGAGATTTTGTATGAAATACAGGCAGATGACGTCACAGTTTTTTGGAGTCAAATAGCACTCTTATTATCAGTTTTTCTGAAATAATAAAATTAAAATCACGATAAAATGGATATGTTCAAAGACAAGTGACATTATTTTGCTACGTTTTATTTCGTTATCAGTACAAAATAATTTATTTTGGGCTTAGGAAAATACCCAATTGACTGCATTTCATAAAACTCACTTGCCGTTTCACTTTTTGGGTGCGATACCCGTCAGGGTTCATAGTGTACCTAATATAAGACAGTGACTTTTAGTAGTTAGAACTGATGTACGTTATGAAATGCAATAAATAATTTGAATTCAATTGAATTGTGTGGTTTCCGGCAGAGAAGAATAAGCCCACTACAAGTCTTCCCGTGGATGTCGTAGAAGGTGACTTAGGAAATATAACAAAGTATATAATTATCACTGAGGCCTCTCCAACCCGTCTGGCCAATATGGGGAGTGTAGGCCTGCTATGGCCAAGTCTGTGCTCCTGCAGTGGAGACTAAAAAGGCCTGATGATAATTATGATGATTGCATTGCAATGCAATCATCATAATTATCATTTTTTGTACTTTTGTATAACTACTTTTAAACTATCGTACAAAATGCATACTGCGGTCCTACGGAACCCTTAATCGCACCATACAAGGGGTAGCCAAATAGCCAATAAGAGGCCGCACCACACGAAACGATACATTTCAACATTGATAAGGTTATAGGATAAAAGGATTTGCTGGTTCTGGTTTACTCTTTGGGTTGCGGAGGTCAGACGGCAATAGCTCTCTGTAAAAGCTAGTAGCCTCGTCAAATCTCCTTGGTTAGGTAGCGGACCCCGGGCTCTGAAACAATACTGCTGGGGATGCAACCGGGAAAATAAGGCCAGATGGTAATGATACCTGTGTCCTAGTGGTCATCATGCCTGGCTGTCACACCGGAGGCAAGGGTTCGATCCCCGGCCAGGTCAAGTTGGAAAATGATATTTTACAGATTAACCTGGGTTTTGGATGTTTATCTATGTATGTATTTGTTATAAAATATAGTATCGTTTTAGTATCTCGAACTAACTTTGGGGTTAGCTCAATTTGTGTGAGTGGTCCTTTATACCTTTTTTATTTATTTTTGCTGACGTTTCGTCCGGGTTACACTGAACGTGGTCGCAGCTAGTCACAGTCAGGAGGCTTAGACCTATAAGGCGCAGGCTAAGACAAGGACTAAAAACAGAATAAATAAATATTTAAATGACTTCCATACAACAAACGTGATTTTTAATAGATAATGTAATGATACGGAACCCTTCTTGGGCGAGTCCGACTCGCACTTGGCCGGTATCCTATGAAATGTCACTGGCAAGTATAATGCTTACACAACCATGTAGTAAGAGTTACCCTCTGACTTCATGCATATAACGCTGTACAACATACATACATACATACTATCACGTCTTTATCCCTAATGGGGCAGACAGAGCATTTTGGGTCTTGCGGTTCTATGCAGAGCCCAGGGCCGCAAGATCCAAAAGCCACTTTTAGCATCGTGGTGGGCGAGAAGATGGAAAAGCAATCAATACAGTGATGGGTTGCCAGCCGCATCGCCTGTTAACATGATTTGCATTTTTGCCCATTCCCTCGATCGGCTTCTACGATCTGCGTGGGAAGAGAAGCAGCTGGTACATTCTAAGTTTTTTTTTCCAGACCAGCATGGGTTTACAAAAACGGCTGTACAAAAACCATAAATATGGATATGACAACATAATGAGGGTCGATATCGGGTGTGGCAATGAGTCTAAACAAGGTCTTTACACCACGCCCTCTGGGGTCAATGTCATTAGCCTTGTATACGAAAAACATACTAACATATACAGACTTAGTTTTTTGTATTGCGTTCGAGTTAATTTGTAGAAGAATGAAGTCACAAAAATCGCGTGACTTGTACAGAGTCAGTCACCTACTCAAATTATTTGAAACGAGCAAATCTTGTTTACTTACACGCTGACTTTTCATTGGTTTTGGAAAAGAAAATATCGTATAGTAAATAAATTACTCTATTCATATACGTAATCCAAATTTGAGTAATACATAAGATAAAAAAGTTGGGAAAATGATTTTCGATTGAGACCACGTAGTAATAGTAACACTCGTCCAAAACTGTCGCGTGAACCCACGTGACCTCATGAACTACGGGCAGCCGGCCGGAACTACTATTGGATCTCATGATTTTACTTTCGAGTTTTAGTCAAAAATTTTGGTTCTGAATTTTTATTTTGACTAGCTAATAAGGTCTTACTAACGATTATTACGAAGTGGCCTTTGGCTCCAAAATCACCGTGTATACACCTAGCAAGGTTTCATTTTTAGGGTTCCGTATTCAAAGCGTAACAATTAGGTTCGAGCCTATTACTAAGACTCCGCTGTACCTGTACATCTGTCTGTCTGTCTGTCCGTCTATCAATCACTAGGCTGTATCTCATGAGCGGTGATAGCTAGATAGTTGAAATTTTCACAGATGATGTATTCCTGTTGCTCTCTGCCGCTTTAAGGCTTGGCTCTACGCTTTTATTTTTCAAAATCTGTCAAAATTGATTCAAAAGTTGTCCGTTCTTTTCCGCTAGGTTTGTAGTAATGTCTAAACGCAATGCAGATAGAGTTAAAAATATATAGAGGTTACAGTATGGAAGACATGACGTAATGAAATAAATCTAATATGTTTACATTTTTGTAACATATTATGTTTTTGTAAAGAATTGAATAAGGTCATGTCCGTACAAGGACTTAATGCTGATGCTTTGTCTACCGGTCAGCCTTTAGAAAAAACAAAAATAGTTTATTTAAATTTTAAAATATACACAGTGATTTTTCATTGTATTTGAAGCTAAGGGCCACTTTATATGGGTCGTTAGTAAAACTAATTAGCTAGTCGAAATAAAAATTCAAAAACAAAGTAAAATCGTGAGATCAATTAGTAGTACCACCGCACCGACACCGTCCGGCCGGCCGGAGATCATCGAGGTCATGCGGTAGTTTTTGATCGGGCGTAACCACGTGGTCTCGATTTTTTTATCTTATGTCATACACAAATTTGAATTAAGTATATGGATAGAGGAATTTATTTACAATAGATTTTTTTCCAAAACCAATGAAAAGTCAGCATGTATGTACTAAATTACTAAGGGGTAAAAAAGTAACTATATAAAAAGAGCTGCATTATTCAATTATTTATTTTAAAGTAAGTAATATTTTTAAAATTGCAAAATAGTTGTACGTTATGATATAAGTTTTGTGTGTGATGATTTTCCAGCCCGAGCCGAAAGCGAGGGCGTAATAGAGCTGAAAGTGTTTTAACTAATATACACACGTATATCGCTCGACGTTTTTCAATACACTTACATCTAAACTGATTTTTATTTTAAGGCTGCTACCAGCGCTAGCGACCTTGAAAATACAGAAAAAATAATCAATCTTTCTGTAAGTGAGATTACCAGAAATCCTCGCACAAATTTTAAGCTAGTATCCTTAAGTTTCATTAGAACCTCGAAAGTCATTGAAATACTATCAGCTTTAGAAACCTTTACAAAAAGTGTCAAAAGTGGCTGTTTTTAGTAATTTTTAATATGTTTATAACGCAAGCGTATTTTATGACCTACTTTATATATCTAAAACCGATGAAATTAGAGCCACTTTACGAGCAAGTGTGTTGAAAAAATAATTAGATAATATACAGCATGGAAGGGACATACCCGTAATAAATCGAACCACGGGCTAAACTAGACCACTACCTATAATCAACCTCTTAGGCCTCAAGCTTCACTTGGTTGCTTGTTTAGAGGGATAAGCAGAAAGCCCCCCCCCTCTCTGCTCCCACACCAAGCAAGTGAGCTTCACTCCTTATGGCTATCAGCACGGTGCAGGTCAAACAACCATATCAATCAGTCAGCCAGTCAGTCAGTGGCACAGTATGTACGTGTATATTTCTCGAAATCTAAAAGTAAATAAATCCGAAGAGTATCTATAGATAAGTTTCTTTGGCTATTATAAAATTAATTTATTGCCACAAAACTGGTAATTAAATAAAACTAAAATATTATAAATCGATATTTTATGTACGGTACTTGTATGAAAAAAAATCTATGCCGACCATGTCTGTCAGGTAATCAATCTATGCCACGCTATACTTTGACACTTCCTTTGACATTTTGACAAGTGACACAGTGTAAGAAAGTTACTCGCACGTTTGTTTACAGACTGTTCGACCCATATATATTCGTGATATTATTCTACACTGTGACAATAATTTTACGAAATCAAATGTCATTTTTTTTTGTGAAGAGCGACGCGTCCTTGCTTCGTGAGGCCCATCGGCCATCTGACAATTCGATGTATAACTGTCAAAAATCTGTGCAACAAGAACAGTTTATTTAAATACACTCGCGAAAAAGCGAGACGGCAATTACAATAATTTTCAGGAAGGTAAAAGGGCTTATATGACTGAAATCTAAAGCCACGCAAAACTGATCAATTATAGAAAAATAGCTCTAAAATTAAAAATAAAGCAACAAAAAAAAATTTGAACCACAATTTTGAAGATTACATAATTACTGATCTGCATAAAAAGTTTCAAAGCAGAAGTCCCTCTCGTTTGTGAGAAATTAGACCATATATGTTTTGGTAGAGGTGTTTTTGACGAGCAAGTTTGTGTTACAAAAATTAACTAATCATGTATCCACAACCACAATTATGCTAGAAAAGCGTTCTAGTATGCTATTAGCAAGTATCAGTTCTAAATTTCTGATATTCGCTGAGAAATAAGAAATAGAAAATGCCCATTTTCACGGTGCGTCCCCTTAACACCAAATACTAAAAACAGAATAAAATAAATATTTAACTATAATGGACTAATTTGGAAAATTCTTATTTTAAAGTCAGGTACCGTAGATATTTTATTAAAATTGATTGTGCAATTGGGTGTTATCGGTTTTTACTTTTGAAAAATGAATATGTGGCAATTCCGTTAATTAATAATGCGTTGCTCTTCACTCTATAGAATCCCTGATCCCCCCTATAATGTAAAAAATGTTCGTAAACATTTTTAACAGTCATGGGAGCTCCAAGCAAATCCTCGATGCCACTATCAAATATTGCCTCAGTTTCTACCCGCTTTATCTAACGTACGTACACTTGTAAATACATAAAACGTACATAGTGTATCTATCTAAATATCTCCACTCCTGTATCACTCCTGTAACGCGTGGACCGTGGGAGCGGCGCTATCTTATCTTATCTCTAGGTACTTAATATAAATTATTCACAGCGAACAACACCTATTGTGATAATACAATAAAATTAAGCGTGTTTGCCTGTGTGTAATAATATTTGAATAAACAATTATCACTATGTACTCGCGCTTCGCAATTGTTTACTATGAATTAGTTTTGTTATCTAAAGTTTAATTTATAAAAAAAATTAAAGTATTCAGTTATATCAAGACAACCTGCCCAATAAGCTGGCAGCGTTTTCTCGCTATGTAGCAAGGCGAGACTGATCGGCTGAGCAAAATAGCTGCATCTAGGGTTACCAGTAGCCTCAATGCAGCGCGTTGTGATGTCCTTAAAAAATCTTAGCTTCTGGACTCCAAGCCCATTATCTTCTCTACGAATGGCATAAACAAAGAACTGTTACACAAAGTATAAAGGCCCATTAAGAAGGTGCACGTTTTTTGTGTATCATATACCATACTTTTTAATAATCTTTTGTCTACATTCGCATTACCTATCGTCCCATGTCCTCTCGCGGGTCTGCTGGAAAGAGTTTCTTTAGAAATACGTAGCCTTTAGATATTAAAATAGGGCCACTCTAAGTCCTCCCGTGGATGTTATAGAATGACGACTTAGGAAATACAAGCTAAACAAAGCTTATAAACATCGATGAGACCTCTCCAACCCGTCTGGCCAGCGTGGAGAGTGTAGGCCAAGTCCTCTGAACGCTCTAGCCAAGTATGGCTCTGGTAGTACAGAGAGGGTCGTACTCCTGCAATGGAAACTAAAAGACCTGATGATAATGATAATGATGATGACCTATGTACTATGTTTACTTTTATAAATGTTTTCTATGTATCAATCAATTCTTTTACAGCCTAATCTATCCACTGCAGGATATAGGCCTCCTCCATTGCACGCCATTCCTCCCGATATTGCGCCTTTCTTTTCCATAGTGTACCGGCTGCTTTGACGATGTCATCTCTCCATCTTGTCATTGGTCTGCCGCGGCTTCTGCGGCCTAACCATGGTCGCTAGTCCATTGTTTTTTGGCTCCATCTTTCGTCCTCTCTACGGCTGATATGACCTGCCCATTTCCACTTAAGTGTGGCTATTCTTTTGGCTATATCTGCAACTTTGGTCCGCTTTCGTATCTCAGTCGTAAGTATCTTCAGTATCAATCAATTAGAACCAATAAAATTAAAGAAACCCGCACCATCTCAATGGACTTTAACCGGGTAGAAGTGATCACAGGTGATTCCGCAGACTTAAAGGTTAAACGCACTGACGTCAACAGATAAAGCGATAAAACCAGAGATATGGGATGGATAAAACTGTTTATTGACACTGATATCGCTGTCGAAATGTATAGCGCGATGTTCATTATCTAGGACGGAATCTGGTAAATACCGCATTTTGTTGATTTCAACAACGAATATTGTGTTTTCAGTTCTTTCATGAGAAAATAAAAAAAACATTGGAATTAAGTAACAAAAATTAAAGCCCAATAAAAACCCCCCAAAACATTTCAGCCCCTAATAAAGTATGCGACGGAAGCATGTGAAGAAAAAATCGCCACTTTTTAGGGACAAAAATAAAAATAAAAAACAATACATTTTGGGGGTTCCCCATACTTAGAACTGAAACTCAAAAATTTATTTTTCATCAAACCCATACGTGTAGCTGTTTGTGGATAGGTCTTCAAAAATGATATTGAGGTTTCTAAACCGAATACTTTGCGCGAGAGACACTTCCAAAGTGGAAAAAAGTGTGTGTGCGTGTTCCCGTAACTTCTAAAATAAGAGAATCATAAAACTAAAAATTGGTTTGAACGAGATCTAGTAATTTTTTTTTTAATACGTCATAAATTATAAACGGCAATTTACCTTTCATTCAATCAACTCAAATATAAAAATTTAAAAGAACATACTACAAGACTTTTATATATAGATTCTCGAGTGGCTGTGAGAGTTCCAGAGACATGGATGATTAAATAAAAGTAAGATTTGCTCATTATCAATACATACATACATACTATTACGTCTTTATCCCTAATGGGGCAGACAGAGCATTTTGGGTCTTGCGGTTCTATGCAGAGCCCAGGGCCGCAAGACCCAAAAGCCACTTTTAGCGTCATAGTGGGCGAGAAGATGGAAAAGCAACCAATACAGTGATGGGTTGCTAGCCGCATCGCCTGTTAACATGATTTGCCTTTTTTCCCATTCCCTCGATCGGCTTTTACGATCTGCGTGGGAAGAGAAGCAGCTGGTACATTCTAAGTTTTTTTATTTCTCCCAGACCAGCATGGCATCATTATCAATCATTTAGAATATAGTTGTTTACCAACCAGATACTTGCAAAAACTGCAAAATTGTATTCTTCAAGGTATGACCTGAATACAAAGAACACTTACTGGAATTATAGTGAAAGAACCTCCACCTACGACTGCTACGAGGCTACGAGCGACGCCTACGAGTCTACACCCACCAATCTTTACAAAAGATGATATCATGTTCATGACTAACGTAACAGATACCCAACGCCATGGAAACTATTGGAGGGCCCACAAGTAGGCAAAACTGGAGTTGCGGGTAAGCACACAGATGGCAGCACAAGACTAGGAAAAAATTACAAAAGAAGTGCTGAATATGAATATGCTATAAAAATATTTATTGCATTTCATATAAGCCATATTTAAGTAACTAAAGTTTTGCTGTTTAAATAATAGGATAATAGGAATAAAAGAATTTAATGTTTTGATGACTGTCTAAAGCGCCATCTAGTGACGAGGAAGAGAAATAATTATGTTTATATATCGATGGGTAGGCAATCCGCCATTTGTAAAAGTATAATTATACATTGGAACAATAAAGTTTGATAAAAAAGAAAACTTGAGAGGTGTCAAGGGACACCCGGATGGAACGAAGTTACTTTCGATTAATTAGGAGAGAGAGAGACAGACAGAAAAACACGCGCACGCCGCACGGCTTACAACTTTAGCAAACAGTGTCGTTACAACTTTTGGTCTTAATTTTTTCCCCTCTAGCCTCCTTTTGCAACGCGCGATAAAGAACTTCGTTCCAATAAAATTATAGTGAAAGTATTGAACCTCCACCTACAACCTACGACTGCTACGAGGCTACGAGCGACGCCTACGAGTCTACACCCACCAGCAGAGAGTATAAGTATTACATACAGAACGGAATTTTATAAGGTCCTGCACAATATACGTCATGCCTAGTAGAGCCGGCCAGCGCCCGCAGCCACCACTCAACTCCACACCCCCCTGAAGGTGAGAACGGAGAAGAGGTGCGGGGACGGGGGACGGGGACGCATATTGCGCAGGACCTTAGGAAATTCCGTTCTGTATGTTAGGTTAAGATATTTATTCTCATAAAGAAATTTACATTTCACTTTTACATGAGAACACACACATACTATTAGTACATTAAAAACAAATACGCGTACAATGCCCGAAAATAGCAGTTAGAAATGTATATACAAAGTATCACACACAAAACAATACTAAGTAGGAACACGGGCAGGAGGTACCCTCACAATCTAACAAAATTGTCACTAGCGCTGAGCGTCGATGGCCGTTCGACCGGTTCGAGATAGTGCGTACAAAGATGTAGAGGATGCACGGTTACAAGAAGTGACATCGTGTTACATACATACATACTATCACGTCTTTATCCCTAATGGGGCAGACAAAGCATTTTGGGTCTTGCGGTTCTATGCAGAGCCCAGGGCCGCAAGACCCAAAAGCCACTTTTAGCGTCATGGTGGGCGAGAAGATGGAAAAGCAATCAATACAGTGATGGGTTGCTAGCCGCATTGCCTGTTAACATGATTTGCATTTTTGCCCATTCCCTCGATCGGCTTTTACGATCTGCGTGGGAAGAAGCAGCTGGTACATTCTAAATTTATTTTTTATTTCTCCCAGACCAGCATGGGAGACATCGTGTTAGGAACTGGATAATTTTGTTTTATTTTTGTACTTATATTTTATTATTTAGTAAATAACGATGTTAAAATAATTATAAGTACCTATATTATAGTTAAAAGAAATCATGAAGAAAATAATGTAATACGTGTATTAATTATGTGCAGCTAGCAAGATATCGCTCGGAGTTATTTCTCTACTTGGTCCAATGGTTTACTGGCAGAGAACGCCGTATGGCGTTACGTCCGCCATTTGTACACTTTTTCTTGTGCAATAAAGTTTATATAAAAATAAATAAATAAATGAACAGAAAATTGTGGCGCTCTTTTGTCTCGCAAGCCAAGGTCCTGTTCACGTCACTGAGCCAGTGGAGTAATTAATTTATGAGATACTAATTTTGTTTGTTTGTTTGTAAATCTTTATTGTACATAAACACAAGACACAAAAATACAAGTTAGAAGTAGAAAACAGTACTAAAGCGGACTTATCCCAGATAATTTTATAACAAATACAGACTTATATAAATAAATAAATAAATTTGAAAAAGGCTATTTTCCAACTTGTCCTGGCTGGGGATTGAACCTAGGACCTTCGAGTGGCGGCCTAGCATGGTAACCACTACCCCGGAGGTCGATCTTCAAGGAGTGACCTTCTAAGGTCTTTTACTTGATTTAAAGCCAATACAATAAATACTACGAACGTGGGTGGCTATTGCAACGCCTACGAGCTTTTCGTAGCACATCACTCCCTGAAGTTGCTACGAGATGCTACGAGTCTACGGAATAGGGCTATGAATATGTTCAAAATAATATTGAAAATTTTGCCTTTTTACAAGATTGAAAAAAATATAATTGAATACTATTATTTTCTGTTTTAGATATAGTTTAAATATACTACTGATGTGTTTTTTTGAGATAGAAATAAATACAAATTAAGCTAATTAACTATAACCGATTTAGCCAAGATTATTTTTTGTAAATTTCTTTTTCTATTATATTTTTCCTTTGAGTTTCAATTGAGCAAAGCTCGGTCGCTAGGGTACCTATTTTTAGGATTCCGTACCCAAAAGAACCCTATTACTAGGACTCCGCTGTCCGTCTGTCTGTCACCAGACTGATATTAATTGCAGTTTTTTTATAGATAACTTTACGAAACCCTTTGTGAGCGAGTCCACTCGCACTTGCCAGTTATTTATTTAAATAAGTCATATCCAAGAAAAGCAAAATTACTAATTAACAGGATTTATGTTCAATAAATTATATTTTACTAGCTGCGCCCCGTGGTGTTACTCGCGTGTAGCATATGTGTTAATACAAGACGTCAACTTCCTTATACTATATTTTATCAAAATTGGTCCAGCTGTTTGCGCGTGAAGAAGTAACAAAATACACACACACTCACAAACATTCGCCTTTATTATATTAGTGAGACGAAAGAAAGAAAAATAGTTAATTTGATATATCACATTGAAGGTAATAAAATGGCACAGTTGTTATACAATAGGCATGATGAATGGAAAAATATTTTTGGTCCATCGGTTAGATTATTAAAAAATATTGTACACGTATTTTTTCTTTTCTCTGAGAAACCAAAAATGACAAAGATACAATGCATTGAAATTTCGCGTGACGTCACGTCTGAGTACGATTTTTACTCAAGTGTGACGTCGCAAGCCCCCACTCCGGAATTTTGACGCTCCGTATCTTTGTGAATTTTTACTTTTTTGGTAAACTGAAAAATACGGGTCTATTATTTTTGGATAATCTAAAAGACGGACTAATTACAATCATACTTTTCGGACCCTGTCGTCACCCCTATTTGTGGCTACATCAAAAAGGCCTCCTCTCAGCATGGTGTCATGGCAGGGCCACAACGCTGGTCTTCCGAGGATAAAAAAAATAATTAAACACTAGGTTGGCGCTTCATTTAATTTGTTTAAAGACAATGCAAATACAACTTTATGAAGTTATTTATTTAAAGTATAGCTAATTAATATGATCCACAACCCAATGTTTATTAGTGCAATAATATTATCAAAATACGCTAAATAGTTCGTAGTGAGCAAACGGTGTCTTTTCCAAGCGCATGCGCGTGCGCGCCCTCCCGGTGCGTACGTGACGCTCGGACCGTGCGCCGGCGCACCGCACCACGCTATCTGCGGTTGTTTTTCCGCGTCCACAGACCTCGATAAAGACTTTAACAGACTGACCGTGACTGGCCGAACTATTGTTTCGTAAAATGAGTTTGTACATACATACATACATACCTACTATCACGTCTTTATCCCTAATGGGGCAGACAGAGCACTTTGGGTCTTGCGGTTCTATGCAGAGCCCAGGGCCGCAAGACCCAAAAGCCACTTTTAGCGTCATGGTGGGCGAGAAGATGGAAAAGCAAGCAATACAGTGATGGGTTGCTAGCCGCATCGCCTGTTAACATGATTTGCATTTTTGCCCATTCCCTCGATCGGCTTTTACGATCTGCGTGGTAAGAGAAGCAGCTGGTACATTCTAAGTTTTTTTTTTATTTCACCCAGACCAGCATGGGATGATAAAATGAGTTTGTTATTATTCGTAATAGGCTTATGTTCTGCATTGTATTGAGTACAAACCTGTAAAAAATTGAATAACTATGGAGAATAAATAAATAGTGAATACTAAAGGAGATGTAACCGCTATAATATACATTTGACACTCAGACAGACACAATAGAAAAAACAATTGAATTACGTCCACAGACGTAAGTGTCCTGGAATGTGTTTAAGTATATATTCCGGTAATTCATCTCAACATAAAAAATTGACTTCTTACTCGTAATTTTTTTTACTGAACAGTGTTTTACGTTGTATGTTTTCATTCCATTGTTAGTATCATTATAGATTTAATTCAAAGCATTAAATAATTTAATACCCCCACATTTACAATATTGACAATTGTTCGTATCATCTACCCACATATGCCAAATAACTGACCTGTCAAATTCAATTGACAGTTCACATCGGAAGTTGAGTAGTTGTCAAAGTCAACTGACAACGTCATATTGAATGTGACATATATATAGTGTTGCCATTAACACAAAATTTCCCAATAATATCAGGAGTACAGAAAATTACAAGAGGTTTAAGAAGCAAATACAATTGACAACAGGAGCTGTTTAAAAATGTGCTGGCTGTAATGTATATAACCTGTATACAACTACGGATGAGACCTCGTCATTGGACTTCAATTTAATAATATTTATTTAATTAATATAAGGCAATAGACAATAACATACATACTTTCACGATAGTAATATTATTTTTTTTTTAATTATTATTCCTGACACAGATTGTTTTTTTTTTTTTTTACATTAATTCCCAAGATATGGTTTTTTTTTAAAATTTAAAGTTAGTAAGGCAGGTCGAAACTTATCTGTGATATATTTAAATGATTATACTTTTTTATGTTATTATATATCAATGAATTCAATTTAATCAATTGTTTTAAAATTTTATTAATTATTATGTTTAGTTTACTGTGAGAAACTTTCTGTGATTTGAATTGTTGTTTTTTTTTTAAATATAGGTATATATTTATAAGGATGGACGCTAACTTGGGTGCCTGCCTGGCTTGTCCGCACTGCCCTTCTGATTCTTCTCAGCGCCGATTCACTAAACGAGGTTTGGCTATACACATCACCCGGAAACACAGATTAAAGCCAACGCTCCCGCTGCCTCCGTCGGCGCAGAGCTTCCAAGCAAATGGGGTTGCAACCGGCGCAGTAGATCAAACGCTATTGCAATCTTCTCACCCTTGTCTGGAAAGGCTCGGTACGTATAGGGCGAACATACGAGTTCTAAAACACATTCCGAAGGGGGCTAGAAGCTTAGCCGCCGGCAGGCTTCGTGCCATCATTGACAAGTGCCTCCGGAGCAATGTAGTCGAAGATTGGTACACCTTATTGTCCTTCGCTTATGTGGCTTTCAGAGTCCCAGAACCCGGTTCGGGAACTGAGTCCCTGACGAGCAGGGTGAAAAAGAATGTAGACGACTGCATTTCGGATTGCTTGTCCTGTGATAGTAGGCCTAAAAAGTCTCCGTCGATTTACAGAGCGATTGAAGCGAAAGTTTACGACGGGGATTTAAGAGGGGCTGTTAGGCTTCTCACTTCGGACTGCAGCTTGGCGCCCGCAGATTCTACAACTTTGTCCAGTCTACGTGAAAAGCACCCGGCTCCATTGCGGCCCATTACAGGCTGCCCCCAGCCAGACACTTCCGCCCAGAAGCTAACGGTCACCGTGGAGGAAGTGGCAAATGCAATAGGTTCCTTCCATGCCAGTTCTGCTGCGGGTCTGGACGGTCTGCGCCCGCAACATTTAAAAGAGCTCACTTCCGTATCTGCTGGAGATAATGGGCCGCGGTTATTGGCGTCTCTGGCTGAATTGTGCTGTTTTCTCCTCGAGGGCAAGTTATGTGACGAGGTTTGTCCCTTTCTATATGGGGCGTCCCTTTGTGCCCTTAGCAAAAAAGATGGCGGCATAAGGCCAATAGCGGTGGGCAGTGTTTTGCGCCGATTGGTGGCAAAGCTGGGGTGCCGGGCTGTGGGAGACCAGATGGGTAACCTACTGCGCCCATGCCAGCTTGGTTTCGGCACTCCGCTCGGCTGCGAGGCAGCTATACACGCAACCCGTGCCTTTGCTATGAACCCAGAACATGCCGGCGACGTTATCTTGAAAATCGACATTAAGAACGCCTTTAATAGTGTCGAGAGGGACGTAATGCTGGCCGAGGCAAGGGATAAAATTCCTTCCTTATGCCCTTTTCTCGCCCAGTGCTACGCCGCTCCCACCAATTTATATTATAACGGCAAAAAGGTAACTTCAAGAGTCGGCGCGCAACAGGGAGACCCTCTTGGCCCTCTATTATTTAGTTTAGCCATCAACAAGTTAATAGTTGCACTGGAGGCGCCGCTCAACATATGGTATTTAGATGATGGGACAATTGGCGGTGTCCCAGAGATAGTCGCTAAAGACCTCGAAACGTTAATTCCTCGACTGCGTGAAATGGGGCTAATTATCAATAGCTCCAAGTGCGAGCTTTACTGTTGTGGAGGGGCTACCAGGGAGCAGGTCCAGGTGATTCAAAATATTCTGCCCGATTTAAAGATTTTGGATCGACCTACTTTTACTCTCTTGGGCACCCCAATCTTCGAGGACGCCGTCCCGGAGGCCCTACGCAATAAAAGAGAAATACTTGCTAAGGCACACCAGTATCTGCAGCATTTACCGGCACATGTGGCACTAACTCTGTTGCGCGGTTGCCTTTCTGTTGCAAAGTTGGTATACATCATGAGGACCTCCCCGACGTGGCTCTTTTCCGCTGAGACTTCCCAGTTGGATGACGAAATAAGGGTTACGTTGGAGACAATCCTCAACGTACGCCTTGACGAGGCTCAATGGTCGCAAGCATCTCTCCCTGTCCGTCACGGCGGATTGGGTATTAGGCGAATGCAGGACATTAACACATCGGCCTTCTTGGCTTCCTCTCATAGGGTTCGCGGATTAGTCGCTACTATTCTCCAAGTGCACGGTGACGATCTAGAGATACCTTATGCGGGGGAAGCCTTGAGCGCTTGGTCCTCAGCATGTCCCGCCATTGAGCCCCCAGAGGACAGAGGTGTGCAGCGCCGATGGGACGACCGACTGTGTGAGGTGAGGTACAGGCAGTTGCTGGAGGCAGCAGTAGGAGCTGATATTGCCCGGCTTAGGGCAGCATGTTCATCAGAGTCGGGAGCCTGGCTTCACGCCCTTCCATCGCCTCATACGGGTACCGCTCTCGATAATGAATCCCTGAGAGTGGCCGTGGCACTCAGATTGGGCTGTGTCATGTGTGAACCCCACACCTGTATATGTGGAGCGCAGGTGGACCCCAGGGGTTACCATGGCTTGAGTTGCAGCAAATCGGCTGGTCGTTTTCCCCGGCACTATATGCTGAATGAGGTGATCCGGCGGGCCTTGGTGTCGGTGGAAGTTCCGTGTACCCTCGAGCCACCGGGTTTGAGCCGTTCCGATGGAAAGAGGCCGGACGGGCTCACTCTCATTCCTTGGGAGAAGGGTCGCTGTCTGGTGTGGGATGCGACTTGCGTCAGCACTTTCGCATCCACACATTTACAAAGGACGATTCGTGCGGCCGGGGCGGCTGCGGATTGGGCGGCCACCCAGAAACACACCAAATACGCGCCCCTTACGTCGGCATATATTTTTGTCCCCTTCGCTGTGGAGGTTAGCGGAGCTTGGTGTGCGGAAGCGAAGATGTTTGTGCGGCAGCTGGGAGGGCGCTTAAGGAGCAGTGGTGCAGATCCTCGCGCCGAGTCATACCTGAGGCAACGCATATCTCTCGCGATACAGCGGGGGAATGCTGCAAGTGTTATGGGCACTTTTGCATCAGGTATGATTCGGGGCGGACTTTTTGACTAATTTGTATGTAATTTTTTTTATTATTATTATTTTACTTTGACATTTTTTAATTTAATTGTGTATTTTTTATAATGATTAATTAAGTTATTCGTTAGCAAAATCAGTTATTTGTTAAGAATTAAATAATTGGACTAATTGACCTTTGAAGCTAACATTATTCACAACTATGATAGAGTTAACTCTCTCACTTAAACAAAACCCGTGTAAACGAAAAGGGGGTAAGCGACGTAACGGTTTTTGGTGTGCAATGTATTATATCGCACCAGTTGCACAGAATTAAGAAAAGTATTACCTATCAATTGTTTATATTTAAAAGGTGGATGTTTGCAATTTAAAGTTGAATATTTCGCAAACGCGTCACTGAATCTAAAAGGTAATCTTCACACCCTGTCAATGCTTTTGAAAAAACTTAAATAACAATACCCCACTCTATGGGGCAAACAAGCAAAAAAAGTATTTGCACTTTAAATATAGTGTATAGGGTACCTAAAAAAAATATGTTTCACTTGTAACATTTTTGTTACCACTTTTTCCGTGTTAAATAATATTTTTACAGCTGCTAACAGTGTCTAAGTTAGACCTCGGACGGACAGACGTTCAGACATAGCAAAAAGTCAGGCTTCCTAGTCGCCGGACCTCAGAACCCTAAACATGTTTACGATAACCCATAACTACATTATTGGTTATCGGTTAACGTAAACAATAAACACCATCAGTATTACCAAAAAATACGATTTAGAATCAAAATTTTGAATGCTTTAGAATCTTTTTTAAATGCTAGCGGCCCGCCCCGCTTCACACTTTAAAACACATACATACATACTATCACGTCTTTATCCCTAATGGGGCAGACAGAGCATTTTGGGTCTTGCGGTTCTATGCAGAGCCCAGGGCCGCAAGACCCAAAAGCTACTTTTAGCGTCATGGTGGGCGAGAAGATGGAAAAGCAATCAATACAGTGATGGGTTGCTAGCCGAATCGCCTGTTAACATGATTTGCATTTTTGCCCATTCCCTCGATCGGCGTTTACGATCTGCGTGGAAAGAGAAGCATCTGATACATTCTAAGGTTTTTTTTATTTCTCCCAGACCAGCATGGGAGCACTTTAAAACACACACATATTTTCCAGTGCTGCCACCATAAGAAATAAATAATTTGTAAGAAAACGGAGATATATTTTAAAAAATTGTCTTGAACAAACCCTAGATAACCCTTCAAACTATTTTTTGAACTACCGAGTGAGAACGTGAAGCTTTTCTACCATGTACATTTGCGAAAAATAATTTTTAAAAATCGGTCCAGCAGCTTCGGCACCTATTCGATGCAAGCAAACAAACAAACAAATCTTTTTTCTTAGTTTAGATAATAAACAACAAATTGTATTACTAACGCGTGACGCAACGTCGCGTCATCGCGTCATCGCATTACGGCCGCCAACGCGTCACGGCGTCATCTCTCACGACGTGACGCGCCCTGACGACTTTTTACGTGGATTTCGTCATCTTACGACATCGGTTTCTGGTCAGCGTAACGCGCAAAGTTGTTATTTATAAACTGGGAAACCCTTTAGCGAGATTATGGAACAATTTGGAACGTGACGCTTGTACTTCTAGGTGGTAAGGACAAGCATAGCAAGTGGCTCTGTCTCAAGAGCTGTAGACTTCGTGAGTCTGTCTTTGCTTAGCTTACATACATACGTAGCTTTAGTGTTGATATGTACCCATTTCTCTAATTACTTTTAATTATGATCATGTAAACTATTGCATAATCATAAAAATAAAGCGTTGCAAAATAATGTCACTTGTCTTTAAACATATCCATTTTAACGTTATTTTAAATTTATTATTGTAGAAAAACTGATAATAAGAGCGCTATTTTACTTCAAAAATCTATGACGTCATCTGCCTGTATTTCATACAAAATCCCATAGAAACTGAATGTTTTGACGTTTAGAAAAAAGTAGCTGATTTGACTTGTTGGAAAATAGCGTATACCCAAATTACAGATAAAATCTAGTTTGGGTATTATTGTACCAACTTAAGAAAACGACCATAAATATGTGTCTCTCGTTCTTTAGTTCTAATGTAATCATCCATGTCCCTCGCAACGCTATCCTGCACTCGAGATACAGGTTTATTCCTAGTTCGATGGTGGGCTGCCGAGTGAGGGAACCTTTCGATGTGATGTAACTGAATAACATTTATCGATAGATATGTAAGATGTAATTGACTTTGTATAACAATCTCTGTGTAGTACTAGAACTTAAGAGACACAACAATAAAGTTTATTTTATTTTATTTACGTACATACTATCATCTATCCATTATGGGCAGACGGAACATTTTGTATTTTGCGGCTTTATTCAGACAGAGCCCAAGACTCAAAAGCCACTTTTAACGTGATGGTGGGCGAGAAGATGGAAAAGCAATCAAGATAGTGATGGGTTGCTAGCCGCATCGCCTATTAACATTTGAGATTCGCATTGAGATTGTTGAGATGTTAATGCCTAGTCTTTTTAGTCGAAGGCCTGGGGAATCCAGTTAAAGGATATTTGTACTTAGTCCTTTAGTCGTCTCTTACGACATCCACAGGAAAAGATGTATAGGCAGCCTAACAGCATTCAAAACAGATTTGTATATCTTTTTGTTTGGGGCGCATAACTATTATTGTCTGGAAAGAAATAAGTTACTATTCGTGTGTAAGTGGCCAAAGCTGGTGTCAGGTTTTTCTATCTACCATCCTTTGTTGTGTACACAATACAACAAATAAATACATTTAAAGTCTAACAAAATATACTGAAACTATTTTATGGGTTAATTCAATCCAATCAATGATACTGAACAACTTTCCCCTACCAACACATATCAAAATATTTTTGGCCTCCCATACAAGTAACTTGCACGATCAGCTGAATTAAGTTTGTATGGAAAGCCAAAACATTTTTCTCATACTTCGACATATGTTTCATGACGAAAGTTGTTCACTATTACAGACCGAAACAAAATATACTGAAAAAGTTTCAGTATATTTGGTTACGGACTACAAAAGACGCTACTTTTAAAATGAATATAAACTAACAGTAAACAAACACTCAACTAGTAAATCAATTTGAAACATAACATCAGTAAAGGTCACCACACAATGCACAGCTTCCCACTCTCACTAACCTTTGACCTTCCTACGTGCAATATCAAGCTACTACTTATGTAGATACACTGCAATGTTGCATAACCTTGCAGCTTATCTTCTGTTTTATTTATTGTGATTTGGTCCGTTGTACGCAGTTAGACAAAATTCACACAATTTTTTTTTTCTTTCTAGCCTGTTTTACTTTTACGGGACGGTTTATGTTCAGTTGAGACAGAAAAAATGCTTGAGCAATTTATTACCTTATCTATCTACATATAATAAAACAGTAAAAAAAATTGTCTGTACATTAAGTATATTTCCAAAAAAAATGTCGTAATGAATACTAGTAAAATAGTAAGGATTTAAAAAATTGTGTGTCTGTTTGTACACGCTAATCTCCGGAAATACTGGATGGATTAAAAAAAAAGTTATTTTGTTATGTACCTGTTACGCCTGGGCAAACAATAAGAAATATAAAAATGACGCCTTGATTTGTCAAGGTTATGTTAATATCTCAGAATTAATAATAGTATTACATACAGAAGGGAAACTCGCACCGTCCCCCGCAATCTGTTGCCCCCCAACACCTCCCCCGTTATTGAGACGTGTAAGAGCCTGTAAAACAGGTTTCTTACTAGTCGCACGTTGACGTTATGCGAGTAACTTAGGATTATTGAATCATAATGGTGAGAAACTGCGCATATTATCATTGTTTATCCACGGAAAACAAAAAAGGAATGACAATTTTATAGATTTTCGAGTGATGAAAACAGGGAAGTAAAGCAACAAATTCTGTGGTGGCGGCCCTGATGGTTTAACTCACACATTTGACGTGTGCACGGATGTATTGTTTTGCTTGTAGTAGTACTAGGTAAATATGCTGCTCCGTTTGTATGACACTTCATACAAATGGAGCAGCATATTTACCTAGTACTACTACAAGCGAAACAATACGCCATACCTGTAGTTAATAGTTTGAAGTTTGTTTTCGAGTGTTATAAAATAAACCTCTCTCTCCACTGCGCTCCCCTCTATCTGAACTGACCCTTAAAAGGTTAATTTGTAAACAAACCTGGGGCAGTGATAAAGACAGCTTCGTCATTGCCTAAAGCCTACGTAACTTGTTCATGAGATTTGAAACACCTTTATTTTATTGCCCTATGTATATAAAAAAAAAATCCTTTTTAACCGAGTACCAAAAAGGAGAAGGTTATCAATTCATCAGAATATTTTTTTATTTACGTTCACCGATTTAGAATAATCTTTTTTGTTTGAAACGGCATACATTTTATAAAAATCGGTTGTATAGTTTTAGCGTGAAGTCAGTTTTAAGTTTTGAAAAATTATTATAAATGCGAAAGTTTGCACAGATGTATGTATGATGTGTTTATATTTGTTCAGCTTTCACGCCAAAACGGAGTTTAATTTGTATAAGATGTAAATAGCTTATACCTTGGAGGCAACAAACTTATTTTATTTAAGGCAATAAGAAGGATAAAAAACAATACATATTTACAAATATACATACAGAAAAATGTTAACTACTAATTTAGTCTAAAAAATCTTGCCCATGTGGCATAGTGCCAAGAACGCTGGCCGCATTTCCGCGTTGGATCGCAACACTGATTCGTTTTGCGAAAAAACAGCCAGCCCTCTTGTCACCAGCGGCGCAGATCAGTCTTGGAGAGATCTCTTTAAGGATTTATTATTCCTTGGATAAACACAGAGTACACTTTTTATCCCGGGAAAAAGTGATACTCCCGTGGTTGCCCGAGTGGTAAAAAAATTTTACCACTCGGGCAACATCGCAGGTATCAGCTAGTTTCAAATAAGTGAAAGCTTTAAATCTACCACCAAAGTATCAGTGAGAGAAACGTCCAATTAAAATGTTTTTATTAAGTTTACCTAAATATTTAACAACTGTCGATTGTTTTAAATGGTTATATCTCATTTATAATTTATAATATGCCATGCGTTCGATGCGTGGCGTTATCTTTTTTGCGTAACATTTTTTGTTGTATAGTCATCAAAACAATATTTTGTGACGGACAAAATGATTGCACTGATATGTATCATATCATGCGATGTATGTAATATATAAGAATTTTGTCCTAGGCATAGGTACGAAACTTAAAGGTGTGAAATAAATCATGCTGATATATATTAACGAGACATTATCACGGAACTTCTTATCGGGTCAAATGTTTCCAAGCAATCATAGACAGTTGGCTTGGGAAAATAGACTTAAAATTTTTGACATTTTGAAAAAAAATTGACAGACCCGATACATAAATTGTGTTCAAAACGCGAATTCAAAAGCTAAGGCTGCCCGCCCACATCCTGATAATCGGTAACCGATTTTTGTAGGAGAAAAATAGAACGTACTGATTGCAATAGTGCAACGCACACGTCGAAATTTTTAAAAAACAAATCGGCCCGACTATCGGTCCTACGAAAATTTGTCTGACGTGGGAGGGCACCCTTAAAGGGTGTGTTATAGGTAATTGCTTCGTGGAACAATGTCTCCATTTCTTTGGGTCAAGGAATCCCAGTCTAAACTTTATTAGAATCTAAAATGGCGTCTAAAAATTTGAGATTTCTAGACGCCATTTTAGATTTATTTCTGAATTACATTTTTTACAAAGCATTATTGAATAAAATTTTAAGCTACCTGGATTTTTCGGGGTTCATTGATGCCACCATTTGAAATAAATGATTTTAAAAGTAACGGAGGTAATATTTAAAATTTTGTCCAAAAACAAGCCTAAGATAACCCTTCAAACTTTTTTATAAACTACAGTTTACAGTTTAAAGTGAGAACGTGAGTCTTTCTACGCATATGCCAAGAAAAGCTTCTTATTAATCCCTTGGTCCATAACATTAACGCAAATCTCAACTTATCATTCCCTTATCGAACCTCAATACAATAAACTCCAAAATACGCGTAGGCATAGAAATAAACGTCCATTTATATCTGTGGTTCATTTATACCTCAAGTACCGCAGTTCAAGTGCAAGTCTGCAAAATCGATGCAGCAAGTTCAAGGCTGCGCTCTTGCGCGGTCCCGCCCTGCCCCCCTCCGCCCCTCCGCCCCCGCCCGCCCCGGCTATGACGTCAACGCGCCATTCATATATACCCCCCGGTCGATACAACGCCCGCCCTGGGGTTATGGTGCAAGTAATGAGAGCGGGTCCTTAGAAACCATGCCTCTCATATTAGAAGCCAATGCGGCCCGGCCTCTCTAGTAACACTGACGAATCTCAACTGACTTTCAAAAAAGGAGGAGGTTATCAATTCGTCGCGATCTTTTTTTTTGTATGTATATATATATGTACACCGATTATTCGAAAACGCCTAGACTGATTTGGAAAGTTTTAAGGCATTCTTGTCCCATATGATCCCATAGAAATTTATCAAAATCAGTTGTGTAGTTTGGGAGTGAAGTCGGCTTTTAGTTTTGAAAAATTATACAACTACCTATTCGATTTATATTTCAGTTATCTTTGTATAGATAGATACATTTAGACACCTTGAAAAATATGACACCAGTATTGGCCACTTACACACTCGCCAAACAAACAAAACAATGTGTTATAAAAAAATAAATTATTTATTACAGTTATTAAAAGAAAAGCTACCCATTATCCATACTACCGCCGCTTCCCTCGATCGGCTTTTACGATCTGTGCAGGAAGAGAACATGTTACATTCTAAGTTATTTTTAATCCTTCCCGCTTCCGCTTATATTTAACAGCCACACATAATCCCCCGAAGAAACTGCGGAGTTCGCCGAAATTCCCAATTTCAGTAAATGATGTAACCAACTGCGTAGGGCCATGAATGAAACAAATATTACGCAGTTTAAATTCTGGGCAGATTGGAACGAATGGTAAGAGGCTATTTTCATGTAACAACAGGACAAATTGCATTTAAGTAAGAATTTGTTTGGTAAAATGTAGAGTGCCTAGCAACCGTGTTTAAAAAGGAAGAGGTTATCAATTCGTCGCGACCTTTTTTAAGGTTCCGTACCCAAAGGGTCGAAACGGGCCCCGGGGATTTTCACAAATTATGTATTTCTGTTGCCGCTATAAAAACAAATGCTGAAAACAAAATAAAATTAATATTTAAGGGGGGCTCCCATACAACAAACGCGATTTTTTATAGATAATGGTACGGAACCCTTAGTACGCGGATCCGATTCGCACTTGGTCGGTTATTATTTTATGTATATTCACCAATTATTCAAAGACACCTGAACCGATTTAAAAAAATCCTTTTTGTTTAAAAGGCATAATTGCGAGGTGGTCCCATAGAAATTTTATAATTTTATTAAAATCGGTTGTGTACTATCAAGGTGAATTCGATTTATAGTTTTTAAAAATATTGAGCTTCCATGTTCTGAGAGAAAAAAGATTACTCACAAAGACAGTTCCATGCAGGTTAAATAGACCACTCCAAGTCGGCTGAAAGTGACTTAGGAAATACAAGCTAAATAACGCTTATAAACATCATGAGACCTCTCCAACCTGTTTGGCCAGCGAGGAGAGTGAGGCCAAATCCTCTGACTGCTCTGGCCAAGTACATACAACGTGAAAAGGAAATAACGTCCCGTCCGGCATAAATCGAACCACGGGCTATACTAGATCACTATAGCATAATTTAATATAACAACAATCAACTATTTTAAACAACTACTCATCAACAATTTTTAACATATCCATATGAGAGTTTGCAGCCGCCGGGCAATTTGTATGGGAATGTCGAATTATATTTCGGTTCTTTAACTATTATTTTATTATGTTTTGACTATAGGGATATAATATACCCCGAAGTTTGATTTATTACAGGTATGTATGTCTATTCCACGTTGTATATGGCTCTAGTAGTACAGAGAGGGTCGTGCTCTTGCAGTGGGAGACCTGATTTTTATTTATTTATTTATTATTGCACCAACAATAAATACATATATTATATTGAGATTAAACTAAATAACTAAAAACAAAATATAACTAAGTATTGATAAAAACTAAACTAGATATAAATACAATAAAAAAAACATCAATTTATATACAAAATTGAGCCTAAATCATTTATTTATTTAACTTTATTACAATACATGTAAATGGCGGACTTAAGGCCTGAGGCCTTTTCTACCAGTCAACCAACAGGTGATGCTGATGATAAATAATAGACAGGATAAGAAAATAAGACGACTAATGAGTGACTGAATTTTCCTTGATTACGAGGGTTTTTATTTCGAATCAAACAAAATCCCTCTTTAAGACTGTTCAAGATGGATTCTACGTGGGAATATAAGCAGGAGGTACATATTTTTTCTTTTCTTCCAGAACATTGAGGTAGCCCTCCTTATAATCATAAATTAATCAACCAATGTCCAGTCAGTTTTGTGTCTTCTGCCGAACTCAAGCGGCTTACCTTGACTTAGGATCTCATCGTTACGCAATAAAACCGAGAAAAAGGGAGCTTTCTAAAGGAAATTGCTGAAACGACACAATTACTTACAAAGACGTAATACTTCTTTGGGCTCCTGTACCAGTAAATCAGGTTTCAAACTACCTAACAAGTATGCACACCAAAGTAGTTAACAAATCTAAAGTACTGTACTTCATGCTCAAACTCGATGGGGTTGCGTCATTTCATTGCAGAGTTTTATGGCCACCTTCTAGCTCCATCATCAGATCAGCTCCATGACATAAAATTGCATTGTCACGCGATATACGTATGCGTGCAAAATTTCAGCTCAATCGGAAACCAAAAATTGGGTGACATTTAAGTTGCAAGTTATGTAACCAATGGGACAAGTGAAACTAAATAAATGCCGCTAGTGTTTTCTCTAAATCAGAGCCAAATTAATAATGCGAAATTGAACAAATTCTGGAATCTCTACGGTTCGACTCTTTGTCCATTAATAAATATTGCCAGGATTGGAAACACGCAATCAAGTACTTCACAATAGAATCCCAAAGAGAGATGTAGGAATGTAGTTCACACTCTAGTCCACCATCGTTCCGGGTTCTAGGTTCCACCGGAGGCCAAGACAAGTTAGAGAATAGCCTTTTTAGGCTTCCGTAGTAAACAAGGAATCCTTATAGTTTCGCTATGTCTGTCTGCCTGTCCGTCCGAAGCTTTACTCAGAGACTATAAGTAGCTGTAATTTGGCATGGATAATGTACAATAATCATGAAAGAAACTCTAGAAGAATACCTTTTTTTACACATAATAAACGTGATTGTCCCTATACATTTATTTATTTATTTCAAATTTAAATTTAAATAACACTTTAAAATTACATGAGTTGTATTTTACCGTATTCCTCATATTTTAGTGAGCAAGTAATTCAGAGGGGCGGGAGCATAATATGATGAAATAGCTGTCGATTTGGCCTTTATTCTACGACTAGATATTCCATAAACTGCTTCCCGCCCCCGACTTCTCCAGATTTGACAATTCCAACCCTCGGGGGTTGTTGACTTCTTAAAAGTTATGAATGTAAATGTTGATACAGAGTAAACAGAATATTTATAATACGTCAAATGTCATTGTCATGTCAATGTCAAAACTCATAAACGTCACTCAGTATTTGTGAGCTCTCTCTCTTTGCTTGGCTGTGCCTGTGTAATGTCGTGTGCTGAAAGGTGTCACAATAAATCCCCGTTAATCCTGTAATTGTTCTATTATTTTCGCCACAACCCTTCAGGTTATGGGCCCAGAGTACGCGAAGTAATAAAAATCAAGTATATTTTCACGCTCGTGCGCAATATTTTTTCCACCGAAATATAACCTTCAACGCGGCCGGCGTAACGTGGTTACAAGTTCAAGATGGGATCTCATTCTCACCATCTCTTTGGAATAGAGAAGCTGAAAGGTATAGATAATTACAGCTCATGGAAATTCATGGCGAAAATGATTTTGGTACAGGAAGAGCTATGGGAATGTGTGGAGGATCAAAGTGCCACTGATACCAAGAAGCAACAGAAGGCCTTGGCTAGGATAGCACTGTCTGTGGAACCATCAGCCATTCCCCACATACGCAATGCTAAAACAGCGTATGAAGCCTGGAATAATCTGGAAAAAGCGTATCAAGACAAAGGTTTATGTCGCAGGCTAGGTCTTTTAAGGGCACTTTTTGCAACCAAGCTAGATGAGTGCGAGAGCATGGAGAGTTACATTAACAAAATCACTGAGATGTCTCAACAGTTGAGTGAAATAGGTTCACCCCTGGAAGATGACTTTATAGCAGTAATTATGCTGAGCGGGCTGTCAACGGATTATGATCCGCTGATAATGACAATGGAAAATTCTAATGTAAAGCTTTCTAGTCAAAATGTTAAAGGGAAGCTACTTCAGGAGAACATCCGGAGGAATGAATCACAGAAGAGTGAAACTGCCACAGCCCTGTTAGTCAAGAAACAACCAAGATGTTTTCGATGCAAGAAGATAGGACACTTTATTAAGGACTGCCCTAAACCTGGTTATAAATCAAGGAAGAATACGGACAATTCGAAGGCCCTTTTAGTTGCATTGTCGGCAAACATCAAGGAAGGTGCGTGGTACGTCGATAGCGGTGCCACAGGACACATGTGCGGGGACAGGAATCTTATGAGTGATTTTGTGAGTGACAATAAGTCAATAGAAGTAAATG
Source organism: Acrobasis consociella (assembly GCA_963555685.1). Lineage (NCBI taxonomy): Eukaryota > Metazoa > Arthropoda > Insecta > Lepidoptera > Pyralidae > Acrobasis > Acrobasis consociella. Next base: position 3,430,866 of record OY743106.1, read on the forward strand.
TAGCTAATGGTAACAAGTTGTACACAGCTGGGAAAGGTTCTGTTAGGGTATACATGAAAAATGGTGATACAAAAACTATTAGTAATGTTTATTATGTACCACATTTAACAACAAACCTATTGTCTGTTAGCGCTATGATAAGTAAAGGATTTAAAGTAGTGTTTAGTTCTAGCATGTGTCAGATTTATAGTGAAGGCTCTGTCATAGCAACTGCTACGTTATGTAATGGTATCTATCAACTAGATACAGTGGCGGAACCTACTTTAGATTGTAACTATACTATGAAATGCGATACTTTACCTGAATTCACAGATACAGGTGACCCTGCGAAGGTTTGTGCAAAGAATGAGTCAGCTGTAAGTAAGGAGCTTACAATGTTAGCTGCAGTACCTGTTGGTGATGAAAAAGAAGAAAACGCTACGCAACAGGTATGGCATCGACGACTTGCACACCTGAATCATCGCAGTATGGAGCTACTTAGAAAAGGTATGGTCTCTGGCATTTCTTATAATAACAGTAAGTTTCAAAAGTGTGTATCATGTATAAAGGGTAAGCAAACTCGTATATCTTTTCCGAAAAAGTCATTAAGTCGAGCAACAGATATCCTAGAACTGGTTCATAGTGATTTATGTGGACCAATGAGTACAAAATCCTTCAGTGGAGCGAGATATTTTGTAACATTTATAGACGATTACTCGAGAAAGACTTTTGTTTATTTTTTGAAAAGAAAAGATGAAGTCTTTGATACATTTATAGCGTGGAAAACCATGGTAGAAAAACAGACAAATAAAGAATTAAAAATTTTACGCAGTGATAATGGTACAGAGTATTGTAACTTTAAATTTCAGAAATACTTTAAAGAGAATGGTTTGCTGCACCAGACTACGGTACCGCATTCTCCAAGTCAGAATGGGATTAGTGAACGGGCCAACAGGAGTATTATGGACAAGACACGCTGCATGCTGCAAGAAGCGGGTCTTGGAGAGGAATACTGGGCTGAAGCTGTTAACACAGCTGTCTATCTCAAGAATAGATCTCCCACAATAGCAGTCAAAGGCTTTACTCCGGAGGAAAAGTGGACAAACAAAAAGGTATCTGTTTCACACTTAAGAGTTTTTGGGTGCGATGCATATGCACATGTAAATATAAGAAAGAAATTGGAACCCAAAGCTAAGAAATATATTTTCGTTGGTTACTGTGAAAATACCAAGGGTTACAGACTATTAGACCCTGATTGTCCAGGGAAATGCATAAAGGCACGAGATGTGACTTTTATTGAAGATAAATTTCATAATGTGTCAAATGATGATAGTTGTAATAAAGAGTTAGTTTCTTATTTAGAAATAAGAGAAACTTTACCTCCTACAGAATCATTTACTGAGGAAAATAATGTCTCTGAGGTCACTCATTCTGATGACACAAATTTAAATCAGGATAACGGGAGATACAGTGTGATATCAGTACATGATTCTGAAAGCGAGGATAGCTTTTATTCCAATAATACTTCGGATGAAACATACATTCCAGATGAAGAGGAAGAAGAGGATTCCTCTCATCCGAGTCTTGACAGTCTTGATAACGACTCATTGATAGCTCAACTTGCAAAAGGAACATCTTGCACCAGTGACTCAGATGACCCGCAAACAGTAAACGAGGCATTGAGTTCTCCCGAGGCGGACTGCTGGAAGCACGCAATGAAAGATGAGTATGATTCCTTTATTATCAATAAATGTTGGACACTTGTTGATAAAGTTGATGGTCAGGCACCAGTCAAATGTAAGTGGGTTTTCAAGAGAAAATTAGGAGTCAATGGAGAACTCCTGAAACACAAAGCCAGATTAGTAGCGAAAGGTTACACACAGCGATATGGGATAGATTATACTGAAACATTTTCTCCTGTTGTCAGATACTCAAGTATACGAACGCTTTTTGCTTTAGCTGCTGAATATAGCATGGACATACACCACCTTGATGTCAAAACAGCTTTTCTGAACGGAGACCTTCAGGAATCTGTTTATATGGAACAACCGGAGGGTTTTGTATTAAAAGGAAATGAAAACAAAGTTTTTAAGCTTAACAAGGCAGTGTATGGCTTGAAACAAGCAGCGAAAGCATGGTATGAAAAGATAAATAATGTACTGTGTGATAAATTAAACTTTACTAAGTCATCATTAGAGGCATGTGTTTATTTTAAAGTGAGCAATGATAAACTTATTTTCATTGCTCTATATGTAGATGATATTTTGTTAATGTTTACCCCTAATGCAAAGGGTGAAATAACTAACATAAAGAATCAACTCAAAACTGAATTTGAAATAACAGATTTAGGGCCAGCAAGACATACTTTAGGAATGAAAATATGCAAATATAAAGATAAAATAACTCTCAATCAAACAAATTATATTGAGAAAGTCTTGAAGAGATTCAAAATGGAAGATTGCAAGCCCGCTGCGACTCCTATGGAAGTAGGTGTGAAACTTGAAAAGGCAGACACTAAAAATAGCCCAGACTTCGATTACAGAAGCCTCATAGGATCATTAATGTACATTGCAGTAGCTTCAAGACCAGATATTGCACATGCTGTCGGTTATCTAAGTCAGTTCAACAACTGCTATAATGAAACACATTGGAAATCTGCGAAGCGAGTCCTCCGCTATCTGAAAGGTACTAAAAACTTATGTTTGAATTTCCAGAAGGGCGGTACAACCATTATAGGTTACGCAGATGCAGACTGGGGAAGAAACGAGGCTGACAGAAGGTCCTACACAGGCTATGTATTTCAAATTGGTAAGTCAATTGTCTCCTGGGAGAGCAGAAAGCAGCGAACAGTAGCTTTATCAAGCACAGAAGCAGAATACATGTCACTCTCTGATGCTTGTAAAGAAGCCCTGTTTCTCCAAAATTTTATAAATGAAATTTTAGGAATTTCATGTAAAGTTACAATCTTTAATGATAACCAGTCAGCCCAGAAGCTATGTAAAAATATAATGTTTCATGCTAGAACAAAACATATAGACATAAGACACCATTTCATAAGAGAACATGTGTATAATGGTAATATAGATGTAAAGTATTTATGTACAAAAGAAATGTTAGCAGACTTACTAACTAAACCTTTGAATAGGGAAGTGCACTGTAAATTTCTAGTAGGATTGAGGTTAAATTAACTTATTTTGTAATGTAAAAGATACATTGTTTAAAAGTTATAAGAAAATTTCAAATATTCAGTTGCAATGTAATGAGTGTATATAGAATAAGTACTTATGCAATTAGTGTATTATATACCTATTTGAAATGTTGAAAAATGTTAATGTTTATTTTATAAACATGTAAGTCTACAAGTTTTTTTTTTTTTTAAATCATATGTCTATAAATCTCATTTAGGTAGGTACATGCATTGTAAATCAAAAATTTAGAATACCCTGGAGTTGTAAATTGATGTAATAAATATTTGTTTAAGGGCCAGTGTTGATACAGAGTAAACAGAATATTTATAATACGTCAAATGTCATTGTCATGTCAATGTCAAAACTCATAAACGTCACTCAGTATTTGTGAGCTCTCTCTCTTTGCTTGGCTGTGCCTGTGTAATGTCGTGTGCTGAAAGGTGTCACAATAAATCCCCGTTAATCCTGTAATTGTTCTATTATTTTCGCCACAACCCTTCAGTAAATTTTAAGAGTTATGTAAATGAATATGATTTTTATTCAGAAAATTATTCTTCATCTTTTTTTTCTTTCTTTTTCACCATATACCTGTCAAGTTGTGCACTACCCCTATCATTCTCCACATCACCCGTTTGGTTGACTGGTAGATAAGGCTTTAAGTCCGCCATTACACTTGTATTTGTGTATGAAGTTAAATAAAGCTCTTGTTGGTGGAGTTTGGATCTTCTTCCATTTGTCTGTCTCGAAGTTATTAACCTAATTTTAACTTTAAAATTAGTTTATAAAAAGTTATTAGCTAATTTTAATAAGTTGCCCCTCGATTATTAAATTGTTTGCTTTCTTATAATTATTTGTAGGGTTCCGTACCCAAAGGGTAAAAACGGGACCCTATTACTAAGACTCTGCTATCCGGTAGTCTGTCTGTCCGTCTATCTTTCACCAAGCTATATCTCATAAATCGTAAGAGCTAGACAGTTAAATTATCTCAGATGATGTATTTCTGTTGCCGCTATGACATCAAATACTAAAAACAGAATAGAACATATATTTAAGTAGGGCTTTTTTAAACTATATTTAGCCCGTTATTAAAGAATGAATACGGAGACGAAAAGGTATCTTTTAAAATCGTTTGCTCATGAAAATAGTGTGATGTAAAAAGCAAATCATACAGATATATTATCACGTCTTTATCCCAAACGAGGTAGACAGATCCCAAGGCCACAAGACACAAAGGCCACGTTGAGATTATGGTCGGCGTTAAGATAGAATACGGCTAAGTGCGAGCGTTTTAAATTGTTATTCTATTTTGTGTTTAGTCAATACTAGAAGTACATCATCCGTGAAAATTTCAACTGTCGAGCTATCACGGTTTATGAGATTCAGCCTGGTGACAGACAGACGGACAGCGGAGTCTTAGTAATAGTAATAGAGCCCCGATTTTACCCTTGGGGTACGGTACCCTGGATAGAAAAAAAAAACAAATACACATCTAAAATACATAGTATAATCAATCAATAATTGGGTGCTTTATGTTATTTCATCGTATAAAAAAAGCTTTCTCTTCTAATCTAGGGACTAAAAGCACAATATATCAAAGATTAAGGCATTACCCTGATATATCGGGACTGTAATTGGATCCCTCGGGAATCGGAAATTGCTTATAAAAAGGATAGGATGAAGCAACTCGGTACTTAGTCTATTACTTAAACATGTTTATTTTATTGACTTCTAATACATTACGGGTCTACGCAATTTGTTCATTTTCTGGGCAAAACTATGGGCTAAAATATTCTATTCTACCATCCTACTAATCCTATCCTATCCTACTATATTATAAACTGCCTCCGCGGTGTAGTGGTTTGAGCGTTCGGCTCATACCCGGAGGTCGCAGGTTCGATTCCCGGCGGGGACAACGACTTTGTGTTGTTCTAGTTTGGTTAGGACATTGCAGGCTGATCACCTGATTGTCTGATAAGTAAGATGATCCGTGCTTCGGAGGGCACGTTAAGCCGTCGGTCCCGGTCACTGTCTTGGACCTAAAACCATGTCAGAGGCCTTTAAGGCTGTTTAAAAACTCTGACACTAGTGTTAGTCACTAAAACACACGATAAGAAGAAGAAGAAGAATATTATAAAATAAATGCGAAAGTGAGTTTTTATATTTTTTTGTTTGTTACCACTTCACGCTTCAACCACTGAACCTATATACATAGATGAAATTTGATATGGATATAGTTTTATACACAGAGAAGGACATAGGATAGTTCCCGAAATTCCCACGAATAAAATTGCAAGTTCGGAACAACAACTAAAATCATAATTGTTACGAGATTGCAAGAATTAATAATGTTCAAATCATAGACCATTTTATATGGTTGTACATTATATGGTTCAAACATAAGTTTTGCAGTTGGACTTTTTAGGGTTCCATACCAAAGGATAAAAACAAGACTCCACTGTCCATCTGACTGTCACCAGGCTGTATCTCAAGAACCGTGATAGATATAGACCGTTGAAATTTTCACTGATTATGTATTTCTGTTGCTGCTATTACAACAAATACCTAAAACAGAAAAAAAGAAATATTTAAGTGTTCTACAGCAATCGTGATTTTTTAATACATTATCATCACCAGGTTTTTTTGTCTCCACTTCAGGAGCACGACTCTCTGTGCTACCAGAGACATACTTGACCAGAGTAGCCAGAGGACTACACTACTACTTTTTAATACATAATGGTACGGAACCCTTCGTGCGCGAGTCTAATTCACACTTGGCCAGTTATTTTTCAATATTTAATACTAAGCCTCACGGGACCTCACATTTTCCCGGAATAAAAGCATCGTATGTGTTAAACCAGGTAATAAGCTTAAAAATGCAATTTATACTTGATGGTACGGAACCCTACGTGCGCGAGTCCGACTCGAACTTAGCCTTTTTTTGTAACTAAATAGTCGCAATTCAAGGGTTTTTTGAAACAAAGTACGAAAAGCTTCCAAGGCTTCATTCACAGGTGGAATGTAAACAAGGCCGGCCTCGGCATTGCTGGGCGGGGGCGATCGATACAGCCCGCGAATGTCAAGTTGAGTGCTGGGGGCGCGCGCGGGCGGTTTGACGTCAGCCGCCCGCGCCACCCCACGACCCACCCATTCAGTGCAGTGAGAGTGACGAGGGAGTGTTTTAATGATATGAGACTGGAAAAGACTGCTTGCTATACATTTTTAACAGACTTCCAAAAAGAAGGAGGATGTCAATTCGTCTTAATTTTTTTTTTAATCCTGAGCTTTCCGTGCCAGAATAAATTTTATCAAAAGATTTCCAAAAAAAGATGTTGTCAATTCGTCGCCATCCTTAATAAAAAAAAAATATTTTCACCTATTATTCGAAGAGGCCTAGACCGATATGGAAAATACTTTTTTGTTTGAAAGAACATACTCGTCAGTCAGGTAGTCCTATAGAAATACTGATTTCCAAAAGGGCAGATGTTATCATTTCGTTGCCATCTTTCACCGTTCACCAATATTTCGAAGACGCCGGGCCTAATTTGGAAAATTCTTGTATACTTGTCAGGTGGTCCCCTAGAAATGTTATCAAAATCGGTTTTGTAGTATAAGAGTGTGGGTAAAAATCTGAGAAGTAAAGAATTTCAAGATTGAAGGATACCCCGAATACCCTTGCAGACTGGCGTCGCCGTCCGTTGGCAGGCTGGCAGCCTGCCACCCCAGTCGCCGGGGCACTGGGGTCAAATCATGAAGAGAAGAATAGTATAAAATATATTTTTTGTTTGAGGATACTTTAAAGTTGGTTTCATACCCATACGCTAGTTTCCAACAAGTCAAATCATTTTAAACATCAATACAAACATTGTCTATGAAATTTGTATGAAATAGCACATCGTGACGTCATAGTTTCTTGGAGTCAAAATAGCGCTCCTAAAGGTTAAAATATAATATCATAATCATTGATCGATGATAATATTAATGTTTGGGATAAAATTTCTATGGGACCACCTTACAAGTAAATATCAAACAAAAATGAATTTCCGAAATTGGTGCAGGCGTCTTCAAGTAATTGGGTAACATACCTGAAGCAGCCTGGGTAATTTGTTGGGAATGTCAATTTCTTTTTGTTTTTGACTGTTATTTTAATTCCATAATAATATGGTGATTTAATTTCATTGTGCTATAGTAATCTAAATCTAGTATAGCTCGTGGTTCAATTTATTACGGGTATGTCCCTTCCACGTTGTATACATTCGAATTGATAACCTCCTTTTCTGAAGTCGGTTAAAAATTAATGTTGTTTTCTCAAATTAAGGGCCATGGCCATGGCCCTGCCTCCCGTCTATATAAATAAAGGTATAGAACTAACCTAATTTTTTTACGCCTATACAACCGGCCACAACTTTACTCGGCCCGCCCACATTTCTACTCGGTTATCCCACGCGATTGATGAGGACCACGCGTGGGCGAAATGACTCCATTGTAGCTTTCATTGACTTTATGGGTATCTACGATAAGGATATTATGTCACGCGATTTTGATATTTTTAGAGATTCCTTTTATAATTACAAAGATCTGTGAGTTTACAATATTTTTTGTGATTAAGGCAATACTGTTTATGGAATTCAGAAGGAGAAGGTTATCATTTCGACTAAATATTGTTTTGTATCTAAGTTTATTACGTGAAATATTTCCCATTAACTGTTTTTTTTTATAAGTTAAAATATACCATAATAGAAATTTGGTGAAAAGTTTTTTTGCAGTTAAAAGTCGGCTTCAAACAAAAAAAAATTGAAACTAATAACCGACTTCGTCACCAAACAATTTTCCAAATTGGTCGCGACAGGCTTCTTCGAGTAATCGATAAATACAAATAAAAAAATAAAAAAACAAAAATAAATCGACAAATTGATAAACTCCTCCTTTTTTGAAGTCAGTAAATTTAGCAGTCTGGAAAAATCTGATTTTTGTGTGAGCTTGTGCCAGCGAACGCATAGTAGTACAAGCCTATATTAACAGATCGTCGACCTGAATGTGAGTTATATGACATTAAAATAACAATAGGCTACTTACTTTTTTATATTTTTGGTTCTTATTTTTTAGTAAAACAAAAAATACATCTAGGAATAAATATTTTTTGTAAACAGCTAGAAAATGGTTAATTAATGAAGTAAATAAGCATTTCAAATATAAGAGTGGGAGCGTAGCGGAGACATCTCACCATCTTTTTCGTACGCGCGAGACTAAATAGCAGTGACGTCAAGAGTGCTGTACGTGCATCCTTTTCTTGATAGCTTTGGAAGCGGTAGTAAACTTAGCTGTAAGGAAACTTTTGACGTAAACAGTTGTACAATAAAACAATGACGATTATTAAGAGATATTATAAGTATCAGGCACGTGCTTTCCATAGAGACTCAAAGACATTGTCTACCCGGAGGTTCCCTAATATATGCGCATTTTTTTATTTAAAAATAAATTATAATAGACTAATATTTTCAAATAAACGCGCGCTTTCCTGTCCATCGCGCCATATGCTAGCTACGTACTCGCTTACTTAGTGTAGGTATACGTATATATATACGCCGTAGTCTTGGCAGCTACCTAGAAGACAATTCTCCATAGTGTCTCGATTTACACACATTCACAGTGCACGGATAGGAATTTGCATCTGTAGTGTGATCGTCTACTTATTTCATCGACGCACAATAAATATCTTATGATAATAAAGATATATTTGAATTGAATTGATAATTGACAGTTTAACCTGTTCCATCAGATTTTATATCCACTTGTGCAAATTAATTTATTTAAAAAGGTTATATACTCGTTTATGAAGGGCTATTCCCAACAGGGAGATATAATTAATCACTGCTTACAAATGGCGAACATACCCCATGGGCCTTGTATCATGGACTTAAGGTCAGGGCTGACGTCACGGGCGTAGAGGTCGCCCGTAAGGTCAGATGGGACGTCACGTGCACCGATACGGGATTACAGGACGATGTACAAGATTCTGCGTGTTTTGGAAAGTGGGTTACTGCGTAATAGATAGTTCAATTCGTTCGTGTGTTTGAAGATTTTCGAATTTGGATACCTACTAACCGCCAGCAAGGAAACACTAAGGTCGAGAGAACTGAAAAAGTTATATATAAAATATATTGCTGTCTCGCTGTGCCAAAACCAGCTGTCGCTTTGTGCGATTGGGACAACTGCGTCCGTAAATACCTATAAAAAGTACATAAAATCAACATTTTCTGTACCTAATCCCCTGATTTTTCCTACAAATTTTAACCGATTAAAATTATTTTTTCCTAAAATACTAAAAAATAGCTATGGATGTGTTTCGTTTTGTAATATAATATCGTCAAATTTGTTTACTAGATGTTGAAACACAGTGGAAGATCTTACCAATTTGACAAGATTAAGGAGGCTCGTTTTACGTAACGAGGCTCTCTTTTAAAAATTTATAAAAATATAAATAAATAAATATATAGGGACAAATTACACTGATTGAGCTAGCCCCAAAGTAAGTTCGACACGTGTGTTGGGATACTTACTCAACGATACTACATTTTATAACAAATACATATATAAATAAATATCCAAGACAATTTGGCTCTAAATCTTAGCGACATCAACAGCGCTCGGCTCCAAGCAGTTTTTCAAAAGAGTCCAGTCATTGGCTCCATGCGATCCCATCGTACAATATAGGTACATTTTTAGATAACAATAGTTTCAGAATAGCTGTCGGGCTCCGGCTGGGAACACCCGTTTGTACTCCTTATCGTTGCCCATATGTCACTATGTTATAGATAAAAAAAGAAAGACAATGGACAATTTGAAAAAGGCCATTTTCCAAATTGGCCTGGCCAGGGATCGAACCCGAAAAAAGAAATGAAAACATAGTGACATGCTAACATATCCAAAGATTTTTTGGAATAAATCATTGCTTTACTGACACTATCCGACGAGGAATCAGGGGACTACGTTCTCTCTTAAGGCCATACCCAAATTTTCCGGGGTCCAGTGGCGCCGCCATTTAAAATAAATCATTTAAAAGGAAACGGAGATATCATTTCAAATTGTGTCTTGGTCAAGTTCTAGATACCCATTCAAAGTATTTTTTAAACTACTTTTTGTAGTTTAAAGTGAGAACGTGAAGCTTTTCTACGCACATTTGCGAAAAACGGCCACTTTTAACTAATGTGCGTAGAAAAGCTTCACGTTCGCACTTTAAATTATAAACAGTAGTTCATAAAATAGTTTTAAGGGTTATCTAGGGCTTGACCAAGACACAATTTTGAATGATATCTCCGTTTCCTTTTAAATGATTTATTTCAAATGGCGGCGCCACTGGACCCCGGAAAATTTGGGTATGGCCTTAAGGGGATATACCTACTTAAATTTTTCGGGCTGCATCTATTTGAACTAAATTATTTAAAAGGAAACGGAGATTTTATTTAAGTTTTTTCTTCATCAAACCCCAAATAACTTCCCCAAAAAACTTGAACAACTTTGAACTATAAACAGTAGTTTATAAAATAGTTTAAAGGGTTATCTAGGGCTTGATCAAGACAAAATTTCTAATTACATTTCCTTTTCCTTTCAAATAATTTATTTTAATTGGGGGCAGCAGTGGACAATGAAAAATTCTAGTATCCCCTTAATAGACAGCCGCAAGTTGCAGAATTCCGAACTTAAATCTGCAACCTTACGTTTTGCAACATTGATGACACGGGAATTAAACGTTAGCTGTTTTGTTAAACGTAAGACATTGACAATACATAACCGAGTTGTAATGCCAAACAGCTAGAGGTTTTGTCAAACAGCGGATTGTACAATCCAACTGCGACATTTGCCTCATCATCAGGTCTTTTTGTCTCCACTGCAGGAAGCACGGACCCTTTCTGTACTACCATAGCCATTCTTGGTCAGAGCAGCCAGAGGAATTGGCTTACACTCTCCTCGCTGGCCGGGATGGAGAGGTCTCATTGATGTTTATAAGCTTTGTTTAGCTTGTATTTCCTAAGTCACCTTCTACGACATCCACGGGAGGACTTGGAGTGGCCCTATTCTACTCTGCTGGAAAACACACGGCACCAATCACATGCACATTCCTTCATCAGTTGTATATAAAACTAGCTGTACCCGCGGGCTTCGTTCCCCGTAGGGATAAAGAGTACCCTATGCCCTTTCCCGAGTCTCTAACTATATCCATACTATATTTCATCCAAATCGGTTCAGTAGTTTAAGCGTGAAGAGGTAACAAAGAAACAAACAAACAAATATACAGACTCACTTTCGCGTTTATAATATTAGTAGCATAACAGTGAAATTGCTACATACGCACGTATTTTAACTTATATTATTTTGTATGTAAGTAATAAAGACCTTCGCTTTTAAAAACAAGGTCAGCTAACCCTATTAAAAAGTAAAAAAAAAGTACAAAAAGGTCAATTATTTTTGGGTCCATGTATCCTATTGTTATTGTAGCAAAGCCATTTTTCTAAAAATACGTTCATTGCTTGGAGCGTCTGCAAAATTAGAAGTTACTTGCGATTTTCATATTTTGTTTGGGATTGCGTGGAAGGAACTCTTATTGAAAAGTAATTTTATGTAGGTGTCAAAATGGAACCCAATTTTACACGTGAGTGGAAGAATATAAATGCTTCGTTATACTTACACTTACCCTCACAAAGGACTAAGTTCGAAATGTAAGAGGGCCTGAAACGAACACATTTGAAGACTAAACAAAAAGCATTTTTACTTATTAAAATAAGTTCAAAATGAAACGATTTCGTACTCGTTTTAGTATTCATGTCTTAATTTAGTTTTTAAATTTATTAATTTTTTGATGTTTATCCGAAATAAAAAATAAGATGAAAATTTTAAAAAAATTACCTACTCGTGAAATCATTGTAGTTCATAGTGAAGTCGGGGTCATTTTTGTAAGAATATCGCCGTGGAATTTATTAAATAAACAGAAACTAACCACGGACGTAACAACCTACTAAATTAATAAGCTCAATCTGTATTATTTATCCTAATATGTTTAAGTCTAAGTTGCAAGTTTTTCTTTAAAAAAAGAGGGGCTCCTAAAACGCAGTAACATATTGTACTATGTAACTGATTTAAGGAGTGCATTATAAAGCCTAGCTAGATAAGTAAAACAAATTAAGAAAGTAATTATGTAAAGAAAACTAAAAACAAGCTTCTATCTATAACGATGAACTAGAAAGTATCTAAAACGATGAACTAAAAAGAATCAGTCGAGCCCAAACTCAGTAGGGTTTGTTTTGTTTTATCACAGAGATGCCATGGACCCCAACGTTTTTACTTACGATGCCACAGATACACAGACAGACAGACTACATTAGCTTATAGCACCTCTCTTTATGTTGGGGGATAAAAAGGAAATGTTGAAGTGATGGTCAATGAGGTGGTCCCATCCATAGAAATTTTATCAAAATCGGGTAGTTATCGGTTTTTAGTTTTGAAAAATTTTGTTATATACTATAAAATAGTCAAAGTTCACAATTGTATTGAAACAGACACGTGAAAACAAAGAGTGTGGCAAATTGCCAAAAAACCAGTTTCCACCGGTTTCCTCGGCACATTTCTGTGTTTTTGATAAGCACCGTATTAGACAACCAAACACTTTTCAACGTGGGATAATAGCTTTGTGAATTGACTGTAGTGAGACGACACATGTACCTATACTCTCAACCCTTACTAATATTATCCTCACTTCCTTATCTTACTTATATCATAAATGCGAAAGTGAGTTTGTTTATTTGTTTGTTTGTTTCTTTCTTTTTTACCACTTCACGCTTCAACCACTGAACTTTTTCAGATGAAATTTGATATAGATATAGTTTGATACCTAGCGAAGGACATAGGATAGTTTTTATCCCGAAGTTCCCAGGAGGGGCGAAGCCCACTGGCACAGCTAGTACTCAATATTTATTGCTTCCTTAATGAACCCATGTCACATACAATACAGATTTCACAATATAATTGTTCAAAACTATAAGCCTACTTTTCAATTGGTCCAGGCAGGAAGTTCCAGCTTCGAGGAAGAGGTCTTTCGACGAATCCGACTCGGCTGGGCAGCGTTCGGGAAGCTACGCAATGTCTTCTCGTCCAAAATACCTCTGTGCCTCAAGACTAAGGTCTACAACCAATGTTTGTTACCAGTGATGACTTATGGCTCTGAAACGTGGTCCCTTACTATGGGTCTCATAAGAAAGCTCAAGGTCGCTCAACGCGCTATGGAGAGGGCTATGCTCGGTGTTTCCCTACGTGATCGAATCAGAAATGAGGAAATCCGTAGGAGAACAAAAGTCACTGACATAGCCAAGCGGATTAGCTCGTTGAAGTGGCAGTGGGCGGGACACATAGCGCGACGAACCGATGGCCGATGGGGCAAAAAGGTTCTTGAATGGCGACCGCGTACTGGCAAGCGAAGCGTAGGGCACCCACCTACAAGGTGGTCAGATGACCTGACCAGGGTCGCTGGAAAGCGCTGGATGCAGGCCGCTCTTGATCGGTCATTTTGGAAATCTTTGGGAGAGGCCTATGTCCAGCAGTGGACGTTATGCGGCTGAAATGATGATAAGCCTACTTTACCGCCAAACTAAACAACCGATTTTGATAAAAATTTTATGGAACCATCTGACAAGTACCTTTCAAACAAAAATCGCCTCAGCAATCTTCGAAAAATCGGTGAACATACATAAATATAGATCACTGCAGGTCAACAATAGAGGCTACACTATAAGTAAATAAGAAATATTAACCTTTAATAAATTAACTTACTATACAGCAGTGGCGTTGGGTGAGAATTTGGGCTAGTACAGCTATGAAACGAATTAGATACCTACCTAATTAGGTTTTGTTAAGGTTAATGAGCCGTTCAATGTCCGGCTTATAATTCTCATATTTTTATTGACTTAGTACGAATAATATGTCTGTGATGTGAAAATCTCTTCCGTAATTTGTATAGAAAAAGTATTGACTAGTTCCACCATAAACGTGGTTATAAAAAAATATCATTGTATTTTTAAATTGTATTGGTGTGTGCAATCCAGTCATGCTGCTAGTTTACGGCTTAAGAAAATAGTAAATAGGCATTTTAATGCGCGGTGTGCCGATGTACCTACGTAGGTTATAATTATTGTTAGTTATAAATATATTTTAGAAACCCCTAAGGTAACTCGATGGGAATCGGCTTCTTAGGAGACTCCGCTACTGCTATACAGCCGACAAAGTGTTCCTTTTTATTTATGCTGGGATCTCATTTTGACATATTTTACGAATGACAAAACCCTCCCACAGACGCAATTTTCCGTACCAAAGGAGGGCGCGTTTGCGGAATACCTAATAATCATCAGTTCAAGGCACGTCTGCTTTGAGGGTATGAGGGAGACAGCTTTAAATGTCATCATGTTCTGAAACCATCATCGCCCACGTAGAGTAAAAATCAAAGGAAAAGTGGATAGCTTTCGGCCTACAAGCATTTCGGGATATAATAAATATATAGAGACAAATTACACAGATTGAGCTAGCCATAAAGAATAAATAAATAAATATATGGGGACAAATTACACTGATTGAGCTAGCCCCAAAGCAAGTTTGAGACTTTTGTTATGGGATACTAACTCAACGATAATTTTATAACAAACTAGAGGCAGCGCGCGGCTTCGCCCGCGTTAACCACTCGTGTGAAGTCGCGGGCGTGATGCAATATAGCCTATAGCCTTCCTCGATAAACGACCTATCTAATACCGAAAGATTTTTTTAAATCGGACCAGTGGTTCCTGAGGTTAGCGCGTTCAAACAAACAAACAAACAAACAAACAAACAAACAAACTCTTCAGCTTTATATATAAGTATGGATGGATACGTATATAGATAAACAAACATTCAAGGCCCTGACTGGGGATCGAACCCGGAACCTCTGGATGGTGGACTAGCACGGTTCCACTACGCCATGGAGATCGTTCTGTCCGCCTACAAGAATTTCCGGAAATAATCCCTATAATCCAAAGCTTACGTCAAATAAAAGCATTTGAAATGGTTTCCTTTGACGTAAGCACGTCGAATCGTACGTCGAACTTAGTATCTTATTTCTATTAACCGACTTCAAAAAAGGACAAAGTTCTATGTTCGACTGCATATTTTCTTTTATATATTATGTTTACTGATTTCTCCTTCAAATGATGACCGATTTTCAAAATTCTTTTTTATTCGAAAGAGTGTACTTCCAAGGTAGTCCCATAGGCATTTTAACAAAATTGGTTGTGTAGCAAGGAGGTGAAGTCGGTTTTAGTTTTGAAAAAAAATGTATTTCATACATGAAATGTTTTCAAAATTAAAAACCGAGTTCACTCCCAAACTACAGAAACGATATTGATAAAATTTCTATGGGACCACCCACAAGTATGCCACTTTCAAACATTAAAAGGATTTTCCAAATCGGTCCAGGGGTCTTCGAATAATCGGTGAACATATATATAGTCCGGTCAATCTAGACATCCAAGGTTACATATAGTCATTCCGTCTTATTATAAAACGCAGGCTAACTTTGTTACTAGGTTTAAACCATTATCAGGCCAAATCAAGTTGACATTTTCAGATGAGACAATGGCATATACTAGATGTCAACTTGGTTTGGTCGGATAATGGTTTAAACCTAGTAACAAAGTTAGTCTGCGTTTTATAATAAGACGGATTACGTTTTAAACAGTTAGACCAACTTTCAGCTTGTTGGGACTTTATGTAACTTTACTCTTGTTTTTTTGGTCTAAATTGACAAGACTAAAAAAACAAATTTAGATCTCGACGTATTGATAAGCCCCCCCCCCCCTTTCCGGTCACAAATTAGATAAACCTGCTTTGTAGGGGCTTAAAGTTATTTTGCATAAATATTAGAGAGTTATGGAAGGAAAGAGAAGAGAGGAAGCCTTTGCCCAGCAGTGGGACATGAACAGCTAAATAAATAAAAACGGACTAAATGCACCCTTAACATAGTTTTTTTTATTCTCTTTTTTTAAGGGATTTTATCTTATTAGACAAGTCAGCCCCCATAAAATAGTTTCAGTTAATTTTGCTAACTAAGTAGGTACCTATGTATATCGACGACTGACCTTGCCCGGGTTGACGTCAAAGGAATCACGTGAACACAGTTGCAACCTGCAACTGACGCGCACGTGTTCTTCACTACTCTAGGGATCTCTGCAGGGAAGATATAGTATTACGTCTTTATCTCCAACTGGGTTGACAGCCTAGAGCCTGATGCTGTTTAACCAAAGGCCTTCATATCAAGTTTACTTGCCAGTTAAATTAAAAAACACCCTGACACCATCTAGTGATGAGTGGCGGAACTACATATTTCAACCAATGTTAAGGCCATACCCAAATTTTCCGGGGTCCAGTGGCGCTCCCATTTGAAATAAATCATTTGAAAGGAAACGGTGATATTATTTAAAATTTCGTCTTGATCAAACCCTCTTTTAGCAAAAAACGGCCACTTTTAGCTTATGTGCGTAGAAAAGCTTCACTTTCGCATTTTAAATTTTAACAGTAGTTCATAAAATAGTTAAAAGGGTTATCTAGGGTTTGGTCAAAACGAAATTTTAAATGATATCACTGTTTCCTTTCAAATGATTTATTTCAAATGGGGGCGCCACTGGATCCCGGAAAATTCAGGTATGGCCTTGAGTGGAATTGATATCTTTTATTTATCAGGTAATAAAAAAACCCCATCTCATCTTTCATGAGTTAACTCCCTGGATCGATTTTCATCAAACGCCTAAGAACCACCGCAAGGGAACGTGATTAAATAGTAAAAAAAGCATCGTAATCGGTATATGCGTTCGAGAGCTACGATGCCACAGACAGACAGACAGACATAAGCGTCCAACTTATACTCGTTGTAAGTACCTCCTTTTTTTGTCGGAGGTAAAAACGGTCGGAACGCGAATCATAACCACGCGCCTCATGTTGCCCTGAAAGAGAAAAAAACCTATCTACCACTTGCTTCTCTTCACGCATTTCGCAAAGTCCATCGAAGAAAGGCAGTGGCGGATTACACATTTGCCGCGAGAAGGCTATTATATTTTGCCGCCCCTAAGCTGCGTTCACTGAAATATCATTACAAAAGCGCCCTTCTACTTTTTCAATTGCAATGTACGGAAACAGTAGGTGCAATTGGCCTAAAATTTGCCGCCCCAAAATTGTGCCGCCCTAGGCTTTAGCCTACTCATTGGTAGATCCGCCACTGAATATAGGGCAATCAATCAATAAAAAGAACTAGGTTCTTGTCGGAAAGTATTTTTCACGTCTCCTTATTCTCCGCTTAATGCTTGATACGACACAACTTTTGAAAGGGCAAGAAAGAAGCAATTTCGGATAGTTACCTACATTAATTACAAACAAAACAGGTACCTAGATAAATGCATATCTAAATATGTTTTCGCACGCACTCGCAGTGTGATAAAATTGTTTTTTTCCTTACGGAATTCTTGATCTTACGACCTTCTAGAAATATCTCTTGACTTAGGAATTATACTTACTTACCTGCAATCGAGGTTTTTTTCCTGCTGGGCTTTTTGGCCTTCAAACTATGTTATGAATTCTGTTTATAAAAGTGAGAACGTGAAGCTTTTCTACGCACCTTAGCCAAAAGTGGCCGTTTTACGCAAATGTGCGTAGAAAAGCTGTACGTTCTCACTTTAAACTATAAACAGTAGTTTAAAAATACTTTGAAGACGTATATCTAGAGCTTGGTCAAGACACAATTTTAAATGATATCTCCGTTTCCTTTCAAATGTTTTATTTCAACTGGGGGCGGCACTGGTAGAAATTGGAATGTTCTTCTTTACTGTCACGGGTGGTCAGGGAGAGTAGGTCATTTCATGAAAATCGTAAAAGCTGATCACAGGAATGGACGCAAATCTCAAAGAATCATGCCAGCGATGAGGCTAACAAACCAGCACTATTTGATTTAAAAAGAGAAATATAAAAAACTTTATTCAGTGATAATGTACACTTACAAGTAAACCTTTAAACATTGTAAAAAATCTAATTAAAACACATCAAAAGGTGAAAGTTTGTGTGTGTGTGTGTTTGTGTGTATGTTTGTTACTTCATCACGCGCAAACGGCTGGACCAATTTTGATAAAATTTGGCATGCAGGAAGCTGACACCCTGGATTAACACATAGGCTACTTCTTCTGCTGGTAACACCGCAAGATGCAGGTAGTAAAACTATAAAAAAAAAATTATCACTCAGCATATAAGCTGCTGGTCGCCAATCTATGTCTACCTGCAGTTCCACCATCATGCTGAAAGTAGCCCGCTTTTCTTGCCCCGGGAAAAAGAGATGTGATAGGATTTCATAGTACCTATCAGAAAAACATCTTCCGTAGTCAAAATAGATTATTTTAGGATACATAAATATTCTTAAATAATCCCTCTTTACAATAATCTGGTTAATTATTGGATCTACTAAAATAAAAATAAATGATCTAATTTTACTTATTTTAGAAAGTTACAAATACCAAAACATCACAACACAAATAACAAACACACAAAATGAATCGTTTGAGTTTACCGCAGCGCCACCTAGCGCCATCTATGTATTGACAGCGAAAAGAGATCAAGTATTGCAAAAAAAATAGTCTAGTGAATTTTCTTGGAACATTTGTTTAATAAAAAAATATAAAGAAAATCAGAAAAATAGACTCAAAAATCTTAAAACAAAATGTATAGTAGGATAAACTGAGAGAACAAACTACTGAAGAGTCTGCTTCCCGCCAAATATAGCTGAGCCACACCCACTTTGCTTACGTAAGCGGCCGAACTACGTATTCCTCACTTTCGACCCTACGATCATCGGCCCATTAGCTCAGTTGGTTAGAGCGTCGTGCTAATAACGCGAAGGTCGCGGGTTCGATCCCCTCATGGGCCACTGATCATTTTGCCATATTGCATGTTTTTTTATAAATATTCCTTTATTTTTATAAAAATTAAACGAACGTTACATTTTCTATCACAGTACTTTATCTATCACTTCGGTATAACTTCCCTCATTTGAACCTGTATTTAGATTATATCTGACTCTAAGTTGAACTAAATTAAATATGTATATCACTCATAATTTTATGTATTTTTATCCTTAGCACCTGAGCACACATATAAGTCGTTCTATTTGTTTAAATCGTATCATATCATTTTAAATCATTAATAATTATAGATCATCATTCGCCATGGGTAATCACACAAATATAATAAAGGTTTGTCAGTGTATATGTTTTCTTCACACGCAAACTGCTGGACCAATTTTTATAAAATTTGTGTGTGTCAACAAAAGTAACATGAGGAGAACAAATGTGAAATGCATTTAGCAAAAAATTACCATCTCTTGAAGAAGATTGATGTATATAAGCTTTGTTTAGCTTGTATTACCTAAGTCGCCTTCTACGACATCCACGGAAAGACTTGCAGTAGTCCTATTCTACTCTAACAGCAACCACACGGCGAAAAAAATTTTCCTTTCAAGGACGGAAAAATACTAACGCATGGAATCAATTTGTGATCGTTGAATTGATTTATCAAATCTCGAGTTAGCAACGGTGTACGTCAAACACGCACTCACGCACCAAACCGCTTATAACCAGTTACGTTTCGACCTTCCAATTACCCTAGTGCACGATAGAAAGACGTGATTTACCAAGAAAAAGCAACCTATAAATATCAACCTTATTACTCCCATTATTCGGCTTAAATTGCTGTAAATATCATCTCAGGTGCAATTATGAAACCGCCAACGTAAAGCGTACTTTAAATATTAGAGATAAAGTTGAAAATCGAATAAAAAATAAATGTGTGAATAGATTCGTCCAACTCACAAAAATAACCAACCAATTTTAAAAGACCCGCCCAAACCATAGTTCAAATAATAAACGTTCAATATGTTTCGGCTTAGCCTTGTAAAGAGACAATAACTGGTTAGAACCGGATTGTGATTAATGATATATTCAAAACGAAGACATCCTAACCTTGACTTGGCACCTGCTTACAGGAAGAATTTTAGGCAGATACTTATCTATGCAAATTAACATCGTAATTGGCATGTAAGAACGTACCTACCTATGTTTTTTTTTATACTACGTAAATTCTTAACGACGCAACTGAGTTTGGAATTCGTAACCTGACATCAAAAGTGGCATTTTTAAAATGCGGAGTCACCTAAACGAATGACTTTATTATACAAAAAACCGTTCATTTAGTGACTTCGCTTTTGAAAAATGGCACCACAAAGCGAAGATGAAGATGAAGTTTAGACACACCCTTTTTAAGATAAAGTATTCACCGAGCGCTGAAATAACAATACATACATAACATAACCCTCTTTCTGGCACAATCTGGTAATAAAAGGTACTATAAAAATTTGTGCAAAAAATTTACCGACGAACCTAATTCTTAAATTTACAGATGAATAAAAATCAAATTAAAATGTATTTATACATTTATTTGTGGAATATGGACAACCCAATAACCTATGTACAGCATTTCGAGGCACTTTCAAGCGTTTAACGCATTACATTTCATAGATTACATAAAGAAAAATACATATAATGAGATTTCTATAATTATTAAGCATTTAGGAGAGACTCCACCAAAACTAACAGAGGCTGTGCGGAATTTAACAAAAAATAAGATTTCGTCTTTCTCTTTCGTGTGTGTAAGTGACCAACACTGGTGTCAGATTTTTTATCTTTTCTAAAGGCATCTGACATAGCTTGACGACTGCTATACAATGATGACAGCTGAGACTAAAGGCTAATACGTGCCTTCCGAAGAGATCGAAAAATGTTTATGCCACTTGTGGTCACCCATCCAAGTGCGGATCACGCCCGGTGTCGCTTTACCTGCGAAAGCGCTAGTGAACACACTCATGCCGGGTCACCGAGCTCGTCAAGATTTCGTTATTGCCATATATGTAAAGAAACCATCAATATTGCGCTGAGAGTGGCCTTTAGCCATAAGTTAAGTAATTACTTTTATTGTGTTCATATTTTTTTATAATATAATTATAATAATATAAAGGGCATGATTGTTTATAATATAAAACACCCAACCAGAGGAGCTTAGCGGTGCATGAATTGACCAATCACAATGCTTGAAATCTCCGCTCTGCTTGAACGGAAACAGCGGAGCGGAGATTTCGAGCATTGTAATTGGTCAATTCATGCACCGCTAAGCTCCTCTCCGCTCTGCTCCGCTTCAGTGGAAACGCAGCCTAAAACATACTAACTAGCCTTGAAATTCTCTCAGCTCTAGTGGATTCTCGTATAAAAAAATTATAGTTACAATTTGGTATCATATTTACAATGAAAGTTATATTATGATTGATGCAAAGACATGTAAAGCACCAAATTTAAAATTCAAAATGTAAACGGTTACACCATAAACATACCTACTAACTTAATTATAAGCAATTACCGAAATATATGTCACTCATACATGGCATCATACAAAAGGAAATCAAAAGAAATAATAAATCAACGAAATAAAGTATTGCATTTGGACTATGTACAACGTCTAAGTAACATATACGAACCTACGCCGCATGATTGACATCATTACTGGTCATTGTGCACTAAACAAACACCTCTTCACCCTAGGTTTAACTAACAGTCCTCTGTGCAGAGCATGCATGGAGGCTGAAGAAACTGCGAGCCATCTCCTCCTGGAGTGCGATGGCGTCGCACACATAAGAAGAAGGATCCTAGAACACCCGGGAACCATGGCGGAAGCGTGCAGGGCGCCAACTTGCGTTCTAGGCTTCCTGCAGGAGCTGGGCTAGTTCGAGAACTGAGGCCGGTGGCAGCTCCCCACGCAAAACGGGACCGGCAATTTCGGGCCTAATTGCGGAAAAAATTGTCCTTGACGGAAGTAAGAAGTAAGAAGTAACATATCTACACTAATATTATAAAGAGGAAAGATTTGTTTGTTTGTTTGTTTGTTTGTTTGATTGTATTGAATAGGCTCCGAAACTACTGGATCGATTTTAAAAATTCTTTCACTGTTGGATAGGTATGTTATCCCTGAGTGACATAGGCTATGTATGTACCACGGGCGAAGCCGGGATGGACTGCTAGTACGTAATAAATCGAACCACGGGCTATACTAGATCACTATCATCATCATCATCATCATTTCAGCCGCATAAAATCCACTGCTGGACATAGGCCTCATCCAAAAATTCCCTAATGACCGATCAAGAGCGGCCTGCATCCAGCGCTTTACAGCGACCCTGGTCAGGTCATCTGACCACCTTGTGGGTGGGTGCCCTACGCTTCGCTTGCCAGTACGCGGCCGCCATTCGAGAACCTTTTTGCCCCATCGGCCATCGGTTCGTCGCGCTATGTAAATCACTATAGTATTAAATTAAACTAGTAGTTCGCCACGAACGTGGATCTCGCGATTATTTCATTCTAATAATTTTGATATCTCAACACAATTTAAAAAATTTAAAAATTAGATGTTGATTATAATATTAACTAGTTTACAAATCATCTACAACCGCTTGCTTAGGTCTGATTTCGACATTTCTAACACAATTAGTTCCCTAAATAACACCTAGATGGCGCTATCCAAAGTTAGAACGCGCTATGGTTTTGTTTGTAACATAATCGCGGACATTTTAAACTACCAAACCGTATAATCATATATAAAAGATATAAACATACATACAACCGAACCGTATAATCATATATAAAAGATATAAACATACATACAAACAATGTGTTTCCAACGGATTTAGTCTGACAAATAACATTCTAGAAATTAAAAAATCGGCATTTCCATATGAATGTCGAAATTTGTTTTTGTCTGTATTATTCTATTATTATAAAGTATAGGTCTTGTTGATTCATTACGTTTATGTCACTTACACGTTCTATAACATATATGATCGAAGGTATTAAAGGAGGTAGTTTTTTTTATATCTTTGGAATAACATAAAATAAACCGTATAAAAATAGGTTGTGACTATCGAATAAAAGTAGGCAAGCTAGATTTCATTTACATGTAAATTGATTTTTATGTCGGCATTGGACTATTTACATAGGTATACAAAGAATAATAGATAAGATTAATTATATAATTATACTTTACACACGTTTATCTTTATTCGACATTTTGTCATTCATATAACATAATAATATAATACAATATCACATCGAAATATTTTTTCTTAAAAAAATTTTTTTATCAGCTTTTATTGTAAGTGCATTGCTTTTTTAGGGTTCCGTACCCAAAGGGTAAAAACGGGACCGTATTACTAAAACTTCGCTGTCTGTCACCAGGCTGTATCTCAAGAACCGCGATAGCTAGACAGTTGAAAATTTTACACATTATGTATTTCTGTTGCCGCTATAACAACAAATACTAAAAACAAAGTAAACTAAATATTTAAGGGGGGCTCCCATACAAAAAACTTGATTTTTATAGATAATGGTACGGAACCCTTCGTGCGCGAGTCCGACTCGCACTTGGCCGGTTATTATTCGTCAACATATATGTAAAATACAACAAATAACAAAACAAACATGGTCAAACACAAATATCTTGTTATTTTTCATCAAAGAATGGGGGTTTTCAAAAATATCCACCAGATGGCAGCACAATCACGTCAGGTCCAATAATAGGTATTTTCTTAAGCCAAAAATGAATTATTTTGTACAGATAACAATATAAATCCTCGCAAAATAATGTCACTTGTATTTGAACATATCCATTTTAACATGATTTTAATTATTGAAGAAAAACTGATAATAGTTTTTAGCTTCTGCACTAAAAAAAATATTTAAAAAAAATGACCTTCAATAAGAGATAAATTTATCCTACATTGAATAAAAAATATTGACTTTGACTTTGACTTTGATAATAAGAGCGCTATTTGACTCCAAAAATCTATGACGTCATCTGCGTATTTCATACAAAATTGGAAAAAAGCGTATTGGACACATTTGACGGAGCAAAAGAACCTGTCAACTGATGATCCAATGATAACAGTCGATTGGTCCTGACGTTACTGTGCTGCCACCTGGTGTCATATATGTTTAAAAACCCATACCCTCTTATCATGACACGCAGACTAACTTTGTTACTATACTCCACTTGGTTAGGTATTTAAATATATGTAAACAATCTTGACATGTCTTTTTATTTAAATATACACTTTATAAATCAATAATTTTGCTAATTACAAAGTAATTATGTTATAAATTATAAATTACAACATTACTTTGTAATTTGCAAAGGTATTGATTTATAAAGTGTATATTTCAATAAAAAGACATGTCAAGATTGTTTACATTTATTTAAATACCTAACTAAACGGAGTATAGGTTTAAACCATTATCCGACGAAATCAAATTGACATCTAGTAATATGTCGTTGTCTTACCTGAAAATGTTAACTTGATTTGGTCGGATAATGGTTTAAAACGAGTAACAAAGTTAGTCTTCGTTTCATAACAAGACGGTTAATGTTTTAACAATTGTTTTTTTAAGAATGTGACAATAAAATATGAACGCTGGAAATTAAATAAAAGCTTACAAAAAAAGTCAAACTTAAATGCTGAAAGATATCTTGTTTCGTTTTAAAACAACATATAGTGACTAAGTAAAGTTAAAGCCTTGGTATACAACATAGCACATATTTATAGCACTTTTTGGTATGTACAGCGGAAGGTTCATAACTTTAAATACATTAAATACATTTACGTCTTTTCACCAAAGTCAATAGTTCCATTCACAATAGATAATCGATCGCATTATTGATATACGAGTGTCCTTATGTTTATAAGAAACTGTCTTTTTAAATTAGACATATAGTGAGTTTTTTATGCAATTGACATAATGTTTTTAAATAGATACCGTTCATGTAGTGTAGCATCACTCATGTAGTAAGTAAAGTACCAATTAAAGAAGCCTTTTTTATGCAATAAACAGAAAAATAATCATTTGTTAACGAACGATTTTTTTTTCTCTAATCAATAGTTATGTAACTGATTTGAGGAGCGTATTTCTTTTACAATATAACAGATAATATTTTAAGTAAAAAACATCATATACCTAGTTTAAACTAGTATAGAATCTCAACATTGATTTGCAATGGTTACACCAAAGATCAAGAAAGCATTAACAGCATTATCAAACGTGACATCCCTATTTTAACTTTAGGCACAGGTATGGCACTTCATACAAACGGAGCAGCATATATACCTAGTACTACTACAAACGAAACAATCCGTCCGTGCACACGTCAAATGTGTGAGTTAAACAATCAGGGTCGCCACCATAGAATTTGTTGCTTTGCTTACCTGTTTTTATCACTCGGAAATCTATAAAATTTTCGTTATTTATTGTTTTCCGTGGATAAACAATGATAATGTGCGCAGTTTCTCACCATTATAATTAAATAATCCTAAGTGACTCGCGTAATGTTAACGTGCAACTACCAATAACCCTGTTTTACTGCCACCTACACCTCACAATAACGGGGGAAGGGTTGCGGGGACACCAGATTGCTGGGGACGGTGCGAGTTTCCGTTCTGTATGTAATACTATTATTAATTCTTTGCTTTAGGCCAAGCTTTTTTGATGCCATTTTTCAAACACGGAGTCACTAAACGAACGGTTTTTTGTATGAAAAAAACAATTGGTTTAGTAGACTCCGCGTTTCAAAAATGAGTGCTAACTGACTTCAAAAAAGGATGTTATCAATTCTTCGGAATGTTTTATATATTTTTATGCATGTTCACTAAACACGCCTGTACCAATATGTTTTTTTTTTTGTTTGAAAGGGCATCCTTGTCTGGTGATCTTATAGAAATATTATCAAAATCAATTATGTAGTTTTCTGCTGAAGTCAGTTTTTTAGTTTTGACAAATTATGTCTTTATTTCGAGGAGGTTCACATCAAATGATGTTTTGATGACGTCACTCAGTTGTCGATGACCAGCCACCTGTGCTTGGTGTTCTCGATCTGTTGCTGTAGTAGAGGGGTGCGTACGCGCAGCTTCACCTCTAACGACCCGCCGGCCGGCCGTCGTCCGTCCATTAGCTGAAAATCATTGGACATTATGAGAAAGAAGAGAAAAAAAGAAGCCGTAGAAGACTACTTAGGATATACAAGCTAAATAAAGCTTATAAACATCAATGAGACCTCTCCAATCCGTCTGGCTGGCGTGGAGAGTGTAGGCCAAGTCCTGTGGCTGCTCTGACCAAATATGGCTTTAGTAGTACAGAGAGGGTCTTGCTCCTGCAGTGGAGACTATAAAGACCTGATGATGATGATTGGACATTGGAGATATACCTTGTCAATAAATCATACGAAGTGATAAACTGGCCTTTTTTGAAAAATAAAATGCAAAGGAATAATAAGCCAAGTACGAGTTGGATTCGCGCGAAGGGTTTCGTACACTGACCTCCATATATACAAGTATGCTGGACCTATGATTAGCCGGGCCATAGTGAGGCGATTTGATTTTCGCCATTTTGGCGCTGATCGTAGGCATTTGTAGCAGTGGGTGGGAATGGAACTAATAATAGAGATGGGACAATTCAAATGAGTCAACGGCCATTTGCAAGTTACGTCAGATTTAGTTCTCTTTCCACGCATTGGGGGCGCTTCAAATAGGCACAATAAAGAGCTGTCATTTCTTAGGGTATCATAGGTCCAGCGTACTTGTATATATGGAGGTCAGTGGTTTCGTACCATTATCTATAAAAAAAATCACATTCGTTGTATAGTAGCCCCTCTTAAATGTTTATTTGATTGTTTTTAGTATTTGTTGTTATAGGGGAAACAGAAACTGTCTAGCTATCACAGTTGATGAGATATAGCCTGGTAACAGACACACTGACTGACGGACTGTTGAGTCTTAATAATAGGGTCCCGTATTTTCCGTCTGAGTACGGTACCCTAAAAAGTATCTCTACATTTGCATAATTATTAAGTATTTAACTTAATTATGTACAAAAATGAAGTTTACAATTACAACAACATAATTAAACAATTCGATAGATATTTGTTTTAAGTTTAAGAAGGATTAAACAAAATATTGGACACTAGATGGCAGCACAGTGAAGTCAGTTCCAATAAGCTGCTGTTATTGGATACATTTGACAAAACAAAAGAACCTGTCAACTGTATCCAAGTCCAATAACAACAGTCAATTGGACCTGACGTCACTGTGCTGCCATCTAGTTTTCCACATTTTTGATAACTTATTCAATATATGCTGCCAGCACTGACCTCCACATATACAAGTACGCTGGACCTATGATTAGCCGGGCCATAGTGAGGCGATTTGATTTTCGCCATTTTGGCGCTGATCGTAGACATTCGTAGCAGTGGGTGGGAACGGAACTAATATTACAGATGGGACAATGACATCGATAAAAGTCATTTCCGAATTAGTTACGTCAGATTTAGTTCTCTTCCCACGCATTGGGGGCGCTTCAAATAGGCACAATAAAGAGCTGTCATTTCTTAGGGTATCATAGGTCCAGCGTACTTGTATATATGGAGGTAAGTGGCTGCCAGAGAGTCAGAATTTTTTTGAAAATCTCTTCCAATACTTACAGGGAACGACTCGTGTTTGGTGACAGTGGTTTCCAAAGGCGCCAGTTTGAAAACGAGCGAGCCGAGCAGGCGGAAAAATTGTAGCTAATTAAAAATCAGAAATATAGACCCCAGGTGGGGTGTTCCATATTTTTGATAACTCATTCAATACGTACAGGGAGCGACTCATGAATAGTGACAGTGGTTTCCAAAGGCGCCAGTTTGCCAACAAGCGAGCCGAGCAGGCGGAAAAATTGTAGCTTTTAAGTAAGCCAGTTTTTTAGCACTTCAGAAATATGTTGATAACTCATTTAATACTTACAGGGAACGACTCGTGTATGGTGACAGTGGTTTCCAAAGGCGCCAGCTTGACAACGAGCGAGCCGAGCAGGCGGTCGCTGCGGAACCAGCCGCTGCAACAGAACAGCGCGTCAGAGCAACAGTTCCACGCGCAGCTGCAAACATTATGCTACTCTACACACTACACACCACACCACATACCACACTTCGTAAATATACACGGTAATATTCACCGGTTTTGGTATTAATAAATAAATATATACACGCTTACTTTTCATTGGTTTTAAAAAAAAGAAATGATGTACTTAAATAAATTCTAAAATAGTAAATAAATTCTTCTACTAAATATACGTAATCCAAATTTGTGTATGATTTATAATAAAAAAGTTGCGAAAATGATTTTCGATCGTGACCACGTAGTTATGGCCGTACAAACAGCCGCGTGCGGTCGATGACCTCCGGCCGTACGGCCAGCACTACTAATTATCTCACAATGTTACTTTCGAGTTTTATTTAACATTTTTTGTTTCTGAATTTTTATTTTGACTAGCAAATTAGGTTTTATTAACGATCCTTTGAAGTAGACTTCGGCTGCAAAATCAATAAAAAATCACCGCGTACAACGACAAATCACACAGATTGCACTAGCCCCAAAGTAAGTTCGAGACTTGTGATAAGGGATACTAAGTCAACGATATTATATTTTATAACAAAAACACATTTAGGTAACCATCCAAGTCCCAGGACAATTTGAAAAAGGCCATTTTCCAACTTGCCCTGACCAGGAATCGAACCCAGGAGCTCTGGGTGGCGGACTAGAAGACGAACCGAAGGATATTTCATAAGGTTCGTTAGTAAGACATAATTGGCTCGTCAAATTAAAAATGCTCGGCAAAACTGGAGTTGCGGGTGGAAAACAGAGATGGCAGCACACACGACTAGCAAAAAGTGACAAAGGAAGTGTTGAATATGCTTTAAAAATATTTATTGCACTTCATATAAATCATATTTAATTAATTAGAGTACTACTTTATTTAAATAAAAATAGGAATAAAATATTTTAATGTTTTAATTGTTACCATAAAGCGCCATCTAGTGACAAGGAAGAGAAATAACGTTTATATGGCGATGAGTAGGCATAGCAATGCCTAACAGTTAGCAACATGTTAATAGGGGTGACACAGGGTCAGAAAAGTTGTAGTTAGTCCGTCTTTTAGATTATCCAAAAATAATGGACCCATATTTTTCAGTTTACCATAAAAGTAAAAATTCACAAAGTTAAGGAGCATCAAAGTTCCGGAGTGGGGGCTTGCGACGCCATCGCTAAGTAACAATCGTACCCAAACGTGACGTCATGCACAATTTGAATGCGCTGTATCTTTATATGATTTTAGAATTACACGGTCACAATTACTGTTAATTATTCGCAGTAAGTCCCGTTATACTAATAACAGCGCTGTATCTTCGTCATTTTTCGATTCTAAGAGAAAAGAAAAAATACGTGTACAATATTTTTTAATAATCTAACCAATGGGCCAATAATATTTTTCGATTCGTCATGAATATTATCATGGTATTTGCAATTAAGCAATTTATTTCAAATGAGGGCGCCACTCACGCCTCAACAAGACACGCTTTGATAGAGCGAGACAGTCTTATTGCGACTTCTAAAAGAAGAATAAGAAAAAAGTGCCATGTTTTGTCCTTATCACCGACCGAACATTTTTTCATGGTCGGGTTATATGCACACTTCAAATTGCATATATTTACATATATCGCACGAGCTTTATAGAAAACTCTTTTACCTTACAAGCTTCACGGCTCTGGAATGCTTTACCCGTTGACAGTAAAGACATTTCCACAAAATTTTCTTTCAAAAGAAAAGTACACTCTCTTCTTCTAAAATAATGAATCCCCTTTCAGTTTCATCATTATCATTAATGTTTATGTATGTTTATTTATGTATGTTTATTTATGTATATGTATCTATATGTGTATGTATGTTATAAGTGTAGGTATATGTTCCTATGTATATAGGTATATTATTAAGTATCTGTGTGTTGTCTTTATTTAAGTAATTTTGCGCCGCTACCAAATCTCTGTTTATCCTTATGGTTGACTGGGAGAGAACGCTTTTAGCGTTAAGTTCGCCAATTGTATACAATTCTATATTGTGGAACAATAAAGTTTTTAATAATAAATAAATAAATATTTGAAGTTACCTATAGCCCGACCATGAAAATAATATACGAAGTGTCAATAATATGTCTTTTTCTTACCCCCGACCGCTCGGTGGCAAATCTACACTACTTGTATATTCTAAATCTTTGCAACAAAAGCCACCAAAGAGCACTCACCCCCTCGCGTAGACCTCCAACTTGATGCCGTGCCTCTTGAACACCCGGAGGCACGGCCGGGAGCTGCGGCTGATGACCAGCGGGAACACCGCGTTGTACTCGGGGCTGTTGGTGTCCTTCACTAAAGCTGTTCTATCTGACACCGGTGTCTCCTGGAGAGTCAGAGTATCAAAGTAAGTGGGCGACGCCATATTGCGGAAAAAAATTGAACTAAATTTCCGTCTGGCATTGGCGTCTCCTGGAGAGTCAAACGATGTATCAAAGGTATGCGTCGCCATATTGCGGAAAAAATCGGAACTAAATTTAACATGGGACCGTCGGTGACGCCATCACTTCAAGCCCACTGTTATGAACATCAAGAAAGATATACATTATACATACCTACAAAAATCATCAAGATATGCAAACTGACAGTTAGCCATACTAAGCACGTATTAAAAGAAAAGCAGACGTTTTGGTTTAAAAGTACCTGAATTTTTCAGGGACCAGTGCTGCCCCCATTTGAAATAAATTATTCGGAAGGAAACAGAGTTGAAATTTAATATTGTGTCTTGATCAAACCCTAGATAGCCCTATAAAATATTTTATGAACTACTGTTTACAGTTTAGAGAGAGAACGTGATGCTCTTTTACGCATCTTTGCGGAAAACAGCTAGTTTTGGCTAATTTGATTAAAAAAGCTTGAAGTTCTTACTTTTTTACAAACGACACTATACATCTATGCACACGCAATGCGTTACTTTCAGTGTTCAAAGCCACCTAACGCCACTAGGAACGGGGGAGAGGTGCGGGGACGCCATACTGCGGGGGACGTTGCAAGTTTCTGTTATGTATGTTATTACTGTCTCTGTCTGAGCCCGTCTTCATCAACGCCACCAATCTCACAAACCAGGCTACTTACACACATAAAAAAAACCGGCCAAGTGCGAGTCGGACTCGCGCACCGAGGGTTCCGTACAAACGAGAATTTGGTATGAATTTCAATTTAATACCTCTACGCGTTTATGAGGAAATGGGTAGTAAGTTTAAAATTATTAAAAAAAAATATATTATGTGATGTAACTAAAAATTTATGGTTTTCGTAATTTTTCCTTTATCTATGCTATAAGACGTTGCTTCGTACCAAATTTCAAGATTCTGAGTTCACGGGAAGCACCCTGTAGGTTTTGATTCCCTTGCAAGTGTCGAAAATTTGCGGCATAAACGGCTGTATCTTTTGATTGCGTTGGCTTAGAAGTTTGATTTTTTCACAGCTTCAAGGGACAGTAGACCTGAGTAATTGATATAAATTTCAGCTTCATACCTCCACGCGTTCCTGAGAAAAAGGGTCTTGACAGACGGACGGACGGACGGACAGACGGACAACAAAGTGATCCTATAAGGGTTCCGTTTTTTCCTTTTGAGGTACGGAACCCTAAAAACGAAAAACTTACTTGAGGATAAGGAAATTCGAATTTGACGTATGTGTCTACTTCTTTAGGGTTGGGGACGTTGTACGCGATGCCGCGCACGATTGTGAGCTCTAAGTCGTTCTCGTTGAGGTCTGTATTGCATTGCACGACCGCGAACTGCCGCGTCTCGTAGTGGAACTTTGGTGGGTCTTGACCTAACCTGGAATACAGAATATACAACTAAGATGATTTTTAATAGAGCAGAGTATTTAATACCGATGCATAGGCGAAGTTTTAAATGATACTACACAAATATTTTAATAACCATCTATTTGCAGTATCATACATTACTATTATACTATATTTCACCCGGTCAGCTATTGTAGGCGTTCTATGAGTTCGCAAAAAATCAAGTGAATATAATTATTTTTTTAAACATTAAATAAACTCATTTCGTACTGGTAATGATATAATCAGTGTTCACAATTACACACAAGAAAAACAAAACAACAAAATAGTCCTCTTATTGTTCGAAACTTGGTGTATCCTACTGCACTGCAGGAATACCTAAAACCACATCTCAAATACGGTTTACATCGAAATGGTGTATATTTTATTTACAGTAAAAACACATCTAACTGTTTCCTTATCTGTAAGTACTGCAAGTACGTATCGTTATAGCGAAAAGTTTGTGTCAGCTTACTTTTTAGCTACTACGTCTAAATGTTGCCTTATTGCCTTAGCAAACAAGAAACAGAACAAAGTTCAAGTAAGCTCACGTCTTAGCAACTAAAACTACGTCCAGATGATCGAATGTTCTGCCCTCTGCTACATGTCCTATTACTCTACTATGGTCCCTATTGTCACAGAATTAATAAAGTATTACAGACACCTAAGGTCCCGCGTAATATGCATCCGCATTATACTTAAATGAACACATTGTTCGACACACTACGTCTATAAACGTACACCAATTGTTATTTCTATTGTGTCTGGCTGAGTGTCCAGCAATGTGTTAATTCTAAGACAATATGTACCATAATATAATGTCAATAAGCTAATATCGCTAATGTATGCCGTGTGGTTTCCGGCAGAGTAGAATAGGGTCATGTCCTTACGTGGATGTCGTAGAAAGCGACTTAGGGATTACAAGCTAAACCAAGTTTATAAACGTCAATGAGACCTCTCCAACCCGTCTGGACAGCGTGGGGAGTGTAGGCCAAGTCGTCTGGCTGCTCTGGCCAAGTATGGCACTGGGAGTACAGAGAGAGTCGTGCTTCTGCAGTGAAGACAAAAAGACCTGATGATGATGATGACTCACCTCTTAGCGACTAAAACTACGTCTAAGTCCTGCTTCACCGCCACAGCCAGATGCTCGAACCTGTTCGCCTCCGCTACATGGCCCATCTCCCTATTATGGTCCCTGTTGTCCTACAAATAGGATTTACATTTAAACACTCACCTCTTAGCGACTAAAACTACGTCTAAGTCCTGCTTCACCGCCACAGCCAGATGCTCGAATATATTCGCCTCTGCCACATGACCCATCTCCCTATTATGGTCCCTGTTGTCCTACAAATAGGATTTACATTAAAACACTCACCTCTTAGCGACTAAAACCACGTCTAAGTCCTGCTTCACCGCCACGGCCAGATGCTCGAACCTGTTCGCCTCCGCTACATGGCCCATCTCTCTATTATGGTCCCTGTTGTCCAAGCAGAGCTTCAGTTGCTTGGTGAGCTGTTGTTGTATGCGGACCAGTACGTCCTCGTCGTCGACGTTAATGGTGGGGGAGTCGTCCGACGGGCCGCAGTCCTCCGCTGATACTAAGTCGAAACTGGAAAGAAAATATGGAAAAGTAGGTATATGAAAAAAATAGAGGCCCAATGTCCAGTGGGCGTTAAGCGGCTGAAATGATAATGATGATCATGGAAAAAATGAATTAATCATTTAAATTTCGAATAGTATACTCTAAGATATAAAAATATCATATAAAATAAATAATAACCGGCCAAGTGCAAGTCTTGAATTGAGGTCTAGAAAAAATAACGTTTATTGCATGCAAATCGAGTTGGGGCGAAAACACTTTGTATGTAAGCATGTATGTATGTTTGTACCGCGATAACTGCCGAACCGATCTTGATGAGATTTGGTAGGCAATATTTATTAATTAGGTGTAGACTGTTTTATATGTTTGTTAGATGGTATCTATCTACATAAAACTAATTTATATGCTTTGAAACTAGCTTACACATATATAATAGACACAACTTTTCATTAATTATTTGACCGAGCGAGCGAAGCGAACGAGGTCGTTCAGTCGTTTTTGAAATATTAATAAAAATGTCCGCGATTATGTAGCAAACGAAACCATAGCGCGTTCTAACTTTGGATAGCGCCATCTAGGTGTTTCTTACGGAACTGAATCGTGTTGGAAATGTCGAAATCAGACCTAAGCAAGCGGTTGTAGATTTTTGTAAACTATCCGTTTTAACTGTTTTAATTTTTACCTTTCTTTTAAATATTAATAATATTTATAAGGGTGAGCGAGAAGATGAATGGCAATTAATATAGTAACGTGATGGGTTGCTATCCGCACCTATTAACATGATTTACATTTTCAACCATTCCCTTCCCAAGGGAAGACAAGCAGCTAGTGCATTCTAAATTTTTTCTTTTCTCCCAGACCATTCGACATTTCGATAGTCAATAAATTAAAAGTTTCAAGATCTACAAAAAAGCGACATCAATGTGACAAAACAACGAGGCCCGTGCAAATATTTATATCACGTTATCTGCGCCACTGTGTGCTGTATAACAAATTTTATCAAAATTCGTCCAGCCGTAAAGAAATACAAACCCACACTTACAAACTTTCGTCTTTACTAGTAGTTCGCCGCGAACTTTCGGACGGACTCTAAATTATTATTCGCGTTTTTAATGATATATTTAGTTCCCTAAATAACACCTAGATGGCGCTATCCAAAGTTAGAACGCGCTATGGTTTTGTTTGTAACATAATCGCGGACATTTTTATCATTTCAAAAACAACTGAACCAATTTTTAT
This sequence comes from Acrobasis consociella, assembly GCA_963555685.1. NCBI lineage: Eukaryota > Metazoa > Arthropoda > Insecta > Lepidoptera > Pyralidae > Acrobasis > Acrobasis consociella. The sequence continues at coordinate 3,465,793 of OY743106.1, forward strand.
GACCAACGTACTTGAAAATTCTATTGATATTTCGTACATGCCTACCAAATTTCATTAAATTTCATTGGTTCGATAGTTACCGCGGTACAAACATACATACATACAATGTCTTTTCGCCCTCAACTCGATTTAGAGATCTCGCTTCCTCGGTCATATATTTAATTAATGAAAAAGTTGTGTCTAATATATGTGTTAGCTAGTTTCAAAGCACATAAATTAGTTTTATGTAGATAGATATCATCTAACAAACATATACTAGTAGTTCGCCGCGAACTTAGACCTCGCGATTATCATTCGCAATTCAGTTCCGTAAATAACCCCTAGATGGCGCTATCCAAAGTTAGAACGCGCTATGGTTTCGTTTGCTACATAATCGCGGACATTTTTATAAAGGCCATACCCAAATTTTCCGGGGTCCAGTGGCGCCGCCATTTAAAATAAATCATTTAAAAGGAAACGGAGATATCATTTAAAATTGTGTCTTGGTCAAGTTCTAGATACCCATTCAAAGCATTTTTTAAACTACTTTTTGTAGTTTAAAGTGAGAACGTGAAGCTTTTCGACGCACATTTGCGAAAAACGGCCACTTTTGGCTAATGTGCGTAGAAAAGCTTCACGTTCTCACTTTAAACTATAAACAGTAGTTCATAAAATAGTTTTAAGGGTTATCTAGGGCTTGACCAAGACACAATTTTAAATGATATCTCCGTTTCCTTTCAAATGATTTATTTCAAATGGCGGCGCCACTGGACCCCGGAAAATTTGGGTATGGCCTTAATATTTCAAAAACGTCTGAATGACCTCGTTCACTTCGCTCGCTCGGTCAAATATTTAATTATTGAAAAAGTTGTGTCTAATATATGTGTAAGAAAGTTACATAGCACATAAATTAGTTTTATGTAGATAGATACCATCTAACAAACATATAAAACAGTCTACACCGAATTAATAAATATTAGTGTGATTTGCCGTGTGGTTTCCGGCAGAGTAGAATAGGGCCACTCCAAGACCTCCCGTGGATGTCGTAGAAGGCGACTTAGGAAATGCAAGCTAAACAAAGCTTATAAACATCAATGAGACCTCTCCGACCCGTCTGGCCAGCGTGAAGAGTGTAGGCCAAGTCCTCTGCCTGCTCTGGCCAAGTATGGCTCTGGTAGTGCAGAGAGGGTCGTGCTTCTGCAGTGGAGACAAAAAGACCTGATGATGATGATGATGATGATGATCTTCTTCTTCTTCTTATCGTGTGTGTTAGTGACTAACACTAGTGTCAGAGTTTTTAAACCGCCTTAAAGGCCTCTGACATGGTTTTAGGTAACGATCAATGTCAAAGACAGTGACCGGGACCGACGGCTTAACGTGCCCTCCGAAGCACGGATCATCTTACTTATCAGACAATCAGGTGATCAGCCTGCAATGTCCTAACCAAACTAGGACAACACAAAGTCGTTGCCCCCGCTGGGAATCGAACCCGCGACCTCCGGGTATGAGCCAAACGCTCCAACCATTACACCACGGAGGCAGTATGATGTATATGTTATATATTAAAAACACAGATTAATATTAACTGCGGTTTATTTATTAACTTCACTACTTATCATTTATATTATTAGAAATAAGTACCGTATTTGTCATAACCACCATTGCAGGCCAAAGACAAGCGCCAGCGGCTGCGTTCATAGATAACATATTTAGAAACTGATAGTTGCGTTCTCACAGTATATATATGTATATAGTATGATGATGATGATGATGATGATGATGATGATGATGATGATGATGATGACGAGTGTGATTGTGACTCACGTGTGTTCTATGTTTTCCTTGGTTTTGGGCGGGAGCGGCAGCGACTTCAGGTCCACTATGAGCCCTCCTTTGGCCGCTTCTATCATGGCATCGAAGCCCTTCGCTGACCGAAGGTACTCTTTGGCTTGTTCTATATCTCCTGCAACATTGGGACACACATTGTTCAATTGTCTATTGTGAGAAAAACGACTTACGTCTATTACATATATCACACATGCATTTTTAAAAAAATAAAGAATAATAGAAGAATCATTAACACTGGTTAGAGTTAGTAACATTAGTAAGAGTAAGTAACATTAGTAATATATACTAAATACTTATAATCTTAACACGAATAAAAAACAAATCAATTTGAATAAACAGAACATTGTAGTTAGAACTGCACTCAAAATTCAATAGTAAATGTAAATAAGTATGTATAGGTCTATTGTAAACAAGTGTTTATTAAAATAATATTTTATTAAGCAAGCTTTAATTTATTTATAACAATGACCTAAAAAGGTTAAAGTTCTCCTCAAGACAAGACGAACCAATCAAGCCCAAACTCGGTGGTGTTATGTTGTTTTATTAGAGATGCCATGACCACCTTTCGGCTCCTTCATCAGAACAGCTCCATGTCCAGTCAAATTCTCTTTGCAAGATTTAATTACAGACAAATGACGGGACAGGTGAAACTAAATAAAACCTTGTAAAATGTTTTTCAAAACTAAAAACTATTTCACCCCCAAACTACACAACCTTCTCTTTTGGAATTCGGTTAAAAACAAACTTTGCTGGATGCAAGAGCTTGATTTTTTGACAAAAACATAAAAGCCGCTACATGTTAGTATACAAAATTTGCGAGGTTCCCTCGATTTCCCAACCATCATTTTGAAGACAAGTTAAACTTTGTTCAAAAAATACTGATACTTTATTGTACACCAAAAACATAACAATAATTCAAATATACACAGAAAAAACATACAAATATACAATAGGCGGTCTTATCGCTAAAAGCGATTTCTTCCAGACAACAGATGGGATGGAAAGAATATAGTCAAATGTTAGGAGAGGACGTGAACACAACTAAAAAAATCAAATAAATACAAATAAAAAAAATGCTCCATTAGCATGAAGGGTTCGAATTAATCAATCATAAGATACATAAATAATAATAGTCTTACCACTCTTCTTGGCATTAATAGCCGCTTCTTTGAACTGCTTCTGCCGCAGCAGAAGCAACGCGATCTGCTTCTCGTAGCGCGATGCTGAGGCCACCGTGGGCGGCGGCGCGCGGGGTGCGGGCTGCGGGGAGGCGGGGGACGAGGCTGATGCTGCGGGGGCCTGTAGGAAATAATAACAAAAAGTCAAAAAAATCAAAAATCATTTATTTATCTTTGGATATTTGTCATCATCATCATCTTCCTCGCCTTATCAGTATTTGGAGTCGGCTCCGTTTGTCAAATCCCTCTATAGTTTTCTATAGGGTCTTTACTCTTTATTTTACCAACCTACGAGAATCCCAAGACAATCCAGATTATTTGTCTGAGATCAAGTAAAGAAAAACATTTTTCGTCGCAGACAATATGATATAAGTTTATGTAGGTATGTAGTTTTAATTATTTTAAGTTTATAAAGATACTGTTCAATCTTGCGATTAACAGATCCTTTCAAAAATACAAATACATATATAGATAAACCTATATCACACGACAAGATTTTCCTTTACCAAACAGTAGTAGTACAAGGAAAAAACAACCATAGCGCGTTTTAATTTCTAACAGCGCCATCTATCGGAGACGGCGAAAACTATATTTTGGTATCCCTTTCATATTTTTTAAATCATAGTTCGGTCAGCCACTTCGAAAAATGTTTATTAATGACATAATTTTTTTTTTTTAACCGACTTAAAAAAGGAGGAGGTTATTAATTCGACTGTATGTTTTTTGGTTGACGAAGATATTATCGTGTACTATATCTTCGTCAACCGTGGGCCGATTTTGATGATTCTTTTTTTAATTGAAAGCCTTTACTTCCAATTTGGTCTAATATTAATCAGGTGAAGACATGATAAAGAACTTTGGAGATATGGAAGAAACTCCTGAAATAAATTAAAGTCTGTTGTTTTTTTTTGTGAAAAATTTAATGATGTCTAAAGAACTTATAACTATCCGATAAACTACCACAACGTCACCAACCCGTTGAGGGTTGGTGACTCACGGTAGACATGCCACTTTGGAATGCTTTCGATATTTTCATCAATAAGCTTGGTAAGCGGAAGTGTACAAGAAGTGGCACCAAATCAAAACCAAATTTTAATGAATTGATTTAATATTTAAGATACTGCATAATCTTACGATAAGCAGATCCTTGAAAAAATTTAATAAATAAATAAATAAATAAACCATTACGGAGTCAAGACTTCACTTTGGCGTACAATAATGATAAAAACAACCATAGCGCGTTTCAATTTCTGACAGCGCCATCTATCGGAGAACGGCGAAAACTATCTTGGAATCCGTAGTTTAGACTTTTAAGACTTGATTTACACGAAGTCAGTCAAAATTAAAATTATTTATTTATTTATTTTTGGATACTTCCAGCACTTTGTATTTGTCAATTTTGTTATTTATTGATAGCAGAAGTGGCGCCCTCATCTATACATATAATAAAACAGTAAAAAAATTGTGTCTGTACATTAAATATATTTCCAAATAAAATATTGGGGGCGATGGAGACGTAGTAATAGAGTAAGAATTTTAAAAAAAATGTCTGTCTGTTTGTCTGTATGTCTGTTTGCCTGTTTGTACACGCTAATCTCCGGAAATACTGGACGGATTCAAATGAAACTTTTTTTGTTATATAGCTATTAAGCCTGGGCAACATATAGGGTATAAATGATTTTGGAAAATGAAACGCCTGATGCAGAACCATAATGGTCCAGCTAAACTATAAGAGATATAAAAATGTCGCCTTAGTAAAAGTTGTTCAGCCTGATGAGCATTTTCCAGAGACATAAAGTCCACGCGAACGAAGTCGCGGGCTTCAGCTAGTTTGAAATAAATTCGCCAAAAGTGGCCCCTTTCGGCGAAAACTCTTTTTAAAACGGATTATCAATAATACTTTCAAAGTATAATTTTAGAGTTTCACGGTCACAATTACTGTTATTAGTATTACGGGACTTACCGCGATTAATATCGTTTTTTGCCAGATATTTCGACGGCCCTTCTGCCATCATGGTCGCTGGCCGACTCAAACACATTAGCCAAAAGTGGCCGTTTTTCGCAAATGTGCGTCGAAAAGCTTCACGTTCTCACTTTAAACTACAAAAAGTAGTTTAAAAAATACTTTGAATGGGTATCTAGAACTTGACCAAGACACAATTTTAAATGATATCTCCGTTTCCTTTTAAATGATTTATTTTAAATGGCGGCGCCACTGGACCCCGGAAAATTTGGGTATGGCCTTAAGGCGCAAATGCAGAAAAAGGGGAACCAAACTACACTGCAGCATTTTCTCCAACGAATATAAAAAACTAGACTTAAGAATACATTGTCATATCATAATATGATTAACATACGGACCTTTTACGGAGTTTTTGGCAGAAAGTTAAGGGGTTCAGTTGGAGTTTGCTTTAAATAGTTTTGCAAATTGATTCTAGTTGACTTTATAATATGAAATTGGTGTAGTTTGGTGTTATAAATGCTCATGCTCATGGACAATATGTGAAATGTTTAAAGTCATAGTGCGGCTGTAGTGATATTTATTTGCGGACTATGGTGGGCAGTCTTTAGGCTATGAAAACCAGAGGACTCGTATAGATTTGTCGCCAGAAGCTGCCTTAAAGCTCGAAGGTTCTGCACCAACCTTTGATTTTTTAGTCAGAATTAAGGTTAGGAATAAAGAAATGAAAAAATATACATGGGCTTTAAAGAACTAGTATCCGGAGCCGTAATAATTAAAAAAAAAACAACCTAGTGCGAGTTGAACTCGCGTCGAGAGGGTTCCGTGTAAAGCTGAATTGTAAACACCTACTATGTGTTTACAATTCAGCCTTACATTAAAATAATTTGAACATTAATCTAAAGATTTATTTTCTGACGTTGTTCGTGGTACTGCGCGTGCGCTTTAATCACCTCTTGATAAGAATAATACTCTTGTATTGCTTCATTATTGATAAAATATCTCTTTAAGACAAAAATATCACTTGCGTTACCAATAGGCAGGGACCCATAACCTACAGGAGTGGGAAGCTCGTCAGCTACTATAGGGCGGCCGAGCATGTGCGTTTAAATCACCTACTCTTTTGCTTTTTTTCTGATAAAATATCTCTTTAAAACAACAATATAACTTACGTTACGAGTAGATAGGGGCCCGTAACCTGCAGGGGTAGAGAGCTCGTCAGCTACTATAGGGCGGCCGAGCATGTGCGTTTAAATCACCTCTTCTTTTGCTTTATTTCTGATAAAATATCTCTTTAAATCAACAAAATAACTTACGTTACCCGTAGGCAGGGGCCCGTAACCTGCAGGGGTGGGGAGCTCGTCAGCTACTATAGGGCGACCGTGCGCGTGCGCTTTGATCGCGTCTTGGTATTGCTTCATTACTGATAAATTATCTCTTTAATACAACAATATCACTTACGTTACCCGTAGGCAGGGGCCCATAACCTGCAATGGTGGGGAGCTCGTCAGCTACTATAGGGCGGCCTTACACACACGAAAACAACAACTGATAAAATATCTCTTTAATACATCAATATATCTTACGTTACTCGTAGGCAGGGGCCCGTAACCTGCAGGGGTGGGGAGCTCGTCGGCCACAATAGGGCGGCCGTGCGCGTGCGCTTTGATCGCGTCTTGGTATTGCTTCATTACTGATAAATTATCTCTTTAATACAACAATATAACTTACGTTACCAGTAGGCAGGGGCCCATAACCTGCAGGGGTGGGGAGCTCGTCAGCTACTATAAGGCGGCCTTACACACACGAAAACAACAACAACTGATAAAATATCTCTTTAATACATCAATATCACTTACGTTACCAGTAGGCAGGGGCCCATAACCTGCGGGGGTGGGGAGCTCGTCGGCCACTATAGGGCGTCCGTGCGCGTGCGCTTTGATCGCGTCCTGGTATTGCTTCACAATGCGGCCCATGCGACGCGCTTTGGATGAATTACCCTCCTCTTTTGCTTTTGCTTCTTGTTGCTGAAACGAATGACGTATTTCTTTTTAATTTACTCAGGAGTACCTTTACCATAGATATTTTCATTAAAACGTCTAGCTTTTCTTTTGAAATCACATGAACTAACAGAATTAACAAAAAATGATATGATTCCAATAAATAGTGACCTTTTACTTGTAATCATATTTTAAAGAGAAATGCTTAAAGTTCTCTACTTGATTTCAGGTGTTAAGCAGTCAGATTTTGTCTGTATGTTTAATAGACGATGACTTTAGTATATTTGATTGAAACGAAAGATAGGACAAAAATTATTGTTCTGTTCATTTATTTTTTATTCTTTAACGTGGGCCAAATGTGACCCGATAAATAAATAATAACCGGCCAAGTGTGAATCGGATTCGCGCACTAAGGGTTCCGTACCATTACTACAAAAAATCGCGTTTATTGTATGGGAGCCCCCCTTAAATATTTTGTTGTTATAGCCGCAACAGAAATACATAATTTGTGAAAATTTCAACTGTCTAGCTATCGCGGTTCTTGAGATGCAGCCTGGTGACGGACAGACGGACAGATGGACAGACAGCGAAGTCTTAGTAATAGGGTCTCGTTTTTATACTTTGGGTCTTCTTCTTATATTTAAGAGCTGGGCTCTTGTCAGTGGAGTGCTTTCCATGTCTCTCTTCCTTCCGCTAAGTTCTTAACCTCTTTATATGTTTTCACGTTTAATTTTTCTTTTATTTGGTCTATAAATTTTCTTCTGGGTTTTCCTACTCCTCTCTTTCCTTCTATTTTTTGTTTTAAAGAACGCATCGTGGCGTAGTAGATGACCGAACATTTTCCTCTTCTATTTTCTATAATTTGTATTATTTGTCTTTTCTCTCTCACATCCTCTAGTACCTTTTCATTTGTATTTTTTTCCGTCCAACTTATTTTTTTCATTCTCCTCCAGCACCACATTTCAAATGCTTCTAATCTATCTCTATCCTTTTTGGTCATCGTCCACGTTTCACATCCATACAAAGCAGTGCTCCATATAAATGCCATATAAAGAAATCTTTTACGTAAACTTTCTTTAATACCAGAACAAAATATATATTTTTTACTCAAATGTACTTTTTGCAATTGCAATCTGAGCATCTTGCCTCTTCGTTGATAAAAGTTCCTTAATATTTAAAACTTTGAACTTGGTCTATTGTTGTATTATTAAGTTGGATATTTTTAATTACTGGACCTGACTTTGAGACAATTAAGGACTTGGTTTTATTAATGTTTATACTCAATTTATGTTCTTTAAAAATATTGTTCATTGCTTCTATTAACTTTTCTAACTGTTGTAAACTGCTTCCAAGGGCTGCTATGTCATCTGCAAATCTTATAAAATGTATCTTTTCTCCATTAATACTAACTCCTCCTATATCTTGGTCTTTGATTTGAGATATTGCTGCTTCTATAAAAGATTGAATATCAGTGGAGAAAGTGGGCAACCCTGCCTAACTCCCTGTCGTATTTTAGCCTGTCTTTTTTCATTATTACTTTCTATTATTGTCTCTTGTTCTTTATACAGTTCTTTGATTATTCTCCTGTCTCTGTAGTCTATGCCAGCATTCTTAAGCGCCTTCATCATTAGTTTCCAATTTACTTTATCGAACGCTTTCTCGAAATCTATAAACGCAATATGTGTTTCTAAACCAAGTTCTAATCTTCTTTCTATTATAATTCTAAGTGCTAAAACTGCTTCTCGAGTGCCTTTGGTTTTGCGAAAACCATATTGGTCGTTGCCTACTATATTTCCTACTTTAGGTCGGATTCTATTTTGTATTATTTTTATCAATATTTTTGAAGCTTGTGTAATTAAACTAATGGTTCTATATTCTTCACATCTACTCGTATTTGTTTTTTTTTTGGTATCGTAACGGTTCTACTTATTTTAAAATCATTTGGTATTTTTCCTGTTTTATATATTTCTTACTACTACTACTACTACTAGAGGGGAGGCCTTTGCCCAGCAGTGGGACAGTATAGGCAAGTAAAAAAAAATATATATTTCTTGTATTAATTTAAATATCTCGTCTATGAGTGTGTGACATTTAATATATTTAATAAGTTCTATTTGTATTCCATCTACTCCAGCGGCCTTGTTATTTTGTAAACTATTGAGTGCAAATTCAAATTCTTCGCGCGTTATTTCAGGCCCAAACTCGTTTTCTTCTACGCTATTTTCATCTTCTATATCCTCATCACACAAACCTTCTCCATCATAAAGTTTTTCTATATATTCAACCCATCGTTCTACTATTTCTCTATCATCTTTTAATATTCTATTGTCTTCATTTAAAATAACTGTACTTTTTGTTTTATGGTTTGTTTTTAATTTTTTTATGATGCTATAAGCTATGTCTGGTTTTCCTTTATTTAAAAATCTTTCTACGTCTTCACAGTCTTTTTCAATGGCTTTCTCTCTTTCTTGTCTGCATTTCAGTGTTATTTTATTAGATAATCGTTTGTATTCTTGTATGCTTTTGATATCGTTCTCGTTTCTGAGTGTTCTACGTTCCAACATTAAATCTTGAATTTCGTTATTTAGCCATTTCTTCCGCGGTACTATTTTTCTATTTTGTAAATGCTCTTCTGCACCATCTTTTATAATATCTCTTAATGCGCACCAGTTTTTCTCTACATCTTTACTTTCTTCTGTACTTCTATTCTTTTTATATAATTCTAATTTACTTTGGGTACGGAACCCTAAAAAAGTAAGTTGAACCGAATGATAAGATAATAACCGGCCAACACCATCCAACCAAATTTCACCTGATTTGGTCCAGTATATTCGAAGCAAATTGGCTGTGATAGACGGACGGACAGACAGACGCATAAGGGGTTCCGTTTTTTCATTTTCTGTACGGAACCTTTAAAGTTCATTAATTTTTATTCTCTAACATGACCCCAATGAGACCCGACAAATAAAATTTAAAAATTAAAGGTATATCTGAAGTCCAACTTCAAGACAGTACCTGGAAAGCAGCCAGTCTTTGTTTCAAAGCCTCATCCATAGTCGAAGCCGTGATTAGTCCCCCGCCCTCAGCCGCAGGCACTTCTGGCTCTGAAAAGAATCATACACACATACATCGTCTTTATTTATTTATTTATTTATTTAATTTATTGCACTTAAAATCTTAAGATTATAGTACAAAAGGTATAACTTAATGCTAAACATTGTCTACCAGTTTACCTTTGGGACGTAATAGAAAAGATGATAGATGGGGTGCAAATTTAACTAGACAAGTAGGTATATCTAAAGAAAAAAATTAGGGTGTATTATAATATAATAGGGCATATATAATAACAAGAATGACCATAAAATATACATACATATATATAATAATAATAAATACAAATCATAAACTTACATAAATATAAATACGTATAATAAACATACTTAAACTATTATTGCAGCATTGCTTTTTCGCGATAGTGTCTAATTACAAGCATCTTGAAGTGGTCCCTTGATTGTGCTTTCATAATGTTATCGGGCAGGGCATTCCAAAGACGCACGGTTTATCCCTTATAGGTAGACAGAGCATTTTGGGCCTAGCGGCTCTAAGTAGACAGAACCCAAGGCCGCAGGTCTCAAAGGTCACTTTTAGCGTAATAATGGGCAAGAAAGTGAAAAAAGGAATCCAAATAGTGATGGATTGCTAACTGCAGTCTGTTAATATGCTGACAATGAAATGAAGCAACTGGTAGATCCTATAAGTATTTTCTTTTCTCCCAGACCAGCATCATCATCATCAGGTATTTTTAGTCTCCACTGCAGGAGCACCACCCTGTCTGTACTACCAGAGCAGCCAGAGGATTTGACCTACACTCTCCACGCTGGTCAGACGGATTGGAGAGGTCTCATGATGTTTATAAGCTTTGTTTAGCTTTTCATTTCTAAGTCGCCTTCTACGATATTCACAGGAAGACTTGGAGTTGGAGGCTACAAACCCAGACAAGCATGGAAGACATTATATTCTTGTTTTTAGATGTATTTGTCCACAAAAACAAAGTACTACTACACTACAATAGTCAGATTGAGATCACGTTCGGTGCCACCCGGACGAAACATCAGCAAAAATAAATAAAATAAATTTTTCAAAACTAAAAGCCGACTCCGCTTCTAAACTATACAACCGATTTCAATAATTTTAATTTGGGACTACCTGACAAGTACATCCTTTCAAACAAAAAAGAATTTTCCAAATCGGTCCAGGCGTCTTCAAACAATCGGTTAAACATACACTTAAAAAATTTTCGCGACTAACCTCCTTCTTTTTGGAAATCGGTTCAAAACAATGTTATATCAAAAAGCACCTCAACAACTGAATAAACTAGCGCGGCTTTAATGTGCTAATAAATAAAAATGCTTTCACGCAGCAGATTAATACAAAAAAATAAACAATCTTTCCTTGAATCGCGTGAGTAAACAATAAACAAGAGTCATTGTTTCTTCCCATATTTTCTTGTTTAGAAACACATTGATATTCATCACTCACAATATATCGAGACGAGTCAACATGTATACCTGAATCATGCATGATAAAAGGCGATGTATGGTTTGTTACTAAAACATATTGCAAAATGATAGTAAATAACAGAAACTTCTGATTTACAATTTTTCAAAACTAAAAACCAACTTCACTCCCAAACTACACAATTTTGATAATGTTTTTATGGGACCACCTAACAAGTATTCCCTTTCAAACAAAAAAGGAATTTTCTAAATCGGTCCAGGAGTCTTCGAATAATCGATTAACATAAATAAAAAAACAGTGGCATTTCCTTTTTGCACGTACACCATCTACAGGCCCATCATTACGCTGAAAAAAATCTTGGTGCTTTTTTATCCTAGCTCTGTCTACTCCCTCACGACGTGATTTGTAAGAATTTATAAAAACTTTCATTATTAATTTTACCTACATGAACTAAGTATAATTGTTATAAAAATTTGCGCAAAAAGAACATCATTCTTTATTCTTACCAGATTTTTTATATTTATAAAAAATCAGAACCAGATTTTTTATATTTATAAAAAATCAGAACCAAACTTTTTATATTTATAAAAAATCTGCCGTAATTTATCAGTCATGTAAAAGACTTTATTAATAGTGCAGAAAAATTTGCAACTCCTAAAATCGGTAGAATTTTACCACTCGAGCGCCCAAGCTGTGACTGACACTGTGGCTGTTTTGTTTTACATAACTTATAGGTTTTTAGACATCTCTAGAAATCATATCAATTCCCTTGCTAATTTAAGAACTTAAATACTACTTAACTAAATAAAATAATGTTTACTGCAAAGCATGTATAATCTCTACGTGGTTTATTAAAATAATCTGCTTTTCTACGTTTTTAAGTGCAAAGGAAACATATAGTCCATACAGACCAGTCGTATTTTACACAAAAAATGTAAAGCCATACATTATTGTTTTTTTTTTCTAACAACGAACCGACAGTGTCTTACGTCACTCTTGGTTAAATCACGTATAGTCTATTATATGACCTTATAGCCATTAAAAGTACTATAACGCCGGTAACGATCCACCTACACATCGGTCAGGGTTCTTGTTAAATGGCGTGGATCATTTAATAAGCATCGTTTCTGTAGGAAAAGCCTCGTTAACTTTATTCTGTTTCCAGGGCTGAAATATGTTGTCAACTTCTAAAAGATAGCTCTGAATGCAAAAATATAGATTTAACAGTCTTTCATGATTTGTATTATTCTTACGCCTTATTTGATACCCTCAATATTTACGTGTAAAAAACAAAACTGATTCTTTAGACAAGTACCTTTACTTGTATTGTATATATATTTTTCATGAAAACCAAAAGCAATTTGGAATATTATTTTTTTCAAAACTAAAAAGTGTAAGAAATTCCTAACAATAATAAATGTTTTTTATTTCTTATTTTTCATATATTTTAAGATGTAAAAGACAAAGATTTTGTTAAATATTTATTTTCAAAAATTAAAGGTGCTTTCATAATTTGTCAATGTGCTTTTACAATATCATTACTTGGATGATTGTTAGTAACACCTTTATAAAGCAAAATGGCTACCAATTATTCATATAAAGCGACGAAAGCTACAAACTTTAACAATTCCATTAGTCGCATAAAATATTTATCTTATTATTAACGACATTATACTTATAGTTATACTCATTTTTTAATTACTTTGTTCTTTATAAATGCGCTATTCAGCCTTTTGGCTGTATAAAAAACGTACATAATCCAATACCAAAGGTAACGGAGACAAAAATAAAATCATAACATAGTTAAATACCCGTAGAATTCTGCGTGTGGTCTTCCTCCTTGACTTGAGACTTCATGGCAGCAGCTATAGCCTCAGGAGTAGGCAGCTCGTTTAGGTCCATCTCCTGGCCAGCCTTGTACGCGTCGACGACGATATCGAACTGTTTCACGACTTTCAGGTACTCTAAGGCCATTGCCTTGTCGCCTGCGTGCTTGCTCGCTAAGGCTGCCGCTTTGAATTCTTCTTTGCGCTCTGTAAAGGTAAAATTGTTGTTATTAGATCGAAGTGTCGTATAAAAGCTGTAAAGTGGAACTTATTAAATGCGAAATAGGAATCATGGGTACTACATAAAACTGTGATGAAGTCGTCATTAAATCTCATATTTAACCCCCGACAAAGAGGGGTGAAGTTTGACGCTAAAGTCAGTCGGTCTGTCTGTCTGTGGCATCCTAGGGCTCGAACAGATGAACCGTTTTCATTGCGGTTTTTTTACGTGAAAACAACTTCTCTTACAGTAGTTTTTAGCCAAGTTTAATAAAAATCGGGTCAGTTGTTTAAAACACTTCAAAGTCGAATTTTGTAATTTACCTGGTAAATACTAGGTAGCGTTACGTATATCAATTCCACATATTATGTAGTTCCGCCACTTATCACTTGGTGTCTGGTGTTTTTTAATAAAGTTGTTTGATTAGAGTAAGTAGTGACTACTTACTACCAAGTGAATAAAAGCATAGAAAAAAATAGGTAACAGTTTTTTTTTCCAAAGTCCTGTCCGCTAACGGCCTAATAAGGAGACTGTTAGTAGTTTAAGAAAAACCTAAGTAAAGTAGAGAGAGTTGTGTGCCAAAACGAAGACTGGTACATACTCAAAATAAACTGCAGCCCTTGCTGTTTTTCCGGCGAAACATCTTCAACCGGCGCAGGCGGCGGTGGTTCTTTAGGTTCTGGTGAACTCGGCGGTTCTGGTTCTGGGGCAACTGGTTCCGGCTCTGGGGCCGGTGGTGTTTCAACCTTGGGGGGTTCTGGGGCTGGGGCGGTTGGTTGCGGCGCGTCAGCAGGTTTGCCCAGGCTTACTGGAGGTGGAATGTCCTCATCTTTCACTGGGCGACCGGCCTTTGCTTGTTTTAGGAGGTCATTGAGGGTTTTAAGACCGCGATTAAATCTAAAAGAAAGAACACAATAGACAATAGTACATTACTGCAGGCGGGAAGTTAGGCATTGGCGGATGAGCAGTTTTCAACCGTTGACATTAATTACGAGTCCGGCAATCTCATTCCTGCCAAGGCGTGTATTGTGGTTTTCTACTTTTCTGATTAAATGTGAGGAAATAATAAAAAATATACCTAACTTTGCAAATATTTACCAGAAGTAATTATTGTTTACTGCAAAGAGTTAGGCGCAACGCAGAAATCTTAAGCAGTAACGCATACGACGCGCGTTACTGCATATGATTGCATGGGTTCTATTTTCACAGACTAAAAAGTACGTCACGGATTAGTCTGTCATCTGCGTTGGGACTATAATCACTATCGAGGCTCAGTGAAAAAAAATCTGCTTTCCCGGATTTTTAGTGCAAAGGAAACGTAGCACATACAGCCCAGTCATCATCATTTTACGCAAAAAATATAATATTGAAGATAATTTCTTTCTCATCAGAAAATTAAGCATATTTTCGTGTGATTTTTACCAAAATTTTAATAAAATTGTTGTCATATTCATGAAGAGTGTGTTGTGTAGTGATTACTAGCCGATAACTACCGATACTATTTCAGAAGTTCCGCTGCTCATCACTAGGTGGCGTTTTTGACAATCAGAAGTTTTTTTTTATATGCCTAAAAAATAAACTTGTTACCTCCTCGCTCTACTGCTTTCTCCATTAGCCTTTGCTGTTTTCTCTGCTAAGGAGTAATTTGATATCCGATCTTGCAGCAGGCTTATGGTACTACTCTGCCCACTGGCTGAGGCG
Source organism: Acrobasis consociella (assembly GCA_963555685.1). Taxonomy (NCBI): domain Eukaryota; kingdom Metazoa; phylum Arthropoda; class Insecta; order Lepidoptera; family Pyralidae; genus Acrobasis; species Acrobasis consociella. The sequence continues at coordinate 3,481,023 of OY743106.1, forward strand.
CCCGGGGGCGCGGGGGCGGCCCGACTGACGCGGGGGGGCGGAGGGGGCGCTTCGTCATCTTCTAACCCTAGTTCTTGAAGCTCGTTCAGTAGATCTGGGTCATCTTCATCACCTGTTATGTAATAAAGTGAAAATATTCAACTTGTAACGATTTTATAACGTAACGCGTTATTTAAAAAAGTTTAATGTTCATAACAACTTTAGAGACAAAAATTAAAAACGGAAGATAATGTAATCTTCCGTTTGATATCTTTACAACAACTATTTCACAGAATTATAAATATTTACTAAGAGTGATAAAACATGAACATAAAATTTAAAAATTCCTTAACTCAAATGTTTTTTCAGTAACTTGACTTTTACAGGCACTTTGACACGTCAATAAGTATAATTTGCATTATGTGTGGTATATATTAAAATTTTACATATTTAATTTTGAAGTAAAGCTACCAATACCAATGCTTCGCAACGACCACTGCTAAGAAGAAATTCCGAAAGAAACTCATTTTCCGATTATTGGTTGCTTACTCGTCAGAAGGACATTGTGATTTAAAAATTATGTCTTTTCTTAAAAAAAAATACTTATAATATAATACTGATGCATAACAATACCTAGTACTATAAAAAAGCATACAAACAAAACTATTGAAAAAAGGAGTAAATTGATGCCAAATGATAATGAGCTACGTGAGGGATGCTTACCAGAACCAACATCGTCATCAGAGGGCACATCTTTCAAACTGGCTGCTATCATGGCATCCAGACTAGCTGGGGGCACCGGCGCCGGCTTCCTCGGCCGGGACCTCTTGGGACCACCGCCGCTTATAGCTGCCAGCTCTGCTTCGAGGTCTACATCATCATCTGACAGGTCCATGGGCTCGTCCTCATCATCCAAGTTTGGGATGTCTAGGAGGCCAAACTAAAAAGGAGGATTAAGGGTAAAAATCTTTAAAAAAACAAGGGGAGACCTTGGTCTTACTTTGCTTCTGCCGCCAGTTGTTCCAGGTGGTCATAAAAAAATTACTTGCACCTAAATTCCCCTCTGCCCTTGCAGTTGTTCTAAGAGGTTATCATACTCCATACATTTTTAGGTTAAAATAAAAAAATAACTCCTTAACTACTACTTTCCGCTTAAGAAAGAGTTCCCCTGCCCAAGCCTCAATGGCGATTCGTTTTAAGATCCAACCTGGATTTAGATGAAATTATTTTTTATTAGATCTACTAATATATGCATTTGGTACATAAATGATGCAAAGACAATTTGTAGGGTTCCGTAGCCTAATGCGAAAAAACAAAAGTGATATAGATTCGTCATGTCTGTCTGTCTGTCTGTCCGTCCGTATGTCACAGCCACTTTTTTCTGAAGCTTTAAGAACTATACTGTTGAAACTTGGTAAGTAGATGTATTCTGTGAACCGCATTAAGATTTTCTATATAATAAAACAAAAAAATATATATATGATGTACATTAACATGCAAACTTTGACCGAAAATTGGTTTGAACGAGATCTAGTAAGTAGTTTTTTTTTATGTCATAGATTAAAATTAAAAAACACTATTATTAAAACATCAATCAAAGTTACAATTTGTTGTAACCTTTATATTATGTTACTTGCTGCTATGGAACCCTTTTTAAATAATTTTTAATTAGTTCAACAGGAAACTAAATAATTATAGCTGTATGGATCATCATAACTATAGGTAGAAGTATGTTTATTTGTTTACAAAGTAATTAATTACTTATATATAACTGCTGCATTCATAATTATAGGTTCTTACTTACTCCTTTATCATTTATTATTCAGTACCTAGTGTAAATGTATGCTAGGCAAAAAGTTAATATGGAATAATGACGAACAAAACGAAAAATCTAATTGGATCTAAAGACAAAGGTCAAAACATCTTTGTTTACAAAATGGGGCTCAATCAGCTGATAACGATCATATTATTTTTATTTACTTCATAAAAGGAAGATGCCCCTCTCAAATTCAGTTTAAATTCAATAGAAGATTTCATGAAGATTTTTGTAGCATAATCAAACTCGTTGTTACGAGCGGAGATAAATACCTACACAAGCAAATAAACCAATGACTCACTTGCGACAAATTGGTTCTCTTCCCGGAACTCGGCCTATTCTTCGACATTGTGGACACTTGCTTCAAGCACAAATTATTTCACCAAATTTACTACACAAGTTCACCAATTTTATGCGATCTGCAAATGCTTTACTAACACTGTTTATTATTTTACTTTTATTCTCTTCTCTTGCGCGAGAATCATCAAGACACCAACTCGTTCCAATTCAAAACAATCCCACACAAAGATGATCGAAAATTAACTTTTTATGTCGACATTGTTCTGCAAGACTGATGTTAAATGTGCTAAAAATAAATATTGTCATTTCAATCACAAAAGGAACAAGCAAACTGACAAGTGACATCATTGACAAACTGCCCATTGACAGTCGTCAGCTGTCAGTCACTGTCAGACGCTTCAGATTACAAATATTTTGAAAGACCATTTTCGTATGACATAATAATATTTTACAAGTTGGGAATGAGTTTAATAATTATTCCTATCTTTTTGCATAATACTTAAGCATGAGTCGTAGTTCGTAGTAAATAAAATAATAGAAGGAAAAGAAGCCGTACAAACGTGCTTATAAACAGTTTGAATAAAGATTCTATTGCTAGACTAAGTAGGGTAGAACACTTAAAAAAAAGAAAAATGTTACCACCTTCTAAAATACCATACTGAATATATTATTTTAAGTACATAATCAAAAGTTTTTAAATAAAAAGCAATATTATGTAGGGTAGGCTAGTTTTGCTGGGCGCAATATAATCAAATTGTCATTAAAAAAAAAATTGACTGTTTGAGCTGCCATTCCAAATAATTTCATCTTTTTGTTGGTGGGCGACTGGGCGATAGTAGTGTAGTGGACTAGTGGTAGATTTTAGCGTGTCACTTAGGAGATTTTGTATGCTTTAACATTGTAACACAGGTATCATCGCAAGAGTGACGTATGAACGGCCGAAGAAACGAAAACGAAAGAAAAGCCTTTCTGTGCCGTTGTTATCTTCTAAAATTACTGAAGAATGGAGACAAACGGCCAGGCTAATGGGCTTAAATCTAAAAAGAAAGACAGCAACGATGCAAAGGACAATTTATGGTAATAATTCACAGTTAATTCTACGTATAACATGCAGTCCCCATATAGGGGGATCCAATGTGTCACACCTACGTGATGTCAAGCTTCATACCTGAGAAATATGTGACCTAGCTGCGACGTCTACCTTTGTATGTAAAGCGGCTGTGAAATGATTTCTAAGTGTGGTGCAGTGGAACAATTTCTGTGAACAATGTGGCATCACTGTTGCTGTCACTTTATCGTGTCTCGAATCTCGTCGGCTACATTGAGTTCATGTCTCTTGCAGGTCTTCAATATTAGAAGAGGTCCAGAATCAGGGGAACACAAAACTACCTTCAAACAAAAATGTGTTGGTTTTGGGTGATAATGAAACAGGCAAAACCACTCTAGTAGCTAAATTGCAAGGAGTAGAAGACCCCAAGAAAGGGTCGGCACTCGAATACGCGTATATAGACGTTAGAGATGAGTACCGAGACGGTAAGTGCAGCTAATGTTTGCTTTATTTTCAGTGAGGTTATGTGCTTTCTGTGCCAATGTTTTTATATCTAGGCCAATGAGAATCAATCTCAACAATCCTATCTTACTAATATTATAAGTGCGAAATTGAGTTTGTATGTATGTTTGTTTATTTGTTACCTCTTCACGCTTATACTACTGAACTGATTTGGATGAAATTTTGTATGGATATAGTTTGAGACTCAGACATAGGGTACTCTTTATCCCGGAATTCCCACGGGGAGCGAAGCCCGCAGGTCCAGCAAGTCAACAATATAAAGACAATATAGAGGACCATTTATCAAGAAATCTTTTATCATTTGCCATTTGTTACAGTGGATTGTAACATTAAGTTAGGCTCACCAGTATGTTTGTAATTCCGCTAAAAACAGTCTTGTATAGCTGTACACTGGTCACATTCCAACAATACATATATCAAGTCTTCTAACCTACCACAGTAATTACATATGTCTCAGCAGGCTACTCAAATAAAAAAGAGAAACATGTTCAATGGAACATGACATCAGTCTTATTTTATTTTTATCATAAATAGAATGTTTCAAATGTTGTTTCATAATTTATGTAAATGTGGGTGCTGACTGCTGAAAGTTTATTTAAATGAATTAAAGTTAAATGATTATTTAATGTAAACAAAAAACCTTTATTGCATATAGATCTTAGTTTGTAAACAACCATTAAATTTATTGCCATTATATATATATATGATAAAACAAGTCATTTGCCAGTAAGTCAAAAAGTAATTAAATTACAATTGATGGATGTAATTCTGATCAATAGCCAAATAGTAGTGCCAGTCTAATTGTTTAATGGGATTAATTACATATTGCCTTGATTAAAGCAATAAAAGCCAAAATTTTCTTTTGTGAATATTTAGATAATGATCCATTTATTGAAACAGTCACAAAATGAATTTAGCAATAGAAATGGAAAAATCTGTATTTTAAAATAGTATTATATACTAGCTGATATCTGCGAAAGTTTTTGACAATCCCATGGGAATGTCACTTTTTCTGGATATAAAAGTATACTATGTATTAATTAAGGTAATAAGCTTCTTAGATGTCAAATTTCATATCAATCTGGGCATTTTAGCATGAAAGCAAAAACAAAATGCCACACATCCATACAAACTTTTCATTTATATTACAGCACTAACCTTCCTTTACAGCTTTAAGTAATGAAAGCAATGTAAGACATGTAATTTGAGAAGTTCCCATAGCCATGTGCAGAGTCAGCTTAATTACCTACTTTGCATATTAAGTACATTATCATTAGAATTGTTACCACTTACTTCTTGCCACTTAGAATTCATGGCACTATCTCAGCTATCTTTCGAAATTCCTTGAATCAGTTCATTTCAAAGGTCAAATGAGGTTTACAGTCCAAATTCATGTGCTTGCATAATATAAAATCACGATGATTCTATCAGGCAGATCATAGAAGTTACGGAATGCCTTAGTAAAAAGGTAACCAATAACGGCCAAGCGTGAGTCAGGTGAGACTCGCACATGAAGGGTTCCATACCATTATATATAAAAAATCACGTTTGGTGTATGGAAGCCCCACTTCAATTTATCTTAATGAATTATTAATTTTTACAGTAATGAATATTCTGTCAAAATTTCAAGCGTCTATCTATCTGTTGCTGTTATTATTATCAAGCAAAAAACTCGGTCTTAAATATTTATTTTAATCTGTTTTTAGTATTTGGTCATAGCGGCAAAAGAAATGCATCATCTGTTAAAATTTCAACTGTCTAGCTATCATTTTTCATGAGATACAGCCTGGTGACAGACGGACAGACAGATAAAATCATATTTTAACCATTATTCGTACCTTAGTTATAAATTTGCTTTAAAAAATTTCATGCCAAGAATAGGTTTATTGGCATTAATTTTTTAAATTTATTTTTATTTATGACAACTGCTGCAGTGGCCAAAAAAGATCACATAATTATTTTTTGTAACAAATAACCCTATTTTGTCACCAGATCACACTCGGCTCAGTGTATGGGTCCTGGACGGTGATCCAGGGCATACGAACCTGCTCAAGTTTGCGCTGAGCGAAGAGACATTCCCTCACACACTGGTGGTTCTCACCGTCGCCATGACGACGCCGTGGGGTATACTCGACCAGTTGCAGAGCTGGGCCTCCGTGCTCGGCGACCACATAGACAAATTGGATCTCACACCAGGTAAGTTTTCATGAGAAGAAAAAGAAAAAATTACTAGACTAATTTAGTGGTGTGTGGTGACAAAAGACGGATGCAACCCGTCTACCCAGGGTCACAGGTATGGCACTTCAGTGGAGTATCGGGACCCCAAGAGTTTCCGTTCTGTATTCACGCTAAACTCCGGCCAGCGGCGTCTAACGGCGTGATTACTTATTGATCTCACGATTTTACTTTCAAGTTTTAGTAAACAATTTTTTTTATGAATATTTATTTTGACTAGCTATAAAGGTCTTACTAACGATCCCTATTAAGTGGCTATCGGCTTCAAAACCAATGAAAAATCACCTTGTATAATACTTATATATAGTACCTGGGCGACCGATTTTTGCTCGGTTACATCTCAAACATTAACTAATTTTTTTTAAACTTGTCTAAAAACAATGCAAAATAAAAAAATATATAAACTTAAACATAAAAAAAAACAAAAGTAAGTCACCGAGTGGGGTTCGAACCCGTAACACTCTTTCTAGCGGTCGCTATCCTTAACCACTGAGCTAAATCAAGGCGGTCGCGGTGCGACGAAATTAGCGACCATATTCTGCGTGGAAAGAAAAACGCATGAAAACTCGAAAACACGCGTTTTCCCAAACATAAAACTAATCTAGATCGATTGTTTACCCCCGAAAACCCCCATATACAAATTTTCAGCGAAATCGTTAGAGCCGTTTTCGAGATCACAGAAATATATAAATAAATATACAAGAATTGGTCGTTTAAAGGTATAAGATTAATTCGTTGCCATGTCTCTTTCACTCAACGAATGTGTATTAAGCCTGTCATAAGATAACATAAGACACGAAATGCAAATACGATACAAATCGCGCCACTTAGAGTAATACCACATAATTAGTACAGTACTGATAGAGTGGTAGTAATGATTCATACAGTTAGCGCGTCCTTAGCTGCATGCTGCATGTGTCATAAGACAACTTGCGAAAATATGCAATTTCCGAGATCAGTTAAGATCCATTTGGTGAGACATTGCACTTTAGAGAAATCATTTCAGTTTATTAAAAACATGGTGTATTAAGTATCAGTACCTGGGTGACCGAGCTTTGCTCGGTCGGTTACATCTCAAACATTAACTACATTTTTTTAAACTTGTCTAAAAACAGTACAAAATAAAAAAAATATATAAACTTGAACATAAAAAAAAACAAAAGTAAGTCACCGAGTGGGATTCGAACCCGTAACACTCTTTCTAGCAGTCAGCATCCTTAATCGCTAAGCTAAGCGGATGGCGGCCGGTGCGACAAAATTAGCGACCATATTCTGCGTGGAAAGAAAAACGAATGAAAACTCGAAAACACGCGTTTTCCCAAACATAAGACTAATCTAGATCGATTGTTTACCCCCAAAAACCCCCATATACCAATTTTCAGCGAAATCGTTAGAGCCGTTTTCGAGATCACAGAAATGTATAAATATATAAATATACAAGAATTGCTCGTTTAAAGGTATAAGATTCAATGAGTGGGAGCGTGGCGGGGACATCTCACTATCTCTTTCGTACGCGCGGGACGTCAAGAGCGCTGTACGTGCATCTTTTTAGGGTTCCGTACCCAAAGGGTGAAAACGGGACCCTATTACTAAGACTTCGCTGTCTGTCCGTCTGTCTGTCACCAGGCTGTATCTCAAGAACCGCGATAGCTAGACAGTTGAAATTTTCACCAATTATGTATTTCTGTTGCCGCTATAACAACAAATACTAAAAACAAAATAAAATAAATATTTAAGGGGGGCTCCCATACAAAAAACGCGATTTCTTATTATAAATAATGGTACGGAACCCTTAGTGCGCGCTTATATTATTTTCTGTTACTTGACAGTTTTCCCTTCCATTAGATTTTAATAACTTTAAACCACTCCCTCTAATTTCATGCTTATAACTTACTTATTTCCAGACAGATAAAAAATATATTTTGTTTTTGGTTTCGGATTATGTTACTTATAAAAATAATTAAAATACTGTTTTCATAAACAATAAAGATAAGAAATGCAAATACGATGCGACTCGTGCAGACGATTTAACAGCCCAGTCAATTCATCTGCTGTGATATTGAACTTAAGATAAATCTTTTCGTTGATTGGAACATATTACTTAATGTGAATGTACAAATACTACTTGGCTCCCCCTAAATCCAGACGAAGGCTACAAGAATCAGTTCAAAAGGTGTAGAACTAAAAAAGTAAAAAATATTATGTGCAACTTTTAGGACCACTCTGTGCAACGCCTGCGCGGCACCGCGGTTATGTGTTTATCAGCTCAAATGCAAACATTGGTCAAAAATTAATTCAAATATTTGAGAAATAAAAGCACACTTATCTAAACATTAAATCTGAATTTGATCAATAAGGTCCTTGGTTCTATGTTTATTTTCCAACTGTGAGTCACGCGTACGCGTTACGTCAGATGCGGTGTCGCATATTGTAGCACAAATAAAGAGGTAGCAGAAGTATACCTCATTGTATGTACCACTTAACTAATCATTTTAACTAGAAGTTGACTAGAACTGCTAACTTCTTATAATCCCACATACACTTTGGCTGTCTTGGCACATGTTCTAATTTAGGCTTGAAACTGCATTTAATTTTGATGAGGTCAGTCTCTACCTCACACAAACCCTACGTGCGACAGAGATAGCTGATTACTCAACGGGCAGACCTGTCTATTGTACGTATAATTTGTTACAAAGCTAGCCAAAACCTTATGTTTATTTCGTATACTTGATTATTGAATACGATGGATAATCTAATAAACATTCTATAAAATATAAAATAATAACCATTCATTCATACATAAGACGAACACCAGACCGTACAATGTACAAGTAGACTTCGCACTTCACTTCGTTAAATCGTTTGGGTGTTTGTTTATTTTCCAACAGTGAGTCATGCGTTACGTCAGACACGCTGTCGCGCATTTCATTGAGCGATCGGAAAAGCAGAGGTAACAGAAGTATAACTCATTGAGTGCACTTTTAACTATGCATTTAGTCATTGAGGTATTTGGGTGGTTTGGTACACCTGTTTTTTGCATAATTGGCATTACCTGCTGATGAAGAAACTCACAAAGTGGGTCGTCACATTTTAGTATTTAACGCTATATACTTTTTGTCTTCGAAAACCACCTAGGTGTGATAGCCGACGCGTGCGTACACGCGCACATTTTAAACGAATTGTCACATCTGTAATCTATATATTTGTTAATTTATTGAAAACGGATTGTGTATTGATGTTGTGAATATAAATACGATAAGGTTAGTCATTAATTCTGCTATTCGGTACCGGTAAATGTCAGTTTATAGAACTGGTCTGGGAGAAAAGAAAAAACTTTGAATGTACCAGCTGCTTCTCTTCTTGCGCAGATCGTAGTGTGATCATGACAAGTGACATTATTTTATTTTCCTTACATTACCAAATAATTTATTTTTGACTAGCCGAAGCCCGCGACTTCGTTCGCATAGACTTTATGAAAATGCTCATCGGGCAGAACAACTTTTGCTCAGGCGTCATTTTAATGTTTCTTACAGTTAAGCTGGACCATTATGGTTCTGCATCAGGTGTTCCATTTTCCAAAATAAATTATACCCTATATTTTGCCCAGACTTACCAGTTAAATAACAAAGTTTATAGTAATGTACTCACACATATTTTTACTGTTTAATTATATTTATAGATTTACCAATTTGCCCAATTACCCAATTTTACCCAATTTGTCGATCTTCCTAACAAGTAAGCACACTTACTCGTTAGCAACAAATTGGTCGAGAGCTCCGTCGCTTTGGATAACACGTAATGCCACATTTACATTTAATTGTGCCGAATTCCGATGCATTTCTAGTTCGGATTGTGCACTGCTTGTTAAATCTTTGCTTTTAGACTACAAACACAGAATACACTATAGTGGCCATATAGTGGCTCTGTAGCTGAGCTGTTTTAGACCTCGCGAGTCACCCCGACCCGTTGAAGTTTATCGGATAGAAAAGTTGTTCAGACAAATAGGTTGCGTCTTAATATGGGTAACAAAGAAGTTTTGTTATTAAAAAAAAATCGAAATGGCTTCAATATGATATTTTTAAAATTAAAACCCCCATATCGCCGCCATTTCGAAAAATTCTATATAATTTTCGAACCTTCTCACAAAATCGATTGAAAAAGGCGACCTGTAGGCAAAAACAGGCGGACAAACCAAGTGACAGTCAGACAAAAACATTTTTGGCCAATCCCGAAACTGAGGCGCTTCGCTCGCTCGATCCATAATAGTACAGCCACAGGTCTCATTATTAATTCAATATTGAGGAAAAATTATGAACGTTATTGGTCTTTGAAAGGATTACGTAATCTGCCTTTTTTCTACATAATGTTGCTAGTCAAGCAGCTTAATGAAGAGACGGGTTCAATATGATATATAGTGTTTACCCCGTTAAGTCGTGATAAAATATAGTAGGTATATGCAGGTGTTTATATAAAGAGTAATTACTTTTAAGCTGGGTCTCAGAAGCGCCCCCCCCCCCCCTCTCCCTTCCCTCCCCTAATTGTCATTTTGGACTCGGCGCGACATTCCCTACTTTAGGGGCCGGCAGTCTCACGATGGCCAAGGGGCGGCATATTCTGGTTTAAAAGGGCGGTTCGAGAGGCGGATTCGTTTTGCACCGCCTTTGAAAATTCGCAATTTTCTAGCAAAATCTACCACAAATATATATTTTTGATTCCAGAACAAAGACTACAGAGTAAAAAGCAGCAAGTACAGAAATGGCAGAGGTACACGGAGCCGGGCGACGAGTTGGAGCCCACCGCGTCATCGCCCATGAAGAGGTCGTCGAGGAATCTCTCGGACGACCTCGAGAACGGGGACGATGACGACAGCCCGCTGCCCGAAGGCGTTCTTACCACGAACCTCGGTCTGGATATTGTGGTGGTGGCCACGAAGGTAAGTTAGGCTTGCTATATAGATATATGGAGCATTTATAAATTATGTCACTCATTTAGGGCCAGGGAGGGGGTCAAATAAGTGCGACATTGTGTGACAAGGGGTGTTAGGGATCATAAGGTTCGTTACGACACTACACAAAATCTATATCTAAGCAATAAAACACAAAATTTTAGCTAATAATAAATAAATATTTCTAGCTCTATCAGTTAAATATTTAGTTGCTTCCCAGGCTCGTTTCTTTTTTAATCAAATAAAAAATCGGTATGTGTGACGTCACACTGGCGGGTGGGGGTCGGGGTCGGCGGACCGGCACTTTCGGTATGACAGAATTTATCAAACAACTAAATTGACTGAAGCAAGCACTACATTACGTTCGGCTCTGAGATATGTTATATTGACATTGGGGAAGGGATGAAAATTTTGAAAACGCTTAAATATTGTTCTGCCGGCATAACACTCTTTACCATAAAAAAATATCAGATTTTTCGGTTCAGTCAATTTAATGTAAACACATATTCCGTTTAAATCTGGGTCTTGGATGTTTATATATGTGTCCGTTATAAAATATAGTATCGTTGAAAGTCTCGAACTTACTTTATGCTAGCTCAATCTGTGATTTGTGCATATATATTTATTATTATTTCGATTTCTTTTTCCATCTTAACGCCTAACATCACACTAAGTGTGGCATCTTAAAGCCCTGGGCTCATCCCTCACGGGGTATATCCCCGTGAGGAATAAATACGTGAAAATATATCTGTATTTCCATTTCCCCAGACTGACTACATGAGCACGCTGGAGAAGGAGCACGACTACCGCGACGAGCACTTCGACTTCATGCAGCAGTGGATCCGGCGGTTCTGCCTGCAGTACGGCGCGGCGCTGTTCTACACCAGCGCCAAGGAAGACAAGAACTGCGACCTGCTGTACAAGTACCTCACGCACAGGATATACGGGCTACCGTTCAGGACGCCGGCGCTTATTGTGGAGAAGGACGCCGTCCTCATGTGAGTTTTAATTTTAACTTCCTCAAGGTTGAGGAACTCTAGATGTATCGTCTCTAGTGGACGTAATCGAGGGTCCTTCCCTATTAAAGACTGAGGAGCTCTAGATTTATGTGATATACGGGCTGCCGTTCAGGACGCCGGCGCTTATTGTGGAGAAGGACGCCGTCCTCATGTGAGTTTTAATGTTAATTTCCTCATTAAAGGCTGAGGAACTCTAGATGTGTCTCTGTTGGACAGCCGAATGATGGTCGTTGGAACCAAAAGTATGTGTTATGAAATGATGTCAAATAAACATCGCCTCTTGTGGTCACCCTATCGATGTTCGTCGGAAACAAAAGTATGTATTATGAAATTATGTCATATAAATCTTATTATACCGCTACGAGCATTTCGACTACACCAGTGCCAAGGAAGACAAGAACTGCGATCTGCTGTACAAGTACCTCACGCACAGGATATACGGGCTGCCGTTTAGGACGCCGGCGCTTATTGTGGAGAAGGACGCGGTCCTCATGTGAGTTTGACTCTTAACTTCCCCAAGGTTGAGGAACTATAGATATGTCGCCTCTAGTGGACGTTATCGATGGTCGTCGGAAACAAAAGTATGAGTTAGGTGATTTTTCAATGGTTTTAAAGCCGAAGGACACACAAAGAAACTGAGTTATGCGAGAAGCTTTTCTTCGAACTCTTGCCAAAAGTTGCCGTTTTTCGCAAATGTGCGAAGAAAAGCGAGTAGTTCATAAAATAGTTTGCATGGGTTATCCAGGACTTAGTCAAAACACAATTTTATATAATTTATTTGAAATGGTGGCAGCACTGGACCCCGAAAAATTCAAGTAAGTAGCGTTGTAAAATATTTGCTGAATATTTTGTTAGACCCTGTATATCATCATAAATCTGGCAACACCGCCATCTCGTCAACAATACGCTCCCAGTTATTATTTACTTTTTACCGTATATCCTAAATATCTCTCAGTAAAAGTGAAATTTATAGCCAGTATAGCTTGTCGCTAAGTTGCATTAGTGTTATCTAAGAAAATAAAAGCCGGATAAGGGACAAGAAACAACAAAAAAGGTTGTATTTTTCTACCTCCCACAATTAATATATTCAGAAACATCAAATATCTACCCTCTTTAGTCAGGAAATTGAACTGTCAGAGTTGTCAAATGCTATTGACAACGTCAAAATTGAATTAAATTGAATTTGACATTCGAACAGTGTTGCCATTTATGTAAACTTTCCCAATACTGCTGGGAGTATTAGAAAATGTCTATCTGCAATAAATGTAAGAGACAAATCAAAGCTTTGGATACCAAAAGCTGCGCAAAGTGTACTGCTACTTTTCACTACCAGTGTCTGGATATTCTTCCTGAAAATTTCGCAAAGGAATCAAAGGCACATAAAGCAGCATGGAAATGTTTAGAGTGTAGATCGGTGGATAAGCGAGGCGAAACCACTAGTATTCCTTCTCCATTCTCAACCCCCTCTCACAGCGGTGATAAACACGCCAATCCCAGCTTTAACGAGTTCAAAAGTTACCTTGACAAGAGTCTCGAGGAGGCCTTAGCACGACTTCGTAAGGACATCAGTCGTGACTTAGCTGCCGATAGTGCCGACACCCGTGCTAAAATACAAGAACTTACCACCAGTGTTCAGTACATGTCAGAGAAGTACGACCAGCTAAAATCGGCGTTTGATCAAACTACCAAGGACTGCGAGGATTTAAAAATAGAGAATAAAGCTTTGAGCTGCAGAGTGGATGTACTGAAAACTCAAGTCTCTGATTTGAGTTCTCAGCTTAACCAGTTTGAGCAACAGTGTCGCGATAACAATTTGGAAATACAGTGTGTTCCTGAGCACTCCGCAGAAAATTTAAAAACCGTAATCCATCAGCTAGCTGCTACTGTTGGCTGCCCACTGCAAGGTCACGAAATTCAAAACTATCACCGAGTTGCCAAGCTAAACAAAGAATCCAACCGCCCGCGGTCGATCATTGTGAAACTTTCAAGCCCGCTAGTTCGCGACTCTCTGCTTGCTGCCGTAAAAACGTATAACCGTGCTCACCAGAACAAGTTAAACTCTGCTCATTTAGGCATAGCTGACAAAGATAAGCAGCCCATTTACGTCTGTGAACACCTGACTGCTGTCAACAAGCAACTTCACGCGGCTGCCCGGAAAGCAGCAAAAGAGAAGAAATTCCAATTTGTGTGGGTGCGGAACGGCAAGATTTTTATGAGAAAAGACATTAACTCAAAAAGTATTGTTATCCGTAACTTAGACTCCTTGCTTTCTATTTAATGATTTCTTTGTCTAATAGTGCATCACGATTAGTTTCAAATTTTAATGTTGTGTACCAAAATGTTAGAGGTCTAAAAACAAAAACCCATATTATATTGGCCAATGTACTGAAACAAAATGCTGACGTAGTATTACTTACAGAAACGTGGCTAAATGAGTCTGTTTACGATCATGAAGTGATCGATAATCGGTATATTGTTTTCCGCAGAGATCGTGCATCCACTGACAGTACTAAGTCAGACGGAGGTGGGGTTTTAATTGCTGTTCTAAAAAAACACGAACCAGTTCGTCAGCAGGGCTGGGAGTCCGTGGATGAGGACTTATGGGTCACAATCAAAATTAGAGAAGGAAGATCTACAAAACAGCTATGTATCGGTACCCTCTATTTGCCTTCCCCTGTTGCTTACGACCAACTTAAACGAGTCGCAGCCAACATTACAAACGTTATACAACACAAAATTCCACTAAACTCACTGCTGCTCCTAGCTGGTGATTTCAACTTTCCTAAGATAGTATGGCAGGAAAATCCTCCTACAAATTCTTTTCTACCCTCCGGTAATACATCTCGCGAAGAAAACCTATTTGTGGATACCCTTACCTTTAACAGCCTTCATCAATTAAGTCCCATTACAAATGCAAAGGACCGCTCCTTGGATCTAATTTTTTCTAATGCACATAGCGTTTTCAAGGTAACTCAACATCCTTTCCCCCTCGTCAAAATTGACAGTCATCATCCCACTCTATATATTAAATTCAATATTGAGCCAGCAAAACGAATTTCTTACAAGAGAAGTAGTTACCTTAACTTTAAAAAAGCTAATTATGAAAACATCAAAGAAGAATTGGAAAGAATTGACTGGGAGAACCAACTGAGCTCTTTGGAAAATGTAGATGATATTGTTGACAAATTTTACGATATAATTGCCCCTATTATAAATGATAATACTCCAAAAAGATTTACTAGTGATAAAAAATTTCCTTGCTGGTTTAGTAGATCATTGATTAAGGCTCTTAAGGAAAAGGCTAAATTCCACAAACGCTTTAAAAAATATGGTAACCCCCGAGATCATCTAACTTACAGAATACTGCGTAGTCGTTGCGATAAGATGATAGATGACTGTTTCTCCAACTTTATGTCTCAGGCAAAATCACATATAAAGGATAATCCAAAGTATTTCTGGACATTTGTAAAATCGCTTAAATGTAACAGTACAGATATACCTGATGAAATGTACCTGGAAAATCATAGGGCGCAAGGTGGGCAACAGATAAGCAATCTTTTCTCTCAGCATTTCCACTCAACTTTTAATGGCACCACATCAACAGGTGCTAATTCTATTGTTAGTGACGGCCACCAGTGTCACCACACTTCACTTGCCTCTTGTTATCTCTCTAGGTCGGAAATTCTTGAATCACTTAAAGTAATAAATACCAATAAAGGACCAGGACCTGATGCAATACCGCCGTTATTTTTCAAAAGTTGCGCATCACTGTTAGTAGAGCCATTGCATTTTATTTTTAACAAGTCGCTTTCTGCTGGCGTTTTTCCGTCCAAATGGAAAGTCGCACATGTAACACCAGTCCACAAGAAGGGCGATGTTGCTAATATTGCAAACTACAGACAAATTTCGATACTGTCCTTTATAGGTATGTTTTTCGAATCAATGGTTCAAAAACATCTATTTTTCCATCTCAAGTCCTTATTTGATGAACACCAACATGGGTTTTTACCTGGTCGATCGACAATTTCTAATCTGTTAGGGTACGCAGATGATATAATCACTGCAATTGAGGATGGTAACGAGGTTCACGCCGTATATACCGACTTTTCTAGAGCGTTCGATGTGGTTAGTCATGATATTCTTATACAGAGACTAGCTCATGCTGGTATATGCGGATCTTTGCTAAGGTGGTGTGAGTCATACTTAAGAAATCGTTCGCAACTGGTTATCGTTCGTGGCTTTAAGTCTCCGGCTACAGAGGTGCCGTCAGGCGTCCCTCAAGGTTCTCACCTTGGCCCTCTATTCTTCTTGTTATTTGTAAATAATCTGTGTTCTGACTTAGCCTCTGATCACAGAATGTTCGCTGACGATTTAAAGGTTTACCGAGTAATCAAATCGGACAATGATGTTGATACGCTACAAAACGATCTTGACAAAATCAGCTCTTGGTGCCAAAGGAATGGCATGATCTTGAACCCCATGAAATGTTCCTTTGTAAAATTTTCCCATAAAATAGGATCATCTAAAACATATGCTAATACTTATAAAATCACTGGTACTCCGCTTCAAGAAACCGATAGCATCCGTGATCTGGGAGTTATAATGGATCAAAAACTAGACTTCAGAGAACACATTGAATGCATTGTAAAGAAAGCCTCAAAATTAGCCGGTTTTGTCATACGCCAAACAAAACTTTTCAAAGATCCTGAAATACCCATTATGCTCTTTAATTGTTACGTGCGAAGTTTGATTGAGTATTGCAGTCCCGTTTGGAATCCATCTTATGCTATCCACATCAAAAGGATTGAAAGCATACAAAAAAGATTTTTATACCATCTTACCTTTAATAGCTGTCGTAACCTAACATCTTACGAATCTAGACTTAACCACTTCAAAATTGTCCCACTGGAACGTAGACGACAGGCTGCTGATATAATATTTTTGCACAAAATTATTCAAGGCAAAATTGACAGCCCTGATTTGCTCCGAAGATTTACCTTATCTGTTCCAAGACCCAGCAGTCGCTTACATAACCGAGTAACTTTTAATTTGCCCATGTGTCGAACTAATTACCGTAAGCATTCTTCATTGAATCGTATGAGTACAAATTATAATAAAATTTGTAATGAAATTGACATTTTCAGCGCATCGGCCAATATGATCAAAACATTTTTCTTTACTAAGTAATATAAAATTATGTAATTTAATTGATAATGTATTAATTCCTTAATTTAATGTAATTTAATTCTCTATTTAAAATGATTGAGAGCATTTTATATAATATGCATGCTGTGTTCGCTCCAAGTAGGTTGGCAACTTGTATGCTCTTATTTGTATTTGTATAAGTTTGTGTGTTGTTCAGCCAGTTAGCGAACCAAATAAAAATAAAAAATATCAGCCACAGGAAGTCCACTGCTGGACATAGACCTCCCTCGGAAGTGGCCTGCATCCAGCGCCTTCCTGCAACCTTTACAGGTCGTCTGAACATCTACAGGTGGGTGTCCTACGCTACGCTTGCCGGTACGTGGAAGCCATTCGAGAACCTTTCTGCCCCATCGGCCATCGGTTCTTCGCCCAGAACCTAGACATATAACCCTGTAATCAGGTCTACAAGTTTTAAAGTCAAATATAGTTTTTTTTTCTACATTTTATCACATGCATCGTGTGTGCGACGAATTAAGAATTTTAACTGTTTTTTTTTTTATTAAAAATGTGTATTTTTTGTTTTCAGTCCCGCTGGCTGGGATAGCATGAAGAAAATCTGTATATTATATGAAAACATGCAGTCGTGTAAGCCGGATGACTACTACAGGGATGTCATAGTGCAGCCCGCTATGCGGAAAGTGAGTAGCAGGAAGTTTAGAAATAATATGTATTTTGTATTAGTTTTTATATCACGATCATCGTCATTTCAGCCGTTTAACGTTCTCTGCAGGACATAGGCCTCTTTCAAAGATTTCCAAAATGACCGATCTACTGCAGCCTGCATCCAGCGCTTTCTAGTGATCTTGGTCAGGTCGGCTGATTAAAAATTGTTCTGAATTCAGACACCAAAATAGTGATATTTATTCATTGAAAACAGTGAATAAAATGCCTTTCAGTTAATAAAAACTCGCCTTCGGCTCGTTTCATAAACCCACATTCGTGTTGTAATGCCTTTCATTATGCACAGTCGCATAAATTACTATTTTAGGAGGAATGCTATAAACTCGTTTTCACATGTAAATGTTAAAATGTGGTATGGTCGCAGGGCGGCGCCAGTCGCGAGGCGGAGGTGCAGGCGGAGGACGAGCAGGCGTTCCTGCAGCGGCAGCTCGCCGCGCTGCAGGCCGGCGCGCCCGCGCCGCGCGCTGACTCGCCGCTGCGCGGGCAGCGGCCCGCCGCGCAGGTAACATGCCTCACAGCTTTACTCTTCGTCTTTATTATAAGCTCTTTTTAGTCTCCAATGTGTGCATTAGAACTGCTGATGGGTCATTTTCCAAAAATCAAATTATTTTTTGGAAAAATATATTTTTTTTTAATACGGATAAACAATTATCGGAAAAGTAAATTATTTTCCGAACGAAATTTTTCCATTACCGATCAGTAATTGGAACCCAAGAAATGTTTTAAAAATATGTAAATGTCAAAGTGACAGACGTCAATTACTCCTCACCTCCACTGTTGAAGGCCTACATTCAATTCGCGCTGTCTAATTTATTTAACTATTAAGATAAAAACATATTGTTCATTATCCAACAATACAGCAGGAGCTCGACCCTAACTACACAACTGGAGCCATACCTGGCCAGAGCAGCCAGAGGACTTTGGCCTACGCTGGCCAGACGGGTTAGATAGGTCTCATTGATGTTTATAAGCTTTGTTTATCTCGCTGGCACCTACAAACTTTTAATGTCAATTCACAGTTGGACGGCGCAAAAATCGGCATGGGCCCCGGCACGCCGGGCAACGAGGGCGTGCTGGCCAACTTCTTCAACTCGCTGCTGTACAAGAAGACGGGCTCGCCCGGCGCGCGCGCCGCCGACGCGGGGCCGGCCGCCGCCGCGCGCTCCGACGCCGCGGCCGAGCTGGACCGCCTCACCCGGGCCAAGGCCCGGCCCGCGCCCGCGCTGGATCTCAACTCTTCTTCGGAGTGCTAGCTGGCAGGTTGGTGTTCTAAAATCAAAATGCTTTATGTCTCACTGGCGCGGTGGCGCGGTCTGACTGGTCTGAGTTAAATCGCCTCACGACGGCAAAGGGCCGGCCTGCGCCTGCGTTTGATCTCAACTCCTCCTCGGAGTGCTAGCTGGCAGGTAAGTCCAATAAAATCGAAGACTCTCAAGCCTGGTCTACATATTGACAAGCGCAAGTGACAAGCGACATATATGCACTTGTCACGTGTCAATATGTAAACTAGGTTTTATACTCGGCGCGAGGTCCAATGCTGTGGTCCAGCCCCGCCACAGCACCGGACCGCGCGCCTAGGACGCAGGCCCGGCCTTTGCCCTCGTGAGGCGATTGGGGAAAATGACAAAACACTGCCACTCCGGAAATGACAAAGTGACATTTCACACTAATGTTTCAATGGCATAGGAACAGAAGTTCATAAAGTCATCGACCATAAACAAAACGGGTGCGTTCAGAGTATTCTGCAACGTATCCTGTAATTTTTTGATTAAAACTAACGTGAGGTACACTCATTGTTTTATTTAGAGAACGGGTTACTCACGTATAAAGTCAGCTACTGACTGAGAGAGTCAGAGTTATCCTGTAATGATAAAAAACACCAATGTGACAATTATAAAAAGAAAAAGTTTCATCCTTTGTTTGTAATGGACAAACTCAAAAACTACTTCTAACCCGATTTCATAATTTCTTTCACTTATAGAAAAAACATTTGCAGCGAGTAACATAAGCTACATTTTATCTTTCAAAACGCGGACAACGTCGCGGTAAACAGAAAATCTGCATACATAAAAATAAATGTTGCTAAGCGCAAAACTCGAGAACGGCTGAACCGATTTGTCTGAGGAAGGAAAGAGAACTGAACCCGGACCGGGAACGGAGGCGGCAATGGAAACGGGCGGAACAAAGTTCGGCGGGACAGCTAGTCCTACTAATATTATAAACGCAAAAGTTTGTAAGTATGGATGGGCGGATGTTTGTTATTCTTTCATGTAATAAGTTCTGAATGGATTTTAATAAAACTTAACAATAATATAGCTTATTATCAGAGATCGGAATTGGGTGTGTGAAAATACCTAAAGTTTGCAGCGGGACATAATATGGAGATGTTACAACCACTTAAGTTAAACTGGTTTTGGATTTTACCGGTTTAGTTTCGGTTTTTTTTTGTTTTACATGTTCCTTACCTTTGAAACTATTATACATCAAAATAACACAAAGGCACATTCATAAAGATATTGTGTGATAATCCTGCGCAGACGAAGTCGCGGGCACCAGCTAGTATATATTACAATAAAACTACTGTCATTGGTTAATACTAATAAAAGATTTTTGTTCAATTTCCAGGTAATGAAATATTGCAGACTGGCGCTCTCTCGTAAGCTGGCTTGTACTTTAGCGTCGGTAAGCTTGGTGCTTCCACGCCTCGCAAACGGCTCACGGGTTTGATGCACAACATAGCAAGTTTGTTTGCAGACAAATTAAAAATACCCGATTTTCAATTAGTTTCACCTAATCACCTAACAAGTATATTTCAAACAAAAAAATCTAAATCGGTCCAGGCGTCTTCAAATAATAGGTAAACATTCATAAAAAAAAATGCGACGAATTGATAACCTCCTCATTGTATTGGAAGTCGGTTAAAAATTGGCAGATACTTTTGTAAAATCGAGATTGATAAAATTAAATGATCTACAAAATAAATTAATTCTAATGCATGATATATTAATCCGAACTTTTTATATTTAGGTATAAAATCCCTTTAAAAGTGTTAACAAAATGATTATAAGAAAGGTTGTGTTGAAACTGCATAAAAAAGGAATCAAACTCGTGAATCGTCAGCGTTAATAAAAAGCAAGGCGCGCACGCGCATCGATAAATGAATAGCTTAACAGAGTATAGATATGTTTACGAACTCGATAAGGGTACGAGGCATTTTATTTGGCAGCTTAACTTTTAAATTTCGAACTATTAGTCTGTAGTCTGGATTTCTGGAGCCCTATTTCTAAAACGCGGTAACTTTACAAATTAACATGAACCTTATGTTATAAACATAAGTGTCAGTTTTGAATAAATAGAAATAAATTTACGAATTTTAGTGTAAAATACACTTTAGGGCCAGTTTCTTTGCATTTTATAGCATAATCAGTACTTATGAAATAATTCTTGTAATAAAATTTTACAAAAACTATCAGTGACTGTACTTAGATTATCTCGAATAAATCCTGCATCATATTTAAGTGTAATTCAGGAGCCATATCTTTATGCTAGCCAAGGCTTTTAAATCCCATTGCTGGGCAAAGACCTCTCTTTCTACACGTCCATCCATATCTTCTGCCATTCACACAAGATGTTGTCTACAATTACTACAACTACTGGCAAAGAAGATGCCAATATGCCCTCAACCGGCCAAGACCGGCATGTCACCATATGGTGCGGCTTCTATTGTTTTACTATTGTGTCTGGTATTGGCGAATCTTAAAGACTTAATATAATAGTATATGAATTATCAGCCAAAAATGCCTCAATCCCTTGGAAAGAACAATTCCATTACGGTACGCTATGTATAAAATCAAAGTAATGCGACCTACTACCCATTCAGTAAATGTAATTTTATTTGTAACATTGTCTTTGATATTAAAATAAGTATTTATTTATGTAGAGTTGTAGCCACAGCTCTATTATGATTAATCGTGGTCCAGCAACAGAAAATATTTGCACTTTATCAATAAATTTTGAACTTTAAATGTTATGAAATAAAACACAATAATGATTGACGAAGTATTTCATTATAGGTGGCAGCACTGATTCATTACTATTATGTAAAATAGTGGTAACTAAACTGTAGTTTAATACTGAAATTAAATTCGAAATTAGTGCAATGTAATATCAGCTGTATAGCAACTAGAATAAGGTCAGTTTTTAGATTGATTGTGGTGACATTCAGTCATTTTTATATCCAACAGTACTATTTCGTTTGACCTGAGGATACTGTGCTGCCACCTAGCGTGAATTATTTTCAAAAACAATTAAACGGCAAAATACTCAACGTATTTAAGTAATTAAATCCTAAAATCTCATGATGTCTAGTCAAATGCTTTACTCCAAAAGTTTCATGACGTCCACACGAGGTTCCGTTACTGCGTTGCAATGCAAAGATAATGTCGGACGACAGTCGTGTAAACTTTCGGAGTAAAGTTTCTAAGGGTAACATGAGACTTCTGAAATTAGTTTCTTACAATTTATTTGAGTGTTTAGCCGATTTGATTATTAAAAGTTTTCCGTTGCCGGACCGACCAATACATTTCTTAGTTATTGTGGAAGATAAAATGTCTGAGATTAGAGAAGTTCAGTAAGAGCGTTTTCACCTTAGCCGATCCGATGTCGAACATCGGAGCCGATATTGTCTGTTGTAAGCAGAAATTGTACTAGAAATACTGAGTCCTCTTTCCTTTTATTGATAGATTGAAAAATTTATGTTGTTAACTTGAAATTAAAAAGAAAATTTAGATTAACATTTAGATTAACGATGAATCCATAAACTGAAGTAGAAGTGGCACCGCTCTGGCGGCAAAAAACATACTTTGGCGACGTAAAATCAACACAATATTGTCTTGACATATCGGAACCGACCCCATATCGGATCGGGTAGTTTGAAAATGTTCTAACATGTGATCTTCTGTGAAGACTGGCAGTGCAATGATTGGTGGAACATGTATAAGCACAATGAAGTCACTATTTGTACAAACCATTCATATATGGGTATTATATGTATGTGATAGCGCGGACACGGCCGAGGGGAATGCGAGGCGGCCATTTTAATTTCGCCTTGCAATTTTTATCTACACTGTGAAACGCGGCACGCAACTTTTGTATAAGGCTGCCTCGGGTTTGCCTCGTGGTAAAACATTCGATGTCGGGGCGACTTGTAAAACCACTATTACACGATGAATTAGATAAAAACTGAAATTATTAAAATCGATCGATTTCACTCGTGTATTGGTGGTGTTATATCAGAGCCAATAAAGTATATTTTATATTTATAATATGTAAATTATGATATCTTCTTCGTTGGATTGTAATGGTGACCTTTATTGTGTGACTGAATTTATTTATTTGAAGATACTAACTCTTTTTGGAAGTTATTTTTCACAACCCAACCTGTTTTCTACGGAAAATTGTTACTTTATATTGTGAGTGTAACTTATTTTTTGTAGAGATTGGATTTTGTTCACTTGTGGTGCAATACAGAACATTCCAAACGTGGTTTGGTGCTTATTATTATAGTAAAATTTTTAATAATACACTGGAGTTTTATTTATAAAGTGCAGTCGTGGAGTACAAAGAATTTCGGTCATTGACCCATGTCTATCTCTCTTTGTCACTCAATACACAATGTGGCGCAGTGCAACAGAGACGGGTAGACATAAATTAACCCTACAACCGCACTTTTATCATACTTGCCCATGCGCTCTCTGTATTTTTTCCTAATTAATAACAAAGTAAAGGTCACTATTACATTAGAAGGCTTCCAAAGCAAATATTTGTAAAACATTTTTACAGACCGTATCATATTGTAGTGTACTTAAATTTCATAATCTTTCATTCAATCTCATTGAGACTAGGCAGGTTTCCGAACTCAAGTATTTATATCGATCCAATAATATTGGGAGTTGTGTAACTTATTAACTTGTAGCTTAGGAATAATATAATTTTTAACCTATTAATGTTATGCGTATCTTGACAAACTTATTCGATAGCATGAGGCAGCTAACACCATTTTGAAATGAAACTTACTTTGCCTGACATTTTTTTTTTGTTATGACGTCATCTGTTTGCATAATGAAATAAGACCACGGTTTTCAAATGTTTTAATAACCACACATGAAAGTTGTACGAGGAAAGGAAAATGCTAAAGTAATTAAAAATTAATAACATGAGGTCATTGTACCCATTCTCACTGTATAGAGTAAAGGAGAAACTTATATTTTAACATAAATACAATCAAAAGTTTTGAATGATTTCGATACCTACGTATTTCTTTTATATGACATTAAATACCCGAAAGAAAGTCACAAGAACTATAATTAGTGATCCAATCACCATGTCGTTGAAAAAATATTAAGTATTCAAAGCAATTTTATTTGGTACCTATGACTAGTTGGTGTTTTATTGAAGAAGCTAATTTGAATAAGTTTGTCAACGTAAGTTTTGATGTATAATAATTACTCATTTGTATAAATATGGAGAAGTTTTGGCATGTTTTGATATGAAATATATGTACAAGGTGTGGGGCTGTTGTCTATTTTTCTAATGGGGACACATGTTAGGTGGCTAAAATGCATAATTATAGTACTAAGTATTTGTACTCTAGGCTGTTTCGAGATTCCACGTAAACGACATGAAAAAGTATTATAAAAAGTTTTTAAAGGACATTGCTTGGAAAACTATTTGGGTGCACGGTTCAATATAGCAGCCAAGGTTTCGAAGGAGCACGCTATATTTTTTGTGAAAACCTAATGCCTTACAGAACTTAATGAGTGATGCAGTATTTCTCCAAAATACGTTGGCACAAACTTTAGTTCGGTATTGACTTTTTTTTCACATATTTTTAACTAAAAGTGATCATTTATTATTATGTAAATGTATATTATAGTAAAAATTGGTATTCATGAACCCACTTATATAAAAAATGTATCGCCTCTTTTTGTTTTTTAAATCGCAAATGAGAATCACAGACAACATTGCTCATTTATACTACTATTTAAATATGCTAGTCAAATTAGCAGTTTGATTTTAATTTTTAATTACATCTCTTTCTGTGATAAACCTTTTTTTTACATAGAACAAAATAATAAGTATGTATTTTATGTATTAGCCACATAACATCCTCATATAAAGTATACCAAGAAACCTTTAAACCTTAATTTATAGTACCTAATAATTAATTATTTCATGCTCAGTTATTGCAAAAATTCAAAAGACTATATGTATTGTGTGATGTGTCTTTTCTGTTTTTGTTTTGTTGATTTTGTTTTTTTACTTTTCAGAAGTTATTATTTATAGTAAAAAATACCCAAAATACGATAGTATATTTAAAATAACAAATAGATATTTCCCTGCATAGTTTTAATTTAGATGGCCATTTTGGTTATGTAATACCTAACGTTATGTAGGCAAATGCAGCGAGCTATTAAGGCATAGTGATTTATCGATAAATTGTCAATCTATGGTTTTGTTACGCTTCGCAATAGGCTAAGTTTCATATTTAATAGTGAATCATTTTAGTTTTTAATATTACGAACTTGGCGCTCTTTTTTACCGGCAAGAATAAAAATATAAAACCTAAATATTTTTTATAAAAAAAAACGTACGAGTCAAGTTTCAATATGAACCACATAAATGCTTTGTTGTCGGTAAAAATAGCGTAATGAGTTTATGTTATTTAAATTAAAATATTACTAATAAATTATCCGTAGGCGGAGGTACTGCTAAAAAAGGATCGAATTACCTGTATGGACTATTTAATGAAAAATATGAAAAAAAAACAGACAGTGAGCATCCATATTGTAATGGCAACATTGTAATCATATGTTTCCCATGTAACTGTTGGATGTGATAGCAAAGCCCATGCACTCGCCTCTGTAAATAAAAAATCTTTACAAAGGATTAGCAGTGTTTAATCATTTATTTATTTCTGTAGCTCTGCGATTGTGTTTAATTATGACGTTTTTTGGCAACATTGTACAGAAAATTAAATAAAATTATCAACAGAACTGTTCTGATTAATTTTGTTTTATTTATTGATTTTTATTTTTTTCTTCTACAAAAAATATTTTCGTCGTAAATGAAATGTATTAAGTACATACATATTTCATTATATTTTTTTAACTAAAGCAGGCTTTACTTTAAAACTAAAAACAGGCCCGTAACTACAAAACCAATTTTGATAAAAAAAATATGGGACCATCTGAAAAGTCCTCATCACGTCTTTTTGTCTCCACTGCAGGAGCATGACCGTCTCTGTACTACCAGAGCCAAGAGCCAGGGGACTAAAAAGTAATCCCATTCAAACAAAAAAAAATTCTAAATCGGTCGAGGCGACTTCGAATAATCGGTAAAACTCATTAAATTAGTGAAACTACATAGAAAAAAAGATTGCGACGAATTGATAACGTCCTCCTTTTTGGAAGTTGGTTAAGAATGAGAGCACAGATTACTAATAAGATGAGAGCGCTAATAGAATATAGGATGAGTGGTAGCCATGAAGTTAGATGGTGGTATAGTAGCAATAAAAAAATACTACATATGTTTGGTATTTTTCTTTTCTACAAATTCTACAAGTTAGGTGGGTGGTTCGGTCTGTCTCTGTCACAAACGCTACATGCGACAGAGACAGGTGACCCGCGACGGATTCTTGCTATCTCTTTCGCACTTAGCGTTTGTGACAGAGACAGACCAAATGACCGAACCGGCCGCGTGCGCCCGCCTAAAGCCGCGATTACACTACACGATTCGTCGGCGGGGACGATTTCACGCAGGCTTCCTAAATCGGGAAGTGTAATCGCTGACAGGGAGACAGTGTCCCGATATCGGGTGATCGGGGCTTCCCGACCGCCCTGTTTCCCTATTTAGGGCGTAAATCGAGTGATGTAATCGCTGTCCCGAGACAGGGCGTTCAGAAGTGCCATTTTTGAAACGCGGAGTCTCCTAAACGAATGATCTTTCCATACAAAAAACAGTTCGTGTAGTGACTCCGCGTTTCAAAAATGACACTTCTGAAATGAACTTATAAGATATCTTATCTTATACCTTTAAACGAGCAATTCTTGTATGTATGTATATATATTTATTTATAAATTTCTGTGATCTCGAAAACGGCTCTAACGATTTCGCTGAAAATTTGTATATGGGGGTTTTCAGGGGTAAACAATCGATCTATGTTTAAGTTTATAATTTTTTTATTTTGCATTGCTTTTAGACAAGTTTAAAAAAAATTAGTTAATGTTTGAGATGTAACCGAGCAAAGCTCGGTCGCCCAGGTACTATTTTTTAAAACGAGATACTCTTTACTCCAGCATTTTCTTTTTTCCTTTTTTTTACATTTACACCCGCAGGTGCGTTAACAGCGATACCAATTTTTAGGGTACCGTAGTAAACAAGGAACCCTTATAGTTTCGCCATAGGTATCTGTCTGTCTATCCGTCCGCGCTTTTACTTAGCGGCCATAAGTGCTAGAAAGCTGTAATTCGGTATGGATGGACAGGTATATTTATCATGGCAAAAAAGTCGTAAAGTAAAAGCTTGAAAAAAATTTTTTTTATAATCCCTTATAACTGCTAAACGGTTATATACGGATACGTCAAAATATTCACAGCAGTGGTATATATGTCGCAGTTGAATTGTATAATCCGCTGTTATTCAAAAACATTAGCTGTTTGGCATTACAGCTTGGTTTTGTAATATAGCTGAAAATCATTCAGCTAGATCGTCCAATGTGTTACGTTTAACAAACTAGCTAACGTAAGATGGTAGAACGATTAGTTCGGAATTCTGCTACTTGTGGCTTGTGAAGTGTCAGTGTCATAACAACAAATATGGCCTCCCAAAAAGTAAATTCTTTGCCGCGTTCCGGGACTAAGCTGTTTTTATCGACAGACATCGGGGGCATCGTTTGTGATTTTGAAGTGCGAAAGATTGAAAGGAATAAAGCAGACCTTTAGCTTGGATCCCATATTGTTATTTCGACGCCCGCCTTCCGCCAAGATGGAAAATTAACGTGGATCAATTGGCCGTAAGAAATCGCTACGCCATTGAGTTGTCGGGTTTACAAAATTTCTATATCCAATTGCATCGAGCTGATTATCATTCTTCATTGGTGTTTTATGATGTTGAAGACTGAATTATTTAGTAAGGAGTTGAATTGAGGTTTTATTTCCATCCCACGAGTAATATAAAAATAATAAAGAACAACTATTGTCCCCTCATATATTATTTTGTTTCGTAACACAGTTTTATTCAATAATGGTAACCCTATATGTCATCTCAACGCTAGCTGTTTTGTTAAACGTAATTACGTAACTCATGGACAATCGAGCTGAACAATTTTCAGCTGTTTTACAAAACCGAGTTGTATTGCCAAACAGCTAGAGCTTTTGAATAACAACGGAATATACAATTCAACTGCGACATATATAACGAAGTTTAAAGGAAAACTATTAAACTTAAGTAGGGTTTACAAATTAAAAAGTTACAGGTGACATACTTATAAAATGTACTCGTAAAAGGAAATTTCATACAAATTCAATAGAAAATTAGTTTTTAGACATTTTTATTTACTTGCACACATTGCATTGACACGCACTTGGCCAATTATTTGATATTTGGAAAGCACAGGTGCCATCCTTTCGACATCAAGTTCGGCTGACAACTGAGTTAGGGAGGCGATCTAGTGCAGTGTAATCACAACGCCCTGTCTGTCGCCCCTGCTCATCGGCCCGACGGATCGTGAAGTGTATCGACGCTTAACTTTAAAGCGGCGATTACACTTCACGATCCGTCGGGTGTGCCTGTGCTTGCCAAAAATCAAATATTGGTCAAAAAGAAAATGCTGTAGCAAAGAGTATCGTTTTAAGAAATATATATGTACATATTTATTTTAAGTTCATATCAGAAGTGCCATTTTTGAAACGCGGAGTCACTACACGAACTGTTTTTTGTATGGAAATATCATTCGTTAAGTAGGCTCCGCGTTTCAAAAATGGCACTTCTGAACGCCCTGACTCGTGGACAGCGATTACATCACCCGATTCTCCCTAAATAGGGAAACAGGGCGGTCGGGAAGCCCCGATCACCCGATATCGGGACACTGCCTACCTAACAGCGATTACACTTCCCGATTTAGGGCGCCTGCGTGAAATCGTCCCCGACGAATCGTGAAGTGTAATCGCGGCTTAACGTAGGGCCTCCGTCGGAGGCCCTAAGGGCTAGGGGTGGGCAATGGATGAGCAGTCAATAATAAGCAAGATTAATCGATTGACAATAAGCTAGTAGTTTAAAATATTGAATTAAGCCAGAGCAGACGTAGACATTGTCGATGTTTATTGTCCTTTTTATAATCATCGTCTATTTCTTTCCTCTTTGACATTGAAAGAAGAAACTAGATGTAACTTTTAACTAATAATTATAGGTTTAAAAAACGTTGGCTGGTTTTAATAAATAATCGAGTTAAGTAAGTAAGACTAATAAACGATATGTCACCTTTTCAAGTTTACAATCTATTCTTTCGATTTAACCCCGTCAGTTTCCCATCACTACAAATGTCATTCTTTGTTGTCGTATCTGCTGTCACAAATGTCATTGTTTTATCAAACAAATTCACTGTTTCTTGATTTTCACACACAGTTTTTCAGTGAAGAGGTGTCGAGAAGTTGTGTTGTGTTCAAGTAATTGGTTTCGCATTGTGAAGTAAATAATTAGTTTTATGATTACGTTCAAACATCACGTGATAACCGCGGCGCTCGGCATTTTAGCCCGATCGAACCGGACAGTGTAGACGAGTTGTGCAACGTAGCGATCTATTTCAGTTTTTCAAATGTTCCCAGTGATTTCAGTGTTATGATCGATTAGTTATGGGGCAGAGTACGAGTTCAGTGTCTAGTGGTAAAAGGATGAGTAGGCTGGAGAGACAGAGTTCGATTCGGGGGTTTTTACGGCGGAGTATGAAGAAGAAAGCAAAATTGAGCCATACATTTAGTTTGCCGCCTTCGAACGACTCGGGGTGTTCTGCGGAGTACCCTGAGCTGATGAACGTGAACACGGCGACAGAGGAGCAGCTGATGACACTCCCTGCGGTGAACCGGCAGCTCGCGCGCGAGATTGTGAGGCATAGGCAGATGATCGGTGGTTTTAAGCGAGTCGACGACCTTGCTCTTGTCTCAGGTGAGAACTGAACTTGTGTATTGTACAGTAGACTAGCAAGATCACATTTATTATAGGTGGAAATGTTCGAGACAATAACTACAATATCTGGCAGAGCCGATTGTGACGAAAACTTTTTGGTAGGGAAAAAAAAAATACGTGTACCTAGCAACATTTCAGCCCCCATTATGGTTTAGAAAATTTGAAATTTTGTGAGGAGCCTTCTATTAAAGTTTTATCTATAAAAAATATGAATTCTTAAATCTGTGCCAGACATTGTACAGTTGAGCCTGTTCGAGTATACAAAACAAACAAAATTTCAACTTAATCTTTTGTTCTCTCTTCATTTTGAAATCATAGGGTCTCGGGCCTTTAATCTCTGGATGGTTACAAATATCTCTATCTTAAGAAATGTTGAATTTTTGTAAACAGTATTCCAAATTACAAGGCTATAAGGATAGCTAAAAATGTTTATATCACTCACTTTTCTTTCTGCTCAATACAATAGTAACTATTATGTGAGTAAATTGTAGTTTGTATTAACGATAATAGTACGAGATAATTTATACATAAAGTAATTAAGTATTTATACAAAAAGTTTATACATACACCTATAGTGTGTAAGCAGAAAAACATCTATATATCTATTATACAAACTTTCACATTCATAATATGATCGAAATTAAAACATGTGTCGGAGCGTGATAATGCTGTTACAAATCTATATTTGATAATATAAGTAGGATTAATTTACAGTTTAAAACTGCAGACATAGAGAAACTAACAAATTGAGTCAATAATAATTACAGCTTCTATCCTCAAATACAAACTAGCAAATTGAGTCATAAACCTGAGACGTTGCAGGCACATTATCTAGATTTGGTCCACACAACAACACTGGCTTACGACTGTAAATGCTAACAATTATTCCGAACAATGAACAATAAAAGTGGCTGTTTTGCTTCAAGTGCAGTAATTGCCAGGCCTTGAAACTTATTCTTGGTATTGAAAATTAACATGATAAGTACTAAGTCTACTTAAACATCTAAAAATATGAAGAACAGAGGGTAGAAAAGTATTAGGATCCTCTAATTATTTTCTTCGCACATTTGCGAAAAACACGACTTTTGGCAAATGTGTGAAGAAAAACTTCACATTCTCACTTTAAACTGTAAACAGAATTTAAAAAAATACTTTGGAGGTATATCTAGGGCTAAGTCAAAACAAAATTTTAAATGATATCTCCGTTTCTTTGTAAATAATTCATTCCAAATAGCACTGGACCCCAAAAAACTGAAGTAATAAATAGAAAGACTGGACTGTTACTCACTGTGGCAACTGCATGAATAGTTCGTTATTTGACAATCCTACGCAGATCCTTGCACTTACCAGGACATAAAGTATCTGACTTAATTCATATTATATTATAACAAAATAAGATTTGCCAAATTTCATTACAATCCTCTTAAATAAGTGGTTGATGCATTATTAAATTATACACTTTGTGTTTATATTGATATTAGTAGGATATACATATAGAATAAATAGAAATAGAATAGAATATATCTATAAATAAACTTCCTTAATATAACATACTACTCAAAATAATGTAGAGTCATTAATTAGTTACAAAACTAATTACATTATTTATTTGCAAATGTATAATTTTCCTTATTTATTATAAATTAGCATCAAATGTAGGATATTAATTCTAAGATGGTTTTAGTAACAGTTCACACATTGACTGCCTATTTTATTTTTAGGATTAGGAGCAGAGAAATTAGAATTACTAAGGCCAGAAATATGCATTAAGAAACAGTTGTCACGAACAAGTTCCTGTACACAGTCATTGGATAGTGTAAGACTATCTGGAGAGAGTAGACTATGCTCCGTAAACTCTTCCAGCGTTTTCCAACTGCAATGTGTCCCTGGCCTTAACCAGGAGATCGCAGCAAACATTGTAGACTACAGAAACAAGAAAGGCCCGTTCAAATCTCTGGACGACTTAATAAAAGTACGAGGAATGGATACAACAAAGTTGTTAACAGCAAAACAACATTTAAGTCTAGAGTTAAGAAAGTTTGAGAGCATGCAGATGTTAACAAATGGACATGTGAACGGTTGGGCAGAACCGTCTCCGTCTCTAAGTCATGTATTATTGAATGGGTCAATACCAAAGTCCAGATTTTCATTTCCAAAGTTACCAAACGGCTTTGCGTCAGCTCCTGTAGATGATATACTGGAATTGCTGTCTGCGTACTCGCACAGGCCGTTGCTAGAAGACGTGTTTGCATACGAGAGAAATGGAGTAAGGTGTTGCCGAATAGCATCGTGGAATTTACACCAGCTCAGTTTAGACAAAATTAAGAATCCGGGCGTTCGAGAAGTAGTCTGTCTGACTATTTTGGAAAACAAGTAAGTGACTTTTGGATTCTTTTTTTAATCAAACAGTTTTAAATGAACTGAGGTATATGCTGTACACCTGCCTGCCTTAACTACCACATCATGAAATCCATCGCAAAATTTAAGATTAAGATATAAATATTTAAACACACTCAGTAATAGCAGTTTGTCTACAATTAGAGGAAATTTTCGCACTTTAGAAGCGTTGTTGATGTTAACGAGAGTTTTAGCCAGTTGTATTGAGACGCCTTATTTGCGTGCTATCTTTAATATCGTCCTTATATATAGTTTACTTCATTTGTTTTTATTCAAATTGAATACTAAAATAAATAATTTAAAACTAAAGGCCGACTTCACCCCCAAACTACACAATCGATTTAGATATGATTTATATGAGACCGCCTTGCAAGTATAGTATACATACCCTATCAAACAAAAAATAATTCCAAATCAATCCAGAAGTTTTCGAATAAACACACAAAAAAAATCGCGACGAATTGATAACCTCTTCCTTTTTTGGAAGTCGGTGAAAAAAGAATTTGGGTGATTATATTATTCTAGTTACTAAGTATACCTATATTTATTATGCAACCAATTAATATACGTTATTGTTAGCCGGAGCTATCGATATCAATTAGGGCCGGTAGTTATCGTAATTAGTTAGGTAATCGGCTGTTACCATAAAATACCAAAAGTAAAGAAATGTCTCATATGTAGATGACACTGGAAAACGGGTGTGGGTTCAACCACCTTGGAGCGCAAATATTGAAACGCTACCAACGGTTTTTTGTATGGAAAAAATAATTTGTTTAAGGACCAAAAATTGCACTATTGAGCATTCAATATTCGGCACTAATGTAAGTCGAAGTAAAAAAACTTACCTCTGATATTGGTCAGATCAGACTTTAATTCAATTTTATTTACATTTGATCGTTTTTCAAACAAAGTTTTCTTTTATCGGACGTAATTTTATCTTAACATGTTTCAACGAAGTCTGTCGAAGTTGTAAGTAGGTATGTTCGCGGAATGACAAGTCCTAAGGGTTGGTCTGGCAGCACGGAACAACACTTTCGCATGCTGCTATCTTTTTCTGTCGCTTAGAACCGTCATTAGCTAGGGGGAGAGAGTGCGACGGCATGCTATAACACCGGCCGTGCAGCGTTCCGTTGCTCTCGCTCGATTTGTAATATGACGGTTCTTCTTCTTCTTCTTCTTTGCGTGTCGATGGATTTTTTATATTTGATCAGCCCAGTAGTAGGCCACTTCAACGGCTTTATCGTTAGCCTGAAGTAAACGGTTCTGAGCAACAGAAAAGGATAGCAGCATGCGAAAGTGCTGTTCCGTACTGACAGATGACGATACGTACTTAGTGTATGTGTTTTAATTGTTTTTTAGGGTTCCGTAGCTAAATGGCAAAAACGGAACCAATTTACCTAGCAATTTACCTTTCATTCAATCAACTCAAATATAAAAATTAAAAAAACACATTACAAGACTTTTATATCATGTTGCTACTACGGAACCCTTCATGGGCGAGTCCGACTCGCACTTGGCCGCTTATTTGAAAAGCTAATCTCTGCTATTGTTTTAATTACGCTTTATTGATTATAATCGTCCCTCCCATCTACAGTCCCGTTATTTTGTGCATATAGTACAGTTATAGTATCAAGTATGTACCGGATATGTGGGGGACAGAGGTCATCTTTATCATGTTTATTGTCCATACCAATATCCATTTTTAATCTGACAGCTACAATACCTAACCTAGTATGTTTTATAATGACATAGATGGATAAGTACTTACCGCGTTTGAAATCTAAACTCGTAACGTGTTGCTGGTTGCATACTTAGCTATGCTGCTTGGGAGCCCGAGATCCGCTTCCCGCCTTTTTCTAAATGGAGAAGAAAAATCCGGGTCCCGGTAGCCCGTCTAACGGCAATTCTCCAGTTGAAACTGAAAATTTCAACTGTCTTCTTGGGATAACTGGTTCATGAGATACAGCCTGGTGACAGACAGACGGACAGCGGAGTCTTAGTAATAGCGTCCCGTTTTTAGGGTTCCGTAGTAAACAAGGAACCCTTATAGATTCGCCATGTCTGCCTGTCTGTCTGTCCGCGGTCCTACTCAGAAACTACAAGTACGAGAAAGCTGTAATTTGGCATGGATATGTATATTAATCATGGCAAAAAAGTCGTAAAATAAAATCTGGAAAAATATTTTTTTTAAGGTTAGCTGCCATACAAGTAAAGAGGTAGTCAATTTTTTTTTTCTCGACAAGCACATTGTGTGGGGTGTCGTTGAATAGGTCTTTCAAAAACATTGTGAGCTTGTTAACACCATTTTTGTATTTAGGGATCCGTTTCTGAAATATTTGGGTTTAAAGTGAAATTTTTTGTTGGAGGCAAGTGTCCTCTATCTGCTAAACGGTTATATATGGCCACGTGAAAAAATTCACAGCTATAGTATATATAATGTAGTTTAAAGGAAAACTATCAGAGCTAAGCAGGGTATACAAATTAAAAAATTATAGGCGATCAACTTATAAAATGTACTCGGAAAAAGAAATTTCATACAAATTCAATAGATAATTAGTTTTTAAATGTTTAGTAAGTTGGCATTCGGAACTACGGAACCCTACACTGCGCGTGGCCCGACACGCACTTGGCCAATTTTTATTCTTTGGGTACGGACCCCTATTATATATGGGTATATATGTATTTATACATATACCTATATATATTATAGTTGCGATAAGACCGCCTTTTGATATCTGTTTTATGTTATCTTCTTTTCTGTATCATCATCATGTTTTGGTTAATTAAAGATTTTAACTAACTACATATATACTTGGTAGGTTTATATTGATTAACTTAGCCAAAAATAAACCGAACTAACATTCGATTGCTATCAGAGCAGCAAGGTCGTTTCTAAAAAAAGCCATCCTTTCCTATGAGGAAGTTTAATATTCACACTTCCTGCTGTCTGCGTTCCGTTTGCAGAGCTCCAACTGGCCATGGTAATGAATGGCAGCATTCCTAGATACTTACCTTTTTAGGATAGTAGACACCTGGTCTGAGTCTTGCGGGGTTCTTTATCTAACCCCCGACAAAAAAGAGGGTTAGTTATAAGATGACTTTTTTAGAATGGTAGACACCTGTTCTGGGTTTTGTGGGGTTCTCTATTTAACCCCTGACTAAAAAACAGAGGTGTTATAAGTTTAACGCTAATCTGTCTGTCTTTGTCATCGTATATCTCGAATGGATGGACCGATTCCCCTTGCGTGGTTCTTATGTATGTTTGATGAAAATCGGTTCAGTTGCTTTAAAGTTATTGGGATTATCGCTTGAAAGTCGGGGTTTTTTTATTTACCTGGCAAATAATAGTTCCCTTTATATCATGCTAACACTTACTAAAGTTAAACATCATCAGTCGAGCATATTTTCCCGGTTGTATCCTCAGCAGTAATGTTTCAGAGCCTGGGGTCCACCAAGGAGATTTGACTATAGTTTCATTACAGCCGTATAAAACGTAAATAATATATTTTCTTTTTTAACAGATTATCGATACTAGCCATTCAAGATGTGATAGACAAAGGGGCCTTGAAAGAGATCTGTGATGAGTTGAACAGTGCCAACTTAAGAAGAGTGAGAGAGTGGAAGTCCAACAGCAGGAAGTGGCAATACTGCATACCAGAGAGAGAAGGGAGGTAAGACATGAACTCATCTTTTTCTACAGGCTGACTGGTAAATATCCTTGCATATTGAAAGGGGGCACTCAGTAATCGATTCTCGTTCCAAATATATATTAAAAAGATAGGTAAGTTGACCAAATTATCCAATAAAAACAAAAATGGTTAACAACTTGCCGAGGTAGGTAGGTAGGTACCGAGCGCGAGGCGAGCGCGTAGTTTCCAAACATTCCAAGACTTTGCGCACAAAGATTACTTAAATTATTCTTTGTAAATAATAAGTATTTTGTTGGATATATATTTTTTGACGTTACTTGTGATCATGACGTATAATGTCCTTAAATATGACGCTTGATTTACCAGTCAGCCTGTACACAATTAGACATACGGGCTGTTAACAGTAAGTGATCAGATCTTAAACACTTTTATCTCTTCAGGTTAATTTTAGTTAATTCTAGCTATATTTAAATCTTAAAACCAAAATAATAAGGGCTCTTACAGATAGGCGTGTGCTCTTTCAAAAAACATATACATACATAATATAATATATTACCCTTTTGCAGTCGGTTGAAATGCCTATTTATTATGCAGAGATCAATGAGTGGATTGATCTTGGCATGTTTATTGTTCACAATCAATGTTGATCAATATTGATCAAATTCTTTTGTGTTCGCGTGCCTTCATCGGATGTGATGAATAATCGATTTGGATATTGAAAAACATATAACATCGATGTATATAGGCTTCTATCGTCACTTGTTAGGGAAAATTGTACAAAGGCGTAACGTAGCGCGAACTTATAATTTTTCAAAACTAAAAACCGATTTACAGGCTTCTTTGAATAGTCGGTGAACATACATAAAGAAGGAGGACTTTCAAAAAGGAGGAGATTTTATCAATTCGTCGCGATCAATGTTTTTTATGTATTTTCACCTATATTTTTCGAAAACCGATTTGGAAAATTATTTTTTAGTTTGGAAGGGCATACTTGTCAGGTGATCCCATAGAAACTTTCAAAATCGGTTGTGTAGTTTGGGAGATTAGTAGTTTTGAAAAATTATATTGACAATGAAGGACGAAAGTTAGCACTCGTCTAGCATGGGTGACATGGCTTACATAAGCTACATGGCAAATTGTTTTTATCTTTATTTTTTACCGACATACAAAAGGAGGAGGTTATATATCAGGAGATAGAGGAGGTGATCCCAAAGAAATTTTATTCGTCGAAAAATCGGTTGTGTAGTTTGGAGGTGAAGTGTGTTTTTTAGTTATGAATTTTTTTTGTATTGTATTGTAAATTCTTTATTGTACATAAATTGACACAAGTTAAACATAGATGAAACACAACAGTACAAAGGCGGACTTATCCCTGTCAGGGATCTCTTCCAATCAACCCTACAACCAGAGGAGATTATATTGAAAAATTATAATTATATTGAAAATGAAGCATGAAAGTCAACACCGATATTCATGTCACACGGTTGACATGACTCACACAAGCTACATGGCAAATTGTTTTTGTCTTTATTTTGACCTTTGAGATGGAGCCGCCACATAAATAGATAAGTTTTACCTAACTAGCGTTTCACTGAAGTAAACACCACGTGACGTTAAATAGTTTATGCTCTCAAATGGAGGAAAGTATCGATTATCGCTTAACGATGTTTGTCGTTTAATTTTAAATTCTGTGGTCACTCAGTATGTTTCAGTTCCACGCCATTTAAGTAAATGACTTGTTAAATAATTTTTCTAAACTAAAAAACCCCTTTTATTTCAATCTACACAACCGATTTTGATAAAATTTCTATGCGACCACCTGACAAGTATATACTTTCAAACAAAAAAGATTTTTCAAATCAATCCAGGCGTCGAATAATCTGTGAACATACATAAAAAAAGATGGCGACGCATTGATAAAACCTCCTGAGTCCTTATTGGAAGGCCTATAAGTATGTTCACCGATTTGGAAAACATACTTAAAAGAATAAAAGATCGCGAAGTATTGATAACCTCCTCCTTTTCCGAAGTCGGTTAGAAACAGAATTCAAAATAAAACTTTTCTAAAAATATTAGCCTTGGGAGAGGCCGTTGTCCTGTCCAGCAGTAGACGTTGTGCGGCTAAAATGATGATGATGATGACGTGTGTGGGCAGTAAGACAATTTACAAATAAGTATATTTTTTTTTTTAAATGTTTATTTTTATTATTTATACTTTAAAAGAAACTTATAAGTAATCTGTGCCCTGGGCTCTGTCCACCCCGTTGGGGATTGGCCTGATAGTGTATCTATATCTGGTTGTATAATAAATAAATAAATAAAAATATATTGGGGCAAATAACACTGATAAGCAGCCCCAAAGTAAGCTTAAACTTGTGTTATGGGGCTTATATTATGGGATAGTAACTCAGCGATACTATATTTTATGATAAATTCTTATATAAATAAACACCCAAGACAATTTGGAAAAGGTCATTCTCCAACTTGCCCTGGCAGAGGACAACCGGCGGACTAGCGTGGTTTCCACTGCACCACGGAGGTAGGCTGTATTTAATTTTTAAAAACCAAAAACCGACTACACCCCCAAACTACACAACCGAGTTTGATAAAATTTCTAAGGGACCATTTCGTGAGCATTACCCCTTTCAAACAAAAAATAATTTTCCAGATCGGTCCAGGCGTCTTCGAATAATCGGTGAACATACATAAAATAATATATCTCGACGAATTGATAACATCTTTTTTTTAATAGTCGGTTAATTAAATTTATTCTTGCAGGGAAAGCCTAGGCTTCATATACGACGCGGGCGACACCACAGCTACAGTGGAGGTGGTCGACGACTACACGGACGACTTGAAGAGACTGCAGGACGAAGTCGCAGGTCTTCAGAGCGAGCGGTTCACTGCGTCCGCCCAGGGTGAGTGTGTTTACTTAAGTACTTGTTACTGCAGGACTCGGTCAGCTCCGTACAGCGGGAGACGACGGGGACAAGCACGGTGTCACTTGACAACTTGTTATGTCAAGACTGTCATCACTGTGAAAGCATACATAATAATATCTTTCGAAGTCCGTTTTGGATACAATTTCCACCATGAGACCACCTGACAAGTATGCCCTATCAAACAAACAATAATTTTCCAAATCGGTCCAGGCGTCTTCAAAAGCCTACCCGCCCACATCCGATAATTGGTGACCGATTTTTTGTAGGTGAAAAATAGAACGTGCTGATTGCAATACTGATTGCAACGCACACGTATCTACAAAAAGTAGGTCAGAAATTAATTCAAAAGAAAATCGGCCCGACTATCGGTCCTACGAAAAGGCTGACGTGAGCGCGGCCACTAATCGGTGAATATACTGATATATAATATACAAAAAAGAGATTCTGACGAATTTATAACCTCCTCCTTTTCGGTCGGTTAAAAGAGACATTACAGAGCGGTGTCACCTTGAGACGATCGAAGAGGTGCGTCGTGCGCTGTCACCAGTCATAATCCGATTATGTCGAGTGCGTGTTACGCTATGTTACAATATAGGATAATGCTGAATCGAGAACTCTGTAGATTAATACCCGACTCTACCGCGGTGTTGGGTAAAGTTGGAAATAGTTAGAGGCAGTTTGTTATTTTGCCGAAAAAATTTTACATCCCCTGAGGTTCTACGGGATCCTTAAATTTTTCATATTTACTTTTTGTTAACCCCCAATGAGGCCTATGGGGTGTTATAAGTTTGGTGTTATAGCATTTAACCTACTTATTCATAAAAAATTACAAAGGTTTGCTAAACCTATATTGGTTAAAATATGTTTTCCTTTTTTTTATTACATACATACATACATACTATCACGTCTTTATCCCTAACGGGGCAGACAGAGCATTTTGGGTCTTGCGGCTCTATGCAGAGCTCAGGGCCGCAAGACCCAAAAGCCACTTTTAGCGTCATGGTGGGCGAGAAGATGGTAAAGCAATCAATACAGTGATGGGTTGCTAGCCGCATCGCCTGTTAATATGATTCGCATTTTCGTCCATTCCCTCGATCGGCTTTTACGATCTGCGCGGGAAGAGAAGCAACTGATACATTCTATGTTTTTTCTTTTCTCCCAGACCAGCATGGAAGAGCTTTTTTTTATTGCAATGTCAAAAATTAAAAAGAGTGATAGGGCTAAACATATTTTAACTACAAAAACCAACGTTTGTAAATTATTATAAATAAGGCAGTAAGTGTTAAATTATTTTTACATACCTACCTATATGTTATTTTCTTTACATGTACCTATAAGATACAAGATGTAGGTAAAAAAAAACAAAAATATTTTTTGCTACTTAGGTACCTATCGTATTATATGTTAACATGCGCTAAAGCATAAACACTTGGAAGTTATTTTCTGTAGATTTTTATTTTGCGCTATTTCACTGAGGCAGAACTAACAGCTGACGAATGTTTAACGCAATTGCCTCAATTCTCGTAATTCGCACACCCCGCAATTCCCCACTGATTCGCTAAATCACCTGCTCGCTGCTCTAAACCCGTGCTAAACGTGCCTAATTAGATTATGCGGATAAACTGATGAATACACGAAATTAACGCTAATTTCGCCATTAGTAAGATTTCAGAGTTTCACACGATCAAGTGTTTAATCCTTATTTGTTCATTTGACTTTGTTGAAATCGTTAGGGCGGATTGATATTGATCATATTTTAACCAATCAAGTGCGGCTTGCATCCAGCGCCTTCCAGCGACCTTGGTTAGGTCGTCAGACCACCTTGTGGGTGGGTGATTACCTCGCACTAGATCGGTCATTTTGGAAATCTTTGGGAGAGGCCTATGTCCAGCAGTGGACGTTGTGCGGCTGAAATGATGATGATGATGTTTTTACCCGATTTTAGGTTAATTAATGCAGAAAATGTCTAGCAATCCATCACTATATTAATTGCTTTTCCATCTGCTCGCCCATCATCCGCTAAAAGTGTGGTGGCTTTTGGGTTTTGCGGCCCTGGGCTCTGTCTGCTTAGCCGCAAGATACAAAACGTTCTGTCTGCTCCATTAGGGATAAATATGTTATTGACCGAGCGAGCGAAGCGTCTCAGTTTCGAGATTGGCCAAAAATTCTTTTGTCCGTCTGTCTGTCTGTCTGTCTGTCTGTCTGTCTGTTCTCGCCTACAGGTCGCATTTCTTAACCAATTGTCATGAAATTTTGTAAGCAGATTTAGCAACCAAATAGATTTTTTTTGTCGAGCCAGTTTTTCGAAATTTTTCAAAATGGCGGAAATATGGGGGTTTAAATTTTTAAAACTGTCATATATCCGCCATTTCAAAATATTTTCAAAAATTTCATTAGACTTTTTTGTTGCCATTATAAAAAGGATTTTATTTTTATTTGAACAACTTTTTTATACGTTATACTTAAACCGGTAGGGTGACTCGCGAAGTCTAGTTGACTGAGCCGTGACGGATATACAATACAAATCTTCTTACAATTTATACTAAAACTATTTAAGGGTGAATTCAGTCCGGGTTACTGAGCAACTTTCTTAAAAATACATACACCCTGGGGTCCCGAAGTAATTTCTCTGAATGACTATTACGGTTATTATTTTGAGTTTCATAAGTAGTTCTTAAAAAAAAAGGTTTTGCTTATTTTATGATTAGTTTTTTTTTCAGTTTTTGCTTATTTTGATTGATTGTTGGCTTGTTTATTAAATTTAGCAATATTGTTAAGCGAATTTTCGTTCAATCGCTATCGCTGCTTGTCTGTGCTTCCGTAGTAGTATTAGTAATTATGCTACGAACTAATAAGAGATCAACAGCAACCAAAGCACGCTAAGTAGCTTTACGAAGAGAGTAAGAAACCAATGAGCAGCGGCATAGAGCCATGGCAATACAAATAAACATATAAACGGAAACCCATTAATAGTTTTCTGCTTTTTCCAACAACGAACTGACTTTGTCATTTGAAAAATGATGGGTAATTTTTCGGTAAAAGACTACTGGTATAGAACTGAATTTCAGCATCACGGTAGACCTCATATCCATGGCATTGTATGGTTGGAAGGTGCTTCTGACATTTCAGAGCTAGATCGAAAGTCGTTTAAAGAAAGGGGTGTGATTGCCAACTATTTTGGAAATTTGGTCACAACCATGACTCCGCATATTGGTAAACCTGCACTGGATGAACTATCGCATCCAAATCAGGTACATTATTCTGAAATAATAATCGCGAGGTCTAAGTTCGTGGCGAACTACTAGTAGTATGTTTGTATATATTTGTAATGCAAAGAAACTGCTATTAAGGGTTCTAGGTACTTCATAATTTTTTTCGTCAATAACATTTGACGAAAAAAATTATGAAGTCTGTGGTATTTCAAATAAACCCCATGTTTTATTTTGTTTTACATAAAAA
The DNA here is from genome assembly GCA_963555685.1 of Acrobasis consociella. NCBI lineage: Eukaryota > Metazoa > Arthropoda > Insecta > Lepidoptera > Pyralidae > Acrobasis > Acrobasis consociella. Next base: position 3,523,461 of record OY743106.1, read on the forward strand.
AAAATTAATTTGATTTAATTTGTTGGAAAATTGCGGATTATAGCTGTACAATTAATATAAAAGAAAATGAAATATTTAGAAAGATGTCACACTATAAGTAAGTAAGTAAAAATACTTTATTGCACCAAAACACATAAAAATAACATTTAACATACAGGCTACCTTTAGGTGACAGGATTGGCTAATAAAAATAAGTACCCGGGCGACCGAGCTTTGCTCGGTTACATCTTAAACATTAACTAATTTTTTTTTAAACTTGTCTAAAAACAATGCTAAATAAAAAAATATATATAAACTTAAACATAAAAAAAAACAAAAGTAAGTCACCGAGTGGGATTCGAACCCGTAACACTCTTTCTAGCGCTCTCGCTATCCTTAACCACTGAGCTAAATCAAGGCGGTCGCGGCGCGACGAAATTAGCGACCATATTCTGCGTGGAAAGAAAAACGCACGAAAACTCGAAAACACGCGTTTTCCCAAACATAAAACTAATCTAGATCGATTGTTTACCCCCGAAAACCCCGCATATACAAATTTTCAGCAAAATCGTTAGAGCCGTTTTCGAGATCATAGAAATTTATAAATAAATATATATATATATATACATACAAGAATTGCTCGTTTAAAGGTATAAGATATTAAAATAAGCATATGTAAAAAAAAAAAATAAGGCCAGATAAACTAGCTATTGCTGGCTGTGATTTCACTGGGTTCTAACACATTCTTACTCTTGAAATGTATAGTTAACTCAAGATCAAGATCAAGGTGTCTTATCATGTCATTGTCATACTCTGAAAATAAGTCGACTTGTTTGCCAAGAGCTAATCTTTTCACTCTTCCGCATTAAGGGCTTCAATCCACGTTGTATGTTTGTTTTTTTTTAATATAGGCCTGTGTTGACATTCTGTATGATATAAAGTGTTTACGATTACTTACATAAATATTATATCATTAGAAGTATTGTACTAAGTATAGAATATAAGTGTTTGTTATGATTTTACCGTAGCTATCACTACAAAACTAATAAATTGTTGTTTAATGCCGTTGTAACAGGAAGGAAGGTTCTTAATTTAAGCCCATGGCACAGAATTAATAATAGTATCCCATGGGCTACAAGTGGCATTTTAAGCCCGTGTCGCACACGTGAAATAGCATACAGCCTTAGATTGCATATTTATGGCACATAACATCACATTTTTGATTTGGCGAAACCTAAATCCTGAGATCAGATATATTATTTATATCACCACTGCGAGTATTAATCAATCAATATTATCCATGAGAACAACTTGTTTGATTTTTCCATACATAATTTAGAATGTAAATACAGGGTGACTTTTAACCACCAGCCAAGTTTTCGAGCAAGTCTTGTCCATGATATTGAATAAGTTTCCATACATACAATTAACGAAACATGAAAAAATATTCGGCTTTCTATACAAACCACCGTTCGGCCAAACGGATTTTGTATAAGAAAACAATTTTTTTATCAATTTTTAATAACTTTTTTGCAGAAAGTAGTTTTTAATATATTACGGACTGAACTTGCCTAATAAATTTGGCTAGTGAGTAAAAAGTTATCCTGTATAACACCAATAAAAATTAACCTCAGCAAGCTAGTATTTCGTAGCGGTCGGCAATTTACCGTGTTTTCATTGCTACGCTATCCTTGCATGTTACTGACGTATACAAATTAATGTAATAACAAGTGCCTTATGTCATAGGTTTATATCAACATTTAAAAACATATAACAAGTCATATTAGAAACTATTTAAAAACCGATCATGCGGATATTTTTATGCCCATAGAGATACACAATGAAGTCTAGACAAGACGAAGCAATGCTACTGCTTGAAAACCAATCATGCCAATAATTTTTAGCCCATAGAGATACACAATCCAGTCTGGACTAGGCAAGGCATTAGCTACTACTTGAAAACCAACCATGCGGATATTTTTAAGTCCATAAGAATTCACAATCGAGTCTAGATTAAAAACCAGTCATGCCAAGTATTTCAAGCCCATAGAGAAACACAATACAGACTAGACTAGGCAATGTATTAGCTACTGCTTGAAAACCAATTATGCGCATATTTTTAAGCCCATAAGACACAATCGAGTCTAGATTGAAAACCAGTCATGTCAATAATTTCAAGCCAATAGAGATACACAATCCAGTCTGGACTAGGCAAGGCTAGCTTCTGCTTGAAAACCAACCATGCGGATATTTTCAAGCCCATAGAGATACACAATCCAGTCTAGACTAGGCAAGGCTGGCTCTGCTTGAAAACCAATTATGCGGATAATTTCAAACCCACAATCAATTCACAGATAATCCATAGTAGACTATATAGGCAAGGCAGCATTGGCTAACAATTGATGTATGCGAAATAACGAATACAATGCTCAATAGACTAATGTAAATTAATCAAAATAAACATGCATATCGGTCACATAAGCATGTAGTAAATAAAGTACAGATGGGGCGCCTCGTGCAATGTGCAATGCACTTTAATAGAGTTGCCGTTCCATTTTATTTTTGCAATACCCAACAGGGTTCATGTTGTACTTAAGAACAGTGGTAATATTAGTAAGACTAAGAACTGATGTATGATATGAATGCAATAAATGAATTGAATTGAATTGAATTGAGTGGTATAACTGGGATTAGATCGGATGCGTATTTAACTAAAGTTGAGATTTTGGCTATTGTGACAAGCACTTTTTTTTTACGGAAAATCTCCCGCGATCCCGGGAAATTCTAATTTAAGTGTATTGAAATTTCAGCTAAGCAAAAGTCAAAAATTAATTTTAGACAAATATATATCCGATTATTCTATCCTTAAAAATATGGTAGAATAGCAGAGAGTGGGTAGGGACCAATACTGAACTGGGTTTCTTCCGGCGTAATCTTCCCAGCAGTAGTCGTTCCGAAACGCTAGTAGTTTTTGGCTTTTGCACTAAAATAATATTCTAATAAAATAATAACCTTCAATAAGAAATAAATTTATCCTACATTGAATAAAATATTTTGACTTTGATTTGAGCTAGATACAAGATTCATTTGGGTGGCCTAGTTTCACGAAGCCTTCTGGTTTATTTAGACACGACTGGCATGAGGTCTGCTAAAAAAAATCTCATCCATCGCAATCACATGCGAGGCCAAGTAGACCGCGAGGACGTGCTATTTCTATATATATGCTATTTCCAACAAGTCAAATCAGATACTATTTCTAAACGTCAAAACACTTTATGGGATTTTGTATGAAATACAGGCAGATGACGTCATAGTGTTTTGAAGTCAAATGGCGTTCTTATTATCAGTTTTTCTGCAAGAATAAATTAAAATCACGTTAAATGGATATGTTCAAAGACAAGTGACATTATTTTGCGACGTTTTATAATATCAGAATAAAATAATTTATTTTTGGCATAGGAAAATACCTAATTAAATCCACGTCTGATAACACGAGCCGAAATGCTTTACATACTTGATCTATCTCCATACTATTTGTTTCATTTTCGCTAGAGATATTTCTGTACACTCTTATATTTTGTGACACCTGTGCGCGGTAGGTTGTTATGACGTCATTATAATGTTTGGCATACTTGAAATCTGTTGGCGGATGTTCTATTGTCACATTATAATACAAGAAAGAAAAGAATAGGTCATTAAACTGTGTATGAAGCTGAATTTCGTACCTATTCTTTTTTTCAACGCATCAATTTTGACGTTTGAATAGACTTAAATACTAAAGTCTAAATTATAATTATTGTTGTATTTTAATTTAATGTTACCAAAGATGTTACCAACTGATTTGTGTAAATACCTCTCCAGTCTAAAATCCTTAGTTTAAGATATACATTATAGTTATTATAGACGCCGATCAAAGACGCCTAGACCGATTTGGAAAAGTCCTATAGAAATTTTATCAAAATCGGTAGTGTAGTTTGGGGGTAAAGTCGGTTTTCAGTTTTTGAAAATTTATTGGAAGTCCGTTAAAAATGAGTCTGCATTTTGTGCACCAGATACTTACGTACAAGCTAAGATGAGTTTAGATGAAGCAAAAGAGGTTTGTCAGGATCGTAGCAAGTGGAGGTCCATAGTCTCTGCCTACCCCTGCGGGAAACAGGCGTGATATTATGTATGTATGTATGTATACTTACGAACATGTCAACATATGTTTTTAAATTTACTCTAAGCCAACTCTTTACAATTGTTTAACCTACTAAAACGAATGTTATCTTTATCGACTGCACAACACGCGACATACAGTGGGCCAGTCGTCAACGGTAACACGTTGGTTGTAAAATGTACTCTGTACCAACGTTGTTAAGTTTTTAGCTGTTAGTCTTGATATGCAACTGGCAGTACACACAATAAAACTTGGAATAACGAAACTAGTTTTTGTTTGAGGCAATTTTAAAACGGCGCGCACTCAATGTTCAAAACTTTTCGTCGGTTATGTAAGGTTTTCAGATAGGAATAGGCAATGTGAAAATTGTTTTTTTTTCATGTTAAAGGTACTTATACATACAGGGTTACTCGTAAGTAGACCTGATCCTTTCAGAAGGTGATAGTAGGAGTGAGTACAAACAAATTTTACTATTGTATGCTACTCTTAAGGTTTTTGTTAAAAAAACCACCATTTTAGGTAGAAAATTAATCAGTTCACATAAATAAAATTTAAATCGTATCGATCCCAAGGTGACTTTTTATAAGAAAAACCAAAAATATTAACAGAGGGAGTCTAATAGTAAAATTTGTTTGTACTAACCCCTACTATCACCTCCTGAAAGGATCAGGTCTAGTTACCAGTAACCCTGTATAAGTATTATGTGCCATTGTTACTTGAATAAATGTCGTGAAAATTAGAAGCAAAAACAATATTACTATATTATTATGTTTCTGTAACACAATATTGCATGAAAGTCAGGTCGTCGAGTGTATTTATTCCACTAAATTTGGAGGTTCAGTGCTGAAACAAATGATTTGAGAGGAAAATGAGATATAATTTACAATTTTGTCTTGATTAAGCCCTAGATAACCCTTCAAACTATTTTATAAACTACTGTTTATTACAGTTTAAAGTGAAAACGTAAAGCTTTTTTACACACATTTGCGAAAAGCGGCCACTTTTGGAAGTAGAATTTTATACTATCAATTTAGTTTTGATTTAAAAATCGCGCAAAAATTACCATGCTTCTCCTTGTTTCAGAAAACAGATTGGGCTGACATCATTGTACAGCATCTAGTTAAAACAATGAATTGTAAAACAAAACAATTATTTGTATGATGTTTAAAATGCTATACTTATAAATATATGTGTGAATGATTATGCTCCAAGTAAATATTTTCTATTTCGAAAACATGACGCAATTTTATCTCTAAAAGATTAATGATATCAGCAGATAAGTCTGCGAATCATGAGATTTAAAGGATGCTCAATTTAAACATGACATGCAAGAATATGTAATATACAAATATCGCTCACCGTGTTAATACGTCGTGGATATGTCGCACTTAAATTGTATAATCCGTTGTTTGACAAAACATCTACCTACACACATTGAACGATCTAGCTAAACGACTTTTAGTTGTTTTACAAAACCGAGCTATAATGCCAAACAGCTAGAGTTTTTGTCAAACAGCGGATTATACAATCCAACTACGACAGATATATTGCGTAGCCCCAATAGTTGCTAGCAGGGTTGCGTGTCCGGACAAATTAGATGGTGTCCGACACGTCCGGCTTTGTTAGGCTTTTCAAAGACCATTTTTCACCTGTCACCTAATCTGAGTTCCCAAGAAAAACAACAATTTTCGTGTCATATTTCTATTTTTGTTCATTTCAGTAGTGGTTTAATATCATAGTCTGCATCTGCTCGTAAAATAGATTAACCTCTTGTATGCCGTTGCGTGGATCTACGCGAGAATGCATCGTTTAACTATTGTGTCTGATATCCGGCATACAAGGGGTTAAGTGTTTTAACCCGACTACGGTGAAGCCAAAAAGAGGTTTGTGTTCGACATGGCGCCCTCTATAGTCCATCATGTAATAAACTAAAAAATAAAATAAATTGAAATCATACAGTGTAGGGTATCAAATGAAAGGGTTCAATTAGCACGTTTCAAAAATATATACATTACTAGCTGTCTCTTCCTGCTGTGCTTGCCTTTAGGTACAGGGAACACTCCATTATATAATACAGTCGTCCGATAGTGACGTCCTATTTCTATGTCAAACCAAATTAGACTTTATAATCATACATTAATGCTCAATGCTGCTTGACACTGAAACGCGGATACGCAATAACGTCCGTCTTGCGTTCCGCTTTTGGAGTAACCCCCCTGGATAGACGTACTTTTCATTAAGAATCCACCCGCAGTCTGGTTGTAGTTTTTTAAACTATATCTTGTGTTAGATGCAGTATTAAATATAACACAGAGAGATTTAATGTCAAAGTTGTTTGCATAATAACTATAACTTGTCCAAGGTTTATAATTTCCTTCCAAGTTTTTGCTTCTAAATAAATCAGTTTTCAGTGAAGAAAGTACAGCTTACTTGTGAATATAAATTGATGCTAATGACTTTGTATGTAATGACTTGTTGAATCAATTCAACGCGTCAGTAATGTAGTCTTGTAGTGGTAGACAATGTACCCGTAAACATAAAGTATGACACATAATTTTTTTTTGAAACGAAATTTCTTTTCTGCCAATATGGACTTGGCGGATGGGGGGCTAGGCGAAAAAAGGTTAAGATTTTTCCGTCACTTTACACCGTCAGGAAAAAAAATATATACATACTATCACGTCTTTATCCCTAACGGGGCAGACAGAGCATTTTGAGTCTTGCGGCTCTAAGCAGATAGAGCCCAGGGCTGCAAGACTCAAAGGCCACTTTTAGCTTGATGTGGGCAAGAAGGTGGATGAAGGAATCAAAATAGTGATGGGTTGCTAGCCGCATCGCTTATTAACATGATTCGATTTTTGCCCTTTCCCTCGATCGGCTCTTACGATCTGCCCAGGAAGAGAAGCAGCTGGTACATTCTAAGTTTTTTCTTTTCTTCCAGACCAGCATGGAAGTATATCAAGGTTATTTTTTCCATATGATTACGTAGGTATATCTATATTGTAAAGAAATACGCTAATAATATTACGATCTAGGCTAAACTCAGACTAATGAGTAATTTTACTTTGACCTAGTTTAATAAAGTACTTTGTCTTACACTGACCTAGTTTTATATATTACTTATTTTATAAGAATGTGTCCATTTGCACTTTTCTTACTGTCTCTATTAAGTGGAAGGCACTATGTACATGTGTCTTTTGTCTTCGTTGTCACTATTTTTCACTATTATACATATTTCACTACTCCTTTTTACCGCCACCAAAAAAAATGTTTCTTCATCTTAGCGAGTTTGTAACTGCTTCTTGAGCTGTGCTGCTTAGGAGAACTGCTGTACCTCTTTTTCCTCTCTAAATATACCTTAAAGGCATATTATAGTGTGGTCATATCACATGTCATAATCGTTGTTTTTGAAACAGTGTTCGCAATAAAGTAAAATAAATCAAAGAAAAATAACACAATTGAAATTGATTATCCAATCTAACGTTAAATAATAAGTCCTTCAATTAAACAATATCAAACTCATAAGATTTGATTTTGCAAATTGTCATGAAAAGCCAAATGTGACCAGTTATGCGGAACGTCCTACAGCGGCCTTATTAAGATCGCCGTAGAGGTCAAATTTGATTGTCTCCATTACATTCAATTGTAGTTTTATAAAGCTGTGTCTATACAAGTATTATACGTTAACTTAAGGCCATACCCAAATTTTCCGGGGTCCAGTGGCGCCGCCATTTAAAATAAATCATTTAAAAGGAAACGGAGATATCATTCAAAATTGTGTCTTGGTCAAGTTCTAGATACCCATTCAAAGTATTTTTTAAACTACTTTTTGTAGTTTTAAGTGAAAACGTGAAGCTTTTCTACGCACATTTGCGAAAAACGGCCACTTTTAGCTAATGTGCGTAGAAAAGCTTCACATTCGCACTTTAAATTATAAACAGTAGTTTATAAAATAGTTTTAAGGGTTATCTAGGGCTTGACCAAGACACAATTTTGAATGATATCTCCGTTTCCTTTTAAATGATTTATTTCAAATGGCGGCGCCACTGGACCCCGGAAAATTTGGGTATGGCCTTAATTTAGATCTGTTAAATACACATTTTATATATATTCAACATTGCAAGGCAATCGGTCATAGATTAGCAGAAAGGTATAAAAACTTATTAAATGTATATAACAAGATGATTTAAATCTTTTTCTGCCTGAACACTCACATTGCGTGAGAACAATAAAATTGAATTTGTATTGTTATAAAATTTTTGCTTCTCTATGCAATGTACGAGTTTATTTGCCAGGCAAATTATAGAAACCCCGACTTTCAATAGTTTCATATGTAGACGCCATCTAGTGATGGGCGTAGGAACTATATAGTAGAATAAATTTTCGTGGCGCGATCTATTATTTGACAGGCAAACTACAAAAAACCCCCACTTTCAAGCGATAACTATTAAACGGCTTGACCGTTTTTTAATTTTCATCAAACTTATATAAGAACCACCGCAAGGAACTTGCTGTCACGTAAAAAAAGATGCCAAAGACCGACAGACAGATATTAGCGTCAAACTTATAACATACAAATACAAATTTGGATCAGCTGATCAGTACTACTTGTATGGGAGGCCAAAACTTAAATTTTCATATTTGGGGAAAGTGGTTCAATATCATGGACAGAATTCATTCTATATTCATTCATAAAATAGTGTCAGTTTTGTAAGACCTCACATATGTTTTTTACCTCACATTCCCCAACCGGTCCCATGGGTCCGGTCGACACAGACGAATCTCAACCTTATTGCATTAACATAAAGTTTCATTTTATCAGGCAATTTTTGACCTTAGCAATTGAATGCTGACAGTATGAACTGGCCTTAACTTGCTCATTAAGGCGGTGAATGGCAGTGGCAGTCCGCATCTTTTCAACGGCTCGTTGCACCCGACCCGCATATCAAGTCAGCTTTCCGATTGCGTGACATTTAAGTACATTATTAATTTATTGTATAATTGTCTGATAAAATATTACGGTTTTATTATATTAGACAGCAGTTAAGAAAGTTTTGGCATTAATTGAATTATAGTAGACAAAAATGCGAATCATCATCCATCACTATTTTGATTAATTTTTTACCTCGTCCACCCTCGCCCACTCTAAAGCGCTGCACACATAGAAAAGACGGGCGCCCCGTCCTTGCCCCGTCCTTTCAGTGTGTTCTGCGACGCGACGTTTCTATACATTCGTCTTATTATAAAACGCAGATTATCTATCAGACCAAATCAAGTTGACATCTAGTAATACGTCATTGTTTCATCTGAAAATGTCAACTATATATATTCTGCGTAAGATAGTCTGGGGTTTATAATAAGACGGATTTTGTATGAAACTATCGCTTGCCGTCGCGGAACAGACATATTCTGCGCCCCGTCCGCGTCTTATTACGTCTTTTCAGTGTATCCTGCCTGCGCCTAAAAGAAGCCTTGCCTTGAAGCTATTCTTCGCACATTAGCTGAAAGGTTCACGTTTTCACTTTAAACCATAACCAATAATAATAATAATAAGGTACTAAAAGGCCTCTTCATGTTGGCTTTGGCCCTATGAACGCCTCAAAGGACCGGGTCCCTATGGACCCGTGGCTGAAAAGCGTACCAACATAATAATAATAAAAAGGTATACGTTTTGGATCTGTATCCCCACGCAAGCCTCTCAAAGGACCGGGGTGAAAAGACCCGTGATTCTCAAAGGAGATACATAATAATAATAATACGAGCCATCACGTGTCCAACTGCTGGGACAATACATATTGCCCATAACCAATAGTTCATAAAATAGTTTGAAGGGTTATCTAGTACTTGATCAAGACACAATTTCAAATGATATCTCCGTTTCCTTCACCGGCAGCACTGGGCTCCAGAAAATTCAGGTGGTCCTGTGGCCGCCGTAAGTCGGTTGTGCGGCCTAAGTTATAAGGTAATTAGAAATTTATACCTTAACAGTTATGTATTCTAATAAGGAACTTGCCCGAAGGTCCATAGTTCCGGCTCGTCTGTCTTATGCGTCAAGAATTTTTATTACTTCATTTCCTATTAACATAAGTTACCAACATTTTGCATCATATTGAGTTACACGTGGAGTTTATCTCCTGATGTAAGGTGAGATTTCATACTATATCGGGTGATTTTTTAACCAGTAGCTAAATATTTTGGAGCAACTTCCATAAAAATAATGAACAAAAAGCGAAAATAAAATTCCACCTATCACACCAATCAGCACTCCGCTGACTGAACGGATTTTCTATGGGATTTCATCATCATCATTTTCAGCCCACATCAGCCCACTGCTGGGCATATGCCTCCCCTTTTTGCGCCATTTGTGGAGGAGGATTTATTTTTATCCATGTTCAATAAAGTAGACCGGTGCCAAGGTACGGACTCGCTCAAAAATTTTGATTAGTCAACATGTAATGGTAGTATCCTGAGTCAGAAATAAGTTATTAAGTATAGTGAAAGCGAAGCCAATATTAGGCCGCGCTATTGTTTCCATTCCTCACTATCCATAATATCCATGTTGGGTTTTTCCAGGGCAATCCAATGAAATACGGACAGATCATTCCACACTCGTGTTTAATCACTTGATAATAATACAATTGCTATTAACTAGAATGACGATTCTCTACAATATAATTTTTAAGAACTTATTCCGCGCCATTTTAAACTATGTCTTATTTCTGACAGATCAACTCAAGTACCTCTCCATTTTTTTACTAGCCAATCACTGCTAAATGTTTAACATTAAGACATAGAGGATTGTCATAGACTAAATTACAAGAATTATAGACTCACAGATTAAAAATATCTTAATAATGGTCATTTGCTTTCAATAGTTATGAGAATAAAACAGAGTCATATCCAATTTCAACATGATTTAAAATTAATAAAATGCAGAATAACTGATAAGAGCGCTATCGCTTGTGTATTATCTAAATAGAAATTCCATAGAAATTGTTTGTTTTTGTTGGAATCTAGAGGATTGCACATTTACCGTGTTTGTTTTAAAAAATAAGGCTAAGTCATTTGAAGAACGAATTCATTAAAAGGACAAAAGAATGTGGACGTAGCAGATTTTTTTTTTGCATAAATAAGCTTTTATGGGTAATGATGACTCGTTCAAATGACGAACTAATAGCCTGTTGGCAGTTTGTATAAAAGTGTCAACTCATTGATTGATGTGTTTAGGTTAGGCAGCTTGTTTTTTCATGTTGTAGACGTATTGTATTGTTGAGGTGTGAATTTGTATAGGATTATGAATATGAAGTTTTAAATTAGTGCAATTAATTTATTAGATGCACATTTAAAATCATAATCTTCAAAGCAATGACGATGAAAAAACGAGAACGATTCAATGATGTCCTGGTTATCGAAGATAAAATTTTAACCCGGACAAAAAAGTGGGGTGTTATAAGTTTGACTAGGTATATAATGTCTTTCGTGACATGTTTTTCGATGGATTTTTGACGAAAGCAAGTTCCCCTTTTTGTTTAGCTATATTTGATAAAAATAGGTTCAGCCGTTTAAGGCCCTGTATTCCAACGGCCCACGTGATCTGTGAGGTACCCCGCAGACTTTTACATTTCTCGTATGACTGGGGAACGGGCCGGGGAATGAACGCGAAATGACGCGTAATGTAGACGGATTACCGATGATACTTTCAAATGGCGACCTCCGTGGCGTAGTGGTCACCATACTAGTCCGCCACCCAGACGTCCCGGGTTCGATCCCCGGTTAGGGCAAGTTGAAAATAGGCCTTTTTCAAATTGTCCTAGATCTTGGACGTTTATCTATACATATATGTATTTGTTATAAAATATAGTTTAGTTGAGTAAGTATCACATAACACAAGTCTCGAACTTACTTTAGGACTAGCTCAATCAGTGTAATTTGTTCCTATATATTTATTTATTTAAATGCCTACTTATCTAATGCCTAACAATTAGCAAAATGCTAATTATCGTAACGACTAAACCATTTATTTTATTGAGCGCGCCACTTCTGCTCTGTCTTCGCCTTTGAGTAGTTACAAATCAAATCAAATCAAAGTTTATTTGCTAAAAAAGTGGTAACAAGGATTATTAAACTATATATAGACACAAGCACTTTTCACTAGAACCTGGCATGCAAAATCTGTTTAAGTACAAATAAAAATTTGGCTAAATAATTATGGCTAATAAGTAGAAGAATGTCACTAATTATGTCAATATTACAATAATAAAATAAAGTATCTACACATGCATGTCAATTTCATATTGTTAAAAAACTTATGTTATAAGTGATCAAAAATATGTGAGCTGCGACCGATACTTAAAATAATTAAAATATTCATCAACGGAGTAGAAACACTGCTCCTCCAGCCACTTTCTTAATTTGATTTTGAACTCCTTTAGAGGTAATAATTTTATTTTGCTATCTAGCCTATTATAAATGTTGACTCCCATGCAATAAGCATTCCTACCGTATAATGTGGTGGTATGAGTAGGTGCCACAAGATTTCTGGGATACCTAGTATTAAAATTACAGTAATCCCTTTTTGTTACAAAAAGTTGCATGTTTGTTCTAACACATTTACATCCATTCTGCATATTATTTTTACGCCTAACCATTATCTTTATGTGCGACACTCACCTGTAAACCCCCTTTTATTATTCCGTCAACATCGTTTACAGTGCGGTTATTATTTATCAGCGGAGTGCCCACTTCGGTACCCTTGGGACTACGCACGTGCCGTCGCATGCTCTACTAACCTTTGGCAAACAAATGGACACAATAGCACACCTTTGCCTCCATTATTGTCACATCCATTACTTACTTTATAAGTTCAGTACCTGGGCGACCGAGCTTTGCTCGGTTACATCTTATACATTAACAATTTTTTTTAAAACTTGTCTAAAAACAATTTAAATAAAAAAAAAATATATAAACTTAAACATAAAAAAAAACAAAAGTAAGTCACCGAGTGGGATTCGAACCCGTAACACTCTTTCTAGCGGTCACTATCCTTAACCACTGAGCTAAATCAAGGCGGTTGCGGCGCGACGAAATTAGCGACCATATTCTGCGTGGAAAGAAAAACGCATGAAAACTCGAAAACACGCGTTTTCCCAAACATAAAACTAATCTAGATCGATTGTTTACCCCCGAAAACCCCCATATACAAATTTTTAGCGAAATCGTTAGAGCTGTTTTTGAAATCACAGAAATTTATAAATAAATATATATATACATACATACAAGAATTAGCTTGTCAACTAAGAAATATGAAAGTGTTAAAAGTGCCTTTAATCGAAAATATAGACAATTTTAAGAAAGTAATTTGATTATAAAAATTCTACGTTTTATCAGGATTTTTTTATATAATTTTAAACAAAACACCGGAAGTGACGACACACTGCAATCGAAGTTTAAATTTAGCGCTAATAAAACAATGACATCTGTCAACTGTCAATGTCTACTGTTTAAATTACCGTCTGTATGTTGGTTGTTGTCAAATTGTTGTGTTGGTAGATGACAGTGAAAGTGACATATGATACAGGGGTGCCATTTTTGAAACGTGGAGTCACTAAACGAACGGTTTTTGTATGGAAAAAACCAGTAATTTAGGTGACATCGCGTTTCAAAAATGGCACTTCAGTACAGTACTGAAAGTGGAAATTGCCAACTTTACTCAAAAAATCTTCATCGTGACATCACTTCCTCAAATAAGCTTGACCTTGCTTGAAAATAAAGGTCAATGGGTTTTTTGCAAATATCTGAATAGGTAAGACCTTATTTTAAAATCTGATTTGAGAAATCTTCTCCTAGAGGCTATTCCTCGAAAAGGATTGCGAATCAGATCTTTTTGAAAATTACTTGACAAGCCAATTGCTCGTTTAAAGGTATAAGATATTTTGACTGTGAAAACCGAGATATGCCTCGACGTGTGCAATATCTTTGATATTACAAATTTTGATGGAAATCTGACATGTGAAGAAAGAAAGAAAGAAAAATAATTTATTTGATATATCACAACCACGGTTTAACAATTATAATGGCAGTTTTCAGCAACGACATGTGGTTTCAAAATAAAACGTAACTACGTTTGTATGGAAGAGTCTAGGGTAAGGGGATTCTTAAGTTTAATTTTAAAAATATACTTACAAGTCGAATCAAATAAGTCAGTTTATGTGTTGGATATCGACTAAATTATGATGTTCTAGCTCTCGATCAATCAATAAACAAGACCTATGTTCTTATCGGTGGAGTATCTTCCATTTCTCCCAATCAGATTTTTAGGTCTTGATTTAACATCAAGAGCTAAAAAAAATTAAAATATTTGTAAATAAGTTTAAATTTCAGTCTGTCTACATTTATTGTGTGGAAAGAGACGTACGCAATGATTATTATTATTTTTGGAAGAGATAAAAAGTGATCTGCCTTTCCCATGGCTTCTCATTGAAAAAAAAACAATGTAGGTGACGTAAAGTGGCTACGAAGCATCGTTTTCAGGCGACCTTAACCTTACATTTACTTATGTCAATACATTACCCCTGTGTCTCCTTCCGCTGGGCATCGTTTACCCCTACTTCTAGTGCGAGTCAGACTTGATCGGTCATTTCCAGGTTTCGTATCATTATCTTCAAAGAATCACGTTTGTTTATACAACAAAGAGCTCCCCTTAAATATTTATATTATTTTCATCATCATTATTATCATCACCATATTAGCAATTAATTATTTATTTATGAATATATGCATATATGAATATATATATATATATATGCATGAATATTCAACTGAACATTCTGTAAATATTTCAAGCGTCTATCTTTTGCCGTTATAAATATCAAGCAAATAACGGCAAAAAAATCGTGTTTGTTGTCAAGGTACCCCTTAAATATTTGTATTACTCTGTTTTAGCGGCAACAGAAATACATCATATGTGAAAAATTCAACTTTTTTTTTTCTTTTCAGCATTCCTGATATGCGACCGGCCTGTGGTAGTCGTCAACGTGTTCTGCCACGACTGGCTGAGCGAGGAGGACTGTACGCAGCTCCAGCGAGTGACGGAGCTGTCTCGGTCGCTGAGCGTGCAGATGGCGCTCGTGGGCGAGTTCAACGCGTGGGACAATGTGGAATGTGAGTAACACTTGTAGTGGCTACAGTACCACTCACAGGAGTGCTGAGCTGTACACTTCACGAATCACCCTCAACCCGATAAAGTTTACGGGTCGAAACTAAAAACCGACTTTACCCCTAAACTCATCATCATCATCATTTCAGCCGCATAACGTCCACTGCTGGACATAGGCCTCTCCCAAAGATTTCCAAAATGACCGATCAAGAGCGGCCTGCATCCAGCGCTTTCCAGCGACCCTGGTCAGGTCATCTGACCACCTTGTAGGTGGGTGCCCTACGCTTCGCTTGCCAGTACGCGGTCGCCATTCAAGAACCTTTTTGCCCCATCGGCCATCGGTTCGTCGCGCTATGTGTCCCGCCCACTGCCACTTCAACGAGCTAATCCGCTGGGCTATGTCAGTGACTTTTGTTCTCCCACGGATTTCCTCATTTCTGATTCTGTGCTGTAGACTTCACGAATCACCCCCAACCCGATGAAGTTTATGGGTCAAAACTAAAAACCGACTTTACGCCTAAACTACACAACTTATTTTGATAATATTTCTATGGGACCACTTCGCAAGTGCAGAGTGTTCAAACAAAAAAAGAATTTTCCAAATCGATCCAGCAAATAATCGGGTAAACTTACATAAAACAAAAAATAAAAGATCGCGACGAATTGATAACCTCCTCTTTTTTCGAATTCAGTTTAAGAAGTTCTTCAAACGAAAAAGGTGCGTATCAATAAAGGTAACAAAAAAATTTTATAAAATTTTTGAACATTTTTCGAAATGGCTAAAATCAGTTTTTTTTTTAATTTGTATAATTTTTCCGACATCTTAAAATATAACTAAAAATTGAATTGACAGCATATTTTGTGTAATTATAAAAGCCGCTCATAAAATTTCACGAGAATCGGTTGTGAAGTGCGATCTGTAGGCGAGAACAGACAGACGACGGACAAAAGCATTTTTGGCCAATCTCGAAACTGAGCATCTGCTTGTTCGGTAAGTTAAAACCTTAGTTGAGGCCTATGTCCAGTAGCTGATATGATGATGATGAAATTTATTCATTAAACTTTATTACAAAGATAAAATTAATAAATAATATGAATTTGAATGTGCGAAGGTAATGTAACAACATTTCTCAACTGTTTAATTTATTCATACACCGATCCATCGCACGGGTGGCAAGTTCAAGTTTCAGTGTCATTGTCAAGTACATCTCATTCATAGTGTCTGTGTTCGTGCGGTGACAAAATGTACGTACCCAATGGTTGTCTGGGAGAAAAGGAAAAACTTACAATGTTCCATCTGCTTCTTTTCCCGCGCAGATCCCGCAAAATCCAATAAAGAGAATTCAGCTCAATTACTTAATAGGCGATGCGGCTAGCAACTCTTCACTATTTTGATCTCCTTTTTAACCGACTGCTAAAAAGTACGAGGTGTGTTCCCCGATTACTCGAAAACTCATAAACCAATTTGGAAATATTTTTTTTTTGAAAGGGCGCACATGCAACGTCGTTTCATAGAAATTTTGTTGAAATCGGTTGTGTAGTTTTTCGTTGAAGTTGGTCTATCTAATCTGGAAAATCTAAATAATTTTTCAAAACTAAACGTTTTGAAAAATTATTTAGATTGAAGACTCACGCCCACCATCATGCTAAGCGAGGCCTTTTGGTCTTGCGGCCCCTAAACCCTGTTAGAGATAAAGACATGATAATGTATCATATAATGGATGCAAAACTAGCAGTAGAAATAAAGCAATCTCTCATAATAAATCACATCACATGACATGCCTTACAGGTTAACATGAATACTTAAATCCGTGAACGATGAGCCACCTGCACATTATCGCTAATGATGCACATTATCGCTAATGTTTTATCATTATCCACAATGAAAATACACTCGAAATGATTACGAGCGCTAGCTCTTATCATCATCGCACGATCCGGGTGTGATTGGTATCACAAGACAGAAGAAGTTATATAAGGTCTAACAAATATAATTACTAACGTAACAGATACCCAACGCCATAGAAACGATTGGAGAGCCCGTAAGCACGCAAAACGGGAGTTGCGGAGCGGCCTCTCAGAGATGGCAGCACACACGACTAGCCAAAAAGATGACGAAGAAAGTGTTGAATATACTTTTAAAAAATATATTGCACTTCATAGAAGTCTTATTTAACTAATTAGAGTACTTCTTTATTTAAATAATAGTTATAAAAGATTTTTATGTTTTAATTTTTACCTTAAAGCGCCATCTAGTTACAAGGAAAAGAAATAATAATGTTTATATGACGATGGGTAGGCATGCTGAAACTATTTTAATGGTGAATTTAAGCCGTGATAGTGAACAACTTTCTACAAGGAACATATGTTGAAATATGAAAAATATTTTTTGGCTTGCTATGCAAATTCGGATCACCTTATCGGTCACAAATTACTTTCATAATTCGTTATTAGTAATTAGCAAGGGCGGACTATATAGCGCTTCAGTTACTTTGGAGTGATTGAAGATAACTTACATACTATCACGACTTTATCCCTAATGGGACAGACAGAGTTGTATCTTGCGGTTCTAAGCAGTCAGAGCCCAGGGCCGCAAGGCTCAGGAGCCACTTTTAGCATGATGGTGGGCGAGATGGAAAAGCAATCAATATAGTGATGGGTTGCTAGCCGCAAGACACAAAGGAGTATTCAATATAGAATATAGAAATATTATATTCAATGCAATTGAATGCAAATTATCACTAGTGGTTCGCCGCGAACTTAGACCTCGCGATTATTATTCCAAAATAGAATCCCACCAAAAACATTTTCATGTAAAAATGTTGCCAAGACGAGTCTACATAGCTTACCCTGTGAAAAGGTTATCAGATCTCGTATAAAGCCAAGCTCTGAAGACTACACGCTCTAAACCTACAAGCTCTACAATACACCTTAATCAAAATCTATGAAAAAGTGGTCAGATCTCGTGTAGAGCCAAGATTCTTGATCTATGCGCCCTTACCGTGTGTGAAATAAAACGTCCAAGCCACACGTCTACAAACTTCCACCTCCTATTCCGAGGGGAAAGGTTAGGTTTGTTTTTTTTTTGTTGTTTTTGTAGTAATATTAGCTTACATACCAAATTTCAGCGTTCTAGGACTTCAGGACGTACCTTAAGAATTTTGATGATCAGTGAGTGAATCAGTGACGAAATCGGGGGCTTTTAGACATTAATAAAATCTAAAGTATAATAGCTACGACATTCACACTTTGTATTTTTAATGACTGTATTGGTGTCAATATATCTTGAAATTTTTAACTATTTAGCATCATCCAAACCAAAGTTATGAGAGTTCAAAAAAACGTCGAAACGTTTCAAGAAAAGGTAGGTTGTGCCCTTGCGCTCCGCTTGGCTCGTCTTGGCGGGGGCATTCCCGTGCCCCAGATTAAAATGAATTTTAATATCCAGTAAAACTGTGTTTTTTTTCAGATTTTACAATCTTCTTTCTTCTTCTATTCTGAGCTGATAAGTTATTTTTTTTTTCAAAACGAATTACTTTAGAACCTGGATCAAATACAATATCCGTAAGACGTTTCGAACTTGAAAGAGCAACGTATGTACGATTATACATACGGTCGCCAACTCTTTTACGCCAATATCTACGACTACTTTATTCAAAGTCCTTGCGATTTTGTGCACAGTTACTGCCTAGGCAAATGTCAATGAAAATTGCGTACGTGAGCATGAAACTTGGCCAGTCTTCCGGGATCGGATCATGGGTGGAATGGAATCCGTGTTCTGGTGAAGATTCTTCCTCTCGAACCTCCACAGCGTGCTCACGAAGTGAGTGCAAGCGCTTAAAGTTCAGGGAATAGTTCATGCTCTATTACTTCCCTTGCGTGCTCACGCTGTGAACACAAGCTTTAGAGGCGTTCGGCCGAATTGTCTTGCTGACGAAGCTCCCTGTTACGTTGGGAAAGATTTCTTGATTTAAGCGATTGATGAGCTCTCATTGGCACGAGAAGTACTGGCATCTTCCTTTAGTTGCGAAAGATGCTCATGCCGCTTCTCATTAGTTTCTAACTCTCTACGTAAAGCTACTTCGCGGGCGTAGGTTGACGCTGATCTCTTTTTACTCATAGTTCGAAGCATAATCACTAATACTACTTCAGAATCACAGACAAGCAGCGATAACGATTGAACCAAAGTTTGCTCAACAAAATTGTTAAATTTAGTAATCAATCAAACTAAGCCAAAACTGAAAATAATGCAGTATAACCAACGGTTCCCATTATTGATATTTTTAGGAGCCGGCGCCGGCAGCGGAGGCACTTCCTAAAAAAAAGTTATCGTCATTTGAATGAACTCAAGACACGGGTTTGCCTGCAAATATTTAGCAATCTTAAATAAGTTACATAGGAAATTTAAAATCCAAACTCAATTCATCATCATTATACGATAGCATTATACGTATAAACATATAAATATAAGCAAAAATCAGTTTGATAACATCTTGGTATGCCCCAAATAACATGCCTATTAATTCTTCAAGAATCCGCTAGATGGTGCTGTTTCATTTAATCCATTTCTACAACGCACATAAGCTAATAATGTCGTATAGAAACAATTTCTTTGAGTTTACTTTTCCTCAAAAATATTGTATTCGTTTAAATATAGTAATACTATCTCGTGATATGACAAGTTTCACCCCAATCTGATTAACGGTTCGGAAGTTATAGACCAATAATTATTTTCACAAAAATGCGTTTATCTCAGAAACGGCTGAACCGATTTTGATGCCAAACGAACTTAAAAATTCTATGAATAGTTGCTACACTCATTCTTAATATCATCAGAATTAGTTCAACGGTTCGAGAGTTATCGTGGAACATATATACATACATACAAACATACATACAAACAATGTGTTTTTCGCCCCAACTTGAATTGTAGACCTTGCTCGCTTCGCTCGCTCGGTCAATAAATCGTAATTGACCGAGCGAGCGAAGCGAGCAAGGTCTACAATTCAAGTTGGGGCGAAAAACACATTGTTTGTATGTATGTTTGTATGTATGTATATATGTTCCACGATAACTCTCGCTTCGCTCGCTCGGTCAATAAATCGTAATTATTTTGTAGTTAAGCATCCTTTGTTAATTGAGTCACTAGACTCGCAAGCGAACAGTCAAAGGGCAAGCTGATAATGTTTGCAAAACTAGTAAAACTAATTACTAGTAGCAAAACAAAGAGAATGACTAAAGTACATGGCAGTCCTATTTTTAGAAGTAGACAGCTGTATTTGTTACGTTTAAGTGGTTGCTGAGATATGGGGTACGCGACCTCAAAGTTCGAGGCAAACTACTAGTATTATCATCAGGCCTTTTTGTTTCTACTTCAGGAGCACGACCCTCTCTGTACTACCAGAGCCATACTTGGCCAGAGCAGCCAGAGGACTTGGCCTACACTCGCCTACAGATAGGTTGAAGAGGTCTCATTGATGTTTATAAGCTATGTTTAGCTTGTATTCCCTAAGTCACCTTCTATCCACGGAAAGACTTGGAGTGGCCCTATTTTAGTCTGCTGGAAACCACACGGAAACTACTAGTATAAATACTTATTTATACTAGTAGTTTCCGTGTGGTTTCCTTTCTACATTGTATATGTATACAGTGTAGAAAGGATATATAAATGCGGTCCACGCTATGTACAGCAATCCTGTCACGAAAATAAAATCAGTCGCCGGAATAACAGACGGCTTTGGAGTAACAGTTGGCTTGCATCAGGGTTCAGCGTTAAGCCCTTACCTCTTCCTGCTAGTAATAGATGCTCTGACATCGGACCTACAGGAAGGCACCCTGGTGTATGCTTTTTGCAGACGACATTGTACTGATAGAGGAGGAGGGTGCGGTGTTGCAGAGTAAGTTAGATATGTGGCGGCACGCCCTGGAAACTAGGGGCCTTAAAATTAGCAGAACCAAAACCGAGTACCTGTTCTGCGATTTCGACGGAGTTTCTGGGGAAGTGGCCCTTACCATTGATAATGATAAAGTACCAGTTTGCTCCGATTTCAAGTATCTGGGCTCGTTACTCCAAAACGACGGAGAAATAGACAGAGAGGTAAAGCGTCGGGTCAATGCAAGTTGGCAGAAGTGGCGGGAAGTGACTAGCACAACGTGTGACCCAAAAATACCGTTAAAACTTAAGGGGAAAATATATAAATCCGTTATACGACCGGTAATGTTATATGGTTCATAATGCTGGGCCACAAAAGTGCTGGACGAGAAAAGGCTCCATTCTGCGGAAATGAGGATGTTGAGATGGATGTGCGGAGTGACGCGGAAGGATAAGGTGAGAAACGTGTACATAAGAGGTAGCTTGAAGGTTGCACCGATAACAGACAAGGTAAGAAGTAACAGATTGGCTTGGTTTGGACACGTTATGCGAAGAGAAAGAGAACATGTAACGCAAAAGACACTAAATATGAAGGTAAATGGACGTAAAGGAAGAGGAAGACCAAAGAAAAGATGGATGGAGTGCATTAAGCATGATATGAGTATAGTTGGGGTGGAAGAAAGAATGACGGGGAATAGGGGAATATGGAGGGATAAGACATACTGCGCCAACCCCAAATAAAATGGGAAAAGGTAAGGCAGAAGAAGAAGACAGTGTAGAAAGGACGTACCCGTTATAAAAAAACAACCCACGCGCTTTCTAGGTCTAGGTCATTAAAGGTGTAATGAAACTAATATTGCAGTAAAAAACTTTTAAAAAATCGACATTTCCATACCAAAGTGTGCAGCTGCCAGGGCAATTTGTCGGGTTTGGGCAAATAAGTCGAATTTCTTTTTTATGTTTTTGACTGTTAATTTATTATCATTGTACTATAATAATCTAGTATAACCTGTGGTTCGATTTATACGGGTATGTCCCTTCTACGTTGTATAGATCTATTTCACAAAAGTCGTGCCTTCATAAGGTGACCCCGTCCGCCCATTTGGATGGATCTCCATCATTATTTATCACCCAGCTATTGTTGACTATCCCTGAAGTAGGTCGCTGCTCCTTTGTTCGTTGGCGCATGCGCCGTGTGCCAGCTCACCCCGCTAAAGTGATTATCACTTTATTAGTACCACATCTATTGCTAAGCCACGACTACTGGCGTATAACAGTTTCAACATACCATCCTCACATTTAGAGGAAATTACATTTACATTCCATGAGAGGTAAAAAGTACCCGTAACCGAAGGGCATGTATGAAGAGATTGATGAGTTTAGATGTAGCAAAAGAGGTTTATCAGGATCGTAGTAAGAGGAGGTCCATGTCCATAGTCTCTGCCTACTCCTGTGGGAAACAGGCGATTGTATCCTCACAATTCACTGTCTTTAGAGAACAGAGGAGCTCGATGGTCTGGTAGTGCACATTACTAGCGCTTTCGCATGTAAAGTGTCATAGGGCATGGTCCGCAGTTTGGTGACCACAAGTGTCATAAGAATTTGTCGAGCTGCTCCGTGCTTCGGAAGGCACGTGTGAGCCGTTGGCTCCGGCTGTCATCATTGTATGGCAGTAGTCAAGCCATGTCAGATGCCTTGAGGCAGCCTTAATAGTCTGACAACAGTGTAGGCCACTTACACACACGAAAACACAAAAAAACACACTACTACCGAGACCTTATATTTCCATGATAATCATTGACTACACGATTCTGAAAATCCGTTTGTAAATATTTGTATAAACTTTCTAATTACCTACTTTCATTTCTGGATCCTATCTATGTTGTTTATGATTATGAATTTCTAGATTTAAACTTCGTATACAAGGTGGAAGGGACATACCCGCGTAATAAATCGAACCACTGGTTATACTAGATCACTATAAATGACAATAAAATAACAGTCAAAACACAAAAAAAAAATCGTTCCCATAGAAATTGACCAAGCATTTTTTTTTAGTTTTTGACTGTTATTTTAATATCATTATACTATAGTGGTTTAGTATAGTCCGTAATTCGATTTATTACATATACCCTTCCACCTTGTATACGGAGTTTAAATCTAGTCCGTCCCGTCCCGATTTTAAAGCTTAGTCGACACGTGTACGAAACGTAAAACTTTCCAAAATCGGTCGCAAATTGCGCACTGGATCCCGAAAAAAATTATTTAAAATTTTTATCGTCGTAAAATTTCACAGTTCATTACTTACATAGTATAGTTACATGTATACGTACATTGATTATCGCGTACAGTTCAAGATTGATAAACTCGAATAAGATAAAGAAAAATTATATAAAAATCACGTTTGCACAGTTGCTAACCCGTCGTTTAGGTAAAAAACCTAAACGACGGGTTAGCAACTGTGTTTTTTATCTTAATTTGTATCTTGTATGTATTAATTTACAAATTAATTTGCGTATTTTTGATTGGATCTTATTATAATATAATAGACAGGGAAATAATACTCTTAATAAATTGATTTAATTAGGAATCTAAAAATCTCTTAAAAATATATCAAAGAAAAATAAAACACCTACAAAATATATGATACTCAATAGATTTGCCCTATTTTTAGGGTTCCGTAGCCAAATGGCAAAAACGGAACCCTTATAGATTCGTCATGTCTGTCTGTCTGTCTGTCCGTCCGTATGTCACAGCCACTTTTTTCAAAAACTATAAGATCTATACTGTTGAAACTTGGTAAGTAGATGTATTATGTGAACCGCATTAACGTTTTGACACAAAAATAGAAAAAAAAAAAAATTCGGGCTTCCCCATACTTAGAACTGAGACTCAAAAATTTATTTTTCATCAAACCCATACGCGTGGGGTATCTATGGATAGGTCTTCAAAAATGATATTGAGGTTTCTAGTATCATTTTTTTCTAAACCGAATACTTTGCGCGGGAGACACTTCCAAAGTGGTGTCGCCCCCCCCCCCGTAACTTCTAAAATAAGGGAATTATAAATCTAAAAAAATACATGATGTATATTACCATAAAAACTACCAGCGAAAATTGGTTTGAACGATATCTAGTAAGTAGTTTTTTTTTAATACGTCATAAATCATAAACGGCAATTTACCTTTCATTCAATCAACTCAAATATTAAAATTTAAAAAAAAAACATACTACAAGACTTTTATATTATGTTATTTGCTACAACAGAACCCTTCATGAGCGAGTTCGACTCGCGCTTGGCCGCTTTTTTTAGAATTATTAAAAAAATAGGTGAAAATTTAAAGTAAAAAAATTTTAAAAAATATTTTTTCAAATTAAAATAACGTCCAAATCGCTAACAAACATGCGAAGGTGATTTCCCGAATTGCTCGCTAGCACAGCCCACGTTGGTTTCTGTTGCCAAGCACAGTTTGTTGACCTTCTATGCAAACGTCTAGACAACCGTGTCACCGTTTCGCAAAGTAATCGCTTACGATAATGAGAGTAATTAAATAATTACGTGTGATAAATTTCTGGCTTTTTTCGTTTAGAAGTTCTTTGTTTCGTTTTTTTTAAGTTTATAATTTGTCTCTGTCAAATTTTATTTATTTTTTTGTTGTTAACGGTCCTACTCATTTTTTAAGGTTTCGTACCCAAAAGGTAAAAATGGGGCCCTATTTCTAAGACTCCAGTGTTCGTCTGTCTGTCACCAGGCTGAATCTTATGAACCGTGATATCTAAGCAGTTAAAATTTTCACTGATGATGTACATATTTCTGTTGCGGCTTTTACAACGTTGAATATATTTTTTTATTGTGTCTAATGTAATAAATACTTGTACCAAATGAAAATTTTTCTTTCAAGTACTTAAGTACTAAGAATAAAATAAATATTTAAGCGAGGCTCTCATACAACAAACTTGATTTTTATAGAGAATGGTACGAAACCCTTCGCGCGCGAGTCCGACTCGCAATTGGCTGGTTATTTTCTTGAATAATTTCATTGGCAAGAAAAAAAACAAATCAAAATCGGGCCACCCATATAGAAGCTACACAAATAATACTTGTCAACTGTACTGTACAGTACACGATACACTAAAAAACTACGGGCTATTTTTATGTGGTTCTTAGTCATTATCAAAAATATCGAGAATATTTATATAACCAGTGCTAAATGCACACATACATTTAATCTGTTCTATGTTATTGTCTATCTGTCTGTCCGCGGTTTTATTCAGAGGCGACCAACTTATAAAATTTACCCGGAAAAGGAAAATTTAATACAAATTCAAGAGAAAGATAAGATTTCGATCGTAAGACAATCAATAAGGATTATTTAAATAACCTGATATGCAACTATGTTGCAATGCTATCTTACTTTTGATCTAGATTGAACTTTATTCTGTATAAAAGAATATTATCACTACATCTTTCAACTTGCGTCATCGTTTTTCCTAAGAAATATTAATAATATGTTTTATCTTACATGATACTTGCTCAATGTAAGTATGTATATTGACAAAAATGTTACATTTAAAATCCAAAAATATAAAACTGTTTAAAAATAAAATATTTCGTTTTATTGTACAATTTCGATTCGATAAAGTTCGAAAATTGCATACTGCAAGAATCCTAACATCACTATTGTTTCTATTCCAGCGCTAAAAATGTGCCAATCGCTCATTGACGAAGAGGTGGTGACGACCATCAACTCGAAGCACACCGGGAGGAGCTGCATCCTTTGTCCGGGGGCCATAGAGAAGAGTCTCTTCAACGGCCACTCTGGCGTCATCAGGTCAGGCCTGTGCCATCTAGCGATCCCCCGCGACTGGTCGTGGGGCGGACCAGCGTCCCCTTTCTGTCCAATCTGGGCTGAACTAAACGTCCCCGATTGACAGCCGAAGTACAAAGAATTAGTCCAAATACCCTCAGCTGTGCTGATCAAATGCCTTGTGAAGTCGGCCATGTTGAATTGACTGATTGGTGCGATCGCCGATTCTAAATTTAAATTTCGCGTTGTCTTATTATTGTTCGTTAATTTTAAAATTGGACATTAGGTGTGAGCTGTGAGTTTTGTCTTGTTAGAAACGGGACTGATTAAGTATTTGATTTTTTATAGTTTGCTGGCTTAAATAGGTTTGATTATTATCCGTCTTTTTGGACGAATGACATTAGTGAAAGCTTCCTTATTTTTATCAAGTCCTCTTTTCTTATAAATATAACTTCCAAGGGCATTTAACTCACAAATTACCAAATGTTATTGTAAATATATATATTTATCTTTTTTAATCGCGCTTGTATATTTTAAGATTCAACTCGTGTGACCATGTAACTTAAATATCGCCGTGTATTTTATTCTAAATCATAGGAGGTAAGAGAATTTATAATAGCGCTGGTCTTACGTCGTAATATGTCAGTAAAGCGGAGCGGGCCCGTAAACTGGAGCTACTGGGGATCCCTACTGCGGCGCTAATGGAAACGCTGGTAAATTTGTATGGACTGTATTTCTTGATTGGATTTATGTACAATAATTGTTCGTGTCGCCCGACAGTAAAATATACGGCACGCACGCGCAGGTTACGGCTCGGAGCGCAGATGACAAGTGTTGACTTGCGGGTGACAGCCGCGAACTGTCAAACCACCGACGTGAAGTGCGCCGCTCCGACGTTCGTGCGAGCGGCGCAGTCTGGTTGTCGCTGGTACGATGATGTTGCCAGCAACAGTCAGCGTTAGAGATAATTCATTTTATTTTACGAAGAAATATTATGGATTGGTATTATTGTTTTATCCGATTTTAAGTTGGTTTCTCTTTAAACTAAATATTGACCTCTTTCTCTATTTAAGAAATGAATCGCTGTTCGTTAGACTCGCTGAAACTTGAGGAGGCTTGCCATTTGTCTAATTTTGATTTTGAAATATAATATTTGTGTATATGGTAAGAAAATTTGGAAGAATGAATAACATAATAACAGGAACGGAAATGAGAATAGACGGAACGAAGTCAACTAAGTTCCCAAGATCAGCTAGTAGAACATTCTTTTTCCAGGAGATTATTCTAGTTTATTCGATCCTTGGTTAAATATAGAAAGAAGTCAGTTTTCATTGTAGTATTCTACATATTGAGGCAGAGATTGCAATATACATATAGTAAATTTGCAAAATTGCACTAAATAAAGTATTTTTCTTTCTTTCAAAATAATAGCACTTATATATATTCTTACTGCTTTTAAAAAAAAGAAAACTTAATGCAGGGCCAGCGCTGCCTGAGAAAAATATTTTCATGAGCTCATATCTATATCTTTTAAGAACATTTAGTTGATCACAACATTGTGGCCCCAAAAAAAAAATGTTGACATCAATTAAAATTATGTTGTCCCCAATATCGAAAGTCCCAAAAGTTCATTAAAAACGTCATCGTGTCAAACAATATAATAAAAGATGGTAAAAGTGGTTGCAGAGTTATGGGGTTATTATAGAATCGTAAGTAGACAGTTTGGAGCGAACTACTAGTATAAATATCTATTATAGGTAGTTATCTGAGCCCAAAGAAATTACATACAATCTAGAATGCTTACGAAGTGACAAAGTCGTTTCCGAAAAAGATACCTTAAGTTATCACTGTCCCTTTCTACATTGATACACTGGCAGTTTGCGGGAAAAGGATGCATATATTTAAATTTAAGCATTATCGAATTAGAAACTTTAAGTACTTGTCATTAAGTTTAATTTTCAATGTTGTTTTTTTTTAGTTTATTCGTAGTCATTATAGATTGTATGTAATTTCTTTGTATGAGACTAGTGCCCTTACCGAGACGTTACAGACAATTGACAGTTTGCGACTAAACATTATTGTATAATACAAAGAATGCCGCGTGGCATGAATTTACACTTATGCTACATAGGCTTTGTTATTTTTCTTTAACATAATTGGTAATATTTGGAACACAAATAGTAAATTACTATACTTACGAATGAGAAAGAGTACTTAGTATACAAACACCCGCAATAACTGTTTATAAATATAAGGTCTAACAAAATATACTGAAACTATTTTAAAAGTGGATTCAGTCCATGATACTGAACAATTTTCCCTAAGGAACACGTATCGAAATATGAAAAGTAGTGTTTGGCCTCCCATACAAGTTGACCGATCAGCTGATACAAGTTTGTATGGAAAGCCAAAAATAATCTTTCATATTTCACTATACGTTTCTTGTTGTTGAAAGTTGTTATATATAATTAGGAAATTAAAAAAATAAAAGTAAAAAATTGCCACGCGATCTAAGACTTCTAAGTATGTAATGTTTAGTCTGCTTCTCTTTGTATGTCTGTGTCCGTCACCGACCAGAGTCGCGAGTTGTCTCCGACACAATGTCGCTCGTCTGTTTAAGCCCTGATTTGTTTATTTACTCGTAAAGATGAGTACAGATGTGAGCTCGTCTTATCTTCGCTATAAATACTATACAATGTACCTGATGCGGTTTTTCCATTACTAAATAAATATTAGTATTCCGTTTAGAGTTCCATCTATACGAGGTCGTTGCACTATTAGAGCCTCCGCACACTACATTACGACCAAATCTATAAGTGTATCTATAAGGTCGCTAGTAGGGTCAGTTCAGACAGAGGAGCGCAGTGGAGATGTTTTATGACACTCCAAAATAAACTGTAAACTATTGGTATATAAGGTATTTAATAAAATATACTAAAACTATTCTAAGGATAAATGCTGTCCGTGATTCTGCACAACTTTCCCCAACAAACATATACGTTGAAATATTAAAAAAATGTGCTTTCCATACAAACTCGGATCAGCTGATCGGTCAACTTTTATGGGAGGCCAAAAATTACTTTTCATATTTCGAATTCGATACGTGTTGGTTGGGGAAAGTAGTTCAGTATCATCGACTGAATTCACCCTTATAATAGTTTCAGTATATTTGGTCAAACCTTATAAAGTGCAATCAGGGACCGGATTAGCAGCTAATTTTTAAAACCCCTTTAAGTGGTTATCCTTACGATTAGCTTACCCTAACGTCTATGTTAGCCTGTAAAAAGCTTACCCAGCGAAAGGCTTACCGTATCCCTATAGGGTAACCCTATCCTTATGATAGGCTAAGCGCTTACCAAATGATTGAAAGGGTTTTTTTTTTCCGCTTTTTTGATAGGGTTTTTCCCCCCACGTCCCGCCCGCGATCGTCTTTTCTCTTTTCTATCGTTCGTTAGCCAATGGTTAAACACATTTACTCATTATCCGCCTGCTGCCGTTGGCCAACGCACCTGTGTTATATCATTCAGATCAGATCACATATTATTTGACGTGTGAAATAATGGCATCGAAACGTAAATTCGAGAACAAGGACCATAGACAAAACATCTTTTGAAAACAATATCATGGCGATCTGCGTAAAAAAAATTTAACCCCCGACAAAAAGAGGGGTGTCATAAGATTGACGCTATTATGACTGTCTGTCTGTCTGTGGCGTCGTAGCTCTCGAACGGATAGACCGATTTCGATTCGGTTTTTTCACGTGAATGCAAGTTCTCTTGTGGTGGTATGTTTGATGAAAATCGGTTCAGCCGTTTAAATGTTATTGGGAGTTAACGCTTGAAGTCAGGGTTTTTTAATTTCCCTGGCAAATAATACATGGCGCTACGTATATCAGTTGGAATATAAAAGGTGTAATAAAATATACTAAAACTATTTTAAGGGTGAATTCAGTCCATGATATTGAACAACTTTCCCCAAGGAACATGTGTCAAAATAAAAATGTGATTTTTGGCCTTCCATACAAGCTGACCGATCAGCTGATCCGAGATGATAACGGCTAAACAAACAAATAAACATACCAGTTGTAATATGAGAAAAACTATGAAAGATTTCGTGCCTAAGCATAGCGGTTCGGTCCGGATACCTATCTCCTGGGTAGGTACAGACTTTTAAACGGTATCATATCACAAGACTGATGATCGAGGTACTTACCTACCTCAACATTTTTTGCGAAGGAACGTAAGTGTGCATGCATGCATGCAATACTTAATTATGGACGTAAAGATTACCTACTCAAGTAATTTCAGATATCTACCTACATCGTAACTCGGGGCTAAAGTATGTTGAATCAGTCGCTAGACTCGCTAGCTAATCTACTTACTCATAGACAATTAATGTTAACACTCGAAACATACATACCTTGATATTTTTGGAACGTAGTTCCTTATCGCGCGTTGCGAAAGGAGGCTAGACGAAAAAAATTAAGACCAAAAGTTGTAACGACACTTTTCGGTATAGTTGTAAGCCGTGCGGCGTGCGCCTGTTTCTCTGTACGCTTATAACTAAAAAACTACTGGACAGATTTTGTTGCAGTTTTCACTATTAGATAGATCGTTTATTCCGGATGGTTTATGTATATAATTTGTATGTATTTTATTTGTATTTACTAAAGTTTTTGTCAAAAAAGTGATTTCGGACACTGCAGTCAGGCACTTTCAGAGCTAACGCTGGCTAAGATTTAAAAGATATATAAAAACAATGTATGAGAAAGTTATAGGTCTCTAAAAAATCTACAAAAAAGTCCGCGATAGCATATGTCTATCTCCTAAGGTTAGGTCACAATAACAATTTTTATGTTTATACCACGCGTACAAATTTTAAATAATATTTTCACCGACAGGATATTAGTCCTTATCCTTTTAAATATTTTAGATACCTTGGTGTTTTAAAGTAGATTAACATTGTCCTTTACAGTATGGCAATCAAATGTATAGTTTAGAAGATATCACGAAATCAAAATTAAGCGAAATCATTTAACGGAACGTGATGATCATAGGGCTGTCACTAGATGGCGTTTTCGGGACGGGCGATAGATAACACTACTTTAGTTCATCAATCCAAAAATGAATTTCCACTCTTAGCGTTGGTCATTCTGAATCATTAAGCTCCTCAGATGTAGGGATTTCTAAGTATCTAACCTACCTATATGTATTTAGATTTTTTAAATATTAATTTGTGCTACGTTGCTACGTAGGTTACGTTTGTACTATCATGTCTATCCCTAACGAGGTAAAACGCCTTCACTCATCATCACGAAACTCCACAAAAAGTAGACACTTCTAAAAAGACCTACCTGTAGTTGTTTTTTTTTTTCAAAAATCCACGCACCAATTTCTCATAGGTCTTGGGTCAATCCACATCTGGCGACCATACCACGGTCAAAAATATTTTGGGATGCATGGACAACAAGGGATGGCTGGCGCCAGTGCCCAGTACGCAATTGACCTCGGACGTATGCGTATGTTGTGTGATGTGGTTTTATTGTACAAGTTCTTGAAAATTGGTCGAACTCTTCAAAAATACGGTCTTTATTTGTTTCATTGTGATTGTAGTAGGTCTTGAATATTGGATAAACTATTTAAAATTGCGGTCGTTATTGGTTAAATGAAGAAGGTACAGGTAACCATTTTTAGTTTTATATGCCAAAATTACGAGAATAACTGCCTTTTTAATATCTGAACTGATCGAGATATTAAAGTGCAAAGTTAAAATTTTCGGTCTAAGCCGTTGATGACGTCACGGGCCTAGAGGGATAGGTCTCAGAGAGTAAAAGAGTCTTCTACTGATCGGCTTAGCGCCTATCATTAGATAGGAACAGGCACGTATCACAAACACAGGGAGAGACTTCGACGGAGCGCGCTGAGCGTTGGTCGTTAGATAGGAACCGGGATGTTTCTCAAATAGAACGAGCCATTGGATGAACGTAACGTTCGTTCGTCTTTTAATGCGCCATAACACGAAGAGAGAAAGGTAAATGTCTCAAAAAAGTGAACAGCTACCTTCCCTAAAATATTATGGTATATAAAAACAAAGTACGTTTTGCACTAAAGCTTCTCAAACAAATAATAAGTTATAAATCAACTTGGTAGGTACTATTCGATTTAACGCGAGCGAAGCCGCGGGTAACAGCTAGTATATAATAAAATATTATTATAACTTGTACGTACATACATATTATTACTCTGTGTTATAACTAAAAAAAAAATATTACAATTCCTTCACTAATTAATCGAAAGGAACTTCGTTCCATCCGGGTGTCCCTTGACACCTCTCAAGTTTTTTTTTACATAAATTGCATATACTATAATTACTGGCTTCATTATAAGAAAAATATCGATGAACACTGTCTTTTTTAGGTGGAGGCATTACAATGGTTTACACAGGTTTTTATTTCAACAATAAAAGTACACGATAGATATAAGCCACTTATAATTCACACTGTTTCCGGAAGCATCACATTTCTAACAGCACGGACGATAAGAAGTAATAACAATTACGAATCCAAACTGCAAAAACAATACATATAAACACGCCGCGACACGTTTCGTCGTAGCGCTCGCGCCGAAATCAAACAAATTATTATTTTAATAAGGTATACTTTTGCATGGCGTCGCGTCGCGTCGTGGTTCAGCCAGCCTGAGTGCTTTGAGTCTGACCGTGTGCCGCCGCGCGCCGCCGCCGTTGGCCACCAGGGAAAGCGCTTCTTAAAGGGTTAGCCTATGGGATAGGGTTACCCTATAAGATATGGTTTTTGTAAGGGTAACGTAACGTGCATGTTTTAACAACTTATTTATAGGGAAACCCTTTTAAAGGCTTTCCATATGATACGGTTAGTCGATCGAAAGGGTTACCAAGCGATAGGGGTTTTTGATCCAATAAAAATATTCAAGCCTATCAATTAGCCGCTAAAAACCCACGTTAGGGAAAGCGCTTCCTGTCCCTGAGTGCAATACGCAAGCGAGTCTTTTTGTTATGTTTAAACGTTTATACACTTTAGGCTATGGTAATACGGTCTTATTTTCAATTGAGCTAATAAATTGCTCGAACTGACCTGCAGTCGCGACTATGTTATGCGCAACTTCTTGTCATCCAAGTGAACTTTCTAGTAATCAAAATAGCTGTTATATCTGAGTCTGTTAATACTATCACTTTCGTGAAACAGAAAGAGCAGTTGCTATAAATGTATTGAGACATTCTTTGCGTGGCTTCCTGAGCGTTTTCTGGCCACAAGTGGCCGCGACTAGAGAACTGATGTGCGGAGGCACTTAGCAAATATAAAAAAAAACTACTTAGTATTTTTGTATTGCTATATTGATCTCTTGTTGGTAAGTAGATACAATGTTTATCTATATTTTTGTCCTTTTACACTTATGGTAACGGAACGAGTATTTAAGTATTTATTGAATTAAAAATATGCACTTAATCTTATGATGTAATTATGATTTTATGTTTTTAATGGCGTAACTAGTTGGGGAATTAACCAATATTAAACTTTATTTAGCGATACACCGTATATTGAATTTATGATTTATATTTGTAGTGAAATTTAAATTAATCTACATTCGAGGAACCCAATGCTTGTTTGGTTTATTTTTGTTACATAAAGAAACTTTTCGACGCAGATATAAATGTAAAAAATTACATTTGACAATGTCAAAGATGATTTTAAAAAGTGTTTTTTAAATCCCTCTCTCATACATATAGGTTTATCTCTCTCCCTTGGTCTGAAAATTGGATAATTCTCAAACTATTTTAGATTTAAGTTTACGTTGACGTGCAATATCGTTGGCCTGTGATTTTTATCAATTAGTTAACATAAGTTGCGGTCGGTGTTTCGTTCTGTCGGTGCAAAGACTAGCCTAATTTTAGATTAAGACAAGAGTGTTGAACTCAAATGTAAGACGTATAAACATGAAAAATGTTATATACTTCCCCTGGGCAGTCCTGTGTCCTGTTTAGATATCGAAAATATACCTACATTATTACTATCCGCGCGGCGACCACACCGTAGTGGGAAATTCAGTGAAATGATTTTTTTGTCCAGAGTAATAAGAATTAAATTAGTTTGCTGACTTCTGTGTATCTAACTAAACGAACTAGAGCGTTCTGAAGCGAGCTAAATTAAACCATATCGCTAACCACATTAAGTAGATATTTCTTTATAAGACTTCTGTTTGTAAGTACTTATTCCATGCCCTGGTTCGAAATTGGCGTTCTACGACCACTGTACACGCGTAAATACAGCATGGTCTAGCTTTGTATTTAGGAGTAAAGAAAGAAATTAAGTGAGAGATTAATAACTCCAGCTTAATAATTACTCCTTAATGTTCACTTAATGTTTCAATCTACAAGAATGTAAAGAAGTTGACTTTAGACAGAAGAGCTTAGCTCTTTAATAATAAAAAGGAGAATACTTACACCCTGTTCACTTCGACACTCTTAGCTTGATCAATATAATTGAGTCCACAAGTCACCAAAGATAAGAGAAAACTATGAAACTAGAAACAATAGTAGACTTAAGTTTAATAAAAAATCCTTCGGTAAAATTACCGAAATCTTATTCCAGAGTTTTGTATTGTTTGTTGTTCATGTAGAGCTATATAGATAGAAAAAAAAAAATGTGTTTGTATATTTTATTTCACATGAAATAAGTCCAAAAATAAATATAAAACAACGTTAAGAACATTTTTCGTGAGCTCTCTGTCTAGGGACGTAGCTACCGCCATATCATCCGCATAGAATAGGCCGGGAGCATAATATGCGTGTGTTTTGTTTCTTTTGCCATCCAAGACCCATTGAAAAGTCTGGTAGACGCACCCAACAAAAGATAAGGAGCTCACCAAAGACAATTTAAGTTATGTCACCGTATTTGTCTCAAAATGATTGTTAGTAAGTGCTTAGCCCTGTCTTTATTTTTATTAATACTGTGGTAATGGAGAGATTCGATCGTTTTGTGATATGTACATACATAGTTTTATTTTATGATTTATCGTGTATTTACTTATTGTTATTCTTGGTGTAAATTATTATTGGTGAATTTTAAATAAATTATTGAAATTTCTAGATGGTTTTTTTTCTGTATCTTATTTGCGTTTATATGTATAAGTTTATCAAATACATACCTTTAGTTTTTTTAGATTTTCACTTAACGTTTTTTGAAAATATTTTTTTTTGTATACTCGATGAAGTCCGTCATTTAGTTACAGACCTTAGACATCATCTACCATTCAGTGCACGTCAAGACAAAGTTCTACTCAATGAGGTTATGTTGTATTGTAACTCAGTTCTGTCGAATATCATCCGGATCAGTCATCAGAACAGCTTATTGACTCTATGTATTGTATTGTCAACCGACTTACACAAGTATGCAAAATTTGTCCTCATTCCGCCAAAACGTACTGGCTGAAAATTGAGTTGCAAGATTTGACTAAAACAAACGTACATACATGCACGATACATAGCAAGTTAAAGCTTGCAATATACTATTTTCTATATCTCAGATGGCTTTAAAAATGAAGTTGGAGAACTTCATGTTGTAACATTGTTGTAACCATATGTAACTATATTGTAACCGTGATTGTAACATTCTCTATGCATTCTCTTTTGTCACCTAAGTGATTCTCAACCTCAACTTTATGGGTAAGTAACAAAAAGCAAAAAAGGTGGTCTGTCTGAACAAGAAAAATAAAACAATCTATAGCAAAACTTGAGCTAAACATCCTTTTTAGGGTTCCGTAGTCAACAAGGAATCCTTATAGTTTCGCCATGTAGACCATTAGTACTAGAAAGCTATAATTTAGCATGGTTATGTATAGGACACGGTGGTAAAATTAAATCGATTTAGGGATCCAAATTTTTGTAAGTGTCAAGTGATATACAAATTTAAACATTTTATAATCAACCGACTTGTAAAATGTATTCGGGAAATGAAAATTTCATAATTCAATAAAGTTTTTTTGACTTTGTCGTTAAACCGTGAATCGTGAACGCCTATTCGGCAATCGCAGCTACGGAACCCTAAACGGCGGGTAGCCGAACACGTACTTGACCAGTTTTATTGTTACTATATATATTTAAACTGATTGACAACACAATTGATAAGTGTCAAAAAGCTAGAACGAAAATATTTGCGTGCTCTCAATCTCAATATCTTAAAATGCAGAACACTAAAAGAATGGAGTCCATGCTCTTCAACTATGGGACCACGTACAGAACGGACTACAGGCCTTACGAGATGAAGGCCCCAGTGGAAGTCAGCCTCCCCACCCGGCCTGAGAAGCCCCGGGAAAAGTATAAGCCCATCGACACACACACGTTGACGCCGTGGCAGTGCGAGGTGCCGTTTTACCTGCTGCACAGGCCGAAGCTTATACTGCAGACAAACCCACATGACATTCAGCAACGGTTTGTTAGTACCTTATATTTATTTATTAACTTAATGAGCCAATAGCTACTGTAAATTGATTTAAGAAGATATCTGAATTTTCCAGGGTCCAGAGGGACCGGAAAACCCCTTTATTTGATTAAGTCTATCGATGGAGTAACTCCATCATAAGCTTACCCTTTGTTACAGTTAGCATATTCATTGACTTACCCTAACGTTATGGTAACTCCTTTGAATCAGTTAACTAATGGTAACTGGACTTACCAGTAACCTTAAAGTTCCGATTATACCTGTTAGCATTAAGTTGGTTACCCTTTCCCCCTCTTTGTTCTACAGTCTTGTCTACTACTTCCAAACTCATAGAAACGACTGTAAACAATGTGATATAAGTCTTATGTGAATGCAATTAGTATAATTATTAAATGGCTGTTTGGACATCCACAAAGCCTGCCTTCTTTTTCTAGCCCGATGCGTCGTCTCGCTAACCCTATAAACTTTTTGCAAAAGCAGTTTTGTGTTGTATGCTATTCAAATAAAGATTAAATTGCTTGAGGCCGTATAAATAATATTGATAGGGTAAGCCTATCATAGGGTTTTGCGATATTAGTTAGTGCTTAGTTGAATTAACTGTATTGTATTAGTAAGCCTTTTGTCAGGGTAAGCAAATGATATGGTTAACAAATCGTTAGGGTTTACGAAAACCAGTCGATCAAAAACCCGAACGAAAACCCTTCAAAAGGTAAGCGGTTCCGGTCCCTGAGGTCATGCCCCCATTTGAAATAAATCATTAAAACGGTGATATCAGTTAAAATGTTGTCTTGACCAAGCCCTAGCCCTTACAACTATTTTATGAACTACTGTTTATAGTTTAAAGTGATAATATGAAGCTTTTCTACGCACTTTAGCCAAAAGTGGCCGTTTTTCGCAAATGTGCGTACTGAATTTCCAGGGTCCAGTGTTAGTCTTGTATAAAGTATATAAATGGGTTTTTATTTATGAAAAAATTATACATTGACATACGATAACTTGGCCAAAAAAGATTGTTCAGTGACCACTAAGTATACTAGTAACAACCACCTCACTTCTGATAAAGGTAGCGGCACGTAAGTTTAGCGCTGACTGAAATGTGGAGGGGATACTGCGCACAGGTACAGTATTAACTTTTGACTTCTGCGCAATAACGGTCAGCGCAAGAGTTTCGTGCCGCTATCTGCACTTCAGACTTTTTGTCCTCATTTATTTACACAGGAAAAGTGTAAAGACACCGGTCGCGAGGAGTCCCAGAGAACCCGTCCCCGTCTCGTCATGACACCAGCCGTCAGCATGGACGACATCGAAGACCCCGCATCCCGGCAGATCCTATGCGAAAACATGTACATCACTGACACTACGGCGGGCCTGCGGGAGGCGATTAGGCCGTATTTCAGGGTGGAGACGCCGTTCCCCGGCACACCAGCGCCATGTCCCCCGGTTTGTACTTATTACTAATATTCATGTAGGTATACGCCTACGTATATATGCGAACGGATGTGGTCTAAATCTAGGGGTTTACCACCCTCGGCCGATCGCCCGTTGCGCCCCTCAGCGACAGTCCGGTGCGGTGAATGATGAGGGTTGCTGGTTTCCTGCGTCGTTGTCAAGCTATGTCAGATGTCTGTAGACAGCTTGAAATTTTGATGAATGGGGCTATCCGATCCAATATATTACAAGTAATTTATTTCTGACTTAGTAGTCAGTATAGTGACTGGCCCTATAA
Source organism: Acrobasis consociella (assembly GCA_963555685.1). NCBI lineage: Eukaryota > Metazoa > Arthropoda > Insecta > Lepidoptera > Pyralidae > Acrobasis > Acrobasis consociella. The sequence continues at coordinate 3,561,633 of OY743106.1, forward strand.
GCGTTCTCCCAGTCAACCATATGTATGAGTAAACAAAGAAAAATGTGACACCAGTGTAGGCCACTTACATATAAAACCAAATATGCCCTTCGGTTCTATTATGAGATTTGATATAAGTACTTATCTATAATGTGTAACCTAACAGGTAGTCCTGCCGAAATACACGCCAAATGTGGTTCCGAAAGAGTGGCGTAAGGACACGGTGACGTGGGACAACAGGCAATTGCGCAGCCACTGCGACGCCACCAAGGAATTTTGGCTCCGATATCCACTACCACAGTAAGTTGACGGTTTTATACGTACTTAATCATCATCTTCCTCACGTATTTCATTTATTACCATTATTTTCCTGGTTCCTTCCGCTAAGTTCTTAACCTCTTTATATGTTTTCACGTTTAATTTTAAGAACTTAGCGGAAGGAAGAGAGACATGGAAAGCACTCCACCGACAAGAGCCCAGCTCTTAAATATAAGAAGAAGATCTTCCTGGTTGCATCCTCAGCGGTGACGCTTCAGAGCCCGGGCAAAATATACTGAAACTATTTTCAGGGTATATTCAGTCCATGAAACTGAACAACTTTCCCCTAAGAACATATGTCGAAATATGAAAAATAATTTTTGGCTTACGCCAATCCTGGGTTCGATCCCCAGCCAGGGCAAGTTGAAAAATGGCCTTTTTCAAATTGTCCTGGGTCTTGGATGTTTATCTATATATGTATTTGTTATAAAATATAGTATCGTTGAGTTAGTATCCCATAACACAAGTTTCGAAATTACTTTGGGGCTAGCTCAATCAGTGTAATTTGTCCCCATATATTTTATTTATTTATGTATGGGAGGCCAGAAATGACCTATTTTTCATATTTCGATATGTGTTTCTTGGGTAAAGTTGCTCAGTAGCGTGGACTGATTTCACCGTTAAATTAGTTTCAGTACATTTGTTAGACTTTATATACATATTCATCATCATCCGAGTGTGTGCCGGTTCATTCTCAGCGGTAACGCTTCAGAGCCCAGGATCCTAATCTAATGATTTGACGAGGTAGACTTTGACGAAGATTTGGACTCGAAAGAAGACGAGGTTACTGGTTTTTAACCCCTGACAAAAAAGATGTTATAAGTTTGACGCTTATATCTGTCTGTCTATTTGACTGTCTGTGGCATCGTAGCTAACGAACTGATTTTTTCGTACAAGCAAGTTCACTTGCGTTGTTTCTTACCTATTTTTGATGACAATCGGTTCAGCCTTTTAAAAGCTACCGTGAATATTAACGCTTGAAAGTCCGGGCTTTCTTTAGCAATCAATAGATGGCGCTGCAGACATCAAGTCGTATCGGTACTTCCGCTACTCATCACTAGATGACGTTTTATTTTTAAGCTATTGCATAGCTTCTATCGCGGGCCTTGAGCGCGGGGACCGAATCCAGAAATTCCGTAACGAAAAATTCTCACGCTTCCCACTCCGCCTACCATGTAGGTTGCCGCTTCGTCTCCGTCGTCCGTTTGCGACGTTGCCGTCCTTCCTTGTAAAAATTCACCGACCGAACGGAACCACCTTAATGCAATAGCTTTACCGCGGCAGTCCCCGAGTGCTACACGTCTTTTTTTTATTTGTGTAGCAAAATTAAATAATACCTACTTTTCAATACTCTCAACATAGCCCCTTTATTCATAAAAAATACAAACGATGTTAAACCTATTTTAGTAAAAATATATTTTGTCTCGTTCTTTTAATATAAAATATTTAAAAGAGGGAAAGGGACAGAACGTGTTTTAACTAAAATAGGTTTAGCAAGCGGTAATTCATTTTTATAAAGTTAGTGTTTCCTCCGCTATGCAAACTTGTATGGAAATTGGTTTTCTATTTCATTTAATGAATTACATATTCACAGATGCAAAGCCTGCGACTCTTCGATTGCCATGCAAAAATACCGGAAGGCAAAACATTTGGCAAAGGGGCAACAATAAGAAAAACATTGAGAGAAAAATAACAGCCAAAATATTATGTCTACCTTTATTATCTATCGAGAATTTATGTTTTAATTTTAACCAAATATTTATACTTAGTTAAGTATACTTACGCTTAGATTTTCAATTAGATTATATTCTTTATTTAGTTTATTTATTGTTAGTTTAATTTTTAAGAAATATTCGTAAAAATATATGTTTGTGTTGTATTTTCTGTCTTTTAATGTCTCTCTTCACCAGTAAACTATTTCAATTGCTTTGATTATTTTGGTGGCTCCGCAAAAGGTCACCTAATCTTTGACAAGATAATGTGTGCAGAGCAAGACCTAAATTCTGGCTAAATTCTTAGCTACAGACAAAGTAAAAGACTACATTGTAAGTACATAGATCTCGTTTGATTACATTTGAGATTGTTTTGACTCCATACTACTTCTTTCTATGACTTTTTCGCTAAGATTTTTTGCAAGGCCTTCAGGGGCCTAGTATACACTTTAACAAAAACATGATGGATTCATCCTTCCCAGTCCCGTTTTGATTTATGATTATAATAATCACGAAACAGAGAAAAAGTTGTTCTGTTCCTTGATAGTAATATTTTTTATACCGCGCAAATTGAACATACATACATACTATCACGTCTTTATCCCTAATGGGGCAGACAGAGCATTTTGGGTCTTGCGGTTCTATGCAGAGCCCGGGGCCGCAAGACCCAAAAGCCACTTTTAGCGTCATGGTGGGCGAGAAGATGGAAAAGCAATCAATACAGTGATGGGTTGCTAGCCGCATCGCCTGTTAACATGATTTGCATTTTTGCCCATTCCCTCGATCGGCTTTTACGATCTGCGTGGGAAGAGAAGACCAGCAGACCAGCACCCAGCCAGACCACCTTCCAGACCAGCATGAGCCAGAGCAGCAAATTGAAATTTCTGCTTAGTGTCCACATCCTTTTCCTTCACCTTCGTCATTTTCAAATTTATTTGGGTGAGTAACAAAAGGCAAAAAAGGTGGTCTGTCTCAAAAAGAAAAACAAAACGTTCTATAGGTTAATCATGGGTATAGCCTCCCTACTCCCTATAACTTCATGGGTATAACACCATAACAGTGTAAGTAAAAAAAAATCTAGGTATATGGCATAACTTGAGCTAAACATCCTTTTTGGGTTCCGTAGTAAACAAAGAAAGAACCCTTATATTTTCGTAATGTCTGTCCGCAGTTTTACTCATAGATTATTAGGTATAGTCAGTATATTCATTAGGCCGACAAAGAGGTGAAATAACGTTATTAGTCGTTATTCGTTAAATCGTGAACTCGAACTCGGCATTCGCAATTACGGAACTATAAAACGGCGCGTAGCCCGCACGCACTTGACCAGTTTTATTGTTACTTTAATCAAACCCATATCAAACCTATAAATCAAACTGATTGACAACACAATTGATAGGTAAGTGTCAAAAAGCTAGAACAAAACATTTGCGTGCTCCCAATCTCAATATCTCAAAATGCAGGACACTAAAAGAATGGAGTTGATGCTCTTCGACTACGCAACCACGTACAGGACGAACTACAGGCCTTACGAGATGAAGGCCCCAGTAAATATCAGCCTCCCCCCACGTCCAAAGAAGCCCCGGAAAAAGTACAAGCCTATCAAGGATGTACACACGATGACGCCGTGGCAGTGCGAGGTGCCGTTTTACCTGCTGCACAGGCCGAAGCCTATACTGCAGACAAACCCACATGAAATACAGCAACGGTTTGTAAGTACCTTATTAAGAGGGCCCTTCCCGGTCCGTCTATCTTCAACGCGGGCATAGTTGGAAATGCTTGTTGTTTCGTCCAGCGCAATTATAGAAAAAAAAGCAAAGTGAAAAGAGAGAGATAGCACCTGAGCGCTCAGTTTGCATTCTATTGCACGAAATTAGTATTATTATTAACTATTCATTGAACGAATATTAACTTTTCATAGGGTGCGCGGAAATTTCATATACTTGTTCCAGGTAATACGTATTTTTAGTAAGCCTTACGAGTGTTCGAAATAAATGTTTTTAATTTAGAATCTTCATTACATTTGCAAGGTTCATATGCAAATATTTTCTTTACTTTTACAATTCATGAGTACTATATGATCGGCCGAAGTTCAGGTAAAATTTGTACAAAAAAGCTGATTTTTGGAGACTTATACTGAATTTGTTTTTCCAAATTTTAATTTTTAATTTCGTTGAAAACTTAGAAATAGCGCACAAGATTCATGTTAGTTCAAAAGTTTCTAAGAAAGTTCTGTTACAACGCCATAATCACGTACGAGCGTTTGTATGAAAAGTAAGGCGGGTTGGGCGCTCTTAATTGAACTTATTGAGCCAAAAGCTACAGCTCAGGTCTTTTAAGTCTTCACTGCAGGAGCACGACCCTCTCTTTACGCCTAGAGCCATGTTTGGTCAGACAGAGCAGCCAGAGGATTTGGCCTACACCCTCCACGCTTGCCAGACGTGTAGGAGAGGTATCAAGATGTTTATAAGCTTTGTTTAGCGTATTTCCTAAGTCACCTCCTACATCCACGGGTAGACATGTATTGGTCCTATTCTACTCTCCGGAAACCACATGCTTCCGTTTATTGATACAGGAAAAGTGTAAAGACACCGGTCGCGAGGAGGCCCAGAGAACCCGTCCCCGTGTCGTCATGACACCAGCAGTCAGTATGGACGACATCGAAGACCCCGCATCGCGGCAGATCCTATGCGAAGACATGTATACCACTGACGCCATGGCCGGCCTGCGGGAGGCGGTGAGACCGTATTTCAGAGTGGAGGCGCCATTCCCCGGCACAACGGCGCCCTCTTTCCCGGTTTGTGTTTCTGCGATTTATATAGGTTTCAGTAAACGGAGGCGGGTCTAAGCTAATGAAATAAGATATGGTCAAAAAGTATTTTGAACGAGTATTTTGAACCCAGCGACATTGGTATTGATTCGACCATATGCCATTTACCAACTGAACTATCACGTATTTAACTCCACCTGTCCAGTTTCTCCATTACCATCGCGCAGAGTCGAAGCGACGCGAAGCGTCATGCTTTTCACCTATATAGCAAATTTATTTCTATTTTTCCATCATTTTAACACGCATTCATGGTTGAAGTCCCGCTTATGTAGTATTTTATTTAAATTGAGTTTGAACACTTTACCTACTACTGCATCTTGAATGCTTAAAAAGGCGTATGGCAGTTGTCAAGCTATGTCAGATACCTACAAGCAACTTAAAAATTTAACACCACTGTTGGCCACTTACATGCACGAAAACAAAACAAGCGGCCGCTTGTCCTTCGTCTTTATTCATCGCGTAGATTAATATGTTGAGCCTTTCAATCAAATTTGATATATAATGTGTAATGTGTAACCTAACAGGTAGTTCTGCCGAAATACACGCCAAACGTGGTTCCGAAAGAGTGGCGTAAGGACACGGTGACGTGGGACAACAGGCAATTGCGCAGTCACTGCGACGCCACCAAGGAATTCTGGCTCCGATATCCACTACCACAGTAAGTTCGTGGTTTGATATATATACTTTACTCATCATCATCCTTACGTATTCCCGGTTGCATCCTCAGCGGTAACGCTTCAGAACCCTGGGTCCGCTACAATCATATTAATTAAATTATATATTTACAGATGCAAAGCCTGCGACACATCGGTTGCCGTGCAAAAATACCAAAAAGCCAAACATTTGGCAAAGCGTCAACAATGAGAAATTAAATCATTGAGAGAGGAGATGCAGGCAAAAACAATTCCTTTCGTTATTTGTGTTTATCTTAGTTATTATCTGTCCAGATTTATGTTTTAATTTTAACCAAATCTTTTTAGTTATGTACTTAGATTTCTATTTAGATTATATTTTTATTAAGTTTGTTTATTTTTAGATTAGGTTTTAAGAAATATTCGTAAAAATATATGTTTATGTTGTATTTTCTGTCTTTTTAATGTCCATCTACACCAGTAAACTATATCAATTCTTGGGTTTTTTAGTGGCTCCGCAAAAGGTCACTTATCTTTGACAAGATATGTGCGCAGAGCTAGATCTAAATTCTAGCTAAATTCTAAGCCACAGATCAAGTAAAAGACTACATGTAAAAGACTACATTTGAGATTTTTCCAACAACTTATTCGACATCTTTCTTTGATCTTTCCTTAAGGATTTTCTGTAAGGCTTTCAGGATGTTTCCACGGTTTTGTTTTGTGTAGGTAATTTTTACGTTCCAAATTTTTGATAGGTTTTCTCATAGGTTTTCCATCGATCTTTGGAAGGATCTCATTAAGGCTCAGCCAATATTTCTACGTGTGTCCCAGGCAGTAAGCAAGAGGTTCCTACGTCCGAGGTGTGTCCCACACTTCTACCCTCTAACTTCATGGTCCCATATTTCAGGGTCTGGCTGCTTCAACATATTAATAGCTACAAATTAAACCTAAAAAATTCTGTTTATCTAAAAATATCTGTCTTTTTTTCTCTATGGTCATAGAGAAAAAAAATCATCCCAATGACACGACATCAATCACTCATTTCTGAAACACGTTTTCGTAGGTTTGTTTTGAGTATTTTTTAATTCCATCCGCGTTTATTTTTATTTGCTTTTACAATGAATCAAAAGAAGAACATAATGAAAGATGCGGTAAAAATGAAGAAATATGACTCCATGCTCTTCGACTATAAAACCACTGCACTCACAGACTTTAAGTATGACGACGTTTGGGAGCCACCGTCCAAAACTGAATATAAGCAAAAAGCTAAAGTCCGGAAGACCTGGCCTTATCCCCTAAGGGAACAACAGACTATGACGGATTGGAAAGAAGGCCGTCCCGTCCCCTTTGATCTCTTCATTAGGCCAAAAGATATCGTAAGGACAGATCCTAGGCATGTACAGGAATATTTTGTAAGTATTTACTTGAAAACTGTGCATGCGTAGTCACTAAATGAAAAGTTTTTTGTATGAAAGAAACCATTCGTTTAGTGATTCAGCGATTCAAGAATGTCGCCACGGATATTTTTTGGATTTACAGAGTATTTACTTCAAAACTGCATACGAGTCGATAAAAATTCGCGGAGCAATTTTTGAAACGCGGAGTCAATAAATGAACGGTCCGTTTATTAATAAAATATTTGATTTTAGAGTTTCACGGTCACAATACATATCTGGCAAAAAACGATATTAATCGCGCGCTAAAAAAGTCCCTAGGGACTTCGGAATGTAAGTATGGGGGTTGAACTTAGACATAAAATCTGCTACGAGCCTCTACAAAAACAAGACAGTCCGTAGTAGTTTTCGTAGCCTCTATACGGCGGCGTAGGCTGCCCCTCGGTCGTAGCGAGTCGTAGAAACAATATGTAGATCGAAAAAAATATTTTTCAAAACAAAAAACGACTGCAGTACCAGACTACACAACTAATTTTTAATATATATATATATATATATATTTTTGCTGTGATACTATATTCGCGCTGTTCTGAACGCTAACTCAGACTTGCTATACGATTGAATATGCGTTTACGGCGTCAAATTTTTCTAAGAGAAAGCTATATCGCGTTTTTTTTTTACATTCAGATTTGCCCGTCAGATAACTTGGAAACTTGGTAAACTTGGTATTGCCTTGGTTGTTTTTAGGGTTCCGTAGTAAACAAGGAACCCTTATAGTTTCGCCATGTCTGTCTGTCTGTCTGTCTGTCCGTCCACGGTCCTACAGAGAAACTATAAGTACTAGAAAGCTGTAATTTGGCATGGATATGTATATTAATTATGGCGAAAAAGTCGTAAAATAAAATATAGAAAAAAATATTTTTCATGGTAGCTGCCATACAAGTAAAGACGTAGTCAATATTTTTTTTCTCGACAAACACATTGAGTGGGGTATCGTTGAATAGATCTTTCAAAAAGATTGTTAGCTTGTGAACACCATTTTTCGATTTAGGGATCCGTTTCTGAAATATTTGGGTTTAAATTTCAAATGTTTGTTCGAGTCAAGTGTCCTCTCTATCTGCTAAACGGTTATATATGGCCACGTGAAAAAAACCACAATTATAGTATATATAATTTAATTTGAAGGAAAACTATCAGACCCAAATTGGGTATACAAATTAAAAATTTATAGGCGATCAACTTATAAAATGTACTTGAAAAAAGACATTTTCATACAAATTCAATAGATATTAGTTTTTAGACGTTTTTAGTGGCAAGAACTCAAAGTTGGCATTCGCAACTACGGAACCCTACACTGCGCGTGGCCCGACACGCACTTGGCCAATTATTTATTGGATACATAAACGTTTTTGCATAGAAATATAGAATTGAAGTTATTTAGCTTAAAATAAGTGATTCTATCAGAATTTGCCGATAGAATAAATACGAATACTTATACAAAGTATTTTAGAATTACACGATACAACTTTAATAGTAGTCGTCAGTGATTCTCGATCACAAACCGTCAATGTTTTAAATCGAAGTAGGGAAATAATAAATTTACGTATTTATTTTTAGATACTTGTCTTTATGTATTAAATTCCATGCTGGTCTGGGAGGAAAGAAAAAACGTAGAATGTACCAGCTGCTTCTCATCCCGCGCAGATCGTAAGAGCCGATCGAGGGAATGGGCGAGATTTGAATCATGGTAATAGGCGATGCGGCTAGCAAGCCATCACTATTTTGATTCCTTTTCCATCTTAACGCCCACCACCACGCTAAGCGTGGCCTTTCGGCCTAACGGCCCTGGGCTCTGTCTACCCCGTCAAGGATATAGACGTGAAAATGTATCTGTATCTGTATGTATTAAATTGCGGTTGTTCAACCTTGTTATTCAGGTAATATTATGCTTTGATTCCTATAATGAGAAAATCTTATCTATTAGCTTTTATTTCTTCTCAAAGAGTAAAAATGTTAAAAATCATACAAAGATAAATACTTAATCATATAATTTTAAACAAGGAGTTAGTTAGTTGAAACATGCGTGCGACAGAATTCATTAGATAATATTCGGCCAGTTTTGGTTGGCCGATGAAAATACCAACATGATAATATATGTTCACTCCACTAAGAACCTTTCGTAATAACCCGAACCCGAATGTACTAGGCTGAAATATATCATATTTAAGGCAAGCGTAGGGCATCCAGCTACAAAGTGGTCAGATGTCTTGACCAGGGTCGCCGGAAAGCGCTTAATGCAGGCCGCTTTTGATCGGTCATCTTGGAAATCTTTGGGTGGTCGCCGGAAAGTGCTGGATGCAAGCCGCTCTCGATCGGTCATCTTGGAAATCTTTGGGTGAGGCCTATATCCAGATAGAGGTTATGCGGCTGAAATGATGATATCCTATTTACTATGATAACATACTCATAATGCTCTTATACTATTATATTTCTTAGGAACCTGAACCTGACTATGACCTGGAGAAAGTGCGGAAGACAAGACCTAGGCTTGTGATGACACCAGCCGTCGCAGTTGACGACATTGATCCGACGTTTGTTATTTTCCTTCTTCTTCATTATCATCGTCACCATCATCAGCTTTCAAAAGCAAATAATTTATTGCTTCAATAAAATAAATGGTATGCAACAGGCAAGAAACTGGCAACGCAAAGGTTTTCTCCTTGATCTTTTATATTTATCGTATATGAAAATAAAATAGAAAAATGTAGTTTATTGCACAAAGTAGGAAAACCGTGTAAATAATTATGCATAACCATGCTGGGCAAACTGGACATAAATCACATTTGTCTTTTTTAACTTTCGTCAAAACAGAAAGGCACAGACAGACAGATATTGCGTCAAGCCCATAGACTTATGATCTATGTACCTTTAGGTACAACTATCCTAACTCTATGGTCGATCCTATAATATAGTCTGAGGCATCGTAGCTATCGAAAGAATGGATTGACTTGGATGCGGGTTGCGCTAAGTTTTGGAAAAAAAAACATTTATTCGTAAAAGCTTTTATTGTAAGTAGTAAGTACCTACTTATAAAGACCAATGTATAAACCCACAAACTCATAAGAGTTGTATCGTTCAATTACAGGGTATGGCCACCTTTCGGCTTCATCATCAAATCAGCTTCTTGTCACAATAATATTGCATATAAATCTTGTAATTTTTTCAACTCTCAGTTTTGTCGATCTTTTAGGAGACTCCAGGTCATCCTTAAAGACACCTACTTGACAAGCTATCAGAAAGCCATTCGCGAGGGCCTTCTGGAGCCTCCAGTACTCGCTCCCTCAGACACTGTAAGTATGTTACAGGAAAGTATGCAATGCAGATGGTAACGGGGTCTTATACCTGGTCCGCCTTATAAATGAATGAAAGAAAAACTCTTTATTATACCAATACGAAAAACATCAACAATAGTTTTACAAAATATACATACTGTTTTGAATAAAATCACTAATTGTGAACAAACGGGCGCCATCTACTTACTAAATCTTGTTCAAGCTGCTTCATCGACACTGTCGGTAAAATGGTATGTGTCGAGGAAATCTATTGGCCAATTTTATGTTTGTCCTTGCCAATGAGATTTCTTATCGGAGCTTGGAGCGCTTCGGATTTGGCCGAGGGCGCCCGAATACGGCTTGCCTGCGCCCGATCAGCCTGCCGCCATTACGACTCCTCAGATCGCATCTGCCGCGGTCGGTCGTATGTTTGTCATTTTGTTCGCGGTTAATGGCGCGGTCGCCATTACACATTGTTATTTGTTACGCGTCCCGTCGTTGAACCTATAAGGGTAAATCGTGGAGATTTCGCTGATTAGATCAGTATAGTTTGTATTAAGTGTATAAAGGCATGGCGCCTGAGATTAAAAGACTTTGTATGTAAAATTTGGGCACCGCCATTTTACCTTGTTACTCATGGTTATTCCCGTCGCGAGACATTTATATGTAATTTGTGTTTCTGGTAAATCGTATTTCGTGGAGAAACTTTAAGGTGGACTATTGGTTTGTTGTTAAGTGGCGTGGATAATAGTGCCCATAAATAAAAACTATTTTGTCAAGCCGAAGGACGAACAAGGTCACCACAGGGCGTGGTTACTTATATAATCCAACCACAAAAGTAACGTTTGTGAAATATATTGTGCAGTGAGGTGTTATAAATACAACGTATTCATTTGGGGAACTTGAGCTCAAGGGTAGGCTTAGGGACCCAATTTCTTTCACCAACTGCTCGGGACCCATTGGGACCCAGCCGTCGCCACCCGAAGAGGACTTCGGGCTCGACGAAGAAGCCAGGCGAGGCCGCCTGAAGATTATATAGACAGTAAGTGTTAGTCCTAAGTTTTACGTCATTTGTGATTAGATTTAATTAGTTTCTAATAATTTAGGTTAATCGTATAATTAGGTTAGGAGGTTCTCTAGACCTTATCTAGAGTGGTAGCAGAGCTGCGTTTGTCTGTATGTATGTTTGTTTGTCTGTTTGTTGCCGGTTGGAAAAGTCGGCCGGGCCGACCCGCGCAACAAACCTTAGTTTTAGTAAACATTATTGGTAGCAGAGCGTAGTTAAAAACGGCTCTGATTACGGTTGTTTGTTAATAAGGTAGGGTTACCATCATTTCCCACAAAATTCTGGGATAAAATTTTGTTTGTAAAATATTGTTTGTTTGTAATTAATAAGTATTGGGCCGTCTCAATCATACTATTAGATAGTATAATAACTTGTTTGTTTGTTTGTAAAATTAGGAATTTTAGTTTGTGCCCTTGTCGGACTTATTTATTTAGTTATTTAAATTTGGTTTGTTTTGTTTTTGTCTAACGCAATGTCGAAGACAACCTCCGCAAGGGCGACGCTCGCCAATGAACTTAGGTGGGCTGCGAGTGCCAGCGCACTCTTGTCCCGGACGGACAGGGACGCTGCAATTCTGGAGCGAGCGGAACAGCTCCGTACGAGATTGGCCAATACGGAAGCAGCCATGGCGGCGCTTACCGAGGGTGATTTGGACCCAGCGGTCTGGGCAGGTCACGTCAAGGATTTTGACCAGATTCTGGCCTTTCACGATGAAATCGTGGAGAAGGCCGCACACATTAGAGCGAGACAGGCGGGCGGTCCGCCCCTCGCACATCCGGTGGACCGGAAGGGCCAGCTGTAACTGGTCGGCTTCCCACACTTCAGCTGTCCCACTTTGGGGGTAGGATGGAGGAGTGGGTCGCCTTTAAAAACATGTTCGAGTAGTTGGTCGACTCGAGACACGACTTGACGAAGGCGCAGAAAATGGCGTACCTTCTCTCGACTTTGGAGGGTGAAGCGCGGTCGCTCATCCAGCACCTCCGTGTGGAGGATGACCAGTATGATACGGCCTGGGAGTTATTGAACTCCCGCTATCAGAACGCTCGGTTGTTGGCCGACGCACATGCGGCGCAGCTATTGGCCCTGCCTCGGGTGGCCAGTCGGGCACAACTGCGCCTGCAATTATTAACGCCCGTTACAGTGGCCTGTAACGCGCTGCGTACTTTGGGACTACCGGTGGACCAGTGGTCATTCTTGTTGGTGCATATTATTCTGGGCAAACTGCCCAACGATATTCGCTCGCGTTTCGAACGCGAGAATGCTGAGCGGGACAGCGATACTCTACCGACGTTTTCCGACCTGTATAAGTTTTTGGAATATGAGGCTAGGGCCGCGGAGAGTTCCATGCCGGAACCAGCGCCCTCTAGGGCGCCAGAACGCGTAGCCTCGGGCCCCTTATGGCGAGGGAAGCCCAGACAGACACAGCCACCGTCACCGCGTGGAGCTGGTGCTCGGGTGGTGAATACGGCAGCAGTCGCGAGGGACGCGGACTGTCTGCAGTGTGGCCGGAAGGGTCACAGCCTACTGCAATGCAGGGACTGGCAGCGGCTGCCAGTAGAACAAAGGCGTCGCATGGTGAAGCGACATGAATTATGCTTTTACTGCCTGGACAGTCACTATGCACGTGACTACCACAGGGCCAAGCCATGCAGTGTGTGCCGTGGGCTGCACCACTTGATGCTCTGCATGAACCGGAGCGAGGCTGGCTCCCAGGCAAGGAGGCAGGGGTCCCCCATTGGCGGGGGCGCTCCTGCGCGAAGCCCTCCACCGTCGGACGGCGGACGTGGCTTCGCTCGTCGCACCCCCCCTTGGGATGGGGGTCGAGTGCCGGCGCGGGTCTCGGCGGTCCGGGATCCTGCGCCCACAGCACATGGTCAGTATGTGGCTGGTCAGGCCTTGGATAAGGCCCCCATGGGCGGGGGCCCTAGAGCGGAAGTGAGAGGTGGGACACCTCCCTCCGCACCGGCTCCTACTCGGCGGACGGAGCCACAGCGGTTTTCCCCGCCGCTTCATGAGTACCCTCGGCTGGAGTACCACCCGCCCTACTTTAGGTACGGCAGGGCAGCGGGTTATGCGCCCCCTCACATGGGGACGTGCACTCGCCCGACGTATTATCCGGGCCAGTGGCACCCCCTAGGTTTGGAGAGAGTGGGGAGCCCATAACTAGCTTGCTCCCTCAATAGGACAGAACCGCGGACGGTTCTGCTCCCCACCGCGGTGGTCCGCGTATGGGGTCATGGGGGGGAGGCTGTTACTGTACGAGCCATGTTGGATTCGGGGGCTCAGAAAAGTTTGGTTACCACTCGAGTGGCACATACATTAGGCTTAGCCGTTGTTATAAATACAACGTATTCATTTGGGGAACTTGAGCTCAAGGGTAGGCTTAGGGACCCAATTTCTTTCACCAACTGCTCGGGACCCATTGGGACCCAGCCGTCGCCACCCGAAGAGGACTTCGGGCTCGACGATGAAGCCAGGCGAGGCCGCCTGAAGATTATATAGACAGTAAGTGTTAGTCCTAAGTTTTACGTCATTTGTAATTAGATTTAATTAGTTTCTAATAATTTAGGTTAATCGTATAATTAGGTTAGGGGGTTCTCTAGACCTTATATAGAGTGGTAGCAGAGCTGCGTTTGTCTGTATGTATGTTTGTTTGTCTGTTTGTTGCCGGTTGGAAAAGTCGGCCGGGCCGACCCGCGCAACAAACCTTAGTTTTAGTAAACACATACATTAGGTGCAATGGGCGGTCTTCTCGCTTAGAGCGATGTCTTTCAGACAACCGATGGATCGAGAGAAATGTAGGCACGACAGAAATAACGGTGGTGCAAAGAAAACTAAGTTATAGAAGTTAAGGATACAAGTATATTGTCTTTTGTAGATTTTTTGTTGTCTTTTTTGTGCAGTAAAGACTTTACATACTGCTTGTGTTTTTTACCAAAATTAGGTTTCGACATCTTTTGGGTAAAACTCTTTGAGACACAGAAACTATTAATATGCGATATCGGGTTACTCACGTATCCTCTGAAAGAAAGAAAGAAAAAAAGAAAAGCTTTATTCGGCAATCAAAACCATTACAGCTTACATATAGGTAAATACAATAAAACATACAAATACGAATTGCCGAAAAGGCGACCAGCTCAGCTATGTGCTGATGGCGGTTTGCCACAGCGCTGATTTTTAGCTGGTGCCAAAATGAGTTGCACTTGTTCAATGGAACAAAAACGCAAAGGTACTATAGTGGGAATCATCCAAATATGGGTTGAAATGGCCTACATAAAACAAAGAGAGAAAAATCTCTGGGCGAATGCGCCCTAAGGAAGACCTCCGGATGCAGTTGAAACATGTCGGACAGTAGCTTTTCTACGTGAGTAGCCCGTATATCGCATATTAATAGTAGTGTCTGTATCTCAAATTAGTTTTACCCAAAAGATGTCGAAACCTAATTTTGGTAAAACACAAGCAATATGTACAATCTTTATTACACAAAAAAGATAACAAACATTTTACAGAAGACAATATATTTAAGGCGGACTAGGGATAAGACCCAGAATGAGTCGCAATGTCGGAATATGACAAAAAATTCGTGTATACGTATGTATTAATGTGAGTATGTTCTACATCCAGGAAAAGCCAAAAGAAGATGGCGTGGATAGTCCAAGGATGGGTCGTCGACCCGCCGACGCCACTGCGGGCGTGGGGCAGGGGGTGAAGCCGTATACAAGAGTGGAAGCGCCCCTCACGGGCACGATCGCGCCCTCCAACCCGGTTGGTGTTGATTTATTTATTTATAAAAAAATATTGATCCACGATATACATTTTTTATAATCGGAGGACTTCGCTAAAAGCTTTCTCTCCCCAGAGGCGGCGTAAGGCGTGGGCGGTGTGGGCCACCGCCCACGGCTTCGCAGGGCAAAGGGCCTCGCGCCTCACAGACAACCGAAAATTTATTTGAAAAAGTAGGGAAAATTAAAAAGTACACGCCACAAGGTTTTTCTTATATTAAGTATACTGATGTGTTAGTGGCATGAATAAACGAACCTCAGAGTACAGAGGAAAGAACGTATGTTTGTTCTTGATTTAATATGGGCTGGGCAAGCCTGCTTTTTTTAGTTAAACTAATTCCCAACACTGAATTGAGGGCCTCGCGAAATTTACCGTGCCCACATTAAGTTGAGGTCTTGCGCCGCCACTGTCTCTCCCAGTCAACCATAAATTTTCTGCGTTAAAAAAATCTTCATGACCCGAAACGCTCTGCCTGTCCTGTTAGGGATAAAGATGTAGTTGTATTGTGTAGATACTTATATATCACTCTGTTTCGGCAAGAGTTGATAAATATAATCATTCGTCTCAGACTAGCAACCGTCGCTTAATTATCGTAAACTGTACGGTGGTCGTCGCTTGTCTCCCGCTTTCGCCGTTATCGTGGTGCGAGTACCAGTTGATGTCAACCGCAGCCTGAACGGGCGAGCGTTGTTTTTGTTTTCTCATATACCCTATTGTTTGAAATTGGAAAAATAAAATTGTGTAAGTTTATACATAACTAGCTGTTGCCCGCGACTTCGTCAGCGTGGACTTTAGTTTTTGAACATCGTCAATTTGGTATCTATGTACACATAAAGGTATAATAAAACGCGTCAAAAAAATGCGTCTGGACGTAAAATATATTTAAAAAAAATATATAGAGGCGATGGAGACATAGTGATGGAGTAAGAATTTTAAAAAGTGTCTTTCTGTTGGTCTATGTGTCTGTTTGTCTGTTTGTACACGCTAATCTCCGGAAATACTGGGCGGATTAAAATGAAACTTTTTTTTAATAAAGCTGTTAAAAATAAAAATAATTTAAATAAAATTTCTGGGCAACATATAGGGTATAAATGATTTTGCTAAATGGAACACCTGATGCAGAACTATAATGGTCCAGGTAAAATATAAGATATATAAAAATGACGCCTTAGTAAAAGTTGTTCAGCCTGATGAACATTTTCCATATAAATTCCACGAACGCGAACGAAGTTGCGGGATTAGGCTAGTTTTAATAAAACCGGTAAAGTGTATGTCGGGCCACGTGCCCGACTTTACCGGTGAAGGGTTCCGTAATTAAACCTGTACTATATGCAAATGCCGACTTAGAGTTAAAAACAATTAATTCGTACCTAACAATATTTATTTGAAGTAGTTTTATTTATCTTCCATGCTGGTCTGGGACAAAGGAAATAACACGTAGATTGTGAAAGCCGATCGAGAGAATGGGCGAGATTTGAATCAAATAGGTGATGCGGCTAGCAACCCATCATTGTTTATATTCCCTTGTTATCTTAACTTCCACTATCACGCTAAGCGTGGCCGTGTGGCGTGGCACACGCGCCTGCCTTCCACTCCGAAGGGCTATCCGTTGGACGATGGAATCCCGTTTCCACCGTCCAACCAGCCCTCATAATTTGCGAAAGCAGGCCCTGCCCCAGCCAACCTGACGGCGACCGGGGCCCACCCAGCCGGCCGCAGGGGAGAGGGAGAGCGGCAACGTAACACCGACACTCCTCTTCCCCTGCGGCCCCACCGATGCCGTGCCAAGCGCCACGGCCGCGCTTGGTCGCGGAGGATAGGGCGAGCGGCAACGACACACCGACACACCTCTTCCCCCGCGACTTCTACTACGGCTGTGATGGAAGGGGGGTCGTTGTCACCCCCTTCCCTCACAGCCAGGCCATTCCAGCCAGGAATGGCCTCCGCCGGGCCCGGGGAGGCCTAAGCCTCAATCCGGGCAATGGGTTCCTTTTAGCTTCCCTGCGGCCGAGGCAACCGCAGGTACTGAGCCCCCCCATCGCGACTAGATGGGAACCACATCGGGGGGGCCGCCTCCTGCGCCTGAGCTAACCTGACCTTACCTATCACTTCCTACTTTGATTCCTTTTTCTACCCTCTTGCCCACAATCACCCTAAGAATGGCCGTTGAGCGGCGGTAGGTCTGCAGAGGGTCGAAGTCCAGAGCCTAACTTAAATTTAAAATTTTTGAACAGCGCCATCTATCGGTGACAAAAAAAACTAATTTTTAATAATACCCCAAAACCAATCGAAATCTAATTGAAATCATTTTATATAAACCATTATATAAAATTATCAAAAGTTTTAGTCAATGCAACCAAATGCAAGTTAGTTTATAGCAATCTGTCGAACAAAAATGTTCGACGTGATTCTTTAAATTATTATAACTTTTTTATTTATTAACGGATTTAAATAAAACAAACACTAAATTTTGTGTAAAGCTTATTATAACATATTAATAAAAACTGCAATCGAATCGGTTCAGCCCTTTTTGAGATAAGCGTGCTTAAACGCAGTTTTTCGAACAAAAATGTTCGACGCGATTCTTTAAATTGATATAACTTTTTTATTTATGAATCGATTTTGATGAAACAAACTTTAAATGTTAAGCTGAGTTAAAACAAACCAACTGGTGAAAGTTTCAAGTAAATCGGTTGAGAATTTTTGGAGATTGACGTGATCATACATACAGACAGACAGACAAAAATTAAAAAATTCTTTCTAATATTCTTTTTAAGTGTCCCTCTATACATTTCAGTCAAAAATACTAAATGTACAGACAAAATATTTTTACTGTTTTATTATATGTATAGATATAGATTAGCGGGCTACAATTTGTAAGAAGTTAAGATTATAGGTATATGCAGTTAAGAAGCTCTGATTTTATTAACTCGGAAATGCGGAACATCCGCATTAATTCAGACATCTGCGTCCATATCATGCGATGCAAAGCTTTACAGATGCGGATTTTTCTGTGTTAATAAGTACACATAATATTATCCACTTAGAAAGGAACCGTTTGCGGGGTAAAAGGTCTGCAATATTACTTTTATTAAATTACTCACCAATTTTTATCTTTAATTATTAAACGTACTATATTATAAAATCCTACACTCAAAATTCTAATAACTAAAAACTTTTAGTTTCGTTTTCATATGATTTAATTTAAAACATATCAAAAATGTAATCTATTTTCATTCATTCAAAAATCACGAAATCCGCATCTACAAGAACCCTATTAAATATATTTTTTTTTAAATAATATAAACTTTCAATACAGATGTCCTTGCCGAAGTACAACCCGCCGCCGGTGCCTCCAGAGTGGCGCATGGACTCGGTGTCATGGGACAACCGGCAGCTGCGCTCTTACTGCGACCCTACTCGAGACTTCTGGCTCAATTATTCACTCAAAAAGTAAGTACATAAGTAGGTAAAATAAAATCAGAATATTATATCTTATACCTTTAAACGAGCAATTCTTGTATGTATGTATGTATATATATATATTTATTTATAAATTTCTGTGATCTTGAACGGTCTTAAAAGGGATTTTGTCTTGTTAAAAATAAAAACCCTCGCATTCAAGGAAAAAATTCAGTCACGTCTCTTAGTCGTCTTTTTTTCTTTTCTGTCATGTGTCGTGCGAGTCTATGTCAGTCTCAGTCAGTCAGCAAAGAGGCTGGACGCCCGGACATCCCCACCTCCAGTACCAGAAGGCTGGTACTTAAGTTGAGGAGCGGACGTCCAGCCGGCACAGTTTCGTCACTGGTCTAGTATAGAGTCCTCGTCCTGTTTTAACTTGAGCAATTCGGACCAGGCCATCCTTGCCAGGGAAGACCTGGTCGACCTTGCCAAGTGGCCACTGGTTGCGGGGCAGCTGGTCGTCAGCTATCACCACCACGTCTCCTACAGCCAGTGGTCTGTCTACGTCGCGGTACCATTTGTCTCGTCGTGTTAAAGTCGGCAGGTATTCCCTGATCCAGCGTTTCCATGTCAGATCTGCTAGACGTTGGGATTCCCGCCATGTCCGTCTTAGGAAGTCTCTGTCGGTAAAGGTTCCAAAAGGATGGTCAACAAAATCAGTTTTTGTCAATAGAAAGTCATTTGGAGTTAAAGGTAAATCGTCTTCAGAGTCAATAGGTACATATGTCAGAGGTCGTGAGTTTATCATAAACTCTGCCTCGGCTAACAATGTTTGAAGCGTTTGATCACTAGGGGCTCTGGTCTTTAACGTGACTTTTAGACTTGTCTTTACAGATCTTACTAGACGTTCCCAACATCCCCCCATGTGTGGCGCATTGGGAGCTATAAAACGCCATTCCATCTGACGAATGCTGCCAAATTTGATTAGTTCGTCCTTGTCGATCGCTTGAACGGCCTGTTTAAGTTCACGATCAGCGCCACGGAACGTTGTGCCATTGTCGCTAAAAATTAATTTCGGACAGCCTCGTCGTGCGATTAATCTTCTAAGGCTCATCAGGACTGAGCTAGTCGTCAAGTCGTGAACGACTTCAAGGTGGATGGCGCGTACTGTCAAACACGTGTAAAGGGCCACCCACCTCTTTTCCTGTCGACGTCCAACCTTCACGGTTACTGGGCCAAAGTAGTCAAGTCCACTATAGGTGAAGGCTCTGCTTACTTCTTTTAATCTGATGACCGGAAGATCAGCCATAAGAGGTGGCGAGGGCTTTGCTCTTTGGTTTTTGCAATACTGGCAGTCATTCCACGTGGCCTTGACAGCATTACGTCCTTGTATTATCCAAAACCGTTTTCTGACTTCTAATACCACGCGTTCCCTGCCGTTATGCGCAGAATCCACGTGGTACTGCATTAGAAGAAGTTTTGTATACATATCTTTTGGGTGCAAAATGATGGGATGTGTAAAATCTTGACCACCATCTGCACCGCAGATCCTCCCCCGAACACGCAGAATGCCGTCTTTGTCCAAAAATGGTGTCAGCTGCCGCAGTGTAGCAGTTTTGTCAATGTGGCCCGTTTTTTTGACGCTCTCGATGTCTGCCGAAAACATCCGTATTTGGCTCTGCCGGATACACACCAACTCTGCAGCCATGATTTCCTCTGCTGTCAGTTCACCTTGTCGCTCACCGCTCCCGTGGGTCCAAATATGGACTGCCCGAAGAACCCAGGCAGTACTCCTGATAAACCTCCAATATTTGGAGAAGCGATTTGCATCAAGAAAGTCGTTGTTTACTAAAGTGAGACTGCATACCTTAAGCTCATCATCGTCCGTTTCGAGCATCGTTTCAGGGCTCTCAGATGGCCAGGACTGTTCCGCCTCTTGTAAGAAAGACGGACCATGCAGCCACCGTGAATTATCGTCAATTGCGGTCTCACGTGTGGCATCGTCTGCCGCATTTAAGCCCGATGGTACCCACCTCCATTGACAGACGTCCGTTAACTCGGAAATTTCACTGATGCGATGGGCAACGAAGGGCTTAAAGCGACCACTGTCAGAACGAATCCAGCTAAGTATAGTTTTTGAGTCAGACCACATGAAACACCTAGCCACATTAATATATTTACGTAAGGTGTCAGACAGCCTTGCACCCATCAACGCGGCCTGAAGTTCCAAACGAGGGATGCTCAGAACTTTGAGCGGGGCCACACGAGCGCGTGCCATGACAAGGGCTACATGCCATTGTTCAGTTGTAGTCTTGACTCTTAAATAAGCCACACACGCAAAAGCCTTGCTGCTTGCATCACAAAAAACGTGAAGCTCTGGTGGGCTTTGCTTGTCCCACGTCTCAGTGAACAGCCAGCGGCGAACTCGTAAGTTACTCACACTTTGAAGTTGGGCCAGCCAGTCCTGCCACCTGTCGTAATGGCCGGACTCAATCTCGTCGTCCCAGCCCACTTTGGACTTCCACACCGATTGTAACAAAATCCGCCCCTTTACTGTCACGTAAAGCAGGAAGCCCATTGGGTCAAAAATGGACATGGTTAGTCTTAAAACCTCTCGCTTCGTGGGCCGCTTGACTCCTGTCCTTACCTCCTCAGTTACCTTTGGGAACTTTAGCAGGAAGCTAAAGGAATCTGTTTCTTGGTCCCAATGCACACCAAGAACCTTTTCTGTGTGGTTGTCCTTGCTTTCAGTGATGACCTTAAGACTATTCGGAGCCAATTTGTCTGTAGGTAGCTCTTGCAGCAGCCGTTTGGAGTTGGTCACAAAATTCCGCAAATTGAATCCACCGGAGGCATGAATCTGGACTACATCCATTACCAATTTGAGCAAGTCATCTTCATTGTCAAGCGAATGAATGTAATCGTCGACATAGTGGTGGTCAATGATCGCTTTAAAAGCTTCGGGGTGTACCGTTTCATACCTGCGGGCATTTAGATTTTTTACATATTGCGCTGATGACGGCGAGCATACGGCTCCAAAAGTCATCACGTTCATCACGTAGGTGCTGTTGTCCCAAAGCATCCTCTGGGCGTTACGATCTTCTTCTCTAATCAGGACCCTGTGGAACATCTCTTGGATATCGGCCATCACCGAATATTTACCTGTCCGGAACCCTAATAAAACTGCTGGCAAAGGCTTCAAAAAATCAGGACCACGTAATAAAAAGTCATTTAATGATTTACCTTTGGTCTTGGCTGCACAATCCAGAACTATCCGCAGCTTATTTGGTTTATTTGGGTTGAACACCGCAAAATGTGGGAGATACCAAATTCTTGTCTGAGCCGCTTCATGTTCTGGTCCGATCTTAGAAATATATCCCTTGTCTAAATTCTCTTCAATCTTCGCTCTGTACTGTAAAGCAAAGTCAGGATTTCTTACCATCTTTTTGTTGATAGCAGTCAGGCGGCTCTTTGCCTGTGGAAGGCTGTCTGGAAGCACCATACTTTCAGACTTCCAAAGCAGGCCAGTCTCCCATCTACCTTCAGGCAAAAGCCTTGTCGTCTGCTCCATAACTTTCAGCGCTAGCTGATCCTCCCGAGAGAGAGGAAAGTTATTTGTTTGCTTGACGCCAAACGAGTCCGTAGAAAAAGAAAGCTTGACCAGGTCATGTAGTCCTTCACATTCACAGAGGTGGAGAACAGTGTTGTCGTCAGAAGTCCCACCCAGTCCTACGTTGCCGTGAAAGACATAACCTAAGTTCGTTTTAGAAATTATCGGTCCAGTCTTGTGTCTCTGTATAACTTGTCTAGTAACAATAAGGTCTATGTTGTCTTGTCCTAGTAAAATCTCAATTTTTTCTTGTCTTATGTCAAAGTCATTAGTCACATAGTCAGTCAAGTATGGATATTTATTTACAATCTTTTTATAACAAAAACTGTTCACTGATAAATTTAAATTGCGTACAGAGCGCGCATTATTGACAATAAAGGTTCTATCTTCGTTCACTCCACGTATAGGAAAGGACACTGTCTTCGAGTCTGGCTCTGTAGTCATCATGCCGGAGGCACCACGGATGCGGAGGCTGGCCGTCGGTCCGTCAATACCAGCTCTCTCCAGCAATGAAGAGCTCACCAACGTCAAAGCTGAACCCTCGTCTAATAAGCCATATGTGATTATGTTACCTTTTGTACCCGACACTACGACTGGTACCACTTTCAATAAAACATGAGATTCTTTTAGTGTGCAGGTGTTCACCAGACTGTTATCATGTGCCGTCTCATTCTCATCTGTCGCCGTGCGTGGAGGAGCGTGTAGCAATCTATGATGGGCTCGGGTACAATCAGGTGCTGAGCATCTTGCCCTACGCTTACAAGTTTTCAACTGGTGTCGTTCAGAAAGGCAGGAGAAACAGAGTTTCTTGTCACTGACGAGAGTCCAACGATCATCGGTCGTCATTCTCTTAAATTCCTCACAACGTTCGAGAGTGTGCGCAGCACCACAGAGTAAACACGTACGAGTAGATGCGGTTGTAGTCATCACGGGTTTCCATCTAATATCTGGCCTTGTCTGTGGATGTTGCTTTGATGTACAAGTGCTTTTAGTAACAGGAGCGACATAAGCAGCGCCATTCGCTATATACATTAACCAATCTGATAAATGCGAGAGTGTGGTTGTTTTCACGCAGAGTTTAAAAGCGTGCATTCCCCATTGAAGTCGCAATGTTGATGGTAATTTACCAACAATCTCTTGTATGAGTGTAGGGTTTGTGAGATGTCCTACCTCTTCAGTCATTTTCATTGTAGCTGTCACATTTTGAACTGACGTCGCAAATTCGATTAGCTGGTTGACATCATCATGTCGTATGTCGCGCATCTGTCTAATTTTGTTCAATAGAATTTCTATAATATATTCTGTTCTTCCAAAACGTAATTTCAATGTGTCTATGATGCTTTTCAGGTTTGTAGCACTTACTAGGAGAGCGGATACAGAGTCTTTTGCTCGGCCCTTGAGACATCGTGATAAACGGGCTATGTTTTCTTCATCAGTGAATCCGCACAGCTTAGTAGAGGATACAAACTGGCTATAAAAGAGCGGCCAATCTTCTGGGTCACCTGCGAAAGGCGGCAATTCCTTCGCCGATGTCTGTCTCGATAGTAATTTAGACATGGTTAAACCGCAGTGCAGAGACTTACATTCTTTCGTCTCAGTAGCGGCTGTGTCACAAGCCTGTTTTACGGATGCTTGCGATGGCGCTCGGGACATGCCGGCGGCATGGTCTTCCTCTTCCAAAAGCTGAGATTTTAGCTCTAAAATCCGAGCGCGTTCCTCAGCGGCTTCTATTTGTAGTCGCAGTATTTGCTGTCGACGTGTTGTTAGCACTGTTAGGTCGCTGGAGTCCGAACGAGCAGATAGCGCTGGCGACGACGCGCGGCTGCCTCTGGCGGGCTGTCGGCCCGGCGCGGTCAGGTCGGCGGCAGCAATAGGCGCGGTCGCGGGCGTTGTCATTGCGCCCGACCGTAACTTCATAGGTCTGGTTGTAAATGGCGATGAAGGACCACCTTGAACGGTCTTAAAAGGGATTTTGTCTTGTTAAAAATAAAAACCCTCGCATTCAAGGAAAAAATTCAGTCACGTCTCTTAGTCGTCTTTTTTTCTTTTCTGTCATGTGTCGTGCGAGTCTATGTCAGTCTCAGTCAGTCAGCAAAGAGGCTGGACGCCCGGACAGATCTCGAAAACGGCTCTAACGATTTCGCTGAAAATTTGTATATGGGGGTTTTCGAGGGTAAACAATCGATCTAGATTAGTTTTATGTTTGGGAAAACGCGTGTTTTCGAGTTTTCATGCGTTTTTCTTTCCACGCAGAATATGGTCGCTAATTTCGTCGCGCCGCGACCGCCTTGATTTAGCTCAGTGGTTAATGATAGCAACCGCTAGAAAGAGTGTTACGGGTTCGAATCCCACTCGGTGACTTACTTTTGTTTTTTTTATTTTTAAGTTTATATATTTTTTTTTATTTTGCATTGTTTTTAGACAAGTTTAAAAAAAAAATGTTAATCTTTAAGATGTAACCGAGCAAAGCTCGGTCGCCCAGGTACTATGTATTATAAATGAATAATAAATCGAGCATATCTTTGCGCTTGTCCTAGTCAATGAGATAATGTTGAGTTGTATGAGGATACAGGCAGCTTAAAAAAAATTTGTGTTAGTCACAATCACAACACACTTGAAAAAGAAAGAGTATTTTTGGTTGGAAAACAACGAACGTTTAGTGACTGTCTATTTAGAAATTAGTTAGTCTTATATTACATCTATGATTAATTTTCAGATGCAGACCATGCGACGAAACTGCTATCGTTCGAGAACACAGATTAGCTAAACACTTAGCAAAGCGTCAGCAATGAATGAAAAACGAAATGCTAATGAAAGCATTTTCCCAAAATCTTCCCAATTTTTAGGGAAGATACTTCTACCTCACGCGGAGGAATATTTAAGAGCAGGATACTTTATACGTACAAATAATTATTTTTATAATAATTTACGTGTAGATTTGTAACTAGATTTTATTTTTGTTTAGTTATTTTTAGAATATTTTTAAAAATATATGTTTATGTTCTACAATTTTGTTTTGTTTTGCTTAACAAGCTGGTCGGTTTCATTTTCTCAATGAATTGCACTAATTCCTCTAAATATACAAAATTGTATGTTATATCTGCCCGTACCTAGTCTCTGATCTGCTCTGTCAACTTCGACGAAAGAGCAAAAAAATGTTAATCGTGCTTCGACCATGAAGCTAAAGGATTAGGGAACATTTCTGGACCATTTCTGGACCATCGACATAGCATGACCATAGTTTATTTTTACATCCTTGGACACTTACCCCATATGACTTACCATGAAGTTAGAGGGTAACTAACTTCATGATGACTTACTTCATGTTGGACCATGTGTTGGACACATGGAATTGTATGTACTGATGTCTCTACTTTCGTGGTTGGACACCATGGAATTATAAGTACTGCGTGTTGGACACATAGACCTCAAAACTTCTAAATCTATGCTTGTACGTGATCATGACAGTCACGCGTCACGCTTCCAAAAGAAATATCTATGGATATTTCTCCTACGCCAAGAATAAAAAAAATCTATGTACTTCTCAATTCGTGCTTGTCAATCATTTGTAAAATCATTTTTTTTAATTTTGGTTTAGAGTATTTTTATATTTGTATCTGCATTTATTTTTATATACAACAATGAACATCGACGATCAATTTAAAAAAATGAAGTCGCAACAAAAGAAGCGGTATGAGGCCATACTCTTCGACTATAAAACCACTGCACTCACAGACTTTAGGAACAATCATATTTGCGAGCCGCCGTTCAAAAGTGAATATAAGGAGACTGTTAAAGTCCGGAAGACCTGGCCTTATCCCCTCAGGGAGACTCAGACTATGACTGATTGGAAGGAAGGTCGCCCTGTCCCCTTCGATCTGTTCATTAAGCCAAAAGAAATCATTCAAACAGATCCTAGGCACGTACCGCAATATGTTGTAAGTATCAACCTATTTTTTACCCCCGACCACAGAATATATATTTATTTATTCTTTATTTAAAACAATCTAATTATTTATTACAATTTTAATTAACAACTAAATTAAAAACTAAATTATACTCTAAATTAAACTAAACAAATAATAATAATAAAAAAGAAAAACCTTACAAATAGAAAACGTCTTCCAGATAATTTTAGATTTTAATTTAATTTTTAACCACAGAATTAATATAGGTTCTTCTTCTTAGCGAGTCGGAATGGCGATTTTATATAGTTGATAATTAATATAGGTAAGTATGACTTACATGGAGAGTGTTGAGCGGGCGGTTGCAGGCGCCTACAGCCGCTTCTACAAGGCGAGAACGGGGGAGAGGTGCGGGGACGGGGAACGGGGACGCATATTGCGCGGGACCTCAGCTTAGGAGATTGCATTCTGTACAAAAAAGAGCGGTGTTATAAGTTTGACGCTAATGTCTGTCTGTCTGTCTAAAGCATCGTAGCGTTCGAACGGATGGACGGAATTCGATGCGGTTTTATCACGTGAAAGAAAGTTCCCTTGCTCAAACATAAGTAACATAATTAAGAACTACCTAAATTAAAATATGTTTGATGAAAATTCGTTCAGCTGTTTAAAAATAATTATGGGGTTAATGCTTAAAAGTCAGGACTTTCTATCAAATAATAGATGTCGCTACGGATATCAAGTCGTATCGGTAGTTCCACTACTCATCATTTTAAGTCTTGCGGACCTGGGCACTGTCTGCTTAGAGCCGCAAGACCCCAAAAGTGCTATTTTTGAAACGCGGAGTCACCTAAACGAATAGTTTTTCCATACAAAAAATCATTCGTTTAGTGACTCCGCGTTTGAAAAATAGCACCTCAAATGCTCTATCTGCCCCGTTGGGGAGCGTCGTAGAACGGTTATGACGTAGCATAGGGGATGACGACCTTGTAGACGTCTACGGCGGCGCAGCGATCGTCGTAGAACAGCTACGACGTAGCACAGAGAAACGCTAAAATTAAACCAAAAATATGTCGTGATAATGGTGTGATTTTGTTCGTTTTTTTAACAGGATGAGGTTATCAATTCGTCGCTATTTTATATTATGTGATATTGATCTTTACCGATTATTCGAAGATGCGTTGACCGATTTGGAACATTCTTGTAGTTTATTATTTATTTTATCAAACTTTATTGTTCCAAAGTACAAATATACTTTTAACAAATGGCGGACTTAATGCTAAGAGCATTTTCTCCCAGTCAACCACAGGGATAAACAGAAAAAACGATGCGGCACAAAAAGCAATACAATATACTTACACATATCAAATAATACTATATAATTACATTATATACCTATGATATATACCTAAATAACAATAAATATCTTCTTACATATATACAATACATACATACACATTTACTTATAATAATATATACCTAAATAGTTGAGAAGTAAAGAAGTAAATAATAATGACTTTATGAAGAAAGGGTTATAAAATATATAAGAAAGGGTAAGGGTTTATTCTTGTTTTTATAGTCTTTAACACGTTAATTTAACAATCTTCACAACTGATCGTACTTGCACCTATACCTAAGGTTTTAGCTGAAAACAGCGCATTCCTCTTTGAGCAATATTGTCGCTGAGCCTACGACCTTTTTGTGCAACTGCAGCATACACATCACATCGCTAAAAACTTGTACTTGATATACTAAAAAATAATTCGTGTATTTCTTTGTGTGTGATTGTGTTTGTGCAGTTTTCACAAATAAACGTTTTATCTATCTATCTATCTTGTATAATTGTTTTATTTATTTTATATTTATTGTATAATTGTTGTAGGGTATACTTGTCAAATGGAACCATAGAAGTTTGAATAGTTTGGGGTGAAGCCGTTTTTTAGCGCGCAAGGGGAATAGGAGAATTAATATAGTGATGGATTGCTAGCCGTATTCTTATTAATATGATTCAAATTCTTGTCGATTCTCTCGATATTATTTTACGATCTGCGCGGGAAGATGATATATTCTAGGTTTTTCATTTCTCCTAAACCAGAATAGATTGGAGCACCCCTCTCTGTACTATCAAAGCCATACTTGGCCAGAGCATCCAGAAGACTGGGCCTACACTCTCCACGCTGGCCAAAAGGGTTAGAGAGGTCTCATTGATGTTTATAAGCTTTGTTTAGCTTGTATTTCCTTAAGTCGCCTTCTACGACATCCACGGGAGGACTTGGAGTGGCCCTATTCTACTCTGCCGGGAACCACACTGCACAGATTAGAAGAATTATCTCCTTATTCATAAAACTGCCTCCGTGGTGTAGTGGTTAGAGCGTTCGGCTCATGCCCGGAGGTCGCGGGTTCGATTCCCGGCGGGGGCAACGACATTGTGTTGTTGTCTTAGTTTGGTTAGGACATTGCAGGCTGATCACCTGATTGTCTGATAAGTAAGATGATCCGTGCTTCGGAGGGCACGTTAAGCCGTCGGTCCCGGTCACTGTCTTTGACATTGGTCGTTACCTAAAACCATGTCAGAGGCCTTTAAGGCGGTTTAAAAACTTTGACACTAGTGTTAGTCACTAACACACATACGTTTACTAAACCTATTTTAGTTTAAATATGTTTTGTCCCGTTCTTTTCATGTTACATATTCAAAAAAGGGGAAACGACAAAACATGTTTTAATTAAAATAGGTTCAGCAAAAGGTTGTTTCAAACAAAAAAGGTTGTTTGTCAATTTTTTTTACTATTCATACGTCCCACTGCTAGGCAAAATTTGTTTTTTTTTCCTTAGCTATAATAGGTCCCATCGTTAGGCAAAAGCCTCCCCTCTTTGTTTCCATCTATCACGGTCTCTAGACGTGATGTGCCATTCTTTTTCAAATTGTGTACCATGAGGTTAAAGCAGTTTTTTTTTTCAGTATCCTAAATATGATGACGAGCGCGAGGAGGTTCGGAAGACGAGACCACGGGTTGTGATGTCGCCCGCAGTTGTAATGGACGACGCCGACACTGAGTTAGTTTCATGCATTTTCAACCTACTTCAAAAAAGAAGAAGGTTTTAATTCCTCGGATTCTTTTATTTCATTTTTTAGTACCTGGGCGACCGAGCTTTGCTCGGTTACATCTCAAATATTAACTACATTTTTTTTAAACTTGTCTAAAAATTATATTTAAATTTGAACATAAAAAAACAAAAGTAAGTCACCGAGTAGGATTCGAACCCGTAACACTCTCTCTAGCGGTCCGCGTTGAGCCAGACGGATAGCGCCTGACGGGACAAAATTAGCGACCATATACTCCGTGGAAAGAAAAACGCATGAAAACTCGAAAACACGCGTTTTCCCAAACATAAGACTAATCTAGATCGATTATTTACCCCGAAAACCCCTATATACCAAATTTCAGCGAAATCGTTAGAGCCGTTTCCGAGATCACAGAAATTTATATAAAAGTAAATATACAAGAATTGCTCGATTAAAGGTATAATAAAGATGTATGTACACCGATTACTCGAAGACTCTTGGACGAATAAGAAAAAATTTTTTTTGTTTGAATGGGCATCATGGTCCCACAGAATATCAAAATCGGTTGAGAAGTTTGGAGGCGATAAATGCTTTTATTTAGGTTTAAAAAAATATTTTTTTGAATTTTGATAGTTAACTGTGGCTACCCTACCCATCGCCTTAAATAATTATATCTCTTCCTTGTCACTAGATGGCGCAATAAGGTATTTCTTATTTCTTTATTTTCGCTTACATGCACTCATACATTACATGGTTAGTAGGTTAATAAGTACATGAACCCTGACAGGGTGTTGCTAACTAAAAGTATGTTGAGTTGAGTTTATATAAATAATAATAGTGGTTTTAGATTCAGGATATGTCAAAAATTGTTAGTGATTACATTGAATGTCAGCAGAGATACATAGAACTTTTATGTTATAAATATATATAAATAATTGCCGTTCATTTCAGTTAAGTTTGATTACATTTTAATTTAATTTTAATGAGATGTAGTTTTTGTAAATCCGAACATTTAAAATATCTTAACAATAATATTGCAATAAAAAAAATATTTAAAAGAGGAAAAAAAAGATAAATATAAATGTCAGTATATTAATGGCTGTGGCTTGAGAATTCTTTATACTAGTTGTGTAATTTGTCTTCTAAGTACTCTTTGACAGAATAATAACCTTTTGTCAATAACAATGTTTTTAGTTTTTTATTAAAAGTTTTGTCATTATGTTCTAATTGTAGTGATTTTGGTAGTTTATTTTGACATTATGTTCTAATTGTAGTGATTTTGGTATTTTGATTGCACTCACATATGGTCCGTTATTGAATATGTCCAGGTTTTTTTTCGACGGTAGTGCCAGTCTATATTTATGCCGTGTGTTTATGTTGTGTGTGTCTTTCATTTGCGTAAATATGTGTTTATTTTTTCTCACGAATGTGCATATGTCAAGGATATAAATTGAGGATAGTGTCAAGATATTTTGTTTTTTGAAATACGTCTTGCAGCTATGTCTGTACGGTAAGTTGCACAGTATGCGTAAGCACTTTTTTTGCATTAGGAGTAGGTCGTCCGCGTGGACACTATTGCCCCAAAGCATAACACCGTATTTTAGCCAGGAGTACGCGTAGGCGTAATACGCTGTCAGAGCAGTTTCATAATTTGTGCTTACTTTTAGAATGCTTAGAGGTAATAATTAAAACATTAAAATATTTTATTACTATTATTTAATTAATATTTAAGTTACTGTCTGTATTTTAAAATAAATATCAATAAAGTAGTACTCTAATTAATTAAATAGTTATATGAAATATTTTTAAAGTATATTCAACATTTTCCTTGTCACTTTTTTGCTAGTCGTGTGTGCTGCCATCTCTGTGAGGCTACCCCGCATTTCCAGTTTTGCCTACTTACGGGACCTCAAACAGTTTCTTTGGTAGCGTTGGGTATCTGTTACGTTAATAATTATATTATCTTTGACTGTAGTTTAGTTATATTTTACAAGACATTGGGCGGTCTTATTGCTTAGAGCGATCTCTCTACTGAGATCACTTTAGGCGAATAGTAAAAAAATATGTAAATTTCTTATAACTTTTTTTATTACCATTCTTATATTTTTTTATTTATCTATTAGCCAGCTGAAAGCCGCCCTTAAAGAGATGTACTCGTCTGTCACGCATAAAGACATGCGCGAAGGCATTGCCCGAATAGAACCCACCAAATATGTGGTCTCCGCTCGTGCCTGTCCCCGCTCCGACTGTGCCTGTTAGTATCTGTTAGTTTATGCCAATCATCTTCAAAAACCGTGCAGACCTAGTATAAAATCATAAGTGTAGAATCCGCCAATCCATGGCGTTACCGCTTGCAAAGATAAGTGATGAAGATTTCTGAGAAACTCATCAAAAACATATTCCAGCTCTACACTTAATTGAATTTTGAATCTATGACAAAATTTTGTTTTCGCCGAATTTCTCAAAAATTACTGAATACACACATTTCTTTTAAATGTAAACATTTGAAGGCAGCTTTTAACTAAATATCTAGTATAGTTAACATTTATTATTCGACACTTTTGCTTTGGGGAAACGCACATAGTAAGTCAAGAGCGGATTCAGCCTTGGTTGTGGTCGCAGACACTGCAAAATCGGCTAAGTGCGAGTCGGAGAATGAGCTCGCTTCAAATCAGTTTGACGCTAATGTCTGGCTGTCTGTATGTCTGTCTCTGGCATCTGCTCGAATAGATTCAATTTCGATGCAGTTCTTTTTTCCTAAAAGCTAGTTCCCTTGAGGTGGTTCTTAGCTGTGTGATGAAAATCGGGTTTATTGTAGTTTGTCTGGCAATTAATAGATGGCACTACGGATATTAGTTCTACTATTAAATTCCTCCGCTCATCACTAGATGGCGTTTACATATAGTATCGTTGAGTTAGTATCCCATAACACAAGTATCGAACTTGCTTTGGGGCTAGCTCAATCAGTGTAATTTGTCCCTATATATTTATTTATATAAACTATTGAAAGTATTTTTATGCCTGGCAAATAAACTTGTGATAAGTAAAACAAATGTTTTCCACCAGATAAAACTGGAGAAGTACAGCCTTCCCGTGGTGCCTCCGGAGTGGCGCATGGACTCCGCATCTTGGGAAGGAAAGCAGCTGCGGTCCTACTGCAGGCCAAGCAGAGAATTCTGGACAAGGCCCAGAGAGTAAGTGTATAATCACCGCCTGTGTCAGACTGATCCTATGGCCAGTCCTCGGTTCTATAACCGAGGTGGCGTTTGCCGGGGCTGATATCAAGGCTCCTGCTGTACCTAATATCCAGTTGCGTTGTGGAGCCGAGGTGGCGTTTGCCAGCCAAGCCTAATATCAAGGCTACTGCTGTGCCAAATTTTCAGTTGCGTTGCCATACCTACGATAGTTGCTCAAATAGTAGGGATGTGGATCCAAAAATAATGGAAAATAGCTCATGGTCGTGTCATGTTTCATTCTTATGTTCATTTTTTACTACCCAGGTCCCCAATCACAAAAGTAACAGAGCGTGAGGTGAGGCAGAACATTATTTTGTGTGTTATTATTACTCAGGCCCTAATCACAAAGTAAAAGAGCGTGAATCTGAACATTATTTTTGGAGTTATTATAACCTAGGCCCCAACCACAAAGTAATACAGCGCGAGGCCGAACATTAATTTTCTTATTATTACCTAGGCCCCAACTACAAAGTAATAGAGCGTGAGGCAGAACATTATTTTGTGTGTTATTATTACCCAGGCCCCAATCATAAAGTAACAGACCGTGAGGCCAAACATTATTTGTGTGTTATTATTACCCAGGCCCCAATCACAAAGTAACAGACCGTGAGGCCAAACATTATTTGTGTGTTATTATTACTCAGGCCCCAATCACCTAATAGAGCGTGAGGCAGAACATTATTTTGCTTGTTATCATTACTCAGGCCCCAATCACAAAAGAAATAGTGCGTGAGGCCGAACATTATTTATTGTGTTATTATCACCCAGACCCCAATCAAAAAGTAACAGAGCGTGAGGCAGAACATTAATTTTGTGTGTCATTATCCAGGTCTCAATTCATCGGGAACGGGTTTTTATAAGCAATGAAAATGAAACGAGAAGTTATCTGGAACATTTATTGAAATGCAGCCGTCTTATAACTTAGATTACTGATTAACAATTCAAGATACAGTTTACCCCTAAATTACATATTTCATATCACATAATGACTAAAGGACATCTAATTCAGTGAAGCTTTATTTAAAAAAAATTACATATTTTATAATAATTTACATTATTTTGTAATTCAACTTTATAGTTTTGTTTAACGAACTTTGTATAATTATTGTAATATTTTTATTTTATTCTTATTTATTTAATATCAGTTTCTACTTAGTTTTTAATAAATTGATTTTATTTCTTTTTGTAAAGTTTTATTGCACTTTCTAGCGTCTCTTTGTATAATACATATAAAACGTGTAAGGCTGCGTTTATGCTTCAATGGTAACAGCGGAGCGGAGATTTCAGCATTGTGATTGGTCAATTCATGCACCGCTAAGCTCCTCTCCGCTCTGCTCCGGTTCAGTGGAAACGCAGCCTACGCTTCAATGGTAACAGCGGAGCGGAGATTTCGAGCATTGTGATTGGTCAATTCATGCACCGCTAAGCTCCTCTCCGCTCTGCTCCGGTTCAGTGGAAACGCAGCCTACGCTTCAATGGTAACAGCGGAGCGGAGATTTCGAGCATTGTGATTGGTCAATTCATGCACCGCTAAGCTCCTCTCCGCTCTGCTCCGGTTCAGTGGAAACGCAGCCTACGCTTCAATGGTAACAGCGGAGCGGAGATTTCGAGCATTGTGATTGGTCAATTCATGCACCGCTAAGCTCCTCTCCGCTCTGCTCCGGTTCAGTGGAAACGCAGCCTACGCTTCAATGGTAACAGCGGAGCGGAGGTTTCGAGCATTGTGATTGGTCAATTCATGCACCGCTAAGCTCCTCTCCGCTCTGCTCCGGTTCAGTGGAAACGCAGCCTACGCTTCAATGGTAACAGCGGAGCGGAGATTTCGAGCATTGTGATTGGTCAATTCATGCACCGCTAAGCTCCTCTCCGCTCTGCTCCGGTTCAGTGGAAACGCAGCCTACGCTTCAATGGTAACAGCGGAGCGGAGATTTCGAGCATTGTGATTGGTCAATTCATGCACCGCTAAGCTCCTCTCCGCTCTGCTCCGGTTCAGTGGAAACGCAGCCTACGCTTCAATGGTAACAGCGGAGCGGAGATTTCGAGCATTGTGATTGGCCAATTCATGCACCGCTAAGCTCCTCTCCGCTCTGCTCCGCTTCAGTGGAAACGCAGCCTAAGGGTTGTGCTACACTTGTCAGCACGGAACAGCACTTTTGCATGCAGCTATCCTTTTCTGTCGCTCCGAACTATCATTTGCCAGAGCGAGAGCAGCATAGAAAAGTGCTGATCAGTGCTGACAGATATAGCCTAACCCTAACGGATGCGTAATATATCACTATACTCGTAGTGAAATAAAATTAAAATAACAGTCAAAATTCAATTTTCCAGGCGGCTGCACTTTTTTGAATGGAAATGCCCTTAAACTTGTGATGTTTAAATGTCGATTTTTTTCTTTTTAACTTTGTTTTTTTTTACTGTTTTTTTTTTTCATTTTACTTTAGTGATGTGCCCTTGATTTGATTTATTACGCATATGCCTTACACGTTTTATGTTAAATAAACTACATACTAATTGCAACAAGCAAAAAATAACATTTATCACATTAATGTAACTGTGAGATTAGATCTAGCTTTGCCATAACTTAAGCTACAAACCACAGACAAGGCACAATATAAGTACTGCCAAACCATTATCGCCTTTGCTGGCATTGAAATTCTTAATGCTGAAAATAATTTGCAGTAATTCATCTCGACGGGAGCATGCCTTTATTTTAATGTATAGAGCTTACTTAGCAAAATTAACAAACGACTTTTTTGCCGTTTGACTTTCAGTTTCTACTTTAAAATGTAAGGTTTTCAAAAATTAACGTGTTCGTTTATTTTTAGGTATTAAAATTTCGACGTTTTTTTTTTAAAATTTCATTTTTGGCTTATTAATAATTAGCAGTAAAAACCTCGTGTGTACCGACCCTAAATAGCTATGCCTATAATATAAACCAGATATACAGACCAATCAACAGCCCTAATTGTATTTTCAATCTTATATCAACATTTTCAGTCTATTAATTATAAGAAAATAGATGCTTAAAAAACATACACTGTTATTATAAATAAGAAGAAATAAAAGTATATTTTACTTTCTCCATTTATTATATAGTCATAGTCAATAATTTAAAAAATTTAGAGTATTTTTTTTGAGATTTTTGCATAAATATTTGATAATTTACTACAGGAGTTTTTTTACTGAAAAGTATGTTTATTCAGTTAATGCAAGCACAGCACGAAGTAACAATGAATAATTTATATATTTTTGAAATGTGGTAACTAAGCCCTTTCATTTGATACCCTACAAGGTATGATTCCATCAATTTTTATTTTTAGTTCATTTTATTTTAATATTTAATTGACTGTGACGTCACATAGCCTTTAATCAGCGGACAGCCAATACCCCTCCAATACCTCATTTATCAAGATTTCATGGATATTGAAGATACGTAGGAACAGATGAACATACATAGATAAAGAAGCACCTTAACCACGGTACAGATATCTACAGTAATGAAACTCGGCGCTGTCCTTGAAAAATATACCTACGTCACGCGTGCGCTAGGGCTGCCTATCTACGGTATTTTAATTTCATCTACCTACTTGAGTGATGGTAGTTTTAGTGATTGTAAGGTGAATCAAAAATATTAACCTACAAGAAAAAGATAATATAATAAATAAGTGTTCAAAAATAGCACGCCTACTGCTTACAACAAAACTCCGTTCGCCACTGCGGCGCATTCCTGACTGATTGTACGCCCTTCGAGGCGCATAAGTATTAATTGCGTTTCGACCGTTTGTATGAAGATACAATACTGTAGATATCTGTACCGTGCCTTAACGGCCGAAACTAGTCGAAGTTGCCGTCTATTCTACATAATCATTACAGTAAAAATTATAAAAAAAATAAAGCACCACTCGTGATATTGAATTAAACACAAATTGTGAGACGAAAAACACATAACTTCTTTACTCAGGGCACAGAATTAATATTGCTAATACGTACAGAACGAAATCTCCTGAGGTCGGCACCTCTCTCCCATTCTAGCCTCGTTGAGGGTGTTGACCGCGGGAACGGGGAACGGGAACGCATATTGCGCGGGAACTTAGGAGTTTCCGTTCTGTATGTAATAATTATATTAATTCTGTGCTCAGGGTCCAAAGGAAAGGCAGCTTCAACATGCCAAGTCAATTTGCTTAAGAGTTCCCTTACCCTAGACTAAACTACACTTTTCAATACAAACGTAGACTACATTTTATTTCGAAACGACATATTGCAATTATCTAGGGTTATAAAAGAGAATATGAAGGCATTATTTTTATTTGTTAAATAAAATCTTTATTAGCCACAGTAAACAAATATGAAAGAATTTATAAAATATCTTAATCAGCGACGAACCTATGATACTTTAAAGTTTCAATTAGAGAGAGAAGTCCGATATGGACTGGTGACGTCATAATTACATATCATCAATACATTTGCTATAGAAAATAGCGTTTTTGCGAGTGAGATAGACATATTTTCGTAAAATCGCTATATCTCGTTCGTTTTTCCACCAATGTTTATTCTGTTTTTACTGTTAGTACCATAGACATAGAATTTTTTTTACTACGTAAGGTTCTACTTTTGAATATTTTCGAATAAACTGGTTAGATAATACATATTTTTTTCATGCATATTCTCTATTGGTTTTTTGACATAAAATTATGAACTGGAGAGAAAATATAAAGATGTAGACGTTTCGCATACAGATGGTCAAAAATAATATAAGTAACACACTATATTTTATTTCAAGTTCATATTTTTGATTACATTTTTTTACCGAATAGGCATGACGAATGGAAAAGAATTTTTGGTCCATCGGTTAGATTATTAAAAAATATTGTACACGTATTTTTTCTTTTCTCTGAGAAACCAAAAATGACAAAGATACAGCGGATTGAAATTTCGCGTGACGTCACACTTAAGCACGATTTTTACTTGTGTGTGACGTCGCAAGCCCCACTCCAGAACTCTGACGCTCCTTATCTTTGTAAATTGTTACTTTTTTGGTAAACTAAAAAATACGGGTCTATTATTTTTGGATAATCTAAAAGAAGGACTAATTACAATCATACTTTTCGGACCCTGTCGTCACCTCTATTCTGACATGTGGTTTCAAACTAAAACGTAGACTACGTTTGTATGGAAAAGTCTAGGGTAAGGGAATTAAGAAATATAAGTGTATTGTTTAAACTAAATAACAAAAAAGCACCTCAACACCTCCCTCCTGTGTGGCAGTCATCCGTCCGCACAGACCAGGCAGATGTTGGCCAGCGCCATTGCAGAATTCTGCCGCACCTGCGGGTTGGGGTCTTTGATGAGCTGCAAGAGGCGCGCGCGCGCGCTGCGGGTGACGTCAGCGTCGAGGTCCGCGTCGGCGGGGTGTGTGCCGCGGATGCGGTGCAGCTCGGCGTAGAGTAGACCTGACAAATACATACTAGTAGTGATACCTCTTATTCGAGAATCAAAAATTGTTTTGCCAGGTTAAAAAAATGTTTTTCTGGCAGGTAAAAGTAAAAAGTTTTTTTGCCAAGAAAAAGTTTTATTGCCAGGTAAAAAATATCCCGACTTTTAGTTTCTAAAGAAATTACATTGTACTTAAAAAAGTATTTATATTAGATGTTAATCTATACAATGTGAAAGGGATATACCTGTAATAAATCGAAACACGGGATATACTAGATCACTATAGTGTAAAGATAATAAAATAACAGTAAAAAAAAAACAACATTCTGACTGAAATTCGGGGCAGCTGCAAATCAACTTAGAGGGAATCCGAAAGTAAGATATATGTTGTCAAATTGGTAAGCGAGGCCGAAGGCCGAGACACAAGTGGCAACTGAGAGTTAGTGAGGCCAAAAGTTGAGACATTAGTGATCGACTAAGGGGTTAGTAAGACCAAAAGGCGAGACACGAGTGATCGTCTGAGAATTCGTGAGGCCGAAAGTTCAGACATTAGTGGTCGACTAAGGGTCGACTAGTAAGACCAAAAGGCGAGACACAAGTGATCTCTGAGAGTTCGTGAGGCCGAAAGTTCAGACATTAGT
The DNA here is from genome assembly GCA_963555685.1 of Acrobasis consociella. Taxonomy (NCBI): domain Eukaryota; kingdom Metazoa; phylum Arthropoda; class Insecta; order Lepidoptera; family Pyralidae; genus Acrobasis; species Acrobasis consociella. The sequence continues at coordinate 3,599,967 of OY743106.1, forward strand.
GGTCGACTAAGGATCGACTAGTAAGACCAAAAGGCGAGACACAAGTGATCGTCTGAGAGTTCGTGAGGCCGAAAGCAAAGACAATTGGTTGATTGAGAGAAAGCGAGACCGAAAGCCTACACCAAAGTGATCAAGTCACAGTTAGAGGCAGAAAGCCTAGACATAACTTGTCGACTGAGACTAAGCGAAGCCAAAAACGAGACAATGGTCGACTGAGAGTTAGCGAGGCTAAAATCCTACACACAAGTGGTCAAGTAAGAGTAAGAGGTTGAAAGCCGAGATGCTTATGCCGCGGCAGCGATGGTCAATTCAAGGTTAGTATTAAATGTTCGTGACCACAAATGGCATTAAAAAATTTCAAGCTCCTCCGTGCTTCGGAAGGTACGTTAGTACGCCGTATATTAGTAATTAGTATAAGCCGTTGGTCCCGGCTGTCATCATTGCATGGCTTTCATCAAGCTATGTCAGATGCCTTTGGGCAGCCTGAAAATCAGATACCAGGTTTGGCCATTTACACACACGAAAAACGAAAAAAAAGTGATGACTAAAAAAGACCGGATGGGATCCGGCTACCAACCCCGGCGAAAACTGGCCCTGGTAACACACAATGTCTGCACATTGAGGACTGACGAGAAACTGGCTGAGGTGGAGGAAGAATTGAGTAGGTTACGGTGGGACATTGTGGGGTTGTCTGAAGTCCGAAGAGAGGGCGAGGGCACGACAACCCTAGAGTCTGGTAACCTACTCTATCACCGGGAAGGAGACGAAAAGAAGTCCCAGCATGGTGTCGGGTTTCTCGTCCACAATCCCTCATTAACAACGTCACAACCATCGAGAGTGTTTCCAGCAGGGTAATATACCTGATACTCAGAGTATCTAAAAGATATTCGCTGAAGGTTATACAGGTATATATGCCAACTGGGGATCACTCCGATGAAGAGGTGGATGAAGTGTATGAGGACATCAGTAGGGCCATACATACTTCTGAAACCTATTTTACGGTTGTTATGGGGGATTTTAACGCAAAACTGGGTAAGCGAGGCATTGGAGAGTTTAGGCTGGGAAACTTTGGATACGGAGTGCGAAATAACAGGGGACGTAGGCTGGCTGATTTTTTGGAGCAAGAGGGACATTTTGCGATGAACTATTTCTTTAAAAAGCCGCCGCAAAGAAAGTGGACCTGGTTGGGTCCAGCAAAAAAGAACCAGCCCCCTGTTAAGAACGAAATCGACTTCATCCTAACGACAAAGAGACGAATATTCAACGATGTCTCAGTGATCACTCGAGTCAAAACCGGGAGTGATCACCGAATATTAAGAGGCATCGTGAATATTGGTCTCAAAGTCGAAAGGTCACGACTGATGAAGTCGACGCTCCGACCGTCGCAAGTCCAAATTGAGAACTCCGAGGGCTTCCAGCTTGAACTGTCGAATCGCTTCGAAAGCCTTCAGGATTGCGTTACAGTGGACGAGATAAACCAAGGGTTTATACAAGCTGTCCAAGCGGTGGGATCAAAAGTATTCAGGTCCAGCCCCAAACGAAAGCCTCAAAAAATCTCTGCTCGGACCCTAGACTTAATGGCAGAGCGACAATCAAGGCCGCTGCATACCTCCAAAGATGCTGAATCATATCGGCAGCTCAACATACGTATACAAAAGTCCTTGCGACACGACATCCGCTCCTTTAATACTGAGCGTATTAAGGAGACGATAGAGCAGAATAAAGGCTCCAAAGTGTTCGCAAGAGCTATGTCGGTTGGGCAAAGCCGATTGATGAAGCTGAAGACGGAGGACGGCGGCGTGGTGTCGACAAAGGAAGGGGTTCTGGCGGAGATCGAGAGGTTTTATGGACAGCTGTATACCTCAGTATCACAACCCAGTAAACAAATGGTTAAAGACCCAAGAGCCAAGCTAACCCGACACTATACCGAAGATATCCCGGACATCAGCCTGTACGAGATTAGGATGGCCCTCAAACAGCTTAAAAACAACAAGGCGCCGGGCGAGGATGGAATCACAGCAGAGCTTCTGAAAGCGGGCGGAACGCCGGTACTGAAAGTCCTTCAGAGGCTCTTTAATTCCGTTCTGCTCGAGGGCGTAACGCCAGAAGCGTGGAACAGGGGCGTGGTGGTCTTGTTCTTCAAAAAGGGAGATAACACCCTATTGAAGAACTATAGGCCTATCACGCTTCTGAGTCATGTATATAAGTTGTTTTCGAGGGTCATCACGAATCGTCTCGCGAACAGGTTTGATGCCTTCCAACCTCCCGAACAAGCTGGTTTCCGTAAAGGCTTTAGCACCATGGACCACATTCATACGCTGCGGCAGGTTATAGAGAAGACGAGGGAGTATAACCGGCCGTTATGCTTGGGATTCGTGGACTATGAAAAAGCCTTCGATTCGATCGAAACATGAGCCATGCTTCAGTCTCTCCAGCGATGCCGTATTGACTATCGGTATATCGAAGTGTTGAAGTGCTTATACAGTAACGCCACTATGTCAGTCCGAGTACAGGAGCAGTGCACGAGGGCAATTCCACTGCATAGAGGTGTAAGACAGGGAGATGTTATATCTCCGAAACTGTTCACCGTTGCACTGGAAGATGCCTTCAAGCTTCTGGAATGGGAAGGATTTGGCATCAACATCAATGGCGAGTATATCACTCACCTTCGATTTGCCGACGATATTGTTGTCATGGCAGAATCGATGGAAGACTTAAGTACTATGCTCGGAGACCTAAATCGAGTTTCCCAACAAGTGGGCCTTAAAATGAACATGGACAAAACCAAAGTAATGTCGAATGTCCATGTTGCGCCCCTACCTGTTTGTGTTGGGAGCTCCACCCTGGGCAGCGTTCGGGAGGCTACGCAATGTCTTCTCGTCCAAAATACCTCTGTGCCTCAAGACTAAGGTTTACAACCAATGTGTGTTACCAGTGATGACTTATGGCTCCGAAACGTGGTCCCTTACTATGGGTCTCATAAGAAAGCTCAAGGTCGCTCAACGCGCTATGGAGGGCTATGCTCGGTGTTTCCCTACGTGATCGAATCAGAAATGAGGAAATCCGTAGGAGAACAAAAGTCACTGACATAGCCAAGCGGATTAGCTCGTTGAAGTGGCAGTGGGCGGGACACATAGCGCGACGAACCGATGGCCGATGGGGCAAAAAGGTTCTTGAATGGCGACCGCGTACTGGCAAGCGAAGCGTAGGGCACCCACCTACAAGGTGGTCAGATGACCTGACCAGGGTCGCTGGAAAGCGCTGGATGCAGGCCGCTCTTGATCGGTCATTTTGGAAATCTTTGGGGAAGGCCATGTCCAGCAGTGGACGTTATGCGGCTGAAATGATGATGATGATGATGAAAAAAGACCTGAAGATGAAGCATACCTATGAGCAGCGGCGGGTGCGGCTTCATACTATCGCTGGTGCAGTGCAGGTAGCCATTCGCAGCCCGCAGCCCGCTCGCCACGGCGGCCGGCATGTCATCAGCGAGCTGCCGCAGCAGCGCCGCCAGGAACTCTTCCAGGCACAGCCGGCCCTCATCAAGCAGGTGGGTTTGGACCAGCTCGTTGGACTTCTTCACGTTGAACGTCTTGAACACTTGCTTTAGGGTGAACTTGCTGGCCTGTAGCATGAATAATTAAACGTTACTGCAGAGGGAAATAAAGCATTGGCCGATGAATAGTTTTCAACGAGAAGTTGCCCGGCGCAGAGGGCGGGAAGTAAGGCATTGCCGGACGAGTAGTTGACAATTATAAGTTCGGCAAATCGATTCCAACCGAGGCGTGTATAGTGCTTTTTTCAATAAATGTGAGGAAATCATTAAAGAAATAACAAACTATGCAAATATTTGTGAAAAGCAATAAAAATAACCGTATCAAAATTGGCCCATTCGTGTGAGCGCAACGGTGCCAAAGACAGACACACAGCAGGGCCGTGCATTCCATAGAGACATGTAGACGTTGTCTACCCGGTCGATCGCTAGTATATGCGCATTTTTTAAATTATTATATAAAAACGATTACGCGCTACACGTCTTTTAAATTGCGCGCTCTTTCCGGCCGTTCTACTCCAAAGTCGCTGTGTCGCTACCAGCGCGGCGGCGGCGCGGCGCACCAAACGTAAGTAGGTACGCGCCGAAGACAAATATCTAGATGGCTTGATTTACACACATGCATAGGTAGCTAATGTGTATGAATAGGCTTTTGCGCCTGCGTTTGTGTGCATAAACGTCCTTCATGGACACACCACACACGTAACAAATGCACACATAAAGCTAGAGCTGAGACCGAGGCTGTGGCCAATTAGAATGTATCAATATTTTTATTTGTTCCTGTGATGTCACGAAGGTCACGACAACAAACCCTATTGGCTAATTGTAGTATTAACCAATAGGGTTTCTTATCGTGCTATCGGTGCTATGCTTCCAAATTAGAAACGCGTAATTCACCGAAGATTGTATTGATATGTGTTACACATTTTTTTGCCGGATTATATTTAGTTCGGTGATTTAAGTACCTAGTTTGGTTACTGAGTTTGTTTACAAATGCATAGGTATGAAAGTTTTATTTAAAACTTAATAAATTGGTGCAAAGTTTTACTTGTGAATGTTGTATAACAAAGTGATTGCTTGTTCAAACTGAATAGTGATTGTCTATTATCAAACAAAACCAATAAGTATTCACAAATGGCCACTGATTTTGGAGGACGTAAAATCGCGTAAGTTGTATTGTAGTCTACCCAAACAAAAATCTCTATGCACGCCCCTGACACACAGATACAGACACGTCAAACTTATAATACCCCTCTTTTTCGTCAGGGGTTTAAAAGGGAAAGCGAGATATACAAATAAAACAAAATGGAACAAATAATAAGTTAATTTGATTTATGCCGAGAATAAATTTAAATGTTTTTTACTTACGTACCTATGTATTATAAAACCTCGAAAATAAATTAATTATAAAAAAATACTTACCCTCACGACAGCTGGGTTATTATCACACAAATGCAGAAGGAAACATGGCAGCGAGCTTACAGCTTGTTCCACCAGTGACTCAGATTTGACAATACTTGCTATGATGCCGAATAACCTAAAAAAGAATAGTACAATACAGAATTGTTCAAAGTAAAAGTTTACCAACAAAGTATTAAAATGTACGGGACTTATTGAGCAAGTTATCAGATTTGTGGAATAGTCTAAATGAGGCCAAAGGCCGAGACACATTCGTTCCAGTGAGGCCGAAGGCCGAGACACGATAGGTTATGTGAGGCCGAAGGCCAAGACACTATTTATACAGTGAATTAATTACGTTCTCCGTCTCTGTAAGCAGTCGACTGAGACAATACTATACATCATCTATACATGCCGACTTTTCATTGGTTTTGGTAAAAATATGCCGTATAGTTAATAAATTCCTCTATCCATATATGTTATCCAAATTTGTGTATGACATAAGGTAAAAAAGTTGCGAAAATGATTTTCGGTCGAGACTACGTAGTTACGCCCGTCCGAAATTGTCGCGTGAACTTGCGTGACCCCATAAACTCCAGGCGGCCGACCGGCGGCGCCTGGCGGCTGTATTACTCATCGGTCTCACGATTTTACTTTCGAGTTTTAGTTATCATTTTCTGGATCTGAATTTATTTATTTTGACTAGCTAATTAGACGTCTTACTAACGATCCTTTTGAAGCCTTCGGCTCCAAAACCAATGAAAAATCACCGTGTATAATAACACGTATAAGCAGTTCTCTTACCTGATGGAATTTTCCCTCAGTTGCGCACACTCAGTGTTCATGAACGGCCGTATTTTCTGCGAGATCGCGAGCAGTTCTCTCTCGAACTCCTTGTCGATCTTATCGATCTCCGTGAGCAGACGACTGAGCCCTTGGATCGCCGCTAGCGGAATGCAGTCTGCCGGAGTTCTGATAGAAAAAATAGAGGCTAGATTAATTTATATCATAAAGGAATAAATATCAGTTATATTTCTTGATCTTTGGTCTGAGGTTATATATTTTACGTTTGACAAAGATTACAGACTTAGATTTCTTTTACTGCATATGATAATTGTTAGGGCGAAGGCTAAGACATGGTCTGGTGATTCCGAAGACCGAGAGACTGGTTGAGTGAGGCCGAAGGCCGAGACACCGATGATGATGTAACGCCGTAGGCCGAGCTTCATATTGAATATTTAACATATGCTGTTCAACATGCGAACACTAACCCCCTTATTCGTAAAAAAATACGTTTGCTAAACTTATTTTGATTAAAAATATTTTCTTTCATTGTCTAATATAAAAAAGAGGACAAGGGACAAAACATGGTAATAGAACACTGACTGTGAGTGCTGCGCGTCGACGGCCTGGCTCAGCGCAGTGAGTGCGGCGGGCAGCGCGTGCGCACGGATGTCGGGCCGCAGCCGCGCCACGTTGGCGGCGCCGCGCAGGCTGGCGCAGCGCACGCGGGCGTGCGCGTCCTTCCAGCCCGTGCTTAGTGTTGCCAGCACTGTCTCAATTAACACCGTGTTGTCGTTGCATCTGGACATTTGAAAAAAAATATAATTAGGAAGTTTCTTTAGTCAAAAATATTTTTTTTGGTACTGTCAAGAAAATACTTCCATGCTGGTCTGGGAGAAAATAAAAAAACTTAGAATGTTCCAGCTGCTTCTCTTCCCGGGCAGATCGTAAGAGCCGATTGAAGAACTAGGCAAAAATCTAATCATGTTAATAAGCGATGCTGCTAGCAACCCATCACTATTTTAATTCCTTCATCCACTTTCTTGCCCAGATCAAGCTAAAATTGGCCTTTGAGTCTTACAGCCCTGGTCTCTTTCTGCATAGAGCTACGAGACTTAAAATGCTCTGCCTGCCCAATTAGAAAGAAAGACGTGATAGTATGCATGTCAAGAAAATAAAACGTCAGAAATAATGTTACTAGTTATTGATCATATCCATTTTCAATGTGATTTTAAATTTATTATTGCGGAGAAACTGATATTAAGAGCGCTATTTGACTCTAGAAAACTATGACGTCATAAGTTTGTATTCCATACGAATCCCATTGAGAATGTTTGTTTTCAGGTTTAGAAAATAATATCTGAATTCGAGTTGTTGTAACCTTTCTTATTCGCTACTTCCCAATATTCGTTGAGATGTTGAAGTTGTAAAGGAGTTGCGAGTGTACAGTTCGGGTGAACTAAAAGTCAAACTTAAAAAAATATTGAATGTGGTAACTATACGGCGCAGGCTTCGGTTGTTACCTAGGCCCGCGTCATACATGAAGAAATGATGATGTTGCTTGATGATGTTATGGAGACACAAGACCACGTCACGTAGAAACTGTTTATTGTTGATATTACATGGTGTAGAGTTGGTTGTGACGGGTCCTTTCTCGATCGGCTCGATAGTATCTTGATTGAATGTTAGAATATGATTTAAATCGTAAAGAACTACCACTGTTGAGAAGATACGCCGGAAGTAGTTCAGTATAGTTACCTATAGTTGAGTAGGTCTGCCAGCAAGGCCATCGCGGCCCACCGCTGCGGCGGCAGCGGCGAGCGCGAGTACTGCGCCACGCGCGACACGAGCTTGGCCAACTGCGCCGGGCACGAGCGGCAGAGGGCGCCACTCAGTATGGGCGCCAGTTCCAGCAACGTGCTAGAGGAGTCTCCATGTTCCACGCTCAGGCAGAGAGAACACGCTTCTTTCACCTGTTGGCAAAAGTTTGTATTCACAATATATGAATTTAGAGTTTCGCGGTCATTTGTAATCACAAGTTTATTTGCTAGGCAAATTAAAAATCCCCGTCTGTCAAGAGCGCCATCTAGTGATGAGTAGAATAACTACCGATCCGTAGCGCCATCTATTATTTGGTAGAGAAAATCGTGACTTACAAGCGTTAACCTACAATAACTTTTAAAGGTTGAATAGATTTTCATCAAACATAGCTAAAAACGAAGGTAAGGAACTTGCTTTCATGTAAAAAAACCTGCATCGAAATTGGGCCATCCGTTCGAGAGAGTTCAAGACGGACAGACTTTCAAAGCAGTAACCTCGACATAAATCAATAGATACCAAATTTCTCTCTTTCTCTCGGTCATCAATTTTTAACCAACTTCCAAAAAAGGAGGAGGATATCGATTTGTGGCGATCTTTTTTTATGTAAGTTTACTGATTATTCAAAGACGCCTGGACCGATCAAGAAAATTATTTTATTGTTTGCAAAGGTTACGAGGTGATAAATATAAATAAATAAATAAATATATAAATAAATATATAAATAAATATATAGGGGGACAAATTACACTGATTGAGCTAGCCCCAAAGTAAGTTCGAGACTTGTGTTATGGGATACTAACTCAACGATACTATATTTTATAACAAATACATATATAGATAAACATCCAAGACCCAGGACAATTTGATCCCTTAGAAATGTTATCAAAATCAGTTGTGTAGTTAAGGTGTAAGTCAGAATTTTGAAAAATTATACCCTGTATAAAATATAAAGCTTAACAATTGTACCTGTCGCTTTAGCACGTATTGCGACCTCATAGTTACTCCCGCCGTTTACCCGCGCTTGCTTAAATTTCTCCAAGTTATAGAAACTTGTTGTTCTGCTTCCTTTCTGCTTCATTTAAAATCATAATTTCATATATGACAGACGCAAACAGACACCTGCATTTACAGAGTCCTAGTAAGGAAATATTGCCTCACCTTTTGACAGTCAGCCTGGTCCAAAAACGCGTTGAAAGTGTACACCGTAATCTTCGCAGGGGACAACTTAATGGCGTCTCTATTGGGGATGAACCCGAATCGCTCCTGAGGTCTACTGCTTGGCACCACGTAGGCCGGGGGTTCGGCGTCCATGTAGCACGCTAGCGTGGTGTACAGAACCGAGAACAGTTCTGCGAACTTGCTGAGGCAGATGGGCCGCATTGTGCTCTCTTGGAGCATTTCTCCTAAGGCACTTATGAGCTGAAAAAAAATCGACACTTATTTTAATTCTACACGGTGATTTTTCTATTGTTTTGACAGCTGAAGGCCATTTTAAAAGGATCGTTAATTTTGAATGAAAAATTGTTGACTAAAACTCGAAAGTAAAATCGTGAGATCAAATAGTAGTACCGCCGCCAGGCGTCGCCGGCCGGCCGGGTTTTGGACGGGCGTAACTACGTGGTCTCGATCTGAAATCATTTTCGCAAATTTTATCTTATGTCATACACAAATTTGGATAACATATATGGATAGGTAGATGAATTTATTTAATTAACGACATTTTTTTCCAAAACCAATGAAAAGTCAGCGTGTATAGCTATATAGTTAGAAGTTTATCGTATACTTGTTATGTTAAGTGGAATTGATATTCGCAGCGCCAATCTATCTTTGCCAAGTAAATTGAAAAACCCCTACTTTCAAACATTAGCCCACAATAACTTATAAACGGCTAAACCGATTTTCTCCAAGCAACTAACGGAACTTGTTTTGACGTAAAAAACCGCATCAAAATCAGACACAGACAAACAGACATTAACATCAAACTTATAACACCCCTCTTTTCGTTGGGGGTTAAAAAAAGTAGCTTACTGTCAATGGCTGCAATGCCGCGACGTGGTGTTCAGTGATGTGGTAAGGGTCCTCGTACAGCTCTATGGACGTCATGAGACGCAAGAAGTTCTCTACGATCGCTGCTGATTGCCCTTCGTCTCTTGCAAGTGATCGCCAGCAAGTTACCACACATCTAGAAGGCAAATAGACGATTCAACTTGTGAAAATTCCGTTAAAAAAAAAGTCGTTTTTTATTAATATGATAAATGTAAATTTTTATTTGTTACTAGCTGCGCCCCGCGGTGTAAATCCAGGGTGTCAGCTTCCTGCATTCCAAATTTTATCTAAATTGGTCCATCAAGAAACAAACATACACACACACTCATAAACGTCCGCCTTTAAAATATTGGCTTGTGAAAATTAGTCAACTAAGAAATATAAGTGTTAAAAGTGTACAATTTTAAGAAAGTAATTTGAATAAAAAAAATCTACGTGTTATCAGGATTTTTTTATATAATTTTAAACAAAACACCGGAAGTGACGACACTGCAATCGAAGATTAAATTTAGCGCTAAAAAAACAATGACATCTGTCAACTGTCAATGTCTACTGTTTAAATTACCGTCGTTATGTTGGTTGTTGTCAAGTTGTTGTGTTGGTAGATGACAGTGACAGTGACATATAATACAGTGGTACCATTTTTAAAACGTGGAGTCACTAAACGAACGGTTTTTGTATGGAAAAACCAGTCATTTAGGTGACATCGCGTTTCAAAAATGGCACTTCAGTACAGTACTGAAAGTGGAAATTGCCAACTTTACTCAAAAAATCTTCATCGTGACATCACTTCCTCAAATAAGGTTGACCTTGCTTGAAAATAAAGGTCAATGGGTTTTTTGCAATTATCTAAATAAATAAGACCTTATTTTAAAATCCGATTAGAGAAAGCTTCTCCTAGAGGCTATTCCTCGAAACGGACTGCAAATCAGATCTTTTTGAAAATTACTTGACAAGCCAATTCCAAATATAATACAAAAGATATTTCGATACGTGATGAATGTATACGTGCTGTCTCTATACGTGAGTAACCCGTTCACTAAGTATAATAATGACTGTATCTCACGTTAGTTTTAGTCCAAAAATGATGTGATGAATGTGATTTTTTATGTTACCGGCGAAAAAAGTAGCCTATATCCAGGGTGTCAGCTTCCTGTTACCAAATTTTATAAAAATTGGTCAAGCCGTTTGCGCGAGAACGTTACAAAAATACACACACACACACAAGCTTTCGCCTTTATAATTTTAGCGTGATGAATCAATTATAATAATAATGATAAAGTTTAGATTAGGAGTTAAGTACTACATTCTTCATGGTCACAGATACTCGAATGATGACCTTAAATCCTATTCGAAACGTTAGACTCAACAGAAAAGGTTTGTGCTAATTAAATCCCGTTTATCTACATAAATCATGTGTTCAAAGCTCTATAGTTTAAAAACCAATAGCTTTCCATAGTCGCCAATTATTTTTTTTATATCATGAATTTGTCTTTAATTTGAAAAGCTTTGAAATGCTTTTTCACCTTCAACAAAGTCCACCTTAAATTAGACTTGACGGCTTCGAAATAAAGTTAAAAATCAATTTATTTAGTTACACTTACGAGTACGTTGCCTGACTGAAGTTGACTACTAGAAAGTTTACAACAACTTAGGTGCAAAACAAAATTTATGAAAAAAAAACATTTTTTTTTTTTTTTACTTACTCTTTCAACGGAATCCTTTGAGCCAGTAGCACGGCCGTCACCGCATTGGAATGATGCTTCGTGAGTGACGTCAGCGGCTTCATCAACCTCATTCTCGCCTCCCCCTCTACCGTATCCATGGTTCTTAACATCACCTCCACTATTCTCTCTATACTCTGGAACAAATCCTGCCCCTTCTTCATGAAGAACGCATCCAAAACAGAACTGATACCAACGCTTCTCAACTCCTGGTCATCATACCCCTCCAACAAACTTTCAATGAACTGCATAGTGTGGTGATGAGGAATTTTACCCGATATCGTATCACAAAGAGCCATGCAGTAGTCACTTATCATGTTAACATCATTAGTTAGAATGTTATTTTGCAGATTCGCTAGATTGCTCATACATTCGTCGTCAGGCTCGATCGTATGGCCTTCGTAAAGGTCCTGGATTTGTATGATCAGCTTTATACAATCAACAGTCGTCAATCTTACTGGGAAATTCGTATCAGCGACGCCAGGGATTACTAACCCTAGCAAATACCCCATTTGACCAAATTTGCTCGGAGTTTCAAAGTTTAGTTTCACGTTTTTGATATAACTGTCAAATATGACTTGGAGAATCAATACGGATGCTGTACGGATCTCGTCATTGTCGTTTCTCATCCATTCGATTAAAAGTCCGATTAAGTCGTCTATTGTGCTCAGGCAAGTCGATTGAATGATTAGTTCTCGAATCAGTTGGTGAAGCAAAGATAAACTGTCGTTCAAAGTCTTAGCGAGTTGGTCGTTTTTATCGCCGTTGCCTTCGATTTCGTACTTCCTTTTGAATGAAGATAGTTCTCCAAATATACTATTGAATAGTACTCGCAATATTGTGTTTCTCTCTTCGGGTAGAATACCTTTTTGTAACTTAGTCAATGCTTTAGAAGCCTTCACAATGATTGGGTAAAGTTCAACATTTCGCTTGTCCAAATTAGAGTTGTAGATTTGTTCCAAAACTGCGTTTAAGAGTTGCCAGCGGTTTCTTAAAGCGACATTATGGTGTGCGGCTGGTTGTAAAGCCTTGCTTATTTGGTAGAGAGTAGTGACGCTTGCTTTACACAAATCAAACTGTGGCTGAGATTTCAAAATGTCGTACAAAATCGACGTAACGTTATCACCTAATCTCGCTAAGACATGAACATCTAAACACTCCGTAGCCACTTTCCCGTAGCATGTAATCAAAGTGTATTTAACAATATTCAATTCCAACTCATTCTTAGAATTTCTTGAAGATAGGAAATTGAGAATTTTGCTACCTCTTCTAGATTCGTTTTCTTTATAGACAGCGTCTAGTTCGTTAAGTACGAATTCTCCGTGCTGTCTTGAAGCTATTCCTAGAGCATTACTGACGTATTCACAACCCTCCATTGGGATAGACTTGAGAGCTAGTAGAATAATCTTGAGAACATTCTCGACCACAGCAGCATTGGACATATGGCAGGACAATATGGCCAAGTATTGTAATGACACTCCTTTCACCATAGGAGGCTGCTTTTTCGACACAACCTGCTGCGTTATCAACATCGCTATAGTTTCCACCCATTTGTTGTTATTCACCTGCTCCACTGCCGATACTAATAAGTCCAACAACATACTATGCCATTGCTCTTTTGGCTCTGCTTTATCAACAAACTTCAAAAGTCTTTGTATTTCTACCGTCCAAGAATTCTTCAAATTCTTATGGACATCACCGGAATATTCTTCAAGGAAGATCAGTAAATTCTTATTCTTCTCAGTGGCCTCTGGTTCTACGACATGAGTTATACATCTAACGAAAACTAAGTCAGGATTGCATTGGAGCTCGTCGGTTTTAGATGTTTGTTCATTGATAACTTCAGAGTTGTTTTGTAGTAAAGATGTAAGGCAGTGGCTCACTGTTGACATGGAATTTGTAAATTCATCAACAGTTAAGGCATTTAGGAGTAAATTTCTTAGTTGCGTACGAACACTAGTAACAGTGTTACACATGAGAATTAAAGAGCTCTTGCAAGTATCGTGTAAATCAGTCAAATCATTTTTGGACACATTTGGAGGAGGTTCATAGCTACAGTGTTTTATAATGAACTCGATCATCGCAAAATCTTCAGGGGTTACTATGCAATTTCTGTATACTAATCCTACAATAGCTTTGACTAACAACTTCTTCATCTTCAACCCTTGTTCCATAGCGGTCATTACTTTTAGTAAAACAATAAATTTGTTTGCGTAATTTTCAACAAATACTTGAGAAGATGTAGTCAGGTGAGTGAGAATGATGACCGCTTTCATTCTGTCTTTCTCTTGATTGTTCTTACACTGATGGAGTAAACTCTCTATCGTTTGATCGGGGAACTGTCCCGCCATGTGGTCAAAACAACGCAACACTTCGAAGTGGTTCTTCACCGTATGAGGCTGATCGTAATCCGGCTCTAGTAAGACCAAGTTAAATAACACATGATTTATGGAGTTTATTACGCTCTCGTTCAAAGTCAATTTCGGATTTAAGGGCGACGGAGAAAGTATGTAAGAGATACATTGACTGATGCAATAGAAGTTGATGATAGGTTTCCTATATAAAGACAGCAATGAAAGGACAAATTTGTTGACTGTCTCATTGAACTGTCTTTCGGGTATGAGCCTGGTGATGGGGCCTAGGGCTTCGAGGACGGACTCTGAGACTTTGTGTTCGTTGGAAGGCAGCCATTGGTTGTACAACACGTCGAAGATGATTGAGAACTCCGTGACAAAATTGTCCTTTATGGATGTTATGTTGCCGCTTTCGACGTTGTCGCCGATTTGTTCGGAGACAGCGATCGCAAAGTGGCCAAAAGCTGCAAGAGAATTGGGCTGCTTACTTTCTCATAAGTTTAAATTCTTCTTTCTTATAGATTTTCAATTGTGGCTTATTTCTTGTACAATAAAGAATTTAAATTTATTCATTTAAAGCATTTCAAAATTTCTACTTAGAACATACATAGTTAACTTTGATGGGAACTGACAAGTTTATATTTGCAGTAAATTCTTATAATTAATTTATTAATAGTGGCGATGCGGCTGGCTACCCATCACTATTTTGACTAATTTTTCCACCTTTTCACCCAGTATCATGCTAAAAATGGCCTTTGAGTCTTGCGGCCATGGACTCTTTCTAAGAGCCACAGAACCCAAAATGCTCTGTCTGCCCCATTAGGGATTAAGACAAGAGTGTATGTACTTAACGTTTCAGTGTAGCTGGAAGTATTAACCTACTTTTAGTTGCTTTTATCAGTTTAAGTTCAGTACTAAGTAAACTGGAACAAAGACGAACTCTGGCCTAGTGGTTACCATGCCAGGCTACCACTACAGCGGTCCCCGATCAGTTCGAGATGGCAAATTATCTTTTTAGGCTAACCTGGGTCTTAGATGTTTCTCTATGTATGTATTTGTCATAAAATATAGTTTCGTTGAGTTAGTATTCCATAACACAAGTCTCGAACTTACTTTGGGGCTAGCTCAATCTGTGTGATTTGTTAGTTTGGCTAGCTCAGTTTGTGACGAGGACCAAACGAAATGGAAAAGCAGTGGGACACGTAATGGCAGAAAACAAAATTAACTATTATTATCTGGTTTAAATGACACTTACCATAAGCAAACGCCTGCTTGACGCCATCTTGTTTCACCAAGGATAACAATGGTAGCATTTTGCCCAGGATTTCCTTGACGTGCGGCACTAGACCGTGAGTGTTGACCGCGGCTAACGTGCCCAGGGTGTGAGCGATGGTGTAATGCGGGACGGAAGCCGGCGATAGCTGGTTTATTAGTGAACGGAGTACCTGGGAAAGAAAAATGTTTTTAACTTAAAACTTTAAAAAAAAAATTGGTTGTTTGTAAAGTAGGTTTACGATCGAGATGTTTACGTGATAACGTCTTATTGGTGAGTATATTAACGTCTCGAGATGAGACGGGAGATCGGTCCGTCTCTCTCTCGTTATACCTGCGATCGCGCTCGTGAGGTTTTGGTGTGACACAAGTTTCTGAACATGTCACCCGACTAAAACGATTTTAAAGACGTTATCACGTCAATATGTAAGCTTTACTAAGCCCAGAAAAGTATAGACTTAATGTAAAACCATTCTTTGTCTAAATATAGAATACACTACACCTCAATACACTACAACTATGTCGGCCGTACCCTGACGTATCCGCACTGTGCACGTACACATCAAAAATAAGTTATGTCAGCCACATCAGGGCACATGAGCGATGCCTTGAATGAATTCATATAACATTTTATGCATAAAACAAAGACAGACAATAGACTATAGCCGAACACGGTCAGGGGTAATATATAATCACACATTTTTAATTTAGATGTTGTTCCAATGTCAATTAATAAATAAAAAAATCCGAGCTACAGAAGCGTTTTCTTTTAACATCGTCAAAAATGCGTTTCTGGGTTTTCCCCGCAATCGGTATAATATGAATAGATATAAAATAAGATTTGGCGCTACCATAAGTCGCTGCGAATCTGACTTAATTCACACACAAACGAGTGTGTACCGAATGTTGTATCTATGACTGTGTTATAATTTGGCAGTCAAGTATGAAGCTTTGTTTTTGTACCACTATCCGTGGCGTGAGGAGCTCGGTGACCCGATGGGAGTGCACATTACTAGAACTTTCGCAAGTAAAGCGAACTCAGGCGTGACCCGCACTTAGATGGGTGACCACAAAGGCATAAAAAATTCTCGAGCTCCTCCGTGCTTCTAAAGGCATATAAAAGCCGTTGGTCCCGCCTGTCATCATTACTCATCATTGTATGGCAGTCGTCAAGCTATATCAGATGCCTTCAGGCAGCGTGAAAATTCTGACACCAGTGTTAGCCACATACACACAAAAAACAAACAACAATACTGTACCTCCCAAACAGACGGAGCGATTATAATTTGTCTTATCGCGACCTTGATCAGGTTGTTTGTCCTATGTTGTGTACAGAAGTACAATCGTCGAAGCCAAAACATTAATATACCTACTTACTTATACAGGGTTACTTTTTAAACACCTGCTACACTTTTAGAGCAAGTTCAGCCCATAATACTACAATAAATAAATATATAGGAACAAATTACACTAATTGAGCTAGCCCCAAAGTAAGTTCGAGACTTGTGTTATGGGATACTAACTCAACGATACTATATTTTATAACAAATACATATATAGATAAACATCCAAGACCCAGGACAATTTGAAAAAGGCCATTTTTCAACTTGCCTTGGCCGGGGATCGAACCCGGGACCTCTGGGTGGCGGACTAGCATGTTGACCACTACGCCACGGAGGTCGTCAATACTAAACCATTTTCTATAAAAATATGTTGAAATTCGATAAACAAATTCATCTTCCCATACAATTTTCATTTGGCTGAACGCTCATTTGTATAGGACGGTGAGCCGTATCTTTTTTTTCGTTTTTCTATAATTTTTATATATAAAGTAGTTCAGTATCACGGGCTAAACTTGCTCCAAAATTGTAGCCAGTGCTTAAAAAGTAATCCTTCTTCTTCTTCTCGTGTGTGTTAGTGACTAACACTAGTGGCAGAGTTTTTAAACCGCCTTAAAGGCCTCTGACTTGGTTTTAGGTAACGACCAATGTCAAAGACAGTGACCGGGACCGACGGCTTAACGTGCCCTCCGAAGCACGGATCATTTTACTTATCGGACAATCAGGTGATCAGCCTACAATGTCCTAACCAAACTAGGACAACAACACAAAGTCGTTGCCCCCGCCGGGAATCGAACCCGCGACCTCCGGGTATGGGCCGAACGCTCCAACCACTACACCACGGAGGCATTTGTAAAGTAATCCTGTATAATAATATATGTATTTATAATTCGACTTGCTGCGCCCTGCGGTGTTACCCGCGCCTAAAGTAGCCTATGTGTAAATTCAGGGTGTCCGCATCCTGCATACAAAATTTTATCAAAATTGGTCCAGCCGTTTGCGCGTGAAGTGACAAACACACACAAACTTCACCTTTATAATAAATATAAGTGTGATTTTGTTATCTGCATTACAAACATCTGGTTTTGGTCTTTGTGTAATCTGATATAGTGCTGAATCATTATATTGCCTTTCCAATTGGCTTCATGATGTTTAATGTTACCTATGTTTAACGCATTTTTATGTAGTCATGGCTAAAAAAAATCTTGGCAATAAGGAGCGTCATTACCAAGATGTTATAAAGCTTTATTCAGCTCTAAAAATCTGATACCAGTGTTAACTATTTACACATTTGTTAAGAGAGAGAATGCCAAACTCTTTCTCTTGCTTAGGCTCGGCGCGAAAGGGCCACCAAGAAACGCGGTCACCAGCTACTTTCCGGTAGTTTTCATACATTTTGTACGGACTCGCCGCACACGGTGACGCCGGTGGCGGCCACTAAATTAGTATGAAAGTGGTCGGTGGCCGCGTCTTTTGGTGGTCCGTTTGCGCGTTACTGTTTCATTTCTCAACTATCAAATCTTTTGTTAATAATTTACTTACATCAATTACTTCTATAAACCTATTTATTTAGATGTAATATTCTTATTGCAAACAAAACGACATTGCACATTGCAACATTGTGCTATTTGCAGCAAAGTTTAACGAAGGGTTATCAGCAGTCTTATAACATCCTTGGTTGCTACAATACTATACCTATATAGGGATTCGTACACCGGTCAGGGCAAATTGGAAAATGGCCTTAGTCAAATTGTCCTGGGTCTTGGATGTTTATCTATATGTGTATTTGTTATAAAATATAGTATCGTTGAGTAAGTATCCCATAACACAAGTCTCGAAATTGCTTTAGGGCTAGTTTAATTTGTCTGTATAATTTATTTATTTATAAATGTCTGCCATGAGCTCAACTGCGTTCTAACTAACCGTTCCATTACCGTCAATACCAGACACAATAGTAAGACAATGAAATCATCATCATATCATCATCATATTAGCCGCAGGAAGACCACTAATGGACATAGGCCAAGGATTTCCAAAACGAAAATGTTTGTGAAGAAAATTACCAAATCTAGATGTTCATGGCTGACTGCTACCAACACTGCAGAGGCCCCCATCTGCACAACGGGCTCGTATGACGGGTTCTCTACCATGGCCCTCAGCATAGCAGTCACCAGCTCTGAAGCTGCTTTGTTCTCCAACCTCTTTACTTGGTTTACGCATGTTTGTTCGAGCACTCTGGAAAATAAGTTATTTATTTATATAAAACATCATAGAGCTAGAAGCTACAGTAGGTAGATTTAATGCTAGAGCATTCTCTTCCTTCCAACAATCAGGAAAATTAAACAGATAGCAAATATAAGTTCATACAATTAGAAAAGAAAATAATCTAGTACACAGGAATTTATTTAGATTGAATTAAAATTTTAATATCTCAATCATTGAATATTTTGGTTTGTGGTACTTACTTGACAATATTGCCCAGTTGCGTCGTGTTAGGTTTGACTGTATTCTTGTAGAATTCACAGAATATCTCAATAACTTCATTAGGGTAAGAATTGGCTATTTTAGTCAATGATTTAATTACGACATTGTTAACAGAATTCTCGCTATCGCCTATTGCATTTATTAACACCGATACGGTATCTGGAAATAAAATTGAAACATATTTTTCACTCTCGTACGAAACCCTACAAATGAACATTTAGGAAACTAAATATACGGTACATTTACCTTTCAAACAGTCAGTTTTTATTGCCGACATGTTATTGGCTTCATATGTACGATAATTGTGGAATGTGGAATGAATAATTTCTTCATAAAACAACTTACACCTCACAAAAGAGAAATACAAAACAACAATGATTTGTGTCTTCGATAGGTCGGTCGCCCAGACATGACATTAACGTTTCGTTATCAGACTTTGTGCAACTTTTTAAAAATGAAAATTATGAAAACGAATGATGTCAAGAAAAAGTCCAAAAGATACCGTTTTTCGTTAATACTTTCAACATATAATCAGAATTTCTATAAATGGAACAAAGCCAGACATACATAATGACAGTGACATTGACATTATTGACAAACATAATGTTGTCACACCTGTTTTACCTATAAACTATTATTATAATGGAAATTCTACCATAACATTAAGACAGGTGTGGAGCAAGTGGAGCCAGTCACTAGGATACTGGTTTTGGTTTTTGGCGGGAAGTCAAGGGGTTCAGTTGGAGTTTGGTTTAAATTTTATTTGTATTGTTCTGAATATCTACCAAGATTATACAAAGAAATATACCTTAGCGTAGGTAAGCCTTTGCGATTAGGATTTAATGTAATTTGACGCATTTTCTGTCGCTCACAACTCACAACTGTCATTTGCCAGAGCGAGAGAGAGAGCGACGGAACGCTATGGTACGGTCGGAACTACTTGTACTTGGTTTGCTTCTTGTAGGTATACATGTCACCGGAAAATAACAAGACTCGTAAGTTGATCAATTTTCAAGGTAGTTGATCAACTCCCGGAAAATAATAAACAGCAGTTAAAATGTATTATTTAACGTATGTATTTTAGTAAATTGATTAATTTACGGCGCCTTGTCGTAAGATCATCCGACGAAGGCGAGGTGTACGTTGATTGGTTAAACGACTCACGTGCTTGCTTTTACAAGCATGTGAGTAGACAAATAATAGACAAATAATAGATATTCAGACTGATTGTACTTACTGATTAAACTAACTATAATACTTATTAGATGCTAATAGAGATGGGCGGTGGGTAAATACCCAATCTACCCATTCGGGAATATATCCGGTAGATTGGGTAAATACCCGGTATATACCCGTATCTACCCATTTGGTGGGTAGATTGAATTTTATGAGTAATTACTTCGCAATTACTGTCCGAAAGTGGGTGCAAGCGCTGTAATATGCTTAAAATGCAGGTAGACGTCAAATCTGACATGAAAGTATATGAAACCACAATACTAATCATACTTTGATAATAGAATTTTTTGATTTATTATCATTTTTTAGTTGGAAGTTGCGCAAAGACATACTTAAAAGTGGTTAAATGAGTAAAAAGATATAAAATGCGATGTCAATATATGGGCACCCTCATACATATATAGAGAGTAGGTATTTTCGACTGCTCATAAAAAAGCCAAAAGTACTGATTTCGGGGTTGGTCTCGGAACAAAAGATATTTGTATAGACGAGTTCTTCAATTCCCCATCAACTTGTTATAACATTTCCCACAAAATAGTATGCCGGGTATTTACCCGTATCTACCCGTTGTATGGGAACATACAAATTTACAGGTCTAAGTTTACATTTTTTGCTGGCAAACGTAAGTAGACCTAATAAGATGTTAAAATGAGCAATCAGACATCAAATGCGATGTCAATATACGAGCACGCTCATACATGTATAGAGAGTAGGTATCTTTGACTGCTAATTCAAGAGCCAAAACTACTGATTTCGGGGTTGGTCTCGGAACAAAAGATAATCGGATAGACGAGTTCTTCGATCCCCCATCAATTTTTTATAACATTTCCCTAAAAATAGTATGCCGGGTATTTAACCGTATCTACCCGTTGTATGGGAACATACAAATTAACAGGTCTAAGTTGACATTTTTTGCTGGCAAACTTAAGTAGACCTAAAAAGATGTTAAAATGAGCAATCAGACATTAAATGCGATGTCAATATACGAGCACCCTCGTACATGAATAGAGATTAGGTATCTTTGACTGCTCATTCAAGAGCCAAAACTACTGATTTCGGGGTTGGTCTCGGAACAAAAGATTATCGTTTAGACGAGTTCTTCGATCCCCCATCAACTTGTCATAACATTTCCCACAAAATAGTATGCCGGGTATTTACCCGTATCTACCCGTTGTATGGGAACATACAAATTTACAGGTGTAAGTTTACAGTTTTTGCTGGCAAACGTAAGTAGACCTAATAAGATGTTAAAATGAGCAATCAGACATCAAATGCGATGTCAATATACGAGCACCCTCATACATGAATAGAGATTAGGTATCTTTGACTGCTAATTCAAGAACCAAAACTACTGATTTCGGGGTTGGTCTCGCTCGGAACAAAAGATATTCGTATAGACGATTTCTTCGATCCCCCATTAAAATTTTATAACATTTCCCACAAAATAGTATGCCGGGTATTTACCCGTATCTACCCGTTGTATGGAAAAATACAAATTAACAGGTCTAAGTTTACATTTTTTGCTGACAAACGTAAGATGACCTAATAAGATGTTAAAATGAGCAATCAGACATCAAATGCGATGTCAATATACGAGCACCCTCATACATGTATAGAGAGTAGGTATCTTTGACTGCTCATTCAAGAGCCAAAACTACTGATTTTGGGGTTGGTCTCCAAACAAAAGATATTTGTATTGACTAGTTCTTCGATCCTCCATCAACTTGTTATAACATTTCCCACAAAATAGTATGCCGGGTATTTACCCGTATCTACCCGTTGTATGGAAACATACAAATTAACAGGTCTAAGTTTACATTTTTGCTGGCAAACGTAAGTAGACCTAATAAGATGTTAAAATAAGCAATCAGACATCAAATGCGATGTCAATATACGAGCACCCTCATACATGAATAGAGATTAGGTATCTTTGACTGCTAATTCAAGAACCAAAACTACTGATTTCGGGGTTGGTCTCGCTCGGAACAAAAGATATTCGTATAGACGATTTCTTCGATCCCCCATTAAAATATTATAACATTTCCCGCAAAATAGTATGCTGGGTATTTACCTGTATATACTCGTTGTATGGCAACATACAAATTAACATGTCTAAGTTTATAATTTTTGCTGGCAAATGTTTGTAGACCTAACTAGATGTTAAAATAAGCAATCAGTCATCAAATGCGATGTCAATATACGAGCACTCTCATACATATATAAAGAGTAGGTATCTTTGACTGCTCATAAAAGACCCAAAAGTACTGATTTTGGGGTGGGCCTCGGAACAAAAGATATTCATATTAATGAGTTCTTTGATCCCCCATCAACTTATTACAAAATTTCCCGCAAATTAGTATGCCGGGTATTTACCTGTATCTACCCGTTGTATGGGAACATACAAATTAACAGGTCTAAGTATATATTTTTTGCTGGCAAATGTTTGTAGACCTAATTATATAGTAAAATAAGCAATCAGACATCAAATGCGATGTCAATATACGAGCACTCTCATACATATATAGAGAGTAGGTATCTTTGACTGCTCATATAAAAGCCAAAACTACTGATTTTGGGGTTTGTCCCGAACCAAAGGATATTCATATCAATGAGTTCTTTGATTTCCCGTCAACTTATTATAACATTTCCCGCAAAATAGTATGCCGGGTATTTACCTGTATCTACCCGTTGTATGGGAACATACAAATTTACAGGTCTAAGTTTATATTTTTTGCTGGCAAATATTTGTAGACCTAATGAGATGTTAAAATAAGCAATCAGTCATCAAATGCGATGTCAATATACGAGCACCCTCATACATATATAGAGAGTAGGTATCTTTGACTGCTCATTCAAGAGCCAAAACTACTGATTTCGGGGTTGGTCTCGAAACAAAAGATATTCGTATAGACGAGTTCTTCGATACCCTATCAACTTGTTATAACATTTCCCGCAAAATAGTATGCCGGGTATTTACCTGTATCTACCCGTTGTATGGGAACATACCAATTTACAGGTCTAAGTTTATATTTTTTGCTGGCAAATATTTGTAGACCTAATGAGATGTTAAAATAAGCAATCAGTCATCAAATGCGATGTCAATATACGAGCACCCTCATACATATATAGAGAGTAGGTATCTTTGACTGCTCATCCAAGAGCCAAAACTACTGATTTCGGGGTTGGTCTCGAAACAAAAGATATTCGTATAGACGAGTTCTTCGATACCCTATCAACTTGTTATAACATTTCCCGCAAAATAGTATGCCGGGTATTTACCCGTATCTACGCGTTGTATGGAAACATACAAATTAAGAGGTCTAAGTTTACATTTTTTGTTGGCAAACGTAAGTAGACCTAATAAGATGTTAAAATGAGCAATCAGACATCAAATGCGATGTCAATATACGAGCACCCTCATACATGTATAGAGAGTAGGTATCTTTGACTGCTCATTCAAGAGCCAAAACTACTGATTTCGGGGTTGGTCTCGGAACAAAAGATATTCGTTTAGACGAGTTCTTCGATCCCCCATCAACTTGTCATAGCATTTTCCACAAAATAGTATGCCGGGTATTTACCCGTATCTACCCGTTGTATGGGAACATACAAATTTACAGGTGTAAGTTTACAGTTTTTGCTGGCAAACGTAAGTAGACCTAATAAGATGTTAAAATGAGCAATCAGACATCAAATGCGATGTCAATATACGAGCACCCTCATACTTGTATAGAGAGTAGGTATCTTTGACTACTCATTTAAGAGCCAAAACTACTGATTTCGAGGTTGGTCTCGGAACAAAAGATATTCGTTTAGACGAGTTCTTCGATCCCCCATTAACTTGTCATAACCTTTTTCACAAAATAGTATGCCGGGTATTTACCCGTATGTACCCGTTGTATGGAAACATACAAATTAAGAGGTCTAAGTTTACATTTTTTGTTGGCAAACGTAAGTAGACCTAATAAGATGTTAAAATGAGCAATCAGACATCAAATGCGATGTCAATATACGAGCACCCTCATACATGTTTAGAGAGTAGGTATCTTTGACTGCTCATTCAAGAGCCAAAACTACTGATTTCGGGGTTGGTCTCGGAACAAAAGATATTCGTTTAGACGAGTTCTTCGATCCCCCATTAACTTGTCATAACATTTCCCACAAAATAGTATGCCGGGTATTTACCCGTATCTACCCGTTGTATGGAAACATACAAATTAAGAGGTCTAAGTTTACATTTTTTGTTGGCAAACGTAAGTAGACCTAATAAGATGTTAAAATGAGCAATCAGACATCAAATGCGATGTCAATATACGAGCACCCTCATACATGTATAGAGAGTAGGTATCTTTGACTGCTCATTCAAGAGCCAAAACTACTGATTTCGGGGTTGGTCTCGGAACAAAAGATTATCGTTTAGACGAGTTCTTCGATCCCCCATCAACTTGTCATAACATTTCCCACAAAATAGTATGCCGGGTATTTACCCGTATCTACCCGTTGTATGGGAACATACAAATTTACAGGTGTAAGTTTACAGTTTTTGCTGGCAAACGTAAGTAGACCTAATAAGATGTTAAAATGAGCAATCAGACATCAAATGCGATGTCAATATACGAGCACCCTCATACATGTATAGAGAGTAGGTATCTTTGACTGCTCATTCAAGAGCCAAAACTACTGATTTCGGGGTTGGTCTCGGAACAAAAGATATTCGTTTAGACGAGTTCTTCGATCCCCCATTAACTTGTCATAACATTTCCCACAAAATAGTATGCCGGGTATTTACCCGTATCTA
Organism: Acrobasis consociella; assembly: GCA_963555685.1. Lineage (NCBI taxonomy): Eukaryota > Metazoa > Arthropoda > Insecta > Lepidoptera > Pyralidae > Acrobasis > Acrobasis consociella. The sequence goes on from OY743106.1 coordinate 3,624,776, forward strand.
CCCGTTGTATGGGAACATACAAATTTACAGGTGTAAGTTTACAGTTTTTGCTGGCAAACGTAAGTAGACCTAATAAGATGTTAAAATGAGCAATCAGACATCAAATGCGATGTCAATATACGAGCACCCTCATACATGTATAGAGAGTTGGTATCTTTGACTACTCATTCAAGAGCCAAAACTACTGATTTCGGGGTTGGTCTCGGAACAAAAAATATTCGTTTAGATGAGTTCTTCGATGCCCCATTAACTTGTCATAACATTTCCCACAAAAAACTATGCCGGGTATTTACCCGTATCTACCCGTTGTATGGGAACATACAAATTGACAGGTTTATGTTTACCTTTTTTGCTGGCAAACGTAAGTAGACCTAATCATATGTTAAAATAAGCAATCAGATAACAAATAAGAAGGCATCTGTATATTTAATATGGATAGCATCAGTGATTTTAATCTTTGTTATTTTTTCTTTTACAGATATTCATTGTTTTATACATTATATATCCTTTTTGTACATTTCTACACATAAATAGTGGACTCACACTAATTTTTAAATGAATATTCCAATCTACCCACCCAAACGGGTAGATACGGGTATATACCCGGTGCATATCGGGTAAATACCCAAGCGTGGGTAAATACCCGGGTAGATGCCCATTTCTAGATGCTAATGATATTATAAAATGCCCTCGACCAATCAGAGAACAGTGTATTATGTGACGGGTAATAGTATACCGTTAAATAGTACACTGAGCAACGATTGGCCCGTTAGTGGATGATTTTACTTGTGGCACAATCGTAAATTATTAAATTACTGCGAGGTTCTGTAAGTTGACCAATTAGCTAAAATGCACTGCGTTAAATAATACATTTCTACTAACGTTTGTTATTTTTCGTCAGTTAATCAACTAACTAGAAAATTGATCAACTTACGATTCTTGCTATTTATCGGTGACATACATACTTATAAATAAATATCGTTGTCAGTTCTTTGATCAAACAGAAAGAAATAAGACGCTATAAAAAGTTGGCACATAAATCTTGACAGTGCACATAATTTTGTAATGCCAACAACTCACGGCAATTTTTTTGGCTTTGACTTTTAGACTGGTGGTGCAGCCCTATTTTTTTTCTAGACTTCTGATACTTGGCTGCTCATTTTATCCGTTCCAGTTCAGAATGTCAAATCCTCATAATGTCCAGCGGTTTCAAAATGTCCAACTCTCAAAATGTACAACTCTAAAAATGTCCAACTTTCAAAATGTCCAACTCTCAAAATGTCCAACTCTAGAATTTTCTAACTCTCAAAATGTCGACTTCTTAAAATGTCCAACTCTCAAAATGTCCAGCTCTCAAAATGGCCAACTGTCAAAATGTCCAACTCTAAAATTTTCTAACTCCCAAAATGTCAAATTTGCAAAATATTAAATCCATAGGAATCTGCTGACTAGCGCATACAATTTAAAAATGTTAAAATCAAAATAGACTTGAGTTGCTTGTCTCATCACCGCCTATTAACATGATTTGCACTTTCGCCCAATCCCTTGATCGGTTTCTATGATCTGCACAGGAAGAGAAGCTGCTGGTACATTCAAAGTTTTTTCTTTTCTTCCCGAACAACAGGATGATAAAATTAAAAACTTTCGGTGTCGCCATCATTTCAAGTGCACTATTACTTGAGTGAGCCTCACTCTAAATCAAATCTATCTAAAGATTTTCTTTATATATTTCTTTGTTCATTTTTAATTAAAGCATTTGTTTAAATCTCACTTATTACAATGTGCGTTTACGTATCATACTCGAATATCAATAAATAGGTTTATTTTGTACCTTACATCAAATCAAACTAGTGCGCAAAGTCTCGGACCTCGAAATGTTAGGAAACACGTCCTCGCCTCGCGCTCGGTGCCTACTTACCTAGCTACGAGGTTTAAATTCAATGTATATCTGTACATAGAAATAATTCATGTTTTGTTCGACTATCCTTATGGATATTTTTATGTTTTGATTTTTCCTAAATTGGTACTTTCTGAATGAAATTAGAAACTTCCAATTTAGTAGTTTTAGTTTTTTTTTTGTCTATGGTTTTGTAGGGTAGGAAGGTACAAAGATTTAGAATATGGGTTGTTTTAAGTTGTTTATGTTTAAATGTACAATTTAATGCCTACGAAGGCACAAATACCGTCCTAAAAATACTTTTTTTGAGTTTTACTACCACTTTATCATTATCTATTTGTTATTGAGGGACTCATCGAAACACAAAACGGTTCTCAAAATCACCGGTCGCGTAAAATATCATTTGATCGCATAGATTTAGAAATATAGTACTACTAAATATAGTAAAAGAAATATAGTACATGTATTTTGTTCGTATTTTTGAAACCATCGTGTCAGCGAAAAGTAATATTGTTTTACAAAAAAACATTGGTTTTCTAAAAATTTCAATATGCTTAAATAAAAGGCCAAGCGCGCACGAAGGTTTCCGTACCACTATCTATATAAAATTAAGTTTGTTGTATTATGTGGTCCCACTTAAATATTTATTTTATTCTGTTTTTAGTATTTGTTGTTATAGCGGTAAGCGGTAACAGAAATACATCATCTGTGAAAATTTCAACTGTCTGGCTATCACTGTTTATGGGATACAGCCTGGTGACAGACAGACGGACAGACGGATGGACAACAGACTTACAGACAGACAGCGGAGTCTTAGTAATAGCAAAGATATTAAAATTACTTAAGTAACAGATACCCAAAATATTGAGGGGGGGGGGGGGGGGCAAAATTGCGGGTAGGCAAGGCACGCAGAGCAGAGATGGCAGCAGCACACACAATCACACAACTGACACGACCTGCAAAAAAGTGACAAAGGAAGTGTTGAATATGCTTCTGAAATATTTAATGCATTGCATTTCATAAACGTCATATTTAATTAATTAGAATACTACTTTATTTAAATGATGATAGGAATAAAAGATGTTTTATTTATTACCATAAAGCGCCATCTAGTGACAAGGAAGATAAATAATTATATTTTACGGCGGGTAGGCATGGTAATAGGGACCCGTTTTTACCACTTTTCGTACGGAATCCTAAAAAGCAGCGTGAATCGGAACGTATTCTCTATGGAAGGTTTAACGTACAACGTTTAGCGATTGCAAATCTTTCGCTTATGTACGATACGACCGATTAAAAAATACGTCAGTTTAGAAGCGTTTGCGCAAACAATTCCTAATGTGACAAGTAATTTAAAAACTGCGTCCCCAGAACTCTTTAAAACATCACGGTGTCCACTCATTCACGGACTCACTAATACCCAAAACATGTAGGTAGTATTCATCGCTCGCGTCGTATTTTTGATACCCCATCAAAATCGGCACAGTACTCTTAGAGTTAAGTTAAGAGAATTAATTTGGTTGATAAAATCAAAATACTTAAATGAATAATGAGATTGGATTTAGATAAATATGATCATATAATGAATATTGGATATAGCCAAACTCCTCTGGCTGCTCTGGCCACGTATGGCTCTGGTAGTTAGTACAGAAAGGGCCTTGCTCCTGCAGTGGAGACAAAAAGACCTGAAGATTATGATATGAATATTCGATACGGATCTATGAATAAAAATACGGCTGTAAAAAATCGATTGCTTAGACATCAAAACATATAGACTAGATCTAAATAATGAGATAATAGAGTATGTAACGAAAAGTTTTTGGTTTCGGTTTCAAATTTGAAAGATCACCGCCCCTCTGTGATGATTTTATTTTATGTTTAGTCTATGCCCTTCCTGTTGGACGATACAGGCGACGAGTTTTCACGTTCTCTCAAATCGCGGATTGTATTTCGTGCGATTTGTTTGACGGACGGTGTTTATTCATTACTAAAACGAAAATCAAAGCCTCCATTAAATTGTTATTGCTAGCAAACGTATTGTCTCACGAATACTTCGTACCTAACTACTTTCACCGGATACATCGATAATTTGATTAACGAAGAAGGAGTTTGCAAAATTATATCTCACACATATCAGTGAATTGATATTACAATGAATTCGTGCGTATGGTCAGTTACCGATGAATGTGTGTGATGTTCAGTGTGGTTCGTTTAAGTAACAAAGCAAAAGCGTTGGCTCCCATTCGAGACTATTATCCTATACGTGATTACGTTGGTCCGGGAACTGGCCACTTGGTTTAGTCGCCGCGGGGAGCCCAAAGCGGCAAATACGGAGGCGCAGATCCTGCATCGCATCATTTATCGTCAGGATTGCGGTGAGTGAACAGTCTGTCGCGGAGGGAGAGGTTTTCATACAATAATACCGAGTAACCGCCCGCGAGCGTTCTGTAGTCTCTACTGCCTCGAATTTGGCATCTGACATTGAAGTGCGCCCGATCAGCTGCCCAAAGTCTTAAAATAGCTATAAAATGTCAAGTCTGCCCTGGCAGCGTAACAATCAGCTGATACAAACTCTTTTAATTATATCTAATTAGGCAACAAAGATTGCCCCTTTGCCTGGCTAAAGGTCATATCACATCTGTGTTATTACAATCAGGGATATTTAGTGTGGTAGTGGATATAGTGATTTACTTGTTTCAGATTTAAAAATGGTGCAGCAAGATTTGACTTAGGCTGTTGAGACTGTTTAGCGTGACTTGAGATGGCTCGGGGAGGCCCTTTTGTGTGAGCTGTGAAGTAACGGACTAAGAGCGTCCAGTGCAGTGTTGTGTAGTGTCTAGTCAGTGTGTGAGTGCCGGGATGCCCTCTGCGATGTTGTCAGCAGTGCTTGAAGAGGAGCCCGACCTGTACGAGGCATTCCCTCCACATGTTGACCCCACCGGAATCACTATTTTGACTGACAGTCCACCAGGTGAGCCTCAATATTTAATTTCTCTCAGTATTAGATATTTCCGTAGCATTAATTTTTATTTTTTTTGTGTTAGAATCCACTTAGATCTTGAGTGATATCTTCTAGACAGAGTGAATAGTAGTAACTAGTAAAAAAAAGTTATGATAGACTAGGTAGAGAAAGAAATAATCAAATAGTCTGGGAATGAGAAGTTTGCAGAGCAATTTCATTCTTTGCAAAAAAAAAAAAACTAGTTATACATACTCAACATCACTTAGGTAATCAAAATAGTATTCTCATTTCGTTACATTCATACACATTAAAATATTAAGTAAAATTATATAAAAGGAAATCACATACATTAATTTTTAAGCAGTGAAAATATTTGTATAAAACCACTATCTCTGTTTTATCAGCAGATGATCTTCTTAGATACGCAGAGTATGCCATCTGGCACAGATTTTCCCTTATCAAGTACTTAGGAGATAATTTGACACTTCTGGTAAACTTAGTAAAGATAGATAGTTTAAAAAAGAATTCAGTGATCTCTTATTGAAGGTAATTTTTAATAATTATTTAAGTGCAAAAGCTTCAAACTAACTAAGTGTTTGGGAGCCACACTGCTTGGAAGATCAAACCGAAAGAGGTTCAGTATTGGCCCATACCCAGCCTGATGAGCTTTATTACAATTACAACAATACAGATATACATCCTAAGTTATACTTCAGAATTAATATATGGCTATACATTCTTTGTTTCTTTCTTTTAACCAGCCCATATATATCAGTTCACTGACTGACAGACTGGCCTCGTCTCACCATACTTTAGGACAAAGAAATCACAAAAAACATAAAACTCTATTTAGGAATAAGCATTCTTTTTATAGAAATTAATAAAGGGGATAGGGGAAAGAATTACCATTATCAATAAATATTTATTTGCAACATAAAACATAAACTACATACAATTAAATTAAATTATCAATTAATTTTAAATTATTTAAAAGTGATTTCTTTCTTATTTCTTTGTGCCACAGCAGACCAGCCGCAGGATGTAAAGGCATATCATTGGCATATGCTGCGTGCTGCCATTTTTGTGTAAAACTAGTTTCAGTTATTAACCGGTAAAGACCCGGACGACATTAACAAATGTCCATGTTCATTGTCTGGTATTGGCGGTAAAAGAATGGTTAAGTAACTACTGTAAGTTTTTAATGCACCAAATAAAAGTATTTTTCTTTCTTTCAATTTGTTTAAAATTGGAATAGTTCTCAGATATAATAGTCACAGTAAAATTGAGGTAAAAATAAGCGGCCAAGTGCGAGTCGGACTCGCCCATGAAGGGTTCCGTAGTAGTATTTTTTTAAAATTTTTATATTTGGGTTGATTGAATGAAAGGTAAATTGCAGTCTATGACATATAAAAAAAAAAAACTTCTTACTAGATCTGGTTCAAACCAATTTTCGCTGGTAGTTTTCATGGTAATGAACATCATATATTTTTTTTAGTTTTATCATTCTCTTATTTTAGAAGTTACGGGGGGGGGGGGACACACTTTTTTCCACTTTGGAAGTGTCTCTCGCGCAAAGTATTCGGTTTAGAATAAAATGATATTAGAAACCTCAATATCATTTCTGAAGACCTATCCATAGATACCCCACACGTATGGGTTTGATGAAAAATATTTTTTTTAATTTCAGTTCTAAGTATAGGGAACCCCCAAAATTTATTGTTTTTTATCTATTTTTGTGTCAAAACCTTAATGCGGTTCACAGAATACATCTACTTACCAAGTTTCAACAGTATAGGTCTTATAGTTTCGGAAAAAAGTGGCTGTGACATACGGACGGACAGACAGACAGACAGACATGACGAATCTATAAGGGTTCCGTTTTTGCCATTTGGCTACGGAACCCTAAAAAGACAAAAAAATCTGAAGTCATAAAACAACCCAAAGGTTGTTTAATGGACTTTATTCTCAGTGAGGCCTATTTTCATAGTAGGTAGCTGTTATGATGATTGGTTTGTAGTTGTATATTAATATAATTAGTTCTGTTGTATGATTTGATATGAAAGATTAAATAGACATTTACCTGTGGGTAATTAATGATTTATTTAGTTATTTATATCTTTATTACATTAAGGAAAACCTAAAATTGCAATACCAAGAATAGTTAGAGCTATGCAAGTCACTTGCAGTCTCCACAGTTATCTATAAAAATAATAAAACAGTAAAAAAAAATCTGTACCTTGAATATATTTCCAAAAATAATAATTAAGGGTGATGCAGACATGGTTAAATAAAATAAAAAAAACGACGGGTTGCACTCTGGGAGTGCCGGCAGAAGTGAAAACTTGAATATTAACGTTGTGCATTTTTGATATACGAAACAGCGGGCGCAGGCATACATTTTCGCCGCGCCGTAGAAAGAGAGGGGGATACTCGTTCTCCTACGCCGCGCCAGCTGTACTCTCCATCCGTCTTACGAATTTTCGATCAGGTCACGTGTCCTGACGCGAGCGTGTCCTGACGCGAGTTTAAATTTTTTTACCCATTCCAAAAAAAGTGCACAACGCCGCTAAAGAAGTTTTCACTTCAAAAATTCTCTGTCTGTTTGTACTGCTAATCTCTGGAAACACTGGATGGATATAATGACGCCTTAGATAAGTTGTTCAGCTTGATGAGCATTTTCCGGAGACATAAAGTCCACGCGAACGAAATCACGGGCTTGGGCTAATATTTCTAAAAACTTAAATAACAGGCTTATCAACGCATGCAACATCCTCAATTTGTCGCATGTTAATTTCACACATATCTACTACAGTAGGTAAATATTCTCTTAAAATAGGCTAGAGTGATTTATCATTTCAACTCGACATTCCCTGAATCATCATGTCATGTGTGATCTCACCTAAGAATTGAGCTAACTGTTCATGTAACCTAAATGTATTGGGTTGAATCTAGCGCGAACTATAAAATCTAGACTTTAATACAATAGGCTATTTCACTGTGTAAATTTTTGGTTAATATTTTAAATAAAACAAAATGTCAAAGACAGTGACCGGGACCGACGGCTTAACGTGCCCTCCGAAGCACGGATCATCTTACTTATCAGACAATCAGGTGATCAGCCTACAATGTCCTAACCAAACTAAAATATATTTTAACTAAAATAGGTTTAGCACACTTTCTTTAATTTTTATGAATATGAGTTTTAGTTTTTAAGTGCTACCTACCTGAATGTACTTTTTATGGGATAATTTTTTGCGCTTGATTTATATCGCGCCTATAATAATTAAATCATGAGTGCAATGTTTATGTATAGTATACATATATATCGCAGCCATCTGGTTAAATCAGCCATCCAACTAGACGCCTAGCCTGGAAATTCAAACCAGGCAATCAATTGAATGGCTGAACGTAGTAAGTCATTTAGTTTAATAATTGGATATTGATGAATTTTGTGATATGTAGTTATGATCTACAATAGGGGTGACGACAGGGTCCGAAAAGTATGATTGTATTTAGACCGTCTTTTAGATTATCCAGAAATAATGGACCTGTATTTTTCAGTTTACCAAAAAAGTAAAAATTCACAAAGACACGGAGCGTCAAAGTGTGGGAGGAGACGGAGTGGGAGCTTGCGATGTCACTCTTAAGTAAATATCGTGCTTAAGTGTGACGTCACGCGAAATTTCAATGCGCTGTATCTTTGTCATTTTTGGTTTCTCAGAGAAAATAAAAAAATTGTGTACAATATTTTTTGATAATCTAACCGATGCGATGGACAAAAAATATTTTTCCATTCGTCATGCTTATTTACATATTACTGACTTAGTAACTTATTATAGAGAAATATTAGAAAAATGAGTTTTGACGAGATTTAGGAATGAAAAATAACATTCACAGTCACAAAAACTGTTTGAGTTGTTGACGCCATAATTATTGTTTTGGTGCGCTACTACGCCGCAGTGGAAAAGTCTAAAGTTTTGAATCACATGGCTGAGTCTTGGTCAGTCATAATCAAAGGGCTTTTAATACGCCAAGTGGTTAAACGTTGAGTGCTTCTAGTACAATTAATTAACTATCGGCCTAGACATTCACTTGGCTGCCCTGTTTTAATGTCCGGGCTAGGCGTCCAGTTGGATGGCTCATTTAACCACAAGGCTGCGACATATACATTATATCAAAGGCTACGATGCAATGCTCGAAAGCTGCAGACTCAACCAGCAGTCATTTGGGATTCGTCGTTTTTCGTCAGAAACGCAACTGGTCAGATACTCATTTCGCCAGAAAATGCATGTTGACCGAAACGCATTTCGTCAGATTTGAAACTCGTCAGAAATGCAACTTGAGAGACATGTATCTCTACTCGACAGTAAATTAATAAATTTAATTTAAAAGCTTATAGTCATTATGCACATATGCAACTAGTAAAATGAAGTAATACACTATTTCTTAATTAATACGTATCTGTCAAGTTGCGTATCTGTCGAGTTGCGTTTCTGACAAGTTGCGAGTCCTATCATGAGAGATGACGAGATGCTTATCTGACCAGTTGCGTTTTTGACGAAAAGCTACGAATCCGTCATTTGTAGCCCTCCGACTCTTCAAGCGTTCGAGCTACTTTAATTTTGTTGTTTGGTTACTGTGACCACTCCAAAGGCCATTTTTATTTCACCCATAGTAGGTTGTGGTGAAAGTCAAGATCGCTCGGCTGAATCGCATGCGGTTTCTCTGAACCGGCGTAATATTGTTGTTTGTGAAACACAGAGTCGTGTTGACGCTCCGTGTCTAAACACGAGAGAACAATACACCTGCCCTGCCGCTTTCCGAGATTCCTGGCTTCAATTTTAACTCGAAATTTATTGGGCCGCCTTCTAGCATTTTCGACGTCCTTATCACCTCCATCCTCATTTGCTCCATAAACAATATAAATATACACGGATAATTAACACAGATTGCCCCAAAGTAAGTTCTAGATTTGTGTGATGGGATGGGCTACAACAATAATATATTTTGTACCAAATACATATATACAGTTAATATGATTTTTTTTTGGTAAATTGGTAAATCTGAAAAAGATCATTTTCCATTTTGACCTGACCGGAGATCGAAACCGGGACGTCCGGCGTGACCGCCTGGCATCGACTACTGGGCCACAAAGGTTGTCAATATTACTATACTTTTACAATAGAATACATGGTAGTATGAAACAACTTAGTTCCAAAGCGCCACAACCTAGGAAACCTGGATTAGTTAACATGCAACATTATACACTTAAATGAGAGAACGAGAGAGTAAGGTCTATGCTATGAGACTCAAATACCTACTTATATAGGTACCATATATAGTATACCATACATAATCATCATCAGGTTTTTTTTCTCCACTGCAGGAGCACGACCCTCTCTGTACTACCCGAACCATACTTGGCCATAGCAACCAGAGGACTTGGCCTACAATCTCCTCGCTGGTCAGACGGGTTGGATAGGTCTCATTAATGTTTATAAGCTTTGTTTAGCTTGTATTTCCTAAGTCGCCCTCTTCGACATCTACAGGAAAACTTGGACTGGCCCTATTCTACTTTGTCGGAAACCACACGCCTACACACATATCTAAGTTGTAAACTCTAAGGCGGAACCTATTCTCCCTAGATACAGGTTTATAAAAACTTAATTGGTGGGCCCCCTGCTACCTGTGCTCAGTGTCGAAAAAAAAAAATTAATAAATATTTAAGTAATATTCAATTTCAAAATCCGCAAACCTTGTACCGCTAGATGTTTCAACGTTTGCATCCACAAAAACATATATTTTTTCGTATATGACAAGGTTTGAGTGATTGTTATGACTTATGACGTTATGACAGTACTTCACTGGCTGGGCTAATTTTAACGAGAATTTTCAGATTGCAAAAAATATGTCATAACAATACAGCGGCTTTTTTTAACCCTGACTAAATGTTTAAATCATCATCATCATCATTTCAGCCGCACAACGTCCACTGCTGGACATAGGCCTCTCCCAAAGATTTCCAAAATGACTGATCTAGAGCGGCTTGCATCCAGCGCCTTCCAGCGAACTTGGTTAGGTCGACAGACCACCTTGTGGGTGGGTGTCCTACGCTTCGCTTGCCTGTAATTCTTACTTATTATTTACACTTCTACATTATTTCCGTGTTAAATCCGTATGGCGTAGCGTATGGCTGATTTGTAATATCGAATATGCGAACAGATTATAATGATTATTATGCAATTTCTTTCAAATTAGGTTCCTGGCCTTCCTGGTTTTAAGTGGGTGAAAATTGGAACACCCTGATTATAATCATTGAAAAACCATTCATGATTAAAATAGAGTCCGTCCAAGCTTTCCCATCCAATTCTATTTCCTATGAAATAACAACCTATTTTATATTTAGTTTTCGGAACTACCTCAAGTAACACTCGGCGTAGTCTGCATTTAGATGGGTGGCCATCAGAGAAAAAAAATCTCGAACTTTTCCGTGCTTCGGAAGACATGTTAAGCCGTTGGTCCTGGCTTAACATGCACGGTCAGATGCCTTTAGGCAGCTAGAAAAATTTAACACCAGTGTCGGCCACAACATGCACGGTCTGATGCTTTTAGGCAGCTTAAAAATTTTACACCAGTGTCAGCCACATACACGAAAAATAAATATGCACGCCTACTTTTAATCTCATTCACTAACGTGATTATGATACACCGTAATGAATGTCTAACACAATGTTATCAGGCGCTCGAGATAAAGAGGTCGCGTTATCAGCAGAGATTTCTTAGCTGATAACAAATGGGAGCAACTCATTGTTGATAAGTGTTCTTGCGAACTCTTTCTCATGTAAATAAAGTAATATATAGGTACTACACGTTTGTTTGTGTTAAGGTTTTTCTTTTACGCTTTTTCTTTTTGGAACGTAGTTCCTTTGCGATGGTAAGGACTGGATTTACGCAGGATGGACGGTGTAAAAATTTTTGTCACGAACTTGTTTTTGGGGGGTTCCACGAAACTCAGATTTTTTAAGAATGGTTTATACCCATCGTTTTGAGTCCCTCACGCCCACAATCACGCTAAGAGTGACTTTGGTAATTGCTACAGTAGTATTGACATTGATAGAGGTGGTTAATAAGATAATATAACAATGAATTAATACATGTGTGTAAATTTCCCTAATATAAAATAACCCAGGTACTGTCTGTTTCCACTGCAGTCTCCTTAGTGTTAACTTGAAACGCACGTTCGTGGCACGAATCGCTAATTGTTGTCTTTTTCCTCATTTTAGTAACTACCCAAACTTGTTTCGAAGGCTTGTGAAAAATAAACAATTTGTGGTAATTTTTTCAGCCTTAACGTGGGGTGACACTAATTAGATGTTGAGTGAAGTTATCCAATTCAAGTTCTTCTGCTTAACAGCATAGTTCCACCATCGTTCTGGGTTAAATTAACACCTATTAGAGGTCTTTAAATAAATAAAATCTTTATTTTCAAGCCAGTAGTTTAAGTAATACAAATTTCTGGGACCCACCTAGTAAGCTTTGAAAAAGCCTATGGCAGGGGGACCCGCTCTTCCAAACACTTAGTATTAACATAGGCCTAGTTTACAAATATATTCTATAACTTTAAAGATTGATTGAATGATGAAAATTGTCTTTAGAATGTAAGTACGTTCAAATGTGTCCAGGGCATGCATTTCGAAATTTAAAAGGAGACGTTTTACGAATGTATGGAGCCCCGGCCTGGACACTGTACGTACATGTGTAATTTAAAAACAAATTCTAAAATAGAAGTGTTTTACGTAACTTTTTTGCTTAAATAATTGGTGAAAAAGCATGAAATACACTTAAGACAAGCAACACAACATGCCCCATAATCTTCTTTTAGCTGACAGTCACACTGAAATTTTCGACATTAATATTCTGCGTTCGTTCAGAAATCACAAGCAAATACCGTGGAATGAGTATTAGACAAAATTAAAAATAAATTAATTAAAAGCTATGATTTTATTGTAATGAAATGTATTTTCTTGCATGAAAACCAAATAATTATTTTATTGTCACTTAAACTAACGATATCTAGGTACATAATGTTTTAACTTATTAGTTTCATTTGGAATTGACAGTTTACCGAACACTTCCAAGTACTTCGAACTAAGTTTCGGAACGGATGTGTCGTTGCCTGTTAAAATAAAATATTGCTTTTAAAATTAAGTTGTAAAAAAGACTGAAAACATTGCAATTTTAGTAAGTATTTTTTAAATTATTTTTAGATTTTCCTCGATTTAGTACAATATGTACAATGTGCAGGCCGGATTTGAAACGTCTCTAAACTTGGATCGCTTTTATTGTTGCAAATAGAGTCCGTCCAAGCTCGCCCATCCATTACTATTTCCTATGAAATAACAACCTATTTTATATTTAGTTTTCGGAACTACCTCAAGTAACTGTGCAAGTAATCAAATGTGCCGGTAAAAATATTACCAACCCTAATGATATAGTAAATGTATTCGATAATTTTTTCACTAATATTCCCTTGGAACTTACTGAAAATACCAATTCAAGTCCTCAACATGCTGAAGCCTTACTTAAAGATAATGTAGCTCAATGTAATCATAAGTTTCAATTTAAACATATTACCCCCAAAGATATAGTTGATGCATTTAAACAGTTAAATTTAAAAAAATCGGAAGACCACTGGGGTATGTCCGTTAGTGTAGTAAGCCACATTATAAATATCATTGCTGCAGACCTAGCTTTTATTTTTAATGAATGCATTGATGAAGGTATTTTTCCAAATTTAATGAAATGCAGTAAATTGATTCCTTTATTTAAAAAGGGGGTAAGAACAGATCCTGGCAATTATAGACCAATATCGATTCTGCCGGTTTTGAGCAAAGTGTTTGAAAAGATAATGCTTAATCAAATGCAACATCACTTTATCACCCATAACCTTTTTCATAGCCAGCAGTTTGGTTTTACTGGAGGGAAATCGACCACTGATGCGGGGGTAGCGCTCGTTACTCAAATTTACAACGCATGGGAAAACAAGAACGATGCAATCGGTTCTTTTTGCGATCTCTCAAAAGCGTTTGACTGCGTAGATCATCCAACACTTTTGCTCAAATTCCGTCAGTACGGTTTTGACGATAAATCAATAAACCTCATTCAATCATATTTAACGGATAGGCTTCAGACTGTTGACATAAATGGCATAAAGTCAAACGGATCTCTCGTTAAAATGGGAGTACCTCAAGGTTCTATCCTGGGACCGTTCCTCTTCTTAGTGTACGTCAATGATTTGCCTTACGCGGTTGAGAAACAAGCTGGCATTGTGTTGTTCGCCGATGACACGTCTCTTATTTTCGAAATAGACCGTCATAGCGAAGATGCTACTTCGGTGAATAACACCTTGACGGCCATTTCTAACTGGTTTTCAGCCAATAACCTTATGTTGAATGCAAACAAGACCCAATGCATTCGATTTAGTCTTCCTAACGTGAGGCAAGCCAATGTTGATGTGCTACTGAACGGTCAAAAATTAGATCTCGTTGAAAATACTACTTTCTTGGGAATCACAATAGATTCAAAACTTCAATGGGGTGCACATATCTCTAAACTCGCTAATAGGCTTAGCTCAGCGGCTTACGCTATTAGGAGAATCAGACAATTGACAGATGTGGCAACTGCTAGACTAGTTTACTTTAGTTACTTTCATAGTCTGATGTCTTATGGGATTCTTCTATGGGGGAGTGCAGCTGATATACAGACTATTTTTATTTTGCAAAAAAGGGCAATTCGTTTTATTTACGGTTTAGGATCAAGAGACTCCCTAAGAGATTTTTTTAAGAAAATTGATATACTTACTGTACCATCCCAGTACATATTTGAAAATATAATGTATGTAAGGAAAAATATTGCCTTGTTTAATAAAGTGAGTGATTTTACGGATAGAAACTTACGTAATATAAATGATTTATTTACTCCGTCCTATAGGCTGAAAACAGTTAGTAAGTCGTTTATGGGAAACTGTATAAAGTTTTATAATAAATTGCCAGAATCGGTTCTTAGTATGCCAGATAGAAAATTTAAAGTTTATGTTAAGAAAGTACTCTGTGATAAAGCTTATTACGGAACCGATGATTACCTTAGAGACAAAAATGTCTGGCTTGAGCTTGGCGCGGGTCCCTCTTAAAGGTTAGTATTTGTACATTCACAAATGTCATAATTTAAGAACATTCTGTACATGTTTTAGTACAAAATTTACAAATTGACATTAATTTTAAACTTGACATCATGCTTAATTTATAATTATGACATAACAATGTATTCTCAGTCCACATATCTAATTTTAATACCAGTATAATTGTAAGTTGACGTTATTGGAGAAAATGCTGCAGTACAGTTTGTTACCGTTTCTTCTGTACTTGCGCTTTGGAAGCGGCAGTAAACTTAGCTATAAGTAAATGATCTGACGTCAACATTTACCTTATAAGAAATCTAAAGGAAAAAAAGTGACAATTATCAAGTGATACTAATATCCAAAGATAAATAAATGAATTTGACTTTGACTTGACTTTGACTTAACACTCGGCGTAGTCCGCACTTAGATGGGTGACCGTTAGAAAAAAAAAAATCGAACTTTTCCGTGCTTCGGAAGACATGTTAAGCCATTGGTCCTGGCTTAACATGCACGGTCTGATGCTTTTAGGCAGCTTAAAAATTTAACACCAGGTCAGCCACATACACGACAAATAAATATGCACGCCTATCGCCTACTTTTAATCTCATACACTAACGTGATTATGATACACCGTAATGAATGTCTAATACAATGTTATCAGGCGCTCGAGATAAAGAGGTTGCGTTATCAGTAGAGATTTCTTAGCTGATAACAAATGGGAGCAACTCATTGTTGATAAGTGTTCTTGCGAACTCTTTCTCATGTAAATAAAGTAATATATAGGTACTACACGTTTGTTTGTGTTAAGGTTTTTCTTTTACGCTTTTTCTTTTTGGAACGTAGTTCCTTTGCGATGGTAAGGACTGGATTTACGCAGGATGGACGGTGTAAAAATTTTTGTCACGAACTTGTTTTTGGGGGGTTCCACGAAACTCAGATTTTTTAAGAATGGTTTATACCCATCGTTTTGAGTTCCTCACGCCCACAATCACGCTAAGAGTGACTTTGGTAATTGCTACAGTAGTATTGACATTGATAGAGGTGGTTAATAAGATAATATAACAATGAATTAATACATGTGTGTAAATTTCCCTAATATAAAATAACCCAGGTACTGTCTGTTTCCACTGCAGTCTCCTTAGTGTTAACTTGAAACGCACGTTCGTGGCACGAATCGCTAATTGTTGTCTTTTTCCTCATTTTAGTAACTACCCAAACTTGTTTCGAAGGCTTGTGAAAAATAAACAATTTGTGGTAATTTTTTCAGCCTTAACGTGGGGTGACACTAATTAGATGTTGAGTGAAGTTATCCAATTCAAGTTCTTCTGCTTAACAGCATAGTTCCACCATCGTTCTGGGTTAAATTAACACCTATTAGAGGTCTTTAAATAAATAAAATCTTTATTTTCAAGCCAGTAGTTTAAGTAATACAAATTTCTGGGACCCACCTAGTAAGCTTTGAAAAAGCCTATGGCAGGGGGACCCGCTCTTCCAAACACTTAGTATTAACATAGGCCTAGTTTACAAATATATTCTATAACTTTAAAGATTGATTGAATGATGAAAATTGTCTTTAGAATGTAAGTACGTTCAAATGTGTCTAGGGCATGCATTTCGAAATTTAAAAGGAGACGTTTTACGAATGTATGGAGCCCCGGCCTGGACACTGTACATGTGTAATTTAAAAACAAATTATAAAATAGAAGTGTTTTACGTAACTTTTTTGCTTAGATAATTGGTGAAAAAGCATGAAATACACTTATGACAAGCAACACAACATGCCCCATAATCTTCTTTTAGCTGACAGTCACACTGAAATTTTCAACATTAATATTCTGCGTTCGTTCAGAAATCACAAGCAAATACCGTGGAATGAGTATTAGACAAAATTAAAAATAAATTAATTAAAAGCTATGATTTTATTGTAATGAAATGTATTTTCTTGCATAAAAACCAAATAATTATTTTAATTATTTTATTGTCACTTAAACTAACGATATCTAGGTACATAATGTTAACTTATTAGTTTCATTTAGAATTGTCAGTTTACCGAACACTTCGAAGTACTTCGAACTAAGTTTCGGAACGGATGTGTCGTTGCCTGTTAAAATAAAATATTGCTTTTAAAATTAAGTTGTAAAAAAATACTGAAAATATTGCAATTTTATAGTATTTTTTAAATTATTTTTAGATTTTCCTCGATCTAGTACAATATGTACAATTTGCAGGCCGGATTTGAAACGTCTCTAAACTTGGATCGCTTTTATTGTTGCAAATCCGAAATTCCGCATGTTTTTGGTAGACATAAATTTATAAGTCAGATCCATCAAGTGTTGTGGCAGAATATTAGTGTTTTACTCATATTTTCAAAGAGTAAATTATACACAGCCACAGCCCATTTTACCTGCTAAAACACACTTCAAAAATCTGTTTATTTGTGTTGTCTTAATTTTCTCTTTACTTCTGTTATAATATTGTGTATCTATGTTCTTTGTTTTCATTCTGTCAAATATCTCCCGGCTCCATCATCTGAACAACTCAATACATACTCGTAATATTGTATTGTCGTCCGACTTATAACTACAAGTACCTATGCAAATTTTCAGCTCAATCGGTTGAGGATAACTGGTTGAAAATTAAATTTAAGACTTGAGCAAACATACATACATAAAAGATACAATAAATCTACGTCTAAAATAATCAAAAAGATGTGAGAAGAAACCTAAAATTCTCCTATTGATGATTTGTTGATAACTTTTTGTGGTTTAAAGCAACAAAAAGCTCTTACATAAGACTGATTTGGATTTGATCTTTCAGTCTCATGTGAATGACATATACATAGTACAAAACAAATACGAGCAGTTTAAGCTAAGGCTTTATGTATTCCATCTGTTATCTAAAGTGTAATGTTTATTATCTCATCACTGGTTGAGTGTTCATTCAGTGTTTGTAATCTTTTAAGTTGGTGCGATTGTTGTGGCGCTGTTATGACATTGATAAATTTTTATATTTATAAATACGCTAGAAAAATAATTTATGACTTTTTTGCTATAAATCATTATTAGTATTTGCATTATAGTATAATCTATCTTAAAGTACATATCTAAGGCTTTTGTATAATGATCATCATTTATCTAATTGTCGTGGTTTCCGGCGGAATAGGGCCACTCCAAGTTTTCCCGTGGATGTCGACTTAGGAAATACAAGCTAAGCAAAGCTTATAAACATCAATGAGACCTCTCCAACACGTCTGGCCAGCGTGGAGAGTGTAGGCCATATCCTCTGGCTGCTCTGGCCAAGTGTGGATCTCGTAGTACAACGAGGGTCATGCGTGCTCCTGCAGTGGAAACTAAAAAGACTTTAAATTTTAATTAATAAGTTTTACGGGACTTACTGCGATTAATATTTTAGCCAGATGTTTCGACCCTTCTGCCCCTGTGACCGCGAAACTCTAAAATCATATATTTGTTGAATAACTATACATAAACAAAGAAAAATGAGATATAAATTCATTAAAAAAAAATTAAAGAAATCCCAATTCAAAGTTTTCCCAAGCTTCTGTTTCATTACTAGCATTGTTTTTACCCATTCTTATGCCAGTGCCTATTTGTAACCATTTTTTGCTTCACAAAACAAGATTTTGGAGAGTAAACATCAGTCTTCATAATTTCATGTTTATTACACAAGCCAGTCACATGGTTCGCCGTTATTGGTCCAATGCCATGTGTGCGCGGTGGTGGGGGGAACACGCCACCAGCGAAAGGTGCGCCCGCGCCGGTCTGCCTGACCCAGTTGGGGTTAGCCGTCAATTGATTCCAATGAACCTACGCTGAGATTATGGTTAAGTTTTATTGCACCACGATTGCACTCTAGATTTAAACTGCTCTTCTAATTCAGTTGCTAATTTGATAAGAACAGTTTATCCAATATAAAAGGTGCCGTGTGGTTTCGGAAGAGTAGAATAGGGCCTCTCCGATTCCTCCCGTGGATGTCGTTAAAGGCGATTTAGGAAATACAAGCCAAACAAAGCTTATGAACAGCAATGAGACCTCTACTTTCTGGCCAGCGAGGATTAGGCCAAGTCCTTTGGCTGCTCTGGCCAAGTATGGCTCTGGTAGTACAGAGAGGGTCGTGCTCCTGCAGTGGAGACAAAAAGACCTGACGATGATCTAATTAGAAACTGATTAATTTTTACTTTGTAGATTCCCATTACAGTTTTCTGCAGAATTTGTACCAAACAAAATTTTGCTTTATTGTTTTTGGTGGCTACAAATTTCGACATTATACCTAACTTCTTTCTACTCTACATTTTCACACCATTTCAGATTTGGTTTTATTGTTTATAGACCATCAGGAAATTGTGATGACTACCAACCGGTAATAAGAAATCATTTAAGAGAGTTCTGAAGATGGAGCCTATTCTAATTCGCTGAAGATGTGTTTCCACTACTGTTTCAATGTGTAGACTTATTTATATGTATAGACAAGTAACTTTATAAGTACCTCTTAAGTTCTCTGGAGGTTCACAATATTGGCTGTTTCCAGATAAGAAGTTTATATGTATAATCAACGCAGTAATAGTTCATAATCGTAAAAGCAGAACAATGGCAACTGTAATAAACACTTACTCATTGAATTACTTTCCTTGTTCCGCATATTTACTTTGTTACTTACCTGTTTTTATACAACGTGGAAGGGAGATAACCGTTATAAATCAAACCACGGGCTATACTAGATCACTAAAGTATAATGAAATAAAATAAATAATAATAAAAAAAATCGACTTTTCCATACGAAAGTGTTCATCCGCCAGGGCAATTTGTACGGGAATGTCGAGTTTTTGTTTTTTTACTGTTATTTTATTATCATCATAGTATAGTGATCTAGTAGGTATAGCCCGTGATATGATTTATTACGGGTATGTCCCTTCCACGTTGTATATATACGGCATTGTTTAAAATTTAATTGACTTTAAATGAAATCTGTGGGCACGGGAGAGCCTCCGCCAAGACGAGACAAGAGCAGGGCACTATTTTTTCTACGGATCTGTTTTTAGGTTACTGTACAAAAAATGAAAAAAATGGAACCCTTATATAATCACTCGTGCGGAGTCGTGCGTTTGTCTGTCCGTCCGTCTGTCACAGCGAATTTGCTCCGAATCTACTGACCAAATCGGTCATTTCCCTTTCAATCATAAGGAAAAGTCACAAAAAAAACGTACTTATGTATATAATATAGTTACATATAACTACTAACACGCCTGATTCTCGCGTGGATTTGCACCTATTTGCAACGGTCTAAAAAGATTTTTTTCAACAGTTATGAGAACAAGGCTAATCAATCTTCAGCTGATTGATTGGTGGTGTAATTACTTCTAAGTGGTCGTAAGCGGTCTCTATTTTAAATTTCCAGCCAAGACATAGTTAAAAGATAAGTTTTCACTCTTTTTTTTTCTTTGTGATAACGATTGACCCTATTTTCTGATCGAAATAAAGTTCTATATCAGCAAAATAAAGATAAATCTGCTGATATAGAACTGACAGAAACGGCTTCGTTGTTGCAAAAACAACCTTTTTTGTTGCTTCCCTTCCTATGTCGGCTATTCTCATGACCAATTGGAAAAGTGGAACAAACTTGTAGGGCCATGTTGCGGATATGTCGCCGATTTGAAAATGCTTTTGTTAGCCTTTATAGGTTATCCCTTTCCTTTTCCCTTTTTTATTTGGGATGACGCATTTTCTTATCCATCCATGTCCCGGAATGTCCCCCTATTATTCTATCATCCACTCCAAATATACCCATGACATTCTTTGGGTACTCCATCCATCTTTTGTTTCTCGTGTTCAATATTACAATAATAACTAAATTAACCATAAATCCAGGTCAGACCCAGAGGTCCTGAGCGCCATCTAAGGTTTGCTTCAAACCTATCCAAGGATTGATAGTCTATCCTTTCGGTTGCGGAGGTCAGACGGCAGTCGCTCTGTGTAAAACCAGTAACCTCGTCAAATCACCTAGGTTAGGTAGCGGACCACGGGCTCTGAAACGTTACCGCTGAGGATGCAACCGGTAATACGCTCGGATGATGAACTGTATCCAGCCGAGATTGAAATGATGTTCATTAAAAATGTATGTACATCGAATAACACAAGAGAACTACAAATGAAACCACGAAACCAGCTTGTTTTGTTCACATTGAACCGCACGTGAACCAATTAGGAGCTGCAGGTTACGATCTGAAACTCATAAAATTAGCGGAGCGGCCATCTGCATAGGATCGACTCAGTGACATCACAACGTTACGATATAAATTAAACTAATAGAGCCAAGAGCAGCTATTGTAGCCAATAAAGTGTTATTGTTTATAAGGATGTCGAATTGCTGCGAAATTATTTACGAGGATGATGCGGTCTCAGAATATAATAATTTGCCCGGTGATTTGCCTGGCACGACCATGGACGATTTCTAAGATAGCGATACATCCTTTCTTATTATACAACTTGGAAAAGATATACCCTACCCGAATATTTTCGATTACTATAGAATAACGACAGTAATATAATAGTCAAAAAACAAAAAAAAAACGATATTCCCATACAACTTACCCGGGCGGCTGCACACTTTTGTATGGAAATGTCGTTTTTTTATTACTTTTTTACTGTTATTTTAATTTCATTACACCAAAGTGATCTAGCATAGCCCGTGATTTGATTTATTACGGGTATGTCCCTTCCACGTTGTATTATACCTAGGTATACAAAAATCGAAGTCCTTCATGTGTCCGGCATTTTTACTTCAGATAGTACCGACGTATAAATCACTAATGTATGTATTTACTATACTTATCCATATCTTTATTATTGAAGCTGTACGTACAGTACACAAAGGGTTCTTGGCCCCTATTATATTCCTTTGGCTCTCGGGGAAACCCGCTGCATACAAAAAAAATGCAGGTGTCAACGTGACGAGCTTCCAAAGTTTACATTCAAGGCCTTTTGCTGTTGAAAAGGATTAATGTTTTAGTTTTTTGGCTCGGGGAAACCCGTACTGCAATGTTGGAACGCAGGTATCTACGAAGGATTACAATTGGTCATTTTAAAAGTCCTTAGGAAGGATGTTGTCCAGCTGTGAACTTCATAAGGCCAAAATGTTAATGATGGTTGGATTGCCATTATCTGATATTTTTAACACATTGTTGGTCCTTAACATTATATCGAAACCCGACGTAGACATAAATAATATCATCGTGGGTTGGATCTCATTTCTCAGCATACGGAACAGCACTTTTCTCCGTGCTGAAGCGTTCCCTCGCTCTCTCTCGCTCTAACAAATGACGGTTCTGAGCGACAGAAAAAGATAGCAGCATAGAAAAGTGCTGTAGGATCCTAAAATTTGGTAAAGTACATATTAAATTCTTATAAGATGTTGTTTCACATATCGAAAATTGATTACCCGAAACAGGCGGTTATAGCGGAAGTCCATCCATCATTTTGCATATTTAGTGTCGTCCTGTCCTAGATCATCAATCTTCCTCAAAAGTACCTTCGTGTAGCTAGATAGATAAACAACGTAAGTAATTTCATAGCAGAGTTAAATATTTGAAAGAGAAACTGTTTGTATTGGAAGGAAAAGGAAAATTCATGATATGGATAAAAACAATGTGACAAGTTCCATCTATGACAAAGATTTTGACGACCTCTTGCCTAGTAGTCATCTAGCTAGTCTGTCACACACACCGGAGCGGAGGTCCCGGGTTCGAACCCCGGTCAGGTCAGGATGGAAAATGATCTTTTTCAGATTGATCTGGGTCTTGATTTCGTTCTGTATGTAATACTCGTATTACTCTGTGATTAAGTACCACGAGATATTCACTACGTGACCTACCTGACCTACCACAAGGTTGTGTTACTGATAAATACAGTTTTGTTGCACTCTTCCATGATCTTCCGTGAAAAATAGTCATAACTGTCACTATTTTCTTCTTTACTCTGGACGTGGTCTTTGGATTGTCTGGGCTTAGACTTTAGACAGTGCGTCGGGGAAGGAGTAGATTAATTAATTAGGAAAGAATATATTGAAAAAATCTACGTCTACTTATGGAGTAGTGAAAGCACAAAGAACGTTGCAATTATTAGGGTTTCGCACCAAAAGGGTAAAAACGAGACCCTATTTCTAAGACTCTTCTGTCCTTCTGTTAGTCTGTCACCAGGCTGTATCGCATAAACCGTGATAGCTAAATTTTCACAGATGATGTATTTCTGTTGCCGCAGTAACAACAATTACTAAAAACAGAATAAAATAAATATTTGAGAATAAAGGAGGATCGTAGCGTCAAGGCAGCATACTTATATGGGAAAGGTATCAGGCCGAAGACCAGAAAGTCGAACCAGATATCGCTAGAGCTATATGCTGTAGCCTGATCTACGGGAGATGGTAGTTGTTAGCTGGCAAGATATCGCCCGAACAGAAAATTATGGCGCTCTTCGTGTCGGACTAGGAGTAGAGGCCAAGATCCACTTCGGGTTGCCGAGCTAACGGAGTAAGTAAGTGGGGCTTCATACAAACGTGGAGTCTGACTCGCACTTGGCCGGTTTTAGTACCGAGTGCGTAACTAAAAAACGTGCATAGAATTGTGGGTCGAAATATCGTAGTTACGATCTTGTTATCTTTCGTAATTGACCTGATTTTCATTCGTTTAAACGTACTACTCTAAATAAACATTGTGGCTTCATTTTCGTGAGGTTTCCCGCGTCGCTTCAACGAATCGTATGATTGTTTCTGTCTAGTCATCGGAAAATAAACAGTTTAAGATATTTCAACGTACATTCTATTCGTTATTCCTTAACAGAATTTACGGGAAAATGGAGATTTCGCAGTAGAATCGCGTAATAAATAATTGACCGAGAGAGACCCGTCTTCGTTTCAGCTTGGACAGAAATGCTTTCGTATGTGGTTTTTGCCTTTCTCAACTGATTCTCGTGAAATTTTCTGATCCGGTTCGATAATTCGGATTTTTATTTCGATACATAAAAAGCATTTATTTATCTTTGAATATCCGTATCACTGGATAATTGTAAATTTTTCTTTCTATTTCATAATAGTTATTGACGTCAGATTATTTACTAAGCGAAGTTTACTTACATGTATGCATCGCAGAGCCATGAGGGTTTTATGTTGTTCGGTGAACAAATTCAGTTGTAACTCGTAACCTATGCAAACAGACTGGCGAAGTCCAAATCTTACTGAGTGTTAGTTTAAATAACCGGCCAAGCGCGAGTCGGACTCGCGCACGAAGGGTTCCGTACCATTATCTATAAAAATCGAGTTTTTTTAATGGAAGCCCCCCTTAAATATTTATTTTATTTTATTTTATTTATTTATTATTAAAATAAAAATACATCTGAGTATTTTGTGAATATTTCAAGTGTTGCAATTATTGATATTAAGCAAATAAAAGGCAAAAATATCGCGTTTGTTGTATGGGAGCCCCCCTTAAATATTTATTTTATTTTGTTTTTAGTATTTTTTGTTATAGCGGCAAAAGAAATACATAATTTGTGAAAATTTCAACTGTCTAGCTATCGCGGTTCTTGAGCTACAGCCTGGTGACAGACAGCGAAGTCTTAGTACGAGTAATAGGGTCCCGATTTTACTCTTTGGGTACGGAACCCTAAAAAATATATTCTTCATATCATGTCTATGTATTTTGTAATTCATGCAAGAATGAGGATGTAAAGTTGCGCTTACCGTCTTAACTTTATGATTCACCCACCACTGAGAACTGAGCAATAATTCAATTTATTAAATTATTGTGCAACTGTCCTCTGACTATGACTGATGACTAGAAAGAAAAGGATCTCTATGCATGCAAGATATCACGTAGATTAGTTTTCGCACACTGATGTTTTCATTCATGTAAAAGAAAGCAAGTGTTATACACGTTTGTTTGTTTACCAAAGCAGTTTAATTGGTTTTTTCGGGAATTTTTCTACTAAAAAAATTATAAATTGATAGAAAATCTTGCCCGTTATTTGAGGTCGGCTCTCCATATACAGTTGTTTCATATTTACTAACAGCAGTTCACAATTCAGCTGGAATATTCAAATACAAGTAACAAGCTTCTTGATACTCTAATCCTGGTACAAGCAAATTGGAAGCTTTAAAGCTCGTCTAGTTTATGGAAGATGAATCTCACAGCTTTGTACTGACAGTTAGGAATAAAGTAGTAAAGTCACTCTTCAAAGATACTATTTTGGAGTTAGCCCAACGGCTCAAACTAATACTGAAGCAATATTGATTTTTACAATTTCGCTTTGAACGCATGATAAATGTATAGGAACGTGAACCAGTATGTACATTTTTTGTTAAATACTTCGTGGTTACCTATCCCACCCTAATTTCACTTAGTTTTTGGTCACTTATCGAGGCAAAGTGAAAAAAGCGGCCAAGTGCGAGTCGGACTCGCCCATGAAGGGTTCCGTAGTAGCAAATAACATAATATAAAAGTCTTGTAGTATGTTTTTTTTTTTGAGTTTTTATATTTGAGTTGATTAAATGAAAGGTAAATTGCCGTTTATGATTTATGACGTATTAAAAAAAAACTACTTACTAGATATCGTTCAAACCAATTTTCGCTGGTAGTTTTTATGGTAATGAACATCATGTATTTTTTTTAGTTTTATAATTCCCTTATTTTAGAAGTTACGGGGGGGTTACACACTTTTTTCCACTTTGGAAGTGTCTCCCGCGCAAAGTATTCGGTTTAGAAAAAAATGATATTAGAAACCTCAATATCATTTTTGAAGACCTATCCATCGATACCACACACGTATGGGTTTGATGAAAAATAAATTTTTGAGTTTCAGTTCTAAGTATGGGGAACCCCCAAAATTTATTGTTTTTTTTCTATTTTTGTATCAAAACCTTAATGCGGTTCACATAATACATCTACTTACCAAGTTTCAACAGTATAGGTCTAATAGTTTCTGAAAAAAGTGGCTGTGACATACGGACGGACAGACAGACAGACATGACGAATCAATAAGGGTTCCGTTTTTGCCATTTGGCTACGGAACCCTAAAAATCACACACTGTCCCAACTCAACGTAAAGTGGGTTAGGGTTATGAAAGACGGAAGGTGTCATAGCAATAAATTATAAGTAATTTTTTTTCATAGATTTTATGAATGAAAACAATGTTGTTTAATCTATCGTGATGTCGGTTGCGGTAATCTATATCTGGAAGTAGAGGATTTTCATAGTAAATCGCTCTTTTTAGAATCACTTTTTGAATTCTGAAATAACAACGCACACGAAATCATGACAAGCAACAGATTGCATTAGAAGTGGACGCTCGGATGTAAATAAAGCAATTAACGTTAGAAAAGTGACGTGGGCCGGGTCGGTGCCAAATGGCTCATTGTTGTTAGTTGATAGCAATCAAGTGCTGATGATACTGAGATTGTCCTGATTAAGAAATCGGGACGTTCGACTTATTTTTTGCTACTGTTATCAATATTACGGTATTTTTTGCCAGATATTTCGACGACCCTTCTGCCATGACCATGACGGCAGAAGGGTCGTCGAAATATCCGCGAAACTCTTAAATCATATATTCTTTGTTGTAATTTTGTACGGCTCTGTTCTTCGTGCGTGTAAATGGCTAACGTGAAGAGTGTAGGCCAAGTCCTCTGGCTGCTTTGGCAAAGTATGGCTCTAGGTAGTATAGAGAGGGTCGTGCTCCTGCAGTACCTCGCGACCCGACCCTCCCGCATTCGCCGTAATCGAATGCGTAGGCGTAGAAACATTAGCTCGTTCAATAGTCACTAGGTACCGCCCGACAGCACCTGGACGATTTGCGTCTTAAGAAGGCCCTTCTGGCAACCGTAGCTTCGACCCTTTCGGCAAGACATGGGTGTTGGTGCACCCCAAATTTGCTAAAATACTTAGCGCGCCCAAAGCCGAGGTTTCCTCCTTGGAAGCCCTTTCTGCTGTGCTAGTAGTTTATAAATATAGGAAGCCGGGCCTCTGGCTCGCTCCTCAAACCTTGCCCGGTGGAGTAGGAAATGCCGTCCGAGGCAACCTATGTGTGACAATTCAAAAAAAAAAGCTCCTGCAGAGGAGACTAAGACATAATGATGATTGGAATATCGGGTCATAGACTTATTGGATGTTATTTTGTTCTGTTCGAGTAAGTGACTACACTGGTGACAGTTTTTCAAGCTATCTAAACGTATCCTACATAACTTTTTGCATAGAAATGTAGACGGAATTACCTACTGAATCTCTGCAGTAATTTTGGAGGACACAAAATATAGAAAAAGAATTCGTAGAGTCATTACATGCGTGACCGTGGCCCTTATAAAGAACTGTGCACTATCGCGACTTAATTATATAATAGTGATTAGAACGTCAGTATTGCTTGTAGATTTAGTTAGGCGCAATACTTTATGTATGCAAATTTTATTATTAATCGTTGTTAGAATTTCTAATTCAACTCTTCCTTCATTTTGAGTACTTTTAAATTTCGTCTTGACTCTTTCTTATATTGAATAAGTAAACATTTTTATTTAGTTGATAGAAAATGAGGAAGTTCCAATTGATAACAGTATTGTAAACAAAAACTGCAAACAAAGCTTTAAAAATATCTACAGTTTTTGCCACTTATATCTGTATAGGTCGAAAAATCATTTTCATCAATCAAGAAGATAATTCTTTTTCTTTAACTTCTTTAATATTTACAAAAGTCACAATTTTTGTTAAATTTAGTTTTATGAAATATTGTTTACAAATATCACTAAAGCAGAACTCTGTTAAGTATGAATGAAATCTTTTGATATGTTAGTGAGTGAGTGAATCAACTTCCTTTTGTATCGATTCAGATTATCAAAAGTGCCCCATCACTTGCTCCCAAACTGTGCTTTAGATAGTCAACGGGGTTTACTCATATCGTGACTCATTCGTAGGATAAGGAAACAATATGATTGTGTGATCTCTATTCTCACTCAGCGAACCGTACAAGTAGATAACCTCTTATCATCTCTTAACGGAGACTTGTTGACTTTGATTTTTTTAAGCAAATAAGTTGGCTACTGTAAAGGTTTTTCATCTTATGGTAACTTAAAGACAGGACAGAATTTTCTTGGCATGACGCTGCACGTGCACATGGCCTTTGAATGACCCTTTAATACCTGACTATCATCATCATATCAGCGACAGGAATTCCACTGTTGGACATAGGCCTCCC
The DNA here is from genome assembly GCA_963555685.1 of Acrobasis consociella. Classification (NCBI taxonomy): domain Eukaryota; kingdom Metazoa; phylum Arthropoda; class Insecta; order Lepidoptera; family Pyralidae; genus Acrobasis; species Acrobasis consociella. The sequence goes on from OY743106.1 coordinate 3,653,057, forward strand.
CCAAGGATTTCCAAAACGACCGATCGGAATCGGCCTGCATCCAGCGCCTTCCTGCAACATTGGGCAGGTCGTCTGACCATCTAGCAGGTCCTACGCTGCGCTTGCCGGTACGTGGCCGCCATTCGAGAACCTTTCTGCCCCATCGGCCATCAATTCTTCGCGCTATGTGCCCCGCCCACTGCCACTTTAAATGAGCTAATTCGCTTGGCTATGTCAGTGACCTTCGTTCTTCTACGAATCTCCTCGTTTCTGATACCTGTCTATACTTTTTGTCAATCCAGCTGTTTTACAAAACCGAGCTGTAATGCCAAACACCTAGAGGTTTTTTCATACAACGGATTATACAATCCAACTGCGACATGTCTATCCCGTAAGTGACGAACCGACCTTGATGATGTAAAAATCTACATGTACACACAATTTTATTACACAAAAAAAAGGTCAAGAAAAACAAATATACACTGGTTTCATTCTTAACCAATGGCAAAATAACATATTCTGAATCAACTGCTAGTTGAGAGGCAGAACTTTATGAAAGTCCTTCTTCTTCTTCTTCTTTTACAGTCTAATCTATCCACTGCAGGATATAGGCCTCCTCCATTGCACGCCATTCCTCCCGATGTTGCGCCTTTCTTTTCCAAAGTGGACCGGCTGCTATGACGATGTCATCTCTCCATCTTGTCATTGGTCTGCCGCGGCTTCTGCGGCCTAACCATGGTCGCCAGTCCATTGTTTTTTGGCTCCATCTTTCGTCCTCTCCACGGCTAATAATACCTGCCCATTTCCACTTAAGTGTGGCTATTCTTTTGGCTAGGTATATCTGCAACTTTGGTCCGCTTTCGTATCTCCGTGTTTCGAATACGATCTCTAAGGGAAATGCCCAACATAGCCCTTTCCATCATACCTCTATGGAAGTCCTAAAGAAAATAATTTCCATTCCATCCATCTGCGGTATACGTACATTGTCTATAGACTTTTCTATTCACTACACTTAGCTACTCGTATATGAATTTCAAAATGATTATTATCGCATAAGAGTGCGCCCGCGTTGTTAGTCGTGAGTGTCGGCGACTGCGTAGATAACATAACCTCTTATCGTAGACTCTTGTTTACCTAACACTGGCATGCCAGAGTTAGGTCGAGTAGACCGACACATTAGATTTCTATTCCTTTTTTTTTGTTCTAATTCTTTGCCTATATATAATTCGTTATATCTTCACTTCGCATTTAGGACTCCCAGCAAAGTTATGAAATAGGTTAGTACCTCTCGTAGTGGAGTGATGGGCCACTCTGCATTACAGAGTCAATGTTTTACATGCGCCACGATGAGACTTCTTTATATGTATATTTCTTGTGCAATGTAATGTCATGATAAAATAAATATATGAATATTCTTGTTGCGCCCCGTGGTGTTACCCGCGCCTAAAGTAGCCTATGTGTTATTCCATCTTCTTGCATATCAAATTTTATCAAAATTGGTCCAGCCGTTTGCGCGTGAAGAAGTCACAAACATACTCACAAACTTTCGCCTTTATTATATTAGTGTCATGTGATGTGATAAGGACAAATTACATGATTGAGCTATCCCCAAACTAAGTTGAAACTTGTATTGCGGGATGCTACTCGTAAGTCAACACTTACTATATTTTATAATAAGTACATACTTATATCTAACCCAATAGATAATACCCAAGCAAGACCCAGTAAAGTAATATCCTGTGAATACTATAGCTACTAAGATTCTCTTTTTTACGACGTTTATTACGTTTTTTGATTATGAAATTTTAATTTAGTTAAAGCTGCTATCAAAACCAATTAAATCATTTTCCAACCTATTAAAAAACAATAAATACCAATTCCTGAACTCCACAACCGCCGTTAACATCTTGTAAATTACGTTATACCTTCGAGACGTAATTTGGAGCGCTTTCGACTCCGAAATTCAGGGTAAACACTGAAAAATGTATAAGCTCGTAGCAAATTGCTTCGTCGTATTTACCTTTCCAATAAGGGAATATTTGTCTTTAATAATCACGCATGGTAGGCGGGAGCTGGAATCCTTGGATCTTGCACAAACAGAAATAATATCGGACCCAATTAAAAAGCTATCTGGATTCGATGCTCAGCGTACGGTATGGGTTAAACTTAACCGATTCAGAACTGGGCACGGCCGATCTAACCACCATCTCCACAAGTCATCATTATCAGGTATTTTTGTCTTCACTGCAGTAGATAGCACGACCCTTTCTGTACTATCAGACCCATACTTGGCCAGAGCAGCAGGGGATTTGGCCTACTCTCTTCACGCTGGCTAGACTGATTGGAAAGGTCTCATTGATGTTTATAAGCTTTGTTCAGCTTGTATTTGCCTTCTACGACATCCAAGGGAGGACTTGGAGTGGCCCTATTCTACTCTGCCGGGAACCACACGGCAATCTCCACAAGTGATTCCAGAATATCTCCAGAGTGTGACTATGGAGCTGTTGGCCAAACATTACAACATATCGCCAAAGAATGTCCACTATACCAGTTCTTTGAAGGACTTAGCAAACTCCATACTTTTACTCCGCCAGCAAATGTTGTCGTTGGACGGGAGGGAATTAATATACCTATGTATGTATTTTGTTAAGAAAATTATAAGTCTAAATGGTAAGAGAGCAAATTCATAGTTGACATTAAAAAAATACATATTTAAATCGGTGCCAATTATTTTATTACTCTCTCTCGTCCAGCGCAGCGCTTACATTTCCGTTTGGCTAAAAACCTACCATTAATCCACCGCAAGACTTATGAGTTGTGCACGAGGTATAGTAAATCTGACATAAATACCTACAACCAAAACGGGATGTGGATACTTAAGACTTATGTGCAATACGAGCAGTGGTTTTTTGTCGGAAATGTCCGACGCTCACGAAATGGGCACGACAATGTTTGTCGGATAAATCCGTTTGCGGTAAAAGGGTTAAAATATTTAGAATTCGTGCAGTAGGTACAATATGCCATACGAAATGATGATGTCATGAGGGCTGGTGGTGGCACAATGGACGATATAGTTAGTCCGTTCTCTATTACTTTCCCTTCTTCTTAACATCTCTAATCAGAGACTGTTGAAGGCTTCGTTTTAATCTTTTTTTGCAAATGAGTTCGCTCCTGTAAAGATTTTTCACCTGATGTTAACTTATGGCAAAGACATGGATAGAATTTATTTGGCATCGTGATGCACGTGTCCTTTAGGGTTCATGACCCCATAAGTCCTGTCATTGGTATTACGGGACTTACCGCGATTAATAATTTGCCAGATATTTCCACGACCCTTCTGCTGTCATGGTCGCTGGCCCACAGTGAACAGTAATTGTGACCGCGAAATCCTAAAATCATATAAGACCTATGTATCTATGTGGACGACTTTGACGTCCTTGGGACGTCTAAGTCGTCAAATTTACTGAAAAGCACAATCAGTGTTAACACTTATGATGACGTAGTCTTTACGATCGCGGGTAATGAATAACAGGCGAAGTATATTATTATGCCATGGGGTGGTGAATAAGGAAGTAAGTGAGATACTTTTTTTCTGAACGTCAAAACAAACTTTTTCTATGAAATTTGTATGAAATACAGGCCAAAGACGTCTTAGTTTCTTGGAGACAAATAGAGCATTTAATATCAGTTTTTCTGCAATAATAATAAATCTAAAATCGCTTTCAAAGTTGATCAATGAAAAGTATCATTATTTTATGATGTTTTATTTTCTTAATTTTACCAAATAATTTATTTTTGACCCAGGAAAGTACCCAATTGACAACCTCCTCCTATTTGGAAAGTTCGTTAAAAATGGTATGCAACAGGCAAGAAAATTGCACCGTCTGAATAGACAACTTATCTTTCAATGTCAACTTGATTTGGGTGAATAATAGTTTAAACCTACAAAAAAGTTACCGCCTTATATTAACTTTGTTACTAGGTTTAAACTATTATTCACCCAAATCAAGTTGACATTGACAGATAAGTTAGTTTTACTTTACTAAATGTCAACTTGATTAGGGCGGATAATGGTTTAAACCTAGTAACAAAGTTAGTCCTGTTTTTATAATGAGGTGGTAACTGTTTTGCTAGCTGTACTGTTAAGTCTAAAGTAATTCCAATTTCCGTACTTCACAAGCACCATTAACATCTTGTAAATTGCGTTACACATTCGAGATTCCGGATCTCAGGGTTTACACTGAAAAATTAATGAGCTCTTGGCAAATTGCTTCGTCGCATTTCGGAGTTAATGGGCTTGTTCGTGTGATATTAAAGGAAATTACCCGAAATGTTGTACTGTGGAGTAATTATGTTATTGAATTAATTTTGTTTAATTACGGACATTTTTTAGTTAATAATTTAATAATTTCACTTTTCCTACCTGCTTCCTTTAAAATGATGGCGCCAAGAGTCATTTATTCTGTTATAAGATTTTGAATGAGATCTTCCATCAGTACTTATCTTCTGGTCTATATGTCTTCAGTCTGTTTGTACACTATTAATTTAGAAACTTCTAAAAAAGGTAAAAAAAGTTGAGGTTATTCGAACCAAGTCTTTGAGATCCGCCAATACCGGACACAATAGTAAAACAATGGAAGCCGCACGATATGGTGCCATGTGGGTCTTGACCGGATAAGAAAGAAAAAAAAGAAAAAACCCTTAGTACCCGAATAAGAAAGAAAAACCCTTAGCTTAGTTACGATCTAAGGAACTCACAACATACTGGAACAACTGTTTAAGCTTGCCTTGGAATAGACAAACCAAGATTTAGAAGAGCTGACTGCCAACCTTCAGTAAAGCCACTTATTGCCAGGGAAATTAAAAAACCCCGACTTACCGACGTAAAAAAATCGTACAAAATTTTATTTTGCGGCGAAAGCACTTGTCAAGACCAAATTAATAAGCCAAAGTTCGATAGGCTTGTGCTTAGTTTAATTACAAAGTTCCTGCGGTCATCTTCCAGCTCCCATTATCAGATCAGCTCAAAGCCATCATAATATTGCATTTCAAGCGATATACTTATGCGTGCAAAATTTCAGTTCAATCGTAAACCGGGAAGTGAGTTAAAAACTTGAAATATTTGATTATAGACAGACGGACGAGACAGGTGAACCAAAAATAAAAGCTTTTTTCTATCATTAAAAACTTGTTTTAACATCAGACTGGAAAACATATGAAACGCGGTCACTTGTAATTGTAAATCTGATAGAATCCTGCTCTCTTAGCCAACCTTATCTTGTGATTGTAAAACAAATTGAACGTCGTTAAAACAGACGCAAAGTAAATAGTTATAATTTATCTCAGAGTTCGCAAAGACATGCTATAAATAGGTTTTATTGGTTGCTGTTTATCATGTCTGTGTATGGTAGCTAAAGGAACCTTTCATGGCACTTTTACGTTTTATTTAATCCATACGGATAATTTTGGCGTCTTATTTTTGAATTGAAACGGAACGTCTAATTGTTGTTATACAGCAATATCAAGTAAAATTACTGTCCATTGAAGCAATGTATTTTACACGTATGATTTTCTGGAAATTATTACCTAAAAATTAAGGATTAAAATTTTAGTTTAGTTTTTTTTTATGGATCCCACATTGCTATATACGTGCGTGCACCTCATGCCACGCGTATTCTTATACATCCCCGACTAAATAAGTATATTCTTGGCATTTTTCACTTATTATGAATGATTGTTCTGAATAGTACTTCAACATCTATCAAAGTCTTGTCCATAATATCGTTTCTTGTGAGGTTTCAGTACAAAATAGCGTATGAATCATACCCATTTGAATGTAATTTATGTAGGGATTTGATTTGACGTGTTGTTTTTCTCTTTCTGTACATTGCACAATCTGTAATAGAGTTGGCATGTTTGGCATGTAAGTATGTACGAAAATCGCACTCGACCTACGATTACGTATGCACTACGAAAATTTCGTTCATTTGGCTCGCCGCCAATCCGTTGCGTTTTCGCTTTGCTTTTATACTATTTTAGAATTGTGCTGTACATGCTGTTATGGTATGATAACAGTATTTGAAATCGTTTATGCCTCGTACCGAAATGTTGCTGATAACGCCATAAGCACATATTCGGTAAACAATCACTTACGTCATCGGAGTAAATTACGTAAATCGCAGATTAAATTTAGATTAGCGTAGAGGAAACATTAAAAACTATGTACTTGATAATGCAAGGTTTTACAATAATAAAGTTTAGTGATAAGAGTCGGGTCTGAGCGACCGGCGGCGGCGTCACACGGTCAAACAAACAATCGAAGTGTGACAGTGTTGGGGCACGCTATCGCATTATCCGGAGGCTGGCAAGCTTCGCGGGCAGTGCCGCCGGCGCGCGCGCACCGAAAGCATGTGCTGCGCGCCAACTAAGCGATGTACATAGAACCAGCCGCGTTCCGCGCTACCAGCGCCGAGTCGCTCGCCGCATCCGACTCCCCCACCCTTTGGACGCAGTGCTTACCCTCACCGTTATTCGCAGGCAAGAAAGCGCCCCTCAAAACCTTCGACGAGGTCCAGCCCATCATCACACAAGGCCGCAAGCGTGACCTCAAGATCCTCATCAGAGAAAACTCGTGGCCCATCAACAGCCCCGTCCGCGCCTCCCTCTGGCCCGCCCTCTGCAAGCAACACCAACATGGAAAGTCTATGCTCGACGGATTCTACTGGGACATGGTTACACAGGTCAGTGCTCTAAGTTACGCAATGACACCACACTATTCAAGGTACACAACTCTCATTTGGAATAGTAGAAATAAAATGGTTTCAGAAACGCAAGGTGAATACAGTGTGCCGTTATCTCGCCAAACTGGCGTGTTCTTATGTTTTCAAGGTCACGTTGTATTTACTTTGCGCAATGCCGCCCAAATGTTTGTCAGATCAGATATCGCTCCCCCTAGATAAGAAGGCGACGTCCTCGCCAAGGTTATAGCAATAGACGTGTTTCCATTTAACAGATATATAGCACCTCAAATTTTACCGAGGATTAAGATTTTTTCCAAAGTTGTTTTTCTATCCGTCAAGTCAAGGCGGATTCGCTTGCGAAGTTGTAACTAAAATGCTAGTCACGTGTCTGACAAATACGATTTCTAAACATGCAAACTTCTTTCTCAACAGACTTTAAATCGTTTTTAAAAAGTAGAAAATTATCATAATTTAAATGGTAATTTACTGGCCAGTTACATTCACGAAAATATTGAAATTCAAAAGAAAGAAATCATGTAAAAAGAAGCGTTGATACGGCAAAAGCGTCCATTGAGTCGGTCCTTGTGTTCGACATCAACGTGCGCGCGCGCATCCTCCGCCTCGTCACAATGGGAGCGCCTCGCGCATCTTAATTAGCCGGCCAGTCAACAATGGCCGGTTAATTATACCACAGGTGCTACTAGTAACTGCTACCGTGGATAATGGATGCCGTGCTGGTAGCGTGAAATTGTTCACTTTTGGGTACAATTTTCAAAGCTGAATGCTGAAAAACACTTTTGTAACCAAAGAAGCTTCTTAGTGGTTGAAGATATAATATTTTACTAGGTATTGTTTTTTTTATGGGCAATTGAAAAAAAGGAATAGGTATCTAAAACTTCGCTTTTTCTTTATGACGGCAATTGTTTGTAAAAAATCTTTATCTAGTAAAAAAAGCTTCCAGTTTTCCATTATAGGTCACTAAAGTCGTGCTAAGCGTGGCCCTTGCTATTCCTAGATCTCTCTAGGTCATATCTTAGGTTAACACGTAAGAGACGAGATAGTTTGTATGTTCTTACATCAATGTGGCTTTAAAGCTGTTTATTTCACGTCAATACGATATTTCAGTGGCGGTCCCTGATTGGCACTGGCTCAAGTGCAGCTCACCTTCGTCTTTGATCGTTGCGTTCCGCTGCAGTTACAGATTTCAATATGTTCTTGTTTGTTTCAATAGGGATTCCAACATGATATTTATCTTCTAGCTATACATATAAAACAGTAAACACTGTGTCTGTACGTTGAATATATTTTCAAAAAAGCAATATGGAGCGATGGAGACATATGTCTGTCTGTTTGTACACGTTAATCCCCAGAAATACTGGACGGATTCGAATAAAACTTTTTATGTTATATAGCTGCTAAGCCCGGGCAAGATATAGGGTATAATTGATTTTGGAAAATGTAACACTTCATGCAGAACCATAATGGTCCAGCTTAACTTAAAAATGACGCCTTAGCAAAAGTTGGTCAGCCTGATGAGCATTTTCCGGAGTCATAAAGTCCACGCGAACGAGGTCGCGGGCTTCGGCTACTATATAAGAAGAAACTGATATTGACTGATCGATCAACACATAGCTGAAACCGCTGGGTCTAGAAGCATGAAATTTTCACAAACGTTTTTAAATGACGTAAGTGTGCATAAAAAGGGATTTTTGGAATGTCATCCCCTAGGGGGTTAAAATGAGGGATAAGAGTTTGTATAAGACTTAGTCAGTTTGAAGTTAGAAATCTAAAGCAAGGCCGTGGGTTTCGGCTAGTTCGTGATTGTGGATGTATTTGAAATCTCACGAGTTTATCACTATTTCCAATAATTAAGAATATTGATATCGTAATTATTCGAGACAAAAACATAACCATTTCTGTAACAAAATTATTGATACTAATTATGTGCGTCGTTCTTATGTTACAACTAATGATATCTCCAATCTAGAGTAAATATGTAAAAATGTCAGTCTTACTAAATAAAACATCACAGTTTACAAAAACTGTCTCTACATTTCATAACCCCTGCTATTATAATCAGAGAAGATATTCTAGCTTATTTCATGAAGAAAATTATAAGATGTTATTTTACAAAATAATGTTAGATTTTCCCAGCCTTGGGCATATCATAATAATCAAAGGCTTTTATAAACAGGTCTTGTTTTTGTATTCACGTCAAACTGTTGTCTTGACTTTCCTTTAGATATCTTTAAAACAGCTTGTTTAAGTCTGCTAAAAACAACTCCGCAAAACTGAGTAAGGCAAGATAGATTATAAGTTTTGGACCCTTTTATATAAGCTTTATTTAATAGAGGATAGTTTCTTCTGCCCTCTATATTTTGTGTCAATGTAGAGCAGCAGACAAATATTATTGAAATAGAATACTAAGAATAGAATTGGATTCTTTCCGACCATTAGAATTTTTTATACACAAATGTTGTTTATATTGATGATATGGTATTTTTGGTCTGTCCGTCTGTCTGTCACCAGGCTGAATCTCAAGAACCGCGATAGCTAGACAGTTGAAATTTTCACAAATTATGTATTTCTGTTGGCGCTATAACAACAAATACTAAAAACAAAATAAAATAAATATTTAAGGCGGGCCATATATAGAAAGGCAAGAAAGCATTATCCTCAATGAATCAGGTTGAATCAGCAGCGTAAATGACGATTATACAAACAATTAAGATGGGTCGCATCGGGATGAATCAACGTGCCGGTATTTCTAGCGAAAAGGGGGAAAATTTTAGGGTATTCGCGAGCCAAGGTGAAATTGAGAAATATCCCGGATTTCTGAGAACTTGAAAAAACAATTTGACATTACTTTCTAAATTAACATAAAACGGACGCGTTTTCCTCAATTTGTTTAAATCACAGGATCTGCGTTACGACTAAACATATTTGAAGACTTTCATTGGGATGAAACAAGGTATTCCGGCTTTCTTAGAAGCTATAAATACAAGTTGACATATCTTTAATACTATTCTAAATGAACACAAAACTAAATAGATAGTTTTCTTTGGGATTAATTGAAATTATAAGCATGTATGGCACGTGTTAGTCAATGTGAACCAAACTTGATCTATTATTAGTAATTACAAAAAGCTTTTCCTTAGTTAAGATTTTAGGTTAAGCTTGGTGACAATTTATCCAATCAATTGGTGTCACTTGTGACGGGTTTGCGCGAAGTGAATCTACTATCAAAATTTTATGTCATTCGCAATGTGTACAAAACGAAAGCATTTTCCTCAATAAGTTCAGTTGAATCACAGGATAAGCGTGGCGACAATTCCAAATACTTCGGGATGAATCGAAATTACCAAGATCTTAGGTGAGATAGGTGAAACGAGCCAAGTATTCCGGTTTTCTCAGAACCTTCATGCAAGTTGACACAACCATTCTAATTGTACACAAAACTAAAGCATTTCCCTCAATGAGTCAAGTTGAATCAGAAGATAAGCGTGGCGTCAATTCCAAACAGTCCGGATGGCTTGCATTGCATCGGGAATTGTCGAAACGGTCGACATTTGTGGCACGTGCGAGCCGAAGTGAAACGAGCCAAATTCCGGCCTTCTTGGAATTGGGAGCTTCAAATACAAACACATTCGTACCGATTCGCAATTGAATGTTTAGGAATGGCTTCGATGATGATTCCCAGAATTGAATTTATCAATATTGTTTATACTGCACTCAGGCATAGGTAATACACTCAGGGACACGTGGATAGCTAAAATAGAGATCTAAGCCAAAATACGAGTATGTGTTCTGCAAAGACGTTCAATATGAGTCGTACTTCCGTTCTGCGTTTCAATATTTAGGATATTCCTCTGGTGACAGTTGTCGGAAATGAATAATCAATTTTGTTCCCAAACAACATTATAAATAAGGTATTTCTACTTTTGGCATGAAACGGGTCTGTATTTAGACTTGACAGCTTCTTATTTTTAATGTTTTTGTGTAGGTACTAAAGATATAATTTCCACTATTAGTCATGCATTTGGCAAAAATAAATATTTCCTAAAAGGTATTTTTGCCACTACTTTCGCTAATAATGTTTAAGACCCACAATATCATATATTCCAAGACGCATTCACTTGGTCTTTCTTAAAAAATGCTAGCTGCTCCTGCGCAGGCCGCAGAGATTGATCGAGTATATCACTGATAATTTGGATATTCTAAATGCGATCTGTTAGAGGTTTTCTACGCAATATCGAATCCCAGTAAAGGTCCTGTCATTATTTGTTTTCATATATGATTTAAAACGTGATTCAATCTATGTTGATTTTAACAAACAAAAGTTTCAGATTTCAATTAAAACTAACAAACAATTTGATTGAGTCCGAATTAATTGTCGAAGTCGTCAGACTAATTGTTTCGGTGTTATCTCTTATTGATTCGACTCTCATTGACCTTCCATTATCAGTGAGTCAGAATTTTGACTATGTTTCACGGGGGCAGGCCGGGGAGTGAATTCACTGGTCCGATGCCAACTTTGCCTTGGCCTTGCCGCCAGTTCTATGTCATATGCACTTGTAGTTTTTCTAAGGCAATTAAATAAAAAAATATACAAAAATAAAAAGAAATTACAATAGAGTCATCAACCGACTTTTACAAGAAGCAGGTGGTTATCAGTTCGGTTTTTTTTGTTACGTTTGTTACGGTATTTTTGTTTTGTTTTAAAGGATATTGTTTGAGATTGCTTCCCTAGAAATTTAATTGAAATCGGTTCTGTAGTTTGGTTTTCAAACCAAAATAACTAATGTCATGTTGTTTACATAGAGGTAGATGACAATTTTTTTCAGTTATTTTAGCTTGTTGCGTATTAAGCTTTTCGTTGATTGTTACTGCCATTGAAGTCTGTTTTGGTTTTTTTTTTTTTCCTTTATTGTATCATAGATTATTCCTTGAGATGGAGGATCAGGGTCTTCACCGTAAACACTTAACTCTTTACAGGGTAATACAATCACTTGTAAAAGAGATTTTTTAAAATTTTATCAAGCTATTCATTTTAATTGTTCGGTTGTCAAACTTGAAACCATTTTGTCAAAATTTGGCAGTATTTCGCTACAAACGTTCTTCCACTTTACCGAGTTTATGTCGTAAACGTACGTTAAGATTTGCTTTGATCTTGTTTTCTGTCGTAAGTTCCTGGAATAACTAGAGGAATTCTATTTGACGCAATCAAGTATGAACAGAATTGGGGAGTACGGTTTTCAATAACTACTTGACCCTGGATCTGAATAAATAATATCTTATTAAAAGCACTAAATTTATTTCGCGCAAATATGTGTGTATCGGGTTTCTAAATTTAGATGTTGGGTCGACTGCTAGTATACCTATCTAATCTACTATCCCTTGTATTCATAAAAAATACATTTTATAGAACTTTTTTTCTATTAATGTAACGTGAGCTTCTTCTGCTTTTAATTTTTAATCATATATCCCAAAATTATAATTTTCAACCTCCTTGAAGTAGTACCAACCTCTTAATAATTTATTATGTCACTCATTGTCGGTCACACATCATTCTTTTACGAGTACGTTAAACGGTTTAATGTGATGCAGATACTCATAAACGAGTGGACATAAAAGTTATGGAGATACTTGTTTAAGATTTCATGGCCAGATATTTCAACGCTTAGAGCCCTATTATCACCTCGTGTATCAGAAAGCTTAGCGTGACTTTGAAAGTGGAGCTGTGGAAAGTAGCTGTTACAGTTTATCAATTTGATATCTGATGATGGAATCAAACATGCAATTTTAGCTTGAGTACATCATGACAGTATGTTTTAATTTTAACGTAATAGGTTCAGCAAATGTTTATTTTTATTTGTATTAGGATTCAAAATGCTTAACTATACAATTTTTAATTTATTGGCTATCAATACAATACGGTATCTTTGTAAAATAATTAGGTAATTTATTTATCTCATGATCTTTTTGAACAAATCGTCATCATCATTTCAGCCACATGACATCAACAACTTGTCATAGGTCTCCTTCAAAAATTTAAGATAGTGTTGATCGCAGATTGTATTCAGCGTTTTAATTTATAAAATAATTTGTCACAAAAAGCACAATATTTATTTGCCTTCTCTAAATCTACATTTATTATTCGTTGCTTTTCGTGTGTGTCAGTAAGTGGGCAACACTAGTGAGAGAATTTTTATGTATCTAATCGGCTTAAAGTGCTTTCCGAAGAACGGAGGAGCTCCAAAATTTTTTTGTGCCACTTGTAGAAATTTTTATACAATTTTTCCCTCGCCGGGTTACCGAACTCAATAGAAACGTTGGTAAGACACAGACTTATTAGTAATCCCATTCAGGGAGTGCTGCACCTCACACCTTAGGACTTGAGGCACTAGTTTCCATAAATAATGGAAGTCGTCCACTATAAATGGATTCCGTTTATACAGTTTGCGTCATCTCACAATCTCATTACGTGAAATCGGATTACAAGGGACGGCCCGATCTATTAAAACAACTCTAATTAAGCCTCCAGGGGATTTGTGTTGGGCGCAGATTTGATAGATAGCGCACCACCGAAGCTTCTTACTTTCTGGACAAAATTTTCACACTACCATAGATACAACGTTCGTACCTGTAAGCGACCGTGTGTCAGTAAAACTTAGGGCTATCGAAATCGACACATTTTACGCAATCTTCTTTCTAATGCTGCAAATCCAATAGCGATAAATCTGACTTCATTAATTCTATCCATATAATACCGATTTGCGGGGGAGACACCACAGGGAGACACTTAGGAGCGTCAACACGTGAGAGGGGGTGAGCTTCCGATTTGTACGTTGTTACATATATTAATTCTATGTAGATATGTAAAAATGTGTATTTTTACCAAGTCACGCAAACAAAAGAAAAACAATATTACAAAACATAAGGTAAAGTCAAAATGTAGCTAGATGATATTTGCAAATTTTGCAATTAAAAAATTAACTATCGCTAATATTTACAAGATAGATATACACTAATGAGTAGTAATGAGGCATTTAATTGGTAATTATTTTGACATTTATAATGATCAAAAGAATAGGTAGGTAGTCAACTAGTATTGCTTTATAATAGACCTATTATTTGCTAGGTAAATTAAAAAAACCCCACTTTCAAGCGATCCCCAAAAAGTTTTAAATAGCTAAACCGATTTTTATTAAACAAATCTAAGCAAGGAAACTTACTTTCACGTAAAAAAACCCGCATCGAAATAAGTTCGAGAGCTACGATGTCACAGACAGATTTAGTGTCAAACTTATGACACTACCCTTTTTTGTCGGTGGTTAAAAAAAGTTAGTGGTAAATTTTAAATTCTTACAATATGTATGTAACACAATTAATTTAATATTGTCAAATTCAGCATTTAAATATCAAACATTGCAATGAGGTTTACTATATGTCTTGTCGATACTAGTAGACTGCATACGTAAAGTGCATAAATATTGTAAAGTAATATTAAACAATATGTTCATACTGATTGCACTGCCCTGCCTTTATCGACTTACTGAATAATTTGCTACGATTTATTTTGTTGGCTCGTTAGAAGCAACATTTGGTCTAGATCAGCAAATAATACAAATTATTTCCTACTGTAGCACACAATTGCAAATCGCAAGATATGTATCACTATACTTTGTCTTGTGATACTAGATCGTGGAGCGCATATAATAAGACTATAGTCATATTAATCAATACGTCAATACTCATTGCACTGTGTTGTCGGTAATAATGTGCTAAGATTTATTTTGTTCTCTCTTTATATGCAACATTTTTGTTTGTTAAATTTCTTTAGGGCCTTTCTGTGGTCACTTGTTTGTTTTCATTAAAATCTTTTTACTGGCATTTGCTTCTTAGACACGTTTGTCGTACATTGTAAATGTTTATAAAATTATTTCTACCTCTCTCTCTCTCTTTGTCTATTAAAACTTTATCGATCCACAATTAACAATTGTTTACAATTGGCGGACTTAACGAGTTTTACTGTTCGAGCTACACTTTTTATTGACTCTGTCACGAGGCAGTGTCAAATTACGAAGACATGAAACATAAGTTAATGCAATGGAGAAAGGTCTTCAATAGTCTAAATATGCAATAGTAAAAGACAAAAGAACTGCGATAGCCAAATCAACTCTGAATACGAAATTACTGGGGAAATCGGTTTGTGGTCGGTATTGCTCTACATCCAACAATAAAAACGGAGTTTCAATTAAACCCGAAACAAACATTTGTCTGCCAAATAAACTCTCGTAATCACCGAATTCAAAGTAAAAATCGTAATAATTGACTTACATAGGTAAATCTGGCGGTGGCTGCGAGCCAGCACCGAAATAGAAGCACCGCTGTTCCCACCTTCGGATACTTGCATTGTGGTCACGTGGTACTCTGGATCACGCGCATATTTCACTTTTATATTCCTCTCAAAATGTATACATATTTTAGCTCGGCGCTTTTGCGTGTTGTTGAACGAGCGAGAAATGTTCTCTACTTAAATAATCTAGCGTTTGTATCTATGTATGTCCGACGACTAGTCGATTATCTTTGATCGAAATATAGTTGGCTAGTTTCTAATAGCCTACCTAATTAGAAGCATGTTCAAACATTTTTTATGTTTAAATATGAGCTATGCTGAGCTGAGTTCACAGTTCGGGGCCATAGTCAATCAATGGTTGCTGTATGACGCTGCGTCATGCGACAATACATTTATATAAAATATAATAAATAGTTACTCTTCAATAGTATTATAGTTTGCTGATTCAATGAACAGGGCTGCTCACCTTGTTAGATCTAGACAAAAGCAGTTCTAGTCATAAATACTCGAACATCCAATTAACAGATTCCTAGGCGTATCGTATATGTCGCAAATGATCGTTAGTCGCTGTAAATAGACCCGGCGAGGGTCAACAATCTCGATATATCCTTTAAAATAGACGAAACTATCGTAGGTAGTTTAGATTTAAAACAATTTGTAGAGATTCAAAAGGTGGTTGTGAGTGTTGTGACTACTAACTTTGCTGTTACTGTTTCATCTATCCATACTTGACATAAATGTGTACTATACTTTATACCTTACGGAATAGACAGAACCACATTGAATAAAAACGTTACCATTGATCGCTTACCCAATGTCAACCCTCCATAAGGCAGTTGTAAGCATTATAATACCACGAAATATTTGAGGAAAGCGTTGTATAGCTGTGCCCAAAATAGAAACTACTTTTTGCCCACTTACACACACTTGCGGTGTACATTTTGCGCTATCATATAAAAAAAAATCAGCAGAAAACGTGTAGCGCATGATAGATGTAATGCCTCAAGGTGCGCGTCATTGTATCGTGCGAAGTTTGAGGATAAATTTAAAGCACAAGATGTTCTGGAAATAAGTAAACAAATATCCACACCTTCGTGCACTTCTAGCCACTTTTTGTGTCAATCATATGATCCTCTTTTTAAGCAGGAAGCGTTTGGGGCGTGATAGGTATAATTCCACGCTCCAAGTGGCGCGTCCTTGCTTCGAGCAATTTGTTCCGGTTGGACCTCTAACGAGACAAAAGGCTTGAGCCGGCCGGTGTTAGGCTTGCTTTCCATTGAAGCTTTTACTTGTACACTGAGGGCCCAGGCGGGCGGTCTTGCATAAACCGCCACTAGGTTATGCGCTCTGTCTCAGCGTGCGCTGCAATTTTGAGTCTAACCATTCTTGACTTTTTGATCGTAGACATTTAGAAAGTTATTTTCAATTCTTTTTACTAAGAAATTTTGGCCTAAATGAAAAGAAAAACTAAAAAAATATTAACAATTTTATTGTTGTTTTTTTGCGACAACTACAAGATTTATTAGCAGATATGTATGGAGTGTCAGCTTTACCAACGACCGGTAATGTTATGACTATGATATCGCACTGTCGATGTCAGGAAGCGGCAGGCAAATTGGAATGCTGATTTCCCGATCTTGTGATCTTATCGTATTTTAACACTGCGGTAAATTGATGATAAGCCTTAGAATGATTGAACCTACAACACAATATAATGTTTGATTCAATTGAGAGTTGAGGAGTAGATCATTGGGTTTTTTCTCAAAGAAACATTTCCGCCGACTTAGTATTGTTTTCATTTTGTTATGTCCTATTGTACAATAAAGAATTTACATACATCCATTATCCCTCCTACGCCACTTTAGCGTCTCATGGTTGGTGTCCAGCTGTCTAGGTTGAAAAGAAAATCAAATAGTAACGAGTTGCCGGATCTCCCATTGTCATAAATTTTACGAAGGGATTTATTTCCTTTTTAAGATCCGAGGCAACTAATATACAGAAGGCCGGGGAGCAAGTCATAAATACCTCGCAGTATTCTCTTTTTGAATTTTTTATCGCACAAAGCCTTTCGTATAGGCCTTTTATCAAAAAGAGGTATTAATAAAGAAGGAACAGCGAAACGCCTTGGCAACATGTAAATATTTTCCTAAACTCACCTCACTCCCCGAAGCCTTTAGATAAAGTTGGATAGAGCTATTAACCCAGTTTCCTGTGCACAGGTGCCGCTTCAGGATCTAGAATTATCTTGGGATTTATACATCGCCACCGCTTTTCATTTGCTAAATTGTTGTATTTATGTTAGTTTGTCCAACTGTACGACTAAATGAGCCAGATTCTAATAGTTACATAAAAAAATTCTAATTTATTTTAATATCCCAGTAATCCGCTCATGAAGTTAGAGGGTTTAACTTGCTAGATGGCGGCAAGTCAAATCAGACACTTTCTTCAAAACGTGAAAACAACCATTCCCTATAATGTTTGTATGAAATACAAAAGCGCGACGTCATGCTTTTTTGAAGTCAATGACAGTTTTTCTACATTAATAATTCTCAATTATGTTGAAAATGGATAATAATGAATATGATCAATGAAAGGTGTTTTGTTACGTTTTCTTTTATGAACTGTACCGAATAATTTATTTTGATCCAGTCCATCCATCCCAATAGCAGACATCTTTTTTGTGCTACGGGTTTTCCAACCTAGAATAGGATAATCTCTTCGTGTTGAGGACTTAAGAAACAATTTAATTGTTTAAAATGTATTTTCACCGATTATTCTAAGACGACTGGACAACGATGTGGATTTTATTTTTGTTTGACAGGCTTCTCAGGTGGTCTCATAGAATTTTTAATCAAAATCGATTCTGTAGTTTGGGGGTAAAGTAAGTTTTTGGTTTTGAAAAATTATAATATATATTCGCTATATTTGTTATTCAGATTTCGTACACACCTGAACCTTGGAAGCATGAATTATCCAATCGGTGACTCACGCTGATGTCACATGCTAATGTTTTAATGTACATTTAGCTATTGTGATGTCTAAAAATATTTATTTGTAACTTTTATACTAAACAGGTTTTTAGTAAGAACAATTTGTAATATGCCACCAAAATATCGCCTCTCGGCAGCGTGCCCAAAAGGCTGGCAGTTATAGACAGACCTATATCATATCTCATAGCAGCCAGAGGATTTAGCCTACACTCTCCTCGCTGGCTAGACGGGTTGGAGAGGTCTCATGATATGTTTACAAGCTTTGTTTAGCGTATTTCTTAAGTCGCCGTTTACGACATCCATGGGAGGATTTGGAGTACTCTGCCGGAAACCACACGGCATCATCATACATTATGATGACACAACTTAAAAAAGTATAAGAAGTAAATTGATTAGGTAAAAAAGAAGCATATCGAAAAAATATCGGACCAACTCGTAAACAGCGTTTTTTATCGGTTCATTATCTACTTCTAGTAAACAAGCCTATACCTAATTAAAACCAAAGTTATGCTACAATACATTATCAATATTATTGATACGCACTCGGATTTACGTCAACTTCGGTTAAAATCGTGACTGATCGTGAGGTCACTCGAAATTTAGATGCGCTGTATCTTCGTCTTTATTTGCTGATCAGAGAAATTACGCATACCATACTTTGCAATTATCTATCTAATGAGCCAAAAAATATTTTTTATGTCCACACCCTATTGTGTGCACCAAATCGGTCCAGGCGTATTGACGGACGTTACTGGGTATCCGCGTTTATAATAACATTGAGCATATTGCATTTTGATGAATACTCTGCTCATACTTTTTCCATGAATTTCCAAAACTATTATTCTTGTTTTGACCTTTAGTGTTTAATAATGCCGTTAACGTATCCACAGACAGCACACGTAAGCAATTAGGATTCTTTAAGTCCATATTTGGTGAAGTTCTTTTTAATCCAGTTATTAGGTTTTTCTTTATTATTTCTTATCCATGTTTGGTCAAGTTCGTTCAAATCCAATAATTATAAGGCAATGAAGACCATTTCCAAACCAATTTGGCCGAGGATCTTAACCCGAGAGTTAACTTTAATCCATTTATGTATTTTTATTCGGCGGTCATATCTGTGACTTACACTCGTACGCATATTTTTCGAAAACAGCCAAAGTATATCTACATACCTGTTTATACACATATCTTACATACGTATTTTTATGTAGGTGTTTTGGAATGTAGTTAACATACAATGGATGTTAGTAAATTATACCCAAGATTATTATTGAATTACTGTTAAGTAAATGCTTGGGCACAGTTGTTAACTCTGTCATACCTCATTTCACTACTTACATCTGGAATTCCTTATTACAAGTTATCAACTTGATTGTTAAAAAAATCTCGTGAAAATGCTTGTGCTTTGTAAACCCAAATTGAATGTTATGTTAATATATTTCCATAAAGAAAGATTGAGATGCAAAGATTTGGAAAAACTTCATGCACAAGTTGAAAGTTGAAATTACCAAGTCCATCTATCTATCTACATCCTGACCTGTTTAATAGACAGGGTCCACTCTCCTGATACATTTTTGCCACTCTTGGCGGTTCTGTGTTAATGCCCAGTGTCCTCATATCTCAGGCACTGTCTTGATCCAGGTGGTTGGGACCAGTCTCTTTCACGTCTTATCGTCTATGGCTAGAAAGTCACTTCCAAGATAATTACCAAGTCCATATTTAAAAAAATATCCATACAGAAAGCCATATGAACGTGACTGACCTAACCTAATACAATTAGTTAGAAATATTCCATCAGCTTCAAATGCGCAGCTCACATTGGCTTATCGCCACGCCATTTGATTGTTGTAATTAAGTGGTTTACTAATATTGATGTTTGGATACAGCTGTTCCTTAATATTTCATGAGCGTCTTTTGTTCCTGTTACATTGTTGAAGTCTTGATTTAGGACAGATAGTAGATAGTCTAAAATCATCTGGAATATCATCATGTGATGTAGTGTAGTAAGTACTACAGTTCCATGAGCAAATAATTTTGTTCTAGTCGGTTTCTCGTCTAAAACCATCATCAACTTCGATCTTTTAAGTTTAGTAGTTAGATCTGCCTGGATTTCTATAAACCTATGGCTGAACATACAAAACAACTTTGAGTTTCCATTCTTATCAAGTGACCTCTCCTACTTGGGTGTCCAGTTTTAATGGATCGTCTGTAAGTACCGTAAAAGAATCATAAATCTTGCAACTTTTACCACTTGGCTGTCGAAAATTCCGTAAAGTAATAATCATTATTAAGAAGACTCATCTTTTGTCTTTTTTTGGAACAACAGCGACATTTTTACGTTATTATAGTCATTAAAAAGTTAAATATAAAGAAGGAATATATAAACGCGAGATTTGGCAGCTGTATCCGTATCCGTACATTATTTTAAGTTATCTTTATTATTTACATCGTTCATTTATGTTGCTGAGACAGATAACATTCTTGGACATTGTTGCACCAATATTGGTTTAAGTATATTCTCTTTCTTCGACGTTTCCTTATGACTGAGAGTCGTGTGTTCTTTTGGATTGCCAATAAATTTGGTAATTATTTTTTTTTAATTGGCATCCATCGGCGTGTTTTTGTTTTTTTGACCAAAATAAATTCAGGAACTATATGAATAACCGGTACTCTAACACTGATAGTTTCGAATGCATGTAGCTTTTCTAGCCGGTATTATTTCAAGTGTAAATCAGTACCTGTTAGTCATTACTGGATACCTAAGCTATTATGACGTACAGTAAAATACCAATCTAGCCCGAGAAATGAGAAAGGTCTGACACTCGGTATCACCTAATAAGTGTCCTTAGAGATCAGGACCTCATTTATCAGTTAGTGTAATAACCCTTTTAGAGCTTTGGACCCAGCGTTCAATGCACTCACGTCAAATGCTCATAATTAATGGAATTGATTCCCTGGACCGCAGGGGTCACAGTTTGGAGTGTTATCTTGGCGTTATATGTCCAGTCCCAGAACGTCATTACGTGTAATTTATTGACTTACTGACTGCGTAAACAAGATAGCTACTGTGTCCAATGTTGTTACTAATTAAACTTCAAAATTAAGTAAGTTATTTTGGTACCCCACAAGGGTCTGCTCTAGCTTTTTTTTTGTATTTACTTTAATAACAAAGAAATGACATCCATCAGGAATACTTTTGATTTTTTCTCACGTGATAATTATGTGAAGAAGATTTTTTAGTGCTACAAGAAATTTGTGGCAAACAGAACATTTCAAAAGAAATATGTGACAAAACACAAGATACATTTTCGACCTCTTAAACTAGTCAAAAAAACTTTTTTATTTCCCTTGTGATATATATTTATTTCTTGGGGAATCCGGAATTGATTAGTACACCTAACTTAACTTGCTTCCTACTCATTAGTATATAACTTGTGTTTTTGCTCAATAATATAAGTACATCGATAAATTTACTTATCTATTTGATTTCATCTTGCACACCCAATGTCGAATGACGCTTTAATGCGACAAATATCCCTGACGTTCTTTTAAATGCATTGATAATATACTGTATCTCGTTTCTTGACTTTGTTGAAAGCAATTAAAATACCTATAAGGTTACAGCACTCCACCGACAAGAGCCCAGCTCTTAAATATAAGAAGAAGAAGGTTACAGTGATTCTACATATGTTAGAAGGTATCCCTGAATTTATAACGACTGGGGAAAATGTGTTTTATTTTATTACATAGATCTAAGAATATTATGATGACATTTGATATTAACTGAGATAAAGTAAAGCAAAAACATTGATGTAAATAAATTGCAAGAAATTTACTAAGAATTTCAACTTTATCGCATAAGTTGCCTCTTCTGCTTTTGGGTGACGGAAACGAAATAGATGAACGGAACATCACATGCCACACTTTTTTAGGGTTCAGTAGCTTTTCGAATGTCGGCATAGCAGAGACAATAGTAAAACAATACATCAGACGCCCGCTCCGGGCGTCCGACAGTTAAAGGGGTAGTTATATTAAATATATGGATACTTAAAAAAATTACAGCCGTAGTATACAGAGCAAAGTTTAAAAGAAAACGATCAGACAGAGCTAAGTAAGGTTTACAAATTAAAAAATAAATAGGCGACCAACTTATAAAGTGTACTCGGAAAAGAAAAATTTAATACAAATTCAATAAAAAAATAGTTTTTAGACCTTTTAAGTGGCAGGAAGTCAAAATCGGCATTCGCAACTACGAAACCTTACACTGCGCGTGGCCTGACCCGCCTGACATGCATTTGGCCAAATAAATAGCCTAATTCTGCATCGTCTGTTTAATAGCGCCTCTCAATTTGTTGCTCTCCACTGTATGACTTTTTTGATGTCGTATTTTTATTGCCAACCCCTTATCAAGACGCAACTGTTTGGTCTGAACAACTTTTTGATCTGATAAACTTCAACGGGTGGGGGGACTCGCGAGGTCTACAGCTCACAGAGCCACAGTGTCATGTCATCTTAGGATAATTTGATAATATAAGACAATAATTTGATAAAATCATAAATCAAAACATCTTGTTACTTTCTAATGAAGATGGTAGCAATATCTGCAGTGATTCTAACGTATTTTGCAATAATGGCGGTGGCGCGTTCAGCGTTCACATCCGCATCGAGCTAAGCCAGCGTTGCGTAATGAACCTATGCGCGTTTCCTCTTTATTAGGTCGATCTATTCCTGTCCGTTATCGCGGCGAGCATTGCCAATATTTTTATAACAACATCGGCTAAGGAATGAAAATTTGGAAAAACAACATGGTGTTATTTAGAGAGGGCTTAGGAAAAATACTGCCGCAATCTTAAAAATAGTTTGTTAAAGTTTTACTGCAATCAAATTGAAAACGGACTTTCCAAGCCCAAGCGCTTATCTTATAAAATTATGATTTATGATCGTACAATTATATTATCTGAAATATAGCAATTTAATTAGAAACAAAAAGGTCAAAACACAATCAGTCAGACAAAACAAAATTTGTCGTGAATTAAATCGATAAAGAAGGCAAAATAAAGAAAATAATGACAAATTCGCAAAAATAAACCGAGATGACCCGTCAGATTATTATTACCAGAATAATCTCAATCAAAGAGACACATTCTAGCTTCCAGCGTCTAGATAACCTCAGGTCGTGCTGTGAATATCACATTATCAATCAAATAGGTACAGTAAACACAAGTGGGGTTATCAGCTGTGTTTACAGGCTGGAACGATATGGAAATGTCTTTACAGATATAAGTAACACTTGTCTAATTATATTGTTATACGGTTCCGATAAATCGAAGTGGAACAGTGGAATTTGCCTAGAACACTCGACTATTTTTGAACTGAAACACTATGACGAACTACATTTTTACTATTATGTTCTTCTTTGATAATTATTTTAGATTGCTAAGATTATGTATTGCTATGTCAGTGTAACACTGTATGGTATTGGTACAAGGAACACGCACCGTACCACTTTTCTTTATTTATAAATTGTCATCATTGTCTTTATGTAAATAAACCTCACGAGGTATTTGTGTTGTACTTGGTTTGTCATTTAACATATTTTTTGTATTTACATATGTAACGCAAACGCGTGTCTACGTTCCATTTGTGACGACGTACAGATTTTAAGTGTTCATTATGTGTCCATTCCGTTTTTAATTTATTTTTATTTACTTCATTATAATCAACTTTGTTTTTCCTGAGTGCCTCATGCCTTTTCACTCGCATTTAACCTCGCAGATAAGAGGAGTGTTTTTCACAATCGACTCTCAACCGCGAAAGATTTACAGTAGCGTTCAGTGCGATGGTAAAACACCAAGTTATTTCCGACGGAATCCGCCTTGTGGATTTGCTCCGCCGAAAATAGTATCATCGATCTTATTCGCAACAGAGAATAACAGAGGCATCGTATTTATTTATCCGGTTTCATATAGGAAATCTTTTATGTTACTTTATGAGTTCATTTACATATTCAATTTTTCTTCTTTGTTGTTGTTATTGCTTTCTTCTCCAAGTTACGGTCGAACTGACTTAGAAACACTGAAAATTACACACTTGAAAGAATTTAAAACACAAATCACATACTACTGGATAATCGCCTTTTTTGTGAATATTCTTTAACTTGCCTGTTTCAATTACGCGAAATCACACACTTGGATATTAAGTAAACTCCATAACTACCTAATTTGATCATTTCAAGTAATGAAGAACCGTGTGGCACAGATGAAACCGCAACAAATTCGCAATTCGGCTTTTGTCGGTCCACTTTATTCAATTAAGCGTTGATTGTCGGTGGCAAGAGGTCGCATCGGGGTTGTGTCTGTACTAATTAGGGCCTTAGCGCTTCGCCCACGCACGTGCCTATTGTCATTCTCGT
Organism: Acrobasis consociella; assembly: GCA_963555685.1. Taxonomy (NCBI): domain Eukaryota; kingdom Metazoa; phylum Arthropoda; class Insecta; order Lepidoptera; family Pyralidae; genus Acrobasis; species Acrobasis consociella. The sequence goes on from OY743106.1 coordinate 3,677,537, forward strand.
GTCCATCCAGTCCGAGGCGGCTCACGTGATCTCGTATTATGCATTGTTTTATCCGTATAATTTGAGATGTACTTTGCAATTACGAATATCGTCAACATTAAAATGTTCCTTTTTGACCTTTACTTAATTTCAATCAACTAAATGCGTGCTGAAAGCACTGCAACTAGATTACATTAATGTCCGGCGCCAAGGTTGCATGCAAATGTGCAATGTTGGAGCTGCGATCGGAAACGTCATATCAAGTACCTACATTATTTTCTCAAAAGGCTCGCGGGCCCACGCTAACCGACCTCAATCCTACGGACGCACAGCAAATACAAATGCGTTGTTTATATTTACGTATGTTTTGTTATTAGACGCTGCCGAACAATTGCCAAGAATCACTGTTGCGGTGTCCGTTTTAATTTTGTTTTCGCGCGCCGCCGCCCTGTTTCGCCACTTAACATCATTGCCTATCTTTCTCTGCTTGACTTGTTATATTTAGCTGTATTCTGTTTTTTATCACACATTGTTTGAACTTACATAACATGAACATTTTATTATTCCTACTTCTACGTGCACTATTGTAAAGTTGGTATGATGTCATGAATTGATTCTTAATTGCCGCTTGCTTGTGTATCAGTAACATCCCTGACACCCAAAACAGTGATGTAATTAGTAATACCTAGAATTTAAATTATTGTATATTGTGTAAGTAGTCGATTGTTAAAGAGAAGTGTGTTATTTTTATTAACTGTCAAATTAACATTGGCAATAATAAATGTGTACTAAATATGAATTATACCCGGATAGCATTTCTCTATCGTCATGCATAAAATATTTCGTAATAAAACCGCCAGTTATCATGAAAGCGATCACGTGCTATATAAAATTATGAAACTGGTTTTGGAGGCTTCGTTTATAAACAGGAGGCTACCAGTGCCAGAACAGGTTTGGATCTAAGCGTGGGCGGCCTTGACTGAGCGAAGGACGCGCGCGCAGGGGGCGTGGCTCCGCACGCGAGAACCAGTATAAGTACGTGATCGCGGACTTTTTTTCTACTGTGTTTTTGCTCGCCACCGTTCGGTACCTCGATGATGGTTTCTTTCACACTTCGCTAATGATGTCGGACATGCTATTATGATCAAGACTATTCAGTTTAGATAAACTTTACCATCAATTATTTAATTTTAAATATTTTGCTTTCACAGTACTTACCATTTGTAGTCTTTCTTTGCTTTTATCAATGTATCAACTTAGAAGTATTTTGCAAACCTCAAGTTATTTTATTATTGGATGCTTCGATCACTTAATTATTACATTTTAGTTATTGACGTCCAATAGTTTTCTTGCAGCTAAATTTAATGCCACTACACCATTTAACTCACTCATGATGTTATTGTATTGTCTTACCGCAGTTACTTTATGTATGTGAAACTAAATTTATTGGCACTAAATCAAAATAATTATTGTAATAATACAATTCCATCTATTGACTGGTTGACTACGGCATTAATTTTTTACGATCAGCAATTAAAATTATGCGACCATAGAATTAATATCTACACAACAAAGGAGCTCAGAATGCTCAGACATCTAATAGGCAGAGTTCTAATAGGTAGAAGTTGCGCGAAACACACAACAAAAAAGTGTTCGATGTACGGTATGTACGCTTGGTTCGTTTAAGGGGCCCGGATGGTGCGTACGTGGTTGAAATGGTAAATGAATCGTACGCGAGTCGACTTCAGTGTTTCAGGGACGTTTGTCTGCTTATCGGTCATCGTCTGCTTTATGTGCTTTGTTAGTGATTCTTTTTTTTTTCTGAGTCCATTGTCGTGAAATCTATTAGGAATTTCCCAGCTGCATCTTACTTTAACAGGTTTACTTGTTCCTTTTTCCTCGTCTTCTGGACAATATGAAGTCAAAATTTATTCCTTATTTCGGATTCTGATCTTCACCTCTGATTTAAAATGTCACTATTCTATAAATTTCGTAATTCATCTTTGTTATTCCATAGTAGGTATGAAAACGTTGAAAAACAAACTCATTATTCAAGGCCGTTAGAATCTCTTCTCTTGTTGTCTGTCACATTTATAAAACTACATCTTGTTTAGCACATATACTTAGCAAGTTATTTATTCAAGTCGTTCTATTTACCTATCTTGCTGGCCACAATTTACTTAACTGAGTTTATTTTTGTTAGTTTTCGTGACTATGTCATTGAAATTATCTTTACATGTTAAATTCTATATGTGCTGAAGTGTTGTACTGTGGACGAAGCGAGATTTCGCTTTCTCAGGAATATTGCCTAAGCTTACTAGTTTTTTGAATATAGATACATATTACGTACTTTTCCATAACGGGGTAGACAGAGCCCAGGGCCATAAGACTCCAAAGGCTACGCTTAGCGTGATGGTGGGCATTAAGATGGAAAAATGGAATCAAAATAGTAATGGGTTGCTAGCTACATTGCCTATTAACATGATTCAAATTTCACCCATTTCCTCGATAGACTTTTACGAGATGCGCGGGAAGAGAAGCAGCTGGTACATTCCTAGTTTTTCCCATCCTCCCAGAACAGCATGTATTTATGATGAAGTTATTTTGGTTATGGTCGTATTCTTCCAAACTTCTGAAATTTTACGAACAAACGATGATATTTCAAGATTAGAAGCTACTTAAAATCAACAATATTAACTTTCTTCCCGAATCCGCGAGCTGTGTTGATATTTAAATTTAGACTCAGCCTGGCGTAGCGTCCACTCGGCTGGTTTTTGTCGCAGCTCGTGACAAACGATTATTATTGGCCGTATTTATGTTATTTGTCATTCGGCCGATACAAACATTGCCCACGGTTGTTGACCTCACTTTACGCAATACACCCGAATTGGAAAAACTGAAGATTTGATGCCGATGTAGATATGTACAATACTTACATTTATCTGCTCGAAAGATATAGTGCGTTGACCTTTGCATGGTCAGCCAAGTCTACCGATAAACATTTACCTTCAGGTTTTTATGCTCTTTACTTTGTTTGGCATTATGATTCACTTCAACATTTGCTCAACGCAAAGTTCTAATCGAATTAGCGTTATGTCTGTCTACAGGTGTTTTTAAAATTAATATCGTAATGTTCCCTGATATGATGAGGTGTTCTAAGTATACCACTTGTTGACTTGTAAAATCATTAACTAAAGGTGAGGTTCGTAGTGTGCATACGCACATGCGCACTCAATTATGTTCCCTTGGCTCGTTAACAAGATTCAATGAATTTATACTTTGCTTTTTACGGTTCTAGAATATACTTTGTGCATTTTTATGCATATGTATTGTACTTAGAGATACTCTTCACATAAAAACAACTTTGCGCATAGCGTTTATGATAAATTTTCGTATGCTAATACCACACTAGCTATCTATCATGTTGGTGGGCTCTTCCGAATGCCAAATACTTATTCACATGACGTAGGACGTTTCAATAATACTTACGGGCTTTGTATTCACACTACTTTATTTATACATGGACTAATCAGATTGCAGAAGATTATAGACATCTGCAAGGTCAAAATCTTAAGCGTCCCCTTTTCATAGTCCAATCTACACTTTTCCTTATAAACGTAGTCTTCATTTTATCAAAACGACATGCCCGATTTCGGAAAATTATGTATTTCAAAGATATTGCACATATCTAGGCATATAACTGGTTTTCACAGTCAAAATAAGAACTTGAAATAGAATTTATTCAATTTAAAGTTCACTATAGTATGTTAGTTATATCATAATCATCAGTATGGGAAACTTTCACATCCGTATATTTTCTTTCCAGTTCATAATTTTAGTGACGAAACTAATTATAATCGTAGATAATTGCAATTTCCTTAAAATAAAATAATTTTACCGAAATCTGACATGTGGTTTCAAAATAAAACGAAGACTACGTTTGTATGACTTAATAATTATTTCAATTGGTACGTACGATGTCGTCTATTTTTGACGTAGCTACAGCTAAAGAAGCTAAAGAAATGTGATGTACAAGTCACGAATAGAGATGCAGTAGGAGTCTACATATGTATGTAATTGTATGACTCGGTATAGAGGCTGGCCTTGCCTGCAAAGTGAATAATCACGGCTCAACCCGCGAAATGTCCGTAGCAGATTGAATAACAAATTTATCTGTTTACTAAATATATTCGCATGTTCCTTGTGCAGCTTCGGCAAAAACATCCGTCTAAAATAATTTAAGAGTTTCTTTAGAATTTAGAATCTCTATCTTAGTTCAGTTAATTTATTAGCGCCTGTTCTATGCCAGGAGTAGCCGCGAGTAATTTCTTTTATCCAACGTAAAATCAATTATCGAAGCAAAGTTACTGCTATTATGTTTTATCTAAATATTACATCGGAAAGAAACAAGTGTGGTGTGTGGTATTTATATGCTGCCCAGTAACGTTGCTCTATTAGCTATCTGTATAGTGTAGCTATATTTACTTGTAGGTACTTGTATATTTATAGAGATCTTATGCCTACTTTTGCGTTAGTTGCACGCTTTTATTACTCGTTTGTTATTAGTATGCGTATAATCAATGTGTGTAATGTGAATGTGTTATCGTAGAGATCTTAAGAATCCTTTGCCTTAGAATAGAAAATATGGTCGCAGTCTATGCATGTGGTACACGAACACTGGTTTTCTATGTGGTTTCGGAAATGAATTGTGTGTTTTATAAACCTATATTGCAGATTTATTTTCCACTAGCTGCGCCCCGTGGTGTTACCCGCGGAAAAGTAGCCAATGTGTTCAGGGTGTCAGCTTCTTCCATACCAAATTTTATCAAAATTGGTTCAGCCGTTTGCGCATGAAGGACAAACATACACATACACACACACACACACACACAAACACACACACTCACAAACTTTCGCTTTTATAAATTTAGTATGAAAATACTTTACGTAATGAGAAGTCCAAAAGGGATGCCTTTACGATTTATAATTTTTTTTCAATGACTTCGTTTCCTGGACTCCTTTTCCTCTCTTCACAGGTGTTCGGCACAGTGGAGCTGCTTTCACTGACTTTTGTCGTGTTTTCTGAACTCTTTTTCCTTTGTTCCAGGTGTTCGGCACAGTGGAGCTGCCGGACAAGCCGATCATGCTCCCGCCCTTCGTGGAGGCGACGCACTGCCTCGGTTACCACCTCACGCGCAAGGGCCGAGCCGTCGCCGACAGAGTCGTCTCAGTCCTAGGCTACGCATGCCCAGACATCACCTACAGCCCCAGCCTTTACCCCATCACAGCCGCTTTGCTGCACTTCATGCCTGGTGAGTTCTTAACTTATACTATTGCTACGTAAGTAGGTACTAGTATTTTTTCTGTGCTGTTGTATTTAGACCTTCTTTTCTAGGAGCTCGGTGCTACTACTACTTATTTAATTATTGATTTATAACAACTTTATTGATCCACAATAACAATTGCTTACAATTGGCGAACTTAACGCTAAAAGCGTTCTCCCCCATTCAACCATAAGGATAAACAGGGATATGGTCGCGGCGTAAAAATTACTTAAATAAAACAACACATATAGATGCCGTATATATATAACTTCATACATATACCTACATACAATCTATAATATACAAACAATGAATGATGATGATGAAACTGAAACGGGATACATTATTTTAACTTACTGTTAAAAGAGTTATTGCAAGTAACTCAGGGCACAGTTCGCACTTGGATGGTTGACAAGTGACATACAAAGTTCTCAGCTTCTCCGTGGTTTGAAAGGGACGCTTCGATTCGGCGTTCATCATTACGTCATCATTAACCCTTTCACCGCGAGCGTCGCATATATGCGACCAACATTGTCGGGCCCATTCCGCGAAGGTCGCATATTTGCGACAAAAAAAAAATGCTCTTATGGAACATAACTTACGTATCCATATCCGTTTTTGGTTGTAGATAGGTATGTTAGATTTACCATGTCTCGCGCTGGGGGCACGACAACTGATACAAAGTCTCGCGGTGAAAAGGTTAAATGGCAGTCGTCAACCTAGGACAGATGCCTTTATTTAAGTGAAAAAGTCTGATACCACTTATATACGAAAAACATACAAGTATTGTCTTATTGATCTTAATAGACAACTGCGTCGGGGTTTACTCGATGAACACGAGGAAAAGCCAAAAAAAAATTTGTCTTATTTAGCTAATATAATTCTATAATTACATATACCTGTGTATAATGATGTGATGTGACAACATAATGTGTTCTTATTAGTATTATCATAACTCATTATCATTACCCTAGAATTAAAAAAGGTCATGTAAATAATAATAATCATAATACATATAATTATGTAATATTTTGTCCTGACATTATGACAAACTATACCTCTGTGGCGTGTCCACATAATCATAAAAATATTTATATATAATTACTATATTACTATACCTACATATATATTTAGTATATCACACATCCCACTACACATACAAATAAACACAACAGTCAGACATAAACACTTACCTTCTTGCGCGCCTAGCCGCTCGCTATGAAATCACTGGCCACCTACAAGAAGTTTCGCCCGGTGACAAGAAGAAACAAAGTGACGTTCTACGACAGACTTCTTGATCTTCTCTGCGGCTGCCTACGAAGCTTGCGAATCACAACTACATAAATAATTATTATAAATAACATCTCGCGCATTGTGCTGGAAAATATAACTTCTGTTTTATGTATATAACATTGTTACTAAATATACAATATTAATAGTGGCTCGTTGTTTGTATGAAGAGTCCTTCGTCACTACGACCCCGCTATACCTCTATAATTATATGAAAATGATGCCGATTTCCTAGTAAGTTGTACATAATAGTAGATTATTAACCAAGGGGATAAAGCAGTGTCTTCTGTCGCGGGTAACGACTTAAATCGTGAGCCCAACGAAGGACTCGAGGCTTACTCCCGAGCGAAGCGAGGGAGTTAAATACTTAAATCACGAGCGAAGCGAGGGATTTAGGACGAGTCCTGAGTGTAGCGACGGATTTAAGTGCACCCAAGACTAAGACAGCTTTATCACCGAGGAAAATACTCTACTTTTCGTACCATTTGCAAAAAAAATAAAGACAAACAAGAGATAAGCATTTAATAAATAATTAATTGTAAATAAATATAGGTACGCAGAAAACTTAGCCCTTTGCTTTTTCTTTCTGGAAAACTAAACAACTGGTGTAAACAAACAATAGGTAACGGGCTAACGGGAGTTTTTGGCGGGAAGTCAAGGGGTTCAGTTGAAGTTTGCTATAAATTGTTCTGCAAATTGGTTCTAGTGTACTTTATAATATGAAATTGATGTAGTTTGGTGTTATAAATTCTTATTCGCACGGACAATATTTAAAATGTTTAAAGTGGACAGTCATAGTGCGGCTGCAGTAATATTTATTTGCGGACTGCGGTGGATGTCTTTGGGCGCCGTCCACCACTCAATCGTCTATGAAAACCAGTGGACTCGTATAGATTTGTCGCCAGAAGCTCCCTTGAAGCAATCAAAAGACTAATACCAACATTCGATGGTGTTGTGTAGTTAGGGATCAGGAATAAAGAAGAGATAAATGAAGACGGGCTCTCAAGGACCAGTATCCAGAGCCGTACATTTATTATATAAAAAAAAAATACAAACAATAACATGACTTGATTTAGTTGTTTATTTTATTAAATTTAGGTGGTTTTGTGGATTTTGCGGATACATGTTGTCGATTCAAAATCGTTATTTTTTTACGCTTTACAATATAGAATTGATTTCAGTTCAGTATAAATTTCGGTGAGTATTCCAAACTTAAACCACATTCTCCCCCTAGAGGATGAACGAAATTCAGTACAACTTTCTTTCCCTGTTTTCATTCTTGGTCTAGAGGCTGAATGAAATTCAGTACATTTTTCTTTCCCTGTTTTGAACAGATTGAAAATAACTATTGTTATGTTCGTTTTTTGTGCCATAGAATGTGACTTTTTTGAGCAAGTGGTACGAAAAGTACATTAACGACGTATAATTTTTCCTGAGTCAGCAATATTATTTTTCTTTCCCACTTATCATATCTGTGATGTATTTTGTTCGAAGGATTCTATATTGTTTTGAGATCTATGATTTATCACACAATTTTCCTCCTTCGATGCTTTTTAGGGTTCCGTAGTAAACAAGGTCTGTCCATCTGTTCGTCCGCGGTTTTACTCACTAGACTGTAAGTACTAGATAGCTGTTATTTGGCATTGGTATGTATATTAATCATGCCAAAACAGTGGTAATTTTATTTTACCTACCTTTTTGACCTACAAGGAAAAAGGGGGTAAATGTTTTTTCCCGACTAATCCATCGTGAGTTCGTTGAATAGTCCTCTTCAAAAATATTGTAAGCTTGTGTACAACACCATTTTTCGATGGATCAGTTTCCGAAACATTTGGCTTTATAGTGCAAATTGACAGAGTCGAGTGTCCCCACCCCCTCTATCTTCAAAACGGTTATACAGGGAAGGGACACGTAAAAAAATCACAGCCTTAGTATATATAACGAAGTTTAAAGGAAAAATATCAAAGCTAAGTAGGGTTTCCAAATTAAAAAATAATAGGCGACTAGTAGACTACTAGACTAGTACTTATGAAATATATAAAATTCAATAGAAAATTTAGTGTAAACTCAAAGTCGGCATTCGCAACTATGGAAACTACACTGCGCTTGGCCCGACACGCACTTGGCCGGTTATTGTTAGTTGTTATCTGTTATAGAACATTTAGCTGAAGCCCTCAATCTATCATCGTCATGCTGCGGTTTAATAAACAATTTAGTAGTCATCTTATTATTTTGGTTTTATCAATGACGGCAACTTGATTACTGCAAGCATAATAAATGACTAATAAACTACGAATCCCATTTTTTTCGCAGCGAGTTGCTTTAAGCTAATTACTTATTTACGTCAAGTATACTCTCTCCTTTATTAACAATATTGTTAGTAATAACGATATGAAAAATAAGTACACATAACATCTTATTATGCTAGTTATCAAGTAATCTTTCTTAATTTTTGTGAGAGGATTAAACTGGTTTCAATTCATTCAGGTAACAACCGGTTACATAAAACATCCTTCCAATTCTAGAGCAGACGCGTCACAAAATTTACAGTCGCTCTCGCCTTAATTCAGTAACGAGTGCGGGGGGCGATAATTGAACTCGGCAATAGGCAAATTGCCTCAGTCTCTCCCGTCTGTATCTCACTTATCATAGGCCACTTCTAAAACGAATATACGCTCTAGGTCTTCACGATATGTTCCACTGTTCCCTGCCTCCCAACTATATCCCAGATCAATGTTATTGGAATCTAAATTGAACCCACACACAACGTGATACGGTCTAGAATCCTTCCGGCGGGGTTTGATAGAATCGTGACGATCGACGACAAATGGACGACGACGCCTGCACGCCACAGATTTGCATTGCGTCCGTCGTAGCCGTCAATTTCATACGTCTCGCTTCCTTCGTCTCACGTTTTCGTATAATTGGTTGGAATGCGACCAGATGTTTGCAATCAATATGTTATGTGTTTTTACAAACGCGACATATCGCCTGCTTCTATTTGGGTCACGCTGGGTTTGATAAATGTACTGTCTATTTGTCACTGGCGGCGTCATCCATGTAAGAGGAAGCCAAGAGGACGACGTTGTCAAATTGTTAGCCGGATGACTCTAAAAGTGACAATTTCCTCCGGCCTTTGTTAATTTATGTATTATTTGTATCAAAGGAAATTTTTGTTCTGTCACGTTTTATCTCTGTATTAAAATTCTCTGCAGTTCTATATTTAGTAACGTTTCACAGATTCATACATTTTAAACAAAGAGGCTTTGTTTTGTTATCGGAATCTCATCTAGTGGCTTACGTAATACACTGTGGCTCGTACGGTCGTTAGCAAATATTCTATTGCATTAAAGGTGTTTATGTCACCATCACTATACATGTTCACAATACATGAATCGTTGACATTAGACAATAAAGCGTCGTGGGGGCTACGAACAATGTGGTTTCTGTGGGACCCATTTGTCTCTATATCCTCTGGGCTTAGTTTAACTTCGTTATAAATTGATTCTGTATTCAATACGGAATTAATTTATAAACTAACTATTGATGACTAGGACGTCTAGGTAGAGAGAAAAGACAGAATGTGTACTAGATGCTTCTCTTCGTTCCGATCTTAGAAATCATGAGTATGGAAAAACATTACATCGTCTAAAGTAGTTTTTGATGCAACTAGTCACTTCTTAAGTCTTGCTGAGCCAGACCATACCATAGCTAGTCATTTTCCACGGCTACGATATCAATGTTCCATATTTGGTCCAATCAGCGGCCGTAATCTATCATCGATCTGAAATAGTTCTGTGACGTCACTGCTCACGTGCTTATTCAAATCATTGGACTGATAATGTTGATATCCAGCTATGTTTTTATTGTTAACGGCCACTTGAGTGTCAATGTCGCCGAGATATTTTTTGAACGCACTGACACCAGCCACGTCCTTGACAATGGACGTAATAATATTCCTCGCAGCGGTAGGAGATTGCCGTTTCATTGGAAAATAATGTTTCTTTATTTTATTTAGTGGAAATAACATTTTTATCTACATTAATATAGTCATAAGGATTGTCCAAAAGTTGATTAATTTTATATGCCCTAGAAAGACAGACGCAGTGGCAGCTCTTCAGTCAGTGCTATGACTTCAGTCTTTAATGATCTTCTCCAAATAAAGTATCCCTAAATTAGCGCCCCAACCCATCTTCTACAATCTGCACAGGAAGACAGAGTGTACTAAATGCTCACCTTTTGGTACACTCGACGTTTGTCTTTGCTTCCAGTCAGACCCACATCGAAGTGATCTGTTCAATATTACCTTTTTGTGTCTTGTAATCTAAATATGGTTAAATTATTTCGTGATGAACAGTATCGGACATGATAAGACCTTCCTGTATTATTTACTCTCGACGGTGAAATATAAATGTTCTTAAAACGGCAGGCGGATGATAAAGACAAATGGAAGAAAATTCATATATGATAACTTGATAAGACAAGATAATAATATTATTGATGTACATTTCCGTCATCGCACTGCACCGGACATTATACTAGATCAGCCAATTGTTAATAAGAATGCGAATTTATTGAACCATAATTATTCGACTTCAGGGTCAATGAACAGTAAACGATAATCTATTTCGTAGATGCCAATCGTGCTGAACACTGACTGGTTTCGCGGAAAAAATATAGCCCCAGCGATGTTTTTAACGGAGCGAGCATGTTTGGGCGGGCCGCAATGAGTATGACTTTAGTAGATTACTGCGGGGCAAATTGGATCATTGCGTGGTTGGTCCGGTTCATTTATGTGTGATACTATAATGTCTAGTGATATAGTCACTAGACATTATAGTGTCGCGAACGAGATAAATGTAGAATATTCGCGAGCAAGAACTCTGCTGGAAGAGCTGGTGAGATAGACTCGGAATGTTCGCGAGCAGAATCGTATAGAATGACGTCAGGATAATATGCAAGCGAAACTAGTCCTTACATTCTTACTGCATGAAGGCTAGATTTCTTTGAATGGTCGTCGTAAAACCGACGTCGGTTAGAATGGTCGTCGCCGTAGTGAATAAAAACCCTCATACGAACATTGGCGTTTTTTTTTAAATCTCAAATCCAGTTTCGTAACAATTGTATTACACATTCACACACACACACACACATTGGTTGTTAATGTTTATTTTAATTTTATTCTGACGATTTTACATCTTGCTGCATTCCTAACAAAACCGAGTTCTAATGCCAAAAAGCTAGAGTTTTTGTAAAACGGATTATACAATCCAACTGCGAAATATACATAAATACAAATATACAACGGTGGATCCACCAGTGGGTCTAACCTGTGGGACCACGGGTAAAAGCTCCTATCAATTCTGTAATTCTTAGATCTTCCTCTATTTCTATCTTCTTATCTAAAGCTTTATTGTTACGTGACTTTTATAATTGCCCTAAGGACGTATTTTCGATTGCATACCGAATTACCGACCCATAACGTCCCGTTTCAATTTGCTCATCAAAATCATCGATGTAAAGTTAGGCCTGTGTTTTAGTACTTGGACTGCCGCCAGTACCACTCGTATTGATCTAGAAAGCGTCGCCCATTGGCGCACTGGTGTGTAGAAACCAAATAGCTTAATTTTATTACCTATAATTCCGCCCGTGGGTTTTACAATCGGTTTTTTGTGCATGCACCGTTCGATTAGATGTAGTTAATTGTAGCTAATCGTATTTCTCAATCGTATGTTTAGCTGCTTCAACCTCTTCGTAAATTGTAGAGGCATTCTGTTTTAAGATCGTTTAAGCCCATTGGCATTCCTACTCATCGCCTTATAACATAATTATTTATCTTCCTTGTCACTAGATGGCGGTATAAGTAATAATTAAAACATAAAAATATTTTATTATTATTATTTAAATAAAATAGTACTAATTAATTTAATATGACTTATATGAAACGCAATAACTATTTTTAAAGTATATGATCAAGACTCTTTGTTATTTTTTGCCTAGTCATGTGTGCTGCCATCTCTGTGTGCCTACCCCGCAACTCCAGTTTTGCCTACTTACGCCCTCCAATAGTTTCTATGGCATTGGGTATCTGTTGCAGTAATTATGTTATCTCTGCTGCTTTAAATTTTGAATCATTCTTAAGCCTTCTTTTTAGCCGCTTTATTTTAATATTTTGTTGATTTAAAGATGTAAAAGGATTTTTGTTTCTATATTTTTGTCCATTTTGTGCACATTTTCAAATTAGAAATATGCAAAATGTGTCTTAACTGTTCGCGTTTGTAATATTACTATTAATCAACATTTACGCAGTTATACTAGCTTCATTAAGTAGCTTAATGTAGTGGAGAAACTAAATTTGTGACGTAGTTTATCGCTTCCATTTCATTAAATGTTGGTAATGTAGACTATTAAAGTTACCTACACCCACTGGGAACAGGTTTGAGAAAACTAAGCCAGTGTATTATGAAGGGTGGGCAGAGCCATCCCAGGTAAAAAACCCCAAAGGCCATGCTTAGCCAGGTGATGAGCATGAGAAACAGATGAAAACCATATAACTAGTGGTTCTGTGAGCTGTAGACCTCAGGAGTCACCCCTGACCCCTGACTCAGTCACCCCTGACCCCTGACTCATAGAAGTTTAACGGACATGATTTTTCTAAATTAAAAAATGACTTCAACACGAAAACTAAACAAAATCGCTTTTGATAAAATTTCTACGGGACCACTCAACAAGTTTGCCCTTTCAAACAAAAAAGAATTTTCCATAATGGTCTAAGCGTCTCGAGTAATTGGTGTACATGAAAAAAAAGATTATGACAAATTGATCCTCATTCTATTTTATAGTCGGTTAAAAAAAATGTCGAAAAATTTATGACATCTTTGAATTAAATAATTTTCTAAGCTACTCACAAAATTTCACGAAAATTGGTTGAGTAATGCGACCTGTAGGCGATCAAAGGCATGATTGGTTAATCTCCAAACTAACGTCAATAAAAAGAAAAAAAGGAATGTCACATCGGTTGCTTAACGCATTGTCTATTTAGAATTCTAATTTTACACCATATCTTTGATCGACTATACCAGCATGGAAAACCAGGTTTGGCTCAACACGCAAGCCGTTTTCGTGACAACTTTATATAATATATTTTCGTCAACAATACAAAGGGAACCAATTAGACACATATTGTTTGCACACCAGAAGATCAAACAATGGAGCTCTTAGATCTTATATGTTCATTCGACAAAAACGATTTCATTATACGACACAAAGGTCGAAAGGGCGTCGCAAAAAAGCTTGAATGAAATGCTCATTACATGTTGTTTGTCCGCGTTTGACGATCAGCCGAGTGGAACCAGCCTTCCTGTTCCGCTTCTGAAGTTGCGACACGTCAGATAATGCTGAAAAACCGTTTCATGCGCTATACCAACGCTAGTGGTGCTCTCATCCTACTAATATTATAAATGCAAAGAGTTTCTTGCACGAGTTGGATAAATCTTCAACGTTTTCTTCGTTGAAAAATATTTCGTCGTCTAGTTTTAATTTTTTTTTTAATGTAGTTTAAAATCATGTTTCCTAAACGGAGTGGATAATCTGGTTAAGTGGAAATACACACAGAGAGACCGCAGCTTTTGCGGTTGTGGTGATTATCCACTCACTCTTGCTGCCCAGTGCGCCCCTACACCTGCATGCTGGAGGACCGGAACCATGCAAACCCTAACGCAGTACAGGTCGCTTATTACTGGGCCCAGAGAAATATTTAATTATGCCATCAACAACGGAGTTCCAGGGAACAAGATTTAAAACTACTTTAGACGTAGATGTTCATAAAATTGTTTGAATGGTGTTTACATGTTTCATAAATACATATACAGAACGAAATGTACAGGTAGAATCATCAAATATTAGAAAATTATTTAAGGCCATACCCAAATTTTCCGGGGTCCAGTGGCGCCGCCATTTGAAATAAATCATTTGAAAGGAAACGGAGATATCATTTAAAATTGTGTCTTGGTCAAGTTCTAGATACCTATTCAAAGTATTTTTTAAACTACTTTTTGTAGTTTAAAGTGAGAACGTGAAGCTTTTCGACGCACATTTGCGAAAAACGGCCACTTTTGGCTAATGTGCGTAGAAAAGCTTTACGTTCTCACTTTTAACTATAAACAGTAGTTCATAAAATAGTTTTAAAGGTTATCTAGGGCTTGACCAAGACACAATTTTAAATGATATCTCCGTTTCCTTTTAAATGATTTATTTTAAATGGCGGCGCCACTGGACCCCGGAAAATTTGGGTATGGCCTTAAATAGATTACGGTCGTGTAACCTTTTAAAAAATGGTCGTCAATTTCAATTTGAAACTGCTAAAAGCCTCTCAGCCTCTCACAAATGGCATAGCCGGAGTGTCAATTTTCTCAAAACCGCGCACTGCTCGTCCAATTTACCCTTAATATACCACTTCGCTGCTGCTAAAAGCGATTTTAATTAAAATTTGTGTTGCTTTAATGGTTTACACAAAAAGCTAACCTTTAAAACAGGTGAAAATTCGCAGAAAAACTTGAAACAGTTAACTTTTTATAATTCTATCGAGTCGTTGGATTTAAATGGGTTAGTAAAGTTGTTGGTAAATCTAGCCTGCGCGATAAATTAAATTTCTCGTCTAATATATATCTTCTACACACGAAAAGACGGCTAAAAGACTCGTTTATTTCTATTTACTCCTAAACGAAACCTACACTTTTTATGGTCTCCAACTCCCTTAAATTGGGTTGTAAAAGGCAGGCATGTCGCGTGTCGCCCTTTTCAATGTTCTATCGAGTCGGGACTTAGCTTGGATTTGAAGTTATTATCTTGACTTATTGTTAATACTATTACTTAGCATTTGTACGCAACTTTATGGCTTTATATCACGAGATCTAATCGGTGATTACCGAGGTCGGATGGATTTCCATATGAGTAAAGTTCTAGTTTGTCACGAGTTAAACCGGCTATCACACGTCAAGGATAAAATAAAACAGCTGTGAACAATTAAAAACTGCGCTGATTTGCAAGCGAAATTAGATCAAACAAAGAAACATTGTTAAATAGACGAATGTGATTCCGAGATATTGTCTCTACGATCAGTCTGATGTCATGTCCGCCGTCTTGAAATGGTCTTTAATAAGAGCATTATTACACGCCTTCTCTATCTACTGTAGTTGTCGTCGCAATAAACCCTTATTACTCGCCTACAATGTATCACATGATGCGATTCAGACCTAGGCTAGGTGACACACCCACTCACGCAACTCTTTAATAATATTTTTCCTTGACATTATCATCTCCCACTGTTTATGTTTAGTTGATGTTTTAGTTTTCTAATCAAATGGCGGAGCAAAGTTTGACGACCTCTGTAGCCTTGTGGTAATCATACCACGCTGTAACACCGGAGGTCCCGGTGTTGATTCCCGATCAGGTCAAGATGGAAAATGATATTTTTCAGATTCACCTGGGTCTTGGATGTTTATCTATATATTTTTATAAAATATGGTATCTTTGATGAGTTAGTATCCCAATCAGTAATAAAAAGTGGGGCTAGCTTAATCTGTGTCATTTGTCCGTATTTATTTAGTTCTCCCACTGGACGTGAACTAGAGGCGAACTACCAGCAAAAATGTTTTTTCTGCCAATAGGATAGTTCAAATGCTTTCAAAACCCAACATCGTTGATTAAGCTAACAAAAAACAGGTTTTATCAATGGAAGTTTTTCTTCGACCAATTTTTTGTAGTAGCTGTCTCCGTTTTTGCGCCGACTGTGTAATCCGCCAAAACAGACGTATTATTAAAATTTCACAGACGCCTCTGGCTCGGGCTAACCTTTTCTGCTATTTCTGGCGCTGACCGCCGATCGATGTGGCTGTGGCAGTGGTAACCCGTGTCAGGATCAGCCCTTTGTTTGCTTTGTGTTCCCGTTAAAGTCGGTTTATAGGTAATGACAAAGTATGTTAATATGCTCCTTGGGGATAAATAAATATTTACAGGATGTTTTGCGTCTTAGTTTCCATGTCGCAGAACATCAGATCCATTTTCAAGGTAAGCTTCATTTAGTTGAATTTTTGTACTTAAATAAAACTTTTCGTGAATAGGAACTTTTTTCATTAGACATTCTTAGACCGAAATCTTTATGAAAAAGAATGGGACGTGCTCGGACTCTCAATATTATTGCGTCGATCGCGTATTTTAATTTTCTTTTTCGCCTGAGATGGATATGCAGCTAAACCCTCAGACGCCGTGGCGCGTTGACGTGACGTCCATTTGGGTCAAGTTATAACGAGCCCCTAAAGGCTCTTGAAGTTTCGTGGCTCAGCGTTTTCAACGTAGCATTAGCAACCTTCCTTTGTTACTTTGACGACAGCAGAAAGATAATTGACAGTTATTTTTAGTAAAGATGCGGGTTTTCCGCGAATTTTTTCTTTCGTAATTCTTTTACTTGTAACTCTAGTGTTGCTCGAGATGGTTATGCAGAGAAGCCTCCAGACGCCGCGGCGCAGTGAGGTGACCTTAATTCAGGTCAAGTTATAACGAGACCCTAATGGCTCATTAAGTTTCTTGGCTCAGCGTTTTTACTCAAGCTTCTTTGACATAATTTTTATTAAGGTTATTTTTATCTTAAATGTTTCTAAGACTATATATTTTTATGGATTTATGAAGTTATCAAAGATCATGCTTGGATGATATCTATTTGTGCTGATCACGATAGTTTATATTTATATAAGTACATTGTAAGTCTTCGAAATAGAACGTTCAATATCTTGTTTTCCCCTTTTTACATTGTAAAACAAAATCACCTACTATATTGCCTAAGTTATCCCATTTCATCCGTTTTTATTAGGGCTCCAATCTCGACGGATTTTCCAGAGACAGTGTTGCATTCAGCTCGCGAGAGCTTTAACCCCGATCCCCTGGGCGTAGTTCCAGGAATGTAGGTCACGACCCGTTTTATGTTAGAGCACTCTTATTGCTCTGTGCTCTGAATTTCTGAGCCTCTGTCGCTAGCTTTCTATAGATGACATTATTTTCCGTCGCATTTTTATACTTTGATGCTGCTATTGTCATCTGAATGACTGCGAGCATCGTAAAAAATAGGTGTCTCGCTTGCACGTCTACTCTAAGATTTGAAGTCCCTATTTTTAGAATATGTAGATAGCATTTTCATTGAGCCGCTTGCCTGTATAAATCACTAGGAGAGATTAATGAAATATTGAAATATAGTGCCACTTCTATAGATCATATAACTTCTTGGTTTTTAATCTAACGACTGCTTTCTATTGATGCATACGTTTTCACACTATGAAATTTTACATAAGAGTCTAAACAATACAAGTAAATATGCGGTGTTATTATATAATTCAACCTTGACATTAAAGAAACAGTTTAAGATAAGTAATCGGCATGAATGAATTCCATAACCGTTACGAATTGCGCAAAGAAAACAACGGTGCCCTTGACTAGAATTGAAGAAATTCCATTTCGGACACACCTTGTACGGCAATAGATCAAAGCTCGTATTTTACGATCATCGTTGCTGCCACGAATTGCAGTGCTGTTTGCAGCTGCGTCTCACGCTTCAGATCGTTTAAATGCTGACTGGCACCGGCTGCCGCCGGCAGACTGCATTGGCACCTGTTTCTTCACATGCTTCGGTTGGTTCAATGCCTTCATCTACATCTATATTAGTACGTTAGGATATTGTAATATCTTATATCGCTTTAATGTAAAGGTTTATCGAAGCTCAGGTTTTACGATCATCGTTGCTGCCACGAATTGCAGTGCTGTTTGCAGTTATGCCCCACGCTTCTGATCGTTTAAATGCGACTGGATTGTCATTGGCACCTGTTTCTTCATATGCTTCTATAGGTTTATTGCCTTCACCTATGCCTTTATTGGTAGGTTAGGATTTTATTGTTATATCTTGTATTGCTTTAATATAATAAGTTTATCGAAGCTCAGGTTTTACGGTCGTAGTTGCTGCCACGAACTGCAGTTCTATTTGCAGCTGCGCCCGCTGTTGATCGTTTTATTGAGACTGCATTTGCATTGGCACCTGTGTTTTGGTTCATTCATTGCCTTCACTACGTCTATATTGAGAGGTTACGATTTTGTTTTAATATCTAATATCGCTTTACTATTATTCGGTATATCAAAGCTCGGGTTTTACGCTTACTCTTTTTTCATTCAATCTAGACACGTAAACCTTTCTAACAATAGTTAATAAATAGTTTGAAAGATTGCATAAACATTCAGAAGAGGTCTTTTTTCGTGTGCATCTACTGTTTAATTGATTGCACCTACGTCTTCATTGTTTGGTTAGCATTGATTGATTGGCCTTTGTTTATCAGCTATTTTACGGATCAACTTTCTAATAAATAAAATCATTTAAACTAACTGGATACTTTGAAAAGTTATGAATATTACAAAGCAACAAATACACATTCGTGTGTCGATAACAATATTATGCAATAGAAACTTAATTTACCGATCGAATCGTCTTCGTTTCAGTTTTAACACGAATGCTTTCGTATGTCTGTTCTGTTTTCTGTTTTTTTCCTCTAGTCCTTCTGCCTGTCTGTGAATTCGAAATGGCGGAGCAAAGGGTATTGAAAAAAAATCATATAACAATGTAAACAGATAAGTAACTGCTCTAAATTTTAAATGCACCAAATAAAGTCATTTTCTTCTTCTTGAAGGCAGTCTTCACTTGCAAGAGTCGCAAGGTTTATATAGTTGTCTTACCGCTTTAGATCTACCCCGTCAGGGTCAGTTAAAATTAATCAAACTAAAATACAACCTGAATTTAAAATAAACTTAGTAATTAATTGTAGCAATTAAGGTAATTTTAAAATGAATGACTTAAAAAATTGTCAGGATTTAATTCCTCTATGTATGGGTTTGAAAACCGACTTCATCCCCAAACTACGCATCCGATAACATTTCTATGGAACCACCTTGAACGGGACATTTGAAAGGGCATACTTGTACTAGTTTTCCAAATCCAGGTTTAGGCGTCTTCGAATAATCGATGAACATACATAAAAAATAAAATAAAAGATAGCGACGAATTGATAAACTTCTTTTTGGAAGTTGATTAAAAAAGTTACTAAGAGTGGCTTAAAGATTTCTCAAGGAGATTTCCACTAAATCTTTTCTCTGCGTTTATCAATCGAAGAGCTATTTATATCTATGGTTGCATCATCAATAAACTTTACATCGTCGTGAGTCACTGCACTGTCTCTATGCGGTTGGTACAAAAAAAGAAAGTACAGAAAAACAATTGTATTTGTTTGTTTCACGAGGTAATTATATATTTGTCAACTCAAAAATGGCCTTCTGGTCATCATAAGAGTTTCCGTGGAATACAGAACTATTTGTGATTTTTAAAAATTTAGTGTTAGTTTTTGGGTACCTATATTTTTTTTTATGGACGAAAAGATTGTCTAATCTTTAAATATTGCTTTCTCGTATGTACTTATTTCTTTTGTACTTTCTCTCGTCACTTCGGGCCAGCAAGTGAAATATTAGTAAACTTGTGAACCAGTTGAGCTTGTGCCACAGAATTAATATGGGTTCCTGTTTTCGCCTTGTAAAGGGTGTTAAGCGATCGGCTGCAGGCACTTGCAGCCGATGATAACTGCCTCCGTGGTGTAGTGGTTACAGCGTTCGGTTCATACCCGGAGGTCGCGGGTTCGATTCCCGGCGGAGGCGACTTTGTGTTGTTGTCCTAGTTTGGTTAGGACATTGTAGGCTGATCACCTGATTGTCTGAATAAATAAGATGATCCGTGCTTCGGAGGGCACGTTAAACCGTCGGTCCCGGTCACTGTCTTTGACATTGGTCGTTACCTAAAACCATGTCAGAGGCCTTTAAGGCGGTTTTAAAACTCTGACACTAGTGTCGTCACTATGTCATAGTCACTAACACACACGATAAGAAGAAGAAGACTTGCAGCCGCCTCTACTTGGCAAACATGGGGAAGAGATGCGGTGACGGGGAACGGGGACGTACGAGTATATTGCGCGGAACTCTAGGTTTTTACGTTCTGCATGTAATACTTTTATTAATTTTGTGCTTGTGTTAACCGCGGTTGTTGCTTTTGCTTAAGAGTCCCTTCGGCCTAGACCAAACTTCACTAATTCTACATCCTTATATTTTCTTTCCAGTTCATAATTTGACCGTCGGAAACCAATTATAAGTATAACCCTAGATAATTGCAATTTCTTTAAAATTAAAATTCTATAACGAAATCTGACGTGTGGTTTCAAAATAAAACGTAGACTACGTTTGTATGGAAATGTCTAGGTAAGGGGATTCTTAAGCTCACATTATGTGAAGTATAATATTTGTACTGTACATATTTTGTGCAATCGGCCTTACCCACCCACCTCGGTGCAAGGACTTTTACTTGTGATCCAGTTCTGCTAATAAGGTCAGCATAATTGATAGTAAAAACATACGAGTTTTCTATTGGTATTGTGCCTTTGTTTTTTAACCGATTTCTAAAAAGGAGGAGGTTATCAATTCGTCCCAATCTTATTTTTATTTTTTTATGTATGTTTACCAATTATTCGAAGACGCCTGGATCGATTTGGAAAATCCTTTTTTTTGCTAGAAAAGACATACTGTCAGGTGGCCCCATATAAATTTTATCAAAAATTTCAGTTGGGGATAAAGTCGATTTTTAGTTTTGAAAATTATTACTGATTGGCTTTCATACAAAGATTTGTTATGTTATTATTGTTTGTTAGTATTACTCGTCTAAAAACATGCCTGTTACAAACTCTTATTGAATAATCTTGAAATGGAATTATATTACTTTTAGAACAATAATTAATCTACAAATCTGTACACTACACTCGTAGCATAAAATTTGACAGTGTCTACGAAACATAAGTCGTAGCATACAATTTGGCGCGCCTACGAGTTTGCTACGCGGAAAGGCGGAAAGGATTCGTAGCTCCGGGTTACGAGGCTACGAAAATTTCGTAGCAAAAGAATAAAGCATACTTTGTTACTTCTGCCTTTATTTGTAAAAGCGGTTTTTTTAAATTCTGATTTTCTGCGTTACCAGACTGAATGAAATGAATCGAACCCGCGACCTCCGGGTATCAGCCGAACGCTCTAACCACTACACCACCGAGGCAGTTCAGTTTTCGGCGTTAACACATTTTCATAAAGTTCATACAAACCTATACTTAGATAGGCCCAGAATTAAAAACTTTGAACCAAATGTTCTTCTTCTAAACCCTAAGCTAATATCATACATCCTGAGGCCCATTTACACAACAGGTAAGAAATTTTCGCTGTGCAAGTCAGTGCTTTCACGTTTAGTGCACTAAAGTACAGTGAGTACTCGTAAATTGACGAGAATGCAATCTTGACGAGTGTGTCGTAAATCGTGTGTACGTCAACGCTATCACTTTGATAACTGATGACGTTTCGTGTGACGCGGGACGGCCGACGTGATGCTGAGCACCGCACTCGCGGTAATCCCAACAAATGAAGCCACGTTTACATGCATATAATAGACAGAATACAGAGAGGAGAATGAAAAAAATAAGTTGGGCAGAAAAAATTACAAATGAGAAAGTACTAGAGGATGTGAGAGAGAAAAGACAAATAATACAAATTATAGAAAATAGAAGAGGGAAAATGTTCGGTCACCTACTACGCCACGATGAGTTCTTCAAAACAATAATGGAAGGAAAAATAGAAGAAAATTTATAGACCAAATAAAAGAAAAATTAAACGTGAAAACATATAAAGAGGTTAAGAACTTAGCGGAAGGAAGAGAGACATGGAAAGCACTCCACCGACAAGAGCCCAGCTCTTAAATATAAGAAGAAGAATAGACAGCACTTTGACTAGTCATTCAAGTGTGACGTCACGCAGAATTTCACTTTTCGAAAACGTAGATAAAATATGTCTTCATTTATAGGCCGATTTATGGTGCCAGTTTTTACTTGTGCAAGTATCGTACCAGCGCCTGCGCATGCTTGCGGTGTGGCACCAGCCACTGAATTGTTTTTCGTATGTGTAGACACATTTTTCAAGCTGAAGTTATGCGACATAGTTAAACAATGACGGCAGCCGGGCTAAACGTGCCTTCCGAAGTACGAGGGAGCTAAAGATATTTTTTTGCCACTTATGGCCTGGTTACCAATCCTAATGCGGACTACTCTCGGAGTTTGTTAACTTACGAAAGCGCTAGCAACGCGTGCAATGTCACGCGATATACGTTTGCGTGCTAAATTTCAGATTAATCGGAAACCGGGAAGTGGGTCAAATTTAACTTGCAAGATTTAATTCAGACAGACAACGAGAGATAAAGCTTTTATTTAGTTTAACCGGTTAAACTAAATAAAAGCTAGTAAAAGAGGAAACATTTTTATCTCAGTTACTAATTTCCGCTGTTAGACGCTGACGGAGCCGCGGATAAGAGTTGTTGATATCAAAGGATGTGCCGGGTCGTCGCGTCGGGCTACCCTTAAAGACGCCAGGGTTCACAAACTAACCCTCGGGCGGTGACGCAATTTCCGGTCAACGAACAGTTCTCGGAACTTGAAAAGGGCGGGCTTCGTTGCGTTCCCAAAGTGGTCTTGTAAAAAGGTCAAGCTTGTAACGTGTATAGATATTTTATAGAAACATAATTTAGAAAGTTGACAGTTTGGTAGTAGTGCTTTCTTATTAATGGAGATAGAGCCTCATGGGCCCTCCAGATTTAAATGCCGCTTTTAGCGTGATTATGGGCGGAAAGGATTCAAAATAGTGATGATAGGCGGGAGCGTTCTCTCTCTTGTTCTCGATTACCTTCCTTAGTCGCCTCTTACGACACCCGTGGGTAAGAAAAGGGGTGGTCACAAATTGTATTCTCCTCTGCCGTCATCACACGGCCAACGTGTAGTCTTAGTTATTTATTTATTTATAAATCACAAACAGATTAACATTTATACACCAAAGCATGCCCACCCATCGCCATATAAACGTAATTATTACCCTTCCGTCCTCACAAGATGGCGCAGTAGGTTTCGATTAAAACCACGGAAAACATTAAAATCTTTTATTACTATTATTTGAACAAAGTAGTACTCTAACTAATTAAATATGATTTTTATCAGCTGCAATAGAAATTTTTTTATCACTTTCTTTGTCTATTTCACAAAATTCTGAAATATTTGTCTTAAAGCACAATTTGTGGTTTTAAATTATGTCACTAGATGGCATTTTGTTTGCTTTAAATGTTTTCTGTGGGATTACTTACAAAGATGGCAGCACCGTCTTTACTTTCTAAGCTTACTAAACTAACTCAAGAATAGATAATACAAATGATACGTGTAAGTAGATTATAATATATTGTAATAATGTTGTAATATTCAATCAACATTTATTTCTATGTACCACATGGTACCACAGAGTAAAATATACTACGTACACTGTGTTCAAACAAAATTGTAGGTATTCGTGTCCTTCTCTGCTGCACATTTTTTATACATACAAGACAAATGTTTAGGCATAAATGAACTTTGTATATAGGCCTCCGAACCCGAAGTTATTCAAAATTCTGCTGGGGAAATGTTTGGACTTTTTCTAGATCTCATAAACGGTTTTTGGAATATAGTCTTGATTTTTTACACACATGGCTATTAATTTGTGTTGTCAAAACAGAATCCAAAAAACATAACCACTTACATCTTATCTTATACCTTTATACGAGCAATTCTTGTATATTTATTTAAGTATATGTATTAAATTTATTTCTGTGATCTCGGAAACGGCTCTAACGATTTCGCTGAAATTTAGTATATGGGAGTTTTCTGAATGTCGTCGCTAATTTCGTCCCACTAGCCAATTAGCTGTCTAGTCTAGTTGTTTTAAGATGCGAACGGCATATAGGTATGATTGTTACGGGTTCAAATCCCGCTCGGTGACCGACTTTTGTTTTTTTTTATATGTTATATATAATTTTTTAATTTTTATTGTTTTTAGACAAGTTTAAAAAAGTTTATGTAGATTATCACCTAAACACCACCATATCACAATAAATAGTAATAACCGAGCAAAGCTCGGTCGCCCAGGTACTATATAATAATAATAAATATAAACATAAAAGTAGGTATTCTGGTTCTAGTAGTAGCAAGCCTGTGTCACTCCCCGTTTAGGTATCGAAAATATACCTACATTATTACTATGCGCGCGTGCGGATCAACACGTACCTACCCCGTGTACCTACTCGTACCAAAGCGAACGCCGCGCCGGTCGCGCGGGCCTCACGACCAGCGGACCGGCGGGGCGGCGTCGCCGACGGCCACCACATCCATAGGTACCTATAGCAGGTAAGTCAGTCGCATCGTACGACTCGTATGTAGGTACCTTCGAACTTTAGCAAATTCCCAAGAGCTATGAATATGATTGGAAAATATGGTAGGTAATTTTAGTTGTATTATGTTCTACAACGTGGAAGGGACATGCCCGTAATAAATCGAACCACAGGCTTTACTAGATCACTATATTTAAATTAACCTTTGCTGTATTGCTGTCCCACTGCTGAGCAAAGGTCTCTCCCATTTTTATGTTATATTAAACATTATATTAAACATAATATGTAAGTAAAATAAAATTTTACATTCCCATACCATTGTATGGAAATGTCGATTTCTTTTCAGGTTTTGACTAAGGTATAGTATATAATTTAATTTAATTTTACTATGATAGTCTAGTACCTATTGCCCATGGTTCGATTTGTTAAGGGTATGTCCCTTCCACGTTGTATACACATTCCGTCACATTACGTTACCTACATTATGTTAGTAATTAAAAAATATTATTATCTTTGCACATACCTACCTACCTATTTTGCTTAAGTAGAATAGACACACACAGTTCTTTTAAGATTACATGCATCGAACTAAAAATATTCATATCAATCAAGTAAAGCTGATCTTCAATACATAAATAAGTAGGTACTAAGTGCCTAACTATTACATTTCCATACGCTTTTTCACTTTCCCCGACAAAAAAAAGATAAACCGCCTGGCAAATAAATTAGTAATACTTATTATAGGCGATTATCACAATGCACTGACCGTGGTCTGTGCCCCGCTGCGTAGTGCGGTGCCGCCATACAAAAACGACGCGCGGGGACGCGGTGTCGGTGTGTTGTCCTATGCGTGTTTTCTGTACAAATGGACTACGTTACGTTACTTGCATACAATGCGAGCCCGCAATACGTAGCGGGGCGCGTTGCAGTGTAATCGCCATACTCAGATTTGGTCTGAGTACCAACATACCATCACATTGCAAGAGGTACAAGGCACGAAACTCTAGCGCTGACTGTTATTGCGCAGAAGTCAAAATAATAACCGGCCGCTCGCAATCGCGCTCTTTGTGTTCCGTACCATTATCTATAAAAAATCGCGTTTGTTGTATGGGAGCCCCCTTAAATATTTATTTTATTTTGTTTTTAGTATTGCAACAGAAATACATAATTTGTGAAAATTTAAACTGTCTAGCTATCGCGGTTCTTGAGATAAAGCCTGGTGCAAGACAGACGGACAGACAGACGGGCAGACGGACGGACAGACAGCGAAGTCTTAGTAATAGGGTCCCGTTTTTACCCTTTGGGTACGGAATCCTAAAATATATCTATATACATTGTCCTTTTTTATTAAGTACAAATATTTTAAGGGGTGATTTAGTCCATCATATGGAACAACTTTTCCCAATAAATGTATATCGAAATACGAAAAGAAAATTTTTATTTTCCATAGTAATGATATCACGTGACTACTTCGATTTGTATGAAAACCGAAAAAATATTTTTCGTATTTCGATATACATTTATTGGGAAAAGTTGTTCAAAATGATGGACTGAATCACCCCTTAAAATATTTGTACTTAATAAAAAAGGATATTGTATATCTCAATCATTAACTACATTTTTTTAAACTTGTCTAAAAACAATAAAAATTAAAAAATTATACATATACACGCTGACTTTTCATTGGTTTTGGAAAAAAAAATGTCGTATAGTAAATAAATTCCTCTATCCATATACGTAATCCAAATTTCTGTATGTCATAAGATAAAAAAATTGCGTAAATGATTTTCGATCGAGACCACGTAGTTATACGCCGGCCGCCTACTGCGTAATGTCGATGACCCCGGCCGGCCGGCGGGCGGTGTATGGCGGCGGTACTACTAATTGACCTCACAATTTTACTTTCGAGTTTTAGTCAACATTTTTTGTTTCTGAATTTTTATTTTGACCAGCTAATTAGGTCTTACTAACGATGCCTATGAAGTGGCCTTCGGCTTCAGAACCAATAAAAAATCACCGTGTATAATCTTAAACTTATAAAAAACAACTATAGTAAGTCATCAAGCGGGATTCGAACCCGTAATATTCTTTTTTACCGTCCGCATTTTAAACCGCTGGACTAAATGGATATTAACAAATGGTACGAAATTAGCGACCATATTCTGCGTGGAAAAAAAAACGCATGAAAACTCGAAAACACGCGGTTTCCCAAACAAAAAACTAATCTAGATAGATTGTTTACCCCCGAAAACACCCTATACCAAATATCAGCGAAATCGTTAGAGCTGTTTCCGAGATCAGAGAGACACACAACACAACACAACACCCTCGAACGCGGAGTCACTAAACGAACAATTTTTTGTATGGAAAAAAATCGTTTAGGTGACTATGCGTTTCAAAAATAGCACTTCAGGATCTTTTGCCTAAACATACGTTTTCTCACTAACGCCATCTAGTGACGAATTCTGAAACACTTACAATATGCTTTCGCGGCTTTGGCTAGTCCTGTGTGCTGCCATCTCTGCGAGACGCTGGAACTAGAAACGCCTACTCAATTTGCCTACTTACGGCCGGTCCAAAAGTTTCTATGGCGTTGGGTATCTGTTACGTTAGTAATTATATTATCTTTGACCAAAGCATCTGCACTGTAGTCAAAAAATAGGTACAATATTAATAGTCAATATGATAAAATAACATAAAATAAACAACATGCACATTAATCGATATTCATTAAAAAATTCAAATAAACAATGTCATTGAGTACTATACTAACAATAACTCAATATGTCAATAAATTTTGCATAAATACATTTACTGAGTCACTAAATACATCCAGTTCAAAATGTCTAACGAACATGTCCCCAAGTAGTTGCAGGGCTCGTCGCAGGAGCATTTTTTATAATTTACTAACGTAAAAGATACCCGAACCCATAGAAACTATAGTAGCTCCCGTAAGTAGGCAATACTGAAGTAGCAGATAGGCACACAAAGATGGCAGCACACGCGACTAGGAAAAAAGTGACAGTGTTGATAATGCTTAAAAATATTTATTGCATTTCATATAAGTCGTATTTAATTAATTAGAGTACTACTTTATTTAAATAATAGGAATAAGATTCCAATGTGTTAATTACTAACATAAAACGCCATCTAGTAAGGAGGATGAGAAATAATTACGTTTATATGGCGATGGATAGGCATGACTGAAGTTTAGCTGTTAGCCGAAATTTAATTATTTCGGGCGTCGGTTAGACGTCGGGCAAGATTTGCCGAACTTCGCTAAAGGGCCTGATAAAGTTATTGGGTTAGTTTCGGCTCGGTCTGTTCCCTACAACAAATCTTATTAAAGTTAAAGAGGAGTTTATCAAGACCACACCGCATAAAACTTTGTTTTGATTTGCTAATCTTCTTATCGAAAGTGTTAGTAGCTGACGCTAGTTTTAGAAGTTTCAAGCTGCCTAAATCAGACATGGATTATTCTGAAATATTTTTATTGGAACTGATTATCTATAAACGGAAAAGGCATCAGACACGGATTATTTTCAAATATTTTTATCGGATAAAGAACATATATACATTAATAATAGATTTAAATAGCATTAAAATGTTCGAAACTTCGGAACAATACCTAAATTAAAAATATGAGATGAGAAATGTATAATAAATATATAACACGAGTATGATTCGAAACTCACACCCCTCAAGACTGCACCTAGAGTGCATTTCTCTGAAGTGAATATGTGATGACGAAATTCCTCAAAGTGATTAATTCATCAAATATTTTTGATTTAGATAGACAAATACATAGTTATGTGATTTGTGTGTTCAAGTCATTGTATCGATCATATTTTTTAATTTAGATAGACGTCATTGTATCGGTCTCGGTATCGGAATTAGCATTCGCTCAGGGTCATTCGCAGCCGTGTTTACTGAAATTGTGACAACTCGTGCTTGATATCTGTCACGTATACGATCGTGACTCACTTTAACGATACTATCGATGAAATCCCAGCCAGTGCAGACTCCTAAAGTACGAGTTTATTCGCTAAAAATCAAAAACCCCGTCGGTAAATTACGCCATCTATTGATGATAAGCAGAACTACCGATACGACTTGATATCCGTAGCAAGTTATATTATTTGGTAAAGAAAGCCCCGATAACCTCAAATAATTTTAAAACGGCAGAACAGATTTTCATCAAACATAGCTAAGAATCACGCTTAAAAGTAAGAGCACTTGCTTTCACGTAAAAAAAATATCGCATCGAAATCCTTCCATCCGTTCGAGTGTTACCATGACACAGACAGACAGACAGACATACCGACTGACATTCATTAAAGTCAAACTTACTGGGTTTCTTTCGGCGTAATCTTCCCAGCAGTGGTCGTTCCGAAACGCTAGTAGTTTTTAGCTTTTGCACTAAAATAATATTTTAAAAAATGACCTTCAATAAGAGATAAATTTATCCTACATTGAATAAAAAAATTTTGACTTTGACTTTGGCTTAAAAATCATGCTAAACGCTGCACGGTTAAATTAGTCGGAAATTTTACAATTTATGAATTTACATACATACATACATACTATCACGTCTTTATCCCTAATGGGGCAGACAGAGTATGAATTTACAACCACCGAATTCAAGAGTGAGACATTGAAAGAGGAGATAAGTTGATAATTAAAACGGTAAATATATGCTCGTGCTGCGGACTTGCGTGTTAAATATTATTGCAAATATTTGGCGGCTGTATATATTGCTGATAGTGTCGGACCGGTTTACAATGTGTTAAACAGGATGGCATATAAGCATATATTTGACTATTGTAAATTTCAAGCACCCATGTAGCATTCTTATACACATATACCCACTTATTATAAAACGCAGACTAACTTTGATACTATGTTTAAACCTTTTTATTTGGTCGGATAATGGTTTAAACCTAGTAACAAAGTAAGTTGCGTTTTGTAATAATAAGACGGATAAAGTCTCAAAGAATAAAAAAACTGTAATTTTATTTAACTTGCAACGTAGTGTTCATTTCTATACGGAGATAGGGAAATATTTATGTTATTAATGGTAGTTTATTGCCAACCATATTTCACCCACTGACAGCTTGCTTCTAGAATTTTTATTTTATTTTTCATGACTTTTTGCGTCCACCTTTGACAAGGAAACATTATTTTAATATAACACTGCTTACCTTAAAAATCTGTTAAATTAAGGTACCAAACAATCTTCTTATATTTAAGAGCTGGGCTCTTGTCGGTGGAGTGCTTTCCATGTCTCTCTTCCTTCCGCTAAGTTCTTAACCTCTTTATATGTTTTCACGTTTAATTTTTCTTTTATTTGGTCTATAAATTTTCTTCTGGGTTTTCCTACTCCTCTCTTTCCTTCTATTTTTCCTTCCATTATTGTTTTAAAGAACGCATCGTGGAGTAGTAGATGACCGAACATTTTCCCTCTTCTATTTTCTATAATTTGTATTATTTGTCTTTTCTCTCTCACATCTTCTATTACCTTCTCATTTGTAATTTTTTCTGTCCAACTTATTTTTTTCATTCTCCTCCAGCAGCACATTTCAAATGCTTCTAATCTATCTCTACTCTATCCTTTTTGGTCATCGTCCACGTTTCACATCCATACAAAGCAGTGCTCCATATAAATCAATACTTAAAATAAAACAGTAAAAAAAGTGCTCCATATAAAAAACATTAAATATATTTCCAAAAAAAATATTGGGGGCGATTGAGACGTAGTAATAGAGTAAGAATTTAAAAAAAAATGTCTGTCTGTTTGTCTGTATGTCTGTTTGTCTGTTTGTCTGTTTGTACACGCTAATCTCCGGAAATAATGGACGGATTCGAATGAAACTTTTTTTGTTATATAGCTATTAAGCCTGGGCAACATATAGGGTATAAATGATTTTGAAAAATGGAACACCTCATGCAGAACCATAATGGTCCAGCTAAACTATAAGAGATATAAAAATGCCGTCTTAGTAAAAGTTGTTCAGCCTGATGAGCATTTTCCAGAGACATAAAGTCCACGCGAACGAAGTCGCGGGCTTCGGCTAGTGTTTTAATAAATCTTTTACGTAAACTTTCTTTAATACCAGAACAAAATATATATTTTTTACTCTTAAATGTACTTTTTGCAATAGCAATCCTCTTTTATTAAATACAGACAAGATCATTTTTTAAAAAGAACAAATAATTATTATAAAATACATTTGCTTATAAATAAAATATTTCTTCCAACGCACCACATCAAGGCAACGTACCCAATATACTGGCAAAATTCCCTCGTTGCACAGCGAGACTTATTGGTTGAGCAAAAAAGCTACCAGCCCTCGGGTCACCAGTTGCCTCGATGAGACGCGTTGTGATGTCCCTTAAAAACAACTTACCTTCAGGGCCCCAGGGACCCATCGTCTCCACTGCGAATGGAAGAAAAATGTAACTGTCTCCCAGATCCTCTTTTTAATATCTTCTGAGCATCTTGCCAAACAATGTCAATCATTAATATTAATTTTTAATGTTTTCTTTTTAACCCATAAACTTACTAGACGGGCTTGACAGGCATGAAGTGGCACCTTCGCAAACTAAATAGAAATTCATCAAAAATGAAACTTGAAAAAAAAAATACATGGCGACAATACCTTAAGGTATTATGCTGAAGCCAAAAGATAGGTAAACGTATTAACATTTTTTCTTTTCTTAGAAAAGATTATATACAAACACAAATCATTGCACTTTCATACAAAAGTGTGCAGCCGCCCGGGCAATTTGTATGGGAATGTCGTTTTTTTTTTTTTTTTTTTTTTACCGTTATTTAATTTCTTATAATATAATATAGTGATCTAGTATAGCTTGTGGTTCGATTTATCACGGGTATGTCCCTTCCACGTTGTATATTCAGACATCAGAAATGGATATGTGATAAAATCTCTGACGCGTATGACGTATAAAGATTATATAAGTTATATAAGCATTGACTAGTCGCATTTCAATGATAAAGAGAATGTATGTGGTATTATCTTACTTTTATTACCACACTACAATGACTCAGGTTACACATGTAGCTAGTACTAAATCATAAATCCGCTTTGAAATTACACGTATATCGAAAACATTTCGTCAGAGCAGAGTCACGAGTGACTTGTATTGGTGATAAGCGATAACAAATCCTAGATAAAATACTGATATCGACTGATTTATATACTTCTACAAGTAAATTGGGTGAGGCCGTCCTGAGTTAAATGCATCTAAACAACTCAACTCAGTGACGTTTGCTTGACTAGTTTCATATCGAATACCTAATACTAATTGCCGTGTGGTTTCCTGCAGAGTAGAATAGGGCCACTCCAAGTCCACCCATAGATGTCGTAAAAGACGACTTAGGTAATACAAGCTAAACAAAGCTTATAAACATCAAGGAGACCTCTCTGGCCAGCGAGGAGAGTGTAGACCAAGTCTTCTGGCTACTTTAGCCAAGTATGGCTCTAATAGTATAGAGAGGGTCGTGGGGACAAAAAGACCTGATGATGATGATGATGAACCTTCGCGAAGTCTAGACAACTTAGTGACGTTCAGCCTATCTTACCACGTTTCTGCACTGAGCTTTTTTTTTATAAAACGCTATGTTATCGCTACTTCTATGTTATGTTATTCTCTGGCGTAATCATGAGTAGTTAATTTTGTATTAAATCCCAATTTTAACGACTATTTAAGTGACACGTTTCTACACCGGGTTTTAGTTTCAACACCGGGTTTTAGTTGATAAAATTCGTCTAGACAACTTGTTGACATTTAATCGTTACTCACTGTGATTTATTATATAGGCAGCTCGATGACGCTACAGATTTTAATGCTGAGTATTTGTTCTTCCGTGGCTTTGATCGCTTGAAGTTCAATTTGTCACCGTCACGCCGAGGAAGTAAAAAGCTTTTGTATTGAGTGAACTTTTTTCTCTGAGAATACAACTCTGGTTTGAACAATTTTTAAATTCTCTCGTATTTCGGTCGCATCCTTAGGCGTGGTCTCCATGGGTAAGAGAAACCCAGGAGTTGATATCCTACTAATATAATAAATGCGAAAGTGAATTTGCATATTTGTTTGTTTGTTTGGTACCACTCTACGCTTAAACCACTGAACCTCTTTAGATGAAATTTAATATGGATATAGTTTTATACCCAGGGAAGGACATGGGATGGTTTTTACCCCGAGATTCCCACGGGGAGCGAAGCTCACGGACAGCTAGTAGTATATACTAGTAAGTCAATACATCAATTCGCCGCCATGATATCGCCGTGTGGTGATACGTTCATAGAGACAGTATAGACTCAGTTGGCACGACGATTGTATCGTTGCAATTCTCTCGCTCTTGGTAGCAACGCTAGCTTCGCTTATGAGCTTTGTGGCTTTTTCTTCCTCACCTGAGTGATCGGCATCCTTGCTGAAAAATGAAACAAAATTAAAAATTTGCGAGAAACAAGGGGATCCCTTGGCATCTAGTATCTCTTTTTACTGTGTTGTACGTTTAAACAGCGGTTTGTTTTGCAAAATTTTAAAGAAAGTCCTTCAGGTTGGGAAGTTGTAGTGGACTCGTCAACAAACTTAATTAGTTTCCAACAGTTTCCCATACATGACCAGTTGATCTAAAGAGTGGCAGTCACGAATGATTCACCATTTCAACCTGTTTTCTGTCAACATTAAGTTCCGTTTCGTCACCATTTCAAGGTAGTGTTTAAAGTTCACGATTGTAGATTCTTTATGTGATTCAGAAATGAGTTTGCACTTTTGACTTTATTTTATTTGCGCAATCAAATGAGCGAAGCTGGCGTAAGATGATAATAAATGTAGTGTCTGTTTTGTACAAGGTTTATTTTCTTTCTGTTGGTGATGACCATTTCTTGATATGACCACTTCTTGACATCACCACCTCCCGATATGACCACGTTTTACTTAGTATTCTTTAAAAAGACTTTATGATTGTTTATCCTATCAAATTGTTGAAATAACACGTAAATTTGGCTCATTCACCCTACCCACAAATGAATCTTCTTTCTTCGCCTGTAATATATTCCTATCTATACTTATGTAATATATATTTTTATTATACCGGTTTGTGTAACAAATGGTAAAGGGTTTCCCCCTTTGCTCAGTAGTGTGACATATACAAAGCGGAAGGGACATACCCGTAATAAATCAAACCACGGGCATATACTATATAGATCACTATAGTATAATCTTATACCTTTAAACGAGCAATTCTTGTATATTTATTTATATTTTTCTGTGATCTCGAAAACGGCTTTAACGATTTCGCTGAAAATTGGTATATGGGGGTTTTCGGGGGTAAATAATCGATCTAGATTAGTCTTATGTTTGGAAAAACGCGTATTTTCGATGTTTGAGATGTAACCGAGCAAAGCTCGGTCGCCCAGGTACTAGAGTTAAAATAAGAGACATCAAATACAAAAAAAAACTACATTTCCATACGAAAGAGTGCAGCCCTCGGGAATTTCTAGAGGAAAGTCGATTTTTGTTTACTATTGTCATCTAATATAGCCAGAAAAATCAGGTTATAAATTCTATGTCCATTAAAAAACAGTTCTCCTTTATACATTGTCATAATAACAGCTACATACTACATACGGGTTTATTTGTACGGAAATATCTTCCGGTTTACTACACAGTTATTAGTTACAGCTATCCGAAAATTGCTACTAACAAATTTACCAAACTAGTTACTATGCGGGCTGCACGAAATAGTTTGTTAACTAAAACAGTGTTGGTTTTGCACATCGCATATTAAACAGCGAATTTGGTTAATTTGCGTCGGATTTAGAGCTGGTATATAGTTTTGTTTATTAATTATTGACTTTAAACAGCATTATAATGCTCGGATTTATTATTCAAAATAAAACATGCGATGAAAATTTTGCCACGAGTGGGATTCGAACCCACGACCCTCACGTTAAGGGTCCTCCCCGCGCCAACGACCTTGAAAACACAAAAAAATTAATTTCTCTTTCTGTAAGTGAGATTATCAGAAACCCTCGTACAAATTTTTAGCTAGTATCCTTAAGTTTCATTAGAACCTCGAAAATCATTGAAATAAAATACCCTGAATTTTCCTTTGCATAAAATACTAAAAACGGCCATTTTTGACTCTTTTTGTAAAGGTTTCTAAACCAGATAGTATTTCAATGACTTTCGAGGTTCTAATGAAACTTCAGGATACTAGCTAAAAAGTTGTACGAGGGTTTCTAATAATCTCACTTACAGAAAGAGAAATTATTTTTTTTGTGTTTTCAAGGTCGCTAGCGCAAGGAGGAGCCTTAACGCCGTGAGTGCACTACCAATTGTGCTACCGTGACGAATTTTCTTATTAGATAACAGACGCATTTGAAGCAAGCGTTATTCTTCATTACTACTCAACTAAACTATTTAGAAGTGTGACTGTTCAACTTAATTTAATAACGTTAACATGAGGGTCGTAAAAACACGTAACAACTAAAAACACTTAATTAAAATTAAGTGTTTCAGTTGTAGTAAGATACTATTTCATAACATTTGCGCGCATTCCCGATCGAGAGTTTCTCCGAAAATGCTAATCTTATGAATGGGCAATGTGGCTAGCAAAATAATAAGGAGATTTGTCCTGTTTATATGGAATATAAAGCCACAGGCTAGGTCTACCCCGTCAGGGATAAAGACGTGAAAATATACTTATCTGTATTTGTGATTTGTACGGAGCTGAACTGTAGGTCGTATGGCGCCATAACCATCCATAGATTAACCTTAAGGGTCCTCCCCGCGCTAACGACCTTAAAAACACAAAAAAATTAATTTCTCTTTCTGTAAGTGAGATTATTAGAAACCCTCCTACAACTTTTTAGCTAGTATCCTAAAGTTCATTAGAACCTCGAAAATCATTGAAATAAAATACCCTGAATTTTCCTTTGCAAAAAATACTAAAAACGGCCATTTTTGACTTTTTTTGTAAAGGTTTCTAAACCGGATAGTATTTCAATGACTTTCGAGGTTCTAATGAAACTTCAGGATACTAGCTAAAAAGTTGTAGGAGGGTTTCTAATAATCTCACTTACAGAAAGAGAAATTAATTTTTTTGTGTTTTCAAGGTCGTTAGCGCGGGGAGGAGCCTTAAGTATTCTTATAATAGCACACATGTACGTAAATGTGTACTTACATAAAAACGATAGACATAACAGTTTACAAGATTCACCCGTCACTATTTTCCTCTAGTAAGTCGATAATATTAAACCGTACCGCTAATAACTAGTAATTAAGGCTAACAGTTTCCTGCTCTATGCAAAATCAATTTGAATCATAACATTCAGGCAGGACATATAATAATTACGCGTATAATTATGTCGTACAGTACCAGATCGGAAGACGCTTTGGATCTCATCTGTAAGCACGGAACGATGCTATCCTTTTCTGGCGCTCAAAACCGTTATTTGCTAGAGCGAGTTAGAGCGACGGAACGCTTCAGCACCGGCCGTACTGAATGAGTATGAGTATATAGACACGTGAAATATTTACGGCAGTAGTGTGTGTAACGAATAAAAGGAAAACTATCAGAGGGTTTATAAATTAAAGAGTTACAACTATAATCGGCCAACGTATAAAATGTATTTGGGGAAATGAAAATTTCGTACAAATTTTTTTGGCGTTAAACCATGAGGCGTGAACTCACAGACAGTATTTGGTCGGTTTGTTATTGAATTCTAGTGTTTCACTAATTGAGGCTTGAGGCAATGTGGTGGCGTTTAGCCTTGCCTTTAATTGATATACCTAATAAACGCTCCATCGGGAACATCCATCGCGGTTTGACGATGGTCTCGTAAAATATTTATGGCCACGCTTCGCTACATTAGTAATGGAGCCACGTGCAAATTTCTCGGAAGTAAATACTTCCTTCCGAGAAATATGCACGGAATCAGTATCGATACTATTTGTATGACGATTTATCTTTTTGAAATCTAGACTGCGGCTTGGGACAACGAGATGACGTTATCATCATCAGGTCTTTTCAGTCTCCACTACAGGAGCACGACCCTATCTGTACTACCAGCCAGAGGAGCCAGAGGATTTGTCCCACAATCTCTTTGCTTGCCAGACATATTGGAGAGGTCTCATTGATGTTTATAAGCTTTGTTCAGCTTGTAATTCCTAAGTCGCCTTTTACGACATCCACGGAAAGACTTGGAGTGGTCCTATTCTACTCTGCCGGCCCAAGCAGCACACAACTTGTATATTATCTTTAAAAAATGTGGATTTAGGACGTTAAGATAAATAATCACTTTAATTTGGCACTAGCAAAGATTAAAATTTATATATCGGCTTGTGATAATGCTTTTTGGTATATAATAGTCTAAAAAATATATATTACAATGCCAACAGTCGTAAATTAACATCTGATAATTTTAATATAAATATCGTAACATATATCGATTATTTGAAAAGCGTAATGCATTATATTAACATTAATCAATGATCTTATAATGTCTTAAACTGTAATTAAACATTTTTGACGATTAAAACCTGTATATTGATCTGTGACTGTGTTAATAAAATGCTAATCATACACCAGCTTTGACTAAATAAGATATAATACATTTGCTTAGTTTTTTTACTTTATTAAAAAGCAAATAAAGCCAATAGCTGTATTTTGATCTAATTTAATGTATTTTTAAATACACAAGTAATAAATTGATCATAACTTAGCTTTGCAAACTGAATTTATCTGTCGCCATTTGTTTTCTTTTTTCTTTTGTTATAAAGATAATTTGAAGTCACCAAAACCTGTTCAAACAGCGTTAATGTTGATTACTTTTATTCACGGATGACCGAAAAAGCAAATAATATGTGTAAAAACTGTGTTAACAGCGTATATTTTACAAAACGTTTATATTGAGGTTATGTTTTTACAAATAATTTTAACAAAAAAGCATTTTTGCGAGGGCGCCATTATTTTTTTACCATAAACCCTATATATGTTTACAGTAAATTTATGCCCGCAGGTCCATTTCACTAAAAACACAGAATAAAGATCTCTCACGCAAAATTAATTTTCTATTTACATCACATCACATCTGCACGCCATAATATGTTGACCCAAAAAATGTGTATTTTTTTAATCTATGTGATAATATATTTACAAAGAAAATAATGGAGTACGCATTATAAGAGGATTAAATCAACATATTGTCAAATAAAAAGCTGTATACCAATCGTAATGAAGTTACAAATAATGTCTTTAGCATAGGGATATGTTCTTTACTGACTTTAGTAAAGGTAATATACAAAAGTTGTATTGTCATTAAACTGCTGATATAAAAGTTAAGGCTGGCTAAGTTGGGGCCCAAATTAAACGTAAAAGAATCGTACAAAAGTTATAATGCTAAAATACGATTTCCATATAATGCTTTGTGCATTATTTCATGCTGTTATATGTTTGATATAATGCTGTTTTGTGCTGCTTGGGGGATACCACACGGCGGCGGAGATGGCGTTAGCCCTACCCTTATCCCAATAGATTGTATAATAAATGCTTTTTTGCGAACTTCCATCGCAGTTGGACGATGGTCTCGTAAAATATTTACGACCTGTCGACCTATATATATATATCTATATTATTTAAGAGCTGTTTACGACCTGTATAAAGGTAAATTTCCGCAAGACACCACCACGCTTCGCTACATTATTAATGGAGCTACGTGCGTATTTCTCGGAAGGAAATATGAATTCAATATCCCTACTATTTGTATGACAACGTTTCCTGAAAGATAATAATAATGATTTATGTTATTATCAATGTTTAGTTGTGCATGTAGGTAATTCATATCTGTTTTAATAGGCAATTTCTATGCAGGATTGCTAAATGATATAAGCGTAATTAGAAAATAATTACGTTTTGCCCATCAGCGTAACAATACCGGACATTGACCTTTGTCCGTCTTATATCAGAACCAAACATTAGTAATGCTGTTTCTGGTCATTGCTGCAAAAAAGGCGTATTCGTTTGAAAAAAAAACATAAAACGAGCGTAATTTATGTACTGATAGTAGTGCATAAGCTGAAACACTGGACATTGAGCAAACAGACGGCCCAGATGTGTCGCTCTAGTTGACGGCTTTGCCCATTGTTTGTTTAACAGCTCTATGACATGGAAAGAAACGCCATTTCTCATTCATTTTACGCATGAGTTTGAAGTTTGAACAGTTTTTACGAAAATGAAAAGTACATATGAAATCATTCGTATTTTTTCATTGTTTAAACATACCTGCCCATTTTTCGATTTTCTGATCTTTTACTGTTAACATTAAGCGTGATAAAAGAATCTAATAGGTATATACTAATCTATGTACACTGTATGTGTGCTAATCTAACACTATTACATCTTTATCCCTTATATAGCGCAGATAGCAATATAACATAAATACAGAAAACTTAACCTATGCGAAACCCTTGCCGTAGTAAGACGAGTCACTAAAAAAATAGGGTTCCGCTTGTCGATTCAAAAGATGATTTACACTTTAAACACGACCATAAAAAAAAATCTACAGCAAAAAACTAGTGTTTACAAATGAAGTCGTTACACGGGTCATTTAACGCCATGGCTAAAGATCAATGGCCTTGTTGTCGGCCGGTCAGTTTTCCTTCGCCTTACAGGTCACTCGGGTAACAATAACCGCGAATGTGCGTTTTATTATGCGGTGTTTTAGCTATAATTTCTTACTAATAATATCATTTTTGGCCAATAATAGTATATGCATTTTTAGGGTTCCGTAGCCAAATGGCAAAAACGGAACCCTTATAGATTCGTCATGTCTGTCTGTCTGTCTGTCCGTCCGTATGTCACAGCCACTTTTTTCCGAAACTATAAGACCTATACTGTTGAAACTTGGTAAGTAGATGTATTATGTGAACCGTATTAAGGTTTTGACACAAAAATAGAAAAAAAACAATAAATTTTTGGGGTTCCCCATACTTAGAACTGAAACTCAAAAAAATATTTTTCATCAAACCCATACGTGTGGGGTATCTATAGATAGGTCTTCAGAAATGATATTGAGGTTTCTAATATAATTTTATTCTAAACCGAATACTTTGCGCGAGAGACACTTCCGAAGTGGAAAAAAGTGTGTCCCCCCCCCCCCCCGTAACTTCTAAAATAAGAGAATGATAAATCTAAAAAAAATATATGATGTTCATTACCATGAAAACTACCAACGAAAATTGGTTTGAACAAGATCTAGTAAGAAGTTTTTTTTTAATATGTCATAAACTGCAATTTACCTTTCATTCAATTAACTCAAATATAAAAATTAAAAAAAATACTACGGAACCCTTCATGAGCGAGTCCGACTCGCACTTGGCCGCTTATTTATTCATTTATGCTGTTATAAAAAATAAATATTTAATAAGATTGACAGGTCGCTCGGGTAACAATAACCGCGAATGAGCGTTTTATTATGCGGTGTTTTAACGATAATCATTAAATTCTTGGTTATGGACAACTATTTATATGCATTTTCAATTTATTTATGCTGTTTGGATTAAATGATCATTTTATTTTGGTTATAATAAATGAATATTTAATGTGATCGACAGTCACTCGGGTAACAATAACCGCGAATGTGCGTTTTGTTATGCGATGTTTTAGCGATAATTATTAAATTCTTGGTTTTGGACAACTATTTATATGCATTTTCAATTTATTTATGCTGTTTGATTTAAATGATCAATTTATTTTGATTATAATATCTTATGTTGTAATATTTAATAAGATAATAATAAATGTTTAACAATATTGACAGGTCACTCAAGTAACAATAACCGCGAATGTGCGTTTTATTATGTGGTGTTTTAGCGATAATTTCTTGGTTATAATATAATTTTTGGACAACTACGTGTATTATATGCATTTTCAGTTTATTATCTATGGTGTTTGATTTTAATGATCATTTTCTTTTCACATTTGTATTTCGCGGAAATTAATATAAGGACCTACCTTGTTTATTTTATCTTGTGCAATAATCGAAATTTGGTTTTTGATCATGTCTCGTCTCTTTACTTGACGAACCGATCTCTTTGGCGGGCGACCTCAAAGAAACCTTAAATTATTTTATTATTTTTTTACATCTCCCTACTTAACATTAACTCCGTGTTCGTAATGCATCGCTGTAGTTGTGTCCATTATTGTATTTACATTAATGCAGTTCCCAATTAAAGAAACTTGATTGCATGAGGAGTTCTTGACATGCTTCCAAATTTGTCCATAAAGTTGATATTAATAGCTTCTTGTATGCTCGATCGAAATACGGTGAAATTCGCTCAGATCAAAATAAAGTATACGAGTAGAAGAATAACTCGTGTATGGAGAGCACATAATATACAGTTTACATAACATTGTTTCACGTTGACTATTCTCGTTGACAATAGTCAATTAAACATTTATTGATGCAGTATTTGTGGATAAACGATCAAAACATTGCTACCATTTTTAAGGATTTTTGTTTCGATTGCTAGCGTGTTTAGACGATACCTTTATACGATACATTGATGTCTTTCTTGTTTTCTTAGTGTCCGCTAAGTGACGCGGGCGCACGCGGCGGGTTTCAGTCTATCTCTGTCATTAACTAAGTGCGAAAGAAATAGCAGAATCCGTCGCGGATCATCGGTCTCTGTCGAACGTAGCGCGACAGAGACAAATTGAACCCGCAATGTGTGCCCGCGTCACTTAGTGGACGCCCTTCTATGTGCATTGCTTTAGAGCACATATTGTTAAAAGTTACATACACAGATACTCGTATCACGCCTATTTCCCATAAATAGGCAGAGATTTTACACCTCCACATGCTACGGTCCTGTCAGACCTCTTGATCCACACCACAAAATTTATACAAGTATTACACTTACAGAACAAAATCTAAGGTCCCGCGCAATATGAGCAGGCCCTAAGATTTTCCGTTCTGTTATTTTATGCTTATATTAATTTTGTGTCCACACCAAACATTTATGTCATGTGCCCTCCGGTTAAAGTACCAGTTCTGTACTATAATTATTTGTGACCTGTCTATAAAAGGCCACAATATTTACGAATAATAATTCTCCAGGCATTGGTAATGGAGGCGAGGCCGGGTATAAATGTCCAGCTGTTTTATTGTACAGTGTAACCGACGTTTATGTCTCTCATCTGCGTTTATTGCGGCCGTCGTCTGTGTATTTAGTTATTAGAGTTGTTACTTCCTAGGCGACAACTGGACCACGGAGACAGTCATATACACGCTGACTTTTCATTGATTTCGGAAAAAGAAATGATGTATAGTAATTAAATTCCTCTGTATCTATATACGTAATCCAAATTTGTGTATGACTTACAATAAAAAAGTTGCGAAAATGATTTTCGATCGAGACCACGTAGTTATGTCTCTAAACTGCCGCGTGCGGTCGATGACCTCCGGCCGTCCGGCCGGCGGCGCCTAGCGACGGCACTACTAATTGATCTCGCGATTTGACTTTAGAGTTAACATTTTTGTTTCTGGATTTTTATTTTGACTAGCAAATTGAAATACCTACTTGTAAGTCGGATCACAATTCAATATTATGAAGTCAATTACCTGTTCTGATGATGGAGCCGGGAGATATTACCTTGGCCTCACAATAAAAGCCAGAACATTTTTTTCGAAACTTATTTTGAGATAAACATGTACCTAGATAGTACTACTTACTAGTAATTGTATCTACATGCCACCTGGCATTAAATAAAGTTATAGCGAGAAAAGAAATAATATCTTTCACGTTATGTCTGTCAGTTGCTATTTGATAGGCAGATTGTATGTAATATTCACAACAAAATTACGAATATTAAACATCTAACTACCCGTAGTTTCAGACTACACTCTATTATACACGCTGAAACTTTGTAATTAATAGTTAATATTCCTCGCTTGAGGAAAATTGAAACGGCAACAAAGAAAAGTAGTAGTTACATAAAGTTTTCATAGCGGGTGAACGGCCTGCAACCAAGGCGAACGCTCTGAAGTCTTCAGTTATTCATGAACCACAATACAGGCCTACTTGCGAGAACTGTAGTTGGCGTCGATAATATCGACTTGGGAATTTTGAAGTTTTGAACACAGACAATCGAGTGCTATCTGATTGTATCTTTTGATGGCATGTACGTAACACATGTATTTGTATAGCTATTCGACGTAGCTTTTCATTAGTATGAAAAAACCGAGCGTCAGTGACGTGTTTTAACTAACTCTTTACAGGGTAGGTATTCATCTTATCTATACTCCATTTGGTTAGGTATTTAAATAAATGTAAACAATCTTGACATGTCTTATTATTCAAATATACACTTGATAAATCAATACCTTTGCAAATTACAAAGTAATTATGTAATTTATAATTTATAACATATTTACTTTGTAATGACAAAATTATCTATTATCTTTACTTTGTAATGACAAAATATAAAGTCTGTCTGTCTTGCCTTGCCTGTATGCCAAAACAACAAATTCAGAAATAAAGGAAAATATAAAATC
This sequence comes from Acrobasis consociella, assembly GCA_963555685.1. NCBI lineage: Eukaryota > Metazoa > Arthropoda > Insecta > Lepidoptera > Pyralidae > Acrobasis > Acrobasis consociella. Next base: position 3,721,063 of record OY743106.1, read on the forward strand.
GTGAAAAAGACATGTCTCAATACATTTGATGTAATCTTTAAAACACGTGTTGGCAATGTCGAGTATTAGAAAACTGTCATAACATTTATTGTTCATTGTTAGTCACAGATTTTAATGTATGTGTCTCTTAAGTAGTGCCAAAAGCGAAAAATGGCGACTGAGATGAATCAAAGCCAAGGTCAGCGCGTAATAAATTTCGTCGTACGTGCAAATTGAATGCTCACAAACTCCTTTATACGCCGATCTTAAGTCCTTTGGTTCAAGCCATTGAAGTGTTCCAGAGTTCCGGGCCTTTGTGTGACGCCTTAGCACCGTGCAAGTCAAAGGCGGCCAATATACAACGTGGAAGGGACAATAAATCGAACTGCGGGCTATACTATATAGATCACTATAGTGTAAAAGAATTAAAATAACAGTTAAAAAAAAACATTTTCATACGTGTTCAGCCGCCCGGGCAATTTGTATGGGGATGTCGATTTTTTTTTGTTTTTTGGCCTTATTTTAATTTTAATATGCTATAGTGATCTAGTAAATATATTCACGCTGAATGTGGTCTTAGCGAAAACAAACCCCATCAAAAACATAATTGTGAAAATGGGACTCAAGTTCAATATCCAACAAAAGACTTGATACCTAAATGGCCACCAAATTCTATAGAGAATCCTGACCTGAGAATTTGACCTGGCAAGTTTTTTTTACCAGCAATTCTGACACCTTAGAAGAATGTAACCTTACAATGTAGAACATACATCATAAAGATTATATTAATGTTTATTTACTTTTATAAAAATTCTATGCCGAAGCGTGGCGTCGCTCCCTCTGCATAGAAAAGTGTTGTTCCGTGCTTACAGAGATATACCCCAACCCTAAACTGGCGAAACTAAACTTTTGTACTTCTAACTTAGCCACCTTTTTGTTCAACTAATTTGGGACCTCAGATCTTGTGAATGACCCCGTTGCCACAGATTACTGTCAAAGTTAATTAAAGTTTCGCGACAGCTCCCAGCAAATAGCGAGGATTTATGGAAATGTATGCAGGAGCTTAGAGCCGTGTTTTTGGAAACTTCTTTTGAGTTTCATTTTGTGTGCCAGATGAAATATTAACTTGTTTGTTTTCCCGGCTTTGTATTTTATTATATTGAGAAGTTGGATTAGTACTTCATGAGTTTGTCTAGAAAATTAGTTAAATATTATTGTGACTGACTACTAACACTAGAAGGCGACCTAAATCGCCTAGAAAGCGACTTAGGACATACTAGCTAAAACCTACTAACCTAAGAAGTGACTGTGTAGTGTAATCTAATACATGTATAATGTGAAAAGCAATAAATAAATTTAAATTAAAACAAAGCTTATAAACCTCTCCAACCCGTCTGGCCAGCGTGGAGAGTGTAGGCTAAGTCCTCTGGCTACTCTTGTCAATTATTTGGATTTAATTTGGATAGCGTAGCTTTGTTTTGCGTTTCTTGGCTCCGTCTCTCCCCAAAAGGATATGGCATAATAACGACATAATTTAATTAAGTACTACGTGGTAACATAATTATTGAAGCGTATCCTTAAAAGACTATTCATCTTGTAAAGTTCAATTATGTGTGTCTACGAGATAGTTTATTAACTCTTTAACGACCAGTCATACGCATCAAAGTATATTAAAGCCATTTATCAGGCTTTGTATATTAATGCCATGGATGTTTAGCAACAAATTTTCAATAATCGCTCCGTAAATATCTGTTTTATCTCCATAAAAAGGTTCTATTCTCGAGAGTCTTTTAGCAAAAAAGCAATTCCATTTCTAGACGTCCCAATTACTGTACTTTTTCTTACAACTAGATTTTCTCAGACGTCCCCCGCTGCGCTGAAACACTTACCGAAAGCCGCAGGACCTAACGCTGTCAGGAACAAGATATTGCTATGACGTAAGCAGAAAAGGGACTTAGTTTTGTGTCGTTTTACGTTGTTGTTTAGATTATGTCACTAATAGGGCTGTATGCTTGTTTTTAGCTTGCTCTTGTCGGTGAAGTTAAGTAGAGCTGCCTCCGTTTCTCTCTTCTTCTATTCTTCTTTCATTCTTCTCGTTGTATGCACATGATGCATGTAATCAGGTCAGGTCATCATCATCATTAGGTTTTTTTAGTCTCCACTGCAGGAGCACGACCCTATCTGTACTCTATAGTCATACTTGGATAGAACAGCCAGAGGATTTGGTATGCACATGCAGAAGAACAAAAATTAGTAGTTACTCCACGAAAATGACTTTTTCCTCATCAAAAAAGGGTTCTGTTCCCGAGAGCCTGACTTGTAAAGAACGCAATTTCCATTCCTAGACGTTCCAATTACTGTGCTTTTCCATGGAACAGGATTTTCTCAGTAAACGACATCCCGACTTCACTTAGCGCAGGCCCCGCAGGAATTAATGCTGTTACGTGCAAGATATTGCTTTGACGTAAACGAGCAAAGGGACTTATTCCACGTCCTCTTACGTTGCTAATAGGATTGAAAATGTCTAGAGTCAGATGAGTGGTCGACATGTTGGTTGGTGCTGGATGAGATTAGCACGGAATCGGGATGGGTAAATGAAGAGATATAGTGATTAGTGGTATACGTACTTAGGGCATTTTATCGTCTCATTGTTGTTCAGACAACTAGACCACTAATATAACGATCATTTACATTCTGGGTCAATTTCCGAAAAGGATTATTTCTAAGCGCTATTTGTGTTTCTGCTGGTCAAAATGTTCCTTTTGCACGTACTAGTCTTCGGTTCTTCAAATTATCTGACCATCTTGTCATTGTCCTTCTCTCGGCGTACTAATCGCATTAATGTGATATTCCTTACCAGACGGCCTCCTGCCGCGGAATCACTTAGTGAGAACCCCGTTGTCCCGCGGGCCTTGAAGCTATTACGTAAGGATATTGCTTTAATGTTATTAAGGTTTCTCGCCCTTTTCTTTGTCACTTAGGCGATTGCTAAAAGGATCTGAGACGCGTCAACTCGGAGTCAAGATTAAGGATAAGAGGTCATGAGTTGACCCATTCACAAATGCGAAGCAGAGTCATACATAACACAAGAAGTGGTAGTATGCTACCACTTCTTTATCCCTATTGGGGTAGAAAGAGCATTTTTGTATTTTGCGACTCTAAGCAGTCAGAGCCTAGTGCCGCCAGAGTTTCGGAACCCTAAAAAGCTGAAAAGCGCACTGTAAGCTTTTCCGCTTTTTCTTATCGCTTCTCGATTACTGAGAACTATCGCAGCTAAATATCTATATGGTTGTCATTTTGCTTACATTTGCACGTACAAATGCCATTAAAAATAAGGACTTCGTTCAAATATTCCCATTCGCAACTACATGGAAATATTTCATCGGTGGCTAACTGCGTACACCGCAAAATCTCGTCAACTCGGAAGTCTATATTAACTTTGATTGGATCCGTCAGTTCCCAATTAACTAGGGGAGTGTCGTCCACAGGATGCAGAGATCGAGATTGATTGACATACGGCTTGTTTGTTGGTCCACGAGATTAGGTTCTAGATAAAGTGGGTTTAATGATCGCCGGACAGTTCAGTTAGTAATTTGTTTGCTTGGAATAAGCTAGCTCTAAGATAAGCTGTAAACATCATCATTTTAGCCGCATAACGTCCACTGCTGGACATAGTCCTCCCAAAGATTTCCAAAATGACCGATCTAGAGCGATTTGCATCCAGCGCCTTCCAGTGAGCTTGGTTAGGTCGTCAGACATAATATTTACAGGTAAGCTGTAAATATGTCACGGACTAAATAAATATATAGGGACAATAACACTGATTGAGCTAGCCCCAAAGTTCGAGACTTGTGTTATGGGAAACTAACTCAACGATATTATATTTTATAACAAACACATATATAGATCACATCCAAGACCCAGGACAATTTGAAAAAGGGCATTTTCCAACTTGCCCTGACCGGCGATCGAACCCGGTACCTCTGGCACGGTCCTCTGGGTGACGGACTAGCATGGTGGAACGCCACAGAGGTAATACTAAGACGATATTAGGTTTTATGGAGTTAAAAGTTTCCAAATCATCTACATTACTGAAAAAAGAAAGCCAATGTTTTTTTTTTTAATAAAGCCATCACGTAGAAAATCCATAAGTCAGAATTTCAACGCCTAATATACCACAAGTGCCGGCCCAGCGTCGGCTTTTCATTTCTCTCTGAAAAATCGCAGACAATTCCCTCGCTCCAGTCGAGCGGGGAATAAAAATGTGCTTTCATTTGGAATTCCATCGGTCACAGTCCGGCGGTATTGGAAATGAGAGACAGAGCGAAACCCGGTCCAATTAACCTGAACTCAGGTGGAAACCGCTGTTACTTGTATGACGGATGAGATGAAACGTAGGGTTGACCGGCTTTCCCGTGATTGATGTGATTTTTCTAATGGAACATATGAGGCGGTACGTATTTTATATTACATTGACATGTGTATTTTAACCGACTTTAATCCTAATTTCGATGATAAAGGGGTTAAAAATTTATTATTATTATCTTTATTTCTGTTATATGGTCTCAATTTTCTTTCGCACAGGATAATTTTAAGGAAGGTATAAGTATAACTACTCAAATCGCTCAGTCTCTATCTGTATCTGCTCTTTTGTTCTTCTTGAGCTAAAGTAAAAGCAAAAGAGCTAAAGTAAGTAAAAACAGAGCCAAGTTTCAAGCATAAAAAAACCCGATAGCTTTTCATCAGTTGGGTACAACCCTCGTAATAAGTTCGTATTCGTTCTACACAACAGATCCGCAACGCAATCATGAAATAACGTCTCTATTGACGATGCCGGGTATTGCCGAGTGTACCAATTAGCAACGTGTCAACCTATCACTGCCAGAAACGGGGCTGTCCATGTGTGGCACTCAGTTCAAGTAGAAAACGAAATGAATAGAAAAATCCAAAATAATTTGGCAAAATGTACTGCTTGGAAGGGAGAAGGTAGCTTCTAGACTTTTGTAGAATATATATTTTTTAATTTAAGGTATAATAAGCTGCCATAGATAAAATTAACGTGCTTTCGACGTATTTTATCTATGTGAATTGCTATTGTGGTGTCATAAACAAGTTTTTTTGATCCGGATACATATCTACGACTCTGTATCCTTAAAAAATCTTAAATCGGTTATATGTACGCTAATGATCTAAGGAACGCTGTTTTTCTGACAATTGCATAAAAAAGTCTTTACTTCTTCTTTCTGGATTTTCAGTAAGTATAAGGGTTAAGGGAATTTGAAACTTCTGAAGGAAACGAAAGTTATAGATATAAGAGAACAAAGGAATACGTTCAATGCTTTGTATTTTGTTTTTTCTTACAAGACATAGGTAATTTCTAAGAAATGAGATATTATGGGTGAATTGTCCTTATAATGTACTTTAAGTACAAAGATAACAACAATGTTAGAACTAATAAGGAATAGCTACTTCAAATTTAGGTTAAAAGCGTATTATCTATTGAATTATATTGTATGCCTGATCTAAATGAATCTGTACAGATAAAACTAAGTACTGAAGGAAATGCCTGCAGTATTTCCATATGATATGATGTCTAAATCATGTTTCTTTTCATATTTTGGTTATCTTCTTGATCTCAAGCCTCTCTTATTATTCAATGTAATAATAATAACTTTACTTACTTTTCGTATTATACTTAATTAGTTTTGACTTAGCCATGTATGTAAGTAAATGAAACGTTCGTCGAAATTTTAATAGATTTTACTACACATTTAAAACAAAGGACCCCTTGAAAGGGGAAGCGGCTTAAAAGCCAAAACAACAGTGGTACCGGTATTACATCCATTGTCAAAACGGAACAAAGGACATGTAAGGGAATAATTTTAATTAGGGTCACCTTTGTTGTTCCTCGCGTTACGGTATTATTAATATTTTAATCTCATTTCCAACTAGACCACAATGAATAATACGAACAACATGTTTATTATGATAGTAATAATTAAGTACTTACCCACTGATATTTTGCGCTTTGATTCGCCATTGTACGCTGGATTGTAAGCGAATGTTGCACTCTTGAATATCTTTTGAATTTAAAGTTTTGTTTTTCGACGCAACTTATTAAATTTAATGCATTTGTACTAGTTCTTATTATTTATTTTTAAACTTAATGTTGCCAGATGATACGTATCAGTGGGGATAACGATTTACAACCTTTTTTTTTCAAGTAGATAACTTTTATGTATTCTACTATATTTTAACCCGATTCATCATCATGCTTAAGCGAATTTGAGCCCTAACTCTTGCTCATAGTGCTTATATCCTCGTGACCTCTACCTGCAATAGTAACCACAGTCTTTTGTTTACAGAGGAGGAGTGCTACCACTGCATGGCCAGCCTCGTTGCCTCCAAGGAGAAAATGTTCATCACGCAGACCAAGCTCCTCAACGAAGTCACATGGAAGACTGTCATGCAGATTGCCAAGAAACATGCCGTAAGTGAACATACATTGAGTTCATAGTTCATAAATTCATAATATATTAACGTGATCGACAACATTTCTGACTTTCAATGATTGATTCACACATAAATAATTCGACAATATTCTGACATCCAATGATTGATTCACACATAAATGATTCTTGATAAACCACCAGTCTTACAAAAAAATGCTATTAGTAAATAAATAAATCTTGTTAAAACGATGCGATTAGAACGAGATAAATATGAAAAGATCGCCAACGAAGCTCGGTACTTTTCGGTTCAGGGAGGTGGAATGGAAGGCTGAAAAGAAAATTAAACTGATGAGGAGGTGTTGGCACTTGTTGAAGAGAAACTATTTGTATATAGGTACTCATACTTCGCAAACTACTACAAACTATAAATTTTATATAGAAACTGAAAATGTTAGGGTCTTTATGATTCGTTTTCTGGAGTAATATTGGAGGTGAAAATAAGAGGAAGAAGAGACAAAGGAAGGCCTAGATACAGTTTCATAAAACAACTGAATGATCAAATCCATGTTTCAACCTACAGAGATTTAAAGGAGTTGGCTCTGGAGAGATGGAAGGGATTGGCTGCTTCACACGACAAGAGTTATTTCTATAGAATCCTTTTTAAGAAACCTGTCTAAGAGCTCGTTGATATTGCGTTCTGAGAGTTAATTCACTTAAAAGATTCATTTCCTCTTTAGTGGATACATGAGTCACCCGTGTTACTTCACTGCTCGTCATTTACGCCTAATTTACTATAACTAACGCCTATTACTGAAATAGGTACCTCTTAAGTATCTATATTTCAAACTAGGAAATTTGTTGGTGTTAGACAGTTACCTACACCTATAAAAAAATTTAAGGAGCTTTAAAGACATGTGAAGTAATTTTTCCACGTCTTGTGAAATTGTACTCTTATTTATCGTGTGTGTAAGTGGCCAACACTGGTGTCAGATTTTTCAGGCTGTTTAAGGCATCTGGCGTATCTTGACGACTGCTATACAATTATGACAGCCGGGACCAACATCATATACGTGCCTTCCGAAGAACGGAGAAGCTCGAGCAATTATTGTGCTACTTGTGGTTACCCATCCATGTAAGGACCATGCTCGGTGTAGCTTTACTTGTGAAAGCGCCAGTAATGCGCACTCCCGCCGGGCAACCGAGCTCCTCAAATTGAAATAAAGTGAAATTGTACTAATTCGAGCATAAGCACTGTGATCTAGTGAGATAATTAGTTATTGATGCATGTAGATGTAGTAAGCACACGTCAGCCAGACACAATAGTACCGTAATGACTGACACTATAACCTGGGCTATTACTGCACAACCTACGTTTATCCACGTACGATGTTATAATCATTGTGGGCTACAATAAAAATGCAAATCACGTAAATAGTGCTTGAAAAGCCGTAGAATAAGGTGTCTTATTGGTTCACTTATTTTGTATGATCTGGTCTCATTAGAGCCTGGTATTAGTAGTTCTCATTTGCCTTTCAAGTTCTCGTCAAAAGCAAGTACTTACCGAATTTCGTCAGATTGTCCGAAAGAATATTCCGGGAGGCCATCTACATTCAAAGGCTTTTCTGTCCCACGGGCGACCAATATCGTGATATTTTTTATACTATTATAGGAATCCAGAATCCTAAAGTCCTGATATTGATAGCAGCATCATTAAATGTTCTATTATATTAACATTTTAATATCGGTAAATTTGGTACTTTGGCTACTTTGAGTAGTTCAACTGCAGCCTGTGGTGTAAAGAGCTCTGTCCTAGTAAGCGAATCTATTCTAATGCCTACACAGAGCCTGGGATCATTCAAGGTGAAAACAAAATAATAAAAAGAACAGTCCCATTTCATAAACAGTCGTGTTGGAAAATGATAAATATGATGAATTTTCGCGGGCCGCGCCAAGAAACGCGCGCGTAAATCTTTTTTCAATGTCCAATTTTACGGGTTCAAATGCAATAAAACAAATTCTGATCACGCTATTTTGGGGTGTACGCTTTCCCAGCGGATATTATTTCTGTTTTAAACTAAACATTATGTGGAAACGCATCGTCTCGTAAACTTTCATAAAAATAAATTGTGCACATCATTATGGTCATTTCATATTGCAGTGCATACGATAGATACAGTTATAATTTTTAATGGATACACAGTGCAGGTTCTGCTCCAGAGGATTGACCGGACGAAAATATGCCGAGAAACCATTTCAAATTGGTATTTCTGTAACCCACTCACCGCGAGACTTTATATCAGTTGTCGTGCCCCCAGCGCGTGGCGTACTAAATCTAAAAAAAACACTAACAACCAAAACGGGATGTGGATTATCGTGGATACTTAAGTTAAGTGAAATAGTGGTTTACTGTCGGAAATATTCGGCGCTCGCAAAACGGGCACGACAATGTTTGTCGGATAAAGGTCACAGCACACTTATCAACTCGTAAACGGAACGTAAACGTATCAACTCGAGCAGCTCAGTATTCTTTGTATGAAACTTCCTACTGCAACGCACACTATTCGGATTCGTAACGTAAACGCCTCGCCTCGGGACCAGCTCACGAACCGCTTTGCTGGTCGGTCAACTAGCGGTCCCCGCGCTTGCGGCTCGTCGTCCGCGCGCTTACGCCTCTCCGTATGCGAGCTGACGACTGTCCGTTTCCTCACACCCGCGTTTTATTTATTTGTAGATAAACAAAAATTGATGGCTATGATTGCCAACTCGCGTATTGTGAACCAAGACATAACCGTGCGCTACACTTTACGTTTAAAATTATCTAGTGCCAGCCAGACCAAAGCGGCCGGCGAGCGGTAAGCGCGGCGTGGCCTAGCCGTAGTCGAGTCGACGTACCGAAGCTGAGCCTGTATGGTTACGTGCCTACGTCAGGTTGACGCCTGGTTGACCGCGCGCCGAAAGGCGATATGGTGTCGATCCCTTTCCGAGTTGATAAGTGTGCTGAGACCTTAAGTCCGACATTCGCGGTAAAAGGATTAATGTTAATACAACTGCAGTTTATAGACTTAAATTTCACCAGGGCTGGTTCTATCTTATGTTAAGTAAGTTTTTCACGGTTCTACCTTATGTTAAGTAAGTTTTTCAATATTGAGTTTTGACGTATTAATGAAAATTTTAATTTTTATAGAATTGTTTTCATTTATTTCGCCATTGCTGACTAAACTTAACTTCTAAACGGTAACCGGTATACAAATCGGACTTAATCAACGGGTAAAAATTACTGCTACTAAAGCTTTAAGCGTCGCGTGTCGCCGGCCTCCGCTGAAGTGTTATCGCTCTTTCCTGTTCGAGACACGAACTGTTGTAGCTGTTGGGGCATGTGACGATGCCGCAGCCAAGAAACTAGTATTGATCGTAGAAATGCTAAGAGGATTGTGTAGCTGTAAATTTCCATACATAAAGCGATAACATTCCCGAGGTGCAAGCGAGGTGGGGAAGAATGGAGTTTCTCCATTATTTTATTGTCTTTACTTCATCATCGTTCAAATTTCATTTCTAAATTCAATTTTAAAATTCCAGGCCCATTTCCTTCTTATCATTTCTTCTTATATTCCTATATATATTCCTTCTGACTCATTCTTCTTCCATCTATAATACTTATAACATCTAATTACTTGTTATAATAACAAATTTTGTTTACCTTTCTGGATCTCTTACTCTACGACCTCTACTGTACACATTTCATGTGGGACAGGTGGAGTTCCTACATCTTAATAGACTATAACTATTTAAAAGGAGCTTGCATAAAAGCTAAATCTAGATTTAGCATTTTCATACATTAATTTCAATATTTGTCAATTCACAAAAACGAGAGGCGTTCAGGCTACATTAAGTACCTTTAATTCACAAAGCTTATTCCACATTACGTGACACGTTACCTACCTTAATCCACCCAGCCCATTATTTCTCGTTAACAGGACATTAGTTACCACGTCACATAGAGGCTTTGCTCGCATCAGTGACATCATTTGTGTTTATTAAAGCTGTTTCGTATGTAGTAACGAATGAAAGCTTAAATATATTTCATAACGAAGTTCAAGTTTGGTGTAGTAATGTTAAGTTTTTAGTACTTATCATGAATCTGGGCTGTCATGCTTAGATAGACTTATAACTCTTTCTATTGTGCCTGATATAAATAGAGATAAACCAGCGACATGTTGTGGCGACCTCAACACCACTATATAAGAACAAGACACAGAAACAGTTCACAAAAAGCCTACCAGATGGCGCTAACAGTATCCTACATCTCGATATCAAAGTTCTGGCAACCGGTTCTGCAACTTGGTATATACAATCTCCAACGACACAAAGTTTGAGCCGCGGCTACCCCACGGACTTACAGGCCCCCGGCGCGACACAATGCCTGGTGGGAAGGTCGTCCATTTATAGTGGTCGGGCCCTCAGTCCTGCTACAACATTCGAAAATTAAAATACCATTCCTCTGGTTAAAGATTCATCCATAAATAATTTACAACGATTTATAAGACGAGTCAGTCACCTCTTTGCAATCTCGTGCAATAAATACTACACTAATAAGTCGAAAGTCGATTAATTACAAGATAACAGTGTCACGAGTCACGGCACATGTCACGAGAGAGTACAATAAAATTATTGTTGTGGTCGCTGATAAGAGGCACAAAGCACTTGTACTTTGGAGACGCCGACCGTGTAAGTGTGGAACCTCACTGATATTTACATTCAAAATGTCTACTCGTATTAAAGAAAAGGAAGAAAAAATGGAATCACTAAAGGGAAATGAAGAAAAAGCTTTGATAATTAAATACAAAGGAATCAATAGGTTGCTAGCCGCATCGGCTATTCATTCAGATTCCTCGATCACCTTTCACGACCTGTAAAGGAAGAGAAGCAGCTGGTTTGTTTGTTGTTTTTCGTTATTGTTTTTGTTTGACGACTGTCATACAATGATGACAGCCGGGACCAACGGCTTATACGTGCCTAACGAAGCACGGAGGAGCTCGAGAAATTTTTATCCTGGTCACCCATCTAAGTGCGGACCATGCCCAGCGTCGCTTTAATTGCGGAAGCGTTAGTAATGCTCATTCCCGCCAGGCCTCCGAGCTCCTCAGCAGCTGGTAAATTCTAGATTTTTGTTTTTCCACCCAGACTAGCATGAGTAGCATATGAAGATTTTGCATGGCAAGTTTACCTAAACATTAATACATACACAATTTAATCGGTATGTTATCTTTACTATCAGCGAGGTCAAACTTTTTCCGGCAATAAACAAGCCTTTTCCACGGCGAGGACAATAACAAAGCTATAAATATGGGAAGCTCGTAAAACTAACGAATGTGTAAAACTATACGGGCCGGATCAAAAAGGTCGCTTCGATGGCTATCATGAGCAGATCAAGAGCAATAAACTTATAAATAAATATGGTAACTTTTATATTTTATCTACACCCATGCTTTAAATCCTCTATAACTTTTTGAAACAGTGAGCTTATTGCCAACATTTAAACAACCAGTGCCATATAGTAACCATATCATCTGGCATTTTTTCTGCCAACATCAACTTGCGAAAATGTATTATTTATGAGTGTATAATTTAATTTTTTAAACAAAAAGAACAATCGACTTTATTTTCTTTCAGGAGTTTTTTCCATATCTCCAAAGTTCTTAATTATGTCTTCTCCAATTTAATATGGGACCAACTTGGTAGTATAGAAAAGAAGAATCATCAAAATCAGTCCACAGTTGATGAAGATATGGGGTAACACGCAAACAAAAAAAAAATTGACGGAAAACGTCGAATTGATAATCTCCTTTTTTAAATCTGTTAAAAATAAAGCATAGTACAGAAATAGGCCTGCCACTAGCAGTCACCAACCTCGATTCGATAAATAATTACAGCGCGACGAGGTTAACGACTCGTTCAAAATCGATGATTCTTACCCTTTGTCCGGTGCAAGGGTGGCTGCTCGATAGTGGCTGTAAATACTCGGTAATCGGTGTTTACGTGCTCAATCGCATCATACGAGTTTGAGCTAAAAATAGTTATTTACACAAAGAAAAGAGCAGGGGTTGTGTCACCATTTGCTCGGAGAAATGTAGATAGGCTTTGGCTTTATTGAGCCATAAGCTACAATAGGTGGACTTAATGCTAAAGCTTACTAGAATGTAGTCAATAAACACTGACAAAGATACATTTTGTCGGGCATATTTAGATTGAAATCAGACAAGCTTTGTACAGAACGAAGGCAATTGCATTATAAACTGAATTGAATACTGATCTAGATATGATGATCAATGTAGTATCAGTATATTTTCAAACAACAGTAAAATACTGATAATATACTGATCTAGATTCAAAGATCAATATAGTGTCAGCCTGTCAGCATATATGTACACAAACAACAATAAAATATTGGCACTATAATACTGTTATACGTATATATTGACTGACGCTACACCCATCTAGATACCAAAATCAGTAACATACCACTGTAAACAACGAAATTAGTCTTGACAAAGTGATAACAATAGATTTATGAATCACTATCCAAATAGCTGTAAATAAAATCGTCTAAGAGGACATTAGAAAGTGGCATAAAACGTTTATAGCTCGAATAAACGCTGCGACCACATCCAACTAAAAAAACATCAGATCTTTGGCAACGCCTGCGCCGTTTAATGAGACAATTGATCACAAATTTCTCTCTTTACGACTGTTACTCTTTTTAATAAAGTAACAAATGCTTCGGCAACTTTAATGTCTTAATGTAATCAGTTTAAAAATAAACTACATGTATCTTGCTTGGGAGTGCTCCCGCCAAGACGAGACAACGGAATCGCAGGGCGCTAACTATCTTTTCATGAATCCTCTTTACACTCAACTATTATAATTGCCTCCGTGGTGTAGTGGTTAGAGCGTTCGGTTCATACCCAGAGGTCGCAGGTTCGATTCCTAGCGGGGCCAACGACTTTGTGTGGTTGTCCTAGTTTGGTTAGGACATTGCAGGCTGATCACCTGATTGTCTGATAAGTAAGATGATCCGTGCTTCGGAGGGCACGTTAAGCCGTTGGTCCCGGTCACTGTCCTTGACATTGGTCGTTACCTAAAACCATGTCAGAGGCCTTTAAGGCGGTTTAAAAACTCTGACACTAGTGTTAGTCACTAACACACACGATAAGAAGAAGACACTCAACTTGAACGAAGAAAGAAGAAATTATACGCAGTACGCGGTAGCCGTATTACGTCAATATTTTCATCCAACATCCATAGGTATGTACTTATGTAGTATACCTGCTTTCTCCAATTTGGGAGGGGGAGCCATATACCTATGCTATTCTGGCTCCCATTATGAGGTAACGCTAAACTCAATAATGAAATTAGTTTTATATTTCGAGCACACACGCACGACTTTATCGCAAATCTCAAGTTTCACCAAGTTTTATTTGTTAGTACAGGTAGACGTTTTTTAAGTAGGTAGTTATTTATGTTCAAAATTTTTGCCCAAAACTTGTACACCTCGAAATTTTTGCTGTGCACCTAAACTTTGGACATTTAATGAAATGAATGTTCGTAAAAACTTAAAATTAGTCGGGGTGCTATAAATTTTAAATTAATAGGACCCCTACTAATTTTTGCTATCCCACTTATCTACATAGAAAATTTAGTTTTATTTTATTTTATTTTATTTAGAAATAAGCTTTACCAAACATTGTTATAGGAATTTACGTCTGTACTAATATCTATATTCGCCAGTCAACGTTAAGCCATCATTCCAATGTCACTCAGAGTTCTCTTTTAAGGGGCTACCTGAATTTTCAGGCCTCCAGTGCTGCCCCCAGTTGAAATAAATCATTTGAAAGGAAATCAAAAGTTGTCTTTTTTTGCAAATGTGCGTAGAAAAGCTTTACGTTCTCATATTAAACTTTAAACAGCAGCCATAAAATACTTTGAAAAGTTATCTAGGGCGTCCACATCTAATTTTAATACCAGTATAATTGTAAGTTGACGTTTTTGGAGAAAATGCTGCAGTACAGTTTGTTACCGTTTCTTCTGTACTTGCGCTTAGGAAGCGGCAGAAAACTTAGCTATAAGTAAATGATCTGACGTCAACATTTACCTTATAAGAAATCGAAAGAAAAAAAAAGTGACAATTATCAAGTGATACAAATATCCAAAGATAAATAAATGATTTTGACTTGACTTTGTCAAGATACAATTTTAAATGATATCTCCGTTTTCTTTCAAATGTTTTTTTTCAAGTGGGGGCAGCACTGAACCCCTGAAAATTCATGTATGGCTGTTATTTATTTACACGCAAACATCTCGCACGATTAGCGATCGGAAGTGTCATTTTTGAAACGCGGAGTCACCCAAACGAATGGTTTTTCCATACAGTAAACCGCTTGTTTAGTGACTCCGCGATTGAAAAATAGCACCTCAGCTTCTCCATCACATTGCATAAGATGACAGACATTTTCCCATCGCACACAAACAACAACAACACAATCCACGCACGTGTCTCGACATGCGATGCGAGTACATTTTTCTGCACATTATTTACAGTAAGTGACTTTGATGTGTTGTTGGAATGGCGCCACGCTGTGCCAGTCGCTTCAACCGACGACTGTTTGCTTGCGGATTTTTGTTTGCTATTAAACTCTTTGGGATCGTTCCTTAGGAAGAATAATTTAAGCAATAGAACGTTGTATAATTGTCATAGGTTTCCTTGTTTCTCTAGGGGAAATCATGAGAATACCTATTTTGTCATAGAGAATATCTTGCAAAACCTTGAAAATCTAGCTGCATGGTACGAAGAGGCGCAATGTCTCGCTGATCGTAAACTAACAAGTTTATTTGCCCGGAAAATAAAAAGGTTTTAATAGACATTTTAAAACGCCATCTTGTGATGAGCGGAGGAACTAATTAATAGAACTTATATCCGTAGCGCCATGTATTATTTGCTAGTCAAACAACAATAACCACGACTTTCAAGCTTAACCCCCGATAACTTTTAAACGGCCAACCCGGTTTTTATCAAACATAACTAAGAACTATCGCAGAGAAACTTTATTTTATGTAAAAAAACCGCATCGAAATTGGTCCATTCGTTCGAGCGCTATGCCACAGACAGACAGACATTAGCGTCAAACTTATAACACCCCTCAAAACCCATGTAACTTTGTCCACTTTTACACTTGGAGCCATTGTCTGCAGAAGTCGGCGGCGCAGCATCTGACGCGACTGTCTGGCGCGATCGGGCCCGAAAGGATCTACGCGGACTGGCAGTGGTGGATCCTGGCCGCGTTGCCCTTCCCGCACCTCGTAAGGGTGCTCGACTGCTTCTTCCATGAGGGTATCAAGGTATGTCTTACAATCATATAACCCTGGCAAAGATAATATAAATACTAACGTAACAGATACCCAACGCTATAGAAACTTTTGGAGGGCCCGTAAGTAGTATCAAGGCAATACTGGAGTTGCGGGTAAGGTAGGCGCGCACCACATACAGAACGGAATCTCCCTGTTCCCCGTCCTCGCACCTCTCTCCCGTTCTCGCCTCGTAGAGACACCGTCCACAAGACGAGATGGGGGAGCATATTGCGCGGGACCCTAAAAGATTCCGTTCTGTATGTAATACTTATAATTATTAATTCTCTGCTTTCACTGAAGATCATTTCTCTTGAAATTTATGTGTATCTGTCTGCCTATTTACAGGTGTTCTACAGGGTAGCGCTAGCTATCCTGATCCTATTCCACAAACACTCGAGCAACCAGAACTCCGAGTGGTACGCCGAAGCGACGAAGAATGGCGTCGACCACGCCATCGACAAGTTCTGCCGGAATATGCCCGCCTCCCCCACCAAACTGTTACGGACGGCTTTCAGTATCAGGGCGTTAAGGTATGGGTTTACCGTCCCACTGCTGGGCAAACGCCTCCCCTCTAGTACACCACTGATCTGTATCTTGCGCGACGGATTTCTAGGACTCGTCAAAAGCGCCAGATCACCACACCACAGGGATAACTAAAACAATTTGCTTCGTTCTTTAAATTTCTAAATTAACAAAATTTCACGGAATCGGTCCCTCGGTGCCTTCATGCTCTGGTCTGGGAGAAAAGAAAAAACATAGAATATACCAGCTGCTTCTCTTTCCGGGCAGATCGTGAATGAGCAAAACATCGAATCATGAAGTTTATCTACTTAGAGTCGCTAGACTCAAAATGCTTTGTCTGCCCCATTAGGGATAAAGATGTGATAGTATGTATCGGTCCCTACAGGCTGGCGAAGATAGAGAGATCGCCCTAGAACGCGATGGTCTGACGATATCTCAGGATTCGATAAGAAATGCCAAACTACCGTCTACCGTTTCGGATAGAGACAAATGGAAGTCTGGAGGGGAGGCCTTTGTCCAATGATAGGACACTATAGGCTACTAAAAAAAAATCTCATTATCATTTTCTAACTGTAAATTTCCAACAGTTCACAGTACATATCGCGGGTGTTCATAAAGACAGAGATGACGCTGAAGTCGAAGCAGGTGATGATCGGCTCGCGCCTCGTGCGCTCGCGCTCGTCCGACAACCTGCCCACGAGCCAGTCGCAGGCCAACATCCAGATGATGTCGCACACCCTCACCATACGGGAGGTAAGGATAGCTGCGCTGTACATATCAAGCCTACATGAAATAAATTCAATAACTCGCGGCAATTTGTGCCTGTGTTGACGTTTAGTTTCGACCATGTTTCGATAACTTTTTCAGAATTGCTTGTTTTCTACGAACTACCGAATCGATGCGACTACAAATAAATTATACGGGCACATCGACCGCTAAAAGGGATCTCTTCTAGCCATCTTTAAGAAGAGGAAAATTAGCTACCTTTCCAACATGGTCGATACTAGTCGTCAGCAACGATCTAAGATATAAATATGCGAGTTTAGAGAACATTTTAAATGTTGGTGACAAGTTTAAAGAATATTATACTCCCAATCAAAACACAGATATTTGTAAAATTTACAAAGAGGAAGAAAGGGCTAATGTTCAGTTTACCGCTTATGGGTATCTAACAGCCAAGGGATATTTAACTCCACAGTACACACCAGCACTAAACGTAAAATGTATAAACTGTATACGGAAATGATTTTACTTGGTTTGCAGAGAATGTCTGAGGAAACGTGCAAACAGATGGTATCGTAAACGACATTAGGCGTGGCTTTGGCTTTTCTATATCATTCGATCATCCGATTGCGATCCTAACAAGACTAACTTCAAAATCGAATTCGATTACAAATTCGACACGTGCAGAAGCATTGAGTGTCTATTAAATTTGTAAGATACATCTATCCCTCCTTAGTTTGTCGACAACGTTATGTTATGTTCCGTCTGTGTAGCGACAGGTCTGTGAATGATATCATGTTGTTTTACTATCGATGTAATCATACGACCCCAAAGAAAAAAAACAATAGATCCAACATCATTTCATCGGCTTTGACTGTCTCGATTTTTACAATGTTTTCCTTTCAGTGTGTTATTGTGTTGTCTCTATTTTGTAAGATAAGACTTTCTTGAAACAATAAGAATCTTCGCATGCGTTTGAGATGAGTTGGAGTGGACATACCGTGTACATTTGGCAGTAACAACTTATGGACATAGCTTGAGAGTGTTAACATGGAGACATCGATACTGGTGTGTCGCATGTTCGACTTGTCTTGTGTAAGTGCTAACTGTGTGTCGATTTTCCGTTAGGGCTCGCATTCGCCCGGCCCGCGCGCCCTATCGATGGGCGTTTATCCTATCCAAGCGATCAAGTCCCAGATACTTGACCAGAGCGACGTAAGATTCAATAATTAAGTCACAAATAAGTGTCGCCCTATTACGAGCTTGCGACGACTTTCGATGTTTAGATGCACCGCTTGTCACATAGGTGTTCATATTTTTCTAAATTTTTTTCGTAGCCTCATTATTTTTGATTTCGAAGGCAGAGTTGCTTTTTTATTTGCTCTCGGTAAGTATCGTGTAAGCTAGAGCATGACTGCTGTTATTTCAAGATTGGGTTATGATTGTTTATCGTTGTCAATGTATGTTTGTGCGTCATGACTATGATTTTGTAGTTCATCGATTTTAAGTTACATACATAGATCATGTTGTATGCTACTCTCAAGGGAATACAATACGTACGAGCATGTTATTTTTTCATCAATTTATACCGAAAAATTTAGAGTAGGCACGAAACATCACAAATTAGGACCGTATAATTGCTATAAAAGATACCATCGATCGTAAATAATATATTTGTTTATTTTAGATAGATCACCATACGCCACTTAAATTAGGATTGTTCAACGTTCATTTTATTATAACCGACTTCAAAAATGAAGCATTTATCATCCGACCTCTGGATAATTGTATCAGCAATTTTTTTGATATCTTACCATTTAATAACAACATTTGAAGTCGGTTTTTACGCCGAAAATGTTCGGTCACCATCATGAGCACATAGTGGGGTTTTCCAGAGTCCCCGCTCGTCCCATTTGGCGTTGTGGTTCCCATTCCCAAACGCGGTGTTCAAGGACCAACGCCAGCATTCGTCAGATCTCCGGCACAAGGTTTGCCAGCCAACTAATGGGGGTAGATGTGGTGGCACCGCATGTATCTTCGTTCACAGTACACAGTTGTCACCAGCAGATGGTATACATGGTGGGACAGCGGTCGTGTTTACTTCACGAAGACAAAACGAGTTAGTTTGAAAAATAGAGAATACGCACGTATTTTTTAATCTGCATAATAAACTTCTTATTAACCACAGTAAACAAATAGGAAAGTTTTAGCGACGAACTTGCGATACTTTAGCGGCAACAGAAATAAATAAATGTATAGTAACAAATTACACTGATTGAGCTACATCAAGTGTGAAAATTTCAACCGTCTAGATATCACGGTTTTTGAGATAGAGCCTGGTGACAGACAGACTGACAGATACACAGGCGGACGGACGGACGGACAGACAGCGGAGTCTTAGTAATAGTCCTGTTTTTACTCTTTGTGTCCAGAATCCTAAAAGAATGGAAAAGAGAAGCTAAATTGATAAGGGATAGTGCAATTAACGCCCTAACGGGCACCGAATTTTATTGTACAAGCGCAGTTTTCGCTGAAAGGTAAAGTGTATGTTCTGGCGAACTTCAGCGAAAAATTTTAATGTTAAAAAATATTCTTCTTTGACACTGAATAGTCCATGAGCTGTCATTTACCACGACGAATGTGTGACTCAGGTGTGACTGCTATGTCAGGATGCTGTCAGGTATCTGACATTTGTTTAATAACGTAGGCGGCTATATGCACTGTAGAAAGGTAAAAACGACCGCATTGTAGAGGTGGAGAAACAAGGCAAATTATTACTTAGGGATCTAGTTATTTTCATAGTAAAGAATAATTTATGAACGTCATTTACAGAGAAGGACATAATAAGTATACATAAGAGATAAAGGACCTTAGGAGGTTCCGTTCTGTTTTTAATTTTTACATTAATTCTGTAGGTACTAGAAGCCTACTCACTCAAGTTTAGTCTGTACGTACGGTGTAGAGCAGTTTACAAAAAAATAAATTGAAAATCTTATTGAGTGTAGATGTTACTTTATTTGCTTTAAATCTTGTTTGACATTTTTGAGTGTGTTTTCATGTTTCTGCACCAGTACAATTTATTGTCCACACCATGTATACCTCAAAAGCTTGTAATTTCGTTGGAAGAGCAGACATTTACAATCGATTTGTAATTTAATTTGGTTCGCAATCACCGTGCCATGTAATGCGTAGTCGGTCAGTCTTCAGTAGTTGTACGAGTATAACGTTATTTAATTTACTGAAATGTATGGTTAACCGCTTAACTGAGATTATACCTGAGGGATGTAAGGGAAAGGAGGAAAGATTGATATGTCTGTGATGACATACCTGTTAGTAAAAGCCACGGGTCAGAACGCCGCATTTCCATTTTTATCAGAATTCGGATGTATTTAGGTATTTCTTTTTTTATATGTATGTTTCTCGATTATTCGAACACGCCTAGACCAATTTAGAAAATTATATTTTTTTTGATACTTGTCAGGTGGCCATAGAATTTTAAAACAAATAGGTTGGGTAGTGTTTAGTTTAAAAAGATATTCATATAATCCGTATTATTATAAAATGCAGACTAACTTTGTAACTAGGTTTTAACAATTATCCGATTAAATCGAGTTGACATTTGCAGATCAGATAATGGTTTAAACCTAGTAACAAAGTTAGTCTGCGTTTTATAATAAATAAAGCTTATGCGCGTTTTTCTGTATGTAATATCATCAAATTCGCGGGCAGTTTTATATGAAAAAATGAAAATGCGGCGCGTTTTCCGCGGAGATGTATGTGCTCATATGAAAAAATGTGGGGTGACAAATGCCAATATAAACCCTTTGTCGTTTAAGCACTCGGTCTATGTCACCCTCCCTTTTCCCATTCTGATTCGCTCAGGGTCTCAGGTATGCGGTGTATCTATAGATGTTTTAACATGAGCTATAATCTTAAACTAAGCAAATGTTAAGTTTTAATCGTTGCTGAGAATTTTGATAGGCTCTATTTTCTTTAAAGCTAGTAAAAAGGAAGGGATTATCTTAGGAAAACGGGCGTATTAGAATAGAATCTCACTAATAAATTTGATGTTTCGAACTATATTTGTATATATTTGTGTATTTGTATATAGATTTAAGTGTTAATTTGCATTTTTGATCTCTATTTTAACTCTTTTTTTATTTGTCAAGCATGAATGTCTATTTTTTAAAGCACAAAAGATTTACCTAAATGTTAATAGTATACTTCTGTAAATAATGATCTAAAATGAGTAGTAACTACAAAAGAAACAATAAAAAGGATATAGGCAAAATGGAAAATGAACAACGATTTTTATAATAATTATAAATTTTATGACGAAAAGATAACAGGATCCAAATTTTAGATTGTCTGTTAAAACATCAACACCATATTGTTTTACTATCTTCTTTATAGTAAATTAAAAAATTAAACGTGTTACTTAACATTTCCTCAGTTTAAGTTGTGAAGCTCTTAATATCGCTGTTGCATGCGTTGTCGTTTGTCCATAAACTAGTAGATGTGTCGTTTATTAGGATAGGTGCGCACTCGCACTTGGCACCGTAGTCCACTAATCAGTCACCACTAATACAGTGCCGTTATATGTGTTCTTTTAAATCTTCTCTTGTATGTGGTGAGTTCCTTAGCCTGGCTTATTCACTTCTCTATACGTTTGTGGCTGTCCACACAAAAATGAGAATTTCTAAAATTCTATTGATGTTTACACTTTTTTATGATATTTACAGGTATAAAAGAAAATAAATCTGCTAGACGACAACAAGTCAAACAGACATTTTTTTTAAAACGTCAAAACAAACATATCCTTTAAGATTTGTATGAAATACAAAGCGTGACCTATTTTGAAGTTTTACACATTGCAGGACACTTACGGCTGTGGACGTAATTCAATTGTTATTTCTATTGTGTCCAGTCGAGTGTCCTGCAATGTGCTAATAACGCTCTCAATATCAGTTTTTCATTATTAAATCTTAAATTGTGTTGAATGAAAAGTGACACTATTTTGAGAGGTTTTATTTTATTTACTGTAACGAATAATTTATTTTTGACGCAGTCATCTACCCAAATTATAATTCGAAGAAATCACGTTTTATTGAATCAATTCACATATAACGTGATTTGATGAAATGTGGTATATCTTATACTAGCAGTCCATCCCGGCTTCGCCCGTGGTACATACATAGCCTATGTCACTCAGGGATAACATACCTATCCAACAGTGAAAGAATTTTTAAAATCGATCCAGTAGTTTCGGAGCCTATTCAATACAATCAAACAAACAAATCTTTCCTCTTTATAATATTAGTGTAGACAATGTATTAATCAAAATGATTATGCATGGTGGTAGAAAAAGCGCTACATTTTTCGTCCAAACTTGTAGCGCTCTATCCGCGTTTGTCGCTCCCCGCACCCCTTCACGTCGCAGGCGATAAGGCATTTGATAAGTTTCCTTTTTAAAAACCTCATTTATACTTTTTGTGTGGCATTTTGGAAACTTGTAGAGAAGTGAATAATGGCGAAGACAGCGAATTAGTTTTTGTTATAAGTAATTGACCATATGTTGAATAAAATATGAATTGTTTATAGTATTACACCCATTTTAAAGTTATTCAAATCAAACCATATATTTATCTAATGTTTATATAATCTTATTTGAATATCGTACGATTAACAATGAATATAGTGGTCTCACAGCGTCATAGTTTGTAACTATAGAAGAGATCAGTCGTTCAGACAAGTTCATTAGTCATCCTTATTAGAGTCTCAATCGAATCCTTACCAACTTCTTACACGCACTGCTCTTACAGCATTATCGTTTGTAACTTTAGACGAGATCAGTCGTTTAGACAATTTTAATAGTCACCTAGAGTCTCAATCAAATCCTTGCCAACACCTCACACGGACCAATCACCTTCCAGCTATTCACGCTCTGGTCGTGGCTGCCGGTGCGGATTACGATGTACCAGCCCGTACTGCTGTACACCACTGAGGAACACGGCTGCTCCCTGACCACCTTCTACGTGAGGGTGGAGCATCACGAGCCAACGCTGCTCATGATCAAGACTTGCAACAACGAGGTGAGTGAATACTGAAGGGAAGATTCTTATCCCCCTAAATTGGGTGAAATGAGTCGGTCTTTCTACTACCTACGTTTCACTCACACATCGCGTTTATGTGAATGTTGATACTATGGTTGTTTGACATACGGTATTTTACTCAATTATTTTAATTATTCATATCAATAAGTAACACACTCTTCCATGCTGGTCTGGGAGAAAAGTAAAAACTTAGAATGTACCAGCTGCTTCTCTTCCCGCGCAGATCGTAAGAGCCGATCAAGGAAATGGGCGAAAATTAGAATCGTGTTAATAGGCGATGAGGCTAGCAACCCATCACTATTTTGATTTCTTCATACACCTTCTTGCCCACATCAAGCTAAAAGTGGCCTTTGAGTTTTGCAGCCCTAGGCTCTATATGCTTAGAGCCGCAATACCCAAATTGCTCTGTCTGCACCATTAGGGATAAAGACGTGATAGTATGTATGTATGTATGTATGTATAAGTAACACAATCTGAAGTCGAAAATAAAATAAGTTCTAAGCATTTAAAATCGGATGAAAGTGGAATATGTAATCGTGTCTATAATTTATTTTTCAATCAAACTATTTTTAAAAAAAATTTTTTGTTTAAATCTGTCCCTTTGTCTGTCGGTCTGTCTGTAATCAAATCTTGCAAGTTAAATTTGACCCTCTTCTTGGTTTCCGTGTCATTGCAATATTATAATGACATGGAGCTGATCTGATGATGGAGCCTACGGATGGCCATAGGAACTCTTTAATGAAACGAAGTAATTCCATCGAGTTTGGGCTCGTTTGATTCGTCTAGAAGAGAGTGTTTAGATAAAAGCTTGCTTAAAAGAATATAATATATTTTTTAATAATTTGCTTGTGTTTTATTTTTCTTTCACGTCACGTTGCAGGTGTTCGGCGCGTACTGCTCGACGCGGTGGTTCGAGCGCAACCAGAAAGACGAGCGCGGCAACCGCCAGGCCTACTTTGGCACCGGCGAGACATTCCTCTTCAGGTACACTTTGTTCTTATGATCATTTAGAGATAGGATGTTTTTTTTTTCTTTTCTTACTTTGCAAACTATACTTTTTCATTGGCCAGTATTCGGTTATGGGATCAAAGCCGCTTGTGTTCTCAGTCACAAACACGGAAGAGGAAAAAACGGTGGAAGTGCTAAGTGACAAAATTAGTATTGTATCCGTTGTCGTCAAACTCGCACAAATAAACCACTTTACATATGAACAATTCGTTTAATTGGTCGTTTTTATTTATTTCAAGAATGGAACTTTTTTATTGAGCAATAATACATTTTAGTACGATTAATATAAGGTGTTGATTTGCTTAAAAATATATTGTCGAGATTGAGTGCAGTTGTACTTAATTGTGACACCATGCCCTCTCAGAACTTCTACCTTTTTTTCTTCCGTGGTCAACATAGCGTGCGAAAGACATATACTGAATCTATCATAGAGAACATGTGTGACTTTAAAATTCAGCGGACTTGTAGTTGTGTATGCTATATTTAGTGGTGTCAAAACTTCAAATCATGCAACGTAAGAGAAAAACACTTCCTCATACTTCTTGAAGACCATAAATGAAACTGCTGATTTGAAAAACACTGTGTGAACTCCAAAACAACAGTTTATTTGGGTTTTTTGACGCATCTACAGTAATAAAAATTGTGATAGCCACTACTACATAACTGAATAAAGTCCCATAAATTGTGTTAGTTTAAGATTCACGCTTTTCTATTTGTTTATTTAGTGAATAATGCCATTTAGTAGTCACGTAGTGATTTGCAAAGATAAGTATTTTATATGTATGCTATATTTAGTGCATAGTAGTTATATTCATAAATATTGTCAATCTTTAAAATTGGAGGCAGAAACGAAGTGGAATTGGATATTTTAAAGTTTTATTTATTTAAAAGAAAAACATACATAAAATGTGCCTGCTGCTATTTTGCCCGTGTAGATCGTAGAAGTCTTACTATAATTCAATTACTTATCTTCAAAATTGTGTCGAAAACAAAAAAACGAACAACAGAAATCTGTGTTGATTCAGAGATAAAACACAAAAGTGACTGTCCAAATATTTTTCCACTTCTTCTCTGCAAATAACATTATCTTTCGAGCGTCATACCAACGCTGTCTGAGTCAGGTACGTTTTAGACAAACCTAGTTGTTTTATCATATCATCGTATAGAAAAATAATGATTGAACCTTATCGCATTGACTTAAGGTCCATTTTATGATTTATAAATAAAATCGCTAATGCGTTATCTAAATCAAAAACAGGCAATTTTTTTGCACAAATACTCATTATAAGATATTTGTTGGTTGTCGCTAGAATGATACTACATTTACTTTTAGTAGTTGTTAGTAGAACTTTATTTTAGCTTTGTTTTTAAAATATCACACTCTTACTAGAACAAAAATATCTTACTGTTTTAGTAAAACTGCGATAAATAAAAAAAAACTTTTCATTAAAAATAAATTAACTGTTTTTTTTTTAATGGGCAGGTTTGATAAATTTATGTAGTAATCGTTTAGGATACATTTATTTGTGGTGTTAGAGGTACATTTATTTGTGGTGTTATTTTTTACTCTATGTACGAATATAATAAAATATATAAAAAGTAACACCATTTGACATTTAATTCAAAGTGGGTAAATTTAAAAAGAAGTTTAAGTTATTGAAAAATGAACTAGTATATATTTATGTTTTAATAATACCGTTCTTTAAAAGGAAAAAAGGGAATCCTTATTTATAGAAAAACTCTTGAAGATGAAAATTAAAAAAAAAAATTTTTTTTTGCATTTATCCACTTTGATTATATTTATATTGAATTGCTTTCTATTATATTTCTGTATTTCCTTTCGGCTTGTATTTATTTCCAAATCTATCTGACTGGCGCCTTCGGGTAAAGGTTGTAAGTGGCCTTCTCATTCGTTCTACCCTATTTCATCCCTACTGTCCTATTTCATCCCATCACACATTATATGAATTGACTGCACTCACAGGCATGGTAGTGGTGAAAAATACTCGTATGATATAAATATAAAACTGCACTTACGGCATGAGGATTGAGAATAGTAAAAAAAATGCATGTGCATCGTTTGACATAATTTTAGGTACAACTAACAACAAATAATATATAGACAGTTTAAGTCCAGAAAAATGCTTGACCTTGAAATGTTGAGAGTAATGCGCTTATGAGGCGTGCAAAAAGTTAGTCAACTATTACAGGTGTAATTTGGGTGGTCAATAATAAAGATTTTTGACTACCCGGTTCTGTTGCTCACGCACTACGAGTACATATTATGTAGTGTTGTCTCGCTCACATGGTTACCAAAATAGCTTTGTGAATGAGATGCCAATGCAAAAGTGTAGCGTTTAAGTGACAGAGACAGGCAATAGATGAAGGGTCAATCCTTCTCCCTCTGAAGGCTAAAAAATCCGCCAGATGCGCTATTGGTAGGAAGAGAGTACAAATGTTTGTTTTTTCTATTGAAAATAACGTTAAATATATATTTCATTATTAAAACGAGTAAAGAAATGAATTAATTACATCCTATATTATTAATAAAATTATGTTATATGGAACCCTAAGTTGACCTGAAAAGTATTAGGGAAATTGAAACATTTGTACCCCCTACAATTGGCGGAATTAGTTAGAACCTTTAGATAAAAAAGAGGCTAATTGAGTTACTGGCAACCACAATTATTTAGATAACTATGTTCTATAACAATTCACCAAGACTGGGCATTTGCAGATTTTAAACACACATTAGTTTTTAATATGAAGTTTTTATACTTTTATAATATCGATTTTCTGTGCATGAGCGTGATACTACATTTATTTATCTCTTCTTATTCATTTGTTACTAACTAATCTATTTCCTATTTGTGACTAACGACTTTTCGATTGATGTTATGCAATGTTGTTTTTTAAATCGTATAATATGATAGACATATGATTTATAATAATTGATTGTGTAATAAAGAGGATATCGGAATCTAGAAAAGACGTTTTATGTTAGGCAATATGCAGACGGGTGGCATGTGTGTTTTTTTATTAATCTGAAATGTTGTTCATATTTAAATTAGGTGTAATGATTATATGTGAAATAATGTAAATAATTGAAATTATGCAAATTTATATATTTTTAAAAAGGTTTGTAAATGTTATGAGAAATAACAATTAGGTGAAAATACATTGAAGCCGTATAATGACAAATCATTTTGTAAGAGTGAGAACCGCATCACATCTTCACATCCGCTTTTGTCAATTTGCATTCCGATGTCCCAAACTCATCTCGACGTAACAACCCCCTACCTACCATTACCGTCATTGCAGCCTTTACCCCGAGCGCGCCAAGTACCCCTGGGTGGGTTGTTCGACCAACGCCGAGGGGAAAACAGAGGAGCGAGTGGCGCATGGTTCAGAACTGTTCATGGCAGCCGACTCGAAGATGATTACCATCGGAGGCGGGTCAGTATCGTTGCGTTGCTTTCAGCTTGCATCCCGTACGGGCCAAGTACCCGTGGGTGGGGATGCTGCAGGACGAAGAGAAGGAAGACGCGGGCACGCCGCACGCGAGGAGTTTGTTCATGGCGGCCGACTCCAAGATGATCACGATTGGAGGCGGGTCAGTAATGCCACATAAGTACTCGAGTACATCGTACAGTAGTGTTACCTTCATGTTCATAAAAGATAACAAACGTTTGCTAAAACTTAGTTAAATATGTTTTGTCTCGTTCTTTTATTGATAAATATTGAAATGAGGGAACGAGACAAGACATGTTTAACTAAAATTGTGAAGGCAAGCGGTTGTTATTTTTTATGAATATACGCTCACTTTTCATTGGTTTTGGAAAAATATGTCGTATAGTAAATAAATTCCTCTATATTTGAATTAACACGTAATCAATTTTTTTATGACATATCATGAGTTGCGAAAATGATTTTCGATCGAGACCACGCAGTTACGCCCGTCTGAACTCAGGCCGGGAGGCCGGCGGCGCCTGGCGGCGGTATTACTAATTGATCTCACAATTTTACTTTCGAGTTCAGTCAAAATTTTTCGTTTAATTCTTTTATTTTGAATAGCTAACGAGGTCTTATTAACGACCCTTATGAAGTGGCCGGCTCCAAAGCCAATAAAAAATCACCGTGTATGAGGTTCACTATGCAAAGGGATTCTTAGAATATCTACTCAGTGTGGTCAGTTCAGAGAGAGAAAAGCGCAGCAGACAGGATTTTTTTATGGCACTCGAAAATAAACTTTAAACTAGTACATAACATGTTTGAACATTTATACACCTAAGATATTATATTAGAGTTGTAGCAGTCAACCTATCACCCGCATTATAGCATTTCCTTCCTTCAGTTACACAAACACACACATGCTCGCTAGCAAGTCCGTTTAGGTATCTAGCGGCACCTAAACGAGGAGTGAGACAGCCCTGGTGTAGCTATGTTCCTTTCAACCTACATCTAGTCAGGGCCAATTTCTCATGATAGTTTCCTACTGCTCTACAAACAAGTTTATCTAGACATTATAATACACCCAACAGGGAAGTTTCCTACTGCTCTACAAACAAGTTTATCTAGACATCATAATACACCCAATAGGGACCTTGTGTAAACTAAGATTTACTCGTTTATTTAGGGTTATTCTGTCAGCGCGGAACAACATCGGTCATGCTAAAGCGTTCCGTCGCTCTCGCTCTAGCAAATAACGTTTCTAAGCGACTAAAAAGAGATATATATATATAAGAGATATATATAGATATATATATGTAGTTATATTTATTTAGTATTTGAATTTATTTAGTAAATAATTACTCTATATTTATATGTTTGTGTATTCTCATTTAGTCTGTATTTGTACGTAATATTTGTAATTATTAACATAGGTATGTGCGTAGGTTTCATTTGTTTTATAATTTATAAGTAAGTGTTTTCAGTTTTAATATTAAAAAGTGTTGCACATATTTCCGAAAAGTATGCATGTCAACACCACCTGTAGGTTGACTGGTAGAAAAGGCCTACGGCCTTAAGTCCGCCGATTACAATTCATGTAATAAAGTTAAATAAATAAATAAAAAATAAAAAGGATAGCAACATAGAAAAGGCAGTTCCGTGCTGACAGAATTAGCTATTAGTTAACACTAAACCAACAAAAGTTTTTAACATTTTCATGAATTAAAGTAATCATATCAGTAAAAACACAATTAAAATTGCTTTTTATGCATCCCACAGTGACGGGCAAGCAATATGGATGGACGAGAACATCAGGTTCGGCAAGACGGACCGCTGCTCGACGTTCAACAACCCGCCGCTGTGCCCCAGCGGGGACTTCGAGATCCGAGTGCTCGAGGTGTACGGCTTCTCAGGGGCGTAAGAATCTCTGTCATATCCCCCGTGTGATAGTGTTGCGAGGCGAGTGAACGCGAGCCGGACGGCCGTCAATAAATCCCACCACGTTTTCGCGACCAATTCAATCCGTGAATATCACAGCAATCCTCACACAAAACAAACTTTAAAATCAACAAAATACACGAAAACGAGCTTACCTACAGATCTCGAACAATATTTCACGCGATTGAAGTCATCACGAAGACGGCACACATACGATGTATTGATAGCCCCCTTGCCGTTAATAGACTGTGTAGATGTATTCCTATATTTATTCGATCGCTCTATGTGTGCCCCGGTAGCTATCCTATACACGTGAACACAGCTGTCCGTACAAGACAACGAAAACGGGGAAACTAGGTTGTTTCTATATATATTTACTCGTGTTTAGATGTCTGTGTGTAAGTACAAATGAATATATCGTACCTACTCTTAATGGATTTAATACGCTTATGTGAAAGCAATATGTATGGGGCCTAGCCGTGCGGTGGAACGTTTAGTTGTGTCCATTTGAACATTCCAGTGAATTCGGGCACTCGGCTGCAACGATCGAGGTGTTTAGTTTCGGGGCCGCCTAAAGTCGGAGGTCGGCGGGTGTGAGCGGACGCTCTCTGCGAAAAATGCGCGAAAGGGACAGATAATAACAGAGCGCGACAGATTTGTGTACGGTAGAGTGAGAAAGACATACATGTATTTGTACAACTTTAATTGCGGCTTGTACGATTTTTTGGCGCGCATTTTTTGCAGAGACCGTTTGACAGCAATATTTTTTTTATGTTTTGGCAAGTAAGATATTCGGTCCAAAAATCAGTATTTTGGAATCGTAGTTGAGGTATCGTCGCTTTAGGCTTACCATATTACCTATATACTCAGCCCGTAATCAAAGTCGTTGCTCACAAAATGTACCAAAGAAGTTGTTCGTAGTTTTTTTCTACTCTCCTGTTTACTTTGTTCGATATAAGAACCCATATATAATCAAAATTGGATAAATTGTGATTTTCGAACATTTTAAACGGGATTATACACATATTTGTGATAGCTGATATTTGAAGGATCTTACAGTTAATAATAGAAAATTATTCGTATAAAATTATATTACACAATTAAATGACTATAATATAAGGAGATTCGTTATTATAACAAACTATGTCTTATAATCGCTTGCTGTAGAATTTTCAAATACTTACTATAAATAAATAAAATATACTTACCTATTCAACTCAATCAAATATTAGCGATCATAAATTGTAATGGCTTTGTTAAGGAATATTTAAAAATGTGTAAAAAATATCATAATAATATTATATGATCACATATAATTTGGAGAGGCAATCGCAAAATCTTTTTGGATTTTAATATATATTGGAGGAATCGATATTCCTATACAAATTGTTTATTATGAGATGACAGTGATTTTTCCACTGCCAGACAGTTTCATAGTATTATTTTACTCGTATT
Organism: Acrobasis consociella; assembly: GCA_963555685.1. Taxonomy (NCBI): domain Eukaryota; kingdom Metazoa; phylum Arthropoda; class Insecta; order Lepidoptera; family Pyralidae; genus Acrobasis; species Acrobasis consociella. The sequence continues at coordinate 3,752,105 of OY743106.1, forward strand.
ACGAAGGTAATGTGCCAAAATCGGACCATTGGATAAATCATGGCCGGAAGGCTACGAAAAGTATTCTTTAAAGGATTTTTTTTATTTAAGCTAGATACTCATTGGTGTTTATCATTCGCTGTTTATGACGAAACGATAGTGGATTGCATTATGTTTTCAAACGAAAACATCTTAACATTTTAAAATAATCATAAATGTTTTATATTTTAAAGTGAGAGACAACGTAATCGGTCATAAAATTATGTCACAATATACATATCCCTGTCGGTACAAAGGGGTTCCAACGTTCATATCACCCGCGGCTTTTTCTGGCTACGTTCTGTTTTTGTAAATATTTTGTTTATGGTGTTTGCGCACAGAAGCCGATGTTGGGTACTTTCCACGGTCAAAAATAAATTATTTGGTACTGTAAAACTAAAAAGAAAATATAACGTTACAAAATAATGTCACTTTTCATGATCATTATTCATTTTCAACGTGATTTTCGATTTATTTATGCAGAAAATTTAATATTAAGAGCGCTATTTGACTCTAAGAAACTATGACGTCTTTAGTCGACATTTCATACAAATCTCATAGAAAAAGTTTATATTGACGTTTAAAAAAGTATTTAATTTGATTTGTTGGAAATAAATTCTCTATAGACTTCTGTGCGCAAATACCAGTTAGAATAGCGTAATTTGGATTTGTAATGGTACTACATACATGAGTATGTTTATCAAAAGCCTAAGACTTGTTTTAATTGCAGATAATTTATGTAATTTATTGAGTAGGTAATATGTAATGTTTATGTATGTTAACGCGCTGCCGTGCGGGCGCAGGCTAAACGGTCACAAGTTGTTTATAAATCTATTTGTTAGGCACTCGAGTGGAACCGCTCGGAAAAGGGCGCCAGCCCTGTAAGGCCCTACGCAGACGACTAATCCGTGACGCAGTTTTTAGTCTGTGAAAATAGCAGTAACGCAGACTAAAAAGTGCGCCACAGATATTCTGTCGTCTGCGTTGAGCCTAATTGTTAGTTATTATTGAGAAGGGATGCAACCCCGTACTGTGAGATGTATTGTATATGCGTACGCTTAGTTTTAGTTCCGCCGGCGCCCGCACCGCGGCGACACTCGCGATATGTTGTTGTTAGACAATTTGTCGTTGTTCAGTGTAAAGTCTAGTCTTTATTCTGTTTTTATCTCTAACGATGTAACGATATCTAAATATATACGAATTGATATTTAAATTTTTGCGCGATTTTGTTCCGCTGAAGGAACACGTAGATTTGTGGATAGTTAGTTGGTAAGTACATTTAATGTAAACTGTTAATTAATCTCTGTTTTCCCTTCAGTATTTGTGGTGAACGTTTTTTTATGCGAACATCCTACGTGAAATGACAAGTGGTGTATGGCTCTGCGGAGCTCGTTTTGTTACGAAGTTATTACATTCGAATAGTTTTAGTCCGCCGCCGCCGACGTAGCGGCGGTGTAAAACTTGTTTATGGTAATGTAAATGTTGCTTTATAATGTCTATAAAATATATAATCATATATACACAATGTCGTTTATTTTCGTTGTTGATAGACCCTTATCTCCTGTCTTTCGATCATCTTTTTTTTTGAGAGGACGACACACAGAATTACAGTATAAAATATCTACATAATATGTAATAGAAATATGTTAGACATAAAAAAATGTATTTAACAAAAAAAAAGATTCCTCAAAAAAGCCAACATCACGTAGTGTTCCCAGGCGGTCACCCATCCAAGTACTGACTACGCCCGACGTTGCTTAACTTCGGTGATCGGACGAGAACCGGTGTTTTCAACGTGGTATGGACGTTGGCAACAGTAGTTTAAAAATTTATCATTACACTTTATTTAAAAGACGTACGCAAGGTTGAAATCCTTGGGCCTTATGTCCAGTAGTGGACTTCCTATGGCTAATGCCTAATAATGATCAAGTCGTTTGGCTTTCATCGAAGAGTCAGTTTCGAGATTGACCAGAAATGCTTTTGTGTAATTGCATTTTTCTCAAACGATTCTCATTTTGTCAACAGGTTCGAAAATTATATATATATTTTTTTTTAGATAATTTTTTTGGGGATTGACTACTTTAAAAAATATCAATCATGTTTCAGCCATTTCGTTTTTTACTAAATAACAAAATTGAATTCTAATAAGTACTAACTGTTGAATTGGGTATTTTCCTAAGCCAAAAATAAATTATTTTGTACTGATAACAAAATAAAACGTCGCAAAATAATGTCACTTGACTTTGAACATATCCATTAATTTATTATTGCAGAAAAAGTGATAATAAGAGCGCTATTTGACTCCAAAAAACTGTGACGTCATCTGCCTGTATTTCATACAAAATCCCATAGAAACTGTTTGTTTTGACGTTTAGAAAAAAGTATCTGATTTAACTTGTTGGAAAATAGCGTATTAGGCACTGCCTGTTTTAACTGTAAGAATATCTGGCAGTATTTTTATCACAGGACAAACAAATGTTTTATTTTTAGTATTTGAATATTTCCTCCTCTTTCCTGATAGGAATAGGCAAAGATAATATAATAAAACAGTAATTATATCATTACTAACATAAGTATAGGTAAAAAAAGCCTAAATAGGTAGTTAGGTAATGAGATGTCTTCAATCCGTCTGGCCAACGTGGAGAGTGTAGGCCAAATCCTCTGGCTGCTCTGGCCAAACATGGCTCTGGTAGTGCAGAGGATCATGTTCCTGATAAAAAAAACCTGAAGATGATAATGTAGGTAGGTTAAAATTGGCAAAATAATACTAAGTTTAGTGAGTCAAGGTTATGATTTATTATTATGAATCCACATTTTCTTTTAAACGGGTCCTGTGGTTGTCTGCTCTTTTGCAAACAAGATTCTTGATTTCCTTATCTTTCACCAGCTTTATAATATCTTCATAGTCAGTCTCGATAGTGTCCAGACTCTTGTTAAAGTTCTCCTCTGAACAGCTACCTAGGTAAATACAGAGTAATGTACTTAGTGGACACTTGATCTGTTTAGAAAACTGCAACAGCTCTTCCTTGTCATCTTCTTCGAATGAGGAAACTCCATTCAAGTCTTCATGAACTATCAGTCTTAAGGTTTTCCAGATTTTAAAACTCGGAAGAAAGTATTTCTCAGGCTCACTTATTTCACTTACTTTTAACGTACTTACTATTGTGTTTGTAGAGTCTATCAAATCGACTAGATCGGAATCAACCTCCTTTTGATCTACGATCTTATTCTCATAATACTTAAGCATAATATTGATGATTGTGGCCACTGTCTCCTTGCTATCACTAAATACTTCTTGAGATTTATCAAACCCAACCAAATTGAGAGTAGTCTGCAAACTTATTATGAGCACTCGCTCCAACTCGTCCCGTTCTATTGAACTTTTGTGAGTTACAGTAATCTCAGTGAGAGCTACAGACAGTGAATCAAGAGCATCAGGAGTTACAAAATGAGTAAAAAAGTCTGTCCGACACTTCTCTGTGTTGCAGTACGAACAGATTGTGTTGATATTCTCCAGGGCTGTCACTAGCAAGTCTTTGTTGGAAGAGTTCTTCAGAATAAAGTACAATGCACTGGAATACTCAACTTTTTTGAATAATCCCATCCAAACACAAACGTAGTTGTGATCGACGAGGAATAAGCTAGAATTGACTAATCTCAGCAACTGAATCAAAACCAAACTGTCATCTGACTTCACAAACTCTAAAAGCAATGTCAGGAAACCCTCCATCTTGAGGAATACGGACACCACCTCTATCTGGCAGCACATATTACCAATGATGCCGATGAATATTTCTATAATACGCGGGGATTCAATGGTCGGAAGGGCGAAATTGATCAAGTTTAACATGTCGTGTTTTTGAAGAAATAACACGACGTCTCTTTCAGCAGTCATGTCCCAAAGGGTGCACAGATCGTCTTCAAAAGATTTCTCTTGGACTTCATGCTTGAGAGTGTCCAAGTTAGCTAATTTCAGCAGGATCTTGAGCACAAATCTCTCGCTGTACGCGGTGTTTCCGATAACATCTCCGGCGACTGGCGCAGCCGGTGCCGGCTCTTCTTTAGCGGCTTCTGGCTTCATTTTGTTTTGATAAATTTTGTATTATCCAATTTTAACACAAATAACTCCATGTAAATTACCTCGCCAAAATAAACAACGTCCAATTTTATGGGTTTGGTGTTTGTTGAGGCTTGAGTGCTTTGACATTGACGTCTGTATTTTTTTTTAAATTGTTTAAAAATTCTAGCTCATGAAAATTAGGTACTTGCAACAGCCTTATAATTTTTATTTATACGGCTGCTCCAAAATCGGGCCTACTATCCTTATACGGTACATAATACAGTAGTAGTGATTTTATGCATGTAGTCTTTTATTCCATAAATAACCCTTTGCAAGGCTTATTTGGTGAAATTTAATATCGCGTCGCGGATTAAACGGTAGACAGTGACAGTGTACAGAGACACGATAAGTGACGATAACAGACTTTTCGAGTAATCATGTATGGAAAAATAAAACTGAACCTTAGCTATGAAATACTACTACTGTGCCTAAGCCACTGACCTCCTTTTAGTATACAGCATACTTGTTTATACGGTTTTAATTCACCTACTATTATTTTTGTCCAACTGCGTCAGAAAGAAGGGTTATGTTTTCAAGTGTATGTATCTTTGGGACTCAACTAGCGGCGCACATAGGTAGATTTCTAGGATTTAGGCGGCCAAAAGTCAATTTTCAAATAATTTTATTGTATCAAAACAAATGGATTTTCGGAAAAATAGACATTCCGGAGAACAATAATCCACTCCTTCCCGCTCGGCATAGGTGCGCGGCGCATTTTTCAGATAGTCGGAACTCGATCGTCGCTCTAATTGTACTCGTACAAATCCGTTCTCGGCGCTCTTAGTGAACACGAACAGTATATTGTAAATATATAATTTTATGAAGTGGATATGTCAGCGAAAGTGATGTATAGCAGTAACTCAGGTATGCCACTTTATAAAAATATTATAATCAAAAATATAATAATTTATATAGTTATAGTATAGCCTACTAAACTTGACCCTTTTTTGTGTTCCGATTTTTAAGGATCTTTACTTTCAAAGGTAAAATAGTTGTGCTTCCGCGTCTTTCCGAGCCATGTTACTAATTTTATTGAGTACATTAACTCTTTATGTAGATATTGACAAAAAATTAGCTTCTACTTTCTACTACTTTTCGAAATATTTAGATTTGCGTAAACTAAGGCAAAATGTATGAAAAAATCAGATTTTTATTTCTTTCGTTTAAATCAATTCTCTTTTGTTGTAGGTCCATTTAGCAGCTCAAAAACTAAAATAGTGACCCGTAGATATCTTTCTGCAAAGATGAATTAGCAAATTTTACCAACACTGGATGAAAAATTGGGATATTTAGAAAATTATTTGGTTATGTGTTATGGGGACATAGACGAAAATAAGAAGTATGTAAAGCGCAAATATTCTTATTTTAAATTAGAAATAAAGAAAAGATGGACACACGGCATATTCGAAAAATTTATGAATAGCGATGACTCTTGGTTGCAAAGAACATTTGAAATTCCTATAACATCGCAAAATAAGCCAGGTAGGCAAACTAAAACGTTCAGTGAATCTAGTAAACGTACAAAGAGGAGGAAAACTGAAGGAATTCGCTCCTCTTTGAGTGAAGAAGTAATAGAAGGAGACAATCAGTTATTGGTTTCTGCTGACTCAAATGTTAAAGAAACAGAAGAATGTATGAGAAGTGATGCAAAAGATGTGGAATGACGAGATTATAATATTATGTTCAATATATAAATAGGTATTAATGTATATATATACCTACTCTAATTATAATCTGTTTCAAATTGTATTTTTATATTATTATTTATTCTGTGCAAGAATTTGATAAGTTTAATTCTATAAAGTCATTGATTTACCTTGTAGAGTAATTGTATATGATTATTTTTTATGCTCGTTGTAAATGTAGGTACTAATAACCTCTCTGTTTATAGGTACAATAAAAGGTATTTCACAAAATCATTTTTTCTTTTTTAAGTATTTCTTTTATCAGTTTACTATCTCGGACACTACTGAACCGATAATGATAAAAATATACAGAAGTAAATAGAAGTCATTTCCTATAAGCTAAAATAAAAAATATCAAGATTTTTCAAAAATTGTTAAAGCTTACGCTTGTTACATACCAAAAAGATATGTTTTCTATAGAAAAATACAAGTAAAGTGTCATTATATAAAAAATATTTATTGTATTTACTTTGAAATACAAATTTGATGTTACATGTACTATTCCTAAGTATAATAAACCATAAAATAATTTTGGCCGCCTAAATCCTAGAAATCTACCTATGTGCGGCGGACGCAGAATGCACGCCATGCTAGCAGTGTTGCCACTTCAGTGGAATTTCCATTAAATCTGGCTAACCAAAATTAGGTTTTACTACAAATTTTGGTTTTAGTTAAGAGTACACTAGTACTTATTCTGTGCTATTGGTTGGAAGTTAGTACATACAATTCCATGGTTGGAATAGTGTTTTTGGTTGTGTGCATTTCCCCAGCGGAAAAGTGGCGATAAATAAATGTGACTATACTAGATATGTTTATCGATGAATAAAATTTGTTTTATCAGTATTTTTTGTGAAATTCGTAAAATACTTATTTCAGGGATCCAAAATTCAATATGTACAGCAAAAATATTTATCATAAGATATAAATGTTTATGCACAAATAGACTTTGTATGTCATAGGCTCAGAACATTAAGGTGAACAAGTTTTGTCAACTTTTTTTCTTGGGACCTACGGTTTACGAAAAAACTCGTCTCAATGATAACACGCGGGGTACAGATTTTTTTTCAGTATAAGACATACTTTTTCTTCTGAAACTAATAACAGAAGATTAAATCACGGTTTCCGAGAAAATGTTGCCTAATTGATTAAAGTTATGTTTTTAATAACCGACGTACATATTATTTCTTAATTATTGATCAAAAAGTACATTTATTTACCTACGCTACTACATAGTACAGAAATAATTAATCCGTAATAATTTAAAAACTCATTTAGTTATTTTGGCAACACTGAGCGTAATCGTAAAAACACCGGAGCATGCCGCTCGCGAGCGCGCGTCAGATCGAGCAGCCGCGCGGCGTCTGGATCAGACTCGAGCTAGCTCGCGTCGACGCGCGCTCGCGGGCGTCTTTTTCGCGGCAGGCCGCTGGCCGGCTTGCCACGTTCAAGCGGTTATGCATCTTATATCACTAGACATAAAGGTTATAATAGTTTGTTTTGAAATGACGCGTCGCTTCCGATGCCATGCCATGCCAATCCAATGTAGGGCCACCCTTAAATTCTTAAAATTGATGTAACGGCAAAATAAAAGAAGAAATACGAGATAAAATTTATTAACGCAGCCACGGAAACCAGTTCCGAAACCTAACGACAAAGATAGTCACTACAATCTATATTACTTACAATATAAAATACAATAGTGACGTGACAAAAGCTTTGCTTATCTTTTTAACTTTTTGAAGATAACACTAAACCAATTGAGGACAGAATTAGGGGCGGGGAAAGATTTGAAAACTTTATAGACCGTCCGTGAATATTCGTCTGCGGGGTACAGGGGCGCGGGGGAGGGGACTCAGGGAGATGCGGGCGTGTATCACGCTATTGACGCCCGCCGCCCGCACCTCCCTTATTCCCCTCCCCCGCACCCCTGCACCCCGCAGATGAATATTCATTAAAGCGGTTGGTCTATAAAATATTCAAATCTTTTCCCTTCTCCGAATTCCCCTAAGTCGCCTTACCCCCGCGCCCCTGTACCGCGCAGGCGATAATAATATGCAGGGATAAGCGGTCCGTCTATATAATATAACTAAAATTCTAGTCTCGACTTGTATTCATAAAAAAAAACAACAGTTTTCTAAACCTGTTTTAGTTAAAATATGTTCTGTCTCATTCTTTTAATATCAAATAATGAAAAGAGAGAACAAAACATGTTTTTAACTTTTTTATGAATACGAGGGTAAGTCTTAATCTAGAGATCGGAGGCTTTTTACTTTCTGGCTTTTGAAGCCATTCGAAAATTAGACTCGGAACATAAATTAAAAAACTTTAGTCTTAAAATTAAGGCTCGAGATTTGTACAACTCTAGTTATAAGTGGTTCTTCCACGCACAATGATCTTTCAAACAGTTAAAAAATGATGCAATGTCTAGTAAAAGGGGGCATATTTTGTCCGTAACAACACGTGTTACGATAACTAACACTAACTATAACTAACTGTCCGCCTTAACCTTTGCTGGAGGCCCATCGTCATTATTGTCAGCCTTCCGTTTCTTGCCGTATTGTTTTCCCTTGAAACTCCTGCCCTTTTGTTTGGAGAAGTGCTTCTGGTTCTTACGACGTTTCACCATTTCTTCGGCGGTTTTATCCAAGAATATCCTTTCTTCCTCACCTTCGACAAGTTTGAATACAACTTCTTTGTCACGAATTTTGAGTTTGCCATCAGTTAGCTTCTCAAATACTTCTTTGGCTGTGTTTTCTTTGACGAGTCTCACCCAACCCTCAGTTTCGCCCACTTTGAAATTGATAAAGGCCACTTCGGCGCCTGAAAGAGAAGAAAAATCATGGATTAGACCACTGCAGGTCAACATACAATATGACAAAGCCGCATACTAAATAAAAATTCGGGCGTCTCCTACAAGTTTGGGAATTTCTAAGTTTAAGAGTTTCTAAGATGTAAAAAAAATGGTTTTTAATTCGAATCAAGGGTCTAACTAGCTTTGATAGAAGGCAAGTCTTATCGCGATTTTTGAAAGAAAAAAAAGAAAAGAGGGCTGTGTTTTGTCCTTATCACGGACCAAGCATTTGTTCATGGTCGGGTTAAAGGCTCACTTCGAATTGAACATTATAAGTGCGCTAATAACCCGACCATGAAAAAAATATTATGTATGTATAGTATCATTATATCTTTCATAATGCAAATGTATAACTTAACGACCTTCTGTTTATTCGATGAAACGTATTTTATGTTTAATTTGATATGTCAATAAAGATATTGCATATGGGTTGCCTAACAACTTTCAGTCCAGGATATGCTTAATTAATAATTAAATTTTTTTTTGCTTTATAGTTTGGGGTTAAAGTTGATTTTTAATTTTGAAAAATTCATCATCATCATTTCAGCCGCATAACGTCCACTGCTGGACATAGGCCTCCCCCAAAGATTTCCAAAATGACCGATCAAGAGCGACCTGCATCCAGCGCTTTCCAGCGACCCTGGTCAGGTCATCTGACCACCTTGTAGGTGGGTGCCCTACGCTTCGCTTGCCAGTACGCGGTCGCCATTCAAGAACCTTTTTGCCCCATCGGCCATCGGTTCGTCGCGCTATGTGCGTACAATTACCTAATTCCGTGAGCGCATCTTTGATGTCTTCTCTCTTCATATCCTCGAGACCCTCGCAGAAGTGCAGCACCGTCCCCGATGGCAGTTTCAGCTCCTCTTTCTCTGATTTGGCCTGAAATTGACATTTTCAAAGATTAGTTAAAGTAGAAAAGACAGAACAAGTTTATGTGCTAAACCAATTAAAAAACCCCGACTGTTAAAAACGCCATCTAGTGATGAGAAGCGAACCTACCGATACGATTTAAAATCCAGAGCCATCAATTTGTTGCTAGTCAAAGCCCTAACATTCGTTAGCCAAAGCCCTGACAAATGTTAACCCCTAATAACTTTAATAATAATGAGCCCTTTATTCTGACTTTTACATGTTGTGTCACTGTTACATTTAGTTTTTGTTTTAAATGACCCCTAATAATTATACAATACTTAATCTAAGTCCTCCACGAGGCTGGCATAATTACACAAAGTGAACTGAAGCCTTAGTTACACAATAGATTTAAAATGTTGATAGGAATAATGTAATGGTTGCAATGAGAAAAGATAGACTATATAATACTGTTTCATGTATAAAGTATAAGAATACCACTATTTTGTTAATAAAGTACAAACATACCACTGTTTCCTTTTCCTTGTTTTTCTTTTCCTTCTCCTCTTTTCTGGTGTTGTATTCCTCTTGCTTCTGGGTCAGGTAATCTTCCTGCCATTTGATAAGCAGGTCTGTCTCTCCGTACTTCACATCTTTGGTAGATAAGAATTTTTCTGCCTGAAATGTAAAATAGGACATATATATAACTCTAGAGCTGGATTTAGAGGTCTGGAGACCTTGGGGCAACAAAGGAGTGGAGGTCCCATGGCCCCAACTTGTTTTCCAAATAAAATGATCAATTTTTTTCACATAATAATTATTTGCAAAACTGATTGGACTTTATATATTTCTATGATCTCGAAAACGGCTCTAACGATTTCGCTGAAAATTGGTATATGGGGATTTTCGGGGGGTAAACAATTGATCTAGATTAGTCTTATGTTTGGGAAAACGCGTATTTTTGATGTTTGAGATGTAACCGAGCAAAGCTCGGTCGCCCAGGTACTGAATAAATTTATGGTAAATATGTGTATTGCATATTAGATATATATTTCATGAATTAACTACACGTGGTTTATTAATATCAATGAAATCTCCTACATCTTAGTTAGTTATGGGTTTGCAATAAATAAAGAAATACATACAAAAGTACTACTGTAGAAGAATGCTCACCTGTTCCTTAGTCTTAAACGTTACAAAAACTGATCCTTTAAAGATCCGTTTCTTGGTATTCCTATCAAGATATTTCCTCATGATAATGTTCTCTGTCTCGTCGTACTTTTTGAAGAACTTCAGCATGTCATCCAGGGTCGCGTCCTTTGGGAATCCTTTGGCATACACTGTGCGTGCGAGGAGTTCCTTACGGCGGTCCTCGTTCATCTCTGGCAGGGGCATGTCTGGATGTCTCCGTACTTTTTTGTTGTCTTCTGAAACCTGGGAAATAGTTGATATTTATTATCAAGTCTTTATACTTAACAGGGTGGAAAGAGCTCAGGGCCTTAAGACCCAAAGGCCACATTTAGAAGACACAAGTTTATTTGCTAGGCTAATTAAAAAATCCCCAATGACACGCATCTTGTGGCAGGTGTGGACCTACATAATATTCTAACCGATGTCAAGTGGAATTTATATATTTAGCGCGTCTGCTCCCCACGCCGGACTGGCATCATCATCATCATTTCAGCCGCATAACATCCACTGCTGGACTGTACATAGGCCTCTCCCAAAGATTTCGGAAGCGAAAAATTGTCCTCGAGGAAAGTAAGGAAGAAGTAAGATATATGTAGCGCAATCTATTATTTGCCAAGTAAATTACAAAATCCAACTTCAAAGCGCTAAAACCCAATAACTGATTTTCTGGCTCTTGGACCCCCAGGCAGTCAACTCTGTACTTGCCCTCCTCCGCACTTGACTTCTAATCAACCTTAAGGCCTGCGCAGACGAGGGAGTTTTTTCCGCCGCGGAGAAAAAAAGTACGCTCCGCGAATAGTCTGCCGCGGATTTACCGCGAACTCAACGCACTCGTATCGTCGTACATACGTACGTCATTCTCGAGCGCACAACGCGGACTAAAGTCCGCCAATGTGCGTTGCTTCGCCTAGACACAAGTTCTATTTTTTTCGGGGACTCCCCCGTACTTTTGTCCAGTCCGGTCTCTGCATGTCCTCGGTTATTCGGGGGACTTTTTGTACGCGGTACTTTTAATGCGGTACTTTTAATCCCTCGTTTGCATTACTATGTACAGTTTTAAGCGATCTATGTTAGTGGACAAAAAAGTCCGCGGACAAAAATCCCTCCTCTGCGCAAGATATTAAAATTAGAGGCTACTTTAATATTATTATTATAGACGAGCAGCTAGGAGCTGATATGTCTATTTCACACAGTGCTGAGAGTTCGTAGTCTAATCTCTAATCGTAGTTCATTAATTTATAAAAAACACTTTATTTGTCCTTATCCAGTTGTCAAGTCTGTTTTTAAATGCATTTGTGAAAGGCGAAGCAGCATATCAACAAGTAATGCGGATTTAAAAAGGTTCTGCAACAAAACAAAAATCTTACCTCTAACAAACCAGAAGTGGAATTATTCAGAGCTTTGGCAATGACTTCGGTGTCCATGGAGAGCTTAGCAAGGCGGTTGCACCGAGTGAGGATGTCCAGAGGCACCCAGCCTTCATCCAGCTTCACCTGCTCACGCAGGAATTTGTCACGAGGAAGGTTTACATCACCTGAAAATGATTTTTACTGTTTACCACTTTCAGAGCCATGTGTATCAGTTTTGGTACAGACTGATTATTTTACTATTGTGATTGGGATTCATAACAGTGAAAGGGACAACACTCTCACCACCATTAGGGTCCGCTGGAGTTCCGCGGACCCTAGAATTTACATTTTGTTTGGAATTGTGGCAGTGAGTGTTAAATTCAGGCTATGCCAGGACTATTCCTTATCTTGTGTTTCTCTTATCTGGAGTAAATGTTATGAAATCATGTTAAATCTTTGGTTTTGGTTTTATTATGTACTAGATGGCAGTTGGTAACACTTTGTGGGACATTCAACCAGAAACAAAACTAATCAATGATGAGATGAATTAAGTTTAAATCAAACAGAAGCAAATATATCTCATATTATAATTATGAAAATAAGATAAACAGAAAGAAATACAATTTTTGGAGTTACGCCAAATTGCACAATCTCCTAATACTTATCAGAAACTTACCGAAATAATATTCAACCTGACGGATGATAGCACTTTCCAACTCATCTCCAGATACCGCGTCTTGCTCCTTATTCTCCTGGCCATTGGAATCTGTGACTTCTTTTGCCTCAGTCATTGTTACCGTTCGGGCAGCGTCGCACAGTAATAAAAATCCAATGTCTTTTGTCAAGGAGGTAGCACAACGCTAGGTTTTTGCTAAATATCTTCAGGCAATACTGTAAAGATACTAAATAACGAAAACTTTCAGTAATTCTTATACAGAATATGAAACACGTGTTTTATTTTTTGAACATGCGGCCGGCAGACGAATGAAATTCGATTTCGAGTGATGATGAAGGAGAGGGGAGGGAAGGCAAGGCATGTCAAAATGACAAATAAACTTTGTTTAGAATCAGGTTCAAATTATTAGTTTCATTGTTACATATTTCGAAATAAATAAAAATAAATAAAGAAAGATAGAAAATGTAAAAAAGAATGTTTGAGAAGCCTTTTTTATGTTACTATTATGTTACAATTATTAGAAACAGTGGTAAATAACTCGTATCGTATCATTTTTTTTGCATCGATTATGAAATTCAACGTCTTGAATTTCTGAACGCATGACGAATTGACGGTAGAAATTTGCGTTTTATTTTTAATACTATTTTAAAAAGAAAACTATTTTAACTTAAGTAAGTAGTACCTGGGTGACCGAGCTTTGCTCGGTCGGTTACATCTCAAACATCAACTACATTTTTTAAACTTGTCTAAAAACAGTACGAAATAAAAAATTATATATAAACTTAAACATTAAAAAAAAAAAGTAAGTCACCGAGTGGGATTCGAACCCGTAACACTCTTTCTAGCGGTCAGCATCCTTAACCACTGAGCTAAGCGGATGGCGGCCGATGTGAGGAAATTAGCGTCCATATTCTGCGTGGAAAGAAAACGAATGAAAACTCGAAAACACGCGTTTTCCCAAACATAAGACTAATCTAGATCGATTGTTTACCCCCAAAAACCCCCATATACCAATTTTCAGCAAAATCGTTAGAGCCGTTTTCGAGATCACAGAAATTTATAAATAAATATATATGTCGCAGTTGGATTGTATTATCCGCTGTTATTCAAAAACTCTAGCTGTTTGGCATTACTGCTCGGTTTTGTAATATAGCTGAAAATCATTCAGCTAGATCGTCCAATGTGTTACGTTAAACAAACTCGCTAACGCAAGATTGTAGAACGATTAGTTCGGAATTCTGCCACTTGTGGGTCTTGTGGCTTGTGAAGTGTCAGTGGCATAACAACAAATATGGCCTCCCCTAAAGTAAATTCTTCGCCGCGTTTCGGGACTAATCTGTTTTTATCGAGAGACAACGGGGGCATCGTTTGTGATTTCGGAGTGCAAAAGATTGAAAAGAATAAAGCAGACCTTTAGCTTGGATCCCATATTGTTATTTCGACGCCCGTCTTCCGGCAAGATGGAAAATTCACGTGGATCAATTTGCCGTAAGAAATCGCTGCGCCATTGAGTTGTCGGGTTTACAAAATTTCTATATTTCTAATCCAATTGCATCGAGCTGATTATCATTCTTCCTTGGTGTTTTATGATGTTGAAGAATGAATTATTTACTAAGGAGTTGAATTGAGGTTTTATTTCCACGATTAATATAAAATTAAAAAAGAACAACTATTGTCTCCTCATATATTATTTCGTTTGGTAACACAGTTTTATTCAATAATGGTAACCCTGTTCGTATACCATCTCAACGCTAGCTGTTTTGTTAAACGTAATTACGTAACTCATTGACAATCGAGCTGAATTATTTTCAGCTGTTTTACAAAACCGAGCTGTATTGCCAAACAGCTAGAGTTTTTGAATAACCACGGATTATACAATTCAACTGCGACGTATATAAATAAATATACAAGAATTGCTCGTTTAAAGGTATAAGATTTATTACTGAATGTACTACTACTGTACCACTATTCATTTATTTAAAATAATCTTTGTGATTGAGATAGATTTACACATGATTTACATCATTGTTTGATTGTTATGTAGGAATTTATTGACCCCGGACAAAGAGAGGGGTTTTATAAGTTTGATGCTAATGTCTGTCAGTCTGTGTGTCTGTCTGTGGTAGACATGGGTAATCTCGACTCCGAAGTGCGTTTCTGCTCACGGCCTGCAAATAAAAACATTGGATTTGATTTGACATTTGACGTTCCGTTTTGTTATATCGACGTTATCGTGTTATGCATAGGTACCTACTTACTGACCTACCTACTTTACCTATGGTACCTAGGTACGTACAGTGTTGCAAAAGTTCCCGATTTTTCGGGAGATCTACTGATTTCGGCTCTTCCCTCCCGATATTTATTTCACGACCAAATCTCCCGAATTTCAGTTTTGCTTTTTTTTTTTTATTATTATGGTGGCAAAAATATTATTAAGCCGACAACACTAAAATTTACCTGGTAACACTAAAACAATTCAATGGGATTCCCCAAAACTTCTCGCACGTCCTTTCAATACCGCAGTATACATAAAATATATAAGATCGAAATGCCTTTGAAATAAGGTTCATTATTGTTTGGTGAGTGTATAGGGGAAATTCCCTAAAAATAAATGTTTAAGTTCGAGTTGTTTGGTGAATGTACTAAGATGTTTTTTTACACTTTATTATCGTTTCGTCCGTTCGCAAGTGTACTGGTTTTGTTGTGCTTTACCTTCCATTTATTTACAATGTCCGATAGCGATGATTCGGATGGAAATACGAATACCCCAAGCACTAGTACTGGAGCTAAACGTAAAAAATATGCCCAAAATTATAAAGTGGAATGGGAATCACGACCAGAATGCTCTAATTGGCTTAAAAAAAGTTTGAAAGAAAAAACTACGCACATTGCAAAAGTTGTAATAAAGATATTAATATTTCTTCTGGCTTCGACGCTGTTAAAAGACATGCCGCTTCCCAACTTCACATCAAAAGTATAAAATGCATTGCGGATCAACCTAAGATGACCAATTTTGTGAATCGAGAAGTGATCTAATTTAAACATCAAGTGAGGGAAGGTAAATAACAAAATATATTATTATGACAATGTACATACTTAATTAAAAAAAAATTGTTCAACTCTGTCAATTTTTATCAGGTCTATGTTTAATGGATAGAAGTGTTTTTGACTACATATATACTTGGTATAGATTTGCAAGTTGTTTTTAAACAAAAACATTTAAACTATTTCATCTCATTGCATTATTTAATTGTTTCAGGTGAAATTCGGATTGCCGGCTTTGTCGCTGAACACAACTTGCCATATGCGATAACTGACCATCTAGGCAAGTTAATACAGAAGATTTGTCCAGATTCAAAAGTAGCTGAAAATATGAAGTGTTCTCGCCCCAGGATTCAAGCTGTCGTAAATAACGTAATCGGACAAGAAAGCTTTCATACTCTCTGCGAAGATCTACGACAGGTTAAGTTCTCACTTATAATTGACGAGTCCACCGATAGGAGTACCACCAAACATCTTTGTCTCGTCGTTAGATATGTCAAAAAAAATCATGTAGGAGATTATTTTTTTGGGCTTATCCCTGTTGTGACTGCAGACGCAACTACGTTACATAGAAGCATTGTAGACTTTTTTGAACAACATGGCGTTCCATTTCGACAAAATCTCATAGGTTTTGCTTCTGATGGTGCAAGTGTTATGATGGGACGTAATCATTCAGTAATGACGTTACTAAAAGCTGATGTACAACATTTATTTATAATGAAATGTATATGTCATTCATTCCATTTGTGTGCGTCCTACGCTTGCAACAAAATACCTCGGTTTATTGAAGAAGTGTAAGGGAAATATACAATTATTTTTCTTCTAGGCCCAAAAGATCAGCTGAATTTAAAGAATTTCAATTATTTTGTAATTTAACAATACATAAATTATTACATCCTTGTCAGACGAGGTGGCTGTCAGTACACGCAGCTATATCAAGAATTTTGGAGCAATATCAAGCTTTGAAATTATATTTCATTGATGCGTCGCTAAATGACGATATTGCAACAGCTACAAATATATTACACAAATTAAACGATCCATTAACGTTACTCTTTCTTCAATTTTTAGACTTTGTTTTACCTATTTTCAATAAATTAAATCGAGAAATGCAATCTGAATCAGCAAGAGTACACGTTTTGTATTCCCAAGTTTGTGTTAGTTTAAGAACTTTGTTTGATTGTTTTCTGAAAAAAGAATATTTAGAAAAAAACAATCTCGAAAGCATTGATTATAAAAACCCACGTAATTTTCTACTTATAGAAGATGTATATTACGGAGCAAATGCCATTAATACTTTGCTTACAGATAAAAGATTGACTTCTGAACAAATCCACTTATTCCAAACGAGATGCATTCAATTCTTTATTGAAGCTTGTGATCAAATCATACAAAGGTTCCCAATTAGCTTGTCAACTAAGAAATATGAAAGTGTTAAAAGTGCCTTTAATCGAAAATATAGACAATTTTAAGAAAGTAATTTGATTATAAAAATTCTACGTTTTATCAGGATTTTTTTATATAATTTTAAACAAAACACCGGAAGTGACGACACACTGCAATCGAAGTTTAAATTTAGCGCTAATAAAATAATGACATCTGTCAACTGTCAATTTCTACTGTTTAAATTACCGTCTGTATGTTGGTTGTTGTCAAATTGTTGTGTTGGTAGATGACAGTGACAGTGACATATAATACAGGGGTGCCATTTTTGAAACGTGGAGTCACTAAACGAACGGTTTTTGTATGGAAAAAACCAGTAATTTAGGTGACATCGCGTTTCAAAAATGGCACTTCAGTACAGTACTGAAAGTGGAAATGGCCAACTTTACTCAAAAAATCTTCATCGTGACATCACTTCCTCAAATAAGCTTGACCTTGCTTGAAAATAAAGGTCAATGGGTTTTTTGCAAATATCTAAATAGGTAAGACCTTATTTTAAAATCTGATTTGAGAAATCTTCTCCTAGAGGCTATTCCTCGAAAAGGATTGCGAATCAGATCTTTTTGAAAATTACTTGACAAGCCAATTAGCAATAACCCTTTAAAAGATTTGGGAGCTTTCTCTCCGGAAAATGTAAAAAAAGGTGATCTGTCATCAATAGTACCAATATGTACACAATTCCCAAATTTAATAGACAACAATAATTATCAAAGTATTGACACAGAATGGCGATTGCTTCGGAACACGAAAGAAATTGCGTCGTTTAGTGAAAAAACTGAAGAATTTTGGGCGAGCATTGGCAGCATGAAGTATGGTGATGGTACACTCATATTCGAAAACATTTGTTCTTTTGTTTTTAAAATACTATGTTTGCCACACTCATCTGCCAACGTGGAAAGAATTTTCTCTTCAATAAATTTAATGAAAACTAAACAACGCAACAAACTATCCACGGAATCGATAATAGGTCTCCTACACACCAAACGAGTTATAATAATTATAACAGAAAACAACCAAACTTGTTATAATTTTAATATAGAAAATAAAATTTTCGAAAAAATTTCTACCAAGAAATGGTATGAGGATCACTAAACCTAAAAATCTTAAAATGTACCTATGTATGTTTCTTTTTAATAAAGTAATTAGAGCGCAAAATACATTTATTTTATTTTTTTAAAACCTCCCGATTTCTCCCGATTTTTGGCTGGAAAATCTACCGTTTTTTTATTTTCGACTTTTGCAACACTGGGTACGTACGTAGAACTAGAAAGAGATATAAAATAACCTCAAAATGATAACAAACAAAACAATTTATTATAATGTTTAAATACTTATTTGTGTAGTTGTGTCTTTATAGTTACCATGTTAATTGTAAAGCCATTGTAGAAAACTTTTAAGATCATGGGTGTACGAGGTCTAACAACGTATGTAAACTCAAATCAAGATGCTTTCTTGCAAGAGTTCTTCTTACACGATTCAAACCTCGTAATCGATGGAAACAGCTTATGTGCTCAGCTTTACCGCTCCCTAAATTGTTTTTCTGCATTTGGCGGGGACTACGACAAGTTTGCTTCGTGCGTAAGAAGGTTTTTTAAAAATATTCGACGATGTAACATAACCCCATTCGTCATATTCGACGGCAGTTATGAAGCGCGGAAATTGAAAACTGCACACAGTAGGCTGAGGTCCAAGATTAACGGGGCTTCAAGACTAGATCCAGTAACTCAAGGCTGTTTGCAAATATTTCCTCTCCTATTCAGATATGTGTTCCAAGAAGTATTGACTGAAATGCAAGTGCCTTACACGATATGCGAGTTTGAAGCTGACGACGAAATAGCCGCCATGGCGAGACACCTCAACTGTCCCGTATTGAGCTACGATTCAGATTTCTTCATTTACAATGTCATATACATACCGTTCAATACTTTAGATCATAAACCTGTGGCGATCGAAGAATGTGGTGTTACAAAAAATGCACTGGAGTGTAAAATTTATAAAGTTGAGTTCTTGACTGACAACTTTGGAGGACTGAATGAAGAGCTACTGCCATTGATGGCTACACTCCTAGGAAATGATTACGTAGAAAAGAAGGTTTTCAAGAAGTTCTTTTCTCAACTTAAGTTACCTAAGAGCCGTAAATGCAAGAATGAGCAGCAAAGAAGTATTCATGGAGTAATTAGGTGGCTACAAAATGAAACACTAGACTCCGCTGTGGCTAAGATTCTAGGAAGGTTAAAGAAGGAAGAAAAAAGAAAAGTTTTTAATATAATAAAGCATAGCATTGATGGCTACAAGAACACAAGATGTAGATCTTTAAAATATTTTAATATTAGTAATGAAGATATGCAATTAGAGTCAACTTTACAGATTCCTGAAGAAGTCAATGATGTTTCTGATGATGGAAGTTCAGTTTCATCATCAGACTCAAGTGACGATGAGAGTTCTGAAGAGTTTGATAATAACCCTGAAACTACGACAGAGGTATCTACTTGGTTTGCTGATGGTGTAAGGAACCACACCATCCCACCAGCTTATTTTAACCTTTATACCCACCATATGCACTTCTGTTCACCTCAGGCTGAAGATTATCACGACGAAGATTCATTTCTGTCTACATTACCAATACTTCGATTTGCTTTCGATATTTTAACTGACTTTGCTCATGAACATTGTATTTATGTTTGCAGAGAAAATTCTAATTCTTATAAAAGAATGTTCTTAGGAAAGGACTATTCAATTCCTAGGCCTTTAGAAATATCTTTTCCAGATTTGACAGTCCATCAATTACAGTCATATTTCTTTAAATTTTTGGAACATAAATTACCAAAATTAGACTTGGATAGTATCAGATTGCTACCAGCAGATTTTCAATTGTATATGTTAGCTATAGTATGGTGGGTGGCTTATTGTAAAGTGCCATTAGCCAACATTCATAGTTTATTTATATGTTACATCATGTTAGAGGTGGTTGATGAGAAGACTGGCACTTTTAGAGGCCACAAATATTTCTCTAATAAATATTCGAAAAAAATTGAAGAAATAAAACAGAAAAGTACACCTATGAAGACTGATGATGATGAATTATTTCTTAGTAAGAATAAAGTACAATATGAGGATTGTTTGATGGCAGCAAATGTGTTATTAAAACATTTTGAGATTGATGAATCTATTAGGAAGAAACCTAAAACTTATGACCCGAAAAAAATGCATTCTTTCGCTCAATTTCAGTGCTGTTTACTGCAATTTAACTCTTTGAATACTCTATGTAGATGTCCTTTTGAAAGTACAAAGTATTATAAATGTTTTAATGGGACATTTGTGTACAATGTTGCTCTCAAATTAGAGAATCAAATCGATCCAGTCAGTTTCATCCATCAATACCTAAGTGGTGCTCACTCTATTTTGAAGTTTTATAAAAGTATATGTGTAGTTTATCAAATATTGTCAGAGAAAATGTGTTTGTCTGCAAGTAAATGGACAGGGAAGAAAAGTAGGAGAAAAAGGAAAAAGAAAGGTGTGAAAGAAGATCCTAATTCTTTTCTTGTAGAAGGATTTGAGTCAAATGTTGCATTATGAAATAAAAATATAGTAGGTAAAGATATCTGCTACTTGATTTAATCCTTAAAAAATTATAAGTAGGCATATCGAATATAGACCCTGTTTTTGTTATTAAAACATTGAATGTTAATCAATACATACCTTGTTTTCGGATTCATTGAAACATTATCTACTCTGCAATTTAAGATGTCAATTTAGGTCACACAGATATAGATTTGTTTAAATATTTTTCATTATCTTTTTATAATGTTTACATAAGAACAGGATACAAATAGTTGTTTAATTTCATAAATTTTGCAAAATAAATACTTACCTACTTATTGATTCTTCATTATCATCATCATCATTTCAGGCGCATTCCGAACACTGCTGGACATAGGCCTCTCCCAATGATTTCCAAAATGTACACTGCTGGACATAAGCCTTTTCCAAAGATTTCCAAAAGGACCTATCTAGAGCGGCCGGCATCCAGGGCCTTCTTGATTATTTTCTTACTTGAGGCTGAGGACTTCATAAATAAAAATGCAAAATAAGTTATAAATAATTTACTTCTAATAGTATTAACTACTTTTTCTTCTTAGCTTGCCCATTTACATACGGTATAGTGCTTTCGGTAGTCACAGCGGCGTTGAATTTCTCTCCCAGAATATAGAAGCCTACTTCAAAGCCTGCGCTGCAAGCAAAGTACACAACCCTTTGGGGCAGATTTAGGACCTCAAAAATAGGATACGGCCACGCCCCAGTCCTTGCCTGGAGGACATGCATCCAACTGATATACAAGAGCGAGAAAACAATAGTTAAAGAAATCCCAACGGTTCTTGAAGGGTAGTTTCTGTTCGTTATAAATAATTCTATGAACATGAACACAGATACTAAAGTGTGAAGCGCGTGGTTCAGCCACACTGGAAAGAGCCTCTCGATTGGCTCAGGAAATACCAGCTCCTTGTCAACGAAGTAGATTCCCCAGAAAGCCGTAGACACGTATAGGGCTATGGGGAACGCTAAGCTGAATAGTTTGTCTTTCACGAATCTGATGAGGGGAGTCTTCTTGGGTGTTGGAGCGTTTGTTCCAGCGATGTCGTTCAGGAATGACGTGGCGAAGTATACAGTTTGGAGGACCTGGAAAGAGAAAATAACATAGATGAGCTTGAGTTGGAAATGTATTGTACTTCCTAGCACGAACGTGATCGCATTCATTCAAACTTTAGGTGGTAATAAAATGCTCTTAGTTTGTACTATTTTATACCACTAATTATAAATTTAATACCTCTAAATTATCGTAAATATATTAGTCCTGGACGGATTCCTTTCTAGCACGACCACGCTGGAATTCCAACTTGTAAAAAAGTTGATGAAACGGGAGCATGCCTAAAAATTTGTACTATTATGTACTCTGGCAATTAGTTTTTTTTAGTTTTATGAATGTTATTTTATTATCATTATACTATAGTCTGAGACTAGTGATCTAGTAGGTATAGCGCGTGGTTCAATTTTTTACGGGTACTTGTGTCCATTTCACGTTCTAGTATTTATACTGTCAGCTCTTGACAAATTGACATATAATAATATACTTAGATTGTATAAGTATAATTAGATTTATTAATGTAAATCACTTATTTGTGCAAAGGAAATGCGTTTTACCCCACCTAGCGGTGGGGATCACGCCCTAACTTTTTATATAAAATGCCACGCGCAAACAAACGTCGGGCATTACGTTGCCAACCGTCGAGGTGTTCACTTCAAGGAACTGTGAGTACTGCATTATTAATATTCTTGTTATTTTAATGATTGATGAACTACTTATTTCTAAGATAATGTTTTTATGCGAGTAATGGAATGATTGTGGATTATATTAAAAGAGCTACCACAGAGTTTCTGACCGCATCTTCTCTGTGATGATCCAGCCCTTCCGACGCGGTGGTAGAATCTTTCACAATATATTCAGATTAGAGCCATAGCAATAGCCTAAATGAATAAATGTTTTAAAACTCTTGGATGTTTATTTGTTATCCCTTTCCCAAGCCATGAAGAATTGCAGGATGTCTAGACTCCAATAGCTTGTAGTCTGACAGATTCAGAAGTGGGATACATTCTTACTGTAGCTTTGGCCTCCGACGCTTAGTTTAGAATAAGCCTTATCCCTTCATGGAACGGGCATTCTGCGTAATTTTTTAAAATGGGTTTTCAGCGTCACTGCTGTAATGAGCTCTACAGCAAGAGCCTTGGCAACGATCGCTGCGGCAGCGAGCACCGAGTAGATTTCATCGATGAGAACTGCGGCGACATCCACAAGCGCTGCAGCCTGCTCTTCACGTCGGTAAGCACTGCAGCCTGCTCTTCACATCGGTGGGCACTGCAGCCTGCTCTTCACCTTGACGAGCGGCATAGTCTGCTCCACGCGTCAACAGGCGCTGCAGCCTGCTCTTCACATCGGTGGGCGCTGCTGCCTGCTCCTCACCTCGACGAGCAGCGCAGCCTGCTGCTCATGTCGGTAGGCACTGAAGCCTGCTCTTCACTTCGAAGAACGGCACAGTCTGCTCCTCTTATCAGCAGGCGCTGCAGCCTGCTCTTCACTTCGACGAGCGGCACAGTCTGCTTCTCTTGTCGGCAGGCGTTGCAGCCTGCTCTTCACTTCGGTGAGCGGCACAGTCTGCTCCTCTTTTCGGCAGGCACTGCAGCCTGCTCTTCACTTCGGTGAGCAGCACAGTCTGCTCCTTTTTTCGGCAGGCACTGCAGCCTGCTCTTCATTTCGGCGAGCGGCACAGTCTACTCCTCTTGTCGGCAGGCGCTGCAACCTGCTCTTTACTTCGACGAGCCGGGTAACCTGCTCATAACTACACGGGTACCGCAGTCCACTGGTCACAGTGAGCAGCTTAATTAGTAAAAAAAAAAAAAAACTTAAGGTAAGTCAAGTTACTATTATACCCGAAAACTAAGGTCTACATTTAAAGAGAACTGTCTTTTGCAGTTCTTAAAAAAAAAAAAACCGCAACAACCTCGATACGATTTTACAGTGGCAGCTATTCTAACGTCAACATGCTTTGAATTAAGGTCAATTTTGATTTATTCTATTGCTATCCGTGGGTACCTGTAATTAGCTTTCGATATCCATTCAAATATTTTTGAACGCAAATAAAAATAAAAAATAAATATATATAGAAGGTTAAATTATGTTAGATCAGGATAATTAACGTAATTGAAGTCGGAAAGAGGTTGAAAACTAAAATATTAAACAAGACATCTATATTGAGGGTTCAGTACTAAAACAACTCTTAAATTTCCCATCTAGATCATTCTAAATGAATTTAACCTATGGTATTCTCTCTCTAAGTCCTAAATTTTTTCGTTTGTCCACTATTTATATTCTTAAATTTTTACTACCTTTTGTCTAGAAAAATTCATAGTTTTATATTTTAGTAAGTTTAAATAGTCATACATTTTTACGTTCAATCCTTAGTTCAATCACACAACTTGTTTTACAGTTATCAATTTACTTTTCAATCTAACGTCTCGCTTTTCTTCATTTCTTTAATATCATTTCTTAGAAAAGCGAAACAAAATATGTAAATAAGTAAAAAAATCTTTATTTATAAAAAAAAAATATATATTTTATATAAGCCAAGCCGAAAATGAAAATATTGTCCGAGTATCAAAGTAACCAGTTCGAACATTTAATAACATCTAAATCATTTTAACACTATAACTAGATACATAACACTACTAAGTACTTAATGAGTGGGTAAATTACAATATTACTTGACAAGACATTGGAAGTACTACAAACGACTTAATGAGTCTACCGTGTAGTTAGCTTATAAATATATAGAGTATTTAGTCATTTGGTACCTACCACTTACATTTTCGTTAGGTTCCTATCGTCTCATAGGTTTGTTGCAGGTTATTATTTAAAACAGGGCCTGTAAATTGAAACCAAGAACTTATATAACCTCAATCATAACTTATCATCAAAATAGGTCTAAAATCTGCTTAAAAATTTTAAAACAAATTTTAAAAAATTCAACAAAATTATTTATTTATATTTACATTAATTAAGTGCTTAAAAACAAAACAAATTAACATACTAAAAAAAGCGACTAACACTACGTCTAAGTTTTACACAATGTGGCATACAGTTTTAATACTGTAAATACTTTTTGACAAATAAATGATATTGAATTAGTACTCTAATAATATTTAATATAAAGGTTTTATAATGAACAAGTCTAAAATAGGTTTGACGTTCCTAAATCCAGACTAAGGCTAATACGTTACCTATATCTGAACGATAACTTCACTGTAGCCTGGTTAAGTTTTTGTTGTTTTTCATAAAACCGATTTTCGCAACCAAAACTAAAGCTCCTAAAACAAACAGCAAGTCATTTCGAAACACTACATGACAAAAAAATAATAATAAATATTTAGGAACATAAACAAAAATAACCTAAAGAGTCCTAAATAAATAAATGAATAACAATCGTTTGATGTTTGTATAAAAGAGAAATAGTTTCTCTAAACTTAATGACATCTTACTCTTATGTATAGAGATCAAATTTGGTCTTACCCAACACTAGTTGTAGCCCACGGCGTTGCCAGTGTAATTTAATGACTTAAAACCTTTGTCTCAACTTATGAGCATAATTATCAATTCTTACATTTCTTACATACTTTAAAACTGAAAAGTTTATAAACATTTACCCTAATTAAGAATAATTTTATTGTTAAATAGTGACAAGTTTTGTTTTAAATCATGAGCTCAAACATAAAGTTTTACATTTATTTCTTCAGAACAGGGGTGACGACAGGATCCAAAAAAGTATGATAGTAATTGGTCCGTCTTTTGATTGTCCAGGGGTGGTGGACCCGTACTTTTCAGTTTACAAAAGAAAAGTAAAAGTCACAGAGATGCGAAGCGTCAAAGTCGTATTTTGATGATCGAACCGATGAATCAAAAATATTTTTCCAAATTAAATTTTCTCAAATTAAAGGATATTATGGATATAAGAAACGATAGTTGGTGCCGTTTTTTGGCTAATCTCGTAGTCGTATTATAAATATAGTAGTTGTAACATATTATTATGTAATGATTCTTTTTCTGCCCAATAGTTCTTCAAAACTAATACGGAAGTTTGGAAAAAATATTTGATGCCTGCATAAACCTTTAGTTTTAATTTAAAAATTAAATTAATTCAATTAAATGGTAGCTGGCAAAAGTAAGAAAAGAAACTAAGCTGCATCTTGCTCCAATTAATTTATTTCTAGAAATGTAGACAAATCGAGACAGGACAAACTTTATTTTCGTATATAAAATAAGTAAATAAAACTTTTCTTTATCAGGAACAATTAACACATATACTCTTAATAATTGAAAGGAAATGGAATTCTTTTATTACTCTTGTTAGCTATTATTGTCCCAATGTTACATCATATGGATCTAAAAGATCTAAGTATTAAGGTCACATAAATCAGCAGCGTTCATCAACTGCATTTGACTCCAACACTGGTTCTGATGGTAAAAATATTACTTACAAGCTTGAATTAATCCTGTTCAGCTCTATTTACATCGTGTAGGAATCTATTCGAAGAAAGGTCACATTAAAACCGGTATCATCATCATCAGGTCTTTTTGTCTCCACTGCAAGAGCATGACCCTCTCTGTAGTACCCAAGCCAAACTTGGCTAGAGCTGCCAGAGGTCTTGGCCTACACTCTCCACGCTGGCCAGACGGGTATATGCCAATATATACTGCATATCGGTTGTCATTCGTTGTTTAATAGTTCTTGCTTTCGGA
Organism: Acrobasis consociella; assembly: GCA_963555685.1. Classification (NCBI taxonomy): domain Eukaryota; kingdom Metazoa; phylum Arthropoda; class Insecta; order Lepidoptera; family Pyralidae; genus Acrobasis; species Acrobasis consociella. The sequence goes on from OY743106.1 coordinate 3,778,675, forward strand.
TTAATGGTGATTAGTCTTAGTTCTTTCACCAGCTTGAAAGACTTTTCATTTTTATATTTATTTATTACAAATGTAATAGGCGTAATTAAAACCACAGACCTCATCTACTGGTCAACCCACTGGTGATGACTAGTAATTGATATGGAGATTTTATCCTGCTACAAGTCCATTTGAAAAACCACTGATTGGTTTAACACTCATCAGCAACTGTTATGAAAACTATACTTTTCTTAATTTTCTCGAGCTATAAGGGACCCATTTATCAAATGTTATTAAGTAGAGTTTCATAATTACAGATTTTCTTACAGGAATTTTAATCTTAAAGCAGGACAAAGGCCTGCATTTTTATTGGACAGGACAATGAGGCCTGCAATTTTATTGAACAGGACAATGAGGCCTGCAGTTTTATTAAACAGGACAATGAGGCCTGTAACTTCGTTAAACAGGACAATGAGGCCTGCAACTTTGTTAAACAGGACAATGAGGCCTGTAGTTTTGCTAAACAGGACAATGAGGCCTGTAACTCTTATTATTGTATCTAATCTGTATTTTAACATTTTAAATGTTTCAGAATAATAACTGGACGAAATTTTCTAGAAAATAGATGGGAAGCAGCAACAATTCCCTGTCTAATACTTACATATTTATTTAAGATTTTCGTAGACGCTTGGCTAAGATAAGAAGTGACTTTAAAGTTATAAATAGCTGTCCAGTTATTACTGAAAATGACTTTAGGGTTAGTTTATGCACATAAAATGTCCTCTATGAGAAAATATGTATTTTCTTTTTATCTAAATATTTTTATTTAATAATTGATATAATAGATATATATATATAATGAAACATACTATATATATTATATATATAATTCACGAAGAAGGGTAACAAACCTTACTCCGGTGTAATAGCTGTCGATAAGATTAAACCTTGGCTAAATTTTAAAAGACCTCATGACAGCGAACATGATGTAACTAGCGAACCAGATTGAAATAACGAATAAAATTGTTACTTTCTTTATAGCAAATGTTCAACAGGAATTTTAAGATAGAGGTACATGGAATGAATGATTCCATAAATCAGAAGGGACGGAAAAGTTCTGAATTGCATGAGGAATGAAGGATTCCTGAATCACAAAAGACATATTAGACAAAGGGTCTAATATTTGAAGAACAAATGGTTCTGTGAAAATGTTATTTGCAGTCAACGGTGTATTAGGTAAATCACCATAATTGCGAAATTCTAATTTAAGAACCTGACATACCTTTGACTGTAAAGGACGGAAGGGTCCAATATTTGAAGAACAAATGGTTCTGTGAAAATGTTATTTACAGTCAACAAAAGGGACGGAAGGGTCCTGAATTGCATAAGGAATGAAGGATTCCTGAATCACAAAAGACATATTAGACAAAGGGTCTAATATTTGAAGAACAAATGGTTCTGTGAAAATGTTATTTACAGTCAACGGTGTATTAGGGAAATCACCATAATTGCGAAATTCTAATTTAAGAACCAGACATACCTTTGACTGTAAAGGACGGAAGGGTCCAAAAGATTTGTTTACTGTTGTTTGCAAAAGCTTGAGGTCATGCTTAGTATAGGATGGCCGACTGTCAGCTCTTGACAAATTAACATATAATAATATACTTAGATTGTATAAGTATAATTAGATTTATTAATGTAAATCACTTATTTGTGCAAAGGAAATGCGTTTTACCCCACCTAGCGGTGGGGATCACGCCCTAACTTTTTATATAAAATGCCACGCGCAAACAAACGTCGGGCATTACGTTGCCAACCGTCGAGGTGTTCACTTCAAGGAACTGTGAGTACTGCATTATTAATATTCTTGTTATTTTAATGATTGATGAACTACTTATTTCTAAGATAATGTTTTTATGCGAGTAATGGAATAATTGTGGATTATATTAAAAGAGCTACCACAGAGTTTCTGACCGCATCTTCTCTGTGATGATCCAGCCCTTCCGACGCGGTGGTAGAATCTTTCACAATATATTCAGATTAGAGCCATAGCAATAGCCTAAATGAATAAATGTTTTAAAACTCTTGGATGTTTATTTGTTATCCCTTTCCCAAGCCATGAAGAATTGCAGGATGTCTAGACTCCAATAGCTTGTAGTCTGACAATACGTACTTATTCGTAGAATAATTCTCCCATGCTGGTCTGGGAGAAATAAAATAAAAAAACTTAGAATGTACCAGCTGCTTCTCTTCCCACGCAGATCGTAAAAGCCGATCGAGGGAATGGGCAAAAATGCAAATCATGTTAACAGGCGATGCGGCTAGCAACCCATCACTGTATTGATTGCTTTTCCATCTTCTCGCCCACCATGACGCTAAAAGTGGCTTTTGGGTCTTGCGGCCCTGGGCTCTGCATAGAACCGCAAGACCCAAAATGCTCTGTCTGCCCCATTAGGGATAAAGACGTGATAGTATGTATGTATGTATGTATTCGTAGAATATATCATCGAAGAAATGACCGTTCGGAGTTTTCACGGTCGGTTTATTGATAGTTGCGGAATAATGGCCTGGACTCACGTATGTATGTTCGTTTGACGATTACTTGAAAGTATCTATTTAAGCAGATCTTCACGAAAGGTGCATGTATTTAATCAATAAGATTTTTGAATTCGATCATGAGCAAAATCCGTCTAGGGAAATATAGGAATGGAAAAAGAAAAATATTTATTCAGCGATAAAAAGTACACATATTTTATAAATAAACCTAAAAAACAAAAAATACGAACTTAAACATTAACTAAAACTATGAAAACAAATTTTTATCACTGAAAGTGATATCTATCTATCTATTCATCATAAGCTGCTGATCGCCGCAGCACTAGTATTCCGTAGAACCATTTTACAAACAAGTCTAGGTCCCTGAATTTTTCGGGATCCAGTGGCGTTCCTATTTGAAATAAATAAATTGAAAAGGAAACGGTGATATCATTTAAAAGTCTTGACCAAACCTTAGATAAACCTTCAAACAATTTTATGAACTACTGTTTAAAGTGAGAACGTGAAGCTTATGCACATTTGCGAAAAATTGCTACTTTTTGCTAACGTGCGTAGAAAAGCTTCACGTTATCACTTTAAACTATAAACAGTAGTTTAAAAATACTTTGAGGGGTTAAGCTTGGTCAAGACACAATTTTAAAATGATATCACCATTTCCTTTCAAATGATTTATTTCAAATGGGAGTTGGGAGCAGTACTAGACCCCGGAAAATTCAGGTGCCTACTCATCTAGTGTAAAGTTAAGCAGATTTAAGATATGTTTATAAGCTGAATGTCATTTATCTTGCTCCTCCATGTGGAAATTGTGTCAAAAGTTGCTGAGATAAGCTCGCTAATGAAAATCGCATGATGCCAGCCAGTGGATCGGTGTTAGGATACGCGGATTAAACCGACGTCACAGAATATATAATAGTTGGCTACCATTTTGTACCTATGTTCTGATTCCGTTTCTGTTTTTAAACCCCCGAATAAAAAGAGGGATGTTTTAAGTCTGACGCTAATGTTTGTCTGTCTGTAGCATTGTAGCTCTCGAACGGATGGACCGATTTCGATGCGGTTTTCTACGTGAAAGCAAGTCTCCTTACGGTGATTCTTAGCTATGTTTGATGAAATTCGGTTCAGCGGTAGGAAAGTCATTGGGGGTGAAGGCTTGAAGGTAGGAGTTTCTTAATTTACCTGGCCAATAATAGATAGCGCTACATATATCAATTCCACTTCACATCGATTGAAATATGTAGTTCCGCCAGTCATCAATGGTGTCGTCACGGGTTTTTAGGGTTCCTTACCCAAAGAGTAAAAACTGGACCCTATTACTAAGACACCGTCGGTCCGTCTATCTGTCTGTCAGTCACCATCACCAGGCTGTATTTCGGTTGCCGCTATAATAATTAGGTACTCGAATCGATTACCTCCATGTTTTTAAAGTCTTTTATCAAAACTGGGGATCCTTCTAAGAGATCGCAACCTGTCACTACACTACCATGTAATTCCCGTTTTCCATCAATGAAGAACTCATTAACTTCTTTCATGAAATCATGCATTGCACGCATGCAAAAATTACCTTCACTACGCAAAGTATCAAGTATAATTGTCTAGATGACTTCAGTCAAGGCAAATATGAAATACTGAAATCAAGGTTAAGGTGATAATTATCTGGCCATTGTAATAAACACAGAGCATTGCACATAAAGCTAAGTGCTCTGTCTGTCCCATTAGGAATAAGGATGTGATAGTTGTACCTACAAGGTCTAACAAAATATACTGAATAAAAATCTGCGGCTCCATACAAAATTTATCGTGTCAAAATGTATGGAGCTGCAGATTTTTTCTCCATACAAAATTGAATACCTACCGTGTCAAAATGTATGGAGATGCCGATTTTTTTTTGCGATTTCACGGATTGTCCTATTGTTAACGTTGTTTCACATTGATTAGTAAGTACTTTTACTCCCTTTCGGTTTGATACTGGCTATGGGAACTACCGCCGAAAGACGGAAGGTGAATGAAATATACAGCAAAGTCACTGCTTACCTATTGCATAAATATTCAGTTTTTGAGAGAACCACGGTGAAGCAGATCATTTGGTTACAGTGTTTACAATGTTAAAATTCCAAACGACTTAGTTCACACAAAGAGGTAATGTGTGATCGTTTTTAGGATTTCGTAGTAAAAAAGGAACCCTTATAGTTTTGCCATACCCATCTGTCTCTCTGTCTGCGGTTCTACTTACAGACAATTAGAACTAGAAAGCAGACCAGGGCCGTAAGTCCCAAAGGCCACGCTAAGCGTGATAGTGGACGTTAAGATAAAAAGGGAATATAAATAATAATGGGTTGCTAGCCGCATCACCTATTTGATTTAAATCTCGCCCATTCTCTTGATCCGTTACACTTTGCATGTATACTTATATAGAAACAATTCATACACTTTCTTCTACTTAGAGCGCAGTTCTTAAATATAAAAATAAATATATATCTACTTACACATACTTGTACATAATATACATATAAGGTCTGACAAAATATACTCAAACTATTTTAAGGGTGAATTCAGTCCATGATACTGAACAACTTTCCCCAAACAACACGTATCGAAATATGAAAAGTAATTTTTGGCCTCTCATAAAAGTTGACCGATTATCAGCTGATCTGATGTATGGAAAGCTAAAAATTATTTTTCATATTCCGATAAATGTTTTTTGAAGAAAGTTGTTCACTATTACGGACAAAATTCCACCCTAAACGGTAGGTTATTGAGGTTGGGGGGATTAAATCTTTTAATAAATAAGTTGCATTTTGTTTGGCAAAAACAAAGTCAATCTTTAAGTACTTCAATACCTGCTTTTTATTTACTTCTTTATTAATTTATTCTTGAAAATAATTTTATCTACTTTTTATGATGAAAAACTTTTAGCAATTTTAATAAAATAATATTAGAGACATCTAGCAATTCATTACCCTAGACTAAATTATACAAAAAAAAAACTTACGAAGCACCAAATAGTCAGGAACATCAGGCGACCTTTAAAAGGCATTTTCGCGTATCCCTCAGCAGGATAAGGGAAATCCAAATAGGCCTGGTCATACCACAAGGAGAATACATTTAGCACCACCACCAAGAAATGGAACACGGGTCGAAACATTTTGTATAAAAAAAAATTAAAAAAAAAACAAAACTTAAAATAGGTCAGCCCGTAACCAAGCACTCGGGGCAACTGAACCAGAGAAGGAACTTATAATGATAAGTCTGAACGAGCAGTAGTAATTATTAGAAAATTATACCTACGTAGTTATCTGCCATGATAATGTAATCGTACCTACTCGGATATCTGATTTTTTCTAATACATGGCAATTTATCTAATTATATTAATCTAAATAAATGTTATGTATCAATTATCTGATAGTATTAACGTTGATTTATAAAGACAACATTTCCTGCAATGTATATGTATGTACTAAAGTTATTTCTTTTTAATTAACCTGTTTCGTCCCACTGATGGGCAAAGATCTTTCCCGTTTCCTTTCATCTGTCTCTGTCCATTGTCATTGCCGATTTAAGTTAAATAAATAATTTTATTCTATTGTCTGGCCAATCGCCGTGGTAATGTGGCAGCAATTTGCCAGGGCTTTTTTATTTATAAGTATTTCATTTTAGTAATTAGTCTAGATCAAGTTAGTTTTTAGTTTAATTATTTTTTATTTAGTAATTAATGTTTTTAATAAAAACAAAATTTGTAGAGAGTGTAGGCCAAATCCTCTGGCTACTCTGGTAGTACAGAGAGGGTCGTGTTCCTGCAGTGGAGACTAAAAAGACCCGATGATGATTATGAAAAACAAAATTTAAATCCAATTAAGTAAGGATATATAAATGCAACTTATTTAAGTGTTTAAGTGTTTAACTTGTGAATGAGCTAAGGTCTGTGGCCAAGGTTAACAAGAACAGTAAAAAATAAGGAAAACACTTCGAATTAATTTATTGTAGGTCCTTACTAGTATAAAAAACAAAACAAGTAACAAACATGTAGGTAAATTCTTAAATCTACTTATTTAAAAATTATTTTGTTGGTAGAGCTAAAATAATTAAATACCTAGAATGAATACTAAAGTGTTAACTTCATTGCGTTATTTTATTAGCCTCTTATTTTATATTTAATGCCTAGGATAAAGATTGAATCCTATTCTTCTTTGAAACAATTTACACAATTTAATGAAAAAAATTAAAACGGTCGTGGAAACGACTTATGGTAATTTCAATGTCTTACGACACTACGATGTTTATACTCGTATGATATATTATTGTGTTTATATCTTATATGATATTAGTAATGTATCTTTCAAAATTACATATTTTGCACCTCCCTCCAGTAGGTTGACTGGTGGACAAAGCCTATGGCTTTAAGTCCGCCTATTATATTTGTGATAAAGTTAAATAAATAAATAAAAAATAAGGAGTTTCGTTTACACCATTAATGGATCTGGCCATTGCTTGGAATGGAACATCGGTGATTTTAATTCGAAAAATACCTATGCCATATTAGTTAACTTTTTCTTTCCAATTTCATTAGAATAAATCTTACACTTCGGGCTTAAAATTAAGTTTAACTTCTCTCCCAAATTATAAAATACTAGTCCTAAAATAGTGCTAAAAATGCACCATAAAGCCCTAAGAAGCGCACTTATAACATCAAGTATTGGATACGCCCAAACACCTGCCTTAGCACGCATATAATGCAACCAAATTGTGTAAATAACTGAAAACAACACAACTAAACTATAACCCACTTTTCTTGAAGGATAATTTCTGTTACTTATTAATAATTCTATGAATAAATTAATTAGAACTAGCGAATGCATCGTGTGGTTTAGCCATTTTGGAAAGATGTTGCCTAATATGTCTGGGAAGACTAAATCCTTGTTGAAGAAGAAGATGATCCAAAAGGTGGTAGTTACGTAGCCAGCGACGGAGAAAGCCAGGCTGAAAAGCGTGTCTTTGCAGACACGGATGAGCGGTTTTGTTGTTGGGTTTGCTTCATTTGTGCCCACGAGGTCATTGAGGAGAGCAGAGGTGAAATATATTATTTGGATTACCTGAAACAAACATTTTTATACGTATATATTTTTGTAATAAATAGATGGTAGCCGTTCAAGGGAGGGTGAAAATGCGACTCTGGTCAGGTCCTCTGACCACCTTGTAGGTGGGTGCCCTACGCTTCGCGTGCCGGTACGCGGTCGCCATTCGAGAACCTTTTTGCCCCATCGGCAATCGGTTCGTTGCGCTCTGTAATACTATTAATATTTCTGTGGTCGCGCTATGTGTCCCGCCTAATGCCACTTCAACGAGCTAATCCGCTGGACTATATCAGTGACTTTTATTCTCCTACGAATTTCCTCATTTCTATTTCGATCACATTGGTGAGAAATTGAGAATATTATTTACTAAATAATATAGCAAGTATTTTATTCATGTTAAAAATTAAAAAATATATATACAGTCGATTTTACAAATTAATATATACTAAACTAAACTATATTAAACTATAAATAAACGTTAAACTAAACTATAATGATTATATATAAATTAAAACTAAATTATGTAAAAACTAAATAGAATAATATATTTTTAATATTATATTTTTCTAGTAAGCACTAAATTTAAAATCTTGCCAGGTCACAGGTTACCTATTTACATTTAAGTTGCTAAACGTAATTTTTTATAGCATTGATGTCAATCAGACTAGACGTAGCTGTTTAAATGTTAAATTGAATAGGTACACTTTAAGAAAACGAAAAAAATAAATACACATATTAAATTTTCTTAAAACTAAAATAAAGATTAAAATAAATAAATAAATATATAAAGACAAATTACACTGATTGAGCTAGCCCCAAAGTAAGTTCGAGACTTGTGTTATGGGATACTAACTCAACGATACTATATTTTATAACAAATACATATATAGATAAACATCCAAGACCCAGGACAATTTGAAAAAGGCCATTTTCCAACTTGCCCTGACCGGGAATCGAACCCGGGACCTCTTGGTGGCGGACTAGCATGATGACCACTACGCCACGGAGGTCTTTGGGTGAGGCCTATGTCCAGCAGTGGACGTTATGTGGCTGAAATGATGATAATGATGATGATTCTCACTAACGCCAGAGGACGAATTACTATCATAATGCATATATAAATTACAAAATACTACTCAATACAATACACTACACAGTAATATATACAAATAAAAAATTCTCGGTAATTGTTTACTGGGCATTTTTTATTTGTATATTATATATTAATTTATATATTAGCCACGTTACGAAAAAGATGCTAAATTTGAAGATTAATGGATATAGAAACAGAGGACGGCCTAAAAAACGTTGGATGGAATGCGTTAAGGACGATATGGATAGAAAGAATGTAACAAGTGCCTTGCAACAAAGGATAGAGGAAAATGGAGTAGACTCACATGCTGTAAAGTGGGATAAGGTGAGGAGAAAGAAGGATAATTGTTTACCGGGAGTTAGTCTCGAATGGTCTTAAAATGCAAATAGTCTATAAGCCAACTCGTCTAAAACGTAACTCGGAACTCGTTTAAATAGCAACTCGTCTAAGTTGCAAGTAGTCTCAAATGTTATTTTGACTAATTCGCGGCTAGTCTCCCCTATGTTATTATGTCTACTGCTAAAAGCGGTCGAATATCAATTCGTACGAAATTGAGCTGGCTCAAAAGTAAACCTAAATTTGTGTTATGTATGAGATACTAACTCGACGGTATCTACCATGTTAACACTAATGCAAATAGTCTATAAGCCAACTCGTCTAAAACGTAACTCGGAACTCGTTTAAATAGCAACTCGTCTAAGTTGCAAGTAGTCTCAAATGTTATTTTGACTAATTCGCGGCTAGTCTCCCCTATGTTATTATGTCTACTGCTAAAAGCGGTCGAATATCAATTCGTACGAAATTGAGCTGGCTCAAAAGTAAACCTAAATTTGTGTTATGTATGAGATACTAACTCGACGGTATCTACCATGTTAACACTAAGTACATTTTTATGTATAATAGAACAATTATGACAAAAATAGTCGTATGTCTGTGAATTTGATAAATTTATAAAAGTAACAGTGTGGGCGATAACATAATTAAATAATTGAACACAAAAAAGAGAAAAACAATCTGTAGTAGTCTGTCTGTATGTATGTTCATGCTAATCTTCGAAACTACTGGACAGATGTTTACACGGTTTTCATTAATAGATTAATTAGGCTAAGCTCAAAGCAACAAATGGGCTTTGTTTCATTAAAATCTGATTTCAGGAAAAAAGCAGTCGCCATTTTTAAATTTCACGCTATTGAAGTTGTGGGCTCCAGCTTGTATTATATAAATACGTTTAAGTATAAATAAACACCCAAGACCCAGGACAATTTGAAAAAGGCCATTTTCCCTGGCAGGCATCGAACCTGGAACCTCCAAACAGCAGACTAGCTTGGTTACCACTACGCTACGGAGGTCGTCATCGTCTGACATGCACAAATACCAACAATAGCCGAGTTTAGCCACACAATAGATAATAGTTACGTAGTTAGCCTTCATCCGATGATAACCCGCAAAAAACCGGTCAAGTGCAAGTTTGAGTTGTTTATCGAGGGTTCCGTACATTTCCTTGAACTTTAGTTAGCCGAGAATGTTCGTGTTGCCGAAAAATAGATAGTTTTATAATCGATAGGTTCAATCGAAAACTATCGATATATATATTTAAAAATAAAATACTATGCATAGTTCGGACCTTTGTCTAGTCTTTTAAACATGTGTTACACGATAAGATAAACTTTTTTCGACAAAAATACATCACGAACACAGCATATTTTTAACCTTCCGAACCATACCATCAATCATTTATTAACGAAACATATTTTGTAATATTCCAGTTTAAATTTCCTAGGTCGTCAACGCATTAAAGTTTTTTTAACCGACTTAAAAAAAGGAGGAGGTTCTATGTTTGACTGTATGCTGTAGGACAATGTTTTTTAACAATTAAAATCTGACAAAATCTACATTCCGCTCGGTCCGATTGCTCCGCTATCCTGTCAGTCATAAGCGTGAGTAGCGTGCGGGGTGTCTCGCGGCTGCCCCTCACCCCGCGCCTCATCCCCTCAGATCGGGATACGAGCGCCAAAACTGAAAAATTATGCAGTTTTTAAACACTTTAGTACGGAACCCTAACGACCGTGTACGGTTCAACGCCTATCTGATATTCGGTCAATGTCGTCATCCGTGATTATGTTTTGATATGGGAACAGACCACTGAAGTCGATTTTCAGAGGTTTTATCGTTTTATTTTGTAAATTTTATAATGCGTTGACAGTAATTTATTCTATCAAGTTAGTATTAATTAGAATACAACAAGATACCTTTTTTGTACTTACTAATTACATAAAGACATGTTTATAATGTATGTCGCCTTTCTTCCTATTTGTGGTAACAATACGATTGATGAACATAAACAGTGTCAGACTAAAGTTAGGACTTAGATTAAAACATTAATGTAAGTACTTACCCAAATGAAATAGACTGATTAAGGAAGGCGACGTGAAAACCAATACAGTTGTAATATCTACTTAAGCAATAATACTTAAATATCCTATCATGGGTGTTTGTCTTTATATGTATTTATCATCATCATCATCATATCAGCCAGAGGAAATCCATAAGTATTTATAATAAAATATAATATCTATTGTTGAGTTTAAACTTACTTTAGGGCTTACAGTGTGATTCGACAACGCAAAAGATACATACCCGAAATAAATCGAACCACGGGCTATAGTGCTACTAGACCACTATAGTACCTATAATGAAATGATAATAACAGTCAAATCCCATGCTGGTCTGGAAGAAATAAAAAAAAAATCTTAAAATGTACCAGCTGCTTCTCTTCCCATGCAGATCGTAAAAGCCGATCGAGGGAATAGGCAAAAATGCAAATCATGTTAACAGGCGATGCGGCTAGCAACCCATCACTGTATTGATTGCTTTTCCATCTTCTCGCCCACCATGACGCTAAAAGTGGCTTTTGGGTCTTGCGGCCCTGGGCTCTGTATAGAACCGTAAGACCCAAAATGCTCTTTCTGCCCCATTAGGGATAAGACGTGATAGTATGTATGTATGTATGTAATAACAGTCAAAAACTAAAAAAAATTATTCGGCATTTCCATACAAGTGTGCAGCCGCTCGGGCAATTTGTATTTTTACTTTTATTTTATTATCATTATAATATAGTGATCACTATAGTGTATGCTAGTATATAAGTAGTACTTTGTGCTATAGTATAGCCTGAGGTTCGATTTATTACGGATATGTCTCTCCCATGTTGTACCTATAAAAAAAACATATATGCAATTTCGAATTGATAACATCCTTCTTTAAGTCCGGTAAATAATTAATAAAACTTACAAAACACCAGTTAGTCATAAACATATGACGCGCCTTAAAAGGTAGATCCAAATACTTCAAAGTCTGGAACGGTACATCCAAATACTTTTGGTCGTACCAAACAGAGAAAACGTCAAACACAACCACGCACAAATGAAACATAGTAACATACTTCATTGTGAAATACTAATATATATCACTATAAAGTACTTGGCTAACTAAAGGTATGTTTGCATTCGCGATCTAACGCAGACTGATTGATTTAAATCTGTTATGTATCTTCTAACGTTTATTATAAAAAAAATGGTTTTAATTCTTGTTTTTTGTAAGTAGGTCGCTTAGATTTGCAATGGGTGCAGAGAAGCCTTGATATATAATAGAGTTACATTGACAGTGAGATGTAACATAATGTACATCTTTAACAAGTAATTGATAATTAACAAAAAAGTCGGCAGCGTGAAAAAATTCACAAATTCGCCATTTTGAATATTTTTTTTATCTCTGACTTGCTGCGCCATCCAGTATATTCTTACAAGCTATAATTTTAAAATACTAAAAACCGACTTCAGCCACCGATTTTGATAAAATTTCTATGCGAACAAGTATGTCATTGCAAACAAAAAAGATTTTTCCTTATCAGTCTAGGCCCTAAGCGTCTTCGAATACTTAATAGGTGAACTCCTCCTCCTCCTTTTTGAAAGTCGGTTAAAAACGGATCAAGCCTAAAAAAGGAAGGAGCGAGTCATACAAACATATACATATTTACAGCAAACCAAGGATGCGACCGGGGAAACGCTCTAAATCGAAATATATTAAATCGGGTAATACGTTCTATCACATAGATTGAGATAACCCAAAAGTATGTTTTTAACTTGTGCCTGGGATACTAACTCAATATTACTAAACGATATTATGTTGCTTGCTTGCTTTTCGTATAAGTGGCCATCACTTACTGTCAGATTTTTTTAAGCTGCCTGATATTATGTTACATCTATTTACTTACATTTACATCATCACATTACTTACAGGTACATCTATTTATCTATAACTATGTACATATGTGCTCCTAAATCAAATACTATATTTTTTTATTTTCCTGTTACTGATGCTAGGTACTTGTCAGCAACCTTTGACATTAGTTAAGTTAGTCATGTTCATCAGGAATACCTAATTAATGAGCAAGTATGAAACATCCACTATGCGGTCTTTGTTTCTTGTTATCGCCCAAGCGAGTACAAAGTTCTTTTTAGGTATACACCACATACCTACCTAGTTTGTAAATTAATACTACCTAACCACAGTAGACATAATAATATGTCTACTGCGACCTGGCTGCTTTATTTTTATATCTATGTAAGAAGGTACTTACTTATAGAATTTACTAAATTACGCGCGATGAAAAAAATATTTTTTAGTTTTTCTTTAGCGATTGTACTTAAAAATATCTTTGAGTAATATTTTTTACCTCACTAATGTGTTGAAAAACGTATTATGGCACACGTGTGTATTGTTCATCATAAGTCTCGGCTCCATAGACGAACGCAAAAAAAGTATTTTGGAATATTTCAAAAAACTGTTCCTAGTCACAAAATGTCACGAGAATTGGTTGAGAACATGGTTGAGAACATGGAACTGTATGTACGTTGAGAACCACGGCGAGAACAGACGAAAAGCTGAACATCCGAACATTCGGAACTCAGACGAATTTTGCCGAAGCTAAAACGGAGACACTTCGCTTACTTGGCTTCGCTCGCTTTGTCAGTTTAGCTTAGTTTTGTTAAAATCTTTACTGTACCAAAACATAAAGTTACAGAGTAATAGATATGTAGTGTCAATAAAATTATAAATCAAGACCCGAAGGCAAGAACAGACGGGAAGCTGGAGATCCGAACTCGGACGAATTTTGCCGAAGCTAAAGCGGAGACACTTCGCTCGCTTGGCGTCGCTCGCATTTTCCCAAATTTTACTAGCTCTAGCTACTGAGTATACTGTCGCCCAGACGTTGATTGACTTTGCTGCCCTTTCAATATCTGCTGGGTCAGTGGCCAACATTGGGCCACTTCCAGAAGATAATAAGCGGATCTTACCAACCCACCACTAGGGCTGCCATGCAGATCAATCTTTAATTAATCACATGAATTAAATTTAAGAAGGAGTTTTATGTACGTTTTTGCAACGAGGACATTTAGCTCTAACAGACAAGCGGCAGTATGTCCGCGACACTGTGTCGCGTGACGACGGTCATACTGCCGCTTGTCTGTTAGAGCTCTAAGAATTACCCACACCAAATTGGTTTTATGATAGAGTGAAGTGCACTCTATTATTAATTCAAAAATTACGTCAAGCCTTCACGTAATTTTCTCTTTTTATTTTCTCTACCGTTTACCGTGAAAAAATTACCTTTACGGTAAACGTATTCTTTTCAGGCAAAATAAAAGATTTCGCATTTCTTTTCCTTCTTTAACGTTTAAAATGAGACGTCAGAAAATAATTTTTTAATACTAAAAATTGACTTTAACTACGAGTACTTATTCTGCTGCACAACCGATTTTGATAAAAATTGTATATTACGACCCGAGAATGCGCTTTAAAAAAATAAATAAAGTTTTCGAATTGGTTCGGGCGTCTTGGGGTAATTGAGGAACATATATAATAAAAAATATATATTCTTAAATTCAAATTGATAACCTACTCGTGTTTTGAGGTCGGTTAAAAACAAATAAGTTAAAACTACTCGCGATTGTCAAAAAATTAAAAGCAGGTGAAACCAAACAAAAAATGATAAATTGCACCAAAAAATTGTCATATCTTTTGTCTATATTTTTTTAAAGCTATAAAATAAAATAACTACTCTACCCTTAAAAAAAAAGGATTTTCCAAATCGGTCCAGGCATCTTCTAATAATCGATCAACATACATGGTCTGACGACCTAACCAGGGTCGCTGGAAGGCGCTGGATGCAAGCCGCTCTAGATCGGTCATTTTGGAAATCTTTGGGAGAGGCCTATGTCCAGCAGTGGACGTTATGCGGCTGAAATGATGATGATGATACATGGAAAAAAAGATTCCGTCGAATGGATTACCTCCCCCTTTTTTAGGAAGTCGGTTAAAAATAGCTGTAACCTCAACATAGATACCAACCCTGCAATCACCCTGGGGTCACCGATACAGCCGCCGAATAGTTTCTGATACTGCACCGGATCCAATGAAGCTGATAACGGGAACGTTATCGTATAGTCAAAACAATTGATAAGCTTTCTATAACTTGGTAACTAGAGGGGCACAGAATAAGTACAAGTAATCACGTACAGAAGTCTTACACAGCAAAGGAATTCAAAGAAATGTCTACTCAATGTGGTTAACAATATGGTTTAATTTAGCTCGCGTCATAACTCAGAAGGGATCCCACTCACATTCCAAGGCAGGCCCTGGAATGGACCCCTTAAGGCAAGAGGAAGCGTGGTCGGCGAAAGCAGACCTGGCGACGGTCGGTAACAGCGGAAATGAAGACAATTGGGCTATCCTGGCCTGAAGTGAAGCGCGTTGCTCAAGACAGATCGAGATGGAGAAGTACTGTAGCGGCCCCTTTGCCCCACCCAGGGGACATAGGACAATAAGTCAAGTAAGTCATAGGGTGGACGTACCTAATGTCAGCCTTTTGGTACAAATTTCACCTTTAAAAAATTGTACTGCTTTAAGTATAGGCTGAAATCAATTGTTTCTTTTTTAGGTTGATAGGTTATGTATTTGAAAATCATAATTAATATCTGAATTGACCATAAATCTAACTGCAAATTTTTAAAACAATAAAATATAGAAAAGTACCCTTCGGCTCTAATTACAGCCTCTCGGTATTTAATACCACCCTTTCACGTACCGAATATCAGCCTAGTGTGATACCAGCCTCAGGTGGCTGGAATTAGGTACTCCGTTAAACCTAATACCAGCCTAATAGGGTGGCTGAAATTAGGTACTCCATCTAACCTAATACCAGCCTAGGGTGGCTGGAATTAGGTACTCCATCTAACCTAATACCAGCCTAGAGTGGCCTAGAGTGGCTGAAATTACATACTCCATACATTTGATGTATCTAACTACAGCCCCATTAATTTCAGCTGATATGAGAGACAAAACCTAAATTATTATTTAGAAATTGATTCACAACTTTATCATAATACAAAATAAACCAAATCAAGAACAGTAGAGCTGAAGAAATAAGAGAAATACTTTGTTTTAGTGACTCCGGAACTTATCATTTTTTTAGCAAAATGGCCGCCGTCCATAGTCGCCTAGCTTTAATTGACGATTGACGTCGAAGTACTCAGTCCAGTGTCACCATATTTAACAAATATTTTGGACCAAATGGTTTATAATTTTTAAAAAAAGTTCTTGCCACGTTATGTTTACAGAAACCTTATTATCTAAAAAAACGTTGAAAGGCTGGTATTAGGTACGGGGCTGGTATTAGGTACGTCCACCCTAACTCAGCGTCTGTTCGATTAGATACTTAGAAGACCATTGCAAGCTAATTTCATTTTTATTACTCTGGACAAAAGATTCATGTCACTGAGTTTCCCACTCTGGAGTGGTCGCCGCGCGCATAGTAATAATGTAGGTATATTTTCGATACCTAAACGGAGTGACACAGGCCTGGTAGGGGTTACAAAATATACCTAAAGTTTCATTAACATGTTTTAATTTGTAATTTTGATCTAAATAGTTGTCCAAAATAAATGTTCAATATAAAAATATGTCTAAAATATCCACGATATAGTTACGTTGAATGTTAATGTAACACTTTTCTAAAAATTTGGCACTTTTTTAATAATCAATTAAAAATGTATGTTTATGCGCACGAGACAGCCAACCAAATGCGAAATGCGAATGGTTTGTGATAGTGCACCGGATCCGAAGCAGCTGATAACAGGAATGGTGTCGCATAGTCAAAATAATTGATAAGCTTTCTATGACAATATACAAACTATATTGTTTACAATTTTCTAAAAACAGAGTTCAGCACTAAACTACAAAACCGCTTTTATAAAATTTATATGGGAGCAGCTTGCAAGTATGCATTTTCAAACAAAAAAAAAAAAAAAAATTCTAAATCTTGTAGCATTTGGGCAAAACAAAAGCGAGACGCGCTTCGAAAGAGGATGCAACCGGGAACGCGCCAAGATAAACAAGTAATTTACTTTCATGCCATAAATACTGTCATAAATATTATTTACCTTTACATTTCTGCTAAATTGTTTGCTCCAACGCCGATCGTCTGCGGTGGTGTGCGGTTTATCTGCCGCCCACACGGCCGTAAGCCGCGTGCATCCCGGCTTAGCACGGCTCACTACTGCCTCCACGCCTTCGGGAATATAAGGATTTTTCGCCACGCGTTTCTTTTCTATATTTGTCTGGCATAAAATATAAAAGTTTCAATGTACCATCTGCTTCTTTTTCTGTGTCGATCGGAAAAGCCGAGGAGATATGAGAAATCTGGAATTTTTTTGTCAAGTTCATAGGCGATGCGGCTAGCAATCTATTACTGTTTTGGATTTTGATTTCTTTTGTCACAGCTGGTTCTAAAGTAGTGTTTTTTTAACTTAAGGAAGTTAGGACTTGAAATGTCTATCTTGTGCCTTAAAAATCTTGAAATATATCTCTAAAAGATTTTTCCCGGCGATGCGGCAAGCAACCCATCACAATTTTGATTCCATTTTCCACCTTGCTCACCTTCACCCTAAAACTCGCCATTGAGTCTTGCGGCCCTGGGTTCTGGCTGCTTAGAGCCACAAGACCTTAAGTGCCCTGTCTACCTCGTTAGGGATAAAAACTTGTTAGTATGTATGTATGTATATTAGATTTTCTCAAGACAGTATGAGTTTCTTTAAAAAGGTGATTAAATTTCATCAGGGTCTAAAAGAAAAACGAGAAAAGGAAATCTTTTTGCCTTGCAGTCTCTAGGCAAAGCATTGCGAATTTCTTAAAGTGAAATTTCGAGTGTTTGCTACTTATATCAAAATCTTTGTTTATTTGTTTTTTTATGGAAAACATACCAAAGTTTCAAAACTAATATTAATATTACTGATTGTTGTTTATCATAAATTAGCCACGTATATATAGCAAACATGACATGAGCTTTAATTCATTCCATCATTCCATCACTCCAGTTTAATTTACACATTCATATCATAGGTTATTAGCAAATCCTGTGAAGCATTCAAATTGGTATGAAGCGTTAATGAGTGGGGCGGGTGTAGTGTAGATATAAACAGCCTATGTCATTATATTGCGGTTAGGTTGAACGTAACGTTATCGTTTTCAAAGTACATATCTAAGGGTACAATAAATGTGGGTTATGCTGTGTATAGACTCTTCTTCTTATTATTAAAGAGCTAAGCTCTTGTCTGTGCAGCAACCAATGCCTTCCATCTCTCTCTGTCTAAAGTCAACTCCTTAACATCCTTGTAGGTTGAAACATTAATTTGATATTTTAGTTGTTTTATAAAACTATCTCTAGGTCTTCCTTTGCCTCTTCTTCCTTCTAATCTACCCAAAAAATTTAATGTTTTAACTTAGATAAATTACTTTTTCTCGAACATGGTTGGCAATGTAGGCATTATTGTAGTGAAAAGAAGACACAAAGTTTTTAATTACGAAATTGTTATTACAAATTTCGTGTTCTGAGTCAAAAAGTCTTGGCTGATGCATTACTTTATCCCTACCCACTTTACCCCTAGGCTAGGCCAGGAAAGTAAGTGTGAAAATTCATTCCTGGCCGCAGAATGATGTAACTTGTCAAACAGTCAATTGCTACCACATAAAAAAAAATGCACTCTGCGACTACATAATAATATTAATATGACAACCATATTATTAAAATGTTTGTATATTTTACTGCACAAAATAAACAAATACAGGACATAATTATATCTAATAATAATGAAATTACGTTAAACTAAACTAACTAACAATAATTACAATTAAAAATTAAACTAAATTAAACTAACTAAAATAAACTTAAATACTAAAAATAAATTACTTATAAACTTATACAATTACAAATAAAAAATATCTCTTAAATCCTTCCCCTGCGGAAGAGTGCCCAGAAGGCTGGCAGCATTGCCACGTTGTATGGCAATGCTTATTCTTTGAGCGAAGTAATTACCAGCCCCCTGGTCACCTGAAACCTCGACCAGCTTTTTACCTATAAAATTAAATAAACTATGCGCAGAAGGCCCCCACGGACCCAAAGTTTCAACCCCGAACGGCTCAAATATGTATGCCTCTCCAAGGCATGCATACTTGCGCCGTTTGAGGGATTCAGCGGTAGCTGCAGCAATGCCAGCCTTTCCACTTGTGCCATGAAGATGGGAAGGCGCAAGAGTGTCGACACATGTGGCGTCCCACACCAGCGGTCTTCCCAACCTCCAGGGCACAAGGGTCATACCATCCGGTCTCTTGCCATCATTCCGCGCCAAACCTATTGGTTCTAAAACTGCTGGCATCTGAATGGTGACAAGAGCACGATGGATGATATTGTTAAGGCTGGCATGACGGGCTTTGCGGCCCGCGCTCCTGGGGCAAGATAGTCCGTGGTGGCCTAGCCGATCGACGGTATTTCCGCAGAGGCAACGATGCGGGGCGTTGGTAACGGCACCAAGGCGAAGGCCTGACGCTATGCGGAAGGTATTATTATCTAAAAATGTTCCTAAATTAAAAGATGGTAGTGTACGTAACCACAAGCCAGACTCCCATGCGGCAGCAGCAAGAAGACGAGCGCGCTCAACAGAATTGTTGACAGATGATTCAATTAGGTTACTCTGAACAAGTCTGCAAAGCGGCTCGTCCCACTGCCTGTGCGAAGCGGGATGATCTGGAAATTTCGAATTTGGAATTAAATCTGACCATGTGTTTCTGGCCTCTGATAAATTTAAAATTTCGTAGGAAGGCTGCTCTAAAATTTTTATAAAAAGATCTTGAATGCTGTGGACAGAGGACAGAAAGGCAGGTAAGGCTACACTAGAAATTTTGCGAATTCCAAGCCTGACCTGATTGGTAAGGAGGCTTGATCCCAAATAGTTTGATGATTCAAATCTATATTCAAAAGAGATGAGAGTGAATTTTTAATGATATTATCCATTTTTGAAAGTAGGTCCGGGTACTTCCAGAAGTGGCTACACCGAAGACTGTATGTAAAATTTGGCACGAAAAGACAATGTTTTAAAATGGTAAAAGCGAAATGAGTGTGAATGGTTGAAAGGCGGTCGGAAGCAGATTTAAACTTATGAATTTTTTCTTCAATGAAATTTGGAAATGACTCTTCAAAAACAGGGGAACCCAAAAGACGAAGTGATATTTTGTCAATAATTTTGATGTTCGGGGCAAGAGAATTAAAATTGGTTATTGTTTTAATTTTGTCTAAAAGCTATTCTATAAATTAAAACTATTACTTAAAATAAAAACATCAATTTATATAAAAATTCGTTCCCAGATCGCCACCGTCAACAGGCAGAGTCCCCAAGAGGCTGGCGGCATTTCCGCGTTGTATTGCAAGGCTATTGTTTGTAAATTATAATACGAATATATGCTTTATTTTCATTGTAAAACACAACAATAATTTACGGCATTACATTAATTGTATAAAATATGACTGGGCTGTATGGGCTGTTTTCTTTGCAAAATCATGATAGCCTGTGGATTCTCATTTTATCCCGATTCCAAGCACACACCTGTTCACCCTACCAACCAGCTAAGCCCGAGCTAAGAAAATAAAGTATGAAATTTTTCTATTAACTTGCTGTTAACTGGGCTACGTTATTGGCAATAATGTCTATCCGGATTTGGAGATGGGGTGCTACTACGAGAAACAGCGACGACGAAGATCTTTCTGGAGTCGCGTCGAGCAAATTTCGTCGTTTTAATTATTATGTTGTGTCTTTGTTGGTACAAATAAAGTCTATATCTATCTATCAAAATGTGATTTGAGGATGAGGGCGCGAGGGCGCAGTCAAAAAAGTTTATAATTTTTGCAGCGTTTGTCAACTTTTTTTTGATGACAGAACGCTTTTGGAAAGCGAAGTATTTCTTTTAGTTGTGGTAGGCTTTGACGGAGCTAAACGATTACTGATGACACTTTTTGACCCTCAAGAAAGGTGAGGGGTGTTATAAGTATGACGCTAATGTCTGTCTGTCTGTGGCCTCGTAGCGCTCGAACGAACGATTTTGATACGGTTTTTTTTTACGTGAAAGCAAGTTCCCTTGCAGTGGTTCTCAGCTCATGTTTGACAAAAAATCGGTTCGGCCGTTTAAAAATTATAAAGTTATCACTTAAGAAAGTCGAAAGTCGAAAGTCGGGGTTTTTGTAGTTTGATTGTCAAATAATAGATGGCGCTATGGACAATTTTTTTAATTAGTTCCTCCTATTATTAGATGGCGTTTACATGAAGCTATTTAAAATTAATTTTTTTAAATTTACCTGGCAAATAAACTTGTTGAAGAGAGAAAAGATATTTAAATATTGAATTTCATAATTTTATTTAAAAGTCTTACTTGTTTGTTTAAACTCTTTAATGCACATTAAATATAACAATTGAAGTACAAAACATATTCATTAAAAATAAAATGTATTCTTGTGGTAGGACCCCGAAGTTTTGTCACTTTTCATGAGTCACTTTTCTTTTGCGATAAACATCGGTATTTTGGACTTCATCGTTAAATCTGTTTGTCGCTGTTTGATTTCTATTTTATTTGATGACTGGAGTTTTCGAGAGTTTTACAAAGGATCCAATTGACGTTTTATTTCTTTTCGTCGAGTTGTTTGTAGATTTACTTGTTGACTTCATTACAGCGTAAAGGTAGGTACATACCATGTAGGTATTTAATGTAAACGATAATCTCAAAAACTCATAAGCGATTTTCAACAAATTATGATTTCGTAGTAGTAACCTGTAGCTGTTGAAACTGCTGGTCCTTGGTGTTCAGAAGCAAAAAGCTTTATAAGTGAGATAGGACACCGCTTAGCAGACAAAGGTTTCGACCCTCGCTCTGGATGGTATCTGGTTCAATTGCCATCACAATACAAAGAGGGAACGCAGATCACCTTTGAACCAGGTAATATCCGAGGCGGAATTTTTGATTCTATTTATATGTATATAGTTTATACATAATTTAGTTTTAATTTATATATAATCATTATAGTTTAGTCTTACGTTTATTTATAGTTTAATATAGTTTAATTTAGTATATATTCATTTGTAAAATCGACTGAATATATATTTTTTTAATTTTGAACATGAATAAAAACATTTTTAAATACTACCAACAGGTTCAGGTGACAATCAAGAGCGATTTTTTTATAAAAAGAAAACTGGCTTTAGATATAATTCTATAATACTCAATCAAGATTAATAGGTAACTACCTATATTACAATATGTTATTACTTTTTACAAGATCAAAAGTCAAGGTCAAGGTCAAGAAATGAAGCAGGGTCAAACCACGACCCTGCTTCATTTCTTAAAAAAATAGTACCTGGGCGACCGAGCTTTGCTCGGTTACATCTC
The DNA here is from genome assembly GCA_963555685.1 of Acrobasis consociella. NCBI lineage: Eukaryota > Metazoa > Arthropoda > Insecta > Lepidoptera > Pyralidae > Acrobasis > Acrobasis consociella. Next base: position 3,801,200 of record OY743106.1, read on the forward strand.
AAACATAAACTAATTTTTTTAAAACTTGTCTAAAAACAATTCAAAATAAAAAAAAGTATAAACTTAAACATAAAAAAAAAACAAAAGTAAGTCACCGAGTGGGATTCGAACCCGTAACACTCTTTCTAGCGGTCGCTATCCTTAACCACTGAGCTAAATCAAGGCGGTCGCGGCGCGATGAAATTGGCGACCATATTCTGCGTGGAAAGAAAAACGCATGAAAACTCGAAAACACGCGTTTTTCCAAACATAAAACTAATCTAGATCGATTGTTTACCCCCGAAAACCCCCATATACAATTTTTCAGCGAAATCGTTAGAGCCGTTTTCGAGATCACAGAAATTTATAAATAAATATATATATATACATACATACAAGAATTGCTCGTTTAAAGATATAAGATATAGCGATTAAAAACAAAATTCTAGTCCTGAAACAAACATGCTAATACAAATTTAGCTGATCCAAATCAGTTTCAATAGTATTTTGTGTCTTTATTTATAAAGGCTACAAAAGCGAAAAAATGTTTGCCAAATAAATTCGTAGAACGAGTTTATGAAGGTGCAATCAAAATTATGGCAAAATCAGTAACATACCGAGAAACACGCGCTTTTAATATATCAAATATAACGCTAGTAGATTTCCCCTGGGCCCGGCCGCGACCGGATACGCATTTTATGACGTCTTAAAATTATTAGTATGTTTCATATTACTGCCACTGTGAAGGATTATTCTGATGTTTACTTATTTTATCTCCCATGCTGGTCTGGGAGAAATTAAAAAAAGAAATTAGAATGTACCAGCTGCTTCTCTTCCCATGCAGATCGTAAAAGCCGATCGAGGAAATGGGCAAAAATGCAAATCATGTTAACAGGCGATGCGGCTAGCAACCCATCACTGTATTGATTGCTTTTCCATCTTCTCGCCCACCATGACGCTAAAAGTGGCTTTTGGGTCTTGCGGCCCTGGGCACTGCATAGAACCGCAAGACCCAAAATGCTCTGTCTGCCCCATTAGGGATAAAGACGTGATAGTATGTATGTATGTACTTATTTTATACCTCTGGGAATAAAATGTATGTACCAGCTGCTTCTCTTCTCGCGCAGATCGTAAAAGCCGATTAGTGAGAATGAGTGAGAATATATGAATCATGTTAATTATGTAAGGCTATGTGCCTAGGAATTCATTTTATAGTGTTACTCATTAAGAGGGTAAAAGAAGTTGGACAAAAAATGGACAAATCACATGGATTGACCTATCCCCAAAGTATGTTCGAGGCGTGTATTATGGAATACTAACTCAACGATACTATATTTTATAGCAAATATATATATAGTCCAAGACCCAGGTCAATCTGAAAAAGATTATTTTCCATCTTGACCTGACCGGGGATCGAACTAATAGCCTATGTCGAAGTTAAGCCTATGTTAGGTGTTATTTAAGCTAAAAGAGAAGATAGCCAGACAGCAGACAAAATTTGACCAAGTAACAGATTGGTAACCGAGATGAGAGAACAAACCAGTAGGAAAACCACCATCCCGTTGGTCAGAAAATAATGTAAAAGCAGAGGATAAGTCTGGCAAAAGCTGTCGAAAATGGCGCATGGGCTTTATGCCAAGTAGTGGGTTGATGTAGGCTAAAAATTATAATGATGAATTGATTTACAAGGTACCAGATCTTGTTCCTATTAGGCTATTATGAGTCTGTACTATACATTATATTTTCTAGAGTGATATTATACAATGTCCTTTTTAATTAAGTACAAATATTTTAAGGAGTGATTCAGTCCATCATTCCTAACAACTATTCCCAATATATATCTATCGAAACACGAGAATTTTTTTTTTCATTTTCCATAGTAATGATAACACGAGACTACTAGGTTGTATGAGAAGCTAAAAATTTTTTTCGTATTTCGGTATACATTTATTGGAAAAAGTTGTTCAAAATGATGGACTGAACCACCCGTTTAAATATTTGTACTTAATTAAAAAGGACATTGTATTCCAAGTCATCCCGTGGATGTCGTAGAAGGCGGCTTAGGAAATACAGGCTAAACAAAGCTTATAAAGAACAATGAGACTTTCCAACCGGTCTGGCCAGCGTGAAGAATATATAGGCGAAATCCTTTGGCTGCTCTAGCCAAGTATGACTATAGTAGTACAGAGAGGTCGTGCTCCTGCAGTGGAAACTAAAAGACCCTGATGATGTGATGTGATTCGTGATATAAGTGAAGTGCTCCCTCAGAATACCCCGCCCCATATAACGGGTGTTTTATGTGGGTAGCACAGGGACGTAATGCGATTAGTAGTGGTTTCAGAGAATTTAACATTTCTATGATGAACTCTGAAGGTTGGAGTACCTATAAAGTGTTTTGTTGTAACTAAATAAACGAATCGAGATGTTTTTCTTGTTGTTATGGTTCCTTAGTGAACAAGGAAGCATTATAGTTCAAAAATCACAGCAGTAGTACTTATAACGACCTAGATCCCGGTTGCTATTTAGTCCGATCAACGAGGAGATTCGTTCTATGGAGACTTCCGAATAATTCCTCCGCCTATGAAACTTGGCACATGATGAAAATAGTTAATACTGATGATATAGATATACAATTATCCAACTTTTATTACGAGAAGTTAGGTATTTTTACCTAAACATGAAAATCGTTTTTAGCTCTCTGTGAAAAATTCCTCAGACTGAAATTCTTTCTTTATACATACCTTTGTACTACTTAGAATATGTATGTAAAAGAATCCAATTACTTTTCGATTTCAGAGATACCCCAAAGTTAACTTTTAAGAATTAGAGATATTAACATTTCCATCATGAACTCTGTAAGATTGCGGAGTACCTATAAAGTGTTTTGTTGTAACTAAATAAAGTGTAAAAATTGGCCAAGTGCGTGTCAGGCCACGCGCAGTGTAGGGTTCCGTAGTTGCGAATGCCAACTTTGAGTTCTTGCCACTAAAAACGTCTAAAAACTAATATCTATTGAATTTGTATGAAAATTTATTTTTTCAAGTACATTTTATAAGTTGATCGCCTATAACTTTTTAATTTGTATGGCCTACTTGGTTCTGATAGTTTTCCTTCAAACTACATTATATATACTATAATTGTGATTTTTTTCACGTGGCCATATATAACCGTTTAGCAGATAGAGGGGAGGGGGGACACTTGACTCGAACAAAAATTTGAACTTAAAACCCAAATATTTCAGAAACGAATCCCTAAATCGAAAAATGGTGTTCACAAACTAACAATATTTTTGAAAGACCTATTCAACGACACCCCACTCAATGTGTTTGTCTAGAAAAAAAATATTGACTACGTCTTTACTTGTATGGCAGCTACCCTGAAAACAATTTTTTTTCCATATTTTATTTTACGACTTTTTTGCCATAATTAATATACATATCGATGCCAAATTACAGTTTTCTAGTACCTATAGTTTCTTTGTAGGACCGTGGACTGACAGACATACAGACAGACAGACAGGCATGGCGAAACTATAAGGGTTCCTTGTTTACTACGGAACCCTAAATATGTATATAATGTACTAAAATCAGTCCATGATGCTGAACAAACTTCGAAAAAGGAAGATGTTTACCTTGTGGAGGGCGTTGAGCGAGCGGCTGCAGGCGTCTGCAGCCGTCTCTACAAGGCAAGAACAGGGAACGGAGACGCACATTGCGCGGGACATCCTAGGAGTTTCCGTTCTACATACATACATACATACCATCACGTCTTTATCCCTAATGGGGCAGACAGAGCATTTTGGGTCTTGCGGTTCTATGCAGAGCCCAAGGCCTCAAGTTTCCGTTCTATACTGACATTAATTCCGTGCCCAAAGGTGTCGTACCTTTGGGCACGGAATTGATATTCCAAATGTACCCAAAGACCCCAAAGCTAGTGATAGACATACGAAAAATAATTTTGGACTTCCATACAAGTTGACCGAAAAATCTAGGTTTCATGAGCGGCCGCCGCCCGCATACAAACCTTCTTTGGACATCAATTTGTTGCAAGACGTATTTGTATGCGATTTGTTATTTCATCATCATCATTAGGTCTTTTTGTCTCCACTGCAGGAGCTCGCTCTCTCTGTACTATTAGTATCATATTTGGCCTGAGCAGCCAGAGGATTTGGCCTACACTCTCCACGCTGGCCAGACGGGTTGGAGAGGTCTTATATAACATTTGTTTAGCTTGTTTTTCCTAAGTCGTCTTCTACGACAGTCGACATCCACGGGAGGGCTCGGAGTGGCCCTATTCTATTCTGCCGGAAACCACACGGCGATAACTTTATTATATTTGCAATTTCATTGAGAGTAGAATATTGTTGGAAACCACACCCCAATGGTTTGTTATTTGCTTAGATTTTAATCGCTTCCAAAAGACATCTGTAGGAAAAGATCGGATCGACCAGAAGGCAACGTTTTATTGTTAAAGTAGTGACAAAACTGTCTTATATATAATGGAGAAACTTCGTCACAGAACTTGTGTAACGACTGTTATTTTGCGGGATTAAAACATTTGTGCTTAAATTAGCACCCTCAGCCCCAAGTTTCAAGAAGTTTTAAGTAATGAATATTCATTTCGGCCTAATTCCGTATTCTTAAGGTCATAATAAGTAGGTATTATGAATATGTAGGTATGACTAATAAACTAATAAGTGACAAAATATGACTGTTTTTTTATGTAAAAATTATTGTGACATAAGAACAGTACTGTTTGAGTGACTTTTGCGCCTACTACGCTAGATTTCTATTTATCATGAAGATTGACTGGTAGAGAATGCTTTAAGCATTAAGTCCGCCTTTTGTATCATTTATTTTTGGTAAATAAAGTTTTAAATAAATAAAAAACAGTATGAATGCACGAAAACGAATCATAGACGAGACGAAACGAATCGAGATGTCTTTCTTGTTGTTAGGGTTCCTTAGTGAACAAGGAAGCATTATAGTTAAAAAACCACAGCAGTAGTACTTAGAACGAAGTTTAAAGGAGTCTTCCTTAGTCCTAGGAAGATCCCGGTAGCTATTGGTTTTTTTCATATGAAAATTTTTTTCAAGTAAATTAAAAAAAAACTAGACTACTTATGCCAATAATTTTAAATTTACAATAACCCGACAGCAACGAAATAAAATTAAAATTGGAAGTCTACGACTAAAACTTAAAAAAAAATTGAATTTGAATGTAGAATTTGGGTACTTTTAAATAAAAAAAATTGATATAAAAAAGCCGCAGGGCATAAGAAGTCTTAAGGGGTGTGAAAAGATAGCATATGACCCTTTCAGTCCGCCATTTTCAATTGGCACACGATGAACCAAACACCCTGTATAGTCGACTAACTTATAAAATTTCTAGAAAAAGGAACATTTTATACAAATTCAATAGAAAATTAGTTTTATTACACGTTTTTAGTCGTGAAACTGTGAGCCTTGAACTCAAAGTCACTTATACTCCGTTTAGTTAGGTATTTAAATAAATGTAAACAATCTTGACATGTCTTTTATTGAAATATACACTTCATAAATCAATACCTTAGCAATTTACATAGTAATTATGTAATTTATAACATAATTAATTTGTAATTTGCAAAGGTATTGATTTATAAAGTGAATATTTCAATAAAAGACATGTCAAGATTGTTTACATTTTTTTAAATACCTAACTAAACGGAGTATATCTAGGTATCAATTCTTCGTCTCTGGCTGTGTAATGTTTTCATTAGACACATTGCCTAGAAAAACTAGCAGGCGTTCACCTAACACCATGTACGATATAAACGCTATAATATCGCCAAGCTAAAGAGCTGTTTTGCTAGTAACCTAAATGTCCATTGGATGCCTGCCAAAGATTGTTGTGGAGGCGTGACGCTAATCGGTGTCTTGATAGAAGGAAATCGTTCAGAACATGCCTTGGGATTTGTAGTTAAGTACGAGTATCGTTCTTAGGGAGAGCCACGAAAATAATAATTATTAAAAGAGCTCATTGTAAGAGCACAATGAGCTCGCCCGTTTATATCTAACTAGCTGTGCCCGTGGGCTTCGCTCCCGGTGGGAGTTTCGGAGTAAATAGTACCCTATGTCCTTCCCCGAGTCTCAAACTATATCCATAAAAAAATTCATCCAAATCGGTTCAGTAGTTGAAGCGTGAAAAGATAACAAATAAATATACAAACTCACTTTCGCATTTATAATATTAGTAGGAAGGATATTATAGTAGGATAGGATAGGATTATTTTCGTTCAAGTAAACCAAAAAATATTTATCAATAAAAATAAATCATATACTTTTCGGTTTTTTGGAAATCTTTAGATCCACCAGTGTACCTGTGGCTTCCTATCATAATCTATATCTGTATCTAACTATACGTTTAATAACATTAAAAAAGGTATGTCTGTACATTAAATATATCTCCAAAAAAATATTGTGGGCGATGGAGACATAGTAATAGCCGCTAATCAGTGTCTTGATAGAAGGAAATCGTTCGAAACATGGCTTGGGATTTCTAGTACGAGTATCGTCCTTAGGGCTCTTACAACGAGCTTGACTGTTTATATCTAATTGTTTTCATTTAAATAAAACCCACATTGCTTCAAAACATTTTCAAAAAAAAAAATTTATGAAAAATAAAAATGTTCTTATAGGATTTGGAAATCAGAAGGCCTATGTCCAGATTGTCCAGCAGCGTGATTAATGTGGCTTCCTATCATAATACTAAATTATCGAATCTACTTACAGAATAAATCCTTAAATATTATAAACTAGCTGTGCCCGTGGGTTTCGCTCCCCGTGGGAATTTTGGAATAACTAACCTATGTCCTACCCCATATCAAATTTCATTTAAATAGGTTCGCATCCTACTAATCCTACGAATCCTACTATCCTATCCTAATAATATTATAAATGCGAAAGTGAGTTTGTATATTTGTTTTTTGTTACCTCTTCACGCTTAAACTACTGAACCGATTTGGATGAAATTTGGTATGGATATAGTTTAAGACTCGGGGAAAGACATAGGGTACTCTTTATCCCAAAATTCCCACGGGGAGCGAAGCCCGCGGGTACAGCTAGTTTATAATAAATGCGAAAGTGAGTTTGTATATTTGTTGGTTTGTTACCACTTCACGCTTCAACCACTGAACCAATTAAGATGAAATTTGATACGGATATAGTTTGATTCCCATAGAAGGACATAGCATAGTTTTTATCCCGAAATTTTCACGGGGAGCAAAGCCCGCGGGCACACCTAGTATTATATCGACATGATTCATCCGATTTTTAGCCTATAACGTATTCTATCTTCGTGGGATGAAAATCCATACACTACACCTAAAAAGGAGACGAAATGAAAAGGCTAAGTTACATTTAGCATTTCTTTTGCCGCGTTCCCGCAAAGACGTCATTAAGTTGGTAACGAGCTTGCTCCCACTTGTGGCTCAAAATAAAATGGATGCAGATGTTGCATCGCCCTGTGGTTTTTCGGCAGAGTAGAATAGGGCCACTCCTAGTCCTCCCGTGGATGTCGTAAAAGGCGACTTAGGAAATACAAGTTAAACAAAGATTATAAAAATCTGTGAGACCTCTCCAACCCGTTTGGCCAGCGTGGAGAGTGTAAGCGAAAGTCCTCTGGCTGGTTTGGCCAAGTCTGGTAGTACAGAGAGGGTTGCGCTCCTGCAGTGGAGACTAAAAGACCTGATGATGATGATGATCATCATGATGTATCGTCGTGTGTTCTCAGTTGCATTCTCAGCTGTAATGCTGTTAAGTTTGGGGTTCATATTTCGCCTTTTTTATCTTCTCTGAGCACCGTCTTGACCTTCCTTGGATGAGACCTTTGGCACGTATACCATCCTTGATGACGTCAACTCAGCATTTCTTGGGTCTACCATGTCTGCCAGGGCCAGCCGGGAGCGGCATCTATACATTTTGTTTCTCGTAACTTGCTGGTCTCTGCATGTCATTACCATACCAGCGTAGGCGTAATCAAATGTATCGTGAAATGATGTGGAAAAGGAACATATTATGCTATCTAAAATTAGAAATAGGCAGAGTTCAATATCTAAAAATAAATTGTTTTCGCTGTACTTTTTGTCCTATTTTCATACGCAACGTAAGCATTTCCTAAAATTTCTTAGTGACTTTACCTATATTATGCAATATACTACTAATTACATTAATAAAAATCTTTCAATAAAATTACAAGTTTGTCCCCCTTCATCACAATATAAATAATCCCTATATATACAGTAACTATGTTAAAAAAAGCCTGTCAGATCCGTTAAGGTAATGTTGGGTAGCTTGTGTTTGTTATATTTATACGGCTCCATACAAAATTAAATACCTCGTACCGTTTCAAAATGTACTACTTATTTCGATGGCTCAGCGACCCGAAGTGAATCTTGGTCTCCGAAAAAATGTATGAAGCTGCAATTTTTTTGCCCCTTGGGAGTCAAGAGCCAGGAGCGAGTCAAGAGCTTAAGGTTAGGGCGAAACTGATAAATAGAACCTGCACAAGCTACGTAACATTACCATAAAGGATCGGACAGGGTTTTTGAAACATACTGTATATTGTGCCTCCGTCGCCCTCAAAACATCATAATAGCAAGACAATGTACTCTTATTTTCACAACAGCACATTTGCGAACGACTTGGATATATATTTTATTTCGAGCTACATCAATGGAACAAGCAAAGCATCTTTGATTTATCCTTCTGTAATTCTGATTAATTTGTTCTTGTGCTGTGTTAATGAGATTTTTTTATTTTTAGCCTGCGAATGGTGACTCTCATTACTAACGTCCACATATATAATTGTTCTTACTGAGCATTTAAAGGACATATATTGAGAAAAATATAAAGCCTAGATCTACAAATTGTTTGGCATAACTCATGTCATGATTTTTCTGCCTTTTTTAGGGTTCCGTAGCCAAATGGCAAAAACGGAACCCTTATAGATTCGTCATGTCTGTCTGTCTGTCTGTCCGTCCGTATGTCACAGCCACTTTTTTCAGAAACTATAAGACCTATACTGTTGAAACTTGGTAAGTAGATGTATTATGTGAACCGCATTAAGGTTTTGACACAAAAATAGAAAAAAAACAGTAAATTTTGGGGGTTCCCCATACTTAGAACTGAAACTCAAAAATTTATTTTTCATCGAACCCATACGTGTAGGGTATCTATGGATAGGTCTTCAAAAATGATATTGAGGTTTCTAATAGCATTTTTTTCTAAACCGAATACTTTGCGCGAGAGACACTTCCAAAGTGGAAAAAAGTGTGTCCCCCCCCCCCGTAACTTCTAAAATAAGAGAATGATAAAACTAAATAAAATATATGTTGTTCATTACCATGAAAACTACCAGCGAAAATTGGTTTGAACGATATCTAGTAAGTAGTTTTTTTTAATACGTCATAAATCATAAACGGCAATGTACCTTTCATTCAATCAACTCAAATATAAAAATTTAAAAAAAACGTACTAAAAGACGTTTATATTATGTTATTTGCTACTACGGAACCCTTCATGGGCGAGTCCGACTCGCACTTGGCCGCTTATTTTTGTTTATATCCTACCAATATATTAAAATGTTCTCCTCTATGTTTAGTTCTAAAATCGCGACCCTGTTCTTAGCACCTCGGGTCTTAAAAGCGCCATGCATCTATTCTTCGCACTTCGTCTCGTATCGCTCATAAAAAAACTAGTGAACTATCAAAATTTTCATATATTTTTATCCGGATTAAATCGTGAAAGCCCTTTGACCTGACGATATTAAACAAATATATATTCAAAAAGATCGTAATATGTATTACGTATCAGATATTTTTTCCATTAAAGGCTTACAAATTAAGCCCAATATGGCCACGTCACAACCATAGGCAACTTTAGAAATAGACCACGTACCCGGTTGAGGAAACCTCTTTGTATAGTGTGCTGTGGGCTTGGCCATGTTTGCGATATATCTGGATTGGTAAACCGATTTATTACAGTGTCAGTCTACTTCTACTGGACGGTTAACCCTGTTGGACTCAGTATTCAATTCTGTGTGGGACTTACCTATTGCAGGGCAGTTTCTCATACCGTTTTATTTTTCATGTCCATTCTGTCTTTCTTTATTCCGTCATACATAATGTTTAGCTAATTAGTACGTGTTTAAAAATGACAGATTTCAGTAAAGTCGGTACACTCAGTAGTAAGTATTTGGCCCCGAACTGTGAACTCGAGATTTAATAATGTAAATAAATCATAATATATAAGTGTCTACTCTGTCTTTACCCAACTGCCATGAATGATGTGATTCGCGTATCGTTTAAGTCTGTTTGTAACCTGAAAATGTATTAATTACCTCATATCTTGGCTAAGGCTAGCCCAATCTGTGTGATTTGTCCGTGTACATTAATTTTTATTTATTTATCTACCAAACTTTTAAAGAAGATTCGTCTCAAAAACTACAAGTGACTTTAGATCAAAAACTACAAATGATTTTTGTGACGGTTGTTTATTTTTGTTTTTTAAATAATTACTTGTTAAGTGATCTATTTCTGTACATGTCATTGATCGATCCCAAATATCCCAATTGCCGACCTGCGTTAATCTGCGAGCGCAAATTTCAAAACCTACTAATTGCAGTTAAATGCCAGCCGGCAAATGAACCGCTTGAGAATGGACCATTTAACAAAATCCACCAAAGGAAATTGCGGATCAAATTAATTGGCTCAATTAAGCGTTTTATTTTTAAGTCCAATTTGGACTTAAAATATAGGTTGATGGATTGCTTTTGGCAAAGAGTGGACAGAAGTAGCGAAATAGTAAAAAAAATCATTTCACGTTATAAACACAGGGTCAATAAAAATGCAAGAAATAGTTATAAAACAAACTACTTTATACAGACAAACATACAAATAAAACTAATGATACTTACTAGGGAAAGACGAAGGTCCGGCGAAAACTAGGTAGTCCTGTACAGTACAAACGTTCACAAATAATAGTTGATAATGATATGAGGCAACACGATGCACCAACAGTAGCGTGCATTTCATACAGATACATAATTAATTATACAAGCGATAAATGTATTTTGCTTGATGCAGCCGTTTTCGCAATTGACGTGAGTTTAGTTTACACAGATACAAATACATGCTGCTCCCATGCTGGTCTGGGAGAAATAAAAAAAAACTTAGAATGTACCAACTGCTTCTCTTCCCGCGCAGATCGTAAAAGCCGATCGAGGGAATGGGCAAAAATGCGTATCATGTTAACAGGCGATGCGGCTAGCAACCCATCACTGTATTGATTGCTTTTCCATCTTCTCGCCCACCATGACGCTAAAAGTGGCTTTTTGGTCTTGCGGCCCTGGGCTGTGCATAGAGCCGCAAGACCCAAAACTCTGTCTGCCCCTTTAGGGATAAAGACGTGATAGTATGTATGTATGTATGTAGATACAAATACATTTTCACGTCTATATCCCTGACGGGGCAGACTGAGCCCAGGGCCGTAAGACCCAAAGACCACGCTTAGCGTGATGGTGGGCATTAAGATGGAAAAGGAATCAAAAATAGTTATGGGTTGCTAGCCGCATCGCCTATTACCATGATTCAAATCTTGCCCATTCCCTCAATTGGCTTTAACGATCTGGGGAAGAGAAGCAGCTGGTACATTCTAAGTTTTTTCTTTTCTCCCAGACCAGCATGGAACCAAAAAAAAATATTTATGCACATCAAAATGGCGGTCACTACCTGGCGAGAACGGAAAGACACGCCCAGCTGCAAACCACTGCAGTAAACTCCCAATTCCAACGGTTTTCCTGAAAAATGACCATATGTATCCGCCTTAGATTGACGTAATTTTTTTTCCGTGAAACTTATCCTATTATTATCTTCATAATATTTATTTTATTATATTATTATTATTATATACTAGCCGAAGCCCGCGACTTCGTTCGCGTGGACTTTATGTCTCTGGAAAATGCTCATCAGGCTGAACAACTTTTACTAAGGTGTCATTTTTATATCTCATAAAGTTTAGCTGGACCATTATGGTTCTGCATCAGGCGTTCCATTTTCCAAAATCATTTATACCCTATATGTTGCCCAGGCTTAATAGCTATATAACAAAAAAAGTTTCATTCGAATCCGTCCAGTATTTCCGGAGATTAGCGTGTACAAACAGACAAAACAGACAAACAGACAAACAGACATACAGACAGGCATTTTTTTTTTAATTTTTACTCTATTACTACGTCTCCATCGCCCCCAATATTTTTTTTGGAAATATATTTAATGTACAGACACACTTTTATTACTGTTTTATTATATGTATAGATTTCGTGAAATTCCGATACACGTATTCCGTATCACGGACTTATGCTCTTCAAGTATCATTCGCTTCATGAAACTCCTGTCAAAGGGCAGTTTAATACAGACATAGACATACCAAGCAAACATAGATTACGGTGTGTACAGAGGCGTTAATCCGTATTGATGTCATATGAATATTCAGAGGCGGCAATTAGCGCACTAAATGGACAAGATCACCGGCCCGTAATGGATTCTGATGTACACGCAAAGCTGTGGGATATTACGGGTTAATTTTACATTCACTGATTACTGGTTAAGGATGTAAAGCTGTAAAATTACCAGAGAAAATACGGTAAAAATCGATATTTTACGTAATATTTCGTATTTTACGGTAAATTACGGTAACTTTCAGTAAAAACGTACTACTCGTATTACAGATTATAAATACGGTAATGTAATATATTTTATGTGCAATGGACATACTGCGCCGACCCCAGATAATGGGATAAGGTAAGGCAGATGATGATGGAAGGCAAAACTAAAAAGTGTTTATTCATTTAGAAAAAATCTTGTTTTGTGTAAATTTGTTTTATTTAGATCTCACAATCAACAGTTTGAACGAAAAAATATTTAACAATGCGCTGGATGCAGGCTGCTCTTTATTGGTCATTTTGGAAATCTTCGGGTAAGGTTTATGTCCAGCTAAAATGATGAATGACGATGATCATAATTTTTATTTTAAGTAGGTATTGGCTTATAATAATGGGTCTATTATTACATCTCCTGCGTCTGATGCTTCATCTTCAGTATCACGTACGTCATAATCAGTCAACTGACGAAACTCTAGCGGTGACCCCAAGGTCAGAAATAATAAAAGTAATACTGTACCCGTGCGCAGTATCCCCTCTACACTTCACTCAGCGCTTAACTTACGTGCCGCTACTTATATCCGATGAACGACACCGAACAGAATGGCAAAACCTCGATTTGCCGCCCAATACATCATCATCATCACATTTAGATCTTACAACTCTATTCTTGCGGGATTAAGAAAAAATAAAAATGTTTTAATTCACTAATAATTTTACCGTAGTTTATAGAAATGATCGTAAATTACCGTAATTTAGCAGAGATTTTGGTAAAATTATGTAATTATGCAACCCGAGTAACTGGTGTGAACCTGATATTAGCGAAAATTATTACAAAGTAGGTAGGTAGAAGTTTATTAAGATACAAGAAAGAAATAAACCTAAAATTAATGTTAAAATTAAACTAGAAACTAAACCTAAAAATAAAAACTAGTCTAAAAGATTTGTGTCCTCTCTGAATAGCAATTCTAATTCGTTGAGAAAATAAGGTAAAGTATACAAATTTTATTTTAATTAAATAGTTACAAAATTATCATTCTTAAGTTTACAATGAAAAGTGATTTTTATTGAGTAGCAAACTTTAAATAAACGTAAGTACTTGATTGAAAAAAGGACGATTATTCCGCCTTTTAGAAACACCTTGTGTCATTTAATATAATTATCTGTTAAAATTTCTAAATAGTACTATAATAGAACCTTCTAGTTTTATAAAAATTGTTGTGCATCAATATGTAGAGTACAGAAATCTAAAACAATTGCTCTTAAATTCAGTAAACGGCTAGTGTGTCGCGAGCCGGTGCGGTGTACGCGCCTCTCGTCACATAATTCGCCCTGATGAAGACCTCCGGATGAGGTCGAAACATTTCGGCAGTAGCTGACTCTAACATGAGTAACCCGTTTACTAAATTTAAGAATTATTGCATCCCACGTTAGTTTTAATAAAACAATTGCCACCAAAATGGCTTCTTTTAGCTTTTTCGGAGCCAAGACGCTGGTTTCAGAGAAACCAATTGATCAGTTTTCATCATCATCAGATATATTTATTACAAACATAAAAAGCATTGTTTAATTTTGAATGTACAATTATTATCAGTGTTATTTGTAGACAATAATTAAAACAGGAATTTTATTTGTTTAAATTGCAATACTTTATAAGATAAAATAAGGAATGATGGCCGTGTAGTTTTGAGTAGAATAGGACTACTCCAAGTCTTTCCATGATGTCGTAGAAGGCGACTTAGGTAATACAAGCTAAATAAAGCTTATAAACATCATTGAGATCTCTACAACACGTCTGGCCAGCGTGGAGAGTGAAGGCCAAGTCCTCTGGCTGCTCCGGCCAAGTATGGTTTTGGTAGTACAGGGAGGGCAGTGCTCCTGCAACGGAGACAAAAAGACCTGATGATGATGATGATAAAAAGGAAGGTTGTTTGATTTCAATGAATATCATTAATAATATACTTTGATGTAAGTACATAGTTAAATTTGTACTTTAGGTATAGACAGCAAAAAGAACGTCTTCAGAAGCGACAGGAAGATTAATTTAATTTGAAACTCAGTTCTAGTTTAAATTACCTCGCAGGTGCCAGCCCTAATTAAGACATCGGAGTCACCTTCAGACTATTTGGGACCCATGGCTGCTAAGTTTTAGGTCCAACATTACGCTGAACCCAAAACTTATCAGTCAGACAGAGAAACTTTAAAGTTAGAATTAAAATAGTTAAAGTTAAAATTATTCACGATAAAACGCAGAACATTCACATTTCCTAAACCATAGATTATATTGTCTTTGCCTAAACGTATAGATGAGATAGTACTATCACAGAATTAATATAAGTTATAGCGACTAGTAAAGTACTAATGAAACCCGTTGGATCTGGTTCGATCCATCACCGTCTACAGACCAGAAGTAGCGACGGTATCATGGATAATTTATTTGATTATTGCTGAGTATTTCTACAAAATCATTGTACAGTATTGTATTGAATCTACACGTACAGTTATTACGTTATGTGCTGAACTAACAAAATAAATTATTTTGTCTTATAAGTATTACAGTACCTGGGCGACCGAGCTTTGCTCGGTTACATCTCAAACATTAAATAATTTTTTTTAAACTTGTCTAAAAACAATGCAAAATAAAAAAAAATATAAACTTAAACATAAAAAAAAACAAAAGTAAGTAACCGAGTGGGATTCGAACCCGTAACACTCTTTCTAGCGGTCGCTATTCTTAACCACTGAGCTAAATCAAGGCGGTCGCGGCGCGACGAAATTAGCGACCATATTCTGCGTGGATAGAAAAATGCATGAAAACTCGAAAACACGCGTTTTCCCAAACATAAAACTAATCTAGATCGATTGTTTACCCCCGAAAACCCCCAAATACAAATTTTCAGCGAAATCGTTAGAGCCGTTTTCGAGATCACAGAAATTTATAAATAAATATATATATATATATACATACATACATACAAGAATTGCTCGTTTAAAGGTATAAGATACAGAACGGAAATTCCTAGAGTCCCGCGCAATATGCGTCCCCGTTTCCGGCCCCGCACCTCTCCCCCGTTCTCGCCTTGTCGAGTGTGTTGAGGGGCAAACACACACACATTGATGTGTGCACGGATGTATAGTTCCGCAAACATAAATTATGAAATTATGAAACATATGACAGAATATGTATTTTTTATTTCGCTTACAGAGTACACTCAAAAAAATTCTACTTCTCATAGTTTAGTTTCACTACTTGCAATTTTTTATTAGATACCAAACTTTTGTTCAAATTAGGAGAACAATGTAGTTTTAATTAAAACACATTTTTACAACTAGTAGCCCTGAGTTCACCAGTCACTCGATTTTGGTAACGTGTAGCAAAAATGTTTGCTACTAGCGACTATTATTTTTTCTCAGTAGTCCCTAAATATGTATATAACTAGGTTCAAAATCAGCCTGAATAAAACTCCATGTATTACATGTGAAAATATCTAAAATATTCAAGTTTGCTTATTCGTCTACAAAAACAAGTACTGCAACACAAAATCTCGTCAAATGGAACCATCTAAGCGTGGTGGGCGCCACAATGACATCGTTGGTGCCCCGTGATTACAGCGCTGGCCTCGGGGGCGTATTTGCTTAATATACGACAAGTCTAAAGCCAGGGGCAGCGAGGCTAAAGTTCTCTCTCAATATCTTCATCATGTGCTCGAGTGCCCGAGATACTTAAAACAAATTAAATTTTTGCTCCATTTAGGATAATATCATCCGTATTATTTGTACAATTTCCGGCAACCTTAAAGAACATGCATTCTGTTTTTTTGACGTTGTAAATGAGCCCATGCTCTCTGGCATAGGTCTCACACACTCGCATCATTTCATTTAGACCCCCCGCCGTCGGACAAAGCAGTACCATGTCGTCCGTGTAATTATTATTATTAACGCTTATTCCATCTATCCGGCATCCAACACGCGTACTGCTCAGCTCGACAATGAGGTCGTTAACATAAATGTTAAAAAGCGTGGGGGAAGTCAGGCCACCCTGTCTTATTCCACTCTCCAACCTGTATGCTTCTGAGAACGTGTCAGCCCATTTAACAAAATTTATTTGGTTAGCATACCAAAACATAAATATATATATTCGCTATGTACCTAAGGTCAGTTAGTTCTATAAGGCCTAACAAAATATACTAAAACTATTTTAAGGGTGAATTCAATCCATGATACTGATCAACTTTCCCCAAGGAACATATATTGAATTACGAAAGTAATTTTCGGTCTCCCATAGAAGTTGACCGATCAGCTAATCCGAGTTAGTATGAAAAGCCTAAAATTATATTCATCTAACATTTGCGCGCACTATAAAACCAAATATTTCTGAAACAGATCCCTAAATCGAAAAGTGGTGTTCATAAGCTTACAATATTTTTTAATGGATCTATTCAACAATACCGCCAAATGATGGGTTAGTAAAAAAAAATTACTCATGATCACTATGGTATATACATACTATGCCAAATAACAGCTTTCTAGTACTTATAGTTTCTGAGTAGGACCGCAGACAGACAGACAGACAGACACGGCAAAACTATAAGGATTCCTTGTTTACTACGGAACCCTAAAAACGGAGCGCCCTGCATCTCCCTGACATCTTGGGAGACTCTCTTGTATATTGTATATAGCTAATATAATATATCTATGTAATCGCTTGAAACTTAAGCCTGTCCTATGACTATGATAATGATCATTATTAATTAGCCAGAATTACACATGTGCATTACACAGAGTCCTATTAATTAGTTATGAAGCTTGCTAAGATGAAGCAATTATATTAATTAATAGCTATGTGAATATTAATGATGGTTAGTTAACCGTTGTCTCGTAGATGCCATTGAAAATGTTTAATTTATTCTATATGTATCTCTGTCAGGTCAAGATGGAAAATGACCTTTTTAGATCGAGTTGGGTCTCGGATGTTTATTTATATTTGTTATAAAATATGGTATCGTTGAGTTGGTATCCCATAACACAAGTGTCGAATTCACTTTGGGGCTTGCTCAATCTGTGTTATTTGTCCGTATATATTTATTTATATACATACACACAAACAGACGTCGGTTTATTCAAGTAGACTCTAATAACTTCGCTCAACAGTACTGAAATTAAATTATTCTATATCCCCCGCATAGAGCCACGCGCCTATATCTATGACAGTGACAATAGCTTCTTCATAATGACAGCAAAACAGCAAAAGAAAATAAGTTTGGACTCGTAAACATCTCGAGTCATAATTTAATAGGCAGGATTGAATAAAACCAGCATTACATTAGCATTTTTATTACGTAAATTTTTACAACACACTTTGTTTAATGGACGACTACGAAAACATTTCGAAATGCTTATTAATTCTATTTTTTCTAGCATTGCATAAAAACAGAGGGAACTTTTATAACATGCCGTTTTAACTATAACCAATTCCGACTTTCAAGCAATAACTTAATAACTTTTAAATGGTTGAACCGATTATCATTAAACATAGCTAAGAACCACCGCAAGGGAACTTGCTTTTACGTAAAAAATCGCATGGAAATTGGTCCATCTATTCGAGTACGATGCCACAGCCAAAAACAAAGACATACATTAATGTCAAAATTGTAACAACCCTCTTTTTTGTCGGGAGATAAAAAAATCAAGTATATTTAAGTACACCAGTATTAAAAAGAGAACAAATACTTGTAATATCTAATATTATACCTTACGAATACGTACATATTATATCTACAATACTCATAATACATATAGGAAATACAAAATACATAAGAAAACAGAAGACACAATTATGACACAAAGGCGGACTTATCATATAGCAATCTCTTCCAGTCAACCTTTGGGTAAAGGGAGAATACTTAATAGTTGTTTTATAAAATTCTTATCCCTATCCTTATCCTTAGTAATATTATAAATGTGAAAGTGAGTTTGTATATTTATTTGTTACCTCTTCACGCTTCAACTACTGAACCTATTTATATGAAATTTGATATGGATATAGTTTGATACCCAGAAAAGGACATGGGATAGTTTTTATCCCGAAATTCCCCCGGGGAGCGAAGCCCACGGCCACAGCAAGTTATTATTTAAAACAAGTAGTACCTGGGTGACCGAGCTTTGCTCGGTCGATTACATCTCAAACATTAACTACATTTTTTTAAACTTGTCTAAAAACAGTACAAAATAAAAAATTATATATAAACTTCAAAATAAAAAAAACAAAAATAAGTCACCGAGTGGGATTCGAACCCGTAACACTTTTTCTAGCGGTCAGCATCCTTAACCGCTGAGCTAAGCGGATGGCGGCCGACGCGACGAAGTTAGCAACCATATTTTGCGTGGAAAGAAAAACGAATGAAAACTCGAAAACACGCGTTTTCCCAAACATAAGACTAATCTAGATCGATTGTTTACCCCCGAAAACCCCCATATACCAATTTTCAGCGTAATAGTTAGAGCCGTTTTCGAGATCACAGAAATGTATAAATATAAAAATATATAAATAAATAAATATACAAGAATTGCTCGTTTAAGGGTATAAGATTTGTTTCTAAGGATACTACACAGCCGAATGAAATCAGGGCGGCTTGTTTGTAATGTAATAAAGTAACTCTAATATATTTCTAAACATTACCATAACTGAATTTCATTTCCATTGTTGTTGTGCAAAGAGCAATTCCTTTCATTTGCAAAGTTTTTCACCCGGTTTTTATTGTTATTTAAATGTATAATACAAACGCGTTTATAAAAGGGAAACGCTGTTTGCAAAACTTGGAGTTGGTGTAGGCTTGGGCGCAAATTATCGATAATTTTTCAAATAACTATCGATAGCAACGATATTCGATAATTCGATCGGTGAAAAATTCAAGTTTTTAAAAGTTTTTATCAAACTAGCGTGTTATCTATATTGTATGTTTTTGGTTAACATTTTATATAAACTGACTTTGTGGACCCCAACTTATGGACGTCGGCGTCCTGGAAAACCTAGGCGCAGATGGCGCGACGACCTACACGCCTACTCGAAGGACTGGCACACGAAAGGACAAAACAGGGATAAATGGAGAGCTAGAGAGGAAGGCCTTCGCCCAACAATGGGATCTAATGGGCTCTAAATAATATTTTTTTTTTATTTTAAAACAAAATGAAATATATTTTTTTTAATTTTTAAAGCAGCAAGAAATTTGGTTAATTAATGAAGTAGGTAATAATTAGCATTCCAAGTATAAGAGTGGGAGCGTGGCGGGGACATCTCACTATCTCTTTCGTACGCCCGAGACCTAATAGCAGTGACGTCAAGAACGGTGTACGTGCATCCTGTTTTGTTTTTTGACAGTTTCCCCTCCCATCAGATGCAAAAGCTTATGACTTACTTAATTTTGGGCAGATAGAAAAAGAACTGTTTGTTTTCGGTTTTGGAGTGTGTTACTTTAAAATAATCGATTAAAACACCGTATTCGATCAATGCAATCTCTAAATATGATACTTGCAAGTCGAACCTATTTTTTATTTTACTACTAAGTAATTACTAATTACATAATAGTAAACTAATGCCTTTGTACCCTTTTTAGTTTAGTAGAAGAGGGATGGAAACTGAGACTGGGCCACTGAGCGTCGAAAGATCATCATTGAGATGGGCTGATGACATAACCCAAATAATCACAAAGACCTGGATGAGAAAAGCTAAAGACCGAAGAGAATGGCATGCATTTGAGTAGACCTACAAATGGGCAAAAAATAAATAAAAAATAAAAATGTTTTTATTTTACTCATCACAGGAATAAGTCCCTGTAAGGAGTCTGGTGTCTGTACTAGGCGTGAGCCTGTACGACAGATGACCAGGCCCCCTACAGGGCAAAAGAGTACAAACTTATTCCTAACACTAAAAACTAGATTAAGTAATCAGTTTTATAACAGATATGAGATTTTAACAAAAAAGAGAGAAGAAAGTTTGAAAGAATAAATTTGTTTGTTTCTGTGTTTGTATTTCGTATTTTTAACCGACTTCCAAAAATAAAGATCAAGACATAAATAGACAAAAAAAAAGGTTTTCCTTTGGTTTTTCCGTCGCAATGTTTTTTTATGTATGTTCACCGATTATTCGAAGACGCCTGGCTCGATTTGGAAATTTTTTGTACTTTTTTTATACATTAATCGATATGTGTTATCATTTGCCCCTCCCTAAGCCTCCGGAGGCAGTTTTTAATAAAATTCTTGTTTTATATTTTTTGTTATCACTTGTTCTTATCTCCCCGTAAGACATCTGTTTCGCTGAACAATGAAAACTTTTAATCGTAAGAAAATGGTTGCTTTTAGGGTTCCGTACCCAAAGGGTAAAAACGGGACCCTATTACTAAGACTTCGCTTTCCGTCTGACTGTCCGTCCTTCTGTAAAATGTCCGTGTTTATCATGGAATTGCATGTACTGCGGTGTTTATACTTTTTGACAGTAATTTCCTGCCAACCTTCAAACAAAAGTAAATATAAAATCAGGGCCGCATTTAACAGCTGTGTCCACAACAACACAATGGTCTGTGTCCATTGTCCACTATGTGTAAATAAATCGCGGGGTAACACACGCGACGCGACGTGACAAATATTAGCTCTAACAGGGGTGGATTTTGAAGGCTTCCGTTTAACGTGTTGATAGAAAACAAAGGAGAAAAAATATTTAAGTATTGAACAAAGAAAGCAGGCGGGAAAAGTAAAGGTCTTTACAAAAACTTTAGGCCATTTCCCACAGCGGATTTGGTTCAATAACTGGCCAAGTGCTAGTCGGACTCGCGTACGAATGGTTCCGTACCAGTATCTATAAAAAAATACGATTGTTGTATGGGAGCCCAACCTAAATATTTTTTTATGTTGTTATAGCGGCAACAGAAATACATCCTATGTGAAAACTTCAACTGTCTAGCTATCACGGTAGTACATAAAATACAGCCTGGTGAAAGACAGACAGATAGTGGAGTCTTAGTTATGGGGTCCCGTTTTTACCCTTTGGTACCCTAAAAAGGTAAATTATAGAAAAGCATAAAAAAACAACGCAGTTTTTTGCTCAGTGGATTAGTTTTACTAAACGAGGAAATATTAAAAAATGGATCCTGTCCTACTTCCTACTAATATTATAAATGCGAAAGTGAGTTTATATATTTGTTTGTTTGTTACCACTTCACGCTTTAACCACTGTATCTGTTTAGATGAAATTTGTAATGGATATAGTTTGATACCCAGGGAAGTACATAGGATAGTTTTTATCCCGAAATTCCCACAGGCACAGCTAGTTGGTTGTAAGTTACACTTGATACAGAACTGAATAGGAGATGGGGATACGTTTCCCGAGCAATAGGAAAATGTACGTAAAAAAAACGAATTGTTATTTTTTTTGTCCAAGGTTGACTCAGCAAGAATATTTGTATAGGTTTGTCATTATATTCTTGAATAACAAAAATATAACTGTTGAAAATTAAAAAGTGATACAAAAACTTAGTTTTCATACTTTCAGACAATATGGACAGAAACCAGACAACTAGCGGATAAAAAGGATTTCCAGTTAGTTTATATTTTATCCTTCTGATCCATCCCTGTATCAGTAAATCGGATGCAACCTGCCAGCGTTTCATGGCCGACCGAAGAAATAAATAAAATAAATAACGTAGTCTTTTCTTTCCTGTAATCAATCGCGACGGCTTTTTATTGTTTATACAAACATTCCGCTAAGAACACGCCATATTTTGGAAGTCTTTATTTCATTTCTTTATTTATCGCTTACATGCACTCATACAGAAGATGGTTAGTAGGTAAGTACATGAACCCTGGCAGGCTGTTGCGAAGTCTTACTTACTTTATAGGTATTTTTATTTGGTACGACACCATCAGAAATTCCGATAAAATTATATATTTTTTACATTATAATTCAGAAAATATTCCAGTCATTGTTTTGTCCGGATTCATCGCGTATTACTTATACACACACATAATATACCAGTGGTAACCAGTGGTTTTAATTGCCTCTGTCGTCCAGTGATCAAAGCGTTCGCCTTGTAATTCGGAGGTCGTGGGTTCGAATCCTACTGGGAAGCATACTTTGTGAAAAGTTGTTTGCAGTCTGGAGAATATTGCAGGCTTGAATCACCTGATAATCCAAAAAAGAAAGATGATTCCGTTTTTCGAAAGGCACTTATAAATTGTGGGTCCCGCCATCTAGCGTTTGCTCAAACCTATCCCAGTATTGGTTCCGGTCTACCCGTTGAATTGCGGAGGTCAGACGGCAGTTGTTCTGTGTGAAAACAGAAACCTCGTCAAATCACCTAGGTTAGGTAGCGGACCCCGGGGTCTTACCGGGCGCTACCGCTGAGAATGCAACCGGTAATACGTCTGCTTGATGATGATAATATACCAGTGGAGTGTAAAGTTGAGTTGAGTTATATATATGTATAAGTGTATGTATTGTAGTGAGTAGTTTTATAATCTTTATTTTAGTATTTAAGAAAATTTAATGTGTATATATAATTATTTTTCGAAATTAAAAAAAAAAGAAGTGTATGTATATATAAGTATATATTTACTATATATTTATTATATACAAGCCGAAGCCCGCGACTTCGTTCGCGTGGACTTTATGTCTCTGGAAAATGCATTTTTATATCTCTCATAGTTTAGCTGGACCATTACGGTTCCGCATCAGGCGTTCCATTTTCAAAATCATTTATACCCTATATGTTGCCTAGGCTTAATAGCTATATAACAAAAAATGTTTCATTCGAATCCGTCCAGTATTTCCGGAGATTAGCGGGTACAAACAGACAAACAGACAGACATTTTTTTTTAAATTCCTACTCTATTACAACGTCTCCATCGCACCCAATATTTTTTTTGGAAATATATTTAATGTACAGACACTTTTTTACTGTTTTATTATATGTATAGATTAATTATTACATATGTATATTTTATGTATTTATATTTATTGTATTATAGTTTTTGTATTTACAAGTATTAGTATAACTTTAAATTGTTCTTAGTGTAGTAAATTGTTTAATTGGATTCTGTTTTCGGTTTTATGTATATTGTACCCACTCTCTACCCTGTGTTGTAAATTGTCCTCTTAATTCAAGGTTGACTGGAAGAGATCCCTATCTGGGATAAGTCCGCCTTTGTACTGTTTTCTACTTCTAAATTGTATTTTTGTGTCTTGTGTTTATGTACAATAAAGATTTAACAAACAAAAGTCAGTAATTAAACTCAAATACCTATTGACAACGAGCTATTGTACTTACGTACAATTAGTTTTGTTCCGTTCATCATATAAGCTGCTGCTTACCTCACATTAGTCGCTTGCTAGCATTTACGCCCCTAGTTGATAAAATAAAACACTTTAAACATAATTAAAAATGCCTTGGTGTGTGTTAAATACAGTTAGAATAATTCATGGAACACGGCAAAATGTAAAGAAATAACTTTCTACCGGGAAAATTAAACACGTATGATAAAAATCTCGCCGTCATATACCTATTCAAAAATAGAACAAGTAAAGCGCCGTATTCATTATCCAGCGGCGCTGTACAGCGGCTCAAGGTCGCTTTGCTGGATGTAGCGTATTCACGCATCCAGCAAAGCATCCAGCAAGTCAACAGACAACAACAACAAAAGAGGGCAACACTGCATCGCAAAAAGTGTTAGTGATGGCAACACTGGCTTGCTGGATGCCTTGCTGGATGCGTGAATAGCACTGACCTCCATATATACAAGTACGCTGGACCTATGATACCCTTAGAAATGACAGCTCTTTATTGTGCCTATTTGAAGCGCCCCCAATGCGTGGGAAGAGAACTAAATCTGACATAACTAATTCGCAAATGACTTTTATCGATGTCATTGTCCCATCTGTCATATTAGTTCCGTTCCCACCCACTGCTACGAATGCCTACGATCAGCGCCAAAATGGCGAAAATCAAATCGCCTCACTATGGCCCAGCTAATCATAGGTCCAGCGTACTTGTATATATGGAGGTCAGTGGTGAATAGGCTACATCCAGCAAAGCGACCTTGAGCCGCTGTACAGCACGCTGGATAATGAATACGGCGCTTAAAGAACAAGGGCCAATGTTTGACATAGCTGGTCTATATTATAATCTAAGTCAATGCCTAGTGATGACAAAACTCGACACAGATTCAAACATCATTCCAAATTCAAAGTCAGCTAAAACAGGTCAGCAAAGAGAATACATACCAAACTACAGTGTCAGTATTTGTCTCTCCAACACACGTTCGATTTTCAAACACGGCGCGGCGCGTTATCGACATTTTTATTTTTTCAAGCACTTGAAAATTGATCTATACAGCCAGCACTCGACAGCGAGTTACGATTTTCATTCAGGAGCTGAATAAACAAATACACAGTAAAAGTGTTCCCGTGTCTGGTGCGCGACAGGCCAATTTTCTACGTTTCGAGTTCAATGGAAAACATTTTTCACGTAAATCGAACTTGCTAGTAAGTACTTGCAATATCAAATTCTATTCTCCATCGCACAAAGAACTTGTTAGGTGTTTGTTATTGCAAAATAAAATTTTACGTACATCTGACTGGAATATCATGTGACTCCCATGTGAATGTGCCTACCAGCTGCTTTTCTTCCCACGCAGATCGTAAAAGCTGATCGAGGGAATGGGCAAAAATGCAAATCATGTTAACAGGCGATGCGGCTAGCAACCCATCACTGTATTGATTGCTTTTTCATCTTCTCGCCCACCATGACGGCTTTTGGGTCTTGCGGCCCTGGGCTCTGCATAGAACCGCAAGACCCAAAATGCTCTGTCTGCCCCATTAGGGATAAAGACGTGATAGTATGTATGTATGTATCATGTGACATAGGTACTCTTTTGGGCGGCCTATGTCAAGCAGTGGACTTCCTGTGGTTGATATGATGATGATGATGATGAGAGGTACTCTAATAAGAACCCGGCTAGAAATACGGATATACTAATACGTCATTAGTCTATACAAGGCAAACAGAGCCCAGGGCAGTAAGACCGGCTAACATTTAAGCATTATATACAGAACGGAATCTTCTAAGGTACTGCGCAATACGCACTTCTCTCCCGTTTTTGCCTTGTAGAGGCGGTTGCAAGCGCCTGTAGCCGCCTGCTCAACAACCAACAAGGCGAGAACAGGGGAGAGGTGCAGGGACGTAGAACGGGGTCGGGGAGGCGTACGTAACACTTACATTAATTGTACTTTCCAGAGTCAAAAATGAATTAGAAAATAAAATACATACATACATACATACTATCACGTCTTTATCCCTAATGGGGCAGACAGAGCATTTTGGGTCTTGCGGTTCTATGCAGAGCCCAGGGCCGCAAGACCCAAAAGCTACTTTTAGCGTCATGGTGGGCGAAAAGATGGAAAAGCAATCAATACAGTGATGGGTTGCTAGCCGCATCGCCTGTTACCATGATTAGCTTTTTTGCCCATTCCTTCGATCGGTTTTTACGATCTGCGTGAGAAGAGAAGCAGCTGGTACATTCTAAGTTTTTTTTTTCTCTCAGACCAGCATGGGAGTCACTAGAAAATAAAATGTTACAAAATAATGCCACCTGTCAAGATCATATCCATTTCAACGTGATTTTAGATTTATAATTGTAGAAAAACGGATATTAAGAGCGTTATTTGTAGCGTAATAAGTAGCAAATTCTATGCTTTGGGCGCGAACTTGGACAAAGGAATCAAAGTAGTGATGGTTGCTAGGCGCATTGTATAGATTCAAATTCTTGCTTTCTTACTATTCCTTTTTGTGTAATAAATTTCTATTATCGTAAACAGAGATTTTATGAATCGAATTCCAATTTCTTATGGGTTGGCTCATGGTCGGTCAAATACATGTCTACCGCTCCGAATTACTCGTAGCCCGTAGCTTCGTAGCCCCAGCTACGAGTATGATTGTAGCACAAGCTACGACTACGATCGTAGCTGTCTACGACCGTGGTTTTAGGGCATTATATAATACCACAAAAACGCTACAAATGTAGTAGTAGCTCTAGGTTGTTAGCTACCTAAGTCTTAACACCTATATAGCAGATAAACTTTACATCTATTTTGATATTCCGGTGTTTCATTAATCAAAATAAAGAAATGGTTAAAAAAATATTAAATACTAGCCGAAGCCCGCGACTTCGTTCGCGTGGACTTTATGTCTCTGGAAAATGCTCATCAGGCTGAACAACTTTTACTAAGGCGGCATTTTTATATCTCTTATAGTTTAGCTGGACCATTATGGTTCTGCATCAGGCGTTCCATTTTCCAAAATCATTTATACCCTATATGTTGCCCAGGCTTAATAGCTATATAACAAAAAAAGTTTCATTCTAATCCGTCCAGTATTTCCGGAGATTAGCGTGTACAAACTGACAAACAGACATACAGACAAACAGACAAACAGACAAACAGACAAACAGACAAACAGACAAACAGACAAACAGACAGACATTTTTTTTAAAATTCTTACTCTATTCCTACGTCTCCATCGCCCCCAATATTTTTTTTTGGAAATATATTTAATGTACAGACACACTTTTTTTACTGTTTTATTATATGTATAGATTTTATTGATGTTTTCAAAATATTGACTAATACAATGAATAAAATGATGCAAAAAAGATTATTTGAGCAGATGGTCAATTCTGAAAAAAAAAAACTAGATCTATATAGCCATTGCGGAAAAAAATACATAATGAAGTGAATAATAATTTACACAATATTAATTTGTAGAGAGTGCCTCCGCTGCCGGCGCCGGCTCCTAAAAATATCACTATTGGGAACCGGCAGTTATACTACCGGCAGCCGAGATTTAAAACACCGGCTACCGGCGCCAGCACTCAAAATTTGTGGAGTGAAGCCGTGAAGTGTAGGTTAAGTTCGTTACGTTTCCTGTGCCGAAAATACGAGCGAGCGAGCGAAGCGAGCGAGCGACTCAAGTTAAGGGCGAAAGTAACACAAACACAGATCGTGTTATACCAGCGACGGCAGCCGATTCGGCAACCAGCGCCGGCGGCGGAGACACTCCCTTATTTTTATTATGTAGGTAAGTCCCGGTATACCTATGCCATACTTACTGAAACACCAAGTCCGAAGTTAGTAAACTGAGGTAAACTGAATAGACTTCCAGGCAACCTCTCTTCATAAATCAAGGCAAGAATTTTGAATAAAACGATAATAAAAACTTTGCAAACAGACACTAAACCAGGATTCTTTACAACTTTTACATTTATACTGCCAAAGGAAATTGACTCTTGTTTGTTGAGGAATAGAGTCTTAGTTGTAATAACTTGATTTTTCAATATAACACCTGTTGTGGCCGGCCCTTTGTGAACAAACGCAGGAATTTCACAAAAGACGGGGTATATTCGTCACATGAACCTGGGATGCCATAAATTAAAATTCTTTCGTAAGAGTTAATCATTCTGTGGATATCGAGAATTCTGTGTACAGTGAGCCAACCCTCTGCCAGGGTCGGCCCACTACCTATATCTTGAATTTTCTCTTAAACTCAAAATAATATTAATATGAAAATGTATATTTAGAAAGACTTTATTAAAATCTTTCTGAATACACATTTTCATGCAGGAAATAAGTTTGTTGGAAAAAATATAATTTTAATTAAATTAAAACTATAAATATTAAAATTTTAATTAAAACGAAATAACTAAAAAGTTTTGCCGTGTGGTTTTCGGCAGAGTAGACTAGGACCACTCCAAGTTCTCCCGTGGATGTCGTAAAAGGCGACTTAGGGAATACATGCTAAACAAAGCTTAGAAACATCAATGAGACCTCTCCAACCCGTCTGGCCAGCGAGGAAAGTGTAGGCCAAGTCCTCTGGCTGCTCTGGCCACGTATGGCTCTGGTAGTACAGAGAGGGTCGTGCTCCTGCAGTAGAGACTATAAAGACCTGATGATGATGATTATACTGATGATCCAAAGACAACAATCGAATGGACGATGTCTCTGTGTTGCCACATAGTGTCACATATTTCTGAAAACCCTCAATTTGGCTAACAAATCTTAAGGAGCTACATGCACGACGGCGATGTCTTAGTTGACATAAAATATTATTAATTTATTTAGTGAAGTTACGAGTTACTCACGTATAGAGTCACCTACTGCCGACATAAATTATTCTCATTATGAATTTCGGCCCGTTGCTCAAACGATGTTGCAAGATTGACGGCTAAGCAGTGGATGGGAATGGCACGAGACCACATGAAATGGTGCAAAAAAGAAGAAGTCTATGTCCAGCAATGACTTGATGTGATGGAATGGTCCACAACTATATAAAATCGCCATTCCGACTCGCTAAGAAGAAGAAGAAGATGAAAGTTTACATTACTGTTATATAAAAAAAAAAACTCTTTCGGAAGTGTTCTAGATCCGTGTAATTGCTTGCGTTTAAACTTTAAAGGATTTTATTTATACGTAAAACATGCAACTTGAAACACGTAAAATTACTACTTATAATTAGGGTTGCCAGGTCGCCAAACCTAAAAGCCGGACAGACCAGCCAGTTTAGCCGGACATTTGGGTAGAAAAGCCGGACACCCTACATTATTGAAGATTTTGTCTCAGCAGGTACAACAAAAAAAATGTATGTAAAACCAAGCTTTTTTGATTATTATCATAAATCTTGCCGCCACCGCCACGCAACGCAACGTACGGCACGTGCTCTATCTATCGAGGAATGAACAATAACGACAGAGCGCAGAGGGGGCGGGCGATAGGCGGCGACGGGGCGCCCCTCGGCCAGCGTGAGCGACCGACGCGACATTCGACTCTCTTTGCCTGAGCTCGGCCGCGCTCGGCGCTTAGTCGTTCATGAAATGTAAAAAGCCTAACAAAAGCCGGACAGGCCGCACACGCTCTAATTTGGCCGGACACGCAACCAAAAAGCCTGACTGTGTCCGGCTTTATCCGGACGCCTGGCAACGCTACTTATAATCTTCACAGTTTGCATCTTCATAGATAAACACGAATGGAGCCACGGGCAAAATTATGCTATATTTGGAGCTCGCTCAATACCAATTGGTTTATTCCCTGCTTTACGGCCACCGATCAAACCGCGCCTACACTCCAATTTATATTAATATGCCGATATTGCCCGTTACTCATAAAAACGGTACTCGATGTAGCCCCTAATAAAGTTAAGTGAAGATTGACATAACTTCGGAATAGGGTTAAGTGAAGGTTAGGGAAAAACCGTGCCCTGGTTTTGCATAGTTCGAAAGTTGTTTTTGTAACCCCAACAAAGAGAGGGGTTTTATACGTTTTACGCTAATGTATGTCTGTTTATGGCATCGTTTAGCTCTCGAACAGATGGACCGATTTCGATGCGGTTTTAGCAAAGCAAGTTCCTTTGTTTTTCCCGTTTATAGCTATGGTTGATGGTTGATGAAAACGGTAGAGCTGTTTAAAAGTTTTTGGGGCTTGACGCTTGAAAGTGAGGGTTTTTTAGTTTGTCTAGCAAATAATAGATGGCGCTACGGATATCAATTGTAAATTGGGATATGTAGTTTCGCTTCTATCACTAGATGACGCTCTTGAAAATCAGGGTATTTTTTAATTTGCCTGTATGCCGCTTAACGTTGAGATGCCTTACGTTGCACATTAGGTAACGTTAATAATTATTAATCTGTTATTAAATAAACTTTATATCACATGAAAGTACATTCTAACTACCCATACGAAAAGCGTCTGAGCCAGTTACTCTCTGACGACGGTTTTAATTAACCCAAAACATCTGACTATCCCTAACTTTTCAAATTAGTTGTCAACCCCTTGTTAGGGACCAAAAACTTTTAAAGAGCGGTTCGTGGTATATACCTACGTCACTATTTATAAATATTCCCCGCCTACTTGCACGTACAGCGAGCGAAAGGGACAAAAAATAAGTATAAATTAATTCAATGCGCCATAGTTTTCCCTTTACGCAATTAAGCATTTCCAATTGGCGTAATTCTAATATTTCAGCCTCAGCCTGAACTCGTTGCTACGTGAAATTGTACTTTATTGGATGTCATTAAAGTTGAGATTGGGTTGGAAGTTTATTTACGGACATTTTAAATTGGTTTCATCGCCGTCGGATTAGCGGCGGTCCGCGACGGCTGGAGGGATTTGCGTGTTAAAAATAGGGAAACGTAGCGAAATGGAAGTTATTTATTTTGGACTGTTACTGCAGTGGAATTTTTAATTGACCCTCGTAGCGTAGGGTTATCGAGGAATTATTGACGTTTTCTTTCTGTAACTATTTAGTTGTTCTATGTTTTTTTAGGATCTAATACCTACCCACTCATTTTTATGGCCGAGCTGATCTATTTATTAATTTATTAGAACACTACTCGTCGGATTACAAGCATGAAACAAAAAACAAATTAAGTATCCAAATATCAGAAGCTAGAGTATACTGTAAATACAAAAATAATAAAAAGATAATTGCTACAAAACAGGTCAAAATAAATCTGAGATAAGGGATCTGAGATTAGGGATGTGGACTGGGTAAAAAAAAAATTATTTTATTTAGTCCGTCAACTAGATTACCAAAAAAAAGGACCCATATTTTTTCGTTCAGAAAAGTAGTCAAAATCGACGAAGATACAGCGCTTCTAAGTTTCAGGGGTGATCTACGTTGGTTAAAAATCGTAGCCAATCGTGACGTCACGTGAAATTTAAATGCTCTGTATCTTCGTCATTATTTGCTAATAAGAAAAAGAAAAAATACGTATGCCATACTTTTTAATAATCTATCTAATGAGGTAAATTTTTTTTGTCTTATTTTTTTTTTGAAGCAGATTATATTGTAATTTAGGCCTTCGCGCGTAAAAACGTGACATATTTGAAAATAAGATTTTTTAACTAAAGTAATTCCTAATTGGCTTGAAGCATTTTCTCCCAGTCAAACATATTAATAATAATTTCATTATAATATAGTGATCCAAAATGGCCCATGGTTTGATCGTTAATAAAAGGTTTTTTGCAAAAACCGATATTCTATCAAAAAACCGCCCGCACACAGATATCCAGTTACCTACATCTATTGACACATAACTAATCTCTTGTGACATGCCCAGGTGCACTGGGTTCTGTGACTGGGGCTAAATCGAGGTTGACAGTCAATAATTCAGTGACTGACTACAGCTGACTACTTCCTACGTCACAATGGCTGCAGGTTTTTTTTGTTTTTATTGAGTGTAAGTGGCCAACGCTGGTATCAGATTTTTCAAGCTGCCTAAAGGCATCTGACATAGCTTAACGACCGCAATATAATGATGAAGCCAACAGCTTATACGTACCTTTCGAAGCACGGAGGAGCTCAAGAATTTTTTATGTCCCTTATGGTCACCCATCAAAGTACGGACAGGGGGTTTACTCCATAATATACGTTAGTCGTACTAACAGTGACGACCTATTTCTATGGCAAACCAAATTAAACTTTATCATCATACGTTAGGGCTTAATCTTACTTGACACTAAAGCACGGATACGCAGTAACATCCGTCTTGCGTACCGCTTTTGTAGTAAAACCACAGAGTACATAATAGTACAAGTACAGAAGATTCACTCAATCATTTTAGGTCAACGAGTCATATTCCATCATATCTTCATCATTTCATCACCAAAGAAGCACACGGCCAGTCAATTAAAGGAATAGCGACTCTCGCTACGACACAATTAAGTTCAATTCAGATTGCACAACGCTAATAACCTACAGTTATATTCACCTAGACGTTCCATCTCTTTCTATCGCGTAACGCTTACCTTTTCTGCCGCACTGATTAGCCAAGCCGGCGCGGCCGCCGTACGTACTTTTTTTGTACTTGCGTTTTTAATACCTACCGCGGAGTGACAGGTCTGGTAACACTGTGTCGCTTTACTTGCAAAAGCGCTTACATAATGCGCACTCCCGCCGGGCCACCGCGTTCGCCATAAAATAATACGTTAGTCGTACGATAGTAACGTTATTTCCATGTCAAACCAAACTAGACATTATCATCAAACGTTAGAGCACAATGTTGCTTGTCACTGAATCGCGGATCCGTAGAAACGTCCGTCTTGCGTACCGATTTTAGAGTAGTCTCCCTGTTTGCTACTTTTGGAGTAGTACGCAAGGCATCCGGTTGCATCCGAAACTTGTAAACTTACCGTAAGACACAAAAACCTCCCCGTGACATGTTATTTATGCCAACCTCCGTGGCGTAGTGGTCACCGTGGCAGAGGTCCCGGTTTCGATCCCGGTCAGGGCAAGTTGGAAAATAGCATTTTTCAAATTGTCCTGGGTCTTGGATGTTTATCTATATATGTATTTGTTATAAAATATAGTGTCGTTGAGTTAGTATCTCATAACACAAGTCCCAAACTTACTTTGGGGCTAGCTCAATCAGTGTAATTTGTCCCTATATATTTATATTTTAGGCATTAAACACAAACACCACGCTAAGCGTGGCCTTTGGGCCTAACGGTCCTGGGCTTTGTCTACCCCGCCAGGGACATAGACGTGAAAATGTATCTGTATCTGCATTAAACACATCCCTGTAATTACTACGGCCTTTGGCCCGTCGCAGGGTGTCCATGCATTATTCAAAGAGTCCATGTTTACAATTTACCGTGTCCGGTGACAGCCGGAAATCGCTGTTTGTTTTCGTACGAACTCAAAACAACGACAACATAGAATTGGGTAGTATTCAGGGTTAAAAGTAAATTATTTTGTAATGATAAGAGAATAAAACGTCACAAAATGATGTCACTTGTCAGTGAACACATCCATTCTCAACGTTATTTTATACCTATTTATTATTGCAGAAAAACTGATAATAGGAGCGCTATTTGATCCCAAGAAAGTATAACGTCACGATGTGCTATTTCAAACAAATCTTACAGAAAATATTCGTTTTAACGTTAAGAAAAAAGACTAAGTATCCAATTCGACTTATTGGAAACTAGCGGATTGGGTGGATCTGGGTTAAAAATAAATTACAGTTCATAAAAAAGTCACAAAATAGTGTCACTTTTCATTGATCGTATCCATTTTACAAGTTTTTATTTAACTTGCAATGTATCTTGTATGTATGTATAATTATATTATGAATGTATGTTTAGGTCAAGTCTTGCAACTCAATTTTCAACTAGTTACCCTCAACCGATTTAGAAGAATTTTAGTATACTTGTGTCAGTCGGATGACCATACAATATTATGAAGTCAGTGAGGCGTTCTGATGATGAAGCCGAGAGATGGGAGAAATTCGACGGAACTCAGATATAAAACCACATAACCTCATTGAGCAGGAGTTATTTGAGTTTGGGCTTATATAATTTGTCTTAGTTGGGCTTATTTAAGTACTTTGGCGTCATAATAAAAGCTCGCGCAAAAAATGCTTTAAAAAAATATTCAACATGAATTTAGATTTACTGCAAAATGCAAAAAACTGATAGTATGAACGCTATTTGACTAAAATGAGCATGACGTCAGGCTTTCTTATTTCATACAAATCTATAGAACATTTTTGTTTTGACGTTAAGAAAAAAGTATTTGATTTGACTTGTTGTCATCTAGTGGATAAGCATTGTGGAGACATTTTAAACTAGTAGTTCGCCACGAACTTAGACCTCGCGATTATAAAGCAAGCAAGCAATCCAATACACGACAATTGAACACAAATAACCGACTAAACAAATTAAACAAAACTTAAAACAAGCAAGACAACAAAAAGTCATACGATTCTAGAAAAAATCAAGTCAATCTTGTAAACTTATGAAAAACTAATATATAATATGAGAGTTTAAAAATTTTTGTTGGACATCTATTGTTTTTTTTTTGTGAACTATATGGTATTGAATGTACGCAACAAATATTTGTCAATTTTCTTCTTTTCTTAAAAATAGTGGTTGAGAGACATTGGCCTTGTAACTCGGAATTCGCGGGTTTAATTCCCATGGGAGACATGTATTTTTAAGAAAGTTTTTCAGTAACCCGGACTTAATTCAATATTTTGTAAGAAGATTTTGTATTGTATATCCGTCACGGCTCAGTCAGCTAGACTTCGCGAGTCACCCTAAACCCGTTCAAGTATAACTTATAAATAAAAAAGTTGTCCAGACAAAAAAGTTGTTCAAGTAAAAAAATTGCGTTTTTATAATGGCAACAAAAAAGTCTAGTGACATTTTTGAAAATATTTTGCAATGGCGGATATATGACAGTTTAAAAATTTTAAACACCCATATATCCGCCATTTTGAAAAAATTCGAAAAACTGGCTCGACAAAAACAACTATTTAGTTGCTGAGTCTGCTTACAAAATTTCATGAGAATCGGTCAAGAAATGTGACCTGTAGGCGAGAACAGACAGACAGACAGACAGACAGACGGACAAAAGAATTTTAGGCTAATCTCGAAACTGAGACGCTTCGCTCGCTTCGCTCGCTCGGTCAATAAGAATGAAGGTGACTATTGGTTTGACAGTTAAGTAGGCTGCCAGTTACTGCCGTTCCGTTGTGAGTTAAGCCTAAGTTACCACATCGTCTCTATATGTGTTAATGCTATTCTTCTATTCTCTCCATATTTGGCAGTTTACTGATTAAATGGAAAAACGTATAGTGCGGGTAAGAGAGGGTTGATTTATTGGGATATTTAAATTAGTATTTGTGTTTACTAGTTTCAGTAATTATATTTACTTACTATCCTATCCTACTTCCTACTAATATTTATGCGAAAGTGAGTTTGTATATTTGTTTGTTTGTTTGTTACCTCTTCACGCTTTAAAAACTGAACCGATTTGGATGATATTTGGTATGGATATAGTTTGAGACTCGGACATAGGGTACTCTTTATGCCGAAATTTCAACGGGGAGCGAAGCCCGCAGGTACAGCTAGTTTTGAAATAATAATGGTCTAAAATATTCAATGTCGTATGTGTGGATATGAATAAAAATACTTCTTGATTTATGTATAGAAACGTGACTAAGGACGAAAATTTTAGTTGAAAAAAATAAAATTATTTACGTAAACAGTAATGATCTTACATAACTGGATGTTCGTTGGATGGTTGCGAATAGGAGTTTATCATTATTAGTCTCAGATAGACTAAGTCCCGTTTATATAGGTACATAAATCGTGTTGTTTTAGCGGGATGGTTTAAAAACCAAAAATATTTTTTACCCGAAACATAAGGAAAATAAACATCTGAGAAAAAGGAAAACTGATTTTGACTTTGTCTTTGACTTCATAAAATACGATATAAATAAAAGTACCCTAAGTTTATTTTTGCAAGCGAAATAAACATCTACAAAAAAGAAAAGTTCATTTTCATTACCCAAGCAATAGAGTACTTATAAATATATATTTGTACTGCCTAAATTGTTTTTATGTAATTTTTATGTAACAATATATTTATTACAATATAGCAATTATTTTGTTGTATCTATAAAGTAGTAAATCGAAGAATTTTCGATTCAAGTAATTAATAACAATAAGAGCTTTCAAACACTCGGGAGATAAAGTCCATTTGTTTCCACTGATCGCGTTGTAATCCCTATCTCTCCCTGTTTCTCCCTATTTCCAAAATATATTGGTCGTTTACGATGTAATTGTTAATGGCCCTAACGACCGACGGGTGGCGACCACAGATAATAAAACCGAAATAAAACTGCAGAAATTGCAAAGGAATGCCTTCCATTAGGGCCTAGATGTATTTATCCTTTTTGAATTAATTTATGGCTTTTATGTCAGAAGATTGATACATAAATATGTAAATTGTATGTAGATCTCTCTTGTCCAACCGAGCGTTAATAACTTACATTGGTGTGATTTTTTCTGAGCTGCTAAAATGCATCTGGCGTATCTCAATCACCATCAAGTCTTTTTGTCTCCATTGCAGGAGCACTATCCTCTCTGTACTACCAGAACCATAATTGGCCAGAGCAACCAGAGCACTTGGCCTACACTCTCTGTTTATAAGCTTTGTTTAGAGGTCTCATTGATGTTTATAAGCTTTGTTTAGCTCGTATTTCCTCAGTCGCCTTCTACGACATTCACGGGAGGACTTGGAGTAACCATATTTTACTATTCTACTCTGTCGGAAACTACATGGCGTGTAATGACAGTCGTTTGTATATACATGTCTAGTGAGAATCGAACTATCACTTCAATATAAAAAAAAAAAAGTTGAGGGTTTTCAAAAATATGGTATATTAGGTGGCAGCACAGTGACCTCAAGTTCAATCGACTATTGTGATTGGACCGTCATTTGACAGGTTCTTTTGCTCCGTCAAATGTATCCAATAACAGCAGCTTGTTGGACCTGACGTCACTTTGCGACCATCTAGTGTCCTATATTAGTATCCTATGTTTCCAACGGGTATGTAAGGCGCCGCCACCTGCCACCGTTATTGTCTGTACCCAGGGCTCACACCGAGCTCCTCAGAAAAGCCCCGATGACCCGCGCGCTGCGTAATCTCAACCAGATTGCTTACAGAATAGACCTGTTTGCCTGTTCTCTGAGCGAATTCATAAGAACGGCTATGTATGTAATTTGTTATAATAATTAATTGCTTTTCTATCGTATTGGTTCACATTGTAAAGATAGATTTAAGCTATGTTGAAATAAAATAAAATAAAAAATAAAAATATTTTTGAAAACCCCTAAATTTCAGATGCTTTTAGTCCAGCAGCACAGAATTAATAATAGTATTATATACTAGCAGTAATATAATAATAAAAGCAAAAAAACCCGTACTTACACAATACTATAAATAAAATAAATAAAGAAATCGAAAATAAATTGCTGGTTATTTTTAATTTATAATATTATTATTTTTAAATATAATCCTGTCCACGCAAAGCAGAGATGGGTCGTTAGTCTTTGATAAAACTGAATAACACTGAAGTTAATTGAATTTCTACTCAAGTATCTGCTAAGGACAGTCCCTTCAAATGTAAGTACTTCGTCCTGATGAAAGTACAAGTACCTATTTTTGAAAGGAAATACTTAATTAATTTGGCTTCATAAACAATTAGTGTGAATACACAGACAATTGCTTTGAACGTTTTTTTTTTAATACATCGCGTATTTAATTTTTTGTTTGAGTTTAATCTACGATATTAGAGTTTAATTGTTTTTTATAAACGGTCATTGAATTTTATCGTAGATCTTAAAAGGCG
The DNA here is from genome assembly GCA_963555685.1 of Acrobasis consociella. Lineage (NCBI taxonomy): Eukaryota > Metazoa > Arthropoda > Insecta > Lepidoptera > Pyralidae > Acrobasis > Acrobasis consociella. The sequence goes on from OY743106.1 coordinate 3,839,112, forward strand.
ATCGAGGGAATGGGCGATGTGTCTAGCATCTCATCTCTAGTTTGATTCCTTTTTCCTTATTCTTGTCTACCATCACACTTAAAGTGGCCTTCGTATTTTGCCCTGGTTCTTTCTGCTTTAAGACGTGTTTTTTTTTCATTAACCTATACTGTCCTACTGCCGGGCAAAGGTCTCCATCTCCTTCCAAATATCTCGATCGTGTGCCACTTCCAGCCATTCCCTCTTAAACAGTCGCAAGTCACACTAACGCTTCTGAGGCCTACCACTCTTCCTTCGACCATCTTCGGGACTCCACTTTGTTACTAAAGTGGCCCATCTATATCTAATATAGGATGCATGTGGCAGACGGGACCCTTTTTTTTTGCATAATTTTTTTGTCTTAATATGCTTTGGCATACTGGGTTTGGCATAAAATATTTTGTCATAATAGTTTTTAGGCATAAGTTGTTTTTTGGCATACTGGTAAGTTGGGCTTAATTATATTTTAGGCTAATTTGTTACGGCATAATGTTAATTCGCATAATCTCTTTAGGCGTAATAACTATAAGACTAATAGTATTTAGGCATAATATTTTTAAAAATAACAGAAACAAAATTAAGTTACTTAAGTGTTTATTTTTAATAATCATGCAAAAAAAATATGACCACCCAGAACAAATGTGAGGGCAAAAGAGAAGTTAGGTTTAAGTTTTTTTTTTATGATCACCTGGAACAACTGTGAGACCAGAAAGGAAGTTAGATTCAACTTATTAGCAATTAATAAACAATTTATATATAATGAATAAAAATGTTATGCTTAGTCATTTTTATGCTTAAAGTAATGTTATGTCTTGATAAATTATGGTTTGATGACATTATGCTTACATCCTTTTATGCTTTAAAATGTTAGGGCTAAATAATGATTATGCTTAGGTACATTATGCTTAAAATTATTATGTATACTCCATTATGCGAAAGGATGTTATGCTTAAAAACGATTGTGCATTAAACCAGTATGCTATGTGATATTATAGCTTAAATTTGTATGCATATAGATAGTGATCCGTGGCAGACATGCCACGCCCAACCCCAGTTTAGTTTAGCGGTTTTGTGTTCGACATTAGCAAAGCTCTTAGTCTTTAAGAAAAAATCGCCGACCAATCGCCTAGTATCGTGGACATTCTGACGCTCGTCTGTAAGCTTGCTTACACATAGCTACGCCCTCTCTCCTCCTTCGCACCCACCGTCCATATTTAAAAGCAGGCGAGAAGAAAAATTTGGTCCGCCTGGCTGCCCCGACCCACTTTTCCCTCATTAAAAGACCCTAAGTCGTCTTTAATTTCCCAAATGGCATGTTGAATGGCGAAACATGGCGAAACTAAAATAAAACTACTCTTGAAATTTAGTTGAAAGGGAATTTTGAGAAATATTTTCTACCGTTTAAAATTTTAGACAAATTTTGTATGATATAGAAACGGCGCGGATGGCTGCATAAAGTATGATACAAGAAGCTACACGTAAGTTTAGCGCTGAGTGAAATATAGAGGGGATATGGCGCATGGGTAAAGTACTAATTTTTGACTTCTAAGCATTTACGGTTAATCCCATGCTGGTCTGGGAGAAATAAAAAAAAAAACTTAGAAGAGGAACTTAGACGTGCAGATCGTAAAAGCCGATCGAGGGAATGGGCAAAAATGCAAATCATGTTAACAGGCGATGCGGCTAGCAACCAATCACTGTATTGATTGCTTTTCCATCTTCTCGCCCACCAAGACGCTAAAAGTGGCTTTTGGGTCTTGCGGCCCTGGGCTCTGCATAGAACCGCAAGACCCAAAATGCTCTGTCTGCCCCATTAGGGATAAAGACGTGATAGTATGTATGTATGTATGTACGCAATTACGGTCAGCTCTAGAGTTTCGTGCCGCTACCTGTATATGTCTTCAATAAAGTAATAGGAAAGTTTCTTCTTTTTTAAGACCTAAGTATAGTCGCGCAAACATATCGCATTCATTTGACGGCGGCGCTCAAGATTACCAGAGTTACGGCGTATTTGCAATTACAGCCCAGAAATCAGAGGGTTTTCTATATCATGGATGCTCAATGGTTGAATGAAAGAACGGTGTCTTCAGTTAGAGCTTTTAACTCTTAACTCAATATAATTTAAAGAGTTTTTTCTTGCGTAAAATTTTAGGGCATTTCTTTAAATTTCGTTCTCCGCGTAACCTTCGTGGCGAAATTGAAATTACCAATAATCTTTTGAAAAAAAATACTACGCTATAGATGGTTTAAAAGCAAATAATATACTGTTTGAAACTTTCAAATTGACTAATTAATGATAAAGATATAAAATTCCGAAAAAAAACTGCCCACGAAAGTTACTATTGATACCACGAAAGTTACGCCAGTAAAAAATACAACTCAGTTGTAGCGAAAACTTTAGTTTTTGCTACAACTAAATATATTTTTGCATTAAATAACAATCAATCAAGACAAGCATATGCATTGCACCAGCATTCAATGTTTAAATGTTGCATTAGCATCACTTTTCTATTTTTTTATGAATTTAAAACTGCATAAATTTATAGGTAGTGTAAAATGAAACAAAGCAGTTTTCAAAACAACATTTTTTAATCACAAATTCGATCATTATTTATTTTTTCTATTAATGGCTAAAGAATATGTGCGAAACAAAATAATTAAAAAATGGTTTGACATAAAAATTATTAACTTATAGGACGTTTTAGGCTTTCTATGACTAATTTTAAGATGTAATTTTTATTATGTTGGTCAATTGCAATTAATATAATTCACAGACAGGTATTATTCCTTTTTTTTTGCTTTTGTAGTAAATTTCTCTCGGCTTTGCTTTTACAATATTGTGGATATAAACCTGTATACAAACTTGTCATAAACAAAAATTCAAACTCTCATATAAAGTAACATACAAACGAATACTTTATTAAAGCTTAACAAATCCAAAAACAAACTCCTATGGAAACTCACACATAAACTCACATTCTTACTATCATACTAATTCAGAACCTCACAATCAAATTCACAGACAAACTAACAAACCAAATATATAAAACCAAATACAAGAAACTAATTATACTTCTACTCGCGAAAATATTCTTCGGCCGGCTCATCGTTACTTACACATACTAACACTTACCAAGAAATACCAATACCTTCCAACACTGAAATACATATATTACAGTCAACGAATAATTGTGGATGGAAATGTCGGAAGCAGAAATTTTGACTCGGCATCTTTGTTACGACTAGCTAGGACATAAACGTACTAAAAGTCCTTACCCCTCCGAGGTGAGCCCGCGAGGGGAGGGCACATAGAAGGTACCGTTTTTTGGTTTTTTGCTTACATCTCGAAAACGGTGTGTTGTACGAAATTTTGTTGGACTACATTATGAAAGCTGATAAAATTTTCTACAACTACGGCTTTCATTTTTTTATCTATCTCCAATTTTTACAGAGATATGACGTACAAAAAGATTTCGAATTTTTTAAAATGTGTTCTACACTCTGGGCGTATTCGGACGAAAAGCGCACGCCAAGCCCACGTCCAATGCATGCCTTTCATTGCGTTTCTATCCCCATAATTCAGGAGAAAGGTGTCCAAGCCAGTCCTAACAAAGTTGCCGAGTCAAAATTTCTGCTTTCGACTTTTCCATCCACTTTTAAACACTCATTGACCGAACTAATACCAACCCAGAACAACACTTACATATACCATAACATACCGACACAAGCAAACATTGTTTGAGAACATTTTAATAGATTTTTCATTGTATTAGATTACTCGTATATTAGAAACCGCTATAAGGAATATCACAAAAAAGTTTGTCGTATAAAAAAAAACGAAATAAACATGTTTTTAGTATTTTCTTGTTACGAACATAGCAAGGTATGATATAATATATGTAAATAAATTAATATAATTGATAATTTAGTGAGAATTAATAAAGATACGTAACTTTCGTGGCATGCTTTATAACTTTCGTGGCGAAATCGCCACGAAGTCCGCACCACGAAAGTTACGAAAATTTAACATTTTTTAAAATTACGGAGATAATTACGTATGAATTTAAAAACAAAATACTCTAAAATAAACTCGAAGGCATATTACATTTAAGGAGTGAATCGTTTAATGCGGCATAATTACTATTATTTTTAGAAAAGTGACCACAAAAGTCACTTGGGTTAGAGAATTTGAAAAAACTTAAAGAAATACACATCTGTATTTATTTGCAGACAACCGGTGAGCAGCGCATATGTTCCCCACCAATGACAGGTCGCTACTGTTTATCCGCGCAACTAAAATTTGTACCTATGATTCAACTCGTTCTGAAGTTATGAGCTGTTTTGTATCGTTTTTCGAAAACTAGCAAAATCGTGTGACAGAGACTAAATGCTTCATAACTTTTTTTATTTAAGAGATACAATTACCATTTTTTGTACAACTATGCATTGTTTAATCATAAATAGTTAGAAATACAAAATGTACTTATTGGGTGATAAACAAAAAAGTTATACGAGAAGGCAAAAGCGCGCGCGTAAGTGTGACACGCGGAGAACAGCAAATTTGCTCCCGATTTTGGCATTCAAATATTATTTAAAAAATTACTGTACATTATGTATCTTATTTAATTATGATTTTGTATAGGGGTATAACCAAAGTAACTCCTGCAATCGGTTTTAAAACCGTACATTGGTTAAGTTAGGAATAAAGACCGTGTGACAGTAAAAAAAGGCACTCTGAAGAAACACCCTTTAAATAAAGAAAACCTACTTCAAAAGGTCTCTTCACAATCTAAATATGATAAAACTGATTAATTACCTAATTTAATAAATAAGTGATTTTTGTTCTGCAATCATTACCAAGATTATTTTGATTTTTTTGTTTATTTTTTTTTAATAAAAGAGAGCTTTAAAATGTACTCTTTTTAATTTTTTTAATAATAAAGATATTCTAATAACCTGATATTTACCCAATATTTTAAAGTCCGGCCGCAATCCTGAGATGGATCCAAAAATCCTGAGATCTCAGGACAAATCTTGAGATATGGTGAAATGATATCCTGAAAGACCTCTCCCGCTTCATCTTAACTCAGCTGCACTTTCTTCATGTAAGCCCGTCTCCCAGCCTGTCTTTTATTAGCAAGTTTTATGATGAATATTTTTTCCATAATTTTATAAAAACATTACAAAAAATAAAAGTATTCATGCGAAAAAATTATTCAAAATACATTTTGTGACCCTCATTTCCCATTTGCGTAAACATTCAGAAAAGATAAAGGGCCTGCCTGACATTTTTTAGTACACGTCAACACCGATTACCCAACATACGTTATTTATATCATCAGCGTTAAATATTTACACAAACACGGAAGATACATTCATTCTTCGAAATAAATCTGGCAGCAAGGACATTTTTGTATAACGTAAGCGTCGTAAAATATTAATAATTAATGTTATACGAGGACAAAAATTCACTTTTTTTGGATTTACAAAAAAGCAACATCTATCATCCTGCTTGTGAAAAGATACAAAATAGAGTGAGTACAGAAGAATAGGATAGTATACTGCATATTTATTATAATGACCGGTTTTCATGACTTTCTCTCAACCTCAACATTTTTGAAGAACTATCCATAGATACTCCACACGTATGGGTATGAGGCAAAAAAAAATTTGAGTTTCAGTTCTAAGTATGGTTCCCCATACTTAGAATTGAAATCCAATTTTTTTTTGAGTTTTTTCTTTTTTTTCTTTTGTGTGTAAAAATCTTAATGCGGTTCACAGAATACATCTACTTACCAAGTTTCAACAGTATATTTCTTATAGTTTCGATAAAAAAAGGCTGTGACATACGGACGGACAGACAGACAGACATGCCGAATCAATAAGGGATCCGTTGTTTGCCTTTGGTTACGGAACCCTAAAAACGAAAAGTAGCTCTGAAATAAGGAGCCAGAGATCTTACTGACCAGCCCCCGTAGCATGTTACCGTTGATAAAACGAGATAAAATTTATATTAAGCGACATCCCTCTCGTGATTATTACTAACAGCGACATAGTGATACTTGATAGCGGTCGATAAACGTTATCGCCGGTGCCTTGCTACCTGCTACGGGCAGGATCTTTCTCATCATTGACTTGAGGTATATTTTTGCACTCTTGCTTTTTGGTGTCGTTTGTGAAAAGGCAATGTAACGAGTCCGCCCGCCCTGGCGATGGAAGGCACCCAAAGGGGTGTTTTATATAACATTACACTTATGGCCGGAGGTCACGTTTTATAGGGACAACTGTCTGGTATGGATCATATTTAGCGTTATAAAAGTGCCTGCAAAATTCTTGTGTGACGGCTCTCAGACTTCAGTGTGACTAGGCAGTTCTTTATTGAATTCGGAAATCAGAAGTTTTTTTGTTAACTTACTTTAATCTCATAATTCTTAACAATGAAACATTTTTTTCCATATGTTAACGTATATCTATATTGTAAACAAATACGCTAATAATATTACGATCTAGCCTAAACTCAGACTAATGAGTAATTTTACATTGACATAGTTTTATAAAGTACTTATAACATGAACATAACAATGAAACATGAAAAATAATTAAACAAGAATAAAATGTTGAAATAAAACCCAAATTAAAATCTATTTTAATTTGAAATCACATTGTTTATTATAGGATTCACTATACTTAATACATACTTAAGAAAGAACTAAAAATGTATCAATTGCTTCTCTCTTCGCGCAAATCGTTAGAGCCGATCGAGGAAATGAGCCTAGCAACTCATCACTATTTCGATTTATTTTCTCATCCACAACACGCTAAAAGTGGTTAAAAGCGTCTTTTTGCGTTTCTGTATGCTAAGCCCAAAATTCGAATTCCCAAAAAGCCCAGTCATGACGTCACGTATTCTTTCTCTATTGATGAGCTTGTTGCCCCTAAAAAAGCATCTATGACACTTCTCATCTCTTCTAAACAAGAAGCATTTTCTCTATCTTTTCATTTCCAATTTTATCTTCATTACAGTTACCGCGGAGAGGAAATTTCTCTTTACAAGAGTAGCTACTTTCCGGAGCAAAGGTGATCGTTTAATCTACCCCTTGAGAAAAAATACAGAGCACTAAGAGAGGCCACTCCAAACTGACATAAGTGGTGTTAAAACTGCGGGAAGCGAAAACGTCGACGAAGAAATGTGGATGTGGTGTTTTAGTTTTAATTTTCTGAGCTTGTTGTGTCTTCGTGTTTGAAATATGTGCTTATTTCCCCAGCGAAAAAGCGCCGAATTATAAATGCTGAAATTCTCTATCTTGAGGGTAAAGCTGTCTTCAAATGTTTATCGACAAATGAAATTCGTGTTTAGTAATTTTTGAGAAATTGGTCTAAACATATTCCGCCAGGGAAACTTTTCTCCGGCGTAATTTTGCCAGGGATCCAAAATTCAAATAATAGAGCAATGTATTCGTAAAAGTCTAATATTTATGCATAAATGGACTTTGTATGTCATAATCATAGGCCTTTAAAGTCATTCAAAATGCTGTAGAGCTTTTCCTGGATCTCACAAACGGTTTGGAATGCCTTGATTTTTTACACACCGTGAATATCGTAGAAGGCGACTTAGAAATACAAGCTAAACAAAACTTATAAACATCATAAGACCTCTCCAACCCGTCTGGCCAACGTGGAGAGTGTAGGCCAAATCCTCTGGCTGCTCTGACCAAATATGGCTCTAATAGTGCAGAGAGGGTCGTGCTCCTGCAGTGGAAACCAAAAAAGACCTGATGATGTAAAAATAACTCATGAATGGGGCCATGACAACTATCACCATTTAAATAAATAATTGTCAAGTCTACACCGCTTTTTAGCTCCAAGGAAGTGGTAGAAGCCATCTTTATTAGCGAGAAGAGGCTGCAGCAAGACTCTTCGCAATTACCGTTCTAGTTAACGTGCAGTATTTAAACATAAAAAGGAATGGCAACAAGGATATAGCTGTCTTGTACATTTGTCTTGTTAAGTTATTAAGTTACTGTTAGTGCCAACTTTAAGATATTTATGCTTACAAAGCTACTAACTACAACTAATAATAGAGATGATTCAAAGGTATTATATTGTAAACAATTTTAATATTCGAAACTATATAGGAATAAAACCAGCTGTTCCTGGCGTATTTTATTATTTTGATTTTGGTTTCATAGTTTGTTAAACGACTTCCAAAAAAAGGAGGAGTTATGAATTCATCGTCATTCATCTTAGTTCACCGATTATTTAAAGGACCGATAGATGTTTTGTTTGAAAGCGTGATATTTGTTAGGTGGTTCCATAATTTTTTTATCAAAATTGGTTGTATAGTTTTCGGACCGACTTTCAAGCGTCAACCCCAATTAACTTTAAAACCCATTTTCATCAAACATAGCTAAAAACCAATGCAAGGGATTTCACATAAAAAACTTGCATTGAAATCGGTTTATACGTTCGAGCGTTACGATGGCACAGACAGACACTAGCGTCAATCTTATAACATTTTGTTGTCCGAAGAGTCCTGTTAAAAACAGAATTATAAGGTTTTTATCAAAATCTTGCAAGTAACAAGTACCAGAAATCATTGTAAAAACAAAATACAACAGTTGTTCTTTGAAAAAGAAATCTTGAACTGTTAAAACAAGTTCAATTACACTTTAGAATCCCAGAGCAGTGTTCGCAAGCAATTTCACTTGCACAACTACCCACAAACAGATGCAAACAAAATTGAATCCGCCGAGTATCCGTTACAATGCAAACTCCGATATAAGTTGGCGTTGCAGCATAGAGTAGCTTACAGAGATTAAGCTTTTAAGTGGAAATCTTTATGAGAGGCCTATGTCCAGCAGTGGACGTTATGCGGCTGAAATGAATGAATGATGAATAAAGCTTTTCAAAATATATTCGACTAATTTAAAGAATATTTAGTTTAGTTTGTTGCGAGCTATAATCCTATGTCACGCTAAACTCTTTACCGACAAGTTGTATAAATATTTTTGTTAGAAAAATATTTAAAGTTCCGATAAAACATGTGGCGATAAAACAAGTAGTTTATCGTTAATTATAATAAATATAAACGTCTATTTGTCCCAATATACTCAAAGACTTCTACAAATACAATGTAAACTCAAAACTTTAAGGCAAATTATCAGGTTCAAGATACTTATTACAAATAATTATTATATTGCCTTAGGGACAGTAGAATTGCGTAAATCGTACCCGGGTCATATCGATCTGCTTACTTTTTCCAATGCGTCTTTTCATTTTCTTGTTCTCATCGTAGCGTGTTTACGGGATTTCGGGCGCATATTCATATTGTTTCAAATTCAGCAAATTCACATGTACGACTTGACCAAGAAAAATATATTCATAATGTGATCTTATTTAATTGACTGCAGAAAAATGAGAGAAAAAAGTGTTTAGTGTTAAGTATTCACTATCGCACCACCTTATTTTTTATTATTTCTATTTGCCAATCCTGTCACCCAAAGGTAGCCTTTAAAAGATTGCCTTGGCGATAAGACCGCATATTGTACATCTTGTTTTATATTTAAATGTTATTTTCATGTGTTTTAGTGCAATAAAGTGTTTTTTACTTTACTTTACTTACTTTAGTTTCTCCATGTTTCTACTCTATGACTGCAGCAAACTTGGTCCTGGCGATAATTTCCCTAAGTTGTCCCAACTTGGCCTACCTGTCTCGTGGCGGTGGTAATAGCCGCCCGATGGCCAGAGTTGGTACATTAGTTTTAGGGCCATACATTAGTTGTGCATTTTTGATATACGAAACAGCAGGCGCAGGCATACATTTTCGCCGCGCCGTAGAAAGAGAGGGGGATACTCCCTCTCCTATGCCGCGCCAGCTGTCTACTCTCCATCCGTCTTACGAATTTTCGATCAGGTCACGTGTCCTGACGCGAGTTTAAAATTTTTTACCCATTCCAAAAAAAGTGCACAACGCCGCTAAAGAAGTTTTCACTTCAAAAATAGGTGTACATACTATAATTTTTAATAATCTAACCGATGGGTCAAAAATATTTTTCCATTCATCTTCGGCGTCTTTGAGTAATCGGTAAACATACATTAAAAAAAGATCGCGGCGAATTGATAACCTCCTCCTTTTTGGAAGTCGGTTAAGGATTTAATACACAGCTTTAAGAATCAAAAGGATTCATCAAAGGACAAAAAAGATTCTATTAGCTTCAACCTTTTCTTAATTTATTGGTGTTGGCTCGACCCTCTGCCACTATCCAAAAGGTATTTCGTGAAATATTTAGGTCGGTGGATTTTATTATTAGATTGTAAACATATGAGAATTTTGCCGTGTGGTTTCCGGCAGAGTAGAATACTCCAAGTCCTCCCGTGGATGTCGTTGAAGGCGACTTAGGAAAATACGCTTAACAAAGCTTATAAACATCATGAGACATATCCAGCCCGTCTGGCCAGCGTGGAGAATGTAGGCCAAATCCTCTGGCTGCTCTGACCAAATTTAACTTTTTTTTTTGCTTGTGATGGATTCATTAGCAGCTAAGTATTAGAGTAGGCACAACATGAAATCTGTTGTCTTAGAATAAGTTAAGTAATCTTATTTATTTATTTTATTTTATTGGTTACATGTATACTTAAAAAATTACAAATAAAACCTTATAAAAGTAAACATAGTACATAGGTGCTACTTATTACTAAAGAAATTTAAATGATCGAATGATAATGTAAATGCTCGAAATAAGATCTTTTGCATTTACTAAATAAATTGTAATTTCTAAAACCGCTCCCGAATCTTAACAACCTTAACTTTGGTATACAATATATACCTAACCTTATTATATGCCTACTATATTATGATAAACAAAGCCTCTCCCTGCGGCCCGGTCCGGGTACACCTACCCTGTTATGACCTGTCCTGTTCCATTTCCCACAATGACACCCATACTTGTCCCTGGGGACATAGTAAAGATGTGGAAATAGAAGGATAACTTATAAGTATTCTATATGACGACCTCCGTGGCGTAATGATCACGCTAGACCGCCAATCTGCAGGTCCTGGGTTCGATCCCCAACCAAGGCAAGTTAGAAAATGGCCGTTTTCAAATTGTCTTGGGTGTTTATTTACATATGTATTTATTATAAAATATAGTATTGTTGTGTTAGTATCCCATTACTTTGTATGTATGATTTGTCCCTATATATATATATAGATATACCCGTGGGCACTTTGCAGATCCATCGTGCCGTACGACTAGTATTTGTTGGTTCCGTTTACGTAGTTGGCTCCGGGTGCCTTTTCTAGATCCAATGCTAGTCAGCCATGCGCGTGTTGTTCCGACTGGAGCCAAAAGTGTCAACTAGAGTAATAATAATAATTACGAGATTTTTATACAAATCCACCTTTTTGGCATTCAACACTGTTACATCCGATTCAAATCAACCAATCAGAGAGCACCGTTGACCTCATTGGCTACAATCTGCTAGTAATAATATTTTTACAAGCTTCTGTTCAACTTGCAATGTTTATGCAATCAATGTAGTGTTGCCAAACAATAGATATCATTTTTCAATTGAAAAATGCCAAACTATCGACAGTGGTTTATCAGTATGGATATCTGTTTTAGAGCAATACTATTGATAACCAACAATACCATAATTGGTATTTATAGTATCGATCCGACGAAAATCAAACTATCATGAGTATCGATAGTATGCGTTTCATAAAATATCGACACTATCGATATTTTTTGTAATATCGATAGTATCGATAGTTTATGTATTATTAAAAGCAATACTATCGATAGTTTGTTCGTCATCAGAATCGATACTATCGATACTATCGGCAGTATCGATAAACAATCAAAAGTATCTCAAGACTCACTGTCGGTTTTATTAAAAATACCGATAGTGAGTCAATTGACTGTCAATAGTGGACTATCGAGCGGCAACACTTATCCAATGCTTATGGAGTAAATGAGCCGTTCTGATGATGGAACCGGAACGAATTCAACAACCCTCAGTAAATAAAATAACATAGCCCTTAGATCATTTATTACAGGATAAGCCTTACCTGCGTGTTTCCCTCTGCCTAGGTATAAAATCAACTAATCTAATACATTTATAATGTAAGTTGCGTAATCGATTATGATCATTACGTAAATCTGTAAAGTATCGAAAGGACGGTGCAAGTGCTCCGTTAGAATTGCTATGTTAAACAGTTTCCTTGTGTGATAAGTTTTTTATTCTGAGGCCAAACTACTTATTGAAACGAATGAAATAAGCCCAAACTCGATGGAGTTGCGTCGTTTAATTACTGAATTGCATCGACCACCTGCAGACCCTTGGCATCGTCTGCACTAAAGTGCTCATTAAGACAATTCAAACGAGTCCTGCTCCATGAGGTTATGTTGTTTTATAACTCAGTCCTAGTGAATACCTCCCGGTTCCATCATCAGAACAGCTCATTAACTTCATAATATTGTATTGACAAGTATGCAAAATTTCAGCTAAATCGATTGAGAATAGCTGGTTGGAAATTGAGCTACAAGATTTGACCCAAACCAATATTCGTACGTAGATATCTGATACATTGCAAGTTAGTTACTAAAAACAAAAAATACATATAACCTTCTTAAAGATTGCATAACCTTTCAGGGGCAATGTTTTTTATTTTATTAACGTTGTTTTGTATTTAGAAGTAATTCTGAAAAATGGTATCAATGAGTTTATCTTCTAGTATCGATTACGGTAAAAAGAATCCAGTCTAGTTTGCGACTAATTTCCATGCCAAACGATTTTCTCGCTTGTTTACTGCCAAACTACAGTAAAAATATTAATAATGGCATAACACAAACTTGCCAAACCCATTTCATTTTTCGATATTATTTTTTCACTATCCTTCGAGCCGAGACTAAATGTATCAATTACATTAGCAAGGTTCGATAATTAAGTTCAAATTTGAAATACAATTAGTCGATGACGAAGGCGCACACGCTACGAAACTGCGCACTTCCCGCGAGACTACCATTTTATGATTTACAACCTTCCTATTTAATTCCTGTGCTTTAGATTTGAATATAGATTAGCCACTCAACTGTCCTAAGAAGTGCTTACATTTTTTGAAAGACGTGTTAATTTGTGACTATCTGATGCCTTTGATCTCGTTTTCGTGGACAAAAAAGCTCGTTACCATTAAAAATAAAAAAAATATTACATTTGAATTTGGAATCCGTTACTTTTATATGATTTTTCATTGTCTTTTCTTATTTTGGCGCTAATATATTGAACAATATTTTGCGATATTAAAATGGAGTGGGGTGATATAGAGAACCGAATCGCTGTGATTGCATTACACAAAGTAGGTTTGGGCCAAATGCAGTTTTTAAAATTTTCCATACGCTTGGTATTAGTCAAATGTTTGTGTACCGACACAGGTATGACACTTCATAGAAACGGAGCAGCATAAATACCTAGTACTACTACAAACGAAACAATCCGTCCGTGCACACGTCAAATGTGTGAGTTGAACAATCAGGGTCGCTACCACAGAATTTGTTGCTTTGCTTACCTGTTTTCACCACTCGGAAATCTATACGATTATCTGTTGCTATACAAGGAACAACTATTGAACAGGTGGATGACATTACCTTCTTGGGAATACAACTGGATAGTGCCCTTACCTGGAAAACACAGGTTGATAAAGCATGCGGTAAATTGGCAAGCACTATCTTCGCGCTCGGACGACTATCGGATGTGGTACCTAAAGAGGTGGTGAGGTCTACCTACTTTGCGCTAGTGCAGTCTGTCCTGCAGTATGGCCTAGAGGTCTGGGGGTGCGCCGCGGAATGGCAACGAGCGTTTCGTATGCAAAAGCGAGCAGTCCGCGCGATAGTCCACGTATCAGGGCGAACAACCGTCAGACCATACTTTGAAACCTTTGGAATCCTCACGCTGCCATCCCTTTTCATCTTACAGGTAGCCACATATGTCTTTAGTAACCAAGACGTGTACCAAAGACCGAGAGATGTGCACGACATTGCGCTCCGCGATGTTGACCGACTGCACCTGATACCACACAGACTAGCTAAGACTGACAGACTGATTCATGTAATGGGGCCGTCTATCTTTAATAAGTTGCCACCTGATATAAAACAGGCGACTACATTGACAAGCTTTAAAGTCAAGCTAAAAAAGTGGCTTCTTGAGCGTACATTCTACAGTATAGAAGAATTTTATGAATGTCGCTTATAATTCCAATTTAATGTGTTAATTTTCATTCGATTATTTTGTAATTATATGATTATTATTAGTTATGTATGTGTATGCGTAATATATTTATTTGTATGTTTAATTTATTTTATTTTATTATTCAATTTTATTTTTGTTGACGTGTAAATACTTTTTATGAATAAATATGATTATGATTATGATTTTAAAATTTAAGGTTTTTTATTGTTATCCGTGGATAAACAATGATAATGTGCGCAGTTTCTCACCATTATAATTCAATAATCCTAAGTGACTCGCGTAATGTCAACGTGCGACTACCAATAACCCTGTTTTACTGGCGCTTACACGTCCCAATAACAGGGGAAAGGTTGCGGGGACACCAGATTGCGGAGGACGGTGCGAGTTTCCGTTCTGTATGTAACACTATTATTAATTCTGTGGTACCGGACTATAATAGGTACAATGAGACCTCCTCTTTGTGACAGTAAAAGATCTGGCCGTCCACGTAGTATTCATACGAAAAAGGTGGTCAAAGCAGTAAGGGAAAGAATTCGAAAAAATCCTGTCCGAAAGCAAAAGATTTTATCACAGGAGATGAAGATAGCACCTAGAACCATGTCGCTTATTTTAAAAGATGACTTAGGACTTGCTGCCTATAAAAGACGTACTGGTAATTTTACAACTGATAATTTAAAAAAGAATAGAGTAGTAAAATCGAAAAATCTACTGAAGCGGTACGCAATGGGTGGTCGCAGAAAAAAATTGTTTACGGATGACCATTTTTTTACCATTGAGCAACATTTTAACAAATAAAATGACTGTAGGTATTTATGTCCCAAGCTCTAAGAAAGCTTCCCAATAAGTCGACAGAGTGCAGCGTGGCATTAGCCGACTTTAGTGATGGTTTGGTGGGGTGTTAGCTATGAAGGAGTGACTGAGCCATACTTTTGTGAAAAAGGTATCGAAACATTGGCATAAGTGTATCAAAATACCATTCTTGAGAACGGCTTGCTTTAAACGCCATGATAATTTGGAGTCCCTAAAACAATCCATACGATTGGCAGTGAAGAATTTTCCTATGGAAAGAGTGCATGCGTCTATTGATAACTGACCTCAACGTGTAAAGGGCTGTATTGCAGCCAATGGAAACCACTTCGAATAAGCTTTTTATATTTTAAATTGTTTTATATTTATGTATTAAAAGCGAACAATTTAAGCTTAAGCCGAAAGTAACACAGACACAAAAACAACTTTGATGTGGATTGTAGGTTAGGTTCATTAGGTTTTCTGTGACCAACACACGAGCGAGCGACTGAAGCTTAGGGCGAAAGTAACACAAACACAAACAACTTTGTCGTGGGTTGTGGGTTAAGTTTGTTAGGTTTCCTGTGACTAACACACGAGCGAGCGAACGACTCAAGCTTAGGACGAAATTAACACAGACACAAAATCAACTTTGTCGTGGAGTGTAGGTTAAGTTATATAACATCCACCCATCCATCCATCCATTTCAGCCGCACAACGTCTACTGCTGGACATAGGCCTCTCCCAAAGATTTTCAAAATGACCGATCTAGAGCGAAGTAATATAACAATATAAGTATAAAAGAAGACTAAATATATTGAGGACTAGCTGAAGCCCCCGACTTCGTTCGCGTGCGCTTTATGTCTCTGGAAAATGCTCATCAGGCTGAACAACTTTTACTAAGGCGACGTTTTTATATCTCTTATAGTTTAGCTGGACCATTATGGTTCTGC
Source organism: Acrobasis consociella (assembly GCA_963555685.1). NCBI lineage: Eukaryota > Metazoa > Arthropoda > Insecta > Lepidoptera > Pyralidae > Acrobasis > Acrobasis consociella. The sequence goes on from OY743106.1 coordinate 3,855,116, forward strand.
ATCAGGCGTTTCATTTTCCAAAATCATTTATACCCTATACGTTGTCTAGGCTTAATAGCTATATAACAAAAAAAGTTGCATTCGAATCCGTCCAGTATTTCCGGAGATTTGCGTGTACAAACAGACAAACAGACAGACCTTTTTTTTAAAATTCTTACTCTATTACTAAGTCTCCATCGCCCCCAATATTTTTTTTGGAAATATATTTAATGTACAGACACACTTTTTTTACTGTTTTATTATATGTATAGATTGAAAAAATTTGATTTGATATTATGATATTATTAACATCGAAAAAATTAATGTTATTTGTAAGAAAATTTGTTTTGTTACTATAAAATTCTTCATAATAAATATTGTGAGTATGGAATAAATATTCCGTATAACGAAAATCTATAAAACTTTTGTCTGTAAAAGAAAGCACACCCAAACTATGCACACTTCCCACAAGACTACCATTTTATGATTTACAACCTTCGTCCTAATTCCCTGTGCATTAGATTTGAACATAGATTAGTCACTCAACTGTCCTAAGAATTTTTAATTCTTTTAATGGTGTATTTATTTGTATTTATACTAACTAATGCCTATGACTTCGTTCGCGTGCACAAAAATGCTTATCAGACTAAACAACTTTTGCTGTGGCGTCATTTTATTATTTCTCATAGTTTAGCTGAAAATTTATAGTTTGCATCAGGTGTTCCATTTACCGAAATCAATTATACCTTGTATGTTGCCCAGATTTATACCAATAAAGTTTCATTCAAATCTATCCAGAATTTCCGGAGATTAGTGTGTACAAAAAGACAAACAAACAGAGAGACATTCTCTTTAAAATTTTACTCTTTCACTGTGTATCTATCTACTTGTTGTTTCATTTTGGAAATTTAGTCAATATACAGACAATTTTTTTACTATTATATGTATTGCATAATTTAAATATCGTTGTGTGCGTTTGTTTTCAAATGCCACCACCAAGCAACTCGATGTAGCCATGTCGTACTGAAGGCCAAGCCATTCCCCTTCTTCTACTGTTTGTTACCGCTCCATTAGTACCATTACGCAAGAGCGTAAGGCAAGATAGCAAGTTTCTTTGTGTGCATTAAGTCATAAACATGTTTAGATGCATAAATAATGCGAAACAATAAGGTTATCATATTCAGTATAAAAATATGAGTTTTTATTATTGTTATGACTTTTTAGACTTATTACTTGCATTAAAAAGCAAGGTAATTCTAAAATATTTCATAAAAAAAATTTTGAAAAAAATTACTGTAATTTTTTAACAATCACCCACTAGGTTTCAAAGTTGACAACACTTTTGGAGCTTACAAGGCATAAGATTTAAAAATATATATTGCCATGCCTAAGCTAACCGTTATATTAAATATATACGAAATGGAACCACACAAGCATTGGTTTTAAATAAAATTCGGAGCTAGAAAGTATCGATGAGTTCATAAAAGTATATAGGAGCTTAAAACGCACAAGTTTAGTGAATATAAAATCTGCTGGATCAAACCAAGCATTCAAATTTCAGCTATGGCTTAACTCACCGTCAATCAATATATATATAAAATGGAACAACATACGTATTGGTTTTGAGTAAAATCGGAGGCAGAAAGTACCAAAGAGTTCATACAAAAACATATGATATATATATAAAACGGAACAACACAAGCATGGGTTTTGAATAAAATGTGGACGCAGCAAGTGCGAATTAGTTAGCAAAAAATAACCGTTACGGATCCAAGTTTTCTCGGAGGTTGAATACAAAAAATGACGAGTAGAACTTTATTTCTACGAATATGTTGGACAGAATCCATTACTAGATTGCGACGTTGCCACACCGCTCGAAGAATATGCGAAGGGAGCCAAGTTATCGGCCGCCAAAGGTGGAGTCTACTAAGTTCAGGACTACTGCTGGATCTACGTAGTGCCCAAACGTCTGTTTATATATATATATATATATATATATATATATATATATATATATTTCGTTATTCATTGTACAGGCAAGAACTGCCTTATACAATGAAACCGGGCCACACACACGTTTTTTTTTAATTTTTGGTAATCCAAGATGGCCGCCGAACGTCAGCTTCTTCTTGACTTAGATTTATTATTGCAGAAAAAACTAATATAAAGAGCGCTATTTGACTGCAAGAAACTATATTAATATGATGTCATCTGCCTATATTTCATAAAAATTCCATAGAAAATATTTGTTTTTACTTTTAGAAAAAAGTATCTGATTTGAGTTGCTAAAAAAGCGATTGCAATCTTATTGTCACTATATATTGGCAGACAAAAAGGGCGTCTTTTTAAGGTCAATCTCTCAGTTCTTTAAAAGACCAGCGAAACGCCCAGCTGCAAACCATCACAACAAATCGGGTTTCTTCAGATGTAACGAAAATCCTTCAGTTGTAACGAAGTTTCTTTAGATTGTAAAGAAGGTTCTCTCCCTCAAAAAATCCATGAGTTAAATTACCATTTTAATTTTGCTACGCCAATACGTGAAATAATCCAGCCGAATCGATATATCTTCAAGGAATCCTATTTATTGGTAGGGCAGTAATTTGCCAGTTATAGCAATTACATTATTCCCCTTGGGATGGTGAATTAAGTAACTATGTTACTGGCACGCGGCCGTCATAACTTTATTGGTGGATAACTTTGGCTGGTTTGGTATTTGTCGTGATCTTGTACTGTAAGATATATTATCATGTCTTTAAATGTAAATAAATAAATCTATACATATACATAATAAAACCAAAAAAAAAAATGTGTCGGAACATTGAATATATTTCCAAAAAAATATTTGGCGCGATGGCGACATGGTACTAGAGTAAGAATTTAGGAAAAATAATTGGCCAAGTGCGTATCGGGCTACGCGAAGCATAGGGTTCCGTAGTTACGAATGCCAACTTTAAGTTCATGCCATTAAAACGTCTAAAACTAATTTTCTATTAAATATTTATGAAATTTTCCTTTTCGGAGTATATTTTATAAGTTGATCACCTATAACTTTTTAATTTGTAAACCATACTTAGCTCTGATAGTTTTCATTTAAACTTCGTTAAATATACTACTACAGCTGTGAATTTTTTTACATGTCCATAACCGTTTAGCAGAGAGGGGAAGACATTTGGAGAAATTTCATACAAATTCAATAAAATTTTAGTGGCGTGAATTTAAAGTCAGCAATCTTAACTGCAGAACCCTACACTGCGCGTGGCCCGACATACACTTGGCCAATCAGTTTGATATATGTTTACCTAAATCGATGACGCCTGGACCAAATTTAAAAAATCAATCTTGTTTGAAATCACTTGTGTAGTTTGGGAGTGAAGATGGCTTTTAGTTTTGAAAAATTATAGTAAACATCATTGTTCTGTGAAGTATTTAAACGAAATGATATTGAACAAAGCAAAAGAAGCGACCTGTTTTTCTACTCAGGTGCCAAACCAGTTTATAAACAAAGGAGCTTTAGTCCGTAAAAGCTTTCTTTTAGTTCCACTATAAGTCCCCACATATGCCATTTCCTGTCTATAACAAAACATTGGGAATCCAATTTTGGGCGAAGCGAAACGCGAGCATCAGTTTTAGTTCGATTTTGGGGTTCCTCGTGTGATTGAACAGATTTGTTTCAAATATCGAAAAGACTTTTTTTCTATATATTTCTTTGTTTTAGCTTACTAAATTAAAAAATATGGTATCTGACCGTAAAATACAAATAACTGGCAAAGTGCCTGCGCCACTACGGAACAGAACACCGCTTGGAGCCCGACACGCACTTGACCGACTATTTTATCGTCGTTTGTACTATATCTATAGATTTCTTTACCAAAGTCACTGCTATCTTTGAAAAATAACAATACGTTTACAATCTATACTTTAGCTGTTTTCATTTCTTGGAAGAATAATAAAACATTCTTGAAGTAATTTAATAGAAAAAAATACGGAACACTAACCTTTTTACATAAACGCTTTTCCTCAGAAGATATGCCGTTCATTCGGCACAGGAAATTGAGAGGCGTGTGTAGTGCAGACCTACTTTTTTGTTTTGTTTGAATCGGCCTATAAAGCTAGATTTAACATTCATAAGAAGAGCTCGGTGGCTTGGTGGGAGAGCGCATTAGTAGCGCTTGCGCCAGTAAAGAGACGTCGGGTGTCGTCCGCACTTGGATGGGTGGGTGACCACGAGTGGCGTATAACTTTCAATTCAATGATTTATTGCATCAAAATGTACATCGTCAGTTCTAACTATAAAAAGTCACTGTCTTATATACTAGGTACACTTTGAACCCTGTTGGGTATCGCAATTAAAAAGTGTCAAGCAAAATTTATGACATGCTGTTAATATGAATATTCAAATAACAATTATTTACATGTAAGTACTTATAAACAACAACGTAACATATTATAAAAATTTAAGAGACACTTAGTTAATAAAACAATAATAAACTATTATTATATAAAATTACAATTACAAACTAATATTCCATAAAATTTCTTGAGCGCCGCTATGCTTGGTAATGCTTGTTTACGTCGTATCGCTTCCATCATTTAGGCAAAACTATGTCAAAAGCCTTTAGGCAGCCTGAAAATTCTGACACTAGTCACTTACATACACGAAAAACAAATTCCTTTGTATAACTATGAGAAATAGCTCATTGACGAACGAATTAGATGAGGTTTTACAACCGGCGTCCGAGGTCAACCTTTTATTATTTAGAATGCATTTTTTGCACGAAAAGTTTGAATTTTGCAACCGGTTTATGACGCTAATTTCTAAATTTTGTAGATATACGATGACTTTTTTCTTTGCCACGTCTCTCACATCTGTATCGTGAGTGCTACCAATAGACAATATGCATGAAAAAAATATGTCTTTTCTAACCAGTTTATCCATAAATATTCAAAAGTAAAGTAGTAACGGTGAAAACCATAACCATATCATCCTAGTCTATTGCTTCTTAGCTTCTAGTTCTACCTACTACGCTCGTCAAAAAATATTTTACATTTTATTCTTTATGTTTCTCTGTAATTGAATATCTTTTTATTCTTTTGAGAAATAAATTCTTCAAAGTTATATACTTACCTACAATCGACATAAATCTCGTCTTATTGAATGTTTTCTCATGAAGGTCGACGATGGCGCTCAGTAGGGGTCCTCCCACGCCCTCTCAATTTCCTGCGGCGAATGAACAGCAAATCTAATGAACAGTATACTATACTTACGTTATACTGTACTTACAGCCTGGGGTGAGTCATGGCCAAGCACTGCGTAATATTGCTAAGTAAGAAATGGAAAAGTGACTGAGTGGTGACTGAATTGTGAGCTGACGTTTTTGGAGAAAATGCTGCAGTGCAGTTTGTTACCGCTTCTCCTGCACTAGCGCTTTGGCAGCGTCAATAAACTTAACTGTTAGTAACCATTAACGTCAACAATTGCGCAACAAAACAATGACGATTATTAAGAGATATTATAAATATCCTATGATAATAAAGATATATTTGAATTGAATTTGGCATTCGACTGAGACGGAATAGAATACAATTTGTGACTACTAAGGGTAGAGGTAACTAGATAGAGGTAGGTAAATTATAGGCGTATTCATGCCACATTTTGGGGTCCTTTATTTTTCGATAATCAATTAACCTATAACTTGGGGTAATCTATCTATACATATAATAAAACAGTAAAAAAAGTGTGTCTGTACATTAAATATATTTCCAAAAAAAATATTGGGGGCGATGGAGACGTAGTAATAGAGTAGGAATTTAAAAAAAAATGTCTGTCTGTTTGTCTGTTTGTCTGTTTGTACACGCTAATCTCCGGAAATACTGGACGGATTCGAATGAAACTTTTTTTGTTATATAGCTATTAAGCCTGGGCAACATATAGGGTATAAATGATTTTGAAAAATGGAACGCCTGATGCAGAACCATAATGGTCCAGCTAAACTATAAGAGATATAAAAATGCCGCCTTAGTAAAAGTTGTTCAGCCTGATGAGCATTTTCCAGAGACATAAAGTCCACGCGAACGAAGTCGCGGGCTTCGGCTAGTATTATAATAAACTTGGAGCTAGTTGTTCAGATCATTAACTGAATTTACCCTTAAAATATTTTGTTTTTGGTTACATTTATTTACAACAAAGTACCCAATAGGTAATTACTAGCAACAGATGTAAACAACTCATGTGTTCCTAAAAGTGGCGGGCATTTTGATCGGTCGTACGTTTCGTAAATGTCGCTATAAAAAATCAACTTCCCATAAAAAGTTACGGGTCCACTGTTACGGCCAAGAAGCTAAGGGATAAATGGAGGTTTTATCGTACTGTGGCGACTACGACGATTTATTGTCGGAAGTTGTTTATACAGTTAGTTGCAACCAGAACTCTAAGATCGAGATTTAGGATACTGCTGGCGCCATCTCGTATGCTTCTTGGGAACTATGTTGGCAGTTGTCGCTTCATTAGTAATTAGAGAAAAAAATGATTATTATTCAGTGATAAAAATACCCAAAGATAAATATAGATTTTTGACTTTTGATTATACGTGGTGGTAGTTCCTCGAGGTCTCTACAATACTGTGTGAATGTTTCCAAATTATTAGTACCTACATAAGATTTACTACTATAGTGTACTAAATTTTGTACAATGACTAACATCAGTGCGCAAGTTCAATCTTAGATGATTCTGAACAACATTATCAAATGAGCTTAGACCACTGACTAAAAAGTATGTACACCAACACTTTTGTTTCTATATAAGTTTATAATTATTACAACGAAAAGTTGGTGAAAATGAAACAGAACTGTTATTTTTTGCATTTATTTTAAACTAGCAGTGCCGTAGGCTTCGCTCCCCGTGGGAATTTCGGGATAAAAACTATCCTATGTCCTTCCCTGGGTATCAACCTATATCCATATCAAATTTCATCTTAACAAGTTCAGTAGTAGTAACAAATAAATATACAAACTCACTTTCGCATTTATAATATTAGAAAGATTAGTAAGATAGGATAGGATAGGATAGGATATCTCTCATTAATTATCCGTTTGGTTTCAAGTTCCTCGGAGCAGACTGTTCCAACTCACAGAATATGGATCATTTTTTATAACGACCTCCGTAGAAGCAGAAGTTTGTATCTCTTTTATTTGTACTTTTTACCCGACTGCCAAGAATGGCTATGTGTTTCGCGAATATCTTGTATGTTTGTTTGTAAATTTCTTTATTACCTCGTATCTTCCAAACGGTGTGTCTCAAAAATATAAGTGTCCTTAGATAGATGATTGGAAGATAATATTTTTGGTGCTAATTTATTTTAAGTTAATTTGAATTTTGGTAAATCTGAAATGGAAGAAGACTGGTGATGTACTTATAATTCTTATATGGACAAAGAAAACCTGAAATATAGATATTTCATTTATTTATAACTAGCTGTGCTCGCGGAATTCGCTCTCCGTGGGCATTTCGGGATAAAAACTATTCTGTCCTCATATAGTTTAATACCCGGTGTATTAGAATTCCAACATCAAAATACTGATTAAAAGCATTGCATTTTATTCACTGTTTTCAGTGAATAAAATAATCTTTTTAGATGGGGAATGGTATAAACTTTTTAGAGGGGGAATGGTATAAAGACATTTATCATGTTAGATTTTTGTTTTGACAGTCTTTTTTTTCATTCAATTTTTTATATTTTTATTAGATAGTAATTACTTGTTATGAACGAGACATATATTTCTATTTTTTTTTTGTATAATATAAATGACAGACTAAGTACTAAAACCAAGGGTGAAAGGTAGTTCTTAATAAAACAGTGAAAAAAGTGTGTCTGTACCTACATTAAATATATTTTCAAAATAAATACTGGGTCGATGGAGACATAGTAGAAAAAACAAAACTGTCTGCTTGTCGTTTTGTCTACGCTAATCTCCGTTCTGTACACGCTAATCTCCGGAAATACTGGACGGATTCGAATGAAACTTTTTTTGTTGTATAGCTGTTAAGCCTGGGCAACATATAGGGTATAAATGATTTAGAAAAATGGAATACTTGATGCAGAACTATAATGGTCCAGCTAAACTATAAGAAATATAAAAATGACGCCTCAGCAAAAGTTGTTTAGCCTGATGAGCATTTTTCAGAGACAAAGTCCACGCGAACGAAGTCGCGGGCTTCGGCTAGTTGAAAATAAAAGCCTTAAACTCCCGTCTACAAAGAAGGTCGTATCTCTCGGGAGTTACGCCAAACCTTTTATTTTTCCTCATTAATGTCGGGCTCAGTGGAAATCAATAATTTGGGTTTGATGAAACAATATTGCTTTATTTTTTTTCAATTAGGTAAGTGGAGTTTTTAGGCTCGTATAAAAATAATATTAAACATGTAATAAGTACGTAACATTATTTTTTCTATGTAGTTTCACAAGAGAAAGTATTTGAAAATCAGTGTATGGCTTTTGGGGCAAAAAACGTCAAAAATCATTTATTTATTTCTTCGAATATTTAAATGGCTTGGTAATTGTCAATTTTTCTATTTCATTTGATACCACTGACCTATTTACCTTGCTGCAACGCACACATGCCGATAGAATGAATGACCAAAGATTTAAATCATAGCAATGCGGCTAGAAACCCAACTATTTTGGTTTACGTTTCCATCTGTGTAGATAAAAAGGCACGTTCATTGTGTTACAAGCCAAACGTGGCTTTCGGGTGATGTAGTGATAATAACGTGATAGTGTATTTGTAATGATTACTTTACACGAGGGAATGGCCGACGGGCCCAAAAGGTTTTTGAATGGCGACCTTGTTCAGGTCGTCAGACCACCTTGTGGGTCACAAGGTGGTTTGACTAACCAAGGTCGCTGGAAGGAGCTGGATGCGAGCTGCTCCAGATCGGTCATTTTGGAAATCCTTGTTAGAGGCCCATGTCCGGCAGTGGACGTTATGTCGCTGAAATGATGATGATGATGATGAATGAATACTTACAGCGTTACAGCACTGAAACTAACAAGCGTTACGATTTTGTCATGCGCATGAGTCGGCTACGCTCGCGTTGCGTATGAAACTTCGTAGCACGTAGATAGCTACGGTCGTAGCACATGCACCTCGGAGTGTAACAACGGTTATAGTTCATTTGTTGAAAGAATATACGTCGTCGGCGCGCATTTAAAAAAGCCTATGTGACATTATCATTGAAATCTATATGAAAACTAAAAGATGAAAATATTGATGTTTGTCATAATGTTTTTCTTTAAAAGAGTTGATGTTTTGAAAAAAAGGAACAAAATTATAATTTTGAAATCCAAATTGTTTGAATCAAGAAGCAATTAAATTTTTTTAACCATCACTATACACAGACATGATGAATTATGATCTATGTTCTATCTATGATATTCTTAATTAATTCATTTCATTAGTCTCGTCTCTCGTCTTAAAAGTCTCGGAATGTTTGGGAACCACGCGCTCGCTACGCGCTCAGAGTACCTACTACTACCTACCTACTTCTTGGCTCGTTGATAATCCGCTTATAATCGAGTGTCCACGCTTTTTGTTTTAATCGGATAATTTGGTCTCCTTTAAAGCAACTATTTTTTTACATATTTGGAACGATAATCTAATACTGAGTGCCCCCTTGAATATGTTACGTGATTTACCAGTCAGCATGTAAGTATATACAGCCCAACTAGATGTTGGGTTGTAGGTATATATTATTATATTAATTAACCGGAGCAAAATGTAGTCAGAGTATAGTAGATGTTTTGGAGCTCTATCTATATCTAGACTGATATGTGATTTACATTCTGACACGTTCCGATGTTCTAACTTTCATCAAGTCGCAAAATACCTGTTTAATAAAAGGGGGATTTGGCAAGCTCACCCAGCTCTTAAACTTCATCTCCGACGCCATATCTCACGAACCCCTTCGTTTCAATATGACATATTGACAAACAAAACACCCAAGTTTACGAGGACCGTAAAATACAAAGACTTTTATGTTGAGCTAGACTAGATATTACATAACTAAGTATTTAAAATTTTATAAAACTTATCAAATATATAATTTGCGCAACGATAGTTAAAAAAAAAGTGAATAAGAATATACTTTGTTTTTTAAATAAAAATTTAAAATGGCGGGCTAACCTCATTGAGGAGTTTCTTCCAGCCAATCAAGCATGTTTACTCTAATTACCTTCTTCTTCTTCTACCTTTAAGAGACAAGTTCTTAATAGTGTCGTTGTATTTTTTGTTTTAAAATATAGTATAGTTGAGTTAGTATCCCATAACATTTATGCCATAGTATTTCAATTGTGACTTTTTTATGTACAAAAAAGAATTTGCAACAACAACAACACAACTCTCGAATTTACTTTGGGGCTAGCTAGCTAGCTAGCTAGGCTAGTATATTTATTATCTTATCCAGCACCTCTTATAAGTCAATGCCATAATACCTGATTTCTTCCCGCCATTACGTTGGCCATTTACGAAATGATTGAATTTCGGAGAAAACAAATGTACACGACAACAGAACGAGAGCCAATCGGATGTCGATGAGAGTCAGCCCTGGCAGCGTCCCCCGGGAAATACATGGAGTGGCGGGAACGGGTTAAACCGAATTTATTACACTATAGATAGGTAAATTAGACTGTAATTGTTGTTTTCATGTCTTTGACCGTTCCTTTACCGTCAATACCAGACACAATAGTAAGACAATGGACGTGGACATTTATTAATGTCGTGCGATTCTTGACCGGTTAAATTTCAATAAGTTTTTAAAACAAATTGATACACTGGCTTCATAGCCTGCAGGCGCTGCATGTTTAAACCACTATCCTACCAAATCAAGTTGAAATCTAGTAATATGCTGGTCTCATTTGAAAATGTTAACTTGATTTGGTCGGATAATGGTTTAAACCTAGTAACAAAGTTTGCGTTTTAAAATAAAGCGGATAAATTGAAGCAGACCCGCAACAACTGTTTCATCATCATCATCAGGTCTTTTTGTCTCCACTGCAGGAGCACGACCTTCTCTGTACTACCAGAGCCATACTTGGCCAGAGCAGCCAGAGGATTTGGCCTAAACTCTCCACTCCACGCTTTTGTTAAAGAGGTCCTATTGATGTTTATAAGCTTCGTTTAGCTTGTATTTCTTATGTCGCCTTCTGCGACATACACGGGAAAACTTGGTATGGTCCTATTCTACACTGCCGGAAACCACACAGAAAATATTTATAATATTATTGAAGCAATTAAAAAATAAGATACGCGTGAAAAAATTGCTATGCGTTCTAAGTATGTAATGTTTGGTATGCTTCACTTAGTACGCTGTGGCGCATGATCAGCAAGTACTAAAACTCAGACTCCACTCAAGATGACCGTTATGTTTTAACACACAATGATTTATTTATGAACAGAAGTTTTGTTAGTAAAAGTTCTGTAAATAAAATAAAAAAAATAAAATAAAATACATTTATTTCAGTAAAAAAAGAAATCATTGAATCAAACTGCCTCCGTGGTGTAGTGGTTAGAGCGTTCGGTTCATACCCAGAGGTCGCGGGTTCGATTCCCGGCGGGGGCAACGACTTTGTGTTGTTGTCCTAGTTTGGTTAGGAACATTGTAGGCTGATCACCGAATTGTCTGATAAGTAAGATGATCCGTGCTTCGGAGGGCACGTTAAGCCGTCGGTCCCGGTCACTGTCTTTGACATTGGTCGTTACCTAAAACCATGTCAGAGGCCTTTAAGGCGGTCTAAAAACTCTGACACTAGTGTTAGTCACTAACACACGATAAGAAGAGGAATAAAAGTTCTGTAAAAAACAAATCATTGATCCAATCGGATGTCGATGAGAATCAGCGTTAGCAGGGCCCCATGGGAAATACCGGGAGTGGCGGGACTGGGGTATACCCAGGGTTACGTATACCTTTTTCTGTTATAATACGGTTATGGAGTGATAAATTAGTTTTTATAAGTTTATATTGTGACATATTGTTTTTATTTTACAATTGACTTTTTGTTGTCTGTACGAAAAAAATCAATGTGATGAATTTACAATAACACTAAATTAAATATTGACGAATAAATAGGACGATTAACCGTTCCTTTACCGCCAGTACAAGACACAATAGTAACTAGTAAGACAATGAACGTGGACATCCGGGTCTTTACCGGTTAACTTCATAAATATAATTGTGACTATACACATACTTGTTTCCGTGACAAACTTACTTTGTAGTAAATGTACCATAACTATTTCAATTGATATGGCTTTTCTGGCATTTTTTGTATTAACAACAATTTTTTAAAACAAAAAACCGACTCCTATACCGGTTATAATTACAGAAAAGTTAAAAATGCATCAGTTGTTTACTTAGTCGTCATATTTTTTCCAGTTATGTTAGTTTAAAAACCAGAATACTGTACCGATTCTGATTAAATTTCTATGGCACCTATCTGACAATATTTTATTTTATTTTATTATAAGGCACACAAACAGATTACAAACAACATAGAACAGGAGAAATTTGTAAGCATTAGGAGAACAAAACTAGTCAGCAATCCACTACAGTAACAATATATGACGTTCTGTAGTAGTAGTGTGTTCTTCAGAAACAAATATAAAAAAAAACATACAACCGACATTACAAGTTTTTTTTAACGCGGACCAAATAATGTGTAACATATATAAATAATTACACAGCGTGGAAGTGAGATGCCCATCATAAATTGAGATCCACGGGTTCCTAGATCACTATAGCATAACAAAATTAGTTTAAACTAGAGGAAACAGGATTATTAACCTTACTATTCCATCATTTAACACCGAGCTCATAAAAAAGTTCTTCTGCTTTCTTGGCCCTTTTCTCTACAAGGAAATTAACTACAAAGTGCTAATATTTCCACTGAATAGATATGATTGCAAAAAGGTTGTAAGTGAGTGGTTACAAAAACTGACATATGAGGAAACCGAACGATTGATGGTAACAGTGTGCTGACTTACTGCACGTAGAACTAACTTTTAATAATTAATTTATTGTTATTATATTGTAATTCTTATTTTTTTAGTTTACACTTTCAATATACACATTAGGTATAGGTACAATAAAAGGTATTTGCTAAGTATTTAATTTATAACTATTGTTTAAAGATATATATACATTGTTTTTTGATATTTTGTAATTATCGAATTAAATTAATTTTGTTAAAGATAGCGAGTCCTGGTGACCCGTAATTACAGGTTCTTCGGAAACCTAGCATGGGCACCAGTCCTCCAAAAACATTTAAGTACCTATGTATATATAAGTTGAATATTTTATTACTTAAGTATTTTGTATAAAACTGTAATGTATTGGAGGAAATAAATACAATTTTATTATTATGTATCTCCTTTGAGAATCACGGGTCTTTTCACCCCGGTCCTTTGAGAGGCTTGCGTGGGGATACAGATCCAACACGTAGAGGCCTTTGGAGAAGTTGTTGTCATGTGGCGCTCCCGCCAAAACCTATTCCTGGATATACCTATGAAAGGTGTACCCTTGAATAGGTTTTGGCAGAAGAAAAATCTATTGCATGTAAAAGGAAAAGGTTTAAGGGTTATGGAATGAATTTGGGATGGACTGATACTGGGTTATTGCAACAGAAACGTCACCTGCCATAATCATGATTACTGACTATTATAGGCAGGTGGTGGCTTGCCGCCCACTTATTATTATTATTATATTATTATTAAGATTAAAATAACAGTAAATAAACAAAAAAAATGGACATTCCTACAAATTATCCGAGTGGCTGCACACTTAAGCATTTAAATGCCGATATTATTTTTAAAATTACTGTTATTTTAATTTTATTATACTATAGTGATCTAAATAGACCATGTTTCGATTTATGACGGGTATGTCCCTTTCACGTTGTATAAGCATAGATATATGTATGTATAAGATATATCTTATACCTTTAAATGAGCAATTCTTGTAAGTATATTTATTTATATATTTATAAATTTCTGTGATCTCGAAAACGGCTCTAACGATTTTGCTGAAAATTGGTATATGGGGGTTTTTGGGGGTAAACAATCGATCTAGATTAGTCTTATTTTTGGGAAAACGCGTGTTTTCGAGTTTTCATTAGTTTTTCTTTTCATGCAGAATATGGTCGCAAATTTCGTCGCGCCCGGTGCCATCTGCTTAGCTCAGCGGTTAAGGATGCTGACCGCTAGAAAGAGTGTTACGGGTTCGAATCCCACTCGGTGACTTACTTTTGTTTTTTTTTATGTTCAAGTTTATATATAATTTTTTATTTTGTACTGTTTTTAGACAAGTTTAAAGAAATTTAGTTAATGTTTGAGATGTAACCGACCGAGCAAAGCTCGGTCACCCAGGTACTTTTTAGAATATGCTGGACATACTTCACCTCCATACTTTGGTTTTCTCATAGCATTAGGTAAGTACATTTATTTTACAAACATCAACTATTAACAACATAACAAAATAGAAATTTCCCGCAAAAGTGCAGCGCGAGGCGAACGCTGTCAAATGCATAATTTCCGTGCATTTTGTAGAAAGGGTCGTCACCCCATTTCCTGCCGGCGGCGGATTTGCGATTTGACGACTTCGCTTCCTGTAACATTGTACATACATACATACATACGATCACGTCTTTATCCCTAATGGGGCAGACAGAGCATTTTGATGACCTCCGTGGCGTAGCTATGCTAGTCCGCCACCCAGAGGTTCCGGGTTCGATCCCCGGTCAGGGCAAGTTGGAAAATTGCCTTTTTCAAATTGTCCTGGGTCTTATATGTATTTGTTATAAAATATAGTATCGTTGATTTATTATTCCATTACACAAGTCTCGAACTTTCTTTGGGGCTAGCTTAATCAGTGTAATTTGTCCCTATATATATTTTTATTTATGCTTGGTTCTTGAGGCTAAGGCTGCAAGGCTCAAGAACCACTTTTACCATGATATGAGGCGAGAAGGTAGAAAAAAACCTCACAAGTGTGGCCTTTTAACCAAAAAAAAAGAATGTTCCAAAGTGGTCCAGGCGTCTCCGAGTAATTGGGTAACATAAAAAAAAAACTGAAGTATATTAAAAACAAGTTTACCTCCAATACTTCTGTAACTAAGTCAACAAAACCCCACATGTCAAAACAAAGGAGCCACTCACGCGCCTCTTAAATAAATGAGCAGGTTCAAATCTGGAATGTAGCAGCGAAGTGTCAAATTCGTCGGAGACGGGTCGCCAATGCGAGCGTGACGCGGGTCTCATATTAATTCACAATTTGTCATCCCTACCCTGCCACTCTCGAAGGGCTTTGTCATCTCAGGTCTTTATTTTTGTCTCCACTGCCACAGAATTAATAATAGTATTACATACAGAACGGAAACTCGCACTGGCCCCCGCAATCTGGCATCTCCGCAACCCCTCCCCCGCTTTTCGGCCTTGTAAGCGCCTGTAAACCAGGGTTGTCGCTAGTCGCACGTTGACGTTACGCGAGTCACTTAGGATCATTGAATCAAAATGGTGAGACTGCGCACATTATCATTGTTTATCCACGAAAAACAATAAAGAAAGAAAATTTAATAGATTTACGAGTGATGAAAACAGGTAAGCAAAGCAACAAATTCTGTGGTGGCGACCTTTATTGTTTAACTTACACATTTGACGTGTGCACAGATATATTGTTTCATTTGTAGTAGTACTAGGTATATTAGCTAGTCCGTTTCTATGAAGAGCCATACCTGTGCCACTGCAGGAGCACGATCCTCTCTGTACTACCAGAGCCATACTCGGCCAGAACAGCTAGAGGACTTGGCCTACACTCTCCACGCTGGCTAGACGGGTTGAAGAGGTCTCATTGATGTTAGTAAGCTTTGTTTAACTTATATTTCTTAAGTTGCCTTCTACGACATCCACTGGAGGATTTTCAATAGCCCTATTCTATATACTCTGCCGAAAACCACACGGGCTTTGTACTGTTTATATATTTCCAACTTTTCTAAGAAAACTTACAGCCCCATTATAAGTAAAAACAGGTCTAACTTTGTTACTAGGTTTAAACCATTATCCACTCAAATCAAGTTGACATTTAGTAAAGTGAAATTAACTCATCTGTCAATGTCATCTTGATTTGGATGGATAATGGTTTAAACCTAGTAACAAAGTTAGTCCTGTTTTTATAACAAGACGGTTAGGGTCTTAGTACTCTGAGTTTGCTAACTTTAGCTGCCGGGAGGTACTGGTCAGCTCGGCTTTGCTTTTTGACTACTTAGTATTTCTTATTACGTAATTTATGTTTGTTAACTCGTTCGCAAGCATTACATGTTATATTATAATTTATCAAGATTGTAGTATTTATTATTAAAAAAAGACATAATAATAATATGACAAAGCTCTTCTGGCGAGAAGGAGACCAATACTGTAAAATTAGTTTCTTTTTGGCTTCTTCTCAGCAGTGGTCGTTGCGAAGCGCGGGTATCGGTAGCTTTTCTTTAAATAAATAATTATATTTTAATATACACTACACGTAATGTAAATTATACTTATTGAGGTGTATAAGTGCCTGTAAAGGTTAAATTAATAAATAAACATTTGAATCTTTATTATTCTATTACAAGCATTTATTTGGTTTCACTTGTCCCGTTGTCTGGACCTAATCCACGGTTTCCGATTGAGCTGAAATTTTGCAAGCATACGTATTCGCGTACCACCGAAGCACATGAGTATAGACTGCTTTACCATGTGAATGTCGAGGCGATCCAGTTCCTCGACAACACGGACATAGTGCGACGTCTCAAAAGAACTAAACCTTTTGAACTAGTGTAGTTTTAAAAAATACATTGATATTAGAGTGCAGTGATGTGCCAGCAGAGACACAAGAACAAAGTGCCTTCCCCTTAATAGAGACAGTAAGAAAAGTGCCAATGGACACATTCTTAGACAATAACGTATAAAACTAGGTCAATGATAAATTACTTATTAGCCTGAGTGTAGGCTAGATTGTAATATTATTAGCGTACTTAATTATTTTAGTTAATTAGGAACGTTAAGAAGGGAAAAAAAAACGTATTCGCGTGACAATGCAATATTACTAGTGGCTCTGTGAGCTGTAGACCTAGCGAGTCACCCCGATCCGTTGAAGTTTATCGGATAGGAAAGTTGTTCAGAAAAAAAGTTGCGTAGCCCTAGACATAATCAGTCTTATTACGAATCAAGGTTTAGAGATAGATCGAGTTTTAAAGTCGATCTAAACTGAGTATCAAGGAAAATCATATTATGAAACAAGGTTTATGTCTTGGTCCGAGGAAGATCCTCGATCTAAAGATAAACCTGCTGGCACCAGCTCGGTACTAAGCTACGACTAACCTCAAAATCATGACATAAATCAAAACAAAACATAAAAATTGTAGTAAAATCTATATTTTACCTGATAGCTATTAATAAATGCTTATTTTATCCAGGAAATGTGTTGAAACTTTCATGAATATGATATAAAAGTATTTTTATTGTTTTACAAGTTTCCATGACAAAATTCTTTTAACACTATTGTTCGTTTATATACATTCACAACATAAAAACACGATTTTATATTTCTTACACTATACGACACACATATAAAAACAATATTTATTAAGATTTTCTACAATTTACAAACGTAAACAAAAATATAGGTTAGATTCCATTACATCTTCATCATATCAGCCACAGGAAGTCCACTGCTGGACATAGGCCTCCCACATCTTATCTTATCTTATCTTATCTTCCATTACGTCTTACCACAGACTAAATATAGAATTACGTTGTTGATCTATCTTATTCCGTCTTTTTTGCACGTTTTGTAATAAAGCGAAGTCTAAAGTAGATTTAACGCCCGACTTAGATAATATGGGACTAAACTTCGATTAAGGCCTTTTTTTGTAGACTGAATCAGACTTTTCCATACAAACGTAGTATTATTTTAAAACGACGTGTTAGATTCCGGCAGCATTTTGTAATTTCGAAGAAATTGCATATATCTAGGCATATAACTGGTTTTCAGAGTGAAAATATGTACCTTTGTACCTACTATATTTCAAATGTACTTTTGATTATTATCATACTTGGTGCAATAAAGAAATTTTATTTTATCTTACTTTTAATTTGACACTACCTAGTCACGATTTCTGAAATTGGCACACAGAGACAACAAGAAAAATACACACAATCATAGCTTAGGAGCGCTCATGGACTGAAACATCTAGAAAAAATAATCTAGATATGATTTTAGAGTTTCACGGTCACAATTACTGTTATTAGTATTACGGGACTTACCGCGATTAATATCGTTTTTTAGGTCGGCCAGCGACCATGATGGCAGAAGGGCCGTCGAAATATCTGGCAAAAAACGATATTAATCGCGGTAAGTCCCGTAATACTTATAACAAAAAAATCTAGGTCAATGGAAACATCTGTACCGTAAATAAATACGTTACCAAACCACTGAATTTTGTGTTCAAGGCGGAATGTGTTCGTATCGTATGCTCCAAGAATGCACTCAGAAATGGCATTACCTACACAAGCCACCAATTACTCTTTGTACGGTTGCAGCACTGCATCTACTGTTATGCAAATATGCGTGTCTGTTTGTCAACGCGCCGTGTGCGAGTTAACTTAGTTCCAGCTTGATACATACATACATACTATCACGTCTTTATCCCTAATGGGGCAGACAGAGCATTTTGGGTCTTGCGGTTCTATGCAGAGCCCAGGGCCGCAAGACCCAAAAGCCACTTTGATGTATGGAGGGAATTAGCTAGGAGAAATTTGGATGCACTATACAACGAGGAAGGGGCATACCAGTAATAAATCGAACCAAAGGCTATACTAGATCAATCATCACACTAATATTTTAAAGGCGAAAGTTTGTGTGTTTGTTTGGGCAAACGGTTGGACCAATTTTGATAAAATTTGGTATGCTCCCATGCTGGTCTGGGAGCAATAAAAAAAACTTAGAATGTACCAGCTGCTTCTCTTCCCACGCAGATCGTAAAAGCCGATCGAGGGAATGGGCAAAAATGCAAATCATGTTAACAGGCGATGCGGCTAGCAACCCATCACTGTATTGATTGCTTTTCCATCTTCTCGCCCACCATGACGCTAAAAGTGGCTTTTGGGTCTTGCGGCCCTGGGCTCTGCATAGAACCGCAAGACCCAAAATGCTCTGTCTGCCTCATTAGGGATAAAGACGTGATAGTATGTATGTATGTATGTTGGTATGCAGGAAGCTAACACCCTGGATTAGGTTACACATAGGCTAGTTTTCCTAGTAAAGCAGCTAGTATATTATAATAATAATAAAATAAAATTAAAAAAACCGACATGCCCATACAAATTGTCCGAGTGGCTGCACACATCAGTATGGATATGCCGAATTTTTATTTTTTACTTTTTTTTAATTTCATTATACTATAGTGATCTAGTATAGCCCATGGTTCGATTTATTATTCAAGTATGTAATGCCCCTTCTACGTCATATATAGACGGATTTACACTGCAGCCAGAGCGCAGTGATAAAGTGGACCAGTAAGAACGAATCAGGAATCACCATGCAATTCGAGAAGATCTTTTCTTGCTAAGCAAAGTTGATACTAGTGTACTTATGTAGGATGAACATTCTTTTTGGATTGGTCTTATAGTCCGTTCCAGGTGTAAACTGTACCAATTAGGAAGCAACACAGTGCTTGGTCGGAAAACCTTTTTTCTACCATTCATAGTGTTGTTCCTAGCAAGTTGCGACTCTGATGTTTTTCTACCGTGGTACTATTTATGCAGCCATTTTATAAAACTTTGATAGCGCGTTTCAGGATTCTGTCAGCGCCATCTTTGTAAGTTATATTGTATATTTAGTTCTTTAGTTCTCAAATGCCACTACACAAGCCACCAATTACTCTTTGTAAACTGCAGCCACTGACTGTTATGCAAATGTTTGTGTCTGTTTGTCAACGCGCCGTGTGCGAGCTAACTTAGTTCCAGCTTGATGTATGGAGGGAATTAGCTGGGTGGGATTTGGAAGCACTAGTTGACTTGCTGCAATGTAGTACAATTTACTACATACACCGTGGAAGGGACATAACCTTTAATAAATCAAACCACGGCCTATACTAGTGCAGTATAGTATAATGATTATAAGATAACAGTCAAAAAACTAAAATATAATTCGACATTCCCATACAAAAGTCGAGCCGTCCCGAGCAATGGAAATGTCTTAATTTTTTTAAGCGGATTGACGGAGCATAGCCGCTAAACTAAAGTGGGTTTGGGCGAGGCACCTTTTCCGCATACATCCTGATAGGTGGGCCACTTTATTAACAAAGGACTCCCAAAGATGGTCGAAGGAAGGCCCCGGAAGAGTTGGAGTGACGACTTGCGACAGTTTGAGAGGGTTGAAATTGCCACACATGCAAACATACATATTTTACGCCTGTTTCCCATAGGGGTAGGCAGAGACTGGATTAAATTCCCACTTACTACGATCCTTGCAAACCTCTTCTGCTCGTCAACACTCATAACTCTTTTCATGCATGCTCCCCGGTTATGGGTACTCCTTACATCACCTTTCTTCAGAACACACAGTGGGAAGTGAATTTATTATACAAGTGGCACACGATCGAGATATTTCTAAGGAGATGGGGATGACCATTGCCCAGCAGTAGGGCAGTAGGGTTAATAAAAAAAGGTGGATTCACAGCCAAAGCGCAGTGGTAAATTAGACCAGTAAGATCAAATCAGGAATCACAATGCAAGCCGAGAGGATTTTATCCTTACAAAGTTAATACTTACCGTGTACTTGTAGAGTATGTATATTCCTAGGATTGACTTTATACCTCGTTTCTGACCGCATAAAGCCCGACGCAGACGACAGACTAAACCGTGCCGCACTGTTTAGTCTGTGAAAATAGAACCTATGGAATCATAAACAGTAAAGCATACGACGCGCGCCGGACTTTTTGCGCGTCGTGTGCGTTACTGCATGGTGTACTGATAGTCTGTCGTCTGCGTTGGCCCTAACTGTCGCACTCAGTCAACTAAAAATTGATAATTTTCCTTTGACTGAATTAAAAACCAATCAAGGATATTCGCTTCATTAACAATATTTCAAAATCAAATAATTCTCAATAAACCAAAAGAGCACTTTTACTACTTTGGTAAATACAAGTATACTAGGCTTCCGATGACGTATCGATATAAACCTGACGGTCAGGTGGTTGTTGGAATAGGTGGGTTGTGCAAACACTCGGAGAGTTGGAAGGGTTAACTAACCCTTTGTAGGCTGATCGGCTGTGATCAGTTTTGTTGATATTTGTTTAGGTAAAATGCTGCTACTCTTTATTGGTAAAATAAATGTAGAAATAATATTAATATCGTCTGTTTTTTACCCTCGACAAAGAAGTGTGTTATAAGTTTAACGCTTATGTCCGTCTGAGTATCTGTCTGTGGCATCGTAACTCGAACGGATGGACCAATTTCGATGAGGTTTTCTATGCGAACGCAAGTTTCTTTGTAACCACCACTTAGCTATGTTTGATGAAAATCGGTCTAGCCTTTAAAAGTTGTTGGGGTTAAAGCTTGAAAATGAGGGATTCCTCTAGCAACAAAATAGAGGTAGATAGCGCTAAGGATATCAAGTCGTATCGGTAGTTCCGCTACTCATCACTAGATGACGTTATTGACAGTCGGGGATTCTTTTTCATTTGCTTGGCAAATAAACTTGTTACAGGCTAATCTCAAGAACTACATCATATTCATTTTGTATACAATAAGCAAGTTTCCTGGGTTAAAAATAAATTATTTGGCACTGTTAAAAGAATAAAATGTCACAAAATAATGTCACTTGTCATTGATCATATCCATTATCAACGTGATATAAGATTAAGGGTCGATTTCACCAAATAGGACTTTATTCCAGAATAACTATCCTTGGTATAACTTTATACCTAGAATTTAGTCTGAGATTACTTCGTTTACGTTTCACCACTCTACACGAGAGTAAATTTACTCTCGCATAGTTATTCTGTGACTGTGATAAACCACCTAAAATAAATCGTCCATTTCTCTCATATTATGTTTACTGCGTATTTTTCTTTAAGGTAGGGTTATATTTCAATATTTTAAAAATATTGACAAACCTTTTTAACAAAATCTACATCATCATAATCGTCATTGTTTCTTTATTGTATCCATCTTGTTTGCCTCGGTAAATAGCTGTCAAAGAGTCAGCTGTTACACTCGGGCCGCCATATTGAAATCTTATCCATGGTATAAGCTCAAAACTCCATGGAAATTGGCGGAGTAGTGATTTACTCGAGAATAATATAGCCGTATAATCCTAGTATAAGTCTATGGCGAAACGTAAAAATAGTTTAACCTGAGAATAAATGCCGTAATTCTCTGGAATAAAATTTATTCTTGTTTGGTGAAATCGAGTCTTAATAATGCGGAAAACTATTTGACTCTAAGAAACTTTGACGTCATTCGTTTTTATTTCATACAAATTCCATAGAAAATGTTTGTTTTGACGTTTAGAAAAAAGTTTCTGATTTGATTTGTTGGAAACTTCTTTAATCTGAAATTATGCTGTCGAACATCTTATTTTTACATTACCAATAAAAAACTAAATTTCTTTTAAACTCAAAAAACCTGTTACCTCTAGTGTGTGTATTTGATTTTGGAAAATGGAACAATTGGTACAGAACCATAATGGTCCAGCTATAAGAAACTATAAGAAATATAAAAATGATGCCTTAGCAAAAGTTGTTCAGCCTGATGAGCATTTTCCGGAGACATTAAGTCCACGCGAACGAGGTCGCGGGCGTCATCTAGTACCTAATAAATATGCCTACATATATACATCGGTTTCCTAAGTTAAATTGACGGCATCACTAATGCAAGCAACCTGGGACCAAGCACTATTGTTTTTGACAGCTGTATTTATAAATTATTCTCAAATTTGGGTCACGTTGTAAATTTTGCAGTGATAAAGCAAATTTAACTAATTTGCATGCGTTAACTTTGTAATAACACGAAACGGGTGAGTAAATGTTATGATTGGAGTTTTAACTTTAGAATAGGGATGAGGACTAAATATTTTTTGGCACATAAGATAGATACTTCTGTACTTGCGCTTAGGAGGCGACAGTAAACTTAGCTGTAAGTAAATGATCTGATGACAACATTAACCTTTTAAGAAATTAAAAGAAATAGAAAAAGAATGAGAATTATCAAGTGATACAAATATCCAAAGTAAACAAATGATTTTTTGTTTTTTATATCTAGTGTTCGAATTTATGTATATATTGACGACCTCCGTGGCGTAGTGGTCACCATGCTAGTCCGCCACCCAAAGGTCCCGGGTTCGATTCCCGGTCAGGGCAAGTTGGAAAATGGCCTTTTTCAAATTGACCTGGGTCTTGGATATTTATCTATATATGAATTTGTTATAAAATATAGTATCGTCGAGTTAGTATCCCATAACACAAGTCTCGAACTTACTTTGGGGCTAGCTCAATCAGTGTAATTTGTCCCTAAAAAAAAAAAAATGTAGGATAATTATGAAGAATTTAGTAACTTTATATTTATATGTTTGTGTATTCTCATTTGGTCTGTATTTGTAAGTAGGCGTGCATTGTGTTATAATTTATAAGTAAGTATTCTCAGTTTTTAATATTATAGTTTTTGCACATATTTCCGAAATGTTTGCATGTCAACACTACCTCTAGTTTGCCTGTAATGAAGTTAATAAAAAAAAGATTATTAAAAGGTATGTTATACGTATTTTTCTTTTCTGTGATTAGAAAGTAACGATAAAGATACAGCGCATTAAAATTTTGCGTGACGTCACGATTAGCTACGATTTTTAACCAAAAGTGATGCAAATCACCCCCACTTCGAAACTGCGAAGCGATGTGAATTTTAAACCTAGTAATAAACTTAGTTTGCGTTGTATAATAAGACGGATTAGGGACTTAAGTCCAGAGTCAAGTCATTCCAATATGATTGACTGATTGTACACAATCGCATGCCTACCCATTGCCTTATGAACATAATTATTTCTCTTCCTTGTCACAAGATGGCGGTATAAGTAATAGTTAAAACATTAAAATCTTTTATTACTTTTATTTAAATAAAGTAAAAGTACAATTTAATTAATTGTAATTTTACTTTATTTAAATAAAATATAACTTATATGAAGCGCAATACATATTTTCAAAGCATATTTAACACTTTCTTTGTCACTTTTTTGGTAGTCATGTGTGCTGCCATCTCTGTGCCTACCCGCAACTACCAGTTATGCCTTTAATAGTTTCGTATCTATAACGTAAGTAATTATATTATTTTTGCAATGGTTTGCTTTAATAAATAGAGGTACAAGTGTAGGATTGATGAGTCACAATGTAAGTCGTTTGTCAATGTGGAACGTCGCTGCGGTTGGCTGAAAAGCTTTGTAAATAAATACATTGCACTAAGTATTTACCAACTTAAGTATATATACTGTAATTAGCCGAGATTCTGTTTTTAGATTTCTGTTAGATAAGATAAGATAAAATGTTTAATGTACAAACTAGGTATGACGATAACCAAAAGTATATTTAAAATATAGTGGGTAAAGAAGACTATAAGGGAGAGTTGGCGCAGTTAGAGTATTACAGTGTAAAAGAATATAAGTATACAATTTATTAATAGGAGTACATACTATAACATATAAAATAATAATAAAGTAATATAAAATACATAAACCATAAAATTAGTACATACGAACATTAAACACAATAAAAATTAAAAATAAGTAAATAAATTAATAGTTACATTCCCCAATAATCATTTGGCCAAATATTAAAATGATAATTATGACCACCCAGGGA
The DNA here is from genome assembly GCA_963555685.1 of Acrobasis consociella. Lineage (NCBI taxonomy): Eukaryota > Metazoa > Arthropoda > Insecta > Lepidoptera > Pyralidae > Acrobasis > Acrobasis consociella. The sequence goes on from OY743106.1 coordinate 3,880,030, forward strand.
CGTGCATTACCGATTATTGCAGGATAGACTAATTGTGGGGCCTTTGCCCAGCAGTGGGACAAAAAAAACTCTCTGACTGAACTGACCCTATTAGTGTGTTTACATCCCGAGAGCCACATAAACGCGTCATATTGATTAATACTATTAAATGTTCTTTTTAGCTTACCGCTTGTTTGAATGAAATCCAAAATAGGCTGGCATCGGCCATTTATGATTATTGCTCTTTTGTCCTCAAAATTTAGCAATCAAACACCTGGCGCACAACTTTTACATGAAAAACTTTCCATTGCATAATATGTCCAATGCATATAAAGCGGTAATAAAGTTTTTCTCCTAATTTCATTTAATATCGCAAACAAAGTTCAGATTCAGAGCGGATCGTAATCATTTGTAATGCAACAATGCAAATAATTATCATTGGACAAGAAAAAATATCAAATATATACGACTAACACAAAAGTTTACGTAATTTCATTTTATCCTCGAACATCTTCCGCGTATTTAAATTGGTAGCGTAACACAAGCGAGAACCAATAACTTTTTATTTTTCATCACGGAATGCGTTATGGAACAAATGAAAAGGCTCGAAATCGATATCATTCCTTATTGGTCAAAAGTGAAAAGAGATAAAAAACGTTGATTATTGAGATAGAACTAGATTAAAGATAAGGGCCATTTTTGAAAATAAGTGTTTCATTAACCTAATGGTTTTTTCCATACAAAAATTAGCTTTGTTTATGACTGACGCGTTTTAAAAATGACATGCATTAGCTCTTGTCTTAGATATTGGTTATGTGTGCGGAAATTTAGCGTGTGTGTGCGTCGATGAAATACGTAGACGATCAGGAGTGCTATTTTTCATTGAGGGACTCAGCAATACACAAAACGTGTAGTTTTTCAACTCACCGCTCGCGTAAAATATAAATTGATCGAATTTTTGAAACCGTCGTGTCAGCGAAAAACAGTATTGTTTTACGCAGAAAACATCAATAATTTGTCAATGCTTTTCAAAAAATTCGAACATGAATAAAAAAGCAACGTGAAAGGGAAAGGATTTCCCATGATTAGTTTCGATGCTATAAATGTCAAAATTACGAGTGGTCAAGACCACTCGTTGCAAATCCTTCGCAAACTACCGATTCAAAAATGCGCCCGTTTGGAAACGCTCGCGCAAACCCTTCGTAATGTGACAAGTGATTTCAAAAATACGTCTCCAGACTACAGACGCAAATTCCTATCAGTGCACTGTGAATGTGTGTAAATCGAGACACTATGGAGAATTGTCTTCTAGGTAGCTGCCTAGAGTACTGCGTATATATATACGTATACCTACCCTAAGTAAGCGAGTACGTAGCTAGCATATTGCGCGATGGACAGGAAAGCGCGAGTTTATTTGAAAATAGGGCCTATTATAATTTATTTTTAAATAAAAAAATGCGCATATATTAGGGAATCTTCGGGTAGACAATGTCTTTGTGTCTCTATGGAAAGCACGTGCCTGTGACCGCCTATACATTTAAAAAACCCTAACAAGTATTTTTATATGCTTTTATTTAACTTGCAATGTATCTTTTATGTATGTATGTATGTATGAATGTTTGTTTCGGTCAAATCTTGCAACTTAATTTTTCCAGTTATCCTTAACCGATTTAGCTGTTGTATACTTTTGTAAGTCGGATGACAATACAATATTATGATGTCAATGAGCTGTTCTGATGGTGGAACCAGGAGATATTCGACGGAACTCCGTTATAAAACAACATAATCTCATTGAGTAGAGCTCGTTTGATTTGTCTTGTCGAGCACTTTATGGTAGACAATCTAGGGTTTGATTACGGAGACGGTAGGCGGTCGATGGAACTCAGTAATAAAACGACGCAACTTCATCGAGTTCGAACACTTTCTACTAAACGTAAAAAAAATAGGTACACATTAGAAAAGCGTATGGGTGATATAGATATACATATATCAGGTAATTTGTAGTGTAATCCGGCAAACGCTGTCGATAGTGCCGCTTCCGGCGGAGCGTAGCATTTCTCATTTCCGTTGTCAACACTTACCCTTTTATACGTCTGTTCTAACCAATCTGTCTGATAAGTAAGATGATCCGTGCTTCGGAGGGCACGTTAAGCCGTCGGTCCCGGTCACTGTCTTTGACATTGGTCGTTACCTAAAACCATGTCAGAGGCCTTTAAGGCGGTTTGAAAACTCTGACACTAGTGTCAGTCACTAACATACACGATAAGAAGAAGAAGACGACCGTATAAGCGATGAGTAAGTTTAAAAAAATAATTATTAAAAAAGATATTTCAAATTTATCAAATTTGTTTGTTTGTTTAATTAATTTTACACTGTCCTTACAGGTTTGCCCAATACAATAGCCTAGTCACCTATATGAGCAGCTGCATAGGTCAATGTTTTCTCTGCTACCTTATTGACCGTGTGTAGGGTTTGGGTGAGTGGTGCCATTTTCATGAAACTACCTGACCGACCGTGAAATCTCCGAATGGTCATTTCGCCGACGATATTCTTCGAAAATTCGTTCCACCATCGCTATTCGTTTTGCCGATGAAATATTCTACACAGAAAAAGACATTTGATTCTCATTTAGCGTAGTTTACGAACGTTTCACCCTCGCTACCTCTTGTCAAAAAACCACTCTAGGTAATCGACTGCCGATAACTAAGCTGATTTCCTCCCGGAAATAACTTTTTCCCAAAAAGGACGATTTATGATTGATGCCGATTTGATTGAGATCGCTCTCTAATGGCCTTTGTCTGATTAGTCGTTAAAACTTCCACCGTTGTTGAAAGCCCATTTCCGAACCGTGAGGGATGTAAAAAGTTATTAATGTAATGTCATTTGTTACTTTCGCAATTGGGACGTTTCAAGTTTGACTGTTTGGTTTTAATAGGATTTTTGTCCTTCAAGACTTCTGCAAATGCTGAATTTTTGGCTACCCTATTTATTACTAGCGGAACTAAACTTATGTGTTCGGATTTGTGTGCGCTGTCACAGAATTGATATAAGTGTTACATACAGAACGGAATCTGCTAAGGTCCAGCCAAAATGCTTCCTCGTTCCCCGCCCTCGCACCTCTCTCTCGTTCTTGCTTTGTCGCAGGTGTTGAGCGGACGAACACACACATTGGCGTGTGCACGTATGTATAGTTTCGTTTGTAGCAGTAGTAGACGTAAATGATACTTCGCTTCTATGAAGTGCCTTAGCTATGGTGCCATATCGACCGTCGCGAAGGTCGGCGAAGGTGCTTACTTACAAACACGGCGCTGCGAAACCTATCGCCCAAACTCGATGGGGTTGCGTTGTTTTATTACAGAGTTCCAATGGCCAGCTTCTAGTTCCATCATCAGATCAGCTGCCTGTTATCATAATATTGCATTGTTACTCGATAATCGATGCAAAATTTCAGCTCAATTGGATGTGGAAGTGGGTCTTTATCCTGAAAGATTACAGACAGACAACGAAACAGGTACTAAATAAAAGCTTGTAAAATTATCGGATACACATATTTGACCGAGCGAGCGAAGCGAGCAAGGTCTACAATTCAAGTTGGGGCGAAAAACACATTGTTTGTATGTATGTTTGTATGTATGTATATATGTTCCACGATAACTCTCGAACCGTTGAACTAATTTTGATGATATTAAGAATGAGTATAGCAACTATTCGTAGAATTTTTAAGTTCGTTTGGCATCAAAATCGGTTCAGCCGTTTCTGAGATAAACGCATTTTTGTGAAATTTATTATTGGTCTATAACTTCCGAACCGTTAATCAGATTGGGGTGAAACTTGTTATGTCACGAGATAGTATTACTATATTAAACCGAATAAAATATTTTTGGTCACTAAGCAATTCTTTGAGGAAAAGTAAACTCAAAGATTATTTCTATACGACATTATTAGCTTATGCGCGTTGTAGGAATGGATTAAATGAAACAGCACCATCTAGCGGATTCTTGAAGAATTAATAGGCATGTTATTTGGGGCATACCAAGATGTTATCAAACTGATTTTCGCTTATATTTATACGTTTATTGGTATAATGCTATCGTATGATGATGATGAATTGAGTTTGGATTTTAAATTTCCTATGTAACTTATTTAAGATTGCTATATATTTGCAGGCAAACCCGTGCCTTGAGTTTATTCAAATGACGATAACTTTTTTTTAGGGAGTGCCTCCGCTGCCGGCTCCTAAAAATATCACTAATGGGAACCGGCGGTTATACTGCATTATTTTCAGTTTTGGCTTAGTTTGATTGATTACTAAATTTAACAATTTTGTTGAGCAAACTTTGGTTCATTCGTTATCGCTGCTTGTCTGTGATTCTGAAGTAGTTTTCGTGATTATGCTTCGAACTAAAAAGAGATCAGCGTCAACCAGAGCCCGCGAAGTAGCTTTACGTAGAGAGTTAGAAACTAATGAGAAGCGGCATGAGCATCTTTCGCAACTAAAGGAAGATGCCAGTACTTCTCGTGCCAATGAGAGCTCATCAATCGCTTAAATCAAGAAATCTTTCCCAACGTAAAAGGGAGCTTCGTCAGCAAGAAAATTCGGCCGAACGCCTCTAAAGCTTGTGTTCACAGCGTGAGCACGCAAGGGAAGTAATAGAGCATGAACTATTCCCTGAACTTTAAGCGCTTGCACTCAATTCGTGAGCACGCTGTGGAGGTTCGAGAGGAAGAATCTTCACCAGAACACGGATTCCATTCCACCCATGATCCGATCGCGGAAGACTGGCCAAGTTTCATGCTCACGTACGCAATTTTCATTGACATTTGCCTAGGCAGTAACTGTGTACAAATCGCAAGGACTTTGAATAAAGTAGTCGTAGATATTGGCGTTAAAGAGTTGGCGACCGTGTGTTTAATCGTACATACGTTGCTCTTTTAAGTTCGAAACGTCTTATGGATATTGTATTTGATCCAGGTTCTAAATTAATTCGTCTTGAAAAAAAAAATGAACTTATCAGCTCAGAATAGAAGAAGAAAGAAGGTTGTAAAATCTGAAAAAAAAAACACAGTTTTACTGGATATTAAAATTCATTTTAATCTGGGGGCACGGGAATGCCCCCGCCAAGACGAGCCAAGCGGAACGCAAGGGCATTACCTACCTTTTCTTGAAATGTTTCGTCGTTTTTTTGAACTCTCATAACTTTGGTTTGGATAATGCTAAATAGTTAAAAATTTCAAGATATATAGACACTAATACAGTCATTAAAAATACAAAGTGTGAATGTCGTAGCTATTATACTTTAGATTTTACTAATGTCTAAAAGCCCCCGATTTCGTCACTGATTCACTCACTGATCATCAAAATTCTTAAGGTACTTCCTAAAGTCCTAGAATGCTGAAATTTGGTATGTAAGCTAATATTACTACAAAAACAACAAAAAAATACCAAACCTAACCTTTCCCCTCGGAATAGGAGGTGGAAGTTTGTAGACGTGTGGCTTGGCCGTTTTATTTCACACACGGTAAGGGCGCATAGATCAAGAATCTTGACTCTACACGAGATCTGACCACTTTTTCATAGATTTTGATTAAGGTGTAGTGTAGAGCTTGTAGGTTTAGAGCGTGTAGTCTTCAGAGCTTGGCTTTATACGAGATCTGATAACTTTTTCACAGGGTAAGCTATGTAGACTCGTCTTGGCAACATTTTTACATGAAAATGTTTTTGGTGGGATTCTATTTTGGAATAATAATCGCGAGGTCTAAGTTCGCGGCGAACCACTAGTTATTTTGTGTTGTATTACCAAACAAACCCTATTTCTACGTAAAACGTGGAATTCATTTTACAAATTCTTCAATCTGCCAATTGTAAAAAACAACTAAAACCACGTTTGCCATAAAATTCTAATCCACCAAACCAATTTTCGCCAAAACATTTTTCAAAACAGATCTGGCAATCAAATCCTTTTATTTATTCAACAAAAGCGTATTTCACCGAATTCCTCATTTGGACCTTAGCGCATTGCACCCGCTGCACAACACACGTGCGAGGTATAATTCTGGAGTATTAAAAACAATGGCAGTAGCTTGGCGACGATGCCAGCTACTGAATTAGTAAGCGACACGTTGCTAGCGTAAACCTGGACAGGATTAAAGTATGCTGCTTGTTACACTGCAGTGTAATGTCGACAAAACTATCAAAACGTTTCTGTTATGTTCTTGTTATCGAGAAAATAGATATTAATTAAAAATATATTATATAGAGCGATAATTTTATTCATATTATTTTATGTACTTATAATTTTTAAACGAAGTTAGTTATGTAAAGCAAACAATCAAGGTAAATATGGAACTAAGGGAGAAAAATTGTGTCATTTTGCCGCTAAAATTTCAATTCAGAATATTGTTTTTTTTTTAATTAAATTAATGGTACGTGCTGTTTTTCTTACTTTACTAATCGTGCAGATTAACCCACGAGTCAGACTTCTCAATACTACTATATACCATCAGGTCTTATTTTTAGTCTCCACAGCACACATACGGCTCTCTCTGCACTACCAGATCCATGCTTGGCCAGTGCAATCAGAAGATTTAGCTTACTGTTTTGACGCTGGCCAGACTGGTTGGAGAGGTCACGTTCATGTTATATTTATTTATAGATTAATATCAATAAGGCCGGATTCGATCCAACCTTAGTGGAATAAATTTCAAGACTCCCCATGTAACACTACGGTGTAAACAAACTAATAACGCATGCATATGCAAGATGACAAAAATCTGTGCCGGGCGGGTCGCGCGCGTAAAATATTGAAGCGGGGTAAACCCTAATTAACTTTAACCATAGTTTATTGTTGCTTAACCCGCTGCTAGAATTTTACAGCAGAATATCACACTATTCGTGGATCTATTATGTTTTGTCGTAAATATATTGTAATTTAGTATGTTTTATAGTTCGTTACCATTTCCAATTATCTAAGTATTCAAAGGTTTATTTAGAAACCAGGTGTTCGCATTTTTCGCGTCAGACAAAACTATTTTAAATTTCAAATTTGCCTTGGTGCTGTAAGTAGGCGATGTGGTTAGCAATCCATCACTATTTTATTTTTCTTCTTACGGTATTTTTTACCTACCACCATTACACTGAAAACGGCCTAGGCCTTATCTACACCTATATGGGATAAAATGTGATTCTATTTATATTTAAATAAAATTCATGTCATGAAATTTAATAAAATAATACATACATACATACTATCACGTCTTTATCCCTAATGGTGCAGACAGAGAATTTTGGGTCTTGCGGTTCTATGCAGAGCCCAGGGCCGCAAGACCCAAAAGCCACTTTTAGCGTCATGGTGGGCGAGAAGATGGAAAAGCAATCAATACAGTGATGGGTTGCTAGCCGCATCGCCTGTTAATATGATTTGCATTTTTGCCCATTCCCTCGATCGGCTTTTACGATCTGCGTGGGAAGAGAAGCAGCTGGTACATTCTAATTTTTTATTTTATTTCTCCCAGACCAGCATGGGAGGATTAATAAAATAAGTGTGTTTAATTTAATGAATTTAATGAAAATAAATTTAATGAAGCAGTAAACATAGTAGCAATGTAAGCACGTGTGACTAGTGATGCTGTAGCGGCGGTCATGGAATAACTTCTAGCAATATCTTCATACCTGGTCACACGTATGGCACTTTCTAGAAGCGGAGAATTATTGTCTACTACTATTATAAACCTGTGTGGTTCCCGGACCTGTGTGGTTCCCGGGTTAGAATAGGACTACTCCATCTCATCCCATGGATGTCGTAAGAGGCGACTAAGGGAAATGCTTAAAATGCTTCTGACGGGCAGCAGCGTTGGAAGCTCACTAAGCAAAAAACTGCGCTCACCAACCCGCCTGCCAAGCATGGCAAAACCCCCCAAAATCTTGGGGGAGACCTTTATCCAGCAGTGGATATTTTACGGTTGCAATGATGATGATGACTATTATAAACTAATAATTACTTGTTTGAGCCGTCTGGAATTGAAACGTTGGGGCCGTTGTCACCATCAGCGCATAAAATATACAATGTCCTTTTTAATTAAGTACAAATATTTTAAGAGGCGATTCAGTCCATCATTCCTAACAACTATTCCCAATAAATGTATATCGAAATACGAAAAATAATTCATTTCCCATAGTAATGATATCACGTGACTACTTCGATTTGTATGAGAACCTAAAATTTTTTTTTCGTATTTCGATAAACATTCATTAGGAAAATTTGTTCAAAATGATGGACTGAACCACCCCTTAAAATATTTGTACTTAATTAAAAAGGACATTGTATAATATTGTCACCCGAAAATTGACTGAAATCATGCGTGACCAGGGCTGGCCTTTATCTGGCTCAAAAGATAATTCTTCTGGGCATTTAACAACTTCTGGGCACGTTACCACGGGGCAGTGATTTGCCAGGGCTTTTTTATTTATAAGTAACTAGCTGTACCCGCGGGCTTCGCTCCCCGCGGGAATTTCGGGATAAAGAGTACCCTTTGTCCTTCTCCGAGTCTCAAACTATATCCATACCAAATTTCATCCAAATCGGTTTAGTAGTTGAAGCGTGAAGAGGTAACAAACAAACAAACCAACAAACAAATATACAAACTTACTTTCGCATTTATAATATTAGTAGGATTTATGTTATAAGTTAATTTTCTTGTTTATTTTATCAATTTATTTGTTGAAAATCTAAAAACATATTCAATTTTCTACTACAAACAAAACTACTTATATATCCGTGCATACTTAATTAAGTTAATGTACCATAATACAAGTACTTATTTTTTATTTGCAATGCAAAAATCCAAGTTTTCACTACTATCTGACATGAAATTGAACTGAAATTTTGTAATATAATTTGTACGCCAATGCAACAATATTAAAGTCAAGAGCTTATCGGGTAATAGAGTTTTAGTACCTTGTTTACAGTTTTCAATTTCACAATTAAATTTTCCGACTGAGGTATATTGCCTGCAGGTAAGAAAGTATTTTCAGTTCTCAGAACTTTTAACTATAGAGCCATTATCTAATAAGTAGGTGCTTGTTAAGCTTCCACGAAATGCTTAGTTCAGCTTTCTAACTTATAACTAGTGTTCTTTTAGTTAGCAAAGTTGGAGCAACTGTGATTTTGAAAATTTTAAATTAATGTTGGCTATTGGAAATTTTTATTAAATCTATAATGGGTTCAAAGAAAATTCTGATTATTATTTCCTCAGTTTTAAGATTGATTAGGTTAGTAATTAGTTAAATAAGTGTAAATTTTTGTTTAGAGAAATAAGAAATTGATTTTTAATTTGCTTTTAGGTTTATTAGTAACTTTTTCTCAAAAGAAAACCCGGTATAGACTTTATAAATCACAAATCAATCTAAGTTGACAGATCAGCGGTTCCTTTCACCGCGAGACTTTATATCATTTGTCGTGCCCCCAGCGTGAGACATGGTAAATGTAAAATTTACAACCAAAAACGGATATGGATACGTAAGTTAAGTGCCAAATGAGCATTTTTTTTGTCGGAAATATCCGACGTTCGCGAAATGGGCCCGATTATGTTAGTCGGATAAATCCAAACCGCACTGGCGCACTTTTTCACGCACTGGCGCTATCACCAGCCGCAGAAGATGATGAAGAGGAATTTACGGCTCCCAGTACATCCACGGGAGTCCTTGACGCAACTATCCAGCAGCAACCACCATCTACCGAACTGTCGCTGCGGGCGCAGAGGGCGATCGCACGCGCTGCCCGCGCGCCCCGCGCCTCCCGCGACTAACATCAGTGTGTCGCGAGCCGGTGCGGTGTACGGGGCTCTAGTCACATTCGCCCTGATGAAGACCTCCGGATGAGGTCAAAACATGTCGGCAGTAGCTGACTCTATACGTGAGTTACCCGTTTATTGAATATAATAAAGTTTTATTATGTATAATTTTTTTAACAACATCAACAAAATACTCTTCATTACAACGCGAAGGTCCCTTTGACATTTGTAGCGTTAACGAGTGGTCAAGCCACTCGTAATAAAGTCATTACGTTATCTTTATATATAAAAATTACGTGTCATGTTGTTTGTCTGCGATGGACTACTAAACTACTGAACCGATTTTAAATTTGATTTGCACACCGAGTGCATTTGATCCAACTTGTAAGATAGGATAGCTTACATTTCAATTTATAGTACGCGAACGAAGTCGCGGCCATCAGTAGTAATAATAAAACTTATCAATTTTTTTAACAACATCAATAAAAAAACACCGTGAATTGGAACGGACTCTCCATTACAACGCGATGGTCCTTTGACATTTGTAGCGTTAACGAGTGGTCAAGCCACTCGTGATGAAATTATTACGTTATACCAGTATTATTTCCTCTCTAGAATTTGTATCGAGGCGAAATAGAGACCACTGAATCACTAGTCAAGTTGCATAAATTTGCAAAAGGAACAAAGTTGTAAAAGGAAGTACTTGACAATACTTTACTTAAAACTGGAGGGGTCGCCATCCGTTTTAGTAGCAAAGTTTCCGCTACATCTCCGAGACCCTTTGAAATCACCTTTGTATGATATTTGAATCTTTGTCTTTAAGGTCGAATGTAGCTCTTAAGTTCGTGAGGAGCTGCGGGAATGCGCATTTATAGCGCTTTCGCAAGTAAAGCGACACCGGGTGTGGTCAGCTCATGGATGGGTGATGTGGCATAAACATTTCTCGAGCTCCTCCGTGTTTCAGAGGGGACGTATTTAAAGCCGTTGGTCCTGGCTATCATCATTGTATGGCAATCGTCAAGTTATGTCAGATGCCTTTAGGCAGCCTGAAAAACAAATGAAAAATAAAACAAACTCACTCAGCGTTTCAAACATGGCGACTCACATAATATGCGAAAAAAAAAACAGTAACACCAGAGTGAAAATGCATTCCGTCTTAATATAAAACGTGGACTAACATTAGTAATTGGGTAAAACTATTATCTGCACAAAACAAGAAGAATTCTCGCAATATCATTTTCTAAATCTAATCATTTTGTCTCCACTGCAGGAGCACGACCTTCTCTGTACTACCAGAGCCAAAACGTCAGAGGATTTGGCCTACACTCTCCTCACTGGCCAGATGAGCTGGAGAGATCTTTTATAAGCTTCGTTTTTTGAATTTCCTAAGTCGCCTTCCGGAAATTACACGGCAAATATTTCTTTTAAATATGTGTACCTAAATTCAGTCAATTACATACTCAATTCGCAAAAGAAACAAAGTTGCAAAAGGAAATACTTAACAATACTTCAAGTACGACTGGAAGGGTCGCCACGCTCCGTTTGAGTCGTAAAGTTCCCGCTGCTCAGAAACCCTTTGTAACAAATTAGGTATAACTTTAGCTTGTGTGATATTTAAATCTACTTATGTCTTTAGGTTCATACGAACGGGGTAATTAAGAAAAAAGTCAACATTAACCTTTTAAGAAATGGAAAGAAATAGAAAAAAAAATTACAATCATTAAGTGATACAAGTATCCAAAGATAAATAAACGATTTTTAACATTTTTTTAACCGTTTTTAACCAAATTTCAAAATAAAGGGAGTTATTAATTCGTCGCGATCTTTTTTATGTATGGTTACAAATTATTCGAAGACGCCGATTTGGAAAATTCTTCTCTCAAAATCGGTTGTGTAGTTTGGGGGTGAAGTCGGTTTTAAGTTTTGAAAAATTATAGTAGTGTAGACCATACCAACGAGTTAAAAAGGTTTCCCTATAGTGTAGTAGTCGACCTCCGTGGCGTGGTGGTAACTACGCTCGTTTTCTGTCGGGAGATTCTGGGTTCGATCCCCGGCCAGGGCACGGTTACTCGCATGCGTGCCCTATATGGTATGCGTTTGAGAAATCCTTCGCACTTCGAATTCGTGTTACATCAACTAATGAAAACGATTACCCGCAAGCATGCCCTATGGCATGTCTTTCAGAAATCTCCCTCACCCCAAATGCGTGCCAGAACGACAAATGAAAGTAAACCTTTGGTTGGCAATAAACATCATCCTAATTATGTTAAAGTAAAAACCCGGCGAATGTCAAAGGTAGCTAACCGTTCAGAAACTTTTGCAATTATTATTGTCCCCTGTTTGTGTCAGGGATTAAACTTTGTACCTTGAAAAATTGGATTACTTTCCAATGAGACGAGAAAGAGGAAAAAATAAATAAATAAAATAAAAATCATTTATTTCAGATTACAAAATCCATAACTGTGTTTGTTTTACTTAGCCTATGTTAGTTATATCTATGTTGCCTGCACTCTTACATTTATACCTCGGAGTGGGTTTTAAATATCAATCTCCTTACAAAAGACTAATATCCCTTAATAAGTGAGAATTATAGCGATCTGCTATATCTGCTGCTGTTGACGACCTCCGTGGCGTAGTGGTCACCATGCTAGTCCGCCACCCAGAGGTCCCGGGTTCGATCCCCGGTCAGGGCAAGTTGGAAAATGGCCTTTTTCAAATTGTCCTGGGTCTTGGATGTTTATCTATAAATGTATTTGTTATAAAATATAGTATCGTTGAGTTAGTATCCCATACCACAAGTCTTGAACTTACTTTGGGGCTAGCTCAATCAGTGTAATTTGTCCCAATATATTTATTATTTATTTATTTATTTGCTAACGTCGTCAGGATGCTATTTGGGCTAGCCCGCACTCTGTTTATAAGCGAGGTGGTTTTTTCGCGAAGATTTGCTGCAAAGCCGTCAATTTGGTACTCCGCAAACATCGCCGGTGCGCTACAAAAACGGTATAAGCATCATCCTGAAGACTTCATTATATATATTGTATTGGAAAATGTTATTAACTAAATAAAAATAGAGTCTTTATTGTATTTTGTTATAGGTTTTCGAGGTTTACTCCATAAACAAAATAGGATAGTCGTCCCAAAGTGACGTCTTCTATGTCAAACCAAACTAGACTTTATCATCATACTATAATGCTTAATGTTGCTTGACACTGAAACGCGGATACGCAGTAACGTCTATCTTACGTACCGCTTTTGGATTATCCCGCAACTTCTGTAAATCATTTAAGAGAAAATCTCTATAAAAAAGTTTTGATTGAGGTTAAGTAAAAAAACCTACTTCATTATTCATTGAGATTTATTTGACGGCACGGCACGGCAGTGTCTCATTGACAAGTCGAGCAAGTGTTATAGATATTACAGTTTTTAGATTATAGGTTTTTACAAGGAAATGTTGGAACTGTAACTTCGGAACTCTCTGATTTATAGACGTAAAACAATTGGCACTTTACTATACGTACTAGGTTAGGTATGCTGTCCGCTGTCTGTCCGTCCGTCTGTCGCAGGGCACAGGGTTCTATCTCTCGAACCGTAATAGCTAGAAACTTGAAATTTGCTATGGGATTGCTTGGCCTAAAATTTGCCGCCCTAGTCTTTAGCCTACTTAGGCTATTGGTAAATATCCGCCACTGTATTTAACCGGATTTTTCTTTGTATCTTTCTATTATGTAGATATAAATTCATGAACCTCTTTTTTTTCCTGGACTGAAACTCACCTCAGGAACGACAACTAAATGCTGGTTTAAAAATTTCACAGTCCAATCTACTCGGCACCGCAATAAAAAAAAAGAAAATGTAATCCAATTTTTAAACATCGAACGACACCCGGAAATCTCTACCATTCATTGGCTGATAGCTCCATTAGCTAATTGCAATTGGTCGCTTTTCTGCCACTATGTTCTGACTGCAGTTTTGAATAGTTGAGTTAAAATTCCAAAACTAATTAAATTATGTTAAATTAAACATTGCTACCTATTATGAATTAAAACTCTTTCTTTTGTAAGTTTAAAATGGTTTTAAAAAATAAGAAAAAGAAAGAATGTCAAGACAAGATAAAACGTCGCCAAACGAAATATTTTTTATTTCAATTATTTTACATCTCTTTTTTTTGATAGAGCGTTTATATAACGCTTTTTTGCGAAGCGTTTCCGGGAGAGTAGAAAAGGACCACTCCAAGTCTTCCCGTGGATGTCGTAGAAGGCGACCTAGGAAATACAAGCTAAACAAAGCTTATAAACATCATGAGACCTCTCCAACTCTGGCCAATCTGGCCAGCGTGGAGGTAGTCCAAATCCTCTGGCTGCTCTGACCATATATGAATCTAGTAATATATTCGTGTTCCTATAAAGACCTGATGAAGATGATGAAGAATTAGCAATATCTCGCTCTTCGTGATAATAATGAACTGTATGACCACTCAGTAACAACTGTTTATACTTTAAAATCCATGTCTTAATGATTGCCAAGATTAAAAACACAGGTCTTTACTTTGGGGAAAGAGGATTGAACCCCCTAACCTTATGTCACATAATATTCATCGTTTCGCAGAGAACTCGTGTAATCAACTGCACATAAACTTCTTTCATCTACAGAGGCGGCTGTTGACAACGAGCCAAGTACTTTAAGCTTCAGATCTATTCGTATTCGCATATTCGGAGGAAAATGTTCTTTACAATATGTTTCCTTGCGATAAGTAAGAAAATGATTAATAACCGGCCAAGCGCGATTCGGATTCGCACACTAAGGGTACCATTATTTATAAAAAATCGCGTTTGTTGTATGGGAGCCCCCCTTAAATATATATATTATTTTGATTTTAGTATTTGTTGTTATAGCGGCAACAAAAATACATAATTTGTGAAAATTTCAACTGTTCGACAGACAGACGGACAGACAGCGAAGTCTTAGTAATAGGGTCCCGTTTTTACCCTTTGGGTACGGAACCCTAAAAAAGATCTAAGCAGAAAATGTTTGACGAGCGCTATTTATTTATTTGTTTATTTACCAAATTATGTACACGGAAAATGTATACAGAGAATACATAAAATAAAAGTTGTACAAAAGAGATCTCTTCTAGTAGGCATGTGAGAGATGTTTGTATATATCATATGAGACAGTGATACATTGCTGTCTCGCTCTACACAAACCTCCGACTATCAATCTTTCACCCTCAATAACTTTTAAACAACTGAATCGATTTTCATCAAACATAGCTAAGAACCAGCGCAAGAAAACTTGCTTTCACGTAAAAACCGCATTTAAATCGGTCCAGCCGTTCGAGAGCTATGATGCTACAGACAGACATTAGCGTCAAACTTGTAACACCTCTTTTTTGTCGGGGTTAAGAGAAACAGAGAGGTACTAGTCCGTCGCGCGACAATTTTTATCTGGGGTTTATCTATGGGGCCATGCTACGGTGGTTGATAATGTTAATTTAATTTCTATCTGGTACTAACACATAAAGGTAATTATGATCCCTAGTTGGTCGAAATAAAAATATTTAATTTTTATTTATTTATTTAATGTTAATATTTTAACGTTATGTCAGGTCAACGGCTTTTAAGTTTACGAAGTAAAGTGTCCTAAGACACTAAACTAGACACCTACTTACTGAAAGCTTTCACCAACTCACAAAGTTTATCTCCACCTAAGAGATCCGTGGACTTCTTTTGTGTATCTACTTAGGTCAAAGAACAAGTACTAGTATTACATTACTCAGCAAAGAAACTCAAAGAAATATAATATCTACTCAATTCGGTTAGGTCACCCGGAGCAGCAGCCAGATTGGCAGCCACACAAAAAATACAAAAATATTCGGTCCTTTCTACAAATTATGATTTCGTTCCTGTAGCTGTTGAAACTGCTGGTCCGTGGTGTTCAGAAGCAAAAAGCTTTATAAGTAAGATAGGACGCCGCTTAGCAGACAAAGGTTTCGACCCTCGCTCTGGATGGTATCTGGTTCAAAGAATTGCCATCACAATACAAAGAGGGAACGCAGCTAGTGTGATGGGCACCTTTGAACCAGGTACTATCAGAGGCGGAATTTTTGATTCTATTTAGTTTTTACATAATTTAGTTTTAATTTATATATAATCATTATAGTTTAGTTTAACGTTTATTTATAGTTTAATTTAGTATATATTAATTTGTAAAATCGACTGTATATATATTTTTAAATTTTTAACTTAAATAAACTGGTGTTATGTGATTAACGATATGGTTTAATTTAGCTCGCGTCTGAATTCAGCACCTGTTTAGATAGCAAGCTAATTTCATTCTTATGGCTCTGGTCAAAAATTTCATTTTTATTACTTTAGACATGCGATTGATGTCACGGAATTTCCCACTCCGGAGTGGTCGCCGCGCGCATTGTAATAATATAGGTATATTTACCCAGCCACAAGGTGGTCTGACGACCTAACCAAGGTCGCTGGAAGGCGCTGGATGCAAGCCGCTCTAGATCGGTTATTTTGGAAATCTTTGGGAGAGGCCTATGTGTGTGGACAGTGGACGTTGTGCGGCTGAAATGATGATGATGATGATGAAGTATATTTTCGATACCTAAACGGGGAGTGACACACAGACAGATAAGCTCTTTCTTGTCAGGGGTTTAAAAACAGGAACTATCGAAGTCCTCCCCAACTTAACGTGCTAAGTAATTGACTTCCCAAGTCAGTAAATAAATCGTCAGCTATCTCACTCCCTCCCATTAATCAAGTGTTGGACTAGCATCAATTTGTACGTTACGGCTCATTTAAATAAGGACACAAAACATAGTCACCATTATAATTTGGACTTTCATTTAAGGGGCTATATAACGTGCGCTCGAAGTATGTATGAGCAAGACAGCACCATACAATGGCATAATATGCCTGTCTCTTATTATCTTGACACTTTCAAATAGTGTTGTGTCGACTATAAATATTGATCATCAAGAAAACCGGAAAAGAAAATCGGAACCAAATCTATTGTGTATAAGGGCAAACAATAATTTTATGAAGAAACCTATAAATAAATAATAAATAAAATAAAAATAAAAAAGCCTTTTATTTCTTACATGCTTACATAAATATTTCGCGCAGCAGGTAAAAATAATGGTATTAGAATATTTAATTAGAAACACAATGAATTTGCTAGTCAATTAAATTAAATTATAAATTGGAAATTATATATTTACATTGAATTACATTTAAAATAATAATTTAATTAAAAATAACCATTAACCATTACTTTGAAAACAATAGTAACATGTTGAATTAGGTATTAATTGTTTTAAATTTTTTCATGCAAGAACCCCTCTTGTAAGGGTGAAGGCCTCCTCCAGACTGCTCCAGCGTTCCCTGTCCTTAGCTATGACCATCCATTTCCTTCCTATTATTTTTGAAATGTCCTCATGCCAACGAGTTACAGGTTTCCCTCTCTTTCTAACTCCTATTGGCCCAGACCACTTTGTGAGTTTTTTCGTCCAGCGGTTTTCTTCCATTCTGGCTACGTGACCCGCCCACCTCCATTTAAGCTTCAGTGAGAAGTTGAGAACATCTGTCACTTTCGTTATATTTCTTATTGTGGTATGAGGTATTTTCTGAATTTTTCTTATGTTAGTTATACTTCGCTCCATGCTGCGTTGGCAAGACCTTATTTTTGTTTTAACCTTTTTAGTGAATTTCCACGTTTGACATGCATAAGTAATGGATGGTAGTATACAGGTATCTAATAACTTTTTCTTTATTTTTATAGGCGTATTGCCCTTTAGAATTTCTTTGAAGCTCCAGAATTTTTTCCATGCAGCAGATGTTCTTCTGTCTATCTCTATTTCATCGGAGTTATTTTGAAACGAAATTTCTTTTCCCAGATATATGTATGAGTCTACGTATTCCAGAGGATTGTTTTCTAGTATGACAGGAACTCTCACATGGTTTGTCATGATCTTAGTTTTATTTAAATTGATTTCAAGTCCAGCATCCTTGCTACATTTTTGCAACGAATTTACCATTAATTCCATCTCTTTTGGGTTATCTGATAACAAGACGATATCATCAGCGAATCTTAAATGGCTAATGTATTTTCCTTGAATGTTCAGTCCCACCTTTGTCCAGTTTAATTTACGGAAAATTAACTCCAAAACAGCTATAAAGATCCTAGGGGAAATTGGATCTCCCTGTCTTACTCCTCTTTTGACGGCTATAAGTGGGCCTGTTGTTTCAAGTTTCACGCGGCTTTTGCAGTGACTGTACAAATACTTCAGGACTCGTATGTAAGCTTCGTCTACATCTTGAGACTGTAGGGCTTCCCATATTGAAGTGTGAAATATAGTATCGAAGGCTTTTTTGTAGTCTATAAAGGTGATGTACAGTGGTCTCCTAAATTCACGATATTTTTCGATGATTTGTTCAATACAGTGAATATGGTCCACTGTAGAGTAGCCTTTTCTGAAGCCCGCTTGTTCTACTGGTTGATGTTTTTCCAGTGAGTTGTTGATTCTTTTCTCTAAAAGCGATGAAAACAGTTTATATATAGCCGAGAGCAAGCTGATTGGACGAAAGTTATTTATATCCTTTGGGTCCCCTTTTTTATATAGTAGTATCATTTCAGACTCTGACCATTGTTTTGGAGTTGTGCCAGAAACCAGGATCATATTAAAAAGTCGTGTCAGAGGAGCGGTCAAAAATTCTTTCGCAAATTTTATGGCTTCGTTGGTTATCCTGTCAGGGCCCGCGCTTTTTTCTAATTTAAGCCTGTTTATTCCGAATAAAATTTCTTCTTCGTCGAAAAAAATTGTTTCAGTATCTTTGTTTAGCTGTGAGTCAGAGTCTATGTAATATTCTACATCTTGCACACTTTCACAACTGTAAAGTTCTCTATAGTAATTGGTTGCTATCTGTATAATGTCTGATCTATTGTCGGACACTTTACCTGCATCTTGAAGTCCCTCGATCCAAGTTTTATGTGACTGTAATTCTTTGTAAGCTCGTTTA
This sequence comes from Acrobasis consociella, assembly GCA_963555685.1. Taxonomy (NCBI): domain Eukaryota; kingdom Metazoa; phylum Arthropoda; class Insecta; order Lepidoptera; family Pyralidae; genus Acrobasis; species Acrobasis consociella. The sequence continues at coordinate 3,898,833 of OY743106.1, forward strand.
GTACTACCCGAAGTATTTATGTGCTTCTCTAATATTTTTGTTCTATGTTCCGCATAATCTTTTTTGATGTACTTGCTTATTAGTTTGTAAAGAGCTTTTAATTCGTTTTTCATTGCCCGTGTTTTTGGTTTTAATTTATGTAAGTTTTGTCTCCGGTTTATAAGTTTTCTTGTGTGATCTGATATAATACGGTTGCCTTTGTTTCTCTGATTGAATTCTTGGGTTCTTTTTAAACAGGTTGTAATAGAGTCAGCTATTTTATCATAGTATTCCTGAACAGTTTATTTTTCTTTCAGGTGCATTAGATGGTATTTTTCAGTGTTGAGCAACTCTTGGAATCTAGTTATGTCGTTTGCGCTTTTCAGTAGACTACTTGTTGTATTGGCGTATCTGATTCTAGATTTTTTTGGTTTTTCCAACTTCAGTTTCATTCTTACAAGTCTGTGATCCGTGGGATAAATTATGTTGAGGACTTTTATATCTAAGACATTTCTATGCAAGTTTGTCAAAATGTAGTCTATTTCGTTTTTCGTCACCCCATCTGGGTGTAGCCAGGTCCACCTACGGTTTTTCGGTTTTTTGAAGAAAGTATTTATAATCCTAAGCCTGTTTTCATTAGCAAACTCAATTAGCCTTTTCCCTCTTTCGTTTCTTTCTCCGTAGCCGTATTTTCCTGTAACAGGGTATTCGTTCTTTAATGTTTGACCAACTTTGGCGTTGAAGTCGCCTGTGACAATTATGTTTTTGTCCGCGATGTTCATAGCTTTATTTACAGTATCGTAGAATTGTTCTAGTTGTTCTTCGCTGCTTTGTTCTGTGGGAGCATAAACTTGTAATATATCGATTAGAAAACCATTAATGTTCAATTTTAACAAAGCCACTCTTTCTGACAGCCCTGTAAAGTTCAAAATACTTTCTTTGAGATATTTTTTTATTAAAAAGCCTACCCCGTAGAGTCCAGGCGTTTCTCCTATAAAACAAAGAATAAAATCTTTATGTTCTTGGATTGAGGTTCCGAGACGTCTTACTTCCGATAGCCCAATTATATCGTATTTTACGTTCTCCAAAGAGTCTATTAATTCTATCAGCCTATGTTGACTCAATAATGATTTTACGTTGTAAGTCGCTACGTAAAGTACATTGTTATTATCGTTTGTTTCGTCTGGAGGGTTGCAGTCTACGTCTCCCACGGTGACCGGCCGGATTGGGAGAGTTGGAGGCGATGATGTTGGTTGCTATGAGTTACTTGTGCTTTGTTGCGATGCAGAAGTGCAGCTTTCATTGTCTTGGATGACCTTGTTGCTGCCGCTGGGAGCAAAAAAGTCCGAAATTTCGGCTCTGCATTTTTTAGGCAGCTGTTCTTTATTATTATTATTTATTTTTACATTTTTGGCTGCTGGGGACGTCGGAAGTATCCTCTTTTTAGATTGTCTGGGTTGTGAAGATTGAGTTGAGCCTTCTAAAATGACTATCTTGTCGTAACGTAGTATAGCTATTTTCCCCTCTTGTCTCATTTCATCTACCTTTACCTGCAAGTTTTTTCTTAATTCGCGTATTTTTTCGGGAAAATCTTCCTTGATGTAGTATGGAAAGCCAGACAGTATCTTTTTCTTTTTTAAGATTTAAATTTTTTTCCTCATTGTAGTTAATGTAACTATGACCGGCCTTGGTTTTTCTATTCTTTTACCGATACGCCTTACGCACTCTATGTCAAATTTCTCGCAGTGAATCTTCATATTTGATTTGATAATCGATGATACTTTTTCTTCCAACTGAAAATAATTACTCTCGTCCTCTGCAATGCCGAAAAATATCAAATTTTTCTTCTTTATTTCCCTCGTGAGGTAATCTATGGTTTTCTCTTGTTTTTCTACTTTTTCTTCTAATTGATTTTGTCTTGTATTCAGATCCGTAAATTTTTGGTTAATGTTCTCATTGATACTTCTTGTTATGCTAATCTCCATTTCTCTGATATCCTCCTTTTGAGCTTTTTGTTCTTTTTGAATTTCTTGAAGCATTTTTGTTATTTGATCCATTTTTTTTTTAATTAATTAGTCATTTAAGATTAAAAAATAAAAAATATTGCAGTAAAAATTTAAATTTAAATTTAAAATCTAATTATATCTAGAGACTTGCTCCGGATTTGAACTCAGGGTAACAGAATGAAGACCGTGCGAGTCTCCACTGCGCTGTCAGCTCTTAACCGATAGTTACGAAATTTGTCACCAGTAAGTTCGGCGTGTTTGTTAATATCACTGATCTTCCATGCAGTTGTGAGGTACTTGTAAAATTAAACTTGTATTTCGTCCAAATTTTAAAAAGTCAAAAACTATTAATAGCCACACTCATAACACTTCCGCGTGCACCGAGTAAGTATATCATACAGTTGAAATGTTTTGACACCGTCCAAATGTAGAACTGCAGTTTGCACTTCACTCGTAAGTTTGACACTATGGTATAGGTACTGTTTGATTTATTGTCCAAATCCTTATATCATGCCGATTTTGATGACACCAACAATCGTACAGCGTTATTGCACTATTAGGGGCACTTTTAAAAGAAGAAGTTCAATAATTAGTTACTTTGTGATTATTGCGGATAAAATATGTACAGAGCGTATGTTTACTGCGTCGCGCCACCTAGCGGCCTCCTATATATATATAAGAAACCTATATCTAGTTATAATTTTGATGGCGTCTATAAATTATTATTTTTTATTAAAGGATTGGCCTAGCACATAATAATCTGAATTTATTTTGCTTGCGCCGGCCGACTTCCGTGGACGCAAAGACCTGCGCCACATACTCTTCACATTCCTGCCCTAGAAAAAATAATTGTTGGGAGGTTCAGCTTACTTTATGATCGACTTTAAAAAAGAAGGCGGTTGTTAATTCGAGTATATATGTGAAAAATTCTTCTTCTTCTTTTTTTTAGGTTCAAACTGTAAACAAAGAGCTTACTTGCGGTCTTATAGAAATTTTATCAAAATCAGTAGAATAGTTTGGCGTTGAAGTCGGTTTGTGACGTAGCATTCTCCGAACCGCCCGTCACTACCCACATAAATAAGAAACAACGTTGTAACGCACACAGCGATACGCATACCGCGTCATACCAGTCAAATCCGCTTCAAACCGGTTCCCCCACTCGTGCCGCTAGCAGCGGCCGGCTATATAAGCGCAAACGGCGGCGAACAAATCGTCAGTCCATTCCGGGCTGTCCACCGTGGTCGGCGGGGGCTTATCCTCGTACGATAGCGGTTCTACGGGGACTAGTGGTCGGCGGGGGTTATCCTCGTTCGATAGCGAAATCCCTCAGGTTCCACCGGGACTAGTGGTCGGCGGGGGTTATCCTCGTTCGATAGCGAAATCCCTCAGGTTCCACCGGGACAAGTGGTCGGCGGGGGTTGTCCTCGTTCGATAGCGAAATCCCTTAGGTTTCACCGGGACTAGTGGTCGGCGGGGGTTGTCCTCGTTCGATAGCAAAATCCCTTAGCTTCCCCGTAGATTCCCGAGGGCTAGTGGTCGGCGGGGGTTGTCCTCGTTCGATAGCGAACCCTGTAGTTTCCCCTTCTTCCAGGGGTTAGAGAAGTCACGTGGTCGGCGGGGGTTTTTCCTCGTTCGATAGCGTGATCCCGTTTGTTCCCGCAGGTTCTATAGTTAGGCCCGCGGGCCCGTTAGTGAGTGGAGTCTTGGCGACCCCCTCATCCCGTCACGCCCCGAGCGTACCCGGGTTTGTGCCCTGAGCGTTCCGTCCTCTGGACACCGTTTGGTGTAAGCTCTCACCCCCCTTGAGTGGCGTCTGGGAAACCCCTCATTCCGTCGTGACCTGAGCGCACACTCCCGGTCAGTGCTAGATAGCACTCCCGTCCCGTTCCGTTCTTGAGTGGTGACGATCACTCATCCCGTAGCGCACCGAGTTTGTACTCTGAGCGATCCTCTATTAGGAGCAGGCACTCAACCCCTTGAGTGGAGTCTAGATGATCCCTCTTCCCGATGATATCTGAGCGTACCTACCGGCTTGTGCTTTCCGTAAAACCCTAGGGCCGCGCACCCTTTGGTTACCGACGCCTCTGGCGTGACCCGTTTTATGAGACCGATTGTCAGAAGTACAATCTGAGTCCCTATTCCCGCGGTGTCCCGTTACAGACGCCCAGCGGACCCGTATCCTCACTTGGCGCACTACTTAGCGCCCCAGTGATTTTATTAATCGTACCGTACGCACCTTACATAGCCATTATAGATTGCCGAAGACGACTAAATTCAGACATACCGTGTATCGCTGTCTACGCAATCCCTTGCGTCCACTCTCCCTTTCTTATTTATGCTTAATAAGATAAGTGATACGGTTCGGTAGGTTAAGTTTAGCATAAGATTAGTCTAAGAGACTTTGTGGAACTTGTAATAAATATCGTCGTCTTGTGTAGAAGTGGTTTGATTTGCCATCCCTCTCGATCAACCCCATAGGCACAGACCCCGTCATACCACTCTGGTAACGGAGTCTCTAAACTTTATGTTGATGTTAGCGTCCGTGGTTCGATCCTGCGCAAACGCTACGTCACAGGTTTTTAACCCACTTCAAAAAAGGAGAAGGTTGTCAATTCGCCGGAAACTTTTTTATGTATGTTCACCGTTATCTGAAGACGCCTGGACCGATTTGGAAATTCTTTTTTTCTTTGAAAAGGCATAGGTTATTTTGTCAGGTGGTACCATATAATTTTTTTAGTTTTGAAAAATTGTAGAGAGACATATACAGACTTTTTGACTCTGCCCACAGAGAAAAAAATCAAACTGACATAGTGTCATAAAAAATGACTACTTTTCACGTTGTCATGTCGCGGATCATAGATAGATATAACATTTATTCGCAGGACGAAAGCAACACAATAAAATTACATCAACAAATTCTAAAAGTACAAATAAAAATAAAGTTCCTTGTTCTCCAAAATGGTCTCCAACTCAGCATATGCTAGGATTTGCATTAGCCAAATCCCAGCGATGATCTTCCGTTGAAGCCATAATGGGTGCTTTCACGGACATTCGCATGACTATACAAAAAAAAAATACATTTATCACACACACAACACAACTACCTAATGAAAAAGAAACAATACAAATGCATTTAAAATAAAAAGGAAATGTTTGACATTGACAGTGACAGCTATCAAATGGTATTGTCACATTTGTCACTACGCTAGTCGATATTGTTGTTAAACACTGTTGATATTACCCATAAAAACCGGAGATATGCAAAATCTCTTGAAAAAAACAAAAATCAATGTCCTACTTCTATACACACTGAGGTACCTAGGACATTATTACCAATATATCATACAATCCAACTTGCGACATATAGGTAGGTATATAGATGAAGTGAAATAAAAAAAAGACGTGTGGCACTCGGGGACTGCCGCGGTAAAGCTATTGCAAACAAGGAAGGACGGCAACGTCGCAAACGGACGACGGAGACGAAGCGGCAACCTACATGGCAGGCGGAGTGGGGAGAGCGTGAGGTTTTTTCGTTACGGAATTTCTGGATTCGGTCCCCGCGCTCAAGGCCCGCGATAGAAGCTATGCAATAGCTTAAAAAGATTTTTATTATAATTGCACTTGTTTTACTTATTAGTACTAACAACTGTGTGCCTTTATGTCTGTCTGTGGGTTAAATTAATACGCTTAAACCAGTGAATCCATTTGGATGAAATTTGATATGTATACTACTCTCTTGCCGAATCGCCGACACGTTAAACCGTCATCGGAAATCCCATTTTGCCATACAAAAGAAAACTTTATTTTTAGGAATAAGGATGAAAAATTCAATTAGAGGAAGTACCAATTTGAAGCAGATGATGACCCGGGTATAAGTACCTTAAAACCTAGTTAAAAATATTTTGTCATTTATCATCTCTCCTATGCATCCCAACTGATATTATACACATAGGAGTAGGTCAGTATCGGACCCTAACGGCAACCTTTTGTGCGAAGACCTCGCGGTGAAGGAGAGATGGCGCTCGTATTTTCACGAGCTGCTGAACCAGCAGCATAAAGAGGTGCAGCCACCAGACCTCCCTCCTAATCAAGGACTAGTGCCACCAATAACGCCTGAGGAAGTCCATTTAGCTCTTCGCTGCATGAAGGACAGGAAAGCTGTCGGAGCCGATGGAGTGCCCATCGAAGCCTGGAAGGCTATGTGTCCCCATGGTGTGGACATCTTAACAAACCTTTTTAACCGCATACTCTTCATCGGCAAAATCCCTGACCAATGGAGGCTGAGTATTATTACTCCAGTGTTTAAAGGAAAGGGATCGGTGCAAGAGTGCAGCAACTACCGCGGTATAAAGGTCATGTCCCACACCATGAAGCTCTTCGAGAGGATAATAGACCCCCGGATCCGACAGGAGAGTGCAGTCTCGGAGTGTCAATATGGATTTCGCCCCGGAATAGGCACTACGGACCCTATCTTTGCCCTAAGAGTCATCATGGAGAAATACAGAGCAAAGAATACGCCTCTCCATTTCCTGTTCTTGGATATGGAGAAGGCCTTTGACTGTATTCCCCGAGAGATGATCTGGTGGGCACTGAGGTCCAAAGGGGTGCCAGAGATCTATATTGACATAATCCGCGATATGTACCGCGATTCCGAGTCCATAGTTAGGACTGCTGTTGGTGACTCCAAACCCTTCCCCGTTACAGTTGGGGTTCATCAAGGCTCGGTTCTCAGTCCCTATCTATTCAGTGTGATATAAGACGAAGTTTCTAAAAACATCAGAGACACACACGAGCAACCCCCGTGGCTGCTCATGTACGCAGACGATATCGCACTGGCGGATGCGGACAGAGGGAGACTGGTGCGACGCGCAAATGTGTGGAGGGAGTCGTTTGAAAACGGTGGTCTGAAGCTAAATGTGGCGAAGACTGAATACATGGCTTGCAATGCTACAGATCCCCCACCCGTACGCATAGGCGAAGACTTGGTCAAGCGTACGGACCAGTTCAAATACTTGGGATCTGTACTTCACGCATCCGGAGACATTGATGCTGACATCAAGGCCCGTATATCTGCTGCATGGGCTAAGTGGCGAGAGGTGACTGGTGTCATTTGTGACCCTAAAATGCCGGTTAGGCTGAAGGGACAGGTCCACAAATCCATCATTAGACCTGTCCTTTTATATGGTAGTGAAGCGTGGCCTTTGCTTGAGCGGCACAAACAGGAGCTGCGTGTCACGGAAATGCAAATGTTGCGCTGGATATGCGGTGTATCACGAAGAGATCGTGTGAGAAACACCCGCATCCGCGGCAGCCTTCATGTCCGTGACATAGCAGACAAACTGCAAGAGAGTCGCCTTCGCTGGTACGGTCACGTCTTGCGGAAGCCGGCAAGTTACGTGGGAAACAAATGTATAGCCATGCCGCCTCCGCCGGGGCCCGGCAAGCGTGGTAGACCCAAGAAGTGCTGGCTTGACGTCGTCAAGGATGATATGCGTGCTAATCGTCTTACAACCAAGGATGCTCAAGACCGTGCGAAGTGGAAAAGAAAAAGTCGGAAAGCGGACCCCGGGCTTCTCAGCATTCAAACTGAGGATGCAACTGGGAAAACGCTCAGATGAGAGAGAGAGAGAGAGGAGTAGGTCAGTATCATAAATTCAACTTGTTCCAAAATGTTGGCTGATGGTAAGAGAGCATTCTGTATGTTTGATTCGGCATTAAAGATATCTTACAGACTTGTATTCAAAGTGCATACACACTTTCATATTAACATACATCGTAATAGAAATAAAAAAAAATATAAAACCTCAACAAATATATTACTCAAATTTCTACTCGCGAGAATATTTTCGGAAAGTTGCAAAACCATTTCAAATGAATATGTCTCAGGCGTCACATCACTAGTTCTGCTATGTTGACAACGTCATTGTTGCTATTGATAACATAAAAGTTATTATCACTTTGAAAAATACATATTTATGCGTATTTTTTTTAAATATGAGTGTATTCATTAAAAAAGTAGGCTTCCTTGAGCACTACTTAAATATTTTAGACACCTGGTCTCTAAATTATTTGACTTTTCAGTCACTCTCAATGTTTTGTGCGTAATATCTGCAGGAAATCGAGTGACACAGTTCCAACCTTGAACACGTCCTGACGGACACTGCGGGGTCGGGGGCGTCGAGGTAGGTCTTTGTTAAAACGGCTGGTGGGGGTCAATATTGGTAAAATAATTGTAAACAATTAATAAGATGGCCTGATAAATTTTTGAGCTTACGTACTGAAGCGTTTTGACTTACTCAATAGTGCGTACTATTTGCAAATTGAATTATAATAGTATATATCCAGATAAACGTGTTTTAGGTGTTAGTCAGAGGTATGTTTGTGATTTTTTTTCATCGAGTGAAGTAAACATAATTATGTAAATGACCTAGTAAATGTATTAGATGATAGTTCAAAATAAACATATATTTTTCGTTGCCGTAATAAAACATACTTCTTTGAGATACAGGTGTACAAAAATGGTCAGTTTACCTTATATACAGCCTTAATGCACTATAAGAATAGAACCGCTGCAAGGCAAAGTAGAATAGGACCACTCCAAGTCTTCCCGTGGATGTCTTAGAAGGCGACTTAGGAAATACAAGCTAATTATAGCTTTCAATATCAATGACATCTCTCCAACCCGTCTGGCCAGCGAAGAGAGTGTAGGCCAATCCTCTAGCTGCTCTTGCCAAGTATGGCTCTGGTAGTACAAAGAGAGTCGGGCTCCTGCAGTGGAGACTAAAAAGACCTGATGTTGATGATGAAAGATGTGGACTGGGTTAATATATATTCTATCTTAACGCCTACCATTATTTCAGGTCTAACGCCTGGGCCCTGGGCTCTGCCTACTTCGTTAGGGATAAAGACGTGATAATCATCATCATGATGCAGGAAGAAGCACGACCCTTTCTGTACTACCAGAGCCTTATTTGGCCAGAGCAACCAGAGGACTTGGCCTACACTCTCCACGCTGGTCAGACTGGTTGGAGAGGTCTCATTGATTGAAGCTTTGTTTAGCTTGTATTCCCTAAGTCGCCTTCTACGACATTCACGGGAGGACTTGGAGTGACCCTATTCTACTCTGTCGGCAACCACACGGCACTAAAGACAGATTCATATCTGTATTAAAAGTAGGTCAGGTTTCAGGTTACGTTGGTTGGCCTGCAGAATCTTCAGCTTTTCTCCGTCGTGTCCACGGCACGTATAACGGATGGACGTAGTTTGGGATCATTAGCTGGATTTAGTAGTTTTTGCCTTGAGGAGTGCTCAAGACAGTTGTTCCAAGCGCCAGTCCTTCGCTTACTTTTCTCTCTTTTAAAAATGATAGTGTGTTACCTTATGTGTGGCCTACTTAACCCTTACATTATTTTAACTTACACTAAGGCATTTTTATTATGTTACATACATACATACTATCACGTCTTTATCCCTAATGGGGCAGACAGAGCATTTTGGGTCTTGCGGTTCTATGCAGAGCCCAGGGCCGCAAGACCCAAAAGCCACTTTTAGCGTCATGGTGGGCAAGAAGATGGAAAAGCAATCAATACAGTGATGGGTTGCTAGCCGCATCGCCTGTTAACATGATTTGCATTTTTGCCCATTCCCTCGATCGGCTTATACGATCTGCGTGGGAAGAGAAGCAGCTGGTACATTCTAAGTTTTTTTATTACTCCCAGACCAGCATGGGAGAGGCATTTATCATGTTGATAGTGTTTAACGAGTGTTTTATCAACTGTGGGGTGTACTAGGTGCGTAAATGCTAGTAAGCTACAAATGTAAGGTGAACGGTGATAGCTTATGATGAACGGAACAAAACTGTGATGTGTGGCATCTGCTCTAGTACATCCTACTAATATTATAAATGCGAAAGTGAGTTTGTATATTTGTGTGTTTGTTTGTTACGTCTTCACGCTTAAACTACTGAACCGATTTGGATGAAATTTGGTATGGATATAGTTTGAGACTCGGGGAAGGACATAGGGTACTCTTTATCTTGGAATTCCCACGGGGAGCCGCGGGTACAACTAGTAAGTACATAATAGCTCGTTGTTCAGGATTAAGTAAAATTGTGTAGTGTAATTTATGCACTCTCTTATTCTTTTTTTTTTTTACTAGTTACATTAATTGAGTTAGCCCCAAAGTAAGTTCGAGACTTGTGTTTTGGGATACTAACTCAACGATACTATATTTTATAACAAATATAATATAATACTATAGATAAACATCGAAGACCCAGGACAATTTGAAAAAAGGCCATTTTCCATCTTGCCCTGGCCGGGAATCGAACCCGGGACCTCTGGGTGGCAAACTAGCATGGTGACCACTACGCTACGGAGGTTGTCATAAAAATTAACAAACGTTTTCTAAACCTATTTTAGTTAAAACATATTTTGTCTCGTTCTTTCTATATCCAATATTGAAAAGAGGAAAAGGGGTAAAACATGTTTCGTCCCTTTCCCTTTTTTATACATACATACATACTATCACGTCTTTATCCCTAATGGGGCAGACAGAGCATTTTGGGTCTTGCGACTCTATGCAGAGCTTAGGGCCGCAAGACTCAAAAGCCACTTTTAGCGTCATGGTGGGCGAGAAGATGGAAAAGCAATCAATACAGTGACGGGTTGCTAGCCGCATCGCCTGTTAAAATGATTCGCATTTTTGCCCATTCCCTCGATTGGCTTTTACGATCTGCGCGGGCAGAGAAGCAGCTGGTACATTCTAAGTTTTTTCGGTTCTCCCAGACCAGCATGGGATTTTTTATATAATTAACAAAAGCGTTTAAAGACTTTGCAGGGCGTAGGGACTCCGTTTCAACTATAGGAAATGCTTTTGTATATTGCTGTAAGGTTGCTGAGTACCTATTTTTTTAATGCGACTGTGACGTAAGTAACTATTGCAATTTTTTTAAATGCGGCAGTGACGTAAGTATAAAGCTTTGCCAACTGTTTATACAATTAACTTACAGTATAGTAGAGTTATTAATTCTCCGGTTGTCGTGTCGTACTTGATGGGTTTAGACACGGCAGCGGTAATGTTGGATGTTCAGAAATGTTACCAAACTAAATTAATTTTTGCACGTACATTTGTGGTAGTTTACTTTGGTAACTTTGGAAAAGTCGTTGGTAACGTTTCAAGGCTACTATAATGTAGTTCTAATTCGAATTTTATCTGTAAGAAAATATTTTATATTAGACAACTTAAAAGTTTTTCACATACTTATGTAATCTAATAAATCAGATAAATATTCGCCCGATAACGCTCCCCAAGGGAGCGTTATCGGATGTTTATTATTCCTCATCTACATCAATGACTTACCTAAAACAATGACTCAGACATGTGTACTGTTCGCGGACGACGTATCACTACTGATACCTTACTCAAAACCTTATAATTTAAACAATATGTTTACCGAAAATATGGACAAAGTAACATCGTGGTTAACTGATCATAATCTAGAAATAAATTTTAATAAAACGAAAATAATTGAATTTAGACCACATCAAAAAGAATCTTTAAATATAAAATTTAGCTATAATAGAAAAGATATCGAGACTGTCAAATCCTTTCAATTACTGGGAATGGTACTAGACACAAATATGAATTGGAAAGATCACGTTGACAAAATAGTAAACAAATTACAAACATTTACATACGCACTTCGGGAACTCAAAAAATCCACGAATAACAAAACGGCGATAACAGCTTACTATGCATATGCATATTCGTGGCTTACATATGGGGTTATACTCTGGGGAAATAGTACCGACGCGAATAGATTGCTAATTCTTCAAAAGAAATGCATACGTATCATAGAAAATATTAAAGACAGAGAAAGCTGTAGGCCATATTTTAAAAATTTAAAAATACTGACATTGCCATGCATATACATTTTAGAAACTAGTAAATTTATGAGAAAATACCCGCAATATTACACGAAAAAAGACGATTTACCGCGACGCTATCCCACAAGGAAGAAGAATATGTTAGCGAGGCCGAATAACACTCGTAATTTAGAAATATTTAATTCTGGGCCGCTTGCAATGACAATTAAAGTCTATAATGCCCTCCCAGACCTGCTTAGAGCAGAGGAGAAGAATTCGATTTTTATTAAAAGATTAAAAGCCCTGCTTATAGATAAAAATTATTATACATTGGACGAGTTTTTTAATGATAAAGATTTGACAAAATATACAATAAATGATAATGACGAATAACATAATCTGCATTGACATTTAATATAATTGACATTTAAATTAAAACAACATTTGGACGTTATTAAATATTATAGTATAGTATCGACACATTAAATAAAATAAAAAATATGACCAAAATTAAATTAAATTTTAAGACATCAATAAAAAGAAATTACATTTTTATTCATAATAATTTTAACATTGAATTTGATATATACTAAGAAATAATCCGCATGCCGTTCCGTTATTTTCTGTTGCAATGCCCTAACAGGGTTCATGTTGTACCTACTAACCTAAGAAGTGACTGTGTAGTGTAATCTAATATATGTATAATGTGAAAAGCAATAAATAAATTGAAATTGAAATTGAAATAGACCGCACAAAAAAATATATTTTCTAATGAAAAAAATCTAGTCTTCGGACGACACGCGCACGCCTGGCGTACGCCTACCCTTCGCCACACGCTCGCCTTGCTTCCTACTTGCTTCCGCCTTGCTTTCTACTTGCATCCGCCTTGCTTCCGCCCTGCCTCCGCCTTGATTCCGACTTGCGTCCGCCCGGCGCGCCCTGACGCGGTATGCAGTAAATGCATTTTGAGTTGTATTGACGTATGATTAGGACTCAATTTATATGCAAAAAATTTTAAACTACGTTAGGCGTGGGCAAGGCCTGCGCTTGGTGTGCGCGTGTCGACTGAAAGCGGCCTAAGTTATTTATAAGACACAAGGTGACACTATACTATATTTTTTTACTATTTCGCACTTTTACTGTACTGGTACTGTTCGTAATAGACATCGTCGTCGTAGAGTAAGCCGACAATTGATAGTATGAAGATCTTGATACTTTTCAGCTTCGTTGGACTGATGGAAGCTAATAGAAGCCTTTGTCCAGCTGTGACAGGAGCCGGTAAAAAATAAATAAAAAAAATACGAAACCTTTGTTGATTTGTATCTGTGTTCTTTCTTATGTACAATAAAGCTTTATAAACAAACAAACAAACCTTTTAAAACATTGGAAAAGGCTAGGGGTTTTTAATATCCACTTCGTTTCGAAATACCAACCGACAGTTTTTAAAACCAGACCAAACAGTTTTTAAACCATCCACATTTTTCCAACCGCTTAAAATATCCACAAATGTGTTAGCACTAAAGAGAAATTTAGAGTAATTTGTAAGCGTGTACTGGCGGCAATTTGGTCGCAATGTAAATTTATTTCTCGTCAAACTTTTATAGAGCCATTTATGTCCTAATTTGATGTATGTTTCCAAAATGGCCGGGCTCCAATATTTTAAGTTAGTTCTTTTTGATGACTGTATTTACCTTTAGTATTTTATGCTAAATATCGTAAGTATAAGATATAATAGTTTTTACAAAACCGAAACTTGACTATAAGAAAATATTAAATATTTTTTCAAAACTATAAACCGACGCTACCCCTAAACTATACACCCGGTTTTGATTAAATTTCTATGGGACCACCAGATGACCTGACACCGTAGGGAGTAACAGCAAATTATGTTCTTATTTTCGAACAGTGTGATTATATTTAATGTCTAAATAGAAGAAATACGATTTTTTACGAGAAAATACGATTTTTCCAGTGCGTCAAATAGACTTCTAATATTTTTAAGTAACTTTCAAAATAAAAAAAAGATAAAAAAAGCTTATTATCGTGGAACACTCGTTTGGAACAAAGTAACTGGAATTCAATCCCCTAAAATAACCCCCAGAAAATTCCAGCCCCTAAAAAGTTGGTGACGAAAAAATCTTACACTTTTTTCGCCTAATTGCCATCCGTACCGTCCAAAAAGGAACATCGTTCTCACTTACATTTCTTGTAGTCGATATATAGTCTATCAAAATATACTGGGTGATATCAGGGTGAATTCAGTTCATGATACTGAACCACTTTCCCCAAGGAACACGTACCTATCAAAATATGAAAAGTAATTTTTGGCCTTCCATACAAGTTGACCGATCAGCTGATTCGAGTTTTGGTTTGGACATATGTTCCTCGGGGAAAGTTGTTCACTATCACGGTCAGAATTCACCCTTAAAATAGTTTCAGTATATTTTGTTAGACCTTATACATTTGTTGATTGTTTTCTTGTCTTTCACTGTTATTTTAATTTCATTATACTAAAGTGATCTAGTATAGCACGTGGTTCGATTTATTACAGGTATGTCCCTTCCACGTTATATAAATATAATATGTATGTATGTTTTCGTAATGGCTCGAGAGTTGAGTTTTGTGTTGTGTGCTATAAATTCAAAGCACATTAAATTTTAATCGATTCCCGGCACGATCTTGGTTCTGAGCTGGGTACATTGCAGTTTGCAGCCAAGTCGCCGCACGTACTGAGTGCAGTCTGCTCGGTCAACAGATTAATTCTCAGTTCACTAAGGGTCGGTTCAGTTACTCGTTTGTGCTATAGAGTAAATATATAAATTGTATTAACCTCTCGTATGCCATTGTGCAGATCTGCGCGAAATTGCTTTCTACACTAAACTACACTTTTCCATACATAGTCTACGTTTTATTTCGAAATGACACGCCCGATTTCGGCAAAATTTTGTAATTTCAAAGATATTGCACATATTTAGGCATATAACTGGTTTTCACTGTCAAAATATGAACTTTAAATAAAATATAAAGTGTGTTACATATTTTTTGACCATTAGTATGTGCAACGTTTACATCCTTATATTTTCTTTTCTGTTCATAATTTTACCGTCGGAAACCAATTAAAACCCTAGATACTTGGAATTTATTTGAAACTAAAAGTTTTTACCGAAATCTGACATGTGGTTTAAACATAAAACGTAGATTACGTTTGTATGTGAAAGTCTAGGATAAGGGGATTCTTAATTCTTTGCATAGAGTACACAACAACAGATCTCTGTAACACAACGTGGAAAGGTCATATACCTGTGATATGACAGACACAGCGGACATGACTTTTTTATGACGCTTGAAAATAAACTATTTTTTGGCCTATACAGTAAAACGCGAGTATGCTCAGCATTTTTTCATGTTTAAACGTTAATACACTTTAGGCTATGGTGATACAGTCTTATTTTCAATTGAGTTAGTAAATTGTTCGGGCTTTTTCTCTCTATTTGAAGTTACCCTAAGGCAGCTTTTTTAACCTCCAATATAAAAGAGAGGTGTTATATGTTTGGCGCGAATGTCTGTCTGTGTGTCTGTAATCTGTAAGTCTGTTTTAAATTTGCGAATAAACTTGTTCCATTCACGTTCAACAATGTGCTGAACGTGGTCTTTGGGTTTTGCGGCTCTGTCTGCCTCGTTAGTGATAAAGCGTGGTAGTATATCTTTGCAGTTTAGGTACTGAGGGACTAAGTATGTACTCATTTCCAATTGTCACAAAACCATCGTGAGGATTTCGATATGTTTTCATCCAGAAAAGTTGTTCAAAATGATGGACTGAATCACTGTTTAAAATATTGTACTGAATTAAAAATAGCCTTGTATATTAGTTCTTTCTAAACTGGGGATATTTGAATTTTTCGGAGTCCAGTGACTTTTAAATAATATATTCCAATGAAGGCAGAACTGGTCCCCGAAAATTCATTTATTCCCTTAAATTGTATCAATACTTCACGTTACTGAATTGAAATGCCGATATAAGTCTCCGAATCAACCCGTTCCCCAATTTATTGTGAAAGCCCATTTTTCCTCACACAAACTTATCCTAGATCTCAAGGAATAAATCCTCCAATCCAGCACTAGTAGTCTATTTCTGGCCAAATAAAAGGGTTCCAGGTGAATATAAACATTTTCAACGAATTAGGCACGTAGACGAAGAAAAAATGTTTTTCGAAGCCGCCGTGAATACTTAATACTCCGAAAATAACCGCAGAATGTAGCCAAAGTTACTTTTAACTGTATTGTAAGGTGATAAGGTTGTGTTTAGCTTTATTGTTAGTCTGTCGGCGCGGTCGGGTATATACCGCTGTCGCGTAGAAAAAAAATATTGACGATTACCATGAGTTATGCAAGCCCTGAAAGGGCTTCATGGTATACGTAAATACACACATAAGGTTGTTGTAGTTTTTAACCCGCGAAAAAGAGGGATTTTATAAGTTTGACGCTATTGTACTCTCATGCAGGTCTGGGAGAAATAAAAAAAACTTAGAATGTACCAGCTGCTTCTCTTCCCACGCAGATCGTAAAAGCCGATCGAGGGAATGGGCAAAAATGCAAATCATGTTAACAGGCTATGCGGCTAGTAACCCATCACTGTATTGATTGCTTTTCCATCTTCTCGCCCACCATCACGCTAAAAGTGGCTTTTGGGTCTTGCGGCCCTGGGCTCTGCATAGAACCGCAAGACCCAAAATGCTCTGTCTGCCCCATTAGGGATAAAGACGTGATAGTATGTATGTATGTACGCTATTGTATGTCTGTCTGTCTGTGGCATCGTAGCGCTCGAACGGATGGATCAATTTCGATGCTGGTTTTTAACGTTATATAATAAATGTCAATACATGTAGGGACAAATTACACTGATTGAGCTAGACCTAAAGTAAGACTTGTGTTATGGGATACTAACTCAACGACACTATATTTTATAACAAATACATATATTTAAACATCCAAGACCCAGGACAGTGAAAAAGGCCATTTACCAACTTGCCCTGACCGGGGATGGAATCCGAGACCTCTGGGTGGCGGACTATAGCATGGTGACCACTAAGCCACGGAGATCGTAAAAGCAAGTTCCCTTGTTTTTACGTAAAAGAAACCGCTCGCCTGGTAAGAAATCTTCTAACAATGTAAGAATCACCTTACCTATATTTGATGGTTTTTTGTAGGCGAGCGTAGAAAAAATAAATTTATACTTTTTCCATAAATATTTTTTATTCTCATTCCCCTTCAAATGTAAATAATTTAAACCAATTAACTTCACAATGTAAAAGGAAATGAGAGTTTGGCCGCCCACCAATATAACTAATTTTCATTAGTATTACGGCTGTAATATTCGAGGTAATAAAGATTACGCTTGAGATTGTAATCGAAATACCGAAATTAAATGCGTATATGCACGACTTACGATAATTTTCATTTAATAAGAGTGTTTTATATTCGGAATGACTCTTATTTCTTATTTCCACAGAAGCTCGTCATAGCTACGTAAATTAAAATATGGTAATTAGAATCACTAGTACCACGTCACGTATGGATTGCCATTGTACACACTTGCAAAGCCGGAAATCTTAGAAAAAGTAAAAATTTAAAAAGAAAAAATATATTGTCTATGTCCTCTTCCTTGCGGTATTTTCATACACGTTACCTCCAAACCGTAAATAATCGTTAAGATTTTATTTTTAGAAAAAATCCTAGGTAAGTACATATATTATTATTACAAGTTTTTGTTTCACCTGTCCCGTTGTCTGTCGGTCTGTCTGTAATTACAACTTGTAAGTTGAATTTAACGCACTTCCCGGTTTCCGATTGAGCTGAAATTTTGCACGCAAACGTATATCACGTGACAATGCAATATGACATGGAGCTGATCAGATGATGAACACAGAGATGGCTATAGGAACTCTGTCAATGAAAAGATGCAACCCCATCGAGTTTGGACTTGTTTGATTTGTCTTGAAGAGCACTTAAACTTTTAAGTTTATTGATTTATTTTTTTAATAATTACTTGTTTCTAATTAATACATTTTTAGGTTGAAAACTTTTATTTGGGCCCTTCATTTGATACTTTTTATACCGTCAACGCGAGAAGATGACATCAGCTCTATTAATACAGATACATTTTCACGTCTATATCCCTGACGGGGTAGACAGAGCCCAGGGCCGTTAGGCCCAAAGGCCACCCTTAGCGTGGTGCTGGGCGTTAAGATGGAAAAGGAATCAAAATAGTGATGGGTTGCTAGCCGCATCGCCTATTACCATGATTCAAATCTCGCCCATTCCCTCGATCGGCTCTTACGATCTGCGCGGGAGGAGAAGCAGCTGGTACATTCTACGTTTTTTCTTTTCTCCCAGACCAGCATGGAAGATTTATTTATCTTTATTTTAATTCGGATATTATCACCCATACGAGGTTGAGGCTGTGCTATGCCTGTCCCTTGCCATTTAAACATAATTATTTCTCTTCCTTGTCACTAGATGGTGCTTTATTCCTATTATATAAAGTAGTACTCTTAATAAATAGTTTTACTTACTGCTTAGTTACTATAAAAGTACTTTAATAGTCTGGCCAGGCCATATTGGCAGGCATCACTGATTTATAGAATTCGCTTCTTCCCAACAACTCAAATTAGATACTTTTTTCTAAACGTCAGAAAAAAAACAGCAAAGTACCCAATTGTGTATACCCAATGCCTCAAGCAAAAAAAAAATACAAGCTAAACAAAGCTTATAAACATCAATGAGACCTCTCCAACCCATAATGTTTCAATGATGCCAATAGACCTAATGCAGGCAAAATAAAACATGCTATACTCTATTTGGTTAGGTATTTAAATAAATGTAAACAATCTTGACATGTCTTTTTATTGAACATAATTTTGTTAATTACAAAGTAATTATGTTATTAATTATAAATTACATATTACTTTGTAATTTGCAAAGGTATTGATTTATAAAGTGTATATAATGTAGCGATTTCTTATGGTGATCCACGTGAATTTTCCACTTTGCCGGAAGGCGGGCGTCGAATTAACCCTTAGCCAGGCAGTGATCACATCAGAAATATTTTTTTTTCTGACGAGCAGATGCTAGCTAGAAACCGCAAAATGTCATCCGTCTCTTGTCTATGATACAGTTGATTTCTGAACGAAAAAAAATATGCCTCTAGAAAAAAAAAACTTGACATTTCGCTTGTCAAAGTCAAAATATTGGTCGAACGGCAAATTTTTGTGAAAATTAAAAGTGAAAAAATCCCAGTAAGTGATATTATTTGTGTTTTTATAATAGCAGATAGGTTGAATTATATGTAATTTGTTTCGGTTTTACATGATATTTGTTTTTCTTTGAAATATTTACGCCGAAAGTTTGTGTTCAACATGTGACCTCTGCCTATCTGGAAAAACTTATTGTGATTATTATGTAACCACTGTCCTACAAGCGTTTATCCATATAAATAAAGGCAAAACCATATTTACACATTAAATATTTTGTATGGTAGATAGATAGGTTCTTGGATCGAAGAATAACCGATACCCTGGTGTCAGAGTCTTTTAACCACTACATCACAGAGACATTAATATTTATTAATCTTTTCAGATGAAGCGAAGTCTTCGTGACCCAGACATTGAAAAAGCCTTGGCAGACATTTACGCATCATCAGAAACGAATTATCAGACGACGATGAGACATCAGTTAGTTCATCATTATTCAAATTAAAGAATTTTCCATTTATCACTAATGGTTTTATTATATTTGTTACATTGCGGGCCCTGGGCTCTGAAGATTTGTAGCTGAACATACATATATACAAACTGACATACATACACACTTTGGCATTTATAATATTAGTAAGGATTCGACAATGCCGTTTATACCCAAAATTTTGATATCTCGGGGTTACATTGATGTTTAAATAAGGTTTTATACAAAGAAACATACAAATCTTTTCTCTTTTTAATATTAGGCTTATATGTGGATCCACCTTTATTTTTTCCATACTTACATGTTGTGACCTAACTGGGCAGTGGTCAGATCTAATCCACATCATGTATATTCAAATGGGCAGTGGTCATATCCAGACCAGAGGGTTTTTTTATAGGAAAATGTAGGAATAAAAAAAAAATTAAGAAAATAGTTTTTTTATTATCATCCAATCTACCTTATCTGTATATAAAGATAAAATAATCACCAGGCCTGGCTAAGGGTCAAAGGATTCAAGCTAAAGGTCTGCTTTATTCTTTTCAATCTTTTGCACTCCGAAATCACAAACGATGCCCCCGAGGTCTCTCGATAAAAACAGCTTAGTTCCGGAACGCGGCTAAGAATTTACTTTATGGGAAGCCATATTTTTTGTTTTGACACTGACACTTCACAAGCCACGTGACCCACAAGTGGCAGAATTCCGAAATAATCGTTCTACAATCTTACGTTAGCTATTTTGTTAAACGTAACACATTGGACGATCTAGCTGAATGATTTTCAGCTATATTACAAAACCGAGCTGTAATGCCAAACAGCTAGAGTATTTGAATAACAGCGGATTATACAATCCAACTGCGACAGATACACAGATCTGTATATCTTAGATACTGGGCACACTTTACTGCTGTTGTATCATGCTGTAATTTTTTTGGAAATAATTACGTTTTGGTTACACATTATATAATAATCTGTATACAGATAACCTTGGTCAGTCGACACATGACGTCACACAACGTACAGTCGTCACACGCTTCTCAAACTTCGTGTCCAGTTAAAGTTACCTCGAGTGAACGTTACTGTGACCAACTTGGAGTTTGCCGGACACCTAGTGTATCATGTTCCTGTAACGTTGTGCTGTTATCAAGTTATATGTGAAGTTTTAGCAGTTCTAAATTAAGTTAGACTAGGGTACTGTTTAAATTTTAATGAAGAATGAAAAAGGTTCTGGGCTCTATCCTTAGCCAGGGTAAGTTGAATAAGTGGCCAAGTGCGAGTCGGACTCGCCCAAGGGTTCCGTAGTAGCAAATAACATAATATAAAAGTCTTGTAGTATGTTTTTATTAATTTTTATATTTGAGTTGATTGAATGAAAGGTAAATTGCCGTTTATGATTTATGACGTATTAAAAAAAAACTATTTACTAGATCTTGTTCAAACCAATTTTCGTTGGTAGTTTTCATGGTAATGAACATCATAATTTTTTTTTAGTTTTATCATTCTCTTATTTTAGAAGTTACGGGGGGGGGGGGACACACTTTTTTTCACTTTGAAAGTGTCTCTCGCGCAAAGTATTCGGTTCAGAAGAAAATGATATTAGAAACTTCAATATCATTTTTGAAGACCTATCCACGTATGGGTTTGATGAAAAATAAATTTTTGAGTTTCAGTTCTAAGTATGGGGAACCCCCAAAATTTATTGTTTTTTTTCTATTTTTTTGTCAAAACCTTAATGCGGTTCACATAATACATCTACTTACCAATTTTCAACAGTATAGGTCTTATAGTTTCGGAAAAAAGTGGCTGTGACATACGGACGGACAGACAGACAGACAGACATGACGAATCTATAAGGGTTCCGTTTTTGCCATTTGGCTACGGAACCCTAAAATTGGCCTTTTAAAATTGATCTAGGTCTTGTGTGTCTATCTACAACGTGAAATGGACACACCCGTAATTAATCAAACCACGGGCTATACTAGATTACTTATTGTCGTTGTATATATTAAGGTCTAACAAAATATACTGAAACTATTTAAAGGATGAATCCAGTCTGTAGCACTTGCCGTGCCACTAACACTATTCTGTCTGCTCGGTCACACACCAGTATCCAAACGTAGTCCGCTCTCGCTAACAGCTCGCACGCAACTGACCTTTGACTATGACCATGGTATAATAAAACAGGTATTCTCTTCCCGAGATGGAACTTGACTGCGTCACAAAGTGTTTCCACTGATTGTTCTTTTCAGGAAATTTAAGGACTTTCTCAATTAGTTCATGAATATTAAAGAAAATATTAAGTAACTTAGCTATTTAGTATCTCGCAATTTTCGCGTGATTCATCAATTTAATATTTTATAAATTGATATAACGGATTATTAATTCGAAATTGCAAAAATGCATTACGCTCGGGTAATTCAATTTCACACATTGGCAACACATCAAACTGATGGCGTAGTCAAGTTCCACCTACGTCATCAGCTGTCACGGGAAGAGAATACCTTATTTTATTATACCATGACTATGACTACCTGTGTACGAGACAACAACATAGGTCGGTCGGATACGGAACACTACACAGTCCATGATACTAAACAAGTTTTCCCAAGGAATATATGTCGAAATATGAAAAGTCATTTTTGGCCTCTTATACAAGTTGACCGGTTAGCTGATCTGAGTTTGTATAAATAAATAAATAAATATATAGGGACAAATTACACAGATCGAGCTAGCCCCAAAGTAAGTTCGAGACTTGTGTTATGGGATACTAACTCAACGATACTATTTTTTATAACAAATACATATACAATGTCCTTTTTAATTAAGTACAAATATTTTAAGGGGTGGTTCAGTCCATCATTTTGAACAACTTTTCCCAATGAATGTATATGGAAATACGAAAAAAAAATTTTAGGTTTTCATACAAATCGAAGTAGTCACGTGATATCATTACTATCGAAAATGAAAATTTTTTTTTCGTATTTCGATATACATTAATTGGGAAAAGTTGTTCAAAATGATGGACTGAACCACCCCTTAAAATATTTGTACTTAATTAAAAAGGACATTGTATAGATAAACATCCAAGACCCAGGACAATTTAAAAAAAGCCATTTTCCAACTTGCTCTGACCGGGGTTCGAACCCGGGACCTCTGGGTGGCGGACCAGCATGGTGACCACTACGCCACGGAGGTCGTCGAAATGTATGAAAAGTGTATGAAAAGCCAAAACTTATTTTTCATATTTTTTCATCATATTTGACATATGTTTCATGCGGAAAGTTGTTCGCTATCACGGACTGAATTCACCCTTAAAATAGTTTCAGTTTATTTTGTTAGACCTTATATCCTATCCTACTAATATTATAAACGCGAAAGTCTGTAAGTATGGATGGATGTTTGTTACTCTTTCAAACTACTAAATGGATTTTAATGAAACTTTACAATAATATAGCTTATACATCAGAATAACACACAGGCTACAATTTATAAAGATATTGTGTGAATTAAAGTCGCGGGCACCAGCTAGAAAGTATATAATTATGTAGTAACGGTGAGTTAGTATCCCATTAAAAACAGGTTTAAAAAACTCACTTTACGGCCAGCGTAATCTGCCCTTAATGGCAAATGAAAAATACATACATACTATCACGTCTTTATCCCTAATGGGGCAGACAGAGCATTTTGGGTCTTGCGGTTCTATGCAGAGCCCAGGGCCGCAAGACCCAAAAGCCACTTTTAGCGTCATGGTGGGCGAGAAGATGGAAAAGCAATCAATACAGTGATGGGTTGCTAGCCGCATCGCCTATTAACATGATTTGCATTTTTGCCCATTCCCTCGATCGGCTTTTACGATCTGCGTGGGAAGAGAAACAGCTGGTACATTCTAAGTTTTTTTTTAATTTCTCCCGGACCAGCACAGGAGGAAATGAAAAATTGATCTCAAATAATGAGTACTTAGGTAGGTACCTACTCTATAACTCTACGAATTATTTAGCAAAATCCTTAGTATTTACTTTATTAATCCACCTTTTGTGAAACTTCAAAGCTTTATAATTTGGCCATAAAGTCACTGCTTTCAGCTTGGTTCAGCCTAATTATAAAGTCATATGGAAATCTCCAGCTTATAACAGCACTTAATACTGAGTGCTGATATTTTAGAAGCTTATTACTTTGCTTCCAAAACTCGATTCTTCATATTTAATAGCCTATTTTAAACCTTAACACAACATAAATAAGGACTTAGCCGAAATATTTTCTGAGTAAAGTTACGTCGGTTGACGATAGATGTTTTGCTGTCGCTAAATTCACTTTCATTTGATTTTGGACTCTGTAGTTACGTTACTAAGATTATATTTTGAGTGATTTCTTTGGGGCAGTTATCGTGTAATTTGTATCCATGTTGTATATAGAGCTCTTGTTTTATTAATGGTTCGGTAAAGGCGAAAAGTTATTGATTTCGTTCTTAGCGTTTTTTGGGAAGCTTCTGAGGAAAATTTCGTAATCAATCTTATCGCCAAATCTGGGTGCTTGGAAATAATTTGCTTGACGTCATAACGTTTAGAGATTGGTGATAAGGCGTCTCTTGTATTTTAGGGTTCCATACACAAAGGTTGAAAAGGACTCTATTTCTAATACTTCGTTGTCCGTCTGTCTGTCACTCTCATAAACCGTGATAGCTAAACAGTTGAAATTTTCGTATATTCTATATTCCGAAGCAGGCCATGGAGTTTTTCAGAACGTAATAAAATATGTTTTATGGCGAGGCGAATAATGAACACGCATATGTAAACAGTGAGTTCGCTATTCGCCTCGCGATTCGCGTCTTCGTGCCGCATTTACACATTCGCGCAAATCGCGAGGCGACTGACAGCTCTTTATCCCCCTTTTTTGGACAAATTTTACGTCTAACGCTTTTTCTCTTCAAGCCTCACGGCTCTGAAATGCTTTACCCGTTGACATCAGAGAAATTTTTACTAAATTCTCTTTTAAAATAAAAGTTCACGCCCACCTTTTAAACTCCCTTTCTTTATAAAGTCATCATCATCAATTCTTCTCTTCATAGCTATGTATTTGTATAACATACAATAATATAAGTAGATGTGTATGTATTTGTGTGCATTGTATAAATAGAGTATTCATTCTGATATTTATATATAGTATATATAGTAGGTATATAATATAATTTTAAATTATTTAGTAATATTTTAGAATGTACATATGTATCATCATCATTGTTTCAGCCGCACAACGTCCACTGCTGGACGTTGTGCGGCTGAAATGATACATATGTATATTGTATTGCTTTTTTGTGCCGCATAGTTTTCTCTGTTTATCCCTATGGTTGACTGGGAGAAAATGCTTTTAGCATTAAGTCCGCCATTTGTTAAAAGTATATTTGTACTTTGGAACAATAAAGTTTGATAAAATAAAATATAATCAAACTTTTAACAAAAAAAAACAACCGACTTCAATTTTTTTCATGAGATTTTTCCATATCTCCAAAGTTCTTTATCGTGTCTTCATCAAATTAATATGGGACCAACTAGGGAGTAAGGGCTTTCAAATAAAAAAAGATTCATCAAAATCGGTCCACGGTCGCCGAAGATATCGCGTCACATACATACAAAAAAAAACATACAATCGAATTGATAACCTCCCCCTTTTTTGAAGTCGGTTAAAAATAAATATCGAACACGCATATGTAAACAGTGAGTTAGCTATTCGCTTCGCCGATCGCCTCGCGATTCGCGTCTTCGTGCCGCATTTACACTTAGCACTTATATGTAAATGCGGTATTATGACATAACCTTTAACGTAGTTACGGTATTTCTTAACCAAACTTGTGATACAAAACTATAACTATGTAGGTATATATCTCAAACAAGCATCTTTACCGACCCTTGAAACTAAATACCCCTCAACGTCCATAGTTAGGAAGTTCTCAAATAACGACGTTACAGAGAAAAGACAGTTTGTGTTTGGGACTATGAGACTGGTTTTGTTCTAAGATTACCTGGTGAGAAGGAACGTTATATATGTTACCGTTAAAACCCGTTTTCAGATAGAACGCGTTATTTAGAACTAGTTTTTACATACATATAATTAACTACTGCTCAATATTGACTATCAGTTAAAACTAGTTGTTACAAGACAAAATGCGTTTTTCTGAAGTGAGTCAGTCAAAACTGTTAGACCTGTAGCTATTTGCATTGGACAGCGTCAGATTATAACCGGAGCCAAACAAAAACACGCAGAAAGTTCATCCAACACAACTGGGGAACTACTATCGTAGCAGAAGCCAGTGAATATGACATTGAAGCTTAAGCATCTATGACTGTACTGGTGGAGAGAGCGACTACAGTTTTTCAAAGTGGTGTCCTAAATAATTTCAATAAATATTTTTAGAAGTAAATCTTGCTTTTAATCCCAAATTAGTTTTTCTAGTGCTAGTTTTAACTAAAGCTTGGAGTGACAACTAGTTTTATCTGAAGATCAAATATATCAGTGGTAAATTCTAGTTCTGAGTAGGTATTTCTAGTTTTAACAAAGGCATTTAGTAAAAACTAGTTTTAACTAGGGAAAACGCGTTCTATCTAAAAAAGGGTTTTAACTGTAATATATATATAGATTGATTGCACAGCATGGCATCGGACACATGTTTTATCGTTCTACAAGCTTACTTAATTGGGGTCGGCCCTATAAAAATAACAAATAAATATATTGACATGACACAGATTCATAGAATTTATAGAATAATTAATAAACGATAGTTACTATATTTTATGATTAACACATATACAATCGGTGGTCAGACGACTTGACCAAGGTCGCTGCAAAGCGCTGGATGCAGGCCGCTCTAGATCGGTCATTTTGGAAATCTTTGCGGGAAAGGTAAATGCGTGAATGATGATGACATTCAATGCCCTTTTTGTAAAAATGATGGACTGAATTACCCCTTAAAATATTTGTAGCTACTAAAAATATATAGATTAAGAGTCCCCCGACCCTCGACTTCTCCATACAAACGTAGTCTACGTTTAATTTTGAAACCACATGTCAGATTCCGGTAAAAATTGGTAATTGTAAAGAAATTGCAATTATCTAGGGTTATAACTGGTTTCCTATGGTAAAATTATGAGCTGGAAAGAAAATATAACGATTTAGAAGTTTCCCATACTAATGGTCAAAAATGATATAAAACACTATATTCTATTTCAAGTTCATATTTTTACAGTCGGAAACTAGTTATAAACCTAGATAATTGCAATATCTTTGAAATGACAAAATTTTGCCCAAATCGGACATGTCGTTTTGAAATAAAACGTAGACTACGTTTGTATGGAAAGTTGTATTTTGGTCTAGGGTCGGGGGACCCTTAACTCCCGAAATCCAGTAAAATTTAAAAAGAGACATTTTCCAATTTATCCTGGCCTGAGGATCTAAGCCAGAACCTCCGTCGGTTTACAGATGCTACTTTAGCAATCGCCACGGAGGTCGTCAAGGTACTTACATGTCATTATGTAACATCTTTATAAACACAGTTGTGCAATAAATGATTTCTGATTCTGATTCTGATTCAACTTCCTCAATTTCTTTCTAAGATTAGGTAGGTACCACATTTGCACTAGTCCTCCATACCTTCATATCAATGTAACCTCAATCATTCTTTCCACAACAGGTGTGATAAAATCTGTAGTCCATTCGGTCAATTGGTTGGACGCCGTCGTCGGCTTGCCAACAAAGCAGCATCGGCTTTTAAAAACATACATTTTTGGACACCAATTCAACAAACGAAGTATAAAAGTGATGGTTCTATAAACATTTTTAGATGGAGCGAGAATATTTCTAAGAAAAAGAGAACGAAATAAAACCAAAGTATCAATGATGAATTTTTATTCTAATTAAATTTAAGTGGAAACATGAATTCTTATAACATGAATCTAAAGAAGAAAACACTATTATATTCTTAATTATGAAATACTTATCAAATAAACAAAATGTCTTTCTTGTTGGCGTTCAAATTATAAATAAAAAGTGTCAACTAAGGCACTGTGCAACCGAAGACATCAGTGTTTTGTGTCTGACACAAGCAATCATACAAAATACAAAAAAAAGTCTGGTAAATCTTACAACGACTTTGTAAAGATAAGATCTTTGAGTGTGTGTCAATTTCTCCAAAGAAGGTATTTTCCAGTGCGAAAAGAATTTTTAATGATAAAGAATCTTTGATTCTGTGTAAATTTCTCCAAAGATTGTATAGCACTGTGCAAAAAAATTTTTTAAATTTTTTAATGATAAATGGACCTATATAACCCGAAAAAGATTTGACCAAATGTGAAAAAACGGTTTTTGTAATGAAATATGGCACCAGATGGCAGTCCAAACAGTGAAGTCAGGTACAATAAGCTGCTGTGACGGTGCAAAAGAACCTGTAAAGTGATGGTCCAATCACAACAGTAGAATAGACCTGACGTCACTGTGCTACCCATCTGGTGTCACATAATTTTCGAAGACTCTAATGAGGGTTTCTCATTTGGGGTTCAATGAGGGTCAAATTTGATCAGCTGATTCAACCCTTTATTTTAGTAAACATTTTTGTTGTTGTATTTAGTCATTTTTATATGGCTGAATTTAATTTGGTATATAAAATTCGCTCTGAAAAAATACCGTATACAGTAAAACACGGCAATTTATGTTATGATGAGCTTGTGTACAAAAAACACTAAAGTCTAAACAGTGCGCAGCGGCTAAAGTAAGCCATCGAATATGGCACTATTCGGTATTCACAACGATAACACATCCATTAGTAATGAAAAACAAAACAGTATTATATAAATTACGCAAAATATAATCACAAACATTTAATTTCGCAAATTGTGCCGAAAACGAGCTTAGGGGGCGAGAGAGGGCGCCACAGTCTAGCAGTTACAATAATTACAATTTACAGTTTAATTTAAAATTCAAAGTGAGAACGTGGAAACAATTGCGCCTTATGGCGAGGGTATTACCGATATTGTTCTTTTGTTTTCGAAAAATTTCATGTTTGGAACAAAGTACAAAGTTATTGTGTTTATAAAAATCTGCGTTCTATAAGACATGATCACACACATATCATCATAGAGAAGTCATTCTTCTAAATGTATCATCTATTTCGTGTGTGTGAGTGGCCAATACTGGTGTTAGATTTAATAATAAGGCTTGATGACTGCCATACCCGAAAACAGCTGCGACCAACGGCCTTTTGAAGCACGAAGGAGCTCGAATAGTTTATGAAACTTTTCGTCCTCCATCGAAATTATGTGTAACTAACAGTAACTATTAACTATTTCCGAATTGTCTTTGTTCAGGAATCAGGGAAAATATATGTTTTCACGAGTAAAAACGCTCCATTCAGTAATTGTCTTTTTAAAAAACGTTTAAGTTAAAGACAGTAAAAAAAAATTCTGAAAAACCAACCATTCTAATTTCGTTCCGTTTTCAGTGTTTTTGTAATACCTAGTAAATTAGCATTTACTAGACACTGCGAAAATCTTTTAAAATCTGTTGTTAAATCTTCCAAGCTTCTATGTTACCATAGGCACAGTTACCTATATATTATGATTTTTATAACAATTACAGCCTTGACCATAAATAAAGCCTGAAAAAATCACTACCTTATTATTGTAGGTTTTGCAGCTTGTAGCGTCCACGCTCCACCACCTCTACAATATAAGCTCGCCAGTGCCAAATGTAATCCTACTTATGTTAAAACGTGTAACAATTACTTGTAACTGTAATTTAAAACATACTTTTACAATTTTATCTTTATTTCATTATTTTGAGAAGGCACATGAAAATTTTCTTACGAACAAACAAATTAAGGGTGCTGTGAAAATTCGTCATTTGTCACTAAAAAGCAAACGCAAGAGTTACTTGCTCAATAAAAAAAGAAACACTGGGATTTCGCTTACGATCAGCCAAAACCTGTTGAGTACAAAATGAACTATGTAGACATATTCCTCTCCTTTATAATCTGGCAAAATACGAAAGAGATGGAATGTAAAAGTAATTTGTCGCACTTTTTCATTTAACAGCTATATTGTCTCATCTCTTTATTATATTGCCTTATAATAGAAGTCGGCAACATTTAAAACATAGATCTATGTGCGCAACAGAGCTGGCACATTATCGAAATTCGCAAAACAGTGGCCATACAGTTCACCGCTTACCGTAACACTTGTAACATAATATGAACAGGTCTTACACACTATATAAAAATACAACAATCGGATGGGGTCCATACAACAAATGTCAGACAAACCCCACAGTGGTACCTATGTGATATGCCACAGTAAATCCTTATTTGTACATGCTACTTTAAAAAATCGTCTATGTAAATTAAAACTCAATATTTGGGTTATTTTCGAGAGGTTTCTGACTGACAATCCAATTTAACCTCCCGATTGCTTACAATTACGTATTTTGATCCCGAAATAGATAATCTTAGAGCCAGCATTCGATACAATGAAAGTAAATAGCATGTTACATTAGGCGTTTATATACATCGTATAGCCTATAGCGATAACAATAGGTATATTTGCGATGGTCTGGAGTAAGAAGACATTTAAATATCAGAAGAAATATTCAAAATCATTATGATTTATTCCCGAACATATAGATATTATATTAGAGGGTAGGATTATTTCTATAAAAAAATACGTTTGACGCCTCTTATATATTTGTATTTTAAAAGCACTATCGGAATTTTGAGAGGGATCAAGTATAACGAAGGCAGATAATACTTGAAATTAAGTTGTCAATAGGGTTAAAAAGGGACCTTTGACATGGGTTGAATATCGAAGGGTTACCTTTCAAAGAGGACTTACTCCAAATCATCCAGCAAACGTAGATACAACAGGAACAAAATCTGCATACTAACACTACACTACAAGTAAGAAAAATATATAAATATACTTCTCATAGAACTAATTTGTCAAAGCTCGTGAAAATATTTTTAGTAGTCACAAGAAGTTGTCTTTTAAAATTTATTAACTACAAAGTAACTAACAGTAAGGGCGCATTCACATTGTATCGTCACGACAATCGCGGTCCTTTATAAAGTACGTACTACACGTAGAAGAACGTAGCCATTTTAGAACAAACGTTTTCATATAAGCAACGACTCAACTGTTGAAACGACGTAATGTTAATTTGACCTAAAGAAAATTTATCAAAAATTATCTCCGAAAAGTGTTATGCAAAATTTCAAACAATCCTCAAGTGTCAATTGTTTTTTCAAACCAAACTGGGTACTTAGAACTAGAAACACGCAAACTTAATAACAAATAAAAAAAACTTACTCATGTCTTTAGTATCTGCTGCTTCAAAAATTTTGAAACCATGTAGATTTTATGTAGGTATTAGCGAAAAGTAAGATTAGATATACATAGAAATCTCCTATTGGTTGTTTTCTTTTTTAAATATAAAATAAGGCTTTATTCACATGACAGATTTGCTGAAATGTGTTAACGCTGATGCAGATCAATTGAAATAGCTGTCTTTTTTATAACAATCGACACATTTTTTAAGAAGTTAGTGAAACAAATAGTATAAATGCATATCACAACTGGCCTCGAATGGTGTCAAACGTAATAAAAATCGGGATAGCTGCACCGTTCTTAGCAAAGTTACCGTACTATATGTATGTAAAGTACAAAATTTCGTGGGTTACCCCTATATATTTGTTAAAACATGTCACTACACAAAACTATGGAAGCCAAACGTGACGAGCGCTAGAACGTCGTCTACAAAATGCGACATATTTTTTTATTTTACCCCTATGCATTATATTTTATAAACATACGCGTCTAACATTACCGAGATAGCTTTTCTATACGTTTTAAAACAGTGGTCCTATTATAATTTAAATTTCAAGACGATAAGAAAATATACCCGTGGTCCAAGTTTGATCGAACTTAAAATTCTGAGAGTTCCCAATAGTTACTTTTGATCAAGTTGTCCTTAAGCTAATTTTGTTAAAACGGGTTTGAGTTAATCTACTCGAAGTTTAAACTTAACTTAGAATTTAATTAAAATAACTATTGGTAAATCTCTGTGGTAAAATTGCCTAAATTCAAATCGTAGGAAATTGTAGAAGAGCTATCCCTTTAAAAATGATTTTATTTTTATATTAATATCCATATGATTGTGGTTCTGACCCTGCGTCGTTAAAGCGATAAAACTATTTTATGGTATCGTTATCATTACAAATCGTTACATCTTACCTCTACGCTACAACAAGCTTGACGAAACATTCTAGGCCGATAGGAACTGAACACTGATGAAATAAAAGCTAAAGTTAAATTCTAAACAAGTCAAAACCTATGTGTGCTCTAAAGAAGACTAAAATTTGGAGACAGAAACAAAGACAGTGCCGCAAAGAAAAACGCTGAAAAATATGTCTATCCTTATTCTAATTCTCACTTATTTTACAAACTTACCTCAGCACTGTAAGGCCCCGGTCACATAGAAAGTGCTAGCGCGTGCGTGAGTAGGGGCGCGGGTTGTTTCACATAAAAACAACACTTAGAGGAACGAGCAAACTTAGGTGGGTCATATAGGGTGGACCACATGCTATCGCCATCCAAAATGTGATCTCAGGACAATGAAACCCGATACAACAATCAGTCGATAAAGTGACTGTCTTGTGTCAAAACGTATGCCAAAGTAGTGCGAGCGTATTTTGCTTTAATGCCTGCTAATTCTATCAAGCAAGTATGACACAAAGTGAGAGCCATCAACCTCGCAATAAAATGACCCACCTCGTCCTATTGATGTTGATCGAAGTATCTAATAAAATACAGTATTTTGAGTTTGACAATTTACGATTTCTTTATTATTGAGTCAACCGTAGTAAACCATCCACAAGCTCATTCCATAATAATTAAATATAGTGTTTAAGTTTGCGCCGCGCTTTCTATATGTGGAGCGGTTAGTAATACATAACAGCCAAGTGAGTACCAATGTTGTAGTTTTTGGCGCCCCGCCTTTGAATTCAGCCTTCGTAATTTTCATATAACAACTATGTCTTTATGATCTTTAAAAACAGCATTATCGTCTTTATTACCTATTTTGTTAGGCATCATAATGTTATACAGAAGCAGCCTTAACTATTGATGATTTATAATGTATTGCTCAAATAAAGATTATGTAATGTTTGTTAGAAATAACGTTTCATCGAAACAGATATTTAAGAGATAACATTTAATCGAAATAGATTTTGCACAGTCACGTTGAAGCGTGATTTCTAAGAATTGTTATGGTAATAAATTATATTCAATTTAAAATAAGAATACGTTTATCATTTTGCTACGTTGGTTGTAATTTTGCTGATTGCGCGTCGATTTTACAAGTGACTTCATGAAAAGATAAACATACACTAGTCGAATTAGATAGGATGATTCTGCATAACATTATTAGGTATTTTGATACAATGTTTCCGTTTTAAATATTGATACGGTTTGAAGTTGACATTTCTACATCATTACTGTAGATATCGCGGGTCGGTACCGCGTTAGGTTGAGTGGAGAATATTCGAGGGTACTTGTCTGGCCAGGGCGCCTCCGCAGTGGTGTCGTGTATGAACGAGTGTACTATGAGCTTTCTGGCTCGTCCCAATCTACGCTCGCCCACTGTGGCAGCTCCGTCTCGTACTCCCAGCCTGGTCCCTGTGAAAAAATTATACTTTTACTGATAGATATATTATATAGGGACGAATACCTAGGTATTCAATACTAGTATGCGCTGATCGAAGAGTTCATAAAATGACAAGATTTGTAAGGATCCTAGGAAGATTGATATTTATTTACGTCGAATAGCTGAGTTTATACTGCCCGTCAAGCCGCTCAGCGTGCTCGCCGCGCTCGACATATTTCTCGTTTACCTTGTATTTTTAAGAATGTAGGTACATGACTCGGCCTTGGGTCAAGGTATATACCACACAGGAAAATCATAGCTGTGTTGGTAGGGTCGCAGTGCGTCCGAATCGCTCATGGAGCCGTTCGGCGTGTTCGCCACGCTCGGTAAACCTCTATATTTCCCACTTACCTTGTATTTCCAAGCGTGCAGATACATGACCAAGTCCCTCGGCCTCGGGTCGCGGTACCGCACCCGACACTCATAGCAGTGTGGGTCAGGCGACAGCGCGTCCGAACCGCTCGTCGAGCCGCTCGGCGTGCTCGCCGCGCTCGGCGCTGCTACGGGCGGCGTGCAGCCGGTCTGCGTTGCAACTGTCACTTTGTCGGACTGAGAATGAAAAATGTGTAACATTAGCTTTATTTGAGGGGACTTGACGTGATACAAATTGCGATTTACCCTCGAATTCATAAAAAAATAAGCACTCTTTTAATCAGTCAGATAATAGTAATACCAGTAAAGTAAGTAAAAAAACGTACGATCTATAGCATACTTAACATACTTACTATATGACTGATATACCAATCTTTACTTATGAGGGTAATTATAGTTTGACCCATTCACATTATAAAAGAAGTTTGCACTGACATTTTAGACTATAGACTATAGACAAACGCCACCTCCGTCAAGGCGTGAGGGGTGTATCCTCAGACCAATCTGTAGACAGACCCATGGAAATGCTGCCAACCAGTACCTTCAAAGGATATTGGAGACCGCGAAAAGTTTAAAAGAAAAAGACGTAATGCGAACCCCGGACTCCAAAGCTCCAAACTGAAAAACGCAGTAACGCGCGAAGAAAATACAAAGAATCCAACAAAAGCACAAGCAAATAGAACAGACTCAATATACATGAGTACAAATAGCATGAATACAGCTCCTGTATCCAACAGACAGTGAAAAAGCATTGCTGTAATATGATAATGAACGCCGGAGTAATTAAGTGCTGCTGTCTGAGGGTTTTACACTTTTTACGGAGGGAAAAAGATTCTTCTTTTGCCTTCATTTTATTTTTTGTTTAGGTACTTCCTAGCTGTTGTTTTGCGGTATCACTAGCTTTGAGAATACATGAGTATAATAGTAATAGTTTATTATTTTGTGTAAGTATTCATTAAATAATGTTTTTTTTAATACTATACTTTTCCAGAACTCAACAGATGGATTGTCATATTTTTAAATAATTTAGGGATCTCTTGAATCGGTTATAGTGAGTAATCTACCAATTTAAGTAGTGTTAGTGGCGGGTGCACACGGGTTGCTGGTGGCAGGTATGCTGAGACTAACAGTAGTGGGTTGGCGCCGGCCGACAATAGCTTGCATGAACTAACTGGTGGCGGAATCACACAAAGTAATTTAAATCACATAGTATGTAACTTTGACTTCCGCAAAGTAACACCTGAATCTATTAACTATGTAAACTTTGAATAAATTTGACAGAATAATCAACGCATTTTACTACATTCATGAATATAGCTGTTTGTGCATAAAACAGCGAATGGGAGCACAATATGAATATAAAATAAAGACGACAAAACCAGTTAAACCCTCCAATACGAAATCCTATTTCTTTATAAAAACTTTATTGGTCCACAATATACAATTATTTACAATTGGCGGACTTAACGCTAAAAATACTCACATGTATTATCATGATGCTTAGTAACACCGTGACAATATAAGATCCTGCCTACATCAAGACATCTGGCTGAAAGGTCACCTTTAGTAGAAATAAACCTACAGCTATTACAGTTACAGCCCTTTCCTGCTAGAACAAAGGCCTACCATTCATAACATTCACAGAAATACACAAAAGACGACGTTATTAATATTAACCAAATCAGAGGGTGACAGAAGGGCCCAAGCAAGAGGCTTTAATATTGCAATTTGAGTCAGAAATTCATTGTTTTGTCCCGTGTAACCTTTGTCCTGAACCTCCGAAAAGTGTTTGTAACGAAATTGTGATACCTTGTCTGTCTTTATAGAATTACTGGAAGGAATATTATACTCTCACCAATTAATTAATAGAGTCATATTCGCTCACAAAGTGTTCCATACTATTTTCTATAAAAAATCACGTTTGTTGTATGGGAGCCTCACTTAAATATTTATTTTATTCTATTTTTAATATTTGTTGTTATAGCGGTAACAGAAATACATCATCTGTAAAAAATTTAACTGTCTAGCTATCACTCAGTGGAATCTACCAAACAATGTCGTCGTAGAAACTGAAACGGTTCACCAACATTCGATTGGTCAAAAGAATCTTTGAACATCTTTTCATCTAAAGGACTTTTCACCCACAAACGTTTGGCCAACATAACGTCAGTGAATGCTTAATCAATAGAATGTTATAACTTTTCACCCAAAGAATATTTGACCCATGCATGCATGAATAAATATTTTGCATAGGAATAGGTTTTTTTTTGGAGATCTAAGATCTAGAAATGCCGACTTACCCAAGCAACTACGTAACTGCATAAATTATACAGTGAATTTATTACATTTTACAAAATACTTCGCTAAATAAATACCTGTGTTTTTTTAAATATATAAAGCCTTATTTCCGTTAGATTCGTTTTTAGGTCTTTTTATTCGATGTTAGTGTAAAACATAGAAATATTAAAAAAAATATACGGAGTCGAATTATAAAGATATTCAGTCAAGCGAAGTCGCGATCACTGGCGAGTCGCCTACAATTTATCATTCAGTAATGCTGACATATTATATCAGAATCACTGAAGCGTCAAGTCGTAGGCTTCATATGATATGCATGTTCTCTGGAGAAAGATATTACTCGGTCGGGTTATAACTTGTTTATATGGTCGGGCTTTCGGTGTACTTATGTGACTTGCGAATTTCGATAATGTCACCCCTTTATACAACGTGGCAACGGTGGGTTTTGTTATTTATTTACCAATTTAAAAAAAATCGGAACATGTTTATGCAGACATTGGTTTACTTGCCCCTTGCGTATTAGGAATGCTTTTATAATTTTGCCAACCCTTATTAGCCTAGTTTATCGATTTAATGCTGTATCGGCCAACTAACAGTCGGGATTAACTATTATATCGGGATATACGACCATTCCGACTTGGCAAATTCAGTGACGTGAATCGTATGTATTAAAAACCTAGAGTTATAAAAATGAAATTGGCTTGCAAGGCACTTCTAGGTATCTAAACGAAGAGGTGTCGAGTTCTGACGCGAGCTAAATTAAACCATATCGCTAACGACATTGAGTAGATATTTCTTTAAATTCCTTTGCTGAGTAAGACTTCTCCACGTGAGTTACTTGTACATATTCTGTGGTATGGTGTGTGAAAAGCAAACAGGCATGTTTGATTTTGCCGCCTGCTTACAGCAGAATGGTAATTTTGCCGCCCCCTTAATCTTATCATATGCAATGTGCCGCAGCGCCTCTAGATTAGGGTCTGCTTAACGATTTGTTATCTAGACGTTTAGCATAAAGGTCTGACGAGGGTTAGGAAAAGTCCATAAATAGTATTCGCGAGTTAGGTCAGCCAACAGGCGTGAGGAATAGGAAAATATTTTTGGCCCATCGGTTAGATTATTAAAAAATATTGTACACGTATTTTTTTTCTCCGATAAAAAAAAAAATTAAAAAAAAAGTCACACGACCTCACGGCCAGATACGAGTTTTACTTACCTAAAGTACACAACTTACATATACAATGTCCTTTTTAATTAAGTACAAATATTTTAAGGGGTGGTTCAGTCCATCATTTTGAACAACTTTTCCCAATGAATGTACACCGAAAAACGAAAAAAAATTTTGGTTTTCATTCAAATCGAAGTAGTCACGTGATATCATTACTATCGAAAATGAAATTTTTTTTCGTATTTCGATATACATTTATTGGGAATAGTTGTTCGAAATGGTGGACTGAATCACCCCTTAAAATATTTGTACTTAATTAAAAAGGACATTGTATACGGTACCTATCAATAGCCAATAGACCAAACTCCCGAAAAGTTGGGAAAGGGGGACAGCATTAAGTTGTACCCTTTGTACTATAATCTTAAGATTTTAAGTGCAATAAATAAAATAAAATAAAATAAGGCTGTTAGCAGTTACCTTGGCATCGTTCGAGTCATCGTTCAGCTGCGGCGAGGCGATTGGTGATGGTTGGAGAGTGCAGGCAGGGGATGAGCAACTCATCTCACTCTTCATCTCCATTGGGGCTTCCGCGCCGCTCGATGGGCTCGGGAGAGTTGCTGGGAAAAAATCCAAATATTACTTTCGATTTTTTAATAAAAACTAATTACACACACATGATTAAAATTACACACTCAATACACACACACATTACTAAAATTAGTGAGACGCAGAAATTATTAAAATTTGTATCGGGTTACTCTCGTATAGAGTCAGCTACTGCCGACGTGTTTACTTATTTTAATAGTTAACTAATTTTAATAATGACTTTCGATCATCATCGGAGTGAGTGTTAGGAGCGTAAACCCGACTGTTTCGCTATACTCCCTGCTCTTTCGATGTAAAACGTATGCAAATCACACTGATATATATTATATAAAGGCGAAAGTTTGTGAGTGTGTGTGAATGTATGTTACTTCTTCACGCGCAAACGGTTGGACCAATTTTGATAAAATTTGATATGCAAGATGCTGACACCCTAGATTAACACATAGGCTACTTTTTCCGCGGGGCGTAGCTAGTCCTACTAATATTATAAATGCGAGAGTGAGTTTGTACATTTGTTTGTTACCTCTTCACGCTTATACTGAACCGATTTGGATGAAATTTGGTATAGATATAGTTTGAGACTCGGGAAAGGACATAGAGTACTCTTTATCCCGAAATTCCAACGAGGAGCGAAGTCCGCGGGTACAGCTAGTTAACAATAAGTTTATCAATACATCTCACATATGTAAGTTTTCATGATATAAATAAAGAAATATGTTTGTTAATCATTATAACGGAAGGCAATATGTTACTTACGGGTCATAACAGATGAAGGCGTGAGTCCAGGTGCGGGAGATTCCAGTCTTGGGGATGATTCCCGTGACGCCGGGCCCGTATCGTCATCTTCACCCACTGCTGAGACAAATGAAAGATATATTTAGTTAGTAATAGACTAAGAGGGGGCCGTATGCAACCCTACCTCATCGAGCAACAAAATGTGACATATTTAGGGTGTTGCATATTAAAAAGATATGTCTTAATGTACAGGGTTGCATGGGCCTAAGCTGGAGCATTTTATACAGACTAAAAAGTGCTAATTTTTTAGTTAGTAATAGACTAAGAGGGGGCCGTATGCAACCCTACCTCATCGAGTAACAAAATGTGACATATGTAGGGTGTTGCATATTAAAAAGATATGTCTTAATGTACAGGGTTACCTGGGCCTAAAAAAAGTGATTTTTTTTTTCATCGAGTAGCAATTAGGTACGTAGTACATTCGATAGTCCTTATCAAGAAGTGCCAAAATGTATAGAGTTGTATCACCTAATCCTGGTACTTTCGTGAGTCTGGCCGATTTTACGTTGGCTTTTTTTTTTAATCCCTCGTCAGGCGCTGCCGCCTTAAAACGGAATGGCAGCGGCTGACAACGCCCTTTCCTTGTCAAAACATAGTCAGTTTTTCTATCTACGAAATGACTTGATCTTGTGTATGTGCATCACCGATGGTAGCCGGTGGACGTGGTTAGGTCGATCTCACTATGCAATCTGACCACGGATACAAAACGACTGCTGCCATTCCAGTCCAGGGGTCAGCTCAGACTAAGACGCGACGCGACGCGATGTGGTGTGCACATTTGAAGTAAAATAGAACTTGTTAACTACACAAAAAGATACTTAATTCTGCGAAACTTTTCCGTGCGATGTGCGTGTACACTGAAATTTGTATCATTTTGAGTAGTACCACAAAATAAGCACTAGTACTCACTTACATAAGTCTTACTCAGCAAAGGAATTCAAAGAAATATCTACTCAATGTCGTTAGCCATATGGTTTAATTTCACTCACGTCTGAACTCGGCACCTTTTCGTTTAGATACCTAGAAGTGCATTGCAATTTCATTCTTATTACTCTAAACATACGATCCATGTCACTGAATTTATCACTTCGGATTGGTCGCCGCGCGTATAGTTATAATGTAGGTATATTTTCGATACCTAAACGGGGAGTGCCACAGGCATGGTAGTGCACAAGTTCTATGTTTCTTCAAAGTGTCCGCAACATCGCGTCGCGTCGCAACCCAGTCTGACGTGACGCTAAGAAGCAAATGTTCGCGTGGTTCTTTCAGTTACCTTTATCATCGGAGGCTGGCTTCGAGAAAAGCAGATCATCATCAGCCGCGTCTACTCCCAGCCAGTTCTCAGCGTTGTGAATAGCAATGAGGTCTCGCACCAACTGCTCGTCCGTCTTGCCCCCAGTATCACCCCCCTTACCCCGGAGGGGACCGAATACTGGGTGGTTGTACAGCGGGTCGTTCACCACTGGGTAACCTGTTGATGAGGAAGGTAAAAATTAGTATGCCAAATTACTTAGGTACAGTAACTTATGGTGTAAATAATTGATATTTGAATACGTAATTGCTTTTCCATTAGAAAATAGAACTGATTGAACACAGGCTATACTAGATCACTATAGTATAATGATAATAAAATAACAGTCAAAAAACAAAAAAGGAACGACAAATTGCCCGGGCGGCTGCACACTTTTGTATGGATATTTTTTTTAGTTTGTTCGTATATTTTGATTTATTACGGGTATGTCCCTTCCACACTGTATAAATCAGTAAATACAGGAATCTGCTGGAATTAAAACTAAATTAAAAAATATATAGAATCCGAAGGTATAGACAACATCTGTACGATGTTGTCTATACCTTCTGTGTGGTTTCCAGCAGAGTAGAATAGGCCACTCCAAGTCCTTCCGTGGATGTGGTAGAAGGCGACTTAGGAAATACAAGCTAAACAAAGCTTATAAATATCAATGAGACCTCTCCAATCCGTCTGGTCAGCGTGGAGAGTGTAGGCCAAAGTACACTAGCTGCTCTAGCCAAGTATGGCTCTGGTAGTAAAGAGAGGGTCGTGCTCCTGCAGTGGAGACAAAAAGGCCTGATGATGGTGATGATGTACATTTCGTGGGGCTTTTTTACGCTTTGTATTTATTTTAGTTCGCTGATCACAAACTTCTATTATAGTAAGTGATATAAAATTTTTGTGTCATATTTTCCCTTACACAAACTGTTTCAGCCGAACTTTAATATCGCTATTATCACACATCTGCTTTACATTTCGCACTAGGCAACAAAACAGAATGGCTAATCTATGTAAAGTGGTCCCTGAATTAGTTCTATCCATTAAACAAAGGCCTGTGAATGGCCTTTCCCTCTTGTTGGGATCGAAACTCGATCTGGGGCTTGTAGTGCGACCCTCTCATTTTATCAGTACTTACTGAATCCTTAAACTTCTTAGTTGTCCGAATTATTTATGTATTCCTAGTATTACAGATACACTATCACGGCTTTATCCCTAACGAGGTAGACAGAGCCCAAGATATTTCGCTGAGAGTTCGCTAAAAATACATATACAAACTCTTGTGTTGCCAATTTTTTTTCAATGGTTTGCCATTAATTATCCACTGTCTATCGTCCCGGCACGGGTATATATATAACATAAAAACCTAACTTCTTAAAATAATACCGAAGTCATTGGACAGTGACATTCTATTTCTGTGTCAAACCAAATTAGACTCTATCATCATACATTAATGCTCAATGTTGCCTGACACTGAAACGCAGATACGCAGTAACGTCCTTCTTAAGTAATACTTTTGGAGTAACTCCCCTATTTCTTAAACTACTTCTACTTAATTTATTTTTAATATAGTGAATAAGATGTACAAAATTCAGCCTAGGCTATGAGTTAAACGTAAGATAAATATATATTTACGGACAAATCATAGAGATTAACCTAGCCCCAAAGTAAGTTCGAGATTTGTGTTATGGGATACTAACTTAACGATTCTATATTTAAAAAAAAATACATATATAAATAAACATCTAAGACCCAAGTCAGCTGCGATAGATGGATTGATTGCATAAAGCAGAATGCAAATTCTGTAAAAACAAAGCCTGAAAAGAATTTCTATCTGCATGCTAAAATAGCGATCTAGTGAAATATTCTAACTATGCTCCAATCTATTGTTCAATATGCTCACTATAAAAATGTGCATTTTTCACATATTAGCTCTCGGACATATTCAATCTTTTATAAAGATGGAATGCGCAATTGTTCATACTAGAAGGAAACCAGTTATATTATCTTGGAAACAGAAGTCTAATTAGGGTGGAGCGTCGTTGTATGGAGAAAAAAAAAGATTGCTTTAGCGATGTTGAATACCAACGAAAAGTTGCATTAGGGTGTACTATTAACAAATATATTTTCATTTTATTTTTTGGACATATGTTTTAGCCCTCTACCCTCATTTGAAAATTGTGATTTTTTCAGAATTTTCGAAATTTTATATAGCCGGCTATTATTAGTTAAAGCCTATATCTTGCATGTATTTTATCATATAATACTATTTTAAACACTAATTAGCTAAAAAAATAAAAGAAGTTACTTCTATAAATATAGTGAAATATTAAAATAAGTTAAAAAAAACCGTGAATGACACATCGAGTGACTACATGATATTATAATATCGAATAGTCCTCTGCATTAAAGTTCATGTGTTCTGTTCTAAATATTCTAAGCAGAGTTTAGATTTTTTTTGCTCCAATCTTCCATCAAAGTACCTACGTAACAAAGTAAGAAGATGCTTTTTTTTCCGAATAACTGTCTCTGCTTTGAATTCCTTCTCTCATTATTTATTTAGCCCGGCGAACTTTGCTCCGATTTATTACTTTTCAGAATCTTCTGAGGTTCTTCAATGAGGAAACCATTGTCTTATAACATTGCACTTGCGACTCCTGCTGCCGAACGATCAGAAATGCAGTAACGGCACATACTTCGGCTAGCATAGGAAGAGACGGTATATTTATTTTAGTTTATGTTTGTGCTGAAACTGTGCACTTGGCTGGTGTTCTGCTAAATGTAGAACAGAAAAAGTTCTAAAGGAAGTTTGTTCTTTGTTTTTTGATGATGAAAAGCTTTTTTGAGTATATACCAGAACTTTGGATTGATTTTCGTCTTCTTATAATTTTTATTTTATTTTTTCATTTGTATGCGTTCTAAACTGGCTATTGCCATCTTTCTCACATTTCTTAAATCGTAAAGAAATAGATTTCTAGCTTAGGAACTTTCTTTTCGTAAGAACCAATACATTTTTCAAAATCGTTACATTTTGCAGGGAAAAATATCAAATAACTTTAATATACTCTTGTTTTTATATTCATTTAACTTCATTTCAATGTTCTTAGTTGGTTTTGATCCTGGGTAATCAATGAAATATAAAAACTTGTCCAAAATGCTTTGTAACAGCTTTTTTATACGTTGTATGGTAAAGACAGGCAGCAAAGCTGTAGTCCAAATTTCAACAATTTCACGAACATGTCAAATACTCGTGAGATCGCAGGTTGTTTTTAATTTCTTCAGTTTATTCTCAGGCAAAGGATAAACTTAATTACGTTGACTGTTGTCGATAGCACCGATTTATTTAACACACTTACAGATCCAAAAAAGGGACAGTTAATATCATTTCACATTAGTTTTTTCGACGTTTTGATATTTTTTTATGAACTATGCAATGGTAGAAAACTTTTTTTCCTAGATGATCTCTCTTAAATATAATATAAGAAAGTAGACATAAAAACAGTCATCAAAGTTAACAATCACCTTACAAAAGTAAGCGCCAAGTGCAGTCTAATAAAATCAAATTTTGCTAACTTTCGCAATCGTTTTTGTTAATCTGTGTTATGTATTGACGTTTATTAACATTTTTTATTGAAATTTAACTATATTAAGAGTAGGCAGATAAAAATTTAAAACAAAAAAGATGTTGTGTTTAAATTATACGATTTTTTTAAAATAGGTCGATTTTACTTATTTTTCAGATGTTTGAACGTCGGTAGAGGGCTATAAGTAGGGTCCAATATTTTTTTTATTATTTTTCCCATAAATCTTGGTACCTATTGCAACTTTTTGCACCTATTCACTTATGAAAATCGAAAAAAAGACATGACGCTCCACCCTATTGTAGGTATATCAACTTGTTTTTATGTCCTATTATTTTACCCACGAAAGTACAAACAGTTCCATGATTTTGCCATACCCATAATAGAATAACAGTTGACTAAAATAAGTTTAGTCGTTCCGATTGAAGTTAGGTCTAGCTAGACGTTAGTTGAAACAAAGCACGCGCAAGCGTCAGTGTCACACAAAAAGTGACGTGACATACCATTATACAAAATATTATATCTTATACCTTTAAACGAGCAATTCTTGTATGTATGTATGTATATATATATATATATTTATTTATAAATTTCTGTGATCTCGAAAACGGCTCTTAACGATTTCGCAGAAAATTTGTATATGGGGGTTTTCGGGGGTAAATAATCGATCTAGATTAGTTTTATGTTTGGGAAAACGCGTGTTTTCGAGTTTTCATGCGTTTTTCTTACCACGCAGAATATGGTCGCTAATTTCGTCGCGCCGCGACCGCCTTGATTTAGCTCAGTGGTTAAGGATAGCGACCACTAGAAAGAGTGTTACGGGTTCGAATCCCACTCGGTGACTTACTTTTGTTTTTATTTTATGTTCAAGTTTATATATAATTTTTTATTTTGTACTGGTTTTAGACAAGTTTAAAAAAATGTTTGACATGTAACCGACCGAGCAAAGCTCGGTCACCCAGGTACTTAAATTAATAAAACATTGAAGGTTAAGTACCTTATACCTCTATATATGTAAAGTCTGTATTGTGTCAAAAATATATGAAAA
This sequence comes from Acrobasis consociella, assembly GCA_963555685.1. NCBI lineage: Eukaryota > Metazoa > Arthropoda > Insecta > Lepidoptera > Pyralidae > Acrobasis > Acrobasis consociella. Next base: position 3,943,311 of record OY743106.1, read on the forward strand.
CACTATGTTTAACCATTTAGGTCCTGGACCCAGGCCTGGCCTTGGACTAAACTAGGGCGGATCTAGAGGGGTATGGTGGGGGTGGGACCACCCCCCTGAATCCACCCTAGTTTAGAACACACTTCAAAAAGTAGAAAACTCACCCAAATACTGCAGATGCACTCTGATTTGATGCATCCTCCCAGTTTTCGGTCGGCACAGCACCACACTGGTATTTGACTTCACATTGTACCCCAGTCTCTTGAACACCGTTGAACAGTCTTTGCCTTTCGGAGACACTTTGCAAACACCAATCTTGTAACTGACCACTTCTATCGGTTCTTGACATTCGATTTCATCACTGTTGGAGAATAATAAAGAATAAGAAGTCATAGTAATTATTTCATTTCAGTGTTGTTGTTTATGAAGGTACATAATTATTTGTTGTAAACTTTAAAAATATTTTACTCGTAGGAACTAATTAGGACTTAAGTAGGTACACTTTAGTTATTTTCTGGAATGGAAATGATTTCATAATTTTTACGAAAAGCCTTCATCTAAAAAAGTACTGATCCTCCATGGATTGCTTTTTGTTTAAGAAAGAGAATGCATTAAGTTTGCCTAATGCTTTTAGCTCAACAAAGTTCTAAATAAATAATAGCAAGAATTTTTCAAGATTTTCTCAAATATTTAACTAACGCCAAAAACTCACTCTGGGAACTCGCCGTCGACTCGGCAGACGTACTCCTTCTGCACCTGCCTGTTCCTGATCTGATGTTCCATCTGTCTCGCCTTCTTCGGACTCCTCCCGAACAATAGCAGTCCTGGTTGCAGAATTGCTATTGTTAGTTTGAAGGTCTTAAGGGAATGTCATTAGGAAGTTCTTTATACTGTTTATAGTAGGCTGGGCCCATTTATAGAAAGATAAAAGTTATTTGTATAACTAAGGCATACACATATACATAAATCAACGCTAAGTGGAGATCCATAGTCTCTGCCTACCCCCATGGGAAACAGACGTGAAAATATGTATGTATGTATCAACTCTGAAATAATTCAGTAATCTATACATATAATAAAACAGTAAAAAAAGTGTGTCTGTACATTAAATATATTTCCAAAAAAAATATTGGGGGCGATGGAGACGTAGTAATAGAGTAAGAATTAAAAAAAATACTGTCTGTTTGTCTGTTTGTACACGCTAATCTTCGGAAATACTGGACGGATTCGAATGAAACTTTTTTTGTTATATAGCTATTGAGCCTGGGCAACATATAGGGTATAAATGATTTTGGAAAATGGAACGCCTGATGCAGAACCATAATGGTCCAGCTAAACTATATGAAATATAAAAATGCCGCCTTAGTAAAAGTTGTTCAGCCTGATGAGCATTTTCCAGAGACATAAAATCCACGCGAACAAAGTCGCGGGCTTCGGCTAGTATGAAAATAAGATTCTTTCAATCTAAGTTATTTTCAGGGGAATAGCCTGGCTGGTAACAGCAATGCCAATTAACTTTCCAACAACTCAAATCAGATATCTTTTTTTATAAACGTGATACAAACGTTTTTTGTGGGATTTGTATGAAATATATACTAATGACGTCATCATTTCTTTCGAGTCAAATGGCGCTCTTAATATAAGCTTTTAGCACTCTTAATAAATCTGAAATCACGTTGAAAATTGATATGATCATGACAAGTGACATTATTTTGGAACGAAGTACCTACTCATCCTTGTCTGCCTTATTCTTATACAAAGGTATAAGAAAAAGGCAGAAGAAGAATCAGATAAAGATCTTCCGTCTTATTACAAAACACAGACTAACTTTGTTACTAGGTTTAAACCATTATCCGACCAAATTTAGTTGACATCTAGTAATATGCCAGTGTCTCATCTGAAAATGTCAACTTGATTTGGTCGGATAATGGTTTAAACCTAGTAACTGGTTTAAGTCACTAACACACACGATAAGAAGAAGAAGTAACAAAGTTAGTCTGCGTTTTATAATAAGACGGCTTGCGTCTCTTCAGCGTCGTGCTGTGACAAAAGATTTTGACTTAAAGAATAAAGGTCGATCGAAAAAAAATCTTATTGTATAAATATATAAAAACAATCTATATCTACCTGAAGTTAACCTGTCCAGCCTGTGAATAGTTCTAAGGTTCTTCAGGTTGTACTCTTTAGCGAGTATGAAAACGACGGTGTTGTGCCTGTACCGCCCACAGGGGTGTACCTGGTGAATGAAAGTATAAGAAAACACGATTAATTATTGTACAATTAAATATGTTAGAAATACAATGTAAAAAACATAATGCAATTATTTCATGGGCAGATTTAAACGAAGATACTGATCAGTCAAAAAATATGTTTTTCGATATGGGTTCTATATAAATATCGTAAAAATCTATATTTAACAAGTTGACAGATCTACTGACCAGAATTTTTTAACGAAGGCAAATTTTCGCCATATTTCTGTATACAGGTTGACCATTTAACCACTTTTTTTTGGGCAATTTCAGTCCATGATACTGAATAATTACTACTAACATCCAAAAAAAATATATTTAATAACGAAAAAAATTCGACCTCCCAAACAAATCTGCGTTTAGTCGAACAGATTTCTTATAAGTGAATTTATTTTACTATTTTCACTATCTCAAAAATTTGCTGCAAAAAGGCGTGTTAAAAAGTTACTTTGCATTCATTTTTTTCGGAGAAATTATACAATGTCATGGACTTATCTTGCTATTAAAATTTTAATAGTACCAGCAAAATAATGGTTGTTAACATTCAACCAATACAAATGTTAATGAATAATTATTAATTTTTGATGAATAAATAAAACACTTTTGAGGATTTTTTTCAATCATCAAAATATTTCACACAGTTTATTTTTAAATAAAACTATTTAATTATACGGATATTTTTAGGTATATTTTTTAAGTTAGGAAAAATACTGCTATATTTGACTGATCGACTTCGAGCTTAAATGACTCGAAGTCGATCAGAATCACGAATGAATGATTCATTTAATATTTTAAAATCTTACTTAGATGATGTAACAGTACAATGTAATTCTACGAGAGCAATCAAAAACTCAGAATAGGATGAAACTGTTAGAAATGCTAATTAAAACTAGAATAAATTGTAAAACAAGTAACAATCATAAACAACACTGAAATCGGATCTGTAATAGACAATGCAGAAAATGAACAATGAAATAAAGTTAATGCGAGCAGTCATGGCAGCCATTGCAGGTAGGATGCAAAAGGAGAGAAGGAAATGAAGATACTTATTTAACTTATGCTGTTTAATGCATTTTCTAAGTTTTTAATGTAAGCCGTGTACTGCAATTCTATAATATTAAGAAACTATAAGATAGATAGAGATAAGATAAGACTTTTTTTTCCATGCTGAAACCTTAGTTTTGAAACGCGAAGTCACTAAATGAATGGAATCAATGACGACTTTTTGTACGAAAAAAAAATTCATACAAAAAAATCGACATTGATTCACGTTTTCGCCCATTTTCTCAACGGGCTTTTACGATATGGGTGAGAAAAAAAGCATCTAGTACTTTCTAAGATTTTTCTTTTCTGCCAGACCATCATGGAAGCATATAAGTTAAACCCTCTATAAATACAACGTGAAAGGGATATACCCGTTATAAATCTAACCACGGGCTATACTAGACGACAATAGTATAATAAAATAAAAATCAAAATCAAAACTTCAAAAAAATTAGGCATTTCCATAAAAAAGTGAGCAGCCGACCGGGCAATTTGTATGGGAATGTCGATTTTTTTGTTTTTTGACTGTTATTTAATAATCTTTATAATAAAGTGATCCAGTATAGCCGGTAGTTCGATTTTTTATAGAAATATCCCTTCTACGTTGTATACAAAAACTAAGGTACAACAATTCACGGCCAAAAAAATCACAGAATTGCAAACACGGCGTCGAACAAAAGAAGATAAAAGAAATATATATCTTTGATCACGCAAACCGACTGATCCACTTCCAAGTGGGGTTCGCAAGGAGACCGCACATTTCTCAGGCTTGTCTGAGTATTTACAGTGTCAAACTTTTGTGCAGATCACAATCTCAGTCAGACTCTGATGGACAACTTTGTTGGAGTTTTGAACTAAATTTTCTGTGTAAACGCTCCAAATCGGATCGTTCCTTGTTGGCTATGTTTCCGATTCTCCATGAATAATCAAATGTGTAAAGCATGCTATTGACATGGCTAAGAGAGGTAGAAGCTTATTACTAACATTTACTTTGTAAACTACATATCTTGAAAAGATTTTCTTCACAATTTATCTCAACATAAAAAATGTATTGCGATAAAAAGCTCGTGTAATGGATATTGTTTATGGATTGACAAATTAGGATCTTTTCTTGCATTTTTGCTTGAACAGGATATTATTAAATTAAGGTTTTTGTAAGAGATTGATTTAAGCGGTAAGTCTGCTTTTGTGTCTATATTATTGCACGCCTCATAAGTGAAGCGTTAAGGCTTTGCATTACTATCAACATGTCAAGGTCACGCATTTTTCTGGACTTAAACTGTCTCTATTTCTTGTTCTTGTAAATGTTTGTTTTTTTTTGTGGGGAAAAAGTTAATATGGTACTGAACATAGAAAATACCCCTAATAGAAAATACCAACCAACCCATATTTATCCACCATCACGCTAAATGTGGCCTTTGGTTTTTGCGGTCCTGGGGCCTGTCTGCCTCTTTAGGGATTGAGACGTGATGATATTATTCCGTCATTTTAAAGAATTGCGTATATTATAGCATATAAAATTATCATACTCGTATTTAGCGTGGAGAAACAAAACCATAGCAAAAGAGGAGCAGTTGTTACATCTTGCTTGCCGCTTTTGTTCCAGATTAAGAAAGGGCAGCTAAACTCATGTTGAAGTGTGCTCGTTTAAAATTATTCCGTTCACTGAGTTTTTATGAAGTTTAAAATACTGACGCAAATTATCATAAAAGTAAGGTAATTTAGATTAAACCTTTTCAAGAAAAGTGATGTCCTTTGTTCTAAGAAAACGTAATGTTTCTGGTCGTCGGCAAACTTTCGTAGTGTCATTTATAATAATGTTAACCTATGCAAAATAGAATGTTAAAAAAACACTCATATAAAGTTTTCAGTTGGGTACATTGAGTGCCTATATTTTTATTTGTGCCAAAGTCCAAACATAAATAATTTAACAAAATAATCAAAAGTTGTGAGTTGTGTCACTTTTGTGATTTGTAAAACTTTAGCTCAGTATGAAAATTTTCTATTTATACTTGTACGAGTATGTAGAAGTAGAAAATCATCGTGTCATAGTCACACATTTTTTTATAAATATATGTAAAATTATACATATTTGTCTCAAAGTAGTATGTGACTTGATTTACAAATACATAATATAGAAAATATTTTAGAATACAAATTAAAAAAAGACCAGATCGGATATCGAACCAGTGATTCAGCAGTCTACACAACAGATACGTCCAAATGTTATTGAAATGTATATGTGTGTCCACAGAGTCTGACAGCAAACAAACGGTCCTAACTCGACTCACCGGCAGCGAGCAAGGCTTGTCTAGCACGAGCAGTTCCTCGTCCACGTGAATGATGCGCAAGGGGTTAGCGAGCACTGGAGTCTCGTGCCTGGCCCACCACGACACAACAGAGTCAATACGTGGCTTAGTCTACACACACATCGTGACACAGTCATCTTCGAGGGCAGTTAAAAGAGCATAGGCCGAAAGTATTAGGAGCTGTGCGTATAGTTCATACGGTCAGTACTCGATTACGACTCGACGTCCAATAGCCACGTGATTAGATTAACTATGAAATTCGTGCAAATGGTCGTATGAGCTGGTACGACACATATCGTTGTGAGCAACCTAAATATTATTTGAAATTTAATTGGCCGCAGATTTTTTGATCAAGAGTTCGAACACGGCCACAATTAGTCGTGGTTTAGAGCAAGAAGTGCCTAATAGTTCGCCGTGCTGAGAAAAGAGAATTCAATTACAATGTTACAATATGTGACACGCGAGGTCGTACGAAGCAAGGCGCATGTCTATAGAATAATGGTCTATGCTAAGACGCGAGTCTCTGTTCAATCCACACGGACGTATGTACGTATATACGCATTGCTCTCAAGCCTTATAATCCGACTGAGCCAGAAATGTGATCTAGATTAAGCGCCCAGTCAGAGCCTTAGCAAACATTTTACTTTTAGCATAGACAACAAATTGTCACTTTTTGTTAGACACAATAGAATGTTACCGAATATAAAGTGCCAAACGTCATTAGCTGCCGAAACTAAAAGTATCGGGTATGCTATGCCCCTTAAGCTATGGTGTCCTTATAGCCTTGGCCTACAAATCAATGCATTCTGATCTCATATTTATGTCATAGATTTGCACCATTTCAGTTGGTGGATCAATACTGTTTCTCATTCCCATTAACACAAATTATGTTAAATTGTAAGTATGTATATAATATGTATCCTTTTAAGAATATGTTGCGGTAGTACAAATATTTTGTTGTTTACGTTGTACAATTTGTTGGTATATCTTACGTTACACTAGATTTTTAATATTGGTTCAATAAAAGTTTGACAAAAAATTTCCTTGCTTCCGAATTCTGGAAATATTTTGCTGTTTCATGGGCTTCTACATCTTGAGTAACTCGTTGCCTGCTTGTATGTTCTCCGAAATCAATTTATAATCACAGTACATGGATATTCCATTAATCTTATTGCTCATTGCGGTCTCCTTTAATAGCAAGCGTGAAAGTAGACATGATATCACAAAGCAACTAGTTGATCAAGCTGTAGGAGCTAATGTTTGGTCAGCAAAGCAAAAAACAGCAGATGGCATTGATTATACACCATATAAAGACCTATATTTAAAAGTTTTGGGTTACAACAAGTTATGTAATTAGCTTAAGACGACTAGTTTTGGTCGAGTTTCCTGATGAGACTGGAATTAGTCGACAGACTGATTCACGCAAATTTTTAGATACGAAGGCAGTATTAGCTGTCGATGAGCATTTTTACGCTGCAAATTGTATAGTCAATGCAGCTTTGTTTTGTAGGCCAAGGCTGGAAGGTGCATTTAGCGCCCGTAATATGACGTTAATCTTTTTGGTGGTGAATGTGGTGATAGATAAAACGACATTGGTATTAGATCTACCGTTGAATTCAGAATGTTATTAAAATAGCGTTGTATATTTATTTAATTGAAATTTTGACTTATTAAGTGACAAAGCACGTAAAGTAAGTCTTAGTGGTATCGATATTATCTCCAGAAGTCTATTAAACCCTAAACAATTGTATTAGAAAACATACTTTTCACCATTATAATCTGATTATCGTTATATTATGGTTGCTGAATTACACCACTGTTTTTAAGGATATCATAGCTTTCATTTATTTATGATATTGCTTTTACCCTTGAGATTATTAAATTACATTGGAAACTCGCAGTGATTGATCTTCATTTAATTATAATTTTGGAATTCCCAGACGAAGTGTAGAATATCACAAAGTTAAATTATTGTTTGTTACATATATTGTTAAATTATTTCATTAACTATAAGTCAAATCTTATACCTTTAAACGAGCAATTCTTGTATATTTATATATATATATATATAAATTTCTGTGATCTCGAAAACGGCTCTAACGATTTCGCTGAAAATTGGTATATGGGGATTTTTGGGGGTAAAAAATCGATCTAAATTAGTCTCATATTTGGGAAAACGCGTGTTTTCGAGTTTTCATTGTTTTTCTTTCCCCGCAGAATATGGTCGCTTATTTCGTCGCGCCGGTCCGTCATCCGCTTAGCTCAGCGGTTAAGGATGCTGACCGCTAGAAAGAGTGTTACGGGTTCGAATCCCTCTCGGTGACTTACTTTTGTTTTTTTTATGTTCAGGTTTATATATAATTTTTTATTTTGTACTGTTTTTAGACAAGTTTAAAAAAAAAACCACATACTATTATTATTAAAAGCGAATATAATTTCATTTAGTTTACAAATTTTCAACATTTTATGTCGCAAGCATCCAAGTTCATTTTAGCATAACCACCATCTTCAATAAATCATGTTATTAGAGACAGTAAAAATCTGAATGGAACTCATTAATAAATAAATAAATATAAGTGCTCTTTGAAGGCTTCTTCTTGTTGGGCTTATGTTCCCATACAATTTTCGGGATACGTCCCGTCAACAAAAAATATAACAATAAGTTTTTCAAATTTTATGTAACCGATGTATTCGCGGAAAGGAAAAGCCGTTAGGCTAATACGCCCCCGGGAAACGACAAAGAAAATCTTTTGACAGCAACGCGACCTAAGCCTGCGGGGATATTTAAAGGCAAAACTGCGAAAGCTGTTCTATCATCGGCACAAACTTCATGTGAAAAGCCTGTTTAATACAGATTTAGTTTTAAATGTTTTACTTACTTAAGTACTTACAGTGTTCGTTTAGCTTTTAAGTGTCTGCAAGTTTGCTTTTCGTACATATAAGCAGTGGTAATCGACAATAATTACTGCAGTGCAATTCAAACTTGGGCGTTTAGGCGAAGTCTAAGCTCTCTGCTCATTTGATTAAAAATAACTTTCAGAACAACATTTTTTAAATGGGTATGTAAAAAATGATCTTTTTATTATTTTATAAACTTTCAAAGCAGAATATACTCATCTCTTCAATTAACAATTTGAAGATGACGTTAACAAAATTACCGTGAGTCGAAAATAAACCAAAACAAGAGAATCGTTCTCAAACAAAATTTCTACTTCACAAATTGAGTAGCAACTTTCTGACAACGTTATAACTTCGTCTCATTATAAGTTTCAATTCCAAGTAATTTAATGAAGATTCAAATTAGAAGTCTAATTGTGGCATCAACGTCAATTAGTGGATTACCTTGCGATAAAGACTCCCAAGTGCAAAGCAACATCATATAAATATATACAGACAATACGGACATATAGCATCGTAATGACAGCGCAACTAGGCCATGTAGATACGTCAGTTATATACGAGCCTCTAGGGGACCAAATCCTCGCTGATTTGATAGCGGGTTTGTATCTAAGGCTATGGATAGTGTACTTGTTCAAGAGTAGATACTTGGATATGTGTAAGATAAGGATCGGGCAAAACACGCATTAGTAATTCTATTATTAATTCATTTGGGAGTTCTTTGCAAAGACCAAAGCTACATGCACTCTGTTACTTTACACTAGTTTGCACGTTGTTGCTTCGGTAAGGCAGATTACTTGCAAACCTTGGCTGATCGTAAAGTTCTTATGTTGGAGGCTATGTTTCACTTTGAGGCATTATATTAAGATAGTATTTGAAAGTCCGAATGGTGCTTCATTCTTTAAAGCAAGTCATCAAGACTTGAAGCATGGAATTTTTAGTTATCTGCATCGTAAAGATATTCAAGTTTCAACTTATTCAATAACCCTCGTATTCATAAAAATTAACAACTGTTTGCTTAACCTATTTTAGTAAAAATATGTTTTATCCCTTTCCCTCTTTTCAAACAAAACATATTTTAACAATCGTTTGTTAATTTTGATGAATATGAGGGTAAGAAAGTAGCACCACCAGAAATCCCCCAATGACGCATAAAAACTAAATCCTGTATTCATAATTACTTCGCATAAATTTAATACAAGTAATGTAAAGCAACATAAATTACCAAATCGAAGGAGATTGACTCGTTGGCGAAGACATTTCTTATTTAATCAACGGTCGATTGATGGTTGCAGTATAAAGTTAATCCGAGGCGAATGGCTGATGAAATTTGCACTCCAACAATGAAAAACAATATTCACAAAACGTGGATTTTGCCAGCCATTTTGTAAATTAGCTGAGCACCTACCTTTGGAGATATATCAAATACCTATTAAAAAGTTTTAAATGGTAAAAGTAAAATAATTAAGAAGAGATGTTTAATGATAGTAAAATGATTAATGCGTTTCATTTTATACAGAAGAAAGTAAACAAATTAGTAGCAGGTGGTGAAAGCAAGCATAATAAATGTGAGTGGACGTTTTTTGCGGTAAATTAGTCTCATATTTCTTTAGGCGTATTCGTCCGTTCACTTAGCCCCATCCTGGGGTTGTATCTATCAATGTAATCGGGATGTCGTTTTTTGGGGCCCTTTGATAATGCAAAATGGCGGATTCACTCTGTTTCTTATTCATGAGGATGCCGAAGTTAAAAAATATTTAAGCCAATTTTATTATCATCAATTTTGTTTAGATTTTTATTTATAAATATGAGATACAAATTTATAAGTATAACTATAAAATAGATCATCTAATCTTCATTCTAAAAATAATACTAAGTAAGTAAGGTATGATACAATTTCGAAAGAGGCAATCGTGTTAAAAATACCTTACGAAATATCTCATCTCTTAATTAACTTCTGTCGACTGCTCAAATTTAATCTAATAGCCAAGCTAAAATTGGATTTCAACACACTAGTCAAAGCGAATTCAGCATTCAACAAACTAATATCCGAACGTATATTTCACCTGCCAATATCTTATTAAATATCATATCGCAAAGGCAATATGAAAATGAGGGTGCTTGGCGTTATTAAAGCAGAGTTTAGTGACGCAAAAGATTTGAAACTCTTTCAGCATTGAAGTTTTTTGTATTCCAGTCAACCAATTTATCAAACGACTTAACGTGTCGTAGCTGCATAGATTTAAATAATAAAATAAGTTTATTTCTCTATACGCATTGATTATTTTTATGTCGTGTATTAAAATTTAATATTAATTTTATAAAAATCGGTATCTTTTCCTAAGCACATAATTACTGTTTATGATTAATAACTAATTGATTATAAATCTTTCAAAAATAATGAATACACTTAAATCCAGATTTTGGAAATCAGAACTCAAAATATCTTTTCTCAGAGGTACAGAGAGTAAGAAACTCGATTCCTGAGTTTTGAGATATCGGCAGTCTTGAAATTAGACTAAAAGACTTTCAGATGACACTAGCTCCAGAAGCTTTGTCACATAAAATCTGAAATATTTCTTGCAAAGGAGCGTCTCGTAAACGGCAAAGGACTTTGCGGGTGCTTTTAGAAAGGGGATTTTAGTGAAACGGGGGCTTTAGATATTCCAGTAGAAAGATGAAGTTGCGGAATAAACATATTTAATAGCATGAGAGTCATATTTTCAGCGTAGTTAGAAATATATTTAAAATGTCTAAGTTTTTAGTTTTCAAAATGTTTTGTATTGTAAAATATGAAATTTTATTGTAAGTGAAATGTAATCTAATAAATTTAATTCAATCATTAATATTGAACATAATGTTGATGGTAAAATTATTAGAGTTATAGAAGCAGTTTTTAATTTTAAAATAAATGTGATGACGTAAAACAGGCCAATTTAAAGCATAAGATTTTTAACAACTGTTGATTATAGACCAATAAGAATATTGCGCATTGCTTTGTAACATCGAGCAATATTTATCAATTGATCAATCTTGTTAATAAAGTTCTAGAATTTTCAAAAATGTGCTCAACAGCTCCTGTTGCTGGTGCCTCGTGTTTTAAAAATCTCATAGGTTAAATATCTCTGCAGGTTAGTAGTATTTCTTTGCAGGATAACAGTACAGAATTGTAAACATATTTTCGAAGGACAAAAAAGCTTTCGAAAGATAATAAAACTTTCGAAAAAGGCCTCAAGGCGCGCGTTGTCGCAACTACGGAGTAACATCATTACATGATAATACCGTATTTATACGAAAGCATGCAAAAGAAAAATGAAAAAGATAAGAAAGCTAAGTTAGGATAGAAAATAGATAAGAATGAAGCGAAGCATAACATGATTGAAAGGCTGTTTCCATAGTATTTACATGAAAGCTTGTAAATAAAATAATGATAAAGCCAGCGAAATATAATAGTGAAAGGGTAATTTCAAACATGATCACGAAAAATGGCACTACATTTTTTTTTAAATGTCTGTCGCATAATGCTGCGTCAATATCGAACAATTGGTTCAGCAATTGGCGTAAAGTCACAGTTATATATTGGTGGAAAACGAAATATAGTTTTTAAATCCCGCATAATTGAACTTCTGACGGATTTGGCGCGCTATTGTGCTTAATATTACAGTTCGCTGGATGAAACTAACAAGTCAGGATAGAAAGTAGGTAAGAATGAAGCGTCACATAACATGGCTGTCTCAATTGCCACTTACGGGGATAGAGGCAGGTTTGTTGACAACCACAATGTCCTCGTCGATATGAACGAGGGTGATCGGTTGACTGGTGACTGGTACTTCGTGCCTGCAACGATACACACGTCAGGCTATCGGCGATTTTGAGGCCGAACCATGAGCAAATATTAGAATTGATCAGTTGTCAAAACTTCAGATTTTGGTTTTTAAATAATGCATGTTATCCAAAGGCCTAAAATCTTGCAACTCGCATCTTGATTTATTAATCTGTTTTTAGCCATTGGTAAATGTAACATTTTTTTAGAAGATAAATGAGAATTATAAATATTTAAAGAAAACTACAAAATAAATAAAATTAAAGTAGTCACCTATCTAATAGCTCCAAATTTACGAATTAGTTAAGTATTCAAAATAATAGAAAGTCACATTATTGAGTTGGAATTGGCAACCACGTTCTATCAAATCACGATAAAAATTTATCTCGATGACATACTAAATACTGATCATATATTAATTGCTCATGATCCGTTTCACATCAGATCTGTTCATGTATGAAAATACAGATTAGACGAGAACAATACAACAAATGAACATGCTTTACATATACATTGTAGGGAAGACTTAAGACTCACAGTGCCTATAGTTTTGTCAAGTAATGAAAGAGTTTAGTAAATTCGAATTTGATAAATATTAATCTGAGATACTATTTGTGCAAACGCATGCTCATTTGGTGCCATATGTTAGGGATTATATAGTCGCTACATCCATTCATTTCAATAACAAGCCCCTGTTACCATTCTATTTCATTTTAAACTTTGAAATGTTACTGATTATTATAATTTTGAAAATGGACACTCGAGGTTAAATTTCGATATGGTTAGTCTGGGTAACATTAAAAAGTTTAATTAATAATAACACTACAATACATTTTTACAAGTTAGATAAGGGCTTTTATAGTTATTTTTTGAATTTATATTACAGGAATTTTCAGTGTAGGAGATTTACAGGGTGAGAAAGGTACTGTTAATAAAGCGAACTAGAAGTTTGTAGTGTTCATGTAATGTACATACATGTGTGTGTGTACATTTGGTCCTTGATATAATGTGTTTCATTGGAGATTAATAAAAGTCATTGACCTATTATGACGTGTTTATTTTATCCAGAAATACACGGCCACGACTGTAGCTGAAGTGTCAATGTCAATTCTTTTCTATTAAGGTCATTAAGGGTCAATGACTCTTAATCGACCTCTTATTGAAACAGACTTAAGTATACTATTACTTATTAGTATACTATTGTTCACATGTTTAAAAGTGAAATCAAATCAGTGTCAATACCTATGAACTACGTTCGCTAGTAGGTCGTTGTGTTTGAGCCTATAGTCAGGGTCGACACGCTCATAGTTTACTGTCAGGGTTCCCGCTCTGATGCATCTTTCGTACTCAGCTGCAGGGTGCGCCCTGAATTCTCTGGCAAACACGTCGAGGATCTTCTCGCCGACCCACCGCCCTTTGGTGAACGTTGTGAATGTGAAGTAGTAGGGGTAAACTTTTCTGAGACCTGAAATATGAAGATGGCGTTAATATTGCAATCGAGAGATGATGTCCATATTACATGGTCTGAAGAGTAGAGACCCTTAGTTCCCACGCAAGATGTGTCTAATAATGCGGGCCAAAATGAAGTAAAATGTCTTAAAGGGATGTAGGTAATAAATTATACGTACGGTTGACGTTTTGCTTAGGCCATGCTAGTAATCTATTGCTTTAAATTAATAAAATTGATATATTAAGACTCATTTATACCTGTTGTTTCCTACGGGTTGTAAACGATGTTTGTATGATGTCTTGTAGACGTGTGTAAATGAGTCTAAATAAATGTATTCGTGTAGTATTTTTAAGAATAACTCATCTTATCATAAAAATTATAACAAATTAGGGGCAGGGTTTTTTGAACAAGAGTCAAATATACCTAATATACAGTTGAATCAAAAAGTAAACTGTCAAACGTTTTATTGAAACGATATAACTATCAGTAATATACAAGTAAATGAGACAAAGCTACGTATTAAATTGTCTTTGTTGCCAAAGTAAACCAATCTTCAAAGATTTACTAAAAGTAACAATATTTCTAAGAGCCAAACTTTTATTATTACGGCATTAAGTGATTGCAGCAAAAAGCCTGCATAGCTAATAAGTTAAATTAAATTGAAGAAAAGCCGGCATTGCGGTAAGATGACTAAGTCTATTACCAATAATATAATGGAACGCTCCACCTTGAAGGAAAACTCTAATGTAGGGATTTTTTGATTATATTGTTCGAGTGGAAAGCGCGAGTCGAGTTGCGAGTGATATGATAATGCACAACATTTTAGATTTTATCATAAAGAGAACAACCTTGATGATACTTGATTGATACAGTAGTTACCTAGCGACTTCGATAAAGTCGTAGAGGCAGGGAAACAATTTTATTTCAAAGTTTACTATATTAGACAAGAATTATTACTCTAAAGGACAATCAGTTTCATTCTTTGTAATTATTAGAACATATGTATATTATTACGTTTTTTTCTTAATGAGGCAATCAGACCATTCTGGATGTTTTTTGATTAAAACAAACGTGAGACACAGACATTATGAAAATTTGTTAACGGGTTACTCACGTGTAGAGTCAGCTACTGCCGACATATTTCGACCTTATCTGGTTTAATCTAATATAATTAATTCTGGGTGTGGTTGCGGCTCTAAGCCAAAAAGGAATCAAAGTCTTAAGTAGTGTTAGTTTCGAATGGTCTTGTTGCTAGCAGCATCACCTATTATCATGATTCGTAAAACCCAATCCCTCAATCAGCCTTTACAATATGCGCGGGAAGAAAAGTTACTGGCACATTCTAGTTATTGGCATACGAACATGGAAGAATATTAGAACATGCCTTATGAAAGTCAAAGCATCTCTTTTTTACACAACTACTTTACAATTTCTTTTATTTTTGGATCATGGAAAATAGTCTTTTAATTTTTGTATAACGTAATCCATTACTTCATTATTACTATCATATTGTTAAACAAAATTGGTAAATAGATCTGAGTTTCTATACTCCATTTGGTAAGGTACTTGAATAAATGTAAACAATCTTGACATGTAATGTCTTTTTAGTGAAATATAAACTTTATAAATCAATACCTTTGCAAATTATGTAATTTATAATTTATAACATAATTACTTTGTAATTAGCAAAATTATTGATTTATAAAGTGTATATGTCAGTAAAAGACATGTCAAGATTGTTTACATTTACTTAAATACCTGACCAAATGGAGTATAGGTTGATTCAATGAACCAATATTGTCAAATTACTCGCCCACTCGATTCAACCCCTACTCGCCTAACATGAACCTTGTCTATTAGTCGAGTGGGGTCTGGTTACGTAACATGTTATATGAGTGCGGGTAATGGATTACAAGGGTGCAGGCCATTATATGTGATATTTGCGTGATTTTTATATATCAGCAATTTATTTTGCCTATAAGTTATTAGAGTAAGCCGATAAGAATTATTTATACTTAAATCGAGTTTGTTTCTTGAAATGGTTTTCATTTTTTATTAACATAAGACTATAGAGAGAATGGGAGAAAATGTGTATCATGTTTGTTTTTCGTGTGTGTAAGAAACCAACACAGGTGTCAGATTTTTTTCAGGCTTCCTAAAGGCATCTAACATAGCTTGACGACTGCCATGCAATGATGATAGCCGGGACCAACGGCTTATACGTGACTTCCGAAGAACGGAGGAGCTCCAGAAATTTTTATGCTACTTGTGGTCCAAGTGCGGACCACGCCTGGTGTCGCTGTACTTGCGAAAGCGCCAGCAATGCGCTCTCCTGCAGGGCTATTGGTTCCACTGCGAATCAAGGTAAAATCTCATTACTATTGTGATTCCTTTTTTAACCTTCTCGCCAACGGTTCAAGTTAATTGGTCTTGTGGTCTAGTGCTCTCTCTGTCTGCTTAGAGCCGCAAATACCAAAATGCTCTGTCTGCCCCATTAGGGATAAAGACGTGATGGTAGATATTTAGATTCTTTTAGAACTTATTTGTACAATTTAAATGTTTATTTGGACCAGGCCTTTTAATTTATTTCTAGAAATTACATCCGTAAACAAACAAACGAACGTATTGAGTCCTAAACAAATCAAATGTGGATTAAATAGGCAAAGTTACATAAGTTCTGAAACGAGAAGCTTAAAACAAGATCTAAATTAAATTATCTATTTATAGAAATCCATTTAATGTTATCATTCGCAAGACTTAAATAAATTATAACACCGAATTCGCATTCGCCCATAATATTTAATAAGGTTTGGTAGGTACTCGGCCAAATCGAGAAAACGAAGGACATCGAAAAAAATAATGGAAATTAAATTATCGCCGAAGTTTTGACTTGGGTGTAATTCAATAAGTTGTGAGATTGCGGGATGTCGAAGGAATCAAAGGGATTTGGGAGAGAATGAAAAGTGCTTTGAATATTTTGACCGGGATTACGTTTTTGTCTGTGCGATGATATCCGACGCAAAAGAGGGCTGTTATATGACTGTTCCGGGTTCGATCCTTGTAAGTTAGATTCCTGGGAGAAAGAGTAAAATTGGTATCTATCGATTTATTTCGAGGCACTGCTTAGCAGTGTCTATAACTAGAGCGAGTTGAAAACGAGCTGTTATATGGCAGTCGTTAAGCTATGTGAGATGCCTTAGGAAAAATCTGACACCAGTTTCTTACGGGTCATCTGGAGTTTCTTACGAGTTTAAAAACGTGATAATGTTTTGTATCTAGTATTAAATAAGTCAGTTCAGGACTCTTCCAGACGAACGACGTCACCTCTTGGGAACATTCAGCGACCGTCGCGTGACAGTTCGTGACATTTAGCGACAGACTGACATCGCGCGACATCTCGCAACCGCCGGCGACGCAGGCATAATATTGCTCGTCTATTAGGGTTACGTCATTTAGCACAGAACAACATTTTTCCATTCTGCTATCCTATTCTGTCGCTCAGAACAGTCGTTAGCTAAAGTGAGATCACCGATGCTGATGCGTTCCATCTCTCTCTCTAGTCTCTTATTTGTTCCAATCTGTAATATAAATGAGAACACTCACCATTTTCGATATAATACGACGTCTCATTGTATCGGTCGTCGGTGAAGCCGGGCCTTTTCGCCTTCAACGCCTTTGTCTCCAACTTTGCCTGGAACAAAGAAACATCGAAACTTAGGCACTTGGCGTTCTGTTGCGATAAATAGGAGATAAATGAGAATCGCGATTTGAAAGCTTCAAGATATAGGTATTGTTTAATCCCTTGAGCTTCAGTGTTACTGAACTGGGTTTCTTTCAACGTATCTTCCCAGCGGTTGTCGTACCGAAAGGCTACTAGTTTGTAGCTTTTGCAATAAAACGGACATAAAAAAGACCAAGTGATAAATTTATCCTACTTTTCATTTTTTGCTTTGACTTTGACAATACCTATCTATAAAAAGTTTTAAGATCTATATGGTCCACCATTATTAATTACCAAACGTTTTATAGCGCTTACATACACACAATTATACATTATTAGCATGAATTAATGGGTTGCTCACGTATGGACTCAGCTACTGGCTGACATGTCTGTATTTACGTGAGTAACCAGTTAACTCATAATTCTAATGTCTGTGCCTCACGTTAGTTTTAATTAAATCAATTATACATGTTAAGCCTCTCTAACTTTGCCTGGAACAAAGAAACATCTAAACTTAGCACTCGGCGTACTGTTGCGATAAATGGGAAATCATTTGTTTTAAACAATGAATATAACGGTTTTAAAGCTTCAAGAAATAGGTATTATGGACTAAATCTTTCTATGGTTCAGCTTTATCACCATCGCGCGCTTACACATACACATGTTAAGCAAGTCTAACTTTGCCTAGAACAGAGAAACATCGAAACTTGAAGTTCTGATGCAATAAATAAGAGATAATTTGTTCTTAATAATTAGTGTTGCAATTTGAAAGTTTCAAGAAATAGTTATTATGGAATCTCTGGGGCTTAGTAACTGATATTAGTACCTATAAAAGATTTTTATAAAAGATCCCTATGTTACAGCTTTATTACCATCGGTTTTAGTTTTATACCAACACTAACTTTGCCTGGAAGAAAAAGACCTGGATATTTTTTTTTCTTAACAAGGCCTGACATACCTAGCTTATTACCGAAATACCTAGCCTATTCTACTGATATTATTTTTCAAGTACAACATAAAAGAAATTACATACACGCGTTAACAAGATAAATTGGATTTTGAGATCTCATGTTAGACCCAGGTCCTCACTCAAATGACAATATCCCAAAAACTCGTACAGCACAAGGGTGTAGAGCCCTTTAAGATGACGACACTCGATCCCAAACACGACCTAAAGAATCCCGAAGTTTGCCGAAACAATTTGGCGAATATTCCAGAAAATAGATTGACAGAATATTCGTCGGAATTGTGTGTCGAAATCGCTTATAAAAACTTTCGTCTGGCGGGACGCGAATGAGAAAAGTTTTTTAAACGAAACAATGCGGCCGGTTTTATTAATTCTACCCATCGCGCCTAGGGTTACCAGGCGTCTGGATAAAGCGTTGTACTCATCATTATCATCAGGTATTTTTGTCTCCACTGCAGGAGCACGACCCTCTCTACATTACCAGAGTCATACTTGGTCAGAGCAGTCAGAAGACTTGACCTACACTCTCCTCGCTGGCCAGACGGGTTGGAGAGGTCTTATTTTCTAAAGGCTTTGTTTAGCTCGTATTTCCTAAGTCGCCTTCTACGACATCCACGGGAGGACTTGGAGTGGCTCTATTCTCTCTGCCTGAAACCACACGGCATGCGTTGTACTACAGAAAGCGACTACGCAAGTTGTAGGTTTGCGCGAATTTAACTCGCACGGACGCGCGATCATTAATCTTGAAGAAAAGTGGCGATCACGCGGTAGCGTAATTTTGTTACGATGGTCCCATCCCATGGTATTTTTGGTTGCGTGTTTTTGTAAGGCTTTTCCAAGACCATTATTTTTACATTTGTTACGTGTTAGTTTCCGCTTCACCTGCCTTACCTTGTACCTTACCAGAATAAATACCCTCCCCTCCCTTCGCGCTTGAAAATTGTATAGTATAATTAAGTAGCAAGTATAAGGCTTATTTTCACCCCTGACAAAAAAGAGTGGTGTTATAAATTTAAAGCTAATATCTGTTTGTCTGTGGCATTGTAGCTCTCGAACGGATGGACCGATTTCGATGCGGTTTCTTTACGTGAAAGCAAGTTCCCTTGCGGTGGTTCTTAACTATGATGATAACTGGTTCAGCCGTTAACAGTTATTGGGGGTTAACGCTTGAAAGTCGGCGTTTTTTTATTTTTCCTGGTAATAAATAAATAACAGATGGCGCTACGGATATCAGTTTAATTCTACTTAACATTAGTTGGATTATGTAGTTTTACCTCTCATCACTAGATGGTGTGACTTTTTTTGCTTTGCAAATAAACTTGTACATTGTAAATTTTTAAGGGTTAAATAAAAAATTGTGTCCATCAATATTACTCAACATGTACGGCTAAACTAGCAAGTATGATTTCTTTTTTAAGACCTGGCAACCCTCGTACTAGGTCGGCGGTGTCGGATTGACGCTTAAATATTAAGACGTGACGTAATGTTTTGTGAATTAAGGTGGCGGGCGGAACTTTCGAATAGTAAGTTTCTTGTTTTCCCTTGTCTCTGAGTTGAGACATTTCACTCGATTGGCTTCTACGATCTGCGCGGGAAGAGAAGCAGCTGATACACTCTAAGTTATTTATTTTCTCGCAGATCAGTATAGACTATCGTACTAATATCCTGCACATATTATAAATGCGAAAGTGAGTTTGTATATTTGTTTGTTTGTTTTTTACCACTTCACGCTTCAACCACTGAACCTATTTAGATGAAATTTGATATGGATATCGTTTGATATCCAGGGACGGAATAAGAGTAGTTTTTATCTTGAGAATCCCACGGGGAACGAAGCCCACGGGCACAGCTAGTCTTTCTATAAATATTCCTTAGTTGAACCATTACCAAATCAACATTTCCCTCCTTCATCGGAAGTTGAATCACGAAAGCAATGTTTAAATTAAAATGTCAATGTAAACAAGCATTGAGTCCATTATTATAAAATGTGTAAAGCTTTCCGAATCGCTCCACTGTCGGAAACAAAGACGATTTTTCATCGCGCAATCGTCGAATTCCTACAGCGGAAATATTGTATCGACATTTTAATTACAAGTTTCAGTAATATTGCTTTTCAGGGTTCCGTAGCCAAATGGCAAAAACGGAACCCTTATAGATTCGTCATGTCTGTCTGTCTGTCCGTCCGTATGTCACAGCCACTTTTTTCCGAAACTATAAGACCTATACTGTTGAAATTTGGTAAGAAGATGTATTATGTGAACCGCATTAAGGTTTTGACACAAAAATAGAAAAAAAACGATAAATTTTGGGGGTTTCCCATACTTATAACTGAAAGTCAAAAATATATTTTTCATCAAACCCATACGTGTGGGGTATCTATGGATAGGTCTTCAGAAATGATATTGAGGTTTCTAATATCATTTTATTCTAAACCGAATACTTTGCGCGAGAGACACTTCCAAAGTGGAAAAAAGTGTGTCCCCCCCCCCCCCCCGCCGTAACTTCTAAAATAAGAGAATGATAAAACTAAAAAAAATATATGATGTTCATTACCATGAAAACTACCAGCGAAAATTGGTTTGAACAAGATCTAGTAAGTAGTTTTTTTTAATATGTCATAAACTGCAATTTACCTTTCATTAAATCAACTCAAATATAAAAATTAAAAAATACACACTACAAGACTTTTATATTATGTTATTTGCTACTACGGAACCCTTCTTGGGCGAGTCCGACTCGCACTTGGCCGCTTATTTATTGCTCTGCGAGTCTAGGTATACAATTTGTTTTTTAATTATGTTGAACTAGCTAGAGCCCGCGACTTCGTCTGCGCAGGATTATCACACGGTATCTTTATAAATTGTAGCCTATGTGTTATTCTGATGTATAAGCTATATTATTGTAAACACGGAGAAGAAAGTATGGTTGTTAGTAGCAAAAATGTTTGCTATACGTACCTAGTTAAAATGTGTTTTAATTAATAGTTGTTGTTTGGGACATGCAACTACATGGTTCTGCTAATTTTAACAAAACTTTGGTATCTACTGACCAAATCGCAAGTAGCAAAACTGGTTCAGCTATTTCTTTTTCTCAATGAAGTTTCATTTAAATCCATTCAGTATTTTTTAGGTGAAAGAGTAACAAACATCCATCCATACTCGTACTTACAAACTCGTCGTTTTCATGGTTACATCAACCTATGTTGACTGCCGCTTCCTAAGCGCTAGTGCAAAAGAAGCGGCAACTAACAATTAAATTAATATTTAAAGTTGATATTCGGATAGAGAATATTTTGTTTATTAAGTCATAATTAAATTTTTTTAATGTCATAATAAAAAAGAATTTTCAAAATCGGTCCAGGCGTCTTCGAATAATCAGTAATAGTGTGTAATACTTTTAAAAAATCGCGACGAATTGATAACCTTCTTCTTTTTGGAAATCGGTTAATGAGAAAGATCTCGTATAGTTAGACTGTCTTTATAGTAAGTACATCCTTAACCTGATATTAAGAGTCACAGTTTTATAACAAAAAATCACACATTGATCCAATGTAAAATTGAAAACGATTGCATCATGAAACAGATGATCCCTTTCCGGCTCGCTACCCGTCGATTGATCCACTTTATTCCAATATTTGGCTCTCTTTGTCCAATATTGGTCCAATTTGTTCCGATGCCCGGTTTCCGAATTAATTATTTTTAAATACCACTCGGATTTACTTTGAGACTGAAATCGGACTTTTACATAAAGGCTATTTGCGAAAACTGAGTATTATTAAGCATTTTGCTTCATCATAAATGACTGCACAAACAATCTACTATATTAGGTATATGTAAGTATTTCATATTGGAATAAGTAATTAAATAAAACTTACACAGAGTTTAAAAACCACAAAAACAATAAATTTTGTCACAGCATGTAAAAAAAATGTAATATGTAATCTTACCTTAACAGTCAGTTAAGACAATCAGTAAAAAGTTTTGTAAATAGGTGTAGGTATTTATTAAACAAAAAAGACAATCAGTAAAATTTTTAATCCACTTTTTTCTTAGTTATTTAAAGCGGCCAGTGTTTTAATACAAGCGATAATAAAAATAAAAATAAATGCATTTTATATAACTAACAATTACGACATGTTCTGGTTCTCTTTTTATTTGTTTGATTCTTTAAAATACCTTTATGTAAAGCGATTAAAATATAAAAATTGAGTAAAGATAAGATAATATTTTTAACGCGAGGGCCCTATTTTGAATGCAGAGCTAAATGAAGGATTTCACAGTAGAATCACGTCGTGGGATTCTACGGTTTAATTCTGAGTGAAGCAAGGGATCTAATTTGTTTTGACGTAGAAAAATCTTAAAATTAAACTTTTCACTTTTGGAAATCATACGAGTCTACAAAGGTTTAACCTATTTTCAAATCTCGATATAATCTCACATCCGCTTCTCAACTAAACTCATACAACTCGTAAGGCAGCTATATTACCGACCCGAAATTCCGAACGCCGTTGAAACTTGCTAACTCATAACTTTCGAACTTACAGCTTTACTTATGAAATTCTATTGCTAAGTTTGTCATTACTTAGCTTTCTGAGTTGGCAACACACGGTGAGGGTTTTAAAATATATGTTAGGGATTAGTCGAAATGGTTTAGTAATAACGTTTCAATAAGTTGAATAACGTTTCAATTAGCTTTTCAGTTGCGGCTTGCATACGGCAAACCGCTTTTGAGCGGTCATTTTGGAAATTCTTGAAATGATGATGATGATGATGAAGTAACTGGTTTTGTTCTGGCAACTTGAGTGATTATGACAATGTGTTAAAAGGTTTTATTATATGTTTGTGATCACAAACAAGTTAAAAATTAATTTTCCGATTTTTTAAAAATGATTTTAAGGTTCGGACATTTTCTTCTTGCGAGTCGGAATAGACTAATTAATATTATAAGTGTGGACTTATGTTCACATTTGCGTCTCGGTCATTAGCCGAGTTTAGGTTTTCTATTGTACAGGGGATTGCGCTGTTAGGGCAAGACAGTAGATGGGCCATAGTTTGGCCAGCTCCACAGTCTCAACGATCGTTGTTTGGAAAACCCCACTTTGCTCGGTTTTGTGTCATCTCTCCACACCAGATCGTAGCCGTTCGGACCGACCGGTTCGGACGTTGGTATCACACGTACAGTTTTAAAGATTTTACCGCCCCGCCGACTGTCACTGCTGACGTGAACTGTCGGGCAACAGCTGCCGACTGTCGCCGATTAGTGCCGCGAACTGTCGCTGGCATACAGTCGTTCGTCTGCAAGATCCCTTACCTTCAATAACTCAACTCTATATCGTACTTTGTAAACTCTTTGCTTGTAAATGATATTTAGTCTACGAAATAGAACACATTTATCTATTTCGCAGCATAGACCTCTAAAACCACGACACAAGTCGGTAAACCACAAAATTTCAATAAACGACACAGCTCTCGAGTTAAACTAGCGCAAAACAGCATCTGTCGGCCATTTTGTTGATTTATCGCCGTATTCGTATTCGTTGTTCCGCGGAAGTTCACACGCGATTTAGTGTTTGCGGTGTGTTATTGTTTTTTGATCAGTTTATACAGTTTGTACGTCAGAGTGTTTTGGAAATTTCCGGGATTTAAAGTCGGCTCGCCGAAAGATGATATACATTATAATTCTCCTCCGACTAGCTGCACGCCGTTTGCGTATTACGAAGCACGCAGTTGTTGTCAGCCGTGGCCCGAACGGGCGAGCGGACGCGGCGGTCGTATATAGCCGATCCGTTCTGAATGAGTATTGGGTGTTTGCGCGTTGTTTACTTCTTGTTACATCCAATACATACATACTATCACGTCTTTATCCCTAATGGGGCAGACAGAGCATTTTGGGTCTTGCGGTTCTATGCAAAGCCCAGGGCCGCAAGACCCAAAAGCCACTTTTAGCGTCATGGTGGGCGTGAAGATGGAAAAGCAATCAATACAGTGATGGGTTGCTAGCCGCATCGCCTGTTAACATGATTTGCATTTTTGCCCATTCCCTCGATCGGCTTTTACGATCTGCGTGGGAAGAGAAGCAGCTGGTACATTCTATGTTTTTTTTATTTCTCCCAGACCAGCATGGGAGCATGTTACATCTAATATTTGTTTTAAATTGTAAAAATAAAAGTGTACAAGTTTTTAAATAATTCGCGGGCCGCCATTTGTAATGAGTTAAAAAGCCCTGAATTTATCAAACCTCCGCGAAGACTTCACGTCAAAGTGTTTTGAAAATTTCCGGGATTTAGAAAGCATTGCAGACCTATGTTTTATTGAGCGGGTAGTATAAGTTCGTATAAAGAAAAGCGATAGTCGAGTGTGTGTTCAATATCAATCAATGATAGAAAATGTTTTTTTTTTTGCTAGGAGCTTTATTTAGCTAGGAGGCCTCTTATACAACGACTGCAAGAGCTCTCGACTCTCAACAACAACTTGTGAACATCAACTAATATGAATTAAAAGATTGCTCAAACTCGGTTCTATATTTCTCTCCGCGTAGTTCATATATCTGTCCTATTTTATTGAATATAGAAAAAATGAAAATCATGTCAATCGGTCGCTCCGTTTCGTAATGAAAGTAGACACAAACAAACAAATAAAAAGGCAACAGACACACTTTCTTTGAGCGTCGAATGAGATAAACGAGTTTATGCATTTTTGTTTTATTCCTGTCGGTGCGTGCTGCTTAAGCATTCCTATATAAACAATGTAATATTTATTTTATTTTCATTTGTGGTTTCGCGCGCAATAGATGAGCAGTACTTACGCCTCCTCTACACTACTCGCGAAGTTGAACGTATTTCTCAAAGCAAAACAATGTCGGAAGTAAAAAAGAAGAGACGGCAATACTGTGCGGAATATATTAAATTCGGATTTATTGAAAATCCCACAAACCCATCGTCGCCTTTGTGTCTTCTATGTCTAAAAACATTTTCGAATGAAGCAATGAAGCCTTCAAGGCTGCAAGATCATTTGAATAAAATGCATCCAGATAAGAAAGACAAGAATGTAGCATATTTTCAAGACCTAGAGAAGAAGCATAATACTCAGCCAAGTGTAGCAAAACTATTTTCGTTTAGAATTCTCCGTTAATATACATATATAGGTCACAATAATTAATTAATTAAATTTGAAGTTATAGTGGTTTTTAAATAGGTGAAAAAATGGGGGCGCTAAAAAAATATTTATTCTCAAAGTGGGCAGTAGACAAAATAAGTTTGGGAACCACTGCTCTAAATCAATGCTCGTGCCAAAGAGCACGGTAGCGCGGTAGGAGTACGAAGTTCTAGCGCTTTTCAAATTAAGCAACCCCTGTTGTAGTACGCACTTGGATGGGTGAAGAGTAGAAATCAACATCATAGAATCAGATAGTCAAACTTCAGGTTCCTAAATCATTACTATGGATATATAATAGTTACTTAATAAATTTTAGGTAGGTTTTAAATATTTTAAAATGATTAAAAACCTACTAAATGTGCTGCAATTTGAGAAAAAATCTGCAAGAAAATGTTAAATTCTTTAAAAAGTAAAACTGTTTGATGACGTATCTAGACTAAAGAGAAAACTATAGACATTTCTGCAGCAGAGCAGGTCATTTTGTTTTCATTACCCACAAACGGCGGAGCGACGCGAATTTACGACGCTCTCTTGAGTCTTGACCCTAATTTAAATATATTACTGGCTCTTCGAGTACATAAGAGGGAGTTTCAAAGTTGCACCTTTTTCAGAGAAACTAGTTGAGAAATGGCACAAAAGACCATCGGTGCCATTTTTCAAACGCGGAGTTACTAAACGCATGGTTCTTTGTACGAAAAAAGCCGGTAGTTTAGGTGACTGAAAATTGGCACTTCATTGTTAAGTTATAAACTTTTCTCTGAATGACAAAAATGTAACATGACTTCTCAGTCCACATATCTAATTTTCATATTCAGTATAATTGTAAGTTGATTTTTTTGGAAAAAATACTGCAGTACAGTTTGTTGCCGGTTCTTCTGTAACAACTACTATGAAATCGAAAGGAAAATTGACAATCATAAAGTGATACAAATATCCAAAGACAAATGAATTATATTTAACTTTGACCTAAAACAATGCCACGAGAGCTCAAGACCGTGCAAAGTGGAAAAGGAGGACAAGAAAGACCTACTTTAAGTAAAACACTTTAAAAGGTAATGAGTACAGTGACAAAATGTACAGTCAGCAGCCAAAAAATGTCCGGAAAATAAAAGCGTTTATACATTAATAAACGTCTTTATTTTGACTGTACAACTAGAAGACGATTAAAAACTGTCAGAAGCTTCACCTGCCTTATTCACAGTCGGCTAGACTAAAACCTTAACCTACTTTTGTTGTTTGTTTTTGGTGTGTGTAAGTTGCCAACACTGGCATCAGATTTTTCAGGCTGCCTGGTATCTGACATAGCTTGAAGACTGTCATACAATGATGACAGCCGGAACTAAGAAGCTCGACAAATTTAATGCCGTTTGTTACCCATCCAAGAGTGGACCACGCCCTATGTCGCTTTACTTGCGAAAGCGCTAGCAAGGTACACTCCGGGCTACCGAGCTCCTACCTAACCTACTTAAAACACGTTAGACATCGAATTCGATGATTCCCTTTTTATCTTCCGAGAATAAAATATCGCGTCGTTCCGCGTCGTTGGTCACAACTCACAAGTAAAGGAACTCATTAGGAAAGAGATTGGCAGAAGTTCGAATATTACCGAGCGTTGCTGTCTGACGTAGATTTAAATAAAAAGAGACACCTCAATTTATTTAAATGACAACATTTAACATACATCAGACAGAAATGACAATTCAAAGACAAATAAAAATAAACCACTCATTGTTTTGTAAAATAAAGGCAAAATGTAACTAAGGTTAAAATTGAAGCAAAGGGGTCGTTCGTTGCACAAATAAAAGCTGGGCGAGGTCATAGTCCACCTACTAAAAATTTGTAGTTTATATATATATGGTAAGCAATATGGTATTGTAATTTCCAAAAAAACATTTTATTTTTATAGTAGTTTTAGTTTGAAATGCCGTCATTTAACATATAATAACTGAAACCTTTACACATCGAAATTTATAAGTTTCTTCAGGTGCGTGTTTGTTTGTTTGTAATAACTTTATTGTACTATGAAAAAACATAATGTGTGGTGCTTGTGGCTAACTTTAAAATAGTCAACCATTTTTATCAAAGAGATGAGAATACCACTCTAACTACACACAACACATCATCTTCTAAACATTCATACAAGAAGAACTTTGAATCATCTCATCTCCTTATTAGTTCTGATTTAGCTAAAACGCATTTTTTATTTAATAAATAATATTATTTCTGGAATATTTTTCCTTATACCTACTTATCTATATCATCACCATATTAAATTTTTATAATGCAAAAAAATATAATCTGAGACCTCTGTTCTTTACTGAAATCTATGGCCACCGTCCGTGGTGGGTGTCGTGCCATCGCGTGATCTGTACCTATTCTTCGGTAACGTGACCCTAATGTATACTATGATGGGTTTATTAGGAAATGTACGTCTATTTATATCTCACTAACATTTATGTACATCGTTTCGTTCGATTTTATGCTAATATTCCCATGTAAAGTTGTCTGGTTTTACAACTATGTGGGAGATCCGTACGGTTCGGCCGTAATGCTCGTACGAAAGAATTCGGTGTATGATTGAGCAGGTGGTGTTGTTCGGGTTTTATCCGAAACGTGGACGAGTGAAACCAGCTTTAGAAATTTTGCATTGAAGCACAGGTATGGCACTTCATAGAATTGGAGTATCATTTATGCCTACTACCTTTACAAACGAAACTATATATAAATCGGTGCACACATAACTGTGAGTGTGTTCGCCCGTTCACAGCGCGGGGACACATATTGCGCGGGACCTTAGTAGAACCTTAGTAGACCGTTCTGTACGTAATACTCATATTAATTCTGTAATAGAAGTTCAACATTTTCATCATACGGGTAGCTTATCAAATACCTACAAGAGTTATAATCATCCTCCGGTACCCGGTTGCATCCTCAGCGGGAACGCTTCAGAGCCCGGGGTCCGCTATCAAACCTAGGTGATTTGACGACGTTACTGATTTCAAACAGAGCGACTGCCGTCTGACCTCCGCAACCCAAAGGGTAGGTAGTAGACCATAGCCAATTCTTCGTTTAAGCAAACGCTAGATAGCATTCGGGACCACAGTTTAACGTGCCTTCCGAAACACTGAATCATCTTTTTTTCTTTTTTCTTCTTTTTTGGGTCCTTTACAAGCCAGAAACCACACGGCCAACTTGTAGTGCCATTTTTCAAACGCGGAGTCGCCAAACGCCGGTTTTTTAAATGAAAAGAAAAACATTTGTATAGGTGACTGAGCGTTTTAAAAATAGCAATTTTGATCTGTGTCGTAAATAAGTTGGTAGTAAATTTGAATACACCAAAAATAATAGATAAAAGGAACAATAGACAGACAATAAATGACTCATTTAAATACCTAGTATTTGTACCTAGTATTTTATAGCTCGGCGACATAACTTTTTTATTATCGCAGCAGATGTTCCGCGGTTAAACAAGTTTCTGTAGCAGCCCTTGCTTTGTTCCGCCCCTATCGCTGATACCTGTTCCTGATACGTGCTTGGCACGCAACCGGTGGTCACGTGACACCGGGTAGATGTAGGGTTTAACCGAGTTTTTTCAAACAGAAAACAGACAGTTTGCGAAGCATTTTAATGATGTATCAAATTCATCATGATGTCAGACACAGGAAGGCTACCTGGACATTAACGTTACGTAAAAATTGATACATGATGTATAATAATAAGTAAGAAATAATAAAATGTTATAAATATGGTAAGTCAACTTTACTGCATGTTATAATGTTTGACAGAGCGAGCGAAGCGTCTCAGTTTCGAGATTAGCCAAAAACGATTTTGTCCGGCTATCCGTCAGTTGGCGATTCTCGCCTACAGGTCGCATTTCTCAATCGATTCTTGCAAAACTTTTATGAGACAGTTCGAAAATTATATAGATTATTTTTTGCATTTCTGTTTATCGTAATTTTTAAAAATTGCGGAAATATGGGGGTTGTAAACTTAGAAATTAAGTATTCAGCCATTTCGAAATTTTAAAACGCAAACGCAACATTTGTTTGTCTAATCAACTTTTTTGTTCGATATAACTTCAACGGATCGGTACGACTCCGAGGTCTACAGCTCATAGAGCCACTAGTTATTTAATAACCTACGCAGAATATTCTGCAAACGGTTGAAAATTCATAAAAATCTTTCACGCTGGCCCAAAAAATCTAGCCGAAATTTAAAATTCAAATTTTAACTCCGCGCTCATACGGGTTTAAAAGTTACATTTTCCACCTACCTTTTTCAAGTCCTTGTTAATATCAGTGTCATCGGCCTTCCTCTTCTCGCACGATAATATACAGTTTTTGCCGCTGTCTTTTTCACCCTGCAACAAAAGAGACGGTATTAAATATGGCGGGAGCGATATTGGAAACGCAATATTCGTTTTAAAACTCTTTGAATGTACCATGGCGGGAACAGAATCTGTTGTGATGTTTTATTTTGTGGCTTGCTGACACTGATCTATCCCTGCCATTAATTCAAGTTAGCTAGTAGCATGCTTGCCCATCGCCGTATAAACATAATTATTTCTGTTCCCTCGTCACTAGATGGTGCTACAGGTATTAATAAACGCATTTAAATCTTTTATGACTATAATTTAAATAAAGTAGTAGATACTCTTAATAAAATATGACTTATATGAAATGCAACATCTATTTTTAAAGCATATTCAACATTTTGTTTGTCACTTTTTTGCAAGTTGTGTGTGCTCCTTCTCTGTGAGAGCGAAAACTCGTTTCAGAACTAGACGGACATTCAATGATACTTTTATTGGTCGTTTATGGAATGATTTGAAGGACTTTCTGGAATTATTGTTTGTTTTTAACAAACAAACAAATTGTTTATTTTTAAACAGTTTGTTTCGAATGAGGGCACCACTTCTGCTGGGTTCTGCTACCTTTCGCCTTTTATGCTTATGCTTATGCCTTTTATGGCGAAATATAAAATACTACAATATGTTGATATAACTATTGATTGCTTATAAATCCAGTTTTTGTACTAAAAGGTAACCTTAATTTCGTCAATACAGCCAATACCTGAAATACATTTGAGATATTCCATTAGTCCACGCTCTGAGTTATTGCATTAATATAGAATTTCATTTATTCCGGATTCCCCTTCGAGAGGTATTCTTCGAACGTCCTTGTCCCTACTTCGGGTTTCAAAGGTACTACTTTATATATAGGGACATCTAAAGGTATAGATAGTGTGCAGTGTGGCTGAAAGTTCAGCATCTTCATTATCCGAGCGTATTTGTTACATCCTCAGCGGCAACGCTTTACGAGAACCCGTAGTCCGCTACCTAACCTAGGTGATTTGACGAGGTTCTGGGTTCGATCCCTAGACAAAGAAAGTTGGAAAATAGCCTTTCCAATTTGTTCTGGGTCTTGGGTGTTTATCTATATACGTATTTATCATAAATTATATTATCGTTGATTTAGTAAGACAAGTTTTATTAATTATTTACTGGTTTTTAAACAGAGTGACCTCCGCAATCTAAAGGATAGACTAGAACCAATCCTTGGATAGGTTTGAGAAAACGCTATATGGCGTTCAGGACCCACAGTTTTTATGTGTCTTCCGAAACACGAATCAACTTTCTTTTCAGATAATCAGGTGATTCAAGCCTGCAATATCCTAAACATCTTCACAAACTATGCTTCTCAGTGGGATTCGAACCCATGACCTCCGGATCACGAGGCAAATGCCTTGACCACTGGACCACGGAGTCTGCCGGCCTAGAAAAGGATCACTCCATGTCTTCTGTGGATGTCGTTAGATGCGATTATAGAACAAAACCCTCGTGCTACAACTGAATTCCCTAAGAGAGTTTGATGTCAAGCAGTTGGCTGGTCGTAACACTTAGAAAAGTCTTTTTAACTGTTTCGGCTTTGTCTTCACTACATAAGTTTAAGAATGAAACGGATAAGGGAGGTGAACGTGGTGTTGTACAGCGAAGTAAAACAGATGGCGGCCGAGAGAGACAAATGGAAGAAAATTCATACTCAACTGAAAAGAGCCACAGCAACAGAATTAATAGGCTATTCTCCAAGTTTTTGAAAAATATGTCAAATTGTTCATAATAACATAATACATTTGCCATCTGAATATTTCTTTGTGATTTTCTTTCCTTTCTTTGCAAATCAGTATAAAAGTTTAAAAAAATAATATAGCCACCAAATCGCTATAGACTCCATAGATGAATGTCACTTGTTGCCATGACGTCACCTGCCTGTAAAAACGTTGTAGTTGCTACGCTTGGTTATTAACTTTTGAGATTTTACTATTTCAAAATGGCTTTTATATGGTGCATAGTGCCACAATGTACTAATACATCTATCAAAACACCGGAGAAAATGTTTGTGAGCATTCCACAGGACGCTAAAATGCGGAAAAAGTGGTTAATACTCGCTCGTAGGGAACCCGCAAGATATAGCAGCAAGTACTAATGTTTTCATGTGTGAAAATCACTTTAACTTAAGTATAAAATTATATTATCCTACCCTACATATATTTCTTACACAATTTACGATTTTGTATTTTCGTAGTATCTTCCCTTGCATTACATTTTGAGGTTAGATAATGTCCTATGGTAGGTACTTACGTAGTGGTTGATATTATATGAAATTAATTGGATTGTATGTATGACTTTGTAATTTTTAAAAGTACTTTGTTATAATAAAAGAGAAGTTAAAAGAATAAATCTGTAATGTTTTAATCCATGTGAGTTAGGTACCTATCTTATTCTTATACCTTTAAACGAGCAATTCTTATATATTTATATATTTATAAATTTCTGTGATCTCGAAAACGGCTCTAACGATTTTGCAGAAAATTGGTATATGGGGGTTTTCGGGGATAAGCAGTCGATCTAGATTAGTCTTATGTTTGGGAAAACGCGTGTTTTCGAGTTTTAATGCGTTTTTCTTTCCACGCAGAATCCGCTAAAAGAAGCCGCTATCCGTTTTAGCTCAGCAGTTTAGGATGCGGACCGCTAGAAAGAGTGTTACGGGTTCGCATCTCACTCGGTGACTTACTTTTGTTATTTTTAATGTTTAAGTTTATATAGGTATAATTTTTTATTTTGTGTTGTTTTTAGACAAGTTTAAAAAATGTAGTTAATGTTTGAGATGTAACCGAGCAAAGCTCGGTCGCCCAGGTACTACATTGTGATAAGACAAATATGTTTTTGGAGATGGAACAAGACATGGCAAATGGCAAACTATATACTTACAATATTAAATGGGATGAGCCAGACTATACTCATGGTTAAAGGAGCTTTACTATCTAATTTTTATTGCCAGGAAGATCGAAAAAACAGGCCGTTAAACACTACCTTGACCCGAACAGTCTGTATAAAACGTTTAAAAATTTCTCAAGAAAGTCAAGCTGGAGCAGAAATGCCCAGAACCAGCACATTAAAAGATGAAAATGTTATGCCTGAAACCGCTGTGGATATCATAGGTATGTAAAGCAGTTTAGGGATTCATTTACACACACATAATGTACTTATATACTTAGAAAGTACCATTTTTGCTAAACAAATCTTAAAGTATCTGATTTGTGTAATAAATATTTTGTCTTTTCAGAACCATTACAAACATACTCTGAGATAGGAATGTTAACCGAACCTATTGTTAGTGTGGAAAAACAAGTCCAAGCTTCTTTCAAGGTGTTTCATAGAAGTAAAGCAATACATACAAAAACAACTACAAGAGAAATTTCCCTTTCTCCTTAAACAGTTCCAACTAGATCGACCAAGACATCTCCCTTTTTTCATTTTTGTTATAGCTTTAGATTGTTTAACTATAAATAACTTACAGAATCGAATGGTCACTTTGTCAACATAACCTAAAATGTTTACAATACAAAACAACCTTCTTATACATATTCTAATCCATTTAATTACTTGAAAAGGATATATTGTAACATTCAGTGTAATACATAATTTGCTGTTCTAACGTTTTTTAATTCGTTTGTTTTAAAAAAATAATCAGACCATGATCGCGTCTATTCTAGGGAGGTTTCCACTATCAGCTTTGACGAAGTTGGTCTCCATCTTATATTATTTAAGGTAATTTCTTCATTTTATTCTTTAATAGGTAGGAACACTGTTAGAAACGAATAAAAACGCTAAAACTCCGTACAAATCTTCGGCTGACATTACTGTTTACAAGCAGGTGACGTCACGTTTGCTTCAGCCAATCCCGTGCGTTTTCAGTCACGTGGTCAAACGTGAAAATTTAATTATTTTATTTATGATTTATTATAAAAATCATACATATTTTTAAATATAAACTTGGTTAAATTGGTTTAAAAAAATGTTTTCTGATAAGCTAACAACATTTTGATTTATATTTTCATCGTAGGATAATTGCCTATTGTATTGCATTCAGAACGGAATATCCTGAAGTCACGCGCAATATCCGTGCACCTCTCCCTCGTTCTCGCCTTGTGGAGGGTGTTGAGCGGCAAACACACACACATTGCCGTGGGCAGGGATGTATAGTTTCGTTTGTAGCAGTAGTAGGCATAAATGATACTCCGCTGTGCCATACCTTTGCGCTTATATATAGATGTGATGATGATAGGTATAGGGCGCTTTTAAAGTAGTAGGTAATACAAATTAAAATTCCTAACGAATCGACCAAAAATTGCTCAAGGCTCACCTGGTGTGCTTGCCATGCGTTAACGCTACCAAAGCGAACGCAGGACACAATCAAAGAGAACACAAACTAATTGCTGAGCTTCACAATTAGTGCGGCAAAACTCACAAATGCTGATTGTGTGTGTAAACAGCCGCCATGTTCGTCACGCTTGCACTATTGCAAATAAGGGCTCAAACGGACAACAGCGTGCTAGCGGCAGTTCGCGACACTAGTAAGCGACCTGGCGACGTTCGACCGGCGGTAGGTGATTTGTGTACAGAACGGTTGGCCCACTGTCGCCGACCAGGTCGATCGGCTGTCTGAGCCCTAAACAGAAAGCCTTGTTAGATACGATGAACGCACTTTATGTGGTGTGGAAGTCTTAATTATTTTCAAATTCCGAACGAAAATCTGGAAATTAATTCGAAATTTAAACATATTGTACAGCGTGCATTATGGCGCGATGTCATCAAGATTTAAATCAAAATTTAAATGGAATGAAGACGTTCACTCCACGCGTTTTCAGTTTTCCCTTTCTGCCATGGTTGTACTGGCCAGTAGCATTAATAACAATTAAAGATTCGAACAAACACATAACAGGTTCGGTCAAAAATGAAGTCATTATTCCTCGTACTATTATATGAGATTAAGCCGATCGAGGGAATGGGCAAAAATGCAAATCATGTTAACAGGCGATGCGGCTAGCAACCCATCACTGTATTGATTGCTTTTCCATCTTCTCGCCCACCATGACGCTAAAAGTGGCTTTTGGGTCTTGCGGCCCTGGGCTCTGCATAGAACCGCAAGACCCAAAATGCTCTGTCTGCCCCATTAGGGATAAAGACGTGATAGTATGTATGTATGTATTATATGAGAGATTGTGATTCCATTTTTAAAGCGTACCGTACATTAAACCATTATATGTATCGAGTAAATTGTATATTCTATTCCGGGAATATTCTAACTTTATTCTTGACTCAACTTCGTTTACGTTTTACCAACGCACTCGACAGATGAGATTATCTGTGATTTCAGTGGATCAAAACTTTGCTACATAGTAGACAGCCTAATTCAATCACACCCACGTCGGTATCTGTATGTTGCAGACGAATATATCGGGAGAATTAATATGGATCCCGATACTCTGAGGTTTACCTTCTCAAAATAGTCTGAGCATAATGTGGAAGGGCGCGCAGTTTCATGCCTCGTTCACACTACATTTGTTACTGCTACCAGTTACTAAGTTGATCTGTGCACAATTTTAAGCAACAAACATCGTTTTAAACAGCAGTATGTAGAGCTAATATAAATATTAAATAGTATTTTGTATAATAATTTCGTATATAAAAGTCGAACTGCGTCATCTGTTATCTTATTATACACTCTCTTTTCGGTTGCCTGTAAGAGACTACTTCGGCGATAAGGCCGCCTCTTATATGCTCATATGTCTTTTCGTGCAATAAAGTATTTTGTATTGTATTTACTTATAATATATTGCTTGAATGAAAAACAAAAACACCGGTCAATTGGAAGTCGTACTCGTACATGAAGGGTTCCATACCTCAAAAGAATGTTTTTTTTTTTTAAAGTATTTGTTGATATACTATAATACATATCGGTGAAAATTTCAAGCGTCGTCCAGCTATTATGGATCAAGAGGAATCTCAGTAAAAGGGTCTGGTTGGCACCATTTGGGTACACAATTCTAAAAAGGACTCATTAATTTTTTCACGCTTACACTATCAAGAGTACGTATCTGCTTTTTCCTATGTAGCTGTACCAGCCAAGCATAATTAAATGCACCACTAGACCCGACTAAGCACTTGCGCATATTGATAATGCTACATCTATCTAAACGAAGCATAAGGGTCTATAAATAATGGGCTCATCGATCAACCCTTGGGAGTGAGGAATACGTTTCAGGCATTGGTCAAGAAATGATATATTGTGAGCCCGATTAACAGCTCCACATTTTATTTTATGATTGATGAGAGTGCTCACTGAAACAGGTGTTAAAACCGAAATTGATTTGCAAGTCAAGGCAAAATGAAACCACATATAAATAAATATATATATAGGGATTTAAATAACACTTTTTAAGCTAGAAATAATCTAAGAATAAACTTGAGTGATGGGATGCCAACTCTCGGTACTATATTTATAATACGTACATATACAGATAAACATCCAAAATTCAGGACTATTTAAAAGAAAGATGATTCCGTGTTTCGGAAAAACTGTGGGTCCCGAACGCCATCAAGCGTTTGCTCAAACCTATCCAAGGATTAGTTCTGGTCAATTCTTTGGGTTGCGGAGGTCAGACGGCAGTCGCTCTGTGTAAAAACCAGTAACCTCGACAAATCATCAAAATTAGGTAGCGGACTCCGTGGTGTAGTGGTTAGTGCGTTCAGCTCATACCCGGAGGTCGCGGGTTCGATTCCCGGCGGGGGCGATGACTTTGTGTTGTTGTCCTAGTTTGGTTAGGACATTGTAGGCTGATCACCTGACTGTCTGGTAAGTAAGATGATCCGTGTTTCGGAGGGAATGTTAAGCCGTCGGTCCCGATCACTGTCTTTGACATTGGTCATTACCTAAAAGCATGTCAGCGGACTCCGGGCTCTGAAGCGTTACCGCTGAGGATGCAACCGGGAATACGCTCAATGATGATAGTATAGTAGACTCTAAGTTTACCCCTACCCTATTATACTACTTGTAGGATTGGTACTACTAAGTAACATGATCCGTGCTTCGGAGGGCACGTTAAGCCGTCGGTCCCGGTCATTGTCTTTGATATTGGTCGTTACCTAAAACCATGTCAGAGGCCATTAAGGCGGTTTAAAAAACTCTGATACTAGTGTTAGTCACTAACACACACGATAAGAAGAAGAAGAGGATTGGTACGCTAAATTCTCTCCGACTGTTCTATTTATGGCAATAAATAAGAAAATAATTGTCTACATATTTCCTTCTGAAACGATACATATCCATAAAAGTCAAAAGCACTCAAGCACAAATGTATTATGTCATAACATAAGTAGGATTTGGCCGAATCTCTGTTCTATTTATAGGTAAAGTATAATAAAATAAGTAGACGGCCATATTTCCACCTGAGGGAGGGTGGAGGGACGATAAATCAAACGTGAAAAGTGAGAGCTTTCCCTTGATCAATCTCGACAGAGTGAATTAGGGAACCGGCAACACATCGGGGATTGCGGAGTGTTTTGTAATTGTTTTGACTTTTTGTTAAGAAATAAACTAAATTACTGTTATTAAGCGATTAACACACTGCACCGCGCTCCGCTGCGTAGTGCGGGGCCGCCATACAAAAACGACGCGCGTAGACGCGGTGTTAGTGTGTTGTGCAATGCGTGTTTTCTATACAACGGAGCGCGTTGCAGTTTATTAATCGCCTTAGTATTATTAAAGGAACAGTAGGAAAGGGTCGGCCGCGGCGAACATTCTGCGACCAAATTGCAGACGTTCTTAAAAAGAAGAGGCAAAAAGTACCCGTAACCGAAGGGCATGTACGCAAGAGATTGATGAGTTTAGATGAAGCAAAAGAGGTTTGTCAGGATCGTAGCAAATGGAGGTCCGCATAGTCTCTGCGTACCCCTGTGGGAAACAGGCGTGATATTATGTATGCATTAGTATTATGGGACTTCGGCGATTAAATATC
This sequence comes from Acrobasis consociella, assembly GCA_963555685.1. Classification (NCBI taxonomy): domain Eukaryota; kingdom Metazoa; phylum Arthropoda; class Insecta; order Lepidoptera; family Pyralidae; genus Acrobasis; species Acrobasis consociella. The sequence continues at coordinate 3,981,265 of OY743106.1, forward strand.
GTTTTTAGCCGAGGCGATAGAAATTAAGAAGCATCCCAATTTTAATTGAGAAGATGGTTTCAAGTCGTCTGGGACGTAGAATGCTTTGTAAAAACAATTCCTGAACTGACACCGTCAGTTTTGTGTGTAAGAGCAACAAACGACGAAGAAAGTCTAAAATCATATAAACTAAAATATATTTCATTGAGTGGTTAAGGCGAGGCATTATCAAATTTAAGTTGACTCATGGCTCTTAAACGTGGTCCCCTATGGGTCTCTTAAGAAGGTCGCTCAACGCGCTATAGGGCCTGCGCAGCGACGGAGTTTTCTCCACGGCGGAGAAAAAAGTATACATACATACATACATACTATCACGTCCTTATCCCTAATGGGGCAGACAGATCATTTTGGGTCTTGCGGTTCTATGCAGAGCCCAGGGCCGTAAGACCCAAAAGCCACTTTTAGCGTCATGGTGGGCGAGAAGATGGAAAAGCAATCAATACAGTGATGGGTTGCTAGCCGCATCGCCTGTTAACATGATTTGCATTTTTGCCCATTCCCTCGATCGGCTTTTACGATCTGCGTGGGAAGAGAAGCAGCTGGTACATTCTAAGTTTTTTTTTTATTTCTCCCAGACCAGCATGGGAGTAGAAGAAAAAAGTATGCTCCGTGAATAAAAAGTCCACCGCGGATTTACCGCGAACTCAACGCACACGTATTGTCGTCACTCTTGAGCGCATAACGCGGACTAAAGTCCGCCATATGCGTTGCTTCGCCTAGTCACACGAGTTCTATTTTTTTCCGTACCTTTGTCCGGTCCGCTCCCTGCATGTCCTTAGTTATTCGGGGGACTTTTTGTACGCGGTACTTTTAATCCCTCGTTTGCGTTATTTGATACAGTTGTAAGCGATCTATTTTCGCAGACAAAAAAGTCCGCGGACAAAACTCCCTCGTCTGCGCAGGCCTATAGAGAGGGCTATGTTCGGTGTTTTTGTAGGTACGTGATCGAATCAGAAATAAGGAAAATCGTAGAACAAAAGTCACTGACATAGCTCAGCGGATTAGCTCGTCTGACGACCTAACCAAGGTCGCTGGAAGGCGCTGGATGCAAGCTGCTCTAGATCGGTCATTTTGGAAATCTTTGGGAGAGGCCTATGTCCAGCAGTGGACGTTGTGCGGCTGAAATGATGATTAGCTCGTCTCTTTGAAGTGGCAGTGGGCGGACTTAGGACCTAAGGCCTTTTCTACCAGTCAACCTATGGGTGGTGCTAATAAAAGTAAATTTAGAACAAAAGTACTAATTAGAAGAAACTTTACTATATACCTATACTTCTATATAACTGTAACTGTATATAATATATGAATTAAATAGATTACCAGTTAGAAATATAAACCAGCTTGCCTGTATGTCGATACAATATTAGATGGGATATAGGTGGATAGCTTTAAATACTAGTAAATAAATAAATAAATAAATATATAGGGACAAATCACACTGATCGAGCTAACCCCATAGTAAGTCCGAGACTTGTATTATGGGATACCAACTCAACGATACTATATTTTATAACAAATACATATACAGACAAACCAAATATTTAACAGCGTCAAACAATATGACAGCTACGAGGCTACGATCGATACCGCTACGACGCATTTACACCGTAGCCTGCTACAAGACGTCTACGGCGTAGACCGCTACAGTTTGCTACTAACAATTTAAACAAAGTTGAATGTTCTTAGTTAGTTAAGTAATTACATAAAGGTATTCGGGAATACATACATTATTACATCTTTATCCGTGACGGGGTAGACAGAGCATATGGCTGTAAGACCCAAAGCACAGTAATATAAGTATTACATACTAAACAAAATCTCCCAGCATTGGTCGTTCCGAAACGCTACTAGTTTTATAGCTTTTGCACTAAAATAATATATTAAAAAATTACCCTAAGTAGGAGATAAATTTATCATGTATTAAATTAAGAAAAAAATTACTTTGACTTTCTCCTAAAGTCCTGCGCAATATGCGTCCTCGTTCCCCGTTCTTGCACCCTTCTCCTTCTCGCCTTGTAGAGGGTGTTGAGCGGGTGGCTGCAGGCGGCTGCAGTTACCTCTACAATTTTTCAATCTTTCGCCCACCATTACGCTAAAAGTGGCTTTTGAGTCTTGCGGACCTGCGCTCTGTCTGCTTAGAGCCGCAAGACCCAAGTGCCCTGTCTGCCCCATTAGGGATAAAGACGTGACAGTATTCGCAAATGCTCTGTCTGCTCTGTTGGAATAAAGACGTGATAGTTTGTATGTATGTATGTACTGACCAGCGAGAAGAGTGTAGGATAAGTCCTATGGCTGCTCTGGCTAAGCATGGTTCTGGGAGCACTGAGAGGGTCATGCTCCTGTAGTAGAGACAAAAAGACCTGATGATGATAATGATTAAACGCGACAGTTTACCGACATAGAGGCTTGAGGAGCAAGGTGTTAAGCTACGAAGCTCAAAACGCGACTGTCGATAGTGACATAAAGTATACTCGTAGCAAATTGAAAAGCTTTTCCGTACACCTCTGCTACATGAAATAAAAGCTCAATATTGTAAGATGACTTGAAACTTGACTAATGGTTCTGAATTAAACCATTTAAGGAAAGGTATAAGGATTCAGGAGAAATGGTAAAAATTTCGACCGTCTAAGCTATCACGGTTCATGAGATTCAGGCTGGTGACAGACAGACGGAAAGCAGAGTCTTAGTAATAGGTTCCCGTTTTTACCTTTTGAGAACGGAACCCTAAAAAAAATGTATTTTACTGATTTATTGTATGTCATTTGTACAAATACCTTATAGGCTTTTATTTCAAGGGGTTTTATGGCCGGTGTTAATATTTTCACAAACGTGTGTTTAAGTACCATATTAACCATAATAAAAAGGTATGAAATATGACGCCATTAAAATTTTATTTTCAAGTTATTTTCAAAGGAACAAGTACGTGATTTTAGTATAGGTATGTACTATACGTAATGACGTACGACTTTCGGCGTAGAGTAAGACCACACCATTCTTTTCCTGAAGCCCTGTGGTATCCGGCAGAGTAGAATGGGGCCACTCCAAGTCATCCCGTAGATGTCGTAGAAGACGACTTAGGAAATAAAAGCTAAAGAAAGCTTACAAACATCAATGAGACCTCTCCAACCCGTCTGGCCAGCGTGGAGAGTATAGGCCAAGTCCTCTGGCTGCTCTGGCGAAGTATGGCTGTAGTAGTACAAAGAGGGTCGTGCTCCTGCAGTGGAGACAAAAAGACCTGACGATGATGATGATTCTGTCCCTGTGAATGTCGTAAGACGCGACTAAAGGAAGCTCAAACATCTCACTTCAATCTCGGCCGGAAATAACGTATAAAACTAGGTAAATGTTAAATTACTTAATAGTCTAAATTTAGGCGAGATTGCAATATTATTAGCGTACTTAATTATTTTAGTTAAGGTTAAGAAAGGAAAAAAATCTCGGCCGGCAATTGTACGAAAAGTTTTACAACTTTTCATACAAATACATTCTCAAAGACGGTTGACGTCAAGCTGGCAGCCGGTCGAAAAAATTGAGCCAAATCATTTGAACTGTTCAGGCTATTACTTCCTTATTTTATATGGTCTTCAGCATCCCTGGGTTACTATCGACACATAATTAATTTAATTTAATAATGAGTATTACAATACAGAACGAAATCTTCTCTGTCGCCTTTCCCCGTCCCGCACATCTCCCCCGTTCTCATCTTCTAGAGGCGGCAGGCGAAGGACCTCGATACTCTCCACAAGGCGAAAACGGGGGAGAGGTGCGGGGAAAGGGAAAGGGACGCATATTGCGCCGGGACCATAGGAGATTCCATTTTTTATGTAATACTTATATTCTCATTATGTAAAATTGACATATATTTGGAGAAGAAAATGCGGGAAAGTGCATGCCCCTGGGGCAAAAAGGTTCTCGAATGGCGACCACGCATTCGCAAGCAAAGCGTAGGATACCCAACAACAAGGTCGTCAAACGACCTGACATAGGTCGCTGGAAAGCGCTGGATGCAGGCCGCTCTGGATCGGTAATTTTGGAAATTCTTGGGAGAGGCCTATGTCCAGCTGTGAACGTTATGCGGCTAAAATGATGATGGTTTTAAGGCGTAAACATTCCAATATTTAACTAAGGAAGCATAAAATTTCAATTAGATTTTGCGGAATTCCTGTCGATATCCTATAAAAACTCATTAATATGCCAAAACTTTTAATTGAATGCCGGATGACCCGAGCTTTGATAAATCGTCAATAGATAGATATACCATAACACAATAAGGTACAGAAGTAAACCTCTCACCGGTATTTTAGGATGTTCTTTTTCCGGTGCGCAAATTTTTACTTTTGTCGAAACGAAAAAGTAACCATCCAATCCACCCTAATTAATGTAATGTTACTAAGACTTGTCATTGATCATATCCATTTTTAACTTTATATTAGCGCAGCGTACGACACTCACCAACTAGGTGGTCGGACGACCTTAACAAAGTTGCAGATATACTGTCCAGCAGTGGACTTCCTACGGATTGACGTTTTTAGAGAAAATGCTGCCGTATAGTTTGTTGCCGCTTCTTTTGTACTTGCGCTCAGGAAGTGGCAATAAACTTAACACATTTGTTGGACACACTACGTCTATAGACGTACATCAATTGTTATTTTCTATTGTGGGTGACTGAGTGTTCAGCAATGTGTTAACAGTAAATGAATGTTCTGACGTCAACAAATGTTATGAAATTGAAAGGAAAATTGGCAATCATCAAATGATACAAATATCCAAAGATAAATGATATTTGGCTTTGACTTTGACTTTGACTTTGAAAAAGACCTTCAAGGATTATTGCAACTATGCCTGTCTTTGTAATTCAAAACAAACAAAGTTGAACTTCTGTCTTCTTATTTCTTGTGACAGCACAAAGTTTCCCACGATGACAAATTGTGATAAATTATGAACAAACAAGCTAACTCTTTAAGCGGGAATTCTTCATCAACTTCGAGTTCACAAGATAAATTATTATTACGCTTAGATAACGTTCGAAATTATTTAATAAATGTCTTGAGATAAGATGAAACGACCCTGTTTAACCGATTTGTTACAATACAAGCTTTTATTTAGGTTTATCTATGCCGAATTTTATAAATCAAATTTGACTAACCTACCTATTCGTTTCAGCAAGTTTTTTGAACACGGATTTTAATTCACTGACGAAATGTCATACTAGTCGTAGAACTAGTCTGATAATGGAGTCGGAAGGGAAGGTTGATACCTGATAAGTTACGGATAATATAAGTTTATATCAGCAAATACAAGATAAACAAAGCTTATCAGTGAGACCTCTTTAACCGTCTGGTCAGTGAAGAGAGTGTATGCCAAAGTCCTCTAACTGCTCTGGCCAAGTATGGCTCTCGTAATACAGAGGGTCGTGCTCCTGCAGTGGAGACTAAAAGACCTGATGATAAGATTATCATAAGACCCGACAGAAAATAAAATAAAATAATATTACACAGTGCAGAGGGCAGCGACGCTTCTGGTCGCCGCTCCCAACTTTCGCCCTGGTTATAGTTTTTCAAAACTAAAAACAGACTTCACTGCCAAACCATAAAAACAATTTTGATAAAACCAACCAACTTTCATACAAAAAAGTCCAAATCGGAGTATCTTTGAGTAGTGAACATACATAAAACAAAATAAAAGATCGCTGATTTCTTATGACACTAACGTGAGATAACTCATTATTAATATAACTGACTTTCAAAAAAGAGGAGATATTAATTCTCTAACATCGAGTTCCCAGTTTCCCATCGAGTTCAATCTTGTTTGGTTTGCCTTGTCAGGTAGGTACAGTTTACAACAAACTTTTTTTATAGTTTACTAGCTGTACCCGCGGGTTTGCTCCCCGTGGGAATTCCGGGATAAAAAGTATCCTATATCCGTCCCCGAGTCTCAAACGATATCCATACCAAATTTCATCCCAATCGGTTCAGTAGTTTAAGCGTAAAGAGGTAACAAACAAACAAACAAATATACAAATTCACTTTCGCAATTAGTAGGAAGTAGGATTATAGTGGGATAGGATAGGATTATACAAAACCCTTCGTACACGAGTCCAACTCGCACTTGGCCAGTTAATATATTGCGAAAACAAAGTAAACTAAAGTTTAGAACAGAAAAGCTTACTTAGTAACTCTCTTAAGCTTTTAATCTCAGCAGGAGCTGGAGAGCTTGACTTGAAAGGTTTTATAAGAAAGTGCCGTCTCGTTATACCTTTACGTACTTTGTGACTCTTGCAAATTGAACAATAACTTTTAATCTCAACGAAAATAAAATAGAGAGTAAGTTTGTTTGTTTTTTTGATTATAAAGCTTCATTTGACAGTAGAAAGAACACAGATAGATACAAATCAGAAAAGTAAACATACAACGGCGGATTTATCCCGAATAGGGATCTATTCCAGTCAACCGGCTAGTAATTGAGAAGAATCCTATCCTACTATAATATTATAAATGCGAAGTGAGTTTGTATATTTGTTTGTTTTTTACCTCTTCACGCTTAAAGTACTGAACCGATTTGGATGAAATTTGGTATTGATATAGTTTGAGACTCGGGGAAGTACATATAATAGGGTACTCTTGATCCCGAATTTCCTACGGAGAGCGAAGCCTGCGGGTAGAGTTAGTTGTTTATGTCGTTTGTCAATCTTACCTGAAAATCACACTGATATGTTTACGTTATTTACTACTAAAACTAATAAAAAACAATAAATAACAAACAAACAGTGCCGCCGTGCGCAAACAAAGGTATATTTTATTTGTTGTAACTTTTGCAACTACATAATAAAATTGTTTGCCTTTTGAAACTAAACTCGTAAAACATTTTCCTGCACATTGCTATGCGCATATTGCCAGGCGTTTCAATTGGCGCACTCACGTGGAAAATCGAGGCGTTTAAATGCTGGTATTGTGAATTGTGGTTAATTATATTGTAGTTTCTGACTGGATTGTATGGTTATTGTAAAATACGTAACTACTTGGTATTCTTGGTAAGTTATAGGGAGGCTGGAAAGAGCTCGATGGCTCGGCGGGAGTGCGCATTACTAGCGCTTGTGCAAATAAAGTGAGACCGAGCTTGGTCTGCGCAAGGATGGGTGACCACAAGTACAACTAAAATATCTCAAGTTCCTCCGTGCTTCGGAAGGCATACGTAATGCCCTTGGTCCTGGCTGTCAGTCATCGTATGGCAGTCGTCACGCCATGACGGATGCATCCAGGCAGCTTGACCACAATAGTGTTTGCCACTTACACACATCAAACTCAAACAAATAAAGCTGGAAAGAGACTTTTGCAATACAAATAATATTTTTTCAATGAAATAACTCACAAATAGATAGGTGGTGATGTATGGAAGTGAACACCTTGTTAATCGCCTTCGACTATATTTCCGTCATCATTCCCGTCAGTCCACAACTAAAGCAGGACAAAACACTCTCGTGCCACAAGCCAGAATGGGACAGCCGTATTTCTGTCATCATCGGAATCAACAAGTCAGATGTGAACAGCAAGGGCGGCCCAAAATAACAATAGTGGTAGATACTAGACAAATGGTCGCGGTTCAAATCCGGGCCAGTCGAAATAATGTTAGAAACTATTCGCTTGGTATTGGGGATTTTGCGAGCTTGCAGTTCACCATTATTGAATTCCGATGTTTCGGTTTCATAAGTAAATAACTTTGATTCAAAACTTGTGTACGCAAGCTACGCAGCGAAAATAGGTGGTTACTAGATGGATTGCTGTTTCACATTTGTTTGTCGGAGGGCGTTATATTCTTCGTAAAATTATTGTTTCATGGAAGGACATTGTTTCGGGCGATAACTGTTTTCCACCTCTACTAATACTTTATCAAATAATACGGACATCGTTTTTCATAATATCTAGAACAATTCCTAACCGTGGTTGTTTTTAGGTACATATACCTACTCTTAAGTGAATTAAATAGAATTTCATTGAAATTGTAAGAAAATAACATAAATAAATACAATTCCGTAGCAAAAATGTCTACGACGTCATAAAAGCGTTCTTTCTCTCAAACAGTGTTAAGTAAGCTAAATAATGTAATTATCTCACACTATATTAAAAGTAGGTACCTACCTATGATATCATTATAACCTTACCCTTTTGATATCGATTCTAATAAGGAAAGACCCAAAATTCGCAGAAGATCTTCTCGACATAGTTGTGTAAACATACCCTTAATTTTATTAAATTTACCAGTTATCCGAAACTCAATCACGAACCCAACGAAGCCTGCAAAAACCTTCAATTTGTTCTAATCAGGGTATATTGGTAAAGAAAACCTACAAATGTTTACCTTCTCGCTTCCCCAGTCGGCTCATGATAAAACTTTGACCCACATCTGGTATTTGTTCTCATATTACAGAAATTATTTTGGACCCAATCATTGGGATCGTACAAAAACAAGAGTAACTTTATCTTATTTTAGTTGAAAATGATATATTGAAAGTTAAAATAATATATTTTTATATAAATATCCTAATATATTAGTTTAATTACGAAGAGATTTAGGTCCAATTAGAAGCTAAGGTTAATAATTTTTCAAAACAAAAAACCGACTTCTATGCTACAAGCCGACTTCAAGCTACTCAAACTACACAAGCGATTTTGAAAAAAATATACGGGAAACCAGACAAGTATGCCCTTTCAAACATAAAAAGAATTTTCCTTATTGGTCTAGGTGCTTCGAGTATCTTGGAACCTAAAAAATTATAATAAATTCGAGTTGATAACCTCCATATTGGTCTAGGCGTTTCTAATAATATTGGAACATAAATATATACACAATCGAGTTGAAAACCTCTTCCTTTAATAAGTATAGAAGAAAAGTAAAAACTATAAATGATAAAGCTACTTCTCTTTCTGCACAGATTGTAAATCCATAGTTGGAATGAGGTCAAATCAGAATCACGTCAATAGGAGATCCTTTTGGCTATCTTTGCGTACATTATCTGTGTATCACAAAACAGTAAACAGACAGAAATTAGCGTCAATTTTATAACACCACTTTTTGTGTGTCAAAGGTACTACACATTTGATGTTAGTTGTTTTAACATCAAATGTGTAGTAATACCAAAAATAACATCAAATGTGAGCCATAAAGACATTGTCAAATAAATTTACACAACATAAAAGCGGAATGCCGCGAAAAACTCCCAAATCACCGAACCCCATCGCATCAATCTGCGATCCATATAATCGGGTTTTATTAATCGTAAATTTCCCTCTAATTTCCGTTTTATAACTGTGGAAGTTTTATTTGCACGTAATAGCTGAATTGCTGCGCCGTCTGTTTGAGTCTTTATTTAAATTTAAGACTTGGGTATACAACGTAGTTAGTGTTATAATTATCTAGATGTACCCGTGGGCTTCGCTCGCCGTGGGAATTTCGGGATATAAACTATCCTATGTCCCTCTGGGAATCAAACTATATTTACATCAAATTTCATCTGAATAGGTTCAGTGGTTGAAACGTCAAGTGGGAACAAACAAACAAATATACAAACTTACTTTCGCATTTATAACATTAGTGAGGACAAGGATTTAATAATCAATGATTTTTTCTCAGTAGGATATATTTTTAAACCCCCAAAAAAAAGAGGAGTATTATAAGTTTGACTTATGATCGTAGCGCTTGAACGGATGGACCGATTCCGATGCGGTTAAGATGGTGGAAGGGACATACCCGTAATCAATCGAACCACGGCGTAAACAAGATCACTAGACCATAATAAAATTAATATAACAGTTAAAAAAAACAAAAAAAAAACGACATTCCTATAAAAATTGCCTAGGCGGCTGCACACTTTAGAATGGAAATGTCAAAAATGTTATTTTTATATTTTACTGCTATTTAAATTCCATTATGCTATAGTGATCTAGTATAGCCCGTGGTTCGATGAATTACGGGTATATCCGTTCCTCGTTGTATAAAGAAATAGAGGTCTACTGGTTTCCCTGAAAATCAGCATCTTGGCTCCGAAAAGCCTTAACACAAAAGCTGAGAGAAACCATTTTGGTGGCATATTTTGTTAATTATAAGTGATGTTCTGTACTTTTTGTTGTTGTACATATGCTCCAAATAGAGACTTTTCTATTTCTTTTTGGTCGGATAAAGGTTTAAACCTAGTAACAAAATTATAGTCTACGTCTAATAAGATTGAGAGAATTTTTGTTCAGGACGCCCTACTACTAACAGTACAGAAAATTTCAACATAACGTTAAAATGTAACTTCAAACGCAGTCACAGACCGGCGCTAGAGACGCATATAAATAAAACACAGTGACAAGGTCGGCCTGGCACATACTGTTGATATATATTTTCCGTTCACTACAATATATCATCCGCCGGAATTCGTACGATAAACCAACTCTTAACTAGTTACGTAGAATAATGAGGCGCCATTTTGATTTAAATTTATAATTTTATATGGTCGGATGGGTCGCTTATCGGTATCAGGGTAAATGAACTCATTCTTCTTCTTCACGTGTTGAAAGATAAAAATTAAATTATATTTTTTCCCTCCAGAAGGTTGCTACTATACCACACATCTTCTTCATCTTTAGTTCTTTTAAGTCTCCACTGCAGGAGGAGCCAGACCCTCTTTGTACTACCAGAGCGATTCTTGGCAAGAGCAGCCAGAGGAATTGGGGAAAGTTGTCCAGTATCACGGACGGAATTCACCCATAAAATAGTTTCAGTATATTTTGTTTGACCTTATAAAGTTGGTGATGTATTTAAACAGTTCAACTTTTTAATATAAGGTCAGATTTACCCTATTTTCTTATTGTCTACGTAATAAAATCCAGCAACTACCTAAATTGATAGACTAAAATCATGATAAAGGTCACTTTAAGTTAAAGTTCAAAGTTCCTTATTGACTGTAACACTTTATTACAAGTAAAACTTATTGATATAACAAAGTTACGCGTTTATAACTAAGTTTAGCTTCAAACTAGGTCGTAAGTTCAAGCAAAAGCAAACAATTTGTTTCACAAAAAGTAGGTAATTTTCAAAAGTACAGTTGTTTAAACTGAACTGTGATGTCGAAAACCCCATTTCTCGGCAATATCTAGGCAGATTTGGCTCATGTTCATACTTAAAAATTCTTTATTCTGCTTCTACATGTTTGCCAAATTTCATGAAGCTCCGATCAAAACTAATTGAGTTATCGTTGAACAAACATACATACATACAAACAAACGCCGGATTGTTCAAGAACACTCGCTGAACTTCGCTCGCTCGTTTAAAGACATCATTATTATTATTTATTTACATTATGCAGTCCAAATTTATTTTGTGGGAAGCTTTACTCTTTATTTACCTTAGGAAGGAAGAAAAAAGCACAGTAAGTATCTAAGTATAAGTAATATGTATAAAAATAACCGGTGAAGTGCTAGTCGGACTCGCGCACGAGGGGTGCTGTACCATTATCTTTAAAAAATTGTAGGACCCCAAATAAATAATTATCTTATTCTGTTTTTAGTTACAGCGGCAACAGAAATACATAATCTGTAAAAAATCTCAACTCTCTAGCTATTATGGTTTATGAAAGACAGCCTGGTGATAGACAGACGGACAGCGGTCTCAGTAATAGGTTCCCGTTTTTACCCTTTCGAAACAGAACTCTAAAAATCAAATACAAATATTTCCTTTAAGGCTTGTCTCTGCGTTTTTATTATTTAAAATCTGTCAAAATTGATTCAAAAGTTGTCCTGTCTTTTCCGCTAGGTTTGTAGTTACGTCTAAACGCAATTCAGATAGAGTTAAAAAATACAAAGAGGTTACAGTATGAAAGACATGACGTAATTAAATGTATCTAGTACATTATGTGGGATGAATACATGTCCTATTTATATGACAGTAATGAGTCACTTGACTCATATTAACCTTAGCCCTTCGCAACACGACGATCCTACGTAACACGATGCGTGTCACCCGACCGTGCGGCGAGCGATCTTGACCCACAATGTGTTAAGCCTTTCTAAGCAACGGGCTTGAGGATTTCCATATACGTTTGTTTAGACTCGAACATATGTTAGTAAGGTGTCTGGAAGAGCAGGGCTTTTTGTGGCTAAGAACCACTGCAAGGGAAGTTGCTTTCACGTAAGACAGACCGACAGATTTAGCGTCAGTACCCACTTTTATCAGGGGTTAAAAAATACTGTTTTTTTTTAAATAATTATTTTTCAACATCGTATCTAAAGTGTATCAAACATACAAAAAAAAGTATTGAACCGATGGGCTGATTTGTCTTTTGTAAATAATCGTCAAAATACAATGTCCTTTTTAATGAAGTACAAATATTTTAAGGGGTGATTCAGTCCATCATTTCGAACAATTTTTCCTAATAAATGTATATCAAAATAAAGAAATAAAAATTTTCATTTTCCTTAGTAATGATATCACGTGACTACGGTGATATGTACGAGAACCTACAATATTTTTTCGTATTTCGATATACATTTATTGGGAAATCTTGTTCGAAATGATGGACTGAATCACACCTTAAAATATTTGTACTTAATTAAAAAGGACATTGTATATAAGTATGCTATATTATTAGTAAAGATACTGTCGATTAGATAATAATCATACAGCACACAACTGAAGAAAATGGCGGGTATTAACAAAGGTAGGTCTACAAGTTCGTTCACGTTGAAAGAAAACATTCTGACGATGTAATCAATTAGGTAAAATATACATAATAAGCTACATAACAAATAATAAATAAAATTGACTGAAGACATCTCTAATTCTTTCGAAGTCTACAAACGTTTCATACTTTTAAATTAAAGACTGCTCTAACTCTTTCGAAGTCTACAAAAGTTTCATGGCGAAAAGTTAACAACCCAAATTTTGCATAGCACATAAAAATGATTGTTTTACTACAGCGGCGATATAAAACAACTATACATCGGTGGGTTCAAAGACACCTGAACATACAAAATCGCGTGACTGGGCCCTCTTAAGTGTAGATATCACCGATATGATGGGTGGTCCAAGCAAAGCAAGGGGCGATAAGTTTATTATATACTAGCTACGCCCCGTGGTGTTACTCGCGGAAAAAGTTGTAAGTGTTATTCCAGGGTAAGCTTTCTGCATACCAAATTTTATAAAAATTGGTCCAGCCGTTTGCGCTTGAAGAAGTAACAAACATACGCACAAACACACACACTCACAAACTTTCGCTTTTTTCATATTAGCGTGATGTAATGTGATCGTGAATAATAATAGAACACGGTGACCGACCAGCTAATCCGAGTGTCAATGGATAACGTTTTTTTTTCGTATTTTGACATTATGTATTTCAGGGAAAGTTGTTTAGTACTATGGTTCAAGATACCGGATAAAGCTAAGATTGAATCTACCCATTAAATAGTTTCAATATATTTTCTTGGATGTTATATTTTTTTCCAGACCATTGAGGTACGATCTTACCTCAATTTTCCTCACCCACTCGTGTTTTGCGCCAAACCGACCGTGATGGGCCGCCATTAAGTTCAGAAAGAGGCAATTTTGACATCCGATGCGGGTAATTTCGGCAGAGCTCATTGGTTCTGGGTTCGAGTGATTGAGCCATCGATTCGGCGAGCCGTGTGTCACGCACGGCCGTTCGTAGTAGTCAAGTATCTTAATAATTGTATACTTACTGAGGCCATCTTTAGGGTCTTCGGTCTATGAAACGTTGTACGGCTCTAAAACATCCCCTACTGGCTCTCACAGACACATAGATTTTGTCTACCCTGTGCCATCCTGAGACTCTGAGTATGAGTATAACTAGAGGTCATTGGAATTAGGCGGGTCAATATGTTGGACACTTGATACGACATGTCAATTTTATTCGCATTATTATGGAAGGCCAAATAGAGTTTAATAGAGAGAAGTAGGGAAAGAGGAATGCCCAGGCGCAGCTATATGAAGCAAGTCAAGAAGAAGGTGACAGCAGTGTCGTATCAAGAGGTCAAGAGATTGGCAGAAAACAGAACAAAATGAAAGAAACTCTACCGACAAGAGCAACGCTCTTAAATTAGAATGGATGATGTGGCACCCTAATAATATTATATCGGATACTAGCGAAAAATACTGATGATATGCAGCCTTTCTCGTTATTATAAGATTAGTCTACCCGTGTAGTAATGCCGTGTGGTCTCCAGCAGAATAGAAGAGGAACACTCCAAGTCTTCCCGTGGATGTCGTAAAAGGCGACTTAGGAAATACAAGCTAAACAAAGCTTATAAACATCAATGAGGCCTCTCCAATGTCTGTCCAGTGGAGAGTGTTGGCCAAATCCTTTGGCTGCTTTGGCCTAGTATGACTCTGGTAGTACAGAGAGGGTCGTGCTCCTGCAGTGGAGACTAAAATGATCTGATAATGATGATGATAATAAGTCTACCCGTCAAATATATTTGTGCACGTCACTGCAACATATCGTGACACAAACAAGTGACGCAATTAAATCTATTTACAATCGATAGTTGTCAATCGTCACAGTGAACATTAGTTAAGGTTCCGTGGGCAATTAAATAAATCCGTCGATTGCTGGCGGCTGTCCAACTCTGATAGGTTAGATGCTAGTTCTGATCCTATGATCGAATTAGACGGCACAGATTCTTGCTTATTGGCGGTTGTAGACGAGCGATTAGTGCTAAGGCCTAACGAGGAAGACAGAGCCTAGGGAGGCCGATTTTAGGGTAACTGTGCCAGGCTTAGTGGCGGATTTACCAATAGGCTGAGTAAGCTAAAGTCGAGGGCGGTAGATTTTGGGGGCGTCCTTTTTTAGGCCAATTACAACACCACTGTATTCTTTACGTGCATCGCGGCAGTCAAGAAGGCAGAAGGGTGCTTTTAACTTATGATATTTCAGTGAACGCTTAGGGGCGGCTAAATATGAATAGCCTACTGGCGGCAGATGTGTAAATCAGCCACTGGCCAGACTACAAAAACTTGGTTTAAATTACGTGCAGTACGTACTTGTCCATACCATACATTTTTCAAAACTAAAAATTGATTTCACTCCCTTACAACACAAACAATTTTGATAAAATTTCTATGAGACTAGCTCATGCGAGGTGGTACCATAGATATTTCGTCAAAATCGGTTGGGTTGATAGGGGGTGAAGACGGTTTTTAATTTAAAAAAAAATATTGTTTTCATGAAAAGTTACTACAACTTTTTTGTCTTACGCCAAAGCCATCCATCATACTACAAACTTTGCGGGCGGCTGCCCACATTGGTATGTAAGTGCCATTTTTTTGTTTTTGACTGTTATGAATGAAGTGAAGTCTCCCATGTTGGTCTGGAAGAAACGAAAAAACTTAGAATGTACCAGCTGCTTCTCTTCCCGCGCAGATCGTAAAAGCCGATCGAGGGAATGGGCAAAAATGCGAATCATTTTAACAGGCGATGCGGCTAGCAACCCGTCACTGTATTGATTTCTTTTCCATCTTCTCGCCCACCATGACGCTAAAAGTGGCTTTTGAGTCTTGCGGCCCTAGGCTCTGCATAGAGCTGCAAGACCCAAAATGCTCTGTCTGCCCCATTAGGGATAAAGACGTGATAGTATGTATGTGTGTATGAAGGAAGTATAATGTCATTATACTAAAGTGATCTAGTATAGTCCGTGGTTTGACTTATTACGGGTATGTCCCCTTCCACGTTGTATAATAAGACGGTTATCTTACTTCCTACTCATATTATAAACGCGAAAGTTTGTATTAAAAAGTCTTTTCGCATATAGTATGTATGAACTTGTAATAAAACCACTTTGGCTATACTATGTGTACCTGGCTGGTTTTGGTATCATTTAAAAGTTTAAATTTTAAAGAAGATAATTTCAAAGTCAAATTAGGAAAATGCGTGATTTTCATTTGTTTTTCTTACCGTCAAGATGAGTGAATCTAATGAAGGAATTAGATACATTTTCAAATTTTACTACCATAAAGGTAAAAAAGCAACGCAAGCCGCGAAAAAAATTTGCGATGTTTATGGACCTAGTGCAGTGTCTGTGAGAGTAGCACAAATTTGGTTTAAGCGTTTTCAATCCGGAAATTTTGATGTCAAAGATGCATGTCGCTCTGGTCGCCCTGTTACGGATAAAATGGATGCTATTTTTGAAAAAGTGGAGCAAGATCGGCATATCAGTAGTTACGACGTAGCTCAATTCCCAGTTCGGGAATTGACCTCAAAACAGTTTTGGCGCATTAAAAAAAAAATGGGTACACCAAAAAGCTCGATATTTGGGTAGCTCACGAGCTCTCTGAAAGAAACCTAATGAACTGTGTACTCATTTGTGATTCTTTATTACGACGTAATGAGACTGAACAATTTTTGAAGAAATTAATAACTGGTGATGAAAAGTGGATCACGTACGACAAGAACGTGCAAAAAAGGTCATGGTCAAAGGCCGGTCAGGCTTCACAGACTGTGGCGAAACCCGGGTTAACTCGCAACAAGGTGATGCTTTGTGTGTGGTGGGATTGGAAGGGCATTATTCATTATGAGCTGTTACCACCAGGCAGGACCATCGATTCAGAACTCTACTGCGAACAACTGATAATATTAAAGCAAGAAGTTGAGAGAAAGCGGCCGGAATTAATCAACAGAAGGGGTGTGGTTTTTCATCATGATAACGCTAGACCTCACACATCTTTAACCACTCAGCAAAAATTAAGAGAGTTTGGCTGGGAGGTGCTAATGCCTCCGCCGTATAGTTCTGACCTGGCACCTTCAGATTTCCACCTGTTTCGGTCTCTTCAGAATTCTTAGGCAGTGTCAAGTTAACATCACGAGAGGACTGCCAAAACTACTTGACGCAGTTTTTTGATCAGAAGCCCCAAAATTTCTATAGCAATGGGATCATGTCCCTACCTATATGATGGCAAAAAGTTATCGAACAAAATGGTACCTACATAAGTATGAAGGTACCATTTTGTTTTTTATTTAACATTTAACTAAAGTTACTTAAATGTATATAAACTATTTAAAAAAATGTTTTGAATTTTCATATAAAATGCGAAAAGACTTTTTCCCCAACCTATATTATACATGGATGGATGGATTTTTGTTACTCTTTCACGTAAAAAGTACTGATTGGAATTTAATGAAACTTTACAATAATATAGCTTATATATCAAAATAACACATAGGCTGCAATTTGTAAAGATATTGTGTGATAATCCTGCGCAGACAAAGTCGCGGGCACCAGCTAGTTTTTTATAATACCGCAAAAGTCGCAAGTCTACATCGCCCCTCGTATTCGTGATGCTGTACCGGCATAAGCCGACTATTTTACGACTGCAATCTAAGAGGCGATTAAACCCACCAAACTATTTGCAGAACTGCAACTGAGAATGCAAACAGAGAATACAAATACACGTCTTTAACTCTAGCTTTTGTGTTTAATTACAAATTTTCGTCTCCCCGTGCATAAACACTAATTTTTGGACCAGGGATACGAAAATAATTTATTTTTAAATCTGTAACTTACCAATTTAGTACGCAAAATTTATATTAGGGCTTCACATACCTGAAACAAATGCAAAGAAAACTATAAATACAGCAATAAATACTATATATTATTTATTTATCTATGACATGAAAGTTAATGTTTAATGTGCAAGCGGGAAGCAACTGGCTCCGAAGCAGCACAGCTGAGGATGCAACCGAGAACCTGCTAAGATGAAATATAAATATTTACATGTTTAATTTTTTTTGCAGTGTGGGATTCGGCAGAGTTGAATAGGATTACTCCAAGTCTTTCCGTGGATGTCGTAGAAGGTGACTTAGGAATAACAAGCGAAATAAAGCGTATAAACATCATGAGACCTCTCCAACCCGTCTGGCCAGCGTGGAGAGTGTAAGCCAAGTCCTCTGCTTTAGCCAAGTATGGTTCAGGTAGTACAGAGAGGCTCCTGCAGTGGAGACAAACCTGATGATAATGATCATAATGGTTTTTTTATAAACTATAACTGAAGGCACAGACAGTAGTTATAGAGCTGAATGGGTCGCTAATGAGCATTATATAGCAAATTTAAAACAATAGATGATTTACGCAACCTAACTTAAGAAAGGACGCTTGAGGTTAATAGCAGTTTAAGCAATTACTTTATTTTTAAATGTAATGCAATAAAAGATAGGCCCAATGCAAACGACAGACTATCCATGACGCACTTTTTAGTTTGTGATAGTCTGTGAAAACAGAATTCCATGGGTTTTATTTACACAGACTAAAAAGTGCGGCACGGATTAGTCTGTCGACTGCGTTGGGCCATAAACTGTAAGAGAGTCACATAGTTACGCTGGTTTGGTCACATCTTGTATAAACCAGAAAATGCTGGTTTCATGTTTTACAAGACTATATTATACAATAACAATGATTTACACTATAACTATATTACCTACGTCACAGGGATACAGGGGGAACAAAATGAGTTACGAGTGGCATACTTGTATTTTCTTCTTCTTATTGTGTGTGTTAGTGACTAACACTAGTGTCAGAGTTTTTAAACCGCCTTAAAGGCCTCTGACATGGTTTTAGGTAACGACCAATGTCAAAGACAGTGACCGGGACCGACGGCTTAACGTGCCCTCCGAAGCACGGATCATATTGTCATACATGTCCTAACCAAACTAGGACAACAACACAAAGTCGTTGCCCCCGCCGGGAATCGAACCCGCGATCTCCGGGTATGAGCAGAACGCTCTAACCACTACACCACGGAGGTAGTTACTAATGCTTAATGTAACTTGTAACTAATGCTTAATGTTAAGGGGAGAGAATCAAAACTCGAAATTTGCGGTAATTTATGGATGACCCCTAACAAGCCAAAATCGAAAGTATGGCCCACGGGTTTTGAAAGATTGTAACACAACTTGACGAGGATTTTAAGTGCGTGGTTGTGTGGTCCACAGCGGACCAGACAAGGTCGTAACGAAATCGAATGGTTTACGGGTCAAGGGTTAAGATGTAAGCTCCTTTTAAGTGCAGATGTATAAGTGTAGTGTGGCGACACACGTCACTCATACGTCATTTATAGCTACGTATGCCCTAGATAAAAATCCTAGATACAAATACAAGAAAGATAATGTAGTTTATTATTCTAACTAAAAATTCTATTGTTTTTCCGAGATAATCTAAGTGACACTTACGTGTATTTGTCTACAGTATATAAACCCGGTGTAATCATACTAATATTATGTGTTTCCGAGTATGTATCTTTGTTACTTCTTCACGCGCAAACGGCTAGACCAATTTTGATAAAATATGGTATGCAGGAAGCTGACACCTTGGATTAACATATGGGTTACTTTTTCCGCTGGTAACACTGCGGGCTGCAGCTAGTAAAGAATAAACCAGTTAATATTTAACGAGCATCAACTACGGTTGTTTCTTTAGTTACCCTCACCGCGAAACATTAATGGCGACCCTGCCAGTGTCATGCCTCGTCGGTACCGGTAAAGAGCCACCGCGAGTGGAGTTGAATCTTCAGTGAAAATTTTCAATCATCAGAAGACTTGGGTTAGTTGGGTTAGTTAGTTCCTCAAGATCCAATCTGAAGAAGATTCTAGAATTGTGCAAGCAACAGCACAAATACTACTCAGGTGACAGTTGTTTCATTAGTTACCCTCACCGCGTTACATCACATAAGCATTAATAGGGAATACCCTTTGGGTTGCGGAGGTAACACAGTTGCTCTGTCTAAAAACCAGTAACCTCGTCAAAACACCTAGGTTAGGTAGCGGACCCCGGGCACTAAAGCGTTACTGCTAAGGATGCAACCGGGAATACGCTATGATGATGATGAAATTGTACTATTGTGGGTCAGATGGACATGAGAAACAGAGAAATGTAGATCACATCCGTGTTCACAGAAAAATGCCTGTGAGAAGGATGTTTTCGCACTGGGAATTGAATTTAGGTCCAGACTCCAGATGGCATACATGGATAGAACGAGTAACTTTCAGCGTAATATGCCATAGTAACAAAGGCCATTTAACGTCAACGTAAACTTTCTGTAACTAACCTTTGGGTTAATACAAGTAAAACAATCAACGAAGCTGTTTTAATAATATGGTTCGCAAGTATTTTCTCCATTTCACCTGCAATTTCACGCTCTAATCAACATCAGTTATAGTGTGCAAGGTTCTTATCTGTTTTCTAATGAAAACCTTGGAAATCTAGACGGTCTTTTGTACACAGGTAACTCTTTTAGTACTCGTAGAGTAAAACACTGATATTCTCTAACTAATAGGGTAATCAAGTTATCATTTTCAGATGAGCCAATGGCATATTATTATATGTCAACTCGATTTGATCGGATAGATAATTGTTTAAACTTAGTAACAAAGTTAGTCTGCGTTTTATAATCCAGATAGTATTTACTAACCCGAATTTATCTCTCATCGGCCATAACTTAGACCAAACTCGGTGGGTTTACGAGTTACGAGATCCTTCCTTTTAAGGAACAATGTGATATTAAACGAAAATCATTACTGGGAACCGGCAGTATACTGTTCGACACCCGCAAACAATGCTGGCCAAAGGTGGTGCTTTCCACGCATTCACTTTCCATTTTTTTATTTTTTATTTTAGTGCTGAGAAAGGGAGATCGATGTGGATATGTTTCTGGTCTATTGTTGAGAGTAACAGCCCATTTACACATGACGTTTCAAGCCTGTTGCATGAAATTAAATTGAAGCAATACATAACTTGCATGGTTTAAACGAACTGTCTGTATTGTGTCAGTTAAATTGTTTGCAAGAAACTTGCACCGTGTACATGTGCTTTTAGAAATAGATTTAAATTGAATTATTTACTTCTTACATGACATGTTTTCTTTACTTAAGTATTCTTATATACTTTTACTTATCGTGTGTCATCATCATCATCATCATCATCAGGTCTTATTGTCTCCACTGCAAGAGCACAACCCTCTCTGTACTACTACAACCATACTTGACCAGAGCAGCCAGAGGACTTGGCCTACACTCTCCTCGCTGGCCAGACGAGTTGGAGAGGTCTCATTAATGTATAAAAGCTTTGTTTAGCTTGTATTTCCTAAGTCGCCTTCTCCGACATCTACTTGAGGACTTGGAGTGGTCCTATTCTACTCTGCCGGAAACCACACGGCGTTTATTCGTGTGTAAGGTCTCAAATGCAAACAAAATTTAATCCATGTAGATTAAAAACCACTGCTGTGGCGGTGTGAGGTGTAGGTAGAAGCTCTACTAGCGTGTTTATTCCTTACCAGAATATCAGAGCCTAGGGGACGCATTGTTAAAGTCACTTGTCACATTTGCGCATCAATTGTCAAATTTGCCTTTGCGCGAGCTTTCCAAACGGGCGCATTTTTGAAATGATCGTATGCAGAAAATTTGCAACGAATGGTCTTGACTATACGTAATTTTGACATTTGTAGCATAGATATATCAAAGAAAATTAAGGAAACCTTTCATGGAGAATCCGCTTCGATTTACGCTGCTTTTTTATTCATGGTGAAATTTTTTAAAAACCGTAATCAAATTTTCGTTGTTTTCTGCGTAAAACAATATTGGTTTTCGCTGACAAGACGGTTTCAAAAATACCAAATTGTATTTGACGCAAGCGGTGAGTTGGAAAACCACACGTTTTGTGTTTCGGTGGGCCCCTCAAAACTAGCACTCCAGAGCTATGAGAACCAAAGGCCAATTTCAGCGTGATGATTAATTTTTGAATTACCTTTTTGTGTACCTTTGAATTTTTCAAAGTAAATTAGAAAATTCGTCTTTTGTCGAGTAGAAAGCTCTTAGTAAATATTAATTAAAATAGTAATGGTTCTCAAAAGTCCAATAATAGATTATTAATTTCCTTAATTATCGTAAAGTTAACACACATAAAGCAGAGTTATCTTAATTGAAAATGTTTAACTATGACATCGACACCTTTACTCTATGGTTAATTCTTAACAACGTCTCCAGTCTTTGAGCGATAAACTTGTGAATTTAGTGTGAGTTTTATGTGGCCGACAACAAAGGGCGATAACTCAGAAACCGAGAAATAACTTTAAGGTTTAGCGGGAAAAAGTTATGGCAAAAAGCACAGTTATTTTTTATTAACATTCTTGAATGGTCACAAAAGTCTGGAAAGTTTCGCGGAGAATACTGTTATTGAATATTGATACATAGTAGTGTTGATAAAATTAACTGCCAGATGTAGAAAAAGTTTTTTTTTAACTATTTTGTCCCATTGTTGGGCAAAGGCCCAGGTCTAACCCATCTTCTACTTATCTTTCATCTGTTAAGCTCGACCATCCTTTTTGAAATGCTTCAAGAACGCCGTTTTTAATAGACCAAAAATTTACTTCTCTTCAAAAACACAAAACGCTCTTCAAAGGTAAGTGCTTGAAAATTTTTCTATATCACTCATTGTTTTTTTTTTTATTTGAACGTAGTTCCTTATCGCGCGTTGCGAAAGGAGGCTAGGCAGAAAAAATTAAGACCAAAAGTTGTAACGACACTTTTTGCTTTAGTTGGAAAAATAAAATTTTAATACAATTCCTTTACTAATTAATCGAAAGGAACTTCGTTCCATCCGGGTGTCCCTTGACACCTCTCAAGTTTTTTATTACATGACAATAATCGAGGATTGACTTCGGGGGTTTTAAAATAATACGTTAGACGTACGATAGTGACGTACCATTTCAATGTCAAACCAAATTGGACTTTATCATCCTACGTTAGTGCTCAATGTTGCTTGACACCGAAATGCAGATACGCAGTAACGTCCGTCTTCCATACCGCTTTTGGAGTAACCCACCAGGCAAGCGGCCGGTCGTCAAACTATAGCCAAATCGTGTAAACTGTTCCGAGGTGCCATTTTTGAAACGCGAAGTCATGTAAACGAATAGTTTTTTCATACAAAAAACCGTTTGTTTAGTGACTCCGCGTTTGAAAAATTTCACCACTGCCTATTTCTTCTCCATTTCGCATGGTCTTTAAAACCATTGACATGCAAATTATATTTGGAGAAGAAAAAGCAGGAAAGCTCATCCCGCGCAGGGTCTAAAGTAGACCTTGAAATGCGCTAAGATAAAGAATAAACTTCATGCTAAAAAATAAATTTGATCAATAGGTACAAGAACTATGCATGAAAATAATATTAAAAATACCAATAAACTATTAACATTTATCATATATTGTACAACCGTATTAAAAGACATAAACCATTAAACATGAGCCGCTCCTGTACGTACACAATATGATCAGATCACAGAGTAGATACACAATTAGGCTTTATTTAATAGTTTATAAATAATGTTTACCCAAATAAATGTATAAGATCATGTAAATGCATTGCATATTATATTGTACGCAAATTTTTCTCTGTTTATCCCTATCGTTGACTGGTAGAAAATGCTCTTAACATTAAGTCCGCCATTTGTTAAAAGTATATTTGTACTTTGAAACGATAAAGTTCGATAAAATAAAATAAATGCTACAATTTGTCTTCTGCATAAAGTAAAAGTCTTTAATAAGGTTCTTCCTTCGGTATCATTGACAGCAAGGTTTTTCTTTATTTTTCTAAGTTTTATTATACTTTTTGCCGTAAAGATAAATGAAATGTAGACCGTTTAATGGGCCTTTTTATAAATCCTTGAAAAAGGCTTAGATAATGAAATTTTATTTTTATTTTATTGTTGAATGTACTTTTTCTATTTAGTGTGTGGTATCTTTTGGCAATAAAGTGAATTCTATTCTATTCTAAGCTGTGGACTTTCTGTGGTTTGCAGGTGATTAAATGCAAAGTTTGCTGGTTACTTACTGATTGCTTAGCATTACTAAGTACCACATACAAGGCAAGGAAACTTGCTTTCACGTAAAAAACCGCATCATAATGAGTCCATCCGTAAGAGACCAACGATGCTACAGACAAACTTAAAACACTCCTCTTTTTTCGGGGGTTTAACTCTGACACTAGTGTTAGTCACTAACATACACGATAAGAAGAAGAAGGGGGTTTACCTTTTGATTCGTCAACATTATGGAACTTATACTTAGTGCAAGAAGAAATTAAGGGTCATCTCTACACTCTAGGGTTTACCTACCAAAAACTATAAAAAACTAAAACTTATAAGGACAGGCACACACCCTTAAATTTTACATTGTTTTTTTGACATTATACTTTATGTTTATATCTACTCTGTGGGATAATTAAGCTACAATGTTCCTATTTTAATTAGGGACTATAATTAGTGCCCGAATGAACGCAGAGGGAACAATTGTTTCGTATGTTCATGCTCACATGTGTGATGTTACCATACATCACACATGTGGGTAAGTATAGAAAGGCACGTTGTATATATAGGATGTTCACGGCTGGATATTCAGCATGGTATTTTCACACCACGTGTTAAGCTAAACCTATGTTAAGTTTTGAAAATAATATACTTTTATGTTACGAGATGTAAAGTAATTAAGTAAGTCTTCTTTCTTCTTCTTCTTTCTTTCTTATCGTGTGTGTGTTTTTCAGTTTTTAAACCGCCCTTAAGGCCTCTGACATGGTTTTTAGGTGACGACCAATGTCAAAGACAGTGAACGGGACCGACGGCTTAACGTGCCCTCCAGAGCACGGATCATCTTACTTATCGGACAATCAGGTGATCAGCCTACAATGTCCTAAACAAACTAGGACAACAACACAAAGTCGTTGCCCCCGCCGGGTATCGAACCCGCGACTTCCGGGTATGAGCCGAACGCTCTAACCACTACACCACGGAGGCAGTAAGTAAAAAAACTTTATTACACGAAAACACATAAAAATAACATTGAAACATAAATTCAGATGCACAATAGGTGGCCTTATCGCAAGGCAATCTCTTACAGGCTACCTTTGAGTGACAGGATTGGCAAATATAAATAATAGTAAATGAGTGGTGCGATAGAGAGAATAGTACTAAATTATATCGTGATATCACAGAAAAATAAAAATATATAAGTATGATAAACTAAACTGAACTAAATATAAGGTAATACAATAAATAATAAAAATAAATGTACCTGAGTTTATTCCGTGCAAAAATGAAATAAAAGAAACTCGAATATACCCGCTGCTTATCTTCCCGCGAGTATATCAAAAGTATAAAAACTTAATAATGCAGTTTATGTACAAAACCACACAAAACTGTGGAAAAGTAACATGACACGAAACGCATATCTGAGTTTGTGGTAAATCTATAATACCGTTGAAACAATATACATGCGGTTTTTGTGGTTATGTGCTTTAGTGATTACGTTGAAATTGATAAGTGGTTAATGAATAAATGGTGGTTTTAATCAAAAAATGGTGGTTTAGCTATGCTATTTAGGGTTCAGACACATCTGGCAGCACGAAACGGAACGGAACTGACGCTTTATGTCACTCAGAACCGTTATTTGCTAGAGCAAGAAAGGGCGACGGAGCGCCAGGGAACCGGCCATGCAGCGTTCCGTCTCTCTCTCGCTCTAGCCAATGACTTTTCTAAACGACAGAAAAGGATAGCAGCTTGGGAAAGTGCTGTTGTATCCTAACCCTTAGGTAGATTTCATATACTAACTAAGACTCAACTATCTCACTCGCTCTTGACTTTTAAACAGTCTGGAAATTTTAACTGCTAGTTCAGTCCACGACACTAAAGTTCTTACTCTAAAATGTAAGCATTGGAAAAAAGTATTATATTATATTTATTTAATTTCCAAGCCATGTTTTCATCTAAATTGGTATTGTATGACCGATTGTCTCAAACTTCAATAAAAATGATTACACCAACAAAATCGATACAATCCACCTCAAATTACAGCACAAGCAAACAATTCGATTACACCAACAAAATAGAAACAATCCATCTCAAATTACAGCACAAGCAAACAATTCGATTAAACCAACAAAACCTATACAATATACGCACAAGCAAACAATTCGATTACACCAACAAAATCGAAACAATCCATGTCAAATTACAGCACAAGCAAACAATTCGATTAAACCAACAAAATCTATACAATATACGCACAAGCAAACAATTCGATTACACCACCAAAATCGAAACAATCCATGTGAAATTACAGCACAAGCAAACAATTTTATTAAACCAACAAAATCTATACAATATACGCACAAGCAAACAATTCGATTACACCAACAAATCGATACAATCCATCTCAAATTACAGCACAAGCAAACAATTCGATTAATTTGTCTCGAATCGATTAGGGTTTTTGCTCGCGACTGCTGACTGCATATCGGAGCGACAATCGGGACGTGATTGCAGCTGTGCTATGGAATTAGGACAAACCATCTAGTAAAGGGTTAGAGTAGGTAAAAGCTCTGGTTTTTTTTAAATTCTTCTTTCGTGGCAGAGAGTTTTCCAGTGAAAAATAAATGAGGTTAAAAACATTGTCAATCTATTGACAATGTTTTTAACCTCATGGCGCATAATAGTTTTAAATCGTTCTGTCAAAAACGAAAGAGGCCGTTTATTTCAATACTTTTAATAAATTTGTAATTTATTAACCGATCTTGTATTTTACTATAATTTAATTTAAAAAAATACATATTTACAAACAATAATCTATTTTTAACTAAATTTAATAAAATAAAAATATTAAATATTCCAAAGACAAACTCTCACCACACGAAAATTTTATATGAATTAGACAATCTATTTATGTGATTGCTGCGGCATCTATGTCACGTGAAGGAACTAATTCTTTTTTTAAGAAAACGCCTCTGTTTAATCTTCCCCCTTAAGTTGCGAGAGTTGCCGCTCATGCCTCTCTCCGATGTTTTCTTTAATTTCATTTCACACAATGGCGATCAAACGTATTAAAGTCTCAGAACTACGGAAGTAAAGACGAAGAACATATAATTTAATGCTCAGACCAAATAAAAAATTGATGTCAAATAGATACGTGATTCGTTTGTCATGCGCTAGATGACGACAAGTCGAATCAGACACTTTTTTCTAAAAGTCATATCAAACAATTTCTATGGGATTTGTATGAAATAGAAAAGCGTTATGTCCATGAGGTTAGAGTGGTGACGTCATGCTTTTTTAAAGTCAAAAAGCGCTCTGAATATCAGTTTGTCTGTATTCATAAATTTAAATTCATGTTGAAAATGGATATAGCCAATGAAAAGTGACGTTTTATTTTATGAATCATATCGAATAATTCGCTACTTTCCAAGAAGTCAAATTAAATACTTTTTTCTGAACGTCAAAACAAACATTTTTTATGGAATTTGTAAGAAATATAGACCAATGGCGACATAGTTTCTTGGAGTCAAATAGCTTTTGATATATTTTTTTCTGCAATGATAAATCTAAAATCACATTGAAAATGGATATGATCAGGACAAACAAGTGACATTATTTTATGGCGTTTTATTTTCTTAACAGTACCAAATAATTTCTTTTTGACTTAGGAAAGTACCCAATTTATTTTAGACCCCGTCATCTACCCAATTAGGTTACCTATTCGAGATAAAACATTTGATCACACAATGTGAAAAGTTAGCCTCAAATGGTCTTAAAATAGCATGATTTCGCATTCTATTAGTACGCCTTATACATCTCGCCGTGTCACGTTCTAAAACAATATCTTTTAGTACGCCTTATACATCTCGCCGTGTCACGTTCTAAAACAATATCTTTATAAAAAAATTGCTTTTTTTAAAAAATTGCATCACTTTCCTCCCTTGGTGTGACTCGGCCATAATTTCTCGGAAGCATTCCCGTTCCCTTTGTATCGTCCACCTTCATTCCGAAGTCGTCACAGTTTAGCATTGTTGCCTTTTTTCGGCCGACATCGTTAGCTCGAATTTCGTCTCCCTTTTTTGTTGCGACGCCATCGTATTTTCATTTTGTGTCGCTGGGGTCCGATTAAAAAAAGAATGGTTTGATAACGAAAGCTGCGAGCGAATTTTTTGCGTTTTGTTTTTGGTTTATTTGGGTTTGGTTCTCACAAAATGAAATGATAATAAGATTTATCCAAGTACATATTATTATCATCATTATTTCATCCGCATAACGTCCTCTGCTGGTCATAGGCCTCTCCCAAAGATTTCCAAAATGACCGATCAAGAGGCCTGCATCCAGCGCCTTACAGTACAATATAAATATTATGAAATTTTCAGAAGTAGTTAAATAAATATGCAATCACTGATTTCATCTAAAACCACAAAAAACTAATCAATTAAAGTATTAGTGTTCAAATAATATACATTGAATATACTTTTTTAGTTTTTGATTTAAAGATACGCTATTTAAAACGCTTGTTTTCGTTGGAAATTTATCATTGTTTTTATTATTTTTTAATGTAGAACAATATTTTTGTCGCTTGAGCATTCTAGTTAAATCAAATATAAAAGCATTAAGCTAGTATTAAGTACAAAAAATACACAGTCAATAGAAGAAAAAACAAAACGCCATCAGTAAAAACAAACTGTATTTCAAAGCCCGGATTAATTAATTTAATGAGGCACAAACAGGGAATAAAGACACATCAGATATAACCGAGTAACGTACCCCCCGAATAAAGATTATAAACTTTGATTAACTTTTGATTCTGCTATGAACACGGATCACTCTCTCTAATGAGTTCTACTAAATGATAGACGTAGAAAAAGTTTAGACATGTCTGAAGTGAACTACTTAAAACATGTTTGCTATCGCTTACTAAAATACTTGTTAATGTTAAAACACTAGAGTACAAAGCTATAAAAATTAAAAGAGTCATTCTGGGCATGTGTGTGTGGGCATCTAAAAGAATTGTCTATCCATTCACATCAATTTGCATGCAAGATCTGCTTGTCAATAAGGATGTTTCCAACAACTCAAATCACACTTTTCTAAACGTCAAAACAAATATTTACTAGAAGACTTTCTAAGAGATTTTCTAAGACTAATGACGTCATAGTTCCTTGGAGTTAAATAGCGCTCTAAATATCTGTTTTACCGCAAATATAAATCTAAAATCACGTTGAAAATGGATATGGTCAATGACAATTGACAATATTCTATTAACTCATTTGTGACATTTTATTCTATTAACACCTACCTCTACCTTTCCAACCCGTCTGGTCAGCGAGGAGAGTGTAGGCTTAAGTTCTCTGACTGCAGTGGTCGAGCATGGCTCTAGTAGTACAGAGGGGGTGCTCCTGCAGTGGAGACAAAAACACCTAGTGGTGATGATGATGATAATTCTCTTAACAGTACCAAATAATTTTTGACCCAGAAAACTATCCTATATTGTCACGTACAAACGCGTTCTTTTTAGCCAATAAAATTAAAACTTTTTGTGGCCATACCGTAGTGGTTAGCACAAAATATATCAAAACAATATTGTTTTATAAACTTATAAAATAACGTCATTTATTCATACTATAATTTAAGAAGTGTCAGGATTAACACCAAGTAAAATGATTTTCTTATTGTTTATTAAATGTAAGTAAGATCTGTGGTTTTATCATTTATTGAAAATCGGACAAGTCATAATTAATTTGAATGATCCAACGGTTTCAGAACTCTGTAAATTTAATGAAATATTGTCCCAAACAGCTTCTGTTATTATATTAATTAAATACGATGGAATGAAATGCGAGAAGCAGAAACGTTTGAACAACAAATTACAAAGTTATCGAATGCTATTTGTGAAGCATCCAGAAGAATTTTAAGTCGTTTAAAACATTGATTAATTCTGTAATTTACTTTTAACAAGCTGTGCCCATGGGCTTCACTACCCGTGAGAATTTCGGGATAAAAACTATCCTATGTCCTTCTCTGAGTATCAAACAATATCCATATAAAATTTTATCTAAATAGGTTCAGTGGTTGAAGCGTGAGGAGATAACAAACAAAAAAATATACAAACTCACTTTCTAATAATTTTTTTTCGCATTTATAATATTTGTAAGGATAAGGATAAGGATTTGGAAACGAGCTATAGGTCAACAAATTATGGAGCTGAGGATCATAAAGAATAACTCATTGAGACAGACAGACATTTAGGTAATTATTTAGCCTCTAACTTATATCCTCTAACTTATATCAAATGATGATGATGATAATAAAAAATAATATGTGTTATCTAACCAGTTTATCCATGTATTCAAAAATAAAGTACTAACAGTAAAAACAGAATAAAAATTGGTTGAATAATGAACGAGATATAACGATTTTACGAAAATATGTCTATCTCACTCGCAAAAACGCTATTGGCAAATGTATAGATGATAATATAGACGTTGACGTCACCAGTCCTTATCAGACTTCTCTTTCTAATTGAAAGTTTAAGGTATCACAAGTTTGTCGCTGTTTTAGATATTTTATAAATTCTTTCATAGGTACTGGTTTACTGTGGTTAATAAGGATTCTATTAGACAAATAAAAAAATATGTTCATATTCTCTATCGCGATTTGCTGGTGGCACGTTGTCGCTCATACAGCCCTTAATGACACAAAAAGTTTACATTTTAAAGAAATTCCGGTCCTATGTCCTTTCGTTCTTGGGTTACAAAAGGATATAAAACAGGTCACAGTCGACCCTTCCGAACTCCCGTGTTAAATTGGCACTGCGTCGATTTCTGACTAACTTTTGAAAAAAATAACGAATGACCTCAGAGCAGAGGCAGTAAAAATGTTGTTAAAATAAGGTCCACCATAGTATACCACTGTCTTTGACATTGGTCGTTACCTAAAACCATGTCAGAGGCCTTTAAGGCGGTTTAAAAAACTCTGACACTAGTGTTTGTCACTAACACACACGATAAGAAGTATACCATTAAAACTTACTTTAGAGTTTTCAATCTGGGTTATCTATATTTTTATAGGTATTTTATCTATTTATTTATTTTGTATCCACCACCTACCATCATCATTATCATCAGGTATTTTTGTCTTCACTGCAGGAACACTACCCTCTCTGTATTACCAGCTATACTTGGCCAGAGCAGCCAGACGTCTTGGCCTACACTCTCCTCGCTAGCTAGATGGGTTGAAGAGGTCTCATTGATGTTCATATGCTTTGTTTAGCTTGTATTTCCTAACCTTTTACGACATCCACGAGTGGACTTGGAGTGGCCCTATTCAACTCTGCCAGAAACCACACGGCAATCTGCCAGTCACCACCTACGACCACCACCTAAAGATGAATCAAAGAATAATTTCACTAAAAACTATCCTATGTCCTTCCCTGGGTATCAAAATATATCCATATCAAATTTCATTTGAATAGGTTCAGTGGTTGAAGCGTGAAGTGGTAACAAACAAACAAACAGATATACAAACTCACTTTCGCATTTATAGTATTAGTAGGATAGTGCCATCTAGTGACAAGGAAAAGAAATAATTAGGTTTATAAGGAGATGGGTAGGCATGACTATAGGACACCATTGAAACTATATTTGGAGTTAGCTCAATCTGTGTGATCTATGCTTTTATAGGTAATCTATCTATTTATTTATTCTGTATCCATTCCACGTAAAGTGCTTTGGCGTCTTACGAACATAACGACAGCCATTAATCTTCATTAGATATAAATGTTGCCTATATATCGCTAATAGTTTACTCGCAATAAAACGAAATACAAATGGAGACAAATTTTATTCAAAACTAGCTAATGCCTGCGACTTCGCGTGGACAAAAGTGCTTATTAGGTTGAACAACTTTTGCTAAGGCCTCATTTTCACATTTCTTAAAGTTTAGCTGGTCCATTATGGTTCTGCATCAGGCGTTACATTTTTCACAAATCAATTAAATACCCTATATTATGTTGCCCAGGCTTGACAGCTATATAACAAAAATGTTTCATTCGAATCCGTCCAGTATTTTCGGAGATTAGTGTATACAAACAGACAAACAGATAGGATTTTTTTGAAATTCATTCTCTATTACTATGTCTCCACCGGGCAAAATTTTGTTTGGAATATCCATTTATATACAATTTATTTTCAATGTATAAACACATTTTTTACTGTTTGATTACACGTAGGTATACCTATAGATAAGGTAATGAGCAAGATGAATTGAACATAGTAAATCCAAAAATTTAATTTTTTTTTCACCATCATCATCATCCAGGTCACCACTTATCATCATCATTATACGAGCATATTCCCGCTTGCATCCTCAGCGGTAACGCTTCAGAGCCCGGGGTCCCCTACCTAACCTAAGTGATTTGATGAGGTAATGGTTTTTACACAGAGCGACTGTCTGATCTCCGCAACCCAAAGGGTAGACCAGAACCAATCCTTGGATAGGTCCATTCCATTTTTCTTTATCTTTGGTCATCCCTTTGTGAAACAATTTAGTTCGACCCTTAAGTCCTTTGAGCAATATTGGACCTCCGATAGAAAATAATAAATACCTGATCGTGGATTTATTGCACTGTAATTGCGAACATACCTGAAACAAGACAAGCGAAATGTTTAGTATAAAATAAAACGAAAACTTTATTTGTTTACGTGTCTGGTACGACTGCGTTTTGTATTTCCAAACATTTGTTGGCTTTTTACACACATGAAAAAACAAAAGCTTGCCACGGGCACCCCAGGGCTAATTCTACACCAATTAATGAAACTTTAAAACAGAACTTACAATTTTTTGATTAAATCTAACGGGAGACGCAGACATTATTAAAACGAGTTAACTCACGTATAGAGTCAGCTATTGCCGATATGTTTCGACATCATCTGGGCCTGTAGTCACATTAGTGCTGACGAAGACCTTCGAATGAGGCCGAAAATATCGGCAGTCTTCTTCTTCTTATCATGTGTGTTAAGGCTCCTCCCTGCGCTAGCGACCTTGAAAACACAAAAAAATTAATTTCTCTTTCTGTAAGTGAGATTATTAGAAACCCTCGTACAACTTTTTAGCTAGTATCCTGAAGTTTCATTAGAACCTCGAAAGTCATTGAAATACTATCCGGTTTAGAAACCTTTACAAAAAGAGTCAAAAATGGCCGTTTTTAGTATTTTTTGTAAAGGAAAATTCAGGGTATTTTATTTCAATGATTTTCGAGGTTCTAATGAAACTTAAGGATACTAGCTAAAAAGTTGTACGAGGGTTTCTGATAATCTCACTTACAGAAAGAGAAATTAATTTTTTTGTGTTTTCAAGGTCGCTAGCGCGGGGAGGACCCTTAATGACTAACACTAGTGTCAGAGTTTTTAAACCGCCTTAAAGGCCTCTGACATGGTTTTGGGTAAGGACCAATGTCAAAGACAGTGACCGGAACCGACGGCTTAACGTGCCTTTCGAAGCACGGATCATCTTACTTACGAGACAATCAGGTGATCAGCCTACAATGTCCTAACCAAACTAGGACAACAACACAAAGTCGCCGCCGGGAATCGAACCCGCGACCTCCGGGTATGAGCTGAACGCTCTAACCACTACACCACGGAGGCAGTAGCCGACTTTATACGTCAGTAATCCGTTAACTCATTTTAATAATAAGTACTTACCAAGCTTTCATGATGTTACTGACAAAGATACTAAAGTTAACGACAAACATACGTACATACCAATAAGTATAAAAGGAGATAAAGGAGTACTCCGAGAATAACAGTCTTCGCTCGCATATTCAATTAGCATTTCATCTTCAAGACACAAAGCTAATACGATTAGTTTCCGTGCTACAAATTGTGTACAAAACACAAACACGGTATCTGCGCTTGACAATTTCTGCGATCAAAGAAACAATTTAGTTGTGTGCGGGGGACATTCTAAATATTTCCGAGGCCCGAAGCTACGCAACCCTCAAATATGTGAGGGGCGCGGTGCTTTCATGTACGAGATTTTAGGGGCCGTGTCATCTTTTTGTTTTTAGCGTTATTGCTATAAACCTTCAGCGTTCAACGGGGATCAAAAACATTGTTTGAAGATTACTTCGTATACCTATACTTGTTTATTGGATTTATTAATCAAATGTGTCAATAGTTATGTTATACATAAAAGATTTGATATAAATCGTAACGACATGTAAAAACAATGATTTCTTCGAATTTCGACATTTTAGAATTACATTTAGTATCTGGGATAAGTCCACCTTTAAAAATCTAGGTCTATGTTTTTTTCTTTGAAATTTTATTTGTGTGTACAATAAAGTTTTACAAATAAACAAACGTTTTAATGACAAGAAATCATACATACTTCTTTACTTTTTTTGTTTTTCGTAAGCATATAAAGTTATTTGAGACGAGATATATAAATAACAGTTATTAAAATAAAATAAATAAGTGCTTTATAAACATAACGCATAAATAACTTTGTAATTCAAAGAAGAGCAAAAGACGTAAATAAGTATTATGCTTGTACATAGGCGTCATAAATTCCCGTCTATTTGCCGTTGAGGGCGCCACTCACATTTCAATATGAAAGGTACAGGAAATTGGTTTCCAAGCACACGACTACATCGCTTCCCGTGATTTAAATCGATTGACATCGATAATTTGCGGTTGACAACGAAATGTGCAAGCGATTTTAACTCTACCTTTGATGTTGATAGGTCTTGTTATTTATTTTCGTGTTGGTATTTATGTCTGTTGCCGTGTTTTCTCTTTGAGCAATGGGAGATCAATGATGTTTATTTTAAAAAACTCATCATGCGTGCAGTGTATTGAAATGAAATATTGTGTTAAATTGGATTTTATGCGATGTTTACTTAATGGGTGGAGAGGAGAGTTATGGAATATGTAAATTGCATTTATTTACTAACATAATGTAGTTTTGTGTTCTTTGATTATTTTTTCAAAACTAAAAGCCGACTTTACACCCAAACTATAAACCGATAGAATTTCTATAAGACCACCTGACAAGAATACCCTTTCAATTGAAAAAATTATATAACAAATCGGTTTACACGTCTTCAATAATCGGTGAACATACATAGAGATCGCGACCAATTGATAACCTCCTCCTTTTTGGAAGTCAGTTAAGAATAAATTAGTAAAAGGTCTAACTAGGTATAAATATAAAAAAAAACCAAGACTAATGCTTATAATAATATTTCAACCCTTTACGCTGTACAAAACTTTTTATCTTTACTCGTATTGTATAAAAATGTATTAAAGAACCTGTTGCACACTTTTACACAATAAACATTTAAAAATGCGACGCAGCGCATTCTATTCCATAAAAGTGTGACTGCTGTTACACAGCCGTCACACTTTTGAGAACAGAACTAATTGGCCCGAATTAAACCCCTAATTTTGAGAAGTCCTTCAAAAAACGCACTAAATATTCTATCATCAAAATGTTCTATACTCTCTATACATTGTGACCGATCCCTATCTCACTCAATTCTCACGCGTTAAGTTGTAAACGTTTGTTGAGCGTGTGACGAATTTTAAATAGCCGTCAGTGGATCGTTATGTTTTATTGATTCGATTTTGCAGATCTCGATTATTGGGATCGGTACGTGAGAATATGTAGTCTGTGGGGAGCGATTTCTGTTAAAATTATATAATTTTCAAAACAAAAAACCGACTTCACCGCCAAACTATACAATTGATATGTATAAAAAAAATTTGGGACTTCTAGACAAGTTTCATGTCTTCATTGCAAACAAAAAAAGATTTTTTCAAATCGGTTCAGGCGTCTTAGAATAATCGGTCTTCTTCTTATCGTGTGTGTTAGTTTCTAACACTAGTGTCAGAGTTTTTAAACGACCAATGTCAAAGACAGTGACCGGGACCGACGGCTTAACGTGCCCTCCGAAGCACGGATCCTCTTACTTATCAGACAATCAGGTGATCAGCCTGCAATGTCCTAACCAAACTAAGACAACAACACACAGTCGTTGCCCCCGCCAGGAATCGAACCCGCGACCTCCGGGTATGAGCCGAACGCTCTAACCACTACACCATGGAGGCAGTTCGAATTAAGAGTTCGAATAATCGGTAAACCTACTTTAAAAAAAAATAAAGATCACGAAGTGATAAGCCCCCATCCCTTTTGGGAATTGGTTAAGAATGGTTCTCGAATGTCGACCAACTACTGGCAACGTAAGAAATCCATTTTCAAATCGTCTGATCAGCCAGGACTAACAAAGATATTAACCCTATAACCGCGAGCGTCGCATATATGTGACAAACATTGTCGGGCCCATTCCGCGAAGGTCACATATTTGTGACAAAAAAAATTGCTCGTATGGCACATAACTTACGTATCCATATCCGTTTTTGGTTGTAGATAGGTATGTTAGATTTACCATGTCTCGCGCTGGGGGCACGACAACTGATATAAAGTCTCGCGGTGAAAGGGTTTCGAGTAGGGACGCCATTGAAAATATTTTTGCAACGAAGTTCCCTAACTAGGCAAAAAATTGTGTCAGATTTTTCCGTCACTTGTTGAACGAACGACGAACTTTTCTAGGGCTGGAATTTTTCGGGGGGTTTTATTTTTAGTGGCTGCAATTTTTGTAACTCCGTTCCAACCGAGTATTGCACGACATTCAGTTTTTTATTCATGAAAGTATAAATGACGTAAAATCTAAATAACCAGCCAAGTCCGTGTCGTGCTATGCGCAGTAGGATTTCGTAATTGCAAATGCCGTTTTCTAGTATGCCTCAACGTATAACGACAAAAAAAACTTATTTTCTATTGAATAAGTTTAATTTTTCCGAGTAAATTTTATAAGTTGGTCTATAAACTCTCTAGTAAGTAAAACCAAAAGCATCGTCTCAATTAAATTTAAACTTACTACATACAAAAATAGGAATTGTTAGCAAAAAGGGAAATAATTAATAGCTCCTTGAAAATTTGCAGTCTGTGTCATACGTCGTCAAGTAAAAAAGAAATCAATGAAGTAATGAATAACCAAACTGCAGCTCAAGGCAAAAGCAACAGTGTAATGATAGGTAGATAAAAGTGTGGTGAGAGTGACGGGGGTCGCGGAAAACTGAAATTTGATGCGATGGCCTGTTTCATAAATAGATAGTGGATAAATAGATAGCCATCCAGATAGCCATACAGACAGACAGACAGCGTCAAACTAACAACACCCTTTTTTGTCGGGGGTAAAATAAAAATCAATGAGAGGTTTCATTGATTTTTACCCCAACACCTCCAGCGTGGAGTGTAGGTCAAATCCTCTAATTGCTCTGGCCAAGTAAAGCTTTGGTAGTACAGAGAGACCCAAAAGGCCTGAAAGTGATGATGATAATGTATACTGCTACGAAGAGAATATACAATACGAAAATCCGCTTTCGCTTATAAGAGAATATACAATACGAAAATCCGCTTTCGCTTATCCGCCATAGCCAACCCCTATTCGAAAAACTGAACAAGACGCGTTCGCTGCATTCAATTTTCTACTTTAACAATTGTGCAGAAAGGCCCTTTTTACTCTAAACACAAAAAAGATAAAACCAGACGGCTAGCCACGGTGAGAATTACAGACATCAACTTTTTAACGTGATAAACTCGATTAAACGGTCAGCGAGTGATACCGGCCTATTAATTGGACATGTAGCCCTTTCCTTTTACGTAAATAATAATTTAAAACAAAAAAGAGGTTCTTTATTTAACCACATACGTTTTTGTCTCACAGCTGGACGCTTTCTTGGCTTTAAAATGTATACATGAAACTATTAATACTTGTGGTCTGAGAAAAGAATGGTCCTGCTGAGTTATATTATAATTACAGATATTTACAATACTGTATTCTTACTTATCTCTATATGGTTGCCTCTGAAGGTTATTTAAATACCTACTTCGGCATCATCAGCATCATCATTTCAACCGCTAAATGATTTCCGAAGTGATCGATCTAGAGCAGCCTGTATCCAGCGCTTTTAAGACACCTTGGTCAGGCCGTCTGACCAGCTTATTCCTTCGGTTATTCATAAATAAATAGACCAGTACAAATCACGTTGATAAGAGCTATTTCTTTTCAGTGATATTTTTTCTTTTATACATACATACATAATATCTCGCTTGTTTCCCACAGAGGTAGGCAGAGACTATGAATGGACCTCCACTTGCTACGATCTTGACAAACCTCTTTTGCTTCATCTAAACTCATCAATCTCTTCATATAAAATATTAATCAAAAACCAACACAGTAAATAGCCTATTCTATTAACTCTTCAGATAGTTACCTCTCTTCTAAGGTAAATACCAACTATAGTCATCACAAATTTTATAATATTAACTTCATTGTCATCATTATTATATTCCATATTACAGGTTCATGTTAAGCGTCTGTTAGCTCCTATTTAAACGTCATTAAGGTTAACCCATCTTAGGACTGCAGTTGCTTGACTCGCTAGATCTAAAGATAATCTGATAAAGCGTACATATGCCGCCACTTCCTTTCATTGCAAATTAAAATTTTCAAGCCTATGCAAATTATATTGTACGCAGAAGGCTAAACTTAGAGCTAAGTAAGACCTCTATTTATTAATTGAATACTACATGAAATATTTCATATAATGTTTTTTTTTATTTTATTTTAGACAGTAGTGTAAAGTAAACCACCATGAGCTAAAAGTGGCCTTTGAGTCTTGCGGCCATAGGCTCGATCAGTTTAGAGTCGCAATACCCACAATTCTTTGTCTGCCCCATTAAGAATAAAGACTTGATAGTATTTATGCATGTGTAACATAAAATTATATTTATAATTATCCCAGTCGAGGATATGCAGTATCAAACTCCTTATTAAAACGAAAAAACAAAACAAGATCATAACTTCTTAAAAACTTTGATCGAGACTTAATGAAATTTGGTAGTAGTAGTCGTGTAGAAGTAGCCAATAGAACTTTTAAGGTTCGAAAATGAGACAAACCGGTTAAGGGATTGCCGTGATGTGGGGTTCCCAAGTTCACAGTTCAAAGTTAACTACTAGTTAAATTTTTTAAAGTTACGATCTATAAGCAAGTCTAGTAATAATCATCATCATCAGGTCTTTTTGTCTTCACTGCAGGAGCACAACCCTCTCTGTACTAACAGAGCCATACTTGGCCAGAGCAGCCAGAGGACTTGGCCTGCACTGTCCACGTTGACCAAACGGTTTTTGTTTAGGTTGTATTTCCTAAGTAGCTTTCTACGACATTCACGGGAGGACTTGGAGGCTCTATCCTTCTCTGCCGGAAATCACACGACTCACTTTAAGCGAGTCTAGTAAGAGGTTGCATAAAGGTCTAGTGGTGAGATCGTTTCATCGATGCAAAGCATTACATACGACACTTGCTGTTTCCTTGTCGAGAAACTTGTTTATCTTGTAAAAATGGCTGTTTGCATACAGATACGGCAGCTTGCATGTCATGCTATTTTAGGATATCCTTTTCTCATATATAACGAAACTTTACATAAGAAATAAGTAAATGTTTATTTTTTATACATACATACATATATTCACGTCTGTTTCCCATGGGGGTAGGCAGAGACTATGGATTTCCACTTACTACGATCCATATAAACCTCTTTTGCTTCGTCAACATTCATTTTCTATAGGCAAAAAAACCCGACGACACCATCTAGCGATAAGTGGTGGAACTAAATAAAATATGGATATAGTAGCACCATCTATTATTTCTCGGGTATATCACAAAACTCCCAATTGGAAACGTTATTACCCAATAACTAACGACTGAACCGTTTTTTATCAAATGTGGCTAAAAACCACCGAAAAAGTTGCTTTCCCGTTCGAAAAGTCGCATCGAAATTGGTCCATCCGTTCAAGCGCAACGATGCTACAGACAGACAGACTTTTTTTTCGGTGGTTAAAATGATACTGCATATTCATCATTGTATATAGACTATAAAATAAAATTAACAAAGTTTTAACAACCGAACGGTTATTTTATAGCATTTTATCGAGCAAAAATTTTTGAAATGTTTCTTTAAATTGATATAACTTTGTTATTTATGAACAGATTTAAATAAAACAAACCCATGTTCAGTAAAGTTTACCACAATACTTTTATGAAAATCGCAACCGAATTGGGTCAGAACTTTCTGAGATTAGTGTGTACAGAACCAAAGACAAAAACTCTAAAAGTCATTGTTTTGGGTTTACTGTGTTGATAAAAGCCACCAAAAATATTTAGTCTCATTTATCTTCCATGTATAGACATTAATTAATTACGATTTTATTACATACTATGTGATTTGAATTACTTTGAGTGATTCTGTAACCAATCTGTTGGCGGAATCACACAAAATCACATAGTATGTAACCTTGACTTCCGCAAAGTAGGACCCGAATCTATTTAAATTTTATTATATGTACTTACATATAATAAAATTTTATTATATGTAAGTATGTATCAATGAAAGAAACTATAAAAAAAATGAATTCTAAGTATCGTTCGTACGCAGACTGGACAACCTTGACCTTGTCTGCCATATTGAAATCAAAAGCCCCTAGGGACGCTATATTAATGAGAGCTTTTAAGCTAACGAGCGATGAAAATATGGTAATACTATTATCTACCTTTTCTTTTAATAACAATCAAATTTTTCCACCGTAGATAAAACTGGTTACAAGTCTTCTTTCTTTTCTTTCTCCTCACCTTATGAGTCTTTTCCATTCTTCTCTATCCTTTGACAAGACACTTGTTTCATTCTTTTTATCCATATCGTCCTTAACGCATTCTATCCACCGTTTCTTAGGCCTACAAAAATTATAAAACTTTTACTTTAAATTACTTTAAGCAAGATATACTATATTGCATGTATACATGTTTATTATGTTTGATGAAATGATCTTAATAGGTATTATTATTAAGACAAGACAATATGTAAACAAGTAAATTAACACTGTTTAAGTGTCAGTAAGCAATTTTCAAAGAATCTTATTAAATTACAAAGCAAGCAAAATGAAACTCAAAATGTATTATCTAAGTTTCGAAGTCTAAACACGCTTCAAATAAGTTCATTGCTTACATGTTTGCAACTTCTTTGTAAAATGAAAAGGTAAACAAAGCATAACCTATCGAGGCGTCGGGTCGACACACCTAGGGTCAAGGTGACTTTGCAGTAGTGCGTCAAGTGCGAGTCAAGCTTACGTTAACAAGGTTCTGTACTTCTACGAATGAATAGTAGCTTTTCCACGAGAACCCTTTAGAATTCTACGTGGGTTTTCCTTCAAACTTTGAGTCAGGTTCAATATTGATTATGTGTTTTTAATAAAAATATATATACCTACTTTTCGAAAGTTTTTTCTATTTATCAATTTTTTTTATTCTAGCCTGTTAGGGTGTCCCACTGCTGGGCAAAGGCTTCTTTCTTCTACAGATCTCTGTCCATGGCAGCCCGTTGCCACTTCTTTTTGAAGCTGTTGATGTCATCGAGCCGTCTTCTCCGTGGTCTTCCTATATCTTTTTATGACCAAATAATTAATATTTTAAAAACCATGTGTTTGAGGGCTGTATACAGAAAAAATCTTATATCTTAAACCTATAACTTAAACTGAACTGACTTAATTTTTAATTTGTGGCAATGTTTATTTTACTAGAATCATAAGATATTATATTTTACCAAATTAGACTTGCTACGTTCAAGTAGATAAAAGACCAATAAATAAATAACCTGTGAATGACAATCATCTAGACATTTATACTGTATCGTTAAGTTAGTATTCCTTATGGGATGGGTTCGAGACTAGTGTTATACACTAGTCTAGGCGCTAACTCTAACTTACTTGGCGCTAGCTCAATCAG
The DNA here is from genome assembly GCA_963555685.1 of Acrobasis consociella. Classification (NCBI taxonomy): domain Eukaryota; kingdom Metazoa; phylum Arthropoda; class Insecta; order Lepidoptera; family Pyralidae; genus Acrobasis; species Acrobasis consociella. Next base: position 4,023,042 of record OY743106.1, read on the forward strand.
TGTGATTTGTCTGTATATATTTATTTTACATTGGTTTACCTTTGAACGCTCGGAACCCTAAAAAGTTGTTTAATCAAAGAGGTGTTTATCAAAACTACAATGAAGAAAAGTGTTAGGAGCTAAGTTTTAAAGACGTAGTTATTTTGACGCTCTGGAGTGTTTCAATTACCAAAAAAATTGTGCTTTATATACTTAAATTGAAAAGACTTTTTTCAACGTTGAACATATGTGTATGTTTATTATGAGATGAAGTATAAAATCCTACTATATAAATACTATATAAATATTCCTATTATATCTTTATATAAGTATAACTGTATGTATATACTATGCTTAGTAAATTTACGCAGCCTGATATATAATGTAATACTGTTTTCAAAATTTTGTCCATCAAGTGAGGTTAAGATAGAAAAGAAATGAAAATAGTGATGAGTTGCTCAGTCGCATCGCCTATTAACATGATTCAAATCTCGCCCATTCCCTCGATCGGCGTTAATGATTAGCGCAGGAAGAGAAGATAAAATATGAATGTCTACAAAATTTATTACAGTAGCGAATAGGTACATAGTTCAATTTCAATATTGTATTACAAAATACCTATACATCAAAGATATTAAATTGAAATTCTAGGCTTCACAGTCGAGAGAAATTCGAAGCAATTGTGAATTTTCGATAACGCTCGAAATACCAATTCATTAGTTTGCCAAAAAATTGCTAATTAGAACAATCGGTTGGAACAAATGTTTGCTGAGAGAATTGTATCGTTCAGCAAACAGCTGCCTTGACTTTGTAATCCCGCGATATTTGACGGCGAGATTCGCAAATTGTCGCTATTGTTCGGGTCACAATGCTAGAGGTCGATTGACTCACAATGTCAAGTCAACTAGTTTATCAAAAGGACTCTTGAGTTTTCCTGTGTTGTCAAACATAGAATTTTTATTTTAAGGCAAGTCTCAATTTGAAACGTTACTTTTTTCAGCAATAAAGAAAGGTATACATTGACTGTTATTTTATCATCATTATACTATAGTGATCTAGTATAGTCCGTTGTTCGATTTTTTACGGGTATGTCCCTTCCACGTTGTACATTTCATGATCAGATAAATTCTCTCTTGTAAATATAAAACCTTCTTTCAGCAAGCATCAAATTAATAATTTAAAAATAAATATGATATTTTATCTGTTTAGCAAGATTTGTGGTGTATTTATTATTATATATTATCTCAAATATATATAATATCAAATATCTTCAAATTCATAATTTTACCAAATTTGAAATTGATAATAAATTAAATGTTTGTGTAGAGAAGTGTATATCATAGTGTACTTTAAGTACATCTTGAAATGCCTATTGCTGTTAAATAAAAAATTATTTCTTTCTACAGGTTGACTAGTAGAAAAGATTTGTACCATTGTGGTCAATAAAGATTTTAATAACATAATTGAGGTTGTTTTTTGGCAGGCAGATTATATAGTACGTTCTCATAATTATGATTACATTACTAGTTTGAGAGATCCCTTACTTACATAGTCATAGTAGGTCCTTTCAAGTAAGCCCTGAACAAATAGTGATGTGATCATATTAATGGATAGCTCGTAGTTTGTGACAGTCACGCACACGTAACACAAAGCACCTCAGGCCTTTTGATAGCGCGTGTGATACAACTAATTACATTAACTTTGTGTTTGGAGGCATTATATTTAAAGGACGATATGTTAAAACGGGTGTCGTATTTTCCTATAATCGATAGAAGTTGAAAGGAGACTTGTATTTGATAAAACTAGCTGATGCTCGCGACTTCGTTCGCGTGGACTTTATGATCACGGCGTATCTGCACCAGTCTTATATATATTGCGACTAGAAATTGAGATGTAAGCTATTCTATCTTTCAAGTTGGATCTAATTGCACACGGTGTGCAAATTAAATTCAAAATCAGTTTAGTAGTTTAAGAGTAATTTGACGCGACACGTAAATTTCAAGTGACAAGTAATTTTTATATATGTATAAAGATTTTAAAAAATGCGTGAGTGTCGTGGAACACTCGGTTGGAACGAAGTTACTTTCTTAGTATACTAGCTGACCCGGCAGACTTCGTACTGCCAAATATAGCCTGTCAAAATGTACGTTTGTATGGGAAAAAGAAAAGGGCTGTTTTTAGGGTTTTTCCGGCCATTATTCGATTTTTTCTCGCCGTAAAAACCATCTTTGAATTTCAACGAACATTTAAAAAAAAGAATTGGCCAAATTGGTCCAGGCGTTGTTGAGTTATGCGCTTACCAACACATTTTGCGATTCATTTTTATATTATAGATTATTATACGCTGTTCCTGTATCCACGAGAACCTTGAAGGCTACTGGGGAGGAGTGAAAGAAAGCGCGGCTGAATATCTTGGCTGCGTGGTCAAATATCTGACAATCCTACATTTTATCGCTGTTCAGCCGTTTTAAGTTTTCATTAAATCTTTCAATCTTAATTTCAACTCTTTAAGGGATGAATTTCCAAAAGTCGTTTTAATGCACACTTCCGTCATGTAAAAAGCGATGGTGCAAAATTTCATGCTTCTAGACCCAGCGGTTTCAGCGGTGCGTTGATTGATCAGTCAGTCAGAGTGAACATACCCGTAATAAATCAAACCACGGGTTATACAAGATCACAGCATAATAAAATTACAATAACAGTCAAAAACCTAAAAAAGTTTTGACATTCCCATACAAATTACCCGGGCGGCTGTTAACTTTAGTATGGAAATGCCACAGTTTTTTTGTTTTCTCTCTGTAACTTTAATTCCATTGTACAATAGTCATCTAGTATAGCCCGTAATTTATAACGGGTATGTCCCTTCCACGTTGTACCTATATATGTAAGCCAGTCAGTTTTTACTTTGTTCTTTTATATACCTTTTATAAATGTTAAGGAAGACCTCCGAAAGAAACTGGAAGCGTTTGAGATGTGGTCGTACCGTAGAATGCTACGCATAAGCTGGACGGATCACATTACTAATGTTGAAGTTCTAGAGCGCATGGGCAAAAAAGTAGAGCTCGTTCGAAATATTAAAATAAGAAAAATCACATATCTTGGTCACGTGTTGAGAAATCCACAATATCATCTACTCCAGACCATAATGATGGGTAAAGTTGCCGGAAAGCGCAAGGTGGGACGTCGCAAAATGTCATGGCTGAGGAACATCCGACAATGGACTGGTATCAAAACAGTAGAACAACTGTTCAGGCTTGCCATGGACAAATCAAGATTTAAAGAGCTGACTGCCAATCTTCAGGAATGAAGCGGCACCTAAAGAAGAAGAAGAAATGTTTCTAAAAAATATATCATCAAATAACAAGTAAACAGAACAAGTAAAAACGTTCAATATCGTTTACCATTTTACTTAACGACCGTAAAAATAAGTACGCTAAATAAACAAAATTGATATTTAAAAAATAAACCTGTACTTTTAAACATAATAATCGACCTCACGCTGAGCGAATTTCATTTAAAACATAGACGGGTTGAAAAGTTTTGTTTACAAAATCTTGATTAAAATTGCAAAAAATAAAAATGGCTGTGTGCGGGCCGGCCTCGTACAAGAAGGGTTCAGTATTTAAATACTTTAAAGGTATAGAACATAAAACGTTTGTTGAGTGTAAATAGTGTACTATTTGTTGTAAGTGGCTACAGAAATAGTTTTTACTATTTTTGTTTTTTTTTTCTACCTACACGCCCTCTATTACCTTAAACGTTGTCTTTGGACATTGCCTTGTGGTTTCCGGAAAAGTAGAATAGGGCCACTCCAAGTCCTCCCGCGGATGTCGTAGAAGGCGACTTAGGGAATACAAGCTAAACAATGCTTATAAACATCAATGAGACCTCTCCAACCCGTCTGGCCAGCGTGGTGAGTGTAGGCCAAGTCTCTGACTACTCTAGCCAAGTATGGTTCTGGTAGTACAGAGAGAGTCGTTCTCCTGTAGTGAAGACAAAAAGACCTGATGATTACCTTTAGACGTTATGGCTCTGACTGTCATGTACCCCATCTTCTTCTTCTTCTTTGCGTGTCGATGGTTTATTTGTTTAAGTTTATATCTATTAGCCCAATATTAAGCTACTTTGACGACGTCGTCAGTAGCCATATACAAATCGTCCAGGGTGCAGGTAGTAAGGCACCCGGGGCAAGAAAGCAAGTGCGTCATAGTTTGTGGCGGAAGCCACACTCGCACACGTTTTGGGAGCTATCAATCATCTTCCACCTGGACAAAAGCTCTCCACAGCGATCTACTTGTGTACCCCATAGGAAATAGAGACGTGATTACTATGTTTCTATGCATATAGAAACACACATTATGTAAGTATTTATGATCACGCTGCCTCGAAATCAAATCGTCTATGCCAAATTTTACCTAAACGATATATTGACTAGGAAGCAAAATGCCTACTTCACAATACAATAATTGGCCAAGTGCGTGTCGGGCCACGCGCAGTGTAGGGTTCCGTAGTTCCGAATGCCAACTTTGAGTTTATGCCACTAAAAAGTTTAAAACTAATTATCTATTAAATTTGTATGAAATTTCTTTTTCCGAGTACGTTTTATAAGTTGATCGCCTATAACTTTTTAATTCGTATACCCTATTTAGCTCTGCTAGTTTTCCTTTAAACTACATTACTACATTATATATACTATAGCTGTGAATTTTTTCACGTGGCCATATATAACCTTTTAGCAGATAGAGGGAGGGGACACTTGCCTCCAACAAAAATTTTCACTTTAAACCCAAATATTTCAGAAACGGATCACTAAATCCAAAAATGGTGTTAACAAGCTCACCATGTTTTTGAAAGACCTATTTAACGACACCCCACACAATGTGTTTGTCGAGAAAAAAATATTGACTTACTCTTTACTTGTATGGCAGCTAACCTAAAAAAAAATATTTTTCCAGACTTTATTTTACGACTTTTTCGCCATGATTACTATACATATCCATGCCAAATTACAGCTTTCTAGTACTTCTAGTAGTTTCTGAGTAGGACCGCGGACAGACAGACAGACATGGCGAAACTATAAGGGTTCCTTGTTTACTACGGAACCCTAAAAACGAAAGAAAAAAGTTTCTTAAGGTATAAACAAGTTTCTAATTTATAAAAGACGATAAAAAAACATTATGTTAAAATAAATTGTTAAATTAAACATAAGAAACAGGTCGCTGACAGACAAACGGACGTACAAACAAACAGCAGAGGTTTAGCTTAGCTTAACAATAGGGATCTGTTGGGAAACTTCCCACACCTACGGATCTCTAAAAGCTGGTTATAAAATTCATCGGTGGGATAATATTTTTATGGGATTATAAAATTCAAATACCCTTATTTAATAGCAAACAGTACTGCTTCACGGGATTCTGTTTGATCATATTTTTTGCATGTTATTTCATTCTTAGCATAAAAAGATAAAAGTAATATAACGTCTATTTCTCTCTGGAGAACATTAGTTATTAATGTTAATGATAATATTGAAGTGACTATCCATATGTATTACTAGCTGGTGCCCGCGACTTCGTCTGCGCAGGATTATCACACAATATCTTTATAAATTGTAGCCTATGTGTTATTCTGATGTATAAGCTATATTATTTTAAAGTTTCATTAAAATCCATTCAGTAGTTTTTACATAAAGAGTAACAAACATCCATCCATCCAACCATACTTACAAACTTTCGCGTTAATAATATTAGTAGAATAATATGATAGTGTTAGATTATTCTAAAAATATACATACTTGTATTTAGGTAGAAAGGTTGATTTTATTGCTAGGTTCCAGTTGTTGTCTACTGAAAGGACTTAAAATAAGCGGCCAAGTGCGAGTCGGACTCGCCCATGAAGGGTTCCATAGTAGCAAATAACATGATATAAAAGTCTTGTAGTATGTTTTTTTTTTGAGTTTTTATATTTGAGTTGATTAAATGAAAGGTGAATTGCCGTTTATGATTTATGACGTATTAAAAAAAACTACTTACTAGATATCGTTCAAACCAATTTTCGCTGGTAGTTTTTATAGTAATGAACATCATGTATTTTTTTTAGTTTTATAATTCCCTTATTTTAGAAGTTACGGGGGGGGTATATACAGGGGACACACACTTTTTTCCACTTTGGAAGTGTCTCCTGCGCAAAGTATTCGGTTTAGAAAAAAATGATATTAGAAACCTCAATATCATTTTTGAAGACCTATCCATAGATACCCCACACGTATGGGTTTGATGAAAAATAAATTTTTGAGTTTCAGTTCTAAGTATGGGGAACCCCCAAAATTTATTGTTTTTTTTCTATTCCGGTTCCGTTTTTGCCATTTGGCTACGGAACCCTAAAAATACATTTAATTATTTCGTGTACTTACAAATAAAATTAAATTTTTAATGCATTTTTAGTCTTTGCAAATTAGAAGGCAATAATTCCGGCCATAACCTTTACAGAATAGCAAGTTACTCGTACCCATTTTGATGCCCGAATCAATAAAAACACGATTATAAAAAATAAACTGCCAAATTTTATCACATCAATATAAATTAGAATCTTACCCAAACGAGACCACGCCCAGTAAAAAGAGCCAAAAACGTGCGCGGCGGTGCAAGCGCCAAGTTCACAGTAATTACGGTTTGATTTATGAGTAAAAGACTACTATTAAGGTATTCAGAGCAGGTGCAGTAACATGTTAATTTCATAAGAGATTAGCGAGCATGCAGTCTCGAATGCGTCTTGAAAGGCGCAAAAAATATTTTTCTTTTGCAAAATGTATAAAATTTGCAGGTATGGGCCGTCTGGGAACCCCGTGGGGTGTAATAAATTGAATTATAATGGCCATGCTTTATGATGTTCCGTCCTTTACTTATACGAATGGTTTGCGTCGTTATGATTATTTAGCATTTAGAATGACATGTCATAATCGTGGCTAAAATTTAAAATACCTAAGATGTTACGTTATTTTGTATTTTAAGTTAAGTAATTCTTTATTGTACACAAAAAAAGACGAAGAAGAAAAAGCAGCCACCTCAACAAGGCAAGAGAAGGGTAAGATTTGCGAGGACGGAGAACGGGGATATTTATATCATTTCTGTGACAAAACTTCCGCAAACATAAACTTTTTAGGCTTACTAGGCGAACTGGAAAGAGCTTGCTAAACAGAGAGTAAATTGGAACTAGAACTCAATTCCAAGCGCTTCCTTAAGAAAACTCAACCAAAGCCTTCCTATACATATACATACAATTCCTTAGGTCAGTTGCATTGTGTGTCCTGCAACCGCACCTTCAAAACTAAATTTGGCTTTGCGAGCCACATACGCTCGCATCTACGAACTTAACCCAAGGTTCGCCGTTGACGGTCACGTCAAGGAGAACATCATCATCATCATCGTCATCTTTTTCAAATAGAATATAATTAACACTAGATGTAACCTGTTACGTGGTATCTTATAACTAGTATGACGCTCAAAGGAACTCACAATAAAACGCTTGAAAAAAAAAAATATTATAAAGGTTTATTAAAATTTACTTTTTACCATTATCAGAACGCAAACTGCACACTGTATAAATCAATCCCTAGAAACCAGTGACGTAATGATAAATGGATGGGCACTTTTGCTTGCGATTCCTGGAACATTGGATGGACTTTTGATTCAATGCATATCACCAGAATTTCAATTCCAGTTCGTTATTCCAGCGTTCTTATAAATAAAACAGCGTTCCTAGTCACACATACGCATGGATGAGGGTGCACAATCTATTCAAATATACACTAAGGCTCCACTCACACGAAATTGAAATTCTTTTACCGATTTTATTTATTTTTAGACTAGCTGTGCCCGTGGGCTTTACTCCCCGTGGGAAAATGTTGGGATAAAACATATTATATGTCCTTCCCTGAGTATCAAACTATATCCATATCAAATTTCATCTAAATAGGTTAATCTAAATAGGGTTAGTGATTAAAGCGTGAAGTGGTAACAAACAAACAAATATGCAAACTCACTTTCGCATTTATAAAATTTGTAAGGATAGTATCATTTACAGTTATATTTATATGGATTCTTCTATTGGGTAGATGACTGGGTAAAAATAAATTATTCGATACAGTGCATGAAATAAAATTTCACAAAAAAATAGTGTCAATTTTCATTAATCATATACATTTTCAACATTATTTTAGATTTATAAAATGCAGAAAAACTGATATTAAGAGCGCTATTTGACTTCAAAAAGTATGTCGTCACGCTTTCGTATTTATTTCGTACAAATTCTATTAAAATGTTTGTTTTGACTATTCCTTGCATGTTTGTATTTTAATATTTGGTTACGCTCTCGGTAGAAAAGGCTGTTTGCCTGTTACATTTTACCTAATAAATTTTGGTGTTAAAACATTTGGACCATGGGGCCCTGGCGCGAGGAGACTTTTTAAGGAGATCTCCCCGCGACTGATAGCCGGTGCAGGTGACAAGAGGGCTGCCTGCTTTTTCGCTCAACGGATCAGCATTGCTATCCAGCGAGGAAACGCAGACAACGTTCTTGCAACCATGCCACATGGACAAGATAAGTTTTTTTTTTAATTTAGCATAATTTAGTATAAGTTTATTTTATAGCTTAGTTTAATTTAATTAGTTTAGTTTTTTTGTTGTTATTTATTTTTTCTCAATAAAACGACTGAGATCATAAAGTTTAATAAATAAGCAAATTTCATATACGTTGTATATTAAATAAAAAATAAAGTATCGTTGAGTTTAGTATTCTACATATAACAATTGAAGCTTTTATATTTAGTTATATACTTTTAAATATAAATCTTGATGTCGTTTTCTACATTCGACATCAAGTAAACATTTAGGAAACGTTAAACATTAAAAATCTAAACATAAATCACACGGTAGCTTGATGCTTACTAAGTTGGTTCCGCATATATGGTAAACTTTAAAATTTAACGGAGCCAAGCAAAGCTCCCCAAGAGAGCTTACACGTAATCCTCGAGTGCCCTCTAAACAGGCGGAAAGCTCTGTATAAAATATTAGAAATTTACGGGATTTAACTTTGAAATTGTAGAATTCTTGAAAATATTTTATGTTTCTTTGTAAATTGTAAGTTCACAGACACCTATGCGAAAGCATTAATGCAGCAGTAATCTTATACCTTTAAACGAGCAATTCTTGTATGTATGTATGTATATATATATATTTATTTATAAAATTCTGTGATCTCGAAAACGGCTCTAACGATTTCGCTGAAAATTTGTATATGGGGGTTTTCGGGGGTAAACAATCGATCTAGATTAGTTTTATGTTTAGGAAAACGCGTGTTTTCGAGTTTTCATGCGTTTTTCTTTCCACGCAGAATATGGTCGCTAATTTCGTCGCACCGCGACCGCCTTGATTTAGCTCAGTGGTTTAGGATAGCGACCTCTAGAAAGAGTGTTACGGGTTCGAATCCCACTCGGTGACTTACTTTTGTGTTTTTTATGTTTAAGTTTATATTTTTTTTTTATTTTGCAATGTTTTTAGACGAGTTTAAAAAAAAATAGTTAATGTTTGAGATGTAACCGAGCAAAGCTCGGTCGCCCAGGTACTATATTATTTATTTATATAAGGTCTAACAAAATACCTAAGTATACAGAAACTATTTTAAAGGTGCATAAGTTCAAAAGAATTATTTTTCATATTTTGACATATGTTTCTTAAGGAAATTTGTTCAGTATCATGAACTGAATTCTGATTGACTGACCTTATATCTAAATTTTTTTATTGACTACTATGATGATACAAAAGGTGAACTTAATATTAACGCAGTCAACCTGTTCGAAAACACAAAATATTTAAATTAAATTAATACTATTCTGTTATACCTACTGGTGAATAAGTCTTTATTAAGGCCACCTTGCTGAATATATCAAGTGGATTTGCAATTAACAAAGAGGCGCTTATACGCTCTCTTAAACCGGCCAAGCATCCAATTTGTCAATGTAAGTTTTTTGCTGCGAGCTCAAATTAAAGAAGTGACACTTTTTGTAGTTGGTTTCTCGAATTTACGCTATATAAGGATCGACTAAGAAATAATTATCATATAAAGCTAAATATATCGTAACAGTTTCGATAAAGAATTACTAGACTAGTTTCTAAATTTGTTTAGTATCATGGACTGAATTCACCTTTAAAATAGTTTCAGTATATTTTGTTAGACTTTATATATTAAACATTTTATTGACTACTATGACAGTACAAAAGGTGATCTTGATATTAACGCATTCTCTACCAGTCAACCTGTTGGAAAACAAAATAAATACATACATACAAATTTTCAGTTTCCCATGGGGGTAGGCAGATACTACGTATTTCCACTTACTACGATCCTTGGAAACCTCTTTTGCTTCGTCAACAATTATAACTTTTTAAAACAAAATATTAAATTAAATTAATACTATTCTGTAATCCCTACTGGTGAATAAACCTTTATAAAGGCCACCTCGCTGAATATATCAAGTGGATTTGCAATTTACAAAGACGCGCTTATACGCTCTCTTAAACCGGCCAAGCATCCAATTTGTCAATGTAAGGTTTTTGCTACGAGCTCAAATTGATGAAGTGACATTTTTTGTAGTCGGTTTCTCGAATTTACGCTATATAAGCATCGGCTAGGAAATAATTGCCATATAAAGCACCCCTGGGGGCCCCTCAGTGCTTATAAAGTGGTCGTAAAAGTGATGTCACATGTGACATCGCGTGCCCCTGGAGGTTTAATATATCGTAACAGTTTTGGTAACGAATTACTAGACTAGTTTCTAAATTTGTTTTGTATCATGGACTGAATTCACCTTTAAAATAGTTTCAGTATATTTTGTTAGACTTTATATATTAAACATTTTATTGAGTACTACGGTGGTACAAAAGATGAACCTAATATTAACGCAGTCAACCTGTTCGAAAACACAAAATATTTTAATTTAATTAATACTATTCTGTAATCCCTACTGGTGAATAAACCTTTATAAAGGCCACCTTGCTGAATATATCAAGTGGATTTGCAATTTACAAAGACGCGCTTATACGCTATCTTAAACCGGCCAAGCATCCAATTTGTCAATGTAAGTTTTTTGCTGCGAGCTCAAATTGATGAAGTGACATTTTTTGTAGTCGGTTTCTCGAATTTACGCTATATAAGGACCGACTAGGAAAGAAATGCCTTATAAAGCTTAATATATCGTAACAGTTTCGGTAACGAATTACTAGACTAGTTTTAAGACTAGATTCTGCATAGTAGCATTTTACATTATACCGCCGCGACAGCGGTTTACGCGACGCTGTCGTCTGTCGGTCTGTTTGTGGCATCGTAGTACTCGAACGGATGGGCCGATTTCAATGCAGTTTTTTTTACGTAAAAGCAAGTTCCCTTGAAAATCGGTTCAGCTGTTTGAAAATTATTGGGGGTAAACGATTAAAAAACAGAGCTTTCCCTGGCAAAAAACAAATGGCGCTACAGATATAAAGCCGTATCGATAGTTCCGCTACTTATCACTAGATTGCGTTCTTATAAATAACTTGTCACAAAATGAAACGAGAAAAATACATAAATTATATCATGCCTGTTTCACTACCATGGATAGGCAGAGACTACGGATCTCAACCTGCTACGATCCTTAAAAACCTCTGTCGCATCGTCAACACTCAATAATTACTTAAATTCATTTAAAATAAGTAAGTTACAATAACAATTATTTTATTTTTTTTTATTTGGAAAACAAACAATAGCCTTGTACAAACAGATATAACCTAACTACTTAAAAATACATCAGTAAAGTTTCCACTAATAACTAACTCATAAAGTTTTGAGCAGTGTAAAGGAACTACATAAAAAGGTCACTAAGAGTTAAAGAAGAATTAAACTAAACTAAAAGTATACATCAAACAATTATAGCGATATATCCTACACCTTTGTTGATAGTATTCTTCTCAGCCCATTTCTGAATGAAGCAGGTGAGAGAATGAAGGGATCCAGTTCTTGAAACAACATATCGTAACAATTACAAGCTCTTTTCAAAAACATATTACTTATGATGACGTGAGTTAATACGGGGACATTTAAAGTTTAAACAATTATGATTTTTTACATTAAGTAATGCTGTTCATTATTTTTACTTTTTTTAAAATAACGATTACAGCTTAGTTCTTTTACCTTCTTTGTTTAATATATCTCACTTACATCACAGAATCAATAAAAGTATAACATACCTATATTTAGCTAGATAGTAAAAGGGCCGGTTGATATACGTATAATGACCACCATTCCCATTCCCCACGAATGCCATTTCGCTTTTCAAATCACTTTCTTCGCTTCAACTAGTTTATTTTATAGTCATGAGACTGTACCATATAAGCAATCTTGTAAGTATTTATTCAGTTAGATGTTAGAAGTGATTCGCAAAATGACTTGCTCTTAAAACGACTTACTATGAAATGTCTTTCTGAAATTATCTGTTAAAAGAAAAACTAAATAGATTTTTGGGAAATTTAAACATAAGTTTAACAAGTTTAGGGACCAAAAAAATGTGTAAAAAAGATCAACTGAAGATCACCTGAAATTCATATATGTTTTATAGTATAGCGGTAACCTATTTTAGGTTACCGTTATACCAATTAAAATATTCAAACCCATTAATTCAATCATATCAATTTATTCACGAAAACTTTTAACAGGTTCACATGCATATTATATTGTCATCAAAGATCTTAACAAAACAATTCAATTACCTATTAACATGTCAAAACAAAACACACACACACACACACAGTTTAAGATCCTCAAAAAGAACGTGAAACATTTGTCATTTACAGAATAAAACATTAGCCTCGAGTCATTTTGCGAATAAGTCCACTGTCATCAGCGAATTACTAATAAGTTACTTAGATTAAATTCCTTAGCCGTGAGAAAAAATGCACTTTAGCATAAAATGAGCCTGGACCCAGCATTTACATTAGACCATACCAGTAGAACTTGTCCTGGTATTAATAGCTAGAAAACATGACACTGATGTGGAAGAGAGATAGCTGAAGCAAATTAACAGGCGAACAGAAGTCAATTAATCAGGTTTGCAACCACACTGTAGAATATGAAAACTATTTTAGTATTTTTGAAGCTAAGATTTTTAACGAGGCATGCGGTAGAAGCAGATCGGTTAAAAATTCAACAATAACTAAACAAATTTCAACAATAACAAAACAACGTAAGTAAGCGACGGAACCCAACGTTCTATAACATTTTTTGAAGAAAAGGCGTAAGTAACTCTAATCTTAACCTCGGTAGGTTGCCAACTGCACATTTTCTATATTACTAAGTAGGCATCATCCATATGATAAGTGATTGTAGCTATTGAATTCTCTTACGCCAGGGAGACGCACGCATTGCAGACCCTGGAGAAATATTTTTAGCCGTTGAGATGAAAGCCATTTATAATTTACTAGTTGACTCGGAAAACTTCGTTCCGCCTGTTCCTATTGCGTTCCTATTTACATTATTTTGCTTTTTTTCATATTTTCTCACTATATAAAGCTTCCCTGGACTTTTACATACATTTTAAAACCAAAATTAGCTAAATCAATCAAACAGTTCTCGAATTTTAGCTAGAATAACTGATTGATCAAAATAGCAATGTATTTTTTACAGATTAATTAATTTAAAATTAAAGATTTCTTTCTGCATTTTTGGTAGTTTGTGTAGCTTCGATAATATGGTTTACATTGCCTATGGCAATGGATGCTATTAATATTCCAATTAATTATTATAGTTCATTTAACTAAATTCAAAATTACTACAGTAATAGTTATGGAATGCTTGTTTCTGTTATGTCGTGTAATTAAAATTGTATAACATTGAAACCGATATAGACTGGTGTTTTTATAATTATAATGAGTGCAGAGAAATATTGTGGGTGTTTGTATTTTAAAGGTTTTTAGAATAAATTTTAAACTGGGTTTAGACATTGAAATATGATTAAAATAAAAGATAAAACTAATATTTAAAATAAGATATAAAGAAAAGAAACTGTCGCCAGAAGACAGTTTTTTCTTTTAACAAAAAAAGCCAAATATGTGTGAACAATATTTAGCTTCTATTTAATTTAAAAAACAAGAAAGTACCGGATACAATATATAAACTACTAGCTGTTGCCCGCGTGGTCAGTTATAGACCCTCCCATCATCCCATGGGAACATCATATTTTTCCAAGACAAAAATTATCCTATGTGTTAATACAGATACTAAGCAATCTACATTAAAAATTTCATTCCATTCCTTTCAACCGTTTTGGCGTGAAAGCGAACATACATCCACACATCCATACAAACTTTCGCATTTATAATATTACTAGCTACGCCCCGCTGTGTTACCCGCGGGTAAAGTAGCCAGGGTGTCATCTTCCTGCATACCAAATTTGGTTGCTCACTTTAGTACAGAATTCTCATTTTTAGGGTTCCGTAGTAAACAAGGAACCCTTATAATTTCGCCATGTCTGTCTGTCTGTCCGCGGTCCTACTCAGAAACTACAAGTACTAGAAAGCTGTAACTTGGCATGGATATGTATATTAATCATGGCGAAAAAGACGTAAAATAAAATCTAGAAAAAATTTTTTTTTTAGATTAGCTGCCATACAAGTAAGGAGGTAGTCAATATTTTTTTTTCTCGACAAACACATTGTGTGGGGTGTCGTTGAATAGGTATTTCAAAAACATTGTGAGCTTGTTAACACCATTTATTATTCACCATTAGGGATCCGTTTCTGAAATATTTGGGTGTAAAGTAAAAAAATTTGTTGGAGGCAAGCGTCCCCCCCCCCTCTAACTGCTAAACGGTTATATATGGCCACGTGAAAAAATTCACAGCTATAGTATATATAATGTAGTTTAAAGGAAAACTATCAGAGCTAAGTAGGGTATACAAATTAAAAAGTTATAGGCGATCAACTTATAAAATGTACTCGGAAAAAGAAATTTCATACAAATTCAATAGATAATTAGTTTTTAAAAGTTTTTAGTGGCATAAACTCAAAGTTGGCATTCGGAACTACGGAAATCTACACTGCGCGTGGCCTGACACGCACTTGGCCAATTTTTTTGTTTTTTTTTTACTGTTATTTTCATTCCATTATACTATAGTGATCTTGTTTAGTCCGTGGTTCGATTAATTACGGTCCTTTCTCTTTGTATTACAATTATTATAGAAAACTGTCGAAAGGAAATATTTACTCATAAGTTACAATTGACACCGACATAGCTTTCGACCGTAACTCGCTCGTAAATAAGCAGCAATTATCCAACAAGCCATAAATCCAGCAACATCTAAAAATAACAACTATTTATCTATGCTCATTGTCACAGGAACAGGTGTGTGCAAATTAAATGCAAATTTAACTTGTGAATTCTCGCTTATTTTCTTAGATAAATGCATCCTGCACAAAGCTTGCATACAATGTATTTGCTAGCTAATAGGTCGACTTGGGTTTCTAGAAGGTTTATTCTGTTTGTAACTGCTGAATCGTACTTTTTTCTAGGAAAACAGTAAAATGCTTTGTGGTTTCTAGCGTAGAATGGGACCAATCTATTTTTTCTGGATACTTAAGAGGAAACTTAAGTTCTTTATAAATGGTGTTCGAGGAAGATCAGCTCGTAGCTCATACTACGACATATGCTAAGCGCAGACCATTTTGGTGGATTGTGCTGATCTTGTAGTGTCTAATATGTTTTGTTATTTATATTTCTACCAAATAAACATATTTTCTTTCTTTTTTATTGAGAACAAAATAAAACTGTATTCTTCCCGGCATCCATTTGTAAAACTTTTTACACTATTTCACCTCCAAGAAGTATTGACGTGTCGGGTAGCTATTGGGTAAACCACAACTAATCTCTTACATCTCATATGAGTAGCAGTTGTTCCACTTGGCCCTATTACTTTTGATAGGATTTGACACTATTATTTAATTTCCATGCCATAGGTATTGAACATAATCTATTAGTTTCTTGTAAGTTATTATTTAGAGCATGCATGAAAGGAGTAATGAGTGTTGACGAAGCAAAAATGTTTTCCAAGGGTCGTAGCTAGTGGAGATCCATAGTCTCTGCCAAGCTCCGTGGGAAACCAGGCGTGATAATATAAATGTATGATTTTAACAATTATCAAAGCTCTTGTTGTAAAAAAAACTTGAGAGGTGTCAAGGGACACCCGGATGGGACGAAGTTCCTTTCGATTAATTAGGAGAGAGAGAGACAGACAGAGAAACACGCGCACGCCGCACGGCTTACAACTATAGCAAAAAGTGTCGTTACAACTTTTGGTCTTAATTTTTTCCTTCTAGCCTCCTTTCGTAACGCGCGATAAGGAACTTCGTTCCAAAATATCACTTTTAATATAGATGCTGAGACAGCAAATGGATTAATTTGTTTGGAAAATGTTAATTGTCTCACAAGGTTTAGAAACAATAGGAATGAACCTCGGTCTTTTGTTGCTCAGATTTTAAAACCAGATTGAGCAGACGTGGACGTATTGGAAGATTAGTGGAATTAGTGGTTATATCGTTTTCATCATCATCATCATATCAGCCACAGGAAGTCCACTGCTGGACATAGGCCTCCCCCAAGAATTTCCAAAATATTAATAAATATATAATTTATATCGTTTTGTTTTGACGCTAATATCTGTCGGTCTGTCTATCTGTCTTTCTGTCTGTGACAGGATTCAATGCAGTTTTTTCGTGGAAACACCTGGTTCTTAACTGTGTTTAATGAAAATCGAGCTATGTTTAATTTTAATAGCGTTCGATAGCCGGGGTTTTTTTAATTTACCTTGCAAATAAAACTTCTTAAACTTTCTTACAACAAAGTTCTTGTTTCTGAGTACATACCTATTTTTCAAGACCCTGTTACTTTACTTCTTTAAAAAAAATTGCCTGATTTTGTTAGTCGGATAAATTAACGTCTACTAAGGCTAGATATATAATGCTTACTCTCAGATAGTTATATCAAAATTATATGCAGTTTTGACATTACTAGAGAGTAGGAGTCATTCTTGGAATAAAAGTTTGATCGAACCCGGACGAGACAAAGAGAATAAACTTCGAACTGTTGTGTTGCCCAGATCGTTATGGTAGATAGTGACGACGTGGACATATTGAAAGAGTGGAATTAACAGTGATAAGGGTAGTTTAGTGGCGAAACTACTGGATTGTTGGTGGCAGTTATAAAAAAGGTGCTATCGCGAGCCGCTGTCACTTGAGGATTATTAAATACTTAGTAGTATAACCATTTTACTACCGAAAAAGAGTTAACAACATGCCAAGGTATAGTAACGCATTATATAACTACACGGTTTTGTATGAATAAGAACGTTTGTATTGCATGCCTCATAACCGGAGAGGGAGTTCACTACAACATGTCAGGTCAAGCATTTCTCTGGACTTAACCTTTTTTTTATTTATTTGTTTCGCTAACTGGCTGAACAACACAAAAGAGTATAAAAATGAGAGCAAACAAGTTGCCAACCTAATTGGAGCGAACATACGAACCTTTTATAAACATGTTGAATACTTTTAGAAAATATTAGTATGAAAAATGATTTAAAATGATTGTCCGTGGACGTCCGGATGTCTGTGTGTACGTATGTGCCACGATTACGCTTAAAATACTAAATGTATTTATACCATTTTTAATAGCTTCATCACGTCACAGGTTTGTTTCTTATTGAAAAAAATGTCCAAAGATAAATAAATGATTTTGATTTTGAATTAAACTTCATTTAAATGGAAGTTATTTTAACTTACCAAGCTACCAGCTCATTGTCAGTGTCATTTGCAATGCCATATAACATATAATATACCGGTCCAACTTATTTCCTCATTTTATCAGAAAACGAGTTTAAGCGAAAATAAATTTCAAGGGAACCAAAATTATTTTTTTCTTAAATTGACCACGAATCTTTGCCAAATTATAACAAAGTTTACAATCGTTAGCTGAATTTAAAATTTGTCTCATCAAATAACTTTGGGTCTAAATCTATGGCCTTTTTCAAATTGTCCTGGGTCTTGGATGTTTATCTATACATGTATTTGTTATAAAATATAGTATCGTAGAGTTCGTATCCCATAACACAAGTCTCGAACTTACTTTGGGGCTAGCTCAATCAGTGTAATTTGTCCCTATATATTTATTTATTTAAATCTAACTGGAATATAATTTACAAGATCACTTCTCCTGCGTCATATTGATAATTTTTCAAAACTAAATACCGATTACACTCCCAAACTACATAACCGATTTTGATAAAATTTGTATAGCGCATACTTGTCTGTCATCTCAATACATTTAGTAGATTTTATTATGTTAAGCCCGATAATAACCGACAGGACACGCACAAAACTATGTGAAATAGAATATCATGGCTCTGTGAGCTGTAGACTGCAATTAAGCATTAACCCCCAATAACGTTTAAACGGTCATCGAACATATCTAACGAACCATCGCAAAGGAACTTCCCTTAACATTAATAAAGCGCTACGATGCCACAGACAGACAGATGGACAGTCATTAGCGTCAAACTTATAAAATCCCTCTTTTTTGTCAGGGGTTAAAAGACCACAAACTTTGGTCTAGGAAGAGTTTATTCAGACATAAAACACGGTTTAGATTCGGACGACCGCACATTTATATTTCTCATTGAAAAATCCTAGTAAAGTTTGAAAATCAATTTCGATTGAAAATGGCAGTAAATCCGACCAGGCCTTTCCACCGCTCCGGGAGATACGAAACAATTTCGACACCAGCAAAATGGAACAAAAAAGACCCTTGACAAGGGTTTCCTATATATTACTGTGGGTAATTTAGCAGGGAAGTTGCCTATTCGTCCGTCTAAAGCAATTTTTTTCAACTGAAAACTGGCATTTTACGGCGCGATTCTTTACCACTTACCTTTTGGGAATGGATGTATCTGTAAAATATTGTTTGTAAATGTCCTCTCTAAGATAATATTAATTTAAAAGTAGTTATTGAACTAAGAGTATTAAAAGTATTTGTAACTTGGTTTTTACTATAGAGTATAGACATAATATACTTTTTTAAATGACAACTGGTTGGCCGGGATTCCAAAAGTATAATTAAGAACATTCCGTAAATCAAATTTAGCCCGCTTTTCCATCATTTCGCCAGTATTAAAAATGTTCTTTGGGCATGCATGACGAATGGAAAAATATATATTGTCCATCAGTTAGATTATTAAATAATATGGTCTGAGAAACAAAAAAATGGCAAAGATACAGCGTATTTAATTTTTGCATGACACGGCTAGGTACGACTTTAACTTAGCGGTGACGTCGCAAGCCCCCCCTCTGGAACTTTGATGCTCCGTATCTTTGTGAATTTTTACTTTGGTAAACTAAAAAATGCGGATCCATTATTTTTAAACAATGTAATCATCAACATTATCAAGTCTTTTTAGTCTCCACTGCAGGAGCACGCACGACCGTCTCAGTACTACTAAAGCCATACTTGAACAGAGCAGCCGGTGGATTTGGCCTACACTCTCCACGCTGGCCAGACGTGTTGGAGAGGTCCTATTGATGTTTATTAGCTTTGTTTAGCTTGTATTTCCAAAGTCACCTTCTACGGCATCCACGGGAAGACTTGGAATGGTCTTATTCTACTCTGCTGGAAACCACACGGCGAATCTAAAAGCCGGACAACTTACAACCATACTTTTCTGACGTCACCCTAAAAATGTTGAAAACTGCCAAATGCCTACCTTTCTGGGCATGGCTTGGTGAGGAAGCGGCGGTGGGGCGATCAGTCTTAGGGGAGGAGGGGCGGGAGGCATTGCTGCCAACAGAGGCGGTACCAGAGGCACCACGCCGCCCATGGGCAACGCCACCGCGAATTTCTGGAGCCCCATGGTCCAGGGGACGAACCAGCCTCCTCCGGCTTGCATCGCCCCTCCACTGGTACCCCCGTACCACGCCAGCTCGATCAGCTAAAGTTCCACATCCACACACTTTCACTATCGAAACATTAGCACTGACACTGTACCTGAGGACAAGAGAAAATAGCAATTAATAAATGTACTTTAAAAACTTATCATTAATATTGTTATCCTATATAAGAGCCTTATAAAAACTTATCATTAATATTGTTATCATCATTATCATCAATATATTTAAGAACTAGTTCTTGCCGTTGGAGTATTTTCCATGTCTCCCTACTTTCCGCTAAATGCTTGATCTCCCTACACGATACGACTTTTGCCTTTTCTATCCATGAACGACCTTTTTGGTCTTCCTTTTCCTTCCATTGACTTTTCTCTATTAAGCAAGATATATATATATATCGAAATACGTAAAAAAAAAAGATTCTCATACAAATCGAAGTAGTCTCGTCTATCTACTTACTATAGCAAAATTTATTTTCGTATGAGAAATGGAGGATCCATTTTCAAATATTGCTAAATGTATATTTTAAAATGTTTGCTTTTAAAAACTAGAAATCGGTCCATCAGTTTGACATACATACATCACACAGACATACTCGGACAGATATATCTACATTGGCGTTAACCCCTTATTTTGCGTCAGGGTTTAAAAATACTGGTCGTCAACCTCTACATACTTTACATGTAATCTTACACCATCTGCGCCCCATTACTTTCCTTCCACATGAGGTTCTATATCATGAGGCTATGAGGTCGCACAACTAGGTCACGGTCCGTGGTTGACAGCTAAATTACAAGGACCCACTCCCGTTGCATAAATTGGTGTCATAAATCATTTGCATGCGGCCTTTTCAGCCCCAGCGTCTATATCTCTATTGTTTTGTTTGTTTTTGTAAGTGGCCAACACTGGTGTCAGATTTTTCAGGACATTTTGATTTCTGACACAGCTTGACGCAGATATATCTACATTGGCGTCAAACTTAAATGAACCCTTTTTTCAGTCAGGGGTTAAAAATAACGGTCATCAACCTCTACATACTTTATATGTAATCTTACACTATCTGCGCCCCATTACTTTCCTTCCACATGAGGTTCTGTATCATGAGGCTATGAGGTCGCACAACTAGGTCACGGTCCGTGGTTGACAGCTAAATTACAAGGACCCACTCCCGTTGCATAAATTGGTGTCATAAATCATTTGCATGCGGCCTTTTCAGCCCCAGCGTCTATATCTCTTTTGTTTTGTTTGTTTTGTAAGTGGCCAACACTGGTATCAGATTTTTCAGGACATTTTGATTTCTGACACAGCTTGACGCAGATATATCTACATTGGCGTCAAACTTAAATGAACCCTTTTTTCAGTCAAGGGTTAAAAATAACGGTCATTAACCTCTCCATACTTTACATGTAATCTTACACCATCTGCGCCCCATTACTTTCCTTCCACATGAGGTTCTATATCATGAGGCTATGAGGTCGCACAACTAGGTCACGGTCCGTGGTTGACAGCTAAATTACAAGGACCCACTCCCGTTACATAAATTGGTGTCATAAATCATTTTCATGCGGCCTTTTCAGCCCCAGCGTCTGTATCTTTTTTGTTTTGTTTTTTTTTTGTAAGTGGCCAACACTGGTATCAGATTTTTCAGGACATTTTGATTTCTGATACAGCTTGACGCAGATATATTACAATGGCGTCAAACTTAAATGAACCCTTTTTTCAGTCAGGGGTTAAAAATACCGGTCGTCAACCTCTACATACTTTACATGTAATCTTACACCACCTGCGCCCTATTACTTTCCTTCCACATGAGGTTCTATATCATGAGGCTATGAGGTCGCACAACTAGGTCACGGTCCGTGGTTGACAGCTAAATTACAAGGACCCACTCCCGTTACATAAATTGGTGTCATAAATCATTTTCATGCGGCCTTTTCAGCCCCAGCGTCTATATCTCTTTTGTTTTGTTTGTTTTTGTAAGTGGGCAACACTGGTGATAGATTTTTCAGGACATTTTGATTTCTGATACAGCTTGACGCAGATATATTACATTGGCGTCAAACTTAAATGAACCCTTTTTTCAGTCAGGGGTTAAAAATACCGGTCGTCAACCTCTACATACTGTACATGTAATCTTACACCATCTGCGCCCCATTACTTTCCTTCCACATGAGGTTCTATATCATGAGGCTTTGAGGTCGCACAACTAGGTCACGGTCCGTGGTTGACAGCTAAATTACAAGGACCCACTCCCGTTGCATAAATTGGTGTCATAAATCATTTGCATGCGGCCTTTTTAGCCCCAGCGTCTATATCTCTTTTGTTTTGTTTTTTTTTGTAAGTGGCCTGCACTGGTGTCAGATTTTTCAGGACATTTAGATTTTTGACACAGCTTGACGCAGATATATCTACATTGGCGTCAAACTTAAATCACCCCTTATTTTGCGTCAGGGGTTAAAAATACCGGTCGTCAACCTCTACATACTATACATGTAATCTTACACCATCTGCGCCCCATTACTTTCCTTCCACATGAGGTTCTATATCATGAGGCTATGAGGTCGCACAACTAGGTCATGGTCCGTGGTTGACAGCTAAATTACAAGGACCCACTCCCGTTGCATAAATTGGTGTCATAAATCATTTGCATGCGGCCTTTTCAGCCCCAGCGTCTATATCTCTTTTGTTTTGTTTGTTTTTGTAAGTGGCCAACATTGGTGTCAGATTTTTTAGGACAGGTGGTGTAGTGGTAGAGCGTTCGGCTCATACCCGGAGGGCGCGGGTTCGATTCCCGGCGGGGGCAACGACTTTGTGTTGTTGTCCTAGTTTGGTTAGGACATTGTAGGCTGATCACCTGATTGTCCGATAAGTAAGATGATCCGTGCTTCGGAGGGCACGTTAAGCCGTCGGTCCCGGTCACTGTCTTTGACATTGGTCGTTACCTAAAACCATGTCAGAGGCCTTTAAGGCGGTTTAAAAACTCTGACACTAGTGTTAGTCACTAACACACACGATGAGAAGAAGAAGAAGAACATTAAGATTTTTCTGACACAGCTTGACGACTGCTATACAATGATGACAGCCGGGAGCAACAGCTTATTCGTGCCTTCCAAAGCATAGGAGCTGAAGAAATTTTTATATCACTTGCGGTCACCCATCTAAGTGCGGATCACGCCCGGTGTCACGTAACTTGCGTAAGTGCTAGTAATGCGCACTCCTGCCGGGCCAATAATTTCCTCATATCTTTATTAATTTATTTTATTGTAATTCTATCTACTTTGACGATATTTTGCTTTATCTTCTCCATACTGTAGAAACGTCGGCATTAAGTGACCAACTACTTTTCCATTGCATAAACTGATATAAAAGATTGTCTAAAAATAATCGGCTAAGTGCGAGTCGGAGACGCGAACAAAGGGTTTCATACGAATATCAATTAAATATTTAATTCATTTTAATTACTCAACGTCACAAATATGAAATTTAATTTGTACAGATGTAATGTGCATTAAATAAACAATAAATTAATTTTTAATATTTCTTTTTAAAGTGAATATACCACAGAATATTCCTTGAATATTTCAAGCGTCTACACGTTCTTATTAATATGAAGCAAAAAACGGCAAAAAATATCGCGTTTGTTGTATGGGAGCCCCACATAATTATCTATTTAAATTTATCGAGGGGCTGTATCTTTGTAAATTTTTACGACTTTGCGAAATGAAAAAATCCTCTTTCCTTTATCTTAGGATAATCCAGTTGAAGGACTAAATAAAATAATATTTTTACCCAGCCTACATCCCTATTCTCTCGACCTCTTAATAATATCTTTAGTACCTAGTTTTACGAGTCCCATAAACTTGCTTATTATAATAGCAATGTAAGTAAAAGTACACTATTTCTTAACAATGAAATAAACATACAACAACCCTTTAGTTATCATAACTTGATTGAGCTTTTAACATAAGTACTTACATAAAAAATGCGGACCTCCATGAAACTTATGTTTATAAGCTTTAAAAACCTAACACAAAAAAACTAAACGTAAGTTGAAAATGACACACGTAATAAATTAAACTTATAAAAACCCTTTTAACGTCACTTCACTTTTAATATACTTAATAACTCACTTACACCACTATTAACATAATAAACACACGTAACGATGTAATAAAAACTTTAACACGACTCTACCGTAGGGATGGGCGCGCGCGACTGAGATTAAAATATCGATAAATTCGGCATCGATAGTCGACACGTGCGTCCGATGACGCGGCTCGATCGCGACTATAAGTGATTCGTTTTGACGGCTTTGGATTTACAAGGCTTCGTTATTAGTGGAGAGATTTAGCACCTGTTTAGTGTATCACGGTGAATCGATTTACACTTCCGAGTTTATACGAATGTTTATGATGTAGATAATTTGTTTTGAATATTTATTATCATATTTATACATTGTGTTCCATCATCGATGTCGGAGCTTTGTTGTACATACATTGGATTTTAATTTACGACCGATACATATACCTACTTGCAGGTGTTAGTTAGGTACTCAAAACGTCAAGCTGAACAACTTTTATATGCAAACGATGCTGGAACTTAAAAAAATCTATCACATCCCACAGTCTACCAAAAAGGACTGTAAAATGTCACTTCGATAAAATTAAACGTATAAGCCATTGGCCCCGGCTGTGATTATTGTAAGGTAGTCACCAGCTATTATATCAGTTGCTTTTAGACAGGCTGAAAAGTATCTGATAGCAGTGTTGCCTACTTACACACACGAAAACTTACAAACAACTCTAACAATCAATTTTCCAACAAAAAATTATAGCCTACGATCATTTAGATTGACGTGATGATTCTAACGATACACATCTAAATCTATTAAGGCATTTCGGAATTAGTGTGAAATAAAATACTTACATACGTATATACTTGAACCCTGAAAATATTACACTCCTTTTAAAAGAACAGTCATGCTAATACAGCTCAAAATCGATCTCAAAGCGATGTTCATTACACAACTCCCGACCCTATAACAAATGAGGCGACCGTCAGCAGTCAGACGTGAACGGATATTGGTCGCGATTTTCTTGAAAGTGAATACTCGCTTTCAACTCGTTTTACAGGGAATATGACGGGGACTCGATTACTCTCAAAGTGAACGATTGTGACACTTTATTCGATAGACTGACGACAGTTTTCAGCATTTAGTTCTCTTTACGAATAGGTAAAATTTTGAATTCGCTCGAATTGGAATCTGTTGTTGTTTAAGTAACAATAGACATTCCTAACCTATATATAACGCGGAATGAAATCCATTTTTAATTTTTATTACTTTTGGGAAAAAAATTGGGTCCTTTTATTTGTTTTTAGCTTACAAAAACTTAGAGTTAAACTGATAGTTATTAAAAAATATTGAGTACAGCTACCTTCATAAATTGTTTTCCATTATATTAGGTATCTAATAATCTTAATTTAACTATTAAAGTGACTCTGTGAGCTGAAGACCCCGTAAGTCTGTTTTCGCAAAACATAACTAAAACTTTGTTTTGATTGTTTAAAAATGCGACATGTCAATCAGCAATTTCTGTCCTTTAAAAATTCACAACTTAGCGACACACAACTCAAAAAATTAGCTTGTTTGTCCACCATTCTAAAATCAGATCAACCTATTAAAGTGGGTAACTAAAAACGTATGTCACAACAAAACACTTCCTTTTCTATCCATCAATCCAAGAATAGCAGCGTCCAAGTTCTGCACATTCAATTTCACGCTAGCCAAGACAGGCCAACACAAATTATAATTTCTGTACTATGAAATTAACAAATTTAGCGACACACAACTCAAAATATTTCACTTGTTCGACCAGGCCTTACTTTGAAATCTGATGAACCTATTAAATTAAGTAACCAAAAACGAATGTCACAACAAAAACACTTCCTTTTCCATCCATCAATCCAAGAATAGCAGCGTCCATTGTTCCTCTATTACTAATTAGACCGACGGGCACATTCAATTTCACGCTAGCCAAGACAGGTCTATATAATTATATTCTGTACTAGAAAAATTAACAAATTTAGTGACACACAACTCAAAATATTTCACTTGTTCGACCAGGCCCATACTTTGAAATCTGACCAACTTATTAAATTAAGTAACCAAAAACGAATGTCACAACAAAAACACTTCCTTTTCCATCCATCAATCCAAGAATAGCAGCGTCCAAGCCCTGCATGTTCAATTTCACGTTAGCCAAGACAGGCCAATATAAAATGATATTCTGTACTATAAAAATTAACAAATTTCACGACACACAAATAATTTTGTTTGTTCGACAAAGCCCTTACTTTGAAATCTGATCAACCTATAAAATTAAGTAACCAAAAACTATGTCACAACAAAAACACTTCCTTTTCCATCCATCAATCCAAGAATAGCAGCGTCCATTGTTCCTCTATTACTAATTAGACCGACGGACACATTCAATTTCACGCTAGCCAAGTCAGGCCAACATAATATTAACTAGAGTGTTTTCTTTCAGTTTTCTGCTCCAGTAAACTGAAGCTCTTTGATCTATTCAAGGAGACCCGACCTCGGTGGACATGTAATGCAGACTGAAAGTTATAGGTTGACGTTTATAGATGTTCGATGAAGGTTTGAATAGGCCACTCTCGTCGGTGAAAATTAAAATTTAGTATGTTTTGCGTAATGTTTAAGTTATTTTCTTTTAATTTAGCGTATTTTTTTTAAAGATATAAAAATACTAATTGATTTAAAGTTCCATATATCAGCCACAGTAAGTCCACACCTGGACATAGGCTTCCCCAAGGATTTTTAAAACGACCGATCGGAAGCGGCCTGCATACAGCGCCTCATATGTTTAATTCATAAAATTAAATATTAATTACTAAGGCAAACAGAAATCGAAGATCAAAAATTACAGTAAATAATATTCAATCTCACGAAACATCAATTGAAAGCAATTATTAATTTAAAATTCATAAATCGATTTCAAAACCAAAGAACACGATTAAATTTGAATAATTGAAACGATCGAGTATCGAGTGATCGATTCGAATTTAAATTAGAGTATTGCAAACAACACTATTTAATGCCACACATTATGCCTGTTTCCCACGAGTTTAGTTGTCTTTTGCAGGTGGTTTGTTTTAATTTGTTTATCGTTAGTAATTCACACGGAACCATTAAATGCACATTGAATTCTTCCGTGAGAGTTATTTGCGATTAACAAATGAAAACAAACCATCCGCAAACAAAATGAGTATAAGTTGAAATGAGGAACCCAGTGTGGATTGTTTCGAGGTTGATCAAATCACATGACCGCAGATTGAATATAAATATTATTACATTGAGTTAACGGATTACTCACGTATAGAGTCAGCTACTGCCGACATATTTCGACCTCATCCGGAGGCCTTCATCTGGGCGAATGTGACTAAAAGCCCATACAACACACTAGCTCGCGACACACTGATGTAAGTTTGTCATCATAATCATCAGGTTCTTTTTAGTATCCACTGCAGGAGCACGACTAGAGCCATATTTGGTCAGAGCAGCCAGAGAATTTGACCTACACTCTCCACGCTGGCCAGACGGGTTAAAGAGGTCTCATGATGTTTATAAGCATTGTTTAACGTATTCCCTAAGTCGCCTTCTACGACATCCACGGGAAGACTTGGACTGGTCCTACTATTCTACTCTGCCGGAAACCACACGGCTTCTACGTAATCCACGTGGTAGTCATAGATTCATCTTATTTATTTATTTATTAAAATCTTTATTGACCAAAATGGTACAAAAGGTGAACTTAATGCTAATGCATTCTCTACCAGTCAACCTGTAGGAAAACAGAATTTTTTTATCTAAATGCGATAGGTGCTTAAAGATACATTTAAAATACACTATATACTAATACAAATTTACTTAGATACATACGTATAATACACATACATATACATACACATATATACTTAGATACAAATTCATACATAGTACAAATGTTTGATTTAATGACTAGTTCTGCTGAAACAAATTTACAGAGAGGTACGTGTGAACTTTTTTCTTAAATAGGAATCTGTTTGAGATACTTTTGATGTCTTCAGGTAAGGCATTCCAGAGTCGCGTAACTTGAAGAGTAAAAGAGTTAGACATAAATTCGGACCGAAATAACGGAAGATGAAGTTGTAGAGTATGTCTGGAGCGAAGCTCACGGTCATGGCTTTCAGACTGAAAGCGAAATTTGGTTTTCATATATTGGGGAGAAAGAGGGTTCTTAAGTATAGAGAAAAGAGTACATAGCATTCTCTGCTGTCGACGCTAATGAACAGGAAGCCAGTTAAGCTTAGATCGGAAAGAAGATATGTGGTCGTATTTACGAACACAGAAGATAAAGCGAATGCAATTATTTATAAGACGATCTAGCTTATTAAGAAGATCTGAGTTTAGATCAGGATAACACACATCAACATAATCAATAATAGGTAAAACAAGAGACTGTATTAAAGTGATTTTAGTTTTGATTGGAAGAAAATTTCTATAACGATTCAGGTATTGTAAGGAAAAAGTGACTTTTCTGCTGATCTCAGTGATCTGATCTCTCCAGCTAAACGTTGAGTCCATCACAAGACCAAGATTTTTTACAGATGGAGAAAGTGAGATGATTGTATTATTAAGGGTAATCGAGGGAACAGAGCTCACATCAATCTTTGCTAGCTGTCTAGAACTACCGATCATAATTGCTTGGCACTTGGACGCATTTATTTTAATACCAAAATCATCTGACCAAGACGAAATGTTAGCCAAAGACGCGTTTAACTGACTAATACCAGCGTCAATGTTTTCAGCACTGGTTTGTATATAAATTTGCAGGTCATCAGCATAGAAATGGTAAGAACAGCTAATAGAGTGTGACAATAGATTAATAAATACAGCAAACAACAAAGGAGATAAGATACCCCCTTGAGGGACACCTGAAGAAATATTCTTCCATTGCGACAACTCACGATCCATACGAACTGCTTGTTGCCTGCCATGGAGATATGAAGAAAACCAATCCATAGCTGAGGATGAGAATTTCATATATTGAAGGATTGCCAGGAGAATATCGTGATCAACCATGTTGAAAGCATTAGAGAAATCAATAAGTGCAAGAATGGTGATTAACGAATTCTCCATACCAAGGCGAATATCTTCGGTAACATTGAGAAGAGCAGTAGCGGTACTGTGCCCAGGACGAAAACCTGACTGTAGTGGAGTAAGAAGACAATTTTCAAGTATGAACGCGGAAACCTGAACGTGGGCAGCCGCCTCTAACACTTTAGAAAGATAAGGTAAAATTGAAATTGGACGGAAATTGTTCAAGGCCTGTGGGTTAGAAATTTTTGGTAAAGGAGTAACATATGCCTTTCCCCAAAGAGTGGGAAAAGTGCCAGTGGAAAGGGAAAAATTAACAATATGTGTAATAATCGGAATTAAAACGTCAATAATATTAATAATCATTTGCCTACTGATATCATCACAGCCAACAGCATTGGACTGTAGGGATATAATGATTTTCCGGATTTCATCCTCAGCTAGTGGAGAAAATGAAAAAGAGTCTATGTGAAGATTGGCCATGGAAGAAATTTTAGAAATAGTACGGAATTTGACGGAAGGATCTAAAGAATTAGAATTTGCGAAATGATTATTAAATTCGTCGAGAGAAAAAGACGAAGAGGCTTGGAGAGAAGATTTTCCTAAGTTAAGAGAATTTAAGAACTTCCATATGTTAGCCGAAGAAGAGTTTGAGAGTTGGTCATGAAAATACTTTTTTTTAGCTGCTCTTACCATTCGATTACATAAGTTACGAGCTCTCTTGTACGCATCCCAATTTTCGTCACACCTATCGCGCTTATATAGTCGGAAAGCCCTATCCCTACGGGTCATGGCCATGCGAACTCCCCTGCCAATCCACGGAGCGGGCGGCCGCCTGACTTTGACTGCATGCACAGGCGCATGAGCATCGTAAATCTTTAAAATTAAATCATTTAACGCAGAGACCTTATCGTCGATTGACTCTGCTACAAAGACATTTGTAAAGTCAGTGGCCCTAGCGTCTTTATTTAGTTTATCGAGGTCAATATTTGCGTAATTCCGCATCAAAACAATTTTAGGCTTAACTTTAGGTGGTTTGAGCTTGTACTGCAGATAAATAAGGTCATGCTTAGAAAAGCCTGGAGCAGCAAGTTGACCATGATTGATCACTAGATCTGAATATGAAGTTAATATAAGATCAAGCCAAGTGTCGTCAGTGTCAGTATTAATATGAGTAGGACCTAAAGGTAGGATGTTTAGATCCACTGACTTTATTATATGGCTCAGTTTATCAGACCGTGCATTAACTGTAAGGAGATTAGTGTTGAAATCACCCATAATTATGTGATGTGTGTAATCCGAACAATGGGAATCAAGGATAGACTCAAATTGAGAGAAATAATCATAACCTGGAGGGGAATACACGACTCCGAGAAGTACCTTTTTACCCTCACTAGAAACCTCAAGAAATAAAAACTCTGCAGCGCTACAGTATGTAGGAGGAGAAGAGTAAAGAACTTTATAAGAAAAATTGCTCCGCAAATAAATCGCCACTCCTCCACCGCCACATCCAATACGATCGTTTCTAATAAGCACGTAACCTGGAAGACCATAAGAAAAAGAAGAGAGGGCTGGTTTGAACCAAGTTTCAGAAACCAAAATAGCATCAAAAAGAGAGGAGGAGAAAGTGTCAATAAAGTCACTATAATGTGCGGGTAAACTTTGTGCGTTGAAGTGGCAGACGTTGAAAGAATGACGAGGATTATCAATAGCGCGATTTAAAAGAGAATCAAGAGTTTCAGGGTCATCAAAAGAATCGTTAGTACTACAATTTAAAGATGTGCAACTTATGTCACAAGCAGATAGAAATGAACAGTCATCATCAATAGACATTACAAATATAAAATACAAATAAATTAATATAAATAAATAAATATATAGGGACAAATTACACAGATATTAACAAAATAAATATAGGTATATACTTAATATAAAATAGTTATCCAATTTTGCTGCAAGTCCTGCCGGTTGCTCAGTATAGAAATCTTTTTATAAATACAATAATTTAAGAAAAATACAAATTTGAAACTAATAACAAAACGCACACACAATTGCCCTGGTAAAAAACCGAGGTGTCAAGCCATAACAAAACCAAAACATAGTAAACGTCAAAGTCATTATGACAATTGTGTGTTTACAAAAAAAAAAAAAATATTTTCTCAAATGTAGTATTCTTACCTTACAAATCAAAGTGAAGAAAATAAATATAATGGGAGGTATAAGTTACAAAAGAGAGAAAAAAAAAGTAGGTAATATGGGGTCCGGCATAAAACACACAAGTAAATTACGCAATAGAAGCAAACACAAAATGAAGTCACGCACATTACGCATGAATGTTCATTTTTTCGTTCTGGTGGATCGCTTCATCTTCGCCGGCTGCTCAGAGGAAGCAGCCAAATCACTTGTACTGGGGCCCGCATGCGATGGCTGCTGCACCTCATCCTCTGACTCCGGCAGCCCAGCAAGATCAGCCTCGTTGTAAATGCGCTGCTTCGATCCGTTCCTTAGCTTGACAATCACGTTGCCGCTCATTGTCCAGCATCTCTTCATGCCGAACCGCTTGCGGGCCAGAATGAAGACAGACTGCCGCTGACGAGTAAGGAACTCGGAGACGCTGAACTGCGATCCCTTAAATTGCGTCTTTTTCTCCCATACTGCAGTCTTGAGAGCCAATTCCGTGAACCGAACAAGCACAGGCCTACACTTTCCCTCAATAACCTTGCCTATTCGGTGACATAAAGTGATTTTCTCTGGTGAGATTCCAGAGACACCCAGCTTCTCTTGGAAAAGTTTGGAGACAAATTGTGGTAGATCGCTGACTTTATCTGGAACTCCGCTGATCAAGATTGCTTTTCTTCGATGCCGAGCCTCAAATGAATCCTGGGCTAAAGAAAGTGCAGAGATTTGTTTTCCCAACAGTGTCATCATACTGACAGTCTCTGTTTTAAAGGCCACAAACCGCTCCTCAAGTAAAGCCAACCTGGATTCAGCTGATGGACTGCTGGTAGCTGAACCTGTGCCTTTGAGCTCTGCTTCAAATTCAGAGAGCTTTTTGTTGAACATTACCTCCATTGCCTGTTGGTTCTGCACTATTTCTTCAAAGGTCGACATCGCAGGAAACAAGGTCAAAATTGTGTGAATGGGTGGCAGGACAAAAGCAGTGTGAAAACTCCTCTAGTGCACCAATGAAGTGAAAATAATACTACTCTGTTATAATTAAGCTCTGGAATATGAAAATATTTGGAAATAAACTACAGTAAGTGTCTTAAATTAATTTAAATAGATTTTTTCTTGAGAGCCTAATGTGCACGTTTTTCACACCTACCGCCGAAAAAAAACATCATCAACATTCATCTTCCATTCTGATCTGGTAGAAAAGAAAAAAACTTCGAATGTACCAGATGTAGCAGATGATCAAGGAAATGCGACAAAATTCGAATCACGTTTATAGGCGATGTGGCTAGGAAATTAGACATATTTTGATTTCTTTTTATCTTCTAGCCCACTATCGCGCTATTAAAATACGATAGGCGTTTGATATTGCCGTCCTACTTCTATGTCAAACCACATTAGACTCTATCGTTACACGTTAATGCTCAATGTTGCTTGAAACTGAAACGCGGATACGCAGTAACGTCCGACTTGCGTACTGCCTTTGGAGTAACCCCCCTGGGCTCCATCTGCTTACACACACAAGATCCAATATGCTCTGTATGCCCTACTAGGAATAACGACGTGATACTGTATAGTAATTCATATATTGAAATAATAATCCGTGTAAACTAGGCATTACTGTAACTAGAAATTCATGTACATCGTATATTTTGTAGATATAACTGATAAAAGAATTACAAAAGAATAAAAATGTTATCATAAGTGTATTACACGGATTAGTGTATCTACGATAAACCATTTAGCATGACCGAATTTAGATAATATATTTCTTACTGTGAATTTACTTCATATTACTTAAAAACATTTTCACCAGACCAGAATGGAGGATGAGTCTATGACTACTACGTAGACTAGGTGGAAGCCGTGTGGTTTTCGGCAGAGTAGAATCCACGAAAATACTACACGTCTTTTTCTGGATGTCGTAGAAGGCGACTTAGGAAATACAAGCTAAACAAAGCTGTTAAACATCAATGAGACCTCTCCAACCCGTCTGGCCAGCTAGGAGAGTATAGGCCATGTCGTCTGGTTGCTCTCGCTAAATATGGCTCTGGTACTATAGAGAGGGTCTACTACGTAGACTAGGTGGAAGCCGTGTGGTCTTCGGCAGAGTAGAAACCACGAAAAGACTCCACGTCTTTTTCTGGATGTCGTAGAAGGCGACTTAGGGAATACAAGCTAAACAAAGCTTATAAACATCAATGAGACCTCTTCAACCCGTCTGGCCAGCTAGGAGAGTATAGGCCATGTCGTCTGGCTGCTCTCGCTAAATATGGCTCTGGTACTATAGAGAGGGTCGTGCTCCTACAGGGGAGACACAAAGACCTGATGATGATGAGGATGATGACAATCTACTTTGTCAAACTTAGAGCAATAAATCTACAAAAGATAACCATAAAAAAGGAAATGCATACAACATCTATCAAATCTCGTAACTCTCTTAATACCGTAACGTGTATCTATGAAGTCAGATTTGTAACTTGGTGTGTAACAAAATAAACCGTTATTTATAACTTGGTAAGCTTTAAAAGAAACTATCAGTATCAGATGTCTGAAGGTATCTAAAATCCAATCTACTGACATTAAAAAGTCTATCTGCAACCAAGTATCAAATAACAAGAACTTAAATAACATTCCCCCAGCTCTTGATTGCTTTGCTAACATTAGCAGAAAGATTCGCAGGTAGCTTACTGATTAGAGATTTTACTATTTAATGAAGTTTACACTATGCGAGTTACTAATCTAAACTAGACATTTGATATGGCGCTAGCCAGCGAAAAAAATCTACTCAAAGTAATTGCTGCTCGCATGGTCGCTTGCATATCAGGATGGTAGATGAAAGCATGGACCATCCCTTGACTTCATGGCATTGACTTATCAAAAATTTCTCAATATATTTTAACTACCTTCAAAAAGTAGGTTACCTACTAATTCGTCGCCATCTTTTTTATGTATGTTTACCGATTATTTGAAAACGCCTGAACCGATCTGGAAAATTCTTTTTTGTTTGAAAGTGCATACTTGCGAGGTGGTCTCATAGAAATTTTATCAAAATTGGTTATATTGTTTGGGGTGTAGTCGGTTTTAAGTTCAAGTAATAATGAACATACATAGAAAAGATTCTGGCGAATTGATAATCTCCATCTTATTTGAATACATACATACATACTATCACGTCTTTGTCCCTAATGGGGCAGACAGAGCATTTTGGATAGCGCAGATAAAGCATTGGCCTGCAAAACTCAAAGCCCACTTTTAGCTTGATGTGGGCAAGACGGTGGATAAAGGAATCAAAAGAGTGATGGATTGCTAGCCGCATTGCCTATTAAAATGATTCGCATTTTTGCCCATTCTCTCGATCTGCGTGGGAAGCGAAGCAGCTGGTACATTCTAAGTTTTTTAATTTCTCCTTGACCAGCATGGAAGGATCCTTATTTGAAGTCGGTTAAAAATAACGCAATTCAATTCGAATGTCCAGCCATTATTCGCCATCGACTTGACTAATGTGAAATGTGAAAACGTAAAAGAACTACAGACACTATTTACCGATCACCATTACAATATCCGTTTCGTAATTGCACAGAATATTAAACACTTTGTCGTCTGTATGTAAATAATACAGACTAACAGACGACGTTGGAGGTCTGTAATTATAAGGGTTTTAGGTAAATTACGGAAAACACAAATTAAAGAGGAAACAGATTCACCATTGCCCATAATCTGTCCAAATCATAACACACATTGCATCTTAAAAGTAGAGATTTGTTCGAAGTCGAGCACACTTGCAACTGAAATTACCATGAATGCACCATATATGTACAATAAATAACCTGTCACCCACCATTCGTTGTGAAAGTGGTAAACAGTACATTAATTTTCCGGGGTCCAGTGCTGCCCCATTTGAAATAAATCATTTCAAAGGAAACGGAGTTATCATTCAAAATTTTGTCTTGACCAATCCCTGGATAACCCTTCAAGTTTCCTTGCAAGGCAGCTCGTTATATTAAATCGTCCACCACTAACCAATTTTATTTTCGAAGAAACGACACCTAAATCAAACAAAATTGAATACCTAAGTACGTAACTATTTACTCATATGTTGCAACTAAAGTAAGATATGACCAGATTCTACCTTATCCTGGACTTGTAGATGTGACAAAGACTATTCGGCTTACTTAAGATGCTTTACTCAATAAGCAGATTCCAGCTATTCTTCTGTACTATTTATACTGTGTGTTTTAAGTAAATTACAGAAAACCTAAGTTATATTTTACAGTCCTAGCTAATTTGTAAACATACTGAGCGGTTATTGAAAGTTACTACTCTGTGTTTAAGAGTCATGAAAACATACTATAATTTAAAGTAATGTGGTCATAACGCTGTAAGTTCGGTTGGGGATGAAAATGAATAGTTTGCATATTGAACATAAAAGTGGTAATAAAATGGAAAGTAACGTTAGTTTTGAAACGTGGGAATAAATGCGTGAGGCGAGGATAAAAAATACACTGAAACTGTTTTTGCGTCGTTGTGTTTGTTTGTTTGTGGTGTAAAATTTACGAGGCAGGAGAATTCAAAATCAGCTCTCGTTTTGAAATTAGATTATTGAATTTTGAGATCTTAAGGATTTTCAAAGCAAAATAAGGCGTCGTTTCTATACTTTGGGACTAGCTCAATCAGTGTAATTTGTCCCTATTTGTTTATTTATAGATCCTTTAGGCAGCAGTGGTTACTTTGTATGGAACACTCTATATTAGAAAATGTAATGATGATTTGAAAAATCCAGAAAGCTGTTTCGTTACACGACTCCACGGTGACTAAGTCACTCAGCATTTTTATATTCATAGCAGACGTTAAGTTTAATGTAGGAATAAAGTTGCTTGTGAATATTGTTTTTTATTAAAGGTGGGTCGGTCGTAAACAATTTTAAAGGCAATTTCTTTATTAGCCTGCGCCGTTTGATGTATGCCTTCAATTTAATAATTATGATTTTGCTTATTGGGAATATACGGAGGCTCATGAAACCTTTATTTATATTGTACTAGCTGTACCCGCGGGCTTCGCTACCCGTGGGAATTTCGGGATAAAGAGTACCCTATGTCCTTCCCCAAGTCTCAAACTATATCCATACCAAATTTAATCCAAATCGGTTCAGTAGTTTAAGCGTGAAGTGGTAATAAACAAACAAACAAACAAACAAATATAGAAACTCACTTTCGCATTTATAATATTAGTAGGAAGTAGGATAAAATAATAAATAAAAGTAGGAAAGTAGGATTTTTCATAATTATTAGAATGAAGTTAATACCTACTTATATTATTTTAATATACTCGTATAAAATTTGAACAAAATTTAAATACCTATCCAAATGCCTATAAATTTACTGAAAATAAAATTTTATAAATATTTACATTATTATTTAAAATTTTAAGCCATTACTTACTTATCATGGTTGAAAATATGTATACCTTTCTAGCCTAAAAGGACGAAGGTAATTTAGTCTAATGTTCACACTTTGTACGAAGATATGTAGTACAATTCATTACCTAAAATGAATGAACACAAAACAATCTATAGAACTAAAACTATTCTGCATTCTAAAGCAATGGATTCCAAAAAGAAATGTCTCTATTTTCTCTGCGTTTTCAATAAAAATAACACAAAAACGTTGCAAATCTTTCTCTAGATACTTTATTCAAATGCATTGTACGCCTACGATACAGACAAATGAAAATAAAAATGCATTTCTAAAATAAAATTTTGATTATTAAAAATTACAGTCATTTGCGTCACATTAAAACAAATGGTTTACTTTTTTCAAACAATAAAAAATACTTAATGCTTTCTACGCCTACGCTGTCATGTCAAAGTCATTGCAAACATAAATAAAAAAAAAAGTATAAATGCATTCCCGCCACAATATTCTGCACAATTTTCTTAACACTTACTGCAGTAGTGTCGATTTATCACCGACAGCTATTGATGTCATATTTACTCAAGATGTCCCACTGAGCTAAAATATCCCCGATAGTCATTATTGCCGGTGCTAGCATTTAAAAATTATTGTCTAGAAAAACTAAGTTTCTAAATACTTACGTGGGTTAAGTATAGTCAGAGAATTCATATAATTATTACATAGTAAAATATAAAAATATGTAGAAGCTTTTAATGAGAGAGCCATGTACTGATCAAGTCAAGACAAATGTAATAATAAGCCCAAACTCAAGGGGTTGCGTCATTTCATTACACCATCAGATCTGCTCCATGTCTGTCATAAAACTGGGAAATGGGTCAAATTTAACTTGCGATTACAGACAGACTGAGAACGGGACAGGAAACTAAATAAAAGCTTGTAAAATAAAATTGATAATACAATTATAATAATACAGTTACGAACTCGTCTGTAAACAAGCGCACTCATGCCAAACGACAAAGTACCATGTGTGAATTTTTTGCCTTGAAAACCGACACCTGACGTGTTCAAAACTATACTTGACGATCCAAATAGCACGTGATTGACACTTCTTCAAAAGCACAACACCAGAGTTTCAAATAAACATGCTTTGGATAATCGCTTGCCAGATTGTAGTACCGTTTTCCGACATTTATAAATTGTCCAGCGAATCATCCACCGACTCATTTCGCATTTAGACACCTGGGTGACAGTACGCTTTGTATCCGTACAAATGTCCGACACAATATTTCGGCCTCCAACACCTGGCCAACAGTAACTCTTTGTATTTGTCCATATGAAATGTACGATCGTTTATACAAACGCTTTTTAAGCACATCTTTATCATGAACCAGCCGAAGCTCGCGACTTCGTTCCCGACTTTATGTCTTTGAAAAATGCTCATCAGGCTGAACAACTTTTGCTTAGGCGACATTTTTATATTTCTTATTGTTTAGCTGGACCATTGTGGTTTTGCATCAGGTGTTTCATTTCCCAAAATCATTTATACCTTATTATATGATGCCCAGGTTTAACAGCTATTATAACAAAAAAAAGTTTAATTTGAAACCGTAATCAGTATTTTCGGAGATCAGCGTGTACAAACAGACAGACATTTTACTTTTAAATTCTTACTCTTTGTCTCCATCGCCTTTATTTTTTTTTAAATATATTCAATGTAAAGAAACATGTTTTTCCGTTTTATTATATGAATAGATGAAAAACAACATGTCACAATGTTTGTAAAGGGCTGACGCTAGGTCTACATATTTCTCTATCAATGGCAAGAGCCACGATTACGTAACTGAATTATTTTTGAGATAACTTTCAGACGGGATAGAATTTTGAGTCGCGTCCAAGTTTTCGAACAAAGAGAATCGTCTTACTGATATTGGGATCACATCGGTTATGCTATGTGGAAATGGGTTAACTGACAGCTCGGCGTTTCTATTTGTTGCCTACGTTTTTTAATTAGCGTGTAATTTTATTATAGTTTTTCCAATTTTCAGAGAGATGAAACGTGGAGCTTAGGATTGAATAAGCGGGAGAAATTATAAGGAAATTATAGGAAATACATACACTGTCGCGTCTGTAACTTTAACGGTAAGCAAACAGAGCCCAGAAAACACTTTTAGCGTGATGGTGGTAAATATGCATATTTAAAAAACATATTTTTCATTAAATTGTGTATTTAATTTAAAAATTCGAGACTAAAAGAAATAGACTCTGTAAAATAAACACAATCCTCGTAAAGCAATGTTATCACTAACCTAATAAATAATTGAAACCACACGTACGCTAAATGCGATTTGGACACTTGTTAAGGCCATACCCAAATTTTCCGGGGTCCAGTGGCGCCGCCATTTAAAATAAATCATTTAAAAGGAAACGGAGATATCATTTAAAATTGTGTCTTGGTCAAGTTCTAGATACCCATTCAAAGTATTTTTTAAACTACTTTTTGTAGTTTCAAGTGAGAACGTGAAGCTTTTCTACGCACATTTGCGAATAACGGCCACTTTTAGCTAATGTGCGTAGAAAAGCTTCACGTTCGCACTTTAAATTATAAACAGTAGTTCATAAAATAGTTTTAAGGGTTATCTAGGGCTTGACCAAGACACAATTTTAAATGATATCTCCGTTTCATTTTAAATGATTTATTTCAAATGGCGGCGCCACTGGACCCCGGAAAATTTGGGTATGGCCTTAAACCTCATAATTATGTTACTCATAAATTATATCCAGCATTTGAAATATAATTGAATCGTAGATTAGCGCCTATATTTTATTCATTTACACATCCATTTTCATAAACGTTTCAACTAAGTGTTACTTAATTAAATCAGTGTCTAATTTAAATTAATTAATTTAGTTGTTTAGCAAAGGTGTGTCGAAATTAGCGTTTTTAGCATTGTATATAAACAACTAAATATCTAAGATAAAAAGGTTTTGCCTAGGTCAATTAGCGCGGCGAACTGACAGCTGATGGGGCAAAAAGGTACTCTAATGGCGACCGCGTACTGGCAAGCGAAGCGTCACAAGGTCAGATGACCTGACCAAGGTCGCTGGAAAGCGCTGGCGCTGGCAGGCCGCTCTTGATCGGTCATTTTGGATATCTTTGAGTGAGGCCTTTGTCCAGTAGTGCACATTATGCGGCTGAAATTATCATGATGATGATAGGTCAATTGCATGTGCACCTCCACCGTCTTTGTCTTTCTCAAAATCTTCCACTAGATGTCTGGTGGAGATCGATTGATCGCGATTTTGTAAGTAGTTTAACTGCTGCCATGGCGAGGAAACCCATTGTCAAAATCTGATGATGATGGAATCCTCGAGAAATCGAAGGAAATGTTTAAGTATTCTAGGCACATAGCGATTTTTATGTTGTCATTAAATCAAGCATTTGCATTAAGTGTGATTTTGTGAAGTGAAACTGATAAAGGAGAAAAGAAATTGAAGTCGCTTTTTATCACGTACATATATCCTGCAGCCTTCAATATTCTATATTTCCACACAAAGATTTTTATTAATACCGAACGAAAAGCGTGATGAAAAAACCCGTATTTCAAGCGGATTCGGGTAACCGTCGGACCCTATCGCGGTTATTCAAATGGCCTAATCAAATTCGGTAAAGCGTTCCGGACGAAATGTGGAATCGGTCAAGCGTGGCCGTGGGCGCGTACCATTCAAATAGGTACGATGTTACGATGCGTTGGCTTTGGGGTTTTATTTTTTATTTGGGATTATTACTTTTCGATGTTTTTTTAACAGCATTTTTATTATTTTATCGCAGCAAAAAACTTTATGTAAGTACCAGCTGATTTTATGCCCGCGCAGACAGTAAAACTCGATCGAGGGAACGGGTGAAAATGTGAATTATGTAAATAGGCGATGCGGTTAGCAACCCAAACCCAACACTATTTTGATTGATTTTCCGTCTTCTTGCCCACCATTATGCTAAAAGTGGCTTTTGAGTCTTGCAGCACTGGGCTCATCGATAATGTAACATTCAAACAAATAAACTTTTTATTAGCATTATACGATGTGTTCGAAACAGAATCTTCAATTTTAACATTCAAACTAAATTTGCTGTGATTCAGAGTTTACTTACTAACAGTTACTTAAAACCTGCCACAAATAAAATTTCAACTCTACCTCAAATCTAATTTTGTGCAATAACAAGTATGGAATAGTGTTCTATAATAAAAATAACAAGAATAAATTGCTAGGTACTAGTAAAAAAAATATTAAAATTCAAAAATAAATTTTGTTTAAAACTTTCCGGTAATTATTCATAAAAGCCATAAAACTTCTTAAAACACACTTATTGCATTGCAAAACCGACAATAAAAAAAGTCAAAAGTAAATCCTAAAGTGCCTTACAGAATCCCTGAAGCGTAAATAACCACTAGCATAATAATGACATACTAATGAGTCATAAAAACACAACAATGCCCTTTGTGGCCGAAAGGGCAGGGCGCCGTGGAAAAAAAAAGGAAAAAAAGATGACCGGCACTGGTCGTTGTTGAATAAATACGTCAATACCTATTATTGTTACAAAAGAGGAATTATTCGGTGATATGACTATGAATAGATATGTAAGGGTAGGGTTATACTGTTAAGGAATTAGAATAGATAAAAGTGTTTCTGTCTATGAAGGTTACAGTTTTATTTTATACTTCGCGACCTAAAAGAAGGCTGTTATAAATTTGTCACTAATGTCTGTCTGTCTGTCTGTCTGAGGTATCGTAGCGTTTGAATGGATGGACCAATTTTGATGCGTTTTTTTACGCAAAAGCAAGTT
Organism: Acrobasis consociella; assembly: GCA_963555685.1. Taxonomy (NCBI): domain Eukaryota; kingdom Metazoa; phylum Arthropoda; class Insecta; order Lepidoptera; family Pyralidae; genus Acrobasis; species Acrobasis consociella. The sequence continues at coordinate 4,064,616 of OY743106.1, forward strand.
CTCTTGCGGTTAACTATAGCTAGGTTTGATTAAAATCGGTTCGGCCGTTTAAGTAAAAGTCATTGGGGGTTAAAACTTGCCGTGTGGTTTCCGGCAGAGTAGAATAGCACCACTCAAAGTCCTCCCGTGGATGATGTAGAAGGCGACTTAGGAAATATTAGCTAACAAAGCATATAAACATCCAACCCTGGCTGCTCTGGCCAAGTATGGCACTGGTAGTACAGAGAGGGTCGTGCTCTTGCAGTGGAGACAAAAAGACCCGATGATGATGAAGGGATGAAGGTCGGGTTTTTGTAGTTTGTCTGGCAAATAAATAAACGACGCTATGGACATTATTTCTACTATTTAGTTCGGCCTCCGGTCATCACTAGATGGCGTTTACATATGAAACTATTGAATGTAGAGGATTTTTTTAATTTGCCTGGAAAATAAACTTGCTACGATCTTCAGATGATATAAAAATAGTCATCGACTCGCGTAAAGAGTAACCTTACATTAAAACATTTTAAATATTGATACACACAGAGCACATCAGTCACAGTTCACTATACAAATTGTCGGGCAATTAACAACAATATAAAATTTATTCGGCCATCTGACTCGTTAGGCTAGGGTTGTGCAAAAAACAAAAAATGGCAGCACGCAATTGATGGCCGATATTAACGCCACGATACCGCATTTATTTGGTCGTTGGAACCAGTCAGCGTGCGATTTGTGTGATTTTTATATGGCCTTTGACTTTTTTATCAGTTTGGACTGAATTTTTAAACCGAAACATATGACATAAAAAAAATATTTGTCGAAAAAGAGGTAAGAGTTACAAATGTTATTTTTTTGGACTGAACTTTTAAATCGAAATTTAGAAATAAAAACATATTTTAGAAAAAAGGTTTATTTGTCGAAAAAGAAAAAAAGACAAAAAGTTGTCTTGCTGCCTAGTAGAATCCAGTGTTTACAGTTTTATTTAACAACAGAGGTGATCGTAATAAATATTAGTAATTTTTTTACTAGCCTGTAGATGTCCCACTGCTGAACAATGGCCTCCCTCTTATTAGGATTAGTAAGTTCTCTCTCATCTGGATTAACTTAACTTAACTTAGGATTAGTAAGTTATTAGGCGATAAAAAGGATAATTATTTTCCCCTTAACGTGTTGTAGTCTGTTTATTTATTTAAGCTTTTTTGTTCATTAAATACAAACTGTATTGAAGAAATATAAGGGGAATTAACGCTAAAATCTGTTTGATCGTCTGTTTTGCTTTTTAATCCTTTCAAACTTATTTTAATATTTTTGTTGCTTCTTTTTCATAAATGTTATTTTGAAAATAGACAGGCACTAACATAACTCAAAATATAATAATTCAAAATTCTAAAGATAAATATCTAATAACACGTCTAATTGGTTCTTGTAAGATACAGCCCTGATAACAAAACGAAGGATGTGATCGATTATAAAACCAGTTCCGAACCGAAACCGAAACCAAACGAATAAATTCGATACTTTAATCGTAATTACGACTTTTTATTCGTATTCTGATGTCATAAAGTCGATAATAAACAGGTCAATGAACTTGCATCGATGAAAAACATGTGCATTTAAAATATCGATACAAAACGAATGATTAATTATGATAAAAATACGATTTATCTTTCAGTTATTGAGATCTTTTTGTACTCGTAAATTTATCATCGTTTATTCTTTTAGACAAGAATAGCATTAAAATATTTGCATTATTTTATTTTGTTATAAATGTTTAATATTAAAAATCTAGTCACCGGATTCTGTTTTACGTTTCTTTTTATATTAAAAAAGTTTTTTGAAAAAATTGTTTAACCGTTAAGCTTTTACTGTGAGGCCAAAGTAGTTATTTGCACCGTTTTCTGAGTTTCATCAACCATCATCCGTCTCCGTGATCAAAAGTGCTATTTTTGAAACGCGGAGTCACCTTAATGAATGGTTTTTCCATACAAAAAATCGTTCGTTTAATGACTCCGCGTGTGAAAAATAGAACCGCCCTAAACATCGTCTACAATAATACGACAAATCCAACGAGTTCTACTGAATGCGATTATGTTGTTTTATAACTGAGTTCTGTCGAATATTTCCCGACTCCATCATTGTATTGTCATCCGGATTACACAGGAACGCAAAATTTCGGATTAATCGGTTGAGGATATAAATGGTAGAAAATTGAGTTACAAAATTTGACCTAAACAAATACTTAGATATAAGACACTTTTCAAGTTAAATAAAAGTTTGAGTGTTATCTACTTCACTACCTATCTCAGGAGTGGGTTTGGTGTTCGCGTAGCTGTGTTTTAATCACTAATTGCTTGGAATGGTGTCTTAAAATACTTTAAAGTGTTAAGACATAATTTTTTCCATGACCTAGAAAAAAGAGGATAGTAATAGTTCAATAATTTGACCAGTGTTTTGATTTTGTTTTTCGTGTGTGTAAGTGGCTAACACTGGTGTCAGATTTTTCAAGCTACCTAAATTGACATGGCTTAACGACTGCCATATAATGATGAGAGCCGGGACCAATGGTTTATACGTGCCTTACGAAGCACGGAGGAGCTCGAGATTTTTTTATGCTACATGCCACATTGTGGTCACCCATCCAAGTGCAGACCAGGCCTGGTGACGCCTTACATGCAAAAGCGCTAGGCCAGTTTTTCAAGTACTTACTGTAAGTTGTTTTGTCTATATGTAAGAATAAACTCATGTAAGTACGCACGATTTTGTTTTCTAGCATTATTCTCAAGTCATAAATTCTTACAAGTCCGGTCCCAAATACCTAAATCCACAAATGAGTAACATAACCGAACAAACAATAAACGAGTCCAAGTACCACTGACAACGGGGCATTAATAAATCGGTCCCTTTCATAATAGTATATTAAGCAGGTTCCACAGATTTCTGAACGGAATAGACCAGGCAAAATTACTTAACCTTACACGCCCATGTCATACACGAATAGTCACGGAAGCTTCCAACAATTTTACAACTTCATTATTATGAAATTGGTACTTACAATGAGTTACTGTTACATAGCATATTTATCTGATGTTCATCATATTTATTACATTTTCTCTAAGAAACATAAAATGTTTCATGTAGATGCACAATCAAGTAACAGGTTCTTTACTAAGCTGTTTGTTTGTTTTCAAATACTCGTAGATATAACATTTCAACATCATGAACCGAATTTTACTCAAAATAATGTGCGGATAAAGTCATTAGAAAGTAAGTCAATCCATTACTTATTTAAATGCATTGGTAGATCTATCCTTTTATAAGTCTTTACAGCAGAGTCATGCCAAAGGACTCAGGAGAGAGTCGAAACCAGTCAAATCAATGAGATCTGTTATCGATTAGGATATCGAGTCTATTGTCGGAGCATTGTGCTCGAGACGATGAGTCTCTATGGATTGTCTATGGGTTGTCTATGTATTGTCTGATCAATGTGGGTGATGTGATTGGAGGCCTTTTTTGTAATTTGTCATCGTTATTGTTGCCTTGTTGAATCCTATTAATTCTTGTCGTTCTGACCTGCGATGTAATCCTACTATCCTATTCTACTAATTGACCGAGCGAGCAAAGCGAGTGAGGTCTCTAAATCGAGTTGGGGGCGAAAACACATTGTATGTATGTATGTATGTATGTATGTTTGTACCGCAATAGCAGCCGAACCGATGGTTTGATTTTGATGAAACTTGGTAGGCATGTAGGAAACATCTATAGAATTTTTAAGTTCGTTGGGCATCAAAATCGGTTCAGTAGTTTTTGAAATATTAATAAAAATGTCCACGATTATGTAGCAAACGAAACCATAGCGCGTTCTAACTTTGGATACCGCCATCTAGGGGTTATTTAGGAAACTGAATTGCAAAAAATAATCGCGAGGTCTAATTTCGCGGCGAACTACTAGTATTATAAATGCGAGTTTGTATATTTGTTTGTTTGTTACGTCTTCACGCTTAAACTTCTGAACTGATTTGGATAAAATTTGGTATGGATAGAGTATGAGACTCGGGGAAGGACATAAGGTACTTCCCACGGGAAGCGAAGTCCACGGGTACAGCTAGTATACCTATATAATAGGCAAAAATAAAACATTACAAACAGGAAATTTTTTTCTTGCAAGGTCAGTGATATCGATTACTTTTTTATTTATTAGCTCTCCATGACCCACTGTTGGGCAAAAGCCTTCCCTCTATTAAACAAAAAAAGCTATATATTTTAAATAATCCCGACCCTTTTTATATAATTTAATATAAGTTAATTTAGTTAATTTAATTTTAGGTTGTTTTTTATTTACTAAAATAACTTATATAATTTAACATAAGTTATTTTAGTTACTTTTAATTTTAGGTTGTTTTTTATTTAGTTAATATTATATTCGTCCCTTTATATTTCAACAATGACGAAATTAAAAATAAGCGGCCAAGTGCGAGTCGGACTCGCCCATGAAGGGTTCCGTAGTAGCAAATAACAATATAAAAGTCTTGTAGTATGTTTTTTAATTTTTATATTTGAGTTGATTGAATGAAAGGTAAATTGCCGTTTACGATTCATGACGTATTAAAAAAAAACTACTTAATAGATCTCGTTCAAACCAATTTTCGCTGGTAGTTTTCATGGTAATGAACAACATATATTTTATTTAGTTTTATCATTCTCTTATTTTAGAAGTTACGGGGGGGGGGACACACTTTTTTCCACTTTGGAAGTGTCTCTCGCGCAAAGTATTCGGTTTAGAAAAAAATGCTATTAGAAACCTCAATATCATTTTTGAAGACCTATCCATAGATACCCCACACGTATGGGTTTGATGAAAAATAAATTTTTGAGTTTCAGTTCTAATTATGGGGAACACACAAAATTTACTGTTTTTTTTCTATTTTTGTGTCAAAACCTTAATGCGGTTCACATAATACATCTACTTACCAAGTTTCAACAGTATAGGTCTTATAGTTTCGGAAAAAAGTGGCTGTGACATACGGACGGACAGACAGACAGACAGACATGACGAATCTATAAGGGTTCCGTTTTTGCCATTTGGCTACGGAACCCTAAAAAACGGTTACTTATTCCTAAGAGGCCGTTTAAGAATGGATGTAAGCAGAATTTTTATAATTTAAAACCCTCTCGTCTCCTTTGTCAGCGAAAGTAACAAAATCTTTTAACCCTCCCATGCTTACATTAGCATTAAAATTTTGCTCAAGTTTGTGTTTTTAGCAAGTTTAGATAGGCATTTCTGATAGATATTACGTTTTTAAATATATAAGTTCAAATGTTGTGAAACCATTAGAATACTGTGTCGTTAGTCTAGCATAAAATATCGAAACTCCTACTACTTCGTACTCAAAATCATAAACAAAAACAACTATTTTTGGTGCCGCCCTTTATAAATATATCTTCTTTGCGTATCGATCGGTTCATTTGATTTTTATGTTCTATCAGCTCAATAATGAGCTCATGGAATTGTATGTACTGCTTGACTTTCGTGATTGAGCTACTCTGGTGGCGTTGTCAAATAACTAAAACAACTAAAAACAATGAGAAAAAAACTAAAAGAAAATTTACTAAACTCATTTTTTATTTGACATAAAATATAAGCAGAAACTCATTTATTTCAATGTAATATTTATGTCTCTAATTCCATTTAATAAAATAATTTAATTTTAAGTCTTATTTTAAAAGTTCATTAAAAATAATTACACCAATAAAATGCTAACAATTCTTACCCATCTTTTCATAGATAATAAAATAAGCGACCGAATAACTCGATGTTTCAAATCGTAAATGGTCGAGACTTAACAATCGAAAGTATCGATTCCGAATCGAATAGAAGACTTGTAAATAGGATCAATAGCGTTACCCGTAATAGGGTTATTCAATAAGTGGACACAGCACAGATGTGTCCAATACTCAGGACAAATATAAAAGTTTTTGTCGTGGATTGATTATAAAAAGAAGACTAAGTTAACATAATCTTGGCGGGAAGGAAAACAAGTGCTAAGTATATTGTAAATAGGTATTAAAGTATTTTAAAATATTTCATAATTTTTCATCATTTCAGCCGCATAACGTCCACTGCTGGACATAGATAGGCCTCTCCCAGAGATTTCCTTTTACCTCAATTGAGGGGTTTTGCCATTCTCTCCACGCTTGGCAGGCGGGTTGGCGAGCGCAGTGCTGTGTCACTATCGGGCTTCCGACGCTGCTGCCCGTCGGAAGCCTCTTTTGGTGTTCGTGTCGAATTTATCCTTTAGTCGCCTCTTACGACATCCACAGGAAGAGATGGAGTGGTCCTATTCTACTCTGCCGGAAACCACACGGCAATAGAAAGTCCGATTCTAAATTAAAAATATTTTTTTACAAATTTTTATATCTATGTAAACTTCATGAATTCAGCCACAAGAAGTCCACACCTGGAAATATGTGTCCACATGACAACAGCGAACACAAATCAGTCTAATTACGAGTACCTGGACATACTGACGTGTGTCTAGTTGGTGAATAACCCCAAAATAGGTTGTAAATAGGACATCAATAGCGTTCCCGAACAGAATTTATGGTCAAACCCTCCCACGACTCAACAATAACCACGTTGTAATTAAAAGGGTTAACATCCTTTTGTACTTCAACGATTTTATACAGGCCGACAAAGTTAACTGTATGTAAGATTTTTTTTATGAATTCTAGTTAACTTTAAATTAAGATTATTATAAAGGCAAGTAAATTTAATGATGGTAATTACAACCTATATTAATCAAGCAATCAAAGCGAGTTAAGCGTCTTTATTTCAGTAAAAAAAAATTCGTTTGTCAGAATTTTAGATATTTTATATAGTATAGAAGATAAATTAGTACCTATTTCCTGCTGTTCTCTCTTAGAATTACAGGTCACATTTCTTAACCGATTCTGGTGAAATGTTGTGAGCAGTTTCAATAATTACAAGATTTTTTAAAAAAAAAAAGGTGTTCAAACATTTATTCAGTTTAAAGCTTTATAAAGATACCGCGAGGTCTACAACTTACAGATTCAGTGGTATTAATTATTAAGTTATATATAAACGGAACTTAGCACGAACCTTGTTGTGTGTACCGGGGTTAATGCGTAACGCAAAGCCTACCTACGGTTGTGACATTAAGAAATGCGAGTAGTGTCATTAGGTATTAAAAATATAAAAATCTACGTTCAACAAGGACATCAACAAGGAAACACCGCTGCACTCCAGCCAGTCCGTTTATGACCACGATGTAACTCTTATTCAAAACGTTAGACGTAACAAAAAAGGTTCGTGTTAATACCCGTTTATATACCTATAAGTTAATAATATGTTCAAAGCTTTGAAAAATTAGAAGTAATAAGTATGTATACAGTAATGTATAGGTACAATAAGTACCTACGCATAGAAAAAGGCCGAAACGTTACTACCCTAATTAAAAGTTCGTGAGAATCGAGCGGTACTTGATAGAATCGTTTCGAGTGTTCTAATTACTCAAATAAAAAACTGTTGAAACGACACGCCCCTTACAGAAAGGGTCTTAGTGTTAGATGAAGTGTTTAATTTAAATTGAAACGTGATATTTTTAATTTAACTTTTTCGACAATCGAAATGGTTTCAGTGTAATTTAACTAGAAGGCAACAACCAGTTATGATTACCAAGTGGTTACTTTTTAATTGCCAAGTTGCTTTATGATTGAACTTTAGTTTGAAGTGGTGATTCTGGGCAAATCCTTTCTATATTGGGCCTTTAGTCCAGTAGTGGACTGACATAGGCTAGACTGTGATATTCTACTCAAACTGTGATCTCACGCCCCTTGACCGATGTTTTTTCGTCTCATCTAATGAAGTTTTGATCAAAGATATTCAATTCATCTTGTGCTAACGTTATAATATACAGATTAGTTGATGATGTAAGGTCCCGCGCAATATGTGTCCCCGTTCCCCGTCCTCGTGCCTCTCCCCCGTTCTCGCCTTGTCGAGGGTGTTGAGCGGGCGAACACACACACATTCCAGTGTTCGGATGTATAATTTCTTTTGTATATAGCGCTTCTATGACGTGCTATAACTGTGGCAAAGGCCTAGTCATCGCAATATGTGTCCCCGTTCCCCGTCCTCACGCCTCTTCCCCGTTCTTGCCTTATCGAGTGTGTTGTGGGGCGAACACACATACATTGACACGGATGTACAGTTTCGTTTGTAGAAGTGTAGGCATAAATGATACTCCGCTTCTATGAAGTGCCATACCAGCGGCAAAGGTATAGTCATCGAATTACCCCTAAATTACAACGGTACTCATAATATATTCTCGCCTACTAAAAAAAGGTCACAAAACACTGCCTTTGCAAATTGCGGCCCAGGACCTTTTCCTGCAAACTTATTTCGTATGCAACAAATCACAATAAGACTCTTTGGAGCGGCTGGAACGAAATAAATTGTGGTTTGACATTTACGTTTCGGGCAAGAGGGTTGCACACTGGCCCATTTTTGTAAATTAAGCCCTTTTATGCCGGAATATCAGAAAACACAATAAACAATGCATCTACACAAGGGCATACGAGAGGTTAATAACTGAACCTCAGGTTTGTTGTATGGGAGCCTCAATCGAATATATTTTATTCTGTTTTAGTATTTGTTTTTATAGCGGTAACGAAATACATCATCTGTGAAAATTTCAATTGTTAAGCTTTTACGGTTCATGAGATACAGCCTGGTGACAAACAGACAATGGTGACAAATGTCATAAAAAATTATAACAACGTAGCCGTAATAAAGCGTAGCTCAAGAAGCATTATTGAAGCCTTCTGTCCCACCCGGGGACCTTACGAGGCTGGTTTCACAGTTATGCGGGAGATCCGTATGACTGGACCGTACGTATCCGCATAGCTGTGAAACGGCGGGCGACACGTACGGAGAGCAGCCGGGTGCTGTGAAACGAGAATTCAGTACGATTGAACGGGTGGCGTAGTCCGGGCTCTATCCCATCGTTGTGATACGGTGTTCTAGCGCCTCACATGCGTCTTCGCTCCGAGAGCGGAGACACGTACGGATCTCCCGCATAGCTGTGAAACAAACCTTAGTCAAGTAAGTCAAAGCATTATTCTTTTTCATGCAAAACGTTTCAATCGGTTATTGTTATAACATCGGAACAGTTACAAAATTAAAGCTCCTAAAAACTCCAGCCTTTAAGAATGTTCGTGACGGAACTTTAACATCTTACACTTTTTTTTGCCAAGATCGTATCGTCCGAAAAGGAACTTTGTTCTAAAAAAAGAACTACAAACCCTTTTTTCATTTTTGAGGTAATGTAAACAAGCCCTTAGCCAAACTTTCAGGCCAACACTAATGGTATTCTGATTAGATGAACATAAATTGTGGCCCGCTTTGATGGAACATGTTGGTTTTTGCAATTCTTTTTAGGCGAAAGGGTCCGGGCCGAATAAAATGCCGATACCGTGTTTTTATTTTTAAGCGCGTTGAATATGCAGCGGTTGCGAATTTGCTATTGATTTGAGTATAATGTATTGGCCCTTAGAAGAGGCTTTTAAGCCTTTTTATAGAAAAACATTTAGTATTTTGGACCTGTATTAGATTTTATGTGCGATTGCCGTTTTTTGGTATCTGCAGTTTTTAAACCCCGACATAAAATGAAGGTGTTATAAGTTTGACGCTAACGTCTGTCAGTCTGTTTATGTGTCTGTCTGTGGCATCGTTTTTACGTGACAGCTTTATTTGATCAAAATCGATTCAGTCGTTTAAGTTATTGGGCACGTCGAGTGTTTTAATTAGCCTGGCAAATAATAGATGGCGCTTCGGATTTCAATTCTACGGAATATGTAGTTTTACTACTCACCACTAGATGGCGTCTTAATGTTTACACATAAAACTAAGCTTTTTCGTAATTAATGACATTCGGCAACTGATATAGATAGCAATTCTTAACACATTGTTGGACGCACTACATCTATAGACGTACATCATTGTGTCTGACTGAGTGTCCAGCAATGTGTTAAATTATTGGAGATAACCGCTTGAAAGTCAGAGTTATTTAATTTGCTTGGCAAATAAACTTGTTGTAAAAGTATAACAGTGCAAGAAGTATAATGGTTAAAGTACCTACGCCGAAGTAACGCGACCGCACTTCAGCTAAATTACGCCTGCAATACTATTTGAAGAACTAGCAAGACCACTATGCCGAACTTACATCGCGTTTTTCACGAAAAAATTTAAATCATTTGCGGAATTTTTGACCGACTTGCAAAAAAGGAGGTTTTTAATTCGTGTCTATCTTTTTATATGTATGTTCACCGATTATTCGAAGACGCCTGGACCGATTTACAAAATTCTTTGTTTGTACGGTGGTTCCATAGAAATTATCAAAATTGGTTAAGTAGTTTGGAGGTAAAGTCAATTTTTAGTTTTGAAAACTTATAATTCAACAAACCGCATACAAATGAATCATCTTATAGTCCCATGACAAAAAAAAAACGGGCTTTTCTCAAATTCTTTCTATAACCCATTTGTCACTGTCAATGGCTATTTTGTATTCCAAAATGAATCCTTGTGTCACTTTATTCCTTTTTATCCTATTTTTAACCGCCTTTAAAAAAAGAAGGTTGTCAATTCACCGCGAACTCTTATTTTTTATGTATGTAAAAATAAAATAAAGTCGCTGTTAGTAGAAACAAAAGCCGACCAAATGCGAGACGGACTCGCTCATGAAAGGTTTTGTTCAACTTGAATATTTATTTTATTTTGTTTTTAGTATTTGCTATTATAGCGGTAATAGAAATACATGTTAATACATGAAAATTTCAAATATTGAGCTATCACGGTTTATGAGATACAGCCTGGTGACAGATAGACACACGGACAGTGGAGTCTTAGTAATAAGGTCCCATTTTTACCCTTTATGAACGGAACCTTAAATATAAGCAAGTTTTTTTCTGAAATTATACTTTATTTATACATTTAAAAGATAATCAAAGGCCGAGTAGGTACGTTTACAATAAAACATAAACTAACAATATTCTTCAAATTTAAAGGTACGTCCGCCGACTAAGATTATCTTCAAAACAACCTAAACTTAATTTAAAATTTATTACCTTGGATACAAAGTTTACTATCGGCTGTCAATTTTTACTAAGATTACGCATGTTATAAAAATTAACACCAGGCTATAAAATTAGCGGGTGATAACTTAGCGTGTAGATAGGAAACCGAAACATCAAACATTGCGATGTTGACGTCATAATCCGGTAGTTTGGAGGTAAATATAAAGGCGGTAATGATAACGAATGTACACAAGAGCCAGTCATCCTTTCTACTGTAAAAAAATAAGACACGGACGACCTCTAACCTCTAATTCCGCCTTAATCGTCTAACGTTATAAATAAATGACACCTAACAAATAACGATCTACCTATTTTTTTTTAAAGAATTATTTTACGGCCCTGGATGCGAACCCTTTAGAGTCAATCTATTTATACGAATCCGATTGAGTAGCACCATCACAGACCGATAAACAAATCCCACGAATATTATAAACCCGAAATTTTTTAATATAGATAGATTTTTGTTACTCTTTCACGTAAAATCTACTGAATGGATTTTAATGAAACTTTACAATAATATAGCTTATGCATCAGAATAATACATAGGCTACAATTTAGAAAGATATTGTGTGAATTAAAATCCTGCGCAGACGAAGTCACGGGCACCAGCTAGTAACACTATAATAATAGCCGTACTATGACTATCCACTTTAACTATTTCACTTATTGTTTGAAATGAGCACTTGTACACACCAATTTCACATCATAAAGTCCACTAAAATCAATTTGCAAAACAAATTAAAGCAAACTCAAACTGAATCCCTTGACTTCCCGCCAAAAAATTCTTACCCAAGTATGTTCTTTGCGACTTCATTCATCCATCGATTCAAATATCGATTTAAAAAACAGCATGACAAATCGTCGATTCTACTAATAGTAATGTCAATGCCGCAGTAATGACCGTGACGTCACCATTACGATTCCCATGTTGCGGTAATTGAATAAACGTGTATTACGTGTATTTACTTCTACATGAACCGTACACTCAACAACAGCTGTGAAGCTTGATATAAGTTAGCATCTTTCTCCCCCTGTCTCTGAAATGAAGTATTTGGGGTCGGCTCTGTACGTCAACTCCTTCTATAGTTTTCTATCATTTATACCATATTTGTACAGTCGGCTAACGAAATACCTGGGCCAGATCTCTACCTATATCTTAAATTTTCTCTTAAATCCAAAATAACATCAACATGAAAATGTATAATCAGAAGGATTTTATTGTCTTTTTAAACACTAAAGTTCTCCTTGTTGTCCCGCTTTACATATTCCCGCCACGTCTTTCTAGGTCGTCTTCTGTCTCTGTGACCTTTGAGCTAACCTTTTTATTTGTCAGATCTTCGGCATCTCGCCTTTAACCCGCCTTTTCACAAGCTTGGTACTCATGCATGATATATGTATTTAGATAATCATAGATGAAAAGTTCGTACATACGCATCCGTATGTGCGTGAAACGTAAGGCTATCGTAGTTGAACTCTTTACCCATCTGTAGTTATTATATAACAGTTGTCTAGTCAGTCATTGTATAGCAGGTTCTAGCTTTGTCAAATTAGTAGCGATAAACTTACTATACCGATTTGTTAAAGACACTCAGGATGATCATTTTGCTGGTGAAGGTAAGCATCCGTTTTGTTTATATACAGTACAAATTTCAAAACCATATGTATCAGTTTTGACATCCAGGACCCTCTCTGTACTACCAGAGCGATACTTGGCCAGAGCAGTCATAGGACTTGGCCTACACTCTCCACGCTTGCCAGACGGGTAGGAGAGGTCATTGATGTTAAGCTTTGTTTAGCTTGTATTTCCTAAGTCTTCTACGACATCCTCGGGAGGACTTGGAGTGGCCCTATTCTGCTCTGCCGGAAACCACACGGCGTATATTTATATAATTTGATATACCTACTGATTATTTTACTATTGTGTTTAAAACTCCTAGCATTGAAAGGGGGTATTCTATGCTCATACTTATTTTTTTAAGCCCTGACAAAAAAGAGGCTGTTATTAGTTTGACGCTAATGTCTGGCTGTCTGTGGCATCGTAGCGTACAAACGTATAGACCGATTTTAATACGATGTTTTAGGGTGAAATCAACTTCCCTTGCGGTGGTTCTTAGCTACGTTTGACGAAAATCAGTTCAGCCATTGAAAAGTTATTAGGGGTTAAAGTCAAGGTTTTTAATTTACCAGGCAAATAATAGATGGTGAGGTAAGGTAAGGTTAAAGGTCACTAGATGGATGTCGTCGAGAGTTTTTTAATTTGCGAGGCAAATAAACTTGATGTGTGTTAAGCCGTCTCTTTGCTCGTATGTAAAATATACAGTTGAAGGTCTTAAATGTCCTCAACTTAGTACTGTGACAACACATCCGGGACACAGATAATAATAGCTCATTATAGCATTCGGTTAGCCGACGACGATGGCACAACTTAGTGACGAACACTGCAATTTGATGGATAACTACGTAGGATATCCTAGACTTTAAATACTTATATTTTAGCGGATCGCACAAAATATGCATGACGAATGGAAAAAACCTTTTAGTCCATCGGTTAAATTATTAAAAAACATTTTTTTTTGTTTACTCTGAGAAACAAAAAATTACAAAGATACAGCGCATTTAAATTTCGCATGACGCCACGGCTAGGTACGATTTTTACGACGTTGCAAGCTCCTACTCCGAAACTTTGAGGCCGGTGTACTAAAAAAGTAAACTAAAAATATATGTCCATTATTTTTAGATAATCTAAAAGACGGACTTATTGCAATTATACTTTTCTGACCCTGTCGTAAACCCTATTCCACGTCGAACGCAAACACCACATTGCCATTTTTAGGGATCCGTAGTAAACAAGGAACCCTTATAATTTCGCATTGTCAGTCTGTCTGTCGATCTTTCTGTTTGTCCGCAGTAAGAGACTATAAGAACTAAAAAGCTGTAATTTGGGATAGGTATTTAGTGACACGCACTCGGCCAATTATTTATTTAAAAGATAAGATAAAGTGCTGGTTAAACTAAGACATTATTAAACCGATCCGACTTTAATCAGTTACCCCATATCTTGCTAACAGCTGAGTCGGTTTTGGTAAAACGTGGCTTAGGACGTGCTTATAACAATCTCTTCTTCATATTAGCACTTTACCGGTTGCATCTGTGTTGTTTTCGAAGTACATTAATTTGTATAACATATATACCTATGGGTTAGGTAAATATACAAGGAAACTTGTAAGTTTATTCAATGTCTAATTGATTAATCGTCACGTGTAGAAATCTCTAGTAAACAGAAAACAGCAATACGATGCAAAAAAGGGCAATAATTATATACATTATGAAATAATGAGGTAATTTAATCATTATTATATGCGGTAAAGCAAGGATAAGTGCCTTGGTGCATGATGTCATCCACTGCTGACTGAATACGGATGCTATCGCAATTTGCAATGCCATTTGTCTTACTTAGTACTTAGGTACTTGGATAAGCAAACATTTATTAGTTCTTTTAAGATATTTTTTTAACAACATAAAAATTAATTTTGCGAAACGTTATGTGATCAGATTGCAGATAACTGCTTACGTCAAGAGCGTGTCGGGACACGCCGAAAGTAGACTAAAAGTTAAACGTTAAAACATGGCTTTATTTTCGATATTAACTTTTTATCGCTCCATACCCAAAAGATAAAGGGACTCTATTACTAAGACTCCACTGTCGGTCTGTATGTCACCAGGCTGTATCTCATGAACCGTGAGAGCGAGACAATTAAAAATTTCACAAATGAAATTTCTCTATTGCCGCTATAACAACAAATTTTAAAAACAAAGAGGACAAACTTACTTTCACGTAAAAAAAACCGCATCGAAATCTGTCCATCCTTTTGAGAGCTACGATGCCGCAAATAGACAGACAGACATACATTAGCGTCAAGCTTATACCACCCTTCTTTTTTGTCGGGGTTTAGGTATTGTATGCAAATAATTATATGAATATTTCGCTCCTAATGATCTAGTTAGTGCATGAGTTACATCAATCTTTCATCGATGAGATACTTGCCAAATTCTTGTAAAGCGAATGAAGTTACGTACCTGCAACAGAAATACATATTATTAGAAACAAATTTTAAAGAATGCCTGAGTGTCGTGGAAGACTCGTTTGGAACGAAATTATTTTCATAGGACATATATTATTACACGCTGTTCCAGTATACACGGGAATCTGAGGGTGCTGGGGTGGAGTGAAGGAAAAAGCAGCCAAATATCGCCTGTCTGAATCTCGATCTATATTTTCACACTTTACATCAACGAAGTGTCAGTTTACAGTTTACGCCATCTACCGGTTCAACCAGGAATCAAGCACAATACAAACTAAGAGCATAGGTACTTGTATGTGGAAGCTAACTATAGCTGGTAGATGGTGCTGTATCTAATTCATGTTATCTAATACGCAGTTACATTTTAGTTATATAGTTTTAGTATAGAATAGTATTCTATTAGTCATTGAATTGTACTAATAGACTAATAGTATTTATTAGTAACATAATATATGGCATACGCAGAAACATTCGTGACAAAAAAAAGTAACGGAAATCTTACACATTTTTTCGCCTAGCCCCCGTTTGTACCGCTCGAAAAGGAACTTCGTTCTTACAATAAAGGAACAAATCAAACACGTAGTTTTACATAATTTATTTATATAACAGTTAAGAAGATTATATTGTACGTAAAATAAAATCGATTTGAGAAGGAACGTAAGAGAAATTGCCAACACAAGATACTTGCCAGAAACTGTTTGCTGTTTTCATTGCTGTGAATAATTAACGAAATCCGCTTAATGCCTTGAAGAGGGTATAACCACCAATTACAGGCACCAGTCGCCGACGTCGCCTGCTAAACTCGAGTCAGCAGATTTAATTGAAACGCCGGTGTTATCGCGATGAATTCGACGATTTTGAGCTGTTACTACGAACAGTTGGCCTTTCTTAACGTTCGTACATAATTTATCTTATTTCTTTATTTTGCACAGAGTTTCTGCCATGAGGTTTACGGCAGAGTACCAGTTACGAGCAGAGAATAGAATCACTTCAAGTCCTCCCGTGGAAGTCGTAAATGGCGACTTAGGAAATACAAGCTTATATACATTAATGACACCTCTCCAACCCGTCTGGCCAGCGAGGAGAGAGTAGGCCAAGTCTTCTGGCTGCTCAGGCCGTATGGCTCTGGTAGTAGAGAGACGGTCGTGCTCTTGCAGTGGAGACAAAAAGACCTGATGATGATGATGCACAAAGACTAAGCCCGTGAAGAAGGTTAACCCACCAATTATACAGATAGATAGTTTATTTACAAAAAATGTACCACACGAAAAAACTTACAACTAAGACTAATCCTAAAAAGCTTTTCCAATTTTCATGAACTATTAAATTATAAATGTTATAGGAACCAGTCGCCGATGTCGCCTGCTAATCGCCACGCCAGATTTGGTTTAAACTTAAAATTCAATTAGTAAAGGAAAAACTCTACAGTATTAACATTAGAATACCCTGGCACAATGGATAACCTTATCGGTTTGGCGATCTTTTTTAGATAATCAAGACTGTAATATAATTAAATTTTTCAAAACTATAAACCAACTTCAATCCCGAAGTACACAACAAATTTTTTATAATTTTGGTGACAATTATACCCTTTCAAACAAAAAAGAATTTTCGAAATCGGTCCAGGCGTCTTCAAATAATCGGTGAACATACATAAAAAAATCGGGACGAATTGAAAACCTCCTCCTCTTTGGAAGTCATTTGAAAAAACCATTACAAAATACACCGGCAAAATGGATAATTAGATTATCATCAGAGCTTATTAAAGCTCATTTCCAGACAACCAAGACTGTTATGCAATAAAATAAACTTAAAATTGTACCAAACTTACTATGTTATTTTGATGCATCATCACTTCCAACATTTTAAGCCTCATCAATATCCCTTTTTTGTAAATTTTTAATCTTGTGCAGCATGATGTTATCTCTTATACAGATTAAAGCGACGAGCGCAATTATCTTGATCGAGCGTAACAATGTTATAAGAAAAAAAAATTAAATAATCAATTTACTGACACCTGGATAATTATGGTTTACGAAGATTGTTCAATCTACTCTTCATTGATTCTGTCATGGTTAATTTAAGATAAAACACAGAACAAAAGTGCTGCCTTCTTTGAAATAAATTATTTTAAGATAAAATCAAAATCTCTTCCATGCTGGTGAGAGAAAAGAAAAAACTTAAATGTGCCAGTGTCTTCACTTCCCGCGATCGTAAAAGCCGATCAAGGGAATGGCCGAAAATGCAAATTGCTAAAAGACGATATAGTCTTCTCGTACTATTTTGATTTTTTTTTTCAATCTTCTCGCCTACCAACACGGTAGAAGTGACCTTTAGGGATGAAGGCGCTGGATTTAAAAAAAAAACTAAAATTCTTTACCTAGAGATTACAGAAAAACCTTTCAGAAGTCTATGAATACGCAGTTATGCCTCTCTTACATAAACATCTCCTCTCACAGGCCTGCTGGAAGAGATCTCTTTTGAAATAAGTAGTGCCTTTGTACAACTTTTATTTTATGAATTCTCTGTATACATTTTCCGTGTGCATAAATTGGTAAATAAATAAATAAAAACAAACTATATTTTGTTACGGTCCTTTACCGCATATGTACGAAGGTTTTCGTTTGTATTTTAGCTTGTAAGTATTGTACAGTGTTCCACCCTAATTAATAGCATTCTCTCCTGGCGTTGGGTTGACTGGAAGAGATCCCTTAAAGGGATAAGTCCGCCTTTGTATTGTTATCTACTGTATTTTTGTAGTGTCCTTTTTGTACAGTAAAGAATTTACAAACAAACAAAACACAACGCTACATAATATTAAGTCTCATCGTTTTCAATATATTACTGCCACTTATGTATTGTGACCTTGTAGGCAAAACGACATGACGTCGTTCGTCGTGCCAATTGTCGAAGACTTATGTCAGTGGCCAAATTGACTCGTACGAACACTAATTTATTGTAGGTACGAACCGTTTGATGTAGGAGACAGTGTTTGGCCACTGTTGATGCAATTCTTGTCTCACATGTTCTACATTTTGTGGTATATCAAAAATAAGCGCGCCAAATGCATTAATTCCGTTAAAAACTGATTTTTTTTTGTAAAAAAATATTTTGAAAAAAGCAAATTTCATTATAAGTAGTTTTAATTTTCAAAAAATTGGTTTTTGTATTTTGCGTTTATATTGTAAAGAATAACATTTATGCTGCAAACATAGATAAGAGATGTACTGAAAATTGTGTGATAAGGAGGTATATTGAGAAATTTAAAAAAAAGGAAAGCTCCTGTTTTGTCACTCATTATTATAAGTACCTATTATGATTTTTAGTTTTAATTATTACTTATGTTAGCTCTTATTTCCATCTACTGATACTTTTCATTTCTTTATTTATTATACATATATAAGGCACTCAACATTCTTAAGATAATTGTACAAAAGATCAAAAAAGTCCTTTCTAAATTTAATAAACTATCACAAAATTGCCCAAAATCAATAAACTTCAAATATCTTTGAATTTTTAAATTTTACAGAAATGCTATTTCATATTTAAAAAAATCTGTCTCACACATGAGAACATTATTTAAACAAAACATTATCACATGACTACGCTCAAAACGCCTTCTTTGCGAAATATATTTTCGTCCAAAGAAAAGTACTGGAAAAAACCGTTGGTTCAAGCATGTAACGTAGAGTCGCAATAAATATTCATTCGCAGGCTGAGCCAACTTTTTTTATTCTTTCGTGACATTGACATTGAGTCGATGACAACTTCATACCTACGTCAGCTTATTGTAAAGGTTCGATTAGAATCAAAACTTCTTTTGTAATCCTGGCCAGAAATTTTGAATACACAAGTAGTGTAGATTCGCCACTAAGCGACCGGGGGTAAGAGAAATAATGAATGATACTACGTATATTTTTTCATGGTCGGGCTATAGGTACACTTCAAATATATGCAATATGAAGTGTGCATATAACCCGACCATGAACAAATGTTCGGTCGGTGATAAGAACAAAACCCGGCACTTTTTAGGGTTCCGTAGTAAACAAGGAACCCTTATAGTTTCGCCATGTCTGTCTGTCTGTCTGTCCACGGTCTTACAGAGAAACTATAAGTACTAGAAAGCTGTAATTTGGCATGGATATGTATATTCATTATGGCGAAAATGTCGTAAAATAAAATATGGAAAAAAATTTTTTTCAGATAGCTGCCATACAAGTAAAGACGTAGTCAATGTTTTTTTTCTCGACAAACACATCGAGTGGGGTATCGTTGAATAGATCTTTCAAAAATATTGTTAGCTTGTGAACACGATTTTTCGATTTAGGGATCCGTTTCTGAAATATTTGGGTTTAAAGTTCAAATTTTTGTTCGAGTCAAGTGTCCCCCCCTCTATCTGCTAAACGGTTATATATGGCCACGTGAAAAAAAACACAATTATAGCATGTATAATGTAGTTTAAAGGAAAACTATCAGAGCCAAGTAGGGTATACAAATTAAAAAGTTATAGGCGATCAACTTATAAAATGTACTTGAAAAAAGACATTTTCATACAAATTCAATAGATATTAGTTTTTAGACGTTTTTAGTGGCAAGAACTCAAAGTTGGCATTCGCAACTACGGAACCCTACACTGCACGTGGCCCGACACGCACTTGCCCAATTATTTTTTCTTCTTGTCGCAATAAGACTATCTCGCTTTATCAAAGTGTCAGAACTGAATATTGGGAAACATTAAAATACTCCACCGACAAGAACATATTTCTTAAATTGAGTGATGATGATGGAAATCCTTGGGGGAGGCCTATGTCCAGCAGTGGACTTCCTGTGGCTGATATGATGATGATGATGATGATGAAGACAACAGCTACAAATAGGTACCTATTTGTAGCTTTTTAGCTTTTTAGATAACTTAAGGGTATATAAAATGAAGACCATCGGTGCTTATATAATCTGTCTATTTGTATTAGATGAACACTGGAAGTACTGGGCAGTTTTCACTAACATTTATACACATAGATCTCTTCCAGTCAATATATTTAACAAGGTACAAGGTAGGAATAAAAAATAATAAATTTAAACGAGGCCAAGTCAAAATGAAAATGATATTGACAAATCATTACTGTCGTCATGAAGCCTTTCTTTAGGCCACAGCTGAGCAAAGATTTCGCTCTTAAATCAATCAATATTTACATATATTTATTATCTTTCTCAGTTTAAGTGAAAAGTAAAATCGCAAAGATTATTAATGAACCATAAAACTCCCCGTGATAAAGAGTTCCCTATGCGTGAAGAGGTAACAAACAAACAAATATACAAACTCACTTTCGCAATTATAATATTAGTAGGATAGGATAGGACTGCGCCCTGCGGTGTTAAACGTGAAAAAAATATCTAGCATATGTGTTAATCCAGGTTGTCAGCTCCCTGCATACCAAATTTTATCAAAATTGGTCCAGCAGTTCGCGCGTGAAGAAGTAACAAACATACACACGCAAACTTTCGCCTTTATAATAGATGTATGATTACTTTGATGTGATAGTGTGATAATAATAACTCACCAGAAATAAAACAACAATAAAACAGTCAATGTTACCAATCAGTTACACGAAATGTACATGACAAAACGTAAAGCATCGGTATTTGACGTAAATATGTCGAGAACATTAATAGCTTACAGCTAATATTAAGATATACAAATTACTGAAAAGTTCTTCACTCGACCTACGTTGACCGGAACGTTGCAAACTAAGCGTGTTGAAGGATAAAGATCTCACAAGAGTACGCACGTGGAAAAATGGTAAAGTTCGGAATAATGTCGCTATTTAGCTGGGTTCGAAACGTTAACGTTTGTTCAATAATTAAATCTTACATGCCAGTTTTAGAGATAAGAAAAAAAATACTAGCTTCTCTTACTTCAGCACTTCTCTTACAGTTCAAATTGTGAAAGCTAACAGACGGAATGGGCAAAAATCTAAAACATGTTGGATGATGCGGCTAGCAACGCATCACTATTTTGATTCCCTTGTTCGTGGCCTTTGGGTCTTATGGCGCTGAGCTCTGTCTCTCCTGTTAGGGATAAAGACGTAATACTGTAATTTCTTTAGCAGTTTTTGTTTCTTGCTCTTAGCTTTTGGGTATAACAGCCTTGGGATCTATCTACCCTGTTAGAAATAAAGACGAAATACTGTACCTTTGTTTAAAATTTGTCTGAATAATACTTTGCACGTGTTTAAGAAACTTAAAACATAAAAGTATGCAATAAAATAAAATAAATTAAAAATAAAACAAGCAGCTGAAGCAGCAAGGTTTGTCTATGAAAATATTATATATTTTTTGCTATGGCAACATCGCTATCTCTTACTTCTGCTGTCGGGTCTAAACGTGAGCTCTGTAATATTATTTGATAAAAATTGAAAATACAGTCCGTAAAATCAACCCCAGCATTTTATTTCTCATACAGCACGTGTATTAGTTGTACTTGGCGGTCACCCTGCCGCGTATCCAGATATGAGCAAAACTTGGAACGGTTTCAATTGTCTGCATGCACAGCTGGAGCGGTTTTATGCAGCAGTTATATCTAGTTGTATTAGGTTTAAACTTGCATCTTTTGGTCGAAATTAGGTGTGAGTTACAGCTTGGTGCACTTAACCGACCAACATAACGTAACTGTTATTTAAATGGGCAGTTGGTAGTTTGCTTTTGATGCTATGAAACACTACATTATCTCTCTTAATTTACATTACTTTGTGTGAAATGCTGAGTAGAAAAGGAATTTATATAGGCGACGACCTCCGTGGCGTAGTGGTCACCATGCTAGTCCGCCACCCAGAGGTCCCGGGTTCGATTCCCGGTCAGGGCAAGTTGGAAAACGGCCTTTTTCAAATTGTCCTGGGTCTTGGGTGTTTATCTATATATGTATTTGTTATAAAATATAGTATCGTTGAGTTAGTATCCCATAACACAAGTCTCGAACTTACTTTGGGGCTAGCTCAATCAGTGTAATTGGTCCCTTTATATTTATTTATATATCACTTACTGCGCTCTAGGGTATCATCACCTTCCTACCATTTTATCAAAATTGCTGCAGCAGTTTGCGCGTGAAGAAACAAACATACACACACACAGACACACGCCTTTATAATATCAGTGTGTTATTCATAAATAGGTAGATACATATAAGCCGTTAGTCCCGGCTGTCATCATTGTATGGCAGTCGTAAAGCTATGTCAAATTTAGGCAGGTCGAAAATTCTTGATCTTGATCTTGATCTTCAGTTGTACAAAAGAACAAAAAAAATAAATAGAAGTAGCAGGTTTTTTTACTGATGTAACAGAAATTATAAATTAGTTACGAAGAAGTCATGTTATGAGTCATGAGTCGTCGTTTTTCTATAAGTATATATAGTAATATGTACTTGTTTTTTTGTAGAAACCCTTTGCCTATATTTGAAATAAATTATTTGAAAGGAAACGGAAATATCATTTAAATTTTTGGTCTGATCACGCACTAGATAACCCTGCGAACTATTTTATGAACTACTGTTTATAGTTTAAAGGGGCTATTTTCAATTGTTATTTGCCAAAAGTGGCCATTTTCGCAAGTATGCCAAGAAAAGCTTGCATGATATCGCCGTTTATTTTAAATAATTTATTTCAAATGGCACTTGACCCTGAAAAATTCATATACCCTTAAAACAATGCTAAGTGAAGTCATCTAAAAACAAAAAGTAACTCACCGACACGACAGACGATGTACTAGACTTGCCAGCACAGCGATTATCGAATAACGAAGCACTTTATTTTTTGTTCGCGCCATTGTTGAATAGAACAACCATTAATACCACAAAATAACTAAAACACAGAAGTGTACATAAATACTTCTTGAGCGAGCGAGTGAAGCAAAATAAGTTTTTTAGTCTATAGGATAATTAGACGTTTATATGCATTTCAATGTCATCATTATTATATGATGAGGATTGTATTTTGGCAGTCGTCAAGCTATGTCAGAGGCTTTTAGGCAGCCTGAAATATCTGACACAAATCAGCCACAGGAAGTGCACTGCTGGACGTGGGCCTCCACAAAGATTTCCAAAACGACTGATCGGAAGCGGCCTACATCCAGCGTTTTCCTGCACCTTGTTCAGGTCGTCCACTTAAGGTGGGTGTCCTATGCTGTGCTTGCTGTCGCCATTCGAGAATCTTTTTGCCTATATGTATGTATGATTATATTTTTTAAACAAACCTCAACATTCAATAAAAATGGAGGCAAGTATTTTTTATTTCGAACTTCACTACTAACCGAATCGGTCGAGATGTATTTAAAATTAGTTTTATTAAAGTTTCAGTTTTAAATTGTAGTGATAGAGAGTTGATTACATAATTGACATTTACTGCACGATGGGTGCAGTAAATGTCAATTATTTCTAACATTTCTAGACTATTTCTATTTCTATTCGAAAAGAATAGCCATTAATTTATATTAAATAGGGCTGTCAAAACTTTCGCATATACTCAGGAATTAAACTTGCACAAAATTGTATACACTGCAGTAGATTAATTATAAAAACAGCTCATTATGAACACTTAGTCTAACTTACATACTGACAGTTATGAATTATTTAAATTATTTTAATATACATGCACGCTTTACTTATTTTGATATGTCTTAAAACGTTACCGTTACTTCTTTAAAAAGGCTTTCTTGAGTATAAATTAAGGTATGCAATAAAAAAACTTCGTTCCGCTGCCGCCCGTAATTTTTTTGTTTTATGCACTTTTACAGTAAGTAGCTGTAACAGTTTTTAACTAAATATTAAATTATATTTTAATATACAAAACATGGAATTTCCTATTTTCATTTTGGAAATCTTTGGGAGAAGCCTATGTCCAGCAGTGGACGTTATGCGGCTGAAATGATGATGATGACGATGATACAAAACATGCAGTTATTCCAGCTAATATTGATTTGTGTTTTTTTAAATAAACATTACTTTATTAATGAACTAGACAATACACTTAGGACATTGGGATACAAACATACAAGATATTGAACAATAACAATCGAAAGTTTTATTAAAACTTACTTACTAAATCATCAGGCTTATTTTCTACAAAGACAAAAGGGAATGACATAAATAATAAAGCATTTTTCTTTCTTTCTTTCTAAATATAATAATAATACTTGATGTCAAATTTCTGCCTGTGGATTTTACGAATTGGCAAAAACCTTTCCACCAATGATTTAAGAAAAAAAACAACATTTAGAATGGTAAATCTACAATTTCAACTGCACCTGTCTTGAAGCGCGTTAAAACTGCATTGCTTAGAAAGAATGGCAGTAATGCAGTGCAAATGTATTCTGCCACCGGTCTCACGTGTGTTTTATTTAAATAAGTCTTGTTCAGTTACAGGTGCTACATTCAAATAGTTCACATGCATGGTTATAACCAACACAATAAATAACCGGCCAATTAAGAGTCGAACTCGCGCACGTAGGGTTCCGTATCATTATCTATAAAAAATCACATTGTAGTGGAGCTCCCCCTTAAATTTTTATTTTATTCTAATTGTAAATAAATTAGAATAAAATAAATATTTTATTTTTAAAGTGAATATCAATGAATGTGAAGCGAAAAATGGCAAAAAAATCGCGTTTGTTGTATAAGAAAATTAAATATTTATTTTATCCTATTTTTAATATTTATTGTCATAGCGGCAACAGAACTACATCATCTGTGAAAATTTCAACTGTCTAGCTATTACGGTTCATGAGATACAGTCTGGTGACAGACGGACATACAGACAGATAGACAGACGGACGGATAGCAGAGTCTTAGTAATAGGGTTCCGCTTTTACCTTTTGGGTACGGAACCCTAAAAATTACTACAAGGTTAGTCAAGGCGATTGCATCGCGAGAAGAGAAGCAGCTGGTATATTCTTTTTTTTCTATTCTCCCAGACCAGCATGGAAGAGAGTCACACGCACACAGACAGTAAATTAACTTATTTTATGTGTGTATGACTTTGTATAAGTCGCTGACCGGGGGAATGGACGAAAATGCAAATCACGTTAATAGGCTATGCGGCTAGCAACTCATCACCTATTATATGTAGGTATGTATATTTTTTATGAATGTATGTGGATTTCTGTGACATGTTCTTAAGCTTAAACGACTTGATGGATTACAGCTTGGGAGGCTCCTATATTTTAGAAGCCATCAAAATACTTATTAAAAAACTTTTTACTAGTGATAATTAAATTGCAACCGTCTTCTAGACGATAATCTCCAAAGCAGTTGTTACACAAAAGTAGCAATCAAATAACCGAGTGTAAGACGAAATTGCGAAGCGTCGTATATAAGAAGCTCAATGGGGCTTCACAAACGAGTTCCATTCCATCCCTTTAGAACCACCTGCTCGAAAGAAGTTTATCGAACACAGGATTGGTGTGGGGCAAATTGTACAATTCGCAAATAGCGCAAATTAAGCAAGAAACTCGTAGTCTATATGAGCGATTCGAGCGATCGATAAAAGCAACTTAGGGGGTTATTCAGGCTCAGTTAAGCAGGCACTGATTAGATCCACTTCACTTAGAACTGCAAAAGAGGGAATTAGCAAGCAAAAAAGTTGGATTACCAATCTAAAGGACAATCACGGACAAAAACAAACAGACCAAAACAAAATTATTCAAATTTGTACAGATTTCTGCAGTTCACTTTATGCAGACCCAGCCCGCCCTAGCAACAATT
Source organism: Acrobasis consociella (assembly GCA_963555685.1). Lineage (NCBI taxonomy): Eukaryota > Metazoa > Arthropoda > Insecta > Lepidoptera > Pyralidae > Acrobasis > Acrobasis consociella. Next base: position 4,090,578 of record OY743106.1, read on the forward strand.
CAGGCTCCATAAAAAAAAAAACTTTTAGTCGTACGATAGTGACGTCCTATTTCTATATAAAAGCCAATACGACTTTACCATCACACGTTAGTACTCAGTAGTATGTTGCTTGACACCGAAACGCGGATACGCAGTAACATCCGTCTTGCGTACAGCTTTTGGAGTAACCCCCCAGGTATGCAAAGTAGGTTTGTATACAATGAAAGTTTGCTAAAAATAAACCATTTAACTACAACAAATACACAAATGTAAATCTATCTTTCATGTAATTAAACCTCATATAATGAATATCTCTTATGAAGTAAATATTATACAAATACAAATTTACAATCAAGTAATGTTTTTACAATTATTAAAAAAGATAACTAAAAGCTCTATCGGCTTTTAAAATGTAATTTAATTTACAATTAAAAAATATTTAACAAACGTCGAATTTTGCGAGATTTTTGATGAGAAATGCTTATTTCGCCTATTTCATTATGCTCTCCATTTTGAGAATAGTACGTTTTGCGCCATTCGCCACCGGATGTATCTACTAATGCATAGACAAGAATAAACATAGACCGACTAATGATTTGCTCAGAGGATCATCCCATAATCTGGTTACATATACTCGTATGATGATAGTATACATCCTTTACAAGAAAAGTCTTTTAGAGTAGATGCCTAAGGACTTAATGTGGCATTGAATTACTTTTATAACTAACGTACCTATTATTTATTTAAATATATATAAGGTTTATATAGGTATATATCCGGCAGATAGCCGTGTGTTTTCTGGCGGAGTAGAATAAGGCCACTCCAAGTCGTATTATTTATCCTGTGTGCAAATTGTTTAAAGCCAGTTCAGTCTATGAGCAGCCATGCCAGACTTTGCATAAGCTCGAGACTTTGCCTTGTGGTTTCCGGCAGAGTAGAATAGGGCCACTTCAAGTTCTCTCGTGGATGTCGTAGAAGACTTCTTTGGAAATACAAGCTAGACAAAGCTTATAAACATCAAGGAGACCTCTCCAGACCGTCGCATCTGGCCAGCGAGGAGAGTGTAGGCCAAGTCCTCTTGTTGCCTTGGCCAAGTATGGCTCTGGTAGTACGGAGAGGATCGTGCTCCTGTAGTGGAGACAAAAAGACTTGATGATGATGGTTTGATGATACTCAATCGTAAAGTCTAGCTTGAGAGCTCATGTAATTAACAATTTTTTGAAACGGACAAACACTATAATTAAAAAATAACTGTATTGTCATTTGTATATAAAAAATATATTTAAAGCCTGACTAAATTCTGAAAGCAAACAGTAAACCAACTGACTCCCACAATTTTTGAATAATATAGGTATTAAAAACTATACAAACGCAGCCCTGACTCCCATGGGAGTACAAAAGAGCTCGCAATAAAACCTATTTACTACCAACTGAAACGTGATCATTGTTACATAATTGTAATGATTAATACTCGTTTGAGAAACAACCGACTACAAAACAACGAGAGTATACAACTGACACATAAAGGTTATTGAATATTGAAGCCTATGTCTAGGAAAGGACTTTATGCGGCTAAGATGATGATGATGATGATATTGAACATCACTAAGATACATTCCAGCAAATGGGATACGGAACTAAACACAGTAATAATTTTCAAAACTACCAGCTTCATCTCCGAACTCCAAAACCAATTTTGATACAATTGCTACGGGACCATCTGACAATATACACTTTCAAACAAATAATTGGTCTAGGTGACTTCAAATAATTTGTAAATATATTTTAAAAAAACTTGAGAGGTGTCAAGGGACACCCGGACGGAACGAAGTTCCTTTCGATTAATTAGGAGAGAGAGAGACAGACAGAGAAACACGCGCACGCCGCACGGCTTACAACTATAGCAAAAAGTGTCGTTACAACTTCTGGTCTTAATTTTTTCCGTCTAGCCCCCTTTCGCAACGCGCGATAAGGAACTTCGTTCCAAAAAGAATCCGACGAATTGATTAACTCCTCTTTTTTGAAAGTTGGTTAAAAACATACTTTTTGTAGGTGAAATATCTTTAAAGTAATTTTGAATATGTGAATGTTTGGATTCTGTGTTATACAGCGTTTTATACCGTACTATTTTGTACCTGTTTATTTGAATGTTTGGTACCAAAGACAAGCAATAAACGCTTTAGCTAAAAACGACCCATATTTAAATACTGCGAAAAGGAAAGTTTGAATCCCATTTGAGCAATAAGTTTCCAAATACACTTATTAGCCATAATTATAAGCTTTACTGTTTATAAAAAAACACCGTTTACTTTTACTCAAAATTTCTAACATTGAGAATGCATAGGTACCTTTGTAACTTAAACATTTTGAGTAACACCTAAAAACAATTCGTTTGAACGTGTAATACATTTGCGAACACGTTTTTTCTTACATCATTTTAAATTCAATGGCTTCCTAAGGAAGAGCCTTGAAATTGGTCAATTATAACGATTTTGGTGTTAATTAAGCAATTAAAAAAGGGAATCCCATAGGTTTACTATAAATTGTTTAATTACCCATGGTTATAACGATTTCATTTTTATTACATTTTGTTATTAAAATGAACGTTAATAGTCAAGGAACATAATTAAGAAATTTAATTAAAGTATTAAAACTCCAATACGATTAGTCGATGGACTTTATTATGGAAGATTCCTAAATCCAATTCAGAGAAACGGTAAGCCGATCAACTTTGATACATCAATTATTATTTTTTCCTATAAATGCTACCATGTTTCTTGTAAGTAGATTAGGTACCATCAAAACCCGTCGCATTTTACATGTCCTTACTTTTATTTTGAATGTGCGTCACAATCACATCTTTCCCGAAAATTCGAATTTAGAGTCATTATTCCCCGTCTTCGATCTCATAATAACGTTCTTGACATCCCCACTTTTTCCTCGAAGTTTTGCTGTCAAGGCTGCTTATAGACTAAACTGGCTACAAACAATTTGCACACAGGACAAATATTTAATTCAATTCAAATATGTCTTTATTATCATAGGATATTTATAATCTTATACCTTTAAACGAGCAATTCTTGTATTTATATATATAATATATATATATATATATTATAATATTTATTTATAAATTTCTGTGATCTCGAAAACGGCTCTAACGATTTCGCTGAAAATTGGTATATGAGGGTTTTCGAGGGTAAACAATCGATCTAAATTAGTTTTATGTTTGGGAAAACGCGTGTTTTCGAGTTTTCATGCGTTTTTCTTTCCACGCATAATATGGTCGCTAATTTCGTCGCGCCGACCGCCTTGTTTTTTAGCTCAGCGGTTAAGGATACCGACCGCTAGAAAGAGTGTTACGAGTTCGAATCCCACTCGGTGAGTTACTTTTGTTTTTTTTTATGTTTAAGTTTACATATAATTTTTTATTTTGCTTTGTTTTTAGACAAGTTTAAAAAATTTTAGTTAATGTTTGAGATGTAACCGAGCAAAGCTCGGTCGCCCAGGTACTATCTCTTAATCGTCATTGTTTTGTTGCACAATTGTTGACGTCAAATGGTTACTTAAAGCTAAGTTTACTACGATTCTAAAGCGCTTGTGCAGAAGAAGCGGAACAATGCAGTTTGTTACTGCAGAATTTTCTCCAAGGACGTCAACTCACAATTAAATTAATATTTAAAGATAATGTGAACGGAGAATACATTATTTGTGTATAATGGGGAGTATGCGTGTACTAACTTATAAGCAATTTTTCAATGTCTTGCAAACAGCTGCACGATGGGCATCAAAACATGATTTTATACTCTTGTTCCACCGACACAATTTATTTCTTCCCGCCAATTGAAAGTGTCGTCCATTTTCTACGAGAAACTAGTTCCAATCAATATAGACCGTATGAATTCTTTATAATTAGGACCGGTTTTTTATAAAAAAGCCACCTTAGATGCACCTGGATCTAAGCGCTCGGCTACGTATCCACGGAACGGCGTCGTCGGCTACATAATAATACGACTATTTTCACGGCTCAGAGGTGCGATTTTTCAAACGCGGAGTCACTAAACGAACGATTTTTTTTTATGGAAAAACCATTCGTTTTGGTAACTCCGCGTTTTAAAAATGGCACTTCAGGGCGTTGTTATTGTACTACGGTATGGTGCCGTTAAAATTACGGTATGATTACGACAAAAATGTGTATCTCGGTCACCCAGCTCATTTTTAACGGTCGCAAATCTCAATTTTCTTCGACACCATAATAGACGCAGTGACTTTTTTCTTCACTTCATACGTATATGAGTGGTATCCTCGGGTGATCACCAATATGTAACCACTATTTTTCTTTCAATCTTGCATCCCATTTACTATCTTCTCTGCTACATGCTAGTATTAAGTTTTATGTTTTCTTTTGATTATTGCGCAATTAATATAAGTAAGTATAATCTTTGAAAAAGAAAAAGCAGAGGGCTAATTGAGCGATCTGATAAAACATCACTGAGGATACAGCTGGAAACGTTCTAAGATCGTGCTGCGACTGATTTTCAACGGCATCGTGCCGTGCCGTGCGTGCCTCGGCAACGGTGAGGCCGTATCGTGGAGATATAGCCAGGACCTACGTCAGCATTTGCAGGCATTGTAATTAACGCCCGTCTGGCTAGAACATGGATGATTTAATAGCTATATCGGAGTTTTGTTTTTTTTTTACTAGATTTTATATTACAGTTTTATGTAATACTATGATACTTTGCAATGGATGATGGGTAAGTCGATGAAACTTAGTAAAATATTTTTTAAAACTAAAAACTGACTTCCCCTATCAAAATACACAATCGATTTTGATAAAATTTCTATTGGTCTACCACGCAAGTATACCCTTTTAAACAAAAAAAGAATTATCAAAATCAGTCTAGGCGTCTTCGAATAATGGGTAGAGATAAAAAAAAGGTCGCGACGGATTGATACAATCTTCCTTTTTTGGAAGTCGGTTAATAACCATTCATACACTCATTCAAGGTTAATATAGCGGCATCGCAGCGGCGGAGTGTGTAAATGCTGTTACAAGGTAAACAGATCAAGATAGAACCCAAAGGTAAGGTAACAAGTTAGTAAAATTAAAAAAACAGTACCTGGGCGAGCTTTGCTCGGTTAAATCATATTTTGCGTGGAAAGAAAAACGTATGATAAATCGAAAACACGCGGTTTCCCAAACATAAAGACTAATCTAGATCAATTGTTTACCCCGAAAACCTCCATATACTAAATTTCAGCGAAATCGTTAGAGCCGTTTTCGAGTTCACAGAAATTTATATACATATAAATAAATAAACAAGAATTGCTCGTTTAAAGGTATAAGATATATATCTGAAGACACAACTAAGAACCATGTAGATCACATCAGCATTCGTCATAATAGGTCCATTTTACTATTTGTAGTTTAGGACCTACGATACCACAGATACAGACACATCTAACTTGTAACACCTCTCTTTGTGCTTCGGGGTTTAAAAGAAAATAGTACTAATGCCATATTTTTTTAATAAAATGTGATATTTACAACTGAAGAAAAATACAAATTCTAATTACAGCAAAATGTCCTCTCAAATATGACGAACTGCGACATAAAGAAACCACACATCAAGTTTATGGCTCCGCTCCAACATATTAAAAATATAGTAGTCACAATATAAGTAAAACCAGAAAACTAGTTACATACGAATTACTAAGGACAAAACACTTAGGTCGAGCTAGCCCCAAAGTAAATTCTCTTTTGTAATTGACTATACGAGAAGCAAAATCACTGCTATAATATTTTTTTATTTTGTTATCTATAGTGCTTTGGAAATAGTTAGAAGTATATGTGATAGCTCGTACGCGTTTTTAATCTTTGATATTACTTTAGAAATCTTCTTGTTTTCCCAAATTTTATTGGCGATTGTGAAAATCTACACACAATATTTATAAATACCTAAATAATAATTAAAAAAAAAACTGAAGACGCAGTTTCTTTTGGGTGTGTGTTTATAATTTAGGTCTAAGAGCTGAATAGGTAAAAAAGGCACTCATTTGAAATTGAATGAAAGTTGCACTACTTCAGGCCCGTTGCGAGAGGAACAAGATGCAGCATTTCAAGCGAAATCCAGAGAAAGCATTAACACGAAAAGATAAAAATAAAAAATCTTTCGGCAAAACTATTTGCACGTGTAATCGCATATGTGGGAGCGCTGAGATTACACAAATAATGAAGATGACCTTCTGCTCTACATTGCGCACTACTCTCAACTTCGCAAGGAAATTAGCGTTAAATTAACATTGTAACCGATTACCGGAACACGGCACGGCATCCGCCGGGATTCCGGCACGGTTCGGATAAAATGAGCATTTTCCCGGCACTAACCTGAGTTGGAAGTCTGAATGAGGCCCTTGGGAGTAAACCCTCCATCTCGATCTCCATTCAATGACCGATATGCATCAACGTCTAAAAACATAACTGAACCTTATGTCTGTGTAAATAAGATTCAAGTTGGAAGAGATTTTGTTTTTAGACGTTTATGTAAATTACCTTTCTGGAGTATCGATAACACTCGATGCTGTATAAATAGATTAGAATTGAGCAATTTGTCATGAAGTTTTGGATACTGTTTGCATTTTCGTAGTGGTTCAGTATTGCTGTTTAGGAAATTAACGGGTATTGTTGAGAGTAAGTCCACAGAAGCTGAGAATTTGTTTTTTTTAAAGACATAATCTGAGTGGACTTGAAATGACGATATTTAAATTTATATCGATCGAAAGATATAATAAAACTCGATTCAGGGTCTTTAATTTTGTAATTTTATTTATTTAGATATTTTATGTAACACTAGTTGCGCCCCACGGTGTTACCTGCGCTAACGTAGCCTATGTGTTAATTCCAGGGTCTCGGCTTCCCGCATATCAAATTTTATCAAAATTGGTCCAGCCATTTGCGAGTGAAGAAGTAACAAACTTATATACACTCAATATTAGAGTGATTAGTGTGATAGTGTGATTATTGCACAGGTAACCTACACACATAATAAGCAAGATAATTGTATGTAGATTTAAGATTGACCTAGGTCTTGGATGTTTATCTATAAGTATTTGTTGACGACCTCCGTGGCGTAGTGGTCACCATGCTAGTCCGCCATCCAGAGGTTTCGGGTTCGATCCCCAATCAGGTCAAATTGGAAACGGGCCTTTTTCAAATTGTCCTGGGTCTTGGATGCTTATCTATATATGTTTTAGTTATAAAATATAGCATCGTTGAGTTAGTATCCCATAAAACAAGTCTCGAACTAACTTTGGGGCTAGCTCAGTCTGTGTGACTTGCTATATTTATTTATTTAACAGAAAAAAAGACCGTCCTATCAAAATAAACACCAAAAACAATTACTAACGAAACGTCTGCGTTCCCAATTCCACAAATACAATTCCTTGGGCAAATATTTCTTCAACATAGGTGTCCTTGCTAATGTAAACAGATTGACACTTTCCCAATCAAACACTGGCACTTTGTGCGGCTGGTCACGATCGACAAATACGAGACTTCGAAGACCAACGTAGGAGTTTAAGTGATTACTTTTAGTCTTTAGGTCATAGAAAGAGATGATACTCTATCTAAATGAAGTACTCGATTAAAACTGGGAATTCGTCGTTCACCCACACAGCTCTGAATTCAAAAATTCAAATTTTTATTCAGTAATCAGGGACAAATACAAGACTTAGAAGACCAATGACGTAGGAGTTTAAGTGATTACTTTTAGTCTTTAGGTCATAGAAAGAGATGATACTCTATCTAAATGAAGTACTCGATTAAAACTAGGAATTCTCCATTCATCTTCACAGCTCTAAATTCAAAAATTCAAATTTTTATTCAGTAGTCAGGGACAAATACAAGACTTAGAAGACCAATAACGTAGGAGTTTAAGTGATTACTTTTAGTCTTTAGGTCATAGAAAGAGATGATACTCTATCTAAATGAAGTACTCGATTAAAACTGGGATTCATGCATCCTCTCACACCTTTAAATAGAAAATTCAAATGTTTATTCAGTAATCAGGCCTTTGCAGGTACATTTACACGTTAACGACTAGAAACAGTATTGCGTTGACGAATTTTAAATGAAATAAAATTTTGTAAATCGTTTCAAGAACAATAAATGTAAAGTACATGCCATTGGTTTCACTTCAATTTATAAAAATATTTCAATGACATTAACACAATACATTTATTTTGTGAAGAACATGCAAGTCACCTTGTGACTATGATAAATGTAAAAAAAATGACTAGGTACTCGTATTAAAACCTTAAACACAGACATCTAAAGTCATTATATTTACCAAATAGATAATATCATTAATGCAACACAATGCACAAAAACGCCAAGTAACAAAAAAGCATTTTTTGTTTTTCAGAAACATAATTACTCATAATTATAGTTCGCAAAGAAGATTGAATACTGTATGCTTTTATCATTGAAAGTACAATGTTATACTGTACTTGTTGTAATGTACTTGAAGTAAGTAATTTCAAGATGAGTCGGGACTAGGATAAATGGCTGCATTTTGTTATCCCACAATTATAAAACGCTTTCGATTAAGGCGGGCTTGTAATGTACTTATGAGAAGAAATGTTCTTTTAGATAAATAATAGGGTAATTTTGTTCTCTATACGCCAAATGTTGTAGACTTCTCTGACCAAATATGGCTCTAGTAGTACAGAGAGGGTCGTGCTCCTGCATTTAAGGAGACAGTAAAGACCTGATGATGATGATGTATGGCGAACAAATGCATGGTCAGTCAGTCAGTAAATCGCAACGAGATGTTTGATCGCAGAGGAGGAGATCGTGCTTCAAAGGGCACGTTAAGCCGTCGGTCCCGGTCACTGTATTTGACATTGGTCGTTACCTTAAAACATGTCAGAGGCCTTTAAGGCGTTTTAAAAACTCTGACACTAGTGTTAGTCACTAACACACACGATAAGAAGAAGCGAGATGTTATTAAAAGTTACAAATCATTTATTTGTCTTTGGATATTTGTATTACTTGATAATAATCAATTTTTCTTTCGATTTCATAATAGTTAGTTTTTAACGTCAGATCATTTACTTACAGCTAAGTTTACTGCTGCAACAGGAACTTAAGTTATTCGAGGATGTGTATTCAATAACATTCTCAAAGATCTATTGTAATTCAACTAAAATACAACAGTTCTGTTATGCGAACTATTCATTGATGAGTGATGACTATTATAAGTTCCGTTGAATGTATTGTCAAAGAAAATTCTATGACTGTGTCACAATTTTATATACGATAAAAAGACGAAAATGGAAGTGAGCAAGACATAATAGCAGGAATGGATTCAAGTTTGTGAACCGGAATGATCATGGACCAACAAGCTAGGTAGACCCCAGCAATGCTTTGGGTGGATGATATTAAGAGTCAAGCAGGCTGCAACTGGATGCAGGTGGCAAGGGAGAAACAAAAATGGTAAGATATGGAGGAGGCCTATGTCCTGAAAAGAATAACCAAAAGGCTGCTTTAAATGCATCACAATTTCAATAAAAATAACTTTTGTGTAAAACCTTTTATTCGTGCTAGAGTCTTTTTTATCCTCTCTTTACCCCTGTTTTTTATTTACTTAGCAATTCAAGGTCAAACAACAGTTATGGTCCGAATCAGAGATCGTTTGAAAATTCAGAAATAAATATTGTATCAAAAAAAAAATTATTTATACTCTAACTGATAATATAATACTTGCCAAAATCTTGTAGCGAGAAAGAAACGTACCTGAAACACAACAAGATATAAGATTAATAAAGTAAAACCCAACAAGTGAAAAAGTAAACAAAATCACTTATAACTGTTATCAAATTGTCCTAAATAATAGCTTTACACTTACACATATAAAAAAAGAAAAATTTTAATAAAGATACACAATTAATGCTAATAAAATACATAAAATAAAACATAACTTATATAACTTATAAGATTCTTTTCTGTAAGTAAATGCATTTAAAATTGTGAATCCTTAACACTCAAAATACCTTGAAATATACGATATAATAGTTCAAGAAACTTGGAAAAAAGCTTGCGTGGCGAAAAGCTATAAACACGGTGTAGTAGATCGTAAATCAGTTATCACCTGAGGACGGATAGCAAACTAATGGAAAAAACGTTAAATCACCTGTGAAACTAAAAGCGATTTCAAACATTGAGAATATGAGAACTTTCAGCTATACCGTTGAACGTTGCATGGTACGGTGGTGGAAATGATGGTTGAATTCCTAAACAAACTTTTGCTATTTTATGAAAGAGTTTTATTGAAATTGAACTAGTACAAAATATATCGTGCGAGTATTTTTATTTAAGATTCAAATAAACTACAAGAAGAATCGAAAATTTTAACATACTTCTTCTTGAGTAACAAATGGTGAAACCAACACGACTTTGTTATATATATTAAGATTATAAAACTAGTACTTATATCAGACAAAATTTAGATAAAGCTCACAAGCAGTAAGTCGTAAAACTCGTAAAGCGCAAATTGTATGAAATGTGGTAACAAACAATGTAGCTTAATGTCCTATCAAGTGTAGTGGTTCAGAGATTGCTATTAAACCTTTGTTCAGTGAGATGAGAGATATTTTTTGCTTAGTGTGCTAAACTTCAATTTTCTATTGTCTTTGTTGTCCTTGTTTTATAAAAACAATCATTGTTGTAATAAGAGTCATATTTTCGATGTCAAGTATTTTTTTTTAACTTCATACACAAATACAAGTGGAATGGCGGATTTAAAGTCTAAGGCTTAATCCACCAGTCAACCGGGTGATGTGGAGAATGACATGGGTGGTGCAAAACTCGAATAGAGATAATGATGAAAAAGAACAATTTATATAATAATAGAAACAATAAACTTAATACGAATAATAGGTATATAGACATACACACGTCTTTATCCCTATTAGGGCAGACAGAGCTATTTGTATCTTGTGGCTCTTAGCAAACAGGCCGTAAGACTCTAAAGCCACTTTCCATCTTCTCTTTAACTATCATTATCTCGGTAACATTTTTTGTAACTTAGCGCTAAGAAGAGCGGAGGCTCCCGTTACAAGCATCTTCTTGCTTAAAAGGAGGCTCCAGCAACTATAATTATTGTAAAAATGTTTGTTACCCAAAAAATATTTTTTTATTTTTATTTTATTTTAACTAAGAACTTTCTGTAAATTTTTGACGAAAATGTGCCTTTACCTATTCTTTAAAAGAAAAGCGTGTTTTAAACTTCCGAACATCAACTGGTAAGTCGTTCCAGAGTTTGACAGCAAGTAGTAACATCATTGATCCTTGTATTTTTATAGAATGCAATTATTGGCCTCAATAGACAACGTTATTGTTGTACAAGTGGCGTGATCAATTGGTCAACAGAGCAATCATATGACTTGTGTGCAGTCATCTATTTAACGGTCTGTGATTTTTAGATTTGTTTTGATTTGTTTTCTATTTGCCAATCCTGTCACCCAAAGGTAGCCTGTAAGAGATTGCCTGGCGTTAAGGCCGCCTATTGTACATCTAAATTTATATTTAAATGTTATTTTCATGTGTTTTGGTGCAATAAAGTGTTTTTACTTACTTACTTACTTTTGACTTACTTACTGCGGTACGCGACTTCGCTCGTCGAAATAAGGATTAAATGTACGCTGACTTGGTTATTGCCAGCCAATGTTTTGAAGAATTGTCTATAAATTACTGCTACTACTAGTGAACTACTTTCTGTAAATATATAGAAATAACCAATAAGGAAAGAAAAATCGTCCCATACAAATAAGCGGTCAGCCGAATGGATTTTCTAATTATAACGTTAACCCTAAACCTAACCTAACCTAGTTCCCGCGCTGAATGGCAATGGCCAACTTTAGCATTCTGAAATAATACAGAGTAACACTAACATATTAAAAAAATGGCTGTATCTATTTTACACAAATCGGGCTAAAATTACAAGGTACTTTCTTGGGCAACAATAAATAATTTGGACTGTTAAGAAAATAAAACGTCACAAAATTATTTTTTACTGCAGAAAAACAGATATCAAGAACACTTTTTGACTCGAAGAAACTATGACGTCATTATAGTTTATATTTCATACAAGTCCCAAAGAAAATGTTTGTTTTGACGTTTAGAAAAAAAGTATCTAATTTGAGTTGTTGGAAAAGTAAGTCGGCCTGTGAGTCTTGCGGCCTAGTATATATATATTAGAAAGTGAAAAGCTATATAGCTTGTGTACTGGTTTTGTGTGAATGGGGATTTGCGACGAGTAGAGAAAATAATAACATAAGTAGTAGTATATGACGTATTACAAGCAATAAATATAAAGTAACCCGTCACTGTATTGATTGCTTTTCCATCTTCTTGCCCACCATGACGCTAAAAGTGGCTTTTGTGTCTTGCGGCCCTAGGCTCTGCATAGAGCCGCAAGACTCAAAACGCTCTGTCTGCCCCATTAGGGATAAAGACGTGATAGTATGTATGTAAATATAAAGTAAACAGATATTAGGAAATACATATTGACTAAAGAGACAGTAATCACAAAGCATATTATAGACTGGAAAACACTAAATAACACAGACATATATGAAAAATCTTAGCCAATTACAGGACGTCGACAGTTTATCTCTAGCCGGATATATGACAGGTTTAGAGAACGGATGGACTTATTTAAAATCGTATTAACTCTAATTAAATGTAATTAAATCCAAGATTTTAGATTCTAGGCATTAAGATTGTTTCATCGGGAGAGGATATCAACTCAGCATCTTATTAATCATCACAGTGGGAAAGTTTATTTCCCACTGCACAATTAAAGAGAATATATAAACAACTAGCCGTACCCGCGGGCTTCGCTCCCCATGGGAATTTTGGGATAAAGAGTACCCTATGTCCTTCCCTGAATCTCAAAACGATATCCATACCAAATTTTATCCAAATCGGTTCAGTAGTTTAATCGTGAAGAGGTAACAAACAAATAAACAATTACTCACTTTCGCATTTATAATATTAGTAGGTTATAGGATATAATTATAGAAGTTATTATCATCGCTTCAGCCGAATTACGTATTCTGCTGGACATAGGCCTCTCCCAAGGATTTCTAAAATGACCGATCTAGAGCGGCTCGTATCCAGCGCCTTTCAGCGACCTTGGTCAGGTCGTCAGACCACCTTGTGGGTGGGTGTAGGCTCAAGGTCGTGCAACGCGCTATACAGAAGGATATGCTTGGGGTTTCTCTACGGGATTGAAATAGAAATAGAAGTTATGACGAAATAGAAAAAAAACAATACCCCATTTTTCAATACTAAAACTTAACTACACCCCCAAAGTATAAAACCGATTTTTAAAAAATTCTATGGGACTAAGGAAAGGGCATACGTTTCAACGTATGACCTTCGAAACAAAAAAATATGGATTAATCGGTAAACATACAAAAAAATGTCACGACGAATTGATGACCTCCTCATTTTGAAGTCGGTTGAAAAGTAGTTATTTTTGCTATATAAAATAGTCAAGTAGGTAGCAGTATATTAAGCGTGAAAACGCTATTCATGTGGGTACTTCAGTAATTATTTTGATACCATCAATCAATATACGACTCGTGGTGAGTCATTGTTTTGTTCATATATTTTTTTAATGAAACAAAAAAAGGAATTGACGAAGGCTACGTACACTATAAGTTAATAGGTGATTTTATTTTTTAGGGTTCCGTACCCAAATGGTAAAAACGGAATCCTTATATTACTAAGACTCCACTGTCCGTCTGTCTTTCACCAGGCTGTATCTCAAAAACCGTGATAGCTAGACAGTTAAGATTCACAGATGAAGTATTTCTGATGCCGCTTTGACAACAAATACTAAAAACAGCATACAATTAATATTGAAGTGGGGCTCCCATACAACAAACGTGATTTTTAAAGATAACTAGCTGTGCCCGTGGGCTTCGCTCCCCGTGGGAATTTCGGGATAAAAACTATCCTATATCCTTCCTTAGGTACCAAACTATATCCATATCAAATTTCATCTAATTAGGTGGTCAGTGGTTGAAGCGTGAAGTGGTAACCAACAAACAAATAAACAAATTTACAAACTCACTTTCGCATTTGTAATATTGGTATGAAGTAGCATAGGATAATGGTCCGGAACCCTTCTTGCGTGAGGAAGACTCGCACTAGGCCGGTTTTTAAATTTAATTGATACGTCTACATCAAAGACGAACATGAATTATTATTTCCCAATAACACATCAGATAGGCCTTGTCTTGTCATGTCTCTAAAAGATAGGACGTAATAGAAATCAGAAGAAACGACACTAATGATTCGTCAAAAAACATGTAATGATACTAAATTGAAAGTAACAGAAGCTTACAAAGAGGTACATAACCTTGACCGAACTATTTAAAGAATAGGATTATGGGTAGATAATAACGAGAGGATAAAATAGAAAAACTAGAGAAGAAACGCTATGAATATTTTATGTTCTAGAATACACTATTAAATATTTTTAAAGCTCCCAAAACACAAACTACCGAAAACGTGAAAAACATGCGTATTTGATCCATGTAGGTACCTAATTTGAAATCTATTCTTCTTCATATAAAGCAGTCTTCTGCACCTGCGGCATGTTGTTTAGAAACGCATTTTAAGTCATGATTTTCTAGAAAAAAATATTCATTTTCATGTAAACTCATGCACTGGAAAAAATTAGAAAGAAAGACAATAGTGTCTTTCTTTCTTATTTTGAATACGAATGTTTATCTTTGAATTCTTCTACGAAGCAAAATGCCTAAAATTAATGTCTACCAGGCAAATTGGCTAAGCTATTAATCGTCTAGAGAACAAAACGTGACTATTCTTCCAAAATATACTTTCTGTAGATTCAATGTCTTATGACAAAGCTTCTTACAACTTTTTTGCAGTGACAAAGGAATACGGCAATCAGTCAGCTCATTACCAGACGGATATATTCATCATAAATGCATTCACGTCGGTGTGTAATTTGTACCTTTAAATAATTAGGAGGCGGGTCGAGAAAAAATGTATAATAACTATTGAATTCGAGGCATTCAATTATAGGGCTGAGAAGGCCAAGACCCTGGGCAGGATGGTCTGTACATATATAGCTATATAACTAACAAAAGCCTGATGATGTTTTGTATCAAAATGTAGGAATATCAATCTTTATCCCATTTATTTTTAGTATGGAAAATACGTGATTAGTTGTAGTGACAGACAGGCAGAGACAAATGGGATAAGTTCTGTGATAGATAATGGTATACGGACGATCCATCGATGTAAAAATATTGACGTTTCCTGGAAATATGTTGAAACATTTGATACGGCTTGACAATTTACATGACGTTATATTGACATTAGTTTCTAGTTGTTGTTGTTTTTGTTTACCATGGTGCAATAAAGTTAATTTGAATTAGGTAGATAGGCCTATGTCCAGCAGTGGACTTCCTGTGGCTGACATGATGATGTTGATACATACATACATAATATGACGCCTGTTTCCCACAGGGGTAGAGACTACCGACAAGCTCTTAAATTATGATGATATTAGTAAAAAATCTATACCTACTGTGCATGTGCTTAGTGCTTACTCTCTATCTAATTGTCTAGAAAATTTCAATAGAAACATTGAAATTTTTAAGACAATTAGATAGGGAGAATAGGGCCGCTCCAAGTCCTCCCGTAGATGTCGTAGAAGGGAATTACAACTTAGGGAATACAAGCTAAACAAAGCATATAAACATCAATAGGACCTCTCCAACCCGTCTAGCCAGCGTGGACAGTGTAGGCCAAATCCTCTGGGTGCTCTGGCCAAATATGGATCTAGTAGTCTGAGAGGGTCATGCTCCTGAAGTGGAGACTAAAAAGACTTGATGATGATGACGATGAGATAGGGAAAAAAGGGGTTGATTTTCAGTCTGTTTCTTACTTTTCGATTAAGACATTAATAGGAGTATAGGAGTATTTTTTTGTACTGTCATGTTAGAGTATGGTCTGGAATATTTTACGTGTGGTCCATCGTTCCATATTTAGGTTTTTATAAAAAAAATTGTTTACCTTTTTCACATGCCGTTTCACTTGAGTGTAGGCACGAGTAATGCGTAGTTATTTAAAGTGCCCGTTCAGTTTTATAGACGCCATGACTGCTAATGTGGCATTTAAGATCATTTCTGTGTCACTGACTACACATCAAGACGTCAATGTCAGTTATTATAAGCGATTTCTGAATGCCTGGACTAAAGGGAACCTATTGAAAAAAAATGCCAAGGGCGAGTTAGTCTCTCGCATATAAGGTTCTTTATAAACTGTATAATATTAATAAGGATATCTGCAAAACAGAAATATTCTATTGCTGAGCTGAAGTTGACGTCTCCAACTTCAGATATATGTACGTAAAGGAAAGGTACCTATGTTGTTTGTTATACTTAGATCACATCATCGATATATTTTTCACAAGTTTTTTTTTGGCACTTATTTCATCATGATCTCACAAGACTTATAAAAAATGCAATCAACACATAAGATTAATTGACTTATAAGACATAAGCACAATTATTAATTTAATTGTGTTTAGAGTATTTATTTAATTAATTAAATCTAATGTTTCTATGTCTTTCAGATTTAAAAGTTTTACAAATATTCCAGAAGATGAGATCTCATTTAATATAGGATTTTTTAGAGATCCCTCAAAGTAACCAATCTCGCAAAAAATATGAGGATTATTATCGATGCAACCAAACCTTAGCAATTTGCGCGATTTAAGGGTAACAATTACTAGCCATTTCTGGCGGTATTAAGCGAGGAGATGAGTCATTAAGCTGTACTTTGCACCAAGGTCTCGTTTAACCAAAATAAAGACCGAACGGAATTGTTACGTCGTCGTTCAATAATTTTGAAAATTCTACATGGCTGCATCTTTTTATATAAGGAAGTTTTACGAGCTTGGTGGCCCGGCGCATAACTAGCGCTTTATCAAGTAAAGCGGCATCGGGCGTGGCCCACGCTTTGACGGGCGAACACAAGTGGTATACAAATTTCTTGAATTCTTCCGTGCTTTGAATGCAGAGCCGTTGGTCTCTTCTGTCATCATTGTATGGCAGTCGTTAAGCTATATGAGTTGCCTTTACGAAGATTGAAAAATCTGACACCAGTGTTGGCCACTCACACACACGAAAAAACAAAACAAAGAAGTTTTAACAAATAATATTTATATGCGCCAGCGTCGGACAACATCGTTTTTAGATTCCTCTTTGAGAAAAAAATCAATATCATTTTCATATTTTTACATATGTGAATGAAACAGTGATGTAAAGAAGAGATTACTTTATTTAAAAAAAACTCAGGGTATATTTATTCCTAGTAGAACATTTCAAACATTGATATCCTTAAACGCCAATAATATGCTAACGTTACTTACAGGATTAAATATCTAACCTGGGTTGATTTCTATCACTTGATCTTAGAAATGCGTTTTAAATCTCGATTAATTTGTTTCTTTAGACCACTTTTTTAAACACTGTATCTATTGTCTTAATTATCAGCACTTCAAATACGCATAAATTATATTTCTGTACAAATGCGTTTTAAATGTCGATTAATTTGTTTCGATGCATCATATTTTCAACCTCTATTCCTATAGTGTTTATTATACAACTCAGACACACGAATTACACTTCTGTGCCCTCAATAACGTGTGCACATGTACAATATGGACAACTACCAACTTTAACCACTAAACTTTGGTCCAAGATGTCTATAATGGCATTTCGTGTGCGCAAGTGATTTTTAATTGCACATTCAGCGACGTGGGCAGTAGCTAGCATTATTATATTTAATGGCCATAACTCCCAGAGGTTTATGCATTATGTCTAGTAAATGTCAAGCACAAGACACAAGTTTATATACCAGGCAAATTAAAAAACTCCGACGACGAAACAATGAATGATATGAGAAAAAACAAGCAGCCCTAATTTAATATTGAAATTCAGACATGGAAGACTGTTTTCTATAGGAAAGATCACGACGAAAGATTAATATATATGAAGCAAGTTAATCGTGACTGACAACTTAGCTTGAAGCTCACTTTGAGCACCCAAACAGGTTAATGTACTAAGCTTAGGGAAAATAAATGTCTCCCTCCCGATGGGTTCCCGGTTTGTCGTACCGGGGGGGCTCAGTACCCGTGGTGCCGTGGAGCCACGGGGAAGCCAAGAGGAACCCGCGAGGGGGCGCTCCTGCGGTTTGCGCCAGCAGTGAGCGCCCACATTGGGGCGGCGGGGGAGTGGGAAGATCTCCCCCCACCCGGGGAGGGGCGCTCCCGCGGGCTCGGCTTCGGCCTTGAGCTTGCTGGGATGCGCCCAATGGGGCGGTGGGGGAGTGGGAAGTTCTCCCCCCACCCGGGGTGGGGCTGCCGGGAGGGGAATGTTTCATTGCTCTCCCGGCGCTTCAGGCGGGGCCACACCGCCGTGGCTGTGGTTGATGATCGGTGGCGGAGGTCAGGGAGTGTCGGTGCTACGTTGCCGCTCTCCCTGTCCTCCGCGGCCGAGTGGTGCCGCACCGCGTTTGCGGCGAGAGGTAAGCGGCGGAGCCTCACATCTTCTCCGCCGCTGGGAGCCGGTTTATCTGGCTCCCATGGGCCCACAGGCGGTGAACTGCGTGGGAGTTCGCCGCCTCTCAACTGGGCCGAGGAGGTACGGCGCGTCCGTGAGTTCCGGACGCGCCTACTTGGTGAGTGGGGGGGCGCTCAGACGCCCCCGAGGAGGGGCTGCTTCGGCGGCCAGCCGCGCCGGGGTTCGCGGTTGTATTTCCTTTCCCGTGTCCCCGGCAAAGGCGGTTAAGGTGGAACTCCGGAGGTTTTTTAGTGGGTAGGCACGTCACTCTGGCGTGGAGTCCCACATAACCCGACAGCCTCCCCCGCAGGCTGATGGGTATCCGTAACAGGGATCTTTCCTCCGAATAAAAAAATAAAAAAAAAATAAAAAAAAAAGGGAAAATAAATGTCTGAGAAAAAATACATCTTTTTCTATTATTTCTTTTGATAGAACTATTTGTATAAGAATGACTTTTTTGCCCTTACAATAGTAAAAATGGAAAAAATATTTATATTACTAAGACTGAGACGCCCCGCAGGTATGTGTTCACTCTTTAAGTATATGTATATTTCCTGTATCCATAAACCATGCACCTATGCTCAACGTTAGAACAAGTACTTTGACCCCACGGTGATATAATAAATCATTACACGCGAACTGGTCTGCCGCTCTTTTTTTCAAACAACACTAATGAACCAACAAATAAATCAGGTTTGATGTATATTCTAACAAAAACTAGCTTCACAAGAAGTTTAGAACAAAAAGAGAGATTTTATTTCAATAAATCATCAGTGGCAGGGAATTAATGTACTACTTAAGAGTCCCCTTGCCCTAGCTAGACCAAACTACACTTTTCCATACAAACGTAGTCTACGTTTTAATTCGAAACGACATGCCCGATTTCGGCAAAATTATGTAATTTCAAAGATATTGCACATATTTTTTTATTTTTTATTTAGAGAACGGGTTACTCACGTATAGAGTCAGCTACTGCTGACATGTTTCGACCTCATCCGGAGGTCTTCATATATCTATACGTGAGTAACCCGTTCTCTAAATAAATAAAAAATGAGTGTACCTCACGTTAGTTTTAATCAAAAAATATTGCACATATCTAGGCATATAACTGGTTTTCACAGTCAAAATATGAACTTGAAATATAATATAGTGTGTTATATCATTTTTGACCATCAGTATGGGAACTACCTTCTTATATTTTCTATCCAGTTCATAATTTTAAAGTAGGAAACCAATTACAACCCTAGATAATTGCAATTTCTTTAAAATATCAATTTTTTACCGAAATCTGACATGTGGTTTCAAAATAAAACGTACACTACGTTTGTATGGAATAGTCAAGGGGATATATAATAAAAAATTACTGAAACAAAGTAAGTTAGGGTAACGTAAGTGTCTAAGTATATAGTGTATTGCTGTATACCTGATTTATTATACCGATAAAAATTGTAAGTCACAATTTTTTCTTCAGTCATAAGGCTTCAGGACATTGACCCCTTTTTGACTAAAATGACTGAAATATTAGTTCCCGACTGGTTGACTAAAACAGTGAGGGCTCCCCTATTATTTCTACACGAATACCAGTAAAATAATTATTGAGTCGTATATTATTTAACGCACCTAATAAAAATAAATGCGCCATGCCTCGTATTTCACACCGTTATGAAATGGGTGTTTGTGTAAATTATCATTATTTATGTTACACGTAAAATTACTTGTTCGGGAGTGCTTTACGGGTAAAGCTACTGTTGACCAGTCTGAGATTGAATAAATTTGATATTGGCGTTATATATTGTTTATTATAGGAACCATCTTTGGATGGAGTGATAGCAGTATATAAATGATATAAAGAGCATTATAATGCTAAGAATGTAAATATAATTGACAAGGCGCTAGTGCGAAGCGCAAGCCAAGCGTCTGCGATTCAATTTGGACAAAAATGTTTGTTTGTCTATCTGTCTGGCTGTCGACGACAACCTGTTGCGATAATGTGAAATTTTGTTAGCAAGTCCGACAATCCGCTAGATAACAACAAGTCAAATTAGACACTTTGTTCTAAACGTAACAAACATTTTCTATGGGATTTGTATGAAATACAAAAGAGTGACGTCATGCTATTTTTGAGTCAAATAGCGCTTTTAATTTCAGTTTTTCTGCATTAATAAATCTTAATCTTGTTCAAATAGATATGATCAATGTAAAGTCACACTATCTTGTGACGTTTTATTTTATGAACCTAATCATTTATTTTTGACCCAGTCATTCTACCAAATTATTAGACGAGCGAGCGAAGTTCTCCGAATCTACTTAAACAATCCGGCGTTTGTATGTATTATATTATAATATATATATATGTTCGTTCGACGATAACTCGAGTAGTTTTGATCGGAGCTACATAAAGTTTGGTAGGCGTGTCGAAATATCCAATAGAATTTTTGAATTTTAACATGATCCAAATCAGTCAAGGTGTTGCCAAGATATTTCACAGTTCGGGGCGAACTCTTTAGTATGGTACGATTTTGTTTTTTCTTTTTACCATGAATCACAGACTGTCATTTATTTTCCAGCGATGAGTATCTTAATTGCAAGGTATTATAAAACTGGATTATCTCTTTTCAATTATTTTTTCTTAAGGCGTTGCACCGCTTTACGGGCAGCCTCTTTACTACCAATTATGGGTACAGGACCGGTCTGATTGATTTATCTTCTCTATTAACTGCTCGGACTTCAATATGGAATGCTTAGATAAGGATGGTATACTGGACGAGTCAGCAGTGAGTTAGCATGCGAGTGGTTGAATACGCTATCACGTCTCTAACACATACATAGTCCGAGCGAGGGCCGAGGCCAAATGGCCACGCTTAATGTAATGGTGGACAAGAAGGGGAAAAACGGAATCAAAATAGTGGTGGAGAATCGCCTATTGAATTAATTTAGGTTCTTGCTTTGGCTTTTGGCTTTTGGCTTTTATTATCCGCCCGGAAAGAGTAGCAACTGGTACATTCTACGTTTTTCCTTATCTACCAGACCAGAATACAGTGGCTGTATAGTTATCAATGTGTTGATAAATCGCTACTACCAACAACTCAAATCATATACTTCTTAAAACTTCAAAACAAATATTTTCTATAGGATAGGATTAGTAAGAAATATATTCTTATGACGTCATAAATTCTTGGAGTCACAACAGCGCTTCTATGATCAGTTTTTCTGCAATAATAAATCTGGAATCACATTAAAAATGGTTATGATCATAACAAGTAACATTATTTTGTGACGTTTTATGTATTATTGGTAGGTAAGTGTCTATCTACGCACTCGCTAGTCGACTCGTAAGTAGTACTCGACCAATATAAACCAAGTTTATTAAAAGATCAATTGGATACACATGGGCTTTTTGCAGCGCTTTACTCAAGATGCAGCTGCGATATAATCGTGAAACTTTTCTCATGCGCGACTTTGATTAAATGATATATATCAATCAGTCGACAATTACATTTATACAAGGTCTAACAAAATATACTGAAACTATTTTAAGGGTGAATACAGTCCGTGATAATAAATAACTTTCTTCAAGAAACACGTATCGAAATATGAAAAGTAATTTAAGGTCTCTTATACAAGTTGACCGATCAGCTGATCCAAGTTTGTATGGAAAACCAAAAATTATTTTTCATATTTTGACTAATGTTCCTTGGGGAGAGTTGTTCAGTTTCACGGACTGAATTCACTCTTAAAATAGTTTCATATTTTGTTATACGGTATATAACGGCTGGTTGTCAGTTGCTCGGTTCACTTTTGCGGCGGCACTCCTGGAGTAAACATCGTCTTCGACGTGTCTTGTGAGCAGTATCGTTTTCTATTTTCGTTTATTTTGTTTTATTAATTATTAATTATTTTAAAATTAATTAATCATTAAAATTAGCTTTTGTTATTTTTTTAAATTAAAATCTAGCCTGCTCATCTAAAAAAATACTAAAGTCATAGTAGCAATATCGGGTAGTCGGATCAGCTGAAGGGAGGCCAAAAATTACTTTTTATATTTCGATACATGTTCCTTCACCCTTAAAAATGGTTACAGTATATTTTGTTAGGCCTTATATAGGGTGGTGGCTACCCGCCATATTTCGAATTTAAAGACGTTCATGCTACTGCTACTGGTGCCCGCGACTTCATCTGCGCAGTATCTTTATGTTACCGTCGATCGTCTTATAAAATGTCGCCTATGTGTTATTGTGATGTATAAGATATATTATTGTAAAGTTTCATTAAAATCCATTCAGTAGTTTTTACGTGAAAGAGTAACAAACATCCATCCGTACTTACAAACTTTCGCGTTTATAATACTAGCTGTACCCGCGGGCTTCGCTCCCCGTGAGAATTTCGGGATAAAATGTACTCTGTGTCCTTTCCCGAGTCTCAAACTATTCATCCAAATCGGTTCAGTAGTATAAGCGTGAAGAGGTAACAAAAAAACAAATATACAAACTCACTTTCGCATTTATAATATTAGTCGGATAGGATTAGCAGGACTAGTAGGATAGGATTAAGGAATCGCCCAGTGTGAACGTCTAACACCTGTTGCCGACAGTGTTAGCTCCAAGCTGACATTAAACGCAGACGCCATTAAATTTACTGTAGTCATTAAAGGAGCAATTAAAAAAGAGCATTGTCAAGTCACTTTAATTGTAGGTATCAATTGTGTTGATTGATGGGATAATGAGAGCTGTAAGACAAGTTTGTAGTTTTCTTTATTTGAAAAACAAAATCAATATATAAGGTCTAACAAAATAAACTGAAACTATTTTAAGGTGATTGCGAACCTTGGCCGTCCATACATTTTGTTTTACAGCAATTCTCTTAATGTGGATAGTGTTTCTCATATTACAATCGATTTTCCAATTTTCATGAAGTTGTAGTGCTCGCCTTTAAAATCTGTCATAATAATTTACAGTACTTTACAAGAAAAACGATATTTAAAACAAGACAAAAATTAACATTTCTAACAATGTGTGCGTAATAAATAGAATTCATTTTGCGGTGACATCTAGCAGATTTATTACAAACTACTGCATTTGTCTAATTTGACAGCTCAATGCTTGCAACGACATACTTGGACATCATCTAGATGGCGCTGTAATAAAAATATCTAAATGTGTAATAAGTCAGAAGACTTAGCTCAAACAGAATGAACGTTGCCGTCCCGCTAGCAGCGGGCAACGCGCAAAATGTAGTAGGTACATAGCGGCACGAGACGGCAACGTTGTTTGCTTTTGAAACCGAATGCATTTCTCTCCAAGTCTCCACAATATTTCTAATTTCTACGATATGAGTTCGTTCTGAAACTGAAACAAATATTTTTTACAAAACATATATTAATTAAAAGAAATAATTATAGGTATATACTTAGTAGGTAAACATGTACCTATTAATAAACAAAAAATAAGTATTTATAATTTTTGTTTTGAAAATAATAATAAAATACCGAAAAATTATTCTTTACTTTTTATTTAGAATTTCACAATAAACCTACGAACTTCTGAACGTGACTTATCTAATCTACTTGCTTTAGTCCCATATCTCTGAATCTACTACATGAACAATCAAATTAGCAAAACCTGGACCTGGACATAGTTCATAAATTCGTTGTTTAAATTATTTTATGGGATATTTATATATATATTTTTTTTTTACTTAACCTGTACTGTCCCACTGCTGGGCAAAGGTCTCCCATATTTATATTAAATATCAAATATTCATTGGATATCTATATCTATACATATAATAAAACAGTAAAAAAAAGTGTCTGTATATTAAATATATTTCCAAAAAAAATATTGGGGGCGATGGAGACATTGTAATAGAGTAAGAATTTAAAAAAAAATGTCTGTCTGTTTGTCTGTATGTCTGTATGTCTGTTTGTCTGTTTGTCTGTTTGTCTGTTTGTACACGCTAATCTCCGGAAATACTGGACGGATTCGAACGAAACTTTTTTTGTTATATAGGTATTAAGCCTGGGCAACATATAGGGTATAAATGATTTTGGGAAATGGAACGCCTGATGCAGAACCATAATGGTCCAGCTAAACTATAGAGATATAATAAGCGGCCAAGTGCGAGTCGGACTCGCCCATGAAGGGTTCCGTAGTAGCAAATAACATAATATAAAAGTCTTGTAGTATGTTTTTTTTTTGAGTTTTTATATTTGAGTTGATTAAATGAAAGGTAAATTGCCGTTTATGATTTATGACGTATTAAAAAAAAACTACTTACTAGATATCGTTCAAACCAATTTTCGCTGGTAGTTTTTATGGTAATGAACATCATGTATTTTTTTTAGTTTTATAATTCCCTTATTTTAGAAGTTACGGGGGGGGACACACTTTTTCCACTTTGGAAGTGTCTCCCGCGCAAAGTATTCGGTTTAGAAAAAAATGATATTAGAAACCTCAATATCATTTTTGAAGACCTATCCATAGATACCCCACACGTATGGGTTTGATGAAAAATAAATTTTTGAGTTTCAGTTCTAAGTATGGGGAACCCCCAAAATTTATTGTTTTTTTTTCTATTTTTGTGTCAAAACCTTAATGCGGTTCACATAATACATCTACTTACCAAGTTTCAACAGTATAGGTCTAATAGTTTCTGAAAAAAGTGGCTGTGACATACGGACGGACAGACAGACAGACAGACAGACATGACGAATCTATAAGGGTTCCGTTTTTGCCATTTGGCTACGGAACCCTAAAAATGCCGCCTTAGTAAAAGTTGTTCAGCCTGATGAGCATTTTCCAGAGACATAAAGTTCACGCGAACGAAGTCGCGGGCTTCGGCTAGTATTATATAAAAATCTGCGATCGTACCTATCTTCTCTGTATTTATGTTTACGCCAAAGAAGTATTACCTACTTCTATCTAACGCGTGTAGATTGTACATAAGTACACGCCATCGAGTACACACACTCTTTTTTTAGGGTTCCGTACCCAAAGGATAAAAACGGGTCCCTATTTCTAAGACTTCGCCGTCTGTCCGTCTGTCTGTCACCAGGCTGTATCGCAAGAACCGCGATAGCTAGATAGTTGAAATTTTATACAACAAATACTAAAAACAAAACAAAATAAAATAAATATGGGACGCTCCCATACAACAAATGCGATTTTTTATTGATAATGGTACGGAACCCGCATTAGTGTTAGTATAGTGCGCGAATCCGATTCGCACTTGACCGGTTTTTTTGATTGCAGGTTTGAAACGATATACCGATTTGACATAAGTTGAAATCATTTGAATATTTAATATAATTTATTATAGGCAAGTTGTATCTAGTTGAGATTCGTTTACGTCGCCTGGGTGTCTGATAGTAGTGACACGCTACATGTAAGTATACACATTTCAGTGGTTGCCGCAGTATAAAACCGGCTGTTTAGTTAAAATTACATAAAGCGGCGAGCAAAAATGCCTTCATCCACGGCGGTGCAAGAAAAGTACGGATGTCACGGATGACGTTTTTGCCAGGACTTCTTGTCTGCGTGGTCGAACGACTCGTGATATTTTGTAATATTGTTATTTGTACGATAATATACGTGATTCAACATTTCATATTAGAATCTGTTTCAAAATGTTTTCCTAAGTTGCAACTTGCCGCCACGTTTGAAACACAAGTCTCGAACTTGTTTTGGGTTTGATTGATTTAAAAGTCTGTGTGATTTGTCCGTATATATTTTTGTATAGATTTATATTTAAAATTTATTTCAGGTTCATGGGAATATACGTGTCAGGAAAATGCAGAAGTGCTTCTTTTTTGTTTCACTTCTATTACATAAACTCTAACAGAGGTTTGCCGTCTCCATCATCCATCATTTCAAGTTCAAACATGCAATAAACTATAAAGTTGTTTTTAGTCACCGTGCACAGAATAATGACTACAACATTTAACAATTTATGTCGGCAGAAATCACTATCATTTTGTATCATTCTATCTGTATGAATTGTTTTTTTTTTCAGTAATAAATATAAAACTTCAATAAAAAGAAAATTTAACAATGTGTACGATTTTGTTTTATTAAAAAATACAATGCATGTACAATGACGACGTTTGTTGCGCGGTGGTTTTTCCTTCCACCAAATGGTCTAAACTCTAAACGAGTGCCCCGACACAAGGCTTGATTAGCTATCAGAGTCAAAGCTGTGGTTGACAAATACGCAATCTGAGATCATTTTTTTGTGTTTAAAATGATTTTCGGCTGTTTGAAATAATAACTGAAAATATGCGCTATCCAGTTTTTTTTTTAATAGTGCCATCTAGTGGCGATACTCAAATCTATAACCATAGTCTATAACAATGCTTTACGCCATCTTCATGCTTTTTTAAGCTCCTGTCGTAGTGTGAGTGAGTGTAGAGATACGAGACAAAATGACAGATTTTATTTTGGAGCATTTTTCTGAATACATTGACTGAAGAACAATAGTATGCCATTAAATAAATAAAAGAGTATGTTACAGGCTCGCCGATCAAAAATGTTTGCCTACCAGTAATCCATTACACAAGAATTTTAAAAAAACCTGAAAATATTGAAATCAACGCCATCTAGCGATAAAAGTTTAATGAAGAGCCCTTTGCATTCACCTTAAGGGTAAATTCAATAAATGATACTGAACAACTTTCCCCAAGGAACAAGTATCGAAATATAAAAAGTAATTTTTGGCCTCCCATACAAGTTGACCGATCAGTTGATCCAGTTTATATTAAAAGCAGAAAAATATTTTTCATATTTCGACATATGTTCGTTGGGGAAAGTTATTCACAATCCCGGACTGAATTCACTAGTTTGTTAGACCTAATGTTTTTGTTTAGCAACCTGGCCTATATTGCGTGGGGTCGACGAAGAGAGGCCTTTGCTCAGCAGTGGGCGAAAGAAGGGCTGGGATGATGACGATGATGATGAACCTGGCCTATGCAGGCACTTTTTTAAGACAGTGTACATTTTGTACTACGAGTAGGTGTATGTTTGGATTATACTTTTTTTTATATTTAATGAAAAAAGCTAAAATAAGTATGTAGTTAAATGGCGTCAGGTGGTTTAAAAAAGCATAAAAGACGTATACGAACGGAACTTTTGCATGCTCCTCTTCCTTCTTTATCCTTTTCTTTTGCTCAGAACCGTCATTTGCTAGAGCGAGAAAGAGCGACGAAACGCTTTAGCATCAGTCATGCTCAAACGTTCCGTCGTCTCTCTCAGCATTGACGATGCTGAAGCGTTCCTTCGCTCTCTCTCGCTCTAGCAAATGACAGTTTTGAGCGACTGAAAAGGATGACAGTATAGAAATTGCTGTTTCGTGCTGAGAGATGTAGCCCAATGAACACATAGTAAAGGTGACCGACGAAAGAGGTTCCATACTTATTGTATATTTTTTATGCTGGCATAGTGAAGGTGAGGCACGAAAGAGGTTCCATACTTATTGTATATTTTTTATGCTGACTTGTAAAAATTTATCTTTCCAACCGAAAAAAAGAGCAGAAAATATATATATATTTATAGAAATATTGCCTAAAGAAAATATATATTTAATTTTATTTACTTTTATTTAATATATTTTATTCATCAAATATAAAAGCTCAAAAAGCTTACAACGCTCTCCGTGTCCAATATAATGATGCGTTTAGGATCCTGTTGGGGCTGCCCAGCTTCTGTAGTGCATCAGGGATGTTTGCTGAGGCGCAAGTAAATTGCTTTTACGCTACAATGCGAAAAAGATGCGCGTCCCTGGTGCGCAGGGTGCGGGACAGCGACAACAGCATCCTAAATATGATCGCAAGCAGGCTGGACTGCCGGTATGTTAACCACTGCTGTGCCACATCGGGAAGAGTGGTGCAGGAGTGGCCTTTATAAAAAAAATAAGAATAATAAAACCTAAATGTTACTAATCCCTAGTTTTATAAGATTACTAACAAAATGAGTCACGTTACTTGTAAAATAAAATAATTCATTCATTCATAAAATATTTGTAGCACTGCGTAAAAAAATCAAAACTTTTTACATCCCTAAGCTGTGCTTAGTAAAAAACGAGACAGAAATACCAATTAAGTAATTGCACTCGAGCATATAAAAGCGTCGATAACCAACATTGTACAAGGCTGTTAATTTGTTTTAGGGTTCAGTACTAAAGTAGTAAGAGATGATCTTCACATTACAATTTCAAAGAAACAATGGCTAAAAAAATAGAGATAAAAATTTTCTTTCAAAGATATAATTATCATAGACACTAGAAACAACATTTCATAAAAAGCTGTTGAAAGGATATATGGTTATAAAAGACGTAAGATTTTTCTAACCATTATTAGTAACTTTTTTCTGTTTTTTATTTTTATTTTATTATACCTATATTACCTACCTAAGGTATGGGTAACATATTTAAAATTATTTAAGCCAGATCAAGAAAATATTTGTTATTAAGAGTTTAAACCGCTCTTTCTGTGTATAAATAATGTTTGCATCAGCAAAAAAACAGTACTTTTGTAGAGTTCTTTCAAAATGTTTTACTTAAGTAAATATTTTGAAAGATGTTACTTAAGAATTCTCAAATCTGATATAATATCCTACTTCCTACTAATATTATAAATGCGAAAGTGAGTTTGTATATATGTTTGTTTGTTACCTCTTCACGCTTAAACTACAGAACCGATTTGGATGAAATTTGGTATGGATATAGTTTGAGACTCGGGGAAGGACATAGGGTACTCTTTATCCTGAAATTCCCACGGGGAGAGAAGCCCGTGGGTACAGCTAGTTAATGATAAAAACTGGAACGGAACCTTTCATAAGCGGCACAGAGTTGCACTTCATCGTATTAAATCCTTAGTCCATGACATTATCCCGAGTTCATCAAACTTTTACAATCAGATCTTCTTCATTATCGCAATTAAATAAAGAGACCTTACTTAACACGTCTTGTACTTACGTTAAGATTCTCAAGACACACTTGAGTCCAGTATTTCTGTCCCACTTTTAGTCCTTTGCGAGAAAGAAACAAAGAAACATAGGCCTAAACCGTGAATGTGTGTGCTATGATATAGACCAAGGAGCTAATAACATGACGCGGAGTCTGCGCCAAAGAGATAAAACTAATGATGAAATATAACATGCTATAACGTTCACAGATAATATATTGTTTATTTGCAGATTAGTCCTTTGGGCGTCCGCTTCTTTAATAAAAGTGAAAAGACCACTGTTGACACCAGGTCAAATGTTAAGGTTCTTATAATTAAATTTCAGTATTGTCCACAGAACTTGGCATCCATATACATAGATCTCAATTCTTTCGTAGGTGAAGTCGAAAATCACACCATATCATAATATTCAACTTGACTCCCACT
The DNA here is from genome assembly GCA_963555685.1 of Acrobasis consociella. Lineage (NCBI taxonomy): Eukaryota > Metazoa > Arthropoda > Insecta > Lepidoptera > Pyralidae > Acrobasis > Acrobasis consociella. The sequence continues at coordinate 4,120,609 of OY743106.1, forward strand.
TTTTCAATTATATTTTCATTACATACTTTGAGTTACTCTCCGGACTGTGAAGAAACTCTTTTTTTTTTTTAGAAAGAAATTTCAAAACAAGTTTCTTAATTCTTTATTCTTAAAAGTTACACATTGCAATTTATTACATGTGTATGTTTGTCGTGTGGTTTCCGGCAGAGTAAAATAGGGCCACTCCAAGTCCTCCTGTGGATGTCGTAGAACTTAGGGAATACAAGCTAAACAAAGCTTATACACATCAATGAAACTTCTCCAACCCGTATGACCAGCGAGGAGAGTGTAGGCCAATTCGTTTGGCTGCTCTGGCCAAGTATAGCTCTAGTAGTACAGAGAGGGTCGTGCTCTTGCAGTGGAGACTAAAAAGTCCTGAAGATGATGATGATGATGATATGTGTATGTTTATGTTATCTTATTTACAAGTAAGGAACATGTTACCTTAATCCAATACCGTGACATGGGTAACTAAAATTATTTAGTTAAGCGCAAAATCTCCATTTAGTTTACGCTCGTTGCAAACATAGTATATGGTGCACCCGATAAAAAAACTTACTTTATTCTAGTTTAAACGGAAAGGCCTGGAGATCCGGTCTGACTTACCTGCAAATTAAAAATAACTTATTAATACTTGTTTAGTGGATAAGGGACCATTCATAAATTACGTCACACGAATTTCATGACTTTTTGACTCTCACCTCGTCCTTTTCACCGTTGGTCACAAGTTTGAGACCCACCTAGTGTGACATCGCAGATACCGATTTTTATTTCGTAAAAACCAGCAAGCAAGCGAAGTTACTAAATATTTAACTGATAAATCTAGAAATATTTTAAAGTTTATATATTATTACTCAAAATTATGTATTTCATTGCTTAGATGTAGATTTTGTATTGAGACGTCACGAATCTTATATCCCCTCCCATCTCTCGTCACACAATGTCACACTTCACTGAATCCTACCCTCCCCCTTAATGTGTGACGTAATTTATGAATGGTCCCTAACATTGATGAGCCTTATTCATATACATTTGTTACTTTAACGCTTAATCTGGAAAAAAAACAGCTGGTACATTCAAAGGTTTCTCTTTTTTCCCAGACCAGCATGATTCCTTCTTTCCTACTGACAAGTATAATTTTTTTCTCACAGTAAACATAACTCATACAAGGATATCGTAATTTCAAGAACATACTCAGTTGTTTGTCGAAGCAACATATTTATTCTCGGGGGAACTGGTTTGGCGCGCTGGCCTGTTCGCAATGATAAAAATAAGTACCTACGTAATTATAAGGTTATTAATCGAATAATCAATTTTAATTAATTCTACCGTTCAGTTCTTAGAATGAAAAAAGTTTGACATCATTTAAATTGTCAGTGGTTATATAGAAAGTATTTGTGTTTTATATTTATTATGGAATATATTTTACAATGTAGAAGGGACATAACTGTAATAAATCAAACCACATTAGATGACTATAGCATAATAAAATTAAAATAACAGTCAAACAATAAAAAAAATCGACATTCCCATACAAATTGCCCAGGCTCTTTAGTATGGAAATGCCAAAAAAATTGTCCTTTTACTTTTATTTTAATTCCTCCGTGGCGTAGTGGTCATCATGCTAGTCCCGGGTTCGATTCCCGGTCAGGGCAAGTTGGAAAATGGCCTTTTTCAAATTGTCCTGGGTCTTGGATGCTTATCTATATATGTATTTGTTATAAAATATAGTATCGTTGAGTTAGTATCCCATAACACAAGCCTCGAACTTACTTTGGGGCTAGCTCAATCAGTGTAATTTGTCCCTATATATTTATTTATTTATTTATCTTACTATAGTGATCTTGTATAGCCCGAAGTTTGATTTATTACGGGTGTCCCTTCCACGTTGTATAGGATAGTTAATGAAACAATGTATTTCCACGTTACCATAGATAGAACTATTAATATTCCCGCCATTTACCCGCTGCATCGGTCGCTAACGAAGGTATTGTGAAATAGCGAGTCTGCTGACATAGTTATACAAAATACATTTCACTATTTCATATTATACAATGCAACAGAAAAATTGCGATGTACGTGTACCTTATAAAGAATGAATAAGAATTTTCCGAATAGGACCAGGCGTAATCGAATAATCGGTAAATGTACATAAAATAATTGGCTAAGTGCGTGTCGGGCCACGTGCAGTGTAGGGTTCCATAGTTGCAATTTCCAACTTTGAGTTCATGCCACCTAAAAGTCTAAAAACCCGTGGGGATCCGTTTTGAATTGAATTTCGGAAACGGATCTTCAAATTGAAAAAAGGTACACAATATTTTTGAAAGACCTTTTCAACGAAAACATAAGCAATGGGTTATTCAAGAAAAAAAAAATTACTCCCACTTCACTTGTACGGGAGCTGCCCTACAAAATATTTTAAAGATTTTATTGTACCACTTTTTCGGATTCATTAATATTTATACCCATACCAAATTACAACTTTTTAGTACTTATAGTTTCTGAGTAAAACCGCGGACGGACATACACGGCGAAACTATAAGGGTTCCTTGTTTACTACGGAACCTTAAAAGACAGCGACGATCAATTCGTCAACCTTCTCCATTTTTTAGAAGTCAATTAAAAAGTATTTGCATTTCCTAGAAGGTTTATGCATTGCGTTGCACAAGTTGCAACTACTTGTAGCTTTGCAAGAAATCGTGACACGCGTTTGATGCGCAAACGCAATTTTTCATGTTTCGACAGTAATGATTATTGTAGTTACAGTTAATTGGTTTGCTAACGTAGAATATGGCGATAATTGATGTGGAATGTATGAGAAACACGTTTTGTGAGATAACAAATCCAATTTTATAACAGCAACAGTAATGTTACCTTTCTTAACCGACTTCGAAAAAGTAGTGGTTATCAATTCGACGCGATCTTTTTTTATGTACATTTGTTTACCGATTATTTGAAGACACTTGGACTAATTTGAAAAGTTATTTTAATACAAGTATGACTCGCACTTACCTAGTTATTTTAGACAAGAGCTCAGGGTAAAGATGATGCAATTTTTTTAAAAAATAATAACATAATAATAAGACGAAATACAATAACATCCTATACTAGATTTTATAAGCTGACTGATCGCAAGTTTGTAATTTTATCATCATATTTAATTATCATTAATATGACTAATGTTTCTACTTTCTTCAACGGATTGTCAAAATACCTACTTACTATCAACACGAATATAAATAATTTTTTATTTTAGCAGCAATTTACACTACATTTTATTTGATAATGATACTTTTTTATAAATCATAGAGATATAAAAAGTTGTTCAGTGTATATGTGACGCTGATCGCAAGTTTGTAATATAATGTCATCATCATACTTAAATTATTATTTCTTTGACAAATGTTTCTACTTTCTTCAACGGATTGTCAAAATTCCTTCTTACTCAACACGAACATGAATATTTTTTTATTTTCATAGTAATTTATACTACATTTTGTTTGATAATGATACGTTTTATAAATCATAGAGATGTAAAAAGTTATTCGACGTGTATGTGACGTCATAAATTATGTAACGTCGCGGTCGGCGCACGCGCCGACCATCTGTTCGCTCTCCAGCCGACCTACTGACATTAGACGGATTCGTTCTGAATCCAGCACTGGCAACTGAATTACTGAGTATTGTGCTGATTTTCACTTAAGTAAAAAAAAAAAACTATAATTAGCCGTGTCGGGCCACGCGCAGTGTAGTGTTCCGTAGGTGCGAATGCTAACTTTTTTTTTATTTTTTTATTATCATAGGATATTTATAATATCTCTCAATAATCGTCATTATTTTGTTGCACAATTGTTGACGTCAAATAGTTACTTACAGCTAAGTTTACTACCGCTTCCAAAGCGCTAGTGCAGAAGAAGCGGTAACAAACTGCAACTTGAGTCCATGCCACTAAAAACGTCTAAAAACTAATTTTTGTGTTCAATTTGTATGAAATTTCCCTTTTCGGAGTACATTTATAAGTCGGTCGCATGAAACTTTTAAATTTGTAAATCTTACTTAGCTAGCTCTGATAGTTTCGTTAAAAGCTGTAAAAAAAATTACGTGTATTTTACACATATAACACTTTAGCAGATAGGGGGGCGCACAAAATATTTCAGAAACGGATCCCTAAATCTAAAAATGGTGTTTGCCACAATATAGTTACTATTTAAAAGACCGAGACCGTAAGAAGACGGACAGACAGACAAACATAGCGAAATTATAAGGGCACCTTGTTTACTACGGAATCCTAAACCGGCATTGCTGATGTTGGACACATAGTCGCTAAGCAGTTTTCAATACACTATGTCATAAAGTATACCAACGCAATAAACGATAATCTATAGGAACATAATATGCTACGTTTACTACTCACATTATTCAATCTTCAATGTGCGCACGTCAACGTGACTGTATGTTTTTCAATGTTTAGGGTTCCGCACCAAAATAAGTAAAGATTTAAAAAGAGAAGTTGAACGAAAAGAACTTTATTTTTGGTAGGCTGAATCATCAAAAAACAAAACCATCTCGAAATATTTGCTCTATTTAATGAAATATTTTTTGATCGTGAAGTCGTATTTGTGTTTACTTTATAAAAGTTGTTTTTTACTAGCTGTCTATGTCCCACTGCTGGGTGAATCCTCTCCTCTTTGCCTTTAAACTCTTCTGTTGCATGCAAAATGTTTCGTCTCTTATTAATTAGCATTACAAATTAATGAATACTTGACAGCAAATTTTTCAACTTTTGTATAAAAACGGAAAAGGTCAAATTTATTTATAAAAAAGTGAGTGTCGGGGGACACTCGGTTGGAACGAAGTTACAAAGTCCCTACAAAATTTCGCGCCGGAAAAATCTTAAACTCTTTTTTTCGCCTAGCCTCCATCCGCCAAGTTCGTACCCTTCGAAAAGGAACTTCGTTCCAAAAACTTGTTCAATTGCTAAAGTTACTAAAGTTACATCACTCGTTCTTTCGTAGAGGAGATTTTAAACATCGATACGGAATTTTTGACGTGCAAATCCAACTCGCGCTTAGCTGTTATTTTTTCACATGGCATTGTGATTGGCAAAGTGATTCGATGGAAATTAGCTGTTTACGTTTAAGGAGACTTTGAGACGGCGTCTGTGTGACTGTCATGGCCAAGTTTAGTTTGCCTAATATAGCACTTTGTGGAAGAATGGAGCATCAATCAGATGAAAAAAAGCATTTCAATAGCTTCAGTCGTTTTTTATACGATTTTTATAGAGTTTGTGGAATTCTGAACACTCGAACATCCAGACTCTCAATTCGCGAAATCTATTTTACATATGGCGATATTAATTTTAAGGTAATTGTAAAGATCAGGATTGTCTGTCTATTACCAATAGCTTTAAAATACAATTAACAATTATTTACTTAAAATAAAATACCTAATTTACGGAAATAAATTAGAAATTTTTATGACAGATAAATAGGGAGACATGGAAAATACTCCACTGAAGAGAACCTAAATACCTAACCTAGCGCGCAGAGCTGCGCAATACTTGAGTACGTTTTTCGATACTTATTGCACGGAACACTAACGGAAAGTGTACCTTGCACGCAAAAATCGAGTATTTTTTCAATTACTTCATACAAAAATAACATATGGAAAATTTCTTCTTCCGTGACTGCATTAGGGTAGCCAAATTGGTCGCTTTCGTCACTTGGATACTTGCCATTGTCTAATTCATTGACCTACAATACTTTCTGAACTTGTAAATTTCCGATAAGATGTAAAGTATACTCAACTGTCGCGCATTAATGTAATATACTTAGGAAACATATATTTTAATTTTGCTTTTGAAAGTATACTGCGCTTATACTAAAGGCAAAATATACTTTCTATAAATACTAGCTAGTTCTTAAATTTATTAGCGATAATGGTTTAAATAAAACACAAGACTAAAATTTCCTTCGGTTTAAGGAAAATATTTTTGACAAAAACCTACAATTTAGTGTAAAAAAAGACCATGCTATGTTCTGTCGTATATTCTCAATTCATTCATTCATTTCACGCAGTTTCTACAATAGAATGTCTCTATCAGAAGAAAAAAACCTTTTACTTAAAGTTACCTTCAAACCATATCGGTACTTTGTAATAAGCTGCATTAAATCAAAAAATAATAAAGAAAATGTTTATTTAATTTTTATACACGTAATCATGGTTTTATTTTACGATCTCAATGATTTTTGAGTATGTTATTGACACATAAAAGACTAGGTTAATAAGTAGGCTTTTCTTTTTTTTAATTATAGCAAATTTTCAAAATGGGCAAATCTATGAACCTAATCATTTATCGTGTAAACAACAAACTTTTTTAAAAATTATTAATATTAGATAACATTTAAGAATTTAAAAACATTTTTCTTTTTTGTATCCTATATACCTCTATAAGAGATAAAGAAGCGAGTCTTTACTCTGGTTGGCGCTAAGCCGTTTTCCACGCAGGACGTAATCCGCCTCGTTTGACACATTTCACTTGACCTCGTAACTCACTGGAGTACTTAGTGGCGGAAAGGAGCATTCGTGACTTGTGTCTTAAATAGTTTGCCTTTTAAGTTTAATACTTATTCATATGTCTTAAATAGTTTGCCTTTAAAATTTAATTCTTATTCTTATGTGTCTTAAATAGTCTGCCTTTTCAGTTTAGTACTTATTCTATTTGGCTAATGAGGATCCGAAAGCGCCTTTAGGGTATTTGGATGGTCAAAGAACAAACGAGTGCTTCTCAAATTCTTTCAAAGCGAGGTCCGATCGCGTCTATCAATAGTATCTATCGTCTATCAAAATAATCACCATAGGCAAAGAAGAACAAATTTGATATGCTGCAAAAATAGCCTGAACTCAGAATACTATTACTTACTATCTGGTGCCCGCGACTTCGACGCGCAGGATCACACAATATATATATATAAATTGTAGCCTATGTGTTATTCTGATGTACCTCTATAAGCTATATTATTGTAAAGATTCCTTAAAAACCATTCAGTAATTTTTACGTGAAAGAGCAACAAACATCCATCCATACTAACAAACTTTCGCGTTTATAATATTAGTAGGATCTCACTAATAATACTAAGTAGCTATAAAGTGGCGTGACTTAAGGCTGAGGTTCGCGCTAAGCCGCTTACGACGCAGGACGTAATCCGCGTCGTTTGACACATTTCACTTGACCTCGTAACTCACTGCAGTACTTAGTGAACGAGGCGAGAATTCTAGATTCACTTTCGTAGTACTCGTATAGTTAACAAAAAAGACGTGTGGCACTCGGGGACTGCCGCGGTAAAGCTATTGCAAACAAGGAAGGACGGCAACGTCGTAAACGGACGACGGAGACGAAGCGGCAACCTACATGGTAGGCGGAGTGGGGAGAGCGTGAGGTTTTTTCGTTACGGAATTTCTGGATTCGGTCCCCGCGCTCAAGGCTCGCGATAGAAGTTATGCAATAGCTTAACAAAGTAGGTAGGTACCTATAGGCTATAGGTAGCTGTGAATGAGAGTTAGCTAAGCGAAGTAGACCGTTTATATCCATGTTACGATTCAAACTAGTATAATGCATCCGTATTTATATACCTTACTGTTTAAAGGTGAATCATGAAGTGTGAAAATCTGTTAGAATTTTAGTACAAAGCTTTAATTGAATCTATTATTTAAAAGTTAGTTTAATCCATATCTACGGCTAACATCCAGCGCCTTCCAGCGACCGTGGTCAGAACGTCAGACCACCTTGTGGATGGGTGTCTTCTTTCACTTGCCAGATTCATAAATATTCATTCTAGATCAGACATTTTGGAAATTCTTGGAAGAGGCCTATGTACAGCAAAGGACGTTATGCGGCTGAAATGATGATTTCTACGGATAGACAATAGCGTCGCAAGTTTAGTCAACTGTGCGGAAATTTTATCTCATCTGCGATCACCAACCTGTTTGCCAAACGTGGGCAAATCTTTCCTTTATTGGGAGAAGCTCTAAGTCTTGCAGTGAACTGATAAGGGCTGTTAAAAGAAGTTCAGGACAGTATCGTCTAATGTGATCATATAAAAAGTAATGCGATCTATTAAACACCTCCATCTACAGTATTTGGTGACAATACAATATTACAATACATCAATCTTTCAATCATTCTGAAGATCAAGATCGGCATATCAGATAGTCATAGTTATATCTACATCTCGCTGCCAGGGTTAATTTAATCTGCTTGTATACTGAACTGTTACCGTGTGACTTCGTGACCATTTGTCATCTAATAAATAATGTCTGTCATTCGCACATGTGTGGTGTTGACCCCTTACGTCATTTAAGTGTAAGACAGGTTTCAATGCCTAAGGCATCATTCTTACTTCGCACGTATGGTCGTGACTAGATATAAATACGATGTAAGTGATTAATAAACGCTTTATACAGCATTACATTGGCATAGATGTGAATAGAAATAGAGAATTTGATGCAGCTTAATTGAAAATTAATGAAAGACCAAGGTGATTTGCTTTCGTTGGCAAATACATATTTAAGTTTGAATAACTTCGTACAATTTTATAGAAAATCTCATATTAATTGATGTGAACACTCTTCTTATCATTATAACTTTTAAATATCTTTTAGTTTTATTGAATCCCGTTTTTACCACAGACAGAGCCCAACGTCACAAAACTCAAAAGCCAAGTATCACAAAATTATAGAAATATAAATTGAAAAGAGTAACAGATGGGTAGCTCATAGTCTATTTTGAATTAAAGTCAACCTGAACTTTCATTCCTTAAATTAATTGATTACCACAATCTGCGCAGGAGATGAAAAATCTGGTACATTCAATTGTTGTGTATTGCTTTCAGACATGTATGGATAAAGTACAATAATGTACAAGCAAATAATTGTCCAGACGAGTCCTCTCTATATGTAGCTTGTCTGTGAATACTTCCTGTTTTCCTTGACCCTGTACGTACAAGTTTCCTTTTTTAAATGTGTAAATGTTTTCCTTGACCCTGTACGTACAAGGCAGTGGATATAAAGAGATTTGTTTTACTGATACGAGTATAATCCTCTGTATAATTAAGCCCAAAATAAATCTGATTTAGAGAGCTGACTCACCCACTTTTGATGATAAATCGGACACTTGAGTTTTGTACAACATTGCTTCTATGTATAATTTCTTTGAAAGTACATCAACATTATGACTGTATAGCAGCCATCTGGTTTGATACAATCACGATTCTATGGAAATACGAAAGAATACAGTTCTATTTTCCGTTTAACATTGTAATTGCTTAGTAATAATAATATATGTAAAAACAAAGGTCATTGCAATGAATTTGGTGAACTAGTATTTTCAATGTTAATATAATAAATTGAAGAAGACGAGACTTTTTCACAGGAATTCACCAAACTTGCCAATTATGGAAAGATATTCAAAAATATGTACAATTATTAAACTAATTACCAAGTTGTTTCCATCTCAAGGTAAACCGTACTTTTGATTAATTTACGTACCTACTACATATAATGCTTTATTTATCTATGATAACATGCAACTTTAGATATATTTAACATCACCAAACATGAGAACAAAAGTCACGACGTGACTAAATATATCGTTAAATCAAAACTTTCAGTGCCAAATAAAAACATAAAAATTTTACAGTAACACTGGAACTTCCATTGAATATTGGTATCTATACGCTGAAAGTATGTCCTCAGTGGCAACAAGTTGCAGCGAACTACAATGTAATTTCCAACGTTTGACACATTTCACTTGACCTCTTGCCTCAGTCGGCGAGTCGCTCAACGGGTCCACTCGTCCTCAACGGAATCACTGTATTACGAAAGAGATTTTCCGCATCTTTGATGTACCTAGTATTACGAAATAGTATAGTAGAATCAATATTATGAAATATTTTACCTAATGGCAACAAGTTGCAGCGAACTACAATGTAATTTCCAACGTTTGACACATTTCACTTGACCTCTCGCCTCAGTCGGCGAGTCGCCCAACGGGTCCACTCGTCCTCAACGGAATTACTGTATAATGGAAGAGATTATACACATATTTAATGCCGCTAGTATTATAATATATTATAGTAGTATGAATATTATGAAAGTCTTTTCCTAATAGCAAAGTTGCTAACAACTACTATGTAATTTCCACCGTTTGACACATTTCACTTGACCTCTTGCCTCAGTCGGCGAGTCGCTCAACGGGTCCACTCGTCCTTAACGGAATTACTGTATAATGGAAGAGATTATACACATCTTTAATGCCGCTAGTATTATAACATATTATAGCAGTATGAATATTATGAAAGTCTTTTCCTAATAGCAAAATTGCTAAGAACTACTATGTAATTTCCAACGTTTGACACATTTCACTTGACCTCTTGCCTCAGAAGGTGAGTCGCTCAACGGGTCCACTCCTCAACGGAATTACTGTGTACTGGAAGAGATTCTACACATCTTTAATGCCGCTAGTATTATAATATATTATAGTAGTATAAATATTATGAAAGTCTTTTCCTAATAGCAAAGTTGCTAACAACTACTATGTAATTTCCACCGTTTGACACATTTCACTTGACCTCTTGCCTCAGTCGGCGAGTCGCTCAACGGGTCCACTCGTCCTCAACGGAATTACTGTATACTGGAAGAGATTATACGCATCTTTAATGCAACTAGTATTTATTGTAATATAGTATAGTAAAATTAATATCATGAAAGTATTTTCTTAATAGCAATAAGTTGCAGTGAACTACAATATAATTTCCACCGTTTGACACATTTCACTTGACCTCTTGCCTCAGATGGCGAGTCGCTCAACGGGTCCACTTGTCCTGAATGGAATTACTGTGTACTGAAAAAGGTTTTCCGAATCCTAGAAGTATAGTAGTAGAATCAATATTATAAAAGTATTTTCGTAATGACAATAAGTTGCAGCGGGCAACCATGTAATCTTTACCGTTTGACACATTTCACTTCACATACTGCGGTTATCATAATGGAAGTTAATGAAAGAAATATATGTTACAGTTAAAGAAACAATTTGGTGTGTTATGTGTTAACAATCTGCGATAACCTCAGCTGATCATTTTAGCTTTACTCACATATTTTGTAAATTTTATCATTATTTTAGGTTCCGGTCATCTCATCATCATGTATATATTTTTTGCATTATATGTGACATCGACTGTAAATGTAGAAGTCACTTCCAGTATTTCTATACGTACAAACGAGAGTGAGTGAAAGTAACTTAAGGTCGCGTGCATCGTGAGAGCGGTGCGCGCGAGACAGGGGAGAGGGGTAAGGTCGTGCGTACGCGCACGTTTTCGTAACGTAACGTAATAGACATTGACCTTATTTGGCGCGGATCGCAATCAATGTGCTTTTCGAAGACGATTGCGGTGAGTTTTGACGCTTTTTAATTAATGACGCTCGTTAGACTGCGTACCTAGTTTGTGCTGTAGCGAATAATAATTTATTTATTTAAACTTTATTGCACAGTAAAAAAACGTACAAGTGGCGGACCTAATGCCATATGGTCTCTCCCGGTCAACCATTGGACCAAGCGGAAAATATGTGTGGCTGGCGTGATAAAGATCGCGGAAAGTATACTAAATATATTTATGTATACTCAAAATACATATATATATATATATATATATCTATACATAACATACAATTTATATAAAATAGAATATATATAATAGCATATATACTAATAAAAACATAATATCAGGATGACTGGGACTAGGACTGCAGTAGGAACAATTTATATACCGTTCGTTTGAAAGCCAAACGTCTGGGGGCTCTTCTTATACTCTCCGGAAGGGCATTCCATAGCTCAATAGCCTGGACTTACCCATGAATGATGTGCGATGCGGAGGCATATCAAGGATAAGAGTCTAGAGGAGCGAAGTGTACGAGAGTGAGTGGAACTGAGCAGATTGAATTTAGATTTAAGATAGCTAGGAGATTGCGGGTTATTCAAGATAGAAAAAAGCGTGGAAAGTATTTTAGCGTTACGACGTAAGGGATAGGGAGCCATGCTAACTGAGATAATATGTGAATTATTACCTAATAATCGCAAGTTTTCCATTATGCGTTTGACGACCTCCGTGGCGTAGTGGTCACCATGCTAGTCCGCCACCCAGAGGTCCCGGGTTCGATTCCCGGTCAGGGCAAGTTGGAAAATGGCCTTTTTCAAATTGTCCTGGGTCTTGGATGTTTATCTATATATGTATTTGTTATAAAATATAGTATCGTTGAGTTAGTATCCCATAACACAAGTCTCGAACTTACTTTGGGGCTTGCTCAATCAGTGTAATTTGTCCCTATATATTTATTTATTTATTATTTATTATGCGTTGACACAAGGTACCACTCTGATAGACTGGCATCCCAGCTGGTTAAGATGATATATTCCTAACGTAAGAGATACCCAACGCCGTAGAAACTATTGGAGGGCTTGAAAGTAGGCAAAACTGGAGTTGTGGGGTAGCCTTACAGAGATGGCAGCACACACGACCAGCAAAAAGTGACAAAGAAAGTGTTGAATATACTTTAAAAATATAATAATTGCATTTCATATAATCATATTCAATTAATTAGAGTAATACTTTATTTAAATAAAAGTAATATTTTTTTAAGTGGCTTATTTTATACTGTATAGGACCATATAGTGACAAGAAAGAGAAAAATAATTGTTTTTACAAGGCGATGGGTAGGCATGATATTAGTAACAAAATGTGTCTAAAACGAAATGATATTCATGGAATAAGTTTCAGATATTAAAAAAGAATTACTGCCACTGGGGATCAACTTTTGTAAAAACAAAATTCACACACATATAATTCATAGTCGAACACTGAGTGTAGATATAAAAACAAACAAAAAAATGTTTTACACATATGAATTAACATTTTACATAGCATTACTACCCGCATAAAAAGTCAAAACATCTTCGTATTTGACTTTTGTTAAGATTAACTAGCTAATAGTTAAGATTTGTATGCAAATTCTACAGGTTAAATTTTAGTTACTTATTTAAAAACTTTTTTTTTTTTGTTATTTAAAAATAATTTAAACCTTCTATTTTGCAGTTAGATATTTTAATACAAAGAACTGTTGAATAAGTTAAACTTATCCTTCTTATTTTTTTATAAACTTTATTGCACAAGCGTGTACAAATGGCGGATTTAACGCCATATGGCGTTCTCTGCCAGTCAACCATTGATTCTTATCGAGTGTCTTAGTAGCTTAAACTGGTGTCAGATCTTCCGAACAGTCTTAATGCATCTGACGTAGCTAAAGAATCGAAATACATTATTGCTCTGTGTGACTCTACGAGATGTAAGTGTTGAGCAATAATATTTTTAGAAATAAAACGTAGTTACAACCAATAAAATTCTCCTAGCGTTTGATGTACCCACAAGTGTTTTGGCCGCATAAAGACGCCACTATTCTATGTTCTGCACATCTAACAGGGTTTTGACGTCATTAATTTCATTATGTATGTATTTGTTATGAAATATATTATCGCTGAGTTAATATCCCATATCTCATAAAAGAAGTCTCGAACTTACTAGTTCAATTCGTGTGATTTGTCCGTTTAAACAACGTGGGAGCGGGACATACCCGTAATAAATCAAACTAAAGACTATACTAGATCACTATAGTAGAATAATTATCATTATTCATTATAAACTAAAATAACAGTCAAAAATCAACAAAAATAATATACATTCCCTTACAAATTGCCCGGCGGCTGCACACTTTCGTATGGAAATGGCGAATTTTGTTGCAGTTTTTGACTGATATTTAAATTTTATTATGCCGGTGGACGGATTTATCACGGGTATGTCATATTACATTTAAAAAAATATACTGAAACTATTTCAAGGGTAAATTCAGTCCATGATACTTAACAACTTTCCCCAAGAAACACGTATCGAAATAAGAAAATTAATTATTGGCCTCCCGTATAAGTTGACCAATCAGTTAATTCGGGTTTGCTAGAATGCCAAAAAATATTTTGAATATTAGACATATGGTATGGTTGGGGATATATTATTTATCTAAATAAAATACATAATTGGCTTCTGTTCAAGAGTTGAACAATACAAGAACATACATACATACATACTATCACGTCTTTATCCCTAATGGGGCAGACAGAGCGTTTTGGGTCTTGCGGCTCTATGCACAGCCCAGGGCCGCAAGACCAAAAAGCCACTTTTAGCATCATGGTGGGCGAGAAGATGGAAGAAGATGGTCCTATTTATAAAAAAATGCTGTAACCAATTAAATCCGACCTCGCATACCGTTTGATGCAGCCACAACTTACAAGTGGTGAATCAAATCACATACAAATGGCAAAGTAAATCATTTGCAAATCATCACTGCGCTTGTTTAACGACTTCATTAGGATCTTGGCCTCTGACACTAGGTAATGCCACTATACTCAGTTGTGCGTCGTATGCAGATTTCTTATACGGTTTTGACGTATTTTCTTTGATTTGCTGCGACGAATACGGTAAAGGATATATAAAAGCTGATAGAAGTCTGTACGTATAATCAATAAAATTAACCTCTTGCGTAGCGTTTGATGTTCTAAGGTATGGTCCAGCGCGCCGTCACGGCGCAAACCAGATACTTGGACACGATGCCTAACAAGTGGCGAATCATAATATACCCGACATGTACGACCACAAGAATTGCAAAATGACCCTTAATTCGTGTTACGAGTGTATATCTGTGTATCATCATAATAATCATCAGGTCTTTTAATTTCCTCTGCAGGAGCACGACCCTCTTTGTACTACTAGAGCCATGCTTGGCCAGAGCAGCCAGAGGATTTAAGCTACACTTTCCACCCTGGACAGACGGGTTGGAGAGGTCTCATTGCTGTTTATAAGCCTTGTTTAGCTTGTATTTCATACGTCGCCTTCTACGACATCCACGGGAAGACTTGGAGTGGTCCTATTGATATCTGAATATAAGTTGTTTAACGAATTATTACAAAGTAGAGTCCAAAATATAATATAACAAACGAATATTGTAATCTGGTCGCGAACACAAATTACAAAATACATAAATAAAAGCCAATAAAAGTCGTACAGAGAACGACATACGCTATAACCAATTAAATTTAACCTCGCATAGCGTTTGATGTGCCCACAAGTGGCGAATCAAAATATACCAGACATTTACGACCACAAGAATTGGAAAATGACCCTTCATTCTTGTTACTAGTGTATATTTGTATATAAATTGTCTACAAAACCTATATCGCATGATTTTAAACTGTTATGGAATTATTACAAAGTAGAGTCCAAGATATGTAACAAACCTACGAAATTACCATCTGGTCTCGGACACAAACTACAAAATACATAAATAAAACCTAGTATAAGTCGTACAGAGAACGAGATACGCTATAACCAATTAAATTTAACCTCGGATAGCGTTTGATGTGCCCACAAGTGGCGAATCAAAATATACCAGACATTTACGACCACAATAATTGGAAAATGACCCTTCATTCTTGTTACTAGTGTATATTTGTATATAAATTGTCTACAAAACCTATATCGCATGATTTTAAACTGTTATGGAATTATTACAAAGAAGAGTCCAAGATATGTAACAAACCTACGAAATTGCCATCTGGTCGCAAACACAAATTAGACAATACATAAATAAAAGCTAGTAAAAGTCGTACAGAGAACGACATACGCGATAACCAATTAAATTTAACCTCGCATAGCGTTTGATGTGCCCACAAGTGGCGAATCAAAATATACCAGACATTTACGAGTCACGGAAATAGACAATGCCCGGGCGAACAATTGTTTAATACGCGAATGGAAGCTTTACTTTGCGTTCGTATTTGAAAGACATTATTTTAGTTATTAAAATTGCTATGAGTATTTACAAAATCATCATCATCATTCAGCCGCATAACGTCCACTGCTGGACATAGGCCTCTTCCGAAGATTTCCAAAATGACCTATCTAGAGCGGCTTGCATCCAGCGCCTACCAGCTAACTTGGTCAGGTCGTCAGACCACCTTATGGGTAGTATTTAGAACAACAGTAATACAATTATAATCACTCTGTTAATAGGCCTAAAATGAGATGGAGTAACCACCGTTTGCGTTTGACAAGGATTGGAAAGAAGTAGCTAAAGATCGAAATGGCTGAAAACAACATGGGGAGGCTTTTTTCGAACTATGTGACATAAAGAGCTAAATAAAAAAAATGACAAAATTACTCTAATATTATAAATAGGCGAAAGTTTGTAAGTTATTTGTGTATGTTTGTTACATATTCACGCGCAAACGGGTGGACTAATTTTGATAAAATTTGGTATGGAGGAAGCTGACACAGCTAATAAAATATATTTACAGACACAAATACATTTATACGTCTGCAGCCCTGAGAGAGTAGACAGAGTCCGAAAAATATATATCTATACTTAATTTGTAGAATTTTTATCTAGGTTTTTTGGTAAAGTTTAAGTATCATAAGCTAAATTCACCTCTAAAACAATTTTGTAGGTACCTTTACAAAGACGAAATACCTTAAAGAAGTCTCGTTAAGCTATGTCAGATGCCTTAAGGCAGCTTGAAGAATCTGACACCAGTGTTGGTCCTTTACACACACACTAAAGACGAGACTCTAAAGAGAGTTGCATACATAACATTATAAATTAAATGTGTTATATTCTTATGAATTGCAAAAAATAATCTAAACATCTAATTTGCTCTAGAATTTTTAGTAATTATAATTCAATAAGATTTATGAACCAAGCCCATTGAGATTAAACATCTCCGTGCGAACGACATACTAATGCCAATCAATTTATTGTTTGGCCTTATTCCCAATGATTAGGGCTCAAAGTCATTATCCTTGAGACTGAACGAATAGAAGTAATCAACGTTCTTCTATTTCTGTATCCACTTAGAGAACAATGGGAGAATACAAATTTATTAACACACAGACGGGACACGTGTAAGCAATTTTCATTTCGAGTAAAAATATATCGAGTCAGTATCGGTTTTCTTACCATTTCAAATCGAACGTGATTTATCGGATATTGCGCTAAATAGGAAACTTTTGAGTGTCTAAGATTCTTGGATTTGGGTTTCAGAATATATATTACCGGTCTTTTGAGTTGGAATTGTCGACTTAAAAGATGGCACGATTAGAGGAAAACTTTGGAGAAGAACTAGAGAAAACGTTGGAAGGAGCATATAAGTCTCATGTCACGTTGTGTACACAACAACAAGAGGGCTTAATGAATAAATAAATGTTATGTAAGCAAGGTAAATTAATAATTTAGTTTTTTGCGTATTTAACGAATAAATACGAATAACCGCAGGACTATTACGCACGTGAATTTTTTTTCGGTTTTGGAGCCGAAGGCCACTTCATAAGGATCGTTAGTAAGACCTAATTAGCTCGTCAAAATAAAAATTCAGAAACAAAAAATGTTAACTAAAACTCGAAAGTAAATCATGAGATCAGTTAGTAGTGCAGTCGCTACGCGGCGCCGTCCGGCCGGAGGTCATCGACCGCACGCGGCAATTTGGACGGGCATAACTACGTGGTCTCGATCAAAAATCATTTTCGCAACTTTTTTATTATAAGTAATAATAAATAAATAAATATAAATATATAGGGTCAAATTACACTGATTGAGCTAGCCCCAAAGTAAGTTCGAGACTTGTGTTATGGTATACTAACTCAACGATACTATAAGTCATACACAAATTTGGATTACGTATATGGATAGAGGAATTTATTTACTATCAATACATTACATCATTTCTTTTTCCAAAACCAATGAAAAGTCAGCGTGTATAATACTCAAAGTATATCTATGAGCGACAAAATAATGAGTATGACTGCCAACAACTAGCACTGTCTTGTCTTGAAAATCTATAAAAATATAAACACAAAAAAGAATTTAGTTTTCCATCAAAGTTTGTGAAAAACGCAAGATGTTTTCGTACACGACATCGTCATAAACCGAATAATTTTGGTTTTTATCTTGACACGTCACCTAATAACGATATCGCGTGCGTACAAAGGAATCAACTCTATGCATAAAAATAAAAAGAGTACAGAAATAAAATACATTAGCAAGTTATGATCCATCGGCGAAAATTGCTCACGACTATACCTTCAGTCATGAGGGGAAAAAAGATGAAGAATAAAAATACAAAGATAGAAATAATCGTTTGTTGCTCGCAAGATTTGTACGAAACGGTATGTATTATGACGACAAAGACAATGAAAAGAGGAAAAAACACGCGGATCGGTATAGCTGATTTAATATAGCCCATGGTTAGATTTATTGCGGGTATGTCCCTTCTTCCATGTTGTATGTACACTATGTACATAAAAATGCATAATATATCCAGAAAAGAAAAATGGAGGACAACGCACCTAGGGATCCAAAGCCGCACAACTAGGGGGATGCAACCAGTCACGGTATGATGAGAATAAGAGTTTATTGTAACAAAACGTCACTTCTGTCATTTCTATATTTTGAAGTCAAAGTGTGGATTAAGACCCCTGCCGATTATGTACATAAATTATATTACATCTTTTATTCAGACATATTTTATGTTTTAGTGGCATATGGTTCGACTATGTAATCATGTGAACGTCATGGGTTCTATTCCCACAACCTACTACACAACATACAACAAAGAGATGCCTGATGGGAATGCGCAATACTGGAGCTTTCGCAAGTAAAGCGACACCAGGCGTGGTCTGCACTTGGATGGGTGTCCACGTGTGGCATAAAATTTTCTCGAGCTTCTCCGAGCTTCGGAAGGCTCGTATAAGCCGGTGGTCCCGGCTGTCATCATTGTATGACAGTCTTCAAGCTATTTCGAATGCCTTGAGGCAGCTTGAAAAATCCGACACCAGTATTGGCCACTTACACACACGAAAAACAACAACTTCACAACATATACATTCATTCCACAACTAGATATGGATATAGATCAAAAAGAAGAAAAAGTATATACTACCTTCAAATAAAATTTATCGAGACTTGGCCATCGCACTAAATAATTGAATTTACATGTGTTTTCAGGCGATTGAATTTACACGTGTTTTCAGGCGATGGCCAAGTCTCAATATATCTATATAAAACATTAAAGTATTTTAATATTGATATGCGTCACTATAAGATGCTGTTAATTATTACGTAACAACTTAATGCTTCGAGTACGGAGATTCCAGACACAATTGATTTTCAATTGTTATGGACCACGATCGTAGTCTTAGAGACTGGACGTATTAAGACAGAAAGTCGCTTAAGTAGAGACCGAATAAATTAATAACCGACTTGGTATTACATGGATCTCACAACTTTTTACCGCAGAACAACTGAGTTGCGAGACTTGGTTTTTTTGACAAGTATTGTTTTTGATGGGATCTCATTTCTTTTTGTATTTTGTAGACAGTTCTACTTTTTTCCTTTTCGGTACCTTCTACTTATTGTATATATGTATATCTACCAGCAACGAATTTTCTTAAAGCCCTCTTTCTGACTTATGAACTTTTCTTATTTTTGTAGGTAGCCTTCCGTTTTCTGTTTTCCGGTACTACTTCTTGAGCTCCTCTCCGCGCCCTCGCGCTAGCACCGCGCAGCGCGTAGTAACGGCCCGCGCTCACTCGCTAGCATCGCAGCGCGTGGTATAATAATTAATTTACAACCTTACGCACTCGTAATAAGTAGGAATACGCACGTAGGTACGTTTTTTGCATTAAATAATTTAATTTACACGTGTTTTCATGACGGGAATACCCATTTTTTGCTCGATTTGGCAGGGGCACTACCATGCGCCTATATTTATATGGGACTAGCTTAAACCCGCGGCTTCGCACGCAATAATAATAACTGCCGTAAAACATCGTTACGAATAAAGCCAATATTGAAAAATTTAACTGAAGACTTGGCTGTATGGGCTTAATTTTCTTTGCGGTCTTTTCTAGATTTTTTAGTTTTTCCTTGATTCATACACCAAACACTACTTATATTCCAAATTTGAAGCTTCTAGGTCTGCTAGAAGTGCCTTAGAATTTTGATGATCGGTGAGTCAGTGAGTGACAAAATTAAGAAATTTGACCCGTTATAATTCTTAAAATACTGGTTCAAATTGAATGAAATTTGAAATATACCGTGTCTTTACAATGCCTGCATGGTTACTGAAAATTTCAGTCTTCTAGTTTTATCCACAACGAAGTTACAGGGGGTCGAAAATGTTCTGAATTGCTTCGAGAAAAGGATGGTACGGCCGTGACGCTTTTTTGCTCGACTTGGTGGGGGCACTGCCGTGCCCCCAGATATATTAGGTATAAAGCTCTGAAGGCCACTGCAGTGCAAGTAGATGCAGTTCATTTCATAACGATATACAGACTAAGAGCCGTGTGGTTACCGGCAGAGTAGAATAGGACCACTCCAAGTCTCTCCGTGGATGTCGTAGAAGGCGACTAAGGAAAACGCTAAAGAAGGCATATAAACATCCATTCAATAGGACCTCTCCAACCCTTTTGGCCCGCGTGGAGAGTGTAGGCCAAAACCTCTGGCTGCTCTAGCCAACTACTTATGGCTCTGGTAGAACAGAGAGGGTCGTGTTCCTACAGTGAAGAATAAAACGACCTGAATGATGGATGATGATACAAAACTGTTTAAACTCAAGTCAATTTTGAATTCAAGTTCAGTCCAGTGTCACTAACCTACTTCAGTATTGTAAAAAAATTGACAATCTGATTGATAACTTTATGTTAATTTATTACGCTCCCTACGCTCGGTTATTATGGATACTCTCCTCCTTTCTCGTAGAATCCTTGAACGTATACCGGATTTAACTATTCAGCAGCTAGACTAGATTTTGAAACCTGAATATTCATGTGAGGATTTCCTAGATTTTAGCTAAAACCACAGCTGATATGGCGTTGCATTACTCGACTCGTTTACATTCATATTGATATTTTAAACCTATTTTATTTTAAATTTAAATAGCAGCCCGTAATGGAGATACCTTTTTGGAGAAATGCTCTACGGGCTAGTTAAAATCGGACTTCATTAGTACGCCTGGTAGTTTTGATAAAGTTTATACCTAGACACAGTATTACCTATGAATTCAGTACTTTATTTTTTTATGGTTTTGACGACTTCTGCGGCCTAGGGGTTACTATGCCACGCTGCCACACTGGAAGTCCCGGGTTCGATCCCCGGTCTGCTTAAGATGGATAAGATCTTTATCAGATTGACCTGAGTCTTGGATGTTTATCTATATATGTATTTGTTATCAAATATAGTATAGTTGAGGAAGTATCCCAGAACACAAGTTTCGAATTTATTTTGGGGTAAGCCTAATCTGTGTGATTTGTGTACATATTTAATGTGTGTGTTAATCTAGGGTGTCAGCTTCATGCAGACCAAATTTTTTCAAAATTGGTCCAGCCGTTTGCGCGTGAAGTAGTGAGAAAGATACACACCCACCCACAAACTTTCGTCTTTCTAATATTAATGTGATTTAACGAACATTACGTCAAAAACTCTTTAGTTATCATTAGACAAATTTACATGTAAACAAAAAGCTGTCTAACCACGTAGAGTCCTGATATTCGTGAAATTTACTTTAGTATGTATATCAAATAGAATTCGTATACATTAGTATGTCAAAAAGAAATAAAACATAGTCAAAATAAAATTACACTAATGGCACTGGCACAAAACAGTTTTTCTCTAGAAAAGAAAAATATCCGTCCAAAAAGGTTCAATAAAAAAGGCAAAACGCCACGACGCATTATGTAAAAAGGTGGGCGAACAATAAGCGCAGCCCGTGTCATCAGTGCTGCGCTGACCCAAATAGTGGGGAATGGCCACCGCGGCTGTAAATTACTGGAAAATATGCACGTTGAAGTTAAAAAAAAAGTAAATAACCGTCCAAGTGCGAATCGGATTCGCGCACTAAGGGTTCCGTACCATTATCTATAAAAAATCGCGTTTGTTGTATGGAAGCCCCCCTTAAATATTTATTTTACTTTGTTTTTAGTATTTGTTGTTATAGCTGCAACAGAAATACATAATTTGTGAAAATTTCAACTGTCTAGCTATCGCGGTTCTTGAGATACAGCCTGGTGATTTGGACAAAGTATGATTGAAAAAAAATATGTGACTTACCTTACACTAACAGATTACATTACACTAAGCTGGCAACAAAAACCTACGTTAAGATATAATTTAATTTTAGCTTGGCTTAGGCGTTGTCGTAATAGAACGTGAATACGCAATTATAGCAAATTCGCGCGTTGGAAAGGTCTCATTGATGTTTATAATCTTTGTTTAGCTTGTATTTCCAAAGTTAACTTCTACGATACCCACGGAAAGACTTGGAGTGGTCCTATTCTATTCTACCGGAAACCACACGTCGAAGGATCACGCGATGATCCTATCGTTTATTCGAGCCAAAAGAATAGAATCGCAAAATGTTTGTAGATTATTGTATCTCATAGACATAGAGCTAATTATTTTTTACCGCAGAAGTACCAAGATTTTGAAATGAAGTTACTTTTCGGACGGTACGGACTTGGCGGGGCTGGACGAAAAAAAGAGAAAGATTTTTTTGGGGGCTCCCATTTTTATAAACTTCATTCGAACCGACTCAGTTTTCAAACTGTCGTGACTAATTTTATTAAATCAGCACAAAATGCAAATACTGGTAATGAAAATTAAATAATAAAATTCAATGCTGAGAAAGTAATTAAAAGTTCATCAAAGGAAACATTTAATGAGAGCTAGACACGAAAGTGAATATAATCATCGAGTATGAGTCTAGAGTATGCTATTTTTGAATAGGCGAGTCACCTAACCTGGTTTTTCAATACAAAAAACCGTTCGTTTAGAGACATTTGAAAAATGGCACCCCTGGACGGGTTTGCAAGCTAGTGGCACTCTCTGGAAGGCAAATATAGTAGTTGGATACGGTTCATCATTCTCCTCGTCACTTCCCTATTTGTGGTCGGCTCTGTATGTCAACTGTTTCCACTTTTTTCTGTCATTCATCATAATTGCACTAGCCCCTCGTTCCTTCATATCTGTCCTTACACATTCTTAGTCTCTCTATTCTCCACCTCTAAATGGACCATCCTCCTAACCAGATGTTCGGCACCCTTCCATAGTTAGTTACGATTGTTAACTTCAACTGATATTTTACTATATGTTAGATAGCTACTTACATAAAAATCTGAGAACAGACTAACACATTCGATAAATGTGAAGAAAACTAAAATAATCGTAGAAAATAAGATCTTTAAATATCCATACATCACGTCAACATTAGTGTACACTGAGTGATTTACAACAGCCCTATCTATTTTATACAAACGATATCTATTCAAACCGAAAGTGTCTGAAAATAAAATTGAAATAAAAGAAAACTACTGACATGAAACTGGCCACAAATAACTAATACTTGACATAGATCCATTCTCAGTGAATTAAAAATAACACTTGGTGTGTAAAATGAGAACGGTTGGCCGCTTCTAGTGCTTTTTATTTCTATTATTCGGGTGGCACCACCGTGAAAATATTAGGAAAAATGCAAGTGTATAAAAACTAACTAAAACTAGTTTTTTTTTAATAAAAATACAACGTAGGGACATACCCGTAATGAATTTAACCACGAGCTTTAAAACTACATAACTATTGTATAATGATAATAAAATAACAGTAAAAAACAAAAAACATCGTCGTTCCTATACTAATAGTCCGCAGCTACATACTTTAGAGCGGAAACCCTGATTTTCCATACAAAAAAAACTACATACCATAAAATCCATAAAAATATTATACAGAAGAAATTCGCTTTGTGTTAATTTAATACTATATTGTACTTGAGGGCTAAAAAGACCACATAATGAAAACCTGATGAAAAAAAAGTGAAATCCTGATATGGTATTGACAAGACCGAAGGCGTCAGGTCGTTTGAGTTCCGTAAAAGAAAAAAATAACTAATGTCCTTATACGCTCATGTTCTTATATGGCTATACTTATTGCTGAGCCTGTCTTTGGTCGTCAATTTCAAAACAACGTTGGAATTCCTACATTCCATTTGTATAGCATGAAAAGGATGCGGTGGTGGCTTCTTGGAGATTACATTAATGGTATTGGTAGCTTTGCTTTAAAAACTAAATAATTTGTTTTATATCACTCTCCGGATTGTGAAGAAACTCTTTTTTTAAAAGAGTTTTCAAAACTAGTTTCTTAATTATTTATTCTTAAGGGTCCCCCGACCCTAGACCAAAATACAACTTTCCATACAAACGTAGTCTACGTTTTATTTCAAAACGACATGTCCGATTTGGGCAAAATTTTGTAATTTCAAAGATATTGCAATTATCTAGGTTTATAACTAGTTTCCGACGGTAAAAATATGAACTTGAAATAGAATATAGTGTTTTATATCATTTTTGACCATTAGTATG
This sequence comes from Acrobasis consociella, assembly GCA_963555685.1. NCBI lineage: Eukaryota > Metazoa > Arthropoda > Insecta > Lepidoptera > Pyralidae > Acrobasis > Acrobasis consociella. The sequence continues at coordinate 4,145,169 of OY743106.1, forward strand.
GGAAACTTCTAAATCGTTATATTTTCTTTCCAGTTCATAATTTTACCGTAGGAAACCAGTTATAACCTAGATAATTGCAATTTCTTTACAATTACCAATTTTTACTGGAATCTGACATGTGGTTTCAAAATTAAACGTAGACTACGTTTGTATGGAGAAGTCTAGGGTCGGGGGACTCTTAAAAGTTACACATTGCAAAAGCTTTTATTACGTGTGTATGTTTGTCGTGTGGTTTTCGGCAGAGCAGAATAGAGCCACTCCAAGTCCTCCTGTGGATGTCGTAGAAGGCGACTTAGGAAATACAAGCTAAACAAAGCTTATACACTAATGAGACCTTTTCAACCCGTCTGGCCCGCGAGCGGAGGGTAGGCCAAGGTCCTCTGGCTGCTCTGGCCACGTATGGCTCAGGTAGTACAGAGAGTGTAATAGAGATAAAAGACCTGATGATGATGGTGATTATAATAGATAAAAGCAATAAATGAATTGAATATAGAAATTTTAAATTTGAAATGTAAATACATTTCTATTTTTCTAATAATTTTAATAATCCTTTGAAAAAATATTTCATTCCATTAACTTTTACATATGCTCCGTCTTCAGATCTGTTTTTACGGATGTAGTACAAACGTACTTCATCCGCAAAAATAGACCTGAAGACGATAAAAACATCTTTATTATTAAGACGACCTTTGTGGCTAAGTAGTAGGTACTCATAGTGAACGTGTCTGGTTCGATTCTCGGCCGAGTCAAGATAAATAATTTTCGTTGTAAATTCGACCAATTTGATGCCTGCGCTCTTAAGCCAGACAGTAATGGTAATAGATCTTTCTATCGGTAATATTCATTTTAATAAACATCAAAGCCCTGTAGTACCATTTGGTCCAATACCAATATTCTCTAATTCAGATATCCGCATTGAAATAATTCCAGCCGCCAAATCAATTTGTTCCACGTATCGACATATCACTATTAATATCAACAGTAGTTACCAACAGCCATTTTAGACCTTCCCTATTTGCTACTGTGACAATTCTCTACGCTTGAAAAACTGAGCCAAAAAAAACCGAGGTGATGACAAGATTCGTCTAGCATTTGACGGAATCCGGCCAAGTGTTGTTGTCAGTCTAAAATTATTTCACAGATAACAATACAATTGTTAGAAAAATCTGTTGTACTTGTTATACTTAAAAATAAATCATTATTCGCATTTTTCTATAGAATGATTGTTTAAAATATTTTTCATTTCATCATCGTCATCATCATCAGGTTTTTTTAGTCTTCACTGCAGAAGCACAACTCATGGAGAGGTTTCATTGATGTTTTATTTATGTTTATTTTTCATTTAAATATATTATTTGTTATTATTTTATTGTACAACCAAAGATACATTGGATACAAAAGAATAGGTAAAAGTAACCTATCAAAGGTGGAATAATCCCAAATTAAATATCTCCCAGTCAATCGGCAAATAATTACTAACAAAAAAAGATGTGAAGACACTCTAGAGGTTTTTGACTAAGATTTTTAAGACGTTATCTCCCTTTGTAATTTTTTGTTTTTAGAATTTTATCCTTCAGGCACACAAAATTTCTAAGGTTCTTTTTTTTTAAGACTGACTGGGTACAGAATGCTTATGCATTTTGTACCATCAATAAAGATTTAAATAAATAAAATAAAAGCAAGGTGAATTGAAACTGTAGTAAAAGACGAACAATCCCAATTTGGATTGTTTCATATTACGCTTGCAACGCACGCAGTTCGCTCAATACATGGCAGTGCAATACAAACAAGCCGCATGTGTATTGAAACATTAACAGACATTACATAACTGTAGTACTTATGTATTTGACGACCTCATAAGCATTTGGACTATTGGCACAGCTATTGGTCAACAGGCCGAGACGAAACTGTCGTTTTTAAACTGGGAAAGATATTTGCACACTGCAGTTCTAATAAATGTTGTCTTCCATGCTGGTCTGGGACAAAAAAAACTTCAAATGTACCAGCTGCAGTTGTTCCTGCGCAAATCATAAAAACCGATTAGGGGAATGAGCGAAATTCGTATCTGAATCATGCATTAGGCGATGCGGCTAGGTACTCATCAGTATTTAAAATTCGTTTTTTAAGCCCCGATAAGAAAAAGAGGTGTTATAAGTTTGACGCTAATGTTCGTCTGTCTGTCTTTCTGTGGCATCGTAGCGCTCGAAGTGATAGACTAATTTCAATGCGGTTTTTTATATAAAAGCAAGTTCCCTTGCAATGGTTCTAAGCTATGTTTGATGAAAATCGGTTTGGCCGTTAAAAAGTTATTGGGGGTTAACGCTTGAAAATAGTGGTTTTTGTAGTTTGTCTGGCAAATAAAAGATGGCGCTACAGATATTAGTTATACTATTTAGTTAGTTATCAATAGATAGCGTTTACATATTGAGAGTCGGAGTTTTTTTTAATTTGCCTGGCAAGTAAGCTTGTCCATCGTCTCGCCCACTATCACGCTAAAAGTGGCCTTTGGGACTTGCGGCTCTGGGGCGTCTGCTTAGAGCTAATAAGACCCAAAATGCTCTGCCTGCCCTATTAGGAATAAAGACTTGACAGTGTATAATATACTATTACATAATGTCATCCGTCATGCCAACCCGTCTGGCCAGCAAGGAGAGTATAGGCCAAATCCTCTGGCTGCTCTGGCCAAGTATGGCTTTGGTAGCATAGGAGGGTCGTGCAGCACGACCCACTCGCATCAGTTGCACGACTCGTGCTCCTACAGTAAAGACTAAAAAGATCTGATGGTACAAACATACATACATATTATCACGTCTTTATCCCTAATGGGGCAGACAGAGCATTTTGAGTATTGCGGCTCTAAGCAGTTTAGCTTGATGTAGGCAAGAAGGTGGATGAAGGAATCAAAAAAGTGATGGGTTGCTAGCCGAATCGCTTATTAACATGATTCGATTTTTTACCTATTCCCTCGATCGGCTCTTACGAGAAGCAGCTGGTACATTCTAAGTTTTTTCTTTTCTCCCAGACCAGTATGGAAGACCTGATGATGATGATGATGATCTATGTCATGATGTATTGTGAACTGTGATACGGTTAAATGATACATTGTCAATTACAGTTTCACCCGTGCGATTGAAACAGTTTTCACCTAATTACCTAGCAATCAATTACACTACATTTGATTTATAGTGACGTTGAGCAGATTCGAACTGGCAACACTGATTTATGTGACGACAGAAATGCAATATGAATCAAAGGAATGAAGTGGTAAATGCATCGCTAAATGCCGTAACCGATGCTGGGAATTTATCTGAAATGTTAATAAGATAAGATTGCACGTTTGAATTTTTCGTTGTGTCTGCATGTATCATTATCATCATTAGGTCTTTTTGTCTCCACTGCAGGAGCACGACCCTCTCTGTACTACTAGAGCCATACTTGGCCAGAGCAGAAAGAGGATTTGGCCTACACTCTCCACGCTGGCCAGACGGGTTGAAGAGGTTCTTTGATGTTTATATGCTTTGTTTAGCTTGTATTTCCTAAGTCACCTTCTACAACATTCACGGGAAGACTTGGAGTGGTCCCATTCTACTCTGCCGGAAGCTACACGGCTATGTATATTACACTAATATTATGAAGGCGATAGTTTGTGAGTGCGTGTGTGTAGGTTTATTACTTCTTTACGCGCAAACAGCTGAACCAATTTTAATAAAATTTAGTATGCAGGAAGCTGAAACCCTAGATTAACACATAGTCTACTTTTTCCACGGGTAACACCGGGGGGCGCAGCTAGTTTGCAAGAAACTGTTATATTGTAATGACAAAGTCAAATCAGACACTTTCTTCTAAACGTCAAAACAAAAATTCTCCATGGGAATCGTATGAAATAAAACGTTGTACTTTTTTGGAGTCAAATAACTTAATATCAGTTTTTCTGCATTAATAAATCTTAAATCTAGTTGAAAATAGATATGGTCAATGTAAAGTGGCACTATTTGTGACATTTTTTTTTAACTGTACTCAATAATTTATTTTTGTCCCAGACATCAGCTACTCAATTGTGGTGAGTGTTAATATTGCAACGTTTTAGGAATAAGACCTTTAAATTATTTTATGAATAACATTTAAAATTATCATTGCAGTCAATAATAAAAAAAAACGACGGATTGCACTCTGGGAGTGCCGGCAGAAGTGAAAACTTGAATATTAACGTTGTGCATTTTTGATATTTTGGAATGGTTAGGGAATAATTTTGCACGAATTGCTTTAATTATCAGTATAAAATATTTCAAATCTTTTCTGAACCACAGTCTGTCACAAATGTCACAAGCATGACACATTACACACACGAACGTAACGTAACATAAACACACACGAACATTCGCGCAAGCGCCCTGCGCCGTCTTACGAATTTTCGATCAGGACACGTGGTCCTGACGCGAGTTTAAGATTTTTTACCCATTTCAAAAAAAGTGCACAACGTCGCTAAAGAAGTTTTCACTTCAAAAATCGTATTGTATAAAAAACATGTTTTCAGTCTTCGATTAACCGGCCCGCAGCTGTCGACCAACAGTCTATGTTACTATGTAAATGTGATTATGTTAACATTCTCTGCAGAATTGCTAATTAAATCAATAGCTTCTTCGTCTCGCTCAACTGATACAGTTTACAATACGACCTAACATTGAAAATAACCTTGGTAGGATTATCTTGTTCCAAAGTGTGAGTACTTTTACTTTTCCTTTCCACCGCATACCAATGGTATATCTTCTTTATAAATATAATTTTCTTTTAAAAAACGGACGAGTCTTTAAATTCTAAGTAATATTTTTTTAAACTCAAAACGACTATAACCCCAAACTGCATGATTGGTTATAATAAAAGTTATCTTTAGGACCACCTGACAAGTATTTTCAAACAAAAGAAGAATTTTCTAAATCGGTCAAGGAATCTTCGAATAATCGATGAACATACTTCACAAAAAAAATCGCGATGAACTGATAACCTCCTCCTTTTTTGGAAGTCGGTTAATCTCATCTAATCGTCTTCGAGCAATCAGGGAACATACATTAAACAAATATATAAATATATAAATCCGACGTATTGACGACCACCTCCTTTTTTAAGTCGGTTAAGGCCATACCCAAATTTTCCGGGGTCCAGTGGCGCCGCCATTTAAAATAAATCATTTAAAAGGAAACGGAGATATCATTAAAAATTGTGTCTTGGTCAAGTTCTAGATACCCATTCAAAGTATTTTTTAAACTACTTTTTGTAGTTTTAAGTGAGAACGTGAAGCTTTTCTACGCACATTTGCGAAAAACGGCCACTTTTAGCTAATGTGCGTAGAAAAGCTTCACGTTCGCACTTTAAATCATAAACAGTAGTTCATAAAATAGTTTTAAGGGTTATCTAGGGCTTGACCAAGACACAATTTTGAATGATATCTCCGTTTCCTTTTAAATGATTTATTTCAAATGGCGGCGCCACTGGACCCCGGAAAATTTGGGTATGGCCTTAAAACTGGGCTGTAAACGGTGTAGGTATATGATAAGATTTATATCTTTCACCCGAGCAGAAAGTCTGAATGGATATCTTCTATTTCATCCAAACAAGGTGCCTTTCATGAAGACCTTGACCCAAGAACAAGGCCCAGATTTACTCTCCTTTGAAACTGGTTTCGCTTGCCGCTCGTCTACCAGTTTATTTACATTAGCATGTTTGATAATTTCCGTGTCTTTGACGACTGAAAATATAATTTGTATCCAATCTATCCAATGTAAAACTCTAAATATGTTTTGAAAGATGATTATCAAAAGTTTTTGAGTTTAGAACTAAGAACATCATCATAATTCACAAATTTTGTGTACCTTCATTCTTAAAAATGTGTGAATTCTGTAAGCCGGCAGAGTACGAGTAGAATTGGACTGCTTCAAGTCCTCTCGTGGATGTCGTAGAAGGCGACTTAGGAAATACAAGTTAAACAAAACTTATAAACATCAATGAAACTTCTTTAACACGTCTGGTCATCGTGAAGAGTGTAGGCCAAATCCTCTTGCTGCTCTGGCCAAATATGGTTTTAGTAGTATAGAGAGGGTCGCTCTTCTTTCAGGGGAGACTAAAAAGATCTGATGATGATGATGATTTTTAAAATTAGCTAACGCGTTACTCACGTATAAAGTTAGCTACTGCCGACATGTTTCGACCTCATCCGGAGGTCATCCTTATCCTGATGAAGACCTCCGGATGAGGTCGAAACATGTCGGCAGTAGCTGACTCTATACGTGAGTAACGCGTTAGCTTATTTTAATAATGTCAGTATCTCACGTTAGTTTTAATCAAAAGAAGATGATAATGATGATTCTTAAAAATAGTTACGGCTCAAAACAACTGGCGTTTGATAGCCGAAAGATCAACAGCATGTTTTGTGTCTGAAGATCCATCGTGTAGAGGTGAAACACGTGTCAAGAGTTTGTCAGCCAATGATGCTGCTGCCATAAAGGATGCAGAAATGCATCGACTCATCATCACTCATCATCATCGACCATGTTGCTGGCCGGCGTGCTCAGACTAAAGCTCGGTTTACATGTTGACAAGTGACAAGTTCGAGTGGCAAGTTGCAAGTGACAAGTGTTAAGTGCGTGTGAACAGGCACTGACAAGAGCGGGTGACAAGTGGCAAGTGAATAGAAGTCTACTCTATTTTATGACAAGTAGCTCCCTTCGCGCTACTTCGCTTTCCCCGTACTCGCCTACCGTCATTGCTGAAGTAGAATATGCTAAATGTTAATCTTGACGCATGTTATAACAAATAATAAAAAATTCGCTTTGTAACATGAATAGTTCATAACGTGTAAAGAAAACTTAAACGTATGGGGTTAATGTAATGTTTTTATGGTAAATAATTATTTGATGGCGTCTTTTTTTAATAATTATAACGATGGCCGGCGACAACGATCGAACGAAATGCGCGCGCTTCTTGCATTGCGAATAGAATAGTATTCCGACCGGATTCCGATCTGCATGCAGAGGAGACGGTGCATATCCACTTGTCATTCTTGTCATTGAAATGTGAACACCTAATTGTCACTTGTCAGTATTTACTTGTCACTTGTTACTCGCACTTGTCACTTGTCAATATGTAAACCAGGCCTTATAGTAATGGTATGGACGCCGGTCGGCAATAGTTTCCATAAACTAAATAGGAACGAGAGATCTTTAATCTGAAAGTTGTTCAGATTAAAGATCAAAGGGCACAGTTTTGAACGAGAAAAAATCAGTGTTAATGTTAAACACAGATTTTTAAGATCAGATGATAACATGAGAAGGAATTACCATGATTTATTCAAAGCCCCGGCTGCAGACATACTAGAAATTTTAATGAAGAACGACTTAACGACATAACTAAAGTACAAGTATACTCGTCACTGTTTATTTCTTATCTTTATGACCGTAGAAAACTTTCAATAGGGTATTTCATTAGCATATCAGTCATCTCACTCAACGTTTGTACAGAATTAGTAAAGATAACCAAAACGCTTAAGTATTTTCACAATCTCTTGGAGGTCATCAGTAAACTCGTTTAGTTTTATGATTACACAATGTTACGTTAACCTTTCAATATTGCTCATCCATAAAAATTAAAGACTTTTCGACAAAAAAATAATCTTAAAATTAATTGTAGGTATGTATTTAAAATGTGCTGTGTGGTATCTGGCAGAGTAGCATAACACTACTCCAAGTCTTCTCGTGGATGTCGTAGAAGGCGACTTAGGAATTACAAGCTAAACAAAGCTTTTGAACATCAATGAGATCTCTCCAACCCGTCTGGCCAGTGTGGAGAGTGTAGGCCAAATACTCTGGCTGCTCTGGCCGAGTCTGGTAGCACAAAGAGGGTCGTGCTCCTGGAGTGGAAACCAAAAAGACCCGATGATGATGATGTAAGTATTTAAAATAATTCTGAAGTAATTATTAGTAAGTTCTTTTTTTATTGTTCTTTCTTTGTCTTTAACTAATATGCTGTCTGTTTAGTTTGCCTGAGGGTTTGGCTGCATCTGCCAGCACGGAACGGCACTTTTCTATGGTGCTATCCTATTTTGTCGCACAGTACCGTTATTTGCTAGAGCGAGAGAGAGCGAAGGAATGCTTCAGCACCGGCCATGCTGAAGGTCGACAGAGAGTAAATCTTTTAGCATAAAAGTTTGAATGAATAGTATAGGTACCTTACAAATATTCCAAATGCTCAATCGGAAACCGGGAACTGGCCAAATTTAACTTTCAAAATTTAATTACAGACAGACCGACAGAAACGGGACAGGAAAACTAAACAAAATTTATAGCCCAAATAAAAGAAAAATTAAACGTGAAAAAATATAAAGAGGTTAAGAACTTAGCGGAAGGAAGAGAGACATGGAAAGTACTCCACCGACAAGAGCCCAGCTCTTAAATATAAGAAGAAGAAACTAAACAAAACCTTGAAAAAAAACAAATTTTTCCGCGATTAAAAAAAATGATTCTCACCAGACCGCAAACACTAGTCCTAAAACAAACCATAAAACATTTTCCTCATAAACCCGCGCTATTTAATCGTTGCACTTGACTGCCTATCACTGCATTACGCAAAAATAGTTCAAACCGGCTCGGTCATGTGGTTTGATTCCCGACTGGTTTGTTATGCAATTTATGCAACATTGATAAAGTGGCGAACGCAGAGGCAACCTCGCATCGCATATTAATGTTAAATTAAAGATTGAAGAACGCAAAAAATAAATATTTGGCATTGAAAATAAATCTAACTATTATAGATTATTCAAAAAATAAATAAAATAAAAATCATGTTTGTAATATGGTTTTATTTTCCATCACCGTACAATTTCTCACATATACGCAACCAATTTATTTTAGACACTCATTAGTGATCTTAAATCTAATATCAAATGAAGTAAAGGGGTATTTTTTACAAAATTATATTAGGTAAGCAACTGCACTCTCATATAATTTTTAGTAAAAAATTTGTTGTTTACATTCCCGCCTTTTATTTTCTTTATATATTGTAATTCGTAAGTAGGACTAAACATGACATTTAAAGCATACCGTCCTAGATTAACCTACAAAATAAATTAAATTTTTGTTCCCTAAAGAAACAACAGGGCAAATCCCTATCTTACAAGAATCCTTGATTAATTGCCGATGTTCACTGCATACTACGAGCACACCGTGACTTTGCCCGCGATAATAAACCGACATGACTTTTTTCTGCCTTTCTTTAAACTTAATTGGCTGGATCCTATCTCGGATTTTGTATTCGCTAATGAGATTTTTTAAGTCCACCGTAATTGCTATTTTTGTTTTTATACGGATTTTGCTTCGAATTGTTGCTAATAATAGATATAATGAAGGTTATTATAAAATTGTGTAAGCTTTATCTTTTTAACATACATACATACATACTATCACGTCTTTATCCCTAATGGGGCAGACAGAGCATTTTGGGTCTTGCGGTTCTATGCAGAGCCCAGGGCCGCAAGACCCAAAAGCCACATTTAGCGTCATGGTGGGCGAGAAGATGGAAAAGCAATCAATACAGTGATGGGTTGCTAGCCGCATCGCCTGTTAACATGATTTGCATTTTTGCCCATTCCCTCGATCGGCTTTTACGATCTGCGTGGGAAGAGAAGCAGCTGGTACATTCTAAGTTTTTTATTTCTCCCAGACCAGCATGGGAGTTATCTTTTTAAACCGCGATTAAAACGAGGGGCGTAAGGTGTTATAAGTTTGACATGTCGATGTTACTATTTTGATTCGTATTCCACCTTAACGCCCACTATTACGCTAAGCGTGGCCTTTGGGTCTTACGGCCCTAGGCTCTGTCTGCCCCGTCAGGGATAAAGACGTGAAAGTGTATCTGAATCTGTTTGTGTCATCTTTGCGCCTTAACCGCCTTAAGCCGATTTTGATGCGGTTTCTTTTATTTCAAAGCTGCCTTAATAGAGATGGTCCTTAGCTATGTTTGATGAAATTCGGTTTAGCGGTTTAGAAGTTATGTGAAAACAAAACAATTCATTTATTTATAAAAACTTGATTGATCCACACCATACATTACAATTGGCAGTTCTATCCCAGTCAACCATAAAGATAAACAGAGATTTCGTTATGGTGCAAAATTACTTAAATTATACTATCTGTACGGCAATTTATGACTCATACTCGGACCCTTGACCCTTAAATTCGGGATGAGTTTTTAACGACCCTCTTAAGAGACCCAAGGCTTAATTATCACCTTTATACGACCTTTATACGACATACATCACTTCCATTGAAATAAAATAAATTGCAATACATTTTACTTCACTACTAACAGGCGTTAAAACTCAGTAGCGGCGATAAAACCCGTATATGTAATTAACCCGTATATGCGTTGAAGATAAACAGGAAAGGTCAATAGTTGTATCTCTTTCAGTTGAAACGAGTGAGATAGGGACAGCAATATAAACTAGATTGGTTTTTGCATGTATTACAATTCTCTGTGGTTTCATCCAGACTTAAAAAGAATTAATGGTTCAGGAGCTCGATAGCTCTAAGTGCAAGCAGTACGTTGCATGATAAATAGCGTTGCATAACTATATATCGATAGTTTGGAATATCGATAGTTGACCTCGAAAAACTGTCACAATATACTATTGCTTGCAACACTAAAGTTATATAGCTATAGCTAGTAAAAATCATAATATGATACATCATATTTTCTTTCAAGTTCTAATTATGACTGTGAAAACCAGTTACATGCCTATACATATATGTAAAATTTCTTTAAGATTATAAAATTTTGCCGATATTTGATATTTCATTTAAAAAAAAAAGTTTGAATGGAAGAGAGAGATAAATTTTTAAAAACTAAAACCCGACTCACCCTCAAACTACACAACCGATTTTGATAAGACTATGGGACCACATGACATGTATGCTCTATCAAAAACAACTATTTTGTACTGCGTCTTCGAGTAAGCAGTGAACATACATTAAAACAAATATTTCGAAGAATTGATAACCGTCTCTTTTCTTTAAAGCTATATAAAATCGACATTAGTGCATCTATTTCCGTACAGTGACAACTACAAGAGCCTGGCTCTTAAAAGTAGATTGTTCAAAGAAAGCTCAAGAATTACAGGTTCCAGATATCGCAAACTTTTTCGCATAATAAAATCTCCGATATTAATGCTGACACAAAAAATAAAGTACAGAAAAGTAGCCGACAACTTAGGTAATTAACTCTTTCATATCCATTCCATGAATAATGTTACTACAATACCAACACTACAATACAAAAGGATTGCTAAAAACACACATCTCGAGAAATACTAGTTTATTATGATATTAAAAGAAACGAGATAAATATTAGTATTAGTATCCATAAACGTAGGGGGATCTGGTACTCTTTGCTCATTACATATAATAGGCTGTCGTTCTGTCAAACCAGTACTAAAAGCAACTATTTCATATTAAAAGACCTATTATAACATCTCTTTTGACATTTAATTTTACTTCTCTTACATCTTAACACTCTAAGACTCGATTTCACCAAACAAGAATAAATTTTATTCCAGAGAATAACGGCATTTATTCTCAGGTTAAACTATTTTTACGTTTCACCATAGACTTATACTAGGATTATACGGCTATTCTCGAGTAAATCACTACTCCGCCAATTTCCATGGAGTATTGAGCTTATACCATGGATAAGAGGCGGCCCGAGTGTAACAGCTGACTCTTTGACAGCTATTTACTGAGGCAAACAAGATGAATACAAGAAAGAAACAATGACACATGAATATTATTTTTAAAATATTGACAAAACTTTATAACAAAATCTATATCATCCATAGACATAGATTTTTTTTACTACATCATAGTCGTCATAGGCTCTGGGTGGCGGCCACGGAGGTCGTCAAATTAAATGTGACTATTCTATTATATTCTTCTATTCTATAACACTTGTATTTGTGTACTTTATAAAAATATTACATTCTTTTAGAAAGCTATTTCTTTAAGTTCCTTAATCGTTGATAAAATATATAAACACTAACCACAATTACCATTGACACATTCTACTTTACCACGTAGCAATTACTGAACGGAAACGCGTTTTCAAGCATTTTATGTCGTCTGAAATATTCCTAAGGGAATACTTAGGATTGTTTGCCCGTTCTTCGTTAGTTCTGCGAGGTAGCGTCGGCAAAATAGGTAAAGGAATTAATTAAAGCATTTTTGTCTGGAAATTTTAGTTGCGTGTTGGTAAAGGTCATCCTTTGTTTATGGTAATTCACTGGACTTTTTGTAAATAATAACTTTATTCTTGTAAGAAGTAGTTGTTGAGGCTTTAATTGGAATAAATTATTATTGACAGTGTTAGGTACTAGACATGAAATACAAAGAAAAGCTAAAAAGTTAATTTTAGACACGTGACGCTTTTCATGTCAACGTCACTTTTGTTTTCGTGTGTAATATTCTCTTGACACTTGAATAACAGACTATTATAATGGAAGGAAATTCATCCAACCACCATTAAAAAAATTCGATTGTTTGTAAACAAAACTAGACTCTGTGAGCTGTCGACCTGAGGTGCGATTTTTCAAACGCGGAGTCACTAAACGAACGATTTTCTGTATGGAAAAACCATTCGTTTAGGTGTCTCCGCGTTTCAAAAATAGCACTTCTGGAAACCTGCCAAGGCCCGGCAATTTCGAAAAATTACCACCAATCATTTCGCTAGCACACTGTCACTCATCTGTAAGAGCCCTAACAATTCCATTAATATTACTTGCAAAAAATAAAATTATGTTATACAAAAATGATATTATTTTGAAAGCTGCATAATTCATGCGTCGTAGACCACTGTTTACTTGCAAAACAGTTAAAATTATGATAATTTTGTGTTTGTTTGTTTGTTTTTCGGATGTGCAAAGGCCTAAAGGCATCTGACATAGCTTAACGACTGTCGTACAATGATGACAGATGGGACCAACGGCTTATACGTGCCTTTCGAAGCACGGAGAAGCTCGATTTTTTTTATGCCACTTATGGTCACCCATCCAAGTGTGGACCACGCCCGTTGTCACTTAACTTGCTAAAGCGCTAGTGATGCGCATTACCGCCAGGCCATCGAGCTTTGATTTTAAATTGCAGATCGAATATTGACGCTAGAAATATATTGAGTTGCAGACAGTACCATCGGATTATAGAACAGGCACTTAGATAATGTACAAGATCCGTTGATCCCACGGAGGATTGGACAACGGATTCCAGATGGGACTAGTGACTTGTTGTTGTAGGGTTCCGTACTGAAATATGGAAATGAAAGGGTCTGCCTTCTCGTCGTGCCGATGACTGAGTACTGTATATCAAATTATTCCCGTGTATAACTTCAATACATACATACATACTATCACGTCTTTATCCCTAATGGGGCAGACAGAGCATTTTGGGTCTTGCGGTTCTACGCAGAGCCCAGGGCCGCAAGACCCAAAAGCCACTTTTAGCGTCATGGTGGGCGAGAAGATGGAAAAGCAATCAATACAGTGATGGGTTGCTAGCCGCATCGCCTGTTAACATGATTTGCATTTTTGCCCATTCCCTCGATCGGCTTTTACGATCTGCGTGGGAAGAGAAGCAGCTGGTACATTCTAAGTTTTTTTATTTCTCCCAGACCAGCATGGGAGATATATATGATATACATATAACTTAAATGGTCTGTAGAAACCTTTTATGCAGTCAAAAAGGGACGCCTTCGGCCAGCAGTGGGACATACGTGGCTAGTAAAGAAAAATCCAGTTAATAAGTAGCTAAAATATTTACAATGTCCTTTTTTATTAAGTACAAATATTTTAAAGGGTGATTCAGTCCATAATTTCGAACAAATTTTCACCAATAAATGTATTTCATTTTTCATAGTATATCACTATACTTTGATTTCTATGAAAACCTTAAATTTTTTTTCGTATTTCGATATACATTTATTGGGAAAGTTGTTCAAAATGATGGTCTGAATCACCCCTTAAAATATTTGTACTTAATAAAAAAGGACATTGTATAAAGTAGAAGGCACATTATAAATTAAACCACGGGCTATACTCGATCACTATTATAGAAAATGGTAATAAACAAACAGTAAAAAAAAAACAAAAAAACGACATTCCCGTACAAATTGCGGCTGCACACTTTCGTATGGAAATGCCGATTTCTTTTTAATTTTTGACTGTTCTTTTAATTTTATTAGGTACAATGGTTTATTACGAGTTTGTCAATAACCCCCAATAGACTATGTGTATAATATTTATACACCTTAATTGTTTTACTATTGTGTCTAGAATCCATCAGTCAATGGGTTAAACGGCTGAGCCGATTTTCATCAAAAATAGCTAAGAACCTATGCTAAAAAATACTGCATCGAAATCGGTTTATCCGTGTGGGCGCTATAATGTCACAGGCAGACAGATACTAGCGTTAAACTTATAACACTACTCTTTTTTGTCGGGAATTAAAAAGAAAGGTACAGAACCTTTAAGAAATATAAATACTACTCACACTTAACCATCTACTTCCAGCTTCATTATGTGGAATTACTGTCGATTGCTGTTCAGTATGCCATTGGCTATCTGTGATATTTTTTTAATAAATACCAGTACATTTACCCCAGATGCCTACTGGACTTATTTATTTTGCAACTTTGTAATGTGATACTTTAATTTTCTTGCTGGTTCGGAATTAATTTCACGTTATGTTTTGTACTGATAGTGTCATGTGACCACTAGTGTATGGGAAATTGTTTTTATGATGTTATTTCTGTCCCTTTACATACAAATTACAATATTTTTTGAATCTGACTTCGACCACACGCGACGCGAAGTGCACCTATAAAAATTTTAAAGAGAAAAATATGTCGGTCGAAGCGCCATTTTCTGTCTTTTATTAATTGTAATTTTTTTGTTGAACACTAGATCTTGTTCTTTAATGGAATCATATATGTTTTTTGTACATTACCTACAGATACATTATCACAATTCAATCACAGGGCTGTAAGACTAAAGGACACGCTTAGCACAATCATGGACGTTAGGATAAAAATATGGAATCAAAATAGCGAGGTCATTTTAAAAAAACCTTTATTATATTATAAACATGACTTAAATAAAACAAATGTATTATACTTAGATCAAACTCGATCGAATCGAAATCAAAAATGAATAATAGGCGTAAACATTGCGCCAGCCGTTTTCAATTAAATTTATATCAATATCACATATTTGATATCAGAATAATTAATAACTAAATCCCGCTAAAAACACAGTTTCGTCATTAATTTCAGTTAATAATGAACTCTGCTCAATTGCGAGTAAATATTTGAACGAAAACATTTCATAAATTTAAATATAGCCCAGGAGCGTTACTATGTTTTTACGAAGAGAAAAAAACGTTAAGTTTAAGACTTTTTAACATATAAAAAGACCTTGTGAAGAAGAAAACTAACATTTAAACGGAAAAAGTAAATGTGCTGTCAAATTTAGGAACCTACGATTTTTTTTGTCTTTGCTTTAATTCCAACAAAATTTTTACACAATGGTGGGTGACGGGAATTTTTGATTTAAATTAATCTAATTCTAGTATTTTTTTGCAATCTTAATCACGTTAAGATACGTTGTAAACTAAAAAAAAACTGGTGGCAGTGCCCTCGCCAAGTCGAGCAAAAGTTAACAATTAAAGAGAAAACCGTAGCATTCTAAACTTTTCTCGGTGCAATTTGGGGCACTTTTGACACCCCTGTAACTTAATGAATGACCAAACCCAAGAAGTACTGTACTTAGCTATATTTTAGCTTTATTAAATCATCATCATCAGCTTTCGAAAAGCCACTGCCGGGCATAAGTTTTCCTTTGTCTGCGCCATCCATCTGACCGCGGCCGCTGCTATCTAGTTCTCACCAACGATTTGCCTGATATCGTTGACCCACCGAGCCACGGGACGTCCCACACTACGCTTACCATTTCTGAGATACCACACCGTGGTGGCCTTACTCCACCTACCATCGTTCCTTCTAGCCAGGTGTCCCGCCCAGTTCCACTTAAGAGCTGCCATTCTAAAGAATACGTCGTAAACTTTCGTCCGACGGCGAATCTCCTCGTTGCGGACTCGGTCTTGTAGTTTGATGCAGAGCATTTAAATTATTTCCGAAAACGTGGTTTCGTTTCTTTGACTACTAAATACCATAACGCGATATGAATGAGGAAAACCAAACTATATACACTCGTTCCAATGAACAAACGAACACAAGTGTAATAACACATGTTCAGATGTTCAAAATAAACCAGTTCAGATGTAAGGTGAACGCAGTTCAAGCTAATTTAATGACCAGTGATTTATATGTCCATATCTATACATATAATAAAACAGTTATAAAAATGTGACTGAACTTTGAATTTATTTCCGCTACCAAATATTTGAGGCGATGGAGACATAGTAATAGAGTAAGAATTAAAAACAACTGTCTGTCTATTCGCTACTTCTACACGCTTACTAAACATGACACTCCGATCAAAACTACTCGAGTTATCGTAGGACAAACATACATGGATAAATACATACAAACGCCAGAATGTTTAAGTAGATTTGGAAAACTTCCGTTTGCTCGTTAATTAGATAAATTAGAAAACTATAATACCATCAATTTTAATGTCACCAAATATTATTTAACTACCACAGTCATAATTTACTACAGTATTCCGTACCTAGTGCCAAGTGTTTCAAAATTATCACGAAACGAGACCAGTACTGAGGTAATGACAATATATTATTGTCTAGAACACCGATAGTGGATAACAATATCAATAAATTATAATTATTCCTCACTGGCCAAAAGCCAGATCCGTAAGAATGGTGTTGGTTCAATTTTATGTGCATTTCTGCTTTAATGATATCTATGAATCAGGTAAGTAATGTTTCCGATAATAATATTCACTGCTCGGAGCTGGTTATAATAAATAAAATAATATTTATAGTTATAATATTTCCGCATTAGTTTAACCATTGTTTAATAATTAGGAAGCTTCCTGAAACAAAGATAAATTATTTAAAATGTCATAAAATAATGTTACTTGTCATCGATCCATTCTTTACCATCCATTTTTAACGTCATTTTAGATTTGTTCTCGTGGAAAAACTGATATAAAGATTAACTTTTTGCATACCAGCGCTTATTTACGAACTATGTAATACTATGCTGGTCTGGGAGAAATGAAAAAACTTAGAATGTACCAGCTGCTTCTCTTCCCGCGCAGATCGTAAAAGCCGATCGAGGGAATGGGCAAAAATGCGAATCATGTTTACAGGCGATGCGGCTAGCAACCCATCACTGTATTGATTGCTTTTCCATCTTCTCGCCCCCCATGACGCTAAAACTGGCTTTTGGGTCTTGCGGCCCTGGGTTCTGCATAGAGCCGCAAGACCCAAAATGCTCTGTCTGCCCCATTAGGGATAAAGACGTGATAGTATGTATGTAATACTATTATTGATTCTGTGCCCCAACGCAAAACCTAGTAAAACTAGTACGATTTAGACAACTTTATTCGTCAATGGCGTCTCAATCACAGGGCCGTTTTGCAACTAAAGTGCAAAAATTTCATAATGTTTGTTTTGTCGTTTAGATCTTATTTGAATTGTTGGAAACTTTCTTATTACGAGTATGTTCTGTCGAATGTGTTACTTACTGGCCAACACTGGAAATAGATTAGTTAGACGGCTACCGATAGTCCGACAACGGATCTTACATCTTACAGAGAGCCGCATCGTCTATTAATATGATTCGAATCTTGCCCATTCTCTCGATCTGCTTTTACAATCTGTGCGAAAAGAGGAACTGGAACATATTCCGTCTTATTATAAAACGCAGACTATATTTGTTACTAGGTTTAAACCGTTATCCGACCAAATCAAGTTGATACTAGCAATATGCCACTGTCTCATCTGAAAATGTCAACTTGATTTGGTCGGATAATGGTTTAAACCTAGTAACAAATATAGTCTGCGTTTTTCCTTTTCTTTCAGACCAGTACGGAAGAATTATTTATACTCATTGAACGAGCGAGCGAAGTTTATCGAGTCTACTTGAACAATCAGACATATGTGTATGTATGAATGTTTGTTCGACGATAACTCAATCTGTTTTTATCGGAGCTTTATGAAATTTAACGGGCGTGTAGATATAATTTTTAAGTGTACATGAACAAATATAAATAAATATAATTTTTATGTTCGAATATGAGCCCAATCGGTCGAGGGGTTGCCGAGATATGGGGTTTGCGAGTTCACAGTTCGGGGCGAACTACTGTATAGCAAGAACGTAACACACAGACAAGCATACAATTGCAATGCAATCCTATTCGTACCAATTGACGTACATCCTCTACGCCCAAGGTCTTTGAACAAGATAGACATTGTTCAAGATTTTTTATAACCACAACGCTACTGAGATTTTTACTGTGTGCTATGAGGAAAAATGTTGCGGAGCGAGAGATAGATGTAGGTAAGTATGTAAAGTTTTATCGGAGGAATCATACAATTTAAAACTGTATATCCTGAAATTAATAACTGACTTGTCAATAAGCGGGCAGTATCTACGTAAACTGAAGCAAATGTTACTTGTAAACATTTTGGTCCAAAGGGTAAAAACGGGACCCTATTACTAAGATTTTGCTGTCCGTCTGTTTGTCTCACTATCAGTCAGCCACCAGGCTGTATCTCATGTTTCCCATACAACAAACGTGATTGTTTAAATCGGAACCCTTACGCGTGTCCGACTCGTACTTGCCCGTTTATTATATTTTAGTAAGAATTAAACCATTAGGTTCGTAGAGTAAGTAAGTAGCACATTTTGACTACTAAAATGTGCAACCAAGTTAAATAAACGAATAAAACAATTCTGCTAGCTATTGATTGCCATTTTAAAGTATGGATTAAGAATGGATTTATTTTTGATACCAAGTTGCAGAGAAAAATTTCATTAATTTCACCATATTTTTAATTCATTTCTAGTTGTTGCAGAACTTTAGGATTTGTCAAGACAATCCCCATATTCAAGATATGAATTCAGTTATTTTTTTTCGTACGCGAAACACTTGGGTGGTACTTTTTATTGAATCCTAATTTATATGGCACTAATTAATGTCCATAAAAAACAAAACATGTGTTTGAAATAATATAAAAAAAACTGTTGCTAACCTAAATAATTTACTGTAGCGAGCTGTTTTTGCTTGTTGTTCAAAGCACTGTTCTCAACAGTGCTTAGTTTCGAATGACGTACGCTCAGAAGTAAGGTTTTTTTTTCTTTTAAATTACATTTTTTGTACAAGATTTCAATAAGAGGCCAAAGTATTTATTAAGACAAATGAAATAAGCCCAAACTCGATGGAGTTCCATCGACCACCTTCCATTTTTGTGATTATACCTTAGACATTGTTTACCATAAAGTACTCGCCAAGACAAATTATACGAGTGATAGATCATAATGCCCGGGCATTACGAAAATTGACCCGATTTATCACTTCGTCCATAAAATATTTATATCAAACCCGCACTCTGTTATCAGTTATTAAGTATAACTCTACTGACTCGAAATAAAAGCTAAACAAAGCTTATAAACATCAATGAGACCTCTCCAACGTCTGGCCAGCGCGGAGAGTGTAGGCCAATTCCTCTGATTCCGCTGATCTGGCCAAGTATGGCTCTGGTAGTACAGAGAGGGTCGTGCTCCTGCAATGGAGACAGGAAGGCCTAATAATAATCATGATGACGATCATTTCTCTTCAAATTGGAAGCATGACTGCTTTGAGAGGGCAGATTTGGTACGAATACGAGGGTATATCTTTGCCGAAACAGCTAAGCCCGAAAAACAATAGAGTTTATTTTATTAAACAAAGATTCGTGAAGATAATCCGCCGTTAGAATAATGAACCGGGACACGTTTCGGTTATTTTTGAACATTCCGCCACGTGCGGATGGGGCATTAGTCGCGCGATACCATTACGATTTATTTTATTTGAGAACCTACTTTTGTTCGCTAGCACATTCAAAACTAGGTATTTGTCTTTGATATTAAAGTTTTAAGATTCGCCAAATACAAGACACAGTAGTAAAACAATGGAAGCCGATCATACGGTGCCATGCGGGTATTGACCGGTTAATACTTACATAATATTAGGTCTAACAATATATACTTCTTCTTTATCGTGTGTGTTAGTGACTAACACTAGTGTCAGAGTTTTTAAACCGCCTTAAAGGCCTCTAATTTAACTAACTTAACTGCCTCCGTGGTGTAGTGGTTAGAGCGTTCGGCTCATACCCGGAGGTCGCGGGTTCAATTTCCGGCGGGGGCAACGACTTTGTGTTGTTGTTCTAGTTTGGTTAGGAAATTGAAGGCTGATCACCTGATTGTCTGATAAGTAAGATGATGATGAGTCGTCGGTCCCGGTCACTGTCTATGACATTGGTCGTTACCTAAAAACCATGTCAGAAGCCTTCAATATATACTGAAACTATTTTATGGGTGAATTCAGTCCGTCATACTAAACAACTTCCCCAAAGTAACATACTTCGAAATATGAAAAATATTTTTTAACTTTTCATACAAACTCAGATCAGCTGATCGGTCAACTTGTATGGGAGGCCGAAAATTACTTTTCATATTTCGATACGAGTTCCCTGGGGAAGGTTATTCAGTATCATAGACTGAATTAACCCTTTATATTATTTCTAACCGTGCCCTTGAGCTTCGCTCCCCGTGGGAATTTCGGGATAAAAGCTATCCTATGTCCTTCCATAGGTATCAAACTATATCCATATAAAATTTCATCTAAATAGATTCGCTGGTTGAAGCGTGAAGTGGTAACGAACAAACAAACAAATATACAAACTCACTTTTTCATTTATAATATTAGCACAGAGTAATAATATACTATGTATAATTAGTAAGGATTCTTCCATACTGGTCTGAGAGAAAATAAAAATTATAATGTCGAGGCAAGAATAAATAAATAAATATATAGGGACAAATTACACTGATTGAGCTAGCCCCAAAGTAAGTTCGAGACTTGTGTTATGGGAGACTAACTCAACGATACTATATTTTATAACAAATACATATATAGATACACATACAAGACCCAGGACAATTTGAAAAAGGCCATTTTCCAACTTGCCCTGACCAGGGATCGAACCCGGGACCTCTGGGTGGCGGACTAGCATGTTGACCACTACGCCACGGAGGTCGTCGAAGAATGTAAACATATATCGTGGAAGGGAGATACTCGTAATAAATCAAACCACGGATTATACTTGATCACTTTATTGTGAATAAGTTGACTGATTAATTTAATTTAATGACAATCGAGCGTTGATAGTCATACATGCTGACTTTTCATTGGTATTGGCAAAAAAATTGTAGTAAATAAATTCTTCTATCATATAAAAGAACAAAATAAACGTTCGTGAAAAGCCTCGTTAATATAATAAACTAGCTGTCCCCGTGGGCTTCGCTCCCCGTAGGAATTCCGGGATAAAGAGTACCCTATGTCCTTCCCCAAGTTTCAAACTCTATCCATACTAAATTTCATCCAAATCGGATCAGTAGTTTAAGCGCGAAAAGGTAACAAACAAACAAACAAATATACAAACTCACTTTCGCATTTATAATATTAGTACGATTAACAATAACTTCAAAGCGCGATAGCTTAAACCAATGTTTTACTATTGTGTCTGGTATTTGCGGATTTTGAAATATCAAAATATGACAAGAACAAAACGAAGCAAGAAATACAACAGTCCAAGATCCAACGACGCGTCATAACTCTGCTGACGACTGATAACAAGGTTCTCAAAACAAATCGGCTGTTTTAAACAATCGTAAAAGGAACTTTGGAGCTGGAAACGCAATATACAAAAGCAATGTTTATGAAAACGAGTATAAGGTGGCTTGGAAAATAAACAAAATGGCGTCAGATGTGCTGCGAACGTAAACTAGCGATAGGGTATTTAAAATAGTGGATTATGTTTTACTACGTTAGCAATTTATTAGGAGAGCAATGTTTGATAATTTATTATGAAACATGCGAAATTTTTTGCGATTGGTCCGTATGAGGAATGTTGTTTTAAGGGTACGAATTTCTGTGTGTATACATCATGTATGAGCGTTTGATTATTCCGTCATAACTTCGAAATCTCTGAACAGATTTGAATGTATCGTTAAAATAATTAAAAAAAAATATTCAAATTTGCTCAAAAAAATTACTTGTTCATTTACTAACGCGTTATTTGACTCCACAACTGAAAAATATAATTTTTAGTTCTTATACCTAATAAAACGAGCTTTATCAACATATTTTTGTTGTTACTCATTTAAAAGCTATTTTTTAAGCTTTTCTTTGCTCTAGGCTCAGAAAAATTATAAAAAATAGCGGACATCATGAAACTAAGACATGTTTAACATTTTTATTTTGTTAGACCCGTCATTTTAAATTTTTGTGTGCATTAACAAAATCCCTATCGAAAACATTTTCTCTTTAAAAGAAAATCACGTTAATCAAAAAGTATGTCGCAAGCAAGACAAGCGAATCAAAAAGTGACACAGAATTCATTAAACACAAAGACCAACTCGAGGATTTCATTATAACAAAAGCAGCTGTTTCAAACATAATTCAGCCGATAAATTTCTTAGACAATCCGCTATCACAGCTTGGCAGTGCGAGGGCATTATTTTTTATAACTGGCAGCATTTGAAACAAAAGGTTAGATGTCTTTTTTCTTTTTAAAAATAAAATACAGAAAGTTTGGTCGCCAAGTATCTGTCGTGTAGCGGTCGGATGTATTCTAAAATAGAACGTTTCTAGTTCGTCTATAGCAGTCAAAGATTATGGAATGGTCGCTAGCCGTTCGTTTGCTCGCACCATTTAGTTTTACAATCTCTATGAAAACGGTGCTTTTGATATGCAGCTCAAATTTTTCGAAAACAATTTCAGTATGAAAATACAGATATTTTCAATTGGAGTTAAATAATATTTCTATGGAGTAAAATATTTTCGGTTTGGTTTAAATTCTATTAACAGTGATATTAGCATTACTGGTTACAATTCCTTCTTCTTGACTTTAATTGACTTTTGTGTCGGGTCTAAACAATAATAAGTTTTCTTCTTGCAGCTCTACCTGTTGTTGTTTCAATCTCTCTTTATCGTACTAAACTGTTTCAAATAGTAATTACATCGAGTTTACCCTACAAAAGAGGGGTATTATAAGTCTGTTTGTCTATGTGTCTCTTTGTGACATAGTATCGCTCGAACTTTGAACTCCGTTTTTTACGTGAAATCAAGTTCCCGTGCCGTGGTTCTAAGCTATGATAATATAAATTGGTTCAGCCGTTTAAAAGTTATTAGGAGTTAATGCTTGAAAGTCGGGGTTTTTTATAGCAAACAATAGATTGCGCAACAGATATCTAGTCATATCAATAGTACCGCTATACTCACCACTAGATGGCGACCTTAAATTGACAGTCGGGGTGTTTTTTTAATTTGCCTATCAAATAAACTTACTTAGGTTTTTGCTGGTCATCTTACCAAATCTCGTATCAAACATGGTCCATCTGACATCACATTAGGTATTATTTTTATTTAAATCAGCATGATGAGCCAGGTGGATTATTTGTTGCTTAACTCCTGATAAAAAATTCAAACTATCAGTTAGCTAAACGCGATGGCATGGCTCATGTTCTGAGATAAATTTAATTACATTTTAAGCGTATGCATATTCGCAATTGATTTTTTGTAGCAGTCATTATAAATACGCTTCTTGAAACGAGTATACAAAAAACATAACTCCTAAAATGCGAAAAAGCCAGTCAATCTTGTAGGCAAGATGGTCCCGTACTTATTTATTTTTGAAGATTTTACATGACAAATATTAAAAATAATATTTTCCTAAAGATTAACAGGGAGAGAATGCGTTAGCAATTATAGTTTTTGGCTCAATAAAGCTTTTAAATTAAAAAATAAACTTTCGTTTAGGTTTGTCTTATAAACGCAATAAATCATTCCCATTTCTACGCACTATAGTTTTTTTAACACGAGTAAGAATTAAATGGTGTAAATATATACTTACAGTTTTAAAATGTTTTGGTCTGCTTTTTTTGCTGCTGCATTTGATGAATCTCTTAATAGGTAATCTACTTATTAAAAAAAAAACATTACAGGGCCAACTTAGGCCATTTATTTTATTAGCTTTTTTAGTGTGTTCAGGTCAGAAAAATGTCCTATTATATTTTCGACGTATCAAAGTGTAATAGAAAGATAAAAAATATATCATATATAAATATAAAACTTTTTAGAGTTTCGAAACTCTAAAAATTTTCAATTAGAATAGTGTTTTTTTAATTATTTTTTTAACCGATCTGTATTATGGTTTATTTTATATTATATTTATACCTAAAAATTGAATTTAAGTAATTTTTAAAACCTCAAATACTGAAATCCCGGACTGAACGATATCGTCGATTGAACCTAATGTGATTTTTTCTTTGTGAAGAATTTAGACTATCATTCATATGCAGTCTTAGTTCAAATTAATTGTTCTCAATAACATAATTTTCTCAAAATAAACTTCAAAAATATGCAATTACTATAATATTACAAAGATAATAACAACATTCAACATATGCCTGCAAAAATGTTTCTTAATCTTTTAGAAATTATAATAAGTTAAAATTTTAACATATTCACAGAAAAAATATTATTAATTCGATATTCAGTAAATTATTACTATTAACAGTGCTTTCGATTAAATATATTATATCTGTCATCAGCAAAATTAATTCAAACCTCCGTTTTCAATTCCAAAACGAAAACATTATCTGAATTTCACCAAAATGAAATTGCATTTCATAATTGGAATTCCAATTGGTTTAATTATTCCAATAATGGGGCAGCAATCTGACAATTTACTTGCTGTGTAAAAAATTATGGTCTTAAATTTGAAATTTTGTTTGAATGCAATGTAATTTTAATAATTAAATTTGTTGAAATGAATGAAATAATTGAAATTAATGATAAATATTTTTTTCTTTTTTTGCAATTTAGCGGAGGCTTCTGAAAAACGTCGAGAATATTTAATTCCTTTATATTGAAAGGTCCCAAAAGTTTTCAGGGCTTTATTTATTACATCTGCAGACCCTTCTACACGATCTCCATTAATATTTTATGAAAAAACTTTTGGGTTCATTGATGAATATTCCATGGACAATCTTGTCATATTATCATTTCTCAATTTATCCCCCGGGAACTTTCCTTAAACCTCTTATATTTAAAATACTCACTTTATCAAAGCTGGATTTTCAACACAATCCGATCACAAACAGAGATGAAAATCGACAAAAAAAAAACACAAAAAGCTTGCACTGTAATAATATCAATAATCGTCACACATCAACTTAACATACATAAGAAAATGTTTTTCATATAAATTGATATTAAAATAATGATATAACACGTAAATTTTCGCGGGAAATGGGTTGGGTGAGAACGCGACCTACCCACACGCTGGCTAAGAAGCGACTGAACGGGTATCACCTACCTGCAATGCGTGCGCTGATCAGCAACTCTAGAGCGAGATAGCACGAAGAATTTTCCGAATGTTGGACAGGGAACGGTATATACACACGTGCTTCAGGGGGTGAAGCCGTTTTCAGGATGGGGCGCGTTATTACAAAGCTGAGAATGAATAGGCATGTATTTTGCATTGTGGAATGTCGGACAAAAGCGGAGTTATGTCTTTTGTTAGTAAGGAAGTGCGGCATTTCGCAGGTGTCACCTGCTTGTGTTAATGAACTGGCCCGTATTGGCCATTTTCATTTAAGGTATATACGACACATACAAGAGTGTAAATCTTTTAGAGAATTTAAGTTAGGTACCTTCTGTGTTTTTTTTTAATGGAGAAAAAAAATTATCAAGATATTCGTCTTTTTTAAAATTGAGATATTTATCAAGGTAATTCTACATAACACTTAATCTCTTGGAGTAGCCATGCGAATACAATTTTATTCGTCACTTATTTAAAAACAATAAATTAATATTGAAAATAAATTGAATAAAAGCATTTCGTTTAGTAATGCCGATGCCTAATCATAGTAATAGTTTTTTTTATTGCCGTTTATGTCCCATAATTGGGCAAAGGCATCCCCTTGTTGTTTCCAGCTATTTCGATCTTGAGCTACTTCTTTCCAATCCTTGTCAAACGCAAACAGATCGTTACTACATCGAAACGATCAAGGGGAAGGCCTAAAATGTTAATGAAACTTTTTTTGTTATATAGCTGTTAAGCCTGGGCAACATATCCTTCCTACTAAAATGATAAATGCGAAAGTAAGTTTGTACATTTGTTTGTTACCACTTCACGCTTAAACCACTGAACCTATTTAGATGAAATTTAATATGGATACAGTTTGATACCCAGGGAAGGACATGGGATAGTTTTTATCCCGAAATTCCCACGGGGAGCGAAACCCACGGGCACAGCTAGTAAGGTATAATTGATTTTGGAAAATAAAACCCCTGATGCAGAACCATTATGGTTAAACTATAAGAAATATAAAAAGCGGCCAAGTGCGAGTCGGACTCGCCCATGAAGGGTTCCGTAGTAGCAAATAACATAATATAAAAGTCTTGTAGTATGTTTTTTTTTAATTTTTATATTTGAGTTGATTGAATGAAAGGTAAATTGCCGTTTATGATTTATGACGTATTAAAAAAAAACTACTTACTAGATATCGTTCAAACCAATTTTCGCTGGTAGTTTTTATGGTAATGAACATCATGTATTTTTTTTAGTTTTATAATTCCCTTATTTTAGAAGTTACGGGGGGGGACACACACTTTTTTCCACTTTGGAAGTGTCTCCCGCGCAAAGTATTCAGTTTAGAAAAAAATGATATTAGAAACCTCAATATCATTTTTGAAGACCTATCCATAGATACCCCACACGTATGGGTTTGATGAAAAATAAATTTTTGAGTTTCAGTTCTAAGTATGGGGAACCCCCAAAATTTATTGTTTTTTTTCTATTTTTGTGTCAAAACCTTAATGCGGTTCACATAATACATCTACTTACCAAGTTTCAACAGTATAGGTCTTATAGTTTCTGAAAAAAGTGGCTGTGACATACGGACGGACAGACAGACAGACATGACGAATCTATAAGGGTTCCGTTTTTGCCATTTGGCTACGGAACCCTAAAAATGACGCATTAGCAAAAGTTATTCAGCCTGATGAGCATTTTCCAGAGTCATAAATTACTAATATAATAATAACTGCCTCCGTGGTGTAGTGGTTAGAGCGTTGTAGGCTCATACCGATTCCCGGCGGGGACAACGACTTTGTGTTGTTGTCCTAGTTTGGTAAGGGCATTGTAGGCTGATCACCTGATTGTCTGATAAGTAAGATGATCCGTACTTCGGAGGGCACGTTAAGCCGTCGGTCCCTGTCACTGTCTTTGATATTGTTCGTTACCTAAAACCATGTCAGAGGCCTTTAAGGCGGTTTAAAAACTCACTAGTGTTAGTCACTAACACACACGATAAGAAGAAGAGTCATAAAGTCCACGCGAACGAAGTCGGCTAGTTAATAATAAATGTTTATTTATTTTCATAATTGTAAAAACATACTTCTTTTAAATGAATGATAAAAAAATCAACGTCGGCATACGATTGTGATTCAAAACAAAAGGAAATAAACGAAAACATATTTTTATTGTTTCGCAAATGAAAGTGATTTAAATAAAGGGAGCGTAAGGTAAACAAAAATATTTATATTGAAGTCTATTGTTTTTTTTTTGTATTTAACCGACCTCCAAGAAGGAGGAGGTCATCAATTCATCGCGATCCAAAGATTACTTATGTCCATGGTATAATAAAAAAGGTATTCTCTTCCCGAGATGGAACTTGACTACGTCACAAAGTGTTGCCACTGATTGTTCTTTTCAGTAAATTTAAGGACTTTCTCAAATAAAATTATGAATATTAAATAAAGTAACTTAGCTATTTAGTATCTCGCGATTCTCGCGTAATTCATCGATTCAATATTTTATAAATTTATATAGTGGATTATTAATTCGAAATTGGTATATAAAGTTCAAAAGTGCATTACGCTCGGGTAATTCAATTTCACACAGTGGCAACATATCAAACTGATGACGTAGTCAAGTTCCACCTACGTCATCAGCTGTCACGGGAAGAGAATACCTTATTTTATTATACCATGCATATACAATCTAACGATTTAGAAAATTCTTTTATTGTTTGAAAATGCATTATTTTATTAAAATTGTTTGTGTAGTGTCCCCAAACTGAAGGTGATGTCAGTTTTTAGTAAAATGGTTTTTAGAAAAATTATTCTCTTTCCTGACCTTTGGTACAAACGATGGGAAACGTTAGGGCTAGAAATTAAATAAAAATGATGGGTATGGCTGATAGCAGGGTAAACTTGCTAGGTGGTCCTATACCGTCTTATTATAAAACGCAGACTAACTTTGTTACTAGGTTTAAACCATTAACCAACCAAATCAAGTTGACGTCTAGTAATATGCCATTGTCTCATCTGAAAATGTCAACTTTAATTGGTCGGATAATGGTTTAAACTTAGTAACAAAGTTAGTCTGCGTTTTATAATAAGACGGATAGAATTTTTATCTAAACCGGTTGTATAGTCTGGGGGTTACCGTTCCTTTACCGCCAATACTAGACACAATAGTAAGACAATGAACGTGGACATTTATTAATGTCGTGCGGCTTTACCGGTTAAGACGGTTTTTAGTTTTGAAAAATTATTGAATTTGCCTAGCAAATAAACTTGCCATTTATTTATTTATTTAACTTCATACACAAGTACAAGTGTAATGGCGGACTTAAAGCCTAAGGCCTTATCTACCAGTCAACCAAACGGGTGATGTGGATATAAATAGGGTCGTTCGAGATTAATGTAAGCCTAGACCATACCACGCCTACCCATCGCCTTATAAACATAATTATTTCTGTTCCTTGTCACGAGATGGCGCTATAGGTAATAATTAAAACATTAAAATTGTTTATTACTGTTATTTAAATAAAGTGGTAGGTACTCTTATTAATTAAGAATGTCTTATATGAAATGCAATAAATATTAAGGACATTCAAAACTTTCTTTGTCAGTTTTTGCTAGTCGTGTGTGCTGCCATCTCTGTGTGCCTACCCGCAACTCTAGTTTTGCCTACTTATGGGCCCTCCAATATTTTCTATGGCGTTGGGTATCTGCTACGTTGGTAATTATATATCTTTGACAATACTGACGCCTACCACTCAACATATACCGAACTAATGGCCGACGGAAACCCATCCTCGGC
The DNA here is from genome assembly GCA_963555685.1 of Acrobasis consociella. Lineage (NCBI taxonomy): Eukaryota > Metazoa > Arthropoda > Insecta > Lepidoptera > Pyralidae > Acrobasis > Acrobasis consociella. The sequence goes on from OY743106.1 coordinate 4,174,619, forward strand.
CTGCTGACGTCACATCCAGACTGAAAGCAAACATGTCAGCTGTTGCATAAACACTTCACGTCAATGTCTGGTGTTCTTAATTGAACCAGTTATGGGCCGTCAATGTTATGACAGTGTGCTGCTATTAAAGGTTATATTTAGAGGAATCCATCGAGGGAATTGGCAATAACCGGTCAAGTGCGAGACGGACTCTCGTACGAAGGGTACCATGTTTATCCCTACTAAATATTATAATTCTCATGCTGTTCGGGGAGAAATAAAAAAAATTTGAATGTACCAGCTGCTTTTCTTCCCGCGCAGATGGTAAAAGCCGATCGAGGGAATGGGCAAAAATGCGAATCATGTTAACAGGCGATGCGGCTAGCAACCCATCACTGTATTGATTGCTTTTCCATCTTCTCGCCCACCATAACGCTAAAAGTGGCTTTTGGGTCTTGCGGCCCTGGGCTCTACATAGAACCGCAAGACCCAAAATGCTCTGTCTAGCCCCATTAGGGATAAAGACGTGATAGTATGCATGTATGTAAATATTATAAATGTGAAGGTGAATTAGTATATTTGTTCGTTACCGCTTCACGCTTCAACCCCTAAACCTATTTCAATGAAATTTGATATGGTTATAGTTTGATATCCAGGTAAGGACATAGGATAGGTTTTATCCAGAAATTCCAACGGGGAGCGAAGCCTACAGGCACAGCTAGTTATCTTTAAAAATCACGTTTTTTGTATTCCAAAGTTCCTATGGCCACGTTCCAGCTCAACAAACCGGGAAATAGGTCAAATTGAACTTTAACATTTTATTAAAGACAGATCTCGGGACATTTGAAACGAAATAAAAGTCTGAAACAAGTTATTATTAAAAATGTGTTTTAAAACAAGCTTTATCTAAAGACTCTTCTTAAAACGAATCAAACGAGCCCAATCTCGATGGACTTGCGTAGTTTCATATCAGCTACATGTTATATAATATTGTATTGTCATGCTACGAGTATATACGTATGCGTGCTCTCAGCTCAATCGGAAACCGGGAAATCGAACAAATTACTTTAAGGTGTGATTACAGACAGACAGACAGACAACGGGACAGGTGAAACTAAATAAAAGCCCGAAAAAAAGAGAACTGTGTTTTTCCCTACTGCCGTCCGAATCGACAAATTACAAAAAGTTCTTGGGCGATTCGACCGCGGTGCAAAAGGACCCACCATTTAGCGCTCTTGGGCGATACGCTCCGCGTAATGACTCGAAAAAATATTTATTCCATTAAGTTAATGATACCGACACAACAGTTTTTAGCCAAAATATATCATAAACGAAGAAAACTGTTCATAATTATAGGTCGATTAATTGTTCCACGACACCGTAAAACACTTCGTCAAGTCATTATAGTGATGGCGTGACGGTACCTAGTTCGGAACAGTGACTAGTTGCTGTTATTAGTGACAAATTACGCGGTGTTAGGGGCGGGGGGGGGGGGAAGGTCAGGGGTGCCGAAACTAGATCACCACAAAAAGTAGGTCAGAAGCCTACGAGTGTTAAATCGGTTTATGTTAATTAATATACATATACACTATCACTTTCTTACCAATAAGGCACACAGCGCATTTTGGATCTTGCGTGACATGCCATGAATGCCATGACAGGATAAAGATGATAAAACGTTATATAGTGTATTCATATTTACATTACATTATGTAAATAGGGATACACTATATACACTATATTTCAAAAACTACTGAACCGATTTTGATGAAATTTTGTAGGCATGTAGGAAATATCAATATAATTTTTAAGTTCATTGGGCATCAAAATCGGTTCAGTAGTTTTTGAAATATTAATAAAAATGTCGTTGGCGCGCTCACACCAAATCGGAACGGTTTGTGAGCACGATAACATTGATGTTATCGCTCCATAATGGCAATGGGCGGGACACACAGCGCGACGAACCGATGGTCGATGGGGTGAAAAGGTTCTCGAATGGCAATCGAAGCGTAGGACAACCATACAAGGTGTTCTGACGACCTGACCAGGGTCGCTGGAAGGCGCTGGATGCAAGCCGCTCTAGATCTGTCATTTTGGAAATCCTTGGAAGAGGTCTATGTCCAGCTGTGGACGTTATGCGGCTGAAATGATGATGATTTACATAATATCCATACTGATATTATAAATGTGAAAGTAACTCTGTATGTTACCTCTTTACGCTTCAATTATCCGATTTAGATGAAATTTTCGTATGGACATAGTTGGAGGTTTAGGGAAGGACACATAATAGTTTTTATCTCAAAAATCATCCATTAAGGAAATGAAAAGAGTGGAACTTTGTATGGGAGATCTCTAGACTTTCTTACAAAGTACTAGGTAAATTTACGCAAACGAAGTCGCGAGTTAAGTTAGAGTATAAATTAAAACTTGCCATCAAGAGCTATTACCCTATCTCAATTATTTTCAGGTTTTCAACCATGTTAATGCCACAAAGTACCAAGACTGTTCACGCGGATTCATTACGCATATAAATAAAACGTATATTTTTATAATTTTATAACGCAAACAGTAGTTTAAAAGCGATTACATATATTTAATTACGACTTCCGTTGCATGAGAAATTAGCGTTGTATAAACGAGTTATACGTGAATTACGCATGTTATAAAATTAAACATTAAAGGTATTTTGTAACTCGAATCAGTACAAGAAAATACAAGACCAAAAAGAGTGGAATGTTTTCTACTCCTTTTTTTTGCTGACAGTTTTTCCGTCCAACGGGGCTTAGCTATCCAGCGAGAGAATACTGCCATTTTGGGCAAATTGCCTTGATACAGAGGTTCTGATGTAATTTTCTATTTATATAGGTTTTTTTTATTGAAGTTTTAAATAATAGAAAAAGTAAAAACTAAATAAATAACTAACTACAACTAAATATGTCATCATCATTATCATCAGGTGTTTTTGTCTCCACTGCAGGAGCACGACTCTCTCTGTACTACCAGAGTCATACTTGGCCAGAGCAGCCAGAGCATTTGGCCTACATTCTTCATGCTGGCCAGACGGGTTGGAGAAATCCTATTGATGTATAAAAGCTTTGTGTAGCTTGTATTTTACCGTGTGGATTCCGGCACAGTAGAATAGGACCACTCCAAGTCTTCCTGTGGATGTCGTAGATGTTGACTTAGAACATTTTAATGTGTGTTATTAAATAAACCAATTACATCGGTCAAATTTCGATACAAAACTAAATTTAATAAAAAAAATTTAGAAGCGTCCGATGACCTTAATATTAAGGTCAGTGGTGCTAAGTCATTACCACAAGTAATGTTAATGCAAGTAAATGGTAATGAGCACTCTAGGAAAAAAACGTAATTTGATGAAGTTTGTTTTGTTCTAATTTCAAAGATATTTGTTAAAATATTCATTTAAATCTGAAGGTGAAGTATGTCTGAGTTTAAAAAATCACACATCTTATAATCTAGTACCTGGGAGACCCAGCTTCGATCAATTGAACACGCCAAGAAAAAGGGATTATTTAAAAAAATAAAACCTTACCAAATCGATTTTTAAGCCTTGGAATAATACCCTGTACCTACAATATTTTTTATCAAAATCGTTGGAGTCTTTTTCAAGATCCTCAAGATATAGCCCAGTGATGCTCGAATGCGTACTTTACATCATCATCATCATCATTTCAACCGCATAACGTCCGCTGCTAAACATAGGCCTCTCCCAAAACATTTCAGAATGACCGATCAAGAGCGGCTTGCATTCATCGCTTTATAGCGACCTTGGTCAGCTCGTCTGACCACCTTGTGGTTGGGAGTCCTACGCCATGCTTACCGACATCGGCCATCCGTTCGTTGCGCTGACAGACGCATAGTGCTGTAACCACTTAGCCTTAAGCTGCAGGCGCCTAAAGCGGCCTCCAGAAGGCGAAAACGGTGGAGAAGGACAAGGACGGGGAACGGGAACGCATATTGCGCGAAACTCTAGGACTTTCCGTTCTGTATGTAGATGATTGTCAATGTTCTACGTTAGATTTTTTTTTAAATAAATAAATATATTGGGACAAATTACACTGATTGAGCTAGCCCCAAAGTAAGTTCGAGACTTGTGTTATGGGATACTAACTCAGCGATACTATATTTTATAACAAATACATATACATATAGATAAACATCCAAGACCCCGGACAATTTGAAAAAGGCCATTTTCCAACTTGCCCTGACCGGGAATCGAACCCAGGACCTCTGGGTGGCGGACTAGCATGGTGACCACTACGCCACGGAGGTCGTCAAATGTCTAACGCCAGTATTAGCTATACACATTTGACTAGAAATAAATAGGCGTATCCTTCACCAGACTTTATACCTAAAATTCTATTCCCTTCTTGTGAGTAATTGTCTTATCTTCTTATTCGCCGGTTGACTGGAAGATTGTTTTACGGGATTAGTCCGCCGTTGTCAATTTATTCTATTTTTATTGTATGTAATTGTGTTTTTTCATAGTACAATAAAGTTATTACAAACAAAACTGAAAACCACTACACGTACGAAGGTGACAAAAACGGCTCTTACACAACTTCCAGGCACATAATTTACGCAACCGAAAAATAGCTCCGGCAATGCATTTCCGTCACAGGGCTGTATTACCATAATTTTCTCATTACCCGACCCCCGAGCCCTACGGCGGCCCCGTAGCCTACCGAATTCTTGGTGAAAACGCTCAGCACGTTTCGGCGCCGAAAATATATATTGCTTCCGCGTGTGACGCGGCCCTTATATATTTTCGGGAAATGTGATTCGGTTTGGAGATTAGGGTGGACATGCACAATGGACTATAAGTGGACTGTACTTTTTGTAACTCCCGATGCAAAAAGAGGGGTGTTATAGGTTGACATGGTGTTATATGTGTGTGGCATCGTAGCTCTCGAACGGATGCACCGATTTCGATGCGGTTACCAATGAATCATATGCAATGCAATTTAATTATAGGATAATTGATATACATATGTTAATTTTCTTAAATTATCTCGATATTATAAGTACTTACTCTTTACTTTATTATATATATTATTTATGTATATTATTTATGTATGCTTATATGTAAGTTTATCTTAGTTGTATTTGTGTAGTTTACATTTATATATTATTTGTACAGTACCATTCTGTTTTATATTGTACCACTTCTACCCCAAATGCTTAATAAGTAAACATTCCTCTCAATTACTGGCCGGTTGACTGGAAGAGATCCCTATACGGGATAAGTCCGCCGTTGTATGTTTACTTTTCTGATTTGTATGTGTTCTTTCTTTTGTACAATAAAGCTTTATAATCAAACAAACAAACAAACTTTTTACGTGAAAACAAGTTTCTTTGCAGTGTTGATGAAAATTAGAGGGCTATGCTCGTTGTTTCTCTTCATGATCGAATCAGAAATTAGGAAGTTCGTAGGAGAACAAAAGTCACTGACTTAGCCCAGCTGATTAGCTCGTTGAAGTGGCAGTGGGCGAGACACAGTCCACCAAACCGATGGCCGATGGTGCAAAAAGTTTCTCGAATGGCGACCGCGTACTAGCAAGCGAAGCGTAGGACACCAATCCACAAGGTGGTCTGACGTCCTGTCCAAGGTCGCTGGAAGGCGCTGAATGCAGGTCGCTTTCGAGTTTTAAGATTAATGCAATATAGGTATTGCTTTCATTTTCCTCAAGTTTGTAGACAGACAAATTACCTTTACGTAAATTATTCATACTATGAATACCATTGGAGACCTCTCCGTGCGTTAAAACAATGGAAGGTCGATGCAATGATAATAATTAGGTAACTGAACAATGATGATCCGGTAGAGCTATGACTGCAGAAAAAAATGACCTCAAAAAGCAAGAGGTTAATGAATAAAAAGATTTTGCTTGTAGATTTGTATCTCGAGGACGATTGACCGCAAAATAGAAGCTAAATTTATAATAGATGAGAATTATGTGTTCATATTTTTATCTGGAACAATTTTTGTTATGGCGTCATTTTTATATTTCTTGCAGTTAAGCTGGACCATTACGGTTCTGCTCTGCATCAGGTGTTCCATTTTCCAAAATCAATTATACCCTATATGTTGCCTAGGCTTAACAGCTGTATAACAAAAAAGTCCAGTATTTCCGGAGATTAGCGTGAACAAACAGACAGTATTTTTTTTTTCTTACTCTATTACTGTTTCCATCGCCCCAAATTGTTTTTTGGGAAATATATTCATTGTACAGATACATTTTTTAATAAGCTACGGGTTAGTCCATTTTCAAGACGACATGGAAAATACTCAACCGACAAGAACCTAGTATAAAAAGTTATGGACTATATCAGATATCTGTATATATCTATATATACCTATTTGACGACCTCCGTGGCGTAGTGGTCACCATGCTAGTCCGCCACCCAGAGGTCCCGGGTTCGATTCCCGGTCAGGGTAAGTTGGAAATGGCCTTTTTCAAATTGTCCTGGGTCTTGGATGTTTATCTATATATGTATTTGTAATAAAATATAGCATCGTTGAGTTAGTATCCCATAACACAAGTCTCGAACTTACTTTGGGGCTAGCTCAATCAGTGTAATTTGTCCCTATATATTTATTTATTTATTTATATTTATATATTTATCCTTGGGAGCACACTAAGTCCAGCAGTGGACGTTATGCGGCTGAAATTATGATGAAAGACTAGCTGCCCCCCGTGTTGTTAATCCAGGGTGTCAGCTACCTGCATACCAAATTTTATCAAAATTAGTCTAACCGTTTGCGCGTGAAGAAGTAACAAACATACACACACACTCACAAGCTTTTGCCTTTGTGGCGTATCACTACCTACTTATTCGCCACTACTTGCACCAGCTCCGCTTATGCCGCTTGGACCACACCCCAAGATCGTCCGCTGTATGACGTAGTGTGACGTAGCCGCCGCCGTCGCTGTTCATCGCCTGCGCGCCCCTCTCCTCACACTCCGCCTACCGCACTCGGCTCGATCGCGCGTGCACCTCGCTTTATGTACCGCCGCTAGCTTTGTGTTTTAATATTGTCATTTTACTTTACGTTCATCTATCATTAAATCTTATTTCTTCTTTTCATAAAATTCTTCATTCTTAGTTTTCCTTCATTTCATCTTCCTAATCAGTGCTTTCTATCGCAACTGCTTTCCGCAAACCTTATTAATTTAGTGACACCTACATTGAGATTTAAGTGGAATAGTTAGGTTTAGTTATAGGACTAAATACAAGCTGCCCACATCTGGTGACCCATCGACGAAGCCAAGGATTTGGTTTGGATTTGAACGACGCTAACGGACAAGAAGACAAAGAAATTTTAAGGCGTTGGTCTTAGGTGGTGGTCCAAGTGAAAACCGGTGAGCGATTTTTTATTCTGTTAAATAACTATGGCTGACGAAGACATTAAAAATACAAGTGCTGCTGATATCGGTGTTGAAGTATTACGAGTAGGTGTTAAAGTACCGCCATTTTGGCCAGAGGAACCTGCCCTTTGGTTCGCTCAGGTGGAAAGCCAATTTGTTTTGTCAAGAATAACTACAGATGAGACTAAGTTCTGTTATTTAGTAGCACAGTTAGATCACCAATATGCCGCTGAGGTTAAGGATGTGATTACTAACCCACCCGTTACAGACAAATATGGCAAACTTAAATCAGAGCTTATCAAGCGATTATCAGCATCAAAAGAGAAACGCATTAAACAACTAATCATGCACGAAGAGCTGGGTGACAGGAAGCCGTCACAGTTCCTACGTTATCTTGAAGGTCTGGCAGGCCCATCAGTTCCTAGGGATTTTTTGGCTACTCTATGGTCAAATAGGTTGCCGCAGACTATTCAAACTGTAATTGCTTCACAGAGTGACCTTCCACTAGAAAAGTTGGCTGAATTAGCAGATAAAGTCTACGAGATTGCTCCCTCAACCCCTCAAGTAGCAAGCACCTCTACTGCAGCACCAGCGTCGTCATATGAAGACTTGGCTAAGCAAGTTTGTGAACTCACAAGGCAAGTAGCTAATCTCACCTCACGCCTGGAGAACAACGGTCGCTCACGCTCATATATTCGCAGGTACAATCGCTCTCGTAGCCGTTCTAGACCTAAACAACCACCACCAGACCATCCGCATTGCTTCTACCATTTCACTTATGGTGCAAACGCGAAGAAGTGTAAGAGTCCATGCAGCTTCTCGGCGGAAAACTCCCAGGGCAGTCGGAAGTAGCGGCCTATGACTGCCCATCACCATCAACTACAGGCCGTCTTTTCGTCACTGACCGTAAGACCAAAATGCAGTTTCTCATTGACACTGGCTCTGATCTTTGCGTTTTTCCGCGGTCAGCGTTAAAGACGCCTCACAAGAAATCTAGTTTTGAACTTGTAGCTGCAAACAACACAGTCATAAACACATACGGTCCAGTAAAACTTCATCTCGACTTTGGACTTCGGCGCGACTTCGTGTGGAACTTCACTGTAGCTGATGTATACCGACCAATCATTGGAGTTGATTTCCTTACTTACTACCACTTACTCGTAGATTGCAAACACCAGCGCCTGATCGACGGTATCACTTCCCTCTCAGTGCATGCTGTGCATTCGGTACCATCTGACGACATCGCCTCAGTCAAAGCTGTCACTGGTGATACTGAGTTTCATGAAATCTTACGCGAATTTCCGGAAATCACACGACCTGCAGGTATGCATTCTCCAGCAAAACATAATACGCTTCACTATATAAGAACCACACCTGGACAGCCAGTCTCCTGCAGGCCACGACGTCTTGATCCTGTCCGAGCTCAAGCTGCGAAAAAAGAGTTCGATGACATGTTGGCAAACGGTACAGCCAGACGCTCAGAAAGCCCTTGGTCTTCGGCTCTTCACCTAGTCAAGAAGAAGGATGACGGATGGAGACCCTGCGGCGACTACAGGGCACTCAACGCTAGGACAATCCCTGATCGCTATCCCATCCGACATATTCACGACTTCTCTTATCAACTGTCGGGTTGCTCTATTTTTTCAACAGTCGATTTGGTGAAGGCGTATAATCAGATCGCTGTAAATCCGCCTGATATACCGAAAACCGCTATCACAACGCCCTTCGGATTGTTCGAGTTTCCCTACATGACCTTTGGATTGAGAAACGCCGCTCAAACATTCCAAAGGTTCATCGATGAGGTACTGTCAGGTATGAATTACTGCTACGGGTATATTGATGACATACTTATATTTTCATCCAGCAAGGAAGAGCATAAGAAGCACCTGCGTCAGCTGTTTGAGCGCCTTAAGCAGTATGGCATACTCATCAACACTTCGAAGTGCTCATTTGGTCAAAAAGTTGTCAATTTTTTAGGATACCAAGTCTCTGCCGCTGGATCTAAGCCGCTTGATTCAAAGGTCCAGGCCGTCAAGGAGTTTCCCGTCCCTAAGACCGTCAAAGAACTTCGCCGCTTTCTAGGGATGCTGAACTTTTATCGTCGGTTCATTCCTGACGCTGCTAAACTCCAGGCACCGTTAAATTTACTGCTACAGGGACCCAAAATCAAAGGTTCTCACCCAGTGGAGATGACTCCAGAGTTAATTAAATCCTTCGAAGACTGCAAATCTTCACTTTCTCAAGCCACACTTCTCGCTCATCCAGACTATACAGCAGAACTCGCCATTGTCACAGACGCTTCAGATACTGCAATCGGTGCGGTGCTTCAACAACGTAAAGGTAATGTTTGGCAACCATTAGCATTCTACTCTCATAAGCTGTCAGCTACACAAAAGAAGTATAGCCCTTATGATCGAGAGCTGCTAGCAGTATACGAGGCCATCAAGTACTTCCGTCACATGGTAGAAACTACATTGTTTACTATTTATACTGATCACAAACCTCTTACCTTTGCCTTTGCTACAAGTAAGCAGGATTGCTCTCCAAGACAGTTCCGGTACCTAGATTTTATCTCCCAGTTTAGCACCGATATCAGATACATACCAGGCAAAGAAAACGTGGTGGCTGATGCTCTGTCTCGCGTCGAAGAAATTACTACTATTGACTATCAGGCTCTTGCAGAAGCTCAGGATAAAGATCCAGAACTGCAAAACCTTCTTAAAAAAGGTTCATCACTGAAGCTCAAGAAGATGACAACTCAATGTAGTAACATACCGGTATACTGTGATGTATCCCAGCAATCACCTAGACCGTACGTAACTCAAGAATTCCGCAAACAAATTTTTGACATGATACACAGCTTACACCATCCAGGAACTACTGCTACAATACGACTGGTCACTCAAAGATTTGTTTGGCCTGGGATTCGTAAAAATTGTAGAGAGTGGGTCAGGCAATGCATAAATTGCCAAAAATGCAAAATTTTCCGCCATACCAAAACCCCCCTATCTCCTTTCCTTCCCCCTTCCTCGAGGTTCTCTCATATACACCTCGACATTGTAGGGCCATTACCTATTTCTCATGATTACAGATATTGCCTCACGGTCATCGACAGGTTTACGCGGTGGCCTGAGGCATTTCCACTCAAGGAGATAACGGCAGAGTCCTGTGCTGCAGCCCTGGTGTCCGGGTGGATCGCGCGGTTTGGTTGCCCAGCCCGGGTAACCACAGACCGCGGTCGGCAGTTCGAGAGCCACCTGTTCAAGTCTCTCACTGCGTTGGTTGGCGCTCATCACATTCGCACCACTTCTTACCACCCAGCTGCTAACGGCCTCGTCGAGCGGATGCATCGGCAGCTGAAGGCAGCAATCATGTGCAACACCTCTTCTCAGTGGACTGAAGCTCTCCCACTGGTGCTTCTCGGTATGCGCAGCTCCTGGAAGGACGACCTACAGACATCACCTGCAGAGTTGATATACGGCGAACCCTTAAAGCTACCAGGCCAGTTTCTATCGCCGAAGGAAGACTACACCACAGCTGATGTCAACCTGTATGCCACACGTCTCCGCTCTCACATGGCCAAACTCACACCAAGGCCTACTTCTTGGCACATATCGAACTCGTCGCCTTTCTACATTCCACATGACTTGTCTAACTCACCTCATGTTTTCTTGCGACAAGATAGAGTTCGAAGTTCCCTAGAACCACCCTACGCCGGCCCCTTCAAGGTCATTGAAAGAAAGCCTAAGTACTTCACCATAGACGTCCAAAACAAAAAGGTCAACGTCTCTGTTGACAGGCTCAAACCGGCATATATGGCAAGAGAAGTAACTGAAAAAACTACAGTTCCGGTCCCCACTACCGTTCCAGCAGAGAGGAAAACACGCAGCGGGCGCCGTGTCAAATTTACTGATTTCTATCGACCGTAGTCACGGTCTGGCCGGGGGGAATATGTGGCGTATCACTACCTACTTATTCGCCACTACTTGCACCAGCTCCGCTTATGCCGCTTGGACCACACCCCAAGATCGTCCGCTGTATGACGTAGTGTGACGTAGCCGCCGCCGTCGCTGTTCATCGCCTGCGCGCCCCTCTCCTCACACTCCGCCTACCGCACTCGGCTCGATCGCGCGTGCACCTCGCTTTATGTACCGCCGCTAGCTTTGTGTTTTAATATTGTCATTTTACTTTACGTTCATCTATCATTAAATCTTATTTCTTCTTTTCATAAAATTCTTCATTCTTAGTTTTCCTTCATTTCATCTTCCTAATCAGTGCTTTCTATCGCAACTGCTTTCCGCAAACCTTATTAATTTAGTGACACCTACATTGAGATTTAAGTGGAATAGTTAGGTTTAGTTATAGGACTAAATACAAGCTGCCCACACCTTTATAATATTAGTATGATGACGATGATGCTATGACTCCCATGCTGGTCTGGGAGCAATAAAAAAAACTTAGAATGTACCACTGCTTCTCTTCCCACGCAGATCGTAAAAGCCGATCGAGGGAATGGGCAAAAATGCAAATCATGTTAACAGGCGATGCGGCTAGCAACCCATCACTGTATTGATTGCTTTTCCATCTTCTCGCCCCCCATGACGCTAAAAGTGGCTTTTGGGTCTTGCGGCCCTGGGCTCTGCATAGAACCGCAAGACCCAAAAGGCTCTGTCTGCCCCATTAGGGATAAAGACGTGATTGTATGTATGTATGACGATGATGATGATTTTTGACCCTTTACGTTGATTTTTGGAATATCAGAAATCTTTCATCTGACCGGCGTCTTCTATAATTCTGAAATATGTAAATTTATATTCCTGAATAACTGAAACCCGGACTGACTGATTGAAATTCTGGGTCCCTTCTGTTAATTAAGATAAATGGATCGCGAATGACCATCTGAACTTTGAGGGGTCTGTTTATTATACGTATACACTTTGAGCCCAGTCTGTAAATGTAATTAATTTAGGCGCTTGTCTACAGAGTACATCAAGGACATTTCCACTAAATTTCCTTTTTAAAGAAAAGTACACTCTCATCTACTAAAATAATAACCCCTTTAATTTTCACCATCATCATTCATTGTTTATACATTATAGATTGTATGTTTAACTTTATTTATATGTCAACGAAAATGTATAAACTTAGGATTTTTTACAATACCTATGATATGTATACAATTCCGAAGCTAATAAGGAAATGTATTAAATATTGTTCACATTTTCTGGGAAATGTATAAATTTCCTAGGAATTGTATACATTTCCAATATCGTATTAGGAAATGTTTACAACGAATGCTTTCTACGAATAAAACAACTTTACCACGGAGTGTAGGTTAGGTTCGTTAGGTTTCCTGTGACAAGCTTAGGGCGAAAATAACACAGACACAAAAACAACTTTGCTGTGGAATGTAGGTTAGAACGAAGGGGAATTTCTGTACTTGCAACATCCTTAGCATCTAGAACTCTCGGACAAACATTAATCTGAGATCTAGAATACAATTGTTTTATGATACCGTTCTTGATACCAATTTGATAGAGCGTTTATTACATTTCCGACAGCTACTTAGGAAATGTATAGATTACCTAGGAAATGTGACTAATAAATTAATTTACACATTTCCGGGCGGTTTTAGGAATTATATACATTTTCCAGGAATTGTATACAATGACAGATTACAGACATTTCCGTTAACATATATATTAAACTACAGGAGCACGACCCTCTCTGTACTACCAGAGCCATACTTGGCCAGAAGAGCCAGAGGACTTGGCCTACACTCTCCTTGCTAGCCAGACGAGTTGGAGAGGTCTCATTGATATTAATAAGCTTTGTTAAACTTGTATTTCCTAAGTCGCCTTCTACGACATCCACGGAGGGACTGGAAGTGCCCCTATTCCATTATGCCGGAGCAACAAAATCTGTTTTTCTTTAACAAAAACACAGACGGACAGACACTAGCGTCAAACTTATAACAACTTATAAACAGACCTTTTACCATCAGGAGGCTCGCTTGCTCGTTTGCCGACATAAAAAATAAAAAAAAAAAAAAAAAAACTCATCTTCCTCATCGTGGGTTAAAAATGCTTTTTCCTCCTCCTCTATTTTGGCTTCTGTATAAGAAAGAAAAACCACAAAATATACCAGCTCTTCCTCCCGTACAGACTATCAAATCAGTTTTCATTTTATCAAGCTCACCGCAATTATGCACTTCACTAAGAATGATGTCATTGTTTTTATAAGGTGAGGTGCCTTTGCGATCGTAATTATGATAAATTATGAGGTCAACCTCAAGATCACTTCAAGAAAATACTCGAATAGGTGAATCATACCAGGAAAAACTATACCTTTTCAAGGATAACTTATTTACATTGCTTAGGGCAGATTCGACCAAACTAGTAATTTATTACGAGAGTAATAACAAAATACTCTAGAGTAAGCTGATTTTGGGTTTTACAATTACTAATCCAAGAATAAGATGTCTTTGCAGAGTAAGCTATTATATATCTCCTTTGGATTCCCCGTGAATCTTCTTTTCACTCCGATCCTTTGTGAGGCTTGCGTGGGGATATAGATCTAACACGTAGAGGCCCTTTAAAGAAGTTGATGAGATGTGGCGGTCCCGCCAAAATCAATTTCTGGAAATATCTATGAAAGGTGTACCCTTGAATAGCATTCGGCAGGAGAAAGATCTATTGGGGAAGGTTATGGGTTATAGAACGAAATTGGGATGGACTGGTGCTGGGATATTGCAATAGAAACGTCACCTGCCATAATCATGATTATTCTTTATCCTTTTTTATTTTATAACATATGTTTATAACTAACATAAGTATAAAAAGTAAAATACATGATAAAGATTTGAAAAAGAAAAAAAATATTACAAATCACTATAAAGAACCTAACATGGCTACCCGCTGGCAGCAGGGCAAGGCCCAAGCTACAGGCGGTTAGGGCACCAGAGGGAGAAACCTCCTGACAATGCGTAATAATGGTTATTATAGTAACGTGCGAAAGCGGTATAGTTACGCATAATTCCACATGGCCACCGAGCTTCAGCTATATACAACTCAAAACTCGCTAGGTGGCTAAATCAAGGGGTAGATAATATTGTCATAGTGTATCTTTACCCATGTCCTTAAGTGTATTTCATAATGAAATCCACAACGGTATACTTTTACCCGGCGGCGATGTTAAAACTATACAACTTTTACGTTTCGGCGTAAAGTATAGTTCTACAAAATACAAAAAGTATGAAAGAGGTATTAAAGTACCCATCTATTTTTGTACACACGTACTGACACTATATAACGTGGAAGGGATATACCCGTAATAAATAAAACCACAGGCTATACTAGATCACTAGATATAGTATAATAAAATTAAAATGCCAGTCAAAAATTAAAAAAATAAAACGGATTTTTGTAGTAAAATATGCAGTCAATTTGTATTAGAGTGTAAATTTTTTATTGTTATTTTAATTCGATTAAACTATAGTGATCTAGTATAGCCCTGTGTCGATGAATGTCAGCCCAATTAAGTGTGTAGCAAGCCTCACGAAGTTTTTCTTCACCAGGTTGAATCGAGTGATGATAGTTGAAAATAATAGTACGTATGAGGACAAAGAGGTACAAGTCGGCCTAAAGATTTATGGTTGCACGTCTTCGCACTTCTTCGCACGCTTATATTATTTCGTATCAATGAAAAAGTGTCACTTCTGTACTCTTTTTATTACCAGTAAAATACAGTTCGCTGGACAAAGCGAGCTAACGCGGCTGCGGGTGCAAAGTTGAGGTTAATGAAAACTTTACTCAACCAAAGTGGAATGATATTCTGAGCTGAGAGACTTTATTCTGATGCTTGGCGGGTCAGAAACCTAGGATTTTGTAATTTGTTTTTAAACTACGAGTAAAATGCCTTTTTGGGATTTATCGTTAAATGGTAGAATATTCAGCAAACATTTTAATCTGGTAGAAAGCAAACGGCAAATAGTAAACTATTATTAACACGTATAGAGTCAGCTCCTGCCGACATGTTTCGACCTCATCCGAAGGTCTATGTCAGGACGTCGGCAGTAGCTGACTCTATACGTGAGTAACCTGCTTACTCATTTTATGTTTGTGTCTCACGTTAGTTTTAATCAAAAAATAGTAAACCAATTGAAATGTAGGCGAGAAAAATTTCAAATTCTGAAAAAAAATCGGATAAACTTACCAATTCTTTACTTGTTAACATATTTAAACTGCTACTAACCTGTAACAAAAAAAAAACACATTAATACTAGTGTCTCTGTGAGCTGTAAAACTCGCGAGTTTCTTTTTCAATGCCCAAGGCTCAGCCGTTCGAAGTTCTGTAGCACTTGTAAAAAAATTACATGAAATAGGACGTGAACTTCTTTAAATGTACAACAACAAATTTTCACGTTAAGTGTACAATAATTAAGTAAATATATTATATTAAATTATCACGTGTTCAAGTGGAGAGCGTAGGCCAAGTCCTCTGGCTGCTCTGGCCAAGTATGGCTCTGGTAGTACAGAGAGGGTCGTGCTACTGCAGTGGAGACTAAAAGACCTGATGATGATGATAATGATGTGTTCAATTGTTTCTTTTATTTTTCGTTATTTCAATGAGCTGTTGCCAGCTATATCCTATTTATCTTATCCGACTTCCTACTTCCTACTATATCCAACTATCCTATCCTATCCTATCCTACTAATATTATAAATGCGAAAGTGAGTTTGTATATTTGTTTGTTTGTTACCTCCTCACGCTTAAGCTACTAAACCGATTCGGATAAAATTTGGTATGGATATAGTTTGCGACACGGGAAAGGACATAGGATACTCTTTATCCCGAAATTCCCACGAGGATCGAAGCCCGCGGTTACAGCTAGTCCTACTTCCTACTAATATTATAAATGCGAAAGTGAGTTTGTATATTTGTTTGTTTGTTTGTTACCTCTTCACGCTTAAACTACTGAACCGATTTGGATAAAATTTGGTATGAATATAGTTTTAGACTCGGGGAAGGACATAGGGTACTCTTTATAACGAAATTACAGCTAGTCTCTCATAAAATAAATTCAAAGAAAGTAATGCAACTAAATAAGGCACAAAAATGGCGTCAGTCAGAAGGCTTTAATAAAACTGTCGCAATCATGTCCTATTCATCATTATTAGTGTAATTTGAAGGATGACGTATGTAAATATGCGGCGTGATTACTTGCTTTGTGTAAGTTTTCCTTTTTTATGCAAATTATGTTCTGTTCTTTGTGTAATTTCAGTTATTTCGTCTTATTATTAATGGGGGACTAACGTTATGAATCCATGCGTTGGAGCTTTAAGCTTTTTTTAGGGTTCCGTACCCAAAGGATAAAATGAGACCCTATTATTAAGCAACAAATACAAGTACAAATACTAAAAACATAATAAATTGAATACTGAAGTGGGGCTCCCATACACCAAACGTGATTTTTTATAGATAACAATACCCTTTGTGCTAGTGTTTGTCTGTCTGCAACTTCATAACTCCCGAAGGGATGAAGTGATTTTGATAGAGTTTTTTTTTTCTATCTGAAAGGTGATTTGATTAAGCGTGTTTTAGAAAAATATAAAGAAAATACGGAAATATTCATGAAGGTAAGAACAATCTCAATCTTATAAATTAACAGAATTTAATCAATCAGCTTGTTTACGATTAAACAATCCATTTGCAAGTTAATTTAATTTAGTTAAAAAAAAATCCCGTCACCGTCACACCATCTGGTGATAAGTGGCGGAACTACATAATATTCCAACGGATCACGTACAGCTATCGTACGTTCTTACGTTACACGTTCACACACGTACCGCTATCTTTTATTTGCAAGGTTAATTAAAAAACCCAACTTTTCAGCGTTTACACCCAATAACTTTTAAAAAACTGAAACCGATTTTAATCCAATATGGCTAAGAACCACTGCAAAGGAATTTTAAATTGGTCTATCCGTTCGAGCGCTACGGCGGCATAGACAGACATGTCTGTCTGTTTGTGGCAGAGACAAACATTACCGTGAAACTTATAACACCCATCTTTTTTGTCTGGGTGAAAATAGAAACATGTGTTTTACTAAAAACTTGCTAGACTAATAATATAGTATGCAGTATATTCTTTATATCACTGCCAAAGCAAGTTGTTCGAACTCCAGGATGAGTGGCAGCTGACAGACTATAATTAAAAATTGATTAATCAGCTTGGTTACGATTAAACAATCCATTTACTAGTTTATTTGCTAGGCAAATTATATTAAAAATAGCCCCGACACCATCACACCATCTAGTTATAAGTGGCGGAACTACATAATATTCTAAGCGATGTTAGGTGGCGTTGATATTCGCAGCGCCATCTATTGTTTGCAAGGTAAATTACAAAACTTAACTCTGAAGCGTTTAAACCCAATAACTTTTGAAAGACTGAACCGATTTTCATCAAAACATGGCAAAAAATTACCGCAAAGGAATTTTATTTCACATAAAAATATCGCATTGAAATCATGATCCATTCGAGCGCTACTATGCCACCTAAAGACAGGCAGACAGACAGGAAGATCAACGGGCAGACAGACAGACAGACAGACAGACAGGCAGACAGACAGACAGACAGACACACAGACAGACAGGCAGACAGACAGACACACAGGCAGACAGGCAGACAGACAGGCAGACACACAGACAGACACACAGACAGACAGGCAGACAGACAGACACACAGACAGACAGGCAGACAGACAGGCAGACAGACAGGCAGACAGACAGACACACAGACAGACAGACAGATATCAGCGTCAAACTTATAACACCCCTCTTTTTGTGGGGCGGCATAGGAAAATGTCTTGCCTATCACCTTTAAAACCTGTTAATCTAATAATATAGCATGCAGTATGTACTTTATATCACTGCCAAAGCAAGTTGTTGGTACTCCAGGATGAGTGGCAGCTGACAGACTATAATTAAAAATGCCAGCCAACCGAATTTCAGCGCATGACGTAACACAGAATGACATTAGCATATTATTATAAATGATCCTTACAAAAACATTTTCAAGTTTTGTAAATGCCTACATAATATTACGACCTTCGTGGTGTATTGGTAGACTGCCAAACCGCAGGTCCTGGGTTCGATCCCCAGCCAGGGCAAGTTAGAAAATGGTATTTTTCAAATTGTCCTGAGGCTTGGGTGTTAAGTTGTATAATTATTATCGCTGAGAATCTCCTTCAGTCGTGATGTGCCCGACCTAACTTTTTTATGATCTCCTTTCACTTGTTACGATCTTTAGCCTGCGCTAGTCCTTTGGAGATCTTGGTGTTTAGATGTTCTTTTATTTGGTCAGACCATCCTGTAGGACTACGATCCCTTGATATTTTTCCTTCCTATCGGTCACTATTAGTTTCTTCAGGTTATCGGATGTTTTTCTAGTTATATGACCAAAGTATTGAAGTACTCTCTAGAGACAAGTACTGAGAATCCCCTGGTCCTTACTTTCTACGTCCGATTCTATTTGGAAGGCGGGCCTAAAGAACTTTTCTGTGGCCATTAGTAGCATTTGATGTCGTTCGGGCCTGATGACTTACCCGTACGGAGCCTTTGGTAGTCCATTTCACACTCAAAGACCGGTCGTCTGACCTCTTATATCTCTTTTCTCTACTAGATATTGTTAACGTCGGGACGTTCTCTTAGGAGAATTAGGCGTAACGGTTTCCCCTTGCCATCTACACCAGGATATTTAGAATATATTTAATTCCTCTAGGCCGCTGTAGCCTCTCCTCTCCAGGGCAGGCCCTGCAAGGGTTCGGGTTATCATATCCACCGCCCGATACTCGGCATTGTCAGTTCATTTAGCACAACTCAGAAGACACGTGCAGGGTCGTATAAGGTATTTCCTGCAGACGTGAGCGACTTCATATCCTCCACCGTTGAGTTGAGTTCATCATTGAGTTAGTATCCCATAATACAAGAGTAAACTTACATTGGGCTTGTTCAATGAGAGTAATTTGTCCCTATATATTTATTGCTTGTACTGTAAAAAAAGTTATCTGATCTGATGGAAAGTCAATGGTCATCCTAAGTCTATACGCCCTAACCTAACACTTAAGTCACTCAATGACGTGAGTTTTAGGATAGGGCATGTAGTGAAGACTTATGTACATAGATTCACGCAGAACGCTATACTCTATAGTCCTAGTATTAAGTTCTGTAGAAACATTGCACCTTTGTCAAAATGTATGGCCTGTTTGACATACAAAAATACGAAGAAACGCTTCAGGAAAAGATCCACGGAGATGTTTTACTGATTATTTTTATAAAACATGATACGTCCATATTAAGGCACTTAGCTCTTTATTATATAGATTAGCCTGAAACATAATTTAAATAACGATTTTTTTTATCTCCTACAAATTTAGCAATCACCTGATTGAGTTTCTATCGTTATTTTTCCTTTATAAATAAAGTCGGTATAACACCAAAAGGTAAATTCTGCATAACTTTAATTAAAGTCTTTATATATTCAATACCTTCATACATTGTACCTAGATGTATAATACATAAAACATAATTTAGAAGCAAAGTAAGTTGATGATTATACATAAAGTTACATGGTTAAACTTATCGCTAACAACTCTAAATGGCTTTAAAAAAAGGCTAACATAGCTTGATTTATTTATCTTAAGCTCAACTAATTTCGTGGATAAAACACCTTAAAATATGCAAAATTGATTAAAGTAGCTCCGTGTTTATTTTAATTTTCATTACAAAACACAACCTCATTTAACGTAGCAAGATTACCGCCGTTATTAATACAAAAAATCGCGTGCTTTTGCAAGAATTCCTGAGGAACTTTAATAAGGCACTGATAGGGAGAAAATTTAATTGCTGCTCAGCTTGTGATATCACCTTACCTACCTCAAAGATTGGTGCAGTTCTTAGGCGGGAGCGGTTGCACAAACTTACTAGAAAGTGCTTTTGTATAAGCCGTCGGTCTCGGCTGTCATCAGATGCCTTCAGGCAGCTTGAAAAATCTGCCTCTAGTGTTGGCCACTTACATACAAAAAAAACAACAACTGGAAAGTTTTGTGCAATGTGAACAAATTTTAGATTTAATTATGTTTCCTTAAGAAATGGTCCAATCTAAACATGTATCAAACGCACGTGGCTAAAAGGTTCTCGAATGGCGACCACGTACTGGCAAGCAAAGCGTAGGACACCTACAAGATAAGATGACTTGAATAAGGTCGCTGGAAAGCGCTGGATGCAGGCCGCACTTGATCGGTCATTTTGGAAATCTATGAAGGCCTATGTCCAGCAGTGGAAGTCGTGCGGCTGAAATGATGATGATGATCATCATCACATCTTTTTGTCTCCACTGCAGAAGCGCCACGCTCTCTAGAGCCATAGCTGGCCAGAGGACTTTGGCCTACACTCTCTTTGCTGGCCAGACGGGTTGGAGAGATCTCATTTATGTTTATAAGCTTTGTTTAGCTTGTATTTCTTAGGTCGTTTTTACGACATCCACGGAAAGACTTGGAGTGGCCCTAATCTACTCTGCCGGAAACCACACAGCAAATGATGTAATGATGATACATACAAACAACCTTCAGGTTATTTAAGATATTTGATCAGTCATTTTAAAAGGCTTCTCTAACAAAAATTTACATACACGGCTTTTAGCAATATGACATCCATCAAAACATCAGAAGCGGAATGTATTCACGACACGTGTGTCACCTTGCCGTGCGTTTTATCGACCATTTATCGCAAAGTGTCAGTTATTTCATAAATGGCACTGTGGGGACTCTCAAATCCATTACGCTATTACCATCAAATCGATAGTCAGAAAATTTAGAGCTATGACATTCATATCACTTCTACAAGTAATTGAATATTTAAAAACAAGCTATTATCGCGATGATATTATAAAAGTTATGGTTGTGTATTATGGTGTGTGGTTTCCGGCAGTGTAGAATAGGGCTCCAAGTCCTTCTGTGGATGTCGTAGAAGGCGATTTAGGAAATGCAAGTTAAACAAAGCTTATAAACATCAAGCCCTCTCCAACCCGTCTGGCCAGCGAAGAGAGTGTAGGCCATGTACTCTGGCTGCTCTGGCCAAGCAGAACTCTGGTAGTACTGAGAGGGTCGTGCTCCTGCAGTGGAGACAAAAAGACCTGATGATGATGATTATAAAAGGTGTAAATGTAAGCAATGAACCTTAAGCAATGGACACTTTACTGACTAGAGGATGGCTACTGATCATATGGTTTGACGATATCTGAAGACAAGTGGGTCCAAATTGAATGGCATAAGCCAGAGACTGCCAATGTTGGGGAAAAATTTACTAGGCCCACATCCAGAAATGGATATACAAGGGCTGTGGATTGACATAAACTTTAAGAATTAAATCAGCTTCTTCATATACATAACTTTTCTGGGCAAATGGTAGAAATTTCAAAAACATCGTTGAACTTTTCGTAGAAAAGTGTTCCTCTGACAACTTAAGGAAACATTTCAGAATAAAGCATGCTTGTACAATTGAACAGTTAAACATAAAAAAAAAATAACTGGCAAGATTTGATTACAGACAGACTGGCAGACAACACGACAGATGAAACTAAATAAAAGCTTGTAATTACACGGTGTCAAATATTTGGAGAGTCATCGGAATCAATGGAAAATGTATGGAAAGCGATAATTGCCCAGTAACTCTGGAAAATGAAATCTGAAATCGATTGAACTCATCAAAATCAAAGCTAACGAATACCGAACTAACAATAAAATAATAATAGACGTACGAAATTATCTCGAAACTGAATTGTTACACCGAATAATCACTCGAATTACAGAGCGCCGAACGAATTAAAATTAAATTGGTTAGACACGTAGTTGGCATTCGTGTGGGTAGTTCTGTTTGTGGTTTTAGATAATGCATATATTTAGATGATCAATATTACATTTGATTTTAACCGCCTTCCCAAAAAGGAGGAGGTGATCAATTCGAACTTTTTGAATATAATCACAAACAATTTCTGACATATCATGAACTTAAAACTACTATTATTATATAAACTCAACTACATAGTTATAGTTCACAACACCCTGCCAGGGTTTATGTATTTATTTACCAACTAACCATGTTATATATGAGTGCATGTAAGCGAAAAAATAAATAAATGTTCACTGATTATTCTAGGAACGATTTGGAAAATTCTTTTTTTGCTTTAAAGGGTATACTTCCAAAGTGGTCCTATAGAAATTTGATCACAATTTTGTAGTTTATGGGTGCAGTCTGTTTTAAGTTTTGAAATACTATAGTAAGTGAGTTTGACAGCCTATTATACTCTGACAGCATACGGCAATGAAGTGCCATGCATCCTTTTCGTATTAGAGGTGAAAAAACGGTTTTGTACTAACTTAACTCGAATGAATCAAAAGACATGGCTATTTATTCGTTTAAAACTCTTCATCACAATAAAAATGGCCTTTGATAAGCTGGCACATGTTTGGTAAGCAAAGAAAACCTCTTTCTTTTTTTATTTTGGTCTTTTTTGAAAATTTTATTAATCCATAATGTATGGTTTAAAATTGGAGGACTTAACACTAAAAGCGTTCTCTCCCAGTCAACATTATAAATACTCTTTTCTACCTTATGGCTTATGGTTATATTTTCTGCGACTACATAGCTTTAAAAGCTGCTTGTTTTCCAGCGCTGATCGTAAAAGCCGATCGAGCAAGGCAAAAGTCTTATATATTTTTTTATTATTATCATGTTTAGGTCTTATGGCTCTATACTCTGTCTAAACTGTAAAAGACTAAAACAATAAATAAATTATCATGAACATCATCATCAGGTCTTTTTAATCTCCACTGCAGGAGCTCAATCCTCTCTGTTCTACAAGAGCCATACTTGATCGGAGCAGCAAAAGGATTTGGCCTAGATTCTCCGCGCTGGCCAGACGGGTTGGAGAGGTCTCATTGATGTTTATAAGCTTTGTTTAGATTGTATTTCCTGAGTCACCTTCTACGACATCCATTGAGTTGGGGTTGTCCTATTCTACTCTGCCGGAAACCAAAAATTAATATAACAGTGTAATAAGCTTGTTAAACATCCCCATTTAGCAACGTCAATTGAGCGCAATCCAAATTGCTGATGCCAAACTCCCTATAAATGATAGAGGCACTAAATTACCCCGAAACTGAAACCACAAAACTTTACTCCTAATAAGCACTCGATTTACAGAGCGCCGGATTACAAATTAAATTGGTTTTACACGCACTAGCTACATGTTTGCACTGTTCCCACCTCCTAGACTCGTCTGTGGTTTAAACCAAATAATTAACGAGTATTCAATTCAAGTATGGTTTCAATTCCAATGCCAATAAGATTAAATAATATTCCTCAATGTTGTCACTGATCATCTAAATTCTAAGCAATGTAATCGTTATTGACGACCTCCGTGGCGTAGTGGTCAACATGCTAGTCCGCCACCCAGAGGTCCCGGGTTCGATCCCCGGTCAGGGCAAGTTGGAAAATGGCCTTTTTCAAATTGTCCTGGGTCTTGGATGTGTATCTATATATGTATTTGTTATAAAATATAGTATCGTTGAGTCAGTATCCCATAACACAAGTCTCGAACTTACTTTAGGGCTAGCTCAATCAGTGTAATTTGTCCCTATATATTTATTTATTTATTGCTAGTGATTGTTCGTAAACCATGGGTGTGAGAAATGTGATTAGCTAAACAAAGCTTATAAACATCAATGATACCTCTCCAACCAGTCTGGCTAGCAAAGAGAGAAGGCCAAGTCTTCTGGCTGTTCTCGCCAAGTATGGCTCTAGTAGTACAGAGAGGTTTGTACTTCTTCTTCAGCCTTTATTCACCCATTGTTGGGTATAGGCCTCTTGATGGTGTTTCCACTTGACCCGGTCTTCTGCAGTTCGCATCCAGGTCTTGCCCAATATTTTATAGATGTCATCGGCCCAGTGCATAGGTGGTCTCCCAACATTTCTCCGGCCAGGCCGAGGTCTTCATTCGGCAATTTTACGCGCCCAACGTCCATCTTCTCTTCTACTCATATGTCCAGCCCATCTCCATTTCGACCTCGTCACTATTACTGCGATGTCAGTGACTCCAGTGCGTTTCCGTATGATGTTATTTCGGATTCGATCTACGAGCGATATTCCCACCATCGCTCGCTCCATTGCTCTCGGGTTGTACTAGAGAGGGTTATACTACTGGAGACAAAAAGACCTGATGATGATGATTTAAATACCTAACCAAACGGAATATAGCTTCTTCCGCAAGCTAGTTACTACTAGCTAGCGGTGTCATAATCCCCAAATGGAAAAAATAATTGTAAGCCAATAAATTATCTTCTTAATTTTCCTCATAGACACTTTTGTCACACAATGAACTGTTTTAACGCTATTTAAACCAAATCTTATTTTAAAGTATTTTAAATTTAAGATGGCGGCTATCCATAGACCAAGGTAAATCTTGGATTTTTACAAATCCTTTTATTAACATTACGTTAAAATCGCACATCAACTTTTGCAAAGTAAAAATACCTATCAAACAGACTGTTATTAAAAACAAATGAAACTTAATTATATTCAGTCCGTGGGATCAACTTTCCCCAAGGAACTTTTGTCCAAATATGCAAAAAAAAAATTTGGCTTTTCATACAAATTCGGATCAGCCGATCAGTGACTTAGTATGAAAGGCCAAAAAAATGTTTTGTTATGTTGAAATATGAAAAATATTTTTTGGCCTCCCATACAAGTTTCTTAGGAAAAGTTTTTCAAAATCATGGACTGAATTCACCCCTAAAATAGTTTCAGTATATTTTAACTGCCTCCGTGGTGTAATGGTTGGAGCGTTTGGCTCATACCCGGAGGTCGCGGGTTCAATTCCCAGCGGGGGCAACGACTTTGTGTTGTTGTCCTAGTTTGGTTAGGACATTGCAGGCTGATCACCTGATTGTCTGATAAATAAGATGATCCGTGCTTCGGAGGGCACGTTAAGCCGTCGGTCCCGGTCACTGTCTTTGACATTGGTCGTTACCTAAAACCATGTCAGAGGCCTTTAAGGCGGTTTAAAAACTCTGACACTAGTGTTAGTCACTAACACACACGATAAGAAGAAGTATATTTTGTTAGACGTTATATATCTCGGATACCTACCATGTTCCCTCGATCAATTAATCTTGTAATATTAAATCACCCATACGGCAAACGTCAACAGTGACGTATCGACATACCTGACGTATCCCGGCTTCCCGGCGGAGGGAAATTGAGAAAATGTGCGATGACGTCACGAAGAACAATGCCTTTTCAGCGAGACTAGGGTTGCTAACATTTGAGGCGTTCATGAATTATTTAGGTTTTTGTTATCTTCAATAAAACGACGTGTTTAGAGTT
Organism: Acrobasis consociella; assembly: GCA_963555685.1. Classification (NCBI taxonomy): domain Eukaryota; kingdom Metazoa; phylum Arthropoda; class Insecta; order Lepidoptera; family Pyralidae; genus Acrobasis; species Acrobasis consociella. The sequence goes on from OY743106.1 coordinate 4,200,438, forward strand.
CCTTTAGTATTAAATTAAATAATAAAAATATTGTCGTTTTGTTCTAGATAACAAAACGTCAATCTTTTTCCAATTAGATGATACCCATATTACTTTTATTTTAAATTATTTGTATCGATGCATATTTATGAAATTACATGTCGTTAGTACATAAAACGACATGTTAAGAGCTTTTTATCTTTTTATTAGGACATCAAATTAAATAATAAAAAAATTGGCATTTTGTTCCAGATTACAAAACGTTATGCTTCGTTCCTCGATGTCGAAGCAGGTTTCTGAAATTCCTTACTGCTTTTGACAATATTTAAATATTTTTGAAGATCAGCTTTTACACACTCGTACCTTCATAAACCTATTGTAGCACAATTTTAATTCATGATGCGGGTAGTGACGTCACTTGTCGATTAAATGGCGTTAAAATGAGCGTGAATGACGACGCTAGGGTTGACAAACAGGCTCTTTGTTGTGAAATTGGGAAAGTTTTGTTCTCATGTAAATATGATACTCACATCCCTTTTCAGCGTTCCGTACCAAATAAACAAAATGAAATAAATATTTAAGGGGGGCTCCCACACAACAAACGCGATTTTTTATAGATAATGGCACGGGACCCTTAGTGCGCGAATCGAATTCGCACTAGGCCAGTTATTTTAAATTCTTTTCATTGAAGCAGGTTTCTCAAATTCCTCACTACTTTTGACAATATTTAAATATTTTTGAAGATCAGCTTTTACACACTCGTACCTTCATAAACCTATTGTAGCACAATTTTATAAAATTCATGATGCGGGTAGTGACGTCACTTGTCGATTAAATGGCGTTAAAATGAGCGTGAATGACGACGCTAGGGTTGACAAACCGGCTCTTTGTTGTGAAATTGGGTAAGTTTTGTTCGCATATAAATATGATACTCATATCCCTTTTCAGCGTTCCGTACCAAATAAACAAAATGAAATAAATATTTAAGGGGGGCTTCCACACAACAAACGCGATTTTTTATAGATAATGGCACGGGACCCTTAGTGCGCGAATCGAATTCGCACTAGGCCAGTTATTTTAAATTCTTTTCATTGAAGCAGGTTTCTGAAATTCCTTACTACTTTTGACAATATTTAAATATTTTTGAAGATCAGTACACACTCGTACCTTCATAAACCTATTGTAGCAAAATTTTATAAAGTTCATGATGCGGGTAGTGACGTCACTTGTCGATTAAATGGCGTTAAAATGGGCGTGAATGACGACGCTAGGGTTGACAAACAGGCTCTTTGTTGTGAAATTGGGAAAGTTTTGTTCTCATATAAATATGATACTCACATCCCTTTTCAGCGTTCCGTACCAAATAAACAAAATGAATTGAATATTTAAGGGGGGCTCCTATACAACAAACGCGATTTTTTATAGATAATGGCACGGGACCCTTAGTGCGCGAATCGAATTCGCACTAGGCCAGTTATTTTAAATTCTTTTCATTGAAGCAGGTTTCTGAAATTCCTCACTACTTTTGACAATATTTAAATATTTTTGAAGATCAGCTTTTACAGACTCGTACCTTCATAAACCTATTGTAGCACAATTTTAATTCATGATGCGGGTAGTGACGTCACTTGTCGATTAAATGGCGTTAAAATGAGCGTGAATGACGACGCTAGGGTTGACAAACCGGCTCTTTGTTGTGAAATTGGGAAAGTTTTAATGAAGTGTCGTGCTCGGCAGCTGTTAATATTTTAATGCATACTGTGAAAAATGGACGCGTGTAAAGGAACGTTGTTCATACATTGTCGAACGCGTGAATTGATGCTAGGGTTCTTTGTTGTTTAAATACATTATAATTTACTCGATTTTTTTCGTTAATGGACTGGTTGGCCATAAAAGAAAAAGAATATGTGAGTGGTAAATATGGCAAATGACAGAAAAAACATATTAGAACGAAGATATGGGCAGTTTAAAAATACAAAAATATATATTGTTTTCAAATTTTAGATTTAACAAAAGTAGGTGATCAATTGATCATGCATTTAACTTTTTATCTGCATTTTTACTTTAAAGAATTGTAAAAAAAAACATTAAATAACAATAAAAAAACATTATCTGGATACTGTACGAGTACAACTGATACTGGGCCATTTTAAATATTCGATAAATCTGAAATTCCGGCCTGTGACGTCACTTGTGTATTAAAATGGCGTTAAATTATCGCGAATGGCGTCTGCGAAACATGCTCTTTTGTTGTTGTAAACTCAGGAAAATATTAAATAAAATATAATTTGGCAGCATATTCATGCATGTGGTGCGTTAAAAGGAACACGGTTGATAAAATGTCCAAAAACAAAAATTCGAAAAGGCTTTATGTAGCTCTTTGCCAATACTTATACAGCATGTTTTTAATAAAAATTGTAATATGTTTTTAAAGAGAACATGCAAATATATACTTAAGCATGTTATCATAGTTGTAATTAGGCCTACAGTATTGTGTATTATTCTTGGGCAAACAATGTCTCGTTCATTCGTTACAGCTGTATTAATTAGTCATGCCCCATAAATTACTGGGTGCTTGATTTATTGACATACGCACGTCTAGAATGGCTGCCGGTGAGACATTTGAAAATAGACTAAATGTTAATCAATATATATTGTCTACCTATTGTCATTTTGGGATTACCAATACTTTTTCTCTTTTAACTCGATAAGAGCGTCGGCGGCGAAGTGTGTGAACAAAATTCAAATTCAATGAAGAAAACAACTTAAAAACATTTCCAGAACACATGGAAATGTAATTGAGAAATGCTTTGTTAGTCGCTAAAATTAGGTTTTTGAACTCACCGCATGGAATGATTAAGATTCTCGTTCGTTCTTCTCGCTTTTAAGGACCTCAGAGACGAGCGGCTTGAAGGCAGGCACGTAGATTTTTGCCTGAGCCAATCATGTTGACCGGCTGACCGCTTACAATGTTTAATTGACGCGAATCAAGAATTTATGCTTGACTTTGATGCGATTTTATATTTTTGCTTGACGAGACGGCCTGTCGCGACGTTTTGACAATTTGCGGCTGGCTTGATCAAGTTTACAATTTTTTTCTGAGCTTATCTCAATCGCAAACGGTCTCCAAATCAGAAAAATGCCTCTTTTTGGTTGTTCAAGCTGCTTGAGTAATTATAGCATAATTAGGTACATTTTTGCCGACAAGCGCCGCTTGACCGTCCTAAACTGATTTAAGGTATGAAAGAGAAAAGAGATTCAAAATAGGAGAAATAATTTACTATGGTATAATAAAACAAGGTATTCTCTTCCCGAATTGGAACTTGACTACGTCACGATAAGTGCTGCCACTGATTGTTTTTCACTAAATTTAAGGACTTTCTCAAGTAGTTCATGAATATTAAATAAAATATTAAGTAACTTAGCTATTTAGTATCTCGCGTGATTCATCAATTCAATATTATATAAAATGATATAATCGATTATTAATTCGAAATTGGTATACAAAGTTCAAAAATGCATTACGCTCGACACACAATTTAACACAACAGATCAAACTGATGACGTAGTCAAGTTCCACCTACGTCATCAGCTGTCACGAGAAGAGAATACCTTGTTTTATTATATCATGTAATTTACATTCTCGCTCATTCTCTTGATCAGCTTCTACGATGTGAGCGGGAGAGCAGCTCTGGTAAATTGGGTACTTTCCTGTGTGAAAATAAATTATTTTTTACTACTACGAAAATAAAGCGTCACAGAATAATGTAACTTGTCATATCCATTTTCAAAATGATTTTAGCTTTATTGTTTCAGAAAAACTGATATTGAGAGCGCTATTTAACTCCAAGAAACTGTGACGTCATTAGCCTGTAATTTATAAAAATCCAACAGAAAATGTTTGTATTAACGTTTAGAGAAATTGTAGCAAATTCTACGGTTTCGTTTCTTCTAAACCAGTATGAATTTTTCCTAAAAAATATCGTAAAATCACAGAAACAATAAAAATTGGAAGAGACAGACTTGTACATTACGCACAGCGTGTTTATTACTCGAGTAATGGAGTAATGATTCCCGCGATTTATTATTAAGGACGTAAACCTTTATCTCGCAAGTAAAACGCTATTTTCCAACAAGTCAAATCAGATACTTTTTTCTAAACGTCAAAACAAACAGGTTCTATGGTATTTTGTATGAAATACAGGCAGATGACATCATAGTTTTTTGGATTCAAATAGCGCTAATTATCAAATAAATTTAAAATCACGTTAAAATGGATATGTTCAAAGACAAGTGACATTATTTTGCGACGTTTTATTTTGTTATCAGTACAAAATAATTTATTTTTGACTTAGGAAAATACCCAAATAGTTATATATAAAGTACTATCTTCATACTTGATAATGCAAGCATCCATTGACACTATTAATTTCAAGCGTCAAAAGAATAATGTCAAGGTAGTAATGTCATAATGTCTTTTTTCCACATTTGCCATTATAAGAACGAGACAAAACGTATTTAAAAAAAAATAGGTTTATCAAATGGTTGTCATTTATTATGAACCACCCAAAACCCGCGACTTCGTCCGCTTGGATTTTATGAGTCCGGAAAATGCTCGTCAAGCTGAATAACTTTTGCTAAGGCGTCATTTTTATATTTCTTATAGTTTACCTGGACCATTATGGTTCTGCATCCTCCATTTTTCAAAATCAATTATACCCATACGTTGCCCAGGCTATATATCACAAAAAGTATTATTCGAATCCGTCAAGACAAACACATGTACAGAAATATATTTTCTACTATTTTACCATGTGTTTTAGTATGTAGCAGCTGTTTCTCTTTACGCGCATAAAAAGCATACAATGACATACAAAACGGGTACGAATTTTAAAACCGAAAGTTTACTAAACCTATTTAAACCCTAGTTTAGGTATTCCCACATCTAGGATTACTAAAAGCCAATCAATGCAGCACGCAGAAGACAATGGAATCCGCCTGGCGGCGCGCCAGCTTTTTGTCGCTATATAAAAAGCATCAGTTCTAACCGGTCAACCGTCGAAAAGCTCGAAAGCTGAATATTACATCGAGTTCAGTGAAAAGCTACACTTAAATTCACGTCATATTTTTAAATTCATCGAGCAGTTATGTCACTCTGTCCAAAATGTCTATGTATTTTTGAAATTATTTTGAAATAGGTTAATATGATTTATTTTAGGTGAAATTGGTATGGTTTCGAATCAGATTTCTAATAAAAAAATATGACTTTTTTTTAAAAAATTACACTATAGGAAATAAACTATGTTCGTATTAACGAATTGACTCCCTCCTTCAATGTATTGCCATTATATCGACCGCGTATTTATATAAATAAACAAGTAAAATATAATAAGTCAAATCACACTGATTGAGCTAGCGCCAAAGTAAGTTTAAACTTGTGTCATGGGATACCATATATTATAAATTTAATATATGATAAAAACATATATAAATAAATACCCAAGACTCAGGACAATTTGAAAAAGGCCATTTTCCAACTTGCCCTGGCTGGGGATCGAATCCAGGACCTGCGGATTGGCAAACTAGCGTGTAGGACCTACGGAATTGCGGACTTGCATGTTGACTATTACGCCATTAAAAATAAATATGTAAGGCCAAAGCCTACATACACTATCACGTCCTTATCCCTAATGGAGTTGACAGAGCATATTGGATCTTGCGGTTCTGTGTACACAGAGCCCTGGACAAGACCTAAAGGACACTTCCAGCGTGATAGTGGCAGAGAATATGTACAAGATATACCTACGTTTATAAAACTAATAATCACCTACGAGAACCATGAACGGCTAACAATGTATGTATTTTTGAAATGTGCTTTCAAAAATGTTTTTTTACACTCTCTCTTTAAGTACGTTACATTCGTTATATACATTTTTTGCATAAAAATTGTAGCCTATGTCACCCGGATAACGACGAATCGATTGACATCTCATTCGTCAAAATTGGATAAGCGGTTTGGATGCTACGGTGGAAAACATATATCCACATACTTACAAACTTACTTAATATAGACTGTTAAAATCATTATCCTTTCTCTTGGCTTTGTTGTAGTCAGGTAAAAGCTAATCAAAATCATGATGAGTTTCAGGTGTTGTAACCCGCATTTTACGATCTGCATGGAAACAAAAACAATTGGTATATTTAAAGATTTTCGGTTTTCTCTCAGACCACCATTGAAGAAATACTTAATTACACCTATTTTACACCCAACATGCTAAACAAAGCTTGTAAACATCAATGAGACCTCTCCAACCCAGCCAGTCGGCCAGCGAGGAGAGTGTAGGCCAAGTCCACGGGCTGCTCTGGTCAAGTACGGCTCTGGTAGTACAGAGAGGGTCATGCTCCTGCAGTGGAGACAAAAAGACCTGATGATGATTATGATGCAGAGCACAAATTCTTAATCATTTACAGCATGAAAAACGTAACTCATGAAAACGTTAAAGCGTGTAAAATAACGAAATAAAATTTAATTCCGCGTAAGCATATCGCGTCATACAAATGGCGGCCATTAGCGTGACATATTCATGTGTCGTATTGCATAGGGATGGTCGGAATAAAACGTGATCTATACTCGTTGATACGTACATGTCGCCGTAAATATTTGCATTCTAATTGTTAAACTTCTACGAGTTGTTTGATGTAAATTCAGTTCGGCAACATGGCAATAGATGGTGTTGTCTTGATTAGCGTACTTTAAAACTCGCTATAGCTATTTTTGTGGAAATTGTGACTTTGTGTGCTTTTTAGGGTTCCGTAGCCAAATGGCAAAAACGGAACCCTTATAGATTCGTCATGTCTGTCTGTCTGTCTGTCCGTCCGTATGTCACAGCCACTTTTTTCCGAAACTATAAGACCTATACTGTTGAAACTTGGTAAGTAAATGTATTGTGTGAACCGCATTAACGTTTTGACACAAAAATAGAAAAAAAACCGTAAAATTTGGGGGTTCCCCATACTTAGAACTAAAACTCAAAAATTTATTTTTCATCAAACCCATACGTGTGGGGTATCTATGGATAGGTCTTCAAAAATGATATTGAGGTTTCTAATAGCATTTTTTTCTAAACCGAATACTTTGCGCGAGAGACACTTCCAAAGTGGAAAAAAGTGTGTCCCCCCCCCGTAACTTCTAAAGTAAGAGAATGATAAAACTAAAAAAAATATATGATGTTCATTACCGTGAAATCTACCAGCGAAAATTGGTTTGAGCGAGATCTAGTAAGTAGTTTTTTTTAAATACGTCATCATATAAAAATTAAAAAAAAACACACTACAAGACTTTTATATTATGTTATTTGCTACTACGGAACCCTTCATGGGCGAGTCCGACTCGCACTTGGCCGCTTTTTTATGTGATTTGTATCCTCGAGACTACCAATCCCATCAAATCTATTGAGCAGTTCTGTGTTGGTAACATTACCTACGGGTGTGTGAGATGTGTCGATAGTCAGAACCTCCCCCATTTTGTACTGCGTTGTACATTAATCATCATGTCTTTTTTCTACGAAATAAATAAAGTTTTTGTGATACATTGCACTGTGTACTACTGGTGTCAGGTAACCGTCCGCGATATCTCCGGAACACGACACCCTTCGGCCAGAAATTTTCCTTGGTCGCCAGCTGAGCAGTTGGAACTCGCACCACGTATGAAAAAAATCACGTTGTGACGCGATTCCAACTTTACCAGCGTCAGGGTGAAATGAGTATTCACTCGTACGTATTCCATCAAATCCTCAATCTTACTGGAATAATGTAGGCGAGAAACATATAAAGGCAGTTGTAAAATCATTCGCAGTTTTATGTGTAACTCCATTTTCTATTTTAACGTCAACAAAGACTATGAATCATTGCAACGAACCATGACTCTAAAACGTCAGCTGGTTTGATTAATGTCTTCTTTCTGAACACAAAATCCTATAAGAATTCCGAGCTGAAATAAATATTACAATTCAAATAAGAAACACGATTTACTCGTATATTCTTTAATTTTAGGCATCATCATCATCATCGGGTCTTTTTGTCTCCACTGCAGGAGCACGACCCTCTCTGTACTACCAGAGCTATACTTGGCCAGAGCAGCCAGAGGATTTTGCCTACACTCTCCACGCTGGCCAGTCGTGCTGGAGAGGTCCTATTGATCCTAAGTCACCTTCTACGACATCCACGGGAGGACTTGGAGTGGTCCTATTCTAGTATTACTAGTAATCTTTTATAATTTCTATTACGCTTTTGCCAACCCTAAACTTGTAATGTGTCGAACATCGACGTGCAACGGTTGACAGACAGCTGAGCAAATCGAAGACTGACAAGTCTTTCATTACATTGTACCATACGCTAAAAGCTTAGAAACGCAAGATGTTAATTTGTGCTGCTTGTGCTCTGACCCTTCGATGCTGTGAGTACCTAAAAAACGTACCTTTGGAAGAACTTGGTGTCCCGGCGCAGGCCTGCGTATTAAAAAGAAAAAAAAGAAAGAAAAATACTTTCTTTGGTGCAAATTCATAGGAGTTACATAACACTTATGTAATAGCGCTTTCATTAAAGGATTACATAACGACCACCTATTTATACCATGATTGGTCACTAATATCACATCACTTGATACCTAAAATACCCGTATCGCTCATCACTAGCAGCAAATGCGTACCTAGACAGTGACTAGACTTAGTATTGGTATTTTAGCGGTAACTATGCCGGCTATTTATAAACCGGCGACGGCCGAACGTTTGCGTAACAATTTAAGAAGTTAAATATACAAAGTGGAAGGGACATACCTGTAATAAATCGAACCACTAGCTATACTAGATCACTATAGTATAATTAATAAAATAACATAAAATAAACGACATTCCCAAACATATAGGCCGGGCGGCTGCAAACATTCCTATGGAACTATCGAATTTAAAAAAATATTGACTGTTACTTTAACTTCATTATTCTATCTTCTTCTTCTCAGCATGTTTGCATTCACTGCTGGACAGATGCTTATTCCGTGGATTTCCATTTAGATCTTGTTGCGGCGATTCTGGTCCAGGTCGGCCCTGCCGTCTTTTTGATGTCATCCGACCATCTGGCTGCTGGGTTGTGTATATATTCTTTGCTGCTGGTCTGCCTACGCTTCGTTTTCCTGTGCGGGGTCGCCAATCTCTCTGGCTCCATCGATCATCAATCCTGCGGCATTCTACAATAGTTATCTAGAAAACTAAAAAGATTATTTACGGATATGTCCCTTCCACGTTGTGACACACTCAACGGCTCACATTTTATTGGTATAACAATGAGTTTGGACAAAACACTCGCAGAAAACGCAAAAACACGAGAAAAAGTGTTTGCCCACACAATAATCTTTAATAATCGTGATTTATATTCCTTCGCATCGTACCTATATGTTCAAACTTCAGACAATATCAATTTTTGATTGATTGTGCATCAACATATACTTTCGTTTTCGTTTCTTGCAGAACCAGTAATAATGTAATAACTTTTTAAAAACTAAATCCGATTTCACTCCCATCTACTCAACCTATTTTAATAAAATTTCTATGGAACCACCTGACAAGCATGCCCTTTCAAGCAGGTACTAATATTTTAAGTTGGGTAGGCATTTGTTTTATCTATTAAGTACGATAAGGTACACTACAAACCTCAGTGGTTTATGTAAATGTCTTATAATGTTCTGTTGTATCTATTTTTGTTATATGTTAGTATAATAAATAAATAAAAATAATAAAACAAAAAATTCGGTCCAAGCGTACATAAACATAGGAGAAAGTGAAATAAAAATCGCTACGAATTGATATCCTCCTCCTTTTTAGAAGTCGGTTGAAAATCAATCTTTGAAGTGATATATATAAAAGCTTTAAATCTTTCATGCATAAAGTATTCCCAAAATAAACATCCATTACTAAGAATGTGTCTTCAAAACTTGCAATCTTGTAAAAGTGGCATTACACATTTCTAATGGATTACAAATATGATGCTATTTTCAAAGACCCCACCATCGCCTTTCGGTGAATACACATCTTATGTATTCTGTAAGCGTAAGCATTAGCTGCTGATATATAAAACTTTAGATATAGCATGAAACATCAAAAACGCCTCGATAAACGAGTGGTTCGTTTAAAAGCATTTGATTATACGGACTTTGATTTAACATTCTACACTCTTATAAATATGTTTCAGAACATTATATGGAGTTTGATTTCATATTCTACAGACTGTTTCAGAACTCTAAAAAAGTTGTTAAGAACATGCACGGTGATTCAAGTGCTCACAAAAAACCTTCGAAATAAGAAAAACTAAAACCATAAAAAAACGAGAGAAAATAATGAAACAAAATTCTCTTTTCTTTTAACTCCATCGATGTCTTGCTTTTATGTAAGTAATTGAATCGGGTAAGGTATCAAAATAAAATTGTTTTTGGAACGAAGTTCCTTATCGCGCGTTGCGAAAGGGGGCTAGAAGGAAAAAATTAAGACCAAAAGTTGTAACGACACTTTTGCTATAGTTGTAAGCCGAGCGGCGTGCGCGTGTTTCTCTGTCTGTCTCTCTCTCTCGAACTTCGTTCCATCCGGGTGTCCCTTGACACCTCTCAAGTTTTTTTTTTTCTGTGAGTATCCCAAATCACAGATTTTTATGACTTTCCATACTATATTTCATTAACGTTATAAAAACTCTGTATAGTTGTATACATGGCTACAACATATTTATCAGTATTTAGCATAGAAAATTTGACTTAGAATTGGTACGAATTGCGATATCTTAGTAAATATAAATAGAACGTCCCTGGTTAGCATTAAGAAATTGATGCCTTTGTTTTCAACTTCGAATTTTCTTTACTTTGTGACTTGCTAATATCTTAATACATTTTAGAAACAAAGGAACATCTGAAATATGACTTTCAAGAAATATATATTGCCTGTAGACTGCAGCTTTAATTTCAGTAAAATATCATACAATTTTAAGTTTCAGTTAAAATTAAGTTGGTCTGATATAACTATGGGGTATTTTCATTGCATTTTTTCTCTTAGGAACATATAAAAAGATATAAAAAAATGCCCTTAACACAAATAAGATTTAATTTCATAATATTTGTACTCTATTATTCTTTTCGTGTATGGAAAAGCCAAATACTTTTTGAAGTGAAAACTTCTTTAGCGGCGTTGTGCACTTTTTTTGGAATGGGTAAAAAATCTTAAACTCGCGTCAGGACACGTGACCTGATCGAAAATTCGTAAGACGGCGCAGGGCGCTTGCGCGAATGTTCGTGTGTGTTTATGTTACAGCGTGCTACGCGCATCCATGGATGGTGACAGTTGATGGCTCGACCGTCTGTGTAGTGGCCATACTGCTGTGTATTTAAAAATGATTTTGTTGAAAATGAATTTGGTCATGCTTGTGACATTTGTGACAGACTGTGGTTCAGAAAAGATTTGAAATATTTTATACTGATAATTAAAGCAATTCGTGCAAAATTATTCCCTAACCATTCCAAAATATCAAAAATGCACAACGTTAATATTCAAGTTTTCACTTCTGCCGGCACTCCCAGAGTGCAACCCGTCGTTTTTTTTTTTTTAATAATCATGTATGAATATCTAACCAAAATTTAAAAGGTACAAGAATGAAAATTTAAAACTTTATTCAACCTTAATATACAAAAGCAATCTTACGAATTTTCCACTATCTAAAAACGAAATGTTAATCAAAGATCGGAAGCTAAAAGAAACATAAAAGTTTATTTTACCGCCTGTAGTGTGTAGTATACAAAGCAGTTATATCCAGTACAGGTTTGTAATACGACGTATCACTAGTGTGGGGACTAGTCGATGTCTATTTTATCGATATTCCCGTAAACTTTTTCTTAGTCCTGTATAATAAACACTTTTTGAATGGCAAAATATAAGTCATTTTCGTCTATATTTTTCTTGAGCAAACTTAAACAATTGTTTATTACACGTAAGTGTCAAAAATAAAGTACGTAGGTGCCAGTATTATTGTCACTTATTTTCTTTAAAAAAACAAATGTCGTAAATTGCTTTCTCCATTTTTCACATGATTGTATATTTTTTTACCTAATTAAAAACCACTGTGGCCAATAGGCAATTAATCGGCTTTTTCTAAAATTATTAAAGGTAAGGGGTATTCTTGTGTAAGGGGTAATGAATACCCCATTGGTAAATACTTTATGACTGTTGCTATATAATAGTATCGTTGAGTTAGTATCCCATAACACAAGTCGCGATCTTACTTTGGGGCTAGCTTTATCTGTGTAATTTGTCACCATATATTTATTTATTTATAATAGTAACACTAATAAATCCGGATATCGTCATCGATATCCGGCTGCGATACGGTCCGTATCGATACAGCTGCTAGTCCACATAGCAACACGCAATATCTCCAAAGACATAAATAACTCAGCCCTAACTACTAAGACTACTCGTACCTACGTCACGACATGCGTAACACCACGAACGTAAAGCGTGCTACCAACGTGAAGATCTCATCGCACGTTTTGGACGCGGTCCATACCGGAGTCGGGAGACTTTTTAAAATACCATAAATCATTGTCGATACTGTGACGTCACTAGTTCATTGAGGAGAACGGCGACGCTACTACGGTTTCTCGACTCGTTTGCGCACGTTTATCGATGTTGTTTTTAATTTTCATCTTTGATTGATCAGTAATGCTCCCATTTTATCCATTAGTTAACAAAAAAGTAGGTACCTGTCAATTTTAATAATTGCAAAGCAGAATAAAACAAGGAAAATACAAAGGTAAAATCATATGTATTCTTATATCTTAATTGGTAATATAAACCTGTCATTTCCCAGAGAACATCTAAATAAGAGATCTCGGCCAGACATATTGGAAGCATAAAAGAAACCAAGACAATCTATTTTGAATGTAAATAAAGCTATATAAATGTAACAGTGCGTAACACAAGATTTTCTGATTACAGTGATAACCAAGAAAAACATGAATTCCAGTAGTAAAGAGTCGAAAACTCGGAAACCAAATCAGAATCCAAATGACTTGCTTGGCTCAAAGTGGTACCGTAAAAGCAATCAATGTAGCCGGCATTGCTAGCAATCTATCCATTACCAGCCATCAGTGAGTCCCTAGCAAAAGTCTCTCAGTAAAAACGCGATGGACGTGGAATATTCGATGTGCTGAAAGCTAAAAAAAAGACCTTTGACGTACCTCTGTAGAGCTATGTAGGAATCTATAGTCTTTTTTTGTCTTCAATATTGTTTGGAAAAATGGAGCACAGTTTTTTTCCGTTGTTACAGTTTCTTCTACAGTTTCCTAGTTAGTTCCAATAAATAACGTTGTTTTTAAATAGTCGTATAAATTCACGATGCAAAAGAGACAAAGGGATTTCAGAATGTCTTTTTCTCTTTGAAATTCTGAAACTCCTTTCGTACTGAAACCGTCTCGTCGTATCTACTAACAAGATTTTACTTTACGATCAGAAAAACTCAAACAATGCTGATTAAAATTAAATATATTTCATTTGAAACGTTAAATAGATACCTTCTTTCTCGGTTTGAAAAACATTCTAGAACAAAATTAGAGCTAAATATGAAAACAATGCTGATTAAAAATGAATTTATTTTATATAAAACGTAGAATAGATAGATATCTTCATTCTCGGTTAGAAAAAGATTCGAGAATCAAAAGTAAGAGCTAGATTATAAGAGCACTGATTATACCAAAATATGCAATATAAATATTTTATGGTATATTTATGTATCATTTTGGCATGCCCGAGTTATGTTATTGCGAGTCGTAAATATCAAAACGAATAATATGAATCAAATCTATATCTGCATGGAAATGTATGGCCGGAAGTTTAACGATATGTTTGCATTGTTTTCGATGTGTTACTTAGATGTGTGAATATATACATACATACTATCAAGTCTTTATGCCTAATGGGGCAGACAGAGCATTTTGGGTTTTGCGGTTCTATGCAGAGCCCAGGGCCGCAAGACCCAAAAGCCACTTTTAGCGTCATGGTGGGCGCGAAGATGAGCGCAAATCAATACAGTGATGGGTTGCTAGCCGCATCGCCTGTTAACATGATTTGCATTTTTGCCCATTCCCTCGATTGGTTTTTACGATCTGCGTGGGAAGAAAAGCACCTGGTACATTCTAATTTTTTTTTATTCCTCCCAGACCAGCATGGGAGTGAATACGCGCCAAATAAATTAGATATTAGTGGGAAGTCCATACAAAAAAATAAAGTGTTCGTTTAGTATGTGATTGACACATAATAAAAGACGAGGTTTATAGGATTTTCTTTTTTCTTAATTTGATATACTCGTACTTTAAAAAAATATAAATTATATTTTGTAAGTTATATCAATATAATTATATACAAATTTTGAAAAAGAAAACTAATAAACCTAGTTTTTTATTGTTTCAACAACATACAAAAAATTGCCCATGGTCACGGGCCACGCGCAGTGTAGGGTTCCGTAGTTGCGAATGACAACCTCGAGATTCCTTCAGAAACTTGTTCAGGGCGCTTAGTGACTATCATACTTTAAGTCCTAGGAGGTGAGCCGGGGCGAGGGGAGGGAAAAAATCTCGAGTTTTGGTTTTCTCTTATATCTTAATAAAATGCGACGTAGTGAAAATGTTCTAAGACTGAATAAGAACTTACAAAATTCGCTACTACTTTGATTCTTTACTCTTTTTCCAAATCCTAACTAACTTCGACCTATGCGCTCCTGAAATGTAACAAGATATATGTTTCCAAAACCAATACCTATCTTTGACTGGACTACCCTTTGATTTCGGCTTCATGCATCGTACGTCACAGTGCATGTTCTCCTTCACCGCTAGACGTTATTCACCATCAATCATCCGCTCGATCAATTGGAAAAACATTTCAGTCTAGATCCAAGCCGAACTGAAATAAAGCTAGGACTGAAACACTATTAGAATAGACGTGTTCTCTTTGAGACTCTGAAATACGCCCAAAGTTTTACGTTCTTTGCATAACTCGGAGATTACTTAAATTTTTTGGATTATATTTTTATAGCTTATCAATCATATTCGGTAAAGAAATATAATACATACATACATACATACATACTATCACGTCTTTATCCCTAATGGGGCAGACAGAGCATTTTGGGTTTTGCGGCTCTATGCAGAGCCTAGGGCCGCAAGACTCAAAAGCCACTTTTAGCGTCATGGTGGGCGAGAAGATGGAAAAGAAATCAATATAGTGACGGGTTGCTAGCCGCATCGCCTGTTAAAATGATTTGCATTTTTGCCCATTCCCTCGATCGGCTTTTACGATCTGCGCGGGAAGAGAAGCAGCTGGTACATTCTAAGGTTTTTCGTTTCTCCCAGACTAGCATGGGAGAAATATAAACAACAATAAAACATACTAGGGTTATTAATAACAAATGCTTGTCTAATTTTAACACTCAAACATCGGAGAACACTTAAACACTTGATAAGAAATTAATAAGGGTAAGTTTTAGAAATATTCTGCTATCAGTCAAATTATCACGTATAAGCTTTGAAAAAAAAAGTAAAGATTACTTGTATTGTATGCTATTTATTAAAATACTAGCTGAAGCCCGCGACTGCGTTTGCACTTTGTGTCTACGGAAAATGCTCATCAGGCCAAACAACTTTTGCTAAGGCGTAATTTTAAATTTCTTATGTTTAGCTGGACCATTATGGTTCTGCATCAGGTGTTCAATTTTCCGAAATCAATTATATCCTATATGTTGCCCAGGCTTAATTAGTTGAGAATAAACTCTTTTTTTAAAGGAAATACAATTTAGTAAAAACAAATGGGCCCAATCGTTAGAGTCCACTAGAAACGTTCTCAAGAATGTACGTAACCAACTGAAAATAAATCATTGCAGGCCACATCCCGTTACTAAATGGTCCATAAAAACTCTTTGAGGATTTCTAATGATGACGATTGAAAATATTTTTAATGTAAACACAAAGTCACGGTAGAAAAGAAAACAATAATTTTTTTGTGAAAATTGCCATGACCGCAGACGTAGCACAAATTAATTAATTAATTATTTTATCAATCTTTGTTGTTCCAAAGTACAAATATACTTTTTACAAATGGCGGATTTCATGCTAAGAGCACTTAGTTATTATTCAGTGGGGTTAACACTTCAGACATTTTGACCCCCAACAAAAAGGGGTGCGTTATAAGTTTGACGCTAACGTCTGTCGATCTGTCTGTCTGTTTGTGGCATGGTAGCGCTCAAACGGATAGACCGATTTCGATGCGTCTTTTTTACGTGAAAGCTAGTTCTTGTTTGTGCAGCCCCATTTGAAATATTTTTAAAAGGTAACTAATATATAATTTAAATTGTAGTCTTGATCAAACTCTATTCTCTGATTCTAGATAACTCTTCAAACTATTTTATGAACTACTGTTTGTAGTTAAAAGTTAGAACGTGAAGCTTTACTTGCACATTAGCTAAATCACAAATGAGCGTAGAAAAGCTTCACGTTTTCACTTTAAACTGTAAACAGTAGTTCATAAAATAGTTTGAAGGATTATCAAGGGTTTGTACTTTATTCGAGACATAATTTTAAATTATATCACCGTTTCCTTTCAAATAATTTATCTCAAATAGGGCCAGCACTGGTCCCCGAAAAGTTTAGGTAGTCCGCTATTATAAGTGAAATTTAAAAAGCGTTTCTGCCGCCACAGGAAGAAAATTCTAGAACTAATCTATCACAGGAAGAGATAGATTACCTAGTTAAAGAATAGAACCCACTCTACACTAAATCTAGATACAATGTAGATACGAGTGTCATCGACTCCATACAAATAAGACAACTGGCAATAAATAACTAAAACGTCGACAGCAGAGCATTATGTAACGACTCATTGTTGCTGTAAATAAACCTTTAATTACCGAACCCTAATTAGCACTTTGAAGACGACACTTACAATAGTCTTCAAACAAAACTTGTTTCTCTTTCCGTTCCGTTTTCTTCCTCTTTTCAGTAGAAATCACTTTTTTTTCGAAATCACTGAAATTCCATAACCGTGTAAGCAGAAGTGGCTAGTCATATTATGCGAATGATTGTACGAGCGAAGCGAATAAAGAAATTTTGTAACCCTCTTATTCATAAAAAAAATACAAACTTTTGCTAAACTTATTTTAGTTTAAAATATGTTTTGTCTTTTTCTTTTTATGACAAATATTGTAAAGAGGGAAAGGGACAAAACATGTTTTAACTAAAATGGGTTTAGCGAACGTTTGTTTATAAAATGACTAAAGCCCGGTTTACTTTTTGAGAAGTAACAAGGCACTAAGCACCTGTCATTTCTCAGTTGCATTTGTCACTCGTCAAAATGTTAACAAATATACATATACAAATATAACGATTACAAAACGAAATATCAATTTTGCTATCATTCATTACTATAAAAATTTAAAACATGCTCAATCTCTATCGTATCATATTTTAACTAAAATATGTTTTGTCTCATTCTTTTATGACAAATATTGTAAAGAAGAAAAGAGACAAAACATGTTTCAACTAAAATAGGTTTAGCAAACGTTTACTTTTTGAGAAGTAACAGGTGCGATTAACAACAACAAATTAACACTGCTTGTTCACACGCACTAAGCACCTGTCACTTCTCAGTTGCATTTGTCACTTCTCAAAATGTAAGCCGGGCTTCTCAAATTTTAACGGTACAAAACGAAACATTAATTTTGCTATCATTATTATAAAAAATTTAAACATGCTTTATCTCCATCGGTTCTATAACAATCTGTTAATAATCGGTATACAGTCATTCGCTCTGAAATAGGTCGCCAAATCTCTTAAACTGTGTTAATCCCAGACCCTTGTCTCGCAGCAATGTCGAGGTAAATGAACTTAGAGATCAAGTACTCATATTGAGAATTTTCAAACCAATAGCTCTGAAAGCTGTAGAGACTGTTTTTGTATAGCTTAAAACTGTAAATGTTCACTGCGTACTTTTAACCCTTAACTACCTGCCACATATTATTGTCACACAACCGCCTATCATACGTCCGTGGGACCCCAGAATAAAAAAAATCGATTACTAATGCTTACAGAAAATAAGATATAAAAAAAATATTTTAAGTAATAGGAAATTTACCTTATATTTTTTAAATCAATCAATCAACAAGGAACTTTAAAAACAAAATAACACTCACGATAATAATTAATTCAACAAAATTGCAGGCTCTAAACTTTGAGCTTTTTGACGGCAGTGGAGACATATCTTGTTCGTGCATTCGAGGAAAATTGGCACTTCGCATTCGAAATATGTATTGTGTTTTGACTTTTTTTTTATATTCGAAAGTGGAACAGCTTCAATCCACTAATCGCTCTTCGCCAGTGCTGTTGCATGGGACGGCAGCGGAGAGGTCTCATTAATCTAGAAGATGCGTTACTCTTATATCACGTTGTAATGTCACATTGCTTTCACGACGACGTGTCATATGTGGTCTCGTTTTGGCACATATGATGACATTTGGTCCCAATGATCTATTACAGCTTCACTAATAACCATTATAACTAAACTAATTAAAAATACTCAATTTAAAAAAAAATACGTAACCTCCTAACAGGGGTCTCTCAGATTCACGCTGGTATTTATTTACTCACCTGAGGCAAACACGCGCACGTATAACCTCGAGGAACCGTTGTGCGGTACAGAGGGGCGTGGGGAAAAGGTACAGGATCGAACAAGTTGATACAAAACTCCGGCGCAAAAATATTTACAATTATTATATAGACCGGATCTGTCAGACGTATGGTAGGCGGTTAAGAGTTAAATCATTTAGATTAAACCTCACGTCTTATAAAAAATTTCGAGCGAGAAAAAATGAGTTTTTTTTTAAATTTTCGAACTCCGCTATATCCGTCGTTTTGAAAATTTGAAAAAATTTGCATTGACGATAATATTATATGTATAGATTATTGAACCTGCTCACAAAATTTCACGAGAATCGATTGAGAAATGCGAAATGCAGTTGAGAACAGCCTGAAATCTGCACATCCGGATTTCGGACACAATTTAATCAAAGTTTGACTAATACTTATACTTAAATAATTAAAAATATACAGGGACAAATTACACTGATTGAGCTAGACCCAAAGTAAGTTCGAGACTTGTGCTATCGAATACTAACTCAACGAAACTATTTTTATAACAAATAAATATATAGATAAACATCCAAGACCCAGGACAGTTTGAAAAAGGCCATTTTCCAACTTGCCCTCACCAGGGATCGAACTTGGTACCTCTAGGTGGTAGACTACCATCGTGACCACTACGCCACGGAGGTCGTCAAATGTTTATGGGATTGATTGTCTATAAGGAATCCTTTGTATCGTATGAAGGATTCCTCTTCATTCAAACAGAAATGACTGGCGAAAAGCTGACCATCAATACGTCATTGAAATTGTTGGAAGGACCATCTGTTGTTGGCGTAGATCTGGACCGCAAATGTTTTTCCAATAGATGGATCGAATGATTGATGGTGAATTAACGTTTGGCAGTGAAGAAGAACATACGTAGTGACGTTGCACAAAGTAAAACCTATCAATTCACATCAACGATATGAATTTACAGCCTGGATACTGTTTAAGAGGGCGCCGAGCGACCGCAGCGCCCCCTATTATAATTTTATTTCGCTGTAGTTATCGACTTAACCGCCAAAAGGGGCCACGCGTGACGGTTAAGTCGATAATAACTACAGCGAAATAAAATTATAATAATATTTTTTTTAGAAATACGTACTTTAATAATAATCACAGACTGTCCGTCGGGATTTTTTGAAATATTGGTTATATATTGAGACATGTAATAAAACTGGGGGCGCTGCGGTCGCTCGGCGTCCTCTTAAAGGAAGAACGTACAGGTTTTCAAATTAGCAAATTTGCGAAAAACGGCCATTTTCAGCAAATGTGCGAAGAAAAGCTTCACGTTCTCACTTTAAACTGTAGTTCATTAATTAATTTGAAAGGTTATCTAGGACTTGGTCAAGACAAAATTTTCAATGATATCTATGTTTCCTTTTATATGGGGGCAGCACAGGACCCCGAAAAATTAACGCAATGTGGCAGACAGACTCTTTTGGGTTCTGCGGCTAAGCAGAGAGAACCTTGGCTGCAAGCCCCAAAACCACTTTTAGCGAGGTGGTGGGCCAGAAGATGGAAAAATGAATTTAGTGAGTCAATAAATCGGAAACCTCCATCAATATATCACAAATGACTGGCGAAAATCTGACCATCAACGCGTTATTGAAATCGTTGGACGGACCATCTGTTGACAATCGTGGTAGGTACTAAGGATTCTCACAAAAAACTCATTGTTAAGGAAATACATTAATTTTTCGGGAGAAACGGAGATGAATGAATTTGAATTTAAATCATTTGAAATGTTGTCTTGTTCAAGCCCTTGATAAACCTTCAAACTATTTTATGAACTACTGTTTATAATTTAAAGTGAAAACGTTAAGCTTTTCTACGCACATTTGCGAAAAACGGCCACTTTCAGTAAATGTGCGTAAAAAAGCTTCACGTTCTCACTTTAAATTATAAACAGTAGTTCATAAAATAGTTAAAAAGGTTATCTAGGGTTTGGACAAGACCAAAATTTTAAATGATATCTCTGTTTCCTTTCAAATGATTTATTTCAAATAGGGGCGCTACTGGACCCCGGAAAATTCAGGTAGCCCCTAGTATATCAGTAAATTCAAAGTTAAGTTGGTGGTTATTAAGGGAATACATCAATTTTACGGGGTCTAGTATAGCCCCCATTTGAAATAAATTATTTGAAAGGAGACAGAGATATCTTTAAAATGTTGTCTTGATTAAACGGCAAGTCCTTCATATCCCTTTAAAACTATTTTATGAACTACTGTTTACAGTTTAATGTGAGAACGTGAAGCTATTCTTGGCACATGCCAAAAGCGGCCGTTTCTCGCAAATATGCGAAGAAAAGCTTTTTTAACACTTTCTGTACCTCGTTATTTCTAAAATGCTTTTTATGTTTAAATGCGACGGTGCAAGCTTCGGCAATCAATGAGTAAATATAGTGTAGGAATTTAATCACACATATTTTCCGCCGGCTATTTGTGACACATTATTAATGTTTGATGCACAGCCACGTAGGCATATTTGCTCACTTGCAAATAGCTCTTCAAAACACGAACCCTTCATAAAACGTGTCGAGAATATTCTAAACTGGAGATTTCGGGGGTCCGCAGCCAAACAAAATTGGGGATGGGAATTTATCCGGCTGTGTCTAAAATTTATGTAACAAATACCAACTTTAACTCTCAACTTTAATTAACTTTGTTAAATACTTTTACTTTTAACTTATTCTTTGTACAAAATTGTTTTAAACCTAGTTAATCGGCATGATGACTGGATATTTTTATTAGCCAATATAATGGATAATCAATTTTGGTACAACTTTTACTCAAAAGTAACGTTACAAGCCTTTATTCTAGAATTTAAAGGCTTTGTATCTTTGTGACTTTTTTCAAGTCTTTCCATGGATGTCGTAAAAGTCAACTTAGGAAATACCTACAAGCTAAATAAAGTTTATAAACATCAATGAGACCTCTCCAACACGTCTAGCCAGCGTGTAGGCCAAATCCTCTGGCTACTCTGGCCAAGTGTGGCTCTAGTAATATTAGAGGGTCGTGCCGCTCCGTCACTGAATATTATTTGCAGTGGAGACTAAAAAGACCTGATGATGATGATAATGATGACTTGGATAGGATTAAATTTTCAAATATGATTTTCAAAAATGTTACGGAACCTATACAGAAGCGATTTGAACTCGTATTCACCAGTTTTGAATGTAATCTCATATAGACATGTTTGTCACGTATCAAATTGTAATGAATCATGTCGGCACGACAGTCACGTGGAGACTATTGCTATTTCTAGAATTTTCAGCCAAATATTCTAGTATAAATAGATCCCTTCGAATCCAGAGATAAATCTTGAATTGATCCTATCAGTTTCTGAGAAATATTGCGTATAGTTAAACTCTACGCAGTTCAAGAACTTCAAATAACTTCAAATAACTATAATATGGCAGCTTGTGACATTGGAGGTGACGACAGGGTCCGAAAAGTATGATTGTAATTAGTACGACTTCTAGATTATTTAAAAATAATGAAGCCATATTTTTTAGGTTTAGCAAAAAAGTAAAAATTCGTAAAGATACGGAGCATCAAAGTTCTAGAGAGCGCTGTATCTTTGTATTTTTTTTTTCAGAAAAAAGAAACACTTCTTTTTTTTTTTGCTATCACATACACATAATTGGGTATTTTCCTGGGTCAAAAATAAATTATTTGTTACTGTTAAGGAAATAAAACGTCACAAAATAATGTCATGTGACATGATCATATAAATTTGCAAAGTGATTTTAGATTCATTATTGCAGAAAAACTAATATTAAAAGCGCTATTTGACTTCAAGAAACTATGACGTCATTTGCCTGAATTTCATACAAATCCCATAGAAAATGATTGTTTGACGTTTCGAAAAAAGTATCTGATTTGACTTGTTGGAAAATAGCGGATTATGTCAGTAGACCCAAAGACGAACGCGTGTATGGTAAAAAGAAATAAAGAAAAGGAAGTTTAATTTTACATCAAATTTAAATATCATTAATATATTAGTAGTATGGAAACCTCGGTAAGCTAGTATGACTCGCACTTGTCTTTTTAGGTTTTTAATGTTTTTGAGTATGCAGTACTGTATGTATAAAAATGTTTAAATATGTCTCGAATAGCTAAAACCCAAAGTCTGTTAACGGAGAGTTAATAAATTCAGGGCTTCTTAACTCATTGCAAATCGCGGCTTGCTAATTACTTAAAAACTTATGCAATTTTAGTTTATACTCATTTCGGGCCGCGATTGACATCAACTGCGTGCCTCGTACCACACAAACGGCGAAAGCGACGGCTGCCATACAGTAAGCGACAGTCGCTAGTCGGAACTCCTACTAATATTATAAATGCGAAAGTGAGTTTGTATATTTGTTTGTTTGTTACCTCTTCACACTTAAACTACTAAACGGATTTGGATGAAATTTGGTATGGATATAGTTTGAAACTCGGGGAAGGACATAGGGTACTCTTTATTCCGAAATACCCACGGGGAGCGAAGCCCTCGGGCACAGCTAGTAAATTATAATTGTCAACTCTCATTGAACAGACTTTGTAAAACAGTGAAAAAGGGGCACGTATGGCACAGAAAAGTATTATTCAAGTAAACAAACTTTGAAAAATAACAAGTTACGTGCTTTGTACCCATTACTAACGGTCAAGCGTTATCGCCGATGTAGACCATAAAACCACTCGTTAACTTCAGATTTCAGAAAAAGATATCACACCTTTTATACCAAGTTCTTAAGCTCCATACAAAGTGTTCAGAACTCGCGTATGGTCCTGTCAAATATTTCTTCGAGTATATAAAGTTGTAATGCAAAAGTTTTGGCTTTCAACCTTCAGTATACTTACGGCTATTGAGTATTCTTGAGGGACAGGTATTTCTGTTTAGTGTTGTGTTGGAATCATTATTTTGTTTGGGAGTTCAAATGTATTTTTAATTTTGGAATTTTTTCCGAATTGCGTGAATTTGTGTGTTTCTGGCAGAGTGGAATAGGACCACTCCAAGTCTTCCCGTGGATGTCGTACAAGCGTGGAGATACAAGCTAAAGAAAGTATATAAACATCAACAGGACTGCTCAAACACGTTTGGCCAGCGTGGAGACCGAAATCCTCTGGCTGCTCTCGCCAAGTATGGCTCTAGTAGTACAGAGATCGTGCTCCTGCAGTAGAGACTAAATAGATCTGATTATGATATGAATAAACATTGGAAAGTGAAGACCTAGAACAAAGAATCGTAGAAGGAAGCCCAATGGCAAAAAAATATTTAAAATATGATCGGTGTGAAACTTGAATGGTTTTTGTGAGAAAATAAAAAAACATGTTTCTCTGAATTTTTCTAATTGCTTTTATTCACGTGCAGGTTGCAATAGCCGATCGAGCGAATGGGCGAAAATATGAACCATGTCAATAGGCGATGCGGCTAAAAACCCAATATCTAAAATTATATTCTTACTTAAAATGTAGCTGTGTGTTAATCCCATCAAATAATCAACCTTTACTGTCCCACTGCTGGGCAAATGTCTCTCCCATTTTTTTCCACTTATCTCTATACAGAGCTGCTTCTGACCAATCACGCTGGAAAGCATCCAAGTCATCGCGCCAACACTTAATTTAATAAAATAAAATAGAATACAAAAATATGGCCGATTAAATTTTCCACTTTCTCTCACTAAGTTTAGCACTCAGACCAAATAAAACTGAGGTCTAGCATAGAACAAACTATACCGACTATGTTGCGGTCGAAAATTCTAAAGTCACAGAAGTCTGTTACCGAGTAGGCTTGGAAATATGTACGAATCCCAATCTGATTCCAGTAGTACGACCGTCCGTGCCAGTAATTCAATACGCTATGATTTATGATATGGAAACCGATTTCTCTTTGTTATGTCCGTGTATTTTTCGCTATGTTACTTGATACGTGACTTGTGATTCCTTTCATAGTTAGATGGATCGCTAACAAACTAAGGTGGTCGTATCTATTCGTTTATTAACGATCGTTTTGGCTGTTTTCTAAATAAATGGTAAAATGAGGGATTGATTGAAGATATGATATGACCGAGTATAAACTAGCGTTGCCGGTTGATAGTCGACTGTCATAATCGACAGTCTATCGATAGCCGGAAACAGGAGCTGCGTGTCACGGAGATGCAAATGTTGCGCTGGATATGCGGTGTATCACGAAGAGATCGTGTGAGAAACACCCGCATCCGCGGCAGCCTTCATGTCCGTGACATAGCAGGCAAACTACAAGAGAGTCGCCTTCGCTGGTACGGTCACGTCTTGCGGAAGCCGGCAAGTTACGTGGGAAACAAATGTATAGCCATGCCGCCTCCGCCGGGGCCCGGCAAGCGTGGTAGACCCAAGAAGTGCTGGCTTGACGTCGTCAAGGATGATATGCGTGTCAATCGTCTTACAACCAAGGATGCTCAAGACCGTGCGAAGTGGAAAAGAAAAAGTCGGAAAGCGGACCCCGGGCTTCTCAGCATTGCAACTGAGGATGCAACTGGGAAAACGCTCAGATGAGAGAGAGAGAGAGTCTATCGGTAGCCGATCAATCAGCCGCTTTAGTAACTATGTTTTGCAACAAGTAGTTAAAAAAAATTTTTTTGGTCAAGTAGTTTAGGTAGCGGACCCCAAGCTCTAAAGCATTACCGCTGAGGATGCAACCGGGAATACGCTCGGATGATGATAACTCAAAAAAATGTAACATATCTGTAAAGTAAAACTGATTGACGTAATTCTAAAAGATAAGTATTTAAAATAATGAATTGAATTATTTTGAGCCGATCTGGTTCCCTAGGGATTGGTGCAGAATTACATGGAGGATTAAAATCATCCGAGTATTCTTTGTTCATTGTTTGAAAGGATATTCAAATATTTAAATGGAGTTTGTTGTTACATTGTTATAAAGAGATGGAAATATAAATATTGGTTTAATGTTTCAGTTTGGTAATATTGTACTAATAACTAGCTGCGCCTCGCGGTGTTACCGGCGCTATAGAATTAATAATAAGTGAAGTAAAGTAAAGTAAAGTAAAAAGTATATTTATTTTCTCCCTTAGTCTTAAACAGAAATATAGACTACTTAAAGAATACAAATTAAAGTTATGCTATAGATTAAAGGAGACTGGAGCCTGAAGAAGGCTGAGCCTGTGTCACTTAAATATTATTACATAAAGCGTATTATACATAGTATAGTATACAATTACATATAGCCCGCGCCTAAAGTAGCCTATGTATTTAATACACTTTTAAATCAATTAATGGACCACACTCTAAGTCTATAGCCCTAACCACTTAATTTATGTTTATTTTGTGGATCGGACACATAATCATAATGGTAAACCGTAGCTAATAATGCTATAGTTTGCGATATTAAATATAGACAATTTAAGATGAATTAAATCAGTCCTTTTTTTCAAACTTTTTTCTATCTTCAATGGTTCCACGAGCGTACACATTAGGCAAAATATAAATAGCCTTTAGGCGGCAAATGTGTAAATCTGCCACTGCCTTTGAGCATCTTTGAAATCTGATTGTTAGCCAAGAATATACGTAAAAGAAAGGAAGAAATATTTTAAAAAAATAATACCTTTTATTACGTAACAGATCTAAGCGAATAAGAGCTCAGAGCCAACAGAGTGACTGGAACGGCATTCGCTCTGAGTTAAAACCAGTAACCTCGTTAAATCACCTAGGTTAGGTAGCGAACCCTGGGTTCTAAATCGTTACCGCTGAGGATGCAACCAGGAATAAGTCCGGATGATGATGGTAAGCCACAAACACATGAAACACAAAGGAATAAATGTCCTAAAAGACGAGTACACTTTATCAAGAGATGTATTGTGGGATACAGATCTTAACGAGCAATAACCTACCACAGAGAGCGGGATAAGAGCGGCTACAGCCAACAGAGAAAATCAGGACAACCATTACGTGCCTTATGCAATGGCAATAGAAGTTAGATTGCAGTGAAAGACAATAGTATGTGTTCTTGTTTGTCTGCAAATAAAATGGTAAAAAGGATGGCTTCAACATTCTTGGCTGGTTTGGATTCGGATTTAAACTTTGGACTGTTTCCCTTTGATCTCAAACATTGATTTTATCATTATCAATATCGGTTTGCTCACGTAATAGTCAGAAAGGCCAACGACGTTTCTATCGATTTAGACGATCATCATCAGGAAGAGTGTTAGGGGCGGCGGCGTCCCGACTGATTGACGTGCAGGCGTTGTTTGTTGGCCGACTATACTTACTTACTATCCTGGCTCAGCGACCCAAGGTGAGCCTTGGCCTCCAGCACAAGGGCACGCCATCGCTCTCGGTCCTGTACTAGCTCTTGCCAGTTGTCGCCAACTTGAAGCTCGCGCAGGTCCGCCATCACTAAGTCGCTCCAGCGATACCTGGGACGGCCCACCGGCCTCCGACCGGTCGGCCGGTCCTGGTAAGCTCTCTTCACCCCGGATCTTTGCCCATTCTTTCGACGTTTCCGAGCTAACGAAGACGGTGAGCTTTAACTTCGCCCATGATGTTAGGCTCGCTCACTAGGTCTAAGTTTGCCGACTATAGTTTTAATTATTTTACAAAAAGTAGAAATGGTAACATACAGTGCAAATTTTTAGAGCAAATCCACGATACTGAACTACTACTACTTACTATACAAATAATTAACGAGAAACAAAACACAATATTCGCCTTCTCCATACTACCAAACGAATTTCGTATGGGAGGACGACATTTATTTATCGATGTTTGATAAGTTTAAAAAAAAAACTAGTTTAGCATCATGGACTGTACTTACTCCAAAAATTTGGCTGGTAGTAGAAAGTGAGCCTGTATTTCAATTTAGTACGCATTTTTTTATTCAGTAAGAAATATTCTGACAATTCCAGACAGAAATATCGAAGACAACAAACAAAATTGATAGAATTTTGTCTATTTCACTGTTCAAATAAGTGACGCTGGTTGATCAGTCTGTAAGGAATCTTTTGATGTCACTGAATACCTTGTCCCTCAAAGGCCAAAAAGATAGTGGAAGATCTCACAAAATCTGTTTATTTGGGAAGGGTGCGCTAAAAACGAACCTCTGCTAAATATCTTAAAAGGGACGGCGAAATCTTCGAGAGGATTTGGGAAATAATGTTGTTTTAAAATTGTTTTGACGAGTGTCTACTTTGTAATGAAGTGAGTATTCAAACTGAATTCGTAATTATATAATAACTAGCTTTACCCGCGGGCTTCGCTCCCCGTGGGAATTTCGGGATACAGAGTACTCTCCTTCCTCGAGTCTCAAACTATATCCATACCAAATTTCATCCAAATCGGTTCAATAGTTTAAGCGTGAAGAGTTAACAAACAAATATACAAACTAACATTCAATTTATAATATTTGTAGGAAGTAGGATAGGATAGTAGGATGTATTTTTGAGAGCTTAGACATTCATAGCAGTGGTCGTTGCAAAGCGCTGGCCTAGGTAGCTTTTCTTTAAAAAATAAATAAGTGATATACACTACACGTAATGTAAGTTATACTTATTGTACAGGTCTTATCTATATCTATATTATATACATATAATAAAACAGTAAAAAAAGTGTGTCTGTACATTAAAAATTTCCAAAAAAAATATAGAGGGCGATGGAGACGTAGTAATAGAGTAAGAATTTTAAAAAAATAAGCGGCCAAGTGCTTGTCGGACTCGCCCATGAAGGGTTCCGTAGTAGTATTTTCTTAAAATTTTTATATTTAAGTTGATTGAATGAAAAGTAAATTGCAGTTTATGACATATTAAAAAAACTTCTAACTAAATCTTGTTCAAACCAATTTTCGCTGGTAGTTTTCATGGTAATGAACATCATATATTTGTTTTAGTTTTATCATTCTCTTATTTTAGAAGTTACGGGGGGGACACACACTTCTTTCCACTTTGGAAGTGTCTCTCGCGCAAAGTATTCGGTTTAGAATAAAATGATATTAGAAACCTTAATATCATTTCTGAAGACCTATCCATAGATACCCCACACGTATGGGTTTGATGAAAAATATTTTTTTTAGTTTCAGTTCTAAGTATGGGGAACCCCCAAAACTTATTGTTTTTTTTCTATTTTTGTGTCAAAACCTTAATGCGGTTTACATAATACATCTACTTACCAAGTTTCAACAGTATAGGTCTTATAGTTTCGGAAAAAAGTGCCTGTGACATACGGACGGACAGACAGACAGACAGACATGACGAATCTATAAGGGTTCTGTTTTTGCCATTTGGCTACGGAACCCTAAAAATGACTGTCTGTTTGTCTGTTTGTACACGCTAATCTCCGAAAATACTGGACGGATTCGAATGAAACTTTTTTTTGTTATATAGCTATTAAGCCTGGGCAACATATAGGGTATAAATCATTTTGTAAAATGAAACGCCTGATGCAGAACCAAAATGGTCAAGCTAAACTATAAGAGATATAAAAATGCCGCCTTAGTAAAAGTTGTTCAGCCTGATGAGCATTTTCCAGAGACATAAAGTCCACGCGAACGAAGTCGCGGGCTTCGGCTAGTTACTAAATAAACATTTTGATCGGGTGTCTATTAGAATACAGATTTTTTTGACACATCGAATTTCATTTCCCAGAAAACTATTCCACGATTTTTAATACAATTTTTTCTTGATAAAACGAATAGTTAATCATCGCAGTTTCATATTATAATAACAACTTTCAACAAAAAATATTTTAAAATGGTTTTCTTTTATAGAAAAACGGTATATCGAACTAACATTTCATATAAAATATTAAGTTATCGATAAAACTGTTCATAAAAACATGTTTCAATATGTAACGGTACACATAATAACTCGCTTTGCTCGCTCGGCTCTTGCGTGTGTTGGTCGCAGTTCTAACATAACCTAACCTATAGGATTGCCCTAACCTAGGAAAATGGATAGAAGTGTCTTAGCACTCGCCGGCCGCTGCCGCGGCACGCTCGCTTCGCTCGCTCGGCTCGTGCGTGTGTTGGTCGCAGTTCTAACATAACCTAATCTATAGGATTGCCCTAACCTAGGAAAATGGAAAGAAGTGTCTTAGCACTCGCCGGCCGCTGCCGCGGCACGCTCGCTTCGCTCGCTCGGCTCGTGCGTGTGTTGGTCGCAGTTCTAACATAACCTAACCTATAGGTTTGCCCTAACCTAGGAAAATGTATAGTAGTTTTCTAGCACTCGCCGGCCGCTGCCGCGGCACGCTCGCTACGCTCGCTCGGCTCGTGCGTGTGTTGGTCGCAGTTCTAACATAACCTAACCTATAGGTTTGCCCTAACCTAGTAAATGTATAGTAGTTTTCTAGCTCTCGCCGGCTGCTGCCGCGGCACGCTCGCTTCGCTCGCTCGGCTCGTGCGTGTGTTGGTCGCAGTTCTGACATAACCTAACCTATAGGTTTGAATCCTAATGTAAGAAAATGGATAGAAGTTTCCTAGCACTCGTTTCAAATGTTTCAACTATTTTGCAAACTGAAACTTACGTGGAAACAAAATTATGGGTAACAAAACTTTGATGTTACGTTATTTCGATAAAATACATAAAATAAGAAAATAAATAACGATAGACTGAGTTTGTAGATAACGAATAATCGAGTAAATGAAATTTCGATGTCAAGAGATTTTAGGATTTGTTAAATATTGTATTAAAAGATTTGCGAATAGTTTTATGGGGAATGAAAATCGTTGAAGTTAATTGCGATAAAGTGATGGGTTCCCATTTTGATCCTTTGAATCATCATTATTTCAGCCGCATAACGTCCACTGCTGGACATACGCCTCTGCTAAAGATTTCCAAAATGATCGATCTAGAGCGGCTTGCATCCAGCGCCTTCCAGAAATGAAAATCCTTTGAATTCTACGATTGAAATCAAGCACCAAAACTGTACCTTTTTATTATCACTTAGCACAAGTATTTGTTAATGTAGACCCACGGGGTAGACCTATTTTGATTTTTCAAGAAGAAGAACTTTATTAATTTGTTTCTTATTTTTGGGCCGATAAAAACAACATTTTGTTTACGGTTTCGTATTATGTTACATATACATACATACATACTATCACGACTTTATCCCTAATGGGGCAGACAGAGCATTTTGGGTCTTGCGGTTCTATGCAGAGCCCAGGGCCGCAAGACCCAAAAGCCACTTTTAGCGTCATGGTGGGCGAGAAGATGGAAAAGCAATCAATACAGTGATGGGTTGCGAGCCGCATCGCCTGTTAACATGATTCGCATTTTCGCCCATTCCCTCGATCGGCTTTTATCGGATATCGGATCTACGTGGGAAGAGAAGCAGCTGGTACATTCTAAGTTTTTTTATTTATCCCAGACCAGCATGGGAGTTACTTATTGAAATGAATAATAAAAATACCGCATTTATAAAAAACTATTGTTATGCGTTTTTAGGCTTATGTCTTTGATTTTTGTACATAATATGACAGAACATTCAATTATAATATTTTAGTATGTTTTATTTCGCTTAAAGAGCACTTTCCTTGAATATAACTACGAGGTTTAAAATCACTCTGTATAATTAAATATGCATTCGTTTGTAAATATTAACTAAAACATAATGGTTTACGGAGTAACCATAATGTTTTCCTGTTACTCCAATAAATGTAATAATGTTATATTGTCTTCAAAGTGTAGTACAGTCAGCTAACGAGATACCTGGGCCGGCCCTCTACCTATATCTTGAATTTTCTCTTAAACTCAAAATAATATTACCATGAAAATTTGTATTCAGAAAGATTTTAATAAAGTCTTTCTAAATATACTTTTTCATGTCAATATTATTTTGATTTTAAGAGTAAACTTAAGACAAAGGTAGAGAGAGGGCCGGTCTAGGTATCTCGTTTGCCGACTGTACAAACCGAAGGGACGAAACCTTTTGAAGTTCCTACTTTACGAATTCGTTTCACCTACAGTTCCAAATCTCGGAAACGTTGAATTAAATTCATTGTGAATGCTTAGACAAGTGTAGATTTTCACAGAAACAGTCTGGCGTGAATTCCTTCTGTGGTGTACAGTTAGATCTGTAACGTTATTTAATTAAGTTCTTAATAGGATTATACGAATATAAAGTTGAGTCAATTTATGAAAATCCATCCATCCAATTCCATACAAAGGTGTATGCCCGAGCAACGTGTATGCGTTTCATTTATTTAAGTTACATTAAACCTTATGACAATTAATGTTTAATTAAAAATTACTAAATAAGGCGTACCGAATATAATGACACCAAAATTGCCTCATTTCGTTAAAGTTGAGGTGGAAACGTTATAGCTCGAAACAATATTTCAGAAGGCAAAAATAGGCAGCCGCCTCTAGGACTTGCAACTCTCTCTATAGCACAATACGGGTCGGGAGACAGAGCGGCGTGAAACAGATATAATTTTTGCAAATACCTACTCGCGATTCGTTTGAATTGAGAAGATTCCATTCCTATCTTCTCTTTGTCATCTTTTTTAAAGTCCTAGTAGAAGCGTAACCAAACCGAATGTTTGCCAAGCAACCGATTTCGTATTTGCAGTAATGTATTTTCAACTAATCAATGTTTTTGTTAGGATCAGTTTCTAATGGACGTCTACACTAAATCTTTGTTTATCTTTCACGTTCGGACGGATTATCAGAATAATTACTAGTTGCGCCCCGCTGTGTTACCTGCGGTTTATCAGATATATAATATCAGGGGCGTGCATAGAGATTTTTGTTTGGGTAGACTACAATACAACTTACGCGATTTTACGTCCTCCAAAATCAGTGGCCATTTGTGAATACTTATTGGTTTTGATAATAAACAAACACTATTCAGTTTGAACAAGCAATCACTATGTTATACAACATTTACAAGTAAAACTTTGCACCAATTTATTAAGTTTTAAATAAAACTTTCATACCTATGCATTTGTAAACAAACTCAGTAACCAAACTAGGTACATAAATCACCGAACGAAATATAATCCGGCAAAAAAAATGTGTAACACATATCAATACAATTTGAATACAATCTTCGATGAATTACGCGTTTCTAATTTGGAAGCATAGCACGATAAGAAACCCTACTGGTTAATACTACAATTAGCCAATAGGGTTTGTTGTCGTGACCTTCGTTACATCACAGGAACAAATAAAAATATCGATACATTCTAATTGGCCACAGCCTCGGTCTCAGCTCTAGCTTTATGTGTGCATTTGTTACGTGTGTGGTGTGTCCATGAAGGACGTGGACGTGTCATGCACACAAACGCAGGCGCAAAAGCCTATTCATACACATTAGCTACCTATGCATGTGTGTAAATTAAGCCATCTAGATATTTGTCTTCGGCGCGTACCTACTTACGTTTGGTGCTCCGCGCCGCCGCCGCGCTGGTAGCGACACAGCGACTTTGGAGTTGAACGGCCGGAAAGAGCGCGCAATTTAAAAGACGTGTAGCGCGTAATCGTTTTTATATAATAATTAAAAAATGCGCATATACTAGTGATCGACCGGGTAGACAACGTCTACATGTCTCTATGGAATGCACGGTCCTTTATAATATGAAAAGTAGTCTATGTGTTAATCCAGGGCACTACAGGGTGTCAGCTTGCTGCATCAAATTGTATCAAAATTGATCCAGCTGTTTGCGCGTGAAGTAATAGGCATAATCACACACACTCTAAACTTTTATCTTTATAATATTACTGTTTCCAAGTATTTTACGGTAATTAAATTAATCCAAATAGTATTTACGGTATAAACTAAGGTAAGTATACTTTCTATTAGGATATTTATCATCATCATCATCATCATTTCAGCCGCACAGCGTCCACTGCTGGACATAGGCCTCTCCCAAAGATTTCCAAAAGGATATTTATAAGCAATAAAAAATGCGTTTTGATACAATTTGTCGTTCAATAAGGTTTCGAAAATTCTAAAAGCTTTATTAGTATATTATACGGTGAAATAAAATTATTAAAGTTTAACTACCTATTAACATCGATTCTTTTGAAGAATATCGTTTGTCTTTCGTAATATTAATTTATTTTTGTAAGACATGCGGTTAGCAACTTATCACTATTGTGATTCATTTTTGTGTGGCCTTTGGGTCTTGCGGCCCTAGCATAGAGTACTATATTATAACTGAAAGGCTCCGTTAGCTTAGAGCCGCCTTAGAAATAAAAACAATAGAATGTAATTATTTTTACCAAACAATTAAAATTTTCTTTATTCTTTATAGAATGCCCTATTTATCTTTTCAAAATGCCTTACTATAGGATCCCAATTCAAAAGAAAGCCAACGCTTAAGAAAATTCTGAAAACGTTTATTCGACGATGAAATCGTGGAGGTGACGTCATGAAACGAAGGACGTGATAAGAGTCCCTTAAATAATTTGAGAGTAGGGGCGGTAACTGAATTATCATCCCTCGCCAGATCGTGTATCTCAGCATCTCTGTACAGTACAGTGCCGGATAAAAAAGACGTAGATAGAAAAACAAAGAATTTTATTCGGTCTATTTTTATATATTTTTTTTCACGCTTAATGTGGCCTTTTGGGACTAGCGGCTCAAGTAGAGGCAGTTACTAAATTGGATACTTTCTTGGATCAAAAATAAATTGTTTCATACTGTACACTACAGTGCCGTATAAAAAAGACGTGGATGGAAAAATAAAAAAAAATATGCCTATTTTTATACTTATATTAGTGGCATTTGGGTCTAGCGGCTTGAGTGGGGGCAGAAACTAAATTAGGCACTTTCCTGGGTTAATAATAAATTTTTCTACTCCTGTACTGTTATCTGTCTTTTAAATGGTTCTGAACACTAATATAAGAACATTGATAATGTGATTGCAGAAAAAGTCTATACTCTATTCCTCATAACAGCACATGTGTCGTTATTTCGCTACACTTTTTTTCTATAGATTTACCATACTGCCAACATTAAAAAAATGTTTTTTAACATAGTCACTAAAAAGACGCCAATTTATTTATTTTTTTACCTTAGATACCATATAGATCAGCACTTGTATATTCTAAATTTGATTTACCAGACATACGTCAAACATTTTCATATTTTTCTTTGTTTGTTTTTGTATTATAGTTAGTAAATATAGTCGTAGAAAAAATATTTTATGCAACAGTTGTATAAGTACGTCAAAAAATGCTCGATGGCGTCTCCTTACGATGCTCGCCAAGGCTCGCATCGTAACCTGCGCCACTCGCATTTTTTTACCGTTCTTATACAACTGTTGCATAAAATACTAATTTGATACTGCTAAGAAAATAAAACATCACAAAATAATGTCTCTTGACATGACATATGACTCATATGAGTTTTAAATGTGATTTTAGATTTTTTTGTGCAGAATAACTAATAATAAGAGCGCTATTTGATTCTTTTGGATGCATGATCTTTGGGATAAAACTATCCTTTGCCCTTCCCCGGATCTCAAACTTCATTTGTACCAAATTACTTATAAATCAGTTTAGTGGTTAAAGCCGGAAGAGGTAACAGACAGACTATTCAATTTAGCTGTTATATTTCCATATTTAACTCATTATCAGTTGGGGCCGACCCTAAACTATAAGGGGAAAGGTCACAAAGTGAAAAAAGTATTTGTTTTTAGGTCTATTAAGGGCAGTCCATGAATAACGCGATAAGAGGCTTCTAAAAATACCCAGCACGTGAGGCCGAAGGGCTAATAAAATTATCTTTATGACACTCGTACCCTTAAGTACAATAAGCTACAATTTTATTTTCTAGGCAAATTTAAAAAGCTGACTGTCAAGATCGCCACCTAGTGATGAGTAGCGAAACTACATATACCAATTGATATCCGCAGCGCCATCTATTATTTGCTAGGGAAAACGCTAACTTTCAAGTGTTAACACTCAATAACTTTTAAACGGTTGAACCGATTGGCATCAAACATAGCTAAAAACCAGCGCAAGGGCCGCTTTTACTTAAAAAAAACTGCATCGAAATTGGTCTATCCGTTAGAGCACTACGATGATACAGACAGACAGACATTAAGCGTCAAACTTACAAACACCCCTCTTTTTATCGGGGGTTAAAAACAGTAATAAAATTTGAATATAGGTATATTTATAGGTATACAGTTTCAGCCTCGACTAAAAGCAGTTGAGAAATGCGACCTGTAGGCGAAAACAGTCAGACAAACTGACGGACAGTCGGATAAAAACATTTTTGGCCAGTGTCTAGGCAGAACACACTGAAAGGACGGGGCAAGGACGGGGCGCGCGTCTTTTCTGTATGTTCTGCTTTGCGACGTTTCTATACATTTTGTATGAAACCGTCGCTTGCCGTCGCGGAACAGACATATGTCTGCGCCCCGTCCGCGACGCACGTCTTTTCTATGTGTCCTGCGCCTAAGACGCTTTGCTCGCTCGGTCAATTAAATAAAAATCTTTCTGTGACCGAGTGGTGTCGGCAGAGTAGCATTTGATTTGTTACTATCCTTTACTCTCCCACGTGTGTTGTAAGAGGCTACTAAGGGAGTTATAGGTTACAGGATTCTTGTCATTTATCCACTCACCCGCAAGGAATGCAAAAGAAAACTTTATAAATGGGTGCTGGGAATTTCTTATGATGAAACTGAAAATCTCATGGAATGGCCAGATTGAATATTCGCGATAGGTACCTATAGTAGTTTACTTTCACGCTTTCAGAAATTTAACTCAGGCAAATACACACTATCACTCACACACAAACACACAATACTCACACTCACAGCTACACATACCAAATAATCCCCATCCCCCACTCAAGTCCTTCACCTTAAAATAGATTAAGTATTATAAACTTATAGAAAATAATGTATTTTGCTTACCTTACACTTACAAATTAAATAAAGTACTTTGTTGAAATGTTTGCTTATAACCGTATTCCGAATTTGGGCGTAAACAACTGCAACACAGTTTTATACTATAGCGGTTGTTTACGATCATTATGTGTTAAATGTACCTATGTTTAAATGTTGAAATAAATTCTTTAAAACAGAAACCGGGTAGCAGGGCCCTCTTTAAATGACTACCATCTACTGCAATCACCAATCCGTCTACTTCTACCGTCTTTACATTGTTAACACCTTTTTCAAACTGTCCTTTCTAGGTGTTGGATGTTTATCTAAAAATGTATTTGTTATAAAATATAGTATCGTTGAGTTAGTATCCCATAAAACAAGTCTCGAACTTACTTTGGGGCTAGCCCAATCAGTGTAATTTGTCCCTTTATTGATATATTTATTTATATTTTTGTATATTTTACCTGTGTTCCACAATATAGGTAGAGCAGGCCCATGCCATGAGGCACACTGAAATTACAGATATAATTTTATTAATCGAATACCATTTAAATATTTTTGAAAAAAGAACGCGGTTTTGTCTTTTGGTCTTGTCAAACTTGTAAAGTCGGTGTGAAAATGGAATTGACTCGAGAAAATTCAAGAGCAATGATTTATTACGACTTTCGAAGTGGTTTGACGCCTAAACAGTGTGTTGATCGGATGCTTTCTGCATTTGGTGATGAAGCCCCATCTAAAACCACAATTTATCGCTGGTTTGCGGAATTTCAACGTGGACGTGTCAAGCTCAGTGACGATCCCCGTCAAGGTCGCCCAAAAACTGCAATCACCCAAGATAACGTTAATGCCGTGCGTAAGCTGATTGAGGAAGATCGACATGTCACATATCGCGAAATTCAGGCAACTTTAGACATTGGCATGAGTCAAATACAAATAATCTTGCATAAGCAATTAGGTGTAAAAAAGTTGTTTTCCCGATGGATCCCGCATGCACTCTGTGAGGAGCAAAAAGCGGCTCGCGTTACTTGGTGCGTCAGAACTCTTGAGAGATTCCATGGAGGATCTTCAAATGCTGTATACGCGTCGTATCAGGTGACGAATCCTGGATATATGCATATGAACCCGAAACGAAAAACCAATCACGAGTTTGGGTGTTCGAAAACGAGTTAAAGCCAACAAAAGTTATTCGTTCGCGGAGCGTTGCAAAAAAAATGGTGGCCACGTTTGTCTCCAAAACCGGCCATGTTGCAACTATTCCTCTTGAGGGACAAAGAACGGTCAATGCAGAATGGTATGCTAGCATTTGTTTGCCGCAGGTCGTCTCTGAACTCCGTAAAGAGAACTGCAATCGCCGCATCATCCTCCATCACGACAATGCGAGCTCCCATACCGCCCACAGAACAAAAGAGTATTTACAGCAAGTAAACATTGAATTATTAGACCATCCGCCGTACAGCCCCGACCTAAGCCCGATTGATTTTTATACTTTTCCCAAAATTAAGAACAAATTGCGTGGTCAACGATTTTCGACACCTGAAGAAGCGGTAGACGCCTACAAAACGGCCATTTTGAGTACCCCAACTTCAGAATGGAATGAATGTTTTAATAATTGGTTCCATCGAATGGAAAAATGTGTCAAATTTCGAGGAGAATACTTCGAAAAACAATAAATATATTTTTTACTAATAATGTTGTATAATTTCCTTGATTCCCGAAATTGTGCACCCCTCCGTATAAGAGAAAAACACTTACAACACTAATCCTAATTTCAGAAAAAAGGGCTTATTATTATTATACGTTAAGATTACTTTATTGTACACCAAAAAAATAAAAATGATTCAAATATACACTTACAGAAAAAAGTAGTATTGGAAAGTTTGTATTATTGTATTTGTACCCAGCCAAATTCCCCTATTTATTGAACGCCTTTAGTCCAGCAGTGGACTGATATCAGCTGTAAAAAAGAGGTTGTTATTTTTTTTAAAGTTAATTTCTCAGCTGACTGTACCACTTTAAGATGCAGAGCACAGCCGCACCATGTTACCTTTACCGAGCGATGTAAGTCAATTCGCATGCAACATTTGAGTTTATTTAGTTTTTTTGTTTACCTAACTGGTA
This sequence comes from Acrobasis consociella, assembly GCA_963555685.1. NCBI lineage: Eukaryota > Metazoa > Arthropoda > Insecta > Lepidoptera > Pyralidae > Acrobasis > Acrobasis consociella. The sequence goes on from OY743106.1 coordinate 4,239,112, forward strand.
TATATTATTTTCGTCTGATGAAAAGATTTTCACGCTAGTTTGAGAGAAAGAAAAACTTAGAATGTAGTAGCTGGGTTTTTCTTTATCCAGATAGTGATAGCGATCACGGGAATAGGTGAAGTGCCAAATCTGGTTACTATTATCTAATTTTATTTAATTTTGACGACTTCTGTGGCCTAGTCATCATGCCAGACTGGTTACAATGAAGGTCTCGGTTTTGAACCCCGGTCAGGTCAAGATGGAAAATGATCTTTTTCAAATTGATTTGGGTCTTGGATATTTATCTATATGTATTAATTGAAAAATATAGCATCTTTCGTATCGTATATGGGATTGCTTTTTGATCGATAAATAGATACATATTTATTAATTTACTAACATAATATCAGTACTATTACTTACCCTACTGCGGTCGGCATTTAGTAAGAAAAGAAGCAATTGGTAAGTAAAGTAAATTCAGTGTTTTTTGAAGTGAAAACTTCTTTAGCGGCGTTGTGCACTTTTTTTGGAATGGGTAAAAAATCTTAAACTCGCGTCAGGACCACGTGTCCTGATCGAAAATTCGTAAGACGGCGCAGGGCGCTTGCGCGAATGTTCGTGTGTGTTTATGTTACGTTACGTTCGTGTGTGTAATGTGTCATGCTTGTGACATTTGTGACAGATTGTGGTTCAGAAAAGATTTGAAATATTTTATACTGATAATTAAAGCAATTCGTGCAAAATTATTCCCTAACCATTCCAAAATATCAAAAATGCACAACGTTAATATTTAAGTTTTCACTTCTGCCGGCACTCCCAGAGTGCAACCCGTCGTTTTTTTCTATCCACCAGTCCACGTGAAAGGAAACCTGATTAAAGTTTTATAAAGTAAAGATCAAATTAATATTCCAGGCAAATTAAAAAAATCTCGCTTTCAATAGTTTCACATGTAAGCACCATCTAGTGATGAGAGGAAGAACTAAATAGTAGAAGTAATAACGGTAGCACCATCTATTATTTGCCAGATTAACTAAAAACCCCAACTATCAAGCTTACACCTCCAATAACAAAAATCGTATGTGATAGTATATTTGTATCACTTAAACTAAAAACGTCTTTTAACATAAATGTTTCGTAGCTGGCCGTCCCAGTTCCAGTAACAAGTTATTGTCTACAACAACGCGCTGAGAGCGTTGGCAAACTTTTTGCAAATCCCTCTGTTGTTGCGACTGGCTGTTCTCTCCTTTGTTCAAACTAGCTGTTGCGCTTTGTATTTATATTAGTTTACAGTGCGTCTAATATTTTGATGTCATTCGGTAATCATCGGAATTAATCGGAAATGTGGAAAGCGATATTAGCCGAGTGACGTCAAGATATGACGCATCAAAGAGAATATAATCACTACGTGTGACGCAGTGTACTTCGGTATCCATATATAGTATACAAGTTTATTTGCTAAGGCAATAAAAAAACCCCGACTGTTAAAAACGCCATCTAGTGATGAGGGAACTACCTAACCGACTTAATATCCGTAGCATATTTTTATAAAAGCTGTGACTTGCAAGCTTTAGCACCCAATAACAAAGTCAAAATCAAACTCATTTATTTATCTTCGGATATTTGTATCACTTGATAACTGTCACTTTTTTTAACCGGCTAACTTTTAAACGGCTAAACCGATTTCCATCAAACGGAAGTTACTTTCACGTAAAATACCGCATCAAAATCAGACAGACAGACCGATAGACGGGAGATCTTAACTTATAACACACCTCTTTTCGTCGGGAGTTAAAAATGACACCCTCCGCCGCGTATATCAGTCTGTCTGTATGTCTTTCTACTTCTTTATCATTTTCTTCTCCAAATAAAATATGTATAAGTATATCAACGGTCATCCTAATTCAGATCACTATTTCTTTGTGTTAAATACCTTAACAACTGACTTTCTGCACTGAGCATATAGTCAACTAGTTTAATCTGAACACTGGTGCATATGATACTAGCATAGTTTTAAGTTGTTGTTTAAGATTTCCTATCACGATTTTTGTTTGCCCCCCAAACAATGGGATTTTGTTTTTTTTTTTAGGGATTCAATGCAATTTTTCTTGAACGTCGTTCCTAAAGAGTGTTCTAAGTTACTCCGTTTTTTCTTCTCAAAATGGACTACGCTTGTTAATGACAATGCGAAATTAAATTTTAGTACATTGTACCGAATAAAAATGTCTAAAACCTCTATTCTTTGTTTCGCTTATGCTTTGTTTGTTTTCTAACAAAACATAAGCGAAATGCTAGTGCACTATTACTTGGATTTCTCACAAAATGGCTGCATTGACCTGGTCGGCTGTTCGCAACTGAGGCAGAAATAACAATAACTTTCAGGAAATACACTGCTGGAACCTACTAAGTACCGCTTACGGGAAAGCTGGATGCAATAAGTACCAAGATTCCATTAAATCGGTCATATAGCTTATAGGATTATGTAGAATTTCTAAACTTATATCCGACTAAGAGAGCCATTTACAGCTTACAATGTATATATTTATATTATGTGCTAATTAAGACCTTTCATTTGATCTCCCACTCGAACAAGAAAAATATTTTTTTTTTTTACTTTTTTGCATGTAACATTTGTTATATACATTTATTGCATTGGATGCTACGTTTATCCACTTACATACAAACATAGACTACTAACGTTGTTACCCTTCCTCTTAGCTTTGCTTAAGTCAGATAAAAAAGGAATCAAAACATTGACGGGTTGCTACCTGAATCGCCTATTGATATGATTAAGCTTCTCGTCCATTTCCACAATCGGATTTTACGATTTGTGCAGGAAGTGATGCAGATGAAAAATTTTAAAGTTATTAAGTATTAAAGCTTAGTAAGGGCTTTTCCTGGCAAACAATTTTATTTTTGAAGCGGTAACAAAAAAAACATACAAACAAACAAATATACAAACTTACTTTCGCATTTATAATATTTAGTAAGGTTTTCATTTCCCTAGATTTAATTACTTTACTGAACTAGTGTTGTCGCTCGATAGTCTAGTGTCTATCGATAGACTATTTCCGTATTTTAAATACCAGTTTATTTGCAAGCCTTAATTAATGTTAAATAATTGAACAGATTTTCATCAAACATAGCTAAGAACCACCACAAGGGAACTTGCTTTAAGTAAAAAACACGCATCGAAATTTATATATCCATTCATGTGCCACAGTGCCATAGACAGACACACAGACAGTCAGACCGACGTTAGCGTCAAACTTACAACACCACCATTTTTCTTCGAGGATTAAAATCGACAAACAAGCTATCGATACAAGTTTGTTCATCGTCAGTCGTCATACTATCGATAGTATTATTGGTTAAAAATAGTGTCACTCTAAAACAGCTATCCATACTAACGGCATATCGATAGTTTGTCATTTTTCGATTGAAACTATCGATTATAAAACTATCGATTTTTCGTCAGCACTACACAGAACACCTTTGAAGTTTTCAACTATAACTATTTTGACTGAGCCAATCAGTTAAAAATACGTACGTCAATCAAATAGACCGAGCTAAAGCAATTTATTTTTGCTTGCGTGTCTGTCCGTTGACTACTCTTGATTGATTACAGGGAGACATGAGCAAGGAGAGTACTAATGAGCTTCGAAGTAGGTACTTGCGGTGTCTTTTTACAAGCTTTTATCACTAGCTTTTATTTAGTTTCACCTGTCCCGTTGTCTGTCGGTCTGTCTGTAATCAAATCATCATCATCATCATCAGGTCTTTTTGTCTCCACTGCAGGAGCGCGACCCTCTCTGTACTACCAGAGCCATATTTGGCCACAGCAGCCAGAGGAATTAGTCTACACTCTCCACGCTGGCCAGACGGGTTGGAGAGGTATCATTGATGTTTATAGCTCTGTTCAGCTTGTATCCCCTAAGTCGCCTTCTACGACATCCACGGGAGGACTTGGAGTGGACCTATTCTACTCTGCCGGAAACCACGGGTGGTTTCCTGTAATCAAATCTTGCATTTTAAATTTGACCCACTTCCCGGTTTCCGATTGAGCTGAAATTTTACACGCATACTTCTATCACGTAACCATGCAAAATTGTGATGACATGGAGCTGATATGATGATGGAGCCGGAAGGTAGCCATTGGAACTCTGTAATGAAACGACGCAATCCCATCGAGTTTGGGCTCGTTTGATTCGTCTTGAGGAGCATTAGATAAAAGCTTGTTTTAAATAATATATGTTTTAATAATTATTATTACTTGTTTAACTTGCAATGTATCTTGTTTGTATGTTTGTTAAAGTCAAACTTGCAACCCAATTTTCGGTCAAATCCTTAACCGATTAAGCTTAAATTTTTTTTGCATACTTTTGTCAGTCGGATGACAATGCAATATTATTGAGTCAGTGGGATCTGGTGGTGGAGGCGAAAGATATTTTTAACAATAGGCCATAATCTTCACTAAATTACAAGAACGGAATATAGAGCGAAATTCATTTTCGCTAGTATCTGATATTATATTAGGAACGCAAAGGGTAGACAAGATCTATGCGTCTGTATGAAACGCTACTGGTATTTAAGGCTCCTACCCGCGCAAGCGACCTTGAAAACACAAAAAAATTAATTTCTCTTTCTGTAAGTGAGATTATCAGAAACCCTCGTATAACTTTTTAGCTTGTATCCTTAAGTTTCATTAGAACCTCGAAAGTCATTAAAATACTATCCGCTTTAGAAACCTTTACAAAAAGAGTCAAAAGTGGCCGTTTTTAGTATTTTTTGCAAAGGAAACTACAGCGTATTGTATTTCAATAACTTTTGAGGTTCTAATGAAACTTAAGGATACTAGCTAAAAAGTTGTACGAGGGTTTCTGAAAATCTCACTTACAGAAAGAGAAATTAGTTTTTTGTTTTCAAGGTCGCTAGCGCGGGTAGGAGCCTTAAGCATAATCATACTATACCACAGTTGCGCACAACTGCCTACAAGGATACAAATTGTTTCGACCTGCCTAAATAAAGGTGATTTATGACTACTTTGATATGACAAAGCCCTTCTGGTGAGCAGGCGACTAGTGTTAATGAGTTTCTTTCGGCGTTTCTTTTCAGTTGTAATTTTGAAACGCTAGTAAGTTATCAGTCAGTTTGACACTTAAAATACTGCATATTTAGCTCTATGGCAAACCTTTAATTTAGATTTTTTCTGTTTTATTAGTAACCAAGTCTAGGCACCGCTGGTCAGAATTAAAGAATTTGAACCTTTAAATATAGGTACATTTAACACATAATGATCATAAACAACCGCTATAGTATAAAACTGTGTTGCAGTAGTAGCAGCAGAATTGGCAAGATTTACATGTCGATGAGTTTTAATGATATAAGAACCTATTTGTTCAGTGGCGGTTTTACCAATAGGCTGAGTAGGCTAAAGCCTAAGGCGGCACAATTAGGGGGCGGCAAATTTAAGGCCAATTGCACCCCCCCACCCCCCACCCCTACTGTTTTCGTACATTGCAATTGAAAAAGTAGAACGGCGATTTTGTAATGATATTTCAGAGAACGCAGCTTAGGGGCGGCAAAATACAAATAGCCTTCTGGCAACCAATGTGTAAATCCGCCACTGTATTTGTTACTAGTATAAATGGTATAAACGTAAGCCCCCTGTGCTTATAAGAAGGCCAAAGAAATGTCATAACACAAAATCAAAGTCTAAGTTACCATATATTCATGACAGCATTGGGCTGAGCGCTAATAATAATAATATACCTAATTAAATTTTTAAACAACAAAAAAAACAACTGACTTCAATTTCTTTTAGGAGTTTCTTCTATATCTCCAAAGTTCGTCATCATCTCTTCACCAAATTAATATGGTACCAACTAAGTAAAGGCTTTCAAATAAAAAAAGAATCACCAATCGGTCCACGGTTGACAAAGATATCGTGTAACATACATACAAAAAAAAAAACATACAGTCGAATTGATTACCTCCTCCTTTTTTGAAGTTGGTTAAAAAGAGATAATGAATAAGAGTTTTCAGGTACAAAAAAAGTATGATATATTTTTATCCTTCCTACTTTTTGTAACGCTGATGACCAATCTCGATTTTCTATGCAGACAAATTAATCTAATCTTTAAGAAAGTTTTTCCCTCGCTAACTTTGAGAAGGCTTTTAATAGGATAGGGGATTTTAAGTGCTAAGTTTGTTGCTAAGTTAGGATTAATTCTTACTGACTCAACTTAAGATGGATTAGACCATTTTTTTTAATAATGGTGATTTATTTTATTTTTTACGTGGATGAGAGTAGCTCAGGACTGTGGTAAATGGTATTCGTTGAGAGAGGCCTATTCCCAGCAGTGGGATCATGGCTGTGGATGATGATGATGATGAATGGTGATTTTGATATTGAAGTAGGTATCTATCTCTAACAAGTTAATTTGCTAGGCAAATTAAAAAAGAACCCCAACTGTCAAGAATGCCATCTAGTGATTAGTAGCAAAACTTTATATTCAAATTAATATAGGAAGCGCCATCTATTATTTGCTTTTTGACTTTCAAGCGTTAACCTCCAACAACTTAAATCAGCAGAACCGATTTTCATAAAACATAGAACCTTTTATTATTTTAATTTTAACTTATTATTAACTTATTAGTTTATGAATTATTAACTTATAATAATATTTCATAAACTAAGAACCTCCGCAACGGAACTTACTTTCACGTAAAAGAAAACCGCATCGAAATCGGTTCATCTGTTCGAGCGCTACGATACCACAAACAGACTGACAGACATTAGCGTCAAATTTACAATACAACTCTTTTTTTTTGGTGTAATAAAATATATATCTTCACTCATAAACGAATTACGGAGGTAGTACGTTTCATTGTAGTGAGACCACATCATGCAATAATATAATAAAATATAGAAAGAAAAAAATCTAGATTTTAAATTTCAGCCAAATACCTAACAGACCTAACAGCTTAACAAAATGCTAATTTACAACATATACATTAAAATCACGGAAACCCCAATATATTTTGCATGTCTAAGTCGAAATGATGGAATGTTGCCAACTGTCAGATGACTTGAAGTTGCCAAGGGCGTGTCGGGAGTAAAGTGTAGTGTTCTGTAGCATATTGTTTATTATATCTAGAATCAAGGACATCATCATTATCTTTAAGTCTTTTTAGTCTCTACTGTAGGAGCACGACCATCTCGTTTTACCAGAGTCATACTTGGTCAGAGCCAGAGGATTTGGCCTACACTCTCCACGCTGGCCAGACGGATCTCATGATGTTTATAAACTTTGTTTAGCTTGTATCCTCTAAGTCGCCTTCTACGACATCCACGGGAAGACTTGGGAGTGGTTCTATACTACTCTGCTGGAAACCACACGGCGTGGTCAACGACATCTGCTTTTACAAATGAAGGATTTAGTTGAACAGCTCGCATTGAAAATTTACAAATTATTTATGAAAATATTAAAAATTTCGGAATATACCCTATATTTTATTATTTTACATCTGATATAAATATAATTGATTGCTCGTGTTTCGGTCATCAAAAAGTTTATTTTTGTTGCCTTGCCTATATCTTTCAAAATTAGACACATGGAGTCACACTTAGTAGAGATCTGCGCTGTCCGTCTATCCCGGTTTTACCTTTCAGGTATGGAACTCAAAAATGAGAAAAAAAATGCTTATCTCCTTGTAACAATGCGTAAAATTATTAATTTCTGTGTTAATTTTTCTATAAAACATTTCATCTATATAAATTGCTGTAAAGGTTTTGGTGTCTCTGTTCGGTTACCCTACGAAACCCTAAAAACGTGCTAATGGAATATTCCGACAAATAGATCCCAAATGGAAATAGGAAACTTTTCAATGATTCAGGTTAGGCGAGTCGGTAGCGAGTGAGTCTACGTTAATTGGTTCGTGGTAACTGCTTCATTTTTGCGAATTTACGAAGACAGTAAGTAGGGTTAAGTTTGAGATGATGATGGTATTTTTTAGTAACGTAGGGTTAATAAAAAATACCGTTGCTAAGCTCCCACTGCTGGGCAAAGATCTACCTCATCTCCTTCCAAACATTTCGATTTGGTGTCAGTTCCAACCATTTCTTCTCAAACTGTTGTAAGTCGTCACATCGTCACATCAACGCTTTCCGTAAATGTAGGTAATCATTTGCTGTGCAAAAATGCAGCTGTTTGCTAGTTAAAGATTTGTTCAGCTATTTAACTCCTTTCTTTATGGTCAGTTTTCTCGTATTTGCCTTTCATTACTTCTTATGTAGGTACAGTCAGCATCAGAGATACCTGACCCCTCCTCTATCTATATCTTGAATTTTGTCTTAAACTGAAATTAATATTTACATGAAAGTGTATATTCAAAAAGACTTCATTAAAATCTCTCTGAATACACATTTTCATGTTAATATTATTTTCAGTTTATGGGAAAATTCAAGATGTAGATGGAGGAGGGGTCAGGTATCTCTAATGCTGACTGTACTATAATTTTTGCCCATTATTATTTTCTGTGTGAACCTCCCATTCATTCTTTATATAAGTTTGTATGAAAGTATATTTATACACGTATTTTAGACCTTAAATATCTTCGGTTGAAAAAATATCAAACGTTTGCCAAACCTCTTTTAGCTAAAATGTGTTTTTTTTTTCCTAAAACTATTATAGCTAAAATATTTACTAAGTATATTACGTTTAGGAAAAGTTTGATATATTTTTATTGATGGGTTAAAGTTTACACCAAATTTATTTTCTACCTCACTAACGATAACAATCAACTATCTTCTACTCACAATATTTTTCATCCCTGAAACAAGCCTTGTTGGATGCAAATGACTCGACAAGTATGAAGTTTTCATTCAGTATTCCGAACAGGATTCGTGCGGTCAAAACGGATCTTTTGTTGTTTGTCGTGTTTTTGTTCGTTCACTTTAATTTTCCCACTGTCTGGATTGGACAAGCTGCTTTAGAATCAGTTGTTCAAACTGCGCCTTTTGTTTGCGAAGTTTTGTTCGAAGTACGCAATCTCGAATGCACTTCAGTGAACACAGAGATTGTATACATTGAGAACCATTGACTTATTCATTACATATTGATATTACTTAATCTCTTATCTGGCTTTTCTTTTCCTATTGTCAAGATGGAAAATGATCCTTTTCGGATTGACTTGGGTCTTGGATGTATATCTATATATGTATTTGTAATAAAATGTAGTATCGTTGAGTTAGTATCCCATAACAATGAATGGAAAAAAGGAATGCTACCAAGAGGTAAGGGGAAAGAAGTAACAAACAGTTTGATAAGGGACAGAGCAAGATGGAAAAAAAAGGAGTATTAGATAAAGACGAAATAAAAGAGTATCTGCTATCAGCAGGCAATGATCGTAACAAATTACGTTTTGATTTTCTTTTGAAGTAAAACCTTTTTAAGGCGCTTTGGGCATGCAAGGAAAGCATTTTTTGAGATGGGGATAAAACATTAAACTCGCGACACTGTTACCGACACCGAGTTTCAACTTGTATCGGCACTACCATAGTGCCACGGTTTTACCACTATCGAGATAATTATGTACCTACTATATAGAAGTTATTGTCGTCGTGTTTTCCATCTTAACAACCAAAAGCTGAGCGTGGCCTTTGACTGTACATTCCCAAACTTTGCCTATTTCGTAAAGGATTAAGACGTAATTAATCCGTCAACAATCTTTTGTCGAGACCAAATATTCCAATGAGCGAAGTTTTGATTGGTCCACTTGATGATCCGGTGTTTATATATAAATAAATAATAAATATATAGGGACAAATTACACTGATTGAGCTAGCCCCAAAGTAAGTTCGAGACTTGTGTTATGGGATACTAACTCAACGATACTATATTTTATAACAAATACAAATATAGATAAACATCCAAGACCCAGGACAACTTGACAAAGGCCATTTTCCAACTTGCCCTAGCTGGGGATCGAACCCAGGACCTCTTTATTTATTAATTTATTTATCATCATCATCACCATCCTTGATCCTCCCACTGCTGGGAATAGGCCTCTCTCAATACTATTTACCACGGTCCTGAGCTACTCTCATCCACATAGAACCTGCAAACTTTCTGATGTCGTCGACCCATCTTGCTAACGGACGACCTACGCTGCGCTTACCATTTATGGGCCACCAATCTGTTTATATTTTGCACTACCTGTCATCACCTCGTCTTGCTAGGTGTCTTGCCTACTTCCATTTGAGTTCCATTGTCCGTTTTTTGACATTTTCAACGTTCTCTGCCGAATATAATTCTTACATGAGCCAAATCGATCAAAGGGTTTCCGAGATATCATCATCATCGTCATCATATCAGCCACAGGAAGTCCACTGCTGGACATAGGCCTCCCCCAAGGATTTCCAAAACGACCAATCGGAAGCGGCCTGCATCCAGCGCCTTCCTGCAACATTGCGCAGGTCGTCTGACCGACCATCTAGCAGGTGGGTGTCCTACGCTGCGCTTGCCGGTACGTGGCCGCCATTCGAGAACCTATTTCCGAGATATAGGTCCTGCTAATTACAGTTCGGGGCAAGCTACTAGATCAGATTTTAAATGACTGTTTAATTTAATTTGCAATTGCTACATATATTAAATATTATTATGCATTATGCAGATTAAAGTTAAATCGGCTACAAATGCTTCATGAGCTCTATCCGCACATTTGAATTTTCACTTCCAACTCACGCATTTAGTGTATTTCGGTTTCAAAGCGGTTTTACTGCAAATCTGAATTCAATTGTGAATATTTACTACACATTTGGTGTCTATGATCAACCATGCCATAGATGTAGCAGATGCAGTGTGGTTTCCGGCAGAGTATAATAGGGCCACTCTAAGTCCTGCCGTGGATATCGTATAAGGCGACTTAGGAAATAAAAGCTAAACAAAGCTTGTAAACATCAATGAGACCTCTCCAACCCGTCTGGCCAGCGAGGAGAGTGTAGGCCAAGTCCTCTGACTGCTCTGGCCAAGTATGGCTCTGGCAGTACAGAGAGGGTCGTGATCCTGCAGTGGAGACAAAAAGACCTGATGATGATGAGATGAGATGTAGTATCGTGCTGTACGTCGTATTGTCGCAGTGGCGTTATAGAGCAGTGGTAATTTAGAGCAGTCACGAGAAATCGCATTCACGTTCATCGCAGTTGTGTCTTTCGCTGTCATTTATGATACTTCTGTCCCGCGCGTTCCCAAAGAGTTCCTCTCGCCTGGAAGAGGCCATGAACAAAGCGACACCATGTACAAAGCGAGAACGGGGGAAAGGTGCGAGGACGGGGAACGGGGGACATATATTGCACGAGACCTTAGAAGATTCCGTTCTGTATATAATATCAGAAGCACAGAATTATTATAATACTTATTTTAATTCTGTACTTCTATAGAACGTCGCAATAAATTAGTATATTTATTATGATCAAACACTTGATTATCTGTGCGCATTGTTCTCCGAAAGTCTGCTACATTTGTGTTCGTAACTTGTCTCGCATTAATTACACCTTTAATTTTTTAATTTCCCTGCCTTAAATTTCGTATGTAATGCGTTGTCTTAAGAAAACGTAACATCTTTGGTTTAAGCCTATTAGTGTCTCTTAATATGAATTTATTCGAGTTTAATGCATCCGTAAATTATCAATAATAGTGTATTCGCCATAAACATAAAAACTTTATTAGCTACGGCAATTATAATCACATTTTATTGATAACGGATCTATATTTCTCTTTATATTTAAGAGCTGGGCTTTTTGCTTTGTGCTTTCCATGTCTCTTTCTTTCGCTACGTGCTTAACCTCCATATATGTTTTAAAGTCATTTTTTCTTTTATTTGGTCGATACATTTTCTTCTGGGTTTTCCTACTCCTCTATTCCATCTATGGAAAGAAAACTAAAATAGAATGAAAAAGATCAACGTTACTAAAACTCTTTACTGTGCTCTATTTTTTCTGTTGTTTTTCGTGTGTGTGAGAGGCCAAAACTGGTGTCAGATTTTTCAAGCTGCCTAAAGGTTGACGACTATCATGCAATCGTCACAGCTTGGACCAACTCCGTTTTAAATATAATAAGTATTGTAATAACATTGTATTAGGAATTTACCGTATTTTTTGAACGAACTTCCCACAGGTTTACAAAACATGTATAAAGAAAATCCCAAAAAGATTGTAAAATTGTTAAAACTGTATTATTTACCACCAGATCATAGCGACTCACCGAAACCCAGATAAACCCTGCGAGGTTTCGTGGTTCGGTATATTTCGATGTACCTATATTATCTTTTGAACTTTAAATAAATGATTTAAAAAAAATCTTTGTAAACTGGCAAAGCCCTTCTGGGGCGTATGCGACAAACATTGTATAAATGAGTTTATTTCGGTGTTTTTTTAGCAACATTGCAAAAAACGGACTAGAGGTGCGAGGACGGGAAACGGGGACGCATATTGCGCGGGACCTTAAGAGTCCCCCTACCCTAGACCAAAATACAACTTTCCATACAAACGTAGTCTACGTTTTATTTCAAAACGACATGTCCGATTTTGGCAAAATTTTGTAATTTCAATGATATTGCAATTATCTAGGGTAATAACTGGTTTTCGACAGTAAAAATAAGAACTTGAAATAGAATATAGTGTTTTATATCATTTTTGACCATCAGTATGGGAAACTTCGAAATCGTTATATTTTCTTCCCAGTGCATATTTTTACCGTCGGAAACCAGTTATTAACCCTAGATAATTGCAATTTCTTAAAAATTACCAATTTTTACCGGAATCTGACATGTGCTTTCAAAATTAAACGTAGACTACGTTTGTATGGAGAAGTCTAGGGTGAGGGGACTCTTAAGAGATTCCGTTCTGTAGTAATACTGGTATTAATTCTGTGGCTGAACACAGTTCACAAATGAACGGGAAATGTCGTCTGCTGATCACGCGCTATAAATACCCGGCGGTTTCGAGTCGCTGGTTATTTAGGGTTCTCAACTGATTCGGTCAGATAGATTATTCTTCGGCTGGCTGAATAATTATATTCTATGCTAGATTTCAATGCTGGTCTGGGGGAAAAGAAAAAACGTGGCCAGACCATGAACAGAATGGATGTACCAACGAAGCAACTGCTTCTTTTCCTGCACATATGATCGTAATCTAAAACATGTTCATTAGCGATAAGAGTATCAATCTAACACGATTTTCGATTTGCATTTTTGCCCATTCCCTCGATCGGCTTTTACTATCTGCGTGGGAAGAGAAGCAGCTGGTACATTCTAAGTTTTTTTATTTCTCCCAGACCAGCATTTTTATTTATATTAACCTATAATAACTAAGCGCTACATTATATCCCTCGCTGGCCGGCTAATATCTCCACTCACCTCTATCTACATGCAAGCTTAAGTCAAAATCTTGTGTCAGATTATCCAACCCCATGTTTCTCGTCCTATTTCTACACCTGTTATCAAAAATGTTGCTAATATTTTTCATTTAAATAACTCATCATCATCTCGACATCTGCCTCAACTTATCTCATTATCTGGGGTCAGCTCAGTATATCTTCTCCTTTCACCAGGGACGTGCATCACCGATTATTGCAGGATAGACTAATTGTGGGGCCTTTGCCCAGCAGTGGAACAAAAAAAAACTATCTGACTGAACTGACCCTATTAGTGTGTTTACATCCCGAGAGCCACTTATACGCGTCATATTGTTTAATACTATTAAAAGTTCTTTTTAGCTTACCGCTTGTTTGAATGAAATTCAAAATAGGCTGGCATCGGCCGTTTATGATTATTGCTCTTTTGTCCTCAAAAGTTAGAACAAACACCTGGTGCACAACTTTTACATGAAAAACTTTCCATTACATTAAAGCGGTAATAAAGTTTTTCTCCTAATTTCATTTGATATCGCAAACAAAGTTCAGAGCTGATCGTAATCACTTGTCATGCGACAATGCAAATAATTATCATTGGACAAGAAAAAATATCAAATATATACGTCTAACACAAAAGTTTACGTAATTTCATTTTATCCTCGAACATCTTCCGCGTATTTAAATTGGTAGCGTAACACAAGCGAGAACCAATAACTTTCTACTTTTCATCACGGAATGCTTCACGGAACAAATGAAAAGGCTCGAAATCGATATCATTCCTTATTGGTCAAAAGTGAAAAGAGATAAAAAACATTGATTATTGAGATAGAACTAGCTGAAAGATAAGGGCCATTTTTGAAAATCAGCGTTTCACTAACCTAATGGTTTTTTCCATACAAAAATTAGCTTTGTTTATAACTGACGCGTTTTAAAAATGGCATGCATAAGCTCTTGTCTTAGATATTGGTTATGTGTGCGAAAATTTCGCGTGTGTGTGCGTCGATGAAATACGTAGACGATCACACTACAGATGTAAATTCATATCCGTGCACTGTGAATGTGTGTAAATCGAGACACTATGGAGAATTGTCTTCTAGGTAGCTGCCTAGAGTACTGCGTATATATATACGTATACCTACACTAAGTAAGCGAGTACGTAGCCAGCATATGTAGGCACTTGAAATATTCACAAAATACTCAGTTGTATTTTAATTTTAATAATAAATAAAAGTATTAAAATTAAATACATATTTATGGGGGCTTTCATACAAAAAACTTGATTTTTATAGATAGTGGTACGGAACCTTTCGTGCACAAGTCCGACTCGCACTTGGCCGGTTATTTGGTCTTCATTTAAATAACTATACACATTATATTTAGAAAAGTATACCAAAACCTTGGTACCTTTAAGTATTCTGTGTCTAAAATTACTTTTGATCTTTGACAACCCTGCACACGATAGAATCCAGACGTCATTCGTAGTACGGCTCAAACGCGCCAACGTGACATCACTTTGAAGAGAAGACGGACGGCCGGTGCGTTATTCCAGCTGTATATTGTAGTTCATTACTACAGTGTCTGCTTTGTAACTTTTATTCATTTCGTCTCGAGATAGCCATGACGTAATCGTGTGGTGACGGCAGGGTAGGATACAATTTGTCACCACCCCTTTTATGTCCCAAGGGTGTTTAAGTACAATAAATAATACAAGCGTAATCTGTGAAAAGACTTCGTACCATTTCAGGTTGATTTTTATGGACAAAGGCCGTGTGGTTTCCAGCAGAGTAGAATAGGGCCACTAATAGTCCTCACGCGGATGTCGCAAAAGGCGACTTAGGAAATACAAGCTAAACAAAGTTTAAAAACATCAATGAGACCTTTCCAACCCGTCTGGCCAGCGAGGAGAGTGTAGTCCAAGTCTTGAGTCTGAGATGAGAGAGAGTAAACGCGGAACGTGCGTCGCGCATCTTTCGATAAACAAATAAATGAATAAACCCTGAAGTGATGCTCTGACACTTTCATTCCTAGCCATAAGGGCAAAATGGCATATTTTTTTTTTATTTTCACCCGCGTTGCAGAATGTAAAAATTATTTTGTTTTTTACCACTTGTGATCCGGAATACAATGGTTAAACAATTTATTTTCGCGTAGATCTACTCATGGTACGAGAGTTTAAACCGACATTTTGCGAAGTCATAGCTTAAATATCGCAATATACCTAAAGTGAAACAAACCAAACTCCACGCCGTTGTCGACATTGTTATCAAACAAACAAGCAATGAAACGCACCAACCAGGCTGCGAATAGACACACAAACAAACATCACGACGCGATCTCGTAAACTGAGGGCTGTTATGAAAGTGGGTACTATTCGACTTAACCCATTGACCGCCAGGAATTCCGGATACAATAGTAAAACAATCAATGTGTATAAAAAATTATACACATGGCTCTGAACGTTCGATTGCGTATCCGTCGGTCCGAAATAAGATAAAAATATCGAAAAACTAAATTGTCAAAAAAATCTTTATAACTAGGTATTGAATCTGCTCACAAAATTTCATGAGAATCAGTTGAGATATGCGACCTGAGGGGTTAATCCGAAAGCGGTACGCAAGACGGACGTTACTACGAATTCACGTTTCAGTGCCAAGCAACATTGAGCGCTAACATATCATGATAAAGTCTATTTTGACATAGAAACAGACGTCACTATCGTACGACTAACCTATTATTTTAGTATTTAATTAAAATCTGCTCATCCGAACATGAGTTCGGACAAACGAAAGAATATTTGCCGAAGCTAAAAGGGAGACGCTACGCTCGCTTGGCTCGCCCGGTCAACACCCATAGCTAAGACTACTAAAATTGTCATCAGGTTTTTTTTGTCTCCACCGCAGAGCACAACCCTCTCAGTACTACCAAACGAACAATTTGGTAATTTATCTGATGTCATCGGATAAAGCATTCCAGATCCGTGAGCCGTGTTCTCGGTTGCATCTTAGGCATACACTATCTACTACTACTACTACTATAGGTTGTATTGTTGCACTAGTTACTTTTAGTACATAATCATCATCATCAGGTCTTTTTATCTCCATTGTAGGAGCACGACCCTCTATGTACTACCAAAGCCATACTAGGCCAAAGTAGCAAGAAAATTTGGCCTACAATCTCCTCGCTGACCAGACGGATTGGAGAGGTCTCATTGATGTTCATAAGCTTTGTTTAGCTTGTATTCCCTAAATCGCCTTTTACGACATCCACTGGAGGACTTAGAGTGGCCCTATCTACTCTGCCGGAAACCATAAGGCATACCTCGACCACGACCTCTAAAATAAGCCCACGTATCTATGCCAAAATCCGAATTAGAATGACCAGGTCACGACTCAATCAGGTCCGTTTCCTGTCGATCCGGATAGAAATAAACCAATCGGTATATCTGCCAATCACTTCTGGCAATATTTATTATATCAATACAATTCTCGAAATACGACTTTTTCGTATTTCTATAGATTGCCACGTCTGAGGATAAGAAATATGAGTTTCAATTTTAGATGAAGGTCGAAATGAGATAACTACTATTCTAATTTACTTCGAAAATTAAACACATTTGTGTATTTTTTAAAATTCTTGCATTTGTCGCTCATCCCGTTCATCCATGAGTAAAAAATTTCTATTTTTAGTCTGGTTTATAATTCTTGATTATCTGATGTAATTTTCAGTACTAAGTACTTGTTTAATGTTCATGGCTAAAATTATTAATAATTTCACCACCACGCTGGCCACGGGTTGGAGAGGCTGATATTTCTAAGCTTTGTTTAGCTTGTATTTCCTAAGTCGCCTTCTACGACATCCACGGGAAGACTTGGAGAGGTCCTATTCTACTCTGCCGGAAACCACACGACATGAATGTCAATTTCATTTATTTCTAATTCTGAAAAACGAATCACGTCACTTTATTTACAAATCAGTATACAAACTCAAATCAAATCCAATAAAACCAAACCCGCAACTGTCAATACATAATTTGTAATATTCGAGTAAATTGCATTTCGTTGGCTGATCTAAATCAAATCGAACGGCAATCAAAGCACGATTCCCGGTGGCGTTCCCGATTCCCGATCTGTTTGTTTTGCCCGCTTTCCGGGAATTCCGGCCCGGCTTTCAACCGTTTGGTTGAAAGGTAGGGTTTGTAGACTGCGTTTTACCCTGATCAACAAACTTTTGTGTAGATTCGTGTCTATAAAACATTTTTTATAAACTTTTCAATTTTTAGGAGCAAGGGAAAACATAAAATATCCTTTTGTCTAACCAGCTGCTTCTTCTATAAAGATAAATAAATAGTAAAGTTCTCCCATGCTGGTCTGGGAGAAACAAAAAAAAAACTTAGAATGTACCAGCTGCTTCTCTTCCCACGCAGATCGTAAAAGCCGATCGAGGGAATGGGCAAAAATGCAAATCATGTTAACAGGCGATGCGGCTAGCAACCCATCACTGTATTGATTGCTTTTCCATCTTCTCGCCCACCATGACGCTAAAAGTGGCTTTTGGGTCTTGCGGCCCTGGGCTTTGCATAGAGCCGCAAGACCCAAAATGCTCTGTCTGCCCCATTAGGGATAAAGACGTGATAGTATGTATGTATGTAAAGTGCAAAGAAAATATAAGAAATTAATTTATAAAAGCTGGAAGGGACATACCCGTAATAAATCGAACCACAGGCTTACCAGATCAGTAGAGTATATGATAATAAAATAACAGCCAAAAAATGAAAATAAAATTGACATTTCCTAACGTACTAATTGCCCGTGCCCGCACACTGTTGCATGAAAAAGCTGATTTTTAAAAAAGTTTTTGACTGTTATTTTAATTTCATTGTACTGTTAGTGGTTTAGTATAGCCTGTGGTTCGATTTATTACGGGTATGTCCCTTACACGTTGTAGAAGCTTATCTAAATACTTTTTTTACTAGTCTGTGATATTAACATTAAAAGTAAAAAAATGATTTTAAAAATTATGCCAGTTGTCCCAAAGAATTCTGGAGAAATACCTGACATGAAATAATAAATAACCGGCCAAGTGCGTCTCGAACTCGCGAGCAAAGGGTTTATACTTTTCCTTATTAACTAAATAGTTTTGCCAATACAATCAACTTAGAATAAGGTATCTTTTTGTCACTTTGGTGTAAACTGTTATGCCAATGTAAAAGTGTAGTAATATTAAATCAAAATAAATAAATAAATAAACTATTGTCTAGCTTCCAACTAAAAAGCAAACTCAGCTTAACTTTGAACATTTTACAGAACTTACTATAGCTAACCCATACGTATTTTTCCGTACTAAAGTCAGTGAAAAACTTGCCAAGTTCAAACTTGCCTGCGGAGCCGTGAATAAAATGCGGTTTAAACTATGTTTAAACTTTTCCAGATTCGAATCCGTGAACTCTGTATGGAGGAAACGCGAAGTTTGGTACTTATCTCTTATTTTTCGTTGGAGTTTTTCTTTGTAGGAAAAAAGGGGCTTACCTGCAAACAAAATGAATACCAAGTTAGAAAACAGTTCACAGAAAATACACGTGTAAAGCCTTGTTGGGCTTTGTGTGGTTTAGTTAGACCTTTTTACTATATTTTATAATGTTTTTTTTTGTTTTAGAATAACATTAATATTACACTGATTGAGCTTGCTCTAAAGTAAGTTCGAGACTTGTGTTATCTTTCATGCTGGTTTGGCAGGAAAGAAATTGTGTCTGCTGCCTCTCTTCTCGCGCACATCGATGGAATGGGTAAAATACGAATCAAGTTATAAGGAGATGCGACTAACAACCCCTTACTATTTGAATTCCTTTTTCCACCTTCTCTGCAAACATGACGCTAAAAGTCTTTCGGACTTGGGCTCTGTCTGCTTTTATTTCAAATGGGAGCACTGGACCTCGAATAATCAGGTTAAATCAGCTCGTCCCAAGTAATATACCCACATACGCCAGTAAAGCAAAGCGTGCGCAACGCTCATCCATCGAGCTACTCTGTGCTATTACCTACATCTATTTCTATTGAAAACATTACAGGAAACTCTAAAAGCCATACAGAAGCACTAACTCTCATAAATTACTATATTATCGTCGGTACATTCAACAACCGCAAGATTTACGAGTGTACGCATTGACATCACAAATTAAAGAGAAAGAGTATGTGTACAACACATAAAATATTATGACGGGAACTAATTTGGCGCAAAACGTTTAAGAGGATTGTGAAGCTGTAAATTTCTATACAAAAAGCGGTAAGGTGTCGTCGTCGTCGTCGTCCGCCCCCCCCCCCCCCCCCCCCTAAACATATATTAGATATGTAGGGCTGTACGTTTTTATGTTGTTACCGATTTCGATGATCCTTTTTTTTTTTCATTCGAAAGACTTTTGTACCAAGTCTGTCCCATATAAATTGGTGAAGATGTGATGAGGAAAAAACTCCTGAGTGAAAATGAAGTTGGTTGCTTTTGTAAAAAAAATATAATTATATCATTCTTTATTTGGATTATGCAGTGTACCTACTATAATCAAGAAATTAAATCTGCCTTCTAAGACAATAAGAGCATGGCTTTTCTTCTTTTTACACTTTATTTTGTAACATTATTCACTTGCCTGAGCGCTTTTGCAGGCGCTGTAATATTTTACACAATCTGGTCACTTATATTTAGTTTTAGGTCATGAGATTCGAATTTAGATTACAATAAATTGCTAACGTACTAGTAAGTAGTACTTATCGTACCAAAATCGTATCAAAATTTTGATACGATTTTCATTAACCCTTTGTATGCCGGAATATCAGACACAATAGTTAAACAATGCCGACCTCCGTGGTCACCATGCTAGTCCGCCACCCATAGGTTCCGGGTTCGATTCCCGGTGAGAGCAAGTTGGAAAATGGCCTTTTTCAAATTGTCCTGGGTCTTGGATGTTTATCTATATATGTATTTGTTATAAAATATAGTATTGTTGAGTTAGTATCCCATAACACAAGTCTCGAACTTACTTTGGGGCTAGCTTAATAGGTGTAATTTGTCCCTATATATTTATTTATTTACTGCATTCTTGCGTAGATCTACGCAACGCCATACGAGAGGTTATGTAAAACACTTTTCGGAAAGTTTTTCACATACAAACATACCAATTCGAAGCCGTGGCGGGTAACATCATAATATTAATTTCCCTTGACATACTATTCAAAGAAAATCAATACTAAGTAGGTGTGTCTGAGTGAAGTCTTGTAGTTACATAATAGGCTGAAAGATATTGTGACCTCTAGACCAAGATAATATTTAATTCTTGGATGATTCGAACAACTTTTTAACCTGCAAAAAAAAGGAGGTTATCAATTATTCGTCGCGATCTTTTTTTTTATGTATGTTCGCCGATTATTTGAAGACGCCTTAACCGATTTAGACAAATCTTTTTTTTTAAAGGATATACACGTGTTGTAGGGTACGTCGCAAAAAAATTTGCAAACGTGCGCTTTTTTCCATTCAATTTATTGCAGGCTAACGACAACATCTACACTTATGAACAAAAATTAGTATGGTAATTGGAATATAAAGTTTATAAATGCGTAAATAAAATAAATATAAACTACAGGCATAATTGATACGAAAATGTAGAACAGGTGCAAATTGGAAAAAGCTACGCAATTCTAATAAGAAAATTATGAAATATACCCAATCTTCGATAACACACACGTAAGATACAAGACATCTTACAGACGTATAGAAATAGACTTGTATACTATGCTTTGACAGTGTATCTCACAATAACTTCTTGGAATGTGTCAGTGGAGACAAAGGGTAATGGTTGGCGTTACGTCTTTTATAGGTGGCCCTTTGTTTACAGCACAATGTTGTACAGGTCAAACGTACGCCTCTGGACACAGCTTTACAATATAAAACAATAGGTACTAGTGGCATTTTTAACCGACTTCAAAAGAGGAGGTATTTTTTGTATGTATGTTTGTTTGTATGAACTTCGCAACTTGGCTGAATACCAAGTTGGTCCCATATTAATTTGGTGAAGATATGGAAAAAACCCTGTAAGATAATGAATTTGGAGATTTTTTTGTTAAAAATTTAATTATTAAATATGTAGTAATAGATTCAACGCCAAAGCACAACGCGCTTATGCATTACTATAGCTGTGCCCATGGGCTCCGCTCCCCATGAGAATTTCAAAACTTTATGTCCTTCCCTGGGTCTCGAACCTATATACAAACCAAATTTCATCTAAACGATGTAATAGTTGAAGCGTAAAGAAATTTAACAGACAGACAAACATACTTTCGCATTTATAATATGGATTAGAAGTAGGGATGCAACGATACCGATACGATAATCGTATATCGGCGATTATCGTAAACCTTTACGATCATTCGTTATCGTAAATATTACGATACGATATTTTTACGATACATTTACTTCAAAATTTTTAAATTTTTACTTTTTTGCGTGAAACGTAACGCATAACGCATCAATTTCTGAACGCTTCGCATCCGTCACTTTTGGCATTGACAGTTTAAAGCAGGCAGGCAGGACTGATACACAGTGATGAGAGAAACCGACTGAAGGGAAAAAACTTAAATATGTTGTGTTTTCTGAATAAGAATTTGCCAGATATAAATTACGACTACAATTAAAATTAATTAATAGTCAGTAAATGTAACAAATAGTAACAATTTAAAATATAAGTTAATGATGAAAATTGATAAAATTAATAAATATAATGATTAAAAATGCATAACTTTTTTTATACTTTTACTTAGTCTTACAATAATAACATACAACAAAGCTTCCAATAAATTCATCAAAATGGTATTATATTAAACAAATATCGTAATGCATTCGTATCGTATTTGGCCATTACGATGTATTCGTCATTTGTATTGGTATCGTAATAGCCGTATCGTTGCATCCCTAATTAGAAGCAATCCACATTATCCGTCTTATTACAAAAGGCAGGGTAACTTTAGGACCTGGTTTAAATAATTATTTACCATAATGGAGTTGACAGTGATAAAAGAGAAGGTAACATATTGCTGGTGGTCTATTTTAATTTTGTTATGAAAAAGCCAGCCGGGCGCACCTAGTTTTAGCCGGCTAAAATGAGGCGTACTCGCATTTCGCCTTTTAGCCGTAACATATACAACTTTAATAGTAGTTTTGGCAGTAAACAGACTCAAAACGTCATTCAAATAATTTTCCTATACCTCTTCTATTTCTGAACACAATAATTTACGTCCAGCATTCCGTTTTACGGCGTTTCAATGAAGTTGTTACTGGAAATGGCTCATGTCGGTAGAGTTTAGCGGTATTGATTTATTGTTAGTTTACTGAGACGTGGAATGGAACGCTAGTGGTGCGCTTGTAATCATCGTGGTCGTATGTATCTTTATAAATTTTGACAAAATCATTTCCTCGAATGCAGAGAATATTTGTTTTGTGATAATGAGTAACTCTTTTTTACAATACAATACCCTCACTGTTATTAGTATTACAGGACTTACCACGATTAATATCATTTTTTGCCAGATATTTCGACGGCCTTTCTACCATCATGGTCGCTGGCTGACTGAGGAACTGCGATGTTATTAGTAAGTCCCATAATACTAATAACAGTAGTTGTGATCGTGAAACTCTAATTGTAATCGAGTCACTCTAAAATCATATATCAATACAGTAACCTTAATTGCACAAAAAAAAAACAGAACATAATTAACTTAATAACTAGCAAATGCGCAAAAGGCGGCCTTAGAATTTCTTTTTTAGAAATCTGTATAGCGGACTGAGATGCCTTATGCAAGCCGCTCTAGATCGGCCATTTCGGAAATCTTTGGGAGAGGCCTATCTAGAGGAGAGGTCTAGCAGTGGACGTTATGAGGTTGAAATATAGATAATGTTTGTAATTATTTGTGATAAATGTTAGTTTTTAAATAATAATAATAATAATCCCTCCCTGGCAATAGTTGAGCAGCTTTGGAGGACTGTCCGTTGGTGCATCTCAATGGCATCAGAGGATAGACCTCCATAGATGCAGCCATCTCACTTTTTAGATTAAAAGGTACTAAAAGGCCTCTTCATGTTGGCTTTGGCCCCATGAACGGCTCAAAGGACCGGGTCCCCATGGACCCGTGGCTGAAAAGCGTACCAACATAATAATAATGATGATTAAGCTATATGTATACTACTATAGTATACATAATAGCTCAAAGCCTTTCAAGGATAACATTGCTTTCTTGAAACATAAGTTGCATTAATCACATTGATAAACTTTTGTTCATTGTTGAAAATTAAATGAAACATTTCACTCACTTACGTCATCGACATAGTGTACTAAAAACATAAAGGACTCAATGTAAAACAAAACACTATTATATCCTTTTTAGATGATATTATAAAAAGCTATTATCCATTGTAAAAGGCATTATCAAAATGACACAAAAACAAAGGATGTTTTACTTTACAATATAATATCCTTCTATTGAATTCAGCGTCTAGTCATGCGCATTTCCTTCCGCGTAAGGATTTATAAACACGTTCCTAATACAGGCATGTTTAGTTTAATCTGCGGGCTTTATAAAAAAATATCATATTACAGCCATATCGTTTTTTTTTTTAAATGTCATTAATAATTTTTTTACCCCTATTAATACGCAACTTTTTATCCGATAAACTTTAACGGATCAGGGCGACTAGCGAGGACAACCTACAGCCCACATAGCCACTAGTGTAAGTACCTATTTTCAACGTTTAATGGTCATACTGGTCATACACGCATACATACACTATCACGCCTTAAACCCTAATATTATTGTAATAGGACACTGAGTTGCCCAACGTGCCCATATACCTGCACAATGAAGGATCTGTACCATGCAAGTCTTAACGCAGTATATCGCTCATTACTGGGCCCAGAGAAATATTTAATTATGCCTTCACATGTACATCGACACGCTAAGAATGAGATAGGACGTGTCTGCCACATACATACATACATACATACTATCACGTCTTTATCCCTAATGGGGCAGACAGAGCATTTTGGGTCTTGCGGTTCTATGCAGAGCCCAGGGCCGCAAGACCCAAAAGCCACTTTTAGCGTCATGGTGGGCGAGAAGATGGAAAAGCAATCAATACAGTGATGGGTTGCTAGCCGCATCGCCTGTTAACATGGTTTGCATTTTTGCCCATTCCCTCGATCGGCTTTTACGATCTGCGTGAGAAGAGAAGCAGCTGGTACATTCTAAGTTTTTTTTATTTCTCCCAGACCAGCATGGGAGTGTCTGCCACATCGTATCGAAAAATCGTGATACAAAACATCATCGAAAAATCGTGATACAAAACATTTTGGGACTTGCTGCTCTAAGCAGACAGAGCCCAGGGCCACAAGACCCAAAGGCCACTTTTAGCATGATTCGCATCGATTAAAACATCATTAACATTTTCAACAATTCCCTCGATCGGCTTTTTCATTCTGCGTCTGAAAGAAGTTTACTCCTCACTACCCCAGACTAGCAAGCATGAAAGATTTTTTTTTCATGATCGTTTTGATCTTTTCTGTTCATGCGCTATTATGTTTTAGTAAGAACATAGCTTATCATTTGGCAACCACTAAACTCGGCATGAAAAAAAACAGTAGAAACTACAAAACTTAGGCCTCACATTTTCAAATCAGCGTTATCAAGTGCCGCAATACATAAACTGAAATCGCATGAGGTTTTATACTTTTTGCTATAAACTTTGGCCGCATAATTCCTAGTTTTCAAGTGGCTCGAATAAACTTCAACCAATTTAAATGAAGCCGAGCATTGTTGGCAAAAAATGCAGAAACCTGTGCAAAAAGTTGCATTATAATTAGAAGGAACGATACGGCGCATGCAACTCTTTTTGGGAGATAGGCTAAGTGACGGAGATTTATAGCTTGAAATTGCTTACATGCAAATAAGCTATTATTATTAGGAGCTTGGTGGCCCGGCGGGAGTGCGGATTACTTGCGCTCTCGCAAGTAAAGCGACACCAGGCGTGGTCCGCATTTGGATGGGTGACCACAAGCAGCATATAAATTTCTAAAGCTCTTCCGTGATTCAGAAGTCACATATAAGCCGTTGGTCCCGGCTGTCATCATTGTATGACAGTCGTCAAACTATGTCAGATGCCTTTAGGAAGCTTGAGAAATCTGACACCAGTATTGGCCACTTGCACACACAAAAAGCAAAGCAAAGCAAACTTTCTATATAACCTTTTTATACACTTCACGAGCTCAATAGTCTATTGTACGCTGTTCGTACCTGTAAAGCAACAATCGATAGCATTTACAAGTTTACTTGCCAGGTAAATAATATCCAGGCTTTTAAGCCTTCACCACTTACTAGCTGTGCCCGTGGGCTTCGCTTCCCGTGGAAATTGCGGGATAAAAACTATCCTATGTCCTTCCCTAGGTATCAAACTATATCCATATACAATTTCATCTAAATTTGTCGTTTCAGTTTCATATGTAAACATTGAAAAGAAATTTAGTGATGAGTGACGGATCGATTCGTAGCGCCATCTTTTGTTTGCCAGGAAAATACCAAAAGCCCCGACTTTCCTGCGATAACTAATAACTTCTAAACATCTAAGATTTTTATAAAACATAGCTAAGAACCACCGGAAGGGAACTTGCTTTCACATTATAAATACCGCATCGAAATTAGTCCATCCGTTCGAGCGCTACGATGACACAGACAGACAGACACTAGCGTCAAACTTATAACACCTCTCTTTTTTGTCATACATATACATACTATCACGTCTTTATCCCTAATGGGGCAGACAGAGCATTTTGGGTCTTGCGGTTCTATGCAGAGCCCAGGGCCGCAAGACCCAAAAGCCACTTTTAGCGTCATGGTGGGCGAGAAGATGGAAAAGCAATCAATACAGTGATGGGTTGCTAGCCGCATCGCCTGTTAACATGATTTGCATTTTTGCCCATTCCCTCGATCGGCTTTTACGATCTGCATGGGAAGAGAAGCAGCTGGTACATTCTAAGTTTTTTTATTTCTCCCAGACCAGCAGCTCTTTTTTGTCAGGAGTTAAAAATAATAACTCTCATCCCTGAAGGGGTTGTGAATAAAGATATAAGTACACATAACAAAACTAGAAGATAGTTTAGTTATTGGGATATTTATATGGCAACCCATTTCTTGCCGTAGCCTATGGATGCTTAAAACCACAAAATGAATATAAGTATTACATACAGAACGGAATCTTATAAGGGGTACACGATATGCGTCCCCGTTCCCCGCTCTTGCACCTCTCCCCCGTTCTCGCCTTGTGGGGGTGTTGAGCGGCGAACACACACACATTGACGCGTGCACGGATGTATAGTTTCGTTTGTAGTAGTAGTAGGCTTAAATGATACTACGCTCCTATGAAGTGCCATACCTGTACTTAAACTACCAGAGGTACACAAAAGTCCAGGGACAGGAAGCGCTTTCCCTAACGTGGGTTTTTAGCGGCTAATTGATAGGCTTGAATATTTTTATTGGATTAAAAGCCCCTATTGCTGGGTAACTCTTTCGATCGACTAACCGTATTATATGGAAAGCCTTTAATAGGGTTTCCCTTTAAATAAGTTGTTAAAACATGCACGTTACGTTACCCTTACAAAAACCATTTCTCATAGGGTAACCCTATCTCATAGGCTAACCCTTTAAGAAGCGCTTTCCCTGGCGGCCACGGGGCGGGGGAGATACGTGGGGGGAAAAACCCTTTCAATAAAGCGGAAAAAAATACCCCTTCCAATGATTTGGTAAACGCTTAGCCTATCATAAGGATAGGGTTACCCTATAGTGGATACGGTAAGCCTTTCGCTGAATAAGCTTTTTACAGGCTAACATAAACGTGAGGGTAAGCCTATCGTAAGGGTGACCACTTAAAGGGGTTTTAAAAATTAGCTGCTAATCCGGTCCCTGCACAAAACATTCCCGTCCCTATAGCTTTTATAAAAATCTTTACATCCTATCACACCAACCTAACTTTTTAATTAAATAAAGTTCCCTAGAACCACAGTACTTTTTAACCGCCCTCGCAAAGTCAGTCGCGTGTAGGTTCATCGTAAACCCGAGTTTATTATGTACCACGTGCACCTTTAAGTTAACGTTTAATACTTAATCCCCTTAACATGGTACCGGCGACAATGTTTATCGAGCGCTATTATCTATTGCTATCCCTCTTTACGTAATAAAAATAAACGGGATGAGAATAGTCCGTCAGGTGATATAAACTTTATCTACTTTTATCCATGGTGCCATGCTACAGGGGCAGATATAGTCTAACTGATCTTAAAAGGTCTTATGAAGTCTTCAAATATCCAAGTGGAGTCTCTAATAGGTTAGGATGGTATAAGTTAACATAGAAGAAGCTTGATCATGGTCCGCAAAATACAAATCATGTTAATAGGCGATGCGGCTGCAACTTATCACTATTTTTATTCCTTATTTTACCTTTTCGCCCACCGTCGTGCTAAAGGTGGCCCTTCGTTCTTACGGCCCTGGGCTCTGTCTGCTTAGAGTCGCAAGGCCCAAAATACTCCGTCTGCCCAATTAGGGATAAAAAATGATTGACTAGATATAAAAATAACGTCTTACTTATAACAGGTTCAAATTCAAATCTTCATCTATTTTCACCCGACTACTGCAAAGCCAAGAGAAAGGATATGATTTTAGCAGTCTATGTATGTATGTATGTATGTGGGTATTTTCACAAATATCGATTCGGCATTATTGTCCGGATGACATAGGCTACAATTTGTATGCAATAAATGTTTATGTATAACAAATGTTACAAAAAAGAGCTAGTCAAAAGAGTCGATTTTTTTTTTCCCTATCAAGTGGGTTAAAATGAAATCTCTTACTTAGCACTTTTCAAATATATATACAATGTTAGTCGAAAATCCTTTTTTAAGGAATAATCTTGTTCATATTGCAAATGTTAGTAGGTACGCGAATACTTATAAAGTTAAGAGTCTCATCAAAACCTAAGAGCGCACTCAAAAATCTTCAACCAGGGAATCTAGTCAGGAATTTTCTGAGAGCACTGGCGGTACGTTTTACGAGTGTGTCGGTTAAAAGAAAATTACCTACCTGTAGAATGTACTAGTTTTCTAAGCGGAATGACCTAACAATTCCGAAGTGTTCGCACTTATTCAAATTCCAATTATAGTTATTAGAACTTTCGATCCCCGGTCAGGGCAACTTGGAAAATGGCCTTTTACAAATTTGTTCCGGGTCTTGGATGTTTATCTATATAGGTGTATATTTGTAAAATATAGAATCGCTGAGTTAGAATCAAATTACACCAATCTCGAACTTACTTTGGGGCTAGCTTAATCAGTGTAATTTGTCCCTGTATATTTATTTATTGTCATTTCCTCGATATGTACAAGATATTCTGAGAATAAGAAGTTTCCAATAAACTCGAAAACTTCTGATTCTTAATACAAGAGCTTAGTGGCTCGTTGACGCAGAGTAAGTGTACCTAATGCGTCAAAACTACAGTAGCGGTTTCCAATAACATACAGATTTCCTCTTGGAAGGGTCACAGAATTAAATCTATACGAGGCCGCGGTGGACCGATAGTCGCTTTATTTTGGCTGACACTAATATATTCTCGTACCTATCCTATTACAATCTACTAGATGATAACAACTCCAATCAGACACTTTTTTAAACGTCAAAACAAACATTTTCTATAATTTGCATGAAACATAAAAGCGTGACCTCATACTTTTTTAAAATCAAATAGCACTCAAAATGAGTTTTTCTACATTTCTAAATCTAAATAAAATTGGATAATATAATCACTGAAAATTGATACGTTTTTGTGACGTTTTACTTTATGTACTGTATACCGAATAACGTATATTTGACCCAGTTATCTACCCGATTCCATTAATAGTACCTATGTTTTACTTTAGTGAGGTATATTAAACCAGTCAATCTAAAACATAACTTCCAAACAAAAACGATATACATCTTCGTATAGCGCTAAATTACAAGTAAACATCAGAATTAGCAGCATTCACAAGCGACGCTCGTCACTCGTAAACAAATATAACATACAAACGTACAATACAAACAAACTGTACGTAACGAGTACATTGCCATGGAAGGTTTCGGGACCAAGGTAATGTAAGCTTTATTTTGGAAGTGATAAGGTTAATTATGCAAATTTTATTCCAATTAAAAGGATGAGTAACTCATTTCGCTTGCTGTTTACATATTTTTGACGGAAAAATAATGATTTATTTAGTACATTTCATTTTAAATCGAACAACTTTACTCACCGAATCTTCTTGGTTAGGTAGCGGACCCCGGGCTCTGAAGCATTACTGCTGAGGATGCAACCGGGAAAATACGCTCGGATAATGATTCTAAACCGAACAAGTAGGTAGACAACTGTTTTGATATGACTATACTCCATTTGGTCAGGTATTTAATAAATGTAAACAATCTTGAGTCTTGACATGTCTTTTTATTAAAATATACACTTTATAAATCAATAATTTTGCTAATTATGAAGTAACTGTGTTATAAATTGTAAATTACATAATTACTTATATTATTTATAAAGTGTATATTTCAATAAAAAGACATGTCAAGATTGTTTACATTTATTTTAGTTTTTTTTTTAGTTAATTTGCGTTTATTTTTGTGTACTAATATAGGTTAAGTTTACTAACACTATATGGATTTAAAATTATCTGAAATAAAAATATATTATTATTATTATTAAATTACCTAATCAAATGGAGTATAGTAGCTCTGTGAGTTGTAGACCTCGCGAGTCATCCCCGACCTGAGAAAGTTTATCGAATATAATTTTGTCAATACTAAAAACCGACTTCAACACCAAACTACACAACCGATTTTGATAAAATTTCTATGGGACCACCTGACAAGACAAGTGTTGACACACTGGCACCCTCCCATCTCAGGGGATCAGTCTCGAGAGCCGGTTCGGCTGCTGAAAACGCTGAGATCGCCAAGCGGCGCAAATATAGTTCTTTAAATGATGACTATATTTTTGTGCCGTTTGGCGTGGAAACTTTCGGACCTTGGGGCCCCGGTGCTAGGGGTCTCCTTAAAGAGATCTCTCCAAGACTGATCTGCGCCGCTGGTGACAAGAGGGCTGGCTGTTTTTTCGCACAACGAATCAGTATTGCGATCCAACGCGGAAATGCGGCCAGCGTTCTTGGCACTATGCCACATGGGCAAGATTTTTTAGACTAAATTAGTAGTTAACTTTTTTCTGTATGTATATTTGTAAATATGTATTTTTTTTATTCTTCTTATTTCCTTAAATAAATTATGATTCAAATAAAACCCTCTTGAGAAAAATCTTTGAGCTATATGAATGATGTTATTAGTGTTTAATGCGAACTAATTTTTACATATATTTTTTTTATTTGATTTAATGTGTAATCATCTGAGCTTATCAATTCGACGCAATGTTTTTTATGTATGTTCACTCATTACTCCAAGACGCGTGGGTCGATTTGGAAAATGTTTCTTTTCACGAAATCGGCTGTGTAGTTTGACGTTGAAGTCGGTTTTTAGTTTTGATAAATATTATATGAAGTCGTATCTTATGGTGAAATTGTCAAGGACTTGTCACCCAATGCCGCATCCATAAATATTTTAGTTTCCAGAAATATCCAATACCTGCCAATCTATTTTATTATTCATCCACTCGCTGTCACAATGTTTCCTAAACTGATATAAAGACATTGTGGAATTCAATATTTATCATTATTTAGTCTTGCAGCCCTGGGCTCTATCTGCTTAGAGCCGCAAGACTTAAAATGCTGTGTCTGCCCCGTTAGGGATAAAGACGTGATAGTATGTATGAGTATGTATGTAATATTTATAATGCCTTTTTCTTTATTTTATTACAAACTATATATTAATGAAATATTTTATTTTCAGTATATTTATATTCTGGACCAGCTATTAAAGAAAGAACGATAAACAAACCGTGTGGTTGCTGATCTAGTATAGGACCACTTAATTTCTTTCTGATTTCGTGAGAGCCATAATCGTATTCATTTACTATTTCTTCTCTAACAATCGACTCTCTTTTCTCGACAAAGTGTGCTATCGTTGAATAGGTCTTCCAAAATATTGTAAGCTTGTGAACACCATTTCTCTATTTAGAGTTCCGAGGCTTTTTTAGTGAATTGTCAGAGTCAATTACTTCCATCATCTACTAAACGTTTATATGGACACGTGAAAAAAATCACAGCTGTAGTATATATAACGAAATTTAAAGGAAAACTATCAGAGCTAAGTAGGGTTTACAAATTAAAGAGTTATATAGGTGACCAATGTATAAAATGTACTCGGAAAAGTAAAATTTCATGCAAATTCAATAGAAAATTAGTTGTTGGATGTTTTCATTGGCGTGAACTCAAATTCGGCGTTTGCAACTACGGAACACTGCGCGTAGTCTCGGTTAATTGTAATATTGACTGGGCTTTATCTTATACTCTTTTTCCAGCAGTCGCGCAACAAAAAGCTAGATGAATATATCAGTAAGCAAGAGAAGTCACGGGCCGACTGACTGAATAATGAAGGAGGTGAAATATTTCGGGTTGTACGGAACGTGAGGGACGAATGTGGACGTTGTATAATTGACGATGGACAGTTTGCGTTTTAGGGTTCCTTGTGCGTTTGAAGGTTCAATTTCAGAAAAACAAATGTGATTTCTAAGAAACTCCATATATGGTAACCGTAACTTGTTTTCCACGGTCAAAATAGGAACTTGAAAGAATATACCTACTAGAAATTTAAATTTTGATGGTCAAAAATTAATGAACACTATAATATCTTTCACATTCATAAATATTTAATGTGAAAACTACATAAAATACTAGAAATGACATTTCGCTTGAAAAAAGGAAACTAAAACGGTTTACCTACAGTCGATTAGTCCATGAGCTAAATAACGTTTGTATGAGAAAGGGTGTTTTTAAATGGTGAAGAAAATCCAAAAGAAAGAACTATGATTTGGCTGTGGTTTTACAACCCTTGGGAATATACAGCGTTTCGTGCAGCACAACTATACAAGCTATTCGTTACAGCAGTTAGAACCGTACGGAATAAAAATAAGCTAAAATATCTCAGCCAGAACGCTACGTCGCATTCGAGAGTTTTCGCGGACGTTGAATTTCCTTATGAAAATATCCACCATTTTGAAGTACTTCCTAAAATGTAAAAAGCAACAGTTTGTATGTTGCAAGCAAAGAAAGAATAGGGACGTGGAGTGGGTGAGAAAAGCATTACTCTATTTAATCCATCACTTAAATGATTCAAAAATAAAGCACACATATTTTTCAATTTATCAAATTAGTAAAATCTGCATCGAAGTATCAGTGGGGACTTGTAACGTTACCTTCACTAAATTCGAACAATTTTGTGACGTTATGCGAAATTATAAAACGCTGTATCTTCGTCATTATTTGCTAATCAGAGATAAGAAAACATATGTATACATATTTATTAATAATCTACCTGACCAATTGCTGTGTGGTTTGTAAAAAGTAGTGCATGTCACTGATCTTTGACGACGTCAAGCCAGCATTTTATTGAGCAGCCTGCCTTAACCGTGCTTGAATTTTACAAGAATTACTAAAATTCTAAATATATGTAAAATTTTACAAAGTTTATGTACATTTTCCACGGACGTTGAATTGCCACAAAAATCCGCCATTCTGAAAAGCTGCATAAACGTGTACAGCAACAGTCTTGCAAATCAGCAAAGAATTAAGTGCCCGCAAGGATTTCTTGGTAACGTTCGTGAGGAATGAATAAATGGGCCGGCAGAGATGAAATATTGTTTAGTCTATTTTCATCGGACTACTGGAGGAAGAAAAATGTTTTACTGTTGTATAAAGGTTGTATATTATGTTGTGATATAGAAGAACTAACATGTACTATATCTAAGGGAAAAATTAGTCCTTGATACTAATCGTTAATTGATATCGGTTATCTTTGCAGTGCACACAAATAGTGTAGATGAAACATCAGCCTGAGGCACGGTACGGCCACACCGGTTTATACTGGTTTCTGAAACTCGGCCTGAGACGTCCCTCATGTGTCATCTTCCTGCCGCGCACTTTCCGCCTTTACCTTTGGTACCGCTAGCAGCTTGATCTTCCAGTGTTGATGTATGGATTGTTAGTGAAATAAATTAACATTTTAATTAATAATATAATAAAATAAATCAACTTTCTTACGTGTTTTTTCAAATACCTAATCAAAATGTTTCATTTTTTTCTAATATAACATAGATTTTTATAATGTAATTTTTTTACTGAATTTAGTTTTGGTACTGACTCACACTAATGCAAAGCTAAGCTTGCGCCTCGAGGACTTATGACGTTATGCGAAGGCCCTGATGTCTGACTATCGTGCAAAGGATGAAGACGTAAAAGTTGTCAAATTGTATCCAAAACCATGTAACAATGTAAACCAGTTCTACGAGTTATCTCAAACTGTAAGAACTTCCGGTCATTTCATTCAACACATGGACAGTTGAAAGTTTACAGCTCTGTTGCCAAATCAGACTCCTTAAGGGGGATACTTAAATATTTCGGGGTCTAGTGCTGCTCCCATTTGAAATAAATTATTTGACCTTTCAAATAATTTATTTAAACGGAGATACAGTTTAAAATTTTATCTAGATCAAGCCCAAGATAATAATTCATACTATTTTATGATAGTTCATACTATCGTAACAGTAAAAATTATTATGATTACAGTTTAAAGTGAAAACATGAAGTTTTTCTAATATAACATAGAACCGCAAGACCCAAAATGCTCTGTCTGCCCCATTAAGGATAAAGACGTGATAGTATGTATGTATGTATGAAGTTTTTCTTCGTTCATTAGCCAAAAGTAGCCGTTTTTCGCAATGTACGTAGAAAAGTTTCACGTTTTCACTTCAACCTGTAAACAGTAGTTCAAAAATGAAGGCTTATTTAAGGCTTGATCAAGACTAAATTTTAAATGATATCTCCATGTTCTTTAATAATTTATTTCAAATGGAGGCAGCAATGGACCCTGTAAAATTCGAGTAGCCCTTAACTGTGTACCACCTGCAAGCGGGCGTAAAGTAAACATTTGCGTCCTCACACAATCCTGAGACGCATTTGTAAGATCTTGGTTAATAATAATTTATTGCGTCTCGTTGAAGATATGTTTATGTTCCACGTCCGTTTTGTAATACGAGTATTATCAAACATTTATAATGCTCACATATGAATCAAATGCAATGCCTCGAGTTCCATTCTGCACAATCAGTTGATCGGTTTTAGTTGGTCGCAGAAGAAAGAAAAAATAAATAAATAGGCTTAATAAGTACACTCTCATACAAAAGCCTACATATTACCTTAACTTTTAAAAAATTAAATTAAAATAAAATTAAAACTAAAAATTACAAAGTATGTATGCCCATAGTTTATTTAATGTTATTTCTAAACGTTTATTCGAGGTATCCCGTGACCAAAGGGCTGGTAACTATCTGGCTCAAAGAATCAGCATTGCCATACAACGTGGCAATGCTGCCAGCCTTTTGGCCACGTTGCCGAGGGGTAATATTTTAGTGGGACTACAAAATTTGTACTTTTTAGTTTTAATAAATAGGTATATATACGGGTACAAATTTTTGAAGTTCACTCCATGATACTGAACTAGTTTCTATAAAAAAAAGTTTTTATTCATCATCATCCACATTTCATAAATTAATAAATAAATACATAGGGACAAATTACACAGATTGAGCTAGCCCCAAAGTAATTCGAGACTTTTGTTATGGGATACTAACTCAATGATACTATATTTTACAACAAATACATATATAGATAAACATCCAAGACCCAGGACAATTTGAAAAAGGCCATTTTCCAACTTGCCCTGACCGGGAATCAAACCCGGGACCTCTGGGTGGCGGACTAGCATGGTGACCACTACGCCACGGAGGTCGTCAAGCCAGCCGCATAACATTTACCGCTGGACATAGGCCTCTCCAAAGGATTCCCGAAATGACCGATCTAGAGCGACCTGCATCCAGCGCTTCCCAGCGACCTTGACAACAAGTTATTAAAAATCGATTAAAAATTTCGTCTTCCCATACATAATTCGTTTAGCCGAGCGCTGATTTGTATGGGAAGCCGAACTTTTGCTTTCGGTTTTCGTTAATTGATTTTATGGAAAGTAGTTCATTATCGTGTATAGAGCATCACGACTACAATACAAATGATGATAGCCGGGACCAACGGAACCAACAAACCGAAATACGGAGCTCTAGAAATTTATATGCCACTTGTCACCCATCCAAGTGTGTACCATGCCCGGTTTCTCTTAACTTGCTTAAGCGTTATAGACTAATAGAGGGCCGTATGCAACCTTACCTCATCGAGTAAGAAAATGTGACATATCTAGGGTGTTGCATATTAAAAAGATACATCTTAATGTACAGGGTTGCCTGGGCATATCTTGGAGCATTTTGTACAGTCAGCAAAAAAGTAAACTCCTCTTACATGTGTCTTCATTTCATATTCAAACTAGGTAAGTATCCTGACATTTGTGAAGTCATTTTGAAGTGAAGCAGTATCAGCCTAAGCCGAACGTAAACCTTATACATTTTCATTTACGCAAAGTAATATGACAAGAAAGTGCTAACATTACGCAAAATTGTACGCATAACGACAACTTTATGTGTAATTTAAGTGAGACATACAAAACCGAATCGCGTGTCATGGGCCATTTGAGAAAGGGCGTACAAGACGCGCGGATTGAATAGATACAACCTTTTTATGGTAACTTTGATGTGCATACGCTGTTGTGATTCCAGTTTTATTTTCATGGGAGACATTTTAAGGGTTATATCGGTGGGGAGAATGTTCAACATTTTTTGCCGTTTGACCTTTATTTTTATCATAATGTGAAAACATAAGCAGGCGTAATAATTTCATTGTTTATGGCAAGAAACTGTATCATTTTATTAATTAGAGCAATAAATTAGTTTTTCTAGTTGATTGAATATATACTCCCTTTTTATGGTAACTTTGATGTGCATACGCTGTTGTGATTCCAGTTTTATTTTCATGGGAGACATTTTAAGGGTTATATTGGTGGGGAGAATGTTCAACATTTTTTGCCGTTTGACCTTTATTTTTATCATAATGTTAAAACATAAGCAGGCATAACAATTTCATTGTTTACGGCAAAGAAACAATATGATATCACTAGTTAGAGCAATCACTTAGTTTTTCAAGTTGACTGAAAAGATACAACCTTGTTATAGAAGCTTTGATGTACTTACATAAGTTATTGTAATTTTAGTGTCATTATTTATGGGCGACATTCCAAATGTTTGTCAAAAATGTCTACTGTTTGAACTTTCGTTTTTGTTTTGAAATTTCACATTGAAATCGTGACTTTTCTGGCAGCCAATTTTTGCGGAAAAAGTACTACTAGTTCTCGTTTTTTTCTTCATTTAATAAAGAAAATTAAATTTTTCATCTCCGTTTAAAAAAAATGTAATTTACAAGTTCGTACATTCAAAATATTGTATTTTTATTCTGGCATGTAGCGAGGTTTAATTTTGGTTCCTTTCACAGCACGTGGCCTGAAATGCACTTGTTTTATTGAAAATACCAAAATGACGATGCTCATAAACTGAAGTCCATGCTCACAAAGTCGCGGGTAGCAGTTAGTGCAAAATATATTTTGTAAAATTGAGAAACTCACCTATAATCTCCCCGGTCAGGGCAA
Organism: Acrobasis consociella; assembly: GCA_963555685.1. Classification (NCBI taxonomy): domain Eukaryota; kingdom Metazoa; phylum Arthropoda; class Insecta; order Lepidoptera; family Pyralidae; genus Acrobasis; species Acrobasis consociella. The sequence continues at coordinate 4,276,355 of OY743106.1, forward strand.
GTTGGAAAATGGCCTTTTTCAAATTGTCTTGGGTTTTGGATGTTTATCTATTTATGTATTTGCTATAAAAATAGTATCGTTGAGTTAGTATCCCATAATACAAGTATCGAACTTACTTTAGGGCTAGCTCAGTCTATGTAATTTGTCCCTATATATTTATATGAAAGTAGAGTATTACTCTACTTTTATATAAATATATATTTCATATATAAAAAACATAGCATATACATTAAAATTAACAGTCATCGCCGTAATATCAATGATCATTATTCCAATTCCGACATTTAAGCGTTTTGCGCGGACTGCACCACGCCTAATTACATTTCATTTAGCACTGAATACATTTAGCGTCGTTTCGCATTTAACTTCATTTGACAGAAGCAGAATGTCCATTTAAACGTTTAAATGAATTAAACTTAGTGTATTATTTAAGCCATAATTTATTTACATTTGAATGATATGTTTTTTATGACAAGCGGTAGGTTTTTTCGGTTCTCGTTTTCTATGAAACTATAAGATTTACTTACTAGCATATTCATAAAAAAAACGTGCTCCTTAAATGAGACATGATTTTAGTGAGGCTAACAATTCAAATAAGAAAGGTTAGTTGAGTTAGTATCTCACAACACAAGTCTCAAACTTTGGGGCTAACTCAATCTGTGTGATTTGTCGTTACATATTTATCTTAATATATAAAAAAGTCGCGTTAGTTACACTATTAATAACTCAAGAACAGCTGGACCGATTAAGATGAAATTTGGTATGGATATAGTTTGAGACCTGGGTAAGGATAAAGGATAGTTTTTATCCCGAAATTCCTACGAAGAGCGGAGCCCGCGGGCACAACTAGTATTTTTTATTTCACTTTTATATCATTTCCCGATCATATTTTGAGAAGAATTGGTCGGTCACACAAAATCGGGATAAGTGAAAGGATATGAGGGAGACCTTTGCCCAGCAGTGGGACAATAAAGGTTAATTTAAAAAAAAAAACATTTTCCGAAATCATTATTTGTGTGTATCCAAACCAAACCATTCACACACTCAAGCTTCATAAATTAATTAATCTAAACTCATGCAAACGTTTTACACGATGCAAGAAAGCATTGTTTGCCTTCTGTCTCAGCTTACTGTTTATAACGTCACGTGATCTACATGATGTAGACTACATCTATGAGATTTTCCTAATACGACTGTGTGATATGCGTAGGATCGACTACAAAGTTGCAGCGAAGCTCCTCTTGCTTCAGTCGCATCAAAGTAAAGATACACATGGGTCCCAAACGTGTGTAAGCAAAATTCGTGAAAATGAATGTCGTTATAATCAAAAAGTGCGACGAAGTGTGACAAATCGCAACATGTTGAATGTTGCTATTTTATCACTCTCTGTCACGTACATGCCGTGAGGTTCCCGGCAGAGTAGAATAGGACCACTCCAAGTCTTCCCGTGGATGTTGTAGAAGGCAACTTAGGAAATACAAGATAATTAAAGCTTATAAACATCAATGAGACCTCTCCAACCCGTGTGGCCAGCGTGGAGAGTGTAGGCCAAGTCCTCTGGCTGCTCTGGCCAAGTATGGTTCTAGTAGTACAGAGAGGGTCGTGCTCCTGCAGTGGAAACAAACAGACCTGATGACGATGATGATGATGTCACGTCCAATTCTTGTGACGCAGGGGCACAGGTCTGGTTAACATGTAGCAGCCATCTGGTTAAATTAGCCAGTTTACTGGATGCTAGGCCGTTCCTTGAAGCCAGGCATATAGTTCATTGGTCTAGAATCACTCAACTCTTAACAACTTGATGTATTGAATGAAAGTAAGCCCTTCAAATATGACTGAAAAGGATTCAGCATTTTTTTTAATGAGATTTTTTCAATTGTTTGTGCAGTTTGGGAGTGAAGTCGATTTTTAGTGTTTAAAAAATTATTTGTGATGTCTTTAGTGTTGGACGGTCACTCAATTTGAAATCAGTTTATTGCAAAAAAAAGATCTTTTTTTAAATTATGCTACACATACATAGGCCTCCCCCAAGGATTTCCAAAACGATCGATCGGAGCTACGTTCCTGCAACCTTGCTTAGGTCGTCTGACCTCCTAGCAGGTGGGTCTCTGCCATTCGAGAACCTTCCAACTCAATAAGCTAATCCGCTTGGCTACGTCAGTGACCTTCGTTCTTCTACGAATCTCCTTATTTCTGATTCGATCACGTAGAGAAACACCAAGCATAGCCCTCTCCATATCACAATGAATTACGTTGAGCCTTCTCATGAGACCAATTGTACTTGTAAACGTGGTCCCTACGTTTCAGAGCCATAAGTCATCACTGGTAACCATTATGTCCATACCTAAAGCTGTAAACTGGACATTGTTGTCCCAGAAAACCGTCGGGCGATGTAAACGACTGTTTCCCTAGATTTACTGCGCCTTCAAATGTTTTATGGGTATTGACGATGGCTTATAATAACATTCTCGTTTGATGTTTTACTCGCATAACGTCAGAAAGTCGTTGTAGTGACTGTGAATAACGCAAAATGTTTACTTTGTTGAATGAATAAGCGTAGCGAGCAAAATCTTGTATATACTTACACAGATTCATACGCTATCAGGTCATCGTCTCTAACGTTGTAGACGAGTTGAGAAGCTCGGTGGCCCGACGAGAGTGGTAGGGGTAGACAGACCCTAGAACCGTAACACTCAAAGGCCACTTTTAACGTGATGGGCATGTCATTGAAAAAGAAAATCGAAATAATTTTATGAAAACTAAAAATCGACTTAGCCCTCCTTTACCCAAGAATTTTCTAAATCGGTCCAGGCGGCTTCGAATAATCGTTGAACATATTGTGTAGAAAATAGATCGTCCCCCTCGTTTTTGTTTGGAAGTCAGGTTGCTTGTTACAACGCTTAATATTCGATTTTGAAAAACATGGCCAAGTGGCTGAGAACCTACGCAAGGGAAGTTGCTTTCATGTAAAAATAAACCGCATTTAAATTGGTCCATCCGTTTGAGCGCTACAATGCCACAAATAGCCAGATAGACACTAGCGTCAAAACTTATAACACCTCTTTTTTTATCACCATCATCATCAGGTCTTTTTGCCTCCACTGCAGCACGACCCTCTCTGCACTACCAGAGCCATACTTGGCCAGAGCAGCCAGAGGACTTGGCCTACACTGTCCACGCTGGCCCGACGGGTTGGAGAGGTCCTCACTGGAGTTTATAAGCTTATTTTATTTTATTTTTAAGCTTTTTGGGTTCGATTCCCGGTCAGGGCAAGTTGGAAAATGGCCTTTTTTAAATTGTTCTGGGTCTTGGATGTTTATCTATATATGTATTTGTTATAAAATATAGTATCGTTGAGTTAGTATCCCATAACACAAGTCTCGAACTTATTTTGGGGCTAGCTCAATCAGTGTAATTTGTTCCTATACAATGTCCTTTTTAATTAAGTACAAATATTTTAAGGGGTGGTTCAGTCCATCATTTTGAACAACTTTTCCCAATGAATGTATATCGAAATACGAAAAAAAAAATTTCATTTTCGATAGTAATGATATCACGTGACTACTTCGATTTGTATGAAAACCTAAAATTTTTTTTTCGTATTTCCATAAACATTCATTGGGAAAAGTTGTTCAAAATGATGGACTGAACCACCCCTTAAAATATTTGTACTTAATTAAAAAGGACATTGTATATTTATTTTTATTTATTTATTTATTATTTAGCTTGTATTTACTAAGGCGCCTTCTACTTCATCATCCACGGAAGGACTTGGAGTGACCCTATTCTATTCTGCCAGAAACCACACGGCACCCTTCTTTTGTCGTGGGTATTATTGAATAACCATGTAGTCACCTAGTTAGTATCGTTTAGTCAGCTCATTTTCCTATTTCCTGGGAACATGAGGTGAATAAACGATATAATATGTACTTATGTTCATCTCGAATAACAACTCTGAAAGAGGGTTGACATTGAGCGGCGGCCTACAATAAAACTTTTGCACAAATGGTAAGGCTCGTAAAACTGCAATCAAATGGTTTTAATGGTTCCAAATTTTTACTGTCCACTTCACGAGGTCTTTATCATCATTTAGGCTCGATGCTAAATGACAAAAGTGTATGAATGTTTGTTTCGCTTTGATGTACTTGTGTAGAAAGCCCATTACCTGGACGATTCAATTAAAATATATGTAAATTATTTTACCATCATCTTAAATCATCTTACGTAAGTAAATATTCTGTTAATTAGGGCGATGCACCGGATAACGGGCGATAAACGAAAAACTATTTTGCTAAATATGTTTTTTGATATTTACTATTATTAAAAAGGTTAAAAAATACACGATATACCCAAAAATATTGTGTAGTGAATTTGCTATTGTGTTCCACAATGAGTTTTTCTTTAGACGATCAAATGAAATGTCGAAAATACGCTGAATTAAATCTTCAAAATTTATAACTTAACATACTGATTTAGCACATATTATAATATAAAGATACGCATTGAGTTCTTCCCTGAGTGAATGTGCTAAATTAGTAAACTATTTGTTCAAGATTTATAATAAAAAAAACGACAAAATCTACGTTCCGAGTCATTCTGCGTTTATTTCGCACTTCCCGCGAGCTGGTTGATAATCTAGAGGTAATAAAGCATTCTGCTGCATTGTTTTCTTCTTAAAAATAAAGCTAAAATCAAAATACTTTGAAAACATGATGCTTTCTCGCCGGCAGTGAACCGACAGGCCCTTGAAATATTGATGGAGGCTGCATCCATAATCCCAGTGGAGCATGAATTGTAGACCACGGCGGCGGACGAGGATTCGGTAAAGAATATGAGAGAATCAAGATCGTGTGTTGTTTGAAAACTGACAGAAAATCATCTTTGCTATTCTTTTTTATTTAAAAAACTTTGTTTTAATCCCGAACAAAAGTGTGTTATAAATTTGACGGTAGTGTCTGTCTGTCTGCGGTATCGTAGCGCTCGAACGGATAGACCAATTTCGATTCGGTTTTGTTTACTTAAGGGTCCTCCCCGCGCTAACGACCTTGAAAACACAAAAAAATTAATTTCTCTTTCTGTAAGTGAGATTATCAGAAACCCTCGTACAACTTTTTAGCTAGTGTCCTTAAGTTTCATTAGAACCTCGAAAATCATTGAAATAAAATACCCTGCATTTTCCTTTGCAAAAAATACTAAAAACGGCCATTTTTGACTCTTTTTGTAAAGGTTTCTAAACCGGATAGTATTTCAATGACTGTCGAGGTTCTAATGAAACTTCAGAATACTAGCTAAAAAGTTGTACGAGGGTTTCTAATAATCTCACTTACAGAAAGAGAAATTAATTTTTTTGTGTTTTCAAGGTCGTTAGCGCGGGGAGGAGCCTTAAAAGCAACTTCCATTGTGGTGGTTCTTAGCTTGTTTAACGAAAATCGGTTAAGTCGTTTAAAAGTTATAAGGTGATTACGCTTCGAATTCAAGGTTTTGTAAATTACCAAATAATAAATGGCGCTACAATATCAATATAATTATTATTTAGTTCCACCACCTATCACAAGATGGTGTTGTCGGTGGTTTTACCAATTGCCTATAAAAATATATACTTGTTATTCTCAAATAGTAGGACTTAGGTCACTAGTTAATCTTTCTGGATTAAAAAGGTGAAAAATAAAGAACAAGGGATGAAACATTTTTGAAAACTGATCTCGTATACAAAATATTCCTTTTACTTTTGATGACTTAGACGTTTATCTGCATTAACTTCGTCCGATAAACTATTTTTCACAAAACTGTTTAGGAAAATATAGGTCTATCTCTATAAAGAAAAGTCATATCAAAACCGCCTCATTTTAAGAACAAAGCACTGCCATAAAACGTTTCGTAGTTCAACTGTAGTCTAAAGCATTTAAGGAGTGAACTTCATGAATTAATTATAATTATAAACAAACAAATTTGCGGAGTCAACCGCCATAATAAGCTTCTTGATATCTCAGGGTGTCATCTTAAGTGGTTATTATGTTTAGTTTACTTTCTTAGCGGACGTGGAATAAAATTCACAGCAGTAGTATCTATAACGAAAGTATATAAACGAAGTTGAAAGAAAATCTATCAGAGCTAAGAAGGGTTAACAAAGTCAAAAGTTATAGACGACCAACTTATAAAATGCGCCTACTCAGAAAAAGAAAATGTGAATTTAAAGTTAACATTCGCAAATACGGAACCCTACACTGCGCGTGGCTCAACACACACTTGGCCGGTTATTTTATTATAATACGCTATTTTCCAACAAGTCAAATCAGCAACTTTTTTCTAAACGTCAAAACAAACAGTTTCTATGGGATTTTGTATGAAATACAGGCAGGTGACGTCATTGATTTTTGGAGTCAAATAGCGCTCTTATATTCAGTTTTTCTACAATAATAAATTTAAAATAACGTTAAAATGGATATGTTCGAAGATAAGTGACATTATTTTGCGACGCTTTATTTTTTTATTAGTACAAAATAATTTATTTTTTACTTAGGAAAGTACCCAATTAACATGAGTATTATTACGGGTATGTCCCTTCCACGTTGTATACTCGATTAGTGATAGTTATAGTCTTCAAATTGGTTCCTTCTTACCTCTGATTTAAGATCGTGTCCCCTAAACCCTTTTCAATACGTTTAACAAGTTTAATTCATTAGAAGGCCCTTGCAAGGTTTCCGCTTTCACGACGAATCCTTAATTCAGGATAGAAGTCATAAGCGGTAGCGATGCTATTAAAACAAACAATAAAAAAAAGAAAAACACCCTTTAGTTGCTTGAGGGCTCCTAAAGACGAGACATTGTGTTAGCGACAGTTTGTAGTTAAGGGGCTCGGTGATCCGGCCAGAGTGCGCATTAATGTGTAGTATTTTTATTATGTCAAACAAATAGAAAGGTCAGAACGAATTTTCACGGGAATTTATTATATATATATATGAAGGCCATCACTGGTGTTAGTTTTTTTAGGCTGCCTAAAAGCATCTGACGTAGCTTGACAACTGCAATACAATGATGACAGCCGGGACCAACGGCTTTTACGTGCCTACCCAAGCATGGAAGTGCTTGAGAATTTTTTATGCCACTTGTGGTCACCCATACAAGTGCGGACCACGCCTGGTGTCGCTTTACTTGCGAAAACGCTAGACCGATTCGGAAGTGAAGTCGGTTATTAGTTTTGTAAAAATATTTATTTAAGCTTTTTATTCATCATCATTATCTTCAGGTCTTTTAACCCTTCAAACGTCGGCATAGTAGACACAATAGTATAACAATACATCAGACGCCCGCTCCGGGCGTCCGACATTTAAAGGGTTATGTCTTTACTGTACTACTAGACTCATACCTAGCCAGAGTATAGGTACAGTTCTTTATTGTTCATCAAATACAAATTGTACGCTAGCAACAGACTAACTTAACGCTAAAACATACCAGTCAACTTCTTGGTCTTACAGAGAATTTAATTGTGGGGCGCAAGATTCTATTCTGACTTTTCTTTTCTAAGCAGCTTTCGTCCTACATCATAAAAAACCCTCAGCGATGTTCTAAAAATAAATTTGCTTACAGTACTTGTTTCTAGTGCCTTGGGCCAAAACCTGGGCTGTAAGGGGCCATAGAAGGTCCGTTAGGCACGCTCCAGCGCTTATAGTTAACGAGCGTGATTTTCTTTCTACATTTCTCATATATAATTCTATAGCTGAGACCTAAGCCCTCTTCACTTTTTAGGCGAAAATCCTTAAAATATCAAGAGAACAGTTTAAGTATTAAGTTGTTATTTCTCCACTTATTGTTAGTCTGAAAAAGGTTAAAGGAAAATCATGTTGTTTTTAGAAAATTTCGTTGAAAATTTTACATGAATCTGGTTGAAAAGATAGTATTTATGATTTAATTTAAAAATTAAATTTTAAATGAAGATATTACATTTGAAGACATAGAGGCTGTGACACAGAATTAATATAAATACGAATTAACATCTATTTTTATCTAGAATCAACGACCTCCGTGGCGTAGTGGTCACCATGCTAGTCCGCCACTCAGAGGTCCCGGGTTCGATCCCCGGTCAGGGCAAGTTGAAAATGGCCTTTTTCAAATTGTCCTGGGTCTTGGATGTTTATCTATATATGTGTTTGTTATATAGTATCGTTGAGTTAGTATCCCATAACACAAGTGTCGAACTTACTTTGGGGCTAGCTCAATCAGTGTAATTTGTCCCTATATATTTATTTATTTATTATTTTTATCTAGAACGGAATGAACGAACGTAGCCAACCGCTCAACACCTTCCGCAAAGCGAGAACGGAGGTAAGGAGAAGTGCAGGGACGCGACCTTAGGAGATTTCGTTCTGTATGTAATACTATTATTAACTCTGTAGTTATGTGCTTAGAGTGCTAAGGAATGAGCGACAGCTTGCCAGCGACGGCTCGCAACCCCAGTCGGCGACAGTCGCCGACTAATGTCGCAAACCGTCACTGGTATATCGCCTTGTCTATAAGAGACTCGCTTAGCGGGAACTTTTCTGTTAATTACTAGAAACAAAATAAAACGTCACAAAAATATTCACCAATGGATTTTAGATTTACTATTGCAGAAAATCTTATACTAAGAAACTAAGACGTCATAAGTCTGTATTTCATACAAATCCCAGAGAGAATATTTGTTTTGACGTTTAGAAAAGAGTATCTGATTTGTGTTGTAGGAAAGTACCGGATTCAGAAATATTTGTCCGTGCGGCAAAGTGTCAAGAACGCTGGCTGCAGCCATCAGCAATGAAACAGTCAGCACTCTTGTTACCAGCTTGTCCCTTTCTATAAATGTAATAAAACAGTAAAAAAGAGTGTCTGTACATTAAATATATTTTTTTTTAAATTTGGAGCGATTGAAAAATTGTAATGGGGTAAGAATTTTAAAAAATGTCTGTCTATTTGTCTGTGTGTTTGTGTGTCTGTGTATCTATTTCTCTATTTGTCTGTTTGTACACGCTAATCTCCAGAAATACTGGACGGATTCGAATGAAAGTTTTTTCTTTAATAAGTAGGTGTTAAGCCCGGGTAACATATAGGGTATACTTAATTTTGGAAAATGGAATAGCTGATGCAAAACCATTATGGTCCAGCCAAACCATAAGAATTATAAAAATGACGCCTTAGAAAAAGTTGTTCCGCCTGATGATCATTTTCCGGAGACATAAAGTCCACGCGAAAGTCGCGGCTTTGGCTAGTTTTTAATAAAATTAAAAAACAGGACAAAAACAAAACGTTACTCCGTTACTCTCTCCCGACAAGCCCTCTCGAGAAGAGTGGTTGGGGCGGTATATTGCGCTAACTACCGCAACAATGCTGCTCAGTTTTTTTTTTCAAGGGTCGGGAGATACTTTGTTAATGAGATCTTTTTTTAACCTCCGGCAAAAATGACGGGTGTTAATAAGTTTGTCGCTACGTTCTGTCTGACGGTTTGTCTATCTGTAGCATCGTAGCGCTCAAACAGATGTACCAATTTCGATGCAGTTTTTTACGTGAAAGCGACTTTCCTTGTGATAGTTCTAAGCCATGTTTGATAAAAATGGGTTCAGGCGTTTAAAAGTTATTGAGGTGACAAAGCTTCGAAATCGGGGTTTTCAAATTTACCTGACAAATAATAGATGTCGCTACGATATCAATATATTATTTAGTCCCGCCACCTATCACTAGATGGTGTTTTCGGAGGATTTTTTAATTTTCCTATTGCAAAAAAAATCTAGTTTATAGAAACAGAAAGTGAACCTGTACCCACTCGCAAGCCTTTTGAGTCAGAAGAGAGTACGCTATAAAACAACCACAATATTGCAGCTCATTTTTCATTTTCAAGTGCCGAGAGTAGACGGCAAGTGTCTGAGATACTTTGTTAACGAGAACTTTATTTAATTAAGCTGGTTTTACTTTAACATTGTAGTTTTTTATACTTGTACGGCTTTAGATATCTTACAGATGATTGACAAACATTGTGGCCTAGTGGTTACTATGCCAGGTTGCCACACAGTCTGAAAGTAGCTTGAGTCTTAACGACCTGGATCCTGTCTACTCCGTTAGGTATACAATAGGGATGATAAATAAAAAATAGTTAGGGACAAATTACACTGATTGAGCTAGCCCCAAAGTAAGTTCGAGACTTGTGTTATGGGATACTAACTCAACGATACTATATTTTATAACAAATACATATATAGATAAACATTCAAGCCACAGGACAATTTGAAAAAAGCCATTTTCCTACTTGCCCTGACTGGGGATCGAACCTGGAACCCCACGACTTCATTATATAAGTGGCGGAACTACATAATATATTGATATCGCAGCGCCATCTATTATTTGTCAGGTAAATTATAAAACCTCGAATTTGAAACGTCCAATCCAATAACTCTTAAACGACTGAACCGAATTTTCATCAAACATAGCTAAGAACCTCCGCACGGAATTTGCATTCACGTAAAAACACCGCATCAAAATTGGTCCATCCGTTCGAGCGCTATGATGCCACAGATAGAGATACATTAGCGTCAAACTTATACATCCCTCTTTTTTGTCGGGGATTAATAAAACAGGCACTATTCTCATTGCTGCTTAAAATGTTGATCGCAATATTTTGATAATAAACTAATTTGTCCAAGCCCTAATGGGCCAAATCTGGCCCCCAGCAAATGGGCTATACATAATAATGAAGATTAAGTGGGGGGTTGGAGGTATGTGGAACGACGGGCCGTTGAGAAAATCGCGTCTTGCTTTCACGTAATGGGTTTTTAGGGTTCCGTACCCAAAGGGTAAAAACGGGACCCTATTAAGACTGCGCTGTCCATCTGTCCGTCTGTCTGTCACCAGGCTGTATCTCATGAACTGTGATAGTTAGACTGTTGAAATTTTCACAGATGATGTATTTTTGTTGCCGCCTTTATCAAAAAACACTAACAAACAGAATAAAACAAATATTTCATTGGGGTTCCCATACAACAAACGCAATTTAATATAGATATATAAGAAAAGGTCGGCCTCGACGAACTTTCTGCGACCAAATTGCAGACGTTCTAAAAAAAGGAGAGGTAAAAAGTACCCGTAACCGAAGGGCATGTATGAAGAGATTGATGAGTTTAGATGAAGCAAAAGAGGTTTGTCAGGATCGTAGCAAGTGGAGGTCCATAGTCTCTGCCTACTCCTGCGGGAAACAGGCATGATATTATGTATGTATGTATGTATATATATAGATAGTGGTACGGAACCCTTAGTGCGTGAGTCCGACTCGCACTTGGCCGGTTATTCAAATGTACTGCGTTAACGACCAATCCTATTTGGGTGGTATTCATGCTGTGGCGTTGAGATGTTTGGTATTTCGAATGGGGTGTGAGATATAATGATGGTGTGGATTTGTCCTTAAATTGTCGTCATTTTAGGCGCTTTCAAGACCCAAAAGAAACGGTTTCATGTTAAGTTAGAACCTACTTTTAATTTTTGTAAAGTTTAAAAGTATTTGAGGCTGTGTATCTGTCGCAGTTGGATTGTATAATCCGCTGTTTGACAAAACTCTAGCTTTTTGGCATTACAACTCGGTTCTGTAAAACCGCTGAAAATTTGTTGAATATCCTTTAGGCATTACATGTTATAATGTATCAACATTGTATTATAATATAAGTATTTATTATTTAAAAAACACATAATAATAATATGATAAAGCCCTTGTGGCGACCAATACTGTGAAAATTAGTTTCTTTTGGCGTTTCTTCTCAGCAGTGGCCGTTACAAAGCGCTGGTATTGGTAGCATTTCTTTAGTGCATGTGCAGTAGCATGCTAGTCCGCCACCCAGAGGCCCCGGGTTCGATTCCCGGTCAGGGCAAGTTGGAAAATGGCCTTTTTCAAATTGTCCTGGGTTTTAGATGTTTATCTATATATGTATTTGTTATAAAATATAGTATCGTTGAGTTAGTATCCCATAACACAAGTCTCGAACTTACTTTGGGGCTAACTCAATCATTGTAATTTGTCCCTATATATTTATTTATTTAAAAAATAAATTTAATGTTCATATACACTACACGTAATGTTAATCATACTTATTGACATGAAAAATTGCCTGTAAAGGGCTAATAACTAAATAAACATTTCAATTTGAGTTTCAGTCTGTGAGAAATAAGACAAAACAAAGAATCACCAATTGTTTCTCTTCAAAAATCTACACGAACTTGTTAATGCTGATCGAGGAAAAGGGCAAGAATTACCAATACGCCAAGAGTGGGTAAATTCCTGAGCGGTAATTAAATAAAAGGGTTGCATTGCATGTTTAGATTAAGAAATCGGTCTGTTATTGAAAATAGGTTCGGCAGTTCAAATTTTTTCATTTGCTTGTCCAATAAACTTGTTTTTGACTTCCAAGTTCATTGTCTATGCAGATTCAAAAATTTTCGCAAACGGTTGAAGATCCAATTTTACTTAACTTATACTTTATTATACTTTTGACAAGATTTTATTACGTCGTAGAAAAACAAGCTAGGCTGTAAACAAATAAATTTGATCTAGACCTAGAGCAGCCTAGATTCCAATATCAGACCTAGGTTTCGTTATCCGAGCAGAGATTAGGTTTCATATGAAGCTGGGTCCGTGAAATCCGCAGGGAATGTATCAGGTTTTCAGATATATTGGATTTAGGAAAACATATAAAGTATTGAGATTTCTGAGGATATATATACATGCATCTAAGCAGACAGAGAATTATTGACTTCTATCAAAATAAGGTATCTAAAACATCAAGAGTATGTATATTATTTTGTATGTATGTTTGTTTGATTCCGATACAGAATATTCCAATTGACCGTAGTGTCTTGCATATTATAAATTGGCGATATACTGTATTTAGTTGAATTTCTTGATGGCTCTTCTATTTACTTTAAATGCATTGCCAAATCCCGCATTTACACTTGAAAAAGCTATTCGCAAACGTTAAATATTTCATGAGAATTCCACTGAAAGAGTTCTATAAAATCTGACGACTTTATAGAATTCTCGCATACGATTCCGAATCCATCAGACGAAGGTATGAGCTCAAAGCGGGGGTATTACTGAATACGTATTCAAAAATACGCCGAGCGAAAAATATGCCTTGTACGCGATTGGTATTCAATACAGCTCTTTAATATTTGTGTTTATGAATAAAGTTGTTCAAATAGAAGCAGTGCAACACACGCTACCGTGCCGATATACCTTGCATACTGATTTACACAGATTGTAGTAGATATTGCAGGTTTTCAAATCCAGACCATAGATTTTCTTTCGTTCGAAGTCTGTTCGTGGAGAGTTGATAAATATTACAATTTGTCTTGGACTAGCGACTGTCTGATATAACTGCTCACGCTTTCGACGTTTGCGTAGTACGAGGCACGCAGTTGATGTCAACTGCGGCCAGAACGGGCGAGCGGACGCGGCGGTCATATATTGCCATTCCGTTTTGTAATGCGCTTTAAATTTGTCGTTTGGGTGTTTGCGTGTTGTTCTCTGTTTTATACAGTTAATAATTGTTTAAAATTGTAAAAATAATATTGCACAGGTTTTCAAATAATTAGAGGACTACAATTTAGAATGAGTTAAGACCTCCCGAAAGTTATCAACGCTCCGCGAACATACGTAGTCAGATTTATCAAATTGCTTAGTGTTTAGGCAATCGTGCTTCGTAAGATAGTATCCTTTAACCAGTCTCCAGATCCGCATCGCATGGCACCATATGGTCGGCTTCCATCGTTTTACTACTGTGTCTGGTATTGGCGGATCTCAACGACTTAGTTTTATCGATCTATTCGAGTGACAAGCTTAACTACACTACTTGACTGGTCTTTCTTACTATCGTCTCTAAAGCACCAACGCCTTTTGGTAACAAACAAATATACAAACTCACTTTCGAATCCTTTCTTACATTATAAATTTAAGTGAAATTGTATATTTGTTTGTTCATTTGTTTGTTACCACTTCACGCTTCAACTGATATGGATATACTTTGATTTCCAGGGAAGGTCATAGGATAGTTTTTATCCCGGAATTCACACGGGGAGCGAAGCCCACAGGTACAGCTACTTTACAATATTGGTAAGGTTAAGGATAATTTTATTGCTCTTCATTTAACATGTCTTGACACACGACATACTTTGACGAAATTTGAAATTCAAACCAAATAAATATACTATAAACACGTGTCATAAATTATGCAGCGGAGATTAAACCGTCGGAGCAGCATGCACACTGTTACATCCCAATTTAAAGTTCGTCCCGCGGATGTTGCGCGCTGGATGTGGAATAGTTACAGTTTCGTATAGTTTCAAATAGGTGTTAGTGTGAGAGAGCGTTTACACAGTAGGTACGCCGCAGCCGTACAGCAATGCCCTGACCGCTGTTGGTTTTCCCGAATTTCCAAGCAAATAAAGCTTAGACGAATGAAGAAGCGGTAAGATTAAGACATAGATTCTTTCATGTCGTGGGTGATCAGGCTTCAAAAATGGAGTCATAATTTCTCATTAATTATTATGAGAGATTATAACTCCATTTTTGAAGCGTGCAGTACATGATCACCCTAAAAGTGACATTTAAGCCCTGCGGCCCTTGGCTCTGTCTTCTTAGCGCCGCAAGACACAAAATGGTCTTTGTGTCTCATTAGGGATAAAAAAGTGACAGTGTATGGTATAATAATAATTTACATCAGGTCTTTTTGTCTTCACTGCAGGAGCACGACCGTCTCTGTACTACCAGAGACATACTTGGTGAAAGCAGCCAGAGGACTTTGACCTACACACTCTTTGCTTGCCACTCTGGCTAGATGGGTTCGGGCCATTGATGTTTATAAGCGTTGTTTAGTTAGTATTTCCTGAGTCGCCTTCTACGACATCCACGGAAGGGCTTGGAGTGGCCCTATTCTACTCTTCCGGAAACCACACGGCAAAAATTATAACGTTTATTGCTCACCATAATCAAGAACTAAAGACGCTACTAGAGTATGTATAAACTGTACGTAAATTACACGATGACGATGCGGCTAGCAACCGGTCACTGTATTGATTGCTTTTCCATCTTCTCGCCCACCATGACGCTAAAAGTGGTTTTTGAGTCTTGCGGCCCTAGGCTCTGCTGCATAGAGCCGCAAGACCCAAAATGCTCTGTCTGCCCCATTAGGGATAAAGACGTGATAGTATGTATGTATGTGTATGTAAATTTCACTGTTTACGACATGTCACATCCAGCATTTGAAATACAACATCCCGACGAGATATTCGTCTAAGATTCCTGAAAGTTCGCTTGTTTATTTTGCAGCGCCCCGTCTCCTAGATACTCGTAATATAGTTACCGAACAATGTTAGCATTTCGACGGAATTTTGAGTGAATGTTACGTCTAGTTTGGAAGATGTTTATAAACTTTTGTCTATTCTTGCTCATTCTTTAATAGCCCTTAGGCGGTTCTTGCTACGTTAAATTTCTTGTCACATCTCTTGAGTTTTTGTGGTTTTAAACGACAAGACTTTAAATACGCTATTTTCCAACAAGTCAAATCAGCAACTTTTTTCTAAACGTCAAAACAAACAGTTTCTATGGGATTTTGTATAAAATACAGGCAGATGACGTCATAGATTTTTGAAGTCAAATAGCGCTCTTATTATGAGTTTTTCTACAATAATAAATTTAAAATAACGTTAAAATAGATATGTTCAAAGACAAGTGACATTATTTTGCGACGCTTTATTTTTTTTATTAGTACAAAATAATTTATTTTTGACTTAGGAAAGTATCCAATTAGGATGTAAATATTAAGTGTAACGAAATTCCCTAGGGAGCAACTTCTTAGATCAGCCGTCTTATATCTCAATGTAACTTGCTATGTTTTTGGAATGACCCACCCTGAGGTGGGCTATGTATGTCAATATGATCTTTTATGAATAGATACCTGCTATAATAATTTAGATAGATATGTTGGTCGTAAATTTGTCAATTTTCTAATATTATTTTAAAACATTATCAAAATACCTTCATATAAAACATCGCTCCTGCATATATCTTTCTAGCTTTAGTCAGAATAAAACTTAATTGGGGCAATAAGATTCTCTAACCCATTTTTAGGGTTCCGTAGCCAAATGGCAAAAAACGGAACCCTTATAGATTCGTCAAGTCTGTCTGTCTGTCTGTCCTTCCGTATGTCACAGCCACTTTTCCCAGAAACTATAACAGCTATACTGTTGAAACTTGGTAAGTAGATGTATTCTGTGACCCGCATTAATATTTTCACACAAAAATAGAAAAAAAAAATTGGGTTTCCCCATACTTAGAACTAAAACTGAAAAAAATATTTTTCACCAAAACCATACGTGTGGTATCTATGGATAGGTCTTTTAAAATGATATTGAGGTTTCTCACATAATTTTTTTCTACACTGAATAGTTTGCGCGAGAGACACTTCCAAAGTGGAAAAATGTGTGTCCCCCCTGTAACTTCTAAAATAAGAGAATGATAAAACAGCGATAATTGGTTTGAACTAAATGTAGTAAGTAGTTTTTTTTAATATATTTAATAAATTAAAATTATAATACACTTATTTAAACATCGATCAAAGTTACAACGAACTACAAAACTTTTATTTTATGTTACTTGCTGCCACGGAACCCTTCATGGGCGAGTCCGACTCGCACTTGGCCGCTTTTTAATACTAGTGGTGATACTAGTGGTTGTGTGAGCTGTAGACCTTGTGAGTCAACTCCAACCCGTTGAAGTACCCCTTAATAAGAGTAACCAAAAAGGTTTTATGACATTTTTAATATTTTCTGAAATAATAATTTTTAGGATTTTAATCCCTTAAAATTTTCGCCATATAGAAACACTTTAAAACATTTATTCGACTAAAAAGAAACAATGTAGTTATCGAACCTGCTCACTTTTACGAGAATCGGTGGAGGAATGTGACTTGTAGGCGAGAATAGAAAGACAAGTGGAATTCGAACATCCGGAATTTCGGACAAAAGATTTTTGCCGAAGCTGAAACGAAGGTGATTCGTTCGCTCGATCAGTTATTTCAACGCGGTAAAGTATAAAATAAAGAGGTTAAGAACTTAGCGGAAGGAAGAGAGACATGGAAAGCACTCCACCGACAAGAGCCCAGCTCTTAAATATAAGAAGAAGCAAGTATAAAAACTCCTATGTATAAATATCGACAAGATATTTAAAAAAACTAATACTGAGGAAAAGATGGAGGGACGACATTGAATGCTGTATGAGTGGATGGCAGTGGAAGCAAGAAGGGGAGGTCTTTCCCCATCGGATACTACTTAGGCTATAAAAAAATACCAACTTCAGACCCAAACTACACAACTGATTTAGATAAACGTTTTTTTTCACCAAATTCTCTGACTGCTCTGGCCAAGCATGGTTATAGCAGTACAGAGGGTCGTGCTCCGGCAGTAAAGACAAAAAGATCTGATGATGATGTTATACAGAAAAGGAAGACCTATGAAACAAAAAAAGATTTTCCAAATTGATCCAGGCACTTATATTCGATTTCATAACCTCCTTCTTTTAAATCGGTCAAAAATACCACTTTAAAAAACATGGCTACCTACTCGTATATAGGTTCCCTGGAGGCACTAGTGCCGTCTCGTTACATCCCAATATAACTTGCACTGCATTTCGGATGACGGCGAGGTGAGCGGGCGATGAGCTATGACTTTTTGATAGATTACCGCCGGCGTGTAAATTGAAAAAGTTTCGTTGGTTAGCTATAATTTTTGAACTGAAAGGCTTAACTTAACTAGCTTTTATAACCGACTTTCTAAAGGGGGAAATTATCCATTTGTCAACCGAATTCCAAAAAAGTCGAAGCTATCAATTCACCGTAAACTTTGTTTTTACCAAATCCCCTGGCAGCTCCTGGCCAAGTATGGCTCTAGTAGAACAGAGAGAGAGTCGTGCTCCTGCTGTGGAGATAAAAATACGTGATAATAATGATATAACGAAAAGTATGACCTTTCAAACAAAAAAGCATTTTCCAAATTGGTCCAACCACTTATATTCGATTTCATAACCTCCTTCTTTTAAATCGGTCAAAACTACCACTTTATAAAACATGGCTACCTACTCGTATATAGTTTCCCTGGAGGCACTCAGTGCCGTCTCGTTACATCCCAATATAACTTGCACTGCATTTCGGATGACGGCGAGGTGGGCGGGCGATGAGGCTATGACTTTTTGATAGATTACCGCTGGCGTGTAAATTGAAAAAGTTCGGTGGTTAACTATAATTTTAGAATTGAAAGGTTAAACTTTACTAGCTTTTATAACCGAATTTCAAAAAGGAGGAGGTAATCAATTCATCCTAAACTTTTTTTACCAAATCGTCCGGTTGCATTGGCCAAGTATTTTGGCCTAGTATTAAAGAGAGCGTCGTGCTCCTGCATTGGAGACAAAAAGATGATGATGATGATATATGGGAAAGTATGACCAATCAAACAAAAAAAAAAAACAGAAACCAAATTGGTCCATCTATGTCTGTGGTCCAGGCGCTTATATTCGATTTGGATCCTTCTGTTTTAAAATTGGTCAAAACTACCACTTTAAAAAACATGGCTACCTACTCGTATATAGTTTCCCTGGAGGCACTCAGTGCCGTCTCGTTACATCCCAATATAACTTGCACTGCATTTCGGATGACGGCGAGGTGGGCGGGCGATGAGGATATGACTTTTTGATAGATTACCGCTGGCATGTAAATTGAAAAAGTTTCGTTGGTTAGCTATAATTTTTGAACTGAAATTTTAAACTTTTAGTTCAAGCCTTTATAACCGAATTCCAAAAAGGAGGAGGTTATCAATGCGTTACGATCTTTTTTATATGTATGTCCACCGATTATTTGAAGAAGCCTCAAGCTATTTGGAAAATTCTTTTTTTTTTTTGCTTGTCTGGAGAGAAATTTTATCAAAATCGGTATTACCTAACGTAAATAGTAAATAAATAAAAATAACCGTCTAAGTGCGAGTCGAACTTGCGCATGAAGGGTTCCGTACCATTATCTATACAAATCACGTTTGTATGAAAGCCCCTCTCAGATATTTATTTTAGTCTGTTTTTAGTTCTTACAGCGGCAACACAAATACATCATTTGTGGAAATTTCAACTGTCTAGCTATCACGGTTCATGAGATACAGCCTGGTGACATACAAATAAATACACAGAAGATCAACGGAGTCTTAGTAAAAAGACCCCGTTGTCCCCTTAGGCATGGAACCCTAAAAACAAGCCTTACTATAAAAATGCAAAATCAAATTAATTAATTTTTAAACTGATACAATATTCCTGCTTACATAAGATAAACGAGTATGCTGTGTCGCATACACAACACAATACTTCAGTAAAACAATGCAATCGATTTTATTCCCCCCTCGTATTGTGCGAACTCCCCCCAAAGTCATTGTTTCAGTCGTTCAAACAAAAGTCTTTAACGTTCTGTCTGTACTAACATAAATTAAAGATAATGCAAATAGAACACACATCTAATGTAAGTATAGCTTATTTCAATAAACCGGTCAAGTGTGAGTCGGACTCAGAGTATAAAAAATCACGTTAGTTGTTTATGCTCCACTTAAATATTTCTTATATTCTATTTTTATAATTTGTTCTTATAGCGGCAAGAGAAATACATCATCTGTGAAAATTTCAACTGTCTAGTTATCACGGTTCATGAGACACAGCCTGGCGACAGACAGACGGACGGACAGACAGCGGAATCTTAGTAATAGGATCCCGTTTTTAACCTTTGTGTACGGGACCCTATAAAAGGAAAAGCACGCTTTGTCCGCCCGACAAAGATGGCGGCGGCTCGTTCAACGATGCTTGCTTCGTACACTCGCAGAATACATTGGTGCGTCGCGCCAAATGTTTTACATTATATAAAACCGAGACTGACCAGCAAGCATCAAAAAAATTAACAAACATCAAGATAAATAGCAGTGACCCATGAGATGCTTTCCCGAGTACCGACTTCAAGTAGTGGATATAAATGTTACATTTGGTAGAGGTAATACAAAATTTGCGACAGAACTTACCAATAAGTTCTGACGCAAACACAGGTACCGCGCTATGAATAAACTATAAAATTAGTCAAACAACATACGTACACATTTGCTAGTGAATAATGATAAATTACTACAGGTCCCTTTGTAGTATCCTTTTCCACGAATTTCCATTTCAGATGGTACGGACTTGGCGGATGAAGGCTAGACGTAAAAAACGTGTAAGATTTTTTCGTCACGAACTTTTAAATAATAAACGTACAAATTTGGAATTTTAATATTTTACCTACATTACCGAAATGAATGTAGATATTAATTTTTGTCTAACAGAAGAACTTACATTTGAAATATTTTAAAAGGTCTTGAGTTTACTTTGAAGTTATTTGCTATTGGGATATTAATATTGTAATAAGTTACAGAAAGAGACTGCCTCAGGGGCATACAATATGGAATTTTAAATTAGTACTGAAATATTAAGACAAAAATTGTAATTATTCGCAAAATAAAAAGATCGTTTTAATACACTTAACTACTTCTTTTCTTTAATATTTAAAGATTTTAGTCTTAAGCAAAACTAATTATACAAGTTTAAAAATATAATATTAAAAAGCTAAACTAATGAGTTCAGAGTAAGTAATGTAATAATTTTCTAGACCCAATTTTTTTTTCAACATTGCCTTTTATTATACCTGCGAGCAAAGTATACTGAATCTACTCGATTTATATTTGTACTAATTTAAAAGAAACGTTAACTGAAACTACAGAATTTGCAAGAACATAACTGTCAAAACTGAGCGACTCGCGGATAAAACGAAAGCTATATTTACGAATAGTAAATTCATGGTAGGGGCTCGGCAAACAACGTCCCGGGAAAAACGCTGATCGACGATTGTGAATGTTTGAACGTATGAAACAATGATGCGGGACAATATGGAATGAGGGGAATGAGGGAATCGGGACGAATGGGAATAGACGGAAGATTTGGGAATGATGACGTTTGACGTGGAGGTTTTATTTGCATACACATTGGGTGGTTACTGGCTGATACAGCTGAGGGTTTGTTGCGGGGTTAACAAACTGAGTGTGTTTGTTGTGGATTGTGGTGTAATAGAGTACGTTATTAGTAAAGTGCCTTTCCTGGTTTCTGTCTATTGTACTTAAGTATAAAGCGTCTATTATCTTGATGTCACTCGGCAATTCATAATCTATCGAAAATTTACGGAAATGCGATAATTGCCGAGTGTCTTCATGCTTCAAGTGCACTGTACAATGTACATACATACCATCATGTCTTTATTCCTAATGGAGCAGACAGAGCCCTTACGAGTCTTGTGGCTCTGAGCACACAGAGCCCAGGGCCGCAAAACTCAAAGGTCACTTTTGCAGTGATGGTGGGTGCGAAAGTGGCAAAAGGAATTTAGTAATATAATGGGTTGCTAGCCGCATGGATAATTAAGGTAATTTCGCATTTCGCCCATTCTCTCGACCCGCTTCCACGATCTGCGCAAGGAAAAAAACAGCTGGTACATTCTAAGATTTTATCTATTTTCCCAGACCTGATAAGAAGTAAGATAAAACCAACTCTAGAAGTAATCTATTCAGTCTTGTATTTTAAACTGACGTGCATTACGAATGTTTTCATAAAACAGAACGACTCAGAGTGAGCAGCTATAAGGAAGGAAGTGAAATGCTTTGTTTAGGAGTACACAATAGAGCAAAAGTGAAAGACTTCGCGATAAGATGACTTTACCGATTGCGAGCACATTGTAAGCTGACGACACATTTTAAAGACAATGTTACCTAAATGCGGTGTTTTTGTTTAGGGGAAAGTGAAACAACTGTCGAAAGAAAGAGAAAAGAACTTTACTAAAGCTTTAAATTAATGATGTTGATAAGGACATACGAGTAAACATAAATTATATTGCAATTATTGCATTCGAGATTTAATTAACCACGTAGTACGTGCTACACTGTCACACACTTTTTAAGCCTGCAAAAAATCATTTTTCTTATAAACAATAAATAAAATCTAAACCTGTTATATACCTGTTTCAACAGTCATCGTTCGATCTTTATTGTTCCAACATAATATAAGTGCACTATCATGTATTAATTCCTAATGGAATAGACAGGGCCTGTGGCTGCAAAACTCAAGGCTACTCAGCGTGAAGATGGGGAAAGAGAATTCAGGAAAAATGATTCAGATTTTCCCCATTACTTTATACATACTACATACTAATACGTCTCTATGCCTAATGGGGCAAATAGAGCATTTAGAAGCTTGCGGCTCTAAGCTCACAGTGCCCAGGTCCGCAAGACTCAAAGGCCACTTTTAACGTCCCATTTTCTCAACCGGCTTTTACGAAGAAAAGCAGCTTGTTCATTTGAAGTTTTTAAGATAAGATAAAATTTCTTTATTGCACCAACTAAGTATTACAAAAATCAAAAGTATATTTAAATAAAGTAGGTACAAAGGCGGACTTAACACTAAAGTGATTTCTTCCAGCCAACCTTTTGGTAAAGTTTTTCCTTTTCTTCCAGACCTGTATGGAAGACAATAACAGTTTACAAACCAAATAAACTTTACAAAATACATACATACATACTATCACGTCTTTATCCCTAATGGGGCAGACAGAGCATTTTGGGTCTTGCGGTTCTATGCAGAGCTCAGGGCCGCAAGACCCAAAAGCCACTTTTAGCGTCATGGTGGGCGAGAAGATGGAAAAGCAATCAATACAGTGATGGGTTGCTAGCCGCATCGCCTGTAAACCTGATTTGCATTTTTGCCCATTCCCTCGATCGGCTTTTACGATCTGCATGGGAAGAGAAGCAGCTAGTACATGGTAAGTTTTTTTTTCTCCCAGACCAGCATAGGAGGTTGTCTTTACAAAATGAAAATAAATTTTAACCATCTACATGAATAAAGTTATCTGCGAAACACGATAGCCTTTCAGACGATTTATCTGTCAATAAACCGTCTATTATTTACTGCGCATAAAAATATAAAGTGTTACCGCACTATAAACTACTGCTTCAAACTGTTGCGTTTAAACATGGGCGTTCACCAGAGGCAATCGGTAGATCAATAAGATTTGAGTTTGTTCGAGCAATGCTCGCACATTTCGGCTGCACGCGGCCACATACTATGTAGGTTGCGTGTCAGCTGTTTTACCTTTACATTTAACATCTATTAAACACTACATTTGAGATACTATCGAGCAGCGATCGAGAAAGGACCCGTCACACCCAACTACAACATGTAACATAACAACAAATAAACAGTTCCTACGTGACGTGGTCTTGTGTCTCCACTCCAACATCTTACAACCTTAACATCATCATCTCTTCATGTATGGCGCGGGCCTAGGTGACAACCGAAACCTGCGCCGTACATAATTTTGGTCCTTCGAGCCGGATGGATTTCGGGCCCCTTTGCGATACCTAACGGATCGGTTCACTGGCCTCCCACAAGCGGGTCTCACCAGTTGAATTGAGAAGACACATATATCGCACGGGCGCGAATACTCCGAACAACAACCAGCGCAAACATGGAACTAAACGAAGCTGTTCACCAAAAAGCTATCAGGAACAAGAACATCAGTTAAACCACAGTGTTATTTGCAACATCTACCATCATCATCAAGTAAGTTCCGGCGCTACCTTACAATCATTTACAAACATTGGAGCTTCCCCGCCAACAGTGGGAAGTCTTCGCGTCGTCCGGTTGGACGGTCACACATTGGAGCTTCGCCGCCGTCTTCGCCGTTCAACTGGACATACATTAGGAGCATACATACAAAGGAGCTTCGCCGCACACAGTGGGAAGTCTCAGGCGTTCAGCTGGACAAACATACATGGGGCTTCACCGCACACAGTGGGAAGTCTTCGTTCGGCTGGACACACATTGGAGCTTCGCCGACAACAGAGGGAAGTCTTCGCCATTCAGCTGGACACCAACAGTCAACTAACATACATTGAAGGTACGCCGTGAACAAGGTCGAGGAGTCTTCGCCTTTTCGAGATGGATAGAACACCTTAATATCGAGATTTTATAATAAACAGCAAGATTAATTCGGAAAACTACGAATGCTGTGGTGACTGAATGTGGAACATAAATCTCCATTGAAAATATAGTTACTCAGGAAGAGTAGTTAACATAAGTACTTCGAAAATCGAGAGTCACGAGTAAAAAGATATCATCATACAATTCACAGTCAAAAACATTTGCGAGAAATCTACAGGCAAACATACATACAGCTTATATAGATGTTCATTTAAATCAATAACATACGATGCCTACTTGCATAAGAAATGTAACATCGGAAGTTCAATGACATGGATATTGAACAAGGCCAGTCACAACAATTTGCAAGCTTGCAAAACCGCGCGCCTACTGACTTCACCGGACACCTGACACTTGGAATAATAAAATACGTCACATTGGACGATAACAATTTATCAACATGCCATCTCAACAAGTTCGAGTGGACCGGGTCGGGAGGATGCGCAGCAGCAGCAGCAACAGCAGCGGCGGCAGCGGACAGACAACGCCAGGACGATTCCAGCGATCGTAAATGTCGCCAGCAGTACATAACAGCACAACATTCAATTACTTATCTACAACATACAACTATCTTGTCAAGTGGCGGCTTCTTTCTCGATCTACATTTCATCTTTCGGGTTTGGGAGTTTGTTCGAGCAATGCTCGCACATTTCGGCTGCACGCGGCCACATACTATGTAGGTTGCGTGTCAGCTGTTTTACCTTTACATTTAACATCTATTAAACACTACATTTGAGATACTATCGAGCAGCGATCGAGAAAGGACCCGTCACACCCAACTACAACATGTAACATAACAACAAATAAACAGTTCCTACGTGACGTGGTCTTGTGTCTCCACTCCAACATCTTACAACCTTAACATCATCATCTCTTCATATATGGCGCGGGCCTAGGTGACAACCGAAACCTGCGCCGTACAGAGTTGTTATTTTTACCTTGATTTGCCAAAGCTGTGAATTTGTACTGTGTGTATTGAAGCTGACCATTATTCACATGTATCTGAGTATTATTTAAAAGTAAATGTATCCTTTGTTATAATACTTAGCCTGCTACAGATCAAATATAAAAAAAACTTCGAGCAGACAAAGATGAGGTAAAACGATAGTGTTTCAGTAAAACAGTAATGAAAACCTGAATTGATGCCGAAACATGTTTATTAATTAAGGAGTAAATAGAGCTATTACGTCATAGGACAAAAAAAAAGACGTGTGGCACTCGGGGACTACCGCGGTAAAGCTATTGCATTAAGGTGGTTCGATACAAGGAAGGACGGCAACGTCGCAAACGGACGACGGAGACGAAGCGGAAACGCGCGAGCGTGAGGTTTTTTCGTTACAGAATTTCTGGATTCGGTCCCCGCGCTCAAGGCCCGCGATAGAAGCTATGCAATAGCTTAAAAAATGGTCCCTTGAATATTACCATTGACAAAAAAGGTGCTTATAGCAAAAATACTCTCATACGTATTCCAGTTAAAATTCTCTACTGTAAATAAATAAATAAGAAAAATTACACGGATTAAATAAGGTGTTGTACTGGCTGGAGATCGAACCCAGGATGCCAGATTGTCAAAGAAGCATTATCATAGAAGTGAATGCATACGGTGGATACGTACCTCAAACGGTACACAGCGAGATGAAGAATGGTTTCATACCCTGGATCAGCGTACGATATTGCGTGTTTTATGACAGCTTTTATAGAACCTGATTTAGTGCCCTAAGTGTATATTAATATTCTTTATTAAACGATTAACTTTTACAACTTTTACTGCTGGGGAGTAATTTTTGTGCTTCTTTTTATTTAAGCAAATTGGGAGTACTTGATACTTGATACTGAGCGTAAAATATCATAAAATTAAGTAAGGCCACCTAAATACTACAGTCCATAACAATTTTGATTTATTAAGTAATTTTAATGAATAAAGTACTAAATATAAGTGACTATAACAATAAATCACAATACTAAGATGATTTTAAACTCTCTAGACAATAATGTTTCGGATGGAACTAGTAAGATAAAATAGAGGTATATTAAATGAAACACATGTATTACTCAAATAGTTTTACTTACTTCTTACAACTATTTGTGTATAAAGTATTCAGTCCGTGATACTGAACTAAATTACATAAAAACAATTATCGAAAGAAAACAAAAAATCACCTTCCCATATAAATCAGCGTCCAGCCAAATGAAATTTTTTTTTAGTTTAACAAATATTTTTATTCGTGTAAATTAATTACAAGAAAATTAACTAAAACTAAAGTAATAACTTAAATCCTACTAATATTATCTGGGTCTTGGTTGTTTATCTATATTTGTTATAAATTGCAAGAAAAAGATTGTGAGATACCCTATAAACAAACATAATCAAGCTACCGACATATATTACAGACATATTGGTAGATGTCTCAGAACTCTTCTTATGTTTTCAAAACCTACTAATTCATAGAAATAAATAAAAATTCATAGAAAGATAATTTTTTTTATAATTTTTTTTATTATTTTGTAGAAACTAGTTTAGTATTATGGACTAAACTTGCTCCAAAAATGTTGCCGGTGTTGAAAAAGTTACCCTGTATAATATTCTAGAAGAGGTAAAAGTAACGCTATATGTAGTGTTCCTATTACCCCTTATTAGCTTTGATATCATTTGCGTTGTTTCATTTACATAATGATTTTTAAATGTTTATTTAAAACACTTACTATTTACATTTCTAAACAAATACAACATTATTTCTTACGACGACGTCACGATTATTTGCTTAAACTAGTTTAAGAGAACTAAATTGGCTCACCGCCACTAGTCACTATCGAACTAAACATTAATATTACTTTATTATCAGTAAACCGCAACTGCGTATCTTCAATCTATTTACGATACTACGTCTACTAACAACTCCTAACTCTTATTACTTTTAGATAAAGTTCAAAACCGCTCGAAAGTATTGTTTTCAAGCGTTTTTGGTACAACAACAAAATGTCATATGTTGTTTATAATATTAATGTAGTGTCTTCTCAAAATATCGTCGAAGGTTCCTAAACTCTAATACATTGTTCAGTTTATTGGTTATGAGTAGGTTAAGTGCCTTTAGTGTTTATGGTGTATAATATTCAATTTTATGTGGCCTAGCGCTTCTTGAAAATCACTAAAATGTTCGCTGGGCATGTGTCTAGATACTGATAGATTACCACGTCTTTATTCCTGATGGGTTAGACATAGGTAGGGCCGTAGGACCTAAAGATGACGCTAAGCGTGATTGTGGGCGAAAGGAATCAAAATAGTGATGGGTGGCTAGCCGCATCGCCTATTTATATGATTCCAATCCCGCCCATACCGGCGATCGGCTAATGAACTACAAGCTGTGCCCGTGGGCGTCGCTTCCCGGAATTTCGGGATAAAAACTATCCTATGTCCGTCCTTGCGTATCAAACTACATACATATCAAATTTCATTTAAATAGGTTCAGTGGTTTAAGCGTGAAGTGGTCACAAACAAACAAACAAATATAAAAACTCACTTTCGCATTTATAATATTAGTAGGAGTAGGATACATTTGCGAGGGAAGAGAAGCAGCTAGTACGTTCTAAGTTTTTTCCTTTCTCCCAGACCAGTATTAATTAAACAAATACACATGGAGCATGTGTCTAGGTTGCCATTAATAAGTGGGCTAAGATTACTACAAATACCTGAAGGTTGACGTCGCAAGAGAGTTCGCCGAAAATCAAGCAGCTGTAACGATCTGGTGTCTTTAAGTGAAAATTTGGAAGTCTATTGCTCGTGATAGAGACAAATGGCGGAGTAGAGAAACAGGTATAAGCATACCCATCTTAGCAATGACCGCTTTAAACTAGTAAAAAAGTTAACTAAACATGTAGCAGTAAAGTTGAAAAGATATCTCGACCAAGAAGTGCATTTTATCATCATTTCAGCCGCACAACGTCCACTGCTAGAAATAGGCCTCACCCAAAGATTTCCAAAATGACCGATCAAGAGCGGCCTGCATTAAGCGCTTTCCAGCAACCTCGGTGCAGTAAAAAGTGCATTTACTTTGGGATAAAAATGATACCTCCAGCGTATTATCTGTGGTATTATTTTAAATTGCATCCTTAAGCCTTTTTACGCACGGAACCCTTGTTTTGGGAATCTAACTATCTCTAGACTGATTATCTCTATTTTTGAAACGAAGTTCCTTATCGCGCGTTGCGAATGGAGGCTAGACGGAAAAAATTAAGACCAAAAGTTGTAACGACACTTTTTGCTATAGTTGTAAGCCATGCGGCGTGCGCGTATTTCTCTGTCTGTCTCTCTCTCTCCTAATTAATCGAAAGGAACTTCGTCCCATCCGTGTGTCTCTTGACACCTCTCAAGTTTTTTTTATTAAATAAAACTGGATAGTATCATACAAGTAAGTATACAATTTCTAGCTCCCGTATGGCACAAGCGACAATAAATTGTAGTGCGCGTAAGAAATATTGTCGTTTACGATTTTATTTCGGACTTTTAAAATCGCAACGTTACCACACAATAAACGTAGTGCGCGCTAAGCCTAAAACTTTTTTAAATACACCCTTTTTAAAGAAAGTAACTTTGTAACTCGCTATCAAATTAACGGCCTTCTTATCGGGACCGTCTAAATTGGTTCCAGTTTATGAATGCAATTAATTAAGGAAAAAGCTGGTAAGAGTTTAGATGAAGCAAAAGAGGTTTGTCAGGATCGTAGCAAGTGGAGGTCCATAGTCTCTGCCTACCCCTGCGGGAAACAGGCGTGATATTATATATGTATGTATGTAAAGCTGGTACCGGAAAGTCTATTAATACCGTGACTATTGATAAACATCAACACTTGTTTCGGAAAAGATTTCCATTTAGAATAATCAGTTAGTATAATTCTAGTTTGAATAAGCGGTAATTAGTTTTTACTCACTTATTAAGGCCATACCCAAATTTTCCGGGGTCCAGTGGCGCCGCCATTTAAAATAAATCATTTGAAAGGAAACGGAGATATCATTTAAAATTGTGTCTTGATCAAGCCCTAGATAACCCTTAAAATTTGGGTATGGCCTTAATATCTGGCGGAACGCTCACCAGACATTAAAAAAAATGCATAAAAGTCATTTGTGTCAAAAAGTCCCCCGTACTTAAGTATTTAAAATTTCACTCAATAGGGTTAGGTATATTATAATAAAGTATTCTATCTAAAAAGTAGTACCTATTTAGTTTAAAACCCAAATTTGATGAATGCGTAATTTCTGTATGATGCCTAATATGAAATTGATTATTGTTAAAAAAATATACAACATTGAAACTATTTTACAAGTTGAATATGTTACGTAGTTTCAGTAAATTAATATGATGCATTATGATATGATTACAACTTTCCCTAAAATAGGGAAAAAATTGCTTGAATTAAAACTTTAAATGTTTGGACTAAAACTCAGTTTTTTATCTTACTCAAATGGACTCAGATGGATGGACTCATTTGCAGTCACACTCAACTTAGCTATTACCGCAACAAAGCTTAAATAAGCGGCCAAGTACGAGTAAGACTCGTTTACGAAGGGTTCCGTTTAAACACGTTCGGTGTTTCGGAGAGGACTTAAATATTTATTTTATTCTGTCTTTAGTATTTGTTGTTAGAGCGGCAACAGAAATACATCATCTGTGAAATTTTCTACCGTCTAGTTATCACGGTTCATGACAGCTTGGTGACATACAGACGGACAGATGGACAGCGAAGTCTTAGTTATAGCATTCCGTATTTCCCTTCGGTTACAGAACTACAGAGCCCTAAAAACAAAAGCGTCACAGCTAATTAAACTCAGAAGATTATCACCTAATAGCGAAGTCTTGAGAATTATCGCCGTCAGCTGCGACCGACCCACTTACAGACAGACAATAAAACGTCTGTTATTAGTAGAGGAATAGATCGGACGCGGTCTGGGTTTTGTGCCAAATGTCGTGTATTGAAAACTTCAGACAGGTGCCTTTTATTAATAGGGATCGACAAGCGGGATAATTGTTTGGTGTAATCATGGCCTTTGGATCACAAACATCATCATCATCATCATCAACTGCCTCCGTGGTGTAGTGGTTAGAGCGTTCGACTCATACCCGGAGGTCGCGGGTTCGATTCCCGGCGGGGGCAACGACTTTGTGTTGTTGTCCTAGTGTGGTTAGGACATTGCAGGCTGATCACCTGATGTCTGATAAATAAGATGATTCGTGCTTCGGAGGGCACGTTAAGCCGTCGGTCCCGGTCACTGTCTTTGACATTGGTTACCTAAAACCATGTCAGAGGCCTTTAAGGCGGTTTAAAAACTCTGACACTAGTGTTAGTCACTAACACACACGATAAGAAGAAGAAGATCATCATCATTATACTAAGAGAACGGGTTACTCACGTATAGAGTCAGCTAATGCCGACATGTTTCGACCTCTTGGTCTTTATTAGGGCGAATGTGACTACAGGCCCGTACACCGCATCGGTTTGCGACACACTGATCATCATCATCATCATCATCCAAGCGCATTTTCCCGGTTGCATCCTCAGCAGTAACGCGTCAGAGCACAGGCACGGAATTAATAATAGTATTACATATAGCCCAAGGTCCGCTACCTTACCAAGGAGATTTGACGAGGTTACTGGTTTTTACACTGAGCGACTGCCGTCTGACCTCCGTAACCCAAACGGTAAACCAGAATCAATCCATGGGTAGTTTGATGATCAAACGCTAAATGGCGTTCGGGACCCACAGTTTATACGTGCCTTCCGAAACACGGAATTATCTTTTCTTTCCGGATAATCAGGTGATTAAAGCCTGCAATTTTTCTAACAATATAATCCTTTTCTTTTATACACCCCCTTGCATATAGTCTTTATATCTATCCTAATCTAAACTTTTGCGTCTTAATCACTAATAGGGCAGACAGTACATTTTGGGATATTAATACTCTACTGCTCGAGCTGTAGACCTCGCAAAGGCACTCCCAACTCGTTAAAGTTTATCGGTTAAAAATAGACAAAAGTTGCAACTTTATAAGGCAAAAAACTTGTACGAGATTCTTAAAAAAATTTCAACATGGCTGAAATATGATATTTTTAAGTTTTCTACCCCTCACTTTTGCCATTTTGAAAATTACAAAACACTGTATTTGCCTTGTTATAGACAAAATAATTAAGTATAAATCAAGGTTACCATCGAAAAATCAAATACAAACAAGACAAAATGCGAACAATGTGAAATTGTAAGTGTGATTGCTAATTGCTTTTAAATTGGTAATAAAACTGGTAATAGAAACAAAGTAAACATTATACTGTTTTTAATGTAGACCACTCACGAGTCAGGCATTTAAAACACTACATTATCGTTTAGCTATCGTAAGAACATTTATTAGATACTATAAAAAAACTTCAATGGAATGATGAACCAGCCAAAAGAAAACTATTTAAGGATGCAGACTAACCGGCGCATTCATTAAGGAATTTGCTTCTTAAATCAGAAATGTAACTGTAAAGTCGGCTTCAATTTATGGTGATAATAAAATTCTTCCCTAAATTTTTAAGAAAATTTTTAAGTACCTACTTTAATTGATGCTGATAACAAACAGACCTTTTCATAATAACTTAAAAAACATTTTTTTAATACAAAGCTTACAGACAAACAGTTTATTTTGCTATATGACGCTTGATAAAGACATGGATAGCTGATTCGAAGAAAAAAGAAGTTGTCTTAGATCGGGAACAGTTTTTCCATCTTCATCATACATTTCATTGAGGAGGATAAACTTTAATGGGTGGACAACCCGTTGAAGTTTATCGGATTAATAAGTTGGGGACTCGCGAGGTCTATAGTTCACAGAGTCACTAGTTCAAAGCGTTCGAAAGAATATAGAAAACTTAACCGAATGCGCCGGTCTGTGCATACCTTGCAAGACAGCTGACTGCCATACATTATTCGCACAATAGAAACGCATGAATGTCCAGAAAGCAATTAATTAGGTTAATCTATTTCATTTCCCACCATTGCGACCGCGTTTTTCTGTCGATTAAAGGGGGTTCGTAAAACGCCTTCATAAATTAAACGCATCGAGATTGTTAGACGGTGTTCCACGTTATGAAAATAAAGCGGATCAATGCAAAAAAAAATGCTTAACTTTTACAGAGTATCACTGGTCTGTCAAACAACAAAATTTTACTTCTATAATAACGAAAGTGTAATATTTGAAGTTTGCACAATTTTTATGAAAAGTTAAGCGAATACGGCTTTATTTCCTTACATTTCAATATAATGTTGAGTCTATGTGAACTATATTTACCCGACTGCGTCAGAAGTAGGGTTAAGATTTTCGAGTGTATATGTATGTTTATATCTATAGGACGCTTTAGAACCTAAATGTTTTGATGGATTTAACCTTGAGAGGTGTCGTTAGATTCGATTGAATTCTGAGCGACACTGGGTGTAAAAAGGCAGTCGGGTTTTTTTGTTTTGTTTTTTAATACTTGATTAATATTCTACACTATAACCTTTCTGGACATTCTATGACATACACCGCTAAAGACAGGCAAATGACAATAGTTTTAGTCCTATAGGCTCAAGTGTCCCAGAAAGTATCTAATTCGCCCCCGCTCCCGCGTTCTCTTGTGTCTTATCCCACTTGTCATTTACATTAGGCACGTGGAAAGAGAAACTAAAAGATTGGCCAAGTAACTGCCGAATTTAAACGCTTTGAAGAACGGCTAAGATTTGTGGAGGTTTGAAGCTTTGAGATTTGTGGGGGAAACGAGACTCGGGTACGCTATGTTGCAAACAGTGGCATCTTCTGGTGTCGGAGGCCAAGATCCACTTTCGGTCGCTGAGTCAACACAGTAACAAGCCTACCCATCGCCTTATAATAAACATAATTAATTCTCTTCCTTGTCACTAGATGGAGCTGAAGCTAATAATTAAAACATTATTAACCTTTTATTACTATTATTTCAATAAAGAAGTATTCTAATTAACGAAAATGATTTATGAAATGCAATTAATATTTTTGAAGTATATTCAACACTTTCTTTGTTACTTTCTAGTCATGTGTGCTGCCATCTCTGTGAGCCTACCCCGCAACTCCAGTTTTATTTACCTATAGGCCCTCCAATAGTTTCTATTGCATTTGATATCTGTTACGTTAGTAATTATATTAACTTTGGCAGTAAGTAAGTAAGTTGGTATGTTCACCGATTATACAGAGACGCCTGGATCGACTTGAAAAAATCTTTTTTGTTTGAAATTTTCAGGTTCATTCACATAGGCCTCTCCCAAAGATTTCCAAAATGACCGGTCAAGAGCGGCCTACATCCACTCGTCAGGTCATCTTGTGGGTGGGTATCCTATGCTTTGCTTCTTT
The DNA here is from genome assembly GCA_963555685.1 of Acrobasis consociella. NCBI lineage: Eukaryota > Metazoa > Arthropoda > Insecta > Lepidoptera > Pyralidae > Acrobasis > Acrobasis consociella. The sequence goes on from OY743106.1 coordinate 4,309,876, forward strand.
TTAGGTGGTCCCATATAAAATTTATAAAATCGGTAGTGTATTTTAAGCAAGGGGTGAAGTCGGTTTTTTAGTTTTGAAAAATTATGTGTGTTCACAACAGGTTAAATCGTCTCTCCTTTTAATTTAAGAGCTTGCCTCTCTTCCCTCTGCCAACCTTTTAATATGTCTTGGTAGGACCCAACTCCTAACTTTTCTTTGTTGGAAAACCTTCATCCTCGGTCTTCCCCTTCCTCGTCTCCCTTCTATCTTTCCTTTTACTATTATTCTGATAACATTGTAATATCTTATTAAATATCCAATCATCTTTGGTCTTCTATTTTCTATGGTTAAATTTATTAGAACTCTTTCTAAACTTAAAGTGATCCTATCCTATTATCCTACTATATTATAAATGCGAAAGTGAGTTTGTTACCACTTCACGCTTCAACTTGTTACCCAGGGCAGGACATAGGATAGTTTTTATCCCGAAATTCCCACGCGGAGCCTACTTCCACAGCTAGTAATATATAAACTAGAAAGTTCATAGGCATAGCTCTTAACTCACAAAATCCGTAACAAAGTTAAAAACAAAAACAAACAAAGAACACTCACCGATTCACGTTCGGGCACTTGACCTAAAAACTGTCGCTTACCTGCGAAGGAAAAACAAAATTTATTACTTCTGCGAACTCGCGGAGTATTTTAACTTATTTGTGCGAATCGGGATTTTATTATGAGATATTTCGATATTTGCTAAAGTATAATATTTACTTGTTATGAAGTGTAGTTAGTGTATTTATTGAAGCGGTAAAATAAAATTTGTCGCAGATTGTTATATGCTGGTGTGGAAGAATTATTAATAGGTGATACGGAAGCATCGTTTTTTTCCCGGTCATTATTACGCTAAATATAACCTTAGGGTCTTCCAAGACTCAGTCTACTTGACTCAAAACCACGTTCGAAGCCATGTCCTAAGAGTAAATACAATTCATAATTTTCTTGTAAAAGGTTTATGAAAATATTAGACAATAGGTTTCACAGTGATTTCAGGTCCAATCGACTTGACGGTTTGATTATTTTAAAAGCTTTTATGACACTGCCATCTCATTTTGGGCACTTTTCAAACTGCGCGGGCATATATTGACCCATAACTAACTTCACTGTGCTGCCATCTGGTGTCATATTTTTAAAAATCCTCATTCCGTTCCATTACCCTACCTACCGTTAATAGAACTGAAATGTCACTGACATACAGACACGTGTACCACCTACGCGAAACTGTCACGATAATCATTTGTTTTCGATTGGCTCAGAACAATGGGCCGGACTCGTGAACCATCGACACGCCCATCAGGAGAGACGTACCTTGATCTGGACCTGGCTTTAGGCCAACAGAATAGCTCGTCAATATTTACAAGCCGGTCAAGATACATTATCACGTTTGTCTCTAACGGGGTAGACAGACTCTTACCTGACGTGACATACCCTGGGGGCCGTAAGCACGATCCTCTATGTACTACCACAACCATACATGGCCAGAGCAGCTAGAGGACTTGGCCTACACACTCCTCGCTGGCCAGACGGGTTGGTATAAGCTATGTTTAGCTTGTATTTCCTAAGTCGCCTTCTACGACATCCACGGTATATATGTAATACTATTATTAATTCTGTGATGACAGAGTGAAAAATAAGACTTTGAAGTCACGAGTAAAAAGATAGAGGTCACTACAGTGATTAGGTATAGCTACAACATCATTTCAAATGCTCTCATTCACGTGTCATAAATTCCAACTCAAATTGCCCGTTAATCCCTAATATAAATCAACCCAGAGACGTTTTCATCAACATCAGTCAAATCCATCATTTCGACAAAACGGCTTCCTAAAGCCCGCTTCACAGTGACCCGAATTTCAAATGCTGATTTCACATTCATTGCCTGTTTTGTAATAATAAATCACAATTCAATAGTCAATAATCAGGTGGAAGGTGACGTTTCTATTCCAATATCTCAGCGTCAGTCTATTCCAATCTCATTCCATAACCCATAGACCTTTCTCTTTTTCTTGCAATAGATCTTTCTCCTACCGAAACCTATTCAAGGGTACACCTTTCATAGGTAAATCATAGGTGTATCCTGTGGGTTTTTGTGGGAGCGCCACATAACATCCAAAGGTCCTCTACGTGCTGGATCTGTATCCCCACGCCTCTCAAAGGACCGGGGTGAAAAGACCCGTGACTCACGAAGAAGAATCAAAATTAATTTAAAACAAAACAAAACAGGAAATGTACTCGAAATCTGGTCTGAATTTGCAGTACTGTGAGCGCGGGGTAATAGCGAATTCATAACACTGACATACATACCCCGCCCCGCTGCGCTGGCTGCAGGCCAGGTCACCTGTTGCAGCTCCTTTATCTAACCCCGGTAAGGATTGTCCGATAAATCGGGTGGCATTATGAATTTTGCAGCGGTCCTTTGAATACCTATCTTGACTTTTGTCGCCTTCGATCTTCTCACCTTTCAAAATGATTGGCAGATTTAAAAGGAAAGGTTATGCAACATTTTGTCTTGCTTTTGGGAATAAGTTGACTGATACTTTTTGTGTGTGAATTATTCAATGTAAAAAGGACATAGCTTCATAACAACGAATAACAATAGATTTAACATATTGCCCAACTTAAAATGTAGGTTAAGAAAGTGTAATAAAGTAAAAATACTTTGACGCTTGAAACGTCAGGAAAACAAGGTGGCATTGGATGAAATTTCGAAACTTTATTTCCTTGGGTTCCGTACCCAAAAGGTGGCAAACGGAACCGTGATAGCTGGAAAGTTAAGATTTTTACAGATGATGTATTTCTATTGTCGCTTTCACAACAAATATTAAAAACCGAATGAAATAAATGTTTAAGTGTCCAAACAAACGTGATTTTTCTAGACAATCATACGGAACCCGTCGTGCGGAGCCTGACTCACACTTGGCCGGTCAATATAATTCTATAATCACTAAAGTTCTTTGCTCATAATTTGTAGTGACTAGTGACTTTACATTCTCTACTAGTAAATATTAGTAGAAATCTTTGTGACAGCATGTATTAACAAACAATTTATATGACTTTGTATGCCTAACGGCGCAACACAGTGATACTTAATTTTTATGTACCTAACACCCATTGTACCTGTGATTGACAAAATAAATGATTATGATTATGATTACATATGTCATTTACAATACAGAGGTTTACCTCTGTATACATACATACATACATACTATCACGTCTTTATCCCTAATGGGGCAGACAGAGCATTTTGGGTCTTGCGGTTCTATGCAGAGCCCAGGGCCGCAAGACCCAAAAGCCACTTTTAGCGTCATGGTGGGCGAGAAGATGGAAAAGCAATCAATACAGTGATGGGTTGCTAGCCGCATCGCCTGTTAACATGATTTGCATTTTTGCCCATTCCCTCGATCGGCTTTTACGATCTGCGTGGGAAGAGAAGCAGCTGGTACATTCTAAGTTTTTTTTTATTTCTCCCAGACCAGCATGGGAGTATATATTACCTCTGTATATGATTATTATATTATTATATTTATTATTTTTCAATTGGGAACATAACGATATAGATATGTATTGCAGACAATACATACAACAAATAAAAACGTTTTAGCCTACTTGCAAAAACAAAGATAAAGTCCGTTACACCGTTTCTATTTTCCTAGATCGAAAGACCTTACATAACATAATGCTCGTGGCAACAAGAGGGAACATCAAAATACGAATAAAACAATAAAAGGGGTCGTTGAAACAATATATTTTGCTGCGACACCAGTCTATCTTCGCAACTAAGCGACGGGGATCCGGGATTCCTACATTTCAGCTGATTTATGGTCCTCTTTGATCGATGGGATCCGAGTTTCGTGAACTTATGCGAAAAACATCATTTTAGGTTTTTAATCAGTTTACGCGGACTGCGTATGGTATGAAAGTGAATGAACTTCTCAAGCTGTATCGGATCATCATTATCATTTCAGCTGCATAACGTCCACTTCTGGACAAAGGCCTCTCCCAAAGATTTCCAAACTGGGGGACAGATGAAGCCACTCTTTATCGGCTATTTTAGAAATCTTTGAGATAAGCCTGTATCGTAAAACTCGAATGAGAGTACGGGAGATTCTTATAAAAAGAAGATGAGCTTGCATCCTCTGGCACTATTCCTGATTTCAAAATGTTAACGGGTATGTTAGAAGTCCGATGTAAGCAGATCTCCTACAGTCGATAAAATTCCCGGTCAGGGAAAGACGGGCAGTGATCTTTTTTTTGATTGACTCGGGTCTTGCATGTTTATCTATATATGTATTGATATAAAATATTTGCCGTGTGGTATCCGGCAGAGTAGAATAGGACCACTCCAAGTCTTCTCGTGGATGTCTTAGAATGCGACTTAGGAATTACAAGCTAAACAAAGCTTTTATAAACATAAATGAGACCTCTTCAACCCGTCTGACCAGCGTGGAGAATGAAGGGCAACTTCTCTGGCTACACTGGCCAAGTATGGCTCTAGTAATACAGAGAGGGTCGCTCCTGCAATGGAGACTCAAAAAGACCTAAAGACGATGATGAAGATGATATAAAATATAGTATAATTAATTTACCTATAACACAAGTTTAGAACTTACTTTGAGTATGCGATTTGTCCCGATGTATTTATTTATTCTTTTATCTACCAATGAGTGTGACCTCCATACTTCTTAAGAAGTTCACACACGTACCTCATAAATCCACAAGTGAAATGGAATGTAGTGTTGATGCGTCATAAAACGACGAAAGGATTTCGACAAAGACATCGCGCGTCTTGCAAGACTATATCTTTAAGAATGTAATGAATATAACATTGGTTTTATCAGTTTAGGTTAAGACAAGTATTGAAATAGTTTATATAAAAATGTTCCATTAGAGAACGAAAACCATTTATAGAATTTTATCAATGTGGATTGCTAGTTGTTACCCGTGGCACAGTTCTGAAACTCAAATACATTTTGGGTAAAATTGTACGACGACCTAAGATATCCTACCATCCCTCTTCCTACTAATATTATAAATGCGAAAGTGAGTTTGTATATTTCACGCAGCGTGTAAATAAATTCTATGGCTACATTCATAGATCGGCACATTATTACTGATTGTGTTTTGCCGTCTGTCGTTATGACGTAATATGTTATGTAAAATTCATAAGAGATAAACATTATTATATTTGCCGTAGTTCAACCCCTGTTGTGAGATTACGTTCCTAGTGTCCCCCGACACTAGGAACGTAATCTCACAAGAGGGGGTGAACTTTGATTTTGTACGTTATAGTGCTTACGTTTGTACCCAAGTAATATAATGCAAAACAAAGAAAATCCGAAAAAATGTATAAAGTTGTTAACGACTCATAGAAACCTAGATAAACCCTGCGAGGTTTTCGGGGCTCGGTATCATTTCAATGTGCCTATATATCTTTACTAGCCGAAGCCTTAGTTACCATATAATAACTTCGTTCGCGTAGACTTTATGAAAATGCTCATCAGGCAGAATAACTTTTGCAAGCCTACATTTTTATATTTCTTATAGTGCAGAACCATAATGGTCCAGACCATTATGGTTCTGCATCAGGTGTTCCATTTTCCAAAATCAATTATACCCTATGTTGCCCAGGCTTAACAGCTCTATAAACAAAAAATAATTATAATATTCGAATCCGTCCAGTATTTTAATTTATTTATTTATTTATTTTATTCACCCAAAGGTCCCGGGTTCGATCCCCGGTCAGGGCAAGTTGGAAAATGGCCTTTTTCAAATTGTCCTGGGTCTTGGATGTTTATCTATATATTTATTTGTTATAAAATATAGTATCGTTGAGTTAGTATCCCATAACACAAGTCTCGAACTTACTTTGGGCAGGCCTCCGTCACTCGATCAAGATCGCTCAAAATGTACCTACCGGCTAGCCGTGTTTTCTAACGCCCAAGTGGCAAAGGGGCGCCGCACTCCGGCCTGTGTAGTCGCGTGCATGAGACTTGCTTACTGCGTATTGTTTGTTTACAATATCTTCTTATATTTATATTATATTTACAATATAAACAAGCGTTATATTTAACAATGTCAAGACAAGACATTATTGTGCGGTATTCCAATGCCAAAATCAAAGAACCAATAAAGAATTGTCGTTTTTCACATTGCCAAAAGACGAGGAAAGTAAGTGTTTTTTTTTTCGTTAAAAAGTAGGTAGTCGTATATAATAGGATTTGGTACTGTCTCGTCCAATCAGATTATTTTGTAGGTATGAAGTTTGATTGTCCTACTGAACGTCGAAAGTTTAACATCGATGTACTGTATCCAGATAGTATATGTTGTTGTTTTTCGTGTGTGTAAGTGGCCAACACCGTTTTCAGATTTTTCAAGCTGCCTAAAGGCATCTGACATAGCTTAACGACTGCCATACAATATGACAGCCGGGACCAATGGCTTATACGTGCCTTCCGAAGCACAGAGGAGCTCAATTTTTATGCCACTTGTGGTCACCCATCCAAGTGCGGACCACGCCCGGTGCCGCTTTACATGCGAAAGTGCTAGTGCGGGCCACCGAGCTCCTCTAGTAAAGTATATAACAACGATTTACGTGAACTAGAAAGTATGCTATAAAGAATTACTCAATATCGTATGTTTCTCATTGCGATGTACGGTACATCCACAGTTAATGAAGTTTCTATGAAAATCACACGCTCTTATTACGTCACAACTTTTAAAGTCAAATCATCTATAGATCCTTTTTAATAAAATTTCTTTTCATAAATATGCGTCACGTTCATTTTTGTATTTTACAACATTGAGTCAACCCTAAGGTAATCTTACAACGGCTGACGTCATCGCCCGCTGTGCACTTAAAACGCTCCGTTGAGTCAAAGCAGTTAGGCTCATATTTCCTCGCGTCGCTTGACAGCTAGAAAGTTTAGTTAAATAAAGCGTAGGTATTTGGCGTTTGTAGGGAAGTGATGTATCTGTTACGTAGTAACTTATTAGTAATCTGTGCTTTGGGGCTAGCTCAATCAGTGTAATTTGTCCCTATATATATATTTATTTATTATTTATTTTCGGAGATTAGCGTGTACAAACAGATAAACAGACAGACTTTTTTTTAAATTCTTACTCTTACTATGTCTCCATCGCTACAAATATATTTTTTTAATATATTCAACGTAAAGACACATTTTTTTACTGTTTCATTATATGTATAGATATAGATGAATTTTTTAAACAATTATTTAAAAAAGAAGCTAATAAGCTAAATACATTTTAAATGCCTTTCATTGCAAACCTTCTAGCCGTTTTGGCTTGAAACCGAAATAAAATAAAGCATCCATAGCCAAACAGATCTTAAATGTAGAAGTATAGCTACGTAAGTTGCTGTTCACTACAATGACCTCGAACCGTATTTTCCCGACGACCTCTCATTTTCAATTATTCAGAGTGAAAGATACTTGCTACGTTGTTGGAGTAGTTTTACCTCGTACTTGAGCACAATGCCTCCCGTCTGAAGATTTGAGGAGTAAATAATTAATTGCAATTAGGATAATGATTAATCCGATTAAAATTATTTCTAAACGTCTATTCGAAGTATTCCGTGACCAAAGGGTAAATACCTTTAAAAAATCAGCATTGCTATACAACGTGACAATGCTGCCAGCCTTTTGGCCACGTTGCCGAGTGGTAATATTTTAGCGAGACTTTATAATTTGTAATTTTTTTGTTTTAATTTTAATAAGTTTGTATAGTTTAAATTTGATTCCAATAAACGTTCAAAAATTGTACTTAATATGTTAGTGAGAATATATAATTTCAATTTTTTTGTTTTCATTTTAATTTTAATAAGTTTGTATAGTTATATTTGATTCCAATAAACGTTCAAAAATTGTTAAGTTAAAAAAAAACGATTATTCGTAATTTGCCAGTCTGTTACGACACCCGGTTTATTAATTGTATTGTATATTCAGAAAAACTTCCTTAAAATCTTTCTGAATATACATTTTCGTGTAAATATTATTTTGAGTTATGTACAGAGAAAATTTAAAATATAGGTAGGGGGCCGGCCCATGTGTCTCTTTGGCCCGCACGAGTCAAAAAAATTTCTTTCACCTATTTCGTTACATTCACATGTCTCCTAGGTTGCCTAGAAAAGATCACAGTTGCGATGAGACCGCCTTTTAAGACATCAATTTTCTATAATTTACTATTCTATATCATTGTTTAGTGCAATAAAGATTTTAACTAACTAAATGGTGAATAATTTTTCGAAACAACTGAGAAAAATTCTTTGTAGGTTACATAATGCTCACCAGAATTTATTTCAAATGTTATGTCTAAAACATAACTGAAAATCTGTAAGTATTTCCTGGGAGAAAATTACGATTTTCTTTCTTCAAACACGGTGTACCTAGTATTGGCGCAGTCAGTTCAAATAACAAAGGCTTATAGTCTAAGAGCTGACAATTTTTCCGAAGCCTCAATTTCCTTTGTCCGGGGATCATAAAATACAGATGGTACAAAATTGAGACCTTGTTCGCTGTTCCATAATCCGCTAGTTTCCAACAAGTCAAATCAGATACATTTTTATGAATGTCGAAACAAACAATCTCTTTTGGATTTGTATGAAATACTGGACTGTGACGTCATACTATATCGCTAATAATATATGTTATTTTGTATTAATAAATCTAAAATTTTATTTTCTTATCAGTCTAAAGCAGTTTTATTTAACACATCCCTATTTTGTAGGCCTTAGAGACTGTCCTGCAAGACAGGCTCAAAATCAGATGGTTCAACAAAATTTTAAAAAAATATTATCAATAGGTAGATATATAATTTGCCAACCTTAATTTGTCTCTTCAGTAGTCTTTTTTTATTTAGGAGGCAAATTTAAAAGTCACTCGATTTTCAATAATGCTATCTAGTGATGAATAGCGTAACTAGGTACATATTTCAATTGATATCCGCAAGAGCACAAAGCACCATCTATTATTTGTTAAGCAAATTAAAGAACCGCGACTTTAAAGCTGTTACCATAAATAACTTTTGAACGTCTGAACCGACTTTCATCAAACATAGCTAAGAATCACAGCAAGGCACCTTGCTTTTAATTAAAAAAAAACGAGAGCTTGTATGCATGACAGACAGAGATCATCAGATCAGATCAGATTAGCGTCTTATACTTACTAACTAACTATAACACCCCACTTTTTTGTCTGCATTGCTTTTATTTCTTTCTTTAATTACCTACATGTATAACCTCTTGCTCATTCTCTGTAACGTAGAAGAATAGCAATGCGTATAGTTTAGGAACCACCCTTCCTTAGTCGAGTTTCTATTCTTCTACGTTATAAATATTTTGTGACAGGACTCAGCAGAAACGTTTCTGTTCCATTGATAATAACAGAACGTACCCATGTGCCGGTCGCCTGGCAACCAACAGATCAGGGCGGGCCGTGACGTGAATAGAAATATTTTATTGTAACTTTGATGAATTGTGTCGTTTCTTACAAATCTAGTGAAAATAGAGTCTTACGTATACCGGCAAAGAGACGTTTCGCTGAAAGAGTTTTCATATGGTTTTTGCACATTATTCCGCCATGACGAAATGCAAAGAATAAAGCGTCACTAAACGTATGCCATAGTTTTAATTTTATATTTTAGATTTAGTATATATAGGTGTATATATAGTTGTAGGTGTCAAGATGGCAAAGCTGAAGAGGGAGTGGGCCGGACATGTTTGTAGTATGAGACCGGAAAGATTAACAAGAAAACCGACGTTTTTAGTAGAAGGACGCTAGCGTAGAGGAAGGCCGAGGAAAAGATGAAGGGACGACATTGAATGCTACATGAGTGTATAGCAGCAAGTTACCTTGTATCGTGAATCGTGGAAGCAAGAAGGTGAGGCCTTTGCCCAACGATGGGATACTACATAGGCTATTAAAAATATAACATAATTAAAAATAACTATACTAGTCTCTTAGGGTTTTACGATCGGCGCGGGAAGAGAAGCAAGAGCACGAGCCTCGCTGTAATACTAGGGTATTTATATACATTTGGTCAGAGCAGCCAGAAGACGCCTACACTCTCAACGTTGGCCAGACGGCTTAGAGAGGTCTCATAATGTTTATAAGCTTTGTTTAGCTTGTATTTCCTAAGTCGCCTTCTACGACATCCACGGGAAGACTTGGAGTGGTCCTATTCTATTCTGCCTTAAACCACATGGCATCATATATATATATCAGTCAATGCGTGCAACCATTTTGCCGCAGACCACCATTTTGGACCGGTCCATTTTTCCGAGCGGCCATTACCGCAAAATATGGACGTATTTAGGCGCGAAATCCTTTTCGAGGAGATTGAACCATCTGGGCACTTTATTATGTCGATTTGAGAATATTTATTACTAAAAATAATAGTTTTATACAGTGTTATTTATAGTTTTCATGTTAAAAAACCAAATCAGCGAATTGACTTAATCCTAAGTTTGTAAAAAAATTAGTTCTCAAAATAACGATATATTTTGATGTACTTTTCTACACATTGAGTTATTTTTAACCCTCGACAAAAAGAGGGTGAGGTTATAATTTTGACGCTAGTGTAGTGTCTATCTGTCTGTGGCATGGCAGCGCGCGAACGCATGGACCAGTTTTCTTTTTCGTGAAAGCAAATTCCCCTGCTTTTTTAGGTATGTTTAATGAAAATCGATTCAGCCATCTAAAATTTATTGAAGGTAATAGATAGCGCTACGGATATCAAGTCGTAAAGGTAGTTCTGCTACTCATCACTAGATGGCGACAGTCGGAGGTTTTTTTAATTTGCCTAGCAAATAAACTTGTGTTAAAAGAAAATATAGTAACCACTCCATTGTCTGCACCAAAATCGCCATTGTGTACATTCATTTTAATACATTAACATAAAAGAGCTTAGCTCCTAAACATGAAAGGGAGATCAAAAAGATTTAGAATATTACTCGGAGGAATCGACCACAATACCGAGATGAAAGGACTCTCTTCTATGGACTGAAGCTAGATGGATGAAACTCTAAACAATTGCTAGAATACACACAAAAAGGATTTTCTCATCAACTAAAGAGCCATTCACTCCATATCTGACCGCTTTCATATCTCAAATCAGTGCCGCCTATAAACCGACCTAACATAAAATCAAAGTGCGTATCCGAACGGGCATTTCTTTTAAAGCGTAAAAAATAATATCACACAACGGCCCCTGCAAACAACAAATGTCACGTTCGGCATTCGCCTCTTCAATTTTTCCTCATAACCGAAGTGTCAGAAAAACCGAAATTACTGCCCGGATCCGGCCAACTGATCTTCAACTTTATATCTTCTGTGACTCAGTTCAAATTCGCTTGGTGTTAGAGTCATATTTTCTGGAGCTATTGCTTAGTATACTGCGGTAAAAAGACAAGGTGAAACAACATAATCAAGATAATGAGATGGTCCGCGATATCTTCATGGCTTCGACGAGACGAGATGACGTCACAGGATTGTTTGCATTGGGTATATTTATGCGAGACGGATCAAATCTCAAAAAGTGAAGCCTTTTTGGTAAAAAGAAATAAACCGTCTTCATTTTACTGACACTACTAAATCTTTACTATATTTTTGGAAATGTTTTTAGCATGTTCATTAACATCGTCATCAGGTCTTTTTTAGTCTTTTTAGCTTATATTTTATTCGAACCAATATTAATTTTGTTTTATTAAATTGCCTGATTTAGGCCTTCATTTTCAAGAAAAATAAAATCTACCAGTAAACTGACAGATTCAATATTTGTGAAAATCTTTAACAAAATAATTAACATAAAAGACAATTTCTACGACATTCACGGTAAGACTTTTAAGGTAGTCTTATTATTCTCTGCAAAAACCACACGGCAACTATTATCTTTTATTTATTGATATATTTTTAATATTAATACGAGTAGCTATAAATTGTCTCATAGAAAAGTCCTGTAAAGATAACAAAATTATAGATTTGGTCAACTTCAAATTGTATTAATTTAGATACCTAACTCCGCTAGCAAAATCCGATTTGTGATGTAAAGTTTTAACTGCTATTATACGGGAAACTAAACCTTCAAACACTCCGTGCAACAAATTAAAACTGATTAAAACCATATCTCGGAAACTAGGGGATCCAGAATTATACTGGGACCGTTTTGATAAGGATTTATCCCTAATCTTGTGTAATTCGCACGGATGATTCTATTAGTAGGGATTTTAATGTGATTTTCTGTTCTATCTTACTTCTATATCAAACGATTTCTCCTATACACACATACGTAAGCACCTAACTTTTGGTTTCGGTAACTTGAAAGATAATGGTTTGACGACGGAGCTGACGTGTCAAAAGAAGACATCACAAAAGCTTCAATTTAAAAATGGTTCTATCTATAGTTTTGTCAAATAAGTTTGAATATTACAAAGGGAAAAACTTTTATGTATACACGGTAAATATTTATTGGTTTTGGAGCCGAAGGCCACTTAATAAGAATCGTTAATAAGACCTAATTAGCTAGTCAAAATAAAAATTCAGAACCAAAATTTTTTGACTAAAACTCGAAAGTAAAATTGTGAGATCAATAAGTAATGCCGCCGCTGCCCGGCCACCGTGGTCACGCGAGTTCACACGACAGTTTTGGACAAGTGTACAACGTGGTCTCGATCGAAAATCATTTTTGTAACTTTTTTATCTTATTCCATACACAAATTTGGCTTACGTATATGGATAGAGTAATGTATTTACTATACGACATTTTCTTTTCCAAAACCAATGAAAAGTCAGCGTGTATGGACGGGAGAAGCCTTTAGTCCAGCCCCTAACTGGACTAAGATACAGAAGAAAAAAAAAATAACCTGACTCTCTTTTTTCAAAAATAATGTCTTTATCCTCAACTCCTTTAAAAACAATATCGCCAGTATAATAAAATTAAAAAGCGAAAATAAATTACACAGTATAAAATAAATAAATGAAAAGCCCCAAAGTAAGTTCGAGACTTGTGTTATGGGATACTAACTCAACGATACTATATTTCATAACAAATACATACATAGATAAACATCCGAGACCCAGGACCATTTGAAAAAGGCCATTTTCTAACTATGGAATTATAGTTAGAAAATGGTAATCATATAAATCAAAAATCTAATAAGATAATAGCGGAATTTTTGTCTTTCAAGGCATGGCTCCACCACCATTATTTCCGCCAAGGTGTAATAAAGCAAGGCATACGAGGCCCGAATATAAAAGTAATAGTCGGAGAGCTCGCCGCATTTCCGAAGCGGATTCCGCCACGCTTCCAATTTCTTATGTCAACAGCGTTACTGCGTACGCCAACGCCGCCCTAATTATGCATCCTAAAGCTAATAACTCTGAAGAACTTAGGGCGTTTGAACATGAGTGATTTTCTTGATTTTATGAATTGTTTGTATCTGTATTTGGCTGCCAGTTTTGTTGATTCAGTAGTGGAACTCAGCTGGAACGAAATTTCAAAAATTTTATCCCCTACAAAACTCCAAAAAAATTCCAGCCCCTAAAAATTTGGGACAGATTTTTTTACACCAATCTCCCACCATCTAAGCCTGTACCGTCCGAAAAAAAAACTTCAATCCTAAATTTTTTATTAAACCAACATAAATTTTATCGTTTTCTTTTTTTAATAAGTTAAACCAGATGGAAACAAAGAGGGGAGGCTTTTGCCCAACGCAACGATGGGACCTATTATAGCTAACGAAAAAAAACCAGAATTAAGTTCAGAGTCTTTAAGGTCATAATTTATTGAAATCTATGTTTCGACACACAAAAAGTTGCTGGTCGAGTATACCGTGTGTAACTGCGATCCATCAAAGTGAATGAGCTGTGTATATCATAAATTGTGCGGACGCGCCCATCACTGCATTCACCACAAATGACAAAAGCTATTCATGACAAATGAATGTAGTACCTATTCGGTTACGTTTCACTGCCTTTTTGACAATTCGCTAGTTTCCAACAAGTCAAATCAAGTAGGTACTTTTTTAAACGTCATTTTCTACGAAATTTCTATGAAATACTGTCCAATATAATCATATTTTTTTGGCTCAAATAGCGTTCTTAATTTAATTTTTTCTGAATTAATAAATCTAAACTCACGTTTGAAATGGATCTCTTAAAACACTACCAAATAATTTATTTTCGACCTAGGATCCTACCCAATTGTGTAATGGGCACTGAAACACAAACACATGCTATCACGTCTTTATACGTAATGGAGCAGACAGAGTTCGGCCCTGGACAAACAGTCCAGGACCACAAGACTGACAAGACCCGACGGCTACTTTTAGCCAGATGATGGGTGAGAAAGTGGAAAAAGGAATTAAAAATAGTAGTAGTAGTTTTCTTTCTGCCACATCAGCATGAAAGCATGAAGAAAACTAAAAAAAAAGGGAACAAAACCTTTTAAATTTTAATCATAACAGGCAAATAATCGCACGAGCGCAAACGCCCTAAGTTCGGAGGTTTTTTATGAGATTACTCGAGAAGACGTTAATTGTGATACTGTGTACGTGTTAACAACCAGATAATACGGCCAACAGGGTAATTGTCTTAAGATACGTATAATGGATTGCCTTTGATTAAGGAGTTAGACGGGAAATGCCAGTAGATACAGGCACAGAAGCAGATGCAAGCGCAAACACAGACGAAAACGCAGACTCTGACAAAGACTATTTTTATCTATTTTTTACCGATTATTTTAAGACGCTAGACCGATTTCATTTTTTTTTTTTGTTTAGAAGGGTATCCTTGTCAGATGGTTTCATACATTTGTTTTCAAAATCGGTTTTGTAGTTTTCAGGTGAAGTACGTTTGTAGTTTTGAAAAATTATATTGACTAGTTTCTTCTTACTTATTAACTATCAACATGCATATAAGACTACATATTAGATATATGCCGAGTAGTCGGCGCCTAGTCGGCACAGCCGACTATTCGGCCACAATCGTAGTCGGCGACTAGTTGGTGAATATTCGGCAAAATGGCCGACTATCCGGCTTTTTAATGTGTATATATTTGTCAATAATATGTACATAATATCATATAGGAGTAATTAGGTGTACATTAAATAAAAACCTTGATTATTTTAAATACACAAAAACAACGCTCTGTCTTCACGAAAGCAAAAATCAAGAAACAATGCGAAGTAAACAAAATAGGTTTCGACAATAAGCTGTAAACGAAGTATCACGGAAATCCTCGAAACCGCGATCGGCTTGGCCGAATATTCGGTCGACTAGTCGGCCAAAGTCATAATCGGCACATCTCTACTACTCATTCATAATATTTACATACTTCTATGTTATTCATTCGATTGCCGTTTGGTTTCGAATAGGGTCACTCCAAGTCCTCCCGTAGAAGGCGACTAAGGAAATACAAGCTAAACAAAGTTTATAAACATCAATGAGTCCTCTCCAACTCTGGCCAGCGTGGAGAGACCATAGAGAGATATAGACCAAGTCTTTCGGCTGCTCTGGCCAAGTATGGCTCTGGTAGTACAGAGAGGGTGGTGCACCTCCAGTAGAGACAAAGAGATCTGGTGATGATGACGATGCTATTCACAACTCAAACAATAAATTCACTCAATAGTTCGTTTTAGTTGCAACTTCACTCAGTGAAAAAGTAGTTAGGCGCCCAGCAAACCTAATTTAGCGTCTTATTGTGCGAACCAACTTAATTTAAACTTAACACTGTTAGTCCGTCAGATAATGAAAAGAAAGTTAGCGGTCAAAGTTCTGCCCAGACCCATTTATCTGGGCACAATAGTTCTAGATTCAATTTCATCGACGTCAGACATTAAAAATGTTATTGGTACGTGCTGGTCTGGGAGTAAATACTTTACATTCTAAGTCCAGCTCCATTTTTTTTTCTTCCCACGCAAACTGACAAAATCTATCGAGGCAATGGGCAAAAAAGGCAAACACACGAACGATCACAACGAAAAAATCACTTTTTCTTTTTTTATTACAAAAACAAAAGTATATTTTATTTATTTATTTATTGAACATAACAGGCGAACTTAAGGCCCAGGGCCTTTTCTACCAGTCAACCTACAGATGAAGTATATTTTTTTTTTTTTGTAAATTTTAAAAAAGTGACTTTTCGTTACAAAAATTGTAGACATTTTAAAAAAAACTTAACGGAATACTTTGTAAGCTATTATGAATGAATGAAGCTGCCAAAGCGAAATCACGAAGACCAGCTTTGACGATGAAAGCCCTTTGCAAGCGGACATTTTCTTTGACACCCAAAGCCATGAGCTTTTATTATACGAATAGTTGCACAAGCGACTTAAATTAGCGCGGACAACATTTATTTCTTAATTTTATTCATTTTATTCAACCTATTTCATTAATAAAAAAAAGGTAAAAGCTTTTCCATGACAGCAAAGTAGGTATCATGACGATGAAAACTTCTAATTGGTCCATCAGATGAATTATTCAAAAATATCCTTCAATTTTTGTTTTAAAGAAAAAAATTACGAAGATTCAGCACAATTTAAGTTCGTATTTCGTTATGCCTAAAATACCTTTAATTTTAACCTAATCATCATCCTTATAAATAGTAATTTAATAGTACAAATAGCATGTAAAAATATACAACTGATTTAGCAGGATTTAAAATTCGTTTTTGCAATGACTTTAGTCCTAGATAAAATAGACATTTACGTACATGCTTTTATTGTCAGGCCAAAGTACTTATTGATGCAAAAGTAATAAGCCCAAACTCGATGAGAATGCGTCATTTTTATTACTGAGTTCCATCGACCACCCTCTGTCTCCATTATCAGACCCTATACATTTTACCATAAAGTGCTCGTCAAGACAAATTAAACGCGTTCTACTCAGTGAGGTTATGTTGTTTTATAACCGAGTTCTGTCGAATATCTCCCGGCTCTATCATCAGAACAGCTCATTGACTTCATAATATTATATGGTTATCCGACTTACACAAGTATTCAAAATTTCGGCTCAATCGATTGAGTTTATAACTGGTTGAAAATTGAGTAGCAAGATTTGACCTAAAAAAACATGCAAGATACATTGCAAGTTAAGTAAAAGCTCGTAAAAACCTATGTGAATAATATTTATTCTCAGACTTCAAAAAAAAAAAAAAAAAAATCAAAAATATTTATTTCAGTTTCATTTTTCGTTATTGTAAAATATACATGGATGGGAGCACCTTGTAAGTATTAGATACCTGTATTAGGTGCCCCCGCTTCTCCCTCCCGGTAAAATGAGAACAATTTTTGCAACAAATTTTACAATAATGACATTTCCTATTATTTATTACATTTTATACAATAAAAAAGATACAAATTTAATTTAAATTAAATTGTTATTTAATGTAATTCAATTAATTCTATTTCATTATTTATACATATTTATATTTGATTTGATTAAAAGATTAGGATAAAATTTGATGCTAAACTACAAAAAATAAAAATAAATTATTAAAAAAATCACAATCCTAAGTAAATAATATAAAGTACCTACGTCTTTGTTTGTGGATGTGTGTGTGCGAGTGAATGTGGAGGTGTATGTGCGTATGTGTGTATGTGAGGGTGTGTGAGGGTGTGTGTGTGTGTGTGTTATCATTCTTCGTAACTAAGCAAATCTTCCACCTCTTCGTATCCAATGCGCATTAACCAACTTGTAATACCTTTTTTTGCTTCATGCAATGTTAAAGAATAAATATTTAAGTGTTTATTTATTTTATTATATAAATGAGGTGCTTGTCTGTCATAATGCCTACGAGCAAAGTCAGTTCTACGGGCTGACTCATTTGCTACATTATAAGTTCGTAATCTCCGCTTCAAAAGTTTTTTGGGATCAAATTTTATAGATTTATGTAATTTAAGGATAGAACTAAGAATAAAGAGTTTTCTAACTGTAAGGTGTTGAGCTAAATTGTACAAAGCATCAGTAGGAAATCGAAATGGTTTAAAGTACATGACTTTGAGCAGAGATCTTTGCGCTCGCTCCACAGCTTTAAAAGCCGTTTTCGCAGCTCCTCCCCAGACTGAAAGACAGTATGTAATTATTGGTTGTACCATTGATACATAAATTTGATCTATCAATGGTTTTGATGCTACATGTCTTAGGGTTTTAAAGATCCATATGAATTTTCTGATTCTATTGCCAATCAGTTCAATATGTTGATACCACGTTAATTTTTGATCTATTTGGATTCCAAGATATTTAGTAGATGTTACTTTATCTATACGAGGGCAATCACAATTTGTCGGGTCTAGGCACAGAGAGTCATGGATCCCAACATTGAAATCAGTTGGGGGCTGTGTATTATAAGACTTACATGTATATTGGAGGAAAAGGGAAGGTTAGCTAGTTATAAAGCTAGTTATAAAGCTAAGCCATTAGCTAGTTATAATAAAGACTTTAGTCCCCTAACTCCTGTTCAATTTCCGCGAACATTAACATTGTATCGGGCCACCGGCATGTTAGCCTTTCCTAGAATTACCATGAAAATATGCCAGCCGTTTCATTTTCAAGCCAATTTGCTTTCACCCTATTGTAATTGGATATATCGACGTCATACACTGTTGAGCTCGGACGCGTATTGTTATAGCGAAAAAAGCATGATTGTTTTGTTTTTGTTTTGTGTTTTGTCACCAATACTGACAGATTTTAAACCTACAGGAAGGTATGGTCATAATTAAAAATCTAGGGCTTACATGTAAAATCGTTTTATATATATAGTTAAACCAACAGTTATACTTGACTGATGAAAAGTTGTAGCCGAAGCTCAGGTATGGCACTTCATAGAAGCGGAGTATCATTTAACCTTACACCTCTACAAACTCAACTATAAACCTGTGCACACGTCAATGCATTCCTACCCATCGTCATATAAACATTATTTTTTCTTTTCCTTGTAACTAGATGGCGCTTTAAGGTTGAACTAGTCGCAGACTCGAACTCACAGGTGGGCGTGGCCTAAAAGCATGTTGTTTCATCTAACATTGTGGCGGGCGAAAGCAGTGTGGTGAAACGGAGCGACAACGTAGGTAAATCGAGCGCGTAAAAAAATACGTAATGTCATTTGGGAAAAGGGGTTTTAAGTAAAAACTACTGCCTTAATCAATTACAAATAAAGTTTATTATTATCTTCGATAATTACGCTGTGTCTGTGCGGTCATTGTTTTGGAGATTTTACAGTCCTTATATATTACTTATTTGCGCCGAAAATTGCGTAAAAATAAGCAAGAAAAACGTGTCATGCTCCCTGGCTACGCCACCGTTCTTTTTTTTGACAAGACACACTGTATTGTGATGTACATTGAACGTACATGATGTACGTGTAATTGTTATGGTTGTACTTCTTTTAGTTTCGATAAAAAAGCAAGTATTTATGGCGTAGCTACTAAGCATGCTCCGCAGCTGCGCCACTTAGAATTCATTCATGTAGATACAATTTAAAGTGTTTTTTTGCTTCCAATCAATGTACGAACGCTATTTAGTATGTACATATCGATAAATATGTAAAATTCTAAGTAAATATGGTTTAATATCATTATGGTTTTAGATGACATAAACAGCTTCAAAAAGGAGTGGCATCAGGCTGCTATGGACAGGGATCTCTGAAAGAAAGAAGGGTTGGCCTCTGCTCAGCAGTGACATCCAGCAGGCTAGAATAAAAAAAATCGTTTTATATCAGTTGTGAAATAAGTATGCAACGTGGAAGTGACATACCCGCAATAAATCAAACTACGAGCTATATACTAGATCACTAAAGTATGATAAAACTAAATTAACAGTAAAAGAACACCAAAAAAATGGCATTTCCATACTAAAGTGTGCCCGGGCAATTTGTATGGGAATGTCGTTTTTTTTATTTCATAACTTAACGCTATTTTAATTCCTTTATAGTGATCTAGTATAGCCCGCGGTTTGATTTATTGCTGGTATGTCCCTTCCACTTTATATAAGAAAATGAAAATGCAACTTATTCATTGAAAGTGATAAATGAAAATGAAACATTTTCATTAATGTTATTTGGGTAAGACATTACTAACAGGCGTAATCGCTCGTAACGTATAATATGATCGCTATATTATCGTCAGGAAAATCATTCATAGTCTTTGTCTTAAATCTTCACTACTAAATAACTTTTGTACGTTTTATGGTGTTATAATATTTTAATCAATAAAAATACCTACACTAACTTGTATCAACAGCTCAAAACGAATGACAGGAACGTGTATTTTTTGCAAGTATCTACAATCTTTCCAAAAAAGTTGACAACCTTTTAGTAACGTGAACATTTAATTTTATGTAAATTAAAATAATTAGTAATGTAACGACTGCGGTAAATTAATTTATAGTAGTGAAGATTTAAGACGAAGACTATGAATGATTTTCCTGACAATAATATAGCGATCATATTATACGTTACGAGCGATTACGCCTGTTAGTAATGTCTTACCCAAATAACATTAATGAAAATGTTTCATTTTCATTTATCACTTTCAATGAATAAGTTGCATTTTCATTTTCTTATATAAAGTGGAAGGGACATACCAGCAATAAATCAAACCGCGGGCTATACTAGATCACTATAAAGGAATTAAAATAGCGTTAAGTTATGAAATAAAAAAAACGACATTCCCATACAAATTGCCCGGGCACACTTTAGTATGGAAATGCCATTTTTTTGGTGTTCTTTTACTGTTAATTTAGTTTTATCATACTTTAGTGATCTAGTATATAGCTCGTAGTTTGATTTATTGCGGGTATGTCACTTCCACGTTGCATACTTATTTCACAACTGATTTAAAACGATTTTTTTTATTCTAGCCTGCTGGATGTCACTGCTGAGCAGAGGCCAACCCTTCTTTCTTTCAGAGATCCCTGTCCATAGCAGCCTGATGCCACTCCTTTTTGAAGCTGTTTATGTCATCTAAAACCATAATGATATTAAACCATATTTACTTAGAATTTTTCATATTTATCGATATGTACATACTAAATAGCGTTCGTACATTGATTGGAAGCAAAAAAACACTTTAAATTGTATCTACATGAATGAATTCTAAGTGGCGCAGCTGCGGAGCATGCTTAGTAGCTACGCCATAAATACTTGCTTTTTTATCGAAACTAAAAGAAGTACAACCATAACAATTACACGTACATCATGTACGTTCAATGTACATCACAATACAGTGTGTCTTGTCAAAAAAAAGAACGGTGGCGTAGCCAGGGAGCATGACACCATTTATAATGAGACAAAACTATATCATGCTAAACTTTGGATTTAGAATGTCAAACAGTGGAGGAAATCCCCTCCGCAATTTGTATAGAAAAAGTATCGACTAGTTCAACCTTAAGGTAAAAATTAAAACACAAATCTTTTTAAACTATTATTTAAATAAAGTAGTACTTTAATTAGTTAAATAAGACTTATATGACATGCAATATATTTTTTAAAAGTATATTCAACACTTTCTTCGTCACCTTTTTGGCTAGTCGTGTGTGCTGCCATCTCTGAGAGGCCGCTCCACAACTCCAGTTTTGCCGCCATAGAAACGATTGGACGGCCTATCCAATCGTTTCTATGGCGTTGGGTATCTGTTACGTTAGTAATTATATAATCTTTGGTACCGCTCAACACCTTTTAAAAGGCGAGAAGCGCGAGTAGGGAACGGGGACGCATATTGCGCGGGTCCTTAGGAGATTTCGTTCTATATGTAATACTTATTATTAACTCGTGGCCGAAGCCTAAGGGCGCCTGCAACACTAAGAATGCATAGGTTTTTAGTTTTAGAAGCTTTTATTTACCTTGCAATGTAACTTGTATGTTTGGTTAGGTGAAATCATCATCATTTCAGCCGCATAACGTCCACTGCTGGACATAGGCCTCTCTTATAGGTGAAATCTTGCAACTCAATTTTCAACTAGTTATCCTAACCCAACCGATTGAGCTGAAGTGATGCATAATTGTGTAAGTCGGATGACAAAACAATACTATGGAAACAATGAGCTGTTCTGACAATGCAGCCGGGAGATATTTTACAGAGCTCAGTTATAAGACAACATGACCTCATTAGGTAGAACTCATTTGATATGTCTTGACCAGCACTTTATGGTAGGCGATATCTAGTATCTGATCACGGAGTAATAAATAACGCAACTCCATCGAGTTTGGGCTTATTTGATAAGTAATTTGGCCTCACAGAAGCTTGTTCCAAAAAATTTAATTCCTTAAAAAAATATTTCAATTAAATACAATTCAAGTCAACAACAATTCCTTTCAAAAATTCAACTTGTGAAAGGCTAACAAAAAATAAAACCTAACGCACAATTTTTTAAGAATACAAAAGTTAATTGTTTTTTTTTCTAATTTCCTTAAAGTGTCGAAAAAGCTTGTAGGTTTGGATATCAAAAGTATCTCTTGCTTAAATTTCGCAAGATACATTTAATATAGACATCCAAAACAATAGCCCCATTGAGGCGGGTAGCAATATCAATTTTCGAGGTATTAGATAGTAAGGTAGACTTTAATTATCCAGACATTCTATCAAATAGCGAGTTTCACGACTTACTGGAGCATAATTTCGGGGAAATTTCGTCTTAAAGGGGCGTAAATCAAGTTTATTGTTAACAGTGTATCGTTATGTGACTAGGGAAGTGCGTTTTACTCCCAGGTGGGACATTAAGACCTAGGTAGATTGTATTATACACACACGGGTTGAAAACGAAACTAAAACGATGATTATTTAAATTTGTTTATGCGTACACATAAAAGAATGTCGTTCCATATTGGTCTGGGAGAAAAGAATAAAAAGCAAAAGTATCACATACTTCTTTCACTGCACAGATCGTAAAAGGAGAATAAGGGAATGGGCAAAAATCGGAATAATGACAATGTAACATTTAAATTGCCGTATGGAAACATAATATCTGTGTGTAGGGAAATAGCTTCCTATATGCTTTCAGTAGGTTTTTGTTCTGTTAGCTCTTTATTGACGACCTCCGTGGCGTAGTGGTCACCATGCTAGTCCGCCACCCAGAGGTTCAGGGTTCGATCCTCGGTCAGTGCAAATTGGAAAATGCCATTTTTCAAATTGTTTTGGGTCTTGGATGTTTATCTATATATTTATTTGTTATAAAATATAGTTTCTTTGAGGTAGTATCCTATAACACAAGTCTCGAACTTATTTTGAGGCTAGCTCAATCAGTGTAATTTGTCCCTATATATTTATTTGTCTTATACTGGTTACACACCAAGCCAACGAAAGGCAACGAACCGTGTACCTAGTGCTCTATTTTTTATTTATTGTGGAAACCTAAATTAACACTATCACTGCAAAGCTCTGCATTTCATTTATAACATCATCATGTTAATAGGCTATGCGGCTAACCCATCGCTGTATAGATTTACTAGTTCCATCTTTACGCTCTCTATCACGATAAACGTGGCCTTTGGGCCGTACAGCCCTCGTCTCTGTCTACCCCGTCAGGGATAAAGACGTGAAAATAGATTTGTACGTAAAAGTAACAAAAAACAGAGGTTTCCGGCAGAGTAGAATAATGCCATTCCAAGTCCTCACGCGGATGTCGTAAAACCAACGTAGGAAATACAAGTGAGACCTCTCTAACCCATCTGGCCAGCGAGGAGAGTGAAGGCCAAGTCCTCTGGCTGCTCTGGCCAAGTATGGCTCTGGTAGTACAGAGTCGTGCTTCTGCAGTGGAGACCAAAAGACCTGATAATGATGAATATATTTGTACGTAAAAGTTAAACGAACAAAATCAGTAATTCTAACTCCATACATCACAATCGGGGGGAAAACGATCATTTAACCCGTGACGGGTTTTAAAAGACTGCGTCATTAATAATGTACGTGATCTTGCATGAAATGCCCCATGCGGGTACATCACACGCTGTTTTCCTTACTGAATGGGCGTTTTCACATTGGAACGATGACGATTATTGCACGATACTGGATATAGTTCAACGATATCGGGAAAACATTGGCCGATATAACAATAGCTGACAAACGATCCGGCGGCCTCTGAGGTGTAGTGGTCACCATGCTAATTCGCCACCCAGAGGTTCCGGGTTCGATCCCCGGTCAGGGCAATTTGGAAAAAGGCCATTTATGGTCTTGGATGTTTATCTAAATATATAATTGTGATATATATTATATAGTATCGTGGAGTTAGTATCCCATAACACAAGTCTCGAACTAACTTTGGGGCTAGCTCAATCAGTGTAATGTCCCTTACATATTTATTTATTTATTACACCCTAAACCACAGAATTAATATAAGTATTATATACAGAACGGAATTTTCTAAGGTCCCACGCAATATGCGCCCCCGTCCCCCGTCCTCGCACCTCTCCCCCGTTCTCGCCTTGTAGATGTGGCTGCGGACGCCCGCTCAATACCCTCCACGAGGAGAAAATGGGGGAGAGAGATGCGAGGAGAGGAAACAGGACGCATATTGCGCTAGACCTTAGGAGATGCCGTTCTGTATGTAATGCTTATATTAACTCTGTGCATATGCAACTGATTGCAAATACGCTATTTTCCACCAAGTCAAATCAGATACTTTTTTCTAAACGTCAAAACAAACAGTTTCTTTGGGATTTTGTATGAAATACAGGCAGATGACGTCATATTTTTTTGGAGTCAAATAGCGCTCTTATTGTCAGTTTTTCTGCAATAATAAATTTAAAATCCCGTTAATATGGATATGTTCAATGATTAGCGACAATATTTTGTGTCGTTTTATTTTGTTAAAGGTACAAAATAGTTTATTTTTGGCTCAGGAAAATACCCAATTTATTATGAATAGGCAATCCTTGAAGGATGTTTCGTGATGACTTGTGCTCGTATATGGAAAAAGTGAGACTTAGGGTTAAAAAAATTATTTAACCCTATATATATTTCCAAGACATCGTGTCGTCACCGATATCAGGACGACAAATAGAGTGTGAAAGAGTTCTATAGAAAATAAATAAACCAGTGCCACGATATCGTGTCGTTACCTATCGTTATCGCCCAATGTGAAAAAGCTCAATGTCGATGGCTGGGGGAAATTGTGAAAAAAAAAGGGAAAAATTACATGGTTTCAAGGCCAAAAAATCTAACATGTTTTCAGTTCGAAAGAACCTCGGTTGCGGTGTATTTCATCGAGCGAAGCTCGGTCGCCCAGGTAATTACTTATTTCAAGAAAGCTTAGAAGATGATTCATAAAGTATAGGTACAATAACTATAATTTTTCAAAACTAAAAACTGACTTCACCCCCAAACTACACAACCGATTTTGATAAAAAAATCTATGGGACCACCTCACAAGTGTACCTTTTCAAACGAAAAAAGAATTTCAGGAGTCAAGAGTCTCAAAATAATCGGTGAACATACATAAAAAAAAGATTGATAACCTAGTCCTTTTTGTAAGTCGGTTAAAAATAGCCTTGGTAACCGTAGCCTGCACATTATTCTTAACTCCCCTGTATAAGTCAGTACAAACCTACACCAGTGCTGAAGTTTGGTGCAAGTTACAGGAAGATAATGATGTCTGTCAAGATTTTATCATCATCTCGCGTACGTTCGAGTCTTATACTGCCTACCTACCCTAGTCTCTGTCTACCTCATTAGAGATAAAGATGTTATAATGTATCTATGTCTAAGAAGTTTTTTTTTATTACAAGCAAAGGTGACAAAAAACAAAGTCTACACTAGGCAGTGTCTGCCTGTATCGTAGGATTTTTTTTACTATTGCATAAATCATATCACAACAGACGGACATACAGATTACAGAGACAGAGACAAACATTAGCGTCAAACTTATGACACCCCTCTTTTTTGGCGCGGGTTAAAAAAGAGGGCAACCTTCTAGGACTTAGGCAAAATCTGATTTAAGTTGTTTGAAATTTCCTTATTTTTGTGAGCTCACCCGCCGGTTACATTTACTATTGACCTCTCCTTTTTATTTTGTAGTGTTTGTATGCACTTATATGTACGTATGATTATAACTTGAGTGTCTTTGATCAACATTTCATGAAATATGGCAGACATATAGGCATAGCCTATAGGATTTTTCGTTTGAACATGAGCCAAATCGGGCAAGGGAATACCGAGAGATAAGGTTCGCGAGTTCATAGTTCAAGGCAAACAATTTTTTGGAACGTAGTTCCTTATCGCGCGTTGCAAAAGGAGGCTAGACGAAAAAAAATACGACCAAAAGTTGTAACGACACTTTTTGGTAGGTACCTACAGTTGTAAGCCGTGCGCCTGTTTCTCTGTACGCTTAAAACTAAAAAACGTTTATTCCGGATGGTTTATGTATATAATTTGTATGTATTTTACTTATATTTACTAAAGTTTTTGTCAAAAAAGTGATTTCTGACACTGCAGTTTGGCACTTTCAGAGCTAACGCTGGCTAAGATTTAAAAGATATATAAAAACAATGTATCAAAAAGTTGTAAGTCTCTAAAAGGTCTACAAAAAAGTCCGCGATAGCATATGTCTATCTCCTAAGGTTAGGTCACAATAACAATTTTTATGTTTATGCCACGCGTACAAGTTTTAAATAATATTTTCACCGACAGGATATTAATCCTTATCCTTTTAAATATTTTAGATACCTTGGTTTTTTAAAGTAGATTAACATTGTCCTTTACAATATGGCAATCAAATGTATAGTTTAGAAGATATCACGAAATCAAAATTAAGCGAATTCATTTATCGGAACGTGATGATCACGGAGCTGTCGCTAGATGGCGTTTTCGGGACGGGCGATAGATAACACTACTTTAGTTCATCAATCCAAAAATGAATTTCCACCCTTAGCGTTGGCCATTCTGAATCATCAAGCTCCTCAGATGTAGGGATTTCTACTAAGTACCTAACCTACCTATATAGTTACTTATTCTAGATTTTTTAAATATTAATTTGTGCTACGTTGCTATGTAGGTTCCGTTTGTACTATCATGTCTATCCCTAACGAGAAAAAACGCCTTCACTCATCATCATGAAACTCCACAAAAAGTAGGTATGTAGACACTTCTACAAAGACCTATCTGTAGTTTTTGAAGTGAAAACTTCTTTAGCGGCGTTGTGCACTTTTTTTGGAATGGGTAAAAAATGTTAAACTCGCGTCAGGACACGTGACCTGCGAAAATTCGTAAGACGAATGGAGAGTAGACAGCTGGCGCGGCGTAGGAGAGGGAGTATCCCCCTCTCTTTCTACGGCGCGGCGAAAATGTATGCCTGCGCCTGCTGTTTCGTTTAGGCGGCGCAGGGCGCTTGCGCGAATGTTCGTGTGTGTTTATGTTACAGCGTGCTACGCGCATCCATGGATGGTGACAGCTGATGGCTCGACCGTCTGTGTAGTGGCCATACTGCTGTGTTTTCACTTCTGCCGGCACTCCCAGAGTGCAACCCGTCGTTTTTTTTTTTTAAATTATTACAATCCCTTCACTAATTAATCGAAAGGAACTTCGTTCCATCCGGGTGACCCTTGACACCTCTCAAGTTTTTAAAAAAAATATGTTTTAAAATATAAAAAAAAACATGAGTCCTTGACTTAGACCACAGCCCTCCACCTTGAAGAGATAAGTCCGCCTCGCGAGGCCTGGATTTGTGGTGGAAAAACTTTGTCCATTAAGACGGCTGGTCATCCGTTTGCCGTGTTTACTCTTTACTACTTACACGTGTTTTGATGTTTACTTTCTGTGTGGTTTAGTGCTTAGAACGTTAGGTCTAGATATGAACTAGTATTTTCTTTTACTGAATAATAAAAACTGACTTCACCCCCAAACTGTACTTACAAACTAATTTTGATAAAATTTCTATGTTAAACCCTGACAAGTATGACTTTCAAACAAAAAAAATTAAATAAATCCAGGCGTCTTTAAATAAACTGTACCACTCAAACAAACTTGTAGTTCCCCTTAGAACCTTGAGGGACCTTTAAACCATCGGCAACCCCTTGAGGGCGATTTGGCTCGTGTTCAAACTTAATTCTATTGGTCATTTTATAACGCTCCGATCAAAATTACTCGAGTTATCGTCGATCAAACATACATACGTACACGCATACAAACGCCAGATTGTTCAAGAAAACTTAGAGAACTTCTCTTTATTAGCTTGTTGAGTAAATAAAGAGTATGTATTCAAAACTAGATTTTCAGCAAAACATACGGGAGCTTGCCCATTTTCGCATTGTTTGTGGAAGGCCTTCAAAGGGTCAATACGGGTCACAGCAAATTAGGGCTCCACCGGCCTCTAACTAGGTTAAAAGGTAGCAATGTTCCCACTTAACTACGAGTAAGTATTTATGTACTACTAGATGCGCCCTGCGGTGTTACCCGCGATTAAAGTAGCCTGTGTTTATCCAGGGTCAGTTTCCTGCATACCAAAGTTTACCAAAATTGGTCCAGCCGTTTGCGTGTGAAGATGAAACAAACACACACAATCACACACATACTTTCGCCTTTATAACATTTGTATAATTGTACGATAGTTCTTTTTATATATAAACAACTAGCAGTAACCTGCGACTTCGTCCGCGTAGAAGTCAAAAATGGTTCGTGTATTTACAATACAGTCAGAGCTGTACAAACAAGGACATCATAATCGGAAGAGACTAAATGAGTGCCTAGTTTTACAATCTTTTATTTAGTTTCATATGTCCCGTTGTCTGTCTGTCTGTAATAAAATCTTGCAAGATTTTGACCTAATTTATACCAAAGGGGAGCACGACTGGACCCCTAAAAAATTCAAATATCAAAAGCATTTGCCTGCATTGTGAATCAAACCCAGGACCAGCATAAAATAGACCACCTAAGTTACCATTATACCACTGGGACCTTAAATATACAAAAAATATCACAAAACCCTTGATTGCCCAATATTCGCACGATTGTAACTTCAGAAACTTATCAAGGAACAATAAGGAACAGGAAAACACTACTTTTCTTCCCATCACCATTCACCTACATTAATTCACCTAACTTTTGCGACGCAGCTTGAATACGTAAAGGGTCTACGAGTAAGCTACGAGGGTCTACGGGCTACGCCGTAGGGCTACGGGCTACGAGTGTTTAGCAACCTTGAGTGAAACTCAATCTAATATTACTAGGTCAAAGTTTGGAGTTAATTTATCTTATGACTACACCCACGACTTTTTTTATTAATTTGAAACAAATTAATTTGTTTATCTAGTACGGGCTAAAAAGAGAAATAGGTTGTACAACACTAACGCCACGCTTAGCAAAATGGTGTATGTATTTTTCAAAACTAAAAACCAACTTATCCCCCAAACTACACGACCGATTATAAACCTCGCAAGTATACCCTTTCAAACAAAAATAGATTTTTTTAAATCGCTCCAAGCGTCTGTCACAGGGCTCTATCTTGTAAACCGTAATAGTTAAGACAGTTGAAATTTCAACGATCATGTATTACTGTAGTAGCTATAAACAACAAATTGTGAAAATATATATATTTTTTAAAATATTGTACGGACTAACGGAATCTTTCATATACGAGTCGGACTCGCATTTGACCAGTTAATTTTTCTATGCATCAAATCAGCACAAACAAAAAGTTATCTTAATTTCATAACGAATGACCATTTTAATAATAACCGGCCAAGTGCGAGTCGGATTATCGCGAACTAAGGGTTCCGTACCATTAGCTTAAAAAAATCGCGTTTGTTGTATGGGAGCCCCCTTAAATATTTATTTTATTTTGTTTTTAGTATTTGTTGTTATAGCGGCAACAGAAATACATAATTTGTGAATATTTCAACTGTCTATCGCGGTTCTTGAGATACAGCCTGGTGACAGACAGACGGACAGACGAAGAGACAGCGAAGTCTTAGTAATAGGGTACCGTTTTTACCCTTTGGGTACGGAACCCTAAAAACCATGAACCTACCCTACCTACCCATTCAGAGATAAAATCCACAATTCCCAGAGAATTGCCGGGAAAATTTAATTTTGCACATTGATGTCCCTGACTGGTGATAGTCGGCAAGTTTTACAAATAGTCTCGGTCCCTTGGGAGCTTTTCTTTGCCAACTACTGCCCAGGATAATTGAAGTTAGGGAGTAATTTACCTATATTATTGCTGGGAAGTTTTAAATATAACAAATGCAAAAAATACAATATTATTAATAGCAAATGAAATGGGAAATAATATTTAAAGGTTTCGTTCATTACTTTTTTTTCATTTACTTTTCGGGATACCTTACGAAGACTTACTGTTGATATTTATATCTGGTTAAGTTTACAGCAAACTGTTAAAAAACCGGTATAAAAATGGAATGGAATAAGCTGGACGGAAGCCTGGCAGACCGCTATAATATTCAAAAATATTATGATCCTGAATCAATACCTGGCAAAACATTTATTTTATTCCGTTATGAAAAAGAGGAACATAATACTTTTTCAGTACCTGTCTCGTAATCAATAACAATTACGTCAGGGAATTGTAGAAAGAAATGAAGCGCTCGCATAAAGAGGATACCTTTAATCCCTTGAGAATTAAAGAGTCAATATAAAACTCAAAAACGTTGCGTTATTTCTTATGCGTCTATACGAGGTTTTTGCGCCCACTGCGTGTGCTAAAAAAACACTTCTCGGGCATAAGACGACGATTCACGAGGGCGAAAATCAGTGTAAATGTCTGAATGTTTATAACTAATAAATAAATATAACAAATAACACTGATTGAGCTAGCCCCCAAGTAAGTTCGAGAGTTGTGTTATGGGATACTAACTCAAAGATTCTATATTTTATAACACATATAATAGGATAGAATTTTCTTTCATACCAAATAATACCACACACTAAGTAGAAAAAGTACATCTAACAATGAAATAAAAATAATATACATATATAGATATCCAGGACCCAGGATATTTCAAAAAGGCCATTTTTCAACTAGTACATTGTCCTACTCCGTAAACTTGTCATATGGTCTCATAGAAATGATATTCAAATTGGTAATGTAGTTCGAGGTTGAAGTCGGTTTTTCATTTCGGAAAATAACAGTAATGTACCCATTTACTAGTAAAAATTCTATTTATAAGACCATCTCATCTCCACTTTCCGAAACTCAATTACACATTACTTCCGAACGAATTCATAGCGCACGCCACCACGATAACCCCTTGTGACTCATCTTCATTTGCCAAGTTCTCCCTTAAAAGGGACATTAAGTTTGAACGTGTTTTAGACTAGAGAAAAAGGAGATATGGATAGTAATCAGTAGCTCACTGTGGCTTATAACAAACCGGTTGAAGTATAGTTAAATATGACACTTTGACAGGCCTGTGTCACTCCCTTTTCAGGTATCGAAAATATACCTCCATTATTACTATGGGCGCAGCGACCACTGCGGAGTAGGAAATTCAGTGACATGAATCATATGTCTAGAGTAATAAGAATGCAATTGGCTCGCAATGCTCTTCTAGGTATCTAAACGAAAAGGTGCCGCGTTCTGACGCGAGCTAATTTAATCCACATTACGACTTACCGTATTGAGTAGATATTTCTTTGAGTTTTCTTGCTGAGTAAGACTTCTGTACGTGAGAACTAGTGCTTATTCTGTGACTATGATAACGTCTCGGGGCTCAGCTTTAATTCCCAAAATTTCCCTTTAGAGACATTTTGTTTGAATGTCTTTTAGATACGAGAATAAAAACCTAAATATTGTCATCGTCAAAATTCATAATAAGATTTGACAGCGCTACTTATAAATCTTCTTATAAATCTTTATGTATAGTAAATATTGATTGCTTATTCAAATCTATTTTCGCTGTTATCTTGACCTTCTATCCTCAGCAAGAACCATGAATCTTCAGATTCTCGAAAAAAATCATGTATACGCTTAAACATATTATCATCAGGTATTTTTGCCTCCACTGGAGGAGCACAAACCTCTCTGTACTACCAGAGCCATACTTAGCCAGAGCAGCCAGAGGACTTGGCCTACACTCTCCTCGCTGGTGAGACGGGTTGAAGCGGTCTCATTGATGTTAAAAGCTTTGTTTAGCTTTTATATCTAAGTCGCCTTCTACGACATTACATCTACGAGAATACTTGAAGAGGCCCTTCTCTACTCCGCCGGAAACCACACGGCCTAACGCTGAAACATATCTCCTTTTGCAATAGCTTTTCGATGTCCTTCCATCTCAGTACCTACGAGTACGAATTGAGCCATGTACCTACTACAGGTATATGGCTCAATTGGGTAGGTACATACACTAGAAGTACTTGTTATAAAATAAACGCAGAATTAAGGAGTATAACACAATTACTCGCAAAGAGAAAGTTTGCGAACTGTCTCATAAGTTTACGCTACGCTGCTTAACTTTTGCTGTTTTGAATACGACGACTTGGTTGTTTGATTTGCTCTATTTATAAATAACCCGCCAAGGGCGAGTTGAACTCGCGTGGAGAGGGTTCCGTACGATACCAAAGTCAATTACATTTGAAATCTTCACAGTAAGACGCGAGTTAACTAGTATAGCGCCATCTATAGTGGTGTTTTAGAAAACTATTTTCCGTAAGTAAACATATTATACTGAGTTTACTACTTTATTTTCAATTGATAGAATTCTTATAAGTTTTTCTGCAATCTACAAGCAATGAACTATATAACTTTTTTTTTTCAAAAGTTTAGGCTCGGTAGTTTCGGAGATCAGAAGGATCTGGGGTTTGGTAAATTTTCGTCTTATTTCGTAAATAAAATCAAAACTGTTCATAAAATAATTTAAAGGACTAACTTACGCCTAACAATTTGCAAAATGTTATTTATTATCACATTTACGATTAAACAATTTATTTAAAATGGGGGCGCCACTTCTGTTCTATCTTAGCCTTAAATTGTTCCGGCTATTTCTTCTCTTCAGCATCTGTGGGTGGCTAGTGACACACATATTTGGAGAAGAAGAAGTAGAAGTTTTGAAGCAGCAAAGCTGTTAATGCAACTGGAAACTAAGATGAATATTCAGGGCGAACTACTAGAAACGCTAACTACTATTTTTCAAACATCCTCGGAAATGTTTATTGTAGTGAAAAGTCACGAAATTTATGATTCATGGCTCATGCATTGCTTTACCGGCGTAGGCCAGGAAAATAATATGAAAATGTATTCCTGGCCGTTGCTCATAAGAAGAAGACAAGAAGTGTATCACACGAAAATATGTTTAATTTTTGTTGCGAGAGAAAAAAGCAACAATGTACAGAATTACTTTTTTGCGTAAAATATGACTGGGATGTATAGGCCATGTTTATTTTGCACTAAAAAAGGCGAAAAAATGTTTACATAGTACACCACGTAGATAATATACTCCTTGCAGTAATCATTAATTGCTTTTGGTAAATATTTGCATAGGTTTTTATACATTAAATTATTTACTTACATTAATTGAGAAAAGCACTATATATACATGCCTCGGCGAGAAAGGGGTTTTTATTTTCATGAACGATTCAAAACTACTCGTCCGGCAATGTCTTGCTTCCCGCCCTTTGCAGTGATGTCGTAATAACGTTACATCTTTAGTAAAGGAATTTTGCGCTGACGTATCGTTCAGGTTGCACCAAACATGTTCTCAGCATGAAAGCAAATAAATTTCCATATACATTAACTTAGATGACACTTCGCAACTATCCAATTAGGACAGAAATGTGGTAAAAATAACGCGCTATTCATACTCCAGACAACACCGCATTTAATTTTTCCTCGCCGCTTCCGACAAGTGACAGAGAGTTACTAATTTAAAAATGGCGGACATTTTTTTTCTCGTTTTATCTCATAACCGAGTGGGCGAGTGCGATATGAACATACATGACATGCGGGCGTTAGGGAAAACCTCATTTGGTACTAGGAAATATTCATTCACATATTCACATGTGCACTTGACTGTGTGTACTGGTATTGGTTAGTTTTTAAAACTTCTCAGAGTCAAATTTTCAAGATATGAAAGGTTACTAAACGAATAATGGAACATAACGAACAATAAACAATTGATCTGTTTTTTTTTAGGAGGAGCAAAGTCACTTACAATAAAATAAGTTTTTTGAAAAACATCATTTTTTGTACAAGCTTTTATTATCAGGCCAAAGAATTATTAACAAGTTTTTGAAAATAAAAATTCAAGCGAGACAAAACGAGTCCTAGTGTAACTAGGTTATGTTGTTTTTTTAATTGAGTTCTGTTAAATATCTCCCGACTCCATCTTCAGAATAGCTCATGTACTCCATAATTGAGCTCAAATTTAGCATAGGTACTTTTGTAAGTCGGATGACTGTATAATCATCCGACTAACACAAGTATACAAAATTTATATATTAATAACGAGTTGAAAATTGATTTGCAAGATTTGACTTAAACAAACATGCATACATATAAGATACATTGCAAGTTAAATAAAAGCTTGTAAAAATTAGATAAGCCCAAACTCGATCGAGTCTCGTCGTTTTATTGCTGAGTTCCGTCAACCACCTTCCGCATCCGTGGTCAGACCCTAAACATCGTCTAAAAGTGTCAGTCAAGACAAATCAAACGAGTCCTAATCAATGAGGTTAGTTTGTATAAATTGCAATAAAAGTATTTTTCATATTTCGATAAATGTCTCTTGGGAAAAGTTGTTTAGTATCACTGAAGTTACATTTTAGGTAGGCGATTATAAAGTGTGTAACAAAATATACTGCAACTATTTTAAGAGTGAATTCAGTCCATGAGACTGAACAACTCTCCCCATGGAACTTCTATCGAAATAACAAAATAATTCTTGGCCTCCCATATAAGCTGACATAGCCCAGCAGATTTGCTCGTTGAAATGGCAGTGGGCGGGACACATAGCGCGACGAACCGATGGCCGATTAGGCAAAGAGGTTTTCGAATAGCGACCACGTACAGGCAAGCGAAGCGTAGGACACGCTTCGGGTTTCAACCTGAGAAAATGAACTAAACTTAAAATAGTCTAGTACACCTATACATAAAAGAGATTCAACATAGTATCATATTACACATACGGTACCTCGTTATGTAACAGTGATCGTCAAAGTGAGGCGATGCTTTTTCGAGTCTCCGGGCTCAAACCCGAGAAAACGTTGCGAGAAAGGTCCCAACAACAAAATAAATAGCGCCCCTTTGTTCCACTCGCTTGATATTGGTCGCCCACGGTACTGAAACTCCTGGAATTCCTTTATTATTCGTTTTTTTTTATGTTTAGACTGTTCTAAACTCTTTGGTTTTAAAAGTAAGAAACGTAGGATTTATAACCAGCAAAAAAATGTAACAAAAGGTTTACTTATTAAGTTTAAGTTTTTTTTGTACAGCAATAAAGACGCCAATGGTTGAGCAAGTCATGTACAGGCGAGTGTAGATAAACAAGACCCGGGGCCTTTAACTGAAATGAAATAAATTATTAGAAAGGAAATGTAGAAATCAATCAAAAAAAAATTTGAATTTTTTTTTGTCTTGACCAAGCCCTAGATAACCATTTTAACTATTTTATGAACTAATGTTTATAGTGTAAAGTAAGAACGTAAATGTACGAAGAAAAGCTTTACTGGGCCCCGAAAAGTTCATGTATCCTTAAAGGTCGTACGGTAGGGAGGTCTTTTTATCAGTCCCCGACTTTACATAGTGATATTATTAAAACTTACTTAGGATGAATTAATACAAACACTTTGACACGGTTAACTCACGTAGTGTACTCGGAAAAGGCCGACTAGTTTGGATTGGTTAGACAATCATTATCAAAGTGAGAGTTGGAAGCACTTCATTATAATGTCATGAAAGTCAAATTATCACGGTCTATCTATAGTGGTACAAACACATTATTTATAAGTCTACACTCCTTATATTGGTCGCATCCTATTTCCTACCATACCCTATCCTACTATCCTATCCTACTAATATTATAAATGCGAAAATGAGTTTGTATATTTGTTTGTTTGTTGGTTTGTTACCTCTTCACGCTTAAACTACTTACTGAACCGATTTAGATAAAATTTGGTATGGATATAGTTTCGGTATAGACTCGGGGAAGGACAAAGGATACTCTTTATCCCGCAATTCCCACGGGGAGCGAAGCCTGCGGGTACAGCTAGTATACTATATGACCGATTAAGCCTTATCGTAACCCAACCTATTATATACAGAACCGACTTAGGACTGGCAGCAGTCAAAAGTGTAAAACAGAGAGAAATGGAGAGCCGAGAGGGAGGCCTTCGTCCAACAATGGGATCTAGCAGGCTCTAATAAATAAGTAATAATAAATAAATATGAAAGGTTAGGTTACAATAAGGTTGCCATGTTTAAAAAAAACCAAAGCTACAGATACAGATACATTTTCACGTCTATATCCCTGACCGGGTAGACAGAGCCCAGGGCCGTTAGGCCCAAAGGCTACGCTTAGCGTGGTGGTGGGCGTTAAGATGGATAAGGAATCAAAATAGTGATGGGTTGCTAGCCACATCGCCTATTACCATGATTCAAATCTCGCCCATTCCCTCGATCGGCTCTTACGATCTGCGCGGGAAGAGAAACAGCTGGTACATTCTACGTTTTTTCTTTTCTCCCAGACCGGCATGGAAGATGAAAAAAACCAAAGCCTTTAAAAAAATTACCGATTAAGAAGAGCAATTCTTATAAATATAAGGGTTAGACTATGTTTAGTACGAACAAGTTAGCAAACACTTCGTATTCATTATTCTTTACCCGTCCTATATAAAAATATAACAATTTCCCCTCCAATCCTCCGACCGATTTAGTATCACGCCATAAAACGCCATCCATTCGTGTGGCATTCCCCTTTCCTTTAACCGAACAAAGAGTCTACCTGAAGCGAAATGGTCACAAATCATTGTGATCCAAAACACATTTTTGAGGTCACGTCGATTTGTTTACATATTGCATTAGGTACTATTGGCGTTGGGTTTCCGGCAGAGTAGAATAGGGCCACTCCAAGTCCTCCCGTGGATGTCGTAGGTGACTTAGGAATACAAGCTAAACAAAGCTTATAAACAACAATGAGACCTCTCCAGCCCGTCTGGCCAGCGAGGAGAGTGTAGGTCAAATTTCACGCCCACCTTTAACTTTTAAACTCCCCTTCTTTATTAAGTCATTGTTTTTCAGTTCTTATTTTAATAGATATACAGTTCGTTGACAAAATTATAGAAAAGTACGCAGCACACGAGTTTAGGTTGCTTCACCATGTGACTGGAAGAAAATGCTCTTAGTATTAAGTCCGCCATTAGTTGAAAGTATATTTGTAAGACCAATAAAGTTTGATAAAATAAAATAAATAAGGTAACTACTATACTGCCTCCGTGGTGTAGTGGTTAGAGCGTTCGGCTCATACCCGGAGGTCGCGGGTTCGATTCCCAGCGGGGGCAACGACTTTGTGTTGTTGTCCTAGTTTGGTTAGGACATTGTAGGCTGATCACCTAATTGTCTGATAAGTAAGATGATCCGTGCTTCGGAGGGCACGTTAAGCCGTCGGTCCCGGTCACTGTCTTTGACATTGGTCGTTACCTAAAACCATGTCAGAGGCCTTTAAGGCGGTTTAAAAACTCTGACACTAGTGTTAGTCACTAACACACACGATAAGAAGAAGAATAAGGTAACAAACGAGAAAAAAAAGCACAGCTTGCAACCGTTCTAAAATGGGAAGTATCAACTTGTTTCTATGCACTCATTTACCCTCAATCTTCTTCTTCCTAACCATTTCCCATTTATTTATGGGGTCGGCGCAAAATGTCTGTTTACCCGACTTCAAAAAAGGACGAGGTTATCAATTCGTCGGAACCTTTTATGGTCTTTTTATGTACGAGTAATCCTAGAAGAGGCCTGGGCTAAATTGGAAAATGGCATACTTGTCAGTTGTCTTATAGAAATTGTATCTAATTAGTTACTCTAATTTGGTTTTGAAGTAGGTTTTTAGTTTTGAAAAATTATCTTACCAATTGTCTATTTCGAGTATGTACCTATTACATGTTATTTGAACAACTATTACATAGTAAGTATTTTGATCTAATCATGACATTATCAACAAAGGTCAAGCAAGTATGTACGTAACATAAACTTATTCGTAACAATGCAATAAAAATTAAAAAATGTTAATTTATAGTATTTATTTATTTATCTATCTATTTTGAAGTGAAAACTTCTTTAGCGGCGTTGTGCACTTTTTTTGGAATGGGTAAAAAATGTTAAACTCGCGTCAGGACCACGTGTCCTGATCGAAAATTCGTAAGACGGCGCAGGGCGCTTGCGCGAATGTTCGTGTGTGTTTATGTTACAGCGTGCTACGCGCATCCATGGATGGTGACAGCTGATGGCTCGACCGTCTGTGTAGTGGCAATACTGCTGTGTATTTGAAAATGATTTTGTTGAAAATGAATTTGGTCATGCTTGTGACATTTATGACAGACTGTGGTTCAGAAAAGATTTAAAATATTTTATACTAATAATTAAAGCAATTCGTGCAAAATTATTCCCTAACCATTCCAAAATATCAAAAATGCACAACGTTAATATTCAAGTTTTCACTTCTGCCGGCACTCCCAGAGTGCAACCCGTCGTTTTTTTTGATTATTTATTTATTATCATTTTTGTGCATTCCTTCCATCTTTTCATCAGTCTCATTAAACATCTATATACACTGCAATACCTAACTTACAACGTATAAAGTAGACAAATGTATAGTTCTTTTTAAAATGCTAATAGACAATCCAATAAATATAACTTAGTAGCGATATATAAACACACTTGTCTCAACCAAGTAGCCCTACACGCTGCAATACCTAACTTACTTCTTAGGCGATTTTATATAGTTACTAGCAGTCCATCCCGGCTTCGCCCGTGGTACATACATAGCCTATGTCACTCAGGGATAACATACCTATTCAACAGTGAAAGAAATTTTAAAATCGATCCAGTAGTTTCGGAGCCTATTCAATACAATCAAACAAACAAACAAACAAATCTTTCCTCTTTATAATATTAGTGTAGATGGACCAGTGTGCGGCTACACTTACTCCCCAGTCATTAGCAGAGTTTAAGTCCTCTATTGTACAAGATGTTGGGCAGTTCGGCATGAGAGTCGGTGGGCCTTGGTTTGAACATTTCCACAGTCACAACGGACGTTATTTGAGAAACTATAAATTATTAGTTTATACTTACAACGTAACTATAAAGTAGAATAATTTATAGTTCGTTTTTAAATGCTAATAGACAATCCAATGAATACCTGTATAATTTAGTGGAGATTAAACTCTCACCTGGCCCCACCAAGTAGCCCCATACGCTGTAATACCTAACTTACAACGTAAGTATAAAGTAGAATAATTTATAGTGCATTTTAAAATGCTAGTAGACAATCCAATGAATACTTTTTAGGGTTCCGTACCCAAAGGGTAAAAACGGGACCCTATAACTAAGACTTCGCTGTCTGTCACCAGGCTGTATCTCAAGAACCGTGATAGCTAGACAGTTGAAATTTTCACTAATTATGTATTTCTGTTGCCACTTTAACAACAAATACTAAAAACAAAATAAAATAAATATTTAAGGGGGGCTCCCATACATCAAACGCGATTTTTTTGCCCTTTTTTGTTCGATATCAGTATACATATGACGTGATAGTATGTATGTATGTATCATTCACAAAATACTCAGTTGTATGTTTTTAAACAATAAATATTAAAAAAATATTTAAGGAGAGCCCATACAAAAAACTTGATTTTATAGATAATGGTACGGAACCCTTCGTGGGCGAGTCCGACTCGCACTTGGTCGATTATTTAACTTAGTAGCGAAATAAACTCTCACCTGGCCCAATCAAGTGGTTATGCCTATCGATTGCCATTGGCATTCCTGCGCACCCGTCACTTGACATTTACCTTACTTTCTTTATACTATCACCTGCCAGTGACATTACAAAGGGTAAGTGGTTACCTTAACAACGACATAATAGAATAAGGTTGGTAAATAACATGGTATTTGGCGAGCGAAGTCTAATTTTTTTTTTTTTTTTTGTAAAATTGACCAAAAAATAAAGGAAGATTTATTCAAATTTTCGATAAAATTCTGGATAGAGTAGATCGTAAAAGCTGTGGGAATGGGCGAAAATCTCGAGGGAACATGTCAATAAGCGACGCGGCTAGCACTCCTAAGCATCTAGATTTATACAGGTTAAATAGCCCCAAACAAAGTTTTGTTTAAAAACTTAACTAGCTCAACGATACTATATTTAATGATAAATACTTGATTAACGATACAACACATAAGTCCCAGGACAATTTGAAAAAGACCATGTTCTCATAGTGTGGCTCTAAACTCCGTCCTGAAATAATATTATATGTAATGTGTGCCAATTTTTTAAAACTAAAAACCGACTAGACCTTCCAACTACACAACTGATTTTGATAAAATTACAAAGGGACCACCTGACAAGTACCTATGCCCTTTCAAACTAGTAGTTCGCCACGAACTTAGACCTCGCGATTATTATTTCAGAATAATGTACCTGATTTGGATTAATTTTATTATTGGTGCAGGTTTACCGATATGCGAATTCATGGTTGTGACCAAATTTCCAAAATAGTTGCCAATCACAACCCTTTCTTCAAATGACTTTTGATCTAGCTCTGAAATGTCAGGAGCACCTTCCAACCATACAATCCCATGGATATGAGGTCTACCGTGATGCTGAAATTCAGTTCTGAACCAGTAGTCTTTCACCGAAAAATGACCCATCATTTTTCAAATGTCAAAGTCAGTTCGTTGTTGGAAAAACCAGGTTTAAATGTTTATTTGTATTGCCATGGCTCTATGCCGCTGCTTATTTTGGTTTCTTACTTTCTTCGTAAAGCTACTTCGCAGGCTTTGATTGCTGTTGATCTCTTGTTAGTTCGTAGGATAATTACTAATACTACTACAGAAGCACAGACAAGCAGCGATAGCGATTGAACGAAAGTTCGCTTAACAAAATTGCTAAATTTAATAAACAAGCCAACAATCAATCAAAATAAGCAAAAACTGAAAAAAAAACTAATCGTAAAATAAGCAAAACCCTTTTATTTTAAGTCGGTTAAATATGATAAAATTTGTAGAACTACAGAAACTCAAAATAATAACTATAATAGTTATTCAAAGAAATTACTTCGTGGACCCCAGGGAAGATATGTATTTTTAACAAAGTTGTTCAGTAGCCCGGACTGAATTCACCGTTAAATAGTTTGAGTATATTGTGCAAGAGGATTTGTATTCTATATTCGTCACTTTTTGTAAGTAGTTTATTATTGAAAATCTCACATTTTTGTAAACGATAAAGTAGATATAAATCGAAACACCTTTTCCTCCAAAGTAATATGAAAGGGTTCCGTAAGTGAGATTGATAGCGGGTTCCGCAGCCATCTCGCTGCACTCCTGATTGAATGAATTATTCATACTCGTCCTGAAAAATGGATCGCTCAACTCTTCACTTGATATAAAAAATCAGTTCCTGGGCGACCGAGCTTTGCTCGGTTACATCTCAAACATTAACTAAATTTTTTAAACTTGTCTAAAAACAATACAAAATAAAAATTATATATAAACTTGAACATAAAAAAAACAAAAGTAAGTAACCAAGTGGGATTTGAACCCGTAACACTCTTTCTAGCGGTCCGCATCCTTAACCGCTGAGCCAACGGATAGCGGCCGGAGCGTGACGAAATTAGCGACCATATTCTGCGTGGAAAGAAAAACGCATGAAAACTCGAAAACACGCGTTTTCCTAAACATAAGACTAGATCGATTGTTTACCCCCGAAAACCCCCACATACCAATTTTCAGCGAAATCGTTAGAGCCGTTTTCGAGATCACAGAAATTTATAGATATATAAATATACAAGAATTGCTCGTTTAAAGGTATAAGATATAAAATCTAAACGAATATTAGAATGAGTGCAGTATACTTGGCTATAAGTAAATGATCAGGGGGGTTACTCCAAAAGCGGTACGCAAGACGGACGTTACTCCGTATCCGCATTTCAGTGTTAAGCAACATTGGGCACTAACGTTGTGACGACGGCCTGCCCTCCTTCCCGCACCGCATCCCGCGCGGCCCATATATAAACGGCGGCGCGAGGTCCCATCGTCCTCTTTTCGACCATTTGTGGAAACCGGGCTGCAGCGACACCAAAGCTGAGTACTTCTTCCTATCTGGATCAACGAATCTCGTGACTGCTAACCCACGACCCCGATCTGTAACTATTTTCAGTGCCGATTACCTAAATTTTTAAAATTTGAATTAATGAGTTTGTGATTTTTTTAAATAAATCTTATCGTCACAATGTATGATGATAAAGTCTTACTTGGTTTGACGTACATGTAACTATCGTACGACTGACGTAATATTTTATGGAGTAACACCTCTGACTTCAACAACTATTATGAAATTTGAAGAAAAATTTACAATTAATTGAATATTTAAATATCCAAAG
The DNA here is from genome assembly GCA_963555685.1 of Acrobasis consociella. NCBI lineage: Eukaryota > Metazoa > Arthropoda > Insecta > Lepidoptera > Pyralidae > Acrobasis > Acrobasis consociella. Next base: position 4,352,453 of record OY743106.1, read on the forward strand.
CAGAATCTAAAAAGTATATTATTTGAATTTAATTTTGAATTGATTGATTAATTTAAAATTGAATTTTGACTTTAACTTTGAAAAGAAATAAAGTATCCTATCACCTTGTAGGTGGTACTTTTCTACATACTCGTATATCTTTAATTTCTGCTCTCATTTTGTGTACAGTCTATCTAGCGTACCTTAGGGCCTACTGTACACGGGTAGAGTATTGTTAGGCGAGTAGCGTTACATTGCGTTGCGGAGGTACACGCTAAGAATAGGGATGTGAACTGGGTAAAAATATATATTATTTTATTTATTCCGTCAACTAGATTACCCAAAAATAAGGGACTCGAATTTTTACGTTTAGTAAAGTAGTAAAAATTCTCAAAGACACAGACCCGGACTAGGGGGAAGTACATAAATGGACATTCCAGACATTCCATCTTTAGTTAAAAATCGTAGCCCTTTGAGTGTCGGCGAAAATTTCCGCAACTAGGTCAACTGTCAGGCTGCCGCGGGAAAATTTTGGCGAATTTTGGCGATTTTCCGATTTTTAGAAAACATAGCATATCTCAAAAATTTTTTTGAAAACTATTGTAAAAAGTTATATCATTGGAATCCTTAGGAAATACGCTATCAGACTGTATATACTTTAATAGCAATTTATTGTGTATTTCAATAAATAATAAGAGTTGAAAATACGACTTGCGAGTTTTTGAATAATTCTGGAAAGAAGTGTGGATAATAAAATAGTAAAGCAGTAAATATCTTATTTATATTTTTTATATACCAAAAGACACATATCTTTACATATTCAAATAATAAAAATAAATACTCCCTTAGAATATTTTTGAATTACATTTTTTGCAACATATACGACCTTCGCGAAATTACGTCATTGTGGTTTGCGAATTTTATATTTTGCATTCGCGCTTTGTTAAATACAATGAATGCATGAATAAGTCTGTAAAAATATATAAACTAAAAGATAATATACACATTTACTAAAAATTTGGAATTTTTATCATCAAAATACCAAAATGTACGAACATGCGATTCCTGGTACATGGTTTTGGTAAAAAATTAATTTCACCCAAAAATCTTGCGTAAAGTATACATTTTATGAATGAAAAATGTTTAAAACTACTTATTCATGGCTTTCCAAGACCTCCAGGAGAAATATAGACCGATATTAACAATTTTTTCGGGCTTCGAACTACGACTATGATTTAAACGTTTGTGCTGTAAGTGAACCTCGAATGAGAAATTTATAGGAAAAATACTGCTGTCCAAAACCACGACATTGACACATCGTGGCGTTCCTTCAAGTTTCTTCTTTTTTTCTGGCATAGACTTTAGAGCTCACAAGGAGTTTAATAATAAACTAAAAAATAAAAAACAAACAACTCCCATGCTGGTCTGGGAGAAATAAAAAAAACTTAGAATGTACCAGCTGCTTCTCTTCCCACGCAGATCGTAAAAGCCGATCGAGGGAATGGGCAAAAATGCAAATCATGTTAACAGGCGATGCGGCTAGCAACCCATCACTGTATTGATTGCTTTTCCATCTTCTCGCCCACCATGACGCTAAAAGTGGCTTTTGGATCTTGCGGCCCTGGGCTCTGCATAGAGCCGCAAGACCCAAAATGCTCTGTCTGCCCCATTAGGGATAAAGACGTGATAGTATGTATGTATGTATGTATGTATAAAAAACAAAAAAAAATTCGCGAAGCCCTCTCCGGGCGTCCGACAGTTGAAGGGGTAGCTGATCGTTACGACACGCGAAATTTAAATGGGTTGTATCTTCGTCATTATTTGCTAAGCAGAAAAAAGAAGAAATACGTATATTATACTTTTTAATAAGCTATCTAATGAGCCAAAAAATTTCTCTAGTCCACATCCCTCAAGTAACAATGAAACCAGAATGTAGCGCTACTCGCCAAAATTACTCCACCCTTGTACAGCAAGCTTAACTTTATGTTAACACATTAAACTTGACACCAGACGCTCTGAACCGGCTTCCAATTATAAGACAATGCTTCAATTTCGGCACAGCCGGTTAGATTAATGATGCTCAGCCAAGTGTTAACATAAACAAATATCTACAGAGTACATATATCAGAATAACTAAGATTCCCTAGAACAGTAAGGTATATAGATAATATAAATAATCTTGCATGCCAGTCTGGGAGAAAAGAAAAAACTATAATGTACCACCTGTTTCTCTTCTCGTCAGTCAAGCCGTTTCAGATATCTTTAGGCAGCTTAGAAAACTTAACATCAGTGCTGGCCACCTACCACGAAAAACAACATTGTAAAGTTTTAAATTTAATGTTTCACTATTCCATCTCTTTATCAAATGAATTCGAAGCTTATACAAATTCTGCCCATTTGTACAAAATTCCCAAAAAAAACACTACCGAAATAGGTATTCTTATGAAATAACTTCCACTTAGCATATTTGCCCTTTTAAATTTTGTATTTGTAACTCCGGCATTTTACCCACTACGGTATTTGCATCCAAAATCATTAAATAATTTGGTTCCGCTATTAATAATATTAACCGGTATTTTAACCAACCGTTATTTGCAGTAGATCAACACAGGGATAGCTATAAACCACATTTTGCCGGCATCGACATCTGTTAGCTATAACCTAACTCTAAATCGATACCTTACTCCCTAAGAACACTTGAATCGTCTGCACGTAAACATTTCGTATGCACAAGTTTGATGAGTCCAACAGATGTATGGTACATAAAATTTGTTTATATAGTGAATTTTAATTCTTTGCATTTTAAGGTAATAAAACGTAATTTTACGCACTGACCGGAACCCTTATTAATGCCTACAAGTATACAATGTTCAAACCAATCCTGTAGAAATCTTAATATAATACTGTAGGTAGACAATTTTGTAGTTATCTAGATGAAATGTTTCCTTTTGTATTTTCAAGTACTGTATTTCTTATTTATATTTCTAGTAAAATACGGCTAAGTATTTGTAAGATTTTACTTGTATTTCTACCAAACCGTTTAGTTTTTACTCCAGAATAACGTATTTTAATTACATTTTACCGGAATTTAAAATAGCTGATAGCTAAATCTAATTCTTAATCCACATGTTCCTAACTCCATTCGAAACCTCACACCTACAGATGGTTGGACGACTTGGGCAAGGTAGCAGTAAAACGCTGGATGCAGGCCGCTTCCAATAAACATTATGGAAATCGTTAGGGAAGGCCTAGGTTTAGCATTAGATTTCCTGTGGCTGATATGATGATCTGATACTAGGCGACTAAATGTAAGTATATCAATTATTACTTTCTTTAACGGAATTCATAAATTCAAATACCGATATTTTGACCATATTGTACCGGCATTTGCAACAACAGTTAGCTAACCTAACTCTAAATCCCCTAAGAACACTAGAAACCAACTTACCGACTGCACGTAAAAAAAAACATATTCATGTTTATACCTACCAGACAAAGACAGTATAGTATAGTAGAATGAAGATTTAAATCTCTATACAAAATACATTTCATTTCATTGCATTTCATTTCATTTCATTTCATTTCATTTCATTTCATTTCAGAGTAACAAACATGTAATTTTACGTACTCATCGTGACGCCGTGACACAAAATGACATGAAAACATTTGAAAACAAAAAGATTTTTAATTTAACATATCTTCTTAAATATGTATATTGTATACAACATGGAAGGGATATAGTCGTAATAAATCAAGGTATGTCCCTTCCACGTTGTATAGTTGCTCTAAAAAATGTATATTGTATTGATACATTTGGTAAAACGACATTATTTCGATGTTTTAACGAAACCAATAAAAATAAAAATATAAATTATTCATTTCAAGAAAAACAACACTACCGGCATTTGTAACAGCTGTTAGCTAACTAACTGTAAATCGAAATCTTACTCCCAAACCAGCAACTGAACATAAACAAAAACATGTACATTTTTTACCCACCATTAACATTTAAATCACCGACATTAACATTACACTAGAGGATTAAAAACGTAATTTTACGCACTCACCGTGACGGCGTACACAATCGGGCACGGAAAACGTCACGTCAAACACGCGGTCGATAAACGCACGGAAGTGACGTGCGGAGCGTCCGGGTACTTGTTGAGTACTGGGTGGCTGGGCGGGCGGGCTAGGATTCGGGGTGGCTGCATTTTAAAAGTACCATTTTAATATTTATGGACTTGTATTTGTTATGATTTCGTTTACTTTTACGTGTAAATGTCCTGTTAGTTCAGGTTTTTCTCTGTCGTCTGTAGTAGTAGGTTTGAGGTTTCGGGGTGGCTGCATTTTAAAAGTACCATTTTAATATTTATGGACTTGTATTTGTTATGATTTCGTTTACTTTTACGTGTAAATGTCCTGTTAGTTCAGGTTTTTCTCTGTCGTCTGTAGTAGTAGGTTTGAGGTTTCGGGGTGGCTGCATTTTAAAAGTACCATTTTAATATTTATGGACTTGTATTTGTTATGATTTCGTTTACTTTTACGTGTAAATGTCCTGAACTTTCAGGTTTTTCTCTGTCGTCTGTAGTAGTAGGTTTGAGGTTTCGGGGTGGCTGCATTTTAAAAGTACCATTTTAATATTTATGGACTTGTATTTGTTATGATTTCGTTTACTTTTACGTGTAAATGTCCTGAACTTTTTTAGTTCAGGTTTTTCTCTGTCGTCTGTAGTAGTAGGTTTGAGATTTCGGGGTAGCTGCATTTCAAAAGTACCATTTTAATATTTATGAACTTGTTTTTGTTGTGATATCGTTGTCTTTTACGTGTAAATGTCCTGAACATTTTTTAGTTCAGGTTTTTCTCTGTCGTCTGTAGTAGTAGGTTCGAGGTTTCGGGGTAGCGACATTTTAAAAGTACCATTTTAATATTTATGGACTTGTATTTGTTATGATTTCGTTTACTTTTACGTGTAAATGTCCTGAACTTTTTTAGTTCAGGTTTTTCTCTGTCGTCTGTAGTAGTAGGTTTGAGGTTTCGGGGTTGCTGCATTTTAAAAGTACCATTTTAATATTTATGGACTTTTATGTGTTATGATTTCGTTTACTTTTACGTGTAAATGTCGTTCGCTGGCTGAAGTCCTAAACTTTTTTGTTTCAGGTTTTTTCTCTCTCGTCTGTAGTAGTAGTAGGTTTGAGGTTTCGGGTTATCTGCATTTTAAAAGGACCATTTTAATATTTATGGACTTGTTTTTGTTATGATTCCGTTTACTTTTGAGTGTAAAGGTCGTTCGCAAATTGAAGTCCAGAAATTTTTTGTTTCACGATTTTTTTCTCTCATCGGTAGTAGGTTTGAGGTTTCAGGGTGGCTGCATTTTAAAAGTACCGTTTTAATATTTATGGACTTGTATTTGTTATGATTTTGTTTACTTTTACGTGTAAATGTCGTTCGTCAGCTTAAGTCCTAAACTTTTTGTTTCAGGTTTTTTTCTCTCTCTCATGTGTAGTAGTTGTAGGCTTGAGGTTTCGGGAATTTTAGACGTACCCTTTCAATAGTACCTAGGTGACCGAGCTTTGCTCGGTCGGTTACATCTCAAACATTAACTACATTTTTTAAACTTGTCTAAAAACAGTACAAAATAAAAAATTATATATAAAATTGAACATAAAAAAACAAAAGTAAGTCACCGAGTGGGATTCGAACCCATAACACTCTTTCTAGCGGTCAGCATCCTTAACCGCTGAGCTAAGCGGATGGCGGCCGGCACGACGAAATTATCGACCATATTCTGCGTGAAAATAAAAACGAATGAAAACTCGAAAGCACGCGTTTTCCCAAACATAACACTAGATCGATTGTTTACCCCCAAAAACCTCCATATACCAATTTTCAGCGAAATCGTTAGAGCCGTTTTCGAGATCACAGAAATTTATAGATATATAAATATACAAGAATTGCTCGTTTAAAGGTATAAGATTTATGCAATCGTATTTGTTATGATTTCGTTACTTTAACGTGTAAATGTTGTTCGCTGACTGAAGTCAAGAACTTTTTTTATTTTAGGTTTTTTCCTCTCTTGTCGGTAATAGGCTTGAGGTGGCTGCATTTTAAAAGTACTTACTTAACATTTTAAAATTTATGGAGTTGTGTTTGTTGAGTTTAGTTTACCTCCTCATTGGTTCTTTTGTTTTATTATATACTAACTATACGCCTAAAATTTTTTTATTACTATAGAATATTTTTCTAAGCAAGAAGCGTACATAAAGAAATTTTAAATCAGAAAGGTTTTATTTTAAATCTCAGTATTTAATATAATTAAGTTGTATCTATTCTATTTTATAATATTTTTTGTCGGTAAGAAGTAAGCTCGGAAAAAATGTAGTATTGAAATTTAAAACATTGTGATTTTAGTATCTTGACTGACGGATCAGGCAAATGTAACTTTTGTATGTCTGAAAGCCTTAGTGTATAATTTTCCTGTTCTATTATTACTCAATTCTAAGCCATGTTTACTCAAGTGTCGGCCTCGGAAGACTCGAGATTACCATCGGGACACGCGAGTCCGTAATAAAAATTGATGAATGGTCACAATTACTGCTGTGGCTTTTATGATCGCCTGGTACGTCGAAGCGTGAATTATATGGGCGTAAATACACTGTTTTATGTCTTTTGTATGGAAATATATGTTTTTGTTAATATCTGTTGAACTATTATTTCATTAGCAAATTACTTGTTAACAGTCTTCTCGGAGTATTAAATAACTAAGTGTAAATACACACACATAATTTACCGGCCACAATAATGACCTTTCATACTTACACACGGACGCTAATGTCACTTGGATGCACCAAAAAAATTACTCTGTATACATTTTCCGTGTACATAAATTAGTAAATAAATTTATAAAACTACTACTTAAAATACAAATCATATTTTATACAAAAAGTTTTATTTTTATTATTGTTTTATTGAATAAAATATTATTTCATGCTTAAAATTATATATGATAAAATGTAAAAATACAAAGATGACAAATAGTCGTATAACAATAGAAGTAACAAATGAAAACTCCGTAACTTCCGACATTAATGTCGCAAAACTTGTGTAATTTACAGGTAATTAAGTCGGTTGGCAACTCACCCAATTACAATATTTTAGTTGTAGGATCACGCCACTCCGTACCAGTTCGGGCAGTATCCTTATTGTCATATTTCATTTGTTTATATCTACTAAACAGCTATTCAGAAACAAATTTTCTTCAAGGTTACGCGCTACAAAAGCTTCGGCTTGTATTATCAAGACTGCCTCCGTGGTTCAGTGGTCAAGGCATTCGCCTTTTGATCTGGAGGTCATGGGTTCAAATCCCACTGGGAAGCATACTTTGTATATAGTTGTTTCCAGTCTAGTTAGAGGGTATTGCAGACTTGAATCACCTGATTATCCGAAAAGAAAGATGATTTCTTGTTTCGGAAGACATGTATAAATTGTGGATCCCGAACGCCATGTAGCGTTTGATCATCAAAATACCCAAGGATTGGTTCTGGTTTACCCTTTGGGTTGCGGAGGTCAGACCGCAGTCTGAGGATGCAACCGGGAAAATACGCTCGGATGATGATGATTTTAAATTAGTACTAAGTTCTAAGTAGCCGTGTGGCTTTAGCCTAAAATAGGACCACTCCGTCTCTTCTTTTGGATGTCGTAAGAGGCGACCAAAAGACTAAGCACAAACATCTTGTTACTAAAAGATGTTGGTTGTATCGGGCGGCAGAAGTTATTAAACTTTTCACTAAAATGCATTCCCTAAATGTCAGCCTGTCATTAAAATTAGGATCAAATTATATGATCGAGTCAACTGCTCAGTAAATCAATTATTGGAAATTAAACTGAACGCTGTTGGATATTTTTAGAAAATAGTACATCATAAATAACGTAAATCTACTATCGATACGAAATATAATAAAAGAAAATCTCATTTCTGTCGTATACCAAGAAAAATACGAAAAAACGCGAACGGGAAAAGATTGCTCAACTACTTTCTGCTGCTAAAAATGCTTTTTTTGCCCTCGCTCTGGCAACTTTGCTCAACTTATATTAAAACTACTTTTTAAGGCTTGTATTTATAATCAACATTAAGTATCTGCGATAAAACAACATTGATTGTTTTTATTTATGTAATGTTTACTTCTAAGCTTCATTGTGGTCCTGTATCCAGTGATCTTATTAAAGGTAGCTATATGTTATAAAGCTATTTTTTATTTGACATATCACACGAAAAACTGTCATTTTTTGGACATATTTTAAATTTTAATCCTTAAAAAATATAAGTGTAGTCGTTTTCGATACCAAGAGGTATTTTATCCATCCAAAATTTCTCCCATCTTAGAACTTACCAGTCGATTTTTTTTTTTAAGCTGGGTACTGGAGTGTGCGCTAAAATTCTTTCAGATTCCTTTTCTTTCAGTTGCTCTACATAGCTCTTTTTTGATCTTCCTCAGCCTCTTCTAAGTAGAATAAGTACACTAAACATCAATAAGTATATATAAATTTAACATTAAAGAAGAAACACTCAATTATTAAAACTTAGTACCGCCTAGGTACACTGGTGTTTCAATGTAGTTGTACGAGTAACAACTGCTAGTGATGTATCTAGAAAAAGTGGATCGTCGACGAAAAGTTTTGTCTTTTTCGAAATTCTCATCTTTTCTATTTGCTACTTTAATGCAATCTTCTCATATTTTTTAATCTCTTTTAAATACATGTATGTAAAACTCAATTATTTGGTAATGAAATTAAAAAATATATATTGGAACATAAGCCATGGTTAAACAAACTTAAAGGATATCCAAAACATGCGGTAGTAAGCGGAGTTCTAAGAACTCATTTCAAACTACTAGTATTTATCTTCACCAAAATCTAATAACTCGAGATCCAACATGCATAACTTGAAACAAGGGAGGCAAGTTACATCGTGTGTTGGTTTCATCCGCTAACAAGCACAGTTATGCTTTGTGTAAGTCTAATCAATTAAAACGTTCACTCGACTAGACACTCGAGTATCGATTCTGCGCCCACATCACTAGCACCCTCTCGGCAGATATAACATTCGAGTGTCCAATTTGGAAAGGATTTATTACATCTACTCGTTATTTTATGATTTTTTTTATTATGAAAAACATTAAGGTAAATAGTTTTAAAAACTTTGAGTATTCTTCAAGTAAATACGTAAGAACTATCCATCATATTGAAGAAAAAAAACTGATGAAAATTTTCTAGTTCACTGCCTCTATCACAAATAAATATACGGTGGTGGCGTCATCAATCATTTAAAGTTCACCTATTTAAGTACCCTTTTCATATCTGTAACAACTTAGGTATCATGTTCAAACGAAAGCGTGGGAAAAATTGCGGTCCGCTTTCAGAGATTTAGGTTTCAATCTCGAAATCTTTTGCAAAATTTAAGTCCAAATTTAATCGACTAATAAATATCGACTGTCGGTATAAACGGTCCCATCACTAGTACCCTCCGGACAGATCTAGGAGCCAGGTGTCCCCTTGGGCGTCGTAACGAACGAAATCTAGATTACCAATGTAAGGAAACGTGTTCGTATCATGAAATTTTCTAAGACGTGAGCGCTTCGTTTTTTAACCAGCCTTTCCGGAAAGACGACTATGTTTTATTTTTTGTACAGATGTCTATAGTAATGGCAAAGTGTCGTGTGTGTCGTCTATATTTGCTAGATTATTAAATCCATATTTGAGATTATTTTTGATTAAAAATAAGGCTCTTATTTTTATTCAAATTTCAAACTTATGATATTATTTTAAAGGAAAAAGAAGCGCTTACATAAAAATACCCCAAATCCTAGTCCTACTATCCTACTTATCCTATTCTACCCTACTTATATTACAAATGCGAAAGTGTTTGTATATTTGTTTGTTTATTTGTTACCTTTGCAAGCTTAAACTACTCAATCGATTTGGATGAAATTTGCTATGGATATAGTTTGAGACTAGGGGAAGGACATAGGGTACTCTTTATCCCGAAATCCCAACTGGGAGCGAAGTCCGCGGGTACAGCTAGTATTATAACAAGCATGAAGTAAATGGGTTACATAATCATCATCGTTAACATTGTGTGCATGTTCTGTTGTCACATTCGTCCTGATGAAGACCTCCGGACGAAAACAATATGTCGACCAGACTCTCTGCGTGAGTTACTCGTTTCATACTAATAAAATAATAGTTATAATAATTATAATATATATTATGTTATGTTATAATTAGTTTTAAATAATGTCTGTGTCTCACGTTAGTTACCAAAAAACTAGTTAATCTTTTACGGATCGGCGCATCTTGCTAGTACAACTTTTTTACTAACTATAAACGCGATAAGAGGTCTATTTCACGCTATTCCATCCCCAACATTATTTTTATACCTTCGCAATAACATAATATGTTTTTACCCGAGCACAATAAATTTTATGTTCTATTTATAAAGAAAAACTGGAACTCGTTCAGAAAGCGAGTAACATTTATTTTTATCAAATATTTTTTTCCCTTAAACAGTAAATTAGTGACATATTTTTACGTACTTATAAATTTACAAAATTTGAAGAAGCTCAGGTACTGATGCAATAATAACGCGTTTACATAAGTTAGTTATCATCATAAAAAAGTGTGATTCTATATAGAACAGAAAAAAAGTCAATATATTTTTTTAATGTAAAACATTTTCAATATTTTCTAGAATCCAACTTTAAAGTATATTGCCAGGTCCGCAGACACAATTTATCTTATTTTTTTCTAAAACTTGTTGCCAACTATCCAGGTTTCACAGGTGGCCAGTAACAATATCCATTAACAAAACATCCAGCTGGATTCCTAAAATCGGAATTCCAATAGTCTGCAAGTTCCAGACTCGAATGTCGAGTTCCGTTTTTTGCTCTCTGAATTCTTTCTGAGTGTTTCGTACAATTGTTAATGTATTAGTTTTTATTCGTGAAGTTTTTAACCTTGTTAATTTTGCGAATTCTCTTTTTTCTATTTGTTCCACGCTGGTTTGGGAGAAAAGAAAAAACTAGGTATGTTCCAGTTGCTTCTCTTCCCACGCAGACTGAAGAAAACAATCGAGGTAGGACGATGCGGCGAGCAACCCATCACTATTTTGATTATTTGGCTCATTTTCATTGGTCGATAACTCAGTCGATATACAGCATGCGGGGATCACCCGTCCGCGGGTTAACGACCAATGAAAGCCGTAAGTCGATACAGTGGTCGTTCCGCCGATTGCGGTTATACCCCACATGGTGTATATCAACTGTACACCACTCTATCGACTAGTAAAAACGGCTTCCCGCATGCGTTACGGATATCTCTCGCACCCTGAATTCGAGCTACATCAACTGGCTGTAACGGTTACCCGCATATGCGTGCCCTATGGCATGCGTTTCAGAAATCTCCCGCCTCCAGCCTCCCCCGAATGCGTGCCAGAACGACTTATGAAAATGAACCTTTCTACGCGGAAAGTCTCAACATTAGCGGTATTACCGCTTCGCTGCAAAAGATATAATATTCTCTAGAGTACTAGTCGATAAATCGAATAAATCCCCTTTCCAATATCAATGTAAACTTTACACCCCTCTAAAACGTTGCAAGACTAATTTCGGTTAAATCTACGAGATTTTCATTTGTTTTTATTTATCTAAGCGCCCCAAATAAAACTTTATCGGCCTAAAACGTCCTCCTTTAATTTGGGGAGTTACATAAAGTTTTGGACCACTTTCTAAGAAGTTTTTGTTGGTTTTTAATTAAAATTTGCTTAGGAAGAGTCTTGGAGATTTAAGTGCAATATAGGGGGCGCTTTTGAATTTAATGAAATGTGGTTTATTTTGAACAACAAAGTTACACGATCAATACAATATGTATTGTATATAAATGAACGAGCGAGCGAAGCGTAATTTTTATATTAGTTTCTACATCGGCTAAAAATGCATTTGTCCGGCTGTTTTCGCCTACAGGTCGCATTTTTCAACCGATTCTCGTGAAATTTTGTGAGAAGGATCAAAAATTATATAACATTTGATTGTAAATTCAGTTTTTCGACATTTTCAAAATGGCGAAAATACGGTGGTGAAATACTTTTAAAAAATCATATTTCAGCTATTCGAATTTTTTTTAAATTAATATTTTTTTTTTGTTAAACTTAGTAAGATACAACTTTTTTTTATCTGGTAAATTTCATTCAGAAAGGATTCCACGAATGGATATGAAATTTGGCTTCTTATTATCCGGATTAACAAACAGGATACCTTTTATTTCAAAAAAATTTAATGTTGGCCTGCGATTGTCAATTACCCTTTGATCACGGGGGTAACCCATCGGGCATCAGCTAGTATAATCATATTTGGAAACAAAATAGCTTATATAGTAAAAATTTTTTTTAATCTACTATCATTTGCTTTTTGTGCCGCATAGTTTTTTTCTGTTTATCCCTATGGTTGACTGGGAGAAAATACTCTTAGGATTAAGTCCGCCCTTTGTTAAAAGTATATTTGTACTTTGGAACAATAAAGTTTAATAAAATAAATAAATATATTTAACCCCCGACAAAAAGGGGTGTTATAAGTTTGACGCTAGTGTCTATCTGTGTGTCTGTCTGTGGCATCGTAGCGCTAAAACGGATAGACTAGTTTCGATGTGGTTTTTATCATAAAAGCAACTTCCCTTGCGGAGTTCTCCTGAGAGAGCGGATGAAAATCGGTTCGGTCTTTTAAAGTTATTGGGTGATAATGCTTTAAATTAAGGGTTTTGTAATTAACCTGACAAATAAAAGATGGCGCTACAATATCAATTTATTATGTTAAGACGGGGGTTTTTGAATTTGCCCATAGCAAATAAATTTATTCCATAAATTAATTGAAATCTGCATCATTCTTAAACAGCCAGTTCAAAATGCAACAACTTTTTTAAACTCCTAAAAAGTTTCATATTGCATAGTTCAAGCTCAAGCTTTTAATTTTTGCTTTTTCAGTTGACAAAGTTTCCGAGATAAAAGTTTCCGTTCAGCTTTTCAATTTGCTTCACGGACGAGTGTCGAAAATCAGGATAAGCATAATGTCGGGAATACGGGAGGCCGCTGAAATAATATATACGTTTTTGAACCTTTAATAAGCCTATTAGAGGTAGGGATGGGATATACGGAAATTCCTTTGAAGTTCAATTGAGGTTTTATCAAACATAGCTAAGTACCACTGCAACGGAACTTGCTTTCAAGAAAAAAACGCCGCATCGAAATCGGTCCAATCGTTCGAGCGCTACAGATAGAAAAACAGATAGACGTTAGCTTCAAACGTCACGACAAAAAGAGAGGTGTTATAACCTCTCTTTTTGTAGGGATTAAAAACAGTAAACTGAATTTACTTAGATGTAAATAGCTGGTGCTCGCGACTTCGTCTGCGCAGAATTATCACTCAATATTTTTATTAATTGTTATTCTAATGTATCATCATCATCATCGTCAGCTCTCAACGACCCACTGCTGGGCATATGCCTCCTTTTGTCTGCGCCACTGAATCCTATCCCTAGCCCTAGCTATCCATTCTAATGTATAAGCTATATTATTGTAAAGTTTATATTATAAAAATCCATTCAGTAGTTTTTACGTGAAAGAGTAACAAACATCCATCCATCCTTACAAACTTTCGCGTTTATAATATTAGTAGGATATTCTTCCTCAATATCAAATCTAAGTAAAGGTTACGTAAAAATAACAACCAAATGAGAACAATTTAACTCTTTCCCGTCCCTATTCTAAAAACGAGAAGCGAAGTGAAACGCTTTTCAGTGGAATGCAATAGACATTTATCGAAATTATGGCTGCGTATCGTGGAAAGGATCTGGTGGACCCTTTGGATAGAATTTAATGAGGCAGCCGGCTATTCCGTATCTCATGATATTCGAAGGCCGAAACTTTTTGTACTCGTTCCTTTTTACGAGGATTTGACGGCGATAATGTTGAATGGTTTTCGGAGCAGACTTTTTCAATTTATTTACGACGTATGTAACCAAACAGGTATTGAAGAGAGGTAATTGAATGAATAGATATATACGGATAAATTACACAGATTAAGCTAGCTCCAAAATTCGAGTTTTGTGATTAAGACGCTATTTTTTTGTCTGTTTAGTAAATTTCAGATAAAACTATCAACTTTTTTATCTGATAAGCTTCAACGGATCGGGGTGACTCGCGAGTTCTACAGCTCACAGAGTCACTAGTTTAATAATATATCTCATAGACCTATTAAATTTTCCCGTCATCAAGTCTATTCCTTCAACCCTCGAGATAGAACATTCCTTTACATAATAAACATAGTACCGGTTTAGAGCAAATTATTCATTCGTTGAAATCACCGGCGGCATATCTCTTGCCCAATCTTGACCCCTGAAATTCTGTATACTGTATTGAGTATGCTCACTAAAACACACTGACTTTACCACACTTATATGCTTACTAAAACGCACTGACTTTTTACTTCCTTTACCAGCTACCATGTTTTTAGGGTTTCGTACCCAAAGAGAAAAGATGTGACCCTATCACTAAAACTCCTTTGAGATAGGAAATTCCTTTACATAATAAACATAGTACGTGTTTAGAGCAAATTTTTCATTCGTTGAAATTACCGGCGGCATATCTCTTGTCCAATCTTCCCCCTTGAAATTGTGTATACTATACTGTAAGTATGCTCACTAAAACGCACTAATATTTACTAGCTACTTTTTTTTTAGGGTTTCGTACCCAAAGGGTAAAAATGTAACCCTATTACTAAAAATCCACTGTCCGTCCGCCCGTCTGTCTGTCTATCCGTCTGTCTGTGTTTCTGTCACCAGGCTGTATCTCATGAACCGTGATAGTTGGACAGTTAAAATTTTTACGGATGATGTATTTCTGCTGCCGCCATAACAAAAAAATACAATAAAAAAATAAGTGGGGCTACCATATGCCAAACCTGATTTTTTAAAATAATAATATGGAACCCTTCGTCCGCAAGTCCGACTCACAACTGGCCGATTATTTTTCTATGTCAATATACTTACTGAAACAGAGATATTCTTTCTATATAACACAATCTACTGCTGGAGTAAATATTACTTTTAAAAAAGGGAGATATTGCCCATAATCATCACCTTTGTAATCGAAACAGTCCGTATAAAATTATCGCGGGTCGCTGAAGTCCTCTATCTCAATAAATTCTCTTTGTCGCCTTTTAGAATGCCAAAGTTCTGTACATAATAAACATAATACTGATTTAGAGCAAATTATTAATTCACTGAAATTACCGGCGGCATATCTCCCGTCCGATCTTGACCCTCGAAAGCCGGGAGACGGAGATAAACGAATTTGATACTGAACTGTGTACGGAGATACTTCAGCTTACTGAAACGTGGAGATATGACGAATATTAGGTATACAACGAGATAGGGACATACCGGTAATAAATCGAACCACCATGTACTAGATCCTTATTGTATAATGAAATTAAAATAATAGTTTAAATACAAAAAATATCGGCATTTCCATATTCTTTTGTTGTTGTTGTTATATCTGTTTTTAACACTCATACATCAGTCACGTCCGTCGTCAAAATTTAAACACACACACTCCAAAATAACAAATATGTCAATATAAGAATTCAGCATCACTTCATTGCATCAGCAATTTGGTTCTCATTAAGAAAAACGTCATAGCTTAGCTTATAAAACAAATGTTTTTTAACATTTGAAATAATTATTTTACGATTGTATAACCCTATTAATATTAGTCACTAAACAAAGGTGCGCATAAATAGATTATAACGCCGAACAAACTGACAAGCTATCGCAATAGACAATACAGTTAAACAATGACATAATCAAACTAAATGATAGAGTATGGCACTCGCTTTGATTATTTAAGATAATATTGTTGTATGTGACACTAATTAAGCAACAACCGCCCCTAACATCAAGAATTCTTTACAACCCCATATCTCAGCAATTCAAAAAAGTTTAACAACTCATCTAATAGTTTTTAAAGTTCTGATCTTTTAATAAGAAATTAATCACAACAGCAAGACCTTTCGTGCAACTATTATATACAATCTACTGCAATAATAAGCCCACTGTGATTTTGAAAACCTCCCTTTATTGGGACAGGCCCTTAGTCTAGCAGTAGCAGTCTAACAATTTATAAGGCTGTGAAGTCTTATGTAGTCTTATGTATGTATATAAAGGTCAACAACTAAGTTAGAGGACCTGAAATTATGGCGCCACCGAATGTTTTGTAATCTGTATTATGGCCGATGCCAATTTTTCATTTAGTTTCATTTAGTTCCACTAAAGGTCCTCGAACTTACTTTTTAACCTTTACGAACATAGAACATTTGTGTTATCTATTTCTGTATGCGTCTATGACTAGACCCAATTCATTACAATCAGCCATTACACATCTCATTTGAATGTTATCCTGATAGATTGTAGACTGTTATTTGTAGATGTTCTAACTAGAGCAAAGACATATTTCACGGTCTTATTTATTGTGTAATAATGAGATTAATTTTGGCACGTCTATAATTAAATTGAAATTGATATGACAGGTAGAACAAGGGTACGCATCGGTCGATTGGTTCTGGTAGAAATAAATTTAGAAACTGTGTCAAAATATTTAAGAACATCTTACATTAATATTTAATTTATTTCGAGCTGTTATTTGCTGGGCAAAAGCCTTCCTTAACTTTTATATTATATAATTGTTATTTGCTTTGTATTATATAATTGTTGTTGTCCTGTGGCTCGGTGGGTCGACGATATCAGGCAAGTCGCTGGCAAGAACTGGATAGCACCGGCCTCGGACAGTACGGGATGGCGCAGACAAAGGGAGGCTTATGCCCAGCAGTGGGTTTTTGAAAGCTGATGATGATGAATTGTTATAAACATTTTAAATAAAAAATATATTTATTAAAATCTAGCCCAAACTGTAAACTGACCAAAACTAGTTGCAAACAACTTTTCTTGTCAAATAAAAATTAAAAGTTGTTATTGACGTCTTCTTAGTGAGAGAGCCTAACATCATGGGCGAAGTTAAAGCGCACCGTCTTCGCTGGCTCGGACACGTCGAAAGAATGGACGAGGATCAAGGGGTGAAGAGAGCTTACCTGGGCCGGCCAACCGGTCGGAGGCCGGTGGGCCGTCCCAGGTATCACTGGAGCGACGTAGTGATGGCGGACCTGCGCGAGCTTAAAGTTGGCGACAACTAGAAAGAGATAGCACAGGACCGAGAACGCTGGCGTACTCTTGTGCTGGAGGCCAAGACTCACCTTGGGTCGCTGAGCCAGGATAGTAAGTAAGTAAGTATTGACGTCTTCATCTTACATTAGCAAAAAAAAAAAACTTTTGTAATATTCTTTAAGCGAGGGATACTATTTTTTTTTCACTTAACCGACGACCTTTTCTACTCTGTTACTAGGCCATTGGCGTATTGGGTTCATTAAACCAGATTTATCACCGTTTTAAACGATAAATCAATCAATCTGTCTGTTAACTTACACTTACTTAAAAAATTACACAAGTAAAGTCAAAAATTATGTTACTTTTGTTTTCTGTAGGATACTAATTTTATTCTACCAACCGACGACCTTTTCAACTCCGTTACTAGGCCAATGGGTTCATCAAACCAGATTTATTGGCTTTTAAAACAATAAATCAATCAATCGGTCTATTAACCTACGGCCGGCCGCCCGTATTTGTTTGGCAGACAGACATACTTACATTAATGGGATTAGATTAACTGGCAAACATTACTTTAGTGATGATTAGATGTTTCCTTTTGTATGCAAGAATAACGTGTACCTACATCCCAATAAACGTTGGGCATATTGAATATAAAAAAAAAGTGTAGTTATGGATTGGATGTTTTTTACCAGTGACGTGCAACACTATTTTTTACACAGTAGACTAATAACTACCAACTTACGAGAACGGCTCCATATTGTACAAAATACATTTCTCGTTAGTATCCGACATCAATTAGTAGGGTCGACAGGCACACAAATTCTATGCGTTTGCATGAAATGTACGCTACTGCTTTTTACCTTGAATTAACAGAGGCTCTTGTTGGAATAACAGACACAAATCTTTAGGCATCTGCTGATTTAACCCCGTCGACACTGCCGCCTGTTGTATTTACCTTAATAAGTAAAAAAAATTATTGCACCAAAACACATAAAAGTAAAATCTTATCTCCAAGGCAATCTCTTACAGTCATGACAAATTGTTTTCATAGGTATTTGAAAAAATATGAAAAATAGTTAAGTTATTTTGTAGTCAATAATCTTCCTTCAAAAATTTGGGTTAAAAAATCAGCGTGTGTCTATTTTTTAATTTATTTTATTCACTGTTTTGTGGACTTTGAGAAAAAAATCAAGCATTCGCCACCTTTGACGCTAAAGCTCGGTTTCAAATTAAACTTTGTTTGACTGTCTCTTTTTATTTGACTTTCATGTATGATTAGGACTGTTGTACTTTGTTCAATGCGAGCGGAATAATGTTTAGGAAAATTCTGTTTGTGGTATGCAGGAGCTTCATTAGAAAGTTTTGCTTTGAATGAAAATATTTGTTTTCTGTTTCATTTATTAGTATTTTTTCTGGCAGGTGGTAAATTTTCTTTAACTATATGATGACTATAATCAACATTAACTTCGTTACAATTTATCGTGAAAGTGATTAAGACAAATGGGGATTTTAAAAACTAAAATAAAGACTATCGACTATTTTTTATAACTAATTTGTCCTTATATATTTTTTTATTTATTTAATATTTAGGGGCCAGCATTTTGGAAATCTTTGGGAGAGGCCTATGTCCAGCAGTGGACGTTGTGCGGCTGAAATGATGATGATGATGATTTAAGGTTGTGTCGTATGGTAACTGACATAATATGATTAGCTCAGTTCATCTCTATCTGTAAAAGTCGAAAAATGGTGAAGCACAAGAATCATACAAAATTGTCCAAGGAGGATTGAATTACAAAATCAAGTTTTAATACATTGCAATCAACACACAACAACTAATCGTCAATAAACTAATATTTGCCTGTTAATCTAATCCCATTATTCTCAGTATGCGTACTTAGGATAATGGGATTAGATTACATTTAGTCTGCCAAACAAACACCGGCGCCCGTAGGTTAATAGACAGATTGATTGATTTATCGTTTTAAACGGTGATAAATCTGATTTGATGAATTCATTGGCCTAGTAACGGAGTGTAAAAGGCATGGGTTTAGTGAAGAATTTTCTCGAATAAAATTACTAAAAGAAAAAGTTGGTTTCAGATGACTATTTTTGGATAATAAAACATAATAATTTAAAAAAAGATGGCCGATGGTTTATGTAATGATAATGAAATAATGAAACAAGTTCTTCATGTTATTTATACATGAACTTTAAATAACCGGCTAAGTGCAAGTCGGAATCGCGTACGAAGGGTTAATAATAAATAATATATTGTATTTATATTATTTATTTTATTCTGTTTTTAGTATTTGTTGTTATAGCGGCAAGATAATACATAATCTGTGAAAATTTCAACTGTCTAGCTATCATGGTTAATGAGATACAGCCTGGTGTCAGACACACAGACAGACAGACAGACCCTAATCATAGGTGTACCGTGCCGTTTTTACCCTTTGGGTAAGGAAGGAATGCCAAAAAGTTAAATTAAAAACGAATTTATTTTCTCCAAAAAACTAAGGTCTATACAAACAACATATAAACAAGAATAAAACCACAATTATAATATAAATTATTCACATTTCATTTTGGACAACTTAGGTATTCGTATATATAGATAAACCTCGTTATATTAAA
Organism: Acrobasis consociella; assembly: GCA_963555685.1. NCBI lineage: Eukaryota > Metazoa > Arthropoda > Insecta > Lepidoptera > Pyralidae > Acrobasis > Acrobasis consociella. Next base: position 4,372,328 of record OY743106.1, read on the forward strand.
ACTAGCTGTGCCCGTGTACTTCGCTCCCCGTGATAAAAAACTATCCTATGTCCTTCCCTGGGTATCAAACTATAAACCATGTCAAATTTCATATAGGTTCAGTGGTTGAAGCGTGAAGTGTTAACAAAGAAGCAAATATACAAAGTCACTTTCGCATTTATAATATTAGTAGGATTAGTAAGGATAATTAATACGCTTTCAACGAAATGCCAACACTAAGACACATCTGTTATTTAATTGTCATTTCTAGCAAATTAATATGAATCATTTATATGAGAAACAAAACATGAAAGGCACAAGTCGCCCCATGACAAAACTATACTTATCTGTTGACATCGCTTTATATCGTCTGCAAGTCACAGAATATTTTCGAAAATGTCAACTGTTTTGTCCCATTTCTTGATGGAATTATCAAGAAATGGGACAAAACAGTTTTGTCCCATTTCTTGATTTCATCGAGCAATATGCTTGTTCTAAATGGGAAACTAATTAATTGCGCTGAATGATGTTTATTATACCACAATATCATCTGGCAAATGTAAATGAATTGATAATTCTTTTGGATTTCATCGAGTACAAACCATTATCTATAAAAAAATCGCGTTTGTTCTATAGGAGCCCCCCTTAAAAAAATAATTTATTTTTATTTTTAGTATTTGTTGTTATAGCGACAACAGAAATACATAATTTGTAAATTTTTAACTGTCTAGCTATCGCGGTTCTTGAGATACAGCCTGGTGACAGACAGACGGACAGACGGACAGACAGACAGCGAAGTCTTAAAAATAGGGTCCCGTTTGTACCCTTTGGGTACGGAACCCTAATTAACACCTGTTCAATTATATTCGTCCGTAAGAGTATGTAGCAATTTGCGACTAATAAATTGATAGCAAAACAACGACGCCAGTCCCAAATAGAAGCAGGAAGTCTGGGTACAGTCGTCACGTGGCTGCGAGCGATTAGTAACGTTCAGTAACACTATTGTTGTCTTAATTAATGAGGGGCGTGATTGCGGGTGAATAATAATGCAGATGGATGTCATTTCTAACCGTTCGTTGCAATTTTTTTTTTGTTTTTTTTTTTTTAAAAGCCCCAATCTACGCAACCGATTTCGATAAAATTTTGAAGGGACTACTTGATAAGTATAACTTACTTGTAAGGAGTTCCATAAATTTTTATCGAAATTGGTTGCATAGCTTGGGAGGTGAAGTCGATTTTTAGTTTTATAAAGCTGTATGTTGCATGCCCTGCAGCGATTTGACGATGATATAGCTGACTATACCATCGCCAACGAAACATTAACCCTTCTATTTTGAAAAAGATTTTTAATCAATCCCTATTTTATTGATTACGTTCCAAAAAAATTTGGAAAAATGCGAAAAAAAAATTGATCAGGTTATAGCGTAGTTCTGTTTTTTTTTCCGTATATCATTAACAGAACAGGCTGTAAAATTGTATACTACGTCTTGTCATTACATGACGTACAATGTCATTGATATTTTTAACGTCTAAATAAAAAAAAAAGTAACATGGAACATATGTGGCAGACAGAGCAGGTTTTTGTAGCTTTTAGCGGATAGAAGAGAACCCATGGCCGCAAGACCAAAAAGCCACCTTTAGCGTGATGATGGCAAAATGTTAACCCTGTTCATGACTACCCATCGCCTTGTCACTAGATGGCGCTATAAGGTAATAATTAATTCATTAATACCTTTTATTACTATTACCTAAATAAAGTAGTACTCTAATTAATTAAACATGAAATACAGTAAATATTTTTTTAAGTATGTCACTTTTTTGCTGTGTGCTACCATCTTTGTGAGGAAATGGCGTTGGGTATCTATTACCTTAGTAAATATATTATCTTTGCCCTGGTTTAATGTAAAAATTACATTAGTTCACGAAGGCGTGAATGAGACGCGGAGCTGTGTGATAATCGCCTTAACTAAGTATCAGAATAAGCTTCAAATGTCATAAATATATTTTAGCATTGTCATACATATAATAAATACGTGATAAGCCTACTTGTAAGTAGATATATCAAGACGAATGTCTGCAAGCAGTCTTTGTCACGCGTTCTGGTAAAGTTGTATTGTTCTCTGCGGTAAACCTATTTTACATACTTTGGTGCTCCGTCTCCGTAATAAGTTAAGTCCACGAGAAGATAAGGTTTTTGACAATGATGTAACTTTTTTGAAGATACCTCATAGAGGCAGGATAATGTTCGACGCCGACTGCTTCCAAATATGGGATTGGATTGACTTTTAATTACTACCCTTTTTTTCTATAAATTTGGCGACCTCCGTGGCGTAGTGGTCACCAGGCTAGTCCGCCACCCAGAGGTCCCAGATTTGATCCCTAGTCAGAGCAAGTTGGAACATGGCCTTTTTCAAATAGTCTTGGGTCTTGGATGTTTATCTATACATGTATTTGTTATAAAATATTGTATCGTTGAATTAGTATCCCATAACACAAGTCTCGAACTTACTTTGGGGTTAGCTGAATTAGCGTAATTTGTCCGTATATATTTAAATTGTTTTCTTTTTTTTGTTGTGTGCAAAAGCCTCCCCTCTTTGTTAAATTTATTTATTCTTTTTATTATTTATTTATTCTGTTAAATTTATTTATCTTATACCTTTAAACAAGCAGTTCTTGAGTATTTATTTATATGTTTATAAATTTATTTCTGTGATCTCGCAAACGGCTATAACGATTTCGCTGAAATTTGGTATATTTTGGGGGTAAACAATCGATCTAGATTAGTCTAATGATTGGGAAAATGCGTGTTTTCGAGTTATCATGCGTTTTTCTTTCCACGCAGAAATATATCCAAGCTCGGTCGCCCAGGTAATATTCTAAAAAGAGCAGATGAATTAACTTTTAGTTTACGTTGTAATATTTTAACTTGAATTCCAACCTAAAAGTTCCCTCAAAATAAGTCCAAATGCAAGAGTGTTTTTAAAAGTTGATAAACAAAGTTTGTAATGACTTTACACTGTGACTGTTTTTTGAACGAAAACCTAATTAAATATGTACTTTTTTTAACGGTATCATATCATCTTCATTAGGTACGTTAGAATATATCATAAACTTCACACACTGCCTCTACTCTAACTAGGAAGAGTGCTTTGACAGTGTGACTAAAGCACATCTGTACAGACGCGCTCCTGGCAAATCTACAATTTGTTTTCATCAAAGGGCCCTCACATTTAAGATACGTGCTTTACGTGTATTTAAATGGCAGCGAAGGATTGTCAGTTTATGAGGGATGGCTCAAAGGATTGACGTCACAACGCTGAGAAACCCTTTGTTTTTATATAACCCTCGGATATATCAAGGCTTACGGTTAGCTCGGGAAGCCGTGTACTTTTGTTAACACTTATTCTTAGTGCTCTTGTCGGTAAAATATTCGAAGTAAGTACTTTAGTAAGTGTTTACACAGTACAGCATCTCGGCATAGGTCTTCGCCGCTGCGGCGCGGCGTCGCGCGCTTCGATTTTGTTAGGGCGGACGTCGACGTACGGAAATCATCAGATGATGATTTTATACACATTGCTGGTTTTGTAATGATACAAATTTGACCGATCTCGTGTAGAATCAGCATCTTAAATTCAGCATAGTGGATTCCCAGCCTTAGTGTTTGTACTGACTCTTATTAGAAACGACGTAACAAATTATATTAAGGGTCCCCCGACCCTAGACCAAAATACAACTTTCCATACAAACGTAGTCTACGTTTTATTTCAAAACGACATGTCCGATTCGGGCAAAATTTTGTAATTTTAAAGATATTGCAATTATCTAGGTTTATAACTAGTTTCCGACACTAAAAATATGAACTTGAAATAGAATATAGTGTTTTATATCATTTTTGACCATTAGTATGGGAAACTTCTAAATCGTTATATTTTCTTTCCAGTTCATAATTTTAGTATAGGAAACCAGTTATAACCCTAGATAATTGCAATTTCTTTACAATTACCAATTTTTACCGGAATCTGACAAAGTGGTTTCAAAATTAAACGTAGACTACGTTTGTATGGAGAAGTCTAGGGTCGCCGGACTCTTAAAGGCGCAGCCATGTGTACGGTCTTACGCATCTTGACGTAAGCAACAAAAATTATAACAGAAAACTTGATTCTGAAAAAGAAAAAACGTCATATTAAATATTCCAAAAACCAAGCGCTACATTTCACGCAGATCATCAAAGCCGATCGAGAGGGATTCCGTTACCAACAATTCTACTACTACTATTTACTTCATACTTTAGGGCAGACTTTTAGGTAATACGTCAGTTAACATTTTTAAGACCAAAATCTTTTTTTATTTTGGTTAGCTCACTGTTCGTATAAAAATTAATATAATACTATAAATGAGACATGTTTATAGTCTTTGATCAAAAAAACCTTATGTTTAGTTATTTCATGCAAACTATTGCCGGCTGGTATCCACTACTGTTAGTCCTATCACACAGATGCCACCAGACCATATGCGTCACATATAGTTGATGCACTCCCGCTTAAAACCATTGTAGCTGCAGCATCATCATCTGTTGTATTCGCGACACGTCTTTTACCTTCACGCAAGGCATCTTCGGGGATTAAACAAGCTGTTGATCTTTCGGCGATCAAATAAAGAATGTTTGTTGTTACAATATCTTTACTCCATCAGGGTACGTGCACGGGGTAATTTGTATCAATAACAAAGAATAAAGTATGAGGCATTTACATGCCTCCCATGCATTTGCTCAAACCTATGATTGGTTTTGGTCTACATTTTGGGTTGTGGAGGTCAGACGGCAATCGCTTTGCAAAAACCAGTAACCTCGTCAAATCACCTAGTTTAGGTAGGGTCCCTGCTCTCTAAAGCGTTACCTCTGAGGATGCAACTGGTAATACGCTCGGATGATGATGAGGAACACTCTGACACGCTCAAGTTTACAATCCTGTCATAAATGCGTCACAGTTAACATAAATTAATTTGAAACGTTTGTGAGAAGCTTAATCTCTAGCCAGATATGGTATACGAGAAATCTTATTAAAATATGAGCTTGGATATGTCACTCAAGACATGAGAGACAGCGGCACAGAATTAATATGAGTATTACATACAGAACGGAAACTCCTAGGGTCCCGCGCAATATGCGTCCCCGTTTATTTATTTATTTATTAAAATCTTTATTGACCACAACGGTACAAAAGGTGAACTTAATGCTAATGCATTCTCTACCAGTCAACCTGTAGGAAAACAGTTTTTTTTTATCTAAATGCGATATGTGCTTAAAGATGTATTTAGCCCGTTCCACGTCCTCGACTTTCACCTCCTCGCCTTGTGGAGGGTGTTGAGCGAGCGGCTAAAAGTGCCTGCAGCCGCCTTTACAGGGCGAGAATTTAAGAGAGGTGCGAGCCAGGGAACGGGGACGCGTATTGCACGGGACCTTAGGAGATTGCGTTCTGTATGTAATTAATGCTCATAATAATTCTGTGACAGCGGAGTAATTCCTCACAGACGGGACCAACTCATCTCTTTCTGTAAATTAGATACAAAAAGAGGTTTGCAAGGATCGTAGTAAGTGGAGATATATAGTCTCTGCCAAGCCCTACGGGAAACAGGCGTGAATACATGTATGTACATATTAAAACTGGTCTGAGAGAGAAGAAAGACATAGAATCAAGGGAATGGGAGAAAATGCAAATATTGATGTAGGCGATGCAACTGGGAACCCATCTCTATTTTGATTCCTTTTTCTCTTCCTCGCCCACCATCACGCTAAAAGTGGCGTTTAAATTTTTCGGCTATGCTCTGTCTGCTTAGAGCTGTAAGACTCAAAATACTGTCCCCATTAGATAAAATGACGTAATCATCATCATAATTTCAGCCGCATAACGTCCACTGCTGGACTCGCCTCTCCCAAAGATTTCCAAAATGACTGATCAAGAGCGGCCTGCATCCTGCGCTTTCCAGCGACCTTGGTCAGATTGTCTGATCACCTTTTGGGTGGGTGTCCCGCGCTTCGCTTGGTAGTACGTGGTCGCCATTCGGGAACCTTTTTGCCCTATCGGCCATCCGTTCGTAAAAGACGTATAAAAAAGTGTAATTTCAAAACATTAACTGCATAATCATGAAAAGAGGAAATTTTAATATCGCTTGAATATTACAACTTGTGAGGCGTCAGACTGTGCCGCAATGTAATCCACTCGGAGATATTATAAAGCAGCGGTTTTACTATAGCGGAATAATAAACTTAGAACTAGGAGATAATATAAAGCTACGGTTTTGCTTACAGCGAAACAGTAAACTTACAACATGTTTATAGTGCGAGTGTCGGTGTAACACACTTTCCTTAGGGCGGACGGAGCATTTTGCGTCTTGCGACTCTAAGCAGGCAGAGCTGCATTACTCAAAGGCCACGGCGCTCAAACGATGGGCAAGCTGGTGAAAAATTTACAAAATAGTGAGAGTTTTCTATAGGGTAGCATCTTAAAATCTCTTAGGCATTTTTGCCTATTCCCTAACTTAATGTACCATACACATAATGTGCTGCATCGAAACACACGCGTAAGGTAATTTGCGATCCAGCAGAAGCTAGTAAAGTATGTAAGTGAAGCAACGCGCGCACTAAACTCCTATTGACACACGCCGAAAGACGAACGCTAATCGCGGTCAGTATGGCCGGGGCCTTAGAAATTATAAGTAATTTGCGATCCAGCTTAAGCTTGTAAAGTATTTAATTGCAGCATTGCGAGCATTTAACTTCTATTTTCGGAGTCCACGTGCGGATGAGTAACGACCGAATTACTTTTTATTGTCCTGTTTTAATTAACTTGTAAGTACAGCGAAAGGATTCAAAAAAATGTTTGTATATTAAATTTTCCTCTTTTATTACAAATCTTAAGAGTACGTATAGTGCGCAATTGTCCATACAAAAAGAAAAAATGTTCTTTCCCCCCTAAAAGTGATCTCAGTGATTTTTTTGTATGCTATTTGCACAAGAAGAGACTAGGTTTATAATTAGAAATGCAGATTGAAGAGGAAAGCGCACTCCGGGCTCCGAAGCAGCACAGTTGAAACCAGGAACGTGTTAAGATGAACAGCAATCCGTCTGACTGTTTCCTTGCCATCATAGGCTTCGTTTTTAATTAAGTAAGACTTAAGTCTCACCTTATAACATCTACAGGAAAAGATAGAAAAGTCTACAGGAAAAGATAGAAAAGTCTAGGCCAAAAACTACGCGTCAAATATAAAACATTTCAAACCAAATTTAAACATCAAAATAAATAAAATGTAAATTATTGAATCCCAAACAATAACTGCCATCAAATAAAGCTAACGCCGGTTTTAATCTGCAAACATTACGGATAAATTTATCAAAGAGAAACAGCCGGGCCCATTGGCCTGTTTCGTAATGCCATTTTAATTGATTGAATCCACGGTGAAGCATGCCATTGGAACATTAATTATAATCAAAGAAAGGTTACTAAATTGTGTTTTCATTCCGTCAATGTTTAATACCGTTTTCTTCTTCTTAGTCTTACTCTCTTGACACTCTTGACAGAGTCGTTGTAACTGTAAAAGTGTTCAAACCATGGCCCACCTACTCTCGTACTCCTTACCAATTTAATTTAAAAAATGCAATTATCTAGGTTTATAACTGGTTTCCTACACTAAAATTATGAACTGGAAAGAAAATATAACGATTTAGAAAATAAATAACACTATATTCTATTTTAAGTTCATATTTTTACCGTTGGAAACCAGTTATTAACCTAGATAATTGCAATATCTTTGAAATTACAAAATTTTGTCGAAATCGGACATGTCGTTTTGAAATAAAACGTAGACTACGTTTGTATGGAAAGTTGTATTTTGGTCTAGGGTTAGGGGACTCTTAAACTCTGCTAATGCCAGAGGAGTAAGTGTGGAGTAAGGAAGAAGACTAAAAACGAACTGAAGGCTATACCACCTACAGCATATCACTATAATAAAATTATATAAACGGAGTCTTAACGTGCGCAATATGGTATCGCACGTTTACCAACAAACTGGGCTACACAAATCACTACAGAGCTCACCAAAGTAACGCAACATAAACAGTCGCCGAGGCCGAAACCGGCCAGGAAGTCTCATCACCATCAAGTGTGGCCACACACTGGTCCACAACTATACAAATCGCCATTCCGACTCGCTAAGAAGAAGAAGAAGAAGAGTGGTCATGATTATGAATTGGGTTGTTCGTCCATGGCCGCTGCTCTTGCCGTTTTAGACCGTATATTATTATTAGTACCTGGGTGACCGAGCTTTGCTCAGTCGGTTACAGCTCAAATATTAACTACATTTTTTTAAACTTGTCTAAAAACAGTACAAAATAAAAAATTATATATAAACTTGAACATAAAAAAAACAAAAGTAAGTCACCGAGTGGGATTCGAACCCGTGACACTCTTTCTAGCGGTCAGCATCCTTAACCGCTGAGCTAAGCGAATGGCGGCCGGCGCGACGAAATTAGCGATCATATTCTGCGTGGAAAGAAAAACGAATGAAAACTCGAAAACACGCGTTTTCCCAAACAGAAGACTAATCTAGATCGATTGTTTACCCCCGAAAACCCCCATATACCAATTTTCTGCGAAATTGTTAGAGCCGTTTTCGAGATCACAGAAATTTATAAATATATAAATAAATAAATATAAATAAATATACAAGAATTGCTCGTATAAAGGTATAAGATACCGTTTAAGAAGTGGTCAATTTAAATGTAAACCAAGAAACCTTCCTTTGATTCACTGAGCGAGCGCAAAGGGACTTTGTTTTTATTTGGGCAAAAATTTATTTGCCATGCAAATTAAAAAAAACCTAACTTTAAAACGTACCCCTGATAACTTTTAAACGACTAAACAGATTTTTATCAAATATCGGTAAGAACTACCGAAACTTGCTTTCTCGTGAAAAAACAGCATCGAAATCGGTCCATCCGTTCGAGAGCTACGATGGCACAGATGAATAGATAGACAATAGCGTCAAATTTATAACAACTCCATTTTTGGTTTCTTTATTTTTTTTGTTTAAAGGTGTTTACTAAGGGTATAATTGTCAGGTAGCCCTATATAAATTTGATCTAAATCGTTTGTGTAGTTTGGGGGTAAGGTCGGTTTTTACATTTTTATAATTATACTAGTAGTTCGCCACGAACTTAGACCTCGCGATTATTATTTCAGAATAATGTACCTGATTTGGATGACCTATTGGTGCAGGTTTACCAATATGCGGATTCATGGTTGTGACCAAATTTCCAAAATAGTTGGCAATCACAGCCCTTTCTTTAAACGACTTTCGATCTAGCTCTGAAATATCAGGAGCACCTTCCAACCATACAATGTTCAGTTTTATACCAGTAGTCTTTTACCGAAAAATGACCCATCATTTTTCAAATGACAAAGTCAGTTCGTTGTTGGAAAAACCAGAAAACTATTAATGGGTTTCCGTTTATATGTTCATTTGTATTGCCATGGCTCTATGCCGCTGCTCATTGGTTCCTTAATCTTTTCGTAAAGCTACTTCGCGTGCTTTGGTTGCTGTTGATCTCTTATTAGTTCGTAGCATAATTACTAATACTACTACAGAAGCACAGACAATAGTGCGGGAAGTAGTGTCATAAGGTGCAAATTTTGGTATCGGAAGAATTCACTTGGCACAGATGTATTATACGTAAAGTTAAGCTAATTTAGCCCGGTAGCCATCCCCCACCCCCTGGGGGGTAGGCAGGGGGGGCATTCAAAGTTACTCGCCGCCGCGCTTCAGAAAAAAAATCATATCAGCTTCTATTTACCTAACACCTCGAGTATGGTGTCATTTTCTGATAAATCGGGGATGAGGAATTCAATTTTGAGTACAATTTTACATTTAATGTATAGATTAATAGTAAAAAAAGGAAAATATTGACGAAAATATCAAAATCGGATCGCAGTTTTTTTTATTTTAACAGATTTATTTGCTAGAATCCCGAAATTTCGTGTTTAAAAAAATATTAACTTAAAGCATATTTATCTAGCTTTAAAAAAATATATACTTTATTATATATAGCTGTCATACATCTATCTGAAAAAATCGGACATGGCACGCGGCGGTGCCTAGAAACTTTTTCAATCGTCTTATCTCACATAATTTGTTGCAAGTATTAAGTTGTTTTTTATGAAAAATATATAGAATACATACTTAACCTAATTATTGACTGTCGCTTATGGTCTTATATATCAATAATAGTATTTTATATTTATATTTGTAAAATTTTTCATTTAAATTTTCCACCACAGTGGTATAATTCGGTACATTTAAATAGTTTTCTTAGACAGTTGCACCTAACACTGCACCCTGACTTGCACTTGCACCGAATCAGGTCACGACAAGCGGTAGCAGCCACTGGTGCAGTTGTCCACTTTGGTTTCCAATTATTTGATTCCATTTCCTATCCCCAATCCGCCGGACTGGGAGGATTTAGAATCGGCACCATCGCTTGGCCCCAAACGTGTACTGCACACCATGCTAAACAGCTCTTATGATGCCGAAAATTTTCTAGCTTTCAGTCTTTTTTTAGAGAATATCTCCCTCCTGCACTCGTTTATTGATATGCACTGACTGGATCTAAAACGAAAATCCGGTAAGTAGGTATTGCATTAATATTTTGGTTAAAATAAAATACAGCTATATATACCTGACATGCTTACTTATCATAAATCGTTACTCACTGGGTAAAGATGCAGCGGACGAGCTGACACCGGAGGGACCCCTTCCGATGGCCCTGATTCCCTTCACGCAGGTTCTCTCTTTGATCAAGAGTCGTATTGGCGAAGAACTGGCTCAGTCTTGGCAGGCTAAGGAGGCGCTGCCCCAATGAGACAGACGTTTATCCCGACGTCTGTTAGCACTGCCGAGGAGGAACCTACGCCCTATGATTAACATTATTACTGGTCATTGTGCACTGAACAAACACCTTTTCACCCTAGGTTTAAGTAACAGTCCTCGTTGCAGAGCATGCATGGAGGCTGAAGAAACTGCGAGCTATCTCCTCCCGGAGTGCGATGGTATCGCACACATAAGAAAAAAGTACCTAGAACATCCGGAAACCATGACGCAAAACGGAACTGCATGGCAAATTCGGGCCTAATTGCGAAAAATTGTCCTCGAGGGAAGTAAGAAGTAATATCATACATTGTTATGACAAATTTTGAATAATTTGGTTAGAGTTTTCTATGTATTTGTCAATGAACATATTAAATACATTAGTTGCTGATGGAAAAGTATTCCATGCTTCGTCAGCAGTCAGCAACATGCACAATTATTCTCGTATGGGCATTCAGCTTCGTGGTTACAGGGGTCGATGTTATTTTTACAACGATCGCTGCTGCTAGGAACAATTGTATGACTGTTCTTAGCAGCTGCTTTAGAAGCATAAAATACTTTTCCATCAGCAACTAATGTATTTAATATGCTCGCTGACAGACACGTAGAAAACTGTAACCAAATTATTCAAAAATTTATCATAACGATGTATAATAAGTGAGCATAAATTAAATTGTATTTACGTGGTTATAAATAGCTGTATTTTATATTAATCAAAATAATGCAATACCTACTTACCTAATTTTTATTTTAGATCCAGTCAGTGCACATCGTTAAACGAGTGCAGGAGGGAGATTTTCTCTAAAAAAGGCTGATAGCTAGAGAATTTTCGGCAGCATAAGAGCTGTTTAGCATGGTGTGCAGTGCACGTATGGGGCCAAACGATGGTGCCGATTCCAAATCCTTCCAGTGCCGGGGGATTGGGGATAGGAAATGGAATCAAATGATTGGAAACCAAAGTGGACTACTGCACCAGTGGCTGCTACCGCTTGTCGTGAACTGATTCGGTGCAAGTGCAAGTCAGGGTGCAGTGTTAGGTGCAACTGTCTAAGAAAACTATTTAAATGTACCGAATTATACCACTGTGGTGGAAAATTTGAATGAAAAAATTTACGAATATAAATATAAAATACTATTATTGATATATAGGACCTTATGCGACAGTCAATAATTAAGTTAAGTATGTATTCTATATATTTTTCATAAAAAAACAACTTAATACTTGCAACAAATTATGTTAGATGAGACGATTGAAAAAGTTTCTAGGCACCGCCGCGTGCCATGTCCGATTTTTTTCAGATAGATGTATGACAGCTATATATAATAAAGTATATATTTTTTTAAAGCTAGATAAATATGCTTTAAGTTAATATTTTTTAAACACGAAATTCCGGGTTTCTATCAAAATAAATCTGTTAAAATAAAAAAAACTGCGATCCGATTTTGATATTTTCGTCAATATTTTCCTTTTTTTACTATTAACCTATACATTAAATGTAAAACTGTACTCAAAATTGAATTCCTCATCCCCGATTTATCAGAAAATGACACCATACTCGAGGTGTTAGGTAAATAGAAGCTGATATGATTTTTTTTCTGAAGCGCGGCGACGAGTAACTTTGAATGCCCCCCCTGCCTACCCCCCAGGAGGTGGGGGGTGGCTACCGGGCTAAATTAGCTTAACTTTACGTATATTACATCTGTGCCAAGTGAATTCTTCCGATACCAAAATTTGCACCTTCCATACATTGGGTGACACTACTTCCTGCACTACAAGCAGCGATAGCGATTGAACGAAAATTCGCTTAACAATATTGCTAAATTTAATAAACAAGCCAACAATCAATCAAAATAAGCAAAGACTGAAAAAAAAACTAATCGTAAAATAAGCAAAACCCTTTTTTTAAGAACTACTTATGAAACTCAAAATAATAACCATAATAGTTATTCAGAGAAATTACTTCGTGGACCCCAGGGTGTTTGTATTTTTAAGAAAGTTGTCCAGTAACCCGGACTGAATTCACCCTTAAATAGTTTTAGTATAATTTGTAAGAAGATTTGTATTGTATATCCGTCACGCACGGCTCAGTCAGCTAGACTTCGCGAGTCACCCTAAATCTATTTAAGTGTAACGTATAAAAAAGTTGTTCAGACAAAAAAGTTGTTCAAATAAAAAAAAACGTTTTTATAATGGCAACAAAAAAGTCTAATGAAATTTTTGAAAATATTTTGAAATAGCGGACATATGACAGTTTTAAAATTTTAAACCCCCATATTTCCGCCATTTTGAAAAATTTTGAAAAACTGGCTCGACAAAAAAATTCTATGTTGTTGCTGAATCTGCTTACAAAATTTTATGAGAATTGGTTAAGAAATGCGACCTGTAGGCGAGAACAGACAGACAGACAGACAGACAGACAGACAGACGGACAAAAGAATTTTTGGCCAATCTCGAAACTGAGACGCTTCGCTCGCTTCGCTCGCTCGGTCAATTAACGGGTAGAGCATTTTCGTGTTAAGGCAAAAAGCATCACTTTATTATATTTTCCTTCCATCATGTCTACATTAATTAAAACGCAAACTCTTTTAAAGTTTAATTTAGAAAACTACCTCCGCTGAGGTTTTTCCAACAGCCTGAAAGCTCGGCTAAGTATCAAAGAAGCTCCCACATCAAAGCTTGATATTTCAGTTCGGGAGCTTTGTGACCGCGACGAATACTTTATAAGCTTCGAGTGAAAATGGAAGTTTCGGTGTTAGTCATTTATGTTTGATCGAGCTTTGGTATTGTTGTGGAGTTAATTTTAAGGAAATAGTTATTTAGGTATTACCTTACATAAATATCAGATGCCCTGTGGTTTCCGGTAGAGTAGAATAGAGCCACTAAAAGTGACCAAAGGGCTGGTAAGTAACTACCTGGCTCAAAGAATCAGCATTGCCATACAACGTGGCAATGTTGCCAGCCTTTTGGCCATGTTGCCGGGGGGTAATTTTTTAGTTTTAGTTCTTATTAAGTTTTAATTTAAATTTTAATAAGTTTGTGTAGTTTAAATTTAAGTTAAATTTATTTTTTTCAATAAATTCTTAAATGCAACGATTTGATAAAACCCTTTCATAAAGGAATTAGCTTCGATACAGCTACGTCATAAACACGCTTACCCAGATTCAATTCCAGACTCAAACGAGACTCAGATGTCTAGGCACATGCAGCCATGCAGCCGACGCATTCACTTAATTAAGACAGACGTACACTGCAATTATAGGGCACGTATTTGATGAGGGTAATGCATATATTACCGTTTGTGATAGATTTTAAGAGCTGCTTATATGCATATTGCACGCATCATAAGTGGAGCTTTGGGGTAGTGCTCTCTCTACTCTCAACATATCAGGGTCCAGCATTATCTGGACTTAAAATTTCTTTTTTATATTCATATCGCATTAATTCTATAATATAAGAGCAGAGGTATGAAGAACAACCCTTTTATAAACACATTTAATACTTGTAAAAAATATTTGTCAAGCATAACATACAATGCAATACCCTTTATTGCAAAAAATAGATAAATGCATCAAATAATAATCTCGAAAACCAGAAAATGCGCAAAAAGCGGCCTTATCACTAAGCAATTTCTTCCAAGCAACCTATATTAAAAAAAGGTGATGGGAAATTAGGTAGTGCGTGCGTGTATATAATACACAGAACAAAAAATGATATTAACAGTACAAGATTAATAATAAACTAAGTGGAAACAGGAAAGGATACTTATTTGCCTTTCATAAGGATACATATTAAGAAAACTGATTTTAAAAAGTTGTTCGTGTATGAAGAGAAGAGTGTACGAGAAGTCATTGCTTTCTCTATGATACTATCTACTTGGTATTATATAATTACATTCGGGCAATGTCGCGCCATGTTGTGTAGACGTCGACGTCGACGCGACATCGATTAATCAGGAGCCGTCTAACTTTGCTTTGATCTCGCTATTCGGGCCAGGAATTTAGAGCTATCTTCAACATACACTTATGAATATCCATTAACAGGTATTGCACCACCTTCAGTCTCCGAAGTGTAGCATGTGCTATTGAGAAGGGGAAACAGGTCTCTGACAGGACTTCCTCTATATGGAACACAACCATTATAAGCCGATTTAAATCCAAAACAGCTTTATAAATAACTAGCAGTCCATCCCGGCTTCGCCCGTGGTACATACATAGCCTATGTCACTCAGGGATAACATACCTATCCAACAGTGAAAGAATTTTTAAAATCGATCCAGTAGTTTCGGAGCCTATTCAATACAATCAAACAAACAAACAAATCTTTCCTCTTTATAATATTAGTGTAGACTAGCTGTGCCCGTAGGCTGTGCTCCCCGTGGGAATTTTGGAATAAAAACTTTCCTATGTCCCTGGATATCAAACTATATCCATATAAAATTTCATCTAAATAAGTTCAGTGGTTAAAGCGTGAAGTGGTAACTAACAAACAAATATAATATACAAACTCACTTTCGCATTTATAATATTAGTAAGAAATAAGATAAGATAGGATACTGTTCCAATTAAAAAACAACCGATTCCTCTAGATAACAAATCTGGCGGGAACAGTATGCTCCACCCCCCGATTACACCCAACCTTCAGAGGAGCTACCGCCAGGTCATAAACTGCCATGGGCCACATGGAAATGCTTGAATTGCTGCCGAACTGAAGTGTAATCAATCAATCAATCAATCAATGTAGGCCCTGTACAAATTTGTTTTCATTATATTACATTATACTTGCTGGTATTCGATTAATATGAAATCAATTTGGCAGGTTAATATAATAGGTAACCCTTAAGCACGCGTTCGTCAATGTCTGAATTCGGTGACAATACCTAATTATAGTAGCATCAATCGTTTATTTAGACTAGAGTCTAGATCTAATCAAAAAATGCAACCGGGATATAAAAGGCTGAAACTTTGCGACAGCAAATGACATCATTAGCGGGCAATAAAATTAGAAAACAATATTTGAAGAAAATGACAAATCTACAGTTAAACAAGAATACCTATTAGAATACAGCAAGATGTGGTTGCCGCTGCACTGCAGGGAGACGTCACACGACATTAACTAATCAGAGCCGGCACTGACTGCTTTGATCTGCTGTGTCTAGATTAGGGTTGTCTATACCTGAATGACAGAACTATAAGTACTAACGTACAGTATGGGGTCACTCGCTCCTGCAATATATCAGTAACCCCCACAACTTGGAATACGGAGAGAAGTAAAAAAAAAGTTTTTAACTATAAACCTGATATAGCTTGATACAATAATGACAATGTAGATATGTAGCGTGTGTACATACATTGATTAAAGGTATGATTGTATAACACAATTTCCGTAGTAGAATAGAAGATAGAGCGAAGCTTCAGAGCTGTGCCTGCATCTCATAAAATGAAAAATAGGATAAAATATTCAACAGATCCCTTTTTATGTCAGTAACAAGACCCAAAAGGGCCAAAGGCCATGCATAGTAAGTCAGCGAGCTAATAATATAGATTTTTTTTAAAAAAACAAGGAATTTATTTCGCATGTACATAACTTTATTTTCTACATTGCACAAAATTCCCAGGCTTTCGTCCATTTCTCTGGTCCCGAATTGTATGACCCTCTCGTGGAGGTTTAATATATAACTACTCAACATTTTTGTATATGGAAGATTTTTTGAAGATCACATAGACAATATTTGTTTTGAAGTTTAAAATAAAGTATACCGATTTGTTGGAAACTAGCAGAATCTATATAAGTTGTATTATTTTTCAAAACTAAGAACTAACTTCACGCCCAAAATACACAACCGATATTGATAAAATCCTTACCCTAGACTAGACCAAACAAAACTTTTCCATACATAACTTAGTCTACGTTTTATTTCGAAACGACATGCCCCATATCGGCAATATTTTGTAATTTCAAAGCTATATTGCACATATCTAGGCATATACCTGGTTTTTACATTCAAAATATGAACTTGAAATAGAATATAGCGTTATTATCATTTTTGACCATCAGTATGGAAACTTCTACATCCTTATATTTTATTTCTAGTTTATAATGTTACCGTCAGATAACCCATACATGTAATTTCTTTTAATTAATTTTAAAATAAAACGTACACTACGTTTATATGGAAAAGTCTAGGGTAAGGAGATTCTAAATAATGATTGAGGCAGCCCTAAGGCACTGCTGAAATGGTTTGAGCAATTCGTGTCGAGCCCCGCTGTGCACGTTGCATTGTTCAGGCAAAATTGATCTCAGTATTACTTATACCATCACCGGCTAGTATCTGTGTGTTGATTTGATTTTGCTTCAACATGGCTACTGCAGTTAAATCTAGATTATTTGGAATACGCTATTTTCCAACAAGTCAAATCAGATACTTTTTTCTAAATGTCAAAACAAACAGTTTCTATGGGATTTTGTATGAAATACAGGCAGGTGACGTCATAGTTTTTTGGAGTCAAATAGCGCTCATATTATCAGTTTTTCTGCAATAATAAATTTAAAATCACGTTGAAATGGATATGTTTAAAGACAAGTAACATTATTTTGGGACATTTTATTTTGTTATCAGTACAAAATAATTTATTTTTGACTAAGGAAAATACCCAATTTATTGAAATAATAGGAGGTACCTGAATTTTTCAGGAAAAAGTGCTGCCTCCGTTTGAAATAAATTATTTGAAACGAAACGAAGCTATAATTTCAAAGTTTGTCTTGATCGATCCTCAGATAACCCTTCAAACTATTTTATGAACTGCTGTTTACAGTTTTAAGTGAGAACGTGAAGCTTTTCTACGTACGTACATTTGCGAAATATGTCTACTTTTGTCTTACATGCGAAGAAAAGCTTCAAAAAGGCTAACGGGGCAGACAGGGCATATTGGGTCTTGCGGCTCTAAGCAGATAGAGTACTAGAGCTGCAAACTCATACGTAAGTACTATTACGTCTTCATGCCTAACGAAGAAGACAGAGCACTTTGGGTCTTGCGACTCTAAGAAGATAGAGTACTAGAGCTGCAAACTCATACGAAAACTCATACGTAAGTTCTATCACGTCTTCATGCCTAACGAAGAAGACAGAGCACTTTGGGTCTTGCGACTCTAAGAAGATAGAGTACTAGAGCTGCAAACTCATACGAAAACTCATACGTAAGTACTATCACGTCTTCATGCCTAACGAAGAAGACAGAGCACTTTGGGTCTTGCGGCTCTAAGAAGATAGAGTAATAGAGCTGCAAACTCATACGTAAGTACTATCACGTCTTTATGCCTAACGGGGCAGACAGAGCACTTTGGGTCTTGCGACTCTAAGCAGGCAGAGCCCAGGGCCTCAAGACTCAAAGGCCACTTACTGGCTCTAAGGGAATCAAAATAGCGATGGGTTGCTAGATGAATCGCCTATTAAATGATTTGTATTTTTGCCTATTCCTTCGATTGACTTCTAAGATGTGCGCAATAAGAAAAGCAGATGGATTCTAAGTTTTTTTCCATTCTTCCACACCAGCATAGATTTTATATTTACTTACCTTTTTATTTCAATATACAGATGTGAATTATATTCAAAATGCAATGTTTCAGATACAAATGCCGCACATAAATCTGTTTGTAGTTACAATCGCTAAAATTAATCATGCTTACTGAAAACTAGCCTGAAAGCTATTTGCATCTCGGTTAACTTCGACTCGAAAGTTGGACCGGCGACATGTTAGTTTATTTAGGAATTCGAATAACGTGGGGGAAGCAGCAGTATTCATTATCTTATACCTTTAAACGAGCAATTCTTGTATTTATGTATGTATATATATATATTTATTTATAAATTTCTGTGATCTCGAAAACGGCTCTAACGATTTCGCAGAAAATTTGTATATGGGGGTTTTCGGGGGTAAACAATCGATCTAGATTAGTTTTATGTTTGGGAAAACGCGTGTTTTCGAGTTTTCATGCGTTTTTCTTTCCACGCAGAATATGGTCGCCAATTTCGTCGCGCCGCGACCGGCTTGATTTAGCTCAGCGGTTAAGGATAGCGACCGCTAGAAAGAGTGTTACGGGTTCGAATCCCACTCGGTGACTTACTTTTGTTTTTTTTATGTTCAAGTTTATCTATAATTCTTTATTTTGTATGGTTTTTAGACAAGTTTAAAAAATGTAGTTGATGTTTGAGATGTAACCGAGCAAAGCTCGGTCGCCCAGGTACTATTTTATTATGCAAGTTGTTATTTAACTTGCAATGGATCTTGTACTCTCCTTCTACTACCTGGAATCGAACGATCTCCAACGATTTAAAGACGTTGGTATATTGGATAGCCCAGAAATGACTCAAAACCGCCAAGAATGGCGCAAAAGTATTAGGGGGGCCGACCCCGTATAGGAATATGGCAAGGAGAGAAGAAGAATGTATCTTGGATGTATGTATGAATGCTTGTTTAGGTCAAATCTTGCAACTCAATTTTCAACCAGTTATCCTCAACCGATTATGCTGAAATTTTGCAAACTTGTGTAAGTCGGATTACAATACAATATTATGGAGTCAATTAGCTTTTCTGATGAGGGAGCCGGGAGATTTTCGACGTAACTCAGGTATAAAACAGTAATGTTTGTCTTGACGAGCACTTTATAGTAGGCGATTACTAGGATCTCATCACGGAGACGGAAGGTGGTCGATGGAACTCAGTAATAAAACGACGCCGTAACATCGAGTTTGGGCTTATTTAGTTTGTCTTAATAAGTACTCTGTCCTCATTCACATCAAAGATTGCACAAAAAATGTATTTTTTTTTAAAAAAAACTTATACCTGACTACGGCAAAGTCAAGAGGAAGGGTGATGTGTTACATGTAAGTACCTATGTATAGTATTCCACTATAGCATCCGAACCGCTTATCTTAAATTTAGAATAAAAGAGAAATTAATCGATTCGTCATTATCGTCCAGGTGACATAAGCTACAATTTGTATGCAAAAATTGTAAATAACAAATGTTACACAAAAAAGAGAAAGTCAAAAAAAAATATTTTTGTTTCGATTTTGAGTAGGTTATCATATAATTAAAGTCTTAATTAGCATATTTCAATATTAAGGGTTGAGTCACCCCTTTAACTATATATCAGTTACACATAATGTATACAGAACTTTCGAAATATGTTAAAGCAACCAATCGTTTGTCAAACGCATGCCCGTCGCATGTCAGGATGAAACGTAATAAACAATTCCATAACAAAAATAACCATGTTGTTGTTTCACAAGTCTTTTGATGCAGTAGGAAATGTGTTATCGTAAATTCATCTACTTGATGTGACGTTTACAATCATAAGAATGTATTACAATTCTTTGTTCTAATAAAAGAGTTTTGATTAACGCGGATATTATAGTGTCCAAAAGTTTGGATAATATAAATTTTGTATTATGAAATGTCGTGTTTTATATAGGTATGCGTCTGATAATCATTTTCAACATCATCATCATTATCAGGTCTTTTTAGTCTCCACTGCAGAAGCACGACCCTCTCTGTACTATCACATCCATACTTGGGCTGAGCAGTCAGAGGATTTGGCCTACACTCTCCACGCTGACCAGAAGGGTTGGAGAGGTCTCATTAATGTTTATAAACTTTGTTTAGCTTGTATTAGTATGCATCTGATATTATGATCATTTTCATCATCATCATCAGGTCTTTTTAGTCTCCATTGCAGGAGCACGACCATCTCTATACTACCAGAGCCATACTTGGGCAGAGCAGTCAGAGGATTTGGCCTACACTCTCCACGCTGACCAGAAGGGTTGGAGAGGTCTCATTAATGTTTATAAACTTTGTTTAGCTTGTATTAGTATGCATCTGATATTATGATCATTTTCATCATCATCATCAGGTCTTTTTAGTCTCCATTGCAGGAGCACGACCATCTCTATACTACCAGAGCCATACTTGGGCAGAGCAGTCAGAGGATTTGGCCTACACTCTCCACGCTGACCAGAAGGGTTGGAGAGGTCTCATTAAGGGGACGCACTGTGAAAATGGGTATTATCTATTTCTTATTTCTCAGCGAATATCAAAAATTTAGAACTGATACTTGCTAATAGCATACTAGACCGCTTTTCCAACATAATTGTGGTTGTGGATACACGACTAAGTAATTTTTGTAACACAAACTTGGTCATCAAAAACACCTCTACCTAAAAATATATGTTCTTATTTCTCACAAACGAGAGGGACTTCAGCTTTAAAACTGTTTATGCAGATTTGTAATTATATAGTCTTCATAATTGTGGTTTTACATTTTTTTTTATTGCTCTAGTTTTAATTTAAGAACCATTTTTATATAATTTGTCAGTTTTGCGTGGCTTTGGATTTCAGTCATATAAGCCCTTTTACCTTCCTAAACAATATTGTACTTGCCGTCTTGCTTTTCCGCAAGAGTATTTAAATAAACTGTCCTAGTTGCACAGATTTTTGACAGTTATACATAAAATTGTCAGATGGCCGATGGGCCTCACGGAGCAAGGACGCGTCGCTCTGCACAAAGAAAATGACGTTTAATTTCGTAAAATTATTGTCACAGTGTAGAATAATATCACGAATATATATGGGTCGAACAGTCTGAAAGCAAATGTACTAGTAACTTTCTTACACTGTGTCACTTTTCATAATGTCAAAGCAAGTGTCAAAGCGTAGAGCGGCATAGATTAATTACCTGACAGACATGGTCGGCATAGATTTTTTTAAATATAAGTAATGTACATACAATATCGAACGGATTTTGGATCCAAGATGAATGCCTAAACATTTTTTCATGTTTCCTTTACTGATTAGTATTTAAACAATTTTCTCAACTGGACATAGGATACAACCAACTTCAACAGCTTCTCGAAAAACCGCGGGCTGCTGTAGCTCGCGAGCAATATGCTCGAAAAGCTAGACTTTTAGATTGAGAAATAAATTAAGAAATATGAAAACCTTCTTCTTTTATTATTCTTATTTAATTCTAAATTTTCTTATTATGCGGCTTCTTAAAAATTAAGTTTAAAATGACATGTTTGTATGAATATGAATAATAAAATCCGTAATTTTTAGGTAATGTGTACAGTTCCTAAAGTTGACGGAAATTAGCATTGCAATCAATAATATAACTCGATAGTCTATCAATACTATTGAGGCCTTGAAAAACCGCAATAATATCGATAGTACTATCGATAGTATCGACTACTAATCGTTTGCAATAATATCGATGACATGTGAAACTATCGATAGTTTTTAGGGTTTCGTAGTAAACAAAGAACCCTTATAGTTTCGCCTAGTCTGTCTGTTTGTCTGTCCATCCGCGGCTGTAATTTGGTATGGGTATGTATATTAATCATGCCAAAAAAGTGGTAAAGTACAATCATGAAAATAAAAATGTAGGGTAGCTCCTGTACAAGTAGTAGTATATCTCGACTAACCCATCGTGTAGCGTATCGTTGAATAAATCAAACACCCAAAAAAATTCAATAATCCCATATAAATTGCCCAAAAAAAATTAACTTTAGTATGGAAATGCCATTTTTTTTCCTTTTTAATTTTAATTCCATTATAAGTACTATAATAGTAATCTAGTATAGCCCGTGGTTTGATTTATTACCGGTATATCCCTTCCAAGTTGTATAAAACAGCTCATAAAACACGCGTGCTTAAGGGGGTACCAAAAAAAATAGATGTTTTTTATGTGAGTGTATCGTCCAATTAGGACAGTGAAAAAATCTGAATTAAATATATATTTTAATTGACTATATACCTGAAATATTGACTAGGCTCAAAACATATTAGCATATAATTTTCTCGATACAAAATAAATCCAAAGTTCCCTCTCCTTTTTCTTTATGTGAGTGCAGTACATAAAAGAAGCATGTTTTACCAGCAAATATTTGTTTAAACCAACGACCACTGATGTATCTAGGGAACAGTCAGAATAAAATTATTTTAAAAAATATATTTATAATTTATTAATATCTGGCCACTAATATGATAAAGTGCACGAAATAACCCAAGCACATTGATATCCCCTGCCTCGCTCTTCACTATGTGAAACCCATAAACTTATCTCTTTCGCAAGCGCCGCCCATTCGGCCATTCGATGTTGACGACGTCGGACGTGTGTCCAATTTTGTCAGCCGCGAAATTATGATTTTTACGAAAGATTTCCTTAGACACACCTGATCTTTAATTTCGACCAGAGTCTTGAAGCAGTAGTGGTGTCGCGGTCTATTTTGCGCGACAAATGAATGCGCCCCGGGTTCGAATCCCAACATGTGTTTTACAATTTTATATTTTTATTCTCTTTGTTTATTAAGTAACATAGATTAGGTTTTTTTAATAACATAATCTATCAAAATATTACAATATTTTTTTATTATTGTGATTTTTAGTAAGAAAATTATTATTTCTTTCTTTGATAAATCTATAACTTCTGCTAAAAACATAGTAAACACACGTCATTAATTTTAATATCATAATTAAATTTAAAAATTATCTTGTTAGCCGCGTATTATTTTTTCGAAAGATTTTTTTAGGCACATGCAATCTTTAATTTCGTCGTGTAATGCGTAATAATACTGGAATTGTGGTCCATTCTGTGCGTCATTATGAGCGCAGCTTACAGATTCCGGGATCGAATCCTAGCACGTATCATACAATTTTATATTTTTTAATATTGTGATTTTTTGTGGGAAATTTCTTATATCTTTTTTTGATAAATATATCACTTTTGCTAAAGAAAATAGTAAACATACATCATCATTAATTGTAATATCATAATTAAATAAAAAATGGACACATTTTATAATATTTAATTGTTTTTATACTCACTTTGCATCTTACGCAGTAGGTACTTATTTGATTATAATTTGGGTGCAGAAATAAAATGCCTTTACAAACCAATTTTTATACAAGTACATAGTAAAAGTAGAATTTAGAAGGTGCTGTTGTATATGTTACGGCTAGAACTAGGTGCAGCCTGCGATTAGCCGCACCTAGTTCTAGCCAAAATGATAAAGGCTAAACCTAGTTCTAGCCGAAAATAAGTAGGATACACCTAAGTGTAGCCATCTGAGACCGGCTGCACCTACTTCTAGCCGGCTAAACCTTGGCGTAGTCGCATTTCGGGTTTTAGCCGTACACCGCATAGACAATTTTGATCATGTTCTTCCCACTCCGCTCCGTAGTCGTCCGTCGCCGCGCCGCGTCGACCGAAGACAACGGCAGCGCACAGCGTTGTATTTGTTTGTCTTTCTAATTACCTACGCGTTTTGTGTTCTAGTTATTGAAATTGCAGATTTTATATTATAAATAGGAAATTATAATTACATTGGTTTTTATGATAATATCCAATCCAGTAAAGGCAAAGATAATATAATTACTAAGGTAAGTAAGTTTAATTAGGGTTAGTTTTTTCCACTTTGGTAGTGAGTGTGTCTCGCGCAAAGTATTCGGTTTAGAAAAAAATGATATTAGAAACCTCAGTATCATTTTTGAAGACCTGTCCATAGATAGACACGTATGAGTTTGATGAAAAATATTTTTTTGAGTTTCAGTTCTAAGTATGGGGAACCCCCAAAATTTATTGTTTTTTTTTTCTGTTTTTGTGTCAAAACCTTAATGTGGTTCACATAATACATCTACTTACCAAGTTTCAACAGTATAGGTCTTATAGTTTGGGAAAAAAGTGGCTGTGACATACGGACGGACAGACAGACAGACAGACATGACGAATCCATAAGGGTTCCGTTTTTGCCATTTGGCTACGAAACCCTAAAAACAGCTAGCACGTGAGATGAGGAAGAAGAAAACGTAAGTACTTACCTACCTAACTACCTAATACGTTACACTTATATTACAGGTACGTGAATAACTCGTAATTTTATGATGTACGTACCTACATATACATACTTATATGTATGTAGCTAGCTTGACATTATTCATAATGCCCGGGTATTATGAACAATGACACGATTTATCACTTGTTCCATAACATGTACTTACATTACCTAGGCATTGTAAGTCAAAATTGACCGAGACTAGGACTATGACTTTGACTGAGTTCGACTTCGGCTTTGACTGACTTTGACTTTAGATTTTACCAAGACTCTTAACTCTTGACTTAGTAGGCATCTACCCGGGTATTTACCCACGCTTGGGTATTTACCCGATATGCAACAGGTATATACCCGTATCTACCCGTTTGGGTGGGTAGATGGGGATATTTATTTAAAATTTAGTGCGTGTCCACTATTTATGTGTAGAAATGTACAAAAAAGTTATTTAATGTATAAAACAATGAAGAAAATAACAAAGATGAAAATCACGGGTGCTATTCATATTAAATATACAAATTCCATCTTGTTTGTTATCTGATTGCTTATTTTAACATATGATTAGGTCTATAAACATACGGGTAAATACCCGGCATACTGTTTTTTAGGCAACGTTATAACGAGTTGATGGGGGATCGAAGAAGTCGTCGATAAGAACATATTTTGTTGGGTCTACCTTTTATGGTAGAACTTTTTAGTTAAGAATATTATAATGCATAACAGCGTATGTTAGAAACCTCATTTCGTAGAATTTAGATTGTCATTTCTCATACATTTAGAATCCATAATTTTTAAATTAATATTCATCTTATGGCATAAACTTGATAGCTATAATAATTAAAACGAAGAATCATTATATCGCAGACAGTTCACAGCTAGAATGGCATTTTAGCATAAAATCAATTTCTAAATAAGGCAGAATCGTCATATCTTGGAGTATGTACAGTAAGAATCATCATTTGGCTTAAGGCCATACCCAAATTTTCCGGGGTCCAGTGGCGCCGCCATTTAAAATAAATCAATTAAAAGGAAACGGAGATATCATTTAAAATTGTGTCTTGGTCAAGTTCTAGATACCCATACATAGACTTAATGGTCTCAAAGTTCTACGAGATAATAAATAACATAATATCTGATTTTATTCCAGTTAAATTACATAAACATAATACACGCTTTCCACCTTGGTACACTCCAGCTCTTATCAAAATTATAAATGAAAAATTAAAATATCATAAAAAATGGAAAACATACAAGAGAAATAGTGATTTTGAGACATTTAAGTTGTTGCGCGAGAGGCAGAAAAAGGTCCAGTTGGAATGCTATGACAGTTTCATACGAGACTCTGAGAACAAAATAAAACTAAATAGTAAATGCTTCTGGACCTTCGTAAAATCCAAGAAGGCCAATTCTGGTATGCCTGATTCAATGTTCTTTGATGATAAGACGACAACAGATGGTGTTGAAATCTGTAATCTATTTAATAGATACTTTCATCAATCATCCAGTACTCTTTCTATAGGCTCTATCAATATAACTGTGTCAGATGTAGAAAAACGTTTAAAGCAATTAGATATAAGTAAAGGTTATGGACCCGACGGCATACCCCCAATATTTCTGCAGAGATGTCATAAAAATCTCGCTGTACCACTAACACTGCTGTTTCAACATTCATTACGAACGGGAAAAATGCCAGAGATCTGGAAACAATGTTATATAACACCGATTCAAAAATCCGGCGATAAACATAACGTAAGAAATTATAGACCAATATCCAAAATAAGTGCTATACCTAAACTGTTTGAAAAAATTATCTATGATAATCTTTACCCTCTACTTAGACCAATATTAGTAAACCAACAACATGGATTCGTGGATAAGAGATCTGTAGAAAGCAATCTCTGTGAATTCACACATAAAATAGCAACGTCGATGGATGAGGGCTTTCAAGTAGATGTAGCATATACCGATTACTCTAAAGCATTCGACAAAATTCCTCATTCTATTCTTGTGCGTAAATTGAGTGATCTCGGAATCCACGGCGACTTGTTGCGTTGGCTTGAATCATATTTGAGACATCGAAGTCAGGCTGTTTTGGTCAAGGGTTATTGCTCTACTTTTGTTCCGATCTTCTCAGGTGTCCCACAAGGTGCTCATTTAGCTCCTCTTCTTTTTAATATATATATTAATGATCTCATCATAATGTTTAATCATAATAATATTATTTTATATGCCGATGATATGAAAATTTTTAGAACTATAAAATCTGAATTTGATTGCGCCGACCTGCAAAACGATTTAAACACCCTAAATGAATATTGCAAACTTAACGGTCTTCGCCTAAACACAGGAAAGTGTAATATAATTACATTTACTAGGAAACTAAAACCAATACTATATAATTATAAATTAGATAATGAATCACTTAAGCGTGTTTCTGAAATAAAAGATTTAGGGGTAACCTTAGATTCCAAACTTACTTTTAATTCTCATGTCATTAACATTACAGCAAGAGCTTTTCGTATGCTGGGCTTTATTATTCGAATTGGGAAAGACTTCAAACTTTGTTCGACTATGATTCTACTTTTTAATTCATATGTAAGGTCAATCTTAGAATATGCGTCAACGGTTTGGAGTCCGCAATATAAACTGTATATCGACAGCATAGAAAAAATAAATACAAAATTTATCAAACACCTTATACTTATACGAAAAACAAATTATACGAAAGTTAATGTATGTAAATGGTCATTAAACTAAATGAAATTGTGACATGTTAAAAGTATGCTATTGTTCGAATATATAAAAATTCGACCAAATGAAAATTATATTCAATATTTTTTATGTATTTGAAATGTTCTATTAAATAAGATTCTGCCAAATATGTTATGCCAAATGAAATTCGGAGCATCAAGATTCTGCCAGATAGATGGTACCCATTTTGTTCTGAGACCAACCCCGAAATCAGTAGTTTTGAGTCTTGGATGAGCAGTCAAAGATACCTACTCTCTATATATGTATGAGGGTGCTCATATATTGACAACGCATTTGATGTCTGATTGCTCATTTTAACATCTAATTAGGTCTAAAAACATTTGCCAGCAAAAAATATAAACTTACACCTGTCAATTTGTATATTCTCATACAACGGGTAGATATGGGTAAATACGCGGCATACTGTATTGTGGGAAATGTTATAACAAGTTGATGGGGGATCAAAGAATTTGTCTATACGAATATCTTTTGTTCCGATACCAACCCCGAAATCAGTAGTTTTGGCTCTTAGATGAGCAGTTAAAAATCTACTCTCTCTGTATGTTTGAGGGTGTTCATTTATTGACATCGCATTTTATAACTTGTTACTTGTTTCACCACTTACAAATATGTCTTGCGCACCTCCCAGCAAAAAATGAGTATAAGTCAAAGAAGCCTACTTTCAAAGTATGATTAGTATGGTGGTTTCATATACTTTTAAGTTAGATTTGACGTCTACCTGCATTTTAAACATTTTTACAACAACAATTGTCTTTGACATCACATAATTTCAATAAACATCTTATAAGATAATACAATTTTAAAATAACTCCACGCGGACGAAGTCGCGGGCAGAGCTGGTTACTCATAACATTCAATCTACCCACCAAATGGGTAGATACGGGTATTTATCGGGTATTTACCCAATGTACCGGGTATATTCCCGAATGGGTTAGACTGGGTATTTAACTATTTACCCACCGCCCATCTCTATGAGCCTTGACTTTTGACTTTGTGATGGTATTGCACTGTTAATCCATACCACCTAACTTCCGTGACTGATTCAGGGTATGAAATAGGTATATCACAAACATATAATTTCATGCATTGCCTAACAGTTATTCATGCGTTGTAGATAAACATTTCGTAGGAAATGAATTTAACGTAAGTAACGGATATAGTATATTGTTATGGATTAAGTGATAAATTAGACATTGTAATAAATGTCTGCGCCGTGTGAAAAATGCCCAATATGAGGAGGCAGTTGTGGTAAAAACTTTTAAAATTATCAAATAGTCCGGGCAATATCATAATACCTAGCCTAGTGAAGAATTAAATTTCGACCTAACAAGTGCAACGAAGGGTGGACTATTGGATAGGTAGGTGTATTGTTTTTACAATGACAGTTATTGCATATCTGCGAGATAGGTTCGATCCTTACCGATAAATGTTTCGTTTTTAGGGTTCCGTAGCCAAATGGCAAAAACGGAACCTTTATGGATTCGTCATGTCTGTCTGTCTGTCTGTCTGTCTGTGCGTCCGTATGTCACAGCCACTTTTTTCCGAAACTATAAGACCTATACTGTTGAAACTTGGTATGTAGATGTATTATGTGAACCGCATTAAGGTTTTGATACAAAAATAAATAAAAAAACAATAAATTTTGGAGGTTCCCCATACTTAGAACTGAAACTCAAAAAAATATTTTTCATCAAACCCATACGTGTGGGGTATCTATGGATAGGTCTTCAAAAATGATATTGAGGTCTCTAATATCATTTTTTTCTAAACTGAATACTTTGCGCGAGAGACACTTCCAAAGTGTAAGTAACTTCTAAAATAAGAGAATGATAAAACTAAAAAAATATATGATGTTCATTACCATGAGAGTAAGTATTTTTTTTTAATACACACTTCATAAATCATAAATGGCAATTTACCTTTCATTCAATCAAATCAAATAAAAAAATAAAAAAAAACATACTAAAAGACTTTTATATTATGTTTTTTGCTACTACGGAACCCTTCATGGGTGAGTCCAACTCGCACTTGGCCGCTTATTTTTTTTATTATATTATGTGGATATTAAGTTTGTTAAGTAGGTATAAAGTGAAAAATCGCGCTAACAATTTTTTTTAGGGGAAGGGAGTCATTAATTGATGATTTTTTTAAAGATTTGTTTGAATGAAGTGGCATCCAATATTTCGAATACGTAATTCATTATAAAATGTCTATATAAAGTATAATACTTTTCTGTCAATTTTTAATATACATAATATATATATCAAATTCTTGTATATTTTAGATCTTTGTATCAAATACGAAAAGATTTAGGAAAATATTTTAAATCATAACTTTAATTTACGCCATCTATCACAAAATTTTCGACGTCTGATAACGACTTATCACGTTCGGTGTCGGTTCTGATAGATTTACGGAGATGGCGCCACTATCTTTCGATTCAATAAAAGAAAGCCAGCGAAAATGAGAAAGCTATATCGGAAACCACGACTGGAGACGAAGCGGGGAAGGAAGGCGTGGCTTGTGATTAGGTATTTTGGAGTCATGACTGCCCTTAAGGTGGGGTTATAATAACCGCACTATTTGCTATTCATTTAGCGACGCCAGCCAGTAGGCAGCAGATTTCAATAAGTAAAACAGCAGGAAAGGAACCGTTTGCATCAACGGTTTTTTATAGTCCAGTTTCATTAAAATTAAAAAAAAACACAGTTTATTAGGTATTTTTCCTCGCAATTGTGTTGAAAAAACGTCGTACGATATGCGTGCGTTATTGGTTAAACGCACTCGGCTCTATTACGCCCTCGCCTTCGGCTCGGGCTAAACTTCCGCCTCATATGTTATAACCATCATAACGCACTTATATCGTAATGGAATTATTTCTGTTTTTTCTAAAGGCCGACTTGTAGACAATGCGTTAGCATTAAGTTTATCTTTTGTGCCATTATGGTCAATAAAGTCGATCTTTTTTTGCACGTGACATTGGCTTAAATAACCTGTCATCTGTGAGCAGACCGGAATCCGGTCGACATGCATTGTTTTACTATTGTGTCTGGTGTTTTGCACAGAAGACAGGATAAATAAACAGTACCTAGCCGACCAAGCTTTGCTTAGTTATTATCTTAAACATTAACTAATTTTTTAAACTTGTCTAAAAGCAATAAAAATTAAAAAATGATATATACTTACAAAAATAATGATATATATCAACTTGAACATAAGTAAGTCACCGAGTGGGATTCGAACCCGTAACACTCTTTCTTGCCGTTCGCGTCTTAAACCGCTGGGCCAGACGAATAGTGGTTGGCAGGACGAAATTAGTGACCATATTCTATGTGGAAAGAAAAACGCATGAAAATACGCGTTTTTTTTAAACATAAGACTAATCTAGATCGATTGTTTACACCAAATTTCAGCGAAATCGTTAGAGCCGTTTCCGAGATCACAGAAATAAATATAATAAAAAAATTACTCGTTTAAAGGTATAAGATTGATCTTTCATTCTGGAATTCGAACATTCCAGGGTTTTTTCATTTCTCAGATTTATTTTTAAGAGCCAATACCCCTGGTACATTGATCTAGTAGGCTTGATAAGTCTAAGTTTCAAATACATAACGTATCAAACTATTAGATAACTATCGTAATGTACGAGTACGTGACATGACCTGATCCAATTCTTTACAAAAACTTAATACCTATGTTACAAAAATGCAAACATACTAGATACATTTCATTACATCATGTTTTTTATACTGTAACCTCTATGCATTTTTAACTCTATTTGCATTGCATTTAGACATTACAACAAACCTAGCGGAAAAGAATGGACAACTTTTGAATCAATTTTGACAGATTTTGAAAAATAAAAACGTAGAGCCAAGCCTTAATGTTTATAAACTTTGTTTAGCTTGTATTCCCTAAGTCGCCTTCTACCACAATCACATACCACGAAAAGATTCGGAGCGGAATAAAACATTTAAATTTTGAGAAGTTGAAAACGATCATTTTCCATCTTGCCTTAGCTGGGGATCGAACCCAGAACTGGGGATCGAACCCAGAACCTCCGGAGTGGCGGGTTGACGCCTCGGAGTCAGTTATAGGAATCATCGTCTGTTATGAATTTGTAAAGGCTTCTTGAGTTAATAGTTTGAAGCAATTACTTGTATTTACTAGTATATATCCAACCACAATATTCCATCAAAAATAAAATTTATGACGAGCTAAACGGCTAAGCTTATTCATTATTCAACGAATCGAGTAACGTGCAAAATGGCTGCCGTCTGGTCTAGAATTTGTTCAATATTGAGTTATTGTAACGGAATAGAGAAAGTTGAGTCAGTATCGAGTTATGGCTCGGCAAATTGAATGTGGCGCGTTTCAGGTCGTGACGGTGGGTCTGAACGAAGGTTTTTTTATTTGTGGTAATGCTGTGCTGGCTGTGAACTGGATAGTTTGAATAATTCTCAAAATTATTCATATATGTAACTTTCACACATGTATACACTTTTTTTATTAGTCTACAAACCCATTGCTGGCCAAAGGCATTCCCTCTGGTACGCTACTGATCTGTATTTGAAACAATCACGTATTTAGATACTTTTTGGAAAACATTAATAAATAATTGGGCAAGTGCGTGTCGGGCCACGCGCAGTGTAGGGTTCCGTAGTTGCGAATGCCAACTTTGAGTGCTTGCCACTAAAAACGTCTAAAAACTAATATCTATTGAATTTGTATGAAAATTCGCCATTTTGAAAAATTTCAAAAAACTAAATCGATATTTTTTGCCGGACAAAAGCATTATTGGCCATTCTCAAATCTAAGACACTTCGCTCGCTTTGCTTCATCATCCAATTAAACTTTAAAAAATTATACTATCATAAAATACTTCCAAGCATTTCACTAAAAACTTCAGTGGTTTATAGAAATATCTTGTAATGTTCTATTGCACATTTTTTTTATATGTTAGTATCTAGTAGTAGTTATAATCAAATAAATAAAACTAATATTATCCTTTGAAAATCTTTCGTTTGAAAATACGTGCAATCATTTTCAAAGTCTGAAATCCTTCATACACCCCGCTGCAATATCCCGCCAACTCCAGCCGCAGGTGCAATAACTGCTATCGTAGAATGATATCCAATAACGGGAACACGCGCCACGCGTTGATAAATAATATTGAAATTTATTGTAAGGAGCTGAGCACAAAAACGCAGGTATTATTTCGTTTATGAACCACTATAGCTGCGCTCCGCGGTATTACCCGCGTCTAAAGTAGGCTAAGTGTCTAACCAGTGTGTCAGCTTTACGCATACCAAATTCTATCAAAATTGATCCAGCCGTTTGCGCGTGAATAAGTAACAAACATAACCACACATACTTTCGCCTTTATAATATTAGTGTGATAACAGCTACTACTATAGGTAATATGGAGAACCACAAATTTTCTAATGCAATATGTAAGCTTGACTCCTGGTTCTGTCAACCCTCCCAAGGGATAATATCAACGGATTTATCCTTTTATGCGATATTTCTTACTAACGACCAGCCTGAGGGTCGTCCTTAAGCTTCCTTAAAAATCCCGTTGTAGCACGAGATGTTTATGCTAATACATTTAGCACGGTTTGTTATAGTAAGGACAATTGATTGTTTACGAAATTCGACACCTATTTAGATCTCAATTCTTTAACACCCATTTACAAGAAGATCTTTATTCTTTTACCGGTGAAGTCGACAACAACACCAAATTATAATATTGAACTTGGCTTCAATTTTCACATAGAATAGATTTTAAGTAGCAACCTTATCATAAATGAACAGTCCATCTATGACATTACATTTTATGCAAACAAGATCATTAACTTGGCTTCCATTTTCACAGAGAATAGATTTTAGTAGCAAGTGTAACAACTTACATAAATTAACAGTCCATCTTTAAAGTTAGATTTTATGCTAACAAGATCAAGACTGCATTAAGCATTACCAACGCAAGCACTGTTTAAACCGCTTATACTACAAATTGCTCCCAAGACAAATATAAGCCGCTTAGTGCATGAAATACAATAATTAGGGTTCCCGGCCTTATACGTAAGACAGAGGGAACATTACAGTA
Source organism: Acrobasis consociella (assembly GCA_963555685.1). Lineage (NCBI taxonomy): Eukaryota > Metazoa > Arthropoda > Insecta > Lepidoptera > Pyralidae > Acrobasis > Acrobasis consociella. Next base: position 4,405,988 of record OY743106.1, read on the forward strand.
ATTGTTACCGCCAAAGGTCGTATTATCAGACGCTTACAGTTGGATAAACAGGGTTATCTTCATATTAATAGTGGTAGTTATGCCCACTGAGGTTGAGTTGCATATTACTGATAAAATCCCAAATATTGCAGGATTACGAGCAGAATGTGACAAACTGGATTTTTAGAACTTTTTCACGTTCAGAGGTGAGTTAGTATCCTATAACACAAGTCTCAAACTTACTTTGGGGCTAGCTCAATCAGTGTAATTTATCCCTATATATTTATTTAGAATATACGGCATTAACTTAAATTTTTGCATGGATCGACGTACATATATATGGGTAGATTTTTTTACCAGTAATACATATGTTTTTTGGAGTAAAACACGCTGAAAAAGTTTTGAATTAAAAGTTGCGGCGTTGTCATAATCTTCTTTTATTTGCGGTTGCATAATCAGCTGTGAAGTTTTTAAGCCAGGTATGCGTTTTGCAGCATTTTCTTCTCCAAATATAATTATGCATGTCAATGGGACCATTGGATCACATGGAGCTTTTTCTTCTATACATGTCAATAGGGTGACCCATGTGACCATTGGATCATACGGCCAAACAGGTTTGCCTAGATGGTTGCAAAATTGCAAGTTAACTGGGGCGAGTTTCTAGTTATCCAACGTAAATAATATTTAAGTCGAAGTTTCTGAATTCGTTTAGTTTTAATATATCTTTCCCCTATATCTATATAGACTCCATATAAGTAAAACCCTCGTCTTGCGATTGCGTCCCCATTGCTATCAATCCTCATTATATTAGCTTGCACTCCGGGGACTTGCTATATTGCGCATAATTATGTTTATGAGACGAGAGGGATTTCCTTGTACCTTTATAGGACGTTTAACGAGCTCAAAATATACTTTTTATTGAGTATTTTAAACGAATTTATAAGACATTTCTCCTTGTAAAAAAGGCAGAATAACAATTTGAAAAAATATCTTTAAATACTGCTATACCATGCAATATCAGTTTTATAATTGTAACAATTTTGCATCTATATGATTTAAGAGTTTCGCGGCCACAATTACTGTTATTAATTAATTAGTCTTAAAGGACTTACCGCGATTAATATCGTTTTAGACAGATATTTTGACGGCCCTTCTGCCATCATGTTCGCTGGCCGACTGAGGAACTGCGATGGATGTAATAACTGTATTTGCATAAGTCATCATATCAGCCACAGGATGTCCACTGCTGGACATAGGCCTCCCCCAAGGATTTCCAACACGACCGGTCGGAAGCGGCCTGTATCCAGCGCCTTCCTGCAACATTGCGCAGGTCGTCTGACCATCTAGCAGGTGAGTGTCCTACGCTGCGCTTGCCGGTACGTGGCCGCCATTCGAGAACCTTTCTGCCCCATAATATAATTGCATAAGTATCTAATGTAAAATTATCCTCTGGTTATTTCTCAATTTTACCTCATGCAGAACATTAACTAACTTTATCCTGGAATCAGGTAATTTCAACACGCCGAATCATCCAATTAGAGCTCATCAACTGAGTAAATTTTCAAATATAAACGCGTAATACTGTAGCAATACACGCGTCCCATCTTGCGGGGCAATTTACCGAAGCCTCGAACCAAGAAAGTGGTCGTTATTAGAGATTTATACCCGCTTCACCCTCCCGAATGAAATACCCGGTTTGGTCAGGTAATTTTATTAACATAGCTTTTCGGTGCAGTTATTTTTTCAGGATAGATAGAAGATACTCGTAGATAAGGACAAATTACATTAAGTACATTTTTATGTTATGATTAATTCAAGATATTTTATTAGATGTTGACTCCTCGTGGCTAAAATGATGATAGTGAAAAAGCGACAAAAACTAAAATGCAAAGTGAAAAGAACAGTTTTCAATCAAGCTGACAATGAATTTCTCGGGCGTATAATATTATTCAAATATCTAGAGAATGTTCAAGAGAATAGTTGGAACTTTGCTGCATTAAAGTCGGGACTTGTTGGAAAGTTTTAAAGTCATTTATGATAAGCGGGTGGCAATGAAGCCAGTATCGATTGTAGATAAAGAGGCGTTGTCTGTAAAAGGTCATTAATTTGTTGATATTTTCAATGTTGGCAATGGTTGTAAATATTAGAAATTAAGAAACGATGCGACTAGCAATGGTCATTATTACGACAATACAAGACACAAGTGGAATAGTGTTATTTTTTCCTCAAAATGATTTCCTTCATCGGAAGCAAGTTGTTAGTGTCCATAGGGTTTCTTCAATGACTCGCACCGATGACGAAGAAAAATATTTATTGCAACTCCAATAAGTACACAGTACACACATTACAATTTCTATCGAAAGATGTGTGATGTCGCGCTTGGATGGTAGCAGACTAGACGTCAAATTTCAAAAACGACACATCCAAAATACCTTCACATTTTACACATTTATGATCTGCCGAGATAATTTTAACATAAGACATTTTGTAATTAAAATCCCAACAATAAAAACAAAGAAATTTCAATAAGTTTAGAACGCGTCGCTAGCAGAAGTAGTGGTAGTTGTAAATTACCGTACATGATTACAACTCAGAGAAAAGACTGGATTTTAATAATGAGGATCAAATACGTGTCTCTCAGACGCACAGCTATTGCCTTAACCACAAAGCCATTAGTGCTTTAATACCTTTGATAGAATGGGGTATTTTCTTGAGCCAAAAATAAATTATTTTTTACTGATAACAAAATAAAACGTCGCAAAATAATGTCACTTGTCTTTGAACACATCCATTTTAACGTAATTTTTAATTTATTATTGCAAAGAAACTGTTAATAAGAGCGCTATTTGACTCCAAAACAACTATGATGTCATCTGCCTGTATTTCGAACAAAGTCCCATAGAAACTGTTTGTTTTGACGTTCAAAAAAAAGTATCTGATTTGACTTGTTGAAAAATAGCGTATTTAATAGCAAAATTAACAGTCTTTAACGAATTTTGTGAACAGGTTCTTACGTGAAAACTTCCTAAAACTCTAATTGGAAACGGAAACTCAGCCAATCAAAAACAGATAAACAGGCTGATGGGAGCAACGAGTCGCTTGCACTGGAATCGAACTCGCCAACTCGAAATTAAACTTCACTCATTCTGCAGAACTTGAGGCACGGAGTCGGATTCTTATGAACTGTACTACGAGAAAGCGAACATGAGAGGGTTTAAATAATTTTCAAAACTAAAAATCGACTTCTCTCCCATACTACACATCTGTTTTTGATAAAATTTGACCACCACCTGACAAGTATGCTCTTTCAAACGAAAAATAATTTTCTAAATCTGTCCATTGCCGTGTGGTTTCCGGCAGAGTAGGATAGGTCCACTCCAAGTCCTCCCGTGGATGTCGTAGAAGGCGACTTAGGGAATACGAGCTAAACAAAGCTATAAACATCAATGAGACCTCTCCAACCCGTCTGGCCAGCGTAGAGAGTGTAGGCCAAGACCTCTGGCAGCTCTGGCCAAGTTTGGCTCGGGTAGTACAGAGAGGGTCGTGCTCCTGCAGTGGGGACAAAAAGACCTGATGATGAAATCTGTCCAGGCGTCTACGAATAATTAGCCTAGTGAACGAACATACATAAAAAATTAGAACATTTCAAAAATCTATACATATATTGAAAGCAGTTTCTTCTTTCTTTGCTAGCATCAATTGGATCAATGCTCATACCTTTTTTTGTTTCTCTGTTTGTATTTCGTGTAAATGCATTTTGTAAATAAATAAACGTACTTTTTAGCAAGAATCTTTTCGAGTTTTAGTTTCTAAACTATATCTAGTTTAAATAATTTGAAGTTTAACTTTCTTATTCATAAAAATTAACAACAGTTTGCTAAATCTTTTTTAAATTAAACATGTTCTGTCGTTTTCCCGAAAAAAAAAACAAAACATATAAGAAAAAGACAAAACATATTTTAACAAAAATAATATTTAGCAAACGCTTGTATTTTTTTTATGAATAATGGGGTCAGTGTGTAACTCTTGCGTCGTTAACAAACAACCACAAGGCACGGCGAGTTTAAGATAACGAATCATAAAAATTACATTACCAATTAGATGAATATAGTAGGGGATAAGTTTGTGGTTGTGGGTGCGGCGAACGTCTTGTACTATTTTAGTTCAGAAAGTTCAAATGTATTGTTAACTTCTTTAAATCTGTGTGTGCAATAAGATGTAAATTTCAGTATTAAAGCGAATTTTGAAATTTTATCATTTTTCTAAACTAAAGACCGACTTCGTCTCCGAACTAAATACACAACCTATTTTAATAAAAAATAAAGTATGCCCTTAGTTTCAAACAAAAAAAGATTTTTCCAAATCGGTCCAGCCAGGCATCTTTGAATAACATACTTAATATACTATACTTCGGTGAACATACTTAAAAAAACATTAAAGATTGCGACGAATCGGTAACCTATTGGCAGTTGGTAAAAAAGAAAAGAACATACCGAGTAAAAATTTAATATAATATAATTACAGTAAAAATTAAAAAAAACAGGATTTCCGTACAAACATATAAAGTCCATCTATTAGACGATTTCTAAAGTCCGGGCCAGTATAATATAGTGATCTAGTAAAGCTCGTGGTTGGATTTACGACGGATATGTCCCTTCCACGTTGTATGTGCTGGTATTGTCCTATGTGCTAGTCCTGCAAGCGCCTAATCTTTCGGTATTTCTCAATCAAATCCATCTGAGCTGATAACTGAGGCATTGCTTGTCACTAAATCCCTTAAAATAAAAAGTCAATTTAAATAGGCCCCAACAAAGAACCCTGTGGCACTCCTCTCCTCAAGAACGCATCTGTTCTTTTGATGTTGGCTCCAGATGCGATTCCAGAGCATTCATCCGACTGCTATTAAAGGTGAGTAATGAGTTTGGGGGAGACAGACGAATTATACAGTGGGTCAAGCTAAAATTACCTTGCCTTGAATTAGTCGCAGATCTCGATCGAAATCCATTACTGAAAACAGGCGCACAGTGAAAGTTTTGAAATAAATGCTATTAATGCTTTTCCCTTTACTTTTAAATTTATACACAGGTTGACTTTGAACTTCCTTGCTTTATTTGAACCTTGGTATCTTAATCGCTAATAGAACTCAGAACCACAAGTATGGAAAACAAATGCTTTTTTTTTCTTTTTACAAGACCTCCCTGAATTTCTAATAAATCACTTAGCTAATTTGACCTGCTATCGTCTTTCCCCGGCCAGATAAAACGTAGTATACAGAAATTGGTAAGACTTTAGTAGGTAGGTTCATACCGAAATTAATAATTTACTTTAGGAATACAACATCTCATCATTTGACAATCTGCGTGGCGTAATGGTCAACACGCTAGACCGCCAATCCGGAGGTCCTGGGTTCGATTCCCGGTCAGGGCAAGTTGGAAAATGGCCTTTTTCAAATTGTCCTGGGTCTTGGATCTTTATCTATACATGTATTTGTTATAAAATATAGTATCGTTGAGTTAGTATCCCATAACACAAGTCTCGAACTTACTTTGGGGCTAGCTCAATCAGTGTAATTTGTCCCTTTATATTTGTTTATTATTTTACTAGCCGAAGCCCGCGACTTCGTTCGCGTGGACTTTATGTTTCTGGAAAATGCTCATCAGGCTGAACAACTTTTACTTAGGCGGCATTTTTGTATCTCTTATAGTTTAGCTGGACCATTATGGTTCTGCATCAGGCGTTCCATTTTCCAAAATCATTTATACCCTATATGTTGCCCAGGCTTAATAGCTATATAACAAAAAAAGTTTCATTCGAATCCGTCCAGTATTTCCGGAGATTAGCGTGTACAAACAGACAAACAGACAAACAGACATACAGACAAACAGACAAACAGACAGACATTTTTTTTTAAATTCTTACTCTATTACTACGTCTCCATCGCGGCCAATATTTTTTTCGTAAATATATTTAATGTACAGACACACTTTTTTTACTGTTTTATTATATGTATAGATTAACTTAGTTTTTTTTTACTCGTATACAGTGTTTAATTAAAATATTTATCATTTCTTAAAAACTGATCTCTTTTAATAGTATTTATTAACTAAATTGCTACTATTAAGTTTTTTTACTCTAGCTATTAATTTCATAACATGAACGAGAGTGTACAAATAGAGAGAACAAGTACAGTTCAGTTCATGTTAAGTTAGTTTAACGAGAAACATCCCAGACAGCGTTATTACATGGGCTTGTAGGTCCAGCTGTATTCTGTATTCCCTAGGGATATAAACGCCAGTTCCATAACAAATTTACACGCCAACGAGGTAATAATATTTTTATTAAGAGAAAATGAAAAAATATGTCGTTTCAAAACACAATATTATGTAACAATTTGCTAAAACCGCTGTAATTTGACTAACTTAAGGTTTTACAAAAGTACATGATGTTATCTGACGTTCGTGTTAATTATTGGAAAAAATAAACTACTTTTTTACTTTACTCACTTTTTAGGGTTCAGTAGTAAACAAGGAACCCTTATAGTTATGCCATGTCTGTCTGTCTGTCTGTCTGTCCACGGTCCTACAGAGAAACTATAATAGTCCGGTCAATAAAGAAAAAAATACCGACAAATTCCTACAGTCTAAATTTATTATTCTAAATGTTTTTGTGATGTTTTTAGATAGCCCTGTATAGCTTTAGTCTCATTTCTCGAGAAGCATTTTGAAATAGGGGGGGAAATTTGCTGAACGGGCTCGCTCGTATTAAAAAAAACTACAGTAGAGATTAATGTACACTATCAATTAATAAGACATCACTATCCTATAAATAAAAGTTCTCCAGTTTTTGATAAGAAATTCCAGTCATAAAAAAAAAATAGGTTTTCTATAAAAAGTTTGTACTTACAAAATCATACAAATGGTGACAATTTGGAAATACGATCACAAAGTAGTCTTGAATGTGTCTGTAAGTTTTCACCAGGGTGACTTATACGAAACCAATTAATTAACGAATATTCTTCGTTTCTTTTATTGCTTTTGTATGGAGAATAAATTGTACACCGAATATTTTATCTGTAAATTTGTATGAACCAATAAATATCAAAATATCACACAATTATACGAAAAGGATTTTTTAATAATCGCTAATTTACCTTTAAAATGTAATAACATCAGTCTATACGCGTGACCTTGATTGCGCTGCTCTTGCTTCCCAGTCCCGATGCAGTGTTTGAAAAGGACAGAAATATACTAGGCGCGCACCGGTCTCTTGGTCTTTTCATTTGTTTATTTTCATGTCACCGCTCATTTATTTACAACTAGCTGATGCCCGCGACTTCGTTCGCGTGAACTTTATGACTCTGGCGTATTAATATAAATACAAACTAATGTAAGGTACAAGAAAATATAAAAATTGTTAGAAACAATTTTTATATTATTACTAGCTGAAGCCCGCGACTTCGTTCGCGTGCACTTTATGTCTCTGGAAAATGCTCATCAGGCTGAACAACTTTTACTAAGGCGACATTTTTATATCTCTTATAGTTTAGCTGGACCATTATGGTTCTGCATCAGGCGTTTCATTTTATAAAATCATTATGTTGCCCAGGCTCAATAGCTATATAACAAAAAAAGTTGCATTCGAATCCGTCCAGTATTTCCGGAGATTAGCGTGTACAAACAGACAAACAGACAAACAGACAAACAGACAAACAGACATACAGACAAACAGACAAACAGACAGACATTTTTTTTTAATTCTTACTCTATTACTATTTCTCCATCGCCCCCAATATTTTTTTTGGAAATATATTTAATGTACAGACACACTTTTTTTGTCCCATGCTGGTCTGGGAGAAATAAAAAAAAATTTAAATGTACCAGCTGCTTCTCTTCCCAGATCGTAAAAGCCGATCGAGGGAATGGGCAAAAATGCAAATCATGTTAACAGGCGATGCGGCTAGCAACCCATCACTGTATTGATTGCTTTTCCATCTTCTCGCCCACCATGACGCTAAAAGTGGCTTTTGGGTCTTGCGGCCCTGGGCTCTGCATAGAACCGCAATACCCAAAATGCTCTGTCTGCCCCACTAGGGATAAAGACGTGATAGTATGTATGTATGTATGTATGTACACACTTTTTTTACTGTTTTATTATATGTATAGATATAGATTAAAAGTGTGTTCCCACGTGAAATTTATAGAGGTCGTAGAGCAAGAGATTATTTGAAGCAGAGAATAAATATATTTTTATATAATATAACTGATAAAATTAATTATAAGTGATGAGATTTTATACGTATCAGAAGTGAAAGTGGAATTAGTCAAAAATGATGAGCAAGGAATGTCTGGAATTTTAAAATTGAATTTAGTAATGAAATTTGAAAATAGTGAAATGATAGAAAGGGGGTGGACAAGAACAGGAAGAATGGTACTTATTGTAACATCGCTACACCGCGCCTACAGACACAATTTTTTACTATTTTATTATGTGTATAGATTTTGACGCGTTAAGAAAGTGAAAATTTGCTGGGTCGAAAACAGTACCGTGTGGTTAATATGGACCGTGATATACATTGCATTAATTGTAATTCACCATTAAGTGAAGAAAAGTCAGTTACAGTGACACATTAATAGCAACATTTTACATGCAAATTAAATTAAAGTATAATTAAGTTACTTACCTTATTCTAAGCTTATATAATGAAAGAGGCAACCGCGTTTCCGGTTCTAGTACTAATCATAAATACATACATAGACTTCAGGTCTAGGTCCACGCCAGCCGCTACGCGTGTAACCTATCATACTCACGATTTTTTCCACTCGAATTTCATTTGTTTGAAAACGGTATGACGAAGTTTTAAATACCAGATTGCTTCTTTTAAATATTTTGTGTTTCTAGAAATATTATGTTTAGGTTTCTAGAAAAACCGTTTCCCGATTATCAAATCATGTAATTTTATTTTAACAGATGTTTTACTAACAATCATTTTAATTTATAGAAGTATTAAAGATAAGAAATAACCTTTTCTGTATTGCACAAAAACAACTTGACCACGGTGGGTAGGTAAGGTTCGTTAGGTTATGACCAAAACACAAGCGACCGAGTGACTTAAGCTTAGGGCGAAAGTAACACAGACACAAAAACAATTTTGCCGTGGAGTGTACGTTACATTTGTTAGATTTCTTCTGACCAAAAAATGACCGATCGAGCGACGCGAGCGGGCGACTCAAGCTTAGGGCGATAGTAACACAGACACAAAAACAACTTTGCCGTGGAGAGTAAGTTAGGTTTGCTGGGTTTCCTGAGACCAAAACATGAGCGAGCGACCGACTCAAGCTTAGAGCGAAAGTAACATAGACAAAAACAACTTTGCCGTGGAGTGTAGGTATATTAAAATGTCATTCTTCTCTTATTCCTTTCATAATATAAAAAATATTTTTTTAGAAAATAAAATATCTAGTGGTAATATCTGCGGTTCAACGTTAAGTTAAAATTTAAAACATATAGCTTCAAAAAATAACAACTATTTTGTTTCAGCAATTGTCAATTGCATTTTCGGCCAAATGAAAATATAGAAAGTAAAAAAATTAGGAAACGTTTTCGGTATATTATTAAATGTGGAATAAGCTTCCAGCTGAGGTGTTTCCTTTGCGCTACAACATGGGGTTCTTAAAAAGGTTTGTTAATAGGACTCTAAAAGGCCGGCAACGCATAGACGGCACCTCCGGTGTTGTATGTGTCCATGGGCAGCGATGACCTTTTACCATCAGGAGGCTCGCTTGCTCGTTTGCCGACTTATAACATAAAAAAATAAAAAAAATAAAAAAAAAAATATTGAAATTCGTCCAAAACCTATTCGCTTTCATGATAGGTAATCCGCTACGCGACACTAGCGAACACCATCTAGGCAGTTGGGTTTTGTAATCCAGTTTGTTCGTCATTTTATCGTCTTTTGTGACACTAGGTAGGTTTTTATACACATTTTATTTGCAGTTAAATGTTGCTGTTTAACTCTAATACCGACGATATCGACGATGTCATGACTCTCATGGCATGGGTTAAGTCTTCTATCGATAGACTTAATTACGAAGCTTAGTCCTTAATTTTCCGGCTATTGAACTTATTGAATAAAAATAAAATTTAGAAAAAAATGACAAAATCATTTATCTTTTGATATTTGTATCACTTGATGATTGTCACTTTTTTTCTATTTCTTTCGATTTCTTAAAAGGTAAATGTTTACGTCAGATCATTTACTTACACCTAAGTTTACTGCCGCTTCCTAAGCGCAAGTACAGAATAAGCGGTAACAAACTGTACTGCAGCATTTTCTCAAAAAACGGCAACTTACAATTAATTTTACTGATATTAAAATTAGATATGTGGAATTGTGGACTGAGAATACATTGTTGTGTCATAATTAGAGATCGGATATTTCAGTACATATTTACCTAAACTTCGAGGTAGTACGTAAGATACAGTGGATAATACCACCTCTTGAAGTTTAAATAAATATGCACTGGAATATCCGCTCTCTGGTCATAATTATTTATTAAGCATGATGTCAAGTTTAAAATTAATGTCAATTTGTAAATTTAGTACCTAAACATGTACAGAATGTACTTAAAATTATGACATTTGTGAATATACAAATACAAACCTTTAAGATGGACCCGCGCCAAGCTCAAGCCAGACATTTTTGTCTCTAAGTTAATCATTGGTTCCGTAATAGGCCTTATCACAAAATACTTTCTATACATAAGCTTTAAATTTTCCATCTGGTATATCAAGAACCGATTCTGACAATTTAATAAACTTTCATTTTTCGATTTAGGGATCCATTTCTGAAATATTTGGGTTTAAAGTTCAAAATTTTGTTCGAGTCAAGTGTCCCCGCCCATCTATCTGCTAAACTGATACTTAGACTTTTTGGTGGCATGAACTCAAAGTTGGCATTTACAACTATGGAACCCTACACTGCGCGTGGCCCGACACGCACTTGGCAAATTATTACTATTGTGATCGAATCGACCACACGAATTCGACCATTCAAATTGCCAGTAGGATCCCCTTAGGGAACTCACTCCTTAGGGAAACCATTCTTATGCCTGATTTTTTAGGAAAAGGGAAACGCGGTCTATATAGATTTTAGATTTTCTCTTAGACCAGCATGGAAGAATTTCTCAGATTACCAGAACAAGAAATATTTTGAAGTGAAAACTTCTTTAGCGGCGTTGTGCACTTTTTTTGGAATGGGTAAAAAATGTTAAACTCGCGTCAGGACACGTGACCTGATCGAAAATTCGTAAGACGGCGCAGGGCACTTGCGCGAATGTTCGTGTGTGTTTATGTTACAGCGTGCTACGCGCATCCATGGATGGTGACAGGCTGACAGCTGATGGCTCGACCGTCTGTGTAGTGGCCATACTTATATTTGAAAATGATTTTGTTGAAAATGAATTTGGTCATGCTTGTGACATTTGTGACAGACTGTGGTTCAGAAAAGATTTGAAATATTTTATACTGATAATTAAAGCAATTCGTGCAAAATTATTCCCTAACCATTCCAAAATATCAAAAATGCACAACGTTAATATTCATGTTTTCACTTCTGCCGGCACTCCCAGAGAGCAACCCGTCGTTTTTTTATTGATCAGAAAATATGCCCATAACATAACAATGTAATCGCTCACAACATAAAAAATATGTAGGAAGTTAGTCAAACAAAAACTTAAAACAAGTCTTTTAAACAACCGTTCAATCTTACTAGAGCTGAAGTAATTAACATTAAGAACTGAACTAGCGAGCTCTTACGCCAAGAAAATTTATTTGAGCGCGCGAACTCTAAATTGTTTGCATTCGTTAGTGAGAATGCAGCCTTTACTTCGTTACAATTTGATTAATTTTAGCAAAGCCATATGAAATTCAACTTATTCTTACTAGTTTTGACGACTTCTGTGGCCTTGTGGTCGCCATGCCAAGCTGTGCCACTTCGGAGGTTTCGGGTTCGTTCCCGGTCAGGTCAAGAAGGAAAATTATCTTTTTCAGATTGACCTGGGTTTTAGACTTTTATCTATATATATATTCGTTATATAATATAGTATCGTTGAGTTAGTTTCCAATAACACAAGTCTCCAACTTATTTTGGGGCTAGCTCAGTCTGTGTGATTTGTCCGTATATATCACACAAATCAGTAATCACAAATATATTATGAAGTCGTATGTTTGTAAAGAAATGTGTCTGTGTGTGTGTATGTTTGTTACTTCTTCACGCGCAAACGGCTGGACCATTTTTGATGAAATTAAGAATACAGGAAGCTGGCACCCTGGATTATAGTATTATTTTATATGTGTAAGTATATTGTATTGCTTTTTGTGCCGCATAATTTTTTCTGTTTATCCCTATGGTTGACTGGGAGAAAATGCTTTTAGCATTAAGTCCGCCATTTGTTAAAAGTATATTTGTACTTTGGAACAATAAAGTTTTATAAATAAATAAATTAACACATAGGCTACTTTTTCCGCGGGTAACACGGCGGGGCGCAGTTAGTTTTTTATGTTTAGTTTACTTTGTCACATTTCAGTTAATTAAGGGTCCTCCCCGCGCTAACGACCTTGAAAACACAAAAAAATTAATTGCTCTTTCTGTAAGTGAGATTATCAGAAACCCTTGTACAACTTTTTAGCTAGTATCCTTAAGTTTCATTAGAACCTCGAAAATCATTGAAATAAAATACCCTGAATTTTCCTTTGCAAAAAATACTAAAAACGGCCATTTTTGACTCTTTTTGTAAAGGTTTCTAAACCGGATGGTATTTCAATGACTTTCGAGGTTCTAATGAAACTTCAGGATACTAGCTAAAAAGTTGTACGAGGGTTTCTAATAATCTCACTTACAGAAAGAGAAATTAATTTTTTTGTGTTTTCAATGTCGCTAGCGCAGGGAGGAGCCTTAAGCTCGATGGCCCGGCAAGTGTGCGCATTCCTAGCACTTTCAAACAGTAAAGCGATCGGCACTTGGTTAAGTAACCACAATTTCTTATTTTTGCTCCATTTGACTTGAGCATCCTTGTTAGTAAAACTCTATTGTAACGCATATTATCCTCGACGACGTCAATTCAGCCTATTTTGGATCTACTACATCTGAGGGGCCCAGCGAAGTCGACATGGCTTTTACTGTGTCATCATCATCATCATCAGGTCTTTTTGTCTCCACTGCAGGAGCACGACCCTTTGTACTTCTTCTTCTTATCGTGTCTGTTAGTGACTAACACTAGTGTCAGAGTTTTTAAACCGCCTTAAGGACTTTGACATGGTTTTAGGTAACGACCAATGTCAAGGACAGTGACCGGGACCGACAGCTTAACGAGAGTAACTCTCTGTACTACCAGAGCCATACTTGGCCAGAGCAGCTAGATGACTTGGCCTACACTCTCCTCGCTGGACAGACGTGTTGGAGAGGTCCTATTGATGTTTATATACTTTGTTTAGCTTGTATTTCTTAAGATCGCCTCCTACGACATCCACAGGAGGACTTGGAGTAGCAATATTCTACTCTGCCGGAAACCAACCGTGTAATTGTATCAAACAGGATGAATCCTTCTTCAGTTGTAGCACGAGACGTTTATGCTTAGTCCTCCAGTCGCCTCTTAAGACATTTACAGGAGATGGAGTGTTCCTATTGAAGGCTGGAAGTAGAAGCGAAAGCTACGTGGCACAAGAAAACATGATAGTGTATGTATCATACAGGAAGTAAACAATGCTGTTCCGGTGAACAAGTAGAACACTTTCAATAGGTTATCTCATGAATTCGCAAGCGGAGTCGGACGGCACTGTTTACCGGACATCTGGTAAAATATTCATAGGAGACACATAGCGAACGATGCACTCCGTTCGGTAGGGGTTTGTAAAGTTTCCAAGATTTCCTCCTCCTTCATCTGCTCACTGCTGAGCGTCGTGATGTGCTTTTACCTTACTTATTTTTGAGCAGATCAAGAAAAACATTTTGTTTTCAGTTTCAGATTGTTACTTATTGATATGAATAATGAAAATAATAATATATAAATAAATATACACGGACAAATCACATTAATTGAACTAGCCCCAAAGTAAGTTCGAGACTTGTGACTTGGATTACCAACTCAACTATACTATATTTTATAACAAGTACATGTATAGGTAAACATCCAAGACACAGGACAATTTGAAAAAAGGTTTCTAACTTACCCTGACCGGGGATCGACCCCGGAAGCTCTGGGTGGCGAACTAGCATGGTGACCACTACGTCACGGAGGTCGTCATATTAACTTATTTAAAAATAATTGAGTAAATTACCGAATTGTGCAATCGTTTGTTAGGTTCAAGTGTCAGTAGACCTTTAAATCGTCCAACAGGGTTCGTTCTTGACAAATTCCAAAAAAGATTGAGATGTGTAGCAACATGTGATGTGTATTCAAAATTATCATTTCAGATGCACGACGTCAACTGTTAGACATAGGCCTCTCCCAAGAATTTTCAAAATTACCGACCTAAAGGAGCCTGCATCCAGCGCTATCCAGCGACGAATTGAGAGATTGAATTCCAATGTTTAACTTCTGTTCTGAGGTGAGATAAACAATGAAAAAATTAAATCCACTTCCACATCCAAGTAAAAAGGCTATTGTAAACAATAAACAATTCTTATAATTTCACTAAGTCTAGCAAGACACTAATTGACATAGAAACTACTAAAACAAAAAAAACTAAAAGTAACAAGTCACAAATGAGACTAAAACTAAAGAAACATAAAAATAACACTCATTGCAACAATTTTCACAGAAGCTCACCTCTCCCAATTAGAGCTACGTCGCATCTTAAAAAATTCAAAGTTCTGTACATTTAAAAAGTTCTTGGACATTTTTAATTAAATGTTTGCAATTAATTAAAAGAAACTTGGTCGGACGGCATAATCCTTGAAAGGGAGGTTTTTTGAATTAAATACTGCTATTTAAAATACATTTTTAGGGTTCTACACCAAAATAAATTGTGAAAATTTGCTCTGACCTGTATTTTACATGAATCTTTTATATTTTTATATATGTACTTGTTATTATTTGAACATTGTATTATATTTTAGTTGTGCTCACTAAATTCTCTCCATTCACTGGTTGTCTGGAAAAAATCGCTTCTAGCGATAACACCATTGTACATTTAAATTATTGTTATTTTTGGTATACAATAAAGTATAACTTAACTGACCTGATTTGATATTACATTTTGGTGTAGGAGGCGACTGTATTGAAACACGGTTGGATTAGGACTCTTTTATTAATAAGTTTCTGATAATATATATCCTCTTTTTTCTTCTTACAACTAGAATACCTATCTTACTACACTGCACTGCAACATGATTTGAAACTTAAACATTTTATAATCATAATCATCTTTATAAAAATATTAGAGGCAGCGCGCGGCTTCGCCCGCGTTATCCACTCGAGTAAAGTCGCGGGCGAGTTGCAATATAGCCTATAGCCTTCCTCGATAAACGACCTATCTAATAACGAAATAATTTTTTAAATCAGACCAGTGGTACCTGAGATTAGCGCGTTCAAACAAACAAACAAACTCTTCAGTTTTATATATAAGTATATGGATTTACTCAACTCAATAAGAAGATTTTATATATGTACATACATTCTTATCGAGTATGTTCACACTAATATTATAAAGGCGAAAGTTTGTGTGTGTGTGTGTGTATCTTTGTAACTTATTCACGCGCAAACGGCGGAACCAATTTTCATAAAATTTGGGATGCAGGAACCTGACACCCTTGATTAACACACAAGCTACTTTTTCCGCGGGTAATACCGGAAGGCGAAGCTAGTACTATCATAAACGATTCAAATGTTTTTTTTTAGTTTTATCTTCTCCACGTCACACGTCTTTTGTCTTTTGCCGTCACCTCTAATACTTATTTTATATCTGCATAAAGGCGAAAAGCGTCTTCTAAGCTAAAATTCCCAGATTTGAGCCCTTTTCTTGGATCGAATATTACTACCCGCGCAGGAGGGGGAAGTACCAAAACTACCATGGGCACATTTTAGCTTCCAAACCAGTAGAGAAACATATTTTAAATAGACAAATTGAAGCTACTATGATTGTACTGAACCCTATGTAGTTTAGCACGACTCGCACTTTCTATTGTCTGCCCCGACATCAGACTCACACTTTATTTAAGTGTCTTGTTCATTATTACTTTTACCGTTAATTGAAATTAATGAAAGTCAGTTTATTATCTTTTGTCCTCTTTGCTTGTTGGATGACATTTAAAAGAACAGTCTATAGGCAAATTGATAATATAGCCCATCAGGCTGGGTAGGGACCAATGCTGAACTGGGTATCTTTCGGCGTAATGTTTCCAGCAGTGGTCGTTCCGAAACGCTAGTACTTAGTTTTTAGCTTTTGCACTAAAATAATATTTAAAAAGAAAAGACTTTCATACATTGTGATGAAGTCCTCGGGTGCTTCCCTCCTCACCCCGCTCTCTACCCCGCGCGCCCATATAAATACGGAGGCGCGAGGACCCTCGTCCTCTTTCGACCGACTGGACGCCGGGCTGCTTCAAAGCTGAGTACTTTTGGAAATCTCTTCTGGAACAACGAATCTCGTGGCTGTGAACCTACGACCCTTACCTGTGACTTCTTTCTCATTGTATAATTGTTAAAAATTAATTAAAGAGTTTGGTCTTTTCAAATATTGTTTCTTTCAAAATAATCACTACGTCACAGTGGCGCCACAACAGAGGAGTTACCACGAGATTCGTTAATCTTCTAAATTTTATAACTGTGTTTTGAGTGCTTTATTTCGTTCAAAAGGGTATGTACTAGTGTTTGTTATTTTTTTTGGTGTTTTCATTCCGTACTCAGTGCAGTGCAGTGCATAATTATATAACATATCTAATTCCTTTGTTCACGCGGTGCTATCGTCCGTCCACGTGCTTTTGCGTGCGCGCAGCGTGGCATATCATATCCCACTTTAAACTTAATTAACCTCACGTAATAATACCCTTGCTGTTAAACCCTTTTGGACGGAATCAAATTGATTTTTTTTTTACTTTTCGCTCCACATAATTTTTCTGGTTTCGTAGCTGCTCCACACATTTTTTTTTTCGGTCACTATGGCTTATACCATAAAATTTACTTTATTAAATAAATCGGAACTCGAATATGAGGTAGAAATAAGAGGTGGTGACTCCTCAAAGTGTACTGTGGAGGAGTTACGTAAATTAATTACCAAACTTTCATCTAGTTCTCCTTCAGAGGACATTTTAGAATCATGTTTTACGGTCGAAGAGGATATTTCCGCGGTAAATAATTCCTTAATACGAGTGAAAAACAACGCGAAAGCCTTGCAATCTAAATTTGATAAAAATCTTTACTCTAGAACTGAATCTATTCTCAGCCACGTTTTTCATAGGTTATCACGCATTGACGTCACCTCAATTAGTGATACACAAAAATTTAATTCGGTCTGGAACGAGTTTCATTCCATTTCCGAAATTCTCTCGTCCTTAACTTCTTCTAAACCTGTAGTATCGAGCGGAGTCGAGTCACAGAACTCTGATGAAAAATTCTTTGATGCATTAACCTACGATCGTAAATTATTTTCTGAACTCGGTAAATTTAAATATAACGGCAAATCGTGTGTGCGCGCCTTTATCCAAAAAGTTAACGAATTTATGTCTTGTAGAAACATTCCAGATAGCAAAATCTTTTCTTTCGCTTTTGAGATATTTTCAGACGATGCACTCCATTGGTATCGTTCTATCAAAGACAGCGTTGATACTTGGGACGATCTTTGTAAATTACTTAAGCGTGATTTTAGTCCGCATAATTACGACGATAAACTAATGGCGGAAATAAGACTTCGTTCTCAGGGCGAGAAAGAGAACACAACCTTATATATAGCAAAAATGCAAGGATTATTTTCCCGTTTGGATGAGCCTGTCAGCGAGTCTGTCAAATTGAACATCTTGTTAAATAACATTAGGCCTTGTTACACTAATTGCCTTCTGACTGGGGTTGTTTCAGATATTTCTTCGTTGGTTAGCATTTGCAGAAAGTTCGAACAATATCAAAGTCGTAGTAATGATTTTTCTGAGCCACCTAAGGTTACTTCTAGTACTTTGGCGCCTGAACTGGCTTACGTTGATTCCGATTCCGCCATCGTAAATAAAACTTATAATAATAAAAACTTTTTCCGAAATCGAAATTATTTTAAAAATCCCAGTCCGGCTTCTTCTAACAATTTTTCTAAGGATCGTCAAATTAATGCCGTTGCTAATACTACTAATAATAAACAATTCTGCCTTAGATGTAGAAATGACTCGCACAATCTATCATCTTGCACTCAGCCTCGTTTTCTTATTTGCTTTAAATGTGGTTTGAAAGGTTTTAAAGTCTCTAATTGTACAAACTGTAATAAAAACAATGAACCTTCAAAAAACTTGTAAGTTCCGATTGGGGAAAGTCTAAAATAAAAACTCGAACTAGTAAAACTGAGTGGCACAATTGGCTACATCACGTATCCAATTTCTTTAATTGCCATAAACTTTCTTCAATCGTAAATACAAACACACAACCTCCCTATATTCCTGTAGTAGTAAATAAAAAAAACACCATTGGCTTACTCGATTCTGGGTCTTGCGCAACTATACTTGGTAATAATTCTCATCTTCTTTTCTTGAAAAATTTGGAATTAAGTGGTTCTAAGCCCTTGGTTTTTACCACCGCTGGTGGCGAGCAATATTCTTCACTCGGCTCAGTGGTAATTCCATTCCAATTTCAAAATAAAACTGTTTCTCTTGTTACCCATATCGTTCCTGGCATCAAAAACCCCTTGATTCTGGGTATGGATTTTTGGAGAAGTTTTGGTCTGTTTCCGGCTAATTTGGAAATCATCTCACCTCAAAATAATCACGAATCTGGAACCTCGGTAGTACAGAAGGACACCGTTAGTAAATTAATTTCATTTGATAATTTAACTGACGATCAAAGAACTACCGCCAAAAACATTATTTCTCAATTTATCGATATTTCTTATCAGAAACGCGGTCTCGGCCGTACCTCTCTCATTACTCATTCGATAGATACAGGTGATCACCCACCGATTCGGCAGCGTTACTATCGCATGTCACCAGAGAAACAGCGCATTTTGGTAAAACATGTCGACCAAATGCTTAAAGAGGACGTGATTGAACCTTCCGAGAGCCCTTGGTCTAATCCAGTGATCTTGACCCCTAAAAAAAATGGCGAACTGCGTTTTTGTCTGGATAGTCGGAAATTAAATTCTATAACAAAAAAAGATGCTTATAGTTTACCCTATATTGCTGAGATTTTGGATAACTTAAGAGATGCTAAATACATTTAGACATTTCAAAATGTTTTTGGCAAACCTTGATAAAAAAAGAGGATCGTTGCAAAACGTCATTTTATATTCCTACGCGTGGTAAATTTCATTTTAAATCTATGGCTTTTGGATTAACTAACGCTCCAGCCACCCAGCAGCGTCTTGCAGATATTTTGTTTTACGGTCCAGAATTTGAAAACAGGGTTTTTTGTTATATCGACGACGTGATTTGTGTCTCAGATTCGTTTGATAGCCATATCACACTATTGTCAAAAATACTAGAAAAATTAAAATATGCGAACCTCACTATAAATCTCGACAAATGTAACTTTTTCAGTACTAAATTAAAATACCTGGGTTATGTAGTGGATTCGGAAGGCCTTCATGCCGATCCCGAAAAGGTAGAATCGATAAAAAACTACCCCACTCCTACTAACAAAAAGGAGGTCCGTCGCTTCCTAGGCGCTGCGTCGTGGTATAGAAGGTTTATACCTAACTTCAGTGCGCTGGCATCTCCCTTGAATAAACTAACCTCTAACGGTAAAAACTCTCCTGCGTTCAATTGGTCGCGAGAGGCTGACGCAGCTTTCAATAAATTAAAGGATTGTTTGTCTTCTTCGCTGGTACTATCTTGTCCAGATTACACACAACCATTTGAAATTCACGCGGATAGTAGTGACTTTGGTATCGGAGCTGTTCTTTGTCAGGTCTTGGAGGGGAAAGAAAGAGTTATAGCCTTCAACAGCAAATCCCTTACGGACCAAGAAAGAAATTATAGTGCTACAGAGCGCGAGGCGCTTGCTGTTCTGTCAGCTATTGAACACTGGCGTTGCTATGTAGAAAATGGCCAAAAATTTATTGTGTACACTGATCACGCTGCTCTCAAGTGGTTTATCAAACTCAACAATCCTACGGGTCGACTGGCTAGATGGGGAGTCCGTCTTTCTTCCTATAATTTCGAAATAAAGCATCGTCGAGGAACCGATAACGTTGTGCCAGACTTCCTTTCTCGTTCTCCTAATGTCATGCCTATGCAATGCAACACAATAGATGGGAATGTCATTTCTACTAATGATCCATGGTATCTTAATATCTATAAAGGTTGTTCACAGTCTCCTGCCTCTTTTATAGACTATCAGGTCCTTAATAATAAATTATATCGTTTTAAAAAAAGTCTTAACCCTCTTACTAGAGAGTTCCAATGGAAAGAGGTTGTTCCATCCGAAGAGAGATCGGAGTTAATAAGGCAAAACCATTCGTTGCCCACAGCCGGTCACATGGGCATCTCTAAAACATACAAGCGCTTGGCCCTTAACTACTATTGGCCAGGTATGTATGCGGACGTGGTTAAGGCCGTCAATTCTTGCGATGATTGTATCGCTCATAAACATCAAACTCACTCCACTTTCGGTCATATGGGCGGACCAAAGTCATGTCTTAGGCCGTTTCAAACGATAAGTATCGATCTAATCGGACCCCTTCCGCCTACAAGAAAACAAAATAACTATATTTTCGTTGTCTGTTGTTGTTTCTCCAAGTATTGTTTGCTTTTCCCTATAAAGCGTGCCACAGCAGAAATAATAACAAAAATACTCGAAGATAATGTTTTCTTGGTTCACGGCATTCCTTCTACGGTCATAGTAGATAACGGTAAACAATTCGTTAGTGCCCAATTTAAAAACTTATTATCTAAATATAAAGTTCCGAACACACACTATACCCCATTTTATACGCCTCACGTTAATACGGTTGAACGTTATAACAAAACTATAAC
Organism: Acrobasis consociella; assembly: GCA_963555685.1. NCBI lineage: Eukaryota > Metazoa > Arthropoda > Insecta > Lepidoptera > Pyralidae > Acrobasis > Acrobasis consociella. Next base: position 4,427,127 of record OY743106.1, read on the forward strand.
TACAGCTATCTCCGCATTCATTGAGAACGACCACAGAGTGTGGGATACGCTAGTACCTAAAATTCAATTCGCTATCAATTGTGCGGTAAGCGAAGTCACAAACTACACGCCCTCTTTTCTTGTTTTCGGTCGCGAATTGATAACCTGCGGTTCACACTATCTAGATTCTGATCCGAACTTAATTCACGAACCACGTGACTGTTATGCGGAGTCCCTTGGTCATTTGTCTTCTATCTTCGACAAAGTACATGCATCCTTGTTATCGGCCCACGAGCGTAACTGCCAGTCTTATAATCTTCGCCGTAAGTCGGCCGAATTCAACGTTGGCGATATTGTTTGGAAGCGAACATTTTATTTAAGTGATAAAGACAAATATTTTTCAAAAAAATTGGCCCCTAAATTTATAAAATGCAAAATAGTATCAAAAAAATCTCCTTTGGTGTATAAACTTTCAGACATGTCTGGTAAGCCACTGGGCGAATGGCATATTAAAGATATAAAACAAATAAATTATAAAGAATAATTATCAAAATATAATCAAAATTTAAACAAATTAAATACTATCTTCTATAACCAATGTATAACATTTTTTTTTCTTGTACCCTATGGTTTAGTGGTAAAAAAGTCTCTCGCTTGAATCAAGTATACAGGTTCGAATGGTCTTTATAACATTGTGTGTTCACCTATTCGCTATCGAACGCATTGACACTTGCAAGCTACGACCGGTTCTTGACCTTGGCTTACCGGTTGTGCATACCACAGCTGTTCACGCACACTTGTTAATAGATAACTATAATGATCGCTTCACATTGTTATTTCATATCGCATCGCATCTAACGTTTCGCGCTATATTTTAATCATTGTTTCTGGTGCTAAAAATAAAATAAAAAAAATAAAAATAAAATTGCTCTGTGAGGTGACTCGGCTCGGCTCGTATAATGTATTTCTAACTTTTCAGGTAACCTAACTGCGATACCTAGAATGTTACTCATTCCTTTTTCTATAAATTTCAGCTGTCCTGCTCCTCCTGGGTCTCCAGAGTCCGCAGCCCCGTCGTATCCTGCCAGCTTCAGCCAGCGAGCAGACGAAGCCGAATTTTCCGGCAGGAAAATTCTGTCCCAACGAGGGGGGTGTGTGATGAAGTCCTCGGGTGCTTCCCTCCTCACCCCGCTCTCCACCCCGCGCGCCCATATAAATACGGAGGCGCGAGGACCCTCGTCCTCTTTCGACCGACTGGACGCCGGGCTGCTTCAAAGCTGAGTACTTTTGGAAATCTCTTCTGGAACAACGAATCTCGTGGCTGTGAACCTACGACCCTTACCTGTGACTTCTTTCTCATTGTATAATTGTTAAAAATTAATTAAAGAGTTTGGTCTTTTCAAATATTGTTTCTTTCAAAATAATCACTACGTCACAACATACATACATACATACATAATATCACGCCTGTTTCCCGCAGGGGTAGGCAGAGACTATAGACCTCCACTTGCTACGATCCTGACAAACCTCTTTTGCTTCATCAAAACTCATCAATCTCTTCATACATGCCCTTCGGTTACGGGTACTTTTTACCTCTCCTTTTTTTAGAACGTCTGCAATTTGGTCGCAGAAAGTTCGCCGAGGCCGACCTTTTCCTACTGTTCCCTTCACATTTGTCATATAAATATTTTTCGTCAATCTCTTTTCATCCATCCTTTCTATATGCCCAAACCATCTTAACATCCCTTTCTCTATTTTTGTCACAACATCCTCTTTTACTAAAGAAAAGACTTTCAATAAGAGATAAATTTATCCTACATTAAATAAAACAATATTTACTTTGACTTTGATGTCCATCACATAATATTGCTTTCATGTCATCGAGTTAGAGTCACTTATGCTAGTAAATGACTTTGCCAGCATATTGGAATTCTTGCGGAAACCGACAAGTTACAAGAAAATCCATGCCGCTTTGGAGCCCCAGCAGATGTTATAGCGGGCTTGACATCGTCAAGGATGATAAGCGTGCCCAATGGCGTCTATTACACGGTAGGTTTTGATGTCAGTTTTACCACAGTCAAGGCTGTGACTGACAGATAACCTACCGTGTAATGTGGTGACTGATGGTTGCATGAAATTGATTGACAATTATCTGGATATTTTGATTTTTGCACCATGCAACTGTCAATCATGACTTTTGAGTGAATGTGTAATGGCATTTTATCAATCACGCGTCAGTCGACGCGCGGACAGCGATGGATTCGGACACGGATTATGCCGAATTATAACTGAAAACTCTTGGTCCGTGGGATCCAAGTACTAAAAAAATTATTAAAATAATAACCCCTCCGCTTGTCGACGCCGCTGGTGACAAGAGGGCTGGCTCATATTTCGCGCAGAGAATTGCAGTAGCTATTCAGCGCGGGAATGCAGCCAGTGTTCTTGGCACCATGCCACATGATCAAGATTTAGATTTTTAATTTAGATTTCTACAAATTGATCGACATAAATTAAAGATAAAATAAATAATAATACTGAAAACTTCATTTCTTCAATATTTCTACCAGTAGCGAGATATCGCAAAGTTGCTCCTAGTTTTTCTTCTGGAGTAATAGCTTTTCGCATACAGGTATCTTGTTTTTTTAGGTATGGTGTTACTAAGACCAAAAGATTGTCAAAACACGCATCTTTCATGCGAAAATAATTCTCATAGTCTTTATCTTCTTTCGTACCCCGTATATCAGCCAACAAGTTTATATGAGTGTAGAAATCCCTTTTCAATAGCCAGTCTTTTACCCAAAGCCTTCTTTTTACACGTTTTTTATCCAACATCGCAACCAAAATTCCAATACAAGCTTTTCTTTTATGAATATCCATAATACCTTGGGTGAAAACTTTCATCCTCAGTGAAATTTTGGGTATGACTGACGATCAGTCGGAATAACCGTCTAATGTCGGTATATGACTGATGGAATATAATAATTCACGATTGATGGAATTGCATGACGCTTGCAGGACCGTCTAATGGACGCCTTAAGGCCATGGGAAGAGGAGAAGTAAATGCAGGAAAGCGAACACCAGGCTTCACGGTATTGCAGCTGAGGATGCAAATGAAATGCGCTAAGATAAAAGAGAGCAAATTCAAAAACGTATTTGTTGTAACATATCGAATGGAGGTCTTATCCCGGTTGCGATCTCTTATAACTGACCACTGCTAATCTATTTTGGAAGACTATTTTTTTAGCGTCTTCCAAAGAAGAGGAGGTCGTCCGTATCCAATACGTCGCTATCCGATTTAAAAAAAAAACTTTTATTGTTTGAAAGGACAAACATGTCAGGTGGTCCCATAGAAATTTAACCAAAATGGGTTGAGTAGTTTGAAGGGTGAAGACGGTATTTAGATTCGAAAAATTATTTCTAAACTACCTAATACATAACGGCAAGCGAAACAACACTGCAATTGTTTTCTACTAGCTTTTACCATACCACATATGGGTAAACAAAATATTACCATCATTCACACAAACAAACGCATTAACAATTAGAGTGGAGTCGAGTGGTGCTGGCCCGATAGCTAACTTTCCAATCTGTATGCTAATTCCAGTTATAAATTGGGAAGATGAGGGGGGAGGGGTCTAATTAATCCAGATAGTTCGCCCGCCATGAAAGAGATTCGTGGTCTTTGGCAAAGATTGAAAATCCATTTCTAAGTTTTCCGAGTCGATGAGATTGAATTTTTATAAAGGCTTGGCTTAATTTTTAACCCCCTTCAAAAAAGGTGGGTGTTATATGTTTGCTGCTAGTGTCTTTCTGTCTGGGCATCGTAGCGCTTGAACGTTTGGATCAATTTTGATGAAGTTCCCTTGCGGTGGTTGTTTGATGAAAATCAGTTCGGCAGTTCAAAAGTTATTGGGGATTAGCGTTTAAAAGTTGGGGTTTTTGCAGTTTTCCTGGCAAATAATAGATGGCGCTACAAATATTGAGTCTATTATTTAATTCCTTCGCTCATCATTAGATGGCGTTTACATATGAAACTATTGAAACGGTCTTTTTTTGACTGGCTATATATAACATGGAATAAACTTGTTTTTAAGTTTATCATTATTTTACAGCCCAGGTACATTAAACCACTGCTGACCAGGAATCAGGCCTCTTTCAATATAAATGGGATTTGCTCATAATCACTACAATAGGTTTAAGCATTCATACGCAAGTGAACCCCGCCCGTTTGATTTAAACTTTTGATCGATGCGTTAAGAATCAAAATAGTGATAGTTTGCTATGCTATCCGCATCGCCTATTAATATGATTCACATCCTCGCCCTTTCCCTCGATCAGCTTTTACAATCTGCGGGAGAAAAGAAGCTTTTAATACTTTTCTCTTAGACCAGTATGGAAGGAATTCGTAATTGTTGTAAATAAAATCTCAAAATCTCAGATTAAATAATGCGGGGTGCGAATTCAAATTATAATTAGGTATGAAATCGGTAACCAAATCGATTGTGCCCGACATCCACGGCGATGCAGCCATTCGTCTATGCAGCCCTTGCGTGCGACACGCCATGTCAAAACACAACCTGTATATCATCGAAACTATCACTGACCAAACGAGCAAATTCAAACTCTATTCTATTAACCATAAAGCTTAATTCCAAATGTGCAGAAACAGAGATAGGGCGTTATGATTTAGAGTAAAGTGGAGTCTTATCAAGTTACTTGTGCAATTCGCTAGGTGAATTAAACGTATAGGTCGCTAGATATTGAGTATTGTATTTGCCGAGTTTTACTTTTGTTTTGACTTCTTTACGTAACACGAAACTTTGATAAAACTGTTATATTTGCACTTTGGCTTTTGAATTTTTAAGCCGGCTATAAAAGGTGGTTCAACTTATACGTCACAGCAGTAAAACTCTATGCTTTCTGAGCAAAATTGTGTTACAACACGTTCGTTCACACACGATGCACCCATGTGCATGTGTGTAAAATATAGGGCTAAAGTAAATTGACACATTATTTTATTATACTTACATGTAAACCTTTTTTAGGGTTCCGTAGTAAACAAGGAACCCTTATAGTTCGCCATGTGTGTCTGTCAGTCTGTCCGCGGTTTTACTCAAAGAGTACTAGGAAACGTAATTTGGCATGGGTATGTATATTAATCATGCCGAGACGGTGGTAAAACACAATCTTAAAACATTTTTTTTTGAGCATACAATTAAAGTGGAAGTCATTCTTTAGGTTTCTGTAGGAAACAAGGAACCCTTATAGTTTCGTCATGTCTGACAGTCTGTCTGTCTGCCCATTTCTTAAATATTTGGTTTTATAGTGCAAATTGTTGTTAACGGTTATACGTGGACACGTGAAAAATTCACAGCTGTGAGTATATTATATCGAGGTTTAAAGGAAAACTATCAGTGCTAAGTAGGGTTTACAACATAAAAAGTATAGGTGAACAACTTATAAAATGTACTCGGAAAAGGAAAATTTAATACCAATTCAATAGATACCTAGTTTTTAGAAGTTTTAGTGGCGTCAACTCAAAGTCGGCATTTGCAACTACGGAACCTTCGACTTCACGTGGCCCGACACGCACTTGGCCAGTTATATTTTAATTGCCTTTGGGCAAATATAAGGCACCTACAAACGAAAGCTGACTATGGAGAACAGGTCGCTTTGGGCACTTGATATGTCTGGAATCTGGGCCTACATCGGAGTTTGGCCCGTTAGCCGCGTGGGTTTGTGGCTTTCTAACTATGAAGGCCTTTGCAGGTCAGCGTAAGTATGTAAGGTACGAATTACGGCCCAAATTAAGCTACAGTAAGGTCGATTTTATTATTTCTCTTTTACCGTTACCTTTGAGGGTATCATAAACAATTTTTAACAATTAACAAATGGTAACCATTTTAATTTGCGTCGTCACTTGTCTTCAATCCGGAAACAGATGACTTTTTACATATTTAATCTATCTATACTATTTAAGAGCTGTGCTCTTGTCAGTGGAGATATATTAAATCAGAAATCTTTATTTGCCAGAATACACGTTATAAAATAGGTGGTCGGTACAAATATATATTTATAATATATATTTACTGTATGCCACCTGCAAATAGACTTAGTAAGTCAATTATTAATAAACAACGAAATTAGTAAATCATACAATTTAAATATGTCACCCTAAAGCTTAAAATTCATTGACGACATTTAATTTCATTTATATTAATGACAGACCAAACATAAGAGTAAATGTAATATAAATATTTAGAAACAAATTACACAGATTGAGCCCCAAAGTAAGTTTGAGACTTGTGTTATGAGATACTAACTGAACGATACTATACTTGCCCTAACGGCGTTAAAACCCGGGACCTCTGGATGGCGGACTAGCATGGTGATCACTGCGGCATAGGAATCGTCGAAGAATAATTATCTAATCCTAATAATAAATAAGATGGCAAATGCCATCCCTATTATCCAATACGGACATGTCACATGAATGTGTTATACAAGTTTGCTCTATCAATCCTCACCTGACTTAACTCGCTGTCACCAGCCAAACTTTGCCGAACTCAATCAAATTACAAGTTGATGGATGTGGGGTTGACAATTTAGTGATACCCTGCGTGAAATAACTTACGAGTTTACAACCTACTCAACCTACAACGGAATCTCCAACTTACTTACGGCAGCCTCTCTTGCTGACGTCCTCTGCTTTCCTGTTGTAGCTGCCGTTTTTGCCCATCAACTTGCCCCTTGGCAAAGGGTTCCCCTAGCTGTCTCCATAGAATTCTGTCCCTTGTTTTTCTTCTCCAAAACCCCGTTTTCCGGTCTCGCACCACTGGCCAGACGTAGCAAGTTCAGTTCAACTTTTAAAATATATTGAAAATTATTTAAAAAAATTGTCTTCTCATTCAATTTCCATTTGACTGAACGCTAAATTGTATATGGGAAGCCGGTGTTTTTTCATTTTTCGATTATTGTTTTTATGTAAAGTAGTTTAGTATCACGGAAAAAAGTGTGCCAAAAGTTTTCCGGTGTTTAGAAAGTAACTCTGTGTAAACAAAATAGAATTTTAATGTCACAGTTTTTACATTCAAAACACCTTTGACCTTTTCCTCAAGTTAATTATGATATTAAAAGCTTCCGAAATCCCGAGACGCTTTAATTAGCCAAGTATATAAACTCATTTGCTAGCAAAAAGGCGTTAATCCAAATTAAATCGCAAGGTACAAGGAATGCCATTGATGAAAATATCTATAGATTCACCCGCCAGTGACCCTTAACGTCTTGGCATACGCGTGCGGTAAATGCCTGAACTTCATGATCATTTCATCATGGCGACCTCCGTGGCGTAGTGGTCACCATGCTAGTCCGCCACCCAGAGGGTCCGGGTTCGATACCCGGTCAGGGCAAGTTGGAAAATGGCCTTTTTCAAATTGTCCTGGGTCTTGGATGTTTATCTTTTATCTATATATGTATTTGTTATAAAATATAGTATCGTTGAGTTAGTATCCCATAACACAAGTCTCGAACTTGCTTTGGGGCTACCTCAATCTGTGTAATTTGTCCCTATATATTTAGGTATTTATTTATTGTCTTATGCTGGGAACACACCACGCCAACGAAAGGCAACGAATATACCTTCGTCTCGTTTAAAAAAAGAGATGCAGCACATTCGTTGGCGTTAAGTTTGACACGGTGTGTGTACGCAGCAATAGGGTTAATCAAATTTAAATGAAAGAATATTTTGCTACAGTGACCTTATTAAAAATCTAGCTAAGTATACAATTTGCAAATTTGACAATCCCACGGGAATATCACATTTTTTCTAATCATTTCTAATCCAGTGCCGTTTTGACATGACAGCGCAACAAAAATTCGCATTTATCTATACACAGGATTATATTCTAAGAATTTAGATAGACATGTTAGGTAGGATATTAAAAGGAAGATTAACTATCAAAAAATAAGACTTCTTTCTAGCTTGAGACACTTTTCATGTAGTATGTGTGCGTAATGGGACATCTTGGGAAAATGTTACATCTTTGACAGGAAGTCATTATTAATTTTGCGCGAAATAAGTATTTTTATTTCGGCTTTTTCTTTGCTCGTTATATGTAAGTTATTCTTCTTATCACAAGTTATTCTTAGCTTATCTGCACTAGGTTTTTAATCAGGTATAACATGTATATTTTTTCCACTTATTTCGGTTTAAAACTAAACCAAAGCAACGATTTTAATTATATTCTTTAAAATAGAAAGAAAATCCTTAAAAATCATTAACAAAAGCAACTGATTTGAAAACTGCTTCGATTATTTCAAATTCTTACGAGGTTTCCCTTCCCTAAAAGAATTTGTGGTTGATTTACGACGAGCATTTCAGTTTATGAGTCAAATTGGTCTACAAGCTCAGTTGGTATGTAAAATACACCCTACCTTGTGTAGTTTGTCCATTTATTGCAGTCGCGTCGCCGAGCCAAACTTATTGCTATGTAATAGGAATTTACGACTCCCCCGCGTCTCGACACTTTCCCTGCATTATACACGGGACACGTAAACTGTGTATAAATGTGTGCTCTACGGGTATATGCAGTATAACATAACATAATAATAGGCAGAACTGGGAATTCGTCTTAAAATTTTACTCATCTTTTCATTGAAAAATTCGTAGTTAAATTAAAATGCATCATGTGGCTCAGGGGATACATGAATTTTCCGGGGTCCAAGTGCAGTCCCCATTTATAAAAAATAATTTATAGAAAACGGAGATATCATTTAAAATTTTGTCTAAACCACCAATCTAACTTCTTGTATATTTTACGATTATATGGAAGTAACTCACCTAATTACCATGATTACAGTATGAACAACCCTACATAATCTTTACCGGGGTTGTCACAAGCATATCAAATCGGCTGCCACACGTCATCATTAAGGATCAAAGGAATCGGATGTTTGCCGCCCATGGCTTTGATGTTAACGAATCTGAAACAGGGCATCTTTTCCGCTATTACTGTTGTTCGGTTGGTTGGAGACGAAATAGGCATGATACTGGATTTTTTAACAATTAAATTAAAAAAAAATTTTTTTTATTTTTATTGTGCGGCCAAAATACTTACTAAGATAAATGAAATAAGCGCAAACTTAATGTAGGTAGTTGCGTCGTTTTATTACTGAGTTCCATCGACCACCTTCCGTCTCCGTGATCAGACCCTAGGCATCGTCTTCCATAAAGTGTTCGTCAAGACAAATCAAACGAGTCCTAAAAATGAGGTTATGTTGTTTTATAAGTTACTTCCGTCGAATATCTCCCGACCCCATCATCAGAACAGCTCACTTACTTTATAATGTTGTATTGTCATCCGACTTACACAAGTGTACAAAATTTCTGCAAAATCGGTTAGGGATAACTGGTTGAAAATTTAGTTGCAAGATTTGACCTAAACAAGCATTCATACATACATAACAAGATACATTGCAAGTTAAATAAAAGCTTATAAAAAATTATCGCATATTACAAAAAAAAACGGTCTAATTGATAACCTCTTTCTTTTTTAAACTTGGTTAAAAGTACTTACAATAATTGCAACCGTCTGCGACTTTCCGAACTCGCCCGTTTACTTAAGCTTAAGTAAAGTACGAGCTTATTTACGGAAATCCATTTACCGAATTAGTTTCAGATTAATCGCACTAACGATTGCCGGAGGAATAATGATAACTTCCTTTTTAACCGAAATCCGACTGACCGAGGAGGTTATCAATATGTCTCGATCTTTTATTTATTTTTTACTAGATGTGCCTACCACGGGCTTCGCTCCCCGTATGAATTTCAGGATAAAAACTATTATTTTTACTTCCACGGGTCTTAGACGATGTTCATACCAAATTTCATTAAAATCGGTCCAGCCGTTCAACGTGGTTGCGTGACCAAATACTAAGCCAAGGGCAATAGGGATTCATTTTTATATATATAGATAAATGCATATATATAGATGTATGTTAACCGATTGTTCGAAGACACTTCGACCGATTTGGATAATTCTTTTTTTGTTTGAAAGGGCATATTTGTCAGGTGGTTCCATACAAATTTTATCAAAATCGTTTGTGTAGTTAGGGAGTGAAGCGTTTTTTAGTTTTGAAAAATTCTAGAGGACTGTAGTGCTTTCTAATAACCCTCTATTTACCAACAAGTCAAATCAGATACTTTTTCTAAACGTCAAAACAAACATTTTTATGTGATCTATATTAAATACAGGCAGACCTGTATTTCATACAGACGTCATAGTTTTTTGGAGTCAAATAGCGCTCTTTATTTTTTTGCAATAATAGATCTAAAATCACATTAAAAATACGGAACCCTAATGAATAGGATCATGACAAGTGACATTATTTTGTAACATTTTATTTCCATAATACCAAATAATTTATTTTTGACCCAGGAAAATACCCAAATGTGACGTAAACAAAATTCTATTTATTTAAAAGTTCTACTTCATACTTGAACTTCGCTTAAGCAGAAGCTGTCACAGGATTAAAGTTAGTACGTGAGGTGCTTACGTATACTCTGGAGAGTGTGTGAAACACGTACCTACACATGGTTAGATTAAACGTTTAGATCTAAAAACCAATGGAGATTCTATGCCGTTTTTACAACTTTGCCCTTTAAACTGGTCTAGAAGATGAGAAAAAACATAGAATGTACTAACTGCAGTGCTTTGAAACTGCCTCCGTGGTGTAGTGGTTAGAGCGGCTCATACCCGGAGGTCGCGGGTTCGATTCCCGGCGGGGGCAACGACTTTGTGTTGTTGTCCTAGTTTGGTTAGGACATTGTAGGCTGATCACCTGATTGTCTGATAAATAAGATGATCCGTGCTTCGGAGGGCACGTTAAGCCGTCGGTCCCGGTCACTGTCTTTGACATTGGTCGTTACCTAAAACCATGTCAGAGGCCTTTAAGGCGGTTTTAAAACTCTGACACTAGTGTTGGTCACTAACACACACGATAAGAAGAAGAAGAAGAAGTGCTTTGAAAGACATGTATCGCAGTCGTCAAGGTATTTCCTTTAGGCAGCCTAAAATCTGACACCAGTGTTGGCCACTTACACATGGTTGTCATTGCTTGATGATATATAATCAATTAAAGGTATGTCAAATGTCTTTATAAAAATTAAAAGGCTGTTAGTTTTGACACGCACACATTCGAAAGGAAGAAGGAAGTTTTAAACACGTTTACGACAACTTTACAGTCTTCAAATCTCCAAATAGATGTTATAAGTTCCCGTGTAATGCTTGAATGTCTTGTTTACATGAAATTCGGTTTCTAGTAAAAGTCGTGTCGGTAAACATTCATTGCATATTGTACTTCAATTCGTTTCACGAAGTATGTTTGTTTTCGTATGTAGTCAACACTGGTGTCGGATTTTTCATCTGACGAATAACGATTATGTCCATCTAATTAAAAAACTTGCATAACGACGATAGTGCCTTCGAGGCAATATTATCACTGAGCTTTGACCTATTTGTCTTGCTGCAGCACACACATGCTATTGATTTAAGGTTGTGTATTTATTTTTAAGCTTGTGTAAGTATATCTTACTAAAAACTGCTGTGTGGTTTTTGGCAGAGTAGAATAGGACCACTAACTCTTCCCGTGGATGTCGTAGAAGACGACTTAAGGAAAACATCAATAGGACTTCTCCAATAAGTCTGGCCACCATGGAAAGTGTAGGCCAATTCCTCTGGCTGCTCTGGCTCTAGTACTTTGGAGAGGGTCGTGCTCCTGCAGTGGAGCGGAGACTAAAAGACCTAATGATGATGATGAAGTGTATCTAATGTATGTATATGTTAATTTTTTGTGTTTGTGTCGGTAGTGACAAATAAACCATTTATCTAGGTATCTATCTATCTATTTATAGTGAAACAAAAGTCAATTTAGATGACTATCAGTTAAAGAAATTGTATTCGTCAGTGTATAGTGGCCCGGCCACTTTGGCCTATTGCCTGCCATCAGACTGGAACGTCATAGTAATGAAATTGAGTCTGTAAACAGCTGATGTCTGCGGATAACGAGAAATTGGAGTATTCACTTATATGGTATGGAAATGGACGCCATTATTTCAGCCGATATTTCAGCGGCAACGTTCATGCATGTTTATTGACCTCCGACGCAAATAAAGGAGGGTTATAAGTCTGACGTGAATAACAAGAAATAAATAAATATATAGGGACAAATAACACTCATTGAGCTAGCCCCAAGTAAGTTACTAGAGACTTGTGTTATGGGATACTAACTCAACGATATACATATATTGATAAACATTCAAGACCCACGACAATTTAAAAAATGTCATTTTGTAACATGCCCTGACCGGGGATTAAACCCGGAACCTCTGGTGGCGGACTAGCATGGTGACCACTACGCCACAGAGGTCGTATGTTTGTGGCATTTGTAATTCTCCAAAACGAAAAATATTATTACGTTTGAAACTTAGGTGTATGTTTGAAGCTTTAAGAGCTGACACGTGGCATATTACGAGTACTATGTTGCTGTTTTACCGATGGAGCGGTTGTACGAATTTTAAATGAAAACTTTTTATTCGGTCAAAAATGTAAAAATATGGAAATATTCAAAGAATATTCAGTACCTAAGTAAGTATCGTGTATTCATAAAGAAATACTGCAACTTTACGGTTATACATCGTGATGTCAAATATTACAGTCAAAATAAAAGCACAAGCAAAACTGAACTTTAAAAAAAAACCTATTTTTCTTTTTTTTTGTACATTGTGCAAATGTTTCTTAACTATACAATACGATACAAGAAACATTGGTGTATCAAAAGACATTTACAATTTCGTTATACCTACTTAAAAATAAGGACAACGTTTATGAGGTAAGTAACTACAATTGTAATTATCGCCGATGTAATTTCTTAAAGACAACCAAAAAGAGAAGGATTGCAAAATTTATTTATTTATTTACTACGACGCAGATCGTTTTTGGGTATCCACGAAGTTTATTTATTTATTTATTTATTTACTAGCTGAAGCCCGCGACTTCGTTCGCGTGGACTTTATGTCTCTGGAAAATGCTCATTAGGCTGAACAACTTTTACTAAGGCGGCATTTTTATATCTCTTTTTATAGTTTAGCTGGACCATTATGGTTCAGCATCAGGCGTTCCATTTTCCAAAATCATTTATATCCTATATGTTGCTCAGGCTTAATAGCTATATAACAAAAAAAGTTTCATTCGAATCCGTCCAGTATTTCCGGAGATTAGCGTGTACAAACAGACAAACAGACAAACAGACAGACATTTTTTTTTAATTCTTACTCTATTACTACGTCTCCATCGCCCCCAATATTTTTTTTGGAAATATATTTTATGTACAGACACACTTTTTTTACTGTTTTATTATATGTATAGATTTAACCTTTATTGTACAAAATACAATTTGTATGGCACAATAGGCGGACTTAATGCTAAAAGCATCCTGAAGTTATCCTGTGAACCCATTTTTAGGGGACATTTTGCTAACGTGACCCGCCCAATCCCACTTCAACTTGGCAGTTTTGAGGCCCACATCGGCGATGCCAGTGTTATAGTTAGGGAGGCGAATAGGGGAATTTTCTGCAATACTCGAGCGTGGCAGTTTAAGATATGAGAGATACCTTAGACCTAATAGAACAACCTTGTAAAGTATTTAGCTCTATATGTAGTGACGCGCGCCTAGGATCGACGATCAGATTAGTTAAAAAAAAATCGATAGTCTGAAATACTCGAGCGCATCAGATTAAGATATTGGGGGTTGATTTTAGTGTTTAAAGACTAAATTTAACTAATCTGACGATAAGTCCTTGACGCGGCCGAGTTACAGGGTCGCGAACTTGTAAAAAAAAAACGTTAATCCGGCATTCTCGAGCGCGATTTTTTTATTATTTATTTTGAAGAATATAATCTAAAACTTACTAAAAATACAAAATCTGCCGGTTTCCGCATGACCGGAAGTGTGGAGGAGCTATTTCGTGTTCCTAAGAACGCGTTGCGGCATATAAGTCGCGAACGATACATTTTACAAAAAAAAGTTTAAATAATCATTTACGTTGGTTGTATCTATCGCTTTATTGTCATTCTTAAATTCCCCGTTTTATCAAGGAGAAAGAAAGGAAAAAAAAGAAACCAAAAAACCTTTTTCGGTCAGATTAAGAGAACCCACCAACTTTTTTGTCAGATTAAAAAAATATGCTTTCAGGATACCGAGATAAACCTCCCCTATGAAAATCTGACGCGCTCGAGTATTTCAAAAAAACTTTTTTTTTTGCATTTTCAAAAATTCATCGTAACTTATCGTCACGCCGAAATCGTCAGTTTTTTTAAAGGGAGCTTCCTTGGGACCTACTTAACACCCCTTCTGAAAATCTGACGCGCTCGAGTAAATTTTTTTTTTTTGCATTTTTGACTACTTCACATGCCTACCCCCACCACGCAAACCGGCAGATTAGTATACCGTTGTTATCAGAGGCACTTGGGGCATACGTGCTATGAATATCTGACGCGCTCGAGAATGCCCAAGTAACTGTTTTTTTTAACATTTTTGAAAAACCGTACACGCCAAACCCACCGCTAAAATGGTTTTTACCATACGAGCTTTTCTTTTCGAAATTATTTTATCTTTCGATTTTGATAGGTCTCGACGGCGCCGTTGAATTACGCCATTTACCTACCTCGCCTCCCTAACCATTAGAACGGAGTGTGACATTATGTACTCTGTCTCAGGGGTAGGCCTAGAAAGCGTTGACGCGATGACTTGGAGGCCTTCCAGCTTGATTGGTCAGACAGAAGTAGCTCTAGGTAGAGATAAATAGGAGAGACCTTAGCCCTGCAATGGGACAGTTAAAGTTAATTTAAAAAAATACTAGAAAACCAAAATTCTTTATTATAGTTTAGATTATGTCGTTATTACATCATAACTTAAATTTAATCTACAAAAAAATTATAAAAACTAGTTTAGTTTAGTTTAGAGTTTAATTTAGATTTTAATTATTTATTTGTATTGTATGCTGTTAGTTATCCATAAACAAAAACTAGTAACAAAGTTGCTGACATAGACGGTGAATTGCCTAATAGTTTTATAAGGTAATTCACATAGACGGTGAATCACCGAATAGTTTTATTAGGTAATTCACCGTCTATGTCAGCAACTCAGGTCAGCAATACCACTCTCGTACGTCGTTCAAGTGATAGCAGCTGTCTACTTTAGCAATACCATATCGTGCAAGGGGTAGCGGCCTCATATAAAGCGTTTACGACTTTCCTACAGATACCCCAAGACCAGGATAAGCCCGTGTGTGGGTACTGCGTTTTATGGGGGCAAGGGTCAATACAGTGCAGAAGTAGGGATTAAGGTTGTTCTAATTAACACATTCACGGACACTAAGCCAGACACAATAGAAATAACAATTGAATTACGTCCACAGCCGTAAGTGTCCGTGAATGTGTTAACAAGTCTTTTATATTGGAATCAGCTGGGAAGGCTTTAATATTATCTTTCTACTTAGATACTATAAGGTACTGCCGGGTGACAAGGCCCACTTTTTTACAAATTGAAATAAAACCTTTATTTTACCACCCTAAAGGAATAAAAGGTTTACAATAAAAGCTAAGATTATTTCAAAATCCAAATAAATGTAGTTTTTAAAGCTATGATGACTATATGTTCGTTTTTTAAACAATTTTAAAAACCTCTATTTTGGGCTTTACTGAACATGGTCTGGTTAATAAGGCCCTTGGCGTTTTCAAGCCGTTTGGCGCAAAAGTAAGTATTAAAGACATCAAAAAAGTATAAATAATGAAGAATGTTATATTCATGAACTTGATAACAGCAATCAGTTACTAAAATTATCAATATTTTTTTAGAAAAATACTCTTTTACACTGTGTAAGAAAACAGCCCAGATATTAGATTTTTAGGTGTTAAGTGTATAAATGTTAGTATTTTACTTTAAAATAATGTTATTCCTGCTAGAATTAAGTAATTATAGTCAAAGATTTTTGATTTATAATTTTCATAAATTGGGCCTTATCACACATATATGGTTAAGAAGGCCCCTATTGTGTGTAACAAGGCCCTGCAAATTAGTTTATTCTTTAATATGAATTAAGTTAGTCAGGATCGTAGCACGAGGAGTTCCATAGTCTCTGCCTACCCCTGTGGGAAACAGGCGTGATATTATGTGTGTATGTATTAATTAAGGGTAGTCTGTTTTCCTATTACTTTTGAAATAACGCGTGATTTTAAATCATTTCTTAAAGTTCGTCTGGGAATGTAGTATTTTTTAGCTGCAGCGCGTTGAGTTAGACAATTTGTTTAAACTGCTTCAATAGCAGATTTTAAATTTCCTTCACACCAACTCCCCCGCTTCTTCTTCGGGGAAAACATTTAATGATCTAAGAACAAATAAATAAAAAACATAAATGTATCTATAAGTTGTGTGTATCTATAAGTAAGCACTGTACATCAATAAAAACATTTTTTTTTAAATTTATCACTCATATTATAACAACATTAAGGGGCCTTGTTAGACTGCAGTAGGGTTGGAAGGCCCAGTCGAGTTTTGTAAGGCCCCAAGCAACAATTTTGTTGGGCCTTCCTAAACGCGTGGGCCTCGCAACACACATTGATCATTTTAGAAATAAATACATATATAATAGCAGTTGGCTATGTTAATATCAAAAGAATAATGATCAAATAAACGCACTTTACAAAAATTTACTTACAAATCATAGTATAAACAAGTGAAAACTAACGTTTTGTGAGAGCAATAATTAGCTAAATGAGTGGCCGTGACCAAAGTCAGCGAACAACTGGCCGTCACTGGCGAAATGGTGGCCACGCGCTGCCGGCTGCTGCATTCTTGCGTTCCTATTGGTCTGTTTCACACGTACCATGAAGTTGGCGCGAGTCAAATGTATTTTAAATGGTTTTCTGCGCTTGGGCCTTGCAAAACTGTGGGCCTTGTCACCCGGCAGTACCTTATATAAATAAGTACTAAAAAGTTGAAATTTGGCATGCATATGTAAATAAAATATTAAATAAAAAATTTTTTAGGTTTGCTTCCGTACCTACATGTAAAGTGGGAGTAAATTTTATTTTTCTTCACTAACCCGTCGTGTAGGGTATCGTTGAATAGGTCTTTCAAAATTATTGAGAGGGTGTCAACACCATTTTTTGATGTGACCACCATGATTTAAATCAATTATTCAAAAAATATTTGGTTTTATACTACACTGCGCGTGGCCTGACACGCACTTGGCCGGTTTGATTATTTTAATCGCACTCGCAGTCTTTATCGCACTGCCCTCTCAGTTAGGGCATTTTCATAATGTCTTATTAATCACTTGTTCCATAACATATGTAATAGGAGAACAACATGGCAGTGTCAGGGAATAGAAATTTGCAAAAAAAAATCCACAAAGTGGGATAGGACAGGCCGACAATTTTGAAAAAAAAAAGCAAAAAGAAAATTACTATATCTCAAAACTATTGAGATAAATATTTGAAATTCAAATTGTGTATTCCCGAAACGCCTAATTGTAAGGTTCCGCAATCTTAACGAAAGAAAAAAAATCAAAATTTGCCTTTCATTTGTGCAAATTTACAGTGTCAAAGGACTTTAGGGTTTCCGCCGCGCATTCAATTTTAAGTTGAATTTATTTACATTTTTTATTTTTATTTCTTTACTCAAAACATACTTGTAGCTAAATTTACATAGTTTGGGTTGAAAGTTACTTTGAGGACAATAAAAGTTTTAAGGGTGCTGTAAACCTACGCGTATGAGCAAAAAGCTTTTAATTACAAGAAAATTACATAATGTTATTGTTAATAAATAATTAATTCGAAAATTTAGACTATTAAAGAACAAATAAATGTTTATTTACAATTAATATTAACTGTTTTGAATTATTTTTAAGTTTCTTTTCTGTTTTTCGTATGTGTAAGTGGCCAACAATGAATAATAAAGAATAAGAATAAGAATAAGAATAAGAATAAGAATAAGAATAAGAATAAGAATAAGAATAAGAATAAGAATAAGAATAAGAATAAGAATAAGAATAAGAATAAGAATAAGAATAAGAATAAGAATAAGAATAAGAATAAGAATAAGAATAAGAATAAGAATAAGAATAAGAATAAGAATAAGAATAAGAATAAGAATAAGAATAAGAATAAGAATAAGAATAAGAATAAGAATAAGAATAAGAATAAGAATAAGAATAAGAATAAGAATAAGAATAAGAATAAGAATAAGAATAATCTTTATTGAATATTTCTCAACACACACATGCTATTTAAACTAAACATAAACACACAAAAAACACATAAATTTATTATAAAACAATAGTCTGTGTGAGTTGCAGCAATTCAAAGGGTCAAAGCTCAGCGTAAACCTTTACTTACAGGAGTAAGTAAAGCGCTGGTTTTCTGCTTTGACCTGAAATTATCGACTACCTTTGTTATTAGTTGGCACAAGAATAAAACTATGAATGAAATTATGAAATGAAAACTATGAACATATTAAATATTAAATAAAACAAAAATAAAACAATGTTATTGATAAGAGAAATGGTGCTGAGATGAGTGATGTGTAAGTAAAATGTGTGATTGATGTGATGTGGTGGACTGTATGTTCGGTATGTGTTATCAGAACAGCTAGACTTTTACACAGCAAAATCCGCCATCGACCAACCTCGTGGTAGACCTACAATTTGTTTATTCAAAAGAAATTGTTTGAATTTTCGTTTAAAAGAATATTTGGACGATAACAACCTTATCGGAGGAGGAATGTTGTTCCAACATTTGGTTGATAGATAGCGGAAACTGCCGGCAAAAGCTGCTGTTTTGTGTGAGTGACCTGCTAAGATATCACGCTTGGATCTAGTGCCATACCTGGTGTGAAAAGGTGAAAAATTAAGTTTAGTGAAAAGATAAAAGGGCTTTTTAAATTTAATTACATCAAAAAGAAGAGATGCCAGGTGTAAGTGTCTTCGAGCAGTCATTTTTAAAGTTGAGGCTGCGTTTAAGTAGGGGGTGATTCGACTCCTCGGAGGTATGACATAACAAAAACGACAACAAGCATTTTGTACCCTTTGGACGAGACGGCTCGTTTTAGACAACAAACGGGGTCCATAGATTAGATCTGCATAGTTCAAACGAGACAGAATCAAAGATTCACAGAGCATTATTCGATTTTTCTCGCTCAGAAAATGCCGGATACGATATAACATTTTAAGTCGGTAAAAACACGACCTAACCAAACTTTCAACGTGTTTTTCGAAGCGTAATTGGCTATCAAGAAGTATTCCTAAATTTTTTGCTTCGTCTGTACGGGCAATGCTTTTACCACAAACTTGAATTTTAGGATCAGTACTGAGGATTTTTTTAGTTTGAGTTTTTGAACCCAGTATAATGAATTTAGATTTATCTGGGTTAAGTACAAGCCCATTTCTGTCTGCCCATCGAGCGACGCCTTCTAAATCCTCATTTATCTTTGCTTCAGCATTTTTAAAATCCTCAGGCTTTGCTGAGATGTATAACTGGACGTCATCAGCATACAGGTGGTATTTGCAGTTCTTAATAGAGCGGACAAGATCAGCGCCGTATATAATAAAAAGCAGAGGACCAAGAATTGATCCCTGTGGAACTCCACGATTTATAGGTTGAATGTCAGAAAATACACACGAGCCATTCTCCTTTTCAATTTTGACACTCTGGGATCGACCTTGAAGATAATTAGTAAACCATGCCAAGGAATCATGATCTGCACCGTAATAAGATAATTTAGAAAGTAGCAGCGGAATAATTATGCTATCAAAAGCACGAGAAAAATCTAACAATACTAGACAAGTACCATTGCCCTGATCTTGTTCAGATAAGATATTATCTACGACGTCCAATAGTGCAGTAACGGTACCCATACCCTTTCGGAAACCAGATTGATAAAGTGGTAAAATATTATGAGATTCCACAAAGTGACATAGTTGTATGTATATTGTTTTTTCCAGCAATTTTGATAAATAGGGTAGGATACTTATAGGACGGAGATCTTTAGGTTCGTTTGGATTATCAATTTTAGGCAAAGGTGTAACTAAAGCAGATTTCCATATACTGGGCACCTTACCAGTCAGAATGGATTTGTTTATCATATGTGTGATAATAGAAAGCGTGCGAGGTAGCGTTAATAGTATCATATCCCTACTAATACCTTCGGCACCAACAGCATTATTAGTGATAGATATAATAAGTTTAGCAACATCATTCTCCTCTACTGTTTTCAAAGAAAAAGTAGACTGACTGAATTTATTGGAATTGAAAAAGGAAAATTCAGACGGTGGAGCAGTGCCACAGCCCGGAACTTCAAGGAAACATTTATTTATAGCATTTGCATCGATCAGGTGTTCGGGAAGTAAGTCATGTCTCTTTGAGTCTTTTATGGGTATTGTTTTTTCAAGTTATTCCACAATGACTTTGAATCTCTGGATACCGAATTGACATGGTGGTTATAGTACGCTTTCTGTTCACTGATAATACTTTTAGTAACCAGGTTTTTGAGTTCAACGTAATACTTCCTGGAACTCTCCGATTTAAGCTTACGGTATTTATCATGAGCTTCATTTCTTTCGGCCACCATTAATTTTACGCAATCAGTAATCCACGGATACGAATTATTTGACCTAATCTTTACGGTTTTAAAAGGTACATGTCTATTAAACAGTAATATTATATGATCGTTGAACGTATTTACCATTTCATCTACGGAATTTAAAAGCAATATAGACTCCCAATCTATTGAGTTGAGATCGTCATTAAAATGTTCGACATTAATATTTTTAATTGGTCGGAATGTAACCGTTTTTGGGGGAATTTTACTTCTTTTTATAGCGAAAGTAACATTCACCATGGCATGTCCGAGCGAACCAGTAATATTTGTGACGGATACGTTTCGCACGGCAGTATTTGTACAGACAACATCGATTAATGATTCCTTCGGGATGCCATTTTTAACGTAAAAATGAGTAGGCTCGGTCACTACTTGATTAAGTTCCATGCAATTCAAAAAGGATCTCAACTTAACAGATTTGTCATCAGATTTTAAAAGGTTTATGTTAAAATCACCTAATAAAATGATATTGTCGTGATTAGAAAAGTGTGAAAGTGATTCGGTCAACGCATCGATAAAAACATCAACATTTATCCACTTCGGTCGGTATGCCGTTCCAATTATAAAACTTCGTCCATTCATATTTAATGATAACCACATTTGTTCTATGTTGGCGGCGGGATGTGCGACCAGGCGCGCTCGGATACCTCGTTTTATGTAATAGGCGACCCCTCCACCGCGACCTTTGCGCATGCGCAGCGGCCGAGGCGTCATCCTCAGTCGGTAGCCGGGCACTTTAGGAGCTCGCCACTCTTGACCCTCACGCAGCCATGACTCGTTTATTGCCACGATATCTGCATTAAAGCGATTCATGGCTACGAGAAAGTCCTCATGGCCGGTTCCGAGAGATCCCGGATTGTAAAGAGCTAACTTAAGAAAATATGTCTTATTATAACCGAGGAATGGTTAACAATGGTGTTGTAGGCAGATTTTTCAAGCTGCCTATGTGACATAGCTTGACAACTGCCAAAGAATAACGACAGCCGGGAACAACGGCTAGTAAACGTGCCTTTCGAAGATTCGACGAGCTCGAGAACTTTGTAGGCTACTTGAGGTCATCAGGTGTCGCTTTACTTGTGAAAGCGTTAGTAATGCGCACTCCCGCCGAGCTACCCAGCTCCTCGACTTTTAAGTAAAAACCAAGGATGTATATAACAGCAAATAGCAATATGAAACATAGTAGGCAGTTTCATTTGGCTGTGCGTGCTAGATAACTGATAAGTTACAATCTAGTCAGGTAAAAGAAAATGCAAATTTTGAAATGTAATTTACCTAGTTACCCGATTGCCTTAGAAATAGGTTCACATTACATTGCTGCTGGAAGAATTTACACGTAACTTAGTGTATGTTGAATACGATGTACGTACGTTACATGCACGGTCACATATAAGGTCTAACAAAATATACAGAAACTAATACGCTATTTTCCAACAAGTCAAATCACATACTTTTTTCTAAACGTCAAAACAAACAGTTTCTATGGGATTTTGTTTGAAATACAGGCAGATGACGTCATAGTTTTTTGGAGTAAAATAGCGCTCTTATTATCAGTTTTTCTGCAATAATAAATTTAAAATCACTTTAAATTGGATATGTTTAAAGACAAGTGACATTATTTTGCGACGTTTTATTTTGTTATCAGTAGAAAATAATTTATTTTTGGCTTAGGCAAATACCCAATATAGGGGTGAATTCAGTTCATGATACTGAACAACTTTCCTCAAGGAATACGTATCGAGATATGAAAAGTAATTCGTGGCCATACAAGTCGGCCGATCAGCTGATCCGATTTTGTATCGAAAGGCAAAAATATTTTTTTAAGTTTCCTAAGTAAGAAAGAAATAAAGGTTGCAAGATTCCACACCAAATAAAATTGTGGTCTCACTCATAGGTAGAAAACGGTAATAGATCGTTTCATTACATTACTGAGTTCTGAGAAAGAGAGCTCAGAGAAAGTGGAAGTGGGCGAGGGAGGATGGAAGATGGAGTCGGAGAGTAGTGGAATGGAGACCGAGGCAAGACCACAGAAGCGTAGGAAGACCAGCGTTGACATGGACCGAATACATAACCCACGTAGTGAGAAAGACCTGGATGAGAAAAGCTCAAGACCGAAGAGAATGGCATGCATATGAGGAGACCTACACTCAACAGTGGGTGAAAGGTTGAAAGAGAGAGGAAGAGACTGTGATCCGATGATTACCTCCCGGCTCCATCATCAGTAGACCCGTTATCTAGTCGCAGAGACGTCACATGTTTGTAAGGATTGACTTTTAATTTATCGACTTACTAGCTGTGCCCGTGGGCTTCGCTCCCCGTGAGAATTTCGGGATAAAAACCATCCCATGTCCTTTCCTGGGTATCAAACTATATACATATCAAATTTCATCTAAATAGGTTCAACGTGAAGCGTGAAGTGGTGACAAACAAACAAATATACAAATTCACTTTCGCATTTATAATATATTAGTAAGGATAGTAAGGAAGTAAGGATTGATATCGACTTTTTATACTCACCAAAACCTTTATACGTCATTTAATTATATACGGATGTAGTATTGTATACAGTTTTTTTTTAAATTCTTGTTTAAAAATTATGACTGTCATCTAACGAACACCAGTAAAAGCACTTTTACATTTTTCTTTCATTTTTATCCATGATTTTATTAACTCATTCATGGACACTAAGCCAGACACAATAGAAAAAAACAATTGATGACTTCTATAAAAGTCCTACTGTCCATTAAGGGTCCCCGACCCTAGACCAAAATACAACTTTCCATACAAATGTAGTCTACGTTTTATTTCAAAACGACATGTCCGATTTGGGCAAAATTTTGTAATTTCAAAGATATTGCAATTATCTAGGTTTATAACTAGTTTTCGACATTAAAAATATGAACTTGAAATAGAATACAGTGTTTTATATCATTTTTGACCATTAGTATGGGAAACTTCTAAATCGTTATATTTTCTTTCCAGTTCATAATTTTACTATATAAACCAGTTATAACCCTAGATAATTGCAATTTCTTTACAATTACCAATTTTTACCGGAATCTGACATGTGGTTTCAAAATTAAACGTAGACTACGTTTGTATGGAGAAGTCTAGGGTAGGGGGTCTTAACTCTTAACGTGTTAATCCCATTATATAAGTTATTGTCTTTTACTTGTTGCCAGTGACATACTATTTACTCAAGTATAATTAAATACCATCGATATTTTGATAGTCGAAAAATTATTAAGTTTCAATCCCTACAAGAAAGCAATGTAAGTGCGACAACATAGCGGGGTCTTCGTTAGTCATAAGGCAAACTTTATGATATGTATCATTATGTATTGTACTGTCGTCCTGACATGATATGACCGTATGTTTATCTGATACGTAGTTCGAGTAAACCCAAGTCCCCTCTTGGGAAATACAATAACTATCGTTATAGCACAAAAAATATCTATAGTCCCCAACTATAGGTATTTTTGTGCTATAACGATAATTTTTGTATTTTATCTTTTTTTATTATTTTCTGGCATTCATCAAACAAAATCTCTATTTAAGAGCTATGCTCTTGTTGGTTGAGCAACAAGAGCATAGCTCTTAAATATACATTTTTGAAACTACGGCCTAGAAAATGTCCAGGGAAACAATATTTTTTCTAAACTAAAACCGATTTAACCCCCAAACTACACAACCGATTTTGATAAAATTTCTATGGGACCACCTCGGAAGTGCACTTAATCGAATAAAAAAAGAATTTTAAAAATAGTTCCGCAATTGATGCACAAATCTGTGAACATACATAAAAAAAATACACAGTCGTACATAGAACCTCCTCCTTTTTTTGAAGTCGTTAAAAACAGAAACTTTTAAGAAGACTTTGGCCTTCCTGATACTTTCGAAGACAGACGTTTTTGTCTTGATGTAGACCTATAATTACTTAGAGGCATTAATGAAACTTGCGATTCACGTGTTTGTCTGAAGAACCCCAAATCTACTTACAACGTAACATAAGTGACGTGTCAGGTAAAAGTTCTTACGGAATATCACGTTTCCTATTTCGCGCATCACGCGTCACTGTCTATTTAGCGGAACTCTGCGTTATGTTTCGTTAAATAACCTGAAGTTTTAGGGTATTTAACGAAACATATTAGAAAATCTATATTTAAGAGCTATACTCTTATCGGTTGAGTACGAATGTTAGAATATAAAATAGATTTTCTGATACGTTTCGTTAAATACCCTAAAGTTAATTTTTGACCGAATTGAAAAGTTTTTGTTTTTGTATAAAATTCGTACATACCGCTCTATCGGTATAACAGCAACATAGTACTCGTAAGACGCCATATCACGTGTCCTATTTCGCGCATCATGCGTCACTGTCTATTTAGCGGAACTCTGCGTTTTGTTTCGTTAAATATCAGAATATCTATATTAAAGAGCTATGCTCTTGCTATCGCGCATCACGCGTCACTGTCTATTTAGCGGAACTCTGCGTTATGTTTCGTTAAATGTCAGAATATCTATATTAAAGAGCTATGCTCTTGTCGATTGAGTAAGACTGTCAGAAAATAAAACAGTTTTTCTGATATGTTTTGTTACCGTAAGTTAATTTTTGACCGAATTAAAAAGTTTTCGTATAAAATTCGTACATACCGCTCTATCGGTAAAACAGCAACATAGTACTTGTAATATGCTATATCATATATGTTTCCTATTTCGCGCATCACGCGTCACTGCACTGTCTATTTAGCGGAACTCTGCGTTATGTTTCGTTAAATATCAGAAAATCGAAATTATAGAGCTATGCTCTTGTCGATTGAATATGAATGTAAGAAAATAAAATAGAATATCTGATATGTTTCGTTAAATACCCTAAAGTTATTTTTAACCGAATTAAAAAGTTTTTGTTTAAAATTCGTACACACAGCTCTATCGACAAAACATCAACATAGTACGCGTAATATGCCATATCACGTTTCCTATTTCGCGCATCACGCGTCACTGTCTATTTAGCGGAACTCTGCGGAACACTTTGAATGTCACATTACTCAACGCGTGAAAGGAATGGGTATAATACTCGGTTACGTGGAAGAAATTTTAAGTATATATTGTCAGAAGTGAGTATACAACATGTAAATGAAATTCCCGTAATAAATCGAATCACGGGCTATACTAGCCCACTATAGTATAATAAAATTAAAATAACTGTAAAAATGTCGAATTTCATTTTTGTTTTTTGAGCATTATTTTAATATCATTATAATACAGTGATCTAGTATGTTATTCCCACGTTGTAAATAGCCCTTATTTCTGGGCTCTCATAGCGCGTTGAACGGACCATTCGCGACTAACTCAGCCTTCTTATGAGACACATAGGATCACGTTTCAGAGCCATAAGTCATTACTGGTAACACACATTGGTTGTAGACTTTAGTCTTGATGCCCAGAAGTATTTTGGACGAGAAGACACTGCGTAGCTTCCCGGACGCTGCCCAGCCGAGTCTGATTCGTCGAAAGACCTCTTCCTTGAAGCTGAAACTTACTACCTGGATCAATTGACCCAGATAGATATACTGGTCTACAACTTCGAGGATGGAGCTCCACACAAACAGGTCGGGCGCGCGTGGACATTTGACATTACTTTCGTTTTGTCCATGTTCATTTTAAGGCCCACCTGTTGGTAACTCGATTTAGGCCTGCGAGTATAGTACTAAATAATGTAAACCAACATAGATATGTACAACAATATTTATGTTTGCAAGTAAGTACTATTTTTCGTGACACGAATTACTTAATGACCCCAACAACAAAACTTTAACATACTTAATCACTCGTATCGAACGTGCTAATACCATTCTACATACATTCTAAACCTTATTCCTTTGCAATAAAGTTGAAAAGCGGTGTGTATTTTAAAGCAATTTCGGCCATTCTCGGCCACCGGTCGGCCGATAAGTTATTTATTCGCCCAACTACGAAAATTCCGTATAAGTGAATTTATATTCGGAGTTCATGGGCCATAAAATGCACCTGTTGGCCCGCAAGTGACGTATTATAAACAGTTCCGTAGTTTTTGTACAAGTGATTGGGGTTTTGTGTGTGCTGTGTTAATTTATTGATGTTATTAGGAGTATGGAACATTCTGAACTTTTTCGGAAAACATAGAGAGCAAGATACATAAATTAATATAGCGCCGTTAGTCTTATTTTCATCCATTTTTTGGTTGGTTATTTTCGTCCATTTGTTGGTTGATAGTATTTTGGGTCTTGCGGCCTAAACGGTCAGAGCCCAGGGCCGCAAGATCCAAATATCCCTTTTAGCGTGATGGTGGAGAAAGGAATCTTAATAGTGATGGGTTGCAAGCCGTATCGTCTATTAGCATAGTTTTCATTTTCGCCCATATGATAAGATCTGCGCGAAATACTGCTACTTAAAGACCAATCTACTTTATGAATTATGAAAAGAGTTCAAATCGCCTGTTATCAGTTTCAACTGGTCGTCGAAAAGCCAGCCTGTCAGCGGCAAGAAAAAAGGTCATAAACTGCCATGTTTGTAGCCTGGTTCTAAGCAGTTTTATTTTCTACCTCGTGTAGCTCTTCGTATGTAAAATGCAGCACTGTCTTTTTCTGTCTGGTAGGTCTGTTTTACAGAACTGCAAATTTATGACACAAGTCAAATTCTCAAATTCTTGTTTTTCTGGTTATTTATTATTCTACTTATACTAGGTTATTTTAGGTAGAGCTTTTGCAAGAACTTAAATTAAATAGTTAGTTTTAGAATTCCATTTATCTATGTTGGCATATCTGCGACTGGTCGCCCAAAAGACGCCCTTTCAGTGACAAGGATAAGGTCATAAACCACCATGTTTGTCGCCCGCACGTCAGCGCTAAGCCGTTTTATTTTCTACCGCGTGGAGCTCTTCGTATGTAATATGCAGCAGACTAAGACAGCAGAGATGTTTTTTGTCTGGTAGGTCTGCTTTACAGAACCGCGAATCTATGACATAAATTTGATTGGTCGAATTCTTTTTTTCCTGTTAATTATTCCACTTTTTGGGTTGTTTTAAGTAGAGTCCTACGCAAGAAACACAGACCCAGATATAAGTCTGTGGTAAGAACTTAAATGAACTAAAATTTTGAAATAATTAATTTTAGAATCTTCAGATTTCGATGTTGGCGTACCTACGACTGGTCGACCAAAAGCCAGTCTTTCAGCGGCAAGGAAAAAGGTCATAAACCGCCATGTTTGCCGCCCGCGCGCCAGCTCTAAGCCGTTTTATTTTCTACCGCGTGGAGCTCTTCGTATGTAATATGCAGCAGACTGTCTTTTGTTGTCTGGTAGGTCCCATTTTCAGAATTGCGAAATTATGAAATAAAGTCTGCTTAAGTTCTTTTTTCCTGTTTTTAGGTAATGTTGTTTTTATTATTCTACTTTTGGTTTGTATACTTACGGACATTCCATGTTTCTTTCATTGTTTTGAATTAGTTTCATTCTCAAATTATTTTTAACTAACGGCGCCCCGCGGTTTTACCTGCGGTCGAAGTAGCCGCTATGTGTCAATCTTGAGTGTCAGCTTCCTGCATACCAAATTTTATCAAAATTCGTTCAGCTGTTAGCGCGTAAAGAAGTAACACACATACACACGCACACTTACAAACTTTCACCTGTATAATTTTTGATAATTTTACACGCTTGTGACAAGTTGCTTTTCATAAATTAGAGTTTTTGCATAAACATTAAATAATTTTTAAAATTCAGTTATCCATGTTGGCGGCATATCTATGACTCGTCGAAAGTCAGCCTTTCAGCGGCAAGGAAAAAGGTCATAAACCGCCCTGTTTGTCGCCCGCGCGCGAGCTCTAAGCCGTTTTATTTTTTATCTTGTGTAGATTCATGTATATTTTCTGTCTAGCAGTTCTATTCCTTCTGCAATGTAGAATCCCAAAAATGTTGATCATCGACCATTTCCATGCTGGTTTGGGAGAAAGGCAAAAACTTAGCATGTACCGGCTGTCTCTCTTCCCGCCGATCGTAAAATCCGATCAAGGGAATGGCCGAGATTTGAATCATGTTAATAGGCGATGCGGCTAGCAACCCATCACTATTCCTTGTGAACGTGGCCTTTCTTACGGCCCTGGGCTCTCTACCCTGTCAGAGATAATGTATCTATATTGACCACTTTTTGCCTCCGGTAAAGAAAAACTTCGAAAGAGAAAGACATGATGCATTTAGGCAGCTCGGAAAACTGTACGTAAGTCAGATCGGGCGAGGATCAAACCCTGGGGCCTTTCGATTAAGATTTTTAAACCACTACACCACTTCCACTTCAAACAAAATGAAAAGCTAATGAAATGGCTTTTCATCTGCTAACCACTCGTGGCTTTTCCCATTCAGATTCCGATTCTGAACTCCAGTTGTTATTGAAACGATGGTCCGCAAAACTATGCCAATATCATTCAACTCGTAGTTTGCATCAATTATGGTCGAACTACGGTTTTCATCGCATCTACTTTTGTTTGAATTGTACATTACCTATGTTTCATTTGCGCTGTACAATCTCATTCTAATAAATGTATAATGTATGATTTTAAACGTTCTTTAACAATTCATATTGTCAATTAGGTATTTCTAGGGCCAAAATAAATTATTTAATACCTGTTAAGAAGATAAAACTTCACAAAATAATTTCATAACATGATTTTTATATTTAACTATGACGTCTTTGTGCCTGTATTATATACAAATACCATAGAAATGTTTGTTATGACGTTTTGAAAAAGTATCTGAATCTAGCAGTTAGAAAGTAGTGAATTTAACATTTTCATAAAAAAAAAATACTTTTGCGAAAAGGAGTTAATCTAGAGCAGTTGGATATCTTACCTATTTATTTAGTTCAGTTCAAACTTTTTTGTAGTATATGTCGATCCAACGAGGAATAATATTGGAACACTGTAAAGCAAGGTGTTTAGCAGTAAAACGACAGTAAAACTGTTTTCGGGACCGCAAGTGACTTTAATGCCGTCTACTGTAAAATACCCAATGCTGTTGCAAATGCAGTTCGGTTGCTCTCTTTTGAATACATAAGAGTAAGTAAATCTTTTCCTTAGTTGGTGAAATTGTGGACCAACGTGTGGCCACACTTACTCTTTTGTAATTTAGTCGAATTTAGTTCGTTTAATGGACCTTCTTTTTCCCTTTCCCGTGGCTACCAGGAACGCAAGGGTCGTGTCGTATCAATTGCTAAAGAGCAAGGGTTAAGATCCAGAAACAAATTCTTGGTACTAAAAGAAAAAAAAAAAAAAAACGTGGAAGGGACATACCCATAATAAATAGGACCACATGCTATAACTAGATCACTATATTATAATGATAATAAAATAACAGTCAAAAACAAAAATCGACATTCCCATACGAATTGCCCGGGCTGCTGCACACTTTTATATACATATTTTAGTGGTCTAGTAATCTAGTATATATAGTATGGTTATATCCCTTCCACTTTGTATACATACAAAATAAATTAGAAAAATTATTGCGAGATCCAAAGGCAAATCTATACACATAAAATAGTGCTGTACACATACCACTTTGCTAAGACCATTTCGTGTTAATTAACATCAATAATAAAACCTATAAAATATTCTTTATGGTGCTGTTACCTACTTTTATAGTCAGATAGCAGCCGACTAAAAGCGTGACTAATTCGATATTTACTGTTGTAATTCGGTTTCCTTTAGTCGTTATTTTTATATGAATTTTCCGAGAGCTTTAATATTTTACGAGCGTGAAAATATACGACCCAATATTGCTGTTTTTGCCGTGCAACACAAGTTATAAAAACTTTTCCAAGTTTTGGTTCTATGGTGTTGGGAAACTTGACGTTAGTTGAGGTAAAACATGGATAAGCAATATTTTTTAAGAAGAAGGTATACAGCGCACTCGTTCTTTTGCTCTTTTTGTATAGACGGAGCGCATGTTATACTTATTTCTTATCCTCTTTTAGTAATATTACTTATGGAAACAAAATAAACACGATAAACTTTTCAAAAAAATCTATTAGGTATTTTGGAAAGTTAAATTGAATAAATAAATAATAAATATAATTAACAATAATATAATTTCACTAAAATTTCAAAACAACCCACTTCTTGTCCAATCAACTAGGTTTATTATTTTTTTAAAGTATTAAGCTTTTGGCAAAGGCCACAAATCTTAATAGAGAGCCCCGTTTTCACATAGGTAGGATTTATTATGCATTCCTGTGATTTCAGATTTTTTTTTCTTTTCGCCCTAGATATTTAATCTATGAAGTTCTCAGAGTCTACTTGAACAATCCGGTTGCCAGTTTCTGTATGTGGGTACTGGATAGGAATGTAATTATGTATGTTTATACCATTCTCTAAAAAGTTTATTTTATTCACTGGAAACAGTGAATAAAATGCATTAAATGTGTTTGAATTCAGAACAATTACATATTTTTAATTTTAATAATTGTTCCAATTTTGTTGTGGATTATAATTAATTTAAACTTTCTTTTTCTTCATTAAATTTCTATTTTTGCTTAAATCTTTCTTTTTCTCGTAGTCATGGTATAAAGTATAGTATTTAACGCTTGAATAAAACGGATTTATATCAAGGGCCGTGAATCACCCGCGTCGCTCAGGATTCTAACACTTGAATCACACGCTACGCTCGTGATTCAATATTCATGAATCACTCCCTGCGGTCATAATTCAATCGTTAAGAGTCCTTTACTTGTTCGTGATTTATCTATAGCCCTCGAGTTAAATCCGTCTTTAATTCACTAATTGCATAATATACTATTGTTAGACGATAACTCAAGCATCTTTGATCCGTGCTTATTAAATTTTACTTAACGTGTAAATGTACCCAATGGAACTTGTTGAGATCGGCCAAAACCAGCCACTATAGTAAAACAATGGAAGCAGCATCATATGATGCTATGCGGGTCTTGACCTCTTCAGTTGGAACATCAGCCAAAGCGGTCATCATGAGGTCGCGGGTTCACAGTACGGTAGGAATAGGAACTGTATTTATTTGGCCCTTGAACAATAGCCGTGTTCCCAATCCCGTGGATGTAGCCCGATGCTGGAGTAACAATATATAAAAGTACCATCGACACGAAAAGAAGAAGAATCCTGCCTTAGATTTATTTGTCATATAACAATAGCTGCCGAGTTCCCGCCTCAATTAAAGCTCCGTATGTCCACTCGTCACAGTAATGGGTAGCGACGGGAACTATGTACCCGAGTAATCCACTTTCACGTTCGAAATATTTTATTTACGTCATTTAAGACTTTGTCAAGTAGGTAGATATTGTTTCGTCTGGCAACACTTCATTATTTTTTGCATTACATTTAAAGTGAATAGCAACACTTTTAGTTTCGTGGAAAGCTTTAATATTGCCTTGTGCCTTTTTTCTTTTCATATTAAGCAGGTACCTGAAACAAAAGAAAAAAAAAGTTAGTATCCTGTTTTATAAGTTTTTTGTTTTCATCAATTGTAAGAAAACTGGAGGAGTTAAATCATCCTTATAGAAATCTAAAAAGAGATTTAGTAATTGATAATACAAAAATATATTTGTCTTAACAAAAATTTCATATACTAACAATTATATTATGTTATGTAATTTCTGATATTGCCTAATAAAAACATATGAAAGTTGATAAAAGTTTTCACTTCTTCTGCTTGTAAAGTTGTTCTTTATGTCGAGAAAAAAAAATGGGTTTTTATGCTATTGTGCATTAAGTAATTTCTTCTAAAACTAAGGCAATTGGGCCTTACACATGACTATCCATCCTCGCTGTACCGGCTTGGGTGAATATATGCACGTCTCGGGTAAAATGGCTCTTTTTATGCTCTTGTTGTACAATCTACTATTTATCAAAAAATCGACTATATGGTCATAAACAGATAAAAATACAAGTAAAAATAATACAATTAAATACATATTTGGTTAGGCATATCATTCAATAATTCAGTCTTATTTTATTTAAATGCTTACAAATATGTCAAAACAAATTATAAAAATTCGTAATAAAAACATATCAAAGCTTGGTTGGCGTCATCAAAGGAATAATTTCATTCAGTGTCATGCCAAGGTGCTTTTAAAAAAGAACTGTAACTCTATACATTCGGCTTAATGTCATCAAAATGGAAGGCTTAGGCGGCAGTAGCGGCCTCTAACTTCCTTAATAAGAGTTTATTGTCGCGACCTTTGAAGATAATGACCTAGTAATAGTAATAAAGTGAAAATTCTGCGGTAGGAAGAAGCTCAAAAGGCAGGGGAAAATCTATTTATCCACATACGCTGACTTTTCATTGGTTCTGGAAAACAAATGTCGTATAGAAAACAAATTCTTGTATCTAAATAAAAATCAAAATTTGTGAATGAAATAAGATAAAAAAGGTGCAAAAATGATTTTAGATCAAGACCACGTAGTTACGCCCGTCTAAAACTGCCGCGTGAACTTGATGAACTCCGGCCTGAGTGATCTCACGATTTTATTTTCGAGTTTTATTGTCACAACTTGATTTTGATTGTCACATTTTGAGCAAAATTGTCGAACAAATGTCCAAAAGCGTTAAAACGTTAAAAGTAACCCTAGTGTCCCACAAAGCTACGATATGTCAGATTTGTTACTTTGAAAATGGAATCCAAATAGTGATTGGTTGTTAGCCGCAACATATGACAAGACATGATTCAGTTCTTGCCTATTCCCTAGTTGGGCTTTTACCATCTGGTAGAAAAGAAGTAAACACATTCTAGTTTTTAAAGTGTTAACAGCTTTAGGACCATTGAGCATGCACAGAGAGAATTTTTGAGATTGAAAAAACCATTGAACTTGCGACACCGTTACCGACACCAAGTTTTCACTTCTGTCAGCACTCCTGGAGTGCCCCTGTCTTTTTTTTCATAAACAACATGCAAGAACACAATTAAGCAAAATAAAGAAAAATTTGAACAATGAAACGATACTGCAATATTAAATTACCTCTTTGTGAAGTTCAATTTCAACCGACCGATAAATATGAAATTCCGGAACAAATGTTTCATACATTTCGCTGCTACGAAGAATTCGAATCAACGGGAAAATATTTTTTTTTTTTTTACTTTTTAGAGAACACTGAATACTTTGTCTGTTATTTAACATACAAGCTTTTATTCAACACGTTGATTGCGTTACGAGCAGTAATGCTTCTATTACATTAGTATTACAGGGACAAAATATTATGACTTGCTTACACATTCGCGCAAAGGAATTTTGATGGCATGTTAGTACAGAATGTTATAAACGTCTCTTGCTCTTTCATGCTGGTCAAGGAGAAAAGAAAAAACTTAGAATGTGCCAGCTGCTTTCTTTCCCGCGCAGATCGTAGCCGACCAAGGGACTGGGCGAAATTGCGAATCATAGAGCTATTAATAGGCGATGCGGTTAGCAACCCATCACTATTCCTTTTTCCACCATCTCTGCCAACATCACGGTAAAAGTGGCCTTTGAGTATTCCGGACTTGGGCACTGTCTGCTCCGAGCCGCAAGACCCCAAATGCTCTCTGTCCCATTAGGGGTATAGTATGTAAGTATGTATGTATGTTAAGACCGTCAAAACTTGCGCTAGCACAAATTAAACTCATATTGATATATGAATAAGCTGATACAGTGACAATACGCTAGTTTCCAACAATTCAAATCACGTCTGTAGGATTTTTATGAAATAGCACGTTGTGACGTCATAGTTTCTTGGAGTCAAAATGCTCCTACTATCTTTTTTTCAGAATTAATAAACCGAAAATTACGTTGAAAATGAATATGGTCCGTAACGAGCGACATTATTTAATGACGTATTATTCTATTGTTACTACAAAATAATTCATTTTTACAAGCTTTTATTTAACTTGCAATGATCTTGTATGTATGTATAAATGTTTGTTTAGGTCAAATCTTGCAACTCATTTGTCAACCCGAACCAAAAAAAATTTTTTTTTTTAATATTTATTCAACACTACTTTTATTCTTCAAATGCGACCGCCATGTTTTTATTTTCTATTCGAATTTTATTCATTTAAAAATTCATAAAATAGCAAGATTTAAAATAATCCGTAATTAAAATAATCCGAAATCTTAAAAAATTAAGAATCTATAAAATGCGGTAAAAATAAAGAAAATCTTTCACCACTGTGTGGAAATAACTTCGTTAATTTTAACGTTGTATTTCTAGTGTATCTTTTGTGACAGCCGGACGGACATTTGGATGGACTTACGGTGAACTGGTTTCTATTGTTGTGTTTATCTATTTTGGACACGGTTAAAATAAATACAGAAATCGAAGACCTCTCTTTATCTCTCCCAAATTTGTTTGTTTTCTAAATGAAGTATTACGTATTCTACTTGTAGGGCTACTGGTAGAAAAAGCATCGGACAATTACATGTTTTTTAAGATTTTTAGGTTTCCATAGTAAATCATCATCAACATCATCCGGTCTTTTAGTCTCCACTGCAGGAGCACGACCCTCTCTGTACTACCCGAGCCAAACTTGGCCAGAGCTACCAGAGGTCTTGGCCTACACTCTCTACGCTGGCCAGACGGGTTGGAGAGGTCTCATTGATGTTTATAAGCTTTGTTTAGCTTTTATTTCCTAAGTCGCCTTCTACGACATCCACGGGAGGTCTTGGAGTGGCCCTATTCTACTCTGCCGGAAACCATACGGCAATCCATAGTAAATAAGGAACCCTTATAGTTTCGCTATGTCTGTCAGTCGATGTCTGTCTGTCCGTCCACGGTTGTACTAAGAGACTGTAATTTAGTATGAGTATGTATATCAATTAAGCAGAAAAAGTGGTAATATAAAATCTTGAAAAATAAACCCTACACTGCGCGTGGCCTGACACGCACTTGGCCAATTTTATACCCTATGGGAGCGGAACTCAAAAAAATTGCCGTTTAAAAAACCCTTGATGTTGGGTGTTTATCTATAGATGTAATTATCACAAAATATAGTATCGTTGAGTATCTCATCACACAAATTTTAACTTACTTTTGGGGTAAGCTCAATCTGTGTGATCTGCCTTATTTATTTATTTTTAAATTTAACTGTTTTACAAGTGTCATCTCATCGATTGTGCATTTATGAATCCTTAAATTCTTCGGCCATGCCACCAGCAAAGAGAACTGTGAACCAAATGGTGATTCAGGATTCTAATTGAAGGTAACCGTTCACGTGGTAGGTCTCCAACGAGGTGGTAAGTCAAAGTCAAAGTCAAAGTCAAATTCATTTATTTATCTTTGGATATTTGTATCACTTGATAATTGTCACTTTTTTTCCTTTCGATTTCTTATAAGGTAAATGTTGACGTCAGATCATTTACTTATAGCTAAGTTTACTGCCGCTTCCAAAGCGCAAGTACAGAAGAAACGGTAACAAACTGTACTGCAGCATTTTCTCCAATAACGTCAACTTACAATTATACTGGTATTAAAATTAGATATGTGGACTGAGAATACATTGTTATGTCATAATTATTAATTAAGCATGATGTCAAGTTTAAAATTAATGTCAATTTGTAAATTTTGTACTAAAACATGTACAGAACGTTCTTAAATTATGACATTTGTGAATGTACAAATACTAACCTTTAAGAGGGTCCCGCGCCAAGCTCAAGCCAGACATTTTTGTCTCTAAGGTAATCATCGGTTCCGTAATAAGCTTTATCACAGAGTACTTTCTTAACATAAACTTTAAATTTTCTATCTGGCATACTAAGAACCGATTCTGGCAATTTATTATAAAACTTTATACAGTTTCCCATAAACGACTTACTAACTGTTTTCAGCCTATAGGACGGAGTAAATAAATCATTTATATTACGTAAGTTTCTATCCGTAAAATCACCCACTTTATTAAACAAGGCAATATTTTTCCTTACATACATTATATTTTCAAATATGTACTGGGATGGTACAGTAAGTATATCAATTTTCTTAAAAATCTCTTAGGGAGTCTCTTGATCCTAAACCGTAAATAAAACGAATTGCCCTTTTTTGCAAAATAAAAATAGTCTGTATATCAGCTGCACTCCCCCATAGAAGAATCCCATAAGACATCAGACTATGAAAGTAACTAAAGTAAACTAGTCTAGCAGTTGCCACATCTGTCAATTGTCTGATTCTCCTAATAGCGTAAGCCGCTGAGCTAAGCCTATTAGCGAGTTTAGAGATATGGGCACCCCATTGAAGTTTTGAATCTATTGTGATTCCCAAGAAAGTAGTATTTTCAACGAGATCTAATTTTTGACCGTTCAGTAGCACATCAACATTGGCTTGCCTCACGTTAGGAAGACTAAATCCCATCAAAAACAATACTTGTCAAAAAAACCAAGTCTCGCAACTCAGTTGTTCTGCGGTAAAAAGTTGTGAGATCCATGTAATACCAAGTCGGTTATTAATTTATTCAGTCTCTACTTAAGCGACTTTCTGTCTTAATACGTCCAGTCTCTAAGACCACGATCGTGGTTCATAACAATTGAAAATCAATTGTGTCTGGAATCTCCGTACTTGAAGCATTAAGTTGTTACGTAATAATTAACAGCATCTTCTATTGACGCATATCAATATTAAAATTCTTTAATGTTTTATATAAATATATCGAGACTTGGCCATCGCACTAAATAATTGAATTTACATGTGTTTTCAGGCGATTGAATTTACACGTGTTTTCAGGCGATGGCCAAGTCTCAATATATTTATATAAAACATTAAAGAATTTTAATATTGATATGCGTCACTATAAGATGCTGTTAATTATTACGTAACAACTTAATGCTTCGAGTACGGAGATTCCAGATACAATTGATTTTCAATTGTTATGGACCACGATCGTGGTCTTAGAGACTGGACGTATTAAGACAAAAAGTCGCTTAAGTAGAGACTGAATAAATTAATAACCGACTTGGTATTACATGGATCTCACAACTTTTTACCGCAGAACAACTGAGTTGCGAGACTTGGTTTTTTTGACAAGTATTGTTTTTGATGGGATCTCATTTCTTTTTGTATTTTGTAGACAGTTCTACTTTTTTCCTTTTCGGTACCTTCTACTTATTGTATATATGTATATCGCACCGCGCAGCGCGTAGTAACGGCCCGCGCTCACTCGCTAGCATCGCAGCGCGTGGTATAATAATTAATTTACAACCTTACGCACTCGTAATAAGTACGAATACGCACGTAGGTACGTTTTTTGCATTAAATCATTTAATTTACACGTGTTTTCATGACGGGAATACCCATTTTTTGCTCGATTTGGCAGGGGCACTACCATGCGCCTATATTTATATGGGACTAGCTTAAACCCGCGGCTTCGCACGCAATAATAATAACTGCCGTAAAAGATCGTTACGAATAAAGCTAATATTGAAAAATGTAACTGAAGACTTGGCTGTATGGGCTTAATTTTCTTTGCGGTCTTTTCTAGATTTTTTAGTTTTTCCTTGATTCATACACCAAACACTACTTATATTCCAAATTTGAAGCTTCTAGGTCTGCTAGAAGTGCCTTAGAATTTTGATGATCGGTGAGTCAGTGAGTGACAAAATTAAGAAATTTGACCCGTTATAATTCTTAAAATACTGGTTCAAATTGAATGAAATTTGAAATATACCGTGTCTTTACAATGCTTGCATGGTTACTGAAACTTTCAGTCTTCTAGTTTTATCCACAACGAAGTTGCAGGGGGTCGAAAATGTTTTGAATTGCTTCGAGAAAAGGATGGTACGGCCGTGACGCTTTTTTGCTCGACTTGGTGGGGGCACTGCCGTGCCCCCAGATCTAATGCATTGGGTCTTGTTTGCATTCAACATAAGGTTATTGGCTGAAAACCAGTTAGAAATGGCCATCAAGGTGTTATTCACCGAAGTAGCATCTTCGCTATGACGGTCTATTTCAAAAATAAGAGACGTGTCATCGGCGAACAACACAATGCCAGCTTGTTTCTCAACCGCGTAAGGCAAATCATTGACGTACACTAAGAAGAGGAACGGTCCCAGGATAGAACCTTGAGGTACTCCCATTTTAACAAGAGATCCGTTTGACTTTATGCCATTTATGTCAACAGTCTGAAGCCTATCCGTTAAATATGATTGAATGAGGTTTATTGATTTATCGTCAAAACCGTACTGACGGAATTTGAGCAAAAGTGTTGGATGATCTACGCAGTCAAACGCTTTTGAGAGATCGCAAAAAGAACCGATTGCATCGTTCTTGTTTTCCCATGCGTTGTAAATTTGAGTAACGAGCGCTACCCCCGCATCAGTGGTCGATTTCCCTCCAGTAAAACCAAACTGCTGGCTATGAAAAAGGTTATGGGTGATAAAGTGATGTTGCATTTGTTTAAGCATTATCTTTTCAAACACTTTGCTCAAAACTGGCAGAATCGATATAGGTCTATAATTGCCAGGATCTGTTCTTACCCCCTTTTTAAATAAAAGAATCAATTTACTGCATTTCATTAAATTTGGAAAAATACCTTCATCAATGCATACATTAAAAATAAAAGCTAGGTCTGCAGCAATGATATTTATAATGTGGCTTACTACACTAACGGACATACCCCAGTGGTCTTCCGATTTTTTAAATTTAACTGTTTAAATGCATCAACTATATCTTTGGGGGTAATATGTTTAAATTGAAACTTATGATTACATTGAGCTACATTATCGTTAAGTAAGGCATGTTGAGGACTTGAATTGGTATTTTCAGTAAATTCCAAAGGAATATTAGTGAAAAAATTATCGAATACATTTACTATATCATTAGGGTTGGTAATATTTTTACCGGCACATTTGATTTCACGAATATTTTCTCTCGCTCTAGTTTTACCGGTTTCTTTATTAATAATATTCCATGTCTCTTTAATTTTATTTGGTGCATTATTGATTTTTCTACTAATGTAGATAGCTTTAGCATTTTTGCAAACTTTTTTAAATAATTTAGAATATTTTTTAACATACTCAACAAAGTTAGGGTTGAAATTAAATTGTTTTTGGGCATATAAATCAAATAATTTTCTTCTACTTATATAAATACCTTTAGTTGCCCATTCATTAAACTTTAACCTACCATTAACATTAACTTTTTTCTGTTCCAATGTTTCTGAATATTCTTTAGACACTGTACTAAATAATTTATTGTAGTGATCATCAGGATTACTTCCTGTGTATATGACTAAACATAACTATTTTCTAAATTCTTTTTGAGCTTATGAATTTTTTTTGAAGTAATACACATGATTTTATCTTCTTTCAAGCAGCGGGTGGACTCCTTGACAAAAGAAACAAATACACCCATATGGTCAGATGGCAACTTGTTAATTACAGATTTCTTAAAATAATTTATATTGGTAAAGAAATTGTCCAGACACGTGGCCGATGTAGCAGAGATTCTAGTAGGTTCAAAAAAAAACCTTTTCTAGGTCATAACATTTAAAGAGGTTTAAAAATTGTGTACTCCTTGGATTCTGCACTAGAATATCAACATTGAAGTCACCACAAATAATTAATTTTTTTTTACTAGTTGAAGCTAACTTTAGCACCTGATCCATTACTTTCAAAAATCCCCTAAAATCGCTATCTGGTGGACTGTATACGCATACAATTAAATGATGGTCTAGCTCGGCACAGGCCACCTCACAACAGCGGTCAACAGAAAGTCTAACTATGTCCTTCCGCTCCTTGCCACGGAGATCATATCAAAGCTCTAACACAGTGCCTACTAACGAAATGCTCCAAAATACCGGAGATATGCGGTAAGTATTTCACGTTTTTCTTTCCCGCAAGGATTGATCCTAGGCGAAACACGAAATACGGTTAACATTTTCTGGCAAGAATTTTAAATGTGGACACATGCAAATGTGGACATGAACGGCTTACAGAGTGTACCTGTCTGCTGCAAACCTCGAAAATAACCATCGGAATATCTGCATACGGATTTCGAGG
Source organism: Acrobasis consociella (assembly GCA_963555685.1). Lineage (NCBI taxonomy): Eukaryota > Metazoa > Arthropoda > Insecta > Lepidoptera > Pyralidae > Acrobasis > Acrobasis consociella. The sequence continues at coordinate 4,467,830 of OY743106.1, forward strand.
TAACATTTCGTGAAATGTTATTTTTGTATTATAAAATGTTGACTACTGTTGACTTGGCCTGGCTTGTACGTAACTTTTATATGATGCATATAACTACATATAGTTAAATAAATGTTTTTTTAACTGACTAGAGCAAGCAGTGTAAGGTTCCGTACCTAGTTGCGAATGCCAACTTTGAATTTATGCCACTTGAAATGTCTAAAAACTAATTTTCTATGGAATTTGTATGATTTTTTATTTTGACTCAAACAAAAAATCGCAAAAACTCAAACAAATGGTGTTCACAATCTCAAAATATTTTTGGAAGACCTATTCAACGTTACCCCACGCGATGGGTTACTTAAGAAGAAAAAAATTACACCAACTTTACTTTTATTGGTACCCAAAAAAAATATTTTATTTTATTAGTAGTTTGGCATAATTAATATACCAAATTACAGCTTTCTAATACATAAACGCTGTACTTGATGCTGCTCTTATTCTTGACCTTAATTGTATCATCAATATCAACCTAACTCATTGGACGTCCGACGCTTCTTTCTGTTGTAGGCTAAGCCCGCCAAAGTACTGTATTATTTTTTTATATTATTCGGAACTTGTATGGAATTATATTACCAGAAAAATAAAATGCAAACATTAATTCACTTTTCTGTAAAATAAGCCATATTTTTCTACACTACATTACATAATTTACATACCAATCTGTAATTATAAATATGTAAAATATAACATAACGTATCGCTCATACTGCGACGTGTGGCCACAAATCCTACCGTATACGATTGCCAAACACGCGATTCTTTTATTTTGACATGTGGCATGCTCCGGCTCAAAAATACAAAACATAAAAATGCAAAAGAATATTTTTATAGCCTTTCAAATCAAAAAATGTTCGGACACTTGGGCGTTGCTGCTTTTTTATTTTTTGTGTTTACCTCTATGGTCATTTAAATAATATTTACTCAGTATTATAATTATATTATATTATATATAGCTACACTTACCACTGACTGACTGACTGACTGATTGACATAGTTGTTTGACCGGTTGCCAAATAGTAGGGGTGATGGTTTATGGTGGAACGTATAAGGGTGAGGGGGTCGAGTACCAGAAAAATCTGACATTTGAGGATTTGCAGAAACCTGATGTGGAAGGGGTACGGCCTGGCTAAACGGTTGGACCTGGAGATTTGACCCCATAGACAAAATGAAAGGGGTACCTGATCAATTACCAGAGCCGGTATTTTTTTTTATTTTTTATAAAAAAAAAATTCCCCCCATACAAATTTCATACAAACGGCTCCCCCAAGTAACTTGGCGCAGCCCGAGGCCGAAGGCCGAGGGCGAAGCCGGCTCGCGAGCCCGAAGGGCGAGCTCCGTGGCGAGGCAGAAGGCCGAAACCCCCCCCCCCCCCTTCAACCCCCCCCTCCCCCTCCCCCAAGTAATCTCCCCCAATCACGAGGCCGCAGGCCGAGTGACGCGAGCCCGAAGGGCGAGCTGCGGGCGAGGGCGAAGCCCGAGCCAATCCAGTAAGCGCCGGGTTTTTTTTTTAATTTTTGGAAATCCAAGATGGCCGCCGAAAGTCAAATGCTTGCGATTTGGCTGAAAATCAATATCTATATGTTTTTTGAGCAGAAAAATCCAAATTTGATTTTTTTTTTGGAATCCAAGATGGCGTCTGAATTTTAGAAAATGAAATTTATTGTGTTTATAACGTCTCACTGGAACTTCGTAGGGGTCTGAAATTTTGCATGTGGGGGTAAAGCACCTCAAGGAATTTGAAACTGCATTCAGATTTTGGATCCAAGATGGCCGCCTACACATTTTTTCATGTTTTCTCAACTGACTGCAGTTTTCACCCATATTTTGAACTGGAAACATTTCTTAGCCAACAACCGCCGCACGAAAAACCGCGTGCTGCTTGCAGCACGCGCAGCACCCGAAACACTAGTTATAATATATAAACCTACATTACCACTGACTGACTCACTCACTGATTGACATAGTTGTTTGCCCTGTTGCGGGGTTGGTGGGGTTTAGGTTGATGTGCGGTCGTTTAGAGGGTGCTCCAGTGAGTACCAGAAAAATCTGACATTTGAGGATCTGCAGAAACCTGATGTGGAAGGGGTACGGCCTGCGAAAACGGTTGGGGTTAGGGGCGTAATTTTTTTTCCAAAATGTAGGGGATTGTAAGCAATTTGACAAGCGTCATTTGTTTTTTTATTTTTTTCAAAATCCAAGATGGCCGCCATACATGGACAATTTTCCTCCATACAAACTTACCCATTTTCTGAACTGGAAACATATTTTAGCCTACTTCAACAGCTGTACGATAGACCGCGGGCTGCTTGCAGCCCGCGCAGCGCCCGAAAAGCTAGTTATAATATATAAACCTACAATACCACTGACTCACTCACTCACTGATTGACATGGTTGTTTGCCCTGTTGCGGGGTTGGTGGGGTTTAGGTTGATGTGTGGTCGTATAGAGGGTGCTCCAGTGAGTACCAGAAAAATCTGACATTTGAGGATTTGCAGAAACCTGATGTGGAAGGGGTACGGCCTGCGAAAACGATTAGTGTTAGGGGTGTGATTTTTTTTCCAAAATGTAGGGGGTTGTAAGCAATTTGACGGCCGTCATTTGTTTTTTTATTTTTTCCAAAATTCAAGATGGCCGCCATACAACGACAATTGTCCTCCATACAAACTTACCTATTTTCTGAACTGGAAACATATCTTAGCCTACGTCTATAGCCCCACGATGAACCGCGGGCTGCTTGCAGCCCGCGCAGCGCCCGAAAAGCTAGTTATAATATATAAACCTACAATACCACTCACTCACTGACTGATTGACATAGTTGTTTGCCCTGTTGCGGGGTTGGTGGGGTTTGGGTTGATGTGCGGTCGTATAGAGGGTGCTCCAGTGAGTACCAGAAAAATCTGACATTTGAGGATTTGCAGAAACCTGATGTGGAAGGGGTACGGCCTGCAAAAACGGTTGGGTTAAGGGGCGTGATTTTTTTTCCAGAATGTGGGGGGTTGTAAGCAATTTGACGAGCGTCATTTGTTTTTTTATTTTTTTCAAAATTCAAGATGGCCGCCATACTAGGACAATTTTCGTCCATACAAATTTCATACAAACGGCCACCCCAAGTAAATAGGCGCAGCCAGAGGCCAAAAGCCAAAAGCAAAGGCCACCCCCGCGAGGCCGCAGGCCGAGCTGCGGGCGAGGGCGAAGCCCGAGCCACTCCCCCCCCTTGACCCCCCCCCCCCCCCTTCAAGAAATTTTCACGAGGCCGCAGGCCGAGTGATGCGAGCCCGAAGGGCGAGCTGCGGGCGAGGGCGAAGCCCGAGCCACTCCCATAAGCGCCGCTTTTTTTTTAATTTTGGAAATCCAAGATGGCCGCCGAAAGTCAACTGCTTGCGATTGGGCTGAAAATCAATATCTATATGTATTTTGAGCCGAAAAATCCAAATTTGACAGATTTTTTGGAATCCAAGATGGCGTCTGGCTTTTAAAAATTTAGACTTAATTCGTTTATAACGTCTTATTTGGACGTTTTAGGGCTCTGAAATTTTGCATGTGGGGGTAAAGTACCCCGCGGAACTCGAAACTATAATCGGATTTTTGATCCAAGATGGCCCACACATTTTTTTATGTTTTCCTTACTGACTGCAGTTTTTACCCATTTTCTCAACTGGACAGGTAATTTAGCCTACCTCAACAGCCGCACGAAAAACCGCGGGCTGCTTGCAGCCCGCGCAGCGCCCGAAAAGCTAGTAAATATTTAAATTCAACTACGTCAATCACAGAAAGAATGGAATGCAATTGTTCTTCTGCCGGATTAGGTCAAAAAGTGGTTAAAAGATAAAGCAATTTTGCGGTGAAACAAGCTGAGATGGAGTTTTTTTTTATCCCGTACACACGTGTAATATGCGCCATGTATGGCGTTTCATACGAGTACAATATCTACCCCACGCGCAAATTGCGCGGGTAAAAATTGTATGAATGACGCAAGTTGCGTCGCGCATCTTCGCGCTGCGTATGGATCGACTCTAAGGGGAAAAAACAGTTTTTTGTTAATATTAAAAGACAAAGGTCGCTCTAAATATTTGTATAGTGACCAATTATAAGTGTCCTGCATCCAGTATTTTACAGTGAAAAGATCGAAATCCAAAGAACGAAAATATTCAAAATACTTACATCAATTTCTATTTTTACTCTGCTGGTATTAATCTTTATCCCATGAAAACTGTTTAAGAATAAGTACGTTACAAAATAAATATTCGCCTCAAAGTCAAGACAGTTTAAATATTTATACTTTACATCACTGGGGATGCTGGATCACCACCCCTACTACTTGTAGTTACCTCGCTAGACTACGGTTCGAATTACTTGTTTAACAGCACATCATAAAAACTAAATCAATACTTTATCTCTAACAGGGTAGACACAGTCCGAGGCCAAAACTCCAAAGACGACGTTCAGGGCCTCCGCTAAGTTAGGCGTGCGCACGCGGCGGGTTCGGTCTGTCTCTGTCAAAAACGCTACGTGCGACAGGGACAGGTGACCCACGACGGATTCCTGCTATCTCTTTCGCACGTAGCGTTTGTGACAGAGACAGACCGAACCCGCCGCGTGCGCCCGCCAAACTTTAGCGGAGGCCCTCAGCGTAATGTAAATTACGCGTCATTCAGATTTCCGAAACTGATAAAGACGTAACATTGTCGTTACAAACCGTATACAACGTGGAAGGGATGCATCTGTAATAAATCAAACCACGAGATATAAACTATATCACTAGAGGATAATGAAATTAGAATAACAGACAAAAAACAAAAAAAACAACATCAGCACTTCCATAAAAATGTGCGCAATTTATATGAGAACGTCAGTTTTTTTGGTTATTATTTTAATACCATTATACTATAGCGGTCTAGTGTATAGCCCGTGGTTAGAATTTTTACGAGGATGTCCTTTTCACGTTGTATATAAAGTCCAAAATACTGAAACTTTCCCCAAAGAAAACATTTGAAATATGAAAGTAATTTGTGGCTATAAATACAAGTTGACCAGCTGATTCGAGCTAGTATGGAAAACCAAAACTTATTTTTTATATTTAGCCATATGTTTCTTGGGAAAGTTGTTCGCTATCACGGACTGAATTCCCCTTAAAATAGTTCAAGTATATTTTGTTAGACCTTTTAGAAATGTGTTAACGATACCGTAGTAAAGGCATCGGACGCTAACGAAAAAATATAGACTGTCTGCGTCAAGGTTTCCAGCCGGGCAAATAAATCTAGCTTAGACATCTTCTGTCTAATGACCTTTAGGTCATCGCACCCTTAAGTCCTGACCAAACGAGCGTAATTTTTAAGGTATGTTTGTTTGACGATAACTCACGAGTATCTTTGAGCGGAGCTTTGTTAATTTTGCTTTATAGCTTATAAAGATTTTTAATTCGACCTTGAGTCAAATCAAGGGGTCAATTGAGTTCGCGAGTTCACAGTTCCTGCCGATGAGTACGCGAGTTTACAGTTCCGGATTATTTACTTATTATTTAAGTATCGCAAAAACTGTCTGTTCTATATAAAATCTTATCCCAGTTTTTAGCTGTGTGGTATATAAACAGAACGTAAGAAAGAAACCGAATGCAGCAGAAATTACGCAACTCAATTTCCGCGCCCCGCATATAGAAAAATACGCTCGTTGGGCTTGGCTCTTAAATGTTCCTGTTTTTATTGGCCCAGTCTCATTTCGCCGAAAGCGGAGATCTTCATTAGATCGAAACTGCATCTAGTTTTATGTTTGTTGTAACTCGTTGTGTTGGTCGGATTTTATGTTTCACTGTACTTTGTTGCGATTACTGAATTTTCCCAGTAAGCTATTACGTGTTATTGACCGACTATATAAAATAAAGTTTCTATTTGACCCCTACTAATATTTTTGCTTTATTTTATTTTAGTAAAATTATATCAGATCTTTTTATTTTTTTATTTAGCCTAAAGTGTGGCATCCCGTCACTGGGCAAAAGCCTGGCCTCTAAAAATAGTTATTAAAATTAATATTAAATATATCTTTCGCTCAAGGAGGCAGAGGTTTCGGCATTTTCTCAATTTCACATGGTCAATGTGAAATTGAGAAAATGCCGGTCATAAAACTATCGATACCTTTTTATGCAAATTCCTGTAATAGTAAACTACAGAATATAAAAGCAAATACTTTAATCTGTAACTTAATGTGAAAACTATATTTTCAACATAGTAACGTGACGATCTACGCGTGTGACAAAAAGACAAATGTAGATGAAAACATACGGGAACCAAGTCGAAGTAAAACCGCTGAGATTTTTCCGTTATTAGTTGGTTATTTATAAATTAATGTTGTATTATTTCCAGGTTTTCTGAGAGAAAAGAAGAATAGCTGCTTCTACGTCCCGTCATTGAAGTCAACCAAGGTATTGGTTCCCGTTGTCTACCTGGGTTAGCTTATTTTGTAAGTTCAATTTTAAAGATGTGATAAAGTAACTGATTTCACACAGCTATTAGTTTCAAAGTTCTTATCACGACCATTCTCTGTCTCTTTTTTCGTACTATATCTCAACTAATGTCATACAAATAGCAAACTCGGACTTAGTTCAAACTTGGGTTGGTAACCACATATGGAAAACCGTATTTCGAACTCCTCTATGTTTTGGTAAAAACATTACTTCCAGCTGTTATCATTATGTCACTTGTTATGCTGTTTCAGATGCTTTTAGTACCTATAAAAAATCTGACACCAGCGTTCGCCATTCACTCATGAATAAAACAACCTCCCAAAGGACCGCTTCGGCGTTTCTGAACATTTTCAGAGGCCGTACAAAATACCATTTCTCAAATTAGACATTTTAACACAATGGTGTCAGTGAGTAGACTGTCACTCTCGTCAAGTCAGTCTATATTTAGTTTTCAATTAGCTTTCAGTATTTTAGTATTGAGTTTCTTGGTGCGGTAACATATGGTTTTCAATTGTTTTATTTAAATGTACTAAATGACAAACCTACGTATTTTTCCAAAATTTTCTTCCAAAAATCAATCCCACATCACAAACACACAAATCCGCTCACGTCAAGTATAATTTACAACTTAATTTTAAGGCACCTAATTAGTCTTAAGTATTTGTAAACATACTAATAATAAATAGGCTTTTGCCCAAAAACAGGACCTTTTAGTTGGGCAAGAAGTAAAGCTATGTCTGTTTAGTAGCCGTACACATCAGTAGCATATACATTAGTACACCTACCTACTATTACAGTCTTCTTATGGGTGACCAATCTATCAAAGAACGGTCTCCCATGAGCCTGGTTAGTGTAGAAGTATAAGTAACTTCTTATTTTTGTGTTAGAAAATAAAGTTTTTTTCATTAAAATGATTAGCAGACCTATAATAATACTACAGAAGCGTAACTAAGCACTAAAATGACCCCATCCAAGGTACACTCAATTTTAAGTAGGCAGTACAATCTAATTAAGGCCATACCCAAATTTTTCGGGGTCCAGTGGCGCCGCCATTTAAAATAAATCATTTAAAAGAAAACGGAGATATCATTCAAAATTGTGTCTTGGTCAAGCCCTAGATAAACCTTAAAACTATTTAATGAACTACTGTTTATAATTTAAAGTGCGAACGTGAAGCTTTTCTACGCACATTAGCTAAAAGTGGCCGTTTTTCGCAAATGTGCGTAGAAAAGCTTCATGTTCTCACTTTAAACTACAAAAAGTAGTTTAAAAAATACTTTGAATGGGTATCTAGAACTTGACCAAGACACAATTTTAAATGATATCTCCGTTTCCTTTTAAATGATTTATTTTAAATGGCGGCGCCACTGGACCCCGGAAAATTTGGGTATGGCCTTAAACTTTCATTACATTAAATCCAACATTTTAAAGCGCTGTAATATAAAACTGTGGCAGACCGAGACACCAAACGGCACAATAAATGTTAAAATTTTACATGACGCTAAAAGTGAGACACCTTGAATTTTTAACACAACATTTAAACTTTTGACTCTGAATTCCAAAAAGCGACTGCGCTTGAAAAACGCGGGAAAACTCCATTAAATTAAACAAGCAAGTTGCAAGTGCTGTGAAAAATTGTTAAATGTTTGCCAGCCAGAAGAATGTAAACATAATTAAAATTCTCCCCCGGTGAACTGTTTATTTGCGCTTTGCTGCATAAAGATGAATTTCTGGGCTTTATTATAATTATTATTAAAAAGTTGTGTAATGAAAATACAGGCAAGCTGTCACCTTTACAAAGGGATGACGGCGTGATAATTCAACCTTAGAGACAAAAACGTCTGGCTTAAGCTTGGCGCGTGTCCCTCTTAAAGGTTTGTATACATTCACAAATTTCCTAATTTGAGCACATTCTGTACATGTTTCAGTAAGTACTTAATTTACAAATTGATATAAATTTCAAATTTGACATCATGCTTAATTAATATTATGACTTAAAAATGTATTCTTAGTCCACATTCCAATTTTAATATTAGTATAATTGTAAGATTTGTAAGTTGACGTTTTTGGAGAAAATGCTGCAGTTACCGTTACCGCTTCTACTGTACTTGCGCTTAGGAAGCGGCAGTAAACTTAGCTGTAAGTAAATGATCTGACGTCAACCGAAAGAAATAGAAAAATTGACAATTATTATCAAATATCCAAAGATAAATAAATGATCGTTGACTTTGACTTTGACAACCGTGGATACTTCAATTTATAGAAGCGATGTCCATTTTTATTACAAAACTTAAGTTCTCATCTGTTGGTCTGCCTATACTTACTCGATAAAGTAACCCACTGTTCCACAAAACTTTTGCGGTTTAAACATATATTTCACAGATGTAGAACATTTTTCCGTAAAGATTTTGATGTTTATTACATACCCGTGCAAAGCTGTGGCAGACCAGTGGTCTACTAATGAAATTACAAACACTTTTAGATATTTTAATATTTATTCCACTAGTCATCATCATCATCAGGTCTTTTTGTCTCCACTGCAGAAGCATGACCAGAGTTATACTTGGCAGAGCAGTCAGAAGACTTGGCCTACACCTCCACGCTGGTCAGACGGGTTAGAGAGGTCTAATTTAATTCACCTTCTACGACATCCACGGGAGGACTTGGAATGGCTCTATTCTTCTCTGCCGGAAACCACACAGCAATTCCAATAGTAATACATACATACATACATACTATCACGTCTTTATCCCTAATGGGGCAGACAGAGCATTTTGGGTCTTGCGGCTCTATGCAGAGCCTAGGGCCGCAAGACTCAAAAGCCACTTTTAGCGTCATGGTGGGCGAGAAGATGGAAAAGCAATCAATACAGTGACGGGTTGCTAGCCGCATCGCCTGTTAAAATGATTCGCATTTTTGCCCATTCCCTCGATCGGCTTTTACGATCTGCGTGGGAAGAGAAGCAGCTGGTACATTCTAAGTTTTTTCGTTTCTCCCAGACCAGCATGGGAATCCAATAGTAAATGTATTTATATCTGTTGTAATTTATTGTTGATTCTCGTTTGGGTTCCAACTCCAAAACAAATGTCAGATATTTCAAGCTGCCTAATACGCTTCTAACGTATCCTGATGACTGTCATCTAGTGACGACAGCCAGGTCCATCAATCAATTGTCTTCCAAAGCACGCATAGAGCACTATATTATGAAGCACAGGACGGAGCTCCAGAGTATTTCACTTGTGGTTACAATCATACGAAACGAAAGCCCTAGATCTATTTCCCAGTTTCGCATTTATGGAAAATAAGAGATTTCACGAAAATTTGATAAATTCCTATGTATTACAATTAAAAGTAGGTACCTAACATCCGTAAGTACATGAATCACGTAATATGAGTTTTAATTATTTGTATCAAGTCATAAGAAACGAGCGAGCTTATTGTTAGGTACTTATATGTTTAAGTTGAAGTTATATTGTAGTTGTGAAATATTAATTTGCATAGGTAGTGTATATAGTCGCAGCTCATAAATTCTGAGCAAAATTAACAAAAAACCGAAGATGTAAAATTCTTACAAACCGTCCATGAGTAATTATAATTTTTCAAAACTAAAACTGACTTCACCTCCAAACAACACAACCGATTTTGATAAAATTTCTATGGAACCACCTCGTAAGTATACCCTATTAAACAAAAAAAAAAGGTTTTTCCAAACCGGTCCAGGCGTCTTCGAATAATCGGAGAAAATACGTAAAAAAATAATATAGAAAAGTCGCGACGAATACCTCCTCCCTTATTTTGAAGTTGGTCAAAAAAGTGGGACTACCGTAGATTCAATTTACCTGACTGTCTATGCTAAACTGATGCTGTCTGTTATTATTGTATTACAGTTTAAGCTTTGTAAGATTCATAACCATCATCATCATGTCAGCCATAGGAAGTCCACTGCTGGACATTTCATATCTCGCGATACGATGCCGAGCAGAAGGGAGACAGAAAAAACTTTACCTTTAAGTCGGTTAAAAAAATAGTTCGCGAAAGCAATAACAATCACTGAGTGCGTTTATTTCTATACAATGACTCCAACAACAACAACATCCTTGTTCTAAGTGTTGAAAAAGAAACAAGTACTAAGACAATTGTTTAAAAAATACATCACTAAGCGTCGCGTCGGAGAACAAAAATGTTATAGGTAAGTAAATAATATATAGCAATGACGAGCCCAACCATACTTAGTGGAGTTATGTTGTTTCATTACAGAGATGCTTTCTCGCTTCATCATCAGACAACAACTCCATATTATTATATGGAGCTGTCATGTTATAATTAAATTGTCACGCAATACACGAATGCGTGCAAAATTCGAACTCAAACGGAAACCGAAAAGTGGACCTTTAACTTGCAGATCACAGACACACAGACAACGGGATAGTGAAACTAAATACAAGCATGTAAAATACGCGAATCGCTTACATTTGCACCGCATCTACGGAATGAACAGCAAAATGGCGACTTTCAGTAATAACCGGCGCTCTACAAACTCAAATAAAGTGCGTCCGTAATGACGTCCGAGCGGAGCACACGAATTTAGCACTAATTATGTAGTCCGTACGGTTTAAATTGCTGCGCTTTTGACCGTTGGATTACCAACCCTGATTTGATACACTGGGCTAGACCGTTGTCTATACAAAGTCAAAGTTAGTATAATTACGAACGTAATAGATACCTGGCGCCATAGATATTATTGGAGGGCCCGTAGTGGGCAAAATTGGTAGTTGCGGATAGGCACACAGAGATGGCAGCACACAAGACTAGCAATAAAGTGACAAAGTGCTGCCTATGCTTTAAAAATATTTATTGCATTTCATTTAAGTCTTAATTATTAGAGTACTACTTTATTTAAATAATAGTAATAAAGGATTTTAATGTTTTATTTATTACATGTAGCGCCATCTAGTGTCAATGAAGAGAAATAATTATGTTTATAATGCGATGGGTAGGCATGACAATGTGTAACAGAAAGGGTATAAAAAGCCCAAAAGAGGGCGAAAGCACTTAACAATCAGAACAACTTTTACTAGGCACCTACCTAGAATTTCGCTATTTAATTTATGAAATCAGAAAAATCAAATTATCCATACACTTTAACTTGGTGAGTATTTATTTATCCACACTATGCTTATGCTTAAAGGAGTGACTCAGACCATCGGTTCGAACAATTTTTTCTATGTTAATTATATAAGGTCTGGCAAAATATACTGAAACTATTTTTAAGGTAGGTCGAGTCTGTGATACTGAACAACTTTCCCCAAGAAACATACAGCGAAAAATAAAAAATTCGGCACTTTAAGGCTTCGCAAATTTTAGTTAATAAAGACGTGATATTTTTTTTAACTTGAATTTAAATCTTACTTCATTAGAAATATTTTCTCCAATCTAAACCCACTTTCAGTGCACTTAATACCGCGACAAATTGTGAATGTAAAGTTAGTATTTACGAATGCAGTTCGGAATATTTGTCGAGCTCCGAGTTCTCAGAGAATTTCCATTTGAATTGCTTTTTATTCAGCTAATTACTCAATTTGTGCTTATTTGTGAAGTATTTCTACCGCGCTGCAACGAAATATTTTCTGTAAGTTTCTTTCAAATATGTGTTTTATTTTATTTATTTTGAAAAATTTACAGCCATTTTTCACCTATATGAACAATAACAACAAATAGATATGTATGAAACTTAGCCATTGATATGTTTCAACATATAGAAAGAAAAACTAGTGTTTCGGGTACTACGCGTGCTGCAATCAGCCCGTGGGCCCGTGGTCTTTTGTGTGACTGTTGAGGTAGGCTTAATAACATATTCCCCCCCGATGTGGTTCCCATCTTGTCGCGATGGGGGGGCTCAGTACCTGCGGTTGCCTCGGCCGCAGGGAAGCTAAGAGGAACCCATTGCCCGGGTTGAGGCTTAGGCCACCCCGGGCCCGGCGGAGGCCATTCCTGGAGGGAATGGCCTGGCTGTGGGGGAAGGGGGGTGACGATGACCCCCCATCACAGCCGTGGTAGGGGTCGCGGGGGAAGAGGTGTGTCGGTGTGTCGTTGCCGCTCGCCCTATCCTCCGCGACCAAGCGCGGCCGTGGCGCTTGGCACGGCATCGGTGGGGCCGCAGGGGAGGAGGAGTGTCGGTGTTACGTTGCCGCTCTCCCTATCCCCTGCGGCCGGCTGTGTGGGCCCCGGTCGCCGTCAGGTGGACTGGGGCAGGGCCTGCTTCCGCAGGCCCCAAATTATGAGGGCTGGTTGGACGGTGGAAACGGGATTCCATCATCCAACGGACAGCCCTCCGGAGTGGAAGGCAGGCGCGTGTGCGTGTCAGCGCGTCTGTCCTTGGGCCAAGAGGCCAAGGCGGCGGTTACTCCGGCCCCTCTGATTCAGCAGAGGGTGCCGTGAGGCCGTTGGCGATCCGGGGCCGCTTAAGTAGCGGCCGGCCGCGCCGGGGCTGTGGAGCATGAAGAAGCACACGGTCCCGGCCGATAGCGGCTGAGAGGTGACACCGCGGAGTTTTTAGTGGTAACACCACATAACCTTACCGGTGTCCCGTAACCGGTAAGGTATCCGAAGGGATTTTCTCCGCGTCAAAAAAAAAAAAAAAAAAAAAGGCTTAATAACATATTCGGTTGAGAAAATTGGTTAAAACTGCAATTAGTTGACGAAACATGAAAAAATGTGTGGGCGGCCATGTTGGATTCAAAATTTGAATCCAGTTTCGAGTTTCCAGGGTTGCTTTACCCCCACGTGAAAAAATCAAACCCATACGAAGTCCCAGTAAGAAGTTTAATTTTCTAAAATCCAGACGCCATCTTGAGATCCAAACAAAAATGAAGAATTTGGATTTTTCAAACAAACGTCATGTGAATCACCCCCAACCCACTATCCACCTACTCTGAAATTTCGAAGCGCTCTTTATGAATTTTTACTATTTCGCTAAACGAAAAAATATAGGTCCTTTATTTTTACGTGACGGACCAAAAAAATAATATATTTTTTACCCAGTCCACATCCCTACTGTAAGGCGTGAGTTGTAAAACATTGTCCAACTGCGAAATAACACGAACACGAAATTTAAGTGGTTAGATATTGTCTGTGACTTCTTCCGCCGCCATATTTTCGCTAACCTTTCCCAGTTCATGAATTTTTATTGTTGTTGTTCGTTTATTTTTATTCCACGTAGTTGGTTTAGTTATTTATTTTATTGGTTCATGAACACGAAAAATTTACAAATAAAACCTTATAAAAGTAAACATATTTACTTAATTTAACTCAAATTAGGTAAACTATTACTGAGGCTATTGTACTGTTAACTTTACTTTAATTTGTTAGTGTGTCACAAATCCATACTTTCATACTAATATTATAAATGTGAAAGTAACAAACATGTCATCTCTTCATGCTGCAACCACTGAACTGATTCAGATGAAATTTGGTATTGGTATAGTTCAAAAACCGGGGAAGGACGTAGGATAGATAACTATTCCAAAAATAAAAAGGAATTGGATCTTTAAAAGGGGAATCTTATTTGGCCATAAACAAGTCTAACTAGACTAAGTATTTCTACGCAGACGAAGTGGCGGGTAAAATCTAGTATTATTTCATATTAATTTATAAAAGTTGTAGTTTCGGCCACAGAAAAGATTGATGGACTTATAGTTGTAAAGGACAAGTAAGTTCCTACCCTGAAAAACGCGTTCAGCTATATACAATATTTTTCAAAACTAAAAAACCGAAAAACTCCACCCCACCCTTATACAAAGGCCCTATGCAATAATTCACTTAAAAAACCGAGAGAACAGAGTAATATGGCACTGATTAGACGTGCAACATGTGGCATATTTATTTTGTACCCGTAATGGAACTCCCTAAAGGACATAATATAAATATCAGTGAAAGCGCATTTAGACCCTGCGGAACGGGAACTACATTCATAAGGTCTAGAAACATCATCTTTGTTGGTGTAATAAAATAATATAATAAAAACCCGACTTTAACATACCTGGTTTCATTTGTAGACGCCATCTAGTGATAGCCGGATGAACTAAATAGCAGAAATAATCTGTATCGCCAACGCAACGTATCCGTAGCGCCATCTATTATTTGAAAGGCAAACTACAAAAATCCTGACTATCAAGCGGTAACTTGATAACTTTTAAACGGCTGAACTGATTTTCATCAAACATAGCTAAGAATCACCGCTAGAGGTCTTGCTTTCACGAATTGAAATCGGTCCATCCGTTCGAGCGCTACGATGACACAAAAGACATTAGCGTCAAACTTATAACAGTATAACACCCCTCTTTTTTCGGGGGATAAAAATGACATTTGTTCTCTTTATGAGTATCTGATATGGTTTAATTTTTCTCAGCCTGCTTTTGCATTTTCAAGACATTTTGTAATATTTTTCGAAATAACTAAAATATAAGATATACCTATTTTACGTGTTCAACGTTCAACCCCCACGGCTTAGGCATTTTGATTAATTTCCCAAAACTGAATCGACCACAAAATATCAACAATTATTATCTATTTAACCCTGTTCACAAAATATCACGAGAACATCTAAACAACTGGACATACGAACGAATTATTGCCCAAGCTGAAACAAAGACGCTTCATGCTGGCTGGGTTAACAAAAAATCGTAGGTAGTCACGTGCCGCCATCGTCACGTGATCTCGCCGTACACTCTGAATCCCTCCATTTCGGGGATTCAATTTGTAACAGTAGCCGTCGTATTACCGAGCAGCTTTGCCGACCATCCGCAATGAAATTACGCGAGCCACGGCTTTGAGTGCTAACATCTGGATGCGACTATGCTGTTTTCCAATATGCAGTTAGATAGTCTTAGTTATATCCATATTGGCTCTCATAAAATTTTTAATCCTATTCTTTATCTTACTACCGATTTGTGTTCATTATCATCATCATCACTCTTCATAATTTTATTCTTCATACTTTTTTTAATTTAAACATTTGTATTACTAGCATCGGAGCTCATAACATGTAGTGATCATAATTTTTTTATTAATACTGTTACATTTCATTTACACTTATTATTATAAACTGTATGAAAATTAATATATTAGTATAAAACAAATGTTTGATTAGAGATATTATCATTTTCAATAATATGGATAAAACACTTATGATAAAGAAAATATATGATTTTAGAGTTTCGCGGTCACAATTACTGTTATTAGTATTACGGGACTTACCGCGATTAATATCGTTTTTTGCCAGATATTTCGACGGCCCTTCTGCTATCATGGTCGCTAGCCGACGTATCTGGCAAAAAACGATATTAATCGCGGTAAGTCCCGTAATACTCATAACAGCTATGATTAAGAAATTTATAAAAAAGAAAAATATAAGAAAAAACAAATTTATGAATATAATAGTTATTAATTCGAATGATTAGTAGTTTTGGTCATTAGTATAAACAAATATATGAAAACAAATATTATTAAAAAGAAGTGTATGATTAGTGATATTATGAATTCCAATGATTATAGTTTAAAATCATTAGTTTTTCAATTTTTTATGAAGAATGAGCATTATGATTTTAAATGGTATGAGTAATATTTTCGGACTTCCGATGATATGAGTTAAAAAGTTATGTAAGACAATGCGCATCCCTTAGTCGTTGATAGCTTTGCCGACCATTTCCTACATTTAGGAGCCTTGCTATTGTCGGTGTCATTTCATGGAAATATGACGAAATTGGAAGATAGAAGTTTAGCATTTTACCCCCTCTATTTTACACATTGCACACTCTATTTTTCATAAACTTAATGGTGATTAGTGAATAATCTCTATTAAGTTTAAATGTGTAAAATAGGTTTGCCAACGAGCCATGGAGTTCAGCATTTTGGTTTACGGCTTACAGACAATGTGCGAAACAACGATCTACGTGCAAAAACACAAATTGCGGATGTAGGACAACAAACAGCCAAGTTGAAGTGAGGTTTGCGTACGTAGGGGTAAGGGTACGCCCAGGACAAAAGTGAAACGACTTTGACAGATTTTTACGTAGAAGTGGCAGAAGGTTGCAGAAGAAAGGGACAAGTTTCAAAATAACGGGGAGGCCTTTGCCCGGCAGTTTGTTTTGTTTTTCGTGTATGTAAGTGGCCAATATCTGACATATCTGACACTAGGTCAGATTTTCAGGCTGCCTCAAGGCAATTTACATAGATTAACGACTGCCATACAATGATGACAGCCGGGACCAACGGCTTTTACGTGCCTCCCGAAGAACGGCAGTGCACGGCATGATAGAGGCACAGCTCCCAGCAGTGAGGCATATTTTTCTCCACCGAAAGCAAGTGGTGGTAGCTGAAAAAGTCTGAATATTAGCGTTGACTCAGTTGCCCAAGACTCGTCTACACAGGATCGAACTCGTGCGCCGCAGACGCACTGTTAGTGCGTGGACCACTTGGTCACTGTGCACGCACACCGCTTTGCCAACCATCTACAATAAAATAATGTAAGCCACTGCTTTAAATGTAGATGTGTAACAGCAACCAGCAAGTTAGTACCTATGTTGTTAATATTGACTTGATGTTACAATAGCTATATTGATAGTATTTAGAAGAACTACTCCGATCAAAAAAGTCAATTCAATAATTGATACTATAAAGTGAAGACAACGCCTAAAAACATGTTTGTTCAAAACTAATAACGGAATTCAAACCCAAACTTCACAACCGATTTTGATAAAACCTCGCAAGATAACCATTTCAAACAAAAACAAGAATTTTCCAAATCGGTCCATGTTCCAATAATCGGTGAACATACATAAATGAGAATAAAAGATTGCGACGAAATGATAACCTCCTCCTTTTTTGGAAGTCGGTTAACCTGTTGTCGGTCCAAAACACTAGATACAATAGTAAAATAATGCATGTCGACCGGATTCCGGTCTGTGAACAGACGACACGTTAAAAAGACTTGATAACAGACAACTGTCTATTGCCAAGTCCTGTCGTTTAGCTCAGTGTGCGGACATGACGAGTGACCACGATGCAGATACGTTAATAACACAAGGGAAATTACGTTACTGCGACCGGCCGTCGCTCCGCGCTAATTTGTAATTCGATAACCTGTCGAAAATATGGTTTGTTAGAGAGTGAGACAGCATAAAAATCAAGGAATTGTACAAAAAAACAATATATAGCTCGGCACTAGTGTTGCAAGCAATAATTTATAATATCGACAGCCTATCGATAATATCGTGACCCCGGAAAACAGAAACAATATCGATAGGACTATCGATAGTATTGTTACCATTTAAAAAGAAAACACAAATTGTTTATGGTATAGTATTTTTAAATCCGTGCCTTTTTTGTTGTGTGGATTTTTCTATTTAGTCTGTGATTATATTTTCAACGTGCCAGTCTAGTTGTAATTATAAAATACACAAAATTACTGAGTGGATCCCTATCTTTTACTGATAATTTAATAAGTATTATCTAATATCGATATTATTGTAATATCAAATGTACAGGCAACTGATTTTTGCCAAGTCCTGTCGTTTAGTGTGCGGACATGACGAGTGACCACGATGCAGATACGTTAATAACACAAGGGAAATTACGTTACTGCGACCGGCCGTCGCTCCGCGCTAATTTGTAATTCGATAACCTGTCGAAAATATGGTTTGTTAGAGAGTGAGACAGCATAAAAATCATGGAATTGTATGAACTGCGTACAAAAAAACAATATATAGCCTAGCACTAGTGTTGCAAACAATAATATAAAATATCGATAGTCTATCGATAATATCGTGACCCCGGAAAACAGAAACAATATCGATAGGACTATCGATAGTATTGTTACCATTTAAAAAGAAAACACAAATTGTTTATGGTATATTTAGCTGATTAATAATTATTTATTTAAAAAAAAATACAAAATAACAAACAAATTAGCAATTATCTTAATTTCAAAATTAAATGGAAAAATCTAAGTAACACTAGTGTGAACGTCCGTTCGACCCAAGATGCGCAGCGTAACAGGGCGCAAGCGCCGGTCCGCACGTCTGAAGCCATCTCCCACTCTCTGCCCCCGCCAAGTCGATGACGCGGCTAGGCTCCGCCCACTTCAGGATCTTTCTCAGCTAATTGTATAGTATTTTTAAATTCGTGCCTTTTTTGTTGGGTGGATTTTTCTATTTAGTCTGTGATTATATTTTCAACGTGCCAGTCTAGTTGTAATTATAAAATACACAAAATTACTGAGTGGATCCCTATCTTTTACTGATAATTTAATAAGTATTATCTAATTTCGATATTATTGTAATATCAAATGTACAGGCAACTGTCTTTTGCCAAGTCCTGTCGTTTAGCTCAGTGTGCGGACATGACGAGTGACCACGATGCAGATACGTTAATAACACAAGGGAAATTACGTTACTGCGACCGGCCGTCGCTCCGCGCTAATTTGTAATTCGATAATCTGTCGAAAATATGGCTTGTTAGAGAGTGAGACAGCATAAAAATCATGGAATTGTATGTACTGCGTACAAAAAAACAATATATAGCTTGGCACTAGTGTTGAAAGCAATAATATAAAATATCGATAGTCTTATCGATAATATCGTGACCCCGGAAAACAGAAACAATATCGATAGGACTATCGATAGTATTGTTACCATTTAAAAAGAAAACAAAAATTGTTTATGGTATAGTATTTTTAAATTCGTGCCTTTTTAGGGTTCCGTAGCCAAATGGCAAAAACGGAACCCTTATAGATTCGTCATGTCTGTCTGTCTGTCCGTCCGTATGTCACAGCCACTTTTTTCCGAAACTATAAGACCTATACTGTTGAAACTTGGTAAGTAGATGTATTATGTGAACCGCACTAAGGTTTTGACACAAAAATAGAAAAAAAACAATAAATTTTGGGGGTTCTCCATACTTAGGACTGAAACTCAAAAAAATATTTTTCATCAAACCCATACGTGTGGGGTATCTATGGATAGGTCTTCAAAAATGATATTGAGGATTCTAATATCATTTTATTCTAAACCGAATACTTTGCGCGAGAGACACTTCCAAAGTGGAAAAAAGTGTGTCCCCCCCCCGTAACTTCCAAAATAAGAGAATGATAAAACTAAAAAAAATATATGATGTTCATTACCATGAAAACTACCAGCGAAAATTGTTTTGAACAAAATCTAGTAAGAAGTTTTTTTTTAATATGTCATAAACTGCAATTTACCTTTCATTCAATTAACTCAAACATAAAAATAAAAAAAATATATATTACTACGGAACCCTTCATGGGCGAGTCCGACTCGCACTTGGCCGCTTTTTTGTAGTGTGGATTTTTCTATTTAGTCTGTGATTATATTTTCAACGTGCCAGTCTAGTTGTTATTATAAAATGCACAAAATTACTGAGTGGATCCCTATCTTTTACTGATAATTTAATAAGTATAATCTAATATCGATATTATTGTAATATCAAATGAACAGGCAACTGCCTTTGCCAAGTCCTGTCGTTTAGCTCAGTGTGCGGACATGACGAGTGACCACGATGCAGATACGTTAATAACACAAGGGAAATTACGTTACTGCGACCGGCCGTCGCTCCGCGCTAATTTGTAATTCGATAACCTGTCGAAAATATGGTTGGTTAGAGAGTGAGACAGCATAAAAATCATGGAATTGTATGTACTGCGTACAAAAAAACAATATATAGCTTGGCACTAGTGTTGAAAGCAATAATATAAAATATCGATAGTCTATCGATAATATCGTGACCCCGGAAAATAGAAACAATATCGATAGGACTATCGATAGTATTGTTACCATTTAAAAAGAAAACATAAATTGTTTATGGTATAGGATTTTTAAATTCGCGCCTTTTTTGTTGTGTGGATTTTTCTTTTTAGTCTGTGATTATATTTTCAACGTGCCAGTCTAGTTGTAATTACAAAATATACAAAATTACTAAGTGGATCCTTCTCTTATACTGATAATTTAATAAGTATTATCTAATGTCGATATTATTGTAATCCATACTTATATATAAAGCTGAAGAGTTTGTTTGTTTGTTTGTTTTAACGCGCTAATCTCAGGAACCACTGGTCTGATTTGAAAAATTCTTTCGGTATTAGATAGGTCGTTTATCGTGGAGGGCTATAGGCTATATTGCATCACGCCCGCGACTTCACTCGAGTGGATAACGCGGACGAAGCCGCGCGCTGCCTCTAGTATCAAATGTAAAGGCAACTGTCTTTTGCCAAGTCCTGTCGTTTAGCTCAGTGTGCGGACATGACGAGTGACCACGATGCAGATACGTTAATAACACAAGGGAAATTACGTTACTGCGACCGGCCGTCGCTCCGCGCTAATTTGTAATTCGATAACCTGTCGAAAATATGGTTGGTTAGAGAGTGAGACAGCATAAAAATCATGGAATTGTATGTACTGCGTACAAAAAACAATATATAGCTTGGCACTAGTGTTGCAAGCAATAATATAAAATATCGATAGTCTGTCGATAATATCGTGACCCCGGAAAACAGAAACAATATCGATAGGACTATCGATAGTATTGTTACCATTTAAAAAGAAAACACAAATTGATTATGGTATAGTATTTTTAAACTATTTAGTCTGTGATTATATTTTCAACGTGCCAGTCTAGTTGTAATTATAAAATACACAAAATTACTGAGTGGATCCCTATCTTTTACTGATAATTTAATACCTAAGTATTATCTTTTATCGACATTATTGTAATATCAAATGTACAGGCAACTGTCTATTGCCAAGTCCTGTCGTTTAGCTCAGTGTGCGGACATGACGAGTGACCACGATGCAGATACGTTAATAACACAAGGGAAATTACGTTACTGCGACCGGCCGTCGCTCCGCGCTAATTTGTAATTCGATAACCTGTCGAAAATATGGTTGGTTAGAGAGTGAGACAGCATAAAAATCATGGAATTGTATGTACTGCGTACAAAAAAACAATATATAGCTTGGCAGTTGGCACTAGTGTTGCAAGGAATAATATAAAATATCGATAGTCTATCGATACTATCGTGACCCCGGAAAACAGAAACAATATCGATAGGACTATTTATAGTATTGTTACCATTTAAAAAAACACAAATTGATTATGGTATAGTATTTTTAAATCCGTGCCTTTTTTGTTGTGTGGATTTTTCTATTTAGTCTGTGATTATATTTTCAACGTGCCAGTCTAGTTGTAATTATAAAATACACAAAATTACTGAGTGGATCCCTATCTTTTACTGATAATTTAATAAGTATTATCTAATATCGATATTATTGTAATATCAAACGAACAGACAACTGTCTTTTGCCAAGTCCTGTCGTTTAGCTCAGTGTGCGGACATGACGAGTGACCGCGATGCAGATACGTTAATAACACAAGGGAAATTACGTTACTGCGACCGGCCGTCGCTCCGCGCTAATTTGTAATTCGATAACCTGTCGAAAATATGGTTGGTTAGAGAGTGAGACAGCATCAAAACAATATACAACGTGGAAGGGACATACGCGTAATAAAAATAAATCACATTATTATAATGATAATAAATAAAATAACCATTAAAAAAAAGAACTTTAGACATTTTCCCATACAAATTACCTGGGCGCCTGCTCAGTTGTATGGAAATGCCGAATTTCTTTTTAGTTTTTGACTGTATTAATTTCATTATACTATAGTAGTCTAGTATAGCCCGTTGTTCGATTTATTACAGGTCCTTTCCACGTTGTATAACTTGACACCAGTGGTATAAGATAGGAAGGAATAAACATTTTTGACTGACAACTGTCCCATCCAGTTGGGTAGATGACTAGGTCCAAAATAAATAATTCGGTACGGTTCATACGCTGTACGGCTCCCATGCTGGTCTGGGAGAAATAAAAAAAAACTTAGAATGTACCAGCTGCTTCTCTTCC
Organism: Acrobasis consociella; assembly: GCA_963555685.1. Classification (NCBI taxonomy): domain Eukaryota; kingdom Metazoa; phylum Arthropoda; class Insecta; order Lepidoptera; family Pyralidae; genus Acrobasis; species Acrobasis consociella. The sequence goes on from OY743106.1 coordinate 4,490,304, forward strand.
CACGCAGATCGTAAAAGCCGATCGAGGGAATGGGCAAAAATACAAATCATGTTAACAGGCGATGCGGCTAGCAACCCATCACTGTATTGATTGCTTTTCCATCTTCTCGCCTACCATGACGCTAAAAGTGGCTTTTGGGTCTTGCGGCCCCGGGCTCTGCATAGAACCGCAAGACCCAAAATGCTCTGTCTGCCCCATTAGGGATAAAGACGTGATAGTATGTATGTATGTATGTACGGTTCATAACATTAAATGTCCTAAAACAATGTTACTTTTAATTAATCATATCCATTTTCGACATGATTTTAAGGCTCCTCCCTGCGCTAGCGACCTTGAAAACACAAAAAATTAATTTCTCTTTCTGTAAGTGAGATTATTAGAAACCCTCGTACAACTTTTTAGCTAGTATCCTGAAGTTTCATTAGAACCTCGAAAGTTATTGAAATACTATCCGGTTTAGAAACCTTTACAAAAAGAGTCAAAAATTGCAGTTTTTAGTATTTTTTGCAAAGGAAAATTCAGGGTATTTTATTTCAATGATTTTTGAGATTCTAATGAAACTTAAGGATACTAGCTAAAAAGTTGTACGAGGGTTTCTGATAATCTCACTTACAGAAAAAGAAATTAATTTTTTTGTGTTTTCAAGGTCTTTAGCGCGGGGATGACCCTTAAAGCTGATATTGAAATAATGATATTAAGAGCGCTATTTGACTTCTAAAAGCATGACGTCACGCTTTTGTATTTCATAGTAAATCGAATAAAAAATGTTTGTTTTGTCATTTAGAAAACAGTGTCTGATTTGTCTTGTTGTCATCTAGCTGATTTGGAAGGTAGACATAAATACTAACCATTGGCAGGGATATGCATCAACTACTGGTGGGGCTTGTCTATCTGTCTGTTTGTATGTGTGTTCAATTGTTCACGCTAATCTTCAAAACTACTAGACGAATATTAATACGGTCTTCAATAATAGATTAAGAGTCCCCCGACCCTAGACCAAAATACAACTTTCCATACAAACGTAGTCTACGTTTTATTTCAAAACGACATGTCCGATTTGGGCAAAATTTTGTAATTTCAAAGATATTGCAATTATCTAGGTTTATAACTGGTTTCCTACAGTAAAAATATGAACTTGAAATAGAATATAGTGTTTTATATCATTTTTGACCATTAGTATGGGAAACTTCTAAATCGTTATATTTTCTTTCCAGTTCATAATTTTACTATAGGAAACCAGTTATAACCCTAGATAATTGCAATTTCTTTACAATTACCATTTTACCGGAATCTGACATGTGGTTTCAAAATTAAACGTAGACTACGTTTGTATGGAGAAGTCTAGGGTAAGGGGAGTCTTAAGGTCAGCTCAGAGCAACATATAGGCTTTACATTTATACATATTTTCCCGCCTGTTTTCCATGGCAGAGACTATGGATTTCCACTTACTACGATCCCTGCAAACCTCTTTTGCTTCGTCAATACTCATAACTCTTTTCATGCACGCTCTCCGGTTATGGACACTCCTTACATCACCTTTCTTCAGAACATCTGCTATTCTCCCATACACATCCGCACGTTAAATTTTTTCATTAAAATCTTCTTTTTCTGCCTTATCCTTGTCCCACTTTTTATGTGGGGTCGGCACAGCATGTGAGTTCCTTCCACTTTGATCTATCTCCAGTCAACCCGTCCGTCACCCCCTTCCTACTCATATCCTCCCTTACACAGTCCATCCAACGTTTTCTTGGTCTCCCTCTGTTTCGATGTCCTATGACATGTATTTTCAAAACCTGCCTGGTTATATGGCTTTCCTCTCTTCTCTTAACATGTCCATACCAGCCCAACCTATTACTTCTTAATTTTTCTGTTATAGGGGCCACTTTTACAGTTCCTCTTATATAATCATTCCTGATCTTGTCCCTACGTGTTACACCACACATCCATCTCGACATCCATTCCATTAAAATCTGATATCAGTAAAAAAGTTCTCGTCATTTCAAAATTTCACGCGAACAAAGTTGCTGGCACCAGCTAATTTTAAGTAAATGTGTACGCGCAGCATCATGTAACGCTGCAAATCTACTAATCTCTACCAGGTTGTAATCGGCTTTAACTTTGGCTAAGAGGCGGTAATCTTTGTAGATATCCGTGGTTTGAATTTACTCAAACACGATTTTCAGATTTGTGAAGGTACTTACTGTTGTTTGTTGATTTTCAACCGACTTCAAAAAATAATGTAGGTTGTTAATTTTAAAGTTTTTAGTTTTACCTCATCAATATTTTATTTTTTATTGTTGGAAGGGACACTTTCAAATGGAATTTTGACAAAATCGGTTCAGTACTTACAGCCTTGGGCTCTGTCTGCTTAGATCCACAAGATCAAAACCTGTCAAGTGCGAGACGGACTCATATATGACGGGTTCTGTAGTATAGCTGCCACAGTAAGACAGTTTAAGGCTTGGCTCTACGCTTTTATTTTTCAAAATCTGTCAAAATTGATTCAAAAGTTGTCCGTCCTTTTCCGCTAGGTTTGTAGTAATGTCTAAACGCAATGCAGATAGAGTTAAAAATATATAGAGGTTACAGTATGGAAGACATGACGTAATAAAATAAATCTTATATGTTTACATTTTTGTAACATATTATGTTTTTGTAAAGAATTAAATAAGGTCATGTCCGTACAAGGACTTAATGCTGATGCTTTGTCTACCGGTCAGCCTTTAGAAAAAACAAAAATAGTTTATTTAAATTTTAAAATATACACAGTGATTTTTTATTGTTTTATTGTTTTTGAAGCTAAGGGCCACTTTATAAGGGTCGTTAGTAAAACGAATTAGCTAGTCGAAATAAAAATTCAAAAACAAAGTAAAATCGTGAGATCAATTAGTAGTACCACCAGGCACCGCCTCCGTCCGGCCGGCCGGAGATCATCGAGGTCATGCGGTAGTTTTTGATCGGGCGTAACTACGTGGTCTCGATTTTTTTATCTTATGTCATACACAAATTTGAATTAAGTATATGGATAGAAGAATTTATTTACAATAGATTTTTTTCCAAAACCAATGAAAAGTCAGCATGTATGTACTAAATTACTAAGGAGTAAATAAGTAACTATATAAAAAGAGCTGCATTATTCAATTATTTATATTAAAGTAAGTAATATTTTTAAAATTGCAAAATAGTTGTACGTTATGATATAAGTTTTGTGTGTGATGATTTTCCAGCCCGAGCCGAAAGCGAGGGCGTAATAGAGCTGAAAGTGTTTTAACTAATATACACACGTATATCGCACGACGTTTTTCAATACACTTATATCTAAACTGATTTTTATTTCAAGGCTGCTACCAGCGCTAGCGACCTTGAAAATACAGAAAAAATAATTTATCTTTCTGTAAGTGAGATTATCAGAAACCCTCGCACAACTTTTAAGCTAGTATCCTTAAGTTTCATTAGAACCTCGAAAGTCATTAAAATACTATCAGCTTTAGAAACCTTTACAAAAAGTGTCAAAAGTGGCCGTTTTTAGTAATTTTTAATATGTTTATAACGCAAGCATGTTTTATGACCTACTTTATATATCTAAAACCGATGAAATTAGAGCCACTTTACGAGCAAGTGTGTTGAAAAAATAATTAGATAATATACAGCATGGAAGGGACATACCCGTAATAAATCGAACCACAGGCTGTACTAGATCACTTTATTATAATTATAAAATAACAGTAACAAAGAACCGACTTTGACATTCTAATACAAATTTTCCAGGCGGCTGCACACTTTTGTATGGAAATGCCAATTTTTTTAAGTTTTTGGTTGTGATTTTTATTTGATTATAGTTAGTGGTCTAGTGTAGCCCGTGGTTTGATTTATTACGGGTATATCCCTTCCACGTTGTATATAGGCACTACTGTGGGCACTACATTTATTTTAAACTGACGTCGAATTTGCGGAGTGTCTATGTAGTGTAAATGCTAGGAGAACAATCTTATGTATTCAGATTTGTCTATAGTACAGTTGTGCTACTGTAAACGATGGGCAAAATTTTAACAAGTGCCAAAAAAGGGTGATTCAGTACTTTATTTTTACCCAATTTTTTAAAGTTAAACTAGATCTATCTTCGTGTAAATACCCTACACGATGGGTTAGTCGGAAAAAAAACTTCCATGGGAGCTACAATATTATAGTACCTGGGTGACCGAGCTTTGCTTGGTCGGTTTCATCTCAAACATTAACTATATTTTTTAAAACTTGTCTAAAAACAGTACGAAATAAAAAATTATATATAAACTTGAACATAAAAAAAAACAAAAGTAGGTCACCGAGTGGGATTCGAACCTGTAACACTCTTTCTAGCAGTCAGTACCCTTAACCGCTGAGCTAAGCGGATGGCGGCCGGCGCGACGAAATTAGCGACCATATTCTGCGTAGAAAGAAACTCGAAAACACGCGTTTTCCCAAACATGAGACTAATCTAACCCCCATATACCAATTTTCAGCGAAATCGTTAGAGCCGTTTTCGAGATCATAGAAATTTATAACTAAATACATATACAAGAATTGCTCGTATGAAGGTATAAGATTTTCCCTATTTTACTTCACTGTTTTTTGGCATGATTAATATACCCATGCCAAATTATAGCTTTTTTAGTACTTATAGTCTCTAAATAAAACGTCGGATGACAGACAAACAGACAGACATGATAAAACTATAAGGGTTCCTTGTTTAAAACGGAACCCTAAAAACTGTCGATAGTTTTACTTGTCATCGATATTATTGTAAACTATCAGTAATCAATATTATCAATAGTCCTATCGATATTGTTATGGTTTTTTAAGGCCACAAATATAGTATATAGACATAGTAAATATATTATTCATCCATATTTTATATCAATTTTAACAAATGTACTAGCTCTTTAGGCGCTGCGCAAGCTGCAAGCAGGCCACGATTTTTCGTGCAGCTGTTGAGGTAGGCTAAGATATTTTTCCAGTTCATAAAATGGATAAAAGTTCCAGTTACTTAATAAAACAAGAAAAATGTGTGGGCGGCCATTTTGGATCCAAAATCTTTATCCAGTTTCGAGTTCCGCAGGGTGCTTTACCCCCTCATGCAAAAATCAGACTCCTACAAAGTCCCAGTGAGACGTAACTAACGAAAAAAGTTTAATTTTCTAAAGCCCAGACGCCATCCGGGATTCCAAAAAAAAGCTTTCGGCGGCCATCTTGGTTTGCAAAAAAAAAGAACGACAAAGCACGTGGTGGGAGTGGCTCGGCCTACGGCCTCGTAGGTGACCTCTGCCTTAGGCCTCAAGCTTCACTTGGTTGCTTGTTTAGAGGGATAAGCAGAAAGCCCCCCCCCCCTCTCTGCTCTCCCACCAAGCAAGTGAGATTCACTCCTTACGGCTATCAGCACGGCGCAGGTCAAACAACCATATCAATCAGTCAGCCAGTCAGTCAGTGGTACAGTATGTACGTGTTTATTTCTCGAAATCTAAAAGTAAATAAATCCGAAGAGTATGTATAGATAAGTTCTTTGGCTATTATAAAATTAATTTATTGCCACAAAACTGGTAATTAAATAAAACTAAAATATTATAAATCAATATTGTATGTACGGTACTTGTATGAAAAAAAATCTATGCCGACCATGTCTGTCAGGTAATCAATCTATGCCACGCTATACTTTGACACTTCCTTTGACATTATGACAAGTGACACAGTGTAAGAAAGTTACTCGCACGTTTGTTTACAGACTGTTCGACCCATATATATTCGTGATATTATTTTACACTGTGACAATAATTTTACGAAATCAAATGTCATTTTTTTTGTGAAGAGCGACGCGTCCTTGCTCCGCGAGGCCCATCGGCCATCTGACAATTTGATGTATAACTGTCAAAAATCTGTGCAACAAGAACAGTTTATTTAAATACACTCGCGAAAAAGCAAGACGGCAATTACAATAATTTTCAGGAAGGTAAAAGGGCTTATATGACTGAAATCTAAAGCCACGCAAAACTGATCAATTATAGAAAAATAGCTCTAAAATTAAAACTAGCGCAACAAAAAAAAATTTGAACCACAATTTTAAAGATTTCATAATTACTGATCTGCATAAAAAGTTTCAAAGCTGAAGTCCCTCTCTTTTGTGAGAAATTAGACCATATATGTTTTGGTAGAGGTGTTTTTGACGAGCAAGTTTGTGTTACAAAAATTAACTAATCATGTATCCAGAACCACAATTATGCTAGAAAAGCGTTCTAGTATGCTATTAGCAAGTATCAGTTCTAAATTTCTGATATTGGCTGAGAAATAAGAAATAGAAAATGCCCATTTTCACGGTGCGTCCCCTTAAGAAGAGATAGAGCCCTGTGACATGACTGAGTTAAAACGCTGAAAAACACATGTCTTATACTAGATATTCATCGTTATAGCGACTACAGTAAGACATACTTAACCGAAGATAATTTCACTAGCTATATAATTTTAAGAAATATAGGCCTATGACAGACATACAGACAGTCAGCGGAGTCTCAGTAATAGGGTCCCGTCGGAACACTTTGGAACCCTAAAATGCTCTGTCTACTGCATTAGGGATAATAAGCGGCCAAGTGCGAGTCGGACTCGCCCATGAAGGGTTCCGTAGTAGCAAATAACATAATATAAAAGTCTTGTAGTATGTTTTTTTTATATTTTTATATTTGAGTTGATTGAATGAAAGGTAAATTGCCGTTTATGATGATGACGTATTAAAAAAAACTACTTACTAGATCTTGTTCAAACTAATTTTCGCTGGTAGTTTTCATGGTAATGAACATCATATATTTTTTTTAGTTTTATCATTCTCTTATTTTAGAAGTTACGGGGGGGGGGGGGGGGGGGACACACACACTTTTTTCCACTTTGGAAGTGTCTCTCGCGCAAAGTATTCGGTTTAGAAAAAAATGCTATAAGAAACCTCAATATCATTTTTGAAGACCTATCCATAGATACCCCACACGTATGGGTTTGATGAAAAATAAATTTTTAAGTTTTAGTTCTAAGTATGGGGAACCCCCAAAATTTACTTTTTTTCTATTTTTGTGTCAAAACCTTAATGCGGTTCACACAATACATCTACTTACCAAGTTTCAATAGTATAGGTCTTATAGTTTCGGAAAAATGTGGCTGTGACATACGGACGGACAGACAGACAGACAGACAGACATGACGAATCTATAAGGTCATAGTCTATATATATCACTACACTTCGATGCAAATTCAAGCAATCGAAAGCCATGATAACATAAAATGATAAGATAATGTTACGAACTAACGAACATTCAGTGCTCATATAAATATGTGGAGTGAACCGGTATTAACGTGGATATTGTGCATATAATAACTATATGATTAAGATATACTGTGAATAAGTTAATTATAATAGATATGGATCAAATAGACGTCTCACCTTTTGATTCAAAGAAGGCCAATACGAGGTAAGTTTAATTTTATTTTGAGGTTAAGGAAAATATTGTTACATTATTGTTACCGTGACCAATTACTTAACATGGCTGCTTAATTAAGAGTAGGTACTTCGCTCGTTGTTAAAATATCTCAAAAATACAGACTGTATGTTATAGTTATAAATCACATTTATCTCTCAAAAAATTTATTGGACATCAATATGCATTTTAATTTTTATATTTTATTAGTGAAATGGTAAATTTATTTTGCTCGTCTGGCTTCTCTAGCATTGACAAAATAATTGAAATAATAATAATAAAAACAAAATATTTTTATTTCGACCAATCAAAGATCATAACTGAAAATCAAGCCTATTTGCCAACGTTTTTTTTTAGTATAATAACACGCACTCGTTCATACAAAAAGAAAACACATTGTTCCACTCCTAAATTTTATCTGATCTCAATAATTCGTATGTATGTTATTTATACAATAAAAGATAAGGTTAATAGGTTTTCCCTTTTTAAAAGTTTATACTATAAACCTAGTTTTTAAGCTATTGCATAGCTTCTATCGCGGGCCTTGAGCGCGGGGACCGAATCCAGAAATTCCGTAACGAAAAAACCTCACGCTCTCCACTCCGCCTACCATGTAGGTTGCCGCTTCGTCTCCGTCGTCCGTTTGCGACGTTGCCGTCCTTCCTTGTAAAAATTCACCGACCGAACGGAACCACCTTAATGCAATAGCTTTACCGTGGCAGTCCCCGAGTGCCACACGTCTTTTTTATTGTGTAAACAACATACTACAATCAATTTATTTATTTATTTGTTTGCATAAAATGTAGGTAGGTACATAGAGATTTTAAAGTTATAATCATTCCCTTTTATATTCTACCTTCTTGTTGGTATGCAAATTTTGTTACAAAATCAAACAAAATCAAAACACAAAAAACATTAAGATCAGATAACATGAAGAAGTGGAAAAATGCTTCCTTTGCTTTTTTTCAATAGACAGAGTGCGTGCTATATATATGTCGCAGTTGAATTGTATAATCCGTTGTTATTCAAAAACTCTAGCTGTTTGGCAATACAGCTCGGTTTTGTAAAACAGCTGAAAATATTTCAGCTCGATTGTCAATGAGTTACGTAATTACGTTTAACAAAACAGCTAGCGTTGAGATAGCATACAGGGTTACCATTATTAAATAAAACGGTGTTACCAAACGAAATAATATATAAGGAGACAATAGTTGTTCTTTATTATTTTTATATTACTCGTGGGATTGAAATAAAACCTCAATTCAACTCCTTACTAAATAATTCAGTCTCCAACATCATAAAACACCAATGAAGAATGATAACCAGCTCGATGCAATTGGATTAGAAAATATAGAAATTTTGTAAACCCGACAACTCAATGGCGCAGCGATTTCTTACGGCCAATTGATCCACGTGAATTTTTCATCTTGCCGGAAGGCGGGCGTCGAAATAACAATATGGGATTCAAGCTAAAGGTCTGCTTTATTTTTTCTTCTTTTGCACTCCGAAATCACTAACGATGCCCCCGTTGTCTCTCGATAAAAACAGCTTAGTCCCGAAACGCGGCGAAGAATTTACTTTATGGGAGGCCATATTTGTTGTTATGACACTGACACTTCACAAGCCACAAGACCCACAAGTGGCAGAATTCCGAAATAATCGTTGTACAATCTTACGTTAGCTATTTTGTTAAACGTAACACATTGGACGATCTAGCTAATGATTTTAAGCTATATTACAAAACCGAGCTGTAATGCCAAACAGCTAGAGTTTTTGAATAACAGCGGATTATACAATCCAACTGCGACATATATATACTTCTTTCACTCTAATAGGTAACAGTTGTGTAAAATTTTAACATTTACGCTTTGAGGACTGTATTATATTAATAAGTTTTTATATTAAACCATAATATATAATAACACTATGATTTATTACGATTAGGCAACTAATGCTGTGAAAATTCGTTTTTTTCTGCGTTTCTTCTCAGCAATGATCATCGCGAAGCATACTACAATCGGTAGCTTTTCTTCGTAAATAAATTAAAATTTTTAATATACAAAACACGTAATTAATATACTTATTGACGTGTAAAAGTGGTTGTAAAGGTCTAATTACTAAACAAAAAGTAAAATTTTCATAAAACGAAAAAAGTATGTTTTCTTTGTTTTTGTTGAGTATTGATTTGCAATTGCAACTATTTTGCAACCTGGTGAATTGCGTCAATATGCTGTCATGCGACGATATCTTAATCCGCAACTCCTGTACTTACCGATACAATTATCGTGAATCATGCCACTTTTGAGCATTATTTCCTGTTACACTTAAACCAAGGCCGATTATAAATCCACAATGTATACTTAAAACCAACACGTCTAAGAATTAGGATGATAAGGAATATGGCAGTCAGAGCCCTTAAGAAAGATAGAATCCAAGGCAACTTTTAGCGATATAATGGGCGAGAATGTAGAAATACTAAATCAAGTGATGGATTGCTAGTTGCAAACCCTTTTACCGCGAACGTCAGATTTATTTTATCCGACAAACATTGTCGTGCGCACTTTGCGAGATTCGGATATTTCCTACAGAAAAACACAGCTCGTAGTGCAAATCTAGCCGAAATTCGCCTCGTGAAAATGCCAATCAGGCTAAGCAACTTCTTCTTAGGCGTCATTTTTTAGGGTTCCGTAGCCAAATGGCAAAAAACGGAACCCTTATAGATTCGTCATGTCTGTCTGTCTGTCTGTCTGTCCGTCCGTATGTCACAGCCACTTTTTTCCGAAACTATAAGACCTATACTGTTAAAACTTGGTAAGTAGATGTATTCTGTGAACCGCATTAAGGTTTTGACACAAAAATAGAAAAAAACAATAAATTTTGGGGGTTCCCCATACTTAGAACTGAAACTCAAAAATTTATTTTTCATCAAACCCATACGTGTGGGGTATCTATAGATAGGTCTTCAAAAATGATACTGAGGTTTCTAATATCATTTTTTTCTAAACCAAATACTTTGCGCGAGAGACACTTCCAAAGTGGAAAAAAGTGTGCCCCCCCCCCCCGTAACTTCTAAAATAAGAGAATGATAAAACTAAAAAAAATATATGATGTTCATAACCATGAAAACTACCAGCGAAAATTGGTTTGAACCAGATCTAGTAAGTAGCTTTTTTTAATACGTCATAAATCATAAACGGCAATTTACCTTTCATTCAATCAACTCAAATATAAAAATTAAAAAAGACATACTACAAGACATATTATGTTATTTGCTACTACGGAACCCTTCATGGGCGTGTCCGACTCGCACTTGGCCGCTTATTGTTTTGAAAAAACGTAGATCGTTTTCTCGGAACTAACATTTTAGGTCATTTACCTACGATACGATATAGATAACAATGATTTCGTCAAACTTTATCTTTGCTGGTGTTGCATGCAGATTTCGATATATTATGTATCTATATAAGTATTGAAGATGAATCATATTTTTTTTGTGATCACACGCTAATGCCAAGCACACCCGAATCCAGGTCATCCAGGTCTTTTTGTCTACACTGCAGAAGCACGACCTTCTCTGTTCTACCAGAGCCGTACTTGGCTAGAGCAGCTAGAGGAGTTGGCCTTCAATCTCCTAGCTGGCCAGACGGGTTGATGTTTATCTTATACCTTTAAACGAGCAATTCTTGTATATTTATTTATTTATTTATATATTTATAAATTTCTGTGATCTCGAAAACGGCTCTAACGATTCCGCTGAAAATTGGTATATGGGGGTTTTTGGGGATAAACAATCGATCTAGATTAGTCTTATGTTTGGGAAAACGCGTGTTTTCGAGTTTTCATTCGTTTTTCTTTCCACGCAGAATATGGTCGCTAATTTCGGCACGCAGGTCACCATCGGCTTAGCTCAGTGGTTAAGGATGCAGACCGCTAGAAAGAGTGTTACGGGTTCGAATCCCACTCGGTGACTTACTTTTGTTTTTTTTTATGTTCAAGTTTATATATAATTTTTAATTTTGTACTGTTTTTAAACAAGTTTAAAAACAAATAGTTAATGTTTGAGATGTAACCGACCGAGCAAAGCTCGGTCACCCAGGTACTAAGCTTTATTTAGCTTGTATTTCCTAAGTCGCCTTCTACGACTTTCACGGGAGGACTTGGAGTGACTTTATTCTACTCTGCTGGAAACCACACGGCAAAATGATAAAAATACTTATAAATTAATTCATATGGGAATAAATGCGAAACATACTATTCTATTTATTTATTTATCTATTTTATTGTTTCATGTACACTTGAAAAGTTTATAAATAAAACTTTATAAAAGTAAACTTAGTACATAGGTGCTACTTATTTCTAAAGAAATTTCTTCCAGTAGACCCGCGAGAGGAAATGGGAAGAAAGAGGTAATTGGGGTGTACAATACAAAAGTAAATACCTATACAAAATACATAAATCAATTTTTAAAAAAAGAACATATCTACATAAACATACGTACGGTTGGACGTTTTTTGGTTGGATTTGTATGCGCTGACGTTTCGTTTGAATTTTAAAAAATAAGTTAAACGACATGAAATAATAGATCATATCTATATTGAAAGTATTTATTCATTGAACGTATTTTAAACTGATATTAAGGTTTCTTGGAATCAAGTATTTGACTCCAAGAAACGATGACGTCTCACTTTGATATTTCATGCAAATCCCGTAGAAAATGTTGGTTATGTTATGACGTTAAGAGAAAAGTACCATTGGTTACAAACTAGCTGATTACGGTAGGAATTTGGTTTTGATCCTGGGTCTGAGATTTAAACCCCGTCACAGAATTAATAGTTTTATGTAAAGAAAGGAATCTAAGGTCCCGCGCAATATGCGTCCAAGTCCTCTATTCAAATATCCCTGCACTTCTCTCCTGTTCTTGCCATATGTATACAGCGTGGAAAGGACTTAGGTACCCGTAATAAATCGAACCACCGGCTATACTAGATCACTATAGTAAAATGAAATTAATACCCACCAAAAACATTTTCATGTAAAAATGTTGCCAAGACGAGTCTACATAGCTTACCCTGTGAAAAAGTGGTCACATTTCATGTAGAGCCAGGATTGATGATCTATGCGCCCTTACTTTACCAGGCCTAACTTAACATACTCTACATTTTAGTCAAAACGTGATAATTGGCCGTTTTGCTACCGTTACGAAGATTTCATAGGCATTCGTTCATCGTGTGTGAAAAAAAACGGCCAAGCCACACGTTTTGACTTAAAGGTAGAGTATGTGAAGTTAGGCCTGGTAAAGTAAGGGCGCATAGATCAACAATCGTGGCTATACATGAGGTCTGACCACTTTTTCACAGGGTAAGCTATGTAGACTCGTCTTGGCAACATTTCTGCATGAAAATGTTTTTGGTGGGATTTTATTTATTTTTGTAAGTCGGTTAATGGACTTTTTTGAGTTTAAAAATAATAGTTATTACTGCATGATTATGTAGTTAGTGCAAATGTAGTGCAAGTCTAATACAAACTTCTACCTCCTATTCCGAGGGGATAGGTTAGGTTAGGTTTTTTAATTTATTTGTTGTCTTAGTAGTAATATTAGCTTACGTACCAAATTTCAGCGTTCTATAGGATTTCAGGAAGTACCTTAACAATTTTGATGATCAGTGAGTGAATCAGTGACGAATCGGGGGTTTTAGACATTAATAAAATCTTAAGTATAATTGCTACGATATTCAAACTTTGTATGTTTAATGATTGTACTAGTGTCATTATATCTTGAAATTATTAACTATTAAGCATCATCCAAACCAAAGTTATGAAAGTAAAAAAAAAACGACGATACGTTTCGAGAAAAGGTAGGTAGTGCACTTGCGCTCTGCTTGGCTCGTCTTGGCGGGGACACTTCCGTGCCCCTAGATAAGAGACAGAACAGAAAAAAAATTAGGATTTTTTTCCATACAAAAGTGTGCAGTCGCCCGGGCAATTTGTATAGAAAGGTCGTAATTTTTTCTTTGTTTTTTGACTGTTCTTTCATTATCATTATATTTAAGTGATCTAGTATGAAGTATAGCCCGTGGTTGATTTATTACGGTTATGTCCCTTCCACGTTGCATATATACCTCATATACATTCCTTCATGATGTAATGTAACGCAACTTGTATTATAAACTGTAATTCATTATAAGGTGAATTCCCCATAAATAATTAATGCTGTTTATAATCTATTAATATAAATAAATAGGGAAAGACCACAGATATCATAGATTTAGAATATACAAGTAGTGTAGATTTGCCACCGAGCGACCGGGGGTAAGAGAAAGACATATTAATGATACTTCATATATTTTTTTCATGGTCGGGTTATAGGATCACTTCAATTATATGCAATTTGAAGTGATCATATAACCCGACCATGAAAAAATGTTCGGTCGGTGATAAGGACAAAACATGGCACTTTTTTCTTTTTCTTCTTTTAGAAGTAGCAATAAGACTGTCTCGCTCTATCGAAGCATGTCAGGCCCACAGATATGGAGCCAGCCCCAAATGAGCTTAAACATTTGTCATGTCAGAACAGCCAGAGGATTTGGCCTACCCTCTCCTCGCTGGCCCGACGGTCTCATTGACGTTTATAAGCTTTGTTTAGGTTGTTCTCTAAGTCGCCTTCTACGACATCCATGGAAAGGCTCGGAGTGGTCCTATTCTACTCTGCCGGGACAACACAGCGCATATAATTATTACACAGTAAAATTTTAAAAATGTACCTACTATTGAAAGTAAACGCTCTGTTACAAAATCAGAATAGAATTTATTGATTTTCTGATTAGTTGTTACTTTTTAGGGTTCCGTAGTAAACAAGGAACCCTTATAGTTTCGCCATGTCTGTCTGTCTGTCTGTCTGTCCATCTACGGTCCTACTCAGAAACTATAAGTACTAGAAAGCTGTAATTTGGCATAGATATGTATATCAATCATGGCGAAAAAGTCGTAAAATAAAATATGGAAACAATTTTTTTTTAGGGTAGCTGCCATACATGTAAAGAGGAAGTCAATATTTTTTTTCTCTACAAACACATTGTGTGGGGTATCGTTGAATTGGTCTTTCAAAAATATTGTGAGCTTGGGAACACCATTTTACGATTTAGAGATCCGTGTCTGAAATATTTAGGTTTAAAGTGAAATTTTTTGTTAAAGTCACGTGTCCCCCCCATCTATCTGCTAAACGGTTATATATGGACACGTGAAAAAAATCACAGCTATAGTATACATAATGTAGTTCATAGGAAAACTATCAGAGCTAAGTAGGGTTAACAAATTAAAAAGTTATAGGCGATCAACTTATAAAATGTACTCGAAAAGGAAAATTTCATACAAATTCAATAGATACTTAGACTTTTTAGTGGTATGAACTCAAAGTTGGCATTTACAACTACGGAACCCTACACTGCGCGTGGCCCGACAGGCACTTGGCAAATTATTTGATTTTATGATTTTATGATTAGTTGTTAGTTTGCGTCATAAAAATATTTTTTTTTTTTTACAACAAGGCCTACGCTCTAAGTTATAAAGCTGAATAAATATTTTTTTTAAAGCTTTTATTGT
The DNA here is from genome assembly GCA_963555685.1 of Acrobasis consociella. NCBI lineage: Eukaryota > Metazoa > Arthropoda > Insecta > Lepidoptera > Pyralidae > Acrobasis > Acrobasis consociella. The sequence goes on from OY743106.1 coordinate 4,505,390, forward strand.
GAAGCCTTAGTACTTATCAAGGATATATCTATCTTTCTAAATAAAAGTAGCGTTGTTTTAGTATGAGGTTTCTATTATCACCTCGCGGCTCCATCGTCAGATCAGTTTTTTTCACAAAAATATTCCATTGTTATTAGCACACAAAATTTCATATTAGAACCGGATTTAACACGAATTTAACTTGCGAGATTTGACCCAAACAGAAAAAAAAACAAAAATCAACAAACAAGCAAGGTTAAATAAAAGCTTGTTATAAATTAAATTGGATTTAATTAAATAAAAGGCCATGTGGTTTCCAGCAGAGTAAAATAGGGCCATTCCAAGTTCTCCCGTGGATGTCGTAGAAGGCGACTTAGGGAATAACAGCTAAACAAAGCTTATAAACATCAATGAGACCTCTCCAACCCCTCTGGCCAGCGAGGAGAGTGTAGGCCAAGTCGTCTAGCTGCTCTGGCCAAATAAGGCTCTGGTAAAGTACAGAGAGGGTCCTGCTCCTGCAGTGGAGATAAAAAGACCTGATGATGATGATGAATTAAATACTATGTAACTATAGTTTGAATGGTAATTTGTTTCAGCCGAGCTGACGCCGGTCCGCTGAAAGAAGAAGTAATAACTATACAAGGCCCGAAAGACCTGGACAGCCTGTATTATGACATGAGCAAGAAGAAATACTTACATATCTTTAATCATTTTGAATTCAAACATGCTCTTGAGTTTGGGTAATTTTTTAATGTCATATGAACTTTACACACAAATTGATCTTTTTCTATGTATAGATCTACCTCGTGGACTCCTCGTCTATTTTTCAGTGCGTAAACGTTTGTTTAAAATATTTGATGGCTTTGATAATTTTCGCCTAGAAAATATGAACATAGATCCCGCTTCGCTGATATGACGTCACAAATCTCCGTCCTGCCGTACTATTGAAAAATCCATTGGTATATTAGTTTAAACAACGTGGAAGGGACATACCCGTAATTAATCGAACGACGGGCAATACTAAATCACTATAGTATTATGAAATTATAAATAACATTCGAAAACTAAAAAAAAATCAAAACTGACATTTCCAAACTAAAGTGTCTAGCCACCCGGGCAATTTGTATGGGAATGTCGACGTTTTTTTTTGCTATTGTCTGTTATTTTATTATACTATTAGTGGTCTAGTATAGCCTGTGGTTCGATTTATTACACGTATGTTGTCCCTTTCATATATTATATTAGAATACATTCAGGGAAACTCCCAAACACAAAACATTGCGATATAAGATCTTTACTGTCCACATTTATATATTTATCAATGAAGGTCAATATCGATAACAGTAAATAATTATTTAGATTTATTATAATGATGATGTTGATACATTCAATCTATATTCAATAAAATTGTAATTTAGTTAAAAAGCCACCTTACATAGTACGGTCATATCAAGAGGCGGGATGCTGAACATCTGGCACATAATAATGGTTAGTTTGAAGGTTCCCATCGTTCTAGGTCGTCCTCTATCACTGTGGCTTCCCCGACAGAAATAGAGGACGACCTAGAAAGACATGGGGGAATTTGTGAAGCGGGACATGAAGGAGACAGATTTAAATTATAGAAAATTATGGAGGAAGTTGACGTACAGAGCCGAATCCAAATAGGGAGAAGGCGAGGAAAATGATGATAACTTGTAATTCAGAAGATAGTTATAATTACAGATGCTCCGTGTCTTATCTACCTCGAAGAATTTTCATTGCTATACAGCGTGGCAATGTCGTCAGTGTGATGGGAACTTTTAAGCCTGGCTTCGGGGCGGTCTCTTAGATTGATGTTGTGTTATAACGAAGCATGTAGCGGATTGTGTGAAGCGGGACCTGTCAAAATTGTCTACGTGTGACTAACATGCATCGTATTTTGTTATCTCTTTCGCACGTAGACTTAGCAACAGGAATAGAATGATTCACGTCACGTGGCTCCGCTTGACGCAGCGCACGCCCTGACGAAGCACTTTGTGGGTAGTTTCGTGACTATTTTGACAAAGCGTGATGCGGATATTTCAATGTCTCTACATATATTTTAGAGTACACACCCAAATTTAATGTACTTACTCAGGATAACTTTCTACTCACCAGCCAAATTTTTGGAGCAAGTTCAGTCCATGATACTTAACTACTTTCTATTTAAAAAAAACCGAGCCCAGCGCTGATTTGTAAAATTTATATTTTTATAGAAAGTATTCCAGTATCATGGAGACAACTTGCTCCAAAAATTTAACTGTTGATTAAAGTCATCCTGTTTAAAACGTATTAAGTACTTAAACAAATACAATATGATTTCAGGGACAGCAAGCCTACTGATAGAGTAGGAACTCATTTCGACGTCAAGATTTTGACCGACACATTCAAATCGCTGGGATTTGACGTGACGCCTCATCAGGACTACACATATGCCAAGATCAAAAAAGTCGTTGAAAAATGTATGTATTGTAGCTATACTTTCTATAAGCGAATCTTATTTCTATTGAGTATATTCTTTACTAGCTGGTGCCCACAACTTCGTCTGCGCAGTATCTTTATAAATTGTAGCCTATGTGTTATTCTGATGTACTTATAAGCTATATTATTGTAAAGTTTCATTTAAATCCATTCAGTAGTTTTTACGTGAAGGAGTAATATAATATAAAAACATCCATCCATCCATACTAACAAACTTTCGCGTTTATATATTAGCAGGAAGTAGGATACTGTAGACATTATCTAATAAATAGAAAGGCCCGCCCCTCACTATGCTTCCTTCACCGGAAACAGCGGTGGTAATTGAATTTTTACGAATTAGTAAGAGCACAAATGAAATAGAAACGTACTACGCGATAAGTTTGCCGTTGTACACTCAGTTTGTACAAATATGTTTTAAACAAAAGCGTTATAAAAAATAACAAACAAACAAGTAACGTCTAGCGAGTAAGTGTTTAACAGACGCTCAGCAAGTGCCTAAACCGCTTGGCGCACCGCTTCATTTTATTTTTTGTTAAGTGTTAATTTTATTCTTCTTCCATTCTTAATTTTACTCTATTCATTCTTCATATAACTCTTCATTATATTCCAGTGTGTCAGCAGGACCACAAAGACACGTCATGTGTAGCGCTGGCCATCCTGACTCATGGAAGTAACGATGGCTACCTGTTCGCTAAAGACAAACCTTACAAACTGAACCAGATAACCAGTTTATTGGAAACTCAGAAGCTCGTTATGATACCCAAGCTTCTATTTCTTCAGGTAAAAGTTCCTTTTCATTATTTTTACAATATAACACTTAGAACGTTACATTTTAAAGAGTATTTTAGGCATTCATGATGCAATATTAGGAATACTCAAACTATGTAAGTAAGGTAGGTACTCAACGAAATAAGTTCTGGTAAAATTTCTACATTCACTATACTTTATAGCCGTATCAGTGGAAACCTCCCATGCTGGTCTGGGAGAAATAAAAAAGAATGTACCAGCTGCTTCTCTTCCCACGCAGATCGTAAAAGCCGATCGAGGGAATGGGCAGAAATGTTAACAGGCGATGCGGCTAGCAACCCATCACTGTATTGATTGCTTTTCCATCTTCTCGCCCACCATGACGCTAAAAGTGGCTTTTGGGTCTTGCGGCCCTGGGCTCTGCATAGAACCGCAAGACCCAAAATGCTCTGTCTGCCCCATTAGGGATAAAGACGTGATAGTATGTATGTATGTATGTATCAGTGGAAACCGACGGATTTCCACTGATACGGCTATGAAGTCTCTGACCGAAAAATGCTTGTTTGAAATCGGCATAGATGTTTACAACGTAACATTATAATGAATGACTGACTGAGAATACATAAGTCATCATTTTTAATTACTTACTTACTAGGATGGTGCAGCAACCCAAAGTGAGTTTTGACCTCCGATAATATTTTTAATTAATGACTACTTTTTTCTTATCCCTTTTACACGTACTGTAACTTATGGAATCCTCCCCCCATCACTTTGTATAATATGTGGAATGTAAACGGCCTGCAACGATGCCGAAGACAAAGCGAAGTAAAAATAATAAATATATAGGGACAAATTACATTGATTGAGCTAGCCCCAAAGTAACTTGTGTTATGGGATACTAACTCAACGATACTATATTTTTATAATAAATACATATATAGATAAACATCCAAGACCCAGTACAATTTTGAAAAAGGCCAGTTGGAAAATTCCAACTTGCCCTGACCGGGGATCGAACCCGGGGCCTCTGAATCCGGCCGTCAAATATATAATATTATACTAGATACAGAATAAACTGGAAAGCAGATCCTGGCATCTGAAGCCGCACACGTCAAGGATGCAACCAGGAACATGTTTAGATATGAAAGAGAGCCAAATCATACGGTCCACTTTTCCTCAATGTTATTTTAGAATTAACAACTATACAGTATTATAAATTGACTAGATACTTAGATAGATTGATAAATAAATGAGTTTATCTATCTAAAGAAATAAATGTATCATCTCGGTATATTTAATTTCTTTTATTTTTTTGGAACTTAGCACAAAGACCCTAATTATTATGTAAATGTATTTCGTTTTTACGTCGTTTCTCAACCCTAGCGTAAAATTCACGTGCTTTGGTTTGGTAAATCCCATAATCTACTTCAGAAATTTCCACAAACTGATATGTATGGTATTCCTACAGATTTCCCTGGTGACGGATTCCTTGCCTCAACAGCCTTTGCCGCTTGGCCAAATGAGTATATGGCGATCTACATTTACTTGGTTCCATCGTTTCATCGTGAAAACGGTAGATTATTGGGTCTAACACAATATTAAAAAATTCAGAGGGAAGTACTTTATTCTATAAAAATAAAATCTTCTAGTCATAGGCTAGACTGGAGTCTAAGACACTGATTTTAAAAGCTTAATCATTCGAAGAATAACGTTTAAAACAAAATTCATGGTCAGATGTTTTGTCATTCGTATTTCGTACGTTTCTCAAAGAATCTATCTAATTGTAGATTGTGATAGATAATTATGTAAACAAAAAATATTGTAGCACGTTCCTCGGTAAAGCTACTCGTATAGAATGTCCTGTAAAGTATTTTGTTAGACCTTATATATCCGTCCTATTTATTAGATTCGATGTGCTTAAAATTACCTATACGTCAGGGGACCGATATTGTCTCTATGTGTTTCTTCCGACATTACTTCTTTGCATGTTTCATTCTCTACTCATTTGCATACGTATGTAATATTTTTGCAAAACTAACAACCGACTTCACCCCTTAACTTTCAAAACAACTTTAATACAATATCTATGGGACCACCTGACTATTATTTTTTTTTAAATCGGTCCAGGTGTCTTCGAATAATCGGTGACCATCTCAGGTGACCATACATAAAAAAAGATCGCGACGAATTGATAACCTCCTCCTGTTTGGAAGTCGGTTAAAAGTAGAATAGGACTTACTGCTAAAAGCATTATCTTACAGTCAATCGTTTGAAAACTATGTACCTTCTTCGTTCAGAGACGTTAGTTAAGACACGCCTAAATATACTTCATTTAGGGATCAGTAAATAGTTTTAAATGGATTTCGAATATTTTTAACAAAAATTATTCGAAACTTCAGGTTCAGAAAAATAATAATAGGAGGTATGCACATTTTTTGGGAAATAATCATAATATTATTAGTCCGCCCCGAACTGTGAACTCGCAAACCCCATACCTCGCCTCGGCAACCCCATGACTTATTTGGCTCATGTTCGAACTTAAAAATTCTAATAGTCACACATGAAAAGTAGGCGTGTGTACATTTCATGAAGCTCCTATCAAAGATACTCGAATAAATATACATAAATACATACAAACGCCGGATTGTCCAAGTATATTCGGAAAACTTCGCTCGCTTCGCTCACTCAATTCAATAATGTAGAAACACAGACGTGGAAAAGAGCCAACAAAAGCCAGTTTCCTGAACTGATGTTTGTTCGGTATTCCAACAGATTTCCATGGTGTTGGATTCCGTGCCTGTTCAGCCTTGGGTGTTTCGTCGCATGAGTGGTTGGCGATCATCTATCACCCGGTACAGGGCTCTGATCAACTTACGAATGCTAAAGTTCTACGCCTCCTTTCGATCACCAGCTTCACGGACGAGCTGCGATACCTGCGATGCAGCAGTCATCAACAATGGATCATGCAGCAATAGGGTTAATATTTTGTATTCATTCTTGTTACTTCTTACTTCCCTCGAGGACAATTTTCCGCAATTAGGCCCGAATTTGCCGGTCCCGTTGCGTGGGGAGCTGACCCCGGAGCTGATCTCCTGCAGGAAGCCCAGAACGCCTGCTTGCACGCTCTCGCCATGGTTCCCGCATGTTCTAGGAATCAAATTTAAATTCCTTCTTGTTAAATCGCGTTCATGAAACCAATAAACGATTATATCTAATCTCATATCGTAAAATGCTAAATATAAACTTTAAAACGATTTTGTATTAGCATTCTTATTTCTGCCCCATTAGGGATAAAGACGTGATAGTATGTAGGTATGTACTCTTTATGAACACGTGTATCTTTTAAAATAGAATTGTAAAATAAGTACCCGAGAGAAAGAGGGAAATTTGGTATAAGTATATCGTTTCATTGTGGTTGCTTATAGCGCGTGAAAAATAGTGGGGCGTGGACACGGCCTGAATTTTTTTTGTATCTTAGTTACAATATGACATCTAGTGGCGACTATTCTAATCACTTACTGACAGGGCTGCTTATAGCATCAAGCATTGATCTAATATTCTATACTAGGACAGCTAATGCAATGCAAGCCATATAGATGGCGCTTGTGTTTAACAAGATTCATCTTCGTCTCGAACAAAAGCGAGCAATGTTACAAAGTAATTTTCACGATTACAATACAGAGCAAACATTTTGACGTCCATCACGGGTCCTTGTGAGCCCGATACAGAAAAAAGTTATTAAAAGAAAGGAGAAAAAAATATTCGTATTTCGGTTATTAGGTGCTAAGTTCCAAAAACGTATTCTTCTTTCATCTTCATCATCATCATCAGGTCTTTTTTGTCTTCACTGCAGGAACAAGACCCTCTCTGTACTACCAAAGCTATACTTGGCCAGAGCAGCCAGAGGATTTGGCCTAAACTCTCCACGCCAGATGTTTTGTAGAGGTCCTATTGGTATTTATAATTTAGCGTATTTTCTAAGTCACCTTCTACGACATCCACGGGAGGTTTTGAAGTGGTCCTATTCTACCCTGCCAGAAACCACACGGCGTATTCTTTGTTATTCAGGTTTAAATTATTACAATACAAGTTAGTGATATTTCTGTGCAAATTTTATCAATCGTCTTGTTCTTTGTTTTATTCCGTATATTCAGAATCTGAATCTTTTTTAGGCCTGCAGAGGACACGCCTTGGACGAAGGTCACCAGGTGGTTGTTGATGGTCTTCCACGTAACTTGATCCACGTTCCGTCTCATATAGACTTCTTGATTCTCCATTCTGCTGCCGATGGTAAGAATAATGTTATAACTGACTAGCTGTTGCCCGCTTCAAAAGGTATTTGCAATCCCACGGGAATCTCACATTTTTCTAAGATAAAAGTATCCTATTGTTAATCTAGACTATAAGCTGTTTGCATGCCGAAGTTCATGTATTTTGGCGTGAAAGCAAAATAAATATCTACAAAAACCTTCGCATTACATTTTTTAGTTTTGCGGTTAGAATGACTATATCACGGATCTTAGCACTATTGATTTTAGTTTGAGCCAGATATTACGACGACCCTACTGCCGTCATGGCATTTGGCAGACTAAGGAACTGCGATAGATATTCACCTGTTATGGGTGACAGTAGGTTTTTATCACTTCGCCCACCATCACGCTAACCAGTGGCATTTGGGTCTTGGGGCCCTCTAGGGCACAGATTAATTTATCTAGAGCCACAAGACCTAAATTCCTCTCACGTCTACACCGTTAGTGATAATGTTCTGTATGTTTTAGGTCACGTGTCGTTCAGGTGCGATGAAGATGGATCATGGATGATACAATCCCTTTGCAAAATTATTAAGGAATATCATACTGAACTGGACCTTCTCCAAATGATCACCCTCGTGAACAAGCGAGTGTCACTTCAAACTGCGTTCAATAAAAAGATAATTGAGTTGAACTTTAAGAAGCAGTCCATAGAGGCGAGATTCACTTTAACCAAGTTCTTGAAGCTGTGAACAAAATGTTAGCACTTGACAGTTAGTAATAATTTTGAATTAGCATTTATTATTTGATTTTTTATTATTTGAATCAGCATTTCACGAAATGTCAAGTTGTGTGCATTACACGTAACACACGCGACTTGTAGAATCCGCTAGATGACAAAAAGTCAAATCAGACACTTTTTTCTAAACGTCAAAACAAACATTTTCTTTAAGATATGTATGAAATCCAAAAGTTTGACATCATGCATCACATTGAAAATGGATATACCTAATCAATGAAAAGTGACGTTTTATTGTAAACTGAGTAATTTATTTTTGACCTAGTCATCTACCCAATTATAGTCCCGCCCCGCAATTTGCGAGAAGGAAATTCAATCCAATAATTTTGTACCTATAGTATGCAGTAAAAAATCTACACTCTTAAAATAGTTTAGTTTGATACAATTATATAGTCCGTTTAACGCTACTGATTTACAATACAATACAATACCCTTTATTGAACATAATAAAATACAGTACATCAGTGGCGTTGGGTGAGAATTTGAGCTAATACAGCTATAAAACTAATTAAATACCTACATAATTAGGATTTAAATAAAAGTTAATAAGCCGTTCCATGTCCGGCTTATTTGTATTAACATAGTGTGAGTAATATGTTTTTAAACGTGTTTATACATTTATCATTGTGAGTGTATTTCAATAACCAGAGAGAATTTTCGTATTTTGAATATGTGGGTGTGTGAAATGCAGTCATGCTGCTAGTTTACGGCTTATGAAAATAGTAAGTGCGTCGATATACGTAGGTTATAATTGTTGTTAGTAATAAATGCATACATGTTAGAAGCCCCTAAGGGAACTCGATGGGAATTGGCTTCTAAGGAGGCTCCGCCACTGCAGTACATAATTATCTTAAAAACTAGGAAATGCGCAAAAGGCGGCCTTATCGCTAAGCAATTTCTTTCAGATTCAGGGAGCATATTTCATAAAAAACTGTACTTAAATTGGTAGCTCAATGAATATGAGGGTAAGAATCTGTCTGGATCTGTCCTCATTGTAATGTAGGTTCTATGGACCACTCACCATCTAGATTAATTGGCCTATGAATTAATGCTACGTCAGTTTTCAGGGTTACATATCAATTAGAAAATAGGCAGTGTTTCAAACATTGATTTTTTTCTTCGTTTTTATAAGTTTGGTTTGTAATTTGTACTTTTTTACATTGAAATAAACTATTTACGCTTGATTATTTTATTTATTTATATATACCATAGAATATTTGTCCTAATGTTAAATACTTTGTGTATAAAAGAATATAGAACCTTCTTATATACAAGAATAAATATAAGAAAATAGAACCGGAAATGCAGATGAAAAAAAAAGATTTTATTCATTCGACATTTAGCACTTCGGGCTGCTTTAGGTGCCGCTTCTTCTCCAATGCAAAAATTTCGGAAGAATTCCATCATATTCAACCTTACCTATAATTAATTCAACTACGCCGACGATGAGACTGATAGTACCCTACAATATGCACATCTCTTCGGTTGCATCTTCATCTTTAATTTATTGGGACAAAATTTTCTCGTAAACAACTTTGAACCTTGTTCATCAGACACTATGATGGAAATTTCATGAACGCAATAGAGATACCATCTTTGTCTTGGCGTCATTTGATTCTGGATTTATTTATGAATAGCTTTTACCGGTGGCTGTGTCTCCATGGATTCAAGGAAACGTCAGCGAATCAAAGAATTACTTTAGGATTTACTCCTCCGTGCTGCCTCCGTGGTTAGAGCGTTCGGCTCATACCCGGAGGTCGCGGGTTCGATTCCCGGCGCACATAGGTAGATTTCTAGGATTTAGGCGGCTAAAATTATTTTATGCTTTATTATACTTAGGAGTAGTACAGGTAACATCAAATTGGTATTTAAAAGTAAATACAATTAATATTTTTTATATAATGACACTTTAGTCGTATTTTTCTATAGAAAACATATCTTTTTGGTATGTTACAAGCGTAAGCTTAAACAATTTTTGAAAAATTTTGATATTTTTTATTTTAGCTTATAGGAAATGACTTCTATTTACTTCTGCATATTTTTATCATTATCGGTTCAGTAGTGTCCGAGATAGTAAACTGATAATAGAAATAAAAAAGAAAAAAATGTTTTTGTGAAAAACCTTTTATTGTACCTATCATTATGTATAAACAGAGAGGTTATTAGTACCTACATTTACAACGAGCATAAAAAACAATCATATGCAATTACTCTACAAGGTAAATCAATGACTTTATAGAATTAAACTTATCAAATTCTTGCGCAGAATAAATAATAATATAAAAATACAATTTGAAACAGATTATAATTAGAGTAGGTATATATACCATATATATACATTATTACTTATTTATATATTGAATATAATATTATAATCTCGTCATTCCACGTCTTCTGCATCACTTCTCATACATTCTTCTGTTTCTTTAACATTTGAGTCAGCAGAAACCAATAACTGAATTGTCTCCTTCTATTACTTCTTCACTCAAAGAGGAGCGAATTCCTTCAGTTTTCCTCCTCTTTGTACGTTTACTAGATTCACTGAACGTTTTAGTTTGCCAACCTGGCTTATTTTGCGATCTTATAGGAATTTCAAATGTTCCTTGCAACCAAAAGTCATCGCTATTCATAATTTTTTCGAATATACCGTGTCGCTTGGTCCATCTTGTCTTTATTTCTAATTGAAAATAAGAATATTTGCGCTTTACATACTTCTTATTTTAGTCTATGTCCCCATAACACATAACCAAATAATTTTTTAAATATCTTAATTTTTCATCCAGTGTTGGTAAATTTTGCTAATTCATCTTTGCAGAAAGATATCGACGTCTCACTATTTTAGTTTTTGAGCTGCTAAATGGACCTACAACAAAAGAGAATTGATTTAAACGAAAGAAATAAAAATCTGATTTTTTCATACATTTTGCCTTAGTTTACGCAAATCTAAATATTTTGAAAAGTAGTTAAAAGTAGAAGCTAATTTTTTTTTCAATATCTACCTAAAGAGTTAATGTACTCAATAAAATTAGTAACATGGCTCGGAAAGACGCGGAAGCACAACTATTTTACCTTTGAAAGTAAAAATCCTTAAAAATCGGAACACAAAAAAAGGGTCAAGTTTAGTAGGCTATAACTATATAAATTATTATATTTTTGATTATAATATTTATAAATTATAAAGTGGCATACCTGAGTTACTGCTTAACATCACTTTCGCTGACATATCCACTTCACAAAATTAAATATTCACAATATACTGTTCGTGTTCAGTAAGAGCGCCGAGAACGGATTTGTACAATTAGAGCGACGATCGAGTTCCGACTATCTAAAAAATGCGCCCGCGCACCTTTGCCGAGCGGGAAGGGGTGGATTATTGTTCTCCGGAATGTCTATTTTTCCGAAAATCCATTTGTTTTGATACAATTAACTTATTTGAAATTGACTTTAGGCCGCCTAAATCCTAGAAATCTACGTATGTGCGGCGGGGACAACGACTTTGTGTTGTTGTCCTAGTTTGGTTAGGACATTGTAGGCTGATCACCTGATTGTCCGATTTTTAAGGTGGTTTAAAAACCTCTGACACTAGCGTTACTAACACGATAAGAAGAAGAAGAAGGATTGAATTATGTTTTAAATCAAACCATTAACATCGTCATCAGGTCTTTTTTTAGTCAAAACTGCAGGTGCATGACCTTCTCTGTACTAATAGAGCCATATTTGAAAAGAGCATCCAAAGGATATGGCCTACACTCTCCAGACTGGTCAGACGTTATAGAGGTCTCGATGGTCAAACCATGGTCATCAAATTTTGCGAAAGTGTCTAAGTATTTATGATATTTTTTTTTATTTTTGAGCAGAAATAAACCATCGATGTTTGAATGATTTATAAAGAAAGAAAAAGGACAGTGTATATACTGTACGTAAAGAACCTACCAACAAGTAGGAGTAGGAGTACACATTTTAAGATTTTTACTGTAACTTTTCTACAATATAACGACTTGTATTGGCAAAACAAAAGTTTCGCAGACAATTATTTTGCTGTTATTCAAATATATTTCAAAGATTACTCTATTAAAACAGTTCAATATCTATGACTCTTTAAATAATAATAAAATTTCACTACTTAAACAAAGAAATTAAATCTAAAGAAAATCACACGCCTTTTTAAAAATTGATAGCAAAAATGTTTAGTTGTAAAACATGATTGCTTGCTATTTTGTTTACGAACACGTTTAGGTGTAATTTAACTACCAAAAATACAAAAGGTTTTTTCTGATGCACACAATTTATAATATTGAATATCTGTATATTAATTTTAATTAGGTATAAGCAATAAAAAGCTCAGAAACAAGCTGTTCATCATATCATACAATCTAGTTCGTATTAGAACATTGAATATTAGTATTTTTACAAGGAAAATAATAATAAATACAAATTAGGTGGGGACTTGTTTATCTGCTAAAGCTTTAAGACCCAAAATGCTCTGTCTGCCCTATCCATACTTATACTTATATATAAAGCTGAAGAGATTGTTTGTTTGTTTGTTTGAACGCGCTAATCTCAGGAACCACTGGTCCAATTTGAAAAATTTTTTCGGTATTAGATAGGTCATTTATCGAGGAAGGCTATAGGCTATATTGCATCACGCCCGCGACTTCACTCGAGTGGTTAACCCGGGCGAAGCCGCGCGCTGCCTCTAGTTAGGGATAAAGACGTGACGTGATGTGACTGTAGGCCAAACGCCTGCAGGAAATATTCCTCACAGCCTACAACTTTCTGAAAAAATCGGACCATAAAAGTCCTCGAACGAGAAACTTTAGATGGACCGTATGAATATTGTCTGCTTATTGTACAAAAATTATGAAGTTGTAAGAGAGATCTATAACCATGAGTAGATACCTTTAATCGATCTATACATGTAATAAAACAGTAAAAAAAAGTGTGTCCGTACATTAAATATATTCCCAAATAAGCTACGATGGAGACATAGTAATAGAGTAACAATTTAAAAAAAAAAAACTGTCTTTTTGTCTGTGTCTTTTTTTCTGTTTGTACACGCTTATCTCCGGAAATACTTGACGGATTCGAATAAAACTTTTTTTGATATATAGCTGTTAAGCCTGATGCAGAACTATAATGGTCCAGCTAAACTATATGAAATATAAAAATGACAACTTCGTAAGTTGTTCAGCCTGACGAGCATTTTGCAGAAACAAAGTCCACGCGAAAGACGACGCAGGCTTCGGCTATTCATAAAATGAACTCTAATTTTAAAGCAGGCGCAAGAGGTATCTTTTATTGACAGCAAAAGGACCTCAAAGAATCAATAGATACTAACTTATTTGTTGTTAGCGTAGGCCAGACATGCCCAAACACGGACATGCTTTTCTACGCAATGGAATGTAATGTAGGTACTAACTTGTTTTAATCGATTTTAATAGTTATTTCAACGCAGTAAGATACATGAGATTACAAGGCGATGGCTTTTTTGATGTTTTGGATTGAAACCAAAGTTAATGAGATTGAATGGCGTGATCTAAGAAGTCTGTATGAATTCATGACTCACAAAAAATAAGTAAGAATTGAATATGAGATTAATAATTTTCATTGATAGCATTTAGCTTAGATTGACATACCTAAACCTTATTTTGGGTTTCGATGTTTTAGTGTCTTCATGATTTATGTGTTTGTATTGTATGTATACTAAAAGTTATAGTTACCTAACTAGTTTCTTTATTCCGCAGCACAAATTATAAATCTATGATTTGGATGGAGATAGTGTTGTTATTGTGAAAATCCTGTTTAACCGACTTCCAAAAAAGGAGAGTATCAATTTGTCGCGACCTTTTTTTATGCATGTTCAACGAAAATACGAAGACGCCTGGAGTCCTGGACCGATTTGGAAAATTCTATTTGTTTAAAAGGCTATTCTTTGAAAGGCCTATTATATTGTTAGTTGTATAATTATGATTCTTAGGTTTGCACCTTCTCGACCTCTGTATGATCGGTAAGTATTGAGCTGAACTCCCGCCCTAAAAGAAGTAGGGAGAAGGAGTTTCCTTCAAAAACTGTATCCCCCAGAACTCGGCTTAAATTGTTACTAGTGTATAATTCAGCTTGCTTTTGCTTATTAAGAATTTGTTAGTTGTATAATTATATTATATTATACATATATTATAATGTTATATTAATATTGTTTGGTTTTCTGCAGCAGCGGCGGCTGTCCCGGCTTTTGTTAATAAATAAATAAATAAGAATATAGGGACAAATTACACTGATTGAGCTATATAGCCCAAAATTAAGTTCGAGACTCGTGTTATAGGATACTAACTCAACGATACTACATTTTATGACAAATACATATATGTATATGTCGCAGTTGGATTGTATAATCCGCTGTTTTTCAAAAACTCTAGCTGTTTGGCATTACAGCTCGGTTTTGTAATACAGCTGAAAATCATTCAGCTAGATCGTCTAATGTGTTACGTTTAACAAACTGGCTTACGTAAGATTGTAGAACGATTAGTTCGGAATTCTGCCACTAGTGGCTTGAAGTGTCAGTGTCATAACAACAAATATGGCCATAAAGTAAATTCTTCGTCGTGTTCCGGGACTAAGTTGTTTTCATCGAGAGACATCGGGGGCATCGTTTGTGATTTCGGACTGCAAAAGATTGAAAAGAATAAAGCAGACCTTTAGCTTGGTTCCAATATTGTTATTTCGACGCCCGCCTTCCGGCAAGATGGAATATTCACGTGAATCAATTAGCCGTAAGAAATCGCTACGCCGCCGCCATTGAGTTGTCGGGTTTACAAAATTTCAATATCCAATTGCATCGAGCTGATTATTATTCTTTATTGGTGTTTTATAATGTTGGAGACTGAATTATATAGTAAGGAGTTGAATTGAGGTTTTATTTCCATCCCACGAGTAATATAAAAATAATAAAGAATATTATTAACTATTGTCCCCTCATATTTTATATTATTTTGTTTGGTAACACAGTTTTATTCAATAATGGTAACCCTTAATGTCATCTCAACGCTGGCTGTTTTGTTAAACGTAATTACGTAACTCATTGACAATCGAGCTGAACTATTTTCAGCTGTTTTGCAAAACCGAGCTGTAATGCGAAACAGCTAGAGTTTTTGAATAACAACGGATTATACAATTCAACTGCGACATATAGATAAACATCCAACAGCTAGACCCTGTGCCTGAGAGATGGGACAACGCCATTGAGTTATTTTATCCCACTAATATACTATACTAATATTATAAACGCGAAAATTTGTAAGTATGGATGAATGTTTGTTACTCTTTCACTTAAAAACTCCTGAATGGATTTTAATAAAACTTTACAATAGTATAGCTTATTCATCAGAATAACACATAGGCTACAATTTATAAAGATACTAGCTGTGCCCGTGGGCTTCCCTCCCAGTGGGAATTTCGGAATAAAAAATATCCTATGTCCTTCCCTGAGTATCAAACTATATCCATATCAAATTTCATCTAAATGGGTTCAGTGGTTAAAGCGTGAAGTGTTAACAAACAAACGAACGAACTAAAGAACGAACGAACGAACGAAGGAACAAACAAATATACAAACTCACTTTCGCATTTATAATATTAGTAGGATAGAATAGAGGATTGTCTGAATGAAAATCCTGCGCAAAGTCGCGGGCACCAGCTAGTGGTTTATAAACTCTTTATTTATAGCACGTGCTTATTACTCTTTATGATCATCATCGTCAGGTCTTTTTGTCTCCACTGCAGGAGCACGACCCTCTCTGTACAACCCTAGCCAATCTTGGCTAGAGCTGCCAGAGGTCTTGGCCTACACTCTCCACGCTGGCCAGACGGGTTGGAGAGGTCTCATTGATGTTTAAAAGCTTTGATTAGCTTGTATTCCCTAAGTCGCCTTTTACGACATCCACGGGAGGACTTGGAGTGGCCCTTGTGGGTGTGGCAACGGCTTATTACCATAACATACATAATACAATACAAACACGTGTTTATCCTTAATGGGCCACAGAGCCTAACCAACTTTAAGCGTGGTTTAAAGACAGAAAAAGCGGCCAAGTGCGAGTCGGACTCGCCCATGAAGGGTTCCGTAGCAGCAAGTAACATAATATAAAAGTCTTGTAGTATGTTTTTTTTTATGTTTGATTTCATTAAATGAAAGGTAAATTGCGGTTTATGATTTATGAAGTATTAAAAAAAAAACTACTTACTAGATCTCGTTCAAACCAATTTTCGCTGGTAGTTTTCATGGTAATGAACATCAATAATTTTTTTTAGTTATATCATTCTCGTATTTTAGAAGTTACGGGGGGGACACACACACACTTTTTTCCACTTTGAAAGTGTCTCTTGCGCAAAGTATTTAGTTTAGAAAAAAATGATATTAGAAACCTCAATATTATTTTTGAAGACCTATCCATAGATATGCCCATACGTATGGGTTAGATGAAAAAGTATGGGGACCCCCAAAATTTATTGTTTTTTTTCTATTTTTGTGTCAAAACCTTAATGCGGTTCACAGAATACATCTACTTACCAAGTTTCAACAGTATAGGTCTTATAGTTTCGGAAAAAAGTGGCTGTGACATACGGACGGACAGACAGACAGACAGACTTGACGAATCTATAAGGGTTCCGTTTTTTGCCATTTTTCTACGGAACCCTAAAAAGAAAATCAATTACAAATAACATCACCATAACAGCAAATCCTGTTAGACGACCTTGAGTTTATTTTTAACGTCAGGCGGCTAAGGCTGATAACAAGGAATCACGTTTGTGAATCATCTCGTTTAACTAATAAATTAAATACTATTCATTGTTAACACATATTATCGCGTATATAGGTAGGGTGACGACCGGGTCCGGCAAGTATGACTGTAATTGGTCCGTCTTTTAGATTATCTAAAAATAATGGACCCATGTTTTTCAGTTTACCAAAAAAGTAGAAATTCACAAAGATACGGAGCGTCAAAGTTCCGGAGTAGGGGCTTGCAACGTTACCGCTAAGTAAAAATCGTTGACGTCATGTGAAATTTTTATGTGCTGTATCTTTGTCATTTTTGGTTTCTCAAAGAAAAGAAAAAATAAGTCTAATAATCTAACCTATGGACCAAAATTGTTTTTCCATTCGTCATGCGGAGTCATGCCTAATAGGCATTCTTTAATTAATATTTATTTGTACCTAATTATTGTCGTATATATTTCTTATAGTTTAGCTGGACCATTATTTTTCTGCATCAGGTGTTCCATGTTCCAAAATCAATTATACCCGATATGTTGCCCAGGTTTAAGAGCTATAAGCAAAACAATCATTCGAATCCGTCCAGTATTTCCGAAGATTAGCGTGTACAAACAGACAATCATACAAACCGACAGCATTTTTTTTACTTCTTACTCTATTAATAATTCTGCATCGCCTCTTAATTATTTTTTGGAAATATTGAATGTTGAGACACATTTATTTTACTGCTTTATGGCAAAGTTCTTCTGGCGAGTAGGCGACCAATACTGTGAAAATGAGTTTCTTTCGGCGTCTCTTCTCAGCAGGAAGCGCTGGTGTCGGTAGCTTTTCTTTAAAAATAAATTAAATTTTAATATACACTTCTCGTTATGTACACTTATTGACGTTTAAAAGTGCCTGAAAAGGTCTTGTTACTGAATTAACATTTGAATCTTGAATCTTTGACGTAACACTAAATTTACTGGCGCCCTCTATAAGACAAAAATATGAACTAAAACATTAATAAAATCGAATCATACCGTGTAGGGTATCCAATGAAAGGGATTAAAAAGTACATTTCAAAAATATATACATTATTAATTTATTACATGTAGCTTACGGCTTTGCTTGCATTAACTGGATAAACGCGTATTTCATAACGCATATTTTTAAAACTATATCTTGTTACCTATAACCAGCTCATGCGCAGAACGTCTCTTTCGCAAAATGTCCCGTAGTCATAAAACGTCTCTTTCTCATAATGCCTCTTTAGCAAAGGGTCTCTTTCGCAGAATGTCTCTTTCGCAAAATGCGAAGCGACAGGTACTTAGAATAAAATTTAAATTATCAAAGCAAAATCATTTATTAAAGTTATAATTGAGTAAACTAATTATGGGCTCATGCGCAAAACGTCTCTTTCGCAAAATGTCCTCTAGTCGTAAAATATTCTTTCTCATAATGCCTCTTTCGCAAAAGGTCTCTTTCGCACAATGTCTCTACCGCAAAATGTCGCGAAAGGGACTAAGAATAAAATCATGTTAGTTGATGACTCGGACTCGTACAAACGTGTTCACATCGTAACCTTGAATTTATAAAAAGAAACGCCCCTTTCGCAACCCGTGATCACATAGCCCAATCAAGTAACGTTGTCAGATAAAAGGAAGTTTGGAATACCACTTAGGTATAAGGCTCAATCCCAGAGCAAAATATAAGTTTGTATCCCAAACACTTAAATTTTACTTCGTCGTATATCATCATCATTGGGTATTTTTGTCTCCACTGCAGGAGCACGACCCTCTCTGTACTACCCAAACCAAACTTGGCCAGAGCTGCCAGAGGTCTTGGCCTATACTCTATACGCTTGCCAGACGGGTTGAAGAGGTCTCTTTGATTTTCATAAGCTTTGTAGTGTTAGCTTGTATTCCCTAAGTCGCCTTCTACGACATCCACGGGAGGTCTAGGAGTGGCCCTATTCTACTTTGCCGGAAACCACACGGCAAATAAGTTTAAGATCACTCTATCACTAACTATATAGTCTACCTTATAATGTGGTAAAATGGGGCCCAGACAGCCAGCCAGATAAATCTTAAAAACTTCCTTTTTTAGGGTTCCGTAGCCAAATGGCAAAAACGGAACCCTTATAGATTCGTCATGTCTGTCTGTCTGTCTGTCCGTCCGTATGTCACAGCCACTTTTTTCCGAAACTATAAGACCTATACTGTTGAAACTTGGTAAGTAGATGTATTGTGTGAACCGCATTAAGGTTTTGACACAAAAATAGAAAAAAAACAGTAAATTTTGGGGGTTCCCCATACTTAGAACTAAAACTCAAAAGTTTATTTTTCATCAAACCCATACGTGTGGGGTATCTATGGATAGGTCTTCAAAAATGATATTGAGGTTTCTTATAGCATTTTTTTCTAAACCGAACACTTTGCGCGAGAGACACTTCCAAAGTGGAAAAAAGTGTGTCCCCCCCCCCGTAACTTCTAAAATAAGAGAATGATAAAACTAAAAAAATATATGATGTTCATTACCATAAAAACTACCAGCGAAAATTGGTTTGAACGAGATCTAGTAAGTAGTTTTTTTTTAATACGTCATCATCATAAACGGCAATTTACCTTTCATTCAATCAACTCAAATATAAAAATTTTAAAAAACATACTACAAGACTTTTATATTATGTTATTTGCTACTACGGAACCCTTCATGGGCGAGTCCGACTCGCACTTGGCCGCTTATTTATTTTTACAAGCTTTTATTGCAATGTATGTTTGTTCGGGTGGAATCTTTGAACTCAATTTTCAACCAGTTATCCTCAACCGATTTAGCTGAAATTTTGTATACTTGTGTAAGTCGGATGACAATACAATATTATGAAGTCAATGAGCTGTTCTGATGATGGAACCGGGAGATATTCGACGGATCTCAGTTATAAAACAACATAAACTCATCGAGTAGGTCTCATTTGATTTGTCGTGACGAGTACTTTATGGGAGACGATGCTTAGGGTCTGATCACGCAGACGGATGGTGGTCGATAGAACTCGGTTATAAAACAATCCAACACAATCGAGTTTGGACTTATTTCATTTGTATTAATAAGTACTTTGGCCACACAATAAAAGCTTGTACAAAAAATGTAAGTTTTTCAAAAAACTTATAGTCGTATTGACTTCCAACTTAATTGTATTGACGGCCAGTTCCCCTTCCTCGTTTCCTTGCCCTGCAAATTCGGCGCCATTTTGAATCAAATGTGTTGCCATAATAATTATTCATCAATATGTAACAAAAATAAAAATAATCTCGCTTGTTAAATAAAAGTTACCACACATTTTATATTTGGTTATTTATAAATTACAACGACGTAAACCAATAAGTATTATGGCTGTATAGATTTTTATTCCAGTACCAGCCAATACCTCGTAGTTTGGTGCCTACACATATGTCTGAAGTGCTATTTTTAAAACGCGGAGTCACCTCAACGAATGGTTTTTCCATACAAAAAAACGTTCGTTTTCATAGTGACTCCGCGTTTGAAAAATAGCACCTCTGAACTTTTGTTGTCTTTGGTGCAAAAGCTCCCACCCAGCCCCCCCAGTCTCTCGAGACGCGGAGGCGCAAGCGCACGCTTGCATATTTGTATAAGCACTAAAAAAAGTAAATACCTATTTGATATAATCGCACAGTGATCAGTGTTCAGTAGTCATTTCAGGAAACCGATTTCGAAGATGGACAAGCCAGATATAACACCATATAATCCGGCCGCTTCTACAGGGTAAGTTGTTTTTTTTTTAATTTTTATGGTTTGATTTAGGGATCGATTATACAATACCCATTATTGCACAAAATAAATACAGGACATTTGTCTAAAAAACTAGGAAAGCGTAAAATTATCAATACCTCAGCTGCTTGGTAGAGATAACGTCGCCTTTTGACATGTGCTTGATGTGATCTATTTTTGTGTATATACTTCATCATTTTAATTATGCAAAATACGTAGGATTCATGATGATTTAGCAATATCTAAGTAGGTGATTAACTACAGGGTTAATTCTTGCTTATGTTACAGAATATGAGGATGTGCGATAAAATATGAGTAGGTACCTATCAATTCATTCATCATCATAGATTATTACAATAATCATTCATAATTCATAATTCAATTACATCAAAAATTCTTGTGATATTCTGTGTAACTGAAGTGTCCATAGACCTATAAAAAAATACGCTTCTAAATCTATGGAAGTGTCAATGAACTCGCGACCTCTAACGTAATGCTAATTTCATGATTATAACACCATATCCTAGCAACCCTAACGATTTCTTTTACTTTTTTTTCTTCATGTCATGCCTTCCTTTAAGTAAAATTCAGTCAAAGTCACTCAAGTTTTCGTCAAAAAATTGTAGCTTTGTTTAAAAAAACATCTCAATAGAAATAATGGCCAGCTAAATGGCCATGTTGATTACTTCAACAAATATCATATCGCGATATTTAATTTGGTTCCGTTTTGAGTCCCGGAGCACTTGACATTCAAATTCTTGATAACAAATTGACCTTGTTACCATTTTGTAGTATTTTTTAAGTTTATACGTTAATTTAACCATGAAGTTAGAGCTCCAACTTCATGAATTTAACCGACTTTTACTTATTAAATTTAGTATAGATTTTAATAGCTTAGCCTAATAAAAGCTATACTTGATAAATATATGTTATAATTAAATATCTATATATTATATCTAAATCGATCTAAACATGCATAATCTGAGTTTTCTGACGTAATGTTGTTCAATATTGCTAATAAAGTTACCCATAGAATACGAGTAGTTCAAACTGCAATTGATTGGTGTTACGCAAACACTTAGCATCGTGTTCACGGGTTTGGCTAGACCTGTCAGCACGGGACTTCACTTTCGCATGCTGCTATCCTTTTCTGTCGCTTAAAACCGTCATTAGCTAGGGCGAGAGAGAGCGACAGCACGCGGCGACGGAACGGAATGCACGGCTGGTGCTATACCAGCCGTGCGTTCCGTTCCATCGCTCTTGCTTTGGCGACAACGAAATGACGGTTCTAAGCGACTGAAAAAAAAGTGTGCGACGGAATGCAGTTGTTGCGCGAGGTGTTCTCACTTAAGGCGGGTCTCCTGCGCCAGAAATCTCGAAACATTACACAAAAAACATGAAACAAAAACAAAACAAAAATATTATTTTTCATACACAAACCGTCTCCTGCAAATAATTTCTGTTTTGAATGAAACATTTCTTTATGGTTGACTTCATCATGAGGTGCTACTTTTCAAACGCGGAGTAACTAAACGAACGGTTTTTTGTACGGAAAAACCATTCGTTTAGGTGACTCCGCGTTTCAAAAATGACACTTAAGGTACCTAATAATATTTATTTCTGATTACTGTTATCATCATTTCTGCCTGACGAAGAACTAGAAGATGTGTTCTGCGTTTTACCAATTGCAGATAATAGAGGTAGGCTCCAAAGGACTCTTAACCAAAACCGTAAAATAATTAAAAAAGAAATCCTTCCCCTCTCGTCCCCGCGCAGGGCATGTTTTCCATCTGCTTTCGAAAGCAGAAACATGTGTATGCCATAGACAATGGTGTATGGCCACGCCCCTTTGTTTGCGTGTTTTTGTGTAATGTTTTGGATATTTTGGTGCAGGAGACCCGCCTTCAGTCATTTAGTCACAGGAAGAGATGGAGTTAGGAGCACTCGTCTTTCGTTCTCGTCCGGAAACCACACGGTATACAATACACGGTTATATTAATACAACTAGTAGGAGTAAACGTACTAATAAATGTGAACGACGGGACAATTACTGACTTCCAAAAAAAAAAATGACCACCTCAATTAATAGTTGTTCATTTTGATTAGTATGTTTACTAAGATGATATATAGGTACTTGTACTCTATGGATGATATATTTTTTATTTTATTAAATTTATAAATTATACTACTTTCGTCGTAAAAAAACTAAAAGAAGAAATAAAAAAGAAAGAAGAATGTTTTGGCGTCGTAAAAGAGGTCGCCCAAGGACAAGGTGGTGTGATTATGTGGCGCTTTTTGACAAGAACTGGAAGTCTATCGTTCAAGATAGAGATCAGTGGCGTTCTAGAGGGGAAACCTTTGACCAGCAGTGTGGCAGTATAGGCTATTAACAAAAATTACTACTCCATCCTATTGGATTCCAGGTTGCTGCCATTGCATCCTGGAAGTCAAGAAGAACACGCTGGAAGACAAGAAAGCTGGTTCGCATACCTGTGCGAAGGATTCAGAGTTGCAAAATTCTGGATAAGGCAAAATATACGAATTACATATGTTCGCATATTAAATTTGTTCGTATCTGAGAGGAACCCGTAAGTATTTTAAAGAAAAGTCAATTGAAAGGTGCAAATATTTTTGACCAGGTTTATCTTAAAGAAGAAAAATATATGAAATTCTTGAGCTGGCCCATTGCAAAAATTGAAAATACATGTGGCATAGGTCAGGTAAAGGAAGGCAGGTAGGTGATATGCGATTTCTTGTTGCGTCGTAAACGAATCATCAATACACCGACAATGTCTTACAGGTGTGAGAAAAAATGACTACTTTGGGAAGTATTAGTACTAACACAAAAAAAAATCATGATTTTTTTTACCACTTTGTCGGCATGATTTAATCTAAATTTTTTTTAAAATTTTACATCTTTGAACGGCATGAAATGTACTAGTTTGACACCGGGTTTTTTAGACTAATTCGACATTGCTGAGCTCGATTTTGCCCGATTGTGTCAGACCAATTTCAAGAAAGTTGTACAGGAACTATGGTGTCAAGGAAATAGAAAGATTAAGTATTGGTGCAGGGTGCAGGCTTCAATTTAGACATTAGTATATTTTAACCGTCATAGATTGTGTTTATCGTTTGATGATACTAAAAAACTATAAAATTTCTGACTTAATATTATTATTACACATTTGCAGTAACATTATTACGGCATACTCTCTGACAAAAATAGCCAGATTTGCAAGGTTGCTTTACGTCTCTGCGACAAATGCAAGCTGCCGTTTACATCTTGCCGTACGACCGCATGCAAAGAGGTCATTGCAGGCCTTGGGAACAGCCTCTAAGGTTACCAGAATGAGCTTGAGCTTATTTTCTTCTTGCTGCCAGCCGTAATTCGAGACTATTCCTAAGGCCTGCAATGACCTACTTACATGCAGCTGTAAAGCAGAGTGTAAAACGGCAGCTTTGCCGCAAATGTGACGAAATGTGCCGGACTTTTGAAAAAAAAATCGATTTTTTTCAAAAGTCCGGCACCCTTTTTTGTAAACCCTCACCCGTGCGTTAGTACATATATATCGTTGACTGGCATCGTATAAAAGATTTGCTTCCTTATCTTTAAAAACCTCCCTCTACGAAACATAAAGAAGGTAGTTTGTGAGGGTTAATTGTTGTTCAATGTTCGCAAGTTCGGCGCTGTAAGTTGTCAAAACTGCATACAATGCAGGTGTATTGTATGGTAAACAGTGGGGGGTAGGGGGAAGGTAATCCCTTACCGACAGGTGATCTTGTAGTGACTGTTGTGTAGTAACAAGGTATAGTATGAGAAAACGAATTTATGTTGTACTTGATCACTGAAAAGACGTTTCCTTTAGGTATGTTAAGTATAACTTTAAAGTAAGTAATAGGTAATTTTGTTTTTACAAATGTAAATGTAAGAAAAAAGAAAAAGAAGATATGTATGATTAAATACTGTGATATAATATGTTATTCATTAACCTTTTCTCGTAAATGAGTAGGAAAGTACATTTCATATATTATCCTAAATATTTTCATATATTTACAAACAGGTAGGTGAGATGACGATGATTTCTACAGATTGTCGACAGTCTTAAGATAAAAATAGGTTCATATTATCTTTTTGATGTTGTCTACTTTAAAGTATGGGCCAAAGTATTCCAGAGATTTATTTACCTGCCGTAAGAATAATAGAACGTCTCATTTTAGCTCGTTTTCTCTTGTATCCTAAGCTGTGCTGCTTTGGAAAATACAATGTAAAAATGGAAACCGTGACCAACTCGTGCAAACGTGATTAAAGGTATATCTATTTTTTATATAAATTATATATATACATAAACACGCTGACTTTCTATTGGTTTTGGAAAAAAAATGTCGTATAGTAAATAAATTCCTCTATCCATCCATATACGTTATCCAAATTTCTGTATGTCATACATAAGATCAAAAAGTTGCGTAAATGATTTTCGATCGAGACCACGTAGTTATACGCCGGCACAATATAGATATCATAACGCCGGCCAACAGCTGCGTAATGTCGATGACCCCGGCCAGCCGGCGGGCGGTGTATGGCGGTGTTACTAAATTGATCTCAGAATTTTACTTTCGAGTTTTAGACAACATTTTTTGTTTCTGAATTATTATTTTGACTAGCTAATTATGTCTTACTAACGATGCCTATGAAGTGGCCTTCGGGTTCAAAACCAATGAAAAATCACAATAATAATATATCTTGTACCTTTAAACGAGCAATTCTTGTATATTTATTTATTTATATATTTATATGTATATAAATTTCTGCGATCTCAAAAACGGCTCTAACGATTTCGCTGAAATTTGGTATATGGGGGTTTTCGGGGATAAACAATCGATCTAGATTAGTCTTATGTTTGGGAAAACGCGTGTTTTCGAGTTTTCATGCGTTTTTCTTTCCACGCAAAATATGGTCGCGAATTTCGTCGCGCCGGCGGACCGCTACAAAGAGTGTTGCGGGTTCGAATCCCACTCGGTGACTTACTTTTGTTTTTTTTTATGTTTAAGTTTATATATAATTTTTTATTTTATATTGTTTTTAGAAAAGTTAAAAAAAAAATAGTTAATGTTTGTAGACGTAACCGAGCAAAGGTCGGTCGCCCAGGTACTATAATATTAAGACGATACCACAAAAATTATGTACCTCATTTGTGGGCGGAGCTAGACGTATCGTGTCGATTGCGCGAGGGGGCGCTTTCCTTGATATTATATTTACGCGCACTGCCGAGAACATGTTCATGAACTCGGGAGCTTAGAACGTATGGAGATAGCAGACAGATATGTTTACAATAATATTTTTAATTCAGTAGATACAAATATTTTAAAAGAGGTGATTCGGTCCATCAATTTGAACAACTTATAGCAGTACATGTATATTGAAATACGAAAAAAAATAACGTTCTCAAACAAATCGAAGTAGTCACGTCATCTAGTTACTATGGTCTTTATGTATGGTATTTTTTTCATACAATAAAGTTAACAACTTTTATGTTGCTTTCGCCAAGAAATCAAAAGACAAAATATATAAATATAGTTACAAATTGACCGGTCGGCTGATCAGAAAATATTGTTCTTTATATATAAGGTCTAACAAAATATACTGAAACTATTTTAACAGTAGGCTCAGTCCGTGATACTGAACAAATTTTCTCAAGAAACATATAGTGAAATATGAAGTTTATTTTTTACATACACTGACCTTCGACCGCACATGCCGCGCCGTCCGCTCATCGCCGCAATACCTAAAGGCGCGTACAAACGTAGCTAAATGGCGCGAGGCCGCGACATCACTCGAACTTTATGGCACGACTTCACAACACAATCACAGTCACAAAACAAATTCATCAAATTAGTCGAGTGATTTATTATTTTTGATATCACTTGCCTAAGGCAACTAGTATTTATTCTGTACCCTATTAAACCTCAAGTAGACCCGCGTCTATTACATGATGCATGAAGTTATTAAAACAATAAGAAAATAAATAAAATGGCGCAAGTCACCTAAGTTTGATGTAAAAGTATCTAGGCTGGCGTTTTAATTACACACAATATGACTAGGTATTTTTGAATAACTGCCTATAATTTGGCATAAAGAAAACGTACGCACGATGCTATTTGCATCAGTTCCAACTCAAAACTGACCAGACCTTGGAAAGTTTTTTTGTTGTTTATTTGTTTTCAGTTAGCGTTCCCACGGTTAACATTTATGGCCCCTTTTGTTCTCGCCGCAGGCACGAGCTAACTTAAATTTTATTGCACATTTTTTGCTTGTTGTGAACAGTATTTTTGTAAGTAAAATGCCGACAAAAGAAACAAACAAAACATCATAAAAGCCGGCAAAAATTGAACCGGTGAATTTTTACTACAAAATCCTTTGTTGTAATATTCAAAGAAATACCGCCTCATGTGAATAACATGTTTTTACTTATTATAGCAAGAAACAAAACCGACTAATAACATCAGTTGACTTTTGTTGCTCTAGTGAATAGGTAGTTCAGTCTCCAAAATATGCGAGTTTAGTGTAAATTAGATTTTTCTTATTAATAACCTATCGCATGAGATGTTTGAATATTTTTGACTGTATCAAAATATTAATTTGGAATGTGTTTTACTGTTGTGAATAATGTCGTTATTAACTGTTTGCACATTGTAAAGATACTTATCGAAATAATAAAAATAATCTTAATTTCTTAGGTACTTAATTCAAAGTGTGTTGTGAATTGATTAAATTACATATGACTACCTAATGACTACTAGGACAACATGTGATTGTTTGTGAATGAGTGTAATCGTAGCGTGTGTAGACGTCCTTTGCTGCATGCAGCTGATGTGTCGGGTAGAGCGGCGAGGCACATAGCAGCCAAAGGTAGGTGATATATGAAAAATATATTTTTTATATTTCGCTATGTGTTCCTTGGGGAAAGTTGTTCAGTATCACGGACTGGACCTACCTTTAAAATAGTTTCAGTATATTTTGTTAGACCTTATATTTCGATACAATGATAAGGTCTTTGGGGAAAATTACACACATTAAAACATAGGTATGGAATATGTAAAAGAAAAATATTCAGTATATTTCGTAAAATAGTTTCAATGTATTTATATATATAGGTGTACAAAATAAAAATATAAAACAATTTTTCATAGATTTATTGCTAAACATATACAATAAAAATAGCATAATAACAATAATAATTGATATCTTTTGATTATACGATGAGACTGATGTATTAAACATAAAAATAAAAAACATCCTAAGTAATATAATAATCTTGATAAAGTTTGAACTGGACAATCAACTGCTAATAAGATTACATTATGTTCAAAGAATCAAAAAAATATTTATTGCCTAATACAGCAGTATTTATTTTTCACACACATAAAGAGCACTTGTGTAAATCGCCTCCCTATCATAGTTGCAGCACCAGACAGAGCGGAGTAATTTCTCTCAAGAGTCTCTTTCACCAGCAACCATCCAGTATAACATCAATTATGGCATTGCCATTTTTAGGGTTCCGTAGCCAAATGGCAAAAACGGAACCCTTATAGATTCGTCATGTCTGTCTGTCTGTCTGTCCGTCCGTATGTCACAGCCACTTTTTTCCGAAACTATAAGACCTATACTGTTGAAACTTGGTAAGTAGATGTATTATGTGAACCGCATTAAGGTTTTGACACAAAAATAGAAAAAAAATAGTAAACTTTGGGGGTTCCCCATACTTAGAACTAAAACTCAAAAATTTATTTTTTATCAAACCCATACGTGTAGGGTATCTATGGATAGGTCTTCAAAAATGATATTGAGGTTTCTAATAGCATTTTTTTCTAAACCGAATACTTTGCGCGAGAGACACTTCCAAAGTGGAAAAAAGTGTGTCCCCCCCCCCGTAACTTCTAAAATAAGAGAATGATAAAACTTAATAAAACATATGTTGTTCATTACCATGAAAACTACCAGCGAAAATTGGTTTGAACGATATCTAGTAAGTAGTTTTTTTTAATACGTCATAAATCATAAACGGCAATGTACCTTTTATTCAATCAACTTAAATATAAAAACCGGCCAAGTGCGAGTCGGACTCGCGCACCGAGGGTTCCGTACAAACGAGAATTTGGTATGAATTTCAATTTAATACCTCTACGCGTTTATGAGGAAATGGGTAGTAAGTTTAAAATTATTAAAAAAAAATATATTATGTGATGTAACTAAAAATTTATGGTTTTCGTAATTTTTCCTTTATCTATGCTATAAGACGTTGCTTCGTACCAAATTTCAAGATTCTGAGTTCACGGGAAGCACCCTGTAGGTTTTGATTCCCTTGCAAGTGTCGAAAATTTGCGGCATAAACGGCTGTATCTTTTGATTGCGTTGGCTTAGAAGTTTGATTTTTTCACAGCTTCAAGGGACAGTAGACCTGAGTAATTGATATAAATTTCAGCTTCATACCTCCACGCGTTCCTGAGAAAAAGGGTCTTGACAGACGGACGGACGGACGGACAGACGGACAACAAAGTGATCCTATAAGGGTTCCGTTTTTTCCTTTTGAGGTACGGAACCCTTAAAATTAAAAAAACATGCTACAAGACTTTTATATTATGTTATTTGCTACTTCGGAACCCTTCATGGGCGAGTCCGACTCGCACTTGGCCGCTTATTATCTATTTTACCCTCTTCAATCGCAGCAGCTTTTTCTCTTTGTCCAGCTTTTTTAATTTCGTCCTAAGCTGTGGTCCCCCAGTTTTCGCATATTTTGTCATGTGCACGGTTGTAAATGCGCTCAGACATAATAGGTATATCTAAGGAGGCAGGCACTAATTTGTTTGAGTTGGGGGTGACCACAACCTGCTACCATAGCTCCTGCTACTCCATCTTTATTAACATCCTCCAATGTATTCTTTATTGTAAATTGTTCGTTGCAAATGGAGCATGATAAAAAGCAATTTGATGTTATTCCCGTACATTTTTTCTGATACAATATTGATGGTATTTAACCCACAATCACAAAGCGACTGGTGGCTATTTTCTTTAATTCTTTAAAGAAGTACTTGATGTTCACTATACGATGTCCAGAAATATTTTCATTAAATTCATCCTGAAACAAATACCATATTGTAATTTTTATTTCATGCTATTAGGTATACATATGCAAAACTATATAGATAAAGGTAATTTCAGACCGCAATACTGAAAGAACTTCGATGTCACAGACAAACAGACATCGGCATCAAACTTATAACACCCCTCTTACTGTCTGTCTGTCCGTCCGTCCGTCTATCTGCGAACAGGCGAAATGCCCGTTTACGAGATTAAAAAATAACTTAAAATATTGTCATATTTGAAAGTATGTATTCTATTAAGTTCTATTTAAAATACACACCTTTCCATTCCACCTGTAGTGATCCTGACGAAATATTTTGATTGTCCAGATCCATAATTTGTAAATCTGACTCCATATCAATTACACCTCCTTGTTCTTCTTGCGGCGGCGACGATCGACGCGGACAAAGAGTCATCAAACTCTGATAAAAGAGGATTTTTTTTTGGCCTGAAAACAGTAGTACTTTTATATTAGCGGATTTACTTCGAAGTTATTCGGTAGGTGCATATTATCCAAAATGTTAGTTGGGTAGAATAAGTTGTAACTTGTAACAGTAGAATTAGACAAAAAGGTAGATACGTATGAAAATAACATAAGTAGGTAATTATGGTTTGAAAGTAGGACAGTACGGTGCCATCTCAGTATGATACAACTTATACCTAGTAGGTACCTATATTTTGACTAGTCAGTAAGATTGGTAGGCACTTATTGACATACCTACTCCCTTTCTTACAAACTTTACATATTTTATCAATATAAGCCACTTATTTAGAAACATTGAGGTAGGTAAGTACTTACCATCTATTAAATTTTTGTCTCATCATGCTTGCTTTTCCGTTCCCGTTTTCTATTTTACCTATTATTATTATACTTATGTACACAATCACAATGTAAAACAGTAAGTGAAAATAGGGTTCTATTTTCACAGACCAAAAAGTGCGGCTCGGATTAGTCTGTCGTCTGTGTGTGGGTGTGTTCAATTGGGGTTCCAATCCACATGAACGAATAGGTCGTAACCGCCAAAACCTTTATTAATAATTTACGGCAAAATTAAATGATCAATCAAAATTTCATTTTGTTATTATTAAAAATGTCTGAAAATCTTACTTATAGTTCAAACGGTTTCTTTTAAGTCGTCCTATTCGAGCGATAATATTGACAAGTTTGCTAAGTAAGACCATATTTCGAAAAATATTTCTATCGAGATTTTTCTTTTCAATCATGTTTTCATCTTATCAATAAACTAAGAAAAGAGTAAAAAATCATATCCTTAAATTTCAAATTTATATTTCAAATACTTTGCGAGATAAATTAGACTCAACACAACCTTTTTTGCGGAGGTATCGTCTTAATAGACTTAAGCTTCGCTCAAACAATCGAAAATTGAAGTCGAGCAAAAGTAGTGCCGATAAAATGTTGTCGGTCATACGTCTGCCGGCCAACGATTTGTCGCACAACTGTGGTACTTTTGCTTGTTGCACTCGTCATACAGAACCGTGGAGTTTATGTCGATTGGCCAACTATTTAGTTGGTGATCGGTCTCGATTGTATTGATTGAACAGTTGAGTCGGTGCCGCGTGCGCACCCGAGAAGTGGTGCATTGATTTTTGACAACCGATTCAACTGTTTGGTTGGTAAACTAACGTTCGTGTAGTTTGGCGCTGAGAGGCAGAGAAAGGTAAAAAATTAATATTACCCTTTACTTAAGGTGATTGCGAACCTTGGCCGTCCATACATTTTGTTTTACAGCAATTCTCTTAATGTGGATAGTGTTTCTCATATTACAATCGATTTTCCAATTTTCATGAAGTTGTAGTGCTCGCCTTTAAAATCTGTCATAATAATTTACAGTACTTTACAAGAAAAACGATATTTAAAACAAGACAAAAATTAACATTTCTAACAATGTGTGCGTAATAAATAGAATTCATTTTGCGGTGACATCTAGCAGATTTATTACAAACTACTGCATTTGTCTAATTTGACAGCTCAATGCTTGCAACGACATACTTGGACATCATCTAGATGGCGCTGTAATAAAAATATCTAAATGTACCTAGTAATAAGTCAGAAGACTTAGCTCAAACAGAATGAACGTTGCCGTCCCGCTAGCAGCGGGCAACGCGCAAAATGTAGTAGGTACATAGCGGCACGAAACGGCAACGTTGTTTGCTTTTGAAACCGAATGCATTTCTCTCCAAGTCTCCACAATATTTCTAATTTCTACGATATGAGTTCGTTCTGAAACTGAAACAAATATTTTTTACAAAACATATATTAATTAAAAGAAATAATTATAGGTATATACTTAGTAGGTAAACATGTACCTATTAATAAACAAAAAATAAGTATTTATAATTTATGTTTTGAAAATAATAATAAAATACCGAAAAATTATTCTTTACTTTTTATTTAGAATTTGACAATAAACCTACGAACTTCTGAACGTGACTTATCTAATCTACTTGCTTTAGTCCCATATCTCTGAATCTACTACATGAACAATCAAATTAGCAAAACCTGGACCTGGACATAGTTCATAATAACGATATTTATATATATATATTTTTTTTACTTAACCTGTACTGTCCCACTGCTGGGCAAAGGTCTCCCATATTTATATTAAATATCAAATATTCATTGGATATCTATACATATCTATACATATAATAAAACAGTAAAAAAAAGTGTGTCTGTACATTAAATATATTTCCAAAAAAAATATTGGGGGCGATGGAGACGTTGTAATAGAGTAAGAATTTTTAAAAAAATGTCTGTCTGTTTGTCTGTTTGTCTGTTTGTCTGTTTGTCTGTTTGTCTGTTTGTCTGTTTGTCTGTTTGTCTGTTTGTCTGTTTGTCTATTTGTCTGTTTGTACACGCTAATCTCCGGAAATACTGGACGGATTCGAACGAAACTTTTTTTGTTATATAGGTATTAAGCCTGGGCAACATATAGGGCATAAATGATTTTGGGAAATGGAACGCCTGATGCAGAACCATAATGGTCCAGCTAAACTATAGAGATATAAAAATGCCGCCTTAGTAAAAGTTGTTCAGCCTGATGAGCATTTTCCAGAGACATAAAGTCCACGCGAACGAAGTCGCGGGCTTCGGCTAGTATTATATAAAAATCTGCGATCGTACCTATCTTCTCTGTATTTATGTTCACGCCAAAGAAGTATTACTTATATCTAACGCGTGTAGATTGTACATAAGTACACGCCATCGAGTACACACACTCTTTTTTTAGGGTTCCGTACCCAAAGGACAAAAACGGGTCCCTATTACTAAGACTTCGCCGTCTGTCCGTCTGTCTGTCACCAGGCTGTATCGCAAGAACCGCGATAGCTAGATAGTTGAAATTTTATAATAACAACAAATACTAAAAACAAAACAAAATAAAATAAATATGGGACGCTCCCATACAACAAATGCGATTTTTTATTGATACGGAACCCGCATTAGTGTTAGTATAGTGCGCGAATCCGATTCGCACTTGACCGGTTTTTTTGATTGCAGGTTTGAAACGATATACCGATTTGACATAAGTTGAAATCATTTGAATATTTAATATAATTTATTATAGGCAAGTTGTATCTAGTTGAGATTCGTTTACGTCGCCTGGGTGTCTGATAGTAGTGACACGCTACATGTAAGTATACACATTTCAGTGGTCGCCGCAGTATAAAACCGGCTGTTTAGTTAAAATTACATAAAGCGGCGAGCAAAAATGCCTTCATCCACGGCGGTGCAAGAAAAGTACGAATGTCACGGATGACGTTTTTGCCAGGACTTCTTGTCTGCGTGGTCGAACGACTCGTGATATTTTGTAATATTGTTATTTGTACGATAATATACGTGATTCAACATTTCATATTAGAATCTGTTTCAAAATGTTTTCCTAAGTTGCAACTTGCCGCCACGTTTGAAACACAAGTCTCGAACTTGTTTTGGGTTTGATTGATTTAAAAGTCTGTGTGATTTGTCCGTATATATTTTTGTATAGATTTATATTTAAAATTTATTTCAGGTCCTTGGGAATATACGTGTCAGGAAAATGCAGAAGTGTTTCTTTTTTTGTTTCACTTCTATTACATAAACTCTAACAGAGGTTTGCCGTCTCCATCATCCATCATTTCAAGTTTAAACATGCAATAAACAATAAAGTTGTTTTTAGTCACCGTGCACAGAATAATGACTACAACATTTAACAATTTATGTCGGCAGAAATCACTATCATTTTGTATCATTCTATCTGTATGAATTGTTTTTTTTTTCAGTAATAAATATTAAACTTCAATAAAAAGAAAATTCAACAATGTGTACGATTTGGTTTTATTAAAAAATACAATGCATGTACAATGACGACGTTTGTTTCGCGGTGGTTTTTCCTTCCACCAAATGGTCTAAACTCTAAACGAGTGCCCCGACACAAGGCTTGATTAGCTATCAGAGTCAAAGCTGTGGTTGACAAATATGCAATCTGAGATCATTTTTTTGTGTTTAAAATGATTTTCGGCTGTTTGAAATAATAACTGAAAATATGCGCTATCCAGTTTTTTTTTAAATAGTGCCATCTAGTGGCGATACTCAAATCTATAACCATAGTCTATAACAATGCTTTACGCCATCTTCATGCTTTTTTAAGCTCCTGTCGTAGTGTGAGTGAGTGTAGAGATACGAGACAAAATGACAGATTTTATTTTGGAGCATTTTTCTGAATACATTGACTGAAGAATAATAGTATGCCAAAAAATAAATAAAAGAGTACGTTACAGGCTCGCCGATCAAAAATGTTTGCCTATAGTAATCCATTACGCAAGAATTTAAAAAAAAACTTAAAATTTTAAAATCAACGCCATCTAGCGGAAAAAGTTTAATGAAGAGCCCTTTGCATTCACCTTAAAAGTGTTATCTTATCTTGCTTTGGGGTAAACTTATTGGAAGGGCGTCGAACCTTTTTCCTTTTTTATTTTGTCGAAAGTGAAATTGTCCAGTTAGGGCTCCCAGTAGGGTTCTTGTCTGTTTTCTGTTATTAACTGTTTGTACCACTTGGCACAGTTACAGAATTAATAATAGTAATAGCAAAGGCTTCACTGATTGTCTCTTTAGAGTGGGTGTTACCACTTAATATCCAGCTCCATTCAGCCCTCTGACACTTAAATAAAACTAACAAACACTTTTAGCAACTTTTTTCTGGATATTGAATTGCAATTTAATTTGTTATACAACGTGGAAGGGACATACCCGTAATAAATCACCGTAGTATAATAAAATAAAAATAACAGTCAAAGATAAAAACCGTCATTTCCATAAGAAAGTGTGCAGCCGCCCAGGCAATTTGTATGGGAATTTCGTTTTTTTTTTGTTTTTTGACTGTTATTTTATTATCAGTATAGCCCGTGGTTCGATTTATTACGGGTGTGTCCCTTGCACGTATAACCATAACGCATGACTTGTAATACCGGATTTACACATGCGTGTTCGCTATTCGCCTCGTCATTCGACGAAACATTCCACGAACTATTCGTGTACGAATGCCGACGCGAACTGCTGTTTACACATTCGTGTGTTGATTCGCACACGAATATGGAGGACGTGGACATAATGGCGGCATGCACGCTACATTTACAATTATGTCTTCTACCCGAGTATTAACCCACGCTTAGGTATATACCTGTATGTGGTGGGTAGATTGGGATGTTTATTTAAAACCAGCCGAAGCCCGCGACTTCGTTCGCGTAGACTTTATGACTTCGGAAAATGCTCATCAGTCTGAATAACTTTTGCTAAGATGTCATTTTTAGGGTTCCGTACCCAAAGGGTAAAAAAGGGACTCTTTTACGAAGACTTCGCTGTCTGTCCGTCTGTCTGTCATCAAGCTGTATCTCAAGAACCGCGATAGCTAGACAGTTGAAATTTTCACAAATAATGTATTTCTGTTGCCGCTTTATCAACAAATACTAAAAACAAAATAAAATAAATATTTAAGCTTTTAGCTTATTTGGGGCTCCCATACAACGCGATTTTTTATAGATAATGGTACGGAACCCTTAGTGCGCAAATTAGATTCGCACTTGGCCGGTTTTATATGTATACTGTATAGACTAGTGGACTTTATCCGTGTTATTATAAAACGCAGACTAGCTGTAATCGCGGGCTTCGCTCCCCGTGGGAATTTCGTGATAAAGAGTACACTATGTCCTTCCCCGAGTCTCAAATTATATCTATACCAAATTTGTTCTATATCGGTTCAGTAGTAGCGTGAAGAGATAACAAACAAATATACAAACTCACTTTCGCATTTATAATATTAGTAGAATATAAATTTAGCGAGAGTCCTCTAATTATATGTATAAATCTATCAAAAGGTCATTTAATGTATAAAACAATGAATATATCTAAAAGAGAAAATAACAAAGATTAAAATCACTGATGCTATAAGTACTTATTAAATATAGAGATATCATCTTATTTGATGTCTGATTGCCTATTTTAACATATAATTAGGTCTACACACATTTGCCCACAAAAAATGTTAACTTAGACCTTTCAATTCGTATGTTTCCATACAAGTCATACAACGGGTACATATACGTCCTGTTGGGTCGGGCGCTAGCTGCCAACTGCCGGCAGGCGAAAGTGTAAACAGCCAGTTCGTGTTCGCTATTCGTGTCCTTTGATTCGCGTCCGAAAAACCGCCCTCAACGCGAACTCGCGAATCGCGAGGCGAATAACGAACTGACTGTTTACACATGCTAGTTCGTTATTCGCCTCGTCATTCGCCTCGCGATTCGCGCGAATGTGTAAACGCGGCATAACAATATTAATTGTAGAAAACACGTAGAATGATGGTCTGTTATTTATTTAGTAGGTATTGGTCGCCGGACTCCTTGCTTAGCGGGCTTCTGTTATATTCTTCGAAGTAAGTTAGAAGATTTTTTCTTTGTATAATTTGTATGGGTAATTGGGTATACATACATAATAACTAATATTGTAATTTGTAATAGATGACTTTAATCACATCACGCTAATATTATAAACGCGAAAGTTTGTGTGTGTGTGTATGTTTGTTACTTCTTCACGCGCAAACGGCTGGACCAATTTTGATAAAATTTGAAATGCAGGAAGCTGACTTCCTGGATTATTACAGAGGCTTTAGACGCGGGTAAAAACGCGGGGCGCAGCTATTAAAAAAAAACTTTAGAGGTGTCAAGGAACACCCGGATGGAACGAAGTCTCTTTCGATTAATTAGGAGAGAGAGAGACAGACTGAGAAACACGCGCACGCCGCACGGCTTACATTACAACTACATATACATATAGCAAAAAGTGTCGTTACAACTTTTGGTCTCAATTTTTTCCGTCTAGCCCCCTTTCGCCACGCGCGATAAGGAACTTCGTTCCAATAATTATTACAAAATGTAAGAATCTATGAAGACAATATTATTAATGATAAAACGAACTTACCTGTACGTGAAGTTCTATCATAATTATGCGAGCTACTCAATTCGAAACGATTATATTTACTTGTAGTACTGTTTCGTATTTCCCGGCCTTTCACGAATATTTTAAAGTAAATCTGGAATAGACTAAAAACAAGTGCTCTCCCGTCCTGCGCGCGCATCTTGGTTCATTATCTGGCCGTTACACGTCCAGATATTTTTTTTCCAAAAATATTGTTTTCGTGAGTAAAAAGAAGAAATATTAGTACTTATTGTGTTATCTATACATATAATAAAACAGTAAAAAAAGTGTGTCTGTACATTAAATATATTTCCAAAAAAAATATTGGGGGCGACGGAGACATAGTAATCTATCTATACATATAATAAAACAGTAAAAAAAGTGTGTCTGTACATTAAATATATTTCCAAAAAAAATATTGGGGGCGACGGAGACGTAGTAATAGAGTAAGAATTTAAAAAAAAATGTCTGTCTGTTTGTCTGTTTGTCTGTATGTCTGTTTGTCTGTTTGTCTGTTTGTACACGCTAATCTCCGGAAATACTGGACGGATTCGAATGAAACTTTTTTTGTTATATAGCTATTAAGCCTGGGCAACATATAGTGTATAAATGATTTTGGAAAATGGAACGCCTGATGCAGAACCATAATGGTCCAGCTAAACTATAAGAGATATAAAAATGCCGCCTTAGTAAAAGTTGTTCAGCCTGATGAGCATTTTCTAGAGGCATAAAGTCCACGCGAACGAAGTCGCGGGCTTCGGCTAGTAGACAATATTATAGAAATTTAAAATGCAAACAACATCAATCTTGACCTTGTAAGACGCTCGCGTTCATTTACCTGTTCACCGCGTAACCAACATTTTTATATAATCGGCACAACGAATGTATAGCTGTACCGTTTTGTATGATGTCATCATCATCAGCCGCTGGAATGCGAACGCTTGCGCTTTTTTACCAGATGAGAATAACAATAATTTTTATTGAATATAACTTAACACACACAAGCTATTGAAACTAAACATAAACACACAAAAAATACATAAATTATTATACAAAAACAATAGTCTGTGTGAGTGTGTAAGGTGCAGCAATTCAAAAGGTCTAAGCTCAGCGTAAACCAGATTGAGTCAGACTGAAGATTATGTTTTTAGAGCGTATGTTATGTATGTATTTATTTATGTTTTGTGTGAGCTTGAGAGGTGTCGTTAGTCAAAAATAAATTATTTGCTAAGTACAGTTAATTAAATAAAACGTCTCAAAATAGTTTCACTTTTTATTGTATCCATTTTCAACATGACTTTATATTTATTAATGCAGATAAACTGATATGACTTCAAAAAAGCATGACGTCACGCTTTGGTAATTCACACAAATCCAGTTGTTTTGACGTTTAGAAAAAGTGTCTAATTTGACTTGTTGTCATCTAGCGGAATCTGAGAGTGACACTGGGTACACAAAAAGGGTTTTTTTTAATAGTTACTTGTCTCTTACTTGTACCTTTTTGTGCTATTGCTCAAAATCATCCCAATATCATTAATTCAATTTCATTATTTATTTCATAACAAAAAAAAATTGGTTGTTTGTAAAGTAGGTTTACGATCGAGATGTTTACG
This sequence comes from Acrobasis consociella, assembly GCA_963555685.1. Taxonomy (NCBI): domain Eukaryota; kingdom Metazoa; phylum Arthropoda; class Insecta; order Lepidoptera; family Pyralidae; genus Acrobasis; species Acrobasis consociella. Next base: position 4,544,416 of record OY743106.1, read on the forward strand.
TGATAACGTCTTATTGGTCTCATCTCGAGACGTTAATATACTCATATATTAACGTCTCGAGATGAGACGGGAGATCGGTCCGTCTCTCTCTCGTTATACCTGCGATCGCGCTCGTGAGGTTTTGGTGTGACACAAGTTTCTGAACATGTCACCCGACTAAAACGATTTTAAAGACGTTATCACGTCAAAAAATTGTGTTGCAATATTATTTGCTTAGTCTAACACGCTTAATAATTACGTTATTAATTCTATAAATAAAATAATAATAATAATTTAGAGATATAACCCATTTTATAGGTAAAACACTGCACAAGTCAATGTCAAAAAAAAATTACATGATGTCATTTCGTTTGTGTCATTTTATATATCAACTCTTCGATACTATAGAAACACTTTTTCTTTCACTTACTGGTCACATGTCTATCCACTTACCGACCAGTGACCAGCCACAACCACTACCTACATAATTCATTGTGTATTTGTTTTAGCGATGCGGACGTTGAAAGGGGTGCAGAATGTGGAGAAGAGACGGAAGAAGGCGGCAGGAGGAGCGACTCTAATTCAATACCAAATAATCTATATTACAACATGGAGAAGAAAAAACGTTTGATCATCTTTAACCACTTTGACTTTACACATGCCCATAGAAACGGGTAAGTTGAGGAAACCGTTAAGCTGTTACAAACGGAGCACTCAAGCCCATCAGGCTGGGTAAGGACCAATACTGAACTGGGTTTCTTTCGGCGTAATCTTCCCAGCAGTGGTCGTTCCGAAACGCTAGTAGTTTTTAGCTTTTGCACTAAAATAATATTTAAAAAATTACCTTCAATAAGAGATAAATTTATCCTACATTGAATAAAAAAATTTGACTTTGCATTTCCAAAAATATTTGGGGCGATGGAGACAGAAATAAGAGTAAGTAATAAAAAAAATGTCTGTCTGTTGGTCTGTTTGTACACGCTAATCTCCGGAAATACTGGACGGATTCAAATGAAACTTTTTTGTTATATAGCTGTTAAGGCCATACCCAAATTTACCGGGGTCCAGTGGCGCCGCCATTTAAAATAAATCATTTAAAAGGAAACGGAGATATCATTTAAAATTGTGTCTTGGTCAAGTTCTAGAAACCCATTCAAAATATTTTTTAAACTACTTTTTGTAGTTTAAAGTGAGAACGTGAAGCTTTTCTACGCACATTTGCGAAAAACGGCCACTTTTAGCTAATGTGCGTAGAAAAGCTTCACGTTCGCACTTTAAATTATAAACAGTAGTTCATAAAATAGTTTTAAGGGTTATCTAGGGCTTGACCAAGACACAATTTTGAATGATATCTCCGTTTCCTTTTAAATGATTTATTTTAAATGGCGGCGCCACTGGACCCCGGAAAATTTGGGTATGGCCTTAAGCCTGGGAAACATATAGGGTATAAATAATAGATTTTGGAAAATGGAACACCTGATGCAGAACGATAATGGTCCAGCTAAACTATAAGAAATATGAAAATGACGCCTAAGCAAAACTTGTTCAGCCTGATGAGCGTTTTCCGTAGTCACAAAGTCCACGCGAACGAAGTCGCGGGCTTCGGCTAGTTTTAAATAAAATTTTATTTTTATTCCAGATATAATGTTCTTCCGCAAAGATTAGGCACTAAAAACGACGTTGAAAGTTTGCAGAAAACATTTAAAAGTCTGGGATTTGATGTGCAAATTTACGATGACTTAACCCGCAAGGCGATCTTTGAAGTTGTTGCAGATCGTAAGTATCAAGCAAGTATATGTATGTATAATATAATCTGGCAATATGTAATACCAGCTGCGGCCCACGTCACGGTGTTACCCATGGAAAAAGTAGCCTATGGGTGTAATCCAAGGTGTAAGCTTCTGCATACCAAATTTTATCAAAATTAATCCAGCTGTTTGCGCGTGAATAAGTAAAAAACATAAATCACCAACACCGTCCCCGCCCCTGTCCCTATTTCATCCCCCTAGGGGTTGAATTTTGAAAATCCTTAAACAGGTATTTACTTGTTTACCGCCAAAATGGTCTAACTAAAACGGGGGTCCAAAGTTTGTATGGAGAAACAAGTCTCCATACAAACTTTGGACCCCCGTTTCACCTTAGGGGGCACGAGAGCTTGACGCGTCAAATTACGCTCGGACCCGACACTTGACACCGTTTCGGCGCGCTCACGCCTTATCGCATTGTTTTTTATAACTGAGACCAGATGATTACACTAAGGATTGCCACCGCGACAATTCTGAGAAGCTATTGAACCAAACTAGCGTCTTAAGCATAATAGAGAGATTTATGATGTTTACATTGTTTTTTGTTGGCGTCTAAAGCGGCGACGGCATTTATAAATGCCATCAGGTCTTGAAAGGTTTATCCCCTTAGGGGGTGGGTTTTGAAAAATCCTTTCTTAGTGCATCCCTAGACCTCATAGGGAACCTATGTGCCAAACTTGGTGTCTCTAGGCCCAGCGGTTTGGGCTGTGCGTTGATATGTCAGTCAGTCATTCAGTTTTTTCTTTTATATATATAGATTAGTTGATGTGGGTGGGCTCTCTACTAAAGAGTATAGTTAAGTCCATTTATTGACGAGCGTCAGACATATGCTGTTGGTCATAAAGTTAACCATTTTTACGCCAGTGCTTGTTAACAATATACTACTTCAATAATAATAATACTTCACCTCCGAGTAAAAATAGCACAAATTCGACCACTTTAGTTGTCAATGGCATCTCAGTCAGAGCACGGGTCAGCGGCTTTGGTGTGTAAGTGTGTAGTGCTGACTGAACTGAAATAGAGAGCCATCTCGCGTAATATGTCTGCCAACACTTTAAACTGCAAACGTAGTGTCATCTATTAATGTTATTCCAAAACAAAATAAATAACCAATATAAAATATTTATTCTGACACAATGAAGTGGGATTTGAACCTGTGATTTCTGAGTGAGATCTCAGTTGAATTATTTCCAATGCGTTAAGGGGCTACCTGAATTTTCCGGGGTCCAGTGGCGCCGCCATTTGAAATAAATCATTTGAAGTGAAGAGGTAATATTAATCAAAATTTTGTCTTGACCAAACCCTAGATAACCCTTTTAATTATTTTACGAAGTACTGTTTATAATTTAAAGTGAAACTGTGAAGCTTTTCTACGCACATTTGCGAAAAACGGCCACTTTTAGCTAATGTGCGTAGAAAAGCTTCACGTTCTCACTTTAAACTAAAAACAGTAGTCCATAAAATAGTTATAAGGGTTATCTAGGGTTTGATCAAGACAAAATTTTAAATAATATCACTGTTTCCTTTCAAATGATTTATTTGAAATGGGGGCGCCACTGGACCCCGGAAAATTCGGGTATGGCCTTAAGGCCATACCCAAATTTTCCGGTGTCCAGTGGCGCCGCCATTTAAAATAAATCATTTAAAAGGAAACGGAGATATCATTTAAAATTGTGTCTTGGTCAAGGTCTAGATACCCATTCAAAGTATTTTTTAAACTATTTTTTGTAGTTTTAAGTGAGAACGTGTAGCTTTTCTACGCAAATTTGCGAAAAACGGCCACTTTTAGCTAATGTGCGTAGAAAAGCTTCACGTTCGCACTTTAAATTATAAACAGTAGTTCATAAAATAGTTTTAAGGGTTATCTAGGGCTTGACCAAGACACAATTTTGAAAGATATCTCCGTTTCCTTTTAAATGATTTATTTTAAAAGGCGGCGCCACTGGACCCCGGAAAATTTGGGTATGGCCTTAACCGTTTCTCCAATCAGGCTTGGTATGCTGAGCGCGAAATTCTGCTTATTCTTTAACATAAAACTTATAGGAAAACTTACAAAAGATTTTCTTATTTTTAGCACTTGAGGGGATTTGATCCCAAGGATTCATGATTAGTTTCGAACGCGTAAACCATTACACCACGAAGACTTAGTACAGAGTAAGCGAAATTATTGGTTATACTATACTTTAACATCGTAAAATTTGGACTGAGAAAGCACGTAGTGCACCATCTCTACAAATTTCAATAAACTAATAATTTAAAGTGGTTTTGATATATAATTCGGAATAAGATTTATAGATGACGTCGTTCAAAACGAAAAATTCGCAATGTATGGCACTTTCACCCCCCTGAGTGCGCTTCACGCGACCGTTTTGTAACTAAAGTCAATGGCACTCAAAAGATTAAAGACAAATCGTTTGAATGACTTAAAAATAAGCTTTTTCTCCTATACTTCGCGCCTTCTATCTTCGGTATTCTTAGGTAATCTGACAATGGACATGTCCTCTTTAAAGTTGACACTCTGGAAAATATACCATTCGAAACAGCACAGCTAAGGAGCACATTTTTTTTCATCAGCTTTTTTTTGTCTCCACTGCAGGAGTATTACCTTCTCTGTACGACCAGAGCCATACTTGGCCAGAGCAGTCGGAGGACTTGGCCTTCACTCTCCTGATTGATATTTATAAGCTTTGTTTAGCTTGTACGAGGGGGGGTCAAAAAGTTCGCGGAATGGAGGGGATAGCGGGGGGTGGGGGACCTGCCGCAGGTAGTAACTAATGAGCAACTCTTTGTGAGTATATATGCCAAGTTTGAACCTGATTGTGTCAATAACCTTTGACCTGTCGTCGATCAAACAAGTGAATCCGGAAGAAAAACTTGAACATGGAAAAAATCGAGTTTCGTGCCGTCATAAAGTTCCTCACTAAGCAAGGAAAACCACCTCAGAAAATTTTGGAAGAAATGTTATCAGTATACGGGGACTCTTGCCCTGGGAAAACCATGGTGTACAAGTGGAATAGCCTTTTCAAGCAAGGCAGAGAGTCTCTTGAAGACGACCCTCGCTCAGGACGGCCGATTGAGGCCACCACCTCAAACATCGTTGAAAAAGTGGAGAATCTTATACTGGAGGATACTCGTTTGAAGAAGAAACAACTTGCAGAAATGGTTGGAGTATCACCTACAACCATTTTAAATATTCTACACGACAATCTTGGGATGTCAAAAGTCAGCGCAAGATGGGTGCCAAGAATGCTCACACCACCACAGAAACAGCTGCGCGTCGAGTATTCAAAGGAGTTTTTAGACCTCTGTAGCGCCGACAAGGAAGGAATTTTTGCAAGACTTGTTACTGCAGATGAAACTTGGGTTCATCATTATGAGCCTGAGTCGAAGCAAGAGTCTATGCAGTGGCATAAAAAGGGTCAGCCCCCCCCTAAGAAATACAGGGTGTCACAATCGGCTGGAAAAATCATGGCAACTGTTTTTTGGGATACAGAGGGTATTTTATTAATAGATTATAAAGATAAGGGTGTTTCTATAACGGGAGAATACTACGCTAATCTACTAAGACAATTAAAAGAAGCAATCAAGGAGAAAAGGCGGGGAAAGTTGACAAAGGGTGTGCTGCTTTTGCATGACAACGCACCGGTACACAAGAGCCGCGTTGCGATGGCTGCCCTTCATCACTGTGGCTTCGAAATGTTAAACCATCCTCCCTATAGTCCAGACTTAGCCCCCTGTGATTATTTTTTATTTCCCAAATTAAAAAAAGAGCTTCGGGGGAAGAAATTTTCCGATGATGAAGAAGTCAAGTCGGCGATTTCGGCCTATTTTGAGGACAAAGACAAATCATTTTTTTTCGACGGTATTAATAAGTTAATAGAGAGATCTGAAAAATGTATTCGACTTAAGGGGGAATATATTGAAAAAGAAAAATAGTACAGTATTTTATTTCACCCCCCTTCCCCTCCGTTCCGCGAACTTTTTGACCCCCCCTCGTATTTCCTAAGTCGCCTTCCAAGATTTCTACGAAACCACGCGTTACGGTTTTTTTTTTAATCTCTGTCGATTATAAATATTTTTCTGTGCAAATATTTGTAAGTGACAATTTTGAAAGTAATCCTTTCAGGATTAAGTACTTTCAAAATGTTATCAAAATGGGTTTAGTATTTTGGTTGTTTAACCAAAGGTTTTGCTCTAACCATAAGATAATTAAATACTTGTAGAAGTTTCTTATACATTTCAGTACCTACATACGTTTGTAGCTTAAGTATTTATTTTCTAAAAATAAAAATAAAAAATGAATCATTCGAAAATTAGTTGTAAAAATAGATACTTGCTTGTCATTTTAGGCATGATCAGATATTTGTAAATAGGTAGCTTCTTTAATGAACGATTGACCAAATTGTAACAGTTAGTTTTATTTGTAGATATAAAAAAATGAAAATCGCTATTCAGTTTCTTATATTCGGGGCTTAGCTCGAACCTTTATTTTGTTTCGTCTAAGTAAACCCCGCTTTTATCTATCTATACATATAATAAAACAGTAAAAAAAAGTGTTTCTGTACATTAAATATATTTCCAAAAAAAATATTGGGGGCGATGGAGACGTAGTAATAGAGTAAGAATTTTAAAAAAAAATGTCTGTCTGTTTGTCTGTTTGCTCACGCTAATCTCCGGAAATACTAGACGGATTCGAATAAAACTTTTTTTGTTATATAGCTATTAAGCCTGGGCAACATATAGGGTATAAATGATTTTGGAAAATGAAACGCCTGATGCAGAACCATAATGGTCCAGCTAAACTATAAGAGATAAAAAATGCCGCCTTAGTAAAAGTTGTTCAGCCTGATGAGCATTTTGCAGAGACATAAAGTCCACGCGAACGAAATCGCGGGCTTCGGCTAGTACCTAATATATTTTAATAATGTATTCCGTTTTTATTTTTTTGATATTATTTTATTTCAGTTAAGTATCACGGGTATTTATATCCCGGTCCTTTGAGAGGCTTGCATGAGGATACAGATCCAACACGTAGAGGCCCTTTGGAGAAGTTTTTATAAATTATTAACATATTTTTTGAAGTGAAAACTTCTTTAGCCGCGTTGTGCACTTTTTTTGGAATGGGTAAAAATTTTTAAACTCGCGTCAGGACACGTGGCCTGATCGAAAATTCGTAAGACGGCGCAGGGCGCTTGCGCGAATGTTCGTGTGTGTTTATGTTACAGCGTGCTACGCGCATCCATGGATGGTGGCAGCTGATGGCTCGACCGTCTGTGTAGTGGCCATACTGCTGTGTATTTGAAAATGAATTTGGTCATGCTTGTGACATTTGTGACAGACTGTGGTTCAGAAAAGATTTGAAATATTTTATACTGATAATTAAAGCAATTCGTGCAAAATTATTCCCTAACCATTCCAAAATATCAAAAATGCACAACGTTAATATTCAAGTTTTCACTTCTGCCGGCACTCCCAGAGTGCAACCCGTCGTTTTTTTTCTTGTCAAATCACCTAGATTAGGTAAAAGACCGAAGCGTTAAGTACCGCTGAGGATGCAACCGGGAAAATACTGTCAGATGATGATTAACGATAAACTTTTTTTTTAGTAATAAAGGAAGATCACGAACATACTTCATGTGTTGCTTTCGCTATCCTGACACATGGATGGTCCCAAGGATGTTTATTTGCAACTGACACTGTATATAATCTTGAAGAAATAATCAACGAATTGGTGAACGTCAAACTTGCATTAATACCCAAACTTTTGTTCATCCAGGTAAGTTTTCCTTCAGACTTAAATTCAGAAATTCTTAACAATAATTTTCCGTTATTTGATTAAGGAATATAGATCATTGATTATGATAATAGGGTTATGATTTGTCTGAGTTAGATTGACCCGATCAGGCCGCTTCTGTAATTAAGAAACAGTAAAATTCAGATATCCTAAACAATCGTTACTTTAGTTAGATCAGAAATAAGACTGGTCATAATGATTATGTGAACGCTGTGGTACTATGCATAGCAAAAACCTTTTCATTTATGAAGGTTGATTGGTAGATTGGCATTAATCCGCCATTTATACCATTTTGTTATTGGTTAATAAAGCTTTAATAAATAACTAGTTAAAAACCCAAATATCAGATCCTTACCACATATCGTTTATGAAAAATCAGCTTATATGTAAACGAACGTCTGTACAGAATTCTGTGGTGACGAAGTCTTGGTCACCACCACACACACCGCGTCGTCGCAGTAGCACGCGGACGACGACGCGGTCATCGGTGACTGGAGGATGGTCAATTATTTCAAGTATTTGTGGACTATGCATCCCAGGTCGAACCCCCCTCGTGGGATTTGAAGATGTTTATAATTCGGTTAATATCTATTTTTACTTATTAAAATGCAATTGCCGCGTATATAAGGAAATAGGTAGAAGGTGTAAGTTTAATTTTTTAAAGACCAAAACTGCCGAACGCTTTAGACTCAAATTTCATATATATATATATATATATACTGACTTTTTGTCTTATCTCCCTTGGGTGAGGTAGAGGGCCGTTACAGTACTACTCCATCTCGTTCTGCCTTGAGCAACGTGCTTCACCTCAGGCCAGGATAGCCCAATTGTCTTCATTTCCGCTGTTACCGGACCGTCACCAGGTCTGCTTTAGTTAACCGCTTCCTCTTACCCTAAGGAGTCCATTCCATTGCCTGCTTTGGAATGTGAGTGGGATTCCTTCTGAGCGTGTGGCCAATCTATGTTCATTTGCGACGCGCTATTTGGTGAACGATCGATGTTTCGCCGCAGAGTTGCCACAGGCGTTCGTTAGAAATCTTATGAGGCCAAAATATAACTTATAGTATTTGTCGAAGACAGCGATTTATAAAGACTTGGATCTGCTGCGTGATGTCTTTGGTGACCTTCCACGTTTCGCACCCATAAAGTAGGAGTGTTTTCACATTGGAACGAAAGATTCTTAGCTTTACTCTACGAGTGAGTTTCCTAGAAAGCCATATGGGGCGAAGTGGCACAAATGTGGCTCTAGCTTTAGCAACTCGCGAAATAGAGTGATATCTTCTTCAGTTTTTTCCACATTGCGACACGATACTACCAAGGTACGTGAACTGCTGCACGCGCTGTATCTGTTTATCACCGAGTCTGATTTCGTACACCTTTACTAGGTACTTGATACTTATCAAAGCCACGATGTAACATTCATATATTGGTGCCATACATAGGAAAAGTTTCAAGCTTTAGAAAATATCGGAGGTCTGTCCCTCGCTTGCTCTTTGGCTACAGCAAGCCAAGTCAAAGAACTTCGTTTTGTTTTGCCATGAATTTTATCTAAGTCTCACATAAATACATTGAATATCCAAAAAAAAACTTATTATTTCCAGGCTTGCAGAGGAGATGATGTAGATGCAGGTTACCACGTGAATGTGGATAGTCAAAGACGAAATACGGTTCATATTCCTACTTACATTGACTTCTTGATTCTACGTTCAACTGAAGGTGAGCATATTCTTCTAATCACGAGAACATCAGCGAGCTATTTAACTACTATGGAAGAGTACCTTCAAGAATTATCAGGGCACAAAGCGGCCCCACAAAATTTATGTAAAATGACTGTCGCATGACACAGCGACAACTGTCGGCTGTTAGATATGACGCAGCGTCATGCAGCAGTAATGGTATTAACGGAAGTAAAGATGTAGTTCTCACATTGTGGATTGTGTTGGCGGGCGAGCAGACATTGACGTGTGTACGGATCTAGAGTTTCGTTTGTAGTAGTAGGTATAAATGATACACTGCTTCTATGAAGTGCCATTGGTATTAGTCCAAATTTTGAGCTATGACATCTCCTGACGTCCAAACGCAGTATATATTTTACGGTTTCCCAAATGCGCCACACGGTGCATAGCGTATAATGGCCTTGCGAAAGCTTTTAGCCTAAAAAAAAGCTTCTGGGATATTAACACATTGCATACATACATACAAACATACATATTATTCATAATCACGTCCTCCAAGACAGAGCATTTTTGACGAGCTCTAAGTAGATAGAGACACTTTTAACGTGATAGTAAGATAAGCGATTGGCTTTTACGACAAATGGAAAGCAAAGCAGTTAATACATTATATTTTATATTTCTCCCAGACCAGCATTGAATATTTATTTATCAAAAACTTTTCATTTGGAATGCTTTACCACTGTATATTCGTAAAATGCAATCATGAAAGAAATTCAAAGATTTGATGTCTCATTACCTTTTCTCTATTTGTAACTAATATCTCTTTTATTCTTTTTTTTTCACTAGCTACTTTCTCTTTACTTTCCTTGATATTTGTTTGTCCCAATTTTATAGTTTATGAATCTTATCATTACTTTATTGTTCGTTTGCTTGCTTTGCTTACTTTATTGTACTTGACGTATCTATTCCATGCATTTTCCAGGTTTCGTGTCATTCCGGGATTTAAATAAGGGGTCCTGGACCATACAATCTCTTTGCGATGTCATCAATGAACATTATTGGCACTTAGACTTGCAGCAAATGGCAAGTTTGGTGAATGGCCGCGTGGCATATGAGTACGTTTCTCGCACAGAACAATTATGTTACGACAATAAGAAGCAGAGTGTAGAAACAATTAATAGGTTAACCAAGCTTTTGAAGTTTTCAAAAGTTTCTAACCGCCGCAGTAATGCGCCTACATCTATCAGCGAAAATGGAATCGGTGACTCTGAATTAAATGGAAATACAATATCCAACTAGTCATTAAGGCTCAATTCAATATGTTTACAATGTGGAAGGGACCTACAACAAATCGAATCGAACTCTAGATCACTGTAGTATAATGATAATAAAAGAACAGTCCAAAAACAAAAAGAAATCGACTTTCCCATCAAAATTGCCCGGGTAGCTGCAAAGATTAGCTAGAAATTGATTTTTAACTATTTGTTTAGTATTTTGACAGTTATTTTAATTTTATTATACTAAAGTGATCTAGTATATCCCGTACTTCGATTTATTTAGGATATGTATCTTCTACGTTGTATAGTAGGTAGTAGAATGAATCGAATCTGGAAAAACTTTTGTTATTAGACTTTGAAACCATGCTGTACCCGTAGTCCGTAGTCCCACCGATTTGTCCCACTAGTGGGACCTCGGGATATTACCATGTACTCTAGTCCTACTGCATGTACTGATGGGACAACGGGATATCATCACGTCATTTTGTACCCGTGGTCCCACCGATTTGTCCCTCTGTCTGGAACACATCGAATCCCCTGGTTATTCAAGCCTTCTATAAGTTTACTTTCCTCTATTTAACAAACAGTATTAATTTCGATTTTTTTAATTAAAGAATGATAAACCAGACACTTAGCTATTCTTACGAGGTTCGCTGAAGGTGGGCGTAGAATAAACCACGAATTTGGTACACGTGAGTTTATTTCAATATGTCGCTAGCTTATAGAAGTTCGCAAGCGAGAATGAAGTCCTCGCTTTCAAAACCCGACAGTACAACGATACATGGAGAGGGCATAAGCCCCGTCCCTGTCAAAACTAATTGGGTGAGCTAATTAAGGCCCGCCCCTGAATCTTGTAAGACTAAAGAACTAATAACCAATTATCTAATTACATTACAACTACTAGATATGTCTAATGATAATATAATTAATTATTATTTATTAAGGCCCGTAACACTATATTACTTTTAAGGTTGTAAAAAAGCTCAATTTGATTAAGTGCTTCCACCACTAACTTATGAAATTAATTAGTCATTAACTACTTTTATTGATCTATCTCGCTGCTTCATTACTTCAGTGAGGCTGTGAGACATATGTTAAATCCAATGGTCAAGTATAAGCGTAAAGAAGAGCCAGAGGCAGAGAAGAAGTAAATATACCGCGAAGCTTCGACGAGTTTTCCAGGTTCAATACCTGGGTAACGTCCTTGCTTCTGATATCAAGATGATGCTGACATAGTGAGGCCTTCTTAACGTTAGGGACCATTGTTTGTTGGGAACGGCGGGCGCTGTCGGTTAGGGCAAACATCACAGCTCGAAGATTTGCACGATGATCGAATGAAGTGAAAATTTCAATTCGTTGGGCTACTTTCACCCAAACATCGTACAGCGCCCTCCGCGTCTAATATAATGCATTTAGGATGTTGACCGGGCTGCCTAAGTTCTGTAGTGCTTAAAGAATGTTTGCAGAAGCGCGAGCAGATTGCTTTTACGCTATAATGGATAAAAAGTGCGCTTCCCTAAAACGCAGAGTACAGGCCAGCCCCAACAGCATCCCAAAAATGGTGGCCAGCAGTTTGGACTTTGCATTTACCTGTGCCATTGGCCCCCAGTGGGGGTGAACGGGAATCGAAGCGATCGTCCGTCCCAGTCGCCCACACTAGGGGAAATGGCACAGGTAATTGATAGTCATTTCCATTGGTCACCAGTGAGGGCGTCGCGAGTGGTGGCATCTGGCACACGTGTAAATAAAAATTGTCCCGTCTGCCACATGGCGGCGTCCCCCACTGGTGACAAATGGGATATACCCCCACTGGCTGTGCGGTTTATCACATAGAATTGTAGAGCAGTGATTTGTAGCATTAGATTTGTAGTATAGTTTTTGGTAATAGTAACAGTAGAGTAAGGATTTATATAGCAAATTAGACGACAGTCTGAATAAATATAATCATTAAATTGTTACTAAATCATGCACACACAATTTACGCAAAAGAACCATCTATAATGCGGTTCTCGCGTTCATGCCAAACACCATTACATAGGTTCGCGACTGAATAACCCAGATTCAGGTGCATTTAGCTTCAATTCTGTGGAAAATGACTGATATGGTTCCACAGAGAAGTTCCTAGAGATTAATGACTGATTTGAGAGAAAGTCTCTAAAGCAAAGGTGAAATGGGAAAGTCGAATCTGCTTTTAAAAAGACGGGAATATGAGTATACTGAATTGAAAATCGGCATACAGAAGTGTTGTACATAGGCCTTGCGTCCGCCTCACCCAAAGGTTTAAAAAAAAACATTTGATTGTCTTTCTGTGGCTCTCATGATATTGATTCAATGATTTTATACAGCACAATACATAAGTGTTAATACTAAAAGTTCACATTGCAAAATTAAACAACACAGTTTTATATACAACACGACATTCCGTTCACCTTTTTCCTTTATCTAATTTAGCAAATTTATGTATGTAAATTACTCGTACGGCAGTTAATATAGATTTTTATATTCCTGACAAAAATATGGCAAAATACATCCTATCAATATAGTATTCGGGTTTGGGATGTTTGGATGTTTATCTATGTATGTATTTGTTATAACATATAGTATCGTTGAGTTGGTATCCCATAACACAAGTCTCGAAGTTACTTTGGGGCTAGCTCAATTAGTGTAATGTGTACCTATATATTTATATTTATATTTATTAGTTTAAAACAAAGTAGCTTCCTTTACGGATCTGTGCTTCCCACCGTCTGTCTCTCTGTATGTAGGTACGTTTAGATCTTATAAAACTACCCAACAGATTTTAATGAGGTTTACATCAATAGATACAGTGATTCAAAACAAAAGGTTTTCATGTATGAAATTCATACCTCCCTTAAAACAAGTTTATTTGCAAGGAAAAATCCCAACTTTTAAGCGTTCGCCCGCAATAACTTTTGAACCGCTGAACAGATTTTCATCAAACATAGCTAAGAATCACCGCAAATAAACTTGCTGTCACGTAAAAAACCGCATTGAACTCGATCCGTCCGTTCGAGAGCTATGATGACACAGACAGACACACAGACAAATAGACAGACACTTGCGTCAAATTTATACAATCCTTTATCTTAAAAAAAATGGATACAAAATTCGTCAATATATGAAATAAATCAGTACTTACCCTTTTTTGTCGGTGATTAAAAATAACGTAGGTACTTTGCCATATTTGTCAGGTGAATGTGTAAAATATGTTAGAGTGACATCTGTACAATAAAAAATATTTTGAAAGCCCTGTCCGATCCGAAAAGGGCATAGAGTTATTAAAATGACAAGTAAAAAAAAGAGATTCGAAATCTTTAGTTTGCATGTCGTCGGCGCTGACACTAAGCGCTTAGTTGCTTTGTAAGTTACAATTTAAAACTGACTTTTATTTGAATTTAATAAGGGGTAATTTTTTGGATCTGATTATCTAGCGAGTATATAATTTAAGGGACCTACACAAGCTACCCACCTTCTCGGATCGGACATCGTGTTTCCTACATACTATTTTGTATTGGTATCAATACGTCCTTTTTACTTATTTTTAGTAAATTATGTTTGCGTAGGAATTAAGTCTCGAACTTACTTTACTAGCTCAATCAGTGTAATTTGGCCGTATATATTTATTTATACATAAATATTGTTTTCATTTACATTTTGTTTTTTGTATTTTGAATATGGATTCATTCATAAATGTTTTAATAAGAAGTGTAAAGTATGTTATAAAAGATGTATACAGGGTAAATTATTTCTAATATTTAAATTTAGTGATAAGTAAGTTCTTACCTTTAATTCAGGAATGATTGTGATAAACGAGATATAGACTTTGTAAATTTTGAAAGAAAAATGTCTCTATATTAAAAGAGGGTCTAGCGTTTGTATAAAAAAAAGAATTTGGTTTGGAGTTAAAAGTTTTATGAATGAATAAGTATTAAATTTTTTTTTAATATTTGTATATTTTTATAAATTTTAATAAAAAATAAATTGGCTCTATTAAGATCGATATCTTTTATTTCAAACCCTTTAAATATATCTATATTATCGAGTGTTTTATTTAACGTCAGATTTTTGAGCTGCCTAAACGCATCTGGAAGCTCAATAACAGACATCTAGTGACAACAGTCATCATTCTTCTAGTTACAAACTAGTTAAGAAATTCACTGTTCTTTCAGAGCTATATAATTCCTATAAGAATCGAACTCGTTTGAAATATTAGGAAATAATAGTTATATAAAAAAATTGTTAGGAAAAAGATTTAACTCGTACCTCTTTACTTTTAAACTTTTAGTCATTTTACAGAGCAGGGAAGAACGAGCATGACTCAGTCGATGACGTTTTATAATAATGGTTACATCGAAAGCTGCGAGGTAAAACCTGCTAAGTACGCAAAACATCAAATTGAGTTGATTAAATAATTTATAATAAAATTGTGTTACAAAGTGGTAAAATCCGTTATCGGTCTTTAAATGTTTATCTCAGTAAAAAGACATAAAACACACAAATACAATTTAGGCTACAAATCCAGATAAATGGTCAATGCGGTCAAACTAACATACATGTCACGTTTTTCTTTAAATACAGATAGTAGTTAAAAAACGTGTAATCTTCAGGAAGCGCGTAAAAAGAAAATTACAAAATTATATTAACTACATTTTGACCAAAAATTGAATTTAGGTGTTACCGCGCAACCTCTGGGCCAAGGCAGCCAGCCAGATAAATCTAAAGAACATCCGTTTTATATCGTACTGCGGGCTTCGCTCCCCGTAGGAATTTCGGAATAAAGAGTACCCCATGTCCTTCCCCGAGCCTCAAACTATATCCATATCAAATTTCATCCAAATCGGTTCAGTAGTTTAAGCGTGGAGAGGTAACAAGCAAACAAATATACAAACTCACTTTTGCATTTATAATATTAGTAGGATAGGATTGAATTGACTTCCAACTTAATCGTATTGACAGCCAGTTTCCCTTCCTGGTTTCCTTGCCCTGCAAAGTCGGCGCCATTTTGAATTAAATGTGTTGCCATGCCACTATTGTTATTTATTCATCAAAAACTTAAGATAAGTCATTTAAAAATAATTGAATAATCTCGCTTGCTAAAAAAGTTACCACATATTTTATATTTAGTAATTTATTAAATTATAACGACGAAAACAAGTAAGTAGGTATTATGGCTGCAATGCGTAGATTTTTATTCCAGTGCCAACCAAAAATTACCTCTATCATCGTAGTTTGGTACATTTCCTGCTATCTTTCAAACGCGGAGTCACTTAACGAACGATTTTTATAATATATAATAATTATTTGATATAACCGCACATACGTGTTCAGTGGTCATCACATTCAGTATTTCGAAGATGGATAAGCCAGACGCAAGAATTTACAATCCACCCGTTACTACAGGGTAAGTTATATATTTTTTTTAATTTTCATTATTTGATTTAGGGATCGATTTTACAATACAATACCATTTATTGCACAAAATAAATAAATACAGGACTTTATCTTAAAAACTAGGAAATGCGCAAAATTATCAATACCTCGGTTACTTGCAGATTGCAGTTGCGATAACGTCGCCTTATGATTATGACATATGCTTTATGTGATCTATTTTTGTGTACTTGTCATATTTTTTATGCAAAATAAGTAGGATCCATGATAATTCAGCAATATCTGAGTAGATAACTAACTACAGGGTTAATTCATGCTTATGTCACAAAATATAAGGATGTGCGTTAGAACTATAAGTACCAATCAATACATTCGCCCACACAAGGAGAAGAGATAGAGATCACATTGTCGTGAACCAACTTTTGGATGAGTCACAAATTAGAAAGAGTGGATGAGTATCAGTTGTTTATCAGTCGGGCTTATATTGTGTCTCACGAAAATTGGGTTTTGAACTGTGTTCATTCTTAAGTTTTCTTACCTTGGAAAGATGGTAGCATGCTGCAGTATGGATAGTTTTGCAATAAAAACAATACTCATAAGAAAAACACGTCTTACAAATAAATTAAGTCAAAATCGAATATTTCCCAACCACTCTACATCATCATCAGGTTTTTTTCTCCACTACAGGAGCATGACCCTCTGTACTACCAGAGCCATACTTGCCAGAGCAGCTAGAGGACTTGGCCTACACTCTCCTCGCTGGCCAGACGGATTGGAGAGGTCTTATTGATGTCTATAAGCTTTGTTTAGCTTGTATTCCTAAGTCGCCTTATACGACATCCACAGGAGGACTTGGAGTGGCTTTATTCTACTATGCGGGATACCACACGCCGAGCTCTACGTTTGAGGTAAATTCTTTGGAAATGTAATGGTTTTATGAGATATTAATCTTTGTCATTTATTCGCCTCTTGTGTCATCTAAAGAAAGAGGTGGAGTGGTCCTCGGGCTCCTGCGCAATGTAGGCTTCCGTAGTTACGAATGCCGACTATTGTTTGTAAATATGTATTTTTTAAATAAAATTATAGTACAATACAATATTGGTTAATTTATTAAATTTATTAAAAGTTTTGAACCAAACGACCTCTTTCATTTTTGACAGAACGATTTAAAACTCTTATGCGCCATCTATTGACAATGTATTTAACCTCATTTTTTTTTACTGGAAAACGCCTCCTTTGTGTGATTGCAATATAAGCTACCTACCTACTTTTCTTCTCTAAAAAGACATGTCATAAATCATAACTTACCCAAACATCTACTTTAATTAAAACTCCAAGTAAGTACTTATCAACTTACTTACCTATATATTCCAACAAATTTCGCTTAAACTTCTCCAGGAAAAACGCTCAATTTAAATTCCGAAATCGTTACGGAACAAACTTAATTAATGTTGTTTCTTTCCGAATTGCATGGCCACGTAATCAATTATGGGGCGGTCAGATGACCTGACCAGGGTTGCTGGAAAGCGCTGGATGCAGGCCGCTCTTAATCGGTCATTTTAGAAACCTTTGTCATCTAAAAGTCCAGCAGTAGACGTTATGCGGCTGAAATGTTGATGATGATAAAAAATTACACGCAAATTAATTACATACACACATACCGGCACCACAACGTTTCCCGTCATCGAAAAACATTCGTCAAGTATGGAGAATATTCGATAATAATGTAGACCCCCATAAAATTGGCGCATATAAAAAGGCGATCGAGTGCGCATCACGCCAGTTCAGTATATGAACTATCAAAGCTTCGAAACTAATCGAAGCGAAGGAAACATACTGTAACAATTTTTCAAAACAAAAAAGTTTTTTGTTTTGAAAAAACAGACTTCATCCCCAAACTACATAACTGATTTTGATAAAATTTCTACTGGAAAACCTCACAAGTATACCCTTTCAACCAAAAAAGAAAAAAACAGTCCCAATCTTTCCAGACGACTTCGAGTAATCGGTAAACATGCATAAAAAAGAGCGCGAAGAATTGATAACCTCCCTTTTTCTGGAAGTCGGTCGGAAAAATAAGTTTCTTTCGTCGTTTCTTCTCAGCAGTGGTCGTTGCGCAGCACTGGTATCGGTAGCTTTTTTTTATACTCTACACGTAATGTTGACGACAGCCTCGCAGCGACGACGAAGACATGATAAAAAATTTACTGATTTTGGAAATTTTAACTTTGTAACGATCAATCACAGAGCCTACATTTACTAATAAAGATTCATTCCTTAGACCCCGCACAACACCTCACCTTGCCACATGTTCCGCTATGTGATTGGTCGACTTATTCATCGATATCACATACTGATGAATAGTTAGAAAGTGTAATATAACTGGGAACTGCCGGACGCACCGGCGCAGTTGTATTTCAATTTTTCAAGAAATAAAATCAAGAAAATCAAAAAATTACAGTTTCAATTCGGATTACCTACAGCCCACTCGTCTTCAGTCGACCTACTTGTTGGCCGATCAACACGTAATGTAATTTATTCTTCTTAACGTGTAAAGTAAATAGAAAGAAAGAGAGGAGAAGGAAAACCCAGAAGAAAATTTATAGACCAAATAAAAGAAAAATTAAACGTGAAAACATATAAAGAGGTTAAGAACTTAGCGGAAGGAAGAGAGACATGGAAAGCACTCCACCGACAAGAGCCCAGCTCTTAAATTTAAGAAGAAGAAGAACGTGTAAAATGCTTGTAAAGGTCTAGTCACTGTCATTTGAATTTGAATACCTAAAATGCGACAACTTTAGCGATATACTTGGACCTCTACTACTGTGCGACTTGGACCTTGGATATCAGGAAGACCATCTTCACGTGTCAATCTTCTTTAGTGAACAAATACCCTCGTATGAACTTTGACGTTCTTCTCCAAATCTCGAACCCCAGTTTCGTAACAATACTTTGGCCTTAGGCATATAAACTTGTGTCTACAAAATTTATCATAGAAACTGAGGTCTAATTCAATTTTACCATCCAATGCCGCGTCTTGTTGTGTTCGGGGTAAAACTTCCAATAAATATTCAATGAACTTGGGCCACGATCAATCTACGTCAAAATGTGTTGTTAAATTGTTTATTATTATAATTGACAGCGTTGGCCCTCAAACTTTCCAATTGTGATAAGATGACGCATTCCTTTTTTATAAATACAATGATTTTTTCAAATTGAAGATCATGAGAGCCGACTTTGAAGTAACTGACCAAGTGCGTGTCGGGCCACGCGCAGTATATGGTTCGGGACTAAAAACTTCTAAAAAACTAATTTTCTAAATGTAACTAATATTCTATAATTAGTTTTTTAAACTTTTCAGTCTCCAATCAATATCAAATCCAAAAAATAAAGCGCACCGTCTTCTCTGGCTCGGACACGTCGAAAGAATGGACGAGAATCGGGGGGTGAAAAGAGCTTACCTGGGCCGGCCGACCGTTTGGAGACCGGTGGGCCGTACAAGGTATCGCTGGAGCGACGTAGTGATGGCGGACCTGCGCGAGCTTCAAGTTGGCAACAACTGGCAAGAGCTAGTACAGGACGGAGAGCGCTGGCGTGCTCTTGTGCTGGAGGCCAAGACTCACCTTGGGTCGCTGAGCTAAGAACGTAAAGTAAAGACTTTTTAGTCCCGTGAACTCAAAGACGGCATTCATAACTACGGAACCCTTTTATGCGCGTGAACTGGTTATTTGAAAAATAAATGGCACTTCAGCTTCATTTCTGCGTATGTAAAGTTAGTACTTAATTCGGCGACAAAACAATGCTTTCAATCCACGTCAGTGTTGCCATAGCATTAACAGCAAAGTATTTGCATTGATGACGTCATAAACTTGTTTACGCTTCCGGCTTTAATCGTCCAGCATAATTTTACGCGTCTATATAATAGGCACCAGCTTCATTAAGCTTTATTTCCGATTTGTTTGCATCTCCTTTTAACCCCCGAAACAAAAAGAGAGGTGTTTTTAGTTTGACAAGTTAGAAATACGGACGAACTAAATATAAGAGGCACTTAATATTTTACACTTGGTTAGAGACATATCCGACCAAATCAAGTTGACATCTAGTAATTGCCATTGTCTCATCAGAAAATGTCGACTTGATTTGGTCGGATAATGGTTTAAACCTAGTAACAAAGTTAGGCTGCGTTTTATAATAAGACGGTTCAAGTTTAACCTTCAACTTGGAAACATTTTGTAAACATTCCAAGGTCAAATTATAAAACAAGAACCAAAAGGATAGTCACGATGACAAAATACTCGTATATCATTCTTGAGACATTAATTTTAAGATTAAATTTTCAATAGAATATTTGACATAACGTCAAAGTAAGTGCGTATTAAAGACCTATTCAAATATACATTTTCTACCAACGGTTCGACAAAAGATGAGGTTTCATATAAATGTAACTTATATTTTATTCTAGTTCTAATAATATATACTGAAACTATTTATAGGGTAAATTTAGTCCGTGATAGCGAACAACTTTCCCCAAGGAACATATTTCAAAATATAAAAAATAATTATTAGCTTTCTTTATCAAAACTTGTATAAAAGGCCAAAAATAACTTTTCATATTTCGATACGTGTTTCTTGGGAAAAGTTGTTCAGTATCATGAACTAAATTAACCTTAAAATAGTTTCAGTATATTTTGTTAGACCATATATTCGAGTATGTTTTATATATTTACATACATACATACTATCACGCCTTTATCCCTAATGGGGCAGACAGAGCATTTTGGGTCTTGCGGCTCTATGCAGAGCCCAGGACCAAAAAGCCACTTTTAGCGTCATGGTGGGCGAGAAGATGGAAAAGCAATCAATACAGTGATGGGTTGCTAGCCGCATCGCCTGTTAACATGATTCGCATTTTTGCCCATTCCCTCGATCGCCTTTTACGATCTGCGCGGGAAGAGAAGCAGCTGGTACATTCTAAGTTTTTTCGTTTCTCCCAGACCAGCATGGGAGCTTTTTATATATTTGATTCTGTAAATTTTATAAATATAAATAAAGTTTGTGTGATTTGGGTCTTAAAGTGTAACGAAGCTTGCTACGAATGGTAGACTAATACTACGACGCTGCTACAACGCCGCTACGGCGCTGCTACGAGTGCTACGAGACTACGTGTCAACGTATGGTAGTTCACATAAGGGCCTTCGCTAAGTTACGCGGGCGCACGCGGCTGGTTTAGTCTATCTCTGTCACAAACGCTACGTGCGACAGAGACAGGTGACTCGCGACGGATTCTGCTATCTCTTTCGCATTTAGAGTTTGTGACAAGAGATTGACCGAAACCCGCAGCGTGCGCCCTTGTAACTTAGCGAAGGCCCAAGGTGCTGTGCAGCTGTACTTACTGTATATGTCGTACATCTTGACAAAAGGTTACATGAAATAAGTGATATATAATATATAATATATAGGTAATTAACGTTAATAGAAGAAAAAAAGTTAACAGAGCAAAAATAAAAAGTGGGAAAACTACATGACAAATCGACTAACTAAATGACAAATGTTTCGAAACGCTAGTAGATGTAAAGCTTGTCCCATATTTTTTTTATTTGAGCTTCAATAAGATTTAGAAATGTGTCTTACAATGATAAAAGAACAAGCATGTTTAATTTTATCCCTGTTTGCCCACATCTGAACGGACCCTACAACAACGACATTGATAGATAACTCGACGGAAGATGGGGCATAAATAATTAAAATTCCTTAAGACGAAGTTTGCTTAGCGAAAGAGGTATAATGTCAAGCTTTATTAAAGCAAATTGAACTTTGGGGAAGTTAAGCTTTCTTATGGACAACATTGTTTTACGATGATGGTTTCAGTGTAAAGTTTTTCTTGTGTGAAGTTAATAATTAATAGTCAAGCATGATTGTATTTGTATTTTACTTTATTTAACCTACTACTACCTGTTTTCTTATCTTTTCCTCTCCTGGGTCTGCTGAAAGAGATTTCTTATGAAATAAGCGGTACCTATGTACCTAATGTTCTTACTTTGTTTGTTTCTGTGTTTGTATTTTGTGTACATGAATTTTGTAAATAAATAAATAATGATTTAGTCACCGTATTTTTAAAACCATATTTTTTACAAGTCTTTTGATTCAGGAACACAACGACGACGCTGTGGACTGGTGAGAACACTTGACTATAACAAAAGTTTGCACTATACAGCTAAATAATTCAGAAACGGATCCCTAAATTAAAAAAATGGTGTTGCTCTTGTTTCAAGTTTGTCCCTATCTGAGATAAGCCCGCCTATGTACTGTTTCCTAGTTCTAACTTGTATATTTGTGTCTTGTGTTAATGTACAACAAAACAAACAAACAAACAATGTTTTTATAAGACCTATTTTAACGATACCCCAAACAATGGGCAAGTCGAGAAAAAAACATTAACTCCTACTTTAAATCTCTTTGGGCGAAAGCTTATGTCATTCCACTGCCGAAAGTAGCTAACCCTTTGACTCTGAATAATTTTCGGCCCATTTCCATTTTACCATATCTGTCTAAAATATTAGAAGCTGCGGCTCATCTTCAAGTCTCTTCTTTTGTCCACACCCACCATCTTCTTACGTCACTGCAATCTGGTTTTCGCCCTGGGCATAGTACCACCACTGCTCTTCTCAGTGTTACTGAAGATATACGTCTTGGCATGGAGAATTCTTTGATCACCATTCTCGGTCTCATTGATTTTTCTAATGCTTTTAACATGGTTGATCACGATATTCTTCTTGCAATTCTTCAGTACATGAAATTCTCATCCTCAGCAATGGACTGGTTTACTTCATATCTCCATGACAGGCAGCAAGCGGTCCGTAAGAACCGTGAATTGTCTCAATGGATAAATTTGTCGTCAGGTGTTCCACAAGGTGGGATACTGTCTCCTTTATTATTTGCATTATTTATAAATATGTTATCTGTTTCTATTAGCTGTTCTTATCATTTCTACGCGGATGATTTACAAATTTACGTTCAGACCACTGCTGAAAACATAGACAGTGGAGTGGTACAGTTGAACAAGGCTCTATCTGAAATTTCTTCCTGGTCAGACAGTTTTGGAATCAAGGTCAATCCGTCCAAGTGTCAGGCTATTTTGATAGGTAGTTCAAGGCAACTGGCTAAACTTCATATGGAGTCTATTACCCCTGTTGTTTTTAACAACACAACCATTCCTTACTGTGAATCGGTAAAGAATCTGGGACTTTATTTGGACTCAACGTTGAGCTGGAGGACCCAAGTGACGGAAGTCTGCAGGAAAGTCAACTATTCGTTACAGTATTTAAATCGTTTGAGAAATTTTCTTCCCGTAAAAACCAAGATAACTCTTTCCCAGTCACTTATTTTACCCATTATTGATTATGCAGATGTGTGTTATCCTGATCTTAATGAAGATCTTCTCAATAAGCTTGATCGACTTATTAATAACTGCATTCGTTTCATCTTTTGCCTTCGTAAATATGATCATACTCGTATCTCATATTTTCGATCTAAGCTTGAGTGGCTCCCTATTCGTCAACGGCGACAGCAGAGAATGCTCTGCACCCTTTTTTCTATTCTGAAAAATCCCTTTTCTCCCGAATACTTGAATAGTAAATTCCAGTATCAGTCTGAGTCTTACAGCAGAGAGCTCCGTTCTAGTCATACACTTCGTTTAGAAATTCCTTTGTTTCATTCTAACTTCATGTCCTCGTCTTTCACTCTTCAAGTTATACGACTCTGGAATGCCCTGCCTGAGGACCTTAAAACCATTTCGAACAGATATCTGTTCAAGAAAAAAGTTTACATGCGGCTTCTCTCTACATAATTTAAATTCCTTACTAATTAAGATCTACACTGTTATCAGGTGTTGTCAAGGATCCTATATGGTATTTAGACATAATAAATTATATAGGTATGTATTATTCATATAATTAGTATATATATATTATTACTGTATATATGTATAGTATATTCTATTATATCTATGTATTAACATTTAAGTATTTGTATTTAATATGTTGTAACTACTAGTGTTTTTTATTACTATAGCTATAACTATTTATTTGTACGCCTACCACCAGTTTTTTTCTCTTTTTATCCCGAAGGTTGACTGGTAGAGAATGCTATTAGCATTAAGTCCGCCTTTTGTACCATATTGTTTTGGTAAATAAAGTTTAAATAAATAAATAAATAAATAAATAAAACTATGGGGAGTTGCCCCAAAAAAATCTTTTCATTTTTAATTTTACTTCTTTGTCGGCATGATTAATATACACATCCATGGAAAATTACAGCTTTCTAGTACCTACTTAAAGTCTCTGAGTAGAACCACGCAACAGACAAACAGACAGACAGAC
The DNA here is from genome assembly GCA_963555685.1 of Acrobasis consociella. Taxonomy (NCBI): domain Eukaryota; kingdom Metazoa; phylum Arthropoda; class Insecta; order Lepidoptera; family Pyralidae; genus Acrobasis; species Acrobasis consociella. Next base: position 4,568,734 of record OY743106.1, read on the forward strand.
ATGGGGAAACTAATAGTTCTTTGTTTACCATGGAACCCCCAAAAAGATTCCGACAAATTGAAACTCCTCCGTTTTTTGAAGTCGGTAAAAAACGGTAAGCAACCATTTGAAACCGCATTTTATCTTCCCAAACACAGCCTCTAGAATACCGGTCGCCAGACTGGACGGCTGAAATCCGAGCTTTTGTTTTAAAGGCTTAGCATAAATGCGGATTAAAAATACCGCATTTCTTACTTTAAATATTAAAGCTAACGATATGAAAAATTATGACGCGACAGTTATACAAATACTAGAGGCAGCGCGCGGCTTCGCCCGCGTTAACCACACGTGTGAAGTCGCGGGCGTGATGCAATATAGCCTATAGCCTTCCTCGATAAACGACCTATCTAATACCGAAAGAATTTTTTAAATCGGACCAGTGGTTCCTGAGATTAGCGCGTTCAAACAAACAAACAAACAAACAAACTCTTCAGCTTTATATATAAGTATGGATATATTAGTAAACTGGTGGCTCTTATCTGTGAGCTGCATGGTGTATACCTCGCGAGTCACCTCGACCCATTGAAGTTTATCCGCTAAAAACTTGTTCAGACATAAAAGTTGCGTACATACAGTACCTGGGCGACCGAGCTTTGCTCGGTTACATCTCAAACATTAACAATTTTTTTTAAACTTGTCTAAAAACAATGCAAAATAAAAATAAAATATATAAACTTAAACATAAAAAAAACAAAAGTAAGTCACCGAGTGGGATTCGAACCCGTAACACTCTTTCTAGCGGTCGCTATCCTTAACCACTGAGCTAAATCAAGGCGGTCGCGGCGCGACAAAATTAGCGACCATATTCTGCGTGGAAAGAAAAACGCATGAAAACTCGAAAACACGCGTTTTCCCAAACATAAAACTAATCTAGATCGATTGTTTACCCCCGAAAACCCCCATATACAAATTTTCTGCGAAATCGTTAGAGCCGTTTTCGAGATCACAGAAATTTATAAATAAATATATATATATACATACATACATACAAGAATTGCTCGTTTAAAGGTATAAGATACATACATACTATCACGTCTTTATCCCTAATGGGGCAGACTTGACATTATATCACTTGTCGTAGCCCCAGCGCGGGGCATAGTAAATCCTACTAATATTGTAAATGCGAAAGTGAGTTTGTATGTTTGTTTGTTACCATTGAACCTATTTGATATGGATTGGATATTAGTTTGATACCCCGGGAAGGACATAATACAGGATGACTTTTTACCCACCAGCCAAATTTTTGAAGCAAGTTCAGTCCATGATACTGAACCACTTTCCACAAAAAAAGTTATTAAAAATCGACAAAAAATTTTCGTCCGCCCATACAAAATTCGTTTGGCCGAGCGCTGATATGTATAGGAAGCCGAATTTTTTATTTTTAGTTTTCGTTAATTGTTATTAAAGAAAGTAGTTCAGTATCATGGTCAGACCATGCTCTAAAGATTTGGCTGGTGGTTAAAAAGTCATGTATGATAGTTTTCATCCCGAAATTCCCACGGGGAGCAAAGCCCACGGGCACTGCTAGTCTAAAATAAATCTACAAAAAAATCTTCAACCAAAAGGGACGTATGTGCAACACAAGCAGTGGTGTTTGTCGGAAATATCCGACGGTCGCGAAATAGCTGGTACGACGGTCAACAATATTTGTCGGATAAATCGACGTTCGCGGTCGATGCGGCCAGCAAACGATACTTTTAGAACGAAGTTCCTTATCGCGCGTTGCGAAAGGAGGCTTAAGAAAATTAAGACCAAAAGTTGTAACGACGCTTTTTGCTATAGTTGTAAGCCGTGCGGCGTGCGCGTGTTTCTCTGTCTGTCTCTCTCTCCTAATTAATCGAAAGGAACTTCGTTCCATCCGGGTGTCCCTTGACACCTCTCAAGTTTTTGTTTTTAGAGAAAGTATAGTTCAGTATCGTGAATCTTCACTAATTAACCTTTTACCACTTACCGTGTACTTGTTTAATGTTATTTTACAGGGCAAGTTGGAAAATGGCCTTTTTCAAATTGTCCTGGGTCTTGCTTGGATGTTTATCTATATATGTATTTGTTATAAAATATAGTATCGTTAAGTTAGTATCCCATAACACAAGTCTCGAACTTACTTTGGGGCTAGCTCAATCAGTGTAATTTGTTCCTATATATTTATTTATTTATTTTACGACGTTAAAAGAAGCGAGTCCGTTATCTTACGATTGCAAAGTCGACGGATAAAAATATAACCATCAGATTTCTTAATTCCTTGCGGGGGCAATATTAATGGGCTAGCGACCCTTGCAGAAAGTAAAAAATTAAGACGGAGGGAGTAAGCAAGGACGTTTAGGACGTTTATAAATGACCAAAGATTTCCATAATGACCGGCCGACTGAATAATTAAGAGCGGCCTGCATCCAGCGCTTTTTAGCGATCTTGGTCTGGTCTGACCACCTTGTGGGTTGGTAGCCGACCCTTCTCTTGCCAGTACGCGGTCGCCATTCGAGAACCTTTTTGCCCTATCCGTTCGTCGCGCTTTATGTCCTGCCTACTGGCACTTCAATGTTATCCTGCTGGGCTATGTCAGTGACTTTTGTTCTCTTATTTCCTCACTAGCCGAAGCCCGCGACTTCGTTCGCGTGGACTTTATGTCTCTGGAAAATGCTCATCAGGCTGAACAAACAACTTTTACTAAGGCGGCATTTTTATATCTCTTATAGTTTAGCTGGACCATTAGGGTTCTGCATCAGGCGTTCCATTTTCCAAAATCATTTATACCCTATATGTTGCCCAGGCTTAATAGCTATATAACAAAAAAAGTTTCATTCGAATCCGTCCAGTATTTCCGGAGATTAGCGTGTACGGATACTGTACGTGTATTGTAAGACAAACAGACAAACAGACATACAGACAAACAGACAAACAGACAAACAGACAAACAGACAAACAGACAAACAGACAAACAGACAAACAGACAGACATTTTTTTTAAAATTCTTACTCTATTACTACGTCTCCATCGCCCCCAATATTTTTTTTGGAAATATATTTAATGTACAGACACACTTTTTTTACTGTTTTATTATATGTATATAGATATAGATTTCTGATTCGATATTGTTGAGAAAAACCTAGCAGCCCTTTTCATAGCGCGTTAAGCGACCCTGAGCCTTCTTATAAGATACAATATAGTAAGGAACTACGTTTTAGAGGCATAAGTCATCGCTGGTTTTTAAAAATAACACCTCATATTTTGACACAAACAAAAAGAACAACATACACCATTTATTTATATAAAATGATACGTCGGTCGGCCTCAACGTGATGCAGAAGGTAAGAGACAGTAGAGCTCTCTGGAGAAGATGGAGAAATCGAAAACTGAAATGATGATCATGAAAGTATTTGAAGTGAAAACTTCTTTCAGCGCGTTGGGCACGCAAGGAATATTTTTTTTTTAAATTGGAAAAACAATTGATCTGGCGACACCGTTACCAACACCAAGTTTTTACTTCTGTCGGCACTCTCGGAGTGCCACCGTTTTTGAGCTATTTAACTATAGTTTTACAACTGGTCGCCTGCCTGACGTCAACCCTTTTTGGGAAATTGACCACACCGTGTTTCAAGAGGTACGGCGTGGCGCCTTTACTTTTCACCTGGCCTACACAGCGACCCAACTGTTAAATGAGGCGGCTTCCCCTACAAATGGGGGCAATTAACTCTCACTGAACCTCCATTGTAAATCTTGCCTTATTAAAAAGATAAATATTTAACTTTGTGCTAGGCCGAAAAAATGGTGCGTAAGGCCCGTGACGGAAGTAGGAAGCTTGGTAAATGTTGGGCCTGGTAATTGTAATAAAACTGCTTCGGCTGAGTTTATATTGAAGGGGAGTAAAGCGGAGCAAAGTCATGCGTAGTGTTCGAAAATTCTTCTTTATCTTAGCATGTTCCTGGTCGCATCCTCTGCTGTGCTGCTCGGAGCCCAGGGATGCGCTATACCTGCCTTTCTTCAATCTTCTCTTCTTTCTTTCGATCTTTTTCTTCAATATAATGCATGAACACGCCTGTATGCCTAGCCTAGGGTTAGCTTTAGTCAAATGAGATAATATATTACTCTAAAGAATCCAGACAGAAAAAACTTACTTTACAGAATGGACGCTGTAACCTAAAAACGCGGTATCATCAAAACAGCAATTCGGCTAAGAATGTCGCTTTTCTAATTTAAAACAACGCATAACCTTGTTTTACTAAGAGGATCTCGTGTATACCAGCTTTAGAATATACTAAGATGACGGGAATTCTGCCGCATAACTTTGTAAAATAACTTTGAATCTTGAGACAAGTTGTTTCAAGGCTTCTGTTATGCGTCTTCAAAAAGATTTCATCAACATTTTTGTGGCGGACCTACCACGTCTAACGAACAGGCCGCTGGTTCTTCAATGACGATGGTGTTCCGTTTTCCTACCATACTATGCCTTGCCATGCCTTGGAGTCTGATGTCGAGTCTGGACTCGATTCTGGACCCGAATCTGGACCCGAATCTGGATTCGATTCTGGACTCGATTCTGGATTCGAGTCCTTCTGAGCTTCGTGTCTGGACCCTAGTTTTGGACTCGAGGAAGGATTCGAATACTATACTGATACGAGTCAACTCGATTCCAAAAATTGCCCATCACTACATACTATCCTATTTCTTTGACACTTGAGCTTGCTTACTGCAGCCTCTTTTGCTGTGCGTCCTCTGCTTTATTGTTGCTGCTGTTGTTGGTCGTCAAGTTGCCCCTTGGCAAAGGCCTCCCAGCTGTCTCCATAGTATTCTGTTTCTTGTTTTTCTTCCCCATAAACCTCAAGCTGCTTTCTTGATTTTTATCTTTCCATCTAAAGACCCGTGGTGTAATGGTCCCCATGCTCCGCCACCCAGAGGTTCCGAGTTCAATCCCTGGTGAGCGTCTCAATTTTTTTGTAAGAATAAGACTTATTATATTTCTTGACTTTGGCTTTTTATTTACTTTATTTGTCATATTATTATGATAAGGTCTGTATTATGTATATTATTATGGTTTATTTAATTATATTCCACTCCCACTCCCATGCTGGTCTGGGAGGAATAAAAAAAAACTTAGAATGTACCAGCTGCTTTTCTTCCCAAGCAGATCGTAAAAGCCGATCGAGGGAATGGGCAAAAATGCAAATCATGTTAACAGGCGATGCGGCTAGCAACCCATCACTGTATTGATTGCTTTTCCATCTTCTCGCCCACCATGACGCTAAAAGTGGCTTTTGGGTCTTGCGGTCCTGGGCTCTGCATAGAACCGCAAGACCCAAAATGCTCTGTCTGCCCCATTAGGGATAAAGACGTGATAGTATGTATGTATGTATGTATTTAATTATTATGTTTATCAGTACACATGTATTTCCGCCTACTCAATATATTTTGTTTCCTGTAGGTATTCATTGTAACGCCTACCATCACGCTAAGCATCACCTGAGTCTTACAGCCCAGGGCTCTGTCTACCCCGTCAAGGATAAAGATGTAATAATGTATCTGTACAACTAACAAGCTGTAAATACAAAAACAAAACATAGGAACCTAATAAATTAAATATTATACATGATAGTAGGTACGGATATAACGTCCCTATAACGTTAAATCATCTATCAAGACCCGACTCTCGTGAAAGCCCAAATTGACCACACATTACGCAAACCTCCATTAATATGATCAAAATCACAAATTCGGTCTCTACCCTAAATCGTCCATTACGGCACTAAGCCGATTTCTACCTAATTCGGCCACCGAATTTCGGCCTCGAGCCTCCGAGTCAAATTACCAAACGCTGTTTTGATAATCTCTTTGACTCTATAATTTACATAGTTGTTACTTAGTGCTACAAATTTCAATTCCTCTTTATTATAATAGGTTGTTTTATTATTAAAAATTAATATTATTTAACTTGCTCCCATGCTGGTCTGGGAGAAACGAAAAAACTTAGAATGTACCAGCTGCTTCTCTTCCCACGCAGATCGTAAAAGCCGATCGAGGGAATGGGCAAAAATGCGAATCATGTTAACAGGCGATGCGGCTAGCAACCCGTCACTGTATTGATTTCTTTTCCATCTTCTCGCCCACCATGACGCTAAAAGTGGCTTTTGAATCTTGCGACCCTAGGCTCTGCATAGATCCGCAAGACCCAAAATGCTCTGTCTGCCCCATTAGGGATAAAGACGTAATAGTATGTATGTATTATTTAACTTGCAATGTCTTTTATGTATGTCTGTTGGTTTTGGAAAAATCTTTCAACCTTTCAACCAGTCATCATCATCATCAGGTCTTTCTGTCTCCATTGCAGGAGCACGACCTTCTCTGTACTACCAGAGCAGCCAGAGGACTTGGCCTTCACTCTCCACGCTGGCCAGACGGTTTGGAGAGGTCTCATTGATATCTTTATTTTTGTTTAGCTTTTATTTCCTAAGTCGCCTTCTACGACATCCACGGGAGGACTTGGAGTGGCCCTATTCTACTCTGCCAGAAACCACACGGCTAATAGTCATCCTCATTAGTTCATATTTTGCATAGTTGTGTAAGACGGATGACATTACAATATTATGTACTTAAAGAGCTGTTCTGATGATGGAGATGGATATTCAACGGAACTCAGTTATAAAACATAACTTCATTGAATAGGGCTCGTTTGATTTGTCTTGACGAGGTCTTAATGGTAGACGATGCCTAGTTCGATTTCTTAAAAGGTAAAGGTCGTATACGACGTCCGATGTTAGTACAGCCACAGCGGATGCAGCAGTGTGGGAGGGATCATGCATCGACTGTTGGTGGCGGGTGCACACGGGCTGCTGGTGGCAGGTAAGCTGGGACTAACAGTAGTGGTGGGTGGACGCGGGCCGGCAATAGTTTGCATGAACTAACTGGTGACGGAATTGCCCAAAGTAATTCAGATCACATAGTAACCTGAATCTAATCTTTTTTCTCAATTTTTTTTTTCAACTTTTATTTTAATTTCATTATACTCAAGCGATCTAGTATAGCCCGGGTGGATCTATTTATTCCGGGTATGTCCGTTCCACGTTGTAAGTAAAGCTAACGAAGCATACGAAGCGTGATATTTTATAGTCATCTTCCACCTTTCGTGCCTTAAATTTCCATTTTAGTCATTCCCACCTCACAAAGGCTGCTTAATTTCCGCCTGCCCTTTGATTAACCAAGGCTAATAATAAAGTCTCAGCTGTTTAGGGAATATAAATAACAATATCGAAGCAGGTTAATTCAGATTTCTTAGTAAAACGTGGGAAAATCAAGACTTTCCCGCTGATTTACACGAGATTTCATCGAATTCTCTAATTGGGACATTTTCTTCCTATTTCAGTGCTTCTGCGCATATTTCCTGTAGGTAAAATATGCTCAGAAGTTATCAGCATTTTATTGCAACCTAATATTATGCCTACAAATCGCCATATAAACATAAGTATCTGGGCGACCGAGCTTTGCTCGGTTTCATCTCAAACATAACTAAAATTTTTTAAACTTGTCTAAAAACAATAAAAAATAATATATAAACTTAAACATTGAATTCGTCCGTTACCTTGTTAGAAAGCAGACGTGTCGCGAGTGTTGTTCGCAAAACGTCCTATTAAAGTCCTAAGTGCGGAACCTCTATATATGGTTGATTGAATAAACACCGAGCGTTGTTGCCGTCCCTCTGTTTGTCTCCCCGGTGAGAAGCCCCCCTCACCTCCGCGTGAAGAAACCGCTGCTATTTTTGCCTCTTTCCCACCGCTGCGTGTGCGACGGTTTGAGTGCAGAGTGGCTCCGTGCGCCCCCACCTTGATTCTTACCGGCTACAAGCTACGAAGTTTTGCAAAGGCAAGGAGCTACGCGCGATATCAGCCTACGACTGTGCTACGCCTGCAACGCATACTGGCTACGAGCTACGACACAGCTGATACCTGCGCCCACTTACTTGATAAGAAGCTGAGCCATTATTATTTTGTACCATTATCGCAACACAACACATCATTATAATAGAATAACTGAAGATCTAGAATTAAATTAGAAACAATGTCTACGTTGTGTGGTAGCTGTAATGAGGTCCTAACTGATGGAGCTCGTTGTTCGACGTGTCATTTGGAGTATCATTACGTATGCGCAGGAATCACAGAGAGCGGCTATAGGAAATTAGGTGACAGAAAACTAACTTGGAAATGCCCTAAGTGTAAACAGCCGGGTCTCCAATCACCACAGCCGCAGTTTACTCCATCCAACCCAGACATAATGAGTGAAATAAGGGCCATATCTGCAAAGTTGCAGCTATTGGAGTCGATGGCCACGGATATGAAGGCACTGCGTGCTGAAGTAACTGACCTGAGGGACCAGGTTCTGGAAGCTAACAATTCTATTAAAGAATTTAATGGAAGGGTCAGTAAGTTAGAAGTAAGAGTGTCACATGTAGAAGAGGCTCAGGGGCACGTTGACTCACTTCGTCAGGAAATTGAGGTGTTAAAGACTGAAGCCAGCGATAGGGAGCAGTGGTTGCGCATCAACAATGTTGAGGTCAAAGGTGTTCCTCAGGTCAGCAACGAAAACCTTTTTACTATATTACAAACTATTGGCACAAAAGTAAATTACTCAATACAAAAACAGCAAGTGAATTTTATTGCGAGGATCCCGACTAGAGTGAAAGGTCAACCTAGTCCAATTATTGCATCATTTGCCAACCGCTACGTTAAGGAGGACTTTATTGCGGCGTGCAGAGCGGCCGGTAAGGAGAAATTACTGTCGTCGTCGGACCTTGGGCTCCGTGGCCACGCCAGCAACATCTACGTCAATGACCACTTAACGCCTCAGAATAAGGAACTCCTGCAAAAAGCAAAGGGAATTGCTAAGGAAAAGAATTTTTCTTATACATGGGTCAAGCATGCGAAGATTTTCTTGAGGAAAAACGACACGTCTCCAATAATTTGTATCAAATCCAAACAAGATTTAGAAAAAATACAATAATATTAATTTATCTCATACTTACTATTCATCTTTTTATACTTAAATATTTGTGTACCTATATTATAGTTATGTGCAGTTTGCATAGCAAAGAACGCGTCTGCGCGGCTGGTGTAATTCATTGTGCGACAAGCCATACCGGGTATCGAGCAGGTATATACGAATACCTGCAACTGTTTACAACGATTAGAGCGGCAAGACAAAATAAACTCATCTTTATGTTATGCGGTGTAAGATCCAAACTCATTTGCTTTCTATTGAATGTTAGGACTATGTTAAATCGATTTGGGCAATATATTCACTACATTAGGCCTACTTCTCGAATAGTTTTATATAATGATAAGATACTCGGTGTGATAGCACAAGGCCCTTTTTGTATACATTTTTTAATTGCTAAACCACTAATAATTTTATTGAAAATACGGCAGCTTTAGACAAGCTCGTGTCATCATAGTTATATTGTCGGTAATGTAGAGGAGGCACGAATTTACACGTACGTAGTTTTTGTTACGGATTTTAAATGTTTGAGTTAAGTATATACCATCAAAATACTAGGGGGCTACGTACTAAAACTAGCGAATTTTATCGAAATGTTTGTGTCAATGAATATGACATAGTATCTATCACTGAGTCGTGGCTAGTGGACAGCATATCCAGCAGTGAATTGTTCGATGAGCGTTATGTGGTATTCAGGCGTGATCGCGACTATGCTCGCACCCAGCAGGACTTCGGTGGCGGGGTGATGGTGGCCGCCAAGCGACACCTTAATGTTATCAGCCGGCCCGAGTGGAGTACTTCGGCGGAGGATTTGTGGATAACTATTGCTTTGGAACAAGGTAAGTCGGCGCAACAGAAAATTCATGTTTGTACACTTTATCTGATAGATGAAAAGGGAGGGAATACTTATAAAAATCAATTGAATAATTTTTTGAACAACTTAATTAAATTAGTCTTATCGCACCCTATCGATAAGTTTATTGTAATGGGAGATTTTAATTTTAGTAATGACATTAATTGGATACATATAGACAATAATATTTATTTAAAACCGGATAATTACTCAAAAGAATACATACTGGATTTTTTGGATACTATAAACTTCTGTAATTTAAATCAGTACAACGGTCAACCTAATAGTATTAATAGAATATTGGATTTGGTTTTATGTAATCATGATCTCAAGGTCACTGACTGTTCCGATCCGTTAGTACGGGAGGATGCAAATCATAAAGCCTTATGCATTTCGGCTCAGTACACTAATACACATCTTCTGCGGAATAATACTGGCGTTAAAAAAATCTTATATTACAAAGCGGATTACACAGCTATAGTTACTGAAATGAAAGGCATTGACTGGAATAAACGACTCCAAACCGAAACGATAGAGGAAGCTGTCCATAACTTTTATACTGTTTTATATGAAATTCGTGACAAACACGTTCCAAGTAAGTTAATTAAATCTAAATCTCATCCACCGTGGTTTAGCCCGGCACTTATAAAAGTATTAAAAGAGAAAAGCAAATTTCATAAGAAATACAAAAAATATGGGAATCTATCTGATTATCAAACATTTTCAATTCTTCGTGCCAGGGCAAAAAACTTGGAAAATGAGTGTATACGCATAATCCTAAATCTTTTTGGTCGTACGTAAAATCGAAGCGTGCAACAAATGCATATCCAAATGTCATGCATTACAAAGATGTATCGGCTAGTAAGGGTGAAGACGTAAGTAATTTATTTGCATCATATTTCCAGTCAACCTTTGTAGGAATTGACAGCTCCAGAACAAATCAACCTCTTCCATCAGTATCCCACAACCAAAGCGGAATATCCAGCATCTCTGTTTGTCCTGACAAACTGAAGTGTATATTAGAATCCTTGGACCTATCCAAAGCCGGAGGACCAGATATGATACCACCTATTTTTATTGTTAAATGTGCTAATGAATTGGTTGAACCTTTATGTATATTATTTCAACGTTCAATTAAAGAAGGTGTAGTTCCCAAAATCTGGAAATCGGCATTTGTTACACCAGTGTTTAAAAAGGGTAATAGGTCAAACGTTGAAAATTATAGACCAATCTCGAAGTTATGTCTGTTTGCTAAGGTCTTTGAGAGGATTGTCTATGATCAACTTTACGCTGCTGTAGAACATTTACTTGATGAAAACCAACATGGATTTTTGCAGAAACGGTCCGTAACTTCTAACCTTATTATTGCTAATGAGTACATTACTGAAGCGATGGACGGTGGAGCTCAAGTAGATGTAATATATACCGACTATCAAAAGTGCTTTGATCGTATTGATCACGTCGTTTTACTGCATAAACTTGATGCTGCAGGTGTCCACGGCGATCTGTACCGTTGGTTTTCATCATATATTGATAACCGTTCTCAGGCTGTAGTTCTTGGTGGATATACATCTAGATGGTCTATGATTCCATCGGGTGTACCGCAAGGATCCATTTTAGGCCCCTTGCTCTTTATTATATTTATATTAGACATCAAATCAGTGTTTTTAAATTCTAAAATTATATTATTTGCTGACGATATGAAAGTTTTAAAGTCAGTTCACACGACATCGGATTCACTAGGACTACAGCAGGATCTTGATAGATTTGAAAAATATTGCATTACAAATAGACTTGATCTTAACGTTTCAAAGTGCTTTTGTATGACTTTTTCACGCAAGGTAACTAATGTTAACTTTCAATATAAATTACTAAATGAAAATCTTGAAAGGGTTTACCATATAAAAGACCTAGGAGTAATACATGATCATAAACTTATATTTGATAAACATATAGATAATATAGTCAGTAAAGCGTCAAAAACATTAGGTTTCATTATGAGAATATCTACAGATTTCAAAACTATCAAATCTATAAAAATATTATATTGTGCGTACGTAAGAAGTCATTTAGAATTTTCGTCAGAAGTATGGAACCCCCAGTATCAAATATATATTAGGCGCATAGAAAATGTCCAAAAGAAATTTGTACGCTTTTTAGATTATAAAGCAAAAATTAGATCTAGGGACTACGAAGAACGGTGTAAAAGATATCATCTGCTACCATTACAGTTACGTCGAGAAATTAGCGATGCTTGTTACATTAGCAAACTTGCAAATGGATCAATATCTTGCCCTGAATTGTTAGGAAAGTTAAATTTTAGCACAAACCTACTCAGACTCCGTAATCGTCCTATCTTGAGCCTATCTTTGGCTAAATCGAATTATAGACAGAATGCATTTCTTACCCGTGGCTGTGGCACATATAATGAATACATCAGTAAGTACGACTTCGACCTCTTTAACACCTCTGTACCTTCCATCAAACGTACTATAGCGAACTCGTACTTCATATGTGACCAATAATGCACTACATCGTAGACACTGTTACATGATAGTTAACTGACTGCACATAACTGATAAAGGTACTTAGTTAATAAAATATAATGTTCTGCTCTAATCTCTTTTTAACCGACTTTTAACAAGGAGGAGGTTATCAAGTCTACCCGCATGTTTTTTCAGTTAAAATATTCAATAGAGAATATGCACGCATTTTTTGTTATTTTTTATTTGTTTAATAAAAACAAATTATTTGTTTAATACACAGTAAACAAATATGAAAGAATTTATAAAGTGTCTTAATCAGCGACGAACCTGTGATACTTTGAAGTTTCAATTGGAGAGAGAAGTCCGATCTGGACTGTGACGTCATAACTACATGTCTTCAATACATTTGCTATAGAAAGTGGCGTTTTTGAGAGTGAGATGGACATTTTCGTAAAATCGTTATATCTCGTTCGTTTGTCTGTCAATTTTTATTCTGTTTCACTGTTAGTACTTTACTTTTGAATATTTACGAATAAACTGGTTAGATAACATATTTTTTTTTTCATGCATATTCTCTATTGTTAGCTGTACTTGTGTTGTTTCTGCTTAGATAGTAATATGTGAAGATTTGTTATCGGCTAGTAGATATATAAATTTATTGTAATATTTTTGTTAAAGCTGTTGATCTTCCGAATAAATGAAAATAAAAAATAAAAATAAAAAAATAAAAGTAAGTCACCGAGTGGGATTCGAACCCGTAACACTCTTTCTAGCGGTCGGCATCCTTAACCGCTGAGCCAAATAGATGGCGGCCGGCGCGACGAAACTAGCGACCATAATCTGCGTAAAAAGAAAAACGCATGAAAACTCGAAAACACGCGTTTTCCCAAACATAAGACTAATCTAGATCGATTGTTTACCCCCGAAAATCGCCGTACACCAAATTCCAGCGAAATCGTTAGAGCCGTTTCCGAGATCACAGAAATTTATACTTATCCTTGTCTAGATGCGCTTGTATGAGATTATTGTTTTTTTTTTTGTTTTTTGACTGTTATTTTATTATCATTAAATTATAGTGGTCTAGTATAGATCATGGTTCGATTTATAACGGATATGTCCCTTCCACGTTGTATACTCACAATTAGAACCAATATTCATCTGATTTGTTTTTTTTTTTACTGTTATTTTATTATCATCATATTATATTATAGTGGTCTAGTATAGCCCGTAGTTCGATTTATTACGCTTAAGTCCCTTCCACGTTGTATACTTACAACCAAAATTCATCGGATTCTCAGTGGCGAACCCATTAGTGCATTGTACCTTTCAGTTATAGTACCTGGGCGACCGAGCTTTGCTCGGTTACATCTCAAACATTAACTACATTTTTTAAACTTAACTAAAAACAATACAGAATAAAAAATTATATATAAACTAGAACATAAAAAAAACAAAAGTAAGTCACCGAGTGGGATTCGAACCCGTAACACTCTTTCTAGCGGTCCGCTTCCTAAACTGCTGAGCCAAAACGGATAGCGGCCAGCGCGACGAAATTAGCGACCATATTCTGCGTGGAAAGAAAAACGCATGAAAACTCGAAAACACGCGTTTTCCCAAACATAAGACTAATCTAGATCGATTGTTTACCCCCGAAAACTTCCATATACCAATTTTCAGCGAAATCGATAGAGCCGTTTTCGGGATCACAGAAATATATAAACAAATATACAAGGATTGCTCGTTTAAAGGTATAAGATTATAGTACGTACTCTATGATTGTACCAAAATGAGCGTAATTACACTAAGCCACAGAATTAATAATATTATTACATAAATATAATAATAGCTCCGTAAACAGAGCTCACAGCAGGCTTTTATCATTACAATCAAACCTACAATCAAACTATGTCAGTATTTCTTTTGTATAAAGCTTTCGTATGAATATATAATAATTTTTTTAAAAGTAAAAACCGAATTTTCTACCGAACTACGCAACCGATTTTTATAAAATTTGTATGGGACCACCCGGAAATAAGTCCGTTCAAACAAAAAATAATTTTCCAAATAGATCCAGTCCAGGCTTCTTCGGACATTCGATAACCATAGGTACATCAAAAATAAATAAAAGATCGCGACGCAACGAGTTGATAACCTTTTTTTTGCAAGTTGGTTAAAAGTAAGTACACCTACTTAGGTAAGTAGGTAAAGTGTCATCTAGTAAAATGGTGAAGAACTAAGATAAGAGTTGAGAATCAAATGTAACGCTTGCACTTTTATTAGGAGCAGTTGCAGTCATTGTGATAGTTTAGAGAAATTGCTACAGATGGCGACACCAGTATTAAAATTTTTAGACACTTTTAGCGCTCTCTATCGGAAATTAAGTAAACTATCTTCTACGTGTTTCCTAGATAATGTTTGAGGTAATCAATAGATGGCGCTGTTTTACACAAACAAATAAAGAAATAGGTAACCTATAAATAATTACTTGTATTTTTAAATAAATTTTTAAACTGCTTACAAATAAATGTAGAAGGAAATCATGCCAAAAAAAATAAAAATCTAACCTGATCATCATTGCTGCCAGATAGACTCGCAATCCAAAAATCTTCAATGTTCTCCGGGTAATCACTCTCTTTGGCAGGATCTGGGCTCAAACATGGTTGCCTGGTTTTGAACACCAGGATCATCCCCCCATCTTCCTCTTCACCTCGCCAAGCACCACACATAGTAGCTACAGTCCTATTTTCCACTTCTGGGCTTCCCACATCACCATCCAATTTCATTTTTTTTACTGGAAGATGTTCCAGATCTGAATTGCTTTTTGTTTTTATATTGTCACTGGCCATCTTCCAACTTTTTTTATAGTTGAAATGGTTTGATGCGGAGAATTTATCAATTAAATTCTTGTTAGAGTATTTCACTATTATTTGCTTTAGAAATCTTATCATTACACAATTTATTGATTTAAAATATTGGGCACTCCTAACACAAATAATTACTAATTACATAATACGACAAATAATATAACTAAATGTTTATTTACACTAAATAAACAATGTTGTTAATTAAAATATAAACAACATGCGGTATTTGATTTTATCTGTTACTTTTACACACTAAACTGTTTTGTAACAAAAGTAATACAATTTTAATCTCAATTAGAGTATTTAATGATATCACTTTCACACAAAAATCGAAAAATATACGGATTTTTCGAAGGACAATGCCGACGTTTTTAGGTTATCCGACACGCGCAGAACACCGAACCGATCAGCTGTTGTTTTGGTCGATCTGCCAAGTCAATGTCAACGGCAACTGTCAATGTCAAAACTTATGGCTGCGTTCATTTTATACGCTTTTATGTGCTGTCCCGTTGTCTGTCTGTTTGTTAACAAATCGTGCAAGTTAGATTTGACCCATTTAAAGATTTCCGATTGGGAAAAAAATTTGAACGCATACATCCATATATTCGCATGACAATGCAATAATATGATGACAAGTGATGGAGCTAATCTGATGATGGAGCTGGAAGCTGGCCGTAGGAACTCTGCCATCCATACTTATATATAAAGCTGAAGAGTTTGTCTGTTTGTTTAAACGCGCTAATCTCAGGAACCACTGGTCCGATTTGAAAAATTCTTTCGGTATTAGATAGGTCGTTTATCGAGGAAGGCTATAGGCTATATTGCATCACGCCCGCGACTTCACTCGCGTGGTTAACGCGGGCGAAGCCGCGCGCTGCCTCTATTAGTAAATACAACCACGCAATCCCATCGCATTTGGGCTCGATTGATTCGTCTTGCTCTTAAAAGTTTTAAGATTTTTTAGATAAAAGCTTGCGGTTATTTATTTACTTTATTTTTACAAGCTTTTATTTTGTGTCACCAGTTCACTCTAATCAAATCTTTTCCTTAAATAAGTAGTATTTCTGAATGGCGTAAGGAACCCAATCTTGAAAGGTAAGTAAATTAAACCCACCTCTCATTATTGGATTTAGTTGAAACTTTACACACATATAAAATAGTTAAGTTGGGTGGGTGACAAAAGCAATGCAATAATATGGTATCAATCTGATCATATGATGAAGGCGGACCACGGTATCTCCGGAATCTACCGAGTTTGGGCTCGATCAATTCTTTTGAAAGAGCTCTTAAACTTTTTAGTTCATTGTTTTAAATAAAAGCACATTCTCAAAAATATTTTTGTTGGCTTGTTACTAAAATGTTGGTTGTCTTTTTTTCAAAACTTTTTCTTGTAAGCTTTATATAAAACTGACTAAGTAGTACACTGCAGAGGGCAGGAAGTAAGGCATTGCCGGACGAATAGTTTTGACAATAATTACGAGTCCGGCAATCCCATTTCCGCCGAGGCAAGTCTAGTGTTTTTTTTTTTAATGTGGGGAAATAGAGAAATAAGCAACTAAGCAAATATTTACCGAAAGCATTAATGCTTACCTTCTGCAGAGAGTGAGTATAGTACGTGGTTTACTGAATAAAATCTGCTAAGTGCAAAGCCTATAGTCACATTGTACGCTAAAAATTTAATAGGTACCGTAGATTATTGTATTATATTATAACTGACTTAAAAAAAGGAGGAGGATAACAATTCGATAGTATGTTTTTTTTTTGTATGTATGTGACGCGATATCTTCGGCAACCGGGGACCGATTTTGATGATTCCTTTTTTATTTGAAAGCTCTTACTCCCAAGTTGGTCCCATATTAATTTGGATTTTCTACAGCAACGAAAATTAAGCATATTAGTAATAGAGTAAGAATTTAAAAAAAAATGTCTGTCTGTTTGTCTGTTTGTCTGTTTGTCTGTATGTCTGTTTGTCTGTTTGTACACGCTAATCTCCGGAAATACTGGACGGATTCGAATGCAACTTTTTTTGTTATATAGCTATTAAGCCTGGGCAACATATAGGGTATAAATAATTTTGGAAAATGAAACGCCTGATGCAGAACCATAATGGTCCAGCTAAACTATAAGAGATATAAAAATGTCGCCTTAGTAAAAGTTGTTCAGCCTGATGAGCATTTTCCAGAGACATAAAGTGCACGCGAACGAAGTCGCGGGCTTCAGCTAGTATTTTAATAAATCTATTCTCATATTCATACATAATGCATATGAAGAGTGCATTTTTAGGGTTCCGTAGCCAAATGGCAAAAACGGAACCCTTATAGATTCGTCATGTCTGTCTGTCTGTCTGTCTCTCCGTCCGTATGTCACAGCCACTTTTTCCGAAACTATAAGACCTGTACTGTTGAAACTTGGTAAGTAGATGTATTATGTGAACCGCATTAAGGTTTTGACACAAAAATAGAAAAAAAAACAGTAAATTTTGGGGGTTCCCCATACTTATAATTGAAACTCAAAAATTTTTTTTTCATCAACCCCATACCTGTGGGGTATCTATGGATAGGTCTTCAAAAATGATATTGAGGTTTCTAATAGCATTTTTTTCTAAACCGAATACTTTACGCGAAAGACACTTCCAAAGTGGAAAAAAGTGTGTCCCCCCCCGTAACTTCTAAAATAAGAGAATGATAAAACTAAATAAAATATATGTTGTTCATTACCATGAAAACTACTAGCGAAAACTGGTTTGAACGAGATCTAGTAAGTAGTTTTTTTTTAATACGTCATAAATCGTAAACGGCAATTTACCTTTCATTCAATCAACTCAAATATAAAAATTAAAAAAACATACTACAAGACTTTTATATTGTTATTTACTACTACGGAACCCTTCATGGGCGAGTCCGACTCGCACTTGGCCGCTTATTTATAATGTAGCATCATACACGGTTCTAATCAACACCCAACGATTCCACTGACGTCACAGCGGTAATGAGGAAGGAACCTCGGGATGCGAGCAATTAGCGGGTCATAACAAATCCGGGAAGCGGGGTAATCAGGACGCGTGTCCTCTCCATCATCAGCCGGGACCGGGAAACGGTAAATTCGACATGACGAGGTAAACTGTTGCCGTTTTAGATGATTTTAAGAAAGCAAACTTACTTTTAGGCTCTATTATAGTCGTCTTATTATAAGACGCGGACTAATTTTAGTATTTGTTTAATCCATTATCCGCCCACTTCGACTTTACAACCATTTTGTGGTTGTGTAGTCGATGTCCGCCCAAAACGAGACCTTTCGTAATAGGTTTGTCGCCTTCTTTAATGTCACTGTTTTTGACTGAATAATATAGATATTTATTTGTAGTTTGTGTACTTAGTTAATTTAATTTTCTTCTTCCTTGATTTATAAACTCGCCTGGTATGCCTCACTTATATAAACATCTCTTACAGACCCATTCTCAGACTTAACATGGTGTGGAGTACCTCTAAAACGATTTATCGCATTTGTTTATTTCTGTTTCCTTCATATAGAATATCTGCTTAGATTTCCAAGTTACATAGGCAGTGAAAACAGGACAAAAAAATATGGTTGAAGTTGAAACTCATTGTTGAAATTATTCCGTCTTTTAGATTATTCAAAAATAATGGACCCATATTTTACAGTTTACCAAAAGTTCCGAAGTGAGGGCTGCTAAGTAAAAATCATACCTAGCCGTGACGTTATGCGATAATTAAATGCGCTGTATCCTTGTCATTTTTTGTTCCTCACAGAAAATAAAAAATACGTGTACACTATTTTAAATAATCTAACTATTGGGGCGAAAATAATTTTCCATTCATTACGATTATTCAAATATTACCTATGTGTGTTTTTTGCTTGTCTTTGACATAATCTTTTTCACTTTCTGGGCTTTCTTTCTTTGTGCTTGTTGTTATGGTATCCAGTCTTCTCTGGATATTGAACCTTAGCAGAAATAAAAAGTCTATATAATAACTTATTTTATGTGTCGCATTTCAATCTACAGATACAAACACGTTTATCCAACTTTACGACTTGAAACCCTAAAAACGGACGCACCTGACAACCCCGAACTGGGGCTTACTACGAACAGTGCTTGACGAAACAGCTCCGATGACGTCGTGACGATTTCATTCTCTCTCCACTGGGCGCTACTGATGGGAAATTTTCCGAAACTTTTTGAATAATTGAAATTTATCAAGTTATTTTTCGGAAAGGAAATTTTTCAATTATTTTTTGAAAATTTAAAAATTGTTATACGACATCTGAAAACTATCGGAAAAATAAATTCTTTGCCGAATAAAATTTTTCCATTACCTTTCAGTACTTGACGCTATCTCCGGCCAATTTTTGAAGGCTGTCACTGCATGCTACCTCTTTTTACGATCACCACCTGATGTATAAGTGGCATATAGATAGGTACATACATTACTATCACGCCTGTTTCCCACAGGGTTAGGCAGAGACTATGGACTCCACTTGCCACAAACCTAACAGATCTCTTTCGCTTCATCTACATTTATACCTAGATAATTTAAAGACCTAATTGCTAATAATTAAAAGATCAAAGTTTAATTAATAAAAATATTCGCCATTTCCTTACGAAAGTGTGCAGCCGTCCGGGCAATTTGTATGAGATTGTCGCCATTTTTTTTTTGTTGTTTTTTGTATATCATTTTATTATCATTATCATTATACCATAGTAATGGTCCGTGGTTTGATTTATTACGAGTATGTCCTTTTCACATTGTATACAAATTGTGAAAATTACTTATATAGATTTTTTTATGTCAGTTAGTGATATTACAGACTTGTTTGCTTTTCTAACGACACTTTCACATTATCATCATTTTAAAAAGTCAGATAACTAAGTTGAAATTGTGAGTACCTAGATACAAAATTACCTTTTCAATTCTTAATTTAACCGGTCAAGATCTGCATGGCATTAATAAATGCTACGTTCATTGTTTGACTATTGTTGTAAAGACACGGTTAAAAAGTGAATATTAAATTAAAACGATTGAAACATTCTTGTTTCGTTTCAGAAGATGTATCGTTATGACAGTAGTACGACCCGGTACTAAGAAATTGCTCCGAACGGGATCTCGTAATCACTTTGCCATCCATTGATAGACCTTAAAGAAAATCACGAGTTAAGGCCATACCCAAATTTTCCGGGGTCCAGTGGCGCCGCCATTTAAAATAAATCATTTAAAAGAAAACGGAGATATCATTTAAAATTGTGTCTTGATCAAGTTCTAGATACCTATTCAAAGTATTTTTTAAACTAGTTTTTGTAGTTTAAAGTGAGAACGTGCAGCTTTTCTACGCACATTTGCGAAAAACGGCCACTTTTGGCTAATGTGCGTAGAAAAGCTTCAAGTTCTCACTTTAAACTATAAACAGTAGTTCATAAAATAGTTTTAAGGGTTATCTAGGGCTTGATCAAGACACAATTTTAAATGATATCTCCGTTTCCTTTCAAATGATTTATTTTAAATGGCGGCGCCACTGGACCCCGGAAAATTTGGGTATGGCCTTAACGGCGAGACGCACCTGAGGCCCAATTCTGATAAAGAAAAAGGTTGAGCAATTTGAGCATGGGTTGATGATGCATGGATAATGAAATAAAGGAGATATAATTTGAAAATTTTGTATACAACCTGGGAGGAAAGAGGGGAGGCCTTTGCCCAGCAGTGGGACATGAACGGCTAATTAAAAAAAAATATATACAACCTGGAAGGGACACACTCGTAATAAATCGAATTACAGGCTATACTATAGTATTTATTCCTATAGTATAATGAAAATAAAATCAAACTCAAAAAAAACAAAAAACATCGACATTCCCATACAATTCGTCCGGGCGGCTGCACACTTTCTGAATTTACTTTATGAAATTGTCAAATTTATTTTTAGTATTCGACTGTTATTTTTATTTCATTATATACAACTACTAGGTATATCGATATTGTATAGCCCGTGGTTTGTATGTTCCACGTTGTATGTGGGTACTATTTTCATTAGTGCAATACCTAGGCTTTTTTTCCATGCTTATCTGTAGGAAAATTGAAATCTTAGGTAATATAATGGCTGCTTCTCTACCCGCGCAGATCGTAAAAGCTGATTTGAATCACTTTAAAAGATGATGCGGCCATTTGATTCCCTTTTTCCACCTCCACGTTGCATCATTGATCTTTGAGTCTTGTCACAGAATTAATAATAGTGTTATATAGTCTTGTCTAGGCTATGTAACACCTTTTAATTCTGTCTCCCCCATTCCATGATCTGAATTGATGGGCGATAGGATAGGAGTAGGACTGAGGGCAAACGCATACCCTAATAAACTTTGTAACAAATCTTTTTGATAAAGAAGAAACGGTATAGTTTCCTAGTAAGTATAGTTTTTAGTGTTCCGTAGTAAACAAGGAACCCTTATAGCCATGTCCGTCTGTCTGCCTGTTTGTCTGTCCGTCCGCGGTCCCACTCAGAAACTATAAGTACTAGAAGGTTGTAATTTGGCATGAATATGTTAATTAATCATGGCAAAAAAATTCGTAAAATAAAATTTGGAAAAATATTTTTTTCTTACGTTAGCTGCCATACAAATAAAGAGGTAGTCAATATTTTTTTTCTCGACAAATACATTGTGTGGGGTGTCGTTGAATAGGTCTTTTAAAAACATTGGTTTTCGATTTAGGGATCCGTTTCTGAAATATTTGGGTTTAAAGTGCAAATTTTTGTTGGAGGCAAGTGTCCCCCCCCCCCCCCCCCCCTCTATCTGCTAAACGGTTATATATGGCCACGTGCAAAAATTCACAGCTATAGTATATATAATGTAGTTTAAAGGAAAACTATCAGAGCTAAGTAGGGTATACAAATTAAAAAGTTATAGGCGATCAACTTATAAAATGTACTCGAAAAAGTAATTTCATACAAATTCAATAGATAAAATTAGTTTTAAAACGTTTTAGTGGCATAAACTACGGAATCCTACACTGCGCGTGGCCCGACACGCACTTGGCCAATTATTTAGTTGTGTCCTTATCATCATAGTCGTAAATGGGAAAATCCGTTTAGGCAGCAAGACCAAAGGCCACATTTAGCCTGAAGGTTGTCAAATTTACACAATAAAAGGCAAGGTTCATATTTTTTTTATTGACAAATTACTTAAAATAGCAGTATAGAAACAAAAAAAAAAAATGGTTGCCTGTAAAGTCGGTTTTACGGGCGAAGATTTTACGTGACAACGTAGATAACATAGTTGAGTGGGAGAGAGACGCAAGGCATTCGGCGGGCCTCTCTCTCGTTCGGTGACTCATCGTAACGTTACCGAGCGTTACACTTTTTCATAAGTGACTCCCAGCCGCAACCTAATTTAAGACGTTGTCACGTCAAAAAAACGACATATCCATACAATTTGCCCGGGTGACTGCACACTTTAGTATGGAAATGCTATATTTTTTGACCTTTTACTGTAATTTTTTTTAAATAATATATTGGTCTAGTTTAGCCCATGGTTCGATTTATTACGGGTATGTCCCTCCCACGGTGTATATTAGCAAATTTTCAAAATAGGAAAACCTCTTAACCTATTTTTTTACTGTGTCAATACACAGTGAAAAATATTCTAGGTCAGACAAAATTGACTATAGTCATCATCATCATCATTTCAGCCGCACAACGTCCACTGCTGGACATAGGCCTCTCCCAAAGATTTTCAAAATGACCGATCTAGAGCGGCTTGCATCCAGCGCCTTACTATATAGTCAATAGTATACGGATTGCGTGCTATACTTCCCTCTTAATACAGATGTACGTACACCTAATCCTATATAAAGGTACTTTACCTCTACAATATAAGGCGCCAAACATTCAAAGACCCATTTAAACAGAATCCACGAAGGTAGAAACACTCAATTCCCCTTCAAAATGATTTCAAAACACAATCAACGAAAAGTAAAGGGTTTTGTGCAACAAAAACATTGCTCCGCTCCGAGTTTTGCGGTGTTTTTAGAAACAGCTAAAGAACCGACTCGCTTTGGCGCAGATTGTTCAATTCGCAAAAAGTTGAAATAAAACATTTATTCATCTCATCGGATAACTAGGTAAGAAATTTAAAAAATAGAGTATTATTACAATTAATGAAACACATAATTAATCAATATCCGAAGCAAAATTAATAAGATTAAGATATGTATTGCAGTAGATAACAGTTATTAAACTTATTTACTTACAACATAATATCTTTGACATAGCTACTATGACATATCTGTCACAGCTGCAATGACTTTGCTGTGACATGACAACATGTACAACGTGGAAGAGATATACCCGTAAATAATAGAACCACGGGCTATACTAGATCACTATGGTATAATATTATAAAATATAATAATGGAATGAAAATACTAAAGTGTGGAGCCAGCCGCCGGCCAATTTGTATAAGAATGTCGTTTCTTTTTTCTTTTTGGTTTTTTGGTCTTGTATAGCCCGTGGTTTAATTTATTACGGGTGTGTTTGTCCTTTTCATGTTTTATATGACGATAATATGGCAAAACAAGCAATATTGTTCAATCGAAGTTCAATATGAAAACTTGAAATTTCCAATTCCAGAACGTTAATGTTTGAAAGATAATGGTCTGAGTTTGAGGAGCTTGATAGCACGGCGGGAGCGCGCATTGCTAGCGCTTTCGCAAGTAAAGCGACACCGGGCGTGGTCCGCACTTGGATGGCTGACCAAAAGTGGCATAAAAATTCTCGAGCTCCTTCGTGTTTCGGAAGGCACGTATAAGCCGTTGGTCCCGGCACTCCCGGCTGTCATCATTGCATGGCAGTCGTCAAACTATGTCAGATGCCTTTAGACAGCCTTAAAAATCTGACACCAGTGTTGGCCACTTACACACACTAAAAACAAACAAACAACTGGTTTGAACTATTTGCGAATTGGACATTGTGCGTCTAATATAAACGAACCGAACTGTCAACCCTCTACAACAGCTATTTACATCAAAAAAGGGTTTGGGAAAAATGAAGAGGCTGAATAAATAGTCATTTGAATCGAAAAGCCAACCCGTGGGCTGTGTTCCTTTCGCCTTGAGAGGTTTTTGAGATGTTTTTGATTGGACTTGTGCGTCTTATAAGCTTTTATTTAGTTTTACCTGTTCCGTTGTCTGTCTGTCTGTGTGTAATTATCATCATCAGCATCAGGTCTTTATAGTCTCCACTGCAGCGCGACCCCTTTCTGTACTACTAGAGCCATATTTGGCCAGAGCAGCCAGAGGATCTTTAATCAATTTTGAACCCCCTTCGTAAGACTCAAAGGTTACAATTAGCGTTATAGTGGGCGTTACGAAGGAAAAAAGGTATCAAAATAGTGATAGGTTGCTAGCCGCATCGCCTATATAACATGATTAAAATCTTGCCCATTCACTTAATCGATGTTCTACGATTTGGGCGTGAAGAGAAGCCGGTACGTTCTATTTTTTTTTATTCCTCCCAGACAGGCATGAAAGATACAATACAATACAACTTTATTGTACCAAATAAATAATTAAAACAGGAATTATCTTCAAAACTAGTAAATGCTCAAAAGGCGTCCTTAACGCTAAGCCATTCTTCCAGGCAACCTTCGTATATAGAAAAAAAGTGATGGGAATTTAGGTAGTGCGGGGGTCAATATAATAAACATACTTAAAATCAATAATTATAATATAAACATAAATATACATATACATCTTACTTTAATACATACAGCTTACACAGAGAAAAAAAACATTAACAGTACAAGATGAATAAACATATTAATATTTGATGTTACTGTTCCACAGTACTCGTAAATTAGTTCGGCAGCTAAAACTAAAAGCACAATCAAGCTGACAAGAAAACAATTTGGGCAGCAGAAACAATGACCAATCAGCAAGGAAACCATAAATCAGCCAGCAATCTGTCGTGGGAACCGCCAGATGACGCTGACTGCGCTTTACTATAGGCTTTCCCCGGAATATTGTTTCTTTAGGGTTCCGCACCCAAAGGGTAAAAGCGGGACCCTAATACTAAGACTTCGCTGTCCGTTTGGCTGTCAACAGGCTATATCTCATGAACCGTGACAGCTAGACAGTTGAAATTTTTACAGACGATGTATTTCTGTTGCTGTTATAACAAAAAATACAATGAAATAAATAATTGAGATGTAAAAAACAAAATAAAATAAATATTTAAATACCCCATAGGTACAAAAAAGTGATTTTTAATACAACGTGGAAGGGACATATCAGTAATAAATCAAATCATGGGCTAGATCACTATAGCATAATAAAATTGTCTTAAAACAAAAAAAAAGACATTCCCATAAAAATTGCCCGGGCGGTTGCACACTTTAGAGAATAACCATTTTTTTTTACTTTTGTTATAATTCCATTATACTATACATACATACATACATAATATCACGCCTGTTTCCCGCAGGGGTAGGCAGAGCCTATGGACCTCCACTTGCTACGATCCTGACAAACCTCTTTTGCTTCATCTAAACTCATCAATCTCTTCATACATGCCCTTCGGTTACGGGTACTTTTTACCTCACCTTTTTTTAGAACGTCTGCAATTTGGTCGCAGAAAGTTCGCCGAGGCCGACCTTTTCCTACTGTTCCTTTCACATTTGTTACATAAATATTTTTCGTCAATCTCTTTTTATTATACTATAGTGATCCAGTATAGCCTGTGGTTCGATTTAGTACGAGTACATGTCTCTTCCACGTTGTAGATAATGGTACGGAACTTTTCGTGCATGTGTCCGACTTGCACTTGGCCGTAATCTTTAATACTGGTCTGGGTGAAAAGAAAACAAACTGTATCAGCAGCTGCTTCTCTTCCCGTGCAAATCGTAAAGTCTATTGAGAGCAAGTCAAGACAATCCGAATCATATTAATCTTATCCTACTATGAGTGAGTTTATATATTTATTTGTTTGTTTGTATGTTTGTTTGTTTGTTACCACTTCACGCTTCAACCACTGAACCTATTTAGATGATTAAAGAAAAAAGATAAAGATGAAGATAATTTATTTGCCAAACATGTGTTACAAGATACTAAGTACATTTAGTTTGATGAAATTTGATATGGATATAATTTGTTACCTAGGGAAGGACACAGGATAGTTTTTCCCAAAATTCACTCGGGGAGCGAAGCCCACGGACACAGCCAGTATATGATAAGGCTAGAATCCCACGACTATTATGGTCCCATTATCCACCATCATGCTAAAGGTGGCCTTTGAGTCTTGCGGCCCTGGACTCTGTCTTCTCTATTAGGATTGCCCAGTATTTCTAGAGATTAGCGTATACAAACAGACAGATTTTTTATTTAATTCTTACTCTATTACTATGTCTCCATCGCCCGAAATATTTTTGAAAATATATTCAATGTACAGACACATTATATTTACTGTTTTATTTTAAATGTATAGATATAGATGTACAGGATCCTTTCTAATTTCCCACAAAGGGTTCTTTAATTTTTCAAAATTAAAAACCTACTTCAACACCAAAGTCAAAGTCAAGTCAACTAGTGAATAATTAAAAGTAAAAAAAAAACATTATAAATAAAAAGAAAGAAAAACAAACTAAAACTAAACTATATCTAAAACTTAAAATTAAAAAAAATATACCTAAGTAAAAAAAATAAATTTAAAGTTTCTTTATTGGTCCATGAAAAATTCGACGAATTGATAATCTCCTTTGTATTGTATTGTAAATTCTTTATTGTACATAAATTGACACAAGTTAAACATAGTTGAAACACAACAGTACAAAGGCGGACTTATCCTCCTGACTATCTCCTTTTATTAAAGTAGGTTAAAGACACGCAACGTAGCCAAACGATGAGCAATTTATAAGGTCTTTACACACTATGTCCACTCCCCCGATTGGACTGCCGAAAGGCGGTAATCGCCTGTCGCTGCCATCTGCAGAGTATCAACTAAATGATCCAAGCGAGATGACAAATGAGACACACCTTAATAGTGCCTATGCTTGCTCCTTCTGTGCGGCCCTTAAACCAGCGGAAAATGTACCCATAAGTCTAGTCTTCGCAACCAGTTTATACGAGCCAATCTCGCTTATTAACAATAACTCCATAAAATAATACAACCTTCTTTTCGTGTCGTTGGCTCAAACAATAAATTTTTTTATCCTACACAAAGTTGCCACTAATTACAGCGTTGTCTGAGATTAGCTTGGTGATTAAGTCCAATTCAAATTGGACTTAATGATCATACATTAACGGTCAATGTTGCTTGACACAGATACGCGAATACGCACTAACGGCCGTCTTGCGTACCGCTTCTGGAGTAACCCCTAAGCTGAACGTGACCACATACTATGTAGGTCGCGTGTCAAAAGCCAATTCCAGGCCCTGGAGAAGACGTACAATTATGTTTGTTTGTTGACGGGACGTAACGCGTGACCATTGGGTATTTATTTGTACATGATTTTGAACTGAAAAAGAAAACGTTATAACATAATCATAATAGTTTTCATTTTCGACGTGATTTTAGAATTTTTAATTTGCTATTGAAGAAAAACTGTTTAATTAAGACCGTTGTTTAACTCTGACGTCATCAGCCTAAATTTCATACGGATGTAATGGAAAATATTTGTTTTGATGTTTAAAAAAGTATATGATTTAAGTTGTCGGAAAATAGCGGATTAGCTTGTTAACAATCTTTTGTTAAGTATGCTATCGGAGGACGCGTAAAAATATCGTAAAACCTATAAAAAAAATCTCCTGACCTAACATGTCTAAGATAAAAAAAAAAACAATTTAAACATTTCTGTTAACAGTCATCATTATCATCAGGTTTTTTTATCTCCACTGCAGGAGCATGACCCTCTCTGTACTACCAGAACCATACATGGCCAGAGTAGCCAGAGGACTTTAGCCTACACTCTCCTGGCCAGACGGGTTGGAGATATTCTGTCAGTGACGTCACTTATTCCTAACGTAATTCAGAGTCTAGGGCTGCAAAACTAAATCAAAACCTAAGAGAAACAGAAGGTGAGTTTTTTTTTATCTCAGACCAGATTAATGTCATTTCTATTCGAGGTTCTTTCACAACCCGCCATCGCTCATGAATCATAGCCCCACGTCTCACAAAAACTCGTCCACTGAAGATAGTGGATAGCATAGCGTTGGTTTTGCGAATATTCGTCATAGTCAATCCTTGTCTCCTTGAGCGAGAACAGAGCTCATGTGTTCATCAAATGTGGTATAAAACATAAAGCATTATTACGTCTAAGTTATGCCTTACGGGGTAGTCAGAGCCCAGGGCCGTAAGACCTAAAGGCAGGGTTAGCGTGATGATGGAAAAAGAAATCAAAATAGTGATGGGCTGCCTCACAACATGCCCATTCCCTCGATCGGCTATTACAATGTGCGCAGAAAGATAAAGTCTGATATATTTTCAGATTTTTCTTTTCTCCTAGATCTGCAAGGGAAGAAACAATAGAGAACATACTAAGTACTAAAAATGTTTTCAAGGTATTCAGTCCATGATAGGTTGTTTTTAGCCACCGACGCAAGAAGAAGGGTATTATAAGTTTAACGCTAATGTTTGTCTGTCTATGTGACTGTCTGCGGGATTTAGCTCTCTAACGGATGGGGCGATTTCGATGCGCTTTCTTTACGTGAAAGCGAGTTTCCTTGGTGTGGTTCTTAGCTATTTTTGATGAGAGTCTGTTTAGCCATTCAAAATTAAATTTAACAATATATTTTTTTTTAATTTGCCCATCAATCTAGATGGCGGAATAAACTCAAATGACCACTTTATGTAATTTCGCTACACATCACTAGATGGCGTTCTTGAAAGTCGTGGCTTTTAATTTGTATGGAAAATAAAATTGAAGCTCATTGCACTAACGCGCGTGAGCCCTGATTGGACATCACCATCATCATTTCAACCGCATAACGTCCACTACTGGATATAGGCCCCAAGGATTTCCAAAATGAACAATAAGACATATTTATCTAAATAAGCAAAGCATTCATTATTAGCAGAATCTAATCAAAGATTTTTTTAATAAGCTTGTAATCCTACTTACGATAAATACATTAAGTGATTAGATTAAATCGATACCTGAGCGATAAGAATAACAACATTCGTTACTATACTATTATATATTATTAGATGCTTAGAATTAGAACATACCTTATACTCCATTTGGTTAGGTATTTCAATAAATATAAACAATCTTGAAATGTCTTTTTATTGAAATATACACTTTATAAATCAATAATTTTACTAATTACAAAGTAATTATGTTACAAATTACATAATTACTTTGTAATTTGCAAAGGCATTGATTTCTAAAGTGTATATTTCAATAAAAAAACATGTCAAGATTATTTTAATTTATATAAATGCCTAACCAAATGGAGTTCTTATAGAGATTAGGTACCTATGTTCCATACTTCAAAGGCCCATTTATTTAACCAAAGTTAAGCCATACTACATTCAATATCCAAGTCTGCCGGCAGATTGACTGCCTAATACATAAAGATGATATTTCAAAGGGTATCAAAATCGAATGTTGCTTATAGGAGAGACGATTGGTTTAAAACGTAGGAGATCTTACTGCTAGCATGCCTATTCACCGCCTTAAAAACATTATCTCTCTTTTTTATCATTAGATGGCGCTTTATAGTAATAACTAATAACTAATATTATTTAAATAAAGACTATAATATATTCTACACTTTTTTGCTAGTCGTGTGTGCTGCCATCTCTGTGAGACTACCCCGCAACTTCAGTTTTGCCTTCTTACGGACCTCCAATTGTTTATATGGCTTTGTAGGTTACGTTACTAATTATATTATCTTTGATAATTGTCTAAGTAGGTAATATAAGCACTTATTGGTGTCATTGTATGAAAAGAGAGGCACACAATGACGTTTTCTTTTCCAGAAAAAAATGGAGTGGTTGGCTTTATTTCTAGTTATTGTAGAGGTAGTACGCAGGTTTCTTGAATTCTCTTCCCGTTTCAATTTTGTTTGTGATACACATAAGAAAAACAATGGGATATGTTTTTTTTCGTATTTCACATAAAGAGAATGTAATCGACTGAGCTTAGTGTCAAAATGTACGCACCAGAAAAAAAATATGTTAACATACCTTTTCAAATTCCGCTTCATGTTATAAATTGTGACACAGTCGAAGGCCCGAAGCGCTCTTCAACTTAAATTCGAAATCTTTGAGATTCAAATCGGCACAACGTTGTTACACGGCCGTGGATTTCAAAGAGATCTTTATCATCTGTGCCAAGACTTTCGTCTGCGGAATACTTTAAGTTTCGAGGCTGAAACTTGAGTTTTGGCGTATGGTTTTCAGGAACCTTCATGAATTTGATTTCAGTATCGTATACCAAGTATCATTTGACTACAAACGTTAGTGTTTCTCTACGTAATCAAAACAGAAATAATAAGATTCGTAGGCATGTTGAATTGACTGGAGGGGGAGTCGCCTTGACCAAACACTGGTCAAATATATTATAATTAAATTATACTTCTCGCCTTTCAATTCGAGAAGAAAATTGTATTTGTATGAAATTTTACCTTTTAAATTACATAGATACAGATACAGATACATTTTCACGTCTATATCCCTGACGGGGCAGACAGAGCCCGGGGCCGTAAGACCCAAAGGCCACGCTTAGCGTGATGGTGGTGATTAAATTATATTTTATAAGTTAATCGAGTTTTAAAAGACCTATTCAACGATATCCCACACGATGGGACATTCGAGCTAAAAAAATCCAATTAACATGCACGGCAGTTACACCAAAAAAAAAATTGTTCATGATTTTATTTTACCACTTTGTCGGCATGATTAATATGCATATCCGTGCAAAAACACAGCTTTCTACTACTTACAGTCTCTGAGAAGAACAGCGGACAGACAGACACGGCGAAACTATGATTCCTTGTTAACTACGCAACCCTAAAAAAGTGGTAAAATAAAACGCAGACTAACTTTGCTACTAGGTTTAAACCATTATCCCACCAAATCAAGTCGACATTTTCAGATGAGACACTGGCACATTTACTAGATGTCAACTTGATTTGATCGGATAATGGTTTAAACCTAGTAACAAAATTAGTCTGCGTTTTCTTATGAGACAGATATTATTTACTACATAAATACCTACTTCTACTTTCACCATAGCAATCCTGCCCAAAGCAGTAAAAAAATCCATGTTTGCGTATTCCATGCCTTGACTGGCAAATAAAGCTGAAGCACACGCGACGCTAGTGCTAGAGGCTTGAATTAAATATGGCGACGCTGCCGATTGCGTGTGGACAGAGATATAGTAAAAAGACTGGATAGACTACTGACTTCGAGGCGTAAGCCCAGCTTTGCGTTTGTGTGAGTGAGCGCCAAAAGAGTCAGTCAAAAATTACATGAAAATAAAAACAATGTTTTATTAGAAAGGAATTTCAATTTATACTTAACTAGTTGTAACCGCGGGCTTCGTTCCCCGTGGGAATTTTGGAATAAAATCTATCATATCCTTTCTTGGGTATCAAACTATATCCATAGGTATCAAATTTCATCTAAAAAGGTTCAGTGGTTGTAGCGTGAAATGGTAACAAACAAAAAAACAAATGTACAAACTCACTTTTTTTTTATAAAATTAGTAGGATTGAATACAAACGATACGATGTTAATTTTAATAATTAATACTATAATAATATATTAGTTATTAGTTATATTATTGTTTATTGTTAGTTTATCCTACTAATAATTCAACTTTGAAACTTGAAAGAAATTTTCTGGGAAAATAACTCTAAAGTATTATTTGTACAGGTAAGTATTATTTTTTTAGCATAAATATATATACATATACCTTCACCTTGCAATTAAAAGCACGTAAAGCCGTTCGTGGCCACTAAATATCATGAAGTCGAAAATGCTATTCTAAATGCTCCCCCTTTCCCACCATACGTAATTTTAATTCCTCAAAACTTACATCCCCAACCATCCAACTTTAATCTTTTCCGGCCGTATTCAAAACAATCCTCCGAATAACCGATCCTGTTTCCCTCGGGTGCAGTTCCAGTCCGCTTTACTTTTTCACATTATGCCGACGGTGCGTGCGATTCCCATTACCTAAGTGTTTATTTTTATGAAATGTGCGCGGTGTGCCCGAAGCTTTACAATACACATGAGGCGACTGAAATATGATTTTTGAAATTCTCGACCTACGTCATTTGTGATTTGTAAGCATCCACTTTTTTTTCTTATTTAATAGCATACGCACTAAGTCCTTGGTAAATATATAAATATGATATCGCAAAAGAAACTATAGCAAGATGATGACCAAAAAGCAAGATGACAGTAAATTAAATAATTTTTTTAGACTACCAACCGACTTCACCTCCAAACTTTACAACCGATTTTGATAATATTTCAATGGGACAACTTCGAATAAAAATTTTAAAATCGGTCCATAATTGACGAAGAAATCAGTGTTCATACATTTAAAAAATTATATCTAGTCGAACATAGAACCTCCTCCTTTTTTGAAGTAAGTAAAAGAAAAGATATTCCGAAGACTTCACTTTTTTTAATAAGTTCTTAGTATTTCTTACTACGTAATTTATGTTTGTCATATCGTTCGCAAGCAATGCAAGTTTAATGTATGAAAATTGTATTATGTTAGTAATAATTAATTAAAAAAGACATATTAATAATATGACAAAGCCCTTTTGGCGAGTAGGCGACCAATACTGCGAAAATGAGTTTCTTCCGGCTTTACTTCTCAGTAGTGGTTGTTGCGAAGCGCTGGTGTCGGTAGCTTTTCTTTAAAAATAAACTACATTTTTGCCATGTGATTTCCGGCAGTATAAAATAGGGCTACTCCATGACAATGTCCTCTTGTGGTTGTCGTAGAAGGTGAAGGGAAATTCAAGCTAAACAAAGCTTATAAACATCAATGAGATCTCTCCAACCCGTCTAGCCAGCGAGGAGAGTGTAGGCCAAGCCCTCTGGCTGCTCTGGCCAAGTATGGCTCTGGTAGTACAGAGAGGGTCGTGCTCCTGCTGTAGAGACTAAAATAAACTGACGATGATGATAATAATAATATGATAATGGCCCTAATAACTGCCTCCGTGGTGTAGTGGTTAGAGCGTTCGGCTCATGCCCGGAGGTCGCGGGTTCGATTCCCGGCAGGGGCAACGACTTTGTGTTGTTGTCCTAGTTTTGTTAGGACATTGCAGGCTGATCACCTGATTGTCTGATAAGTAAGATGATCCGTGCTTCGGAGGGCACGTTAAGCCGTCGGTCCCGGTCACTGTCTTTGACATTGGTTGTTACCTAAAACCATGTCAGAGGCCTCTAAGGCGGTTTAAAAACTTTGACACTAGTGTTACTCACTAACACACACGATAAGAAAGAAAGAAAGATGGCCCTAACCACCGGTACCTTGGGCTTTGCCCCCGCTGCAAGTGGGCAGCTATATTAAATTTTTTATAATGTGTTTATATTTTGTAGTGCTTTTTATATATTTCACTTTTTATAAATATATCATAAAAATCTAATATATGTTTTTAAATAAATAAAAACAAATATTATGATTAAGCCCATTTAGCGAGTAGGCAACGAATACTGTAAAAAGGATTTCTTCCAGCGTTTCTTCTCAGCAGTGGTCGTTGCAATGTAAATATATACTTATTGACGTGTAAATGTGCCTGTGAAGGTGTATGAATTTTGAATTAACTGGGTCACCCCTTATAATATTTATAGTACCTGGGCGACCGAGCTTTGCTCGGTTATATCTCAAACATTGACTAAATTTTTTTAAACTTGTCTAAAAACAGTACAAAATAAAAAATAAATATACACTTGAACATAAAAAAAAACAAAAGTAAGTCACCGAGTGGGATTCGAACCCGCAACTCTCTTTCTAGCGGTCGGTATCCGTAACCGCTTAACTAAAAATAAGGCGGTCGGCGCGACGAAATTATCGACCATATTCTGGGTGGAAAGAAAAACGCATGAAAAGTCGAAAACACGCGTTTTCCCAAACATAAAACTAATCTAGATCGATTGTTTACCCCCGAAAACCCCATATACAAATTTTCTGCGAAATCGTTAGAGCCGTTTTCGAGATCACAAAAATTTATAAATATATGTATATATATACAAGAATTGCTCGTTTAAAGGTATAAGATTTAATTAAATACCTTGTATACCTACAGTAAGTTAAGAACGTAGTAAAATCATTTAACCTTTCCCAATCCCATATTCGCGAAAAAGCAAATGCATCACTGGAATAGCCAGCAATAGAATCCCAACAATCTAATCTTATGATTAGCATCAGACGCGAGGATGTGGTATAATATTTCCATAAAACTGTGATAAAGATGGGATATAGTGCAGAGTTTAAGCTGTTTAAAGACTGAAAGCTTATCTAAGTACTGTGGGCGAACGAGATACCTGGGCTTGCCCTCAACTTATATCTTTAATTTTCATGAAAATGTATATTCAGAACGGTTTTAATGAAGTCTTTCTAAATATATACATTTCATGTTAATATTGTTTTGACATTTAAGGGAACAGTACCTGGGTGACCGAGCTTTGCTCGGTCGGTTACATCTCAAACATTAACTATTTTTTTTTTAAATGGCTAAAAATAGTACAAAACAAAAAATTATATACATAAACTTGAACTAAAAAAAACAAAAGTAAGTCACCGAGTGGGATTGGAACCCGTAACACTCTTTTTAGCGGTCAGCATCCTTAACCGCTGAGCTAAGCGGATGGCGGCCGGCGCGACGAAATTAGCGACCATATTCTGCGTGGAAAGAAAAACGAATGAAAACTCGAAAACACGCGTTTTCCCAAACATAAGACTAATCTAGATCGATTGTTTACCCCCAAAAACCTCCATATACCAATTTTCAGCGAAATCGTTAGAGCCATTTTCGAGATCACAGAAATTTATAAATATATATACAAGAATTGCTCGTTTAAAGGTATAAGATTTAAAATATAGGTAGCGGGCCGGCCCAGGTATCTAGTTGGCCCACTGATGTACATAACAATGTAATTTTTTAAAGATATATGTAGTTAGAGGTGTGTGGACTGTCTCCGTGGTCCAGTAGTCAAGGTATTGGCTTTGTGATCCGGAGGTCGTGTGTTCGATTCCCACTGGGTAGCATTCTTTAGAAAAAGTTTTTTCCAGTCTGGTTAAAATATTGTAGTTTTGAATAATCTGATTATCTGAAAAGAAAGATGATTCCGTGTTTCGGAAAGCACGTATAAACTGTATGTCCCGAACGCCATTTAGCGTTTGGTTAAACCTATCCAAGGATTGGTTCTGGTCCACCGGGTTTTCGGTTGCAGAGGTGAGACGGCAGTAGCTCTGTGTAAAAAACAGTAACCTCGTCAAATCACGGTAGCGGATCCTGGGTTCTAAAGCGTTACCGCTGAGGATGAATCCGGGAAAACTACGTGTAGAGGGTGGTGTGTCCTAAGGTTGTAACGGTTCGTACATTATGTCCAAACTAACAATAACTCAAATACTGTCCGCAGCTTCTCAGGGAAGTAATTGAAACTAGTATAATTTTTACACTTTGAAGGCATATCGGTGAAAAATCATGGAGATGTGAGGTTGTAAGAGAGATTGGGGCGTGCTACTAAGCACGCATGAAACTTTGTCCACATTAGAACATAATGCTTAAATAAACTCTATCTCTAGAGTAGAATAGGGCCACTCCAAGTCCTCCCGTGGATGTCGTACAAGGCGACTTAGGAAATAAAAGCTAAACAAAGCTTGTAAACATCAGGGAGACCTCTCCAACCCGTCTGCCCAGCAAAGAGAGTGTAGGCCAAGTCTTCTGACTGGTCTGGCCAAGTATGGATCTGGTAGTACAGAGAGGGTCGTGCTCCTACAGTCGAGACAAAAAGACTTGATGACGATGATGCTTAAACTCTATCTCATATTTCCTCTATGACTGTACTGCACACGCGCGATTTGAGAGAAGATTAAACTGGTCGCCATTAACATACGTTATTTATTTTATTTATTGCTGTTTTTGGCTGGGAGGGTAATTGCGAATCCCTTGCTTGCGGCTCGGAGGTATTTTGCTTTTAGAAGGCTTTAATAGTAGAGTTATATTAACAGTATACCTATAAAGGTTTAACAAAATATACTGTAACTATTTTAAGGATGAATTCAGTCCATGATACTGAACAACTTTCCTCTAGGAACACGTATCGAAATATGAAAATTAATTTTTGACCTCCCATAGAAGTTGACCGATCAGTTGATCCCAGTTTGTATTGAAATCCAAAAAATATTTTTAAAATTTTGACACTTTTTCCCTGGGGAAAAATTGTTAACTATCCCGAACTGAATTCACCCTTGAAATAGTTTCTGTAATAATCCTATAACTGGTAAACCACGCATGATCACAAGTAACGTAAAAAAAAAAAATGAACAAAATAGTACAAAGAAAAAATTATCAAATCAGTGCGCAAAGTCTCGAAATGTTTGTAAATGCTTAAAAGTCGTTTTTTTTTTTAATTTGCCTGGCAAATAAACTGGTTTTCTGCAGTAAAACGATAGATCGGTTGGTTTTCTTGTGCGTAAGTAGTCAAAGTTGACTGCCTAAAGTCACTTGACATTGCCTGACGACCACATTAGTCGTGAAGTTTTGTTTTTTTATTAATTAGCTACCGTTATAGAATGGTTTTAAATATGTACAAACTGCTATTATCTGTACAATTTTTAGCTAAGGTTTTCCTGAATATGCAATGGAACCAAAAAACTTCCTCATTTGCGGCGAGATGCACAACAGTTTCCACTAAATTGGACTTAATTTTAAAACTGGCCACGCCGTGTTTTTGTTTCAAGTTTGAGGGTGAAAACATACGAGAAAGTATTTGGGCAAGACCCGTCTAATTAATAGAAACTTGTAAGAATTCTGATGAAGTCTACGAATTTCATGCTCCTTTCGTAACTAGTTCTTACGTACATATTGCGTAAACATTGCTTAAGGCAACGGTTTAGGACAAGTATAAAACAACATACTTACATTAATTTAATAATTAATTTTATTTCAACATAGCTTAAATCTTGTTTGTGCTTGTTTAAACCAAAATAATAGAGAAGCAATTAATTATTGTAACACATTACGTACAAAGTCGTTGTTATGAATTTGCTCAGAGAACAGGTAAACAGGTCTATTCTTTCGGCAATTTGGTTGAGGATGCGCAGCGCGCAGGCGCAGGTCAGGGGCTTTTCTGAGAAGCGCGGTGTGAGCTCTGGGTATAGACATTATCATCATCATCGGGACTGCAGGAGCACGACCCTCCCTATCTACCAGAGCCATATTTGGCCAGAGCAGCGAGAGGATTT
This sequence comes from Acrobasis consociella, assembly GCA_963555685.1. Taxonomy (NCBI): domain Eukaryota; kingdom Metazoa; phylum Arthropoda; class Insecta; order Lepidoptera; family Pyralidae; genus Acrobasis; species Acrobasis consociella. The sequence continues at coordinate 4,606,387 of OY743106.1, forward strand.
GGCATACACTCTTCACGCTGGCCAGATGTGTTGGAAAGGTCCTATCAATGTTATACGCTTTATTTAGCTTGTTTAGTTTGTATTTCTTAAGTCGCCTTCTACGACATCCACGGGAAGACTTGGAGTGAGTGAATGTGAGTTAATAGAAAGTCTCACTGGTAGTATTTAAGTAACGACGCATTTTATTTTTAAGATTGCTGATGAATCATGAAAATTAAAACGCAGCGTAAGTGCGTGGTTTTTGCGCGTATGTTTGACACGGAACATAATTCATTTTGGGGTTAAGCGCTCTCTGTAACAGAAACTGCTCTGTCTCATCCCGCACCTAGCTTCGGGCGTCATTTCTAGTCTATCTACATACTTACTTACAGTTTACTGTAAGCGCTCTCTGTAACAGAAACTGCTCTGTCTCATCCCGCACAGAGCTTCGGGCTTCATTTCAAGTCTATTTACCTACGTACTTAGTGTTTACTAGTAGTATTTAACGACGCATTGAATTTCTGGAATTGCTCATGAAACAAGAAAGATGAAAACGTAGCATGTAAGTGCGTGGTTTTCGCTCGTATGTTTGTCTCGGAACATAATTCAATTTGGGGTTAAGCGCTCTCTGTAACAGAAACTGCTCTGTCTCATCCCGCACCGAGCTTTAGGCGTCATTTTAAGTCTATATTCCTACTTATTACCCTTATATTCATAAAAAAAATTAGCAAACTGTTGTTAATTGTTATGGATGATGTGTTAATGTTTAATTTTCGAGATTGCTGAAGAAACAAGACAGATGAAAACGTAGCGTGTAAGTGCGTGGTTTTCGCTCGTATGTTTGACACGGAACATAATTCAATTTGGTGTTAAGCGCTCTCTGTAACAGAAACTGCTCTGTCTCATCCCGCACGGAGCTTCGGGCGTCATTTCTAGTCTATCTACATACTTACTTACAGTTTACTAGTAGTATTTAACGACGCATTTAATTTTTGAGATTGCTGAAGGAACAAGAAAGATAAAAATGTAGCGTATAAGTGCGTGGTTTTCGCTCGTATGTTCGACACAGAACATAATTCAATTTGGGGTTAAGCGCTCTCTGTAACAGAAACTGCTCTGTCTCATCCCGCACGGAGCTTCGGGCGTCATTTCTAGTCTATCTACATACTTACTTACAGTTTACTAGTAGTATTTAACGACGCATTTAATTTTTGAGATTGCTGAAGGAACAAGAAAGATAAAAACGTAGCGTATAAGTGCGTGGTTTTCGCTCGTATGTTTGACACGGAACATAATTCAATTTGGGGTTAAGCGCTCTCTGTAACAGAAACTGCTCTGTCTCATCCCGCACCGAGCTTCGGGCGTCATTCAGTTAATTGGGAGTTACCTACGTCTATCTAAATACTTACTTAGAGTTCGCTGGTTATCTTTGACGGTGCATTTTTAACCTCCGACAAAAAGGGGTGTTATAAGTTTGACGCTAATGTATGTCTGTTCGTTTGTGGACTTTGTGGCATCTCAGAACGAATGGACCAATTTCGATGTGGTTTTTTTATGTGAAAGCAAGTTCCCTTGCGGCGGTTCTAAGGTATGGTCAGTGCTGTGTTTCATTATGAACCAAACAGATTTTCATTTAACGCAGCTTGCGGTTTGAGCCGCTTAAAAGTTATTGGAGATTAACACTTGAAATTTGGGTCTTTTGTAGTCTTTCCTGACAAATAATAGATGGCGCTACGGATATTGATTCTATTATTTAGTTCTTCCGCTCATCATTAGATGGCTTTACATATGAAGCTACTAAAAGTCGGAGCTTTTTTGTTAATTTACATGGCAAAATAAACTTGTATTAAAATTATGTTTATTTCTTTTATAGTGGTCTGTGAAATAAGAAAAATGCTTGTCATGTCAATGTTGAGAGTAATGCACAACCTCATTCGCTCCGCTTATGAGGCGTGTAAAAAAATTGAATGTACCAGCTGCTTGTCATCCTCCACAGATCGTAGAACAGACACCATAGACTAAGTGTTGCCCGTGATTGTTAACAGTAGTGTTGCAAGCAATAGTATAAAATATCGATAGTCTATCGATATTTTCGTGACCTTGGAAAACAGTAACAATATCGATAGAACTATCGATAGTATCGATAGTTTAGATACTATCGATAGTAAAGGGACTTTTTGTATAAAGAGCTATCGATAGTATTATTTAATATCGATACTATCGTAATTTCGATAGTAAGGTTAGCTTTCGACAGTTTTTCAAGCAAATAGTAGATACAGATACAGTATCGATACTATCGACAGTATCTAAATACAATATCGATTCGATTGATAGTTTTACCTTCCATCAATAGTATTGAAAACTATTGACAATCGATACTATCGATAGTCCCATCGATTAATGACTGTTTTCAAGATCAATTAGCGATAGTCAAACTATCGATAGTTAATTATGCAACGCTAAGTTAACAGGCATAGACATTATGACGCAACAAACCTTTATTACCTACAATTATATCCAGCCCTCTGCTGGCCCACATTTGCATGAAGTCATCAACCCTTCGTCGGACAGAAGTGTCCACCGTAAGCCATGTCGTCAGAATTAGCCGAGCGGAACTATCGCGCTGGGAGCGCACCTCGACCATAAATTAGAGAGTGCTTGAGCTATACGGGTTAGCCACGTGTCCATTGGAGGACGTCACGATTTGTGTAACGTAAGTTTAAATAACCAATTAAAATGTCCCAATGTTCTAATTTATAAGAGACCTAAGGGTAGTTACGCATAACCAAGCGACTTATCATCATCATCAGGTTTTTTGTCTCTACTGCAGGAGCACGACCCTCTCTGTACTTCTAGAGCCACTTGGACAGAGCAGCCAGAGCATTTTAACCTACACTCTCCTCGCTGGCCAATCGGGTTGGAAAAGTTTCATTGATTGAGCTTTTTATAGATTCTATTTTCTAAGTCGTCTTCTAATAAAAAATATAATAATTTTTTTCCCCCATGGCTTGTAGCCATGAATTTTTCAGTGTCCTTCCTTAGCTGTTTTTCGCAAATGTACGAAGAAGAGCTATACGTTCTCACTTTAAGTAAATAGTTAATTTATAAAATTGTTTAAAGGGTTATCTAGGTGGCTTGATCAAGACAAAGTTTAAAATAAATTTCAAGTATCCCCTTATATGATTTAAGAGTTTTACGGTCACAATTACTTTTATAAGTATTACGAAACTTACCGCGATTAATATAGTTTTTATGCCAGATATTTCTAATTAATCGCGGTAAGTTCCGTAAAACTAATAACAGTAAGTATCTTCTTGATGTTTGATCTTGTATTATCAAACTATCTATGACTTTGTATGCCAAATGGCGCAACACAGTGATACTTCAATTTATGTACCATTATGTACCTGTGATTGACATAATTTTTCAAAACTAAAAACCGACCTCCTCTACAAACTACACTACTTACTGATTTTGATAAAATTTCTATAGGACCACCTGATAGGCATACCCACCCTTCCAAAGAATTTTTAAATCGGACCAGGTGTGTTCGAATAATCGGTGAACATATAATACATAAAAAGATCGCGACGAATTGATAACCTCCTTTAAATGTTTTTTTTTAATAGCCTATTTAGTGTAATGTATAATGTGTAATGTATTAGCCCATATAGTATAGCCTATAAATGTATTTTTATTAATTAATTTGTTTAAAATAAATGATTCTGATGATTTTGATAGTATACGTGAAATAGACAATGGAACCGCGCTATAAAGCATGGGCCATAGACTTTTAATCAATCTGCACGGGCGACGCGGGAGTGCAAAAATGGCGCAGGTTAGTACGCCGCTAATTAAAACGATAAGGAAAATTGGCCCGGGTTTTTTGGCCATGTCCAGTTTATTGGCCGGGTTAGTTCTGCTTTTTTGGTGGCGCTCTGAGTAATCAAAGCTATACTTTTAGTCACAAGGCTTCTGTTATTTAACCGACTTCCAAAAATGAGAAGGTTGTAATTCGTTGCGTTTTTTATGTATGTTCAACAATTATTTGAAGACGCCTGGACCGATTTGAGAAATTTTTATTTGTTTCAAAGAAACCTATCCAGGGTCCAGCTTCCTGCATATCAAATTTTAACAAATTTAGTTTAGCTGTTTGAGCGTGAATTAGTAACAAACATGCACACACTTACAAACTTTTGTCTTTATAATATTAGTGTGATAGTGTGATGTAATGATACTTTCTTCTTACCTTTTCCCTTACTAAAAGACCTACTCAAAAAATTTTGATTGATTTATTCTTCACCCAATAAAAGAGTCATTAAAATGCAGATTTAACAACAAAATAATACTTTTAACCAAATTAATCGTGACAGGGTAATCACTACGCAACCTGTGACAACACCCTGCGCATTACCATAATAGCGACATCTCTATTAACCCCCAAATTTTGTTTACCTAATAGAATAACGACCTATCGTATAATAAATTGAAAGATTTCCATACTCGATAGCAACCTACGATTATCATTTTAATACAGAAAGTGCCTCAAGGGTAGCACTCAATGACATTATTAGGCAAAACTCCAACTTAAAAACAACCCTATTTTTAAAAAATTATTGCAATTTCAACTTTACGTTTTAGGATATACAAGATGAGTGTTATTTTTGTGGGGGAAAAATTAAAGTGGTTAGGTTAGGAGTAACAAGGGGGCCAAAAAATTGTCAAAAGTAGCTAACGTGTCATTATATTGTGATACAAATGGCCACTGCGAAGCAATGATTAGTGACATTAGCTGTTGTAAGCCAAATACTGGTTTATGGCTTAATGTTTATTGGGAGAGTATATGATTTTTACGGCCAAATTGCTGGGTGCGGAACTGTATTTTGGTTTTTATTTAATTAGAAACTAAATAGATACAATCATACTGTATTATATTATCAATATTAAGATAACATAAAGAATACAAATATATTATAATATGATTAAACGAAATAACTAAGAACTAAATATAACTATTAATGAAAAACTAAACTTAAAGCATACTTTATACACGCAGCATTTTAGGTCCTGCAGCAGCAGGAACTATTGCCTATTCCTTTTTTCTATTGTATTTATGTCTGGGGTCTGTATGCTCAGTGCTCTGAGCAGACAGACCCCAGGACCAAACTCCCTTTTACCGAGATGGGAGGCGACAAGGTGGGAAAAATCTAAATAGTGACAGACTGCTAGACGCTTTGCTTATTAAAAGATTAGCATTTTCGTTCATTCCCTCGATCGCCGCTTGCGAGGAGCAGCTGGTTTTTTCTTTTCTGCTAGATCAGCATGACATGTTCTGTCTGCTGCATCAGGGATAAAGACTTGATAGTGTTTGTGTGTGTGTGTATGTGTGTGTGTGTGTGTGTGTGTGTAATACTTAGGCTCTGACTTAGTACACGTTCACGTAAAGTAACATTTGACAAAGGTAGGGTTATCAATAACTTCCGGGCAAACAGATCGACGGCCATAAAAGCGGCGCGTGCGAAACAAAACAATCAAACCATTATTTATAACATCGGAAGGAACGTAGCACCACTCATTAAAAAATTTAAACCCAACGAGTGCTACTACTGGTTTTTGTAAACTCACTTATTTCTCGATTCGATATAGGTACGCTAAGTCATAAATTAATTTAAATTTTTTATGTCTAAAGTTTTTTGTATCTAAGTATATAAAAAACCAAAAAAGCAGAGTAGAATCGTATTGGTCACCACCTGTCGCTTTTACCGATGTATTAGGTAGTAGTTAATATATAACGACATTATACCATGTATGTAAAAAAACCAAAGCTGCCTTTTCCAGCAACATATACAGGTTGTAAAAGTAAGATATCTATGTATTTGTTTTATTACAAATCTTCCATTACTCGTAGTAAAAATGGATATGATCATGGCAAGGGACATTATTTTGTGACATTTTATTTTCTTAACTTTACCAAATAATTTATTTTTGAAAACGAGCCCTTTCCGGTTATAAGCGAGTCTAAAACTAAATCGAGAGAGTCGAAGACGCTTGTATGTTGGACAGACGAAGCACACTACATCTCAACGGGTCAAGAAGTACATAACTGCAGTCAAAAATAAATATTGATAAATCAGCCATCGCGAAACATCTTTTACAAGCTGGAGTCAATCATTGGATTGAGCTACATTAATCCAAAATACTTGCGACTGAACGCCATTACATACCACGGTTAGTTAGAGAGGTGATTGAAATTAAGAAGCATCTCAATTCAATCGAGAAGACGGCTTCAAGTTATCTTGGACGTAGAATACAGTGATTGAGCTATGTAAAAAGTGTGTGCGAAAAACAATTCCCGAACGGACACCGTCAATGTTGTCTCAAAGGACTTATGCAACAATCGACGAAAAAAGAGGGTAGACCGATAATGGTTACCCTTGACAGCCGAACATCCATGGCAGTTCCTTAGTCCGCCAGCAACCATGACGGCAGAAGGGTTGTCGAAATATCTGGAAAAAAATATTTTAATCGCGGTGAGGCTCGTAATACTGAATCGAGAATCAATAGTAGCGTCATTTCTACAGCGGTTCGTTTATTAAACGGTCGTTTCCACACAAAGCAAACATATTTATCCGATTTGAACTGTAAAATATGCCGAGTTATACTGTTATTACAGGCAATATATCAAAATATTGTAAAAACGGGGCTTATTACACCCCCTGTTTACATGGGCATGTGTTTGTTTGCTCTCTTTCCGTGTTGGATAGGTTTTTATGTCGCGTGGCTAACGAGCGAGCTTTTTCATTCTATGAATATTTTTACTGAATTTAACTTTTATTAAATTATGTAATAGTTTTTAATTACAATTTATTAAACCCCGACAAAAAGAGGGGCTAAGAATGATGCTAATTTCTGCCGGTCTGTATGTCCGTATAGTATCGTAGCTCTCGAACGGATGGACCGATTTCAATGCCGTTTTTTCACGTGAAAGCTAGTTTCCTTGCGATGATTCTTACCCATGTATAATGAAAATCGGAGGGGCAACACTTGAAAGTTTGGGTTTTTTTATTTATCCAGAAAAGAAGAGATGGCGCTACGAATATCAATTGGATATAGTTCCGCTACTTATCACTAGAAGGCGTTCTTGAAATTTGAGGTTTTTGTATTTACCCCATAAATAAACTTGTTTAGTTGTTTTTTCACAGCCCTTTTTTGGGCTGCTAATCAACATCATATCAGCCACAGGGAGTCCACTGCTGTACATAGGCATCTCCCAAGGACTTCCAAAACGACCGATCTCAAGCGGCCTGCTAATAATGTTTTATAAAACAATTTATAGATACTTAGTGCCAATTTTGGCAATTTTGATACATACATACTTACACATTATCAAGTATGTTTCACTAACGAAAAAGAGGGAACCAAGGGTCATAAAACCAAAAACAATACAAACAAGCTATCGCCTATTTAGTTTCACGCCCTTTTACTTTGATCAATCCTTGTACTGACTTATATTATCCAACGACTTCAAAAAAGACAGACATTACAACAGTTCAAAATAATTATTATACCAAAAGGAGATATAATTGATCATAAAATATAAATAAAAAAGATATGTAACATTTATTTAGTGGCCGCTTCTTATGGGACGTTTTGGAAATCCTTGGGGGTTGCCTATGTCCAGCAGTGGACTTTCTTCGGCTGATATGATGACGATGATGATGAAGTGGGTATTCCATTAAAAAAATATACTAAAAATATGTTGCCAACAGACAATTTAACACTATGCATTTAAGGGTATTATACATACATATATGCGAATAAGGCTATTTTATTCGTACTCGTACACTGCCTTCGTGGTGTAATGGTTAGAGCGTTTGGCTCATACCCGGAGGTCGCGGGTTCGATTCCCAGCGGGGACAACGACTTTGTGTTGTTGTCCTAGTTTGGTTAGGACATTGTAGGCTGATCACCTGATTGTCCGATAAGTAAGATGATCCGTGCTTCGGAGGGCACGTTAAGCCGTCGGTCCCGGTCACTGTCTTTGACATTGGTCGTTACCTAAAACCATGTCAGAGGCCTTTAAGGCGGTTTAGAAACTCTGACACTAGTGTTAGTCACTAACACACACGATAAAGAAGTGGCCGCTTCCGATAGGTCGTTTTGGAAATCCTTGGGGGAGGCCTATGTCCAGCAGTGGACTTTCTTCGGCTGATATGATGACGATGATGATGAAGTGGGTATTCCTTACCAATACTTAAAAAAATTAAAAATATGTTGCCAACAGGCAATTTACCACTATGCATATAAGACTTAAAACGAATAAGGCTATTTTATCTGTTTAGATATGAAACAATTTACCACCCACGTTTATGCATTACTTATTATTTATTTTTACAAATCACGACTTTTAATCCCACAACTGCATAATTTATTTAAATGTATTCGCGATGATAATTAATTAATCATCGTATATCACGACGCCTCACTCTGTTCATGTTTTACCCAAATTAATGGTCCTCACGTCCCTGTGTTTTGCATATTGTTAATTTACGTACGGATTTATGATTGATGAGTTTAGATGAAGCAAAAGAGGTTTGTCAGGATCGTAGCAAGTGGAGGTCCATAGTCTCTGCCTACCCCTGCGGGAAACAGGCGTGATATTATGTATTATGTATGTATTTATGATAATTTTGATTAATAATTTTACAAGATTAATCAATCTTTAACAAAGCTATTGAGAGCAACAGAGAATCTAAATAAGCAACAATTTTTTGCTTATTTCTTCCAGGTATCCTAAAAAATCCGAATGACTAAACTGATTTAAATTTATATACTAGGTATGGGAAAAATCTAAAAGTTGAAGTTCAATTTTACATTATTTGTTTAATAATTTTACTTTATTAAAAATGCAATAGGTGGACTTGAAACCATAAGCTTAATCTAAAAGTTAACCTACTGGTGATGCTGAGAATAATAAAGTCTACAGAAAATATTATTAATATTAGTGATCATTTTACGTATTTTTGGATTATTTACTTTATTGTCATCATTATCATCATTTCAGCCGCATAACGTCCACTGCTGGACATAGGCCTCTCCCAAAGATTTCCAAAATGACCGATCAAGAGCGGCCTGCATCCAGCGCTTTCCAGCGACCCTGGTCAGGTCATCTGACCACCTTGTAGGTGGGTGCCCTATGCTTCGCTTGCCAGTACGCGGTCGCCATTCAAGAACCTTTTTGCCCCATCGGCCATCGGTTCGTCGCGCTATGTGTCCCGCCCACTGCCACTTCAACGAGCTAATCCGCTTGGCTATGTCAGTGACTTTTGTTCTCCTACGGATTTCCTCATTTCTGATTCGATCACGTAGGGAAACACCGAGCATAGCCCTCTCCATAGCGCGTTGAGCGACCTTGAGCTTTCTTATGAGACCCATAGTAAGGGACCACGTTTCAGAGCCATCTATCCATGAGGGGATATTGCCATACTCGCCACGCTTGGCAGGCGGGTTGGCGAGCGCAGTGGGGGCCACTATCGTACTTCCGACGCTGCTGCCCATCGGAAGTTTAGTGACGGGAAGAAATTCCTTTAGTCGCCTTTTACGATATCCACAGGAGGAAATGGAGTGGTTCTATTCTAGGCCGGAAACCACACAGCGACTTTGTACTTACTTACTCGTAAGTTATAATTTATTACGCTTGCGTTTTAAATTTTTGTTTCATAAATAAATTTAAAAAAGGGGCCATAAATGACGGAGTTCTAAGGTAACAAAAGTTAAAAGAAAATCAGTCACACCGAGCTGCGCCCAAAAAGAGCAATTCATCAAAAACAATATTCATTAGTAACGAAACTAAAAAACAATATTAAAAGCAAACTAACAGACTGACGGCCCCACAGGGACGCTCGTCGAGGACGGTTTGTTGGGAGTGACTGCTGGACAAGGGTTATAGATTTTTACCGACTTTGTAAACAGTTTTCTAACTTAATTTATAAGGAGTTAGTATCGAATGGTCGCAAACGTATATAAATACTCACCTAAAACGCTCATATTCTCTAAATCACCATATCGTGAAAAGCACCAAAGCTTGCCTATTGTCTGAAGACTTTACGTCAAAACCAATAGAATCAGCCTCGTATCAATCGTACCTTGACTATATACTTACACCGACTTTGTAAACAGTTCTCTAACTTTATTTATAAGGAGTTAGTATCGAATGGTCGTAAACGTAAATAGACTCAGTAGCAAATTGTCTAAAACGCTCATATTGTCTAAATTACCATGTCTTCAAAAGTACTGAAGCTTGCCTATTGTCTGACGACTTTATATCATAACCAATAGAGTCACCCACGCATCAACCGTTACGTATTTGACTATATACTTACATGGTGACATTAAATAAATAGTTTGTTAGGACCAACCGTTTGAATTGATTTATTCAAAAAGATATAAAAGTAACTATATTTAAATTAAATAACTTCTTCTCATGTACTGATAAATCTTATGGTTTAGAAAAATCAATAGAATAATTACTCGATTACAATCAAAAAACTCTCAGTTAACTTAACAAGTTATGGTAAAAATCAACCTATTGAAATACTGTTTTAGAAACAACAAAATGCATAATAAAATATAGTTTCTGATCAAGTTCGGAAGTGTATGAATTACAATTTAGTTATTCGAAATGTTTATTTTTTTTATTTTCTTTGTTATACTTATACCAAGATTAATTAACAATATGCACAAGTCTACTTTTTGCCAAGTTAAAAACTCTATAGAAATAAGTGTTTCGTGCACGATACGTGTTTATAACGAGAATGTCGACATATCATAAACAATTTTTCACCAACTTTTCATTAGACTAATTATTTACACCATTTTATAGCCGCTACAAAGCTAATTACGATTAATTAAATAAAAAAACACGTACCCTTTCAAAGTAATTAGGTTAAAACGCAATAAAAAAATTACGACCGAAAAAACTACAAAAAGAATTTATTTGCTATAAAAAGGAAACTTAAAAAAATATGAGATATTCCAGTTGATTTTTGAGTCGTTAGGATTAATAAAGGGGCTGTTAAATTAATTATTTAATCGCGGTTTTGAGGTTATAGTGTAAAAAACGTTGTGCCCGTAGCAATTGGTAGGAAACAATAAAAATCGTAAGCGCGGCTCGTTGATTGAGAAAGATGGTTTGCTCTGTGAGAACGTTCTACGCGGGATTATAAGGGCGCTTTATACTTTACGACTTTTTGGATTTTTACCCCCGATAAAAAAAGTGTTATAAGTTTGACGCTAACGTCTTTTAGTCTGTCCGTCTGTGGCATTGTAGCTCTCGAACAGATGGACCGCTTTCGACATTTTTACGTAAAAGCAAATTCCCTTGCGGTAGTTCTTAGATATGTCTGATGAAAATCGGTTCGGCCGTTTAAAAGTTATTGAGGGTTAATGCTTGAAAGTCGGAGTTTTCTAATTTACCTGGCAAATAATAGATGGCGCTACAGATTCTACAATTCCACTTAACATCTGTTGGAATATATAGTTCCGCTATTTATCACTAGATGGATGTCAAGGGATTTTTAATTTGCCTTCCAAGAAAACTTGTATTTGAAGACGACAAACCACGAAAACACACATCAGGCACCGAAGCACCACAGCCAAGGATGCAACCGGTAATTTACTAAGATAGAGAAGAGATAAAGTTGGTAAATTAAACTGACAGTGTAAAAAAGACAATAGTCCGATAGCCGAGTGACTCACTCATTCACTCATTAGAGACAAGCTGTGCTTTAATCAGTGAGAATAACATGTAATTACTGATCTTAGCGGTTGACTCAACTCTCGCGGAGGCTCTTTGACTAGTTGACTAATCGGACGGAGAACTTTAAAAGATTATTATTATTACCTCGATTTTTTTATTATCGCGCTTTTTTGATTTACTAGATTTTTTTCTATAGTATATTTCTTGTGGTATCCAGTAGACTAGGTATACACTCTCCTCGCTGGCCAGATAGGTTGGAGAGGTCTCATTGATGTTTTAGAAACCTTTTTTGAGCTTGTATTTCCTAAGTCACCTTGTACAACATCCACGAGAGGACTTGGAGTAGCTCTATTCTACAATTCGACTTTGACACCAAACAACACAACCGCTTTTAATATTTCTGTGGGATAACCTCACAAGTATGCCCTTTAAGGCCTGGATTAATTTCAAATAAAGAATTTTTGAAATTGTTCCAGCCGTCTTCGAGTAATCGAGCACCATACACAAAAAAATATTATATACAATGTACTATTTTATTAAGTACAAATATTTTAAGGGGTGATTCAGTCCATAATTTAGAACAACTTTTCCCAGTAAATTTTTATCGAAATACGAAAAAATAATTTTCATTTTCCATAGTAATGATATCACGTGACTACTTCGATTTCTATGAAAACCTAAATTTTTTTTTCCTATTTCGATATACATTTATTAGGAAAAGTTGTTCAAAATGATAGTCTGATTCACCCCTTAAAATATTTGTACTTAATAAAAAAGGACATTGTATATTCGAATTGATGACCTCCTCTTTTTGGAAAGTCGATTTAAAAGAGCCCGTACCATCTTTGCTGTAGAACTGTAGAGCAACTGTTCAGCATGCCATGGACAAATCAAGATTTAAAGAGCTGACTGCCAATCTTCAGGAATGAAGAGGCACCTAAAGAAGAAAGAAGAAGAACCATTTTCGCACCGCTCAGTACTTCGCACATTTTTGCTTAAAACGCAGCCTTAAAGTGGACCTTTTTTTGTTTGGTCTAACGTTTCAAATAGGACCTACATGTAACTCCTTCTTTGTATGTATAAGCGCGATAGTTTAAAAACAAATGTCTTATCATCAACACATGCCGTTTTAAATGCGTTTCTACGTACAACACATTAATTACCAGCTCATCAAGTAAGCTCGTTATTCATCAAAAATGAAAGAAAAATCTAGATTCTCAAAACTGTATCCCCAGCTCCCCAAGGAAGGGTGAATGCACTACAAAAACAAACATTGTTTCATCACCCGCATGTCATTATCTCCACTTAACTGATTATAACGTTAATTATAGCCGTCAGATTGCCAAGTTGATGACACAATCAATGTAGTGATCAGTCTTGATTAAGAAAATCGTAAAACGCTACTGTGGGAGTAAAAATTCTACAACTCTGATTGAATTGAATTGCACAGAATTTCTGTGTCGTCTTCGCACTGTTCCAGTTGCAGCTGCGGTGTTTTTGAGCCCTAGACCCTTACTCCAAAAGCGGAACGACAGCCGTACGCGCGACGAACCGATGGCCGATGGGGCAAAAAGGTTCTTAAATGGGACCACGTACTGGCAAGCGAGGCGTAGGACACCCACCCACAAGGTGGTTACGCCACGCACGACTCGCCCACCATGACGCTTAAAGTGGCTTATGAGTCTTGCGGCCCTGGGCTTTAACTGCTTAGAGCTGCAAAACTCAAAGTGCTCTCTATCTGCGCCGTCAGGGATAAAGACAGAAAGACGAGCATAGTTAGAATATCAAGTTGAGAAACTCGGTAGCCCGGCGAGAGTGCGCATTACTAGCGAATTCGCAAGTAAAGTGACACCGGGCGTGGTCCGCACTTGAATGGGTGACCACAAATGGCATAAAAAGTTCTTAAGCTCCTTCTGCTTTGGAAGGCACGTTAAGCCGTTGGTCTCGGCTGTCATCATTGTATGGCAGTCGTTAACTATGTCAGATGCCTTTCGGCAGCTTACACTAGTATTGGCCACTTACAGTGTTAATGTGTATTAACATAACTAAATAATTTATATTTGACCCGAGAAAACTCCCTTTTTAATCCCTAGTCTTTGTTCCATGGACTTGACTAATAATGACATTACTCCCCCAGTTTGTACTTGACTATACTGCTGTGTAGCTTTTAAAACGCAGTTACATGTTTTTTGATGATTTTTAATTTAATACTGAATATTAAAGGGTACCGTTATGTTATAAGGTACCAGGAGGTCACAACTGATAAATTGACAACTGACCTTACCCCTAACTACGCAACTGATTTTGATAAAATTTGTATGGGACCAGCTCACAAATTTTAATATGCGCTTTAAGAATAAAAAATAAAATCAGTCTAGGCTAGGCGTCTTCAAATAATTTATGACCCTTTATAAAAAAAAGATTCAGACTAATTGATAATCTCCTACTTTTATGAAGTCGGTTACAGAAATATATAAAAACTTTTGAAGTGAAAACTTCTTTAGCGGCGTTGTGCACTTTTTTTGGAATGGATAAAAAATCTAAAACTCGCGTCAGGACACGTGACCCTGATCGAAAATTCGTAAGACGGCGCAGGGCGCTTGCGCGAATGTTCGTGTGTGTTTATGTTACAGCGTGCTAATAAAATGTCATGTTTGTGTACGATAGCCCAATAAATAAATATTGTATTCTACCACATAAATGAGAGTACTTTTATACGGATAATTAAAGCAATTCGTGCAAAATTATTCCCTAATCATTCCAAAATATCAAAAATGCACAACGTTAATATTCAAGTTTTCACTTCTTCCGGCACTCCCAGAGTGCAACCCGTCGTTTTTTTTTTCCAACCTGACTATTCTCATAGAACAAAACCTCCATCATCCACACATCAATAAGCTGTAAGTAACGCCACCATAAAACAATCGGAGGGCTGAGCATTAACGATTTATTAATTACAAAACGCTAACACCGCATCCTGTCGTGTCACAGAATAAAACACTATGCAGAAGGTCAAGGTAGGTTTGACGACATCCGTGGCGTAGTGCGCACCATGCTAGTCCGCCATCCAGAGGTTCCGATGTCGATCCCCGGTCAGAGCAAGTAAGGAAATGAACTTTTTTTAAACTGTCCTGGGACTTGGATGTTTATCTTTATGTCGCAGTTGGATTGTATAGTCCGTTGTCTGACAAAAGGTTTTGTAAAATAGTTGAAAATCTTTTTATGGCATCAATGAATATTTAGCTCATAAGTAGACTGGTATCTTTTGATTGTTTGACTTAGTTATTTCGTAGTTTATTTCAGTCTGCTTGCAGGCTAAATATAGTGACTATAATTGTTCTGGACAGTATCCTAATATTATAAATGCGAAAGTGAGTTTGTATATTTGTTTGATTATTACCTCTTCACGCTTAAACTACTGAACCGATTTGGATGAAATTTGGTATGGATATAGTTTGAGACTCGGGGGAGAACATAGAGTACTTTTTATACCGAAATTCCGAATTTCCGAGCGAAGCCCTACAGCTGTGGGTACAGCTAGTATTCTATAATGCATTCTGGCAAATAAAGATTTCTGATTTCACATTTATACGATTAGAAGTTATATTTCTGTTTACGTTGATCTATGTCAGTGGTTGCGTGTGCACACATGCGGGTCTCCAAACAGTTTATCTGCGATCTACTGCCACCGACAATTGGTAAAAAAGGCCCGTCACTAAATTTACCGTAAATTGCTAAAACCGGCCGTTTACGATTTTAAAGATTGCTCTTTTTATGCGGGCTCTTGATTTTTTTATGATTGTTTTCCGTTGATGATCAATTTGATTGAGAATGGATGCTGGTACATGTGGTAACTAAAGGTGTTTCATACATATAATAACTAGCTGGTGCCCGCGACTTCGTCTGCGCAGACTTTAGCCAATGTGTTATTTTGATGTATAAGATATATTGTTGTCAAGTTTCATTAAAATCTATTGAGTAGTTTTTACGTGAAAGAGTAACTAACATCCATCCATACTTACAAACTTTCGACTTTATAATATTAGTAGGATTAGTTAATATAATTCTTTTTTGTTTCAAGTAAACTGTGAGAACTTAGCTCAGTTTGCGTGCTCGTTTAATAAACAATATGTACCATACTATCACTACGAACTGTCACGTCTTTAACCCTGGTGAAGCAGATAGTATTTTGGGTCTTATTTGCGGCTTTCAGTAAACAGAGCTCTGGGCCGCAAGATTTTGATGCCACTTTAAATCTGATGGTAGAATGATAAAGTGGCAAAAATGTTCAAAATAGTAAAATGTTGCTACAGACATTGTCTACTAACATGACTTGCATTTTCGACCGTTCCGTCGACCGGCTTTTACGATCTGCACGGGAATTAAAGCAGTTGGCTACACTGTAAGTTTTTTTTTTGTTCTCCCAGATAAGCATACGTGAAAGATTCAAGAGGTTCCGGGTTCGATCTCCGGTCAGGGCAAGTTGGGAAATGGCCTTTTTCAAATTGTCCTGGGTCTTGGATGTTTATTGGTTATAAAATATAGTATCATTAAGAGTTAGTATACCATAACACAAGTCTCGAACTTACTTTGAGGCTAGCTCAATCAGTGCAATTTGTCCTTATATATTTATTTAATAAAATCTTCATCACTGCCCACTACAACAGATGGCATAGCAACAACCCAATCATCAATATAAACTTCAAAATCAACAAATTCAATTAAACGCTCATCAATAAGATGCTATCGGCTGGCACATGGACCGACAAATTAGAGGTAAAAAATTGAATAACCCACTGGGCACCGATCGGCAATATCAATGACGCTTAACCCTAAACATAATCGACTTGGGGCCGAAACTACCTCGGGGACACTGGGACTGTTTTGGACGCGTAAAATTGCCGGGTATTTTTTGCAATAAAATTTCTCCCTTTAAAACTGGGGTCGCGGAGGCCCGCGCCGCTTAAGGGTTACTAGTTGGGTGAGTGAGCAGTAGTAACACCTTTGGAGTTGATAAGTAAACAATGTTAGGGGGTTTTTGGTGGATTATGTCAGCTTACAACAAAAAACGAATACAGCATTTTTTTTATTTAAAATTAATGCTGGCTAGGTTTAGGTTTGTATTTTTGGAACGTAGTTCCTTATTGCGCGTTGCGAAAGGGGGCTAGACGGAAAAAATTAAGACCAAAAGTTGTAACGACACTTTTTGCTATAGTTGGAAGCCGTGCGGCGTGCGCGGTTTCTCTGTCTGTCTCTCTCTCTCTCATAGAAAGCAAGCCAGTTTTCGTTTCGTCTTTCTATTTTGCATTGAACAGTGTGGTGTCGCGACGATTATATTTGTTGAGTGTATACAGGTTTTTTGTAACATATTAAAATATTATTATAACTTAAAAAAATTAAATTTTATTACAATTCATTCACTAATTAATCGAAAGGAACTTCGTTCCATCCGGGTGTCCCTTGACACCTCTTAAGTTTTTATATTATATTACACTTTGACAAACCTGGCCCGGGACCTTTTATCCCTACAAGTTAACTAATTCTTCTAGTATTGAAAAATGAAAAACATGTTTTTATTATTTAATAAGTTACTTATAATAACTTCTGTATATTTATACTATTTACGAGTAACTATACTTTTAAGTATAGTATCGTTTAGTTTTAAATCATAATCATCCAAGATTAAAACAAACATTACATTCAAAATAACTGACTATTTACAGACGGAAATCTTCAAAGTACTACCCTTGTAACCCTTGCAATGCCGTCACAAATTTTCCGCTCGGCGATTCCGCTTGTCGCCTAAAATACCCATAATTTTATTTATTTTATTTTATTTATTTTATTTATTTTTATTCATGGCAACAAACAGTCATGTACAGATTATAACAATGTTAGTAAAAGATGCTTATATGATAGACCTAACAGTGCCAGTTATTTAGGCATTTTAACAATTATTAACTTAATTAAGAATCCACTGTAGCAGACGCGAATGAACAGATGTGCCTTACTAGGAAAGAGAAAAACAAAACAATTTTTTTTTTAGGGGGTAACAGTTATAACAGTTAGGATAGTAGAACAGGTAACCTTTAAGATTTTTATAGGTAAAAAAATAAACCTGTATACAAATTGTAGCTAAGTTCCTATTCAGAGGTAATAGAGAAAAAAAAAATGTTTATATGTTTATATCTGTTAAAGGAAAAGTAGTAAATAAGTTTATAAACAAACAAAACTTGTTGAACCATTGCTACAACGACGGCAAGTTCTAATTGTAACCTAAGGGCTAAGTTTAAGCTTTAACTTATTCTTAAAAGTATTTAAGGACATAATAAAAATATCTAAATCGTTGAAATTATTGTTATATTCATTGGTGGAACGACATATAAAGGAATTAGATGTGTATATTTTACTTAGCTGCGGAGGAACGAAAACTGAAAGTGTATGTAAACGTGAGGGGCGTACCGGCAGACGAACACGGGCGACAAAGTTAATCTTGCCTAGCAGTGCAGAGGAGTCTATAAGGTTGTTTACAATTTTAAAGAGGAATGATATATCAGTCATTTTACGTCTATTGCAGAGCGACAGCAGTCCATATCTATTTAATGACTCATCATATGATTCAGATGGACAATTGTTTCTGTAATTAAGGTTTTTAATAAATTTCTTTTGAACTCTTTCAATTCTATCAACGTCCACTTGAAAACAAGGGTTCCACACCATAGAACAGTAATCTAAAATAGATCGCACAAATGAAAAATATAAAATTTTAAGTGTTGTAGTTTTATTAAATTCCTTACTAATTCTTAGTATAAACCCAAGTCGTCGAAATGCAGTATTTAGTATGTGTTCATAATGTAGTTTAAAAGACAATTGCGAATCCATTATTATACCTAGATCTCTAACGCTTGTAACTCTTTGTACATTTTTGCCGTTTACATTATAGTCAAAATTTATAATCTTTTTCTTACGTGTATAAGTCATTATGTAACATTTATCACTATTTAAAAACAATTGATTTTTAGAACAATACTCACATAATGCTTGCAAATCTTGCTGTAATTTTTCACAGTCGTCAGAATTTTTTATAACTCTAAATATCTTTGTATCATCAGCATACTGTAAATGATGACTGTGCTGAAGTACATGTCCTATATCATTGATATAAAGGGAAAACAGCAAGGGACCGATATGTGAACCTTGTGGCACTCCATCCGGCATAATTGATAAGTAAAGGAAAAGAAGACCGCCTTATACATATTTATGAGTAACCCAAAATTGTTACGGAACCATGTGAACAGGAGCACTTGCGCCTATTGCCGTCTCATTATGTTTTTAGGGTTCCTTTGTTATGCCGCTTTGATGTTTGAAATCGGCTGTGGATTTTCTTTCGTTTATATGATTTCGACGTTTTAGGGTTAATGGCGGGTGAACGCTTAGAGACATTTTTATTATGTTTTGTATTTTTATAAAAGATTTTAAAGAAAGAGAAGAAAGTACATGAAAAGTACTGACTAGCTGTTTCACCTCCCGAATAAATACTTGTACTCATGTAGTCGTAAAAGTGGAGAAAATGACACGCGAAAACCTTTTCTTTTAGTGTCTATTTTCTTATAAGTTTTGCTACTGTTACCGATTTCCATTTTTTAATCTGTAGACTAAAAAAATTGTAAAGTGGAGCTCTGGCTCTGTCTAATCTATAAGATATTTAGACGTGATGGTAGGTGTATTTTAAACAGTTTATAAGTCGAGGAAAAATTAAATTTCTTACTTTAAGTATCCTTTCTTAATATAAACATGACGCATAGTTTATTATTATTATTACACGCACTTAATTTATTGCTTTTAGCGGTTATAGAAAAGGGAACGAAGAAAATTAATACTGCTAATGTGTAAATAAATTAATTAAAACCTTGAAGAACTTTTAAATATAAGTTACATTTATCCTTTCAGAGTTGCTTTTATCCTTATAAAACGTAAGTAAGTATTTATTAAACAAAGAGCATTTCATTTATTTATTTCCTTACAAATATTTGTGTCAAATTTACTCGATTTTAATTAATTTATAAGACCATTTTGTAAAAAAGTCGTATCAAGTAAATAAAGAATCAAATTGAAGAAACTTGCACCGTGTAAATGGGCCTTTATTCTTATTATGACACACAAAAGTATTTACAAAGCCTACGGCAATGGATTATCGTCGTAAAGAAGGTTGCAACGACCCGCTTCACAGTTTATATCATGGTTTAAAGAAGGTGTTTTCGAGAATGCGCTTTGTCGCGCTATATTTAATTCCCAGCGCGGGTTTTTTGTTTTGCAACCCCCTTAATCATAAAAATTTATTCGTATTAACATAAAAATATTAATAGGTAATAAAATATTATCGTATTAACATAAAAACAATCAAATTAAAGAAAATTGCACCGTCTAAATGGGCCTTTATTCTTATTATGACAAACAAAAGTATTTACTTAACCATAAAAATTTACAAACCTTTGCTGAACATGTTCTTTCAGAATTGCTTTTATCCTTATAAAATTTATGTGAGTATTTATTAATCAAAGAATTTATTATAATAAGTGAGAATTAATTAAACAAAGAGCATTTCATTTATTTATTTCCTTACAAATATTTGTGTCAAATTTACTCGATTTTTAATTAATTTATAAGACCATTATGTAAAAACCTTATAACAAGCATATATAGAAGCAAATTGAAGAAACTTCCACCGTGGTAATGCGCCTTTATTCTTATTATGGCTCACAAAAGTATTTACAAAGCCTTCGGCAATGGATTATCGTCGTAAAGAAAGCTACAACGACCCGCTTCACAGTTTATATCGTGGTTTAAAGAAGATGTTTTCGAGAACGCGCTCTGTCGCGCTGTATTTAATTCCCAGCGCGGGTTTTTTGTTTTGCAACCCCCTTAATCATAAAAATTTACAAACCTTTGCTAAACATGTTACTTTTCTCTTTAACCGACTTTAAAAAAGGAGGTTGTCAATTCATCGCTACCTTTTTTTTAATGTATGTTCACTGATTATTCGAAGACGCCTGGACTTATTTCGAAAATTCTTTTTTTATTGGATGGGTACACTTGTCAGGTGTTCCCATAATTTAATATTTTTTTATTAAAATCGGTTTTATAGTTTGGGGTTGAAGTCGGTTTTTAGTTTTGAAAAATTATTTTAATTGATGAAAAAATAGATAAGGACAAACGACATAGATTAAACTAGCCCTAGTAAGGTGGTTTATGGGCTAAGCTCCACCAAAACTGAAAAGAGTAGTGCGGTCTTAAAAATAAAAAGAAATTTGTCATTTTTCGATTGTTGCTTGTTTTTGTGTGTGTAAGTAGACAACACTGGTGTATGATATTTCAAGCTGCCTAAAAGCATGTGACTTAGCTTGACGACTGCCATACAATTGGGTACTTTCCTAAGTCCAAAATAAATTATTTTGTACTAATAGAAATATAAAGCGTCGCAAAATAATGTCACTTGTCTTTGAACATATCCATTTCAAAGTTATTTTAAATTTATTATTGTACTAGCCGAAGCCCGCGACTTCGATCGCGTGGACTTTATGTCTCTGGAAAATGCTCATCAGGCTGAACAACTTTTTCTAAGGCGGCATTTTTATATCTCTTATAGTTTAGCTGGACCATTAGGGTTCTGCATCAGGCGTTCCATTTTCCAAAATCATTTATACCCTATATGTTGCCCAGGCTTAACAGCTATATAACAAAAAAGTTTCATTCGAATCCGTCCAGTATTTCCGGAGATTAGCGTGTACAAACAGACAAACAGACAAACAGACAGACAGACAAACAGACAAACAGACAAACAGACAAACAGACAGACATTTTTTTTTAAATTCTTACTCTATTACTACGTCTCCATCGCCCCCAATATTTTTTTGGAAATATATTTAATGTACAGACACACTTTTTTTACTATTTTATTATATGTATAGATTTGACTCCAAAAATCTATGACGTCACCTGCCCGTATTTTATACAAAATCCCATAGAAACTGTTTGTTTTGACGTTTAGAAAAAAGTTGCTGATTTGACTTGTTGGAAAATAGCGTATTATGACAGCCAGCACCAACGCGTTAACGTGCTTTCCTAGATTCTTTTTTTTAGGAAGGCACGCTAAGTCGGTCCCGGCTGTCATAATACACATAATTGTATGACATGTTAAACTAAAATTAGAATGGTAAAATAAAAGGCTTTTCCAGTGTTTAAAAAGATGAAATAACCAAACTTTTATTAAAAAAAAATCCCTCCCTCACGCCTTTGTCTCCAAACACTTGCCACATCCGCTGACAAACAAATCATTAAAACACCGGAAGCCACCGATTGTACGCATTACAGCCACATGGGAGTCGCGAATTAATATGATTTCATTCATTAAAACTTCTACCCGAGCGCTATAATTAGTATCATGCTGGTTATGATTCTGGACGCAGGGAGGTTATTTTAAAAAACTACATAATCTATATACGTATAATAGAACAATACAAAAAATGACTGGACTTACATTGAATCTCCAAAAAAGATATTTGGGGCGATGGAGACGTAGTAATAGAGTAAAAATTAAAAAAAAATGTCTGTCTGTTGAAACTAAGTACCATGTCTGATTGTACACGCTAATCTCCGGAAATACTGGATGGTTTCAAATGAAACTTTTTGTTACATACATACTATCACGTCTTTATCCCTAATAGGGCAGACAGAGCATTTTGGGTCTTGCGGTTCTATGCAGAGCCCAGGGCCGCAAGACCCAAAAGCCACTTTTAGCGTTATGGTGGGCGAGAAGATGGAAAAGCAATCAATACAGTGATGGAACTTTTTGTTATATAGCTATTAAGCATGGGCGACATAAAGGGTATAATTAATAACATCTGATGCAGAACCATGATGGCCCAGCTAAACTATAAGAAATATAATAACCGGCCAAGTGCGAATCGGATTCGCGCACTAAGGGTTCCGTACCATTATTTATAAAAAATCGTGTTTGTTATATGGGAGCCCCCCTTAAATATTTATTTTATTTTGTTTTTAGTATTTGTTGTTATAGCGGCAACAGAAATACATAATTTGTGAAAATTTCAACTGTCTAGCTATCGCGGTTCTTGAAATACAGCCTGGTGACAGACAGACGGACAGACAGCGAAGTCTTAGTAATCTTAGTAATAGGGTCCCGTTTTTACCCTTTGGGTACGGAACCCTTAAAAATGACGCCTTAGCAAAAGTTGTCCAGGCTGATGAGCATTTTCCGGAGTCATAAAATTAAGGCGAAAGGACGGATTTATTCTACACTAGCCGAAGCCTGCGACTTCGTTCGTAACTACATTACAATACTACGCGATTGACGAAGAACAAGCACCGATTGTTTTAGATTTTCCCATCGTGCATTGGTCATCGGTGCAGGTGCTTGCTATATCAGCAGTAATGTTTCTGGAAACTGAATAATTGTGTTCATGATTTCGTAAAGCTGGTCCAGGGATTCTACGTAACATGCTTACAGTTACACCATGACGCTAAAAGTGGCTTTTGGGTCTTGCGGCCCTGGGTTCTGCATAGAACCGCAAGACCCAAAATGCTCTGTCTGCCCCATTAGAAATAAAGACGTGATAGTATGTATGTATGTATGCTTACAGTTCTGGGGGTACTCCAAAAGCAGTACCCAAGACGGCCGTTATAGTGTCTAGCAAAATTGAGTACTAACGTATAATGATAAAGTCTAATTTGTTTTTTTTTAAATTTTGTATATGATTTATTAAGAAAAAAGAAATAAAAACAAATAAAACTAAACCAAACTAAGCTAAGCTATAAAATAAACTTATACTAAATTATGCTAATTAAAAAAATCTTATTTTGTCCATGCGGCATGGTTGCAAGAACGCTGGCTGCGTTTCCTCGCTGGATAGCAATGCTGATCCGTTGAGCGAAAAGCAGCCAAATTTGATTTGACATAAAAATAGGACGTCACTGTCGTACGACTAACGTATAATTTTAGGTAGTAACTCCCCTATGCTCTGCGAGGTAGCGTTTCGCAGCAAGAGTGTTGGAGTTAGGTCCTCTTTGGAATGAACATGACTGCACTTCTGTATAGTGGTCATCATGCTACGCTGTCACACCAGAGTTCCTGGGTTCGATCCCCGGTCAGGTCAACGTGGAAAATGATCTTTCTCAGATTGACCTGGGTCTGGATGTTTGTCTATACATGGTGGTTTTGGAGCCGAAGGCTACTTTATAGGCATCGTTAGTAAGACCTAATTAGCCAGTCAAAATAAAAATTCAAAAACAAAAAATGTTGACTAAAACTCGAAAGCAAAATTGTGAGATCAATTAGTAGTACCGTGCCATACACCGCTCGCCGGCCGGCGGAGGTCATCGTCTTCCACGCAGCTGTTTTGGCCGGCATAACTACGTGGTCTCGATCGAAAATCATTTACGCAACTTTTTTATCTTATAACATACAGAAATTTGGATTACGTATATGTATAGATAGAGGAATTTATTTACTATATGACATTTTTTTTCCAAAACCAATGAAAAGTCAGCGTGTATATGTATTTGTTATAAAATATACTATTGTTGAGGTATCCCATAACATAAGTATCGAAATTTCGCCGTCCCCATACAATTGCCCGGGCGGCTGCACACTTTAGTATGGATATGCAAACATTTTTTTTTACTGTTATTTTAATTTTAATAAGCTCTAGTGATCTAGTTTAGTCCATGGTTTGATTTATTACGGGTATATCCCTTCCACGTTGTATATTATTGGTCAAAAAAGGGTTAATATTAATGTATAAACTCTGATCCTATTCCTCTTTGTACATCTTACTTACCTATCTACTCAAACGCACAGCATAGCTAAGTACCTACTAGGGTATTATGAGTACCTATTATTTTATTTCAAGACAAAGTCTACTTTGTACGGTGCGCAGAAAAACATTAAAGCCCGCAGTGCCAGTGTTTCGCACACCGTACTTTAATTATACCAGGTTAATTAATACAAAACATTAAGATTTTGGCCATGAAATGAGCGGTTTCTATAGCGTATAGCGGATGGAATAACAGAAACATTTATAGTGTTTATCTCTAACGAGGTACAGAGAGCCAAGGGCCATACAACCAAATTAAGAAACCACTAGCTAAAGCTAAAGTTAAACCTTTTTCCATCTTCATTTTGGTACTATATGTCAACCCCCTCTATATATGGAGGTTTTTAGTGCAGATATGGATATGGTTGAACTAAAAAAAATCCGGCTCGTCCCTTTTTATATATTACATAATTAATATAAGTATTACATACAGACCGGAATCTCCTACGGTCAAGGCGAGAACGGGGAAGAAGTGCAAGGACGGAGAACGGAGACGTATATTGCGCGGGACCTTAGTACATTCTGTTCTGTATAAAATACTTATATTAATTACGTGCACATGTCTTTTTAAGATCAAAAGTCACTGATATAGCCCAGCGGATCAGCTCGTTGAATTGGCAGTGGGCGCGACACATAGCGCGACGAACCGATAGCCGATGGGGCAAAAAAGTTCTTGAAAGGCGACCGCGTACTGGCAAGCGTAGCGTAGGGCCCTGGTCAGGTCATCTGACCACCTTGTAGGTGGGTACCTACAAGATGGTCATATGACCTGACCAGGGTCGCTAGAAAGCGCTGGATGCAGTCCCGTCTTAATCGGTCATTTTGGAAATCTTTGGGTTAGGCCTATGTCCAGTCCAGCAGTGGACGTTATGCGGCTGAAATGATGATGATATGTCTTTTTAGATCATCTTTCGTCCTTTAAGTAAGGAATTATATTATAAGATATTGAAACATAAAACATAACATATTTCATGGCCCCACTATTAGGCCAAAGGTTAACTATAAGCAGGTAGTTCGTTCAAAAATCATTTGTTTTGTGAGAGGCGTTTTACTGTTGCGTTCGAGATGTTTACTTTTAATTCAGTCAAAATTTTATTTGCCCCTTTGTAGCAACACGCTTTGAAGCTTGCCTAAACACTTATTAAGATATTTTGATAATATGCGGGCTAGGGTCAACACATGACTAAAAAAACACTTTTTCACAATCGTCGATTTTCAAACGACTACAAAAAAGGTGGAGATTATCAATTTGTCGCATTACTTTTATGTATGATCGTCATCGTCATCATATCAGCTACAGGAAGCCCACTACTGGACATAGGCCTTCCCTAAGGATTTGCAAAACGACCGATCGGAAGCAGCCTACATCCAATTTTTATGTATGTTCACTGATCATTTCGAAGACGCCCGGACCGATGTAGATATTTTTTGTGTCGAAATGCGCATACTTTTTAGATAATTCAATCAAAATCAGTTATAGCTTGGGGATGAAGTTGGATTGGGCTGATAGATGACATTATTTTAATTTTGTATGGGTTTATTTTGTACTTTCATGTCTATATTCTTGTTCTTATTTTTTCTCATAAAGAAAAAAATAATAAAATGGGTAGTTACAATTTTATATACCTTAATATATTTCCTATGTATATAATTAAATGTGTTTACATGTTTGTAAGTAAATACACTTTTTAAATGTTACTAACACTAAGGCAAATTTAAAAATTCATCATAGGTTGATTTATCTTTCTGCTATTATTACAATACTTGGAAAATAAAGCACTGAACATAATTTAAATTTGCACACAGGTTTTTACTCTATTAAAAATCCTGACCATTTAAATTACACTTACATAAGAAAAACATTCTGCATATAACGACGAAATAACTGTGTGTTGTATTATTTCAGTTACGAACCTTGATATAAAATCTTTCAAAACATTTGAAAATGTAAGAACCTAATGTTAAAGCTAATATTTACTATAACTATTTCCAAACATATAAAAAAGAATTAAACAATACGCAAGACTTTAAAGTATTTAAAAACCCCATTCATAAAAAGTATCAAAAGTTAAAAGTTACAAGACACTTTCGTTCCTCTCTCCCAAATTACTGACTTGACGACACTTTCATCTTTTGACCGCGAATAAAAAAAGTGAAAAAAAGTTACGGCTTTTAAAAAGGCATCGCTGACAACCCTGCAAAATTACGGTTTAAATAAACACCGGGCTGGAACAATTTGCATCTAGATGTGACATTAGGAGAACAATTTTATCTTTTCGCAGTCGGGTAAGCTGACCACTCAAATTAGAGAGCAGGGGTTAATTAATACCCGCATTTTTTGAGGTCTTGGGGATACTTTCATGTCGGTAGCATCGTTAAAAAGTGTCATATAAACTGTTACAATTTTACTAGGGCAAGATTACGATAAGAAAGTGTAAGTTACTACTTTAATTGAATCAGTGAGTGAGTGAAGTAAAAAAATTATAAATAAATAAATATATAGGGACAAATTACACAGATTGAGCTAGCCCCAAAGTAAATTTAAGACTTGTGTTATCGGATACTAACTCAACGATACTATATTTTATAACAAATACATACCTATATAGATAAACATCCAAGACCCAGGACAATTTGAAAAAGGCCATTTTCCAACATGCCCTGGCCGGGGATCGAACCCGGGACCTCAGGATAGACAGGCTAGACCTGGCGGACTAGCATGGTGACCACTGCGCCACGGAGGTCTTCGAAAATAAATGACCATAAACTAAAATTTTGAGATTATTCTATTTTCCTTTCCTTTATCGGTGGTCACTGAGGACTCTATAATTTAGATATTATGTTTAAAATATATAAAGGTCATCGGATTATAGGCATATGAGCAATACGACGTTTATACGAGTATTGAAGAAAGTAATATTCAGAATTTCGAAAGACCCAACTTCGGAAAATAATATTTCGACGAACATTATTTCGGCAGAACGCACACTCGACTAACAATAGTCCGGGAGATCTTACTTCGACAACACATAAGTATGTCATTGAGTATCTAATCGGAATTTTGTGAAAATATATGCTAAAATTATTAAAACAACATCACTATTTTAATTTCTTTTCCCTCTACTAGCTAAACATCACGCTAAAACTGTAAAAAAACGCACCATCAGCTTGGTATAATACTAGTTTCAATTCTAAGTAATGTAAATTTACACCAAACTAAGTATTTTTTTCTTGCTCTTTCAAAAGTGAAAGGGCTCTAGCCTAAAATGCTATGTCTGCCTCATTAAGGGTAAAGACTTGTATATTCAACTAAAGACCACAAGTCTCCAAGTCTAGGCATCCTAGTCACTGATGTCAACGACCGCTTCTCCTCACATATGGCGCACACTTCCTGTCATCTCACTTTTTTACTCTTAGATACCATGTGCTAATAATCTGCAGGCTAATCGTGTTTCTCGCTGGTATAATTCTCGTTTTAATGAATGTAACACAACTACCGCGAGATTACATATGCGTATTTTAAATCTATTTTTCAGCCATTATAATAGACTAGCTGTGCCCGTGGGCTTCGCTCCACGTGGAAAGGGGATAAAAACTATCCTATGTTCTTCCCTGGGTATCAATCTATATCCATATCAAATTTCATCTAAATAGGTTCAGTGGTTGAAGCGTGAAGTGGTAACAAACAAACAAAAATACAAAATCACTTTCGCATTTATAATATTAGTAGGAAGTAAGATAGGATATTATTATTCATTAGAATAGAATAGAATATGGTTTATTAGCGAAAAATTTACAAATCATTAATCTTAATCCTGCTGGGTTTAAGGGCTCTTCCAATTAAAGGCAAGAGGACGAATACGGCATGGCTGGGTAGCATTCAGGAAGCAACACGGATAGCGTCTTCTGGTCCATACCTCAGAGCCTTAAGGGGATACCTGTGAGTGAGAACGTGAAGCTTTCTTCGTATATTAGCTAAAAGTAGCCGTATTTTGCAAATGTGTGTAGAAAAGCTTTACGTTCTCACTTTAGACTGTAAACAGTAGTTCATGAAATAGTTTGAAGGTTGTAAAGGGATTGATTAAGACAATATTTTGAATGATATCTCCGTTTCATTTTAAATGTTTTAATGCTACCCAGCACTGGACTCTGGAAAATTCAGGTAGCCCCTTAAAATATCAGTACCAGCGTCATGTCCCAACCGCTCAACCCGTTGTACTAGATCGAATAGATAGATAAATTGTTTTTAGGGTTCCGTACCCAACTCCGCTGTCCGACTGTCCGTCTGTTCGTCCGTCCGTCTGTCCGTCTGTCTGTCACCAGGTTAAAGTTTGCAATACTTAAATTTTTCGGGATCTACTGCTGCCCCTATTTAAAATAAATTATTTGACTGAACTACGTTAACAATTTAAAGTGAGAACGTAAAGCTTTTCTTCGCACTTTGCGAAAAACGGCCACTTTTTTAAACGAATTGATTCATCTATATAATTGATAACCTCCTTCTTGTGGAGTTATTATTGGAATTTTGTTGATAAATTTTTTTGACTTCCACTTTATGTTAATAACATTTTTTCTTAAAACTATGTTAGTAATGTTGTGAATACATACATTTATTTAACAGCTTTAACATTTGGAGCACAGTATCTGCAGTACGAAAATGAAATAAAGCAAATCTATAGTTTAACTGCCTCCGTGGTGTAGTGGTTAGAGCGTTCGGCTCATACCAGGAGGTCGCGTCTTCAATTTCCGGCGGGGGCAACGACTTTGTGTTGTTGTCCTAGTTTGGTTAGGACATTGTAGGCTGATCACCTAATTGTCTGATAAGTAAGATGATCCGTGCTTCGGAGGGCACGTTAAGCCGTCGGTTCCGGTCACTGTCTTTGACATTGACATTTAAAAACTCTGACACTAGTGTTAGTCACTAACACACACGATAAGAAGAAGAAGAAGATAGTTTTCCTACAAATCTCAAGTACACCTACTTACATAACGTCCGCGCCCGGCAGTCTGTCGACGAACACATGTTGCTGCTAATGATCTGTGGCCGCGACAAGTGTTTCTATTTTTTTTTTACTACAGCGTGACTTGTGAATTGACAGACACGGCACTTTAAAAAAACTTAAGCTTTCATTTTATTTGTCTATCTACTGAACTTTATCATCCGACTTTCACATTAAAGTGAGAACTTTAAAAAAAAGGAGGTTATCTAGTTTTTATGTATGTTTATTTAATTTTTACATCACGTTTTAGGAATTATAACTATGCAAATCATATCATATAAAGAGTACCTGGGCGACCGAGCTTTGCTCGGTTACATCTCAAACATTAACAATTTTTTTTTAAACTTGTCTAAAAACAATGCAAAATAAAAAAAAATATATAAACTTAAACATAAAAAAAAAGTAAGTCACCGAGTGGGATTCGAACCCGTAACACTCTTTCTAGCGGTCGCTATCCTTAACCACTGAGCTAAATCAAGGCGGTCGCGGCGCGACGAAATTAGCAACCATATTCTGCGTGGAAAGAAAAACGCATGAAAACTCGAAAACACGCGTTTTCACAAACATAAGACTAATCTAGATCGATTGTTTACCCCCGAAAACCCCCATATACAAATTTTCAGCGAAATCGTTAGAGCCGTTTTCAAGATCACAGAAATTTATAAATATATATGTCGCAGTTAAATTGTATAATCCGTTGTTATTCAAAAACTCTAGCTGTTTTGCATTACAGCTCGGTTTTGTAAAACAGCTGAAAATAATTCAGCTCGATTGTCAATGAGTGACGTAATTACGTTTAACAAAACAACTAACTTTGACATGACATATAGGGTTACCATTATTAAATAAAACTGTGTTACCAAACAAAATAATGTATGAGGGGTCAATAGTTGTTTTTTATTATTTTTATATTATTCGTGGGATGAAAATAAAACCTAAATTCAACTCCTTACTAAATAATTCAGTCTCCAACATTATAAAACACCAACGAAAAATGATAATCAGCTCGATGCGATTGGATATTGAAATTTTATATAAACCCGACAACTCAATGGCGGAGCAATTTATTACGATCTATTGATCCACGTGAATTTTGCATTTTGCCAGAAGGCGGGCGTCGAAATAACAATATGGGAACCAAGCTAAACGTCTACTTCATTCTTTTCAATCATTTGCAGTCCGAAATCACAAACGATGACCCCGATGTCTCTCGACAAAAAACAGCTTAGTCCCGGAACGTGGCGAAGAATTTACTTTATACGGCCATATTTGTTATTATGACACTGACACTTCACAAGCCCCAAGTGGCAGAATTCCGAACTAATCGTTCTACAATCTTACGTCAGCTAGTTTGTGAAACGTAACACATTGGACGATCTAGCTAAATAATTTTCAGCTGTATTACAAAACCGAGCTGTAATGCCAAACAGCTAGAGTTTTTAAATAACAGCAGATTATACAATCCAACTGCGACATATATATATATATATATATATATATATATATATACAAGAATTGCTCGTTTAAAGATATAAGATTTACTATTATGCATCTAAATTAAAATTGGTGGTAAACTCACGGCGTAAACGTGGGCACAGGTATGGCACTTCTTAAAAGCGCAGTATCATTTTTGCCAATTACTACTACATCTATACTATACACACTATATACTATGCACACTGCAATGTGTGTGTTCGCCCGCTCAACACCCTCGACTAGGCGAGACCGGGGGAGAGGTGCGATTACGGGGGACGGCTTTAAGAGATTCCGTTCTAAGTAATACTTATATATTCTGTGACATGGGTTCGCATCTCACTCGTGGCGAAATTTTTCATCACATGTTTTTTATTTACACATATAAAATCAATGGCGTATCGAATCCTTTCTAGTTCTATAACAATGCTAAATAATAAGTTATGAATGAACGTCGCAAATAGACGACCACGTTTGCGCGACCGTTGGTTGCAACATCTTGAGCATGAATGTAATCATACTCTTTATTTTTTGTAACTGGATATGTGTGAAGTTGTCCAGTTCGTACTTAGTTTATTGTAAAATTACTTGAATTAATTTTTGTTTATCGTGGTTTTTTGACTTGACTGACCCATGCTAGGCTTGGAGAAAAAAAAAGGTAAAATATACCTGCTGCTTCTCTGCCTGGGCAGTTTGTAGAATATGGGCGAGAATCACGACACAATAGACACATTAAGCGAGCAGCAAAAACAAGAAATATGGTATTTTTTTTACTGGCTTCCAAAATAAAAAATATTAATAAATAAACATATAGGTGACCAATTACACAGATTTATCTACCCCTCAAGTAAGTTCAAAACTTGTGTTATGGGATAATAACTCAATGGTACCATATCTCATAACAAATACATATATAGATAAACATCCAAAACTCAAAAAAAAAAACAAGAGAGTTTGAAAAAGGCCATTTTCCAATTTGATCTGACCGGGATTCGAACCCGCAACCTCTGAGTGGCGGACTAGCATGGTGACCACTACGCCACGAAGGTCGCCAAAAAAGGAGGAGGTTA
The DNA here is from genome assembly GCA_963555685.1 of Acrobasis consociella. Lineage (NCBI taxonomy): Eukaryota > Metazoa > Arthropoda > Insecta > Lepidoptera > Pyralidae > Acrobasis > Acrobasis consociella. The sequence goes on from OY743106.1 coordinate 4,638,560, forward strand.
TCAATTCGTCACGATCTTTTATTTATTTTTTTTAATATAGAAAATTTATCAAAATCGGATGTGTAGTTTGGGGGTAAAGTCGATTTTTAGTTAAAAAAATTATTTCGATGAAATGATTAGTGTCCTAGACTCCTAGAACCATTTGAAATCAAAGATGTGTTCTTTACAATGCAAAACGAAACGCATCAAAACGATTCAAATATTTAGTAAAATGAACCTTGGGTGAGCAAAATTAAAATCCCCCGTCCTAATCGCCCCCATTCAAACAAATGATCACCGCACTGCAGTTAATATAAAATAATCGCATAGAACCTTACCATAGCAGTATCTCTGTTTACTACGTTTTAAAATTCACAGGGTACATTTACACACAAATGGCCACTCAAAGTCTGGATACCTGCTGTTTGTTTGGTTTGTTCTCTTAAGATCCATTTTTGACCAATTATCAAAAAAGGAGCAGATTGTCAAGTAGTTCCTTTTTCTTTTATGTATGTTCACCAATTATTCGAAGACGCCTGGACCGATTTTGAAATTTATTTTTGTTAGAAAGGTGTACTTGTCAGGTGGTCTCATATTTTTTATATCGAAATCGGTATGTTTTAGCGGAGTCGGCTTTTAGTTTTGAAAAATTATGTCTTAGTAATTAGTATGTAAATGATCACCGCACTGTAGTTAATATAAAATAATCGCATAGAACCTTACCATAGCAGTATCTCTGTTTACTACGTTAAAATTCACGGGGTACATTTACACACAAATGGCTACTCAAAGTCTGGATACCTGCTGTTTGTTTGGTTTGTTCTCTTTAGATCCATTTTTAACCAATTTCCAAAAAAAGGAGCAGGTTATCAAGTCATCACGACATAAATATATTATTTTTTTATATTTGTTCACCGATTATTCAAAGACGCCTGGACCGAAGGGTATACCTGAATTGTCGGGGGTCCAGTAGCGCCCTCATGTGAAATAAATCACTTGAAAGTAAACGGATTTGCGAAAAACGGCCGCTTTTAGCTAATGTGCGTAGAAAAGCTTCACGTTCTCACTTTAAATTATAAACAGTAGTTCATACAATAGTTAAAAAGGTTATCTAGGGTTTGGTCAAGACAAAATTTGAAATAATATCACTATTTCCTTCCAAATGATTTATTTCAAATGGGGGCGCCAGTAGACCCCGGAAAATTCAGGTATGGCCTTAAATTCTTTTTTTTGGTGAAATGGGGTATACTTATGGGGTGGTCTCATTTTTGATCATTTTCACCTGGATCTTAATCAAAATTGGTTTGTATTCAGGAGAACTCAGTTTTTAGTTTTGAAAAATTATGTCTAAGCATCATCATCATCCGATCGTATTTTCCCGGTTGCATCCTCAGCAGTAATGCTTCAGAGCCTGGGATCCGCTACCTAACCTAGGAGATTTAACGAGGTTACTGGTTTTTCACAGAGCGTCTGTCGTTTGACCTTCGCAACCCAAAGGGTAAACCAGAACCAACCCTTATGTAGGTTGATGATCAAACGCTAGATGGCGTTTGGGACCCAAAGTTTATACGTGCTTTCCGAAACACGGAATCATATTTCTTTTCGGATAATCAGGTGATTCAAGCCTGCAATATCCTAACCAGACTGGAAATAACTTTTCACAAAGTATGCTTCCCAGTAGGATTTGAACCCATGACCTCCGGGTTTGGTTACCGCGCTATCAAAGTTAAACCTTTTTTATCTTTGGATATTTTTGTTGTCTTTCAAGCATTTATACAAAAACTAAAAGAAACAGGTCTACTAACTTATTTTCCTAATAGAGTGACATAAAGAGTGTTATACTTTTGTCTGTTTTTTTGTTATATGTTTATTAATTTTTGAGATCCAAGTGGAACACAGGATTTTGTTCAAAGCTATAAAGGCAACAGCTTATTAACTGGGCTGAATGAAACGCATAAACCTAATTTCCCAAGTATGGCCACTAGGCTACATAATTTTCTTTACAATAATAAAATAATTAATAAAAAGGTACGCAGGTAAATTAAATAAATGATAAAAACTAATTTATTTATAACAAACTTTATCTTTACATAATAATAAAACAGTAAAAAAATGTGTCTGTACATTGAATATATTTCTAAATATTAATATTTGGGGCGATGAAGACAAAGTAATAGAGTAAGAATTAAGAAAAATGACTATTTGTTTGTTTTTTTGTACACGCTAATCTCCTGGAATACTGGACGGATTCAAATTAAAAACTGATTTTGGAAAATAGAACACTTGATGCAGAAACATAATGGTCCAGCTAAACTATAAGAAATATAAAAATGACGCCTTATCAAAATTGTTGTCATAGCGGTAACAGAAATACATAATCTGTGCAAATTTCAACTGTCTAGCTATCAAGGTTCATGAGATACAGCCTGGTGACAGACAGACAGTTGGACAGAGGAGTCTTAGTAAAAGGGTCCCGTTTTTCCCCTTTAGGTATGGAACCCTTACTGACCAGCTTCTCCATCCGAGCAGAACATAACATATACTACCTAAGGAAATGGGTTTTAACCTTAATATTTGAATTTTGAGGTAATTACAGCAAAATCATTCGAAAAAGCTCCTTAACACTTAAATTCGGATTCGGACCATCGTTTACGAGAGAACCCTTAAATCAAACTCTTGGGAGTTACGATATCTCTCTCATTACCATAATACACCCTCTATTTGTGTGAGAGGGACAGAAAGTTTTCTTTATTGCTTTGACGAAGAATAGGAAATCAGTGCTACGAAATGTGTAGGCTGTGCTACGAACGCTACGAGTTGCTACGATTTTGTAGCTATGTCGTAGTACTTATGTTTCTGTTACCTATCGTCTTATACAACACATATTGGATCTGTGGTTTGTTTCATTCTGGTCTGGAAGAAAAAAAAAATTTGAATATTTGAGCTGCTTCTCTGCCCGTGCAGATCGTAAAAGCCAATCGAGGATGTGACAATCTGAATTATGTTAACAACCTTTCACTATGTGGTTCCATTTTCCTGTTAGGGATAGGAAAGTGACTGTATGTATATGTTGACCATGATACTGAAAGAGATTCTCCAAGAGACATGTAAGTACTAGATCTTAAAACATGTCGTAAAAAAAGATTGAGTTAATTTTCTCCCAAGTTTATTTCAAACCGATCGGTTAAACGATTGTTAGATGAAAAGTTGGGAACATATATAAATATAAGATATATACATTTTTGTTATTTGTATTACAGGACTTATCACGATTAATATAATATTTTGGCAGATATTTCGACGACCCTTCTGCCGTCACGATGAGCAATCATTGTGACCGTGAAACTCTATAATCATACATAAATAATTTTACTGGAAACATACGCTAATAAGATAGAAACAATTAAATAATATCTGACACAGTAATTAAAATTAATTAATAAAATAATAGCTTTGCTATATTTATCCTAAAATTAACTAACTAAAATAAACTTAATAAGATTGGTCGTAAGGTGTGTCGCGAAATCACAATTTAGGCGAAGTATTTATTACTTTTTGTCTATAATTTCTTTATAGAACATCATTTTCAAACCATAATAAAATAATATACTGTATCCCAAACATACAATGAACAGTCACGAAACAGTCGACAGGTGGAGCCACGTTGACAGCCAGCAATCGAGGGGGCGATCAAAACAATGGGATTTACTCGAAGAGATTATACTGGGATAATTTTTGTGCCCCGAAAAATTTTTCCCCGAAAATTTTCCTGAACATCCCACGCGAAATTCGACTTTATTGTTGGTTAATAAGGTAGGTTGTAGTTTGATGGGTTGTCCACGGGAATTTCATTTTGTTCCGAATAAAAATATCCCATACGACGGCTTTGCTTTATCATTGCGAAGCGGAGGTGTAATTAGTTTTCGCAAAGCAAGCCTGCGGGACTATTCTGGATATTGACATAGATTATATAGACCCCCGACAAAAAAGACGGTTGTTAAGTTTGACGCTAGTGTCTGTCTGTCTGTGGCAACGTAGCGCTCCAACGGTTGTACTAATTTCGACTCGGTTTATTTTTACATGAAAGCAACTTCCCTTGTGGTGGTTTTTAGCTATGTTTGTAAAAATCGGTTCAGTCGTTAAAAAGTTACTTCTTTCTTTCTTCTTTCTTATCATGTGTGTTAGTGACTAACACTAGTGTCAAAGTTTTTAAACTGCCTTAAAGGCCTCTGACATGGTTTTAGGTAACGACCAATGTCAAAGACAGTGACGGGACCGACGGCTTAACGTACCCTCCGAAGCACGGATCATCTTACTTATCAGACAATCAGGTGATTAGCATGCAATATCCTAACCAAACTAGGAAAACAACACAAAGTCGTTGCCCCCGCCGGGAATCGAACCCGCGACCTCCGGGCATGAGCCGAACGCTCTAACCACTACACCACGGAGGCAGTTTCGTTTCAAAAAGTTACTTGGTGAAAACGATTCAAATTTTGTAATTTACCTGACAAATAATAGATGGCGCTTCGATATCAACATTTATTGTAGTTCTGCCACTTATCACTAGATGGTGTCGTCAGGGGTTTCCATTTGCCTATAGCAAATAAACTGGTTGAATATATGGCGGCGTGAATTTATCATACTTACTGCGTATTTAATTTTCAACCATGAACTACTTGCCAATGGAAGTTATTTTACCGTGTTCCTTGAATTATCATTCTTAGGGTATTTTTAACCGAGTTCCAAAAAAAGGAGGAGGTAATCAATTCATCGCGATCTTTTTTTTATGTATGTTAATAGAAGGCGTTTGGCCCGGTTTGATAAATTCTTAAATTTTTTTTCTTTGTATGAAAGGGCATACTTGTTAGGTGCTGTTATTATAAGGTATATATTGTTGTAAGGTTTTTATTAAAATGAGATGTGTAGTTTAGAGACATTATCTAGTATACACTTTTTTTAGTATAGATTTCTCGATATTGGTTGAATGTGATTTTAAAAAATTTGGAGTTATGATTTTGTAAATTTTATGAATAAAATTTCCTCAAGGGAAAGACTAAAGGACCAAGAAAGAGCTATGTTGACCTACTGAAAGATTAAGGCGGAAGATCGAGAATTTTCGCGGTTATTCGAACCACAACAGCCACTAAATTTATTTTTATGTACTTACAATTATTTATGTTATTTTGGTAAAAGCAAGAAGAAAAGATTTTTTGTTTTTGGAACATCACATTTCTCACACCAACGGTCTACGAACAGTAACCGCCCAAATTTACCGATTACCAAAATGAAAAAAAAAAACAACTTTATGAAAAAAAAACAAATCATTATTGATTATTAAAAACATTAACTAAGTAGGTCTAACTCATATTTATAGGTAATGGCTGAGACACACTTAGCAAAAAAAAAAGTACTAACTGTTTAATTTTTATCAGCATTTTTTCAAATTAAGAATCCAGAATAGCTGCCGTGCCGGATTAGCAGTCGGTATCCGGCGTTCCGGGAGTCCCGGTGAAAAATTGAAGCGTTCATTGTTTTAAATGTCCGCACGTGACGAGCTGGGGGTTTCATTCGGCGGACGTCACCGTTTGGGGGATCATTGTATCATCTTCCGATGACTCTGTGAACTGTACTGTTTACAAATTTTATTAAAAAAAGGTTTATAAAAAATATCGTTTTTTTTACGAGTATACTACGTGTAAACATTATGAAGTGCCTTTTTCATAGTATTTTTAAGTCTTATTTATCCAATTTACATAAATTTCATATAATACCGTGTGGTTTCCGGCAGAGTATCATAGGACCACTCCAAGACCTCCCGTGGATGTCGTAGAAATTCGGAAATATAAGCTAAACAAAGCTTATAAACATCATTGTAACCTCTCTAACCCGTCTGGCCAGCGAGGAGAGTGTAGGGAGTCCTCTGGCTGTTTTGTGCATTTGTAAAGAAACAATGTATGAAGCTTATTGAACAAATGTATTTTATTTTTAGTTACATACTTAATTTGAGTATAGGTTAGTATTAAAGTAAGCAAACAATTCTTGTGATTGGAAATTTAATTCATGGTCATGATCAACGATGGTCAATATCTTTCAAATGTAAATTATTTGAATTACCAAAATATTAATTAAGCCTCGAAAGATATTGATCGCAAGATCAAATCAAGTTTGTCTAATTTCTTAGTTATCATCATATAAACAATATGATTAATTTAATATTTATCACAATTGATTATTCACAGTTTACCTACAGCGATATTAAGTCATTCTTAAATGTTTAAAATACCATTTTTAATTATTTTTTTTGTAAAAAATTGAACATTTTTTAATATTTTGTCTCTACATATGATTTAAACAAAATATGAGATCACAAAATAACTTCAAGTCAAATGGCAATAATGAAAAATATTATCAAAAAAATTCTCACGAACAAATGCATCGGTGGCGCGATAAAATCCATCACGAACCATATTATTGTGTTACCTATACAAAGTGATTGTCACTCGAGGCACATGGCGGCGCCAGGGACGCTTGGGGCGGGGCCTCCGATACCACGCCCACAGAAAAACGGCGATAGCGATAAGGTCGAAATCAGTATGGAGATTCACGAGATTTTCGGCTTTACCGAACAGAAAGCCGAGAAACGCGGCCCAAGTGTGTGCCGGCCTTAATACATACTCGCAACCCGCGCCGGGCGCACGCACCGCGATCCAAATTTAAATTTCGTACGGACATTCCAAAAACATTCTGTAGTTTTTTGATATTTTTATTTATGGCCAGTGTGAATAGTAGTAAGGCATTTTTTAATTTTTGACAATGGAAGTTAGTGCTATGCCGCCTATGCCGCTGGACTTTTCCATGGTGAGGAGTGGAAGTGGTTCTCCTGGAGCTATGAGGGAAGGGTCACCGAGGCCGGTGTCCAATAGCGCCTTCAGAGTGGTGACGCCAAAAGGTAGGATTTTTTCAGTGACTTATTTTTTTCAGTTTTGTTTTTTTTTGCGATAAGAAAAGTTACACTATAATCAGGCACTTGAACGAGTTTATATTAGTTATGTTTATATGTTGTCACTTTAAGTTACTATAATGTATTTATCGACATCTTATTGATATTTAAACTTTCCGTGTCCTGTAAGAAAGTTCCTGATAAACTTTTAAGTTACTACTTTCTCAGATTTGACATATACCGAAACAATATTAATATTTTGTAAAATTGTATTAATAAATAATGAAATAAAATATTTAAAACCAAGCTAAGGCGACTTTAGGTTGATTAATTCAATTACACGAGTAACATACATACTTACTTACTCACTGGTTTTTATCATTTATGAATTAAGGCGAATATAAGTCAGAAGTGGCGACCTCATTTGAAATAAATTGTTTAATCGAAAATATGGCAATAATTAACATTTTGCTTTCTTACATTAGATAGACCTTTAAATCGGTATAGGTACCTAATTACCTGTAATTGACTATTGAAAATAATTTGTAATATGTTTTGGGCTTTTAATCTAGTAATAAGTATTCATCAAAACAAAACGCAAATTAATTTTTTTGTCTCCGTGCCAAAATGTGGAGTTTTATGCATGGGGTGGCTAATTTCTATGATCTGAAACTTTTTTCTGTCATCGCTTTCAGTAAATTGTCATAATCAGTATTTATTTATTTATCGCCCTCAGTGTGTAAATATAAATTTATAATACATTTTCTACATTTTAAAATTAAAATCCTTATTAACCGACTTCCAAAAAAGAGGAGATCATCAATTTATCGCGACCTTTTTTATGGATTTCACTTTTCAAAGACGCCTGGAGCGATTTGGGAAATTCTGTTTTTTTAAGGGTATAATTGTCAGGTCACCTAGAAATTTTATCAAAATCGGTTGTGTAGTTTGGGGGTGAATTTTTAGCTTTGAAAAATTATATTAATAGAGTTCTAGAGAGATTTAAATTGAAAAGTACAGGTAACAGGTTAAGGGCAGCGGCGACCTTTTTGTGTGATTTTTATACCAACCAACCCGTCTACCCAACGTGGTAATTTCAACCTAGGTATATCTAACACAGACTGATAAACAGTATATTAAAAAACCCTGTCCGACCCGTTAAGGTAATGTCGGGTAGCTTGTGTAAGTTCGATTTATCGGTTTCTCCCTCCCTGAAATAGCAAAATAAATCTGCAGCAGCATACAAAATTAAATACCTACCGTTTCAAAATTTGTAAAGCTGCAGATTTTTTTTGCAATTCATTGATGGGAGAAACCCATACATAGAACTTACACAAGCTACCAAATATCACCTTAACGGAACGGACAGGGTTTTTTTTAAATACTGCAGAGTAAAGAATTTAATTTAATTATTATTTGACTACGTTTAAAAATAACGAATTATATTAGATTAACCCTCGTGCACTCGATATCAGTCACGGGGGACCCAATTGACAGTTTTACCCTTCGGCAATGATCATCAGTAATTATTGCATTGGGTTCAACATTGTTAAAAATACAAAAAAAGATACTCGCCATTCATTTCTGTGATATTGAAATGATTTAATGTATTTTTAATAGAGGGCAAAAATAATGTGATTTCATCAGAACAATATTACTGCTTGCTTAAAAGTAAATGTCTACACCTAACAAACATTTTGTTTAAAGTAAGTATTTCATTAATTAGGTAGGCATAGCTTATATGCATATTTAAGGATGGGGAAATATAAAATAAATAATTAGCTTTGATGAAACTGAATTCACTAAAAATATCCTAAAAATTATTGAAACTGTAAAATAAACAACAGCTGCGGATATTTTTTTTTAATAATCATGTGGTTTTAAGGAAATAGGAATTATAGTTTTAGGAAGAAACCTTCTACTAAAGCTTCTACTTTAATGAGATTTTTTGATTTTTGTAATTTATATGACACGAAAAAGAAATCGTACTTAGGAGAAAACAAAAGTCAATCAAATTTTAACGTTAAATATTACATTAATAACTGATTTTAAAATCAAAAAATATTTTTAGTTGTATATATTAGAATTAAAGTGACATCATGCTTTTATTTATTATCTTAAAAACACACAAAAAAATAAAGCGTCGAATTCTTCCTTTTGATTTTGTACTAGTATTTTTGCAATCTTCTCGCCTTAGTTCTTAAGTTACAGCCCCAGGCTCTGTCTACCCCGTCATTATGTACCTGTTTCTATATCATCAGCATCCAGAGTATCGGAACATCAATAATGGCGTAAAAAAGTACAAAACTAGCTTCCGGTCCGGCAATGCTGATTAGTCAAAGGAGAATGTTTCGAAGCGGATAAGGCAATTTCCATACCATCTTTCTATGCCAATGAACCATTAATTCTCATCATCCCGTTTTTGATGTGTTTTAGCAATGCGCTAGAAGTTAGTCGGATTAGTAACAAGATTCTATATTACTTGCATTTTCCATTTTCAAAATTTGCAAATTACTTTACAAACACTTTCTTTTTGTCAAATTTATAGATAATAAATAACATAAAAGATAATTAAAAAAACAAACAAAAAAAACCTTTACTTTTTTTTTTACTTAAGACGTTTAGGTTCCATAGTTGAGTTCTCAAAAGCCTCCCCTTGTATAGGTTAAAAGAAAAAATCTTACTTAGAAAAAAAATGATTTAACTCACTCCGCGCATTTAACTCACTCTATGAATTTTCCATTGAGTAAAAAACATTTTTTAAACTCTCAAATATTAAAACAATCAACTGAATTTTAAAAAAGGAAGTTTTATTAACCCTACAATAGAATACAAAAAGGGCAACCGTTGAAAGGGTGACAATAACACCATAACACTAATCTGCCGCGGCCCGGTCCCTTCGACCCGACCCACTTGAAAATTCATGCCGCAACAGTTACACGGCTTTGTCCGAGGATTACAGGATACTCTGACGGTTAAACAAACACCTTAGGACTTAGAATGTACTTACTTCTTGAAAAAAATATAAAAAAATCTGGCTCTATTTTTTGTAAAAAATTGAAAAATGCAAACTTTAGTTTGCTTTCATGAATTTCTCGGGGTCCTGTGCTGCCCCTATCTGAAATAAATTATTTGAATGGAGCTGGCAAATATCATAAAAGATGATAAAAAAAATCTTTTTAGTTTTTTTTTACTTAGCCGTTTAGGTTCCATAGTTGGGCTGGGCCTTCCCTTGTTTAGTTAGCAGAAAAAAAACCTTCCTTCCATTTTTTTGTAAAAATGAACAAATTCAAAGTTCAGGTTGTTTTTATGTTCACAGATACGTGAATTTTTTGAAGTAGACTGCCCCCATTTAGAAATAAATTATTTAAAAGGAAACGAAAATATTATTTAAAATTTTTGTCTGATCATGCACTAGATGACCCTTTATACTATTTTATGAACTACTGTTTACAGTTCAAAGTGAGAACGTCAAATTTTTCTTCGCTCACTTTTCAATGTATTCTTAGCGTCTTTTATGGTGTTTTTTTTTAAATATGGAATGTAACTTAATTAAACCATTTCAGTAATTCATTAAACCATTTACAATCCAGTAACCCTATAAATATATCTGTATTTGGAACAGTAGAATTTATCAATCTAATCATAGGTAGGGCCTACTAGTAACTACTGTATCCTATCATGTAATATTACAGATCTACTATTAGTAATAATAAATAATAAATATATAGCGACAAATTACACTGATTGAGCTAGCCCCAAAGTTAGTTCGAGACTTGTGTTATGGGATACTTACTCAACGATACTATATTTTATAACAAATACATATACAAATATACAAATAGCTTGATTCTATTCAGAAATTCTCGTGTTCAGTTTTTTTATTGTTTTAAAGAAAATTAAGGAACTACGTCCCTGAAATCTAGTTAAAACGAATGCTACTTAAACGTAAAAACTTTAACACTAAACTGCTGATACCGCGCAGTCTCTCTAACTTGGGTCCCCTTATCTTAACCCTCTTGAAATATGGACTGCAAAATACCAAGCTTACATGGAGGCCTTTAAGCGTCATTTCCACTATCTGAAAAAGGTATTATTCTAAAAACAAGGTCTTCATCAGGGTAAATGTGACTACAATCCCGTACACCGCTTGTTGTATAGAAGCACTATTGTACACCGAATCACGCTGTATAGGAGCCTCACTTAAATATATGTTTTATTCTATTTTTAGTATTTCTTGTTATAGCGGCAACAGAAATACATCATTTGTGAAAATTTCAACTATCTAACTGTCACGGTTTATAAGATAGAGCCTAGTGACAGGCAGACAGACGGACGGACGTACAACGGATTCTTAATAATAGGGTCCCGTTTTTTTCCCCTTGGGTACGGAACCCTTAAAAGGAAAATAACATACCAACCTAAACTACGAGTATACGCGCGACAGAATCAGCTTCTACAATGCAGTCTGATCTTCACAGACTAAATTAAAGCTTAGAAAACAGATCTAAATCTCATATCAAGTATCCGTTACCAATGGCAAGGAGGAAAAACAATTAATATAGAAAGAGCTTGTAATCCGGATTGTCAATAATTTCCCGAACACAGCCGAGACATCTGATCCCGGACATAATCGGATTTGCCCGATCGACTGGTCGTTATTGAGTTTACCATTATTTTTGTACGCGCTGCTACGGAGACATTGATTTTAAGATCAGGTATAAATCCTTTAATGCTGGTCTGGAAGACAAGTGAATGTAGAATGTTTCACCAGCATCGGTTCATGCAGATCAGATTATCATCATTTCAGCCGCATAACTTCCACTGCTGGACATAGGCCTCTTCCAAAGATTTCCAAAATGTCCGATCGAGAGCGGCCTGCATTCAGCGCTTTCCAGCAACCTTATTTAGATGATCTGACCACCTTGTGGTGTGTGTCCCTCGCTTCGCTTGCCAGTGTCACCATTCGAGAACCTTATCTCTCCATCGGCCATCGTTTCGTTGCGCTATGTGTTATTATTTAAAAGTAGTGCTCTTGTCGGTAAAGGTTCTTCCATTCTGTTCTGTTTTCCGCCAACCTCTTGACATCTTGATACGACACTGTTGTCAGTTTCCTTGACTTGACTTGCTTCATATAGCTGTGCCTGGGATTTCCTCTTCCCCTACTTCCTTCTATTTTGCCTTCTATAAATAATGCACATAAAATTGACATGCCGTATCAAGTGTCCTATCATGACGTATCAAATAATCGTAATAAACAGTTTTTCGCGGTTATTACAAATAGATTAAGAGGAAACATTAGCAAAGCCCTTTTTCAGATTTTTTATTATTATTTTATTTCAATATTTCTGTCACGCTGGTTAGGGTAGAATCGCAATTCAGTGCAATAAGGACAACTGCAGCTCCTACGGAAAATATCAAAAGTCGAGGTTATGTTCTCAACTTAACCAATCTCAATAAAAATTTGAAAACTGAATGGCAAGCAAATGTTTTGTGTCGGGCCATTTCAATATTGATGCCTATTGTTCTGGAATCTGTAAAATTACTAGGTAGGCGTCGGTTTGCGATGTAATGATTCGGTCATTCGAAGTAACTAACACGTAAAAGATACTTATATAAACAATTAAAAAAGAAATTGAGAAGAGGGTCAAAACCAGGATTTCCATTATAGGAAATTGGTAAGTTACAAAACAAATGCCTAATGGCCATGCACCTCCCTAGGCTTTGAAAGGTAGAACCAAGTTATACTTCTATTTTTAACGACTTCCAAAAAAGGATGAGGTTATCCGTTCGTCACGATCTTTTTATTTTTTACGTATTTTACCGATTATTTAAAGACGCCTTGACTGATCTAGAAAATTCTTTCGTGGCCGGCGGTTGCAAAATAATAGGCCAGAAGCTGGCACAATTTTATTTTTTATTTTGCGATGTTTAATTCTCTTATCAGTACAAAAGAAATACACTTATTACCAATATAATAATTAGAATTAAATAATAAAATACTATAACTGTCATATTTCTAAGTAGAAATTTATAGCTAGCAATAGCAAATGTTTTTGGAAATTGTTTTGATTAAGAATAGACGTCAAAACATAAAAACTTTTTTTCATGTTTAACCTTTGTGTTAAATTTTTATAAGTTAGTAAATTTTTTTTTTAATTGTGTTAGAAATGAGTCCCACCACATGCGAATGAAGTCACGCGCAGCAGCTAGTAAAATAAATCCATCCCCATAATATCGGCGAGGGCTGTCGGTAATTCGTTTATGAGCGACACGTGTAGTTGCGAATGTGGCCAAATTGGATTTCCATCCAGAATGATGGATCGAGGTTCTAGGCCGGTCCAAATCACTGGACGACTGCTGTGATGTTTTACTTATTCCTATACTTTTTTTTTTATTGAAACTAACGTGAGACACAGATATTATTAAAATTAGTTAACGGGTTAATCACGTATAGAGTGTATTACGAGCCTTTAGTCATATTCGCCCTGATTCTAGCTGAACGATTTTCAGCTGTTTTACAAAACCGAGCTGTAATGCCAAACTGCTAGAGGTTTTATAAAACAACGCATAATACAATCCAACTGCGACATATATTTTAAGTAATCTATGTGTTAATACAGGGTGTCAACTTTCCGCATACCATTTTATAAAAATTGGGCCAACTGTTTGCGCGTTTACACACACACACACACACTCACAAACAGTCGCCACTCGCCTTTATAAAATTAGTGTCATCATCATCATCATAATTTTAGCCGCTTAACGTCCACTGCTGGACATAGATAAATAAATATAATTAATAAATAAATATATAGGGACAAATTACACTAATTGAACTAGCCCCAAAGTAAGTTCGAGACTTGTGTTATGGGATACTAACTCAACGATACTATATTTTATAACAAATACATATATAGATAAACATCCAAGACCCAGGACAATTTGAAAAAGGCCATTTTCCAACTTGCCCTGACCGGGAATCGAACCCGGGACCTCTGGGTGGCGGATTAGTATGGTGACCACTACGCCACGGAGGTCGTCAAAATTATAGGCCTCTCCCAAAGATTTCCAAAATGACCTATCCAAAAATAATATTAATGTGATGTACGGAATTCTTAGTGCGTAAGTCTCGCATTCGGCCGGTTATGTAGCCGTGTAAGACCATGGTAATCTTTTGCAGTTAAAAAGGCAAGTGGCAAATGTAATGGGCCACATGTTGAAAAAAAACGAGACAAGTCTCGCACGTCCTTGGCAACATCCGACATCCGCTTCTCACACTTGAAGATATTAAATCATGAGATATAATTAAAATCTGCACGACACAACTTTGGGATCTGAATTTGATTTATTGTGTCATACTTTGTTCGACTTTTCATTTATTTAAAGATTACAATCGATATGGGAGAAAAGATACATACATTATATCACGCCTGTTTCCCACAGGGGTAGGCAGAGACTATGGACCTCCACTTGCTACGATCCCGACAAACCTCTTTAAAAAAAACCTTTAACCTCTTTATTGATATGGGAGAAAAGATAAATACTTTAAATCTTATTTAAAAAGAAATAGAAACATTTGCTAAACCTATTTTAGATAAAACATGTCCCTTTCTTTTCATTATCTGTCATGACAAAAAATGTTTTAACTAAAAAAGGTTTAGCAAATGTTTCTATTTATCTATGAATAAGGGGGTTAAAATAAATAAATATATAATGACAAATCAAACTGATTGAGCTAGCCCCAAAGTAAGTTTTAAACTTGTATTATGGGATAATAACTCAACGATATATATTTTATAATAAATACATAGGTAAATAAATAAACTCCCAAATTGTCTGTAAATCTCTTTCAAATTATCCTTACCCTGTCTGGGACAATTTGAAAAAGGCCATTTTCCAAGTTGCACTGGCTGGGGATCGGACCCAGGACCTCCAGATTGGCGGTCTAGCGTGTGGATCAAAATAAATTCATAAAAATTAACAACAGTTTGCTAAACCTATTTCAGTGAAAACATGTTTTTTCCCGTTCCTTCTTTTCATTATTTGACATCATCATCATCATAATCATCAGCTTTCAAAAACCCACTGCTGGGCATAAGCCTCTCTTTGTCTGCGCCATCCCGTTCTGTCCGCGGCCGCTGCTATCCAGTTCTTGCCAGGGACTTGCCTGATATCGTCGACCTACCGAGCCACAGGCCATGACAAAATATATTTTAGCTAGATTAGCTAGCTTTAGCAAAGTTAGGGTAGGTTTAGCAAAAGAAATGTCTCTTCTCGAGCAGATCATAAAAGCTGATTGCGGGAATGGGCAAAATTGCCAACCATAAGAGGCAAATAAAATACATACACAAACATACATATATCTATATCTTCATAACACGTGTACCAATCACACTATTAATTATCTTGTAGCATCATGATTAATGCAAGTACTATGTTAAGATTGATACGCATTAACACAGCAGCATATGATGTATTAGTTCATGCGGGAACTTCTAGACATTTATATATTTATGTAGCAATGCGCTCATAGGATGATGAATCAAAAGCTGGAAACACAGTCAAGAATTCAACAGAGTATAAGAAGAAGAAGAACAGAATATAAGAGAGCTAAAACCGTTCAATCACAATTTTAGGTCTCTAAAAATTAATTCAATTTCTACGAATCACTAAACGAGTAGATCCCTATAAAGGGATTTAATACAACCGGTGCTAGTTAAGATAAAGAGGAAAAATCATTGTTCAATAACAATTTTAGGTCTCCAAAAATGAATTCAGTTTCTATGAATCCCTAGACGAATACGAACCTGTAGCGAGTTTGAATACAATCGGGGGCGAGTTAAGATAAAGAGAAAAAATCATTGTTCAATCACAATTTGGGTCTCAAAAATTAATTCAATTCCTTTGAATTGCTAAACCACAAAAGTCTGAACACAACTGGGCGCAGAAAAAACCATTGTTCAATTACAATTTTGGGTCTCCAAAAATTAATTCAATTCCTATGAATCACTACCTATTCAGGGCACTTACCAATTCATCCAAATAATTAAATTTCAAAGATAAAGGACCAGGAATGTCCAAATTCGGGTAATTGCAAGGAGAAAGATTCCACCATTAGTATAATGGCGGACGCGTGGCGAGAGGCAAATCCCTTTGTCGAGTAAAGGATTTAGTGCCCAAATTCATTATTAATGGCCTTTCTGTGGCCCCCGTAAGCAGATGATTAGTTGATTGTCGGATTTTTGTAATACAGAGGGAATTTTAGAGTTTAACTGGCGCGAAATCATAAAGTTAAAAATATATAATGAAAACGTGGTAATTCGAATAAGATACGAAATGATTTGGCATTTAAAATGATCTTATTTTGAGCTTTCGCCACGAAAAAGAAGAAAATTTGACAGTATTCTATAAAATGGGATTGTACGTTTAGATTTTGTTGATAATTTGTATCCAGTTTTTAAAAACGGGGAAAAGTTGTAAATTTTTTTGCACAATTACGTTTACATAAAATATAGGTATATAATTACTCAATCAAAGAATCATATTTTATTTCTATTGAATCTTTATTTATCTAATAAGACTTTGCAGGCTTATTTACACGTCAACAAGTTTAGTAGATATTCATTACGTGTTACTATTTATATTTATGTGTTGAGTAGTTAAGGGTTTATATAATACTCTTTTACATATGATTAGGTCCCGGCTTCGATCCCAGGTCAGTTCAAGATGGAAAAAGATATTTTTTTGATCGACATGAGTCTTGCTTATCTATGCATGTATTTGTTATAAAATAAAGTACCTATCATTGTTTCATTATCCCATATAATACAAGTCTCGAACTTGCTTTGGGGCTCAATCTGTGTAATTTGTCCCGTATATAACATGTGTGTTCTACTAGTAGGACTACTGGGATATTTCGTCCCAATAGTTACCAAAAACCAATACATTCAACAACAATTAATTTAAACACACCTTATCTATCTGGCACAGTTTTATAAATTGAACATCCCAGCCTTTTATAAAGCGAAATCCCGAAAACAAATCATGTAATTCCGTCTTCCTTGACCCAAGCTTAAATCCTAACCTCATTAGAATGTTCCTGCTGACGAAATTGAAGACGGCGGAGTCTTCAAACAGCCGGCTGCCTTGTCCAATGAGAGCTATGATTCATTGTAATAGGATTGATTTTAACAGTATCACTCTTACAGGCTTTAACTCAAAAAGAAAAAAAGACTTTAACTCAAAAAGAAAGAAAAAATCAAGAATAATTTAAAATGTGGTGCTGGAGTAGGATGGAAAGGTTAAGCTGGTCTGAAAAAAATACCAAAAAGGAGGTCCTAAAAAGTGTAAGAGAGAGTAAGTCTATTTTGGACTTAATAGAGAAAAGACTATGAAAGATGTTAGGTCATCTGATGCAACAAGACGATTTCATAAAAACATCATATAAGGGAAAAGAGGACCAGGAAGACCTAGGCATAGCTACATCTACATCCCCGTGGGAATTTCGGAATAAAAACTATTCTATGTCCTTGGGTATCAAACTATATCAGATTTCATCTAAATAGGTTCAGAGGTTGAAGCGTGAAGTGGTAACAAACAAACAGCCAAACTCACTTTCGCATTTATAATATTAATAAGGATAAGGATTGAACTTCCTATCCCTTCAAAGCGAAATCCCGAAAACAAATCATGTAATGCCGTGTTCCTTGACCCAAGCTTAAATCCTAACCTCATTAGAATCTTCCTGTTGACGAATAGAACGCGGCGACTTCAAACAACCAGCTGCCTTGTCCAATGAGAAACATGATTCATTGTAATAGACGATTGATCTTAACGGTCTTACTCTTATAGGCCTCATTTTAAAATTGGAATAAGTTATTGCAAATCAAAACACACTCCCTCCCTGGGGTTTGGAAGCTCGTCAATCGCTTAGAGAGGTCTGGACTATTAGAAAAGGGCATACTTACTTGCGAAGTATGCCCCATGTATGAATGTTCCGAATAGACGGCGGCAACTTCAAACAACCAGCTGCCTTGTCCAATGAGAAACATGATTCATTGTAATAGACGATTAAAACGGCCCCATTTTTAAATCTATACATATAATGAAACAGTAAAAAAATGCAATATATTTCCAAAAAACAAATGTTTGGGGCCCCAAATTGTTTTTTGGAAATATATTCAATGTACAGACACATATTTTTTACTGTTTTATTATATGAATAGATTAGTATGTATGTATTTTTATAGCAAGCTTTTATTGCGTCTACCCCAATGTCTACGGTCCTACCATTCAAAGAGACGATGATACCATAATATGGAGTCACCTACCAAACTTACACATAAAGTTAAACTTAAAAAAATATTAAACTAGTTGTCTATAGACAAAAAAAAAATATCAGGGTCGTGGAGTTTGGTCACTTTGGCCTCGCATTGTAACTCCGAAACACTGAACTCCGAAAACATGGGTACCTCGTGGCCAAATGTTGCGAAATTCGGTGTTGTGACACCTCCGTTCAAGGTGTCATCTATTGCATGCATATACCAGACACAGTAAGTAGGTAGGTACCTACAAAAATAAGTCACACATTATAAACAGATAATTTGACGTAAGTACTTAAAAGTTTTTTGACCGTTACCATGGTCACGATCAATATGGGGCATGTTGAAAAATCCTATGTCCCATATCTCTGAATCCTATTTATTGACGTAACGACTTTGACCTCAATAAAGCTTCGCAATCAGTCCCACGGACATCAGTTACAGTACAGATGTGATTTTATTACAATTTAGCACTTAAACATTCGTGACTAGCATTTATAAGAGGTGTGATTGTGTGAATAATTTGAAGATTGTTGTTTTTTATTTTCTCATAATTTTATCTGGTACCTAAAAATGACACATTAATGTGACTTGAAAACTTTTATTCACTTTTTTACAGTCTTTCTGTAACAAACTTAATGCTGAATGATACGTCTTCAATCTAACCAGGACACTCATAGTGATCGTGTAACTAAAATACTAAAGAACGTTACGTCGAAAATAAGTAACTGTAAATTCTCGTTCGGAGGAACGTGAGCATAAAAAATTGTTGTTCCAGAGAACTATTTTTACAGGGAGGTCTGTCGCTAAAGGGCGGGGACAAACCAAAGAAGGAGGTACAGATAAGAAATGATGATTAAACTGAACAATCTGCTTTATGCGTTGATTGCCGTGCGAACGCCGGAACGGGTTAAGAGGTGTTAATTGTGCGAGATTGAATGTTTTCTCAGGGCAGAATATTTCAATTGGAAGCAATTGTGCGTCTGCGCATTTTTCGTTTCGATATCGTAATTCTAATGAATAAAGCAAATCGAAAGTTTGTACAGCGTTTTCTTGTCAGAGTACCTTCTTATATGAAGATTAAATATAATATTAAATATATGTCCATATGTTTTTTATTTATATACTTTACATATTTTTAACATCCTAATGTTATTCTAAATAGAAATTAATATATTATTTCCTTACTAACATTTTTTTTTAATTACAGAATATATAAAAAAATTGTAAAGCGTTTAGGAAACTAATGAACTCAGCTATTAATACGACCAATAAATATAAGAAAAGCAACAATCGCAGTATGTAATGTGTGCAAAAAGAAATAATAAAAGATTTAAATAATTATAATTAGGCGTGGCAAGACAAAATTGTCTCTCATAATTTTGAAGATTGCGAAAATAAATTTTAGGTTAATGATAAGTAATATATTATCACCACTATCAAAACTGAGAAGTGAGCTTATCACAACGACCCACCCAAGGTCGTATCCATAGAAAAAAAACATTCACACAGTCATGCGGTGTCACGATTTAATTTAGGCATAGATCTTTAGATCAATTAGTCGTCAGATGACTATGACTAACGCGCGTAGGAGTCACATCGTGGGAAACGCTCTAGTTTCAGTGACTTGCCTTGATTAAGTCTATTACTACACTGGATGACACACTTTGTACCAAAACGTATGGCCAAAGATGAATGAATTTCGACATAACGATCTAAGTAGCGAAATTTAAGAAATACCAAACTAAACTTGAGTATGGTATAGGTATATTATGAATATGATCACCAAATTATTAAAAAAATTATATTTTTTAGCTTGATTAGTTATTTTTGGAGTTCTGCTGATAGGCAAAGGTTCCCATTCTGTCTTCTGTTTAGCCAGAGCCTCAGTGCAATAGTCACTTTGGTATGGCCCACCTGTCTTGTCCTCGTCCATGTAAACTTTGCTGACTTACACCAACATCCTGTATTTGTTGTATGGAGCGCAGAAGGTGTTACTGTGTCTAATACAACCTATGAGGCTTACGCTGCCTATACTGCGCTCCATAGTTTACTGGTAAACCTTGAGTCTGCACTTTTGATCCTCGTTTTGTGACTAGGTTTGTGCACCTTAAATAAAGATGGACAGGTTACACAACTCAAGGAGATTTCGTTTCATATTTATGGGATTTTGATTAGGTATTATCATCAGATTTTTTTGTCTCCACTGCAGGAGCACAACCTGCACAACCCTCTCTGCACTACCAGAGCCAAACTTGGCCAGAGCAGCCAGAGGACTCTCTCCATGCGGGCCCGAAGAAGTCTCATTGATGTCTATAAGCTTTGTTTAGCTTGTATTTCCTAAGTCGCCTTCTACGACATCCACAGGAGAACTTGGATTGGCTCTTTTAATGATGTATAATCATAATCAATCGTCATAAGTAAATGAGTAATATAAAAAATACGCAGTATTTTGGTGGAAAAAACAAATATAATGTAACATTCAATTGATAAGTAGCAAAAGGCTATCGCGTCATATACCTACATACAATTTCCTGGTTCCAAGGCTCTTTCTACACAAAAACCTAAAGAAATCCCAGTTTGATTTGCGTCACGGTTTTCACAATTCTTTTTATTTTAAATTACCTACTGATTTAATGTGATAAATAAAAAAATTCGACATTTATGTTACGTTATTCTGAATATGTCAGCTTTCATGTTGGTCTGGGAAATGGACAAACGTAGTATAAAAGTAATCATCATCATCATCATTTCAGCCGCATAGCGTCCACTGCTGGACATAGGCCTCTCCCAAATATTTCCAAAATGACCGATATAGAAGTAATAGATGACTTGAATAGTCTAAACACGAAGTCAACAATGCGAGAGGTAAGAAACTTAATTGCACTGTGTAAATAGGCCTAAAATTTCTACGCGTTGAATATTTCGGATTGAAGATAAGGTGCGATTTAAAAACAAAACTAATTGGACTTCATTTGAAACGAATTTTAATCCACAGTAATCTATCCTGTTTGCCTTATTAGTTACAAGCCGAAACCCGCGTCTTCGTTCGCGTAGACTTCATGCCATTTTTATATTTCATAAAGTTTAGTTGGACCATTATGGTTCTGCATTACGTGTTTTATTTTCCAAAATCAATTATACCCTATATGTTGCCCAGGCTTAACAGCTATATAACAAAAAAAGTTCCATTAAAATTCGTCCAGTATTTCCGGAGATTAGTGTATACAAACAGACGTAATTTTTTTCTAAATTTACTCTATTACTACATCGCACCTAATTTATTTTTTTGGAAATGTAATCAATTTACAGACACTTTTTTTACTGTTTTATAACATGTATAGATTAGCACGCTGATACTTTATAATTCGGATAAATGTAGTAAGTTCTATACACACAAACTATTTTTTGTAAATTTATTATTACTTAGACAGTTGGAAAGTGCCTGAACAGAAGACCTAAGTGTATAAGTATATTTTTTATTTTTTTATTTATTTAACTTTATTACAAAATATGTAATAGGCGGACTTAAAGCCATGGGCTTTATATGTTTCCGTTTTCTTCTACATTTAAGAGTTAAGCTCTTGTCAGTGTCATAGAATAGAAACAGAACACCTCAGGTCATGACGGAAATTTGTCCGATATAATTTACCAAGCACTCTTTATAATATATAAAAAATTTGAATTATTGTCATCCAAATTCTTTGTTAAATTTTTATTTAAAATACAAAGTTTATTAATATTATTAAAAACTGATTAAGATTTTATATAAAAAAGATTTTCATCTTCAAAAACACATTAATTACGCAACTATGTATAAGAATAAAAAATATATAATTATGTTTTGCTAATCTAAAGTCGGAAACCGCGACCCGGTGTGACCCGCGCCGACTTGAAACAAAAATGATTCTTTATTTCTCGTATAATGAATGTTCGTTTGTTTGTATGTGATAAGGACCACTCCGTAGACTGCCTGTCACCGACGATAAGAGAATACTGAGTACTGAGACTGTTGGCTTTTATGCAACTAAGTTCTTTAAATTCCAAGCTGTTGCCAACCAAAATGGAAAAAAATCACGTTATAATTCCTATAAGTAGTATGACTTACTTTTAGGGTTCCGTACCAAAAATGAAAAAAATGGAACCCTTATAGGATCACTCGTGTGTCTACTGTTTGTCTGTCCGTCTGTCACAGCCGATTTGCTCCGAATCTTTTGGACCAAATCAGGTGAAATTTGGTAGGATGGTGTAATTCTATGACCTAAATACTCGTACAGTTGAGCGAAGTAATTTTTTTTTAATTATGGTTCATTTTCGTGGCACAAATTAAGAAATAAAAAAAAAGTTTTGCAAACCTGTGTCACATATCAAATGAAAGGGCTTGTTATGAGGATCTCAAGTAGGTATATGTTTGTTAATATTGTAAAATGAATACTTAATAATTTGCATAAAATACACTTCCTAATAAGCACAAATAAAAAAAAACAAGAATTGAAGTATTATTAATATTTTAACGATAAACGTAACTAACAGGAAGAACCAGTAGTGTAGTACTAACGAGAAGTGATATAACAATTAAAAAAAATTTAACCAAATGTATATAAAAAGAATAAGCTCATTATTATTTTTATTTGAGATTTATATTTACCTTAAATCAAACCTTTTGAATATCTTACAATGTAGTCGTAAAAGGACGACTAGTTTTAGTCGATTTAGACGACCAGGGCCACCGGGACTTTTCAGACTAGTATTAAACTATGTTAAATAAATAAAATTAATTTTTCTCACGTTAGTTTTAAAATCAACTCTTTCTAGCTTCATAGGAAAGAAACTTTTTACAAGATGTCCAGGGATACTCCAAAAGCGGTACGCAAGGCGGACGTTACCGCGTATCCGCGTTTCAGTGTCAAGCAATACTGAGCACTAACGTTATGATGATAAAGTCTACTTTGATTTGACATTGAAATAGAACGTCACTATCAGATGACAAACGTATTATTTTTCGGAGTAAGCCTCTGTGTCTATTGAGCTACTGACCGTCCAACTTGAGTAAAATTGTGGAGGGTATATTTTGGTTTGAGTGTATTTTGCTAAGTATCTTACAGTCGTCTATACTCCCGCGCAAGTCGCTCGAGTTTCAATCACTCTCCATTCGAAAGAAGACTCGAATCACGTGCCACCAAATCGTTGCCTTCCTTCCAATCTGGACCTCGAAGTGACCTGTCTCTAAACACTTCCATGCTGGTAACTACTTACATACGGTTTGTGCATGGATCAGATAGAGCCCAGGGGCGTAAGACCGAATTATCTTTTTCACAGACCAGCATGAACGCATATATGGATGAATACATTTAATTGCCGTCCGACGTCAATCCTCTTAGGAAATGCAGTTGTAACACTTGTATCATGTTTACGCTTAGTCTTTTAGGGCTTATACATATAAGCTACAGTGTACCGGGCGACGGTCGGCGACTTCCGCCAACTGTCGCAAAAGACGTCGACGGTCGCTCCATAAGCATACGAGGTTTGCAAAACTAGTCAGCAACTGTCTACGAACATCGCCAACTAGGGTCGAGAGCTATCGCTGTCATACTGTCATCGTCTAACTGAGTCCTTAGTTGCAAGTCATCCTTAAGTAAGCAGAGTTAGATTGGACTTATTAGGTCATTTGCTGTGTGGTTTCCGGCAGAATAGAATAGGTACACTCCAAGTCAGTCCGTGGATGTCGTAGAAGGCATCTAAGAAAATACAAGCTAAACAAAGCTTAACAACATCAATAATATGAGACCTCTCCAACTCGTAAGGCCAGCGAGGAGAGTGTAGGCCAAGCCCTCTGGCTGCTATGGCCATATATTGCTCTAGTAGTATAAAGAGGGTCTTGCTCCTGCAGTGGAGGCAAAAAGAAGCAAAAAGAAGTTGCTGGTCAGGAATTAAAAAGCATCTAACAAAACCTCCAATATAAAGACTGCTGCAATGAAAATAAGCATGAAGAGAGTACAATAAAAATCTCTGTCCCCACTCATTACCCAAGTGCATAAATGACATCGTGCATACGCAATCTCTATAAATAAGCGATAAGCCACACACAGAGGAGCTTATAGCGACCACAAAGAACGCCGCTTACGAGCAATTAGGTGCGCGGTTGACACAGACAATATTCCATTTACCGATCATCAATGGGCCCGTCGTTCATTCATTTGGTTTATTATTAGCGAGTGCTTCAAATCGTTCGATGAAAGAACAATTGTGGGGTGGAGCGGTATTTATAATAATGAATGCAAGTGCGAAGATCTAAGTTAATTGGTGTGGAATTAATTGATTAATTGTATGTTATACTGGGTGAAACAAGAATGCAAAATGATCAGCGCGATCTATGTTGAAACAATTTTTTTTCATGGTCTTTGGCATCTTTAAGTGACTATTGAAAAGCATGTCTTTTTTATAGAAAAAAAAAACAGAAATCTGATAACGCGGCAAGTTTGAAGCGCAGTGTTACCCGCGCCTAAAGTAGCCTATGTGTTAATCCAGGGTGCCAGCTTCCTGCCTACTAAATTTTATCAATATTAGTCCAACCGTTTGCGCGTGAAAGAGTAACAAACATCCATCCATACTTACAAACTTTTGCGTTTATAATATTAGTG
The DNA here is from genome assembly GCA_963555685.1 of Acrobasis consociella. NCBI lineage: Eukaryota > Metazoa > Arthropoda > Insecta > Lepidoptera > Pyralidae > Acrobasis > Acrobasis consociella. The sequence continues at coordinate 4,663,447 of OY743106.1, forward strand.
AAAAAGCAATCGAGTTCTAAGTTATGTTTAGTCGAAAACGGGTCAATTGTCAAATTTAAGAACTCAAATACCTAAATAAACAGTTACTCAAAACTGGTATGTTCCAGTGCATCATGTCCATTGATTTAGGTTTCTAATCCAAGTGTCGGGTTACCCTCCTGGGTGGTCGAGTCGGCACAGAGCGTCATTATTGATCAGGGCACGATCGAAACGAGAGCAATCACATATTTCCGAAGGAAACCAGTGAGGTCACGCGAGGTCTAGAAACAGCTAACATTTCTATAACGACACAAGTACAGCTCAACAACCTAGTGATCTGAAACGACAACTTAATTTGTAGTTTACTAACTTAGTTGTTTATTTATTTAACTTTGTTTAGATTTAGAAAAGATTGGGGGCTGAAAATAAAAAGTCCGGAGGTGTTAATATATACGTGTATTCCTATAATAGGTATGTCAATAATCTATTTCACAGTTTTCCCTTTCATCAGAATTTTTAAAAGCTTACTTATTTTTAACAGTTTAAAAACATTTTGTTTTCGGCTTCGGAGTACTACATATTGATATGAATGATAAAAATAATCAATTAAAATACCTTATTGTCGCCCAAAGGATGACGAAGACTTTGCGAAATCATGAAAAACATCCGATTGCGAAAGGACCTCTTACATCCACGCAGGTAGTGATGAAATGGTCCTATTCTTGGCCGGAAGCCACATGGCACAGAAACTATTTAGTAGTTTTGTGCTGATGTTAACTACGTCATGAGTAAAAAAAAAAACAATTTTGTCCGTTCTAAATGAAGTAAACTTAACAACATTTCCGTCATTCTCAATCAGACCAATTGCTAAAAATATCTGATCCACGACCACAGCACCGATACTATTATCGGAACCAAGGCTATGATGAGTCAACTTGCCAAATAAAAGCTACAACAAAAGCACCGAAAGGTTTCTGGGTCAATGTGGGTAGGCACTTACAAAAATAATTACAACAATATTGGTTTGACATATCTACTATTTATTAAAAATTTTACATCTGTAGGTATAGGTTTGTTTTTAGACACGTGAACTCTTAATCAGCATTCGTAACTACGCCGAAACCTACAATGCGCGTGGGTCAACACGCACTTAGTCGGCTATTATTAATATATGTGAAAAACTTTGGTAAAAAGAGATAAATTATTTCAAAGATGTCAGTTATCTCTACACGGGTTAAGTAATACTTTATTGTACACCAAAAAAAACAATACAATAATACGGGATTCATTTGATGCACGAAATGTTTATGCTAAGTCCTTTAAAGCCTCCCTTTTACGAAATCTACAGTCATACTATTTAAATGGAGTGAGGCTCAACTTTCACCGAAAGAGAAGCGAAGAGAAATTTAAGTGTCAAACCAAATTCATCTTTATTTCTATCTAAAAAATGCATGGAATGGCTGAAAAAAAAAACAGAAATTAAGGTGAATATTGTTTGATAATTAAAGTTCTCTTCGCTTCTCTACCGTTGAGAGTTAGCAACACGGCACACACACTCACTCTCTCACTAATATTATATATGTAAAAGGTGCACGTTTGTATTTGTTTACTCAACACGCAAAAACAATTGAAAAAAAGAACACGGCATGCAGATTTTAATACCGAATAAAACATATTTCCGTACAAGTGACACCGAACTCAAGGCTAGCTACCAACCCCTTTGACCACGCAAATGTTAGCTTCAGATCATAGATAACTATCGCAATCCAAGCAATTTATGAGTCATCTTAGGAAGCAGCTAAAACAAAAGAGCCGAATGGCGCCAGGGTCTTCAAGAATCAATGACCGACGTCCGGCCGCGAGCCACAAATTGTGGCTGACAGCGCCAATTGTACCATCGCTTCCTGTGCCGTTGCTGGTCTAAGTGATGAAAGATCGTATGGCGATTAGAAACGCACTGAGAAGACGTGTCTCAATGGTTAATGAGCCTTTTAAAGGCTGAATGTTGCTAGAGCGAGCTCCGTTGCTGGTCTAAGTGATAGGAGATCGTATAGCGATTAGAAACGTACCGAGTCGACGTGTCTTCAATGGTTGACGAGCCTTCTAAAAGCTGAATGGCTCCAGAACGAGCCACAAATTGTGGCTGACAGCGGCAATTGTACCATCGCTTCCTGTGCCGTTGTGGGTCTAAGTGATGAAAGATCGTATGGCGATTAGAAGCGCACTGAGTTGACGTGTCATTTTCGGTAGTTGGTGAACCTTCTAAAAGCTGAATAGCTCCAGAACGAGCCACAATTGTACTATTGTTACCGTTATTCTAAGTGATGGGAGATCGTGTAGCGTGTAGAAACGCACCGAATAGACGTGTCTTCAATGGTTGATGAGCCTTTTAAGAGCTGAATGGCGCCAGAGCGAGCCACAAATCATGTCTGATAACATTATAATTGACCGAGCGAGCGAAGCGAGCGAAGCGTCTCAGTTTCGAGACTAGCCGAAAATTCTTTTGTCCGTCTGTCTGTCTGTCTGTCTGTCTGTCTGTCTGTCTGTCTGTTCTCGCCTACAGGTCGCATTTCTTAACCGATTCTCATGAAATTTTGTAAGCAGGTTCAGCAACTAAATAGATTTTTTTTGTCGAGCCAGTTTTTCGAAATTTTTCAAAATGGCGGAAATATGGGGGTTTAAATTTTTTAAACTGTCATATATCCGCCATTTCAAAATATTTTCAAAAATGTCATTAGACTTTTTTGTTGCCATTATGAAAACGATATTTTTTTATATGAACAACTTTTTTGTCTGAACAACTTTTTTATACGTTATACTTAAACGGGTTTAGGGTGACTCGCGAAGTCTAGCTGACTAAGCCGTGACGAATATACAATACAAATCCTCTTACAAAATATACTCAAACTATTTAACGGTGAATTCAATCCGGGTTACTGAACAACTTTCTTAAAAATACATATCTCCCCTGGGGTCCACGAAGTAATTTCATGAATTTCATTTCATTGAATAACTATTATGGTTATTATTTTAAGTTTCATAAGTAGTTCTATAAATTTTATCATATTTAATCGACTTAAAATAAAAGGGTTCTGCTTAATTAGTTTATTTTTTTTTAGTTTTTGCTTATTTTGATTGATTGTTGGCTTGTTTATTATTTTAGCAATTTAGTTGAGCGAACTTTCGTTCAATCACTATCGCTGCTTGTCTGTGCTTCTGTAGTAGTATTAATAATTATGCTACGAACTAACAAAAGATCAACAGCAACCAAAGCACGCGAAGTAGCTTTACGAAGAAAGTAAGAAACCAATGAGCAGCGGCATAGATTAGAGCCATGGCAATACAAATAAACATTTAAACCTGGTTTTTCCAACGAGCTGACTTTGTCATTTGAAAAATGATGGGTCATTTTTCGGTGAAAGACTACTGGTACAGAACTGAATTTCAGCATCACGGTACACCTCATATCCATGGGATTGTATGGTTGGAAGGTGCTCCTGACATTTCAGAGCTAGATCGAAAGTTATTTGAAGAAAGGGCTGTGATTGGCAACTATTTTGGAAATTTGGTCACAACCATGAATTCGCATATCGGTAAACCTGCACCGATAATAAAATTCATTAAAATCAGGTGCATTATTCTGAAATAATAATCGCGAGGTCTAAGTTCGTGGCGAACTACTAGTATGTAATAATAGGAGATAGTCTCAAATCTAAAACGCTCATACATCGACTATCTTGGTGTCGGTAACCGAGTCGTGCAGCAGACTTAATGGCCAAATATGCGTCTTTATACTCTGAAGATCCCTTTTCAGAGGCTACCGTGTCGGCTGGCGAGGACCTCATGAACCAAATATCTGAAAACCGCCAGCAAAAATGGGTCAGCCTTGTGGAGTCTATTGACATGACCCATAATAGTAAAAAAGCTTGGGCCACTTTACGCAAACTGACTAGTGATCCTCCCACGGCCACAAGTCCCGGTCCAGTGACCGCCAACCAAGTGGCTCACAAACTGCTGGTCAACGGTAAATCTCCTTATAGGCGCCTTAAACCAAAACACCTTACAACAGCCAATTCTGACACAAACAGAACGGTCAGCAACCCGTTTACCCTCGACGAACTACACATAGGCCTTAGAAATCTCACAAATGGGAAAGCTGCAGGTGTCGACGAAATATCCGTTGAACAACTGAAACATCTTGGCCCTTTAGCAGTAACCTGGCTCTTGGAAATGTTTAATTATTGTCTAAACAACGCCCGAATTCCCAAAAGGTGGAGAAAAGCTAAGGTTACTGCTCTGCTTAAACCCGGAAAATCACCTGCTGATCCTAATAACTTTCGCCCCATCTCACTCCTGTGCCATACTTACAAACTTTTCGAGCGACTCTTACTGGACCGACTGACAAAGACTGTAGATAACAAATTAATTCCCGACCAAGCCGGTTTTCGACCCGGCAAATCTTGCTGTGGTCAAATACTTAACCTCACGCAGCACATCGAAGACGGATTTGAGCTCGGCCTAACTACTGGTGCAGTATTTGTAGACCTCAGTGCGGCTTATGACACTGTGAACGTCAGACTACTACTTGAAAAAGTAGCTGAAATCACAAATGACCAATTCTTTGTCAACATCCTTGGCGAAATGTTAAGAAACCGTCGATTCTATGTCCTCCTACATTCCCAAAAGAGTAGATGGCGATCACAAAAAAATGGCCTCCCTCAGGGCAGCGTCCTTGCTCCTACATTATTTAATATATATACAAATGATCAGCCCAGCTGCCCGGGTACTAATCGGTTCATCTATGCGGATGACCTGGCTCTTACATCTCAGTCGAAAAGCATTGAGGACATAGAAATCAACCTATCGAAGGCTTTAGAGCAACTTGCCATTTATTATAAAAACAACTCATTGCGGCCAAATCCTGCAAAAACTGAATCCAGTGTCTTCCACCTATGCAACCAGGAGGCTAGTAGCAGGGAGTTAACAATCTGGTGGGACGGCGTAGCCATAAAACACAACCCTACCCCCAAATACCTGGGCGTGACTCTGGACCGCTCCCTAACTTACAAACACAATTGCTGTGATCTGAAGTCCAAAGTTAGTTCCAGGAACAACATTCTGCGCCGTCTCACTTCCACCCGTTGGGGTGCAACACCTAGTGTTCTCCGAACGAGTGGCTTGGCCTTGTGCTACTCGGCAGGAGAATATGCAAGCCCTGTGTGGGCTCGCTCTGCACACGCTAAAGAGGTAGACATAGCCCTCAACGACTCATGCCGAACCATCACAGGCACTCTAAAGCCAACACTTCGGTCTCACTTGTACACCCTCTCCGGTATTGCTCCGCCAAGTGTCAGACGCGATGTGGCATGTGCGGTCGAAAGGTTTAAACAGCTAAACGACAGAAGGCACCTTCTTTACGGACAGACTCCGCCACCAGCACGTCTTAAGAGCCGCAACAGCTTTCTTAGGCAGCCCAGCATACCAGCCGTGGAAGCTTCTAATGCAAGAGTTGACCGGTGGTTAGAAAAATATCCACCCTATGACTCATACCTTCCACCTGCAGAAAAACTTCCACCGGGTAAAGACCTCCCCTGGTCAGTCTGGAAGTCTCTGAATAGACTCCGTGCTGGTGTTGGGAGGTGTAGAGAAAACCGAGTTAGGTGGCGTCACGCTAATAACGATCTTTGCGATTGCGGCGCCATCCAATCAATGGAGCACCTTCTGTCGTGTCCGGGCTGCCCTACGACATGTACCATGAAGGACCTGAACGAGGCTAATGACAGAGGGATCACCGTGGCCACATACTGGTCAAAGACAATTTGAAATTGAAGCTACACTGAAACCATTTCGACTCGATAAGAAGAAGACCGAGTCGTGAATTCAATGGTTTATTCCCATCTCAAAAAATGCTTTTCGGGTTTGTCCGACGCGCCTGAAGAAGATTTCACTTCAAAAATCTGATACTAGAATTAGTAGCCAAACGTGTTCGTACACATACAATATTGTCTATTTCTCTACTCGAAATTAAACAAAATCTCTATAAAAACAAATAATAAAAAAAATATTTAAAAAAAACGACGGGTTGCACTCTGGGAGTGCCGGCAGAAGTGAAAACTTGAATATTAACGTTGTGCATTTTTGATATTTTGGAATGGTTAGGGAATAATTTTGCACGAATTGCTTTAATTATCAGTATAAAATATTTCAAATCTTTTCTGAACCACAGTCTGTCACAAATGTCACAAGCATGACCAAATTCATTTTCAACAAAATCATTTTCAAATACACAGCAGTATGGCCACTACACAGACGGTCGAGCCATCAGCTGTCACCATCCATGGATGCGCGTAGCACGCTGTAACATAAACACACACGAACATTCGCGCAAGCGCCCTGCGCCGTCTTACGAATTTTCGATCAGGTCACGTGTCCTGACGCGAGTTTAAGATTTTTTACCCATTCCAAAAAAAGTGTACAACACCGCTAAAGAAGTTTTCACTTCAAAAAAACGACGGGTTGCACTCTGGGAGTGCCGGCAGAAGTGAAAACACAGCAGTATGGCCACTACACAGACGGTCGAGCCATCAGCTGTCACCATCCATGGATGCGCGTAGCACGCTGTAACATAAACACACGAGAACATTCGCGCAAGCGCCCTGCGCCGCCTAAATGAAACAGCAGGCGCAGGCATACATTTTCGCCGCGCCGTAGAAAGAGAGGGGGATACTCCCTCTCCTACACCGCGCCAGCTGTCTACTCTCCATCCGTCTTACGAATTTTCGATCAGGTCACGTGTCCTGACGCGAGTTTAACATTTTTTATCCATTCCAAAAAAAGTGCACAACGCCGCTAAAGAAGTTTTCACTTCAAAAATATTTATCCATCTGACAGATAAGACGTGCACTACAGCATAGATAATAAATATTGTGTTGATATGAATTGTATGTACGTGAAGCACAGTCTATGAATCATACGTGCCCTTGCCATACCAAAGAATAGGTACTAAGTCTTATCATATCAATTTCATAATATTCTTTGCATAATAATTTCGATTAAAAATAACCTAATTAATCAGTACCTACTCGAGTTTTACGGTTAAGGTCATGTGATTTTTTTTGCATGAATATCTGCCTCTCTCTCTCTCTCATCTCAGCGTATTCCCAGTTGCATCCTCAGCCGCTGTAATACTAAGAAGCTTAGGATCCTTTCCGACATTTTCCTCTCTACTTCACTCGGTCTTGAGAATCCTTGGTTGTAAGATGATTGGCACGCATATCATCCTTCACGACGTCAAGCCAGCACTTCTTGGGTCTACCACGCCTGCCTGGTAGGCATGAAAATGGAAAATAAAATCATAATAGTGATAAGTTGCTAGCCGCATCGCCTGTTAACATGAATCAGGTTGTCGCACAACTTTTACGATCTGAGTAGACATGCGACTGGTACATTCTACTTCTTAAGGTTCCGTACCCAAAGGGTAAAAACTGGATCCTATTACTAAGACTCCGCTGTCCGTCTGTCCGTCTGTCTATCCGTCCATATGTCAGTCTGTCTGTCTGTGACCAGGCTGTATCTCATTAAGCGTGATAGCTAGACAGTTTAAATTCTCACAGATAATGTATTCCTGTTGCCACTATAACAATAAATATTAAAAACATAATAAAATAAATACTTAAGTGGGACTCCCAAACGACAAACGTGATTTTTCATAAATAACGGTACGGAACCCGTCATGCGCGAGTCCGATTCGCACTTGGCCAGTTGTTTTTTTTTCTCCCAGACTAGCATAGAAGAACTCTCCATTACCACTACTATTTTCGTCGCATCAAACGGAAATACCCCACAGCCACAAATGTGAGATGCAATTCATTGAGTTACTTACGATAATCCCATATACTAGAACATGACACTGTCCATAAAGGCCAGATGCGGAGACGCCGGCGCCGTCCCCGAGGGTCTCTCAAATAACCGATGTCCGGCGCACCCTTGCAAATTATAAAGAGTACAGGCGTATATACACGAATTCACACCATTTGTTTTACCCAAAAATCTTACTTGAATCTTTTCCACGTTATTTTTACCAAAAATCTTACTTGAATCTTAGTAATTTAAAAATATTTTTAAAACACGTTTTTGTTTATAGCAATAACCTTGAAAGGTTAAAGTTCTATTCAAAACGAAACAATTGGAACAAAGTGGAGTTATGTAATTTTATCACAGAGATGCCATGGCTATTTTCTAGCTCCATCATCTAATCAGCTTCAAGTCATCATAAAATTTGCATTGTCATTGTCACGCGATATGTGTAAAGTTAAAAAAAAGGACCAGCTGCTTTTCAGCCCGCGTCGATCGTAAAAGCCTGTCGAGGGAATGGGAAAAAATACTTATCATGAAATAAATAAAGCACAAAAAAAATAGCATATCATCATCATTTCAGCCGCATTACGTCCACTACTGGTTCGGCTTCTCCCAAGGATTTCCAAAATGGGCGATCTAAAGCGGCTTGCATCCCGCGTTTAAACATATTCAATTCATACAAGCACATCATGTAGGTTAGGTATAATGTACATTATTTATAACTGTGTATTTGTACTCATTCATGAAAGAAAAGAAAACGTGGGGGAATGTGTAAGGCGGGACCTGGAGGAGAGGGGGGTTAGTACAAATATGGTAAATGATAGAAAACTGTGGAGGGAGTTGAAATACAGAGCCGACCCCAAATAAGGATAAGGCTAGGAAGATGATGATGATTTTTGCTCATTCATAGGCTTAGTTGAAGTGGGCGTTATAACGTAGATAATACTTAAGTTAGACATTTCTGTGCTTACGGTGTTTTGTGGCCTGACAAGCGAACTGCATGCGATGAAGTAGATCCAATTATTGTTGAGTTTATTGCAACGGACGATCGGCTGATGGAGCTCGATTGAGTGACAAATGGCGACGGCCTGAAGGTTATTATCGAGGTAATATTCTTAAAGATTATGACATTTAAACTGATAAGTATGAAGGTATTTGTCTCTTGATTAGATACATTCTTTGTAGGGCCCAAGCTGAGGCAAACCAGCGCGCAATTTTGATTTATAATTTTTATTTAAAAAAAATTGAAAAAAGAGAGCTGCACTTCCAGTGGTTATTTCGGGATGAAACTATCCTGTCCTTCCCCATGTCTCAAACTATATCCATAACCATATTAAATGTCGTCTAAAGGTTTTGGTTGAAGCATGATAGTTAACAGTCAGACGAGAGTTTTTTTCGCATTTAATATATATTAGTAAAAAAGTAAAGATGTTTTTAACAAAACTGATAGGTACACGTGTACACCGGCAAAGTAAAATAGAACCACAATGTCCTACAAGGCGACATAGGAAATAAAAGCTAAACAAAGCTTATAAACATCAATGAGACCTTTCCAACCCGTCTGGCCAGCGAGGTGTAGGCTAAATCCTTTGGCTGCTCTAGCCTAGTATGGCTATAGTAGTACAGAGAGGGTCGTGCTCCTTCAGTGGAGACTAAAAAGACACATCAAGCTGGTAAATTATGATTTGAATATGAAAACTCTAATGACAAATGATAAAAATACAACACGTTACATGTATATTATTCTAATTATTATAATGATGTTATTGTACAGCGTATATCTCATTAGTGGCAAACGGATTACAAGATAACAAGGGATTACCTTATCCGTACATGTAATTCGCGTAATCACGGCAAACATATGTTTTGATGGAGTATGTAGTAGCTGCTTACATATACCTGTCTACTAATACAGGTAAATGACATTGGGTAATAGTATGTCTTGAATAATTTTGCAAAAAAGCGACTTCAATACGGAGATTAACTAAAATGCTTTTTTTTTGCTCTTGTTGCTGGTTCATTAGATAGATTATTAAAAAGTACGATATACGTATTTTTTTTAAGCCAATAATGATGATAATACAGTGCATTTTAATTTTGCGTGCCGTCAAGATCAGCTAGAATTTTGAACCAAATATGGCGTAACCACTCCGAAACATCGATGCGCACTGTCTTTTTGTAAATTTTCACTACTTCGGTTAATGAAAAAATATGGGCCCTTTATTTTTGGATAAGCTAGTTGACGGATTAAATAAAATAATATATTTTTTACCCAGTCCACATCCGTATTTCCGGTCATCTTCATCATTTTCACTTAACCAAATACACTTTCTTAATGCAAATGCTATATGCATAGAATATTTAATTTTGAGGCGTTCATAAAATATTTCAGAAAAACATCCATATATTTACACATATCTATGAACTTTCATCATCATCATCATCATCATTTCAGCCGCATAACATCCACTACCAGACATAGGCCTCTCCCATGGATTTCCAAAATGACCGATCTAAAGCAGCCTGCATCCAGCGCTTTCCAGCGACTTTAATTTGCGACAAAATTTATAGTATTAATATAATTTATCAATTTCTATCCCGGTTCTTTGAGAGACTTGCGTGGGTATACAAATCCAACACGTAGAGGATCTTTGGAGAAGTTCATATAATGTGGCGCTAATTTATTTTTTTCAATCAATCAATCATTATTAGCTTTCAAAAACCCACTGCTGGGCATAAGCCTCCCTTTGTCTGCGCCAACCCGTTCTGTTCGCGGCCGCTGCTATCCAGTTGTAAGCAGCAACTTGCCTGATATCGTTTAATTAATTATCCCAATTTAATTTGCTTGCTTATTCCGTAAGCCCACTCTGAAACTGAGGACGGACGACCGGCCTCACAACAGGATAAGACCGATAAGGGGCAAGGACAATCAGTGCAGAGGAAGACGGCGATTCGGTGGCGCCTGCGCGGCGAATGTTAATGTCAAGACGATCTGGGGAGCTCATGTGACAACACCTTTATTTGAAACACGTAATATTTTACTTACTTCTTCAAGACGATCTAGAGAGAGTGTTTATGTGATACTATCTTTACTTGGAACACGTACTATTTTACTTGGTTTTTCTAACTTCTCCCAAGGGCATTTCCTTCAGATTTTAAAACACTATATCCTATGTCTCAGATGGTTTTAAATAGTCAAAATCAAGGCCTACCAAGTGGACATGTAAATTATTTTTGCCTATTTCACTAATGGGCTTACTACTAACGATCTGTCCGGGTACAGAAACTGTACAAATACACACCATACAAATTGTCGGGAGTGCATCATCATCAGGTCTTATTTTTTGTCTCCACTGCAGGGGCACGACCCTCTCTGTACTACCAGAGCCATACTTGGTCGGAGCAGCCAGAGGATTTGGCCTACACTCTCCACGCTGACCAGATGGATTGCAGATACCTCATTGATGTTTATTAGCTTCGTTTAGCTTTTAATCTTGGGAAAACTTGTAGAGGTTCTATTCTACTCTGCTGGACACCACACGGCAAATTAGAATACATAGAAGAGAACTTTCTTCCTTTTTCCTAAAGGTTGACAGGGAGAGGTACAATAAACGTAGACTTTATCACCTATTGTAGCTTTTGGCTCAATAACGTTTTTTAAATAAATAAAATAAAGAGTAGAATGGCCAATAAATAATAAGTACAATTTAAAATCAGTGCAGACTAAAGAGGAAGGGAGCGATTTGGTGGCGCCTGCGCGGCGAGTGTCAGCTCATGTGTTGATGTGACACATCCTTGATTTGGGACATGCTTTGCTGAATTGTAGGGCAGTGACCTGTTAAATCTTACTAATATTAAAAACGCGAAAGTTTGTAAGTATGGATGGACGTTTGTACTTTGTTACTCCTTCATGTAAAAACTAATGAATGGATTTTAATGAAACTTACAATAATTTAGCTTATACACCAGAATAACACATAGGCTACAATTTATAAAGATATTGTGTAATAATCCTACGCAGACGAAGTTGCGGGCACCAGCTAGTATATGAATAAAGTTGTTTGACTAACAGTCCATTTTGGAAATCTAGTGGACTTATAAACATACGTACGTACATACTGTTTCCCACAGAGGTGGCTGACAGAACTCTTTCGCTTCATCTACACGTCACTCTCTTAGAATAGAATTTACTTTATTCCAAAAAAATACCACACATCAAATAGAAAAAGATCTTCATGCATACCCGCTGGTCACGGGAACTTCTGATCTCTTATTTTTAAAGAACGTCTGCAATCTGTTCGCGGTATGTCCATCGATGACGACTCTGACTCACTCTTAAACTCAAATTCGCTTTGTATACCTTTTTAGTCATCCTTTCATCCATCTTTTCTACTTCCTACGTCTGAAATTGACAAATGACTATCCCAGTCCAGACAGACAATGAAACCAACCAGACGTCTATTAGTCAGACAATCATCACGCGTTATGAAAGTGACCAAAGCCCTAATTTGCGAGGGCACCCCGGAATCAAGGCATGTCACTCATTGACAAGACAAACATTCAATTGGACGAATTGCTCAGTACTCAGATTGCGCATACTACTGTTATCATATGATACGATTTTATTTTTAACATCGCTGACTCATCTACGCAAATAATGAAAATTTATGAAAACATGTTTATTTGCTAAGCAAATTTGAAAAAGAAAACTATTATCAAGGACGCCATTTAGTGACCCGTAGCGCCATCATTTTTTGCTAGAAGAGAACCTTAAACAACTGAACCGAATTTTGTCAAACACGACTAAGAAAGACAGCAAAGGGAACTTTCTTTCTCTTTAAAAACCGCATCGAAATTGGTCTATCCATTCGAGCGCTACTATGCCACAGACAGACAGATCGACAGACGTAACTGTCAAACTAATAACACCCCTCTTCTTTGTCGAGAGTAAAAAAAACAACTGACTACATTTTCTTTCAGGAATTTCTTCCATATCTCTAAAGTTCTATATCATATCTTCACCAAATTAATAGAAGACCAACTTGGTACTAAGGGCTTTCAAATAAAAATAATAAAATCTAAATCGGTTTACCTACAAGTGGCAAAGATATCGCTTAGATACATACAAAATTAAAATTCGGGTCGATTTAATAACCTTCTCATTTATTGAATTCGGTTGTGAGCTATATTTGATGACACGTTTTTTACCCTCTATAAACGCCCTAAACAATGAATATTCAAAAGAAATGGATGGTGAGAACCTAAACAGATAAATTGGATATTTATATACAGCAGTTTAATACCCCTAACAATATCTAAATGAACACCTGTAATGCCAACATTGCAGATAATGGATGTTTAATTGTTTCTCAGTCACCAGGTGACCAACATGGCAATGGATAAGTAGGTATGTGATGAAATACTGAGGAGAGGATTTTTCACAGCAGCGGCGCCGGGAATAGTCAATGGCAACCAAAAAAAAGTAATTTTTTTGTTGGATTTCAGAAGTAGGTAGTCAAAACAGTGCTATCAAAGGCAATTTTGAAAATGTATTTTTATCTATAGAATATTTAAAAAATATATACCAAAAAAAAGACTCACTGTCATCTGACCGCATGATTCATAATCACATAATTGTAAGATCAACAGAGGAAGTAATAGCATGTTTATTTTTCTTATAATAAATGTCATTTTTATTGTGATGGATGTTCCTTCTTTATCAGTATTGTATTTCAAGAATTATTTGAAAAACGCAAGATTTAAGTGATGTGAATTGATAAATAAATAGGAGTAATTTCCTACTCTTAACACACATCGAAATGACAGCGCACATTATTTTTTAGCATATTCATCATTATCATCAGGTCTTCTTGTCTCCACTGTAGGAGCACTACCCTCTCTGTACTACTAGAGCCATACTTGGCCAGAGCCAGAGGACTTGGCCTACACTCTCCACTCTGGCCAGGCGGGTCGGAGAGGTCTCATTGATGTTCTTATGTTTTGTTTAGCTTGTATTTTCACTTATACTCTCCTCTCTGGGTTGGAGAGATCTCGTTGATGTTTATAAGCTTTGTTTAGCTTGTATTTCCTAAGTTGCCTTCTACGACATCTACGGGAGGACTTGGAGTGGCCTATTTACCATATATATTTATTTGCGAAATGCACAGTATAGCTAGCTAGAATTTTCCAAATCAATCCTGGATTCTTTAAATAATCGGTGAACTTACAAAAAAATAAAAGATCGCGGCGAATCGATAACCTCCCGACTGGAAGTTGGTTAAAAAGATATAGTCGAAATTACAAAGTTTCCCAAGTTTCTAACTAAACTTTTAACTGTTAAATATCGTTTCTTAGCAACAATAGCAATTTAATAAGTAATTAAAAGCACTAAATAGGTTGATTCAGTCGATAATCCAATTAATATTCAATTTCCCCACGCAGCAACTACTTTCATTTAGTTCCGGATCAAACTATTACGTCGAGTATCCTGAAATTTACAGTTTATCATTGGATGTTTGGTACTACGTAGTTTTATACTTACTAAGTTTTACCATAAGCGGAAAAGGGGAAAATAAGCCAAAATGACAGTTAAATAAGTTTTTGAAAAAAATTACGTTTTACTATTTACAGATGATGTATTTCTACTGCCACTATAACAACAAATACTGAAATCAGAATAAAATAAACATTTAAGTGGAGCGCCCATACAACAAACGTGATTTTTCATAGATAATAGTTCGGAACACTCATAAGCGAGTCTGACTCGCACTTGGCCAGTTATTTTAATTAACTCTGTGTATGTATAACTTTTTTCTATATAGCCAGGTTGCCTGGACGAAATTGCTAAGCGATAAGGGCCTTTTGAGCATTTCCTAGTTTTTAGGGTTCCGTAGTAAACAAGGAACCCTTATAGTTTCGCCATGTCTGTCTGTCTGTCTGTCTGTCCGCGGTCCTACTCAGAAACTACAAGTACTAGAAAGCTGTAATTTGGCATGGATATGTATATAAATCATGGCAAAAAAGTCGTAAAATAAAATATAGAAAAAAATTTTTTTTCAGAGTAGCTGCCATACAAGTAAAGACGTAGTCAATATTTTTTTTCTCGACAAACTCATTGAGTGGGGTATCGTTGAATAGATCTTTCAAAAATATTGTTAGCTTGGCAACACCATTTTTCGATTTAGGGATTCGTTTCTGAAATATTTGGGTTTAAAGTTCAAATTTTTGTTCGAGTCAAGTGTTCCCTCCCTCTAACTGCTAAACGGTTATATATGGCCACGTGAAAAAAATCACAATTATAGCATATATAATGTAGTTTGAAGGAAAACTATCAGAGCCAAGTAGGGTATACAAATTACAAAGTCATAGGCGATCAACTTATAAAATGTACTTGAAAAAAGACATTTTCATTCAAATTCAATAGATATTTATTAGTTTTTAGACGTTTTTAGTGGCGTGAACTCAAAGTTGGCATTCGCAACTACGGAACCCTACACTGCGCGTGGCCCGACACGCACTTGCCCAAATTTTTTTCTATATAGCATCACTTTTTTCTCTATAGCCAGGTTGCCTGGACGAAATTGCTAAGCGATAAGGGCCTTTTGAGCATTTCCTAGTTTTTAAGATAATTATGTGCTGTATTTATTGTGCAATAAAGGGTATTGTATTGTATTGTGTTGTATAACTCTATGTGTGATGCTGACGACATTTATTTTTGTCTTCAGGAGTGTCAGCAAGTGAGGCCTTACGGAATGGACTTTGCCAATCCTTGTGGGGCCCTGCCAGGCCTGAAGCTAGGCTACCGTCGCCACCACAGAGCCAAGACACATATTCCTCCAGAGGTAAGTTTAATATGAAACTTAATTTATATGAGCATGTACTTACTTTGATTTAGTTTTGTTTTTACTTCCATGCTAGTCTGAGAGAAAAGAAAAAACTTCGAATGTACGAGTTTCTTCTTTTCCCGCGCAGATCGTAGAAGCCGATAGAAAGAATGGGTGAAAATGCAAATCACATTAATAGGCGATGCAGCTAACAATCATTATTTTGATGCCATTTTCACCTTCTAAAAAGACTTTTGTGTCGTTGTAAAAATATTTCAGGACTCCAGAAATAGGTGAACTTGATATGACCTTTTCAAGAAGTCCATTCGTAGATTAAATACTAGTTTCTTTCAGGTTATCTTATCTAAAGAGGACATAACGTAATCTGTTCTCTATATCGCAATAGTAAATTCAACAAAAGATCTATCATTGTCAATAGGAAGATGAAAATCTGGCACGTCGTCTTCAGATTTTTTAAATATGAATGCTGTTTATTACGTAATTCGCATTTCTGTCAATTCCCTCTATTGGCTTTTGCGATCTACGTGGAAAGAGAAGCAGCTGGTAAGTAGGTACATTCTAAGTTATTACTTTTCTTATGGGGTTTTTAAGCATTCAATATGCAGTACTTAAGTACTCAAACTAAATAATAATATAAGCAATGTATTTTACATGGGACTAGCTGTGCCTCGCGGTGTTACCTGCACCTAAAGTAACCTATGTGTCAATCCAGAGTATTAGCTTCCTGCATACCAAATTTTATCAAAATTGGTTCAACCGTTTGCGCCTGAAAAAGAAACAAACATACACACACTCACAAACTTTCGCTATTATAAAATTAATGTGATTTTTTCACCATTACGTATTTCATTATTTAGTTTGAGTACTTTATTACTTTTCCTCCAGATCAACATGGAAAAGCTATAACTAACAAGATGATAAATATTTATACAACGTGGAAGGGACATACCCGTAATAAATCAAACCACAGGCTATATACTAGATCACCATAGAATAATGAAATTAATATAACGGTCAAAATACAAAAAAAAATGACATTTCCATACAAATTGCAAACTATTGCATGGAAGTGCCCAATTTTTTTTTTGCTTTCTGATTGTTATTCTAATTTCAATACACTATAGTGATCTAGTATAACCCGTGGTTTAATTTTGTACGGGTATGTTCCCTCCTACGTTGTATTTAACAAAATAGTTTTCTCATAAGTTGCAGTGCAGGTGTTGCATGACAATCCATACATTTCAAACATCGTTTGAGCGTTATCTTGTAATATTTGCTTACAAGGGTACACATGTCCAAATCCGATATACAACACTTTGAGACGCGGCGTGTTCTACCGACAGCAAAACAATTTAGGGATTGTGAAATAAAGACATGCTCCTCGACATATGTATTGATGAACTCCTTGGCGTAGTGGTCACCATGCTAGTCCGCCACCCAGAGGTTCCGAGTTCGATCCCCGGTCAAGGCAAGTTTGAAAATGGCCTTTTTGAAATAGTCCTGGGTCTTGGATGTTTATCTATACATGTATTTATAATAAAATATAGTATCGTTTAGTTAGTATCCCTCACAAGTCTCAAACTTACTTTCGAGCTAACTCAATTATGTGATTTGTCCATATATAAAAGTACCTACTGTATACATATTTCGCTAATAAACCATATTCTATTCTATTCTATTCTACCTTTCCGAAAATACAAACAATGTATCAACAAAATTAAGTGTTATCCCACTTCCTACTAATATTATAAATGCGGAGTTTGTATATTTGTTTGTTACCTCTTCACGCCTCAACTACTGAACCGATTTGGATGAAATTTGGTATGGATATAGTTTGAGACTCGGGGGGGAATTTTATCCCGAAATTCCCACGGGGAGCGAAGCCCGCGGGTACGGCTAGTAATTTATAATTATTTATTTATTTCAGGCAACAAAAGAGTTTATCAATAAATACCTTATACTTTATATCAATTGTTATGCCAACCATACCTTATCGCGTTATCGAAATTCGAGTTCGATACAAAAATTACAGCCATAATAACATAACACATACGTTTAAACATGATATGCTATCGGCTAGCTTTGTCGTTCCCGCGGCAAATCAAAGTTGTAAAACAACGTAATTTCGCACCAGATAGCCCGTAGATATGGTATCGTAAAACATCTAGCGTATAGAAAGATAACTTGTGTATGTGCTACCAATAAAGGTACTAATATGGTATTTACATTGTTCTGTCGTTTGAATAGGACACTACCCGTCTTACCATGAATGTTGTAGGAAGCGACTTAGGAAATCTTGCAAAGTAATCATATGCTTAAACATTGGGTAAACCGTCTAGCCAGCGGAAGAGTGGGCCAAATCATCTGGCTGCTCTGGCCTAGAAAAGCTCTATTAGTACAGAGACAAAGAGGGTTGTGCTACTGAAATGAAAATTAAGAAAAAAGATCTGATCATTACAGCCAAATCTAGATTGTTCCACTTCTCTAATTTGCACGGTTTTCGGCACCATTGAGTAACTTTCTTCTTCATCTTCCTCACCTTTATCATCATCATAGGCACTCCCAAAGATTTCCAAAATGAATGATCAAGAGCGGCTTTGGTCAGGTCGTTTTATCATCTTGTGGGTGGGGTTTCTCTCACTATCCCAATTCAATGGTCGGGACAGCACGAAACTTTTCCATCTATCCCTTGGTATGGTTCACTTAAGGTAGCTAAGCTTCCTTCCGAGAAAGAGCCATTTATTATGTTTACAACCATTAAACACTCATTGCCGGATCTATCCCTTATAAGATGATTATGCGCTTACTACAGCTCTCACGCGAGCGATATATCTGTACTGTAATTGTTCCGTGCCGTACGGTTGACAGCACTGATAAGATATGTCGTCAAATCTGAAGCCAGGGATTTGGTTTAACCCAGCGTTATTGGAAATTTGTGCATTATAGGCGCGGGGTTCCGAAGGTTATGTGTATGTGCAAGCCCACGATAGGCCCTGGCTATCAGCCCTTATTGGTTTTTGATACAGTAGGCATTTTATGATGGCTTTTGATGTGTACTTGCCATGGCGTCTACAGACCATTCGAACAAATGATTTACATTATCTTTTTAAAAACCTTATAAAAATATATTAAAATTAATATATTTTATAACGAAGATCTTATTTAACATTTGTTTATATTAGTTGATGAAATAAATGTATATATTTTTAAACCAACATAAAATTTTAAAATTTTATGTTTATAATAAAAGGTCAGCTGTGGAATTTGAATGAATTTGCTTTATATCATATACTCCGCGAGTATACACTACTGATGGCTTCTTTGATGGAGACTGCGCCGCCTTTGCCGGGGCCCAGGCCGCCGGCAAAATGTAAAAACCATTTGGGCAAACGGTTATACAGTGAAGTCTACTACGCTATGTACTAAAATGTTTTTATAACAGTAAAAATAAGATTTTAAATAATGCAACAGTTTCTCCATCTTCTTATTTAATTAAGTATGAGTATTATAATAAAAAAAGAGAAGATTATTTTGGGAGATCTCGTTGTTGTACTATTTCTATTTGGGTATTGAAAATCTGTTGCATATTAAGTACTTATTATTATAATATTAATTTTTAAAATCAAGTGTATATATATTTTTTATTTTTAACATGAATAAGTTTAATATCAACACTTATTATTTATTTAACCGACTTCAAAAAGAAGAAGGTTTTAATTCGAAAGTACCTATATATATGATTATTTTATTTTAATCGAAGTCGCCTGGATCAATTGAGAAATTTCTTTTTTTATTTGAAAGGGAAGTATGCGCCCTTGCGAGGTGATATTTTACCAAAATTGGTTGCGTATTTTGGCGTTGAAGCCAGTTTTTAATTTAGGAACTAAAAACTTTTTTTAATAAATTAAATATTAATATACCCTACACGTAATGTAAATTTTACCGATTGTCGTGTAAAACTGCCTGATGAGATTATAATTGTATGATAGTATCAAGACGTGAACACGCCCACATTCAACGTTATGTCACATATATGCTAAGCCCTTGAGATACAGACTATTGCCGCGAAAAATAAAACTAAGTCTAAGATTACTATAAGTAGTTACTTTTTGTTCTTCAAATCCATGATAAATCTACTTCTTGAAGTGTGCATGATTGATAGACATAGATATTTCGAGTTTTTATTAGTCTGAATGTCTTCAACGATCAATTTCTTTCTGTGGATGCCGTAAGAGGCGACTAATAGACTTGTGCTTCTTATTCTTCACCTCCGTGGCGCAGTGGTCAGTGAGATGAAGTTTGATGCATATTATTTGAGTCTTATTGCACATCAATACAACTTAAATTGAGTTATTAGACTAAGAGGGGGCCGTATGCAACCCTACCTCATCGAGTAGCAAAATGTGACATATGTAGGGTGTTGCATATTAAAAAGATATGTCTTAATGTACAGGGTTGCCTGGGCCTAACCTGGAGCATTTTGTACAGTCAGCAAAAAATACCTAATGTTTGGTCACAAAATTTGTCAAATTCAAATTAAAAAACGACGGGTTGCACTCTGGGAGTGCCGGCAGAAGTGAAAACTTGAATATTAACGTTGTGCATTTTTGATATTTTGGAATGGTTAGGGAATAATTTTGCACGAATTGCTTTAACTATCAGTATAAAATATTTCAAATCTTTTCTGAACCACAGTCTGTCACAAATGTCACAAGCATGACCAAATTCATTTTCAACAAAATCATTTTCAAATACACAGCAGTATGGCCACTACACAGACGGTCGAGCCATCAGCTGTCACCATCCATGGATGCGCGTAGCACGCTGTAACATAAACACACACGAACATTCGCGCAAGCGCCCTGCGCCTTCTTACGAATTTTCGATCAGGTCACGTGTCCTGACGCGAGTTTAAAATTTTTTACCCATTCCAAAAAAAGTGCACAACGCCGCTAAAGAAGTTTTCACTTCAAAAAACCGTACTTACAGTCTGCTAAGTAAAGTCTATGCTATGACTAATCACAAAACTGAGTAAGCATTCAGAGCGCGAAGTCACGCGACGTTTGTACAACCCGATACGAGTATCAACTTTGTGGGACTTGGTCAAACAACTGTGAATAATAGGGTTGGCAAATAAGATGTCGTGACCGCCGCAAATGTTTACACTGACTGGCGTAACGCTAGCTGCCCTTTGATTGATGGTAGCCCTAGTTTTCAATTTAAGGATTTAAATAGACTTTTTTTGGTGACTAATATTAGTGTTTTTAATTTTGGTCAACCGTTATGTGGAACCGAATGTAGTGTTGTGATCGTAGTCTTTCTAACTTTCAAATAATCATCTAATCATCAAATAATCAATAACATAATATAACAATAACATTATATAACAATAAAATAATCATGAAATAATCTAACTTTCAAAATACTAGTCGTTTTCAAAATAAGTACCTAATTAATATTTTTACGGTTTTGAAGGAAATAAAGTCGTAATAATTTTTATTTTGGTTTTAAAAATAGGTATAAAAATAAAAGTTGCGACAAAACGACAGAGCAATAATTTCTTACCTCAAATTAAACGTTTGTTACAAATCTTGCTGTTTACAGCAAATTGACGCCAATCTCCAGCCTAAATACCTACAGGCTAAACAAATAGAAATCGTTTCAATCAAATGAGACGAGTTAACATTGAAATAAAACGGTCGTTAACATAAATCTAGACTGTTGACTGGTTATTAACTAACGAGAGATTAATCTCAAAGATGCCGCGTGTCACCATTACAAACATACAAACATAAATAATCATTCTTAAATTCTTGAAAAACGCGACTTTTTTCCGTATGTCTGGGAGTTAAAGTTCAAAATTGAATTACCGTGTTTCAAGTAAGTTTCTTTATAGTTGTTTCCATCACAAATATGAAGTGTGCTATTGTTTTAGTGAGTTTCGTGGAAATGAGAGAAATCGGGACATTTCAAAGCGCCTGCGCCGCCGCGATAAGTTCTTACGTAGTTACTATGCTTATTAGAGGAACCTTATCAGCATTAATATGAATCTTTAGTTATTTGTTTAGCGTTCATTATGTATTGGGATTTTCATAGTAAAATACCCCAGAGTAAATTACATATAATGTGGTATATGTATAACTATGTATATGTAAGTACCTACTTACTAACTTGAATGTACTTATATTAAGGAAATGGATAATGAGCTTTTTTCAGTTATCTAAAATAATAGGTTAAAAATACTTGTCCATTTTTTATATATATTTTTTTGGTGAAACCGTTGGTAATCTGTAAGTCTTTAGTTTGATTATGTATGTTTTCCTCAGGATTCTGTCGGAATAATTACGATTTATGGCTATGTTCCACGTTATATATTTTAACTAACCATAAAAGAATAATATAAATAAATATATGCGGACAAATCACACAGAGGTAAATTCGAGACTTGAGTTATGGTATACTAACTCAACGATCCTATATTTTCTACATATATAGAAAAAGAGCCGACCCCAAACAGGGAAATGGCAAGGACAATAATGATTAAGATAGAAAAACATCCGAAAACCAGATCAATCTGAAAATATCATTTTCCATCTTGACCTGACCGGGGATCGAACCCAGAATCTCCGGTGTGACAGCGTGGCATGACAACAACTAGACCGCAGACCGCATAGGCCGAGTGAGAAGGTAAAATAACAGCAAAGAAGAGAAAGAAGAAGATGTAGTACATAACGTAAACAAAATTACAAAATACAAGCTAAACAAAGTTTATAAACATCAATGAGACCTCTCTAACACGTCTGGCCAGCGTGGAGAATGTAGGCCAAGTCCTCTGGCTACTTTGGCCAAGTATGGCTCAAGTAGTACAGAGAGGGTCGTGCTCCTGCAGTGAAGACCAAAAGGCCTAGAGATGATGACATAACGTGAAGTGAATAATCTTTTCCATCACATCAGTCAAGCATTACCCTGTCATATAGAAGCGCTATCATGGAAATCAGGTTTGTCGGCGAGATCTGACGGTATCGGGGATTGGGGGATTAGACCACTCCTTGGCACTGTTTCGGATGTCAACGACGTCACTGATAAGCTTTATCTTGGGTTAACGATTTGGTTTACACGATCATCATATTTTTTTGAATATAATTTGCTGCATCGTAGAAAAAAATGGTAATTTAATGGTGTCATCGTATTGGACTTTGAATTTGTTAATCTTTTTTATTTATGGTCTAAAGACAACGTTTATTCAAAACAATTATAATTATAGGATACATTTGTTAAATACATGAATTAAATAAATTATAAAATACATTTGTTAATTATCATTAGTACTCGTTTTCGCGTGCTTTCTGAAAATCAGCAGTTGCTCTTCTTAACAGCTTTCAAAAAAGTGAAGGTTATCATTTCGAATATCTATGTTTTTTAAACCCCGACAAAAAAGGGGTGTTATAAGACTAACGGTAATGTCTGTCGGTCTGTCTGTCATGAAAATCGGTTGAGCTGTTTAAAAGTTATTGGGATTTAAAACGCTTAATAGTCAGGGCTTTCTCTTTAATGGCGTCAAGGATAGGCATCAAGTGATCATCATCATCAGGTCTTTTTGTCTCCACTGCGGGAGCACGACCCTCTCTGTACTACCAGAGTCATACTTGGTCAAAGCAGTCAGAGGAAAAAAGTCCTCTGGCATTATATTTATATAACGGTTTTATTACCCATATTCAATATCAACGTCACGATAAAACATAAATATCTCTTAATTTCTATACTTTATGGCATTCCAATTCGCCATATAACACGTATATCTCCGTAATGAATAAAAACACAGCCATAAAGATAGGTTTATCGAACAATTTGTTCAATAAACGAAATCTAATCCTGTGTCCGTGGACCTTCAAAATACAACTTTGATTAGTGTAATCCCTGATGCATATCGCAAATAAATCCAAAGTGATTAAGCCCGAGGTTTTGTGATAAAACGATTAAATTTAAGGTACGAATGTTAAAACAAAATTACGTAAAATTTAATAATCTTATAAACACAGCAAATCTAGTCAAAAATAAATGCAAAAGTCAAATTCTTGTTGCCGTTTATTTTCGAAATGTGTTCTATTAATTTCATTTTTACCTGACTTACAAAAAAGGAGAAGGTTATCAATTCGGCGCGATGTGTTTTTTATGTATGTTTACCGATTATTTGAGGACAACTGGACCGATTTTTATTTCAATGTTAAGAAAATTCTTTTTTTGTTTAAGGGTTGCGAGGTTGTCCTATAGAAATTTTATCAAAGCGGTTGTGTAGTTAGGGGGTGGAGTAGGTTTTTAGTCTTGATAAATAAGTGAGTTCATTTCTTCATAAGTTCTAATTTTGATAGTTACCGAAAGATTTTTTTATGTAACTCAATACACTTTCATGGCATACCAATCTTGGCCTATAGAAGGTGCCATTTTGAATTTACTGTGACGTCACATAGCAAAAAGTAACACGACAGTCGTACAACATCCCATTTCTATTTCAAACCAAACTAGACTTCATTCTATAATGTCGTAATGCTCAATATTGCTTGACAATGAAACGCTGAAACGTAGGTACGTATATGCATAGGTATCGTCATATTAACTGCAAAAAGTCCACTGCTGGACATAACCCTTTCACAAGGTTATATAAAACGACCGATTGGAAGCAGCCTGCATCCAGCGTTTTCCTACAACCTTGTTAAGATCGTCCGACCACCTAGTGGGTTCCTACACTGCATTTGCCGGTACGTGGCCGCCACTCAACACCCCTTTTGCCCCATAGGCATAGGTATCAATTGAATAAATTCAATTTACGATAACAGAAAACATGCAATACTTTGGTATTATTTCGGATTTCGTTTCGTAGTTTACAGCCAAGATTTGGTTAATCCCAGCCGATAAGGAGCATTACAAATGTTATTCGGCTCGATAAGACGTATTAAACCGAATGATAACATGTGATTTATAAGTCTTATTGGCAAATATCACGTAGCCAAAAAGAGTTACATTATTTTAAATTTTTACTTGATATCAAATATTTTATTATCATCATCCGAGCGTATTTTCTCGGTCGTATCCTCAGCAGTAATGCTTTAGAGCCTGGGGTCCGCTACCAAACCAAGGAGATTTGACGAGGTTACTGATTTTTACACAGAGCGACTGCCATCTGACCTCCGCAACCCACCCACAGGGTAAACCAGAACCAATCCTTGGGTAGTTTGATGATGACCAATAAATGATTTTGACTTTGATCAAAAGCTAAAAGACATTCGGAATCCAACAGTTAAACGTGCCTTCCGAAACACGGAATCATCTTTCTTTTTGGATAATCAGGTGATTAAAGTCTGCTATATTTTCCCAGACTGGAAACAAGTTTTCACAAAGTATGCTTCCATGCACTGGGATTTGAACCCATGACCCGGAGGTCATGGGTTCATTAGAAGGCGAATGCCTTGACTACAGAACCAAGGAGGCAGTTTTATCAAATATCAAATATTGTATGACTAATAATAATTGAAAACAAAAAAAGAAACATTATTTTCTGATCTTTTTCATCAGTTCCCCTTCACCAAAACCTACTCTTCTAATTCGAATGCATGATTTATTGATAAATACATCAAAATCACTAATATATGCGCATAAAATATTTCGATGCACAAGAAGGAAAAAGAAATCAAAATAGTGATGTGTTTTTGCTAGCCATTTACATTTACGCCCATTCTCTCAATTGGCATTTACTGAAAAAGCAGCTGGTGAATTCAGATGCATCAGATATTCTGATGAAGAAATGGATTTATGGTAGTGCTTCCTCTCTTATCTCTTGGTGCCACGGAAGACTAGCGGTATAATGTATACATACACACATAAATATACGCTGAATGATGCCATTTTGGGTTAGAACTAAAGTAAATTTTTTAAAGCACCATATAAAGTATTTATCTTTCTTTCTTTTATTCTAAGTTTTTATTGAGAATAACATGTAAGATTAACAGATATGTAACTCAAGGTAAAGCCCTATTTACTCGAATACTTTTAAGGACATTACCCCAGTCTCCCCGTCTACAAGTATAATGAACTTGACAATGCAACGTCAAAACTGCAGCGCAACACAATTAGCGTTTTTCAAATTGGATTACAAGCCGCCAGTTGCATTTTTTCTATGCAAACACTGCATTAGCATTAACGTCAGGCATTGCACTAATGCAATTTTAATTATAAGAGGCGCGCCGCAAATTGCCTGAAATGCAGTCAGATTGTTTTTTCAAAGGCTTTTAACAAATTAAAAATACGTAAGGGTTATGGGGTTCGGCCATTGGAGATTTTGGTGGCGTCGATGCGTTGTTTGTCATACAGTTTAGAAGTGTTAACTATGTCTATTCGCGGAGAATTGATAAATTCCTAACTCATTCAAAATCGCGGCTCGTTCATTATTTAAAAATATGTTTTGTCCCTTTCCCTCTTTCAATATTTAACATATAAAAACATATTTTAACAAAAATAGGTTTAACAAAAGTTTGTATTTTTTAATGAAGCAGTTTTTTCTTTTCTCCCGCACTAACATCATCATCAGGTCTTTTTGTCTCCACTGAAGGAGCACGACCCTCTCTGTACTACCAGAGCCATAGTTGGCCAGAGCAGCCAGAGGACTTGGCCTACACTCTTCTCGCTAGCCAGACGGGTTGGAGAGTTCTCATTGATGTTTACAAGCTTTGTTCAGGTCGCCTTCTACAACATTCACGGGAGGACTTGGAGTGGTCCTATTCTACTCTGCCGGAAACCACACGGCAACAGACTAACATAGTCGTATTCAATATCGACTTTGATCAAGTGGCATGTCCGAATGATAATTTACTATTATACTACAATTGTATGGTGAATCCACTCTCTATTTATAAATCGATACGCTGTGGTTCGGCAAAGCGATGTGTATGATTTAATGCATTTGTACCTGATAGCATCTAAGTGTTGGTTTTGACCATAAAACCGCAGCAATTTTTACCCGACAGCACTAAAAGAAGGGGTTATGTTTTCCGAGTGAATGTATGCATGTGGGTTTATTTCCTTGAGATTCTCTGTAGTTTAAACTATTGTTTTAGTTTCGCCATGACTGTCTGTCCGCGACTCTATTCAGAAATTAAAACAAACAGCAAGCTGTAATTTAGCTGTACGGGTATGCATACAAGTGGTAAAATAAAATCATAAATTTTTTTTTTTGGGTTAGCTCCCAGGCCTGAAAAAAGGGAGTCAATTTTTTTCCACTAACCCATCGTGTGGGTATCGTTACTCTAAAAAATATTTTAGGCTTATGAACAATACTTTTCGATTTAGGGTAAAAAACATACAAATTCAATAGAAAATTAGTTTTTTTAGACGTTTCTAGTCCATGAACTCCAAGTCGGCATTTGCAACTACGGAACTCTGTACTGCGCGTTTCCCGACACGCACTTGGCCGGTGGTGAAAATGAAGGGGTTTTTTTTGTTTAAATAATATATTAAACATATATGAATTTTCATATACGTACCTACTCTCAAAATTACCGTGCTCGAGCGGGCGGGTAAAAATCTAATAAAAAAATTACTTAAAGTGAAAAATCTAAAGATTTTGAATATGCAAACTCACGTCCAAATCATTAATCAGAATCATGAAGTAATAAAATGTTAATAATGATAAAACTCATACGGGGGGCGTGAAAATCGTGATTTTGATTATTGGGGACATTGGGGTGCACTTGACTATACTCTCTAGCGCAGGGTTAGAATGAATTATTGTACCTTTTGTCCGGTGGGCTGCATCATGTGCAAAAAGGTCTTAATTTTGGACACGTGACAGTGATTAGCAATGAAGAGGTCCTGAAAAGAGTAAGAGAGAGTGTATGCTGGTCTTAATAGAGAATAGGCATGCCGAATAGAAAAATATTTTTGGTCCATCGGTTAGATTATTAAAAAATATTGTATACGTATTTTTTCTTTTCTCTGAGAAACCAAAAATGACACGGATACAGCGCATATAAATTTTGCATGACGTCACGGCTGGGTACGATTTTTACTTAGCGGTGACGTCGCAAGCCCCCGCTCTGAAACTTTGATGCTCCGTATCTTTGTGAATTTTTTTTTTGTTAACTAAACTGGACTGAATTTACTGAAAAATACGGGTCCATTATTTTTGGTTAATCTAAAAAACGGACCAATTACATTCATACTTTTCGGACCCTGTCGTCACTCCTGTTGACGAGGAAAGATGTTAAGTCATTTGATACGACACGACGAATTTATAAAAGTCATCATTGAAGGGAAGATAGAAGGAAAAAGAAGACCAGGAATACCAAGGCCTAGCAACATGAAGCAGATAAAGGAGAAGGTAAACGTCGTGTCGTACAGCGAAGTATAACAGCTGGCGGACGAGAGAAAAGTGGAAGAAAATTCATACTTCACCGACAAGAGCATTGCTCTTAAATAATATAGATATATAGATAGACAATGACTAGCAATAATGAAGAAGATTCCAACAACTCAAAATACCTAGATACTTTTTTCTAAAGGTCAAAACAAACATTTTCTATATGCCATTCGTATGAAATAACGACTATTGACGTCATAGTTCCTTGGAGTTAAATAGCACTCTTAATATCGGTTTTTCTGCATAATAAATCTAAGATCACGTTGAAAATGGATACGATCAACGACAAATGACATTATTTTGTCAACCTCCGTGGCGTAGTGGTCACCATGCTAGTCCGCCACCCAGAGGTCCCGGGTTCGATTCCCGGTCAGGGCAAATTGGAAAATGGCCTTTTTCAAATTGTCCTGGGTCTTGGATGTTTATCTATATATGTATTTGTTATAAAATATAGTATCGTTGAGTTAGTATCCCATAACACAAGTCTCGAACTTACTTTAGGGCTAGCTTAATCAGTGAAATTTGTCCCTATATTTATTTATTTATTATTTATATTTTGTGACGTTTGATTCTATTAATTGGTACATACCAAATAATTTATTTTTGCTTGAGTAGAAATAATACATAGATATCCTATTATATTTATACAATTTCCTGTTTTTATTTAAAAGGACTTACTTTTATTTCTAAAACTGTCTAACCTTTTACGCATATCCTACAGATATCATTTTCCTCTTTCTAGATGTGTTTACAAAATGTTTGTAATATGTCCTTTCAAGGAAAAAAAAATAGTAAAACCCTTACTATTACCATAAACGCATATCCAACAGATTTAATTTTCCTCCATCTAAATGTACATAATATTAATTATTATTTATAAAATATTTTTAATATGTCCTATCATGGAAATTGTTTTATTGAATGCGTACAGAATTATTACATTTAAAATTTAATAAAATAATTTAGATATATTTAATTAATTAATGAAATAGATCTAAATTATTTTATTTGGTGGAGGCAAAATCACCTGATGATAAGTAATTACTTATCATAACATTTTCGTCTCCACTGCACGAGCACGACCCTCTCAGTACTACTAGAGCCTTACTTGACCAGAGCAGCCGTAGGATATGGCCTACACTATCCATGCTGGCCAGACGGGTGGAAGAGGAATAACTACTTATTATTTAAAAAATTAATCAAAACTGGAAACCCACAATTCAAAACAAAATAACCCACATTAACTCTCAAACAAAAATCAATTCGTCAAATTATGTGATCTAATTACAAAAGCGGACAATGGGCCAATTCTTCGGATTCCACTCCATTACCCTTAGGGTCCTATTCAATATTTCGCAAACCCATAAATTCGAGCATACTGTCGGGGCGTAACAATGAATCTAAATAACCATTAATATGTAATAAATACGATGGGGAGCAGGGGACAAATAAACAAGTGTACCAAAAGTTCAATGGGTGCTGTTGAAAAGGCGCGAGCCGCTCCCGAATTTTGCCGAAAATCGCCGATGAAACCCGATTGGTTCCGCTACAGATGCCATCTGCTGCTTTTCAGATACAGGGGGCGTTGTTCATTAGTACACTTGTCTTGGGAGATGGATGTTTGTTTTGGACGTGAGGACTCCCCGACTTGATTGAGTCAATTTCGACAGGAGTGATGTAGCTTAGATGCGCGGATTTTCTTTAGCAGGTGTTCGGAATTTTGGTTTTGAGAACTAAAGTTATTGTATCTAGGTACACAACAATGGTACAGATTAGCTAAAAAAGAAAAAAATACGTAATACGCTACTAACAAGCAAACTACAAGATTTGAAAAAAAATGTTCACTTTACTTGTATGGGAGCTACACTTCAAAGTTTTTTTTCTACATTCGATTTTACCACTTTTTTGGCATATACATATTATATTCATACCGTTACCAAATTACAGCTTTCTAGTACTTATAGCCTCTACATAAAACCATGGACGAACAGACAGACAGACAGGTTCCTTGTTTACTACGGAACCCTAAAAAGCCGTTTGCTTAAGGCGTTACTTCATAATAAATTTTGGACTAGATATGATTGATTACATTTTGATTTCACACTAAACAAAGCCAAAAGCAAATACAGAAACAAAGCTAATCGACAAACTATGACGTGCAATAGCGAAACTAACAATAACAAACACTAAACTAACGCAACGGCACGGCATTTAGTCGCGCCCGCGGATTAGTGAATTGTAAAAAATTTGGGGTCGGCCCGTTAATTACTGGGGCTGAGCTGGGCGGGGGACGAAACGGGATGAAAGGGGATGAAAGTCAATTTGCTCCGGGGACATGATACGACTCATTTCATCTGGAGCGACAAGTGTGGCACCTGCTCTTTTTCACTGGCCTGGGGCGATACCCTTTGTGCCAAACAATTGGGAAAGGAACAATGGTGGAGCGTAAACAGTCGCAGTTTTGAGGACTGTCCGCTTTGTTAGGACTAATGTTGGGATTGTCGTGTTTAAAGTTGTATAAAGCTATTGAATATTTGTTTATATTGGTGAATGTGGAATACACAATTACTGATATCAAAGTTTTCTTTCTATGTTCTTTCAAAAAGAAACGGTCTTTGTAAGATTTTATATGAAGAAAGAGACATTAACATACTAAATATTGTTTTCATTGTTACAGATGAAATAAAGTTCGGCATCAGTCGCCTAGTAGGTGACAGATCCAACGAAGAAGACGAAGAAACTCACAATGAGACTAGGCCTGAAGACGTTTCCCCAGCGTCACGCTGCGGCAGCCCTTGCTGGCCTTCACCTCAATCTCCAAGATCAGTTCGCTCCAGTTCCCCTGAACTTGAAGTCGACTCCCCACCATCTTCCCCCAGACGACCACCGGACTCTTCATCACCTCCTAAAAGATCAGAAGCATTTTCTATGAGTGTTCTATTAAGACCTGACGCTCCAAGAGTTCAGCCTCAAAGACCATTCCTTTACCCTCCGCTACCATTCGCGGAGTTCCTGAGAGATGCTGGGAGCCTAGGATTACCAGGATGGGGTGGTTACAGCAATTTATATCTTCACGCCGTGCAAGCTGCTGGTCCTGAGTTATTAAGGCTTCGTGCTGCTGTTTTGGGAGCTCAAAGTCCTCTGACCAGGCCGTTGCCAATCGGAGATGTGTATTCTTGTGTGAAATGTGAGAAAATGTTCAGTACGCCTCATGGCTTGGAAGTGCATGCTCGGAGGTCTCATAACGGAAAGAGGCCCTTTGCTTGTGAATTGTGCAGTAAGACATTTGGACATGAAATCAGCCTCAGTCAGCACAGGTAATTTGTCTCATTTATCTTTATTATAAATATTATGACATTTTGTTTTACTATTATTTTATTACACAACTAACTATTTATCTGTAGATCTTCTGTACATTGGAATTATTATTACAAGTAATCTAGATTTTTCAATGACTAAAGATGTCTGATTAGATGCATTAGAGCTTTTTATCATCTAGTCTCTAATCAAAGTTCCATATCAAAATTCAATTCACAATTTTCGGATACGGATGACCTTGTAGTATAAATTTCAGTTATTAAACAAAATTAATACAAAAGATTGCTTTCTCAACGTCAGGTTTACTGGTAGAAAAAGCCCCTGGTCTTAAGTCCGCCATTTACATGTATATTGTAATAAAGTTACCTAAATAAATAAAAATTAAATAAATATCTCTCAAAATGTCCAAATACATTGATGACATTCTTACTACTTGAAATCTTTTACACAAGCCACAGTCTTTTTGAGACACACTACCATTTAATTTCATGTTTATAATGTTTTAATAAATTACTTATAACATTCTATACATATTTTTGTGAAAAAAGTAACTTCTTCCGTAGTTCATAGTCCATCTCCCAGTGATTCCAATTCCGCAGGGCTGTCCACAGTGTGGAGAAAGTCTTCGAATGCAAGCAATGTGGCAAGACGTTCAATGAAATATTTTACAAAAGCAACTTTCTCTAGTTTTGCTCAAAAAGTAATTTCTTCTGTAGTTCATAGTCCATCTTCCAGTGATTCCAATTTCGCATGGCTGTCCACAGTGTGGAGAAAGTCTTCGAATGCAAGCAATGTGGCAAGACGTTCAATGAAATATTTTACAAAAGCAACTTTCTCTAGTTTTGCTCAAAAAGTAACTTCTTCCGTAGTTCATAGTCCATCTCCCAGTGATTCCTATTCCGCAGGGCTGTCCACAGTGTGGAGAAAGTCTTCGAATGCAAGCAGTGTGTCAAGATTTTCAATGAATATCTTACAAAAGCAACTTTCTATAGTTTTGCTCAAACAGTAACTTCTTCCGTAGTTCATAGTCCATCTCCCAGTGATTCCAATTCCGCAGGACTGTCCACAGTGTGGAGAAAGTCTTCGAATGCAAGCAGTGTGGCAAGATGTTCAATGAAATATTTTACAACAGCAACTTTCTATAGTTTTGCTCAAACAGTAATTTCTTCCGTAGTTCATAGTCCATCTCCCAGTAATTCCAATTCCGTAGGGCTGTCCACAGTGTGGAGAAAGTCTTCGTATGCAAGCAGTGTGGCAAGACGTTCATTAAATCTTTCACAAAAGCAACTTTCTATAGATTTGCTCAAAAAGTAACTTCTTCCGTAGTTCATAGTCCATCTCCCAGTGATTCCAATTCCGCAGGGCTGTCCACAATGTGGAGAAAGTCTTCAAATGCAAGCAGTGTGGCAAGACGTTTAATGAAATATATCACAAAAGCAACTTTCTACAGTTTTGCTTAAAGAGTAGCTTCTTCTGTAGTTCATAGTCCATCTCCCAGTGATTCCAATTTCGCAGGTCTGTCCACAGTGTGGAGAAAGTCTTCGAATGCAAGCAGTGTGGCAAGACGTTTTATGAAATATATCACAAAAGCAACTATCTATAATTTTACTCAAACAGTAATTTCTTCCGAAGTTCATAGTCCATCTCCCAGTGATTCCAATTCCGTAAGGTTGTCCACAGTGTGGAGAAAGTCTTCGAATACAAGCAGTGTGGCAAGACGTTCAATTAAATATTTCACAAAAGCAACTTTCTCTAGTTTTGCTCAAACAGTAACTTCTTCCGTAGTTCATAGTCCATCTCCCAGTGATTCCAATTCCGCAGGGCTGTCCACAATGTGGAGAAAGTCTTCGAATGCAAGCAGTGTGGCAAGACGTTTAATGAAATATATCACAAAAGCAACTTTCTACAGTTTTGCTCAAAGAGTAATTTCTTCCGTAGTTCATAGTCCATCTCCCAGTGATTCCAATTTCGCAGGGCTGTCCACAGTGTGGAGAAAGTCTTCGAATGCAAGCAGTGTGGCAAGACGTTCAAGAGGTCCAGCACGCTGTCCACGCACCTGCTCATCCACTCCGACACCAGGCCCTACCCGTGCCAGTACTGCGGGAAGCGGTTTCATCAGAAGTCTGATATGAAGAAGCACACCTACATACATACTGGTGAGTTTTTTTTAATTCTATTATTTGATATTTTTTTCTACATGATTCGGATTTGAAGACTTTTTTTTTAAATTGTTATACGACGTGGAGGGTACATACCCAAAATAAATCAAAGTACCGGCTATATACTTGATCACTGTATGTGTTATAATCATAATAAAATAACAGACAAGTAACAAAAAAAGGTCGGTATTCCCATAAAAATTTCCCGGGTGACTGCACACTTTAGTGTGGAAAGATGATTTATTTTTTGACTGTTCTTTAAATTTCATTATCCTGTAGTGATCTAGTATAGCCCGTGGTTCGATTTATTACGGCTATGTCCCTTTCACCTTTATTACTATTTTGTACCCCTTAAAAGGCTTTAAATATCCCCAAATGTAATCTTGCAAAGTTTTGATCACTACATAAAACACCCTTAAAATAAGGGCAAATATTCTGAATAATAAAATACAAAGAAAAAATTAAGCTAAGATTTTGGAATAAAGCCGTCATTCATAACCAAAAACCTGAACTATTGATATCGCCGTAAGCCCTGATCAAACCACCATCAAAAACCGCTTGGAGAGAAACACAAAGAAAACCTTTAAATATATGTCAAATTTTAATAAAAAAAGATAATGTCATTGACTCTAAAATATTTCAATTTTAAGCTCAAAACTTATAACTGAATTCAGAATCCTCAACAAACCACGTTTCAGAATTTACTCGCAAACTTCCGTACTTACGGCGGCGTAACTCAAAGTGTTCTGTCAAAACATCTTAAGAACCCACATAATTAATGCACATTAACACCTAGCTAGGTGGGTTTTATAATAATCGCGTAATGCCAGAAGGAAGAGCCCGAGACGTCTGCGGTTACATTATAGGGGCGATTGAGTTACAGCTACACACGGGTGGCATGGACTTCCAGCAAAGGTTGGATTTTAGTTACATTGGGTGGGAAGATATGCTGAAATTCTGATGTTGATTTTATATACAGATATATTGCTGGATTTGCAATTTTTAAAATCTAATCAGTCATTCTAACGCTACCTCCTAATTAACTTTTCTTATTATTTGACTGTTATTGTTGTTATTCTAATTTCATAATACTATAGTAATCTAGAATAGCCCGTGGTTCGATATATTATGGGTATGTTTCTTCCACGTTGTATCAAAACAGCATCTGAATTTAAGACCATATGAGTCAAGCATTTTAATTTTGAGCATTAATTTAGATAGCTATAAAATTATTCCCTTCCATTACAACAGGAATTTAACACTCATCTCAATCATAATTTTATTTTAATTTTCCTGCTTATCGTGAATAAAATTATTAGTAGACTAGATGCTTTTTTAACATTTTGCTTACGCAATTCAATATGAATGACCAGAATAAGTCACAAGTCACTGATTAAATAAGAAATGGTTACTCAAATATCTAGTACATTTACTATTGCATTATGTAGACTTTGTAGACTGGAAGCAAGAAGAAAGGCAAAGGGAGACCACTGGCAAATTTTTAATTGGGTTACCAAGCGGGAAAAACTAGATGATTAGACAACTTAGGACTGAGTGTCCTGGTGCCATGGTACGAGGAAGGCCGACCCCAAATAACGGAACAAGGCATGACAAAAGAAGAAGAAGCAGACTAAACTGACTGTTCTAGTCATATATTTTTTACGTCACTAAGTAATTATTACTCTGAAAGCCGCACGCATAATGCACTAAGCTTATATATTACTGATTGTAAATCAGTCATTACTCTTTAAAAAGCAACAAATATTTTGGATAAAAAATAAAAACTGTCAATGTAATATATCGATTTTATCGATTCTAATACCACGTAGATGAATTCTAAGTCTCACGTGTCTTGATAATTTGATCCCTTGAGCTTATGTTTTCTGCGTCACTGAAACAATGTTTTCGTCACAAACTATGATCATGCGAGACATTTTAACGTCACATTTTATGCTCAAGTGTTTATGTTTATGCATATATATCGATGAAGAGTTCAAGAGGTATTATGACTACTTTTGTTTTAAATATGTCTCTTCAAAATAGACTAAATATTTTTGTAAATTGTAACTCAGCAAGTACTAATTACAAGAACCTTTTACATATTTATATTTTCACTCTACTCTACAGTGTATCATAAAATTGTAAATACTCATAGCGTTGGGACAGCACGTAAGTTTTCTCTACTTACCTCGACGCATTATAATTGTACTTGTCATATTATAATAAACATACCCATCTTTTCTTTATCCTTTCTGCTTCCACACTCAATAATTATACTTATTTATGTCTTAAAATTAAATACAAATTATATTTTAATCATAACTTGTAACGAAAAAAACCAACAAATGCTGAAAAATAATGTTGCCAAATTTCCGTGTCTGTGTGTATTACCAGGCCCTTCATGAATATAAGATGTTGCGGTCTGAGCCGCGTTGTCTCACTAACACTTAACGTCTTAGATTCAGCCCGGTTTGTGCTTAACCCTCAGTGCTATCATGATTTTCATGGGCTCTTGTCATTTTGGAGTCTACAATGGCTTCCGCATTGAGGCCATTGGTTTTGATTTATTTGTTTATCTCTAGCTAGTCTACTAGTTACAAAGCCAATTCAATTTGTTTGTTGCTTTTCACATTGTCATGTATACTATCAACGGCCTCTGTTGCCTAGTCATCATGCCAGACCGTCAGTCACATCGGTGGTTCCTGGTTCGATACCCGGTCAGGTCAAGATGGAATATGTTCTTTTTCAGACTGACCTGATTCTTGGACGTTTATCTACATATATATCTATTTTTTATATAATATAGTATCGTTGAGTTAGTACATAACACAAGTCTTGAACTTACTTTGAAGATAGCTTAGTGTGATTTGTCAATTTTAACCTGAACTTTCATAAGTATATAAGGTTATTTGAATCCACGTCAAAGACTAAACTGAAGAGACTTTTATGTTTAATATGGAAAATAATATTAAAGACAGACAAAAGCATTTTTTGGTCAATCTCGAAACTGAGAAACTTAGCTTGATCGATTATTTTCAAATCGTCGCTTACTAAACAGTTGATATAAGCCAATTAAGTATACCTAAATTATCATAAGTGAATTCAATCAAATAAAAATATCTAAAGCCTATCACAATGTTAACAACTCCTAACTTTTAAGACAAATGAATAACACCAGAATTTCTTTAACGACACCAAAGATATAAGCGATGAAACAGTAAATTGTACAATTCATCACAGTGGGGTGCACTTAAATGAATGACTGTGTACCCTTGTCTCGTTATAATGAAGAGGTTGATAAGGGATAAGTGAGCATTAATTAAACTTTTGTCAGGACTCGTAGTTGATACACAATTTATTATCAAATTGGCTGCGTTTGTAAAAGATAATGCTTATGATTTGATACAATTT
The DNA here is from genome assembly GCA_963555685.1 of Acrobasis consociella. NCBI lineage: Eukaryota > Metazoa > Arthropoda > Insecta > Lepidoptera > Pyralidae > Acrobasis > Acrobasis consociella. The sequence goes on from OY743106.1 coordinate 4,700,424, forward strand.
ATTAGTTATGAAATGTGTTCCAACCCAAGAAGTGCAATTGCATTTTGATACATGTATACTCTTGTGGGATTTTCTCGTATCCAAAGAAAACTGCATAACTTTTAGTTCTTTCACATGGTGTTCTGAAATAATACATACTCCATCAAAATTTACACTATTTAAAAAAGCCCAAGAATTTTCTGATCAGTTTTTAATAAAGATCTATATTATCTTTTTATATTTATTTGCAAAAGTGAATCTACTTACATCTGTTGACACAAGAAAACTGAACTTGTTACAAACTATACGTTTAGTTGTCTTGTATATCTACCGGAGTACCTACTCGCTCCCCAGTTCATTTAAGATAAGGGTGGGGGTTCCATCGTCCGTGATTCAGACGCATAGATTCGCCGTTTTCATTGCTTTGACAGTGAGTGCGAGGGAGACAACACAATCATTTGTGATGAAGGTGAAAGGGACAGCCACCTGAAGGGTTGGGTTAGTTATTGGGCACATGTTTCTGGTATGGCGGGGTTCGTAGCGATGAATAAATTTTCATACATTGTTAAAACGATTGAAAATTTGCAACCACTAGATGGTGATTCTAAAACGCGGCGTGGTTTGGGTTTTGCTTTTTATTTTTAAAACAATACAATACAAACCCTATATTATACGAGTAAGTTCGTGTAATCCTTATGATACATTGAAGGAAAATCATAGTATTCGCGATAAATGATTCAATAATATTATCCTGATCAAACTACATATTCTATATATTTAGTTCTTATGATAAATATTTATCACTATAAATTACTACTATCCAAATCCATATATGGTACAATACAAGTAATATTAACAACAATACATATATGTATTTTAAATCTAACAAGTATTAATCGACTTAAACATTAATATATGTTTTTTAAGTTAATTAATAATTATTTGGTAAAGTTGTGGTAAAATTATCTATACTATCCCAAAGTTACATCAACATTTAATACCAAATTGTCCATATAAACATAACCTAAGTGTGTTAAGAGTTACAATACGTCCCCTCAGTAGGTAATGCACATTAGCAAACCCGTTAACAAGACCCTAAGACAAAAGCATTAGCGCATTCAAATAAATTATGCCCCATTCGCACCTGATCCCAACCCTATGTAATAAACAATATCAACTTAGCGAATAGTTCCTCGAACGGTATTTTAATCAGTGTCCCAACTTCTTGATTAATGTTCACCAACAATTTATCGTCGGAATTTTATTTATAATTACTCCCGTGAAATTAAATGCGGCGATTAGTCAACGTCACGGCAGAAGACCGCGTCCCACGATTTGTCACATCACCCGAACCTGTTTAATTCCACCCTAATTGAGTCCGGAAGTTTGTTAAACTTGTACCTGTTAGTATGCCAATTTCCAGTAGTTACGCTAGTTTCGGAACTGAGGTAATTAATATCAGTTAGCGCTTTGAATTATTCATTAAGCTTTAATAACACATTGTTAGTTGAAACTTTGTTAAAAACGTTTAGCAGCGGGCTCATAATTGAGCCCTGGGGGACGCTGGGCCAAAAATAAAGGTAAACAATTTTTCTCTTGTTTATTAAGTGAAGTAATTTTAAAAAGAAGCAGAGAATATTAGAAATTAGTGAAGTGGAATAACCGAAATGGTAATTCGGAAGTCTTTCAAGCCATCTCATGAATGTTTGATTTACCAAACGCCCTTTTAAGGTATTTTTTAAACTCTTCCTTGTCTTAATTAGTCGGGGGATAAACAAGTGGCACATTAGCTCTCGGAATAATTACACGGCGGCTGTGCTGTGTTGCGCCTCTTTTGTTTTTCTTTTTTTGAGTTATTTCCCGCTCCGGTTTGCGGTGAAGAATTTAAAAAGCATTTCGGTAATTGGTTTGCTACAATCATTAAACAAACAAAACATAATTTAATTGTTTTAGTCGATTATAACGATGAGTAAACGATTATTTTTATGTTATTTATATATCTATGCATTACTTTGCTGTAGATTTGAAACAATTACTAGGTATGTTTTTCGAGAATATTCAACAGAAATTTTTTTGTGATTTTTCTATTACACTTGTAAATTAATGAAAAAAAATATAAGGTACTTATTAGACCTTTCCTTGCCTTAAAATAGTATGTCGTTTGAGTAGATATTGATATAATAAAAACGTAAAATTAAAAAACATATACTGAACAATCGCCAAGCTCTAACAATTTACACTCTCTGATTACTTTTTAAAGCCTTTCTACTTAAAAATAGCAGAAGACATCTAAGTACTTCCAAAGAGGCTGCTATGGTATAATTGGATTCGTAAGACGCAATTTTAAGTCGGAATGGAGGCAATATGCAAATGACGCAAAGGAAGGAAATCCTTGATTTCTTTTTAAATAGGCGCAATGAAATGATCAGAGTAATGAAGATGAAAATATATAAAATATATAAATAGTAGCTCGTTATTAAATTAATTGAACCTACAGATCCATAGTGTTAAATTTACAGTAGGTACGCCGTAATATAATTACATATTTACTATGTTTACTTTTATAAGTTTTCATTTGTAATTTTTTTAAGTGTACATGAACCATTAAAAAAAAAACTGGAAATTTTTATTAAAGTACTTTGGTACTTGCATCGCGTGCATCTTGAATGTATGTATACAATTACATTTAAAATAATTTCAAAAAAAGTGACCAAAGTATTAACTTTACAATTTGAAAATATTTACAAAAAATCTTGACAAAATAGTTCTTTTTTATACTATTTTTATAATGTATACTTAAATTGAATATTAGATTAGATAAAACTTACTGAATTTAGCTCAGAAAAATTAATATAATTATCACTTAAATTTATTTATTTTTAAAATTTTATAGTTCCACCTACAGTTGGCGGAATTAACACTAAAAGTTCTCCCAGACAACCATACAGATGAACAGATAATTTCACACGCATACAAAAGAAACCAATAATTTATTAAAAAGATACAAAAACACAAGCAGAATGTTTGCGAAACAAAAATCAACATTAGATAACAGTCGTAAAACTAACAGTCCAATCTGAAAACCAATTCGTCGTACAAGATTCCAGACTTCAAGTATTCCGTCCACACAACCTAAGGGGTGGAAATCTAAGCGGTCCATAAGGAAGGGGGGGTCCACAAGACGAGGTGGGGGTGTGGGGTGTCACAGGGGGACTGAATCAAGGAGTGGTACGTGCCCGGAGTTTAATTAAGGACCCAGGAGAGTCTTAAGATACTTCGATTTTTAGTAGTTTTCTTTTAATTCGTTAGTCACATACTTTCGGAAAGTATTATTGCTGTTATCGGAAACCTGGGTGAATGCAGAAGTAAGTAAGTAATACTTTATTAAAGACCAAAAAAAAAATACAGAGTAGAGGCCTACTGAAAGAGATCTCTTTTGAGATAAGTAGTGCCTTTGTACAACTTTTATTTTATGTATTCTCTGTACGCATTTTCCGTGTACATAAATAAATAAATGAAGTAATGATGATAAGAAAAGTAAAAATCTGGTTAGAAACACAGGGCAAGATTGTTAATGATCTGAAGAATAGCATAAGAAAACGAAACAGTATGCAAGGATGTTTACTATACAATAAGAGTGTAAACGTACTTACAGATATTGTACAATGTTCCTTGGACTTATATAGGTACTATTAAACTGAAACTAAAAAAATTAAAAAACTGAAAAAGAAAATAAACTAATATTGGACTTTCACGACCATAATGGCTATTATCTAGACACTTCTAAAAAGTAACTGGCGACGCAGTAGCCGTGTATATATTTACATTGACATTACGCTGCACGGCCATGACGGCAGTAGGGGTCGTCGAAAGACCGAAATCAAAAGAAGTAAGTCTCGTTATAGTTATATAACACGTATTGAATAAGAATTTTATGGCATCTTATTCTAATTAGTACTTTCGTCCAACATTTGCTTTTATCAGCACCACCTGTCGGTTGACTGTTAGAAAAGTTGTTGAGCCTTAAGACGACCTGTAATATTTTTGTAATAAAGTTTATTAAATTTAATAAATAAATCTTACTCAGTTACATTTCTAAGTATATACGTTATGCAGAAACTAGACACGATTTACATAAGTGTGACAAACGCGAAACAGCAATTTGTCAAGATAAAACAATTCCTTTCGGTTCTGCGGCTACCCTAAGCCCGGAATTAACTACGTCATCGTATTTTGTGATAAATCGTCTCAGGGGCCTCGTATTGATTAGATACGGTAACACTGAGACATATAAATAAAAACAAAACTTTAACACCTTGGCTTATATCGTTTATATCAACAAAATTTATCAATATGAATGTAAAGCCAAAGTTATCCGCCACTATATTTTGGTACTATCTGCATTATTGCGTTGCCTATTTCATGTAAGTACTTACTTACTACAAACCACACGGCAATCTGCCGGGAACCATACGGCAAAGATAATAAGAACCCAAATAAATAAACTTTTTATTTTGATTATTCATGACATTAACTAATATAATTTTAATTTCTCAAAACTAAAAACCGCCTTTTATAAAATTTCTATGGGACCTCTTAACAAGTATATATACGCTTTCAAACAAAGAATTTTTCAAATTAGTCCAGGCATCTTTAAATAATCGGTGAACATACACAAAAATAGATAGCGACGAATCTTAACCTCTTTTTTGGAAGTCGAAACTTAGTAGACATTACACCTTCCTTCACATTTATTTCTTGCTCTGCCAGAATAAAACCTAAACAACGTATAAAATTGATACTAACAAACAAAATAACAAAACAATCCTCCAATTTGGAAGACACGACAGCCGCAGACACAAAACCGTGAGAGACTTCACCAAATCCAGATTTATATTTTATTTTCCACGATACACGTAACTCGATCTCACTGGGGATGTTACGCAATAGAAATCAGTTTTGAGATTTTTTTCTCACGCGAAAAAATGACACTTCAATTCGTATGCGGGGCTTACTCCCGCTGTATTAGGAGGTCCCAAAGGAGTGGGATAATTAAATTAATGCCGCCAGCCCTCTTCGGCCTGTTCTAGTAATCTGACACCTGCATTGTTTTCTCGGCCTCTGTTTTAGTTTTACTTTGTTATTTTCTGATATTGTCTTTGTCTTTTATTTCTGAAACATTAATAGCAAAGGTTTTCTTGATCACCAAAATGTGCAATGCTTTTGTTGCCAGGTTCATGTATAGGTTGTGTTTTTGACTCTGTTTTAAATTTTGCAACATTGTTTCATCTTTGTACGCATTTGAATCAAAAATAAACTTATCAAATTTAATATCTTATTCCTTCTATAATATTTGTATGTCAATAATCTTCTCACCATTCGTTATTTTTGACCCCAAATTCTAATCTTTCTTAGGATTAGAATTTGGGGTATATAAATATATTAATACAACTTTTCGTAAGTAATTTTGACAGTTTATTATTAAAATCACTGTTTTCTACTAGCAAATGCAGTAACGGTCCTAAAACAGTTCTTTTACACCTTGAAATCTACAACGGAAACGGAACATTTGAATGAGTTGTCTAGTTATAAGTTTATAACTTGTTACCGCCCTAACGAACAATTTAAAAGCTAGTATAGGCCGTATCTAAAATTTTGACAAACGATTGTCAAATATCAAGTGTCTTAACACTAGCAGTCCTAAAATAGTACTTTTACTCCCTGACATCTCCATCGAGCAATCAAATTGGATAGTTATAACAGATCGCATCACCCTAACGAACGGTATCAGAAGCTAGCGGTCGCACGCGTCTCTAATTCAATAAACACATTACACCGATTAGCTAGCAGCCCCCAGGGCTGCGCTCTTGGAGGGCACGAGTATTCAAATGGAAAAGAATAACTGGTGGTGGAAAAAAAAGAAAAAAACTTTTTTTGTTTTTTAAACTTTTACAAAAAGTTCAATAAACACATGACACCTAATAAAGCTAGCACTCTAGCAATCCTCTTTAGCATTGCTCTTTGAGAGCGCAAAAGTAAAAAAAAAAACAGAAAAATATATATTTTTTGTGTTCTGAACACCTTTGTAAGAAGTAATAAGTAAAAATTTGCGATTTCTAAGTTTTATGAGTTACATAAAAAATCGAATTTTAATACTATGACATCACATTTCAGAGAATAAATAAGTACTTACTTAATTGACAAAAAAACTTTTTTTTTCTTCACATCTCAAAGGGCATCGGCAAGATATTTACAAATACCTAGTAATGTAATAATAAAAACATGTATAAAAAATTATTGGCTGTTAAAAAAATCATCTCTCCGGCGGGGAATCGAACCCCGGTCTCCCGCGTGACAGGCGGGGATACTGACCACTATACTACCGAAGACTTGAGTAACAAGTGCGAATTACTAGATATTTTTCTGCTCGATACCTAATTGATAACAAATATACTTCATGCCACAATACACATTGTATGTCATTGATACAAATGCAAATGATGGTATTTTCTGTTCTGACACATGTTTTAATACTGGTATTATTAGTATTACGGGACTTACCGCGATTAATATCGTTTTTTGCCAGTTTTTTGTGAGTCGGCCAGCGACCATGATGGCAGAAGGGCCGTCGAAATATCTGGCAAAAAACGATATTAATCGCGGTAAGTCCCGTAATACTAATAACAGTAATTGTGACCGTGAAACTCTAAAATCATATATTGTTTAAATATTTGTCTTAATAATTATATTGAAATATACTTAAATAATAGTTGGCTACTTATTTGCTGTATGTACAAACAATCACGAATCAGTCTTATTCTAATAAAAAATATTGTCTTTAGAAAATTTTCCCTCACCGAGTACCTACTTACGTCAAGCTTTAAATCACAAAATCAATCCAAACTTGATTATAATTCCATTAGCGGTTGTATTGTATGACAAAAAACTAATCTGGAAATTACTAAAAAGCGTGTCAGTAAGGGCTAAGGGCACATGTAGTAGGTGGCTATGCACACGCGCCGGATAAATTATATAACGTACAGAATTGTCACTCGTCTTGTCTCGGTCGATGGTCCTGGCCCTGGCCAAAGATGATTTGAAATTGAAGCGACACTGAAACTATATTTCGAGTTGACAAGAAGAAGACGGTTATTGGTGTCACTTAAAATTTTGTCGACCAAATAGTTGGAGAGTTGTATTAGACAAATGCTAGTCGTATTAGAATAGCATTTGAAAGACTTGCCCAGGAATTGGCATTGGCAAAAACAGCCTGCTCAAATAGGCACGCGTGGTAAAAACAGGCGGACGCCTTTGCCGCAATGGGACACAAAAACAGGCTATTAAAATAATTTACTCTAATACACAGAGTATTAGAACTAATAACAAAGATACAATTTAAAAATTTGGACAGTAAAATTACTTGTTTTAGTCTACTCTTTGCTTTCCATATGTGACATTTCTGTGATAACCTTACTTTAGCTCCACAATGCACACGCGTCAGACGGCTGCCGCTCCGTACCCCTACACGGTGCATCAATTAAGGCTGATGCCGCCGTGCCACTCGATACGGTGTGAAATTGAGAAGGTCAATGAGACATACTTTAATGTCTGTGCATCAATAATACAATCTCGTAATTTTGACGCTGATGTCTGTTGGTCAGTCTGTCGGTTAATCTGTCGGTCAGTCTGTTTGTCTGTCTGTCTGTGGCATTGTAGCACTCGAAGCGCTAGACTCATTTCACTGCGGTTTTTTTATGTGAAATTTCTCTTGCGGTGGTTCACAGGTATCTTTGATAAAAACAATTCAGCCGTTTAAAAGTTATTGCGGGTAAAAGCTTGAAAGTGAGGGCTTTCTTTTGCAAACAATAGATGACGCTACGGACCAAGTACGGTTCTTGACAGTCGGGGTCTTTTTAATTTGCTTAGCAAATAAACTTGTATGCAGTGTGGCCTCCAGCCTATATAGAATAGGTACCTCCGTCTTTTTCTGTGGAAGTCGGAAAAGGCGACTAAAGGACCTGAACACATAACATCCCGTGCTACTATTACACTACCAAGGTGGGTTGATATCATGCGGCGGGCGACAGTTGGGCATTGACACGCATATTATATTAGGAGAAAAAAACGGAAAAGCTACTTCGGAAATAGCGATAGTTAAAAAAATCTGCTTTTTCATACAAAATTAAATAGCTGCCGATGACGATAAAATATCTCTATTTGTTTAATTAGTCTTTGCCAGGGTGACCAAACATTTGTAGACATAATGAAACACGTTCCATTTTCAAAACAAACCACGAATGTTGCACTTTATCAAATTATACGTATTTTGATTGGCCAGTGCGCTCGCAGCGCGCGTTTTTCGAGTGTTTTGATTTGTCGGTGTGACAATGGTGACAGTTGTCCAAGTGTTTTCGCAAACGCTCGAATTCAAAAACCAATACTGATTTGTAAAATAGACCTTATTACTTTCAGTTAAGTTTGAAAATCCAATAAGATTTTGAGATAAATTTCTAGGTCGATTACTCTTCTGTTTGTAGACCTTATTTTTGAGAAGTTACAGTTGAATTTCGAACGTTTAAAAATATGTAGCTGGTATAGAATCGTGGGTATACAGGTCAGATGTGAACCGGTGCAATTGAAGTGCTAGAATAACAGAGAATGCGAGTACATTTGTTAAAATAACACGAAATCATGTTCAGTTTTAGATGTTAAAATCTTTCAAATTGCACAAATGTTATTCGATGAATCCAATTGATTGAATTTATTTTATACGATTCAAGTTTATTTGTTAGAGAAATACTGTACTTATTTACTTGTAGGTTTATAGATTTTAAAAGATAGTTTATTGTTTTTAAATAAAACATAATTTTAAACACTCCAAGTTACTTATTTATAGTTAACAAGTTCAGAGGTCAAAAGATTTTTTTAATGCATATGGTGCATTAAAAATATATATATTTCTTAGGTGTATAGTGAGGTATTTGCGAATTTATTATAAAGAAATATATAGGTACTTATCTTAATAAAAAAGTAAGACAGTAAGTAAATCAATCTGAAAAAAAAGGAATTTTAAAGATAATAATCTTTTAACATTTGGTTTTTAATCTAGTGCATACAATCAGTACAAAGAGAAATTTAAGAAAAAACGTTAAAATTTAACGTTTTTTTCTTATAATCTCATATTCTAATATTCAAAAGGGAACCAACTAGTTATTATTTAACGTTTAAATGATAACTAGTTCACTTTTGAATTTTTATAAAACATAAAACTTTCCTATATATTTCTAGAAGAATAATAACGTTAGATCCTTCTATCCGTGCCATGTACGGCCAACATAAACCGTAAAGAGATTTCCTCCCGTCGCAGGCACGTACGCTACGTGATCTGGCCGGGGCAGATTTCCAGCGGCCATTGACCTGGCTAACTTGCCAACTTTATAATTTTCTCCTGAAGAATATTAAGGAATGGACTCCTGGAATATTGGAGAACATTTATCACTTTCAGGGACATTCAGCGAGACAGTTAAAACAACGTAAGATTTACACAGATTTACAGAGACCTGCAAACTTAAAGTTTAAAAAAATTTATGAACTAATTTTATGCTTAAATTGTAACGAGTAAAGTAAATTATTGGAAATAAAACTGAAAACAATAAAAAAAAAGTTATGCACATAATATTATTAAAAGTACGCTAAGTACGTTATTATTAAAAGTAAGGACAGTGAAATGTCGGTCCACCGATCGTCCTAATACTCGCCCTGAGGATGATCATCTAAACCGAAACTAGTCGGCCTTTGCCGACTACACTTCGTGAATAAAACCGTCTTATATTACTATTAGTTATACTATGAACAACACAACTTAAGTAAGTAGGTATCTAGTTCCTACCTCAAAATAAATAAAAACATACAAATTTGATTTTCATTTATAGTTTTCTTCTCTGCTTACCTATTTATTTAGTTAAAAAGTGAAAAAATTAAGTTAAGATCATTAAAAAAAATGCTTCAAATTTAAATAAGCATTTCCAGAAGCAGCATATTAATATTCCATCATACACCAATAACGAAGCTATTTGTGAAATATTATGCAAAGCCTCTGGGCTCGCTTGATTTCGTGCTCCCCACAATATCTGTCATATTTGATTTATCTCTACAAAATAAGCCGTTTAGTAAACCCTTCCTATGACGATATTAAATCGATGTTCTGCTACGAGTAAGTATGCGAATAATAATAGAAAGTGCCGTGTGGTATCCGGCAAAGAATAGGACCATTCCAAGTCTTCAAGTGGATGTCGTAGAAGGGAATACAAGCTAAACAAAGCCTATAAACATCATTGAGACCACTCCAATCCGTCTGGGCAGCTTGGATAATGTATGCCAAATCCTCTGACTCCTATGGCTAAGTATGGCTCTGGTAGTACAGAGAGGGTCGTGCTCCTGCAGTGGAGACAAAAAGACCTGATGATGATGACATATCAGTCAAAAGTCATGTTTTTTCCTAGCATCCAATAATGACCTCCTAACAAATTCTTCATAAAATCCGCACTCTTCATAAAAACCGCACACACACAACCAGTCATTTAACCTGTCATCTATGAGTAGACCGGAATCCGGTCGACATGCATTGTTTTACTATTGTGTCTGATGTTTTGCACAGACAACAGGTTAATATAAAACTACTTATATAAGAAGCATAATTTTTTCTGTCAACTGCATAAAGTCTTTAAATTGCCTTAGGATACTTACTATATGGCTGATTTAAAAGAGCAGATTTTTTATAAATATTAGAGTTAATTACTAAATATAAAACACTGAAATGACAGGTACTTGCTGTACTACACTAAATCAAAATCCTCATTATTAGTGTGCCCACAAATATCTGACATTAATCCTCCTATAAAGCAACCCTTACCATTGTGTGTTGCCATTTGAGTATCAATTTATTACTCATCTGCAGTTATGGGATTTGACGTAAGTAGTGGTGACGCGGATTATTGCAGTTTCATGTCTAATAATATTTAGGTGTATGGTTACCTTAATAGATAAGGAGGTTAAACTTTTAGCAACAAATTTAAATTGTTTTTTTTCTTTCTTTTAGAACTGATAACTCTGTATATGGACTACGTCTTTAATATGTATTTATTATACAATAATAAATACCAGGTCTATGTATTATAGATGTATAGAACTGATTCTGTATCTGTATGTTAAGGTTTTTATTAAGTATATATTTATGATATAGTACCTAAGTGATATGGTACCGTAACGATTCTTAAGAACTTTCATGTTAAAAAATATGTTATTTATTTAAAGTAAAATTAAATTTAAATGAAAAAGTTACAAACAATTACATATACAATATCCTTTTTTATTAAGTACAAATATTTTAAGGGGTGATTCAGTCCATCATTTTAAACTACTTTTCCCAATAAATGTATATCGAAATACGAAAAATATTTTTTCGGTTTTCATACAAATCGAAGTAGTCACGTGATATCATTACTATGAAAAATAAAAATTTTCTTTTCGTATTTCGATATACATTTATTGGGAAAAATTGTTCCATATGATGGACTGAATCACCCCTTAAAATATTTGTACTTAATTAAAAAGGACAATGTATAAGTAAATAAAAAATGTCTAAAATGAAAAATGAAAAAGCTTTTTTTAGTCTTCATTTGCTTAATAAGAGTTTTTTTACAATATAAAATATTTACCTAATAAATTGAGTTTTGGCCTTAAACAATTTCCACATCGGCATACCAGCACAAATCATCAGAATAGCCCCTGGAAAAACTAATAAGGTCCTGCGTGACGTTTGACAAATTCGTTAATTCCGAGGAAGGGCGAATTGTGCCACGAGGGAATGCCCGGTTTGTCCTAATATCTCGTCGGGTCGGATTTCTTTATTGACTGAGATAGGTTAAAATTATTCAGTAGTTATTAGAATAATCATGATGTTAAAAAGCTTTGTTTAGCTTTTCTTTCCTTAATCGCCTTCAACGACATTCACGGGAAGACTTGGAGTGGTCCTATTTTACTCTGAAACCACACAGCGTCGAACCCATTTGGCCAGCGTAGAGAGTGTAGGCCAAGTCCTCCGGCTGCTTTGACCAAATATGGCTCTAGTAGTACAGAAAGGGTCGTGCTCCTGTAGTGGAGACTAAAAAGACCTGATGATGATGATTAGAATAATTTTATTTTATTTGATCCGATTTAGTTTTGCCGTTTAGTATCCGGCAGAGTATAATCGGACCACTGCAAGTCTTCCCGTGAATGTCGTAAAGGAAGCCTTAGAGACTACAAGCTAAACAAAGCTTACAAACATCAACGAGGCCTCTACAATCCGTTTGGCCAGCGCGGAGAGTGTAGGCCAAATCCTCCGGCTGCTCTATTATCGCTCTGTTAGTTCAGAGATGCAGAAATGGTCGTGCTCCTGCAGTGGAGACTAAAAAAGACCTGATGATGATAATGATGATATTTGATCCGTATCCGAACAAACTATAATCCTTACCGAAACCTGTCCAGTCTATTTGTCTGCCTGTTACCAGGCTGTATATCATGATAGCTATATAGTTGACATTTTCACAGGTTATATATTTCTGTTGCTGCTATAACAACAAATACCGAAAAAAGATTAAAATATATGCAACAACCGTGATTTTTAAATAAAATGGTATGGAACCCTTCGTGCGCGAGTCCGACTCACTCTTGGCTAGTTATAATTTGCCTGGCAAATGAACTTGTGTATACAAAATTTCTTTAGGACTTAAAAGTATATACCTACAAAAAAAAAACAAAACAAAAGACCAGACGAAACTAAAGTCAAACATTAAACTTAATATTGCAGTAGGACATTTGGCAGAGAGCTTCCAACCGTAGGTCTGTCACATTATCGCGAGCTTCGGAATGCAGATTGTCGGAGTGCCGCACAGAAAGCTCTCCGGAAGCCCCCGGAAAGCTTAGTCACTTCACTTATTGCGATGTATTTGTGACCGTAGTACGGGTTGGAATTCCCGATTTTTGGTCACCCTATCCCTATTTTAGTGGCATTTAAGAGGTTAAGATTGTAGAGTCATTTAGTCTATAAAATAATTAAATGCAAGCATCCTCACATTAATATCAGTTTGGAATTTTGGAAAGAAGACAGACATGTACTTACTAATATTATCAAATACAAAGTAGCTAGATTTTTTGAAAAATTGCCTCAGTCAAAAGTAAAAAAAAAAACACGCACACGAAAAACGAACTACAACCAGCGGAGAATACTAACTCCCGAATTTTTGGCATTTCGTAAAAATAAAAAGTCATATACCCTTTCATTCATAAAAATTAAACAAACGTTTGCTAAACCTATTTTAGTTAAAATATGTTTTGTCTCGTTCTTTCAATGTCAAATATTGCAAAGAGAATAAAGGACAACACATGCTTTAACTAAAATAGGTTTAGAAACCGTGTTATTTTTAATGAATATAATAGAATAGATATAGGTATTTCTTGTTATAGTTTTTTTTTTGTTTTCCTTTTCTAACTTTCTCAATGGCCATTGAGAAAGTTAAAGAACGAAAAAAAAAAATACAAATATAAAATCGGACTATTGAAATAGCGACTCGACACTCAGTGCTGTTCCCCGATCCTCCCTCAGAGAAAGTCGCAGGAATGCAAGAGTCACCTCGCTTATTGCTCGTGACAATTGATGTTTGTAGTTTCGTCGCCCTGTGTTGGGGATTCAATATAGGTACCTTCTATATAGGTAGCTACGTTGTTAGGTGGATACTTTTCTTTTTAATTACGGAGTGGACTTGGAAACCTGGAATGGTTGCCTATTTAGTTTTAATACGCTATTTTCCAACAAGTCAAATCAGATACTTTTTTCTAAACGTCAAAACAAACAGTTTCTATGGGATTTTGTATGAAATACAGGCAGATGACGTCACAGGTTTTTTGGAGTCAAATAGCGCTCTTATTATCAGTTTTTCTGCAATAAATTTAAAATCACGTTAAAATGGATATGTTTAAAGACAGTGACATTATTTTGGGACATTTTATTTTGTTATCATTATAAAATAATTTATTTTTTTTGTTTGAAATCATGTATGTTCTTACATGTATTATGGAATCTATCAGTGTCTATACACTGCTCACAACATAATGAGTTAGTAATTAGTGGAAACTTTACTGATGTATGTTCAAGTAGTTAGGTAGTTATATCTGTATGTACAAGGCTTTTTCCCAAAAAATAACTAGTATTGAAGCGTCGCAACATCCTTGTATTGAGATTGAGGTATCATTATGTGTTTACATTTATCTATGTATGTTTATGTATATCTTATATGTTTTGGTTGTAGTTTATCTTATTAATATTCTACATTGTTCCACCCTAACTATTATAGGCATTCTATCTTGGTTTCCGGTTGACTGGGAGAGATCCCTTAAAATAATAAGTAAATAAGCAACACTTAAATCGTGAAAGACTTCAGAGGTACGTAAATCTTCTTTTAACTGTGTTATTAAATTACACAAAGTTTTGTTTAATTAATTTACGTAGTCGCCATACATTACAATAAGTCGGTTCTAAAAATGTTTTAAAGTCGCTACTAAAAATATTTACAATTTGACATATATTTGTTTAAAAATTATTGTCTTAGCAAAACCCTACTTCAGTAGGTATTATTCCCAAAATACTCAAATAAGCAGACCTAAAACATACGCTACGGTAGCACGATAAATCTCCCGTCTAAGTGGCATTTACACACAACACATATCTTTTGCAAGTGAACCAAATCGTAAACGTCTCCCCGAAATGTCTGGGCGTTTTGTGACCCAGCTTTGGGGATCGATGGAGGAAATGTTGACCAAAAGGTCGTGTGTACTTACCGTTAAAAACCTGGCGTATGTACTTACCGGTAAAAACCTGGCGTATGTACTTACCGGTAAAAATCTGGTAAAGGTATTTGATAAAGGTATAACGTCAAAGTGCGAAGTCGTAGGTAATTCTTATTTCATTAATTGAGTCGGAGAAATCTGCTTATGTAGGCTGCTATTTAGGCTGTACAAAAATATATATTTGTGATTTAAACGTGCTTTCTTTACTTATTTAGAGAATTTAGAAGATGAAAAGAAAACAATTTAGCCTTGATATTTATTATTTTGAAAATTAAATAAACCGATTAATTCTTAATTGAAGTTCTACCAATATTTTAAGCTTTATAACATTTTCCAGAATTATGAAAAAGAATACTCCCATGCTGGTCTGGGAGAAACGAAAAAACTTAGAAGGTACCAGCTGCTTCTCTTCCCGCGCAGATCGTAAAAGCCGATCGAGGGAATGGGCAAAAATGCGAATCATTTTAACAGGCGATGCGGCTAGCAACCTATCACTGTATTGATTGCTTTTCCATCTTCTCGCCCACCATGACGCTAAAAGTGGCTTTTGGGTCTTGCGGCCCTGGGCTCTGCATAGAACCGCAAGACCCAAAATGCTCTGTCTGCCCCATTAGGGATAAAGACGTGATAGTATGTATGTATGTATGAAAAAGAACATTGGTACTTACAATGTTTTTACTATTTTAAGCAAAACGACCAACATTTCCTTTTTTTATTAAAAACTAGCAAAAGCTCGTGACTTCGTTCTCGTGGACTGTATGACTTTAGACTAAACAATTTTAGCTAAGGCGTCATTTTTATATTTCTTATAGTTAAACTGGACCATTATAGTTCTGCATCAGGTGTTCCATTTTCCAAAATCAATTATACCCTATATCTTGCCCAGACTTAACAGCTATATAACAAAAAACGTTTCATACGAATCCGTCCGCAATACTTCCGGAGATACATAGGGTATATGCACGATACATACATATATATTGTGTACAGACCCCAAAATGTTTTTGTTATAAAACTTTATTGTACATAAGAAAGAACACAGATACAAATCATAAAAGTAAACATACAACGGCGGACTTATCCCGTATAGGGATCTCTTCCAGTCATCATTCATCACATCATCATCATTTCAGCCATAGGCCTCTCCCAAAGATTTCCAAAAATTTCTTCCAGTCAATCAGCCAGTAATTGAGAGAAATATTTACTTATTATGCGTTATTTTTTATATAAATAGAGATATATTTAATGTACAGATACATTTTTTTACTGTTATATTGTATGTATAGTATAGATACTGGGTAACGGAATTAAACTAAAGTACCTACACCACGGCTTTGTTTTCCGACAAAGATGGCTGGGTTTGCCGAGCTCTCCGGCAAGATTGTGCCACCTATTTTCCATTAGAGAGACGACCCGAGTGTTTTCTCACTTCAAAGACACAAAATAGATAGAGGAGAGATGTAACTCTTCATACTATGAAAACAATTCGATCAGCGCACGAATCTTGTAGCCCATGATATCTTCTCATCATCATCATCATCAGGTCTTTTTGTCTCCACTGCAGGAGCACGACCCTCCCTGTACTACCAGAGTCATACTTGGCCAGTGCAGCCAGAGGACTTTGGCCTACAGACATCTTCCTATCTTCTATTTTTGTAATGTTTTCTATTTATATACCTATAGGTTGATCGATGAACTTAATATTTTTTTATTTAAATATAAGTTAGTTAATCAATCTGATTAAGGCGTGTATAGCACGCACATGATATTATGGGGTGGATAAAATCGTTCACAAGACTCGCAGCTCTTACAATCCCTCACTATTTCAATTTCACTTTTGCGTTCTATAACGCTCAATATTTCCCATCACATATTTCAAGCTGGTTGAATAATTATTAGGAAGAAATGTGAATCGCACGTTATGCGAAAAATTGCGAATGACGCAGTAAACGTGTGACTATGTTTCTGTAACTTCGCAATTTTAGAACTGGGGTGTTTTCTCAGCAAAAGACGAGAGATTGAATTGTTCACAATGTTTACACCCGTCAGGTTTGTTAACTCAATCAAAATTCGCTAGATTCCGTTTTAGTGGATTTTCCAGCACTGATAATTGGGATCTATGTTTATTTTCCTCATCCCACAATATCGACGTTATCCAAACAGTTCCTAGTTAGGTATAGTACCTATCTATGTTATGCGGATGCTGTGGAATCATATACCTATTTTCCCTTACTAGCAATGTTCTGATGATATAAACCAATTTAATGATCATCATTTATTTACAATATCACGGCTTTATCACAGGCAAGACAAAGCTTATACCGGTAAGATTCAAAGGCAATTAAATGTAGGTGGGAAAAGGGAATCAGTTTGGATTTTTTATCGGCGATTTCTTCCAGCCAACCTTTGGCAAAGAAGACTATAAAAGATGTGGGGGAGTTGGCGCAGTTCGAGTATTACAGTGTATAAAAATATAAGTATATAATTTAATAATAGGACATTTAACTTATAAATGAACAATAAAGTATTATATAACTTTCAAAACTAACTACACAACCGACTTTTGATAAAATTTCTATAAGACTACCTCCACTCCACCTTTCAAACAAGCCAAAAAGAATTTTCCAAATCGATCCAAGCCTCTTCGAATAATCTGTGCACATCCATAAAAAAAGATAGCGACGAATAAATACCTCCACCTTTTTTTTGTAATTCGGTTAAAATACATAAGTTACTATCAAAACCGCTTGACGTCGCTTTACAACGATCTATTGCCAAGTTATAATCCAGTTTAAAAAACCAACAATACATTGACACATATCACGTTTGTTTCCTACAGGAGTATGCAGAGACTATGGACCTCCAATTGCTATGATCCCGACAAACCTCTTGTGCTTCTTACTCATCAATCTCTTCATACACGCCCTTCGGTTACGGGTACTTTACAAAAACCAACAAAAAACACTAAAAACATCTACAATCAAGACACTGTCGAATAGTGTGTAAATCTCACATAATATAGACATGGTCATCCCTCCCCCGGGTGGGGGGTGGGCCGGGATCGTAAACCGGGATTCTCAGAAAATCCGCACTTCACTACGGACCTCGGTAATCACGCCGCCGTCTCCGCTCGTGTGGATTTGTGGATATTATACCTCTATGTATGTGTGGAAGCCTGATATTGAGCGGGCTGGGAAGGATTTTTACTTGTTTTTGTTATAGTTGCCGTGTGGTATCCGGCAGAGTAGAATAGGACCACTCCAAGTCTTTCCGTGGATGTCGTATAAGGCTACTTAGTATCTTTAAGTAGCCTACTACGAGCTAAACAAACTCTTGTTATGCTTTTCTGATCTCTTTAGTCAAAGTCGTGTATACCTGTCATCGGTATTTACATTAGAAACTAAGTATTACGTGTATTATTAGGTGCCGTGTGGTTTCCGGCAGAGTAGAATAGGGCCACAACACTTCCTGTGATTGACTTAGAAGGCGACTTAGTGATAACAAGCTAAACAAAGGTATATATGGGTAACAAAGGTATAACATCAATGAGGCCTCTCCAATCCGACTGGCCTGGAGTGTGTAGGCCAAATTCTCTGACTGCTCTGTCCAAATATGGCTCTGGTAGTATACAGGGGGTCGTGCTCCTGCAATGGAGACAAAAAGACCTGATGATAATTGATACATACCACCAAGAATTTTCAAGATATGTTTATTTCAATGCCAGTTTCGATCAAAGGTAATTGAGTTATCTACGAACAGATATAAATACGTTTGTTCGACGATATAAACTCAACGCACTAACAAACATACAAACGCCAGATTATTAAAGTAGACTTAAAGAACTTCGCTTGTTTAATTAGCAATCATGTGTTTGCATTAGTCTTTGTCGGTACAATTTGAAGTCAGATGATATTGGCAAGCTAGATCGCAATTGTTGCTACGACGTAGAGGTCGTAGCCCGTTGTCGTAGCAACTACAATTGCTACGATATTTCGTTCATAAAAAGTCTGAATATTTCTATGTCTCAATTGGTTTGCTAATGTTTGACAAAAAAACTAATGGAAAAAGTCAAAAATCATTTGATATACCTTAGTTTTTGCAAAAATATTACTTTATAAGTAATCTTGACAAAATACGATTCCAACATTTCGCAAATGTTTTTCTTTGCAAATATTTTTAATGTTAGAGGCGTGATCCAAGGGATGTTTGTTGAATATATCAACGTGTCGATACAATGTCACTCTTCGTAGTGTACACGACTACACTGCCTTTTATTATACCTTTCACCGCGAGACTAGGTATTAGTTCTCGTGCCCCCAGCGCGAGGCATGTAATATTTAAAATAAATACCTACAACCAAAAAGGAATGTGGATACTTATGTGCAATACGAGCAGTGTTTTTTTACGACTCTTGAAAATGCTCATCAGGCTGAACAACTTTTGCTAAGCTTAAGTCATTTTTAGGGTTCCGGAGCCCTAGCAAAAACGGAACCCTTATAAATTCGTCATGTCTGTCTGTCTGTCTATCCGTCCGTATGTCACAGCCACTTTTTTCCGAAACTATAAGACCTATACTGTTGAAACTTGGTAAGTAGATGTATTATGTAAACCGCATTAAGATTTTGACACAAAAATAGAAAAAAAACAATAAATTTTGGGGGTTATACTTATAACTGAAACTCAAAAATTTATTTTCCATCAAACCCTAACGTGTGGGGTCTCTATGGATAGGTCTTTAAAAATGATATTGAGGTTTCTAAGATCATTTTTTTCTAAACCGAATACTTTGCGCGAGAGACACTTCCAAAGTGGAAAAAAGTGTGTCCCCCCCCCCCCCCCCCGTAACTTCTAAAATAGGAGAAAGATAAAACTAAAAAAAAATTATGATGTTCATTACTATAAAAACTACCAGCGAAAACTAGTTTGAACGAGATCTAGTAAGTAGTTTTTTTTATACGTCATAAATAATAAATGGCAATTTACCTATCATTCAATCAACTCAAATATAAAAATAAAAAAACATACTACAAAACTTTTATATTATGTTATTTGCTACTACGGAACCCTTCATGGGCGAGTCCGACTCGCACTTGGCCGCTTTTTTATATTTCTTATAGTTTAGCTGGAACATTATGGTTCTGCAGCAGGTGTTTCATTTTCCATAATCAATTATACCCTATACGTTGCCCAAGCTTGACAGCTATATAAAAAAAAAGTTTCATTCGAATCCGTCTAGTATTTCTGGAGATAAGCGTGATCATACATACAGGCAGACAAAAAAAAAAACAAAAAAAAAATTGTTGGTTTTGATTATAATTTTTATTAAGTGTCCCTCTATCAATTTTAGTCAAAAACACTAAATGTACAGACAAAATATTATTACT
Source organism: Acrobasis consociella (assembly GCA_963555685.1). NCBI lineage: Eukaryota > Metazoa > Arthropoda > Insecta > Lepidoptera > Pyralidae > Acrobasis > Acrobasis consociella. Next base: position 4,720,673 of record OY743106.1, read on the forward strand.
GTTTTATTATATGTATAAGATGTATTCCTAAAAATTAAGGTAGTTTACATGGTTAACATGGTTCGCATGTACTAAAGTAAAATAATTTCAAATAGTGAATTCCACTCGCAACGATATAAATCCTAAAAAGGTTGAATAATGGCGGCCGTAAATTCTTGTCGCGGTATTATAACCTAAATAGCTTGGGACAAGTTCCTGTTTCTTGAAGCGTGCACTTTTAATCCAACACCTGGGTCGTCTAAGTGCAGCCTGTTATGGTTGCAGCTTGCAGCACTCTGCGTTTTTAGTGCTGTGATATTTTTAACCCTACTTACAAAAAAATGGAGGAGGTTATCAATACGTCGCGATCTTATTTTTAATTTTGTTTGTATGCTCACCGATTATATTCAAAGACTTTTTGTATGGAATTTGTATGAAATATAGTCTAATGACGTCATAGTTTCTTGGAGTCAAATAGCGGTCTTAATATCAGTTTTTCCGAAATAACAAATGTAAAATTACGCTGAATTTTTTTGTCTTGATGAAGCCTTGAAACAATCTCGGTTTTTTTTTGAATATTTTTTTTCGCACTGGATTCCTTAGAATTCAGGTAGCCCAAAAGTGTACTAAAGTAATATAATTTCAAATAGTAAATTCCACTGCAACAATATAAATCCTAAAAAGGTTGAATAATGGCGGCCGTAAATTCTTGTCGCGGTATTATAACCTAAATAGCTTGGGACAAGTTCCTGTTTCTTGAATCGTGCACTTTTAATCCAACACCTGGGTCGTCTAAGTGCAGCCTGTTATGGTTGCAGCTTGCAGCACTCTGCGTTTTTAGTGCTGTGATATTTTTAACCGAGGTTGCAAAAAAGGAGGAGGTTATTTTTTGTTTGTTTGCTCACATTAATATATAAATGCGAAAGTATGCCCTGTCTTTGTTTACCTCTTTACGTTTCAACTGCACCGATTTGATCACTATATTTTAATGATAATAAAATAACAGTCAAAAAACAAAAAGAAATCGACATTCCCATACAAATTGCCCGGGCGACCGCTTACTTATATATGGAATTTGGTATTTTAGTTTTTGACTGTCATTTTAATTTATTATGCTTATGTGATCTGGTAAAGCCCATGGTTCGATATATTACGGATATATACCTTTCACATTGTATAGTGAAAGGAAACCTACTACATCGACAAAAAATAGCTTTTATCCCAAAAATCATTCACTGAATGAAAAAGGGAGTGGAACTTCGTGGGCAATCCTATTTCGCTTCACAAAAGTAGTCTTTATTAAAAAGTATTAAATTTACACGGACGAAGTCGGGCGTAAAAGCTAGTTCTTGTACTCTTTTTTTATATATAGCATCCCTGCCTGAATAATCAATGTCCATGTAAATGCACCAGGTTTCGCGACCACCCCAATTTAGCGCGCCGTTTTTTATAACCCCTACATTATTAACAGCGCCCAAGTAGTCCCTTAAATTATTGTTATGGTGCGCCCTAAGACTTGATTTTTTATCTACGTCGTGGGTTATTATTAGATTATTCTTTCTAAAATAATTTTTATGGCTTTTTCTTATTCGATTGATGGTTGTATTAGTGTTGTTGATGAGTATTAAATGTACAATTCGCTATTTTCCAACAAGTCAAATCAGATGCTTTTTTCTAAACGTCAAAACAAACATTTTGTACGGGATTTGTATGAAATATAGACCAATGACGTCATAGTTTCTTGGAGTCAAACAGCGGTCTTAATATCAGTTTTACTGAAATAACAAATCTAAAATCACGTTAAAAATAGTTATGATTAACAAGTGTCATTATTTTGTGACGTTTTATTTTCTTAACAATAACAAATAATTTCTTTTTTACATACCGAGGAAAGTACCCAATTTGTATACCTAGGGTGTGAGGTTTGACCAAAGAGTTTGTAATGTAAGATAAGTATGAAATGTAACTGGCAAGTAAAAAGAGAAGTAAAACGTAATTTGAATGTAAAATATGTCGTTTAAAGAATAATGTCAGATTTGATACGAGAAGATGACAACGATGTAAAGAAGACCTCGTCTAGAGAAAATTTTCTATAGTAAAGACTGTTTATTTAAATAATATACGATTTTTATAATTATATGTTTTCTGAAGTTTTCTTTCAGACTCAATACAATATAGGTAATTTACGTACGTTCACATATGACCTATGTACCCGTGCTTTTTTATCTTTATTTGTGTATTGCTTATTGTTATGATTTTTATAATAATCGGTAATTTTAGTTTCCTATAGAAATACACTTCTATCGAACACAGACAAAAGAGAAGAAAATGTTTATGTATGTTTATTCATATCTTTGTTTTAAATTTAGAAGACATTGCAAGTTTACTCTTTATTTAAAAAATCGCTGTAATATTCGTTATAGATACTAAACCGAATCATCACATGAAAAATCACACCAACATTACCCACCTCCCCACACTCAAAACGCCTATGCTATATTTCGTGAAATCTTGCCAGTGGAAGCACTTTAAGTTGGGAGCATCATATATTTAATTCAGCACTGCCTAAAGTACGTCCCCATAAAAATCCGGCTCTGTGAGACTGTGCAGATGATCCAGCCAGGGACGGATTTGGGCGTGCGATAATTAAATTATATTAATGCCTGTTTTATTGCGAATCTCGCGTTTATTGGCCGATAATGGGTCGTAATGATTTCGTCGTAATCCAATAATAATCTCTGTTGGATCGGTTATGGAAATTTTATGTTTTGGTTATGGTGTTCTGATGGTGTGAAATGTTATTTCAATTTTGTTTCCTGTAAAATAGCAAGAAATATTTCAAGAGTAATAAATTACGGCCGTATTCTTAAAAAAACCTGCCTTGAACAGTTATATTGATAGTAGGTGCTACAATGCTATTGATTTTAGGAGCGCTGATTTTTCTGTAAAATTCATTAAATACGCACTGCTTAAATAGGTAGATATGGTACTCACTATATGACTGACTTAAATGGACAGTTTTTTATGAATATTTAGATACCTGTTAGATAAAGGTAGGCATATATTTTAGTTAAAATAACTTTGAACTAACTTCATCTGGAATATACAGTATGAATCATGACTATTAAAATAAAAAATATGTGACTTAAATTTTGATACCCATAAGATTTATCTAAAATAATGAAAATGTGTAATAAAAACGAAGATTTTGCTGGTATTTAGTATACAATATTGATTTTTTTACCATTTATTTTCTCTCAATAAAAGCGGGTGAAAGAAAACACATAACATTCCCGAACCGAGAATATTTAAAATCCTTTATCGGGAATCCCGCAATCCTCACCCGATAAATTCAAGGATCATAAAACTAAACAAATCCCGCCCGGCCCTGTGCCGGTTATCCGGGTTCTACCCGGATCCCGGATTTACGGTTATCGTTCGCCAGGACGCGTTCAATCACAACCCGCGGACTTAATACTTTACGTCTAGATGCTACATTTATTAATGCACGTCTATGGACGCCTTTATTGCCTCCGGGATAGAATAAAAAACACAGAAATCCGTAGAAGGAAGAAACTCAACGACATAAAGAAATTGGAACAAGAAAGTGGCGATGGGCGGGCCGTTTATGCCGTAACAGAGACGAACGTTGAGAAAAAGAAGTGTTAGGGTAGACCTAGAATTGGCCGCAGGGGCGTTGATCCCCGTAATTTTTTGGCCTCCCATACAAGTTAATCGATCAGCTAATCCGAGTTTGTATGAAAACCCAAAAATTATGTTTCATGTTCCGGCGTATGTTCTATGGGTTGTTCTTCAGTATCATGGACTGAATTCATTCTTAAAGTAGTTTCAGTTGTATTATGTTTGACCTTATATATGTAGCCGGCACACTACATTCAGTACTAATTAGTAGTTTCAAAAAAATAAGTTACTTTAAGGTATTTCGTATCTACTAATTGAGGAGATGATAGAATCTTATTCCTTTGAAATATATAACAATTTTGAATCAAAGGCATTTTTAAGTTCATAAAGAGTAAGTTTGAAGCCATCGTAAGGTAAAAAGTAATGGCGACAAGTAACAGTTACTGCGTAGTTAAAATCTGTGAACGCTCTCAGTAACTAGTTTATAATCCATAACTCTTAAGTGTGCAGTTAGGAGTTATTGCAAGTGACGACGAAATGAGAAAAATTATGGCTCGTAGAATCTTCAATTTAGGCGGCGTCGTTTATGTACACAGCGCGATGAACCGATGGCCGATGGGGCAAAGAGGTTCTCGTATGGCGACCACGTACTGGCAAGCGAAGCGTTTGATATATAGGGGACAAATTACACTGATTGAGTTAGCCCCAAAGTAAGTTCGAGACTTGTGTTATGGGATACTAACTCAACGATACTATATTTTATAATAAATACATATATAGATAAACATCCAAGACCCAGGACAATTTGATAAAGGCCATTTTCCGACTTGCCCTGACCGGGAATCGAACCCGGGACCTCTGGGTGGCGGACTAGCATGGTGACCACTACGCCACGGAGGTCGTATGATGACTTTGAAGATACTGTTAATATTTTAATTATCCATCCTCACCATCAGGTCTTTTAAGTCTCTACTGCAAGAGTACGACCCGCTCTGTACTACTAAAGTCATACTTGGACAGAGCAGGGGATTTGGCCTAGACCCTTTACGATAGCGAGACGGTTGGAGAGGTCTCATTGATGATTGAAGCTTTGTTTAGCTTGTACCTAATTCCTAAGTCGACTTTAAAGACACGTTCGGGAAGACTTGGAGTGGTCCTATTCTACTGTACCGGAAGCCACACGGCAACAAATTAATTAAATAATGAATATTACTTTTTATTCTATTTTTAAGTGTAGTTTTACACGACAATTTAAAAACACATCTATAATTAACTTAAGTATGTATTTAATTTATTTAGATTGCTTAAGAATAAAATAAAATGGTTTTTTCTGATTTACAAGGAAAGTAAACAAAGAAAATTCTTCCTAAGATCAAAGGATCGGCGTAATGAAAAATGAGATGCTAATCCCAAATCAAGCTTGAATCACATCCAAAGCTTTGAAAATTCGTACGACGAAAGTACCGGGATTTTGTTAAAAATAGAATTTTTATTTAGATTTATCAAAGGGAATCTTGATTCTATTATTCAATTTAAGATAATCACAACGCTGGATACGCAAGTAGGCAAATATATATTTTTTTGTGGCATTCCTGTGTCGTAACTAAACTTATCAGCGGTACAGATTTAGGACATTAGCTAAGACGTGACGATTTAAGACGAGACTTTCATACCTAAGTAAAGTAGTTATTCGTTTTAGTTAGCTTTAATTTTAGGTTGTAATTATTTAGTTAATATTATATTGTTATATTATGTTTTTATTTATTTTTAAACTATATGTATATATATGTTTTTTTATAACATATCTATAAAAAGTAAAATATATAAAATACACTACAAAATATAAACACATTATAAAAAACCTAATATAGCTGCCCACTGGCAGCGGGGATAAGGCCCAAGCTACCGGTGGTTATTATATATTATGTTTATTAGTATGTAATAAAGTTAGGCACGACAAAAAGAAAGTAAAGATCGATTTTATCAAGAATTATAGATATTAGTACTTATTATCTGTAGAATTTTGTTGAAAATACATGCACATTTAAGATTTATTTTTGTGTATTATGATGCAATAAAGTTAATTTGTATTGTATTGTTTGCACAAAGTCTCTACAACGTCATATTATTCACTCAAATATTTTGTTGCAAATAATACTCGTATACTGCTTGTATACTTATTTTTATATCATTGGTTCATGAACACTTGAAAAATTTACAAATACTTATAACCTTATAAAAGTAAACATAGTACATAGGTGCTACTTATTTCTAAAGAAATTTCTTTCACTAGTCCCGCTTAGTTTTAATTATATCCTACTATCCTACTAATATTATAAATGTGAAAGTGAATTGGTATATTTGTTTGTTTGTTACCACTTCACGCTTCAACCAGTGAACCTATTTGGATGTAATTTGATATAGATACAGTTTGACACCTAGGAAAAGAGATAGGATAGTTTTTATCCCAAAATTTCCACCGGGAGCGAAGCCCGCGGGCACAGCTAGTATTATAGTCTTGTGCTTAGTGGTGACATTTCGGACTGCCAATCAATGAACTCCTAGATAGCAATCAAAAGTTGGCACCAACTGAAACTTAGCCTGTCAGCACAATCAATAATTCATAGACGATCCAATTCATTCATACGGGAAAAGGGGAGAAAACAATTAAGTGTCTCCCCTGCGCAATATCCCGCCATAATTGTGCTGTTAAGAGGCCTGGAAGATTTTACGCTAAGGAGCAGACTCAAACGGATTTGAAATGTTAAGTGCTAACGCGGGCTTAGATGCGTTTTAAAATCAAAATTTTATTGGGTGCGTAAATCGAAATAAAAAAGTAATTAGGTACATACATAAACTTATTAAAAAATTAAATTTGTGAATTTTTAATATTTCTTTTTAAATTTCCTATAGTTTATTTTAATTTTATATATTTTAAATCCCTAATTATGCTATTTAAGTTTATGAGAAATAATGAATAATAAATTATTAATAGTTCAATTTGTAAATAAAGGAAGAAAAATTCAAAAAGTGTAGAAATATAATTAGAAAAAATCGTACATGTTAATACACTTTCACGTTTTTATTCCTAAACTAGCTGAAGCCCGCGACTTCGTTCGCGTGCACTGTCTCTGGAAAATGCTCATCAGGCTGAACAACTTTTACTAAGGCGACATTTTTATATCTCTTATAGTTTAGCTGGACCATTATGGTTCTGCATCAGGCGTTTCATTTTCCAAAATCATTTATACCCTATTTGTTGCCCAGGCTTAATAGCTATATAACAAAAAAAGTTGCATTCGAATCCGTCCAGTATTTCCGGAGATTAGCGTGTACAAACAGACAAACAGACAAACAGACAAACAGACATACAGACAAACAGACAGACATTTTTTTTAAATTCTTACTCTATTACTATGTCTCCATCGCCCCCAATATTTTTTTTGGAAATATATTTAATGTACAGACACACTTTTTTTACTGTTTTATTATATGTATAGATATAGATGAGACAGACAGAGCATCTCTTGAAATAGTTTCAGTATATTTACCTAGACCTTATTAATTGGACATCAATAAAAACAAATTCGTAGCTAACTTTTTCTCTAGGTACATATATGTGTGAATATAATTTTTTTTAAATCTTATTTCATTAAAATACTTAGGTTATTAAAACAGACTATGTAAACATTTTCAATAATTATTTTTAAATATTTATTATCTAACAATGTTAATACAACTTGTTTTATGTAATGTCATACAGTTTTATTAATAGTAAAAACTTTTGTATAGAGAGCGGGCACTAACACAAGCATATCCATGCTTAAAAGTGATTCCCATCGACTTTCAGACCAATTGTAAACTTAAGTACTGAATAAACTATTTTACATTTTTTTCATTTTGTTGCATTAAAACGTTCTTTCTTAAACTTACATAATACGTATCACTAAAAACATACATACAAACTTAACCCACATAAACATGGATCTTAAAGACCTCAAACAAGACCAATGAAACTTCCTGTATTTACAAACTGAACAAACACTCGAGTCCGGCCCTGCCGACTCTGTATTTCGTAATTACTCTGTAAGCATGCGTCCGGAAGAGATTTCTGGAACCCTAATCTCGTAAACGCCTTTGATAATTTTCAGTCTTAGTAATTTAATAAACAATACGTCATAAAGAATTTTCATTTGTTTATTTTTCAAAAGTTGGTGTACGTGTAAACATGATTTTCGGTGAATTGTGATCAATAACTTACATAGGTTATTTTTTATTATGACCTCCTGACTCTGTTTACCTTCGTTTCCTTTTTTTGTCAAGGGATGGCATGTCTGTTAAGATAGTAAAAAAAATCTAAGGCTACGGTTAAGATAAAAGCCCTTAAAAAAAGAAAAAAAATCTTTTCATTAATAACGTACTTTCAGATGTTACTTTACAGGTAAAAAGTGCTTCGGTTTGTTTTTTTTTACTGTGTGTAAGTGGCTAATATGCAATATGAATGCCATATGACTTTTTGACGTTAGCTGTGTAATGTTTCTAAATATATTTATTAATTATTTATTATGCGATTTGTGGTCACTTATCAAATTACCCACGCCCGTACTGAGGTATCTAAACAAATTAAAGTGACCTCATTTTACATAACTGTTTGTCATTTTCATAGCTTCTACGTAGAACGTGTAACTTTATGTTTATGCAACATATCTTCTAATTTTAACAAATGTCAATCCGCCCTTATCAAGACTATTAAACTCCCTCTACAAAAAACTCCCTCACTAGATTGATCCTTCTACCTCAAAATATTCAGAGCTACGCATTCACCCCGCGTACGTAGAACCATTAACCGACCGGGGAAAAGACGGGGAAAGCAAACATCACAATTTGAGCCCACAAAGGGAACATCTTTCTGCAAAAATCTGTAACGTCAGAAGTATCCTGAAGATGGAGATAGCTAACGAGCGAGCCTCGCGGCGTACTCTGATTTCCAATTCAAAGGAAAATTGCGATCCATAAAACGGGGAGAGGGGAGGCAGGGTGGGGTGCCCCCCCCACCCGTTGCTACGCGACGTGGGGAGGAGCCGCCGCAATCACTGCCCAATGGCACGACGGATATAAATTGCTCTTGCGACGCGACACTGATGACGAAAAGAGAGGTGCATTCTCTATCCCTCTCGCTCTAATGAAGTCGCCGGTCCCCTTGATTGACGGACTCAGCGGCCCTTTTTCGAAATGCTATACCTAAGTTCGGCTCTGCCGTGATTTGTAATCGGGTACCTCCACCTACCTCGCATTGGTGGCGGCGGTTACATGAATCGTATATAAACAACTCATTACATGGACTAGATTGGCTTTGTGAAACGTGCCTTTATAGACTCGCAATCTTTTTTAGCTTTATGAATAATCCTCATTACTATTAAAACTATAGGTTTAATAAAACATGATTAAAACCATAAAACTTTCTACTAACATATGTTTATTTTTTATATTATGTTAATGAATAATTAATTATACTGTCATCTAGTTTAAGTATACTTAAGTCAAATTGACCTGCAATACCCATATCTTACAGTTCGAACAATACTTAAATGAGGCTTACAAATCATATTAATTATCTGTATGTCTGATAGTTTGGTATTAACCATTAGGTCACTAAATAAAAGTTATAAAAAAAACATAAAATTGTCATAAATTAACAAAATACTTAGGACGAAAATAGCACAGTTCTTACAAATATTTAATTCTTCATAATGAAAATAACTTTCAATCGCAAACAAAAGCGGTGCTGACAAAGGCGTTATTAAATTCCAGGGCCGGAATCAGGGCGCGATAAAGTTTTAATATAGATAAATCGGTACGTCAGATAAACTATAAATTTTTGTAAGGCCAGCGCGATCGTGCCTAGAATCCCGAATGGGTTTCGCAGAGATTACGCGGACGTATATTAATGTGGGCACGTGGAGACCCTGTCCAGGGTTGTCTGTGTTTATCCCTACTGCTCAATTTAACAACTTCACTGTCCCATGAATCATATATGAACAAATCAATCGTTTTACTATTTATTGTTCTTTTATTAAAGAATAGTGACGTTGTTAAAGAAGTAAATGTTTTTTACAGCATTGAATGTTCGAATTATTCCAATTAAAACATTTGATAAAAATTTCGCAACGCCACGCATTTTCATACATTTTTTTTTGTGTTTTTTGACCTTCTACATTAAATAATACTATTACTGGTATACTTTTGTATGTAGCCCGCGGTACTTACGTTATTTATTTTTGCGATTACACTTTACGCTTTACTATTACTATCCTGAAAGAAATCCGAAACGTCCGAGAAAAAACAAAATATTACTTTTCTGCTTTCTTGTCTAGCATCGACCTTCAGACTCCAAACCTCGTGCTGTCAACCCTAAGCCACTCTCAATGTGAAAAGATCGATAAGAAGATGCTTGCATTCATTTTTTTCTAATACTGACCATTTTTATGTGGAATTTTGAATACCTATGTTCAAAATCTCTTTGTTCATCCGACATTTTTTTCGCCGCTGACGTAGTTTAGACTGTAGAATAAGAATTAAAAGGAATAAAAATATGATTAAAGTATAAGCAACCTAAAAATATATATTTGTGAAAATTACTCGTAAGATCTTCGAATGTTCGTTACTCAATCAAGCAAAAAAAGGGAGAGCGGATTGAGGCATTAGCAAACTGTTTGTTTGGAAATATTGAAAAACGTAGTGTTAGAAATTGAACAGACTGCCTTTGAAAATGCACATAATTTTTAAATTTATTTATTTTTTGTTCACAGGCGAAAAACCACACAAATGCCAAGTCTGCGGCAAAGCCTTCAGCCAAAGCTCCAACTTGATCACACACTCCCGTAAGCATACAGGTTCGTTGAACTTCCACTCTTATTTCAAAGGCCATTCAATAAACTAGGAATATTAAATAAATACGTACAATTTAGATTGAGATCCTGTAATAAAAATGCACGCAACAACTACTTATCCTTTCCGATAAAACGGACAGATTGTCATTGACTTCTTGACATCCGATACTAGACTGTCTGCAGCTGCGTAGATTTTTCTAAAGGCAAATGATGGTGTTGACAAGTACTCACGACTTTGAGTTCATAAAAGAAACTTCATCATCATGCCTTTTTAATACTCTCTGTACAATAGCCATACTTGGCCAGAGCAGCCAAAGGAATTGGTCTACACTCTCCACGCTGACCAGACGGGTTGGAGAGGTCTCATTGATGTTTAAAAGCTTTGATTAGCTTTTATTTTCTGAGTCGCCTTCTGCAACATCTACGGGAAGACTTGAAGTGGTTCCATTCTTCTCTGTCAGAAGAGAATCTAATCTTACAGTATTTTTTTCAGTCATAGATAATATGATCCTCTAATTATATATTTTTGATGCAGGTTTTAAACCATTCGCTTGCGAGCTTTGCGGAAGGGCATTCCAAAGGAAGGTGGACCTGAGAAGACATAGAGAGACCCAACACGCGGATTTGAGGCCGAGTCAGCCTCATATGCAACCCCCTCACGACATGCACAATATGCACGCTCCAGAGATGCATCCGGTCCCTGAACATCGGATAGGTAAGTGTTTAAAAATAGACCTTGTGTTAACAGAGTCTGAGACTACAAAATATATTCTTAACATTTTTCATGGAACAAAGAGTTATAAAGACACAGTTAGAATCACACAGTAGAGACATGGACTGGATCAAAAATATATTAATTTATTTAGTAACAAGAGTTTCCAAAAATAAAGTACCCATTTCGTTTAGCAACGAAGTCAAAATTTACGAAGATACAGTGCTTCGAAGTTTCGGAGGGGTTATTTACGTCACTGTTGGTTAAAAATCGTAGTCAATCGTAAAATCACGCGACAATAAATGCGCTATATCTTCTTCATTGTTTGTTAATGAGAGAAAAGAAAAATTCGTACACTTTACATACTTTTTAATAATCTATCTAATGAGCCTTTTTTAGTCCGCATCCCTATTCAGACCGTCGAAGATATTTATTAATCCTCGAATTTCTGAAGGTTTCGAAAGATTTTGATACAAAATATAACTTTCTATAAAATTATCAACAACGTGACTGCGATAAAGCCATTTGACAGAAAATTTACATATTTTTGGATTTATTTAGGACATTTTCTTATGAGGAACGTTTAAAACGTTAATTTTTTGTTTTGTTAACAGACCTTCGTCCGCAACACCATGACTTCAGAGCAGCGCACATGAGCACCTCCGTGCCCCCCCTCCAGCCCCTCCCCTCTTGAACCTCGACAGCCTTCGCGCCTGCCAGTTGGCGCTAAGGCCCCATACCATACCAAAGACCCTTGGGTTACTTTAGTCAGCATTGTAAATACTTTTTAGGTATATTAAAAATGTTATTGGTTTTAGCTCAGCGACCTTAAAATTTTTATGCTAGACTACATCCTTTCTGGTGTAAACTTAGACCTTACTTTTTTTAATACAATTTATTATAGAATTTATTTTTATGATTGTAAAAAAATCGAAAGTTTATTATTCATTTTTAACTCTTCAATCCGTTGTTCCGTTCAGTAAAAGTTCGTAGAGGTCGTTGTGTTAGCTTTTTTACCAATTTATTGTAAAATATTTAGAACAACTAACAGCATCTACCAAAAATTGTTGTAAGCACATTTTTTTGACTAAGTCGTTGATAAGAATTTATTTTAAACAAATCAAATATACGTAGGTTATGAATCGTGACGCTTTTTGATGTGAGTTTGTGATCTCATTGTGAAATTGTAAAAAATCGTTATATTTTAATATGCAAGAAAGAGTATCTACACTTTAAGGACAAGGCAATTTTTATGTTCTTAAATGAGAAATTTTTATTCTTTTCTTTATGTTACGCAAAATAGAAATAAAAACTTTACAATACCTACAGATTAGCAAAAATAACCTTATAGCGTATACCGTTCAACAGTGATCAAAACCAAAAATAAAGTTTTAAGTTTAATGTAACAATTTTATGAAAGTTCTCGTTCAAACTTTCTCTTCTTTACAATACTACATTAAGCATCACTTCACAAATCTATTACTTTCCCCATATTTCAATGGACTGATTTCATTCCAATTTACAATCGACCAATTATTTTAAGTTTAATTTTTACCCAAGATTTTTTCGAGTACAAATTGAGCCACTTTAGAGTGTGTAGAATAATTCCATATTTCATTCCTTATTTTAAATAAGTTAAATGAAATGTGTTACCTATATCTATGTTAACAGTTAAATACAAATACTCACATAACATATCGATATAGCACAAGTCTTTAGCATATGTAAATATTTAGCTTAATTTATAAAATTGTAAAAACTGTTGTCTATTTTTATGTCATCCGATAATTCTAAAATAGCCCTTAGTCATATTGTGAGAGGTGCCATTTTCGCAGTCAGCCAATTTTAATAAGATTGTTACCAATATTAATTATTTTGCTCAAATACCTCCTATGTTTCAATATTAAGATATTCAATAAAAGCTTACATTAATGCTTTATTAAATAATTTACTAATACATTATTAAAAACATGTAATAGCTTACAATTAACTGTCTTTGTTAAGGCCATACCCAACTTTTCCGGGGTCCAGTGGCGCCGCCATTTAAAAGGAAACGGAGATATCATTTAAAATTGTGTCTTGGTCAAGCCCTAGATAACCCTTAAAACTATTTTATGAACTACTATTTATAATTTAAAGTGCGAACGTGAAGCTTTTCTACGCACATTAGCTAAAAGTGGCCGTTTTTCGCAAATGTGCGTAGAAAAGCTTCACGTTCTCACTTTAAACTACAAAAAGTAGTTTAAAAAATACTGAATGGGTATCTAGAACTTGACCAAGACACAATTTTAAATGGTATCTCCGTTTTCTTTTAAATGATTTATTTTAAATGGCGGCGCCACTGGACCCCGGAAAATTTGGGTATGGCCTTAATATAGCCAGAAAAGGAACAATGTCTAAAAATAAATAATCGGACAAGTGCGAGTCGGACTCGCTCACGAAGGTTTCCATACCATTATCAACTAAAAATCACGTTGTTGTATAGGAGTCTCACTTAAATATGTATTTTATTCTGTTTTTTTGTATTTCTTATTATAGCGATAACAGAAATATGGACAGCGGAGTCTTAGTAATAGGATCTCGTTTTTAGGGTTCCGTAGCCAAATGGCAAAAACGGAACCCTTATAGATTCGTCATGTCTGTCTGTCTGTCTGTCCGTCCGTATGTCACAGCCACTTTTTTCCGAAACTATAAGACCTATACTGTTGAAACTTGGTAAGTAGATGTATTATGGGAACCGCATTAAGGTTTTGACACAAAAATAGAAAAAAAACTATAAATTTTGGGGGTTCTCCATACTTAGAACTGAAACTCAAAAAAATATATTTCATCAAACCCATACGTGTGGTGTATCTATAGATAGGTCTTCAGAAATAATATTGAGGTTTCTAATATCATTTTATTCTAAACCGAATACTTTGCGCGAGAGACACTTCCAAAGTGGAAAAAAGTGTGTGTGTGTGTGTGTGTGTCCCCCCCCCCGTAACTTCTAAAATAAGAGAATGATAAAACTAAAAAAATATATGATGTTCATTACCATGAAAACTACCAGCAAAAATTGGTTTGAACAAGATCTAGTAAGAATTTTTTTTTTAATATGTCATAAACTGCAATTTACCTTTCATTCAATCAACTCAAATATAAAAATTTAAAAAAAAATACTACTACGGAACCATTCATGGGCGAGTCCTACTCGCACTTGGCCGCTTATTACCCTTTGGGTTCGGAACCCTAAAAACAGTCTTCGTCTTCGTCTTGCGGTGCTGGTCTCTGCCAGCTTAGAGCAGAAAATCCCTAAATGATCTGTCTGCCCCATTAGGGATGAAATGTAATTGCATATATGTTAAGGACCAAGTAATAAATTGGGTTATTTTTCATAATGCCCGGGCATTATTAATAATGACAAGCCTCTTTGAGCTAAATAATGAATTATAATTTGAACTTACTTATTTATCACATTGCCTAGACATTATAAATACCTATTGTTATTTGGTTTGCGGGAAATTTAATAATAAACAGGTAAACTGCACTGGGCGATTCACCTATCTAATATCTATATCTGTCGAACAAGTGACGAAAGCGACCAGTTTGGCTACCCCGAATTATGTACAGGTCATTATGGTGAGGCACCATAACCTATCTATATGACCTGGGCGGTATGCATGACTCTGGAAGAACACTGTTAGCGGCTAGGAGATGTCATAAACTATACTAAATGACTCTGCAAGAACGAATCTGATTCTGATGTTTGCGGCAATTTTGCCCATAGATGATAAGCATTATAATAATGCCCGGACGGTTTGATTATTTTAATACTTTTATCAAATTGTCCTCTGATTTTGCAACAATACAAAATAGACAAAATGATTTTATCTTTAAAAAAATCTATTTAAAATTGTCTGACTGTGAGTGCCATTTATGTGAAATCCTTCATGCCAAAGACGCATAGCAAATTAGAATATACCTACTTGTACATAGTGATTATATAGTATAGTTAATCCAGTTAAAATATTTACAGACTGGTTTTACTTTCAAATTATATTATTTTGTTCAATACCTGTAGGTATACCTAGCTGTTGTAGATTCCTTAATTATTATGCCTACATTTACGACAAAAGACATTAGTATGAATAGAAATATTAGATACTTCGTTATATACAAACATTCAATATATGACAAGACACAAACTATTTCTTAAAATCTATAATTTATCAGCTTGATATTCAAATTCAAACGTATCATATATTCGATATAAATACTTATATTTTAACAGGTTTGAATATAACCTTATATGTTATATTGTAAATATTGTACAAATTAAGTAAACGGACCCAAAAACAACGTGCAATCCTATGTCGTAATTACCAGTTATATTATTATTATATAAATGTCACTTCAATAAATGATGATAAAAATAATTAAACAATCTTTCTTTTTCAACATACCTACCTACAACTTATCCGCATATATAGGTAAGTACACATATTTCACACAGAAATACATATTTCACTGTCGCCGTTAAAATTTCACCACATGAACTTACAATTGTAAATTCATTAAATTGTAACAGCGAGTGGCGGATCCAGGATTTTTGTTTGGGAGGGGCTTGAAACAAATGAGAGATGTTTTTATCACGATAAAGTAACATCTTAAAATACACACTTAAAGGATCCTTTCATTCATAGTTTTCGAACCGCCTGCCCCATAGGCGTTCTGCTGTCGAGGTTTGCGTTCTTAGACCCTTTTTTTTCTTAGAATTTTTTCATGAAGGGACTCAGATACTTCGGTGGACTTGAGTTCTTTAGCCTCCCATCCTAAATCCGCTACAGGCGACACAACTTGCTCTTACTTAAAAGTGTGAAATTCTTTGGGACCAATTCTATGATCGCTCTTTTGTATTTGTGCTGCCTAAAGGAAATTTATAGACCAAATAAAAGAAAAATTAAAAGTGAAAACATATAAAGAGGTTAAGAACTTAGCGGAAGGAAGAAAGACATGGAAAGCACTCCACCGACAAGAGCCCAGCTCTTAAATATAAGAAGAAAGGCATCTGATACAGCTTACTTACTTACCTGACTTAAAGTGCTTCGTAAAAAGGCATCCGGAATGCTCAGCCAGTCATTAATTCCCATGCTACTTATTTACTCTATTTATTACATGATAATCTTGTTCAACATTAAAAATATGTAGAAGATTATTTCCGATGAACATAATTCGAAATAATCAACAGACAAACAATCAACACCTAGATTTTTTTTACATTTTCAAAAATTTTTTGTCTGTTTTTCGTGTGTGTAAGTGGCCAACACTGGTGTCAGATTTTTCAAGCTGCCTTAAAGCATCTGTCATAGCTTAACGAATGCCATATAATGATGTCAGCTGGGACCAACGTCTTATACGTGCCTTTCGAAGCACGGAGGAGCTCAAGAAATTTGTATGCCACTTAGGGTCACCCATCCAAGCGGAGACCACGCCCGGTGCCGCTTTACTTGCGAAAGCCTTAGTAATAAAAAACATTTCACATTCTAATTCCTGATGTAAGTACTTCTGAAATTCAGTTTTTTTTATTATGTCGGGATTTTTTATTATCTCTTTTAGTAAACATAATCAGTAACTGGACTAGGCTTGCAGTAACAATTAGCGCACAAAAAAAAACACAGAGTAACTAAGCATCTTACCGACAAAAAATACCGAAGTATTTTCATATTCAAATAGATTATGATTTTTATCTCAACGGTATACAATGTAACAGTAACCTCGAGCCCATTTAAACTCGATACCCTAAAGCTAAGGGCGTCAGAAATTATGTAAATCGCAAGATGACGTTAATTCGATTCGTCCATTAGCTTACAAGAGGTTTGCGATTTAAGACGAGATGCCGAGTTGGGGTTGAGTTTCAAGATGTTTTGGGTTAAGTTGCCGTGTGACTCAAACGCTCGCGTCACACATGTAAATCTGTCACAAACTGCACCGGTGAAGTTAGTAAAATTTTTGTAGGTAAAAAAATTTTTTATGTAAAAGATTTCTTTAGGTAAAAAATTTTTTTTTTGCTTTTCCTAAAGGTTGGGCCCTATGTAAATCGCAAGATGATGATAGTTCAATTCGTCCATTAGCCTACAAGAGGTTTGCAATTTAAGACGAGACGCCAAGTTGGGGTTAAGTTTCAAGATGTTTTGAGTTAAGTTGCCGACTGTCGCAAACGGTCGCGTGACACATGTAAATCTGTCACAAACTGCACCGGTGAAGTTTGTAAAAATTTTTAGGTAAGAATAAGTTTTTAAGTATGTAAAGTATGTTTTTTTGCTTATCCTAAAGCTAAGGTGTCAAAAATTATGTAAATCGTGAGATGATGTTATTTCGATTCGTCCATTAGCTTACAAGAGGTTTGCGATTTAAGACGAGACGCCAAGTTGGGGTTAAGTTTCAAGATATTTTGAGTTAAGTTGCCGTGTGACCCAAACGGTCGCATGACACATGTAAATCTGTCTTAAACTAAGCCGGCGAAATTAGTACAATTTTTTTAGGTAAAAAGAATGTTTTTAAATAAAAGATTTTTTTAGGTAAAACATTTTTTTTTGCTTATCCTAAAGGTTAGGCCGTAAGAAATTATGTAAATCGCGAGATGATGTTAATTCAATTCGTCCATTAGCTTACAAGAGGTTTGCGATTTAAGACTAGATGCCAAGATGTTTTGGGTTAAATTTGCCGTGTGTAAGAATAAGTTTTTAAGTATGTAAAGTATGTTTTTTTGCTTATCCTAAAGCTAAGGTGTCAAAAATTATGTAAATCGTGAGATGATGATAGTTCAATTCGTCCATTAGCTTACAAGAGATTTGCGATTTAAGACGAGATGCCAAGATGGGGTTAAGTTTCAAGATGTTTTGGGGTTAAGTTGCCGTGTGTCCCAAACGGTCGCGTGACACATGTAGACTAGTCGCAAACTGCGCCGGCGAAGTTAGTAAAAATTTTTTAGGTAAGAAAAAGTTTTTAAGTATGTAAAGTATGTTTTTTTGCTTATCCTAAAGCTAAGGGCGTCAGAAATTATGTAAATCGCGAGATGATGATAGTTCAATTCGTCCATTAGCTTACAAGAGATTTGCGATTTAAGACGAGATGCCAAGATGGGGTTAAGTTTTAAGATGTTTTCAGTGTGTCTCAAACGATCGCGTGACACATGCCAATCTATACCAAACTGCGCCAGCGAAGTTAGTAAAATTTTTGAGGTAAAACCATTTTTTAGGTTTTTGATTTTTTTTTGCTCTTCGTCGGCGATAGTCACAGATAATCGCCATCTTCTTATCGTGTGTGTTAGTGACTAACACTAGTGTCAGAGTTTTTAAACCGCCTTAAAGACCTCTGACATGGTTTTAGGTAACGACCAATGTCAAAGACAGTGACCGGGACCGACGGCTTAACGTGCCCTCCGAAGCACGAATCATCTTACTTATTCAGACAATCAGGTGATCAGCCTGCAATGTCCTAACCAAACTAGGACAACAACACAAAGTCGTTGCCCCCGCTGGGAATCGAACCCGCGACCTCTGGGTATGAGCCAAACGCTCTAACCATTACACCACGGAGGCAGTTAGATAATCGCTGACGGTCGTCGACACGTATCGCGGACATACAGTCTCGCCTGTCAAAGCGCTAAGAGTAACATTTCTGGTGATACATTAAATTCGCATCAAGACTCATTCAATTTTCCCGCCAATCATCGTTATTGTAAAAAAAGCTGTTTGCCTAAAGGGAATGGATTAGATCTGATCGGCCATTACGTTAATGAGTCATCGATCATAACCTCGCAAACAGAAAGATACACAACTAGCCAATCAGGGGTAATTGTGTTAACTAGGGTTCAGCGACTGATTTAAAGGGTTTCTTTTGATTTTAAATATACTTTTAAGTACGTTTTTCTGTTAACTAATCGACTATGTTTTTTCACTTACTGTATTCATTCAAAAAATTTGCCCCAGACAATAATTCTAATCGTAGTAATATCGAAATAATAATAAATTAATAAATATGTTCTAATATTATTCCTCTGTGATTTGGTACGTATACAAAATGATCTTATAAGCATTACGACGCCGACGACGGCAACCACCTGTATGTAAAGAATTGGGTACCTACTTTCCTGGAACATACATACATACATACTATCACGTCTTTATCCCTAATGGGGCAGACAGAGCATTTTGGGTCTTGCGGCTCTATGCAGAACCCAGGGCCGCAAGATCCAAAAGCCACTTTTAGCGTCATGGTGGGCGAGAAGATGGAAAAGCAATCAATACAGTGATGGGTTGCTAGCCGCATCGCCTGTTAACATGATTCGCATTTTTGCCCATTCGCTCGATCGGCTTTTACGATATGCGCAGGAAGAGAAGCAGCTGGTACATTCTAAGTTTTTTTATTTCTCCCAGACCAGCATGGGAGCATTTAATGGAAAATAACGAATTATTTGTTAAGTACTGTGAAGAAAATAAAACGTCACAAAATAATGTCACTTGTCAAATCAAAAATAACACTGAAAATAGATATGATCAATGGATCATATCTATTTTCAGTGTGATTTTTGATTTATTATACAGAATAACAAATTAGGCCGGTCATAATCTTCGTTAGGGTAGTTTTTTCGAAAAAACTGAAAAAAGTGCCAAAATTTCGCAGTTTTTCGACCACTTTGCGGGTAGCACAGGGTTTTCAGGGTTGCAAACTTGGGTGTTAACTAATCTCAAGGGACCCAACAACATATAAAAAAATCGTGTTTACATGCGCGTTTGCAATGTTTACTCTTTTTTATGTCGATTTTGACTGGCCTAGATATTGAACGCGCTATTTGACACCAAGAAACTATGATGACATTAGCCTGTATTTCATACAAATACCATAGAAAATGTTTGCTTTGACGTTTAGAAAAAATCCTGATTTAAATTGTTGGAAAGAAATAATTGTTGCGTGTTTAAACTTTTCTAAGATAGTTAATAGATTCAGGTGTTACTTTGCGGAAGTCAAAGTTACATACTATGTGATTTGAATTATTTTAATTTTTTTTTTAATAAAATAATTCAAATCACATAGTATGTAAACTTTTCTGTCACTGGTATTGAAGTCGGTTTTTTGTTTCGAAAAATTATTAATGGAAAGTAGTTAATTGTTGAGTATTTAGCTTTTATGCGAGTGTTACTGGAATTAGTCGATTTTTTGTTTCAAAAAAATATTAAAATGTAATTTAGCATCAAAAATGCACAAGCCTCGTATTTGATTACAGGGCCGGACTCCGACATTAGATTTGGAAGCAAAGCGGGTGCTCTCTCCAGGGACGGCGCCGGACGCTAAACGCCTGTTAGCACGCACTACACGGAGGGACTCGGCTTTTGTTGAGTCTTGAGAGGGCTGTCATGTACAAGGAAACTTATATACATACATACAGGATACTTATACTTTTATACCCGATGTTATTTCGTCTCTCTAAAACACCATGTTTAATATAATCGTATTAATTTAAAAGTAGGTATATCAAGTTTAAAAACTTACTTTGGGTAGCCCAGTACCGCCCAGAACATAGATTTAAAAACATTCGTAGGTGACATTCATCACCAATGAGGAAAACTAATAAAGTAGGATATAAGTAGGAAGCAGTGACGAATGAATTGGCTGGAGATATTGATGGAAAAACTGACATGATGTGCAGACTCCACATAAAAAAGAAGAGGTGGCATGATTTCAGGTCCAATAATTTACTGACCTACTTTACTATTATATCTACACTATCTGTGCCCGCGAGCTTCGCTCCCCATGAGAATTTCGAGATAAAAACTATCCTATGTCCTTCCCTGAATATCAAACTATATCCATATCAAATTTCATCTCAATAGGTTCAGTGGTTGAAGCGTGAAGTGGTAACAAACAAATATACAAACTCACTTTTGCATTTATAATATTAGTAGGATAGGATAGGATTTAAAAGCAATGTTCATTGCTCATGTCGGTGTCATTCTATAGAAAGAGACACTCACAATTATACACTAGTTTCACACATTGTTTAACTCACGAAAGAGAATCCGTTAGTTTCTAACAAGTCAAATCAGATACTTTTTTCTAATCATCGAAACGATCAGCGTCTATGAGATTTGTATGAAATAGCACGTCGTGACGTCATAGTTTCTTAGACTCAAATAGCGCTCCTATTATCAGTTCTTCTGCAATAATAATTAAAAAATCACGTTGCAAATGGATTTGATCACTGACAAGTGATATTATTTTGTGACGTTTTACTCCCTTATCAGTACAAAACAATTTATTTTTGACCCTGGATACCACCCAGTACGCTATTTTCCAACAAGTCAAATAAGATACTTTTTTCTAAACGTCAAAACAAACAGTTTCTATGGGATTTGATTATGTTATGATACACAGACAGATGACGTCATAGTTTCTTAGACTCAAATAGCGCCTCCTATTATCAGTTCTTCTGCAATAATATATATAAAATTACGTTGCAAATGGATATGATCACTGACAAGTGATATTATCTTGTAACGTTTTATTCCCTTATCAGTACAAAACAATTTATTTTTGACCCTGGATACTACCCAGTAAGTCAAATCAGATATTTTTTCTAAACGTCAAAACAAACAGTTTCTATGGAATTTTGTAAAATGAAAATGAAAAATCTTTATTTAGGAACAGGAAATTCTTGATACTATAAACATTGGCTAACGATGACACTTGCAGTAGTTAAATATAACTGTGTCGCAGATGTCAACGCCCACCTCAGAAATAAGGTTACAATTTCTCCTAGTTCTTAAAATAGACTATAGGTACGTACTTAGAACTCCATAATCACATGCATTAGATGCAAAAAATTAAATCTACTTAATAAATTTCATCACAATATTTTTTTAAAATTACATGCATTCGATACAAAGAGTTTAAATCTACTTAATCACAATTATTTTTTTAAATCAATTATACATTCAGATGACGTCATAGTTTTTTGGAGTCTAATAGTGCTCTTATTATAAGTTCTTCTGCAATAATAAATATAAAATCACATTGCAATGGACATGATCACTAACAAGTGACACAATTTTGTGACTTTTTTTCCCTTATCAGTACAAAAAAATATATTTTTAACCCTGGATAGTACCCAAAAGGCATGACGAATGGAAAAATATTTTTGGTACATCAGTTAGATTATTAAAAAATATTTTACACGTATTTTTTCTTTTCTCTAAGAAACCAAGAATGACACAGATACAGCGCATATAAATTTCGCGTGACGTCACGGCTGGGTACGATTTATACTCAAGTGTGACATCGCAAGCCCCCACTCCAGAACTTTGATGCTCCGTATCTTTGTAAATTTTTACTTTTTTGGTAAACTGAAAAATAAGGGTCCATCATTTTTGGATAATCTAAAAGACGGACTAATTACATACAATCATACTTTTTGGACCCTGTCGTCACCTCTATTGTGTAGGTTTACCTCACGATATTTTCTTTTACTGAAATACCTACCTACAACTACAAATGATATTTCTATAAATAAAGAAAAAACAACAAAAGGATTTAGAAGCAAGCTCTCGGTCTTCGGGGACCCGGCTGGTTGGTAAACGGCTGTTTGCACGCCACTATTCAGGGCAGGATTTAGTGACATATGTTAAAGGATTTTGGGTGATTTAAATAAAATATCGAGTTATATTTATGTTTTCGTAATTAAATTCAATAAACGGGTAACTCACGTATAGAGTCAGCTACTGCCGACAATATTCAACCTCATTGTCGGCAGTAGCTGACTCTATACGTGAGTTACCCGTTTATTGAATTTAATAATGATTGCAATCCACGTTAGTTTTAACCAAAAAAATTATGTTTTCGATTTGGAAAAAATTAAATTTAACTTAAATTCAAACTATACAAACTTATTAAAATTTAAATAAAAACGAAATAAGAACTAAAACTAAAAATATACAAATTTCCCACTAAAATATTACCCCTCGGCAACGTGGAAAATTGTCTGGCAATATTGCCACGTTGTATGGCAATTCTGATTCTTTGAGCCAGATAGTTACCAGCCCTTTGGTCACGGAACACCTCGAATAAAATTTCGATTTTATAAAAACTCTTTATTAATTGCTTGAAAAAGGATTTTTTCCTCCTGGTTACAACATCAGGAGGAGAACAGTTAATTATGTATTGACATTACTGTTCTCTTATTATTTACTAACTACTACTACTAATAATAATTTGATTGATATTCCTATTATCGAAATTACGAGACGTTTCACGTTTAATTTTGATTTGAGTCTGATATCTCTACGATGATAGGTATAGATCGTTCATTTTGGAAATCTTTGGGAGAGGCCTATGTCCAGCAGTGGACGATATACGGCTGAATTGATGATGATGATGATCTCTACGATGATAATGGAACAATGGTCTTGGGCAGACCTGTCCTTTAAATAAAGTCAAATCCAGATAGTATAGATGTAATTTTGAAGTTTCAAAAATCGTCTTTTCTATCAGTTTATTTCTATAGTTATGTTCCTTTAGAAATTCGTACGTATTTACTGACCTTGAAATAAGTATTTGCTAGTCAACCTAATAACTATTTATGTCAGCATTTGTTACACTACCATGTTATCACAACTGGTAAGCTATAAAATCTTACCGTTACGAATCCTCAGACAACGTCCAATTTAGCTTTTCACTTGTGCAAACATACGCATACGCAGTTTATTCGAAAAGATTTTATATTGAAGACTGTTACTCATCGGTTCCATGGTGTAATGGTTAGCACTCTGGACTTTGAATCCAGCGATCCGAGTTCAAATCTCGGTGGAACCTGATCTTTTTGATTTCATGGTTAATTTAATTTAATACCTTGATGACATAGTAAACTACGAACAATTCCTTTTCGTTTTTTAAATGTTATTGTATTGACTTTAATCAATTAAATTTTACTTGATTAAATTTAAATACTTTGATTACATGTTCATAAGCATATTTCAACAATGATAGTTCTATAAAATAAATTTAATTATGTTTTCAGGAAAGAAGTTCTTAAATATTATAAACGTAAGAAATGCATCAAAGTATCATGGGTAAAATTAAATTAAGTATTAATTAATAGGGTAGAGAGAGTTTCTATAGGCACACACACACAAAAGTAAACAAAAAATATTTTGGATTCTGTCGTAAAAATATACTTAAGTAGAAAAAACAATAGAACTAGATTCTATTGTCCTCATCCGACCCTGGATGGTCAGAATCGCCACTCATTTATAATTCAGAGACATCCACGTGCGTCTCGTACGCAATCAGTATTGTGAATAATTGATACGCGCGATGATTGCGCGGCCCCGCGAGATTGAAGATTTCAGCCCTCGATCCGGCTCTGTGGATTTGTGACGTCATTATTGTTATTGGCAGTAGATTTGCGATATTATTCATTGATTATGATTCTATTTACACAAATTAAATCTGTAACGCAGATAGCGTTTTGGGCACTTTTGCACCAGAAACAATACAGGGCGGGTTTTCATTATAATTATAACTTGACATTACGTGTAGTGAACATTGTAAAATGTATTGTATACTAGCTGTACCCGCGGGCTTCGCTCCCCATGGGAATTCCGGGATAAAGAGTACCCTATGTCCTTCCCCGAATCTCAAACTACATCCATACCAAATTTCATCCTAATCGGTTCAGTAGTTTAAGCGTGAAGAGGTAACAAACAAACAAACAAACAAACAAATATACAAACTCACTTTCGCATTTATAATATTAGTAGGATAGTAGGAAGTAGGATTAATTAAAATAAATGAGCTTAATTTAGAAACCAACAAAAAAAAACAAAGGAAAACTAACGAGTGTGAATATTCGCCACTTTCCAACAACTCAAATCAGATACTTCTTTTAAAAGTCAAAACAAACATTTTCTATGAAATAAAGACTAATGAGTTTATAATTTCTTGGAGTCAAATAGCACATTTAATATCAGCTTTTCTGCAATAAATAATCTAAAATCACGTTGAAATTGCATATGATCAATGACAAGTGACATAATTTGGTGACGTTTTATTTTCCTAACAGTAACAAATAATTTGTTAGTGTTACAGGACAGTACCCAAATGCAACCCTGGATTCGGCCCTGTGAATATTCTGACTCTCAATAATGATGAATATAGAAAAATCGGAACATACTTTATTAAAACTGCCTCCGTGGTGTAATGGTTGGAGCGTTTGGCTCATACCCGGAGGTCGCGGGTTCGATTCCCGGCGGGGGCAACGACTTTGTGTTGTTGTCCTAGTTTGTTTAGGACATTGCAGGCTGATCACCTGATTGTCTGATAAGTAATATGATCCGTGCTTCAGAGGGCACGTTAAGCCGTCGGTCCCGGTCACTGTCTTTGACATTGGTCGTTACCTAAAACCATGTCAGAGGCCTTTAAGGCGGTTTAAAAACTCTGACACTAGTGTTAGTCACTAACACACACGATAAGAAGAAGAGATAAACAAGGATTTAAATTACATCGACTAACATTTTCAACCCTCCATGCGTCTCTATTGTGATTTCTCCTTAATGAAATTATGACGTCACTAATATATTATTAGGCAATATAGACTGACATAAAGCATGGGTAAATTATTTGTGTACGAACTAATTACTATTTGATGCAGTTTCCTCTTAATATTTTCTAAACCTATTTATGTAAAAAAAAAAAAAAAGTAGAGCAAACTCTATCCAAAAACGATTCTTTTTCTATTTTACTACTTTATGTACCTACATACCTTAAGTGTATTTTACGTCATTAAGGTATACATACTATATTTATCTAAACCTTTTATATCTAGGCATTCGATTTTAACTACGTATAGAGCACGTATATAAATAATTATATGTTCGATTTATTTTTGCGAAAGCGAATTAAAATTCTCTGTTGCTTTTCATAAAAACCTACTTTGTTTAATTAAAATATTGATTTCCTTACATAATCTCATTATAAGCCACTTTGATTACGTACGGACTTTAATCTCGAATGACCTCACGCGCATCGTGACCCAATGACGTCACCAGTGAGAGGCAAAGAGAGAGCGACTAGAAAATTGACATAGCTTGTCATCGGTTCCATGGTGTAATGGTTAGCACTCTGGACTTTGAATCCAGCGATCCGAGTTCAAATCTCGGTGGAACCTGATCTTTTTGTCAAGGTCTAAAGTTAAATTGGGTTCGGTATCATAAGAAATGCGTGTTAGCGATAAGTTATCGATGTAAATAATAATGGTTTTATTATGATAAATAAATCAATAAACAGCTGATTAAATTGATTCGAGCAGTCAGTTTTTGTAACAGTCAATATAATAAGGTATGACGTGTTTATGAGCGATGTTTCCTTTGGTCATTTTTATATTTTTAGTTTTATTAGGTTAACAAATTTCTGTTTTTAGTAAATCGAAATTTTTATTATTTTCTTTTGTCATCATCACTCGGACATTTCTTCTGAAAAATGGAATCATCTCTCTTTTTCGGATAATCAACTGGACTGGAATCTGCTTTTCACAAGAACCCACGACCTACGGATCACAAGCCTTGACCTCTGATCCAGGGAGGCTATCATACTTTTCTTCTGGTATTATAAAATGGTAAATCCGACGCGCCACACAATTTTATTTTAATATTAATTTTTAACTTTAGTACAATAAAACCGTTTGACTTAGAAACTTATTATACCTACTTCTTTTATTTTTATATACTGTTTTTTTAAGTTAACTGTATTCTGCGATGCGATGCGCTCTGTCTGCCCCGTCAGGGATATAGACGTGAAAATGTATCTGTATCTGTAACTGTATTCTACAAAGATGCTGTACAAAACACTTTCAAAAATATTCACAACCCAAAAATTCACACTTCTAAAAAGTACCTACATTACACAATAAGTTTTTTTTTTAAATAGCATTTTTTGTATAAGTTTTTTGAGGCCAAAACTTATTAAGGCAAAATGAATTAAGACCAAACTCGATAGAGTTACGTCATTTTATTACTGAGTTTCAATGACCACCTTCCTTCTTCATGATCAGACCCTAGGTATCGTCTACCATTAAGTGCTCGTCATAAGACAAATCCAATGAGTCCTACCTAATGAGAGTTATGTTGGTTTATTACTGACTTCCGACGAATATCTCCCGGCTCCATCATCAGAACAGCTCATTGACTTCATAATATTGTATTGTCATTCGACTTACACAAGTACAAAAAATTTCAGCTAAATCGATTGCAGATAACTGGTTGAAAATTGAGTTGTAAGATTTGACCTAAACAAACATTCATACATACAAGAAACATTGCAAGTTAAATAAAAACATGTAAAAAAAGTTTAGCCCAAAAACAGTGGAATCTCCCAAAACCCTATCTGGCTGGAAACCATTTAAAACAAAGCGAATTCAAATGGAAGGCTCGATAATCTGTAGCCGCGACCAATTTCATCACACCCTGTATCACTTTCCGATAGCGATGGCCGCAGACGTGATCAAATTTATTCAAATTGCGCCGTGTCACCCCCTGTATACTGTCGCTACTGCTTTACATACCGGTTAAGTTAATTTCTACCCTAAAGATATTAGCGTAAGGTAGAAATTTAATGGAATTTAAAAGTATCAATTTGGTATACCGCGATGTATGGATAGAAATTCTTATTCCATTCAAAATAACATTCGTTTCCTCTTAGCAGTGGTTCGCTAACTTTCAGTACTACAGAATTCTCGAAATAATGATTACGAATTAGGTACTAGCCGAAGCCCGCGACTTCATTCGCGTGGACTGCATGTCTCCGGAAAATGCTCATCAGGCTAAACAACTTTTGCTACGTCGTCATTTTTATATTTCTTATAGGTTAGCTGGACCATTATAGTTCTGCATCAGGCGTTCCATTTTCCAAAATCATTTATACCCTATATGTTGCCCAGGCTTAACAGCTATATAACAAAAAAAAAGTTTCATTTGAATCCGCCAGTATTTCCGGAGATTATCGTGAAACAGACAAACAGGTAAACAAACAGACAACGCCCCAACTATCTTTTGGAAATATATTTAATGTAGAGACACAACACGTATATAGATAAACAAACATGCAAGACCCAGGAAAATTTGTAAAAGACCATATTCCAACTTGCCCTGACCGGGAATCGAACCCGGAGCCTAGCATGGCAAGGACTACGCCACGGAGGTACCATGGCTGGTATAGTCACACCAAGTAAACGAAACCTCTAAAAAATCCTTGGGACATGTACACACAACGCCATAATTTGCTGTGCACCCCTTTTATTTGTGTGCGTGCCAAGATCACTCACACTACAAAGATTTGACCAGTAATCAGATCATCTTTCATAGTTGCGTGCAAGTAGATATACCCACACAAACAAATTGTCTCATACTATACTCACGTCAAGCGTCAAGTATAAACAACAAATTCGTTAACTACGTAATCGGGCGAATAGCGCAACGGTCTACGCATCGAACTAAAGTTAAGCAGTCAAGGGTTCGATTCGTGAAGGCGGGGGGCTATTAAAGATTTTGTTTTATAATTTTTCTTAAGTTAATAGTGTTGTCGAAATAAGTTCTGTCCAACTAATGCTACTCGAATAACAGGTATACATATTCTTTGGAAGCAATGAGTAGTCAAAATGTTGTGTTTCGAAATATTGAGACCCAGTCGGAATAATTACCTGTCGACTGTATGACAACCCTTACCCAGTAAGTCATAAAATCAATACCATCGAGGAACATGAGAAATGAAATATACAAGAAATTGTTTTATTGAATATTGTTTTTTTATTACTCATCCACCGACTTTATTATAACAAAGTTTAAAAAAAAATAACTTATCAAGAAAGATAAATGGTTTATTTGACATGACACAAATACACTGAATTCACTACAATAAAAAAAAAACATTCTAAATGTATTTATGGGCATATTTGTGCTTTTATCAAAAAGGCCTCCTCTCAGCATAATGTTGTGACGAGAGCCACAACGCTGGTCTGCCGAGGTTAATGAAGATAAGATAGGTTAAATGCTATTTTACATAATAAATCCGTTAATATCAGTTACATGTAATTTATTAATGATGAAAGACAATTTTTTACCAAAATATGTGAAAACGGAATGCATCTCTTAGATTAACTTTTAATTTGGACAAGGATGGACGTAATAGTAGGCGAACCGTTTCATAAAAAAAAACCCGAGTGAGAGAATAAACATGTTACTTAAAGTTAAATTAAACTTCTTATAACAATAAACATCTCTCACAATTTCACTTTTTTTTTTAACAGATAAGATATCTAAATTATATAATTAAAGTATAAAGAAATAAATAAAAGAAATACATTACATTTTGCAAAATGTCCAAGTAACCTTGACTGGTATTGCGACCACCTACTTCCACTATTTCACCCGGGCCCATTGCCGACATCCAACCCCAAAACCCTAAAATGCGGCCACTGGAACGACAAGGAATTACATTTTTGATATTATACCGTTCACCTGTTTTTCGCCATAATATTTTACGTCCATCCTTGTCAGATTTTAAACATTTTTCGTCGGTAAATATTACAATATTATTTATCTAGTCGAAGTTACGATACTCTTCGGTGAATCTTATCCTCTCTCGCTTGTGTGCATCAGATAATAATTTTATTTTGCCGGTCGACGACATCTGAGTCTACCAGCACGCAAATGTCTTCTCACCGTTTGCAGAGACACTCCCTCAGCAGTTGCCGTTGAGCGAGTGGTCTTGAAAGGATCCAACTCATGTGCTGCAACGATGTCACGATGACGCTGGGTAGCATCTGAATATATGACTCCTTTTGGACCAGGCGGCATCCGATCCAAATTGCCTGGGTCTGCATAACGATGCACCCATAATTGAACTGTGGTCCTCTGTGGAAGAAATTATTACATGTTAAGTTTATTACTTTTATTATACATTATATATCTATATATCTATTTAAGCAACATAATATATACTTTAATATATAATTAAAACGACTATATACTTAAATAAATTACGATTATATAAGTAGTTTTTTTTACGCAGCTATGGCAAATTACTAATTAATATGTATAAAGATAATTTTATAGTGAGGTAGATAATAAAATCTAGTTTAACTTGCATATAAATATATATATATATATATATATATATAAGTCAAGTCACTCTGATTGAACTATTGAGCCCCAAAGTAAGACTTGTGCTAGGATAGGATAGGATACTAACTCAATGATACAATGTTTTATAATAAATGCACATATAAATAAGGTCCCAAAACCCAGGATAATTTGAAAAAGGCCATTTTCCAACTTGCCCTGAGGACCCACCACCAACCAACCCAACCAACCCAGGACCTTTGGATTGGCGGTTAACGCCACGGAGGTCGTCATATATACAGAAATGTATTAAATTACATAGTATATACTTAGTTTAATGTTCTATTATTTGTATTTAATAATATTATAAGTAATCAATAATATATCTGTATCACAAAATAATTTCACTAAAAATAAGTTACAATAATTATGTAGGTAATAATAACTTACCGATATCATTAAACGTCGAGCAATCTCACTTATTGGAACATTTTGTTCGTATAATGTTATTATCTCCGCCCGTTTAATCGCATTCAGATGAGAGCGATACATTGCGATTTAAAAAAGGGGTCCAAACGCCACAAATAAACAATAATCACAAAACAATAGGTAATGGTATGGTCACTTGCAAGCAGATAGCACAAATGAACGCATAGAACATAAAATTACCCCAAACTTCAACGAGTTAGACAAAAAAAATATTGGTGGGTAGTTTAAACTGTTCGAATGTCGCGTAGTTCCATATATAATTCTTAGTAAAAAGCTGGCAACTTCATGTTAATATTTATGTTATTTTAAAATATGAAAACAACAAAAACAATGTTAACTTTAGTGAGATTCGAACCATGAGACTTTTGCATCAGATTTCGATAGTAACTGTCTTAACCACTGAGCCAACGATGCTACTGCAGGTCATTGCAAAATTATCAATTACTATTTGGTTGCCGTGATTCATAACCTCCTAAGTACGCAGGTGTGTGTATAGATGTAAACCTGATTATTGTATTGATAGGCCAGTGATTTTTTAGTTACACAGTGTCAATATGCACACTAATGTTTTAGTAGTGTGACCTGCACAGCTAATTATGGCGTTCTGTGTACCTAGCCGGGTAAAATGTGTTTCCTCTAACCATAGACAAAACAAAAGAATCAATCAGCATCTATTAAAATTCTGACAAAGAAAACTCCAAGACATTTCAATATTCCTACACCTATCGAATGAGTTTCTTCGACAAGCCTTAACAAATCAACTTACACGGATCTCACTTGAACATTTAAAAAACCTCTCACGACATCAATGAAATGAACCGTCTTTAGTAACTCGGGGAGAAAACCAACTTTTCTTTACCGCTGTCGGTGGCGCTAGCGTCTACGCGTTTTATATCTAAACACCGTAGTTCCAGTTTTATCCGCTGGCAATTGGATTGGTGGCAGAATTTACATAAAGATGGGTACCGTTTGAGTTTCAGTAGCATCGGAATCGAGTTAGGGGAGGTACTTTTAAACTGTCGCCTAGTTGAGACGTCGAATCCGTTTAGAGTTTTTGGGAGTTCTCGAGACGGCTAGTGATGTTACTTTCGATAATTGGAGTATCGATTACTTGGAAATTCTAGGTAGATACTGAAAAAAATATTTTTGCCAGTAATATATTTTTGAAGCATGGTCATGGGATTAACATACATACATACATAGTTTGTTTACATGTATAAAATAGTAAAGGTGACAAAGTGTATACTTTGACAATCATTAAGCTTCATTAAACTTAGTTTTATAATCTTTTTTGGGGGTACCATCGTGGTGACAGTATTGGCCAGCCTAGAGTCTGCGTTACCGACTCTAGCTGTTTCCAGGTGCGGTTTGGGCTTGGTCAGGTACTGGGCTGATCAAATATAAAAAAATCCATCGACACGCAAAGAAGAAGAAGTTTTATAATGAAGTAAGAATTACGCGCGAGCGAAGCCGCAGGTAGTTATGACTGAAAACTATCGATCCGATTGTTCACTATCACGGACTGAATTCACCCTTAGAATAGTTTCAGTATATATTGTTAGACCTTATTTATTCTTCGCCATTATATCGATAATTCTTGTCCACCGATATATCGATACTCACCCTGTCCCTAGCCACAAGGGGCGTCCAAGTTGCGTATTGAGTTACGCCCGCCACTGCCTTCCCAATCGTATCGGGACGCCATTATAATATCCTGTTGCTGAGACATAATCTTAGTATTTACATAATGGGTGCCTTGAGGAGGTGGTTCATAATCTTACAAATGTAATACCATGAACATTTTGTTATTTTTGCAATACAAAAAGGTTAAACGTTTGTTTTGTCTCTCTGTAGTTCCGAGACACATTTCAGCCAAAAACCCAACAAAATCAACATAGGTGCGCATGATTTTTCGGATTTTTGACTGTAATCGAGATTGACTGAAGGCATATTTTTTTAGGACAAACAATCAAGCCACCTGGCCTGAGTGATTGTTCTAAAAATATGTGCCAAATAACAGTCCAAATCTAAGTAAAGTAAATTAAAATTAAAAGTGTCAATATTAACAATCGTGTCATACCAAATGTTGAAGTGTTAAAGCTAAAATAAATAAACAAAAAAGTTTCCGATTAATCTAAGTAATTATGGCCCTCTACCAATCTATTTAAAATATTGTTTTTTAAACTTTTACGATTTGAACACGTTATTTTTGTATGTTAACAAGACTTAAGACAAATGTAGCTCTGACCACGAAGGATGTTACTCCTTAAACACATTATATTAGACCCAACAAAAAAAATACCTACATATATCACAAACAAGTGTAAGCACTTAATGAGATCATTTTTAACATCATTATCATCAGGTCTTTTTTGTCTCCACTGCAGGAGCAAGACCCTCTCTGTACTACTAGAGCCATACTTGGTCAGAGAAGCCAGAGGATTTGGCTTACACTCTCCACGGTGGCGAGACGGGTTGGAGACGTCTCATGATGTTTCTTTGTTTAACGTATTTCCCAAGTCACCTTCTACGACATTCACAGGAAGACTTACTATTCTACTCCGCCGAAAACCACACGGCAATTTTTAATAATGATGATTGCTTTGAATACCTAGTAATATATTTTCTCCTAGTCCCCTTAACAAAAGAAGTCGCTCACCTCAATCGTCTCTCTCACTTATATCAATTTAATCGTTCAATTGAAATTCAAAGAGCGCTCGCGACGAATCAATTACGGCCTGCACATTCAAATACCGCCCCAATACGCCCCTGATAGAATTGTTATTGAAGAATGTGCGTGTGATAGAATGTCAAGTAATATTGGTTGCTTTTTGTGCTGCAAAGTGTACACTGCGTGCAAATTCGTTTGATTTCGGCCGTGTAGTTTCTGGTTTACATTGGACTCTCGATTTTATCCTTTCAAGCGACTAAAAGACTAAACGTAAGCACATGTGCTTACGCTGAGTCCATGTTTTTTTTAAACGTCTTATATAATCAGCGGAAGCACATTCAAATACCGCCCCAATACGCCCCTGATAGAATTGTTATTAAAGAATGTGCGTGTGATAGAATGTCAAGTAATATTGGTTGCTTTTTGTGCTGCAAAGTGTACACTACGTGCGAATTCTATTGATTTCGGCCGTGTAGTTCGGACTCTCGATGTTTTCCTGTCAAACGACTAATATAATAAGCGTAATCACATGTGAAAAAAAAATTACCCCGTAAATGTGAAGGCACGGAAGTGCCTCCGCCAAGACGAGACACCGAAAGCGCACGGCACTATCATACCTTTTCAGTCCTTTCTAATCGACTTCCAAAAAAGGAGGAGGTGATCAATTCGTTGCGAAGACGTTTCTACCGATTTAAAAATTAATTTTTTTAAAGGGTAGGTATACCGACATAGTCCCATATCTAGATATTAATTCTGTGGTCCAAATTTTATCAAAATAGGTTGTGCAGAATCAGGCTGAAATCGGTTTATAGTTTTGAAAATTTATCTCGAAGCATTTCGTCGTATTCTTGATCTATACCTACAGACTGTTTGTACTAAGTATATAAACTCTGAAACTATTGAGTCGATTTTGATGCTATTTTCACTGACTTAATTATAGATAGAGCATTTCCTCGGAAAAGTTTACATGTATTATAGGATAATAATAAAAACCCGTGCAATGCCGGAGTGTGTCACTAACCAAATAAACATTTCTTTCTATATGTTCTTTCTTTCTATATGTGATAAAACATAATTTTATGTAGTTACATCCAAAAATATGACAACATAATCTTACTATACGGCATATTAAGTAAACATCCAATGTGATTACTGCAGTAAAGTAAAGAAGGTTTTATACGTCCATAAATGCGACAAACCTTGCTACATTTACGAGAACCAATTTGCCACTAAGTGATAGAACGATAAAATTTATCTCGTCTTGGGCGTCACCGAGCGATATAAAAATGATTCGATCGTATTGAGGTTATGCCATAATATTAGATGTAAAAATGTTATTTTGTATATTCAGATGGATTTTAATTGAATACTTAAGGATGGGTCATAGAAAATAAAGGAAATATAAATGTAAGCTGCTTCTAATTCCGCGCAAAATAAAGTCAAAGCGTGAGAATTAATCATAATAGGCGATGCTAGCAACCTATCACAAATGAGATAGGAATGATGACTAGACTAGGTCAAAACAGAATTAGGTATTCCATTTAATCCGTCAGTTAGATTAACTAAAAATAATGAACAGATATTTTTTAGGAAAACGGTCACTTTAGCATATGTGCGTAGAAAATCTTCACGTTGTCGCTTTAACCTGTAAACAGTAGTATATAGAATACTTTGAAGGGTTAATAGGATAACATTTTAAATAATATGTATGTATGGTAATGGTGGCAGCACTGGACCCCAAAGATTCGTGTATCCCTTAAGAGTCCCCTTACTCTAGACAAAAACAATTTTTCATACAAACGTAGTCTACGTTTTATTTCAAAACGACATGCCCGATTTCGACAAAATTTTGCAAATTCAAAGATATTGCAATTATCTAGGGTAATAACTGGTTTACGACCGTAAAAATATGAACTTGAAATAGAATATAGTGTTATATCATTTTTGACCATCAGTATGGGAAACTTCTTAATCTTTATATTTTCTTTCCAGTTCATAATTTTACTGTAGGTTATTACCAGTGATCGGAATAGGTAGTGCAATTTTGTGGGATTTCGTGACGTAATATTAATATGGATATGCCTATAAATCCCGCTTGGTAGGGATTTATATATTTATAAAAAAATATCGGAAATGAATAAAACCCACAAGTTACGAGTTCTAAGCATAGTATGTACTTATTGGAGTTGGTATATATTGACGCTAAGCTTTACAAAAACTAAGAAATTAATTCCAAGAATTTAAAGCTATACCTGGTTAATGTATTGTTTATTGTCATCGTGATTGATATGGACGGTAACAATCATTGTTACTATGTGCGGGAGAAGAAGATAACATGATATTTAGTAAGTGCTGTCTCATTCTTTTTTTCTATTGCTGTATGCCCTATAATAGGATTTTGTATCACTTACGTTCCCTGGTTAGTGAAGTACGCATGTGATGATTTTGGCCTGGAATCCCGATGTAGACGTCATCAGGACGTAAAGATCATTTTCCACATATAAATGGATTTTAGACGTTAAAAGGAATAGACTGTCAGTTGAAAATGTAGAAAAAAAATATTGTAATTTATTTTAATGTCAAAGAAAGCGTACGATATTGAAAATAGAAACAGCTTATGATATTTTTTAATAACCATTACGTACCTTGGTAAAATATTACTAAACAACGTGGAAGGGACATACCTGTAATAAATCAAACCACAACCTATACTTAATCAATACAGTATAATGATAATAAAATAATAGTCGAAAAACAAAGTAATCGACATTCCCATACAAACTTCCCGGGCGGCTGCACACTTTCGTATGGAAATGCCGAATTTATTTTTTTATTTTGGACTGTTATTTTAATTTCATTATACTATAGTGATCTAGTATAGCCCGTGGTCCGAATTATTACATGTATGTCCCTTCCACGTTGTATATCGTAATTTTTTTCTCAAAATTAACGTTGAGTGGTAATTATCTCGCAATAACACTCGTGCAAAGCAGGTGTCGTAAGGTATTAAGTACCTAAATATATCGGAGTGTGTTAATAGAAAGCTTCAACTAAATAACGTGAGATATTTTTATGTTGTATGTATATTTTTTCTTAAATATACAGCTAGTATAAGTATAACAATGTATAACGCTATATGTATAGTGATGATGTAAAATTTCAAAAGAAAATACATTTGATCATAACAATTCTTTGAATCCCGCATCCCCACAGGCATATCCACATAATTATAATGTTTAAGGTCATTCACCCTAAATTGCACTACCTATTCCGATCATTGGTATTCGTCTACCTATTTCGATATTACCCTAGATAATTGTAATTTCTTTAATATTAATAATTTTTACCGAAATCTGACATGTGGTTTCAAAATAAAACGTAGACTACGTTTGCATGGAAAAGTCTAGAGTAAGGGGATTCTTAAAAGTGAGGCTGAAAATCGAGTAAATTTGTGCGTACTGCACCTCCTATTGCCACTAAGCGGACAAGAAGATGTGCTGTTGGCTGTACCTAATCTGCAAACATCGGGCATGCAAATCGGCCCCCTTCTCGGCTCCTACGAATATCACCATCGCTCCCTATTCACTTCACGACCCACTAGGTAGGCAGGTGTCGGTGTCACTGAATCGCTTTTTACACTACACATAACGACTAGGGTCACCAATAGTTTTATCACTATATTTCTGGAAAAAAACGACGTAATGTTGGTGTATATTAGCGACATTATTTTTTATTCCTTTGTAGTGTCCCATAGGTAAGCAAATGTCATCGACATACACAAAGACTTTTAACACTTTGGAATCTTGAAAAAAGTATTGACATACCAGTATTAATTTATCTTGAAAAATATTTTAAGTTACGATGTCACGTCACGAAAAAACAAATTTTACTAGCCTTTAAAAATAACCTTTTTGAAGATTCGCTTAGAAAATAAATTATGTTGTGTTACATAAAAAACCTAAGAGTATCTGCACCAACTAAGATATTGTGTATGGATTAAAAAGGTACTCACCTCCTTGCGATATTACTGTCATTTTTTTTACACACACACAAGTAGGTACACATTTTTGCCATGTATGCCAACCCTAGTATGCATATAAAACACGCATAGAATATAAATAAGGCTGCGACAAAAATGATTGATTTTATACGAGAAGTAATGTCATATAAAATATTGATACTCCTCGTAAAACCCTTTGGGCTGACCATCAAAGCTCTTTGCATAATTTTCCGCTCGACGTACCTTGATTCTCCAGAGTACATAAAGTTTTTGTGATATATGATATCTGTTTGCCTTTAAATAGTAAGGGTCGAGTAGTAAAAAGTGGCATAAAAGTGCGCTCCTCGTATTTTCCAATCATTGAGAATGGGAGTGACAATAAAAAGGGCATGGGCACATTTGTATGGATACGGGTCTAATGATGTCTATTAGATCTTTTTCAAGGTGTTTTGGGAGAAAAGTGAAAACATCGAATGCCAGCTGCTTTTCTTTCGAGGAAGTAAAAGATCGACGGAATGGGTGAATATTCAAATCATTGGCTGTCTGTACTTAATATTATAAAGCTGAAGAGTTTGTTTGTTTGTTTGAACGCGCTAATCTCAGAATCTACTGGTTCGAATTGAAAAATTATTTTTGTGTTGGGTAGATCATTTATCGAGGAAGGTTTAAGGCTACATAACATCACGTTGCGACTAATAGAAGCGAAGAAACAGTCGAAAATGTGGAAAAAACGAAGAAAATTATTAATCTTTGAGGGCTTTTGTTGCGTGCGCTGCGAAAACCGTTCGAGATACCCAAAAAATATGTATGAAATAATTATTTCTCTTTAAATTATCTAAAAAATTGTCCGCGACAGTATATGTCTATCTTTTAAGATTAACTCACAATAACCGATTCTATGATACCTAATCAAATTTGGTTGAAATCAATGCATTATTACAAATTATTTGTCAGAGTTGTATAAACATAATAATATCTAATACCTTTAAACGAGCAATTCTTGTATATTTATTTTTATATTTCTGTGATCTCGAAAACGGCTCTAACAATTTCGCTGAAAATTGGTATATGTTTTCGGGGGTAAACGATCGATCTAGATTAGTCTTATGTTTGGGAAAACGCGTATTTTCGATGTTTGAGATGTAACTCGCCCAGGTACTATCTTAATCCAAAAAAATTTTTAGAGTATTTAATAATTGACTTGAGTATTTAAAAAGGTGATGTTAAGGACAATTTTGTTAACAGTTAACTGTTAACAAAATTGTCCTTAACATCACCTAATTTCAATAAACATCTTAAAAGATAATACAATTTTAAAATAACTTACAAAATTCACACGCGCCGCATGATGAGCGCTGGCCGGCGCGCGGCGGGCGAGGAGAGGCGGTGCTTGCGGGGTATAAAGCTGAAGAGGTAGGTTTGAAAACAAAAAAAAGAGATTCCCAAAATTACTATTCCACGCGGACGAAGTCACAGCTAGTGCAGATAGAAACCTTCTCGCCCACCAACGCGCAACAGTCGGGTCTTTGGGTGTTGCGACTCTGGGCTCTGTCTGCTAGAGCCGCAAGACCCAAAATGCTCTCTCTGCCCCGTTAGGGATAAGGGCATACGTAAGTAAGTTTAAGGGTCTAACGATAGTGACTAAAAATATTGCTATAGACGCGAATAAACCTAGAAACCATAGCAAAAAATATCGATAGCATATTCACAGTAGTGCACGTCAATTCTTTGCATTAGAAAATAGCCTGAAAAAATCAAGCGCCTACCATATTTTTTAGTATAATATGTGTGATTGATTGAAGTAAAGGCAAGATTTTTAGATTTTTAAAGTAAATTCGTAACCATGCCACAAAAATTATAGTTCGTATTGTAACATAAAAAAAAACTTTAAGCTTTTTAAGTTAACCTATACTTCATTATAGTTTAATAATAATTACATATTTTAAAAGTTGTTTTGTTAAGTTCATAGTGTAAACTAACCTTTGTCTCATTCTTATTAACACAAACAAAAATGTTTTTCAAGCTTTTATAGGGTTGGTACACAAAAATTAAAAATATACGTTAAACATACACTTTCTTTGACTTACCTTTAAAAAAACTATACCAGTTTTTGCACCGTATTTTAGTGTAAGCCAGCGTCTATTTTATTCAGTTTTAACCACCTACTAAATGATTAACATCATTACCCCAATTATAGGGTTCAAATAGAGACATACGGTTGCTATAACCCATAA
The DNA here is from genome assembly GCA_963555685.1 of Acrobasis consociella. NCBI lineage: Eukaryota > Metazoa > Arthropoda > Insecta > Lepidoptera > Pyralidae > Acrobasis > Acrobasis consociella. The sequence goes on from OY743106.1 coordinate 4,760,438, forward strand.
GGTCACGCAGTAGTTAGTAAGAATAATTGATAATGTTACTCCCCAGTGGCTTAGTAAACAACGGGCTGACACGACACGTCAGTGTGTGATTTAGTAGCAGGTTTGATTAGGGCAGGGAAGAATGATTAAAATTTATTTTTACGTTTTGACAATTGGGTACTTTCCTACATACATACATACATACATACTATCACGTCTTTATCCCTAATGGGGCAGACAGAGCATTTTGGGTCTTGCGGCTCTATGCAGAGCCCAGGGCCGCAAGACTCAAAAGCCACTTTTAGCGTCATGGTGGGCGAGAAGATGGAAAAGCAATCAATACAGTGACGGGTTGCTAGCCGCATCGCCTGTTAAAATGATTCGCATTTTTGCCCATTCCCTCGATCGGCTTTTACGATCTACGCGGGAAGAGAAGCAGCTGGTACATTCTAAGTTTTTTCGTTTCTCCCAGACCAGCATGGGAGGGATACTTTCCTAAGTCAAAAATAAATTATTTTGTACTAATAAAAAAATAAAGCGTCGCAAAATAATGTCACTGGTCTTTGAACATATCCATTTTAACGTTATTTTAAATTTATTATTGTAGAAAAACTGATAATAAGAGCGCTATTTGACTCCAAAAATCTATGACGTCATCTGCCTGTATTTCATACAAAATCCCATAGAAACTGTTTGTTTTGACGTTTAGATAAAGTTGCTGATTTGAATTGTTGGAAAATAGCGTATTTAGATAGTTACAACGTACTTGGTGACGACCTTCGTTAGGTATTGGTTTATCCTATAACCGCGAACGTCGGATTTATTCGACAAACAATGTCGGGGCCATTTCGCGAACGTCGGATATTACTGACAAAAAAAACACACACACACACATTACTTACGTATTCATCTCCGTTTTTGGCTGTAGGTATTTATTTTAGATTTACTATGCCTTGCGCCGGGGGTATGACAACTGATATAAAGTCTCGCGGTGAAATGAAAGGGACATCATCATCATCAGGTCTTTTAAGTTTCCACTGCAGGAGCACGACCCTCTCTGTACTACTAGAGCCATACTTGGTCTTGGATAACATACTAGTCCATTACTCGGAGGTTTGGGGTTTGATCCTACTAGGTCAAGTAGGAAAATAGCTAATTTAAATTGTCCTATTCATATTATAGTAGTATTACGTTAAATATCGTTGAGTTAGTATTCCATAACACAAGTTTTAACTTACTTCAGGGCTAGCTGCAGCTTAATCAGTGTGACTTGTATCAATTCATTTATTTTTTTACACAGTCTGCTTCTGCTTATATTTAGCCGCAAGAAAGAAAGAAGTAATAGTATATGTTGAGTATGTGTGTATATGTTATTTATACATTTATATACAAACCTAGATATAAATTAAGTTTTCTAAAACGCAAAAAGGAGTTCTCAAATATTATTTTGACCATTTTGACTATATTGCGGAGGTAGTGCCTTAAACTACTCATGCATTTCCTCGAAGATTGCCTGTATCATTCTCCTGTAAAAAGTTAAACATTGTAAATAAACTTTGCTATCAAAAATTTCACAGGAGCTTGTAGAGTTCAATACTAAGCCTGGTCTGAGTGAAGTGCCATTTTTTTTACCAACGAATGTTTTTTCATACAAAAAAACAGTTCATTTTGTGACTTCACGTTTCAAAAATTGCACCACTGTTCAGCTAGTCGCTATATACGGGATTTTGTGACCTTTTGGTGAGGTACTCTTAAACATCGCGTGTCGAGCGCCATCTAGCGGCTAACGAAGATTTAGAACCAGCGGGAGATTTGTTAGTGGCTGCAACAGTTGCCATTGATTTGTTGCCGAGCAACTTTTATTGCCAATTAAAATGCCCTTAACTTGAATAGTTAATTAGGTGAAAAAGTATTATCCTTCGTAGATTAAGAAACTGATTAAAATCGTTCAATGTTTAGTTTTTTTCTTCTTTTGATCCTCGGAATGAAGTGTCTATTTATTTAAGTATTTTGATATTGTAAGATCTTGAAAAAAAAATGAGAATTGTCTTAGTATTAAAAACATTTTTCATATTATGCCGCAGATGCGCGACCGAACTTCGGCATGCATGCAATGCTATTTAAATTACCTATTAGCAACACGAGTCGAACTTACGTCGCGTTCTTTACAAATAAATAAATTAACAAAGGAATTTCAGCCGCGCAACTTGGGCACAGTGTATTTAGACATTTAGATGATCATCTAAATCTAAAAGTCCCAGACCGCTGAAGTTTACGATATTTTTCTAAACTAAAATCCGACTTCACTCCTAACGATTTTGATAAAATTTCTATGGGACCACCCTGGAAGTAGGTAAACCCTTATAAACAAAAAAATAATTTTCCAAATTAGTCCAGGTGTCTTTAAATAATCGGATAACCTCCTTCTTTTTTGGAAATTGTTTAAAATGTGTAGCACACATCTACTTATATGGCAGACTTAGCTATCTGATATCTATCAAGAGCGTGCATGCATATAGCAGGAAATCGGGGAAAAAAATAATGTAAGTTTTAAAAGTATCCCCCCCCTCCCCCATCGGCACATATTGGTAGAGAACGCATATAACATAAGGCTATTTTATGCCCTCTTTTCAAGTACTAGTTGTAGTTTGTCTACAGACATAGCCGTAGTCGTAATTCCTAGACCTAAAACTATTAAAAGAGCCATCTATGTTTTATTTTCCCGAGTCAAATCGAAAGCAATTCTCGTAATGGCCGTCTTTACGCGACGTATAAAATAAATTTACATGGTATCGGGTCGCGTGTACTGCGCCCGGGGGGGTCGTAAGTGTCGATAATTATTGGTGAGTCGGAAGGTGTGGTGACTTCGATGAGCCAAGTTACTAGGCTTCAGAAAGAATAAAGGGTCTACATAGTTATCCATTATCATCATTTTACGACCTCCGTGGCGTAGTGGTCACCATGCTAGTCCGCCACCCAGAGGTCCCGGGTTCCATCCCCGGTCCGGACAAGTTTGGAAATTACCTTTATCAAATTGTCCTGGGTCTTGGATGTTTATCTATATATATGTATTTGTTATAAAATATAGTATCGTTGAGTTAGTATCCCATTAACACAAGTCTCGAACTGACTATGAGGCTAGCTCAATCAGTGTAATTTGTCCCTATATATTTATTTATTTATCATCAGCATCATCATAGCCAAGTATGGCTCTGGTAGTTCAGAGAGGGTCGTACTACTGCAGTGGAGACAAAAAGACCTGAGATGAGGTATCAATTTCTTTGAAAAGTAATACTCCATCGCAATAACAATAAATACGTAAATGATAAAAGGCACTTTTGCTTTCATTAAAACTCAAACTCAAAATACTTTTTATTTGTATTTATTTATTTTATCAAATATTATTGTGTAATTTATTTATCACAGAATAAAAACTAGTAATCACGTACAGAAGTCTTACCCAGCAAAGGATTCAAAGAAATATCTACTCAATGTCGTTAGCGATATGGTTTAATTTAGCTAGCGTCAGAACTCGGCACCTTTTCGTTTAGATACCTAGGAGTGCATTGCAAGCCAATTTCATTTTAATAACTCTAGACATACGATTCATAGTGACACACGCCTTTATGAACTATCAGTTCGAGACTACTTGAACAGCAGTCATACTGCAAACATTGCCAGGGCCGTAACTCGTAACGGTTGGGAACGTTAGGGCATTTCGGGCCATTAAGTGTTCTGTTATCGGTCGTAAGGCAGAACGTATCGAATGCAGTATGCAATTGAATTGTACGTCAAATTGTAGGCTCTTAGGACATTGGGTAGACAGTGAATTTTATAGCGTAATAATATTTCAGCTGACTATTAAATTAAATAGGTAATTCGTGTAAGTTCGGTAATTAAATAGGTATATTTAGCATAAGTGTGAACTACCTATATTACCGTGTGGCACATTGAGTTTTAACATAAGGTTGTTAATTTTACCTGCGCTATATATTTGTGTCCCACGTATGTAAAAAAAGGGCTTTTTTTTTTCAACTTAAATCAGATACTCTTTTTTAAAAGTCAGAACAAACACTTTCAATGGAATTTGTATGGAATACAGACTAATGACATCATAGTTCCTTGGAGTTTAATTGTGTTTTGCTGCAATTTAAATCTAAAATCAATTTGAAAATAGATATGATCAATGTCAAATGACATTATTTTTTGACGTTTCATTTTCTTCAAAGTACAAAATAATTTATTTTTATATAGGAGAGTACACAGTTGTGATGGGTTGCTAGCAGCATCGCCTATGAGTATGATTCGTATTTTTATACAATCCATCGATCGGCGTTTACGATCTTCGCAGGTAGAGAAGCAGCTGCTACATTCTAAGATTTTTTTCTTCCATACCAGTATGGAGGAGTTAATATTTTGTTTCCTATTCTCGTCTTCTCGCCCACAATCACGCTGAAAGTGAACTCAGAAGAAAGGTACATCAAAAACTTGTCAATATTCTAATTTATTGCTTCAAGGTAAACCTCTTTGTACGTTACAAGGTGTACTTTAAAAAATATCAAAAACACTGGCCACGAAAAAAAGATATAAAAATTTGAAATTCGAGCCCCATTAGTGTCGCGCACTTGTTCACTCGTTATGCCGACTATTTGTTTGCCGCAACGTGACCTAATCCCGGGATTGTTCGGGATAATCCCGGATCAGGAATCATGACACTATTGTTGTAAGTGTGAAACCGACACAAATAGGCCTACGGGTTTGCGCGCCCTTAGTACGACCCTGGCTAGACATCGTACAAACGATTTTCATCTTTGCGCCGTTTATTTCTGAGTTGATTGTCGTTTGACAAGAAATTGTAGCTAGTGACGGGATGAAACGCGAATCCCTTTTAGCGATTTCTTAAGTTTTATTGTAAAGTAAACGCTGTTGCGAAAGTAATAAAGTCTATTTTCTCTTATTTCTATACACTTTGAGTCACGCTTACACATTTGTAGTAGAACAATGAAAGAGCATAGGCCATTTGAGTGAATTTTTATTTATCATTGTTCATAGCGCATGTTTAATAACAAGATTATTATTTCGGGGTGTTTACAATGGTGGGTTTGCTTGCCAATTTAATGTTATATTTTGTGTAGAGGATTGGCGTTTCTAGATCATTGCACATATGGCTTTGTAAAGAAAGAAAAAATCTTTATTCAGGAAAACAAACAAAGACAAGTTAAAAAAATATGTAAATGTGAATAGTTTGATAAATAAAAGGGGCCAAGTGCGAGTCGGACTTAATAAAAATCACGTTTGTTGTATGAAAGCCCGATTAAATATTATTTTCATATTGTATTTTTAGTTTTAAAATTTTGTTGATAAAGCGCCAACAGAAATACATCATCTGTGAAAATTTCAACTGTCTAGTTATCACGGATCATGACATATAGTCTGACAGACGGACATACGGACAGACAGGATCCCGCTTTTACTTTCTGGGTACGGAACCCTAAAAATGTGCGAAATGACCTAACTAATTTATTTAATTACGTATGTAAACGATTATTTATTCGAATGATTATAAATATTATATTATAACAAGTAATATAAAAATTGCATATACACAATATACAGTAGCGGTGCTACTGCGCAGCGCATGCTAATCAGCGGGCTTCTGTAGCGGGTTCTACGCAGGCGTAGCTAGGAGGTCCTTTAGGCCTAACGCAGACGACAGACTAATCCGTGACGCATTTTTTAGTTTGTTTAGTCTGTGATAGTCTGTGAAAATGGAACCCATGGAATCATATGCAGTAACGCACACGACGCACAAAAAGTAAGCCTTCCGATGTATGGAGGAGCTCGCGAATTTTTTTATGCCACTTGTGGTCACCCATCCATGTGCGGATCACGCCCGAAGCATACTTGTAAAAGCGCTAGCTATGCACAACCCCGTCGGCCCACCGAGCTCCTCTTACCAAAACATAATTAAAACAATAGGTATCTTTGTTCATGATAAAAATTAATAAATATACAATAGATGTATATAACATCTAACAAAATATAGATACTGAAACTATTCAAAGAGTATATTCAGTCCATGATACTGAACAACTTTCCCCAAAGAACATATGTCGAAATATAAAAATAATTTTTGGCTTTCTATACAAACTGGGATCAGCTCATCGGTCAACTGGTATGGGAGGCCAAAAATTTCTATTAATATTTCGGTATATGTTCCTTGGGGAAAGTTGCTCAGTATCATGGACTGAATTCACCCTAAAGTTAGTTTCAGTATATTTTGTTAGACCTTATATGTATACGAAATTAAACTATAAATATACACAAGACGAAACCATAATAATTATTACATAAAACTAAATTATGTCTAAACCAAACAAAATAGAATCAAAAATTCCAAATTCGAAACAATAGGTAGTACTTAAGTACTTTTAATCAAACCCCTGACACAAACAAAACGTCCTGTTAATCATCCAACATCTTCAATGCTCATTAGTCAACTTAATTGTCGCTTACCTACTATAATCTCTCTTCTATACACTCCGACCAGTTTACGACGGTCCCTTGATACATAGCGGGCTATGTGTATTTTACACGTTCTCATAGATTAGAGAAAGTACTTATCGTAGTAAATTTCGTCAGCGTAAAAAACTTATTTCTTTGATTCCTGTACTGTTATCTGTCTTTTAAAATAGTCACTGAAAAAAAAAACCGAAGCATATTTGTTTGTTTTTCGTGTGTGTAAGGGGTCTGAAACCAACACTGGTTTCAGAGTTTTCAGGCTGCTAAAGGCATAGCTTGACGATTGCCGTAAAATAATGACAGCCGGGTTCAACGATTTATACATGCCTACTAAAGCACGGAGGAGCTCGAGAAATTGTTATGCCACTTGTGGTCAGTTACCCATCCATGTGCGGACCACGCCCAGAGTCGCTTTACTTGCAAAAACCACCGAGCTTCTCTCACCGAAGCATAATTAAAACAATAGGTACTTACTTAAGTACTTTAATCAAACCCCTGACACAAACAAAACTTCCTGTTAATCATTCAACATCTTCAATGCTCATTAGTCAACTTAATTGTCGCTTACCTACTATAATCTCTCTTCTATACACCCGACCAGTTTACGGCGACCCCTTGATACATAGCGGGCTATGTGTAATTTACACGTTCTCATAGATTAGAGAAAAGAACTTATCGTACTAAATTTGTGATTTCGAGAGTGTTAAATACTTATTTCTTCTACTCCTGTACTGTTATTTGTCTTTTAAAATAGTCACTGAAAAAAAAAACTAAAACATATTTGTTTGTTTTTCGTGTGTGTAAGAGGCCAACACTGGTTTCAGAGTTTTCACGCTGCTAAAGGCATCTGACATAGCTTGACGACTGCCATACAAAAATGACAGCCGGGTCCAACGACTTATACATACCTTCCGTAAGACGGAGGAGATCGAAAATTTTAGCCACTTGTAGTCTATGTACGGACTACACCAGATGTCGCTTTACTTACAAATTCAAAACAATAGATACTTACTTAAGTACTTTAATCAAACCTCCGACACAAACAAAACGTCCTGGTAATCATCCAACATCTTCAATGCTCATTAGTCAACTTAATTGTCGCTCACCTACTATAATCTCTCTTCTATACACTCCGACCAGTTTACGGCGACCCCTTGATACATAGCGGGCTATGTGTAATTTACACGTTCTCATAGATTAGAGAAAATAACTTATCGTACTAAATTTGTGATTTCGAGAGTGTTAAATACTTATTTCTTCTACTCCTGTACTGTTATTTGTCTCTTAAAATAGTCACTGAAAAAAAAAACTAAAACATATTTGTTTGTTTTTCGTGTGTGTAAGAGGCCAACACTGGTTTCAGAGTTTTCACGCTGCTAAAGGCATCTGACATAGCTTGACGACTGCCATACAAAAATGACAGCCGGGTCCAACGACTTATACATACCTTCCGTAAGACGGAGGAGATCGAAAATTTTAGCCACTTGTAGTCTATGTACGGACTACACCAGATGTCGCTTTACTTACAAATTCAAAACAATAGATACTTACTTAAGTACTTTAATCAAACCTCCGACACAAACAAAACGTCCTGGTAATCATCCAACATCTTCAATGCTCATTAGTCAACTTAATTGTCGCTCACCTACTATAATCTCTCTTCTATACACCCGACCAGTTTACGGCGACCCCTTGATACATATTTTTTTTTTTTATTTATTTATTTAACTTCATTACAATATACATGTAAATGGCGGACTTAAGGCCAGGGGCCTTTTCTACCAGTCAACCAACAGGTGATGCTGAGAAAGTAATCTTTTGGGGTAAGCAACAGCGACTAACTAAAAAAGACTACTACATAGCGGGCTATGTGTAATTTACACGTTCTCATAGATTAAACAAAAGTACTTATCGTACTCTGGCTGCTCTGGCCCAGTATGACTCTGGTAGAACAGAGAGGGTCGTGCTCCAGATGTGATGTCTAAAAAGATCTAATGTGTGTGTGTAAAATACTTATTCCTTCTACTCCTGTACTGATATTTGTCTTTTAATAGTCACTACACTATTATATGAACATTGATAATTTATGATTTCAGTAAGATTTTTATGATTGCAGTTCAATCCCCATAACAGCACATGTGACGGAATTTCGCCAAAAAGAAACGCTTAGCCATAGACCTAGAACGTCTTTCTAGGGTTTTATGCTCAATGGGTAAAAACGGGACGCTGTTACTAAGACTCCTCTGTCCGTCTGCCTGTCCGTTTGTCACCAGGCTGTATCTCACGAAGTTGAAATTTTCACAGATGACGTATTACTGTTGCCGCTATGACAACAAATATTAAAAACAAAATAAAATAAATATTAATGTGGGGTATATTGGTACGGAACCCTTCGTCCGCGAGTCCGACTCGCACTTGACCGGTTAATTATCAATAAGAAGGTAATGAGTGGACAAAGCAAAAGAGGTTTGCAAGGATCGTAGTAAGTGGAGATCCATAGCCTCTGTCTGCCGCTGTGAAAATATGTATGTGTATGTGTAAGAAGGTAATATTTATCTTTAGGAGATTAGGAATCTTGAAGCATATCTCAATTCTTACGTCTTTTCTTGTTTATCTGTTCTCGGGACAGGTGGGTAGCTCAAGTAACGCTGGGTGGTGTGGAGTACACTAATTAATCAGTCTAAATCGCCCTGAGCCCCCGTGACAATGGGATTAAAAGCCATTGTAAGGGTTTAGCGTAGTCTGAACCACTTTAGAGGAGTTTGCAGCTGCTGTTTTAAGATGTAGTGTAATCTTGATAGTTAGATGTAGGTATTAAAACATAATATAATCACACCTTTATCCTTAACGGGGCAGAGAGGGTATATTGGTTTTTGCGGCTCTAAACAGATGGAGCCTAGGGCCGCAAGAACCAAAACCCACTGTTTGGCGAGAACATGGAATAAAGGCAAAATTGGCAAGGCCTATTACATAATTGCCGTAGTATCCAGCAGAGTAGAATCGGGCCACTCCAAGTCTTCCCGTGGATGTCATGGAGTGGTCCTATCCAGAAGGTGCAAAGCTTATAAACATCAATGAGGCTAGCGTTGCCAGGCGTCCGGATAAAGCCGGACACAGTCAGGCTTTTTGGTCGCGTGTCCGGCCAAATTAGAGCGTGTCCGGCCTGTCCGGCTTTTGTTAGGCTTTTTACATTTCGTGAACGACCAAGCGCCGAGCGCGGCCGAGCGCAGGCGACGAGAGTCGAATGTCGCGTCGGTCGCTCACGCAGGCTGAGGGGCGCCCCGCCGCCGCCTGTCGCCCGCCCCCTGCGCTCTGTCGTTATTGTTCATTTCTCGATTGATAGCGCACGTGCCGAACGTTGCGTTGCGTGGCGGCAAGACTTATGATAATAATCAAAAAAGCTTGGTTTTACATACATTTTTATTGTTGTACCTAATGCTGATACAAAATCCTCAATAATGTAGGGTGTCCGGCTTTTCTACCCAAATGTCCGGCCAAACTGGCTGGTCTGTCCGGCTTTTAGGTTAGGCGACCTGGCAACCCTAAATGAGGCCTCTCCAGTCCGTCTAGCGTGGTCTGGCTAAGTATGGTTCTAGTAGTACAGAGAGGAAACATGATTCAGATTTTTGCCCATTTCCGCGATCGGCTTTTACGATCTACGCGGGAAGATAAGATATGAAAAAAAAAAAACATAATAGAAAGAAAACTTTAAAATAAAAATGAAAACATATTTTATATGTGCAAAACTGCCTCCGTGGTTCAGTGGTCGTCAAGTTCGCCTTGTGATCCGGAGGTCATGGGTTCAAATCCCACTGGGAAGCATAGATCTAGCGTTTGATCATCAAACTACCCAAGGATTGGTTCTAGTTTACTCTTTGAGTCGTGGAGGTCAGACGGCAGTCGCTCTGGGTAAAAACCAGTACCTAACCTCGTCAAATCTCCTTAATAAGGAAGCGGACACCGGGCTCTGAAGCATTACTGCTGAGGATGCAACCGGTAAAATACATTTGGATGATGATGATGATATTTTTTATGTGCAATTGTAAATTATAAGACAGAAGTGTCGTCACCAGCATATTATTTAAGCCACTAACTACCCTTTATAGCAATTTCCTATCGCCGCTGCATATAGTTGCGTAAAGGGTAAATTACCTTGATGGTGACTGTACTCGTACAAAATATAATTATAATGATTGAATAATTAAATGTTTAGATGGTTTAAATAAAAGAAAAGCAACCTAACTTGATAATAGCAGGAGAATACAAAGGAAACCCTCCAATCCAAGAGACCGCCAAACAATTCAGCTCTAATCCAAATCAAAACGAACCCTAATTAGTAACAAATTACAAAAAACCTTCCGAAACGAAGGAAAACCGTGGTTTCCGAAATCCAGCTTTATTTAGTCCAGAAAGAACCCAAATAAATTTACAGCGGCGATTTTCCATTTCCAGTCTGCTGTAACCGCTAACGATTGTACCCTGTCTCTTTCTACCAATATAAGGGTGGTATATAGCCATCCCTTTCGCACCCTAGTGTGAAATCAGACCGACAAATTAAATCCCGCCTCAGATTATTACATAGCTCAGTGACTGTTCATAAATAACCCACAGGGAACGGAATGTACGCGTTTCCAAGCTGCCTTTGTTTGTTTTTTAACCCCTGACGAAAAAGAGGGTGTTATAAGTTTTATGTCTGTCTGTCTATGTATCTGTCTGTGGCATCGTAGCTCTCGAAAGGATAGACCGATTTGGATGCGGAATTTTTCACGTGAAAGCAAGTTCCCTTGCGGTGGCTGTTAGATGAAAATCGATTAAACCGTTCTAAAGTTATTGAGTTACGCTAGATAATTGGGGTTTATTTAATTTGCCTAGCAAATAATAGATGGTGCTGCGGATATCAATAAGAATATTACGTAGTTCCGCTATTCATCACTAGATGGCTTTCTTAAAAGTCGGGGATTTTTAATTTGCTGGCAAAAATACATGTTTATGAAAATTATTATTGATGTGTAAAATATTCGAGTAAAATATTCAGGTTGGTATCAGCAAAGATAATATAATTACTAACATAAGAATCAGGGTCTTGTCAGTAAATACAGAAAGTGTTTTCTATATTTATTCCCCTCCTTGATATTTATTTTATAAATATTTTTTTAACACTATTTTAACCGACTTCCAAAAAAGGGGAAGTTACCATTTCGCTAGTCAGGTAATTTTAATGAAAATCGAATTCGCAAATCGTGTCTAGAAATAGTCTCTAATCAGATTTAAAAATAAGGTCCTAATTTTTAGATATTTTAAAAAAAATCTCAATGACCTTCATTTTCAAGCAAGGTCAAGCTTAAAAGAAGTGACGTCACGATGAAGATTCTTTGAATAAAGTTGGCAAATTCCACTTTCAGCAATATACTGTATTGCCAATGTAACTATCATTTATCAACACAACAACTTGACAACACGGACGGACCGTCGGACAGCGGCGTCTTAGCACAGGGTATTAATATGCAACAGGGTTCCATTTTTACACTTTGGGTATGGAACACTCAGAACAATTTATCTATCTATTCGATCTAGTACAACGGGTTGAGCAGTTGGGACATGACGCTGGTACTGATATTTTAAGGGGCTACCTGAATATTCTGGGGTCCATTGCTGGTCCCATTTGGAATAAATCATTTTAAAGGAAACGGAGATATCATTTAAAATTATTATTGTGTCTTGACCAAGCCCTACATAACCCTTCAAACTAGTTTATAGTTTAAAGTGTTTTTCGCAAATGTGCGTAGAAAAGCTTCACGTTCTCACTTTATAGTATTTTATGCAACAGTTGTATAAGAACGGTCAAAAAATGCGAGTGGCGCACGTTATTAAGGAGACGCCATCGAGCATTTTTTGACGTACTTATACAACGTTGCATACAATATTTAGTAAACAAAATACAAAAACAAACAAAGAAAAATATAAAAATGATTGACGGATGTTTGGTAAATCAGATTTAGAATATTCATGTACTGATCTACATGGTATCTATGGTGAACATTATTTTTTAAATTGACATCTTTTTAGTGACTTTGTTAAATATAATTTTTTCATGTTGGCAGTATGGTAAAATCATAGAAAAAGTTCTAGGCGTATCTTTTTAGCGAAATAACGACACATGAGTATAGACTTTTTTCTGCAATAATATTATCAATGTTCTTATTAGTGTTCAGAACCATTTTAAAGACTGATACAGATTTACAGACAGTACAGGAGTAGAAAAACAGTAGTTCATAAAATAGTTTGAAGGATTATCTAGGGTTTGGTCAAGACATTTTAAATGATATCTCCGTTTCCTTACAAATGGCACTGGACCCCGAAAAATTCTTGTATCCTCGCTTTAGTATCAAACAGATTCACAGTTAAAAATGCTGAAATATGTCCAATATAGAGCGGCAGCACTGTGCTAAGTTCAATTAACAGACTCCGTTATAAATGGCGCCCGGGCGTCCGATTAAACTCAATCTCCGGTGATCCGCGAGCCAGCTTGCACGACTCTTGGTTAGCAGTTAATGTTAACCTTGGATTAAATTATATAAAGTATACTCCGGCTGCTATTTAAAAAAAAAACATATAGGTTATCTTTTATGTGTCATTTTGGTTTTCCGGCACTGTTGCTTTAAATACAAAAATAAAATAAAAATAAAATTTCATTCATTGAATTTAGCACACTGCCTTAGAATTAATATAAGTATTACATACAGAAAGGCATTTTCTAAGGTTCCACGCAATATGCGTCCCCGTTTTCCGTCCTTGCACTTCTCCCCCGTTCTCCATTCTACAATGGATTCGGCTGCAGGCGCCTTCAACCGCCTGCTCAACACCCTCTACAAGGCGAGAACGGGGGGAGACACTGGTGCCGCTCTTAAGATACTTCTACATTACCTATAGATGCTCTTTCATTTATTTCGTGCAGGGTAACGGGTTAAAAGGCTACTTTTATCGTGGAGATAGAAAAAGTAAATCAAAATAATACTGAATGGGGTGGATAGCTTCATTACTTATTGATTTCCACTTCCTTAATTGGCTTTTACATTCTGCTGGGAAAAAGAAGCGGCAGCTAGAATGTACCAGACATACTACTTACTTTATTATTTCCTCCAAGATCTTATATAAGAAACATTTCAAGCATGTATACTACTAGCTGCACCCCGCGGGGTTATCCGCGCCTCAAGTAGCCCATGTGTTAATCTAGGGTGTCAACTTCCTGCTTACCAAATTTTATCAAAATTAGTCTAGCCATTTGCGCATGAAGAAGTAACTTGGCTTTTACGACCTGCTGGGAAAAAGAAACGGCAATTAGAATTCTTTTTCTACTAGTCCAGTAAGTTAGAAATATCACATTATTATGCATGCAGCTAACTCTAGAGTTAGCTCAGCTTAAAATTAACTCCCGGTTAAAATGTCCCTAGCCACATCAGAGGGCGTGCGGCGGGTCGGCGCAGGCACGCACTAATTGCCGACGAGAATTCGATCTCATAAATCACGACATAATATAACTGCAGGCAGTCGTCGCGAGGAATGTCCGCCCTAAATCCAGGGGTCGCTGAATTTCAATTTCGAACGCATGGATTGCAAAATTTCAATTGAAATCCATGCGGCCAGTGCGTCCAGGCAAGTTTACCTGCTGTATTGTTCTTTTTTTTTGCGTAGGTCTTATCATAGACATAGAATTTTTTTTACTTCGTAAAAGACCACACTAACCGAGTGTGACAGATAATATGATAAGTGTCATCTTCATAAGAGCAAAAGAGATAGCATCAATTTGACAATGAGACAAGTTTTCATACTAAACATGTCACCCATTTTGTCACCCTGGCTCGAACATCGTTACACGAAAATTTGATTTTCCAAATTGTAAACTGTGTTAATTTATAAGTTATCTTATTCTGGAAAGATGGTATCGTACTGCTTTACCCATAGTTTGTGTAGTAAGTACAAATACAACCCATAAAAAGTTACACAGAAATATTTCGTTTCTGGTCACATTTTACAATACTCTACATATATCCATCTTATACCTTCTAAATCTATGGGTCTTATATACATATCTGTACTATCACGACTATATCTTTGACGGGGCTAACAGAGCTTTTGGGGTCTTGCGGCTCTAAGCAAACAGTGCACAGGTCCGCAAGACTCAAAGGCCGTTTTTATCGTGATGATGGGCGAGAAGGTAAAAAAATACAATACAATACAATACAAATACTCTAAAATGGAAATAAAATAAAATAGGAAAATGGTTTTCGTTTTGTTTTAAAGTACAATAAGCTATTTGAAAATTCAATCAACGTTCCTAATGTACCAAGAAATATTTATTCGAAAACAACTTTTCTTTTTCTCTTTTTAACGAAAATCTTTTGCAAAAAAGAATTGCTTAAAATTGGAAAGGAACTGCATTATTTTTTCACTATTTTTTTTATTAACTTAGAACGCGATTAAAGCTTTTAATTATTCAGTAAAGAATCTCTGTACTAATCAGTGGAATTACAGAAAGCTTTGCTGAAATCTATATATAAAAAAAAATCGTTCGTCGCATCGAGCTAATGTGATTGCGCTCAGGTGCGCGGCTGAGTATATTGCTGCCAGAGCGATTGGGTGGCTAGCATGGCGCTTTTGCACTACTTTATGCAACGTCCCGGGGACATACCGGTTATAAATCAAACCACGAACTATATTAGATCACTATAAAATAATAAAATTAAAATAACAGGCAAAACATCGTCGCATCGAGCTAATGTGATTGCGCTCAGGTGCGCGGCTGAGTATATTGCTGCCAGAGCGATTGGGTGGCTAGCATGGCGCTTTTGCACTACTTTATACAACGTGGAAGGGACATACCCGTAATATATCAAACCACGGGCTATACTACATCACGATAGTATAATAAAATTAAAATAACAGTCAAAAAACAAAAAGAAATGTCGTTCCCTTACAAATTGCCCGAGCGGTTGCACTCTTTACTATGGGAATGCTATTTTTTTCTGTTAATTTAATTCCAAGATGGAATTAAATTTGATCTGGTTGTTAATCTACACATTTATTGTTATAAAATATAGTGTTATTGGGTTAGTATCCTATAACACAAGTCTCGATCTTACTTTGGGGCCAGCTTAATCTGTGTGGTTTATCCGTAAATAAAAACTAATAAAGTTTAATATTATTTAACTTTTCATATCTATCGCGTTACTGATAACATCCTTAGCTGTGCTGCTTCGATGCCCGGGAGCGCTTTCCGGCCTTTTCTTCTTCTTTTGTCAACAACTATCGGTCAACAACTATTATGAAATCGAAATGAAAATTGACAACTATCAAATGATACAAATATCCAAACATAAATAAATGATTTTTGTCTTTTGACTACTTTGGGCTGAAGACCACATAGGCCAACTAAATTGATTCTCACATCGAGCAAGCATCGAGCTAATGTGATTGCGCGCAGGTGCGCGAGTACATATATTGCTGGCTGAGCGATTGGGTGCCTAGCATGGCGCTTTAACACAACTTGATAAATAAATTTAACGCCAAAAAATACATCTCCGATTATAATGCAGCAGTTTATTGGTTTGACGATAGGAACTGGTTCTGTAGACTGAATTCCAAACTTCTGAATCATACATACATACATACATTCTATCACGTTTCTATCCCTAATGGGGCAGACAGAGCATTTTGGGTCTTGCGGTTCTATGCAGAGCCCAGGGCCGCAAGACCCAAAAGCCACTTTTAGCGTCATGGTGGGCGAGAAGATGGAAAAGCAATCAATACAGTGATGGGTTGCTAGCCGCATCGCCTTTGAGGATTTTGTCTCAGCATTAGGTACAACAAAAAAAATGTATGTAAAACCAAGCTTTTTTGATTATTATCATAAATCTTGCCGCCACGCAACGCAACGTACGGCACGTGCGCTATCAATCGAGGAATGAACAATAACGACAGAGCGCAGGGGCGGGCGACAGGCGGCGGCGGGGCGCCCCTCGGCCTGCGTGAGCGACCGACGCGACATTCGACTCTCGTCGCCTGCGCTCGGCTGCGCTCGGCGCTTGGTCGTTCATGAAATGTAAAAAGCCTAACAAAAGCCGGACAGGCCGGACACGCTCTAATTTGGCCGGACACGCAACCAAAAAGCCTGACTGTGTCCGGCTTTATCCGGACGCCTGGCAACGCTATTTCTAGCCATGACATTTTACTTTATAATTGTCTTCCATACCAGCAGCAATGGGAGAATATACGGGTTCTTGCATGCGATTTTAACAGCAACAAGTTTATTTACTAGAAAAATTAAAAAATCCCCTGACTTTTACGAACGCCATCTAGTGATGAGTAGCGGTACTACTGATACAACTAGATATCCCTAGCGCCATCTATTATTTCCTAGAGAAAACCCGATTTTCAATGTGGTATTAACCCCCATTAACTTTTAAATGGCTGAACCGATTTTCATTAAATTAGCCAAGAACAACCGCAAGGAAACTTGCTTTTACGTAAAAAAAATCGCATCGAGATTGGTCCATCCGTTCGAGGCTTCGAGCGCGAAGATGCCAGACGATCTCGTTCCATATAAAAGTATTGACTTAGCATAAAAGACGTAAAAATTTTTTATATACTCGTACGTAAGTACCTATTAAGTAGAGTACCTATACACGATGTCTTTTAATCGGTTTTAGAGCCGAAGGCCACTTCATTGGGATTGCTACTAAAATCTAATTGGCTAGTCAAAACAAAAATTCAGAAACAATAATATTGATTCAAAGTCGAAAGTAAAATCGTGAGATCAACAAGTAGTACCGCCGCCAGGCGCCGCCGGCCGGACGACCGCAGTTCATGGGTTACACGGCAGTTTTGGACGGGCGTAACTACGTTTTTTATCTTAAGTCATACACAAATTTGGATTACTATTAATTTATTTATTTACTAAACAACATTTTTTTCCAAAACCAATGAAAAGTTAGCGTGTGTTTGTACGATGCTTCAGCAACAAATATGCAACTACAAACTGTCTCGTTTTTTTACACAGCATGACTTAAAAATGCATTTTTATATTCACTTTTAGGCCATTTTAGGCGCCCGATCAGCACTATATAAATCATTCGCTGTCGCGTACTATTGGATTAAGATTTCCGTGGCACCTCCATCCGGCTTCATCTCGCAGAGTGATGTAATGTGCTGAGCGAATTTCCCAAGAGCTGGGTATGTTGAGTATCACTACCGTTTATAGGTTTGTATCGGTTGTTTGAGTTTGATCGTTCTTTTTCCTGACGTTGAGTCGAGGAGAAAGGTTTTTGCCGATATCTTCACATGGAATGAAACGCACACATGTATTGGTTTTACGAGTATTTTTTTTTTTAGAGTTCCGTGCCTTCTTTTTTAGGTGCCGCTGCATTACTGAAGATTGGCAGTCAGCTCTTTAAATCTTGATTTGTCCAAGGCAAGCCTGAACAGTTGGTTCCGTACCTAAAGGGTAAAAACAGGACCCTATTACTAAGAATTCGCTGTTCGTCTGTCTCTATGTCTATCTGTCCGTCTGTCTGTCCGCCTGTCTGTTCGCCTGTCCGTCCGTCTGTATTTCACCAGGCTGTATCTCATTAACCGTGATAGCTAGATAGTTGAAATTTTCAATTATATATTTCTGTTACCGCTTTAACAACAAATACTAAAAACCGAATGAAATAAATATTTACATACAACAAACGTGATTTTTTATAAATAATGATACGGAACCCTTCGTACACGAGTCCGACTCGCACTTGGCCGGTTATTTGTGTAATTTTATGTACACTTTATATATCATCTTCATTTTTAGGTCTTTCTAGTCTCTACTGCAGGAGCACGACCCTCTCTGTGCTACCAGAGCCATACTTGGCCATAGTAGCCGAGAATTTAACCTAAACTCTCCTCGCTGGCCAGACGGATTGGAGAGGTCTCATTGATGTTTTAAGCTTTGTTCAGTTTGTATTTCCTTAGTCGCCTTTTATGACATCCACAGAAAACTTGGAGTGGTCCTATTCTACTCTGCCGGAAACCACACGGCAATCTTTATATAGGAAATAATTTATTTGATTTTTCTATCAGTAAAGTTTAGAAATCATTTGGCACATTTATTTAATATTTAAAGGTCTTTTAGCGTAATGATGGGCGAGAAAGTATATACAATTGATATTATCACAGGTGAATATTATCTACAAGTTAATAAAAACAATAGATAAGTATGTGTCTATTACTATAAAGTTTATTGTTTTCTTGCTAAAACGGCTGTACAAAATTTAAAAGCTTATATGCTGTACCATTTATTTATTTAGATTTGCGGCCCCTGCACAGAAATCTAAATAAATCAACCACCTCTCACATACACAAGGATTTGTCTCCGTCTTCCAAACTATGACCCGGTGGGACGAACAAACTGTAGGTGTGATACGGACATTGATATATACTACTTATAGACAACACAAGATACAGACATGGAGAATACATTTCTAACTTTTGCAAATCAGTCAATTGATTCCATCAAAGAAGAAGTCTGACTTTGACTATAGCTAGGTATATACCTTTTTTTTGTAATCTCGAAGATGATAATTTTTCAAAACTAAAAACCGATTTCAAACCCTATCTACGCAACTGATTTTGATAAAATTTCTATGGGATCACCTGACAAGTCTTAACTTGATTTTGGCGAGTAATGGTTTAAACCATGTCCCAAATTAAGTCTGTGTAACTCACGACATAACTAGGGATGTGATAAGTTTGACGCTAATCTGTCTGTCAGTGGCTTTCGACGCAGTTTTTAACGGAAAGCATTCTCTTGCGGTGGTTCTTAGCTATGGCTGTCGTTTGAAAGTCGGGGTTTTGTGCCTGTCAAATGATAGATGGCGCTACGCATACGTTACGTTGGCGATATGGACCAACTATACTATTTAGTTCCTCCGCCTATTACTAGATGGCGTTTACATGTGTAACTATTTTAAAGTCGGGGTTTTCTTTTAATTTGCCTGGCAAATAAACTTGTATAGTAACCTACTTTTTCTGTCCATTACGTTTAAGCTCTATGGAAACAAAGAACAATATTCGCGGTAAGTAATCTGTCTCCCCGCTAAATATTTTATTAAAAGGGCCGGCGGACAAATCGGTCTGGATGTGTTGAGGGTTACGAAGCTGCGATACGCTTCTTCATCTACGATAAAACGGTTTTGTTTGCGTAAGTTGGAATGGATTTGGTGACTCCATTTTCAAGTAGAATTTAGTATCTGTTATTAGTTTAAGAGTCCCCTTACCCTAGACCAAAATACAACTTTCCATACAAACGTAGCCTACGTTTTATTTCAAAACGACATGTCCGATTTCGACAAAATTTTGTAATTTCAAAGATATTGCAATTATCTAGATTAATAACTGGTTTCCAACGGTAAAAATATGAACTTGAAATAGAATATAGTGTTATTTATCATTTTTGACCATCAGTATGGGAAACTTCTAAATCGTTATATTTTCTTTCCAGTTCATAATTTTATGTGGGAAACCAGTTATAAACCTAGATAATTGCAATTTCTTTACAATTACCAATTTTTACCGAAATCTGACATGTGGTTTCAAAATTAAACGTAGACTATGTTTGTATGGAGAAGTCTAGGGTAGGACTCTTAAAACTTGTAGCTCTGTGAGCTGTAGACCTCACCAGTCACCCCGATCCGTTAAAGATTATGCCATTAAAAAGTTGTTCAAACAAAAAAGTTGCGTCTTAGTAAGGATAAGAAAAAGAATGATGTCATCTTTGATAAAAAAATGAACTCTTTTTTTAGACTCCTTTATAATGGTACAGATCATAAAGGCTTGTGTTTTTCATTTGTTAACCAAATAAATATATTTTCTTACATTCTAGAGCGTACTTAGCAATTTATCAACTGAAGAATCTAGTTATATTTCTGTGATATTAAGTTGAAAATTAAAAGATTTGGTAAAGTTGGCGACAGTTGTCATTGCAGCCGCCCGTGGCAGTAGCATCGTTTGAAAGGCCAGCTAAAAAGAAATAAAAATGTTATTTTACATATTGATAAAACGTTCCGAACGGAGATATTGGAGTTTATATTTTGCGCAAATGTCGCTTATTAGAAATTATACCTATATGATACACGTGATCCGTTATAGCAAATAGCTTTATTGACCGAGCGAGCGAAGCGTCTCAGTTTCGAGATTTGGCTGCAATAACAACTTTACCAAACCCTTTAATTTTCAGCTAAATATCACAGTATTATTACTAGATTCTTCAGTTGATAAATTGCTCAGTACGCTCTAGAAAGAAACAAAATTTTATTTATATACTTAACAAATGAGAAACACAAGCCTTTATGATGATAATTACGTGATAGTTATATGTGTTACTGTACATAATAAAAAAAAAGTTGTTGTTGTACATAATAAAAAAGACATTATAAAACAAATAGTTGAAGAAAAACCCAAAAAACCTAGGTATTTCGGTTTCGAGTTTAGTTAAAATCCGAAAAAAAACCGGTTCGAGTATGTTCGATGCCCTACTCAGTACGCTCTAGAAAGAAACAAAAAAATATTTATTTGCTTAACGAATGAGAAACACAAGCCTTATGATCTGTACCATCACAAAGGAGTCCAAATACTTGATCACGTCTCTCAAAACAAATGAACCCTCGCCAATAGGAATTTCCCCGCGAATCCTTCACGTTGACAGACAAGTATTTACGAGTGCCGCTATGGAAAAAGTTTCCAATTTTTCATTTAACGCAATCGACGCGACAAATGGTCGGCGGACATGACCGAGCCGCTTTCCTTATTGTTCTGCGGAACCCTAAAATTAAATTTAAGATTGACGGCGGCGGATGCTTGCGTTCTTACCCTTCCAAAAAGAAGGAGGTTATCGATTCGTCGCGGTTTTTTGGAACATAGTTTCTTATCGCGCGTTGCGAAAGGAGGCTAGACAGAAAAAATTAAGACTAAAAGTTGTAACGACACTTTTTTTTAAAGTTTGGTCACCAATTTATACGGAGACGTCTAGACCGATTTGGAATTATTTTTTAAAAAGGTATACTGGCTAGGTGTTCTCATGAAAATTCTTTTTTTGTTTGAAAGGGTATACTTCTGAGGTGGTAATTTTATCAAAATCGGTTGTGTAGATTAGAGGTGAAGTCGGTTTTCAGTTTTGAGAAAGTATCTGGATAGAGCCTGCTTGTCTGTATTCTTCTTGGATGTTCTTCATTAATTACTTACTTGAATTGGGTACTTTCCTAAGTCAAAAATAAATTATTTTGTACTATGTACTATGACGTCATCTGCCTGAATTTCATACAAAATCCCATAGAAACTGTTTGTTTTGACGTTTAGAAAAAAGTTGCTGATTTGACTTGTTGGAAAATAGCGTATAATGTTTTTCTTTTCTAAGAGCATGTGTCATTTACTGAATGTTTATGAATAAACCTATTACGTGCTATTACCAGCATAATTTATTTTCTAAACGTTGATAGATGGACAGGAAGTTGAAAACTTACTATTTCCAATTTTAATGTTTGTTTTGTTTTGTTTCGTATGTGTAAGTGGCCAACACTGGTGTCAGATTAGTTTCTGATGAGAATAGGAAATAGGAGGTTCCTATGATAGGTATCCAAATGAGGATGGTATAAGTACTGCGCCCACCTTATTCGTCACACTATTACCTTTCCTCTTTTCGATGGGAATCAGTCTCACTATAGTGAGACTAATTTGAAAAAAAGTGTAGTCTCAGTATTACCATTGCAGTGGCTAATGGGAATAGTGAGACCTACCTTGATTATTTCGAATTAATTTTCCTTTACCCAGAGGTTGTCTGGAGGAGATTGCATTTAGCGATAAGTGCTGTCTATTGTAGTTGTAATTTTTTAATTGTTTTTATGGTGCATTAAGGTTATTAGTTACAAGTTAACTTTAATGCACCATAAAAACAATTAAAAAATTACAACTACCTACACACAGTATTGTATGATTTCTTTTGTTTTGCAAAAATCCCAAGATTGTTTTCTTTATCGACGACTCTATTCGAAGACCTCTGTAGCCTAGTCATCATGCCACGCTGTCACTCCGGAGGTCACAGGTTCGATGCCCGGTCAGGTCAAGATAAAAAATTATGTTTTTCAGATTGACCTTGGTCTTGAATGTTTATCTGTATACAACGTGGAAGGGACATACCCATAATAAATCGAAACACGGGCTATACTAGATCACTAAAGTGTAATAAAATTAATTTCTGATAAAATGTGTATTTTCTCAGCTTCACTCTCTTTTCTTACGAACAAAATTAATGTAAAATAATCAACATTTAGTTGTAGTAGTTATCGATGTATCTAGCGTGTTTACCATTTATCTTAGTAGTCATATTGTTGCTAACTTATCGGTTCTATTATTGCTTATTATAATACTATAAGTGAAGATTTGTAAATGACTTCTTGTTTTATAGATTGTATCTACATAAATTGTTAAATGTCGATAATCTTCCAAAAAAATAAAATAAAATAAAAATAAAATAAAAATAAAATAAAATAGCTGACAAAAACTTTTGAAAAATCGGCATTTCCATACTAAAGTGTGCAGCGGCCCAGGCAATTTGTATACAGGAATATCAATTTGTTTTTTGTTTTCTTGACCGTTATTTTATAATTATCATAATATAGTGATCTAGTGAACCCCGTGGGTATGTCCCTTCCACGTTGTATGTATTTGTTATAAAATACAGTATCTTTGAGTTACTATACCATAACACAAGTCTTGAACTTACCTTGGGGGCACAACCACAGGTATGGCACTTCATACAAACGGAGCAGCATAAATACCTAGTACTACTACAAACGAGACAATCCGTCCGTGCACACGTCAAATGTGTGAGTTAAACAATCAGGGTCGCCACCACAGAATTTGTTGCTTTGCTAACCTGTTTTCATCACTCGGAAATCTATAAAATTTTCGTTATTTATTGTTTTCCGTGGATAAACAATGAGAATGTGCGCAGTTTCTCACCATTATAATTCAATAATACTAAGTGACTCGCGTAATGTCAACGTGCGACTACCAATAACCCTGTTTTACTGCCGCTTACACCTCACAATAACGGGGGAAGGGTTGCGGGGACACCAGATTGCGGGGGACGGTGCGAGTTTCCGTTCTGTATGTAATACTATTATTAATTCTGTGGCACAACTTCGAGCGCCGCCGGCGACGTCACACGCCCATGTCATACGCGTAGACATAGATTTTTTTTTACTTCTTAAATCTATGGTCGTACATTTGACGCTCAATCCGTGTGATTGTCCGTATATATAGTTATGTATTTATTTTCTTTATTAATATTTTTCGAATTGACAAAAAACCAGGTTCCACCTAAATTCGAACTCGGATCGCTGGATTCAGAGATCCGATAATTCACACAAAGTTAACAAACAAATCACCAATTTTAATGTTTGCGCAAGTGTGAAATGATTTGGTTTTGAATGATTCCGTGAATATATATGGTTGAGTATAGAGGTTCCATGGTGTAATGGTTAGCACTCTGGACTTTGAATCCAGCGATCCGAGTTCAAATCTCGGTGGAACCTACTCTTTTTGTCATCATTAGGACATTATTAAGTAAAACAAACCGACCAACCTATTTCAATTAAAATATGCTTTGTCTCGTTCTTTCAATGACAAATATTGAAAAGAGGGAAGGGACAAAACATGTTTTAACTAAAATAGGTTTAGCAAAAGGTTGTTAATTTTTATGAATGTTCGGGTAAGCATTCTCTCTATAACAATGTAAAGTTGAATAAAACATAAATTTATCTTTCTACATTTCGACCATAACTTTAATCAATAAACATACTTCGTGACAAATGTTACAATAGGGTACCTAACTTGGCCAAAAATAAATGATTTGTTACTGTTAAAAAAATTACAATATTTACATAATAGTTACAAATTATTGTCACTTGTCATTGATCATATCCATTTTCAACGTGATCTTAGATTTATTATTGCAGAAAAACTGATATTATGAACGCTATTTGACTCCCAAGAAAATATGACGTCATTACCTACATCATGCCGCTGGTCTTCCGTAGGCTACGGAAGACCAGCGGCATGATGTAAAGATACATCATTGCCATATCCTGAGTGGTGCCACTTTGGTGTAAAAATAGTTTTAATTATTATGGATAATGTAACTCTTTTGCACCAAATAAAGTTTTTTTCTTTTTTTCTTTCTTTTAAATCCCATAGAAAATGTTTGTTCTGATGTTAAGAAAAAACTTCTTATCTGATTTAATCTGATTGTTGTTGGAAAGTAGCGAATTACAAAATCGTACTGCTAAAATAGTTTTTCTTGGAATAAAAGTGACGTTTTGCCGTAAATATGGCGCATCAATCAATAGCGACTGATACTGCAGCCACTTTCATATTTCATATTGCCACCAACCTCTCATAGTCCAGGGGATTTACTTTAAAAGCCACGATATCAACATTTGTATTACGGAAATATTACACTTGTATTACGCATTTATTATCGTGGTAAAGTGACAAAACCCTTCTAAAAGGGCTTCTTCTTTAGACAATTTTTTTTAAATTTATTTTATATATACACATACTTATACACAGATTGAGTTGGCCCCAAAGTAAGTTCGAGACTTGTGTTTGGGATACTAACTCAACGATACTATATTTTATAACAAATACATGTTTAAGCTTAGGTAGCTTTTTTTGAAAAATCACAAATCATTTAAATAAATATTACATGTAAAATTGTCTGCAAACTAATTAATTACTGAAAAAATATTTGATTCTTGATTTGATTTGTTTTATACACGTTAGAATGTATATTTTATATTGCCATAATTACAATATGTGGCGTTAAGTCTGCTCTATTACTCCTATTTTTATGGGCAATACATTTCAAATTAAAAAAAAATCTTCTCTAGGAGGAAAAAAAATAAAGGAAAACTCCGTGTACCCACACTGAAAAAAAAAAACCTAAAAAAGTTCGTAATGAAAAAAGTGACAGAAATATCTTACACTTTTTTCTCCTAGACCGACCGATACTCGCCAAGTTTAATTGCATGCTTAGAATCACAGAGTGTTACAAAATGATGATAAAGTCATAGAGCTATCTTACTTCCTAAACTATACAATGTCCTTTTTTATTAAGTACAAATATTGTAAGGGGTGAATCAGACCATCATTTTAAACAACTTTTCCTAATAAATGTATATCGAAATAGGAAAAAATTTTTTTAGGTTTTCATAGAAATCGAAGTAGTCACGTGATATCATTACTATGGAAAATGAAAATTATTTTTTCGTATTTCGATAAAAATTTACTGGGAAAAGTTGTTCAAAATTATGGACTGAATCACCCCTTAAAATATTTGTACTTAATAAAAAAGGACATTGTATATTTGTAATGCTTTTCGTGTATGCAAGTGGCCAACACTGATTCAGATTCTTCTGCCTAAAGGCATCTGACATAGCTTTACGACTGTCACACAATAATGACAGCCGGGACCAACGGCTTATACGTGCCTTCCGAAGAATTAATTGTAATAAAAGTTACATAAATACCCATGCTGGTCTGGGAGAAATAAAAAAACTTGGAATGTATCAGCTGCTTCTCTTCCCACGCAGATCGTAAAAGCCGATCGAGGGAATGGGCAAAAATGCAAATCATGTTTACAGGCGATGCGGCTAGCAACCCATCACTGTATTGATTGCTTTTCCATCTTCTCGCCCACCATGACGCTAAAAGTGGCTTTTGGGTCTTGCGGCCCTGGGCTCTGCATAGAATCGCAAGACCCAAAATGCTCTGTCTGCCCCATTAGGGATAAAGACGTGATAGTATGTATGTATGTATGTATAAATAAACATTTTATATAAAATTGTCCTACACTCTTGGACTATAGAGCTTGAAGGTGTTTTCCCTGTTCAGATATTGGCAAAAAACAATATTTTATACCAGTCGCTAAGCGCTCGGGCAAATGTACCCGTGGACGCGGGGACACCGCACGAGGGATAGGGTTGTGGGATGTGTCTTAAGATATGTTCGCTTGGGTAATGTTCTAAAGTTTTATGTGAGTATGTGTCCTTATTTAACACATTGCAAGACACTCGGCCAGACACAAAAGAAATAACAATTGAATTACAACCACAGACTTAAGTGTCCTGCAATGTGTTAATAGGCCATAATTCGACATGTTTGAACCGATTATCGATATATCGTGGGAATCGTTAAAATCTTCATAGGTCAGATTTTTTTAAGTGTCGACGAGTATATTTTTTTGAGAGTCGTGTTTAATATAAAATGATTATTTTTATGTAAGTAATTTTATTGTAGCTCGGTCTACCAACATGGGGATTGAATCTGTACCTGATATAATAAGGTACTAGTCATTTAAAATTGAACTTATGTGCTATAACGGATTTTATATAAATATAAAATAGTTTTCTTAGTATGAGATATACTAACATCTACCTAACTGTACCCATACATATATACACTATTATGTCTTTGATGGAAAAGGCAGAACATTTTGGACCTTGCGGCTCTATACAGAGCTTTCATTTATTTTAATGCCCTAAGGGCTGCCCTAGGGGGCAGCAAGATACATAGTATCGAAATAATAACAATATTTTTTTTTCCATACAAAGTCGGATCAACTTATCAGTCAATTTGTACTGCAGGCCAAATAGTATTTTTTAAAAACAAAAAGAATTTTTTTTCTTTGTATTTGTATCACTTGATAATTGTCAATTTTTCTTTCGATTAATAATATAATATGTTATGCTCCTTGTGAAAATTTATTCAATATCATAGACTGAATTTACTATTCAACTAATTTCAGTATATTTGATAGGTTTCTCTTTTATCATTTAAAAAAAGAATTGAGTAGATATCATGCATGAAGTTAGATCAAGTGATCTAAACATATTTCCCTAACTTTTTCACTTACACCCTCTGTACCATCTCTCGGCCATCACATTAAATATTGACAAATAAAAATGTAGAATACCAGCGGACGTGCGCCCGTTATGGCGACGTTTGCCCGCCAAGGAGCGATTCCATTTTCAAATGTTGCCCGCCAATAAATATCTTATCGAGTTACAATGAGGCAAACGGGGGCGCGGTGGGACTATTCGCCACATTTACCCTATTCTGACGTTATCTGTGGCGTTTGGGTGTTCCGTTTTTGAAATTTGACAGCTGCCGGTCAAGGGTTAGAATGATTGAAGGAGTTTGAATATCTTATTTTTGGTCTTTATGTGTGACAGGTACAGTCACGTACAAGAGTTATTAGCAAAGATAATAAATTTAAAAACTTAAGGTAACGAGAGTCCCTGCGTTTTCATTACTAAAACATAATTTCGTGGTGTTCAAAGCGAGGAAGGACTCTGGACCCTTACTCTAAAAGCTACACGATATACGTACGTAGCTACTTAATACCTGCCCGCGTTGCAGTGTCAGCGGGTCCTATGCGTGGTCAGCGCGGATCGTCTGAACACCTGACAGTTAAAATAGTATTTTATGCAAAAGTTGTATCAGAAAGGTCGTAAGAGTGTCTTCTTCTTAACGAGCATCGTTAGTAGACGCCATACAGCATTTTTACGTACTTATACAACGTTGCGTACAGTACTTTTTCTACGTCTATACTACTTATTTACTAAATAAAATACGAAAATAAAAATGTTTAACAAAATGTTTGGTTTTTCTTATTTCGGCTGTATGGTAGATCTAAAGAAAGAAGTTCTAGGTCTATGGCTAGGAGTATCTTTTTGGCGAAATATAACGTCACATGTGCTGGTATGGGGAAAAGACTATAGACTTTCCTGAAATCATAAATTTATCTATGGCCTTATATTAGCGTAAGACACATAACAGGAGAAGAAAAAAGTATTTATAGTATGATGATGATGATGTTTAGGACTATAACAGATACCGATGCTATTGACGCTGCTACCGGTCAGTAGCAGCGTCTGTAGCATTGCGTGACGTAGTATATAATATTGTATGTATAAGTTTCACAAGTTATCGCTTTCATAAAATAAATTGTTTTACTATGTGTTCTTAACTCTGTTCGATAACCTGTTGATAACGAGAGAGTATAATTTAATACTTCGTTGATCAAAATATACATATAGACCTGATATACGTAGTTGATTAGAATAAATAAGTACATCTATTAGACTCCCATGCTGGTCTGGAAGAAAAAAAAAACATAGAATGTACCAGCTGCTTCTCTTCCCACGCAGATCGTAAAAGGCGATCGAGGGAATGGGCAAAAATGCAAATCATGTTAACAGGCGATGCGGCTAGCAACCCATCACTGTATTGATTGCTTTTCCATCTTCTCGCCCACCATGACGCTAAAAGTGGCTTTTGGGTCTTGCGGCCCTGGGCTTTGCATAGAACCGCAAGACCCAAAATGCTCTGTCTGCCCCGTTAGGGATAAAGACGTGATAGTATGTATGTATGTATGTATCTATTAGCCAGTTTGCTTTTTCATGTGTTGCACATACTCTTGTCAGATTTTTCAGGCTGCCTAAAGGCATCTCAAATAGCTTGATATGTTTGCCGTAAAATGCTGATTGCCGAAATCAACGGCTTATACGTGCCTTCCAAGGCACGGAGGAGCTCGAGTATTTTTTATGTTACTTGTGGTCACCCATCCAAGTGCGGCCCACGCCCGATGTCGCTTAACTTGCGAGAGCGCTAGTAATGCCCACTCCCGCCAGGCCACCAAGCTCCTAAAGAGTTAAGATAGTACATGTTTAGTACCAAAATACTTTGGAAAATACATATTTACATATATAGGGTAGGTACTTGTGATATAAAAAACATTTAAAACATTTTTATCTGTAACTTTTAAAAGTGTACATGAACCAATAAAATAAAATAATAAATAAATAAAATTTCATTAAGAAAGGCACAAATATGTTGTAAGTTATGTACCTATTCGAAAACTTACAAGGTTCCAAAAAATATACAACGTGGAAGGGACATAAGTACCCGTCATAAATCGAAATCGAACCACGGCCTATACCAGACCACTTTAGTTATAATAAAATGAAAATAACAGTCAATAAACAAAAAAAAATTCGACATAATTTTTTTCTTGTTATACATACAACGTGTACAGAAACTTTAAATTCCCATAAAAATTGCCACTTCCACACTTTTGTATGGAAATGTCGTATTTTTTGTTTGTGTTTTGACTGTTATTTTTTTAGGGTTCCGTAGTAAACAAGGAACCCTTATAGTTTCGCCATGTCTGTCTATTTGTCCACGGTCCTACTCAGAAACTATAAGTACTAGAAGGCTGTTATTTGGCATGAATATGTATATTAATCATGGCAAAAAAGCCGTAAAATAAAATCTGGAAAAATATTTTTTTTTAGGTTAGCTGCCATACAAGTGAATAGGTAGTCAATATTTTTTTTCTCGACAAACACATTGTGTGGGGTATCGTTAAATAGGTCTTTCAAAAACATTGTGAGCTTGTAAACACTATTTTTGGATTTAGGGATCAGTTTCTGAAATATTTAGGTTTAAAGTGAAAATTTTTGTTGGAGGCAAGTGTCCCCCCCCCCCCTCTATCTGCTAAACGGTTATATATGGCCAAGTGAAAAAATTTACAGCTATAGTATATATAATGTAGTTTAAAGGAAAACTATCAGAGCTAAGTAGGGTATACAAATTAAAAAGTTATAGGCGATCAACTTATAAAATGTACTCGGAAAAAGAAATTTCATACAAATTTAATAGATAATTAGTTTTTAAACGTTTTTAGTGGCATAAACTCAAAGTTGGCATTCGGAACTACGGAACCCTACACGGCGCGTGGCCCGACACACACTTGGCCAATTATTGCATTACACATATAGTAACTACAGTGATCCAGTACAGCCCGTGGTTCGATTCATTATGCATATATGCCTTACACCACAGAGTAATAATATACTGCTTACACGTTACACGTCGTATAAACATGTTTCTTATCATTACACTATACAGAACTATATCTCTATATGCTATGTCGCTTTTCTATTTTGGTTCGGGGTCATATCGAGTCGAGCTATGTTATAATTAGCGCAGTGAAAGAGTGATAGTGGTCGTTGATGCTCGCCGGAGCCGACTAGCAATTTCGGCTCGTCCGCCAGACGGTTCCATGGTGTAATGGTTAGCACTCTGGACTCTGAATCCAGCGATCCGAGTTCAAATCTCGGTGGAACCTGTTCTTTTTACTGCTACAACTTTTTTTTTATCACAAACTATGCCATTTTAGACACCAAGACAAGTCATATTGTTTCGTGGAAAAATCATTTGCTACAGATAATAGAATTAGACTACGGACCAAGCATAAGCTGCTTTATTTTATTTACCCACTACGCAAAAAGGAGTGCTATAAGTTTGACGTTTCTGTGTGTCTGTCTGTGGCATCGTACCTCCTAAACTTATTACTTTTTCTAAAGGTTCTTATAGTCTAAGGGAAATCGGTTTAGTAGTTCAAAAGTTATAGGGGTAAAATCTTGAAAGTAGGAAGGGGTTTTTTTTCCAAGCTTTTATATAACTTGCAATGTATCTTGTATATACATCTTGTATGTTTGTTTAAATCAAATCTTGTCACTCATTTTTTACTAAATTAACATTAACTGATTGAGTTGAAATTTTGCATACTTGTGTAAGACAGAGACAAAACAAATTGAGTCAATGAGCTGTTGT
This sequence comes from Acrobasis consociella, assembly GCA_963555685.1. Taxonomy (NCBI): domain Eukaryota; kingdom Metazoa; phylum Arthropoda; class Insecta; order Lepidoptera; family Pyralidae; genus Acrobasis; species Acrobasis consociella. The sequence continues at coordinate 4,791,707 of OY743106.1, forward strand.
GATCATGGAGCCGGGAGTTATTCGACGGAACTCAGTTATAAACCAAGATAACCTCATTAACTCGTTGATTTGTCTTGACGAGCACTTTATGGTAGACATGTCTACCTTAGAGTCTAAACACGGAGACGGAAGGTGGTCGATGGAACTCAGTAGCAAAACGACGCAACTCAATCAAGTTATTTATCCTGCATTGAATAAAAAATTTTGACTTTGACTTTGACTTTGGACTTTGAGTTTGGGCTTATTTATTATGTACTTCGGCCTCGCAAAAAAAGCTTGTACAAAAAAATTAAATATATTATTGTTATTTGCCTGGCAAATAAAGTTGTGTATTAATAAACTAAACATTATTTTTGTCATACAAAAATTACCATCATCAACATCAGGTATTTTTAGTCTCCACTGCAAGAGCACGTTTCGACTTCAAAATATAGAGACAGCTCTTTTGAAAAATTGTATGAAAAGCAATTCTATTCATTAATTAGCTAAGCTAATGATGTCACACATATGTTTTTGTCTGTCTCAAATTGGTTATATTGATACGTATTATGTAGCATCTGTATAAATAAAATCGATTGATTTATTAAAATAGGTACAATTTTCAAGAGAACACAATATTATCGCATGTATTTTTAAATGTTATAGGTATGTTTTTAGGGTTCCCTAACGAAAGGGTAAAAACGGGACCCTATCACTAAGACTCCGCCGTTCGTCTATTATAGTTCACCAGACTGTATTTCATGAAACGTGATAGCTAGAAAGTAGAAATTTTGACAGATGATGTATTTATGTTGCCGCTATAACAACAAATACTAAAAACTGAGTAAAATAAATATTTCAGTAGGGCTCCCATACAACGAACATGAAGTATGAAGTAAACTTTCGTCCAAAATTTGCTTTTGTCAGCACCACCTGTAGATTGACTGGTAGAAAAGGCCCTGGGCCTTAAGTCCGCCTGTTACATCTATATCTATACATATAATAAAACAGTAAAAAAAGTGTGTCTGTACATTAAATATATTTCCAAAAAAAATATTGGGGGCGATGGAGACGTAGTAATAGAGTAAGAATTTAAAAAAAAATGTCTGTCTGTATGTCTGTTTGTCTGTTTGTACACGCTAATCTCCGGAAATACTGGACGGATTCGAATGAAACTTTTTTTGTTATATAGCTATTAAGCCTGGGCAACATATAGGGTATAAATGATTTTGGAAAATGGAACGCCTGATGCAGAACCATAATGGTCCAGCTAAACTATAAGAGATATAAAAATGCCGCCTTAGTAAAAGTTGTTCAGCCTGATGAGCATTTTCCAGAGACAAAGTCCACGCGAACGAAGTCGCGGGCTTCGGCTAGTTTTTGTAATAAAGTTTGAAAAATAAATAAATAAATAAAAGTAACAAACGTACACACAAACACACACACACTCATAATCTTAGGCCTTTATAATAATTAGTGTGATAGTGTGATTGTACGAAACCCTTCGCGCGGGAGTCTGACTCGCACTTGGTCGGTTATTTTATACTTCTAACAAATAAAGCTTCCTTACTAATTAACCGGTTAGGACTAAACCGGTAAAGTTCATTGTCTTACTATTGTGTCTGGTATTGGCGGTAACGGAACGGTTAATGCATACGGAAAATACGCAAAACATTCCTCAACCTTTACGTGCTTACGCCTTGAACATCTTATAATTTTACTATGACATGGATCAAATTCTTCTACCGCATGCATTCGAGCGCTACGATGTCACAGACAGACAGACACACAGACAAACCGTTAAACATTACCGTCATACTTATAACACCCCTCTTTTTCGTCGGGGGTTAAAAATATGTATACTTCATGGTGGTTATCGATAAAACTGTTTGATGATTATGTATTGAATTGCATTTTAGATAGCAATTGGGTTTTTTTCTTGACTCGACAAAATCAACAAAAAGATACCGTACCTTTTTACAGTATCGCAATGATAAACGCATTTTTAACCGACTTCGAAAAAGGAGGAGGTTGCGATTCGATATGTGTCACAATGTTTTTGTATGTATGTTACGCGATATCTTCGCCACTTGAGGTACACCGATTTTGATGATTCTTTTTTATTAGAAAGCCTTAGTTAGTTAGTTTAGTTCGAAGTCGGTTTAATATTTATTTGTGGAAGATATGAAAGAAAAACTACTCAAAAAAAAATTAAGTCAGTTGTTTTTTAAATTTCCAAGCAAAAATTTATCAATAATGTGACATGTACATGTCACATTAAATTTCACGGTGCTGTTCCCATTTGAAATAAATTATTTCAAAGAAAACTGAATATGATTTAAATTTTTAAATTATTTTATGAACTACCGCTGTTTACAGTTTAAAGTGAGAACGTGAAGCTTTTCTTCGCACATTTGCCAAAAGTGGTCGTTTTTCACAAATAACATGTTTATCTTTGAAAAACGACCACTTTTGGTAATTTTTTTCACAAATAACGTATTATTTGTGAGTTAACACTTTCAGCGCAAAGTGTATATTTTTTCTACACCACGATTGTTTTATTATTGTTTCTGGAATCACTGATTGTGAAGGGTGAATACATAAAAGTTCTACATTTTTAAAAAACAAATTACTTAACCCTAAAACTGCTACTGTCACATTCGCTAACCACATGCAAACCCGCTAATTTAGAAATATGACAAACCGTAGGAAAGCCCTCGAGTCCTTTAGGAAAAAGGACGGTGAAGTCACAGCCGCGCCTCGTATTAACTGATTACCTTAATTAAAAAGCTAACTCTTTCCTGCGCCTTGGGAATCGAGGTAGGGGCGTGGATACGTGGATTAAAAATCTATGTCCGTTAGGTGAAACGGTAATCGAATGATTAAAGCAAAAACCAAGGGTTAAAAAGTTTTTTTGCCTCTCAGTTCGTCAGAAATCTGTCAATAGGTGACATCTTTGGAGTTGCTACAGTGCAGTTGCCGCTTCTACTAGTTTCTGAAAAGCGGCACTAAACCACAGATACTTATGGCACTTCATAATTCAGTTAATAACAAAATGACAACACGTTAATACAACCTGTGTAACTACTGAACTACTATTGTCAAACTACCCTGTGCCAACCTGCACATTGGTCTTTATTAGCTTCTTTGTGCAGGTGGTATAAAATTGGGCTACGTCTATAGCTCGATCGAAAGTGCCACAGTTGTGCGACAAACCGTTGCCTGGCAGACGTATGACCGACATAACATTTGATCGTTACTACTATTGCTCGACTTCAATTTTGTTAGACCAATAATCGACTGACATAGCTTTTGATCGGCACTACAACTACATTAGTTTCACATCAATTTTGTTCGACAAATGTTTAAACGAAATTATTACATAAGGTTTGAATATTTTGAATCACAGACGCAAAAAGAAGAAAATGGTTTCAGGATTTGAGAGCGTAAAATGCGATAATGTTTTAAGTTAATTTAGTATCTTTGATTTAGTATCCCATAACACAAGTCTCGAACTTACTTTGGGACTAACTCAATCAGTGTTATTTATCTCTATATATTTATTTATTTAATTTAAATATATTCGATATTCTACATTTTGACACATGCTTATTTGATTGCTTCTTCTTGTTGTTCTCAAAACAGGTTACCGGTAATTTACCGCTTCCCAAGCCAACGGATTTTAACCGTAACCCGCACTGCTAACTCTCGAATGTGTCACCGAGCCTAACCCTTCCGATTACGATCTTATCGCGCACATTACCCCGTGAATTATTATTTCTGATTAATAAATAGTCGCAAGGCACACTGCTGCCGTCAATTACGGAATTTGATGCGTTTTCATTAAACACCACGACACTTTGGGGACAAAACGGCCTTCTGGGTTAGTGGGCGTGTTCGAAAGAGTGGCGTGGCGGTATTTTCGGGTTAATATTCGATTTACATTTGTTTATTAGGTCATAGGTTCTGTAAGTAATACATTATACAGCTCGGCAAGGAGGAAGTTACTCGCATTTAATTAGCATCATCACCATCATTTCAGCCGCATAACGTCCACCGTCCACTGCTGGACATAGGCCTGCCTTATACCTCTCAATGTTAAATCCTTGGGAGAGGCCTATTTCCAGCAGCGGAAATTAATTTATTGTTTCATAAAAAATAAATACCGCAGGGCAAAGATAATATAATTACTAACGTTAAGTTTTTTGACACTAAAACACGTTTTAAAAACGTTGCAGTATTTTTAGCCTGGCATTATCTAAAACGAAATTACCACCACTACTTAGGTATCGTAATCGGCCACGTGGACGAATTGGCACTTTTCAGTTTCAGCTTTTCTAAATCAATAGTGTTTAATCCATCTTAGTATCTAAACTTCCATGCTGGTCTAGGAGAAAAGAAAAATACTAAGAATGTACCAGCTGCTTGTCTTCCCGCGCAGATCGAGGGACTGGACGAAAATGCTAATCAGTTTAAAGGCGATGCGGCTAGCAACCCATTACTATTTTGATTATTTTTCCACCTTCTCGCCCACCGTCATGCTAAAAGTGGCCTACGAGTTTTGCGGACCTGGGCTCTGTCTGGTTAGAACCGCAAGACCCCACGTGATAGTATATATATATATATATGTATGTATGTACCTAGTATTTAATGTTCTACTTTTTCCTTTTGCATCTCTCTCTCATCTGAGCGTTTTCCCAGTTGCATTCTCAATTGCAATGCTGAGAAGCCCAGGGTCCGCTTTCCGACTTTTTCTTCTCCACTTCGCACGGTCTTGAGCATCCTTGGTTGTAAGACGATTAGCACGCATATCATCCTTGACGACGTCAAGCCAGCACTTCTTGGGTCTGCCACGCTTGCCGGGCCCCGGCGGAGGCGGCATGGCTATACATTTGTTTCCCACGTAACTTGCCGGCTTCCGCAAGACGTGACCGTACCAGCGAAGGCGGCTTTTTCCTTTTGCATATTTGGTGAAAATTCAACTATCCTAAGAGGGGCCAGAAACGCAGCTACTGTAAAACAATACCATACGTTTTGTATTTGTACAAACATTAAAAGCCTTTACGTGTTTATTTTTTAATTATTTTGTTGATAAATAGACGAATGTATATCCACATCAACATATCAATAAATAATTCATGTTAAGACGTATTTATACACACGTTAATCCACGTCGATACAAACATGTGACGTAGTCAACAGGTGACAGACAGTAAATAATATTGTTTGACATCGTATAATAGTTTTAATCGGTTTAATTAACAAAAGTAATCCACGTGCCAAAGAAACAACAGAACGTAGGTAGGTACTTTTTTATAATTTAAAGGACCTTGCGACATTTTGGCCCAACCCCGCAACAACGTTGAAAGTTATACCAAATGAAAGGTTTTGGAATACACTTTATTTTAATTATGACGGCTAAGTCGATATCTAGCGCGAACATGGAGTTTTGATGCATTTTTGATTCCAAGAAAGCATACATTCCTAAAATCATAAACCGTAAACAAAAGCAATTTTCTATTCTTTGTGTACCTTCGCGTACGCTACCTTTTTTGCCGCACCCCGTCGCTATGCACATTCCTTTTCTCTCCCCTCTCCTATACCCCGCCCGCCATTGGGTAACTATGTAATGACGGTTTTTTATTAAAAGATATACCCTTTTGCTCCACTGAAACCCTAAAAATAATGTAATATATAGATAGTCTCAAGAATATCATCGCTAGGTGAAACTCCGATTAAAAATACTTGACATTTTTAATAAGTAAGTACATTTTTATAGGTAATAAATGAAACAAGGCATGTAAAAAAACACCATGTTGGCGCTCGATTTCGGCTTGGTGCTAATAGAATGAAATGATCTACACTTCAAATGCTTTCATTTGGCATAGTTTTTATCACTGTTGAGCAAAGTTATTGGTATTTGGACCAGGGTCCATACATTTTTGCGCATGGTCCTTTCCGTCCGCTTTATTTCCCAAACCTTTTTTTTACCGATTGAACATTTTTTACTGACTGACTGCACTGTAATAACAAAGGAACCATCCGAACTTATAGTAAAACTAGGTCAGTTAGACCATTTATATTCACTATATCTGGTACTTACCTGTTGTTAGTAAAATGACAAACCATCGGCAAAGCCAATCCAATACTCTAATGCGCAGTTTTTCAAATAATCAAAACAGTACAATCAACAACAGAAGTTCTTGTAACGTCAGCTATACCAAAGATAATATAAACTAAAATATTTCATCCATGCCTATACTTTATATGTTTATTTTTGAAAATTATAATTTTATACGAACTTTCTTTGTGAGTAGAACTTCAAACCGACGACCTCCGTGGCGTAGTGGTCACCATGCTTGTCCGCCACCCAGAGGTTCCGGGTTCGATTCCCGGTCAGGGCAAGTTGGAAAATGGCCTTTTTCAAATTGTCCTGAGTCTCAGATGTTTATCTATATATGTATTTCTTATAGAATATAATATCGTTGACTAAGTATCCCATAACACAAGTCTCGAACTTACTTTAACACAACACTCGACCTTACTTTGGGGCTAGCTCAATCAGTGTAATTTGTCCCTATATATTTATTTATTATTAAAAAAACCTTCACATTTTAGTTTTCATCCCACGCAAGTAGGTCGTCTAGATTTTTTAAATGAACAGCCCTTTTTTATATTGACTGTACTAATTAAGCCACCCTTGCGATAGCGCCAATTAGATGGGTAGTTCCGTGTTCTACTAATACAGGGAAGGTGGAAGCATCCAAGTGGTTTGTTACCCATTTACCTAATAACCACCGTAACAAGTGGTGTAGAGTGACCATAGTTTGTTTTTATTCTAAACATTTAATTTCCTGCACTCTAGTTGTCAAAATTTGACAACTAGAGTGCAGAAAATTAAGTGTTTAAATAAAATAATTTTCAAAAATAAACTTAGTACAGGCAAAGATAATATAATTACTAACGTAAGTACAGGTGACGATACAAGAACTTCTGTTGTTGAATGTACTGTTTTGATTATTTGAAAAACTGCGTATTAGAGTACATATTGGATTAACTTTGCCGATGGTTAGTCATTTCACTAACAATCTCTTTACTAGTATTTTAGGGTTACTTAGTAAACATTACCCTTATAGTTTTACCATGTCTGCTTGTCTGTATGTCTGTCCGCGTTTCTACTTAGAGACTATCTGTACTAGAAAGCTGTAGTTTGACATGGGTATGTACCTATATCATGAAAGCCAAAAAAGGGTTAAATAAAATCTTGAAAAAGAATTTTTTTGTAGCTCCCATGCATGTAAAGTGGAAGTAATTATTTTCTTGATATATTGAGTTATATATAAATAATAGGTTATTCCTAATTTAAAAAAAATAGGTTTTTTTTATTTTAGAAAAAAAAAACATTGTAGTTCAGTATCAGTTCTTAGAATAAGTTCATAACTTGCATTTTAATATAAGCAAACCTCAAATACCTGTAGTATGTACTTACATATCTTTCATGTGCATCAAATTGTAAAAAGTTTATTGTAGATACCTACTTACTACACCTACACAAAGCGAATAAGTAAATATATTTCTTCTCAGTGTCTACATCTAGCGAAAGCCCAATGTACTTTCAACAATAGAGGAGAGAGAACCCTGAAAAACCCTGAGGTTGGTTTTAGATGTATCTCTTTTTTGAACCCTACATAAATAGGGTTTCATCCAGGCTCGGTTTCAATATTTAAACAACCATTACATTTATATAGATAAAGGTTTGCATTTTTAGCCAACAAACTCTTTTTGAAGGTACCTACTTATTACATTAATATTTAAGTAATGAAATAAGGTTTATTATATAATAATTACATTAATGAAGTAAAATCTAATTTATTTATTTTATGTAGAACATGTGGCCTATAACACTTTTTCTCATAACCATACAAAAATAATCACTGCCACTGACGCAATTTCATAAAACGCAACTAGATGGCGCTGTGTGAAATTAAAACTCGATATCGTTTTTTTTTCAGTTGTTAGTGATAAGTTACAATTGACTATACAATTTTAGAGTAAACGCGGAGACGTACTTGAATTCACACATTGCGAAATGTTTGTGGATTAAAACACTTTTTGAAGTTGCACTCAATGTAATACATTGAGAAGCAATTTAATTAATTATACGAACGAATGAAATGAAATTGATTGAATCGGTTGGATTTTAAATGATATGCTTCATGACTTACATCATAACATAGTAATAGTAATATTACGCTAGTATATTATAGTAATCTGTGGTTATACATACTTATCAATACATATAATAAAATCGTAACCCATCGCTGTCTGTACATGGAAGATAAATGAGAAAAAATACTTTTGAGGGCTTTAACTAACGCAATAGAACACAAAACAATGATTTTTAGATTTTTTGTCTGTTTGTCGGTTTGTCTGTTTGTCTGTGCGTTTGTGCTCGCTAATCTGAAAAACGGCTGAACCGATTCAGTTGCGGTTTTCACTAAAATATTTTGATAAGCTTCACTTAAAACAATACATATAATAAAATCGTAACCCATCGCTGTCTGTACATGGAAGATAAATGAGAAAAAATACTTTTGAGGGCTTTAACTAACGCAATAGAACACAAAACAATGATTTTTAGATTTTTTGTCTGTTTGTCTGTGCGTTTGTGCACGCTAATCTGAAAAACGGCTGAACCGATTCAGTTGCGGTTTTCACTAAAATATTTTGATAAGCTTCACTTAAAATTTAGTGTTTGTTTCATTTAAATCCGTTAATAAATAAAAAAGTTATATCAATTTTAAAGAATCACGTCAAACATTTTTGTTCGTAAAACTGCGTTTGTGCATGCTTATCTCATAAACGGCTAAACAGCTTCGGTTGCAATTTTCATTAATGTATTTTGATAAGTTTCCCTTAAAATTCAGTGTTTGTTTCATTGAAATCCATTTATAAATAAAAAAGTTGTATCAATTTAAAGAATCACGTCAAACATTTTTGTTCGAAAAATTGTTTGGTTGCATTGGCTAAAACTTTTGTCAATTTTATGTTATGGTTTATCTAAAATAATAAAGTTAATAACCGGCCAAGTGAGAGTCGGCCTAGCGCACAAAGGGTTCCATTCCATCCCATTATCTATAAAAAAATCACGTTTGTTGTACGGGAGCCTCAATTAAATATTTATTTTACTCTGTTTTTAGTTGTTATAGCGGCAAGAGAAATACATCATCTGTGAAAATTTCAACTGTCTAGCTATCACGGTTTATGAGATACAGCCTGGTGACAGACAGACAGACGGACTGAAGGGCAGGCAGCGGACTCTTAGTAACAGGGTCCCGTTTTTAGCTTTTGGGTACGGAATACGGAACCTTCAAAATTTACAATTTTGATGATTTCGGAGTGTTCTTATTTATTAGTTTTTTTTTTGGTCACCAATATATGGCGCTGTTCAAAATACACAGAGCCTAGGGCCGCAAGACCCAACGCTGACAAACGGCCATTCTTAGCATGATTGTGGGCGAGAAGGTGGAAAAAGGAATCAAAATAGGTACTACTTAATAGGATAAGATAGGCGCATGGGTTGACCTCTGACTAAAGCATGGGGTGCCGTGAGCGAGTCACTGACCGCCATAGTGGTCGCCGCGCCAGGGCTGGCCCATAGTGGCTGAGAGGTGACACCGCGGAGTTTTTAGTGTTAAACGCCACATAACCTTCCCGGTATCCCGTTACTGGTAAGGTGCCCGAAGGGATTTTTCCCGCGTAAAAAGGCGCAGGAGGCGTGCCTGTGGCATGCAACTGCTGCCTCCATAACGTGGGCCAGTTGGGCGATGGAAACGGGATTCCGTCGTTCCACAAATACGGTCCCCCAGGTTGAAAGGATAATTTGTGTCAACACGCGTCTTTACCCTAGCAGATAAAATTGAAAGCCGACGTTCCACCGCACAGGCCACTCAGACTCCTCTCGATAACTGAGAGCCGCTGATAAGCGGCCGCCGTGCCAGGTCTTTGGAGCGAGATTTAGCATACGCACTTAGCAAAAGCGGTAACGCCGTTGTCACCGTGAGTTTTTTAGTGGGTGAGAAGCATAACCGTCCGATTTCCTGTGGCTGAAAGGCACTCACGAAGAAAAAAGTTTAAGTTAAGGTTTTAGGTTAGAGACTGCAATAAAATGTGTGTAACACCCATACCAAGACTGCTCAGGATTGTGGCCTCTCCTTCCCTGAGGAACGAAAGATTATGGTCATTTTCCAATGCGTTTGAACTCAAAGTACGCCGCAAATAGGTAACCTCCAAACAACCGTATAGGACGTCCTGCCCGAGAAGCTCTTCAAACGGAGGTTCTAAGTGAACACTAAGCAGACATTGATCTCAGAGAATACTAACTTCCTGCCATCCTTGGAGCTCTACTGGGAAAATGTGCCGAGGCACTCGCACGTCAAATACCTAGAGGTATCTAAAGTTTGGCAGATGCCTCAGCTTGAGAATGGTGACGATAGTGAAGATGGCCCGGGGGAAGCTCTATCCAGTACTTTTCTCTCGCCTTCAACTACGGACGCGGCTTATTATTAAGGCGATCTTAAGAAGTCATCCGTCGGGACTTAAAGTAGAAATACTTATTTCTTGACTTTCATCTCCCGCCTAGCGAAAGACATGTTTGACAAGGCTTACCATTGCACCGCCACATCGGGAGAACGGGGGAGAGGGGGAGATACGTATAGACGGTGGCAGCAGTCCGCTGTAGAGAGCTACAACAGATCAGTGCTGTGGGAACTCTCGCCAAAAGACAGAAGATGAATGAAGTATTAGCAAAGTCACTATACATTGCATAAGTACTTATTCAGTTTTTGAGAGACCCACGGCGTAGCAGTAACATTCGGTAACAGTGTAAGTTTACATGTAGTTTACAATGTCAAAATTCCGATCGACTTAGACTGTGACTAGAGATAATGTGTTTACTACGAATAAAGGAACCCTTATAGTTTCGCCATTTCTGTTTGTCTCTTTGTCCTTGGTTTTACTTAGAGACAATTAGTATCAAAAAGCTGTAATTTGGCAACGGTCATGAACTTTAAGCAAAACTGGGCAGGGCAACTGGCCCGCCAGAGCCCATGCGATGAGTTGACGTAATAATCAAAGTCGCGGGTCACACCTCGATGAGAGCAGCACAGGACCGAGATGTGTCGACGAAGATAGGTCCATGCTCAGCAGTGGACGGAAGTAGGGCTAAAATGATGATGAACTCTTTAGTTTTAATTCCAAGTCAGCATTCACAACTACGGAACCCTTCACTGCGCGTGACCTGATATGCACTTGACCGGTTTTATTGAAAATATCAAAATAACGATTCTTATAAACTAAAGTCCACGCTGACGAAGTCGCGGGCAACAGCTAGTAATAAATACATCCATACATATACTCGAATATTCAATTAAATTCTCAATGAAATAATTCAACTCAAAAGTTTTTTTTACATGTCCCATTTTTCCAGTAAATATGGTTCCTTCTCATCCCTTGTCATATTCGGTCGTTAAAACTTACCAGTAATTATCGTGAATGTGTAAACGGCGGTCAAATTGCGTCGAGTCACGGAATGTCTTAATCCGATAAGTGTCGTTACTATATATGTATAGTTTGCTTAACAAATGGACTGAGTATTGTTTTTTACACCTCGATGCAAAAGGAGGGGTGTTACAACTGTTATAAGTGCCGTGTGGTTTCCGGAAGAATAGAATAAGGCCACTCCAAGTCTTCCTGTGGGTGTCGTAGACGGCGACTTAGAAAATACAAGCTAAACAAAGCTTAAACATCAATAAGACCTCTCCAACCCGTCTGGCAAGCAAGGAGAGTGTACGCCAAGGTCCTCTGGCTGCTCTGGCCAAGTATGGCTCTGGTTGTACAGAGAGGGTCGTGCTCCTGCAGTGGAGACAACAAGACCTGTTAATGATGATGATGATACAATTGCTGTTAGAAATAAAAAAATTATGTCACTCCCGACGCAACTGTATCTGAAAATTGTAGTCGGTCTATTCGTTTAGGAGCTACGATGCGGACGGACAGACACACAGACCTATGTCAAATCCCAACTATCCCTCTAGATACGTGCCTGGTCAAACTTAAAACACCTTTCTTTTTGCTTGGTTGTTTGATCACACGAAATTACCAATTGGCTTCAGATACAAATCAGCGTCCAGCCATACTTGGCCAGAACAGCCAGAGGACTTGACCTACACTCTCCTCGCTGGCGAGAAGGGTTGAATAGGTCTTATTGATGTTTATATAAGCTTTGTTCTTGTATTTCCTAAGTCGCCTTCTACGACATCCACGAGAGGACCTGAAGTGGTCCTATTCTACATAAATACATACTATCACGTCTTTATCCCTAATGGGGCAGACAGAGCATTTTGGGTCTTGCGGCTCTATGCAGAACCCAGGGCCGCAAGACCCAAAAGCCAATTTTAGCGTCATAGTGGGCGAGAAGATGGAAAAGCAATCAATACAGTGATGGGTTGCTAGCCGCATCGCCTGTTAACATGATTCGCATTTTTGCCCATTACCTCGATCGGCTTTTACGATCTGCGCGGGAAGAGAAGCAGCTGGTACATTCTAAGTTTTTTCATTTCTCCCAGACCATCATGGGAGGTCCTATTCTACTCTGTCGGAAACCACCGGAGTATTGATAATTGGTATAGAAAGGATCTCAAAGTACCTAGCTACTTGCGTCAAAGTGTTAAAGGGGCCTCAGCTTATCACAATTTGGCAATGACAGATAAAGTTACGGTCACTGATAACAGCAAGACAAAACACTAGCACGTTAATTCATACATAAGTATACAATCATGTTTATATCACGTGCACCAAACACAACCTAGTTTAAATATTGAATGTTTTTTTTTCTACTTTCCCATAAAAGTACATAAACATACAAGTACAAGTATGAACTGGAATGCAAATATTAGATACTATCTCACATATATGCTTTACCTATGCTTCATATTGAGTAAGATATCTCATTAGACATTATAATATCTATCGTTATATAATTATTTATATCTCCTCTTACTTTGTAAAGAGTATGTTCAAGACCGGGTGGCAAGTGTTATGAATTATTAATACACTAGCTGATGCCCGCGACTTCGTTCGCGTGGACTTTATGACTCCGGCGTATAAATATGCTCATCAGGCTGAACAACTTTTGCTAATGCGTCATTAATATATATGTCTAACAGTTTAGCTGGACCATTATGGTTCTACATCAGGTGTTTAATTTTCCAAAATCAATTATAGCCTATATGTTGAAAAAAAAGTTTCATTCGAATCACAGACACACAGACAAACAGACATATTTTTATTTTATTTCTTACTATATTACAGTATCCATTGCCCCATTTTTTAAAAATAAATTCAATGTACAGACACATTTTTTTACTGTTTTATTATACGTATGGAACATTATGTTTCTGAATCATGTGTTCCAGACTCCAGACCTTCGATTTTTATACCTCAACAAATAATGCTCATCAGGCTGAACAACTTTTTCTAAGGCGTCCCTTTTATATTCCTAATAATTTAGCTGGACCATTATGGTCCTGCGTCATGTGTTACAGATCTTCGATTTTTATATTTCAACAAAAAATGTTCATCAGGCTGAACTACTTTTGCTAAGGCGTCATTTATATATTTCTTATAGTTTAGCTGGACCAGTAAGGTACTGTATCAGTTGTTCCATTTTCCAAAATCAATTATAGCCTATATGTTGCTTAGGCTTAACAGCTATATAAAAAAAAGTTTCGTTCGAATCCGTCCAGTATTTCCGGAGATTAGCGTGTACTAACAGACAAAGAATCGCCCATAAAAAAAATATCTTTAAACTTTAAATGATGATAATTTTTTCATCTGACATCAGATTTCGATAAAACAAAGCCTATATATTGCTCAGGGATGAGCTTAATCTTTTAGTGAAACTGCGTAAAAATCTGTTCAGTAGTTTTAAAGATCAGCGAGTACATACAGACAGACATACAGACAGACAGACAGACAGACAAAAAATCAAAAAAATCTTTTTTGTGTTCTGTTACTCTTTTTTTATCGCACACACCCATTTTTAGGGTTCCGTAGTAAACAAGGAACCCTTATAGTTTCGCCATGTCTGTCTGTCTGTCTGTTCGTCCACGGTCCTACTCAAAAACTATAAGTACTAGAAAGCTGTAATTTGGCATGGATATGTATATCAGTCATGGCAAAAAGTCGTAAAATAAAATATGGAAACAAATTTTTTCTAGGGTAGCTGCCATACATTTAAAGAGGAAGTCAATATTTTTTTCTCTACAAACACATTGTGTGGGGTATCGTTGAATTGGTCTTTCAAAAATATTGTGAGCTTGGAAACACCATTTTACGATTTAGGGATCCGTGTCTGAAATATTTAGGTTTAAAGTGAAATTTTTTGTTAAAGTCGCGTGTCTCCCCCATCTATCTACTAAACGGTTATATATGGACACGTAAAAAAAATTACAGGTATAATGTAGTTCATGGGAAAACTATCAGAGCTAAGTAGAGTTAACAAATTAAAAAGTTATAGGCGATCAACTTATAAAATGTACTCGAAAAGGAAAACTTCATACAAATTCAATAGATACTTAGACTTTTTAGCGGTATGAACTCAAAGTTGGCATTTACAACTACGGAACCCTACACTGTGCGTGGCCCGACACGCACTTGGCAAATTATTTGTTCATTTAATTTTATCAAATGTACAGACACGCGGTTCCTACTGTTTTATTATATGTATTGATTAAATTGTTAAATTGTAGTCATACGTATTTAAGTATTTATATATGTCGCAGTTAAATTGTATAATCCGTTGTTATTCAAAAAATTCTAGGTGTTTGGCATTACAGCTTGGTTTTGTAAAACAGCTGAAAATAGTTCAGCTCGATTGTCAATGAGTTACGTAATTACGTTAAACAAAACAGCTAGCGTTGAGATGGCATATAGGGTTACCATTATTGAATAAAACTGTGTTACCACACAAAATAATATATGAGGGGACAAAAGCTGTTCTTTATTATTTTTATATTACTTGTGGGATGGAAATAAAACCTTAATTCAACTCCTTACTAAATAATTCAGTCTCCAACATCATAAAACACCAATGAAGAATGATAATCAGCTCAATGCAATTGGATATTGAAATTTTGATTCAAACCCGACATTGAATTGAACCCGACAACTCAATGGCATAGCGATTTCTTACGGCCAATTGATCTACGTGAATATTCCATCTTGCCGAAAGGCGGGCGTGCCGAAATAACAATATGGGAACCAAGCTAAAGGTCTGCTTTTTCTTTTCAATCTTTTGCATTCCGAAATCACAAACGATGCCCCCGATGTCTCTCGATGAAAACAGCTTAGTCCCGAAACGCGGCAAAGAATTTACTTCATGGGAGGCCATATTTGTTGTTATAACACTAAGACCGACACTTCACAAGCCAGTGGCAGAATTCCGAACTAATCGATCTACAATCTAACGTTAGCTAGTTTGTTAAACGTAACACATTGGACGATCTTGCTGAACGATTTTCAGCTGTATTACAAAACCGAGCTGTAATGCCAAAGAGCTAGTTTTTAAATAACAGCGGATTTTAGAATCCAGCTGCGACATATATATGTAGTACCTACCTATACATCTTATACCTTTAAACGAGCAATTCTTGTATATTTATAAATTTCTGTGATCTCTAACGATTTCGCAGAAAATTTGTATATGGGGGTTTTCGGGGGTAAACAATAGTTTTATGTTTGGGAAAACGCGTGTTTTCGAGTTTTAATGCGTTTTTCTTTCCACGCAGAATATGGTCGCTAATTTCGTCGCGCCGACCGCCTTGCTTTTAGCTCAGTGGTTAAGGATACCGACCGACTGTTACGGGTTCGAATCCCACTCGGTGACTTACTTTTGTTTTTTTATGTTTAAGTTTATATATAATTTTTTTATTTTGCATTGTTTTTAGACAAGTTTAAAAAAATATTGTTAATGTTTGAGATGTAACCGAGCAAAGCTCGGTCGCCCAACTATGACTATAATTTAATGAAGGTCATTATAGTCCGGCGAGAGTGCGCATTACTAACTTTCGCTAGTAAAGCGACATCGGGCGTCGTTCGCTCGTGGATGAGTGACCACAATTGGCTTCAAAATCTCGAGCTCCTCCGTGCTTCGGAAGGCTCGTATAAGCCGTTGGACCCGGCTGTCATTATGTATGGCAATCGTCAAGCTATGTCAGATGCATTTAGACAACGTGGAAGGGACATACCCGTAATAAATCGAACCATCAGCTATAGTATAATGAAAATTATAATAACAGTAAAAGAACGAAAATATTGGCATTTCTATACTAAAGTGTGCCACCCAGGTAACTTGTATAGTGTCGATATTTTATTTGTTTTTTGACTGTTATTTTAATTTTATTATGCTATAGTGGGTCTGTCCCTTCTATGTTGTATAAGCAGCCTGAAAATCTGACAATAGTGTTGGCCACTTACATACACGAAAAACAAACAAGCGTCTTTATATCTTTCTTCGGATCTTACGGCTCTAACCCGACAGAGCCTCGGGCCGCAAGATTAACACCCACCTTTAGCGAAATGGTGGGCGCTAAAAACCTTTCTTTCAAACAAATATGAAAGACGAACAGCACGCACCATAGATGGCACAAACTCCGTTCATACAAAACAAGCAAATAAAGACAATGTTTTTCCATTTCTACATGTTGATTTAGGTGTGGAAAATCATGTTCTTTTTCTGTATGGACAAGTGCGTGCTAATATTACCCTCTTAAGAGTTACCTTACCCTAGACAGAATCAGACTTTTCTATACAAACGTAGTCTAGCTTATATTTTAACGATGTGTCAGATTTCGGTAAAATTTTGTAATCGAAGAAATTGCCCATATGTAGGCATATAACTGGTTTTTACAGTCAAATTATGGACTTAAAATAGAATATAGTTAAAATGTATATCAATTTTGAACATCTCTTCTATATCTTCTTTCAATTTCATATTTCGATTTTGAAAACCTATGTATGCAATTTCTTTGAAATTACAAAATTTTACCGAAATCTTACATGTAATTTCAAAATAAAAGCTAGAGTACGTTTGTATGAAAATGTCTACCTATGGTAAGGGAACTCTTAACTAACAGGAAAATTATGCTTACAAAGGTTCTCAAAGTTTCTAGGAAGAGAGAAAAAAATCTGCGTCTATTAAATAGGGGAATAACATGACGCGCATAACAGACACGGTCACGACGTCACGACGTCTACTGAGCTGATAATACATATTATATATGTAGATACTACAAGTAAGTAATCTTCATTAATAAAACAAAGCAATACATTTTAAAATTTATTTAAAAAAATCGCCATTCTCAAATTCCTGAACACACTTCAGTCAAAATCTACAGAATAGATTCTCTTAGCTTAGAAAACCTTATTAGATATTCAGTCTAAATCCAAGTAGACCTACCATAAGTACAATTTGACTACATAGTAGTCACTGACATAAAAGAGAGGAGATGCTCTCAAAAACACTGTCAAACACTAGTAGTAAAGTAACACAGAACGTCTAGTGATTTCATTACACAATTTCACTTTGTACTAAACGATCATCGCATTACAAATGTGAAGATTGACTCAATCACTTCATCCAAATCCTTGCTGAACGGCGACATTGGAGAAAGCTGGGCTTCATAACCAACAGACTTCTTCTTCCCCGCTACTTCAAGTCGATGGGGTCCTACCAGATTCACTTTGTCGCCTTTCCATCGCTTGCCAAGGGAAACTTCACCATTTGCTCCAACAAGGTTTATATTCCCGTAGTTATCAGCGACTTCTATGAAGTTATCATTCCCGATTACTTCTATTTCGCCTTGGTTGCAGGTCACTCGGACGATGCAATTATTTCCGACGACTTTGAGGCGGGATGCGTTGATCTGCATGGTGACTTTTTTCTTGTTTCCGACGACTGAGTAGGCCTTCATTTTTTCTTTTTTGTTTGTTTGGCTTTTACGATTTGAATTTCAAGTTTGGAACGTGTCAAAGACAGCGCGCGTATTTCTTTTTTATTCAATGCCGAGCAGTTGCTAGTTTGAATGTTTGGATTTAGAATGAATCAGGTGGTGCGCGCGCGCGTTATATAGCCGCTGCGCACGCGTGGCCCGCGGGGAGTGTCCCCGCGCACTGCGTCACTCATTGAGCGAGCACGAGTTGTTGGTAACCAGGTGTTATGGTTCAATGCGGGATTTTTCTCCGTATAAAGAATTCAAGACGTGGGTTCTCCCAGCCTTTCCGTGTTATTTTAGATTTTCTATAATTTAAGTTTGCTCCAGACTTTAAATAGCCCAAATGCCTAAGGGTTTGGTCATTTCGCTCCAATAAATTGTCAGAAGGTGATAGAAAATAATAGGAACCAATTACTATTTTTGATGGACTGTCTAATTTACTAAAGATCCACGGTATTTGCCTTAAAAACTATCTGTTTTTAAGTTAATTTCCATTTTTTTATTTCTTTTGCAAAACTTCCTCCTCTCATACGATTAACCCATAGACAAACATAAACATACATCAAGTATTGTTATACGTCATCATCATCACCCGGTTGCTTCCTCAGCGATAACACTCCATAGCCCGGGGTCCGCTACCTAACCTCGGTGATTTGACGAGGTTATTCATATATGTATGAAAAAATCCAGCTAAATACCTTAACTTGGTTGCACTAATAATACTGTGTGATTGGTCTATGATTAGTTTCAAGTGCCGCTACGCCAGTGAATCCCCAAACAAATTAAACAGGTAAAATACCTTTCGGAGTTTCGGTCGCTCACGTGGCACAAAAAAGGCGCATTATGTTTGGCGATTTGCATTTGTTTCTGAATACAAATGACAAATGACGTTTCTGACATTTGTATTTTCAAAAATAGAATCCTGCTGGTTTTTAGGCAAGGTCGTTTATATATTGGGGGAAATGATTATAGGAGGCAACAAAAATGTGTAAAATAGACAATGTTTGTCAAAAATTGAAATCAGTTGCTCGAATCGCGACTAAAACAAAACATTGGCTGTGTTTTTATCACGTTCACAGAAAAGCGTGATTGAAGATTTAGTTTTAGTATCAGGGAAAATTATATTTGGCAAGTTCTCAAGTCCTGAAAATTATGACATAGTACGGAGAAGTGTGTCGCTCGAGTCTGATTTATGTATTAGAGTTCATTGGTACCAAACTATAAATACATAATAAATAAGTAATCAATTTATTCGTCTAAACATGAATACAAAAAAAATCGTTGCTGTGTAGTTTTCGGCAGAGTAGAATAGGGCCACTCCAAGTCCTGTAGATGTCGTAAAAGGCGACTTAGGAAATACCAGCGAAATATAACTTATAAACATCAATGAGTCCGAGAGAGGGTCGTGCTCCTGCAGTGGAGACAAAAAGACCTGATGATGATAAAACTTACGTAGATAGAGAACTACAACTTTTTTTACAAGTGGACATTATTTTATGCAAAAATATAAAAAGACTAGATACAGCAAGTTTAAAGGCGGGGTGGTATATAGGGTTCAGAAAAATATTCATCCTAAAATATAATTACGAAGTAAAGGCCATAAGGATCTAAAATGATGGCGCCGGTCTTAAAATATAACAATCTAACAAAATATACTGAAACTAAACTATTATAAGGGTGAATACAGTCTGTGATACTGAACAACTTTCCCCAAGGAACACGTATCGAAATATGAAAGCCTTAAATTATTTTTAATATTTCAACATAATATGTGCCTTGGGGAAGTTGTTAAGTACCACAGACTGTATTCACTCTTACCCTTAAAATAGTTTCAGTATATTTTGTTAGATCGTAAATAATTACGAGGTAAAGGTCAGCAACGAATAGTGGACCTGAATTAATGACGCCACTAATAGTTTTGTAACCTGTGTTATATAGGTGGTGTCGTAAAATACATAGACCGACCCCTCCCAAAAACCGGCCTAGATAGGATACGTCTGTGACCTCAAGGACTAACCCATTATCTAGTTTAAAACACGGCGCAATCATATTCGCAGAAACGATTGAACAAGCTTTAGATTTGGCAAGTGACCAAGAGTACCAAGATCCGGAAAAAATAAATGTGATGCGTCTACCTAGAAACTGACTTTATCAATAAGTGTAGTATTCTCCACGAAATCTAAAGCGTCTTGTTAAAGATGAAGTTATCAGTTATCTAGATGTGTTACTTTTTGGACACAAGTCGTCCTTTTTACTTTTACTTTTCTACCTATTGTGCAATCCATTCTCCAAAATTAACAACTTTAGGTTAAAGAATGAAATCAACGAGGAACTTTTTACATTAAAAAAAAAAACATATATATCACATCTTACCCAGAACCCAACACGAATTTTAGCAACAAAGAGCTAAAGATTGAATAAAAATAACATTGTTTATGTTAAAAGAAGAATCTGTCTTTACTTTACTGACCGATTTTTTTAAATGTCGCTAAATGTGGCTTTGAGGTTTATGGAACTTGACAATGTCAACCCGTAAAGAAAAAGGCAAATCTACATAAGTATCATAAGATATTGAATTAGGTTATTATCTACCTAATTGATTTGAATTATTAATTAAGCGTGTAGCCTAATCAATAAATCAAATCATTATAACAAGTCATTATAATGATAATTTAAGTCATGAGGTTTACTTAATTTGAGGTTTACGTTAATTAAAGCCGGGGGTTTACCGAACGGATATAGAAGGTAGGTCAATAAAAACTACGTCAGCAAGTTAAACATAGATATTCAACCTTACTGTCTAGGAGTTAGAGGTTATAACTAAAGGAAACATTTCATACGCCTTATGATACAAACAAAAATAGACAACCGGTTTTTGGCTTTTTTATACTGTGGCTACTACTTTCATGTAGGCCGGTATGCAACGTCACCGCAGGGCTGTATACTGGGTCCAATATTGTATAAGCTTTTTGTAAACGGCATTTGTAACATTGATTTGAGTAAGGCTTACATTATTTGCTAAGCGATTAGGTTGTTTGTTTAGTTAGCAATAGACCCCGCAGAGTAGAATAGAGCCACTCCTCTTCTGTTGATGTCGAGAAGGCGACTTAAAAATACAAGCCAAACAAAGCTTATTAACATCAATAAGGCCTCTTCAACACGTCTGGCCAGCGAGAAAAGTGTAGACCAAGTACTTTGCTCTGGCCAAATACGGCTCTAGGAGTACAGAGAGGATCGTGCTCCTGCAGAGGAGTCAAAAAGACCTGATGATGATAATGACACATATAGACAAATAAACATCCAAGACCCAGGTCAATCTAAAAAGGATCATTTTCCATCTAGACTTGAACAGTAGTAGCAGCGTGACGTGATGACCACTTGGACACTGAGGTCGTCAAAACAGCTAATCGCACGTTGGGACCACCTGATCATTCACCACCTATTCCTGTAAAGGAAAACATCGTAAGGAAAACTGAACTCTAAAGACTATAATGTTGACTATACTGCGTTTGGTTAGGTATTTAAATAAATGTAAACAATCTTGACATGTCTTTCTATTGAAATATACACTTTATAAATCAATATTCTTGTAAAATTACATAGTGATTATATAATTTATGACATAATTACTATGTAATTTGCAAAGGTATTGATTTATAAAGTGTATATACATGTCAAGATTGTTTATATTTAGTTAAATTCCTAAATAACAGAGTATAGTGTGTGATGTAAAGAAAAAGAATGGTAAACTCCATTTTCTCAGCCTAAAATCATCTTGTGTGTGTTTTGTGGCTTTCCATGCAATGGCACTGTCAAGAGAGGCGTATAGAGTTTCCTATTCTCAGATGTTTAACTTAGGTCATACTTAATTCAATTTTGTTCTTATGGAGATTATTACTATGAATTCTATAGTATGTATAACGCAGTTATTACTCATATTGGACTTACATTTGCTATGTTTTTTATGAGTAAACAAACAATCAGATAAACAGGATAAAATACTTCTTTAGAACTATTTTGTCCTAGGCCAAACCCACACGCCAATCAATAGCGTAAGCGGATTCGTAATAGAGAATTTATGTTTTCCTATCCTCAGCAATTTGATGAATCTTGGAGTAGTCTCCTGTGACGAGGTATGCTATCTACCATAACAGACATACGATCTCTGGTAGAAGAGATGCCTAAATAAGGTAACAGCTTTACTTTAGTCCCTGATCCGAGGTAACATAAACATATACTTTGATCACTGATCATCATCCTCATCAGGTCTTTTTTTAGTCTTCACTACATAGCTCAATTATATAACTTCATACTTCAATGTTGCAGGAAGGCGCGGGATGCAGGCCGCTTCCGATCGGTCGTTTTGGAAATCCTTGGGGGAGGCCTATGTCCAGCAGTGGACTTCCTGTGGCTGATATGATGATGATGATGATAGTTTCTTGGAGTCAAATAGTGTGCCTATTATCAGTTTTTCTGCATTAATAAATCGAAAATCACATTGAAAATGGATATTCTTGTATATATAAGTATATATATAAAAAACGGCTCTAACGATTTCGCAGAAAATTTGTGTATGGGGGTTTTCGGGGGTAAACAATCGATCTAGATTAGTTTTATGTTTGGGAAAACGCGTGTTTTCGAGTTTTCATGCGTTTTTCTTTCCACGCAGAATATGATCGCTAATTTTGTCGCGCCGGCCGCCATTATTTAGAATCCTACTCGGTGACTTACTTTTGTTTTTTTATGTTCAAATTTATATGTTTTTAGACAAGTTTAAAAAATGTAGTTATTGTTTTAGATGTAACCGAGCAAAGCTCGGTCGCCCAGGAACTGATAAATGATAAGTAAAATTATTTTGTGATGTTTTATTCTCATAACAGTACAAAACAATTTAGTTTTGACCCTGGATACAGTTCGCATGATTATATAAAATTATAAAACCATCTTACTCTTATAAATAAATATTACTCATCCTTAATAGTAAAAGTGATTCATTATATTGTAGTAAAATACAAACAAATTTCAGTAAGGTGAGTGTGCTTACCGCATAATATCGCAATGTTCAAGGTGATAGACGATAATATAGTGACGCTTGCGCAGGCGTTCTAGTCATGCTTACTTCAGAGAAAATCGTACATTGTTCACAAGCGCTCTCTTCCACAGTTTTCCCCAACACCCGGTTACAAAAAAGGGGTGAAATATTTTTTATTCAGGGATATCAAATCAAATCAAATAATTTTATTTCAGGCAACTTAATATTAATTACATTAGTAAAGGCCCATAGAATAAATACCTTACAGACTAACATACATATATTTATATAAAACTTAAAATAACACTATTTTGTACGTAATGTCTGTGACGCACTGCACGATGTCGCGGTGTCCGGTAGCCTCCCGCGATAACGCCGGAATAAGACACCTCTCGGCCAGAAATCTTCTTTAGTGAAGGTATCTATCATAGCAGTGTGACAACTACACAACTGATTTTGATAAAAAAGTATGGGGCCACCTGCTAAGTATACCCTTTCAATCAAACATAGAATTTTCCAAATCTGTCTAGGCGTCTTCAAATAATCGGTGAACATACATAAAAAGATCCTACGAATTGAAATATATGCTCCTCCTTTTTTGCAAGTCGGTTAAGGTACTTAATGGTCAACCAATATAAGGTACGTACTTACATCGTAGGCTCAAGCAGGAAAAAATTAGATATGTATGCACAGGCTGCAGCTGCAACTGCAACGATCAATATCATTATCGTCACATCATGACTTAATTGTCAACTGGTAATGTTTGTTTATTTGTTTTTTGAAGTGAAAACTTCTTTAGCGGCGTTGTGCACTTTTTTTGGAATGGGTAAAAAATGTTAAACTCGCGTCAGGACACGCTCGCGTCAGGACACGTGACCTGATCGAAAATTCGTAAGACGGATGGAGAGTAGACAGCTGGCGCGGCGTAGGAGAGGGAGTATCCTCTCTCTTTCTACGGCGCGGCGAAAATGTATGCCTGCGCCTGCTGTTTCGTATATCAAAAATGCACAACGTTAATATTCAAGTTTTCACTTCTGCCGGCACTCCCAGAGTGCAACCCGTCGTTTTTTTTTTATCACCTGGAAGGCGCTGGATGCAGGCCGCTATCGATCGGTCATTTTGGAAATCTTTGGGTAAAGCCTATGTCCAGCAGTGGACGTTATGCGGCTAAAATGATAATGATGATAAATGTTTGTATACAAACTAGAAGGAAAATGAAACTGAATCACGTGAATAGTAGCGTAACAAAACGTCATTCATTAAAGATGTCTGAGAATTATAAGTGATAAACGTTTTTATCAGCCTACTCCTTAGAGTGATTCATGCTTTGGCTTGTGCCTTATGAAGACTTTTTGCATATATTTTTAAACAAAATTCCTTATTTGTTTATTCCAGACAAATAGCCGGGGCGACTGCACAATTTTTTATGGAAATGCCGAATTGTTTTAGTATTTGACTATTCTAAGCCTGCTCTTAGAGTCTTGCCAAGCTTTGGATCTGTCTACCAAGTTAGAGCTAAATATAAATCTAGAAAATTCATACATACATAACATACTATCAAGTCTTTATCCCTTACTATCCCATAAAAGCATTTTGTATCTTGCGGATCTAAGCAGACAGAGTCCAGAGTCGCAAGATTCAAAAGAAACTTTTACCATGATGGTGGGCGAGCAAAATGGAAAAGCAATCAACAAGCAATTAAAAATCTGTATTGTCTGCAATGGCGGCAGTCAAAGTGTTAATCTGGTTTTATTGAGCTAACAAGTGGAAGATCTTCCATGCTGGTCTGGGAGAAAAGAAAAAACGTAGAATGTACCAGCTGCTTCTCTTGCCGTGCAGATCGTAAGAGCCAATCGAGGGAATGGGCGAGATTTGAATCAATAGGCGATGCGGCTAGCAACCCATCACTATTTTGATTCCTTTTTTATATTAACGCCCACCACCACGCTAAGCGTGGCCTTTGGGCCTTACGGCCCTGGGCTCTGTCTACCCCGTCAGGGATGTAGACGTGAAAATGTATCTGTATCTGTATCGAGTGGAAATTCGGAGAGGGAACACCCGCAAAGTATGGCATACTATGACTAGTAATTATTGATCAATGCTATGATGTTATAAGAATGACATTACACGTACAAAAACTATAGAAAAATTACAATAATGCTATCTTTTCTTTCCTTCCGACTTTCGACTGAAAATTTATATCAAAATATTCGAAATAAAGATAAGTTATAATATACCAAGAAATTGAGTTGCCATTACACGTAACTAGAAGGAAAACTATTGCAAAATGACAATAACGCTATCTTTTCCTTCCTTCCGACTTTCGACTGAAAATTGATATCAAAATACTCGAAATAAAGATAGGTAATATAGCGAGAAATTGAGTCAGAAAGTTACAATATTTTTGAAGTGAAAACTTCTTTAGCGGCGTTGTGCACTTTTTTTGGAATGGGTAAAAAATCTTAAACTCGCGTCAGGACCACGTGTCCTGATCGAAAATTCGTAAGACGGCGCAGGGCGCTTGCGCGAATGTTCGTGTGTGTTTATGTTACGTTACGCTCGTGTGTGTAATGTGTCATGTTTGTGACATTTGTGACAGACTGTGGTTCAGAAAAGATTTAAAATATTTTATACTGATAATTAAAGCAATTCGTGCAAAATTATTCCCTAACCATTCCAAAATATCAAAAATGCACAACGTTAATATTCAAGTTTTCACTTCTGCCGGCACTCCCAGAGTGCAACCCGTCGTTTTTTTTTTATGTAACGACACGAGCCATGTCATGTATGATGACTATGAGTCAGTTTGTAGTCTTACCAAATTGATGTAATCTGGAGACGGTGGGCGGTGAGTCACTGCCATCGTGGAGTAGACTGTAGACATAACAACAATATAGGGTTGCCAGCAACTGTAGTATTAAATATTAAGTACGTTCATCCCTTACGGAATAGACAGAGAGGATACATGAATTTTCTGGGGTCCAGTGACGTCTCCATTTGAAAGGAAACGGAGATATCATTTAAAATTGTATCCTGACCATCCCTTAAGTATTAAGTATGTTCATCCCTTACGGAATAGATAGTCCATGGGAATTAAAGGCGAAATTATGGGGAGTAGGGGAAAATGGACACTAAATCAGATGTTGACTTCCTCTTTGTTTGTATTCGTATTACGGGACTTACCGCGATTAATATCGTTTTTACAGGTATTTCGACGGCCCTTCTGCCATCATGGTCGCTGGCCGACTCAAAAGAAGGGCCGTCGAAATATCTGGCAAAAAACGATATTAATCGCGGTAAATCCCGTAATACGAACAGTAATTGTGACCGTGAAACTCGAAAATCATATATTCCTCTTTGCTTTTATTTACATGACTAAAATGAATTAATTATTAAAGTAAATATTACTTTCTTTTGCTAGTAGGGAAGCGTCTAGTTGTAATTTCTATAAGTTACTGCGAAGATGCCAACCCTGACAAAAAAGAGCACGGGCCATTTTAACGCGTTTTAACATATAGAGCAGAAGAAACAGATAAGACACGTGAAAATATCAATCAATGTCGACACTTTTCATTGTAAGGCTGATATATAATTATTATATTTTTAACCTCCGACACAAAAGAGGGGTGTTATATGTTTGACGACAGTGTATGTCTGTGGCATCGTACCGCTCGAACGGATGGACCAATTTCTATGCAGTTTTTACGTAAAAGTAAGTTCCCTTGCCTTCTTAGCTATGTTTATTGAAAATCGGTTCAACCGTTTAAAATTATTAACTTATCACTTCAAAGTCGTAGCTCCGTCTATGTAGTACCTATACGCGCTATGGAGTTTTTCATCATTGTCATTCTCCTCGCCATTTCCCTACTTGGGGTCGGCTCTGTATGTCAACTGTTTCCACTTCTTTCTGTCATTCACCATATTTGCACTAATGACGAATGATAATGAATGTTTGGGCTCTATCTACATAGGTACCTATTCTTTCTAACACACATAATATCGTTTCTCGCTCTTCGGCGAAAAAGTAGGATTTCTGATAAAAAAAACCCATGACTGAGCACAATAGATTAGGTTAGAACTGATAAGATGCACGTTTATTGATAAGTCTATAGGTTGTTAGAATCAAGTAAAACCCGAAACGAAAGTTTTATAAGTTACTAGCTGTGCTTGGGGCTTCGCTCCCCGTGGGATTTTCGGGATTAAAACTATCCTATGACCTTCCCTGGGTATCAAACTATATCCACATCAAATTTCATCTAAATAGGTTCAGTGGTTAAAGCGTGAAGTGGTAACAAACAAATATACAAACTCACTTTCGCATTTATTATATTAGTAGGATTAGTAAGGATAAGGATAAGGATTAGTAAAGATGCACGGGCTAGTAGTGGACTGTATTTAAATCGCGAGATGAAACTGCAAAACATAATTTTGATCGAACTTCACTTTGTAAGTTCGTTTGATCTTCATATTATGACATCACACTTCCCAATAACTTACATAATTAAATTTGTGATAGGTATATAGGTACAAACCTCTATGAATCAAGTAAACTACGACGTTCTATTGCTTTAATATAAAAAAGTATGACTAATAAAACTACTTAATTTCTCCGTTGACGCTTCAACTGAACTCACAGTTTATTTTTTCACAAAACTTTTCATTCGTGGCGCCGCGCGTATGCGTCATACAATTATTTTCTCAAGAAACTGTCTTTTATTTATAATCGGTCTTGCAAATTATATGGGAACAGGCAGGAGCGACGTGAGGTAGGGAATAATGGAAATGTCACCGGGGCGTAAAATAGAAAGGGGCGCCGGCTAGCCGAGAACGAGGCACCGTATAGAGTAGTACCCGGGAGTAGAACCCTATCTCTATCTAATTGATCTATTTAATTGAATGTAAGGTACATTTTAAGCATTATTCCAAAAACGTAATAAAAAAATAAAAAACTATAAACGTAATAATATATAAAAAGCTATAAACGTAATAATATATAATATATAAATAAATAAATATATAGGGACAAATCACACAGATTGAGCTAGCCCCAAAGTAAGTTCGAGACTTGTGTTATGAGATACTAACTCAACGATACTATATTTTATAACAAATACATATAGATAAACATAAAAACATAAAAGTAAAGAAATCATCTGCATTAGGTACTCTACTAATTTCTAAGAAAACTCTCTCCTTACCAAAGTTAATACACCTATATTATATAATCAAGTCAATTAATTCCACGATATTTAACAACTTTCCCCAAGGAACACTCATCTAAATAAGAAAAGTAATTTCTGACCTCCCTTACATGTTGCCCCATTAGCTGATCCGAGTTTGTATGGAGAGCCAAAAAATTTTTTTTTATATTTCAACATAATATGTTTCTGTTCTGAATTCACCCATAAAATAGTAACATATATAAATTGTAACTTTTTATTCGTAATACAGTCATGTAGTATGAACTTGCTCCAAAAATTTGGCTGATGGTAAAAAGGCTCTGTACCATATTATAAATCTTACTATTTTGTTATTTTTCCCTCATCTATTGCGATGGGGGACGCCACAGCCATCTTACCCAGGGCACAAGTATGGCACTTCATAACTTCTGCTACAAATGAAACTATACATCCGTGCACACGGCAATGTGTGTGTTCGCCGCTCAACACCCTAGAGAAGGCGAGAACGGGGGAGAGGTGCGAGGACGGGGAACGAGGACGCATATTGCGCAGGACCTCAGAGGAGCTATTTTTCAAACGCGGAGTCACAAAACGAACGATTTTTTGTATGGAAAAACCATTCGTTTAGGTTACACCGCGTCTCAAAAATAGCACTTCAGGAGAGCCCGTTCTGTATTACTTATATTAATTATCTGCCCAAGGGCTCGTTGACTAAAACCGGCTGCAAAACCTGCCAACGGGACTCGGGAATCTCGACCGAGTAAAAAATCATGAGTCATGCGCCCGCGCATGCTAGGAATTCCTTAATGGAGCAGGTCAATGGCTGTGTAAAAAGTCAATAGTGAATACGATTGGATATGACTCATCGGTGTAGTATTTAGCAGACAAAAACATAGTAAATTTATGTAATGTGTTACATGATCTGTTAGTTTGTTTGTTTACATGAGTGCTAGTTTCACCAGTTTGGTGGTAATATTTATAAACATTACACGTAACGTAATGTATAGTTACCAGTCACAGATATAGATTACATAGATAACGCGAGTATCAAGATTTGTATGGAAACCAAGCGTGCCAACTTTTTTAATGCCTACTGTGACGTCACAGGCAAATTTAGTGACGGGAAATTCAAACCGATTTAAAGAAACCACTCGCTACGATTTAAACGATTTATTGAAGACACACGCCGCCGCCCTGATTTTCTCGCTCATATCTCTCGTGATTTTATATCTGTGGTCTCGCTCGCTCACTCCGCGCTCGCTTACCATACGCAATCATCAGTACTGCGAGTAGATTCGCGGGTAGGAGCATATTTAACCTAACAAGTCTCTCCAGTATTTATTTAATAATTTAATTAATTAAAACAAAATTTAAGAGTGTTTTTGCATTTAATCAGCTGTAAATAACTAATTTATTCCTACTTACATTTGTAAAACTCTAATGTGGACTTAACCATACCTGTGTATTGCACACCACCTGCTAGTCACCACACACAGAACACACACTTAAAAACTGTAAGAGTTTCAAGCTTCACTTCGGCAGCATGTCACATCTCACTGATATCTTGAGGGCACAACAGGGACTAGAAGCCCATTTCGACTTGAAGATGGCAGAGTTAGAATCCCAGTTGCAGTCTGCGGCACCAGCAAAGGATACTGTTGCGAAAGTAGCTGAAGAGTTCCGGGTGTTTCGTGATATTATGCACAAAATGGTAGGCATTCTGAGATCTCAAATTACAGAATGTATGCGCTCTGTTGACAACATTGAAACCAGACATCGACGGAAAGTTTTGGTTTTTTCTGGCATCCCAGAAGAGCCTCAAGAGAATTGCAGACAAATTATTTTGGATTTGGCACAGAAGAAATTTGGCATGACAGGTCTTAATCAAGATGATATCAAAATATGCCATAGGCTGGGTCAGTCAAAGAGAGATCATCATCGTCCGTTGCTTGTCAGGTTTCGTGAATTTTCCACAAAATCTACCATTTGGAATAAGAAAACTTGTCTTAAGGGTAGCAAGATATCTATAAAGGAGTTCCTGACTCGTGCACGGCTTGCTGTTTTTGGCAAGGCAAGAGAACATTTTGGCATGCGCAACTGTTGGTCACAGGATGGAGTGATAGTCATCAAAACGTCTGATGGTTCCAAATGTAAGATCTGCACTGATGAGGAGCTTAAAGTCTTGATAGAAAAATTCCCTCAGGCTGCTGTTCGTCCTGCAGGAGGTCAAGCGACTAAAACAGTTTCCGCTCAGGTTATGTAGGTACTTCTTGGTAGCTTTTTTTCTTTTTTTTTTTGTGTGAACCTCACACATGTCGTGTTCCTCATTATTCTGTATATAGCGTTTCTGGTTGTAATTTATATCTTGAGGGTGTTTTTATACTTTTGTAACTACTTGTAGGTTGTAATGCCCACCCACAATATGTTCTTACTTTTTCACATCAAAATCAAGTGTCAGGTCAGACTTATATCATAATGTAATCAAATTATTCTTTTGACAGTGACAGTGACATTTGTGTTTTATTTTTAATGACGAACATAGACTACCAACGCTTAAGCCTTTGCTGAAAATGCTAAAAGTGTGTAAATTAAACGCATCATTTGTTTTTTGTATGTACCTACTTCACTTATCGACTTACTTGGTACATGTTAATACGTGCAGTCTTGCTAGTTATGTACTAGTTTTTAAAATACCTATTTTATTTCAATTTTACGGCCTGAGTGTGTCATTTTATTTTGACAGTGTGTATTAGGTATGATAATATCATGCCTAATACATACCCATGCAGTTTTGAATTAATTGTATAATATTAGTGTGTAATTAATTTAAAACTGTAAGTATATTCTTGGTTGTGGTCCCTCCGCATGCTGGTCGTCTCTCAGGGTATTGGGGATTGGGGGCCGGATGCACGAGGATATTATTAGTAGAGAGAAGTAGATCTCGTGATCCAGCATGTATGCCCTGTGGGATGGACAGCGTGTAGGATGTGCTCATATTTTTATTTTATTTTTCTCTAAAGAAGTCTATTTTGTGTTTTAACTTGTAATTGTAGAGATATCATGTACCTATTTAAGTGCTGTGGTTGGCTGGTGGGTGGTGTAGAGAGGTGTTTTAGGCCCGCTACATTGATATAGTTTTTTGGTTTTATATTATATTATTATATATCTATTTTGATATTATATATTTATTTATATATTATTATGTCTGACAATTCTTATCACTCAGTCGATGATGAATATCACTCTTGTGATAATAGTGCTTCCCCTTCCTCTTTTATTTCTTTAAGTGACTACATCTGTACTGCTTTTCAACACAATTCTTCAACTCTCAATGTTTGTCACATCAATGCTCAGAGCCTTCCTGGACATTATACTGACTTTGTTGATACCTTTTCTAATGTCAATGTTCATGCCATCCTCATTTCCGAAACCTGGATGAAGCCAGAACTCTCATCTACTTCTTACCCTCTCCCTGGATTTGTGCTAATTCGCAATGACCGGCTAGGCAAAGATTGTGGTGGTGTCGGTATATATCTGCGGAGCGACATTAGCTATAAAATTCTGCTTACCTCTACTGCTCTTTACTCTGCTTCTGCGGAATATATTTTTCTTGAAATTAATCTCAAAGGTGCTAAAGCCGTTCTTGGTGTTGTGTATTGTCCTCCGTCTACAAATTATTTTGCTGATCTCGAAGCAGCTATTGAACTGCTCGGGTCTGAGTACGCACATCACATAATTATGGGAGACTTCAACACTGATCAAATAGATTGTTACTCTTCCAGAGCCCAAAATTTACGCCGTATTTTAGATTCTGCTAGTTTGCATATTTTACCCACACAAGCTACGCATCACAATATTTATTCGGAGGATACTTGTCTTGACCTGATTATCACATCTTCTACGGATCATATTATCTCTTACGGCCAACATCCTGCCCCAGCATTCTCTCGACATGACCTCCTTCACTGTTCATACCGCTTAAAGCCTCCTAAAGTGATTCCCAAGATTAAGCAGCTTCGTAGTTATGCGCGGACTGATTTCAAAGCTTTACTTAATGATGCCGCTAATACGGATTGGGAGCAGGTTTGGTCTGCATCTGGTATAGATAACAAACTTAGTGTTTTCAATAACCTTCTTACTGGACTTTATGACAAGCACGCCCCGATTCGTAATGTCAAACTGAAACGACCACCTGCTCCGTGGATAACGCCAGGGGTAAGAATGTTTATGAGAAGGAGAGATCGTGCTTTTTGGAGGTTTAAAAGACATCGGAGTGATGAGAACTGGGCTCTGTTTAAGTTTGCAAGGAATCGGTGTAATAGGATGATACGTGATGCTAAACGCCGCTTAATTCATAATACTCTTTCCTCCTCTTCTTCTGCTGATGTCTGGAAGTTCCTTGGAACTCTAGGTATTGGTAAATCTTGTAACCTTGACATTCCTTCTTCATTTACGTTAGATGACATAAATAATCATTTTGTAACGTCTTCTCAATCTGGTCAATCGTTTAAAGCGGCTACGATTTCACATATTGCTTCACTCCCGTCTCCTGATGTAGCCGAATTTAAATTCTCGCCAATAAGTGAGGAGGATGTAAAAAAGATCATTACGTCCATAAAATCTAGAGCTGTAGGTTGTGACAAGATCAGCCGCCGTATGATCGAAATCATACTGGACATTGTGCTACCCGTCATCACCCACATTATAAATTCATCTCTCTCTACAGCACAATTTCCTGAACTCTGGCGAAAAGCTTACGTTCGTCCTCTTCCTAAAGTCCCCAACCCCCAACTGTTATGCGATCTACGTCCAATCTCTATTCTTTCGTTTCTCTCAAAAGTGCTTGAGGCTTGTGTCCATTACCAACTATCTCAACATATTTTTGGAAATGGCCTGTTAAGTTCATTCCAATCAGGTTTTCGTCGTGGACACGGCACGGTATCAGCCCTCCTCAAAGTGACTGATGACATTAGATTAGGAATGGAGAATAAGAAAGTCACAGTCGTAGCATTGGTAGATTTCTCCAATGCCTTTAACACCGTGGACCATGATATCCTTCTAGCCATACTTTCACATCTCAAGGTATCTTCACCAGTTGTAAACTGGTTCTCATCTTATCTTCGAGGACGACAGCAGTTAGTTCGCATTGAGGAATCCTCCTCAGAATGGTGTGAACTTGAGATAGGCGTCCCTCAGGGAGGCATTCTTTCGCCTCTTCTCTTCTCTATTTTTATAGATTCTATTACTAAAGATCTTCAGTGTTCGTATCACCTTTATGCCGATGACTTGCAACTTTATGCACAAGCTGATGTAGATAATCTAGACGCTGCCATTAGTCAGGTTAATACTGCTCTGAGTGCCGTGGCTGAGTGGTCGCGAAAGTTCGGGGTTAAGGTCAATCCTAAAAAATGTCAGGCTTTACTAGTTGGTAGTACATATTTTATTAGGCAGATTGACACTGACTCTCACCTATCTGTCTGTTTTGAAGGCACAGTAATACCGTTTAGCTCAAGTGTCAAAGATTTAGGTTTGCACATAGATCCATTCCTCTCGTGGAATACACAAGTCACGGAAATTTCTAAAAAAGTCACGGGTGTCCTACGTACCCTCTATAAGTTAAAAAATTTTCTACCCTGTGACACCAAAACAATGCTGGTGAATACATTGATCTTGCCAATCATAGATTATGCTGATGTGTGCTACTCGGACTTGACTGGCGATATGCTAAATAAACTTGACCGTCTTCTCAATAATTGTATTCGTTATATCTTTGGTCTTCGTAAATACGACCATGTGTCGTCTTATCGCTCCCAACTTCACTGGTTACCAATTCGTCAACGGCGCAACCTGCACATCCTCACAACTCTCTATTCGATTCTTTTTGAACCCGCTACTCCAGCTTACCTCAAGTCTAATTTTCAGTTTCAGGGTGATACCCATCTTAGAGATCTTCGTTCTTCTAACAATTTCAACCTTTATTTGCCAGTTCACCGGAGTGGGTTCTTTACACATTCTTTTATCGTCCAAGCTATAAAACTATGGAACGAATTACCAGTTGATGTCCGGAAGGCTAAAACCCGTTTTTCATTTAAGAAACAGGTGAAGGCACATTTTCTTCAAAAACTGTCAGATAGATCATAGTGTATTTATGTAGTGTATGTAGTATATGTAGGTATTGTTTATTTTAGCATATACTTTATAGTGTGTATTTTGCATGTAGTTTATTGTTTTGATTATTTTTTAATTATTATTTTAACATATAGTCTTTTCTTTCTTTTTCACCATATACCTGTCAAGTTGTGCACTACCCCTATCATTCTCCACATCACCCGTTTGGTTGACTGGTAGATAAGGCCTTAGGCTTTAAGTCCGCCATTACACTTGTATTTGTGTATGAAGTTAAATAAATAAATAAATAAAAAATAGTTTCAGTGTGAACGTGCTTTAAAATAACTTCACGTTCACGTAAATATTCAAGTCAGTTTACTAAAATATAATGTTTGTTGATATTTTATTAAAGCACGAGGGATTATAGACATGTGTGGTAAATTTAAGATACAGTAGTTTTAGATAACCTAAAATCTCTAATCGATTAACATTCAAGTTAATCGATTTGTGATAAAAATCACAATCGATTTTATGACTGACGAATGATAGAAATTGGGTAAACAAATGATTCTAAACGGAAAATTGTTTGATAATAAAGAATCAGTATTTTAATTGAATTTTAAAAATAAAACTATTATTAAATAATCGGCCAAGTGCGAGTCGAATTCGCGAACGAATATCTATAAAAAAACACGTTTGAAAAAGAGTGGCATCGTAGCACTCGAACGGATGGACCGATTTCAATGAGTTTTTGGAACGTAGTTCCTTATCGCGCGTTGCGAAAGGAGGCTAGACGGAAAAAATTAAGACCAAAAGTTGTAACGACACTTTTGACGTGACAACGTCTTATAAATTGGTTTGCCGGGTGACACTTCAAGAAACTGCGTTACGCTCCGCTCACGTTATGCGCTCACAATGAGAGCGAGTGAGAGGCACGCGTCCCTTCCACTCGGGCATGGTTAGCCCGCCTAAGAGCGAGAGAGACAGACATAAAAAGTCGTTGTCACGTAAAACTTTCGCCCGTATACCGACTTTACAGGCAACCAATTTTTTTTTTGGTATAGTTTTAAGCCGTGCGGCGTGTGCCTGTTTCTCTGTACGCTTATAACTAAAAAACTACTAGACAGATTTTGTTGCAGTTTTCACTATTAGATAGATCGTTTATTCCGGATGGTTTATGTATATAATTTGTATGTATTTTATTTATATTTACTAAAGTTTTTGTCATAAAAGTGATTTCGGACACTGCAGTCAGGCACTTTCAGAGCTAACGCTGACTAAAATTGAGAAGATGTATAAAAACAATGTATCAGAAAGTTGAAGGTCTCTAAAAGTCCGCGATAGCATATGTCTATCTCCTAAGGTTAGGTCACAGTAACAATTTTTATGTTAATGCCACGCGTACAAATTTTAAATAATATTTTCACCGACAGGATATTAATCCTTATTCTTTTTAATATTTTAGATACCTTAGTTTTTTAAAGTAGATTAACATTGTCCTTTACAGTATGGCAAATAAATGTATAGTTTAGAAGATATCACGAAATCAAAATTAAGCGAAATAATTTATCGGAACGTGATGATCATAGAGCTGTCGCTAGATGGCGTTTTCGGGACGGGCGATAGATAACACTACTTTAGTTCATCAATCCAAAAATAAATTTCCACTCTTAGCGTTGGCCATTCTGAATCATAAGCTCCTCAGACGTAGGGATTTCTACTAAGTACCTAACCTACCTATATAGTTAGTTATTCTAGATTTTTGGAACGTACTTCCTTATCGCGCGTTGCGAAAGGACGCTGGACGGAATAAATTAAGACAAAAAGTTGTAACGACACTTTTTGCTATAGTTGTAAGCCGTGCGGCGTGCGTGTGTTTCTCTGTCTGTCTCTCTCTCTCTCCTAATTAATCGAAAGGAACTTCGTTCCATCCGGGTGTCCCTTGACACCTCTCAAGTTTTTTTTTTTTACGTTAAAGCAACTTCCCTTGCGGTCGTTCTTAGCCATGTCAGGCTTGTCTCACTCCGCGTAGAGGTATCGAAAATATACTTACGCGCTACGACCGCTTCAATGGGGGAAATTCAGTTAGGACGACTCACTAACGAGCAGTGAGCGCGGTTTTGTTCACCAACGTGTGACGATGAACGTCATGGAAAGAAAAACAAAAATCGCAAAAAAATACGGTGCAGTGTTTAATTGCTTAAGGCCATACCCAAATTTTCCGGGGTCCAGTGGCGCCGCCATTTAAAATAAATCATTTAAAAGGAAACGGAGATATCATTTAAAATTGTGTCTTGGTCAAGTTCTAGATACCCATTCAAAGTATTTTTTAAACTACTTTTTGTAGTTTAAAGTGAGAACATGAAGCTTTTCTACGCACATTTGCGAAAAACGGCCACTTTTAGCTAATGTGCGTAGAAAAGCTTCACGTTCGCACTTTAAATTATAAACAGTAGTTCATAAAATAGTTTTAAGGTTTATCTAGGGCTTGACCAAGACACAATTTTGAATGATATCTCCGTTTTCTTTTAAATGATTTATTTTAAATGGCGGCGCCACTGGACCCCGAAAAATTTGGGTATGGCCTTAAACGCAGATTGTGAATCTCAACTTTTTTCCTTCAATGAAGCTGCTATTTTCAAAATGTATCGAACAAATACTGTATTTAGTCGGAAACCAGTCTTTCCGTCCTGTGGCCGCAATCCATTTTTCCTTTATGATTGGATCACATGGGAAACTATAAAAAAAGTATTTTTCAAACACAATAGAAATTTATAAACATACTAAACGTATATCATAGTATGTTCAAAGAATAAACGTGAGCGACCATATTACATACATGAACTCTGAAAATATTACCCTCGTTTTCTAAAGTGTAAATTAGGAAATGAGCTTGTTTATATCAATACCTATTAAATTGGCTTTTTAATAATAGTTAATATCATTCGTCAGTCCGATATCGATTAAAATCGATTATTGGTATATGTTGTAGAACGAACAACACTAGTCGCTAAATTTAACTGACGAATGAGAAGTTGCTGGTACCACGACGTTGTAGCGATGCGCGACAGTATCGCTTGTTTCGATATTCATTGCTTCTTAACACACAACGTCGGATCAAACGCTCAAAGCAAACGCGGCAATGTAATGTGAATGTAGTTTTTTAACCTTTATCTATACTTATTTAGGTACAATCTTGGAATCACATCATGGAAAACTTAAAAAATTGTTTTAAAATGAATTTACGCATAACATAATTTTAAAATAACTCATCTGTGATAGGAAATATGTCCTTGACTTTGGGCGCTTGCAATTTTAGGGCTGTTGCAGTTTATTATCACGCAACGAGGCATTTTTTTTATTTTTCGCTGCCGTCCTGCTGCAATTACAGACGCGCGCGGACTGTCAGTAGCGGCGGCCAACCTAGACGCTTTGTCTGAGAACTTACACGCGAAGTAGATGCATTTAAGTCGTCTATGTATATCCATGTCTGTGGTACCAGTCGAGACAAACGGCTTACTTTCCGAAGCACAGACGAACTTGAAAAATTTGTATGCCACTTGTGTTTACCCATCCAAGTGCGGACCACACCCGGTGTCGCTTTACTTGCGAAAGCGCTAGTAATGCGCACTCCCACCGGGCCACCGAGCTACTCAAGAGATAAGACGTGTATAAATAAAGGTCAAGTTTATCGATACGAAATCCGTCGCACCCATTACCCAAAAATCGATAAACTTGCGTAAACGATGACGTAGGTAGATCAAATTCTGCGGTCTTTTGAAGTTCAAACCTTGTAGGTCCGGTTTTGCAACAGATGACCCGCAAAAATTCCCGAGACTCGGAACTTCCTTATTACGTCGCTGGATGATGTATATCCGGTTTGGTCTACCTACTAACATGATTACGACTTGCTAGAATTGTCTTCGAGTCTTGTATCCCTCGGGAGGGAAACTAATTTCGGGATAATTATAATTTTATTCTTCACCGACTTCACTAAAGTTATAAATAGTTGTGAAATAGTAAGTCAGTAATTTTATTTAGTATTTTTCTGTTTTGAAGAAAAACATAAATATTTAATAATACTTACTCCTCACTCGGAATATCAGTACTGTTGTCAGTACTGACTTGTAAAATTGCCTGCAAATGCTGAATTGTATGTAATACAAAACTATTACGTCTTCAATGTCCCTAATTTAACAAACAGAGCATTTTGGGTCTTGCGGCTCTACGCAGACAGAGTCCGAGACTCAAAGTACACTTGGAGACGTCACTTCAAATGACTTTGATTTCGGCATCTGAAAGTACACTGTAGCCGGCACTTCTGTGACAATGTTGCAATAAGCACCATTCATGTTCTTGCCCACCTCCTTTCTATCATTTCATTATTCTCAAATTTCATTCCAAAATTTTTTCATTCCAAACATTCCTTTGTCATCATTTTTGACTCATTCCACTTTCACTCCTGTTACGAATATATATCTCAGCACTTGTAATTTCTTGTAACAGTTTTATTGTATATTGTATAATACATAATTATATTTATTCTTACATACATACATACTATCACGTCTTTATCCCTAATGGGACAGACAGAGCATTTTGGGTCTTGCGGTTCTATGCAGAGCCCAGGGCGGCAAGACCCAAAAGCCACTTTTAGCGTCATGGTGGGCGAGAAGATGGAAAAGCAATCAATACAGTGATGGGTTGCTAGCCGCATCGCCTGTTAACATGATTTGCATTTTTGCCCATTCCCTCGATAGGCTTTTACGATCTGCGTGGGAAGAGAAGCAGCTGGTACATTCTAAGTTTTTTCATTTCTCCCAGACCAGCATGGGAGCATATTTATTCTCTGCTTCTATTAATCTCTTGCACTCCGACCTCTACAAATTTCATGTTCGTTCGATAACCTGTCCCCGCTAGTAAGTAATCTAAAACCACTATATTATTATATAAACTCATCTTAACATACTTTTAGTTCGCAACACCCTGCCAGGGTTCATGTACTTATTAACCTACTAACCATCTAATGTATGAGTGCATGTAAGCGAAAATAAAGAAATAAAGAAATAAGGTGTCTGCCCACCTTACTGCTCGGACAGCTGGAGTTCTCACACTTCTAAAGATATATGTAGCTATAAAGGCATACTATAAATACGGTTTATATTATAAAGGATACATGAAAATCAATCACGTATAACTAGTTATCTAACTGCATTATTGTTGTCTGTTTGCTGATACAGTGATAAATATGGGGATTTCCTGTGGCATCTGTTGTTTGCCGCGTTTTCTAGCTAGTAGTACTTGCTAGTAGCTCTGTTGAATCATTATATCGTTATGGAATAGATAAATGTAATATTGCACGCCTCATAAGCGAAGCGTTGAGGTGGGTACTACTGTCACTTCGCGCAAAACATCTGATTTTTCAAACTTAAACTGTCTTTATGTATCATACATTGCACTTGTAAGATAATATATACACACACATATTAAGAAAAAAACACTATTTTTAACACTCAAGATATTTTTGATGTCATTTTTGTTATTTAAACTAGTTAAAAAACAGTTTAAAAAAGTTCTGTCTTGGACGTCCGTGTGTCTGTATGTGCGGAGGCTTTTCTTGTTAACACGATAACGACCGAAATACTTTACTAATCGAGTCTTTTTTTTTTCTCTTACGCTTGAGTATGCTCAGGAATAGAACCCTTTCATTTTTCAGGGTCCGATTCGATGTGGTTTAATTGTTATTAAATAAACAAAAAAAAATATTATTAAATAAACAAAAAAAATATCGACTGTTCTTCATAGTTTTAGTATATCTATACATATCTTTATTTTTCTATACGCGTAAGAATTAAAAAAAAAATTATGGACCCTTTGAGGCGTGCTCTTTTGGATTTTCCAAACTTATATTTATCTATGATTATGTTGACTATTTACTATTTAGAGGCAAGTAGGTACAGCAGGCACTCGTCCATACAAAAGAGAAGATGTTTTTCCACTCTATATTTGCCTAAAAAATACCTTCAAAGGGAATACCTTTTTACTACGTAATTTTTTTTTAGATCTCTAGCAATTTTTATCGATGAAAGAGATAATGTCTGTCTGTGACATCGTAGCGCTCGAACGGATGGACCGATTTCGATAAGTATTTTTATGTGAAAGCCAGTTCTCTTGTAGTGGTTCTTAGCTATGTTTAATGAAAATCGATTGAGCCGTTTATAAATTATTGGGGACTAACGCTTAAAAGTCAGGGCTTTCTTTAACAAATTATAGATGGCGCTATGGATATCCATCTAGTGATGAGTAGCGGAACAAACGACTCGACTTCATTAGTTCCGCTCTCTAGATGGTGTTCTTGACAAATATACTTGTTACAGTTGTAAAAGTATACACGCTGACTTTTTATTGGTTTTGGAAAAAAAATGTCGTATAGTAAATAAATTCCTCTATCCATATATATAATCCAAATTTCTGTATGTCATAAGATAAAAAAGTTGCGTAAATGATTATCGATCGAGACCACGTAGTTATACGCCGGCCGCCAGCTGCGTAATGTCGATAACCCCGGCCGGCCGGCGGGCGGTGTATGGCGGCGGTACTACTAATTGATCTCACAATTTTACTTTCGAGTTTTAGACAACATTTTTTGTTTCTGAATTTTTATTTTGACTAGCTAATTAGGTCTTACTAACGATGCCTATGAAGTGGCCTTCGGTTTCAAAACCAATGAAAACTCACCGTGCATACAATCCGGTCTTCCCAGCAGTGGTCGTTCCGAAACGCTAGAAGTTTTTAGCTTTTGCACTAAAATAATATTTAAAAAAAAATGACCTTCAATAAGAGATAAATTTATCCTACATTGAAAAAAATTTTTGACTTTGACTTTGACTTTTAAGTATATACATAGGGGACTATATGCTTTCATCATCATCATCATCATTTCAGCCGCATAACGTCCACTGCTGGACATAGGCCTCTCCCAAAGATTTCCAAAATGACCGATCAAGAGCGGCCTGCATTGAGCGCTTTCCAGCGACCCTGGTCAGGTCATCTGACCACCTTGTAGGTGAGTGCCCTACGCTTCGCTTGCCAGTACGCGGTCGCCATTCAAGAACGTTTTTGCCCCATCGGCCATCGGTTCGTCGCGCTATGTGTCCCGCCCACTGCCACTTCAACTACTATATGCTTTAGTAACTGTGAACTCGACACTGCCTTTTTAACTCATTCAGAAAGTCGCCATAGCCTTACCTTATAAGCCGCAAGTAAAAACATTTTCTTACTCATTCTCATGAATCACATCATCTCTTATCTCCCTTATCTAGTTCCGTTAGCAATTTATCTTTGAATTTCTTTGCTTTTAGTCACATGTTGCTAACTAGATAAGACGTTAACTGATTTGAGATTGTTTGTTTGATAGAAAAATATTTGCATATTTAAAGTTTCAGTGAAATATAAATAAAGATTGGTAAAAATAGATAGGCATTTGTATTTCTTACATGATTTATCTACTTGCTCTTACCTACTTACAGAAAAACGTCTAAAAACAAATTTTGTATTGAATATGAATGAAATTTCCATTTTCAAGTACATTTTATAAGTTGATCGCCTATAACTTTTTAATTTGTAAACTCTTTAAGTATTTTAATGTTTAAAAACTTTTTCTTCCATAGACAAGAATATCTGCAATAGTGCAGGTCTGAAAAAAACCCTTCACCATTTTGATTCCTTTTTAGGGTTCCGTACCCAAGAGTAAAAACGGGACCCTATTACTAAGACTTTGCTGTCTGTTTGTCACCAGGCTGTATCTCAAGAATCGCGATAGCTAGACAGTTGAAATTTTTACAAAGTATGTAT
Source organism: Acrobasis consociella (assembly GCA_963555685.1). Classification (NCBI taxonomy): domain Eukaryota; kingdom Metazoa; phylum Arthropoda; class Insecta; order Lepidoptera; family Pyralidae; genus Acrobasis; species Acrobasis consociella. The sequence continues at coordinate 4,833,913 of OY743106.1, forward strand.
TTCTGTTGCCGCTATAACAACAAATACTAAGAACAATATAAAGTAAATATTTAAGGAGGGCTCCCATACAACAAACGCGATTTTGTATAGATAATGGTACGGAACCCTTAGTGCGCGAATCCGATTCGCACTTGGCCGATTATTCCACCTTCTTGTCTACCATCACACTAAAAGTGGCCTTTTAGTCTTGCTTCACTGGGCTCTGTCTGCTTAGAGCCGTGATAGTGAATAGTATACACTGACCTCCATATATACAAGTACGCTGGACCTATGATACCCTAAGAAATGACAGCTCTTTATTGTGCCTATTTGAAGCGCCCCCAATGCGTGGGAAGAGAACTAAATCTGACGTAACTTTTAGTTCCGTTCCCACCCACTGCTACGAATGCCTACGATCAGCGCCAAAATGGCGAAAATCAAATCGCCTCACTATGGCCCGGCTAATCATAGGTCCAGCGTACTTGTATATATGGAGGAGGTCAGTGATAGTATAGTTTCTACCATAGACCTAGCTTCTCAAATCTATGGCTTTTACAAATCTTTCAAGTCTATGGACGTTACAGTAACATATAACTTCTAACAAAATACACTGAAACTATTATAAGGGTAAATTCAGTTCATGATACTGAACTACTTTCTTCAAGAAACGTATATCGAATTGTGAAAATGTCTTTTTGCGTTATATATAAACTCGGATCAGCTGATCGGTCAACATGTACGGGCCAAAAAATGATTTTCATATTTCGCTATCACGAATAGAATACATACATACTATCACGTCTTTATCCCTAATGGGGCAGACAGAGCATTTTGGGTCTTGCGGTTCTATGCAGAGCTCAGGGCCGCAAGACCCAAAAGCCACTTTTAGCGTCATGGTGGGCAAGAAGATGGAAAAGCAATCAATACAGTGACGGGTTGCTAGCCGCATCGCCTGTTAAAATGATTCGCATTTTTGCCCATTCCCTTGATCGGCTTTTACGATCTGCGCGGGAAGAGAAGCAGCTGGTACATTCTAAGTTTTTTCGTTTCTCCCAGACCAGAATGGGATAGAACCCTTCCCTTATTGGTCAAAGTTATCATAAAATAAACAAAATTAGGGATGCAACGATACGGCTATTACGATACCAATACAAATGACGAATACATCGTAATGGCCAAATACGATAACGAATTACGATACGAATGCATTACGATATTTGTTTTTTAATAAATTTATTATTCATAAATTTATTGGAAGCTTTGTTGTATGTTATTATTGTAAGACTAAGTAAAGTCTTCTTCTTCTTATATTAAAGAGCTGGGCTCTTGTCGGTGGAGTGCTTTCCATGTCTCTCTTCCTTCCGCTAAGTTCTTAACCTCTAACTCTAACTCTTAAGTTAAGAACTAAGTAAAGTAAAAGTATAAAAAAAAGTTATGCATTTTTAATCAATATATTTACTAATTTTATCAATTTTCATCATTACTTATATTTCAACCTTCCAGGACATAGCTGATTAAATGACGGAACGTCTAAATAGTTTGATTCAGAAAACACAACATATTTGAGTTTTTTCCCTTAAGTCGGTTTCTCTCATCACTGTGTATCAGTCCTGCCTGCCTGCTTAAAACTATCAATGCTAAAAGTGACGGATGCGAAGCGTTCAGAAATTGACGCGTTATGCGTTTCGTCTCACCCGAAACAGTAAAAATTTAAAAATTTTGGAGTAAATGTATCGTAAAGATATCGTATCGTAATATTTACGATAACGAATAATCGTAAAGGTTTACGATAATCGCCGATATACGATTATCGTATCGGTATCGTTGCATCCCTAAACAAAATAAGTAGTAGATGTATAAAAAACATTTATTAAACACACACACACACTCACAGTTCACACACTTTTGAACTTTTAATATCACTACTTACATTTGAACAAAGTATATTTATTAATTGATTTTATAAGTTTTGTGAGTTTATCGGAACACATTATAACGTCCCAGGATTTTAACTTTTCGAATATTTTTCAGAGTACAGTTAGGTAATCTTCTTCTTATCGTGTGTGTTAGTGTACACTAGTGTCAGAGTTTTTAAACCACCTTAAAGGCCTCTGACATGGTTTGAGGTAACGACCTATGTCTAAGACAGTGACCGGGACCGACGGCACGGAGTTAGGTAATTAAAGAAGATTACTTTATTAATTATTTCATAAATCATTAAGTTCAGATTATGTAAACAAACGTACAAATGGATACTAGCGCCTCAGACGGCCAAATGCACAATTAAAAAAATGCAGAAGATAATCTTGTTTTGTACGAAAATGAATTTCATGAGATTATCGTCATATTCATATAGGGTATTACAAAAAGAAAGGTTAGAGATTCACTTTTATCTTTGGGGTTTTTACAAAACATAAGCCTAAAGTCTTAGGCTTAGACTTAAAGGTTATCTTTAAAACTATATACCAAGATATAAAACATATTACACACTTTTATGATTATTTCATTTCTATCGATATGAATAATAATATTTTTACATATATTTGGCATCACTCGAATCATCATTACACATTAATATCTGGCTCGAATATTGTCATATGAAAATTGGATTATTTCATATTGTAAACTGTGTTAATTTTCAAGCTATCTTACATTGGAAAGATGGTATCGTACTGCTTTAACGGTAGTAGGTACAAATACAACTCTTTTTAGGTCACACAAAAATATTTCGTTACTGGTTATATTTTACAATATGCTATATCCATCTCAATCTGAATTTAACAATCAGTATTTTATGATAAATACGTACCTAGATAAAAAATAAGCATAAACTACGTACAGCGCCATCTACCGCTGTAAGCATGAAAACTATACAGCGCCATCTATCTATCACCGCTGTAAATGTAAACTAGCTCTAAATCTGTAACGATTAGTATTTAATACTCGGTCGGATGGGTAGATGGCGCTAACTAGTGACATATTTATTTGATGTTAAGAAAATATGTATATGAGATTCGGGACAAGCAACCGCTGCGTTTTCCTTGCTCTTCCAGAATCCGTCAAGATTCCCTTTGATACAGAAACACCCGACTATTTCAAAAAGGCCATTTTCTAACTTGCCCACGCTGAATCGAACTCGGAACCTTCGAACGCCAACGGTTACCACTACGCCAAGGAGGTCATCATTTAGTAGGTACATTAATTTTTTCGATGTCCAGTACTGCCCCCATTTGAAATAAATTATTTGAAAGAAAACTGAGAAATCACTTAAAATTTCTCAAACGTTATTATGATTTATGAAAAACGTGAATCTTTTCTTCGCACATTAGTGAAAAGTAGTAGATTTTCGCTATAATTTATTTCAAATGGATTGGATAAATTCATGTAGAAAAATACACAGCCCGTTGTACGCTGTACGACATTGCCGTTATACAACTTGGAAGGGACATATAACCAAAGTAAAACGAACTACGGGCTTTACTAGATCAATATAGTATAATGAAATTAAAATAACACCCAAAACACAAAAAAAATCGGCATGCATTTTTTTGGTTTTATGATAGTTATTTTAATTTTATTATACGTTATTTAGTGATCTATTACGGGTATGTCCCTTCCACGTTGTAAATTGAATATTAGATATAATATAAATTATAAATAAGTTAACTATAAAACAAATCTATTACAAAAAATCACTTCATTTAAATTGGCTACTTAACATACACCGTTGAATACCAAAAGAATACTCAATGGCTACTCTTAAAGCTACTATAAAATATAACTATACATATATTATTAATTCGTTAATAAAATCACAACTTAGCTTTTATACCTCTATAAATCACTACACATGATTTATATGATTTTGGTGTGTAAATTTTCAGTAAAAAAAATACCTATTGCACAAAAATTTTGATCAAATACATGTTGTGTTGGATTGGTGATATTCTAACTATTGATATTTGGTTTTTGGTTACAAATAGTGTTCCGAAGAACTATAGCCTTTCTAGCACTAAATAACATTTAAGCCTTTTTCTTGTAGTGCCTTTCCCATTTCTGGAACTGGCCGTCAGCCACTGACCTCCATATATACAAGTACGCTGCACCTATGATACCCTAAGAAATGACAGCTCTTTATTGTGCCTATTTGAAGCGCCCCCAATGCGTGGGAAGAGAACTAAATCTGACGTAACTTTTAGTTCCGTTCCCACCCACTGCTACGAATGCCTACGATCAGCGCCAAAATGGCGAAAATCAAATCGCCTCACTATGGCCCGGCTAATCATAGGTCCAGCGTACTTGTATATATGGAGGTCAGTGCCGTCAGCACAGAATTAATGTAAGCGTCCCCGTCCCTCCCGTTCTCGTCTTACAGAGGCGGCTGCAGGCGCCTACGGACGCCCGCTCAACACCCTCCACAAGGCAAGAACGGGTAAGAGGTGCGGGGACGGGGGACGCATATTGCTCAGGGCTTTAGGAGATTCCTTTCTGCATGTAATACTTATTCATCCTTGACTCACCATCAGGAACTCAACAAAATATTTTTTTACGACCTTGATTTTTTCAATCTAGATGAGGTAACAAATAATTGTCCACTATCGTTACGTTGGTGTGCCAGTTCAAATGATTAACTCCCGGCACCGTGATCAGATGCAGTCTGCCCGTCTCGTCCAGTTTCTTTAAACCAATGCGATCTTCTGTGTATATCGCTTGCTCTCTCATTTCTATCACCGTCTCGTTCCCTAAGTCGTAGTAACCGAATTGGCTGGAAAGTAAACAACATAATCGTTAGTAAAATCATAGTTGCCTTACCTATTGTATTTTGCAGGATTTTTAGGGTCCAGTGCAGGGCAATGGGGGCCCATTTGAAATAAATTATTTGAAAGGAAACGGAGATATCATATAAAATGTTGTCTCATATGGCTCTATACTCCATTTGGTTAGGTATTTAAATAAATGTAAACAATCTTGACATGTCTTTTTATTGAAATATACACTTTATAAATCAATACCTTTGCAAATTGCAAAGTAATTATGTAATTTATAATTTATAACATAATTACTTTGTAATAAATATATTTTATTGAAATAAATACAGGACACAATAATTATGACATGTCAAGATTTTTTACATTTATTTAAATACCTAACCAAATGGAGTATAGATAACCCTAAGAGATAATCCTCCTAATCTTAGTACCAAAATCAGTTGTGTAGTTTGGGGGCGAGGTCCTTTTAGTTCTGAAAAATTATGTCGTATTTTTTCATATTTTTTCACCTTACAAACCTACATTACCACAAACATTTTAATTCAAAAATTAGCTAAATCGCTCCTGTAATACAGAAAATGCTAAAATGATATGTAAAAAAATCCAGAATAATTCACCTGCTTTGCCAAGGCGTGATGACATTGTCACTGGGTCCACCGATAAGCACCAACTTTTTCAACTTCAGTAAGTTAGACTTGAAATTTTCAGATTCTGCTGATCTAAAACAACCAAAACACATATTTAACATAATATAAATAAATAAAAAATATTTGTACGAACATTCATACTCGGAACACCTACGCTTCCTAAATATAAATAGATACTAAAAAGATTTTTTCCAAAAATAAAAAAGATTTTTATCTAGAATCTTTAAAATACATCCAAATATAGAAAGAATGACAAAAACAAAACAAAAAAATTGTACAACATTGATAAAAAGAACAGGTTCCACCGAGATTTGAACTCGGATCGCTGGATTCAGAGTCCAGAGTGCTAACCATTACACCATGGAACCGGCTGACGAGAACTCCGAAATTAACGAGCTAGTTCTGAAACACGATTAACATGTTCTTATCAAAATGTTGCCATACTGGAATAATTCGAATATAGTAATTTTCTTATTTTTAATTTTTAACACTTCCACATCTGGTAAATTACTTCCAATTTATTATAAATAGATAAGAATTATGTAGTGAACCAAGTAAATACAAACGAAATAAGAAAAGATAAAACGAAATATAAAAAAAACTTCAAGCTAAACAAACTCCTCAGTCTGTGATATGTTATCACAGCATCTGCTGTGATAACATATCACAGCAGATGCTAAATTTCAAATATTTTAAGGGGTAATTCAGTCCATCATTTTTAACAAATTTTTATTAATAAATGTAAACCTTACACAGTTTGAAAAATAATGGAAAATCACGTCTAGAGACCGCGATAGATGGAAACAAAGAGGGGAGGCTTTTGCCCAACGATGAGACCTATTATAGCTAACGAAAAAAAAAAAGTAAACCGAAATACGAAAAAAATTTTGAGGTTCTCATACATATCGAAGAAGTCACGTGATGTCGTTATAGTAAAAAAATCGTATTTAAACATAAGTACTTACGTTTATTGGGAAATGTTGTTCAGAATGATGGACTGAATCACCCCTTAAAATATTCTACATAATTCTTCTCTTCTTCAAATTATATTCTACAAAACAGTATAACTAGCGGTTTCGCTAGTTAAGCCACTCCGGGTGTGGCCCGCACTTGGATGGGACCACAAGTGGCGTCAAAAATTCTCGAGCCCACCATGCTTCGGAAGGAACATCAAGCCGTTGATCCCAGCTGTCATCATTGTATGGCAGTCGTCTAGCTAAGTCAAAAGCCATTAGGCAGCTTAAAAAATCACTAATCTTGGCAACTTCACACGAAAAATATTTATGAAACTAGGCATCATGAAAATTATAACAACACTAACGTTGGCAACTTATAAAAGAAAAATATAAAAATAAAAATACTCACGGCAAATGATTATTTATGTAAGGCAAGTACACACTATAGGATTCGTACAGAGCCTGGTGGTACGGATCATTCCAGTAGTTTCCAACTGAGGTGTGCTGGCCTACTTTAGAGTAGAACAGCTCGTAGACGGTGTCTTTGACGAGGCCAGGGAATACTAGGTGCAAGAATCCAGCTGGAAATTGATTAAGTAAAATTTATTAATACTATGCAAATATTAAGAACTAGCTTATGCCTGCGAATTATCATATATTATAAGAAGAGAGGGTTTATGATTTGTTTCTTCCAGACCAGCATGAATGACCGTAGGCTGTTTTACTGATTACTGTGTTTATTTTTGATCAAAATATTTTATATAAAACAATAATAACACTGAAAAGAATTGTTTTTCGTTACACTAACAGCAAAAAAATTGACATCTGACTATATCTTTCTCACGCGCGAGACCTAATAGCAGTGACGTCAAGAGCGCTGTACGTGCATCCTTTTTTTATTACTTGACAGTTTTACCTTCCATCAGATTTTAAAAAATTATAACCTGCTTATATTTGTGCTAATAGGGCCACTCCAAGTCCTCCCGTGGGTGTCGTAGAGGCAATACCAGTATTTATTCTGTGGTGAGGTGAATTAGGAATACAAGCTGAACAAAGCTTATAAACATCAATAAGACCTCTCCAACCCGGCCAGCGTGGAGAGAGTAGGCCAAGTCCTCTGGCTGCTCTGGCCAGTGTGGCTCTGGTGGTGCAGAGAGGGGCGTGCTCCTGCAGTGGAGACAGTAGGACCTGATGATGATGATGAACCTTATTTTTGGGTAGATTAAAAAAATCATTATAAAAATATCTTATAAATAATATTGAATAACAAAAATAATTTATTAAAATACTGTATTAATCCCCATTAACCCTTTCACCGCAAGACTTTATTATATCAGTTGTCGTGCCCCAGCGCGAGGCGAAATCTAAAATATATACCTACAACCAAAAAGTCATGTGGATACTTAAGTTATGTGCAATACGAACAGTAATTTTTTGTCGGATATATCTGACCGTCGCGAAATGGGCACAACAATGTTTGTCAGATAAATCCGACGTTTGCGGTGAAATGGTTAATACGGTATTTTATTCAATTATTATAAGTAGTAAGACTGTTAGTTACCTCCATATTGGCCAGCTTGTGGTGAGCTGAGCGAGATGAACGTGTCCACAGTGATGTTTGCGAATGTCTGGATTATGCCCCGCGCCACGAGGCCGCCTTGGGAATATCCTGCAATTGGGTAGATGACTGGGTCAAGAAATGAATTATTCAGTACAGTTCATAAACTAAAACGTCACCAAATAGTGTCATTTTTCATTGATCATATCCATTTTCAACGTGATTTTAGATTCATGAATGCAGGAAAAGACTGCTATTTGACTTCAAAAAAGTATATTTTTTCTTATTTCATGCAAATTTGTTAACGTATTATCTAACGCACTCGGCTATACGGTATTTTAACGCAGTAAAAAAAATATACATCACAACATTTTTATCCATAAAGGGGCAGACAGTTCCGCAAGAACCAAAGGCCACTTTTAGCATGTACATAGATGGATGAGGAGAAAGGAGAAATCAAACCAAAATAGTGATGGATTGCTAACCACATCACTTACTAACATGATTAAGATTCTCGCCTATTCCCTTGATCGGCTTTTACGATCTGCAAGAGAAGACAAGCAGCTGGTACACTCTACGTTATTTTCTTTTCTTCCAGCATGAAAGATTACAGAACAATAGGCACTATACATATAATTATCACATCAGTATAACTGATAAGTTTGCTTCCTCAAGAGACAGTATTATATCAATATTATACAATGTCCTTTTTAATTAAGTACAAATATTTTAAGGGGTGGTTCAGTCCATCATTTTGAACAAATTTTCCCAATGAATGTATATCGAAATAAGAAAAAAAATTTTTAGGTTCTCATACGAATCGAAGTAGTCACGTGATATCATTACAATGGAAAATGAAAAATTTTTTTTCGTATTTCGATATACATTTATTGGGAATAGTTGTTAGGAATGATGGACTGAATCACCTCTTAAAATATTTGTACTTAATTAAAAAGGACATTGTATATTGTTATAAAAGACTGACTATTCGTCATGTTTACACACATTCTTAACAACGATATTCTGCTTCAAACAATATCAAATAAAACAAACATCCTCATTGTTAGTACTTGTAACACAAATGGTGAAATACTTTCAAATAAGAATTTTAAATTCAATGAATCATTAACCACTGCCGCAGAAAAGAAGGTAATGGTGAAATAAAAGCCAATGTACCGCAGATGACCTTAGACCTACCAGCTGGTCAAATAACCTAAGCACGGTAGCAAGATAACAACCTGAATTGGATCATTTCCAATAAGAATATAATTTCAATTTTATTAATGACATGTTCTTTATTCATAATTATGACATACAACGACGGCAATGCATTTTCAGTCCACGTGCCTAAAAGTTGACATCTACAGTGCAGTTTGTTGTTGCTTCTACCACTTGCGCTTAAGAAGCGGCATCAAACTTAGCTGTTAGTAAATCATCAATCTATTATAGAATCGAAAGAATAATTGATAATTATAAAGATATACAACTATCCAAAGAAAATGACTATGACTCTAAGTCTTTTTGAAGATCCTTGGGGACTTCTTTAAGCTACTTATCATAATCAAGGGTCCCAATCATAATCATAACATAGAACAACCAATGTATACATACCTATAATATTAATTCCCTCAGGATGTTGGGATGATATATTAGCAACATCATTTCCTATCTCCAACACTTGATGCCACATGGTCTCCAAGCTCGACCAGCCCTCAAACCGGTTCACATTGTAAACAATTGTCCCAGGATGTTTCTGTAAAATATAAAACACGCACCATAAAGAAGGTTACTCATTTGTGGTTTCATAAAACAATATTTTTTGCAATTTTCAGGTAAATATTTTTTTATTTTATTTTTTATTTAGCTTTCATTTGCTAAGAAATTTGTCATTTGCTTTTTCTTAAAAATTACAACGGATTTCGGCGGCGTATCTTGCGATACGAAAACGTTCCAGTTTTTTCCTCTCTTCTCTTATTTTGGTTATTCTGTACCTTAATGAACCTGATGTTTTTTTTATAGTTAAATATATGTACCTACTGTTAGTGTTTGTTATACACTGTAACATAATACAAAATTAATTTTTCAACTATTCATAAAATGTAAGCATCTGATCAAATATAGTCAGAATGGGTGCTTAATTTTGTTTTTCAGATGTCACTATTATTTTTTATGGAATTCTATTAAGGCCATACCCAAATTTTCCGGGGTCCAGTGGCGCCGCCATTTAAAATAAATCATTTAAAAGGAAACGGAGATATCAATTAAAATTGTGTCTTGGTCAAGTTCTAGATACCCATTCAAAGTATTTTTTAAACTACTTTTTGTAGTTTAAAGTGAGAACGTGAAGCTTTTCTACGCACATTTGCGAAAAACGGCCACTTTTAGCTAATGTGCGTAGAAAAGCTTTACGTTCGCACTTTAAATTATAAACAGTAGTTCATAAAATAGTTTTAAAGGTTATCTAGGGCTTGACCAAGACACAATTTTGAATGATATCTCCGTTTCCTTTTAAATGATTTATTTCAAATGGCGGCGCCACTGGACCCCGGAAAATTTGGGTATGGCCTTAATATCAATTTAAAATAATAGACTGGAAAAGGAGCACTCAGTCAAATTAAGCTGGATGCAGGCAGGTCGTTTTTGATCGGTCATTCCTCCGCTGTGGTGCTTTGGAGCTTGATAAAAAGCGACATACACACATCATCATCATCATCATCATTTCAGCTGCATCACATCCACTGCTGGATATAGGCCTCACCCAAAGATTTCCAAAATAACCGATTAAGAGTGGCCTGCATCCAGTGCTTTCCAGCAACCTTGGTCAGGTCATCTGACCACCTTGTAGGTGGGTGCCCTACACTGCGCTTGCCAGTATGTGGTCATTACATCTTAATTTCTTTTAGGATAGATGCAAGACTTAAGGGTATGTAACCTTCCTATTTTTATCCCCTGTTAATGTATTAGGTTCCTATGACTAGTAAGAGTAAAGCAGCTGGTAATAAAATAAATAAATATAAATATATAGAGACAAATTACACTGATTGAGCTAGCTCAAAAGTAAGTTTGTAAGTAAAGTAACTTGTGTTATGTGTTGCTTATGGGATACTAACTCAATACAATCTAATACATTTAAAATTAATTTTGTTACAGGGTGGAAAATACTTTTCTTTTTTTCTTAAAAAAATAAACAATTTAGAAATAGAAATAGAAAAATCTTTATTCAGCGATAAATTATTTAACATGTTATACGTAACGAAGGGCACATTTCGTACTGTAAAATCATAATACATACTCCATAACTTTACCTAAAACGACTAGATTACATTACATACCTCTTTTATTCTATACATTATCATCTCCATACTAGGACTTCCTGTCATTACTCCATGAATAAGAACCACGGGTTTATACGTATAAGTATAGCTTACACACAGTAAAAAGCAAATAGTAACTATTTTCAAAAACATATTGGCTTATTTCTACACTGAGAACAAAGAAAACACTGCAATGAACTGGGTTGTTAAAATCTAACACATGATATTTTTTTTATTTGTAACTGCGTCGTACGTATTTCGCAGATGAATGGAAGGTCATTTATTACGTAAATCAAATCCTTTCTGTTATTAAATTACAAAACAACTTTTGTTGATAAAAAGGAAGATAAACAATGAAAAATGATAACACAGACACAGCTGTGTCACACAGCAGACGCAATCGCAACAGCTGATTAAAGTGTTGCCAATTTATGGTACATAAAAACTACCATGTTGAGATATTAACCATGCCATGAAGTTAGGGGGTAAATAAAACGCGGCAATTTTAAAAATCATTGTAGAAATGTCGTCCGTCAGGCCGTCACTGCACTGCGTGCGCTGTTCAGCTATTCTATACTAAACTACAATAGGTAACTAAAAAATTAAATTTACTTTCACCTACACCGGGTGGTTTGGTTTCCGGCGTGTAATAGGACTTTATAGGACATCTTTATTGCTCTTCTTGGTACATCTTACTTGTCAGCACGGAACTGCATTTTTCTATGCTGCTATCCATTTCGCTAACGCTTAGAATGCTATATCATCGGCCGTACTACATAGCGTTTCGTCAAGTGAAATTCAACCCATAAGGAGGGAATACACATTATTATACATGCCTGTTGCACAAAATCATGCCTATTACGAGTCAGAACGGTAAGAGTCGCCGTGTGGTTTCCAGCAGAGTAGAATTAGAATAGGGCCACTTCAAGTCCTCCCGTGGATGTCGCAGAAGGCAACTTAGGAAATACAATCTAAACAAAAGCTTATAAACATCAATGAGTCTTCTCCAACCCGTCTGGCCTGGCCAGTGAGGAAAGTGTAGGCCAAAATCCTCCGGCTGCTCTGACCAAGTATGCCACTGGTAGTACAGAGAGGGTCATACTCCTAAAGTGGAGAAAGACCTGATGATGATGACAAGTCAAAACGAGCTCCTGGTATGTCTAACTAGCTTCTGCCCGTAACTCGCATGCCAGTACCAAGCATGCCAGGAGATCGCAGCTTGTTTCATTTTTTTCCCTTGCGGGGAAGCGGGGAGTAGGCTTGCATGCCAGGCAAAACGTGTTTGCCAGACTGTAGCTAGCAGGCTTTTTGTCTTGGACTTCAGTGTTATTGACCGAGAGAGCGAAGCGAGCGAAGCGAGCGAAGCGTCTCAGTTTCGAGATTAGCCAAAAAATATTTTGTCCGTCTGTCTGTCTGTATGTCTGTTCTCGCCAACAGGTCGCATTTCTTAACCGATTCTCATGAAATTTTGTAAGCAGGTTCAGCAACTTAATAGAATTTTTTTGTCGAGCCAGTTTTTCGATTTTTTTCAAAATGGCGGAAATATGGGGGTTTAAAATTTTAAAACTGTCATATATCCGCCATTTAAAAATATTTTCAAAAATGTAATTTGACTTTTTTGTTGCCATTATGAAAACATTTTTTTTTTATTTGAATAACTTTTTTGTCTGAACAACTTTTTTATACGTTATACTTAAACGGATTGAGGGTGACTATTAGAATCAGCTCTCAGAGTGCACCTGATTCTAATATTGAATAATAGATAGTGAATGAATATTAAATAAAAGATATTTTATTTAAAAACAGTTATCATCAAATTCACAGTTTTTTCCAAGATGACAGTATATGAGTGACAAGTTTCAAAAAAACAATAAACTCTTTTTCTTGAAACAAATATAAATTAGTAAAGAGGTTTAAACACTTCTCTTCAACACTCCTCCTTAATTTACATTCTCTTTGTCACTCGGCCATCATAGCTCAGCCATCTATCTTCCATCAATCACATAACACCCATATTTTGTATACACCATTCAAATTTCCCTTTCAAAAGAGGTTTGGTCAATGCATCAGCAACCATTCGAGTTGTCTCTACATACTCAAGATTGATGATCCCATTCTCAACTGCTTCTCTTATAAAATGATGGCGTACATCAATGTGTTTTGTTCGTTGATGGTGCACAGGATTTTGTGCAATCGCAATAGCGGACTGACTATCACTAAAGATCTTCATTGGCTCTGGAGTAGTTTCAGTAACCTCGGCAATAAATCTTCTGAGAAAGATTGCTTCTCTTGCTGCCTCGGATAGTGCAACATACTCAGCCTCAGCTGTTGAAAGGGCTACAGTTCTTTGCTTCTTGCACTCCCATGACACTGCAGCTCCTCCTGTCCACTTGAAGATCAGCCCACTAAATGACTTCCGGTCATATGTGGTCGCATGGCTCGCATCTGCGAAACCCAACACCTTCTCCTTTCCTGAAGCCTGATACTTCAAACCAAGAGTTTTAGTACCCTTCAAATACCTCAGTACCCTTTTAGCAGCTGACCAATGCTGTTCTGTATAACAGCTGTTAAATTGACTAAGATTGGTCACAGCATAACTTATGTCTGGCCTCGTGCACACGGACAGGTACATTAGTGACCCTATCAGGTTCTGGTAAGGAATCCTTAGATCCGGTTGATGTTCTGGTCCTGGTTTCTCTAATTTTTCACCAAGAACCGATGGTGTTGATGCACTCTTGCAGTCAGTCATACCAAACAGGTCTAGGATCTTCTCAATATATTTATGTTGATCCACTTTGATTCCATTTTGATCCTGAGAAATGTGCATACCAAGAATAAGGTCTGCCTTCCCTAGATCCTTCATTTCAAATTTAGACATAAGGTCTTTTTTGACGCTTTGCAACTCATTTGCATTGTTCCAAAAAATTAGCATGTCATCTACATACACTGCCAATATAATGACATTTTCGCCTTTAGACCTGGTATAAACACATGGTTCATTTTTAGAACGTTTAAACCCTAGCAATAACAGTTCCTTGTTAAGCTTTTGATTCCAGGCTCTAGGAGCCTGCTTTAACCCGTAAAGGGACTTCTTTAAAAGACAGACATAGTCTTTTCCTTTTTCTTCGAAACCTTGCGGCTGCTTCATGTAGACCGTCTCTTCTAAATTTCCATTTAGAAACGCTGTTTTTACGTCCATTTGGTCTATCTTTAAGCCAGCTCCGGCTGCGTATGCCAATAGGGTTCTAAGTGAGCTATGTCTCACTACCGGCGAAAACGTTTCGTCGTAGTCTATGCCACTTCTTTGACTAAACCCTCGAGCAACCAGTCGCGCTTTATACCGCTTCCTATTCCCCCCTTCATCTTTGATTCTAAATAACCATTTTGAATCAACGATGTTATGGTGTGAATGCGGTGGCTTTACCACAACCCATGTACTATTCTTCTTTAAAGCATCAAGCTCTTCCTTTATAGCTTTCTTCCACTCCTTGCCATCAGAGCGGGATAGAGCTTCCTCAATTGTTTTCGGGTCACCAAGATCCATTGGTGTTTGAACAGCTTGGTAAAGAATAAAGTCTGGAAACTCTCTTTGTTTCCTATCTCTCAGTGGGTACCTTCGTTCACTCTCTATGGGAACATTTTCAATGGTTGAAGTTGGTTCAAGTTCACAATCTTCAAACTCTTCAATATCAGTGTCTTGCCAACCCGTATCTAGTTCTGACTCTGTCAATATCTCTCTATTGTTCTCTACTTCCTGAGCTGGTGGTACTCTTACCTCTGAGGTGCTCACCTCAGGTCCTGCAGCTTCTGTAGAGGTTACTATTATAGGATTTGTGGTTTTAACTACTTCCTCCGAAAAGTTATGGATTACATCCTCCAGGTTCTCTTTTATTGGCTCTTCTTTATGTTTTTGATTTTCAAAGAATATAACATCTCGTGCTTTGAATACAGCTCCATTCTCAGGGTCGATAAGCCGATATGCTTTGGCGTTATCACAATATCCAACATGAATAAGCTCTCTGCTCTTTGGATCCCACTTTTTTCTTTTCTGGTCTGGAATGTGCATAAAGGCTTTGCACCCGAAAGTTTTGACCATACTCAGGTCGCACTTTTTTCCTGACCACTTCTCTTCAGGAGTCATATTCTTTACCGCAACTGTTGGAGATCTGTTCTTCAAAAATACGGCAAAGTTGACAGCTTCGGCCCAGAATTTTCTCGGTAAACCAGCCTCTTGAAGCATGCTCCTAGCTTTCTCGCAAATCGTGCGGTTTGCACGTTCAGAAACTCCATTCTGCTCTGGCGTATACTCAACTGTCACCTGGTGCTGGACGCCATGTTGTTTTAGGTAGCCATCCATCCTTTTATTGACGTACTCTGTGCCATTGTCAGTGCGCAAGATCTTCATCTTTTTGCCACTCTGATTTTCAGCAAACGCCTTAAACTCTAAAAATTTTTCAAAAACCTCACTCTTGGATTTGAGAAAATAAATAAAAGTTTTACGCGTAAAGTCATCAATAAACGTCAAAAAATAATTGCTACC
This sequence comes from Acrobasis consociella, assembly GCA_963555685.1. Lineage (NCBI taxonomy): Eukaryota > Metazoa > Arthropoda > Insecta > Lepidoptera > Pyralidae > Acrobasis > Acrobasis consociella. Next base: position 4,849,676 of record OY743106.1, read on the forward strand.
GCCTATAGAAGGTTCACTCATAATGCCACAAAGATCCGAGTGTACAATTTCTAAAACCTCCTTTGCCCTTGTAGCACCAGTCTTTTTAAACGGTTGTCTTGTTTGTTTTCCCATTACACATGATACACACTCGAGTGTAGAAGTAGTATTTGGAAAACTTACCCCTGTCGCCATTTTATCTCTTAGAAGTTTGAGGTTACGCATACCAAGATGTCCCATCCTCCGATGCCATAACATCAGTTGGTCTCCTTCTGTTGTTACAAGAGCAGAACCCTGAGAAGCAGATTTAATTTTATAAACTCCTCTTTCTTCCACACCTTTTATAACAGGCTTGCCTCTTACCTCACATTCGTCACTTCTAAAAATGCCGCAACCGCTTTTTGAAAAAATAACTACATGACCCTTCCTTACAATCGCGCTCACGCTCAATAAATTAGCTCGTAACTCTGGCACATACGTAACATCACTAATAGACAACCCTGACTCACATACTACTGTACCCATACCTTGACCAAGGACCTCATTACCGTCTGCACATGTGACTCTCAAGCATTGAGGAGTGTTGTTGAGATCTCTGAACCATTTCCTTAGATTAGTCATATGGTTTGAAGCTCCAGAGTCGATTATCCAATCTTCTGACTGGGGCTTCGTCGCTGTTCCCAACGCATACGCCTGCATTGCTTCCTTTTTAGTCTTTGGATTTTGTGGACACTGCTGCGCTTTATGTGGTCCTTCACAAATAAAACATTTAATTTTTCTCTTCTTGGGTATGTTCTTACCCCCCTTTTGTTTATTTGCTATTAATGCTGTTGGTTGGCCTACACTCGAGCTAGCCATATGGGTATCCTCCATTTGAAAAAGCTTCGTTTTCACATAATCAGTAGTAAGTTCAATGTTGCTATTCTCTATTGCTAATCTCATTGGTTGAAAATTTGCAGTAAGGCCTTGAAGTAATAACGCAGCTAATAATTCGTCATCAACCTCTTTTCCAATATCTGCAAGCTCTTGAGACGTCGCCATTACATTTGTTACATATTCTCGTACCGTTGAGAATTGCTCAAGTTTAAAGCTCACTAATTTTGTAAGGAGCCTGCATCTATTATTTAGGCCCTTATCCTCAAATGCTTTCTTGAGAGCTTCCCATGCTTCTTTTGCAGTTTTTGCCTGACGCAGATGAACAAGGCATTGTGGCTTTACCATGATGCATATTTTGGCCTTTGCTTTTTGATCTCGTTGAATGCCTTGCGCGTCGGTTGCACTCGGTTCTACACTTGTATACTGCCACAAGTCCTGCTCTATGAGCAACATTTCCATGTAAAACTTCCATGTAGCATAATTACTTGAGCCATCAAGTTTCTCTAAACTAGTCATTGTGCTACTCACACTACATGAATTCTGTGAATAACTGGTATCTCCTCCTCCGGGAATGCCATTGTTCCTGTTTTCATTCGACATCATGCTGGGTACATAACCTATTAGAATCAGCTCTCAGAGTGCACCTGATTCTAATATTGAATAATAGATAGTGAATGAATATTAAATAAAAGATATTTTATTTAAAAACAGTTATCATCAAATTCACAGTTTTTTCCAAGATGACAGTATATGAGTGACAAGTTTCAAAAAAACAATAAACTCTTTTTCTTGAAACAAATATAAATTAGTAAAGAGGTTTAAACACTTCTCTTCAACAGTGACTCGCGGAGTCTAGCTGACTAAGCCGTAACGGATATACAATACAAATCTTCTTACAAAATATACTGAAACTATTTAAGTGTGAATTCAGTTCGGGTTACTGAACAACTTTCTTAAAAATACATATCTCCCCTGGGGTCCATGAAGTAATTTCTCTGAATAACTATTATGGTTATTATTTTGAGTTTCATATGTAGTTCTATAAATTTTATCATATTTAACCGACTTTAAAATAAAAGGGTTTTGCTTATTTACGATTAGTTTTTTTTTTCAGTTTTTGCTTATTTTGATTGATTGTTGGCTTGTTTATTAAATTTAGCAATTTTGTTGAGCGAACTTTCGTTTAATCGATATCCCTGCTTGTCTGTGCTTCTGTAGTAGTATTAGTGATTATGCCACGAACTAACAAGAGATCAACAGCAACCAAAGCCCGCGAAGTAGCTTTACGAAGAGAGCAAGAAACTAATGAGCAGCGGCATAGAGCCATGGCAATACAAATAAACATTTAAACGAAAACCCATTAATAGTTTTCTGGTTTTTTCAACAACGAGTTGACTTTGTCATTTGAAAAATGATAGGTCATTTTTCGGTGAAAGACTACTGGTACAGAACTGAATTTTAGCATCACGGTAGACTTCATATCCATGTGATGTATGGTAGGAAGGTGCTCCTGACATTTCAGAGCTAGATCGAATGTCATTTGAAGAAAGGGCTGTGATTGGCAACTATTTTGGAAATTTGGTCACAATCATGAATCCGCATATCGGTAAACCTGCACCGATTATTTATCCAAATCAGGTACATTATTCTGAAATAATAATCGCGAGGTCTAAGTTCGTGGCGAACTACTAGTATTTATTACATGTTAAATAACTTTATTATTTAAGAATCCCCTTACCCTAGACTTCTTCATACAAACGTAGTCTACGCTTAATTTTGAAACCACATGTCAGATTCCGCTAAAAATTGGTAATTGTAAAGAAATTGCAATTATCTAGATTTATAACTGGTTTCCACAATAAAATTATGAACTGTAAAGAAAATATAACGATTTAGAAGTTTCCCATACTGATGGTCAAAAATGATATAAAACACTATATTTCATTTCAAGTTCATATTTTTACAGTAGGAAACCAATTATAACCCTAGATAATTACAATATCTTTGAAATCACAAAATTTTGCCGAAATCGGACATGTCGTTTTGAAATAAAAAGTAGATTACGTTTGTATGGAAAGTTGTTTTGGTTTAGGGTAAGGGGACTCTTAACACGCTGTTCATTGTGTTGTGTTGTGCTTGTGTGGCACGCCACTGGTACGTACAAACTTGTTTCTAGAAACTAATATGCCACCAGCAGGCATGGCATGTGTATCAATATTAATCATTACCTACTTCACGGAATACCAGTAACCAGCATGCTGGTTTACTAGCACATATGCACCTGACATGCCATTTACAGGCGTGTGTATCACGACGGGCTTTACATTCCTATCCTACTACGACCGCACAACGATGAAGAGAAAAACCTTTGAAAATGGAAGTGCTATTTGAAAATGGAAGTTTCTGGGCACGCGCAAAGAGTACTGTAATATAATTGGGCACGCGTAGACTTTGCACTGAACAACAGTACAGTGAACAAATGTCGCAGCATCCAAGCAACATCCTCTAAAAAGTATAAACCGCGGTATTAATGTCACTGTCAATATTAGACATCTGTCAATGTCATTGTCATCAGTGCCTGAATAAAGTTAGGTGTGTTTACTGAAGTTCACTCCACGTGTGTTTATTTGTGAATTTACATTTTTCATAAAACATTAAATTAATTGAGCACGGGCTTAGAAATAATTAATGAGCGTTTTCTCACTTTTTTCTTGCATATATAGGTAAGTTTTTATAATTTCAGAAATAACGATAGTTTCATAGGTTATTTCGGCTAATGGTTTTGATCCTAAAAGTAAGTAAAAAACAGTTTTAATTTACATTTCTCTGAGACAATTCTATTATACCTTTCCAGAGAGTAGTTACTCGTAATTTGTCATGGCCGCTACATCGTTAGCGGAGCAGCTTCAGCGGCTCTCTGTCCCACAGTCAACTATTTACAAAGATGTCAAGAAACGGGCATCGCTGCTATTTGAACCGAAGGAAGCGGCTTTGAAAGACCGCGACACGTTCTACGAGATCGGCCGAAGCGGCCTTCAAGAGCTAATCACCTTGTACGAAGGATTTCGAGTATACGAAGACACACTCTTCAACCTGTCTTCAAAGGACTTCGAAAGGGCCGTAGAGACAAAAGAAGTGAACCAAAACTTGGACCGAGATATTGAGAAGTTCCTCCTGCAGTTATCACCTTATTTTTTGCTACAATCTGCTCATAAAGCATTGGAATGGCTGGTGAACAGATACCAAATCCATCAGTATAATCAAGACATGATCATGGCCCTGATTCTGCCGTATCATGATACAAAAATCTTCATCCGATTTGTGCAGATTATGGATATCAAGTCTAACAGATGGAGCTGGCTAGCCCCTATTCAAAAGGAAGGCATACCGTTAGCTAATCAAGTATGGTATAACCAATGTGTCTCCAATATTAGCACATTGAAATTTATTGCCGATGTTACAGTTAAATATGTTGATGAGTTTGGCGAGAGGGCATCTTATCTTAATACGGTATTTACATTCTTCTGTCAAACGGCAATCGGAGTAATCTATGCGAATAAGCAAATCTCGGAGCCTTTAGTAACAGCTCTACTGCCGACCATAATGAAAGCTGTGGTATCACCAATTATAGATTTCCGAGCTTCATCGTACATGATCCTTGGATTCCTATTCACGAAAGCGTCACTTAAGAAAGAGACTTTAGATGAAATAACAGGAAAATTGTTATTTACAGAGCTACCAATAACATATGACATTGTTATGTTGATAACTTTGATGTATGCACATCAGACACATGTTAAGAAGATGTCACTTTCGATTCTTTTTGATATTTCCGCTGACATCATGACGGTGCTGTGCGGACATTTGAAGATGTGTGTGGAGAATAAGCAGAATATTTTACCATTTACTCTCGCCTTTCTATCGAGTGTCCTAACTGTCATACAGAAAGACAATGAGGACTTCATAAGATTTAGTCAACTGCCCATAATATTTTTTGAGGAGGTAGATTTGAAGAATCAACATCCAGAAAAAGTTATTAGGTAAGAATACTTGGATGATTTACAATATTTACTTGGGTGATTAATGTCAAAAGGCTATTACATCTTTACAAAACTCAAAAGCTATATAACATATCAGTGAGTCCATTATGTTAAATGTGTTTTTCATCTTTACAAAATTCAAAAGACATATTTAACATATCAGTGAGTCCATTATGATAAATGTGGCTTTTGAGTTTTATTGTACTAGAGCCTGTCTACCCTATTAGAGACAAATACATGACAATGCATGCATTAGAATTAGAGGAGTCCTACGTAGCAGTATTAAGTACCAAGTTAATTTGTTATGCAAATAAAAAAGAACCCCGACTGTCAAGAATGCCATCTAGTTGTGACTTGTTATCTGTAGCACCATTAACTATTTGCTAGAGAAACACCCTGACTAAGTTAACCCTCAAAAACTTAAACATCTGAACCGATTTTTACTAAGCATAACCACTGCAAGGTTAACCAAAGCAAGTTTGCTTTCACGTAAAAAAACGGCATCGAAATCGGTCTATCCGTTCGATCGATACAATGCCACAGACAGACCTACAGACTTTTTAACACCCCTCTTCTGTCGGGGGTTAAGGGGTAAATATAACATTGACAAAAACTGAGTGACTATTACCTGTTTTTGTGAGTTGTTGAGTACCTTATCTTCACTAATAGCTGTCAGATTTTTCGACTTACCTTAAGGCATCTGATACATACATACATACTATCATGTCTTTATCCCTAACGGGGCAGACAGAGCATTTGGAGTCTTGCGGCTCTAAGCAGACAGTACCCAGGTCCGCAACACTCAAAGGCCATATTTAGCGTGATGGGTTGCTAGCAGCATCGCCTATTAATATGTTTCGCATTTTCGCCTAGTCCCTCGATCGGCTTGTACGATTTTCGCGGGAAGAGAAGCAGCTGGCACATTCTAAGATTTTTCTTTTCTCCCAGACCAGCATGGAAGACAAGGCATCTGATGTAGCTTAATAAATGTTATCTGGTGAGAACAGTAATTTTTACACACTAGCGCAAGTGCCCTAGAAGCAAACACACAAATAAGGAAGTTTCCAACAACTCGAATCAGATTTTTTCTAAACGTCAAAGCAAACATTTTCTATGAGATTTGTATGAAGTAAAGAGTAATGACGTCATAGCCCCTCGGAGTCAAATATCGCTGTTGATATTAGCTTTTCCACGAAAATAAATCTAGAATCACATTGAAAATGGATATGCTCAATTGTTTAGTTCTATTAACCCGGGAAACTTTCTGATAATTGATATTTTTATCAGTTAACTATTTTGATTATTTTGATATGAACTTTAATGAAATGTTTGTGATAATTACAGGTGTGTCTTAAGTGCATTCAAAAAGAAGACTACAAAACCTAAAACTGACGATGAAAGTGATCTCGAGATAATAGAAGACGACGCGTCATTCTCCATGAAAGTATTACAATGGTATTCTCTCCTGCTCAAAAACCTAGAAACCAAATACCCTCAGGCATTTGATGAAGTTATCAAAGAGATTATGAGCTCTGATAGCAAATTATCTTTAAAAAAACGCACCAATTTATCACGAATCTTAGGATTCAAGCCATCTGTTGCCCACAAAATAGGCGACACTTATCTATTTGAACATTTGAACCATATTAATCCTGATATTAGAGTTCAAGCAGTGAAGTACATAGGAAAGGAGTTTGCAGCTCTTATAAAAGAAAATCCTGAATTTGTGAAAGATTCTATTATCAACAGATTGAATGATGATCATGTAGAAGTAGTTAATGCTGCTTTAGACCTGCCAAACGAGTATTTAGAAAATGTGTTCAATGAAATTGACTTGGCCAATGCATTTGTTAATATTGTCTCTAAGACTTCTGAAGACTGGGTCTTAGTAGTCACGAAAGCAATATTGAAATTCTGTTCATTGCCTATGTTACCTGTTAATCAAGATACGGTACTCGCTATTTTACCTCATCTGTTTCCTCATGATGAAGTTTTTGCTGAAATCACATGGCAGATCATCAACTCATGTTGGGGCAAAAAATTTGACCTCACAAAGAATTTAAAATTGAATGAAACGCACAGAGATAATGCTGAAGTTTTAAAACATTTAGTTTATGAAGCTCTTTTTAGTGCTCAAGATACAAATTTTAATCATATAATTGATGATATTCAATTGAATAAGTCAAATACGCTTGCTGTATACATGTTTCTATTACTAAAGACTTGTTCATTGAAAGAGCTTAAAGTTGAAGAAATAATCAAAGTATTTGATATACTCCTAGAATCAGTTGAAAACAGAGTAATAATAGCTAGCATAGAGTACAAAGGCTTTTCTGTGAAAAATATAACAGAGTTTATTGATTTAGCTAAACAGGATAAAGTTCTTTTTGAAGTAGTCGAGTATATATTTCTAAAAATTATAGAAGCCATGAATGTCCAGGGAATTACAAAACCGTGGTGTGATATTTATGCAACACCAAATACAATTCTCGTCAGAAGATTGTATGAAATTTTTATTACTGGATGTGGCATTTCTACCTACGAGAAGAATTATGTAAATCTTCTAAAATCACTTTTATCGAAACTTTGTAAAAATAGTAAAGAAAAGTTTGAATTTCTGGCTAATTTTGCATGTGGACATATTTTGTATGCAACTGACCCAAAAGATGTCATTGATCCACAACTTCAACTGAAGACTATAAAATTGTTAAACAACTACTGTGGCGCTCAAGTAGATTCTACGTGGTTGTATGAATCAGATACTCTCATTTTGATGATAATGTTTAATTTGAATAATCCATTGGCTGCAATCAGAGAGGCTGTCATTGATATAATAAATTACCTACTAAGAGATGAACCAGAGAAAGAAACAATCTATGTACAGTTATTTAAAGAATTAATAGCTCATAAAGAAGAGTTGTTATTAGATCACGAACAAATTGTACAAGTTTTGCATACAATACTTACACAACAATCGCCAGTTAAGAAAATATTCAGAAAGAATTGTCTGATGAAATTCACCAATATATTGACAGGAAGTGCTCCAGCTCATATCAAATCCAGCTTTCTAAAATTGCTTTGCAAATTAGACAATGCTAATACTTTCCCTCATATAGTTCCATGTTTGGATGAACTACAAAAAAATCTGGCAACAATAGTCGATACTAAAACTAAATTCAAGAATAACATTTATCAATCCAGCATTTTCAGAAGTGTCTACAGCCACATCAACGAATCTACAGTTAGTACATTTACCAAAGATGACGTTTGGAAATACATAGCTCTTGGTCTAACGGAACATCGAGAAAGCATTTTGGAAGATAATCATCAGACATACACAAGTCCAAGTGTTTTGATTATGAAACAAATAGATGAAGATGTTTTTAAAAAAATGCCCAGTCAAAGAACGAAAGATTTGATCTATTTGATTGCTTCGGCGGGAGCTTTTAGTTCCAACCCTAGCATTGCAAGTGTTGCAGCGAAGACTATGAAGAAAATACATCTTCAATTCTCCGACTTCAAGCCTATTCTTGAATCGATGCTAAGCGCAGAAGATCCAACTGACAAAACTCCTAAAAAGAAGTCTATGACCTCAATGCTCTCGTATCAAGTGACCGAAACAAAAGAATGGAAGTTGGGTGTAACGCTTCTTGAATATGTACAGAGTAAGAAGAAAATGACTGTCGATAACTCATTTGTGTCAATCCTTTTTCAACTTTTCAATAAATGCTTGAGTTTTGAGGAGCAATCTTATGTTGAATATACGAAGCAGCTAATTTTGTCATCTTTGTGGTATTACTGCAAAAAGTTTGTCGATGATAATAATAAAGAGCAAGTGAAGAAGCTGAAATCTTTGTTCAATGTTGAATTGATAGTAAAATGTATCAGAGGCACGCAAAATCCGCAAACGCATCATCATGCGTTGATTCTCCTGTCTCATGCTTCCTACATGTTACCGGAAGCCGTGTTGCATTACATGATGGAAATCTTCACATTTATGGGCTCCTCAGTTTTGAGACATGATGACGCATACAGTTTCCAGATCATTGTGAAAATTATCGAGACCTTAATACCGATTTTGGTGAAACTTGACAAGAGTGTTGATGAACACACCGAGAAGGAACTGCAGCAGTTGCAGAGCCGTGTTGTTCCGGTTTTGAGGATATTCGCTGACGTCGTTTTGCATGTGCCTGAACATAGACGACTGCCGCTGTATAGAAAGTTGATAGAAACACTTGGACAAAATCATTTTCTTTGGATTTTCCTAGGTCTTTTACTAGAAACCCATATAGGATACATGGATGAAAATAAAAAACAGGAGCGGTCCAAGAATAGAACTGTAGCAGACCAAGAAGCTCCCATTAATAGACTAGACTTCGGGCAAAATTTATTACTAGAATTTTCTCCAGAAGTTTGCCTCGATAACTTTATAAAACTCTTGGTATATTTGAAGTCATTGCCAGTCCAAAAGGATGAGAACTCAATGGATACTGAAATCGATCCCAGTGACATTTTCAGTGTGAACGGACATACAGCACTGCAGTTGAGAATGTACAAATATGTAATAATAACATTTATGAATTCTTTCCTATCTTCCTCGAGATTTATCGAGCACAATAACCATGTGACTGACGAGAAACTTATGGAAACCCACTATAGAGGTTTAATCGTTAACATTTTGACGTTTATACAAAGTATATCGAAACTAGGGGACGAAAAAACGGCGAAGTATTGGAGAGTAATGTTGCATCACAGTTACGACCTTTTGGATCATGCTAACAGTCTTCTGTCTGCTCCCATGTTCCTCTCAGTTGTGAGAGGTTTGCTGAAGCATACTTTACAAACAGTCCGCAGAAAATCAATGGAACTCCTAAACTCGAAGATACAGTTCAGCCCAGAAATGTTTAAGAATGTCAAAAAAGAACTCATGTTCTCATTATTGCCTGCTCTGTTGGATATAATCAAGACTATAGAATTAAAAAATGAGACAGTAGGTGACGTCAGTGCTCAAGAGTTGGAGCTAAATCAACAAACAGCACTGTTATCTCTGAAACTAATGACAAGATTCTTAGCATCCAAAAATCCGGAACCATTCCAACCTGTATTAGAATTAGTTACAGATTATACTTGTAACTCTAGTATATCTCCGAATGTAATGGCCTCAGTAGTGCTGTGTCTAGCAGAGTTATGTAGTAACTTAAAAGCACACGCTTTAGCGAGCATGAGGAGGTTTATGCCAGCTCTTATCAAGGTTTTGAAAAAGCAACGGAAAGCTGAAACTCCAGAATTGGTGTTACTCAGTACCGTCACGGCCATAACGAAGATTGTCGAAAGCCTACCGCTTTTCTTAAGTCCTTACTTACAGAAGATTTTGTACGAATACGCGATGCTACTATCAAAATGGCAGAGTCATGATCAGGAGTGCAGTAAAGTGTCAGCGATAGTGAACAAGCTGTCTTTGATAAAGAAGAAAATAGCTTCTTCTATTCCTCCACGAGTTTTGATCCCAGTTGCAAACGAGACCCATAAACTTCTCTTGGAGAAAGAAAATTATGATGCGATTGGTCCAGTGATGTCGGTATTAGCTGACACTTTTGCAAACGTGACGACCGCTGACTTTACAGCGCTGCAGCAAGATTTGACTGCTTTCTTCTTGTCAGCGCTTCAGTTGCGTAGCGACGCAGCTGACAAAGGTGTCGATGATGACGTCATTGATAGGGCTGAAGACGAAGTGGTGAACGCGTTGGTGAAATTGGTGCTGAAGCTGTCTGAAAATAGTTTCCGGCCATTCTATTTCAGGATTTATGACTGGGCAATAAGGACTAATGTTGAAGGAATAAAAGATAGAGCTATTACTTTCTACAGGTAAGTTATATGTTTTTGTCATAACATGATTGTATAATGTTTATACAACGTGGAAGTGATATACCCGTAATACAGCTAGTAGTTTTAAGCTTTTGCACAAAAATAATATTTGAAAAAATTACCTTCAATAAGAGATAAATTTATCGAACATTAAATAAAAATGTTGACTTTCCTTAATCATTATAGTATAACTAGCTGTACCCGCGGGCTTCGCTCCCCGTGGGAATTTCGGGATAAAGAGTACCCTATGTCCTTCCCCGAGTCTCAAACTATATCCATACCAAATTTCATCCATATCGGTTCAGTATTTTAAGCGTGAAGAGGTAACAAACAAACAAATATACAAATTCACTTTCGCATTTATAATATTAGTAGCATTTAATTAAAATATCAGTCATAACTTAAAAAAAAAAACGGCGTTTCTTCACGAAAGTGCAGCCGCCCGAGCAATTTATATGGGAATGTCGAAATTTTTGTTATTTATTTATCATTATACTGTAGTGATCTAGTATAGCCAGTGGCTCTATTTATTACGGGTATGTCCCTTCCACTTTGTTTATGAATGTATTTGTAAAAGTTAAAACACTATATTTCCAAGCTGTGAGCAAAGATTAAATATAAAATGTATCTACTGTACCTGCCACGCAAATTTAGAAGTCGATTAAGGGGTGCATACTTGTGTGTATACTTCGAAATAAGTGTGTTACCTGTCACTATTTCTTCTACGTGAATTTTCACTTCACTTCTTTTCACTGCAGTTGTCACTTGAAACTATAAACAGTAGTTCATAAAATAGTTTAAAAGGCTATCTAGGGCTTGGTCAAGACACAATTTAAATGATATTCCGTTTCCTTGCAAATGATTTATTTCAAATGGGGGCAGCACTGGACCCCGGAAAAATCAGGTAGCTTCTTAATCAGAAGGGTCACCTGTCTCTGTCGCACGTAGCGTTTGTGACAGAGACAGACCGAACCCGCCGCGTGCGCCTGCCTTACTTAGCGGAGGCCCTAAGGGTCACTATAATCGTCATCATAAACCACTGCTCTTGCTTAGTATTTATTTTAGAGTTACTATGCCTCGCGCTTAGGGCACGACAACTTATATAAAGTCTCGCTGTGTAAGGGTAAATTAATTAATAAAACATTTATTTCCCGACCGCCGTGGCGTAGTGGTCACCATGCTAATCCACCACCCAGAGGTTTCGGGTTCGATCCCCGGTTAGGGCAAGTTGGAAAATGGTCTTTTTCAAATTGTCCTCGGGATTGGATGGTAATCTATATATTTATTTGTTATAAAATATAGTATCGTTGAGTTAGTATCCCATAACTCAAGTCTCGGATTTACTTTGGGGCTAACTGAGTCAGTGGTTCCCCGCAGAGTAGAATAGGACCACTCCAAGTCTTTCCGTGGATGTCGTAGAAGGCGCCTTAGGAAATACAAGCTAAACAAAGCTTATAAACATCAATGAGAACTCTCCAACCCGTCTGGCTAGCGAGGAGAGTGTATGCCAAAGTCCGATGGCTGCTTTAGCCAACTATGGCTCTGGTAGTACAGAGAGGGTCGTGCTCCTGCAGTGGAGACAAAAAGATCTGGTGATGATTCAGTGTTATTTGTCCCTATATATTTATTATTTATTTTCAGATTGAGCTGTGCCATCGCCGACCAACTAAAAGGCTTGTTCGTGCTATTCGCGGGCCATTTCATCAAAAACGCCGCAGACCTCCTCGACTCCTGTAACAATAGCAAAACTGAAGATCCCTACTTCGATTCAGAAGAAAAATGCATAACTCTAATCAAATACATCATCAAAACTCTACATATAGTGTTCCTATATGACAGCCAGAACTTTTTGAATAAAGAACGATTTGAGACGCTAATGCAACCGGTCGTTGATCAACTTGAGAATACTGTGGGTGGAGTTTCGAACCTTAAGTCAAGGGCAGAAGAGTATATAATCCCTTGCATAGCGCAGTTTGCGGTCGCTACGGCGGATGATTCGCTGTGGAAGCTCTTGAATTATCAGGTTTTGTTGAAGACGAGACATAATGATGCTGAAATAAGGTTTGTACCAGTTTTAATGTTTTTACAATCTTTTCTTTCATCTCCTGTTGTCTGTATGTATGTCTGTAACCAAATCTTGAAAGTTAAATTCGACCCACTTACCGGTTTCCGATTGAGCTAAAATTTTGCACGCATATTTAAATTGCGTATTATGGATTATGGAGGGATTTTTTTTATTATGTGCGCCAACGGAAAAGAAGACTTTAAAATCGGCTAAACGTGTTGGAATGTAATTATAATATTTTAGCTCGTCATAGATCTATAGAAACAGGATACGAAACCCAGGATAATTAATAGTCATTTTCTGACTTGCCTTGGCTGGGGATCGAACCTATAACCTCCGGAGTGGCGGACTGGCGTGTACGACCTCCGTGGCGTAGTGGTCACCATGCTAGTCCGCCACCCAGAGGTCCCGGGTTCGATCCCCGGTCAGGGCAAGTTGGAAAATGGCCTTTTTCAAATTTTCCTGGGTCTTGGATGTTTATCTATATATGTATTTGTTATAAAATATTCTATCGTTGAGTTAGTATCCCATAACACAAGTCTCGAACTTACCTTGGGGCTAGCTCAATCAGTGTAATTTGTCCCTATTTATTTATTTATTATTTATTAATGATAGGTACTTTTTTTAACCCCCGACTAGAAAGAGGAGTGTTATAGTTTGACGCTAATGTCTGTGTCTGTGGCATCGTAGCGCCTGAAGGAATGAACCAATTGCGATGCAATTTTTTACGTGAAAGCCAGTTCCCTTATGGTTCTTAGCTATAGTAAAAATCGGTTCGGCCGTTTAAAAGTAAAGTTATCGCTTGAAATGAAAGTCGGGGTAATTTGCCTGTCACATAATAGATGGCGCTACGGATACGTTACGTTGGCGTTATTATTTAGTTTCTCCGCCCATCACAAGATGGCGTTTACATATGAAAAACAAACAATTTTTTTTTATATGCTTGGCAACTAAGCTTTTATCTTTTTTCAGATTGACAGCTCTAGATTGTCTCGTTGCCATGGCAACACAGTTAGGTAGCAGTTGGCTGCCGCTCCTGGCCGAAAGCGTACCGTTCCTGGCGGAGCTGCTGGAAGATGGCGACGCCAGGATCGAGGCGGCTGCCAAGGATGCCATTCGGAAGCTGGAACAGATACTGGGGGAGCCGCTGGAGAAATACTTTTAGTTGCAATAAATTGTTTTGATTACTATTCGTTTTTTGTTTTAAGCCCAAAATAAATAACCGGCGAAGTGTGTGTTGAACGCGTGGAGAGAGTTCCGTACTCTGCCAAAGTTAATTACATTTGAAATCGTCACAGTAAGACGCGAGTTACTAATAGCGCTACCTATTGGTGTTTTATTGAACATTTTCCGCAAGTTAATATGTTATATTGAGTTTACCACTTTATTTTCAACTAGCTGTGCCCGTGGGCTTCGCTCTCCTTGGGAATTTCGGAATAAAAACTATCCTATGTCCTTCTCTCGGGTAGGGTCTAACTTGATGTTAACAAGGACTCACGTTATCGAATCAGAAATGAGTTTCGTAGAACTAAGGTCACTAAAATAGCCCAGTGGATTAGCTCATTGAAGTGGCAGTGGGCGGGGCACATAGCACGAAGAACCGAAATCCGAAGGGGGAGGAGGGATGGATTCTTGAATGGCAGCCACGTACCGGCAAGCGTAGCGTAGAACACGACCTACTAGGTGGTAGAACGATCTTAGCAAGGTTGCTGGAAGACGCTTGATGCAGGCCGCTTTCAATTGGTTGTTTTGGAAAATCTTGGGGAGGCCTTTGTCGAGCAGTGGACTTCCTGCAGCTGATATAAGAAACCAAAAATCCGACAAAGTATATCAAAAATGACCGCCCGCTACTGGATGATTGGCGGGCGATGGCCGGCGAGCCAGCCGCGCGTTTCATAGAAATTTGGTCTATTTTCTTACGACCTACGGTGTTCTATTAGTGATTCAAATTTCGCAAAATAAATCAGTATTTTGCAAGTTGCAACGCCTGAAATATTAGACAGTAAATAATCCAGAATTGGACCTTATCTACCAACCTAAGCCACTACAGTTTATTACACCCCTTTATCGGTAAAACTGGCTGAAGTCCAACTCGTGGCTACGGCATGGTAGAGAGTAACAGGATAATTTGCATGTTGTATTTCATATCTTAGATTTTTTGACCATAATTTAGCAGATTGTATTTATACTAAGATCATCATTAGGTTTTTTGTCTCCACACAGGCCTACATGATCCTCTGTTGTATTACCAGAGCATCCAGAGGATTTGGCCTACACTCCTCCACTGGCCAGACGGGTTAGAGAGGTCTTGCTGATGTTTTAAGCTTTCGGCAGAGAATTAATAATATATATTATATACATTACGGAAACTCGCACCGTCCCCCGCAATCTGGCGTCCCCGTAACCGCTACCCCGTTTTTGGGCCTTGTAAGCGCCTGTAAAACAGGGCTGTTGCTAGTCGCAACTCGCACCTTGACATTACGCGAGTCACTTAGAATTTTGGAATCCTAATGGTGAGAAACTGCGCATATTATCATTGTTTATATATCCACGGAAAACAATAAAAAACGATATTTTTTAGAATTTCGAGTGATGAAAACAGGTAAGCAAAGCAACAAAATCTGTGGTGACGACCCTGATTGTTTAACTCACACATAATGACGTGTGCACAGATATATTGTTTCGTTTGTAGTAGAACTAGGTATATTTGTTACTCCGTTTCTATGAAGTGCCATACATGTGCCATGGGTGCAGTCATATGGATCTTCACTTGCTACGATCCTTGCAAACCTCTTTTGCTTCGTCAATCAGCACTCATATATTAGGTACTCTTTTCAATTTTTTTTTATATTCCGATTAAAGTACCTTAAGGTAATAATTTCCCTGGGGATAGTTGTTCGGTATCATGGACTAAATTAAGCTTTAAAATAGTTCCGATTTTTATCACAACCTTACATCGTTACACCCTGCAACCCTAAATGCATGAAATGAACATAGTGACCGTACTATCTATACTTAGAATAAAACAGTAAAAAAAGTGTGTCTGTACATTAAATATATTTCCAAAAAAAATATTGGGGGCGATGGAGACGTAGTAATAGAGTAAGAATTTTAAAAAAAATGTCTGTCTGTTTGTCTGTTTGTACACGCTAATCTCCGAAAATAAATTTTCCAAGTTCATAAAGTCCACGCGAACGAAGTCGCGGGCTTAGGCTAGTTAACCTATATACCGGTTGCTATGCCTCTATAATACATTAGTGCAATTGGATTGCATCACATTTGAAATGTTAAAACAAACTCCACAGGGAATGGCCGAAGCTGAATTTAATTTTTGGCGAACCATTTTCGCGTTACTTAACATGCTAAAATAAAGTGTGATTAGTTGTAGTAATACTTAGTGTATTTACATACGCCGTGTGGTTTCCGGTAGAGATAGTACCACTCCCAAGGCTTTCCGAGATGTTGTAAAAGGCGACTTAGGGAATACAGAGCTAAACAAAGTTTAGAGGTATAAACATCAATTGACGGGTTGGAGAGGTTTCCTCTCAGACCCGTCTGGCCAGCGTGGAGAGTGAAGGCCAAATCCTCTGGCTGCTCTGGCCAAGTATGGCTCTAGTAGTACAGAGAGGGTTGTGTTCCTGCAGTGGAGACTTAAGACCTAAAGATGATTACAAAAAAAAAACTTTAAGACATTAGTACCTAGTACTGTAAGTTATTATATTAGATAGATTTCTCATTTATGTAACTCAAACTCGATCAAGTTTGACGTTTTTCGCTCCACGTACCGTATTTTCACTCGACGATATCGAGTGAATTCGTTCGTTTGGCCGCTGAATTCAATTTATTCGCTCGCTTGTTTAATTATTTATTTTCTGGGTTTCATCGTACACGATTAACAGTAAATTTCACACTTAGCTAATTCGAATCTCAGTACCTACTTTAAAAAACGTGGAAGGGACATAAAATAACATATAATAAATCGAACAACTACCTCCGTGGTGTAATGGTTAGAGTGTTCGGCTCATACCCGGAGGTCGCGGGTTCGATTCCCGGCGGGGGCAACGACTTTGTGTTGTTGTCCTAGTTTGGTTAGGACATTGCAGGCTGATCACCTGATTGTCTAATAAGTAAGATGATCCGTGTTTCGGAGGGCACGTTAAGCCGTCGGTCCCGGTCACTGTCTTTGACATTGGTCGTTACCTAAAACCATGTCAGAGGCCTTTAAGGCGGTTTAAAAAACTCTGACACTAGTGTTAGTCACTAACACACACGATAAGAAAGAAATAATAAATCGAACCACGGGCTATACTAGACCACTTTAGTATTTAAATGAAATTAAAATATCTGTCAAAAACTAAAATGAATTCTGCATTTCCATATAAAAGTGTGCAGCCGCCCGGGCAATTTGTATGGGAATGTCAATTTTTATTTTGTTTTTTTTTCCTGTTTTTATATTATTATAATATAGTCATCTAGTAACATGTGGTTCGATTTGTTGGGGTACTTATGTCCCTTCCAAATTGTATATATGTTACCGGAAATGTGTGTAATCCGTCATTGTATACAATTCCTAGGAAATGTATATAATTCCTAAAACCGCCCGGAAATGTGTGAATTAATTTATATTAGACACATTTCCAAGGTAATATATACATTTCCTAAGTAGCTGTCGGAAATGTAATAAACGCTCTATCAAATTGGTACCAAGAACGGTATCATCATAACGAACCTACCCTACACTCCGCGGCAAAGTTGTTTTTGTGTGTGTATTAGTTTCGCGCTAAGCTAGAGTCGCTCGCTCGCTCGTGTTTTGGTCATAGGAAACGTAACAAACCTAACCTACGCTCTACGGCAAAGATTTTTTGTGTCTGTGTTATTTTCGCCCTAAGCTTAAGTCACTCGCTCCCGTTTTACTCATTTTATTCGTAGAAAGCATTCGTTATAAACATTTCCTATACAATTCCTAGGAAATTTATACATTTCCTAGAATATGTGTGTATTACATAATCTTTGAAACAATATTTAATACATTTCCTTATTAGCTTCGGAATTGTATAGATACATATCCTAGGTATTGTAAACAATTCCTAAGTTTTATACATTTTGAATATAATATTAACTAAATAAAAAATAACCTAAAATAAAACTAATTAAGTAAAAATAATTAAGTAGGTAGGTACATAAAGCCTTATTCTTTTTAAAGGAACAACGAAATTATTATCTTATCTTGTGTATTAACCTTTTAAATTAAGTTTCGAAGCCAGAATAAAAATATTTATTAATTCAGTACCACGACGTTAAATTAACCACGTTTATCCGAAGACATTGTGCCTATACACACGTAGCGTTTCTCCGAATTATCCTTGTCAGATAAACGAGATACTTATATAACACAAAGCCCTTCATTTGTTGGTCGTTTCCAGACAAGGAACAAAGCCGACTATGTTGCAATACACCTTAAACTTTTTTACATCACTTCTGAGCTTTCTTCGTCAGGTACATAAAAGATGAGTGGGTAATGACGTCTTGCTTAATATTTCAGCAGGCTTTCAGGTCTGCAGCTTTCGAAATGTTAATAACTCTTGTTTAAATATGAACCTCAGTTTCAACAAGGATTAAGTCGTAATTTAAACGCTAGGGAGCGATGAGTTTGATTTTCCGTCAGGCTAAATTAATACTTACATACCTATCTAATAAGAAGTTAGGTAGCATAAAACTAAATTGGGTAGATCACTGGGGTCAAAAATATGTTATTCGATAAAAGGTCACAAAATGATGTTTCTTTTCATTGATCACAACTATTTAAAACATGATTTTAGATCGATTAATGCAGAAAAACTATTTTAAACTAAGCACTTAGACTTCAAAGTAGTAGGTATGACGTCACGGTTGTGTTTCATCATGCAAATCCCATATAAATAGTATTTTTTTAGGACGTTCAGAAATTAAGGCGTTCAGAAAAAGTGTTACTCTTCTACGTAACTACACTACGCGTGGCTCGACACGCACTTGGCCGGTTTTATTCTGTTTTCGGTATCGGTTTCAGTTTCGTCCAAAAAGGAATCCAAACCTAAACTTTTTCCAACTTTTTGGCTTTTATTTTATTACCATTATGCTATAGTGATCTTGTATAGCCCGTGGTTTGATTTATTACGTATATCTTACATAGTTAGGTACCTTTTCTTTGACGGGACAGCAAAGTTTAATCCTCTCTACGGACTTAGGGCTGTGCAGGCAGTCCTAAGCTTTGGAACTAAGAAATAGTCGCAGTAAGGTAATATAAACCCTTCCAAGGCGCTGGGCACCTTGAAACAGAAATTATTTGTCCCAGCCGGATAGTTATCCGCTTAGTTTAAAAGGTCTAGATAGGCTTAGAACGACCAATGTCAAAGACAGTGACCGGGACCGACGGCTTAACGTGCCCTCCGAAGCACGGATCATCTTATTTATCAGACAATCAGGTGATCAGCCTGCAATGTCCTGACCAAACTACGACAACAACACAAAGACGTTGCCCCCGCCGGGAATCGAACCCGCGACCTCTGGGTATGAGTCGAATGCTCTAACCACTACACCACGGAGGCAGTTGCTAAGAACACTAAGATTAAAATTGAAGAAAAAAACAAACTTTCAAAAATATATACCTACTAAGCGTGAAAGTCGTGAAGATTAGCATTCTCGTTATACAGTATGTAACAAAAACCATGTCCGATGCGTGAAGGTAATGTTGGGTAGATTGTGTTTTTGTGGTTTCAGGAATGGAAGAAACCGATAAATGGAACATACTCAAGCTACCCAACATTTTTACATATTGTATAAACCTGTAGTGGGAGTTTTTGGCGGGAAGTCAAGGGGTTCACTTGGAGTTTGCTTTAAATTGTTTTGCAAATTGATTCTAGTGGACTTTATAATATGAAATTGGTGTAGTTTGGTGTTATAAATGCTCATTCTCATGGACAATATGTAAAATGTTTAAAGTGAACAGTCATAGTGCGGCTGTAGTGATATTAATTTGCGGACTGCGGTAGTCTGTAGCGTCTGTAGGCGCCGTCCGCCACTCAATCGGCTATGAAAACCAGTGGACTTGTATAGATTTGTCGCCAAAAGCTCCCTTAAAGCAATTAAAGGACCTATACCAACCTTTGATTGTATATATATATTTACTTCACATCGATTGTTCCCACGTTTTATTAACTTGAGCCTGGCTAAACAAGCAACAGCGTCGAGCCAAAATAAAAAAAAAAAACCTGTAGTATAGTGTCCCATAATCCAATTGTTGGGCAAAGGCCTCAATATTATTATGTTATGGAATATGTATGCCGTTTATATAACACTTAGGTATATTATACAGCGAAAGTTTGTGTGTGTGTGTATATGTTTGTTACTTCTTCACGCGCAAACAGCAGGACTAATTTAGATAAAATCTGGTATACAGGAAGCTGATACCTTGGATTAACACATAGGCTACTTTTTCTTCGGGTAACACGGGGTGTAGCTACTAATAAAATCAATTCCTTCGAAATGTAACCATTAAAAATTTATCGACATCGGTATTTATATTACTATTTATGTACTTTATAAATAAAATCATTTAATATTTTAACGTAGCTAGCGTGTTGGGCACTTTTGAACCAGATATGATCCAAGGCGGATTTTTTAAATCTATTTAGTGTTTACATAATTTAATTTAAATTTGTATATACCTATAATTCTATTTCCATAGTTTAGCCTTATGTATATTAATAGTGTAATATAGTTTAGATTAATTTACTATATTTTAATTTCTAACAAATACTGTATATTATTAAATTTTTATCATGAATAAATGATAAATCTTTAATTAAATTAATAAAATAACTTATTTTTATTACACAACATAAATAAATATCTTCAGGACACAATAATAATTTAACAAAAAAATAATAACCTACCTAAATTAAATCATTATCATCATTTCAGCCGCACAACGTCCACTGCTGGACATAGGATTCTCACAAAGATTAAAGATTAAATAGTAAAATATAATTTAATTTAGATCTAGAAATTAATTTTAACTTACAACAAGAACATCAATCTATTACATGTAAGCTTCGACGGAACGGGTACTTTAATCCTCTGTAGTGGACTAAGAACTGTGCAGGCACTCCTAAGCTTCGGAACCACTGACCTCCATATATACAAGTACGCTGGACCTATGATACCCTAAGAAATGACAGCTCTTTACTGTGCCTATTTGAAGCGCCCCCAATGCGTGGGAAGAAAACTAAATCTGACGTAACTTTTAGTTCCGTTCCCACCCACTGCTACGAATGCCTACGATCAGCGCCAAAATGGCGAAAATCAAATCGCCTCACTATGGCCCGGCTAATCATAGGTCCAGCGTACTTGTATATATGGAGGTCAGTGTTCGGAACCAAGAAATAGCCGCACTAAGGAGGTCATAAATCCTTCCAAGTCGGCGCTGGGACGCAAAATTAATTTGTCCCAGCCGGATAATTATCCGCTTCAAGAAAAGGTACCTACACGGTCTAGATAGGCGTAGGATCCTTTGATCGAACTTTTAAGAGTCTACCTGAATTTTAAGTGGTCCGGTATTTGAAATAAATTCTTTGAAAGAAAGCGGAGATATGATTGAAAATTTTGTGGCTTCTTTCGGCTAATATGCTATAAAAAGCTTAACGTTCTCACTTTACATTATAAATAGTAGTTCATAAAAAAGTTTAAATGGTATTAGGGCTTGATCACGACAAAATTTTCAAATATACATTCATACATACATACTATCACGTCTTTATCCCTAATGGGGCAGACAGAGTATTTTGGATCTTGCGGCCCTGGGCTCTGAATAGAGCCGCAAGACCCAAACCCAGACCATGACGCCAAAAGCCACTTTTAGCGTCATGGTGGGCGAGAAGATGGAAAAGCAATCAATACAGTGATGGTTTGCTAGCCGCATCGCCTGTTAACATGATTTGCATTTTTGTCCATTCCCTCGATCGGCTTTTACGATCTGCGTGGGAAGAGAAGCAGGTGGTACATTCTAAGTTTTTTTTATTTCTCCCAGACCAGCATGGGATTTTCAAATATATCTCTTTTAAATCTACTTATGGCCAAACCTATTTGAGTTATAAGTGTTATAACATGTTTTGTTTCTTTCCCTCTTTGTTTGAATAGTTGACATTGAAAGAACTAAAATATGTTTATCAAATTTTAAATATATGAGGGTATGTATTATAGGACCACTCCAAGTCCTCCTGTGGATGTCGTAGAAGGCGACTTAGGGAGTACAAGGTAAACAAAGCTTATATACATCAATGAGATCTCTTCAACACTTCTGGCCAGTTCTGGGCTACTCTGGCTCTGGTAGTACAGAGAGGATCGTGCTCCTGCAGTGGAGACAAAAAACCTGATGACGATGATGTATTTAACTTGCTTACCAATAAATTCAAGTCAATTACAACTTAGTAATTGCTAGACTCCATTATCCTTAAACCAAAGTAATAAAGGTTTGTAGTGAACCATTACAGTTTGAAGATTAAAGTATTCTCATTCAAACTTTTTGCGTTGTTATATTTCACGGTACGGAAATAATATTTTTCTTCTTCTTTACAAGTTTTGTTAGTGTGTAGGTAGATATACTCCCAATAAAGGGAATTTGCTACTTTCCAGTATATCTGATACTTTTTTATTTAATTTATTTTTGACCCAGGAAAGTACCCAATTTGCCATTTCACATAACTTTTTATTTACGTGACAATTTGTAAACGTATACTCTTTTATAGAACTTATAAGGATATCATTTACCAATAGCGCGAGCTTTCACGATATTTTCCTTGAAACTCGTAGGTTCATGGCAACGTAAGAGCTTTTACGAGGAGCAATAAAGTTTTTTCATATTGCCAGCCCTGCACACGTGGTGTGGTGACGTCTTTATTAGTTTTACTTTATAAACTCTCGGTACTTGGAAGAAACCATTACTAGCGTTTTTCCATGTTAAAAGCACCTCCGGACAGGAAAATATATACCGTCTTAACGCAGAATAACTTTGTTACTAGTTTTAAACGATTTATCAGACTTTATCGATATTATACCGAAAGAGACTATCGCGCCGCGCAAATAACTTATGCCTAATTTCTCCAAGGATAAACTATGGTAAAAAGACACTATTACTTAATGGAGATTTACAATAGGCCTCCGTTAGACTTAAGTCACGCCGAACACATTTTTAAAAAAATGCTCAAATCTCACATCCAAGGAAACCCGGGCCCGTTTGCTGCATCTAGTGGCGGAACATCTTTGCATCTAACATCGCCCGCTCCACATCATTAGTTAGCCACTATATTATTATTTATTTAACTACAGCCTGTTTAAGTACATACAATTTGTACGCTCACTTTTATAAAATTTCTTTTTTTTTTAAACCAGAAATCACGTTGACGTATTTAAATGAGACAATGGCATATTATTAGATGCCAGCTTGATTTGGTCGGATAATCGTTTAAACCTAGTAACAAAGATAGGATAGGATAGAGAAAAACGGATAAGGTCTAACAAAGTATACGGAAAATATTTTAAGGTTAAATTCACTCCGAGGTTGTAACGACTTTCCCCAAGGAACATTATGTCGATTTTTTTTTCACTTTCTTAACCTACATACAAAAAATATTGAATAAGTACGCTACTATTATTACAATCTAGCCTATTATCTTAGACTAATTAGTAATTTTACATTGACCTAGTTTTATAAGTAAATGTCGAAATATGAAAAAAAGTTTTTGGCTTTCTATACAACCTCGGATCAGCTGATCGGTCAACTTATAAAATGTTATATGTATCTTACTCTGTAATGCACTACACCTGTCCATCCGATGTACTGAAACGCTAGCCATCTTAAAATCTCAAGTGAATTTACACTATCTATCTATTATCATCATCATTTCAGCCGCATAACGTCCACTGCTGGACATAGGCCTCTCCCAAAGATGATCGGTCAAGAGCGTCCTGCATCCAGCACTTTCCAGCGACCCTGGTCAGGTCACCTAACCGCCTTGTAGTTAGGTGCCCTATTTTACACACCATCTTTAAGACTTCTTTTATTTTCTTTATCTTGTTCGGATTACCTCTTCTGTGTACATATGTGTTTGGGTGTATACATGTAATGTACGTATGTAAGTATGCCATATTATAAGTATATATTGTTGTTGTTTTCATGTGTGTAAGTGGCCAACAAGGGTGTCAGATTTTTCAATCTGCCTAAAGCCATAATTAAATTGGTAGGTCCTTACAATGTAACAAAACTGATTTTTGTTCTTGTACCATCAAAAATTAGATAGTTACATACCTAGAAAAATGGTTGATATTCATTATATTGCCATTTGAGTTATCTTTTTCGCGTCGGCAAAAGATATTGGAAAATACATCTATCATCCAGCGAGTTAGAGGAAATATCCAAGAAGCGTATGAACTTTCTCCTTAGGGTGAGCGCAGATCGTAGTCAAGACCAGATTAAGACTCACTGCTGTCATATAAAATAAATAGTTTATTTCGAACGAAAAATCTATACATAGTAACATACATACATCTATCACGTCTTTATCCCTAATGGGGCAGACAGAGCATTTTGGGTCTTGCGGTTCTATGCAGAGCCCAGGGCCACAAGACCCAAAAGCCACTTTTAGCGTCATGGTGGGCGAGAAGATGGAAAATCAATCAATACAGTGATGGGTTGCTAGCCGCATCGCCTGTTAATGATTTGCATTTTGTCCATTCCCTCGATCGGCTTTTACGATCTGCGTGGGAAGAGAAACAGCTGGTACATTCTGAGTTTTTTTTATTTCTCCCAGACCAGCATGGGAGACATAGTAACAATTGATCTTAAAAGCTAGAGTGTTAGTCACTATATAAAACTATGGAGATTCGCACACTATTAAGAAAGGTGTAGACAGGGATTATGTAGCGATTTCATTTGAAATTAAAAAAGGCTAACTGAATTTTTCGTTGTCTCGAATTATTTGAAAGGAAACGTAGATATCATTTGAAATTTCTCCCATTTCGCCTTAAGTAGGTATTAAGAAAACTTTCATTTAAAATTCCAACAATGAAAGTTATAACGGCCTTTACCCTTTGTGTCTATATTTACCTCAAACCTTTCCCAAAAGTGATTTATTTGTAATAGAAATAGTTACCTTTACTGGTTTCGTACATTTGAACGAGTTTAATATTGGATTCATGCTCATTTGAGCGTGCTCGTTTTAATAAACTATATTTAAACTGGTGTCTATTTTGTTTTAGACAGATTCATCTCTCAGTGGAGATTATATATTTGTGCCGTTCGGTGTTGAAACATTTGGACCATGGGGCCCTGGCGCGAGGAGACTTTTTAAGGAGATCTCCCCGCGACTGATAGCCGCTGCAGGTGACAAGAGGGCTGGTTGCTTCTTCGCTCAACGGATCAGCATTGCTATCCAGCGAGGAAACGCAGCCAGCGTTCTTGCAACCATGCCGCATGGACAAGATGAGTTTTTTTATTTTAGCATAATTAAGTATAAGTTTATTTTATAGCTTAGTTTAATTTAGTTTAGTTTTTTTTGTTGTTATTTCTTTATTCTCAATAAACCTATATTTTTTTTGTTGTTATTTCTTTATCTATACATATAATAAAACAGTAAAAAAAGTGTGTCTGTACATTAAATATATTTCCAAAAAAAATATTGGGGTCGATGGAGACATAGTAATAGAGTAAGAATTTAAAAAAAAATGTCTGTCTGTTTGTCTGTATGTCTGTTTGTCTGTTTGTCTGTTTGTCTGTTTGTCTGTTTGTACACGCTAATCTCCGGAAATACTGGACGGATTCAAATGAAACTTTTTTTGTTATATAGCTATTAAGCCTGGGCAACATATAGGGTATAAATTATTTTGGAAAATGGAACGCCTGATGCAGAACCATAATGGTCCAGCTAAACTATAAGAGATATAAAAATGCCGCCTTAGTAAAAGTTGTTCAGCCTGATGAGCATTTTCCAGAGACATAAAGTCCACGCGAACAAAGTCGCGGGCTTCGGCTAGTTCTCAATAAACCTATTTATAGCTTTAAACAGATCTAAGAATAATAATATGCGTGTGGCTTTCGGCTGAGTAGAAGAGGGTCTTTCTAAGTCTTTCCGTGGATGTCGTATAAGGCGTCTTAGGAGAAACAAGCTAAACAAAGCTTATAAACATCAATGAGACTTCTCCAACCCGTCTGGAAAGTGAGGAGAGTGTAGGCCAAGTTCTCTGGCTGCCCTGGCCAAGTATGGCTCTTGTTGTACAGAGAGAGTCATGCTCCTGCAGTGGAGACAAAAAGAATTGATGATGATGATAAATAATAATAAGATCTACTCAATTATTTGGCAAAAGAAACAAAAACTTGTTTTCTTGTGTATTTCACGTAGGTAAACCTAAAACAAAAGCCCCGCAGGCAATTAGAACAAGCTTCGTGAAATCAGACATCACCTGTCTGACACACTCCGGAGTGCCTAAAGTCAGAAGCTTAGAATTCAGAGCTGACATATGAAGGATATCTTTTACTCGAGTATCAAAATAGGAGTGCAATGTTTTTAGGTTTAATGTATGCCTGAACAGATTTGGATGTATCGGAATTAGAATGTTCATTATTTGTTATATAATATATGCCTGTTTATAGTTAGATGCTCGATTTGACTGCTACTGTGGTCCAGTGGTCAAGACATTGGCCCCGTGATCCGGAAATCGTAGGTTCGAAATAGATTTTACTTTATGTTTTTAACCCGACTTCCCAAAAAGGAGGAGGTTATCTCTTTACTTATGGCTCTGAAACATTAGTCCCTTACTATATGTCTCATTAGAAGGCTCAAGGTCGTGCAACGCGCTATGGAAAGGGCTATGTTTAGTGTTTCTCTACGTGGTCGAATCAGAAAAAACTTTAAGTAGTTGCAAGTACTTATTAATAAAAAAACCTAGGAGTTGTAAACTAGAAAAGTTGTGAACATTTCTAACCCGCATCCAGCAAATCCCTTGTTAAAGACCTTTTACTTTACTTTTGTTATAACCGGGATCTAACTTTTCAGTTTTTTTTTTTAACCCTAACACGTTTTGACGAGAGTTTTTAGGGTTCCGTAGTAAATAAGGAACCCTTGTAGTTTTGCCATGTCTGCCTGTCTGTCTATCTGTCCGCAGTTCTAGTCGGAGACTAGACGTATTTACTAGAAAGCTGTAATTTGGCATAGGTATATATAAGTCATGTAAACACGGGGCGAAACAAAATTTTGAAAAAAAGTTTTCAGTTTAACTCCCATACACGTAAAATGAGAGTCATTTTTTTTCGACTAACCTATTGTGTGGGTTATCATTGAATAGGTCTTTAAAAAATATTGTGTATTAGTGAACACCATTTTTCGATTAAAAGATTGTTAGAGTAAAGGCGAAAGCTTATGAGAGTTTGTGCATGTTTGTTATTTCTTGAGGCGCAAACGGCTAAAACAATTTTGATAAAATTTGGTGTATAGAAAGCAGGCATCCTAGATCAACACATAGACTTTTTCAGCGGGTAACACCGCGGGCGTAGCTAGTAAAATATATATCAAAAACAAAATATTCAAAATTCCAGGTCAATCATTTTTCAACTTGATCTGACCGGGGATCGAACCGGAACCTCTGGTGTGACAGCCAAAGATAGCCCATAGAAGCAACTATTCCATCAAACGTACGATAGGGTATAAAAAAATATGTGACAAAATTTCCGAGGCAAACGCGGGGCTAGGGTGACCATCATTCTTGTTTAGCGGGTGACAGGTAGATTTACTCGGAAAATAGAAGTGGCTCCTTTTGCGTTAGTACTTATGACGGTATTAGATGATGCAACACCTTTTTTGTGGTGTATTTTCGTTTAAAGTACTATATAAAAAATTTACAGCTGAATAAAAAATTTACAAATCACTTATAAAGTACAAGGCTACTGATTTAAAGAGCAATGTTTTTCTATTAGTTGCATTAAAAGTTAGCACTCCTTAAATACTTTGCATGATTAACGGTATCTTTGGGAGACTATTGTTTAATCTACTTATATGAAGTATACAATACTTACCCACTAATATTTTTCATTAAGTTAAATATTTTGGGAGAAGATTCAGTCCGTAATTTTAAATAACTTTTCTAACCATCAAAACCATCGCAAGGCTTTCCTTGTTACTTTCACTTCACTTTCGCAAAAAAAACCGCATCGAAATCGGTCCATCACAGACAGACAGACAGACAGACACTAGCATCATACTTATTACACCCTCTCTTTTCTTAAAAATAGCCTTTTATACCAAGTTGGGAAGCTCCCTGTGTCCCAGTTGCATACAGAAGCAACCAGAAACGCACTAAGATGAGGTGGGATGTAAGAAAACTATAAGACGACTACTTATGTTTCAAGTCAAAACTAGCTGTAAGAACTGGGAGGTATAGAGAGTTTATTTAACAGCTGCTACGAATGTGCTACGAAATAGCTACGACGTAGTATTATGTAGACGTTCGTAGACGTGTCACGGATTCTGTGTGCGACTTTGATTGAATAGGGCAAACTTTAAATTGAGACATTAAAATGTTTATGTATTCCCCGGGACATTAAAATGTTTTTGTATTCCCCTTCTAAAATGTTTATTTTATTATTGAAAAAAGTGAATAAAAAGTAAGCAACCTTCCTCTTACTTCATCAAATGTCTATTTTTGCTTAAATCTTTTATTTTCTTTTAGTCATGGTATAAAGTATAGATTTATATAGAGGGCCGTGAATCAATCGCGTCGCTCATGATTCAAACACTGAATCATCGTGATTCAATGATTCAAACGAATCGTTCACTTGCTCGTGATTCGTTTAGGGCCTTCGATTTAAATCCGACATTTATATACTATTTTATTTAACATATTAAAAAAAATTTGTCTGTCCTGGGTCTTGGATGTTTATCTTCATATGTATTTGTTATAAAATATAGTATCGTTGAGTTAGTTGCAGACGTTCTAAAAAAAGGAGAGGTATAAAGTAACCGTAACCGAAGGGTATGTATGATGAGATTGATGAGTTTAGATGAAGCAAAAGAGGTTTGTCAGGATCGTAGCAAGTGGAGGTCCATAGTCTCTGCCTACCCCTGCGGGAAACAGGCGTGATATTATGTACGTATGTATGTTAAGTTAGTATCTCATAACACAAGTCTCGAACTTACTTTGGGGCTAGCTCAATCAGTGTAATTTGTCCTTATATATTTATTTATTTATTTGTAAATTTTTTTCTTACTGGAATATTCCAGTTTTATTTATACCCCATAAACATTAACACCCGGAACGTTGTAATGATACTGATGCGGATATTTTTTACGTGATCAAGATATCCGGAAGACGAATCACGTTGCTCATTACACGTTCTCATTAGCCGACGCCGAAGGAATATGTATCTGGAGGTTTTAGGGTTCCGTTGGCACAAAAAGGTTCTCGAATAGCGACCGCGTACTGGAGGGCAAAGCGTAGGGCACCCACCTACAAGGTTGTTAGATTACCTGACTAAAGTTGCTGGAAAGCGCTGGATGCAGGCAGCTCTTGATTGGTTATTTTGGAAATCTTTGGGTGAGGCCTATGTCCAGCAGTGAACGTTGTGCGGCTGAAATGATGATGATGATGATGATGACGACTCAAAAACAGGGGTGTAATAAGTTTGACGTGTCAGAGGGGTTACTCCAAAAGCAGTACGCAAGACGGACGTTATTGCGTATCCGCGTTTAATATCAACCAACATTGAGCACTAACGTATCATGATAAAGACTAATTTTGTTTGATCATCTTTTTATCGTGTGTGTTAGTGACTTACACTAGTGTCAGAGTTTTTAAACCGCCTTAAAGGCCTCTGACATGGTTTTAGGTAACGACCAATGTCAAAAACAGTGACCGGCACCGACGGCTTAACGTGCCATTTTGTTTGATATAGAAACAGGAAGTCACTATCGGACGACTAACAAATTATTTTATGGTGTAACTTAGTGTCTGTCTTTGACATCGTAGTGCCTAAACGAATGAGTCGATTTTTAAAGCTGATTCAATATAGGTGATTCTATGCCAGCGACACGAAAGTAATTGGGGTGAATGCTTGAAAGTTGGAAGCTTGTATATTTCTTAGAGATATTATTCATCATCTATATTTGAAAGCTATGCTCTGTCATTGGCGTTTGAATTTTCTCCCATTTATCTCTCTTATTTTCCATCGTTTACTTCGCTGTACGACCGTTTATATTCTCCTTTATCTGTTTCATCCGGACCTCCTTATTACTATTGTTTTTCAACCTAGCTTATCCTTTTCACCCTACGCCAGCCCCATATTTAGGAGATATTATTATATATACTTAATACTTACACAGTAGGAATTACTAAAGGAACACGTGACAAAATATGAGCCCATTAATGCCTCTAAAGCCTCTTATTTCGTCTGTGTCAGATTTGTACCGATAAACCTTATTTCATATCTATATCTACATTATAGCGATTTGCGGGGAATACTCAGGATGTCATCTTGTGGCAGGGGGTGGACTTTTGTTTATACAATAGACGTATATTAATTCTGTGACCTATAGGGATGTAGACTAAAAAAATATTTGGCTCATTAGGTAATACATACATACATACTATCACGTCTTTATCCCTAATGGGGCAGACAGAGCGTTTTGGGTCTTGCGGCTCTATGCAGAGCCCAGGGCCGCAAGACCAAAAAGCCACTTTTAGCGTCATGGTGGGTAGGAAGATGGAAAAGCAATCAATACAGTGATGGGTTGCTAGCCGCATCGCCTGTTAATATGATTCGCATTTTTGCCCATTCCCTCGATCGGCTTTTACGATCTGCGCGGGAAGAGAAGCAGCTGGTACATTCTAAATTTTTCCATTTCTCCCAGACCAGCATGGGACCAGGATGGGAAGGGATTTTGTTTATACAATAGACGTATATTAATTCTGTGACCTATAGGGATGTAGACTAAAAAAATATTTGGCTCATTAGGTAAATTATCAAATAATATGGTATACATCATATTTCTTCTTTTCTCTGATTAACAAATAATGACGAAGATACGACGCACTTAAATTTCGAGATTGAAATTTGTTCGAAAAGAAAAACATTTCGAAGCTGGCTACGAAATGCGACTACTGTACTTCGAAATAGAAGCCAGCTTCAAAATGGGATTTTTTTCCCGCATTCAATTCGGCTACGAAGTGGCCCGAAGGGTGTTACGTTACGCTATACGTTTGTTATTTGCTCTATAATAATGATAATATATTTTACTTTTTCAATATTAAATAATATATTATACAACGTGGAAGGGACATACCCATAATTAATCAAACCGAGGGCTATACTAGATCTCTATAGCATAACAAAATTAAAATAACAGTCGAAAAACTACAATAAAAATTCACTTCCCTCAGACGTAGACGCTCCAATTCAATACAATGCAGAAAGCAAAATGTTATTGTCACCAAAATGAATATTTTGCGACGAAACCCTGTCCATTTGTGCGACTCTTCGCCGCTCCGCCGCCATTTTGTAGGTAACAAAAGTGTTCATACTCGGCTGGTCACATTGTGTGACGCGACATGTAGTCATAGAGGAGATAATTGCGGAGCTTAAATAACGTAAAATAACCGGTCAAGTACGACTCGGACTCGCGCACGAAGGGTTCGGTTCCATTAACGATAAAAAATTACGTTTCACGTTTGTTGTATGAAAGCCCCTCTTAAATATTTAGTCCTTCCTAATTTAGCCTGCTATATACTTTATCTTGCTATATCTTTACCTGACTGCTATATCTTGACAAAGTAAAAAAAGCTAAATAAATCTTAAAGGTTATTTTTATTCCGGAAAGTGATAGGTGCCGTGGTGTTGGCAAGCACTTAGCTGCTGGCTTACTAGGGCTTTCGCAAGTAAAGAGACACAGGCATGCACAGCACTTGGATGGGACCCGCTAGTACCTTCGTACTTCGGAAGGTACGTAAAGCCGTTGGTCCTAGCATTGCATGTCAGAGATGCCTTTTGCAGCTCGACAAATGTGACACCAGGACCACCTTACTTACACGGAAAACAAGTAATACTGAGTTTACACTCACGTGCTTCAGCAGGCACGTAAAGCCGTTGGTTCCGGCTGTCATTGCATATCAGATGCCTTTGGTAGCTTGAAAAACTGACACCAGTCAGCCTTACTTACACGGAAAACAAAAACAAGTAAGTAATATTGAGTTTAAATTAAGCTTAAACTCTGCATTGCAGTTACTCTGCAATGTAGTGTCTTTGTGATGAAAAACTAACATCCGAGGAAGGTGCTCTACTTCTCAAGAAACCTTTCCGTTTTAATCCCAGGTCGCTTTCAAGTTGGTTCTGTGTACTATTATAGAGGGATTGAGACGTTGACGTAGATTATATAGACCAGTTATCTCAAACATTGGCCACTGTTCTATTTTTGAATATACACATGCCTACCCATCGCCTTATAAACATAATTATTTCTCTTCCTTGTCACAAGATGGCGCTATAAGTAATAATTAAAACATTAAAATATTTTATTACTACTATTTAAATAAAGTAGTAGTCTAATTAATTAAATATGAATTATAAGAAATTTAATACATATTTTTAAAGCATATTCAATACTTCCTTTGTCACTTTTTTGCTAGTCGTGTGTGCTGCCATCTCTGTGTGCCTACCCCGCAACTATAGTTTTGCCTACTTACGGGCCCTCCAATAGCTTCATAGCCGTTGGGTGTCTGTTACGTTAGTAATTATATATTCTTCTTTTATCTTTGATATACGGCAGTGGGAATATTATTATACGTATTTAATTATCAAATAATGAAATCTAGTTACGTACCGATCGAAAGTTATTCCTAACATTTGCCGTGTTCCTTGAATTATTCTTACAGTATACGCACACCAAGACATTTTTGACTATGTTGACAGTGTTTTCTTTTATTAACTGTGGGGTGTACTAGGTGCGTAAATACTAGCAAGCTACTAATGTGAGGTGAACAGAGATAGATTATGATGAACGGAGCAAAACTGTGATAATTATGTGGCGTCTACTCTAGTACGTCAGTACATAATAGCTCGTTGAATTAAGGGTTGAGACGGATTTTTCTTCTTTAAATCCTTGTTCGAAACAAAAATTCGCATTAATTATTTATTTTAGTGCAACGGGCATTGAATTAACTTGAACAGCAAGATAATGTTTTGTTTTGTTTTTTTCTTCTATATATCTTTTTACAATTTACTTAGATTTAAGTGATACATTTTAAGGGGATACTTTAATTTTTCGGACTCCAGTGCCAGTGCCCCCGTTTGAAATAATTTATCGGAAATGAAATGTAAATATCGTTTAAAATTTTGACTTGATCAAGCCCTAGATTTGACGACCTCCGTGGCGAAGTGGTCACCATGCTAGTCTGCCACCCAAAAGTCCCGGGTTCGATCCCCGGTCAGGGCAAGTTGGAAAATGGCCTTTTTCAAATTGCCTTGGGTCTTAGATGTTTATAAAATATAGTATCATTGAGTTAGTATCCCATAACACAAGTTTCGAACTTACTTTGGGGCTAGCTCAATCAGTGTGATTTGTCCTTATATATTTATTTATTTACTAGATAACCCTTTAAACTATTTTATGAACTACTGTTTACAGTTTAAAGTGAGAACATAAAGCTCTTCTTCGCACATTTGCCAAAAACGTTTTTTGGTATTCAATTCGTAATAAATCGAATCACAGGTTATGAAATTACAACAACGGTTGATATACCAAAAAAATAATTCTACTTTTTTTATACAAAATACGAGCTGCTGCACACTTTTGTAAGGAAGTTCCGATAAATTTTTGTTTTTAATGTCTGTTTATCTAATTTAATTATACGATAGTGATCTAATGTAGCCCGTGGTTTGATTTGTCACGAGGATGTCACTTCCACGTCGTATATAAACTTATAACAGTCCTCTTTTTTCTCGGGGGCTAAACATACATACATACTATCACGTCTTTATCCCTAATGGGGCAGACAGAGCGTTTTGGGTCTTGCGGCTCTATGCAGAGCCCAGGGCCGCAAGACCCAAAAGCCACTTTTAGCGTAATGGTGGGCGAGAAGATGGAAAAGCAATCAATACAGTGACGGTTCTCGGGGGTTAAAGTTAGCTTTAATTTAAATTGTACTGTAGACCGACGACTACATACCAAATTAGTAAATTTTAATCACCTACCTAAGTTCCGAGTAACTCTCCCAAGCTTACATTGTCACCTACATTCAACCTCACGTATTCACAAAGCTAACATTAGGTCTGAATACAACATACCTTCCTCTCTGAGTCGGCTAATTGCTGTGATAGTGTTCATTATCAAAGACATTACCGCTATTGTTCAGATTTGACCTCGCTTCTGTGACTTCAGGGGCTTCATATCATTAAAACGCTTGTAATTATGCCTTTGGGCGTATATGTAGCTTTTCTATTACAGGGTTTATGGGAGGGGGGAGTTTTAGGATGTACCAAAAAGATATCACATCTGTGTGGGTAGACAAAGCCAATGCCATGCTAAAAAACATTATGGATAATAAGAGTAAGTAGTAAAAAGGACTAAGAATGAATGAAAAACTTACTGGTGTCAAGTTCCCAGATTTAAATCGCATCCAGTACATGACTGAATAATTTAGTAATTCGCTAGTTCCCAACAATTCAAATCAAATTATTTTTTTCTAAACGTCAAAACAAACATTGTCTATGGTATTTGTATGCACGTTGTGACGTCATATTCGTCAAGAAGTCAATCAGCGCTCTTATTATTAGTATTTCTGCATTAAATAATCTAAAATCACATTGAAAATAGATGTGATCAATAACAGTGCAATTATTTTATGATGTGTTATTCTCTTAACAGTTATCAATAATCATCAGTCACGAACTTTTTTATATATGTTTGTTTGAATTTACCCATGTTTACGATTTTAACCATATTATTGGGACTATTTATACAAATAATTTTTATCATAATCGGTTGTGTAGTTTGGGAGCGAGGTTGTTTTTAAGCATTGAAAAATTATATTATTCTGCATTTTACTCCTCTTAAATAAATAACTTAAGCTAACCGTAAAGTTTTGTACAATTTATGATTTACAAAACTCTTTTTACTAGCTAAAATAATGTGAAGAAGAAAAGGGTAGGTGCTCAAATCTTTTCAATAAAACTAACCCATTATATACGCCCAAGATTACGTTTGATAGTAATTTATGTTACCTAATAATAATTATTATCTCTGGTCATACAAAATGTTCTAGTTACCTTGCTCTATAATATTTTAATGGAACAAAGGTTTCCAATAGCCACTTTAATACTTATAAACGATCTTTTGTTGAGGCATTTCAACAGTTTTATTTAATTTTCTTTTTTAAAAACAGATCAAAGAGCAGCTTAATTTAAAGCTTTATTGTGTCCAAAGCTATGACTTATAATTCGAAAGACGGTATGTAAAAGTACTTAAATCTAGGAGCATTCTCTGTAGTTACACACAGACACACAGATACACACATACAGGCACGTCAAACTTATAACCCTCTCTTTTTCGTCGGAGCAAAGATAATATAATTTAATTACTAACGTAATAGATACCCAGCGCCATAGAAACGATTGGAAGGCCCGTAAGTAGGCAAAACTGGGAGTTGTGGGTAAGCACATAGAGATGGCAGCACACAGACTAGCAAAAAGTGACAAAGGAAGAGCCGAATATGCTTTAAAAATAATAATTGCATTTCATTTAAGTCATATTTAATTAATTAGAGTACTGTTTTATTGAAATAATAGTAAAAAAAGATTTAAATTGTTTTAATTATTACTTTATAGCGCCATCTAGTGACAAGGAATAGAAATATTTATGTTTATATTTCGATGGGTAGGCTTGGTCGGAGGTTGAAAAAAATATATTTAGCATATTGCAATTTTACAATGGATTCCTGCTTATTTGACTTTTCAATGTTTTTACAAACTAAATAAACCTACTTTACGATCCCATTGTCATAGGTATTTGCATGAACCATTATGCAAATGCTAATGAACCAGTAGTGGGCAAAGTAAACAGAACTTTTAGGTTCCGGGCGTAAAGGACAAATATTTGTGTATCGAAGGGTTGGGAGCCATGCACGTGTCCGATCAGAGATAATAATTATCACCAGAGATAGAGTTGTATCATTATAATGTCGTGGTATCTTTCTTCTTTCTTATCGTGTGTGTTAGTATCTAACACTAGTGTCAAAGTTTTTAAACCGCCTTAAAGGCCTCTGACGTGGTTTTAGGTAACGACCAAAGTCAAAAAAAGTGACCGGGACCGACGGCTTAACGTGCCCTCCGAAGCACGGATCATCTTACTTATCAGACAATCAGGTGATCAGCCTACAATGTCCTAACCAAACTAGGACAACAACACAAAGTCGTTGCCCCCGCTGGGAATCGAACCCGCGACCCTCTAACCACTACACCACGGAGGCAGTTATTTCGTGGTATCAAAAACTTAGAATGTCTAGCTGCTTCTCTTAATGCGCAGATCGTAGAAGCCAAACGAGGGAATAGGCGAAAACACTCATCACTTAGTTTGTTGCCGCTTCTTTACTTGCGCAAAGGAGGCATTAAAAAAATTACCTACTCCGCATTAAAAAGGTTTCATTAAAAAAACAGTGGCACTAGAGTGTCTTTATAATAAAAAAGGACAAAAAATTAATGAAGAAACAATAAATAAAACAATCGAGACTTGAACCGGTATCTAAGGCATATACTCTTCCAAATGAGCTATCGACGAGATAGTCAAATTTGTAAATTACCTTGTACTTTCCGCTTAGTGTTGGTAATAGTGTCGCGAGTTCAATGGGTTTTTTTCCATCTTAAAAAAGGCCTACACGTAAAAAAAGAAATTACAACCCCAAAAAAAAAGTGACACTCCAAGAGTGTGATGTGAAAACTTGGTGTCGGTTACGGTTACTGTAACGGTAAGTGTCGTGAGTTCAATGGTTTTTCCCATCTCAAAAAATGCTTTCTGTGCAACACGCCTAAAGAAGGTTTCACTTCGAAAATAGCCCAATTAAGGTTATATGTTGATCCTATATGAAGGCATATAAGAACGATATTTCTCCCCTGATATATCGGCTTTAATTAAAGTTGATTCATGAATAGCCCCAGGTTTTTAATTAAAGCGAAAATATTGGACAGATCGATGGTTGTCAGCGTGGCAGGGAGGAAATGTGTTACGGAGAGGTCACCTCTACCTGTCTACCTATACAGTATATATCTGTATGTATGTACCATTGTACAGTCAAGTTCAAAAGTCCAGCCATAGTTTAAAGTTTTTAATCTTCTTAATTCACTCATATACAAATTATGTATGTATGAAAATTTTTCGCATGGGTTAGTTCAGTCTATTTTATATTAATCACATTAATATAAATGCGAAAGTTTGTGAGTGTGTGTATGTTCGAAACTTCTTCACGCGAAAACGGTTAAACCAATTATGATAAAATTTGGTATGCAGGAAGCTAACACCCTAGATTAATACATAGGCTACTTTAAACGCGGGTAACGGCGCTAGTTATTAATAAACTTATTTCAATCAAATAATTAGCCCGGGAATACACGGTTTATATAGGATAAAACATGGCACAAGGTAAGGAGTAACAAAACATGGAATGTACCAGCTACTTCTCCTCCCACGCAGATTGTAAAGGCCGATCAAGGAAAAGTGCGATGATCTAAATAATTTTTAACCTACTTCCAAAAAAGGAGGATTTTTTGTCTGAATGTTCACCGACCTTAAAACTTTCCACCCCTGGTTATAACACTCATTTATATTCTAACTCATTTACAGTTCAGGCAGTAGAAATCTGGAATGCTTTACCACTGGACATGCGCCAAGTACAATCATTGAAAAAATTTAAAGATTTAGTGACGTCTCATTACCTTTCCTCTAGCTCTGACTAATATCTCTTTTCTTCTTCTCTTTTCACTGGCTACTTTTTATTTGCTTTCCTTAATGTTCGTATGTGCCAATTTTATAGTTTATGCATTTTATATTACTTTATTGTTCGTTTAACTAAACAAATCATAATAATAAAAAAGAAAAACCTTACAAATAGAAAACGTCTTCCAGATCATTGCCCTGCGGTAGAGTGCCCAAAAGGCTGGCAGCATTGCCACGTTGGATGGCAATGCTTATTCGTTGGGCGAAATAATTGCCAGCCCTTGGGTCACCCGACACCTCGACTAATTTTTTGTTAAAAAATTTAAAAAGTTTGTGAGTTGATGGTCCCCACGGACCTAAAGTCTCAACCCCAAACGGCTCAAATATGAAGCCATTCCCTAAGCATTCATATTTGCGCCGTTTTAGGGTTTCCGCAGCGGCTGCAGCTGCGCCAGCCTTAGAGCTTGTGCCGTGAAGATGGGAGGCCGCCAGAGTGTCGACACACGTAGCGTCCCACACCAACGGCTTTCCCAACCTCCACGGCACAAGCGTCATACCATCCGGTCTCTTGCCATCATCGCGGGCTAAACCATTTGGTTCTAAAATTGCTGGCAACCCGATGGTGACAAGAGCGCGGTGTACTATATTATTTAATTATTTAAATTAGCATGACGTGCCATTCGGCCGGCGCTCTTCGTGCACGAGAGTCCGTGGTGACCGAACTGGTCGACAGTGTCACCGCAAGGGCAAAGATGTGGAACGTTTGTCTTTGCTCCTAAACGTAAGCATGTCGCCAAACGAAAGGTGTGGTCATCCAGGAAAGTCCCAATGTTCCAGGAAGGCAGAACCTGCAACCACAAGCCAGACTCCCACTCAGCAGTTGCAATGAGACGAGCGCGCTCTACAGAGTTGTTGTCAGAAGATTGTAAGAGATTACTCTGTACAAGTCTGCAAAGCGGCTCGTCCCACTGTCTCTGCGAGGAAGGGTGTTCGGGAAATTTTGAATTTTGGGATGCCTCTGACCAAGCGGTTTTGGCCTCCGTCGCATAGGATATTTCCAAAGTACAATTTTTTATTATTTTGTTAAAAAGTATTTGAACACTATGGACGGAAGACAAAAAGGCAGGCAAAGCGACACTAGAAATGTTGCGGATTCCTAGTCCTCCTAACCTGACTGGCAAGGAGGCTTGATTCCAAACAGACTGTTGATTTAAATCGGTATTCAGAATAGTGGATAATGAATTTTGGATTATGCCGTCTAATTTTGAAAGTAGGTCCGGATATTTCCACAGATGGCTGCACCGTAGGTTGTAAGTAAAATTGGGAACAAAAAGGCAGTGTTTTAGTATGGTAAAAGCAAAATGAGAATGTAAATTCGAAAGTCGTTTGACAGCCAATTCGAAATTTTGAATTTTTGAGTCGATAAAATTTGGAAAAGACTCATCGAAAATTGGGGATCCTAGGAGATGAAGAGTAGATTTATCAATAATTTTGATATTAGGAGCGAGTGCATTGAATTGAGATATTATTTTTAATTTAGATAGAAGTGGCATTTCATCATCTAGGAATAACTCACATTTAGAAAAATTTAAATTTAGTCCGACTGACTCAAGATCAGTCTTTATAGTGCTTAAATCTGCCAAAACTGTTCGTTTATATGTTATAGTATGTACTCCTATTATTTAATTGTATAGGTACTTGTACTTTTCTACACTGTAATACTCTAACTGCGCCAACTCCCCCACATCTTTTATAGTCTTCTTTACCCAAAGGTTGGCTGGAAGAAATCACTTTAGTGATAAGTCCGCCTTTGTAATATTTGAAATGTACTTTTGATTATTATCATACTTAGTTGGTGCAATAAAGAAATTTTATCTTATCTTATCTTATTTGAAGACGCCTGTACCGATTTATAAAAAAAACTTTTTTGTTTGAAAGAGTTCTTACGGTTCCGTAGAAATTTTATCAAAATTAATGGGTAATTTGGGGGTGAAGTCGGTTTTTAGATTTAAAAAATTCATTCCATTTATACGCCCATTAACGTGGCTCGGTCTGCCCCGTTAGGGGTAAAGATGTGTTAATGTATCTTTATCTTACAAACGGCGGCTAGCGGCATCAAAGACATATTCAAATGTTCCGGCGGACATTTTCATAAGCCGATATTATTGGATCGGTATCGGCCGTATGGGAAATCCGGTTTACGGGACTTTGTTCGAGATTCGGGATTTATCGGAATTTGTCTTTTACGCAGTTACATCTAACCACCTGACGAAAAAGTGGCTGTTTGAAAAGGTCAAGTTCCACAGAAGGTCAAATAATTTTTCAAAACTAAAAACCGATTGCACTCCTATTTTTTTTCTTATGTCATAAATTATGTATTTAAAGCGCAATAGTTTAAAAATATCTGTTCAGATATTTTGAAGTTAAGGCGAAATAAATAAACAACAAATATAAAAAAAAACTGTCAAAAAAATCTTAAACCTCTCCAGTTTTTGTCGCTTAGGTAGCGTGCTCTCAGAAAGCGTCTTGCTTTTATAATATATTGTAGTACCTGGGCGACCGAGCTTTGCTCGGTTTCATTTCAAACATTAACTATTTTTGTTTAAACTTGTCTAAAAACAATGCAAAATAAAAAAATATATATAAACTTAAACATAAAAAAAAACAAAAGTAAGTCACCGAGTGGGATTCAAACACGTAACACTCTTTCTAGCGGTCGGTATCCTTAACCGCTGAGCTAAAAACAAGGCGGTCGGCGCGACGAAATTAGCGACCATATTCTGCGTGGAAAGAAAAACGCATGAAAACTCGAAAACACGCGTTTTCCCAAACATGAGACTAATCTAGATCGATTGTTTACCCCCGAAAACCCCCATATACAAATTTTCAGCGAAATCGTCAGAGCCGTTTTCGAGATCACAGAAATTTATAAATAAATATATATATATATACATACATACATACAAGAATTGCTCGTTTAAAGATATAAGATAAATATTTTCAATGTATCATTTTAAATTTATGTTTCGGCGTCGCAAGCACTCCTGGATTGGCGGTAGCTGGAAATCAGCGTTTAGCTCACCGGGCACACCCCACACAGCCTTTTATTAAGTTAAGTTTTTCTTTTTATGTTTTGTAGTGTGCTATAGTTGCAATATACAACGTGGAAGGGATATACCCGTAATAAATCAAACCACGGCCTATGCTAGATCACTATAGCACAATAAAATGAAAATAACAGTCAAGAAACCACAAACAATTCAGCATTGCCATACAAATTGCCAGGGCTGCACACTTTAGTGTGTAAAAGGCATTTTTTTTTCTTTTAATGTTATTTTAATTAAATTATAGTATAGTGACCTAGTATAGCTGTGTCTCGATTTATTACGGGTATGTCCCTTCCACGTTGTTTAATTTATCTGTCGAAATAAATTCATATACATTAAAACATTACACTTTGTTGGGTCAGTCGTATCAAAAAACATGTACACAATCAAATAATTAAACGGGGTCTCCAAACCTCAGAAGGCCAATTATTTCGCATCAGCCGATAAACATTGAGATAATTGGGACATCGCGTTTTCATAAAACTGAGGAGTTCGAAGGGTGTTCAGTCAAATGGACAAAGGGTCTTCTTCCCTTGAAGTTTAATTGAGCAAGTACTTCGTTCTGACAAGTGACTAAAACTCTGGGTGCTTTGTAAGATTGAGACGAATACAGGGCCATCACGCAAGTAAACCGTTTACAAAAATATATTTACTAGCTGTGCCCGTTGGCTACGCTCCTTGTGGGAATTTTGGGATAAAAACTTTCCTATGTTCTTCCCTGGGTATCAAACTATATCCATATCAAATTCCATCTAAATAGGTTCAGTGTTTAAAACGTGTAAACGTGCCAATTGCTACGGGATAAGCCCGTGCAAAAAAAATAAAAATAAAAAATAAAAATAAAACTACGAGGAAAAAAGGACAATAAAACAAAATGAATAAAAATAAACAACTATATTGTCCTTTCTACAATATTAAATAAACACATAAAACTAAAAATCTAGGGACAGACGCAGGTCCAGCGAAAAAATAGGTAGTCTCGTACAGATGTTGCGTTTACAAATAAAAAATAAAA
Organism: Acrobasis consociella; assembly: GCA_963555685.1. Lineage (NCBI taxonomy): Eukaryota > Metazoa > Arthropoda > Insecta > Lepidoptera > Pyralidae > Acrobasis > Acrobasis consociella. Next base: position 4,891,621 of record OY743106.1, read on the forward strand.
CAGAACGGTGGTCAGTGGTTCTCGGGCGGAACTTATCTTGGTGAGGGACGAATATGCACTCGGGGCAAAACAAAATGGCGGCCGGTTTGACTCGAAGTCACGACGTGTAGACGCACCAGGGTAGTCTTTCACCTGGGGTAATGACGCTCTTCACCAAAGGTAATGAAGATTTTCTTCAGGGGTAACGAAGTTGTGCTCGAATGTGTCAATGCAGCATAATTTGGTCAACTTTATATGCAAGGTAATATACCAGTCAGCCTGTAAAACTTTTAATTCTTATTTAAGCCCTATGAAAAATGGAAACAATATGCAGCTAAGTCACATTAAGTAAAGGAAATTGCTTGGTTTCTATTTGATTAATGTACTTACTGCCATGCATTAAGCACGCACAACGTATTATAAATGGTGTGCCGTTCCACTACTTGCACCGTTATATTTAGAAAATGTTATGAAATTACCTGCTACGGGGTATAAAATGTATTTCACTGTATTTCTGACGTCTTTTCTTTTTCTTTAACTTCCAAAAGAAGAGGAGGTAATCAATTCGTCGAGATCTTTTTTTATGTATGTTTATCGATTATTTGGAGACGCTTGGACCTATTTGAAAAATTCTTTATTTTAATTTTAAATGGCATATTTATTAAATAGTCTCGCAGAAAAAAATTAAAAATTAAAATTGGTTGTGTAGTTCAGGGGTGAAGTCGGGTTTTTAGTTTTGAACAATTATTTATTGGTTTTTGCTATAATATCACGAATGTAAAGGCACTTTAATTTTACTTTGTCCTTCAAGTGGTATAATAATCATCATTTCAGACGCATCAACCGCATGACGTCCAATGCTGGACATAGGCCTCTCCCGATTTCCGAAATGCCTGATCTAAAGCGGCCTGCATTCAGCGTTATCCGGCAACCTTTATTTATCAAACATTATTGTTCCAAAGTGCTAATATACTTTTATCTACGCACATATCATAAGTGCTCTAAAATGCGTTCAGAAACCATAGGCAATGACCAGCATTACCAACCAGTAACAATTAACGGAGACGTAATGATAACATTACCTCCTGAAATCAGTAGGTAATGAGTTTAAATTTGGAACAGCTTTCAAATTCAAATGGGTGTCTAATCTAGTATCTGTAGATATTAAAACAGTAATCTCACGATATTTGATCTCGAGACACAATAATAGTTCATCGTCCATTCGTTTGTCTATGATTAAAAAAATAACAGATTCGAATTTCGAAACGCCGCCATTCCGAGTTGTCATTTGTTTGTTGATGTTTTACTGTTACGAGTGTTTGTGAAAAGTTGAAACGAATATGCCACCGTCGTCAAGCTCTTCAGCTGCAAAACAAGACCCTAATTCAAATGCAACTCAACCAGGACTGTTAACTGTATCTCACTGTTCCACTGTTAATATTAATTACAATGATTATAATAAATAATTTATTATGTATGTGTTCAATTAGTTTTTTATTACATTATTTTTAAATTACAATGTAATTCAGGTCAATTCCCTACGGTTCCTGAACCAATTTTAGAGCACTATGATAATTATGTGTGTAGATAAAGTAGTGTATGCAACTATACATCATTATGCATTACAACACTCATGTGATGTTATTATGAAACTCGCCTTCGGCTCGTTTCATAAACCCACATTCGTGTTGTAATGCCCTTCATTATGCACAGTCGCATAAACTACTATTAACAAATGGTATTTTCTCCCAGTCAACCATATGGATAAACAGAGAAAAGTTCTTGTTCAGGTCGTCTGACCACCTTGTACGTGGGCATCCTACGCCTGGCTTGCCAGTACATGGATTCATTCGGGAGCCTTTTAGCCTCATACTAACTCAAGGATACTATATTTTATAATAATACTTACAAATATTGATCAACATCCAAGACCAAGGTCAATCTGAAAAAAATGATCATTATATTAAGCTATTTATTCTTCCTCAGAGATGAAATCTGATGATACCAATTTCCATCTCATCGTTCTTACAGTTAGGGCTGTGTAATCTAATAGCTGTTTATTTTAGGCATATTTTAACCGAAAAAAGTATTTTTATCTCACCGCCACTGTCTCTCAGAACTTTTATAAAGTGTAACCATTAGCTAAATACAAAACCCGACAATTTCCTCCGGGAATCGATTAATAACAGGCACAGCGGGGCGCGGTGAGGGATGGAGCGTCATCCTGATTACAAAGAGGCATTTTACTTTTATTTTATGTAAGTAGAACTAGTTTTTAGGAATCCATCATCATCATCATCATCATCATGATTAGGACTTTTTGTCTCCACTGCAGGGGCACAACCCTCTCTATACTACCAGAGCCATAGTTTTCCTCAGCAGCGAGAGGACTTGGCCTACACTCTCCACGCTGGCCAGACGGGTTGGAGAGGTCTCATTGATGCTTAATAGCTTTGTTTAGCTTGTATTTCCTAAGTTACCTTCTACGACATTCACAAGAGGACTTCGAGTGGCCCTATTCTACTCTGCCGGAAACCACTAACTTTAAGTTTATTGCTTGTAGATGATTACAGGAAAACATGTAAGAATTCTATCAATTGAAAACAAAGTGGTAAACTCAATATAATACTTTCAGTTACGGAAAATAATTCACTAAAACACACTAGATAATGCTAGTAGTACCTTATCTAGTTAACTCGCGTCTTACTGTAGGGATTCCTAATGTGATCGACTTTGGCATTGTACGGAATTCTCTCCACGCGAGTTCAACCGCACTTGGCCGGTTATTTCATACAGTGTTTGTTACCCACGTGGCCAAACGGTAGTTCGTTATTTGGTAACGGCATGGCTACTTCACATATTTTTGAGATAAGAAGTATCATAGGGCTCTCACAGACGAGCGGCAGTATTTGTGGTCACCAACCTAAATGAGAACCACCCAGTCATGTGGTTGCTACCTAATTAGGGTCAATTCAGACAGAGAAGAGCGCTGCGTAGAGGATTTTTTTATGACACTCTTAAATACACTTTAAACTATTAGCATTTGGTCATGATTAAACTTTAGGCTACGGTAATACGGTCTTATTTTCAATTGAGTTAGTAAATTGCTCTAGCATTTTCTTCTCTATATGAACGCGTAAGAGTCAGTCTTACGCTTACACCCGTTTCATGAAGAGCCTTACTGACTAATGTTATACAACTTATTTTGGTCAATCTACTACGAAATTATTTTTGAAACTATTTTTTCTTTTTCACAACTCAGTTTAAATTTAAATTGGCATTTTTCTTTTTGAAATAGAAATTAAAGAAAAATTCAATTATTTGAATTTTATTTAATAATAAATGTGCGAAATAGGAAGTAAACACGTTGTTATTGTCAGCTGTCAGCGGCGAAGGTTTTTGTGAAATTAGTTTAAAAGTTCATCAAACTTCAACCCGCGAATGATAAAAGTTGGAACGGTTTAAGGTACCTGCGATACTTTGAATTACGTTACGCGGTAAATAGATAAACTTTTTAGATACGAACGGCGCCGATATCTTACTTCGATTTTGAATAAAGGATTTGTTTTGCTTCAAAAAAGTTTTTTTGTACATTTATTTATTTTAATTTATTGCTTATAATTGAAACAAATATTATGGCTGGTTAAATAATATAGATAAATAACAGTCAGTCAAGAAACGTATGTCAGAATAAGAAATATAATTTTTGGCTTTTCATACAAGCTCGGGTTAGCTTATCGGTCAACTTGTATGGGAGGCTACAAATTAATTTTCAAATTTTGATATAATTATGTTCCCTGGGGTAAGTTGTTCAGTATTATGGACTGAATGCACCCTTAAAATAGTTTTAGTCTATTTTGTATAGTGGTCAAAAGAATTTAGTATTAAAACAAGACAATCCTATCCATCTTGGGACATTTTAGGGCTCCGTACCCAAAGGGTAAAAATGGGACCCTATTACTAAGACTTCGCTGTCTGTTCGTCTGTCTGTCACTAGGCTGTATCTCAAGAACCGCGATAGCTAGACAGTAACTGTCTAGCTATCGCGGTTCTTTGTGAAAAGTTCAACTGTTGAACTTTTCACAAATTATGTATTTTTGTTGCCGATATAACAACAAATACTAAAAACAAAAAAATAAATATTTAAAGGCTCCCATACAATAACGCGATTTTTTTTGTCCTTTTTTGCTTTATTTCAATAATGGCAACAGGTAGGTACTTGAAATATTTACAAAATACTCAGTTGTATTTTTATTCTTAATAATATTACATACATACATACATACTATCACGTCTTTATCCCTAATGGGGCAGACAGAGCATTAATAATATTAATATTATAATAATAATAATTTAAAAAATATGTAAGGGGCTCCCATAAAAAAAGCTTGATTTTTATAGATAATGGTACGGAACTCTTCGCTCGCGAGTCCGACTCGCACTTGGCTGGTTATTTTTGATTGTTCCGAAAAGTGCTATGATAAAGCTGGTAAAACAAGGAAGGTGCTTGCATAAAAACTTGTACAAAAATTTTGTTTTTGGAAACAACATTTATATGCTTTTCCTTCTATCCGTTACTAACTTATCTACCCTTATAGGCCGTTGCACGCAGAAGTATCAATCTGAATTTTTCATAATTTTTCGTTTACGAAGGTAATCTTGATAAAAGGTTAAGCAGACTTGATCCTTCTCCCGTCAATGTCTAAACAAGTTCCCGATGCATGATAAGGCAACTTTTAGGATATGTTCATAGTGGAAGCGAAATCACGGACGCGTTAGCTGAATAAGGACTAAAAAAACAATAATTACTTACTTTCCTTAAATAATAAATCTAGACAGGTTTTTAGTTAAAATAAATAATCCAATAGTAAATGACGTTTTAGAGGTCAAGTTCAATAGTCAAGGTTGCTCTTACTTAAATTAGAAGCTAAGTCTTCTATGTGCGTAATTTTATGCTATGCTACAGGCAGCGTGGTTATTATGGCGAAATTCTCCTTTGTTTGTCGATTCATTTAAACCAGCGGCCCAGCAGTAGACTGATATAAGCCGACAAAGAAACAAATTGTATATGTACCTTAGCATTGCCAAATGTTCTGTTATATCTTTCACCAGGAAGAAAAATAAAATTGTCTTTGACTACAAACTTCAAGGCCAGATTTTGAATCGCATGTCTAAAATAAGAGACCTGGGCATTATATTCGATGAAGAGCTTTCGTTCAGACCGCATTATGAATATATCGTTGCAAGAAGCAATCAGCTCCTTGGTTGTTTGAAAAAATAGCATACAGACTCAACATTAGCAGGAATCTTGATAATTACCAGCAAAGGTTAACAGAATTTAACGTGATGTCTCTTGAAAACAGGAGAAAGATTCAGGATCTTATGATTTTATATAAAATACTACATTCACTCATTGATTCGCCAGCTTTATTGACAACTTTATCATTCAATACTAATCATAGAACACGAAATCCTAATATTTTTCTACTACAGGTATGTAGAAATAATACTTCTTACTATAACCCCATAATCAGAATGTGTAGATGTTACAACGAGCTCTCTTCGGAGGATCATAGCGTGGATATATTCGGCTTGCAGCCACTCGTATTTAAAAAAATGTTATTTAATAAATACTCAGACAAAATCAACATTGTCACCTGAGTCGTGGCAATATTATGTCCAACATATTGTAAACTTATTAGTAGGTAGGTATTTACTCCAGTTTTATTATTCTCACTTAAATGACAATCCGCCTTATTATAGGCTGGCTTTTTTGCTGCGTTTAAGCCGCTGTCCGGCCGAATAAAGTTGACATTTTCAGATGAGACAGTGTCATGTTATTATTTGTCAACTTGATTTGGTCGGATAGTGGCTTAGGCCTAGTAGCGGGTTAGTCCGTTTTAGATGATATCTGTTTTTCTTAGTCCAACTGGATATTGGCTGGGATTGCGCATGCTGGGTCTTTGATGGTCGTTTTGTAATGCGTTGCTGTTCTGTTATAATAAACATGATTGGTCACTGCACAGGTCTGGGACTCAGTGTGGTGCACGCCTGGCTATTCAAATATATTTTAAGTAGTACTTTTTCATGTATTTAAAATAAGTCGATCTTTATAATACTAATGATGCAACTGTAAACACATATAATTGGAGTACAACCCAGATCAAAATGTACAATATTTATAACTTTGTTACTTCGAAACATGTATTGGTTGTAATCTCTTTGTGTTTCTAATAAATAAATTTATTTGCCACGCAAATTATTAAACCGAAGATACCATCTAGTGATGAGTGGCGGCTGATGTAAAGTGGAATTCACGCCATCTATTATTTGTTAGGTAAACTAAAAATACCCGACTTAAAAGCGTTAACCTCCAATAACTTTTAAACGGCTGAACCGATGAAAATCATCAAACATTATCTAAGAACCACCGCAAGGGAAGTTGATTTCACGTAAAAAAACCGCGTAGAAATCGGTTCATCCATTCGAGCTCTAAAATGCCACAGACAGACAGACGCTAACGTCAAACTTATAACACCCGTCTTCTTGGTCGGGAATAAGTGCTGCTCTCAGGAAATCGCGCCGCTTATCGCCTCCGCCTGACATCGTGGCTTAGCCCTGAGGGTTGATGGGCTACGGAAACGCGGTAAAAAATGTACGATAATTTGTTATGCACGACCAACGCATCAACTCGGTAATTTTTTACGAACGCTGTTTGTTGTACATGTTGTAGAAGGGTGTTTTCTGAATTTCATTTTCATATTTCGCCTTGTTACTTTCCTATTTGTTGAGAAGTTAAGGTAAATTGAGTGAGATACTTACAGCAGAGTAATGGTACCTTTACGCACCTTTGTGTGTCGGTCATGGTGACGAAAATGCAAGAACTTTGGCATAAAAGTATACACTATTGATAAAGACTTACACAGAGCAGTGCGCAGTTTCTCACCATTATGGTTCAATAATAACAAGTGACTAGCAACAACCCTGTTTTACAGGCGTTTACCTTGGTATAATATGGCATTTACAAGGCCCAAATGCGGGGGAGAGGTTGCGAGGACGCCAAGTTGCGGAAGACGGTGCGAGTTTTCGTTCTGTATGTAATACTATTGTTAATACTGTGATCGAGTAGGTAGTCACTTGAAGGCTATTAAAACAAGTAAAACCACAAGCCTAGTGGGTGCGAGCTCGCAATGGCTCCAACAAACTTCACAAGTAAACTATGTGTAAAAGTTTAATTAGCGAGGTTCCGTAGTTTACAGGAAGAATCCGTCTCATTTATGTTAGCAGTACACGATGTAAATAAAGCTGTCGATTAAAGGATTAAATATTCATAATACATACTTCTCTTATTTCGAAAGTGTTTTACAGAAATGTAAGAGTACCTTTCTTCAACAAAGGAGGAGGTTATCAATTCGAATGTACCTATATACTAACCCTGTATTTTTTTAATTTATGTTTTCCAGTTACCGGAAGATGACTGTACCAATTTTGGTGTTGAAGTCGGCTTTCAGTTTTGAAAAAATATTTCTGAAAACTGAAAAATTACGATTTTTAGTTTAAATCGATCGTTTTGTTGTTTTGATAGAACAGATCTCTTTCTTTCAGACGTTGTGTTTAAAGCATCTGATTTTTAGCTACCCATATATTTCATAAACCGAGCAACAGGCCTTTGCGATTTTTTTTTTAACTAAAAACCGACTTTAACGTCAAACTACATAACTAATTATTTTTGATCAAATTTCTACGGGGCGTTTTGGCAAGCATGCCGCCCTTTCAAATAAAAAAAAAGAATTTTCCGGATTGGACCAGGCGCCTTCAAGTAATCGTGGAACATACATAAAACTATATACATTCGAATTGATAACCTCCTTCTTTTTGGAAGTCAGTCAAAAAGTAGAACAACACCCACTCAGCTAATAAAAGCAAACAATAAAGTCATATCATTCCCCAGAACAAATAAGTTGTCCCTATATTACTTTTTCCTTGTTTGCCTCATGTCTTACAAGCCACAAAAATTAAGGTAAAGGAAAATAAATTGAAACAATATGTGTTACGAGAGGTAATGTTTTTTTCAAGTGGGCTTCAATCCTTTGGGAATAAAACGTTTTTTTTTAAACCAAAAAACGGCAGTTAGTCTATTTTGTATTTAGACGGTGACTCTTAATATAACACTAAAAATTGCAACAAAGTAGCATGGCATAATTATTTAGGTAATGTTTACAATATAATTTTAATATTTGAACGAGTGAGGGAACCGAGCGGTTTTTTCATAATCTACTTAAACAATCCTCTGCGGTTCAGCGTTAGTATGTATGTTTGATGATAACTCAGGGCTAAATGAAATTTGGTAGGGGTGTCGATGTAGCCAATATAATTTTTAAGTTTGAACGTGAGCCAAAGAGGCCAAAGGGTTGCCGAAGTATGGGGTCCGCGAGTTCAAAGTTCGTATTAGTATTTTTTGTATCTATACAAACTTTCGCAGTTTTTTAATCATTGTTGGGCAAAGGTCTGTCTTTATCTTCTTCCACTTGTCTCTTTCCTGTGTTAGGCTCGACCTTCCTTTTCGAAATGCGGCCAAATAGTCTTGCCAGCGTTTTTATGGACTACCCGGGCGTCGGTAACCATCTTTAGCCAACCACTCTGTTGCGATTCTGGCCCATCTCTGATGACAAGATCATTAATAATGGGCATCCTACTGACATGCCCTGCCCAATTCCACTTTAGCACGGCGGTTCTATGTCCCACATCAACGAGAATAGGTACTATTAAAGGATTGCCAATGTTAAATCTTCCTAAAGTAAATCAGTGTTATTTGTTAGAATAGGGCCACTCCCAAACCTCCCGTGGATGTCGTAGAAGGCGACTTTGGAAATACAAGCTAAATAAAGCATTTAAACATCAGTGAGATCTCTTCAACCCGTCTGGCCAGCGTGGAGATTGTAGGCCAAGTCCTCTGGCCAAGTATGGCTTAGGTAGTACAGAGAGGGTCGTGCTCTTGCAGTGGAGACAAAAAGACCTGATAATGATGATGACCTACTTGGTATTGGTAGTAAAAAATAGTCCTAAACAAACATTAGTCGCTGTAAATAACATCACAGCAGAGTTAAACATTTTAGAGCAGATCTGTCGCCGCGTGGATGTGCAATAAACATGTTTACGAACTCCACTGTAAAATGGACGTTGTACACTAAGACAGTTGATTATAAGGCCAGTTCCAACTTTTATGAAAGAACTCAAAGGTACATTTAAGATTTCATATATACAATTTTACACCTTAAAATTTCCTATGTGGCGATATGGTAATTTTATATGCTCGAGGTAATATTATTGTCTATGAGACTTACCGCGGCTGATTTTATTTTGTCGCAGATATATTTAAAAAAGACAAAAAAAGAGGTTAAACCGATACGGTCACCCTTGACAGCAATATTTTTTGTACCTATATACATTTAATTAAGCCGTAAATAGCCCTGCACATGCAATTCATCCGGCTGTATAAAGATAACAAATTAGAGCAAAAAACGAGTATATTTAAATAGACCTTGTATATTAATTATTCAATATTGTGAAAATTTGGTTGATTAGGATTTGTGTTTGTTGTTGTTATTTTTCACATCATAGTTATTGTGTAATATAAAAATAATCATCGATTGAACTTGCTACAAAGATGAAGGCATTCAAAAACAATCTTCCTCTTCATGCAAGTAAAATGGCATCGTGTGCGAAGGTCGTTACTTCGAGACTTTGTACAAAATGCTCTTATATCGAGCGTAAAAGCATTTTACGAGAACTGAGAGTGTAGGTGGCTGATGCGAGTCGGTTTAGTGGCAATCATCGTGGAATAATGGAAATTCCGTCCGTATTGTTATGGTGATTTTATGAACGATTGCAGAGTTTCGGATTTAACTTTGTAGCATTGCTACTTAGGTACCAGTGACGTGCACAGCTACTTTTAAGGGTAGATAACGAGAAAAGCTCCATATAGAAAAAAAAAACGATTTTTTAGCTAGTGTCTTCTTCTTATCGAGTTGGAATGGCTTTTTCATAAAGTTGTAGACCAGTGTGTGGCCACACTTACTTATTTCTTTGTCATTAGTGTCCTACGCTTTGCTTGCCAGTCCGCATTTTTTATAGGACTTTAATCAGAAACACCTATTTTAAAGAATTTAATCAGAAACATAGACTAAAGGTGGTGTAAAATTTGAGCACTGACAAAAATCTTCCTGTATTTACAACAGAGTGAAATTGGCCATTGAAAAAATGTCGCAATAAATATGGTAAGCAAGCCATTCGCAAGCCTAAAGGCTAATTTCACTCTCATGTATATTTCATGAAATATTCAGTTTTTCAGCGTGCTATTACTGGTCCTCGTTTCGTAAACTATGTTGTTTACATCTTGTTTGTTTATATTACTTGTAATTGATTTATTAGACTGAACGTGGTCTTCGGATTTTATGTATCAGGGCTCTGTCTCTTGGAAAGGGATAAGAACTTGATTAGTTTGTATTATGTTTAAGAAATCATGCTTATAGACGATGCGGCTAGCAACCCATCACTATATTGATTGCTTTCCATTTACTCGCCCATTATATTGATAAAAGTGGCTTTTGAGTCTTGCGGCCCTGGGCTCATATTACTTTTTCAAGATACAAATGCTCTGTCTGCTCCATTGGGGATAAAGACGTGACGGTATATATGTGTGTATAAACTTAGATATCTCCATATACCTAGTAAGATGGTAATGAATCGCTGTCGTATAACTGTGATACGGAACATAACTATATCCCTAGAGATATGATTACATTACGGCTTTATCGATCTTACTGCGACAAATTTACATTTAAGAACAAAGCTCGTAAGTATTTATGTATAGGTGCTTAAAAAAATTGTTAGCTAACATATTATTACAAAAACTCTACATTTTCTTTATTCTTTTGTTTTAAACTGTTACATCTTTACAAATTAAATTTTATTTATGTCAATCTATTTTGATGTTGAGTACGTCAGTCAAACAGTCCGCCTTGAATCACGACAAGAACATGTTTCCAAATGTTTGGAAACGTTTTTCATCTGTGTAGTAACACTTATAACATCTAACAATTCCTAACAAAATGTCAAACTTTATAACATTTGTTTGTTTGTTTGTAATAACTTTATTGTACTATGAAAAAACACAATTACACACAATTTGTTAGTAAAATGTTTTAGTGTTAGAAAATATTTGTAAACTTTTTCTACCGGCAGTGGTGGGAACACCATATGGAAAGAGACGCACGGACGATTTTTGACAAAGATATGGACTGGTTTGCTATTACCTTCTCTAAATTACACTTTGTTTCCTTCACCTGAATGAAAGGAAGAAACTTTGAAAGGTTTGAACGTCAAAAGATTCTATCCAATAAAAACAATTTTAAATTTTGTGCTTTACAAATTTCGTTAATTAGCACCAAATTAATTTTAAAATTTATCGAGAAAATAATTTAATTAAAATACTTTTTACTTTAAGCTGTCGATATGGACATAAACTTTTATAAGGAAGAAAAGTTTCATCGGGTACGAGGTAATAAATTATAAAATTATTTGTAGGAGAAGTATGGGTACAAATGTGATAACAAACTCTATACGAAATTCATAAAGATACCATGAATGTATCGAATATGTTTATAAAGTTGCTGTTGGAATTATAATTTCTAGGTATAGAGTCTTCATTGTGTCGTAGGGAATGAAATACAACGATCCCATCGTTTCTTTTCAAGTAAACTTTGGGATCTTGAGATTAATACTTTTGTATAGAGTCTCAGGCCTGCTGACACAATCATCATCATTATCATCATCAGGTATTTCTGTCTCCACTGCAGGAGCAGGACCTTCTACCAGAGCCATACTTGGCCAGAGCAGCCAGAGAACTTTGGCCTACATTCTCCTCGCTAGCCAGGCGGTTTGGAGAGGTCTCATTGATGTTTATAAACCTTGTTTAGCTGGTATTTCCTAAGTCGCCTTTTACGGCATCCACGGGAGGACTTGGAGTGGCCCTAGTCTACTCTGCCGGAAACTACGCGGCAGGTAAGCCATAGTTTAAAGAAATGTAATTTTACTATGAATTGAGTAGTGAAAATGAGTAAGGAAGGGATCGAGTTGCATAATGAAGTTTAGTACATTATAACATTTGTTTGGATGATATTATGGTTATTATGATACTAGTTCTTTTAATTTTGGCAATAAGCTATGTCAGAAACTTTTATTAAGGATTTATGGCATGGGTGTAGATAAATGTAATAACAAACTCTATACGGGACTAATTACAACAAATGTAAATTAGATTACGTGGTTATTCGTACAAATTACTTTGTCCACGACAGCCTCATAATTCATAATTTGCCTTTGTCCTTTTAACTAAACTTTGTTTGTATCTGCTTTGTATCGTTAGTGACTTTTTAATACGACTGTTTTCACTAATTTTGGAAATAGCATTAGTACAGTAAATATATTAATTGGTAGCTAGATACAGTACATATATACGACTGCCTCCGTGGTCCATTGGTCAAGGCGATCGTCTTGTGATTAGGAGGTCATGGGTTCGAATCCCACTGGGAAGCATACTTTGTGAAAAGTTAGTTCCAGTCTGGTTAGGATATTGCAGGCTTGAGTCACCTGATTATCCAAAAAAGAAAGATGATTCCGTATTTCGAAAGGCACGAATAAACTGTGGGTCTCGAACGCCATCTGGCTTTTGATCATCAAACTACCCAAGGATTGGTTTTGGTTTACCCTTTGGGTTGCGGAGGTCAGACTGCAGTCGCCTTGTGTAAAAAGCAGTAACTTCGTCAAATCTCCTTGACTAGATAGCTGAGGATGCAACCGGGAAAATACGCTCGGATGATGATGAAACACAATACATACATACCACCCCTTGTACCAATAGGACAGATGATGGTCGTACTCAGGGTCACAAGGTCCAAAGTCTATTTTTAAACTGACCACCAAAAAGGAGTCGGTTGATGGACAATTCGTCGCAATCTTTTTTGTGGTCCCATAGAAATTTTATGTAAATCGATTGTGTCGCTTGGGGGAGAAGTCGGTTTTTAGTTTTGAAAAATTATTAGTGAAATGGTCGGCGAGAGAGTGTAAAAAGTAATCAAAATAGTTTAAATAGTAATGCCTCTTTCGTTCATTTTCTCGATCGGCTTTTATGGTCTGCGTGGAAATCGGAGCAATCGTTTTTTTCAGACTGGCATGGACAATAATATTATTTTTAAGTGCACAAAAACTTGTGTCACATCATCATAAGGTTTTATTGTATCCAATGCAGGAGCACGACCCTCTTTGTACTACCAGAGCCATACTTATCCAGAGCAACCAGAGGACATTGGCCTACACTCTCCTCGCTGGCCGGGACGGGTTGGAGAGGTTGTATTTGCTATGTCGCCTTAAGCGACATCTACGGAAGGACTCGAAGTGGCCCTATTCTAGTCTGCCGGAAACCGCACTACAACGTAAATACTTGAATCTGTAAAATGTTTTACGTTAACAGTAATGATACTCGTATGAACATGTATTAACGTTTTACAGAATTAGGTATTAGAGTCTCCTTTTAGGCTATACAAGATAGATTTTATTAACCTAGTAATATCTTACAATCACCGCTCACAAAGTATACCCAAAACAAAACAATAATAGCCCAGATTCAACGGCAAAAACTTCGGCCAATAAATCATTTATCTACAGATGGCACGCCCTTTGTTTCAGAGTAAAAACGAGTAACTTCGAGCAAACAATCTTTAGCTATACGCTGAATTTCTTCTTCTGCGTTTTCTCTGGAGACTGTATGCGAGAGTTCGCTATGTATTTATTTAATAAACATACAATTTTCTGACCTCCACCATCCTGCACTAAAGATCATCAGTTCTGAAGGTCAAAAATTTTTCGCCTTATTTGGGAATATATTTTTGTAGAATAGCAGTATTATGGATTAGACTTGCTGCTAGAATTTTATTTTTGATTTTTAAGCTATTGCATAGCTTCTATCGCGGGCCTTGAGCGCGGGGACCAAATCCAGAAATTCCGTAACGAAAAAACCTCACGCTCCCCACTCTGACTACCATGTAGGTTGCCGCTTCTTCGTCTCTGTCGTCCGTTTGCGACGTTGCCGTCCTTCCTAGGCTCCTAGCGGACCGAATCGAACCACCTTAATGCAATAGCTTTACCGCGGCAGTCCCCGAGTGCAACACGTCTTTTTTTATCTATTAATAAATAATACGCTTACGATTGGTCGCTTTGGAAATCTTTGGGCAAAGATAATATAAATTACTAACCTTGGGGGAGGCCTATGTCCAGCTGTGGACTTCCTGTGGTGTGATATGATGATGAATAAATAATACAAAAGGTGGACTTAATGCAAAAAGCATTCTCTACCAGTCAACCTTCGGGATAAATTGAAATTTAGCGTAGTAGGCGCAAAAGTAAGATACTCAAACAGAGCAGTACTCAAGTGGTTTTAACCCGAAGAAGGATTTTAACCAATGTGTAAATTCCAATCATCATCATCAACAGGTTTTTTGGTCTCCACGTCAGGAGCACCACCCTCTTTGTACTGCCAGAGCCATACCTTGGCCAAACAGCCAGCCTAGAGGACTTGGCCAACACTCTGCTCGCTGTCCAGACGGGTTGGAGAGGTCTCATTGATGTTTATAAGCTTTCTTTAGCTGGTTTTTCCTCAGTCGCCTTCTACGACATCCACGGGAGGACTTGGAGTGGCGCTATTCCACTCTACCGGATCCCACACGGCAGTAAATTCCAATGAATTTACATATTTAGTAAAATCCTGCTCTATTTGCTATCAGTTTAGTCCTTGATACAAAAGTACGCATAGGTCAGATGAAACACATAAACAATCCTCCTACCATACAAATAAGTGTGTTCATGTTCACCCGAACGTATTTTGTATTTCATATCTTCATTTTAATTTATAATTGTAAACCAGTGACACGAAAAATCTGTTGTTTGGAATAAAGAACTTACTTAACATAATTTCATTTACAATTTTGCACATCAATAATTATAATTAGTTTATTGAATTTTCATGCCTTTATCGAGTTATTAACTATTAACATGTACACAACAACAACAAAAAACTTGAGAAGTGTCAAGGGACACCCGGATGGAACGAAGTTCGAGAGATAGAGACAGACAGAGAAACACGCGCACGCCGCACGGCTTACAACTATAGCAAAAAGTGTCGTTACAACTTTAGGTCGTAATATTTCCGTCTAGTCCCCTTTCGCAACGCGCGATAAGGAACTTCGTTCCAAAAATATATTTAATTAAGTGCAAGTTTGTTTGAAATTAACTGTAACTATTTTAATTATTGATTTTTAACAACATTAGGTACTATTTACAATAAGTACATTTGCGATACGCTCAACTAGGGCTTGATCAAGACAAAATTTTATACTATATTGTTTTTTTATTTTATTTATTTATTCATTAACACACAAAACAGCTTACAACTAAAACTTTACAATACATAAGCATAATAAGAATTCTTACTAAGTTGCAGTCCAAAATATGTGTGCCTATTAGCTTTTTAATATAAACATCAAATTTTTATGCTAGAGGACAATTTATTAAAATATATACATTTATTATTTAAGTATGTGCATTAAGTTTATACGTATACTATAATTACAGAATATCACTAGTACAAAACAATTATTATTATTACTATAAATTAACAATTAGTAATTAAACAATTAATCTGTATGTGTACCTATTATTGTGCGTATCTGCCTCCGAAACTGAGGTTAAGTCTACCTCAGTTTCGGAGGCAGATACGCACAATAATGAAAAATATCAATATCAATATTTACTTATTATATCTACTTATTATATCAATATTTACTTAAACGTATATTTACTATATCTCCGTTTCCCTTCAAATAATTTATTTTAAATAGCAGTGGACCCCGAAAAATTGAGGTAGCCCCGTCGTTTATTAAGTCTATATTAAGTCGTTGGTCCCGACTATCATCATTGTATGGCAGTTGTCAAGCTGCCAAATTCCTTTAGGCTCGTTAAAGAATTACTTAAATTCTGTTATACTGTAAATTATTTAATGTTAAAGCAAGTACTTCAGCCGCCCTGCGTTCAAAGGGCAAAGGCGCGGCGAACCAATTAGTATGCAAATAATTAATAATAATTTGCACGCTTTGGCTAGCCATGTGGGACTCATATTAATTATTAAAATACAAAGAAAATTGGCATCATGCAGTGGAAAATGTTCTTTCGTAAGTAGGTATTTTTTTAAATTTTATTATTTTAAATGTAATAAATAAATAGATTTATACGGACAAATTACACTGATTGAAACAGACCCAATCTCTCTGAATTCCTACAGCCATACTTGGCCAGAGCAGCCAGCGGGCTTGGCCTATACTCTCCACACTGTCCAGATGGGTTGGAGAGGTCTCACGTGAATTTATCTTAGGTTACTTTTAATAATATTATACTCCGATACCTATTACTCCCAAAAATTTACACTGCATTGTGTTCACCTCTTTCTACATCGACAAGAGCCTGGTATTAAATGTATGAAGAACTTTAATATTAAAATTGACATTACATGAGTAATATTCAAAATTGGGCCTGTACTAGCAAGGCATTAGTGGTCTCACCTCGAGCGTCTAACTCGCCGCAGCCATTTATAACCCGACCGCATTCAATTTATTCCGTAAACGAAGTCATGTGACGTAAAGACGCGGCCTTACTTCCCGAGCATTTCTCATTTTTGGAACGTAGTTCCTTATCGCGCGTTGCGAAAGAGGGCTAGACGAAAAATTAAGACCAAAAGTTGTAACGACACTTTTTGCTATAGTTGCAAGCCGTGCGGCGGGCGCGTGTTTCTCTGTCTGTCTCTCTCTCTCTCTCTCATTAATCGAAAGGAACTTCGTTCCATCTGGGTGTCCCTTGACATCTCTCAAGTTTTTTTGTGCAAGCTTTTATTTACCTTTCCCTCTGTCAGTTTGTAATCTCGTCTCTGGAGAACTGTAATAAAGGATAAGTCTACCATTTGTACCATTGTGTTTGTAATTTTATGTGATTAATAATGTTTGTTTCTAAGTACAATAAAGTTTTTAAATAAATAAAGGCACCTCCTAATACAGTCTCGAGTCTCCCCCTAATAGTCTATTTGGTAACATAATAAAATAATGTGTTACTGGCATATTATCTGTATTTATTTACTTGTGAGATTGTATGGAGAGCAATAAATACATATTTATCTTATCTAAATCAAATTTGACTCAATTCCCGGTTTCCGATTGAGCTGAAATTTTGCCCGCAAACGTAAATCGCGTGACAATTTATGATGACATGGAGATGGAAGGTGGACATAGGAGCTCTGTATTGAAAAAACTTACTACTTATTGCGCCAAAAACTACCTATAACTCAATGGCAACTAAGGGAGAAGGTAACAGAGAACAGGAAGCAGCGGCCCTGCCCAACGACGCAAAGCTATTGATTTTTAATAGCATTACAATATGCTCGGATTATTATCCAAACTAAAAAATACGTCAGGTGATTCGAAGTCACGGTAGCATAATTAGACTATGCACTGAGGGTCGCGGATGCAGATTCTACTCGTCGAAATTTCAAGTCCAAATTAAAACACGTGATGAACATACTTTTTAGTTTATACTTACCATTTAATATCACGTACGATCGCCGACCCGTCTGCCCAGCAGCGTTTTACACTAATCCTCCCTTTTTTGGGAGATGCCTGTAGTAAGTAGTCGTGACAGTGAAAGATGTTTCTCTTTTTTTCGCCTAGCCCCCATCCGCCAAGTCTGTACCGTCCAAAAAGTAACTTAGTTCCAAAAAAATATCGCCTCCGTCCGTAAGACAAACCGCTTCTGAAATCTCGTCATCGATGCGAGCACAGCGATAACTATATTTCATAGGAGTATCGAGATCAAGCCTCTCTATTATGTGGTTAAAGCGTTATTGGTTCAGAAGCTTTGACCGGCGCATTGTGCGAAAGTTGATACTGGCTGGATATTGTACATTGATAATTTAATTGAAAAATTACAAAGATTCAAAAAAAGGTAAAAAAAAGTCAAAAGGTTACAAAGATTTATCAGCAACAAGCTTCGTTATAATTTTTCAAATCTAAAAACCGATCACCCCGTATCTACACAACCAATTTTGACAAAAAAAAAATGAAATCTGCTCGTAAGTGTATGTACCCCATGGATGTACCCTATCTTTTAAACAAAAAAGGTTTTTCCTTTCTCCCGACCAGCATGGAAGATTTACATCATCATCAGGTGTTTTTGTCTCCACTGCAGGAGCACGACCCTTTCTGTACTACCAGAGCCATACTTGGCCAGAGCAACCACTTAAATTCCAACGTAAATGCCGATTATGGTCTTATGAATTCAAGAACTAGATCCCGTTGCAGAAACAGCCAATAATTTTCGTTGGCTTAGTTCTGGATTAAATTGAAAATTTAGAACCATCATAATGGATCTCATTATTTTAGATTTGCGTAAATCCTTCCCTAGCTTTGTGCCTAGGTAATTTATTTCCATGCCCATTAACCATTACAGCATTAAAAGCAGCAAAGGTATTATAATTAATACATTACTGGTTTTATTTTTATTTTTTGGTAATGGCCACAGACCATTTTTTTATTGCGTTAAAAGACCACACTGCGACTGATAATTATTTATCGCACTTTTGCTCTGACAGTTCTCACAAGAGCAAAAGAGATAGCCATGGGTTACTCACGTATAGAATCAGCTACTGCGGACATGTTCCAACCTCATCCGTAAGTTTTCATTAGGGCGAATGTGACTACAGGCCCTTACACCGCACCGGCACAGGTATGGCACTTCATACAAACGGAGCAGCATAAATACCTAGTACTACTACAAACGAGACAATCCGT
The DNA here is from genome assembly GCA_963555685.1 of Acrobasis consociella. Taxonomy (NCBI): domain Eukaryota; kingdom Metazoa; phylum Arthropoda; class Insecta; order Lepidoptera; family Pyralidae; genus Acrobasis; species Acrobasis consociella. The sequence continues at coordinate 4,910,544 of OY743106.1, forward strand.
CCGTGCACACGTCAAATGTGTGAGTTAATCAATCAGGGTCGCCACCACAGAATTTGTTGCTTTGCTAACCTGTTTTCATCACTCGGAAATCTATAAAATTTTCGTTATTTATTGTTTTCCGTAGATAAACAATGATAATGTGCGCAGTTCCTCATCATTATAATTCAATAATACTAAGTGACTCGCGTAATGTCAACGCCGCGACTACTAATAACCCTGTTTTACTGCCGCTTACACCTCACAATAACGGGGGAAGGGTTGCGGGGATACCAGATTGCGGGGGACGGTGCGAGTTTCCGTTCTGTATGTAATACTATTATTAATTCTGTGGCACCGGCTCGTAACACACTGAGAAAGCCATCAACTTGACAATGAGACAAGTTTTCATACAAGGCGTATAAGTCATTATCAACCTGGATTAAACATCAATTTTTTTTCATCAGTTTTTCGAATTGTAAATTGAGTTAATTTGTATCTTATCTTACTTTGGAAAGATGATACCGTACTGCGCTACATTTTAAGGTCTAGAAATCAAAACATCTACGTTAAATTTTACCTGAACGTACCGTTATATTGACTAGTAAGCAAAATGCCTACCTTGCAATATGACTATGCAGCATATCTTGTTTCTGGTCACATTAACGCTATATTCATCTAGTTCCTTTATCTAAGGTAATGACGTCTAAGTAGATATGTTTTAATTTATCACTCTTAGTTTAAATAGGTAATAGTGGATATAAAGGACCATCATCATCATCATCCGAGCGCATACCCGGTTGCATCCGCAGCAGTAACGCTTCAGAGCCCGGAGTCCTTTTGAGAGCTACTTAACCTTGGAGATTTGACAAGGTTACTGGGTTTTACAACAAAAAGGGTAGACCGTTTATCGAGCGCTATCATCTATTTATATCTCGCACTATGTAATAATAATGAGCGGGATGCCACCAAACAGCCGCACGATAAAACTTTATCTGGGTTTATATACGGTGTCATGCTACAGGAGAAGCTTGGAAAGTTTTACGTTTCCAAATTCAAAAGTCCATTTTCATTCCCTAAAATAAAGCTGACTCGTACCACAACACGTACGCCATTCATCATGAAAGTAGACAAAAGATGTTGTGAAAACTAGCTAAAAACCATTATCGTCGAAACTTCCTATTGTCCTGGAATGGTGAATCACTGTTCAAAACGCTAGTCACTGTAAACGTTTGAGGTGTGGGCTCACTGCTAGCGGGTGAACTGATATATTAAATAAATAAAATAAAAGAAATAAATATATAGGGACAAATTACACAGATTGAGCTAGCCCCAAAGTAAGTTCGAGCCTTTTATATAATATTGTTTGAATTTACTAACTTTATAATGCATAAGTATAGACTGCCTCGGTGGTAAAGGCGTCGATGTGATCCGGAGGTCATGGGTTCGAGTCCCACTGGGAAGCATATTTTATGGAAAAGTTGTTTCCAGTGTGGTTAGAATATTGCAGGCTTGAATCACCTAGGTTAGGTAGCGGATCCCGGGCTTCGAAGCGTTACCGCAGAGGATGCAACCTAATACGCTCGGATGAGAGGGAAGACCAGCTATTTGGGTCTTGAGCAAACATAGCCCAGGACCGGAATACCCAAAAGCTACTTTACCCAAAGGTTGGCTGGAAGAAATCACTTTAGTCCACCTATGCACCTACTACATTTAAAATGTACTTTTGATTATTGTAATACTTAGTTGGTGCAATAAAGAAATTTTATCTTATCTTATCTTTCAGCGTAATAGTGGGCAAGAAGGTAAAATAAATCGACCAAGTGCTAGTCGAACTCGCAATTGAAAAAAAACTTTTTACAAAGTATACTTATCAGTGGAATTTGAACCCACGACCTCCGGGTCACCAGGCGCCTTGACCACTGGACCGCGGAGGCAGTCGATAAACAAAAAAGACTCTGTGTGCCTCATAATAAGGCACAAAGACGCGATAGTAGACCTAGGTATATACTTATATAAATTACTAGCAGTCCATCCCGGCTTCGCCCGTGGTACATACATACATAGCCTATGTCACTCAGGGATAACATACCTATCCAACAGTGAAAGAATTTTTAAAATCGGTCCAGTAGTTTCGGAGCCTATTCAATACAATCAAACAAACAAATCTTTCCTCTTTATAATATTAGTGTAGATATAAGGGTATAAAAAACTTTTTAATACCTACCTTTGAGTTCCCGAAGTCCACCTGGCAGTCCAGCTAGGTGAACTACGGGGTATTTTTTTCAGTGGTCTACTTGCATAGCCATATGTTTCGAACAGTAAATTAAGCAAGAAAATTACGAGTCTTCAATAGAACAAAACAGCATTTTTTTTCTAAATCATTTATTCATTGAGAACTTACCTAATTGCGTAGGGTACCTAAATGTACCTGAGATAAGGCATTGTAAAGAAAGGAGACAAAAAACTGCCTATATTCCTTAAAACATAAACAAAATAACATAAATAAATAATGACTCCATAATCACCTTCCAAATGAGAAGATGGCTAATGGAATTGCAAATTAATAGCAGTAAAGTGATTAAAATTGAGACGTTAATTCGTTTCTAACACCAGCGATATTTAACTAAAGCCATTAAGTTTGTACAAGACTTCCAAATGAATAAGATTTTATGCATGAGGACTTATTTTGGCTTAAGGTGTCGGTTTTCAATGAAACTGGAAGGTTTACTCGAATGTTTATCTTTGAATATACTTGACGACATTAGGTTGATATTGAGTCAAAATTAGCTCGTTATATCCGTATTTTTTAACTTTTCTATAATCTAGTCTGATCAAAATCTTGCTGATTGTCCTTTGCAGATCATAAAAGGGGCAGGAGGTTGTCGTGGCTAGCAACCCGTGACTATTTTACTTCCTCTTTCTACTTACTCGCCAACGTAGTCGCCTCGATTTGTCGCCTGGATAAAGATGTTATAAATATACAACGTGGAAGGGACATACCCGTAATATCGAACCACGGGCTATACTAGATCACTATAGTATAATGAAACTAAATAACAGTGAGTTTCAACTGTCTAGTTATCACACATTCATTAGATACAGCCGGTAACAGACGGACAGACAGACAGAAAGACGGACGGACAGGGGGAGTCTTAGGAATAAGGTCTCGTTTTAACCCTTTGGGTACGGAACCCTTAAAATGTTTGCCGTTAGAAGTGGCTCCCTACAAAATGGTTGTATTATGAAATATTTTCCCGCTCACCGGCTGTTGTATTGTCAACTAGGGCACGGTACAGATATCTACAGTAATTCAACTCGGCGTTGTCCTTGACAAATATACCTACGCCACGCGTACGCTAGGGCTGTCCTTCTACAGTATTTTAATTTTATCTACCTACTTGAGTGACTGGTTTTGTGATTGTAAGGTGAATGAAAAAGATTATCCCACAAGAAAAAGATAATATAATAAATAAGGGTTCACAAATAGCACGCCTACTGCTTACAACAAAACACCGTTCGCCACTGCGGCGCATTCCCGACTGTTTGTACGCCGAGTCACGGAACAAGTGTTGCTGACCTTCGAGACGCGTAGGTATAACTTGCGTTCCGACCGTTTGTATGAAGATACAATACTGTAGATATCTGTACTGTGACTAGGGCATGCGCTTGACATCTGCTGCTTCGTGGTGGCCATACATTGAAAGATTGAAGACAATGTTACAGAACAAACAATACTGGCGTACATACTACCTTCTTCCTTTGCTTATCTCCCTTGGGGTAGTGTTTCCCACATTGAGGTTTTTAAAAAACTCATAAGGTTGAGTGTTATGAGTATGACGTGTCTTTGTATCTGTGTGTCTGTCTGCCAAACAAATTTGCCAATTTTAATAAGATTTTTTTGTTCGAAAGCTGATCGCTAATCGCGGTTCCTAGCTATGCTTGATGAAATTGCTTTAGCGGTTTAAAAGTTATGGGGGGTGAAAGTGGGGGTAAGAAACCCAAAGTATGCAAATATGCCTGAATGGTGTACCAAATTAAAGGGTTAAATTTGTAGATCAAAAATCGGTTTTGTAATAAAAATCGGTTTTGCCATTCAAAAGTTACAGGCGGTAAACGCTTTAATTTGCCTGGCAAATAAACGTGTAGTTCTTTTGATTTAATATATTAATAATAATTTATAATAATAATCTTTATTTCGGCTGTCTCCATTGTTTCTTTATGTTTTCATTATGAAACTGCGCGTCAAAAGAAACCGCATAAGTGCAAAATGTTCAAGAAACGATTCATGTTCTGTCACTATAAAGGCTTTCATGGTCTGTTTTAGGAAACCTATTAAGTGGTAACAAAGGACTATAATTGACTCGTGCCCTTCAAGATACCTCACTTACTGCTATGAATTGATAAATTGTTGAAGGTCGCTTGGTATTGTTCATATTCTAAGGTCGATTTTGAAACTGTTATCCTTTCAAGTAGATCAAAATGTTATATAATGTATACATTAATAGTTAAAAGTTTCTGCGCTATCCTACTAGGTAATCCTGAGGTACTTTGGGCAGTAACTAAAATAGCGGACTATAAAATATATAGGTTTATTTGCTCCGTCGCTCCATTCGCGACACAAAGTGTTTCAAAGTAATTAGATTATGTATTTTTTTTAATTGGGTGTAATTCTTGCGATTGTATTCGGTACTAAAAGTTAATCCACTAGATAAAGCTTTCGTAGGTTTTTATGGTATCGTAGGCTTATCTGTGACTTACAAAATTATCATTTTTGTATACTTAAATAATATAATATTAATCAATTTATTGAAAGAAATATCACCAAAATATGTAGTATTTATAGGTATACATTTATAAAACAATAAATAAGTAAAAGTTAAAAAAATCTGATGAAAAATATTTTATTAATCTATTAATATAGATACTTTGGTTATCTACATAACCAGGAATTACGCATTTGAACCCTGTATATTAAATTCGCAAATAGCTTTTACAATATACTGCCGCTGTAAACTCTGTCTAATCTGTAAAACCTAATAAAATGTTTCAGCGAACGAGATTAATCAAGTAAAACAAACGCACTCAACACAGAAAAATACGCATGTCGTAACAAATGAAAACATGTGTCATTCATAGCGACGAAACAGGATTTAAATTAATAAAACGTGATACAGCAGCACCCGGCTCGCGGGATTTTAATCTCTGCTTTTCAATACGCGGCTTTTTACTCACTTGGTAAGTGGAAGTATCATGATTGCATTTTCAAATCACGGAATCAAAAAAAAATGAATATTTTTTAGAGGTGGTATTATCAACTCCTTGTTTTGTACTACCTCGAAGTTTAGGTAAATATGCACTGGAATATCATCATGATCATGAGGTGGGAACAGATATTTACTTAGGTACATGTGTTTTTTATACGCGGTTTAAATGCACGATCGACTTAGGGCTGACTCAACATACGAAACTACAGCCGTACCAACAGTAGTTTCATATAAAAAAGAAGATTTTTTTTCAGTATAAAGCATTGGCTATAGAACAATTTGTTCATATTGACTCACACCTAGTAGCACCTAGTAGCAGCTAAGTGTCAATTAACTTTTTATTTCTACTAATACCCATACAAATTCATAGTATTTCGTGTGGTACTTCTATGTTTTATGTCTCGGGCGCCGTTCCGTTTCTAAATTATTATAGGTAAATGCGGCAATAAACATTTCAATTTAAATACGTATTCAAATTTAAAGTAAATTTAAAATAAGGAAGTTTCCAACAACTCAAATCAGATACCTTTTAATAAACGTCCAAACAAACATTTTCTATGTGATTTGTATGAAATAAAGACTAATGAGACTGAAGTTTCTTGACTCTTGGAGTTAAATAGCGCTCTCTCAGAGCGCTCTCTTAATATTTTTCCGCATTGTTTAATATAAAATCACGTTGAAAATGAATATGATTAATAGCGTTATATCGTGACGTTTTATTCTATTTACAGTACTTTCTAATTATTCAGAGGAAGATACTTTAACCTAATAGCAGCAAAAGCATTTTTAATCCTTGAAAAAAGTACTCCAATCAAAATGTTCATAAAAACGATCCACTCAGTCCTGGCAGTTAAAAATACACCGCACAAATCCGTCCCAACAAATCAGAACACATTCACACGAGGAATTAAAAAAAAAAAACTCGGATTAAACCAGACGCACTCTACTCGTTGCGGGTTTTAATCTCCTTTATTCATTAAGGGATGTAAAAAAGAAGGTTCTATCCGACACATGTTTTTTATCACCGGCTCTCAGATTACTGTACACAGTTGTGCTATTTCAAGTTGGCGGTTTTGTTACAATTGTGAAGTGGGTCAGAATATTATTATACAATTTAGTCCTTATAGTTTATGCTTTAATTTATAGCGTTTACTTTTTAATTTGGCTTAATTATTTTTACCGACTTCCAAAAAAGTGGAGGTTATTAATTCGTCGCGATCTTTTTTTATGTATTACCTTCTCTGGCCAAGTACGGCTCTAGTAGTACAGAGAGGGTCGTGCTCCTGCAGTGGAGATTAAAAAGACCTGATGATAATGATGATTATTCACCGATTATTCGAAGACGCCTGGACTGATTTGGAAAATTCTTTTTTTGTTTGAAAGGGTATACTTGTTAAGTCTTCCTATAGAAATTTTATCGAAATCGGTTGTGTAGTTTGGAGTGGAAGTCGGTGTTTACTTTAAAAAAATTATCATTAATAAGCTTTGTAGTATTTTAGTCCTTCAGTTAGATTATCCTAGAATATGGGCTTTTATTTTACTGTTCGCAAATATATAGCACATCAAAGTTCTGGAATGGAAATTTGTGACGTCAGCGTCCTGAAAAAATTGAACAAGACCGTGAAGAAATGTCAGTTTTTTTGCTGTATTTTCGCCATTTACTCGCATAAAAAAAGAATTTATTAGCTAATTTTAGTGATATTTTCCACAAATAAGTAACAAATATAATTCCTTCCTCTATCGACAGGAACGGCAAATATTACCAAAATAACGTCCGGGGTAAGTCCGAACGTCAATATTTACTTATTCCAGATACCCTTTGTTCCGACATTGAGGAAAACGTTGTTACATTGTGCTTGAGTTTTGACAAGATCTCGCGTACTTATGAATCATTAGTAGGGTATGTTTGTTTTGTATAAAATAAGATTATTTTCTTACTATTAATTATATTGTATCAAAGGATAGCGCTCGAATGAATCGACATCCAACCGAAGGGTTGATTATTTAACACAACACATTTGTTGTCCTCGAAGCCCGCGACTTTGTTCGCGTGGACTTTATGACCGAAAAATGCTTATCAGGCTGAACAATTTTTGATTCTTATAGTTTAGCTACACCATTATGGTTCTGCATTAATTGTTCCATTTTGCAAAATCAATTATACCCTTTAATCTATATGTTTGCCCTGCTGCTTAACAGGTATATAAAAAAAAGTGTCATTTGAATCCGTCCAGTATTGCCGGAGTTCAACGTGTACCGATATTTGACAAACAGATATACAGACTGACGTTTTTTTTAATTCTTTCTCTATGTCTCAAACGCCCATATATTTTTTGGAAGTATATTCAATGTACAGACACATTTTTTACTGTTTACGAGTAATTATATGTACACTTTTGTGTTGTGTTGTGCTGTGCTGAGAAAATAAATTTTCCATGGCTGTCATCAACAAATAGTTGTTGAACTTCGGAACTTTACTCTGAGCGTGACATATTTATAACCTTTAAAAAAGTATTAATTATCTTACATCGGCATATTAACCTCACTTCAAGCTTTAACTTAAAGCAACACTTTAATTAAAATTTAATATCTAATGTAAGTTTAATATCAAAGAGGCATGCAGGCACAAATTAATAGCGTATTTTAATAAATAACGTTGTACGTTCACCGCCGTGAATAAAGGAGATTAAATCTGTGGTGTCGAGAGCCAGCTACGGACGGATTTGCCCTCTTCATTTTTTACAGATAAAATAGGAAGTATGTACTTTGCGAACATACACAAATGCTCATTTCTTCTAAAAGGCTTATTTGAGAACATTTTACGGGCAAGTTCAGACAATGGTACTAAACAACTCGTACTTGTGTAAAATGTAATAGGTGTCTTATGTTTAGTATTAGATAGGCATGCAGATAGAAATTAAGTGAACTGTAGTGTATTTAAAAAAATAACGTACGTTTACCGCCGGATATGAATAAAGAAGACTAAATCTGTGGTATTGAGTGCCAGCAACGTCCCTCTTTATTTTGACAGTTAAATAAAACAGGGCGTATTATGAATATGATTTACTTTGCAAACAAAGAAGGTTAATTTCGATATTTTAAATACATAAAAAAAATCAAAGATGTAAGTAAACACTGTCAGTAATAACCTTGGCTTTACATTTTACGTAAACAATAATAAAATGACACTTTTCTAATACACCAATTATTTTTTATATATTATATTCTTTAAAAAGGCAAAACAAGTAACAATAACGATAAAATGAACTGCTTAAATGTTAATAAAATGTATTAAAACACTAAGTTATATAAACTCTACAATTCAGATTTATTTTAATATGATGCTAAATATACTATGTTTTTGTTTATTCACAAAGCATCTTGCTATTGTTGATATTTCATTACGGGCTGTTAGTTGCTCCGTTCAAACAATTATTGTAGATCAACATTTTGCTAGCAAATATTTTTGTTTGGATGCATAATAATTAATATTTCAATAAGCAACAAGTTTCAAAACGTGATAATGGGGTGAGATCTTTTAAATTATGGTATACAATAACACATCCCATGCTGGTCTGGGAGAAATAAAAAAACTTAGAATGTACCAGCTGCTTCTCTTCCCGCGCAGATCGTAAAAGCCGATCGAGGGAATGGGCAAAAATGCGAATCATGTTAACAGGCGATGCGGCTAGCAACCCATCACTGTATTAATTGCTTTTTCATCTTCTCGCCCACCATGACGCTAAAAGTGGCTTTTGGGTCTTGCGGCCCTGGGCTCTGTATGCTCTGACAAGCAAGACTCAAGAACAAGACCCAAAATGCTCTGTCTGCCCCATTAGGGATAAAGACGTGATAGTATGTATGTATGTACAATAACACTCTAGTGGGGCAGAGCATTTTGGGTTTAGATATTAGAGCTCAGGGCCGCACCATCCAAAGGCCACTTTTGGCGTGATCGCGGGCGAGATAGATAGATAGATAACTCTTAATTGTACCCCAAAAGAAAAAAATTACAAAAAAAATAATTTAACATTAATTGATACAATGGGTGTTATCTTTATTCCTCGTAGGTAGTAGTCGCCTCTTTGGCGTAGGCCTTCCCCAAAGTTCTCCAGGATGTTCGCTCTCTAGTCTTTAAGATTTTTATATTTTAATTTATATGACATAACAAAATCCAAGAAATATACATATACAATTAATATAAATTGACAATTAAATTAAATTACTAAAATTGATATGCTTATGTATAAATCTGACGATCCATCCAACGAAAAATAATTTCATCGCATAGTATTTTATGACATTGTAAGAAAAAAAATATGTTTGACTATTTTATTTTATTTTATTTTATTAATACAATGGGTAAAAGCGATCTCTTCCAGACAACCAGTGGATAGAGAGGAGTTTGAGAAAGATAAAGACGGTGGTGCAACTGACCAAGAAAGAAAAATTGTATCAAAAACAAATAAAACATAACACATATTTAACATAAACTTTACACAAATACGAACTTTATTACGAGAAGGTGGAAAAGAAATGTAAATAGTGACGGTTTGCTATTGACATAACTCTATTGAGGGCATGGGTGTTTCCGATCTGCGATGGAGATTTTAACTTTTTTCTTTTCTCCTAGACCAGCATGGAAGAAATTGAGGTAAATACGACATCATTTACTTAGGTATTACGTCGTATATAGTGTAGCGGCTGTCATTATCAGATCATGCGCTTAAGGCAGTCGTCAAGCTATGTCAGATGCCATTAGGTAGTCAGATGCCATTAGGTATCTTGAATATTCTGATAGGCACTTCCACATATAAACATACACTTAATAATATTTTTTTTGTTGAATGGAAATCAACCTACGTGCAAGATTCTTTTTTTAATTTGATATACACGTACTCTTATTGAGTTTTTGTACAATAAATATATGAAACAAATCAACAAACATGCGTAAAGCGCATCTAATAGTAGTTGCAGAACCATGTGGATCCTGTAAAGACTTCAATGAGAAAAAATAATGGTTGCTTGCAGCAAAAAAATTTGCTACACGTTACCAAAAGAACAATCTATAGTGCTAACTATATTAAGCAAATCTATTCTCTAGATTTATATCAAAGATTATTCTAGTAATAATCTTTCTTTTAACTTCCAATTATTTGGGAAATTTCTTTCAAGAACAAACTATTGTTGAAAAATCAACAAAGTACTCGTAACAAACTTTTATCACATTTTCCATAAACCGATTCAAATTCGGTGTAGCCCGGTAATCTTATTTTCGCCACACACTACACCGGACAAACCCAATAAACTCCCTTTTAACTGCTTAACAATCATTTGGGAAAAATATTTTACTCACCAGATATTGTCACCAGTTATTGACTTTACAATAACTGGTGGTAACGCAGCAAATTCTTTAATGACGTAAAATTCAGCAGCATGGCAGGTATTTAAATTCTAATTAAATAACAAAATTTAATACTGTTATTATAATAATATGACTAATAGCATAGTTTGTTTGTTTGTAATAACTTTATTGTACCAAAAAAAACTAAATAAAGTACAAAACATTCGAAAGAGAAAATTTACAAAGGCGGACTTATCCCATGTAGTGATCTCTTCCAGTTAACCTGCATATTATATGTAGTTATCATGATTATATGGCAAGTGACGTTTCTATTGCAATATCACAGCATCAGTCCATCTCATTCTCAATTCATAACCCTTAGACCTTTTCCTTTTTCTTGCAATAGATGTTTTTTTTTTGTGCCGAAACCTATTCAAGGGTACTCCTTTCATTGGTTTATCCAGGGATAGGTTTTGTAGAGAGCGCCACATAACATAGACTTCTCCAAAGTGCCTCCATGTGTTGGATCTGTCTGAATGTTGGTCTGTGTCTCTGCCTATCCACACAAGCCTCTCAGAGAACCGGGGTGAAAAGACCTGTGACTCTCAAAGGAGTTAACGAATGTTTGTAATTGCCGTGTGATAACCGGTAAAATAGAATAGGACCACTTCAAGTCTTCCCGTGGGTGTCGTAAAAGGCGACTTAGGAAATACAAGAGAACAAAGTTATAACCATCAATGAGACCTCTCCAAGTCGTCTGGCCAGCGTGGAGAGTGCAGACCAAGTCCTCTGGCTGCTCTGACCAAGTATCTCTCTAGTAGTTCAGAGATGGTCGTGCTCCTGCAGTGCAGACTAAAAAAGACGTGATTATGATGAAGAACGTTTGTAAACATTTTTGACAACATTTTCGGAGCATTACTAAAAAACAACTTTCAGCTATATCCTGGGATATTGAATAAACAATTTTCGAAAAATCAGGCACGTAACAAACTTTTATCCCGTTTCCCAGAGCCCGTTTCAAAGCCCAATAATCTTATTACTCACCCACTACACCGGACAAATCCAATAACCTCCCATTCACCGACGTGACAATAATTTGGAAAATTTCAATATTAATCTCATGGTAACACTGATTGCGGTATTATTGAAATGGTATTAGATTATTAAAGAATTTGTTTTCTTTAGTATACGATGTCCTTTTTTTAACCGATTTCTAAAAAAATAAGGAGGTTATCAATTCGTCGCATTTTTTGTTATGTATGTTCACCGATTATTCAAAGACGCCTGGACCGGGTGGAAAAATTCTTTTACGAAGAAAGAACAGAACTATTAGAAGAACTAGAAAGAAACTACTAACAGAAGAACTAGAAAGATAACCGGCCAAGTGCGAGTCGGACTCGCGCACTAAGGGTTCCGTACCATTATATATATATTTTGTAATGTAACTAAAAATTTAAGGTTTTCGGAATTTTTCCTTTATGTGTGCTATAAAACGTTGCTTCATGCCAAATTTCAAGATTCTAGGTCGACTGGAAGTACCCTTTAGGTTTTGATTCCCTTGCGAGTACTTGCGAGTTTCAAAATATGCAGCTTAAATTGCTGTTTCTTTTGATTGCGTTGACATAGAAGTTTGATTTTGTTACAGCTTAAAGGTATTATAGACCTGAGTATTTGGTATGAATTTCAATTTAATACCTCTACGCGTTTATGAGGAAATGGGTAGTAAGTTTAAAATTATTAAAAAAAAAAATATTATGTGATGTAACTAAAAATTTATGGTTTTCGTAATTTTTCCTTTATCTATGCTATAAGACGTTGCTTCGTACCAAATTTCAAGATTCTGAGTTCACGGGAAGCACCCTGTAGGTTTTGATTCCCTTGCAAGTGTCGAAAATTTGCGGCATAAACGGCTGTATCTTTTGATTGCGTTGGCTTAGAAGTTTGATTTTTTCACAGCTTCAAGGGACAGTAGACCTGAGTAATTGATATAAATTTCAGCTTCATACCTCCACGCGTTCCTGAGAAAAAGGGTCTTGACAGACGGACGGACGGACGGACGGACAGACGGACGGACGGACGGACGGACAGACGGACAACAAAGTGATCCTATAAGGGTTCCGTTTTTTCCTTTTGAGGTACGGAACCCTAAAAAGAACTATTACAAAGTAAAAACAATGTCTTAAGCTTTTCCGTGCTTCGGAAGGCACGTATAAGCCGGTGGTTCCGGCTGTCATTATTGTATGGCAATCGTCAAGCTTTGTTAGATGCCTTTAGGTAGCCTGAAAAATCTGACATTAGTGTTGGCCATTCACACACACGAAAAACAAACAAAACATTGCAAAGTTCTAAATTACGAAGAGGAAGTCGCGGGTAACCGTGTATTTGTATTCTGTAACAGTAGTGTCAGTATGAAGTTAGAGGGTTAAAGCAGGCCTCCGTCTCTCGATCAAGATCGCTTAAAATGTACCTACCGGCTAGCCGTGTTTTCTAACGCCCAAGTGGCAAAGGGGCGCCGCACTCCGGCCTGTGTAGTCGCGTGCATGAGACTTGCTTACTGCGTATTGTTTGTTTACAATATCTTCTTATATTTATATTATATTTACAATATAAACAAGCGTTATATTTAACAATGTCAAGACATTATTGTGCGGTATTCTAATGTCAAAATTAAAGAACCAATAAAAAATTTGTCGTTTTTCACATTGCCAAAAGACGAGGAAAGTAAGTGTTTTTTTTTTCGTTAACTGTAGGTAGTCGTATAGAATGGGATTTGGTACTGTCTCGTCCAATCAGATTATTTTGTAGGTATGAAGTTTGATTGTCCTACTGAACGTCGAAAGTTTAACATCGATGTACTGTATCCAGATAGTATATGTTGTTGTTTTTCGTGTGTGTGAGTGGCCAACACTGGTTTCAGATTTTTCAAGCTGCCTAAAGGCATCTGACATAGCTTAATGACTGCCATACAATATGACAGCCGGGACCAATGGCTTATACGTGCCTTCCGAAGCACAGAGGAGCTCAACTTTTATGCCACTTGTGGTCACCCATCCAAGTGCGGACCACGTCCGGTGCCGCTTTACATGCGAAAGTGCTAGTGCGGGCCACCGAGCTCCTCTAGTAAAGTATATAGCAACGATTTACGTGAACTAGAAAGTATGCTATAAAGAATTACTCAATATCGTATGTTTCTCATTGCGATGTACGGTAGTACTTACATCCACAGTTAATGAAGTTTCTATGAAAATCGCACGCTCTTATTACGTCACAACTTTTAAAGTCAAATCATCTATAGATCCTTTTTAATAAAATTTCTTTTCATAAATATGCGTCACGTTCATTTTTGTATTTTACAACATTGAGTCAACCCTAAGGTAATCTCACAACGGCCGACGTCATCGCCCGCTGTGCACTTAAGGTGAATGCAAAGGGCTCTTCATTAAACTTTTTTCGCTAGATGGCGTTGATTTCAATATTTTCAGGTTTTTTTAAAATTCTTGTGTAATGGATTACTGGTAGGCAAACATTTTTGATCGGCGAGCCTGTAACATACTCTTTTATTTATTTAATGGCATACTTTTATTCTTCAGTCAACGTATTCAGAAAAATGCTCCAAAATAAAATCTGTCATTTTTTCTCGTATCTCTACACTCACTCACACTACGACAGGAGCTTCAAAAAGCATGAAAGATGGCGTAAACCGTTGTTATAGATTTGAGTATCGCCACTAGATGGCACTATTATAAAAACTTAACTGGATAGCGCTTATTTTCAGTTATTTTTTCGAACAGCCGAAAATCATTTTAAACACGGCCGGCGATAAAAAAATGATCTCAGATTGCATATTTGTCAACCACAGCTTTGACTCTGATAGCTAATCAAGCCTTGTGTCGGGGCACTCGTTTAGAGTTTAGACCATTTGGTGGAAGGAAAAACCACCGCGCAACAAACGTCGTCATTGTACCTACATGCATTGTATTTTTTAATAAAACCAAATCGTACACAATGTTGTTAAATTTTCTTTTTATTGAAGTTTAATTTTTATTACTGAAAAAAAAAACAATTCATACAGATAGAATGATACATAATGATAGTGATTTCTTGCCGACATAAATTGTTAAATGTTGTAGTCATTATTCTGTGCATGGTGACTAAAAACAACTTTATAGTTTATTGCATGTTTGAACTTGAAATGATGGATGATGGAGACGGCAAACCTCTGTCATAGTGAAACAAAAAAAGAAACACTTCTGCATTTTCCTGACACGTATTTTCCCATGGACCTGAAATAAATTTTAAATATAAATATAGGTATCTATACAAAAATGTATACGGACAAATCACACAGACTTTTAAATCAATCAAACCCAAAACAAGTTCGAGACTTGTGTTTCAGTGTCAAACATGGCGGCAATTTGCAACTTAGGGAAACATTTTGAAACAGATTCCAATATGAAATGTTGAATCACATATAGTACAATAACAATAATAAAAAATATCACGAGTCCGTTCGACCACGCAGACAAGAAAGAAGTCCTGGCAAAAACGTCATCCGTGACATCCGTACTTTTCTTGCACCGTCGTGGATGAAGGCATTTTTGCTCGCCGCCTAATGTCATTTTGACTAAACAGCCGGTTTTATACTGCGGCGACCACTGAAATATGTAGACATGTAGCGTGTCACTACTATCAGACACCCAGGCGACGTAAACAAATCTCAACTGGATACAACTTACCTATAATAAATTATATTAAATATTCTAATGATTTCAACTTATGTCATATCGGTATATCGTTTCAAACCTGCAGGCACTCGCTTCCTCGACTTAGGCGGTCCCGAATACACGTAACGTTGATATTTCTTCCTATCCGATCTGGTAGCCATTATTCTCCGAAATTATAATATAGCACGACAAAATTGTAACACATAATCTAGAGATGTGCCGTTGCCGGCAACATCTGGTAGATACAAACCCCACCAAAAACATACCTCTTAAAATGGGGGCCAAGTTCCAATCGGCTAATTGTTCGCCAAAAACAGAGTTTTATAATAGATAGAGAGAATTAATTTTAATCAAGTGTTACTTACTGCACGAAAACCTGCCAAGTTCAAAATTTGAATTATTTAATTACTTCAAAACTTGGCATTGGACTGGATTTCAACTCTTTTTTAGGCGAACAATTATTAGCGGATAGAAACTTGGCCCCCTTTTTAACAGATATGTTTTTGGTGAATTTCAATACTTTTTTCAAGAAATCGTACCTATTTTTTCTTTTTTTGCCACGCCTGCTATACAATGTGCATTATATATACATGACAATATTTTGTTTCCCCTCCCCCTATCCTCCTCCCCCCTCCTCATCTAAGTTAATAAATATATTTTTTTTAATTCGGTATTAGATTGAGCCAACTCACGCTTGACCGATTTCTTAAATTTCTGTTTTTTTGTTAATTTACATAACATAATACACGACCTGTGTGCCAAATTTCATAACGCTATTACAATTGGAAGTGGCTTAAAGGTTTTGAATACCGGTCAGTGAGTCAGTCAGTGCCAAAATTAGCTATTTTCACAGGGTCATATTTCAGGATCTACTGAAGCTATATCTATGAAATTTGGCATACTGCTTTTGTACTAGTATATAATTACGTAGGTACAATTTTATCTCTGTCCTTGCAACAGGCACTTAGCTACAGGGGGTCAATAGTAAATAGTGTAGGTTCGTGTAAATAGTGCACGGCATAGGCGCGGCCTGTTGCTGGAACTTGGCCTACGCACTACCGTGCGCTTAGAAATCAAAAGAAACGGGTCCCGGCGGGAGTGCACATTACTAGTGATTGCGCAAGTAAAGCCACACCGGGAGTGGTCCGCACTTAGATGGGTGACCACAAGTGGCATAATAATGTCTTAAGCTTCTCGGTTCTTTGGAAAGCAGTTATAAGCCGTTGGATCCAGCTGACATTATTAAATGAAAGTCGTTTAGTTTTGTCAGATTCCTTTAGGTAGCTTAAAAAATCTGACACCAGTGTAGGCCATTTACACACATGATTTATTTTGTTTTTAGTATTTGTTGTTATGGCAGAACAGATGGCAACAAAAATACATAATTATTCGTGAAAATTTCAACTATCTAGCTATCGCGGTTCTTGCGATACTGCCTAGTGACAGACAGACGGACAGACGGACAGACAGCGAAGTCTTAGTACCTAATAGGGTCCCGTTTTTACCCTTTGAGTACCCTAAAAAAAGAGTGTGTACTCGATGGCGTGTACTTATGTACCTACACGCGTTAGTTAGAAGTTATACTTCTTTGACGTGAACATAAATACAGAGAAGATAAGTACGATCGCAGATTTTTTAATAAAATATATCCAATGAATATTTGATATTTAATATTAATATCCGATAAAATAATTAACAACTAATTTATGAACTATCTCCACGTGAAGGTTTTGCTAAATTGCTAATTTGATTGTTCATGTAGATTAGATAAGTCACGTTCAGAAGTTCGTAGGTTTATTGTGAAATTCTAAATAAAAAGTAAAGATTAATGTTTCGGTAGTATTCATAGTAATCAATACAAACATTAGTAAGTACTTATTTTTTGTTTATGAATAGGTACATGTTTACCTACTAAGCTATACCTATCATTATTTCTTTTAATTAATATATGTTTTGAAAAAAATAATTGTTTCAGTTTCAGAACGAACTCATATCGTAGAAATTAGAAATATTGTGGCGACTTGGAGAGAAATGCATTCGGTTTCAAAAGCAAACAACGTTGCCGTCTCGTGCCGCTGTGTACCTACTACACTTTGCGCGTTGCCTGCTGCATGAAGGGCGGCAACGTAGCATTCTGACCGCGCTGAGTCTTCTGACATAATACTACATTTAGATATTTTTATTACAGCGCCATCTAAATGATGTCCAAGTATGTCGTTGCAAGCATTGAGCTGTCAAATTAGACAAATGCAGTAGTTTTTAATAAATCTGCCAGATGTCACTCTAAAATGAATTCTATTTATTACACACACATTGTTAGAAATGTTAATTTTTGTCTTGTTTTAAATATCGTTTTTCTTGTAAAGTACTGTAAATTATTATGACAGACTTTAAAGGCGAGCACTACAACTTAATGAAAATTGGAAAATCGATTGTAATATGAGAAACACTATCCACATTAAGAGAATTGCTGTACAACAAAATGTATGGACGGGCAAGGTTCGCAATCACCTTAAAACGCTCCGTTGAGTCAAAGCAGTTAGGCTCATATTTCCTCGCGTCGCTTGACAGCTAGAAAGTTTAGTTAAATAAAGCGTAGGTATTTGGCGTTTGTAGGGAAGTGATGTATCTGTTACGTAGTAACTTATTAGTAATCTGTGGTTAAAGGTCAGAGTCAAAGTTATCCTACTAATATTATAAACGCGCAAGTTTGTAAGTATGGATGGATGTGTGTTACTCTTTCACGTAAAAACTATTGAATGGATTTGAATGAAACTTTACAATAATATATAGCTTACTAGCTGTACCCGCGGGCTTTGCTCCCCGTGGGAATTTCGGGATAAAGAGTACCCTATGTCCTTCCCCGAGTCTCAAACTATATCCATACCAAATTTCATCCAAATCTGTTCAGTAATTTAAGCGTGAAGAGGTAACAAACAAACAAACAAATATACAAACTCACTTTCGCATTTATAATATTAGTAGGATAGGATAGGAAGTAGGATTCATCAGAATAACACATAGGCTACAGACTGAAAAGACGAAGTCGCGGGCACAAGCTAGTATTTAAATATTTTCGGTAGATAGGTCAGCTATTGTTTTGTAACTTTTGGCGACGCGCCTCCTTATTATCTTATTTTTGGAACGAAGTTCCTTATCGCGCGTTGCAAAAGGAGGCTAGACGAAAAATTAAGACCAAAAGCTGTAACAACACTTTTTGCTGTAAGCCGTGCGGCGTGCGCGTGTTTGTCTGTCTGTCTCTCTCTCTCCTAATTAATCGAAAGGAACTTCGTTCCATCTGGGTGTCCCTTGACACCTCTCAAGTGTTTTTTATATTTGAAAAATTTGAAGTTTGCTTACTTACAAAAGCTGTTGATTTGTAATTTTTATTCAAGACAATACATCATCATATACTTTAGATCTGTGCCAATTTATTTTATTACTAGCAGTCCATCCCGGCTTCGCCCGTGGTACATACATAGCCTATGTCACTCAGGGATAACATACCTATCCAACAGTGAAAGAATTTTTAAAATCGATCCAGTAGTTTCGGAGCCTATTCAATACAATCAAACAAACAAACAAACAAATCTTTCCTCTTTATAATATTAGTGTAGATTATTACCTCCCGTCCAGCGCTAACAGTAACCTTCCAAAACTTTTTCAATAGATACTGAGGATTCACCAACGAACCCAATTCAAAAACATACAAGAGTTTTTATTCACGTCACAGCCGGAAAATATTCTACAAAATAGCTTTCCATACAAACGTAATCATAGGAAAAGGGAAATCACATCGAAAATTCGTATAACTGATTCAAACGGTCACGGACGAGCTGCTACGTGATAACGTGATAAGGGCTTATTCACACTACTTTTTAACCAACTTCTAAAAAGGAGGTTCTCAATTCGTCGGAATCGAAGACGCCTCGATCGATTTGTGAAATTCGTTGTTTTGTTTGAAGCGTTTTACTTTCTTGTCCTATATTAATTTTATCAAAATCTGTTATGTAGGAATAAACTTTATTGCACAAAATAAATATTTACATAGGTATACAATAATTATATAACTAAAAACTAAATAACCTACCTAAATTATAAAACTATAAACTAAAATAATCTAATCAAAAATAAAATGTTATATTAGATAAAAAATAGACCCCAGATCGCTACGGTCGCAGGGCAAGGTACCTAAAAGGAATAAACTAATTTAGTAAAGTCTTCGGATCATTTCACCCCATAAGGGATTGGTTAGAACAGAAGTATGCATTTGCTTTTAGAGCATAAATGTCGTTTTCATATTTATTATGAAAACTAGATGGTGCCAGCGATGTAGTTCACGTGAAATTTATTTTTCAAAATATGCTGCTTTTGTAGTACATATACAAAACGCATTACCTGAACTTTTGACCATTTTAGTTCCTGGAGTAACAACAACAAACAACAAACAAACGATTTTACAAAAATAAACATCTAGGCCCATATCAATATATACCTTAACCTAAAATATATATATATATATTATATAACTTAAACTATGGCACTCGTTGAGGCTGCGACGTGTTGCGCGTCATCGGAGTGTCGGGTAGCGTTCCGCGAAAGCGACGATACACAACACCCTTCGGCCAGAAGTTAGCCTCCATGAAGGTCGCCAGCTTCTCCGTCGGGACTCGCACCACGAAGGACGTGAAGTTCACACTATGGCGCGACTCCAGCTTCACGACCCTCAGCGTGATGTTGGTCTTCACGCGGACGTACTCCATCACTTCCTCTGCCTTTGTGGAGTGGAAGAGCCGGGATACGTACAGCTGCGTCGTTGGGATGGCGGGACGCAGCAGGTGGTTTGGTCCTGTCAGTGCAGTTCCGCAATGATTCCGACAAGAAGGCCTCTTTTTTCTTCGCTCCACTTTAACGAAGCCCTCTTCATCTGCCTGTCCTTTGTTAGACACGGAAGGAACGATCCTGGGAACCGACGAAATTCGATTCCTGTCTCCCTCGGGTTTCTGCTGCTTCCTACGCTTCGGTTGACGTTGACTCAGTAGTGCAGCTGGGGTAGTTTTATCGATGACGATACTATCGTTGACGGCAGTGTCGCCGACGGCAGCTGCCGCCGCAGCGTAGGCACGTGTCAAAAATCACAATTTGTTAACAAAAATACTTCTTTTTAGTGCTGATGTTGACGAGCTAAGTCGCTCCTTTCCATTGTAATGTATTTTGCTCGCTCTAATATTAAATTTACTCGCTTCTGTTCGCTCTGACATTTAAATTCAAAACGAATAAAGTTCTGTCACTGAATCGTAAAGTGCAGTGAAGTCAATAACGCTCAATTCAAATATTGCGGCCATTGCAGTGTGAAAGTCTGATCCAATATTTGTACCAATATTCAATACTAGCCGAAACCCGCGACTACGTTCGCGTGGAGTTTATGTCTCTGGAAAATGCTCATCGGGCTGAACCACTTTTGCTAAGGCGTCATTTTTATATTTCTTATAGTTAAGCTGTTCCATTCTTCAATCAGGTGTTCCATTTTTCAAAATCATTTACACCCTATATGTTGCCGAAGCTTAACAGCTATATAACAAAAAAATTCTATTCGAATCCGTCTAATATTTCCGGAGATTAGAGTATACAAACCGACAAACAGACACACAGACACACAGACACACTACACACAGACACACAGACAAACAGACACGCAGACAAACAGACACACAGACAAACAGACAGACATTTTTTGAGACGCGTCTGCGCTGGTACGCTGGTCATATGTCAACAAATGTATTTCTCGAGCTTGTTGTTTGACAGATGCCGTCGATGTATGTTTCTTGAAAATCTAACGCCAGTGTTGGCCACTTATAATAACAACGAAAATGGCATATCGAATATCAGAACTGGCAACTTACAATTTTTTCACCAAAAAAAATAATAATAACAGAACTGTAGGTTGTATAAAAAATCTATGTGAGTACGGCTTTCCCTTGGCTATTGTTTGCTCACTATTCTGGCTGTACCAATCAGAGGGATTATACCTTCCCGGAAAGTTAGGTTGAACACGTGTCGTGTTTTTTAAGGGAATAAAGATAACTTGTTTTATATTCATTGTAATACAAGGAAGATTTTGAGGGAAATCTTGGCATTGCGGAAAAAAAATGATTTTTTTTATACGCATTTTCTGTCTACCCCGTCAGGGATATAGACGTGAAAATGTATCTTTTTATACGCGTAGGTAAAACGGTGAAGTCACAATAAAACACTAATCAGGGAAAACAACAAATTCGTAACGAAATACCACAATCAATGAACGCAAAGAAAAAATACAAGTAATGTTCTTAAACTTCAATAAGAGATATATTTAGCCCCTTGTTATCGCTTTAAACAAGTATTTATTATTATAAAAAAGATATAAAATAATATTACAAAGCCCGTCTGGCAAGTAGACGACCAATACTGTAAAAATGAGTTTCTTTCGACGTTTATTCTCAGCAGTGTTTCTTGCAAAAGGTACCTATCGGTAGTTTTTCTTTAAAAAACAAATTAAGTTTTAATTTACACTACACGTCATGTTAATTATACTTATTTACATGTAAAAGTGCCTGTTAAGGTCTACAAATACAAATACAAATTTACTTTATTGCACCATGATAAACATAAAAAATTACAACAACAACAAGAAACAATATAGGCACAAAGGCGGACTTATCGCTATAAATGCAATCTCTTCCAGCCAACCTTTGGGTGGAGGAAAAATAATAATTTGAAATTAGGTGGGCGCAGTAATTATACCTATAGTTAATTTACTTACATATTAATGATACATAAACATATAATACATATGTAAATATATTTTATATAAATACAAATAAAACATACCTATGCGATACCTAAAATAATTATGTAAATATACATATAAATAATACATAAAATAGTAACACTGAACATAACTGATTATAACGACAGGTAATATTTAAAAAGGTCTAATTACTGAATAAACGTTTGAATTTTTGAATCTTTGAATCTTTGCTTTTTGCCGGGTCTACGCACGGTTTTAAACCGTAATAAACCTCCGTAATGACGGAGGTTTATTGAAGAACCGTGCTTATGAACAAGTTTAACCAACCTCCGATGTCAAAGTCAAAATGTTTTATTCAATGTAGGATAAATTTATCTCTTATTGAAGGAAATAAAAAACAAATTCATCATCATCATTTCAGTCGCATAAAGTCCACTGCTGGACATAGGCCTCTCCCAAATATTTCCAAATAACCGATCTAGAGCGGCTTGCATCCAGCACCAAAAAATATTATGTTAGTGCAAAAGCTAAAAACTACAAGCGTTTCGGAATGACCACTGTTTTGAAGATTATGCCGAAAGAAACCCAGTTCAGTAAAGAAATATGAATCCAAAGAAATATGTTGACTTTAAATCGAAGTAATTCTGCTTTTCCGTCGAAAATAGGCACCTAGGAAATTTCCGCACTTATATAGGGTTCGTGTAGCAAATTGATCTAACGTGATTTTAGATTTATATTGCGGAAAAACTAATATTAACAGCGCTATTTGGCTTTAAGAAACTATGACGTCATTAGTCTTATACGAATTTCTGCACCAAAACAGTAGGGTTCGTGTAGCAAACGTTTTCCTAACACGTCAAACATGACGTCATCCGACATCCCGTCCTCGAGTTACATGCAGCATGCGACGTATGTCAAGCGACGGCAAACTTGATACATAATATACTAACAAACTAGACTTGAAACATTAATTAGCTTGTAGATTGAGCAGGCGTAAATACACACATCTACCAAAGTCAAAGTCAAAATCATTTATTTATATTTGGATATTTGTATCACTTGATAATTGTCATTTTTTTTTTCGATTTCTTGTAAGGTACACGATCTGCATAGTTATTAGGTGATTAGTTTTAATTTAAATAGATTTTATATAAAATGAAGGCAAACATTCTTCCTAAATAAGGAAGTTGTTCATAGAATGAAACGTCACAAAATAATGTCACTTGTATCTAACGTGGATCTAACGTGATTATAGATTTATATTGCGGAATAACTAATATTAAGAGCGCTATTTGGCTCCAAGAAACTATGACGTCATAAGTCTTTATACGAATTTCTGCACCAAAACAGTAGGGTTCGTGTAGCAAACGGTTTCCTAACACGTCAGATATGACGTCAGCCGACATCCCGTCCTCGAGTTACATGCAGCATGTGACGTATGTCAAGCGACGGCAAACTTGATACATAATAACAAACTAGACTTGAAACATTAATTAACTTTCAGATTGAGCAGGCGTAAATACACACATCTACCATGATCTGCATAGTTATTAGGTGATTATGTTAAATTTAAATAGTTTTTTTTATATTAAAACGAGGCAAACGTTCTACCTAAAATGGTAATGATAAGGTTTAATTTAATTGGCTTTTTTATACAAATCGGAGGCAAACAACCTAACTAATGGTAATAAAGAAGTTGCTTGGGACAAAAATAAATTATTTGGTACTGTTAATAGAATAAACACTTGTCATATCCAGTTTCAACGTGATTTTAGATTTATTATTGCAGAAAAACTGATATTAAGAGCGCTATTTGGCTCCAAGAAACTAATAAAGTTTAGTCTTTATTTCATTCATATCTCATAGTCAATGTTTCTTTTGATGTTTAGAAAAAAGTATCTGATTTGAGTTGTTGGAAACTTCCCTATCGTGCCGTAGCCAATAGAGCCCATAGCCGTGACGTAGGGTTATCAGACACATCGCTTTAAGGCTTGGTACGCCGAGTTTATAAGTTTTCAAAACCACCTGAGACATAGAAAATAGTGTCTTAAAATGTGAGAAAAGATATATAGTTAAGGATCTAGTCTAGTCAAATTCGCACTCAGTTACATGATCTAAGAAACTTCACCTTTTTGTAGTATTTTTTCACAACCAATTTAAGCCACTAAATATCCATACTTGTATATAAAGCTAAAGAGTTTGTTTGTTTGTTTGTTTGTTTGTTTGTTTGTTTGTTTGTTTGAACGCGCTAATCTCAGGAACCACTGGTCCGATTTGAAAAAACGACGGGTTGCACTCTGGGAGTGCCGGCAGAAGTGAACACTTGAATATTAACGTTGTGCATTTTTGATATTTTGGAATGGTTAGGGAATAATTTTGCACGAATTGCTTTAATTATCAGTATAAAATATTTCAAATCTTTTCTGAACCACAGTCTGTCACAAATGTCACAAGCATGACACATTAAACACACGAACGTAACGTAACATAAACACACACGAACATTCGCGCAAGCGCCCTGCGCCGTCTTACGAATTTTCGATCAGGACACGTGGTCCTGACGCGAGTTTAAGATTTTTTACCCATTCCAAAAAAAGTGCACAACGCCGCTAAAGAAGTTTTCACTTCAAAAATTCTTTCGGTATTAGATAGGTCGTTTATCGAGGAAGGCTACAGGCTATATTGCATCACGCCCGCGACTTCACTCGAGTGGTTAACGCGGGCGAAGCCGCGCGCTGCCTCTAGTTTATAAATAAATTGGTAGAGTTCCCTTTTATAAAATTTAAAACCGATAGAGTCTACCTTTCGCGACATTCCGCATCCATTCGTGCCTCCCTTTCCCTAGTCAGTCGTGATACCTATGTAGAAATTTGCGGGGCATTCTAGTTGTTTTAGTATTATATTCTGCATTCTCTGCAAGATTGAGATGTCTAATGTAAATAGTAAAATAGATTAATGTATTAAAATATGGATGTAAACAAAAAAAAAACTATTTTGACTCGTTAGATAGATTATTTAAAAAGTACGGTACCTATACGCATGTTTTCTTTTCTCTCATTATCAAATAATGACAAACATACAGCGCATTTAAATTTCGTGTGACGTCACTATTGGCTAAAAAACGTAAATCACCCCTTCTCCGAAACTTCGAAGTGCTGTATCTTCGTGAATTTTAACTACTAACCAAAAAAATATGAGTCCTATATTTTTGGATAATCCAGTTGACGGACTAAATATAAAATAGTATATTTTGGACCCAGTCCACGTCCCTAAGGAGATATGATCAACAGAGCGCAGCGTCGGCCTTCCCAGATAACCCTTCAACCATATCGTCTTGTAATTTCCTTCAAAGCATATTAATATTAGATGTGTGTCCACATAGAGCACCAGAGCCCGAAGCCTAAAAGGGTCTTTAATTAAAGTGAACTCGCTTAAGAGCTCGTTAGCCCGGCGGGAGAACACATTACTACTAACTCTTTAACTTGTTAAGCAACTCTGCACACGGTCCTTAATATGATCGGTGACCACAAGCATCATAAAATATTTCGAGCTTATCCGTGCTTCGGAAGGCACGTTAAGTAATTAGTCTCGACTATCATGAAGCTACGTTAGTCCCGACTGTATTAAAGCTAAGTAATATGCCTTTATTAATTAGTTAACAGCTATATAGTCGTTATGCCATGTGAGATAGGCAGCTTGAAAATGTCTAAAATCTGTGCTGGCCACTAACACAAACAAAGCCCAAAGCCTAAAAGGACCTGTAAAGTAATTACAGTAAGCTCGCATGGATTCACATGAGTGACGTCATCGGCGCGCGACCAATTGGATTGTCCCACAATCAATATTAGACTGCGATTGAATGTTGAATATCAATTGGTTTGGCGGCGGTACTTACTAGTTGTCACTCGAAGAGAAGGGGCAAATGATGGGACAAGTCTCATGTGGGATGATTTGTCTCCTGACTCGAATTTAAAATCTTTAATAGTTTGTTTACGCACTGTTTCATGTTTCACAAACAAGTTTATTTGCTAGACAAATTAAAAAACCCCGGCTTTCAGTAGTTTCATATGTAAACGCCATCTAGTGACGAGCAGAGAAACTAAATAGTAAAACATATATACGTAGCGCCATCTATCACATTTGCCAGACAAACAACGAAAACCCCGACTTTCAAACGGTAACCCCAACTATGCCGTAAAGAAACTTGCTTTTACGTAAAAAACCGCATCGAAATTAGTCCACCCGTTCGAGCGCTATACGATGCAACAGTCGGTGTCGCAAAATGTCTTGCAACTATCGTCGGAGGCCGTCGGCGGAAGGTACTTTGGTATTTACGAAAAAGGTTTATACAAAAGAAGACAAATTAATTACATCGTTTATAGGTCAACCAATTAGTAACCAATCAATAATCATGTCTTTTTATAAAAGGTTAATATATGAGTTAGTGAATCTCGCCATATTGCGAAAAAAATCGGTCCACTAATTAGTGGTTGACCTATAAGTTCTCAGCAAAAGACCGAACTATTTTCGAGTTCCAGTAGTAACCAGCAATATGTAATTCAGGGATGCGCGGCGACACGTCTGCATTTCAAAATCAATTGAAATTCAATATCACGACTACTGTATGTATGAAGCTGGATCATTTTGTTAGTGTCAATCTCACACGTTGAATAGGAGCTGATGGTAAAATTTATTGGCTACTTCGAAGCTATACATGCAAACAAACGCAGGATTTTATAAGTATGAGGTTTTGTTTTGTTTCTCGTGTGTGTAAGTGGCCAACACTGGTGTCAGATTTTTCAAGCTACCTAAAATTATCTGACAGCTTGACGACTGCCGCGGACAATGATGACAGCCGGGGCCAACGGCTTATACGCGCCTTTCGCATAAAGGAGCTCGAGATATTTTTATGCCACTTGTCTATTCAGGTGTGGACTACGCCCGGTGTTCCTTTACTAGCGAAAGCGCTAGTAATGCGCACTCTCGTTGGGCCACCGAGCTCTCAAATAAGAAGTTAACACTCACTAAGAGCGTCAGCTAATGGATGTTTTGACTTCATCCGGAGGTCTTCATCAGAGTGAATGTGACTTGAGGACGGGCACACGATGACGCCTCGAGCCGCACTGATATCTATACTTTTTGTTGTAGTACGTACGTACATAGAGGTATGTAAATCCAAACGCAGTGTTTAACGTCATGTGTGACAACTTGTTCTGTATCTGTCTGTTATGTGTTTGCCGCATATTAAAAAATTCTATGTCTATAGTTTGCCGCTAATATATTTCGTCAGATAAATTATTTTTATATTTTCTGGCACTCTGCTTTCTATTTTAACACTTTTTATCTGAATATTTAAATATACTAGCAATCTATATGCAATGCTAGCAAATATATCTGGCGGAGCGCTAATCGATACATACAGTAAAAAATATGTCTTTACGTACATTGAATGAAGATGTATCCAAAAATAATTTTGGACGAATGAGACAGTAATAGAGTAAGAATTAAAAAAAAAATCCGTCTGTTTGTTTTCTATTTGTACACGCTCATTTCCGGAAATACTGGATGGATTTGATTCAAACTTTTTTCGTTATAAAGCTGTAAAGCCTGGGTAACATAAAGGGTATAATTGATTTTTGAAAATGAAACACCTGATGCAGTACCATAATGGTCCAGCTAACGTATAAGAGAAAAGAAATATAAAAATGACGTCTAAGCAAAAGTTGTTCAGCCTACTGAGCATTTTTGTTTTCGCGAACGAAGTCGCAGGCATTAGCTAGTTATTAATGAATCTTACCAATCTATTCGATCCCAGCCGATACATAAGCTTAGACCCATAAATATTACCAGTGACGTGCACATATATTTTTGACAGGGTAGGCACTAATCTTACCTAAATTACGAGATTGAGATTGCAAATCAAGCAAAAACCATTATTCGCTAATATCCGATATTATATTATGATGGAAATGGACAAACAAATTCTATCCGTCTTATTATAAAACGCAGACTAACTTTGTTACTAGGTTTAACCCTTCAAACGTCGGACGCCCGGAGCGGGCGTCTGATGTATTGTTTTACTATTGTGTCTGTACTGACAACGTTTTAAGGGTTAAACCATTATCCGACACAAGGTCGTCTGACGACCTCACCAAGGTCACTGGAAGGCGCTGGATGCAAGCCGCTCTAGATCGGTCATTTTGGAAATCTTTGGGAGGGGTCTATGTCCAGCCATGGACGTTGTGCGGCTGAAATGATGAATATGCCAGTGTCTAATCTGAAAATGTCAACTTGATTTGATCTTATATTGGTTTAAACTTAGTAACAAAGTTACTCTGCGTTCTATAATGAGAGGGTATGTGTCCGTATTAAATAGACGTACTGATATTATTTACGAGTATCTCTGATGTTATCCGGCCACGTTCGTGTCGTATTATTGCAATATTAGTAATTACTTCCCAAAATCAATTATGTATGACACGCTGGATTGCCAGCCAAGATATATGGGCATACAAATTAGATTTATGCCATTTACAACCTTAATATGGATATATTTATAGTGTAAGATCGTAATCACACAATTTTTATTAAAAGGTGAAAAAATATTTCAATTCAGAACTGATGACGACATAAATATCCATTTTTCTCTTTCAAGTTCTTTGTTTTAATTAGTTTTGCAATAAAAAATTTCATTTACAGTTAAATGACTAGACGACGAGACTACCTCTGTGGCCTAGTGGTCATAATGCCAGGCGGAGGTCCCGGGTTCGATTCCCGGTTAGATCAAGATGGAAAATGATCTTTTTCAGATTGACCTGGTTGCCTGGTTATAAAATATCGTTGAGTTAGTATCCCATAACAATTCTTGAATTTACTTTTGGGCTAATTCAGTCTGTGTTATTTGTCCGTGAACCGTATACCTATATATTTGTTATTATAATTACAGATATAGTACTTCATATTCGTCTTTGTCATACGCAGAAAGATTTGTTTCAGTCTCGATAATCTCTTCAAGAACTGTTATGGTTATCTTCTTTCTTGTCGTATTCCTCATGACTGAGGGTCGTGACCACCATAATTGGTTCTGAGTACGCGGTCTTTCCAGGCTGCTCTATTTTGGGCCATGTGTATAGCGGCTTGGGTGTTGCACTTCAGTGCACTTAAAAGAGGATCAGTCCATCTTGTTGGGGGTTTGCCTCTAGGTCGTACTCCTTCCACGCGGCCAACAAGTATTTGTTTTTCTAGATTGTTTGGCTCTCGTCGTGCTATGTGACCGAAGAATGACAAAGCCCTTTGGAGACAAATCACTGATAGGCGGGTCCTTATATTAAGCTGCTCCAATATCGATACGTTGGTGCGGCGTTCTGTCCACGCTACGCCTAACATTCTGCGCCAGCACCACATTTCAAACGCATCTATTTTGTTGCGGATCGCAACTGTAAGGGTCCACGTTTCTGAAGCGTAAAGAAAAATGGAGAAAATAAGAGTGCGCATTAGTTTGATTTTGGTGCTGCGATAGATATTCCTGTTTCTCCAAATTTTCTCTAGGCGCATAACTGCCGTTTTCGCTATCTGAGCTCGGCGCTTTACCTCCCCCTTACAGTCGCCATCATTGCTTATTGAGGATCCCAGGTATACAAATTGGTCTGCGGTGTCTAGATCCCGTAGTTCATTAGTTCTTTGGTTAGTCTCAGCTCTGTCCACAACCATTAGTTTGGTCTTACTACGGTTGATTTTAAGCCCATATTCTAAACTCACGAACTCCAACCTATGCAGCAATTCCGCCACTTCTCTCTCGTTTGCACCAATTAATGTGGTATCATCCGCAAAGCGAAGGTTATTGATTAAGTGGCCTCCAATACGAATTCCACCCTCCCAACCCTCCAACACTCTACGCATGAGATGCTCACCAACCAGATTGAAAAGCTGCGGGGAAAGTATGCATCCCTGCCGGACACCGCGTTCCGCTCTGAAGGGTTGTGATAAAGAGCTCTCCAGCCTGACCTTGGACTGTCCATCCATGTACAAATTTTGCACAAGAAAAACTAGGTGTTCTGGTAAGCCCATCTCTCTCATCACTTGAAACATCTTGCTCCAGCTGATGCAATCAAATGCCTTACTGTAGTCTATAAAGCAGAGAACTAACGGGATATTAAATTCTCTCGCTTTTTGTATCAGCTGCCTCATGTTTAAAATTTGTTCGCGTGTGCCTCTTCCCTTAACAAACCCAGCTTGCTCTCGAGAGAGCTGATGAGCAATGAAATTTTCCAGCCTCTTGTTAAGGATGTGGAGAAGGATTTTGCCTGCATGAGATATGAGAGAGATGGTTCGGTAGTTCTCGCATTTACGTTATGGTTATAAGAAGAACCAAAGTTAAGAAATCATACGCAATCTTCGTAGCAACGAACAACAAAGAATGCTACGAGCGTAGCAGCTACGAAACTGTTGCCTACTAAGGTTTTAAGTTTCTTTTAACATAACGAACGACCATGTGAATTCAAGGAGACGGTAAACAATCAAGGGGTAAGCCTAAAATGAGATGGAGTAACGACCTGTTTGCGTTTGACAAGGCTTGGAAAGAAGAAGCTAAAGATCGAATAATAAACACAACAAAGGGAGGCCTTTGCCCAACTATAGGACATAAACGGCTAACAGTTTATAATATGTTCTTAGTTTTAATTAAGAAAACTTCATGTGTTTAACACCCTACAAATGTCAAAGTGACATTGGTCGTCGAAAGAAAAAAGGTGGCATCAGAACAAAGGTGCGATTTTTCAAACGCGGAGTCACTAAACGAACGATTTTTTTGTATGGAAAAACCATTCGTTTAGGTGACTCTGCGTTTCAAAAATGGCACTTCAAAATCCATACAGTCAGTAACATATAACTATTCATCGGTGCGTTCTGCGGAATGAAAATGAAATGTTGGGGGTTGTTTTTATTTTTTGTAAAAGGTTTAATTTATATAGGTTTTAGTTGAATCTAATATTTTCCAAATAGTCATAATATTATAAATGATAATAAATCAAACGAATGTAAAGTAAAATCTAAACACTAACAAAAGGCGCAAAGGTTATTTTTTTCGATAAAATATTTAAATCTACACAATGGAGGCTCTATTATTTGCGGAGCTCTCGCCTGAGAGCCCTTGAGTTCACGCAATTGCAATCGTTAGGTTTCTATAGTCGTTTGCATCGAGAGGCTTCGCCGATGTAGCACTTTTTTTTTTTTACTTTGAGTTTTTACTATAGAGGTGAAAATAGCTATATATTTTTTTCAAACTTTTGTTTAATTTCACCTGTCTCATTGTCTGTGTGTCTGTAATCAAATCTTGCAAGTGAATTTAAACCCACTTCCCGGTTTCCGATTCAGTTGAAATTTTGCACGCATACGTATATCACTTGACATGGAACTGATCTGATGATCTGATGATAATGTGGTCATAGGAACTCTGTAATAAAAGGATGCAACTCCATCGTAATATTGCATTGAACCGCGACATAATTTTGCGTGCAAAATTTCGGCTCATTCGGACCGGGAAGTGGTTCTAATTCAATTTGCAAGATTTGAATTCAGACAGACAGACAGACTACGGAACAGGTGAAACTGAATAAAAGTTTGTAAGTAATGAACAGCGTTTCTATCGTATGGAAAATCAATTTTCATTATTGCATAAAAACCTGGACGGAGACGATACGGAT
This sequence comes from Acrobasis consociella, assembly GCA_963555685.1. Classification (NCBI taxonomy): domain Eukaryota; kingdom Metazoa; phylum Arthropoda; class Insecta; order Lepidoptera; family Pyralidae; genus Acrobasis; species Acrobasis consociella. The sequence goes on from OY743106.1 coordinate 4,942,346, forward strand.
ACTTTAACGCAAATATTCGAGCTAAAGAACAGTTCACTATTTATCGAAAGTTTACATTCATAGTTTATGAACTATATAGCTATAGAGCTAATACCAGTTGTGCTACCAAGTGTATTCTACCACTGGTACCACTTGCATGTTTTGTTCTAATAGACCTACCAGTGGTTTCTGGCAGAGTAGAATAGGACAACTGGTAAGTCTTCCCGTGTTCCTATGTCGTAGAAGGCGACTTAGGAAATACAAGCTAAACAAAGCTTATAAGCATCATGAGATCTCTTCGGTATAACCAAAACCAAACATTGTTCACGTGCAACCTGTGGAGCAATTATAACAAAAAAGCCTACAATGCTCTGCGCGTACATACAACAACAGCTTCAGGAGTTTGTTGGGACTGCACTAGCGCTGCAGTGCTTCAGGGATGTTTGCAAATCATAGCACAGACAATTTCCAGGCCGTGCTTCGCAAAAGAGTCTCATCCTTGTGGTCACGGGTAAGGAGCAGTACTAACACACTCTTGAAAGTGGTGTCAGAAAGAGTGGACAGTCCAATATGTAAACATTGGTCGTCCTTACATGTCTCTAATAATAACCGACATTTTAAATTTTATTAACATAGCTATTAAGTTTCCTACTAACAAATATGGACCTGTATTGAATACCTGTGCAGTCTGAAATAAACGATTTTATAACGACCACTGCTAAGAAGAAACGCCGAAAGAAACTCATTTTCACAGTTATGGTTTACACATTTAAGAGATAAGTCATCATTTTCATCCTCCCGTATTCCCGTTACATCCTCAGCAGTAACGCTTCAGAGCCCGGGGTCCGCTACCTAACCTAGGTGATTCGACAAGGTTACTGGGTTAAGTATTGTTTGTTAAAGTATCTATTTTAACTCATAATTTATCAAATTATTCATGGTAATTAGAAAGAAAAAGCCATTAACAATTTACTGAAGTATAACTAGCCGAGTCTTAGTTATGTTTAGCAACCTATTATAAACTTCAACATCTCTTCAAAAGCTTGTGATACCAGACAACAAAAAAGCTCATAAAAGTTTCCTAAGAAAACTACGATAAAATTTTTCATAGGAAGCGTTTCTAGATAATATTATATTTTATTTAACACATACATACATACTTATCCCTACGGGGCAGACAGTGCATTTGGGGTATTGCGGCTCTAAGCAGACAGTCCCCGGGGCCGCAAGACTCAAAGGCCACTTTTAGCGTGATGATAGGCGAGAAGGTAGAAAAAGGAATTAAATAGTGTTGGGTTGATAGCCGCATAATTTAACTATTAATATAATTCGCATTTTCGTCCAGTCACACCCAGCTGTCACCCTGGATTAACACATAGGCTACTTTAGGTACGGATAACACCGCAGAGCGTAGCTAGTATTTTATATAAAATAAAAAATACTACTGAAAAGAAATATTTATTGAAGTGAAAACTTCTTTAGCGGCGTTGTGCACTTTTTTTGGAATGGGTAAAAAATCTAAAACTCGCGTCAGGACACGTGACCCTGATCGAAAATTCGTAAGACGGCGCAGGGCGCTTGCGCGAATGTTCGTGTGTGTTTATGTTACAGCGTGCTAATAAAATGTCATGTTTGTGTACGATAGCCCAATAAATAAATATTGTATTCTACCACATAAATGAGTGTACTTTTATACTGATAATTAAAGCAATTCGTGCAAAATTATTCCCTAACCATTCCAAAATATCAAAAATGCACAACGTTAATATTCAAGTTTTCACTTCTGCCGGCACTCCCAGAGTGCAACCCGTCGTTTTTTTGAAAAAAGCATGAGAATTGATTAATTAATGGATTAGTTATTACCATTTTAAAAAGAGTGGCGTGGCAGCTTTTTCGTACGCGCGAGCCTAATAGCAGTGACGTGAAGAGGGCTGTACATGCGTACTTTTCTGTTACTTGAGAGTTTTCCCTTGCATCAGACTTTAAAAGCTTATAATTATAACTTACGTATTTTTGGGCAGATTAAAAAAGTCATTATGATTTTAGTTTCGGATTATATTACCTACTTGTCGATATGAATAAAAATAATTAATTAAAATACCCTATTATTAAATTGGCAAGCAGATAGCTTCATAGATTTCTTCACAATCAACATTTTTCGATCTCCTCCGTGCTTTGGAAGGCACATAAGGCTAGTGGTCCCGAATGTCAGCGTTAGGCAGTCATCTAGCCGTTCGGATGCCTTAAGGTAGCTTGCAATCTGATATACCTAAGTGTTGGCGACTTACGTACACAACAAGGAAACAAATAAACAAACAACAATTTAGCTGTTTGATATAGACTTCTTTTAGAACCCATGTTGAAGTTTATTTCCTCGATCAACTTCTACGACTTGCAGCTGAGAAGTAGATACATTTATATTTTTCATTATTTTGCTCACAAACCAAAATAGAAGAAACAAACTTAAGCATAATAAATTTGAGAAAAATATGCTTAGACTACAAACACGATTGCACTTCATATAATCACTAACTAAACAAAACGCTGAATGCAAATTTCAACGTAATTTAGCCGTTAAAACTACGAAACAAGACATAAATTCGCTTGCGGTGACACTACCACGGTGCCATAAGTCTACAAAATGAATGCTCTCTTGACAAGATGGCGGCCATATTTCAACAAAATTACGCCTCATAACGAGATTAGCTCAGTTTTTTCGCGGTAATAAAAATTTACGTTTGTAAATTCTTTGTGTGCTCCCCAGAAGTTAGGACGCTGATTGGAAAGATTAGATTTGTGGAATTTGTAGTGTTTACTAGTAATATTAATAGTATTAGTAATATTCGATGTTTGGTTTCCGGCAGAGTAGAATAGGACCACTCCAAGTCTTCCCGTGGATGTCGTAGAAGGCGTCTTAGAAAATACAAGCTAAAAAAAGCTTATAAACATCAATGAGACCTCTCCAACACGTCTGGCCAGCGAGGAGAGTAAAGGCCTAATCCTCTGGCTGCTCTGGCTTAGTATGGCTCTAGTAGTACAGAGAGGGTCATGCTGCACTGGAGACTATAATGACCTGATGATGATGATGATGACTAATAATTTGCGGATCTAAAACAAATTAAACCTCCGTAGTATATAAAATGCAGACTTTATTACAACATTACAACAACTTTTATACTCCGGGTTGTATCATTACTAAATTAATGCTTCTCCTATCTAATATTGTGACCCTGTCCCCGGTCAGGGAAAGTTGGAAAATGGCCCTTTTCAAATTGTTATGGGGTCTTGGATGTTTATCTATATATGTATTTGGTATAAAATATAGTATAGTTAAGTAAGTATCCAACTTACTTTGGGGCTAGCTGATCAGTGTAATTGTCCCTATATATTTATTTATTTGTCTCCTAAAGACCCAAAATGCTCTGCCTGCCCAATTAAGTTTCAAAACGTGATAGTGTGTATGCATTTAGATTATATACATTTTCGACATGAGTTAAAAAATAAATGTAAGACATTTTGACTACAAATTGTCTGCAGCTTGCAGAGCTCTTAAAAGCCGATTAAAAACCCCAAAGTAAAATGTTGACAAATAATTGCACCTCATTTCTTTGGAGCTCTAAATTGTGACCGCCTCAAATTATTTTTGCCCGGTTTTCTTGTTATTGTCATCTGATAAGATTATTTATAATTCTGAGTGGAACAGACCACACGTAAATGAGACAAATTGGGTGTTATCTGAAAAATTTAAAAGTTCAAGTGCTAAAATATCTACAAATCAGAACTAAAAACATAAATACACAGATTGAGCTAGCCCCAAAGTAAGTTCGAAACTTGTGTTATGGGATACTAACTCAACGATACTATCATCATCATCATCATCATATCAGCCACAGGAAGTCCACTGCTGGACATAGGCCTCCCCCAAGGATTTCCAAAATAAAACGATACTATATTATATCATAATCATAATCATTTATTTTGTCAATCACGGGTACAATGTGTGTTAGGTACATAAAAATTATGTATCACTGTTTTGCGCCGTTAGGCATACAAAGTCATATAACAAAATACATATATAGATAAACATCCAAAACCCAGGACAATTTGAAAAAGGCCATTTCCCAATTTGCCTGACCAGGGATCGACCACTACGCCATGGAGGTCGTCATAGGTAAGTAAGTACCTATATTATAAGGTTCACTCATTTATCTTTAAAAAAGTATCATAGCCATTAATTTACCTTATATCGTAGGTATATCAAATGACAGCACTAAAGTTTTGACAAATAATTGCACCCCAATAGTGTTGACAAAATTAATTTGGGTGCAATTACAACCAAATTGAGCTCGACTTATTTGTGACTGTGTGAATGAAACCTTTGACGTCATCGAAAGCCGCTTCAAATTATTTCCGAGCGGCTCTCTCATCATTGTCATCTGATATAAGATCACGCATGTGGATTTACGAAGAAAACTTCGTTCTGTGACGTTATTTGGAGGGGAGCAGACACGTATAATAAGACAAATTAGATGTTATCTTAAAAGTTAAAAGTTCAACTGCTAAAATATCTAGAAATCAGAACTAAATACATAGGTAAGTAAGCACCTGTATTGTAAGGTTCACTCATTTATCGTTGAAACTAAGTATCATAGCCATTAATTTACATAATACCGTAGCTATATCAAATGACAGCACTAAAGTGTTGACAAATAATTGGACCCCAATTGAGCTCGACTAATTTGTGACTGTGTGACTGAAACCTTTGACGTCATCGAAAGCCGCTTCAAATTATTACCGAGCGGCTCTCTCATTATTGTCATCTAATATAAGATTACGCATGTGAATTAACGACGAAAACATCGTTCTGTGTCGTTATTCCGAGTGGAACAGACACACGTATAATAAGACAAATTAGGTGTTATCTTAAAAGTTAAAAGTTCAACTGCTAAAATATCTAGAAATCAGAACTAAATACATAGGTAAGTAAGCACCTGTATTGTAAGGTTCACTCATTTATAGTTGAAACAAACTATCATAGCCATTAATTTACATTATATCGTAGGTATATCAAATGACAGCACTAAAGTGTTGACAAAAACTGCACCCCAATTGAGCTCGACTAATTTGTGACTGTGTGACTGAACCCTTTGTCGACGTCATCGAAAGCCGCTTCAAATTATTTCCGAGCGGCTCTCTCATTATTGTCATCTGATATAAGATTACGCATGTGAATTAACGACGAAAACATCGTTCTGTGTCGTTATTCCGAGTGGAACAGACCACACGTATAATAAGACAAATTAGGTGTTCCCTTAAAAGTTAAAAGTTTAACTGCTAAAATATCTAGAAATCAGAACTAAATACATAGGTAAGTAAGCACCTGTATTGTAAGGTTCACTCATTTATCGTTGAAACAAAGTATCATAGCCATCCATTTACATTATATCGTAGGTATTTCAAATGACAGCACTTAAGTGTTGACAAATAATTGCACCCCAATCGAGCTCGACTAATTTGTGACTATGTGACTGAAACCTTTGACGTTATCGAAAGCCGCTTCAAATTCTTTCGGAGCGGCTCTCTTATTATTGTCTTCTGATATAAGATTACGCATGTGAATAAACGACGAAAACATCGTTCTGTGTTGTTATTCCGAGTGGAACAGACCACACGCATAATAAGACAAATTAGGTGTTATCTAAAAAGTTAAAAGTTCAAGTGCTAAAATATCTACAAATCAGAACTAAATACATAGGTAAGAAGCACCTATACTATAAGTTTCACTCATTTATCTTTGAAAAAAGTATCATAGCCGTTAATTTTCATTATATCGTAGGTATATCAAATGACAGCACTAAAGTGTTGACAAATAATTGCACCCCAATTGAGCTCGACTAATTTGTGACTGTGTGACTGAACCATTTGACGTCATCGAAAGCCGCTTCAAATTATTTCCGAGCGGCTCTCTCATTATTGACATCTGATATAAGATTACGCATGTGGATTTTCGACGAAAACATCGTTCTGTGACGTAATTTGGAGGGGAGCAGACCACACGTATAATAAGACAAATTAGGTGTTATCTAAAAAGTTAAAAGTTTAAGTGCTAACATATCTACAAATATCATCATCATCATCAGGTCTTTTTGTCTCCGAGCCATAATTGGCCAGAGAAACCAAAGGACTTGACCTATACTCTCCTCGCTGGCCAGACAGGTTAAAGAGGTCTCATTGATGTTTATAAGCTTTGTTTAGCATGTATTTCTTAAGTTGCCTTCTACGACATCCACGGGTCGACTCGGTGTGGCCCTATTCTACTCTGCCGGAAACCACACGGTACACCTACAAATATATCAGAACTAAATACTTAGTGTAAGAACCAATATCATAAAGTTCACGCATTTATCTTCGTTTTTCAATGGTAAAGTAGAAACACAGTATCATATCCATTAATTTACTTTAAATCGTAGGTGCAACACTTTAGTGCTGTTATTTTAACAGCACTTAAGTGTTACACCCCACAAATTGCACCCCATTTCGTTTGAGCTCGACTAATTTGTGACTGTGTGACTAAATTCTTTGACATAAATAAATAAAAAAATAATAAATAAATATATAGGGACAAATTACACTGATTGAGCTAGCCCCAAAGTAAGTTCGAGACTTGTGTTATGGGATACAAACTCAACGATACTATATTTTATAACAAATAAATATATAGATAAACATCCAAGATCCAGGACAATTTGAAAAAGGCCATTTTCCAACTTGCCCTTACTGGGGATCGAACCCAGGACCTCTTGAGTGGCGGACTAGCATGGTGACCACTACGTCACGGAGGTCGTCACAAGCCGCTTCAAATTATTTCAGCACGACTCTTTCATTGTCATCTTTTTCGGGATAATTACTTAGTTGAGTACACAATAACAATAAGTATGAAATTATACATAACTTATTAAATACTACACCGTGTGGTTTCCGGCAGAGTAGAATAGAATACTCCAACTCTGTCCAATACAAGCTAAACAAAGCTTATAACATTAAGGCCCAACACAGACGACAGACTTTTTGTCCGATCGAGTCTGCGGCGCACAAATAGTCTGCGTGGCGCGCAAAAAGTCTTTTGCGGATTGTTCACGGACTCAACACACACGACGCACATTTTGAATCATTCTGTCGGCAGAACTGTAGGGACGGGACACGTACAGTTTTACACGCCATGGAAGTGCAAAGATTGTGATGTATTATTTTAAACTTGAAGTACAGAAAAAGAAGAAATAGAAAATTTTGGGTACATCCTATACTTTCGGAGAGATTACTAAAAGGACAATTCCATATGAAACATGCAATTCCAAAACAATATCCGGACAATTTTTTCAAATTTTATAAAATTTCTATTAATACTTTTAATGAGTTGCTATTCATTTTAAGACCAACTTTGACACATTCGGAAACAATAATGAGAAAGTGCATTGGTCTAGAAGAAAGGTTATACTAGGCATGATACTCGGATTTTGAAGTATCATAAATTGCAGGTCTGTTTTGTATTTCATGAGTTAACATCGGTACATCTATCTCTAGCGCCATGCTGTAATACCGCGCACGTCACGTCCACCACTAGCCGAGTGAAGGTCACAGACTAAAGTGCGCGACGTCTGTGTTAGCGCGAATTGAAGCATACGTTGTATTTTTTTCGCACACTTTTTGTGCGGTGTGGCGCGGCGCGGCGCGGCGCGGTCTGCCAAAATTACACGGATTTTTTGTGCGCCGCACTTTTTGTGCGTCGTGTGTGTTACTGCATGTAATTCCATAGGTTCTATTTTCACAGACTAAAAGTGCGGCACGGTCTAGTCTGTCGTCTGCGTTGGGCCTAATGAGACCTCTCGACCCCTCTGGCCAGCGCTTCTCCAGGTTATCGGATGATTTTCCGGATATATGATCAAAGTATTGAAGTACTCTTTGGAGACAAGTACTGAGACATTATTTGCTAATGAGAGAAAAAGATACATATACCATAATTATTAATAATGTACCTAATGAGCCAAAATAAAATGTTTTGTCCGCATCCCGCTATTGTTTGTTTTAAAGTTATGTATGTTAACGTAAAGGTAATTATAATGTTATTAAAAGTTTCGGTCCAAATCCAGCCAAACGGGGCGTTAATTAAATTATAACTTAATTTTTATTAAAGGAAGTTAGCGATAATTGCTAAAACTTGGGAAGTTTGTTTGTTAGGGAAATTCGTAACCTTATCTGAATTGCGAATTTCTGGGTTTATAGCACTTTTTGTGTTGTGTGCTAATAAATCCATGAAAAAACTGGCGCTTTGTAAGTTCTTCGTACTTATATTTAAATGGAGCTAAAACAAATTTGGAAGTCCTTGAGGAGAATTAAGTCCAGCAGTGGTCTTCCTCTGGCTGATATGATGATGATGACAATGAGGCAAAGCAAAAAAAAAGAGTTTTGTAAGAGGCGTTAGAGAGTATAGGTAACAAAGAACGGGGCAGTGCATCCTTTTTAACCGCCTTTAAAAAAAGGAACGTTATCAGTTCAATTAGACGAGAAAAAAAATGTACTACCACCTACCTTTTTTATATCGGAGTCATTTACGTGTGTGGGAAATAACCTAAAAAAATTTTTTTCAATATTCTTTTTCACTTTTTTTGCATAATTAGTATGTATACCCATGCCAAATTACAGCTTTCTAGTCTTATAGTCTCCGAGTAAACCGTGTACGGACAGACAGCCAGACAGACAAACATTGCGAAACTTTATGGGTTCCTTGTTTACTACGGAACCCTAAAATGATTTCCCTATATATGTACCATAGGAAAAGGGTAGACAGAGCCTAAAGACCCAAAGGTCACGTTCAGCATGATGGTTGGCGTGAAGTTGGAATTAAGGGAATCAAAACAGGGTTGCTAGCCGTATCGCCTATTGAGTTTGATTCTTATCTTCGTCTTTTCCCTTAATCGGCTTTTACTATATTTGCCCAGGAGAAAAACAGATGGCACATTTTAAGATTTTTCTTTAATCCCAGGCTAGCATGGAACTGTTATTATTCTTATGCAGAAAATATATTTAAACCTTTAACCTTTTCAAAAATAAATATCGGTTCGAATTCCAAATATTATTAAGGATCAACCAAACGCTATGTTACGTTCCTAAACGTCTGGCGTGACATTGAGTGACGTAATATTAACTCTGTGTTGAATGACGTGACACCATTGGCAGACGAATTTAGGGTTCCGTTTGCATAGAAATTACGCGCTCTGGAATAACAAACAATTAAGGGCCTTACACGGTTTGATAGAGCGAGATAGTCTTATTGCAATTTCTATAAATGTACTGGAACTTGTGTTATAGAGGTAAATAAATTATATCCTACTATAAATAAATAAATATATAGGGACAAATTACACAGATTGAGCTAGCCCCAAAGTAAGTTCGAGACTTGTGTTATGGGATACTAACTCAACGATACGAAACAACAACGAAAAATATATTTAGATAAACATTCAAGCCAACTTGCCCTGAGCGGGGATCGAACCCGGGACTTCTGGGTGGCGGACCAGCATGGTGACCACTACGTCACGGAGGTCGTCACTATCCTATCCTACTTCCTACTTATATTATAAATGCGAAAGTGAGTTTGTATATTTGTTTGTTTGTTTGTTAACTCTTCACGCTTAAACTACTGAACCGATTTAAATGAAATTTGGTATGGATATATATTAGTTTAAGGCTCGGGGAAGGACATATAGTACTCTTTATCCCGAAATTCTCACGGGAAGCGAAGCCCGCGAGTACAGCTAGTTATATATAATAACCAAAATGCGAGTCGGATTCGGGCACGAAGGGTTCCGTATCAATATCTGTATAAAAATCATGTTTGTAGTATAGGAGCTCCACTTATATTAATAAAAAAATTGAATTTGTAGTTACAACGGCAACAGAAATACATCATCTGTGAAAATGTCTCCTGTCTAGCTATCACGGTTCATGAGATACAGCCTGGTGACAGACAGATGCACATGCAAACGGACGGACAGACAGACAGACGGACAGCTGAGTCTCAGTAATAGGGTCCCGTTTTTACAATTTGGGTACGGAAACCTAAAAAAGGTTAGTAGCATTACTTTATCTTTTCATTTTCATTTCTTCAGCTTTTCATTGGAACTTAGTTCCTTTGACAAGTAAGTCAAATGAATTTTTAAAAAATAATTAAAAACGTAGTCTGATATATTTTAACGGTAACCCATTGGTTTATGTTCGGACACATACATTTAAAAAAAAATATAAGTTTCATCTGACTAGCAGATTGGTGAAGGTCGACCTCTCTTCGGATCCTGTATAATGTACAGTCAAAAGAGTTACATTGTATTAACAAAGTAACAAGCATTTAACATGTCTTCACCAGTAATTAACCAAGTTAAATTAAAACGAAAAGAGAACACTGTCAGCTCCTCATTACGAACAACTGTCAAGGGCAGAACGTGTTAACTCCGAACTTTGTAACACGTGAAACCGGAGACTTAAAAAGTATCTCGCCAAGTGTGAGTCCTAATTTACAAGAACTGGGTTCCGAACATTTAGGTTCTTGAAGGTTTTTGTACTGGAATATCTAGATCTATAGTATATGTAGGTATTGTTTATTTTAGCAAATACTTTATAGTGTGTATTATTTGCATGTAGTTTATTGTTTTGATTATTATTTTTACATATAGTCTTTTTTTTTCACCATATAATATTCAAGTTGTGCACTACCCCTATCAATCTCCACATCACCCGTTTGGTTGACTGGTAGATAAAGCTTAAGACATTAAGTCCGCATTACACTTGTATTTGTGTATGAAGTTAAATAAATAAATAAAATCTAGTTTTTACTTAGAAAGCTTTTTTCTAGTGTGTATTAAATTATCTGTAAAATATTGAAATTTGGAAAAATTAAATCTAAGTACTTACATATACATTGTGAAAGGGACATACCCGTTATAAATCGAACCACGGGCTATACTAGATCACTGTAGTTTGTATCCTCAATCTAAAGCCAGTACCTAGGCTTTAGTAGTACAGAGAGGGTTGTGCTTCTACAGTTGACATACTCTATAGTAGTACAGAAAGGGTTTACAGTGAACTGACTCTAGTATGAACTACTAGTACTAGTAGTACATACTAGCTCTAAACTAGGCTAGTACTAGTAGTACATACTAGAGCCAGTTCACTGTAAAATCACAACAAGGGAAGAGGGTTGTGCTTCTACAATGGAGACTAAAAAGACTAGATGATGATGATGATGGTATAAAAGGACCGGACCACTTTATTTTGAGGATGGGGGAAAATTTTAAGGCCATACCTAAATATACCGGGGTCCAGTGGCGCCCCCATTTGAAATAAATCATTCGAAAGGAAACGGTGATATCATTTAAAATTTTTTTTTGACCAAACCCTAGATAACCCTTTCAACTATTTTATGAACTACTGTTTATAGTTTAAAGTAAGAACGTGAAGCTTTTCTACGCACATTTGCGAAAAACGGCCACTTTTAGCTAATGTGTAGAAAAGCTTCAGGTTCTCACTTTAAACTGTAAACAGTAGTTCATAAAATAGTTTGAAGTTTTATCTAAGATTTCGTCAAGACAAAATTTTAAATTATATCACCGTTTCCTTTCAAATGGTTCATTTCAAATGGACCATTGAACCTCGGAAAATTCAGGTATGACCTTAACACCTAGATCACCTCCTCGGACTCCTACTCACCTAAGAAACATATTAAGATACACTCCTTTCGAGGTTCGGAACCCTAAACATCCTTTGTTGCCAAAATGGAGGTAAAGCGAATACATAATTCAGTTTGATGGCGGTTATCCCGCCAACGGACGGTGTTTGCAAAAAGTTAAATTAAACTTGTTTACTAAATATGCATTTTTCCGGCGCGAAAACGATTATGGTAATACTTGTGTTGTTTCTGGACTTAACGATATCAAATCCAATGTTGGGTGCAAATATGCGATTGGAATTTATTCATGTAGGTATCTTTTTTAGGGTTCCGTAGTAAACAAGGAACCCTTATAGTTTCGCCATGTCTATCTTTCTGCTTGTCTGTCTGTCTGTTCGTCTGTCCGTCCCCGGTCTTACTCAAAGTACAAGAAAGCTGTAATTTTGCATGGGTATGTATATCAATCATGCCGAAAAAGTGGTAGAATTTAATTTAGAAAAACATTTTGTTTTAGCTGCCGTTCATTTTCTCGATAAACTCATTGTGTGGGTTATGGTTGCTACGAATAATTTGAAATTCCGTATAGTGTAAGTAAACTTTAACCTTTATTAGTACCCAAACTAAAAAAAAAAACAAATAAATGCTTTATTTAGTTTTAGGACCAAAAAGTCACCTTTTAAGTATATATCTACAATATACACTCTCTAGGTATGTTTAGTTTCAATTCTGTTATAAAACTTAAGACAAAACTAACTTAAAAACTCATTTCCCAACTATTTGCACATAAAAGACAGGTTAAGCACATCTAAGCGGAAAAGCCAAGAAAGATCGCCCGCCAAGTCAACGCAATTTGCAACATCAAAAAACAAGCCACATTTTTCCCCGTCCCTTCAAAAGGGTCTTCGGTTTTCGTATTGCTTTCAACTGTTAAGGGACCATTCACATGCACCTCAGCGGAACACAGAGTATCTATTTGATTTCAGTGTGATTTGTCCCTATATATTTATTTATTTAATACTAGCCCATATCAGTCCATCGCTGGGCTAAAAGCCTTTTTTATGCGAATTGATGATCGAAGAAGATCGTTTGATTCTGCTGCCAGTTCTTTGTTACGTATATCTTCATTCGTCGCCAATTATGACTGTAGACAAATAAAATTAATTTGTTTTATCCAGAAAAACATGCGAAAGTATGATTTTTTTGTAAGTGGAAAAGCCAACAAGCAAGTCACATTTTCCCCGTCCCTTTAAGGGCCTTCGCTAAGTTCGTAGGCGCACGCGGCGGGTTCAGACTATCTCTGTAACAAACGCTACGTGCGACAGAGACAGAACAGGCTTTTTAGGGTCTATTTATATACAACGTGCAAAGGACTTACCTACCCTTAATAAATCAAATCACAGGCTATACAAGATCACTATATTACAATGATAATAAAATACCAGTCTAAAAACAACAAAAAAATCGACATTCCCATACAAATTGCCCGGGCGGCTAAACACTTTGGTGGGCCATTTTTTTTAAAGTTTTGACTTTTATTTTAAATTTTTTATACTATAGTGATCTTGTATAGCCCGTGGTTCGATTTGTTAGGGGTATGTCCCTTCCACGTTGTAGACCACTGCCTGCACAACGCGAAGAAGTAAAGAAGTGGGCGTTGTGGCAGAGTAGAACTCAATACAGTAAGATTTTTTTCCTTTGGATACATAAGGTAGGTATTCCATGACACTGATTACGAGTATTTTGAATTTGCTACTGTATTTTTTTATTATCTGCTTGTTTTCGCAAAGCCGTTAAATCATAGGTTTTATACCTAGCTGTGCCCGCGGGCTTCGCTCCCCGTGGGAATTTCGGGATAAATAGTACCCTATGTCCTTCTCCGAGTTTTAAACTATATCCACACCAAATTTTATACAAATCGGTTCAGTAGTTGAAGCGTGAAGAGGTAACAAACAAACAAATATACAAACTCACTTTCGCATTTATAATATTAGTAGGATAGGATAGGATTTTATGATAAGTATCTGTTATTGACAAGGTTAAATTTTACAGCCAGAAAAATTTCATTAATGTCAAATTTAGTAAAAGCAACTCTGCCGGTGCCTGATGATGATTTGCTGATTTTATCAGAATTACAGATACAGATACATTTTCACGTCTTTATCCCTGACGGGGCAGACAGAGCCAGTGGCCGTAAGACCCAAAGGCCACGCTTAGCATGATAGTGGGCGTTAAGATGGAAAAGGAAACAAAATAGTAATGGGTTGCTAGCCGCATCGCCTATTACCATGATTCAAATCTCGCCCATTCCCTCGATCGGAAGAATCGAGAAGCAGCTGGTACATTCTAAGTTTTTTCTTTTCTCCCAGACCAGCAAGGAAGAGAATTATCAGAATTATATCCGTAAAACCTCAACTCCACAAACCAGTTATTAGGGTTATTCCCTACGGTACCTAAATGTGAACAGACCCTAAAATATGATTGATGGCATATCGTGTCATTTTCGCTTGAAACGTGAATATTTTAGAAAATGTTAATTTAAGGGATGTATCATTAGTTCTGCAACCGAAGTCTGTGGATTAGCGAAGAGACGAAAAGAAACAGATAAGATGAATGTATGGTGGGACAAGGAAGTACAGAATGCAGTATATAGAAAGAAAAAAGCTTGGAAGGATTGGCTATCTCTACGAGCAGACCACAGGATGCAAAAGGCGTCGGATATGGAAGTGAGTGCTGCAAAACAGGAATATAAGAAGATGAATGAATGCGTGAAAAAGCTAGTTAAAAATAAGAAAGAAGAGCAACAGGACGATTTTGATCATAGATTGTCTCAAGATTTTAAGCATAATATAAAATATTTTTGGAAAAACATAAGACGGGTAAGAGGAAAAGTTATGTCATCAGCGCTTAATAAAATCAGAGACAAGAATGGTAGAATGTTAATAGATGAAAAGAGTGTTTTAGACGGTTGGAAAGATTATTTTGAAGGTTTATTTGAAAAGAATAGAACTAGTATGGAGGGTGAAATACATGGAAGTGATATGGAAGATGAAATTGATGAAATAAGTATGGAAGAGATTGTGAATGCGTTAAATAGTATGAAAGTGGGCAAAGCAGGTGGGTATGACAGGATCACAGTCGAAATGCTTAAAGCTGGACAGGGCATCGTGATTAGTCAGCTGTGTCGCCTCTTTAATTTATGTTTACATCAAGGCTTGGTACCCACAGATTGGTGCAGGGCGGTTATTGTACCGCTTTATAAAGGAAAAGGGTCACAGCAAGACTGCAAAAACTATCGCGGCATTAGCCTTCTTAGCGTAGTCGGCAAATTGTATGCAAAAGTGATGATTGAAAGGGTTATGAAAGATACCGATGATAAGATGTGGGATGTGCAAGCTGGATTTAGGAGAGGAATGGGATGTACTGATCAAGTCTTTTCTTTGCGATGCATACTTGAGAAATTTTTGGCCAAAGGTCAAAAAGTGTATTGCGTTTTCGTGGATTTAGAAAAGGCTTACGACAGAGTGGTGAGGAATGAATTGTGGTCAACATTGTCTATGTATGGGGTAAACAGCTATCTGATACGAGCACTGAAATCTCTGTATAGAGATTCCAGCGCTTGTGTCAGAATTAATGCGGGCTATACGGACTGGTTTAATATCGAAAAAGGTGTTAGACAGGGGTGTGTAGCATCGCCATGGCTGTTTAACTTATTCATGGACAATTGCCTGAAAGATTTGAAAGAAAGTGATTGTGGTCTAAGAATGAATGGGTTACTTATCCAATGCCTACTCTATGCCGATGACCAAGTGTTACTTGCGTCGTCGGAAGAGGATTTGCAAAAGATGGTAACAGTTATGAATGATGCGTTGGTGAGTAAGGGTATGAAAGTGAATGTAAGCAAGACGAAAGTAATAGTTTTTGAAAGGGATGAAAGTATAACAAAATGTGATATTGTGATAGATGGAGAAAAAGTAGAACAAGTAGAGGAATTTGTATATTTAGGTTGTATGTTTACAAGAGATGGAAAGTACGAAAGCGATATAGAAAGAAGGGTGGTTGCTGGTAATCGTGTGAATGGGGCATTACATTCTTTTATGAACAGTATGAAGGTGTCTGCCAAAGCACGTCTTGCTGTTCATCAAGGAGTGTTGATGCCTACTCTTATGTATGGTAGTGAAAGCTGGGTATGGCAGAAAAAGAATGAAAGTCGGATAAATGCAGTTGAAATGCGAGCTTTAAGAAGTATGTGTGGTGTAACTTTGAAAGACCGGATAAGAAATGATGTCATACGTGAGAGATTTGGAGTGAAAGAAGATGTAATTACAAAAATTGAGAAAGGAATGTTAAGGTGGTTTGGACATGTTGAGAGGATGGATGAAAGAAGATTAACAAAAAAAATCTATCGTGCTGATGTGGATGGGAGAACCGGACCGGGTCGACCGCGACGAACATTCTGCGACCAAATAGGAGATGTTCTGAAGAAAGGTGATGTAAGGAGTACCCATAACCGGAGAGCATGCATGAAAAGAGTTATGAGTGTTGATGAAGCAAAAGAGGTTTGTAAGGATCGTAGTAAGTGGAAATCCATAGTCTCTGCCTACCCCCATGGGAAACAGGCGTGAAAATATGTATGTATGTATTATCTTTAGTGCCTTCAAAAAAACAAGTAAAAAACTAGGTAACCCTAATTAGGGTTTGCTTCTTTTTTTACTCAATGACATGATTTATTTTTAACTAGCCGAAGCCCGCGACTTCGTTCGCGTGGACTTAATGTCTCTGGAAAATGCTCATCAGGCTGAACAACTTTTACTAAGGCGGCATTTTTATATCTCTAATAGTTTAGCTGGACTATTATGGTTCTGCATCAGGCGTTTCATTTTCCTAAACCATTTATACCCTATATGTTGCCCAGGCTTAATAGCTATATAACAAAAAAAGTTTCATTCGAATCCGTCCAGTATTTCCGGAGATTAGCGTGTACAAACAGACAAACAGACATACAGACAAACAGACAAACAGACAAACAGACAAACAGACAAACAGACAAACAGACAAACAGACAAACAGACAAACAGACAAACAGACAAACAGACAAACAGACAAACAGACAAACAGACAGACATTTTTTTTTAATTCTTACTCTATTACTACATCTCCATCGCCCCCAATATTTTTTTTGGTTATATATTTAATGTACAGACACTCTTTTTTTAGTGTTTTATTATATGTATAGATATAGATTACTTGACGACCTCTGTGGTGTAGTGGTTACCATGCTTGTCCACCACCCAGAGGTTCCGGGTTCGATTTCAAGTGGAAAAATGGCCTTTTTCAATTGTCCTGGGTCTTGGATGTTCATCTATATATGTATTTGTTATAAAATATAGTATCGTTATCATTTTGGAAATCTTTGGGAGAGGCCTAGGTAAGTCCAGCAGTGGACGTTATGCGGCTGAAATGATGATAGTATCGTTGAATATAGTAACTTACTTTGGGGCTAAGCTATCAGTGTAATTTGTCCCTATATATTAATATTTATTGGTTTTACTTTACGTGATATCTGAATCAATTAAAACGATGTTGAATTAGATTGAATATGAAATAGACTTGTGCTAGGGTCATATTAGTCTTATTAAAAAAAACCTTTTATTGGCTAAAAAATGATATTTATATAACCTAACATACTGTTTGTAAAAAGCTGTCGGTTTTTTAAATAAATAAAAAAAAAAATAGATAAATGCAATATGTTATTGGTGTTTTTATGCACTTTAATTAGTAAATAAACCAGTAATAAGTATTTCCAAAAAAAACTTGTGGCGAAAGTACATATTCCAACCGATACCGATGTTAAGTGGAATTGATATCCGCGTAGCGCAATCTATTATTTACCAGGTAACTTAAAAACCCCGACTTTCAAGCGTTAACCCCCAACAACTTTTAAACGGCTGAACCGATTTTCATCAAACATAGCTAAAAACCACCATAAGGGACTTTATTTTTACGTAAAAATAAAATCGGCCCATTCGTTCGAGAGCTACGATGACACAGCTAGACACACAGACAGACAAACGTCAAACTTATATAATAACACCCTCTTTTTAGGGTTCCGTAGCCAAATGGCAAAAACGGAACCCTTATAGATTCGTCATGTCTGTCTGTCTGTCTGTCTGTCCTTCCGTATGTCACAGCCACTTTTTTCCGAAACTATAAGACCTATACTGTTGAAACTTGGTAAGTGAATGTACTGTGTGAACCGCATTAAGGTTTTGACACAAAAATAGAAAAATAACAGTAAAATTTGGGGGTTTCCCATACTTAGAACTAAAACTCAAAAAATTATTTTTCATCAAACCCATACGTGTGGGGTATCTATGGATAGGTCTTCAAAAATGATATTGAGGTTTCTTATAGCATTTTTTTCTAAACCGAATACTTTGCGCGAGAGACACTTCCAAAGTGGAAAAAAGTGTGTCCCCCCCCCCCCGTAACTTCTAAAGTAAGAGAATGATAAAACAAAAAAAAATATATGATATTCATTACCGTGAAATCTACCAGCGAAAATTGGTTTGAACGAGATCTAGTAAGTAGTTTTTTTTTAATACGTCATCATCATAAACGGCAATTTACGTTTCATTTAATCAACTCAAATATAAAAATTAAAAAAAACATACTACATGACTTTTATATTATGTTATTTGCTACTACGGAACCCTTCATGGGCAAGTCCGACTCGCACTTGGCCGCTTATTTAATCGTAGTCTAATGTAATGTAAACTAACCTACTAAGACAAATGACGGTCATGCTTTTCTATAAAATAATATATAACTTAAAAACTTAGTAAAATTTTAGAAGCTAAAATTCACTGTAAAAGACCAAAACCTAAACTGTCGCCTTTAGCACAAAGTTTTCGGGATTTCAGCCTCATTTTCATAAAAATAGTATAATCCCCGTTTACCCACAGACTTTGGAAGTTCATACACTTTCACAGCTCTTTGTTCTAGCAGAGCTAAAGTCTGATTTTTAATTCCGTAGAATTCTGACAGCTGTCATTTTTTGACATATCAGAGATCATAAACCTTTTTGGCTGGGCACATTTTTTTATTAAATTCCAGATTTCAATAAGAGTGTGAACATCTGAGTCTACACATTTTATTTGTAAGTGAATGTAACCATTTAATTTAGTGCGGTGCTCCAAATCAAAAGGGGATTTACAGCGAGTAATATTTTCATCAGGAACAGTTGAAAAACCGACATAAAATACGAACAAATGTGAAAACTATTTGATTTAACAAACATACATACAAATAAATCCAATTAGCTTTCCACCGCGGTCAATTTGTGGGTGAATGGCTTATACGTCTTTTCCAGGTTCTTAAACTATCTCCATATCAAATTTAATCTAAATCAGTTAAGAAAAAAGTTTTTTTAACAAGAAAAAACTTAACAGAAAGATAACAAGTATAACAATCAATGTGACAGTCATGACGTGACAGCTGATGGCCGCATACTTTATTTTTTAATTTTTGTGCTTCATGGATTACGAAAAAAAATATTTATTAAGCTTTTGGCTAAAAAGGTTGATGATACAGGAGTTAGTAGGGAGTGATGCCAGGGAAAGAAAAATAACCTGCTGACTTAAAATTACTTAAAAATATAACTTTGATAATTCGGTATTAAAAAATGTTATAACATTTTAAATATACCAGAAAGTTTAAAGTGTATCATTATCTTGGTAAAACATTAAAATTAATCAAGAATAAAAAAAATTATCGCCCTTATACGCGTTCCCTTTTTAGTTAGAGAACTTTTTTAGTAGCAACACTTATGAAATGTCAGAATTCTATGGAATAAAAAATTAGACTTTAGGGGTTAACCTTTGCGATATTTTTAATCTGAGGAAGTAAGCTGTCTAAAGCTACTTAGTATGAAAACTTTGTATGAAATCTTTTTCATTAAAACAAATTCTGTATAAATCCTACTAATCCTATCCTAGTCCTAGTAATATTATAAATACGAAAGTGAGTTTGTATATTTGTTTGTATGTTTGTTTAATTGTTACCACTTCACGCTTCAACCACTGAACCTATTAAAATAAAATTTGATATGGATATAGTTTGATACCCAGGGAAGGACATAGGATAGTTTTTATCCCGAAATTCCCACGGGGAGCAAAGCCAGTACTGTATAAATAAATTATATACAGATCACACAGTTTGACCTAACTCCAAAGTAAATTAGAGACTGACCCTCTTATTCGTAAAAATACATCGTTTCTCTTGCTCAACGCAATGGAAACCTACGTTACTAGGTTTCTGTTGCGTAAAGAAATATGATTTTAGAGATCATGGGTTCGAATCTGACTAGCTCTGAGTCTCACCAGATTTTTTATATTACTTTTATAGGTACCGTACCCAAAGGGTAAAAACGGAAAACGATTACTAAAAGTTCACTGTCTGTCTATCTGTCATGAACCGTGATAGTTGGACAGTTGAAATTTTTCACAGATGATGTATAACTGTGGCAATAACAACGAATGCTAAAAATAAAATAGAGTTGAATATTGAAGGGGTATCAGCTCTGGATAGAGATAAATGGAGAAAAATGGGAGACAACCTTTGCCCAGCAGTGGGACTCCTCCTCCTCACACAGTAAAGGACAATAAAGGTTAATGAAAAATAAAATTCCCATGCTGGTCTGGGAGAAATAAAAAAACTTAGAATGTACCAGCTGCTTCTCTTCCCACGCAGATCGTAAAAGCCGATCGAGGGAATGGGCAAAAATGCAAATCATGTTAACAGGCGATGCGGCTAGCAACCCATCACTGTATTGATTGCTTTTCCATCTTCTCGCCCACCATGACGCTAAATTGGCTTTTGGGTCTTGCGGCCCTGGGCTCTGCATAAAACCGCAAGACCCAAAATGCTCTGTCTGCCCCATTAGGAATAAAGACGTGATAGTATGTATGTATGTATGTATGAAAAATAAAATTAAGGGGTCGTCATTCGGTCATACAAGCAACGTGTTTATTTCAACGTTTTTAACGATAACTTATACTGATACTTAAAAGTGATTCGTACCGAATTACATAAAGGGTTCCGTACAGAAGTACGGAGCCCTATATGTACGAGTCAGACTCTTATTTTACCAATTTTTTACAAGCATTGTATCTTGTATGTGTGTTTGTATAAATGTTTGTTTAGGTCAAATCTTGCAACTCAATTTTCAATCAGTTATTCTCGACCAATTTAGCAGAAATTTTGTATGCTTGTGTAAGTCGGATGACAATACAATAATACCTATGAAATCAATGAGCTGTTCTGATGATAAAGCTGGGAAATGTTCGACGTAATTTAGTTTAAAAATAACATAACCTCATTGTGTAGGCCTCGTTTTATTTGTCTTGAAAGTACTCGTACTCTATGGTAGACGATGCCTAGAGTCTGATTATGGAGACGGGAGGTGGTCGATGGAACTCAGGAATAAAACGATGTAATTCCATCGAATTTTGGCTTATTTCATATGTCTTAGTAACTACTTTGGCCTTACTATACAATACAAGCTTGTTAAAAATTTAATTTTTTCAAAAAACTTATTCCAATATTCTTTAAGTTCTAGTAGAGGTATAGAACACTAAAATTTACTTCACCTTGAAAGTACCCTTTCTCATTATAAAACTTAAAAGCAAAATTGTATAGTAATAAAATTAATTCTAAAACAAAACGAGCCTGTAAGATAAACACAGCTCTTCGCTTTAATATTATAACATCATTAAGTCTAGACACTTCATCGAAGAATTTTACTGCGATAATAAAAGTGCAAATCTTGAAAAGTAAAATGCTTGTCTGCCGGCGCTTGCTTTTAAATGATTTAATTTTAGTTTGTTAGTAAGCTTTAATTTGAGATATATTAAAGATTGTTCAGTTGTTAAGCAGTTTTTAGAACGAAATTCTTTTTCGTAGCTGACGAGCGTAACTTGGGGGTTACCCCGTAAAATAATACGATCTTCTTCTTCTTATCGTGTGTGTTAGTGACTAACACTAGTGTCAGAGTTTAAACCGCCTTAAAGGCCTCTGACATGGTTTTAGGTAACGACCAATGTCAAAGACAGTGACCGGGACCGACGGCTTAACGTTGACATTTAACCACCTTCCAAATTTAAATGGTTAGTGGTTAATTAAAAGTTAAAACTTCCATGCTAACTGTTTCTCTACCCGCGCAGATCGAGAGAATGAGCGAGAATCTGAGTCATGTTCATTGGCGATGCGTCAGGTAACCCGTCACTATTTTTTTTCCTTTTTTCATTTTTACGCCCAGCATTAAGCTAAGCGTGGCCTTTGGGTCCTACGGCCCTGGGTTCAGTTTACCCCGACAGGGATAAACACGTGATAATTTATCTGATCTGTGTCAAACAAAATTTGTTCGCAAAATAGGTACTCGATAAAAGTCGATACGTCAAGTTAGTACCTATATTTTTATTTCTCTAAAGGCGCCGAGACGCGCAAATCACATCAGTAGCTAACTTTGTTATTTCAGTTCGATGCAGAACGTAAAATAAATAAACTTGCCAATGGAGAGAAATGAAAATTCATTTCGCACTTGAATTGAATCCAACCAATCACTTTTTATTTGAAGTGAAATAATTTTACTGATATATGAAGTATTCTACGCTAGTCTATCTATCGTTTTTAAAAATGTTCAGGGGTTGTAAAAACTAATTTTATAGAGCAATCCGTTAACTAAATATTACAATTAAAATTATTTATACTTTTTGCAGCCAGTACAAATAATAAGGTTTATTTACTCATAAATAAAAACAAGATAGTATATTATGTGTTAAAAAAACAGGTCATACTGAAACTGTGGTCGTTTTGATACAGTGGACATTTTGATAATGTGGACTTTATGAAAAATGGACACAATAATACTGTGGACATTTTGATATAGTGGACTTTATGAAGAATGGACATAATGATACTATAAACATTTTCATATAATGGACTTTTAATTCATAAAAAAGCCATTTTCAGCCCATTTAGACTTAATTCTCCGCCGCGCAACGTTTTATGAAACAAACTTAACTCGTTATTATTCTACACACACATACGAAAAACAAACATTTCTCAAAACATATAAGATGTCACGAAGTCCATACTGGTGCTTCCCTCCTTACCCCGCTCTTCACCCCGCGCGGCCATATAAATAAGAAGGCGTGAGGACCCTCGTCCTCTTTCGACCACGACTGGGCGCCGGGCTGCTTCAAAGCTGAGTACTTTTGGAAATCTCTTCTGGAACAACGAATCTCGTGGCTGTGAACCTACGACCCTTACCTGTGACTTCTTTCTCATTGTATAATTGTTAAAAATTAATTAAAGAGTTTGGTCTTTTCATATATTGTTTCTTTCAAAATAATCACTACGTCACAAAGAAACAACACGACGCCATCGCCGTTTCAAGTTACCCTCATGATCGACGCCACTCGCATCGCAGCCTATTGATTCATAAATAGCCATTTTCAGTCCATTCACTTTAATTCTCCGCTGCGCATTGTTTTATAAAACAAACATAACTCGTAATCATTCTACATTCACTAGCGCACCCCGGGCTTCCAAGCAGCAAGGCTGAGGATACAAGCAAGTACGCGCTAAGAAGAAGATAAGTTTTGTTGTCCCTTCCCCAGATGACGGCAGCATTTTTATTTCTTGACCTGCTACAAAAATATTCAAATTCTGGAGTCCTGACGCAAAAAGAAGGGTGGTTAAGTCCAACTATTCACATACATATATGAAAAACAAACATTTCTCAAAACATTTATAGAACAACACGACGCCATCGCCGTTTCAAGTTACCCTCACGATCGACGCCACTCACATCGCAGCCTATTGATTCATAAATAGCCATTTTCAGTCCATTCACTTCAATTCTCCGCCTCGCTTCGATCTCGAATCACTCTTCGTACCTATTCGAAGCGTATAAACCTCGTATCTTGTTTGTCTGTGTTTGTGTGTTGAAGTCATTGAGCTACGAATGTTATAAAGTGTACGGAGACCAGTGTAATTAATAACTTTGTTATGTGGATTCCAACAGAGTAGAATAGAGCCACTCCTAGTCTTCCTGTGCATATCGTAGAAGGTGATTTCAGAAATACAAGTAAAACAAAGCTTATGAACATTAATGAGACCTCTCTAACCTGTCTGGTCAGCGTGGAGATACCAAGTCCTCTGGCTGCTCTCGCTTAGTATGGTTCTGATAGTACAGAGGGGGTCGTGCTCCTGCAGTGGAGACACAATGCCCGATGAGAGAGAGACTGGCCTGAACTTGGTTCATTTGGTTCATGTTCTTCATTCACATTGGGCGATCTCAATTTACGGTGTGTATTGCTTAAGACATAATTTTTCAAAACTAAAATCCGACTGCACCCCCAAACTACATAACTGATTTTGATAAATTTCAACCACCTCATACATATATCACTTTCAAACAAAAAAGAATTTTCCAAAACGGTCGAGCGTCTTCGAATAATCGGTGAACATACATAAAAAAATAATAATGACGAACTTATATATATATATATAACATGCTCCTTCTTCTTCTTGTTAATTAACCGACTTCCAAGTCGGCTAATTAACAAGTATGAAAAGCTCAGCGGATTAGCTCATAGCTCGAAGGCCGACCACGTATTTCCACATTATATATGTATTTGTTTTAAAATATAGTATCGCTGAGTTAGTATCCTATGACACAAGTCTGGAACTTACTAAGGGTCTAGCTCAATGTGTGTGATGTGTCCGTATATATTAATTTATTTACATGGCACCCACCTATAAAATGGTCAGACGACATGGCCAAAGTAACCAACAATGCAAGTCGCATTACATCGGTCATTTTGGAAATCCTTGAGGCTTATGTTTTATATTACTTTTAAAAGGATTTGAACTTTGACATTACACGGAACACGAAAATTATTTTAGCCTGCAAACAAGTACGGCCGATCAATCAGGCCCGACAAATACCGTAGCCGTCCAATCTGCTGGCGCCCTCTGCAGACCTTTGTAAGCAAACAATGCTGAAAAATTGGTCTCTTACATACAGAGGGCTTTTTTGCTACCATGATGTAAAATAGTACAGAATATGTGTTTACCCATTATCGTAGAACGAGAACACTTCAAAACACAACAAAGCGAGTTGGTTTTTAGGCTATAAAACAGCAAAGTTACTGGATGAGCGGGAGTGTTGTGGACTGTATTAGGGAATATTATATGCTATGCAGTGATTAAAATGAAGGCCTGCTTACCTAAGATAAAAAGGATCTCGTAGAAATACACACTGTTCAGGCTGCAGTCCTACACTTTTAATTAATTATTATAGCGTTTATTGAATTATAATTGTTTAGTGTTGCGATGCGCACTGTGTGATCTACAGATCTCCTTCATGTAGATTACACTTAAGTTTTCTTCTTTTCTTGACACTAAGCAGGCCATAGATAAAAATGAGATGCACGAAGGAGGATATGATATGAAAAGAGCGATATGGTGCGAATAGTTACTCATGCACCCTAATGTTGCAGTAATGGCAGGAAGTAGGGTTTAATAATATAAACTTAGATAGATAAATATAAGTAATTGGATATTTATACCAACAGAAACAATTAATAGTAAAAAATAAAAACAACGAAAGGATGAGCGATAGTTATAGTCTTGACGAAAAGGAGAATAGGCAAGACATTGGATACAAGCCGCTCTTGATCGGTCATTTTGGCAATCCTTGGGAGATTCCTAAGTTCAGCAGTGGACGTTATGCGGCTAAAATTATGAAGATCGCCTTTTGCGCAGCAGTGAGTGAGTAACCAGATTAATAATCTTATACCTTCAAACGAGCAATTCTTGTATATTTATTTATTTATAAATTTGTGTGATCTCGAAAACGGCTCTAACGATTTTGCTGAAAATTGGTATATGGGGGTTTTCGGGGGTAAATAATCGATCTAGATTAGTCTTATGTTTGGAAAAACGCGAGATTTCATGCGTTTTTCTTTCCACGCAGAATATGGTCACTAATTTCGTCACACCGGCCGCTATCCTTTTGGCTCAGCGGTTTAAGATGCAGACCGCTAGAAAGAGTGTTACGGGTTTGAATCCCACTTTTATGTTCAAGTTTATATATTTTTATTTTATTTTGTATTGTTTTTAGACAAGTTATAGAAAATGTAGTTAATGTTTGAGATGTAACCGAGCAAAGCTCGGTCACCCAGGTACTAATAAATAAATCAGCAGCCAAGTGCGATTCCGACTCGCGCACGAGGTTTTCGTACCATTATCTATAAAAATATCACGTTGGTTTTATGGAAGCCCCACTTAAATTTTTATTTCATTCTTTTTTAGTCCTCATCATCATCCGAGCGTATTTTCCTGGTTGCATCCTCAGCAGTAATACTTCAGAGGTTCGCTACCTAACGTTTAGACAATCCCTGTGTGTATAATCACACCAAAAAAAAATATTACCATTTATTATCAGGTTTAGTTATTCATTCTTTCATTCTTTAGTCATTTTCGCTACCTTCTTAATTAACGAGTCGCTTTTTTGCACTTGTTTTTAAAAAAAATTAACAACAAGTGTAATGAAAAATCCATTGACTACACAAGTCTTGTTTTGTCTTTCACATAATTAACGTCGAAAACGTGAAATAAGTGAAACAAAATAGACGTTAATTAGGTAGAGTAAAAAACTGGATAATGACCGTTTAAAAAGCACTGCCTAGCAAAAGAAGTGTTTTTTAAAATTGGGTAAAAGGAAGAGTACACTACGCAGGCAATATTATTAATGATATTTTTTCAAAACTAAGAATCTACTTCACTACCAAACTACACAACTGATTTTGATAAAATTTATATAGGAACATTTGACAAGTTTCAAACAAAAAGGAATTTTCCAAATCAAATAGGTTAACATTCCCAAAAAAAATCGCAACGAATTGATAACCTTAATATTCAGAGTATAGGCCAAATCCTCTGGCTGCTCAGTTCAAGTATGGCTCTGATAGTACAGAGAGGGTTGTGCTCCTGCAGTGGAGACAAAAAGACCTGATGATGATACATACATACATACATACTATCACGTCTTTATCCCTAATGAGGCAGACAGAGCATTTTATGCAGAGCCCAGGGCCGCAAGACCCAAAAGCCACTTTTAGCGTCATGGTGGGCGAGAAGATGGAAAAGCAATCAATACAGTGATGGGTTGCTAGCCGCATCGCCTGTTAACATGATTTGCATTTTTGCCCATTCCCTCGATCGGCTTTTACGATCTGCGTGGGAAGAGAAGCAGCTGGTACATTCTACGTTTTTTTATTTCTCCCAGACCAGCATGGGATGATGAATTAAATCTGATGATGATAAAGATGAATTAATGACCTCCTCTTTTTTTGGAAGTCGGTTAAAAATCCTGTTTATATCTACACATATATATAAACATCAACAAAAACTTCACACAAACGAAATGAAGATGCTGCGATGGGCGGGAGGTGTGACACGACTAGACAAAATCCGTAATACCTACGTACGTGGCAGTTTTAAAGTCGCCCCCATCAAGGAAAAGGTTACAGAAAGCAGACTCCGATGGTATGGCCATGTAATGCGAAGAGACGAACAAAATGTAGTTAAGAAAGCTCTGTGCCCGCCTAAACGTAAGAGGGGCCCAGGTCGCCCACCTGCTACCTGGTGGACCAGTATGACGAAGCTATTAAAAGTGGAGAACCTACGCCGACCCGACAACCCAGGACAGACTGACCTGGCGCCGAGTAACTAAGAGAGCCGACCCCGTATACAACGGGAAAGTGCTAGGAAAAAGAAGGTTAAAAATCCTGTTTATAGGGAATTTCTTTTTGGTTACCTGTTCAAATACTGCTGAAGCAGCAAAATGGTCTATCTGACATGCAAGCACGAGCTTAGCAAGGGATATAGCCATAATTACCCTCTTAGGCTTGTCGCCGCCAAAACCAGAGGAATTTTATTATGGGCTCCTGCGATTTGGTTGTGGTGCAAGGGATAAGCTTTCTTGATCGTCTGATAAAAGTTGATTATACCTTTAAGTACAATCATTCTACTTCCTACTAATGTTATAAATTCGAAAGTGAGTTTGTATATTTGTTTGTCTCTTCACGCTTAAACTACTGAACCGATTTGGATGAAATTTCGTATGGATATAGTTCGGAGAGACTCGGAGAAGGACATAGGGTACTCTTTAACCAGGAATTCCCACGGGAAATGAAGCCCGCGGGTACAGCTAGTAGTCATATAAGTATGGACAAAAGTTGACTTCATGAGGCTGTAATGATGATGATGATAGTACAAATATTAAAAGGGTCAGCTAAGTACATCATTCTGAAAAAAATTGCTCATCTTTTTCTTTCGAATCGATAAGGAATGTTTATATGAAAGCATAATCGAGCATAAAAATTGACCCTATCAAAAGAACATTCAAGATTATACTAAAAAAAATCAAAACTAAAAACCGAGTTCACCCCCAAACTACACAACCGATTTTTATAAAGATTTTTGAAAATCGACCCACAATTGACGGAAAAATTGGTAAACATACATAAAATAAATAATAGTTACAGTTGAACATAGAACCTTCTCTTTTTTGAATACGGTTAAAAATTACACCTCGTTTCCCGCCATTAGCGTTACTGACGTAATTTCACGTCAATTGCTGGACCAATCAGCGGCTGATGTATGACGCTTCTAGGGGTGTTGTCTAATGTCTGTCTGTGTATGACTGTATCATCGTAGCTCTCGAATGAATTGACCGATTTCAATGCGGTTTTTTTACGTGAAAGCAAGTGCCCTTGTGGTAGTTTTTCAGTGTTTGATGATAACGGCTTAGCCGTTTAAAAGTTATTGGGGTTAATGAGTAAATCTCGTTTTTTTTTAATTCCCTAGCAAATAATAGATGTTGCTACGCATAATTTCGCATTATTCATCACTGGATGGCGTTCTTGAAAGTCGGGGTTTTGTACCTATGAATTGCATGAGGCCATTTTGTACGATGATCATTGATAATTGTGTTAGCATATTATATGACGACCTCCGTGGCGTAGTGGTCATCATGCTAGTCCGCCACCCAGAGGTCCCGGGTTCGATCCCCAGTCAGGGCAAGTTGGAAAATGGCTTTTTTCAAATTGTCCTGGGTCTTGGATGTTTATCTATATATGTATTTGGTATATAATATAGTATCGTTGAGTTATTATAACACAAGTCTCGAACTTACTTTGGGGCTAGTTCATCAGTGTATTTTGTCCCTATATATTTTATTTATTTATTATAATAGTTCGGTGAATAAGACGTTAAAAACGCTTCAGTTTGTCTTCAAAACCCAGCCTCTTAATCACGTGCTACGGTCGTACAAATTTTATAAGATATTCCGTTTCGGCAAAGCACCGCAAACATTTTTTACAAGCCAAATTAAATATTTTCACTCGTTTTCCTTAAAATTTTATGAACTACTTTTTACAGTTTAAAGTGAGAACGTTGAACTTTTCTACGCACATTTGCGAAAAACGGCCACTTTTGGCTAGTGAGAATTTAAAGATATTTTTATGTCTTGTTAATTAGGTATACTTATTTTCGCGATGAATCATATATTTTTTGTTATATTAGTGACAGCGTAGGCTAATTTTCATTGGTCGTTCTGGTTATTTTTGTTGATTAACGATACCACATTTTATATCATTTTACTACATTTTATTGGACAGTTTAAAAAAGGCTATTTTCCAACTTGCCCTGACCGGGGATCGAACCCGGAACCTCTGGGTGGCGGACTAGAATGATGACCACTACGCCACGGAGGTCGTCATATAATATGCTAACACAATTATCAATGACAGTATAATTTTCTTGAATGTTCTTTTGATAGATTTTAATGCTCGATTGTGCTTTCATAATAGCTTGTTTGTCTCATCGGTTTACATACATTATCGGAGGTCGCCATGTAGCTGCGCCCGCGGGCTTCGCTCCCCGTGGGAATTTCAGGATAAAAACTATCCTATGTCCTTCCTTGGTTATCAAAGTATATCCATACCAAATTTCATCCAAACCAGTTCAGCAGTTCAATCAGTTCGTTGAGGCCTGAAGAGGTAACAAAACAAACAAACAAATATACAAACTCACTTTCGCATTCATAATATTAGTAGTAAGTAGGATAGTAGGATTAGTAGGATAAAGTTGTAACTGTATTCAAGATGAAGGCAGTCTACTCTGAGAACATATTTCATATCCTGTGTCGTCCAAATTACTATGTCCATGAGTTATTACACGAAACGTACACTCACCGTGTCAATGTCAGTTATTTTCGGTGACCATTCGTCATACGTGGCATGGCGTCAACAAGGAAAATATTTTCTTTTAGGGCCGCCTTTGTGTAATATGTAATATTCTCAAGCATTTGCTGACACCTAGTGTATTAATCCTTCAATTTTATTTTTGTCGTACACCATAAATGTAAGTACGGATGGGTGGATATTTGTTACTCTTTCACCTAAAAACTACTAAATGGATTTAAATGAAACTTTACAATAATATAGCTTATACATCAGAATAACACATAAGCTACAATTTACAAATATACTGCGCAGACGAAGTCGCGGGCTAGCTAGTAAATGCATATAGGGACAAATTACACTGTTTGAGCTAGCCCCAAAGTAAGTTCTAAACTTGTGTTATGAGATACTAACTCAACGATACTATTATACTCTATTCTTTTAATAAAAACATAATGATATACAGCTAAACACCCAATACCCAGGACAATTTGAAAAAGGCCTGATTGAAATAGGTTCAGCCGTTTAATAACTAATTATTAGAGGTAAACGCTTAAGGTCGGGGGTTTTTAGGATTCCGTACCCAAAGGGTAACAACGGGACCTTATTACTAAGTCTCCGCTGTCCGTCTGTCACCAGACTGTATCTTATGAACTATGATAGCTAGACATTAGAAATTTTTACAGATGAGTTTCTGCTATAACAGCAAATACAGAATAAAATAAATATTTAAGTCGGGCTTCCATACAACAAACCTAATTTTTTAATGATAAAGGTACGGAACCCTTCGCAAGCGATTCCGACTCGTACTCTGCCGGTTATTTAATTTTCCTGGCAAATAAATTTGTAGGTATATTGTGTATATCTCGTCTGATACTGGGTTGTCTACCGTCACAAATTGTTAACTAGTAACAACGGGCGTAAACAACATGGCGTAACAATCATTACCATCAATACTTCATTACCGCCGCTCCCGGATTAACATTAGTTAAACATACACTATATATAGTTTATAGACGTACAAGCTTTTAACTAAGCACTTTCTAATAAAGTCTATTTTTGTATGGCAAAATAGGATTCCCCGTTCAAAGTTCCACTACCTTTTCAGTCTCTTTTGGGATAGAAGCCCTATGTCCTTCTCCGGGACTCAAACTATATCGTTACCAAATGTAATCTAAATCAGTTCAGTTGTTAAAGCGTAAAGAGGGTAACAGACAGACAGACATACAGACAGATTTATTATCCCTTTAACTGTCGGACGCCCGGAGCGGGCGTCTGATGTATTGTTTTACTATTGTGTCTGCTATGCCGACATTCGAAGGGCTATCGCATTAATTAATAAGGATAAGAAAGTAACGATAAGGAAGTTAGGAGGTGCCTTGCGGATTGCTCCACTCCTCATCCCCCAAGTATTAGGCGCAGAACACACAGAAAAGACGCGCGCCCCGTCCTTGCCCCGTCCTTTCTGTGTGTTCTGCTTTGCTTGCCGTCGCGGAACAGACATATGTCTGCGCCCTGTCCGCGACGTACGTCTTTTCTATGTGTCCAGCGCTTTAGACGACAGGGGCTTTCGCCGTGAGATGACGGCGCGGCGGAGTATATACTCGTAATTTCTTTCCAAGCAAGAGAAATGATTGGTGGTATTGTATTCTCCTCTGTCTGCTCTGAATTTCATATCTTTTTGTCATCTTGACATCATCGTTGTTTATTGCCATTTTTTTCGCTTTGAAGGTTATGTTAATAATATTTTAAGAAAAGCTTTAAGGCGAAATGGTAGCAGAAGTGGCGCCCTCATTTGAAATAAATAGTTTAAAAATAAATAGGGTGATAATTAAAAATTTGACATCGAACAATTTGTAGAAAGTCCTTGAAATTATTTTATGAATAACCTTTGAAAGTAATAGCGTTAGACCATCTAGTTTTGATTGAAGAGGCCACTTTTGGCAAATACTCGCCTTAAAACAAGACGGATTATCAATAATACTTTCAATTTACCTTTACCATTTCGCCTTAATGTCTTGTCTATTCGGCGCGTTATCAACGTCGACACATGATTGCGTGGAGTGTGTATCAATTAGAGGCTCATTGAGCAAAACGAGGCTTGTTTGTTCATTTGCAAGATCATACCGCCTACACGATACTGACTGAATACTAATTGAATAGAAACACAGGAAGGTCTTATTGAAATTAAGATAGTGATGACGCAACAGAGGTATATATGTCAGGATATCCATAGTCTCTGCATATCAGGCGTTTTAATTTGTATGTATGTCTTATTGAAATTCATGAATTTAGGTTTTTCTATGACTGATTTTATTTCCATGGTGATCTACGCAAGTTACACAGGCATTCGTTTGGAAACCTAGTTGTGTGAAGAGGACAATTGTTTAGCACAAGCTACGTCAGATGTCTTTGGGCAGCTCTTAAAATCTGACACCAATGTTACTTATTTATGTAAAATTTTGATGTATTTAAACAGATGGTTATCAGTCGTTGTCATAAATTTTTTCAAAACTAAAAACCGACTTCACCTCCAAACTACCCAAATTTTTATAAAATTTATATGGAACCTCTTGAAAAATATGCCAATCCAAATAAAAAAGAATTTTCTAAATCGGTCCAGGCATCTTCGAGTAATTGGTGAACATACATATTTACAATACAATTTATAACCTCCTCCTTTTTGGAAATCGGTTAAAAAATCTACTTTTAAGTAACCCAATAAAATAGAAATAACAATCTTTAATTTTGATACTAAGAGCGTTTACACATTTCAGCAATAAACATTCTAACAAAATCTAAGCGCGTCAGGACACTCAGGCGGCGGAAACGAACATAGAACTTCCTGCATTTTAAAGTCGGTTAAAAACAGTGGTAATGTGACCTCTCGAAAGGTCATACTCACGAAATCGTAAAGAGTTGTTCACCGCTACTAAATGTCAACTACTAAAACGTTTTTAGGTCAAACATAAAATGTTTAAGACATCGTAAAATTTTACGTTTTTATTTTATTGAATTTTATTTTCAAAAGCTTGTCCTGACTTTCACTTAACACTAAAGTCTATTCGATCTTATACTTTATTTATAGTTATGTATAATTAATTCTATTAAAGGCAGCTAATTATCCCAGTCTGATTATACCCGTGGTTAGGGTTAACAATTAGAGGAAAGCCAATCCGAGGTCTGTAATTTGGAGTCTTCCTAATTTTAGGTAGCCGCATGCCGCATAATAACTGTTAGGTTCCGAAAGGGGAAACCGTTTGACCTCTTTTTGATTTTTTATGCCACAATTAGACTGCGTTAGAAAGAGCGGAGAGGAGCTTAGGGCCGCATGAAAACCGTTAAGCTCCTCTCCGCTCTGCTCCGCTTCAGTGGAAACGCAGCCTTACACATTCGAATCGCGAGGCGAATAACGAACACGCGTATGTAAACAGTGCAGTGGACGAATGTTTCGTCGAATGATGAATGTGTTAATGCGGAATGAACAGTAGTTCGTGACGGCACTCGTATCCGAATGTTTCGTCGAATGACGAGGCGAATGGCGAACACGTATGTGTAAATGCGGTATCAAACAATATTTCAACAAATATTCCTGCTGGCCTCTGGGGCTTTTGTCACATTTGACGACCTCCGTAGCGTAGTGGTAACCATGCTAGTCCGCCACCCAGAGGTCCCGGGTTCGACCCCAGTCGGGGCAAGTTGGAAAATGGCCTTTTTCAAATTGTCCTGGGTCTTGGATGTTTATCTATATATGTTTTTGTTATAAAATATAGTATCGTTGAGTTGGTATCCCATAACACAAGTCTTGAACTTACTTTGGAGCTATCTCAATTAGTATAATTTGTCCCAATATATTTATATTTATATTTTGTAAAATTCTCAGGAAATATTGCGGGCGGTGTAAAAAATAAATTAGTGTGCATATATAATTATAAACTAATTAACTGGTCGTCGACATTCTTCAGGGTCACGACCTGTCTGGAAAGTTCAAAACTAGCTTACATTTAATAAAAAATATTTTAACGATAGGATCTGAGCCCCTTATCTAATTCCTTCATCTTACTGGTATATCTACTGAAATTAAACACACTTCCTTCGTTTAATGTTCTCGAATCGTACATTCTTAAGTCTTGTAGTATGTTTTTATTTTTATTTTTTCTATTTGAGTTGATTGAATGAAAGGTAATTTGCGATTTATGATTTATCACGTATTTAACAAAAACTACTTACTAGATCTCGTTCAAACCAATTTCCGCTGGTAGTTTGCATGGTAATAAACATCATATATTTTTTCTAGTTTTATAATTCTCTTATTTTAGAAGTTACAGGGGGGACACACATTTTTCCATTTTGGAAGTATCTCCCGCGCAAACTATTCAGTTTAGAAAAAAAATGATATTAGAAACTTCAATATCATTTTTGAAGACCTATCCCATAGATACTCAACACGTATGGATTTGATGAAAAATTAATTTTTGAATTTCTGTAAGTATGGGGAACCCCCAAAAATTATGTTTTTTTGCTATTTTTGTGTAAAAATCTTAATGCGGTTCACAGAATACATCTACTTACCAAGTTTCAACAGTGTTGTTCTCATAGTTTCGGAAAAAAGTGGCTGTGACATACGGACGGACAGACAGACAGACATGACGAATCTATAAGGGTTCCGTTTTTGCCATTTGGCTACGGAACCCTAAAAAGGTCCGTGGCGCAGTGGTCAATACGTTCGGTTCCCGGCGCGGTTAAATACTTGGACTCTAATATTACTTTCCCAGGTATTTAATATACGTGTGTAATTTATCTTAAATACGTGGTTCTGAGGAGGGTTTGCGTCAGTCGGCTGCAAAATCTTTGCCAAATTAAAACTAGCAAGTTTGTCGTCTGTCAGCATGCCCCAGCTTCCGACGCTTCACAGCTGAGAAAGTTACCGGGATAAAGCGCTCGGATGATGATGAGTCCATGATAAGAAACAGTACATGACGTAAGTACTTGTCATTATGACACTGATACAAATTGTACATTTTGACTCTTATTCACCATATCAATGAAATCGGGATGCATTTTATACATTCTGACACTCGATTATTCTAACATTTACACTCTGTAGCAATTAATATATCTGACATTGGCTCGTTCCAACGATTGAACTATAAGACTTTTAATGTATTTGAAAATCGTTCTTTTTAACGATTGTGTTATATGTTTGTAACGCATTTTGAGTCTTGAATTACTTAACACGAAGGCAATCAAACTATTTGGACATTCTGTCATTTAAACAGCTATGTCCTGGAAGGAAATTTTTGAAACGCGGCGGTAATACGAATGGTTTTCCATGGTCCATACAAAAAACGTTTGTTTAATGACTCCACGTCTGAAAAATAGCACTGCAGGGCAATTGTAAAAAGTACTCTTTTTTAATTTTTTTCGCGTACTGACTTGCATGCACGGGCCATTTCAGAATCATCTGCGGGCAGAAGTGTGGCACGAGGATACAGTATTATTATGATTTAGAACCCGCTTGATCCCATTGTTGAGCAAAGGCCGGGAGGCCTTTGCTCCGAGAGGGATCTCGGATCTCCATTTCTCTGTCTTGCATTTTGCCTGCAAGTTCTTTGAGTAGGCATCTAAGTCCTCACGCCATCTATGCCTAGGTTTTCCAGGAAAACATTTATATATAAGTGCCTTATAAAGAACGTTGAATGTAATAAAACAACTCCACCTGAATATGGGTAGGAAAGCTCATCGTTCGGACTATAGTGGCAACTGAGACACTTTCACAATGGACCTGCGAACACAGAGTAAATATCGCGAAACGTTCCGTAGTGCTGTCACTGTAGGAGTTTTAATAAAAACAGAGCAATGGAAATGTAGCGCGAGATATCTGGGTTCCGTACGTACCTATTTTTATTCTAATTTATCTTTTTATAATGAGGATTTGGTCGATTTCGGCGACATTTAATGAGCGTATTTTGTATTTTTAGATCATGAATAAGTTTTTTTAAAAACCATTTATTTTTATTATATATATTTTTATTCTGAGGCCTAAGTACTATTAAAAATAAATTTTATAAGCCCAATTTCGATCGAGTTGCGTCGTAAAAGTGTAGTTAATAAAAATTCATGAACTATGAAAATACTTTATAGACTGTCAGCACTGTATGAATAAGTGTGGAATAGACATGTTATCTCCAAGCTGCCCTTCTATAATTGACCGAGCGAGCGAGGGATTGATAATTGTTTTCCTTTTGATTCCTTGATAGTTGTTGGCGTCCGATCGTTAACTTTCCAGATTACAATAGAAAAGATTACATTATGCTACTTATAAGCTTTTCCTGTTTCTAAGTTATCACCGGTTTAAATTAGTTTATATAATAAAACCAGTTTTAATAATGTAAAAGGCTACCACAGGACAGGCATTGTTGACCAGTGTGGGGCCACTAGTAAACAATTGTCCTATTAGTTTTAATTTGTAAACTTTTTATCCTAGTTTAAGAAGATCGTTAAATAAATGCATTTGTATTTGCTGCAATTCAAGTTGGGACGAAAACATATGGTTTGTATGTGTGTATCTATGTATGTTCGCGATAACTCTTGCACCGTTTAACTAATTTAATGAATGATCATATTAAGAATGAGTATAGTAAGAATTCATAGAATTTGTAAGTACTATGGGCATCAAAATCGATTCAGCCGGTTTTGAGATATACGCATTTTGGTGAAAATAAATATTGCTCTATAACTTTCGAACTGTAACAGAATAATCGCGAGGTCTAAGTTCGCGGCGAACCACTAGTAAATCATTAAATAATATGAGGTCCATTTTTTTAAATATTTTTATTTTTATTAGATTATTTGAGTTTATAGTTTTATTTTAATTTAGGTAGGTTTTTTACTTTTAATTCAAATTAGTCATCTATGTATTTTTGTATATTTGCTTGCAGTAAATAACGAACAACAAACATACATATTAAATAAATAATTTGCGTCGCGAGATCTAAGTTCGCGGCGAACCACTATCAAATCTATACATATAATAAAACAGTAAAAAAGTGTGTCTGTACATATAAACATATAATAAAACAGTAAAAAAAGTGTGTCTGTACATTAAGGCTCCTCCCTGCGCTAGCGACCTTGAAAACACAAAAAAATTAATTTCTCTTTCTGTAAGTGAGATTATTAGAAACCCTCGTACAACTTTTTAGCTAGTATCCTGAAGTTTCATTAGAACCTCGAAAGTTATTGAAATACTATCCGGTTTAGAAACCTTTACAAAAAGAGTCAAAAATTGCCGTTTTTAGTATTTTTTGCAAAGGAAAATTCAGGGTATTTTATTTCAATGATTTTCGAGGTTCTAATGAAACTTAAGGATACTAGCTAAAAAGTTGTACGAGGGTTTCTGATAATCTCACTTACAGTAAGAGAAATTAATTTTTCTGTGTTTTCAAGGTCGTTAGCGCGGGGAGGACCCTTAAATATATTTCCAAAAAAAATATTGGGTGCGATGGAGACGTAGTAATAGAGTAAGAATTTAAAAAAAAATGTCTGTCTGTTTGTCTGTATGTCTGTTTGTCTGTTTGTACACGCTAATCTTCGGAAATACTGGACGGATTCGAATTTTTTTTGAAACTTTTTTTGTTATATAGCTATTAAGCCTGGGCAACATATAGGGTATAAATGATTTTGGAAAATAGAACGCCTGATGCAGAACCATAATGGTCCAGCTAAACTATAAGAGATATAAAAATGCCGCCTTAGTAAAAGTTGTTCAGCCTGATGAGCACTTTCCAGAGACATAAAGTCCACGCGAACGAAGTCGCGAGCTTCGGCTAGTAATTAAATGAATGATTTGCGAAATAAAATACTGCGTAACCCTAAACAGCCAACCTGCGGATCAAAATGTCCACCAAACAAAAGAGGATGGTCGGAGTGGTTTTGTTACGGAAAATATGGCTTTGTGTCGCCATTGTACTGCCGGCACTTGGAACGGAACGAAATAATTTGGAGTCAAAGGGCACTTTATTTTGACTTTTATTGCCTCTGCGACTGGACACTATCTTTTTAGTTTTTTACTAACTAGAAAATGCATGAGTTGAGCTGTTGAGTGTTTGGGAATGGAGAAATTTGTAAAGGGATATAATTTTGAGTGTTTCATTTTTTTAAATATCATACTGGATAAATTCTAGTACACGTATAAAATAAAAATAACTTATGTGTATTCGCTGATAATGTAGCTTTCTACAGGTGAGAGAAACATTTTTTGTAATCGGATCTATAGTTTTTAGGTTATTAAAATGAGTTAACGAGTTACTCATGTATAGTCAGCTACTGGTATGTTAGCTTAGTTGCAGCTATGTTTCGACCTCATCTGGAGGTTTTCATCAGGGCGAATGTGACTAAAGGCCCGTACACCACACCGGCTCGCGACCCACTCATTGTGTCTGCAAAAAATCCGGGGTCTCAAGTCAAAAAAAATTGAGTTTATCTCTTACAAACAAACACAAAAATAATCAAAAAAAATCTTTATAATTATAGTTTAGAATAGTACTCATATAGATAAATTTTGTGATTATTTTGAAAAATTATAATTTATTTATTTTTCCACCAAATATATTAAATTAACAAACAAAACACCCAGACATTTCGTAATTCCGGAAGTATTTAGCCAAAAATTGTGACTTGAAGACGCGAGCAATTCAACGGAAAATCCCAGCGGCTGTAAATTGTTTCTTCCCAAGAATTTTCCCTAAATACAGAATTTTTACGCGCAAGGCACGAATTCCTAAAGGCTCCTGTCATTTATAAAAAGATTAGACATAACATCAAAGGATTTGTTTCGTCGGGGAAATAATCGTGTCGCGACTTGGAAACTGTCGCCAAGTGGAAGCCAGTGGCAATCGTGTTTCCAACATCTTTCCATCTTTTGATCGTAATCCTTTGCTGCAAGGAATTAAGTGATGCCATTTATTGCGAGATTTGCGAGTGCTGTATATTGAATGGAACTTTTTTCCTTAATAATAAAACGGATTGTATTCTTGTTCGTACCAAACGAGTTATTGTTCTATTTTTAAACGACTTCAAAAAAAAAAGGTTTTCTATTCTTATATACATATTCGTATGTTCGTATATATATATTCGTATGTATGTTTTTTCAATTATGTTCCCTGATTACTCGAAGTACACAGAGATGGCTTTTTCTTTTTTTCCAGACCAGTATAAATTAACTTTGTTATTAGAAAATTTAAATTACATAGCTGCAATGATATAAATGTAGATTTATTTTTTTTAGAGATTTTTTGTTTATTATTTTTTACGTATTTTGTCTTTTCAGCAGATATTAGTATACGATTTGTTTTATTATATTTATATGTTACTTTAAGCTATATTCTATATAAGCATTCGTTTAACTTTTTTCTTCGTAAAAATACGTGTTTGAATCTTCTTAAGTATGTAGAAATGTAGATATTCATAAATTGTAGAAGCCCTTTCATATTCAAAGTAATAAATAATAGCTTTCAACGATATCTATATTAACCTATATTATTTCAACGTCTGGGAATGATCCTCAAAACATAGGTATTTGAAATAATGCTAATTCCTGTAACAAAAGGAAATATATTAAATATTTCACGAATATTCTTTGCCGAGATCCTAAAAGTGTTCGGAAATTATTCTAGTACAGAACAAAGGGATTTCTAAGCCTGCTTGGTCCCTAAGCGCTAAAGTAATTTTGTTATATCAAAGTAACAGACGAATAAAAATCGGCCGCGTTCAGAGAAGCTAATAAAGTAAAAACTGTTCAAAGAAATCATACTTAGTCGGTTATCTATTTCCGGTTTGTTTTTCATGTAAGAGGCCTACACTGGTGCCAGATTTTTCAAGCTGCCTCGGCATCTGACCATAAGAAAAAGAAATAGCTGAACCAGTTTTGCTACTTGCGATTTGATTAGTAGATACCAAACTTTGGTTCTAATTAGCAGAACCATGTAATTGCATGTCCCAAATTACAACTACTTCTTCTTCTTTTTCTTATCGTGTGTGTTAGTGACTAACACTAGTGTCAGAGTTTTTAAACCGCCTTAAAGGCCTCTGACATGGTTTTAGGTAACGACCAATGTCAAAGTCAGTGACCGGGACCGACGGCTTAACGCGCCCTCCGTAGCACGGATCATCTACTTATCAGACAATTAGGTGATCAGCCTGCAAGGTCCTAACCAAACTAGGACAACAACACAAAGTCGTTGCCCTCGTCGGGAATCGAACCCGCGACCTTCGGGTATGAGCCGAACGCTCTTACCACTACACCACGGAAGCAGTTTATTGTTTATTACAACTATTAATTACAATACATTTTAACTACTAGATGCCCTGAGTTCAGCAGCCACTCGATTTTGGTAACGTGTAGCAAACATTTTGCTACTGGCAACCATTCCTTTTTCTCAGTGAATGATGACAACCTGTCTTACCGTGCCTTCCGACGAACACATCGAGAAGCTCGAGATTTTTCATACCTCTAGTTATGGACACACTTTTACGTTGGCTGAGAAAACTGAAAAAGTAGGATGTACCAGCAGATTCTCTTCCTGCGCAAGTCGCACAAGCTAATCGAGGAAATGGGCAGGAATCTTAATTATGTCATTTCATCATACTAATATTATAAATGCGAAAGTGAGTTTGTATATTTGTTTGTTTGTTAACACTTCACGCTTCAACCACTGAACCTATTTAGATGAAAATTGGTATGGATATAGTTTGATACCCAGGAAAGGACATGGGATAGTTTTTGTCCAGAAATTCATACGGGTAGCAAAGCCCACGGGCACAGCTGACCAAAGGAAATAGGGATTCATTCTTATACATACATATATTATAAAGTTCGTTGCCTGAAATAAAACGATTTGATTTGATATGGCTAACTCGCCACAATATTCTTTTGATTACTTTTTAAACACAAAAAAAGACGTGTGGCTCTCGGGGACTGCCGCGGTAAAGCTATTGCAAACAAGGAAGGACGGCAACGTCGCAAACGGACGACGGAGACGAAGCGGCAACCTACATGGTAGGCGGAGTGGGGAGAGCGTGAGGTTTTTTCGTTACGGAATTTTTGGATTCGGTCCCCGCGCTCAAGGCCCGCGATAGAAGCTATGCAATAGCTTAAAAACAACAAAAATTTGCTCACATGGCTCACATTATTGTGTTTAATAAAAGCAGCGTCAGTTCCACTTTATTTTTCGTTTTTACGTAAACCCAATTACACGAAAACATACAAGTTTCATACTGAAATAACTTTTGAATACATTGGAATACACATAAAACGTTTCACTCTGGTATAAAGTTAAAAATTTAGTTGCTCAACTTTTTCACAACTCTGTTTTTATAAAGTTTATTTACGCAAGCTTCGAACATGACACTCGCAAAATTTACAATGTCGACAAACATTTTTGATATACTTCTAAAGTTATCTGAGAGTATTTTATGTGAACATGCTTTAAGTAATATAATATATACTGATAAAGCCTTGACTTTAACAAGGTAATTAGATTGAAATTGCGCAGTTTCAATCTTATAACCTTGGTAAAGTCAAGTCTTTATTTGTAACAGATAGAACTCAGGAGTTAAATACTTCTCAATTGTCAGTTTTTATTTTTTTAAAACCAAATATTTATTCATTCTAACTAGAATAAAACAATAATAAATATTACAACTTAATTAAAAATCTAAATTTTTAAAATAGGTAAGGTAGTTTCGGCCTGTATTTAGGAAATCTGGACTAAACCGATTTTCATCAAACATAGCTAAGAACCACCGCAAGTTAACTTGCTTTCACGTAAAACAATCACATCAAAATCAGTCATTCCGTTCGAGAGCTACGATGCCACAGACAGACAGACAAAAA
This sequence comes from Acrobasis consociella, assembly GCA_963555685.1. Lineage (NCBI taxonomy): Eukaryota > Metazoa > Arthropoda > Insecta > Lepidoptera > Pyralidae > Acrobasis > Acrobasis consociella. Next base: position 4,984,251 of record OY743106.1, read on the forward strand.
AGACATTTTGTCGGAAGTTAAAAATATTACACAATATATAAAAATATAACATACTATCACGCCTCTATCCCTTATTGTAAAAAATATTGTCTTATCTTTCTTAACCAGCAAAAAAGAACATTTAAAAAGCTTCAAGAAAACAATATCGCTCATCAGAAACTTATCTTTATCAAGTCAATAAAAATTCATATCTGAAATTTCATTTCACAAAATCAATCTGGCAATAACCGAAAGCACTCCGGACTTTTGATTTATTCAACTGAATTTTACTAAAGAGCCATCAGATCTATACAGGGTGTTACAGCAACGTGAAATAATCCTTTAAACAACGTGGAAGGGTCATACCTGGAATAAATCAATCCATGGACTGTACTAGATCGCTATAGTATTATGCAATTGGAATAACGAAAAAAAAGTGTGCAGCCCGGACCATTTGTAAGGGGCTTTAATTTTAATTTTTTGACCGTTTTTTTAATTTTATTATACTGAAGTGATCTAGTAAAGCGATTTATTACGAGTATGTCCCTTCCACGTTACTTCATTCTATTCTCGCTCTTAGAATAAGATGTAAATATTTTTTTTCTAAATTATTTATTTGAAACAATAAAATAAACAAGGAAATTAACGAAAACTAAACTAATAACTTAAACTACTTATAAATAGAAAAGCCCTGGCAAATCGCTGCCCCGTGGTAACGTGCCCAGAAAGCTGGCAGCATTGCCACGTTGTATGGCAATGCTTATCTTTTGTGTTTGACTGAGCATTAGCTGTGTGAGAGTGAGATGATGTTCAGCCTAAATAACTACGACATTTTTAGCTGCTTTAACAGAAAGTCTACTCGTGGCGGTTCTATGATAGGTGTGTGATGCTAATTATATTCTAACAGACATTTTCAATCAAAATTTAGTGATATAACTAACCAATCTAACGATGCGTAGCGCCATTTATTATTTGACCGGCAAACTAACCCGTCTAACTTAATAACTTAATAACTACAGCGCGTTGTTTCAAGGCCAATTATCTCCAAACGGCCGAATCGATTTTCACCATACATATCTGAAAAACCACCACAAGGAAACTTGCTTTCAAGAAAACAAAACCGCATCGAAATGGTGCGTCCAGTCGAGTACTAGATGCCATAGACACACCGACATACAGACAGACTCACAGACAAACAGGCAGACATTAGCGTCTAACTTACAACACCTACCCTCTTTTTTAAAGGGATTAAAAACAAAAACAATAATTAAATTTTTAACAAAAAAAAAACAACCGACTTCAATTTATTTCAGGAGTTTTCTCCATATCTCCGAAGTTCTTCATCACATCTTCACCAAATTAATATGGGACCAACTTATTTGAAAGCCCTTACTCCCATAAGGGCTTTCAAATAAAAAAAGAATCATCTAAATCGGTCCACGGTTGACGAAAATATCGCGTAACATACATACAAAAAAAAAAACATACAATCGAATTGATAACCTCCTCCTTTTTTGAAGTCGGTTAAAAATTACACGAGTACTTTTAACCTCCTGTTTTAAGATATGTGCATGTGCAATCTGCTTACTTAATTTTTAGTGGTTAAATTCCATTAATATTTCTATTTATATAGTTTATTAAGACATTACATTTTCATTGTAAAAATAAAATTTTATATTTTTATAAATATTTAAAGATCAATTAAATGTCCCTAATATCTTCAATATGATGCTCTTATTATATTTAGCTATTTAAATAAATTAATAAAATAAATAAAAAAAATATTGAAATCAGAAGATGAAAGAACTAGCTCAAGAATCATTTCCCCATTCTGTAACACACTGTAAAGGACAAAAGCTCCAAGGAGTGTATCATAAAAGGGAAAAATAAGATTTCCTCATAACTTCAAAACGGAAATTGCAAAGTTGAAAGTTCAACAGTACAATTTCATTATTGGAAAAGAATTGTTGAGCCCATAAGCAAACAAGACATTGAGACACAAGGGACTTTATTGAGAAACTTTGTTTTTGCGTCTAGTCATAATTATTGTTCAGGAAAAACCGAACATTTTTAGTTAACTAGGCCGTAGGTAGTAGTAACCGTAGGCTTCGCTCCCCGTGGGAATTTCGGGATAAAAAGTATCCTATGTCCTTCCCTGGGATCAAACTATATACATATCAAATTTTATCTAAATAGGTTATGTAGTTGAAGCGTGAAGTAATAACAAATAAAGAAACAAACAAATATACAAACTTACTTTCAAATTTATAATATTAGTAATGATAAGGATACTTTTTACGCAGATTTAGTACAACGACTTGTAAAAATAAGAAGCAATTAATTTTTTGTGTAATAAAAGCACTCGGCAGATTCGATAGTTTTTGCTTTCATACATATACTTAGCAACTGGGTTTGTCTGACATATTTTTCATCCTTGACACATATTAAATGTACGGAGCCTATGCAGGGCACTTACCTATTATGCTGGAAATTTTTGCTGTTAAAATCTTCCAAGAAGTACAACTTAATGCTAATATTCTCTACCAGTTTACCTTTGGGACGTAGCAGAAAAGATAAATAAATATATACGGACAAATCACACAGATTGAGCTTGCTCCAAAGTAAGTTCGAGACTTGTGTTACGGGATACTATCTCAACGATATGAGTTCAAATACATATGATTCTAGATGGTAGATGGGGTGCAAATTTAATAAGATAAGTATATAAGAAATATATTGGGGTTTAATTAATTACATAAGTATACTATAATAACAAAATAAACCATAAATTATGCCATGAAAGGTGTTTTGCTAGTTAACTAAGGTAGTTACTCGTTAGTTTTGCAACCTTTTATGATCCCGGAGTAAACTTTGGTTCCGCTGCAGGCAGATAATGGAGGGAGCGTGTTCCGGACAAGGCGATTAATCAGAAAGTTATTAGGCGCTTCCACGTTTTACATCGACTTACTTCCTTCTTTTCTTATCTTCGTTTTTCTTAGTTCCTGCGTTTTCGTAAGCAACATGTGGTGTTTTCAATCAGACGCTTTTGCGTTTTACATCGACTTACTTCCTTCTTTTCTTAGTTCCCGCATTTTCGTTGGCAACATGTGGTTTTTTTCATCAGACGCTTTCGCTTTTAACATCGACTTACTTCCTTCTTTTCTTAGTTCCTGCATTTTTGTTAGCAACAAGTGGTTTTTTTCACCAGATGCTTCCGCGTTTGACATTGACTTACTTCCTTCTTTTCTTAGCTTAGTTTTTCTTAGTTCCTGCATTTTCGTAAGCAACATGTGGTTTGTTCCATCAGACGCTTCCTCGTTTTACTACCTTCTTTTCTTAGCTTAGTTTTTCTTGCTTCGAACTAGGTACGCAGTTGTTGTCAACCGCGGCCTTAACGGGCGAGCGGACATGGCGGCCATATATTTTCTTTCCGTCCTGTGCGCTTCGAATGAGTCGTTTAATAGTTTGCGTGTCGTGTCGTTTCCTATTTTATACAGTACATAATTGTTTAATTTTTTTTTAATAGCCTATATAGTGTCCCATTGTTGAGCAAAGGCCTCCCCTTTTTGCTTCTACGATTCACGATCCAAGGCAGCCTGCTGCCATCCACTTATCAAATTTTAAATTGAACAAGTATTAAAAAAACTAAAAGACCACAACGAATTTATAATCTCCTCCTTCCTTTATGGAAGTCGATCAACAAAAAACAAAAATTAATTTAATTTTCCTCATCAATCCATAGGTTGAAGTTTTCCTTATTGAGCAAAAAAAAAAATACAACAAAGTATCGGATTCAGCAACTAACTATTCTAAAGTAACTAGGATTCAACAGCCAAACACTTACTTTATGAATAATTCCTAACTCAACTGCTACTAAAGCAGAATTTAAAGTAGCAAAACTGGACTGTTTCAGCTGTTCTAGAAAGCGGGTTATGAGTAATGGTTTCTAAAGTGCCACATGAATGGGAAACACCGCGTGTGGGCTAAAGAAAGAGCTAGGTCGGCCATACTTCACTTTTTGCTTCTAGCCTATTATTAAAGAACTAGCTTGCCTTTTACGTTTCGCATATAGAATTTTATACACATTACCTAAGTATAGGTAAATACTGAATGTTTATACATTTATAATTTTTCAATACTAAAAACTGATTTCATCCCAAAAGTACAAAACCGATTTTAATAAAACTTTAATTGGACCGGCAAGTATAAACAAAATCCTTTCAAACAAAATGTTCCAAATGAATAATATTCTCCTTCATACATACATACATACTATCACGTCTTTATCCCTAATGGGGCAGACAGAGCATTTTGGGTCTTGCGGCTCTATGCAGAGCCCAGGGCCGCAAGACCCAAAAGCCACTTTTAGCGTCATGGTGGGCGAGAAGATGGAAAAGCAATCAATACAGTGATGGGTTGCTAGCCGCATCGCCTGTTAACATGATTCGCATTTTTGCCCATTCTCTCGATCGGCTTTTACGATCTGCGCGGGAAGAGAAGCAGCTGGTACATTCTAAGTTTTTTCGTTTCTCCCAGACCAGCATGGGAGTCATTTTTATAACATGTGTAGTTAATTTTGTTTTAAATATTGACACTAGCTTTTACCTGCGACTTCATCTGCGTAATTTTAGTACTTTGTAATAAAGCCTACTCTTGAATGGCAAGGGTTCCTCGTACAAAGTTCCACTTGTAACAATCCTAAACTAATTTTAAATATCTATATGTCCTAAGAAATAAACGATTAATATTATCTATCTAACTATAATTTATTATCTTTAAACCCGCTGTGTGTCTTGTACATGTGAATTGGCTATGATCATCTTAGTGGCGAACCCAAGTTGTATAGAGCAGTAACTCAGACTCTGGCGCAGCACGTCCCGTTCTACTATCTCTTAGTATATATCTATTACAAATAATAAACAAATTTAGTGAATTACGGAGATGAGATCTTATGGTAAGTCTATTACTGTATGACAGTCGGTATATATACATATATAAATATAAGAACGTTCATTATTTTGTATCGGTTATAAAGCATGCTCCTCCCCGGATGTCTTTGTAGGTTCGACCTTGACGGAATTCCTCCCACCGATGGGGCAGCAATACTCAGAACGTTCTAAATATTTTACGTTAATAGGCCTTTTCAGGCAGGAGACGTGTCTGTCTGGAGGGAAGCAAGAAAAGACTTGCGCAAGCGGATACAGAGGCTTCGGAATCTGAAGTTATTCAGAGACCGGATCTGAGCAGCAAATATTATTTTACAATCAACTGTATCCTAATAAACGCTTGAAGAGCAAACTACAAAAATATGTCCTGGCACGTCCTGTCAGTTGTCTGTCTGTACAAATCTATCACAATAGGATAGACAAAGTTAGGTGAAGCGATGATGTCTAGAAAGTTAGATGAGGAGATGATATCTAGAAATAATGATTAAAAGATTAATAAAACAATTATATAGTTTCAAAAGCATAAATAAGTAGAATCATTTCAGAGAGCAATAGCAGTTTAAATACACAAGTTACGTTACTATAGTCTCAACTCATGGTTGAATAAGTTAATGGTGTAATCGGGATCCTTTCCCATATAAATAATATATTATTGTATAGATAATACCTCTTTGTCAGAAGGTAAACAGTTCCACATGACTTCTCCATGTTTATAAAACATTGTAGATACTCAAGACTTAGCTTGTTTAGCAGGCATGACATCAAAGTCAATGGATCAGTTTTAACCAGAATAGGTTTAGTTATTCCATTCATTGAAGTAAAATAACCCCATGGTGAAGAGGTTAGATTCCAGGCTCAACTTCTCTAAGCCCAAAGGGAATCGTACGACGAATAAAGCGTCTCCAGACGAGCGTGACATAACACTATCGTAGATGAGGGCCTTCCTTTGCATTGCAGTAGAGGAATGTACCCTATGAGCGAGAACTCAATAAAGTGCTGCCACAATCCATCCAGATAGCTCAAATATAGTAAGTTTGTAGATAGGTAATAGAATACCAAACCATCTTCATAGTCTCGACTTCTCCAAGACAAATTATCAATTCCACTGAACAAACCAGTCAAGTCAACCAGAGTAGACCAACACCACAGAATTAATAATAGTATTACATACAGAACGGAAACTCGCACCGTCCCCCGCAATCTAGCGTCCCCGCAACCCTTCCCCCGTTATTGTGAGGTGTAGGTGGCAGTAAAACAGGGTTATTGGTAGTTGCACGTTAACATTACGCGAATCACTTAGGATTATTGAATTATAATGGTGAGAAACTGCGCACATTATCATTGTTTATCCACGGAAAACAATAAATAACGAAAATTTCATTGGTTTCCGAGTGATAAAAACAGGTAAGCTAAGCAACAAATTCTGTGGTGGCGACCCTGATTGTTTAACTCACACATTTGACGTGTGCACGGACGGATTGTTTCGTTTGTAGTAGTACTAGGTATATATGCTGCTCCGTTTGTATGAAGTGCCATACCTGTGCCAACACATAATTGAAGCTATTGCTTTCCGAAGTTAATTCAGTTTTCAGCACTTCAGCTTTAAAAGCTAAATTCGAGGAAAAATAAATATTCATGAAGTAACATGTTTAACAGATGTAAACAACTAGTCAAATGGTCAACATCTAGTCATGATGTGTAAATAATGTTTGTTGATAAATAAGTATTATAACTTACAGATTAGAAGAAGAGCACATGATCCATGTATTAACTTGTTGTATCCCGTTGTGAAGTTTTTATTTATAAAGCTATATTAGGAATTATATTAGAGGAAACACATTAAATAATATATGTATATCAGGGCAAAGGCTACCTTCTTATATCTCTCCCATCTTATAAGATATTCGCAATTAAGTACATACATACGTTTAGAAGAACATATATCCATGTTCTTTAGTACAGAATAAAATAAACATCTCACCAAGTTTCCAGTTAGGTATTATAATTATGATTTCCCTGTTATCAAAATGTATTATACCATTTCTCCAGACAAACGACCCCCACTCAAGTGAATCCTATTCACTTATATCTTGAAAGGTAAAATTTAAGATTTTTCCAAGGAAAACTATTCCTGAGATCCCCATCCGTATTCCCAATCCAAAACAAAATTATTTTCTTCCTCTCAACTGTCACAAAAAATAAACAAACAAGTAGATTAAAGAGTTTTTATTACTATGTCCAGCAGAGGATTGCTACTACGATTTTAACCGACTACGAAAGGATAAAAATACGTATATATAATTTTAAATATATTTTAGAATGTAAACAACGATAGCACACATGCAGATCGTTACACACTCCACTTTTCATTTCTTTAATGGATATTTTTTAAAATAAAAACTTTTTTCTTTTCCGTTTCTCAAACTATATCCATACCGAATTTAATCTAAATCTTGTCAGTGGTTAAGATGTAAAAAGGTAACAGGCAGACAGGTAAACGGAGTAACTTTCGCATTTATTTATAATCATCGGGTCTTTTTGTCTCCACCGCAGGAGCATGACCCTCTCTGTACTACCCGAGCCAACCTTGGCCAGAGCTGCCAGAGGTCTTGGCCCACACTCTCCACGCTGGCCAGACGGGTTGGAGAAGTCTCATTGATGTTTGTAAGCTTTGTTTAGCTTGTATTCCCTAAGTCGCCTCCTACAACATCCACGGGAGGTCTTGGAGTGGCCCTTTTCTACTCTGCTGGAAACCACACGGCAATGCAATGCATTTTCATATAAGTAGATACAAGGATTTGTCTTTGTTTTGGTTTGCCCAAGACCAAGAGCTTTGTTTGCTTAGAGCCGCAAAACCCAAAATGGTCAGTATGTCTGATTAGAGAAAGATGGGTTGTTTTGTTTATGTTCGCTCGTTCGCAAATATTACACATTATAATGTGTTCATATTATATAACAAGCCGAAGCCCGCGACTTCGTTCGCGTGGATTTTATGTCTCCCCAAAATGCTCAACTTCTTCTTACGCGTCATTTTTATATTACTTATAGTTTAGCTGGACCATTATAGTTAACATAATTGATTTTAGATAATGAAACACCAAATGATTCTGCATCTGGTGTTCTATTTTCTAAAATCAATTATACCCATATGCATTGGCTTAACAGCTATATAACTGAAAAGTTTCATTCAAATCCGTCCAGTATTTCCGGAGATTAGCGTGAACAAACAGACAAACAGACAGATATTTAAAAAAAACTTACTCTATTGCTATTTCTGCATCACCGCAAAATTGTTTTTGGAAATATATTCAATGTACAGTTTTTTTTTAAATATTATTTTATGAATATTTCAAACATATAATAAATATATACCAAACTTATTGAGGTAAAAAAGTTTCTGCAAAGTCCTTATTACTGAATAGACATTAGATTTTTGAATTGGTTCTTGGATTCCTTAATCGATGACGAATGTTTAACATTTCCGACCTTTTAAATCGCAAAACAGTATTTATTTAAACATAATAAGACTCATAAAATATTCATTATTTTAACCCAAAGTCCGAGAAATCGAGTGAGCTAACACAAAAGCGTTATACAGTTGGCAAAACCAACAGCCGTGACCCTTCCGACCACTCCCAATTTGCCTTAAATGTTCAAGTATTTCGAATATTTCTACGATACGCTATTTTCCAACAAGTCAAATCAGCAACTTTTTTCTAAACGTCAAAACAAACCGTTTCTATGGGATTTTGTATGAAATACAGGCAGATGACGTCATAGATTTTTGAAGTCAAATAGCGCTCTTATTACGAGTTTTTCTACAATAATAAATTTAAAATAACGTTAAAATGGATATGTTTAAAGATTAGTGACATTATTTTGCGACGCTTTATTTTTTTATTAGTACAAAATAATTTATTTTTGACTTAGGAAAGTACCCAATTGTAGTAGAAACAGATGAAAAACAGACGTTTTGAATTTTCGAAGTTTATGATTACATTCTTTTAATACGTTTATTTTTAAAAAAACCCCGACATGTAAATAGTTTCCTAAATATTTTCATATGTAAATACCATAAATAGGAAGAGGTTCTAAATATTAAAAGTAATCCGTATCGCCAACGTGATGTATCAGTCATCATCATCATCATCATTTCAGCCGCATATCGTCCACTGCTGGACATAGGCCTCGCCCAAAGATTTCCAAAATGACCGAACAAGAGCTTCCTGCATCCAGTGCTTTCCAGCGACCCTGGTCAGGTCGTCTGACCATCTTGTAGGTATCAGTAGCACCATCTATTAGCCGAACCGATTTTCACCAAATATAGCTAAGAACCACCGCAAGACAACTTGCTTTTACATAAAAAAGACCGCATCGAAATTGGTCCATCCGTTCGAGCGCTACGATACCACTGAGAGACAGACAGACAGTTATTAGCATCAAACTTATAACACCCCTTTTTCGTCGGGGGTTAAAAATGTATAGAGTAACAATAAAGGTAATTATTTACTAGCTTTTAACCGAGACTACATTCAAGCCCGCCCAACCTATTTCAAGTAACGCATTTGTGAAATTAAACTTTTCATGCAACCGGTTTTTTTCCAATATACAACTCATTTTTCAGGCTTATCCTTATACAACTCAGCTATAGATTATTTAACAAACAAGGTATATGTATAAATGCCTCATTTGTGAATTTCCCGAACGAACAGCTAAGCATGTCAACGTGAACATACTCTCGACTAAGAGAATTAGGGCTCTGGGCACAGAAATGAACTTATTTATATAAATTCGTGCGTGAGAAAGGCACGAATCTAAAAATATAACAGGCCAAGTGCGAATCAGATTCACGTACTAAGGGTTCCGTACCATTAACTATAAAAAATCGCGTTTGTTGTACGGGAACCCCCCCCCCCCCCCCCCTCAAATATTTATTTTATTTTATTTTTAGTAGTTGTTGTTATAGCGACAATAGAAATACATAATTTGTGAAAATTTCGACTTTCTAGCTATCGCGGTTCTTGAGATACAGCCTGGTGACAGACAGACGGACAGACAGCCAAGTCTTAGTAATAGGGTCCCGTTTTTACCATTTGGGTACGGAACCCTAAAAAGGGATTTTCGTCTTCTTAAAACGAAATCGTCTAGCATTGACAGTGACAATTTTTATGTCGCAATATTCCGCCTGACCTCTAAGCTGAAGTAACCCACCATTCCTAGTAAAAACGCAGTAAAGTACTTTAGTGGGAAAAGACGGTAAGAATAAATTTGTTTTGGATACTTTCTAACATATTTATTCGTAAGTCGCCGTAGCAGTGTTCGTAGCAACGACGACTGCTACGGCGTAGGCAATTGTAGACAACTTGTAGCACTGTCTACGAGTACGATGACTCTACGCAATGCTTCTAATAGACATCTCTAAAAATTGTGCTTGTGAATATCTAAAACCGTTTTTTATGCTTCAGAAAGCACGTGAAGCCATTAGTTCCAGCTTACAGCCGTTAGTTCTGGCGGTAATCATTAGAGAGAAGTTATCTTGATCAGGTATTAAGCAGCTTTTAAAATGTGACACCAAGGGTGGTCACTTACACCCGTAAACAAAACAACACAGGGTTTAAAAGAGTCTTGTTAAATCGGCCATGTTAATTCAGGTCAGCTTAACGATGTTCTAACACGCATGTAACAGTCTCCCCACGCCCAACAGCTAAACGTGTCACAAATCAGTTAGCCTAATTATTTTTAACCGAATTAATTTAGTTGGTAGCGTTACTCGTTAGAGCATCAAATTTTATTTTATAAGAATATTAAATCCTTGGGCCTTAAGTCCGCCTATTACATTTTTGTAATTATTAAGTTTAATAAATAAAAATAAATGGCAAATGCTATAAAATGGAGTCTTGCTAAATTGGCTGTGGTAATTCAAGTCACAGGTTATTTAAAAGTGCAGTCATAAATTTATTATTTATTTTAATATGTTTCAAACAATAATCATTGCAGTGCACTTTTCCACGCTTTGGGTAAAGATATCGACATATCGAAATAACAATATTCTTTTCAATATAAATCGATACCGTTCGAAAGTTAGGATACGATATTTATCGACATTTTTCAGCCAGTTGCCTATCCATAATTTTCTCTTTTTTTCGCATGGTCTTCAGTATCTTTGGGTAATCAATTGACATGCATTTATTTGAAGAAAATTGCAGGAAAGGCACTCCCCAGGCTCCAAAGCAGCAGAGCTGAGGATGCTACCGAGAATGCGCTAAGATGAACAGGAATATGTAATGTATGTACTTAAATGATCTTGCTTAATTGGCCATGGTAATTTAGGTCAAACGTTATTTGTGTGATTCAAACTCACGAATCACAAGGCGAACGCCTGGACCACTAGACCACGGAGACAGTCAAAAATATTTTATTTATTCAATCTTAATTGTTCCTCGAATACAAATTGTACAGAACAATACGCGAACTTTACGCTAAAGCGTTGCCTACCAGTTAACCTTTGGGTTAGTTATTTCAACACGCGTCCCAAACCCACCCGTCACATGAAACAAATCAGTAATTTAAAGAAATTTCAGCCGTGAAATTTGACTTCGTGAATATTTTCGGTCAATGGATTTCATTTTGAAATAACAAAGCCTTTCAGTCGACGATATGTAATAGAATTCTAGAGTTTATTATTAATGGCGGACTTCGTTGAAAAGGGATTTTTATGTATTCTGAATGTGCTTTGTGATATTTTCAATATTTTTTGTGCGAGATTTTTTAATACTTATCAACTGACATGATATCCATAAAACGTGTGTTTATTTGTTATACGTCTATTTCTAAACTAGCTGATGCCCGCGACTTCGTTCGCGTGGACTTTATGACTCCGGCGTATAAATATGCTCATTAGTCTGAACGACTTTTGCTAATGCGTCATTAATGTATATTTCTAACAGTTTAGCTGGACCAATATGCTTTTAAATCAGATGTGCTAGACCATTGATTTTTATACCTTAACAAAAATGCTCATCAGGCTGAACGACTTTTGCTAAGGCGTCATTTATATATTTCTTATAGTTTAGCCAGACTATTATGGTTCTGTATCAGGTGTTCCATTTTGCAAAATCAATTAAAGCTTATTTTTACATTTCTTATTATAGTTTAGCTGGACCATTATGGTTCTGCATAATGTGTTCCAGATCTTCGAGTATTATAACTCAACAAAAAATACTCATCAGGCTAAACAACTTTTGCTAAGGCTTCATTTTTATATTTCTTGTAGTTAAGCTGAACCATTAAGTTTTTGCACCAGGTGTTCCAGATCTTCAATTTTTATATCTCAACAAAAAATGTTCATCAGGCTGAACTACTTTTGCTAAGACGTCATTTATACATTTCAAGTTTAGCCAGACTATTATGGTTCTGTTTTATTTATTCATATAGAACACCTGATGGTGTTCCATTTTGCAAAATCAATTAAAGCTTATATGTTGATCAAGCTTAATAGCTATATAACAATAAGAGTTTAATTCGAATCCGTCCAGTATTTTTGGAGATTAGCGTGTACAAACAGACAAACAATCGCCCATAGAAAAATTATCTTTAAACTTTAAATGATGATAACTTTTTTATCTGACATCAGATTTTGATGAAACAAAGCCTATATGTTGCTCAGGGATGAGCAAGGATGATCTTTTAGTGAAAACCGCGTAAAAATCTGTTCAGTTGTTTTAAAGATTAGCGAGTACATACAGACAGACAGACAGACAGACAGACAGACAAAAAAATCAAAAAATCTTTTTTGTGTTCTGTTACTTTTTTTTATCGCCCACATCCATTTTTGTTAATTTTATCAAATGTACAGACACGCGGTTCCTACTGTTTTATTATATGTATGTTTAGACTAGTAGTTCGCCACGAACTTAGACCTCGCAATTATTATTTCAGAATAATGTACCTGATTTGGATGAATTTTATTATTGGTGCAGGTTTACCGATATGCGAATTCATGGTTGTGACCAAATTTCCAAAATAGTTGCCAATCACAACCCTTTCTTCAAATGACTTTTGATCTAGCTCTGAAATGTCAGGAGCACCTTCCAACCATACAATCCCATGGATATGAGGTCTACCGTGATGCTAAAATTCAGTTCTGTACCAGTAGTCTTTCACCGAAAAATGACCCATCATTTTTCAAATGTCAAAGTCAGCTCGTTGTTGGAAAAACCAGGTTTAAATGTTTATTTGTATTGCCATGGCTCTATGCCGCTGCTTATTTTGGTTTCTTACTTTCTTCGTAAAGCTACTTCGCGGGCTTTGATTGCTCTTTGATCTCTTGTTAGTTCGTAGCATAATTACTAATACTACTACAGAAGCACAGACACGCAGCGATAGCGATTGAACGAAAGTTCGCTTAACAAAATTGCTAAATATAATAAACAAGCCAACAATCAATCAAAATAAGCAAAATCTGAAAAAAAAAACTAATCGTAAAATAAGCAAAACCCTTTTATTTTAAGTCGGTTAAATATGATAAAATTTGTAGAACTACTTATGAAACTCAAAATAATAACTATAATAGTTATTCAGAGAAATTACTTCGTCGACCCCAGGGAAGATATGTATTTTTAAGAAAGTTGTTCCGTAGCCCAGACTGAATTCACCGTAAATAGTTTGAGTATATTTTGCAAGAGGATTTGTATTGTATATTCGTCACGGCTTAGTCAGCTAGACTTCGCGAGTCACCCTAAACCCGTTTAATTAAGTATAACGTATAAAAAAGTTGTTCAGACAAAAAAGTTGTTCAAATAAAAAAATATCGTTTTCATAATGGCAACAAAAAAGTCTTATGACATTTTTGAAAATATTTTGAAATGGCGGATATATGACAGTTTTAAAATTTTAAACCCCCATATTTCCGCCATTTTGAAAAATTTCGAAAAACTGGCTCGACAAAAAAATTCTATTTAGTTGCTGAACCTGCTTACAAAATTTCATGAGAATCGGTTAAGAAATGCGACCTGTAGGCGAGAACAGACAGACAGACAGACAGACAGACAGACGGACAAAAGAATTTTTGGCTAGTCTCAAAACTGGGACGCTTCGCTCGCTTCGCTCGCTCGGTCAATTAATAATGATACTGATTGATGATATTGATTAAAACATTAAGTATCAGATTATTTACTATATCACTTATAGAAGGCAGAGTAGAATAGGGCCACTCCAGGTCCTCCTGTGGATGTCGTAGAAGGCGACTTAGGAATACAAAGCTAAACAAAGCTTAAAAATATCGATAAGACCTCTCCAACTCTCCTGGCCAGCGAGGAGAGTGTAGGCCAAAGTCTTTTGGGTGCTCTGGCTAAGTATAACTCGGGTAGTACTGAGAGGTCTCCCATGCTGGTCTGGGAGAAATAAAAAAAACTTAGAATGTACCAGCTGCTTCTATTCCCACGCAGATCGTAAAAGCCGATCAAGGGAATGGGCAAAAATGCAAATCATGTTAACAGGCGATGCGGCTAGCAACCCATCACTGTATTGATTGCTTTTCCATCTTCTCGCCCACCATGACGCTAAAATTGGCTTTTGGGTCTTGCGACCCTGGGCTCTGCATACAGCCGCAAGACCCAAAATGCTCTGTCTGCCCCATTAGGGATAAAGACGTGATAGTATGTATGTATGTATGTAGTACTGAGAGGGTCGTGCTCCTGCAGTGGAGACAAAAAGATCAGATGACGATGATGATACCTATCTAAGACACATAATGAAGAAACAAATAAAAGCTATGTGTACTTATCAATACGATAATCACAAAATCTCAAAATACAGCCTAACGATATCATATCAGTCAATATATGACAAATGTTACATATACTTCCCTAAGCTATAATGATGCTAGTTATCTTATCACAGTCATTGTACGAGTAGGCAGTAACTATATGACGCTCGTTAAGATGCCATTTCTCCGAAACTGTGCCCTATTCGAAACTTCCGGTTTCAGATCAGAATTTGCTGACAATACTCATAATATAATTGCCGTGTATATATGTGTATACACTGTGTCGTGGGGTTTCCGGTTCCCGCGGATGTTGTAGAAGGCAACTTAGGAAATAAAAGCTAAACAAAGCTTATAAACTTCAATGAGGCCTTTCCAACCCATCTGGCCAGCGAGGAGAGTGTAGGCCAAGTCCTCTGGCTGCTCTGGCGAAGTATGGCTCTCTTAGTACATAGAGGGTCGTACTCCTGCAGTGGATACAAAAAGACCTGATGATGATAATGATTGATGACTCATAATATACGGGAGTCACAAACAAAACAATAAGTAAACTTTTCTGAGTAGATACAGTCCAAGTCATCCAGACATATTGACCTCTCGCCCAGAAAATAAATAGATATATACAGACAAATTACAAACATTGAGCTAGCCCCAAAGTAAGTTCGAGACTTGTGTTATGGGATACTAACTCAACGATACTTACGAACGATATTTTATAACAAATACGTATACAGATAAACATCCGAGCCCAGATCAATCTGAAAAAGATTATTTTCCATCTTGACCTGACCGGGGATCGAACCCGAGACCTCCGGTGTGACAGCGTGGCATGATGAGGAAAAACAAATGCAAGGGTATTCTCCATTTTTTCAAGCTTTTATTTTGCTCCACATGTACCGTCACGTTGTCTGTCTTTCTGGTCGCTACATTTGATCCACTTTTTACCGATTGAACTAAAACATTACACGATACGTATAGGTCACGCGGGCAACGCCGCGGTCATCAGCCAGTTTTTATTATAGCCGAAGCTGCATTAACTTTTTTAAAACATGATAAAGCAATATTATCTATTGTCCATACACCCTTAATAGGGTTCCGCACTCAACGTGGTTTCGTCATAAGTCTCATGTAAGTTTTGAATTCAATTAAAACACAATAATGTTTTATATTTAGACGGTTTAAACCATGTATGCAAGATAAATGGTTTTAACTTTAGTAGAATGGTAATTAATAGGTAAAAATAATATAGTTTTAACTTTGGAAACTCATAAAGTAATGGATGGATGGAGATCAGTAATTTTAACAATAAATTAAATTAATATAAAATATGTAAAATTGTCCATAAAATTATGACCTTAATACATTTCTAACTAATAATTAACCCAACATTTTAAGCATGACTCGCTTTTGGCCGATCTAATTGGAATTAATATACTTTAAATAAAATGACGTAATAAATTTAAACTAGTACGGAACCCTACATTTTCGAGACTGACTCGCAGCTGGCTGGTTTTATTGGAATTAAAATACTTAAATCTAAAATTAAAATGCATCTATAAAATAATGTAAAACAGTCCTAACTTATACGGAACCCTACATTTTCGAGCCTGACTCGCAGTTGTCGAGTTTTATACTTTACCCATGACAAGCCTTCTCAATGACACTCATTGTCGATCACAATAAGTACCATCCATCACGGTGGAAGCCATGGGACCCATTCATCACGCCTCATCACGTTTACGTGTTAATCTTTTATGCGTGGCCTTATTTTGGAATAAGTGAAATTGATGCATTTTTAACCGACCTCCCAAAAAGGAGGGGGTTATCGATTCTTCGCGATCTTTTTTTTTATGTATGTTACCTATATAACGAGAGAAACTGCCTCCGTGGTGTAGTGGTTAGAGCGTTCGGCTCATACCCGGAGGTCGCGGGTTCGATTCCTGGCGGGGGCAACGACTTTGTGTTGTTGTCCTAGTTTGGTTAGGACATTGTAGGCTGATCACCTGATTGTCTGATAAGTAAGATGATCCGTGCTTCGGAGGGCACGTTTAGCCGTCGGTCCCGGTCACTGTCTTTGACATTGGTCGTTACCTAAAAAACCATGTCAGAGGCCTTTAAGGCGGTTTAAAAACTCTGACACTAGTGTTAGTCACTAACACACACGATAAGAAGAAGATAACGAGAAGACGCCTGAACCGATTAAGTATATTTTGAAGGGCCTACTTGCAAAGTTTTTATAGAAATTTGATCAAAATCGGTTGTGTAGTTTGGGGGTGTGGTAGGTTTTTAATTTTGAAAAATTGTAATACCTTAATAATGACTTAAAAAAAAATTGGATTCTTGGTATAATTTTCTATTCGCTACAATAAAGTCAGTAGAAAATATTTATACAGATACAATATCACGTTATCCCTGACGGGGTAGACAGAGCCCAGGGCCTTAAGACCTAAAGGCCAAGCTTAGCGTCATGGTGAGCGTTAAGATGGAAAAAGGCATCAAGATTTATATTAAAAAAAATCTTCTTTACACTTAAGTCTATTTTATTTCAATTTTTTTTATCATATCTTAAAAATTAATAAAAACAAAAAAAGTCGCTGGAAAATTATTTTAGAATTAATAAAGCTTTAATGGTTCTTCTCATTGATCATATCATTTAAACGTTATTTTAAATTATTCATTTTGAACGTGATTTTAAATCAATATTAAAGAGATTTGACTCGAAGAACCTATGACATCACGACGTGGTATTTTTAATATAAATCCCAAAGAAGAATTAATCTTAGAAACATTAGAAACTAGTAATTATAACAACATTTCGGATAATAATAAAATTAATTTAAACGGAACAAATGAAAGAGCTCGTCCGCACCTGCAGCGTCCCAAAGTTCGGAGTGGCTTTTAATTGGAATGAAATCGATTCTAATTGTGTAGATCACAGACTGGCCTTTGTTCTTATAATTAAACTGATTTAACTAACTTTTGCTATATTAAAAGTTGATCATTAATTGTTTTGAGAGTTCTGTTGATCTTTGTTTTTCGGATTAATAGACTATCGCTGCAAGTTAAAGTTCTAAGTAAATTAAAAATTTAATTTCTTATTAAATTTACAATACGTGGTTAAGTAGTAAATAACTTAAGATTTGAGTTTTAATTGTAAGATACAAACTTACGAATTTAGTAAGTATTACATAAAAACTGGTCGTTTCAAGTCGAAATACAAAATTACGTAAAATATGCAAATAGCTGTAGGTATTATGTTGTATCGAATTGAGGACAAATACTTTTTCTGATTAATACAATTTAGTAGAGTTAATTGAGGACAAATACAATTTAGTAGATATTTATATAAAAATATACCACTTCAAGATCAACTATGAAATAATGTATGTCGGGCTGTCTGTCTGTGGCATCGTAGCTAAATTAAATACTTTTTTGATTAAACAAATCAATATGAGGTTAACATAAAATTAATTTAAACGGATCAATGAAAGAGCTCGTCCGCACCTGCAGCATCCGAAGTTCGGAGTGGCTTTTAATTGAAATGAAATCGATCCGTATTGTGTAGGGCACAGACTGTCCTTTGTTCGTATAATTAAACTGATTTAACTTACTTTTATTCCATTAAAAGTCAACAAAGAAAGTTGATCATTATTTGTATTGGTATAGCGAGTTAATCTTTGCTTTTTAAGAACAAGAAGCTATCGTTGAGTTTTAAGTAAATTGAATTTAAAACTTAATAACAATTATAACGTTTTTTTAAATTGTAAGTTAAAAAATTGCTATCATTTTGTATAAAAACATGCCACTTGTAGTATTTATATAAAAACATGCCACTTCAAAATCAAATATCAAATAATATACTAAATTTAAAAATTGACATTCATTTCAAATTTGACATGATGCATAGAACTAATAATTATGTTATTAATATAACTTGAACTTACAATTATACTCATTTTAATATCAGTAAAATTGTAAGTTAACGTTTTTGGAGAAAATGCTGTGGTACAGTTTATTATCGCTTCTCCTGTACTTGCGCTTAGGAAGCGGCAGTAAAATGATGTAACGTCAACATTTACCTGTTAAGAAATCGGAAGAAATAGAAAAAAATACAATATCAAGTGATATAAATATCCAAAGATAAATGAATGATTTTTGACTTTTGTTACGAAAGATGATTTAAAAAGTCGGAAAATTTTCGATGAAAGACTAATATGAATCTGAAGAACTGTTTTTTTTATTTATATTATATCAAATAAAAGACTTGACATAATGCTTTGAAGACTATCGGCTCAATGCACACATACATAACAAATATCGGATGTCAAGCCACAAAGGGGTTCTTAGATTAAATTCCTAGCTTGCAACGAGATAGTGCGGTTTTGTCGATGTCGACAAATGCGTTGTTTGTTGTCGATGTCGAAAAGTCTTTCTTGGCAAAATAAACTATTTGCTGGCTATAGTTCTTTAAGTGTGCGTAAAGTTAAAGATTATTTAATCAGTTAATTTACCACATAATCATAACATTGCGGATAGATAGTTAGGTATCGACAAATGTGGATGGGTTTTTATTAATATCGACACGTGTGTTGTTTGCCGCTCTCTTCCATGCTGGTCTGGGAGAAAAGAAAAAACTTAGAATGTACCAGCAGCTTCTCTTCCGCGCAGATCGTAAAAGCCGATCGAGGGAATGGGCGAAAATGCGAACCATGTAAACAGGCGATGCGGCTAGCAACCCATCATTGATTGATTGCTTTTCCATCTTCTTGCCCACCATGACGCTAAAAGTGGCTCTGCATACTCGTAGAGCCACAAGACCCAAAATGCTCTGTCAGCCCTATTAGGGACAAAGACGTGATTATATGTATATATGTATGTGGTGCTCAGCGCAGAGCATTTGAGTCAACAAAGTGGTACAATTTTTTTTTAATTTTTTTTTGTACAGATTACGCTCGCTACAGAGCAGATGTAATCCTAGATGTTACGATGCAAAGTTTATGAGAATCACGATGTTTACGACTGCCAGTATTGTAATGTCGTTTTACTAAGCATATTTGATGATATTGATATTTTCTCCGTGTCTTTTCTTTATAAGAATATACGTGTTTAAGAATATTGCTTGCTCGGTCGACATCAAAGCTATACTTTATTTCAATTTTTTATTGTAAGGTAGAAATTTTGTAATTATAATTTTTTTATTTTAAGAATAGTTCTAAGTTTTAGAGATAGTTTGTTTTTTATTAATGTCATTCTAGATAATGGACTTTAATAATTTTATCAATATAACTTTATTTACATGGCTTAAAAAAAACTTAAGGGTGGATTCAGTGTAAGATACTGAACAACTTACTGAATCCCAAGGAACGTATATCGACATATGAAAAATAAATTATAATCACCTACACACTTCACTTTTGTACATTATTTGAATTGAATTGGTTGGCAATTGTCATAAGTTTGTTGCCCTGATCTGTAGATGTCGCTCTTGTTCTATCTAATTGCATGCTCCAATTCATTGGTAATACTACCTAACATTAAGATTTATATTATGTTAATTTTAATATTTTTCCCTTAATTATTATTGCGGTCTATTATTTTTTTTGTTAACTTCAGTAGTCAGTACTTATTTCCGTGACGTCAACAAGGTTCCAACGGAAGACTAGCGCTGGCAGTCCCTACAGCCAGCACATGCTGAGTTGGATCCTCTTTGAGGTACACCACAATTAGTTTATTTTTAATTTTCTTTTTGTGTTATATATTTTTTGTGTCATATATTTTTTGTGTTTGTATCTCAAATAAATCATTTTAATATTTTATTATTATTATTACCTATCATTAGAAAATCCAGTAAATTTTTAACACTATCACACTTCACACTAATCTATACATATAATAAAACAGAAAAAAAAGTGTGTCTGTACATTAAATATAGTACCTGGGTGACCGAGCTTTGCTCGGTCGGTTACATCTCAAACATTAACTTTTTTTTTTTAAACTTGTCTAAAAACAGTACAAAATAAAAAATTATATATAAACTTGAACATAAAAAAAAACAAAAGTAAGTCACCGAGTGGGATTCGAACCCGTAACACTCGTTCTAGCGGTCAGCATCCTTAACCACTGAGCTAAGCCGATGGCGGCCGGCGCGCCGAAATTAGCGACCATATTCTGCGTGTAAAGAAAAACGCATGAAAACTCGAAAACACGCGTTTTCCCAAACATAAAACTAATCTAGATCGATAGTTTACCCCCGAAAACCCCCATATACAAATTTTCAGCGAAATCGTTAGAGCCGCTTTCGAGATCACAGAAATTTATAAATAAATATATATACATATATATATACATACAAGAATTGCTCGTTTAAAGGTATAAGATTTCCAAAAAAAATATTGGGGGCGATGGAGACGTAGTAATAAAGTAAGAATTTAAAAAAAATGTCGGTCTGTTTGTCTGTTTGTCTGTTTGTCTGTTTGTCTGTTTGTCTGTTTGTCTGTTTGTCTGTTTGTCTGTTTGTCTGTTTTTCTGTATGTCTGTTTGTCTGTTTGTCTGTTTGTACACGCTAATCTTCGGAAATACTGGACGGATTCGAATGAAACTTTTTTTGTTATATAGCTATTAAGCCTGGGCAACATATAGGGTATAAATGATTTTGGAAAATGGAACGCCTGATGCAGAACCATAATGGTCCAGCTAAACTATAAGAGATATAAAAATGTCGCCTTAGTAAAAATTGTTCAGCCTGATGAGCATATTCCAGGGACATAAAGTCCACGCGAACGAAGTCGCGGGCTTCGGCTAGTATTGTATAAAGGTAAAAGTTTGTGAGTCGTGTGTTTATGTTTGTAACTTCCTTACGCGCAAATGGTTAGACCAATTTGGATAAAATTTGGTATTTTTGGCAAAATTTTATCAAAATTGGATTAACACCCTGGATTAACACATAGGCTACTTTAACTGCGGGTAACACCGCAGGGCACAGCTAGTCTCTTCATATTTTGTACTTACAGCTAAATACGTAATCATAAGGCCCACATTGTGGTAGATAAGTGGTTACCACACGCGATATCTGGGGTGCTACAT
Source organism: Acrobasis consociella (assembly GCA_963555685.1). NCBI lineage: Eukaryota > Metazoa > Arthropoda > Insecta > Lepidoptera > Pyralidae > Acrobasis > Acrobasis consociella. The sequence goes on from OY743106.1 coordinate 5,006,022, forward strand.
GCAAGCTTCTGACCCTCTGAATTTCTTCATACGCCCTTTTACAAGCTCATGTTTCTTGATTATTCTGGATACAACACTGGATTACTCGTCTATCTTTAGGTCTAAAAGCCCTTTGTATCTATTCATTGGCAGTGCAGTAATCTAATTGAATAGCACGGGTGCTGATTGCAAATCCTAGGAGCTAGACACTAGATCCTAAACGTGACTAGATAGCTAATTGAATTTCTAGGTGCTAATACTGCGTATTGTGTTGCTTACTCTGGTGTTACTTACTCGTGGTACTTATGATGTCTGTCTGGATAGTAGCAAGTGGAGGTCCATGGTGCCTGCCTGATTCCCTTGTGAGAAATAGGCGTAATAATATTTATTTATTACCATCATCATGTCATGATTATCTATATATGTATTTATTTTAAAATATAGTATCGTTAAGTTCGTATCCCATAACACAAGTCTCGAACTTACTTTGGGGCTAGGTCAATCTGAGTATTTGTCTTTATATATTTATTTACTAAGTTATTATCATATCAGCTGCAGGAAGTCTACTGCTGGACAAAGGTCAATACAATATTTATGTATGTAAGGTATTTATGACGCAAATTTGGAAATTGTATGTACCGTCGAGTGAAGAGCAATCAAATTTGCATTTTTATGAAAATACTTCGTGTTGAAATATTGTCATTTCCTTTTTTTGAACTTGGCTCTGACACGCTGCTGTGTGTGTCTAGATTCCATACTTAGGTGTTAGAGGCCCGCCTCGGTTTTGTACGCGTATATACTGCACATGCAAACTTTCCACGAATGCTCTACATGGTAGTGAAAACTGCATCAATATTAGCCCAGAAGTTTCTGAGTTTATCGAGTACAGTACAGACAGATATATATTAACCCACGGTCTTGCTTTTAAAGCATGGGTGATAATATTGTTAAAAAAAAAATAACAACAATTTTTGACGTCTAATCTCTTACACATTTTGGATTGAATAGACATTTTTGACGTTCCGTACTGAAAAAAACTGTAATACATACATACTATCACGTCTTTATCCCTAATGGGGCAGACAGAGCATTTTGGGTCTTGCGGTTCTATGCAGAGCCCAGGGCCACAAGACCCAAAAGCCACTTTTAGCGTCATGGTGGGCGAGAAGATGGAAAAGCAATCAATACAGTGATGGGTTGCTAGCCGCATCGCCTGTTAACATAATTTGCATTTTTGCCCATTCCCTCGATCGGCTTTTACGATCTGCGTGGGAAGAGAAGCAGCTGGTACATTCTAAGTTTTTTTATTTCTCCCAGACCAGCATGGGAGAAACTGTAATAGAAAGGGATTAAATAAGATTTTGTACTTTTAAATACTTTTATTAACAATAAGTACAATATGTCTTCAAAAAATCTTTCATTAGAGTAAATACACCAATTTAAAAACTAAAAAATAAATGTCGTATAAAGGAGCAATTTGCATTTCGCCATTTCACGGGCCGTGCAATTCGGCGTATAGGCAAACAAACTCAATGTCAATACTAAAACGAATTCGTACGGAACAGCCAATATTTTTATTTGTATTGGCTGATGTAGGGTTTCCGTTTTTTTAAGTGTTTTTTATTGCTGATCGTATGAAATATTAGGCCTTGTTTTCTACCTAACAAATACAAACCATTTTGAGACGACCTCCGAGGAGTAGTGATCACCATCGCCACCGCCACCCGAGGTTCGATCCCCCGGCGGCGGGTCTACCGCCTAACGTGATTGCTTTCGCTACGTCTATAGTTTATGACGTCATCCCGCCATTTCGAACCGCCTAGCAAAGCGATATTGCCTTCACATGTACTCTGTGGACCAAGACAATTTGAAAGCAATGAACGAATGATAAAGGTATGTATTTGACAGCTAGACCTTACCGCCTAAAAATACAAGATGGCCGCATTGCTTTCACCAAAGCTAGACTATCTGTCATGATAGCTGTTGCTCCCAGCTTACTGCTTTCGTAACAATATCATAATTATTTAAGATTTTATTATCTTTTGTTTCGTATTAAGTTACATTTTTTTCTAGTTTTGAGATTTAGAAATTAATTAATTGTGTTTACTGCTTCTGGTTGTGGTTTTTGTGAGAAAAGGTGCGAATGCTTTTGCCGGTTGAAGCGGAGGAGGAAAGGCAGAAAGAGATGCTGACGCTGCGAAGACGGCAGCTGCAGGAGAACAGCTTGCCCATGGTGCTGCCGGAGCGGACGTTTGTCGATAATTTCGGTTTAGGAAAGGACAACATCCGCGCGTTTTGCGAGAACTTGATGCCTTTGTTACACCCTTGCAAAGAACAACTAGCAAGCCAAGCTAGAGGTTAAGGTACCTATTTATTGATCAAATAAAATGTTTACGTTTATTAAACCACTTGGTAGATTTCTTTCTTATGCCTTTGAACTGTTGTTACAGATTCTGGCTGCATTACAATTTCACGCTAGTGGGGCTTCCCAAAAGAGTGGGCAATGATTTTAGTCTCTGTCTATCGCAGACATCTTTATCTGATTATCTGGCAGAGGGGACATGCATGCCCTCAACCAATGAACCAGTATCAAGAAGGTTTGTATAGTTTAGCTTCTGTACCTACTCATAAAAGTTAAGTCAAAATACATTTACCTACATAAGATTTTTTTGCAGATTCAGTAAATGCTTGGGGTCATAGGTTGTATTGGTAGCACTCACATCGCTATCATTTGACCTAAAGACCTTAGGAAAGCAAGTATCAAGAATGAATTGAGGAGGGAAGAACAAGACTGCGGGACTAAAGGGATTTCGATTATGATGTAAAGCAATTATTGTTTATTATTAATCTAAGAATTCAATTGTTGTTTATCGATCTGTATCTACTGTTAAACATGCCAATAGTTCAACAAACCAAACTGTATCTACTGTAACGGAAACAAGAGCAACAGACAATCTAATATAACTTTATGTAAAAATAAAAATCTTTCATAATATTATATGTATATTTTTAAAAAACCTTCTAGTAAGTAGTATTATTTATAATAGTCCAGTATTTATTAAGATAAATGGGTTTAACTTTACTAGAGGTGCTGAGATAGACAGGTCAAAAAAAGGAAATTTTAATATGGTATAATAATCCAAACTTTTTTCCATGGATTTTAAGAGGATATAGGTAATCTGAATTTGTATCACTAAACTATTGTAGTCAATTGGCTTCTCTATTCCTGCCATCTATTGTTTGCGCACTATCTTGGAGTGGGAATGAGAACTATTGCAATAATGACTGCTGCTTGCCTGCCCCTTGGGGGATTACTTACAATTATAAATAAATAGAAGTGAATGACACATGAACTTGTATGTTTTATAATATTTATTAAGTATATAATTCCCTATTTTCCAACAACTCAAATCAGATATAGAAAGCACCGTGAATGTTTCTCTGAGATGTTCGGTTTGCCTCTGTCCTTTCTCCCTCCTGCACCAACCGTGTCTGCTCCAACTTAGAGCCTCGCCTCTTTGTATTGGGATGGGGAATCATCTAAGCCGATCTGGAAAATAACAAGAAAATTGTTAATTAATTAGCTATGGTTCCCATTATCAAATTTTTTTCAGAAATCATGTAGCCTACTAAATCAACCTACCTAGAAAGAATGAGAGTAGAAAAGTGTGAGTAGAAAAAATGACAATAAATATTATAATAATAAAAAATAGAGAATAACATACATCAACCTCGATATTGACATTAGCATTCCCCATAGTCTCTGCCTACCCCCATGGGAAAACAGGCGTGAAAATATGTATGTATGTATAACATTTGGACTCCCATGAGGGACAGTAATCTTTGGTTGTCTTTGGGAGTCAAAATGCCATCCTATGTGCCACTGCCATGTTGTCGCATGAGTGACCCCTTCCTCTTGACCTTACATTTAAGGTAACTCCAGTACTAAAGCAAAACACAGACTGCGATTAGTTCAGTCCTCACCTCACTCCACTTTAAAAAGACACAACAAATAGAAGTGTCGTACTGAAGCTTTGTTGTAAGTAATTATAAAAAGTTAATTCTACTTTTAACTGTGATAAAGTATTACTCACTTGCCGCCACTCCTTGGCAGTCTTGGAGCCAATGCCTCTAATTGCTTTTAGCCGGGAGGCCAATTCCTCCGACTGGCAATTTTGCTTTGCGTGTGAAAGTCCTTAGGTCCCCCTGGCTAGCAATGGTCTCCATCCACACCACCAACTCTTAACTGTACGGCCGAGATTTTCCTTTTTGCTGAAATACGTTAAAAGAAACTAAAACACCATAAAACTAAGGCTTCTTATCTTTCGTAAAACCTACAGTTCAAAAAGGAAACTATTTTGAATTTCATTTACAGAGTAGTAACATATACTGACTTAAATTGACTTTATACCAGAGGATAACACTTACCTACATATTTTGAAACTTATCGAACACGAAGGATAACATAAGTCACAACACAAACACAAGTAATAATCACGAAGATAAGTAGAGGTTATAATGAATTCAACAGCTGTTTGACAATCGCCAACGCGTTTTGTTTTAAAACTTTTTTATATTTCATTTTAAAATTGTCGATTTTTATGTACTAACAACTCAAATTATCTACAATAATTTAAAAAAAGATGTTTCATATAAAATGTAGTCATTTAAAAATAAATCTTCTATTTATATTCAATTAAAAACATAACATAATTTTACACCAATATTGGCAAACAAAACGCAAGACAATCGTTCATTCACGATAGCTATCGCGATAGCAAGGGCTCGGTAATTTTAGGCGGTCACTCAAAGCTATAGCAATGCCAACAAGATTGCTATCGCAATCGCTATGGCTACGTCTATCGCCTTGAGTTAGGCGGTAGACCCGCGGGTCTACCGCCTAACGCGATTGCTTTCGCTACGTCTATAGTTTATGACGTCATCCCGCCATTTCGAACCGCCTAGCAAAGCGATATTGCCTTCACATGTACTCTGTGGACCAAGACAATTTGAAAGCAATGAACGAATGATAAAGGTATGTATTTGACAGCTAGACCTTACCGCCTAAGAAATACAAGATGGCCGCATTGCTTTCACCAAAGCTAGACTATCTGTCATGATAGCTGTTGCTCCCACCTTAATGCTTTCGTAACATTATCATAATTATTTAAGATTTTATTATCTCTTGTTTCGTATTAAGTTACATTTTTTTCTAGTTTTGAGATTTAGAAATTAATTAATTGTATTTACTGCTTTTCGTTGTGGTTTTTGTGAGAAATGGTGCGAATGCTTTTGCTGGTTGAAGCGGAGGAGGAAAGGCAGAAAGAGATGCTGACGCTGCAAAGACGGCAGCTGCAGGAGAACAGCTTGCCCATGGTGCTGCCGGAGCGGACGTTTGTCGATAATTTCGGTGTAGGAAAGGACAACATCCGCGCGTTTTGCGTGAACTTGATGCCTTTGTTACACCCTTGCAAAGAACAAGTAGCAAGCCAAGCTAGAGGTTAAGGTACCTATTTATTGATCAAATGAAATGTTTACGTTTATTAAACCACTTGGTAGATTTCTTTCTTATGCCTTTGAACTGTTGTTGCAGATTCTGGCTGCATTACAATTTTACGCTAGTGGGGCTTACCAAAAGAGTGGGTAATGATTTTAGTCTCTGTCTAACGCAGACATCTTTAACTGATTGTCTGGCAGAGGTAACCAGATGCCCTCAACCAATGAACCAGTATCAAGAAGGTATGTATAGTTTAGCTTCTGTATCCACTCATAAAAGTTAAGTCAAAATACATTTACCTACATAAGATTTTTTTGCAGATTCAGTAAATGATTTGGGTCATAGGTTGTATTGGTGGCACTCACATCGCTATCATTTGACCTAAAGACCTTAGGAAAGCAAGTATCAAGAATGAATCGAGGAGGGAAGAAAAAGACTGCGGGACTAAAGGGATTTCGATAATGATGTAAAACAATTATTGTTTATTATTAATCTAAGAATTCAATTGTTGTTTATTGATCTGTATCTACTGTAAACTAGTTAAACATGCCAATAGTTCAACAAACCAAACTGTATCTACTGTAACGGAAACAAGAGCAACAGACAATCTAATAACTTTATGTAAAAATAAAAAACTTTCATAATATTATATGTATATTTTTTTAAAACCTTCTAGTAAGTAGTATTATTTATAATAGTCCAGTATTTATTAAGATAAATGGATTTAACTTTACTAGAGGTGCTGAGATAGACAGGTCAAAAAAAGGAAATTTTATGGTATAATAATCTCAACTTTTTTCCATGGATGTTAAGAGGATATAATCTGAATTTGTATCACTATTGTAGTCAATTAGCTTCTCTATTCCTGCCATCTATCGTTTGCGCACTATCTTGGGAGTGGGAATGGGAACTATTGCAATAATGGCTGCTGCTTGCCTGCCCCTTGGGGGATTACTTGCAATTATAAATAAATAGAAGTGAATAACACATGAATTTGTATGTTTTATAATATTCATTAAGTATATAATTCCCTATTTTCCAACAACTCAAATCAGTTATAGAAAGCACTGTAAATGATTCTCTTGAGATGTTCGGTTTGGCTCTGCTGTCCTTTCTCCCTCCTGCACCAACCGTGTCTGCTCCAATTTAGAGCCTCATCTAAGCTGATCTGGAAAATAACAAGAAAATTGTTAAATAATTAGCTATGGTTCCCATTATCAATTTTTTTTTCAGAAATCATGTAGCCTACTAAATCAACCTACCTGTAGAAAAAATTACAAGAAATAATATAATAATAAAAAATAGAGAATAACATACATCAACCTCGATATTGACAATAGCATTCCCCATAGTCTCTGCCTACCCCCATGGGAAAACAGGCGTGAAAATATGTATGTATGTATAACATTTGGACTCCCATGAGGGACAGTAATCTTTGGGAGTCAAAACGCCATCCTATGTGCCACTGCCATGTTGTTGCATAAGTGACCCCTTCCTCTTGACCTTACATTTAAGGTAACTCCAGTACAAAAGCAAAACACAGACTGCGATTAGTTCAGTCCTCACCTCACTCCACTATAAAAAGACACAACAAATAGAAGTGTCGTACTGAAGCTTTGTTGTAAGTAATTATAAAAAGTAAATTCTACTTTTAACTGTGATAAAGTATTACTCACTTGCCGCCACTCCTTGGCAGTCTTGGAGCCAATGCCTCTAATTGCTTTTAGCTGGGAGGCCAATTCCTCCGACTGGCAATTGGAGGCTTGCTTTGCGTGTGAGTCCTTAGGTCCCCCTGGCTAGCAATCCAATCCATCCACACCACCAACTCTTTAACTGTGCGGCCGAGATTTTCCTTTATGCTGAAATACGTTAAAAGAAACTAAAACACCATAAAACTAAGGCTTCTTATCTTTCGTAAAACCTACAGTTCAAAAAGGAAACTATTTTGAATTTCATTTACAGAGTAGTTACATATACTGACTTAAATTGATTTTATACCAGAGGATAACACTTACCTACATATTTTGAAACTTATCGAACACGAAGGATAACACTAGTCACAACTCAAACACAAAAATATTTATAAATACGTAATAATCACGAAGATAAGTAGAGGTTATAAACAATTCAACAGCTGTTTCACTGTTTGACAATCGCCAACGCGTTTTGTTTCTTAATTATTATTATTTTTCATTTTAAAATTGTCGATTTTTATGTACTAACAACTCAAATTATCTACAAAAATTAAAAAAAAAGATGTTTCATATAAAATGTAGTCATTTAAAAATAAATCTTCTAATTGTATTCAATTAAAATCATAACATAATTTTACACCAATATTGGCAAACAAAACGCAAGACAATCGTTCATTCACGATAGCTATCGCGATAGCAAGGGCGCTGTAATTTTAGGCGGTCACTCAAAGCTATAGCAATGCTAACAAGATTGCTATCGCAATCGCTATGGCTACGTCTATCGCCTTGAGTTAGGCGGTAGACCCGCCGGTCAGAGCAAGTTGTAAAATGACCTTTTTCAAATTGTTCTGGGTCTGGGATGTTTATCTATATATGTATTTGTTACACAATATAGTATCGTTGAGTTAGTATCCCATAACACCAGTCTCGAACTTACTTTGGGGCAAGCTATATTTTTTTTTCATGTGTTCAAATGCCAAAGTTCAAATTTCAGAACGTATATAGTTCTGTAACGCGGTTCGCGACATCAGTTTATAGGTGAAATAGTAACATAAAGTAAAAACGTTACGTTTACGTTCAGACGTAGTTTGCATATTATCGTCAAGCACTTTGCCGTCGAATTCGAATCCGAATTACCCCCAGAACTCCCCACAAGGTGTGCCAACCCCACTTTTTTTGGTTCTTGTACTTTTTATGTAAAAGTGCAATATAAGTAATGTAGTCTAGACTTCTTGTGGTGGATGTCGGATTTTTCAACGTAGCTCAATGACTTATCTAGTCACAACAATTCATTATTAACTTACTAGTGTGCAAGTTTCCTCACCATGTTTTCTCTTCACCGAAATCACTCGTGTTTAACAAATGCAGAGCATTTTAGCCAGTGCTAAACAGCTTGGCCGCTTGATCGCTAATAAAGTTACTTTCATGTAAATTTATAATTAGCCCCCGACAAAAAAGAGGGGTATTAAAAGTTTGACGTTAATGTCTGGCTGTTTGTCTCTGGCGTCGTAGCTCTCTAACGGGTGGATCGATTTCTATGCGTTTTTAACGTATAAGCAAGTTCCCTTACGTTGATACTCAGCTATATATGTTTAATGAAGTCTGTTCTGCCGTTTAAAATGTATTGGGGTTTAACGCTTGAAAGACGGGGTTTTAAGCGGTGATAATGGCGATACGAATGTTAATCCCACTTAAGAGTCCCCTTACCCTAGACCAAAATTCAACTTTCCATACAAACGTAGTCTACGTTTTATTTCAAAACGACATGTCCGATTTCGACAAAATTTTGTAATTTCAAAGATATTGCAATTATCTAGGTTTCCAACGGTAAAAATATGAACTTGAAATAGAATATAGTGTTATTTATCATTTTTGACCATCAGTATGGGAAACTTCTTAATCGTTATAGTTTCTTTCCAGTTCATAATTTTACAGTAGGAACCAGTTATAAACCCAGATAATTGCAATTTCTTTACAATTACCAATTTTTAGCGGAATCTGACATGTGGTTTCGAAATTAAACGTAGACTACGTTTGTATGGAGAAGTCTAGGGTAAAGGGACTCTTAACATCGGTATGAATTCGGTTCCACCACTCATCACTAGATGGTCGAGGTATTATTTTTTTAGTTTGCCTGGCAAATAAACTCGCGCGGACAGTAAGAAGCGCATAATTGCAATGAAGTCAACTGTGTCTAAATGATTTGTTAAAACGATATTAAAAATTCTTAGCAATGGCATACCCGTTCATATTTAGATTTTAGGTACCAATCTAAAACAGTTAGCTAATTCGAAGCACTAATTACTATAGTTAATTGGTTTGACACCGAATTTTCGCCATAATTCGACAAGCGAGCGCTGAAATAGCGGTAATGAGGAAATCTTTTTTAACGAGAAATAAGTTTTGTCATTAAAATTTCTTTATTTTCCTTCGTTTACATCGTAAGTTTGTTGTATATTCTAAATCTTTGTTTTTTTATTATTTTTTTTAATTTTGGCTCGACCCTGTTGCGTATTTAGCCAGGCTCAAGTTAATTAAACGTGGAAACAATCGATGTGAAATAAAAATATATATCTTATATACAATCAAAGGTTGGTAATAGGTCCTTTGATTGCTTTAAGGGAGCTTCTGGCGACAAATCTATACGAGTCCACTGGTTTTCATAGCCGATTGAGTGGCGGACGGCGCCTAAAGACGCCCACCGCAGTCCGCAAATTAATATCACTACAGCCGCACTATGACTGTTCACTTTAAATATTTTACATATTGTCCATGAGAATGATCATTTATAACACCAAACTACACCAATTTCATATTATAAAGTCCACTAGAATCAATTTGCAAAACAATTTAAAGCAAACTCCAACTGAACCCCTTGACTTCCCGCCAAAAAACTCTAAATCTTTGTTATTTTGTGATGTTTTTATGATGTTTGTCATTGATTTTGGGTTTTTTGACATACATCGCATCCATAGACATAGATTTTTTTCTCTCTAAATCTATGGTTGCATTAGAAAACTTTTTGGAGTTTTTGGCGGGAAATCAATGGATACAGCTGGGGTTTGCTTTAAATTATTTTGCAAATTGATTCTAGTGGACTTCATAATATGAAATTGGTGCATGTTGGTGTTATAAATGCTCATGCTGGTGAACAATACCTATGTTAAACAGTAAAAGTGGGCAGTAATAGCACGGCTGTATACATACATACATACTATCACGTCTTTATCCCTAATGGGGCAGACAGAGCATTTTGGGTCTTGCGCTTCTATGCAGAGCCCAGGGCCGCAAGACCCAAAAGCCACTTTTAGCGTCATGGTGGGCGAGAAGATGAAAAAGCAATCAATACAGTGATGGTTTGCTAGCCGCATCGTACGGCTGTATGCTGTACTTATATTTGTTTAGCGGATAAAGGTGGTCTTAAGACGCCGTCCGCCACTCGATCGGCTATGAAAACCAGCGGACATGTCGCCAGAAGCTCCCTTCACAAACTGTCATAGAAGTATATTAATATTGTTGTAGTTTATGTATGGTTTATAAATATAACCTATTTATGTATATTGTGTGTAGGTTTATTAATACTTACATTAGATTATATTATTTATCTTATGTAAGTATGTGCATATATTCATATGTATAGATTTATTGTAAAATTTGTTCCAAATACTAATTTCGCCCAAAATTTGCTTTTATCAGCACCACCTGTAGGTTGACTGGTAGAAAAGGCTTGGGCCTTAAGTCCGCCTGTTATATTTTTGTAATAAAGTTTAATAAATAAAAATAAAAAATAAACCTTTGATTGAACTGAAGGACAGGAAGAAAGTATGGAAGAAATAAAGATAGGCTCAAAATCAGAGAACTTTGATTAGTCTTAAATTATCTTCATGGTAGACTTCTATGACCTAAATTGGAATAGAAGCATTATTAAGAATAGTTTTTAGGGTCCGTACCCAAAGGGTAAAAACATAATCTTATTACTAAGACTCCGCTGTCCATCAGTATGTCACCAGCCTGTATCACAGATGATGTATTTCTGTTGCCGCTATAACAACAAATACTAAAAACAGAGTAACATAAATATTATATATAACATAAATATATCTGCCTTCGTGGTGTACTGGTTAGGGCGTTCGGCTCATACCCGGAGCTCGCGGGTTCGATTCCCGGCGGGGGCAACGACTTTGTGTTGTTGTCCTAGTTTGGTTAGGACATTGCAGGCTGATCACCTGATTGTCTAATAAGTAAGATGATCCGTGCTTCGAAGGGCACGTTAAGCTGTCGGTCCCGGTCACTGTCTTTGACATTGGTCGTTACCTAAAAAACCATGTCAGAGGCCTTTAAAAACTCTGACACTAGTGTTAGTCACTAACACACACGACAAGAAGAAGAAGAAAAAGAAATAAATATTTAATTGTAAAAATTCGCATTTTGATTTTTTTGTCGATAATGATACAGAACATTTCGTGAGCGAGTCTAACTTGCACTTGGCTGGTTATTTAAAGTGCTTTCAAATCTCGGAAGCCAGATTTTGTTAATTGGTTTCAAACCACGTAAGTCAGATTTACAATCTAACATAGAAAACCAAATTTTTCCTCTGACTTAACCAGGGTTTACCAAAATAAAACAATTTCGAACTTAAACCGTCTCTCCTGAATATATCTCCAGCTTAATCCTGAATATAAAACACACGTCGCCCTAATCCCTTGTATTATTTACCGCTACCATAAGTCACCCCTAAGCAAAACACTTCCCATGTTCCCACTGCCTGATTTATGTTAAAACTTTTCGGTAAATGTTTGATATTTTTGTATTCGAACCCTGCGTGGACTGCAATTGTTTTTGTTACTATTGTTAAAACCTATTTAAGGGTCGTTGTTTGAGAAACCCCAGTTAGAGACAAGTTTATTGGCTAGGCATGTTTAAAAAAAGACTTTTGATGATTTCCAATTCATTCGATACTAGTACCCGAAGATAATTAAGAAAAAACTTCGTAACGTGTTTTAGTTAAATTAATCATCAAATAATGAGTAGCGGTACATGGGTAATAGAAATAAAACTAAACTACAAGATAAACTTATACAAAAAAAAATGACATCTTATTTTAGCAGAACTTAATATTCCAATCGGTGTTAAGTGGAATAAATATCTGAAGCGCCATCTATTATTTGCCAGGAGAATTACAAAAAACCCCGACTTTTAAAAACTATCAGAAAATTTAAAAAAAAACCCGACTGACTTTTAAGCGTTAACTCCCAATTACCGGCTTAACCGATTTTCACCAAACATAGCTAAGAACCACCGCAAAGGAACATGCTTTCACGTAAAAAACCGCATCGACATCGGTCAATCTGATCGAGAGTTACGATGCTACAGACAGACACACAGACAGAAAATTAGCGTCAAACTTATAACACTCCTTTTTTTGTAAGGGGTTAATTATAAATGTACATAAATGTAACTAGAAAGGCAGGCTGACAGACAAATATGAGCTTCAAACCTAAAACACCCCCCTTTTCTATACAGGGTTAAAGAACAACTACACAGCAAAACAATCAACAACCCAGGGCCCTACTAACAAACTACAACTAAACTAAATCTTTTATCCCGAAACTCTTTAGAAGTAAATGTCGTAGTTTGCAACTCCCGTAATTGCCGGGATAAATCTTAAGTTCGTGAGGTAAACTGTTAAGTATCTTTTAATTGCTTGTCCGTTTGTTTGCGTAAGGGCCCGGGCACACAACGTTGGAAAGCGTTTATTACACTGGAAGGAACACAATGTATCATGTACAAGCTGTACCCACGGGCTTCGCTCCCCGTGGAAATTTCGGGATAACGAGTACCCTATGTCCTTCCCCGAGTCTCAAACTATATCCATACCCAATTGCATCCAAATCGGTTCAGTAGTTGAAGCGTGAAGACGTAACAAACAAACAAATATACAAACTCACTTTCGCGTTTATAATATTAGTAGGATAGGATAGGATAGTAATCATTTTTACTATTGCCAATAAACAGAAGTAGCTTTAAAGTACATGCTTTTTCGCGTGACAGGTATATTGTATTTTTAGTGTGGATAGAAAGGTTTTTCGAAGTGTTTCTTTTGGGAAAAATGCGACTGGCAATCTAAGATCGGGGAACATTTTCGATAGATGAAAATCTTTTGGTATCGAAACCGACCAGAAAATTCGTCCCTTAGTCATCTCTTACGACATCTCAAGAAGAGATGTTCATGGAAGTAGACTTTAGGTACTGATATCATTCTTAATTAATAGTTATGATGACAATTTATTGTATCCTAAGTCCACGTATCTTAATCATCATCATCATAAGGTATTTTTGCCTCCACTGCAGGAGCACAATTCTCTCTGTACTACTAAAGCCATACTTGGACGGAGCAGCCAGAGGATTTGGCCTACACTCTCCACGCTGGTCAGACGGGTTGGAGAGGTTTCATTGATGTTAAGCTTTGTTTAGCTTGTATTTCCTAAGTCGCCTTCTACGACATCTACGGGAGAACTTGGAGTAGTCCTATTCTACTCTGCCGGTAACCACACAGCAAAACTGTTGTTCGTTTTGACCTAAATATTGTATACTGGACTGGCCAGGGAGTATCACACGGAGTGAAGTGTAAATCGTATTTTACTGTGCAGTCAAAACGTGGCAAAGCACTTCAAAAAATTTTAGTCAATTTTGTCAGACCTGTGTAACATTGTGATACTAAGTGAGCACTTAGTAAACTCAAGAAGCGTCGCGTTTAATTTCTAATATAGAGCCAAGGTCTGCTCTTACACTTAACTGATAAGTCTGCGTGATAAGTTCAATTACTGCCTGTCTTCTTGTGTTTTGCTCCAAGGCTAACTTATAGGATCATCTTTGAGTGCTTTGTTTAAAGCTAGAGAAGATTCTAGGTATTTTTGTAGTGAGTGATTTTAATTAAAAATATAAACTGATAGATATATAACTTTTAATTGACCTAAGTAAATCAAATTGTCCAAGTACCATAGTTTTATGATTCTTTAGCAAATACCTTGTTATTGTTTTCAACGTAAAAAATGTTTTCACCTTGCCATATCCCCATACAGGGTCGGCCCCCCTAATACTTTTGCGCCATTCTTGGCGGTTTTGAGTCATTTCTGGGCTTATACCCAACGTCTTTAAATCGTTGGAGATGGTTCGACTCCAGGTAGTAGGAGGGCGTCCTCTTTCTCTCTTCCCCTCCTGTATGTCCATTACTTTACGAGTCAACGTAAAAAAAATATAATTTTTTTCAATGTAAGAAATTGCAGGCTAATGTAAGATTTACTTATTTATACATGTACGTACGTACATACAAATTTGCTTTTCCATTCGTAATATAAAATTCCATAACAAAGAAATAAACAAAAAAGTTATTACCGAATGGTCGCAAAAGCAAATAGTCTTTCTAGAAACTTGTCTAAAATTTAGAGATATTATTTCTTATAAAAGACTTGGTTTAGACCTACCAATAGACGAAAGTTTGGTTTTAGTGAAAATTTGTCTGACAAAATGTTTTATTTTCTTTAACTTTCTTTTTAAATTATGGGTGCATGAATACTACTAAGAAACATAATAATCTTCTTATCGAAATATGAAAAAAAATGTTTTTGAAATAGAATGAACATAGCCGATCGTTGTGGAATGTCTTTATTTCGTTTTGAGATGTATTCAATCTCTTCATAAAAAAGTTACAGTGAATTTTATTTGTACTTATTTTAAACCCTACTTCGCTAAACCTAAGACTAAATTCTATTAGCATTAAGTCCGCCGTTTACACCATATTGTTTTTGTACATGAAATTTAAATAAATAAACCGCACAGAGAAAAATATCAAAGCACTAAGATTTTTCAAAGTGTTACGTGCTTTTCGGTGCGTTGTGTATGTACACGTATTCAGAATTATTTAGCAGATCCTTCAGATCTCTTGAATAGAAGAAAAATGCTAGGCTTTAAGCACTTTATCCTTTTTATATTTTTGACACTGATTTATAACTTGCCATGTCTGTTATATAACTTAAATTAATCTTTGAATTTTAAGTGTAGATGAAATATAGTGCAATATGAAATAATTAAGGTCGAACATCTAACAATAAGTTGTTTTAGCCACTTCCATATTTATAATAATCAAATATTAACTAATTCTAGACTCGTCTAAAATTGGTAGGTCAAACAATGTCAGATTTTTAACCGACCTGCAAAAAGGAGGAGGTTATCAATTCTTCGCGATATTTTTTAAAATTCTTGTTTGTTAGATACTTGTAAAGTAATGGTATAGAAATTTTATCTTAATTTGTTGTGTAGTTTAAAGGTGAAGTCATAGTAAAAAAAATATCGTTTAGGCGGCTTGAAAAATTGTACACTAAAAGTACGCTTACAAAAACGAAAAACAAAACTATAACATTAGGTAATGTTCGTTCATTGGCAATTTACATTTTATTAATCTATGACGATATGTATAATTTATAACAGTTACTTTAAATCTACCTTAATCTATAACATAATAGTAATGGATATTATTCGATCAGGCTAATGAGCAAACTGATTGATGCTTCAATTAGATTCATCATTAAGGGGATAATCTTAATAATTACGTATGTACTATACATTTTCTAATATATTATTAAATCCTAAGTAATGATCTTCAATTTCAAATATTATACCTAATAGATTTGAAATAGAGGCGCTTTTGGACTGCATTGTTACACTTGACGTTTCCCCGACTGTACACCTACGTCTGTATTTAAAGTTTCATACAGAAGTTAATAAATTGAATTCAAGGTAATTCTACAAAGTATTGTTTAGAATTCAAACGGATTGTTGTCGGGAGGCACCACGTAAAAATTTTGTGACCCTTAGAAGTTGAAGGTTTAAAATGAAAATAAATAAATATAGACAAGCACATTTTGCTGCTCCTGATGTAGTAAATTATAATTTAGATTAATGAGAATCCCAGTAAATTTAAATTTAAATCTAAAAGCTCATTATCATCATCATCCCAGCCCTTCTTCCGTTCACTGCTGAGCATATAGGCCTCTCTTCGTCGAAGCCACCCATCTCGGTCCTGTCCTGGTCTAAATCTAAAAGCTAAAAAAAAGACGTGTGGCACTCGGGGACTGCCGCGGTAAAGCTATTGCATTAAGGTGGTTCCGTTCGGTCGGTGAATTTTTACAAGGAAGGACGGCAACGTCGCAAACGGACGACGGAGACAAAGCGGCAACCTACATGGTAGGCGGAGTGGGAAGCGTGAGGTTTTTTCGTTACGGAATTTCTGGATTCGGTCCCCGCGCTCAAGGCCCGCGATAGAAGCTATGCAATAGCCTAAAAATAAATATATAACAATAATTACATAAGTGCAAACATACGTACATACTATCACGTCTTTATCCCTAATGGCGCAGACAGAGCATTTTGTATCTTGCGGCTCTGCATACAGAGTCTAGGGCCGCAAGACTTAAAGCCACTTTTAGCGTGTTGGGGGCGAGAAGCAATCAATATAGTGATAGGTTGCTGCCGCATCGCCTATTAACATGATTCACATTTTCGCCCATTCCCTCGATCGGCTTTAACAATCTGCGCGAGAAGAGAATGAGCTGGTACATTCAAAAGTTTTTTTTTTATTTCTCCCAGATGGAAGAGCACATGTATAAATTAATAATGAATTTAAAAACATTGTGATAGATTTCCTTGTTATATTTTCGTCTTTTACTTTGGTCAAACAGTTAATAGGTATTATAAATCGGAAATACTAACAATAAAATGATTTAAATTAGCTTTTAGTAACTGAACCCTCATCAAAACTATCCGATTTCACCCGTCTACCCTCGGACTAAAAATATTAAGTGTACAGGAATGAAATGGGGAAATATTTATTAATTGACCGAGCGAGCGAAGCGAGCGAAGCGTCTCAGTTTTGAGACTAGCCAAAAATTATTTTGTCCGTCTGTCTGTCTGTCTGTTCTCGCCTACAGGTCGCATTTCTTAACTGATTCTCATGAAATTTTGTAAGCAGGTTCAGCAACTAAATAGAATTTTTTTGTCGAGCCAGTTTTTCGAAATTTTTCAAAATGGCGGAAATATGGGGGTTTAAAATTTTAAAACTGTCATATATCCGCCATTTCAAAATATTTTCAAAAATGTCATAAGACTTTTTTGTTGCCATTATGAAAACGATATTTTTTTATTTGAACAACTTTTTTATACGTTATACTTAAACGGGTTTAGGGTGACTCGCGAAGTCTAGCTGACTAAGCCGTGACGAATATACAACACAAACCCTCTTGCAAAATATACTCAAACTATTTACGGTGAATTCAGTCCGGGCTACGGAACAACTTTCTTAAAAATACATATCTTCCCTGGGGTCCACGAAGTAATTTCTCTGAATAACTATTATAGTTATTATTTTGAGTTTCATAAGTAGTTCTACAAATTTTATCATATTTAACCGACTTAAAATAAAAGGGTTTTGCTTATTTTACGATTAGTTTTTTTTTTCAGATTTTGCTTATTTTGATTGATTGTTGGCTTGTTTATTAAATTTAGCAATTTTGTTAAGCGAACTTTCGTTCAATCGCTATCGCTGCTTGTCTGTGCTTCTGTAGTAGTATTAGTAATTATGCTACGAACTAACAAAAGATCAACAGCAATCAAAGCCCGCGAAGTAGCTTTACGAAGAAAGTAAGAAACCAAAATAAGCAGCGGCATAGAGCCATGGCAATACAAATAAACATTTAAACCTGGTTTTTCCAACAACGAGCTGACTTTGACATTTGAAAAATGATGGGTCATTTTTCGGTGAAAGACTACTGGTACAGAACTGAATTTCAGCATCACGGTAGACCTCATATCCATGGGATTGTATGGTCGGAAGGTGCTCCTGACATTTCAGAGCTAGATCGAAAGTCATTTGAAGAAAGGGTTGTGATTGGCAACTATTTTGGAAATTTGGTCACAACCATGAATTCGCATATCGGTAAACCTGCACCAATAATAAAATTCATCCAAATGAGGTACATTATTCTGAAATAATAATTGCGAGGTCTAAGTTCGTGGCGAACTACTAGTAGTTTAATTATTTGTTTTATTACATTTATTATTTTTTTCCTAAGAAACTAATTAGAATTTTGTTTAGTAATTGTTTTATTTTTATTGACCGAGCGAGCGAAGCGAGCGAAGCGTCTCAGTTTCGAGATTAGCCAAAAATTCTTTTGTCCGTCTGTCTGTCTGTCTGTCTGTTCTCGCCTACAGGTCGCATTTCTTAACCAATCCTCATGAAATTTTAAAAGCAGGTTCAGCAACTAAATAGAATTTTTTTGTCGAGCCAGTTTTTCGAAATTTTTCAAAATGGCGGAAATATGGGGGTTTAAAATTTTTAAACTGTCATATATCCGTCATTTCAAAATATTTTCAAAAATGTCATTAGACTTTTTTGTTGCCATTATAAAAACGCATTTTTTTACTTGAACAACTTTTTTGTACGTTATACTTGAACAGGTTTAGGGTGACTCGCGAAGTCTAGCTGACTGAACCGTGACGGATATACAATATACAATACAAATCTTCTTACAAAATATACTGAAACTATTTAAGGGTGAATTTAGTCCGGGTATTGAACAACTTTCTTAAAAATGTGTTGTTCCACGATAACTCTCGCTCGAACCGTAAAACTAATTTTGATGATATGAATGAGTGTAGCAACTATTCATAAAAATTTTAAGTTTATTTGGCATCATAATCGGTTTAGCCGTTTCTGAGATAGGCGCATTTTGGTGAAAATAATTATTGTTCTATAACTTCTGAACCGTTAATCAGATTGGGGTGAAACTTAACTATGACATGTCGTGGGATAGTAGTGCTATATTTATGTATATTGGTTAAAATTAGTTTAACCAGTATTGGAGATATTGTGTTAAAACTTGAAATGTATCAAAAAAATATTACAGTGTTAAAAACAGTTATATCTCAGATGAAGTTGGTAGATGTATTGTATATTCAATACTAAATTGATATCACTAAGCATTCAAAACTTTACAATAAAGGTACCTTTAAGTTGCGTGTAAGTAACTTTCCAACATCACACATATATTTTACAAATATGTCACTAGATGTCGCTGATACGAAAGTAATTTCTCTGAATACCGCTGTGGTTATTATTTTGAGTTTTATAAGTAGTTCTAAAATTTTTTTACTTAACAGACTTAAAAAAAAAAGTATTTTACTTATTAAAAGTAATTTTGATGAGCTAACTTTCCTTCAATTGTTATTCTGTAGTAGTATTAGTAATTATGCTACGAACTAACAAGAGCTCAGCATCAAACATAGCCCGCGAAGTAGCTTTACGTACGTAGAGAGCTAGAAACCAATGAGCAGCGGCAAAGAGTCATGGCAATAAAAATAAACTTTTAAACGAAACCCCATTAATAGTTTTCTGGTTTTTCCAACATAGAGCTGACTTTGTCATCTGAAAAATGATGGGACAGTTTTTGATGAAAGACTACTGGTATAGAACTGAATTTCAGCATCGCGGTAGACCTCATATCCATGGGATTGTATGGTTGGAAGGTGCTCCTGACATTTCAGAGCTAGATCGAAAGTCATTTGAAGAAAGGGCTGTGATTGCCAACTATTTTGGACATTTGGTCACAACCATGAATCCGCATATCGGTAAAGGTAAAAGTCAGGTCCATTATTCTGAAATTTGGGACCATGATGATGATTGTTTCATTAAATAACAGCTTCACTGGACATTAAAATTGCTTTTTAATTATTTAATTATTTAAATAATATTAATTAACGATTATATTTTGGAATAGACAATGCCTCCGCTGCTGGCGTAGGCTCCCAAAAATATCACTATTGGGAACCGGCGGTTATACTGCCTACAGCCGAGATTTAAAACACCGGCTGCCGACGCCAGCATTAAAAATTTGCCGTGAAGTGTAGGTTAGGTTCGTTAGGTTTCCTGTGACCAAAACACGAGTGAGCGACTTACGCTAAGGGCGAAAGTAACACAGCCACAGATAGTGTTATTACCAGCGCCGGCAGCCAAATCGGAAACCAGCGCCAGCAGCAGAGGCACTACCTTTGAAATAATTATCGCGAGGTCTAAGTTCGTGGCGAATTACTAGTAATAACCGGTCTAGTCCGTGTCGGGTTACGCGCCACTAAAAAGTAAAAACGTATGATAACTAATTTTCTACTGAATTTGTGTGAAATGACGATGACGATAAGTTAGTTAAGAAAAAAAACAAGTGTTACTCGTACAACCTTTTAAACATAAAAGATATTATCTCCCATATCCTTGAAATATTTTTTTTCCTTTTTGACATATTTTAACCGAATTCAAATAAGAAGATGGTTATCAATTATTTTATAAAAATCGGTTGTGTAGTTCGGCATTGAATTCGGAACAAGATTTATTTAAAAAAATATATCTTGTTAACTATAGAGTAAGTATTCATTCTGCACTTTCGTTTCTTTTCTCATTGACTAGACAAAAGTGATTGAAAACGAACGTTTCCAATATAACTTCGATAAAGGCTTGTAAGAACTGCGTTTATCTGGAGCCGTAATCGACTTTCTTGTTAACTTCCTTAACATTTATATTATTTACTAGAGGCAACGCGCGGCTTCGCCCGCGTTAACTACTCGAGTGAAGTCGCGGGCGTGATGCAATATAGCCTATAGCCTTCCTCGATAAACTACCTGTCTAATACCGAAATAATTTTTCAAATCGGACCAGTGGTTCCTGAGATTAGCGCGTTCAAACAAACAAACTCTTCAGCTTTATATATAAGTATGGATAAGGACCCTTTTTTTTAACCGACTGTAAAAAAGGAGGAGGTTTTCAATTCAGATGAATATTTGTTTTTTTATGTATGTTCCCAGATTGCTAGTAGAAGACTGTTGTTAACTTTTTTGTTTGAAATGGCTTACTTGTTAGGTGTTCCCTAAGAAATGTTATCAAAATTAGTTGTGTATGTTAGTATTTAGTTTTGAAAAATTATGACTAGTCGATATTGTACGAAAGAAATTGTGTTAATCCGTCTAGTTTTAAAACGAGTTTTCACCAAAAGCGGCCTCTTTCGACGAAAACTCGTTTTAATACTAGGGTTATCAAAAAAACCTTTCAAAGGCTATTCATAAAATAAATTAGACTTCTGTCTAGAGATCAAATTCTTAATTATTACCATAAATAAACCTTTAAACAATTTGTTTCAAATGAGGGCTCCACTGTACCATATCGCCTTAAGTACAATTAAGTGAAAGAAAGCCTATAAAATATAGAGAACGTTTATGATCCTAAAAAAACATAGGTGACTAAGTAATGGTGGTAAATCGTGTATGTTTAATGTAAGGCTTTTCCTTATTGTTTCATATAATGTGTATTGATTCTGAGTAATGTCTGCTGTAGTCGTCATCTATTCAGGTTGCCGTGACTTTATCACGGCTTATGATATCCATTTACTAAATCTCTTTACTGATACTCTTGTTCATCATCATGATCAGGTCTTTTTGTCTCCACTGCTGGAGCACGACCCTCTCTGTACCACCTAAGCCATACTTGGCCAGAGCAGCCAGAGGACTCGGCCTACAATCTCCTCGCTGGTCAGACGGGTTGGAGAGGTCTCATTGATGTTAATAAGCTTTTTTAGCTTGTTTCCTAATTAATAAAAATACATGTAAACATAAGTACTTAAGTTGTTAAGTCAGTCACTTCGGAAGCCAGTCACAGTCGCTATCTAGCTTAGACTCAAAGGCCACTTTTAGCCTGATGGGCATGTACTTGGGAAAGGGATCAAGAAAGCTAGCCACTCGATCAGATTTTACGCGTTAAGATATACTTTCTTAGTATTTTCTTTCACACTTCATTAGGAAATGTATTCAACTTTTAATAGGAATTTATATAAATCTTTATTTTGAAATACACGACAAAATTAACGATATTTACCCATTCATTCACGTAGAATGCCGTATAAAAGATAGCAATCGCAATTTAAGCCACAACTATTTGTCTTTTGACGACACGTAAATAGGATATCGTCAATAGATATTGAAATACCTTCGTACTAGCGATTACAAGAAGCTTAGGTCTGAACAGAGTTTTCATTGTCTGTGCACAAAACACAAATAAATTAAATGTAAATACTCACAAAAAGTGCTTCGCATAATTTGAGACAAATTGTAGTAGGTACCTATGTGCTATTTGACCAACTTTTTATTAAGGTTCCGTACCCAAAGGGTAAAAACGGGACCTTGTTGTAACGTATTAAAATTGTCAAAAAAACAAAAGGCAAAAAATATTGATTTAGAGTTGGATAAAAGTAGAAAAAAAATATGTGTTCATTTTGAATGTCTGCTCTAACACACATAACATGACTGTACATCTAAAGCAGGCAGGTACATATAAATTAAACTGTACATACATAAAAACATTCGTACCCTAAAACTACACTCATTTCAGGGGCAGTCGTGCAAAAACGTGTTCCAATTGTTTTTAGCTTCTTGGCCTAAATCCTGAAGCGTGATACAGAAGCGACTCTGAATAGAGTGCAATTACTAAATATACAACGTTATATCGGCTCTAAACCCTCACACTATTCAGACTGACACAAAACATGTAATCCGAGGAAACTACTAATATATCTTCCTTAGTATTGACGGGAGTATTAATGGAAAATATAATATCACCCATGATTTGTTAAAAAAACACGACTGTACATCCAAAGTAGGGAAGGAAGGAACGAAGGAAGGAAGGAAGTAAGGAATAGAGAAACTCACATACATGTAAATTAGACTGTACATACATAAATACATGCGTACCCTAAAACTACACTCATTTTAGGGGCAGTCGTGCAAAAAGGTGTTCCAATTGTTTTTAGCTTCTTGGCCTAAATCCTGAAGCGTGATACAGACACGACTCTGAATAGAGTGCAATTACTAGATATCCAACGTTTTATCGGCTCTAAACCCTCACACTATTCAGACTGACACAAAACATGTAATCCGAGGAAACTACTAATTTATCTTCCTTAGTATTGACGGGAGTATTAATGGAAAATATAATATCACCCATGACTTGTTTTAAGTAGTTCCAATTATTTATTTATTAAACTTTATTACAAAAATGTAACAGGCGGACTTAAGGCCCAAGGCCTTTTCTACCAGTCAACCTACAGGTGGTGCTGATAAAAGCAAATTATATATGTAAATAAGCCGTGTGGTTTCCGGCAGAGTAGAATAGGACCACTCCAAGTCTTCCCGTGGATGTCGTAGAAGGCGACTTAGGAAATACAAGCTAAACAAAGCATAAAAACATCAATGAGACCTCTCCAACCCGTCTGGCCAGCGTGGAGAGTGTAGGCTAAATCCTCTGGCTGCTCTGGCCAAGTATAGCTCTGGTAGTACAGAGAGGGTCGTACTCCTGCAGTGGAGACTAAAAGACCTGATGATGATGATGATGAATTATATATGCTTCATGTTTGTTGTAAAAAACCTGCACACTAGTAAGTAAAAATAACGAGTCATGTGCGTGTCGGGCCACGCGCAAGGTAAGGTTTCGTAGTTGCGAATGCCGACTATGATAATATCACACCTCATACTTTATCGACTAAAAACGCCCTCAAAACAAGCGAGTATAGCGAACGCAATGGATTTTTCCATCTCAAAAAATGCCCAACACACCTAAAGAAGTTTTTACTTAAAAATATACCCATGTTCCATTACATTCTCGATCATTTAACTCCCTTACTTTCCTTAGACTTCGATACAAACGTTATCTCCATATGTCCGACATTTTAACTGGTTTTCACAGTAAATGCATAAGCTTTAAAGAAAATATAGTAATTAACTTTTGACAATCAGCAATAACATTGGAAACTTCTACACGCACTACCTTTTCTTATAAATCTGTAATCAAAAAAGCTTCATTTGTTCTAAATTCAGCCGCAGCAAACTCTAAATTTTATAGCCTGGACTTTGTATTATGTAGGTATGGTCACAGAATTAATATAAGCATTACAGTACGGAAACTAATAGGAGGTGATATTTTTGAAACGCGGAGTCACTAAACGAACGGTTTTTTGTATGGAAAAACCAATATTCAAAAATAGCACCAAGGGTCTCACGAAATATGCGTCCCCGTTTCCCGTCCTCGCACCTTTCCCCCGTTCTCCTTTAGTGGAGGACGTTGAGCGGACGGCTGCAGCTACATGCAGCTACCCCTATAAGGCGAGAGCCGAGATTCTGTTCTACATGTAAAACTAATATTCATTATGTGGTATTGTATCATAAAAGCTGTTATTTCTACAATAAGGTTCTAATGTACAAAGGTAAAGTTCACTGTACCTTAGCGACGCTCACAATGCCGAGACTGCCTTTAACTCAATCTATCCCAGCTAAGAGCATCAAAACAATTGCCTTGGGACAAAATATTATGTTACATCACAAACAATTCTGTAATGAACGTGTTATGTTAAATAAATAATTAATGTTAATTAATTCATATTGAAGGGTGAGACGCGTGAATGACGAAATCACGTTTCACGTACCACGAACGTGTCACGTTTCTGACGTTCAACGTGTTTAACAGGACATGTACCTACAACAGAATAACATTGTGTAATGGAGGGCAACACGTCTATCAAAACGAAGGAAAAATAATAGGGTTTCAGTTAGTCATATACATTACGGGGTAGAATCCAGAACCAAAACAAAATTATTTTGTACTGATAAGGGAATAAAGCGTCACAAATAGTATCACTTGTCAGTGATCACATCCATTTTCAACGTGATTTTATATTAATGATTGCAGAATAACTGATATTAGAAGGCATGTATTTAACGCGGCGACAAATTAATCTGAATATGGGAAATAATAAAAATTTAAGCAGGTAGCAAAAATAATAGGTTGGCAGCTGCAGTGAGGGATGAATTTAAATAGAAAGTAGCTGCTAAATAATCAGTTGTAAGCTTCGTTTTAATTTAAACTGGCATTGGTTTTTTGTTTTGGTAACTAAATTTATTGTTAAGCGAACACTTGGCGGCGGATAAAAATTAGAAAATAGGCTTTCTTAAATTATACAATGAGATTGTATTTAAAGTTAACTGCGATGAGAAAAAAATATGAATATGGTTATAAAAAACATACTAAGTGCGACAGTTTAAGAGCTCTAAATAAAGAAAATAGTGACATGCAAAAAAAATATCGTTAGTCTATAATTTTATTTCTTGACTTATATTCTTTTACAATGGCAAAAAAGTAAAGGCATAACGGGTATCTATTAGAATATCGAATTTCATTTCCCAGAAAACTATTCTACGATTTTTAATACATGTTTTTCTTAATAAAACGAATTGTAGTTTATCATTGCAGCTTCATATTATTACAACAAAATTTAAACAAAATATTCTTTAAAATGGTTTCCTTCTATAGAAAAACGGTATATCGAACTAACATTTCATATAAAGTATTAAGTTATTGATAAAACTGTTTATAAAAACATATTTCAACATGTTACGGTACACATAATAACTGACATATGTCCTAATGTGTTGGTCGCAGTTCTAACATAACCTAACCTATAGGTTTGCCCTTACCTAGGAAAATAGATAGAAGTTTCCAAGATATGAAAAGAAATAACGATAGACTGAATTTGTAAAAAACAAATAATCGAGTAAATGACATTTCGATGTCAACAAGTTTTAGGATTTGTTAAATATTGTATTAAAAGATTTGCGAATACTTTATGGGAATGAAAATCGTTGAAGTTATTTGCAATTAAGTGATGGGTTCCCAGGAAAAATAATTATTAGATGTCTTTATTTATGAAACCAATATTACAAATGATAGTTACTATACTGAGGTACAATGAATACAAAAACTAACAATATTATAATTTTAAAAAACTATTGTATTATGGCAGAGGTGCTATTTTTCAAACGCGGAGTCACTAAACGAATGATTTTTTTATATGAAAAAACCATTCGTTTAGGTGACTCCTAGTTTCAAAAATAGCACTTCAGGTTTTGATTTGTTGGGGCGCCCACGTCTACATTTTTGTCCAATCTGAATCGATATTGCCTCTTAAGGTGGAATGGTTAGTTTCAGCCGTATGGCAAGACCCAATACGAGTATATGTTTACAAGTAGAACTGAGGACAGTTGCATGTGCATTGCTTCCATTCGCTCTAAGTAGTTCAGTTTTCCAAAATGCAAAGTTTTTTTCTTTGAATTCATCAAACGTATGCCATGATTCATCATATGTCATGAGTGTCATGACCGTAGCCTTAGCTTTTTCATTAGCTTTCGGCTCACACGCTTCTATGCAACTAGCGCACTATTCGCCATTTTCATTACATTATGATTCTAAAAATAAAATATCTGATATCTTAATACTTAATTTTAGTACCCGTTTTAATTTTTACAGCTACTTGCGAATCGCAGCCCGAAAATGTATTTTTATATGGAAGCCTATAGTTGTTATTAATAAAATGATTGCTATCCTACTAATAAAATTAGTGGACATTTCATTATTTATAGCACCTTGCCTATGATTTTAATGATACTGTTTAATATGTTTTCAACCTTAATGTAGCAGCCACTATTTAGTTTGTATAAATCCTTGGATTTTGAATCTCATCTATTATAATTATTGCTACAATATTTAATCGCTGTCGAGTTATTTTTTAGTAACAAAACAAATAGTCGCCCTTTATGTTGTTAGTCGCCGCGAAAATAATTAGCCATATTAGAATCGTTACTCCATGAATATATGACGCCAAGACATGCCATTTCAAATAAATCCCATAGACAATGTTTGTTCTGATGTTCAGAAAAAGTACCTGATTTGACTACTTGGAAACTAGCGGATTATAGGTATTCAAAAAATTCGGCTTTCCACACAAATCAACGCTCAGCCAAATGGGTTTTGCATGGGAGGACGAGATTTTTAATATCATGGACTAAATAATTTCATGTTGTTATTAAAAAGAGAAATAAGACGATTTTGTTTTCTTATCCAAAGATCTCACACTATTAGTAATACTAGTGGACATAAAAACTCACGAAATACAAAAATGATAAAATCTCAGTACTGCTCGAAAATTCCGCAACTTTACTCCGACGGCCCGCCTCTGGACTGTTGGTCGACAGAACGTATAAGACAGTCTTTTTAAGGGATTTAACACACAGACTTCAGAAAATTAAAAGACGATATTGATGTTTTAAAATTAAAATTACGAGTAAACATGTCGCTCTATAAACCCCTATTAATGCATGGTTGGAAGTATGACATCATCATCATCATCAGGTCTTTTTAGTCTCCACTGCAGGAGCACGAACCTCTCTGTGCTACTAGAACCATACTTGACCAGAGCAGCTAGAGGATTTGGCCTACACTCTCCTCGCTAACCAGACGGGTTGGAGAGGTCACATGATGTTTATAAGCTTTGTTTAACTTGTATTTTCTAAGACTTCTACTACATCCACGGAAAGACTTGGAGTGGCCCTATTCTACTATGTATATCTACATAAACAAAGTAAAAATAAAAATGACGGTGCCAATATTTTAAATTGTTTATCAATAAACCTGAACATCAAAGCTTATAAACAATAGGCCAGCGATGCAAATATCGCGCTTTATAAAGCGGTAATAAGCGTGAAGAGTATAATCAGGCAGCTTATTATCTGCTTACTAATCAATTATGCCGACGTATGCTGTCAAACAATACCAATCATCGACAGCTTTAAATTGGACCATGGCTAATACTGTGTGTACCTAATTACTGTAAATTTTGCATCGAAATCTAAATGTAAAAAAAATATGTCACCCTTATTTCGGCAGAAGTACACCGCTCTTATTTACGTTGCTTTAAATAATCTTTAAATCCCGCCCTAAAATCTCGGCTGAGACCCTAAACTTGATGGCAGAACGAAGATCCATGATGCTGCAAACTCGTCGTGAGTCTAACCGAAGTCAGCAAACAACTGAACAACTTTTGCAAAGGCGTCATTTTTGTATTTCTTATAATTTAGCTGGACCAATATAATTCTGCATCAGGTGTTCCATTTTCCAAAATCATTTATATATTTTATAATATCATTTTATATTTTGCCCAGGTTTAATAAAGTCAAACAGACACACAGACAATCATTTTTTTAAATTACTCTATTACTATGTCTCTATCGCGCCCAATAATTAATATTTTAATATATTAATATTTTTTTTGGAAATATTTTATTTTACTGACACACTTTTTTTACTGTTTTATTATATGAATAGATGTTCATAAGAGTTCATATTCTTGAACATTCCTGTTAGACACGCAATGCGTATTTTTGGTTATCATTTTTTTAAACTTAAAACAGACCCAACTCCCAAACAACACAACCGATTTTGATAAAATTTTGGGATGGGACCATCTCACAAGTACGTCCTTTCAAAGAATTCACCAAATCAGTCCATGCGCCTTTGAATAATCGGTGAACATATATAAAAAGATCGCGACGAATTTATAACCTCAATCTTTATAACCTCCTCCTTTATAACCTCCTCCTTTTCGGAAGTCAGTTAAAAATAAGAATGTTGTCCATAGATAGAACTGATTATGAAACATTCGTTAAAAAGGAGAGAAAACTGTACGTCATTAAAAAATGGGATATGATGTATGTTTTTTCTGGAAATACTAAGAAAATTTAAAATAAGCACCACTATTTCAGGTTATAGATGGGTAGATGACTGGGTCAAAAATAAATTGTTCTGTACAGTTCATAAAATAAAACGTCACAAAATAGTGTCACTTTTCTTTTATCATATCCATTTTCAACATGGTTTTAGATTTATTTTTTAGTACCTGGGCGACCGAGCTTGTTATTACTATTTATTGTAATATTGTGGTGATTAGGAGATATTTTTTTAATAAAAAAATCGGGTTGCACTCTGGGAGTGCCGGCAGAAGTGAAAACTTGAATATTAACGTTGTGTATTTTTGATATACGAAACAGCAGGCGCAGGCATACATTTTCGCCGCGCCGTAGAAAGAGAGGGGGATACTCCCTCTCCTACGCCGCGCCAGCTGTCTACTCTCTTTTTTTTCAGGTCTGTCTTTTTAATTTTCGATCAGGTCACGTATCCTGACGTGAGTTTAAAATTTTTTACCCATTCCAAAAAAAGTGCACAACGCCGCTAAAGAAGTTTTCACTTCAAAAATTAAAAAAATATATAAATTTCAACATATAAAGAAAAACAAAAGTAAGTCACCGAGCGGGATTCAAACCCGTAACACTCGTTTAAGTTAACCCGTTGGATCAGACTCGAAAACACGCGTTTTACCAAACATAAGACTAATCTAGATCGATTGTTTACCCCCGAAACCCGCATATACCTACAAAATTTCAGCTAAATCGTTAGAGCCTTTTCCGAAATCACAGAAATAAATGTATATTCATATAAATATACAAGAATTGCTCGTTTAAAGGTATGATATATTTAAAAAGCATAACCTCGCGCTTTTATATTTTGGCTATTCCGACGTTTTAAAAAAAGTGTCTGATTTGACTTGTGGCCATCTAGGGGCTTCCCAAGACTGAGAACATTAAAGGGGCGTGTAAAGATAATAGCCATGTAATTAAATGATCTTAACAACTATGTTTAATTGCTACAGAGGTCACCATAACTTAATGAAATGTCCTACAAAGTATTATTGCCCATTAAAGCCGTGGACGGGTCGTTCACATTTTATAGCGATGCTCAAAATACCCCCACGTCTCTCATTCTCGTTAAGGAGAATGTAGGGCTGGTGTCAAGAGCTGGTTATAGCTTTTCTCAAAGAATTAGCAAAGTCATAATCATTCAAATGTATTCCCAGTTGCATCCTCAGCAGTAACGCTTCGGAGCCCGGGGTCCGTTACCTAACCTAGGTAAATTGACGAGGTTACTGGTTTTTACACAAAGCGCTGCCATCTGATCTCCGCAACCCAAAGGGTACACCAGAACCAAACCGAGGATAGGAACGAGCAAACGCTAGATGGCCTTCTGGACCACAGTTTAACGTGCCTTCCAGTCAAGGAATTATCTTTCTTTTCGGATAATCAGGTTATTCAAGCCTGCAATATCCTAACCAGACTGGAAACAACTTCTCACAAAGTATGTTTTCCAATGGGATTCGAACCCACAATCTCCGGATCATAAGGCCTTCACCACTAAACCACGGAGGCAGTCGTCAAAGAATTAGCAAAGTGTATAAATACAACCCTTTAAGGTCACACAAACCATTTTATTTCTGGTCACATTTTTCATTACGTTATCTTTATCTTGTAGCATTAACGCTGTGAACGCTATCATTATAGACTTAATATAAAACACGGGCAAAATTTTGTACTTGGTTTAAACCACTATCTCTTAGGTCACTGTCAACTTCATATGGGGGAATCATTGTCTTATTATGAAACGCAGACTAATTTTGTTACTAGGTTTAAACTATTATCCGACCAAATCAAGGTAACATCTAGTAATATGCCAGTGTCTCATCTGACAATGTCAACTTGATTTGGTCGGATAATGGTTTTACCCTAGTAACAAAGTTAGTCTGCGTTTTATAATAAGACGATTATGGTTTAAACCAAGTCATAAAGTTAATCTTCATTTTATAATAAGACTGAATAGTTTTATGATTTTTTGGGATCACAAGTGACTCTATGGCACTCAAAGTGTTGTCTGCACATGTAAGAATAGTTCAAAGACGTACAGTACCTCCAAACCATGTATATGATATTTACGATTGAAATATACTATTGAACAAATAAATGAATTAAAAGTATATACTTCAACTTCAAGATATAGTCGTAAACAAAAACTAAAACTCTACTGCGAGAAGATTCTATTTTTGCTAATTGAGTCCTTTCAGTTGATACCAAATACGATTCTATTTATTTTATCTTAATTATTTACTTTTTTATTAATCGTGACGTCACACAGCCTATAACTAGCGTAGAACTAAGACGCGATACCTCATTTGTTAATGTACTATGAATATTAAAGAAGATAGAACATATAAACATTCATACATACATGGTGGCGAATCACATAACCCTTCTTTTAGCTTCGCCGTAGTCGGGTAAAATCGCTTTATACAAAATGTCATGTACTTAACTATGTTCTAAAAGTTCATACGAGGCGATTGCTATCTGAATGACTACGCGCCGCCATCGACGTTTTGAATATGGGCTATATTCAGTGACGGGGCGAATAAAACGTTACGTCGCTGATATGGAAATAGCGCCTGACAATGAATACTGATATGTACAGTATCATACAACTGAACTCGGAAGCGTTTGAGCTGGTTTCAGGTCTCTAGTGACCTACTAAGTGACTATAACGTTTATTTAAAAAAATATTACAAAAATTACAATTATACAATACATCTCTTTATAAATATAAAAGCGAGACTTCTTCGTTAAGCAAAAAAGCTACCAGCCCTCAGGTAACCAGTTGCCTCGATGAGACGCGTTGTGATGTCCCTAATAAGTTCTCTTAGTAAGGTATCTTACTTAGTAGGTCTATGGAGACATTTTGTCCCAAATGATGGCTTCGCTATTTCGCGTAGTATTATCGTCTTCTCCGTGCAAAACGAGTTTCGCCAATTCTCGAATAACTCTGGAAATTCTTACTAAGTATTAAAATAATAGGGAATATGCTTGAAAGAAATGTGTGTTATCGAACCAATTTAACCGTAAATATTCGAAAGTAAAGCACCAACAGTGAAAATAGAATAAGAATTGATGGAAAAACGAACAAGACATAGCAACTTTACGAAAAAAATTCTATCTCACTCGCAAAAACGCTATTTATAGATATGGACTTGACGTCACCAGTCCATATCGGTCTTCTCTTTCTAATTGAAACTTTAAAGTATCACAAGTTCGTCGCTGATTAAAATATTTTATAAATTCTTTAATATTTGTTTACTGTGGTTAATCAAAATTTTACTAAGCAAATAAAACATGCGTGCGTATTCTTTTTTATTTAATAAGTAGCCGTGTGGTTTCCAGCAGAATAGAACAGGGCCACTCAAGTCAAGTCCTGTTGTGGATGTTAAATACAAGCTAAACAAAGCTTATAAACCTCAATGAGACCTCACCAACCCGTCTGGCCAGCGAGGAGAGTGTAATCCAAAGTCCTCTGGCTGCTCTGGCTAAATATGGCTCTGGTAGTACAGAGAGGGTCGTGCTTCTGCAGTGGAGACAAACAGACCTGATGATGATTTAGTTACATCAAATTAAATACAATAAAGTCTCAGCATCCTTCAAAACTCCAACTTGTTTCAGCTAATTGGAATAAGAAACTGTCTTTGTAATTCAAAAGTACTTTAAAAGCGTTTTCGAAGATCGACGAAAAAGGGCAAAACGAACCCGTGTTTCTGAAAATGCATTTGTTCGTTGAAGTTACACTGAGGTCCTCCAATAGTCTGTAATCCCAGGTTGGACGGAAATGACCTCGCTCCTTGTGATGCAAATGCGAAAGACGAGTTTGTATGGAACATTCTAGATTCTCGTCTTTTGTTTGACTGCAGACTGTAGACGTCCGATTGCAGGATGAAACTAGTGGGGCGTGACGTAACTGTTTGCTACGGCCACAGAATATATAAGAGTAGTGTTGTAAAGTAAACGCGCAGTGGCGGATTTACATATTTGCCGCCAGTAGGCTAGTTATATTTTGCCGCCCCTACCCATCCTTTTTCGGATCCTTCATGTGCAGCTTTTTCTGTGGCGAAGAAGTGGAAATAGGTACGTATCAAATCAATCTGCCGCCCTGATTACTTAAGACAAAACCTGGAAGCGCTTGATTATGCCGGCCCTACTCAGGGTAGCGGTGGTGCGCGAAGGGGAGGCGTGGGAAATATTCGATATTGCCGCCCCCTAAAATGTGCCGCCCTAGGCTCCAGCCTACTCAGCCTGCTGGTAAATCCGCCACTGTAAACGCGGAGTCACATTTACATCCGACACTGACGTTATGATCGGTGTACATTATTTCATTCCACCCAGCGATCGAATCCAGCGCTGGATTTATGGATCCAGCGTGTAAGTCAGTAAAATAAACTGGGTTGGCAATGTAGTTGATTTTTTGAAATTATAAATTTTCTATTTCTTTCAGTCTTATGACTACGACGATATTTTTATTAATAAAAAAATTGTTTAGTTCTAATGAAACTAAACAATATACATTTATTAATTTCTCTTAATTTTTATGTTTATTTTTCCTCTAAATTTCATTGTCATCACTGTCAATGAAACAAATTACGATATTTTCGTAAAAGAAAGTTTAGAAGGGTATGAAAATTAAATCCTTTTATCCGCATCTCTCGCCTTCGGCAAAAAGTTCTGAAAGAACACCTTCAAACTTTTATTTTGTTGTGTTTCGATTCATTTTCTTACAATTTTGGAATTATTCGCGCAATTTTGTACGACGACGATGATGGTAAGTACCTATTATCACCATAAGGGCTCTTACAGATGCCCGCAACAGTCGGCGACAGTTCTTGACAGTTCGTGACAAACTGACATGTGACGCGCGACTCGAGACCCCGTTGTGCACATACTGTCGCTAGTCTGATAGAGCCTTGAAATAAACGTCTATCAGACATCAATCATCACAGACGGACATAACTATAACTTTTCAATTTCTCTGGGATGGGATCAGATTTTTGGAGATTGCTCACTTCTTAACTCTGTTGTTAATTCTTTTTCAACCTTGTATGTACCAGCTGCTTTTCATAAAATTTAACAAAACCGGTTGGTCTCTCATGCACATGTCATATGAGGCAAATAGGCATACATACATGCAAATAGGAGAGCTTCAGGTGTGACAGAGACAACCATCTACATTTTTTTTCTCTTTATTAATCGACTTCTAATAAGGAGGACGTTATCAATTCGTCGCAACCTTTTTTTTATGTTCACCGATTAACCGAAGACGCCTAGACCGATTAGGTTTTTTTTTTTGTAATAATGGGTACCTTGTAAGGTGGCCTCATAGAAATTTTATCAAAATCATTTGTGTATGTACTTTTATGGTGAAGTTTTGTAAAATTATAATATTAGTACCTATAGACATTGATGAAACGAAAGCCACTGCAATAATATTTGTTTTTCCCTTTGTTTTTGCACCACCATTGAACTTGAACAAACAGCTGGACAAATAAACTAAATCTATTGTTCCACGAACCTCCAATACTGCGGCCGTCGGCTAACCGCGAGCAAACAAATCTATCAAACTAAACTACCACATTGCTATTTCGAAATCATAGACTATTATTATTTTTGGCAGTCGTGTTATAATTTGCCAACAACTGCCTCCGTGGTGTAGTGGTTAGCGCGATAGGCTCTGGAGCCTATCGCGCTGGACCTGGAGGTCGCGGGTTCGATTCCCCGCGGGGACAACGAATTTGTGTTGTTGTCCTAGTTTGGTTAGGACATTGTAGGCTGATCACCTGATTGTCTGATTAGTAAGATGATCCGTGCTTCGGAGGGCACGTTAAGCCGTCGGTCCCGGTCACTGTCTTTGACATTGGTGGTTACCTAAAACCATGTCAGAGGCTTAGAAAGCGGTTTAAAAACTCTGATACTAGTGTTAGTCACTAACACACACGATAAGAAGAATATGTGCCAACTTTATATTATATTACAAGTATTTTAAAAAACAATAATAATATGACGTGCCGTGTGGTTTCCGGCAGAGTAGAATAGGACCACTCCAAGTCTTCCTGTGGATGTCGTAGAAAGCGACTTAGGAAATAAAAACAAAGCTTATGAACATCAAAGAGACCTCAACCCGTATGGCCAGAGTGGAGAGAGTAGGCCAAATCCTTTGGCTGCTCTTGCTAAGTATGGCTCTGGAGACCAAAAACACCTAAAGATTAGATGAATAATATAACAAAGCCATTCTAGCCAGTAGGCGACTAATACTGTCATCATTATCATTTCCGTCGCACAACGTCCACTGCTGGACATAGGCCTCACCCAAAGATTTCCAAAATGACCGATCTAGAGCGGCCTGCATCCAGCAATTCCAGCGACCCTGATCAGGTCATCTGACCACCTTGTAGGTGGGTGCCCTACGCTTCGCTTGCCAGTACGCGGTCGCCATTCAAGAACTTTTGGCCCCAATACTGTGAAAATGAGTTTCTTTCGGCTTTTACGAACTGCTCAAGAAGAAACACGTGTTGCCATATCAAAAAGAAAGAATATCTCTAAGATATCCTTAAGTCAACATCCTGCCAACTTCCGCTTTCCTTAAATATACCTAAAATAATAATCCCCCACGTAATTCAGTTCAAAGAAAGGCCATATTCTATTTATGTATTAGCAAATCCCTTCGAGACTTCGAGTACACCCGCCCATTTCTAGGTGCCCGTGGGCGTCTTATCTTGAAGGCTCTGATAAAATTTATTTTGGCCGGGTAATACCGGTGCACTTGTACATATCATTACAACATACGTGACCCAATTTGGAGAGGAGAACGACTTTAATTTGCCCGGTCTTCCTTTTAATCCCACGTGGTTGCTTCCACTTTTTTACGTTAGTCTCTTACCTCCCTTTGCCCAATATTTTTTCGTAACTATACATTTACAACAATACCTAATATATAACTCACATAAAGTTTGTGATCGTACACGCAGATCGTAAAAGCCGATCGAGGGAATGGGCAAAAATTCAAATAATGTTAACAGGCGTTGCGGCTAGCAACCCATCACTGTATTGATTGCTTTTCCATCTTTTCGCCCACCGTGACGCTAAAAGTGGCTTTTGGGTCTTGCGGCCCTGGGCTCTGCATAGAACCGCAAAACCCAAAATGCTCTGTCTGCCCCATTAGGGATAAAGACGTGATAGTATGTATGTACGTATGTATAAGCGACCTTCATGGAAGCTGACTTCTGGCCGAAGGGTGTTGTGTATCGTCGCTTTCGCGGAACGCTACCCGACACTCCGATGACGCGCAACACGTCGCCGCCTCAACGAGTGCCATAGTTTAAGTTATATATATATATATTTTAGGTTAAGGTATATATTGATATGGGCCTAGATGTTTATTTTTGTAAAATCTTTTGTTGCCTGAAATAAAACAATAAATAAATAAAAAAATAAATAAATAAAGTTTGTGTCGCGCGACATACTAGTGCTGTCCCGCTCATTATTATAATGTGGAGTGGGATAGTGATAGATATGCTAGCGTTCGATAAACGCTGACGCCGCTACCATGCTACGGATGCCACTATTAACACTAAAACTATATTATCATAACATTATCTGGAATTTTAGATAGGTATTGTCTTAGTTTAATGGTAAGAACTCTAGAAAGAAATATTTTAAGCTAGATTCAGATTTGAATCTTTATCGTGTTACATACCAGGGTATTGTGGATTGTGGGTCAAACATTTTGAAAACAGAGGGAACAATCCAAAAACAACCCTCGGATTAAGAAAAAACGTTAATAGCTACTTACGTCGACGTTTTAAAAGTCGCTTTATGATCCGCCTTGGCAGTACGTTACGTTATTAAATTCATATACTTACGAATGTATCCAGGTATACAGATAAATTTTGCAAGATTGCCGTGTAGCTTTCGACAGAGTAGAATAGGGTCGCTCCAAGTCCTCCCGTGGATGTCGTAGAAGGCGATTTAGGAAATACAAGCTAAGCAAAGCTTGTGACCTCTTCAACCCGTCTGACCAGCGAGGAGAGTGTAGGCCAACTCATCTGGCTGCAGGAGCACGACCCTCTTTGTAGTACTAGAGCCATACTTGGCCAGAGCAGCCAGAGGACTCGGCCTACACCCTCCTCGCTGGTCAGACGGGTAGGAATAATCTCATTTATGTTTATAATATTTCTTTAGCATGTTTTTCCTAAGTTGCCTTCTACGACATCCACGAGAAGACTTGGAATGGTCCTATTCTACTCTGCCGGAAACCAAACGGCAACTCGCATTAATAGGTTTTTATTATAATATAACAAAGTATCTTCCGTTACCTGATTTAATGTGAGTAAAGCCTCATTATAATTTGTGCATACAATGAAGTTCTGGTACGCGAATGTAATTTGCGAGTTTTAGTACCCGACGAATAAGTTGTTAATTACTGAAATCTTAATTGGAACGCGCACGGAACTTTGGCGCTAATGCTCGTAATAATAAAGTTTATGTTAGCGTAACTTAGTTAGGAGTTGGACTAGAATAAATGATAGATATTCTGTTTCCAGTTTATTACTTTCATTGTCATATTTCCGTGAATATAATGTTTTTTTTTCTTTTAATGATTTGCCACGGATACAAGTAAGTGTTCGGAAAATTTAACACATTTAGCGCAACATTTACAAATTTGTATCGTAATTGTTATGGTCATATGAAAAATAAAGAAGTAAGATGTAAGGTTTTATGCAAAACGTGTAAAACTGAATTGCCAAAAAAATTTTTTGGCTCATTCGATAGATTATTAAAAAGTATGGTTAAAGTATTTTTTTATAAGCAGATATTGAAGAAAATACATTATCATCATCAAAAAATTTATGACCTTTCTCTCTGTCTAACTTGTACTTTCCATGCGCCTCCAACACCACATTTCAAAGGCGTCTATAGTCGTTCCCGATCCGTTTGGTTAAAAATACAGCGGCTACGGCTACGATTTTTAAGGCCATACCCAAATTTTCCGGGGTCCAGGGGCGCCGCCATTTAAAATAAATCATTTAAAAGGAAACGGAGATATCATTTAAAATTGTGTCTTGGTCAAGTTCTAGATACCCATTCAAAGTATTTTTTAAACTACTTTTTGTAGTTTAAAGTGAGAACGTGAAGCTTTTCTACGCGCATTTGCGAAAAACGGCCACTTTTAGCTAATGTGCGTAGAAAAGCTTCACGTTCGCACTTTAAATTATAAACAGTAGTTCATAAAATAGTTTTAAAGGTTATCTAGGGCTTGACCAAGACACAATTTTGAATGATATCTCCGTTTCCTTTTAAATGATTTATTTCAAATGGCGGCGCCACTGGACCCCGGAAAATTTGGGTATGGCCTTAACCAAATGTGACGTGAATCATCCCTATTTCGAAACTTCGAAGTGCTGTATCTTTGTGAATCTTGACTACTTTTCTAAACGAAAATAGATGGGTCCTTTATTTTTGAATAATCTAGTTGACGAAACGAAAATAGATGGGTCCTTTATTTTTGAATAATTTAGTTGACGAAACGAAAATAGATGGGTCCTTTATTTTTGAATAATTTAGTTGACGAAACGAATATGGATGGGTCCTTTATTTTTGAATAATTTAGTTGACGAAACGAATATAGATGGGTCCTTTATTTTTGAATAATCTAGTTGACGAAACGAAAATAGATGGGTCCTTTATTTTTTAATAATCTAGTTGACGAAACGCAAATAGATGGGTCCATTATTTTTGACTAAACTTAATAAAGTAGTATATTTTTACACAGTACACATCCTTATTTGAGACATACTAAATTAACGCGTTAAACTTACGTGTATTTCGCTATCATTAAATATGCTAGGCGGTATTTCAACACGACACCACAAAGGAATCTGAATGTAGTCTGTGAATTAATTAGCATCTAATCAGTAATCTTGCCAAAAGTGGCCGTTTTTCGCAAGTGCGCAGAGAAAAGCTTCATTTCTCACTTAAAACTGTAAACAGTAGTTCATAAAATAGTTTGAGGGTTTTTCTAGGGCTTTATGAAACCACAACATTTTAAATGATATCGCCGTATCGTTTCAAATAATTTATTTAAGGGTGCAGCAGCATTGGCCGGAGTCCACTGCTGCTTCCATTTGAAATAAATTATTAATACAGAATTTTGTAAATATTTTTAGATGATAAAATTAATTTTATAATATCCAAACGCTCCTTAAATATTCATTAAACCATCCAAACTTCAATTGCCGCCTACGCTAATATTATTATTTATTTAGAACATTTGCATTTACCAAACTTGAATACAATATTAAAATTAATATCAATTTATTCAATCCTTCACGCCCACAATCGGAAATATTATCGGGAATATTCTCCAACTAACTAAGCTGTTATCCGCGACTTCGTCCGCATAGAAATTATTGTATTCTATCAAAACAAATATGTTCTACGTAATTCCGTAAATTGATTTTATGTTTTGGTAAAAACTAACGTGAGACACAGACATTTTTGGTATGAAGTCAAATCTACTCATGTAGAGAATCAGCTACTGTCGACCATGGTATAATAAAACAAGGTATTCTCTTCCCGTGACAGCTGATGACGTAGGTGGAACTTGACTACGTCATCAGTTTGATGTGTTGCCACTATGTGAAATTGAATTACCCGACCGTAATGCATTTTTGAACTTTATATACCAATTTAGAATTATTAATCCATTATATCAATTTAAAGAATATTGAAATGATGAATCACGCGACAATCGCAAGATACTAAATAGCTTAGTTACTTAATATTTTATTTAATATTCATGAACTAATTGAGAAAGTCCTTAAATTTACTGCAAAGAACAATCAGTGGCAACACTTTCGTGACGTAGTCAAGTTCCATCTCGGGAAGAGAATACCTTGTTTTATTATACCATGCTGTCGACATGCCAGTAGCTGACTGCCTGCGTGAGTAACCCGTTATTAACAAAATTATTGAATAGAACAAACACAAAAATTTAAGTGAAGCTTACCACAATACTTATTGAAAATCGCATCCAAGTCGCTCTAGCAATTTCCGAGATTAGCGCACACAAATAAACAGATTTACAGATAATTAAACAAAAAAATTGTCATTGTTTAGAGTTCTATAGTGTTGATCTATCTTGAAAAAACATTTTTCAAGCCTTTGCCCCAATAATGTTTTTTATATCGTTTACGACAGACAGAGATCAGCTACATTATTATTATATGCATAGTTACAGAGAAAATCACGCACACGGTCGAATATTCTCAAAATAACACTCGTTACCTAAGGTCCGATCCCTTTTAACGATATCTTTAGAACTTTTGTCAAATACGTTTCCGGCCGGTAAAGTTACTTTTAAATATAATTTAAGTTAACAGGGTCGCAAAATAACGAAAAATACTGATGCATTCAGTTTAAATAATTCAAACATAAAAAGATATGGAGTGATCTAGTATAGCTCGTGGTTTGATTTATTATAGGTATGTCCCTTCCACGTTGTATAAAAATAGATTAACAGGGTTTTTTTTTCTTTACCATCACCATCACGCAAGTGGCCTTAAGGACTTGCGGCCCTGGACTCCATCTTATTAGCGCCGCAAAACACAAAATGTTCTGAGTACCCTTTTTAAATGACTTCTGTACGTGACGAACCGTACACTGGTTGCGCTGGTGTCGAACCTACGTACTTTCGGACTGTAGGACCCACACGTTGGTCTCTCTCCTATATATATGCGGGCTGCTGTCTGTCTGCTGTGCGCGACGCGGTTGATCGCGGGCGCTCAAGCCGTACCACTTTGACACAGATAATCGTAAGAAACGGGATGTATCAAAAGAAACGGGGGAATCAAAGAAACGAAATAAAACACGATGTTATCGTGTATATACCCAGCGGTACGGCGAGCGTGGACGAAAACGAACGTACGGGCGGACAGAGTGGCGTTCTATTTCCTGTATTTCCACTGTGTCTTGCTGTTTCTTCATAACCCGTTGTCCGATCTTGAAGTGCTGAAGTCGTGCGGCCAGTGCGGAATGCCGATATGGCCCTATATATATCCTATAATTTTCTGTATCGATCTATTGTGATACCGCCTATTTAACGCGCCAATAAGCTGCGGTGTGCTTCCCCCCGCGCGCGCCCCTCTGTCCGTGTATCGTTCACGCTCTCTGTACTTAGGCTTTTATTTCTATAAATTGCTATAAACTATGTAAATTCCTTATCTATTACATAAGTTATTACAATTCTAACAAGTTACATAATAATATTCTAATAAGAAATAGGAACTATAAACCTATGACTATGTATTTGTAACGAAAACCTATTTTCTTATCAGAGTTTCCTATATCTGTTATCGGATCTATTACCTATCTAGGCTGTCTAGTTATCTGGGGAATAAAAAGACAAGAGAAAAATCTGTTTATTTACAATGATTTCAACATAAGTGTATATACTATTACCTATTTATACACCTATTTGCCTATGTATTACTATTAACTTACTAACTAAGGGAGAATAAAACCACTATAAAAATATATTTTAATTGCGACCTATTATAACTAT
Source organism: Acrobasis consociella (assembly GCA_963555685.1). NCBI lineage: Eukaryota > Metazoa > Arthropoda > Insecta > Lepidoptera > Pyralidae > Acrobasis > Acrobasis consociella. Next base: position 5,047,477 of record OY743106.1, read on the forward strand.
GTACAAACTATAATCTATATACTATATTTATGTAGCTGTTTGTCGGCTGTCCCGTACATCCTCCCGCCGTGCGTCGTCCGCCAGGTCGTCGCATTCTTGATTTTCCTGGAGGGCAGCCGACGCCGTAGGCAGGATCACCAGCTTCTTCGTGGGTCGCCGCAGGATTCCGCCCTTGGTCCTCACGTCGACTGCTCTGGTGACTCCATCCGGTCCGGGGTGTGTGGCGATGACGATACCACGCGGCCATGTGTTGCGTGGCAGCGTCCCATCGGCGACTAGGACGACGTCGCCGGCTCGATTGCGGGGCCCTTAGCGTGGGGCTCCCGCCTGTGTTGTAAGTCAGGCAGGTACTCGCGCAGCCATCTTGCCCAAAATAGGTCGGCAAGACGTTGTGAGGCGCGCCAGTGGGGGCGCCCGATGAGGTCGCTGTCGTCGAAGGTGCCGGGGCTCGGAGTTCGCGCTGAACCACCCAGGAGGAAGTGGTTTGGGGTGATGGCCTCGGGATCTTCTGGGTTGACCGAGACGTGTGTGAGTGGCCGACTGTTGACTGTATATTCGGCCTCGGCGAGAAGCGTGACGAGCGTCTCTTCTGAGGGATGACGCTCGTGCAGGACGGTGTTTAGCGCTGTCTTTACGCTACGGACGAGTCGCTCCCATGCACCCCCCATGAAGGGAGATCCGGGGGGTATGAACCTCCAGCTGATTGACCTCTTGTCAGCCTCTTCTTCTGTTGCCTTGGCTGCTTCGCGGAGTTCTGATGCTGTACCTCGGAGATTGGTACCGTTGTCTGACCACATTTCTGTAGGGCATCCTCTTCTTGCTATGAACCTTCGGAAGGCCAGTACTGCGGAATCTGTGCTTAGCGATGCGGCGACCTCTAAGTGTACGGCGCGCGTTGTTAGGCATGTAAACAACGCCACGTAGCGCTTCTGTGTGCTTCGCCCGACTGTTACTGTATATGGCCCGAAGTAGTCCCATCCAGAGTAGGTGAAGGGTCGTCTGTGATGCGCGAGTCGACAATGTGGTAGGTCACCGGTGGGTGGGGATGGCGGCGTAGCTCTTCTTATGCGACACGGTATGCAGCTATGAATGATAGCCCGCGCTGTCGGTCGCAGGCGTAAAATCCAATATTTCTGTCGACACTCGTTGATTGTCGTCTCTACGCCGGCGTGATGTAATTTTCTATGTACATATTCTATGTAGAGTCGCGTTGCATATTGATCCCCGTCCAATACCGGCGGTCTCTTTATACTATCTTCGACATTGATAACGGCGGCTATTCTTGATCTTATCGTTATCACTCCGTTGACAAGTTCGACCGCTAGGGGGCGCAGTCGGCTGTTGTTGCTTGTTTCCTTCCCATCTGTGAGAGCTGTAATTTCGCTCGCGAAACTTTCTTGCTGGCTCGCTCGTACTATTAATTCTTCGGCGGCACGTAGTGTTGTGGCGGGGATCTGTATGTACTGTCGCTGTTGATTTTCACTATTATGTACTGCGATTTTCTTTTGCGAGTTGCGTTTTTCGATGTTGCGCCACGTCGGATCCTTTTCTGTGTTTTTTTTGCGTGCGCTTGTAATGCACGGATTCTGTCTTCTTTTTTCTCGCTAGATCGACGAACTGTAGGACCCGCGCAGTGGAGCGTAGGTACCGCTCCCACCGGGAAAATCTGTGGACGTCTGGAGTGCATTCCCGTAGGGCGGCCGATGTCTTCTGTGCTGTGACGTGACATGTTTTTTCTTCCCCTGTTTTTTCTATAGGCGCAGGGCTGTCGGACGGCCACGTAGACGGATCTTGGCGTAGAAACGCGGGATCTGGCGCGCGCTCGGCATAACCACTCGTGATGAGCGCGTCCGTCTGTTGTTCGTACTTCATCTCGCGTTGGGGGTCCCTGTCGATTTTTCTTTCTGTAGATAACGATCTTCTGTAGGCGTTGTTGTAATTGTTCGGCATTACAACATCTGTTGACTTCCAAAGCAGCGCTGTTTCGTAGTGCCCGTCGTCTCGTTGCTGTGTATTTTCTTCTAACATGACGAGTGCTCGCTGTTCGGGGTCGCTGCGTGGTTGTCTCGGTGCTATGGTGAGGGACTCCAACGCGAAGTGATTTTTCAGCTGTTCGTCCATTCTGTTGTCGACGTCGATTTCTTCTGTGTTTCTCGGCTCGACGATGTGGTTGATGAAGTGTACGCGCTGTCCTAGTGTTCGTGTGTGCGCGCCGTGTAGGACCCATCCTAGTGACGTAAGCGATGCCACCGGCTGATCGCGTCGACCTCTTCGTACTTCTGTGGCGAGTAACAAGTGCCAGTTGTCTTGCCCAATGAGTAGCTTCGGCGTCGCAGCTTGATACTTGAGGTCGTTGGCGATATCTGTGAGGTAATCGCAGCCGGCTATGTCCTTGTCGGTGACGCGTTGCGGCGATAGATGCAGGCCGTTGAGCGTGCGTGCTTGCATTCTGTGACTGTTGCTCGCACCGTGGATGGTGAATGATACACGTCGTGACTGCGTAGCGTCCACTTGTGTCTTCCCGATGGCTTCTATATGCAGAGGGTCAAGCGGTCCTCTTGCGCCAATCTTCTGTGCTATTTGTTCGTCGAGCAGAGATATTGTCGAACCGTCGTCCAACAGAGCGTAGGTTGAAATTTCGCCTTTCGGGCCGCTGAGACGAACCGGAACTATTTTCAGGAAGGCGTGCGCGCACTTCCTCGATGACCACGTAGAGGCGACAACTTCACTGGGTTCTTCTTTCTTCTTTTCGAAGTGAAGTAGGCTATGATGAGTGCGGGTGCATCCGTCGACGTCACAGGACTGCTTTTCACACGTGTGACCTCGGTGGCGGTAGGTGAGGCAGCGAAAACACAATCTTTTCGATTTTGCGATGTTCCACCTTCCGTTCGGATCCGCTTCTATGAACTGTTGACACGCGGAGGGATGGTGACCGGGTTTGACGCAGACCGCACACTCCCTTTTCTGTGTAGTAGGTTTCGGCGGCTCCGTCGCGGTGAATGTTTTCTGTTGACGCTCCCGCCGCTGTTGTGTCCTCGTATCTGTGTGTGCAGGTATCGCCTCAGGTAGAGCATGTCGGCCGCATCTGTCTGCTTCGCGCTGTAGAAATCGCGATAACTTGATTAAATCCGCTTCGTCTTCACTCTGTTCCGCTTCGAAGTCGTACCAGCGGTATTTCAGCGTCGTAGGAAGCTTGTCGACTGTCTTCGTTGTGACTTCCGGGTTGTACACGTAGTAAATCTTGCCGAGAGCTTGAAGCGCGGTTACGATGTTGACCACTCGAGTAGCTAAGATACAGATGTCCTTAGGCGTGTCGTTGGGGCGCGGCAGTGAACGCAGGCGCTCCAACTCGGAGATTGCTATGGCGTCCGGACGACCGAAGCGGGACTCGAGCGTCTTCATGATGACATCGGGTCTTCCTGTGTGAATGAGTAGCGTCTCGACGGCTTCTTTAGCTTTCCCACGTACGCTGCGACGAAGGCGGGCCATGTTGTCGATATCAGAGTAATGCGGAGCTGTTTCTTGATATGCGGCACGGAACGATAACCACTCTTGATACGATCCGTAGTATGGAGGCAATTCTTGCACGTGACGAGATCCCGATCGGGCGGCGAGGGCGAATGCATTCGCGAGCTCGGTGATGTCGATGGTTTGAGGCTGGCGAACGGCTACTGTGGTGTTTTCTCCCGCCGGTGGCGGAACGGGCATCGGAGGGGTGCGCGGGGTCTGTGGGGGTGCCGCGCGCTGAACTGTAGGCTGCAACACTGGCTGTACGATGACGGGCGGCGCGACTGTGGCTTGAGCTGTTGGCGCCGTGACGTCTTGATGTGTTGCAGGCGACGGGTTGTGAGCTTGATCTGTGATGGCAAGCTGCGGTTGACTGGTGTCTAGCCAGTCGGTGACTCGACGCGCCGTTTCTTGTTCACTGATGAGTGTGTCGTCGTCTTCTGTGTCTGTTTCCTCTTCTAGGGCGGCAACACGGGCGGCGGCGAGTTCGACCTGTAGGCGCAGCAGCTCCTCCCTAGCCTTGATGAGACGAAGTGATTTCTTGCTTTTCTGACTGCTTCGACGATGAGACGGGCGAGGAGAGGCTACGCGTTCTGTGGGTTGCGAGAGAGCGGTTCCCGCGGCGACGTCGGAGGCGGAGGGGCGCGGCGGGGCTTCTCTCACGGCGGTGTTGTGTGACTGTGACGACTTCGCTTCTGTAGCTGTTGTAGTTCCGTGAGACCAGGTGTGGGTTTCTTCTGTAGTCGTGGTGCCGTGCGACGACGACGCTATTATCTCCGACGATAGCTCGGAGTCTCGTGGCGGCGACACGGCGGATGCTGTAGCGACGGCAGGTTGTTCCGATGACGGCTGTACGGGCGCGGCAGCCTCTGGCGCTGCTCTCGGTGTGTGCTCGCCCCGACCGGACCTCGACCTGGTGACTGGCATCTTCTATTTCCACGACGCGACGGCTGTACGTAAATCCCACGCTGTCTTCTATCCGGCTCCGAAGGACCAGCAATGTACGTGACGAACCGTACACTGGTTGCGCTGGTGTCGAACCTACGTACTTTCGGACTGTAGGACCCACACGTTGGTCTCTCTCCTATATATATGCGGGCTGCTGTCTGTCTGCTGTGCGCGACGCGGTTGATCGCGGGCGCTCAAGCCGTACCACTTTGACACAGATAATCGTAAAAAACGGGATGTATCAAAAGAAACGGGGGAATCAAAGAAACGAAATAAAACACGATGTTATCGTGTATATACCCAGCGGTACGGCGAGCGTGGACGAAAACGAACGTACGGGCGGACAGAGTGGCGTTCTATTTCCTGTATTTCCACTGTGTCTTGCTGTTTCTTCATAACCCGTTGTCCGATCTTGAAGTGCTGAAGTCGTGCGGCCAGTGCGGAATGCCGATATGGCCCTATATATATCCTATAATTTTCTGTATCGATCTATTGTGATACCGCCTATTTAACGCGCCAATAAGCTGCGGTGTGCTTCCCCCCGCGCGCGCCCCTCTGTCCGTGTATCGTTCACGCTCTCTGTACTTAGGCTTTTATTTCTATAAATTGCTATAAACTATGTAAATTCCTTATCTATTACATAAGTTATTACAATTCTAACAAGTTACATAATAATATTCTAATAAGAAATAGGAACTATAAACCTATGACTATGTATTTGTAACGAAAACCTATTTTCTTATCAGAGTTTCCTATATCTGTTATCGGATCTATTACCTATCTAGGCTGTCTAGTTATCTGGGGAATAAAAAGACAAGAGAAAAATCTGTTTATTTACAATGATTTCAACATAAGTGTATATACTATTACCTATTTATACACCTATTTGCCTATGTATTACTATTAACTTACTAACTAAGGGAGAATAAAACCACTATAAAAATATATTTTAATTGCGACCTATTATAACTATGTACAAACTATAATCTATATACTATATTTATGTAGCTGTTTGTCGGCTGTCCCGTACATCCTCCCGCCGTGCGTCGTCCGCCAGGTCGTCGCATTCTTGATTTTCCTGGAGGGCAGCCGACGCCGTAGGCAGGATCACCAGCTTCTTCGTGGGTCGCCGCAGGATTCCGCCCTTGGTCCTCACGTCGACTGCTCTGGTGACTCCATCCGGTCCGGGGTGTGTGGCGATGACGATACCACGCGGCCATGTGTTGCGTGGCAGCGTCCCATCGGCGACTAGGACGACGTCGCCGGCTCGATTGCGGGGCCCTTAGCGTGGGGCTCCCGCCTGTGTTGTAAGTCAGGCAGGTACTCGCGCAGCCATCTTGCCCAAAATAGGTCGGCAAGACGTTGTGAGGCGCGCCAGTGGGGGCGCCCGATGAGGTCGCTGTCGTCGAAGGTGCCGGGGCTCGGAGTTCGCGCTGAACCACCCAGGAGGAAGTGGTTTGGGGTGATGGCCTCGGGATCTTCTGGGTTGACCGAGACGTGTGTGAGTGGCCGACTGTTGACTGTATATTCGGCCTCGGCGAGAAGCGTGACGAGCGTCTCTTCTGAGGGATGACGCTCGTGCAGGACGGTGTTTAGCGCTGTCTTTACGCTACGGACGAGTCGCTCCCATGCACCCCCCATGAAGGGAGATCCGGGGGGTATGAACCTCCAGCTGATTGACCTCTTGTCAGCCTCTTCTTCTGTTGCCTTGGCTGCTTCGCGGAGTTCTGATGCTGTACCTCGGAGATTGGTACCGTTGTCTGACCACATTTCTGTAGGGCATCCTCTTCTTGCTATGAACCTTCGGAAGGCCAGTACTGCGGAATCTGTGCTTAGCGATGCGGCGACCTCTAAGTGTACGGCGCGCGTTGTTAGGCATGTAAACAACGCCACGTAGCGCTTCTGTGTGCTTCGCCCGACTGTTACTGTATATGGCCCGAAGTAGTCCCATCCAGAGTAGGTGAAGGGTCGTCTGTGATGCGCGAGTCGACAATGTGGTAGGTCACCGGTGGGTGGGGATGGCGGCGTAGCTCTTCTTATGCGACACGGTATGCAGCTATGAATGATAGCCCGCGCTGTCGGTCGCAGGCGTAAAATCCAATATTTCTGTCGACACTCGTTGATTGTCGTCTCTACGCCGGCGTGATGTAATTTTCTATGTACATATTCTATGTAGAGTCGCGTTGCATATTGATCCCCGTCCAATACCGGCGGTCTCTTTATACTATCTTCGACATTGATAACGGCGGCTATTCTTGATCTTATCGTTATCACTCCGTTGACAAGTTCGACCGCTAGGGGGCGCAGTCGGCTGTTGTTGCTTGTTTCCTTCCCATCTGTGAGAGCTGTAATTTCGCTCGCGAAACTTTCTTGCTGGCTCGCTCGTACTATTAATTCTTCGGCGGCACGTAGTGTTGTGGCGGGGATCTGTATGTACTGTCGCTGTTGATTTTCACTATTATGTACTGCGATTTTCTTTTGCGAGTTGCGTTTTTCGATGTTGCGCCACGTCGGATCCTTTTCTGTGTTTTTTTTGCGTGCGCTTGTAATGCACGGATTCTGTCTTCTTTTTTCTCGCTAGATCGACGAACTGTAGGACCCGCGCAGTGGAGCGTAGGTACCGCTCCCACCGGGAAAATCTGTGGACGTCTGGAGTGCATTCCCGTAGGGCGGCCGATGTCTTCTGTGCTGTGACGTGACATGTTTTTTCTTCCCCTGTTTTTTCTATAGGCGCAGGGCTGTCGGACGGCCACGTAGACGGATCTTGGCGTAGAAACGCGGGATCTGGCGCGCGCTCGGCATAACCACTCGTGATGAGCGCGTCCGTCTGTTGTTCGTACTTCATCTCGCGTTGGGGGTCCCTGTCGATTTTTCTTTCTGTAGATAACGATCTTCTGTAGGCGTTGTTGTAATTGTTCGGCATTACAACATCTGTTGACTTCCAAAGCAGCGCTGTTTCGTAGTGCCCGTCGTCTCGTTGCTGTGTATTTTCTTCTAACATGACGAGTGCTCGCTGTTCGGGGTCGCTGCGTGGTTGTCTCGGTGCTATGGTGAGGGACTCCAACGCGAAGTGATTTTTCAGCTGTTCGTCCATTCTGTTGTCGACGTCGATTTCTTCTGTGTTTCTCGGCTCGACGATGTGGTTGATGAAGTGTACGCGCTGTCCTAGTGTTCGTGTGTGCGCGCCGTGTAGGACCCATCCTAGTGACGTAAGCGATGCCACCGGCTAATCGCGTCGACCTCTTCGTACTTCTGTGGCGAGTAACAAGTGCCAGTTGTCTTGCCCAATGAGTAGCTTCGGCGTCGCAGCTTGATACTTGAGGTCGTTGGCGATATCTGTGAGGTAATCGCAGCCGGCTATGTCCTTGTCGGTGACGCGTTGCGGCGATAGATGCAGGCCGTTGAGCGTGCGTGCTTGCATTCTGTGACTGTTGCTCGCACCGTGGATGGTGAATGATACACGTCGTGACTGCGTAGCGTCCACTTGTGTCTTCCCGATGGCTTCTATATGCAGAGGGTCAAGCGGTCCTCTTGCGCCAATCTTCTGTGCTATTTGTTCGTCGAGCAGAGATATTGTCGAACCGTCGTCCAACAGAGCGTAGGTTGAAATTTCGCCTTTCGGGCCGCTGAGACGAACCGGAACTATTTTCAGGAAGGCGTGCGCGCACTTCCTCGATGACCACGTAGAGGCGACAACTTCACTGGGTTCTTCTTTCTTCTTTTCGAAGTGAAGTAGGCTATGATGAGTGCGGGTGCATCCGTCGACGTCACAGGACTGCTTTTCACACGTGTGACCTCGGTGGCGGTAGGTGAGGCAGCGAAAACACAATCTTTTCGATTTTGCGATGTTCTACCTTCCGTTCGGATCCGCTTCTATGAACTGTTGACACGCGGAGGGATGGTGACCGGGTTTGACGCAGACCGCACACTCCCTTTTCTGTGTAGTAGGTTTCGGCGGCTCCGTCGCGGTGAATGTTTTCTGTTGACGCTCCCGCCGCTGTTGTGTCCTCGTATCTGTGTGTGCAGGTATCGCCTCAGGTAGAGCATGTCGGCCGCATCTGTCTGCTTCGCGCTGTAGAAATCGCGATAACTTGATTAAATCCGCTTCGTCTTCACTCTGTTCCGCTTCGAAGTCGTACCAGCGGTATTTCAGCGTCGTAGGAAGCTTGTCGACTGTCTTCGTTGTGACTTCCGGGTTGTACACGTAGTAAATCTTGCCGAGAGCTTGAAGCGCGGTTACGATGTTGACCACTCGAGTAGCGAAGATACAGATGTCCTTAGGCGTGTCGTTGGGGCGCGGCAGTGAACGCAGGCGCTCCAACTCGGAGATTGCTATGGCGTCCGGACGACCGAAGCGGGACTCGAGCGTCTTCATGATGACATCGGGTCTTCCTGTGTGAATGAGTAGCGTCTCGACGGCTTCTTTAGCTTTCCCACGTACGCTGCGACGAAGGCGGGCCATGTTGTCGATATCAGAGTAATGCGGAGCTGTTTCTTGATATGCGGCACGGAACGATAACCACTCTTGATACGATCCGTAGTATGGAGGCAATTCTTGCACGTGACGAGATCCCGATCGGGCGGCGAGGGCGAATGCATTCGCGAGCTCGGTGATGTCGATGGTTTGAGGCTGGCGAACGGCTACTGTGGTGTTTTCTCCCGCCGGTGGCGGAACGGGCATCGGAGGGGTGCGCGGGGTCTGTGGGGGTGCCGCGCGCTGAACTGTAGGCTGCAACACTGGCTGTACGATGACGGGCGGCGCGACTGTGGCTTGAGCTGTTGGCGCCGTGACGTCTTGATGTGTTGCAGGCGACGGGTTGTGAGCTTGATCTGTGATGGCAAGCTGCGGTTGACTGGTGTCTAGCCAGTCGGTGACTCGACGCGCCGTTTCTTGTTCACTGATGAGTGTGTCGTCGTCTTCTGTGTCTGTTTCCTCTTCTAGGGCGGCAACACGGGCGGCGGCGAGTTCGACCTGTAGGCGCAGCAGCTCCTCCCTAGCCTTGATGAGACGAAGTGATTTCTTGCTTTTCTGACTGCTTCGACGATGAGACGGGCGAGGAGAGGCTACGCGTTCTGTGGGTTGCGAGAGAGCGGTTCCCGCGGCGACGTCGGAGGCGGAGGGGCGCGGCGGGGCTTCTCTCACGGCGGTGTTGTGTGACTGTGACGACTTCGCTTCTGTAGCTGTTGTAGTTCCGTGAGACCAGGTGTGGGTTTCTTCTGTAGTCGTGGTGCCGTGCGACGACGACGCTATTATCTCCGACGATAGCTCGGAGTCTCGTGGCGGCGACACGGCGGATGCTGTAGCGACGGCAGGTTGTTCCGATGACGGCTGTACGGGCGCGGCAGCCTCTGGCGCTGCTCTCGGTGTGTGCTCGCCCCGACCGGACCTCGACCTGGTGACTGGCATCTTCTATTTCCACGACGCGACGGCTGTACGTAAATCCCACGCTGTCTTCTATCCGGCTCCGAAGGACCAGCAATGTACGTGACGAACCGTACACTGGTTGCGCTGGTGTCGAACCTACGTACTTTCGGACTGTAGGACCCACACGTTGGTCTCTCTCCTATATATATGCGGGCTGCTGTCTGTCTGCTGTGCGCGACGCGGTTGATCGCGGGCGCTCAAGCCGTACCACTTTGACACAGATAATCGTAAGAAACGGGATGTATCAAAAGAAACGGGGGAATCAAAGAAACGAAATAAAACACGATGTTATCGTGTATATACCCAGCGGTACGGCGAGCGTGGACGAAAACGAACGTACGGGCGGACAGAGTGGCGTTCTATTTCCTGTATTTCCACTGTGTCTTGCTGTTTCTTCATAACCCGTTGTCCGATCTTGAAGTGCTGAAGTCGTGCGGCCAGTGCGGAATGCCGATATGGCCCTATATATATCCTATAATTTTCTGTATCGATCTATTGTGATACCGCCTATTTAACGCGCCAATAAGCTGCGGTGTGCTTCCCCCCGCGCGCGCCCCTCTGTCCGTGTATCGTTCACGCTCTCTGTACTTAGGCTTTTATTTCTATAAATTGCTATAAACTATGTAAATTCCTTATCTATTACATAAGTTATTACAATTCTAACAAGTTACATAATAATATTCTAATAAGAAATAGGAACTATAAACCTATGACTATGTATTTGTAACGAAAACCTATTTTCTTATCAGAGTTTCCTATATCTGTTATCGGATCTATTACCTATCTAGGCTGTCTAGTTATCTGGGGAATAAAAAGACAAGAGAAAAATCTGTTTATTTACAATGATTTCAACATAAGTGTATATACTATTACCTATTTATACACCTATTTGCCTATGTATTACTATTAACTTACTAACTAAGGGAGAATAAAACCACTATAAAAATATATTTTAATTGCGACCTATTATAACTATGTACAAACTATAATCTATATACTATATTTATGTAGCTGTTTGTCGGCTGTCCCGTACAACTTCCAAAAAAGAGTAACTAGGTTATCAATTAGTCTTTTATCATTTTTTCTGTATGTTCGCCATTTACGCTACTATGGACAGGGATCTGTGGAAGAAAAAAGGAGAGGATTTTGCCCAGTATAAAAAGGCTAGTATAAAAAAATTATGTTCACTGATTATTCAAAGCCGCCTAGACCGATTTCGGAATTTTTTTACTGTTTGAAAGGGTATACTTATCAAGTGGTCCCATAGAAGTTTATCAAAATCGGTTGTGTAGTTTAGGATGTCAATTTCAATTTATTTATTGCTTTTCACATTATACATGTATTAGATTACACTACACAGTCACTTCTTAGGTTAGTAGGTACAACATGAACCCTGTTAGGGCATTGCAACAGATAATAACGGAACGGCATGCAGATTATTTCTCAGTATGTATCAAATTCAATGTTAAAATTATTATGAATAAAAATGTAATTTCTTTTTATTGAGGTCTTAAAATTAAATTTTTGTTTTATTTAATGAGTCAATACTAGACTAGATTATTTAATAACGTCCAAATGTTGTTTTAATTTAAATGTCAATGCAGATTATGTTATTCGTCAGATTATGTCAGTCGGTTTTTAACCGACTTCAAAAAAGGAGGAGGTTATCAATTCGATTGTATGTTTTTTTTTTGTATGTATGTGACGCGATATCTTCGGCAACCGTGGACCGATTTTGATGGTTCTTTTTTTATTTGAAAGCCATTACTTCCAAGTTGGTCCCATATTAATGTGGTGAAGACACCATGAAGAACTTGGGAGATATGGAAGAAACTCCTGAAAAAAATTGAAGTCGGTTTTTTTTTGTTAAAAATTTAATTATTAATTTAGAAAAATTATAAGAATACCTTACGGATTTAACAAAGTCGAGGCTTATCATTTAAACAGAACAGATGCTTTACCCTCGAACTATACGCTTATCAATAGTCGTATGTGTCTCATGAAGCACTTATACGCCGCTTATCTTCCAAACTATAAATCGCAACATGCCCAAGTAAGCTTATCCGCGTAAGTATCGATACCGGGAACGACATGAAACTTTTCCGAAAGATAATTCGGAACTAAAGGCGGGATAAACGTACTAAGTTTGGTACCTGCTTCTAAAAATATGATAGTTGGCTGTTACATGGTATGAGCCTTTGTTATAAACTTTTAGTGGGATCAAATATTGCTAGTCCATGTAACTTTGGATAATGGTAAACTTTATAGAAATTACTTTTACAAACTAGAGGATGAATTTACTATTGTTTCAGGATTTTTACAAAAGCCAGACCTGTATTATCTTTGGCCAGACACATTCAGAAACTCTCATAATGTGGTCCCTCAATTTCATTCTAAGTAAACATTATCGGTGACTAAGTCAACATCAATTGCTGCAAAAAAATTGGAAAAATTTTTTCATTGAAACTTACGAGTACCTACAATTAGATGACCTTTTTGTCTTGCGTATGTTTTGAGGGTACGTGCGGTACAAACAAATAAAAAACGGAATAAAGATAAAGTGCTTTTATTCGTTACAGAATTTATACAGACTCCGCCAAATACATACAAAACATTAACAATTCTGAGAGAAATTAATGTACACCGATACCTATAGATGCCAATCTCCTATTGGGAACAAGCTATACAATAGGATGAAATCATCGACGAATCTCCCATATTAATCCACCAAAGCATTGAAAATGTATTTTTACTGCGTAGGCATTGCTTTTTAGGGCTCTAAGAGACGGGCGGATACAACAGTATGCCTGCGACAGCAGTGACAGTTGGAGACGGTCGGCGACCAGATCAGGGGGGTTACTCCAAAAGCAGTACACAAGACGGACGTTACTGCGTATCCGCGTTTCAGTGTCAAGCAAAATCGAGCATTAATAAAGTCTAATTTGGTTTGACACAGAAATAGGACGACACTATCGGACGACTATCGTTTTATTTGATGGGGTAACTTCCCAGGGTCGCAAGTATACTGTTACTCATGTGTGAGGCTTTAATGTGACAGTATCGCCACGAGTCGAAGCTTTAAGTATTTTTCTTTCTTTTTGTCTTTCAGCTGTGCGTTAATTTCAATATGGCAGACTGTCAGTTTCACCTCGACTTTCTTCTCACTTTCGACATCGTGCAAGTTTTTAGAGTAAGCACTCAGTGGTTGATTCGTCGATAGACATAATTGACTACAGTGACAAATAAAGGCAGTGACAGATGTGCGACAGAAAAACGTCTACTTTAAACGAGTATTATATTAATATCAGTCCTTACTTAATTCTAAGGTCACCTAAGAGAATTGAAATGTCACTGGACTATTATTCGTGTTTAGGGTATCTAATTAACAAATAAATACGGTAACTTAAGGCCTAAGGCTGTCGACAAACCGGCGACACGGCGGCGCGACGACGGGCTGTCGCGGCCCATTTTTTATTTCAATTCAGATTATTACACACCAAAGGTCAATCGATCGCAATTTCAGGACGTTTCACAATTTTCTTTTTCAGTGCATTTTCAGTATTTTTCTCCCAAAACGAACACTATCATTGTGATGTAAGTAGCAATCTCTTGTCTCTTCTCTATTTTACGTTAGTGGACCGAAAATAATAGCAACACTGTTTCATTTTAACCCCCGAGTAAAAGAGGGGTGTTAGAAGTTTGATGCTAAGATCTGTCTGATGCCTGTCTGTTTGTCTGTCGTTTCAGACGTTTAAATGTTTTTGAGCAATAACGCTTGAAAGTCGGGGTTTTTTTTAGTTTGCCTGGCAAATAAACCGAGCCCGGTGGGTTATGGGCGAAGCCATGTTACTTCCAATTTTTTCCGCAATATGGAAATATCCAGTACCTATTTTAACTTTTAACTATCTTTAATTATAGATACCAAAGATGTCGATAAGTATAAATAAATAAATAAATAAATAAATATATAGGGACAAATTACACAGATTGAGCTAGCCCCAAAGTAAGTTCGAGACTTGTGTTATGGGATACTAACTCAACGACACTATATTTTATAACAAATACATATATAGAAAAACATCCAAGACCCAGGACAATTTAAAAAAGGCCATTTTCCAACTTGCCCTGGCTGGGGATCGAACCCAGTATAAATAAATACAAATTATTTATGTATACTATTTACATATGACGTCATTGTCGACCATGACGAATAAACAAACGAAACGAAAGTTACCAATCACTTATTCATTATAGCGGATAGACACACTCGTATGAATTTTATGATACGATACATAGATTAAGCTAATTGAACCCGTACGCTTTTCGTTAAAAAATTTAAGTGAATAAGAAAATACTTTTTTTAAGTGATTGAAATAAAAAACTTTGGTGTGTGATAATCCTAGACAAATTGTTAAATGACTAAACCGCGTTGCCCGCGTTGTGGACGTTCCCGTTGGTGCTCAGTGGAATGGTGTTGTACTCGTCATCCAGATCATCATTTTTCCTGTGAACAATAGAGAGACACTGTTAGATGATTGTTTTCTTAACCGAGTGCCGATATTTTGAAACAATACATTTGTAATTGTTTGTTTGTTTTTCGTGTGTGTAAATGGCTGCTCCGCAGTTTAGGTATAAAGCTAGGCCGCCGCACAAACGCGGCATATTCACAAACGATTTCATTTGTTCTTTCTGTTATGTGTTTATCAAGAATCAGTTCTTTAAGTGCTAGATTTTAAATAATATCTCCATTCCCTTTCCATTTATTTAAAATGGAGCACTGAACCCCGGAAAATTCATGTATTCTTCAAATAAAGTTCTTAAATAATGTCAGCGTCATATATCATATATTTGCTTAACAATAAAAATCAACCTAAAAGAGAAGGAGTCAATGTCGTAGTGCATTGAGCAGGGTAATAAGGTTAGTTTTTAGATGGGATCTGCAAGGACATTTTGGAGAATTTAAAAAATATACCTTTAAGGACAAATCACACTGATTGAGCTAGCGCTAAAGTAAGTTTTATAAACTTGTGTAATGAGATGGAACGCAGCAGCATCCTCGTCTCGTCTCTTAGACAAGGTGCGAAACACAGAGCCCAATCCCAAACTCAAGTTGCAGATCCAGTAAAGACTGTCAGTCTGAAGTGGAACTGGGATGGGCACGTCTGTCGAACGGGCCCGGAAAGATGGGCGAAACTAGATACGTTCTGGCTGCCGGATGGCCGTCGAAGTAGAGGCAGACCGAAGACGAGATTGCAGGACGACCTCGATAATTATGCCACAGAATGGAAAGAGATCCCAAAGGACAGAGACGAGTGAAAGAAGAAGAAGGGGAACCTTTGCCTAACAGTAGGACACAACAACACCTATAGGCTAGGAAAAAAAGTGTTGTCTCAACGATACTATATCTTATGATACACATAACAAAAAGATAATCTCCCAAGACCCATAACGATGAAAGTGGAAAAAAAGGATAGTGTGAAATGGTGGATACGATATTGTAAGGATATGTGTAGTGTAATGTAGCACTTTAACTTTAGAACAGATCTTAATCATTATAACAGTGGAACACATTAAAGCAGTTTCAAGTACTCAAACTACTCAAACTTATTACGGCCGACTCCTAACAAGTTAAATTCAAAATTACTTAATATTTCAGGTCAGGCTTTGAAAATTGTCTCATTGAATGAAAATCCCATCAAGTAATTAGATAGCTATTTGGACTAATGAAATGGAATTAGGTTCCTTGATGAAGATGAGGGGTTCTGAGGGAGTTAAGACACAAAATAAACATAGCACAGAAGTGCAGTACATTTTCCAAGACATCCTTTTTCACATTCAAATTATCTTTATGAAAAAAAGCAGAAATCACAATTCCAGTTTCAAAGTAGCTTAGCTTATAATAGAAAAATACATAAGCCTAATACCAAAATTCACTATTTAAAAAGTCTAAAGTGTATTACTTGCATTGATGTACTTTCTACATAACTTTTTACTATTTCCGAAAAATATATAATCATTATGTGGAAACCGATGATCCAACAAAATAGGTTAGACTCGATAAATTTTTGCTTGACGTTAAAACGTCCCTACGATAGGATACTAGGCCAATAGGATGTCCAACTCATAACCAAGGAAGGATAACGAAAACCAGACGATATGAAGAATAAGCCGCCAAAGCACACTTCGGTTCTCGAGGTAGTATAATCAGAAACACACTAAGTTGAGCTAGAGAGTAAACAGCAGAACAGCCCAAAAGCCCAAGCTTTCCGACTGTTGGTTTATAGTTAAAAAAACCTAATTTGGTTTGGCATTGTAATGCTAGGTGTTTACACGAATGGCAACGCTACTGCTGTGGAGACCCCTAATGGAAGACCCTCGTAACTATCCGCCCATCTCCATCACGTGACAAACGGTCAGCTGTGGCTAAACAATGAAGCTCTGTTTACTACGTATGTGCGCATGTTCTATTGGTCTAAATTGTTCCTACTACCCTTTATCCCTGACATATGTAAAACTAGCTGTACCCGCGGGCTTCGATCCCCGTGGGAATTTTAGGATAAAGAGTACCCTATGTCCCTTCCCAAGTCTCAAACTATATCCATACCAAATTTCATCCAAATCGGTTCAGTAGTTTAAGCGTGAAGAGGTAACAAATAAACAAATATACAAACTTACTTTCGCATTTATAATATTATAGTGGGAAGTAGGATATTAGTAGGATTTAAAAAGGCGAATATATTTGTCAACGAACTTTCAATCAGATCCCTGCATTTTCTTTTTATCACCACAATCATCATCAGTAACGGCAGATCACAAAGGCACTCAAAAGCCAAAAAGTATCTACACGCGCCGATACACTAGGATTATAACAGTAAAATCAATAGAATCACAATCAGAAGATGGACACCATCTATACTCTCCTCATTTCATTAAGCTGTATCTAAGATCGGACGGGAATACTTATTAAGTAATTAAATTATGGTCATTACCAAGTTGGATACGGCCGAAGTTCGTGTTGTTTCTCCTAATTAGTTATATCATTGTTATCTCCTGCCATGTTGTGCTCAAATGTTTGTTTATTATAGTCCCGTGTTCATAATTTGAAGATAATGGCGTTATGGCATTCATAAGTTGTTTAATAAGTTACAGGCGACCAAGATTAATGAGTTTCTTTCGGTATTTTTTTTTAATTCTGACCGCTGAGAAAAGATTGAGATGTTTGCATTTCTAAGTCCTTTAGTTGCTAATAGATGTTACGTGGTGTTACTTTGCGTAAATCAAAGTTACATGCTTATCTGGATTACTTTATGTAATTTCGTCACCAGTTAGTTCATCAAAACTATTGCTGGCCGGCGCCTACCTACTGCCGTTAGTCCCAGTATACCTCAGGTACTCCAAAGACGGACGTTACAACGTATCTGCGATTCAGTGTCAAGTAACATTGAGCACTAATGTGCGATGATAAAGTCGAATTTGTTTTGACATAGAACATTTTCAAATCGTTCCAGTCGTCTTCGAATAATATAAAAAAAAGATCGCGACGAATGGATAACCTCTTCCGTTTTTGGAAGTCAGTTAATAAAAACGCGGACTAACTTACTAGGTTTAAATTATCCGATCAAATCATGTTTGACATTGACAGGTGATCTTGTATCATAAATAAAGCATTTCACTAGATGTCAACTTGTTTAGGGTGGATAATGTCTGAAATTAGTCCGTGTTAAGACTGCATAAACTAAAGGAAAACACCAAAGTTTTATCCTTTTCAAATCAATACGTCCAAAAGCAATTTATTGTGTGGTTTTTTAATGACACCCAATTGTGTCCGAAGGGAAATCTGAATTTATTCAGGGACGGCGCAGGGGCGCTAAACCCTCGGAACCGCAGAACGGTTGCGGCGATATTGAATGGGAATTCCTGATGCATGGCCGCGTGTCGCACGTGGAATGGGAATTTAACTATATTTGAAAAATTCATTCATTCGGTTAAAAAGGCATGAGGAAATAGAAAATCTCCTTATTTCCACATTACCTAGGTATGCCTTTTTAACCGACTTCCAAAAAAGAAGCAGGTTATCAATTTGTCGCGATAATTTTTTATGTGTGTTCACAGATTATTCTAAGACGCTTAGACCGATTTGAAAAATTCTTTTTTGTTTGAAAAGGTATACATGTCCGGTGGTCCCATAGAAATTTTATTAAAAATTGGATTAGTAGGTTAGGAGTTTAAAAAATTATATTATTACCTTCGGTACTACCTTTTACATTACATTAGTAGACTATTATTAGAACAAAACTGATTCCAGATTATACGAAGAATAATACCTACTCCTTATGCGTGTTTCAGGCTGCTTACTTCTGCATTATTTTACGAGAACAAGTGAAGAAAAAAAAACCAGAACCGTCGCATACGAGTTGGATAGGATTTTATTAGCAACCGCCTGCCTAACGTTAGCCATACTTGGGAATTTCTGCGAAAATTATCACAACCAGCCGTCGACGTCCCATGTCAACCGGCCTTGTGAAAGCAGTTGTAGCACGGAGTATTTGTGTTCAGTCCATTAATATCTTACGACATCCACAAGATCTTATTGTGTCCGAAGGGAAATCTGAATTTATTCAGCTACGGCGGGCGTGCAGGGGCGCATAACCCTTTTAACCGCAGAACGGCTGAGGTGATATTGAATGGGAATTCCTGACGCACGGACGCGTTTTGCACGTCGCACGTGGGATGGAAATTAAATATCGTATGACATATTTATTCGTGAGTCTTAGAGAACTCTTCCTGGCTGGTCTGGAAGATAAGAAAAAACGTGCAATGTATCAGCTGTAGGGCCTCTAGTCACATTCGCCCTGATGAAGACCTCCGGATGAGGTCGAAACATGTCGGCAGTAGCTGACTCTATACGTGAGTAACCCGTTCACTAAATAAAATAATGAATGTAACAGCTATTTTAGTTCCCGTGCAGATCGTAGAAGCCCATCGAGAGAATGGGCTTACTTCGGAGGGATTGCCTTAGTCACATATTGGTAAAGATCATTAAAACTACATACTTATATTATATTAGAACCATTTCGGCTCGATTTGAACTCGTACTTATAAGCAAGACCGGATCTAACTTTGGTACTTTGGTACCAGGGGGGACGACTACAAAGTCGTAGTGAAGTCGCAAGTTATAATTTTTTATTATCATAGTTACAAGTAATAAGCAGGTATTTTAGTTGTATGTAAGTACTTAGTGTTCTTAATATAGCTATATTTATTTATTCTTTAAACTTAGTACCTACTTTATGAACTACTAAGAGAATAACAGTTGATAAGAAAGTAAGTTTAGTCGTTCCGATGAAGTTAGGTCTAACTAGACGTTAGTTAAAACGCACGCGCATAGGTCAGTGTCACATGGAATGTGACGTGACATCAGACGAAAGGTGGTGGTGGCGCGGTAAAATTCAAATTTCCAATGCATTCGTTCCCGAAAAATGCGTTTACCATCTAGTACTAACTAAAAATAAAACCGCATGCCGTTCCATTTTTTTTTCTACTGTAATGCCCTATCAGGGTTCATGTTGTACTTCTACTCGTAATATAAGAAGTGACTATGCAGTAAAGTGTAATATATGTACAAAGTGAAAAGTAATAATTGAATTGAATATTAAATTAATTAAATATTGAAGGTACTAACATAAAATCTGTATTGTGACAAAAAATATATAAACAATTTTTATTAGTAGTCCACCTAGGTCCTGGATCCGCCCTTCCCTATAAGTACAGCTAAGAACACTTGAACCGCACGAAACTAAATAATAACTTATTGCACGCTGCAGCCAGCAGCTTTGTCAGAAGCCAGAAGCTCTGAGATAATTGACTCAACGTCCAGAGAGCAATTTAACTGGGCTCAACTCAGCTCAACTTAAACCCGGATTAAGAACTAAATGTCCAGCTTCAAATTCTTTTATCTCAGAAGGATTTGTCTAGTCATTTAGTAGATAAGTTTTGTAGTTTTCAAATTAAAGTGCAGTTGGTAAAAGTAACTGCTTGTTAATAGATATTTATCTAAATTAATTCGATGCTTTGGTAATGTTTAATTGTACATTTCAATTCGTTCTTAGCTGCATCTTTTTAGGGTTCCGTAGCCAAATGGCAAAAACGGAACCCTTATAGATTCGTCATGTCTGTCTGTCTGTCCGTCCGTATGTCACAGCCACTTTTTTCCGAAACTATAAGACCTATACTGTTGAAACTTAGTAAGTAGATGTATTATGTGAACCGCATTAAGGTTTTGACACAAAAATAGAAAAAAAAACAGTAAATTTTGGGGGTTCCCCATACTTAGAACTGAAACTCAAAAATTTATTTTTCATCAAACCCATACGTGTGGGGTATCTATGGATAGGTCTTCAAAAATGATATTTAGGTTTCTAATAGCATTTTTTTCTAAACCGAATACTTTGCGCGAGAGACACTTCCAAAGTGGAAAAAAGTGTCCCCCCCCCCCCGTAACTTCTAAAATAAGAGAATGATAAAACTAAAAAAAATATATGTTGTTCATTACCATGAAAACTACCAGCGAAAATTGGTTTGAACGAGATCTAGTAAGTAGTTTTTTTTGTAATACGTCATAAATCGTAAACGGCAATTTACCTTTCATTCAATCAACTCAAATATAAAAATTAAAAAAACATACTACAAGACTTTTATATTGTTATTTGCTACTACGGAACCCTTCATGGGCGAGTCCGACTCGCACTTGGCCGCTTATTTACTGCTGTTTCGAAAGTAAGATTGCCAGTTTTTCTATCTCCAAAGCTTGCATTTCTCCCGAAGATGCCGAAAATGGTGGAAGTGATGAAAAAGGCGGATTAAGGGATTCAGCTGTAGTTTTTCAACTAGCTGCCTGAGTTTTAATTTTATGTTCATCAGTACAAAGAATGAATAGTACTAATAAGATTGAAGTAAGTATTAGTTTACCATGTGATATCTGGCAGAGTAGAATAGGACCGCCACTCTAAGTTCTACCCGTGGATGTGGTAGAAGGCGACTTAGGAAATACAAGCTAAACAAAGCTTAAAAACTTATGTTTAGTGTAGAGTGTAGAGGTCTCATTGATACAAGACCTCTCCAACACGTCTGACCAGCGTGGACTGCGTCTTGCACCACAACAATAATTTATCTGTTTATACCTATGGTTGACTGGGAGTCCGCCAATTGTTAAGTTTTAATTATGAATCAATAAAGTTTTGATAAATAAATACAACTGATAAACAAAACTCAAATAAACTTTAACAGTTTTGACTGTCATTCCCATTGGAAATAAACCTCAAATACTGCATACATTTTAATAGCGTGCAGTAGCTGTGAAGCTCTAATTAAAATTCGCAGTCTGGCGGGAATTCATACGCGTCCAGAGGTTATTTTAGCAAATTGCAATTAGTGTAGTGATACTAGCGGCCCGTGACGCCGTGTATTAAATGTCGCGAGCTCTACCGATTACTAAATCTATGTTACGTGTATATATGATTTTTTTCCTTTCTTAACGTATTAAATTTCGCGAGCTCTACCGATTACTAAATCTATGTTACGAGTATACATGAGTTTTTTCCTTTCTTAGCGTATTAAATTTCGCGAGCTCTACCGATTACTAAATTTATGTTACGTGTATTTATGAGTCTTTATTCCTTTTTTAACGTACCTACTTAACTTAAAATAAATAATTAAATACTGTAATAGCATATTTATACACCCCCCTAAATTTCTCTAACAACCCAAAGCTCGGCTATGCTTTTAGCATTAAGTTCACCTTTTGTGCCATACATTGTATTTTGTACAATAAAAATTAAATAAATAACTAATATTACAATCTAGCCTAAACCCAGACTAATAAGTAATTTTATTAGTGTCATTTATGAGTAAGAACATAGAATTAGTATTTTTACTTAGAGTAAAAGATTTAATTTTAATGTCCACTTTTTAGGAAGGGGTAAGCACAATTAAATGCCACGAACTCCACCGATTACTAAATCTATGTTAAGTGTATTTATGAGTAAGATATGACATAGAATTAGTATTTTTACGTCAAGTAAAATGATTTGATTTTGAGGGTCCTTTTTTTAAGAAAGGGAAGAGGAAGCACAATTTAATGCCACGAAATTATTATATCTGTTATTCAGTGAAAGATTTTCCCTTAGAAACACACAAAATATTCAAAATTTTCTCCTGTCTATGATTGGCTAATTTGCAAATAACGTAATAATGCAATGGATTGACGACATAATCGAAGTCGCGGGTAACATTACACCTGGATAAGAGCAGCACATCAGGACAGGACCGACATTGGCGGCGTGGACAAAGAGATGCCTACGTTCAGTAGTGGGCGGAAGAAAGGCTGAGACGATAATGATGATTTAAACATATCAACACAAAATAACATAAGTAAGTACTATAACGTATCAGCTCTTTAGCAGTGTATCAAATTTAAAATAAAAAAATGAAATAAAAATCAAATCTATTTTATTTTATTTAATACTATTAAAACTAACGCGAGATGAATCCATTATAAATATTTAACACGGTTAACACTCCGCCGTCGCCGCTCCCAATACTCGCCGTAATGATGATCGTGTAAACCGATTGCAACTAGAAGGCTCAACGTGAGTAACCGTGTTAAATAATTATAATTTTTATTTACTTCTGCTATCAGATCTACTACGATCGACCTTAGGAAGGATTGGGGGGGTGAGGTGGAGTCCCAAAATTATCCTCTTGGAATCTTGCCCTGAAGCAAATAAAAAAAACCTTTTAGTTAACGGGTTACTCACGTATAGAGTCAGCTACTGCCGACATGTTTCGACCTCATACGATGGTCTTCATCAGGGCGAATGTGACTATAGGCCTGTACACCGCACTAGCTCGCGACACACGACACGGCCGGTACGGTGTACGGGCCTGTAGTCACATTCGCCCTGATGAAGACCTCCGGATAAGGTCGAAACATGTCGGCAGCAGCTGACTATACGTGAGTAACCCGTTAATTCATTTTAATAATATCTGCATCTCACGTTAGTTTTTATAAAAAAAACTTATAGCCAATGCCTTAAGGCAGCATGATGAATGACCGGCGTGGCGTATTAGTACCCAAACTAGTCCGCCACTAGGAGGTTCAAGGTTTGATTAAACCCAATAGACTTCTTTAATATGTTTTTTAAACTTTAGCCTTCTTATTATAAAACGCAGACTAACTTTGTTACTAGATTAAACCATCATCCGACCATATCAAGTTGACATCTAGTAATATGCCATTGTATCATCTGAAAATGTCAACATGATTTGGTCGGTTAATGTTTTTATTTTTATTTTTTATTTAAAACTTAGTAGCGTTTGACTGCTTCTCACTTGGTGGAAGGCGACGAAACGGTCAGTAATACCTATTCACTCTTCTCTTGAAGACATCCAAATTGTATCTTTCGGGGAATAAGTGAGAGGGCAGAGCATTCCAGTCTCTAGCTGTACGTATAAGGAAAGAAGACGCAAAGCGTTTTGTACGAGTGGTTGGATCTTGTACTACATAGGGATGGAGCCTTGACCCTTTCCTGGTAGTTCGATAATGGAACGGCGAAGGTGGAATTAAATCATGAAGCTGCTGAGAGCATTCTCCAAAGTGTAACCTGTAAAAGACAGATAGGCGGGCCACTCCACGACGATGCTCAAGACTTTGCAGTCTTCCAGAGACTAAGTTCTCGTCTCCTATGATTCTCCGGGCACGATTATCGATAGAGTCCAAAGCATCAAGCTGATACTGGGCTGATCCATCCCACAGATTTAACCTAGTTACAAAATTAGTCTGTGTTTTATTATTAAAGTCATACCTTAACACCTTGACTGCCAGCACTACAGACACAATACGTAACCGTCATGGTGTTTTTAAAGTCTTAATGTTTAAAATTAAATCGCGGTATCTGTGACCCCACCCTCAAATCGCTCAATAAAAGTTAACAAATCAACGCTAATGGCTCCACTTCCTTTGCTTCTATTGTTGGCTCACGACGTCAAAGCATGCCACTGGGAATACTGTCAATTGAATATTTTCAAAGAAAATCAAAAATCTGTGCCCCATCCTTATCCTAACTATCCTTTCTAATATTATAAATGCGAAAGTGAGTTTGTATATTTCTTTGTTTGTTACTACTTCACGATTCAACTACTAAACCTATTTAGATGAAATTTGATATTGATACAGTTTGATACCCCGGGAAGAATATAGTATAGTTTTATCCCGAAATCATGTGGAGCGAAGATACAGCTAGTAAGTAATAAAGATTTATTTATGAATCATCATTTCAGCCGCACAGCGTCCACTGCTGGACATAGGCCTCTCCCAAAGATTTCCAAAATGACCGATCTAGAGCGGCTTGCATCCAGCGCCTTCCAGCGACCTTGGTTAGGTCGTCAGACCACCTTGTGGGTGGGTGTCCTACGCTTCGCTTGCCAGTACGTGGTCGCCATTCGAGAACCTTTTTGCCCCATCGGCCATCGGTTCGTCGCGCTATGTGTCCCGCCCACTGCCATTTCAACGAGCTAATCCGCTGGGCTATGTCAGTGACTTTAGTTCTCCTACGAATTTCCTCATTTCTGATTCGATCACGTAGAGAAACACCGAGCATAGCCCTTTCCATAGCGCGTTGCACGACCTTGAGCCTTCTTATGAGACCCATAGTAAGGGACCATGTTTCAGAGCCATAAGTCATCACTGGTAACACACATTGGTTGTAAACTTTAGTCTTAAGACACTGAGGTATATTTGACGAGAAGACACTGCGTAGCTTCCCGAACGCTGCCCAGCCGAGTCGGATTCGTGGAAAGACCTCTTCCTCGAAGCTGGAACTTCCTGCCTGGATCAATTGACCCAGGTAGATATACTGGTCTACATCTTCGAGGGTGGAGCTCCCAACACAAACAGGTAGGGGCGCAACATGGACATTCGACATTACTTTGGTTTTGTCCATGTTCATTCTAAGGCCCACTTCTTGGGAAACTCGATTTAGATCTCCGAGCATAGTACTTAGGTCTTCCATCGATTCTGCCATGACAACGATATCGTCGGCAAATCGAAGGTGAGTGATATACTCGCCATTGATGTTAATACCAAATCCTTCCCATTCCAGAAGCTTGAAGGCATCTTCCAGTGCAACGGTGAACAGTTTCGGAGATATAACGTCTCCCTGTCTTACACCTCTATGCAGTGGAATTGCCCTCGTGCACTGCTCCTGTACTCGGACTGACATAGTGGCGTTACTGTATAAGCACTTCAACACTTCGATATACCGATAGTCAATACGGCATCGCTGGAGAGACTGAAGCACGGCCCATGTTTCGATCGAATCGAAGGCTTTTTCATAGTCCACGAACCCCAAGCAAAACGGCCGGTTATACTCCCTCGTCTTCTCTATTACCTGCCGCAGCGTATGAATATGGTCCATGGTACTAAAACTTTTACGGAAACCGGCTTGTTCGGGAGGCTGGAAGGCATCAAACCTGTTTGCGAGACGATTCGTGATGACCCTCGAAAACAACTTATATACATGACTCAGAAGCGTGATAGGCCTATAGTTCTTCAATAGGGTGCTATCTCCCTTTTTGAAGAACAGGACCACCACGCCCCTGCTCCATGCTTCCGGCGTTACGCCCTCGAGCAGAACGGAATTAAAGAGCCTCTGAAGGACTTTCAGTACCGGCGTTCCGCCCGCTTTCAGAAGCTCTGCTGTAATTCCATCTTCGCCCGGCGCCTTGTTGTTTTTAAGCTGTTTGAGGGCCATCCTAATCTCGTACAGGCTGATGTCCGGGATATCTTCGGTATAGTGTCGGGTTAACTTGGCTCTTGGGTCTTCAGCCATTTGACCGCTGGGTTGTGAAACTGAGGTGTACAGCTGTCCATAAAACCTCTCGATCTCCGCCAGAACCCCTTCCTTTGTCGACACCACGTCGCCGTCCTCATTCTTTAGCTTCATCAATCGGCTTTGCCCAACCGACATAGCTTTCGCGAACACTTTGGAGCCTTTGTTCTGCTCTATCGTCTCCTTAATACATTTAGTATTAAAGGAGCGGATGTCGTGTCGCAAGGACTTTTGTATACGTCTGTTGAGCTGCCGATGTGATTCAGCATCTTTAGAGGTCTGCAGGGGGCTTGATCGTCGCTCTGCCATTAAGGTAAGGGTCTCAGCAGAGATTTTCTGAGGTCTTTGTTTGGGGCGGGACCTAAACATCTTCGATCCCACCGCTTGGACAGCTTGTATAAACCCTTGGTTTATCTCGTCCACTGTAACGCAATCCTGAAGGCCTTGAAAGCGATTCGATAGTTCAAGCTGGAAACCCTCGGAGTTTTCGATTTGGATCTGCGTCGGTCGGAGCGTCGACTTCATCAGCCGCGATCTTTCGACCTTGAGATCAATATTCACGATGCCTCTTAATATTCGGTGATCGCTCCCGGTTTTGATCCGATTGATCACTGAGACATCGTTGAATATTTGTCTCTTAGTCGTTAAGATGAAGTCGATTTCGTTTTTAACAAGGGGCTGGTTCTTCTTTGCTGGACCTATCCAGGTCCACTTCCTTTGTGGCGGCTTCTTGAAGAAAGAGTTCATCGCGAAGAGTCCCTCTTGCTCCAAAAAATCAGCCAGCCTACGTCCCCTGTTATTTCGCACTCCGTATCCGAAGTTTCCCAGCCTAAACTCTCCATCGCCTCGTTTGCCCAGTTTCGCGTAAAAATCCCCCATAACAACCGTAAAATAGGTTTCAGAAGTATGTATGGCCTTACTTATGTCCTTATACACTTCATCCACCTCTTCATCGGAGTGATCCTTTGTTGGCATATATACCTGTATAACCTTCAGCGAGTATCTTTTAGATACTCTGAGTATCAGGTATATTACCCTGCTAGAGACACTCTCGATGGTTGTGACGTGTGTGTTAATGAGGGACTTGTGGACGAGAAACCCGACACCATGCTGGGACTTCTTTTTGTCCCCTTCCCGGTGATAGAGTAGGTTACCAGACTCTAGGGTTGTCGTGCCCTCGCCCTCTCTTCGGACTTCAGACAACCACACAATGTCCCATCGTAACCTACTCATTTCCTCTTCCACCTCATCTAACCTCTCGTCAGTCTTCAGTGTGCAGACGTTATGTGTTACCAGGGCCAGTTTTCGACGGGAGTGGTAGCCGGATCTCTGCCGGGGATTCTTAGCACCCCCTGCCCCGCCGTTACCATGACCGCTACCGGAGCCAGGAATAGCGGGGCTGCCGGGGACTGGGGCCTGGTCTTTTGTTGTACCTCCATTGGGGGGGTTTTGCCATACTCGCCACGCTTGGCAGGCGGGTTGGCGAGCGCAGCGTTGTGTCGCTATCGGGCTTCCGACGCTGCTGCCCGTCGAAAGCCTATTTTGGTGTTCGTGTCGAATTTATCCTTTAGTCGCCTCTTACGACATCCACAGGAAGAGATGGAGTGGTCCTATTCTACTCTGCCGGGAACCACACGATATTTATGAATATTTTGCATTAAAAACATTACTTGTAGATGTTTCACATTTTTCAATACAAGACATTATAAAATTAAGGACTAGAGTTAGAATAGTGTGTCATTTGAAACATGGCATAAATAAAGTTCTGTTTCTTTAGTTTGTTTAAACATGGATAAAACTGGTACAGTAATATCACGTTGCAAAAGCTATAGGAGCCCTACCCTGAAATCACTTCGTGCGGTTCAAATTATCGCTAAAGGAGCGCCTTTCTGTATCGGCGTGATGTTGAAAGCAAACCCGATAGAATGTATATATTATTGTTATTAAGTACTAGAGTTAGAATAGTGTGTCATTTAAAACATGGCATAAATAAAGTTTCGTTTATTCAGTTTCTTTAAACATGAATAAAACTGGTACAGTAATTTCACGTTGCAAAAGCTATAGGAGCCCTCCCCTGAAATCACTTTGTGTGGTTCAAAGTATCGCTTATGTAAAGCCTTCGTATGTCGGCGCGATATTAAAGGCAAACCCAAAAGAAACCCAAATACGTTACATAATCTTCAGTCATATTATTAAGTCAAAATGTGTCATTCGGATCTGGCATAAATAAAGTTCTGTTTCTTCAGTTTCTGTAAAGTGATTTTACATCGCTGTAAAAGTAGCCGTACCAGGAATTCACTTCGTGCGGTTCAAAGTGTCGCTACTGTAAAGCCTTCGTGTGTCCTCGCGACGTTGAAAGCAAACCCAAAGAAAATCCAAACATATACGTTATTGTAATCTTAAGTCAGAATAGTGTGTTATTCGAAACATGGCATAACTAAAGTTCTGTTTCTTCAGTTTCTTTAAAGTGATTTTACGTCGCTGTAAAAGGAGCACCTGAAATCACTTCGTGCGGTTCAAATCAACGCTAATGGAGCGCCTTCCTGTGTCGGCGCCATGTTGAAAGTAAACATAAGAGAATGCATATATTGTTGTTATTAAGTACTAGAGTTAGAATAGTGTGTCATTCGAATCATGGCATAACTTAAGTTTCATTTAAGGCCCATTTAGACGGTGCAAGTTTCTTGCCCGTTGCATGCCATTTTATTGCAGCAATAGACAACTTGCATGGTCTAAACGAAATGTCAGCCATACAAATCATTTATTACTTCAATAAAATTGTATGCAAAACGTAAGAAACTTGCACCGTCTAAATGGGCCTTAAAGATGGATATAACTGGAACAGTGATTTTAAGTCGCTGTAAAAAGAGCCCTACCCTGAAATCACTTCGTGCGGTTCAAATCATCGCTAATGGAGCGCCTTCCTGTGTCGGCGCGATGTTGAAAGCAATCCCGAGGGAATGCATATACTGTTATTGTCATGAATACAAAGTGGAAGGGACATACCCGTAATAAATCGAACCACGGACTATATTAGATCACTATAGTACAATGATAATAAAATAAATTTCATAAATTTACCGGGCGCCTGCAGACTTTTGTATGGAAACATTTTTCTTTTAATTTTAATTTGATTATACTAAGTATAATGTTTATACAAAAGATAAGAAGCGAACACATAAGAAAAAAGACAAAGTTAATTGATGCTCTTAAATATGCTCTATCACAGAAATGGCGCTGGGCAGGCCATATAACAAGATACACAGACAAAAGATGGACAGCAGAAACAACAAGATGGAAAGGACCAATAGGAAAGTGAAGAATTGGCCGTCCAAAGAACAGATGGAGGGACGAAATTAAAGCAATAGCAGGAAAAGATTGGCAAAGCATAGCAAGGAATAGGAAAGAATGGAATCAGCTAGAGGAGGCCTATACCCAGAGTGGGGTTCCAATGACAGATGAAGTCATAATTTAAATTCTGCACGAAATATTTTGTAAAGTTATTGGAAATAAAGAGGCTTATTATTATTATTATTATAAGTATAATATTTGGGAGAGGCCTATGTCCAGCTGTGGACGTTATGCAGCTGAAATGATGATGATGATGTTACTAGGTATAGTGATCTAGCACAGCGTGTGGTTCGATTTATTATGGGTATGTTCCTTCCACGTCGTATACTATAATTAGAATAGTGTGTCCTTCGACACATGGCATAAATAAAGTTCTGTTTCTTCAGTTTCTTCAAAGATGGATAAGCCCGATACAAACTATAAAACATAGAGAGGTTCAGCATTAGGCTGCTTATTTTTTTTTCACATAAAGGTTTGCAAAACTATCGTCAAAATTTTGAATGGAGCTTTTGCAATGAATGCGACTCTAAATTCGCTGCAAGTGAATGCATTCGCAAAATTGGTCTAACAAATCCATCAAAACGGGAAAGTGCATCCCGAGCTCTGAAGGAGGAACTCTGAACATTTAAGGATGCAAATGGAAACGCTCTTAGATGAGGAAAACTGGTTAGCCTGTTTATTACTGGCTAAAGGCGACTGACTATAACAAGTTTATTAGCCAGGCAAATTTAAAAAACTCCAGACCTCTAAGCATTCCCTTTTGAACGACTGAACCGATTTTCATCAATCATAGCTCAGAACCACCGCAAGAAACCTACTTTCACGTAACAAATCGCATCGACTTCGGTTTATCCGTTCGAGAGTTACGATACTTTAGTGAGACACACAGACAGACATAGGCGCTTAACTTAAATATAACACCTCTCTTGCACTGAAAAAAAATGGCTGCACCATATTTGCTACTTGCGATTTGGTTAGTAGATACCAAACTTTTGTTCTAATTAGCAAAACCATGTAGTTGCATGTCCCAAATTACAACTATGAATTAAAACACATTTTTACTACTAGTAGCCCTAAGTTTAGCAGTCACTCGATTTTAATAACGTGTAGCAAATGTTTTTGCCACTAGCAACCATTTTTTTTCCCAGTGTTTTTGCGTAGGGATTAAAAACGTATCTCCACTCCTCTACGCTAATGATAATACACCCTAAAGTAGGTCATGATCGTATCCAACGTAATGTGTATATGCATACTAAATAAACTGCACTATATATATATATATATACAATACATGTACATATATGCAGAGAATGGACAGAGAACCAGGTTACGCATGAATCGTTTATGAGCCAGTGGGAAATGGGGTTGCGGATTTTTTATGTTTTCTGCTATGTTTTCAAAGTATACAAAATGAGTGAAAATGTATGTAAAGTAGAATGATTTTTTAAAAGCTTTTATTTAGTTTCACGTGTCCTACTCTCTGTCGGTGTTTCTAATTAAATCTTGCAAATAAAATTTGACCCACTTCCCGGTTTCCGATTGAACTGGAATTTTGCATGCATACGTATATTGCGTGACAATGCAATATATAATAACGTGGAGCTGATCTGATTATGGAGCCAGAAAGTGGCCAAGGGAACTCTGTTATGTAACAATGCAACCCCATCGGGTTTGGGCGGTTGAAGAGTACTTTAAACCTGTTTAAGATAAAAGCTTGTTTTAAAAAATATATTTTTAATAATTACTTGTTTACAAGTATGTAAAATATTTTTTTAATAATGACTTGTAATAAGTATATTTTACGCGTGCATACAACCGCTTCTAATGACAACAACAAGTGAGAAATCGTGCAAAGCCGGAAAACGATTCGACACTCATCTAAACTATAAATATATACATAATATCACGCCTGTTTCCCACAGGGGTAGGCAGAGACTATGGACCTCTACTTGCTACGATCCTGACAAAACATTTCTAAACATGTTTACAACAAACAAGACATGAGAACTCACCGTTTTCTGTACTTATATATGATGAGCACGATGAACGCGTTCCCGATGAACAGCGCTGCTATCAGCAACGACGGTATCACTATATCTGTGGACAAGGAGAAAATATGTATTAAAAGATAAATATAATTAGTTCTATAAATTTTTTTTTGTATATGTTTTTATTGCACTGAGAAAAAAATTATGGTTGCTAGTAGCAAAAATCCTTGCTACCCGTTACCAACATCGAATGACTGCTGAAATCAGGGCTACTAGTAGTTGAAAAGTGTTTTTATTAAAACTACATTGTTCTGCTAATTTGAACAAAAGTTTGGTATCTAATAAACATATAGCAAGTAGCAAAACTGATTCAGCTATCTCTTTTTTTCAGTGTGCGAGGCTAAAGTACTAACTAAGACAAATTAAATAAACCCAAACTCGACAACATTTTATTACTAAGTTCCATGGAACACCTTCTGTCTTCGTGGTCAGACCCTAGTCATCGTTTAACATAAAGTGCTCGTCAAGACAAATCAAATGAGTCTTACTCAATTACGTTATCTTGTTTTATAACTGAGTTCCGTCGAATATGTCCCGGCTCCATCATCAGAACAGCTTGTTGACTTCATAATATTGTATTCTCATCCGACTCACACAAGTATACAAAATTTCAGCTTAATCAGTTGAGGATAACTGGTTGAAAATTTAGTTGTAAGATTTGTTTTTAACAAACAATCATACAAACAAGATACATTGCAAGTTAAATAAAAGTTGAAAATATCATATTTTTTACATTTTAGCGCATTCCCGGTTGCATCCTCAGCTGTGCTGCTTCGGAGCCCGGGATGCGCTTTCTTGCTTTATCTTCTCCAAATATAATCACTCGTCAATGGTCACCCAAAGATGGCAAAGACCTTGCGAAGGGGAGAAGAAATAGAATGATTTGATTATAGTTGAACGATCGGTTGCCTGACGTCAACCGTCTTTGGAAATGTATTTCTACTAAAAGTTTTACAACCGGCCGCCGTTCAACGTTAACCCTCCTTGGGAATGCTGTTAACCCTTTGTATGCCAGAAAATCAGACACAATAGTTTAACAACGCATTATCGCGTAGTCGAACGAAATACGAAATGGCATACGACAGGTTATAAGAAAATATAATTATCCTACTGATATTATTAATCATCATCAACATAATTTCAACCGCATAACGTCCACTGCTGGTGCTGGATTTACGATCCACGATATTAAAGTGACAAGTTAATTAAAAAGAAAAAAATCCCTTAAATTTCCAAAAAAAAATATAGCTTTCACTCGGGATGATGTAAGGATTCTAAATGATAAATGGATATTATCGTTAGATAATCTCTCGTTTTAACCGACTTTCGAAAAGGAGGAGGTTATAAATTCGTCGCGATCCTGTTTCTATGTATGTTCACCAATTTTTAAAGACGCCTAGACCGATTTAGAAAGTTCTTTATTTATTTAAAATGGCATACTTGTTAGTAAGTCTCATACAATTTTTATCAAAATCGGTTATTTAGTTTGGGAATGAAGTCAGTTTTTTAGTTTAAAAAATTATCATTTTAGATTCTCTTCACTTTATAGTGTAAATTAGCTTCACTACTCTCCAGTGACGGAGTAATAACGAAGCAGAAGTTGGCAACGTTGGCAACTCTGTCTGTAAAGTTGTCGGATCGAAGTTGCCGACTCCTGATTGGAGTGCAGTGAAACCCTCACTGAATACAATCAATGCAGAGAAAAGTTTGCTGCGAAGTATCATTTTATTAATTTCGTTGAAGTGGGGAAAGTTTGTAAAGTTGGAGCAAGCATTTGCGTCTATATAAATTTTGTGCTAATTAGTTCAGCTAGATATTTTTTATTTTTATTTTATTTTATCAAACTTTATTGTTCTAAAGTACAAATATACTTTTAACAAATGGCGGACTATGCTAAGAGCATTTTCTCCCAGTCAACCATAGGGATAAACAGAGAAATTTATGCGGCACAAAAAGCAATGCAATATACTATTAAATATAATATTATGAGTGACTGAGATACTCGTATGAAAACAGAGAATAAAAAAATCCCATCATATATCATATGTTTCATCATCATCATCATCAGATATTTTTAGTCTCCACTACAGGAGTACGACCCTCTCTGTACTACTAGAGCTATACTTGACCAGAGCAGTCAGAGGATTTGGCCTACACTCTCTACGCTGGCCAGACAAGTTGAAGAGGTCTTACTGATGTTTATTACTTTGTTTAACTTGTATTTCCTATGTTTGTATATCATATGTTTAGTACGACAAAATTAAAACGACATTGTCTACCTCGCGACTTTTCTATTTAGTAGTGTTTTGAAACGTATTGGCCCGTAAAAGAGAGCCACAACTATTCAAAACAGTGTCTGTTTAGGATACCTAATTGCAGAATCTATATACATCTCATATCTATGCGTATGATAAAGCTCTTTTCACGAGTAGGCAATCTAAACAAAAAATATAGTAAGTTGGTGTGAAAAGAAAAATTCTCAGCGGTCGCTCCGAAATACTACCTTCAACCTTCTTTGGGAATCCATTAATAACTACGAATTATTGTATGATATTTACCGACTATAATACCCATTTTGCGTCTATTCTTTTAAAACTCGTTTATCTTATTCATAGTTACATAATGGTAAGCAAATTCAATACAAATTACAGAGAAATCTACTTTGACGAATGAAGCAATCAACAAATATTTTGCTTACACTTTGGTTGACACAGGGAAATGATTGACAAGGGTGACATTATCTCAGGTCATCTCCCGTTCATGTCAAACATTTTTTTCATGACAGAATAGAACAATGCAAGCAAAAATAAAAAAAGAAATCATGCCTATAAATATATAATTTTACGACAAAACGGAAAGGAAATTCAGTCGGTGTTGTGTCCGGCCCATGAATCAAAAAGAACATCTTCTAGTGGATTTATAAGGGTTGGACCATGAACTTAGACTTTTACCGTCTTATTATAAAACGCAGACTAATTTTATTACTAGGTTTAAACCACTATCCGACTAAATCAAGGTGTCATTTTCTGATGAGACATTGGCATATTACTAGTTGTAAAAAATAAAGAACCACTTGTAGAAAATTATGACGACTACTTTTATTTTCTTAAATGACTAATTCAAATTATAAAAAGATTACAAGAAAAATATAAAAGAGGTTAGCTGATCACCAACACTAGTTATCAGTAATATAAGCTCTTATAATGGTTTAAACGTAGTAACAAAATTAGTCTGTGTTTTATAAAAAGACGGATATCCTCTACTTTCTCTCTTTGACGACCTCACAGAGAAAAAATAATGGTTGCTAGTAGCAAAAATGTCTCCTACACGTTACCAAAATCGAGTGACTGTTGAACTCAGGGCTACTAGTAGTTAAAATGTGTTTTAATTAAAACTACATTGTTCTGCTAATTTGAACAAAAGTTTGGTATCTAATAAACAAATTGCAAGTAGCGAAACTGGTTCAGCTATCACATTTTTTCAGTGCTCCGTGGCGTAGTGGTCACCATGCTAGTCCGCCACCCAGAGATCCCGGGTTCGATTCCCGGTCAGAGCAAGTTGGAAAATGACCTTTTTAAAATTGTCCTGGGTCTTGGATGTTTATATATATGTGTATAATATATATGTGTATTTGTTATAATATGTGTATTTGTTATAAAATATATTATCGTTGAGTTAGTATCCCATAACACAAGTCTCGAACTTTGGGGCTAGCTCAATCAGTGTAATTTGTCTCTTTATATTTTATTTTATACTCTAACTTCATTGGTTAGACGTACATGCTCTGACCAAGTATGACTCTAGAAGCACAGACTGAGTGTCGTGCTTCTGCAGTGGAGATAAAAGATCTAAAGATGGTTATACGTAAGGCCATTCCTAAATGGGGATTGCGTCGTTCCCTTTGTGGAGTTGGTTTTGGCACTTCCACTGCACTTCTGAAAGCAATGCCTTGGATATTGTTCGATTAGAAAATGTGGGAAAGCACAACCCTTGTTCTGAAAGAGCAGAAATAAAAATTTTTGGAGTCCATTTGTTTATTTATTTGTAAGGAAACAGAATTATATCACGGATCAAAAAAATGGTTTTCAATGGTTCCCATTTTTCTGTTCCGTGAATTATATCATTTAAAATTGTGTCTTGATCAAGCTCTAGATAACCCTTTAAACTATTTCATGAAGTACAGTTTATACCTATAGTTTGAAGTGAGAACGTGAAGCTTTACTTCGCCAAAACCGCGTTTCGCAAATGTGCGTAGAAAAGCTTCACGTTCTCAATTTAAACTGTAAACAGTAGTCCATCAAATAGTTTGAAGTGTTATCTAGGGCTTGATCAAAACAAAATTTTAAAATTATATCACTGTTTCCTTTCAAATCATTTATTTCAAATGGGAGCAGCACGGGACCTCAAAAATTTTTAGTAGGCTAAGACGTTCCGGCAAAGATGAGATGTGTAAAAAAAATTATATCTTGGACTCTACGTAAATAATGACGGTGAAAAGCTATAACAGCCTCGAGTGGTTGCATTACGGCGGGCAATTTGAATTACGAGTGGGTATGTTACTAATTGCTCGGTGGCACGAAATAATAGAGGTACAGAAAAGCAACTCGTTTTTGTATGAATCTCTAGTAAATGGGTTGCCAAGGTAGATTTTTTTTATTTGTTAAATATATTGCACTTAAAATGTTAAGATTGTAGTACAAAAGGTACAACTCAATGCTAAGCATTGTCTAAAAGCTCACCTTTGGAACGTACCAAAAAAGGTGGTTCTCCTCCTCCATAATTTTTAAGGCATAAAAGTCCATTCATTCTGATTGATATAACTACATCTAAATATAAAACACTGTGAAATGTGGACGAAATAAGAAACGCGATGACTCCGTAGCAGAACGCACAAAACGTTGGCTCACCACCAAATTTACTGCACTCCTCCGTACTTCGATATGAAAAAGAGCTGTTAAGGGTCCTCCCCGCGCTAACGACCTTGAAAACACAAAAAAATTAAATTCTCTTTCTGTAAGTGAGATTATCAGAAACCCTCGTACAACTTTTTAGCTAGTATCCTTAAGTTTCATTAGAACCTCGAAAATCATTGAAATAAAATACCCTGAATTTTCCTTTGCAAAAAATACTAAAAACGGCCATTTTTGACTCTTTTTGTAAAGGTTTCTAAACCGGATAGTATTTCAATGACTTTCGAGGTTCTAATGAAACTTCAGGATACTAGCTAAAAAGTTGTACGAGGGTTTCTAATAATCTCACTTACAGAAAGAGAAATTAATCTTTTTGTGTTTTCAAGGTCGCTAGCGCAAGGAGGAGCCTTAAGCCATTAGTCACAATTACCAGACACATCAGTAGTACCACTGGTAAAAAAAACTCACATAGCACTAGCAGTAGGACTACTGACAGTACCACAGGTAAGCAGCGACTATAACCATTATGTAGCAATGATCAGCTATTTCAGATGCTGACAGCTTGAAATATCTAACAGCAGTGTTCGCCACTTTCACACACATTACAACAATAAAGTTTAAGAAATGCTCTCTGCTCTCTCGGTATTTTGAGTCGGTGGTTAGCGCATGTCTTGACAAAAAGCCCGTTAATTGAGGGTAAGTGGAGAAATGACATCATGTTAGGGGTTTGGCAGATTTGGGCGTAATTTATGCATGGAATGTGGAGCGCGGCCGGGACCAGTTCAAATATAACCACGACAAACTCACATTTTGACCTCTTTACAGCTGACGTGTCAAATGATTGGGTAAAGGGAAATCAAGCGAGTGGCCGAAGATGTAACAGGGCAAATTCTGACAAGACGATCTTTTGTATATTTTACATGGCTTTGACCGTAGAATAGGACCACTCCAAGTCCTGCCCTGGATGTGCTAGGCGGCTTAGGAAATAAAAGCTAAACAAAGCTTGTAAACATCAATGAGACCTCTCCAACCTGTCTGGCCAGCGTAGATAGTGTAGGCCAAGTCCTCTGGCTGCTCTGGCCAAGTATGGCTCTGTTAGTACAGAGAGGGTCGTGCTCCTGCGGTGGAGACCAAAAGACCTGATGATTTGGAGTGCGGCCGGGACCAGTTCAAATATAACCATGGCAAACTTACATTTTGATCTCTTTACGGCTGACGTGTCAAATGATTGGGTAAAAACGTAAAGGGAAATCAAGCGGGAGGTCAAGGATGTAACAGGGAAAATTCTGACAAGACGTCCTTTTGTAGGTATAATTTACATGGCTTTAGCCGTGTGGTTGCCGGCAGATTAGAATAAGACCACTCCAAGTCTTCCCGTGGATGTCGTAGGCGACTTAGGAAATACAAGCTAAACAAAGCTTATAAACATCAATGAGACCTCTCCAACCCGTCTGGCCAGCGTGGAGAGTGTAGGCCAAGTCCTCTGGCTGCTCTGGCCAAGTATGGCTCTGGTAGTACAGAGAGGGTTGTGCTCCTGCAGTGGAGATTAAAAGACCTGATGATGTGGAGTGTGGCCGGGACCAGTTCAAATATTGCCATGGATGGCAAACTCACAATTTGACCTCTTTACGGCTGACGTGTCAAATGATTGTGTACCTAAAGGGAAATCAAGCGGAAGGCCGAAGATGTAACAGGGAAAATGCCCTTCTGATAAAACGACCTTTTATAGATTTTACATGGCTTTAGAGGGACTGAAAGAAAATTTCAAAGGTAACCACAATAGGCATGACGAAGGGAAAAAATATTTTTGGTCCATCGGTTAGATTATTAAAAAATATTGTACACGTATTTTTTCATTTCTTTGAGAAACCTAAAATAACAAAGATACAGCGCATTGAAATTTCACGTGACGTCACACTTAAGCACGTTTTTTACTTAAGTGTGACGTCACAAGCCCCCACTCCGAAACTTTGACGCTCCGTATCTTTGTGAATTTTTACTTTTTTGGTAAACTGAAAAATACGGGTCCATTAATTTTGGATAATCAAAAAGACGGACTAATTACAATCATACTTTTCGGACCCAGTCGTCACCCCTATTACTTATGTAAATATAATTGGTATTGTAATTTCCAGAATCTATAAGCAGATATTTATTTTATTTACATGAATCAGAATAGCACACAACATATTGATCATGGAACCGCCACAGAAGTACTATTTTGAACTATATAAATAAATCCTATAATTCATAGACCAAATAGTTCGACAACAACAAGAAAGGAATACATAAATAAATTAGTAAATATATAGGGACAAATTACACTGATTAAGCCAGACTTGTGTTATGGGATACGAACTCAACGATACTATATTTTATAACAAATGAAAAAAAAAATGAAAAATAGTTTATTCAGTTCTTAAGTTTACAATTTGTCTGAAAGTCGATGGGAAATACATACATAGATAAACATCCAAGATCCAGGACAATTTTAAAAAGGCTACTTTCCAACTTGTCCTGACCTAGCATCGAACCCGGGGCCTCTGCGTGGCGGACAAGCTTGATGACCACTACGCCACGGAGGGGGTCGTAACAATATGCGCACGTTTTAGAACACAATAAAGCATACCTA
Source organism: Acrobasis consociella (assembly GCA_963555685.1). NCBI lineage: Eukaryota > Metazoa > Arthropoda > Insecta > Lepidoptera > Pyralidae > Acrobasis > Acrobasis consociella. Next base: position 5,086,185 of record OY743106.1, read on the forward strand.
AATCACAGAACTATAAGTACCTATTATAAATACAATAAGAATATCTATTTACTTGAGTCATATTATGGCTTTGTGAAATATTACCTACTAACAAGGTTTCTATTTCATATTTTGCTGTTTATGTTATAATGTTGTTGTTTGTTGTTTATTTTGTTTGCTAAAATGTGGTTTTGGTCGTAAGTTTTGAAAAATGTAGTGAAAAATATGGACAAATGTTAAACAACTTTTCTGCTTAATGTTATTTTCTTTTAGACTAACCGACAATGTTTTGCGCACCGTATACAAACAAAATTTGCCTGAATTTGACGTCTCCATCTGTCCACTAATCCTTGTCAGTTAGTTAACCCCCCCCCCCTCCTAGATCCTGGGCCGATATACATATAAGCAAGCGCAAAAGTCCATTTATATTTGAAAGTTATTTCATCATTTCATTTTCTCTTATAATTTATATTACATAACTAGCTGAAGCCCGCGACTTCGTTCGCGTGGACTTTATGTCTCTGGAAAATGCTCATTAGGCTGAACAACTTTTATTAAGGCGGCATTTTTATATCTCTTATAGTTTAGCTGGACCATTATGGTTCTACATCAGGCGTTCCATTTTCCAAAATCATTTATACCCTATATGTTGCCCAGGCTTAATAGCTATATAACAAAAAAAGTTTCATTCGAATCCGTCCAGTATTTCCGGAGATTAGCGTGTACAAACAGACAAACAGACATACAGACAAACAGACAAACAGACAAACAGAAAAACAGACAGACATTTTTTTAAAAATTCTTACCCTATTACTACGTCTCCATCGCCCCCAATATTTTTTTTGGAAATATATTTAATGTACAGACACACTTTTTTTACTGTTTTATTATATGTATAGATTTGTAAAGTCTGTTCGCAGAGAGTTGACAAATTCAGGGCTTACAAGGCAAATTTATTACAAATTGCGGCCCCTTATTATTTTAAAACTTATACAATTTTATTTTATCAATTTAAACAAATATTGACTGTATAAAATAGAAAACAAACACGCAAACACCAAAAGTATTTATTCAAAGCGCATTCCAGAACAGAATGGCAATATATGACCGCCGCGTCTGCTCGCCCGTTCAGGCCGCGGTTGACAACAACCGCTTGCCTCGCACCACGCAAACGGCGGAAACGGGAGACAAGCGAAGGCCGCTATGCAGTTTGCGATAATTAAGCGACAGTCGCTAGTCGGCGACGAATTATAATATTTATATCATCTCTCGGCGAACAGACTTCATCCGTCGTAGAATAAAACGCAGACTAACTTTGTTACTAGGTTTAAACCAATAACCGACAAAATCAAGTTAACATCTAGTAAATGCCACTGTCTCATCTGAAAATGTCAACTTGATTTGTCGGATAATGGTAACCTAGTAACAAAGTTAGTCTGCGTTTTATAATAAGACGATATGAATGCAATACTAAGAAAAAGCGTTCTCTTGATAAATAAATATATAGAGATAAATTACACTGATTGAGCTAGCCCCAAAGCCCTTATTCCGTTTTCGTAAATACTCCTACGAAAACGGAAGTTTATAGTTAGTTCGACATTATGTTATGAGATACTAACTCAACGATACTATATTTTATAACAAATACATACTAGTAGTTCGCCACGAACTTAGACCTCGCGATTATTATTTCAGAATAATGTACCTGATTTGGATAAATAATTGGTGCAGGTTTACCGATATGCGGATTCATGGTTGTGACCAAATTTCCAAAATAGTGGCCAATCACAGCCCTTTCTTCAAATGACTTTCGATCTAGCTCTGAAATGTCAGGAGTACCTTTCTACCATACATCACATGGATATGAGGTCTACCGTGATGCTGAAATACAGTTCTGTACCAGTAGTCTTTCACCGAAAAATGACCCATCATTTTTCAAATGACAAAGTCAGCTCGTTGTTGAAAAAACCAGAAAACTATTAATGAGTTTTCGTTTAAATGTTTATTTGTATTGCCATGGCTCTATGCCGCTGCTCATTGGTTTCTTACTCTCTTCGTAAAGCTACTTCGCGGGCTTTGATTGCTGTTGATCTCTTGTTAGTTCGTGGCATAATTACTAATACTACTACAGAAGCACAGACAAGCAGAGATAGCGATTGAACGAAAGTTCGCTCAACAAAATTGCTGAATTTAATAAACAAGCCAACAATCAATCAAAATAAGCAAAAACTGAAAAAGAAAAAAATAATCGTAAAATAAGCAAAACCCTTTTATTTTAAAGTCGAATAAATATGATAAAATTTATAGAACTACTTATGAAACTCAAAATAATAACCATAATAGTTATTCAGAGAAATCACTTCGTGGATCCCAGGGGATATATGTATTATTAAGAAAGTTGTTCAGTAACCCGGACTGAATTCACCCTTAAATAGTTTCAGTATATTTTGTAAGAAGATTTGTATTGTATATCCGTCATAGACTCCGCGAGTCACCCTAAACCCGTTTAAGTATAACGTATAAAAAAGTTGTTTAGACAAAAAAATTGATCAAATAAAAAAAAATTGTTTTCATAATGGCAACAAAAAAGTCTAATGACATTTTTGAAAATATTTTGAAATGGCAACAAATATGACAGTTTTAAAATTTTAAGCCCCCATATTTCCGCCATTTTGAAAAATTTCGAAAAACTGGCTCGACAAAAAAATTCTATTAAGTTGCTGAACCTGCATACAAAATTTCATGAGAATCGGTTAAGAAATGCGACCTGTAGGCGAGAACAGACAGACAGACAGACAGACAGACAGACGGACAGACAGACAGACGGACAAAAGAATTTTTGGCTAATCTCGAAACTGAGACGCTTCGCTCGCTTCGCTCGCTCGGTCAATAATATAGGTAAACATCGAAGACCCAAGACAATTTGAAAAATGCCATTTTCCAACTTGCCCTGACCGGGAATCGAACCCGGAACCTCCGGTGTGACAGCCTGGCATGATAGTTATAGATATATAAATAAATAGTTCAGTACTAACCTACTATCATGTTGGGTTCGTCGTGTGGCGGCAGTTTTGTATCTGTCTGGTTCCTATCCGAAGCTGAATCGTTTCCGACGGCCTTCAAAGCCGCCTCTGCTGTGAACAAAAGAAAAAAATATTAGTAATACACTACGGATATATAGGTACTATAACATCTTTGCCTCTAACGGGGTAGACAGAGCCGACATGCTGCCGATGGAAGTAATGGAAAAAAAGGGAATCAAAAACAGCATACTAAGATTGCATCGCATCCTTTTTTAGGGTTCCGTATCCAAAGGGTAAAAACAGGACCCTATTACTAAGACTACGCTGTCTGTCCGCCTGTCTGTCTATCTGTCACTAGGCTATATCTCAAAAACCGCGAAAGCTAGACAGTTGAAATTTTCACAAATTATGTATTTCTGTTGCTGCTATAACAAAACAAAATAGAATAAATATTTAAGGAGGGCTCCCATACAACAAACGCGATTTTTTTGTCCTTTTTTGCTCAATATCAATAATGGCAACAGGTAGGCACTTGAAATATTCACAAAATACTCTGCTGTATTTTTATTTAAATAATAAATAAAATAAAAAATATTTGAGGGGATACCCATACAAAAAGCTTGATTTTTATAGATAATGGTACGGAATTATTAGTGCGCGAGTCCAACTCGCACTTGGCCGGTTATTTATTTTCTTATTTTCTCTTAGAGTAGCATGGAAGAATAGGTAATTTGTTGGTTTCGTGTGTGTAACACTGGTGTTAAATTTTGCAGGCTGACACATTTCTTAAAAATGATACTTAAAAGCTAACTGGAGATGATGTTAAGTAATGAGCTTATATTTATAAACTAGGTTATCTCACAACTCACAAAATGTTTTTCTTTGTAATGTCACTCTTACCAGCTATTCTAAAACCATTCTCCATACTATCCTTACACCAATTTACGAAATAAAACTTAAAGAACACAAAGAAGTGTTAATCGTACAAAATAATTCACTACACTGTATCATACATGGTGATGGTACGTGTCTATAAATATAAATTGAAACAAAGGTATCATAATAAAGGATGACTCACTCAAGTACCTTTGTACTATTTGCCCATACAGGAATGAATAGGCAGAGTGTACTCATTTTCACAGCTTTGTGGTTTTGGATGTGTTTTTGTCTTATATATTCATAAAAAGCCCAGCGGATTAGCTCGTTGAAGTGGCAGTGGGCGGGACACATAACGCGACGAACCGGTGGCCGGTGGGGCAAAAAGGTTCTCGGATGGAGACCGCTTACTGGCAAGCAAAACGTAGGACACCCACCTACAAAGTGATCAGACGACCTGACCAGGGTCGCTGGAAAGCACTGAATGCAGGTCGCTCTAGATCGGTCATTTTGTGAATCTTTGGGAGAGGCCTATGTCCAGCAGTGGACGTTATGCGGCTGACATGATGATGATGATTATTGATGATTCATAAAAAATTGCCCCCCTATATCTAATATTCTTAGTAAGAATGTTTCTCGTGCCAATTTAATTTAAAAAATAAATTATTTAAAAAATGCTTCTGTGCATACCGTTTTCACTTCAAAAACAGTGGCACTCCGGGAGTGTCAACAAAAGTGAAAACTTGGTGTCGGTAACAGTATCACGAGTTCAATAGTTTTTTCTACCTCAAAAAATGCTTTCCCTGCATGTCCAACACCCCTTAAAAAGTTTTCACTTTAATTATATTTATTATGTTTATATAATTTCCAAAATTGTGGACCGTAGTGCTCCATTTGAACGTAAGTACAATACAATAAAGTGAAATCGCTCGGCTCACTCGTATAATGAAAGTATTGAATTTCATATCGCTAATAAACATTTTGACGCTCGAGTCGTTTCGTTTCACCTGCTTTGTTTTTATAGTAGACGGCATTTTATTACTTAAAATAATGCGCTTGGTGGAATATTAAGTACTAACTCAAGTACTTAATAAAATTAGTAAAATGGTTTAAAACTTTCTTTCGCTTTAATACAAAATTAAATCGCTTACTAGAGGGCTATGCTCGGTATTCTGTATTAAATTAAAACTTGTTCCATCTTCTTCTCATCGAGTTTCAAGTGGTTTAAATAGTTAAAGCGTCAGATTTTTTGAGCTGCCTAAAGAAATCTGAGATAGCTCGATGACTGTCATTTAGTGACAACAGTCATTATTACACACATAAGAACCTAACAAAGGACTTAACCGACTCCCAAAAAAGGGAGGAGGTTTTAAATTCGTCGTGATCTTTTTTTGTAAATGTTCACCGATTCGAAGACGCTTGGATCAATTCGGAAAATTCTTTCTTTGCTTTAAAGGGCATACTTGTTTTAGTTTTCAAAAATTATTAACAAAACTCAACGATGCATTGACAAATTTTTATATACTTCTTTTTAAGAAGGGCGTATTTTTTCCGTGGAATTCAATCTTTCAACACTACAACTACTTAATGACGATGACGAAACTATAGGAAAAAAACAATACTTAACGCTGTTATCCCTTGAAAGAATACAGACCAGTACCGTCAGCAAAACCTGTGAAAAGCATTTGTCAACAGTCGTCGAAATGAATTCTAAATTACTTTGGGGTGACCTTACAAGGAAAATAGTATTCTCCCGTGGGACGAAGCGTAATAACCCTAACCGAGGAGTAAATAATTTATTTGTCGTAACTCAACTTTGAGCGACACATGCGAAGGGACTGACCAAGGGCACATAAGGTACTTCAGAGGGTTTTATTAGGTAGATTTATTTTGTCTGCACTCAGAAATATAAGCATCACCAATAAATCATCTATATTTTAAAAAAGTTTTTGTCAAATCATTAGAAATTAGAAACTTTATATCGAAATTGAAATATTTATTCGATGAATAAAACCAACACGTCTGCAAACTTAAGTAGGTACTGAATGTCATAAAATCAACTTAATATTAACATTCGTGTTCAATAGAAAAGAGAAAATAATTGCTTCTGATTGCTGAAATTTTGTTCCATATTTAAGCTTCTTAAACAGAGCAAGAATAAGGCTTCTTTGGAATTGGACGATGGACGACTAAAGCGAAAATTGTGTGCAAATAATAAAAGTATGTACTTAATAACGACCTCCGTGACGTAATGGTCAATTCAAACAGAAGCTTGAATAGTATATTATGCAATTAGTGAATAAAACAGGGATTTAAATCGAGGGCCATAGATGAATCACGAAACAGTGAAGGATTCTAACGATTGATTCACGAGCGTAGCCAGTGATTCAAGTCTTAAAATCCTGAACGACGCGAGTGATTCACGGAAAAATTCGTTTTATTTAAGAGTTGCATACTTTTTACATACCTACTTTATACCATGCATGACTACGAGAAAAATAAAGATTTAAGCGAAAATAGAAATTTAATGAAGAAAAATAAAGGTAACATTAATTCAAATCCACATTGAAATTAGAAACAATTTCTAAAATAAAAATTAATTGTTCTGAATTCAAACACCAAAAAAGCGATACCGTATCAATAATAATATTTATTTTATTATAAAACCAAAGATATCAGCTGTAATGTAAAATAAACTTGACTCACGTCAATAACTGTAAGGATGTAATTTTTTTTATTTAACCTTTCATTATACTACTGCTGGGCAAACGCCAAATGAATTCACTAACAAAAATGATAAAAAAAAAACATTTAAATTCTTAAAATATTAAAAAAAACTTCAGATAACATTATCTTTATTTAAAAATCTCACTTTGCCGTCCTCAGGTCTCTAGGGCTTAAATATACTTGTTTAGAGCTGAGTGCTCAATTCTCCAGACAACGTCCTAACTACAACCGTAGACAAAGTAACTTAGAGCTGTTTATTTACTGTTTTAGAGTCCAAACCCTAAAAAATACTTATAATAAACCTTTATTTTTATTCCCTTCCAACTGAAAATCATTATTTAATATACTATTTCATTTGGTTCCCTATGACATATATGACATATACGTGTCCATGACGCTGTATGAGGGTGTTGGCTTTCATATACATTTAATATAACTTAAGGGTCCTCCCCGCGCTAACGACCTTGAAAACACAAAAAAAAATTCTCTTTCTGTAAGTGAGATTATCAGAAACCCTCGTACAACTTTTTAGCTAGTATCCTTAAGTTTCATTAGAACCTCGAAAATCATTGAAATAAAATACCCTGAATTTTCCTTTGCAAAAAATACTAAAAACGGCCATTTTTGACTCTTTTTGTAAAGGTTTCTAAACCGGATAGTATTTCAATGACTTTCGAGGTTCTAATGAAACTTCAGGATACTAGCTAAAAAGTTGTACGAGGGTTTCTAATAATCTCACTTACAGAAAGAGAAATTATTTTTTTTGTGTTTTCAAGGTCGCTAGCGCAAGGAGGAGCCTTAAACGTCCCTTCACGTCCTTACTTTTGGCGTCTGATTCGACTCCCTAAGGACTTCGGCCAAATATGTACGATTATAAATATATAAGACGGGAAAATAACCGTTCTTCATTTATTTCATCACAAGTGGCATGACTATACAACCTCTAATTATAATGTTGCAAACTCCAAAGTGTTGCCAACCTTCGTAATCGAATTCGCCAAAGTTACGTCGTGCTTGACGTTCCGATTTATAAGCCACGACATATATAAGATCTAACAATTTATACTTAAACTATTTTAAGGGTAAATTCAGTCCTTGATACTGAACAACTTTCCCCAAGGAATACGTATCGAAATATGTAAAGTAATTTGTGACTTTCCACAAATTACTTTTCATATTTCGATACGTGTTCCGAGAGTTTTTTAGTATGGACTTAATTCACCCTTATTATAGTTTGAGTAGGTATATTTAGTTAGATCTTATATATTTTTAAAATCTTTCCTAAACTAGTATTCTTATTTGCCAAAATTATTATTACAGTAGGTATTTCATTTCCAAGCATTTGAAAAAAATAACAATTGCATATTCGTCTAATTAGACGAAATATTACAATGGCCTACTAAATATGTATACTATCTATACTATAAAATATTGCATTATTCATAGCTGATAAGTACGCTACATGCCTACATGTAAATGAGTTGAACATTTACATAATAATAATGATTGAAACAATGTTTATTTACGGATGCTATATCCTGTTACATACTGAATGATTCATTCATAATGAAATTTACTCCATTTGAGAATATATTTTATTTTATTTCCATAGTTCCCTGGTCTCGTAAGGGGCGAATAAGGTAGAGTTGTAACTAAAAACTTTCAGGACTCTTTTCGCAACAATCGACTGCAAAAGGCAATATACATACAAACATACATATCATCATCATAATTTAAGAGCGGTGCTTCTGTGAATTTTAGTCCATTCTGTTGTGTTTTCTGCCAACCTCTTGACATCTTGATACTCCTGTTACCTTTTTCACACTCCTATAAACATATCATAGGCAAAATATCCAAACAAAAGAAAAATTACGTCAGAACTTCATAGATGCGCAACTATATAATTTTGCAAAACTTTAAATCGATTCTACACCAAACTACACAACCAATTTAGCTGGATCAATGGGACCACCTAGCAAGTATGTACTTTCAAACCAAAAAATATTTTTTCAAATCGGTCCAGGCGTCTTCGAATAAACAATTGGTCAAAAAATCAAATTAAATTAAATATCGATCGCGACTTTATGGTGTACTTTTTTACTTTACCTTATGGGTGCCAGAAGGACGCAGACGCAGGGGTAGACCACGAAAGAGATGGTGGGACGACATAGACTCTTTCATGAGTGGATGGCAGCATAATGCTCAGAATAGGGACGTGTCGGAAAAAAACAGGGGGAGCAGTGGGACACTAGATCAGGCTAAAAAAATCGATCGCGACGAATTGATTCTTTTTTTCTGGAAGTCGAATAAAAAAGGTAAAATATTCAAACAAAAGGAAAATGATGTACTAAATAAATTCGCAACTATACAACTAACGACCCAAAATAGGCACTTTTGAAGATGAATTTTCGTGATAAAAAACATAAGTTCAGTTTATTGTCCCTCAGTGTATCAGGGAGTCCCCGAGGACTGACAGAGATAATTCGCTTCACGGACTTGGGGCACGGGCCATAACTAATGTGACGTATGGCCCTTTGGGGGCTATAGGGCTGGCAGAAGATAGATGTGTTGCTATTTAGAAGAAATTATTGTGACGTATTTAATAGTATTACATGTTGTTTTCCATAACCACAACGTAGAAACTGTCTGTGACAATACATATCACGCTTGAAAATGAAATCAGCAAATATAATTGCAACATAAAAGAAGAAATTTTAATACATCATCTTCAACGTTGACTGCCGTCCGTGGTACGTACTACAAAACAACATGCGGTAGGTGTTTCATATAAAATTTTAAAATATAAACTGTCTTCATCCCCGAATTACACTACCGATTTTGATAAAATTTCTATGGGACCACCTCGCTATACATTTTGAAACAAAAAAGATTTTCTTAAATCGGTTCAGGCGACTATTCGGTAAACATACATGAAAAAATAAAAGTTCGAGATGAATAGATAACCTCGTTTTTTTAGAAGTCGGTTAAAAATAACTTGACATTGCAACGTTACGTAGCTATGGACGCATGATAATCATAATAATATGTATTATATTTGCGACGACCTCTGTGACCCTGTCACCATGCCAGGTTGCCACCCCGGTCAGGTAAAGATAGAAAATGATCTTTTTCAGATAAACCGGGGTCTTGGATGTTTTTATCTATACACGTATTTCTTATTAAATCTAGTAGGTATCGTTGAGTTAGAATCCCATTACACAAGTCTCGAACTTATATTACTTTGGGCTAGCTCAATCTGTGTGGTTTGCCGTATATATTTATTTCTTTATATATTCTTTTGTCTGGAGAAGAAGAATATAACACAGTCAAGACCAAAAATAAGCACTAAGTATAAAATATAAATACATATTTATATATCTAAGATTCCCGAGAGGTAACCCTAAAAATAGTACCTAAGATGGTTTAACTGCCACATTTTATAACATTATCAACCCTGACGTTTAAACTCGCTCGGGCGTGCGCCCCTAAAAGTACAGTCGGCGGAACTAGGGACTTGACTTTAATTACCGCCACTGTACCGAGCCTTGTTCGCACTCACACTGTTCCAAAAACCCTTCGGACCTGACATTTTGAACTAAGCTCAGAATGTGACGCGTTTCGTTATTCTAAACGATAAGCAAAAACTCCCGTGTGGCAATTCCTTATAGTTTTGGAGAAAACTTAAACTAAAGTTGTTCGATTTTTTTAACTTAGAAAGTAAAATATATTTTTTTCTACCAGTACAATTACTTTATTTGCCCAAATTTTCACATCAATTTATTGGTCGTTTAAAACCGTATTTTATTATTGCTACCCCTAGTCGAAAATGTAAGCCTAAAGCGAAATAATAATATTTTTCAATAAAACGGTTTTATTTTAATATCTATAATAATTCGAGCTATTAGCACCCAAATATCTATTTAAAATGTAGAGAATTAGGCTGTTTATCTTTGTATAAAAAAGCAGCTGCTAATTCCGTGGGATCTCGGAGAAATTCGATTCTAAATATTTCCTGACTCCGAACCCCTGAAACTTAGAAATAGCAATATTTCATATACGCATTTGCTATGAACTTTTAGTAAGGTCTAAATCTAAAAATACATTGCATTGAACGATTTTTATTGTATTATATTTTTTAGATCTAGTAAAGAGCGGAAAGGACCATGCGCAAAAATGTATGGACCCTGGTCCAAATACCAATAACTTTGCTCAACAGTGATAAAAACTATGCCAAATGAAAGCATTTGAAGTGTAGATCATTTCATTCTATTAGCACCAAGCCGAAATCGAGCGCCAACATGGTGTTTTTTTACATGACTTGTTTCATTTATTACCTATAAAAATGTAATTACTTATTAAAAATGTCAAGTATTTTTGATCGGAGTTTCACCTAGCGATGATATTTTTGAGACTATTGGTATATTACATTATTTTTAGGGTTCCAGTGGAGCAAAAGGGTATATCTTTTAATAAAAAACCGTCATTACATAGTTACCCAATCGCGGGCGGGGTATAGGAGAGGGGAGAGAAAAGGAATGTGCATAGCGGCGGGGTGCGGCAGAAAAGGTAGCGTACGCGAAGGTACACAAAGAATAGAAAATTGCTTTTGTTTACGGTTTATGATTTTAGGAATGTATGCTTTCTTAAATAAAATAAATAAATATATAGGGACAAATTACACTGATTGAGACTTGTGTTATGGGATACTAACTCAACGATACCATATTTTATAACAAATACATATATAGATAAACATCCAAGACCCAGGACAATTTGAAAAAGGCCATTTCCCAACTTGCCCTGACCGGGATTCGAACCCGGGACCTCTAGGTGGCGGACTAGCATGGTGACCACTACGCCACGGAGGTCGTCAAAAATGATCTTGGAATCAAAAATGCATCGAAATTCCATGTTCGCGCGAGATATCGACTTAGCCGTCATAATATAAAATAAAGTGTATTCCAAAACCTTTTATTTGGTATAACTTTCAACGTTGTTGAGGGGTTGGACCAAAATGTCGCAAGGTCCTTTTCCTTAACATTAGCAAATGTGGCAAAATATTATATTTAATAGGTTTTTTTTTCTTTTATATTTCAATTTAAATTAAAAAGTATTGTTGGTCACCGTTTTAGTATTTATCTTTTTCTTGCAAAATTATCGATAGTGAACTGTGACGTCAGATTAATCTATATTAGGTTGTAAGTATAAGTTTTTTGTTATACGTCTTCTAGCACCTATATTAGGTTATATCATTTAATTAATTCGATGAAGGTGTGGCGTGGGAAGGGTGGGAGATGACCGCAAGTACACCAGGAGAAATTAGCTCTGGAAAAATCGAAGCTTCTTCGGAAATGAGAAGTGGAAGTACTATCTCTTTCGTAGTTTGCGTTTGGCAGTTTATCGCGAGTTTGTTCCATCGAATTTGTTTCACCTTCGGAGAAGGAAAGGTGCCGGCTATGCACTATCCACAGCATTGCAGGCGGCGGCATGGGTCTGAAACGGCTCCATGACGCGTTGCCTCCATTTCTCTAGGCTAGATGTATTGACGTGGGGTTTTAGCTAACGCCTAACGAGGGTGGACCCCTTCCCACGCCGCACCTAGCCCTTCATCAAATTAATTAAATGGTATAACCTGATATAGGTATTAGAAGACGAAAAACAAAATACTTATGCTTGCAATCTAATATGGATTTTAATCTGACGACGTCACAGTTCACAATCGATGATTTTGCAAGAAAAAAATAAATACTAAAACAGTGACCAACAATACTTTATAATTTCAATTGAAATATAAAAGAAAAAAATTTCCTACTTAATATAATATTTTGCCACATTTGCTAATGTTAAGGAAAATTTCCGCTCTTTAGTAGATCTAAAAAATATAATACAATAAAAATCGTTCAATCCAATGTATTTTTAGATTTAGACCTTACTAAAAGTTCATAGCAAATGCGTATATGAAATATTGCTATTTCTAAGTTTCAGGGGTTCGGAGTCAGGAAACATTTAGAATCGAATTTCTCCGAGATCCCACGGAATTAGCAATTGCTTTTTTATACAAAGATAAACAGCCTAATTCTCTACATTTTAAATAGATATTTGGGTGCTAATAGCTCGAATTATTATAGATATTATAATAAAACCGTTTTATTGAAAAATATTATTATTTCGCTTTAGGCTTACATTTTCGACTAGGGGTAGCAATAATAAAATACAGTTTTAAACGCCCAATAAATTGATGTGAAAATTTGGGCAAATAAAGTAATTGTACTGGTAGAAAAAAATATATTTACTTTCTAAGTTAAAAAAATCGAACAACTTTAGTTTAAGTTTTCTCCAAAACTATAAGGAATTGCCACACGGGAGTTTTTGCTTATCGTTTAAATAACGAAACGCGTCACATTCTGAGCTTAGTTCAAAATGTCAGGTCTGAAGGGTTTTTGGAACAGTGTGGCACTGCGTGAATAATAGTCCTGTACTTGCCAAAAAGACGGGTCACGGCGCTGAATATAATTATTTGGGTAACAACTTTTCGTCATTTAGTTATATCTTCCTTTTGATGTCATTGTATAACAAGTTTATTAAAAAACCATCTAATGATGAATAACGGAACTACAGAAGTCGTATAAGCCGCTGCTCATCACTAGATGTAAATCAGGGCGCCATCTATTATTTGCTAGAGAAAGCCCTGACTTTCAAGAGCTAATCCCAATAACTATTAAACGGCTCAACTGATTTTCGTTAAACATAGCTACGAACCACCACAAGGGAACTTGCTTTTACTTAAAAATAAGCAATTTTCCTCGCAGTGATTCCTTGCTTTATCTTTGGTTTCTCTGGCGAATAATAGATCGATAGTCGAAATTGTGACTGTTTTTTAAGGTCAACTATCGACAGTCAATCTATCAATAATTATGCAACGCTACTCTACATTCACAACGATCGTTATTTGAGGAACTTTAGTACGAATAAATGCGAATACGATATTTGATGACTAAACGTTACTCGACCATACATCGTTCAAGTAGATTGTCCACTCGATCGTGCTAGTTAAAGCCATTTATCGTCAATCGACATGTGGGCTGCCGGAATTGCTTCGTCAGTTTTAACGAGTGACTCAGGAAGGGTCATCGCTCCGAGATGGTGACTTTAATTGACCGAGCGATCCAAGGATCTCAGTTTTGAGATTGGCCAAAAATGCTTTTTGTCTGGCTGTCCGTCATTTTGGCTCTCCGACTGTTCTCGCCTTCAGGTCGCATTTGATTTCTCAACCGATCGTCGTGATCCTTTTTCAAAATGGCGGAAATGAGCTTTGAAAATTGTAAAAATATCATATTTCAGCCATTTCGAAAAATTTACAAAAAAAGTCAAATATTTTTTGTTACCCACAACTTTTTATTTTTTGTTAGACACAACTTTCTTGTTTGAATAACTTTTTTATCCGACAAACTTTAACGGATCGGGGTAACTCGCAATTTCTACAGCTCACGGACCCACTAGTTTTAATTACTTGTAACTGTACTTCTGTACAGGCATAGATTACTTATAAGTTACGTAAAAAAAGTTGTAGGTAATATATGTTCTGTCGAAGCAATGAGTAGACGAACTAGTGTGTTTCGAAATTGAGACTGTAGAAATAATTAATTGTCGAAATTCAGTCACTCTTTGAACCTATTATGGAAAAAGAATCACTAAAAATATAAACACGGAACCGTCAGCGAAAAAGAGGGGTGTTATAAGTTTGACGCCAATGTCTGTTTGTCTATCTGAGGCATCGAACGGATACACCGATTCCGATGCGATTTTTTTCACTCCTTCCGGTTTCCTTGCGGTAGTTCTTATCTATGTTTAATGGAAATTTGTTCGACAAGGGACTTTCAAGCGTTGACCCTTTAATAATGGCGCCTTCGGACGACACGCACACGCCAAGTCTACGCCCAGCGCAAGCTTATAGCGCACACCAAGCCTGCTTTGAAGTTTTTGAAATTTGTGGCATATAAGTTAAGTCCTATCACCTATCAATACAACTCAAATTGCATTAACCGAAATCAACACGCGCAAGCCTCGCCTACGCCACGCGCTCGCCTTGCCTCCGCCTTGCGCCCGCCCGGCGCTCGCCCCGACGGGATACTCAAATTATGTGCAACAAAGTCAAATCGCGCTATGCGTGTGCGTGTCGTCTAAACGCGCCCTAAGAATAGAAGAAGGCACTTAATTGCTCTCAATGATTCCTTTGCACCTTTCCTTGGCAAATAGAAGTTCCTTTTTGCTCATTTCCTAGCGAGAACTAACTACGCTGCCTAAATAGGCCGAGAACATTTAAGCAAATGTTTATGTAGGCTCGTCTACTTAATTTTATCTCTCACTTGTGTAGGCTGTGTTTGTTCGCAAGGCTTTAGGTTACCTTGCTTCCATTATTACACTGCTCATGACGTTGGCTAAAATTAAATTCTTGAAAGGAAAAACATTTAATATTTTCAGATTTTAATTATTAATGTTTCCTTATTATTATTCTTTTTATTTATTTATAAACATATATTAGGTTTTTTTATAACATATCTATAGAAAGTTAAATACGTAAAAAAATATACAAAATATAAACTTATAGAAAACCTAACATAGTAACCCGCTGGCAGCGGAGCATGGCCCAAGCTACCGGCGGTTAGGGCCGCAGAGAGAGAAACTGAAAAAAGAAAATGCATTGTCAGGAGACAATGCATGCCGTGTCCAGGAGTACTGCCTTCTGTATCTGACCCTTGACCCAGCCATCTAGCGAGAGATTATTATTATGTTGGTACGCTTTTCAGCCACGGGTCCATGGGGACACGGTCCTTTGAGGCGTTCATTATTATTATGATTTTATTTATGTACTTATTAGTTATTTATGCACGCACATGTCTTTGAAAATACTGGATGGAAATTTACGTCTTCAACAATGGATGGAGCAACATTTAAGCTGGAAATCTCAGCTCAGAAAAAAGTTATACTTAATCATTTCTGAATTTCATGCATAAAGTTTCGGACACAAACTAGTGGTAGCAAAAGTAAGCGAGATGATTACGTATGCTTAGAGTCGTAACTTTAAGCAAAGAGTAAATACCTCATTTCATCGGATGTACCTACTATTAAATAAGAGAAATAGTTCAATATAGTAGAAGTGGGGAGAAAAGCAGCCAAACTCAAATTGGGCTGGGCATGTGTGTAGGATGCACCAGACAGGGGCCAAGATTGCTAAAGAATGGGTGCCAGTAGGCTGGTGTCGTAAAAGAGATCGCCCAAGGACACGGCAGTGTGAAGATCTGGCGCTTTTTGACAAGACCTGGAAGTCCAACGTAAATGATAGAAATAAGTGGCGTACTAGAGGTGAGGCCTTTGCCCAACTGTGGGACAGTATAGGCCATTAAAAAAAATCTTGATAAAATTACCACATTTTATCAAAGTTATACAAGAATATTAAAAACTCAACCCACACAGAAAAGAAACAAAACAAACTTTTATTAAAGACGATTTCATAATTAAAATTGAATCTAGTTAGCTAAAGTAACGTTCTTTTAAAAAAAACTTTCTCAATTCAGTTTGCCCTAACATAGTGCCTTTTAGTATAAAATATTGTATTCCATTCGCTCTAGAAACTACGTGTAAGTTCCAAAAGCTGTAAAGGAAAGGTCTTTGTTGACAAAGCGAGCTCTAAATTCTACTTGACGCCGAACTAACTCGGATACTACCTTTAACTTACAGTAGGTACAGCATTTCTCACTTTTAAGGGACACAAGCGCCGCCAGTGCTGCTGTTGGTATTTTTTTATTTATTTAGTATTTTTTCCAAGCGTCAATGCAAAAGTAAGTTGAATTTTTAAAGATGAAAAGAAATCTTTCTAAATGTTGTTAACGTCAAGATTACACTGATTTTTTTTACTTTCAAATGGAAGTGACAAACCCGTAATCAGAGTTGGGCGTAATCAACTACTTTTGTAATAAGATTAATAATCTGATTGATCATAATTGATAAATCATGATTATAGCTGCCCGTAATAAATCAAACCACAGGCTATATCACTTTAGTACAACAATAATAAAATAATAGTCAAAAAACAACAAAAAATTTCACCATTCCGAGACAAAATGCCCGAGCGGCTGCACATTTTCGTACGGAAAGGTCTATCTTTTTGATTTTTTTGACTTTTATTTTTATTTCTTTATACTATAGTGATCTAGTATAGCCCGTGGTTCGATTTATTACGGATATGTCCCTTCCACGTTTAAGATTTAATTTTCCTTTTTGGAGAAAATAATTTATTTCTTTAAGGCCAGCACTGGCGTTAATGCATGGCCTTAACCAGACATTGATTTTCAAGTAACACATGGTAAAATGTAAATCGTTAGTGTTTATGGAACACCCGGTTTACTCCAAGAAAACCCGTTTATAGCGTCACGAAATGGATTTTTGAACGTGAATGGGCGAAATAGTTCGGGAAACGTCGCTGCCATAGATTGTATCAGTTCCCTGGAGGCAGATTGTGTTTAATGGGATTTTTGGGAGCAAATTAAAAGCGTAGTCACGTAATCGTAGAATTCTTGGATCGTTAGTACAATTCGTTTTCAGCATTTCGATCGTGTTTCAATTTAAATTGTTACTTAAAAAACTACAGAAGGAGTTCACATTTTTTTCTAAATTTATATTTTTTATGCTGATTTTAGAAAGTTTTAAAAGAGAACATTTTATCTTGGGCAGGTCATAAACGCTCGCAGTCAGAAATATGGGCTCAAGTAACTAAGATCTACTGATCGTTTTTCTTTGAATGTACATATTTAATTGTGTACATTCCAAGAGACTGAAAAACGATCAAGTCTAAGACATGATATGATGTGAGATGGACGGATGACCTGTTTTTTGTGCTTTTGTCCAGAATTTGACAAAAGAAGCCAAATACTAGTAAATGAAAACAAAAAGGGGAGGCTTTCGGCCAGTTAGGAGACAAATCGCAAAAATGCGATATTTAACCGTACATTTGGAGCTCCACATATTTTGGGAGAGAACGCTCTTAGTGTTAAATCCGCCAATTGTAAACAATTTCAATTGTGGGTTAATAAAGTTTTAATAAATAAATAAATAAAACTTTTGTTAAACAAATTTGGATTCAACCATGGTATAGAAACTTCTTAAGAAATGTATATTCTCGTGCAATCCCGTTTTCATGGCAAAGGATTAACAGGCGTGTTTCATTAAGCCGAGTTCGAGAGGTGCGGGCGCTTGATAAATGATTTCACTTCGGAATACGCTACACAAAATACTGACAGTATAGATGTATAATCACACCAGGCAGTAAGAGGCCTAACATCGCTGCTTCAGGCTGAGACCACGTTCCGTGCAATCCGAACGAAACGTTCGAAAGAACTATTAA
This sequence comes from Acrobasis consociella, assembly GCA_963555685.1. Lineage (NCBI taxonomy): Eukaryota > Metazoa > Arthropoda > Insecta > Lepidoptera > Pyralidae > Acrobasis > Acrobasis consociella. The sequence goes on from OY743106.1 coordinate 5,104,191, forward strand.
AAAATGTGTGTTTAAAACGAATCAAACGATTCCAAACTCGATGGGGTTGCATCCTTTCATTACTTCCTATAGCCACCTCCCGGTTCTATCATCAGATTAGCTCCATGTCATCCTAATATTGCATTGTCACGCGATATACATTTGCGTGCAAAATTTTAGCTCAATCGGAAACCGGGAAGTGGATCAAATTTAACTTGTAAGATTTGATTACAGAAGCTTGTAAGCTAAGCATAATTTTGCAACGCGAAATATATAAAAGTAGTTATAGATGTTTTACTTGAACACGTGGCCACTTGTGACTCTCGGATCTTTTATTTTATTAATCCCAGATGAAGAAATATTACTTTAGACCACCTCATTTTTGGACCTCTTAGACCTCTTCTTATTATGATGATATGCGATTTAGACAATGAGTGTTTTAAACGAGTTGCAGCATAGACTACTTGCCTTAAAGACCATTTGAGTCTAACTCGATAAAATATCGGTATGACATACGTCATACGACACACAAATTCTCACAAATATTTGAAGTTTCAAATGAGTCATCTATACTTTATTTAATTTGTACGCTCTCGTTTCTATCCCATTAATTACCTTGTGGACACAAAGGTATCAGAGGTGGCGGGCGCAACTTTTTTGGGCGCCAATAACTTTTCCATCAATAGTTGTGGCCATTGATTTACCAGAGCTATTTATCAGAAACTCTTCCATCAATTTGGGTTAGCTTTAAAACTCCAGGAAAGGTTCAGTTTTGTTGTGCCAACATTTTAAAAGTTTTGTTCAACACCATCAGAAAACCCTACTCGGCTTGACTTTGAGATTACTCTATATTAGATCGTTAATAGGTAATGTACTCACTTGTTAAAAAGTTGTTATTATGTTCATCATTATAACAATTTCAGAAGCTTAACGTCCTTTTCTGGAAATAGGCCTCTCGCAAGGATTTCCAAAATTACCGAGCTAGAGATATCTATGTTATTTTGTTAGTGTATTGAATTTATAACTACATTTTGGCAAGTTACACATACCAAAAAAATATTTGTTAATAAGTTTTACGTGTTGCATTGTAATGTTTCATTACAATATTTTTGTAAACCGATCCACAGGTAAATTTAGAATGACGTGAAAAAGCTGCCGTGACATCATAACTTTCGATTCTATGATAAATCCAAGATTATTGCATTTTGAGGTTTGAAATAAATGCGTAGATAAATCTAAAAATTATAAAATATTGCTATCATGATCTGATCACTAACGATTTTTCGTTGCATATTTAACAATATTAACAATTTCAGTGTCTCAATCTCTCTCATTTAGCTTGGTTCCCTGTTGCATTCCTTGTCTGTAGATCGTACTGCGGGTATAAACCACGCTCTAGACGTTTATTAATGAAGTGGTTTATCCTTTTCCTCTCCATTGCACACTAGGGAATAGAATCAACTACTCAGGTTGCCACACTATGTTCTCCTTAGCAGTGAGTAAGTAAGTGGTTATCCAGCCACATATTAGTCAGACTGAAATGCAAACTCGGATATAAAAGCCAAGTTAGTGGATTTTAGAACGAGCGAGCAAAGCGAGTTAACTTTTCCGAGTCTCTCCCATGTTAATCAGGTAGGAAAATCTTATTAACTTTTCTTTTTACTATACGTTCTCAGGGCCATCGAGAACCCAATAGCATCAAGGATTTTGGATTTTGCTACGCATCGCTGTGTCTACTCCATAATGAAGAAAACTTGATATGATACTAATAGTTTGAATCTTCTTCTTCTCGTGTCGAAGGCTCAAATTAAATAGTTCAAATTCAATAGTTTGAATGAAATCTATATATTTGTGTAGTAAGGTCTATTCGTTTCTCCTGAGATACCTACCTTTTACCAAATTCGTATTTCCGAAAACATAATACTCTCGCAAATGAACACTCTATATTCGAATCCCTTTCCTGAGCATCGAAAGCCCCGTCGTCATATTTTAGAGACAAAACAATTTCAGGATCAATCTGCCAAGGCAAACAAATCCGGGTATTATAAAAATGAATTTATACATCCACGTAGGTCGTAGGTAGAGGGAGCAATAGATTATGATGCTCCACCTAGCTATAAACAATAAGGAAATTCTATCATCCTACTATCCTACTAATATTATAAATGCGAAAGTGAGTTTGTATATTTATTTGTTCGTTTTTTATTACCTGTTTACGTTTCAACTACTGAACTGATTTGTATGAAATTTGGTATGGATATAGTTTGAGACTCGGGGAAGGATATAGGGTACTTTTTATCCCGAAATTCCCACGGGGAGCGAAGCCCGCGGGAACAGCTAGTATCTTATATAAAATAAATATAAATATATACGGACAAATCACACAATCAATTGAGCTAGCTCTAAAGTAAGGTCGAGACTTGTATTACGGCATACTTTACGATACTATATTTTATAACAAAAACATATATAGATAAACATCCAAGACTCAGGTCAATTTGAAATCGATCATTTTCCATCTTGACCTGACCGGGGATTGAACCCGGGACCTCTGGTGTGACAGCATTAGGCCACGGAAGTCGAAACTAACCGGTTATCCCATGTAACGTAGTCGGAAAAGCGATTGATTTAAGTCAATATCATTACAATTTTCATTAAAAATCCGAAGAGCTTCGCTCGTCGTGCTCCTACAGTGGAGACAAAAACACCTGATAATTATATATTTAAAAAATGTTAAAAATAGTCAAAAAAACATTAATAAAATAAAATAGTATAAGAATAAAGGTTCAATCTTCTCACAACGTATCGTTTTGCTTTGTGATCATCATTTCACGAAATGTCAATTCTTGTTACCTTACAGCGTTACAGCATTACACGAATGGACATTCCGCTATAACACAAAATGTATAACGTTGTTAACGTGCCCTTAAAAACTTCGTTCAAAAAAACATTAAACTTAAGCGAACTTGGACGCAATGCTAAGTCAACATACACCACAACATAATACTCTTTGGCTAATGAAAGTACTTAACATTATTTTTTAACAAGTTTATACATCAAAAATTTCCTTTATCAAAGTATTTCAGTAAGACCGTTCTCCATCATTATTGGATTAAAACGGTATGTTCTAGGTCTTTCTATATTCCGACGCAAAAATATGAAGTAGATTCTCTGGCAACAAGCCAAACCTGAGTGTAGGGTAACCACGGCTTAAGTGATCAATGGAGATTAAAGTAATCAATAGAGATTAAACTTTCTGTATACACGTTTTGAGTTGTTAACTATAATATTTAAACATATTATAATGTATACAACAGTGGAAGGTACATAACATTGGTGACAATTTGTGGTGTGTATCTCATAAAAATAAAAAAGAAGCGCACAATTTTAAATATATCTTAAAGATCTTCAGGGCTTTCCGCTTTTTAGTTTGTTAAAATATGTGTAGATAATGTAAAGAAAATTTTTTGCAAATGCAATATGTACAACAATATTGTTCTATTTATAAAACAACTGTGCATTATCACACTAATTTAAAAGCGAAAGTTTGTGAGTGTGTGAATATGTATGTTTGTTACTTCTACACGTGCAAACGGCTGGACCAATTTTAATAGAATTTGATATGCAAGAAGCTGACACGCCTTAAGGGTCCTCCCCGCGCTAACGACCTTGAAAACACAAAAAAATTAATTTCTCTTTCTGTAAGTGAGATTATCAGAAACCCTCGTACAACTTTTTAGCTAGTATCCTTAAGTTTCATTAGAACCTCGAAAATCATTGAAATAAAATACCCTGAATTTTCCTTTGCAAAAAATATTAAAAACGGCCATTTTTGACTCTTTTTGTAAAGGTTTCTAAACCGGATAGTATTTCAATGACTTTCGAGGTTCTAATGAAACTTCAGGATACTAGCTAAAAAGTTGTACGAGGGTTTCTAATAATCTCACTTACAGAAAGAGAAATTAATTTTTTTGTGTTTTCAAGGTCGCTAGCGCAGGGAGGAGCCTTAAGTGCGGGTAACACCACGGGGCGCAGCTAAGTTATAACTAAAGGTTTTCAAAGCATTCTTATACTTTTTCAAAACTAAAAACCGTTCCACACCATTAATATTAATCTTGTAATAAATAAAATCCTGTATAACAATGATTATTTGGCGGTCGTAGTCGCGTGGCCGATCATGCCCAGAGCCGTGACTGGTGCGTGTTACGTCGAAATATGGAAACAGTCGCTGATTACACGACCACTTTCACGGAATATATTTTATGGAGACCACGCTTTATACCAGTGGCGGATTTACCAGCAGGCTGAGTAGGCTGGAGCCTTGGGCGGCACATTTTGGGGGGGTGACAATCCTACTATCAAACTAATCCTATCCTACTAATATTATAAATGCGAAAGTGAGTTTGTATATTTGTTTGTTTGTTTGTTACCTCTTTACGCTTAAACTACTTTACCGATTTGGATGAAATTTGGTATGAATATAGTTTAAGACACGGGGAAGGACAAAGGGTAGTCTTTATCCCGAAATTATCACGGGGAGCGAAGCCCGCGGGTACAGCTAGTATTATTATAAACAAGAAAGTTTGTAAGTATGGATGGATGGATGTTTTTACTCTTTCACGTAAAAACTACTAAATGGATTTTAATGAAACTTTACAATAATATTGCTTAAACATCAGAATAATTCATAGGCTACAATTTATAAAGATATTGTGTGATAATCTTGGCAGACGAAGTCGTAGGCACCAGCTAGTATCGAACATTTACCACCCCTCCCCTTCCGCGCACCACCGCTACCCTGAATAGGGCCGGCATAATCAAGTGCTCCCAGGTTTAATTTTAAGCAATCAGGGCGGCTGACTATTACCTACTTAGTATTAATTAAATTATATTATGAATAGCACCTATTTCCACTTCTTCGCCACAGAAAAAGCTGCACGTGAAGGATCCGAAAAAGGATGGTAAGGGGCGGCAAAATATAATAAGCCTACTGGCGGCAAATGTGTAACTCCGCCACTACTTTGTACTATACATTTTCATGCGTTTTAACGTCGGTAACCCACACAAACATTTTATTCATGGGCGATGGCATTGCGTTAAATAAAGTACCTACAAAATATAACAATATGGGGAGATAACAATATAATATACCTATGGTACCCATTTTGTAAGAATATTACGTAAGCGGTTGCGTTCTAGCAAATGGTTTTCTTGGATGCCTTTAGGGAAAGTTTATTTTTATACTTAATTAAATTTTAAAAAAATATGTGGGCCAACCATATACCTAGAACTAGAATTGCTGAACGTGGCTTTTTGGGTTTAACCCTAGGCTCTGTCTACCCTGTTAGGGATAAAAAGGTTTTAAAACCTTTTAAGTTTATATTCTAAGCAGATTCAAAAACTCCCGACTCTCAAGAACGCCATAGTGATGAGTAGCGGAACTACCGATACTTCTTGATATCCGTAGCGCCATCTATTTTTTGCTTAACCTCAATAGCTTCTAAACGACTGAACCGATTGTTATCAAACATAGCTAAGAACCACCGCACGGAAACTTGCTTTTACATAAACAACCGCATCTAAATCGGTCCATCCGTTCGAGCGCTACGATGACACAGACAGACAAACCGACACACGTTAGCGTCAAACTTAACACACCCCCTTTTAAGTCGGGGGTAAAAAATATTAAAGTAAGCTGAAAACTGATTTAATATAAAGTTTTTTAAGTCTATGGGACTAACCGCCAAACTTAAATTTTTCTCGGGCGATGAACGTGTTAATAGCAAAAAAACTCAGAAACTGTTTGTCAGGATATAAATTGTAAGGCCGAGAAAAACTTTTTAATCCATCGTGTTTTTGCCCAAAGTATCAGCCGTCTTCCCTGAATATTTAAACACGTAATTCTAACTTTGTTCTCAAGCGCAGTTTGAGAGTTTTACAAAAACCCCTGGTAATTATACACAGTGCCCACTTTGATTGATTACTGGTCAAAGTAGTTGTTTAATAATCTTTAAGAAATATGTATTATATTAGACTCTACAATTTAGTTTTGTGATTTCTTAAACAGACAAACATATAACAATGGCCTTCCCGCAAGAAGGCGACAATTCTCAGCAGAGGTTGAACCGAAACGTTAGTACAGGTAGATAGATGTTTATTTTAAACTAGCTGTAGCCCGCAACTTCGCTCGCGTGGTCTTTATGACTCTGGAAAATGCTCATCAGGCTGAACAACTTTTGCTAAGGCATTATTTTTATATTTCTTATAGTTTAGCTGGACCATTATGGTTCTGCATCAGGTGTTCCATTTTCCAAAATCAATTATACCCTATAATGTCACCCAGGCATAACCGATATATAACAAAAAAAGTTTCATTTGAATCCATCCAGTATTTCCGGAGATTAGCGTGTACAAACGGACAACCAGACTAACAGACAAACTTTTTTTTAATTCTTACTCTATTACTATGTCTACATCGCCTCAAATATTTTTTAGGAAATATATTGTATGTACCTACAGGCACATTTTTTTTTCCTATTTGCTTATATAGATAAACATTACACGTAAAATGTATAAAAAGGAAACATATTATCGAGTAAAAATGTCTGTCTTTCTTTCTTTCTTTCAAAGGCCTAATTACGGATAAACATTTGATTCTCGAATATTGTAGCTTTTCTTGGAAAGGACGACGTCACAATAAAAAGTCGGAAAGTGGACTTGGGGCTAAACACATTTAAGATCGTAACTAGCTTTTATTCTGTTTTTGTATTTGTTGTTATAGCGGCAACAGAAACTTTCTAGCTATCACGGTTAATGAGATATGGCCTGCGTGACAGATAGACAGATGGACAGTGGAGTCTTAGTAATCATGGTATAATAAAACAAGGTATTCTCTTAACGAGATGGAAATTGACTACGTCACGATAAGTGTTGCCACTATTTTTCTTTTCAGTAAATTTAAGGACTTCTCAATAGTTCATGAATATTTAAAAAATATTAAGTAAATAGCTATTTAGTATCTCGCGTGATTCATCAATTCAATATTTTATAAATTGATATAAAGGATTATTAATTCGAAATTGGTATATAAAGTTCAGAAATGCAATATGCTCGGGTAATTCCTTTTCACACAGTGGCAACACATCAAACTGATGACGTAGTCAAGTTCCACCTACGTCATCATCTGTCACGGGAAGAGAATACCTTGTTTTATTATACCATGTTAGTAATAATCCCGTTTATCTTGGATACGGAATAGATGTGGGCTGAAAATGATGATGCTGCTTCTCAATAAATGGGCGACAATCTGACTCACGTTATTTGATGATGCGGTATAGCAACATCTCATAAAGATCTGAGATCATTTCTTATAAAGATCGTAAATAAGGACCTTATTTATGATCTTTATAAGAGTCATGGGGACATAAAAGGAGTTAGAAGGACTACAAAAATCCTGTCCTAATAGAACTACCAGTAGCTTCCACTGGGACTTTTATTTTATTTTTTTATATAGGGACAAATTACGCTGATTGAGCTAGCCCCAAAGTAAGTTCGAGACTTGTGTTATGGGATACTAACTCAACGATACTATATTTTATAACAAATACATATATAGATAATCATCCAAGACCCAGGACATTTTAAAAAAGGCCATTTTCCAACTTGCCCTGACCGGGAATCGAACCCGGCACCTCTGGGTGTCGGACTAGCATGGTGACCACTACGCCACGGAGGTCGTCAAAATTAGTACTTAAATTAGGAGGACTTAAATTCCAAGTAGTCCTTCTGGTAGAACAAACTTGGTATTTCGATCTCATTGTTCCTGACGTCACGCTAATGATGCTTAACGTGTCGTTTGGGTTGGGTAGGTATGGCCCTAGGCGCTGTCTACCATGTAAGTGATAAAAACGTCACATTTATGCAACGCAAAACTGCCTCCGTGGTGTAATGGTTAGAGCGTTCGACTCTTACCCGGAGGTCGCGGGTTCGATTCCCGACGGGGACAACGGCTTTGTGTTGTTTTCCTAGTTTGGTAAGGACATTGTAGGCTGATCACCAGATTGTCTGATAAGTAAGATGATCCGTGCTTCGGAGGGCACGTTAAGCCGTCGGTCCCGGTCACTGTCTTTGACATTGGTCGTTACCTAAAACCATGTCAGAGGCCTTTTAGGCGGTTTAAAAACTCTGACACTAGTGTTAGTCACTAACACACACGATAAGAAGAACGCAAAACTAAATAAATTATGATAGACAGTATGCCTTTTCAAACAAAAAAAAATTCCATATTGGTCCAGACATCTTCGAGTAATTGGGGAACATACATAAAAAAACATATATACATTCGAATTAAATAAATTCCACCGTTTTTGAAGTCAGTTAAAAAGTATACTGAAAACCGATTTCATATTTCATATTGTTGTACGTAGAGCAGCAAAATCGATTATTCAAATTACCTTGAAAGTAATCTGATGTTTATCTTGCTTTGTTAGTATTAATGACCTTTTTGTATTCAGCACACGATAATCGATTACGCGATATCGGCAATCGATTAAGCAAACAGATTTCGGACCGTAATGTTTCATTTTATAATTAATCCTTCTGTACAAAATTTTTATGGTACCATTGTAAATTTAAAGATATAAGGTTCAAAAATAAATTATTTTATTCTGATAGATAAGAGGAATTTTTTTCTCATATCAGTTTTAAATAATTTGTTTTTGTTGTTGTGACCTCTTTGATGTGATTATAGAAAATGTTTACTCTAGACAAGATTTAGATTTGATGAAGAAAACCTAATATTAGGAGGCTTCCTGAATTTTCCGGGGTCCAGTGCTGCCCCTTGAAAAAATTATCTGAAAGGAAACGGAGATATCATTTTAAATTGTCTTGAACAAGCCCTTGATAACCCTTAAAAGCCATATTTGACTAAAAGAAACTATAACGTCACGGTTTTCTATATCATACAAACCCCAAAGAAAATTTTGATAACTTAAAAATATGACTCTCTATGCGTAAATTTGCTACTATTTAAATTTTCAATTTTTGGCAACTGGGTGGGGTCGAGACGGTTTATGATTATTAAACAATTCACCTGTCGTTTGCCATTAAAATATAAAGATGTCCAAAAAACGAACACCAATATTATGAATAAAAAGAATGTACGGTCACTAGGCTTCAAAAATAGAGCCATAATTTGTCATACAAATTAGTATGAGAGATTATGACTCTATTTTTGAAGCGTACCGTAACTAAGTACTTTAGAAAACTACTAACAAAAAAATTCTTACCGTAAAAAAATGAGGGATCATTCACGTAAAATCCTAGGAATTCGTATCAAGGAAAAGTCTCACCACAGAAACATTAATCAGGGACAAATGTATGTTTTTGTCATGTTATAGTCGCTCTCTGCTTGTATTAATTTGTTTGGACTATAAAAAAATATGTCTTCATATAAAGCATATTCCCGGTTGCATCCTCAACTGTGCTGCTTCGGAACCCGGGGTCCACTTTCCCACTTTATCTTCTCCAAATCTATATCTATCTACCTATACATATAATAAAACAGTAAAAAAATGTGTCAGTACATTGAATATATTTCCAAAAAAAAAATGGGGCGATGGAGATATAGTAATAGAGTAAGAATTAAATGAAAATGTCTGTCTGTTTGTTTGTACGATTCGAATGAAACTTTTTTGTTATATCGCTGTTAAGCCTGGGCAACATATAGGCTATAATAGATTTTGGAAAATGGAACACCTGATGCAGAACCATAATGGTCCAGCTAAACTACAAGACATATAAAAATTACGCCTTAGAATAAGTTGTTTAGCCTGATGAGCATTTTACGTAGTCATACAATCCACGCGAAAAAAAGTCGCGGGCTGCGGCTGGAATAATAATATTTGTATAACAGTCAATGGTCACCCTAGGATGTTGAAGACCTTGAATTAGAGAACAAATAGCAAATTCACAAACGATTGTAATAAATATTTAATGAGACCACTTCGCAAGGCGGTCAAAATAAAAAAAGATCACAATTAATTGATAACCTTCTTTTTTGGAAGGTGTGAGATCTGGGCTATATGGTCAGGCCAATTTCAAAATCTTTCACCAATATACATATAAATATATAATTAAATAACCTACAAATTACAATCGTACATAAATAAGAACATGAAAATACAATCAATGTTACAATAAAAAATGAAATTAACTTTGCTTTACTTTGTTACCAGTGTAATGTAATGTGATATTTCATTTTAAATAGGTTTTTTTGCTTTCAATTGTACCGTAGAAAAGTGTGTTAGTTGTATTTTGGTCTCGATCTAAAAATAGTGTTATGTAGTCGCATTTCGATCGAAACAAACGAAAACGAGTCGTAATCCGGTTCTTTGACTTACGAAACAAACAAAGGTTTGGTCTATTTCATATTTACTTTGATATTTATGAAGATATAATAATATTGTGTGAATATAAAAATATTTCAGCAGCTTTATAGTTGTATAAAAACAAAACCACACGTTTTCGGCAATAGATCAATTAATGTTTAATTCTGTCTCTAGTAGGTTTATACATACATACTATCACGTCTTTATCCCTAACGGGGCAGACAGAGCATTTTGGCTCTAAAGCCAGTCCAGCCTAGGACCTCAAGACTTAAATGCCACTTTTAATAAAAAATCAAATAGTGATGGGTTGCTAGATGCATCGCCTACAGTAGGTTTATATATTTATTAATAAAATCTTTATTTATTATAATGGTACAAAAGGTGGACTTAATGCATTCTCTACTAGTCAGCCCTTAGGAAAAACAGAAATAAATTTATTAGCTAGATACACTATACATACATAAACAATACACATACGTAGATACACATTATTAATACAAACATTCTATACAGTTTATGCGTATCAATAATTTTATTTGCCGTCTAATGACTTCCTAGTAAATCTGAACAGCTCTTTCCAAACTTTGCTCACAGTGTGACCACCAATCCCAGCACTTTTTTATCTCAATTCTTTACAAAAGCATCTTTCACAAGTTCAAGTTTGAGAAAACCGTCAGACCCCAACAATGATTTGCCGACCTTTTTTTGCGAACCCTCCTGAGAACTAGGGTGGCCGTTAACACCCTAATATAAAGGACTGTTATTCGTATGTTATGTCAACTTATGTCCGTCGTTCTTGTTATTCCACGATAATATTATCTGTATGAATATTATCGTTATTGTGTTTAAAATTATAGTCTGTTATCTTAGTTGAGTTGACCGGGTGATACGAAACTGTTCTTGTTGATTTTTTTTTATTTGAACTGATAATACAAAAAAGTACATACTCTTATTCAATTAATTTAGTGCATAAAAAAAATTAACGAAATGCCTAGTAAGTTTATCCTAAACAGTTTTCAACATAAGAGATGAATAATGTTTGTTATGTTAGTCCATATGTTATAGGGAGTTTTAAATATAGATAGTGATATGTAAAAAAATATATTATGCCTATGAAGAAATACATCAAAGTAACCAAACATAATATTGGAAATATGTTTACTTAGATCAATAACTAAGCAATAATTTTTATTTACTGTTGGTCTTCTTCTTCTTTGATGTTTAAGCAGGCATAGAGTAGAGGTACATAACCACATAACATTAATGGTGCTGGGCAAATGGGATAAACATTTTTTTTTTCTTTTCTTGATTATGGCGTTCAAACTTCGTTGAAGCTTATTTTGCCAGTGTCTAGTAAACCAATGGCGAACCAACCAATTATCTATCCTAACTCCTAACTAAATACAACTATACAAAAGGTTGGTATAGTTCCTTAGATTGCTTCAAGGGCGAGCAAGCTTCTGGCGACAAATCTATACGAGTCCACTGGTTTTCATAGCGGATTGAGTGGCGGACGGCGCCCAAAGACACCCACCGCAGTCCGCAAATAAATATCACTACAACCGCACTATGACTGTCCACTTTAAACATTTCACATAATTTGTCCATGAGAATGAGCATTTATAACACCAAACTACACCAATATCATATTATAAAGTCTACTAGAATCAATTTGCAAAACAATTTAAAGCAAACGCCAACTGAACCCCTTGACTTCCCGCCAAAAACTCCGGGATAAACATTATACCAATTAAAATAGTAAGTACCTAAACAGAAGCCAATCTGGTATTTCACTTGTGATCGATCGTCGAAATGATGACGTCATTAGTCTTAATTTCATCAAATCCCATAAAAAATTAACGATTTGACGTATAGAAAAAAAATTATGATTTGAGTTGTGGGTCCTTTTGTCTCTAAAATATGCGCATGAAGGTAAGAAAAAATGTCTTGAAGTTACTACTTGTAGGTAAGTTTAAGAAAACATAAAATTATTCCTTTTCTACTTTCCAGGTTTGCTAGTTAATAGTTTTTCCACACAGTTCGGCCAAGGTCTCTGTGCTATTTCCTTCCGATATATTCCTTTAGTACGCCTCATAAGCGGAGCGTTGAGGTAGTTCTACTCCTAAATGTTAGAGTCAAGCATTTTTCCGAACTTAAACTGTCTGTGTCTGTGTATCATATTTATATTGCACTAAAACAACACAAGACTACAAGTACAGAGGTAAGAAGAACAACTCTATAAACACATTTAATACTTGTAGAAAATATTTGTTTAATACTTGTGAAAATTGATCGTGGATGTCCGGATGACTGTACAGACGTAGGTGCCTTGATTACGCTCTAAATACTTGATGTATTTGTACCATTTTTGTTTCCTATTGAAAATTACTGCCTATCTTTAATTACAAATTATAAAGTACTCATATTACATACTTTTTGCAAACAACAAAAACATGCGAGACAATTGGGTACTTTCCTAAGTCAAAAATAAATTATTTTGTACCTACTAATAAAAAAATAAAGCGTCGCAAAATAATGTCACTTGTCTTTAAACATATCCATTTTAACGTTATTTTAAATTTATTATTGTAGAAAAACTGATAATAAGAGCGCTATTTGACTCCAAAAATCTATGACGTCATCTGCCTGTATTTCATACAAAATCCCATAGAAACTGTTTGTTTTGACGTTTAGAAAAAAGTTGCTGATTTGACTTGTTGGAAAATAGAGTATTGATGTCCGTCTTTTTTTTAATTTACGGCTCTGGATCAAAAAGTCCTTTGATCCTATTATTTGGTCAGCGCGCGTGTGCCACGCGTTTGTTCTATGTACCTACTATCAGATTACCCGTAAAGCCCCATGTCAATTTTGTTTAAGGCCATACCCAAATTTTCCGGGGTCCAGTGGCGCCGCCATTTAAAATAAATCATTTAAAAGGAAACGGAGATATCATTTAAAATTGTGTCTTGGTCAAGTTCTAGATACCCATTCAAAGTATTTTATAAACTACTTTTTGTAGTTTTAAGTGAGAACGTGAAGCTTTTCTACGCACATTTGCGAAAAACGGCCACTTTTAGCTAATGTGCGTAGAAAAGCTTCACGTTCGCACTTAAAATTATAAACAGTAGTTCATAAAATAGTTTTAAGGGTTATCTAGGGCTTGATCAAGACACAATTTTGAATGATATCTCCGTTTTCTTTTAAATGATTTATTTCAAATGGCGGCGCCACTGGATCCCGGAAAATTTGGGTATGGCCTTAATGAGCTTTATGAATAGTGCACTTTTGAATTTTCCAAACATATTTCATAAGAGAGACAGGTATAAAAAAATCCTTATAGATGAAGCTAAAAGTACCTTTACCTGAAATAAGTTAATTCGAAATGGTTCTATCCATCTCCTTACCTTAAGTAATAAAGTTTTTTTTTTAAACTGAGCAGGTAGTTAAATACTTTTTACTCAAGGAGATTTAGTAGACGTGCTCATCATAAATTGGTTTTTCCTTCATTTTCGTGTTATCTATCAATGAACAAACACCGCCAAGATTATAGAGTCTAAAGCACGTTTTGCTTATCAAATTATCAACAGTTAAGTAACCATTTCCAATACATCATTACAAATAAACAATACCTACTATTTCATAAATTAATAGAAAATCATCTTGAATATTAATGAATTAATAATATAATTAAAATGTTAACAAAAAAAAACATCTGACTTTATTTTATTTCAGGACTTTCTTCCACATCTCCAAAGTTCTTCATCATGTCTTCACCAAATTAATATGGAACCAACTTGGTAGTAAGGGCTTTCAAATAAAAAAAGAATCATCAAAATCAGTCCACGGTTAACGAACATATCGCGTAACATATATAAAAAAAAAAACATACAATCGAATTGATAACCTTCTCCTTTTTTGAAGTCGGTTAAAAATAGGACACAAGTCAGTACCTATAAGTAAAGTAGTCATCAAAAAAACATGCAATTTTTCTTTCTATTTTTGTTTTTCTCTTACCAACCACGCGGTTTTTCTAAACGCTGAAAAACGTGTACACTACACGACACTGACCGCTGCGGCGGCAGATTAGAGCACTAAACTAAATATACATTTTTAAGAAAACCCATAATAAAACTCACTTCGTTGAATGACACGTGTTCCAGAGGAAGCAGGCAAACGCGACCGACCCGAACGCTTCGAGCGACAAACACCGAATACTTATTTACCAGCTGAAACTGCAAACCCTTTAGGCAATGAAAAAATCATACCATTCACCAATCTAAATTGTACTTTATTACGTCATAGAGAAAGTTGAGATTCGAAAGTTCCGTTCCGTGTGTAAATAATCATGTTGTTCCAGATATAAATGATGTCGTTACACTCTTTCAATAGACATAAGTACTGCGTGAGAAGGATAGCAAGCAAACCCGCGCATGTGCACGTTAACCCTGAATAATCGTGGAATAACCTCAAAGTTTTATACACGCTTAGCGCTTAGTTGATTATCAATAAGTTCCCAGGGGGAAGCGGTTTTTATGAAGGAGTTTATTATAGCGCCTGAATGATTTATTACGTTCAATATGTTCCGTGAAACTTGTTCATGTCGTAAAAGGCTGCAGGTAGTTTATGAGCGAGCGAACTTTAGCAGTAAAAGACTTTATTTCAAAACTTTTATAGAGCTTAGTAGCGCTGAAAATGTTTGTTGCATAGATAGTTGCTAGTAGTTGGGTACAGCCCAACTACATAGTTCGTGTAGATTATGTAAGTTTTAACTTCGAATTTGCATGCAAATGGTCGAAAAAAAAAATTTTTTTGTCTGAAAAGGAAATCGAAAAAATACTCACCAACGCATAAAGGCACAGTGTCGTTCCATCTGTTGTCATCGAAACACCATAGCATCCGCGCCCTCTGTTGGTTGTCCTCGAAAACAAAGTTGACATGGCACATGTAGTGCGCCACGTCTTCTGTGCGGTACACGAGGTAGCCGTCAGATGGCGGTGGTATTGTGATGCAACCTACACCTGGTAATAAAAAAATACTATAGATGTCTCTGTGTCCGCCAAATATTACAACATTGTAGTACCTACCAACTAGGTTTGTTTCATTCATCCTATAAGAGGGTAGGTACCTACAGGATAAGCCTTCTCAAATTTCAAACGAGTTTCACCACGCCAATAAAAATGAACGTAACGCCATCTATGAATGGATTGCAACAACAGTTAATATAGTCTTGTCTCGGTAAAAGTTTTGTAAAATTTAAACAAGCAACTACTTTGTGAATCAATTCATAGATGGCGTTAGTGGTTTCAACTCTACAAATTCTTCACCTGTTCCGTCTCACAAACTTACAATTTTTATTACTTTTAAAAGTATGGGTTAAACAATAAATAGGCTGAACGATGAAGTTAGAGGGTAAAAGGTATGGGCTGAACCCGGCGAACAAAATTGAATCTTGAATACCTACCAACATACTTATGTTGCATTAAAATTTGGCTCAACTCTTAAATAAAAAATAAATTAAAACATAAAAGAAGTTGGTAAGACAACTGGGACTTAAATTCCCAGTATTACTACTGATAGGTCTATTGGGACAAAATTCCGATCAGCCCTACTGGTAGAACAAACTTGGTAGGACTACTGGGACTAGCAAGTTTTTTATGTTAAAAGAAATTTAAAAACTCTAAAACCAAATGTTCGAATGAAAAAAAAACAGAAAAATTATCTAGTCTTGTTCCGACAAATCCTACTTATCCTATTATTAATCCTACTAATATTATAAATGCGAAAGTGAGTTTGTATATTTGTTTTTTGTTTGTTTGTTACTACTTGGTACAGCTAGTTCAGAATAAACAAAACTTACTTTTATAATGCATCAGCACCCCTCTTTTAGGATACGCTCCTTTAGACCTCGCCTCCACCAGTACGTCAACTGAGTCAGTTGAGGAGGTGAGGCGCAGTGGCAGATCCACCTGCTCGCAGGAAGACAGTAGGGTGTCGCCGTTCGATTCCTGCACCGATATGTAGTCCATGCAAGAGCTCTCGAACGGGCCTATCGCTACAAAGAGAACTTGAAATGAAATTTTTAAAAGAAAAAGGGGATTTAAACGTCTTCGTGTGGATTTATAAAATGAGCAAGAAAAATGCGACGATGAAATTTATATCATGCTGGAAACAGAAGATCTTTAAACAGCAACCCTAGAAGCAATTAGAAGACAAAAAATAACCTAATAAAAATTATTCTGAGTTTATACATACAGTACCTGGGCGACCGAGCTTTGCTCAGTTACATCTCAAACATTAACTAATTTTTTTAAACTTGTCTAAAAACAATGCAAAATAAAAAAATATATAATAACTTAAACATAAAAAAAAAACAAAAGCAAGTCACCGAGTGGGATTCGAACCCGTAACACTCTTTCTAGCGGTCGCTATCGCGAAAAATTTGGGTATGGCCTTAACCACTGAGCTAAATCAAGGCGGTCGCGGCGCGACGAAATTAGCGACCATATTCTACGTGGAAAGAAAAACGCATGAAAACTCGAAAACACGCGTTTTGTTTTCAAGATCACAGAAATTTATAAATAAATATATATATATATATACATACATACAAGAATTGCTCGTTTAAAGGTATAAGATAATATAATACTATCACGTTATCCCTAATCGGGCAGACAGAGCTTTTTGTATCTTGTAACTCTAAGCAATCAGAGCCCAGGGCCGCAAGCCTAAAAAGCCACTTTTAGCGTGATAGTGGGCGAGAAGATGGAAAAGCAATCAACATGATTCACATTTTCGCCCATTCCCTCGATCGGCTCTGACGATCTGCAGGGAAGAGAAGCAGCTGGTACTTTCTAAGTTTTTTCTTTTCTTCCAGACCAGCATGGGAGTCACCAGTTCTGAGTTTATAATACTTAAATAGCAGTCAAATCATTTTCTCAAATGTTACTAGGTACTTGTCTTACGGATGTAGGAACAACATCCAAGACCCAGGACAATTAGACAATGGGCATTACCCAACTCGGCCTGACCGGGACTGAACCAGGAAGCATGGCGACCACTATGCCACGGAGGTCCTCAAAAATAATGTACCAAAAAATAAAAAAGTGTTAAAAAATTGTAAATGTCTTTTGGTGCAATAAAGATTTTTGTATTGTATTATATTGTACCTCTATTATTGTACCAAATAAAATCTCACTTCTCAAACTGACGTCTAGCAGTGTTAACCTCAACCTCTGCTCCGGATGCACCCGGACTCGCCACCGGCACGTCTCGGCCTCGTCCCCGATGTAGAAGTGGGGGTATCCGGGCGTCCGGATATACCCCTCGCTGTCCGAGCCGGATACGGCGACCTGCAGCTCCCGGTTGCAGTAGTGGATTGATAACGTGTCTGAAATGGGGAAATATTAATAAAGTTTTAGTTTGTATGCTCTGTTTAGGATACATGAATTTTTCGGGGTCTAGTGCTGCCCCCATTTTAAATAAATAATTTAAAGAAGTATCATTTAAAATTTCGTTTTGATCAAGCCCTAAATAACCCTTCAAACTATTTTATGAACAACTACTGTTTATAGTTTAAAGTAAGAACGTGAAGCTTTTCTACGTACATTAGCATTGAATCTTATTGTTTTCTAGGGTTATTTAATTTATTAATTAAATAATTTAATTCAAATAGACCCCGAAAAATTTAAGTATCAAGGTTTATTTATATTTGTAAGTGTACTACTTTTTCATTCAATAAAGATTTATCTGTTTAAAAAAAACTATATTCGCTCAAAATATGAAGACGCGGTTAATTAGTTACATAAAGTATATTAAATATTTTTAAAAGTAACAACGTAAAATATTCGTAAAAGTAAAAACAATTATTCTTCTTTGTAACTAAGTACTTTTGAAAGTAGATAGCTCTGTAGTGAGCTTACCAAATATGTGAAAATCCAGAACTTTAAGTTCTTAAGTCCTTAGCAAAATTTTCTTCTCATTTTTACTGATCATTACCCACGCTATCTAAAAATTCACGCGGTTTTAAACTTCTTTCTTTTTAAATAGTGAAGATCAACACTGCGCGTATGAAACACGCAGTGTTGATCATATCATTTTATAGCGGCTATTAATATTCACATTTACTTTCAAATATTCTAATAATAATGACGAATAAACATCAAAAGGATATCTCACTATTTTCGGTGACTTTACGACTTATAAATGGGTGTAGATGGATCTTTACAGTCATGATCATTTCTCTAGTCTCAGTCTATTTTTGTTTAAGATATTTTAACATTTTATAGCTGAATAATAGGATATACCTATATTTAGATAGGTTCGCCTGATTTCTTTTTACTCTGTCTTTGATAACGTAAAAAGATTTCATCTTGACTTTTTAAAGAACTTACAAGAAGAAAATAGCATCAAAATCGGCTCAGTAGTTTCACAGTTTTTTGAGTACAGACTGACAAAAGGACAGGTATACATAGAGGAAATAGAGGCGTGTTATTAGTTTAACAAAATCGGCCCGTAAACACAAAGATAAACTGTTTATCTTTGTGTCTATCTGTGTCATCATAGCGCCTAAACGATCGGGCCGATTTTGATTTTTGTTTGAAGACTGACTTAATCGAGATTTTTCTTAGTAAGTTCGATGTAAATCGGGTCAATGGTTTTGTCAAACAAAAGTTTTTGGGATGAACGCTTGAAAGTCAGAGATCTTTTTTAATTCGCCCGGCGAGTAAACTTGTATAAAAGATAAGTATATAAAAAAAATACAGCAATTACGCACTGTTAAAGATTTGAAAGGCAGAAAGTTAAATTTTACGACCAATTATGCTTTAAGAAGAATCCACTTCATGCCCAAATTAGAGAAAGAGTAATAAGTATTTTTAAATTAAAATTGTTACGCCTAACAATAAGCCCGAATGAACCTTCAATTAACGTCTTCATAGAAACGTCGTAAACCGGCGGGATAGCCATAAAATGTGACGAACAACTACGTGTTATTGAGAATGGAGACGTCATTGTCTTGTCGTAATAGGAACGAGCCTCTTGATGATATACGACGTGCAAGGAACACACCCTTAAAAAACCTAACCGTCGACTATACTATATAGGATATATAGGGGATATTTATGAGAACTACTACTTTAGGGATGAAGGTTAATTAAATGAAAGCGTGCGCGTGAGATGTGTTGAGTTTAAGGGTCCCCCGAACCTAGACTTTTCCATACAAACGTAGTCTACGTTTAATTTTGAAACCACATGTCAGATTCCGCTAAAAATTGGTAATTGTAAAGAAATTGCAATTATCTAGGTTTATAACTGGTTTCCCACACTAAAATTATGAACTGGAAAGAAAATATAACTATTTAGAAGTTTCCCATACTGATGGTCAAAAATGATAAATAACGCTATATTCTATTTCAAGTTCATATTTTTACCGTTGGAAACCAGTTATAAACCTAGATAATTGCAATATCTTTGAAATTAATTTTTTTTGTCGAAATCGGACATGTCGTTTTGAAATAAAACGTAGACTACGTTTGTATGGAAAGTTGTATTTTGGTCTAGGTTCGGGACTCTTAATGCGGCGCAGCGACAACTGCGGCCGAACAGGAAAACATGTTACAATACACATAGATAGGTTATACGATTAAGTACATATAGGTACAGTGTGTCCCTACAACTAAATCACTATAGCTTATTAAAATAAAAATAACAGTTAAGAAACCAAAAAAAAATCGACATTCCTATACAAATTACCTGGGCAGCTCCAAACTTTTGTATGGAAACGCCGCTATTTTTTTTGTTGTTTTTGACTGTTATTTTGGATTGTTTGGATAGTGGACAGACATACATGACGAAACAATAAGGCTTCCTCTTTTACTACAGAACCCTAAAAACAAAGTATTTCTTCTAGAACTAAAAAAACTAAAGTCAATTAAGCTACAAATTATATTTAGCCGTATCTTACAAAGTAAACAGATATAACAATACCGTGTTACAGAGAATAAAGTCGTCATCAAGTAGAACAAATATTTGTTTTCCTAATAAGAGCTTACGAGAAACTGATGAGAAACACTCGCAGCTATGTGTAAATTTATAGTATTTGTATTTTACGGAGTGGCAATATGCCTATTTTATGGATAATTACGGACTCGCCACCGGCACGTCTCGTATAACTAAGGGCTTTGCTGTGTGGTTTCCGTCCGGCAGAGTAGAATAGGGCCACTACAAGTCCTTACGTGGATGTCGTAGAAGGCGACTTAGTAACAAAGCTTATAAACATCAATGAGACCTCTCCAACCCGTCTGGCCAGCGAGGAGAGTGTAGACTAAATCCTCCGGCTGCTCTGGCCAATTATGTCTATGGTAGTACAGAGAGGGTCGTGCTCCTGCAGTGGAGACTAAAATACCTGATAATGATAAGGACTAAGAGAAGAGTGAATAGGTATTACTTGAGTATGCGTGATACATCCCTGACCGTTTTGTCGCCTTCCACCAAGTGAGAAGCGGTCAAACGCTACTAAGTTTTAAATAAAAATAAAAAATAAAAAGAGAGAGGAGCGACATGTGTATGTGTTCCATAGACAGATTGCGACTCTGAAGCAGTCCTGTGTCACTTCCCGAATAAGTATTGAAAATATACCTACAATTTCAAAATACGACGACCTCCATGGCGCAGTGGTCACCATGCTAGGCCGCCACCCAGAGATCCCGAGTTCGATCTCCGGTCAGGGCAAGTTGGAAAATGGCCTTTTTCATTTTGTCTTGGGTCTTGGACGTTTATCTATTTGTTATAAAATATAGCATCGTTGAGTTAGTATCTCATAAGTCCTATAACACAAGTCTCAAACTTACTTTGGGGCTAGCTCAATCAGTGTAATTGGTCCCTACATATAATGTCTAACAAAATATACTGAAAATATTTTTAGGGTGAATTCAATCCATGTCACTACTTATCTTCTTATCTATTTATTAATTTGTTTGTTTGTTTATTTATTTTTTATTACCATGCGCGTGGCGACCACTCCGGGTAGAAAATTCAATGACACGAATCGTTTGTCTAGAGTAAAAAGAATTAAATTAGCTTATTGCAATCGTTTCTAGGTATTTAAACGAAAAGGTGCTTGAGTTATGACGTGAGCGAATTAAACCATATCGTTAACCACACGCAATAGAACCCTTAAAAATATTTACTTATAAATATGTGAAAGCAAGTCGATCGTTCATATAAGGCCTAACAAGAATAACTACTCTACCCATGTTATGCGGTCAAATACCTAGACAGATTTGACGTAAGGTGGGTACCTATGTACCTAACAACTCATATGTTACTTATGTCATTAAAGATTTTTAGCTCTATCATCCCCTAAGTGTATAACAATAAAAAAATAAAGCAAGCTATGTATTTTATCTATAGGTACATAGCAGTGGCGTTGGGTGAGAATTTGGACTAGTACAGCTATAATATAAGCTGTTCTATGTCCGGCTTATTTTTATTAATTTTGTGTGAATAATATGTATCTGAGCGTGTTTATGCATTTATCATTGTGAGTGTATTTCAATAACCAGAGGGAATTTTCATATTTTGAATATGTGGGTGCGTGCAATCCAGTCATACTACTAGTTTACGGCTTATGAAAATAGTAAGTGCGCCGATATACGAAGGTTATAATTGTTATTAGTAATAAATGCATATATGTTAGAAGCCTCTAAGGGAACTCGATGGGAATAGGCTTCTGAGGAGGCTTCGCCACTGGTACATACATAGTGGGACGAACCAAAGGCCGATGGGGCAAAAAGGTTCTCGAATGGCGACCACGTACTGGCAAGCAAAGCGTAGGACACCCACCCAAAAGGTGGTCTGACGACCTGACCAAGTTCGCTTGAGGGCACTGGATGCAAGACGCTCTAGATCGGTCATTTTGGAAATCCTTGGAAGAGGCCTAGGTGGACGTTATGCGGCTGAAATGATGATCTATTATCATCAGGTCATAGGGCTCCGCTGGCGTTGCCTGCTTCTGTGTACATCTGTAACATATGTATCTCCTTCTAAAGACTTCTTATTCTCGGCATCACCAGTGGGTTGACTGGTAGATAAAGCCTATGGCTTTAAGTCCGCCTATTGCATTTGTAATAAAGTTAAATAAATAAAAATATGTAAATAGGTGCCATAGTTACTATACTGTGTACAATCTAGGACGCGTGGTGATGGTAGAGTAGAGATAGATCACAATAAGAAAATTAAAACAAACTATCATCATCACCATCTACAGGTCTTTTTGTCTCCAATGGAGGAGCACGACCCTCTCTGTACTAATAGAGCCATACTTGGCCAGAGCAGCCAGAGGATTTGTCCTACACTATCATCGCTGGCCAGACGGATTGAAGAGGTCTCATTGATGTTTATAAGCTTTGTTTAGCTTGTATTTCCTAAGTCGACATCCACGGGAGGACTTGGAGTGGCCCTATTTTACTCTACCGGAAACCACACGACTTCCCTAAAGCAAGCTAATGCTTACTTTCACATGCTAAAAAAACGATATTTCATATTGATTTAATCACACCTTCCCAATCGAATATCTTTCAATTGCTAAAACGGTTCGCTAACTTAGCTGAAATAAATTATATCATCTCGATTGAGTGCCTTATCTGAATCCCTTGGAGAATTCGCAATCACAGATATTTCGTCACTCGAATCAGCATCGAGCTGAATTAAAAAATGATACTGAAAATTGGAAATAGCTTCACGCTAACTAATAATAGACTTAAAATAATACCAAGGAGTGGTATTATTTTAAGTCTATTATTAGTTAGTTAGCTTAAAACTAATAATAGACTTAAAATAATACCAAGGAGTGGTATTATTTTAAGTCTATTATTAGTTAGCTAAGTTTAAACAAGTTTCAATTCACTACTATACACATGTATTGTAAAAGTCACACGTAAAATTTTTGAATACTCACTACACATTTTACCTCTGTTTAGCCGCTTCATTCCGAAAAAATCATTTTCTAAGACGGTATCTTAGAAAATATTTTTTTTTGAAAATACTGATAACGTAAACTTTTATTTTTAACTATTTGCTCAATTGTAATTTTTTACATTTCCTGCTTCAAATTTGAGCAAGTTTCATAAAAACTTTCATATTTCCAAAAATCCGTTCTTGGCACACTTATGTCTCTAAAATTTCATATTTCTACCTAGCGGTGCCACCTGTGCGTGAATCGATCAGTCAGCCAGCCAGTTTTTTTATACATAGGAAGATTGGGGTAGTTTATTATTTAACTGAAGAAGATTGTTGAGTATTATGAACTCAATCTAGGTACCGTTAAACAGTTTTTTCTTACAACGTAAAATCGATATAGTCGTCAAAACAAAACCAGGTTGCTGTCACGATAAATAATATTTTAAGCGTCACAGTTTCGCTACGAGGACTTGTAACCAGTATTCCTGAACATCCCTGTTCAATCTAACACAAAATTCCTGAACATCCCTGTTCAATCTAACACAACTTTTACACAACATGAAATCAAATGCTAAATAAATCTTTCATAAGACAACCCTACCCAGTTTTCAGCCCTAGCGCCCGCCGCCCTTGAAGCCGTCTCGCCTGCCCAGCCAATATCTTGAACTGAGCAAATAAATATGAGTTATCGACAAATAATACTTCACGAGTCACAGTTTCGCTGTGAGGTCTTGTAAACATCCCTGTCCAATCTAACGCAACATATCTGAACATCCCTGTTCAATCTAATACAACTTTTACACAACATGAAATCAAATGCTACAATAAATCGTTTTTGAAACAACCCTGTTTTTGGCCCTAGCGACCGCCGGCCTTGAAGCCGTCTCGCCCGCCCAGCCAATATCTTGAACCGAGCAAACAAATATGAGTTACAGACATGCAACCAGCCTATATTTAAGACTTTTATTAGAAAACCTACTCAACAAATGAAGGCATTTGGCGGGCACATGTACAAAACAAACATGTACAATTCAAAATGTACAAAATAGATTTTTGTACATTTTGAATGTCTAGAAATAACATATTTAATTTATTTAGCTGTATAACTACGTAAATTTTTCATTGTTTATAAGTAGAACATTTTTGAGCATCATGAACTCAATCTAGATACCGTTAAAATGGTTTTTCTTACAACGTATATCGATAAAGTCGTCAAAACAAAAACCAAGGTCGCTATCACGGTAAATAATATTTCACGCGTCACAGTTTCGCTGTAAGGTCTTGTAAACATCCCTGTCCAATCTAACGCAACATACCTGAACATCCCTGTTCAATCTAACACAACTTTTACACAACATGAAATCAAATGCTAAAATAAATCGTTTTTGAAACAACCCTACCCAGTTTCCGGCCCTAGCGACCGCCGCCCTTGAAGCCGTCTCGCCCGCCCAGCCAATATCTTGAACCGAACAAACAAATATGAGTTACACAAATGCGACCAGCCTATATTTGAGACATTTATTAGAAACCTACCTGACAAATGAAGGCATTTGGCGGGCACATGTATAAAATAGATTTTTGTTCATTTTGAATGTCTGGAAATAACATTCGGTAGAGTTTTAGTAGGCATCTGACTTGTGATAGGTATGTCTTGTCGTTAAATATGTATGCACACGCGCTTTTTTATGCATATCTTCTAAGGCTAAGGCATATTCAAGATTGTTAATGGGAAAAATATTTAAAAGCATTATTTTTTAAGGACTTTAAACGTCATCATCAAGCTTGTTTAAGCAAAATATTCAATAGCGAAATGTATAACTTTATAAAATGTAGCAGTAGGCTTTGCTCGTCTTTGCATGCTGTGCTACTGTTCAGTATTTTTGCAGACTTTTTTTTACTTTATTATTAACTGATATTTCAAGCTGCCTACTAATATCGCTCTAAGTACAGATTTACCAAATAAAATTTTAAAAATACCTCAGATATCTGTGAGTTATATATGTCGCAGTTAGATTGTATAATCCGCTGTTATTCAAAAACTCTAGTTGTTTAGCATTACAGCTCGGTTATGTAAGGTGAAAACGTTCAGCTAGATCGTCCAATGTGTTACGCTTTACAAACTAGCTTACGTAAGATTGTAGATCGAAGAATAATGCAGACCTTTAGCTTGGTCCCCATATTGTTATTTCGACGCCCGCCTTTTGGCAATATGGAAATTCATGTGGATCAAAGCTGTCGGGTTTACAAAATTTCAATACCCAATTGCATCGAGCTTATTATCATTCTTCATTGGTGTTTCATGATGTTGAAGACTGAATTATTTAGTAAGGAGTTGAATTAAGGTTTTATTTCAATCCCACGAGTAATATAAAAATAACAAAGAACAACTATGTACTGTCCCCTCATATATTATTTTGTTCGGTAACACAGTTTTATTCAATAATGGTAACCCTATATGGCATCTCAACGCTAGTTGTTTTTGACAATCGAGCTAAACTATTTCTAGCTGTTTTACAAAACCGAGCTGTAATACCAAACAGCTAGAGTTTTTAAATAACAACGGATTATACAATTCAACTGCGACATATACACAATCATGACATTCTTGACTCACGCGCGCTGCTACCCAGCTTTATCCATTATAATAATACTGAACTATTTGTGCATAACCACATGATTGTGTTGAGGTAACCTCTAAGTCTGGCCAATATTTTTTATTAAGTACTTAGATTATTTTTATCGGATTGGGATTCGATCGATTTGCCATAAAAATAATCTCTTTTGTAAACATAACCACCCTAGTTTAAAAATGCAGTTCATATATCATGATCGAACTCCCCTTTCTATTCATTCATACCCTATATTCAAAACCCAATACATTTTTAAGGAAGTAAGAGTATATTTGTAAGCCAAATGTTAGCATGTAGAAAACAAATGGCATTCCGATACAAATCAGTCAGTTTCTTATATGAGCTTTTTAAGAATATTAGGTTAGGTACTTAACCTTACATTGGTTTATATATCTTAACTAGAACTGTGCCCGTAGGCTTCGCTCTCCGTGGGAATTTCGGGATAAAAACCATCCTATGTCCTTCCCTGGGTATCAAACTATATCTTCATCAAATTTCATCTGAATAGGTTCAGTCGTTGAAGCGTGAAGTAGTAACAAACAAACAAATATACAAACTCACTTTCGCATTTATAATATTAGTAGGAGTAGGATAGGATTAGTAGGATAAGTAGGATACGTTAGATTAGATTTTTTTTTAATCTGACTTGTTCCCCGTGCAAAACATTTCAGACAGATGTTCTTAATACGATATTAAAATTCGCATACAACCCCGATTAAAATAATTCCTAAGGCAGAAAAACGGTCAGAAAAGCACATGACGTATCGATATTGATACAAATTAATAACAAAATTCAATTTATAAGACAACGATAAACATCTATAATACGAAATACTCTACCAACAAAAGTAATTTATCTCGGATGCGATATATATCAAATCGTCCATTTTCCGATGCTAAGCCCACCTCCTCAACAGCTTTGCTGATTCCCGTTCAGATTGTCGACGTCATCCGCTAATGCTGTTACGGTTCTAAATATACTTGGACACATTTATGTTTCCCTGATAAATGATAATAATATAATCGCTAAAGCATGTCTCGCTCACTTTACGCAACTGCCCCAATTTAAACTATTTTTTTTTTACTGTATAAATAAAACACTTAAACACACAAAAGTGTTCAAAGTTTGTTACTTCTTTTATAAGCTTTACATTAGTTTATATTTCTATATACTTTCTTAATATTGGCTTTTGCAGACTAGCTACGCACCGACCCGTCCCACATCTAAAACATTTCAAGAAGATTCTCTTTACACAATAGTAAAAATCACATACAATCGCGATTAAAATAATTCCTAAAACAGAAAAACGGTCAGAAAAGCACATGACGTATCGATATTGATACAAATTAATAACAAAACTCGATTTATAGGACAACGATAAACATCTATAATACGAAATACTCTACCAACAAAAGTAATTTATCTCGAATGCGATAGATAATATCAAATCGACCATTTTTCGATGCTAAGCCCACCGCCTCAACAGCTTTGCTGATTCCCGTTTAGATTGCGGACGTCATCCGCTAATGCTGTTACAGTTCTAAATTTACTTGGACACATTTATGTAACCCCGATAAATGGTAATAATAATAAAGCATGTCTCGCTCACTTTACGCAACTGCCCTAAAAATATAGTTTTTAAAATAAATTTATTTTGGACTACACAAAGTCTCAAAGATTTCAAAATTTTTTCATTGTCCAATGTACTTATAATATATACGTTATTCGTCATTTATTTTATATTTTTTCAAATCTTTATCATTAAAAAACTCGTCCAATGAGTAATATTTTTTTTCCACAAACAGTGCTTTCAATCTTTTATTAAAAATGGAATCTTTCTTCTCTGCTCTTAGAAGATCTGCAAGGGTGTTATAGACTTTTATTAACATTGCAAGCAGTCCTGAGTTAAAAAATTCTAAATTACGAGTCTAGGCCTAAGAATAAGATAGCTAGGCTGAAAGCTAACATAGTCTTAGGCCTAGACAACCATGGTACAACCATTTATATGACATGCAAGCCAAGTAATATTGTTGTTACTGTTCAAAGTATCAAAGTTAACTAAGTCGTTAAGGGTTACCGGTAATGTTTGACCGGCACCTATTTTCGGCCACGTAATTTTGTGGCCGCTATTATATAAATTATGTAGCGTGGCAGTCGGCTGCCGGGCGCGGGGACCGTGAAAGAGTTTGCGGACACCCTACACAAATGCACTATACACTGTTCACTATTGATTGTATAATTATACAACGTGGAAGGGATACCCGTAATAAATCGAACCAAGTGCTATACTAGATCACTATGTGATAAAAAAAACGACGGGTTGCACTCTGGGAGTGCCGGCAGAAGTGAAAACTTGAATATTAACGTTGTGCATTTTTGATATTTTGGAATGGTTAGGGAATAATTTTGCACGAATTGCTTTAATTATCAGTATAAAATATTTCAAATCTTTTCTGAACCACAGTCTGTCACAAATGTCACAAGCATGACCAAATTTATTTTCAACAAAATCATTTTCAAATACACAGCAGTATGGCCACTACACAGACGGTCGAGCCATCAGCTGTCACCATCCATGGATGCGCGTAGCATATGCTGTAACATAAACACACACGAACATGCGCGCAAGCGCCCTGCGCCGTCTTACGAATTTTCGATCAGGCCACGTGTCCTGACGCGAGTTTAAATTTTTTTACCCATTCCAAAAAAAGTGCACAACGCCGCTAAAGAAGTTTTCACTTCAAAAATAACAGTCAAAAAACAAAAATAATCAAAATTCTTGAATAGTTTAGTTGCATAATGAACAACCTAAACGGTAAACAACGCAAGTAAATTGTACAACATGCGCGTTTTTTATTTAATTCAGCTCAGGGTTTTATTCAAAAAAATGATTTTAACTGATGTACCTACTAACCTTATTTCATTTTATGTAGATATGTAGATACTTCGTTGCCGTAATAAAATATCATAGATTTGAAGATTTTCAACATACGCTATCAATAAGCTAAAAAACCGTGGGTTAGAAAATACGCGAAAAAATCGCAGGGGTGCGTTTCCATTGTCCTGCCAATCAAATCCGGTACAGTGCCCCGCGCACGTGTTCCAATTTTGATGCAATTTTTCATCCAAGCAACTTTGTGACTTACTGACCCACTTTAAGAGCTGTTTTTGTGTAGCTTAACTGACATTTGTTGCACTAATATTGAAGCAATTCCTTGTCAATCAACTTTGTGACTTATAAATATAATTTTAGAATTACTTTTGGGTGGCGTAAGAGTGATTTGTTGCTCTAAAATATAAAATAACGAAGTGCTGAGCAGCATGTTGATTTTGAGCAATTTGTTGCTGACTTTTGTTATGATAATGACAATCGACCTTACTAATTAATATCCATTTCATGGAAATCACATTGATATGAATACTTACTACAAAGAATATCTTCAATATTCCTTCTATTCCTCTCCTTTTTAGGCTCTACCTCAACTATACTCCCTACATCGGTAACAAATTATCTATTTGTCTATCTAACAATTTAAATAGAAACAAGAACATTTACCAATTTCCACATTATGTAGGATCTCGTACAGTCAACCGCACATCTAACGCTGTGATCTAAAAAAACACTTTTCCAAAAAATAAGGAGCAGGTTGCAAAGCACCTTATTTTTTGAAAAACTTACTCGCTGTACGGGTAGCTACTGACTTCATAGTTATATAAAATAGTAAAGAAAATATTAAAAGTATAATGATGAAGGCGACTGCGAAGGATCAGAGTTCAGACATTTTATGGACGAACCTTTAGGGTCGAACTATATTTTGCGCATGACACATACTTACGATATTTACGAGTTATTCATTCATTTTTATATTATGATAAACTTAGGCCATACTCATTCCATATTCCATAAATCTCATATCGTAACATAAATTATCTCCTCATAATACCAGCCTACTTCGTAAATCTGAATTCGCAACAAAGCTAGGGAATCCCATAACATTAACAATGATATAGTGGAAAAATGGAATAATAACGGCCAATAATGTTGGCCATAAAATGGGCCAATCAAAGTTTTCTATAGTAGAGCGTTTATAGGGCCATTTGATGAATGTGTTTATTATGCCCGAACCCCTTGGTCAATTTCCCCTGACTTTCAATGACTTTATGATACATTTTTATTTTTTTATATTTTAGTTTTTAAAGACTAAAATTACCTACTCCATTTTATACCGGACAGTTGACCCGACTGCCACTGCATGCACGTGAATTACGTTTACCTGCCTATCTTTTTACAATCTTTTATTTTAGTTTCACCTGTCCGTTGCCCGTCGTTCTGTCTGTAATCAAATCAAACCATGCAAGTAAAATTTGACACACTTTCTGGTTTCCGATTGACCTGAAATTTTCACGTATACTTTTATATGCTGACATGAAGCAGTGATCTGATGATGGAGCCGGAAGGTGGCCATAAGAACTCCGTAATGAAACGACGCAACCACATCGAGTTTGGGCTCGCTTAATTCGTCTTAATTAAAGGTTTATTTTTAAATATTTTTTTAAATAATTACTTAATAATAAATAAACATATATATAGGGACAAATTACACTGATTGAGCTAGCCCCAAAGTAAGTTCGAGACTTGTGTCATGAGATACTAACTCAACGATACTATATTTTATAACAAATACATATATAGATAAACATCCAAGACCCAGGACAATTTGAAAAAGGCCATTTTCCAACTTGCCCTGGCTGGGGATCGAACCCAGGACCTCCGGATTAGCGGTCTAGCGTGTTGACCATTACGCCACGGAGGTCGTCACTAGTTTATTACAAAGTCAAATTCATTTATTTATGTTTGGATATTTGTATCACTTGATAATTGTCACTTTTTTTCCTTTCGATTTCTTATAAGGTAAATGTTGACGTCAGATCAATTACTTATAGCTAAGTTTACTGCCGCTTCCAAAGCGCAAGTACAGAAGAAACGGTAACAAACTGTAAAAGTTAGCGTACTGTCGGTATAGCGTTCACCGGGATTTCGTCTGTCGGCATTGAGTGGTAGACTCGTACTGCAGCATTTTCTCCAATAACGTCAACTTACAATTATACTGGTATTAAAATTAGACATGTGGACTGAGAATACATTGTTATGTCATAATATTAATTAAGCATGATGTCAAGTTTAAAATTAATGTCAATTTGTAAATTTTGTACTAAAACATGTACAGAATGTTCTTAAATTATGACATTTGTGAATGTACAAATACAAACCTTTAAGAGGGACCCGCGCCAAGCTCAAGCCAGACATTTTTGTCTCTAAGGTAATCATCGGTTCCGTAATAAGCTTTATCACAGAGTACTTTCTTATCATAAACTTTAAATTTTCTATCTGGCATACTAAGAACCGATTCTGGCAATTTATTATAAAACTTTATACAGTTTCCCATAAACGACTTACTAACTGTTTTCAGCCTATAGGACGGAGTAAATAAATCATTTATATTACGTAAGTTTCTATCCGTAAAATCACCCACTTTATTAAACAAGGCAATATTTTTCCTTACATACATTATATTTTCAAATATGTACTGGGATGGTACAGTGAGTATATCAATTTTCTTAAAAATATCTCTTAGGGAGTCTCTTGATCCTAAACCGTAAATAAAACGAATTGCCCTTTTTTGCAAAATAAATATAGTCTGTATATCAGCTGCACTCCCCCATAGAAGAATCCCATAAGACATCAGACTATGAAAGTAACTAAAGTAAACTAGTCTTGCAGTTGCCACATCTGTCAATTGTCTGACTCTCCTAATAGCGTAAGCCGCTGAGCTAAGCCTATTAGCGAGTTTAGAGATATGGGCACCCCATTGAAGTTTTGAATCTATTGTGATTCCCAAGAAAGTAGTATTTTCAACGAGATCTAATTTTTTACCGTTCAGTAGCACATCAACATTGGCTTGCCTCACGTTAGGAAGACTAAATCTAATGCATTGGGTCTTGTTTGCATTCAACATAAGGTTATTGGCTGAAAACCAGTTAGAAATGGCCGTCAAGGTGTTATTCACCGAAGTAGCATCTTCGCTATGACGGTCTATTTCAAAAATAAGAGACGTGTCATCGGCGAACAACACAATGCCAGCTTGTTTCTCAACCGCGTAAGGCAAATCATTGACGTACACTAAGAAGAGGAACGGTCCCAGGATAGAACCTTGAGGTACTCCCATTTTAACAAGAGATCCGTTTGACTTTATGCCATTTATGTCAACAGTCTGAAGCCTATCCGTTAAATATGATTGAATGAGGTTTATTGATTTATCGTCAAAACCGTACTGACGGAATTTGAGCAAAAGTGTTGGATGATCTACGCAGTCAAACGCTTTTGAGAGATCGCAAAAAGAACCGATTGCATCGTTCTTGTTTTCCCATGCGTTGTAAATTTGAGTAACGAGCGCTACCCACGCATCAGTGGTCGATTTCCCTCCAGTAAAACCAAACTGCTGGCTATGAAAAAGGTTATGGGTGATAAAGTGATGTTGCATTTGATTAAGCATTATCTTTTCAAACACTTTGCTCAAAACTGGCAGAATCGATATAGGTCTATAATTGCCAGGATCTGTTCTTACCCCCTTTTTAAATAAAGGAATCAATTTACTGCATTTCATTAAATTTGGAAAAATACCTTCATCAATGCATTCATTAAAAATAAAAGCTAGGTCTGCAGCAATGATATTTATAATGTGGCTTACTACACTAACGGACATACCCCAGTGGTCTTCTGATTTTTTTAAATTTAACTGTTTAAATGCATCAACTATATCTTTGGCGGTAATATGTTTAAATTGAAACTTATGATTACATTGAGCTACATTATCTTTAAGTAAGGCTTCAGCATGTTGAGGACTTGAATTGGTATTTTCAGTAAGTTCCAAGGGAATATTAGTGAAAAAATTATCGAATTAATTTACTATATCATTAGGGTTGGTAATATTTTTACCGGCACATTTGATTTCATGTATATTTTCTCTCGCTCTAGTTTTACCGGTTTCTTTATTAATAACATTCCATGTCTCTTTAATTTTATTTGGTGCATTATTGATTTTTTTACTAATGTAGATAGCTTTAGCATTTTTGCAAACTTTTTTAAATAATTTAGAATATTTTTAAACATACTCAACAAAGTTAGGGTTGAAATTAAATTGTTTTTGGGCATATAAATCAAATAATTTTCTTCTACTTATATAAATACCTTTAGTTGCCCATTCATTAAACTTTAACCTACCATTAACATTAACTTTTTTCTGTTCCAATGTTTCTGAATATTCTTTAGACACTGTACTAAATAATTTATTGTAGTGATCATCAGGATTACTTCCTGTGTATATGACTGAACATAACTTATTTTCTAAATTCTTTTTGAGCTTATGAATTTTTTTTGAAGTAATAGGCCTACACATGATTTTATCTTCTTTCAAGCAGCGGGTGGACTCCTTGACAAAAGAAACAAATACACCCATATGGTCAGATGGCAACTTGTTAATTACAGATTTCTTAAAATAATTTATATTGGTAAAAGAAATTGTCCAGACACGTGGCAGATGTAGCAGAGATTCTAGTAGGTTCAAAAAAACCGTTTTCTAGGTCATAACATTTAAAGAGGTTTAAAAATTGTGTACTCCTTGGATTCTGCACTAGAATATCAACATTGAAGTCACCACAAATAATTAATTTTTTTTTACTAGTTGAAGCTAACTTTAGCACCTGATCCATTACTTTTAAAAAATCCCCTAAAATCGCTATCTGGTGGACTGTATACGCATAGAATTAAATGATGGTCTAGCTCGGCACAGGCCACCTCACAACAGCGGTCAACAGAAAGTCTAACTATGTCCTTCTGCTCCTTGCCACGGAATCCATTTTTTGTAACTATTATAGAACCGCCTCGAGTAGTAGACTTTCTGTTAAAGCAGCTAACAATGTCGTAGTTGTTTAGGCTGAACATCATCTCACTCTCACATAGCCAATGCTCAGTCAAACACACGATATCTACATCTAATTCTTCTAATACTAGTTCAACTAGTAGTTCTTTGCTGGAAAGGCCTTGTATGTTTTGATGAATTATTCTTAGTTCTTGTGACCTTTCCGTTGTCTGGATGTGCAGTTTAAATCTGCCGTCAAATCTACAGAATTACTATTACAATTTTCTGGTAACTCGGTAGACATTTTACAACTAGTAGTTTGTTTACAATGTAAACTCGTCCAAAACTTAATAGTATAAGCTACCAATGTAGCAATTTTTAATTTATAGTATTTAGATAGGTATATATTACCCTTTGTCACAAAACATTCACTTATAAAATTGTTAGTGTCAAAAAACACTAATTTGTCATCATGACGTCATGTCAAGTTATGTAATAAAGTATTAAGGCAGTGAATGTTTTTATTGATTGATGGAGGCTTGCAACTCAAATATGGAAACGCACATATTATTATTTTACATACATTAAGTTTACTTAAAGTCTTTACTTACTAGTACTTAGTTTATTTAACTTCTTTTGAACTAAAATACTTCTAGATAACATATAAAAGAATATATATACACACAAATAATGACGGCCCATCATTATAAACATAAATTCCGGGGCACAACGATGGCAAAAAATTATGGAGATACCTACAGTAAAGAAATGTTAAAGTTCTTTTGCTAATTATCACAGTTTATTTCGAACTAATAAAATAAAAAAATATCAAAAACACAGATTTAATATTTAATTAAAAACGTTAAATTACATATGTAATAAGTTAGATAGCTTACGATTACGATTTAAGGGATTTTTCTTGCAACCAATAATTTTCAACTACGTAACAGTTCAGAAGCGATACAAATCGTTTGGCTTATCGTCAATGAGTTCTGGCAACACTCCAGATCTGTTAATGGTATCGCTCTGCAAACGCTTTTAAAACGTAAAACCCATTTACGTGAATCTTCGCAATTTGCTTCTCGCTATTTATAAGTGGTTTTCAGCTATAAAACAATATTTCAAAGCGATATTCAAAAGACTTATTTTATGAAACACGTCATTGTTTATTTACAAATATTGTTAAAATTAAAGGTGTTATTAAAATTTAATTCGGTTATTTTTTAATGAGCACTATTCAGAATGAATATATTATGTTTTGTAATGTTGTACTTTTCTTTGGTTTTTCTAAATCTATTACACTAATTTTTAGACGTTCTGTAGTGTATAGTATTTTTGAAACAAGTCGCAAAAAGAATGGAATTTAAGTGTTTTAAATGGCCCTCCTGTTCTGTAACGTTAGATTTCACGCAACTGAGAAACACTCGGCTGCGTGAAACGTAACAGAAATATTACAAAAAGAGCATTCTGAATTTAAGAAAGGGGATGTTGGTAGTTCTGAAAGATAGAATCTGAATATTCCAAACGTCAATGCAGAGTAGCCAATTTGTACGGGATTCCGTGCATCCGGATTTAAAATCTGAATTTAATATTCCGTACGTCGACGTCCGCTCTAATTCATGAAAAAATTAAGAACGATTAATGAATCAGGCTGTCAATAATTCAGACCCTTAGCAAGCTGACCCAAGCCGACCAATGCTTACGAAGCTGGTTCGGATATTAATGTTCCTGACCTGATGGCCTGAATTCGTAAACAGTGCTGTCATTGGGAATGAAGATATACGAAAATATATTTGGTTAGGACTAAAGTCAATTTGTGACTGATATACATAATCGTAGAGGCTTTTTGAAACTAAAACAAAACATTATGAATTTGCAAAATGGCTTTCAAAGTTCATCTCAAAAACAACTCAAAACTAGGTAATACAAAAAAGAGAAATTGTTGACTTGTGCCTACTATTTACACTTTATCTTGAACTTCTCTGTATTCTGAAGGCCCATTATATTATTTCATTAGTTCCCGTTGTTATCGCTCGATGGCATTAGCATTTAAAGTATTATATTTTTTTCCAAATTTTAAGGACATTTTGTTCAGTGTAAAAAAAAATGCTTGTAACTTCAATAGACAGCATATGTTATCACTGTTACCAACCCATTAAACTACCCTTAGTAATCGTTTGTTAATAGTTCTCAATTTTCACTGAACAACTTTGCAAACATTCAGTTCGTGCAAAATGACGTGAGTAAGGAAACACCAATTAATTCCAAACAATCTATTGATCTTATCTCAAATGACATAAAGCAGAATTTCCACTAACACGACTAGCATTTCGAGCTTTGCAGATAAAATTACTTCGAGACTGATATAAATGTATCACACAGTGGTTTAGTAGCCCCTTTTGGATTCCCACGTGGCCAATATCTATTGTTGTCAACTACCAATTTTGATAGACCTATAATAGTCGTTATAAATAGCCCAAGCTACCTTCTGGTAAAAACATTAAGAGAAGGGTAAGGGAGCAAGTTACATTGGCGATTTTCACTGTCGCATTTACCCCAAAATGTCTAAAATCGGGGTGTCGTTAATGGAGTATGGCAACAAACCGTTTTGCCACGTGCATGTGATTTCAAAGACGAATTTATGTGTAGCGTGCGTTCGATGTAACGATTGGTCGTGTCAGGAGCAGTGACGATTGATCGATGGAGAGAAGGACACGTGTTAGTGGCTTGGTGGTCTAGCTTTGATGTAGTTAGCTTATTTTGGGCTAGCTCTAACGAGTTGTTAGGTAATTAGATGTCACGTGTAATAAGAGAAACTTCTCTTGAAATTCCCTAGCATCAAAAATTGACACTCAAACAATTTGATAATGATTATTTTATTTAGTAAAATTGTAAAGTTCAAAATTCACATTACATAAGGTCTAACAAAATATACTAAAACTATTTTAATGGTGAATTCAGTACTTCAGTATTGTAACTTCAGTAGTCAGAATACAGTATTCAGGTGATACTGAACAACTTCTCCAAGAAACACATATTGAAATATGAAAAGTAATTTTTGGCTCTCATACAAGTTGACCGATCAGCTGGTCTGAGATAAAATATAATTTGACATATCTTTCTTGGGGAGAGATGTTCACTATCAAGGATCGTATTCACCCTTAACCCTTTTACCGCGAAAGCCGGATTTATCCGACAAATGTCGTACCCATTTCGTAGATATTTCCGACAAAAAAATGCTCGTACTGCACATATCATCACACATTTTAATTTAGATTTTTAATTTAGTTTTTATATTTAATCCAATAATTATTACTTGTTTTTAATACATAAATAAAAGATCATCCATCACACACATATCCACATTCCTTTTTGGCTGTAAGTATTTATTTCAGATAGTTTACTATGCGTTGCGACAAAAAAGTCTCAGTATATTTTGTTAGACTCTATTTAATAAAATTCTATTTATTATTCAACGATGCAAGATGCGTCTGCGTCGCGCATCATACGTTGAGTGTGATTTGCCCTAAGAAGCACGGCTTATGCTGTAATGACAAACGTGATGATAGCAATAAAGTACCTATCAACAGATGCACCTTATAATAATAATAATAATAATGACGTTTCTATTGCAATATCCCAGCATCAATCCATCCCAAATTCATTCCATAATCCTTAAACCTTTCCCTTTTTCATGCAATAGTTTTATCTTCTGCCAAAACCTATTCAAGGGTACACCTTTCATAGGTATATCCAGGAATAGGTTTTGGCGGGAGCGCCACATGACAACAACTTCTCCAAAGGGCCTCTACGTGTTGGATCTGTATCCCCACGCAAGCCTCTCAAAGGACCGGGGTGAAAAGACCCGTGATTCTCAAAGGAGATACATAATAATAATAAATTTATTTATTCAGACTATCGTCCACTTTGGTTAGTAACATTGCTATTCTTACCCTAATGTTAGTATTATATAAAAGTTATACTAACGTCTAATCACCGCTGTACTATTCCATGTGAAACTGCACAGCAGCGATTGACGTATGCACAGTCCAGCCTGCTGGCCACCATTTTTAGGATGCTGTTGGGACTGGCCCGTACCCTACGTACCAGGGAAGCGCACCTCTTACGCATAATAGCATAAAAGCAATCTATACGCGCTTCTGCAAACATTCCCGAAGCACTACAGAACTTAGGTAGCCCCATCAGCATCCTAAATGCATTATTATACTGGACACGGAGGGCGCTGTACGATTTTTGGGTGAAAGTGGCCCATAGACCACATGTATAAAAAGATGTACAATATGCTCGAAAAAGTGAAATTTTCACTTCATTCGAGCATCGTGCAAATCTTCGGGCTATCATGTTTGCCCTAACCGACAGCGCCCTCCGTTCCCTCTCTATGTCAGCATCGTCTTTGAGATCGGAAGCAAGGATGTGGCCCAGGTATTTAACCTGGTATACCCGTCGGAGCTTTACACCATTAAGCTCTACAGCCGGTATATTTACCACATCCCTGCCTTATGCTAGTCTTCGAAAAAAACCTTTCACCCTGACCTACCATACGGCCAGGCCTGATAACCGTGACGTCACCGGGTGTGCACTGTTCGTCTATATTGATAAGCAAATTGATTTCACGCGCCACGTGCCTAATGCAGATGCACCCACATGGGGACAGTTTTAATAACTGGATTAGTGCAATTTTATTTTTATACTTAATTTGATGCCATTATTTAAACACTAGCCGAAGCCCGCGACTTCGTTCGCGTGGACTTTATGACTCCGGAATTTGCTCATCAGGCTGAACAACTTTTGCTAATTCGTCATTTTTATATTTCTTATAGTTTAGCTGCACCATTATAATTCCGCATCAGGTGTTCCATTTTCCAAAATCAATAATACCCTATCTACTGCTTCGGCTTAACATCTATATAGTATATATAGATGAAAGTTTCATTTGAATCCGTCCAGTATTTCCGGAGATTGGCGTGTACAAACAGACAGTCATTTTTTTTAAATTCTTACGCTATTACTATGTCTCCATCGCCTCAAATATAAATATATTTTTTGAAAAGATATTCAATGTACAGACGCACAATTTACTGTTTTATTTTATTATATGTATAGATAGAAAGGGTAGTAAACACACAGCTGCGCTTAGTATCATTCCCAGTTGTATCCTAACCATGGGCGGAACACATGGCACGAAGAACCGATGGTGCAAAAGGTTTCTCGAATGGTAGACGCAGCGAAGGTTACCCAACTCAAGATGGTCAGATGAACTTAGCAGGGTTGTAGAAAAACGCACTCAGGCCGCTTTCAATCAATCTTTTTGGCTTAGGGGAAGGCCTCCCCCATACGGGACTTGTAGCTAATATAATGATGATGATGACCGAAATACTCTTTATCACTTACCATCAAAACAAGCGTATTTGATGTAGACCACGCCCGGCGGCCACCTGACTGCAGGTGGGTAATCCTGCACCAGGACAAAATTGCAATGGTTAACACCAGTGCATCTGGAACAATACAAAAATGGCTTTAATGTCAAATGAATATACAATAACTTTTCAAAACCTAAAACCGAGTTTACTCTCAAAACTACGTAACCGATTTTGATAACATTTCTATGGAACCACCTGACAAGCCTTTGAAACAAAAAAAGAGTTTTCCAAATCGAGGTGTAATAATCGGTGAACACACATTAAAAAAAGGTCGCAACAAACCTCCTTGTTATTTATATTAGAGTAGAGGGATATGGGCTCTGGATACGAACTGTTTATTAAAGTGCAAACAAACCCCAAACATTCAAAAAGCATACTGACACTCCTTTTTGGAAGTCGGTTAAAAAAAGGCTTTAATGTCAAATGTACGTACCCCAAACTTCCCAAAAGTCTTCAGAATTAAGCTTGACAACAAAGGTTACAAAGGATCTAAACAAACCTAATGATAAGACATTCAACACATAACTGCTACAGTGTAACTTCTAAAATAGGTACGACTAATATTTTCAGTGACAAAGGAAATTAAAAGTTAATTATACAGTGATCAAAGGAATTGTATGGAAGCTATTTAATTAAGTGGAGTCACGAATACAGCGTTAGGTGGAATGACGTCGATAAAACGTGAATTTCCAAACATTCACATCGTTCACTGGACGGACACCTACACCGTAGCGTAAGGCTTTGAACAAATTGCAATGAAGTCAAGTCACAGAAACAGCTTAAAAGGTGTATGTAATAACGTCAACAGAATTTAAATTTCTAACCTGCATATTGTTCACTATAAATACATTACTTTATTATTCGTTCACGTTATGCGTCTGAAATGATGATGATGGTGATGATATCGTTTACTAGACTGACTCTTACCTCTTACACTATGATGTGAGGCGAATCTGAAGCGGAAAGGCATCAAAAAACATGAAATAAGTTTATTTGCCAAGCAAATAAAAAAACCCCGACTTTCAAGCCTTCACCACAATAACTTTTACACAGCTGAACCGATTTTTATCAAATAGCTAAGAACACCGCAAGGGAACTTGTTTTCACTTTAAAAAAAGCTACGATGCCACGGAAAGACAGATTGATTTTAATGATAAATTCAATCCAACAGAAGTTAACAACAAATAAGTAAAATCTTTAGAGCATTGAAGTACTTTATAAAGAGTTTATTTTCATTAGTAGTTTGCTATTATTTTTTTACCTTCAAACCTTTCGCCATTCGTACATTAATTTTAAATTCAGTGCTCAATTGGGCCAAACAGCAGCTATAATTTATTTCGAATAAAATTTTATAAAGATTACGTTACGGTGTAACGAAGTCTTTTAAAGCAATAAGAGCATAAAGAGTGAATTCGTTCACAGAATGCTCACATACATGTGTCTGTAATTCGAATGAAATAATTAGATTCAGCGCTCGAGTCTTTACAAGATAGCGCGCCACATAGCCGTAATAATTTACTTATTCGGAATGAAGTAATTCGATACATATGTGGATGTTACTGGTACTTTGGGAAAACAATTACATCCATGTTTTGTGAATATAATGGCGATCATTTCAACCAAAGGATGAGCAGTTTTATTGTTTGTTATTTTTTTTTTGTCATTAAACCAAGATAGTCGATTTTTTTGAATCGCGGAATCAGTATTTAAACTTATTTGGATCCCAAGACAGTGTCTTAAAATTAATTTTGAAATTGCTTATATTTACAAAATATTATTGATTTCAATTTAAGTGGAACCGCGTTCCACCGGGTGAACCAACCCTTCTTTCCCGTAAAAGAAACCGCATCGAAATCGTTCAATTCGTTTGAGAGGCAAGGAGACACAGACAGAGATACAGGCAGTCAAACATTAGCGTCAAACTTATAACGCCCCCTTTTTTGCCAAGGTTAAAAATAATCTTCATCAAAAATGGCACTGATGTCCATTCATCATCAT
The DNA here is from genome assembly GCA_963555685.1 of Acrobasis consociella. NCBI lineage: Eukaryota > Metazoa > Arthropoda > Insecta > Lepidoptera > Pyralidae > Acrobasis > Acrobasis consociella. Next base: position 5,145,504 of record OY743106.1, read on the forward strand.
CATCATCATCATCAGGTCCTTCTGGCTCCACTTCAGGAGCACGACCCTCTCTGTACTAACAAAGCCAAACTTGGCCAGAGCAGCCAGAGGACTTGGCCTACACTCTCCTCGCTGGCCAGACGGGTTGGAGAGGACTGATGTCCATTATCGCATACTAAAATTCTGTTTCTCTTCTGCCTTCAACTTTAACTCCCCTTTTATGAATAAATACGTACGTTAGCTACTTTTCCCAAAAACTCCGAACTTCAAAGTCATCGTCCCAATTTCCTTTATTAAAATGCGGTAGGTAACATGTACTTACCTTCTAAGCGCGTGTGTGTGAACTGCACTCGAATTATGTGTTACATACAGATAGCATCAGTTAATTTTCACGTTGGCCCACTTCAAGGGTAGGCAATGGATACCGTACAGAAGCGATAGCGGAATTATTAGGATAAGTAGATAGTACAAACTGTCATGATTAAAAATATAAATGGAAATTTATCTACAAAAACCATGTCTACGCTTTGATATTATCAAAATAGGGAGGTTCAGTCTATTAATTAATATCATAAATCTCCGTGTCCAGCTGCAAACGAGCAAAAGCTGGTATGGCTGTATTGTATGGATGTATGGTGTTTGTTCTGCTTTAACGCTAAAATAGCTAAACGGACTGGAATGAAATTTGGCATGTGGATAGCTTACTACTTAAAATACTTTTTATCTCGAGATAATTATAGGTTCCTGGCATCAGCTAGTATTCAATTATTTTATACATTGTATCCCTACTTACCTTCGTCTCCTTAAAATGTATGAAAGGAACCCTACAAAACTTAAGAATATTGATATTCTGTAGCTTTCGTTTTATTTTCGTGCAGTACAATAACAAATAATAAAGCGGCCAAGTGCGAGTCGGACTCGCCAATGAAGGGTTCCGTAGTAGCAAATAACATAATATAAAAGTCTTGTAGTATGTTTTATTTTATTTTTATATTTGAGTTGATTGAATGAAAGGTAAATTGCCGTTTATAATTAATGACGGATTAAAAAAAAATACTAGATATCGTTCAAACCAATTTCCGCTGATAGTTTTTATGGTAATGAACATGAAATATTTTTTTTAGTTTTATAATTCCCTTATTTTAGAAGTTACGGGGGGGGAGGGACACACTTTTTTCCACTTTGGAAATGTCTCCCGCGCAAAGTATTCGGTTAAGAAAAAAATGATATTAGAAACCTCAAAATCATTTTTGAAGACCTATCCAATATCCATAGATACCCCACACGTATGGGTTTGATGAAAAATAAATTTTTGAGTTTCAGTTCTAAGTATGGGGAACCCCCAAAATTTATTGTTTTTTTCTATTTTTATGTCAAAACCTTAATGCGGTTCACATAATACATCTACTTACCAAGTTTCAACAGTATAGGTCTTATAGTTTCGGAAAAAAGTGGCTGTGACATACGGACGGACAGACAGACAGACATGACGAATCTATAAGGGTTCCGTTTTTGCCATTTGGCTACGGAACCCTAAAAACATTATTGATATTAAGTACAATACTGCCATCTTCTCTGACAGCATATGATACCATTTTTATTGCTAATCAAACCCAAAAAAATTTGAGAATTAGTTTTGCCAAAACAATGTTTACCAAAATCCTGAAGATTCATTTATTCATATATCACACTCGCAATAGATGTCCTTACAAAGCCAGAAACTGCTTCCCCGTATACAATGTAACCACAACAATTTAACAAATATTACCGTACGTCCATCACAGTGCTCGGAAGTGACTCGCTTGACGTGACTCGCTCCCTTACTCGATATATTCGAATAGTGATTAATGAACTAAGCCCGTACACTAATCTCCTAATCTTCGACAGATTACGATCGTGTGAAATCATTGGAACATGCAACCGTTTGAGAAATTACCTTGTACGGTCAGGGAACAAATTGATCAGGCTTTGTTTTAAGTTTACGAGTAGTTCGAAACTTCCTGACACGTAGTTTTAGTTGTTAGGGCTGAGACAGACGAGCAACAGTGTGCCAACGAAAGCTTAAGGACCCTGGACGGCCGTCACCGAATGCAGTGTTGTTTCCGGCAGTATAGAATAGGACTACTCTAAGTTCTCCCGTGGATGTCGTAGAAGGCGACTTAGTAAATACGCTAAACAAAGCTTATAAACATCATGAGATCTCTCCAACCCGTCTGGCCAGCGAGGAGAGTGTAGGCCAAAGCCCTCTGACTTTTCCGGACAAGTACGGCTCTGTTAGTACAAAGAGGGTCGTGCTCCTGCAGTGGAGACAAAAAGACCTGATGATGATCTTTTTCTCTGGATATCGTTTCTGTAATAGACTATGCACTAACATATGTAACTGCATTCCTAAGGCGGATTGTCAGACAGACGGCCGATCGGCTGCGTATTGAAATGATTCCTTGTGGTTTTAGCCCATTTCCTCAATCGCTTTTTACGATCTGCTAGGGCAGGCAAGCAGGTAAGTATATAACTTCTTACTTTCAGACCAACGAGGAAAAATCTATAAGTCAACGTTTTTGTAGGCATTTACTTCAGCTTGATCATGCCTACTTCTACATATAAACCTAGAATTTTTTTACTGCGAAATCTATGTGCCTAGCCATCGCCAAATAAACATAACTATTTATCTTCCTTGTCACAAGGATGAGATGGCGCTTTGTTAAATTAAAAAAAAATACTATTATTTAAATAAAGTGGTACTCTAATTAATTAAATATGACGTATATGAAATGCAATAAATATGTTTAAAGCATATTCAACGGTACCTTTGTCACATTTTACTAGTCGTGTGTGCTGCCATCTCTGTGAGCCTTCCCCGCAATTCTAGTATTGCCTACTTACGGTCCTCCAATAGTTGCTATAGCGTTGGATATCTGTTAAAGAACTATATTATGTTTTGCTTGGTCCATTTTTCATTGTATACATTTTTCATTTTCAAAGCTTTGCCCGGATTGCAACAAAGAGGTATCATTAATTTTCACTAAGCGTTGAAATAGCTTTTATTTTCACAAAGGACCACTACTGACTGATAATGCTAAATTGAAAGGAACTAGTGCTTCTGTAGAGCTAAAAAGTTGCTGAAAGCTAAGCTAACTTTGTTGCGTCAAAATATATTTTCCGTGGCGTTAGTGGCATTTCAATTTACCACAACATGTAGATGCATAAATGGAAATAGTTACTAATGTAGCCAAAAACGTAGATTATTTTGTTTAACCAATGTAAGTTTTGAGGGAGCATACACTTTTATTTATTTTCTGGGCTCCTTTGAAACATTGACAGTTTATTTTTTTTGAAAATAGTCATCATCATCATCATTTCAGCCGCATAACGTCCACTGCTGGACATAGGCCTCTCCCAAGAATTACCAAAATAACCGATCTAAAGCGGCCTGCATTCAGCGCCTTCCAGCGAACTTGGTCAGGTATATTCAGTACATCTTGTGGGTATTTCCTACGCTTCGCTTGCCAGTACTTGGTCGCCATTCGAGAAACTTTGATTGGCCATCGGTTTGAAAATAGTACCTTTTTTAATTTATTTATTTCCAGAAAATACATTCGAAGGTTTGTCCGAAGAGCATACATCTACGTTCAATCATATATTACGTTAGGACTTACATAAATTAACTATGTTATACCTATTAAATCTATTGACTTCATCATGGCATCCGAAATAATTGTTGTACTTCATGATTTACTAACAAATGTTAAGTCTAAATAGTACCTACTTGATCCAAGGCTATGTCTCCCTGACGGCAAAGATGTGATTACCATATCCCTAACCGTACCAATAATATACTTCTCATAAGTAATTCTTAAAAAAAATTGCGAAACCAAAAGCATAGTACTACTATCATCCCTATTTCACGATATTAAACAAACAACCATATCTAAACCAATTACGTATCGATAAACACAATAATATCGATAAACAGCCACATGACATGGCACACCTGGCATAAATTGAATTATTCAATATCACGCCCTAATGACTTTGCCAGACTTTTATCTCTTTTCTTCCCGTATCAAAAGCTATATGTGCTATCTCCCTTGTGGCATGAAATGCACAAATTCAATCAAGTTTGTTATTACAATAAAAATAAAATATAAATTAGATTAATTTGGGGTTTTTAAATTACTTTCAATTTTAAATATCTATTGTATAAATTAAGTATTAACTTTAAGAGATAAAAATATTTAAAAGGTTAAATTATGCCAATGACACTGATCAACCTTCTTCTAATATCATTATCACTATCATCATTATAGCCGCATAACGTCCACTGCTGGACATAGGCCTCTCCCAAAGATTTTCAAAATAACCGATCTAGAGGGGCTTGCATCCAGCGCCTTCCAGCGACCTTGGTTAGGTCGTCAAACCACCTTGTAAGTGGTGTCCTACGCTTCGCTTGCCTGTACGTGGTCACCATTCGAGAACCTTTTTGCCCCATCGGCCATCGGTTCGTCGCGCTATGTTTTAGGTTATGTGTTAGGATTAGCTATTCTTATAATATACAGGGTGGCCAACTTGGAGGTATACAACTTTTTTTTGCCGCCATTTTGTTTTGGCGGTAAATATGACAGTAGTTGCATGAATATTACTTTGTGTAGATACGGCAAATTTATTATGGAGCGTGTTACGACGGAACAACGTGTTTTAATTATTAAAACGTATAACGAAACATTAAAAAGAACGTTTCCCGGTCGATTAATTTCGAGAAACGGTGACATTGATTCGTCCCCAAAATCGTCTGATTTAACAGCTCCTGACTTTTTTCTGTGGGGCTATCTAAAGGGACGTGTCTATGCTAACAGGCCAATGAACCTTCAGCAATTAAATCAAAATATTCGAGACACAGTCACTTAGATAACGTAGGAAATGTATGAAAATGTGATGAAAAACGCGATGAAAAGGGTTCACATCTGTGATGCTGCTAGAGGTGGATATGTCTGACATTATTTTCCATGTTTAACTGCCGGCCCTAAATATTATATTTAACAAGGAATACTTGATATATTTTATATTTCATAGAATAAAAATCCAAAACTAAAGTGTATACCTGTTATTTGGCCACCATATATATAGTTATAAACATTTTTTCGTCAATCATCATCATCAAGAAATGTATGAACTAGGTTCTTGTCGGTGAAGTATTTTCCATGTCTTCCTCTCTCTCTCTCTCTCTCTCATCTGAGCGTTTTCCCAGTTGCATCCTCAGTTTGAATGCTGAGAAGCCCGGGGTCCGCTTTCCGACTTTTTCTTTTCCACTTCGCACGGTCTTGAGCATCCTTGGTTGTAAGACGATTAGCACGCATATCATCCTTGACGACGTCAAGCCAGCACTTCTTGGGTCTACCACGCTTGCCGGGCCCCGGCGGAGGCGGCATGGCTATACATTTGTTTCCCACGTAACTTGCCGGCTTCCGCAAGACGTGACCGTCTTCCTATTTTCCGCTAAATGCTTGACCTCCCTTTATGACACGACTTTTGCCTTTTCTTTTACTTCATCCATGAACGACCTTCTTGGTCTTCCTTTTCCTCCCTTGGCTAAGTTTATGAGTATATTTTGTAAGACCTTATTCAACTGTTCTGTACAATTCTTCACGCGTAACTCTTGTCTTCTCTCAACACTCCTTCCTCAATTTCAAAAGAAGCAAAAGCATTCTTCTGACAACGGTCCGTCATTACTCATTAACCCGTCACTATTCACTTCTCACCTGCTCTAATAACATTTATTCGAAGCAGTCGCACGCGCATCTAAACGGGGCGTTTAACAAAATGGCGACGTATCCGGTCGCCCTTCCTGACAATCCACAATACTGACACAAAATAGAAAATACTTATAGAAGACACATGATACAGAATGACAGTAAATATATATATTTTTTCGTGTGTATTAGTGGCAAACACTGATGTCAGATTGTTCCAGCTGCTTTAAAGGCATCTGATATAGCAAAACGACTTCCATACAATGATGACAGTCGGGACCACGACTTATACGTGCCTTCCGAAGCACGGAGAAGCTCAAGAAATTTGTGTGCCACATGTAGTTACCTATCTAAGCCTCATATACAGATATACAAGGTTTTTTGATGCTCTTGATGGCAAATAGGTAGACCGGGCAGACTTAACAAACGTTGGCTTAGTGTCATCAAGGATGTTATGCATCCTTAGCCTTACACTTGCATACAAAGCATTTCGAGGTGGAGAAGAAAAAGCTGGAATTCCTAGACTCAAGTGACCCAAGCATACAATCAGAAAAATGCTCAAATGAAAGAACAGAAAATATTTTGCACATTATCTTTTCAAGATCAAGGCGTGGAAAAAACGCGTGAGAAAGAATGAGAGAATGGGGTTAAAGAACGGAGAAAGGATGGAAAATACAGAGTTAACGTCTAGAGTAGACCCATATAAATAAAAGGTGAAGCACATTATTTAACGTACATATCTCAGGAGTAATAAACTCTTCTCTCTGCACCTTCATACTAAACTAGCTGTGCCCGTGGGAATTTCGGGATAAAAACTATCCTATGTCCTTCCCTTGGTATCAAACTATATCCATATTAAATTTCATCTTAATAAGTTCAGTGGTTAAAGCGTGAAGTGGTAATAAACAAACAAATATACGAACTCACTTTCGCATTTATAATATCAGTAGGGAGTAGGATTACTTTCACTTCTTCACATCTGTACTCCTGTCATTTTATGCTACCTGCCTGACCGAAAATTGTGGAGCAATAAAAATTTAAATTAGACCCTATGGTCCGTAATTATGAGGACTGATGGTAGACGTGACCTGCACGCGCCGGAACCGGATAGGGCCGGGAGACAGTGATGAGTAACCGAAATGGGACGGTTTAACTATGAAATTGATAAAAGATTGTATTCAATTTAGTAAAAATCTCAAGTCATGTTATGCATGTATGCTACACTTATGTAAATCGGCTAAGACACAGAAAAAAGTTACTGAAAATGCTCTTAAATGAAACAATTTTATGGTTTAAAAACTTGTCACAACAAAAGAAAAATATAAAGATTTGATAAAAATACCAATACTAATGTACCCGGCTCAAAGGTTCACTAAGCTCATTACGCCATATTTACTTTTTGGATTAATCATCAGGTCTTTTTGTCTCCACTGCAGGAACACGACCCTCTCTGTAATACCCGAGCCAAACTTGGCCAGAGCTGCTAGAGGTCTTGGCTTACACTCTCCACGCTGGCCAGATGGGTTGGAGAGGTCTCATTGATGTTTATAAGCTTTGTTTAGCTGTATTCCCTAAGTCGCCTTCTACGACATCCGCGGGAGGTCTTGGAGTGGCCCTATTCTACTCTGCCGGAAACTACACGGCAAGTCACTCTTTGGATTACAATTGGTAAACCTTGGACCATTAACAACCTTTGAGCCATTTACCGCCTGAAAGTTTTTACCTTCTTCATTTGCATTTCAAAAGTAAGAAAAAAAATCGTGAGAACAGTGACATAGGAGAAACAGTTTGTTTCCTTACCTCAAAATATTGTAAGGCCTCAAATATTGTATTGTAAATATCAAGACAAAATAAATAAGCCCAAACTCGATAGAGTTGCGCTGTCTTATTACTGAGTTCCATCGACCACCTTCCGTCTCTGTGATCAGACCATAGACATTGCCTACAATAAAGTGCTCGTCAAGACAAATCAAACAAGTCCTTGTCAAACAAGTTATTAATTTTATTGTTCTGTATATATACTTATATACTTTTAACAAATGGCATACTTAATGCTAAGAACATCTATGGTGTTCTTTTTCAGTTATGTTGTTTTATTTATACCCGTTGAATATATCCCGGCTCCATCATCATAACAGCTCATTAACTCCATAATATTGTATTGTCATTCGACTTGCACAAGTATGCAAAATCAAGCCGTTAAGAATAACTGGTTGAAAATTGAGTTGCAAGATTTGACCTAAACATACAAACATACATAGCTTATAATTACATCAATAACTCTCATTCCGTCTGACCAGTGAGGAGAGTGTAGGCCAAAGTCCTCTGGCTGCCTGGCCAAGTATGGCTCTGGTAGTACAGAGAGTGTCGTGCAGGAGCACGACACTGCACTGCAGGAGCAGTGGAGACAAAAAGACCTGATGATGATGATGATGATACAAACATACATACATACAATATACAAGATACATTGCAAATTAAGTAAAAGCTTGTAAAAACAAACGCCGGATGTTCCAAATAGACTCGAAGAACTTAGCTAGCTTCGTTTAATAAACGAAACGTGTCGCATGTAATAACTGAAAATCTGCGCCTAGAAACTGAAAATGGTCTGAGCTCTAAAATGGGTCATTTTATGCTAATAATTTTATGGCAACTATCGAATTTCCCACCTGGGAGTAAAGCTGAAGTTGGGCAGATACGAGGCAATAAATGAAATTTACGTGTACCGAGGGACTTTTGAGGAAATTAAACTGACTATAATAAAGGTAGCTCCGAAGAGGAAATATATGTATTATTTTAAAATTTATTCTTCTTTCTTGACATTATTTTTTCTCCAGGCAGATAAAATCGTCATCACTATCACATCTGCTGACAACTACAAACAAAAATACTTTTTAATTATATTTTATCATTTAAATTTATAAATTAACTGCATGTCAAAAAACTCGCTTGCCGTTCCACTTTTTGGTTGCGATACCCGACAGGGTTCATAGTGTACCTAATTTAAAACAGTGACTTTTAGTAGTTAACTGATGTTCATTATGAAATGCAATAAATAATTTAAATTGAATTGAATCATCAGGTATTTTAAGTCTCCACTGCAGGAGCACGACTCTCTTTATACTACTAGAACAAGAGCCATATTTGGTCAGAGCAGCCAGGGGATTTGCCCTACACTCTCCAGCCAGGATTTGGCCTACAAACTGGCGTTAGTTTAGGAGGTCTCATGATGTTTATAAGCTTTTTTAGAGTATTTCCTATGTCACCTGTACGACATCCACAGAAAAACTTGGAGTGGTTCTATTCTACTCATGCACTACCACACGGTGAACCATCATCAATTTGGTTTAAATGACAAAGCTACGAGCATGCAAACTTTTTTTTTGACGCCTTATAAACCTATCAATAAACATGTAATTTTATACTCACTGCTTCCAAAACAAAAACAAACATTATTTGGTTGTTGGATATTTACTATTTCTGTAACAGATTTTGAAAGAACCCTCGTTCTCATTAACATTTCTAATAGGAATGTCTTGTAGTAATTACTTCAAACTAATGTTACGCAGACACTCAGTTAAAAGTGAAAATGATGTTAACATTTGTAAGATTACAGGAAACTCAAACATTTTAATGTCTTATGGTCGGCAAACACACTATCTACTAGTATTTAACAATTCTTTTATTTTTGACTAGCTGCGCCCGCGGTGTTACCCGCGGTTAAAGTAGCCTATGTGTTAATCCAGAGTATCAGCTTGCATACTAAATTTTATCAAAATTGGTCTAGCCTTTTGCGCATGAAAAAGTAACAAAGATACACAAACATACACTGGCTGCTCTGGCCAAGTATTGCTCTAGTAGTACAGAGAGGGTGGTCCTCCTGCAGTGGAGACTTAAAATACCTAAAGATGAAGATGAAGATAAGATAAAATTTCTTTATTGCACCAACTAAATATGACAATAATTAAAAGAACATTTGAAATATAGTAGGCACAAAGGCGGACTTATTACTAAAGTTATTTCTTCCAGCCAACCTTTGGGTAAGGAAGACTATAAAAGATGTAGCCAGTTGTAGACTTTCTGTGCCATATGTGATAGTCTTGTTTCAACCTTTATCATCTGAGGCATCTAAAATTCTCTACAATAGACTAACAACTTGCTATATTGAAGCCCTAGTGGGATTAGAGCTGTGCTCGCCACGAGCGGACCCATTTATCACTTTGATTTACACCCCACCCTCAAAGCTCCGGTTTAATTTATACATAGATTATCAGCTTACAACACTTTTAACATCGGAAATAATGTTAACTTTTGTTAATCAATTTTTATCGGATGGCTCTTAATTGGTTTTTCTTTTTTGTCATGACTGGGTGGTCGAATTACACTTGTCTTATCTATTTTCTTATTGATTCTAATTTAATTTAATGCTGTTTAAGTATGAGCTATTATGAGATTTTATCATTTATTTTCAAAATATACAAGATACATTGCAAATTAAGTAAAAGCTTGTAAAAAAAAACGCCTGATGTTCCAAATAGACTCGAAGAACTTAGCTCGCTTCATTTAATAAACGAAACGTGTCGCATGTAAGTAATAACTGAAAATCTGCGCCCAGTAACTAAAAATGCTCTGAGCTCGAAAATGGCTCATTTTATGCAAATAATTTTATGGCAACTATCGAATTTCCCACCTGGGAGTAAAGCTGAAGTTGGGCAGATACGAGGCAATAAATGAACTTTACGTGTGCCTAGGGACTTTTGAGGAAATTAAACTGACTATAATAAAGGTAGCTCCGAAGAGGAAATATATATTTTCTTTAAAAATTCCTTCTAAATCTTTGTTTACATTAATTTTTCCCCAGGCAGATAAAATCATCGTCATCATCATGTCTTTTAAGCCTCCACTGCAGGAACACGACCCTCTTTGTACTACTAGAACAAGAGTCATATTTGGTCAGAGCAGCCAGAGGATTTGGCCTACACACTGGCGTTAGTTTAGGAGGTCTGATGATGTTTATAAGCTTTTTTAGAGTATTTCCTATGTCACCTGTACGACATCCACAAAAAAACTTGGAGTGGTTCTATTCTACTCATGCACTACCACACGGTGAACCATCATCAATTTGGTTTAAATGACAAAGCTACGAGCATGCAAACTTTTTTTTTGACGCCTTATAAACCTATCAATAAACATGTAATTTTATACTCACTGCTTCCAAAACAAAAACAAACATTATTTGGTTGTTGGATATTTACTATTTCTGTAACAGATTTTGAAAGAACCCTCGTTCTCATTAACATTTCTAATAGGAATGTCTTGTAGTAATTACTTCAAACTAATGTTACGCAGACACTCAGTTAAAAGTGAAAATGATGTTAACATTTGTAAGATTACAGGAAACTCAAACATTTTAATGTCTTATGGTCGGCAAACACACTATCTACTAGTATTTAACAATTCTTTTATTTTTGACTAGCTGCGCCCGCGGTGTTACCCGCGGTTAAAGTAGCCTATGTGTTAATCCAGAGTATCAGCTTGCATACTAAATTTTATCAAAATTGGTCTAGCCTTTTGCGCATGAAAAAGTAACAAAGATACACAAACATACACTGGCTGCTCTGGCCAAGTATTGCTCTAGTAGTACAGAGAGGGTGGTCCTCCTGCAGTGGAGACTTAAAATACCTAAAGATGAAGATAAGATAAAATTTCTTTATTGCACCAACTAAATATGACAATAATTAAAAGAACATTTGAAATATAGTAGGCACAAAGGCGGACTTATTACTAAAGTTATTTCTTCCAGCCAACCTTTGGGTAAGGAAGACTATAAAAGATGTAGCCAGTTGTAGACTTTCTGTGCCATATGTGATAGTCTTGTTTCAACCTTTATCATCTGAGGCATCTAAAATTCTCTACAATAGACTAACAACTTGCTATATTGAAGCCCTAGTGGGATTAGAGCTGTGCTCGCCACGAGCGGACCCATTTATCACTTTGATTTACACCCCACCCTCAAAGCTCCGGTTTAATTTATACATAGATTATCAGCTTACAACACTTTTAACATCGGAAATAATGTTAACTTTTGTTAATCAATTTTTATCGGATGGCTCTTAATTGGTTTTTCTTTTTTGTCATGACTGGGTGGTCGAATTACACTTGTCTTATCTATTTTCTTATTGATTCTAATTTAATTTAATGCTGTTTAAGTATGAGCTATTATGAGATTTTATCATTTATTTTCATTATTGTTTTTTTCAATATTTTTTAATTATTTTATGTTGCTTTTGCACAAGAGCACGTCAACGCTCTCAAGACCAAAATTCACCTTGTGTCGCTGAGCCAGGTTTCTTCATCAAATAATACGTTAGTCATATGAAAGTAACGTCCTATTTCTATGTCAAACCAAATTAGACTTTATCATTATACGTTAATGCTCAATTTTGCTTGATACTGAAACGCGTATACGCAGTAACATACGTCTTGCGTAACGGTTCTAGAGTAACCCCAGGATATTAGGTAAGTAAAGTATTTTAAGTTGGGGTAAGAGGCCTAATATACTTTAACAGGTTATTGGAATCAATCAAATTGGCTATGTCTAATTTAATCCAATTTGTTTTATTTTTAGATCTCCATCATTATCTCTATTATCATCATTATTCTCCTATTGCCCTGCACATTTCACTACTGTTGTATGGGTTAACCACACACAGTTAGTTTTTTTAGCTGAGGGGAAGCTAGCTAGGCGGGAGGAACTCCGAAGAATATAACCAAACCCGTCGAGTGAATTCTTTACACTGGTTTTATTTGTTTCACAAACGCTAAGATCAATGTTAGATTGACATAGTGACATAGATTACTTAATAGCAAAATTGCTTATATGCTTATTTAGAATGTAGTTTAAAATATTGTTAGTGTATGTAGATATTGTTTGCTAAAATGTATGATATGATAGCTCATTCAGCTCATACAACTGTGTTGACGTATTCTTTAAGTTTAAAATAATGCTTTTAACAAGATGAAAAAGTAGAACCGTACTGCTTGCTATGTTTACAGTTTTAACGCTTACTTTCTTTTCCTTGCCATGTTATTTCAAAGACTTGAATTGGTGTACAGATTCAGAATTCATTAGTGTCGGGCTTTGTGCCGCATCTGTGTCGAGTGCTGCAGATGTCGCGCGCCAAGCTCCAGAATTTTCTATTGCACTGTGTTGGCGCTATGAATTTTCTAGAGGTTTTAATTTTAATCTCAAGTGACCTTACGTAGCTTTTTATAGAGAAATTTGTATAGGAGCTCATTTTCGATATGTCATTAGAAAACAAAATTATTTCCTTTGAGTATTACGGGTCGTTTGACCCCGGTCCTTTGAGAGGCTTGCGTGGGGATACAGGTCCAGCTCGTAGAGGATATAGGCTTTTTGGAAAAGTTGTTGTTACGTGGTGCTCTGACCAAAACCCATTCCTGGCTGTATCTATGAAAAATTGTACCCTTGGATAGGTTTCGGCAGAAGAAAATCTATTTCAAGAAAACGGTTTATACAAGGTTATAGAATGAAGTTGGGATGCACTGATGCTGGGATATTGCAATAGAAACGTCACGTGCTTTAATGTATTCTCAATGATTTACCGTCACGGGATGTTTCCCAGTTCTTTGAGGCTTGCATGAGGACATATATCCAACATTTAGAGGCCTTGTAAGAGATTTTTGATAGTTTGTAATGTAGCACTGACCAGGGAATGACAGTAAAAACAGTATAACCTTGTTCTCACTGACAATCCGAGTATGTGCAGAAAACACTACACTGGAACTATTGGGGTGACATGGTAGTAAATTGGAAAATAGGCTCTAGATAGGACTATGATTAAAGTTGTTCATAAAGTTTTCAAAAAAAGAAATCCAAGTCACCCCTATCTGCCGACTTTAAATTTTTTATATGCTGTATAATTTGGTTTATTAAGTAGGACATAAACCCTCCTAAGGTGAGCAACCTGCAGTAAACTTGGACCTTCATAAAACTTAAAACCCAACAAATCCTCTGTAACGTGAGAATGGCTTTCTTCATGCCTTAGGAGCAAATAACTACTTAATTGGGGTTGTTTATCTGCAACTTTACATACAATACAACCTACTTAACTGCTTACAAAGTATTATGCACTTTTGTAACACCAATTTGGATATCTACTCGAAAATATGTGCAAGCCAAAATTTAAAGAAGCTAACAAACTAATCCACTGAACAAACTACTGACATCATGCGTTTTAAGAAAGTTTATTTTATGCTGGTCTGGGAGTAGACTCAATCAGTGTAATTTGTCCCTATATACCTATTTATTTTTATTTAGTTATTCTCTTCCCGCGCAGATCATAATAGCCGATTGAGAGAATATCCGAAAGTGCGATCATTGCATTGGCGATGCTGCTAGGCTGCTACCAAATCAACGTTATTTTGATTTCTTTTTCCACCTTCTCATATGAGTTTGAGTCAAGCGGTGTACCCATATAACGGCATAGTTTGCGTTTATCAAAATAGATGGCGTTATACAAAAGTAGAACTAGCTATAGGTAATTTATAATATTTATGCATATCGAACGAAATAACTATATCGTCAGACTAGCAAAACAAGCCTGGGCTCTGTCTGCAAGACACGCAAGAGTGTTGCGTGACTAGAAAATGTTGGGTCTTGAAGACCCCGTCTAACCCATTAGGAATAAAGTGATAAAATATTATTAGAAGCTTTTATTTAGTTTCACCTGTTCCGTTATCTGACGTTCTGTCTGTAGGTAATCAAATCTTGCAAGTTAAATTTGACGCATCCCCAGGTTTCAGATTGAGCTGAATTTATTCCATTGAGTTTGGGCTCGTTTGATTCGTCTCGAGTTAGTCTTTAGATATAAGCTTGTTTTAAAATATATTTTTAGTCATTACCTACTTATGTATGTGTAATATTATAATTTAGTCTGAAATCTGTGTATAAAAACACCACATAGCTGCGTTACTTGCTACCCGTACATTCAGGACTCTCATTACTGTGGGGTGGAAAATTGCGTTCATGACTGTACTATATTTTTATGGCCAACATGTGAATTGGCTAGCGACGAGGTTCCGTCCATAAAGCTATTTGGAACAGTTTCAGCTTCATGGGAACTTCAATTCAGTGTAATTACTCTGATAAAACAATGAGTTTTTAACTTAATTTAGTCTGAATTGAATTTAGTTTTAACTAAGCCATTTTCATTCTTCCATGCTGGTCTGGGAGAAAATAAAAAACGTAGAATGTACCAGCTGCTTCTCTTCCCGCGCAGATCGTAAGAGCCGATCGAGGGAATGGGCGAGATTTGAATCATGATAATAGGCGATGCGGCTACCCGTCACTATTTTGATTCCTTTTCCATCTTAACGCCCACCATCACGCTAAGCGTGGCCTTTGGGTCTTACGGCCCCGGGCTCTGTCTCCCCCGTCAGGGATATAGACGTGAAAATGTATCTGTATCTGTATCATGTATCGACGCCTCAGGGGATCCAAAGGCTGGTGCGCATTTTGGCCAAAGGCTTAGCTTGGCCATTCAACGCGGAAATGCCGCCAGTCTCTTGGGCACTCTACCCTGCGAGCGCAGCGATTTAGGCTCAATTTTTTATATAAATTGATGTTTGTTTTTTATTGTTTTTATATCTAGTTTAATAGTTAGTTATATTTAGTTTTTAGTTATTTTGTGTGTAATTAAATAAAGTTCTGTCTTTTTTTTTAAAAAAAATCTGTATCATTTTTAAAGGAACTGAAAAGTTAAATAGTTTTTGTGCCAAGAACCCGGAAACAAAGTAGAAGGAATGGACAACGAGTTTTTTAGATACCTATTGTTATATCATATTTCTTATCTCCACCGTGTGGTTCCCGGCAGAGTAAAATAGGGCCACTCGAAGTCCTCCCGTGGATATTGTAGAAGGCGACTTAGGAAAAACAAGCTGAACAAAGCTAAACATCAATGAGACCTCTCCATCCCGTCTGGTCAGCGAGAAGAATGTAGGCCAAATTCCCCTGGCTGCTCTGGCCAAGTATGGCTTTAGTACAGAGAGGGTCGGGCTCCTGCAGTGGAGACAAAAAAGACCTGATGGTGACGATAATGATGACATCTTATTTAACGTGTACTGTATGAGTGTATTTTAAACATACACTTTTACGTCTTGATCTATTCCCGAGTATACCTGGGAATTTGTTTAGCTAGGAGGTTCATAATTTTTACACATTTTACGACCTTAGTGGCGTACGTGGCGTGGCGTAGTGGTCATCATGCCAGGCTGTCAGACGTCCCGGGTTCGATCCCCGATCAGCTCAAGATTGAAAATTATCTTGTTCAACATGCCCAGGTCAATCTAAAAAAATCTCACTTGGATTTCTATATATATATTTTTTATAAAGAAGATTACAAGTCTTAAACTGACATTGAGGCTAGCTCAATATTTGCGATTTTTAAGTTTGAGGTAAAGCAATAAAAAGAGGAACAGTTTGCTGCAACCAAATTACGTAAGGCAGGTAAGACCTAACTTCCTTACAGCTGCATTCCTTACTCAATCTACCTGCACCAGTCCAACTTTAATAGTGCAAGTTGGAAGCTTCAACCGAGCTTAAAGTTTGAATGATAGAGTGCCAGATTGACTGATTGCATTCGAACTGCTAGGAAATTGCAGAACTTTCGATGAATTGAGATTTGATTGAGAAGCTTCACGTTTTGCATTATAACTATAAGTATTTAATTAATAAAAAGACAATTATAATATGACAAAGCCCTTGTGGCGTGTAGGCGACGAATGCTGTGAAAATAAGTTTTCTTTCGGCGTTTCTTCTCAGCAGTGGTTCAAAGGGCTGGTATCGGTAGTTGTTTTTTAAATTATTTTTTGAAGAAAAGCTTTTGTTTAAATCCTTTTTTTACAATAATAATTTGATTTGGTAGGACATATAAATATTTTTTGACTATCCATCACTTATTTCTAACTATTGATCGCGATTAATTAATTATAGGGGCAGTGTAATAGACCCATTTAGGTTTCTGTATGTGTGGCAATTAAACTATGAAATACTAGGCAGCACGAAATACAAATAAAACTAAGCTTTATTACAAGAAAAAATGAGTTAGCAACACATTATGAAAATTTAATACTTTTTACTCACGCAGTATATATGGTCTAACAAAGTATACTGAAACTATTCAAGGGCGAATTCAGTCCATGACACTAAACCACTTTCCCCAAGGAACATACATATATCGAAATATGAAAAATAATTTTAGGCCTCCCATACAAGTTAACCGATCAGCTGATTTGAGTTTGAATGGAAAGGTAAAATAATTTTTTATATTTCTATTATGTTTCTCGGGAAAAGTTTTTTACTATCACGGAGTGAACTGACCCCTAAAATAGTTTCAGTATATTTTGTTAGACCTTATATAAGTAGTTTATTCAGATCATCATCGTAGCGTGTGCGACCCATGACTTTCGCTGCCCCCAAAGCAGTTTTAATAATTCTAATCATTCTTAACAATATTAGCAACGTTATCATTTGTTGAAAAGGTACGCCGCAAAGGCCGAGCTTTTGAAAAAGCCGATGCGTCTTCGCCGCTTTGACGGCGTGCCAACCAACTATAACAATTTTTTTATAATACTAACTGCGCCCTTCGGTGTTATGTGTTTATCGAGGATGTCAGCTTCCTGCATACCAAATTGTATCAAAATTGGTCCAGCCGTTTGCGCGTGAAGAAGTCACAAACATACACACACACACAACTTTTCGCCTTTATAATATTAGTGTGATTAGCAACACATTTAAATAAACCATAAGTATCAGATTATAATTTATCATTTTGTTTAATTCTCATTTACAAAACAGAGCTTTCAAACTTTCAAGGAAAGATTGCGTGGGTTTTCATGTAAACACTAATAAGGTCTTTCTCCGTCAAGATTTTGTTTAACTATTAATCTTCACTAACAATCTATTTGCAATGTTAATGTAGTACGCTTAGGCTTAATTTAAGAAATCTTGATTTAAGTAACGATAATTAAGTGACTGCCTCCGTGTTTCAGTGGTCAAAGCCTTGTGATCCGAAGGTGGTGGGTTCAAATCCCACTGAAAAAGCATACTTTGCGAAAAGTTGTTCCAGCCTGGTTAGGATATTGCAGGCGTGAATCACCTGATTATCCGAACATAAGGGTAACTTGTTTCGGAAGGCACGTATAAACCGTGGGCCCCAAATGCCATCTAGCGTTTGCTCAAACCTATCCAAGGATTAGTTCTGGTCTACCCTACCCTTTGGGTTGCGGAGGTCAGACGGCAGTCGCTCTGTGCAAAAACCAGTAACCTCGTCAAATCTCTTTGGTTACGCGGCAGACCCAGGGCTGTGAAGCATTACCGCTGAGGACGCAACCGGGAATACCTTCGGATGATGATGATTTAAGTGAATACAATTACTTTACTTTACAATCAAGGTAAACTATGGTCATTGGTCAAATAACAGGGTTTATAACGCTCGATCTTCCTAATTCACAGATCCAAATTTATTATACCTATTGAAGCCGTAAGTCTGTCAATATTAATGCCTGTAATGCTAAAATTACTGGACCGATTACGATGCGGTTTTCACTAGCAAGTAGAGCATTTTTCCGGAAAGGTTTACATTTATAATATATACATATGCAAACATACGTGCAAAGGTGATTGTTTGCCTGGACTTTATTTCGAGTTATATTTTACGAAACCTTGTATTTTGTATCAAAATGTTCGGCACGTATTAAAATTACAAGTTGATGTGTCAGTGTCACGTTCCGTATTTAGTTCCATTCGATTTTACATGTAGATTTAACGGTTTATGTTAAATAAGGTTAGGAAAGTCAAATGCATTTGTTTCTTGTGACGTGTTTGTTAGTGTATTTATTAATGGAAATAAAGATGTAAAGTGTTGATGCCTTGCTTTTACTTGGTGATATACTGTTTTGACCTTTAATTCTAACGATACTCGTAGAACGAATAGGCATTGTATATCATGGTTATTCTAATGGTGTGAACAGAAAACAATTACGAACACAACAAAACATTGATGATATATATTTGAAACTTGACATAAATTGACATAAATATAATATTAAATATAATATGTGTGTTTATACCTTATAACTAATTTTATGTGTACTTATGTGCAGAGTAATCCTAAGTTTTATAATATTGACATAGAACACATCATACATCAATATTATTTTATCCCTTTTTCTCATTCTTCTTCTTCCTTCGGCCTTATTCAATTTTTTGTTGGGGTCGGCTCTCCTAATCCTTCTTTCTGTAGAGAGATCTCTTTTAGGTCGTCACTGGTTCTGTATTTGCTTTCTTAAGGTCCTTTTTACGACTGGTATCCATGTCAATTGAGGATAGCCGGGGTGTCTTGTAAACAACCTAAAATCCAGCACTTTTCTCACTCTCATTGCCATGTCTAAATTTTCTACCTGATATAAGAAACTATGCTACAAAAGATATGGAAAAATACTTAATTTTTTGTATTCTTAATAGACTCTTACTTCTAGGGTTTTTTATGTTATTTTTCCTTTCAAGGACTGGCCAAGAAAAACTGACTCTGAAAATACATTTTTTAATTTCATTCAATCCTTATTAACTTTATTAATGTGAAAAAAGCTTCCAAATACAAAATCTTTTAAAAAGAGTGAAAAAAATTAATAATCCTTTGATTTTTTAAATTTTTAATGTAAATACAATAAAAAAAAAGTATGAAGTCTTTTTTTAAGAGTAAATAAAAATTAAATAATCTTTAGATATTTTTAAATTTGTTTTTCAGGGACATATTTCGTTTTAGTTGGCCAGACTCTAAACAAGCAAACTAAGTTCTTTCCAACCGCATCGACAACATAACAAAAAGAGTCGCCCTCCACAATAGCGTTACTACCTCCAAGTGACCAATAGGCCAGTCTTTCCGAACAATATAATCGGAATATCCTCATTCGGACCCTTTCGGGGTCGAATGGACCCTTATCTCAACCTTTTTAATCCTCTCTGTCGAGTTGCGGGTTAATTGGCGTGAACCCGAGTTTTTTGTGAATTCATTTATTTTTAACCCTGCTGCGATAATGTTTGTAGTTAGTAGTAATTTTTCGTATTTCTTTTCAGCATTTATTTTCTTGCAATGTTTGTACAGACACATAATCATGTTTTTATCCCTGACGGGGTAAACGGAGCAATGAGCGGTAAAACCCAAAATCTTATCGCCTATCATTACGCTTAACATAATGATAGGCGATAAGATAGAATTAGGAATTAAAATAGTGACAGCTTGCTAGCCGCATCGCCTAATAAAAATCTCACCTATTCCCTTGATCGGCTTTTACGATCTGCGCGGAAAGAAGACCAGCTGGTAAATTCGAAGATTTTCCTTCTCCCAGATCAACATGGAAAATATGTTTGTCAGTTTCTTTTTATCTAATCTTACAAGCTTATTTAGAACCACTCCCATCTATGTTACATTGATCTGAATATTTGCTATTGCGGGATACCCATTTTTACGTCATTGTCCTTTTACCAAGTTTTTGAACGCTCTCGAAACCTTGCAGTCTTTTCTAAAACTTTTCACCATAATGGAATTTTAAAAGAATAAAAACATTTTAAGTTTTCTTTCAATCGATGTTACAGGCTTTGACAGAGTGGCAAAATGGGAGAGAGGGGAATAAACTCTCAATTAAGTAGTAAAAATAATTTAAAAAACCGAGGAAGGAAATTTCCCGGTACACCTTAAGGCTGCAATTTTTTTCGCGAAGTACGATATGAAATAATTTAGTTAAATAAGTGCAACTTGAAATCCAAATCAAAAGCTCTTAACTTATTACTACTTTACTATTACTTATTATACTATTAGTTTAACGACGGAACTGAATCACAAGAGTACCAGACTTTTATAAATTTAGTCCGACCAAATTGGGAGTGTGTTCAGAGAAGCCAAATTACATTATAATGATGTTTACATTAGACGAGTTATTATTCTGTTAACTTTTATAATATACAACTGATGCATGATGCAGAAGGCTAGAGGGAGAGGCTTACGTCCAAAGACCGACAAACGACACTTATTTTTTTTAAATTTTACATATGTTGCAAGGCATAGGTAATTTATTTGACGGCCTCTGTGGCTTAGTGGTCATCGTACCAGGCTGTCATACCGGAGGATATAGTATTGTTGAGTAATTTATCTTTACACAAGCTTCAGCTTACTTTGGGGCTAGCTTATCTGTGTGATTTGTTCCTATATATTTATTTATCATTTCTCTCTATACACTCACTATCTTGTATAAACTCAGATAGTTAGTGTATAGACTTAGATATCGAGTCTTTATGGTGATCGACCCACTAAAAATCTACATGATGTCTAGGTCCCAACACAACAACACTTGTCCCAACTTTTTCCTTATACTTAAAATAATTTTAAGAATTTAAAACAATAAAGCGGATCCGCTTTATTGTTTTAAATTCTTAAAATTATTTTTCATTCTCTAATAAAAACAAAATTTATTTTACTCTTTCTTAATGTAATAGTTACTGATATTTCCGAACTAGTAACTTGGTTCGCCTACTCAACTCACCCAATCTTCTCGCTCGTCCAATGTGAACTAGTTCCACTGCAATTGGCACTGGAGTCCAGCGGAAGGAAAAGAAAAGCTGCCAAGTTTATTTTAACGACTTGCAGAAATACAATGCAAAGCAAAGGCTAATTTAGGACATAGTGAGTTTCACACTTGTCACTTAAACTAGTAGTTCGCTCCGAACTAAGAACTCGCGGACCCAATATCTCGACAACCCCTCGACCGATTTGACTATTATGTTCGAACTTAAAAATTCTATTGGCCATAACTACAAGCCTACCTTTATTCAGCTTTGGTTAAAGTTACTTTCGATACTTATATTATTAATTTTATAATTTAATTTCATACTACTTTTGATTTTCCACACTGCGGAATTTGGTACTTCATGACAGTGTACTTTCGAACTGACTTACCTCGTAATCGTATACTTTCGATCTCGTAAACTGCGGAGTTTCTAACTTCTAAATTCGGTGGCGGAGTCATACATAACATAACAAACATACCGCCGGATTGTTCATGAGACTTAGAAAACCTCGCTCTCTTCGCTCGCTCATTCAGTGTCTGTTTACTATTTTTGATACATGTATTATATGTAGTAGACTGAAATGCTTCTTTAATGACGAGGTAAGGAAAAATCATTCCATATGATTAAAAATCTTATCAAATTACATTATCATTTTTAGAGTTCCGTAGTAAGGAGGAACTCTTATAGTTTCGCCATGTCTGTCTGTCCGCAGTTCTAACTCAGAGACCATAAGTAAGTACTGAAAAGCTGTAATTTGGGATGGTATTTACATTAATATGATAGTATTTTCTCCCAGTCAACCATCCTACAGCAGGTACTGAAGCATTCGAGAAAGACATATTCATAATTCACATGTCAAGATTCACACAACCCTATGGTGTCATAGCAGATGATAAATTGCTGTAATCTACATTAATATGCATGTACTACACATATATAATATGTACATGTAACGTTCACTGCATAACGTAATCGTCTATGACATTATATTTATGTCCCCACATAAATTGTACCCGATGTTGTATAATATATAAAGGCTTTCGGGTGTCAAAATTCACCAAGTAAAATGAAATTTATGTAAAGGCGGAAAGTAACGAAAAGGAATCCATACTTTATGACTAGCTCTGTGAGCTGTATTTTAACAACATGTGTTTTTTTAATTCGCGAGTCGGTTTGATTGCAGCCATTTTGAAAATTATCGAATAATTGAATCGACAAAAAGCTATACTAAGTAGGTACAAATATTTTAAGGGGTAATTCAGTCAATCAGCTCGCTTAACGAACCAATTTTTAAATTAAATGGTGCAATTAGCACTTTGCAAGTTTGTAAATGTTGGTGTGTAAATAAATAAGCAAGTAGTCAATTTAAAAAAATTACTTAATCTTTTACGCACTTGCTAAAAAATATAATCTATTGAGCTAAAACTAAAAAGTTTAAGTAAATCGGTTGACAATGCTTTTTTTAATTTTAGACTAATAAATGTATACCAAATTAAGACAAGTATAGTTAAACGTATTGGAAAAATACCATCATCATTAACTGAAACATTTATAAATTAATAATATCAAGCACAAAGATTTCTAAACTTATTCACAAAAACCCATATTGAGTTAATTATATTATGTAATTATGAATCATTGCAAATGATTAATGAGCAGTAAATCCTGTCCCTCAATTAGCTGGCAACACCCACAATGTATTATAATTAATGTGTGACCATCCTCATTAAAATCTGTCGTTTTGTCTGTCAGCATGTGGCGCAAGCGCAAGTGAGAGATATTCTTTGTTTTGACTCGAGAAAGATGAGACGTCATGATGTAAATTCTTCATCCTCTTTATCGTTTTATCCGCAAAACGTCCACTGCGGGAGATAGACTTCTCCCAAGGATTTCCAAATGACCGCCCTAGAACGGCCTGCATCTAGCGCTTTCCAGCGACCTTCATTGTTGGTGTGTGTCCTACGCTTCGCTTGTCAGTAGATTATGTTAATTATTAATAGTAAATTTAGGGAGAATAACTTAAGTAACTTTGAATTAACGTACTGTTTCAAATAAAAATAAATATAAAAGTTTAGCTTATTACAGCACCATCAAGCCACGATAACTAAAAAATATGAAAAAAGTCATTTAACTATAAACAAACCAATTAATCCTTTGATAAATATAGGTAAGTCTACCAATTATGTAAAATTGTTACTTCTTCTTTACTTATAGTTTTACTACCTTTTTAATGAAATAGCTCAGTCCAAGACTTTGCTCAGAGTTAGTTAAATTTCGAAAAAATACCTCCATTCGCCAGTTTTTTTTTTACAAATAATGTTATAGAAATACTCATGCAAAGCAGTGTACTTATATACCTAAGGGCCTATTGAAGAAATAATGATGGCACAAAGTTTAAAATATATAGATATTTATAATAGCAATCATCATCATCCGAGCATATTTACCCGGTTACATCCTCAGCTGTAATGCTTCAGAGCCTGGGGTCCGCTACCTTACGAAATCAGTTTTATTGTAGTACTCTATGTTAACCAAGGAGATTTGACGAGGTTACTGGTGTTTAAACAGTATATAAAGCCGATTTACACCGTTTACTTATCCTAAATCGAAACTCCAAAAATACCCGACCTTCGCTCCATCAATCATTAAAAAAATCGTAAAACTGCAAATAAATCCAGATCAATCAATACAAATCCGTTCAAAGTATAAATAACGACGTCCGAAACGGAACGTGATATTGAACGGGGTCGGGCGATTTTGTGAAACTATAAAGTAACGGGCAAATTGGGGCGGGTTACAAAGAGCCGAGCTAGGTATACCATCGCAATCCGAATTGCATAATTTCTACAAGCTTTTATTCAACTTACCATGTATCTTGTATGTATGTATGTTTATATGTTTGTTTAGGTCAGATCTTGCAACTGAAGTTTCAACTAGTTATCCTCAACCATTTTAGCTGAAGTTTTGTATACTTATGTAAATCGGATGACAATGCAATATTATGAAGTCAATGAGCTGTTCCGATGGTGGAACCGGGAGATATTCGACGGAACTCAGTTATAAAACAACATAACCTCATTGCGTAGTACTCGTTTGATTTCTCTTGACGAGTACTGGTAGACGATGCCTATTGTCTGATCATGCAGATGAAAGGTGGTCGATGGAACTCAGTAATCTAATGACAAAACTTCATCGAGTTTGGGCTTATTTTATTTTTCTTAGTAAGTATTTTGGCCTCACAATAAAAGCTTCTACAATTTTTTTTTTTCAAAAACTTATTACAAATTCATACTCAAAGAATTGTGACGTTAAGCAAGCGGCTAGTCTTTAAAACTATATCTATACGATTAAATCTATTTGCAATTTAATTGTTCCAGCACTTTTCTCAACTGTTGGGTTTTCGGCATCGGACATACTTAAGAAATGAAAAGCCGAAAAGATTACCCTTAGTCCTCATGGAGAATGCAACCGGGAATGCGCTGAGGTAAAAAAGATTTCTTTAGATGAAATTAGTTCTTACTTCATAGATAAACTTTATAGATAGCAGTTGTGAAATCGGGACACATTTTGCCTTGGGCCCCGACCCGTTGCAACTTTTCCGATTATGCTCAACCCATTAATCCGTGAATACGAATAGAAACAAACATACATGCTGTTCCGTTGTTTGTATTAAACATCATAATTCAAAACTGACATGCGATTAATTTTATGTGGATTGTGGAATGGAAATGATATCGTGACCCTGGTGTTTTAAAAACAAACACAAATGTATAACTTGATCCTATGTAACTAGTAGTTCGCCACGAACTTAGACCTCGCGCAAAATTTCATGAGAATCGGTTTAGAAATGCGACCAGGCGAGAACAGACAGATAGACAGACAGACAGACAGACAGACGGACAAAAGAAGTTTTGGCTAATCTCGAAACTGAGACGCTTCGCTCGCTTCGCTCGCTCGGTCAATAATTTATTAAATTTTAAAATCATATTATCATGTCGGATAAATTATTTTACACAATTACTAACACTGAATAAGTATTCATAATACAATATTTTAATATACAGTTTTAAATCTGTACCTACTATTATCAATAAGGTATCTTTCTTAAAACGAACATCCTTTTTAGCCAGCTTTTTGCATTGACAATATTGACATTGTATCGAAAAAAACTTAGGCATATAGTTTTATGTAATCATACAAACATAGAAACTGTTCTTCCATACTACAAACATAAAAATAATATCTTAAACATTTAGAACGAATTTATCGTCAAAATCACTTGTATGTTTATTGAATTGTAATTTTCATCATAAGTATTATTCTATTCAATATTTAAATCGTTTCACGTTTATTTTAGGCATGGTCTATAGTTAAACACTGTTGTTTCAGTGCTTTCAGTCAGCACGTATCGACTCGTATCAATAGACCAAAAAAAGTAAACATCATCGAGATTTTCACAAGAAATTACTTTAACGGGTTAACTTTTAATTTTCGGTCGGCCTAGTATAGAACCACTCTAAACTCTTATCCTTGAGGGAGGGCTATGTCCAGCAGTGGACTTCTTGTGGCTGATATGATGATGATTATGATACCTTGCTGTGGACGTGCATCCAGATGGAGGCCTGGCAGCGGCCGGTTGTAAAACTTTTCGCACAAATGCATAGTTATCTAAAAAGAGCTGACGTCTGACGCGGGCCTGCCGTTAACCACTCCCAATTTGTTCTATGGTGTTTTCCTTGTCCATTTTGTATGGTAAAGTTTTTCCTAAGAGCCAGTAAATTTTCAAATTATTAATTAGTCGTCGATGTTATTCTTTGTTTCTTTGATTGATTGTAATTCTTTGTTTAGATGCGAGGGTTAAAATTAATCTCCTAAGACAAAACCCTCTTTTAAAAATAAATATAAAAAAGAGCAAGTAGCATATTTTAAGCTTACGCTGCAGTTTATGAGTACAGTGCAATGCTAAAAGTTTTCTTTATTTTAACATACTATACAAATGTTGAATGACATTATCATACAAGTATGAATGAACTCGGCACACTGCATTCGTTTTGTTTGTGAACACGTATCTCGCATTACTTTGAACCTCTGAGCTATGGTAATTAAATTAACACCTGCAAACGGCAGATACATAGGTTAAAACAATCCAGCCTGTAAAAATGTCACATTTTATAATAGTTTTCTTAAAAATTAAATGCCCGAGTAATAAATAATAAATATAAATATATAGGGACAAATTACACTGATTGAGCTAGCCCCAAAGTAAGTTCGAGACTTGTGTTATGGGATACTAACTCAACGATACTATATTTTATAACAAATACATATATAGATAAACATCCAAGACCCAGGACAAATTGAAAAAGGCCATTTTCCAACTTGCCCTGGCTGGGGATCGAACCCAGGACCTCCGGATTGGCGGTCTAGCGTGTTGACCATTACGCCACGGAGGTCGTCAATGTAATGCCGACGTGCTATGTTGCCATGCTATATTCTTCGTATAAAATGCTCTCTGCCCCATTAGGGATAAAGACGTGATAGTATGTATGGATGTATATTCTTCGTATACGATAAATGACATCTTTTATTTCTATATGATCATCACCATCATCCAATCGGCCAATTTTTTAAAAAATTATCTGAAATATATTATACCGTTACTGTATTGACTTAACCAACAGCAATTTAAAAGCCTTACCTATACACAATCCCAATAAATACATTAAAAGCTAAAAAATATATAGTCATTTTAAAACCAAACATAGAAACTATAATCGTCAGATCATTGACCGATTGCTAAAAATATCAACTTCCATAAAGAAACAAATCTATTTCGTACAAGTGCATGTACCCATAAAAATAAACTGCGCAGTAAGACACGTGGTCTAAGAGTTAGTCCCCCTGCCCTACTTACTGTGTTCCCACAATGGGATCTGGTTTATTACGTAAATAAACTACTTCGTTTGGTATCATTCAATTTACAGTCGATTCGATGGAGAAACAAAACGCGTTCTGACATTAACAGGAAATCTTTTCTCTTTTGCCAATACGAGTATACAGTTAAAGATTTTAAAGTAGAGTAAATAATGCAAGTAGTTTAGTAGTAGAAATACCTGTGTCTTAGAAAATTTAACCAGTCTTTTTTCCCATAAAATTAATGCTATAGGTTGTTTTATTGATCACGATGGTACAAAAGGTGAACTTAATACCAACGCATTTTCTAGTTTTCTACCAGTCAACCTGTAGGAATACATAAAAATATAATTTAATTGCGAAACGCGCTTAAAAACAAACTTAAAGTGTACTATTTATTCAAGTTTACTTGATGCATTAAAGTATTTAAACAACTATACAAGCATATAAGTACTTACACATTTTTTCCACAACAATATCTTTATTTTTTTGGCCGAGTAGTTTCCGGCATAATAGAATAAAACTACTCAAAGTCTTCCCGTGGATGTCGTAGAAGGCGACTTAGGAATTACAAGCTAAACAAAGCTTATAAACATCAATGAGACCTCTCCAACCCGTCTGGCCAGCGAGAAGAGGCCAAGTCCTCTGGTTGTACTGTGGTACGGTGGTACAGAGCCCCTGTAGTGGAGACAAAAAGACCTGATGATGATGAGGATCTTTTTTTTTGTAAAATTTTATTTACATAATACAATACCAGACAATTTAACTTTGAAATGAAAAGAAACAAAAGAAACCTTTGCATTTCCCGTTTATCTACTCGTATTTTTAAACAAAAACGCAACTAAAAGAATTAGTCTTCGGATGTAGCCAAACTGGGTTAATGTTGTCTTGTCCTGGAACGTATCCAAAATGGCGGACTTTTGACTGACAAAATGTCAGATGACAGTTTTCCGCTTTGACGGATGATGGGAGCTGTCAAATAATGCTTTCGAAAGCTGTGGCCGTGACCGTTAATAGAGGCGATGATAAATTAAATAGACAATTTATTAATAAGCTCCTAAAGTCATCAGTTTTGCCGATGCTAGAGACATCATTAGTTAAGTTATTAGTAGCTATTATTAGATGTAGACTAGTTTAAAAATAAATAATTTTGTACTGTCAAGACAATAAGAAGTGACAAAAAAATCACTTGTCAATGATCACATCCATTTTGAACGTGATTTTAGATGATTTTATACATAAATACTGAATTTATGAGCGCCATTTGACTCCAAGAAACAATGAAATCCTGAAATTCGTTAAAGTCCAACAAGTCAAAATGCAATTTGCCTGGACTTTTTCATTAATAAGTAATTTAAATTACATATACGTTTAGGTTTATTTTTTATTTTATAAATTATTATTTTTTATTACGTTAGTTATATGTACCCACATTTCTATTTACTATTTATTTAAAATTCCCTAATTTGAAAATAAAAACTTTCTATGGTTTTTGCTTGCTATTTTCCTGAAAAATACCAGAATTCTCTGTAGAGATTGTCGACACAAGACCTGAAGTGCCATTTTTGAAACGCGGTATCACATAAACGAATGATTTTTCCATACAAAAAATCGTTTAGTGACTCCGCGTTTGAAAAATAGCACCTCTGGTCTGTAGTAAAAACAGCATTGTTTAATAGCCCTAATTTTATATTGAGAGCTATATAGCAAAAACATAATGTAACTAAAAATTACAATTTATTAGTAAGTCCTTTATTTCAATTACAATCATGAATTGAAAGTAAGATTCCATATATCAATAAAAGTACAGATTTAAACAATGTTTGTTTTCCCGCATAAACAATTAACTGGACATTCGATCCATATCAGCACTAACAGCGCTTTCAGCGCATCGCTCATTATGGCGCAGCTGTTCCGAACCAATTTTCCGAAGACTGCAATGTCTAGACTTCTGTTATGTGTAAACAACATGAAAAGATATTTCATTTAATTGTTTATCGGCAATTTTTTTTATTATTTTCTTGGACGTAATTGTTTATGATTAGTGATAGCTTGAGTTTTCTATTCTATAGCAGAATTCATTGTGGCGCTCTCTCGTCTCGAATGCAAAGATTCACTTCAGCTAAGCCAGCAGAGTAAATCAGTATTGTTTTTAATTATAATCCTTTATAAGTCTGACTTTGTAAGTTCTGCCAATAAAAATTAGGAATTTTACACTGACATCTATAAAAATCTATCCAGGAAAGTTAAAAGACTACCGAGCTACATATCTACCTTCAAATACTTCTATGTAATAGTATAATAATTTCTGTACTTTAGGTGAAATACTTTGTCCTTAGGTAGGTATATTATATTTTCATTACAAATATTGTTTTATATCCTTAAACAATTTAATTGAAAATGTCAACAATTCAGAAATATTCTTTTTATTTTGTAACAAATATTGTTTTATATCATGAAACAATTTTATTGAAAATGTCAACCATTCCGGAAAATTCTTTGTATTTTGAATTATAAATTGAGTCAAATGCTTTATTCCCGTTCCCGGGAACAATTTTCAAATAACTCGCTGTTGTAAAAACAAATTGGTTCGTTTTGGCTTGTGTTGTGGGTCACAATTTGCAAACTCAATTAGTAAACGAAACAAGGGAATTCTCTTTATAATGGTACAAATGAATCTCATCGGGAACACAAAATTCTCCCGCTAAAAGACAATTGTGATAATGCGTTTGATTCTTTATTTTTTGTATGGTTTTGATCATTAACACAAACGTAGTCATTACAGGAGTATAACTATTCTTTTTTCAGTTCTATTACTATTTTATAATTATATATTTATTCATATTAGCCTACCGGACCGAGCCTATCGGTCTTCCGCAAAGAAAAAATAATAAATTTTATTAATTCTTATATAGGAAATCAAAAATATTATTTTGCCAGAATCGTATAAGGTGAATGAATGAATAAAAATCTCTATATTGCACAAATACAAAAAGCATTAAAAATAGTTTAACAAAATATACATACAACAGGTGTTACAATAAATTGTGAATGTACTAGGTGTTTGTATTCATGCAGCAAGCAGACGGTCAAAACAATCGATACTGTTTGTTTTTCGTGCATATGTATATGTAATTATCCAATAGTTTTTAGTTTTCCAATAGTTAGTTTTTAGTAGGTATGTTATTTAGTATTAAGTTAAAAACTATATTATCTTTTTTATGTATTGTTATATTTTTATTGAGTTGAAAATATGTATCATCCACTTGTATTTACATGAATGCAAATAAATTGATTTGATTTGAATAAATAATTACTTTTGTTTCATAAAATACTATCCAAGAGGTATATTGTAGTAGAATCTCTTATCTAAATTACGCTCAAAAACATAATTATTTAAAAGCAGTCAATCTGTTAGTGCTCAATCAACCAGTAAAAGCAGCAATTAACATCTTAACTGTTTTATAACACTTTATCAGCCATCGGCACTCTTTGCGCAACCTGCTTTTACGTTAGACGATCCGTCTTGTTTTAGTACAAATGAACCAACAGTTTCTCCCACAAACTTCATACAGAAAAGAAGATGAACATGGGCTTAAACCAGGAAAGAGTGTTTTTACAAGCATTTTTAGAAAGAAAGAAAGAAAAATACTTTATTTTGTGCAATTTTACATTATATAATGACTTAATAATTAAAACTATTTTAACACTAAATATAATGATCACATGGAGCATATCTGATGACGGAGCTGGAAGGTTACCATATAGGAACTCTGTAATGAAACTACGCAACCCCATCGAGTTTAGGCTTATTACATTTGTCTTAGTATGTACTTAGGCTTAATCTTCTTCTTCTTATCGTGTGTGTTAGTGACTAACACTAGTGTCAGAGTTTTTAAACCGCCTTAAAGGCCTCTGACATGGTTTTTAGGTAATGACCAATGTCAAAGACAGTGACCGGGACCGACGGCTTAAGGGTCCCCCGACCCTAGACCAAAATACAACTTTCCATACAAACGTAGTCTACGTTTTATTTCAAAACGACATGTCCGATTTGGGCAAAATTTTGTAATTTCAAAGATATTGCAATTATCTAGGTTTATATTTAGTTTCCTACCGTAAAAATATGAACTTGAAATAGAATATATTGTTTTATATCATTTTTGACCATTAGTATGGGAAACTTCTAAATCGTTATATTTTCTTTCCAGTTCATAATTTTACTGTAGGAAACCCAATATAACCCTAGATAATTGCAATTTCTTTACAATTACCAATTTTTACCGGAATCTGACATGTGGTTTCAAAATTAAACGTGTACTACGTTTGTATGGAGAAGTCTAGGGTCGCCGGACTCTTAACATACCCTCCGCAGCACGGATCATCTTACTTATCAGACAACCAGGTGATCAGCCTACAATGTCCTAACCAAACTAGGACAACAACACAAAATCGTTGCCCCCGCCGGGAATCAAACCCGCGACCTCCGGGTATGAGCCGAACGCTCTAACCACTACACCACGGAGGCAGTTGGGCTTAACCAAAGCTTATACAGTTTTTTGAATGTCAAAAAAAAACATTTTACCTCTTTAGGCCGATGTCACAAACTTGCTAAAGCGTGGCCTATCTTGAGACTCTTGACACTTTTAAGTATGTATAAGACGTAAAATGCACAGAGAAGACTTTATAAGTAAGCCTTTTTAATGTGGTATAAAAACACGTCCGTATTTTATTTTTACTTATTCACTGAATCAAAACGAAGCGTAAGATATTAGTTAAATAACTCACTAAAATTAAAAATAATGGGACGCCAGCCCACAACTCTACTAAAGCTGTACACAAATTATACTACTCTACAATAACGAACATCGATATAGAAGCAGAAAAACAACAGCGGCTACCATTTAAACTCTAATTTATTGCCACAATTAAGCATTCGCATCTGTGTTGCCATTAAATATATTTTTATACCGAGGGAACTAACAATCGACTATTTAAATCGGTAACAGACCGACTTTATAAAGTTTATTGATGTCTGATTTGACCAAGAACCACAGAAGTACGAAACATTCCTTATTTTCTCATTCTCATCATTTGTCATTCATCTAATCATTTGTATGCCATTAAGTTCTGTTAGTATGTATTTTCAGTTTAACTGCCTCCGTGGTGTAGTGGTGAGAGCGTTCGGCTCATACCCGGAGGTCGCAGGTTCGATTTCCGGCGGGGGAAACGACTTTGTTTCGTTGTCCTAGTTTGGTTTGGGACATTCTAGGCTGATCACCTGATTGTGTGATAAGTAAAATGATCCGTGCTTCGGAGGGCACGTTAAGCCGTCGGTCCCGGTCACTGTCTTTGACATTAGTCGTTACCTAAAACCATGTAGACCAGTAAATATAGCTGTACCTGGACATAATGCTATAACCGTAAGTTTCTTTTTGTATGATATGAAGTAATGTTAGTTATAGTTAAAATAAACCGAATTAAACAATTTAGGGCTCTGCGTCAGTGTAAAAAAACCAAAAAACTGAAAATTTAACAAATTTTGATTTCATAAGTACAGCATAATTAATAACTTTGGAAAACTACCTCTACCATATTATAACGTGTGCATTCCAGTTGAATAAATCTAAATTAAACAAATTAATCTATTAGCACTATCGTTAATAAAGAAGGTTCGGTATGTTACAAATTTTCAGGCTTATCTCACCAGAAATTATAGATTACTGTATTTCAACAATTTATTCTAAATATTATATTATGTGTGTTGATCAATTATTAAAAATTAAACAAATTCATTTTATGCATTTCTACATTTACAAATTTTTGTATTTTTTGTAAAGCCAAAATACATAACTATTTTGAAAGTGTTTAACTTATGCCGTCAACATATTTTTGATACTATAAGGAACAAATCAAACAAAAAATATCTACGATTATAATTTATTTCTATTTTTTTCTTACTTACGTTTTAATATGAACGTTATTTCTTGCACAATAAGGTCGTCATTGGTTTGTGCCTCAACTCCCGACCGTGCTGTAGCGAGTCGCGAGTGATTCTCGTGTACAGTAGTTTCGTCGCGTCGTCTTATGCATTTATTTGTAGTCAATGATTGTCAAACTTTTATAAGCACGTGGGAACTTTACTAACCATGGATCGGCTAGGGTGGAGATTTATTGAAATATTGTGTTTATTAGATTGATAATAACTACATTGTTGAGCTTTTATTGTTTGTTTATGAAGCTTTTTATGGTACATAATAAAGAACACAGACACAAATCAGAAAAGTAAACGTACAACGGCGGACTTATCCCCAGGGTTTGTTACTGGTACCAAATTCACATTTTAAGTACCAGTAACAGAATTTTCATTATGTTAAAATTTTAAGGGTAATACTCGTATAGTACGGGTATCGTTTATGTAGTAAAAGTAACGTTATAGGTATTGTTCAAATTTAAAGGTAATTTTACCGGTACGTACCTACGCGTTGTTACCGTTCCGCATGAAACTCGACTGCGAAGAGCCACATTCCCGTACCTAACGAGTCGCGATCGCGACGCACAACACTGCGATGACCAGTGTTGCCTCTCGATAATACACTATCGCTAGTCTATCGATAGACTATCTGTATTTTGAATAAAACCAATATTATCGATAGTATTGATTCTGACGACGAACAAACTATCGATAGTATTGCTTTTCTAATAAATAAATGATCGATACTATCGATAGTTTATGAAACGCAATACTATAGATAGTTTATTCGTCATCAGGATCGATACTATCGATAGTATTGTTGGTTATCCATATTGTTGCCCTAAAACAGGAATTACTATCAATAGTACACAAACTATCGATAGTATTGTTGGTTATTAGATATGTGTTGTTCCTTTAATCTTTAAGGTCTAAACCAATACTGAACTGTTGTGAGTAGTCGATCCGGTTCTTTTGACCCATTCAATTAATTGATGGGTTTTCTCATGAAAGTTCACGAAACAATCGTTAAAGCCGGGTATTCCTACAAATGTAGATATTTAATGTTGCCCCGGCCGCAATTTGCAACGCGTGGACGCTGCGTCGGTGAGCTGACATGTGACCCCGCCAGCGACACAGTATAGAAATAAGCAGTAGAATAGTTTTATTTTGATTAAACTTTGTTTAAAGTAGTGTTGGATACAGCTACATTATCTTATATTAATGCTGACGGGGTAGTCAGGGCCGTAAGACCCAAAGGTTTAGCGTGATCAAAAAATAAATCAATAGTGATGGGTTGCTAGCCGCATCGCCTATTAACATAATTTGACAGTAGCGATTTATTAATAAACAATTAATAGAAACAAATAACCCTGCAAAGTCGTTATTTAGTGTCTTTGTTTATTTTCAACCCCCGACAAAAAGAGGAGTGTTATAAGGTTGACGTGTCGGTATGTCTGTGTATTTAGGTGTCTGTTAATGGCATCGTAAGGCCTGAACGAAGATTTAATTTTTTTGTTTGAAAACTGACTTTTCGTCATAGTTCTTAGCTATATTTATTAGAAATTGGTTCAGCCGTTCAAAATTTATTAGGAGTAAACACCTCAAAGTCGGTTTTTATTATTTTTCTTGAATATAAACTTATGGGTATTATGTTGTTTTGTTATTTACTATCTATGATACAACACTGAACCTAAAAAACATGGGTCTCACCTAGATCCCAGTATTTTTCACACGACTTGCAAAGAAGGAGATTACGAATATATAGTCTATAGGGTGCAATTGAAATCATTAGCATTGATTTAACTTATCATCATACTCACCTAAAGGATATTTTGTATGGTAACAATACTGCAATTAATGCAGTAATTAAAAAGTATCAAAAAGTAAGAAAAATGAATAAAGTATCAAAACACTTTGAGTCGTGCGCGCGTAATGATATCTACGTGCCGCAAGGTCAAAGACCTTGGACGGATACAACCAAACGGCGCGACCGACCGGCATACAAAAGTAGATCTTAATTTACGTGAATAAGGTTTGAAGTCGAATGGGGACGGGTCGTGTCACACGAAAGCTTGAGGACAATAGGTACGTTTGAAGTAGGAACGAATGTTAGGGTACCAAGACGCAATGAAATTGATACTATTATAATTAATTAATTTTTCGTATTAGTTTTTTTTTTATAATTGCAGTAGAGGTATCTATCAAAGAGTCTGACGCATGTTTAGAGGTTTTCTTGAATATGAAAATGACGACTTTTGATTGAAGTTTTATTAGTCTTAAATTACTTTGTATCATGGGTATAGTAGATACTTAAAATATTGCCAACGAATTCAATTCCACCCTGTATATGCATGAATGTATGTTGAATGTATTTGATTTTCTTTATTCCTTAATGTCGCCACGGATTTGAATGTATGGCCACAGAGCAGATAATAGTATTACATACAGAACGGAAACTCGCACGTTTTTGGACCTTGTAAGCGCCTGTAAAATAGGGTTGTTGCTAGTCGCACGTTGACGTTCCCCGAGTCATTTAGGGTAATTGAAATAATATTGGTGAGAAACTGCACATATTATTATTGCTTATCCACAAAAAACAACAAAGAATGAAAATTTTATAGATTTCCGAGTGATGAAAACAGGTAAGCAAAGCAACAAATTCTGTGGTGGCGACCCTGATTGTTTAACTCACACATTTGACGTATGCACAGATATATTATTTCGTTTGTAGTAGTACTAGGTATATTTGTTACTTCGTTTCTATGAAGTGCCATACCTGTGGAATGGCGTTTCGTTAGAATCCTTACATTTCAAAGTGACATGAGCTAAAAAGTCTTTTTATTGTTTCGTACCTAAAGGTTAGAAATTAGCCCAAACTCGATTGTGTTAAGTTGTTTTATAACTGAGTTCTATTGACCACCATCCGTCTGCGTAATCAGATCCTAGATAAGCATCGTCTTCCAAAAAGTACTCGTCAAGACAAATCAAACGAGACCTACTCGATGAGGTTCTAACTGAGTTCCGTCGAATATCTCCCGGTTCCATCATCAGAACAGCCCATTGACATCATAATATTGTATTATCATCCGACTTACAAAAGTATACAAAATTTCAGCTAAATTGGTTGAGGATAACTGGTTGAAAATTGAGTTCGAAGATTCCACCCGAACAAACATACTTACATTGCAAGTTAAATAAAAGCTTGTAAAAACATGTAGCGATCTTTAGTTGTTTTATTGGTCCAATGTTAGTAGGCGCTAGCACGCGTCTTATCGGACCTGCCGAGTTCAAGTCGTCGCGCTCGCGAATTTCATATAATTATTAAGAAAATAATTATATCAAGTCAAACTCAGCGAATTTATTTGTAAATATTAAGTGGCTTTAATTAAGTACAATTTTTTTATGTAAAATATCAGTATTTTACTCGTAGTTTTGAAAAAATATCACAAAAAAGGGTTACTTTGGGATTTTTTCCAACCGAATGAAGTTTATAGGATCTTGTACGAGCGAGCTGAATGCGAATTTGACGAGCCTGGATACTTAACTTATACATACCTTTTTTAAGAGTTTAATAGTAGATTTTGCTACAAGGCGTAAAGGTATCACTTTTAAGTCGAGTGCGCTACTTTGAATCCAGAGCAAAACGAAGGATTCCTCAGTTGAATCACGAGCGTAGCGAGTGATTCTACGATGGAATCTTGAGTGAAGCGAGGGATTCGTGTATAACGCCCGAGACAAAAATATTACCGTACGCAAGTAGCACACATTACATCACCATCCATGAGAAAAACTAGCAAAAAGATACAAAACAGAATATGGAGAAAGTGGAACAACTACAATACCTCATCAAAGCTCCGACAAGTACTAACCTTTATTTAGTGTCGTTTTCATTCAATAAATACTAAGAAATAATTTTTAAGAACCAACTTCTAAAAAAAATGTTTGTTCACTCATAAACTCGTAACTTTGTTTGCGTGGACCTACATATTTTAAGATTTTTATAATAACAATAAATTTAATGTGCACTATCGGCTTAAACTTACGAAAAAGGATTTAAATTTACACAAAATAATTAATTTTAACACAATATAACCTAAAACATCTGTAATTACTTTGAATCGAAGACAAAAATTGCGCTAATTATTCTTTTTTCCTTTTTCGAAGCAAAGACCATAAACATTTTTACTGTTCCAGTTATTTATTGTATTAAAACTTAATTCTTTTGTTTTTAGCTGATTTTACATAGATAACATCGTGTTCAATTTTCAAATTGTCTTTTAATCCCGTAAGATTTCCTTTTTCACTTTTTAATCCCGAGAGAACTAGCAGTAACTTTAGCTCCAAATGTTTTGGGATGAAACCATCGTTTTTTGAGTAGATGGGATGAAAAAACCACTTTTGTCTATGCCTCAAATGG
This sequence comes from Acrobasis consociella, assembly GCA_963555685.1. Lineage (NCBI taxonomy): Eukaryota > Metazoa > Arthropoda > Insecta > Lepidoptera > Pyralidae > Acrobasis > Acrobasis consociella. The sequence continues at coordinate 5,183,180 of OY743106.1, forward strand.
TTTTCAAAAACTCTAAAGCACGGCCTCTGCGGGAATACCTAGCCTTAAATGTGTCCAATCGCTCTCGTCATTTTTGGTCCAAGCACAATAATTATTTTACTGAAATAATTAATTTTTATGTGACTGTAATTCTACTTTTTTAAACTAAAAAACTCATTGAACCTCATTACATGATACCTAGATGAACCACGCTAGGAATTAATTGGCCATGTGATGAAGTCATACTGAACAAGCTGGCCAGTCGATACTTAGTGACTAGTGTCGTGTAGTGGTTTGAAAATAGTATTTTATACACATAAAAATTAAAGTGTGGTTTTCGTTTTGGTTTTTACTGATTATATTTATGCATTAAAAAGCAACAACTGAGTTTAACTTCCATAGCGCTTATTATAATACGACATAATAAATACTAATAATACTTTATTAAATACAAAAATATTATAATATTTAAAATGTACATAGCACACAGAAAAAGACATTAAAATGTTCAATGGGCGTGGGTGGTCTTATAGCTTATAGCGATAATTTCTTTCAGACAGCTGATGTAGAGAAGTGAAATGCTGCCATTTCCCATAGAAGTCTGATAGACAAGGTCTATGTTAAAAATAAGTCTATCTATGTCAAACATTTTAGTCCTGCTCTCTAACACTACACGGCCTCTGTGCGGGCACTTGCGAGCACGTGTGCAGTGCGAATTGCGTTGAGACGTAACTTGGGCGTCGCATCGTGTGAACGGTGGGTAGAAATTGTGTAAAATGCTATTGTTACGAAACTGGGTTCGAGATTTGGAGAAAAACGCCAAAGTTCGTATGAGGGTTTTTATTCACTACGGAACCCAAAGGTTGACACGTGAAGATGGTCTTCCTGATGTCCAAGTCCAAGTCGCGTAGCATCTGAGGTCCAGGTATCTCGCCAAATTAGTCGCAGGTACTTCCACTTGTCGCACTGAGGTAGGTTTCCTTCGCTTCGGTTCGCTTCGAAGTTATCGCTTTCGTAGCTCATACTGAACTGGCGGGACGTGCACTCGATTGCCTTTTTATAAGCGCCGATACAGCAGTCTACATTATTCTCGAATATTCTCATATTTTGACGAATGTATTTCGATTGACGGGAAACATCGAGACGGTATGTGTGTGTGAGTGCGACTAAGCCGACGACCATTCAAAGATCTCTAGCCATTATGCTATAAGAATATAAGGCCTAGTTTCGCTTGCATTATCCTGACGTCTTTTTTATACCGTTCCGCTCGCAAACATTCCGAGTCTATCTCGCCAGCAGAGTTCTTGCTCGTAAATATTCTACATTTATCTCGTTAGCGACACTATGTAAGCGAATAACATAATGAAACTTAAATTGCACGGCGCAACTTGCACTCTGTAAATACCCAACTACATTTTAGTACGACAGCATAAAAACTTCGTTATATATTTATATATTTATTTTTTTCTCATGTTACATCCCATTAATATGCAATGTCATGGGAAACGGAATATTTCAGCAGGGGCCCATTTTTGAAACGGTATTAGTCCAGGGGCTGTCATGTTGTACGTGTTTGCCGTGACAACAAGAGTATTACAAGACTTATATTGTTTTTAGAGTTTTAAATTGTTTATTGTGTCACCACGTTAACCCGCAAAGACCCGGACGGCATTAAAATGCCCACGTTCATCGTCTTTCTATTGTGTCTGGTATTGGCGGTTGCGAATGGGTTAAAGTTCAAGACACAATCAAAACAATCCTACAATTAGCAAAATTCCATATTTACGAGTTATATGTTTTGTAAGCACACGGCGCGATCGGTTGAAAACACGTATAAACTCGTTCGCAGCCGCGCGCTCACCCGGCTGGTGCCTCGTTCTCTCTCCCCGCACCACACCGCAGTCACCGCAAGCATCCCGCTTCACGACATGTTCTCGCGTATTTTCAATCAAATATTTTTTGTTTTAAGTAAGACGTTAATGTGTTTAATTTTGATGAAAATGTGATTATTGTACACAAAAAGCTATAATTAAACAAAAATAACACAGTTACTATTTCTGGCTACTGAGAAAAACATCAATTTTAAAACATTAAAAAATGATGTTTAATTTTGGTCTTTAATGTCTAAAAAGACACAATATAGCTTATAAAGATATAAACATTATGGTTATCATTTTGGCTTAACTAGATATCGAGATCAGGTGAAAACTGTGAAAAAAAATGTATAAACAAAAATGGGGTCAGTTTAATTTTGCTATTAAGTGATCGCATTTGAATGCACCTAAAAATTAAACTAACAAGGTCTTTGGTTACCTATTATGCTTTTAGGGAAAAGTTGAGTAGTGTACAAAATCTCACGATTTTTATATTATACGGTTGCGACCGCGGATTTTTTACTTAATATATCTCATTAATATTTGATACACAATATTGATATCCGATAAAATAATAAAAACAACGAGTTTATGATTTATGTCCAGGTAAAGCTATTTTTATTGGTCTAATGTCAGAGGCCTTTAAGATGGTTTAAAAACTCTGACACTAGTGTTAATCACTAACACACACGATAAGAAGAAGAAGAAGAAGTTTACGCATACTCGCTAGTTTGGAAGCTGAGCAAATTTACTGGTGTACTACACTTCTCTTCAAATTTTAGTACTGATTTATATTTTTTGATTAAAACTAACGTGAGATCCGGATGAAGACCTCCGGATGAAGTCGAAACATGTCGGTAGTAGCTGACTCTATACGTGAGTAACCCGTTCACTGAATAAAATACTGATTTATTTGTTTACTCTGGCAACTATTACAATTCTTTCCGTAAGCAGCCAGATCGATCGGATTTAACAAACATTTGCCAGACGCACATTCTGTAAAACGAGTACATGTGTCGTGTAAAAGCCGATTAAGGAAATAGGCGAGAATTATGTTACCTTTACGCCCGCCATCATGCAAGCGTGGCCTTTGGGTCTTACGGCACTCGGCTCTGTCTTCCCCGTTAGAAATAAAGAGGTGATAACGTATCAGACTCGGTAAGAATTAGTTTTCTGAAAAAAATAAATTTTTTGTACAAGCATTACCTACTAACCTAAATGAAATAAGATGGAGTTGCGTCGTTTTATTACTGAGTTCAATCGACCACCTTTCGCCTCCATGAACAGACCTTAGGCATCGTCTACCAAGGAGTGCTCGTCAAGACGAGTCCTACTCAATGAGGTTATGTTGTTTTTATAACTGACTTCCGTCGAATATCACCTGGCTCCATCATCAGAAAACTCATTGACTTCATAATATTGTATTATCATCCGACTTACACAAGTATACAATATTTCAGCTACATCGATTTAAATCGATATTGGTTGAAAAATGAGTTGCAAGATTTTTACTAAACAAACATTCATACAAGATACATTGCAAGTTAAATAAAAGCTTGTAAAAAAAAGATTTTTTTTTAAATATTTCTACGTACACTAATACCAGCTGCTAGATTTTAAATCAATTTAACTGTAGTTCAGCAAAAGTTGGAAACTCAAACCGCACCAGGAATTTAGAACTGTGATAAAACTTATGGAACGACGTTATTACTAGACTGCGCTAAAATATTAGTTTTGACTCTACGAATGTAAATATTGCTAAAGGAATGTAAAAAGCACTTAGGAAAACTGTGCATAATGCTAATGTAGAGTGCTCTGTGCTTTGATGATAACAACATACAATTTTGAAAAAATCTCGCATAATGTACGAACATAATTGAACAAATAATTAGAATAAGTTTATTTTAAAAGAAAAAAACACTAAAATTAAATTTTAATATAAAAAAGTGAGTTGCGTGGACACTCGGTCGGAACAAAGTTAAAAAATTTAAGCCCGTAAAAAATCCAAATTCCCGCCCCTAAAAAGTTCGTGACGGAAAAATCCCTTTTTTTCGCCCCATCCGCCAAGTCCGTACCAAAACCGCAAAAAAACACTATTAATAATAATAATATATATAATAAATCTTTTGTTGTCCATATAGTTTAAACACATTTGATTACAATAAATAAATTAAATTAAATAAGTTACATACTGCATTAAAATTAAATAAAAAATAAAATAAATAAGTACATTAAAATTGCCGAACTCGTTCTTGAGGCACTGGCGCATGTACTTGCATCCAGTCCATTATTTCAACTTTGACACTTTGACTGTTAAGGGCCGAAATTGAAGAGCACGTGCAAAACGCATGAGATCTGAGAGATGAGAGTATATTTGCAATTACGTACAACAATTCATTGGAATACTAATCGGCCTCACATCTTTAATTACCAAATAATTTGCTTCAGCAAAGAAAAAGTCATAACGTTTCACGCCTGTTTCCCAAAGGCAGAGACTAAGGATCTCAACCTAGATCCTATCAATGTTGCCTTCGCACCGCTATATAAAGTGGTATAATTAGTAACATAGATATTAAGCTTAAGCGGCTAATTTCCGAGGTAACCCGGTCGGACAGTGGTTACAAATGGTCGCAAATGAGCGGCCATTTCGCGCTACAGCCACATGCTATCTAGTCAAAAGCTACCATCGCTAGCCTTTGTTACTTTTACTATAGCTACTTACACATTATGTATATCTACTTATACAAAATTTTGCTATATTGACGTTTTGAGGTTACCGGCAATTGACCGCTATTGGGATTGGGACCGCGACTAGATCCAAAAATTTTAATATTTTTCTCCCGGAGACTGGGGCCACTCATAAATTAAACCTGGGAGGTAACTGGCAACTGGGACCGCAATTTACTTGGACCGCGGTCCCAGTTGCCGGATTTAAAAATATATATTTTCCTCCCAACGACTGGGGCCACTCATAAATTTAAAAAAAACATTACAGTCAAACGAAAAATAATTGAAAAAATATTTTTGTTTGAATAAAACAATAGCTTTTTTAAAAATATAGAAAATTTTAAATCTGGCATCTGGGACCGCAGTCCTAGTAAATAGCGGTCCCAATTGCCAGAAACCTCCCAGGTGAGGCAGAGAGTTTAAACAGTGTTTCACCATATGGCGATCGGTTTTGGGCTAGGCGCTAGGCTGGGGCTATTTCGAGCCAGATTAGCCCGATTGTCTTCTTCTCCGCCGCAACACTACGCATGCGCCGCCAGGTCTGCTTGGGACGCTTTCGTTTGCCCTGAGGAGTCCTCTCCAGGGCTTACCTCGGTATTTCTATATGCGCTTTCGTTTTTAAGTATCATGCGCCCAAATAAGCCATGGACAGGCCAATCCATGTCCATTTTCGACGCATGAAAGATCATGCGTCGAAAATGGACATGGAAATGTCAATTGACAAGCTCTTGCTTGTCAATTGTCAATTGACGCGCCAATCAGTGGCGTTCGTTGGAGATCCTCTCAGGTCAGAAAATGTCAAGTATTTACCGCAAGCCACGATTTAAGAAAACTTGAATAGGCTGCGATTTAGCTATCACAGCTTACTAATTGTTTCAAAGATTTCGAATAAAAACGAAATACGAAACGTCACCACCAAAAGAGATATGAAACCCTTATTCCGTTTTCGTAACTATTTGTCATAACTTCTACGAAAACAGAAGTTTATATAGGCAACAACTTCGTTTTGATTCGCTTAGTTTCAGTTCTTTTCACACTTTTTTTTTTAGAAATATAGCATAAACACTAAATTCCATAAAGACGATTAGCAAAAAAGGCGGCATTTCGTTATTATAACTACTTATAGAGCAATAATAATAAGGGCATGGCACGGAAGGCCTTTTTACTGATATCCAGTTACGTATCACCGAGAAATATGAAGTAATTGCCTAATTTTGTAAGTCACGACAACATAGTCACAGTTTTTATTTTCATAGCGGAAAGCAAATGGAGTGTGAAATTTTTTGTATTCAAAATTGAAATTGTGTTTTGCTCGCGACGTCTTTCTAAAGCTATAGGTAGTTTTTAAAAATAACTGAAATCGTGCACGATCTCCGCCAATGTAAACTCGAATATTTCAGACTATCCAATCCGACCGGTATGGCCTGACTTAGACGAACGAAGCAGGGCAACGTATTGGAGAAACGAGCGTATTGCTCTTTAAGGGTCCTCCCCGCGCTAGCGACCTTGAAAACACAAAAAAAATAATTTCTCTTTCTGTAAGTGAGATTATCAGAAACCCTCGTACAACTTTTTAGCTAGTATCCTTAAGTTTCATTAGAACCTCGAAAATCATTGAAATAAAATACCCTGAATTTTCCTTTGCAAAAAATACTAAAAACGGCCATTTTTGACTCTTTTTGTAAAGGTTTCTAAACCGGATAGTATTTCAATGACTTTCGAGGTTCTAATGAAACTTCAGGATACTCGCTAAAAAGTTGTACGAGGGTTTCTAATAATCTCACTTACAGAAAGAGAAATTAATTTTTTTGTGTTTTCAAGGTCGCTAGCGCGGGGAGGAGCCTTAAGTATGGATTAACATGTGTGCCGATATGTGTACTTACATCAATAGCCATTGCAAAAAATTGGTGCCTTTTCTTTTTAGCGCGGCGGTCAACCATTTTTTGGATGCTTGTACAAAAAAATACAAGAAGCAATATTTGTTAAGGAATTATATTTGTGAACTCAGTCGGGACGGAGTTATATCGTCTCGAAGATGAAGAAAAATATATTTTTAATTAATTGAATTATGGACACCATATATTTTCTTGACCTAGTCATGCTATGCTAGCTATTATATTAGATGATTATTGTTATGACACATGATTAAGTCACGATTACAAATGTTTGCGATATTTTTTATGTAAAATTAAGTTCCCTTGCAGTGGTTCTTGGCTATGTTTGATGAAAATCTAAAAAAGATGAAAAAAAGATAAAAGTTACTAACTTATCGTTTCTCCGCCTATCACTAGATGGCATTTACATGAAAACTATTGAAAGACGAGGGCTTTTTTAATTTGACTGGGAAATAATTTCGTTGTGAAGAGTAGCAGCTGATATATTCTAAATTTGATTATTTTTTCTCGAGCAATAAAATAAAAAAATCTTGTGTTTATAAATAATAAATAATTGGTTCCCCCGACGTGGAATGCAATATCAGCAATTCCTCGCCCGCTGTAACCCAGCAGTTTGTTCAGTTAAACATCCTGCAATCCTTTCCTGCTTCATAATAAATGCGCGTTATTTCCTTGCGAGCAGAAATATTTTTGCTACTAACAATTTAAAGTCAACGGCAAAAATCATTTACTTTATCTTATTTTATATTTATCTTTACACTTAGAAGGACTGTATGAGTCTAAACGATTCAAAGTTATCTCTTACATACCTAATAAAGTTAATAAATTACTTTGGTATGTCAGAAAATATATAGTCATTATTATCATCATCGTCAGGTCTTTTAGTTTCTACTGCAGGATCACGCCCCTCTCTGAACTACCAGAGCTATAGTTGTCCAGACAGCCAGAGGATTTGGCCTACACCCTCCTCGCTGGTCAGACGAGTTGGAGAGGTATCATTGATGTTTAACTTTGTTTCGCTTGAATTTTCTAAGTCGCCTTCTACGACATCTATGAGATTGGAGTGGCCCTATTCTACTCTGCTGGAAACCACACGGCAGAAAATATAGTATTTGTTTATATTTAAATTTAGTTATCTTCTCTAATATTTAGACACTGACTTTTCCGAAAGGCCGGTAAGGATTTAGTTTAGGATTTTGGTCCAATAAAGTTTTAAATGATACTGAATCTTTCATTAAATACTCCATAGGTACTCATTTATTTTCGTATGTAAATAGTGTTTATCAAGTGTGAACCATGAACCATAAAAAAGTTTTAGCCATTAAACTGGCTCCTAAATCAAGAAGTTATGTAATTTGGACCTAGTTGCCGACAACACTGTTTGCCATAAAAACATGCCATTCCTACTGGCACGAAAACAAAACAAATATTTTGATTGGTCAAAAATATGAGTGAGCTAAGCTGCCAACTAATTTCGCAACGTGTCATCTATATTCACATCATCATTATATCACGGAAATTCCACTGCTGAACATACGCTTCCCCCAAGGATTTTAAAACGACCGATTGGAATCGGCCTGCAACCTTGCTTAGGTCGTCCAACTAAGTGTGCTCGTTTATTATGACACTTATTTAATACATCATTCAATCACTGGTTAGATAAAGCCGCAAAACCCAAAGGACACGTTGAGGAAGATTATGGGCCCAAGATTTGTGTGATCTGTGCTTATTTATTAATTGCCTTAAAATCATCGATATACAACACGGGACGGACATTCCCGTAATAATCGAACCACGGGCTAGATCAGACTATAATGTAATTAAAATTCGGCTATTTTATACGAAAGTGTGCAGCAGTTCTACAGCAGTTTCTTTTTCGTTTTTGACTGTTATTTTATTATCATTATACTATAGTGATCTAGTATAACTGTGGTTCGATTTATTACGGGTGTGTTGCTTCCACGTGGTATGATAATTTTGTTTGCTATTGCCACAGAGTAATAATACTACTACACACTATTGCGAGAATAAGAAATGGTTATACGTCACCCTATACTCTATAGGAACTCCATCTATCCCAGCTCAGTATATGTGTGTATGTTTCCACATGAAATGTGTACAGTAGAGGTCGTAAAGCAAGAGATTGACAAGGGTAAATTAATTAGTTTATTTATTATAATGTAGAACTGATTAGAATGCATAAATTACAAGTACTTAGATGTTATTAGAATGAGTGGTGGAAGAAGAATGATTCAGAATTATGAGGAAGAATTGTGTCTGGATTCTATTTGAACGATGACTAAATTTAAAGATAAAGAAATGATAGAGAAAAGAAGAGGGCAAGAACATGAAGAATTTAGTTTATTGCAACATCGTAACAGCCCAAATCTTCAGTTATAATAAAAAAGGACGCATTGCGGCTTCTACAATCCACTTGCCCTAACGTTGTATGTAGACTGCCGTCAGAGCAGTAAGATTTGAATACTGTGATGTGGCTATATGCTCCAGACTGGCAGGCTGTCGGGTAAACCACAAGTAGGCCGTTTCAAGGGCAGCCAGCCTACTTGTGTAAAGTATCGAATCTTGGGCTTGTGGCAGAATTTACTTTATATTTATTTTACCAATAATGAGTATTTTAGACCTGATCAAGGTCGCTGGAGGGCTCTGGATACAAGCTGCTCTAGATCGGTCATTTTGGAAATCTTTGGGAGAGGCCTATGTGCAGCAGTGGATGTTATGCGGCTGAAATAATGATGAGTATTTCAGACCATACAATTTGTTATGTTTTAATAAATTAAAAAGTAGATGCCTTTATCCAGCTTCAAAAATCTTACACCCACGGTTGGCAACTTACACACAGGAAAAACGAAATTATTTAGCGAGGATTTATTTTTTAGATATTGTATTCTGAAATATAAATAATGACAGCTTTATTGCCCTGGCGGCTGCACTTTTCTATGTAAATGCCGTTTATTATTTTTTTGTTTTTTAACTGATATTTTAATGTCATTAAGCTATAGTGGTCTAGTATAGCCCTTGGTTTATAAATACCTGGTGTATAAATACCTGCAAAATTATAAAAGTTTCTTAAGGCCATACCCAAATTTTCCAGGGTCGAGTGGCCATTTGATTTGAAAGTGAAGCTTTTCTACGCACATTAGCTAAAAGTGGCCGTTTTTCGCAAATGTGCGTAGAAAAGCTTCACGTTCGCACTTGAAATTATAAACAGTATTTCATAAAATTGTTAAAAAGGTTATCTAGGGTTTGACCAAGACGAAATTTTAAATGATATCACCGTTTTCTTTCAAATGATTTATTTTAAATGAGGGCGCCACTGGACCCTGGAAAATTCAGGTAGCCCCTTAAATAACTTGCTCTCGCCCATTTCAACGAAAATTACATCAATTACAGTACTTTTAAACTGCAAAAGTAAAAGATATCTAAGCGCTTTTGCTCACGATTTATGAGATTAAATAAAGTCATGAAGTTGAAACCTCCTTATCTCGTACACCGTATTTCCCCAAAAGAAGTGCCTTTGTTTAGAAAAAGCTATTATTGCCCACGACAAAGCTTCATATGAAAAGCTTGGAGCCCACTGGGCACAATAAACGCAGCCTCTGATGCGACTGAGTGGTGACAATTGGTGTTCCCATTTTCTCGCAATATCCTCTGATTGAGGCTTTAAAGGGATAAAAAACTAGATAAGCCTTTATTTTTAAGGTTGGGTTTTTATCTTCTGCTATAAATCGCTGCAACTTTAACCAGATTTTTCCTTAGTAATAAATTTTTGTCCGTAAGATGTTTTAAAATAATAGAACTTTGACTTAATATCTTTATCAATAACATTGAGTAGACGTGCATATCAAGGTAATGAAGAAATCTTTAGACTATTTAATGCAACCTGTGATTCTTCCTTCTTCACCATACAAAGTGTAAATTTACAGTTGTAACATGGATACGTAACTTTGCATAAAAGAACAATATTTATTTAATCATAGATAACTTTTTGTATGAGATATTTGATAAACTCCATGTATCTACCATATCCATAAGATTTACATCAAAGCAACATGGCAAAAATATTATTTTCATATCACATTTGTTTCGCGTAAAATTTTTACTTCTGATTTCACTTTGCCGGACCTTATTGGTACTTGTAATGTAAAAGTATGGCTTCAGAAAAGGCAAAGTAGGTCTTTAAACAATTCTCAGGCCGACCGCATATGAAGATATTTTCTGTCAGAATATTTCTGTCACGCCTTTAATTTGTTTTTATTTTTATAATATAAAAAATAAACTTTATCTTCCGGACACGTATTTTCTGCATTCTTTGAATCCTGCATTTAATATATTATGTATGCCAAATTTTCCCTAAATTCCTTCCTGCATGACCTGCAAGATAAACTCTGACGTGTCTGAAGATTCCAAGGAAGTTCCTCGTGAATTTATAATAAAAAGTTTTACATTTTCCCGTCTTCCGAGGAATTCTTTCGTCAAAGGTTAAAGTTTTAAACGCGTGGAATTTCTAATATATTTTGATCCTTCATCCATAGTACGATATCTTTATGGTACCTGTTGAATTTAAAAGATGTACCGATTATTTTTATTTTAAACTTTTAGGTTTAGATCCAACAAAAATGTTCGTGCTAAGTACTATTTACATAAGTAAATCATCTTTTATTAAACAAACAAGATATAAAATATAAACTTTAGAAATACCACAATGTTTGTGTTCGGAAGTAAAAATAATTTTCGCTAAAATATTCGATAAATTGGCAATAACCCAAAGCAGAGGTTCAAGGTCGAAAAAAGAAAGTAGGATGTAGAAAGATTTATTTGACGGCCAAGTTACAATAGTTCAATAGAGGGACAGCCCATAAAGTGAATAAGTTACGTCTAGTTTTGTTTGCTAATGCTATGGGATGATAAATTTGGAATGATATACCGTCCTTCCGATCATTTGTTACCTCGACTTTTCCGCAGAGTATTTTTGTGTTTCATGTTGCCATTTCTCTGTTCCTTTTGAGGGTTCCGTACCAAAACGGGACCCTATTACTATGCTGTCTGTCCGTCTGTTTGTCACCAGGCTGTATCGCATGAACCGTGATAGCTAGACAGTTGAAATTTTTACAGATGATGTATTTCTGTTACCGCTATAACAAAGAAATAAACTGGGAGAGAACGCTCTTAGCGAAACAATTTTAATTGTGGATCAATAAAGGTTTAATAAATAAAATAAAACAACAAAAGCAGAATAAAATAAATATTTAAGTGGCTCCCTTACAACAAACGTGATTTTTTTTGAATCCTTGCAATCGTTGATGCGTGATTTTTCTAGCAGAGATTTTTTGAGCAGTAATACATGTCAGAATATTTGACATGTATTACTGTAGTACCCAGATGTAGTATAAAAATATATTACTTTATACTAAAATTAACGCTTGGAAAAGCTTTTCTTAATTTTATTTTAAGATATATGTGCACAAGTTTACACATCGTATGATCCTTACTAAAAACAAACATAAACTTTCATCGTAAGTAAAGTTACCATCATGATGGTGAGTAACATGTCTTGGTGCTAGTTACTAAACATATTTATTATAATTGGCCAAGTGCGTGTCGGGCCACACGCAGTGAAAGGTTCCGTAAATCTGGATGCTGACGATAAGTTCACGCCATTAAAAATAACTAAAAAGAAATTATTATGAATTTATTATATTATAATAACTATATGAAATTTCCTCCTCGCCTGCTGCGCAGCTAAGCTTATAAGCGAGTTTAGAAATAGGGGCATCCATTGAAGGTTTGAATCAATTGTGATTCCCAAGAAAGAAGTCAACATTGACCTGCCTCACGTTAGAAAGACTTGACACATAAAAGTAATCCAAATAAAATATCTAATAACATACCGTCCAAGAATTAGCAGAAATATTTTATACTATGTAATTAAATAGTGTTTCCGAACTAAAGTTAGCAACTGGCACAGTTCGCAAGTTGTTCGTAGTTCAGTTATATTATAACTTATAAGTTTTCCAGGAACGTTCCGCTCACATATTTTCAAAACTTTAATTTTAAACTTTAAACTTATTATGGTAGCTATAGGTGGTATATTTATTTCAAAATCTTATAGTATCTGTAACTTTTGATTTAACTTTCAAGACAAAACACATTTTGTATTTAAAATCTATTTCTTCGTGTATTATTTTAACATACCTATAATTTAGATCTAAATCTAAATCATTATATTTGGGATATATTTAATTTAAGGAACTTTTTTTACGTTTGTCTTTGTGGTTAACTAAGTTCAGTAAACCACTGCAGTGCGCCCGCCAAGTCGAGCAAAAGCAAGCAAACAAGGGCACAGCCGTAACATATAGCAACGCAGTCTTTTACACCGTAAAAAGTTTTAAGATTACAATCCATATAATAAACCAAGCCAATTATTTCTTTCTTTTTCCTTACCTTATCCCTCAACTTTACGTGGGGTCGGGACAGCATGTGAGTCTTTCCCATTTTTCTCTATCCTTTGTCAAGGCACTTGTGTCATTCTTTTTGTCCATATCGTCCTTAACGCATTCCATCCACCGTTTCTTAGGTCGTCCTCTGTTTCTATATCCATTAATATTTAAATTTAGCACCTTTTTCGTAACGTGGCTCTCCTCTTCCCTCATTATATGTCCATACCATCCTAGTCTATTGCTTCTTAACTTTTCCGTTATTGGAGCCACCTTTGTAAATAAACCAAGCCAGTAAAAATATAACAAACATAGCAATGTTTTTTATATAAATTCTATGGATAAAGATACTGAAATGTCACAAGTTATCGTCTTAAAGCAGATATAGCAAACGGCTGCATGCCTATTGATTCTCCTTTGTAAGGATTCCACAGTCGTAAACGGGGCTAGGATCGAGTGACAGTATTACAATTAGACCTCGTCACTTGCTTTAGCTTGCTTTAAATACAAATTTTACTCAGCTCTATTCAAAAATGTTTAATTGTGCCATCGTCATCATCAGATCTTTTTAGTTTCCACTGCAGGAGCACGACCCTCTTTGTACTACTAAACCCATACTTGGCCAGAGCAGCCAGAGGATTTGGCTTACACTCCCCACGCTGACCAGACGTGTTGGAGAGATCCTATTGATGTTTATATGCTTGTTTAGCTTTTATCTCCTAAGTCGCCTTCTACGACGTCCACGGGAAGACTTGGAGTGGTCCTATTCTACTCTGCCGGAAACCGCATGGCGTGTTTAGTAAATAGGTTTAATTGTGTAATGCCATTTAACTCTGAGAACTTCCGACCTATGTTTCAATGCACTTTAGCTACAAGCAGTTACCAAATAAATCGATAGATTCCAAATTTCCCCCTTACTCTCGGGCACCTATTTTGCAATATCAAAAGACGACACTGTTCATTGCAAAATTAATGTTTCTAGGAACACTAATTGCATTATTTACTGATATACGACTTTAAAAACTACAAAGTTGTGTGTCGTCTAAAGAGGCTTTAACGAGATGGTCAGTCCAGTCACACCATTTTGAAATCAGTTCCGCTAGTTCTTGCAGTAATCTCGATGCTCGGCTTCCGACATTATAGTGACGATGCAAAAAGATAACTTCGTGCCGCCGAGGCAGAAACTTCTCGATAGTTATTGATTGATTTACTTTTCTTGTTTCTTTTTCACTTTATGATAGATGGTAAACAGTCCAATGTTTCGTGAAAATCGTTTCAAATTCAATTTAAAAGGTGCAGAAGCGCTTTTATAAGATCGTACTGTACCTAGCGTACGTTTATTAAAATTTTTAAACTTCATCATTCATCATCATTTCAGCCGCATAACGTCCACTACTGGACATAAGCCTCTCCCAAGGATTTCCAAAATGACCTATCTAGAGCGGCTTGCATCCAGCTCCGACCAGTAACCTTGGCCAGGTCGTCAGATTACCTTATGGGTGGGTGTCCTACGCTTCGCTTGCCATTCTTTGCTTGTGGTCACCATTCGAGAACCTTTTTGCCCCATCGGCCATCGGTTCGTCGCGCTTTTACACTTACATCAGTAAATTTTGAAATCGAAATAGAAGTATTCTGAGAATTCTGATACATTTCTAATTACCTATGCGGGCTTGGTACAATGTACAGGAAATAGTCAAATAAACATCTGAATTTAAAACAATGAGAGTAGGCTTGCAATTGCATATCCTATAACTAATGAAGGAATAGTCATGAAGTCATGAGATTCATTTAAAGAGGTTTTTCAAAGCTGTGGTCATTTTAAAAGCATTTTAGGGCCGATGGTCGATTATACATTAGCAGTAAAGTAAGGAAGGTGCTGACTTAGGAGGCCATACTGACCACAAATCTGCGGTTGGGTTTCGACGCCTGCCAATGTCCCACTTATGAAATTGGCGTTTGAACTTTCTTTTACATTCAATGTAAAATTAATTTACAATATATAGGTATAGTAAGCAACAGCTAAAGAAACAAGAAAATCTACAAAGATACGTCGTATAGGCTAGAAGCTGCTGTTTCGATTTTTTACTACAGATTTACTACAAAACGATAAGACTGAACATAAAAAGACGGACGAGAACAAATCTTAAATTCAAATCTTGCTATTTTACAACCAAAACTTTATCACTGTTCAAGATGTCCCATCTGCTTGTGAATGATGAAAATCCTTGCGCTTTCATCTTCAGAATACTCACTACAGCAAATCTGTCGCTTTGTATTGTTACAAAGAGACTACCTAACGTTAGTAAATAAAATGGTTAGTCTAAGAACAGACCTTATTTTCCAGTAATAAAGCCGGTTTTAAAATGCCAGATATCCCAGAATATGGTCTTAAGAACCGTAGTAGTTATAGCAATATGGATTTCGTATTTTATACAGCAATTTGAGAACAAGAATAGTTCATTCAGACAAACCATTGGACATAAAGTGTTCTGAGCATTTTATAAAATTAGATGGTCTACCTATTCTCAGACCAAAATACATATATAACTATTAGATACTATGTATCTCAATCAAATAGCGTTCCGAATTCACACTACCCATTTTAGATATTGACAAAAGATTCCATATAAGTTCATCCTCGATGATTCCCTATACAAATCCCTTACCCAATCCTACCATAATAGGTCCTCATAACGTATAGCTATCGTCTCCAACAATAGTCCACAACGAAGGCCATTCCTGGAGCTCCACAAATATTGGCTATTGAGATCAATTTGCCCTTAATTCGATTTGAATGGATGAAAGAACTTGGCTGAGACGCTGATTTCCTATTGATTATGACTGGGAGGACCAAATATTGACTTTGTTGATGAAACAAAGATAGTTTGGACAAAAAGATACGATTGATGCTGTTTGGAGATGGGAATCGATATTATGACTATACGTAGAAAAGGTAAAAATCTTTGTTCAGAATTTACATCTAAAATAATTTTCTTAAAATTATTGCAATGCAGTGCTTTTTTAAACTCGCCCACAAAATAATTCAGTGTGCAGACAGATATAGTAGTTAAAGCGCCTTTTGACATCTGTTTATATGTATACATATTATCACGTCTAATGTCTATGCCACGTCAGAGCATATTGGGTTTTGCGCCTCTAAGCAGATAGAGCCTAGGGCTGCAAGACTCAAAGACCTGTTTATTATTTTGCATCATAAAGTTTTGGTACGATATCGATTATCTAGTTCAAATAAATTATTTAGTGGAAACGTAATAACATAAATCAATTTATCTTTATTATGAAAATGTATTTATTTATTTAATAATTACATGTATCCATTGCTTTACCACAAAGGATAAAGAATATCCCTATTGGAGGTCGAAGATTGATTCTGTAATTATCATAACCAAAATACCACAGAAATGAATACCTCACCCTACCGAATAGGCCGAACTTTCCCATAATTAAACTATCCTACCTTGCAAGTAATCCATTGCAGTTTTAATTTGAACCTTCCGCCGGAAAATTAATACTAACCCCGTAACGGATTAAGATCATCTGAAAGCGTCGTTGTTCGAGAATAATTATCTCCAAGTGTAACAGAATTTGTTTGAAATCCGACGCGCTTTGTCCGTAAAATATTCCTTGCAATTTCCTTTACTGGAAAATAAACTTTAAATTAGTAAAGTTAGGGATCAAATTCGAAGCGTCATTTTTATTAATTAAGCTATTGACGGCTTTGATGGTGGGAATAAGATGCCCATAAATTAATTTGACTAGCAAAAGGATTTGCTCTTTATCGTCCGTAAAAAATGCAAATTCTGGTTTATTTTGCTACTTCTTCTTCTTTGCGTGTCGATGGATTTTTTCTTTTCTTTTTTGGGGGCACCATCGTGGTGACAGGATTAACCAGCCTAGAGTCTGCGTTGCCGACTCTAGCTGTTTCCAGGTGCGCCATGGGGAGGCTCCTATCATGCACCACTTACTACTCTAAACCTTTGCTACTCTATAAATATATTTTATTCTATATCAAATTGAAAATGACAGGAAATAAATGTATAATTAAAACGCATCTATTAAAAACGTCTATTAAATTAGTAAACTATATTCCAATCGGTTGTGTTTCTTTTCTTTATAAATGGATGCAATCTCCCATATATTTGCTGGTAATGCTATGTTAGCTGTTTGGGAAATTTAATTTCGATGGGATATAGGTATTAAGTTTTCAAATGTTTTTTTATTTCAATTTAACTCGAACAAACTCGTATTTCAGTGATGTGACAGTATCTAAGACTATCGCTACAATGAATGTCTGTTACGTAAGTAATATTTTGTTACAGATTTATTTATTCTTTTAAAATTTATTACTATTTTTTATGAATGTACCTTCCAAAACACTTACAGCATCATAAATATATTTTCTTCCGTCTTCGATCAAATATACCTTTGCATTAAGGATATGGTAGTACTTCTCGTAAGGAAGCCATCTATGCATCACTCAACTGCAATGTTTACATCGTATTTCGCAACATGTCCAGAAGAATATTTTACGACGGCACAGTACCAACTCAGCTCCTAATGTATTCGAGACATAATCGTAAAAGTCCCAAAGTGAATTAAATTACAAAATACTATTTATAATACTCCGCTTTTTACGGCAACCGTGTTTGGAGCGGAAATATTTTAGATGTAGGATAACGGCCAAGGTATTATAGGAGAATTCTTCGGAGATATATTTAGTTAATTGTTTGTCAAATACCGAAGGGGATGTTTAGAAATTGTCATCGTTGTTTATAGATCATAGACGCAGAAGCTTTTGTTGTTTTTGAAGAAATAACGCATTGAGGATAGGAATTGATAACAATATTGAAAATCTGTCATCAGAGTTTCACACCAGGCCAAGTTGTTTGTACAGCCAATTTCTGAATTGGTTATTTTTATTTGGTTTATCAAAATATTTTCGTATTCTATTTCTCTTGAACTTTGTCAAATACACATTCATCATATTTTGAAATTATAACCTTTTATGGGAAAAAAATCCCAAATGAAGCTGATGGGTATTTGTGTGATGATGGATGCATGTACCTGCTTTGAACAATTTTGTTCAAGCCGATTATTTTATTTGTTGCATGTTTTCTATGGAAACATTTTGTTCTTTTTATGATAAACTAGCTGCGCCGTCGAACCCTGTTCCGCCCGTTCTTATTCCCGGACCCACTCTCGGTCTCGGTCCCGTTCTCGTTCTCAAAAGAACCTTCCGAGGAACTTAAGAAACACACTAAAAAATCTGCCAAATTTGTTTATCCGTTCATAGAACGGATGAACAAATGTGACATTCATTTTTATTTATATAGATAGCTAGATACCGATTATCTTTCAATTGAGCTCTCAAGTTTCCGACATAACTCATCTGTCGGTCCATTTTCGACACCAATATCTATATTGATTGCTACTTCATCCTTATCTGCAGCTGTTCCATAATCACTACTATTTAGCTTCCTCCGAGCTCCTTAGATCTTCCCGAGCCATTACACCACATTAAAATAGAATAACAAGTGGTCTCAACGAGCCCTTCACGAAAACACATAAAAACTTAATGTTCCTTTCATAATTGGAAGTTGTTATGATATTTCTAATATAAACGATTTCTTTGATAATTGTGCCTTGTTTGGAAGAGACATGGTTGTTACGGTAAGAAAAAAAAATAACAAATCGTTCATTGTTTAAAAAATGAAGGAATTGGCTTTTTTTGAGTATGCAAACCCTCCAAAACATAAAACAGTGTGTTCTCAACAAATAATACCATGTTCACGATAATACACCACGTACACAGTCACGCTAAAAGTAGCTTTTGGGACATACGGCCTTGAGAGATGCAAGACCCAAAATGATCTGTGTACCCATCTAGGTAGGGAGAAAGATATGATAGCATGTATACCTTTTACTCGTATTAGTATTACCAATAAATCCGTTTAAAAGATACTCAAACAGGCTTTACAATAAATAAAGCATTATTTGAACCGCACGCTATCTGGTCGACTATATGTACTAGATGTAAAAAACAAACCAACTTCTAATTTCGAGTGAATAACGGTAATGGCTGGTATCACTAATTCCTATCTCCATATCAATCCGCTTCCTGTGCGTGACCCAATTCGCTAATTCCCGGACCGTCACGCACGGCAATTATGATGTCCACTGACTGACGGGCCGAAGGTCGACAAAGCCACAAAGAATGTAACTTAGAATAGTAGAAGTTTTGGTTGGAGTAAAATATTTTGACGGCGATAGTTTTTTCGTAAGGCAAATAAAATTATAATTTTTAAAACCATCAGTTTCTTTTACCATAGCCCCTGTTTTTCTGATTATGTCTAAATCTAAATACTGCTAGTCTAGAATCTCGTCACAATTTCTGATTCCTTTTTTCTACCAGTTTCCACCATCATAAAACAGTAATACCAAATGTGGTTGAGGATTTGACGTTTTTATTTTATCGATACATTTATTAAAACAATAAAAAAAATGTGTCTGAACATTAAATATCAAAAAAAAATTTGGGCAGACAGGATGAAGACATAAAGTAATTTTTTTTTTTAAATGTCTGTTTGTCTGTTTGTACAGTGTACACGCTAATCTCTGGAAAAACTGAACAGATTAAAATAAAACTTTTTTGTTATATAGCTGTTTAGCCTGGGCAACACATAGGGCATAATTGATTTTAGAAAATGGAGCACCTAATGTAGAACCATAATGGTCCAGCTAAACAAGAAATATAAAGATGACGCCTTAGGAAAAGTTATTCAGCCTGATAAGCATTTTCCGGAGGCATAAAGTCTACGCGAACGAAGTCGCGGGCTTCGGCTAGTTATAAATGAAGCCCTTTGATAAAGCCTTTTACCTCATGCAAGCAGACAGATACCGCTTTACCGGTTAACTTACACTCAAAGACCTTAATTATATAAATGTCCAAACATTTTTATAAAAGTCAAGAATCATAATTTAAAGATTAAATATCGTAGCGTGTAAGACAACATCTTATCTCCATAACTCCAGTGTATTAACACATTTGCATTTAAAAACAAACAAGTCATTATTTATTGAGTGGTATTCAAATGGGTACAGTCGACTGCATGTCTACTGTACTCACTTATAAAACATTTGGTGTCTAAATCTATAAAGTTAAAATGTTTTCATGCTTGGGTACACGTAATATGGTTGTACAGGCGTAACGGACTTTTGTCGGAATCTCAAATGTGTCGAAATGAGCTCCGATTTCAAGCTTATCCGGCTTAATCAAGTGTGAAAGGGTAGTCAAGAGAGCAATGCGCATCGATATGGTAGATCTAATAGATAAACACGGCTTGTTCATGTAGAATATCGGAGGTCGTTATGAATTTACAAGTATGGGTTTCAGTCAAGTCGAGCTTGTGTTGTACAATTTAATAAAATGTTAGGTAATATTATTTCTCTCAATCCAAATGGTAAAAACGTATTTTATTGAGTACCCAAGACGTTATGATATTGAAAGAAAGTCGCCAAACTATTATTTTTATCCGTATATAATACTTCAATTTGAATATTGTATGTATGTTCCCCGAATACTCGAAGACCTAGGCCAAATTTTTTGAAATACAGGGCATAGTTGGGTGGTCCCATTGAAAATTTATCAAAATTAGTCATGTAGTTTGGTGTTGGATTTGGTTTTTAGTAAAATTATTATGTAAATTGACAAAATTCGCATAGAAATCCTCAATTTTGACAGCAATTACCTACTTAATAGAGTATCTACGTATAACCATAAGACATTTTAAAGGAATGTCCGTCTCTTACAATAAGTTTATCTACCTCAATGAAGACAACTTGATACGGTCTGAAAGAGGCCACCCAAGAACTAAGTTACGCTAGACATTAATTTGTGAAGCAGTATTTACACATTGCTTTGTTAATTGAACTTAATGATCAACTATACATTTCCATAAACGAACGAACCCATCAAAGTTCTCCGAGTCTACTAAAATATGAATAATACGACGTTTTATGCAATGAGATATGTTTGACGACCTCCGTGGCGTAGTGGCCACCCAGACGTTCCGGGTTCGATCCCCGGACAGGGCAAGTTGGGAAATGGCCTTTTTGAAATTGTTCTTAGTCTTGGATGTTTATCTATATATGTGTTTGTTATAAAATATAGTATCGTTGAGTTAGTATCCCATAACACAAGTCTCGAACTTACTTTGGGGCTAGCTCAATCAGTGTAAAATGTCCCAATATATTTATGTATTTATTTATACCTATAACTCGAATACCTTTCATGGAAGATTTACTATATTTACTATTATTATACGTAAGTTTGAACATGAGCCAAATCAATCAAAAGTTTGCCGATACCTAGACAAATATATACTCTTAAAAATAAATCTTTCGTATAAAATAATACAATCTTACTAATATATATTTTTAGTAAACCCTTCATGGTTTTAGTAAAAAAGCTTAAAAGCTATTTCCCTCCAAGGCCTCAAAGGAAACTGGATAGTAGTTCGTGCCTAAAGAAACTCATTAATTACAAATTAACTATTCAAGATCATTCGCGAAAGCTCTTGGGAACAAAGCCTTGGTAACAGAAATTATAACAAAAGATAATTTTATGACAGGGAGTAATATTAATTACCCTATTTTCTAATTACTATTACTCAGCCTATCGCTTCGCATTATTCTAGTTTTTCCGATTAATCTCCACATTTGCTCATTATTATGTATCATAAAAGTTTCTTTATATGTTTTTAATCAGGCTTTTATTGGTGCATGGTTTGGAACAGCGAAGTACACAATAATAAAATACGGATGTAGACAATTTTTTTTTTATAGATTATTAAAAAGTATAGCATACGTATTCTTGTGATTAGCAAATAATTACAAAGATACAGTGAATTTAAATTTGCGTGACGTCATGATCAGCTACGATTTTTAACTAAAGATGACGTAAGTACCTAAATCAACCCCACTATAAAACTTCGAAGCGCTGTATGTTTGAAAGTTTTTACTACTTTGCTAAAAGAAAAAATATGGGTCCTTTATTTTTGGGTAATCTATTTGACGAACTAAAATAATATATTTTTTCCCAGTGCACATCCCTATTATAAAGTAAGGTTGCCTGCAATATAAAAGAAACTATAACCAAAATAACATAAACTTGGTTATAATACTTATTCATATAACAAAGATAATGTTTTGACTTTATTAATTGAAGCAATTTTTTTATATTAAATTAATTAAGTATATGACAACGTCGCTTGCTATTCCAACAATGTCATCTCATGGCTCACATGCAAGCTAACACTGGATGCACATACCATTCGTATATTTATACTAGCGGCTCTAGCGACTATAAAGACGTAACTTTAAAATGGTTTGTTTGTATCTATTAGTCATGTCGCCGTGGCCCTATAAATATGTCGCTTGTCGAGTAAAAATACATCTTATAATGACTCGGAACACAAACGTTTAAAAGAATGATCTGAGTATGAAGCTGACTGATGTATAGATAAAGATTTTGCGTTTGGTCATGGTTGCGTAGTAGCGGACTTCGGGCTCTAAAGCGTTACCGCTGAGGATGCAACCGGGAATACGTTTGGATGATGATAAGTCGCAACCAGGGTGCGAATAATTCATTTGAAAGCTCCTTTATAAAGTCTAAATCAGACCTCTGTTGGCAAAAGGCTATCCCAATTAAAAAAAGGAAGCTTACAAGTGATATATTTACAGAAAAATAAAATGAAAGTAATTTGTCATTATAAATTAATGTTTTTCTTTTCTTTACGTTTATAGGTACTCCGTATAAATCTAGAAAATAATTTACCTAAAAGATCAAAAGAGATCAGAAGAAAAGAATATCTATCAAAATCTTAAAATCTAAATTAGCATCACTGAAATATTATGTCTATTGATATGATCACGCATAATGTGACAATACTTAAATATTGACACAGAAAATATACAGCGTGACTTTTTACTCACCAGCCAAATTTTTAGAGGAAGATCAGTCTATGATACTTTACCTAAATACTTTATACGGTTTTTATAAAAAATCAATTCGCTCTCATATACAAAACCCATTTGACCAATCGTTGATTGTATAGAAAGCCGAAGACTTTTTTAATTTTTCGTTAATTTTTTACATGGAAAGTAATTCAGTATAATGGCCAGAACTGGCCCCACAACTTTGGCTGGTGGTTAAAAGTCACCCTGTATGAAGTAAGTTCATATCGCGGAAAATTCAAAAACAATATTTGATTTTATCCTACTTTAATTTATTGGAACGCAGCCAACAAACACGACCAAATTTTGTAATCTAACTTAAAGATCAACGGCAGTACGGATTTATCCTATTTCAGAAAAACAATGTCTCTCTAGATAGTAATTGGTACAAAAAACAAAAACGGGAAAAATAAGAATATTGTAGTCAAGCTGATAGTGTAAAAACAATATTATAGGTGAGATTGGATCAATTTGTATTTTTTATGTATATATTATTTATTTTTTATTTTATTTCAACATAGCTTAAATCCATCAGTACCTGGGTGACCGAGCTTAGCTCGGTCGGTTTCATCTCAAACATTAACAACTTTTTTTAAACTTGTCTAAAAACAGTGCAAAATGAAAAATAATATATAAACTTGAACATAAAACAAAAAACAAAAGTAAGTCACCGAGTGGGATTCGAACCCGTTACACTCTTTCTAGCGGTCAGCATCCTTAACAGCTGAGCTAAGCGGATGGCGGCCGCGGCGACGAAATTAGCGACCATATTCTACGTGAAAAGAAGAACGAATGAAAACTCGAAAACGCGCGTTTTCCCAAACATAAGACTAATCTAGATCGATTTTTTACCCCCAAAAACCCCCATATACAAATTTTCAACGAAATCGTTAGAGCCGTTTTCGAGATCACAGAAATTTATAAATCTTATACCTTTAAACGAGCAATTCTTGTATGTATGTATATTTATATATTTATTTATAAATTTCTGTGATCTGGAAAACGGCTCCAACGATTTCGCTGAAAATTTGTATATGGGGGTTTTTCGGGGGTAAATAATCGATCTAGATTAGTTTTATGTTTGGGAAAACGCGTGTTTTCGAGTTTTCATGCGTTTTTCTTTCCACGCAGAATATGGTCGCTAATTTCGTCGCGCCGACCGCCTTGATTTTAGCTCAATGGTTAAGGATACCGACCGCTAGAAAAAGTGTTACGGGTTCGAATCCCACTCGGTGACTTACTTTTTTTTATTTTATGTTTAAGTTTATATATAATCTTTTATTTTGCATTGTTTTTAGACAAGTTTAAAAAAAATTGTTAATGTTTAAGATGTAACCGAGCAAAGCTCGGTCGCCCAGGTACTAAATATATATACATACAAGAATTGCTCGTTTAAAGGTATAAGATTACAGTGTTAACCAATAAGACGGAGAAGCAATTAATTATTATAACACATTAAATACAAAGCCGTTACTGAAGTAAATGAGGTAAGGAACTCATGAGCATTATTTTATTTTTACCTATCTATCTATAATTTTATATGTCGATACCCTTTTTCCTCACAATAATTATGGCCTTAGGTTTTAGGGTCCTAAGCTCTGCCTGCTCCGTTCTTGGTAGACAGAGCCTAAGTAATGATTTACTTTAAAGACAATTATTATTGTTCAACCAATACTTTTATACGTGCTGATTAAAATGCGTCATAAAACATAACTAACCTTCAACTCAAAACATACAAATATAACACGAAACGAAACGACTACAAATATTGTGTTTATGTTTGTTTCTAGAATCCTTCTAGAATCCTATTTATATTATGTGAGGTGTTTGTATCATCATTTATGTGTGGTGTTTGTATCATCATAACACCACATTCAAACCCGCAGGAGCTAAGAAGTCAGAATTATTAAATAAATCCAACACGATATTAATACAGATTTATCGTCTGATGGAAGCGGCGCTCTGACTCCATATATCTTATAAGCGTTAGAAGTGGCACGCGATGATTTAATAATGGACAAGTTAGTTATGAAATAGTAAACAGCGATGTTGTGTCTGTGATGTGAATCTTGAAAAAACTCAGCGTCGCACTGAGAGCCATGGAGCGTGCCATGCTTGGCATCAGGTTGCAGGATCGGGTTCCCAACACCGTTTCCGACAACGTACTAAAGTACGAGATGTTGGCTCGACGGAGTGATAGCAGCTGGAGCAAGGCTTTAACCAAATGGTGGCTTAAAGCAGGGGAAAGAAGCGTCGTACATCCAGCAATGAGATGGGTTGACGACAGAGTGAAAATTATGGGTCACACCTGGTTTAGAGCAGCACAGGACCGAGATGGGTAGCGTGGAAGGGTGGCCTATGCTCAGCAGTAGGCGGAATAAGGACAGAGATAAGATGAGATCTTCATAAAGATTTAAGTAAGTAATTATCTTCTAGTTATCCACGAAAATATCTTCCAATAATAGTACAATTCCAGTTAATTATAATTACACGTTTATAGAAAAATTACTATAATCATGTAAATAGATAATGAAGGGAAAGAAGATACCTCCGGGCATCATCGTAATGACCTTGAAACTAATAATTATGTCATTATTAAATGTAATGATATTAACCGCTTTATACTTTATTCATGTGGGGAAAAGGTTACTACAATAAAAACTAGTACCTAGTTAATTTTAATTCCTTTTTGAGTGTGTGTGTGTGCTTAAGTAAAGCGTTCGTACTTACAGTAAATTCAGAATTTGTTTTTTAAAACTGGTTAAAAAAATATTATTTTGTTCAGTCCATCAATTAGATTATTCAAAAATAATGGACTCATTTTTACGTTTATTTATGTAGTAAACATTCACAAAGATACATCATCATCGAAGTTTGGGAGTGGGGGCGATTTACGTTTTCTTTCAGTAAAAATCGTAATCTAAATATAAAATCTTATAAAATATAAAATCTTCGTCATTATTTGCTAGTCAGAAAAAAAATACGCATACAATATTTTTTAATTATCCACCTAATGAACCAAAAACCTTGTAAAACCGTGTAAAAACCTAACAACATTTAGCAGCTTAATGTTGTTAGGTTGTTATAGAATTTCCGCGCTGCTGAAAATTCTTCAAATAAAAACTGGAACTTTCTCTCACAAAAAATAGAAGATATTGAAGTTACCTAAACAATAAATAACTTACCTTTCCTATCGCTCTGCGGTCGCCCTCAATACGATAACCTTCGACATGCACCGCATTCAATATTATTTTATGTTAGAACACAAATGAACGGGTTCGTGTGACATTTATTAGTAAAACTACACTATGGGCAGACAGACAGAGCCCAGGGACGAAAGACCAAGGGCAATATTTTGCGTGACAAAATCCTATCCTATCCTACTAATCCTACTATCCTCTTACCCTACTATCCTACTAATATTATAAATGCGAAAGTGAGTTTGTATATTTGTTTGTTTGTTACCTCTTCAAGCTTAAACTACTGAATCGATTTGGATGAAATTGGGTATGGATATAGTTTGAGACTCGGGGAAGGACATAGGGTACTCTGTATCCCGAAATTCCCACGGGGAGCGAAGCCCGCGGATACAGCTAGTAATATTATAAATGCGAAAGTGAGTTTGTATATTTGTTTGTTACCACTTCACGCTTCAACCACTGAACCTATTTAGATGAAATTTGATATGGATATAGTTTTATACCCAGGGAAGGACATAGGATAGTTTTAATCCCGAAATTTACTGTAAGTATAATATAATATAGACTAGATGTGCCCGTTGGCTTCGTTTCCCGTGAAAATTTCAGGATAAACACTATCCTATGTCCTTTCCCGGGTCTTAAACGATATCCATACTGAATTTCATTTAAGTCGGTCCAGCTGTTCACGCGTCATGGCGTGAGCAAGGGAAATAGGGATTCATTTTATATATATCGATATATACGAGATTGAGCTAGCCCCAAAGTAAGTTCCAGACTTGTGTTATGGGATATATAAAGATAAATATCCAAGACCCAAGACAATTTGAAAAAGGCCATTTTCCAACTTGCCCTGACGGTATATCTGGGTGGCGGGCTAGCATGGTGACCACTACGCCACGGAGGTCGTCATCCCTCGATCGCCCTCAAAACGTACTAATGGAAGAAGTAGAATCTACGTTTTAAGTGAAGAAGAGAATGTACTATGACCTAGCTAAAATCCCTAATAACACATTTCTTGTGCCTCTAGTCTTAAGAAAAAAGTTTGCCAGAAAATCAATTCAGCTTATTTTTCAGCTCTCGACACGATTCCCTGAAACAGACCTGACTCACTGAGGTATGAGGTAATATAAACTTAACGTCGATATAACAATTTATTTATTTATCCTAGCTATTTTTGCAACCTATAATGCTGCCGTGATGATGGCTGGTAACTAGTTTTAAATCGGTGTTATATCAAAACCAAGGTAAGATTGTAATCTAGAGTTAAGAATTGAAATCATCTTATATAAATAAAACAAACTCGTGTTAGTTAGACTATTTATAATTCAAAAACGGTTGGACCGATTTAAATGAAATTGGGTATGGATATTGCTGAAGAACCGTGGAAGGACATAAGATAGTTTTTATTCCGAAATTTCTACGGAGAGCGGAGCCTGCGGGCACAGCTAGTTTATGACTAAATAAATAATTTTTCAAAACTAAAAACCGACTTCACTGATCACTCCTACATAACCAGTTTTGATAAAATTTCTAAGGGACCACCTAACAATTACATATACACTTTTGAAAACAACAATAGAATATTCCAAATCGGTCCAGGCGTCTTTGAATAATCAGTGAAGATACATAAAAAAGATAGGGATAACCTATGTCTTGTAACCCTTTCACTTAAAGGGAGACTAATTAAATGAAATACCCAAATTAACATAAAAATGTATATTTATCACTAGGTACACTTCACAATATCAAAACAAAAAATAATAATAATTCACTAACCTTTTTGTCGTTACTTCAATGCGGATCGTTCCGAACTGATTTCAATATGGCGGGGACGACCGACTTGACATTAGTTGCCAGTTAATAAAAAAATAATGTCAAGTAAAACAACGTATTATAATTATAGATCCGATATATAATATTTATTTATATAATTATATTTATCATTTAGTTTATTTATTAATTAATTCAGTAATTTCGTTACAGTCTTTTTTGTTAGTCGGTTAATGAAGAGCTCAGTGGCACGGCGGGAGTACTCTTTGCACCGGGCGTGGTCCGCATTTGAATGGGGGTGACCACAAGTGGTATAAAAAAATTCTAGAGCTGCTCCGTGCTTCGGAAGACACGTAAAGCCGTTGGTCCCGGCTATCATCACTGTATGGTATCGTCAAGCTATGTCAGATGCCTTTAGGCAGCTTAAAAAGCTTTCGCTACTTACACATACGAAAAACAAACAAAATAAATGCGATGTTACCTATCTTTTTTCGTAAACTTATTCATACACAATCTTCCAGACACCCTGACATCCAAGTTACTCCAGCTAAATGTTAGGTATTTCAAATTTATTTGGGAATCAGGTCGGAATAAATACGCCTATTTTCTAGATTTATTTCCCTAAAATAACCCCATTACAACTTAATATCTTAAAATTACCGTTTATTTATCATCGCAATTAAATTTAATAATTCGAAACATTATTTTAGAACCTGTTTGACGTCATCATGGGAACGTAACCGTTATTATAAAACAGTTAAGGTTAAATTTCGTCTGAGACGGTAATTCTTTGCGAATCTCCCTGAGGTATCAAAAGCCTTCGGCATCTATCTTCGGTATCTAGAGGGTGTGCTAGATTTATAGTTTCTTGACCGTGATAATCAAATAGGTATCAATACACTTTCTTTTTTTTATTTCACTGCACATGTTTTCTTATGACAACCCAATAAGTACCTACCTATATTATTCACGGTTTTTATTTTGTGGTAGAGGTAATAAAAATAAAATGTTTATTCATTTTGTCCTGTAATTCAGGGAATGAATATAAGAATCCTTCTATTTGCCAAAATATTACTATTACCTACACATGAACATGCCTAAATTATATAATCTAAGCTAAGTACTGCATTACGCTTGATATTAATAAGTAAATACCTATTAAATATTAAATACTCGTAAGACCGTTGCCAAGGATTTAGGTGTTCTGTTTGACAGCAAACTCTCATTTCATGAACACTATGATTTTATCGCCGAACTATGTTCAGGGTTACTCGGTTTTATATGTAGGATCACAAAAGACTTCAGAAAGATCAATAGCTTAGTACATCTTTTTTACTCCCTTGTTCGCAGTATTCTTGAATATAACTCAGCAATTTGGTCTCTCTATTACAGTGTGCACAGCGATCGGATTGAGGGAATTCAGAGACGCTTCTTGAAAGTCCTATAGACGTGGTGTGGGCCGAACGCTTACTTCCTACAACGAGCGCTTAGTTTATTTCAATGTGACCTCACTTAGTGTACGCCGTGGTTACATTAATCTTGTACTACTGTACAAAATAATCCATGGTCTTCTCGATTCTCCTAGCCTTCTTTCTCTACTTAACTTTAATACGCGTTTTAGGTCTCGAAATCGAAACTATGATGCATTTACCTTACAGGTATACTCGAATAACACATCTTATTATAATCCTGTGGTCAGAATGTGTCGCCAATACAATGAAGTCGAGACATTGATATCTTTCACTTTTCACTTTATAAGTTTCGGCGGCAAATACTAACTAATACATCAAAAAATGTGTCAATATCAATAACATGCATTTATAAATCTTTAATTTCTGTTCTGTCTCGACCTGTTTTTTTTTTGCAATTATCTATCACTTTTTTATTTTGTTTTTTTATTATTGTATTCAGTGTACCCTAGCTTCTGACTTTGTTATAAGTATAGCTTTTAGGCATACTTGTTTTAGGATTGCAGACTAGAACGGCTCTAATATCTGTATACTTCATTTGTTTTTTTATTATGTTTGTAATCTGTTGAGTGTGCTAATAAATAAATAATAAAATATCTACCAGTTTATTAGAAAAAAAAAATTAAATTTAACTTAAATTCAAACTATACAAACTTATTAAAATTTAAATTAAAACTAAAATTAAAATTAAAACTAAAAATTACAAATTATGTAGTCTCACTAAAATATTACCCCTCGGCAACGTGGCCAAAAGGCTGGCAGCATTGCCACGTTGTATGGCAATGCTGATTCTTTGAGCCAGATAGTTACCATCCCTTTGGTAATAAAAATAATAAAATAGAAAGGAAATTACCTCAGAACACTACATAGTGTTATGAGGTAATTTCCTTTAGAATCATCAAAATTGATATTTCATTCATATCGGAATTCCTAGTTTCATTACAGCAAGCGAACGTTAAACATTCGACACTAATTTATATTCTATAGGAGTCGCTCTTTAGGAAATTTAAATACATTTCTTATCAATGCATTGCTACACGGCATGTAAAGTATAAGCAAGTACCTGTATCTCCTTTTAACTTATATTATAACTGTTACTTTATTTATTTTTTCTACTTCTGTCCTGTCTTTAAAATTTTCAGTAGAAGACTATACTGTTATAAACTCACCGATAACTGAGTGGCGCTCTTAGATTCACAGAGGAACTCCTCTCCACACTCTGCCGCCTCCTCTTATCTCCCTCCCGCCAACTGCCGTAACTCCGCAGAAACGTCACAGCACCACAACTCGCGTTCACTACATCCATAGACAAGTCCGTATCATTCGATACATCAACAATCGATTCGTTAAACTCGATACCCGAATAAGTTATATTTGTTACATTTTCAAACATGGAATGGTTTAAAGTTTCGTAAACACCGTTGTGTTTTGGACTAGAATAGATATACACTTTGTTGAGTTCGGAATCGTTCTCAGTTTTGAGTTTGAGACTCTGGGTGGTGTTGGGTTCGTGGTAGTCGTCTGCGGAGGTATACCACGCCTCGAGGACGGCTATGTGAGAGTCTAAGCCGCGACACGTTAGACGGAACCCGTAATCGTGACACTGTTGTTCTTCGACGATTTCTGAAACAAGAAAAAATAAAAGTTACAAGTCTCCTTAAAATGTAAATAAAAAAATTAAATCCCTAAAGATTGGTAACAAAAGTTAAATTTTTATCTTTGTACGAGAAACACGGATGAAATTGGATGAACAAAACGACCGATAGTAATACCTGCATCCAGCGTTTTCCTACTTGTATCGATTGCTAAAATTTTAAACTATTTTTATTTTATGAAAAACTTTCTTACATTGGAAACTATACGAGCAAATCGTATAAAAGCCATATAATAAACAATACATGCTTGATTTTTCTCAATAAATCAGCAATGTTAAGCTAAACGTGATTTACTTTACTGTTCGACTAAATTAAATATTTATACGTGTTCCAAGTCCAGCGCAAAGCAATTTATATTGCAATCAGTAAAACAACAAAAGCTATAAAAGCACCGTATATTTTTGATTTTCTTAACAAATCCGCGAACTTCGATCAAATGTAGTTAGCTTTACGATTCGAATCTAAAATATTTGCTAGAGCCGTAAGATTTAAAAACATCGAAGGCATGGCAAATGGAATATATTTCGCTCATCGTAATCGTAAATGAAAAAACACTTATTTTTGCCTTTTCACACACACACTTTCGCCGTCTCATCTTTCAGCCACAGAAGCTAAAGCGGGCTCAGCAGCGGCATCAGCTAAAAACCTCAAACGACGCAAATATGAAAGTATATTACTACATATTTGAGCCGTTTGGGGTTGAAACTTTTAGGTATTGTAGTGGGTAGATTTTTTAATCTTTATTTTAATTTTTAAGAAAATTTATATGTGTATAAAAAAAAATTTCATGTATAAAAAAGTCTTACTTCAACTGTATTTTATTTTTTCGCAGCAAAACAATTTTGTGTTCCAGTTTCAGGACAAAAGCAATTTATATTGTAATCAGACTTTATGAACAAACGGAATACATTTGGCAACGGCTGATAGTAGTTAGTCTGGTAAAATTTAATTCAAACTACTGTCGGAGTGATAAGAGACTAGGATCTAGATGGTTTCTATCTACTTATTTTGGCCTTATGCAAAATACATAACTACTGGAAAAATATTTTGGCTCATCGGTTAAATATTGTAGACGTACTTTTTCTTTTTTCTGAGAAATAAAAAATGACAAAGATATAGCGCTTTTAAATTTTGCACAACGCCGCAAGCACTCACTCCGGAACTTTTGCATCTTTGTGAGTTTTTCCTTTTTTTGGTAAAGTGAAAAATATGGGTTCATTATTTTATAGATAATCTAAAAGACGGACTAATTAGAATCATACTTTTTGAGTATTACGTAGGTATTAGTGACATAGCTCACGCCTATATACAGAGATTTGTGATAAGATCTTCAATAGTTTATTGCGCAGAGGCGACTATAAAAACTATGAATTATAAACATTGAAATGTTATTATTAAACATCATAAAAACAGATTGTTTCAGATGCGAAATAATCCTTAATTTACATTCACTTACACATTTAACTTTGTTTGTTAAAACACTTTCTGTCATCGCAAAATAAAAAATATGTAGGTTATGTTATATTTTTTCAAGGTCTGAAATATCAAAAGACCTCAAAAAGTTTATTACAAATTTAAAATTTATAGAAACAACTAGCAAAAAAACCAACGTTGTATCTTGAAAGCAAATGATAGACTTAATCCGTCTTGATGCTGTTTACATTTAAAATTTTTTACTATAGATATCTCAAAGAACGTTAGATTTTTCGTCAAGCATACTACTAAAATGTGTGTGTTAGTTAAAATCTTTATTGCTTCAAAACATAAAGAAACAGAGTAATAGATACATAAAACAGATGTCAAAAGGCGGCCTAATAATTTTTAACACAACCGATTTTGATAAAATTTCTATGCGACAAGTATACCGTTTCAAACAAATAAAGAATTTTCCAAATGGGTCCAGGCGTATTTTAATAATCGGTGTACATACGTAAAAAAAATAGATCGCAACGAATTGATCCTCCTTCTTCCTCCTTTTTTGGAAGACGGTTAAAAAGATTTAATAACGGGGTAACACTCGTCCTAAGAAATCTGCTATGGAATTAATAAATCTTTTTCATGAAGCATTCTTTTTCGAAGTTATCGAGCCCTTTGCATAATTCTGCCGGGGCGCATTCTTTCACGAAGGCTTATATTTGAGATGCATACGATATCACGCAAAGCAGCCCTAATACTGTGACTTATGCAAGTCAAAGCTTACAAAAGCACCGACGGATAGGGCAAGGTAAATTAGAAGTCAAGTCGACATCTATAAAGCTTGGAATTGGTAACTTGTGTAGAGTGATTGAGCTTTGTATAAAGTTGGTGCGATGCGAACAACAAAAAACAATTCCCAAACAGACACCGTCAGTATTGTGTATAAGGATTTATGCAACAAACGACGAAGAAAGAAGGGTAGGCTGATATGGTTACCCTTGACAGCCGAACATCCATCGCAGTTGCTCAGTGTGCCAGCGACCATGACGGCAGAAGGGTCGTCGAAATATCTGGCAAAAAATAATATTAATCGCGGTAAGTCTTGTAATACTAAAAGCAGTAAAGGTGACCGCGAAACTCTAAAATCATATTTAGTAGGGCAAAAATCCCAGATAACTTTTTTTAAAGGAATTAAAAATACATAAAATTCATTATATTCCTGTAGTAACAACCAGTGTTTAATTCAGTCTCACTAGTTTCATCCATTACTCATAGTTGCATTTACTATTAGCTGTACCCTACCTATGTAGATACTTTTTATTCCTCAATTCAAAATCATCATCGTTTCTTTCATACTAAAAGAGTTTTTGTTGATTATTTGTTTAAGAGACAGTTATTGAAATGAACGACCACTGATGTGAACAGGGGCCAAACAAATTGCGAACATTCGTCCAAAAGGCGAACTAATGCAATTTAACCATGCACAGAGGCAAGTGCGCTCTGCATATTCAACCCCTACTAGCCATCTCTCTCTAATGTCATACTACTTATATATCTCTCTCTCTCCAACGCCAGCGCACCCCTTCGCGATTCCAATTTGGATTAACGGTTGCCATAGCAACAGACGAAAACAACGTGTTTGGCGTATGTCCATTCATTATTGATCTCCTAAACCTCCCTGATGGCATAATACGTTATTAGGAATTCACTGACATCGGGATTGAATTCGCAGGTCCAATTACACTGGTGTTGTGATGGTGCGAAACAAGACAACTCTATTAGAGAAAATAAAACGTTAAATCGAGGGATTAAAGTGTAATTTACGTTAATTAATGATAGGAGGTACGAATGGGTCCGGAGTCCTCGAAATTTGGGAGAAAATGACAGAGTTTATTGACGTCTAGGGTTGTAGGTTCTTGTTTGGGTACGGTAATTGCTAGATTCAGTAGGTGGGTCGGATCCAACATTCAATTAAGAATCTATTACTCCTGGGTTTCTTTCAAACCGTTGGTTTGATTTATGCTTATTGAAAGTATCGTATTTCCAAATGTGTTTATCGGTTAGAAATAAATCAATAGTTAATAACAGGTTACTGGGCAAGTTCATAGAAATTATGACGAAAAGGTTTCTTTGATCATTGCATGCGTATTGAATTTCTTAAGACAGATACGATCAGGTACCTTCTACTACTTTCCTATAACGGTGAACTTTTCGTCTCAATTATTTACTTATCATTACCAAACAAAGTTTGTATAGGTACCAATCAGAGTTTGAATAGCTACTTAGAGTTCAACGTGCATCTTCACCGCCTATACCTATACGTAGAAGCATCTATGCGTAGGTTAGTTTAAATTTTAAACGATCCCGTTTCCTTTATTTAGGTTCTATGACAGACTGACGGACAGAGGGACAGACGGACAACGGAGTCTTAGTAATAGAGTCTCGTTTTTGCCCTTTTGGTACGGAACTCTAAAAACAGGCAAAAAATTAACAGTGCGTAAAAAAGCCAAAGAAATTTAAAGTATACGAGTTTCAGTCAAAAAATATTATCCTCATTTCGAAGTTGGTAAATAGATAAGGCGAATCGTGTTCTCTTGAGTGCATATGTCTGTTAAACAATACTTGGTCACCCTTCAGAGGATCCCCAGAATTCACGAGTCTCCTCGTTGTCATTTCTTTTCTTTTAGATGGCAACACAGAATATTTTTGGGAAATTTATTCATATTGCGGCATAGGGTAAGAATATTACTTGCCTTATTACCCCATCTTTTTAAATTGAAAAAGGTTAATAAGACTAAACAGCCGGTTTATGTACATATTATTAAATTTAAAAAAATGAACCGTTGTTAATAAAAAAAAATAACTTACTTAAAGAAAAATCGATAAAGCAAAACTACCTAGGTGTACTTACAGGTTATAAGTTAAATTATATGAGTATCTATACAAAGTAAAGGGGTAAACCCGTCATAAATCGAACCACAAAAAAAAAAGAAGTTCTCATACAATTGCCCGGGCAGCTGCACACTTTAGTATAGAACCGCTGATTTTTTTACTATTATTTTAATTTCATTATACTATAGTGATCTAGTATAACCCTGGTTTGACTTATTATGGATCTAATGCCATAAGGATTCTCTCCCGGTCAACCTTCAGAGCAGCCAGGCAAAAACCTTTGTCCTTTATCTACTTGATAAACGGCAGCATAATTTTACCTTTTTCCATATACCTACCTAGATACAATACACCTACAAAACAAACCTAATTACAGAAGAGAAGACACAGCAAATACATATTACATTAGCTTTCAATCTCAGGATTCATTATAAGTACAAAAGCCGTAGGTATTCCGTAAATTGGGATCGCTGATGCAAAATGTATGGAATGATTACAGGTGAACGTTCGTTGTTTTGTACTGCGAGGGGCTTTGCGGTCATAAATAACCAGCCAAGTGTGAGTCCCACTCGCGCACAATAGGTTCCGTACCCGTTTGTTAAATGGGAGCCCCACTTAAATATTTATTTTTAGTATTTGTTGTTATAGCGGCACAGAAATATCTTCTGTGAAAATTTCTACTGCCTTGCTATCACGGTTCAAGAGTGACAGCCTGGGCGGACAGCGAAGGGTTAGTAAAAGGGTCCAGTTTTTACGTGGTACGGAACCCTAAAAAGGTCTTTGTAAGTAGACAGAGCCCAGGGATGCTAGACCCAAAGGCCACTTTTAGCTTGAAATGGGTGAAAAGGTGGAAAAAAGGAACCAAATAGTGAAGGGTTCTAGCAGACGTATCGCCTTTCGCGCAATTCCCAGAATCAGCTTTTACGATCTGCGGGGAAATAGAAGCAGCTAGGAACTTCTACGTTTTTAAATGCTCATTAAATTTAAATTCATAAAGCGTTTTTCAAGTGATTAAAAGAAGTTGTGGTCCTCCTTTTGCGCTTGAATAAGTAAGATAAGAACACCTTGTAAGCTACCGAGCGAAGTCAAGGAATATTATATCGGTATTTTAGTCTTTGTAAACATTCTCAAAAATACTTTGATCCCTCAAATTACCTCCATGAAGACCCTGAGGAGACAATATACGTCAAGTCAAGGTACAATTCGCCCATTGTATTGTCAAATTTATAAGAGGGAAGCTGTGGAAATCAATTCAGAGTACACAAAAACCTAGGGGAAGCAACCCTTGGTCGCGTCTGGGGTGAAGATGGTAAGTGCTCGGTGTTCATTGTAGGACGAGATCTGTTAAAAAAAATAGTTTCTTTTTTTACTCCAGAGACCTAAACTTATTACTTATCACGTCTTTACCCCAATGGGGCAGACAGAGCATTTAGATCTGGTGGCTCATGGACAGCTCTAAGCCCACAGGGCCTAACCCCACTTTTTTCTTTTCTCAAAGGAAAGCAAGGAAAAAATGTGTTTGCTAAAGTAAAAAATAAACTAGTTACTAAGTACCTCTTGCGTTTCGACATAAAAGTAAATATTTACTTACAGGTTTCCTATTGTATACATGAATGAATGTATATTTTCTAATTAGTTACGCTTTTCGTTTAGTTAGCTAACTAAAGAAACTGTGATAGCACTTGAGTACACATGTATGCATTGTTGAATGCATACAAGCTGTTTGTTTTCAAATAAGGTATTCAGAAAGATTATTCTTGTTTATTTGGCATAATACTTACTTAATTTTTTTAGTTTTAAAATAAGCTTACTGTATTAATTAGTTTATATTGTATATCCCGTACACGACAATAAGATTTTCTTATACTTTACATTTTTTTTATTGAATATTCTTTGTTTAGGTAATTAACAAATATCTTCTATACCTTAACATTGTCTGAATATTTTTCTGTCTGTACTTACCTATTTTTTATCACATCCGATGTGTTTCAGCAAAGTTGTGTACAAAATATCTTTCCACGATTCTGAACCACAATAGTCTCAGCATCATTGCTTGAACTTTCTGACACAAACCGTGCACCCTATGGCAATGAGAACGGGCTCAATCTGACCCACATCGCTCGGATTCCCGATAAGCACGGGCGCTGCGTAAGTTCAACTTCACTAATTACTCAGAAACTCAGAATCAGAAGTGCTGATTTTGTCTGAGTTATGAAACGTGAATTCCAGATGAGAGGTGAGTAATTTTCAGTAGACAATCTAGACCCTTGCATGCTTATAAATTAACAAACGTTAAACTAATTTTTGTTACCTAAAATATGTTTCCAGCGAGGAGATGCTGCCAGCATATTGGGTACGTTGCTTGGATGTGGTACGTTGGAAGAAATATTTTATTTATATGCAAATAATAATAATAATAATAAATTGTTTATTTCAATTAGAATTTGGTTTACAATTGTTAGAATTTGAAACCTCCTTTTAGGCAAAGTATGCCTGTATTAGGAGATTTCGCTCTTCCATATCGATACTGTTTGTGTGTGTACTCTATATATTTACAATACAAACGATTTGACATGCAACATTTAAAAAATAATAATCTAAAATACATTTGGAAATAATCTTATATCAATATTTTCAATGATAATAATAAGAATTAAATATATATATATATGTATATATATATTTAAATACAATTATGGTCTCATTAAATTATTTACCTACATTAAATTAAAATAAATTATAATAGCTTAAAAAATTAACATTCTATCATATTTCTTAATCCACGTACATACTAACAATGGACAGGTCAATATTAATAATTGCAATTAATTAAATTTAAATTCTAAAACCATGTTATAAGAGAATGATAATAATAATAAAAATAATGTGTTGTTTTTGTGTTGCACCTATCGTTCTATTTGTTTTGTGTATAGTTTTAGTGTAAACTGTGTATAATATTTATTTAATTTTTTGCAAAAGTAACTCCGTTTCATCGTAATTTAGTGTCTTTAGAAATTCTTTAACATTTTTTTTACA
Organism: Acrobasis consociella; assembly: GCA_963555685.1. Taxonomy (NCBI): domain Eukaryota; kingdom Metazoa; phylum Arthropoda; class Insecta; order Lepidoptera; family Pyralidae; genus Acrobasis; species Acrobasis consociella. Next base: position 5,221,583 of record OY743106.1, read on the forward strand.
TTCATAATATTTTTGCGGGTACATATTTATTTTTTCATTTATTTTATTATATAATTTTGCAGATAAACATTTAAATTGTTTAGACGCAAATTCAGTTCTTGCAGCAGGAACCGAGGCTACAGTCGTATAACGCCGTTTTGTAAGTTTATTTGGATAAAAATGTAAGCTTTTGTGTTTTTTAAGAACGACGTACAGTACATACAACCTCCTAACTGATAACAAATTGCTATCTTTATAAAGAAGTTCAGTAGGATACCTCATTTTCTTAAAATACATCACTTTAATAAGCGATCGTTGAGCACGTTCTATTTCCATAAACTTTGTTTTCCCTGCACCTCCCCAAACTGGAATGCAATACTCTAAGACAGATTGAACCAGGGCCGTATACAGTTCATTGAGAACATGTCTTTCTTTGTTTTTGCTGTTGCTTACACATTTTGGTACTACGTGTCTCAACGTCTTGAATATCCAAGTGAGTTTTCTGATCCTACCGACCAGTTGCTCAATGTGGGGATACCAAGTCAGTTTATGGTCTACAACAACACCAAGATATTTAATTTGCAAGACTTTTTCTATAAATGGACAGTCACAGTCAGTATCGTTTCCATTACCGCAGTTATGTATTTTTATTTTAAGGTCTTGTTTCGGTTGTGTGTTATTATAAATACTGAAGCACATGTATTTCGTTTTGTTAGTATTAAGTGTAAGCAGGTTTTGTTTTAACCAACTTGCAACTTGTGACATTCCCATCTCTGTGTTTTCTTTAACTTTGGCCCAAGTTTTCCCATAGAATACGATTGCCGTATCATCAGCGTACGTGAAGATTTTTGCATTGTTGAGTTTATGTATTTTATGATTGTAATTTTTGTTTTAAATATGTTTTGTATTCTTCTTTCTCTGTCAAATATTCAAAAGAGAGTTATGATGTGTAAAACTATTATTAATTCTGTGGTTATGGATTAAAAAAAATGAGATAGGTTAAGCAAACGTTTATTAATTTTTATAAATAGGCATGTTTTATGTTTTTTTTTAGGTTTTATTACAATATCAAGTGACTTTGGCACTTATCATAGGTGTTTATACATCTTCCTCAATAAATATCTTCCTCAATTCCCAATTATCCTATCCAGTTACAATAAAAATACTCTTTATTGCACCATAAACAAAATGAAATACAAACAACAGAAAAAGAAGAAATATGATACAAAGGCGGACTTATCGCATAGCAATATCAAGCTTTTGGTAAAGGGAGTTAAGCTGATCTCTGTCTATTCAACATTCCCATAACAGATCGTCTGGTCAGCCAAATACTGTTACATTATTTTTTTTTTTAATTTTGCATACTAAGAAGAAATTCACTGTTTTTTTTTATAACTTTGTTCCAATACTCGGTTGGAACGAAGTTATAAAAAAAATGTTATGAAATTCAAGCCCTAAAAAGTTATTTACGAAAAAAGTGACGAAAAAATCTTACACTTTTTTGTCCGTACCGTCTTAAAAAGATCATCGTTCCAAACAACTTATCAAAGAACTGGTCAGACTATCATTTCTCACTAACTACATTATTGCTATAATTTTAGAAATAAACTAGCTAAGCTTAGAAATAGGTAAGTAAGTACATATAAATAGGTAAGAAAGTACATATAATTAAAATGCCCAATTTCCCTGCTTATTCACATAAGCAATTACTTTAAATTGCCTTGCTTTAGATACTCGTACACCATTGTTCACAAATTCTTCCCAACAACAAAGTAAGTACGACCACAAGTAAAAACTCAAACGTCCCTACCCCACGAACAAAAACGGGAAAGCGTCTCTAAACAACCCCGGGGCTGGATAAAGGAGTCTACATATTGTTTGGCTAAAGAACTGACGGACTTATTTTTTTCTTAATTGAGTGTTGTTCTCGGAATATGTATTTGCGAGTTTTACTTACTTACCCAAAGGATAAAAACGGGACCCTATTACTTAAACTTGTCTGTCCGTCTGTCTATCAACAGACTGTATTTCAAGAACCACAGTAGCTAGACAGTTGAATTTTTTACAAACTATGTATTTCTGTTGCCGCTATAACAACAAATACTAAAAACAGAATAAAATAAATATTTAAGGGGGGCTCCCATGCAACAAACGCGATTTTTTATAGAATACGAAACCCTTAGTGCGCGAATCCGATTCGCACTTGGCCGGTTATTTATGTATGTTCATATTCCGATTATTCGAAGACACCTAGACCGATTTGGAAAATTCTTTGTTTGAAAGGTTATATTTGTCGGGCCCCATAGAAATTTAATCAAAATCGGTTGTGTTGTTTGGACTAGAGGTCGGACTTTAGTTTTGAAATATTATCATACAAAATACTTATTGTACGAAATATTATCTATAATAAGTTTTAAACTGTGTATTACTCGAGAGTATATGGTTTATGTGCTATTAGTGTACCTACAATAATAAATATCTGGAATATGAACTACATTATTTTTCTCACATTTAGATACTTGTGTAATTAAGAAGATAATTTTTATGATGGACAATATTATTTACATTTTGCTCATACAGAATATGATAATAAAAAAAATACAACCTAACTCGTTTGAATTGTTTTGACGAGCACTTTTTAGTAGACGATATCTAGGGATCAAGGAGACGGAAAGTGGTCGATGGACCTCAGCAATAAAACGTCGTAACCCCGTCGAATATGTGCTTATTTCATATGTCTTAACGCAGCCCGGCGCGCGTCGTGTGGTACTGCATATGATTGCATGGGTTCTATTTTCACAGACTATCACAGACTAAAAAGTGCGTCACGGATAGTCTGTCGTCTGCGTTGGGCCTTAATAAGTGTTTTGGCCTCACAATAAAAGCTTGCGCAAAAAATGTAATATAAAAGAAACTTACTGTTGTATAAAATAGTAAACACCTCTAAATATTTTCCACTATACGTGACTAAAACGGATGCATCCTTCCTACTGCGCCCCTAGTTCCCTACGCTCTTACATTCTATACGAGTGAAAACCCTTTAAATAATGTACGTGCCGATTCGCTGAAGTCGTTATAGTAAATATTTGATGATTTGACTACCCGAATAACCCAGGCAGACCCGGGTGTCCCTTTAGGAATGTTTTCCGGTTTGAAGATGGCTGAAAAATTTATTTTTATCGTGTCACATATTACTGTTACAGGGAAAAGGATCATGTTAGATAAAAATTCGCCGTGTGGTTTCCAGAGTACAATAAGACCACTCCAAGTCTTTCTGTGGATGTCGTAGAAGGCGACTTAGGGAATACCAGCTAAACAAAGCTTATAAACATCAATGAGACCTCTCCAACCCGTCTGGTCAGTGTGAAGAGTGTAGGCCAAATCCTCTGGTAGCTCTGGCCAAGTTTGCCTCTAGTAGAACAGAGATGGTCGTGCTCATGCAGTGGAGACTAAAAAGACTTAAATATAAAGATGATGAGATAAAACTTCAACGAGTAGTAAAAGCAACGAGGACATAAAAGTCGATTAAGGGAATGGGCGAAACTCTGATTTGGGTAGATGACTACTCAAAAATAAATTATTCTGTGTAGTTCATAGCATAAAACGTCCCAATCATTGTCCCTTTTCATTGATCATATCCATTTTCAACATGATTTTTGATTTATTAATGCAGAAAAATTGATATTGAGAGCGCTATTTGACTTCAAAAAAGCATAACGTCACGCTTTATAAATTATACGCTAATCCCATAGAAAATGTATGTTTTGCGTTTAGAAAAAAGTGTCTTATTTGACTTGTTGTCATCTACAGCAGATTCGGTTTTGAACTGTTATGGATATTAACTGGAAGATAATGCATTAGCATTAAGTCCACCTATTGTACCATTATGGTCAATAAAGATTTAAAATAAATAAATAATCTATAAATATTATTATCCTGTTATGTATGTACCTACATTAAAAGGAAAAGATTCATAATTCAGAGCTCACATTACGCTGTACCGCTTGAGAAAATGTCTCGACAAATGCATTGATCTCTATAAAAGTGAAAAATCACCAACGAACGCCATTGCCGAGTAGGAGTTCTATCTTAGAATCGAAATGAATCGTCCACGAAAACCAACTAAATACTCGGATTCTTGATAGCTTCCTTTTTCCCGCACAGATCGTTAAAGCCGATTGTGAGATTAGGCGCACATCTGAGAAATCATATCAATAGCCAATTGGGTATTTTCCTATAAGTAAAAAAAATATATTTGGTATTGTTAAGAAATAAAGTGTCACAAAATAGTGTCACTTGTCATGATTATATCCTTCCCTCTAGCTTCATTATCATACGCATTTTCAATGTGATTTTAGGTTTATTATTGCAGACATTGACTCCCATGCTGGTCTGGGAGAAATGAAAAAACTTAGAATCTACCAGCTGCTTCTCTTCCCACGCAGATCGTAAAAGCCGATCAAGGGAATGGGCAAAAATGCAAATCATGTTAAGGGGACGCGCCGTGAAAATGGGCATTTTCTATTTCTTATTTCTCAGCGAATATCAGAAATTTAGAACTGATACTTGCTAATAGCATACTAGAACGCTTTTCTAGCATAATTGTGGTTGTGGAAACATGATTAGTTAATTTTTGTAACACAAACTTGCTCGTCAAAAACACCTCTACCAAAACATAAACGGTCTAATTTCTCACAAACTAGAGGGACTTCAGCTTTGAAACTTTTTATGCAGATCAGTAATTATGTAATCTTCAAAATTGTGGTTCAAATTTTTTTTTGTTGCTTTTGTTTTAATTTTAGAGCTATTTTTCTATAATTGATCAGTTTTGCGTGGCTTTAGATTTCAGTCATATAAGCCCTTTTACCTTCCTGAAAATTATTGTAATTGCCGTCTCGCTTTTTCGCGAGTGTATTTTAATAAACTGTTCTTGTTGCACAGATTTTTGACAGTTATACATCAAATTGTCAGATGGCCGATGGGCCTCGCGGAGCAAGGACGCGTCGCTCTTCACAAAAAAAATGACATTTAATTTCGTAAAATTATTGTCACAGTGTAAAATAATATCACGAATTTATATGGGTCGAACAGTCTGTAAACAAACGTGCGAGTAACTTTCTTACACTGTGTCACTTATCATAATGTCAAAGGAAGTGTCAAAGTATAGCGTGGCATAGATTAATTACCTGACAGACATGGTCGGCATAGATTTTTTTTCATACAAGTACCGTACATACAATATCGATTTATAATATTTTAGTTTTATTTAATTACCATTTTTGTGGCAATAAATTAATTTTATAATAGCCAAAGAAACTTATCTATAGATACTCTTCGGATTTATTTACTTTTAGATTTCGAGAAATATACACGTACATACTGTACCACTGACTGACTGGCTGACTGATTGATATGGTTGTTTGACCTGCGCCGTGCTGATAGCCGTAAGGAGTGAAGCTCACTTGCTTGGTGGGGGAGCAGAGAGGGGGGGGGGGCTTTCTGCTTATCCCTCTAAACAAGCAACCAAGTGAAGCTTGAGGCCTAAGGCAGAGGTCACCTACGAGGCCGTAGGCCGAGCCACTCCCACCACGTGCATCGTCGTTCTTTTTTTTGCAAACCAAGATGGCCGCCGAAAGCATTTTTTTGGAATCCAGGATGGCGTCCAGCGTGGCTTTAGAAAATTAAACTTTTTTCGTTAGTAACGTCTCACTGGGACTTTGTACGAGTCTGATTTTTGCATGACGTAAAGTTAACACTAAAAAACTGGATTTAGATTTTGGATCCAAAATGGCCGCCCACACATTTTTCTTGTTTTCTTAAGTAACTGGAGCTTTTATCCATTTTATGAACTGGAAAAATATCTTAGCCTACCTCAACAGCTGCACGAAAAACCGCGGGCTGCTTGCAGCTTGCGCAACGCCTAAAGAGCTAGTACATTTGTTAAAATTGATATAAGTATCGATGAATAAGTATAAAATATCGTTAGTCTATATACTATATTTGTGGCCTTAAAAAACCATAACAATATCGATAGAACTATTGTAAATATTGATTACTTATAGTTTACAATAATATCGATGACAAGTAAAACTATCGACAGTTTTTAGGGTTCCGTTTTAAACAAGGAACCCTTATAGTTTCATCATGTCTGTCTGTTTGTCTGTCATCCGACGTTTTATTTAGAGACTATAAGTACTAAAAAAGCTATAATTTGGCATGGGTATATTAATCATGCCAAAAAACAGTGAAGTAAAATAGGGAAAATCTTATACCTTTATACGAGCAATTCTTGTATATGTATTTATTTATAAATTTCTATGATCTCGAAAACGGCTCTAACGATTTCGCTGAAAATTGGTATATGACGGTTTTTGGGGGTAAACAATCGATCTAGATTAGTCTTATGTTTGGGAAAACGCGTGTTTTCGAAATTCTTTCTACGCAGAATATGGTCGCTAATTTCGTCGCGCCGGCCGCCATCCGCTTAGCTCAGCGGTTAAGGATGCTGACTGCTAGAAAGAGTGTTACGGGTTTGAATCCCACTCGGTGACTTACTTTTGTTTTTTTTTTATGTTCAAGTTCATATATAATTTTTTATTTCGTACTGTTTTTAGACAAGTTTTAAAAAATATAGTTAATGTTTGAGATGAAACCGACCGAGCCAAGTTCGGTCACCCAGGTACTATAATATTGTAGCTCCCATGAAAGTTTTTTTTTCGACTAACCCATCGTGTAGGGTATCGTTAAATAGGTCTTTCAAAATATTTTGAGCTTGTTATCACCATTTTTTATTTAAGAATCCGTTTCTAGAATATTTGTATTTAATAAAAGTTAAAATAAAACTATCAAACCTAATAAGGGTTAACGAATTTAAAAAAATCATAAAATGAAAATAAAATTAGATTTTAGACGTTTTTGGTGGCGTAGACTTGGCTTGGCCGGACGATTTTACCATTTGGGTACGGAACCCTAAAAAGATAAAAGATCTAGTTTAACTTAAAAAAATTGGGTAAAAATAAAGGACTGAATCACCCTTTCTTGGCACTTGTTTAAAATTTTGCCCATCGTTTACAGTAGCACAACTGTACTATAGACAAATCTGAATACATAAGATTGTTCTCCTAGCATTTACACTACATAGACACTCCTCAAATTCGACGTCAGTTTAAAATAAATGTAGTGCCCACAGTAGTGCCAATATACAACGTGGAAGGGATATACCCCAGGGACGTGCATCACCGATTATTGCAGGATAGACTAATTGTGGGGCCTTTGCCCAGCAGTGGGACAAAAAAAAAACTCTCTGACTGAACTGACCTTATTAGTGTGTTTACATCCCGAGAGCCACTTATAATACGCGTCATATTGTTTAATACTATTAAATGTTCTTTTTAGCTTACCGCTTGTTTGAATGAAATCCAAAATAGGATGGCATCGGCCATTTATGATTATTGCTCTTTTGTCCTCAAAAGTTAGAACAAACACCTGGTGCACAACTTTTACATGAAAAACTTTCCATTGCATTAAAGCGTTGTTATAAAGCGGTAATAAAGTTTTTCTCCTAATTTCATTTGCAATAGCAAACAAAGTTCAGAGCAGATCGTAATCACTTCACTTGTAATTTGTAATGCGACAATGCAAATAATTATCATTGGACAAGAAAAAATATCAAATATATACGACTAACACAAAAGTTTACGTAATTTCATTTTATCCTCGAACATATTCCGCGTATTTAAATTGGTAGCGTAACACAAGCGAGAACCAATAACTTTCTACTTTTCATCACGGAGTGCTTCAAGGAACAAATAAAAAGGCTCGAAATCGATATCATTTCTTATTGGTCAAAAGTGAAAAGAGATAAAAAACGTTGATTATTGAGATAGAACTAGCTTAACACATTCACGGACACTAAGCCAGACACAATAGAAATAACAATTGAATTACGTCCACAGCCGTAAGTGTCCGTGAATGTGTTAAAGATAAGGGCCATTTTTGAAACTCAGTATTTCACTAACCTAATGGTTTTTTCCATACAAAAATTAGCTTTGTATAACTGACGCGTTTTAAAAATGGCTGGCATAAGCTCTTGTCTTAGATATTGGTTGTGTGTCGGATATTTCGCGTGTGTGTGCGTCGATGAAATACGTAGACGATCACACTACACATGCAAATTCCTATCCGTGCACTGTGAATGTGTGTAAATCGAGACACTATGGAGAATTGTCTTCTAGGTAGCTGCCTAGAGTACTGCTTATATATATACGTATACCTACACTAAGTAAGCGAGTACGTAGCCAGCATATGGCGCGATGGACAGGAAAGCGCGCGTTTATTTGAAAATATTAGTCGATTATAATTTATTTTTAAATAAAAAAATGTGCATATATTAGGGAACCTCCGGGTAGACAAAGTCTTTGAGTCTCTATGGAAAGCACGTGCCTGATATACCCGTAATAAATCGAACCACGGGCTACACTAGACCACTAACTATAATCAAATAAAAATCACAACCGAAAACTAAAAAAAATTGGCATTTCCATACAAAAGTGTGCAGCCGCCTGGAAAATTTGTATGAGAATGTCAAATTCGGTTCTTTTTTACTGTTATTTTATAATTATATATAAAGTGATCTAGTATAGCCTGTGGTTCGATTTATTACGGGTATGTCCCTTCCATGCTGTTTATTATCTAATTATTTTTTCAACACACTTGCTCGTAAAGTGGCTCTAATTTCATCGGTTTTAGATATATAAAGTAGGTCATAAAACACGCGTTATAAACATATTAAAAATTACTAAAAAAGCCACTTTTGACACTTTTTGTAAAGGTTTCTAAAGCTGTTAGTATTTCAATGACTTTCGAGGTTCTAATGAAACTTAAGGATACTAGCTAAAAAGTTGTGCGAGGATTTCTGATAATCTCACTTACAAAAAGATAAATTATTTTTTCTGTATTTTCAAGGTCGCTAGCGCTGGTAGCAGCCTTAAAATAAAAATCAGTTTAGATACAAGTGTATTGAAAAACGTCGTGCGATATACGTGTGTATATTAGTTAAAACACTTTCAGCTCTATTACGCCCTCGCTTTCGGCTCGGGCTGGAAAATCATCACACACAAAACTTATATCATAACGTAAAACTATTTTGCAATTTTAAAAATATTTCTTACTTTATTATAAATAATTGAATAATGCAGCTCTTTTTATATAGTTACTTATTTACCCCTTAGTAATTTAGTACATACATGCTGACTTTTCATTGGTTTTGGAAAAAAATCTATTGTAAATAAATTCCTTTATCCATACTTAATTCAAATTTGTGTATGACATAAGATAAAAAAATCGAGACCACATAGTTACGCCCGATCAAAAACTACCGCATGACCTCCATGATCTCCGGCCGGCCGGACGGAGGCGGTGCCTGGTGGTACTACTTAATGATCTCACGATTTTACTTTGTTTTTAATTTTTATTTCGACTAGCTAATAAGTTTTACTAACGACCCTTATAAAGTGGCCCTTAGCTACAAAAACAATGAAAAATCACTGTGTATATTTAAAAATTTAAATAAACCTTTTTTGTTTTTTCTAAAGGTTGACCGGTTGACGAAGCATCAGCATTAAGTCCTTGTACGGACATGACCTTATTCAATTCTTTACAAAAACATAATATATTACAAAAATGTAAACATATTATATTTATTTCATTACGTCGTGTCTTCCATACTGTAACCTCTATATATTTTTAACTCTATCTGCATTGCGTTTAGACATTACTACAAACCTAGCGGAAAAGAACGGACAACTTTTGAATCAATTTTGACAGATTTTGAAAAATAAAAGCGTAGAGCCAAGCCTTAACAGGCGATGCGGCTAGCAACCCATCACTGTATTGATTGCTTTTCCATCTTCTCGCCCACCGTGACGCTAAAAGTGGCTTTTGGGTCTTGCGGCCCTGGGCTCTGCATAGAGCCGCAAGACCCAAAATGCTCTGTCTGCCCCATTAGGGATAAAGGCGTGATAGTATGTATGTATGTATTGACTTCAAGAAACTATGACGTCATCTGCCTGTATTTCACACATTTCTTTTCGTTCACGCTTTCAATTCGAATGAGTTTAAAATTGGTCTCTTGGCAGGTAAGTCTGAATCCAGCAGGTGCATTTGCAGGAAAAATTGCCAATCTGACTGCAAATGGATCTTTCGTGTGCGATAAATTTTAGATGAGAGAAAAGCTGCATTTATATGACTCTCGGGAATTTCGGAAAATGTTTTGATGGTGCACTCTCGTTGCATTATGCACGTGTAGTTAGGAGAGTGTTTTAGTATCCTATGAAAATATTGTATGAAGACAACCCGTCAGGACTTATTTTACCGTTTGGTGAAATGAGTTCGTTACCTGCATTTTTCACTTACTCACTCGTCTTATTACTTTACATAAAAATATTTTGGAGGGATATTTTTTACAAACGGAATAGGTACTTCTTTTTTGGTTTCCGGCAGTTATTTTTTTTTTTACTTTTTACGAGTAATTAATTAGTTTCTGCTGAAATAAATAGTTTTGGATTTTTTCTTGATTTTTGATAGTATCTGCTGTTTACTCCAAAAGATTACTTTCACAGCATCACCTGTTAGTTGACTGGTAGATAAGGCTTTAAGTCCGCCATGACAGTTGTATTTGTGTATAAACTTAAATAAATAAATAAAATAACGATACCTAGTTTACGTGTGTAACAACTTGTACATCGGATCACGTATTTCAGGGCACAGACAAAGCTCCAATACGCGTCATAAATATCCTGAAGCCCCTTGAGATCGAATTCCCTTTATTTGTGACGTGTTTCACGTACATGGTTCTATTACACGGCTGAAAACAAAACAAAGTGTATTTTTAACCGACTTCTCTCAAAGGAGGTTATCAATTCGTCGCTTTCCAGCGACCTTGGTCAGGTCGTCAGACTACCTTGTGGAAGGGTATCCTGCGCTTCGCTTGCCAAGCCGCTCTAGATTCATAGATGAAAAGGTCATTTTGGCAATCTTTGGGAGAGGCCTATGTCCAGCAGTGGACGTTATGCGGCTGAAATGATGATGATGACGATGATAAACTTGTCGCAAGCTTTTTTTATGTATGTTTCCCGATTATTTAAAGACGCCTGGACCGATTTGGAAAGGGTATACTTGTCAGATGGTCCCTTAGAAACTTTATCAAAATCGGTTATGTAGTTTGGGGGTGAAGTCAGTTGTAGTTTTTTTTTTAAATGTGAAAACAACAAAATAAGCAATTATTATCTGTGCTATAACAATTAAATTGGGTTTTAATACAAAACACACTTTCACCTCTGTACCATTCAAACTTGCAGATGAAATAATAGCCAAATCGTTTTAATGATAATAATACATTAAACAGAAAGAGAAACATTCTACAAAAAACGTAAACAATTAAGTTGATACACCTCAATCCACTATTTTCCAACAAGTCAAGTCAGATACTTTTTTCTAAACGTCAAATCAAACATTGTCTATTGGATTTGTATGCAATACAGGCAGATGACGTCATAGTTTCTTGGAGTCAAATAGCGCTCTTAATATCAGTTTTTCTGCAATAATAAATCTAAAATCACATTAAAAATGGATATGATCGTGACAAGTGACATTATTTTATTTCTTTAACAGTACCAAATATATTTTTTTTGACCCAGTAAAATACCCAATTCAAATAAACTTTTTATGGGCTTTTTGAACCATCATGGACAATAGGTACCGATGAGCACATCAAACGTTCGAGTGTTGCCATTAATCAAGCACCCCTAATATTTCCAGCCATTGACGCCGCCAAGGTGCGTAACATCACCTTAACACCCGCAGCGCAATGATTAATAGTACTACAGAACGATTTGTAGTTAAGTGGGTGGGTTTATTTTATTTACCTAAGACAAAAAAGAGAGGTGTTATAACTTTGCGGTTGTGTGTCTGTCTGTGGCATCGTCGGTCTCGAACGGATGAACTGATATCGATGCAGTTTTTTTAAGTGAAAGAAAATTCTCTTGCAGTAGTTCTATCTTTGATGAAAATAGGTTCAGCCGTTAAAAATTAATTGCGGGTTAATGATTCAAAGCCAGGGTTTTTTAATTTACCTGGCAAATAACAGATGACGCTACGGATATAAGTAGTTCTACCACTGGTCACTAGATGGTGTCGTCGTGTGTCGTGTTTCAAAAACATGTTTTTGATATAATAGCTTCCTCTATTTAAAAACATTTATTACCTTATAAGAATATTAATACTATAGGAGAAGGGTTTAAATATGCGTTAAAATATGAGCTTATTTACATAAAACGTTTGTATATGATTGTAGTCTTTCGTGGTCACAATACAGATACCTTATCACGTCTTCATCCCTAACGGGGCAGACACAGCCGACGAACACGTTTAGACGATGGGCGTAAAATTGAATCAAAATAGAAATAGCTTGCTTTACTAGCCGCATCGCTTATTGCGATTGACGACGACATGATTTAGATTCTCACCCATTCCCTCAATTGGCTTTTACGATTTAAACAGTGAGAATCTGCTAGTACACTCTACGTTTTTCCTTCTCCCAGACATACGCACAGGCTTCGCCGGCTTAGATTACATACCCACCTCAACTGTAATTAACAACTTTCCACACTTGTATCATAAAGAACTAAAATGAAACAAGACTGGAATTTCTACTTTAAGCAAGACTAAAATCATCATCATCATTATCGGGTCTTTTTGTCTCCACTGCAGGAGCACGACCCTCTCTGTACTAACAGAGCAAAACTTGGCCAGAGCAGTCAGAGGACTTGGCCTATATTTTCCTCGCTGGCCAGACGGGTTGGAGTGGTCTCATCGATGTTTAGGTTGTATTTCCTAAATCGCCTTCTACGAATGGTTCTTTTCAACTCTGCCGGCAAACACAAGGCAATAGACTAAAATAACGCAAACTAAATACACCCAGCAATATAAAATACTGTAGCAACACGATGCATACTCCATTTGCATAGAAATGCATACTAGTTACATGGTACCCACTCATAGTACCAAGCTTTATTGAAGCCGTCACGCAGTTTCTAGTAACTTTGCTATCAGCTTGGTAGATTAAAACTAATTGTAAAATCGTCTAAAACAAGTAAAATAAAGTTTTATACCACATGTTACAAAAAGATATAATGACCCACAAGCTAGTGGAAGTACTTACTTCATTCTTCTTATTCTTATCGTGTGTGTTAGCGACTAACACTAGTGTCAGAGTTTTTAAACCACCTTAAAGGTCTCTGACATGGTTTTAGGTAACGACCAATGTCAAAGACAGTGACCGGGACCAACGGCTTAACGTGCCCTCCGAAGCACGGATCACCTAAAGTATCAGACAATCAGGTGATCAACCTACAATGTCCTAACCAAACTAGAACAACAACACAAAGTCCCCGTCGGTAATCGAACCCGCGACCTCCGGGTATGAGCCGAACGCTCTAACCAGTACAACACGGAGGCAGGTTTATTACTTACTTCATTATGAAAGCTCTTGCGATGGGTCTAACGTATAATAAAAAATTCAATATGAAAATTGTTAAACGGTCAACTCGTATCACGTGAATGAACCGACTTGCATTATTTCACGTTAATTTTTATAACATATAAAAGAATTTATGTAATCACGTAATGTTTTATATTTCTTTGATTTTTTTTATGATTTTAGTAGAGCATCCTACTCTTTGTGTAGAAGCTAAATCTCTTAACAGCTGTTCATACTGCTGTCATATATATAGTCAGTAGTCATATCAAGGGCTATAGTGTCATCACTATAGCCCTTGATATGACTACTGACTAGATATAAGAAAAAAAAAACGTTTCAAGCTTTTATGTTTACATAATAAAGATATTTGATTTGATTTGATTTGATGCATTACGTAAGTTTGTTTTTGACAACCGTACACGTGTATTCTTAGCACGAATATTTGCGTCAAAGTATTCGTATCGCCTCCGTCTACCTTTTTTATGCAAAAATGAACAGCGCCACTATCGTCATTTTTATTATTGGATATCAAACGTAGACGAAAGTAATTTAATTTTGACGCAAATATTCGTGCCAAGAGTACAGTATCTAGGTGGGTGGACGTGGCTTCAAATGTGTCACCAAAGCGAAATAAGTATCCTGAACAACACAATGTAATCGATACCCAAAACGATATATTTCACACCAACATTCAACATCGTATTCAAAGCAGTGTCAGTCGTATTGTACTGTACGGGGCACCCCTTACTTCGCCTAGCATTAGACAGATAGTTTCTGCAAATCAACCTTCACATTGTGGTTCTAAAATCGACTCTATTCCAAAGCAAAAAGGTTTACGTAAACTTCGAAATGATAAGCCTAATCCGTGGCCCACCGTAGAATCTAGCTAATACCGCATCATTGTCCTCGCTTATAAAAAGTCTCCCTCGCTTATGCCGTATGTCATAGAATTTTGGACGATACGAGTATAATTCGGAATTTCGAAATTATCGCAGGGTTAGAATTGGGGTTGTGGTCATTTGTCAAAGTTGTCAGCACCGAGGATGGTGATTTGCGAAAGTTGATGTCAGTGTCTATCGAAAGCTGCAAACGTAATGTGCGTATTGTAAAGCATTTCTTTGCACCCATGGTACAATAAAATAAGGTATTCTCTTCCCGAGATGGAACTTGACTACGTCACAAAGTGTTGCCACTGATTGTTCTTTTCGGTAAATTTAAGGACTTTCTCAATTAGTTCATGAATATTTAAAAAAATAATAAGTAACTTAGCTATTTAGTATCTCGCGATTCTCGCGTAATTTATCAATTCAATATTATATAAATTGATATAATGGATTATTAATTCGAAATTGGTATATAAAATTCAAAAATGCATTACGCTCAGGTAATTCAATTTCACATAGTGGCAACATATCAAACTGATGACGTAGTCAAGTTCTACCTACGTCATCAGCTGTCACGGAAAGAGAATACCTTATTTTATTGTACCATGTTTGTACCTATGGTATCTATGCTTTCTGTTAGATTGTAAGTACTCTTTGCTTTGTATCCAGACTAAACCACAATACGTTTATTCTTAGTAGCTTCAATCATATTAGTGATAATCATTTTTTCTCTTCCGTGGTGATAATTAGATTTTTATTGTTTTATAAAGGGGTAATGTTACATTTTTGATTTAAGTACCCTTTTTTAGGTATACTATTTTAATGTGCCCTATATCAAGATACTCATTGTTTAGCAAATTTCAGCAAGACCAAAACGTTTTTCACGATCTACAGCTACGACGAGCTACAGCCTACAACCAGGGCCGGATTAAGATGTCTGGAGGCCTCGGGGCAACCAAGGAGTGGAGGCCCCGTGTCCCCAAATTATTCCCGAGCTTTTCAATAAATTTAAGAAGATAAAACAGCAAAAAAAATCAGAGGAAAAGTTGTTTACTAATTTTTACTTTGATTTTGATTTTTGAATTCCATTCCAACGATATTTTTTTCGAAGTCTATTGTGGAGGGCCCGGGGCTGAAGCCGGTACTGCCTACAAAATTACACCGAGTAACTTTTCAACCACAAGCTTCTGAAACATTTTCTGTCTATAATACTGAAGTCCTACTTTCTATAAAAATAAAAACGAAATCTATTTGCGTTGCAACGAGACAGTAAGCGAATAAGGAAATTTTCAACAACTCAGATCAGATTCTAAACGTTAAAACAAACCATTTCCTATGGTATTTGTATGAAATATAAAGACAATTGACGTCATAGTTTCTTGTTGTCAAAAAGCGCTCTTAATATCAGTTATTCCGCAAAATTTAATCCAAAATCACGTGGAAAATGGATATGATCAATGACAAGTGACATTTTTATGTGACGTTTTATTCTATTAACAGTAGGTACCAAATAATTTATTTTTGACCCAGGAAACTTCCTTATTAAACAAGCATGGAGTTTCACTTGTCTATCATTTAACAACTAGTACAAGTAAAATGCACAGATGGGTTTATTTGTAACCCCTTACGAAGTCCCATGTGGGAACTCGAACCAATGCAATTTCCCCATATGTTAATCCCTTTTCTTATTCGTTCTACTAAATTAATGCTGATTACAACATTATAGCTGCCAAGTGGTCTAAATGTCCTAATGGTATGTGTTAATGTTCGTAGAAAACTTAGTTTAATTACTACCTACCCATTAAAGGGCATACTCGTAAATGTACAGACGAATTATACATAAAGAAACTAACACTGTTAATATAAACAATTTTTTATGGGAAAATGTTAGAGTCTTGTAAAAAATCGAGATTCTCATAATATAATGTGTCTGGTCTGGCCGACTGAACGGTTTATTTGAAAAGACAAAATTCTTTTTAGTCGAAGTTAAAAAGTTGAGAAATCGTTCATAAATATGCAATAGTACGGCTACGGCGTCGTTCGAATAATAAGCTAATACACGATTAACGCAAGATCGCGCGAATTTTACTCGAACAAACGCGCGATTAAATGTATTGATCGCACCACTGTCCTATTGTCAATCGCGCGATTGCAATGTTTTTGTTAGCATCATGCGATACACGCATCACGTATCCGCGCGATGGTCGCGTTGTCGCGTTGACATAAAAACAACGCCTACCGGAAAAATATTCAACATTTTGAAAACTAACTAAATACGGAAATATCTAAGCGTCGAGCCAACACTAACTAAAACATACATACATACTATCACGTTTTTATCCCTAATGGGGCAGGCAGAGCTTTTTGTATCTTGTGTCTCTAAGCAAACAGAGCCCAGGGCCGCAAGATTAATAAGCGGCCAAGTGCGAGTCGGACTCGCCCATGAAGGGTTCCGTAGTAGCAAATAACATAATATAAAAGTCTTGTAGTATGTTTTTTAATTTTTATATTTGATTTGATTGAATGAAAGGTAAATTGCCGTTTACGATTTATGAAGTATTAAAAAAAACTACTTACTAGATCTCGTTCAAACCAATTTTCGCTGGTAGTTTTCATGGTAATGAACAACATATATTTTATTTAGTTTTATCATTCTCTTATTTTAGAAGTTACGGGGGGGGGGACACACTTTTTTCCACTTTGGAAGTGTCTCACGCGCAAAGTATTCGGTTTAGAAAAAAATGCTTTTAGAAACCTCAATATCATTTTTGAAGACCTATCCATAGATACCCCACACGTATGGGTTTGATGAAAAATAAATTTTTGAACGGTATTACGGAACCCTAAAAAGCCACTTTTACCGTGACTTTTAGTGGGCAAGAAGATGGAAAAGAAATCATATTGATTTCTTTTCATCCAACCAACCGCATCGACTATTAACATGATTCGCATTTTCGCACATTCCCTTGATCGGCTTTTACGATCTGCGCGGGAAGGGAAGAGAAGTAGAAAAGTAGCTGAATTCTAAGTTTATCTTTTCTCCCAGACCAACATGGGAGAGCTTACTTTGTTTTAAAAGCTCAAAAAAATATAAACTTACTTCGATACTCGATATACGACTGTCAGTATGTGCCCTGCTAAGCCTGTGTAAGTAAACCTAAGCCTACTGCGAGCTTTTCGGCTAATGTAATTCGTATCATTGTCTAATGAGAAGGAGCGGTAACGGTAATAGTGGGTAGGTATGTTACACTCTCCCCTCGGCTCATAACAGACTGGAGTAGGTAGGCGTTAGTAGTGAATTTGTAATGCCAACAAGAAACTACAATAAATAACCTCTTAGTTACCTACACTGATCATAAATATTTTCAATGGTTTGTACATGTTTGCACAGTAAAAAATATCTCGCAAAATTCCTATTAATGTAGAATGTTCAGCTGCAATGCCGTGTGGTATCCAGAGCAGTATAGGACTACTCCAATACTTCCCGTGGATGTCGTAGAAGGCGACAAACCTATCCAAGGTTTGGTTCTGGTCTACCCCTTGTGTTGCGGATGTCAGGCGGCAGTCGCTCGGAGTAAAAACCAGTAACCTCGTCAAAACTCCTTGGTTATGTAGCGGACCCCGGGCTCTGAAGCATTACTGCTGAGAATGCAACCGGGAAAATACGCTCGGATGATGGTAAGTTACTATTGTCCTCGTATGTCAACTCATTACATCAGGCATTGAGCTTTCAACAAAAAAAAATCGTCGGAGAAACGTTCCGTTGCCTCATCTTTATTAACTAATTACCTTAACGTAACCAGGAGGAAATTAAAAATGTACAGAGGTTAACAAAACAGATCCGTGAGTAGATCTGAGCGCCGCGGGCAGCGGCTAAGTAAATATTTTATTAAACTCGTACAGTGAAAATACAGAGAAATGTGTTTCTATTTTCAACTAAGAGTAGGTTGCTCGTTTTGCATCAAAGTTAATAGAGCGTACTTATTACGATAATACTTTAGCAGAAATGTACGTAGCTGCAAAGAACGTTTGCAAATTAGTTAAGTAGCCCTTTTTGAAACGCAGTACCACTAATCATACAGTTAATTCGATCCAAAAAAGATGCTTCTCGTTTCAAAAATAAGGTTACAATACATGAAATACAATAATTATCGAATTATTACCTTATTTTAAGAATCCGTGGACTGCTGACATCTCATTATTAAGTCCAGTGAATGAAATTCAAATCAAATTTTCGTAATCTGTCTTGCATTTTATTGAATAGTATTTATATTTTTGTTCATAATAAAAAAAAGTAATTTAAAGTTGATAAATGATACTCTTTCTTCAAGTGAGCACATAGACAAAACTTAAGTTTAATTTAAACTAATTTTAACTATTTATCTACTTAAATCACAATATCTGTTATAAAAAGTTACATAATAATGAGTATTAAGTCTACGAGTCATATTAAATAAATATAAGCTATCGTTTCAAGTGAATACCGAAAAGAAATTATTATAGAGAGTACAGTTACAAAGGAATATTGAAAATTCGCGAGCTTTCTATTCACGATTCTTTTCATAAAGGCTTAAGACTGTTCAAGGGTAATATCAGAAGTAATTTAAAAATATATTGCCATTTCTTTGAAGATTTCCCAGAATTCTTTTATACAGCTGTGCTGTAATCAAAGCCTGGAAAGCTTTATAGGCTTTTGTCCTTAGCAACAACCTTTTCTGACGTAATGTTACGTAAGTAACCACGATATAAATTAACTGGGTACCTACATGTAAACAGAGGGAAGAATTGATAGCACTTGATTTGTACGCAATTTTTACTTTTCAGCAATTAAAACACCTGTAGAAAAGTGATGCATTTGTTAACTCAGTGCGTTGTACCAGAATCATCATCAGGTCTTTTTGTCTTTGGTCAGGCAGCCAGAGGAGTTGGCCTACACTCTCCATGCTAGCCAGACGGGTTGGAGAGGTCTTATTGATGTGTATAAGCTTTGTTTAGCTTGTATTTCCTGCGTCGCCTTCTACGATATCCACGGGAAGACTTGGATTGGTCCTATTCTACTACTGTGTACTTCTAAGTACTAGGATATGACGAAAAATTAAATGCTCCCATTATTTCTGTTTACATGTACCCAGTTGGACTCTATATGAAAAATTATAATAGAAAAATTAAAATGGTCCCATAATTGCGGTTTACATGTACTCCGTTAGACTCTATGAAAATGATATATGAAAAAGAATTAAAAGAGGTAGGTTAGGTACTTACCTATAAGTCCATCCACCCCGCACAGGAACAGTAACCACAAGCCGACGTGCGTCCATCGTACAGACGGCCTCACCATTTTTCCGAGCTCACATCCTCCAAAAACAACATTTTCCACAAACAACTTTAAACTGACACTGCCTACCACATATTCATTACTAATCACACGATTATCCCATTATCGAGCTTTTATCAGGTCACTGACCATTTTTTAATTGGATTTAAGGTTGAACGGTAACGTGTGTAAATACGCGCGTGGGAAAATTCCAACGAGCGACACAGCCCTCCCGTTTGGAAGCTCGCGCGGTACTGAAGCGACCGCACAGTTTCTATGAATCGCTGGTTTACGGAGGGTCGTAGCACGAAGCGTAGCACTTTGGGAAAAACCGCTTTACAAATTGATCGGGTTGTCGGCCTTTTGTTAAGTACAAATGATGACGTAATTGATAGTGTACCTTAAATCCCTGCTCTGAGATAAATCAGATAAATGATAGCTTCCGATAGAGGTCATATAGGTACAATGGTTTTCTTATTCGTAGCACTCGTAGGCGTTGCGTAGTGGCAGTAAAGCTCTGTGTTAGGTTTGTTTTTTTTTTGGAAATAGATTCCGTTATCATTTTTGTTTTTGCAGTGAAATACTACGAAATAATTAATACATAGTTTAAATTATTTCATAGTATTCCTTAAACGTACGAAAAGTGTTCCTTATTTTAGTAAAAATAAGGAACACTTCTCGTAGAACTCTACACCTCCCTGCTTTGGTGTATCCGTAAAATAACATACTATCACGTCTTTATCCGTAATAGGGCAGACAGAGCATTTGTATCTTGCGGTTCTAAGCAGTCAGAGCCCAAGGCCGCAAGACTCAATAACCACTTTTACCAAAATGGCGGGCGAGAAGATTTAAAAGCAATCAATATATTGATGGGTTGCTAATCGCATCGCCTATTAACATGATTCGCATTATCGCCCATTCCCTCTATCGGCTCTTACAATTTGCGCGGGAAGAGAAGCAGCTGGTACATTCTATGTTTTTTTTTTCTCCCTGACTAGCATGAAAGACTATACCTACATTGAACTTTAAATATTTGTGTAACAACATTTTGTTTACTCGTTTGCGAGAATGGTGCAAGCTACCTATATGGTAATGATTAAATCGGAAGTGAGGGGACTGAATAATTACGGTACAATTTACAGCGACGTAGAAATGATGCATGCGGTTGTAACCGACGTGGGTTACAAAACGTGTAAGACTGTACGTAAATATTTGGTTTACTCGCCGTGTAGTTTCAGTAGAATACGACCACTCCACGTCTTCCCGTGGATGTCGCGGAAGGCGACTTGAGAAACAAGCTGAATAAAGGTTACAAACATTAATGAGACCTCTCCAATCCGTCTGGTCAACGTGGAGAGTGTACGCTAAAACCTCTAGCTGCTCTGGCCAAGTATGGCTCTATAGTACAGAGAGAGTTTGATCCTGCAGTGGAGACATAAATTTGAAAAGCGGTTATGCATCTTATATCACATGACATAAAGCTTGTTTTGAAATGACGCGTCGCTTCCGATGCCATGCCATGCCAATCCAATGTAGCGCGGCCCTAAGAGCGGCCTGCATCCAGCGCTTTCCGCTACCTTGCTCAGTTCTTCTGACTTCCTTATGGCTGGGTAATTAAATAGGTAATCACTTTTTCAACTGACTTCCAAAAAAAGGAGGAGATAATAAATGCGTCGCGTTCTTTTTATGTATACTCACCGATTATTCGAAAATGCCTGGACCGATTTGAAAAATTCTTTTTTGTTTGACTCGGTCTTGTCAGGTGGTCCCATAGAAATTTTATCAAAATCGTTTGTGTAGTTTAGGGGTGAAGTCGATATTTAGTTTTTGGAAAACTTTTAATAGATATATATTAATAAAGTAATTACTGTTTTCATATAAAACTGGGTGGTTTGTCGTCAGTGTGTCTTCCAATTTCCGAAAGGTTTTTAATACAAATTATAGGTAGATAAGTGTATTTTGATTGGGTGTTTGCATTACAAACACCCAATCAAAATACACTCGAGTATCTCTTGTATATAATATTTGCTTTTTGACAACTATACCACACACATCACACCATTTTAAATAATTTTGAAGACACAGATCACTGTTCGTGAATCATAAAGAAAATTATATAAACATTAATAAGTTAAACAAAGCATAGCCACGACAGCAATGACTTCTAAATAAGTATTTCGTCACCTACAAAGGGCCGGCTAGAAATCAGTACGCACAGTATGTGCCAAGGGCCGACAGATATTGGGGCGGTAGTTAGTACGCACGTCACGTTTTCCCGTCCTGTGGGCCCTGTGAGACTAAAATGGGCAAGCGTAAATGGTAGTAAGCGCTTCGATAGGTTTCGAAAGCAATAAGTTATGAATGAAAGGGTGCGATACGATACGAAAAGACTTATATAACACTTACTTACTGGATTACTTAGTTTACGGTTAAACCATTTATCGGTCCAACTGACGTCGACACAGCAAGATGGATGAGAAATTAGGTTTATTTTAGGTGGGTAAGTTAGTCCACTGTTTTTTTATTCTTTGTTTATTGAAAGGGGTTTTTTTATTTATTTATCTAACTTCTTTAAAATATACATGTGAATGGCGGACTTAATGCCAGGAGCCTTTTCAACCAACAGGTGATGCTGAGAAAGTAATCTTTTGTTTAACACGCAGTGACTGTGTCATCCCCGTAGGGTATGCAAAACAAAAACAATTATCAACAATTGTTACTCCATTGTGACGGGAGGGTTTATGAGTTTTCGTTTTGTGTGATCGTTTATTGTTTCTATTTTTGAACCCCCGACGCAAAGAAATAATCCGATTAGATTATGTAACTTCAGGACTTAGTTTAAACCATTCTTGGTTTTAACTTTAGCGTTTGTTTCCGATGAGTCCGACTGTTACTAAAGGGGTAAAAACTTCCTCATAAGCACCTTAACTACGCACCATATTCATGTAATAGAGAAGTCACCGGCGCTATCTTCAACTGGTACCGGCACTTGGGGTGACATACTGAGCCTGATGAACAGGTATCAGAATACCTAATCTCACCAACTGATTCAGTTCCTGCCTGTCTTAAATGTTATAATACTTGACTGGAAAACAGCATTCCGTATTTCCGTTGAGTATACTAAAATAATGATTAATTACCCTCGAATTCATAAAAATGAACAGCCGTGTGCTGAAACTGTTATTTAAAGCATGTTTTGTCCCTTTTCCTATATTCAATATTTGACGCCGTGTGGTTTCCGACAAAATAGAATAGGATCCAAGTTTTCCGTGGATGTCGTAGAAGGCGATTTAGGAAATACAAGCTAAACAAAGCTTTTAAACTTCAATAAGACCTCTTTAACGTCTGGCCAGCGTAGAGAGTGTAGGTCAAATCCTCTGGCTGCTCTGGCCAAATATGGCTAGGTTACTACAGAGGAATCCAAAAAGCTCCTGCAGTGGAATCTAAAAAGACCTAAAGATGATGAAGAGATGAATATTTAACATAGTAAAAACGAGACAAAACACATTTTAACTAAAAGAGCTATAGCAAACGTTTGTTAGCCAGAGGATTTGGCCTACATAGGGGTTAGACTATAGTATACAACACTTGTGTAGGTAAGTATGTATTCCCGTCAAGAAGAGGTATTAGAATAAAATAAAATGCAGGCTTACTTATCATACATTTATTTTGTGGCTTTATTCATACTTACAATAAGCTAACCTAATTATATCATACATCGGTAATAATACACCTTAATACATGCAGTCTGCGTCAGCAAATATGGAATCCAGGTTAAACATAACTAACAACATTTTAGTGACCATTTACATCGAACCAAACCACAAGACACCCTAGAAGAACGGGAGGGATTATACATTTTAAGAGAAGAGAACAGAGACTGATGTAAAATTTGAGACAACATTTTTCATTCCAATGTCAAGAATATTTAAGGGTTTTAAAAAATCACGAAACATCACAAGAAGGAAGGAAGAGTGTAGATAGATATCACGTTTATTAATTTTTGTCAAACCGCGATTTCAGTCTAAAACCTTACCAAATATCACCCAGGGTAAGTGCGTTAAAAAGTTGAAAAACTCCTAACCTTATCGCATAGACCAGTCGGAAGAGGCTTGGTGGATCTTTATGCCCTTGGTATAGCTGGAAAGACAAGAGTCAAGACGCTTGGTGAATCTTCATGGCCTTGTTATGGCTGGAAAGACGAGGAACTCAAGACTTTAAGTTAAGGTCCTACAAAATCTGATTCTTGCCGTGTCGTTGGCTCAAATTTAGAATTTTGTTCTTCCAATGAGTTGCTACTTTTACGCCTGCCTGCGAGGCAGAGTATAAAGCATGGTCAAGTATGGGAAAGCTGGAGGGTACAAAGTGCATGAGATGACAAAATCTGCTGATGGTGCAGAATATGGAGTTGTCTTGGGTAGTAGAACCAGCGTGATTTTCAGACATTTACGATTAAGACGTTTTCACAAAATAATTAAGCTATTAGTAGCGTAATTTTCAGACATTTTCACCAAGCTGGGTTTGCTTTAAGATTGGTTCCGTGTGAATCAATCGTATAACATTACAACGTAGGATTATACTTAGGTACATATTTTTTTATGAATAACATGATTCGCTAAATTATGCATCTTTTTATAGGTTGACCGTATAAATAAGCCAATTTTTATAACGGCTGTTTCATCCGAGTCTTCCGAATCTTTATAAAATTATGATTCACCCTGATAAGAAATTATAATTTTATTAATTGTCAATACTATTATCAATATATCAATAAGTAAGGTACTATTGTATTACCCCGACTGTACCAAAATTTCTTTAGTTCAAAATAAGACACAGTTTGATCTTATTTATGGCAAAATTAATATTTTGAGAAAGTTGCTAGAACTTGATCAGAGATATGTCAGAGTCAGAAAAGTAGAACATACTTTGCAGTAAGACGAGTCACACCAGTAAAAAACCCACAGAAAAATAAATTATTCAATAAAGACCAATAGTGTATGAAAATCATATTGATAGAGTTACATGAGTATCTATAGGAAGGATATATAGGAAGGATTATCTAAAGACCGATAGTGTATGAAAATCATATCGATAAAGTTATGTAGTACAAAAGCTCTCCTTAAAAAACCATATTTATTCTAGGTATATTTCAGTGCACCAACGCAGGGGGGTGTGACCACTAATTCAATGTCTTTAGAGGAAAATCTATCACTAATCACTAAGGATCAGTTCAGACGGAAAAGAGACAGGGCGCGCACTTAAAAAAAATATAGAACTTGTTTACCACAACGCGGTGCAGCGCGGCGTTGCAACATACGTTACACTGAAATTTGTATCTTATTGAGTAGTAAATAAGTTCTATATTTCTTCGAAAGAGCGGGCCGCGACGCATCTTGGTCTGAACTGACCGAAAATTAATCATATAAAATAGTAACACATAATTACAAAGGTTTTCAGCTTTATGGACACGTGCATAGAACATAGAGGCAGAATAATAACTATCAATAAACTGAAGAATAAAGAAATGAACGGTAAAATTATCAAAATTTTATTGAAAGAAGTGTAAAATATGTGGTTGACGCATGGTACTCATGTCATCAAGCATCGTATTTTATAAAATCTGCCGTAGTGACACGGCATAAAGCTCAAATTTCAATGATTCGCAGTAGGAGCTAACTTACACTGAAGCGGTAGCGCCTGGTAGCTTACTTTTAAACTCAAAAACTTAACCTGTCATCTGTGAGCAGACCGGAAACCGGTCGACATGCATTGTTTTACTATTGTGTCTGGTGTTTTGCACAGACGACAGGTTAAGCGCTCAGGTCTTCTTTAAGCTATTCTATGCATTGCATAGATAGAAATTAATGCGCAAAAAGACATTAAAATTGTCCTTAACGCTTGCAGCCGCCGCCGTTTCAGTGTGAATTGGGCCTTAGTCGAGTCAAAATGGCGTAAGCTTCATTTCAACAATTTCCAAAAATATTCACACAAACTTTGAGACAAACTCTACGCTTCGCGCCTTCATAATCGCGGCTTATATTACATTATACATCACAATAACACTAATCATGTAACTACAAATCATAATAACCTTTTACAATGCTATATTACCCACAAAGTTAATACTTAAATCTAAGCAAATGTCATAAATAAACAATCTTATGTACCTAACTGTTGGATGAGTTATTAAGGCTGACTTTCCACCGAAGCTGGACTCTGTGTTGACAAACAAATATCAACCAACACGATTTTTGGAACGAAGTTCCTTTTTGGGCGGTACGGACTTGGCGGACTAGGCAAAAAAGTGTAATTTTTCCGTCATTAACTTTTTAGGGGGTTTATTTAATTTTTTTAACTTCGTTTAAAATTTTTAGGCTTTTGCCTAAAAATTAATCATTTCAATGTTTTGCCTACCGGATGGCCTACCAAGTTTATGTAACTAGAGATCAGACATACAACATCAAAGATTTATTCAAAATTTAAATATGTCACGCCACTTTAAATTATGTCTCATTTACATAATCTTTTTCTTAAAACTCGGCACATCTTATGCGATTTAGAAAATACATCACGCCTCTCAAATTCTATTAAGTTCCAAAGAGAGTAGTCAAAAACATTCATACATACAAACATCTTTGTTTTTAGAAACAAATTATGCAAATATAGGCTTTATGCAATGAGAATATTAAATATCAAATTATGCAACTCGATTAATACCGACTTTACATCTTTTGTTCCTCTACAACATACACGGTGATTTTTTATTGGTTCTGAAGCCGAAGGCCACTTCATGGGCATCGTTAGTAAGACCTAATTAGCTGGTCAAAATAAAAATTCAGAAACAAAAAATGTTGACTAAAACTCGAAAGGAAAATTGTGAGGTCAATTAGTAGTACCGCCGTCATACACCGCCCGCCGGCCGGCCGGGGTCATCGACATTAAGCAGTAGGCGGCCGGCGTATAACTACGTGGTCTCGATCGAAAATCATTTACGCAACTTTTTTATCTTATGACATACAGAAATTCGGATTACGTATATGGATAGAGGAATTTATTTACTATACGACATTTTTTTTTCCAAAACCATTGAAAAGTCAGCGTGTATATATGTATGTATGTATAGATTATAAATCTCATATTCATAAAAATCTGCACCCCTAAATTATTCTAGAAGTGCAGACTTTTGATTGCAACTGACAGAAAAAACAGTGCACTTTAAATCAGTAGCGTTATACTATTTAACAGATTTACGGGTTGCAAATTTTTATGAATAACAACATTAAGAATATATTAGGTCCCTAATTTCTTATTTTAAGTTATAACTTGTTTTACAAGGATTGTTCTGGAAAGCCAATTTAACCTACATTTCCTGAGCAGCATTTATTTTGTTAATATATAAATATGGAATATATGGGACATCAGATGGCAGCACAGTTCAATCGACTATTGTCATTGGACCATCAGTTGACAGGTGCTTTTGCTCCTTAACTGGTTCTTCTTCTTATCGTGTGTGTTAGTGACTAACACTAGTGTCAGAGTTTTTAAACCGCCTTAAAGGCCTCTGACATGGTTTTAGGTAACGACCAATGACAAATACAGTGACCGGGACCGACGGCTTAACGTGCCCTCCAAAGCACGGATCATCTTATTTATCAGACAATCAGGTGATCAGCCTGCAATGTCCTAACCAAACTAGGACAACAACACATAGTTGCCCCCGCTGGGAATCGAACCCGCGACCTCCGGGTATGAGCCAAACGCTCCAACCATTACACCACGGAGGCAGTTAACTGGTCAAGATTTTACACCCACCTAAAATTCTCTAACAACCCAAAGGTTGACTGTTAGATAATGCTTTTAGCATTAAGTCCGCCTATTGTGCCATACAATTTGTATTTTGTACAATAAAGGTTAAACAAAAATAAAAAAGACCCGCATGGTATTAATAAATGCTACATTCTACTATAGTGTCTGGTATTGGCGGTAAAGGAAAACGGTTAATAATTACATTATGGTAAGGTCTTTATCCCTAAACAGCAGTTTATTGGAACTGACTTCTACAGGTTTGTTTGCTTGTTTTTTTGTTTGTTTGTTTATTTGTTTTAGATTGCTCTATGCTCAAGTTAGTTACTTCAATATAAATCACGTGTCATCTTCAACTTTGACATTGGCAAAATCATCATTTTGATAATGATGGAGCCATAATCTAAGAAAAGAAGACCTGACTTCACTGTGCTACCATTTGGTGATTGTCCTGTCCAATATTAATTTAATCATAATGTCCTCGAATGTTTAGTTTAGGAATATGTAATATTTTGTACAGGAATTATAGGACTTTCTAATAATTAGGAATCTGTTTTAAAGTTATCTGATTAATGCTATGAAATAACAATTTTATTTCGAAAGCCAACACTGTCAATAAGTTAAGGCTTGTGTTTATGTTTTTATTCATAGTGACGTGATTAAATGATGTATTTCAAATTTATATATATGCTCACACAGGTTAATCAAAAATGTTGTATGGAAACTTTTGATGTGGTACGGACATATATATTTCCTATGATTATGTTATATAATATATTTTATGTGAATGCAACGTCATTGTCATTGTCAACTGTAGTATGAGATTAAATCATTTAAAGTCAATACCTGTTTCCTCAAAGAAGACAGGCAAGTAACATACAGAAGAAAGTCAAGACAGTCATATCTAACCTTTTACATGACAGGTAAGAATTCGATAGGAGTAGCGAACTTGAAGTCTTCGGGGAAAAGCTTCGCAGCGAACGGGTGCATGAGTTTGTAGGACTGCCGGATGGTGACGTCAGCCACGCCCGCTATGTCACCGATCTCCTTCTGACTGCGCTTGTCTTCTGATGCCTGGAATTTGAAATAAATATAATGAAGTTTTGCATGATCGGAAATTATTCCTAATTTAAAATATGTAAATTATATTTAGAAAAAAAAGATTTTTATTTTGGAAATCTTTGGGAGAGGCCTATGTCCAGCAGTGGACGTTATGCAGCTGAAATGATGATGATGATGATGATATTCAGAAAACCAAAAATGAAATTATAAAGGATACATAATATGGATTAGGAATAACGCAGTTCATTCTAATCATTTCTCCATTTTGAAAAACTTACTGATAACTGGTTTTAGATCTAGGTACTTACATAAGATTAAGTTCAGTTGATTAATCAAAAAAAAAATAAGGATATCACTCTTTATTCCTATTTGAGAATTGGTTTGCTATAGCTAAGTTTAGTTCCAATTCCACACATTCTAGGCAGAATATCAGAATATACCTATAGATATAATATTATACAATTATACTACTGTCAAATTCATTTTTTACAAGCTTTTATTTAGTTTCATATGTCCTGTGTGTCCGTCTTTAATGGAACTGGAAGACCATAGGAACTCTGTAATGAAAACGCAAGCCCATCGAGTTTGGACTTATTCCTCTATTATATTGACTTAGGCCTCACAATAGAAGCTTGTACAAAAATTTTTTTTTTTAAACTTGTTCAACAACAATTATAAGTACATAAATAAAATTTACCTGTGACGCCATGTAAATAGCAGCAGCGGCTACTGAAATAGGACTGCGGCCAGACACAATATCCAACTCCCCAGCTTTCCTCGCAATGTGCGTAGCTGCCCTCTGTACAGAGTTTGGCAGACCCAAGTTCGAACAGAACCGAGACATGAAATCGGCCGTCGTGATGAGATCCACTGAAGTTTCAAGTGCCTTGAGAATGAGTTTGAAACATCGTCCGATTTCTTTTTTGCTGATTTTGCTGACCGCACAGATCTCTTTGAATGTACGAGGTACTCCTTCCTGCCGGCACGCAATGTATAGACATGCTGATGCTATGGCGTCATTCGCTCGACCTTTTAAGTTTTTACCATCATGTACCTGAAAAATAATATAATGTTATAGGCAGTATGCTGCTCACTAGTCCCTTCAATATACACAAACATTTCAGAAGTCCTACAGGGTGATGAAAAATTGATTTTTATCAAACACATACATACACTATCACATTTTTATCTCATAAGGGGCCAGCACAGCATTTTGCCACAAGATGCAAAGACCACTTTTATCTTGATGGTGGGTAAGGAGGAAAAACTAATCAAAATAATGATTCACATATTTTTGTTACATACTGTTACAAATTACAAGAAACTTCTTTCCCATCCACATTGCATATTGTTTAGCACATAACATTAAATTTATATTTTTTTAATGATTTATTTCCCATAATGTGACAATTAATAAGCAAATTAAATAAGTACCTGTTTGAACAAATTATTTGCTCTGTCGACGATAGTCTTTGGTAAGTTGATGCGGTCTGCCATAGTGTTTATTTCTCGGAAGGCATTTATCAATGCTCTGTCTGTACTGCTGATGTTTCTCCTGTTCTGGTACTTTGAGACTCCGAAACTGTCGAAAGAGGCATCCCCTCTTCCCGGTCCTATTATTGTGGAAAGGTCACCACCCGAAAGCAGAGGATTTTCTGGGCCACCCACACGAGATGGGTCGACTCCTGATTTCTCATTACTGAATGTACGCCACTCTGAACCTACATCTATAACCCTGCGAAATAAGACATTTACATTATGGTAATGTTGTCAATATTTTCTTCAATTTATCTGTTCTACCTATTTTATTTTTTATATGTATTACATTTTCAGAAATAACAGAAAATACATTTTTATGCAATCCAAAAACCACAAAGGTTGTTTATACATCTACTTTTAATATTATGTTACGTTAGTACTTACATTATATTACACGCATTACATTCGTATGGATATTATTAAACAGCAAAGAAAAAGAAACAATGCTATTACAAATATGTGCACTGAATGTAAGTGATGTTATCACCTCATTATTTTAGTGTTAAATACCAGATATTAGTTGTATCCTTCTGTGTCATGATTGCGATTGTTAACGGCCTCGAGTCATAGAAATCAAATGCACATTTGCATTAGAGAGAAAACTTCATTATTATTTTGTTACAACACAACACAACATCCATCAATTTTAATTTCGCAAATGTTACCAAATGTTTAAAAATCACCTGTCGCCGACGACGAGGCCGCATTCTGAGCATATCATGTCCCCAGCCCTGTAATCCTCAATAAGTGGTGCATCGGGATGGGCATAACACACCACCTTATTCGCTTCAATTCTAAAATCAGAAGATACACTCAAGTAAACCACCATCAACAAGTAGAAATCGCAACAGCAGGTAACTTTGTCGTGACTTCTAGCATGTTTAACCAGAATTTTCTGAAACTTACTCATAGCCATAATGAACAGAGATATTATTCTGCTTAAAATTAATCTGATAAACACGTAATTGCAATAAAATAAATAAGAAAAACAGACCTCGATGTGCTCGCCATGATTGTCAAATTATAGACTAAAACTTTTTTTATCGACGAATGACATTTGATGGCGCATGCTTATGAATTCTAGATATTTTGCTATCATCATCATAGAATTCACTGACAATTATTTAAGTTATAAAAAATTAAATGTAAATTGTAATACTAGTACAATGCACGGAAAAAAAATTAACATTATTTTACACAATGATTTTACATATATGCTGCTGATTGCA
Organism: Acrobasis consociella; assembly: GCA_963555685.1. NCBI lineage: Eukaryota > Metazoa > Arthropoda > Insecta > Lepidoptera > Pyralidae > Acrobasis > Acrobasis consociella. Next base: position 5,252,930 of record OY743106.1, read on the forward strand.
GGGTTACTAGTATTAGTACCAAAAAATGAACACAGATGTCGCTACGCTTTCGCTTTGGTTTTGTTAGAATTTTTATTGGCGGGAACTTTGAAACACGCGTATCATTCGGAATGAATGAACGCAAAAAGATTAGAAAAATAACACAACTTGTCTTGTTATAATCGCTAGTGCTTATATAGATCCACTTTTTGAAGTGAAAACTTCTTTAGCGGCGTTGTGCACTTTTTTTGGAATGGGTAAAAAATGTTAAACTCGCGTCAGGACAGGACACGCTCGCGTCAGGACACGTGACCTGATCGAAAATTCGTAAGACGGATGGAGAGTAGACAGCTGGCACGGCGTAGGAGAGGGAGTATCCCCCTCTCTTTCTACGGCGCAGCGAAAATGTATGCCTGCGCCTGCTGTTTCGTATATCAAAAATGCACAACGTTAATATTCAAGTTTTCACTTTTGCTGGCACTCCCGTCGTTTTTTTTTTCTAAAAAGTTTCAAGCACAACTTCGCCTTAACTTAGTACGAGGTACAAGTTTACTAGGTGGTTTATTTATCTTACTAAACTTATTTTGGCATACCTGCCTAAGCATGACTAGTAATAAATATATTTATTTATTTAAGTTTATTGCACACAATCTTTTGATTGATTACAATGGGTCAAACTTAATGCTAATGCATTATCTACCAGTTTGCCTTTGGGATATGTTGAGAAATTGAATAGGGGTGCAAGTGTAGCAAGCTAACTTGTAATATTTTCAATAAAATACCTATATAATATTACACCATAATACATATACTTATTGATTAAACATACCTTATAAAAATACACTTATATATAATATACGTAAAATTATACATAGAATACATACATATATCTATATATTACAGCAGAGAGTCTATTCCGATTCCAAAATAATTTCTTCACCTGCATTTTGAAAGTATCACGCACGACTGTGTAATCTCGCAATGCTATCAGGTAGGGCATTCCAAAGCCGCACAGCCGTAACGGCAAAAGAATTAGAAAAGAAACCAGTACGGTGAGAAGGAATGTCAAGTTGCATTGTGTTAGAGGAGCGTAGATTTCTATCGTGAGTTGAGCTAAGAGGCTGAAATTTAGATGTCATATAACTGGGTGCAGAAGGATTATAAATAATATCATGTAGATAACAGAGAATATGTAGATTTCTACGCTGTCTGCTTTAGTTAGCCATTTAAGCTGCGAACGATACCTATGGGGATATGTGGTCGTACTTGCGAAGGCAAAAAATGAATCTGATACAGTTGTTCAAGAGGCGTTCAAGCTTGCTAAGTTGTTCCTCAGTTATATCCAAATATACCTACTAAGTATTTTTCCCAAAGGCTGACTAGTAGAGAATGCATTTGCAATACTCGTAAATCGACCTTTTGAACCATTGGTCATTAAAAATACCAATATTAAATAAATTAGGGGTAGTACTTACATACTTAAGCAATAAAATTACGTCTTATGTTTTTTTTTTAAAATTTGGCTCGACGCCGTTGCGTATTTAGCCATGCTCAAGTTAATAGAAACTATAGAAAGTGGGAAACAACAATCGATGTGAAGTAAATATATATATATGCAATCAAAGGTTGGTTAGAGGTCCTTTGATTGCTTGAAGGGAGCTTCTGGCGACAAATCTATACGAGTCCACTGGTTTTCATAGCCGATTGAGTGGCGGACGGCGCCTAAAAACGCCCACCGCAGTCCGCAAATAAATATCACTACAGCCGCACTATGATTGTCCATTTTAAACATTTAACATATTGTTCATCAGAATGAGCATTTATAACACCAAACCACACCAATTTCATATTAAAAGTCCACTAGAATCAATCAAGTGTTATTTATAACATTATAGGTATCGTTATTATGTAAGTAGGTACTTACCTATAGGTATATCTAACGATTAGTACCTGGGTGACCGAGCTTTGCTCGGTCGGTTACATCTCAAACATTAACTATTTTTTTTTAAACTTGTCTAAAAAGAGTACAAAAAAAAATATATAAACTTGAACATAAAAAAAAAACAAAAGTATATCACCGAGTGGGATTCGAACCCGTATCACTCTTTCTAGCGGTCAGCATCCTTAACCAATGAGCTAAGAGGATGGCGGCCGGCGCAAGGAAATTAGCGACCATATTCTGCGTGGAAAGAAAAACGAATGAAAACTCGAAAACACGCGTTTTCCCAAACATAAGACTAATCTAGATCGATTGTTTACCCCCAAAAACCCACATATACCAATTTTCAGCAAAATCGTTAGAGCCGTTTTCGAGATCACAGAAATTTATAAATAAATAAATATACAAGAATTGCTCGTTTAAAGGTATAAGATTCTCGCTGTTGAGATAGGTAGGTACCGAAAATGACAAACAAATTATTTCATCCATTAAATATTACTTAATCATATTCATAACTCCGAATAAATATTGAGAATGCAATTATTATTCAAATCAGCTATTGTTAAAACCTGTTTTGACTGAAATAGGCTGTCAATAAACACAACAAATGGAGTGGCGCAGCAACAGCCCATGAGTATTTTAGGTTTACATTAAATTTATATGGTTATTGATAAAATAGTAATACTAACGACTAAACGAATTTATTTAGTAGTTAACTTAAGTACCTACTGATTAAAGATAAAATAAAGATAAAATCTACGTTCCGCGTCATTCTGCGTTTATTCCGCGCTTCCCGCTCCCCAGGAAAAATGGTGTTTACAAAGTCACAATATTTTTGAAAAACCTATTCAAAGATAGTCCACAGGTTAGTCAAGAAAAAAAAATTGACTCTCACTTCAGCTTTCTTTTCTTATAGTCGCCGAGCTAAACCGCGGACGGGCAGACAGACTGACAGACATGGCGAAACTATTCCTTGGGTTCCTTTTTTACTACGGAACCCTAAAAAGGATTGTCATTTTTTTGTTTCCGCTCCTAGCATCCGCCCTGAAGATATTAGTCTAAGGGTCAGTTCAGACAGAGAGGAGCGCAGTGGAGATGATTTTTTATGACACCTGAAGTGCGATTTTTGAAACGCGGAGTCACCTAAACGAATGGTTTTTCCATACAAAACAACCGTTCGTTTAGTGACTCCGCGTTTGAAAAATCGCACCACTGAAAAGCGCGAGATGCTCGCTCAATCTCGGGACTGCGTGAGCATCTCGCGTTTGTCATGTTTAAACTACGGTACCTTCGTTCTTATTTTCAGAGTTGAGTTAGTAAGTAAATGGCTGAACTGAAATGGTGTTAGTAAATTGTTCGGGCATTTTCCTCTCCTTTCCAACTATATTACGTGAGCTATCCATGCTAATGAGTAATTAATAAACAAGGATTGTTTCCAAAATTAGCCCACCCATTATATTATTACGAACGCTGATTGAATGTTACAACTTGTCGCATCGCACCGCAACGTAACCAGAGCGTAAGCAATTCGCGAACTAATTTAATAACAAATGATTACATCACATTAATTTCAGAAATAAACCAGACTGCGTAATGAAAACAATATTTTACCTGTATTTGACTATTAATACTTCTTGTTTTGACAAGTTTTCGTTATGAAGAGTTCAATTTTAGTTAGATTTTGATTAATTAATAGCAAGAAGTAACGTAACGTTAACGTCTCTACTTTCGTGAACGTAACTGATATATGCGTAACTTACCAAAGAGTTGGGTCAATAAGGTCAGATGATACCATAGACATTCAATAACTTCATGAGAAACACTTCCCTCCCTCTATATGACTGTGCCCCCTCAACACCCTCCACAAGGCGAGAAAGGGGGAGAGGCGCGGGACGGGGAACGGGGACACTTATAGCACGGGGCCTTAGAAGATTCCGTTCTGTATCTGTTGCCTATATTTATTCTGTGGTACTGACCTACCCATTTGTGTGTAAACAAACGCGTGTGTTCACACGTGACTACAAAATGACGTAATGAAGGTGATGATAACACTATTGGGCAGGATGGCTTGTAACGACAGTGGAAAAGTTTTTATTGATGGCCGCGGGACCAACTAAGTAGTTAGAGATATTTTACTAGATTGTCCATCGGGTAAGGAGAGTAGGGGTGACGACAGGGCCAGAAAAGTATGATTGTAATTAGTCCGTCTTTTAGATTATCCAAAAATAATGGCCCCATATTTTTTTAGTTTACCAAAAAAGTAAACATTTACAAAGATATTCCTGAGTTCACAAAGATATACTTGCGACGTCACCTTTCATAAACTAAGTATTTTTTAAGCTAAGATAAAATTATCTCTAGCCCCAGGCTAGATACGATTTGATGACGACGATGACGGTGACGTCATGCGAAATTTCGTTCTTTTTTTTTGCTTCGTAGAGAATAAAAAAAACTTGTACCATATTCATATCGATTGGCCAAAAATATTTTTCATTCCTCATGCCTATAATAGTATCGACCAGGCCAGGGTTTTAACATGCTATATACCTAATCGGTATTGCTTGCTTAGCAAGAGGTCCATAGATCCTACTTACCCCCGCCCCCGTAGGAAACAGCCGTATTAATACATATATTTATGTATGTATGCTTGCTTACACAGAATAAATAATACAGCCGATCCATTCAGCTCAAACTTACCCCTCTAGGCAGATTTTACAATACAATACAAAAAACTTTATTGCAGCAAATGACATTTACAGTTTCAACATATAACTTAAGGACAACCATGTTAAGGTACAAAATGCAATATATAATTATATAGTACTTAACTGAATTATAAACAACTGAGAGATTAACAAACACAATTTCATCAGGATGGGCCACGCGCATTTAGCACTCCTGTTATACCAGAAGTCCAAAGGCCAACCACCCAGTACCCACTTACTGGGTACCCAGTTACCCACTTACATCAAGTCGGAAGCCTGCCTGTTAGTGTACTAAGATGAATTTAAAAAACTGACCTATCTATTTGCCTAAAACTAAAAATGCGTGTATTGGCACGTGACTAGAAATGACGTAATAATATTGATGATAAACCCATGGGCTGGACTGGTAGGAGTGGTAAACAAACGGCCAACTTGTAACGGCAGTGGAATAGTTTTCGACTTGCTAATAATGCTAATAACAAATAATTTATACTTACCTTCTTTCAGAGACGAGCACAACTACTTTTTCACTAATCTTGCCGAAATTACGGGAACGGCTCCATATTAAAGAAAATACATTTTCGAATATAATGTCGGATTGTTATCCGACATTATATTATGGAGGCACGACAGGGTAGACAAATAGGGATGTGGACCGTGGTTCAAAAAAATATTATTTTATTTAACCCGTCACCAAAAATAAAGGACACATATTTTTTCGTTAATCAAAGTATTCAAAATTCACGAAGATACAGCGATTCGAAGTTTCAGAGTGGGGGTGATTTGCGTCACCGTTGGTTAAAAATCGTAACCATGACGTCACGCGAAATTTAAATGCGCTGCATCGTCGTCATTGTTTTCTACGGAGAGAAAATAAAAAATACGTATACCATATTTTTAAATGAGCCGAAAAATTTTTTTTGTCCTCTTCCCTATTCTATAATGTGTCTGTATGAAATGCATGCTACGAGCTGCCTTCTTCGATAACTATTAAGTAAGTACATAGAGGCGCAAGCCGAAGGTTTACTTATTCGTAGTCATCTTAGTATATTTAAGAGCTACTGGACATCCTGTGGCTGAAATGATGACACCTTAAACCAAATTTGATTTATAAATAGGGTTTTAAAAGCAAAAAAGTACCTAACTGTCTCGTTGGAAATGGTCTACACCTTCGTCTACAATTTTCTCGATCTCCTCCGAGCTTCGGAAGGCACATAAATCCGTTAGTCTCAGCTACCATCATTGTACAGTCGTCAAGCTTAGTCAGATGGCTATTCGGCAGATAAAAATTCTGACACCAGTGTTAGCCACTTTTACAATACACAGAAAAACAATATTTGGCGCAAGGAAGGACGTGAAGACGCTTCACCAGCTACTTCTGATACCAGATAGCGCCAGTGCGATATGACTCATACGAAAATGAAGCCTGATACTTCACACCGATACAGTTATCATGTCGAAATGAACAGTAAGCACTTACTCACTTCCTACCTACTTTTCCACATTAGTCACAGTCTGCGACCTAACTGATAGTTTTTACAAATCTACATTAGTCACAGTCTGCGATGCTACCGGTAGTACTTTAATTGAGTAGTACCTGATAGTTTTTACAAACTAGTAGTTCGCCACGAACTTAGACCTCGCGATTATTATTTCAGAATAATGTACCTGATTTGGATGAACTATCGGTGCAGGTTTACCGATAAGCGGATTCATGGTTGTGAGTGTTGTGACCAAATTTCCAAAAAAGTTGGCAATCACAGCCCTTTCTTCAAACGACTTTCGATCTAGCTCTGAAATGTCAGGAGCACCTTCGAACCATACAATGCCATGGATATGAGGTCTACCGTGATGCTGAAATTCAGTTCTGCACCAGTAGTCTTTTACCGAAAAATGATCCATCATTTTTCAAATGACAAAGTCAGCTCGTTGTTGGAAAAACCAGAAAACTATTAATGGGTTTCCATTTATATGTTTATTTGTATTGCCATGGCTCTATGCCGCTGCTCATTGGTTTCTTACTCTCTTCGTAAAGCTACTTCGCGTGCTTTGGTTGCTGTTGATCTCTTATTAGTTCGTAGCATAATTACTAATACTACTACAGAAGCACAGACAAGCAGCGATAGCGATTGAACGAAAATTCGCTCAACAATATTGCTAAATTTAATAAACAAGCCAACAATCAATCAAAATTAGCAAAAACTGAAAAAAAACTAATTGTAATATAAGCAAATCCCTTTTTGGGTGTATGTATTTTTAAGAAAGTTGTTCAGTAACCCGGACTGAATTCACCCTTAAATAGTTTTAGTATAATTTGTAAAAAGATTTGTATTGTATATCCGTCACGGCTCGGTCAGCTAGACTTCGCGAGTTACCCTAAACCCATTTAAGTATAACGTATAAAGAAGTTGTTCAGACAAAAAAGTTGTTCAAATAAAAAAAAAACATTTTTATAATGGCAACAAAAAAGTCTAATAAGATTTTTGAAAATATTTTGAAATGGCGGATATATGACAGTTTTAAAATTTTAACCCCCCATATTTCCGCCATTTTGAAAAATTTCGAAAAACTGGCTCGATAAAAAAATTCTATATTGTTGCTGAATCTGCTTACAAAATTTCATGAGAATTGGTTAAGAAATGCGACCTGTAGGCGAGAACAGACAGACAGACAGACAGACAGACAGACGGACAAAAGAATTTTTGGCCAATCTCGAAACTGAGACGCTTCGCTCGCTCGGTCAATAAGCAACAGTTCATGAAATTGGGTTTGTCTGACATCTTGACAATACATTAAATGTACGGAGCCTATGCAGGGACCCGTACACGTTGAAAACTCAGTTTCTTCACCACAGACCTTCTAGGTCTGTGTTCTTCACCATTCTTATCTCTTTATTTGAGGGACTTGGTGGCCCGGTGGAAGAACGTAGTACTAGCGCGGCGTGGACCGCATTCGGATGGGTGACCACAATTGGGTAGATAACTGGGTCAAAAATAAATTATTTGATACTGTTATGAAAATAAAACGTCCCTAATAATGTCATTTGTCATTTGGCATATCCATTTCCAACGTGATTTTAGATTTATACTGATAAAACTATGACGTCATTAGCATGTATTTCAAATATATCCCAAATAATATGTTTGTTCTGGCGTTTACAAAAAGTAGGCATCTGATTAGAGTTGTTAGAAAATAGCGAATTCAAATTTTTGAGATCCAGTTTTAAACACTAAACATTCACGAAAAACAACAAACTAGTTATCGGTGTTGTGTTATTTTTTAGTTTGCGATCTGAGTTCCGGCTGTTTAACCGACTTCAAAAGGAGGAGGTTATTAATTCGAATGTAAACATTTTTAAGTATTCCCCGATTACTCGATGACGCTTGGACTCTTTCTGCTAAGAAGTCATGTATATATTACCGTTAAAATGCAGAATACGTTAATATGCATATTAACTAGGTAATCTGCAGATTTCCTGATACAATTCGTTAAAGTGTAGAGTTACCTAGGAAGTCTGCAGATTATCTAGTTATTGTAAGAACTCAATCAAATTTTTCCATATTAATTGACTCAGACAGATACTCTGCAAAATATCTCGTTAATCTGCACTCTAACGGATTTACGCAAATTAACGGTAACATATATCTTAAACCTTTAAACGAGCAATTCTTGTATATTTATTTATATATTTATAAATTTCTGTGATCTCGAAAACGGCTCGAACGATTTTGCTGAAAATTGGTATATGGGGGTTTTCGGGGGTAAACAATCGATCTAGATTAGTCTTATGTTTGGGAAAACGCATGTTTTCGATGTTTGAGATGTAACCGAGCAAAGCTCGGTCGCTCAGGTACTACTTACCTATTCGAATAACAAATAATTGACTTGGTAAAGGGATCGAATAGAGCTTATTGCTAAATCCTCTGCTATTAAGGGCATGTCGCAGGCCCTAGTTTGTACGAACACCAGTTGGCCTTGGATTGGACTGGACAGCTATAAGGGACAGTCGGACGCAAAAATTATTACGCATGAATTTCTATACGTTGCTATTCGTCATAACAAGTATGCCGCCCGCTATCGGATGACAGGTGGGCGGCGGCAACGGCCGGGCGTAAAGTAAAATCAGTAAGTTAGATGTAAGAAATTTTGGAAATTTTACTTTCATGCTGGTCTGGGAGAAAAGAAAAAAAGTAGAATGTGCCAACTGCTTCACTTCCCGCGCAGATTGTAAGAGCCGATCGGGGGAATGAGCAAAAAAACGAATTATGTTAATAGGCGATGTAGCTAGCAGCCCATCACTATTTTGATTCCTTCTTCCACCTTCTTGCCTACATCAAGCTAAAAGTGACCTTTGAGTCTTGTAGCCCTAAGCTCTCTGTCTGCTTAGAGCCGCAAGACTCAAAATGCTTTGTCTGCCTCGTTAGGGATAAAGACGTGATTGTATGTATGTAGAAAATTCTTAATAATTCTTTATGTCTCAATAAGGATAACAAAAAGAACTATAAATATTTAGAAATGGCTGAATTGTGATTTTGTTTTTATATTTTCAAGCCCCATATTTCCGCCTATTTGAAATTGTCGAACAATTGAATCGCCAAAAAATTCTATATATAGGTCAATTTCGAACCTTGTCACAAAATTTCACGAGAATCGGTTGATAAATGCGACCTGTAGGCGAGAAGAGAACAGCCAAACAAACCGACGCCGACGGACTGGCGGACAGCCGGACAAAAGCATGTTTGGCAAATCTCGAAACTGAGACGCTTCGCTCGCTTTACTCGCTCGGTTAATTAGGTACTATGTCTAGTATTTATTATGTGACTATATTTCTTCTTCTTCTTCTTATATTTAAGAGCTGGGCTCTTGTCGGTGGAGTGCTTTCCATGTCTCTCTTCCTTCCGCTAAGTTCTTAACCTCTTTATATGTTTTCACGTTTAATATATACAATATCCTTTTTTATTAAGTACAAATATTTTAAGGGGTGATTCAGTCCATCATTTTGAACAACTTTTCCCAATAAATGTATATCGAAATACGAAAAATATTTTTTCGGTTTTCATACAAATCGAAGTAGTCACGTGATATCATTACTATGGAAAATGAAAATTTTCTTTTCGTATTTCGATATACATTTATTGGGAAAAGTTGTTCCATATGATGGACTGAATCACCCCTTAAAATATTTGTACTTAATAAAAAAGGACAATGTATATTTCTATATTTCTTATAGGTACTAAATTTTTCTGCAGTCGAGTGTACAGTGAGCGCAAATCAAATAATCAAGTAGTTACTCTCGCAATGTGTGAGTTGGTTATTAACAATCGGCACGGTCACAATGTCATGTCAAGTTCATGTGGCCGAATGTCGTGTTGTGTAATAAATGTAATAAATGTAATGTCATAAATGGACAGACTAATTCTTTGGGTCATTAGAGGCTAACAACAAATACACGACAAGTATACAATATTTTGTATTGAAGGTAAATCACTGAGGTAAATCATATTCCGGAATTTTTGGGTTGGTCAGCAGAAAAGAAATAACCAGCCAAGTGCGAGTCGGACTCGAGCACGAGGGGTTCCGTACCATACATACATACATACTATCACGTCTTTATCCCTAATGGGGCAGACAGAGCATTTTGGGTCTTCGTACCATTGTCTTATAAAAATCGCGTTTGTTGTATGGGCTCCACTTTAATATTTATTTTATTCTGTTTTAAGTATTTGTGGCATCAGAAATACATCATCTATGAATTGTATGATAAATAAATAAAAATATAAGGACGCACATTACACTGATTGAGCTAGCCCCAAAGTAACTTAAATACTTGTGTTCTTACATACTAACTCAACGATATTATATTGTGTAACAAATACATAGAAAGGTAAACATACAATACCCACGTAAATTTGAAAAAGGCCATTTTCCAACTTGCCCTGACCGGGATCGATCCCAGAAGGCCTGGGTGGCGTACTAGCATGGTGACCACTACGCCTTGGAAGTCGTCGAATGATGAATTACCTATATGATACACATTTTGGCCCGTTCCCTTGAGCGTCTGTTTTGAAGCAACTGGTACATTCTTAAATCTCTTCGAGACTAGCTTATAAAAGGATTGCTATTAAATACATACATACATACATACTATCACGTCTTTATCCTTAATGGGGCAGACAGAGCATTTTGGGTCTTGCGGTTCTATGCAGAGCCCAGGGCCGCAAGACCCAAAAGCCACTTTTAGCGTCATGGTGGGCGAGATGGAAAATCAATCAATACAGTGATGGGTTGCTAGCCGCATCGCCTGTTAACATGATTTGCATTTTTGCCCATTCCCTCGATCGGCTTTTACGATCTGCGTGGGAAGAGAAGCAGCTGGTACATTCTACGTTTTTTTATTTCTCCCAGACCAGCATGGGAATTGCTATTAAATATGCTCAATAAATTATAAATACGAGGTATTAGCTCATCATTACTTATCATGTAGCCGTCAAAGCTAATTTAACACACAACAGTTAGCTCAGTCGGTTTATTTAAGCAATTTACTGGTCGTTGCCCGTGTGATCTCATACCTATCTATTCGTCATCGGACCCCGGTTCGATTCCCGAGACAGTGACGAATCTGCGGAACAAAAATGTAAGACAAATGGACGCTTAAACCTACTGATGGGTAATGGAAAAATTAGTTTCAAAAATATTTTATTTTTCCGAAAAAGGTTCCATTATGTACTTATTTGAAAAGTTTTAGAAAATTACCGTACTCATACCTGAAAGAGTATATTTTAATTTATAGTCAGTTAAAAACCAAAATTTAAATTCACGCTTTTATACAGGTTTATTTAGGCATTCAATATGACAAGTATCCTAAAGGTGATGGATGAATAATAGTGAATTTCCTGTGGAAATTTGTACTCAAATATTTAAAACAAGATTAGATACTCACTTTTTAAACATTAACGTACTTTTAAATACTTTAAGTGAAGTCTTAGAGCACTACTTATGACATTGGATCAAGCTAAAACCTCCGATCTCTTTTCCTTAAACAATGTCTATCCTTTTGCATTTCATTACAAAGCAGTACTAGCATAGCACCGGCGACAGCATTTATTGAGCGCTATCATCTAGCACTATCTCGCTTTACGTAATAATAACGAGTGGGGTGATACTAGGGTTTGGGAAGTCTTAATGTGTCGGGACCCGAGACAACTAATTTTACAAAAATTACCGGGACTGGGGACCCAAGCCCTAGTTTTGAAAGTCTTGACCGTTTCAAAGTCAAATTCCATACCCTAGATGACACATATACTAATCCGTCACGTGATATATAAACTTTATTTGGGTTTATCAACCGTGCCATGCTAGGGGCTAATGTTTTCTTTTGTGGACCACTCTATTATTACAAAAACCACAGCACAACGATAACAAACCAGACCTTTGCCAGCCGAGGCTGATAACACATTTCCCACGACGTAGTGCGGTTTTATATTAACAATTATAGTATTGCAATATTTTTCTTGTAATATTACATACTAGCTGAAGCCCGCGACTTTGTTCGCGTGCACTTTATGTCTCTGGAAAATGCTCATCAGGCTGAACAACTTTTACTAAGGCGACATTTTTATATCTCTTATAGTTTAGCTGGACCATTATGGTTCTGCATCAGGCATTTCATTTTCCAAAATCATTTATACCCTATATGTTGCCCAGGCTTAATAGCTATATAACAAAAAAAGTTGCATTCGAATCCGTCCAGTATTTCTGGAGATTAGCGTGTACAAACAGACAAACAGACATACAGACAAACAGACAGACATTTTTTTTTAAATTCTTACTCTATTACTATGTATCCATCGCCCCCAATATTTTTTTTGGAAATATATTTAATGTACAGACACACTTTTTTTACTGTTTTATTATATGTATATAGATATAGATATATAGATATATTTGATGTACAGACACACTTTTTTTACTGTTTTATTATATGTATATAGATATAGATTTACGCATGAAAAAGTCTAGTCAGAGAGGATCGGAGCCAGTCAGACTATCTCTACCTTTTCCATCATTGGATGAATTCAGAAGAACCCAAATAAAGTATTGATTCCATAACAAAAGTCGTTCATTCTGAAGGACTGAACCCTGTTCCCTCTAGTAAATATATCTATACGTCGGCGGTAAATTTACGTCTATTATAACTACTTTAGATGTTTATTACAAATAACGTAAATTATTATTATAATTATACTTACTATGTTATTGTAAACCATTTCATTTCAGATCAGTAAATAACTTCGTAGATTAGTACCATCAATTAATATCTAGTCTAGTCTCTCTTTCGCGTCATAAAAGTCAAGCAAGAGCGGTCAAACTCCTCAAGTACAAAGGTGAACGCTTCCATTGACGTCACGCGGCTTCTATGTTATAAAACAGTGTACAAACAACCTCCATTTGATATTTATATTGTGACGTTGGCGCTGAAAGTCGAACGGTTACCCTTCGGGTGTCTGGCGCGTCCTTTTCAGTGGGAAACCAGGTCACAATGAAAATCCGGGACAGTTCAGACTTTTTTGGCGAGATGACTCATCATTTCGCATAGCATGCTTTCTATTTTAAAGTACGGATGTGGACAAAAAAATTTTTTTGGCTCATTACGTAGATTATTTAAAAGTATGGTACGTGTATTTTTTCTTTTTTCTGATTAGCAAATAATGACAAAGATACATTGCATTTTAACTTCACGTGTTTTATTTATTTATTTATTAACTTCATTACAATATACATGTAAATGGCGGACTTAAGGCCAGGGGCCTTTTCTACCAGTCAACCAACAGGTGATGCTGAGAAAGTAATCTTTTGGGGTAAGTACGTACAACAGCAACTAACTAAAAAAGACAAAAAGAAAGGAGTAAACTTATAATTATTAAGTAAGTACATATAGTCGTATAATATATATCGTGGATAAACCTACACATAAATATACATAAATAATAATTCAAAAATAAACCATACATAAACTACATAAATACTACTTATATAGTGTCGTCATGATCAGCTACGTTATTAACCAAAGGTGACGTAAATCGTCCCCACTCCGAAGCTTAAGACCTCTGTATCTTTTTAAATTTTTACTAAGCTAAACAAAAAACTTATGGGTTCTTTATTTTTGGATAACCTAGTTGACGGACTTCAATAAAATATTTTTTTTACCCAGTCCAAATCCCTTTAGTAAACTCGATTAGTTATGTAGATGCTGTAAATAGCCTCGGATGATATGATTAGCTTAATTAATTAAGAAACAAAATAAACTATTACGCTATTACTTCAATTATTTTGATGCTGATTTAATTTTAATGCTATAGATATTTACACATAAATCGTGATAAAACGTCAACTAAACTAATTTACATTATTTTTAGATAAACATAAATATGATGTACTTACTCTACTCTTTCGTTAATTCTCTATGAATTTATTGCCTGCGACCACAGCTCTACTTGTGGAATTTTAGCAATCTAAAGGAACAAAAATGATGAATACTAACTAACATGTCCGCAAAATTCTAAGCACATGGCAACCCGATAGCCCCAAACGTTTTGCGGTGCGGTGCGGTTCAAACTGCGACCTTTACCCAGATATTGTCTACAGGGTTAATTTGGTAACTATCTTGTAGCCAATGGTATTACGCAAAATAACTGAAATATATATAAAGGACAAGGGAAGATAATCGGCCTGATAAACGTAACGATAACAAATTATAAATAAGGTTAGTACCTAAATGTATCAAATTTAAAATAAAATTAATAATATTAAATACATACGGTCAAATCACACAGATTGAGCTAGCCCCAACGTTAATTCGAGACCTTTGTTATGGGATACTAACTCCACGATACTATATTTTATAACAAATACATGTAAAGATAAACATCCAAGACTCACGTCAATCTGAAAAAGATCATTTTCCATCTTGACCTGACTTGGGATCGAAACCGGTACCTCTAGTGTACCTTACAGCGTGGCGGCATTACAACCACTATATTTTAATTGGCTATAAAACAAGTTACATTTTCCAAAAAGTATAGAGCCGTCAGAGCATTTCGACAAAAAAAGGCCACTTTTAGCCCAAAAATAATCAAAATAATGATGGTTTAGTTAGCCGCATGTCCTATTAACATGGTTTGCATTTCCGCTCATTCCCCCGCTCTAAGCGGGAAGAAAAGCAGCTGGTAAGTTATAAGTTTCTCACAGACCAGCATGGAAGAGAATCAAATCACATCACTGGTAGTAAATGGTATACAAAGTGGAAGTATTTTATTATCATTATGCTATAGTGATCTAGTATATCCCGTAGTTCGATTTATTACTACTGTTATCCCCCTTCCACGTTGTATTAAAATGATCTAGAATAGCCCGTGCTTTGATTTCTTACGGGTATGTGCCTTCCATGTTGTATACTAACTAATAGACTAAAGTAAATTGAGTGAGTAATTGTATATTGTAAATATTAATGATAAGTTATCGAACTGCGGGTACCTTTCAAAACGAGGAATTGAGGCTAAGGTGAACTGGAATCCAAATTGGCAGGACCCAATTAGGAATGCACAAATAAATCAGCAGGGAATGCCAGCTAAAAATTCATGGTAGGTGGTAACAGGTGGCAAGGCTAGTTTCATTGCTACTACACCTTTATCTTAGGTTATTACAGTTCAACTAGAACTTTATTCTATGAGCCTCAATGGTGGATTTACCAGCGTGCTGAGTTGGCTGGAGCCTATGGCGGCACATTTTAGGGGGTGGCAATATCGAATATTTCCCACTTCTCACCCCTCCCCTTCCGCGCACCACCGGTGCCCTGAATAGGGCCGGCATAATCAGGCGCTCCCAGGTTTTATTTTAAGTCAAGGCGGCGAACTGATACGTACCTATTTCCATTTCTTCGCCACAGAAAAAGCTGCACATGAAGGATCCGAAAAAGGATGGGTAGGAGCGGCAAAATATAATTAGCCTACTGGCGGCAAATGTGTAACTCCGCCACTGATTAGCCTATTTGCTTAATATAATAAGTAACCCCTCGAACGAAGGCATTAAAATTAATCAATAACAGCCACATTTTTGGAAATATGTTAATACCTAATATTATATTTCTTGATCTTACTTGATTTTTATATGAAAGATAGAAAAAGACGAGTCGTATCGACCTGTACATGTGGACATGGTCTTAGTCAGTTTATTTTTTTCCATTTGAAATGAAATGGAGATGTGTCAAATGGAAATGGTATAACAAACCTCTCCATTACAAGAAGAGCCAGGTTCTTTAATGTAGAGTATACAGTGTATCTTTAATTAATTGAATTAATTAGGTACATATATTTTCCTTATCATTACTTCCTTGTTCACAATGTAAACAGGAAGATAAGATAAATAGTTTTGCGTATGATAATAGGCTAATTAGGGAACACCTAAATAATCCGAAATATTTGATACACTCCTAATTTTGATAAGTATTTAAGTTTGAGAAAGTAATCTGTCATCATTTGACGACCTCCGTGGCGTAGTGGTGTCACCATGCTAGTCCGCCACCCAGACGTTCCGGGTTCGATCCCCGGTCAGGGCAAGTTGGGAAATGGCCTTTTTCAAATTGTCCTGGGTCTTGGATGTTTATCTATATATGTATTTGTTGTAAAATATAGTATCGTTTAGTTAGTATCCCATAACACAAGTCTCGAACTTACTTTGGGGCTAACTCAATCAGTGTCATTTGTCCCTATACATATATTATATTTATATATTTATCTATATGGCGTAAGTATAATTATTTGTTTTGATTTAAGTCATACCAAAACGTTATTAAAAACAAATACTATAGGATAAACAAAAATATCTTGGTGAATGTGGAGTTGCCAAAATTCCAGATATACGCATGATAGCCTAGCTTCTTGTATAAGAAAGAACGACTGTAAATCACGAGAGTCAGTGCTGTTAATAATTATCGAATTCGATAAAAATTTAAAAAAAAAATTAAACTTATAACTACCTTATGTTAATTATGAGAGTCAATAGTATGAAAGTTTTATAAAAAATTTTTTGGCATTATACATAAATAACAACCTAACTAGGTATTATATAAAATATAAATACGCAAAGCCACCAGATTTCAGATATCAGTCAGTTTCCAAACGAGTCAGAATTAAACGGCATCTTGCAAAAATTGTCAGCTTGCATCAGCAGGTGTTGCATTCTAAGTAAGGTCAGTGCAGCTACCGAGTGCATGCACCAAGGAAAACTGGCCTAGCTATTAGAATGGAGTTACTGGGCTGGTTTGGACAAAAATTGGGTGATTTACTTATAATATTTTCAGTTTTATCTTAATACTTACAATAAAATTAACTCGTCTAAGGGTCTTATGAATAAGACGGCTTTTTCTTACTAGAAAGGTTTTGTTTGTAGATCAAAAGTTAGCCAGTGCCCTGTGCTTTCGGTGTCACGTCTTGGCGGGAGCGCTCCCGTGTCCTTAGATAATTTTCGTTGTTTTTACCATAATTTGACTTAATGTATTTTTTTTCTTTCATGGTTAGTAAAGATTTACACACATACATTAAAACAATCCGTGTTGCTGTTAATTTCCATACAAAAAGCGATAACGTTTCCCCCCCTAAACATAGGCTAATTTTGATATTTTTTTATATTTTGCTGATATATCAGATGTGTAAGGCCGTACGTCTTTATATTAAAGAAATATTGCTTACGACAAAAGTTATTAGCATTTCAAAATATATATTTTTTAATAAAAAAAATACCTCGAGCGTTTTAATTTATTAAAGTTAAACTAAACTGAATTACTAAAAAATAAAACCGTACTGCCTTAGAATAAAGTGTACCGAATTAAATGACACCACAATTGCCTCTTTTTGATAAAGTTTAGGGCGGTGGAAACGTTATCGCCTGAAAAAATATTTCATAAGGAAAAAATAGGCAATCGCCTCTGAGAGTTGCAACTCTCTCTAACGCACAATATTATTCTAAGCTATAGATTATAAGAACTTATTCTTGTAGTTTGTCTTCTTTCTTTCGTAAATTCAATAGAAATGCGTTTTTATTTTTAAGAAAGCTCGTTACTGACCTTTAGTTAACTATATTCATTTTTTTATTTTATTTAGGATACAATAAATAAACAATCATAACACAATAAACTTAAATATTACAAAAAACCAATCAAGTTTCCTCAGATAACTTATACATAAATACCGAACACATTATTTACAAATAATAATAAACTAAGTATAATTAAATATTACAATTTTTTATTGAGTTAGTAACCCATAACACAAGTTTCGAACTTACTTTGGGGCTAGCTCAATCAGTGTGATTTGTCCCTATATATTTATTTATTTATTTAATTAAAAGCCGCTAATATAAAAATGGTTTTTATTTTTCATTTAGCCAGCAGCTGCCAAACACTAAATAATATAACTAATTGTGCATTGAAACTATGACACGTACTGTAACTTACACATACTTAACTTACACGAGGAACTGAATGCTGACGTACCTATGTCCCTATAATATAGACGAGAGCGTTTTTATTATATAAGAATGTACTGCCATACATTGATGATATAAAACAACATGTACCGGCCACTTAGAGTACCTACTGACTATTATATTAGGTACTTATTTAAGTACAATTGTAGTTTTTTAAGTGTTAAAATTTCACACACTAAGTTCATAAAACATTTTAAGACCACAAAATCGCTCATAAAATGTACTACGCCATGAGAATTGCGCAAGTCGTCACATAGAATAAATAGATTCTATTTCCTATTGCACAACATTGTATATTTATACGTAGTATACATACATACATACTATCACGTCTTTATCCCTAATGGGGCAGACAGAGCATTTTGGGTCTTGCGGCTCTATGCAGAGCCTAGGGTCGCAAGACTCAAAAGCCACTTTTAGCGTCATGGTGGGCGAAAAGATGGAAAAGCAATACGTAGTATGTATATAGTAATAGATACTACGTATGTTGAATTACGACGTTTTCATAGAGTTATTTGGCGAGGTTTTCTATGTGAGTAAGTTTTATTCAAAGAAACCAGTTTAGTATAATAACCTGTAGGTAAAATAGGCTTTTTTCCATTTTCCTTAAATTGCGTCATTATTTGCACATAAACTTTATAATTTTTGTGACAATACAATACAAATAGGTAGGTACTCTTTATTGCATCATAAACAAAAGGAAATACAAAAACAGAAAAAATATATAAGACAGAATTATGAGACAAAGAAGGGTAACAAACCTTTGGGTAGAGTTTGTTTTTTTTAGGGTCAAATTTGTTATTATTGATTTTTAACAGCATTATACTTAATACTCGGATTATTGTCAAATGTTCATTAGCAAGAAGCAATCAATGAAAATAAGTGTAATCATATTCAGCATAGACCTAGAAAATTGTATGTATTCAAGAATTAAAGAATGTCCAATGTCAGAATGTAAAACCATTCGAGACTTTAGTACAGTCATTTAATTTGACACTTGTCGGTTATTTCTCCACACCTTGCCACTTCTGTGCTTATCTGGGTCTGGGAACAAGGAAAACGAAATAGAAATCGTCAAATTTACATAGAAGGCAAAGAGTAAATTCAGTAAATAGGGAAGATTAGCTGGTAGAAAAGGCTTTTGGCCGCCTGTGACAATTTTTGTAATAAAGTTAAATATATGAAAAAAATACAAAAGATTCAACTTAGGCGTTATGTATCTCATGATCAAATCTACACTAATATTATAAAGAGGAAAGATTTGTTTGTTTGATTGTATTGAATAGGCTCCGAAACTACTGGATCGATTTTAAAAATTCTTTCACTGTTGGATAGGTATGTTATCCCTGAGTGACATAGGCTATGTATGTACCACGGGCGAAGCCGGGATGGACTGCTAGTCTTTTATATTTTTAATATTGCGTAAGCGGTTAACTAAAGCGTGGTTAACAATATCGTTCGAGTTGACATTCATTACGCAAACTAAATGAAGTTTCAAACACACACATATTGCACAACGCTCGCAAATTACCTCGTTTAATAGTTTCCAATTAAATTAAGTTTATGTAACTCATTTCTATTACTTCTTCACGAGTAGTACCTATGTAACTAGGTACTTAATCTTTTAGAATTCTTAAAATACTTGTGACAAAAAGAAAATCATAATTTGAAGTAATAAATTAATATTTGAGTATACAAACTATTAAAACCTACTATATTGAAGCGAACTATAAGCAGATGTGGATTGGTATATAGTTAAATACACTTTATTTTTACATATTTCCGCTAGATTTTTACTTTTATATTTTGTGGGAGACTATCAAACAAAATCCAATAAAAAAAAATTCGTCATGTTTTTCACCACAAATGACGATAAATTCGAGCCAGTCAAATAAAAAAATCCCGACTTTCAATAGTTTCGTATGTAAACGCCATCTAGTGATGACCAGAGGAACTAAATAGTAGAACTAATATCCGTAGCGCCATCTATTATTTGCCAGACAAACCACAAAACCCTGACTTTCAAGCGTTAACCCCCAAACAGACAAACATTAGCGCCAAACGTATAAAACCCCTCTAATTTGTCGCGAGTTAATAAAATCTATAGTATTCTACCATATTTTAAGCTTTTAAGTTAACCTTAAAATACACATTTACATTTCGAAGATGTGGGAACGAGGTCAAAAACAAACATTGTAGATGCACAGGCGAGAACCGGGGACCTTGACAGTCGCCCGCTGGCATTGCCACTCGTTATGAATTTCACTGTTATGAAACATTGCGTACCTGAAACAAGTTGCCTAATGTACGTACCAACAAATAGACAAGCGGTTCTAGGTTTCTCAAATAGGCCTCTAATTGGAAATGAGCCGGCAAATTGGTAGTTTTAGTCATTATCCGTAATTAATTTGCACTATTTAAACGAATTTTAAAAAGGAGGTTATCAAGTTGTCGCGAACTTTTTTATTTATGTTCACCGATTATTCGAAGACGCGTGGGCCAATTTGTTTATTTTTTTTTGTTTAAATGAGTATATACTTGCGAGGAGGCCCCACAGATATTTTGAGAAATTATTAAGTACTAGCCGAAGCCCGCGACTTCGTTCGCGTGGACTTTATGTCTCTCTGGAAAATGCTCATCAGACATCAGACTGAACAACTTTTACTAAGGCGGCATTTTTACATCTCTTATAGTTTAGCTGGACCATTATGGTTCTGCATCAGGCGTTCTATTTTCCAAAATCATTTATGCCCTATATGTTGCCCAGGCTTAATAGCTATATAACAAAAAATGTTTCATTCGAATCCGTCCAGTATTTCCAGAGATTAGCGTGTACAAACAGACAAACAGACAGACTTTTTTTTTTAAATTCTTACTCTATTACTACGTCTCCATCGCCCCCAATATTTTTTTTGGAAATATATTTAATGTACAGACACACTTTTTTTACTGTTTTATTATATGTATAGATATAGATGTATAGATATAGATAGATATAAGTTTAGCAAATGTTTGGCATTTTTAAGAAAAGAAAACTTGTTTGCTAAGGCCATTTGAGTTAAAATATGTTATCTTCTTAGTACGTCAAACATTGAAAAGAGATGAGGGCAAAACATTTTTTTTTTTATAAATAGGTATTTGGTAATTTTTAGTACGTACGTTGGTACTAGTATAAGATCTACAGCTTTTTGTATTATATCTCTATATCTCTATATTATATAAAGCTACACTTACCACTGACTGATTGACATAGTTGTTTGCCCTGTTGCAGGGTTGGTGGGGTTTTGGTTGATGTGTGGTCGTATAGAGGCTGCTCCAGTGAGTACCAGAAAAATCTGACATTTGAGGATCTGCGGAAACCTGATGTGGAAGGGGTACGGCCTGCGAAAACGGTTGGGGTTGGGGTCGTGATTTTTTTTCCAAAATGTAGGGGGTCATGGGCAATTTGACGAGCGTCATTGGTTTTTTGATTTTTTTCAAAATTCAAGATGGCCGCCATACGTGGACAATTCCCCTCCATACAAATTTCATACAAACGGCCCGCAAGTAACTTGGCGCAGCCCGAGGCCGAAGGCCGAGGGCGAAGCCGGCTCGCGAGGCCAGAGGCCGAGCGAGGCGAGCCCGTAGGGCGAGCTCCGTGGCGAGGCCGAAGGCCGAGCCCCTCTCCTCCCCTTTCAGCCCTAACCCCCCACCCTCCCCCAAGTAATTTTCACGAGGCCGCAGGCCGAGTGATGCGAGCCCGAAGGGCGAGCTGCGGGCGAGGGCGAAGCCCGAGCCACTACAGTAAGCGCCGCATTTTATTTTTATTTTTGGAAATCCAAGATGGCCGCCGAAAATGTACTGCTTGCGATTTGGCTGAAAATCAATATCTATATGTATTTTGGGTCGGAAAATCCAAATTTAATTTTTTTTTTTGGATTCCAAGATGGCGTCTGTATTTTCGAAAATTAAACTTATTTCGTTCATAACGTCTCACTGGGACTTCATAAGGGTCTGAAATTTTCTCTACTAGGGTAAATTATCCCGCGAAATTTAAAACTGCATTCAGATTTTGGATCCAAGATGGCCGCCCACACATTTGTCATGTTTCTTCAACTGACTGCAGTTTTTACCCATTTTCTAAACTGGAAACTTTTCTTAGCCTACCTCAATAGATGCACGAAAAACCGCGTGCTGCGTGCAGCACGCGCAGCACCCGAAACACTAGTTATATTATATATAGCTACACTTACCACTGACTGACTCACTGATTGACATAGTTGTTTGCCCTGTTGCGGGGTTGGTGGGGTTTAGGTTGATGTGTGGTCGTATAGAGGGTGCCCCAGTGAGTACCAGAAAAATCTGACATTTGAGGATCTGCAGAAACCTGATGTGGAAGGGGTACGGCCTGCAAAAACGGTTAAGGTTAGGGGCGTGATTTTTTTTCCATAATGTAGAAGATTATAAGCAATTTGACGACCGTCATTTGTTTTTAGTTTTTTTTCGAAATTCAAGATGGCCGTCATACATGGACAATTTCCCTCCATACAAATTTCATACAAAAATTCCAAGTAACTTGGCGCAGCCTGAGGCCGAAGGCCGAAGGCGAAGCGCCCTCGCGAGGCCGCAGGCCGAGCTGCGGAGCGAGGGCGAAGCCCGAGCTCTCCCTCCCCCCCCCCTTTTGACCCCCCCTTCAAGTAGTTTTCACGAGGCCGCAGGCCGAGTGACGCGAGCCCGAAGGGCGAGCTGCGGGCGAGGGCGAAGCCCGAGCCACTATCACAAAGCGCAGGGTCTTTTTTTTTTTTTTGGAAATCCAAGATGGCCGCCGAAAGACAACTGCTTGCGATTTGGCTGAAAATCGATATCTATATGTAATTTGACCCCAAAAACCTAAATTCAATATTTTTTTTGCAATCCAAGATGGCGTCTGGACTTTAGAAAATATAACTAACTTCGTTTATAACGTCTCACTGGGACTTCGTAGGGGTCTGAAATTTTGCATGTGGGGGTAAAGCACCCCGCGGTACTCGGAATTGGAATCAAATTTTAGATCCAAGATGGCCGCCCCCACACATATTTTGATGTTTCCCATACTGACTGCAGTTTTTACCCATTTTCTGAACTGGAAACATATTTTAGCCTACCTCAACAGCCGCACGAAAGACCGCGGGCTGCTTGCAGCCCGCGCAGCGCCCGAAAAGCTAGTTATAATATATAAACCTACATTACCACTGACTGACTGACTGACATAGTTGTTTGCCCTGTTGCGGGGTTGGAGGGGTTTAGGTTGATGTGCGGTCGTATAGAGGGTGCTCCAGTAAGTACCAGAAAAATCTGACATTTGAGGATCTGCGGAAACCTGATGTGGAAGGGGTACGGCCTGCGAAGACGGTTGGGGTTGGGGGCGTGATTTTTTTTCCAAAATGTAGAGGGTTTTAAGCAATTTGACGAGCGTCTTTTGGTTTTTTACTTTTTTCAAAATTCAAGATGGCCGCCATACATGGACAATTGTCCTCCATACAAATTTCATACAAACGGTCACCCCAAGTAACTAGGCGCAGCCAGAGGCCAAAAGCCAAAAGCAAAGGCGACCCTCGCGAGGCCGCAGGCCGAGCTGCGGGCGAGGGCGAAGCCCGAGCCACTCCCCCCTCTCACTTGGATCCCCCCCTTAGTAATCTTCACGAGGCCGGAGGCCGAGCGATGCGAGCCCGAAGGGCGAGCTGCGGGCGAGGGCGAAGCCCGAGCCACTCCCACAGCCCCCCCTTTCCCCCCCCCCCCCCCGTAAGTAATTTTCACGAGGCCGGAGGCCGAGTGTCGCGAGCCCGAAGGGCGAGCTGCGGGCGAGGGCGAAGCCCGAGCCACTATCACAAAGCGCAGCGTTTTTTTTTTTTGGAAATCCAAGATGGCCGCCGAAAGTCAACTGCTTGCGATTTGACTGAAAATCGATATCTATATGTTATTTGACCCCAAAAACCTAAATTCAATATTTTTTCTGGAATCCAAGATGGCGTCTGGATTTTAGAAAATTAAACTTATTTCGTATATAACGCCTCACTGGGACTTCGTAGGGGTCTGAAATTTTGCATGTGGGGGTGAAGCACCCCACGGTACTCGGAACTGGAATGAAATTTTAGATCCAAGATCCACACATATTTTGATGTTTCCCATACTGACTGCAGTTTTTACCCATTTTCTGAACTGGAAACATGTCTTACCCTACCCCAACAGCCGCACGAAAGACCGCGGGCTGCTTGCAGCCCGCGCAGCGCCCGAAAAGCTAGTTATAATATATAAACCTACATTACCACTCACTGACTCACTGACATAGTTGTTTGCCCTGTTGCGGGGTTGGTGGGGTTTAGGTTGATGTGTGGTTGTATAGAGTGTGCTCCAGTGAGTACCAGAAAAATCTGACATTTGAGAATTTGCAGAAACCTGATGTGGAAGGGGTACGGCCTGCGAAGACGGCTGGGGTTGGGGGCGTGATTTTTTTTTCAAAATGTAGGGGATTGCAAGCATTTTGACGACCGTCATTTGTTTTTTTATTTTTTCCAAAATTCAAGATGGCCGCCATACAAGGACAATTCCCCTCCATACAAATTTCATACAAACGGCCCCCCAAGTAAAGTTCGCAAGTTGGCGAAGCCTGAGGCCGAAGGCCGAAGGCGAAGCGTCCCCAAGGCGAGGGCGAAGCCCGAGCTCTCTCCCCCCCCCCCCCTTTGACCCCCCCCGCCACAAGTAATTTTCACGAGGCCGCAGGCTGAGTGATGCGAGCCCGAAGGGCGAGCTGCGGGCGAGGGCGAAGCCCGAGCCACTATCACAAAGCGCAGCGTTTCTTTTTTTTTTTGGATATCCAAGATGGCCGCCGAAAGTCAACTCCTTGCGATTTGGCTGAAAATCGATATCTATATGTATTCTGAGCCGAAAAACTCAAATTTGTAATTTTTTTTGGAATCCAAGATGGCGTCTGGATTTTAGACAATTTAAATTATTTCGTTTATAACGTCTTACTGGGACTTCGTGGGGGTCTGAAATTTTGTACATAGGGGTGAAGCACCCCGCGGAACTCGGAACTCGAATCAGATTTCGTACACATATTATCTCCCCACACATATTTCGATATTTCCTTTCCTGACTGCAGTTTTTACCTATTTTTGCAACTGGGCATGTTATTTAGCCCACCTCAACAGCCGCACGAAAAACCGCGGGCTGCTTGCAGCCCGCGCAGCGCCCAAAAAGCTAGTTAATTTTATAAATACAAAAAGTATGCAAGCAACTTACTATAGAAGATTTTGTATGGATACCTAAAGTAGCCTATGTGTTGTTCAGGGTGTCAGCTTCCTGCATAACAAACTATCAAAATTGGTCTAGCCGTTTGCGCGTGAAGAAGTAACAAACATACACACACAAACGTAAACGCAGACTGAAACCTGCTGTACATTTCCAATATTTTGTTTCATTTTTACCTTTTAAAAGCAAAAATAATTTAAGGTTGCTTATTTTATTACTGAGCTGCAATTGCAACGCGATTACCTTAAGTCCGTTGCACCATAAACCGCAAGACGAGCAATCCTTGTCTTTCACAAGCGAAGCCGGGATATGAGTAATGTATGTAAATTTACTCAACGAAGGTTGGATTCTGGTCATGACATGACTAAAAGGTTAACGACGAGTATTCTTTGTAAGTAATAAATTGTTTTATTGATTTATTTTGGTTATGAAACTGAAAAATTAAGGAGCCATCTGTTTACAGGTAATTCTTCTTCTTCTTCTTTGCCTTTTCCCTATTTGAGGTCGGCTCTGTATGTCAACTCCCTTCATAACCTTCTATCCTTTGCCATCTTTGTACTGATCCCCCTTTCCCCCATATCCAATCTTACGCATTCTTCCCACGTCTTTCTCGGCCTTCCTCTTCCTCTATACCCGTCTACTTTTAAGTCGACCATTTTTTTTGCCTGGTGTTCGGCATCCCTTCTCATTACGTGGCCATACCAGGTCAGGTCATATTTTTTTATTTATTTATTTTACTTTATTACAATACATGTAAATGGCGGGCTTAAGGCCTGAGGCCTTTTCTACCAGTCAACCAACAGGTGATGCTGAGAAAGCAATCTTTTGGAGGTAAGTACAGCAACAAATAAAGAAAATTTGTTATATCAAAATGTATACATATATATATCGAATATATATAAATAATACCTGTTTACAGGTAATTATGTTTAACTTGTATGAATGTTTAAAAAATTAATATATTTTTTTATGTATCTTTAGGAAATTATTTCAGTTTAATTATGTTTTATCTAAAAATATCAAAACAAAAATATTTTTCTAAATCTATGATGATGACTATTCTAGAATCCTATGACTAGTTCATTGTGCTTAGAATTAGAACAAACTAATTTAGGATCTTATTTAGGACATGTATTGAAGTATGATGGAAATACCGCACACTTTTTAGACTACTTTTCGGTAGGTTGATCTCAGTCTCTACCTACGAAGTTAAATTGTAACTTAGTACATTGTTCCATAGATTCATTTTTATTACACAATTTTGTGAAAATAAATGCAAGGGTTGTTTGCAGGTACAGTTAATTGTGGTGACTATTTCTAGAATCATATGAATCATTTATTATACACGCTAGTATTCAGTACTCTGTGATTATACCTAGATACTTAGAATTAGATTAGATTGAACAAAACTAACTTAAAAACAATTGAAACATGGGAAACCTGCGTACCCCTTAATTTTTCTAAACTTAGACAATTTATTAAGCTATTGGTCAATTTTTTGCCATTAGTCGTTTAAATCACTTAGGAGTTTCAGGTAAATTCATTTTAGCCGCAAATCGTCCACTGCTGGACATAGGCCTCTCCCAAAGATTTTCAAAATGGCCAATCAAATTCAAAATAAATTGATTTAATGATTAATTTTAATTTTAATACACCAGAAAGTTTTGGAAATATACACAAGGGTGTTTGCACGTAATAATTATGAAAACTATTTTGTAGAGCCCTATAATAATCCTACTCCTATGATTCATTAATGATACTTAGAATAGAACCAACTAATTTAGAAACAAGTTGTAACATGAAAAAACCGCAGAGTCATCTTTCCGACTAGTTTGTGGTGGGTAGAGCCTGTAGTGGCGCATGGCTCTACCTACTAGGTTAAAAGCTCGACTTTGGAGTTTTTGTTGTCCTATACTGTCCCACCGCTGGGCACAGGCCTCCCCTCTAGCACTGATCTCTATCTTGCAAGGTTGTTAAAAAAGCGCCAGAGGCCTTGCAACGACCTCTGATTGATTTTAATTTCACATCATGGTTTATGTTAAGGGAAGCTTTTTGCAGGTAATAATAGTTGAATATTATTATATCTCCCATGCTGGTCTGGGAGAAATAAAAAAACTTAGAATGTACCAGCTGCTTCTCTTCCCACGCAGATCGTAAAAGCCGATCGAGGGAATGGGCAAAATGCAAATCATGTTAACAGTTAACCCGACACTGTCTTGATTGCTTTTCCATCTTCTCGCCCACCATGACGCTAAAAGTGGCTTTTGGGTCTTGCGGCCCTAGGCTCTGCATAGAACCGCAAGACCCAAAATACTCTGTCTGCCCCATTAGGGATAAAGACGTGATAGTATGTATGTATGTATGTATGTATTATTATACTTTAGTTACCTTTTCGACTAGTTTATTTTGGGTGGCCGGTGGCTCTTCACTGACGTAGGCTTTTTGGGAATATCTACTCTACAGTAAGTCAAAAAGATTCCCAACCAGGCCTTCTAACTTCGTTTTAATTTTTCTCTTAAACTGTAAATAGTAAAATGTTTATTCTGATGTGATGACTAAGTCACTCATATTTGATGGTGGTGCTGTATATTTTGATAATTTCCCAAAAAATATTTGAAGAAATATAATAATGCGATTTCTGTTTTTATTGTAATTCAATGTTATCTGTATATATGAGTATTGGACTAAAATTGTTCTAAAAATTTACGCACATAGCACAACTGTTTTCCTGTTAGGCAACTATACTACGTTTCTCTCTTACAATTGTCTGTGTTCGAGTCATCTAAGCTCTAGTATTTTTTACCAACATCACAAAGTGAGTATGACTAACACAAATATTTTTGGGTCTTCCCATTTAACCCTTCATGTTTGCTCGTCCCCAATTGACGGCCACCGCTTTGGGCCCTGATGACGTCACTCACAGCTCGAAACAACACTTTATTTGCTTACAAACATTGCCGTGGGAATCGAAAAACATGAAACTGGAAGGAGCCGAAAAGGGTCTCATATAACATACCTGTGAAATACTAATAAAAATATTTTTTTAAAAGAACAACGTTTTGGTGACTACATTTCAATGAATTTGTAAGTAGGTATATCGATGACAACATTGTTATTCTTGAAGTTTCTGGTTTGAAAAAATGCTATTTTTCTTGTTTAAAAATTAAATAAGTAGCAAGTGGAAGTCCATAGTTAGAGTCATAGTCATAGAAAACAGACGTAATATTATGCACTAGCAGAAGCCCGCGATTTCGTTCGCGTGGACTTTATGTCTCCGGAAAATGCTCATCAGGCTAAACAACTTTTTCTAAGGAGACATTTCTATAGATCTTATAGTTTAGCTAGACAATTATCGTTCTGCATTAGGTGTTTCATTTCCCAAAATCGATTTTACCCTAATGTTGCCCAGGCTTAACAGCTATACAACAAAAAAAGTTTCATTCGTGTCCGTCAAACAGACAAACAGACATTTTTTTAAATTCTTGCTCTGTTACTATTTCTGCATAACCCCTAATTTTTGTAAATATATTCAATTTACAGACGCAGTTTTTTTACAGTTTTATTATATGTATAGATTTTGTGTGTATGTATTTATGTAGAACTTGACAGAAAAACACATCGGGGAGATTATTTACATTAGACAAGTCATAATACTATGGAAGGTACATCCGCATTATCAACGCTACCTTATGTCTCTACAATAAGACGGATTTTCCAATGACAAATATAAAGCCAGTGATTTATGTATGATACATATGATAATGTGACTGTGACACATAGTGGCTGGCGCCGTTTATCACCATTTTCCGGTATACGCTTCACCAGAAAAATTTGCGACGCAAATTCACCACAGAGGAAAATCACTACCCGTGTTATTATAAAAACAGAACTAACTTTGTTACTAGGGTTAAACCATTATCCAACCAATTCAAGTTGACATTGACAGATGAGTTAGTTTCAGTTTACTAGATGTCAACTTGATTAGGGCGGATATTGGTTTAAACCTAGTAACAAAGTTAGTCCTGTTTTTATAATAAGACGGTACTAGTTTAAGGTCAACTGATAGGCAGTGTCATTTTTGAATCGCCGAATCACTACATGAATGATTTTTCCATATCAAAAACCGTTCGTTTACAGATTCAGCATTTTAAAAATTGGCACGTAAGATTAGTTGCACCCAGGTAGCGGATGGATGCAGGCCACTCTAGATCGGTCATTTTGGAAATCTATAGGAGAAGCCTATGGCCGGAGGCCCTGGCGACGGCACTACTAATTGATCTCACGATTTTACTTTCGAGTTTTAGTTAACAGTTTTTGTTTCTGAATTTTATTTTGACTAGCTAATAGGTCTTACTAACGATCCTTTTGAAGTGGCCTTCGGCTCCAAAAGCAAAGAAAAATCGCCGTGTATGTATTATGTTCATATAGGTCAGTGGTTCCCAAACTTATTTTGTGTACTGCCCACTTTGAGAATAAATATTTTTTAGCGCCCCCATTTTTTCACTTATTTAAAAACCACTATAACTTCAAATTAAATTAATTAATTATTGTGACCTATATATGTATATTATGTAAATATTTATTCTCAAAGTGGAGGATGATATTTATGTGGTTGTTGTTGAGAGTCGAGAGCTTTTGCAGTCGTTGTTTAAGAGGCCTCCTAGCTAAATAAAGCTCCTAGCAAAAAAAAAACATTTTCTTTCTGGGTCTCTTACCGCCCCCCTTGAGACCTGCAGCGCCCACAAGGGGGCGTTATCGCCCACTTTGGGAAAGACTGATATAGGTGAACAGATCGATGTTCTATACGTGATTAACAGCCCAGTCAAGTGTCAATATACGCATTGCCACGTTTTGTACTGCACATGCATTCTCGTACCCCGCGGAAACGCTAACATGACACTTCTCAAGAGCATGATATGAAGATGCATACAACAACCATTTACAAACAATTTCATCAGTCGTGTGTGTGTGTGTGTACGTGCGGATCTGATGGTTTTAGGCCGCTTGAAAAATTTGACATAAGTGTTGGCCACTTACACACACGAGAAACAAACAGATGGCTGAGAGCTGGGTAGGCTGTGATGAGACTAGATATGTTTGTAAGTTTCTGTTCCCAAAGGGTAAAAACGGGACCCTATTACTAAGACGTTGCGGTCCGTCCGTCCGTCTGTTTGTCTATCACCATATAAAAATCCGCATCGAAATCGGTCTATCCGTTCGAACGCTGCGATGCCTCAGTCAGACACTACCGTCAAACTTATAACAACTTACATCTTATTTTTTGTCAGGGGTAAAAATACAAGAGCACGGGCGGGGCGGCGGCAGGGGCGCCACACAATCTCCGCTAGGAGTAAAATATTGTTCTGTGGCCACAACAGCCAAAATCTCCGTGACGCCATAATGTCTATTGCTCTAATAGGGTAAATAGAGCCTTAGGCCGCAAAATCTTAAGCGTAATCTTAATCGGACACACAGGAAAACGTCCTACGTCTTTTCTGTGTGTCTTGCGCGCAAAGAACACGTTAAGCTTGACGATGAGCGCTATAGTAGAAATAGGTATCACAAAATAGTGAAAGTCCTTTAAGCATCGCCTTTTGTCATTACAAGATTCTCCCCGTTTCCTCGATCTATCTTTTCATGAATAAAATTCAAAATAGCCCTCTGGCATTGCTTGCTGACAGAAATGGGTGACATGTAGGTAGAGAGGGGTAATCTTATACCTTTAAACGAGCAATTCTTGTATATATATTTATATATATATTTATTTATAAATTTCTGTGATCTCGAAAACGGCTCTAACGATTTCGCTGAAAATTTGTATATGGGGGTTTTCGGGAGTAAGCAATCGATCTAGATTAGTTTTATGTTTGGGAAAACGTGTGTTTTCGAGTTTTCATGCGTTTTTCTTTCCACGCAGAATATGGTCGCTAATTTCGTCACGCCGACCGACTTATTTTTAGCTCAGCGGTTAAGGATACCGACCGCTAGAAAGAGTGTTACGGATTCGAATCCTACTCGGTGACTCACTTTTGTTTTTTTTTACGTTTAAGTTTATATTTTTTTTTATTTTGCATTGTTTTTAGACAAGTTTAAAAAAAATAGTTAATGTTTGAGATGTAACCGAGCAAAGCTCGGTCGCCCAGGTACTATTAACTTTAAAGCCCAGAAAAACGAGTGGGACAGTGATTCCTGACGATAACGCGAAACGAAGATTTCTAACGAACCCCATTACATAAAGGGACAATGCACGGAAAAAGAAGAGTGTATTTGCGTACGGGACGCGATGATTCAGCTTCAAAGCACACCTCTTTGTTGCGGGTTAGTCAGGATTACTCAGGAGCCTGCGCATTCCAGTTCGGTGATGCATGCGGCAGTTCAGGATGCACAGGAATCTAGGGACCCGAATCCCGGTGAAATCGATGTTTAGACTTTTAATTGCGAAAAAAGAGTTGAAGAGTTAAACTATCGAGCATCGAGCCCTTATGAAATCGTTTTCAAAAGGCTAGCCTATTTTTAAACCAGGTAATTGATGGGGTTTTTTTATAAAAAAATTATTAAGTATATTATAAATATCGGAAAAAAACAATAGACGTAGAATTTTTTTACTGCGTGAGAGATGACATGAACTACATACACAAATATTTGAGCCTTTTGGGGTAGAAACTTTTGAGCTGCTGTGTTGAATTTTGAAATTCATTTTAAAATGATTAGAGGATTTAGAGGTATCTACAAAGATTGTGATCAGCATTGTCATACAACGTGGCAATGCTGCCAGCCTTTTTGCCTCGCTGCCGACTACTTTTAGTTTTAGTAATGTTAACTTACTTTTGATTTAATTCTTATTATACATTAAATTTCAAATTTGTACCTATCTAGTTTGAAACAAATAAAAGAATGTTTAGACAAACAAAAATCTAAGACGTCTCTATTTGTAACTCTACTCCTAGTTTGCTTTGTATAGCTCATTTGTAATTAAAAAGAAAAGCAGACTTGTTGAAATATATTGAACAAATCAGCAGGTCATATGTTTCTCCTTTTATCAACACAATAAATATACCTATATGACTATATGGTGTTCATTACATGTAGTAGATACTTACGCTATTAAGTTATAGCCACAGCTGCCGGGCGCCTTGTTCCTTTAATTTATGGCGTTCTATCTATGTATATAACATTGTTGTTATTAAATAACCATTACTTAGATTATTTTATGACCATTCGATGATTATCTCAGCAGAAGATCGTAAAATAATTTTGTATCTTGATGATATAACTCACGAAAGAAACAAACTCATATAATTTTTCAAAACTAAAAACCGACTTCGTCCTCAAACTACACAACCGATTTTGATAAAATTTGGGGCCACCTCGCAAATACCCTTTCAAACAAAAAAAGAATTTTCCAAATCGGTCCGGGTCGCTTCGACCTTGTGAAGTGGAGATGAAAAAGCTGAAATACGCTGAGATGAGAGAGAGCGCCTGAAAGCTGCAATAAAACCGGCCAAGTGGTAGTCGGGCTCGCGAACGAATAAAAAATCACGTTTTTTGTATGGGAGCCCCGCTTAAATATTTATTCTATTCTGTTTTTAGTATTTGTTGTTATGTGTGAAAATTTCAACTGTCTAGCTATCACGGTTCATGAGATACAGCCAGGTAAAATACAGACAG
Source organism: Acrobasis consociella (assembly GCA_963555685.1). Taxonomy (NCBI): domain Eukaryota; kingdom Metazoa; phylum Arthropoda; class Insecta; order Lepidoptera; family Pyralidae; genus Acrobasis; species Acrobasis consociella. The sequence continues at coordinate 5,286,032 of OY743106.1, forward strand.
ACAGACAGACAGGCGGATAGACAGACAGACGGACAGCGGCGACGTAGTAATAGGGTCCCGTTTTTACCCTATAAATGAACATAGCTTTCTTTCGCAATGTCGATTTTAAATTTCGTTCTCCGTAAATCCTTGCAGGCTTTCCAATTCCAACAAACTTTATACATAAAATGGCTGTACTGCAGAAAATACGTAAAATAATTCAAACGCATTAACAAATAAATACTCGGAACACGACTGAAATATTCAGAACTAAAGATAGGATTGTTTACCAAGAGAATTAGCTAAGTACTGAACACCGGGAACAGGGCCGGACCTATAATGTCTTTTAAGCTGCCCCGGGTCTTATAGATACAATAGCACCCCAACATCAACAAATTGCACACAAACATGCAGAAAGGCTGCACTATTATTTATGTAACTTAGTGAGACCTGTCTGTTTATTATTTTGCAATGTCGTACTCGTACAGCCTTTATATACAAGCACAAAGTCATATTAGGTAAGATTATACTCAAAAATAATATAGTAATTTAAGTAAGTATAAATATTTAATTATGCTATTTTTGTACTGCCCGTATCTTACCAACCTCTATAGAAAACAGTTTCTGACATAATTTTTCATAACTAAAATCCGACTTCACCCTCATACTACTAAAGTTCTATAGGACCACAAGTATGCCCTTTCAGACAAAAAGGAATTTCAATCGGTCCAGGCATCTTAGAATGATTACTGAACACACTTTAAAAAAATATACGGCGTAATGATAACCTCCTCCTTTTTCGGAAGTCGGTTAAAAGTAACAATTATTTAGGTAATTGTTGGAAGAAAAAAAAGGACTACATTTTGTTATACACAACAACAAGCTCTACATACAAGGAAAACAAATAAATGTCCAAGAAAATGATGCTACGATCTCGTAGAAAAAAACAATTAGAAGAGACATAAATACACACGGAGTAAACCATCTTAATCAGTCAAATAATTAGGCCCCTAACTTCTTAAGGACCTCTAACTATTAGCCCAGGGTCAGGGGCGACAAATACACGGTTCGCCCTTGACTGGGAGCATGCTGAGATTAGACGCAGGAACTAATATGACTCATACATAATACAAGCTCCCGACTGGACCGCAATCCCCCGGGCGGGCAGGCTCGCCCACGTCTACCACTGATTTATATATTGTAATTAATTTATAGGTTATACAGAACCTCCGCTGGGCAAGGCTCAGCTAGGATGCTCGTGGTTTTGCACATTATAACCTACCATGCTGGGCTGGCAGAATAGAAAATTTTTTATGTACTAGGACCTATTACAAATACGTTATCGTGTCTTTATATCTGTTTAGATTGGATTCGCTTTTTTAAACCCGACAAAAAAGAGGGTGTAATAAGTTTGACGCTAGTGTCAGTCTGTCTGTGGCATCGTAACGCTCGAACGGATGATGATTTCGATCAGTTTGTGTTTTACGTAAAAGCAAGTTCCCTTGCTGTGGTTCTCAGCTATATTGGATAAAAATCGGTTCGGTTATTGGGGGTAAACGCTCGAAAGTTGGGGTTTTTTAGTTTGTCTGGCAAATAATAGATGGCGTTTTGGATATTAATTCTTACATTTAGTTCCTCCGCTCATCTCTAGATGGCGTTTACATATTACAAAACTTTCAATAGTTTTGTAATATGTAAACGCCATCTAGAGACAGACATGGCGAAACTATAAGGGTTCCTTGTTTACTACGGCACCCGAAAAAGGAATCAAAATTTTAATGGGTTGCTAGCCGCATCGCCTACATGACTCACATTCACGCCTATTCTCTTGATCGTCTTTTACGATCTACGCAGGAAGTGAAGCAGTCGGTACATTCTAAATTTCTTTTCTCCCAGACCAGCATGGAAGCAGTTTATCACGCATGGAATTAGGGTTAGATACCTATAAGCCTAAGTATACATTTATTTAATCACAGTACCAGTCAGTGTGGTAAAAAGTGTGTTCATTTTTCCAAAATTTTCTTAAATGTTTATCTTATTAATGTACAAGTAATTCCATGAAAAATATTCATGCATAAAATAATAATTATCTCATTTTCCAAGTAATTTATTCCATGAAAAGTATTCATCCATAAATAATAAGTACCTGGGCGACCGAGCTTTGCTCGGTTACATCTTAAACATTAACAAATTTTTTTAAACTTGTCTAAAAACATTGCAAAATAAACAAAAATATATAAACTTAAACATAAAAAAAAACAAAAGTAAGTCACCGAGTGGGATTCGAACCCGTAACACTCTTTCTAGCGGTCGCAATCCTTAACCACTGAGCTAAATCAAGGCGGTCGCGGCGCGACGAAATTAGCGACCATATTCTGCGTGGAAAGAAAAACGCATGAAAACTCGAAAACACGCGTTTTCCCAAACATAAAACTAATCTAGATCGATTATTTGCCCCCGAAAACCCCCATATACAAATTTTCAGCGAAATCGTTAGAGCCGTTTTCGAGATCACAGAAATTTATAAATAAATATATATATATACATACATACATACAAGAATTGCTCGTTTAAAGGTATAAGATTACCTGAAACCGTAGGTAGTTATTTTCCTGTAATATTTATGTGCCAGTGTATAAACTGTTTTATATAAACGGGATTACTCCTGCTTTACTCACCAAGCCAAAAATAGCAACTTCGTAAATAAGTAATGTACATAGTATACCCAAAAATGTATGTAGGTGTAAGGTAGTAACAGGAGCTCAGCTAGGCAACAATACATATACTATGTACTTGCGGTTTCTGTGTGTGTGTGTGTGTGTGTGTGTTTCACTGTGGCATAAAACAAAACACATCGAGTTTTTCGGTTCATAGCAGTTGTCAAGCTACGCCAGATGCTATTAAACAGCTTGAAAAATCTGACACCTTTAATATATAAGTTGTAAAAAATATACTAAATCTATTTTATCGGTGAATTAGTCCGTAATAGTGAATAACTTTCCTCAAGGAACACGTTTCGAAATATAGAAAGTAATCCTACTACTTCTACTAATATTATAACGACGACGACGACCTCCGTGGCGTAGTGGTCACCATGCTAGTCCGCCACCCAGAGGTCCCGGGTTCGATTCCCGGTCAGGGCAAGTTGGAAAATGGCCTTTTTCAAATTGTCCTGGGTCTTGGATGTTTATCTATATATGTATTTGTTATAAAATATAGCATCGTTGAGTTAGTATCCCATAACACAAGTCTCGAACTTACTTTGGGGCTAACTCAATCAGTGTAATTTGTCCCTATATATATATATTTATAAATGCGAATGTGAGTTTATATATTTGTTTGTTTGTTTGTTACCTCTTCACGCTTAAAATGCTGAACCGATTTGGATGAAATTCGGTATGGATATAGTTTGAGACTCGGGAAAGGACATAGGGTACTCTTTATCCCGAAATTCCTACGGGGAGCGAAGCGGTACAGCTAGTTTTATAAGCTGACCGGTCAACTGACCCGAGTTTATATGGGAGGCCAATAATTACTTTTTCATATGGCGATACGTGTTCTTTGGGGGAAGTTGTTCAGTACCATTGACTAAATTCCCCTTAAAATTGTTTCAGTATTATTTGTTAGACCCTTGGTTAGACCTTATGTAAGTCAATGCGCCCTGCGTTGGACACTTACACACACGAAAACAAATGTAAAGTCTATTATTGAACTCTAATTTTCTTGTCCTTTAAATATTTCCTTATTGCTTAGTGAAGTAACATGACAAAGTGGAAGAGACATACCCGTAATAAATCAAACCACGGGCTAGATCATTTTAGCATACTAAAATTAAAATAACAGTCAAGAAACCAAAATAATTCGACATTCCCATACAAATTGCCGGGCGGCTGCACACTTTAGTATGAAAATGACTTTTCGTTATTTTACTGTTATTTTAATTTCATTATACTATATTTGATATAGTTATATCCCGTGGTTCGAATCATAACGAGAACGCCCCTTCCTGGTTGTATAATTTCGGCGCATAACGAAATCTAATGACGTCGTTCCTACGTAAATTGGTCAACACCTACCTACTGCGCGTCCTTCACGTCTACGTCACCCGGAAAATTGTTCACAAAAACAATTAAAATATTCACAAAACGTGACGCGTTACGAACGCAAAAAGTTTTGCTTCCACCCTCTTTCACAGCATTTCAAGAAACGCCTTTCAAACATTGTGTAAACACATTATGAACGATTTCTCATTTCACGTGATTCGTCAACATTATGATGACACCAAGTAAATTATGTGTTTCGATGTACAATAAAAAAATAAGGATATCAAACAAATTACAAAGTTAAGATCTATCTGTACTTATACAGTCACCCACAAGACTTCACAGTCCACAAGGTGGTCTGACGACCTGACCAAGGTCGCTGGAAGGCGCTGGATGCAAGCTGCTCTAGATCGGCCATTTTGGAAATCCTTGAGAGAGGCCTATGTCCAGCGGTGGACGTTATACGGCTGAAATGATGATAATGATGATCTGTCTTATAGGATTTATCTGTTGTTAAAAATTTTATTATCCTGATAAATAGATATAAAAAATAAGTGATTTCGAGTGGATGCGCGGTTTCAACTCGACCTGTAGTTCAAAAATTGACCTATCTTATACCTTTAAACGAGCAATTCTTGTATGTATGTATGTATATATATATATTTATTTATAAATTTCTGTGATCTCGAAAACGGCTCTAACGATTTCGCTGAAAAATTGTGTATGGGGGTTTTCGGGGGTAAATAATCGATCTAGATTAGTTTTATGTTTGGGGAAACGCGTGTTTTCGAGTTTTCATGCGTTTTTCTTTCCACGCAGAATATGGTCGCTAATTTCGTTGCGTCGCGACCGCCTTGATTTAGCTCGGTGGTTAAGGATAGCGACCGCTAGAAAGAGTGTTACGGGTTCGAATCCCACTCGGTGACTTACTTTTTTTTATTTTATGTTTACGTTTGTATATAATTTTTTATTTTGCATTGTTTTTAGACAAGTTTAAAAAAAATTAGTTGATGTTTGAGATGTAACCGAGCAAAGCTCGGTCGCCCAGGTACTATATATTATTACATTAGTTAGCATGGAAAGCTACTGCGAAACTTGATAAATACTAAAAAATCAACTAAAAATACAAAAAGTGCTCAATTTGTAGAAATACTAATGATGTTAGAAATAATAGAGCACTTTTATGCTATGTTTTCAGTCGAAGTAAACAAGAAGCCACACAAGAAAAGTTTGAAAAATGTTTTTATTCATTCTAACAAAACATTTGATTTCTTAATCTTCAAGGTGCTCTTACCTGCTTTAACAATAACAGTTTTTCAACTGTATTTATTCATTTAGCAAGTTAGCTGAAAAGGCAAAGGGAACCATTTTCTTCTTTACACAAAAAATACAGCTATGGAAAGTTTTGAAAAGCGTGGGATGGCGGCCTTATCACGAGTAACTGGGAGGTCGAGCTTCCCTTACATTTAATGAAAGACGTCATCAAACGGTTGTTTGGAAGAAATGTAAGTTAATGTTTTAAGTCTTCTCGAGTTTTTGTAACTATGTGAATTGAGACATTGTTTGTTGTTTGTTAAGAACATGGTAAAGTCGCGCTATTACATGCAGACATACTTATTAGCAATCTCATGTACTCTAGAAATGTTTATTACCCAGTACTTAATGAACAATCTGCATTGCAAATGCCAACTTTAAGTTTATATCACAAAAAACGTCTCTAAAGACTAAATTTCTATTTCATTTGTATGAAATTTTCTTTTTCCGAGTACATTTTATAAGTTGATTTTGTAAACCCTTCCTAGTTCTGATTGTTTTCCTATAAACTTCGTTAAATATGCTATAGCTGTGAATTTTTTCACTTGTCCGTATATAACCGTTTAGCGGATAGGGGGAGGGGGGGGGGACACTTGACTCTAACAAAATTTGGCACTTTAAAACTAGCCAACTAGGTAATATAATTATTTCAGAAACGGATACCTTAATCTAAAAATGGTGTTCACAAGCTCATAATATTTTTGAAAAACCTATGTAAAGATACTCTACACGATGGGTTAGTCAAGAAAAAAATGACACCCGTAACTTGTATGAATGTCATTTTTTCTTGACTAACTTGACTAATTTTAAATTAGGTCATTTTTGTTAAGATTTTGTTTAACCACTTTTTCGGCATGATCAATGTACATACCTTTACAAAAATTACAGCTTTCTAGTTCGTAGAGTCTGAGTAAAAGCGCGGACAGACAGAAATACAGACAGACAGGCAGACAGGCGGACATGGCGAAACTATAAGGGTTCCTTCTTTACTACGGAACCTCTCACGTCGCTCAGAATTCTTGAATTGACTTGAACCACGAGCGTACTGAGTGATTCAATCGTCATGAATCACGACCGTTAGGGAATGATTCAGATCGTTAGAATCCTCCACTTGCTAGTGATTCATCTATGGCCCTCGCTTTAAATCCGTCCATTATTAATTAATTGCATAATATAAACAAATTGCACAGTCCATGAAAATAAATTATTATTTTATGGATGCTGTCTGAATCAGTTTTAAAGAAACCTCACTGGGGTTACTTTTTTGCCTAGTCTTGTGTGATCTAGCAAATCAAATATTGATAGACAAATTATTTCACACGATATCGTAACTACCTATGATGACTCACATAACTGTATAGAATTTATTGTCACAATACATAATTGCAATTTTCTGCAAGCATCATTATCATTTACACGCTGCTGGACATAGGATCGTCAAAATGATACTGCAATATTATTAAACCTATAAGTACCATTGACTGCATGTAGTCGGCCAACGAGATACCTTAGCCATCCCTGACCTTTATCTTGAATTTCCTCTTAAATTCAAAATAATATTGACAAGAAAATGTATATTCAGAAAGATTTTAATAAAGTCCTTCAAAATATACATTTTCATGTCATGTTATTTGAATTACATAGAAAATTCAAGATATGGGTAGAAAGCGGGCGCACAGGTGGCCTAGGTACCTTGTTTGCCGACTGTACCTAGTACCTCTGCATATATGCGTCATAGAACTCATAGAGCAGAAAATTTTAGACACGTCATGGACATTTGTGGTGTCATGTAAACGATGTTCTAGGAAGCAAGTCACCCTGAAGTCGCCCTTGTACAACCTTTGAAAAAATTGCGCAACATGATACTACAAGTGATAGGTTATCTTGGTCTGCCCAGCTGTGAACAGTGCCAGTCTGTACTGTGAACGAGTACAGAGACAGGTCTAGTTACGTACTCCGATACTCAGAAATACATACATTTTTCCTTTAATCTATCAAACCCCGACGGTTCACATGTGAACCCGTTAACAATAGAAATCTATTGTGTCTGCGATTCCGGTCGTTGACGGGTTAATCAGATAGGTGTGAGTTTATCGTTTTATTGAAGAAATCAGGATAAGTACTTACTATACTTTTATCTATTTATAAAAACTTTATTGAACTACAATGCGCAATTGTTCACAATTGGGTACTTTCCTAAGCTAAATATAAATTATTTTGTACTAATATCAGAATAAAACGTCGCAAAATACTGTCACTTGTCTTTGAACATATCCATTTTAACGTGATTTTAAATTAATTATTGCAGAAAAACTGATAATAAGAGCGCTACTTGACTCCAAAAAACTATGACGTCATCTGCAGTATTTCATACAAAATCCCATAGAAACAGTTTGTTTTGACGTTTAGAAAAAAGTATCTGATTTGACTTGTTGGAAAACAGCGTATTGGCAGACTTAACGCTGAAAGCGTTCTCTGCCAGTCAACCATAAGGATAAACAGAGATTTGGTTGCGGCGCAAAATTACACATATGATTCCTGATAATAACTTTATCTTGCAATCCACATTTAGACTATCTGTATACCCAAAGATTGACTGGTAGACAACGCTTTTAGCGTTAAGTTCGCCTATTGTTCTGCACAATTTGTACATTGCATGTTAATCTCGATTTCATTAGTCAATCACTAGTATAGTACATGCATTGCATGTAAATCTCGATTACCAACTTGTAGAACAAATGGCCTGTTGTTGCCTGTATTTAAACTTGTAATCAACCCTTAAAGAAATTATTTTTCAAAAACATTAAAGTACTTAGCTAATTTAAATGTAATATGCATGGGCTTCTTACATTTAAAATGCATTGGGCGTACTTCCGCATACACCTAGAACTAGCCAAAAAAACTTGAGAGGTGTCAAGGGACACCCGGATGTAACGAAGTTCCTTTCGATTAATTAGGAGAGAGAGAGACAAACAGACAGAGAAACACGCGCACGCCGCACGGCTTACAACTATAGCAAAAAGTATCGTTACAACTTTTGGTCTTAATTTTTTCCGTCTATACTCCCTTCGCAACGCGCAATTCTTTTCGCGTTCCAATAATCAAGATTTTTGGTTAGGCTAGGACTAATATAAAAACAGGTTATTATTTTTGCTATTTATTACCCGGCAAAAAGAAGGGTGTTTTAAGTTTGACGTGTCTGTGTGTCTGTGTTTCTATGTGCCTGACTGTGGTCGTGGCGCCTAAACGAATGGGACAATTTTTATGCGGTATTTTTGCGTAAAAGATGACTTGATCGAGAATTCGAGATGGTTAGCAATGTTTAGTGGAAATCGGTACAGTGGTGCAAAAGTTATTTGGGGTAAACGATTAAAAGTCGATCATTTTTTAAATTGCCTGGCAAATATATGTATAAACTTGTTTTTTGAAAACGTTATCTTCGCGACTTCGAAAATATTTTTTTTATTTTAGCATTTTCTAAATTTTTCTTAGGAAAGTTCACAAAAAATAATCTACATATGTTATTTTGTGTCGATAATCTAATGAATCATATCGTCTGCATAGCGATTAAAAAAAATGAAATAGTACCTACCTGTACTTAATTCATTTCTTGTAAGTAATCGTATTGCTAATCCGGGCTTACCCAAGTCTCACACACAGGGATCTGAGAAAAAAATAATTGCAGGCGGAAATGCAACGCGTGAAAAGAAACGTGACGTGGCGAAATAATTGCCAAGCCCTTGCTCAACTATTGACTCTATTCAATAAATGTGAGCATAGCATGTATTATTTATTCATTTATTTATAAGTACTCTTTACTATTTATAAGTACCTATCATTTAATTACATTCTCAGATACTTAGTTCATGAACTTAGTTAGGTATGTATTTTATTTTTGAAACTAAACAATCACATCTTTATACAGGCGGGGTAAACAAGGCTCGAAGCTTTTGCTTATAAAAGAAGCAAAAACTTTTTAGCTTGAAAATTTAGAAGTAAAATATTTTCTGCATTTTCCTACCAAATGCAATCGGTTTTTTTTTAAATAAGAAAAGACGTCAAATGCAACGTGGAAGGGACATACCCGTAATAAATCGAAACATGTAATTATGACGTTAAAAAAACAAAAAAAGTGACACTTCCATACAAATTGCGCGGGCGGCTGTACATTTTTGTATGAAAGTGCCGATTATTTTTTTGTGTTTTTTCACTGGTATTCTTATTCTATAGTGATGTAGTACAGTCCGTGGTTTGATTTATTACGGGTATCTATGTCCCTTCTACGCTGTATACTAAAAGGAAATGGACCATAGGTTGACTAAATCTTCCAAAAGAAAATAGCAAACAAAAATATTTCAAATACCTGCACTAATGTAATAAAGTTACTCTTGAAGTCTCCACGGACGAATGGAAATAAAATAAAAAATAAATAAGTACCTACGTAGGTACTTAAATTCAGAAAGGTTTTCTAATACCTAAGGTCACACCTTGTGAGAAGTGAATGTTTAGTTGCTTTGTTTGATAATTTGACAGTCACACAAAGTTAATGACATCCGTTGAGTTTTTGCTAAAGTTTTTTTTGACGAAATTAAAGAAATATCTACAGTTAACAAAGTGAATGTTCTCAATTAAATCCTACAACTTCAGTCATCAGGTAGCTATTCTATCAATAACTGACCAGATTAATTGAATTGTCCGTTCTCTTCAAAATCCCTTAGAAATTGTGCACCGTCATAAATTACAGACAAAATTGGAACGCGGACTTTCCGAGACGTCATTTTAATGTAACTAAATGGGAACGATGGGATTCCCAATCTGAAACTTGTCAAACTTGACAAAACAAGATATCTAGTTTCGCATTGGCGGCATCGGGAGAATTTACCAGCTGTGGCCAGGCTTCTGGCCCCAGGCCCAGTGGTGTATCAAAGTTGTGACCCAATCACCCAAGCCCAGGAAGAACCAAACAGCAATTACCTATCATACTTCTCGTTCTGCTACCTCTATAGTTTCAGATATATTATAGTACTCTATGCTCTATAGTCATAGGTATATGTAGTAAAAGTCCGTGCTAGTGTTCTTTGTGTTCCGGATATCCTGTTTTTCACATGTTTAATTTAATTTCATCTCAGGTGCAATTTGCAAGCAGGCATTTCGGGTGTTAAAAAAATCCTATCGAATGCTCAACATTTTAAACAATTAACAAATCTTTTTTAGCAGTTGTTTCGACTTAAAAATTACAAAAAATACACTTCTTGTGAAAATTAGTATTGAAATAATTAATTTGTTGACATTATGCATTGCCAAACGTAAATGAATGGTAACATTCTTTCCCTTTCTGTAAAACGATTGCTCGGTATAGTAAAAAGAGACAGGTATACCGTTATCGTTGCGTTTACAAACCGCATGGCGTACTCTCTCGTACTACGCAAGCTGACGCTGTGTCGACATTGGACGTTGGATCGGTTGCCGGCCCGAGGCTTCGCGAGCGCTGCTGCTGACGTACGCCGCGGTGACGCCGAAAACGGCACGGCAAGCTCGCTCGTCAGTCTCGCAATGGCGTTAGTGAGAGTCGGTTGTGTGTTCGTTTAGTTTCGCTACAACCCGAGCGGACACCGGCCCAAAATATTGGCCTGTCTATATCTGCTCGAATTACTCGGAAACACTTCCTGTAATTCTAATACGCAATCAAGCAACTTATTCGCCGCCACGGACAGTCAAATTTTGGTACGATATCCACTCAGGGCGAATCATTTCAAGGTTCGTACTTCATTCGTAATTTCCCCTTACTAAATAACGTTACTAAATCGCCGATTGTCTCGTAGTAGTTGTTTCATTTAAGTATATTTTGTAACGTCGCGTTCGCAATAAATTCGCAAATGCAAGTGAGCGTGTTCTAATCGGTTTGTTTTGTTGCAGATCATGTTCATCTCATCGTAGTTCCTCATCTTTATAAGTGTTTGTGTGTGTTGTGAACTTGTGCAAAGTGACAGTGTAGTGATGGATCCAGGATCGCCTTCGTTGTTGTTTCCGCTGCGCCTGAGCAAGCCGGCGGTGACGGTGCCGGTGCCAGCGAGCGAGGATACGAAGGAGGATCGTGCTGCTTCGCCGACGCTCGTGGACCGCCTTTCCGCGACACCTTCACCTTCAAGCCCGGCGCCTACCAGCCCGCCCCCGCCTCAGCACCAGTTCCAAGCGGCCCTGGTCGCAGAAAAATACCTATTGCTGGAACAGGTGGAAGGTTCCTCTCTATGCCGATGTGTGGATGTGCGCACGCAAGAGGAGTATGTCTGCAAAGTGAGTTATTTACATTATTTATTATCTAGTTACCTACGTACCCTCTAGACAGTAAACAAGGCAATTAATTTTAGGTATTTACCCACCTACTCAATAAAAGGGAGCAGCTCAATAATCTATTTTTGTCCAGTTACTCAACTTGTCGTAACAAGTTATTTACGAGGATTCAAGAAAGGAGGAAAGGTTTACGTTGCTTGCGTAGTACGTAGGTACCAAATCATCTTATCCAAGAATAGACATTGTTTCGCACTTTAGAATGTTACCTAGGTATCTAAGTGACTAAGAGCTTGCTAAACTTATCTATCAAACAAATGTGTTCACGTAGGTATATTTACATGTAGATAGACAAGTAGTAGAACAAGCAACGTTACTCGAAATATGTAGGTAGGTAGGTATCTAACTTATATTTAATATGCCAGCTGTAGGTTCTTAAATTAGATCATTTACGTAGTTACTTTATTAACCTTACAGCCTACAAAACCTAATGCGTATTCAGATATAAGGGGACGTAATTCCAAAGAAGATGTTTGCATTGCACACCCTCCAAATAAGTCTAAATAGATTACCATCATTATCCTTTTATATTTCCACTGTTGGTAATAGTTTTAACGCATGCTATCCCCCCTAGTTTTGATCCGCATTTTCCCCATGTAGTTTTTGCCAAACTTTAATCCAAATAGGTAGGTACATAACATACCTACCTCTTCTTATAAGTATCTATATAAGCTAGGTTCTTCTCGGTGGATTGCTTTCCAATCTCTCTTCCGCTACTGAGTTCTTAAGACCGTATATGATTTTACGTTTTATTTTTCTTTTATGTGATCGATTTTTTTTAAATACAAAAGGACAGAAAATATTATAAAGATAGATTAGAAGCGTTTGAAATTTGGTGCTGGAGAAAAATGAAAAAAAAAAGTTGGACAGAAAAGTCACAAACGAAAGGGATTAGAGAATGTCGGAGACAAAAGACAAAATGGTCTACCTAGACCTATGCCTACCCTACTTAATAGATAGTTCGGTCTAGAGTTCTAGAATCTTAATAGGCAGTCTACTGTGTTCACATACCTGTAAGTACATAAAAGTCATAGACCATAGATATTCGCGTGAAAATATACCTACCTGTTTTTATATTTTTTGTTATTAGTAAGGCGGTATGTACTTACATAAGTAGCTATGTAGGTATTTTACGTACATACATAGGTTTCCTTATCATGTTATCAGTACACTGACGTGTCACAACTCACAAGTAACTAGTCACAAAAATCATCTGAGATCACGCGTACCTACCTAGTTCTACATACAGCCTTTGCACAAATCAATAACATTACCATATTTAAAATATTTAATTTTTGCTTTGGCAAATTATGTAATAAGATACAAATACAAGTACTAGGCACCTATATGTAGTTATGTTTTTAAATACATATACGTATTACTATGTTACGTTAGTAATTATATTATCTTTGACTATGTAGGTACTATTTGTATTTCCTTATCAATGCTAGTACCTAGGTATCTGATCAGAATGATCAAATAACATTTACATAAACCACCTCATAGTACCTAGGTACGTACCTAGACCATACTATTTGTTATCGATTCTGTCATCTCATCATCTGGAATATTGATATAGGTAGGTAGATACTTACCTAGATATGCAAGCAAGTACTTCTATAGTCTCAATTTTTTATTTATCTATTTACAACGCGATATCATCGGCAGGTATTTAATATCACTTCCTTTGACGTCAACTTACTAAAATTACGACATTTATTGTTTTAAATAAAATCACAGAATAATTTTAAGAGCCTAAATACTTTTTGGGCCGCTAAATCTTTTTTTTTTTTTTGGGCACCTAATACCTACCTACTTGAGCTCAATTCCAAAATAATAATAGTCGATGTCGATATTTGCCACAACTATACCTATCAGACAAAGAGGCACCTAGTTATACCTATGTTAAGATTACACGCGAGCGTCTGTTACTGTACTAAACAATTTACATTACGTAAGATAAGCAGGTACTACCTATTGCTTATTTATTACTAAACAGACATCTAGCTAGTGTCACATTAAATGTCGTTTTAGATGAGCGAGTTTAGCTAAAAGGTTTTTCATTTTGTATGGTACCTATTGTGATAATAAGATTCGTAGTACCTACCTAGTTACATAACGAAGGTTTTGAAGGACGAAATGGATCTTAATATGACACGACACTAACATAATCACCATACAAATACCTATTTATTTATAAAAATACAATTAAAATGTTTATAGATATGTACAGTTAATTATAATATCTACCTACATATTTCTGGACATAATGAAAGAGCAATGAAATTAAATCGTTATAGTGGTTAATTTTCCCATGATTGTTAACTCCTAGTAGCACCTATAATATTTCCTGTCTAATTAAAACGCAAATCGTGTTATTTTAATCTGTGCCGGTATTTTTATTTTTCACATGGCGACCGAAAGAAATGGCCAGTGACACAGATAACGTCCGACTTTCCCACATTTTTTTAATAGCCATAGATAGACAATGATTAATCATTTATCGCTCGGCCGGATAGGATAGCGTAGCGACATGCGGCGATCGTATCGAAATTGTATCGGGTTTCAACAGTTTTCTTTGTTTGATTGATATAGTGCGTAATCTCTTGTTTTCGTTCGACCTCTGGTCCATCTGTAAATCGCCTTATCTTCGTGTCGATGCTAGATCTCGTCGCTCCAGTATCTGGCTACTTCGACATGCTATGTCTAAATTGTCTATGCTATCATCAGCATCTCAAGTGCAGGTGATTTGTTAATTGACTAATTAAGTAGATGAGGTAATGTCTCTTTATAATAAAATAAAAACAAGCAGTTTGTTTTTGCAAGCCAATCTTTAATTCTAATTAGAATTGCAATACTTTATTTGGGACAAAAAGCTTAATAAAGGTAGGTAACTACTAACCTTTATTTACACAATCATAATAAATTTATAAGATAATTATATCTGCCAAAGACATAAATAATATCTGCCAGGTTTGGAAGGGTTCTTCTATCCCACGGGATTAGACCCCATGTAGAGATAAGCCCAGTTCTTAATAATAAGCCCACATGGCGTGTCCCATTCATTGCAATTTATCGAATGTTACTTGAGAATCATATTCCGAATTTGACTTTCACCCCTATGACATTATCTTACGCAGTGTCAAAATTATTTTAATTAAATAATGGCACTGGCCACTTAGAAACAAACGAGATTCACACGCGTTAACTGTTAGCATTGTTATTAGACAGTATTTGTACAATTAACATTTTTTACAAAGCCGTTTTTCATGAATCCCGTGCATTGTTCATCGCATCTGTAGAACACCGATGTCATACTTTATATGTCACGGTCTCTTGCTGCTCGAACGCACTTGTAGGCCACAGCCATCGCTGTTTTTACAATGTCATGTACGTGTCGACTTTCGCAATCGATAGCAGTTAACAATAACTGTTTAATAACGCTAAAACGTTAATCTTTGTTATTTTATTACTCAGTATTTTGACATCTATGGTTAGTCACCTTTGGTCATTGAGATGAAGTGGACCCAAGGATGAGTAGGTGCCTAAATGACGCGTCAAAAGTTGTCATTTTATTACTCAGTATTTTGACATCTATGGTCGGTCACCTCTGTGTCATTGAGATGACATGGTCCCAAGGATGACACG
Organism: Acrobasis consociella; assembly: GCA_963555685.1. Taxonomy (NCBI): domain Eukaryota; kingdom Metazoa; phylum Arthropoda; class Insecta; order Lepidoptera; family Pyralidae; genus Acrobasis; species Acrobasis consociella. Next base: position 5,301,364 of record OY743106.1, read on the forward strand.
TCAAGAGTAGATATTTTATTACTCGGTATTTTGACATCTATCTATGGATGATCACCTTTGTGTCATTGAGATGAGGTGGTCCCAAGGATGAATTAGATGGCAAAAGTTACTCATGTGATGTGACACAAAGTGACAAAGCTTTAGTATGCCATGAATCACTGTTATATCATTCGAAACTTCACAGAAGCCATAGAAGTAAGTTGGTTTTAATGGCTTTTTCCTGACTTGGAATAAAATGATGTACTTAGTACTACTTAGTCATTAATTTAGGCAACACAGGATACATAGTTCCAGTGCTAACAAAGGCCCATACGCGTATTGTCAAGGCACAGAATAGGCACTTCCCTCGTGAGAACCTGGCAAGGTTAAGTGTGGCAACGGTATAGTTGCTAAACGCCGAGCGTATTTACAACACCGAGTCTTGCCGACACGACTGCCACATTTGTAACTCTGTGTGTTATACCGGCCTACGCAACGTTCGGAGCGTGCATCCTTTAGCAGAAGAAAGATCGTTATCATCTGTTTTATAACTTGATAATCATTGATAAAAACGCACGTGTCCGCCGCGGGTCGGCCCGAAAATAGGCGTGACCTTCTCATTGACATTGTGAAATAGACGAGTTGATAACGCGCCGATCACCGACTGTCACAGCGAGGCTAGCGAGCCCCCCTTCTGGCGGCCCCCACCAGTCGACTACGAAGCGGTCCTCACTGTATACACCGTATTCACTGCTGCTCACACATCACTGACTTTTAAAACAACGTAAACAAAGCCAGACTTGTCTGCGAAACAATAGGTTTCGGTAGTGACGGTGTCATAGTACAGGGGTAATACATGCTGCAATCAATCTACAAACAATCGAAACAACCGTTGTGTTAGTTACCTACCTGTGGTGTTGCTTAGTAAATGGAGGATTTCGACGTGGGCTCGCAATATCAAGGCGTGTGTGCCAAGCAAGCGGACTGATATGTCATCCATATAAATATTCAAATGTAACCGCCGTACGGTAGCGTAAAAACAACAGCCTAATGAACAAAAAAACTGACTTATTTTATTTCCAGTTAAATACTGGGTCCGTACCCAAAGGGTAAAAACACACTATTAGTCTCCGCTGTCCATCTATCTGTCACCAGACATGTAATCTCATGAACTGTGACAGCTAGACAGTTGAAATTTTCACAGATTATGTATTTCTGTTGCCGCTATAACAAGAAATACTAAAACAAATGTGTTTTATATAGAGTACGACTCTCACTTGGCCGGTTAGTCTACTTGTTTTCTCTATAAACTTTGAAAATCCTCCTCTACGTTATCAATAGTACCACAATAACAAGTGCCGTCTAGATCATTGCAAAATACTCGCATAAATATTTTGCAACACGATTAAATAAATACAGATAACGAAAAGTAGGTTAGCTCCCGTAAACGCATACGAAACCAAAATATTATCAAGTGCTCTGTCAACATGGCAAATTCTTATCAAACATATTGGCAAACATGGATAAATAGGTGGCGCTTTATTTTCGTACATAGACCGTCAACCAAAATGGAAAGCGTCGATACGTCTACGGTGACTGGTAGGATATTTATACAGCGTGGTTTAAAAAAGAAATGGGTTTGAACACGCGAGGTGATTCATCATCCATGACTCGTAATTCTGATTTGGATTTAGAGTCATTGACATTCTCGTGCTTAACATAAATAAAGTTTGACGAAGTAAAAGCTAAATTTGCTGTTTCATTATTGCCCTATATACGGATAGACCTTTTTATTTATACTCTCATCATCATTTCAGTTGCATAACCTCTCCCAAAGATTTTCAAAATGACCGATCTAGAGCGAACTGCGTTTAGCGCTTTCCAGCAACCGTGGTCAGGTCGTCTGATCACCTTGTGGGTGGATATAGTTACTACGCTTCGCTTACCAGTGCGTGGTCGCCATTTGGGAACCTTTTTCCCCATCAGTTCTTTGCGCTTTGCGTCCCAACCACTGCCCCCTTCAGCGAGCTAATCCTCTGGGCTATATCAACGACTTGTTTTCCTACAAATTTATGATTTGATCACGTAGATAAATACCGAGTTCTTTTCATAGTGTCTCCACTGACAACACAATCACAACGTATTCTATCTAGCTACTGTTAACTTTTAAATGTACGAAAAAGCCCTTCAAACGTAGGAGTCATTCAATTACATTACCTAGTTTCTTCTTAGTTACCTTGCAACTAACTTATACGATACATGATTGCCATAGAATTTTTCTGCCAAAACTACTCTTCCACTCCTTATTCTAATAAATATTGCCTTCAACAGAATAACCAAGTATTTAATTTTAGTCTTTCGTTTGTGTATTCGTTAAACGGTTTCCCATATTCCCTTTGACCTCAAATTCATATCTCATTACATCAGGCATTACGTAACTTGCTTCGAGGGTAAGCTATTCACTAAATGTTTCACCTCGTTACGCGCATTAGACTTAGCCCTTTTCAATCACAGACTCTTTGAAATAGGCCCCTTTGAATTCGTATTTACCGAGATAGGCGAGCGCTCGCTATCTCGCGTTAACTTTATTTTATCAATATTCGTCATTTACTTATCTTCAGTCTATTCGATGGTCTGAATCAGATACAAAAACCACATTTTCAAGATTCAAGTGAACATTACAACAATGATAAAGACAAGTCACGCAATCCGACTGAACTAGGTCGTCACAGTGAAGTAAATTGGTTTGACCCTACAGCACTCTTTAAAAATGCAACAGCCAAGCCTTTAAGGCAAAGTGTGTCATACTTCCCGGAAAAGACCTCGAACGCACCTTCAGACATGTATTTTTAACTCGAGGCAGACAGGACCGCAGGACCTTTAGCTTTTAAATGCTCGATGCTACGCCGATTTACTCACGTACGCATATTTGTTTCAGGTAGTATCGAGAGATTGCAGCAGTTTACTCCAAGCACACTACCGGCTCGATGGCCATCCGCACGTAAATCCCATACACGAAGTTCTAGTCGGCGATAAGAGAGTATACCTGATCTTCCCCCGATCGCATTCCGACCTCCACTCTTACGTGAGAGCGCGGAAGCGGTTACGGGAACATGAGGCTCGCAGGCTATTCAGACAAATGGCGGAAACGGTGGCGGCGTGTCACGAGCAAGGCATTGTTTTACGGGATCTCAAACTGAGGAAATTCGTCTTCGCGGACCCACAGAGGTGAGTTTCTTTATTTCATTACAATAGACGCAGAGAAATCGCGAAAAGGTTGCATTGCAGTGCGACATTATCTAGCATTACAGCGGCGTTCGGCCGCGGTTCCGATTGCCGTGTGCTAAATTTTGCCAATGAAATATCTGACGCAACGCTCCCGTGGTGACCGATATCTCGATCGACCCGCCCTGATCGATCGATCGCTTCCTCAAATTTTTTATCACCTGGAGAGATCAGTCGTGAGAAAAAGTTACAACAAAAAGATAGGAAGGGAAACGGAAGTACTCTTAGTATTTTTAAATAGCATTTCCTTTCGTGAGTCAATAGCACCACGGCCGCGATAAGTGTTTATCGAGTCATTCATTATGATAATTTACATGCGGTACCTGTCGGTTTAATGACGGTAGTTGGCGGTCTCGATAAACTGTATTGTCGTCGGCCGGCGCCAGGACCCCGTCGCGATCACATCCTGGTCGCCGACGATGGCTTTCTTCGATCATTTAATAGTTGCCAAGTGAAATAAAATCACATTATTTATCGAGGGAAACAAACAATGATCCATTACACAATGGATTTTAATTACTGTACCAGCAGCCGGTAGGAACCAGCGGATTTTCGAACTTTTGAAATGTTATCTGGCCTCCATTGTTGCGAATATCTCCGGCAATGCTAGCGGCTCAAGGCGAACGGTGTCATTGCTGCGTACAATACTGCGCGCCCGCAATCGGGTCAAGGGTCCGCGCCGCAGCAAGCGCACCGCACGCCGATCCAGTACCCGTCACTGCGATATGCGTGCGCGCCGTCGATACAGAACACATCTACCTCGCATGCAGGTACCTGCACCGCCCTTATCCGCTCAGGTGATCCTGGTTAACCCTCAGATAAAAAGTATCAAACGAATAGATTATACACCCATCATACTATCATTTAACGACCACATTCCGATAGGGGTGGCTAAATTAAATTCCGTTCACCTGCCCGTATCTCAAGTGAACAATTGTGAAACTAATAAAATAAAATTCCAAACCCTTTTTTTGATTCGAGATCCAATCTCGACATAAACAAATTACTAATGCTTCTTATCTTGTCCTTTTTTTATACGGTGAGCTACTGTCTCGAAAGTTTTTAATTCTATTGAATCCGTACATTATTATAATCGCCGCCATCCCACGGCTGCCGGCCGGGGCAACAACCAACCTTTTGTGTATTGAGTTATCCTCGACGTCCCCGCCGAGACAAATTTCGGTACGCCGCCCCCGCGCACATCAGGACTGACTTTAGTGTAATCGTTTCTTTGACCTCTGAAGTCAGTCGAGGCTCTCGAGTCTCGTCCCTGGTGACATTCGCACGGAGCGGCGGCCGCTAAGCCCCAGACTGGTTTCTCTACAGACAATATGACTAGGTACAGTTACAGGCGCACACCGACGCGACGCTCGCCATAAACGAAAGCCATCACAGTATTTACGCAAAGGTTTTAATTCAGTCCGCTTTGAGAGTGGACAGGACGGATAGACAGAAAAAAGTAAAATTTAATACCCTTTTTGAACGTGGTATCATCAAAGCGAGTGTTGTCAAAAGCGTCGGTTTGCGATGCGAAACGGGAAGCACCGCGACCGTGCCTCAAATGTAAAAACTTTTGCTTTACCCTTTACGTAATAGCAGAGCCCGCCGCGACTTGAGAAGCCTTTGCCGAAGTTGCCGCTCAAAGGTGGAATGTTTTACATTTGGTTATTATTACGCAGAAACTCTAAACTCCGAGTCAAAGACAAACTTTTGCTGCCGCGCGGAAACGCTGGCTCTTTATTTTATGAAACTGCACAGCGAAATCTCATTTTGATGCTGCACTCGTGCACAGTGCGATGTGTCGGAAGTACTATAGGATGCAACAAAGTACAGCAAAGTAGCCTTGATGAGCTCTGGTCGTTAATTAGACAGGATATTGCAGATGTTTCCATTTTCGCCATGTGTCGGGCCGGGATGGAAAACGGAAACGTCGCTTTTTGTTTCCGATATTAACGGACCTTCATCTCTAGGTCAGCAGCTGTGCCCATTTCGGCCGGTGTGAATCCGCCATGTGTCGCCTACTTTCCCAGAGGACAGTTTTTGTCAAAACATGATTACTCAGGTGGTCAAAGCATTAATATGCGAGCAGCTGACCTTGTTCTGCCCTAATAAATTCTAATGAGTATGCACATGTCGCGACGGTCAGTGTTCCATACAGCTGTTACAGCATCGTGAGAATGGGTGTTTGAAGGTGCAACATGAGCAAGTGTCCCGCCCTTTGACCTCCGTTCTCACGTCGACACAAAGGCACCCCTGCCTGATCTGATTACGCATTCGAGTCATCCGGCGGGAGTCGGGTCGCGCGACCAGCATCTCCCGATCGCGATCCGGCTCAAAGGTAAACAACTACATTAATATTGATTCTGCGCTCTCTTTGACGCTCTCAAGTGGATTTTCTTAACACTCGTCCCTCATTTTTCTTGACTTTTTAATATTTTTCTCCGCCGCGTTCTCCCCCCGATTCTTTGATATGAAAATGATGGAGTATCGCATTCATTTTTCATTTCAAGTTTTGATCTTGGCATTTTAATCAACTTCGATGGTGATTAATATTCAACAATTTTATCTGTTAATTTAGTTAGAATATACGATTATTTGACTAAAACATAATTTAGGTTGAGCATCCGTTATTCTTTGAAATTTACTTTCACTGCTGGCAGTGTCTCTATAATGATGTGTAACAAATGAGGTTCGTTTGAAACTAGAAACCACAGAGAAATCTCGATGTATCCGGGCTCAGGCCTTGGGGAGCAAATTGAGGTCGTTTTGCCAGATAACGCAGGTAGTGCGCTTCTTGCCCTCAAGATACTGATGCAATGCAACACGTGAATACAACCCACGTTTATCACAAAACAGCCCATTGCTTTCTCACTTCCTGCACATTGATGTTTTATGACGAACAAATTTCACAGTATCGTTTATAAATCCTGTTGACATCAGTAATTTTACGACGTCCGAAAGCCGGATGTTTGGCTACAAACTACCTTTGTCCGAATAATGCGTTCTTAATTTTGCCACTGCCGGCACATTTCGAAGCGGAAATAGAATTCACACGGCGAATACGTATAGCCTTTGTTCAAGGCTTATAAAAAATAATTTGCTGCGCAAGTGTCTACAATAGTCAAATTCTGTATCACAGCCAGACAGTACGGGGCCCGCGTATCGTACCGAGATAGTACCATACCAATCCTTTGTAAACAAGGCCAGGTATAAAAGTTGTCCTCTGAGCATTGTTCCGACCCATCCCGCCCACTCCGCGCCAAAATAATAATACCCGCAGCACGGCAAATCCAGGTAACGAAACAAAACCCGAGTTTTTTGCGTAACACAGTGTACAGGAGCGGCTCGGATGATCGAGTGTGCTGCAAACAATGACGTTGATACAACGGCATTTAACTACGCAACCCGATATACAACTTGCGGCATTTCGAATTTCAAAACGCGATCTTGCGCCGTTCAATGATCAGAGATCTCATTATCTTCAAGATTGTTGAAGGTTTGTTAAAAACTGGTTAGCTGTAGTGCCAAATGAGTTCATGTGTGATGCAAAGTCTGCCGACGGGCGATAGTTATTTGCGCGTCTGCGGGGTTAACGGGACGGGATATTTACGGTTGTACTGGCGCTCGCCGGCGGATGTGCCAAATTGGTCCGCGATAGACGCGCGCCCGCCACCCGGCAGACGCCGTCGCGTCGCATACCGGCCCGGCCACCGGCTGCCACTATAGTTCCTTAATGGGGAGCCCTATTTAGAGACGATTTATATTCGGAATCTGCACGCTATCATTCCAACATAATTTCATAAACTGCACGCAACGTGTGGAGGGAAGTCCGACCATACCTGGCCTGGGGCTGTCGTCGGTACAACAGTCGATCAACGAGCTTACCTGAGCGCCTACGCCGACTATTTTGAAAACGTTTTGAAACCCAGTTGCCAAAGGCGTGGTGCAAGACGCTGCCACATTACGGCGATGTATTTGCATAATACTGGGCGCACTGTAATCCATGTACGTCTCAGTTTCTCCAGTTGTATAACTTTTAGTGCATTGGAATCGTTACACCGTGATCAGTGGGAGTTGCGCAAGGGTCTTTCGGTAACGAAGATGAGACTGCGTAGTTGGCACGAGCGCCGGTCTATTAAGCGCGGGTGTGGTCGTTGGCTAGGATGAATGATGGCGGTACAAAATTAACGCTGTGAATCAGGCGTGCCGGAATTCCGCCGAGATGGTGCATCTCGTTTTGGGGCGTTTGTTTGGTGACCTCGGCCGCGTCGTGTGGTCGCGGGCGGAGGTCGTGGTCAAGTGTGCCAATGTCACCGACTGCCAGCCTCAGAAGTGCAGCACCTACTAGCCCCACTCGTGCGGAACAGATACCATAAACGACTCGCAAAAACTTTGCACATCTCTACAAAAAGCATTTTTATTCAAAACCTTTGAAGTCCAGAGGCGGTGAATAAAATTATGAAGACTTATGATGCGAACTCGTATCACGGTGAAATACCCTGGAATGATTTCAAATTTAAAACCTACGCTTCTCCCCCGCTCTGAAAATAAATGAATTGGTGAGGACGAGGAGGTATTCGTCGGTCACGACTCACGACTATAAATAACGTATGTTCGCACCTTTTTTGGTGGTACGAAAAGACCGGACGCTCGGCTACCGGACGCAGGCCTAGTGCTTGCTCTCAAGCGAATGTCGCCCATATGTACTACCGGAGTGACGACAATGTACGAGTGTCATTATTGTGAGTAATGAATTGCCGGACATGGGTGTCATCCATACAAAAGTAAATCCGATTGTCAGTGGAAACGAAAACGATAATGGGCTTATGTTTACGTACACCTTGCTGTAGGGTAGCGCATCACAACAGGTTCATTGTTGCCAACGAAGGGCGGATCTCCGGAGCCCCATTCGCTTCCTTCCGGACTTTTGTTACAATTTCTTTTATAGATTTCTCTCCTGACAATGATATTTAGAAACACACAATATATCAATTTAAGCGCGTTTATTAGTTTGAGTCCCGGGTACACAGCTGAGAAAACGCACGACTAGCTATTAAATCGATCGGTTGCGTAAAACAAAGGTCTGTGAAACCTTGTGCAAGCGGCGCGCCTGCGCCCGCGCCGACATATCTGCGGATTTGCGTAACCGCGCACTTATCCGCCGATACGCCGGCCGTGTGTTGTGACACGCTCCGCTTGCCTACATCTCGCTCCAAGACACATTTGAAATATGCCTAGGCCCTACTCGGTTGGCCAACAAATGCAACCCGGCTCTTGCACTTTACGATCGAGAATTGGCGATACTCAGGTTGCGATTTGCATGCGGCCGCGACCGCACCTTCCAATATGGTTTACAACAACTCGTGCATTACTCGAATGCATGTCAAGATCGCCGTCGCATATTAATTTAACATTGGCCACGTCGATGCTAAACAAAACAAACCATCTACGGGGCGTCCGTCCTTTCCGCACGAACACCTTGTCTTTTCAATTTATTGTTAGACAGCATTCGTACAAACTTGGTTCTGCCATGGAAAGCGACGGGTTGCTGGTGTCATGTCATGATATCAGCGTGTGAGTCACCGCGTCGTGACTCCGGCGATATAAGCGCAGAGGGCTGCGGATAAAAGCGAGGTGAACCGGGTTCGCGAGCTGGGGAGCATAAGGCACGCTCATTAAAAACTCATGCAAAAACTTTTACAGTCGGCGCACGCGACCGCGGCCCTAGCGCTGGGTGCATTCACTCTGTTCCAAAGGGAAAAAATATGCACGTGCCAACAATTAACTAGGGACGAGACGCGTGGTGATTGCGCCCTCTGAGGAGCTATCCGCTTGGCTGCCCACGGAGAACGAAGTCTGAGCTGGAATCACTGACCGCCACGCGTCTGTATAATATTATCGCTGTTCCGTACCGTTCCATACCAGTTGAGATCAGGAGGTTTAAGTTAATGGCCTGGCAACAGCTAGTTGGAAACCTTAGCTGCTGTTTTAATTTTCCTGTGTTCTTAATTTTTATTGCACTGCATCTGAAACCTGCTGGCGAAGTTACGCCGTTTCGGAGCCGCGGCGTCGGCTGCATCCGCGTCGCGAAGGTCGCTGACCGCCCAAACCCACCCAGCGTAAACAACACAAGACTAACATGAGCACGATCACCGGCATGACGTAAGGACTTATAGCATCATCGGAAACAGCAATTTTATGCCAATGGAAAAATCGCGACGCGCTTTTGTTGCCTTTGCAATTTACATCATCGAGCGCCTCGAATAGGGTCCATTTTAGATATTTAATGTTAGCAGATAAGAAGACTGAAGATGTCTTATTGTAACTTAACGCCCTTATCGAATAAAGGAGCAATGAACCTGATTTCTAATTAAATACAAGCTATTACAAGAAAATGCCAGTCAATACGCGCTTCACAATGGAACGAGGAGGAAGAAACGAATTCAGTCTGCGGTCTGCACTCTCAGTCCATAAAAATAACCTCAGCTTTCAGAGAAACAATGTAACAATGAATCAGAGGCTATGACGGCCCGTGATACATTCCATTCCATGTAGACTGTACTGCATGCGTCAATGCAGGCGATGACGTCATTTGGAGGGAAGTTTATAAAAAATCAAAGGGCAGCAGCGAGGGTGCAGGGATGAATCATAGGAAAATTGTATCGGGTCACTACCCGCGTTCCCCTGCACCTATTTATAGCATACCCTAAAAACAAGCCCAAATATACTTCGATCCATTTTGAGACTTAACGCCACTAAGAATAACAACAACGAAACCGATCCAGCAGCAGTAATGCTTATTAAGAACCTAAACATAGTTTAGTAATTGGGTTTACAAAAAGTGTACTTCAAAACTATATTTTATATTGTAATATAAGTATACAGGTTACAAAAAGTAGCAGTTAACATATATACATACAATTAAAACAATAAACTAAAAACTTAAAACGAAATTAAATACAATAGAAACAAAGTAAATAATAATAGAATAAATTCAAAATATTATTTACAAATATGCTCTCTTTACTTACACTACAACCCACAAAGCACTTGCGATCAGAAGAAGACGAGATTCTTATAAAACAATTTCTGTGAAACTTGTTTACAGTTTATTTTTATTTAGCAGTTTCAAGGGTTATTTCAAAGGCGCAGAGGACTTGAATTCATTAATTGCCAAGTTCTCTGTACAGTGCTCGTGGCTGCAAAAAAAACGCCCTGGGCTTGTATTTATGCATGCAAAAAAGAGGTCTCTAAAAATATTGAAGTTTTTTAAAGGAGTACAGGTTGGCTTCATGGAACTGGTGGAGTAAAACATAGATACTTGTTTTGTGTTGAAGTTTTATGGTGAGGGCGACTGACCCGAGCTACCGAGCCAATGTCGTAAATCTTTCGAGACGTTCTCGCGCTTTGCTATCAGCGTTTTCCTGTTACATCTCAGAGTTCAACACACTCTATTTCTCCAGGCGACCGCGACTGTTCCGAACCCTCACCTTCGCAACCTATTGTCTCACTCGATTTATCTCCGAACAAGCTCCCTAATTCCAGACAAAAATAGCTTAGTCCCCTATAATGGAATCCTAATTTTAAATTTCTCGACGATTCAGTGCTTTCATCCTACGTCAAAAACGTGGCACACAGAACATTTAACTGCGGAGGTGGAGTCAAATATAATTTCGTACAGAGAAATGTCCTTAAATATTTACCCGACCTTCGTGAAGAAACGCGAATACAATTTTCTAATTCAGAAGAGTTTCTATAAATAGAAAACGGTCGCATTAAACGTTATCTCGGCGTTATCGCGGAGGTGGCTGGTGACAACCCTGGATGATATATTCGTACGTTGCCGATTTCACAGTGCTTCGATCGTTTACCTCGCGTGCCCGAAGGCAAAAAAAAAAAACTAAAACGCAACCGGTTTGACAGTAGCCAGCCTGAATCGCGGTTAACTCTCAATCTGCAGTACGGCGCGTCACTCAAAGCGGCTGGTGAATGCTTTCTCCTTTCTCTTTAATTCACTGCCCTCGATGATGAGCTCACCACTATTATAATCGGGGTTGCATGCGAATCCAGTATTTAATTTTAACACAAAGGAATGATCAGCATGCTTAGTCACGGTTACGTAGATATGACGTTTCCTGTTCCTTCTATCGATATATTCAATCGTCGACTACATCGATTATATTCTATCTTTTGCTGTTGTGTGTGATATCTAAAGATATGGTAGTTATGGTTGATATTTTCATTTCCTTTGTTCGACGATTTGTGTTCTTTATTTCAAACAAAAATACTGTATGTCACCTTATCTAAAACCACTTTTGTCATATACACATAAACATTACAATTTAGGTGCTAATAGTTATGTTTATATTTTCCTTGTGGTTAATTGTCTTTACTTTATGAGTGGCTTTATCACTAATTTGTTTTCGCGGAAGGCGGATATGGAATTTACCTATTAAGATAAAACTAATGGCGTACCTAATGAAAGATGAAGTCAGCCCAAACTCCCCAAAGTTCGTGTCTCATGCAACGAGGAAAATACGTCTAATGACGTTTGTCCAAATCGTAATCCAGGAGGGGATTAATAAAATGTAAAGGTTTATATTATCCTTAATCTTGGCAAAGGTCTGCCCACATGTGACTTAGACAATCCAGTTTAATAAGGGAACAAGGAGTGGGTTCATGTGGGGCGAGTGTCCTCTGTGTCCGCAGTGTGGGCGCAGCCTATCTCGTCCAAAACTCTGAGCTGACGCTGACGTAACGCGGTTCACGGTCAACTAGAGGAAATGACGCAAGCGAGCGCACAGCGTTGCACAGACCCGAGTTACAACACTAGCTGGTCGATCACTCGCCAAAAACCAAAAGGCATACACGTGAATTCTAATGTCCGATAGAAGGCACTACACGAGTAAATATTCTCGATAGTTTGCATTTGTTGGGTTTGACATTCATCGATCGGTGTTGTAACTGCTTCATATTCGAGTGCCATTTATACGTAATTAACTCATTCTGACTTTGAATTCCTAAAACATTGCCCAAAGCGGTCTAGTTTAGCGGCGGTTGAATTGCAAACTAGAATTTTGCATGATCATTATTAGCGGTCCAATTTAACTGATCAAATACCATTTACGGTTAATTAATCCGAGCATTGAAACGTGATAAGATTTATTTAAATAACAAAGCATATTTGAATTTACGATTCATTGAAGCTCAAGCGCTGCGAATATCCAAACGTGAAAAATTAAAGCCTCGAACGGCAATCGGCGGCGTGCACAATGACATTGAAATGCGTTGCGTTGCGAAACGGTACTCTTTTAGTGTTTTTGGCCTCGCGCCGAGTTAGAGATTGAAGAATACGTATAATAAATATGAGAACGTATCCGACCTCAGTTCGCGGTCACCGGTTGCGTAACACACGGGACAAACAATGCCTGCCTGACGTAACGTGCTTTGCATTTGACTGATTTGCCAAATAGTTATTAATTGTTTTGTTGCATTCATATTGCATTGCCACCCAATTTATTCAGGGCTGAGCTAAATACTGGTTCTGTTTCGCAACGGTTTTGACAGAGTTGTGTGTTTGTTTACTGTTGTAAATTTACCTCAGTCTAAATTAACATACAAAAGTTTGGTCGCTCTCACGATTGTGACGATATAATATTTTTTTGTTTTATCATCACTTAATATAGGCACGCTAATTAGCAATCTGAATGTTATTGTAATGCTAAGTTAGGTCACATCAATGACAATAGCGGTTGTTCCTCGTGAATATTAAGTGAGTGAGAACTGCCCGTGATCAGGTCATGTCATTGCCAGTGATGATCTCTGCATGAAGTCATCGCCGTATATGTAGCGACAACACGATACTGGCGTCATTAGCAACGCTATTGTACATACACATAAACACATTCCATTCGTATTTTCTCGATAATATTTAAACAGATTTCACGACGATCTGCGCAGTTAGCCGCCCAGTACAAGCTGATGTAATCAACACTATGTGCCAGTTCATATTCAGTACATATTTAGTACACATGGAGTTCCTATTTGCGTTTACGTCATTTATTACTTTGAAGGGTAATAAAATCATAAATAACTAATAGTTTAAAAATTCTAGTTAATAAGTAGCTGTACAAAAATAGCCAAATTGTTTCCGAATTCATGGAATAAGCGGCCCACTCTTTATTTGGCGTTTTACGCGTTTGACGCATAATCGCCCACGTCAGGGTTACGAGGTCTAAAGGCAGCACGTCGCGTTGACGTCACGGGGAGAGAACCCCGAGTGGGCTTCGACTCGTGACGCGCCGTTGTTTGAAATCGATTAGATGAAAATTCCCAAGCGGGTGCGTGACGTAAGCGGTGGTACGCGGAAGCGGTTACGCACCGTCGACGTCGCGGAGCGGCCGCGTATCGGCTGGCCGGCGCAGGCCGGCCGTGGACGTGGTGCTACGGCCAAGGGCGGACCCCGGACACGGCCGCTGCGCTTGCGACACCCGCGACGATGCGCCGCGGCCGCGCCTTCGACCACGACCACTCGCTACGACACGATATTACGCTGCCGTCAAGAACTATCTCTAAGCTGAATATGAGATAGTTAAAGTGGATATCATGTGGAAATTCTGAAATAACATCAATCTAAATTACAAGCCTTGAATACAAAAATTCAAAGTAAATATAGAGAGATTTTTTATAAAAAAGTATAAATATCAGCCTACCTATATTTAAACAGCGCCAACACAACATTCGTCTGGTAATTTTGAGGAAAAACTAATTGTTTTTATTCAAACGAATGTTGTCGCTGTTTAAATATAGGTAGAGAAAAAAGAAGCAAAAATATTTCTTGTGCATAAACGTTGTTATTATTTCTCTGGAATATTTACAAAGTGATTGACATTAGTCACCTTCACGTTGGCAAATGACAGTGAGACGACATTTTTCTATACGTAAGTACAATCGCATACTGATGAAATTCGCACACACACTTACAGTATGAGAATGACGTAAACTTATTTACCTTCAGGGGATTTTTGCGTCATTCAAATCAAGATACTGGGAACCAGAAGCTGTAATTAAATGTAATAAATAAATAGAAGTAAGTACATAATTACGTATACGCCTCTTTATTACAGGATAAAGGAAAAATACATAACAAAATGAATGTTTGTCTCTGAGATATGAGAAGAGCTCCGTATGAGACTACCGTGTAGTCATTAAGAGGTATCACAACATCCTGTTGCGATGAATCTCTGAATAATGGAAATGTTTTGTCTCGAGTTCCGCAGTTTTCCAATTACGCATGCCACGATCGATACCGTACGGGGAACCGGTCGACTTTATCATCTCGATAAATTGTGATATTAACACATTAAATTATCGTTAAAGTTAGAATCCGGCGTCTGGTGGCCTCCACGAAGACCGCCACAGTTCAATGTCAGTTGCGCAAGCGCCGCTCTTCCGCCTTCGAGCCGTGCGCGAGAATCAGCCGTTCCAAATTTAAATCATAACGTATCTTATCAAGCTTATAGCTAGATCCTTGTTCCTATTTTTGTTTCGATTATGTAAACGACGAGGTTAGATGTAAAACCTACGTGATTTTATGCGAATACTACCGAGTGACCAACTGAGTGAAGTGCCGATCTAGAGCCGACGTGACTTGTGGCAAGTAATCAGAGCATTTGAAGGAAATGACGCGTGATGATCAGCCTGATATCACGTTCTTATGTAACACTGATTCAAATCGATTACGGCTGAGTTTCTATACTAAGCATTTGCATCATCTTCTGTACATTACCGCAGTGACACATAATACTATTTTCTTTGATTAGGTTCTCTCCTTTATTCTCTTCCTAAAGGTTAATTAAACAACATACCCACCACACATGTAAAATGTAGGTAGCGGACCTTTTTTATGTCTGCTAATTAAAAATAAAACCAACTCATTACCGAGTTTTTCAACGTCAAAAAATTGCATCTACGTAATTATAGGCCATCTATTTCGAGTCCAACTAGACTAGACACCATCCAATTTAAATCTTCCAGCGCAGTTGGAGGCAGATAATTAAGATACCTTAGCATGCGGGCGCAGGCTGTTGCATATTTTTTATTTTATTTAGTTTTTGTCTCTTCGATATTCTGACCATCTGCTGTATATCGCGGCTCTATTTTATTCGAGTCCGTTTCCGGTCCCGTTACATCCGGCCGTCGAGAGCTCTTGAGAATCAACTAATGCAAATGCAACCCCTGTTAATTCCAACCATGGGAACGCTGTGGTACTGTTACAAAGAAGAAATGGTTCTCATATTTTCTGAATAATTTCTTTTAGTACTAACACGGTCATTGGACTTGTTATCGAGGCGCAAGCCTCACTTAAAGGTCACACAATCTCCGTTATCATTCCAGATAACGACTCCTAAGGTCGCATGTCGTGCCGCAATACACTATACGTTACTGTCATGCTTTAATTAACCTTACAATGAGATCCCATTCTCAGATTTTCCTCCATTCAAGTAGAAATTTTGTAAAAAACAACAAGGTGTTCAGATCGCATTGTCTGCACCGGGTTAATCTTTTGACAATTACCTGTGCGACAATGGTCGGTTTTTGTGAGCTCGCCAATTCAACGTGGAACATCCAGCTTGCACAGATGTTCGTAAACAAATACCGAACCATTGTAGCCGTCTCCTACGCATGATTTATTATCCCGATCTCTTTTGCCGATCCCGATGATGGGACTCGATAGAGCCTCGCCGTCTATTGTGCAAAGATTCATGTATTCTTCAGCTCTAAGAAAAACATCTTTAGATGACACAATGAATTGCACATGCAATCTTTTACCTGCGACTGCGACGCACGTGTTCGCATTCGCATTCCAAATAGACAATCATGGGTTACTATTTTTGCAACCCTGTCCACATCAAATTAAACTTCATGTTAAACATAACAGGGTCTCTTTTCGTTTAATGAATCAAGAGCAAGTTGCGAGCGGTCTGTAAATCTGGGATCTCGTAAAGGTCTTTATGGCCAACAATTTCTCGAGTTTATAGCGATGAGTCTATTTTTGGACTCAATATTTTATTCTGTGTATAAAAGGCTTCGGTGTCTCATTGGCGCCGCGGTTGCTTGCATATTTCACTAGACAGTTCAGTTATTTATAGCTCCGTTTATCTTTCAAACGTATACTTACTTTGTGCTGTGCCAGCTATTCATATAACATTTTATAAGATGACTTCAGAAAGGATACAGGCATGGAAAATGTTATATTTGGACACCTGACGACTCTATCTTCGACACACTCGGTCATTCGATAGCGTGGCTTGGCTTAGATCAACAGTTGCCATCGACAGGCTTGTTTATTCAAATGCACATACATATACGATACGACTGGTCTGAAGTTTGCCTTTCGACATCTGCGCCGAGGTCAATATTTGCCGTTTTTTCTGTTCCTTTCTTTATACCGTATGTCCCCTTAGTTAGTCTTTTCATAGGCAGTTTATTGTTTAATACGCTATATTCTGTAATGTTATATGAGTATGCGTTATGGAGAACAGCTAACTTTAACCTAGCCAATGATGTTTTGATCTAAACCTATTTAAAATTTTAAGATACGACTCCCAAGTCATGGAATGATCGCGTTCAATGATTGTGAGTGAGTCTCTTCTAATAAGATCGAAACTAACTAGCTCGAAATGCCTCTTTTACTCCGAAAGAAAATACAATTCATTGTTTCGTACAATTTAATCACATGTAAGTGCAACAGTCATCTCATGTGCACATAAAATAACAATCGAAACTGCGGTTCTCAATAAATGCATCGACAGGATATTACGCGATCAGAGTAAATTGCTTGTGCCGTTATTAATTTTGATAACTGGGATTCGATTCGTTTCTCTCTTTTGTAACAAAGGGAAATCATTGTAATTAATTCACTAGTTACGCTGCAAAAACAAAGCGTTTCCATTGCTATGGAAAACCAAACGTATTTTTTTAATATTTTAAATCCGTTTGATGTTTGTTTCTTCGTAAATGATATATGATTTTTTGTGGGAGACATGTGCTGGTCCATCTGTCGGGTCAGATTATTTTTTTGGAGGATTTACGTAAAACACGTATCTGAAAAAGTGACATGTAGCACATGGCTCGCCGGCCCGGCGTCGCCTACCTGCCTTTGTTGCACACACAATGCGCGCGCACATCTGCTCCGCCTGCCAGCGCCTGAATACCAGCGCCTATGTAAAGCGAACACAATCCATCATCCTCCATTCATTGCAGCTGACTTCGCCAAATTTACATAACGCCCTCGACTTTTATATCAACCATATTCAGATTCTAAGGCCGATATTTCGTTAATACTCACCTGCCAATGATGTAACACGAACAAATTTTCATTCAAATCATCCACATACTCTAAAAGACTCATGTTCATCAAGTTTTTAACAGACACCTCTATGTTTATCAATTTATTAACTTAGCCTGCGTACCTAATCCAAATTATTACACTGAGGTAATATGAATCCAAATTAATCTACTAAGTCGAGGTGAACTTGTTACATAATCATACGAGGACACAGTTCGTTGTAAAATCCAAAAGTTGTCTGAACCACTACAATAATGATTGTTTTACTTTGCAATTTAATAACCTATTATGGACCAGTTGAACGATTGCACACAAAACTGCTTTACTGCTTCAGGTTTGAAAACATCCAAGTATGTCACAATACGTTTTTCTAAAACAAAAGAATAAATTGCTCGATTTTAAAGCGTGGAGTATTGGTACTCTGCTTTGTTCGATGGAACAATTAATGAGTGGTCCGAACGCTGCGACAGCTTGCGACACAGCGCTTGATAAACGTTTGTATGCTACACTTTTTGTAATACATCTGGATCGTTTTGAAACGTATTTAACCTGTTTATTGTGCCCTCAATTGTTCTTACAACGAGTTGTTAAATACCTCTCAAAGGACATTTTCATTATTCCAAAGTTTACGCTCTAAGTGTCGCCAACAAAGGGACTCCTTTTAACTATTAAGTTACTTTTGTTTGTTGGACATTAATTAAACAAAAGATCGCAAGCCTTTGTGTCCATTTGTAACTGTCGCCGACAGGTGAATGAAATACGAGCTCGGCGACTATTCTAAAGTAAGCACACAATTTACAAAAAACTGCACATCCACACATTGACAGACATGCCGTCGCCGATAATAATTGAGAGCAGTTTCAAAACGTGCGAAATTCAAAAGGTTATAATGAGCAAATGCAGCGGAACCATGCAGTTAGCTCATAGCAACGAATGGCCGGCGTTTTGGAGCGGAGACTTGCCGCAATAAATCCTTGATGAAACCTTAACCCACTTGGATGATTACGAGTGCGCTTGCCGCCACCGCCGCGCTGCCTCGAGCGCTGCAGCGGCTTTTTGTTCCATTTAACTTTGCTGACAAACATCAATTCTTCTGCAGTCGGGCTTTATCACATTCTGCTATCTAAGGTCACTGATCAAATATTGTCGGATCGCCGTGTTGCCCTTCTATACTTTCTGGAGTTAATTAATAATGCATGAGGCAAAGCAGAGTATGTCGTGGGAGCTGCAACGGGCGCTGCAGTGACCGGTGCGCAGGTGCGCTGTCGACCTTGCGCAATGGCACATACTCGTACATATCTACTGCTAACAAATGTATATCGGAAACCGCTTGCGAGAGACTTTGTGAGTTTCGACATCTATTTTATGTTTGTGTACTGTTCACAGCCAAACGTGCTGAGATATCATTCTCCGCACATTACTCATTTATATCGAGCGATGATTCAGTAGCTCAGCTATAATATGTGCTCTTTTATAAACACTGACATCATTTTCTTTTATGTTGATGATTGCCTGCTACTGACACTCCATGTGTTAAATATTTCTTGATTGACGTAAACGCAGCCCCAATACTGATGCCAAGTGGGTTACTGCGCCAATGTCAGAGCTATCGTAAAACCATCTCGGGCCGCGCAACACTGTTTAATTATAGTTTTATTAATGTCCGACTCGTCGATCATGAATCCGAGACGTCGATAGCGGTGGTCACTGCAGCGAGCTGTTCTCACGCATATCTTCCACCAAACGTCAGCGTTGCACCGGCCGGGCGTGACGGCCGGAATACTGGGTCAAGTACAACGGTGCTTTGCCATTCATTGTCACCGGCGGCCCCGCGCCCTCCCGCCCGCCGTGCCTCCGGCGACCGGCGCCCGCGCCTGTCTAGCTTCGTGCCCAACTTCACATATCAACTTTTGATTTAACATGTTTGCATTGACAGCTCCTGATGTCACTCCGCCGTCAATGGGCCTTCGCCGCTGTTCTGATTTTCATAGTTGCACGCGTTACATCAACTCGTAATTGCAACAAACAAGTGTGACAACACTCCTTACCTAACTCGTTGCAAGCTACAGCTTGATGTAACGATGTTACCTCCCTTCGGCGCAGCTGCGAGTTGCGACTCTGCATCATAATTTACCATCCCGAGCGTATTATATCATACTCGCCTAATGCGAAATATGGCTCCCACTGACACCAGCCGAGGTCGTCGGCCGCGAGCCTCAAGAGGCTTCGCGGACGCGAATGATACAATGCTAATGGCCGGAGTACATTCACCGCGATAGAAAACCTACTTCGGTTCCGCACTTTCTTCATTGCATCACATAGTTGTGCCGTTTCGCCGCACTCTCTTCCGTCGCGGGCTGCCAGCCAGTTGTGCAAGTAGATGCCGGTCATCGATACCAATTTAGAATGTGCTACAGTTTCTTAGCTAAATGCTATTGTTACATCTGCCATAATTGCGTCGGCTGACACTCGCCAGAAATCATCATATTTCCGCACTTTCTTCCATTGCATCACCGCTTTTGTTTCGCTCCCCTCGGCTATGACAGGTGAAGTTTCGCAAGTTCACTGACCCCTCCCAGCGTTACATCCGCGGCGCAAGCCGAATGCTCGATATTGTGAATTGTGATATAATAACTCTCCGCTCAATTCTGTAACTATTTAGAAATTACAATTTCCGCACTTTTCAAATTACATCATTGCAGCTAGAAAAAATGTCAGGTTATCGACCCGCGGCCTCTCCTTAATTTATAGTTGTTGATCATTGCTTTGGCATTCAAGGAGAGCGTTGATCCTTTAGTGATCTCATACTTAACTCGCGCACGTGTGATAAAAACTACTCATTTTTTTGCTTTCTCCCATAGGCTGCTCCGCAGATTTTTTTGCCGTCGGCATAGGTACAACATTTTTTTTCTTATGATCTAATCAGAGCATAGTACAGAGTCAAAGTATCACACGGACTACCTACGTTATTGTATCGTCGAATTCTATCAATACTTTCATCGACCTAGTAGCATTTGGCTTGAGGAAACGGTACTCGGCAATGAGAAAGTACCGGTGGCAGTGGTGGCATTCTGGGCCGTGAAACTGACGGTCATCCGGCTCGGAAGACCAGAACAATTGACCAGTGAGGGACTATATGATTACTCGTAACCATCCCGAAGTGACAAAGGGCATTGTCCGTGAATCCTAGAAGCCTGTTTATTTATCGACCACGATCGCTCGAATCGCATTCGATCCACGTTCTCGATTCACACCAACATACGGTGTTTGGAATTCTCCACGCCAAGGGCTACGAACTTACATGTTATTAATTTGAAATTTTCGATCGATTAAAATTCGACGCGGCTGCGTAAAATCACGTAAATCTTACCGTCGTGAAATCAATAATACTGCGTTTCTCGTTTTAAACTGGTTTATCTGCGACACTGTTTACGCGTTTTCAGCATAACGGGACAACTTGTTTTGCTGGCGTATTTTTTGCTTTCCTGGTAAGATACTCTTATTTATTTACAAACACGGCGACTCGTTTTCTTTTTGTGAAAATCGCGTATTTCCTCGTCGGAGTCGTAGGTCGTAGGCCGTGTTTACGTCGAGCACACGTTTTACCGATCTTTTGTTGTATTGTAATATCAAAGCGTTTGTAAGCGACAAACCACCTAACCAGTTCGTTTTGAGTGATCGCAGATTCTGTCTTCATCTCTTTGCACGTAATCCATTGCTACATTTGCGGTCCGCTTGAATACTGCAGTGGTTTCCAAGCAGTAATGGGAAGGCATGTTTTAGTAATCGTAATGCAGGAATCGTATGGCGTTGTATTCGCGTGCCTTATCGACGTGGCTCGTACCTGCAACGTCATTGGGGTCGTGCGGACCCCGCTCCTAATAAAACCATTGTTCCTGATTCGATCAAGTTTCTGATAAGCATCGCGGTTTAATACTTACCTCGAGTACCTTAGCGGTACCAGGGGTTCATATTGTTTGCAAACAAAAGCGTACGTTCAATATTTTTTATTAGTCATTGGAGTGTAAAATTAATTTTCGTAAGTTTTCCTCATATCACATAACATTTGAATACCTAAACATATTTTATGCGTGACTTTACGCACGTCACGCTCTGCTCTCATTACCATCTCAATAGCATCTCCAATAACACACCTCATTTTGCAACAACACCTGATATTAGGTAGGTACTCGCGTTGGGCAACCATCCGTAATATTTGTGCACCCTATCTACACGAATATCGACTAAACAAATAATCAACCGGTGAAATTTTAACGGGGATTTTTTCTAGATAAGATATAGAGAAATGGTGATAAAAATTGCGATAAATAATGTGATAGCGATAACATAGATGAATTATACATCGGCGCTGTACATCGCTTCTTATCATACATTTCTAGCGCACTTTTCCGCAATGAATCATGCAGTGAACTATTTTTCGATGCAACTCTTACAAATCGAATAGATTAATCCTATTTGTCGTCCCACGCGTTTCTGCAATCTCGAGGTAAATGTATTTCACAAGACAAAATCGCAACATCGCTTATTTCGCGTTTTCGAAACCATCCTGCGTCATTCATGCCTTAGCCTTTGTACTTGCGTACGAGTCGATCGAGCGAGTGTTCAATAAACATTTACTATAATTATGATTTATAGTATTCGTGACCGCAGTTATTCTTGGTCAGAAATATT
This sequence comes from Acrobasis consociella, assembly GCA_963555685.1. NCBI lineage: Eukaryota > Metazoa > Arthropoda > Insecta > Lepidoptera > Pyralidae > Acrobasis > Acrobasis consociella. The sequence continues at coordinate 5,323,670 of OY743106.1, forward strand.
TTTGTTTCATCTAAATGAGTCGTTCTTCCGTTATATTTACATGTGCATGTATCAGCTCTGCGATCAACTTTTCCTCGAATCACTCCAGGAAAATACAATACGAGTACATACGATTATTCACACACTGGTTGCGCGAAGTCTAACCCCTGTAAGCCAACCGCATGCTCGGTTCGTCTTGTGCAAACAGCATTATGAAATAGAACGCAAGGAGTAAGGACCAACGTTTAATACCTCGCAATACGTAGGTACACGGAGCGTTTTGCAAATCCGTCGAAGCCGTTACAAAATGCTGGGTTTCGTGGACGCCTTGGCCCGTCCCCCGGCGCATATAAATCAGCCGTAAAATCTACAAACCATTGTCTTTTCATTTTTCCATACATTTGCGTTACCCGAACGCAAGATCCAATACTGTTAACCAACTGTTAGTTAAGCGACTCGGTTGCCTCGGAGTTCGCAATACTAAGTCTCCGCTACATATCGCAAGCTCTCGCAATAGCTTTCATGATTAATCGTCGCTCCAGTTTCGTCCGCGTTCACGATTCGCAACCCTCGACCATCGTGCGCGATCTTCCGGCTTTAGCAAAGAATATTCGTCTGGTTCCTTTCTTACTTCCGACACTACAATGAGAAGGAAGCGATTGCAAGGCGAAACAATCGTCGATTCCGGCTGCGAACGAGCTCGGCGGAAACTGCGCAGGCGCTTACGGATGTGGATTTACTCTTTTTATTTATCGGCCGATCTAGACCACATCTGTCGGGCGACAAACGTGTACAGCTGCCCTTTATGGTTATGGCCATAAAGGCAGCCTCAACAAACTGGCAAGACTGGAGCGCACGCGCACCTGTCGCCAGGTGGCTACACCAGTTACATCTATGATCAATTTGTCTCGAATCCAGGTAATTGTTTTTGTGTAGTTGCGTGTCATCGCGTAAAAGCTATCGTCGCAAATCACGGCCTCTCACACAATTATGCCGTTTTTTTTTCAACTGCGAAGACGTAATCACGTTGATTACTCGTCGACGATGTGGGAGCTCCAGCTTTTTACTGTTGCATTTCCCAACATGTAGAAAAGTCGGTCTAAAACGTAACAACAGTTATGAAAGTGCAAACGTGCTGCTAAGCCAGTTACCAGCTCTTCATGTAACATCCTGCTCGACATAATTCCTACTTAGAATTAGGTTTGTGTTAATGAGGGATTGCGACACAGTTATGCTTCGTGGGACCCTGGCGCCACAAACTGCAACGCATGTCTGGAGCGTATCAACTCAATGGTCCTTAAAGATCGGGGTATAGATGTGTAATTTTTTCGTGGCCCAGTGTCCTCACACGTGTGCGATGTCCGCCAGCGAAAGCATTTCGAAACTTAGCGGTTATATCGGGAAGGAGTCAATGAACGGAAGTGTTTCACGAGTGCCTGTGACATGCGGCCGCGCGTTTATCGCGGCTTGCGTAACTGCGGGCTCGCTTGCCCAATTCACCGGCATCCGCAGAACTGCTGTTGTGATGGCTCGTGCTGCGGTCGACGCTGCAGTTACAGGCATCTTGTTATCACATCTGTCGCAAAACTCGCAAACAGTTGTGGTTTCTCGTAGGCAGCAGGTCGTCAATCGCTTTCTACGCTCTTTCCCTGGCGGCCCGCAGCGGCGTGCGATTGCAAAACGCTGCTGAGGTCGCGCTTTCTTCGTTTGCGACGCCGCGCGGAGAAATTGTTGCGACACGCCGCTCGTACACCGACCCCGCGTTAGAAAGTCGACCATTCACCGGATTTAACACGACCACGTAACGGTGTAATTGCAACCATTCGAGACGGAGATCGATGAGAATTCGGATACTTTTTGCGGACGCATTCTGAGCACTTTCTTCTTATGCAATGGTCGCGTAATAGGCGCGGGGGTCATCGAACGGTATCGTTTGTTTCGTAAATGAGCCAGCGCAGCGTCCGTCGAGATGGAGCGACGATCGTGTGCAATTGGCCAATTGCGTACGGTAGTGCGTTTGCGCAACGGGCTCTGGAGTGGCGCCCGTTCCGCAGTCCGTGAGTTGCAACACGGGATTATTTCGGCGGCGGCGCTTGGACCGCCGCCCGGACTTGCATCATGCCATATCGCAACGCAGCTCATAATCCGTGCCATTGTGACACACGGCCGCTGTACGCCGCCCGCCTGCCAAATACGGCCCTCGTGCATTGCGCTACATGATCTTACTCCAGCCGCGCTGATGCGCCCAGTGGCCGACTAATGTCACGCGGCATCCCGTGGCCGCCGCTGCAGCCCGATGCAGCCGGTCACACGCTGTCGCTGCATTCGATTTAAAACTAAAACAATTTTGCAACCGATGTTCACATTAGTGTTTTCGCAAGCGGCCCAGCGCTCGGTTTCAAAACTGAGTTCGACTTGCGTTATCGCTACTCCGATAAAGCGAACGGTGTCGCTGCCTATGCGGTTTTGAGACCTAAATTCAGGAACGTATGTACACAGTTGGTTGCAGTATATCTTGGAAGTTTAGCTTCTAATAAGGCAAAATTCTCAATTTTCGCAACACGCTGTTTGCCTTCAGTAGCTCGACGCTCGTGTTAACCTATTAGTGTACGTAGATAAGCCGAAAAGCCTCATTCTGTGATAAGTTATCAATCGAATTTCATAAAACATCCGCTGCGAGTGCGATTGCGCAATGCAGCGGCCGTATAATTGGGCATGGTCGGGATGGTTTCCCAACCTATCCCGGCGGCATCTCCGCGGTGAAGCAACGCGTTGCGACACCGCGTGTCCCTACAATGCGGGTTACGAAAACCTATGACTAACTGTACCCGCCACACCATAGGGCTCCGGCAGCAGCGGCGGGCGGCGCACACGGCCGTGCAGCGCTGACACTGGCCACTGGCAACTTTCGCAACTTGGCCATCGCCGAGAGGCTTTGTGAATGACCGTATGCGGCACTTCCTAGCCATTGCGCAAGTATTCGTCATGTGGCGATGCGATACAAGTCGAGCAGGAAGTGCATGCGTGTGTGCTGCATCTGACTGCCATTGTTTGTTACGAAACTGTCAGGGTTGAGTTGAGCAATGGCGGCAGTTGCGAAACCCGCCGCATCCCGCTAATTGTGGGCGATCTCCCACACGGCGCTGCGTAATTAACATGTTACTACATATGTTTTCATTTATATAAGTGCAATAATGTGGAAGTCTACGTCGCGCATGCATACGGGATTTCTACAAACTTGACCAAGAGTGTTGCAGCCAGCGGCGCCCACTTACAAACGTGTTATTTCAACGAAACATTACTAACATAGTTGCGAAGTGGTAAACGTGAGTCAATTTAGTAATGCATACAGTTCAGATTTGGGCGTGAATTCTGGGTTAGGATTAGAAGGCTGCGTGCGGAGCTGGCTCAGCGGCCCTGCGTATGCGTAAGGCGAATTGCGTAAATTGACAGTTGTCCTTTCGCCGCTGGTCCCGCGCCCGAGACACCGCGAGAATCCTTCGAGGCCGCCGTTCGGAAATCCGGCCAACCTTCGACCGCGTTACGACACCGTATAACTTATTTACACGTTGCGAAATTCGAATCGATTGCAACTGCAGACATCGCACTTTAGCCTTGCCGCTGTAGGGATTTAATTAGGATCAGTTGCGCAGTCGGCGAGACCTAAACGGATACGAGGACGCCCTCCAGACCGCTCCGCTCACTGATGGATTACAAAAAGATCCGGAGTGTAGTCGCTGACGTCACTGTTTCGTCAACTAGTTCCCACAGTGGATCTCTTGCTACAGAAGATCACTGGCACGTGCGTCGACACGCACGACTCGCGCCTCCTTACAGTTATATCCACTCAGCGGTACGTCTACTGCCTCATTTCCATTCTAAGCACTTGGAGTATATCGCGGCTAATTCGCTAACGGTATCGACTCGCGCCTAATATTTCATTCAGCACTGGCAGAGTTGCGACAGCCTTAACGAGAGTAACCTTTAAAAGGAGCCAGCGCTCCATATTGTCACGATCCGATCACTTATAATTTAATAATAAATAATGTTATCGCTTATCGCATCTCGTGTGTGTACAGAGTTATCACGACGTACTAAGGTTCAGTTTCGTGCGGCTCATCGGGAGTACGATCTGAGCAGTCGTCAGTTTCAGTCGGCAGTGTTGCGTCCGTCCACAGACTATTTGTCAAACGGCTGAGACCGCAACTTGAGGGTTTTGCAACTGCGCTTTGAGCAAACTTGATATTTATTGCCTCTAGCTTTCGGAATACGTACGCGTAATCCGAACTTACATTTTTGAATCTAGCCCTTACAATAATATTCCTTAAAACATAAATAGAGAGACCTATATTAAAACTCATGAAGCCTACGTATAAGTATTATTAAAGAGCTAAAAATATATCAACTACGTGTATGCATTAATGCACGTCGATTCTACTGTATCGCATCGAACCGCCCACCATGCACCTGCCTCGCCTTAACCTCCATTTACTTATTTTTCTTTTTTATTAAAAAATGCATGCACGTTGATTTTACTGGAAACACGTTGCGATGCGACTTTGTAATTGCAAACTGCGTCTGCAGTGACTGCGCTCCAAAGCTCGTTATTTGGAAAACATGTAAATTGTAGATTGAAAAGTCCCGTTGGTCGCGTCGGGATCGGCGGTTTATTTACATTCAATCATACCGGTGTACTGTTTCAACTGTGCATTTAATGCATTTCGAAACGATGCGGCGGACGGCTGTGAAACACGAGGCCGCGCACGGTGCCTGCGCCCAAAGCCAAGACGTGATGAAACAAAACCTATTGCGTCACAGACCAGCTTTATGGCAAAGCTATGTAATTATTTACATGACATTATTGTTACATATGTGACCGATCGCGCCGCGCTCTCGCAATATTCGCGGTATCCCGAACGGGTTTAATGTGATGCTTCAGCGCTAATTAGCTGCACGCGAATTGTTATTAGCTCCCGGACAAAGCTTTGTGCACAAAGGGATCCATTACGGACGAGCGCATATCGGAAACTATAATATCATATGTAATGTATAGCGCAATTTAAATGGGTCAGCGGTCGGCGCGTCAAACGCAGTTGACCCGTCCGTGATGCGGCCACAATAACCCTCCATTAAGATAAATCAATGCAAATAAATTGGCAAGCGATCTAAAGTTCCATCTCTTTTGTTTCAGGACGACGTTAAAATTAGAATCGCTGGAAGATGCAGTTGTTCTCGACGACCCTGAAGAAGATTTACTCCAAGACAAGAGGGGGTGCCCTGCTTACGTGTCGCCCGAAATCTTAAGAGCTCATAGAACGTACTCTGGAAGAGCGGCGGACATGTGGTCGCTCGGCGTCATCTTATACACCATGCTCGTTGGAAGGTGTGTATTACATTCAAGTAGCTAGATTATCTATGATAAAGAAAACAAAATTTAGGTCAATAGCAATGAAATGCGCATAAGTTATAAGGTGCGAGGGGGCGTCTTCACCTGCCGGCGTGGGACTTACCGTTTCGGGAGATCGCAAGGGTCGCGGCGACCGTTGGGACCCAAGATCACCTGTCGGCCGTTACGCGCCAACGGCCAACAATTATATCACCCACATATAAATGAGCCTAGTGAAATCTTCGCCGCACCTGCCTCGCTACATGTGGCGAAGACGTTGCAGCTATCCCGCCCAGTCGCACCTGCCGTTCGCGTTTCGTCCTTTGTTTTCTTTTTTCGGCCCTCGCACCCGTAATTTATATTCGGAATTCGGGATTTCGCTGCAATCGCCGGCATCACCTGTCGCCGGAAGGGTTCCTTCGTACCTGAGTTTTTGTTTCGGGCATCTGCTCAAATGACAATCGGATCGCTCATTAATTGGGACCGTGCTTTGTAAAAACTCAACGATTTTTGGAGCCGGATCCTATGTTAGTTTTAATGGGCCTACTTATCGTTTTCGAATGCGATAAGCGTTTTCCAATTTCTTTAAGTTATACAGCTCGTAGCTAATAAACAAAACTTAGAGGTTTTTTCCCAACTATGGAACCTGAAAAAAAAATACAGCTTTATTTGAAATCCCATTTGTTCGTCATCGATGCAGTTATTGAACAAGCGATCTAAATAAACATTTATTTGTTCCAGGTACCCGTTCAACGACTCCGAGCACGCGTCGCTGTTCGCGAAGATCTCGCGGGGCTACTTCGTGGTGCCGGAGTGCCTGTCGTCGCGGGGCAAGTGCCTGATCCGCTCGCTGCTGCGGCGCGAGGCGGGCGAGCGGCTGTGCGCGCGCGACGTGCTGCGGCACCCGTGGCTGGCGCGCGACCCGCGCAACGAGCTGCCGCCGCGCGCCGCCGCCGACCACGACCGCCGCGTGCCCGACGTCGACTTGGACGACTGCGTCTAGTGCGGACGTGGGTTGTGCTCATCTTGTTAAGTTGCACGTAGACTAGTCAGTCGTACGATTAGCAGTGTCCGAAGTGCAGCTCTCGGCCGGTGCTGGCATCGGCCGTCTCCAGGGGGCTGCTCCAAAAATTATACGCAACAGTGTCGAGCAACATTGAGCATTAACGTATTATGATACAGTCGAATTTGGCTTGACGTAGAAAAGGACGTCGCTGTACGACTGACGTATTATTTTGTGGAGTGACCCCCCGTTCTTGCAATAGCGCGTCCAGGCGTACAGCAGTGGACGCTCGTCATTACACTATTGATGAATTTGTTAAGTTAATCAGGCCTAAGTCCGAAGCTTGCGGTCGCGCTCACTGAAATAGTCCAATCGATGCCGCGTGTTCAAATATTTCAGTAGTGTCCCGAAGCCAAATAAAGGTCTCCCTGGAGATTGTGTTAGATTAAGGCCCAAGTATCGCAAAGCGGCTGGCCCGCCCGCGATCCGTATTTATAAACTAGAGCTGAACTGCGCCAATACAGCCGCGACGGCGGATTTTATTGACAGCATCGTTCAGGCTTTACGAGCTGTGGTGTAGTCGTAATGTTTGTAATGACAGATAAGTGAGACTGATATCGCGTTCTTGTGATTTATCCTCGGAAACGATAGCGATCCAACTGTTGTGAATGAGGGCCGGCGCGCGCGCAGGCTCCGGTGCGGCGCCTGCGCGAGCGCAGACCCGTCAGCTACGAGTTATTTATTGAAGCGTGTTAACTATTACATTAAATCCTCTTAAGCTAATGTAATCATATCAATTTCACAACAATATAGATGGATATATTGCATTGAAATTGTCTGCGTAGTCTTAGGTGAATTACCTATGTATATTTTGTATTTATATGAAAGTAAAGTTATATCGTGTAATTGTGATCTCCACCGATGTTATTTAGCGATAACTTGATTGCCATTATGTTGTTACGCAGAAGTTAAAGAATCTTTTGTTGCACAACGTTCAGTTGCTTCCATCATAGAGTTATTTTGATTATATTATTTGGTTATTATTGAATCGTGATTATTTGGCAAATCTGCAGAACGAAATTATTATTATGTTATTATTATCAACCAAAATTATGTTAAAATTAAATTATATACACATCACCATGTACCGAAAATGGTCGTAGATTTGGTTTGTGCCATTTATTTGTATTTAAACGTAATAATTTATTGTTTATCTGCGCTCGCGCCGCGCGCTCTTCTTCCTAATAAGCTAAATTATTTTCCCATTTGGTACTTGGTGTTGAGTTTTATTTTGATCAATTTTGATTTTAGTTTTATTGATATTCATTTGTTCCAAAATCAACAAAATCGGAAATGTTACCATGTCTAAATTGTTAATTTGTTAACGAATCTGTTTTCTTTTTTCAATCATTTTGTTCATTTTTAAATCGTTTGGGATTCCCTGGGATTGCATAGCGCCGTAAAATCGACTAGCGAAAATTCCCTAATGGAAATATGTAGTAGATTTTTATGAGCTGTCCCGTGAGTCTTGGAACTGTAGTCAAGTCTTTCAATGATGAAAGCGTGTTGTACAATAGTAGCTTACTATGTAATATATACAATACTACTTTAATTTATACAAACTGTAAATAGAGCTAAGATAACATAAGGATCAAAAAAGAAAGAATGAGAGGGAAATAAAATAATTTAGAAAATTTATACCGTGCTTTTATTCCAAACGAAACTTCCCCCAAAGTAGCTACTACTTAGTACCTTCCTAGTTATTTCTTAAGAAAACAATACCCGTCTTATTATAAAACGAGGACTAATTTTGTTACTAGGTTTAAACCATTATCCGACCAAATCAAGTTGACATCTTATACCTTTAAACGAGCAATTCTTGTATATATATTTATAAATTTCTGTGATCTCGAAAACGGCTCTAACGATTTCGCTGAAAATTTGTATATGGGGGTTTTCGGGGGTAAACAATCGATCTAGATTAGTTTTATGTTTGGGAAAACGCGTGTTTTCGACTTTTCATGCGTTTTTCTTTCCACGCAGAATATGGTCGCTAATTTCGTCGCGCCGCGATCGCCTTGATTTAGCTCAGCGGTTAAGGATAGCGACCGCTAGAAAGAGTGTTACGGGTTCGAATCCCACTCGGTGACTTACTTTTGTTTTTTTTTATGTTTAAGTTTATATATATTTTTTATTTTGCATTGTTTTTAGACAAGTTTAAAAAAAATAGTTAATGTTTGAGATGTAACCGAGCAAAGCTCGGTCGCCCAGGTACTATGCCATTATCTCAAACGAAAATGTCATTTTAATTTGGTCGGATAATGTTTTAAACCTAGTAACAAACTTTGTCCTCGTTTTATAATAAGACGGTACGCGCGTTTAGGAAGCGGCAGTAAACTTAGCTGTAAGTAACCATTTGACGTCAACTTAGGTATTATGAGGTATTATATTTAATAAATATCCTATGATAATAAAGATATATTTGAATTGAATTTAATAGGTATCTAAGATACATATCACACTAATACTATAAAGCCTGTAAAGATTGCGAGTGTGTGTGTATGATTGTTCCTCCTTAACGCACAAACGGCCGGACCAATTTTGATGAAATTTGGTATCCAGGATGCCAGAAGACACCCTGGATAACAACTTAAGCTACTTTTTCTGCGGGTAACACCGCGGGGCGCAGTTAGTTATAAAGTGTCCAATTTCACGTACATTGCGTGTTTTGAAATTTTACGTTCAGATTATGTTTATTATAAGACAGGCAATGAAAGAAAAGAGGTGCGAACGGGGCGCAGACAAGTCTCCTGCACGATGGTTTTCATACAAAATGTATAGAAAAATCGCGTCGTAGAACACACAGAAAGGACGGGCGCCTCGTCCTTTCTGTGTATGTTTCTTGTTCTTTGACATTTCAGTATCGGTCGATTACTTATACTTACGTTATCATATCGCTTATCATCATTAAGTCTTTTTTAGTCTACTACAAGAGCACGACCCTCTCTGTACTACCAGAGCTATACTTGACGAAAGCAGCCAGAGGATTTGGTCTACACTCTCCACGCTGGCCAGATGGGTTGGAAAGGCCTCATTGATGTTTTTAAGCTTTGTTTAACTTGTAATTCCTAAGTGGCCTTCTACGACATCCACGGGAAAACCTAGTGGTCCTATTCTACTTCAAAAAAAACTTACCTACGTTAGTTATGATATTATCTTTGGTTATAACTTATAACTTTCGAGAAATATCTATCGCTAATTTTATCATAAGTATCACATAACATACACTTTGCTTGTAAGTGTACTCGGTGCACGTGACATGATAAAAAATATGCAAATTTTTCTTTGAGCGAATTGATAAGGTCGAAATGATAACACAGTTTTGAAACTAACTACCTAGGTATGTCGATCTTTCTTGTAGGTATATAAGTAAGAATTGTTACGATTCATCCCGAAAAGCCAGGCCGTGGCCGTGGATTGAATGACTAGATTTACGTTAGTAATTATATTATCTTTGACTAGATCAAAAGATAACTTTCGCTGGTTACGCAAAATAAATTCAATAAATCGGCCAAGTTGTAAGCAATTTGACGAGCGTATTTTGTTTTTTCATTTTTTTTTCGAAATTCGAGATGGCCCCCGTGCTTATAAGGATAATGCACCTTCATACAATTTTTATACAAACAGCTCCCCCAAACGCTCCACCAGGCCATAAGCCAGGCTGCTCCACCCCGAAAATATTTTTAATATTTTGTTTTTGAGATAAAGCCTGACTGCCTGACAGACAGACGGACGAACGGACAGCGGAGTCTGGAATCTTAGTAATAGGGTCCCGTTTGTACCTTCTGGGTACCGAACCCTTACAAATAGGTACCTAACAGATCTTATTGAGTAGTTAACTAGTATCAGTAGGTACTTGTATTTATTTTGGGCCAGTAGTGCTTTCGATAATATTAGCACTGGGCATTTTTTAAACAGTTGCTGACATTTTACGAAATGTCTGAGTCTCCGACAGGTCTCCGATTTGATTGAAGCACGGCATGACAACCTATTGAACGAATAGACTATAAATAAATAACCCAAGAAAAGTCTTAACATTTATTCATTTGCTGAATTGATGTGCATGCCATCAGGCGCAACACAAAAACGGTGTCTGTGTAAAAGCCGATGGCGTCTTTGAAGCGGACAGAATGCAATATCTTTCCAATCTTTGATAAGTCCTAAGTAGGTACCTACTTAACTTTCGAGTTTTTCGGACATTAGACACTAGAAGCATGTCGCCAGTGGTCTGTGATGAAACGAATGAAACTACATACCTTTAATGCCTCAACCCCCACGTTAGTTTTGGAACTCTTAGGAAACTGGAGGGTTACTCCATAATTTAACGACGTCAGTCGTACGCGATGCGTGCACATGCGAGGCAATCCGAAACACATTTCGTGATGACGTCATCGGTCGCTTTCGTACGCACGCAACGACTTTGACAGATAAGCAACCCAACGGTACTCGATTTGCGTCAAAATGTCTTCTTGACAGCACGCAAGTCGTTTGAAAATGCCCCCCGTCCCACCCCGCATCACTACCCCGCCAACGTCACCTCTTTTACTTGCGGATTTCGTTCACGACGATACGACTTTAGGCTCTTATTGGCTAGTTTGGTCTTGTATACTATACGTATACCTTATTATAACAAAGTGAGTACAAAACGTACAATCATTTAACCTATATGACATAATTTGTGGTGATAAAGTGGTGTGTCAAAGACAATTACTTTGTAAGAATAAGTACCTAATTAATTGTGTGAACATGTCACGATTACTGTTAATTGAGGCGGCATTTGATGAACAAGAACGTGAAGAGGAGGCGCTCAGTCGGCGTCACCAAAGAGAAGCGTCGATTAATCGACCTTTCCCCTGTGATGGCCGGCTGATAACACTATACCGCCTCAATAGTGTACTCCTCGAACAATTGTTCGAGGACTTAGTGCCCTTATTAAGAACGCCCCGGAACACCAAGGCGGTGGAACCGATAACTAAGGTAAGGCATTTGCAAATTTTGATTGTTTATTATGAAAATATTAAAAAGTTTGCCCGTGTAGGAATTATTCGATACCTGAACGGTCTCATATAATTTTCTAATTCTTACAGATATTAACTGCCCTTGCATTTTATGCTAGGGGCAGTTATCAAGAAGATGTGGGCAAGGTTGCCCCCATGGCGCAGCAAACCGTGTCTCGGTGTTTGAGGGAGGTCACAATGGCCCTAAATGACCCAGTCATTTTAAAAAAGTATATCAGATACCCTCAAACCCGAGCAGAAAGGGCTGTCATAAAGCGAGGGTAAGTAAATCATAGCAACATAATTTAATAGGATATGTAGCATATTATTATATCATGTTTTTTATGTGTAAAACTAGAGCATATTTATGTATTATTCATAGTTTACTATACTTACTTACATATTATTTCCAGATTTTATGAACAGTACGGGATACCGGGAGTATGTGGGTGCATTGACTGCACCCACATACAAATTATTAAACCGGCGGAATTCGAGGAGCGTTTTGCCAATCGCAAAAAGAAGCACTCCTTGAATGTACAAATGGTATGTACTTTATTATTTTGTTTTCATATAAACACATCTTTATCTCATAAAGGTACTCACTTGCAAGGTTGCTATTATGGAATAAAAACGTTAAAAACATTTCTGGATTTACAGATCTGTGACCACAATTGTCGCATTTTAAATGTTGACGCGCGCTATGGTGGGGCTACCCATGATGCCTTTATTTGGCAAAATAGCCAAATAAACTTTCATTTTGAGAATCTGGTGAGTGCCGGTGAAGAAGCCTTCTTACTGGGTATGTTATGATATGTTACAAATAACTGCTTTCCAATGTGTTACTATTACCTACCTACCTAATTTGTTTATTAAACATATTATGTTACTTGTTTTACAGGAGATTCAGGGTATCCCTTAAGGGAGTATATGATGATCCCAGTAAGTGGTGCGGCTGTGGACTCACCAGAGGATCATTTTAACAGGATCCAAAAAAGGGCGCGCTCAACAATTGAACGCACTTTTGGTCTTTTAAAAGGAAGATGGCGCTGCCTTCTGTCAGCTCGAGAGCTCCATTACAAACCAGATGTGGCTGGCAAATTCACTATTGCTTGCGCAGGTTGGTACCTTTTTTTCTGGATGTGAAGTTGGGACTAGTCATAACAATGTAATAAAAATAAAATAAATTTATGAATATATGAAGTGGCTTTTTGATAGTCTTAGTCAATCTTTGCCTCTGCATAGAATACAGGCAAAGGTATAAAGCCACTTCTTGTCCAGGAGAAGATGTAAAATACTACACACACCTCCCAGGATGATTTCATTTATTAATTGCTAACATGTTGCATAAGATGACAAATATTGGTGCAGTAATACATGTACCCATTTAGGGTTTGGCGATACAAACATGGGTAAACATTATAAACATCAATATAACCTAACCGTTAAATACTGATATATTTTTTGAGTTTTACAACAATATAATTAATTAAATTTAAAGTTTAATAAATTTGTCATGTAACAAAAAAAAGGTTTGATAAAGAAAAATTTCTCATCTTCAAGTCTATCATCATTAAACATGGTCTTGGATCTTAGTCCTAGTTCTGTCTCCCCGCTAAGAAAAAATATGTGATACTATGTTTATATCAGATCACATATCTTCCCTTACCTTTGGCTCAGGCAGCTCATTATTTCTCTGTCTCAATTTTTTTCTGCTTTAATCAAATTAATATAGATAAATATGTCATTTCAGTTTTACACAATTTGTGCATCAATGGTGGAATGGAGCCTGTCGAGCTGACAGAAGAGGACTTAGAAATAGAGCGGCAAAATATGCCTGAGCATGTTCCCTATTCATCAAGAGATGAATCTGCTACTCTGGTAGCTGGTTTACAACAGGGAAGGACGGTGCGTGCGCGCATTATTGCTCACTTAAATCGTTAGGTAAATATATTAATTATATGTTTATATTCATTATGTTTACATTTGGACAATCACATAAATAACATATAAAATTATTTCAGCTATTCAAGAAGCGTAGCATGGTAATGGCAGAGATGTCATCATCCCAGACATTTCAAGGATGTAGTCTTTAACTACCTATAAAAGAGAACTAGGTACAAGGAATGAAGTTACAAAGATGCAGCGCCGTCAATTGGTGGATTTAAAATAAAACAAATGTTTATATATTTGTTTTTTAATTCGGTATTTGACTCATTTTTTTTCTTATATCTATAAACTACATAGGTCAAGAGACCGAAAATAAAAATAATTATTTTAATCCGCTTAAAAATAAGCAATAATAAGCCTTTCAAATCCTGTAGAAGGGTAACTGTCAAATAACGTGACGTCACTGCCAAAAGGTCTCGCGCGTATGAAGGAGATAGCGAGATGTCCCCACTATGATCCCACACTCATATTTGAAATGCTAATTGGTGCTTCATTTTATAACGAATTTATTTGCTGTTTTCGAAAAAAGACTTCTTGTTAGTGTTATTTGTTGTTCGTATAAAATATTGTCCAAAAACAAACTTAGTTGAATAGCCTATAAATTGCAGAGATATAACTATATACTTATCGGGGTTCGAAAATATCCGATATTTATTATAAATATCGAAATATCGGATATTCATGATATATATCAAAAGTTTGATATATATCCATTTTGTGTGAAAGTCATATTACTATTTTATGGTATTATTTATGTACACTATTTTCATAAACAATAAATTATTCACAAAAAAACTAAAATGTTTTCAATTTTTTATTTATTTAGGTACATATTAAAATCAGACAAATGAAACCAAAACATAAAATCTTTTAGATCAGGCAAAATCAACAAAAAACATAAAATATTATATATCAAAAAATGTACTCAAAAACAAAACTTCACGTCAGATTTTTCGAGCTGCCTAAAGGCATCTAATGTAGCTCAATTACTGTCATCAAGCGACAACAGTTATATTAATTAGGGTAAACTGCAGCACTCATTCTGACTAACAATAAGATTATATATATTGCCAAGCTTTACGCCTCTCCATCAACAATTTGATGGATACGAGATTCGAAGATTGCAGAGAGAAAACTGTTTTATCTCTGCAATCTTCGAATCTCCACCACAACGGCTTTCACCGCATCCGTCAAATTGTCGACGGAGCGGCGTAACGCTTGTAGCTCCTCCATCTTCCGTTCCTCTAATTCGATTATACGCGCCCTGGCATCAGGCCTGGAACGCTGCTGCAATCGCTGATTTGGTCTTCTTCCTGCAAATAAGAATGGAAATGTAGTGATTATAATGAAGGAGATTTTACTAATGTGGCCGACTTATAATTTCACTTACTATCAGGGGTAATAATCACATATGTATGTGTGTTAAATGGGACTGTGCTGGCCATGTCACTTGAATGCCTGACCCAATTGTAAAAGGAGACTTTGTCGACCCAGGACCAGATGGCGCGACAAACTCAGGACTGTAAACAGTGACTGGAGATCAAAAGCAAAAGACCAAAGTGAATGAAAACGAGAGAAAGAGGCCTTTTTCAAAAATAGGGACATTAATGGTTCGTAATAAATAAATGAATATTATGCTTACGGCCTCTGGGTGCGGAAACAGCAGCAGGCCGAGGTTCTACACCTCGTGGATCAGATTGATCTCCATCCTCAGCAGGCTCTGCATTAAAAAAAAACTTTATTAATATAAAGATTATATCACTGGAGTTGGCCCTTGAAAGTTGCTGTATTTTCATTTCAATGTGAGTATTTCATTGATATTGATAAAACTAAGGATCGATATAAGAAATTTGGCCTAGTGCGGGCCCTTAAAATACAATACATACCGCCACTTCTTGAAGTGGATGCCTGCGGCTCCCGGAATGGCGGTATCGCCGGAGGCAGGGAGTGCACAGCTGCAAACAAAGAAACCAATTGAATAAAAGAAAACAACAAAATATACATACATTTTGTTCAAAGTTGTATCTAGGTACAAGTCATTATATTAGTAAGTCTCTTCTTCTATTTAATTATTAAAATACAATACATACCGCCACTTCTTGAAGTGGATGTCTGCGGCTCCCGGAATGGCGGTATCGCCGGAGGCAGGGAGTGCACAGCTGCAAACAGAAACCAATTGAATAAAAGAAATCAACAAAATATACATACATTTTGTTCAAAGTTGTATCTAGGTACAAGTCATTATATTAGTAAGCCTCTCTTCTATTTAATTATTAAAATACAATACATACCGCCACTTCTTGAAGTGGATGCCTGCGGCTCCCGGAATGGCGGTATCGCCGGAGGCAGGGAGTGCACAGCTGCAAACAAAGAAACCAATTGAATAAAAGAAATCAACAAAATATACATACATTTTGTTCAAAGTTGTATCTAGGTACAAGTCATTACATTTGTAAGCATCTCTTCTTTCTAATTATTAAAATACAATACATACCGCCACTTCTTGAAGTGGATGCCTGCGGCTCCCGGAATGACGGTATTGCCGGAGGCAGGGAGTGCACAGCTGCAAACAAAGAAACCAATTGAATAAAAGAAATCATCAAAATATACATACATTTTGTTCAAAGTTGTATCTAGGTACAAGTCATTATATTAGTAAGTCTCTCTTCTTCTATTTAATTATTAAAATACAATACATACCGCCACTTCTTGAAGTGGATGCCTGCGGCTCCCGGAATGGCGGTATCGCCGGAGGCAGGGAGTGCACAGCTGCAAACAAAGAAACCAATTGAATAAAAGAAATCAACAAAATATACATACATTTTGTTCAAAGTTGTATCTAGGTACAAGTCATTATATTAGTAAGTCTCTCTTCTTCTATTTAATTATTAAAATACAATACATACCGCCACTTCTTGAAGTGGATGCCGGCGGCTCCCGGAATGGCGGTATCGCCGGAGGCAGGGAGTGCACAGCTGCAAACAAAGAAACCAATTGAATAAAAGAAATCAACAAAATATACATACATTTTGTTCAAAGTTGTATCTAGGTACAAGTCATTACATTTGTAAGCATCTCTTCTTCTAATTATTAAAATACAATACATACCGCCACTTCTTGAAGTGGATGCCTGCGGCTCCCGGAATGACGGTATTGCCGGAGGCAGGGAGTGCACAGCTGCAAACAAAGAAACCAATAAATTATGCTGGCATACAGGATAGTGTAACATAGTATATATATAGTCCAATATAGTAGTAAGTAACCACTATAGACTATTGCATCCATCTTTAAATGAATGATGAATAGTTTTCTGTACAAAAATATTACTTACTCATGTCATATGGCATATGGCTTTGGCTTGCCTCTGGGGCAGCCACCTCTACATCCATTATACCTGTTAAAAAAACAAAACAAATTAGAAGCCATTCCTCTTTTTTTATGTACATATATTTTTAACAGTATAACCTATTACTGTTTATAATTATGTATTTATAATAAAATATAGAACTGTTGAGTTAGCTACTTACATTACTAGCTCAATCAGTGTGATTTGTCCATGTATATTTATTTTTTATAAAAAAATAAAGAAATGATAGGCTTTTATAATACTTACAGAGTGGCAAATCATCCAAAATGCTCACTGAAACAATAAACAATTACTTCAATATCATGATATACCTTTAACAAGCATAGTAAACTTTTGCAAAGCAAGTAAAATTAGTGCTGTTACTAAAAAATCACTTACTGGAGCCTTGGCTTCCTACAGACGTAGAAGGGGTGGCAGCTTGGGGTGGAACGTTCGGATTGATGTTTTCGTCTTGCTGAAATATAACACATAAAATCCTATTACTTTAAACAAGCAATTAATATACATAATATATATGTATATTAAATGTAAAGTCAAATATGGCTCTAACGATTTTGATGAAATTTAGTATGGATTATGATGGTGAAGCAAAAAAATTGATCTAGTTAGTTCATCTAGTAATTAAGTATGGATTAAATGCACAGAAAAATATAAGTTGATAACAAAAACTATTTGCAAAAAAAGATAATGTTAGTATATACCTCTGGAAAAGCATCTACATAAGCATCTGAAATTGGCAGACCATAATTGTCGCCCATTATGTCTGCCACAGCCAAATCCACCCCTCTCAAAGGCGGAGCCGATGCAGGTCCACCACCCGTAGCCACAATGGAGCGGTTTGCAGCTGCTTTGGCCCTTTTGGCCTGGTATTTTTTATCAGCCCACACCTAATAGCAATTGAAGCCTCATAAGAACAAGACACATGCATTGATGCAAAGTTTCTCATTTTACAGATTAAGTACTCAGTGCATCATGAGCAATGTTAATAATCGGGTAGGTACACTTAGCAGAGATGTTGCACTTAGTTATGAAATGTACTCAGAATATAAAGACTTGTTTTTATCGAACATACCCATTTATTAGTAGTATGTATGCAAGCACAACTGTTAATAGTAATTAAATTAGCCATTATTAACTTTTAATTGTCAACCATTTACCATTGAGTATTCAGGGATTCCAGGTATATGGTTGACATATTTGTAGAAATCCAAACATCTATCAAAATAAAAATATATAATTTGATACAAGAGAAATGAATTAGTGCCATTGTAATAGCATATCACTATTTTTTGCTAAATAAAGTTTATATTCTTTTGTTGACTCTGGATAATTATTATATTTATCAGGAGTAATGAAAAGAAATGCTATGCATGTTCGTGCAAAGGGATTTTAATCTTCTCTGTGGACCCACTTCCAGTACTCTTGCAGTTAGTTATGTGCTATGGGTTAAAAAAAATGACCTGAATGAATGAACCTACCACTGAGCCTAGCTGGTGGGACTAACCTTTTGCCACCGCTTAGTGGTTTTATACGAGCCACCAAGACCATTTAAAAGTTCCGTCAACTCGTCCCAGAGACGTCTAGCTCGCAGACGGCCCTCCAGGTCGTGCATCAGCCGCCCACGAGCGAGGTCTTGGTGGACCCGCATAAATGCCAGCAGCGCTTCCATCTGCTCTGCCGTTACTGTAGCAGCCATCCTAAAATGAAGTAGGTAGTATTTTTACCTCAAACTTAATGGGCGATTAGGCAATGACCATACGGGAAATACTGAATCTAGTTCCTCTTACTTGGTTTGGAAGAAAGTTGTAGGACGTATTAATCATTTAATGTAAGATTTAACAAATACAGGCCTTAGGAATACAGTTTCAGTACATATTTATCAAAGTAGGTACTCTGTGGAATACAGACTTGAAAAGAATCCGTTTAAATATCTGTCAAAGTAACAAATCACAAAATACTTACGTCAATTTTGATTTTTAATGGTTTTTATGGTGATGGCTTCTTGGATATTGAGTCATACCGATTTTACGATAGTGAAATAAATTACTTTTTATAATTATTATAATACTTTTAGGTCTAAATTAACTTAACTTGTAAGAAAAGAAAGTAAAGTTCTTGTATTTAAAAGCCAATCAAGATGAATTAATGGCTTTCGAAAGTACCGATTTAGTACCGATAACTTTAGCAACAAAATTCACATCACCGGTTTCGATGCGTGTTGTCTATGGGAGCGTCAGGGATACGTGAGTGCGTATCGACAACAAGGGAGTGGGTAATAGGCACGACTATCGATCAGTGACCTTCTTTCGGACGTGACTGCGCTGTATGATTATGGAGTAACCCCCCTGGCCGATAATTTTTGAATGACAGATCTTTAGCAAGATCGATGACACACTAGTTTTGCGCAGTTTCGCGACCGTTAGTTCTGCCGTTAGTTAAACCCATAGACCTAGAATTTTATTTACTGCATAGAACGGACGCGGACGTGAACGTCACTTTGAGTTAGCGTTGCATAACTAGGTATCGATAGTTAAATTCAAAAAACAGTCACAATATCGATATCGATAGTATCAATACTATAGAATGTTGATACCATCGATCTTAGTACAGGTAGCGGCACGACGAATCTCTAGCACTGCCGTTATTGCGCAGAAGTCAAAAAGTAATACTGTACCAAGTATCTCCTCTAATTTCACTTAGCCCTAAACTTACGTTCCGCTACTTGTAACTACTATTTGTATTGTAATTGTGAAAAACTATCGAAAGCTGAAATTACTATAATGTCAGCTTTCGATAGTTTTTCATATAATTATTACAATAATTTCGATACTAAATAACACTATCCATAGTTCTTTATTATTACCTTTATTATCGAAACTATCGATAATAAAGGTAATATAGTAGTATCGATTGTCAATTGTTTGCAATACTATTGACGGAAGGTAAAACTATCGATACTATCAATACTATTGAATTTAGATATGTACTATCGATAGTATTGATAGTTTTTAATTGATACCATAGATAGTATCGATAGTAAAGGTACTATTTTTATGAAAAACTATCGATGGTATTATAATATCAATATTATAAGAAGCAATAGTATTTATCTTAACAGGTTTCCTGTCCCCCATGAATCATACTTGAAAATCAATTGTTTGTACATACATATTGCTCTTTAATTACGATCAGCGAATGTGTTAAATAGATAGTGTCGCGTGGTATTCACACATCAATATACAGGGTGACTTCTTAAATACCAGAACATTTTTTGAACAAGATCAATCCATGATACTGAATTAATTTCTATAAAAAACATCGATGAAAAAAAATCGCCTTTCCATACAAATTAGCGCTCAGCGAAATTAATTTTGTATGGAAGGACAAATTTTTTTATCCATTTCTAGTAGGAAAATTTATAGAAAATGTTCAATAGGTACTCAATCATTTATTGCATCTCATGTGTTTACATATAGTAGTTTATGAATTTTATGATACAAGTGTGGTAAACTGTTTATTACAGTCGAGGCGGGTTGACAAACTAGCGGGCGAAGCCCGCGCGTTTGTCTATGGAGCCGAGACTTGTTATGGACAATACCACACGTGTGCCATACTACGTTTTTCAACACATTAGTGAGGAAAAAGAACTTCAATAATAAAACAATTTTTAAATCTCGCTAAAGAAAATTTGAAATATGGCGTTCAGTTTTTCTTTTTCTAAGCGCATTTCGCGCATGAGTCTAGACTGGCTGTATGCAGAGATTTTATGTTTCAAAAATAATATTCGATATTATGGTTTTATAGAATCTTATTCCTAAAACATTTAAAAAAACACTCTACCGCACTGGTGCGGTAAGTACTTATAAAATAAATACTATTGCTTTATAGACGAATATCGATAATATAATACTATCGATAGTAATTTAGCTATCGATAGTTTTTCATTCTGTTGCAGTTGGATTGTATAATCCGCTGTTATTCAAAAACTCTAGCTGTTTGGCATTACAGCTCGGTTTTGTAATATAGCTGAAAATCATTCAGCTAGATCGTCCAATGTGTTACGTTTAACAAAATAGCTAACGTAAGATTGTAGAACGATTATTTAGGAATTCTGCCACTTGTGAGTCTTGTGGCTTGTGAAGTGTCAGTGTCATAACAACAAATATGGCCTCCCATAAAGTAAATTCTTCGCCGCGTTCCGGGACTAAGCTGTTTTTATCGAGAGACATCGGGGGCATCGTTTGTGATTTCGGAGTGCAAAAGATTGAAAAGAATAAAGCAGACCTTTAGCTTGGATCCCATATTGTTATTTCGACGCCCGCCTTCCGGCAAGATGGAAAATTCACGTGGATCAATTGGCTTGTCAAGTAATTTTCAAAAAGATCTGATTCGCATTCCTTTTCGAGGAATAGCCTCTAGGAGAAGATTTCTCAAATCAGATTTTAAAATAAGGTCTTACCTATTTAGATATTTGCAAAAAACCCATTGACCTTTATTTTCAAGCAAGGTCAAGCTTATTTGAGGAAGTGATGTCACGATGAAGATTTTTTGAGTAAAGTTGGCAATATCCACTTTCAGTACTGTACTGAAGTGCCATTTTTGAAACGCGATGTCACCTAAATTACTGGTTTTTTCCATACAAAAACCGTTCGTTTAGTGACTCCACGTTTCAAAAATGGCACCCCTGTATTATATGTCACTGTCACTGTCATCTACCAACACAACAATTTGACAACAACCAACATACAGACGGTAATTTAAACAGTAGACATTGACAGTTGACAGATGTCATTGTTTTATTAGCGCTAAATTTAAACTTCGATTGCAGTGTGTCGTCACTTCCGGTGTTTTGTTTAAAATTATATAAAAAATCCTGATAAAACGTAGAATTTTTATAATCAAATTACTTTCTTAAAATTGTCTATATTTTCGATTAAAGGCACTTTTAACACTTTCATATTTCTTAGTTGACAAGCTAATTGGCCGTAGGAAATCGCTGCGCCATTGAGTTGTCGGGTTTACAAAATTTCTATATTTCTAATCCAATTGCATCGAGCTGATTATCATTCGTCATTGGTGTTTATGATGTTGGAGACTGAATTATTTAGTAAGGAGTTGAATTGAGGTTTTATTTCAATCCCACGAGTAATATAAAAATAATAAAGAACAACTATTGTCCCCTCATATATTATTTCGTTTGGTAACACAGTTTTATTTAATAATGGTAACCCTGTATGCTATCTCAACGCTAGCTGTTTTGTTAAACGTAATTACGTAACTCATTGACAATCGAGCTGAAATATTTTTTAGCTGTTTTACAAACCCGAGCTGTATTGCCAAACAGCTAGAGTTTTTGAATAACAACGGAATATACAATTCAACTGCGACATTTATATAGTATGCAACAACTCTAAAGATAAGCAACGCTAGTTTAAAGCTCGCTCTGCGTCAGTCAGTCAATGTGACATCCCGTTCCATTTTCGAAAGGTGTGTATTATTGCGCCATAAAGATAAGAAATTATTTTTGGATCTTAAAATCGCCGATAGATGGTGCTGATCACAATAACTGAATTGTGATATCCGCGCGGCAAAAAAAACCTAAAGATTTCTTATTTTTGCCATATCAGAGGAATCCACACTAGATCCTGCCCCCTCATCATATTAGCACAACAGGAAGACCAACGCTGGACGCCTTGTCGAAGCGGCAACCATCCAGCTATTTCCAGCAACCTTGCTCAAGTCCTCTAACCACTTAGTCACCTAGACGGGTGTCCTAAAATGCGTTTTTAATAAAAAATCTAAATTACTTCCATAATATTTATTTCTAACATAGTTTTATACAAAATTAACTAGTTAACACGGCGACATCGCCCGTATCCATCGTGGTCAGCACTGCGATAAAATTATTTTGCATATCATCAAAACTTATGAATAAAAAAAAATACGTGTCCAAGGTTAACACGAAATATATCGTTCGAGATGACAAGAATTTAATTAATTTTCCTCAATTGTTCTTAATTTTTTGACGAAATAAAAATGTCTAGTACATACTGATATAGCAAAGATTTTTACATAATGAAATTTATTGATTTAATGTAATGTAATAACGTTTTGTACAGTTGGCTTGGCTCCTTTTCTAATAAATCTTCGATTTCCATCTACAATTCTTTAATTACAGTATCTATTTTACACGTTACATAAAAATTGTTAAGTTGAGCGCCTTGTTGCATCACATTGCGAAATATTTTGCGATATAAATAGCTGGCTTATATACATTTATATGTTTATGTTAATAAATAATGCTAAATAAACAGGTACCTAGCTAATTTTATAATTAAATGTCGTATGCATACCTACAAATGTTAAACCTGTATCTTAATGGGAAAAAAGTACTTTGTAGCATTGTTTTTTTCGAGACGAAAACTTACGTGTTTCTATTTTTAAATTAGATAAACATGTTTATGCTAAGACAAAATCGGTTCAAAGTTTATAATTGGTATTTTAGATATGAGAATTTATAAAAAGAAAACTATTATGTTTGTTATTTAAAACCGCTTTTTACAGTTTTTAAAAATCGATTAATATATTTATTATTATTGCAATTAAACACAAAAATTTGCATCATCAATTAATGGCAAAGTGACAGAGTTTAGTTGGGCGATTTGATATGCTTGGTTTATGGGTTCGTATAATGTTTCCATGTATGAGCCTTTACAGCGACATACTTTGCCAATTACATTCGTCTTATCAAGAAATAACGTGAAAATAGCGCTATTTTTTTATCTTATTGGGTTATTGACGCCGGAAATGAGGTCGAGGAAAATTTAGATACGATTTGCGTATAAGATTTTTTCGAATTTTATTTCAAGTTATTGGCTCGGCCAATATTTACTTCAAAATTCGAGAAAATCTAGCCATGTAATCGAAATGTCTTTAACAAACTGATTTCTAATGACAACTGTAATTAGTTGCCAAGTCACCTGCTAAATAAATTTTAGCTTAGCATACTAGGCAAAAGGCATGATGACAGAAAAAATATGTTTAGCCCATCGTTTCGTGTTTTTTCTTTTCTTTGACAAACAAAGAATGACAAAGATACAGCGCATTTAAATATCGCATGACGTCTCGGTTAGTAAGATTATCACTTAGCGGTGACGTCGCAAGCGACTCCTGAACTTTGATGCTTCATATCTTTGTGAATTTTTACTTTTTTGGTAAACTGAAAAATATGGGTCCATTATTTTTGAGTTCTGACCCTGTCGTTACTTCTATCCTACAGCAAGGCGCCGTAGGCGTAATTTATTAATTAGCTTTGAACTTTATATAGTGGACATAAGGTACAATATGTATATGGCAAATAATTTTGCAGCGCATGTCAAATTTGCGTGACGTATTTTATAACGAACCTTCGACACTTCGAAACTTCGACAAATATATATGGACAAATCACACGGATTGAGCTAGCCCCAAAGTAAGTTCAAAACTTGTTATTTTCGATATCGACAAAAAATGTGTACACCCGTATTGCCAACCCTCCCAAATGAGCTAGAGCCCCCATTTCACACTATGGATGCAACAAGGCGTGCCAGTAAAATGTAGCGTTGGCTAGTAGAGTCGCTCGGCCTTGCTGGGCCCGCAGGCGGCGGCGTGCGCCTGCATGCGGCGCTCCAGCTCGGGCCGGAAGTGGCGGATCAGCCCCTGCACCGGCCACGCCGCGCCGTCGCCCAGCGCGCAGATCGTGTGCCCTGACGGAAAAAAAATCTTATTTAAAAAAAATATATGGGAAATACATACGTCGGAAATGCAAGTGTCGAATAAAAAAAGATTTGAAAACCGGTCCACAATTGACCAAGCATCTGTGAACATACATAAAAAAATATATACAGTCGAACATAGAACCTCCTCCTCTTTTAAAATCGGTTAAAAATGCTAATACAAAATCAACTTTACTCGTATTCGTTATACATAAAAGAAGGAGGTTACTAATTCGTCACGATGTTTTCTTTATACATGTACACTGATCACCCGAAAATTTCAATTTCAATTTATTTATTGCTTTTCGCATTATACATATATTAGATTACACTACACAGTCACTTCTTAGGTTAGTAGGTACAACATGAACCCTGTTATTGCAACAGAAAATAACGGAACGGCATGCGGATTATTTCTTAGTATGTATCAAATTCAATGTTAAAATTAATATGAATAAAAATGTAATTTATTTTTATTGATGTCTTAAAATTCAATTTAATTTTGGTCATATTTTTTATTTAATGAGTCAATACTATACTATACTATAATATTTAATAACGTCCAAATGTTGTTTTAATTTAAATGTCAATAATATTAAATGTCAATAAAGATGAGTAGACCGATTTGGTAATTTTTTTGTTTCAAAGGGTATAACTTTCATCAAGGTGATCATCAAGTCAAAATCTGATGATGGGACCTTGGACTCCTTGGAGACATCGAGGAACCTCTTTGAATTTTATAAGCTCACATATAGCGATTTTATTTTTTTCATCTCATCTACTCGAAAAACGATGTTTTCATCGTAAACCATTTGGGGCTAAAATTACTGCTGATTCTCTCGGAATTGAAAAGTGAAAAAGAAATGTCTAGAGATTAACATTAGAGTAATTACAGAAGTTGGTTGGTTTGGTTAGCGGTGATTTTGGAGGGTTTTCAACCCCTGACAACGGCCATGTCTGACATATGAATTCTAATAAAATTATATGAATGTACCTTCAATTTGTTTAGAGATCTCCCACAGCATATCAATTTCCTTTGGTGATGCGTTGCCTTCAACGAACCTAGAAAAGAAAACAATATTTTTTTTACCATGATACTATGAAGAAAACATTGCATTGTTGAACCAGACATTGTCTTTTGCCAGCCTTGACATCATCATCATCTAAAAAAGCCACACCTGCCTCAATAGACGTTTGTCGTGCTCTATTATCTGTCATCTTAAAGAATGACGAGCAAGATGGCACTAGTCCATAGCGAGATATACACACATTTTAAAAATCACTTCAAGATGTTGCTAGTTCAACAATACTTTTGGAGATTTTAGTTAAAACATGGTTTATCCTTACCACTTTTTAATATTTCATGTTGAAAGAACGAGGCAAAACGTATTTTCAGTCAATATTTTTCTAATAAATATTAATACAAGATTTTTTCAGAGGTTCAAGCAAATGCAATACCTTGCGGCTTTCACGATGTCGACATGACATGATGTTAAAACATTTGTCCTACCCTCTTTTTAATATTTCAAATTACAAGAACGAGACAAAACATATTTTCACTAAATATTGTTTATGAAGATATAAGATTTTTTTAAGGGCGGTTCAGGAGTATACCATACCTATGAATAATCTTGTTCATCCACGAGACCCCTTCACGGCAAGGGGTGCACTGGCCACACGACTCGTGCTTGTAGAACTCGATGAGGCGGGCGATGGCTTTCACGATGTCAGTGGACTTGTCCATGACGATAATGGCCGCCGTGCCCAGTGACGTCTGCGCCGCTACGAGGCCGTCGAAGTCCATTAGCACGGTGGAACAGACGCTGGCAACAAGAAAAGATAGATGTAAGTAAGCTGTAGGTACGGTTGTAGATTTTTAGACGAGGGGGGATGGGGGTTATGTTTAAATGGTCTTTAGGTTTCCCGCCACGAATGATAGCCAGCAAGTTTTCCCAGCCGCCGATGACCCCCCGCGTGCCTTCATCGAGAGGCACGCGGGGGGATCCTATAGCGCGATGCTCATTTCTTCTTAAACCATAGACAAGTATACTCACTCCTGAGTCAAGAGGAATCGGCGACCCGCCAGAAATGAAGGCCAGCAAGTTGTCCCAGTCGATGACTCCACCCACGCTGGCCCTTTTAATGAGTTCCTTCAGAGGGATGCTCATTTCTTCTCAAACCATAGACAAGACATAAAATAAAGAATACTCACTCCTTAGGAATAAGAGGAGTCGACGACCCGCCAGGAATGATGGCCAGCAAGTTGTCCCAGCCACCGCAGACGCCGCCCGCGTGTCTCTCAATGAGCTCCTTGAGCGGGATGCTCATCTCCTCTTCGACGGTGCAGGGCGTGTTGACGTGGCCCGAGATGTTGAACAGCTTGGTGCCCGAGTTGCGCGGGCGGCCGAACGATGCGAACCACGCCCCGCCGCGGCGGCAGATCGTCTGTGATACATTTAAAAAAAAATATTTCAATTTATCTTTAGGCCCAACACAGACGACAGACTTTTTGTCCGATCGAGTCTGCGGCGCACAAAAAGTCTCCGTGGCGCGCAAAAAGTCTTTCGCGGATTGTTCACGGACTCAACACACACGACGCACATTTTGAATCATTCTGTCGGCAGAACTGTAGGGACGGACACGTACAGTTGTACACGCCATGGAAGTGCAAAGATTGCGATGTATTATTTTATACTTAAGTACAGAAAAAGAAGAAGAAATAGAAAATTTTGGACTTTACTTTCGGAGAGATTACTAAAAGGACAATTCCATATTAAACATGCAATTCTAAAACAATATCCGGACAAATTTTTCAAATTTTATAAAATGTCTATTAATACTTTTAATGAGTTGCTATTCATTTTAAGACCGGCTTTGACACATTCGGAAACAATAATGAGAAAGTGCATTGGTCCAGAAGAAAGGCTATACTAGGCATGATACTCGGATTTTGAAGTATCATAAATTGCAGGTCTGTTTTGTATTTTATGAATTAACATCGGTACATCTATCTCTAGCGCCATGCTATAATACCGCGCACATCACGTCCACCACTAGCCGCGTGCAGGTCACAGACTAAAGTGCGCGACGTCTGTGTTAGCGCGGGTTGAAGCATACGTTGTATTTTTTTCGCACACTTTTAGTGCGGCGTGGCGCGGCGCGGCGCGGCGCGGTCTGCCAAAATTACACGGATTTTTTGTGCGCCGCACTTTTTGTGCGTCGTGTGTGTTACTGCATGTGATTCCATAGGTTCTATTTTCACAGACTAAAAAGTGCGTCACGGATAGTCTGTCGTTTGCGTTGGGCCTTAAATAGATTTGAAAACCTTGAACATTTTCATTAATTATTTATAAATTATATGAGATTTAACAAAAAATACTGACACTATTTTAAGGTTAAATTCAGTCCGTGATACTAAACAGATTTCTCCAAAGAAAGTAAGTCAAATACTTTGTAAGTCAAATATGGCATAGTGAACCATTATATTATATTGTAACATTTTAACTGTATCATGGTAAAATGATTGATTGTTGTGATTATAAGTATTCATACACACCGGTGCCACAGCGATAGTCTCCACATTGTTGACGGTGGTGGGGCAGCCGAACAGGCCCACGTCGGCCGGGAAGGGCGGCTTCAGCCGGGGCTTGCCCTGCTTGCCCTCGATGGACTCGATGAGCGCCGTCTCCTCCCCGCAGATGTAGGCGCCCGCGCCGCGGTGCACGAACACGTCGAAGTCGTACCCCGAGCCGCAGGCGTTCTTGCCGATCAAACCCGCTTGGTACGCCTGGAATGGTTTCAATAATGATTAGCTTTTCTGTGCCTATAGATGTCGTAAAACACCTTAATGGAATAATCACTAACATTCATCGCGTTAAATATGTATGCCCTGACTGCATTTATGACTCCTAATGGGTTGACAAACGAGAATTGGTTGCAATTTACTTAATTCTTTTATGAAGTGATTTTCAAAGAATATATATGTTTAATTTAGATCATTATTGAGTCAACCCCTTATTATTAGTACCCTATGCTAAGTTTTTAAGTGGGCTACACAGTGCTTCTGCATTCTATTTTTCATGTGTTAAATGCATTATTTCATTCTTCAATAGGGTAGTAGTAGTATCCATGGCCAAAAATAAATTATTTTGTAACTATAAGAGAATAAAAAATCATTGATCATATTAATTTTGAATGTGATTTAAAATTTATTAATAATGCAGAAGAACCGATAGGAGCGCCATTAACTTCCAAGTAACTATCACGTCACAATGTGATATTTCATTCAAATCCCATAAATAATGATTTCTTTACGTTTAGAAAGAAGTTCTAATTTGACTTGTTGGAAACTAGCGGATTCAGTACAAACAGAATTTGACTGACCTCAGCTATAGCCACTTGCAGGTTGCTGGCTTCGTTGTAGAACTCTCCTCTGATGTAGATGTACGCCGCCTGAGCGCCCATCGCTTTCCCCGCAATGAGGCAGCCCTCCACCAGTTTGTGCGGGTCGTGGCGCATGATCTCACGATCCTTGGATAGAGAAAAACAGCATTTAGGTATCTGTACAACCCAAATGTTGAATGGTAGACAAGGCTTTTAAATAAATAAATATATAGGGACAAATTACACAGATTGAGCTAGCCCAGAAACTTAAGTTCGAGACTTGTGTTATGGGATACTAACTCAACAATACTATATTTTATAACAAATACATAAATAGAAAAACATCCAAGACCCAGGACAATTTGAAAAAGGCCATTTTCCAACTTGCCCTGGCTAGGGATCGAACCCAGAACCTCCGGATTAGCGGTCTAGCGTGTTGACCATTACGCCACGAAGGTCTTCAAAGTTTTAGCTTAGTTCGTCTATTGTTCTGTAAGTATTTAAGGAGCAATAAAGAATAAATAAATAAAAAAAAATTTTTTGCATGTTTATTGCTTACTTAGTATTGTATTGTATTGTAAATTCTTTATTGTACATAAATAGACACAATTTAGACATAGATGAAACACAACAGTACAAAGGCGGACTTATCCCTGTCAGGGATCTCTTCCAGTCAACCCTACAACCAGAGGAGATACTGGTCAAAGGTGGGGTGGAACGCTGTACAATACTTACAAACTAAGACACTAAATTAATAAACCTACACATTATCTATATATATATATATAATTACACTAACAGATCTAAATACGATAAGATATATAAATAAACATATACAGTGTAACAATGTAATGTTAACAATATCACTCACCAATTGGTCATTTTTTGTTTTCTATAGATATTGCTAAATTCTTTTTCAAAAGCATGTATTCCATCACATTTTAAATAAAAAGTAGTTATAATTTTCAGAAATAAACTCATACAAATAGGTTGGTTCTGTACATTGTTTGTTTTCGGTAGTTTATTCTAACTGAATGACTTAAGATGACATTGACAGATGGTTAATGTCATGGTCATTCCCAGTTTAAAAAATAATTCAATATAATGTTGATTATTTAAAATCATTCATTTTATTTATAAAGAATCCATAATAAACTAATAAACTCTTTTAAACATTTTTATTTTTATATTATCTCCGATTTTCTAGAACCTTCGATAATAGACAAAAGTTAATTATTGAGTGGGTTTCGGGTATCACAGAGTTGATATTTTTATCGATCTACCTACATCTTGTTGGATGTAGATCGAAAAACCTCAGTGATTGATCATTACAATTGTGGCTCGCTTCGGCTTCAAACATAATAATTTGTACGGCTGAGTTGTCCGTTAGCTATTTTTTTATTCTTTTTTAAAAATAATTTTTATTGTGTACGAGTTCCCTGTTATATAGGGTAAGTTGTCTGGCTGTATTTTGTGTGTGTCATCCTTGCGCAGGGGCCATGCTAATCTTCTCTGTATCGTTCCAATTTTAGTATATGTACTGCCGAAGCAAGTACTTCGTAAGTCATCTTAAGTCATTCAGTTAAAATAAACTACCGAAAACAAACAATGTACAGAACCAACCTATTTGTATGAGCTTATTTCTGAAAATTATAACTACTTTTTATTTAAAATGTGATGGAATACATGCTTTTGAAAAAGAATTTAGCAATATCTATAGAAAACAAAAAATGACCAATTGGTGAGTGATATTGTTAACATTACATTGTTACAACAGTTTATAAACTCAATCCAAATCAGGAACCTTCATAAAATAATTGTATCCTATTCTTGAAGGAATTCAAGGTAGTGATACAAAAGGGTCTCAAAACTTAATAATATGTATGTATGGCCAGCCCAGGTGCCCACTCCAGATTAGGTATGAAGCTAAGCGGCTCTCGACTCTATATGTGAGTAATCCATTTTAATAATATCCAAGAGTGATTATGCATTCTTTATTTATTTTATTTAAAAATTTTATGGAGCCAAAAGCTACAATAGGCGGACTTTAAGCATTCTCACCCTGTCACAAAATAAGTACTAGTCCCTGTCAACCTTTAGAAAAAGAAAACTGATAAGAAAGTTGGCATCTTAATAACAGATAAAATATATAAAGACAGATATCATGATGACTTTAAAATTATTATAAATGCTTAATCAATTTGTATATAAAATATAATAAGTATATACCAATAAGTATATTCTGCGGATAGACCATAGGATTTTGAAGTAAGTAATAATATATGCAATGTATTTTTGACTTAGGTTAAAGCTAAAAATTAGTCTGTCGCCTTACAGGCTAACCACGCTGA
The DNA here is from genome assembly GCA_963555685.1 of Acrobasis consociella. Lineage (NCBI taxonomy): Eukaryota > Metazoa > Arthropoda > Insecta > Lepidoptera > Pyralidae > Acrobasis > Acrobasis consociella. Next base: position 5,354,900 of record OY743106.1, read on the forward strand.
GTTTTGGCCTTTTTGCACTGCTGCAGCACATACATTTATAATGTAATAGTGCATATAAATTAAAAACTATTTAGGATAATATGCATGCATATAATGTGATGCAGTTTTTGTGAATAAACTATCTATCTATGTGACTTTTGCCCACCAGCCAAATTTAGACTTTTTTTAAAGAAAGTATTTCAGTATAATGGACATGACTTGCTCCAAAAATTGGGCTGGTGGTTAAGTCATGTATACAATGTGGAAGGGACATGACAGTCATTACTATATATACTACTAGCAGTCCATCCCGGCTTCGCCCGTGGTACATACATAGCCTATGTCACTCAGGGATAACATACCTATCCAACAGTGAAAGAATTTTTAAAATCGATCCAGTAGTTTCGGAGCCTATTCAATACAATCAAACAAACAAACAAACAAATCTTTCCTCTTTATAATATTATTATATATTATATAGTGTAGACTAGTGTAGACAAAAGCCTTCTACTAGTATTAACTAACAACACACTCAATGAGTTTCTGGCAGAGAAGAGGCCACTCCAAGTCCTCCCGTGGATGTCGTAGAAGCAGACTAAGGAAATACAAGCTAAACAAAGCTTATAAACATCAATGAGACCTCTTCAAACCGTTTGGCCACCGTGGAGAATGTAGGCCAAAGTCCTCTGGCTGCTCTGGCCACATAGTACAGAGAGGGTTGTGCTCCTGCAGTGGAGACAAAAAACCTGATGTTAATGACACTCAATGAGTAAGAGATTCTACCTTGCATGTGCCAGGTTCTCCTTCGTCAGCGTTTACCACTAAGTACTTAGGGCGGCCGTCAGACGGCTTGTTCATGAAGGACCACTTCATGCCCGTCGGGAAACCGGCGCCGCCGCGACCGCGGAGACCTGATGTCTTCAGTTCACCTAGAATGTTGATTTTGCACTAGAAGTTTGATTACAACAATTTCATTACCTTAACTATCATTCAATTAAAACATGCTATATAGTAATAATAAAATTACTATAAAGTATGTTTATATATGTATTATGACTTCATCTGCACAGGATTATCACACAATATCTTTATAAATTGTAGCCTATGTGTTATTCTAATTTATAACCTGTTGTCTGTGCAAAACACCAGACACAATAGTAAAACAATGCATGTCGACCGGATTCATCATACATCCATTTAAATTAATCAAAAATAAAGTTGTTTTTATCTGTCAAGATATTTTAAGACAAAATCATTAAGATCTTGTTTGCATGCTTTTGCCAACTGCTATTTTCATTACTGTACTATTGCACAACACAACAAAACACTGAACACGAGCATGACGGCGTATGACGGTGTTATCTTTGAATAAAAGACTGAAAATACGTACCAACGATCCAATCTGTGCCTTTTAACATGATCTCCTTGGTCATGTACCAGTCACCACGGCACAGTGCACCCTTCAAGCGCCATTCATGTCGCCCGTAAAGGTTTGTGAACACCCTGTCCTGATCTGCCAGAGGGCCATATTGGCTCTTCGTCGGAGGAGGAGGAGGCTGGGTCTGTTGGCAACGGACCGGCACATTGTTGATGTTCGCCAGAGGCCCAACAATACCTGAAACAGACGTCAAAATTATGTAAGCTGAACCATTGCGCACAAAACTTTTTTGTTAATTTTAGGAGTACCATAAAAGTAAAGCCTTTTATTAAGAGATAAAATAATGATTATCGTGCTTAAATAATACTTACCTAAGCTTCCTTTTGGGACTTTTGTGCCCTTTATTACTCTAGCCAGTGCACCAGCCATTTTTAATCAAAATCAAAAATATGATATGACGGAGATGAAATTTCCACTTTATCTGTCACTGTCAATGTCAATTGAAAATAAGTTGCCATTGATGAAAAGTAATTGCAGACGTAGGACGTAAACTGAATAAGACATACGATACGATTATTTTACCGTTTCATGCACGGTATTGGCAACGAAACGGACGGCACGATTAATGGACGATACAGCGTAAACGTCCGTAATAATACATTGCAGTGAACAAAACGCACAAGTGTGACAGTGACGAACTTTGATTGACATTGACAAGGGAAAGGGAAAACTGAAACAAAGTAAACATTATAAAATATATTTTTAATCAGTCAGAATTTCCATAATGATTATCAGCAAAATCGAATAAGCCTTATTCATGTACTTATGTATGAACATAATACGTTTGTTAAAAAGAGGCAACAATAATCATCTAATCTGTAAGAGCACTCGCAAGCATTTTGAAAAATGACAATTAAAAATATTTCTTATCATTAATATCAGGCGTATAAATAGCGGGATTATTACGTGCTCTGTTTTATTTCATAGTGAACTTTAGACTCTACTGGTGTAGAACTAAACTAGAATGGCAGCGGTTATCCCAGCAGTTACCAAGTTATCAGGAAGAATAATAAGGATTCTGGGCTGCAACCCTGGTCCTATGACCCTTCAGGGCACAAACACATATCTAATTGGAACTGGAAAGAAGTAAGTATTATAAGGTCTTATTTCTTCAAGTACCCAGCTTTGGAGATTTTGTAGACTGATAACTTTTGTACACCAAAAAGAAATATTTGTTTAGTACCTATTTATACCATTGAATTTGAATAAATATTAAATTATATCACTGCCTTTTTATCTTTGATCTTAACACATTGCAGGACAATCTGCCAGATGCAATACAAATAATATTTGTAATATATCTTTCAAAATCACATGCACCTCCTAAATAAATAAATAAAATTTTTAATATTTATAGACTTCTTATTCTCGGCATTAACAATGGGTTGACTTTACTTTAGGTGTGGCTATCAAATGTAATAGGCAGACTACTTTTCTTTGTAATAAAGTAAAAAAAATATAAGAATAAGTCTGACACACAACAGTCTCAGTAATCTGTTATAGCCTGTCTCTTTCATTTTTATTATAAATGTAGAATTCCATCCTGCTTTTTCTGTTCATATTTCGTTGAAGTAAATAATGAATACTCATTGCAGATATAAATAAAAGTAAAATGTAACAATCATTTTCAGCCGGATTCTCTTAGATACTGGCGATAAAGATGTGAAAGAGTACCAGAAGAACCTCAGTGAGGTGGTGCAGTCAGAACAGGTGGATATAGAGCATATCGTGGTGACTCACTGGCACCATGACCACATTGGTGGAGTGGAAAATATTTATGGAACCATTGCAAGTTAGTGTGACTATGCCTTAACTCACACTGGAAGAAAAGCGGCGGGAAGCGCCCTTTCATTGTCAAACCATATTCGCCTTTATTTGTATTTGCTCAACGATGCACAGTACAGCTTGAACAAAACATAATCCTCGAGACTATCAGCGGCGCCAAGCGGCCGAGGTTTTTTAAGCCATTCTGTGCATTTTTTAGATAGGTGAATATACTTATAAAGGTGATTATGGTTTGACAAACCGGTGTGAGTTAAGCCTAACAATATTTAGCTCCTTTTTAAACTATTTTAGTATTGTTTTTATGTATGGTTATGGTTCGTTTGACCAACTCTGTTTTGCCTCATACTGACTCTCTGTAGATCATAAATGGAACAGCCAAATGGCTGAAAACTCAACAATTTTAACAAAAACTCTTTAAAATCTTGTTCTCATCAAGCGTCACATTTGTGACTATGTCAGGATCATAGCATTCTAGAAAAAGCATATGGTTTTGATGCAATTTTATATTTCGATTGGCTTATTATTTAAGACCCAAAATGCTCTGTCTGCCCCATTAGGGATAAAGACGTGATAGTATGTATGTATGTATGTATTATTTACAGAGCAACCAAAAATATGGAAGTACAAAAGAAGCAGTGAAGATAGTCCTGACAATGAGCTACCGCCATCTATCCCAATCAACTGGCTCTCAGACGGTCAAGAGATCGTCGTAGAAGGAGCTACTGTGAAGGTCCACCACACACCTGGCCACACGACAGACCATGTGGTTTTGACATTAAAGGAGGAAAACATATTGTTTAGTGGAGACTGCATACTGGGCGAAGGCACTGCGGTGTTTGAGGATTTGTACACATATATGAAGAGCTTGCAAAGGATATTGGATTTGAGGCCGAATGTTATTTATCCTGGACATGGGCCCATTATTGAAGTAAGTGTCTTAAAATAGCGACGACAATGTCGCCTATATGCAAAATCGGAGCAATACCTTAGGTAATCACTAATCTTCATCATCGTCATCATCATAAGGCCTTTTTAGTCTCAACCGCAGGAGCACGACCCTCTCTGTACTACTAGAGCCATACTCGTAGCCAGTGCAGCCAGGGGCTTTGGCCTACTCTCTCTACGCCGGCCAGACGGTTAGAGAGGTCTCATTAATGTTTAAAGCGTTGTTTAGCTGAACTGCCTCCGTGGTGTAGTGGTTAGAGCGTTCGTTCACGCTGGCTAGTGGCTACTTTTAACTGCAGGCAGAACAAATTTTGATGCACATTTAATTATGTGGAACATTTTTTTCAAAAAGGATACAGTTTGGAAGGGCCTACTATTTGGTTTTTTCGTTTTTCGTGTGTGTAAGTGGTCAACACTGGTGTCAGATTTTCCAAGCTGCCTAAAGACATCTGACATAGCTTAACCACTGCCATACAATGATGACAGCCAGGACCAACGGATTATACATGCCTTCCGAAGCATGGAGGAGCTTAAGAAATTTTTATGCCACTTGTGGTCATCCATCCAATGGTTCACAGGTCTGACATAGCTGCGCTAGTAAAGCTGATGCAATAAGTACCCATATCGGCCTGTTGCTGTAAGAGCTGTCATGTTCATTCCAAGATGGACGAAGCTCCAATGCTCTTGCTGCGAAATGCTGGCTTGGTGAGCACAGAGCTGAGAACTGAACTGAACTGAAGTTGTGGTCACCCATCCAAGTGTGGACCACGCGTGGCGCGCCCGGCGGCGAAAGCGCTGGTAAAGCGCACTTACCAAGCTCCTCTAGTAATATGTGTTTTCTATTACAGGATCCTATCCAAAAAATTGAGTATTACATAGAACACAGAAACAAAAGGGAAGCACAAATATTAGCAACCTTGAAGAGCAATGCTTCAAAGCAAATGAACGAAATGGACTTAGTAAAAATAATTTATACGGAAACACCAGAACACCTCTGGCCGGCTGCTGCATATAACGTAAACCACCATCTTACTAAACTTACCAAAGAGGATAAGATAAAATGTGTGAAAGTACAAGATGAGAACCGATGGCAGTACAATGCAACATACAACTGTAGTTTATAATATTTTTGATGTTTTATAAGATGTTACGTAAATAAAAATATACACAATGACTGCACTTAATTTTGTTCTGAACAGCGGCACGTCAGACGTACGTAAAAAGGTTTAGTTGTACGCTTTCAGTTTTAAGCAACATTGACAATTACTATGTAATACTATTATTAATTCTGTGCTATTACTATTACGAAACGGTTGGTAGGTATTCTATTTATCATCATTATCATAATCGTATAATTCACAGGAAGTCAATTGCTAGAGCATTTATTTTGTCGGATATATTACATCCGACGTTCGCAGAATGGGCCCGACAATGTTAGCCGGATAAATCCGACGTTCGCGGTTATAGGGTTAATAAAAAGGTAGTACATAGCAAAATGTAATTTAATTGAATGCGCTTAAGAATATGTAGTGTACAATTGTACATATTTACATCCTGGGCCGCTTGGGAGGCGGCATGATCTCCGAGTCGTCGTGGAAGCGGTGGTGCTCGATGTAGTCTAGTAGTCGCTCGCTGGTCACCGGGTCTTGGATGCTCTCGCACACCGCTGCGAATAAATAAATAAATTTAATTATAATAGGCATAACGAATGGAAAAATATTTTAGGTCCACCGGTTAAATATTAAAAAAAATTGTACACGTGTTTTTTCTTTTCTCTGAGAAAATAAAAATGACAAAGATACAGCGCATTTAAATTTCGCATGACGTCACGTCTGGGTACAATTTTTACTTAAACTTTGACTTACGTAGTAAGTCAAAGTTTAAGTAAAACTTATTAGTAACTTATTAGTAACTTATTAGTAATCTGTGCTTTGACGCTCCATATCTTTGTAAAATGTTATTTTTTTTGGTTAACTAAAAAATATGGGTTCATTCTTTTTGGATAATCTAAAAGGCGGACAAATTAGAATAATGCTTTTTTGACCCTGTCGTCACCCCTAGGAAGGGAGGTAGGCTCTGGAAGCGTTGGTGTTGCGACACTTTAAGAGGGAATGGTTGAAAGTGGCACACTATCGAGATATTCAAAAGGAGATGGGGATACCTTTGCCCAGCTGTGGGGCATTTCAGATTAATTAAAAATATAGGGACAAATTCACTGATTGAGCTATCCCAAAGTTCGAGACTTGTGTTATGGGATACTAACTCAACGACACTATATTTTATAACAAATACATACATAGATAACATTTAAGACCCAGGACAGTTTGAAAAAGGCTATTTTCCAACTTGCCCTGACCGGGGATCGAACCCGGAACCTCTAGGTGGCGGACTGGTATGGTGACTACTACGCCACGGAGGTGGTAAAAGAGGAAAAGATATACGATCAAGTACAAATAAGTATGTTTCTTAACAATTATTTTTATTTAACCTCATTTTCCGGCAGAGTAGAATAAGGCAACAAATCCTCTCGTGAATGTCGTAGAAGGCGACTTAGGAAATACAAGCTAAATAAAGCTTATAAACATCAATGAGACCTCTCCAACCCGTTTGGTCAACGAGGAGAGTGTAGGCCAAGTCTTCTGGCTGCTCATTAAAACATTTTATTTTCCCTCTCTTCATTATTTGACATAGAAAGAACGAGACATAACATATTTCAATTAAAATAGGTTTAGCAAAAGTTTGTATTTTTTTATGAATAAGAGGGTTGTTCTTTTTTCCAATCCGTATACCCGTTTAAATTTGAATGAGGAACACCGTCCAACCATTCTTCAAAACTTTCGCGTATTTAACATTAGTAGGAAATAAAAAATAATAGTTACATTTAGCTGTATTGTAGCTATTAGGATACGACTTATCCGTGCGCTCCCTCATGAAGACCCATTGGTTGTTCTCGAATTTGCACTCTATGATCTTATTGTTAAGGTTCTTTATGTCTTTAGTCACACGCATAACAGCGAACGGCCGTTCCATTTGACCGACGAAAAGTTGACCAACTTTTACTGGTAGGATTCTGGAAAGAAAACATATTGTTTATTTTAATTTATTTTAACACCAGCCAATTTTTGGAGCCAGTTCAGTCCACGATACTGAACCACTTTCCATAAGAATTACACAAAAAAGTCGCCTTTCCATACAAATCAGCGCTTAACCAAACGGATTTTTTAGGTAAGGAATGCAAAAAATTGTATCGATTTTAATTTTATTTTAATGAAATGTACTTTGGTATCATATACTAAATTTGGCTGGTGATTAAAGTCACTATATAAATACGACGAGGTGCAGAAAGACCTGCGGTGCCTCGGACTGGAAGCTACGCTTACAAAATCACAAGAAATAACGCCATCTAGAGTCGGAGGCCAAGTTTCACTTTAGGTCGCTGCGTAATAAGTAAGTAAATAAGTATAAATAAATGGCCTTTGCATGCTACTTCGCCCGCGTGCGTCCCTCAAAATCCAAGCAGCTTCTAAACATCCTACCGAAAATATCCTAAAGCGAATGGCGGCGTCGGCGTTAAACAAAAACCTTGCTGACTTCGCCTGACAAGTTTTAACATGTCTGCATTTCAAGAACTTGTCTACCATAACTGCTATCTGTTCGTCGCATTACGTGTCTCGCCCCTGCCACTTCAATAAGCTAATCTGCTAGGCTATATCCGTGACATTTGTTCTTTAATGGATATCCTTATTTCTGATTCAATATTGTAGAGAAATAGTATCTGTGTGTTTGTACGTTTGTTACTTCTTCACGCGCATACGGCTGGATTGGTATGCAGGAAGCTGACGCCCTAGATTAACACATAGGGACTTTAACCGCGGGTAACATCGCGGGAAGTAGCTAGTTAAATCTTATATGTATGGCTAATGAATGTACTTTATATTGTCGCGAACGAGATAGATGTAGAATATTCGCGAGTAAGAACTCTGCTGGCGAGATAGACTCGGAATGTTCGCGATTGGAATCGTATAGAAAGACGTCAGGATAATGCAAGCGAAACTAGGCCTTATATTCTTACAGCATAAAGGCTAGAGTTCTTTGAATGGTCGTCAGCTTAGTCGCACTCACACATACATACCGGCGTCTCGATGTTTCCCGTCAATCGAAATACATTCGTCAAGTGAGGCGAATATTCTAGAAAAGTGTAGACCTCTGTATCGGCGCATATAAAAAGGCGATCGAGTGCGCGTCCCGCCCCGCCAGTTCAGTACGAGCTACGAAAGCGATAACTTCAAAGCGAACCGAAGCGAAGGAAACCTACCTAAGTGCTACAAGTGGAAGTACCTGCGACAACTTTGGCGATATACCTGGACCTCAGCTGCTACGCGACTTGGATTTGGACATCAGGAAGACCATCTTCACATGTCAACCTTTGGGTTCCGTAGTGAATAAAAACCCTCATACGAACTTTGGCGTTTTTCTCCAAATCTCGAACCCAGTTTCATAACAATATGATATTAGCTGCGCCCGGCGGTGTTGCCCGCGCCTAAAGTGGCCTATGTGTTAATCAAGGATGTCAGGTTCCTCCATATCAAAATTGGTCCAGCCGTTTGCGCGTGAAGAAGTAACAAACACACACACAAACTTTCGCCTTTATAATATAAGTGTGATATGATTTATTTTCTATTCCACTTACCCCTGTCCACCCTCAGTGACGATTTTCAACTTGAAATCGACGCTGTTCATGTTGCTTGGCTTCCACTTCAACACGTCAGGGCACTGCCCGGGGACGTAAGGCTAAAGAAACGAGAACAAAATTATTCCAACAATCCATTCATCATGATGGTCTAGAAAATAGGGGGAGGGGGAGGGGGCGGGACACATATATTTAGGTCAACAACTGTGTTAGTGGACCTGAAATAATAGCGCCACGCCACCGGTAGTATTTTTTTATTATATTTCATGGACAGTTCCGTTTTAAATTTAATTCCAATGTTTTTCTGAGGTCCACTAACCAATCGAAAAACCGAAGTGGCCTTTTTTCGCAATATGCTAAGAAACTGTAAACAGTCGTTAATAAAATAGTTTAAAGGGTTATATATCTAGGCCTTAAAATTTTAAATCATATCTCGGTTTCCTTTTAAATAATTTCCGTTTTATTATAAAACGCAGACTTACTTTGTTACTAGGTTTAAACCATTGTCCGATCAAATCAAGTTGATATTTTCAGATGAGACAATGGCATATTACTAGATGTCAATTTGTTTTGGTCGGACAATGGTTTAAACCTCAAACAAAGTTAGTCTGCGTTTAATAATAAGACGGTTTATATCAAATGGGGGCAGCACTGGACCCCGAAAAATTCATGTATCGTTAAATTGAAAAACTATAACGAATAGTTCAAATCTTCCTTTAATCAAGTCTAAAAAGCAAAAAAACGTTTAGACTTTAGACAATGACCCTGACCACCAAATAAAAACAATATATGTATGTTCTAAAAAAAGACTTCAAGTCCTCCCGTGGATGTCGTACAAGGCGACTTAGGAAACACAAGCTAAACAAAGCTTATAAACATCAATGAGACCTCTCCAACCCGTCTGGCTAGCGTGGAGAGTGTAGACCAAGTCCTCTGGCTGCTCTGGCCAAGTATGGCTCTGGTAGTACAGAGAGAGTCGTGCTCCTGCAGTGGAGACAAAAAGACCTGATGATGCAAGAAAGACGGGAAAAAGTTTCCGCGATAAGCTAGTTTTTGAATAACTATTGGATTCTTGAAGATCTATTTTTGAATAGTTGTGGAATTCTTTGAGTAAATGTTACCTCCTTAGCGGGCTGGAAGATAAGTCCGTCCGGCTCGTGGCATAGAGACTTCGCGAACTTCTCCCCCAGAAGCCTTTGCGCCATTGTCAGCTCCCAGAACTGTTTCAGGCGAACGCTGAATGGCTCGCTCTCCTTGTTTATTAGACCTTGCATTATCGCCTTGTTTCTAAAACGAATAGTTTATTTGCTAGGCAAATTAAAAAAAATAAGTTTGTATGGTTTCAGATGTAAACGCCATCTAGTGATGAGCAGAGGAACTAAATAGTAGAACTAATATCCCTAGCGCCATCGTCAGCTCCCAGAACTGCTTCAGCCGAACGCTAAATGGCTCGCTCTCCTTGTTTATTAGACCTTGCATTATCACCTTGTTTCTAAAATGAATAGTTTATTTGTTAGGCAAATTAAAAAAAAAAACTTTCTATGGTTTCAGATATAAACGCCATCTAGTGATGAGCAGAGGAACTAAATAGTAGAACCAATATCCGTAGCGCCATCGCATCGTCAGCTCCCAGAACTGCTTCAGCCGAACGCTGAATGGCTGGCTCACCTTGTTTATTAGACCTTGCATTATCGCCTTGTTTCTAAAACGAATTCGCGTAAAAAAAAAAAGATTCAATAGTGTCATATGTAAACGCCATCAAGTGATGAGCAGAGGAACTAAATAGTAGAACTAATATCCGTTGCGCCATCTATTATTTGACAAACTACAAAAACCCCGATTTTTAAGTGTCAACCCCCAATTACTTTTAAACGGCTAAACCGATTTTTAACAATCAGCTAAAACCCCTAACATAGCTAGCGAGGGAACTTGCTCTTATGTAAAAAAGATCGAAATCGGTCCATCCGCTCGAGAGCAGACAGACATTAGCGTCAAAATTATTACACCCCCCTTTTTGTCGGGAGTTAAAAAACATATACACGGTGATTCTTCATTGGTTTTGAAGCCGAAGGCCACTTCATAGGCATCGTTAGTAAGACCTAATTAGCTAGTCAAAATAAAAATTCAGAAACAAAAAATGTTGTCTAAAACGTGAAAGTAAAATTGTGAGATCAATTAGTAGTACCGCTGCCATACACCGCCCGCCGGCTGGCCGGGGTTATCGACATTACGCAGCTGGCGGCCGGCGTATAACCACAGATTACTAATAAGTTACTACGTAACAGATACATCACTTCCCTACAAACGCCAAATACCTACGCTTTATTTAACTAAACTTTCTAGCTGTCAAGCGACGCGAGAAAATATGAGCTTAACTGCTTTGACTCAACGGAGCGTTTTAAGTGCACAGCGGACGATGACGTCGGCCGTTGTGAGATTACCTTAGGGTTGACTCAATGTTGTAAAATACAAAAATAAACGTGACACATATTTATGAAATGAAATTTTATTAAAAAGGATCTATAGATGATTTGACTTTAAAAGTTGTTACGTAATAAGAGCGTGTGATTTTCATAGAAACTTCATAAACTGTGGATGTACCGTACATCGCATTGAGAAACATACGATATTGAGTAATTCGTTATAGCATACTTTCTAGTTCACGTAAATCGTTGTTATATACTTTACTAGAGGAGCTCGGTGGCTCACACTAGCACTTTCGCATGTAAACCGGCATCGGGCGTGGTCCGCACTTGGATGGGTGACCACAAGTGGCATAAAAATTGAGCTCCTCTGTGCTTTGGAAGGCACGTATAAGCCATTGGTCCAGGCTGTCATATTGTATGGCAGTCGTTAAGCTATGTCAGATGCCTTTAGGTAGCCGGAAAAATCTGAAACCAGTGTTGGCCACTTACACACACGAAAAACAACAACATATACTATCTGGATACAGTACATTGATGTTAAACTTTCGACGTTCAGTAGGACAGTCAAACTTCATACCTACAAAATAATCTGATTGGACTAGACAGTACCAAATCCTATTCTATACGACTACCTACTTTTTAACGAAAAAAAACCACTTACTTTCCTTGTCTTTTGGCAATGTGAAAAACGACAATACTTTATTGGTTCTTTGATTTTGACATTGGAATACCGCACAATAATGTCTTGACATTGTTAAATAAAACGCTAGTTTATATTGTAAACAAACAATGCGCAGTAAGCCTCATTCACGCGACTACACAGGCCGGAGTGCGGCGCCCCTTTGCCACTTGGGCGTTAGAAAACACGGCTAGCCGGTAGGTACATTTTGAGCGATCTTGATCGAGTGACGGAGGCCTGGTATAACTACGTGCTCTCGATCGAAAATCATTTACGCAACTTTTTTATCTTATACAGAAATTTGGATTATATATATGGATAGAGGAATTTATTTACTATACGACATTTTTTTTTCCAAAACCAATAAAAAGTCAGCGTGTATACATTTAAAATAATAATCTCCTTTAAACTGCTAAAAATTTCTCCCTAGAAAACATAAAAAAACCAACCTTGGATTGACGATCTCGTTTTCGATATACGAGAGCCGGTTAGGATAGAACGGCTGTTTCCCCACGTCTTGTCCTTCGAAGCTTATGATATCGTAGCACAGGTACCGCGGGGTATCCCTGCCGTTCACTTTGTCTATCACCATTTCCTGAAACCAGTTAAAGTCAAAGTAAAGAAAAACAAAAAAAATATTTGTAAAGAGACATTGTGAGAAAGAGACGTTTTACAACTAGGAGACATTTTGCGAAAGAAACATTTTGCGAATAAGCCTCATTAACAGTCATTATGACCGCGAAACTCTACAATCATAAATTTATTTCTTTACAAAATTTGTAGTAATTGTTGTCATAACTTTATAATTAATTTGTTTTCTGTGCAAAATGAGAATCTTTTATTGGCAGTAAGTATTTGTTTCAGGCTGAAAGTATAAGTATTTACTTGAATGACATTTTTACCGATAAGAAAATCGGTCCATACCGATATGATAAAATTTCTTCACTGGACTGAGACCCAGCTAAAAATACACGTATAGCTTTAAACAAAAAAAAAACAATTCAGCCTATAATTGACCGAGTTCTGGGCTAACAAACTCCTCCTTTTTTAAGTCTGTTAAAAACTAATACACCTAGCTACGTTAATGTTTGACCTCCTAAAATTTAAAAAACCGGATTACCTATACTCAAAGCTTAAATTTTGCAAACCTAATAAACGACGAACTAGAGCCCCTTTAATGAACCATGCTCACAAAACCGTTGCCTTCGAAGGCAGTTTCCGTTACCAGGCAACTAAGTGCTGGAATAATATCCCGCCGCCTCTAAGATCATTAACTTCCAAATCAACGTTCAAAAAACTTTTAAAATAATTATTATTAGAAATCCAAAAAGAATCTTAGTTGTATTATAATATTTAATAAGTATGTATTTTATTTTATAAAATCTTCAACTTCTTTCCCATATACCTAATCCTTCATTTTGCGTTTCCCATGGTATCGTCCTCTAGCATATTTTGTTTATTTATTATTATGTTTGTGCTATCTGTACTATATAATATACCTACTTACTTAAGTGTGACGCGACCGTTTTGCTGCACGTACCCGCGAGAACCCACAGGCGGCAGCTGAAAATCAGTGCCTCGCTCTTGCAGTGAGATACGCGCTGAGCTTCTGCCTATTTGTATCACTGCGACACATAATCACAGCCTGACTGGTGTGTTTGTGTTAATTTCGTTGGTTTAATTATTGTATTGTATTGTGATGGTTCTTTGTTGGTACAAATAAAGTCTTTATCTATCTATCTATCTATCTTTATCTAATATCACTTACGCCATCGAGCAGAGTGTTCGCCAAGTGCCTCCTCGGATCCTTCCTGTGCGGGAACCTGAGGCCGCGCACTTTGAACACGCAGTTGTCTCTGTCTAACATGTACACCTCGTTGTCACCGTCTATGAGCATCATGTACCTGAAAGTTTTGTTCATTTAATTTATTTATTGTTTTTTGAACTATTTTTAGTCTATGCATTTCATTAAATCATGTTAATAGGCGATGCGGCTAGCAACCCATCACTATTTTGGTTTCGTTTCCCAACTTAAAACTCATTTTCATTGGTCTTTCTGGCAAGCATTCAAGGTGATTTCTGAAAGACACGCATGCGGGTAGCCTTTTTCACTAGTTTATGTAGCTGGAATTCGAGGTGCGAGATTTCCATAACGCATGCGGGAAGCCGTTTTCACTAGTCGATAGAGTAATGTACAGTCGATATGCAGCACTATATTTACCTTACACCGTCAGCTTTCCACGAGACCCTGTACGGCTTCTCGTGCAGTTTCCTAAGGTTCAGGGTGTCCATAGACACGGGTTGGGAGCCTGGAAACCCAGTTTTCTCCCACTCGCAGAACTGTTGCGCTTTCCTCTGCACTTCGCCCAGCCGCGGCTGTGTGTCGAATGGTTCCACGTTTCTCACCTACAAAAAATATGAATCGTTTGAGTTCCTTTCGATGGCCGGTATGATAGCGGCCAAACGACGAGAGAAAATTGACGAACAAAATTCACCTGCGCGATACAGGGGCACGGGGGGTATCGTCAATCACACTGAGATATTCACCTTTGGTGAATAAAAGAATTGAAATAAAAGTCAATATATTCATATATTCACCTTTATTTCTATTTCCGAAATGCACAGTACAGCTTGAGAAAAATAAACGCCTCGCTGCTGCAAGCAACCAAGTCTTTTCAAGCTATTCTATGCATTTGAAAGATAGAAATAAAGGTGACTATAGTTTGACAACAAAGTTTCAGATTCAATTGGCCCTTAGTCGTCATACCCCGCGCCCTTGTACCGCGTAGGCTAATATTTATATAAGGGGCCGCGAAGGCGAGTATCGCTCTATTCGTACCCGCCGCCCGCAAATCCCTCAAACCCTGTTAGTAGTTGACCCAATTGAGCTGATGTAGCTTCAAAAACCCATGTCTAAACATTTTTTTATCCAAAGCAAGTTAATCCACGTTATAGTACTCCAAACATTAATATTTATTTTGCTGTTTTCTTAGACGTTCCGGATCATTTTATAATGTTAAATAAGTATCTGATGAATGAACATCATACATACTGATTTAACAATGTCAAGACAATGGGCAAAGAGGAAAAGAGTTAACTCACCCCTGGCATAAAAGTAGCTTTTTTGTGTGTAGTTTCTCGCCTTCCCTTACGTTTCTGGCTAGAACACAAAAGAGATCATAATTGATTAGATATATATATTATCGTGTCAACATATAATAAACACTCTGACTTTTCATTGGTCTTGGAAAAAAATGTCGTATAGTAAAAACTCTATCCATATACGTAATCCAAATTGTGTATGACATAAGATAAAAATCGAGACCACGTAGTTACGCCCGTTTAAAACTGCCGCGTGACCCGATGAACCCCGCCCGGCTGGCCGGCGGCGCCTACTATTTAATCTCACAATTTTACTTCCGAGTTATCGTGAACATTTTTTGATCAGAATTTTTATTTTGTCTAGCTAATTAGGTCTTACTGACGATCCTTATGAAGTGGCCTTCGGCTCCAAAACCGATGAAAAATCACCGTGTATTAATCTGTGGTGTCAAATTAGACTTTGACATCGGCAAAATCATTGTTTTAAAAAGATAGAGCCGTAAAGTGAGAGAAGATTTAATGAGCCATGTAGAAAATATTGGCCGCCGAATATTCAGATATGCAATAGATATGTGAAAAGAATTTAATACTCACTTGGGCGTGTTATTTTTACTAGATTCAGTCTGAGAATTACTTGGCGTTTCGTCGTCATAGTCGATTTCATCGTCCTCTGCAAAAGGGTGACAATAAAATAACATTGTCGATAAAAATATGATTAAAATGCTCTAAAAATGCTGCTTTGACGTTGTCAAGGATGATAAGCGTGCTCAAGACGGTGTGAAATGAGTTCTCCCATTTAAATAGTAAAAGCAGGAAAGCGGACTTCGAGCTTCACAGCATTACACTGAGGATGCAAGTATACTATATTTTTTCTTTTCTTTACGGATAAATCACCCAGGTTGAGCTAGCCACAAAGTAAGTCCGAGATTTGTGTTATGGAATACTAACTGAACGATACTATATTTTATATTATAATAAATACATAAAACGTAGATAAATATCCAATCCAAAAATAAATTATGTAATGCAAATACTGGATTTGCTAAAGTAAAAGGGAGACCATTAACAGAAAATAAGAAACAATATTTTTTTTGGCAATTCTTATTTGTCGGTGGTGGCTATGCGAAGGCAGTGTGTCTGTGAGGCATGAGTTCCATCCTCACTAAGCATAGGCGCAGGTATGGCAGTAAATACAATCGGAATATCCTTTATGCCTACTACTACAAACGAAACTATACATCCGTGCACACGTCAATGTGTGTGTGTCCGCCTCCCAATACACGCGCAAGGCGAGTATGGTGGAGAGGTGCGGGAACAGGAAACGGGGACGCATACTACGCGTGACACTTACTACTTACACTAACTTATTAGATAGTCATTTTTCAAAACTAAAAACCGACTACACCCTATATTTTGTTAAAAATTCTATGGGACCATCTGACAAGGAAGACAAGCAAAGAATTTTCCAAATCAGATCAGGCGTCTTCGAATAATCAATAAACTATACACATATCAAAAAAAAATCGCGACGACTTGATAACCTCCTCCTTTTTAATAGTCGGTTTAAAAGACAGCAAATTATTATATTTTAAAAAAATTAAATGACATTTTAAATCATTACCATTACACCAGTCGGGCCTCATGGGAGCTGCCGGAGTGTCTTCTATATCGTCGTAACGCTTGTACAACTCTTGCAAGTAATCTTGCTTGTAAATACCTGGCGGTCTAAAATAAATATTTTCTTATTATAGGGATTTTCATAAAAAAAATATAATAAATATGAAATTTATAGCTATTTTACTGTGTATGTTTTTAGTAATATTTTATAGAAAATCTCAATCTTAATTATTGAAAAGAGGGAAAGGGACATAACATGTTTTTAACTAAAATAGCTTTAGCAAATGGTTGTTAATGTTTATGAATGTGAGTGTAAATCTCTAAAAAAAAGTCCCAGAACTGAAGTTTTATAATGACTATAGAATAGAATCCTGGGTTTTCCCATATGAATCAGTGGATTGCTCAACATTATGTGCTTTTGTTATTTGAACCCACATACCTCATCCTCGCGAATTCGTTGATAGCAGCCTCAACACTACAATCCAGTTGCTCAACCATATAGGACACCAATAAGAAACCTGTCCTGTTAAACCCATGGGTGCAATGCACCCCCACCACCTCCAGTGGATTCTGAGACAGGAACCTGGTTACGAGATCTATGAATAACCTGCAAAAATGTTTATAGTTAACACTTATTGTAATAAAATTCACCATACAAGCTTAACAAAGCTTATAAACATCAATAAGACCTCTCCAACCCATCTGGCCAGCATGAAGAGTGTAGGCCAAACCCTCTGTACCTATACTGTGGCAAAGGCTCCAGTAGAATAGTGTTGTGCTCCCGCAGTGGAGGCAAAAAGACCTGATGATGATGATTATAAACCAGCTGTGCCCCGCGATGTTACCCGCGCCTAAATTAGCTTATGTTTTAATCTAGGATGTCAGCTTCCTGCATACCAAATTTTATCAAAATTGGTCCATCCAGAAGTAATAAATGTGATACCAAAAAAAACCGTGCATTTTTAATAATGTGGTAGCAATTGGCTGTATGATATGTTATACTATAATTCAAATTACATCAATGAAATAAGCCAAGAATAACAAACTTAGTGTCTTCATTTTACTACAATAATGCCTGAATTTCTGAGCATGTTTCAGGAACTTTTTATTACAATGATCCAGTCCAGAGTCAAGTATTCTATATCTACGATGTGCTACATCATAGGTGGGGTGGGTAACATCATTAATTGTACCTGTAAAAAATTCTTACTATTTTTGACATAACTTTCAATAATATCACATAATGGTGAACATTCATGACTGAAAATTTATTCTCCCTTCAAGGGCCTGACACACTTTGATAAAGTGAGATAGTCTTATTGCAATTTCTAAAAGAAGAAAAAGAAAAGTCTGCCATTTTTTGTCCTTATTACCGACTGAGCATTTTTTCATGAATTGTGCCTATAACCCGACCATGAAAAACATAGGTCTTTCTCTTACACTTGGTCGCTTAGTAGCAAATCTATAACTACATGTATTTAATCTTTGGCTCCCTTAAAGCAATCAAGGACCAATACCAACCTTTAATTGAAACTTTTCAAGAATAAATACAGAATAGATTAAAGAGGTTCTAAAGCACTCATATACAGAGCCATAAAATAATTTAAAAATAAACTAACCTAGTTTGTTCTACTGTTGGAGTTTCCCCATGTCCTCGGCATTGTAACTTTATGTACTTACAATCCATGTTCTCTATTTCTTTCTTATCATAAAAACGATTTGTGTTTGTAAGATCTACCCAAAGGCCCAATTTTACCTGCAAAAGTAAAAAAAATTATTGTGCTTACACATAGCTAATATTTAGGGCATAAAATATAGAGAAACGACAATAAAACTGCCTATAACAATAATTTTATAAATGACAAGTCATCATTTTTCCACATCTAGGTTTAACTTCGTGTACTAATACAGCTATAGGCGCTGGATGCAAGCCGCTCTAGATCGGTCATTTTGGAAATCTTTGGGAGAGGCCTATGTCCCGCAGTGGACGTTATGCGGCTGAAATGATGATGACTAATACTGCAATGGACGAGTAAACTCACAAATAACTGAGTTGGACACTGATGTTAATTATAGAAAATTTGTGAATCGTGGTAAATACAAGAAAACGTAAGTAAAATCTAAGCAAAAATAGGAATGTTTACCTTCAAGCTTTTCATGTAAACAAATAGCATAGACGGAGTAAATCGGTTTTCTTCTGGTACTTTATCATTGAACTGATGTCCCAAAGGTGTCTTGAAGGCCAAGAATTTGTCTGCAATCAGACCAGTAGCCTTTCGGGGACACCTCAGCCACCTATTGGGTATTGGACCAGGATCCCTTTGCGCCATGATACGCCACGCAACTACAGACTAATTCTTTAAATATTGTCACTTTAAATTGATCAAATAATTAAATTAAAGATAGATTTGTTATTTCATATTGATAATTGTGTCCATTTGCTTTAATTTCGTTTTCACTTTTCGTTTTTTTCTTTCTGGCGTTGCGACTTTGCTGGCGATTGTGAAATAAATTGACAGTTGGTTGACGTTGACAGCAAACTTGCCATGACAAGTCCTATTAGACATAGACAAGATAGACTTTGACAAATTATAAATTATCAACGCAGCCGACGGCATCGCACGTGCCGCGCCGTGCCGTGCTGTGCCGTGCCGTGCGTGCTTGAGGCGTTTTCCAGTGAAAAAAAAATGAAGTTGAAAACATTGTCAAAAGATGGCGCATAAGAGTTTGAAATTGTTCTGTCAAAAATGAAAGAGGCCGTTTGGTTCAATACTTGTAGTAAATTTGTAATTAATTAAGAAATCTTGTATTTTGGTATTATTTAAGTAAAAAAATACATATTTACAAACAATAATATATTTTTAACTAAATTTAGAAAAAATAAAAATATTAAATATTCCAAAACGTAGTGATTATATTCTCTTTGATTCCAAAGACAAACGCTCACTATGAAAATTTTATATGAATTAGACATTGACAGATCTATTTATGTGATTGCTGGTGGCATCTATGTCACGTGAAGGAACTAATTTTTTTTTAAAGAAAACGCCTCATTCACACACACTCACACACCATGACCACACCGTCACACGATCGAATTTCACGATCACTTTAAATGCCGGATGAAAAAAGGCAGTACGGAGACCTATTTTTCAATGCGGGAGTCAGTCAAACGCAGCGAAGTACAAACAAAACGCGTAGTTTTCAAAGTCAAGAATCAAGATATCTAAGTAGGTAGGTACATACCATTTTATTAAATCCGTAACGCACGCCTAGCGCCTGTCTATTTGAACAATCTGGCACTTATATGTATGTATGTTTGTATGAAGATAACTAAAGTAACTTTGATCAGATTTCATGAAATTTTAGAATTTTATATTCGAACATAAGCCAAATCAGTCAAATCAAAGCACTCAAAGCTTTACCGAGGTATGGAGTTCGCAAGTTTACAGTTTGGGGCAAATTACTAATAAGTTTTTAAATTATTTGTTGTTTGTCCCAAGTGGACAATATATTAGATTTTTTTTTTGTTCATTTATTCGTTTGTTTATCTATTTGTTTGTTTATTTGTTTTTTTTACACATTAGCTTTAAGTTGCTCGTCTGTAACCTAATAAATAAATAAATACTTAAATAATGTATTTAGTGTATCTTTTTCTGACCTGAAATATATCTTTTTCCTTTAAACAAGCAATTCTTGTATATTTATTTATTTATAAATTTCTGTGATCTTGAAAACGGCTCTAACGATTTCGCTGAATATTGGGGTAAGGGAGTTTTTGGGGGTAAATAATCGATCTAGATTAGTCTTATATTTGGGAAAATGCGTGTTTTCCAGTTTTCATGCGTTTTTCTTTCCACGTAGAATATGGTCGCTATTTTCTTTGCGCCGGCCGCCATCCGTTTCGCTCAGCAGTTAAGGATGCGAACCGCTAAAAAGAGTGTTACGGGTTCGAATCCCACTCGGTGACTTTTGTTTTTTTTTTTTCGTTCTAATTTATATAATTATAATTTGTTATTTTGTATTGTTTTTAGACAAGTTTAAAAAAAATGTAGTTATTGTTTGAGATGTAACCGAGCAAAGCTCGGTCGCCCAGGTACTCATAGTATTACAAGGCATTAACCCAACAGGCACAAGTCCGAACCCTCCCAAATTAACAATCCAATGTTACATGAGGTCGCAGGTTTATTGAAAGAGCGAGCGAAGTTCTCAGTTTTTTTGAACAATCTGGCGACGTTTATATACACGGTGATTTTTCATTGGTTTTGGAGCCGAAGGCCACTTCATAAGGTTCATTAGTAATACCTAATTAGCTAGCCAAAATAAAAATTCAGAGCAAAAAAATGTTGACTAAATCTCGAAAGTAAAATCATGATATCCGCCCGTAGTACCGTAGTAGTACCGCCCGCGCTGCCGCCTGTGGTGCGATTTTTCAAAGGCGGAGTCACTAAACGAACGGTTTTTTGTATGGAAAAACCATTCGTTTAGGTGACTCCGCGTTTCAAAAATGGCACTTCTGGCCGCCCAAGGGAGTCATGGGTAGAGATGGGCATCTACCCGGGTATTTACCCACTCTTGGGTATTTACCCGATATGCACCGGGTATATACCCGTATCTACCCGTTTGGGTGGGTAGATTGGAATATTTATTTAAAAATTAGTGTGAGTCCACTATTTATGTGTAGAAATGTACAAAAAGGTTATATAATGTATAAAACAATGAATATCTCTAAAAGAAAAAACAACAAAGATTATAATCACTGATGCTATCCATATTAAATATACAGATGCAATCTTATATGTTATCTGATTGCTTATTTTAACATATAATTAGGTCTATTTACGTTTGCCAGCAAAAAATGTAAACGTAGACCTGTCAATTTGTATGTTCCCATACAACGGGTAGATACGGGTAAATACCCGGCATACTATTTTGTGGGATATGTTATAACAAGTTGAAGGAGCATCGAAGAACTAGTCAATACGAATATCTTTTGTTCGGAGACCAACCCCGAAATCAGTAGTTTTGGCTCTTGGATAAGCAGTCAAAGATACCTACTCTCTATACATGTATGAGGGTGCTCGTATATTGACATCGCATTAAATGTCTGATTGCTCATTTTAACATCTTATTAGGTCTACTTACGTTTGCCAGCAAAAAATGTAAACTTCGACCTGTTTATTTGTATGTTCCCATACAACGGGTAGATATGGGTAAATACCCAGCATACTATTTTGTGGGAAATGTTATAACAAGTTGATGGAGGATCGAAGAACTAGTCAATACGAATATCTTTTGTTCGGAGACCAACCCCGAAGTCAGTACTTTTGGCTCTTGAATAAGCAATCAAAGATACCAGCTCTCTATACATGTATGAGGGTGCTCGTATATTGACAACGCATTAAATGTCTGATTGCTCATTTTAACATCCTTATTAGGTCTACTTACGATTGCCAGCAGAAAGTGTAAACTTAGACCTGTTAATATGTATGTTTCCATACAACGGGTAGATACGGGTAAATACCCGGCATACTATTTTGTGGGAAATGTTATGACAAGTTGATGGGGGATCGAAGAACTCGTCTAAACGAATATCTTTTGTTCCTAGACCAACCCCGAAATCAGTAGTTTTGGCTCCTAAATTAGCAGTCAAAGATACCTAATCTCTATTCATGTATGGGGGTGCTCGTATATTGACATCGCATTTGATGTCTGATTGCTCATTTTAATATCTTATTAGGTCTACTTACGATTGCTAGCAAAAAGTGTAAACATAGACCTGTCAATTTGTATGTTCCCATACAACGGGTAGATACGGGTAAATACCCGGCATACTATTTTGTGGGAAATGTTATGACAAGTTGATGGGGGATCGAAGAACTCGTCTAAACGAATATCTTTTGTTCAGAGACAAACCCCGAAATCAATAGTTTTGGCTCTTAAATTAGCAGTCAAAGATACCTAATCTCTATACATGTATGAGGGTGCTCGTATATTGACATCGCATTTAATGTCTGATTGCACATTTTAACATCTAGTTAGGTCTACAAATATTTGCCAGCAAAAAATATAAAGTTAGACCTGTCAATTTGTATGTTCCCATACAACGGGTAGATACGGGTAAATACCCGGCATACTATTTTGTGGGCAATGTTATGACAAGTTGATGGGGGATCGAAGAACTCGTCTAAACGAATATCTTTTGTTCCGAGACCAACCCCGAAATCAGTAGTTTTGGCTCTTGGATGAGCAGTCAAAGATTCCTAATCTCTATACACGTATGAGGGTGCTCGTATATTGACATCGCATTTGATGTCTGATTGCACATTTTAACATCTATATAGGTCTTAAAATATTTGCCAGCAAAAAATATAAAGTTAGACCTGTCAATTTGTATGTTCCCATACAACGGGTAGATACGGGTAAATACCCGGCATACTATTTTGTGGGAAATGTTATGACAAGTTGATGGGGGATCAAAGAACTCGTCTAAACGAACATCTTTTGTTCGGAGACCAACCCTGGAATCAGTAGTTTTGGCTCTTGAATGAGCAGTCAAAGATACCTACTCTCTATACATGTATGAGGGTGCTCGTATATTGGCATCGCATTTGATGTCTGATTGCTCATTTTAACGTCTTATTAGGTCTTCTTACGTTTGCCAGCAAAAAATGTAAACTTAGACCTATAAATTTGTATGTTCCCATACAACGGGTAGATACGGGTAAATACCCGGCATACTATTTTGAGAGAAATGTTATGACAAGTTGATAGGGGATCGAAGAACTCGTCTAAACGAATATCTTTTGTTCAGAGACCAACCCCGAAATCAGTAGTTTTGGCTCTTTAATGAGCAGTCAAAGATACCTACTCTCTATACATGTATGAGGGTGCTCGTATATTGACATCGCATTTGATGTCTGATTACACATTTTAACATCTAGTTAGGGCTACAAATATTTGTCAGCAAAAAATATAAAGTTAGACCTGTCAATTTGTATGATCCCATACAACGGGTAGATACGGGTAAATACCCGGCATACTATTTTGTGGGAAATGTTATGACAAGTTGATGGGGGATCGAAGAACTCGTCTAAACGAATATCTTTTGTTCCTAGACCAACCCCGAAATCAGTGGTTTTGGCTCCTAAATTAGCAGTCAAAGATACCTAATCTCTATTCATGTATGGGGGTGCTCGTATATTGACATCGCATTTGATGTCTGATTGCTCATTTTAATATCTTATTAGGTCTACTTACGATTGCTAGCAAAAAGTGTAAACATAGACCTGTCAATTTGTATGTTCCCATACAACGGGTAGATACGGGTAAATACCCGGCATACTATTTTGTGGGAAATGTTATGACAAATTGATAGCGGATCGAAGAACTCGTCTAAACGAATATCTTTTGTTCCGAGACCAACCCCGAAATCAGTAGTTTTGGCTCTTGGATGAGCAGTCAAAGATTCCTAATCTCTATACACGTATGAGGGTGCTCGTATATTGACATCGCATTTGATGTCTGATTGCACATTTTAACATCTATATAGGTCTTAAAATATTTGCCAGCAAAAAATATAAAGTTAGACCTGTCAATTTGTATGTTCCCATACAACGGGTAGATACGGGTAAATACCCGGCATACTATTTTGTGGGAAATGTTATGACAAGTTGATGGGGGATCAAAGAACTCGTCTAAACGAACATCTTTTGTTCGGAGACCAACCCTGGAATCAGTAGTTTTGGCTCTTGAATGAGCAGTCAAAGATACCTACTCTCTATACATGTATTTTACATTTTTTGCCAGCAAAAAATGTAAACTTAGACCTATAAATTTGTATGTTCCCATACAACGGGTAGATACGGGTAAATACCCGGCATACTATTTTGAGAATAATGTTATGACAAGTTGATGGGGGATCGAAGAACTCGTCTAAACGAATATCTTTTGTTCAGAGACCAACCCCGAAATCAGTAGTTTTGGCTCTTTAATGAGCAGTCAAAGATACCTACTCTCTATACATGTATGAGGGTGCTCGTATATTGACATCGCATTTGATGTCTGATTACACATTTTAACATCTAGTTAGGGCTACAAATATTTGTCAGCAAAAAATATAAAGTTAGACCTGTCAATTTGTATGATCCCATACAACGGGTAGATACGGGTAAATACCCGGCATACTATTTTGTGGGAAATGTTATGACAAGTTGATGGGGGATCGAAGAACTCGTCTAAACGAATATCTTTTGTTCCTAGACCAACCCCGAAATCAGTGGTTTTGGCTCCTAAATTAGCAGTCAAAGATACCTAATCTCTATTCATGTATGGGGGTGCTCGTATATTGACATCGCATTTGATGTCTGATTGCTCATTTTAATATCTTATTAGGTCTACTTACGATTGCTAGCAAAAAGTGTAAACATAGACCTGTCAATTTGTATGTTCCCATACAACGGGTAGATACGGGTAAATACCCGGCATACTATTTTGTGGGATATGTTATAACAAGTTGATAGCGGATCGAAGAACTCGTCTAAACGAATATCTTTTGTTCAGAGACCAACCCCGAAATCAGTAGTTTTGGCTCCTAAATTAGCAGTCAAAGATACCTAATCTCTATTCAATATTCATGTATGGGGGTGCTCGTATATTGACATCGCATTTGATGTCTGATTGCTCATTTTAATATCTTATAAGGTCTACTTACGATTGCCAGCAAAAAGTGTAAACATAGACCTGTCAATTTGTATGTTCCCATACAACGGGTAGATACGGGTAAATACCCGGCATACTATTTTGTGGGAAATGTTATGACAAGTTGATGGGGGATCGAAAACCTCATCTAAACGAATATCTTTTGTTCCGAGACCAACCCCGAAATCAGTAGTTTTGGCTCTTAAATTAGCAGTCAAAGATACCTAATCTCTATTCATGTATGGGGGTGCTCGTATATTGACATCGCATTTGATGTCTGATTGCTCATTTTAATATCTTATTAGGTCTACTTACGATTGCTAGCAAAAAGTGTAAACATAGACCTGTCAATTTGTATGTTCCCATACAACGGGTAGATACGGGTAAATACCCGGCATACTATTTTGTGGGAAATGTTATGACAAATTGATAGCGGATCGAAGAACTCGTCTAAACGAATATCTTTTGTTCAGAGACCAACCCCGAAATCAGTAGTTTTGGCTCCTAAATTAGCAGTCAAAGATACCTAATCTCTATTCAATATTCATGTATGGGGGTGCTCGTATATTGACATCGCATTTGATGTCTGATTGCTCATTTTAATATCTTATAAGGTCTACTTACGATTGCCAGCAAAAAGTGTAAACATAGACCTGTCAATTTGTATGTTCCCATACAACGGGTAGATACGGGTAAATACCCGGCATACTATTTTGTGGGAAATGTTATGACAAGTTGATGGGGGATCGAAGACCTCATCTAAACGAATATCTTTTGTTCCGAGACCAACCCCGAAATCAGTAGTTTTGGCTCCTAAATTAGCAGTCAAAGATACCTAATCTCTATTCAATATTCATGTATGGGGGTGCTCGTATATTGACATCGCATTTGATGTCTGATTGCTCATTTTAAAATCTTATTAGGTCTTCTTACGATTGCCAGCAAAAAGTGTAAACATAGACCTGTCAATTTGTATGTTCCCATACAACGGGTAGATACGGGTAAATACCCGGCATACTATTTTGTGGGAAATGTTATGACAAGTTGATGGGGGATCGAAGAACTCGTCTAAACGAATATCTTTTGTTTCAAGACCAACCCCAAAATCAGTAATTTTGGCTCCTAAATTAGCAGTCAAAGATACCTAATCTCTATTCATGTATGGGGGTGCTCGTATATTGACATCGCATTTGATGTCTGATTACTCATTTTAATATCTTATTAGGTCTACTTACGATTGCCAGCAAAAAGTGTAAACATAGACCTGTCAATTTGTATGTTCCCATACAACGGGTAGATACGGGTAAATACCCGGCATACTATTTTGTGGGAAATGGTATAACAAGTTGATGGAGGATCGAAGAACTAGTCAATACGAATATCTTTTGTTCGGAGACCAACCCCAAAATCAGTAGTTTTGGCTCTTGAATGAGCAGTCAAAGATACCTACTCTCTATACATGTATGAGGGTGCTGCTCGTATATTGACAACGCATTAAATGTCTGATTGCTCATTTTAACATCCTTATTAGGTCTACTTACGTTTGTCAGCAAAAAGTGTAAACTAAGACCTGTTTATTTGTATGTTCCCATACAACGGGTAGATATGGGTAAATACCCAGCATACTATTTTGTGGGAAATGTTATAACAAGTTGATGGAGGATCGAAGAACTAGTCAATACGAATATCTTTTGTTCGGAGACCAACCCCGAAGTCAGTAGTTTTGGCTCTTGAATGAGCAATCAAAGATATTTACTCTCTATACATGTATGAGGGTGCTCGTATATTGACAACGCATTAAATGTCTGTTTGCTCATTTTAACATCCTTATTAGGTCTACTTACGATTGCCAGCAGAAAGTGTAAACTTAGACCTGTCAATTTGTATGTTCCCATACAACGGGTAGATACGGGTAAATACCCGGCATACTATTTTGTGGGAAATGTTATGACAAGTTGATGGGGGATCAAAGAACTCGTCTAAACGAACATCTTTTGTTCGGAGACCAACCCTGGAATCAGTAGTTTTGGCTCTTGAATGAGCAGTCAAAGATACCTACTCTCTATACATGTATGAGGGTGCTCGTATATTGGCATCGCATTTGATGTCTGATTGCTCATTTTAACGTCTTATTAGGTCTTCTTACGTTTGCCAGCAAAAAATGTAAACTTAGACCTATAAATTTGTATGTTCCCATACAACGGGTAGATACGGGTAAATACCCGGCATACTATTTTGAGAGAAATGTTATGACAAGTTGATGGGGGATCGAAGAACTCGTCTAAACGAATATCTTTTGTTCAGAGACCAACCCCGAAATCAGTAGTTTTGGCTCTTTAATGAGCAGTCAAAGATACCTACTCTCTATACATGTATGAGGGTGCTCGTATATTGACATCGCATTTGATGTCTGATTGCACATTTTAACATCTAGTTAGGTCTACAAATATTTGCCAGCAAAAAATATAAAGTTAGACCTGTCAATTTGTATGTTCCCATACAACGGGTAGATACGGGTAAATACCCGGCATACTATTTTGTGGGAAATGTTATGACAAGTTGATGGGGGATCGAAGAACTCGTCTAAACGAATATCTTTTGTTCAGAGACAAACCCCGAAATCAATAGTTTTGGCTCTTAAATTAGCAGTCAAAGATACCTAATCTCTATACATGTATGAGGGTGCTCGTATATTGACATCGCATTTGATGTCTGATTGCACATTTTAACATCTTGTTAGGTCTACAAATATTTGCCAGCAAAAAATATAAAGTTAGACCTGTCAATTTGTATGTTCCCATACAACGGGTAGATACGGGTAAATACCCGGCATACTATTTTGTGGGAAATGTTATGACAAGTTGATGGGGGATCGAAGAACTCGTCTAAACGAATATCTTTTGTTCCGAGACCAACCCCGAAATCAGTAGTTTTGGCTCCTGGATGAGCAGTCAAAGATTCCTAATCTCTATACACGTATGAGGGTGCTCGTATATTGACATCGCATTTGATATCTGATTGCACACTTTAACATCTACTTAAGTCTAAAAATATTTTCCAGCAAAAAATATAAAGTTAGACCTGTCAATTTGTATGTTCCCATACAACGGGTAGATACGGGTAAATACCCGGCATACTATTTTGTGGGAAATGTTATGACAAGTTGATGGGGGATCGAAGAACTCATCTAAACGAATATCTTTTGTTCCGAGACCAACCCCAAAATCAGTAGTTTTGGCTCTTAAATTAGCAGTCAAAGATACCTAATCTCTAAACATGTATGAGGGTGCTCGTATATTGACATCGCATTTGATGTCTGATTGCACATTTTAACATCTAGTTAGGTCTACAAATATTTGCCAGCAAAAATATAAAGTTAGACCTGTCAATTTGTATGTTCCCATACAACGGGTAGATACGGGTAAATACCCGGCATACTATTTTGTGGGAAATGTTATGACAAGTTGATGGGGGATCGAAGAACTCGTCTAAACGAATATCTTTTGTTCCGAGACCAACCCCGAAATCAGTAGTTTTGGCTCCTGGATGAGCAGTCAAAGATTTCTAATCTCTATACACGTATGAGGGTGCTCGTATATTGACATCGCATTTGATGTCTGATTGCACACTTTAACATCTACTTAAGTCTAAAAATATTTTCCAGCAAAAAATATAAAGTTAGACCTGTCAATTTGTATGTTCCCATACAACGGGTAGATACGGGTAAATACCCGGCATACTATTTTGTGGGAAATGTAGTAATAAGTTGATGGAGAATAAAAGAACTCGTTGATACGAATATCTTTTATTCCGCGACCAACCCCGAAATCCTTAGTTTAGGATCTTAAATTAGCAGTCAAAGATACCTAATCTCTATATATGTATGAGGGTGCTCGTATATTGACATCGCATTTGATGTCTGATTGCACACTTTAACATCTACTTAAGTCTAAAAATATTTGCCAGCAAAAAATATAAAGTTAGACCTGTCAATTTGTATGTTCCCATACAACGGGTAGATACGGGTAAATACCCGGCATACTATTTTGTGGGAAATGTTATGACAAGTTGATGGGAGATCGAAGAAATCGTCTAAACGAATATCTTTTGTTCCGAGACCAACCCCGAAATCAGTAGTTTTTGCTCTTAAATTAGCAGTCAAAGATACCTAATCTCTATACATGTATGAGGGTGCTCGTATATTGACATCGCATTTGATGTCTGATTGCACATTTTAACATCTAGTTAGGTCTACAAATATTTGCCAGCAAAAAATATAAAGTTAGACCTGTCAATTTGTATGTTCCCATACAACGTGTAGATACGGGTAAATACCCGGCATACTATTTTGTGGGAAATGTTATGACAAGTTGATGGGGGATCGAAGAACTCGTCTAAACAAATATCTTTTGTTCCGAGACCAACCCCGAAATCAGTAGTTAAGGCTCTTGGATGAGCAGTCAAAGATACCTAATTTCTATACATGTTTGAGGGTGCCCATATATTGACATCGCATTTTATATCTACTTACTCATTTAACCACTTTTAAGTATGTCTTTGCGCACCTCCCAACAAAAAAATGATAATAAATCAAAAAAGCCTATTATCAAAGTATGATTAGTATGGTGATTTCATATATTTTAATTTCAGATTTGACGTCTACCTGCATTTTAAGCATATTACAGCGCTTGCACACACTTTCGGACACGAATTGCGAAGTTATTACTCATAAAATTCAATCTACCCACCAAATGGGTAGATACGGGTATATACCGGGTATTTACCCAATCTACCGGGTATATTCCCAAATGGGTAGATTGGGTATTTACCCACCGCCCATCTCTAGTCATGGGAGTTCACGCGACAGTTTAAAGACGGACGTAACGTACGTAACTATGTTGTCTCGATCGAAAATCATTTACACAACTTTTTTATCTTATGTTATACACAAATTAGGATAACGTATATGGATAGAGAATTGTTTCTACCATACGATTTTTTTCCAAAACCAATTTAATTCATCCTGCCTAGAGATGGGCATCTACCCGGGTATTTACCCACGCTCGGGTATTTACCCGATATGCACCGGGTATATACCCGTATCTACCCGTTTGGGTGGGTAGATTGGAATATTTATTTAAAAATTTGTGTGAGTCCACTATTTATGTGTAGAAATGTACAAAAAGGTTATATAATGTATAAAACAATGAATATCTTTAAAAGAAAAAAATATCAAAGATTAAAATCACTGATGCTTTCCATATTAAATATACAGATGCCATCTTATTTGTTATCTGATTACTTATTTTAACATATAATTAGGTCTACTTACGTTTGCCAGCAAAAAATGTAAACAAAGACCTGTCAATTTGTATGTTTCCATACAACGGGTAGATACGGGTAAATACCTGGCATACTATTTTGTGGGAAATGTTATAACAAGTTGATGGGGGATCGAAGAACTCATCTATACGAATATCTTTTGTTCCGAGACCCACCCCGAAATCAGTAGTTTTGGCTCTTGGATAAGCAGTCCAAGATACCTACTCTCTATACATGTATGAGGGTGCTCGTATATTGACATCGCATTTGATGTCTGATTGCTCATTTTAACATCTTATTAGGTCTTCTTACGTTTGCCAGCAAAAAGTGTAATCTTAGACCTGTTAATTTGTATGTTTCCATACAACGGGTAGATACGGGTAAATACCCGGCATACTATTTTGTGGGAAATGTTATGACAAGTTAATGGGGGATCAAAGAACTCATCTATACAAATATCTTTTGTTCCGAGACCAACCCCGAAATCAGTAGTTTTGGCTCTTGGATAAGCAGTCAAAAATACCTACTCTCTATACATGTATGAGGGTGCTCGTATATTAACATCGCATTTGATGTCTGATTGCTCATTTTAACATCTTATTAGGTCTACTTACGTTTGCCAGCAAAAAGTGTAATCTTAGACCTGTTAATTTGTATGTTTCCATACAACGGGTAGATACGGGTAAATACCCGGCATACTATTTTGTGGGAAATGTTATGACAAGTTGATGGGGGATCAAAGAATTCGTCTAAACGAATATCTTTTGTTCCGAGACCAACCCCGAAATCAGCAGTTTTGGCTCTTAAATTAGCAGTCAAAGATACCTAATCTCTATACATGTATGAGGGTGCTCGTATATTGACATCGCATTTGATGTCTGATTGCACATTTTAACATCTAGTTAGGTCTACAAATATTTGCCAGCAAAAAATATAAAGTTAGATCTGTCAATTTGTATGTTCCCATACAACGGGTAGATACGGGTAAATACCCGGCATACTATTTTGTGGGAAATGTTATGACAAGTTGATGGATGATCGAAGAACTCGTCTAAACGAATATCTTTTGTTCCGAGACCAACCCCGAACTCAGTAGTTTTGGCTCTTAAATTAGCAGTCAAAGATACCTTATCTCTGTACATGTATGACGGTGCTCGTATATTGACATCGCATTTGAGGTCTGATTGCACATTTTAACATCTAGTTAGGTCTACAAATATTTGCCAGCAAAAAATATAAAGTTAGACCTGTCCATTTGTATGTTCCCATACAACGGGTAGATACGGGTAAATACCCGGCATACTATTTTGTGGGGAAGGTTATGACAAGTTGATGAGGGAACGAAGAACTCGTCTAAACGAATATCTTTTGTTCCGAGACCAACCCCGAAATCAGTAGTTTTGGCTCTTAAATTAGCAGTCAAAGATACCTAATCTATATACATGTATGAGGTTGCTCGTATATTGACATCGCATTTGATGTCTGATTGCTCATTTTAACATCTTATTAGGTCTACTTACGTTTGCCAGCAAAAAGTGTAATCTTAAACCTGTTAATTTGTATGTTTCCATACAACGGGTAGATACGGGTAAATACCCGGCATACTATTTTGTGGGAAATGTTATGACAAGTTGATGGGGGATCAAAGAATTCGTCCAAACGAATATCTTTTGTTCCGAGACCAACCCCGAAATCAGCAGTTTTGGCTCTTAAATTAGCAGTCAAAGATACCTAATCTCTATACATGTATGAGGGTGCTCGTATATTGACATCGCAGTTGATGTCTGATTGCACATTTTAACATCTAGTTAGGTCTAAAAATATTTGCCAGTAAAAAATATAAAGTTAGACCTGTCAATTTGTATGTTCCCATACAACGGGTAGATACGGGTACATACCCAGCATACTATTTTGTGGGAAATGTTATGACAAGTCGATGGAGGATCGAAGAACTCGTCTAAACGAATATCTTTTGTTCCGAGTTCAACCCCGAACTCAGTAGTTTAGGCTCTTGAATTAGCAGTCAAAGATACCTAATCTATATACATGTATGAGGGTGCTCGTATATTGACATCGCATTTGATGTCTGATTGCTTATTTTCACATCTTATTATGTCTTCTTACGTTTGCCAGCAAAAAGTGTAATCTTAGACCTGTTAATTTGTATGTTTCCATACAACGGGTAGATACGGGTAAATACCCGGCATACTATTTTGTGGGAAATGTTATGACAAGTTGATGGAGGGTCGAAGAACTCGTCTAAACGAATATCTTTTGTTCCGAGACCAACCCCGAAATCAGTAGTTTTGGCTCTTAAATTAGCAGTCAAAGATACCTAATCTCTATACATGTATGAGGGTGCTCGTATATTGACATCGCATTTGATTTCTGATTGCACATTTTAACAACTAGTTAGCTCTAAAAATATTTGCCAGCAAAAAGTGTAATCTTAGACCTGTTAATTTGTATGTTTCCATACACCGGGTAGATACGGGTAAATACCCGGCATACTATTTTGTGGAAAATGTTATGACAAGTTGATGGGGGATCGAAGAACTCGTCTATACGAATATCTTTTGTTTCGAGGCCAACCCCGAAATCCTTAGTTTTGGCTCTTATATTAGCAGTCAAAGATACCTAATATCTATACATGTATGAGGGTGCTCGTATATTGACATCGCATTTGATGTCTGATTGCACATTTTAACATCTAGTTAGGTCTTAAAATATTTGCCAGCAAAAAATATAAAGTTAGACCTGTCAATTTGTATGTTTCCATACAACGGGTAGATACGGGTAAATACCCGGCATACTATTTTGCGGGAAATGTTATGACAAGTTGATGGGGGATCGAAGAACTCGTCTAAACGAATATCTTTTGTTCCGAGACCAACCCCGAACTCAGTAGGTTAAGCTCTTGAATTAGCAGTCAAAGATACCTAATCTCTATACATGTATGAGGGTGCTCGTATATTGACATCGCATTTGATGTCTGATTGCTCATTTTCACATCTTATTAGGTCTTCTTACGTTTGCCAGCAAATAATGTAAATTTTGACCTGTTACTTTGTATGTTTTCATACAACGGGTAGATACGGGTAAATACCCGGCATACTATTTTGTGGGAAATGTTATGACAAGTTGATGGGGTATCCAAGAACTCGTCTATACGAATATCTTTTGTTCCGAGACCAACCCTGAAATCAGTAGTTTTGGCTCTCGGATGAGCAGTCAAAGATACCTACTCTCTATACATGTATGAGGGTGCCCATCTATTGACATCGCATTTTATATCTCCTTACTCATTTAACCACTTTTAAGTATGTCTTTGCGCACTTCCCAACAAAAAAAATGATAATAAATCAAAAAAGCCTATTAACAAAGTATGATTAGTATGGTGGTTTCATATACTTTAATTTCAGATTTGACGTCTACCTGCATTTTAAGCATATTACAGCGCTTGCACACACTTTCCGACACGAATTGCGAGGTAATTACTCATAAAATTCAATCTACCCACCAAATGGGTAGATACGGGTATATACCGGGTATTTACCCAATCTACCGGGTATATTCTCAAATGGGTAGATTGGGTATTTACCCGCCGCCCATCTCTAATCCTGCCTGTATGTGTACGTTTGTTCGATAATAAATCGAGTTTATAGACCAGAGCTTCGTGAAATTTGTTGAACTTGTAGGTGTAGAATTTTTAAATTTGAACATGAGCTAAATCTGTCGAATCGAGGGTTTCAAACTTTTGGGGTTCGCGAGTTCACAATTATTAAGGGCAAGTTATTCTTAAATGCCTAATGAAGTAACATCTTTTGCATTTTAGCTTGGAGTGGTAATGGCGATATGGTGGGCCTAGCAAAGCCGTCGAGCGAACCACTCAGTCAGATGAATAAACGCAGCAATAAACTTTGAGAGATTTTTTAAATTGAATGAATTATATTTATTTTTGGCTTTTGACAGTAATGACAACAAAAAAATATGAATGAAATATGGCTGACTCTCTCTACTTTTAATACACTAGACAAGGAGAAAAATATAAAATGTTTTTATGTTGGCTACACTTGAAGTTGGTAACTGCCAAAGCGAGCCTGCCATTTTGTAAGATAGAAGGGAGATAAAAAATAGTTTTATGGTGTTAAAATTAAACAAAAACTCCGTTGCCATTTTTCTTAAGGCCCAAAACAAATGTTTAAATGGACGCATCGTCCATTATAACTCAGGTGTCTCGTGATGACGAGCAATTAAACAATTATGGATCCGACAGAGGTAAATCTAAACCGTATTACACCTGTTACCTACTGGCATCAAATTAGAGCGTAGGTATAGTGTTACCTCCTCATGATTCGTAAATATTTGTTGATCGTGATCGAAGTTAAATCAGTGGATTATTGAAGGTTTCGTGTGTTAAGATTGTGTTTCTCATGAGTGCGAGGCCCGAGGTAAACACTTGGACCGTGTGAACGCGATAACATTCCTGGCAGCAACCTTGAGAGCTTGTCTTTCCTTACACCAGTCCCACATAGAGTGACAATTGGGCTTCCGCGTTGTGGTGTAGTGTTGAAGTGTTGTTGATGATGATATGTCTGTTTTAGGGTCATCCCCTGGCGGGCAGCATAACGATGGGGACGGCACACCAGTGTCAGGGTCTACTCCCTTGGGGAGTAAAAAGTCGAGTGGTGGAGGTGGTTTCCTGCGTTCGCTGCTATGTTGCTGGCGAGGCGGGAGAGGCAAGGGTCCGCCCGGTGGAAGCAATACGAACAGCATCGATGGCCGGGCTTCCCCGCCACTGCTGGTTATGGCAGACCATGCCCCCCGACCGCTGCTACCACCAGTGAGACACCAGGATATGCATAAAAAGTGTATGGTGATTGATCTTGATGAAACATTAGTGCACAGCTCCTTCAAGGTAAGTCCTCTTGAATATCTATTACTTATTAGCCATAAATGATCAGCTAAAGTATGCTTTTGATAATTAGCATTGATTGTTTTATGCAGATGTTATGTCAACAATTTGAGAATGTTTTTGATATGCTCATCTCTCTCATTCATGCATACATACATAGTAGGTTGTCCTACCAACATTGTGAGGACAAGTGTGAAGAATCTAGAGGAAAATAAATAGATAACAGACACATTAAAATACCACTGAGCTTTACCTACCTTATTCTTGTCAGGCCCATA
The DNA here is from genome assembly GCA_963555685.1 of Acrobasis consociella. NCBI lineage: Eukaryota > Metazoa > Arthropoda > Insecta > Lepidoptera > Pyralidae > Acrobasis > Acrobasis consociella. The sequence continues at coordinate 5,390,776 of OY743106.1, forward strand.
TTTTTTTTAAGGTTGCTATGCTATGTAAATATAAAGTACCTATCTTTTTCCAGTCCTTGTGACCTATTTGAAACAAATTTGTGGCTAACCACAAATTATTTTTACATTTAGGTACTAAAGTAAAACAATTATCAATGTGACATAGAAAGTATCACACACATAGAGAATAAGGCCATCATGTGTCCCACTGCTGGGCAAAGGCAAAATAAATAATAGAAAATGAAGATCCATTTAAATACTATATCATCAATATGGTGATTGATACTCTCTAATATAAGGAAATATATCATCAATATGGTGATTATGTTCAAATCCTCTCTAATATAAGGAAAAGCCATTGGTCCAGCTCTGGACTGATATGCTACAAAGAATATTTATTTAAAAACTTTATTGAGCCAAAAGCTACAATAGTTGGACCTAATGCTAAAGCATTCTCTGTCTGTCAACCTCTAGAAAAAGAAAAACATAAGTATGTTTTTGTCTTAATAACTAAATAACAGATAATATAATTTTAGTAGTCATTCATGTATGTTATGCCACTTGTAGTTAGTCACCCATCCAAGTGTGGATCACACCTGGTGTCGCTTACTTACGTCCAAGCTTCCAAAGGCATGTATAAGCCGTTGGTCCCAGCTGTCATCGTTGTATGGCAGTCGTCATGCTAAATCTGACTTAGCATGCCTTTAGGCAGCCTTAAAATCTGACACCAGTGTTGGCCACTTACACACATGTTAAACAAACAAACAATTGTGTATGTTCTATTTAAATAGTGTTGAACATCTCTATTTACAGACTCCATAGAGAGGGCACTTGACAGGTTAAATATATTCTTTCATTGTTTTTTTTTTAACCTATATGTCCCAATTCTGGCAATAGGTCATCGCCATCTCCTTCTAAATATCTTAATTGTGTGCTAAATCCAACCATTTCTTCATAAACTGTTGTATGTTGTTTGTATGTATCACACAAACGCTTCGTTGGCCTACCACTCTTCCAGATACTTTCTTTGACCACTTTTTACCAAAGTTTTTCACCTATCTGGATACGATTGGCAAATTACACTTTAGGCACAGAATTAATATAAGAATTACATACAGAACTAAAGCTCTTGGGGTACCGCCCAATATGCATCCCTGCATTTCTCCGCTGTTCTCTCCTTGTTGAATATGTTGAGGGGGGAACACACACGCATTGATGTGTGCATGGATGTATAGTTTCGTTTGCAGAAGTATGCATAAACAACACTCCGCTTCTATAAAGTGCCATACCTGTGCTTTAGGTAAGCAGCTTTATGTCTCACATATTCAATTTAAAAAGATTAATAATGCAGGAATATTAAATTAATTTCAGTCATTAGGTGCACAGCCTCTTGAGACTGTGAAGCTACTCATGTTTTTATAGACATGATGAGTCATTCATGCTAGTTAAAAACAATCAGACAATACACAATTATGTTGGTCTGTCTTTATTATGTGATTGCAGCTACACTGAAATCATCTTTATAGCTGTAATCTGTCTAAGTAACACATAGACAAAGGAAGGAATCACTGTGCAAGGGGAGCGAAATAGATAATTTTGATATAGATGAAATCCGTAAATGTTTTCCAAATACACCAGAGCCCAAAAAATTTAATGATAATCATAAATGGACAATCGTTCCGCAAGTTGATATTGCATTCTGTCTATCTGCTAATCCTTGTTTTTCTTTATCCACTTTTGTGATGCCTTTCATACTTTTTTACATGATTATGTGAGAGAGAAGAAAACTTTAGCTACTTTTCCCGAATGGGCGTAAAACTATCTATAACTAGGAGTCTTGTAATGGTGATGGGGCTGGCAACTAATCACAATTTTTATAGACCCCACCATCACACCAAATGTGATCTTCAGGTCTTGGGATCCTTGTCTCTCTCCAACCTGTAATCAGTTTTGAGTTTTCACTCCACATGTTTTCAAAACTTTATGTAGCTCATACATATTATATAGGTACTTCCTTATCAGTGGTTATATTGTTATCTACTTTTAATATGCAAATTATGCATATTCTGTCTAGTCATACATGTTGCAAATCGTTTTATGAGTGTAGAATAACTACATTTTGAAATCTTATTAAAATAAATAAATCCCTTGGATACATTTTATTTGCATATTTACTTTGGTAATAAATTAATTATATACTACCAAATGGAAGCCTTAGCCTTAGCAGTGTGGATACTTCCGTTGTTTTTTTACGATATTTGGGGTGAATATCTGCTTTATGATTTTTGTAAACTATAATGAAGACTGAAAGTTAATTAGTTGCTTATTCATATTTTACCTTATCTTCATACTTATTGATAAAATTGGTGTCGATTTGTCGAACTTCCTATAATGCATCATGCAATGACTGTCATCTAGCGACACCGTAATTATTCGCTAGTTAACTACCTCACGATTTTCCTTAATCGGAAGCAAGTGGTGGTAAAATGATTATGCTTGAGTAAAAACTCAGGTGCAATTCGCGCGTGAAGATCGAACTCATCGTGTCTCACAGGATATTATAAATACTAGTACTCACATCGTTAAAACAGTGCCATTTTGAAACGCGGAGTCACCTAAACGAATGGTTTTTCCATACAAAAAACCGTTCGTTTAGCGTTTCAAAAATGGCACCATAGCCTAAAGAGCTTGCCCACCTCCGCTTCTAACTTTTTCTTAAACAGTATTAATCTTTAGCATTGATTAACATACATATGGCATATTATGAGCTTTCAAATGTCGACAGTGCGAAAACTTGTAGCAATCAATTTTATTCGTCACTCACCCGTATGTTTTGAGTGGAGATAGTTTATCGCACTGATAAAGATATCGTTATCTCGATAACCTTGGAAAAGCATCCGATTAACACCAGACGAGACTTATTTTGCATTATATTAACTATAATTATTAAAAATATCCTATAAATTAATAAGTATATAGAGACAGACACACAGATTGAGTTAGCCCCAAAAAGTTTAAACTTGTATTATGGGATACTAACTTAACGATACTATATTTTATGATGAACACCCAAGACCTAGAAAATTTGAAAGAGGCATATTTCCCAAGTTGCCTTGACTGGATCGAACCCAAAACCACGGACTAGCGTGTTGAATATTACGCCAAAAAAAAACTGGTTTTGATGATGAAGAAAAATGGTTTCCCTAATGGTCTTGACATACACTACTTTCCTGTCAATCTCTCTATACATTTTGCGAATATTAATCTTGTAGGTATATCATAGATTGGCACTTAACCAATATTATACGTACAGGTATATCAGAGACTGGCCCATAACTGTAGAAAATGGCTCGAAAATTGGTCTACGCCCAGCAGTGGGTTAATGTGGGCTGAGTGAGAATGATGATGGTGATGACGAGGTTCACTGACTTATTTGTAAACCTTTAGACGTATTGCTAAAGGCTTTTTTGTAATGCCGCTTTAACGAAGTTTTCGAACGAAACGATACTCGAATGGCCTTGGATTTCCTCGGATTATCGCAACCCGCGTTTTTGTTAATCGCAAATTAGGTAATAATATGTAACGTGGCTATTATGTCAGTAACCCGCCGACGCGACCTGAGATGTTATCGTGAACAATTTGTAACGTTTACTTAATAATGTTTTGAGAAATAACGTGGGTAAGAATATATTTTTTATCATTTTTAAATAATGTTTTGAAAAAAAAGGGGAATAATGATATTTTTTATAATTTTTTGTTTAAAACGTCGTTTTTTTTGTCCAAAAAAATTAGGCATTGTTAAGCAAATACGCATTGAAGCGTTTGTTTTCTTTTTTTAGATAACAAAATCGTTTTTTCTTTCTTGTGTGTAAGATATTGGTGTCAAATTTTTCAAGCTGCATGAATCACTTATCTGACATAGTTTTTGAATTGATGATTAACATCTAATTATAAAAGCCGACGGCTTAACGTGCCTTACGAAGCGTGGTGGAGCTCGAGATGTTTTTTGGTCATCAATCCAAATGCCGACCACTACGCCCAGGGTTGCTTCTGAGCTCGTCAGACAGCAACGATAGACAGAGACAAATTTTCGTGCCTATTAAAGAAAACAGATGAAATACCATACATATAGTAAAGTAATTACCAACGCAAATATTTTTTTGGTCCTTTTTAATGACACAAAAAGAAACGCGGTTGGCACAACACCGAAGTTGTAAAAGTGTTAAGCTAAACATGACATGCTGTGAACCCTTTTTTAGAGTCGATAAAATAAGGGTTACGCATGTCAGTGCGTACATCACACCTCGTGATGACTTCCTGAAGCTATAATTACCCAAACGTGGCACTCACGACATAGTTTTTTCCGGTTTGGACGTCTTTTGAACATATCTGTTGTAAACTATCGAGAGTATAGAAGATATATCAAGAAAGTTAGGAGGGAAATGTGTACAAGTTTGGCTCCAGCTCAGATTCAGCTTGCCTATGTGTTACCGTACTTACGACCTGCTTGCCTCACGAGGTACTGTATAATGCTTTTAACAAGTTTATTTGCTAGGCAAATAAAAAACCCCACTGTCGATGCCGAAGAACGCCATCTATATAGTGAAAATACCGATACGACTTGATATCCCTAGCGCCATCTATTATTTGCTAGAGAAAGCCCTGACTTTTACGCCCAATAAATTTAAACGGCTGAACCGATTTTTATCAAACAGCTAAGAACCACCGCAAGTGAACTTGCTTTTACGTAAAAAAAACCGCATCGAAATCGGTCCGTCCATTCGAGCGCTACGATGCCATAGACAGACAGACGGACAAACATTAGTAAACTTATAACACCCCTCTTTTTCGTTAGGGGTTAAAAAGCCACAGTTAATGCTTTAGCTGTGGTGACACACTGCTCCAGTCCCTTCTAACTTACTTCAAACGACATGCATACGTAGTTACGCGTCTGCGTTTCGGTGTCAAGCTACTTTAAATGCTAGGTAAAGATAAGCTAGAAGTCCATTTGGCCTCACATTAAAATTGGTCGATATTATCGTCGACTGGCGGGTTATTTTAGCAGTGTTTCGTTAGGTCAGTACAGTTCTTCAGAAATCCCATGTCGATTTTTCTGATCTGTTTTCTCTTTAATTTCTGATTTTGGCTTAACTAGAGCGTACACCGGTGCTCTCGTGTTAAAGAGCTTCAGATATGACGAAACAGGAATAGATGGGTATAATGTGACGCGGAAGGAATAAGGTCGCCAAAGGAAAACGTTGATGAGACCATGAGATTGAGAGTAAAGCAGAATAAGTGATATTTAGTCATCTCTATAAGTTCAAGTAAAAAAAAACTATTTCTGATATTATAGGTTTACACTTGGCCATATTGAGGGAAATCTACGACTTCGACTCTCCGATTTATTTAACATGTAAAAAATACAATAAAAATATCTAGGTCTATGTTATTTACCATCGCATTGCTTTAAAAAAAAACTTTATGAAAAAGTTTGTATGCACAGTTTGTGTGGTTATACCTTACGCCAGTGGTTCCCAAACTTATTTTGTCTACTGCCCACTTTGAGAATAAATATTTTTTTAGCGCCCCCATTTTTTCACCTATTTAAAAACCACTATAACTTCAAATTAAATAAATTAATTATTGTGACCTATATATATATTATGTAAATATTTATTCTCAAAGTGGAGGATGATATTTATGTGGTTGTTGTTGAGAGTCGAGAGCTCTTGCAGTCGTTGTTTAAGAGGCCTCCTAGCTAAATAAAGCTCCTAGCAAAAAAAAAAAAACATTTTCTTTCTGGGTCTCTTACCGCCCCCCTTGAGACCTGCAGCGCCCACAAGGGGGCGTTATCGCCCACTTTGGGAAAGACTGCCTTACGCAATAAAGAAAATCTAGGTCTATGGGTTATATAGTAGGTACGGGTTTTTTTATTAGAAAAGAAAATATATTTCAATGTTCCGAACTATGAAATTCCATTGTAATCTCCTTGAATTTAACAGTAACAATGTAAATAAATTATGTTGAATAACAAAAGCGTTATTTAATCCCTGGTATTGTTGTGTTCTGTAGGTTTTTGCTTAAATCTGATATGCATTAAGAAACTTTTTCATTTTCCGCCATAGAATAGCTTTTGTGTTTTATACATTGTCAGCGTTTTCCATTAGCTTTTCCACCAAATAATCTAAGCGAATAGATTTTTATGCTTTAAACTTTGTACCTGGTAATATTGTAAGATTTAATAGTATTTTAGTTTTTACTAAATATGTTTACTTATTGACTACCTCCGTGGTTAAGTGGTCAAGGTGTTCGCCCTGTGATTCGGAGGTCATGGGTTTAAATCCCACTGAGAAGCATACTTTGTGCAAAGTTGTTTCCAGTCTGCTTAGGATTATGCAGGCTTGAATCGCCTAATTAACCGAAAAGAAAGATGATTCCGTGTTTTGGAAGGCACGTCTAAACTGTGGGTCTCGAACGCCATCTAGTGTTTGATCATCAAACTACCCAAGGATTGGTTCTGGTTTACCCTGTGGGTTGCGGAGGTCAGACGGCAGTCGCTCTGTGTAAAAATCAGTGACCTCGTCAAATCTTCTTGGTTAGGTAGTGGACCCCGGGCTTTGAAGCATTACTACTGAGTCTGCAACCAGGAAAATACGCTCGGATGTTGTTGAATTGTTTACTTATTGTATTGCGCACTTCGCATCTCTTGATGATCTATTCTTAGGTAAGTACATAATGTAATAGATTTCTTCTTTTAGAGTCGATGGCAATAAGTTCCAACATTTTTTTGCAGTTTACAATAATTGTACATGTGGCTTTGTGATTTTCTTCTGACTGACTAAATGTTCAGTTGAGAATCGATCCTTCCTACTTCCGTGCAATAAAAATTAGGATTCGTAATGGATTTGCATTCACGAAAAATGTCTACAGACTAGAATTTATCTTATCTCCATTTTTATAGGTGATGTATGTTCATGCTAAAAGTGACCTTTGGGTCTTGCGGCCCTGGGTCTGGCTGTCTGCTCCATTAGAGGTAAAGACTTGCTTAAAGACTTACAAGATTATGAATGTGATCTATGTTGAAAAACTTTAATAAAATATTAGAAGAAAATAAGTAAGAAAATGCACCACCGTTGTTACCATATCCCAGCCCCTTCAAGCGAAGCCCCTCAAAGCCCGGCGTTGCTTAGCCACTAAAAATACTCCTACGTGTGTCCACTCATGTGTCCACGCTGCAGGTTATTTCATGGTAGTTTGTGTAATAAATATCCTGTTAGGAAGACTCCACATCTACTATTACGTGCTCCATACAAACGTAGTCTACGTTTAATTTTGAAACCACTTGTCAGATTCCTCTAAAAATTGGTAATTGTAAAGAAATTGCAATTATCTAGGTTTATAACTGGTTTCCCACAGTAAAATTATGAACTGGAAAGAAAATATAACGATTTAGAAGTTTCCCATACTGATGGTCAAAAATGATAAATAACACTATATTCTATTTCAAATTCATATTTTTACCTTTGGAAACCAGTTATAAACCTAGATAATTGCAATATCTTTGCAATTACAAAATTTTGTCGAAATCGGACATGTCGTTTTGAAATAAAACGTAGACTACGTTTGTATGGGAAGTTGTATTTTGGTCTAGGTTCGGGGGACTCTTAATGAAATAATGCAAAGATGGTATAGTTTTTGTGACCTCTCCTTAATAACCAACTACAATGACACTTTTTGTGAGTAAAAGAGTGACATTTGGTTTTAAAATGTCGTGCTATAGAAAGCTCGAATCGTCATTAATTTGAAAAAACTTTTTTCATCCACGTCACTTTTTAGTATACTTTCTAGTACACAGTTTATTTAATACATATACCTTTACTATTAACAATTAATGTCAAGAATTAAAGAATCATTTTTCGTAAATTTTTTAGACTTTAAAAATCATGATAAACGTCTTTTTTTTCTATTTCTATTAAACGATTTGGTATGATTCTGTCTGCCTTAGATTATGCCTAAGTCTGCTAAAACCAAATCATTCAATTTAAAAGCAATGAAGTCCAGATGCTAATAACGTAGATTAAAGATATAAAGTTCTAGACTGTAAAAGTTATTTTAGTCAGCAGTCAGGGTGTGCAGTGAACTTAGACAAATCAGCAAATAGCGTGTGGTATTTTCATATCAGAGAATAATTTCTACGAGCAGGCCTTTCAAAGGGCTTGACAACTAATTTACATATATAAAAGAAATCACGGGTATTGAATTGCCGTACAAAAATGTAGACGAATAAAGAAGCCAATTCAATACTCAGACATTACATATTACATGTAAGTTGTCTACTGTCTACGGCCTTAATTTCACCCTTTATTGATTTATACCTGCTTCACTTCACCCTAAAGTTTCTCCAGCCGTCTCGTGCTGTCGCTACCTAATTAACAAAGATTTAGAATATACAACTATTTAAGAATTTGACATCACAGTTACACAATACAACTACTATTTTAGTGTGATGTGACAGCGAGATTGACGACAACTTCAGAAGCTATTATTTCAAAATGATTTTATCAATATAGTGCGTCTTTGATTAGATAATATAATCTCTATAAATATTCATACATAATCTCATGTATGGATGTAACTGAAACATTTCCCGCAGTTTTCTTACTGCAGCTGAATTCGATCACGTGACGTCTCTGTTCTATAATTAGTTCTACAATAAAATTATGGGCCGTATCAACAATCTCGCGCAATTAACAGGAAAAAAGTTAAACGTGTGGGCAATTGACGTGACGTGAGTTTTCTTTGGAAATCTACTAGGAATTGCAACTGTGTACCTACTTTGTTTTGAAATTTTAAATAATATGAAATTCCGAGTAAAATATGGAAATGAAATGCTAGATTGTTGACGGCCGGTAGTTGAAAAGGAAATTGTTTTCGTAATAGCTTCTGGGGTGGTTGAAAAAGCTTGAAATTAACTGTAAACGAATTCTTTAGTTTTTCCACTAGCCAAGGACGGGACTTTTTAAATTGCGCCCGATAAATTCAACCGTCTGCACTTTCTTCCGGATCTAGGTCCATAAATTGTGAACAGCCTGACTTTCCAACTTGAATCGTAGGGAGATAATGATAAAATTATCTGGCTTATAATCTCCTATTGTTATAAACTCTAAAATGGTCTGCTTATGGTTTGTTACTATTGTTATACCGTATCATATTTAAAGCAGATCTTTTTTATGGGTTTTATTGATTCAATATCAATAAACAATGGCGGCAAATCATTTAAATCAATGTAATCTGTGTAATATTGTCGCGTAGTATCTGTAATATTTTTAATATGTTTTGACGTCTATTTAATTGAATTATCTTGTGACTCAATAGGCATGCCAAATGGAAAATATATTTAGTCCATCGGTTAGATTATTAAACAATATTATACACGTATTTTTTCTATTCTCTGAGAAAGAAAAAATTACAAAGTTACAGCTCACTTCAATTTCGCACGATGTCAAGGCTAGGTATGATTTTTACTTAGCGGTGTGGTGACGTCGCAAGCCCCCACTTTGCAACTTTGATGGTCCGTATTTTTGTGAATTTTTACTTTTTTAGTAAACTGAAAAATATGGGTCCATAATTTTTTTATAATCTTAAAGACGGACTAATTACATAGTTTTCTGACCCTGTCGTTACCCCTTCTGTGACTTTGTTAAAGGTAAAGACTAGTAATTGGCGTGCGGTACTCGAACCTGCCACATGTGTGTCATTATGAACGCGTTTTTCGTTAGTTCCTCACATGTGTCAAGGTCTGACCTTGTGTTTAGGCACACTATCGGGAATCAATTCTTTTGTATCGGTAACCATGCTAATGGTTACCGCGCTTGTTTGACTTCGATGTTTATCTGTCACATGGTTGCTTTGATCCGAAGTGGTTTGCCTTGCGCGCTCTCTTTTATTTATAAAAGATTTATAGTCTACCTATTTGCGTCGGAATCTAAAGTTTGATTGAAGCAAAATTTTAAACAAAATAAAAAATAAATAAATAAATATATATAAAACATGCATAAAAAAGCTAGTAATTTTTGGAGTAGGTATTACATGAAATCGACTTTCCAAAACACGCCTTCCAAAAGAGCAATGTGATCCCGTGATCCTCAAAGATAAATATAAAATAACGTCATAGTGATTTATAAATAATTTTGCAATTTTGGTTGGTATCTTTAATTGAAACTCAAGTTTTGGAATATGGTGTAGTTTTTTAATAGACATATGATTAGTCGAAATAGAAATGAAAGAATACACATTGCGATTCTATAGATGTTGTTACTTCTATGAAAATATAAGATGTACAATTAAATCCAAGCCCAAATATGTTTATCAAATATTGAACATTATACATCTAACACCGCGATTACGCTGCGAAAACTGATTATTGCTATTCGTTTCCTGAATATTGCAAAATAAACCTCATAATAATAATGCTTCACCCCACCCTAACTGAACATAGAAAGAAGTGTTCTGTTTACCTTTTAGAGGTGCACAAAGTCTCGGCGCGTATAAAGATTTTGTTTATAGCCCTCTTATCCCATTATTGCCATAAGGGGACCGTATTGTCCATTCTCAGTTATATAAACCTAGATAATAGAAAACGGGCATGGCATCCTTTGAGCAATACGTTCTACTGCGACTGCGACTATCAAGCCGCCGTCAGCCCAGCCTGGCGAATATGGTCAAATCTTTGAAAAAAGGAGACTTTATATCAGTTGTCGTGCCCCTAGCGCGACTCATAGTAAATATAAAAGAAATACCCACGGCCAAAAAGTGACGTGGATACTTAACTTATATGCGCAATACGAGCTTTTCTTTTTTTTGGAAATATCCGATGCTCGCGAATGGCACGACAATGTTTGTCGGATAAATACGACGTTCGGGGTGAAAGGGTCAATCCAGCAGTGGACTAATAAAAGTCCACTGCTAGATTAACCCTTTAACGCTGATAAAGAGCGATACAGATTCTCACAGGAAACAAAATATTGTACATTACATATCTGATTGATTATACAATCGTCCCACGCGAATTTTTATCGCGGCCTTGCAATATTTTTCTGTCCTCATAAACATGGATGTCAATAAAATTATTGACATCAATTCCGGTGGTTGACATTGAGCGAATTATCGACATCTAAGTATATATGAGAAGCAGCCTCTAATATTTGTGATGAACTGATATTGTATGGAAATATCATATGTGGATGACATTTCCAGAATCCTAAAATGAAAAGCATATATAAGGCTAGGTGAAATGGATCTACCTTATGTCACGTGAAAGTGAAAAGAAAAACTTCATAAGTATAAAATAATGTAACGACTTTTGTCGACTCGCTCTTTTTTATATGTAACATTAATTTTATACATTTATTGCATACAAATTGTAGCCTATGTCACCCGGACAAATGACAAATCGATTGACAACTCGTTTGTGAAAATTGGACAAGCGATTCGGATGCCATGGTTGAACAAACATATACACATACATACATACATCTTCTTTCAGTGCCATCTTCAATGAAGGTTGGCAATCATTATCGCAATCTGCACTTTTGAGACGGCCCCCCTCAGAAAAGGGATCGAGTATTTTTCGACCATTGGCGTAGATTTTTCAGCCACGATGTTCTCCTCCGTCCAGGCCTCCTTCTGCCTTGGATCTTGCCTTGTATGATAAACTGAAGGAGTTCATATTTGTCGCTACGCATTACATACATACATAGAATGTTAAAATCATTACCCTTCCTCTTAGCTTTGCCTTAGTCGGGTAAATATAACTTCTTGTTTAACTTATAATGATTACACTTTTTTCCCTACATAGTTAGTGCCCCATTGTTAAAACAATAAAAAGCGGTTACATTTTAGCAATCTCTGCAGCGAAGGGCCTCTTGCTTGTAGCCTATTAAAGCCTACGTTCAGTTGGACAGTGAAAGGCCAATAAAAGTTTTTGTTTCATAACTTTCACTACTTTTACCGCCAACAGACAAATATCGTGATTATAACGATCAACGTAGAAAACTAATATCAGAGTAGTGACGAGCTTTGTGGCTTGGTGAGAGTACGCATTATTGCGCGTGCGCAGGTTAAGCAACCCCGGGTGTGGTCCGCTCTTGGATGGGTGACCACAAGTGGGAGAAAAAAATCTCGAGCTCCCTTGTGCTTTGGGAAGGCACGTAGTGTCGTCGGAGCCGGTTGTTATCATTACAAGGCAGTCTTTAAGCTAGACTGGCCAGTTGCACAAAAATACGAAGCATAACTGTTCTCTTTTCCGATTACCGAAATAATTTTACGTAATATCCCACGTGCAGATTTCTAGTCTTATATTTATGTTCGCGGGTAGTAAAATCGGTTCTTAGCTCCACGAAGCAATTTGAAAGGAATAAAGTGCCAACAGATATCCAACAAGCGTAAACAGACGGATTTGCGCAGAAAAAATAGATTTCCCAGTTACTTACTCTGTGCTTGATCAGACATAAACAAAACGCACCAACCTATATGGGATTTCCCGCCTATAATTATAATGTAAATAAATGCAAGAATAATAAGTAGTTTAGATTTAATAATTATCATTAGCTTGAATGTACTTTTTATGTCTATTTAATGAATCATATAATTACTTAAGTAATTCACCCATTCACTGACTGTAGCCAACATTTTAGCCAGAATATAAATAAATGTCAAGTAGGTGTACTGGTGATATGGTGTACCATTTCTACATTCACAAAAATAGAACATTTTGCATGGGTAGCAACTTAAGTACCTATATAATCCGTGATTTTTAACCTACTTCCAAAAAAAGAGGGTTATCAATTTGTCGCGATCTTTTCTTTAATGTATGTTCACCGATAATTCGAAAACGCCTGTACCTATTTGGAAAATTCTTGAAATATTTTTGTCAGGTGGTCCCATAGTAATTTTATCAGAATCGGTTGCGGCGTAGTTAAGGCTCGGGAGAAGGCGGGTTTTTAGTTTTGAAAAACTATGCTGTACAATTTTCAATTCTTGCCTTAACTGTGCTTGAGCTCACCTCACCGGTGCGGTGGAACACCTATTAAGTGAGCGAGCAGCACGTGCCCTGATTTGTTATGAAGCTATAATAATTTATGAACTGTCTCGTAATTCAATTTGATACTGGTGCGAAGATGGATTGCCTTTGTTATTCCATTATTATACCGCAAAGTAACACCTGGATGTACTTACTAGCTTGACTCTATATACTATTGGGAAAACCAATTCCAAGGGTCCGTAAGCTAAAAATAATGTATTGTTACTTTCTTTTCTTTAAGATTTTATTATAATTTTGTTCACAAATTGAAATAACATTTATTCAAAGTTGAACTAGACGAAAACTATGTTATTTATCATCATTATCATATCAGTTCATTTCTGGACATAGGCCTCCCCCGACTGATTGAAAGCTGCGCGTGCATCCAGTATTTATCGCAACCTTGTTTAGTGATCGATCACAGACTCCCGCTTGGCGCAGCGAACCATACTACACTGTTCCATACAAACGTAGTGTACGTGTTATTTCGAAACGACATGCCCGATTTTGCCAAAATTTTGGCATTTCAACGATATTGCACATATAACTGGTTTTCACAGTCAAAATATGAACTTGAAATATAGTGTGTTATATAATTTTTGACCTTGATGAGAAACTTCTACAATTCTACATCCTTATTTTCTTTCCAGTTCATAATTTTACAGAGGGAAACCAATAATAATTTCTTCAAAATTACATATTTATACCGAAATCTGATGTGATTTCAAAATAAAACGAAGACTACGTTTGTATGAAAAAGTCTAGGGTAGGGGATTCTTTAGTTTGTATAATTTGCGCACTTTGTTTATTAAATATCTTTTCTATTGTTCCAGCCGATAAACAATGCAGACTTCGTGGTCCCAGTGGAAATAGACGGGGCGGTCCACCAAGTGTACGTCCTGAAGCGGCCGCACGTGGACGAGTTCCTGCGGCGCTGCGGCGAGCTGTACGAGTGCGTGCTGTTCACCGCCTCGCTCGCCAAGTACGCGGACCCTGTGGCTGACTTGTTGGACAGGTGGGTTTCACTCATACGAAAGGAACCTTTCTTCTTCCGTTCTGGTCTGGGATAAAAGAAAAAGCTTAGTATGTACCAGCTGCTTCTCTTTCCGGGCAGATCGTGAGAGCCGATCCAGGGAATGGGCAAAAAATCGAATCATGTTAATAGGCGATGCGGCTAGCAACCTATCACTATTTTGATTCCTTTTGGGTCTTGCAGCCCTGGACTCTATCTGCTTAGAGCGGCAAGACTCAAAATGCTCTATCTGCCCCATTAGGGATAAAGATGTGATAGTATGTATGTATGTATAGGAAACTTTCTTCATCTAATGTTATATTGTAAAATTCGTATAATGTACGAAAATTTAAAAATAGAATCACATTATATCAAAAATAATGTTATAAAGTAATTGGTTTTTTACCATTTCAATACAGGTCGTTTTGAGTCCAGGTTATACCCTCATTTTCTGACAGTGTCATAAATATATTTTTGATGCTAGTTGAGATATTGTGATTTCTCCCAAGCATTTGACTGTGTTATATACTGTAACTGAATTTACAGACATTTTAATGAAAAGAAATTATGAAAGCGTAAAACATATATATAGTCTGACAAATTTACTGAAATGACAATAGGTGTTAAAATTCATTGCATGCAGATAACATGCATTTGTCACACTAGGGAGTTCCTCAAGGAACTGTACTGGGTCCTCAGCATCTTGTATAATGAATTAGACCGAATTATCAAAAACTACCTGTGTTACCGAGGTTTTCTCCATAAAATGAAACCAAGCTAGTTCGATTTATCAGCCTCGTCACTCCCTACATATTGAGGTTCATCAAAATCGTTGGAGCCATTTCCGAGATCTTTATTATATTATTAAAAATGCTCAAGAATTGCCTGTTTTAAGTAGGTATAAGATAACACGGGTGGTTACAGATGGGGCGTGTTCCGCGCGCGGTTGTTCCGCGACAGCTGCGTGTTCCACCGCGGGAACTACGTGAAGGACCTCAACAGCCTCGGCCGCGACCTGCGCCGGGTCGTCATCGTGGACAACTCGCCCGCCTCCTACATATTCCACCCAGACAACGCTGTGAGCCATTTTATATCTATTTATGTGTATCGTCTTTTACATATTTTACTGCTCTGTAAACTCTTTGTCTCATCTAAGCGTGATCTCTGTTGTATCTCAGCTGTAATACTGAGGAACTAAGGAAACCGGGGTTGCTTTACGGTTTTACAAGCTTTTATTTAGTTTCCTGTCCAGTTTTCGTCTGCCTGTCTGTATGTAATTAAATATTGTAAGTTAAATTTTATCCACTTCCTGATTTCCGATTGTGCTTGGGCTTGTTTGATTCGTCTTTAAAGCTCGTTTTAAATTGTTTTTTTTTTTAAATAAATACTTGTTTTCTTTACAAGTTCTCGTAATAGGCACGCATATCATTCTTGTATTAAGGCAGCATTACTAGTTCTTTTTGACTCTTCCGTCCCGAGACATTTGTTTTCTGTAACTTGCCCGTCTTTCGCAAGATGTGACCATACGAGCGTATTTTATAATTGTAAACTATTTATTTATAAGTTAGTTATAACTTCGTAAATTTCGTACCGTGTTGTATCATCGATTGTTTGTGTAGTAGGTACAAGTTAAACCCTATTAAGGTCACACAATCATTTTATTTCTGATCACATTTTTCATTACACTATGTGTATTGTATATTGTTGTGTAGGCGTGGGAGTGTGAAAAATTTCCATCGCATTCGCAGCGCTGCCTGATATTCTAAGTACCAATAGAACTAATGTCGTGTTTAGAGCAAATATCAATGGATGTCCATTCTAGTAATGTGAGTGCACTCCTTAGTCGTTAGAGATAAGCGTGAAACACGGTAACACGGTTACTGTGATAATGGATTCTCAATGTTCTCGCGTAGGAATGTCATTGTCCAGCGATAATATTTATCAAACTGAAAGCGAGTCGCAAGTAACACGTAAATTTTCTAATATTTACCCCCATGAGTCTGTCTGCCAAAATGACACGAACCGATTATTACTCTGAATAACAATGTGTTTATATTTGCAGGTACCTGTCGCGTCATGGTTCGACGACATGACTGATTCAGAACTATTAGACTTGATACCGTTTTTCGAGAAACTGAGCAAGGTGGACAGTGTGTACACAGTGTTGCGCAACTCCAACCACCCGTACAACCCCACGCAGAACAGCCCGCCGGCCACATAGCGCGCGCGCGCCGCCCCGCGCCGGCGCCGCCCCGCCCCGCGCCGGCCCTGCCCCGCCCCGCCCCCCGGCCCGCCCGCCCCGCTCGCCCCACCGAGCCCCGTCACCTTTCTCGAAGCGATCGTCAAGAAAGGAGCGAACTTCGTCTTAAGTGCCAATTTTGCCTTCTGGATAGTAAGGACGTTATTTGTACCTATTTTACATTTTAGGTATCTCCTAGTGCGTAAGTCTGTATGATGGATTTGTGATTATTTAACCTCTTCGCTGAGCTTGCGGCGAGTGCGTGTGTTCCGTCGACCATAGGTGTTACTTTTAACAATTCGGTAGCAAAAGTTCTCTTTCGAATTTTTTATATCATGCTTGGGATCAAATATGAATAAGTTAGGATACTATCATCAGACCGCTTGACGTTTCGTACTATCATCGGAGTTTTGCTGCGAGACCGGGAATTGATCGCACTACCGTACTGTGTAACCGCCTCCTTAGAATGGCCATTGGCCGCTCGATATTGTGACATTATCGCGAATTTTAAAATTCGACTGCTATAAAATAAGTGTGTCCGTACACTAGTGGAAAGTGTAAATATTTTTTATAATAGACGGAAAAGGGACGCTTGAATCATGGTCTAGAATTAACGAATACGGATTAATTGTAATGTACATACATATTTTATAATAAATATAAATGATAAACGTATGGAAAGCGGCAGAAGAGTAGCACTTAAGGTGAATAGAGTCGCACTGGCTGGCTGGAACTACGCCGCTTTTGAAACTATCGAATTATATTTTTTTACTGCTTCTTGCTGCGATCGTGTTTAGGGCTCTAAAGACGAGCGACGGCATGTCCCAAACCTGGACTGTCATTGCTGTTGCAAATTCGAAAATTCGCGACACTGGTCACCGACCAGGGTCGCGAGCTGTCGCTCATCTGTCGGCGCCCTTATGAACGTTCTGTTCATCACAACGGCGTAGTGTCAGCCGGTAAAGGTATGTGCACATTTGCGCGTAAGCTGTAATAACCCACATTACACAATTAGTGTGTGCACACTTGAATGTTAACATTTTCCCGTAATTGTTGGTGACAATAAGGAGTCAATCGCGTCAGTGTCATATGAGTTAATCGTAATTAAATGTTAATTGTAAAACACGGGTGGATGTAGCATCTGATGGACTTGGCATCTATGTATCAATGCGACCTCGCTCCCGCAGAGAAGAAACTGAACGCAATTTCAGCAATGATGTATCTATACTATACCCTTCGGTCCGTATAAGTATCGAACCACTGAAGAAATATATCGGCTATCTTTCACTATATGTTAATGAGTGACAGAGATGACGCGCTTCGAATTTTAAAATCCGATTTTCTACTTCCAAAGTTTAATGTTTAATACATTTCTTTACGGATTCCAAGCTTTTAAATTCGTACTTTGTAAAGTACACTATTAATTCTCGGAGCTTTTAACGTGTCATGAAGGATTCTTCTCTTAGGGAGCGATTATAAATAATGCTGCACATAATTTTATGATATATCATCTCAGTATTAAACTAGTTTTATAGTATTTGATGCCATTATACACAGAATATACTATGCGGAGCTACGATTCTAAAGTGTTCTTTACTATACTATACTAATATTGGATGTCAAGATTTTAATTAACAAGTGAATGTAACAAGCGAAGACATAATGATACTATGACTAATTCAAAATATATCAATGACAAAGTATTTTACATTTAGAATATTATCGCTTTTGCTAGTGATAAGTGGCGTGGTTCGCATTTGGACGTGTGACTAGAAGTGGAATAAAATGTTCTCGAGCTCCTCCGTGTTTCGGAAGGCACGTTAAACTTACTAATTGTAAACAAACAGTTGTAATTCTTTTCCTCATCTCAACTTATGGTAAACTTGAAACGTTGATTGAAGAATAGACTTTTCATACTTCAATACCAAATGCAAAGTAACATAAAAATCAACTGGCCTTTGACAATATTCTCTGCTAATATGTCATACTACAATATTGTATATGTAAAATGTTTTGTCATATCTTCCTCATGCCTTTCTAGAAACAGGTTTCGCTTCCTTTGTATAACCTTCTCTAACAGGCAAAATTCAAAATTATACCTAACGGATTTACGTAAGAATTAATTAGGTAATATAAAATGGTGCTTTCAGTATTAGTTGATTAAGCAACTCGAAATTTGACTGGTAAGGAAACTATAGCACTCTTAACGCACATTGGCCTCCCGATTGGTTTAAAGAATTTGGACGTTTTCATACAAACGGAGTAAATTTTATACTTTTTTTTACTAAATCCGTATACAGTTCTAAACTTTCACCTTGGCTTGACGATGCCATCTATTTATTGTTTTAATTGCTTAGCAAAAAGGTTTTATTTGTTTTCTTTTTTTATAATTTTTTTATGAACAATATTGATTTATTATTGTTTGGTAGTAGACGTGTAAATAAGATTTTTATTAACTTAAAGCTCGATTTTAATATTCGATACGACCCAATATTTTGGTAGTGTACATGTTAGTTTGTTATTTAGTGACTACGCCGGTGTATGTACATACCCTTATACGTATATTTTATAGATGTATGTTTACGCTAGTTTATCCAGCTTCATACACTAGAATATTCTCCGTCTTGTTGTAAAGCGCAGACTAACATTTGCACTTGGTTTAAACTATAAATCAGCCATAACAAAACCTTCGATATGTCGCCTCTTTTGTCAAAGTTACCTATTAAATAAATAAACAACTTCTAGCCGCTTGTTTCCAACAACTCAAGTTATATCAAAACAAATTTATCGCAGGTTGACTGGAAGAGATCCCCCCATATTAAAGGATAAGTCCGCCATTGTATTTAGCTCTTTCGAATTGTATGTTCTATAAAGTTATTACAAACAAACAAACAAACAAACAAACAAACAAACATCCTCTATGGTTGTTTTTTTTTTGTATGAAATATCATGTCGTGACGTGAATTTCTTGGAGTCTTATAGCACTCATATCAGTTCTTCTGCATTAATAAATCTAAAATCACAGGCAGTAGATATGATCAATGACAAGTGACATTATTTTTGATCAGCTTGTTGGGTGAATGATGGTTCAAAACAAGTTCTAAAATTAATCTGCGTTTTATAATAAGACGGTGGATGTCTTACCGGCTGGTAATCCACAAACAATAAGAAGGGCATTGACTTTTTAAACACAATACCGTACCTAATTTTTATATTATGAAAGAATTGACATATTTAAATACAATTATTCCTAACATGCCTACTATATTATTTATATGCAACAAATTATGAATGGCTAACTTTATGTAAAACGTGTATTGGTCACGTAGAAATTATACTTATGAATTATTTAAGGGCAATATGAAATTAATAATAAATATTCGATGTGTAATTTTTGTATGTTGTTTTGTAATTTTTATGTTTTCGATGGTTGTAGTCGCGGCAACAAAATTTAATTTAAAATTTTACAGCGACTCGGCTTCAATTTTCTGCGCAAGACTATTTGTAGCGGTAACTAAAAGAGCGAGACAAACCCATACGTTAGAGTGAGAAAGGTATACTTACAACATTCTTATCATACGTATTATGGCTTTGTCTTACTCTATTAATCCTAAAAATCGAGTATTTCCTTTACTAATCGTAATGTGTCGGGCAGCTCCAAATAATTTCAAATGGCGAACTGTAAAATTTAGACGCATTTTAAAATTAAAAATATATTTCTATAATAAACTGCTCGACACAAGACGTTGCACAAGCACGGGTCCCAAATTGATTAAACATTACCAAGGGTTAGAGTGAGATTACAAGATAGACGCTTCTCTCACTTTAATCTTTTTGTAGGAATAGGGTTTTCCAGAATGTCATACACCAGATCAGTTGCTGGTAACACTGGAAAGTCAGATCCAATGATCTCTTTAGCAGTTATTTTTTGGAGATGACGTTACGGTGTTGCTATCAGTGCATTCACTTGACTATGAGGGACAAAGATTTGATGTCCAATTTGATATCTATTGCATTCGTATTTTGTGAATTTTAGACAAAACTTACAAAGTTAGTGAGCTTAGAGATATTAAAGTGGTCAACAAATTGATGTCCACAACGTCAAAATTATGTGTTAGCTACTGGAGAGCCATTTTTGAAACGCGGAATCACTAAACGAATTTTTTCTTTTGTCTTACAAGAAACGGTCGTTTAGTGACTCAGTTTCTCAAAAATGACGCCTCAACCTGGTGTTTGGGAAAACCCAGTAAATTGGGACACCGTGCGTGCGTACGCGATAGCACGCAATACGTATCGTTTCTCGTAGCTTTGCGATGTGGATTACTAGGTGTCACACCCATTGACCACAGTAGACGGCATTTATTTGTAAGCATTAACATGTAGCGTAGGATGTTATAGTAATATATACGTTGATTTCTCTAGTTGTAAGCATTCTGTTGTTTGATGACGCGTTTTTTTTAAACATACTGTAACTTAGGCTCATTAGCGACACACCCTGTGACTATCTTAGACGTTTATTCTACGTTTATAGTAACTTGACTATAGAAATCGTCCAGCGTTATTTAGATAATATTGTTAATATTATTTGAAATTAAAATGCATGCAATAAAATTTGATTGATATTTTCTATTAATATCTTATTATATTAATGAAATATAATAAATTTTATTTTATGTCTAACATTACCTAACTTGCGAGTTTCGGGTATAAGTTGTTGTATCATTAATTTGATAAAATATTCTTTTTTATATCGTAATTTAACATTGGTGTAAAGTATTACGGGGATGTTATGGGGTTGCCACACTGGTTTTATAAAAAGTTATAGTTCAAATGGTTGAACATTTTAAAAACTATATCGTTATATCGTTTTGTCAAAATATTGAAACTTTTACTTAAATATGACGATTTTATCTAACATTTATAAAACAGTGTGGCAGCACTGCGATAAACGCAATAACTTAATATTTTTTGCCGTTGTCTTTGAATTGTTTACAACTCGATTTTGTTCGATTGCGGTGCTTTTGACGAATTTATGTGGCGACCGGTGGAACGCACTGATTAGTGGCGATGGTGACACTGTCAGTGTCATCAAGGCAAGTGTGTGTTACTTGCAGTATAGGATGCTTTACATTTAAATTCGAAACCGCCTCTGTGAGTAACACTCACTGTTCCATCGAATGTTTAGTCAAACTGCATACGATGGAGGTCATATTTCGTTGAAATATGTAAGATAACAAATAAGTTAAATTATATATTTCGCTACTTTCTAACAACTGAATTCTTATACTTTTTTCTAAACGCCAAAACACACATTGTCGATTTATATGAATACAGGCTATATTAGTTTTTCTGCAATAATAAATCTAAAATCACGTTGAAAATGGATACTATCAATGATAATAGAGATTTTGTGAGGTTTAATGTCTTGACAGTACCAAATAAGTTATTTTTGACTCAGGAAAGTAACCAAAAGCTAAATATGACTTCCATTTTATAGTTACGATGGCCTTTATATCTTTGAATCGAGTAATCTTCCTTCGCTCGCTCTTGATTTGCTTGTAAACAAAGTACAAATACAATAGCATGGCTCGTGTAAGTGCGAACAAAAATATTAAAATATAATTTCTTAAAGATAAGGTTGTGCTTATGCTGTTAACACATATCTTTCACTTGCAAAATCTCATGATTGGAGAAAGGAAATTCTTGCCTATAGGAGATAATATTCTAAAATACTCTCGATTTTTTTAATATAAATTAAACATAGCTAGCTACCCACTTTTCACTGCCTTTACCCCAATTCGGCTGCGGCTAGAGTGTAAGATCGATAATTAAACTTCAACGATTTATTTAAATAAATGTAAATTACTTACGGCCTTTTTGTCACAGTGTAGCTAATTTTTTATCTCCCTTCGTTCAAATGGTTTAGTTGTCGTTCTTATGACTTCAGCCACGGCGTAACATATGTCAGGGTCTATGTCGGGTTGATATAAAGCGCAATACTCACCAAAGTCGTCGAACCGCCGACATATGTCTTCAACTTTTTTCTTCGGCAGGTTAGGTTGGCGGCTTCACTTATCGGCTCGACATCAGGAACTTTTACTTCCCTACAGTTAGAGTGTCGCCCATATTGCCGAATAGATTATTTCTATATAGGCCGCCGGTTTGTGTCGGCAGGTCGGGTTTGGTGTGTATTGCGCTTAAAAATTGTCTATGGATTCCAAAACATGGACATATCTCTTAGTGTTCAAGACCTTGTATGCAATGTTATCTTTGAATCGGCTTAAAAATTACGAATAGGGGTGTAAATTGTATCTTACTCCTAAGTCTAATTAATATGTCATTCCCGTACCTAACTTCAGTGACTTTGCTTTAGTAACTCTTAATATTTCAATTATTATTTTTAGCAGTAGTTTGTCAGATAAATACGAAAAAAAAAGTTGTCAAAGTATACTTTTAAGTAGATTGATCAACATGAAGCTAACTACTTAACTCAATTGTTTATTTTTACCATGAAAATCATTTTTACCAGTTCCATCTCTCTAATTTCTGTGTTAATAATATAGATATATTTTCTTATATAGTTTATTTTGTTTTTGGCAGCTGCGTTACATTAAAAAAGATAAACGGTAGGTTGTAAAAATACAATATCCAAGTTTTTGTTTCCTTTAATTATGCATCTGTCAAAAGTAAATAAACAAAAACAACGAGTGTCATGGTGTTGCCACATTAGTATACTATTATAATTACTAATATAACTATAACAAATAAATTCGTCGTCAAAATTGTAAACTATTTGGTTTTGTACAATAGCATTGTTTGAAAAAAATATAGACATATATAAACTGTAACAAAATAAACAATACTGAAATTATTTCAAGAATGATTTCAGTCCATGATACCGAACAACTTTCGCCAAGAAACATTATATGAAAAAAAAATTGGCTTTCCATACAAACACGGATCAGCTGATCGGTCAACGTCTATGGGATGTCAAAAATTATTTTTCTTAAATGTTCCTTAGGGAAAGTTGTTCAGTATCATCATGGACTTAAACGACCTTTAGTCGTATATTTCAGTATATTTTCTTAGGTGTAAACTAGTTCCGGTATATTATTTAACAAAATAACAGTGTGGCAACACCATTCACAATAAATTAGGGGTCGGCATATTGTAGATATCTTGTACAGCATTACAGGACGGTATTATGAATTTGTACCTATCAAATACTAGGCAAGTGAGAGGACTATAATTATTATATTTATGATGTGTAATAGCCATGAGAAATAGGAACAATCACGGGAGTAGCTAGGTAACATTTACCTGTGACGAAATTTATATAATGGTGTACATTTTTGATATGATGTTGTACAAAAGAGAAATTTGGTATGTTATTTTATAGGAATGAAATAAATAGCCTTAATAAACACACGGCTTGTATTATTGTGATATATATTCCTTTAGTTTAGTCCTTGTCTAGCACATTTTGCTTATATGTTTCTTTCTGTGTAGCAAACCCATCAATGACATATACGCAAAGGTCAAAGGCTTGCTGTGTACTATGTACTGGTAAAATGTACGGTTCACTGAATCACTCACGTAATAAAGTCGGGTAGGCCGACCAGATTTCGATCGATTTTGGGGCAGTTCAGACAAGAGGACCGGAGAGGAGCGCAGCGGAGTTAGTAAATTGCTCGGGCATTTTTCCGCTCTGTCTGAACTGACCCCACGATCATTCTCAGGGCGAGTTTGAAACGACGCCTCGCCCTCTAAAGATGATGGTCTAAATCGATCGAAACGTCGCGCGTTGATTATCCCTATTACATTACGTTAGTATCCACGTAACGTTTAGTTAATTAAGATTATACTTCTACAAAAAGTTTTACAAAAACTTTTTGTAGAAGTTTAAGTATTACAAAATTAAATTTACAAAAAGTTTCACAAAAACTTTTTGTAAAAGTTTATGTATAATCTTAATTAATTAAAACCTAACGTGGATACTAACGTAAATAAACTTTTACAAAAAGTTTAAGTATAATCTTTGGGAGAGGCCTATGTCCAGCCGTGGACGTTATGCAGCTGAAATGTTGATGAGGATGATACTTAAACTTATTTTAAAAGAAAACAAAAACTTCATTTATGCGAACTTTATTAAACATTACACTTTTCAAATATTTAAACACACTTCAGATACACATTATGACAAGATGATATAAATATTATAAATATGCAACTTTCTTAGTATTCTCTATGATATGGTACTAAAAAGGTACTTAGTCATATTTGTTCAACAGTTATAATGCTCGATATCAACCTATTTGTATTTATATTTATTGTATTTGGTTATTAATAATACCTTATAAAAATTTAATATTTGGTTAAACTAAAATCTGGCTCATAACTAGGACACTAAAAAAGAACATCCTCAATTTACTATTTGTACTAAAAAATAATAATGTACCAACAAAAAAATGTTTAAACTACATTTTTTTCTAGCAACAATGACCTAGGTCATTGTCTAGCAATAATACTACTTGAGACTGAATGACATGTAACATGTTAGATAAATGTATATTGTATACAAGTACTAATATTTTAAGGGGTATAAATTACCCCATCATTTTGAAATACTTTTCTCAATATTTTTTTTTATGTTCTCATAATAATATAAATATTCACGTGTTCTAGTTAAGACGGGAAGTGAAAAACTTCGTATTTCGATATAAACATTTATAAAGGAAAAAGTTGTTCAAAATGATGGACTGAATAACCTTTTGTATTCCAGAGCTAGGTGATACGAAGATGAAAACGTTCACGTGTGAGCTTCGCATCGAATTAGTCGAATTCGACCAGCGATTTCGACTTGTTTATTTTTAATCGTTATTTAGGTATAAAGAACAAAATTGCTTCCAACGAGTTTTCAAGATATTAAATTATGTACAAGTGTAACGTTCAGATTATGCTGCATAGTGAAATTATTCGATCGTTAAGAGCCCAGCGATCCGCATTGTAAGTAGATGGCCTAAGGGCAATTTAATAACCACAACAGAAGTTACAGTACTTCAGAACTACTCGTATGTTTAGAAAAATACGAAGGGGTATATTATTATCAGAGATCGGAATTAGGTGTGTGAAAATGCCTAAAGTTTGCAGCGGGACATAATATGGAGCTATTACAACCACTAAAGTTAAACCGGTTTTAGATTTTACCGGTTTAGTTTCGGTTTTTTAACTGAATTTTAACTGGAAAAGTACAAAACATAAATTAATTTAGAACTGTATTGGCAGCTTGTAAATGTTTATAGTTCGGTGTTTCAAAGGTAAAGAACATGTAAAACAAAAAAAAGACGTGTGGCACTCGGGGACTGCCGCGGTAAAGCTATTGCAAACAAGGAAGGACGGCAACGTCGCAAACGGACCACGGAGACGAAGCGGCAACCTACATGGTAGGCGGATTGGGAGAGCGTGAGGTTTTTTCGTTACGGAATTTCTGGATTCGATCCCCGCGCTCAAGGCCCGCGATAGAAGCTATGCAATAGCTTAAAACCGAAACTAAACCGGTTTAACTTAAGTGGTTGTGACAGCTCCATATTATGTCCCGCTGCAAACTTTAGGTATTTTCACACACCTAATTCCGATCTCTGATTTATTATATACAAAACAACCCCTTTCTTACATTATAAAAGACCAACGAAGTATAAAATAGACGCTGTTTTTAGCACTGTCTATTTTAGACTTGGCACGTTTGATAGTTTTTAAGGTGGATAGGCACAGTACAACTAGCCAAGAGAGGCCCTTTCCATAGACGTCTATGGTAGAAACAAGAACTCAATGAAGCAACTGGAATTGGCTTGACAACTAAAAAATATAAAAGTGTTATAGGTGCCTTAATCGAAAATATAGACCATTTTAAGAAAGTAATTTGAATGAAAGAATTCTACGTGGTATCAGGATTTTTTAATGTAATTTTAAACATTACACCGATCACTTCCTCAAAAAGCTTAACCTTTGCTTGAAAATTAAGGCCATTGGGATTTTTGCAAATATCTAAATAAGTAAGACTTTGTTTTTAAAAATCTGATTAGAGGAATCTTTTTCTAGAGGCTATTCCTCGAAACGGGTAGCAAATTAGATATTTTTAAAGATTACTTCACAAGCCAATTCTGTAAATAGCAAATTATTTGGAGAAAAAGAAGAATAAAGTTTGGTATATGGATTTGAGTAGTATAATGCTCTACTATGGAATATACCTACGAGTATACAGCAAACTTGGCTAGTCGCACATTTCGATTACAATCTAATCAACATTTATTAATAGTTTAAAGCATTCAACAACAAAACAAAATGGCAATCAAAATTGGCAAGAAAACAGCACATTCACATTGCAACGTTATAAAAATATATTTGTTCAGATTTGTTTACGATTTGCAAAGTGTATTTTCATCAGTCATTAAAACTAAAGTATGAATTGAAGATAATTTAATTGCATTTTTGGCACGGCTAACATAGATTTTATAAGTTATATTATTTTACAACGTACCAATTTTCCACAGCCTTTCATAAAATTTAGAATCTAGGCTTAGACTTACACCGGAATAGCAGCGGCGGGCAGCCTACTTCACTGTCAAACCATAGTCACCTTTATTTCTATGTAAGAAATGCATAGAATAGCTTGAAAAGAACACCGCCGCTGGCAGTCGCAAGACTTTTGTTGTTCAAGTTATACTGTGCATTGCGCTAATAGAAATAAAGGTGAATATGGTTTGACAATGAAAGTGCGCTGCCCGCCGTTGCTATTCTGGTATGAGTCAAGCCTTACTCACACAGACATTTCTAACTAAATATACCTATACAAAAACTAATTAAAGCAAATAAAATACTTACATATAAAAATAATTTTGATCTTAGATGCGTAAGAGTATTAAATATTTAACTAATACGGGTTTTATATTTTAATTGACTACAAAATTGTAACAAGTCTTTAAATAAAAGGGAGAATATTATTCCACATCAATACATTCAATTTTTAAATAAGAAGGCTTCACACATATTATTGCGTAGGACAATGCTAACTTTATACATTTAGCAGCTATGCACTTGTACAGAGAATACAAACCCTAAAAATGTAAATTGAAATATCTGCTTTGTCGCGCGCTAGTGTCTTTTATGCACTAGTTGGCAGTAGGTCAACATATCTGGCCATTCCGGATTTTGACTAGTCGCTACTTATTGACGAATCATAAAAAAAAAATTGTATTCTTTGAGAATTTGAGAATAAACTTTCATTGTGCTTCTGTGTGTACACAGTAGAGGGGCGTTCATTTTCGGGCTAGTCGATGTATACTTCTTTATAACTTATAACGAAACCAGTAATGGCATTAGTATAAGTGCGTAGCTACTTGTGAATAAAATGTTTTGTACCTCTATTACCTACTAAATGGGGCTATCATGAACACCTAGCACAGTTGGCAAATTATTGCTGAAAGCTACTAACTAAACGCACCATAAATATTGCGAGATCATTTATTTTATTTTAGTTGCCTTTTTATTTTATTTTAGTTGTTCTTATTCATCAGTTGATGGACATCTTCTCTTGAAGGATTTGGAAGTAGCAGGCCTGTGAAATAAAAATTAAAAACTTGAATGCAAGCACGTATTTTGGGAAGAGATCATTGGTAGGACCAGGGACGTGCTGTCCATAGAGACGCAGAGACATTGTCTACCCGGAGCTTCCCTAATATATCCCCATTTTTTATATTAAAATAAATTAAATAAATAATAAATAGGCCCTATTTTCAAATAAACGCGCGCTTCCCCGTCCGTTTCCCATCGCGCCATATGCAGGCCACCGCCACGTATACTGTCATGTACTCTAGGGGCTACCTACCTAAAAGACAATTGTCCATCGTGTCTCGATTTGCACACATTCACAACGCATGGATAAGGATTTGCGTCTGTGGTATGATCGTCAACGTACTTCACCGACGCACACAAACATGAAGTATACGCGCACACAACTAATATTTTAGACTTTGCCTAATGAATGCCATTTTTGAAACGCATTAGTAACAAACAAAGCAAATTTTAGTATGGAAAAAACTAGTAAGTAAGTGAAACGCTGTTTTTCAAAAATGGCCCTTATCTTTAAGCTATTTCTGTCTCAATAATCAACGTTTTTTATCTCTTTTCACTTTTGACCAATAAGGAATGGTATCGATTTTAGGCCTATTCATTTGTTCCCACAGACATAGATATAGATAGACGACTTAAATGCACCTACTTCGCGTGTAAGTTCTCAGACAAAGCGTCGAGGTTGGCCGCCGCTACTGACAGTCCGCGCGCGTCTGTGATTGCAGCCGGACGGCAGCGAAAAATAAAAAAATGCCTCGTAGCGTAATAATAAACTGCAACAGCCCAAAAATTGCAAGCGCCCAAAGTCAAGGACATATTTCCTATCACAGCTAAGTTATTTAAAAAGAAAAATATGCGTAAATTCATTTTAAAACAATTTTTTAAGCATTCCGAGCGGTGATTCCAAGATTATACCTAAATAAGTATAGATTAAGGTTTAAAAACTACATTCACATTACATTGCCGCGTTTGCTTTGAGCGTTTGATCCGACGTTGTGTGCTAAGAAGCAATGTATATCGAAACAAGCGATACTGTCGCGCATCGCTACGACGTCGTGGTACCGGCAATTTCTCATTCGTCAGTAAAATTTAGCGACTAGTGTAGTTCGTTCTACAACATATACCAATAATCGATTTTAATCGATATCGGACTGACGAATGATATAAACTATTATTAAAGAGCCAATTTAATAGATTATAAACAAGCTAATTTCCTAATTTACACTTTAGAAAACGAGGGTAATATTTTCAGAGTTCATGTATATAATATGGTCGCTCTTTGAACTACTGGTCACACGTTGGTGAACAAAACCGCGCGTGCGTCACTGCTCATTGCTCGTTAGTGAGTCGTCCATACTGCATTTCCCCCATTGAAGCGGTATATTTTCGATACCTCTACGCGGAGTGAGACAAGCCTGACATGGCTAAGAACGACCGCAAGGGAAGTTGCTTCAACATTTAAAAAACGCATTGAAATCGGTAAAAACGTGTTTTTTTATAGATAATGTACGGAACCCTTCGTTCGCGAATTCGACTCGCACTTGGCCGGTTATTTAAGAATAATAATAGTTTTATTTTTAAAGTTCAATTAAAATATTTACATTATTTGTAATTTTTAGTTTTAATTTAAATTTTAATAAGTTGGTATAGTTTAAATTTTAGTTAAATTGAAATAATTTGAGTACAAATATTTATTCTTTATTATCAAACAATTTTCCGTTTAGAATCATTTGTTTATCCAATTTCATATCATTCGTCAATCAGAAAATCGATTGTGATTTTTATCACAAATCGATTAACTTAAATGTTAATCGATCGTATGGTTAGCGAGCGCGGAGTGAGCGAGCGAGACCACAGATATAAAATCGATGAGTATGAGCGAGACAATCATGGCGGCGGCGTGCGTCTTCAATAAATCGTTTAAATCGTAGTGAGCGGTTTCTTTGAATCGGTTTGAATTTCCCATCACTAAAATTGCGTCTGACGTCACAGTAGGCATTAAAAAAGTTGGCACGTTTGGTTTCCATACAAATCTTGATACGTGCGTTATCTATTACATCTATATCTGTGTTTGTTCCTGTGATGAAAACTAGAAAGTTATTGGTTCTCGCTTGTGTTATGCTACCAATTTAAATACACGGAAGATGTTCGAGGATAAAACGGAACACGAAGATTTTTGTGTTAGTCGTATATATTTGATAATTTTTCTTGTCCAATGATAATTATTTGCATTGTCGCATTACAAATGATTACGTGTTGCGCTCTGCTCTGAACTTTGTTATGGTTGCGATAACAGATGAAATTAGAAGAAGTTTCTTATTTTTATTTTCTATTATTACCTCTTTAAAACAGTTTGCAATGTAAAGTTTTTCATGTGGGAGTTGTGCCCCAGGTGTTTGTTTGCTAAAACTGAAAAGTTACGCGTTTAACCATTTAACTTTTGAGGAAAAAAGTGCAATAATCATAAATGGCCGATGCCAGCCTATTTTGGATTTAGTTCAAACAAGCGGTAAGCTAATAGGAACATTTATGAATATTAAACAATATGACGCGTATAAGTGGCTCTCAGGATGTAAACACACTAAGTAATAGGGTCAGTTCAGTCAGAGAGCTTTATTTTTGTCCCACTGCTGGGCAAAGGCCCCAAAATTAGTCTACCCTGCAATAATCGGTGATGCACGTCCCTGGGTAGGACTACTATGGGAATCATATTCCCAGTAGAACTAATGGTAGGTTTATTGGGACAGAAAAATCTAGTAGTCCTACTGGTAGCACTAACTTGGTAGGTCTAATGAGACTAGCTCCTCTACCTGAAATTAACAACTGAGTATGTGGGAAGGAGAGCACTAAATCTTAACTTGCCAGAAGCGAAGAGGAGGAGAGGGGGGGGGGGGGGCTCTAAACTAGATGGCTGGCTCAATGTTGTCAGTAAGTAAAGCTATCTGGAATCAATCGAAACGACTTCCAGACCCGTAGCATGGCACCATTGATAAACTCTGATAAAGTTTATCGCGCGACGGACTAGTGCCATTTTGCTTGTTATTATAACGGAGAATGAAAGAGTGATGGGTGAAAGCGTTCGATAAACGTTATCGTCAGTGCCATGCTGTGGGGGCAGGATAGAGCGAATTGGAAGCTATTAATAAGGAGAGAGGATCCTGTTAAAGGACGTGACAAATGCAAGGAGGATGATGATATCGTACCCTCTCCCTATCCTCGGATATAATTTACTTTAAATGTTTTCAATTATACTTGTACTTTCAGTAAAATAAACATAAGGCACATTTCTCATTGCAGCTAAAAGTATCCAGGCCCTATGAATACACGAAGACTCGACTCGGTTTACTCGCTAATGAAACCTAATCTGTTAAACCCAAAGGTGCCAAGGAGATACATACCTTTAGTGTTGTAAACATAAGTCCCAATTCTCCGTGCTGCATTCCAGGCTCCAAGAAGTCTTCCACGAAGTGTATTTCCGAGCCGAGCTGCAGGATGCGAGCGCGGACAACCACGAAGTGAAACACCGGGAACAATTCGTCCATGCTCCATAGATAGTTTTGACCTGTGGAAGGAAAAATAGTTTGAACCTTATTTCTTTGACATAAGGTTCAGTGTTTGGTGGCTCTTCAAATTTAAAACTGATTCAAATAGAGTAATCAAAACAAAATAAAAAAAGTTGTCCATCCCTTTCTTAAACAAGAAATAAAATTTAAAAATAAAAAAAAGAATAGATAGGCTTTCAAAGTTGGTTGTGCGTCCCTTTATTGAACAAGAAATAAAATTCAAAAAATGAAGTTACCCCCGACACAACTATAGCTAAGAACGATCTCGATCACGTCAGCTTTCAAGTAAAAAATCGCATTGTAATCGCTTCATTAATTTAGGAGTTACGAGGATAGACACAGACACACACACACACGTCAAACTTATAATACCCCTCTTTTTGCGTCGGTGGATAAAAAGTCGTCACTTGTCATCATGGAATAGAAGCACGACCAGTGGTGCCATTTTTAAAACGCGGAGATTTTTGCATGGTAAAACCATTCGTTTCGTGACTCCGCGTTTCAAAAATAGCACTTCTGTGGTCTTAGGCCTAACGCAGGCGACAGACCGTGCCGCACTTTTTAGTCGGTGAAAATAGAACCCATACAATCATATGCAGTAACGCACACGACCCGCAAAAAGTCCGGCACGCATCGTGTTCGTTACTGCATATTGTTACGAAACTGGGTTCGAGATTTGGAGAAAAACGCCAAAGTTCGTATGAGGGTTTTTATTCACTACGGAACCCAAAGGTTGACACGTAAAGATGGTCTTCCTGATGTCCAAGTCCAAGTCGCGTAGCAGCTGAGGTCCAGGTATATCGCCAAAGTTGTCGCAGGTACTTCCACTTGTCGCACTGACGTAGGTTTCCTTCGCTTCGGTTCGCTTCGAAGTTATCGCTTTCGTAGCTCGTACTGAACTGGCGGGACGCGCACTCGATCGCCTTTTTATATGCGCCGATACAGAGGTCTACACTTTTCTCGAATATTCTCATTACTTGACGAATGTATTTCGATTGACGGGAAACATCGAGACGCCGATATGTATGTGTGAGTGCGACTAAGCCGACGACCATTCAAAGAACTCTAGCCTTTATGCCGTAAGAATATAAGGCCTAGTTTCGCTTGCATGATTCCACTCGCGAACATTCCAACTCTATCTCGCCAGCAGAGTTCTTACTCGCGAATATTCTACATCTATCTCGTTCGCGACACTGCCCCCTTCTTAAAGACGCGCGTCCCGAGCGTCACTATTGCTGCCATGATAACGTGCTAGACGGTCTATGTGCACCACTTTGAGTGCCCCTCTTGGTTGACGTTGGATCCGATAAGTCACGTCGTTTATTCGCGTAATGATTTTGTATGGACCTTCCCATCTCGTTTGTAATTTCGGTGATTTTCCTTTCCGGCGAATCGGGTTATGAAGCCATACTAAGACTCCTTCTTCAAAGCCACGTGAGTTCGCTCTTCGGTCATATCTAGTCTTCATGTTTTCACTTGCTTGTAAACCATTTTCGCGAACTAAGTCATAGATGTTCCATATTCGCTCTCGAAGATCGAAGACGTAGTCTGGCACAGTACATGGGTCTTCTGGTGGCCTCCCCGTTAGGAGATCCACAGGTAATCTAAGTTCTCTGCCGAAATTCACCTGAGCTGGGGTAAGTTTTGTGCTTTCATGCTCGGATGTCCTATAAGCCAGGAGAAAAAGCGGTATGTATTTGTCCCAGTCTTTCTGATGTTTGTCAACCAGTTTCGCTAGATGTCTCTCCAGAGTCTGGTTAAATCTCTCCACCATGCCATCAGACTGAGGGTGATATGAAGTGGTCCTCGTTTTATGAATCCCCAGAAGTTTGCAGATTTCTTGAAATAGTTGCGACTCGAAGTTTCTTCCTTTTCCTTAGCATATGGAATTCTTCTCGCTCGCTGACGTATAGGTCTTTCGCTTCCAGTATCAATTCTGTGCTGAACTAGCGAAGTTCTTCCTAGATCACCTTCCTTGGAAGAGAAGATGTCAGCAAAATCCAGCAGCAACTTCTTTGCCTTCAAGCTTTGTGAATAAGTTAGGTTGCTTTTGCAATCTTTTAGAAGGTCGTAAACTGTAGAACAACTAGAGGTTTTAGATGCGTCTGAGTTTGGTGTTAATTGGCACTTTTTCATCCAGACAACTTCCTCGCATCTTCCAACAACATCTCCTTCATTTAAGATGATCTCATGGTCCTCTAGATTGACTATTCTCACTACTGCAGTATCCTTTCCAGTGACTAATGTTCTTGCTGTCAGGAATCTTTGAGTTGGCTTGTTTGATGTATCCTCAATAAGAACGCATCTAGTTGGCTTGTGTGTTTTAGGTGATGGCAGTTTCACCATTATTTGTGCTTGTGTTCGACCAGGTACGACGATTTTATTTAAACAAGTCACTTTTCCGGTGGGACCTCCAAGTATGAAAATTTCCTCATTACCACACTTAAAAACTCCATTTGCGACATCGATTTTACAATTGTATTTCTTCATGAAATCTAGGCCCAATATGCACTCATCCATAATTTCAGCCACAATGACATCATGCGTGTATGGTGAATCTCCCACGTATATTGTCACTGTCGTCTCTCCTAGGACAGGTATTGGCTGGCCAGAGGCAGACAGAAGCCGACAATCGACGTTCTTGTATTTCATCGCAGCTTTCACCAGATGTGGGTTGATTATTGTTCTGGAGGCTCCGGTGTCTATGGTCAATTTGCAATCTGTCCTATTCACATGTCCGCATATCGTCAAACTGCTCCTATTGCTTACTTGTGAGATGACAATTGCTGGGGCTTCCTCTGCGCCAGCCAGTACCCACCCCTTAGTCCTGGCTGTTACTCGTTTCCCTGGTTTCTTGCAGGAAACGAGGACTCCTGCCTTTTCGTAATTTCCTTCAGCTCTTCTCTTAATTTGGTTATTTCCTGCTTTTCTGGACAAGAGAGCCGCAAATGTCCTCTTTCACCACACCTGTAGCAAGTAGGCGCAGAGCTATTGGTCTTCTTTGGCGGGCTCTTGATTGCCTTTACGTCTTCCGTGACTTCTCGCAATTTATGTGTGCGCATGTCCTGCCTTAAAGCTTCGTACTCTAGAGCATGTGCCAAGGCATCTTTTAGTGACGCGTGATGTTGAGTCCCCACTGCAGCCCTTACCTCAACATCTCTAATTCCAGCAATAAATGCTTGTAAAATGTTCGTGTCGACCATTTTGGAGTCAACAGACGAGTAGGCTTTACGCACTAGTTTTTCTATTTCCAATGCCCACTGTTGAAGTCCTTCTCCTGGGCGCTGAACCCTTTCACGCAGCTGGGCTCGAAAAACGTGTTCGAGATGACGTTCTCCATACCTGGCTTCTAATGCCTCCATCAATTCTTTGAAGGTGCTTCCAGAGCTAGGCAGTGCCTCTAGGACTGATAGTGCTGAGCCTTTTAGAGCAACAGTAAGGGCTGTATGGCTCTGTTCATCGGTCCAACCGTTTAAACTAGCGACGGTCTGGAATTGTTGTTTGTATGCGGCCCAAGATGTGGTACCGTCATAAGATGGCACTTTTACACTTGGCCCCTTAGTTTCACAGCCGGATGTACTTGGGGTTCCCACTGTCTCTAGACGCAATACTTTCTTTTCCAAAAAGGTTACTCTATTTTCCACCTTGTTTTCCAGATCAGTCACACGGTTTTCGACAACGTCTACATCATTTCGGATCTGCTCCACTGATTGGTTGAGTTTGCAGAAATTTCCCAAGACTATTTGCTGTTGCTCACTCAAGCGTGCAAATCGTAAATCTTGTTTCTCTTCTATACGTTGAAGTCGTAAATCTTGTGTCTCTTCTATACGGTGCAGTCGTTGTTGAATTAGTTCTAATATGTGTACTAAGTTATTTGAATCGTTCGGCGTCTCTAATGAACTTGGCACTGCTTGGTGGGCGTGGTCAGTAGGCGTGGCCTGGCCAAGGTGGGCGGGGCCAGTGGGCGGAGCTAGACGTCTGGTGGGCGTGGCTTGAGGTCCAGTGGGCGTGGCTTGATTACTGGTGGGCGTGGCTTGAGGCTCAGTAGGCGGGGCTTGTTGTCCAGTGGGCGGAGCCTGATGGGCGGTGGGCGTTGCCTGATAGGCGGTAGGCGTGGCCTCAGGGTCAGTGGGCGTGGCTTGAGGTTCAGTAGGCGTGGCCTGAGCCACGCCCTCTTGAGCCTCCATGGCACGCTGGGCCCTGGTCCTGACGCCCTCCCTGGTGGTATCCTCTTCTTCTCTTGGTAGAACTGGCATCTCCAAATCCACTTCCGACACCAAATGTTACGAAACTGGGTTCGAGATTTGGAGAAAAACGCCAAAGTTCGTATGAGGGTTTTTATTCACTACGGAACCCAAAGGTTGACACGTGAAGATGGTCTTCCTGATGTCCAAGTCCAAGTCGCGTAGCAGCTGAGGTCCAGGTATATCGCCAAAGTTGTCGCAGGTACTTCCACTTGTCGCACTGAGGTAGGTTTCCTTCGCTTCGGTTCGCTTAGAAGTTATCGCTTTCGTAGCTCGTACTGAACTGGCGGGACGCGCACTCGATCGCCTTTTTATATGCGCCGATACAGAGGTCTACACTTTTCTCGAATATTCTCATTACTTGACGAATGTATTTCGATTGACGGGAAACATCGAGACGCTGATATGTATGTGTGAGTGCGACTAAGCCGACGACCATTCAAAGAACTCTAGCCTTTATGCCGTAAGAATATAAGGCCTAGTTTCGCTTGCATGATTCCACTCGCGAACATTCCAAGTCTATCTCGCCAGCAGAGTTCTTAATCGCGAATATTCTACATCTATCTCGTTCGCGACAATATGATTGCATGGATTCTATTTCTCAGACTATAACAGACTAAAAAGGGCGTCACGGATAGACTGTCGACTGCGTTAAACTGAAAAAAAAATAGAACTTCGATGGTCTCCTTGTTTCTTTTCAGCGTATTCCCAGTTGCATCTACAACTGTAATGCTGTGAAGCTTGGATTCCGCATTCTGGCTTTTATGTGCGTGAGTGGCCAACACTGCTGTATTGACTTACCTAGCTCCTGTTGCACGGCCGTGGTCATCTTCTGGAATGTGCTGCGTATGACTAGAAGCTTCTCGATGGGAGAGAACGTCGTCTTGAGCTGCTGAAGAGTCTCAACGGCTTCTTGGAACAGTTGCTCTTTGAGCGGCGAGTACGGCGGCGACCTCTGGTTGTGGCTGTTGTAACCGATCCAGAACTTTCTGTGAATTATAAAAGTAGTTTTACGTTGTAAGTTTGAGTATCATCTTCATCACTACCGTCATGGGAACACCTCTGGACAAAGGCTCTTAAAGATTTCTAAAAGAAACGATCAAAATCGACATTTGATCTACAATTTTAAATTAAAAAGCTAGCTTTTCGGGTGCTGCTCGGGCAGCAAGCAGCCCGCGGTTTTTCGTGCAGCTGTTGAGGTAGGCTAAATAACATGTCCTGTGTGGGCCCCGGTCGCCGTCAGGTTGACTGGGGCAGGGCCTGCTTTAGCAGGCCCCAAATTATGAGGGCTGGTTGGACGGTGGAAACGGGATTCCATCGTCCAACGGACAGCCCTCCGGAGTGGAAGGCAGGCGCGTGTGCGTGTCAGCGCGCCTGTCCTTGGGCCAAGAGGCCAAGGCGGCGGTTGCTCCGGCCCCTCTGATTCAGCAGAGGGTGCCGTGAGGCCGTTGGCGAGCCGGGGCCGCTTAAGTAGCGCCCGGCCGCGCCGGGGCTGTGGAGCATGAAGAAGCACACGGTCCCGGCCGATAGCGGCTGAGAGGTGACACTGCGGAGTTTTTAGTAGTAACACCACATTACCTTACCGGTGTCCCGTAACCGGTAAGGTATCCGAAGGGATTTTCACCGCGACAAAAAAAAAAAGGCTAAATAACATGTCCAGTTGAGAAAATGGCAAAGATTTGCTGTCTGTTGAAGAAACTTAAAATAATGTGTGGGCAGCTATCTTAGATCCAAAACCTGATTGCAGTATCGAGTTTCGCGGGTGTTTTACCCCCATGTACAAAATTTAAGACTCTTACAAAGTCCCAGTGAGACGTTATGAACAAAATAAGTTTAGTTTTCTAAAATCCTGACGGCATCTTGGATTCCAAAAAATTTAAAATTTGGATTTTTCTGCTCAAAGTATATATACACGGTGATTTTTCATTGGTTTTAAAGCCGAAGGCCAGTTCATAGAGATCGTTAGTAAGACCTAATTAGCTAGTTAAAATAAAAATTCAGCAACAAAAAATGTTGACTAAAACTAGAAAGTAAAATTGTGAGATCAATTAGTAGTACCGCCGCCATACACCGCCCGCCGGCCGGCAGAGGTCATCGACATCCACGCTGCTTTTTTGGCCGGCATAACTACGTGGTCTCTATCGAAAATCATTTACGCAACTTTTTTATCTTATGACATACAGAAATTTGGATTACGTAATTGGATAGAGGAATTTATTTACCATACGACATTTTTTTTCCAAAACCAATTAAAAGTCAGCGTGTAGATATCGATTTTCATCTAAATCGCAGTAGTTAACTTTTTTTATTGTTTTCACCAATTATATTGGTCGTAAGCAATCAAATGTCACTCACTGGTCGATACCCAGGAATGCCATGAGCGTGAGGTCGGGCTGGCGGTTCCACTTGAGCAGGCGGCGCCAGTACAGGTCGTCCTCGCGCTTGTTGTGCAGCGCGTACAGCACGAACAGCGCGGGGTGCGCGCGCGGCAGCAGCGCCGGCTGCAGCAGCGCCGCCGCCGACACCACCTCGCTGGAACGTCACTTGCTCGTGAAGTAGTTGGATTGTATAATCCGATGTTTGACAAAAACTCTAGCCGTTTGATACTACAGCTCGATTTTGTAAAACAACTGAAAATCGTGTTACTTTTAACAAAATAACTAACGTAAGATTGAAGATTTTAGTTTCGAATTCTGCCACTTGAAGCTTGTGGTTGTCAGTGTCATAAACAACAAATATGACCTCCGTTAAGGTATATTATTCACCGCGTTCCGAGGGTAAACTGTTTTCATCGAGAGACATCGAGGACATCGCACGGTGTATTATTTAGCCTTAAAAGTTGGCCAAAAATGGAATTTTACATTTTCTGCTAACTACCTAGAATTGTACCTGGCCAAAAAGCTTATTAGTCACTGCAACCAATAGTAAAACACGTAAAGCGCTAGCTTAATCCTCGTGCGCCCAGTTGGAAGTTACAGCTCGCTTTGACGTGTGATTTTTCGATACGCTGCTGTTATTTCGGTGTTTTCCAAACTCTTGTTTTTGTTTGGTGAAGTGGTTTTGTGGCAGTTTTTGTGATGGATGGGTCTACTCCAGGTATGTACTTTCTGATTTATATCATTCTTTTAAGATTTAAAATATTAAAGATTTTTGTATTTATAGCCGTAAACATAGGTCTAATTAACTGTTGTAAAAATAATTAATTTTCATTTCAAAAAGGGTTTTGTTGTATTTCTGAACATTTCTAAACATTAAAATTTATGTTAAAATATAAGGTTGTTATTTTATTGTCCACTCATAAGAAAAGTAGCCGCACGAAACCGCTCCTCTCTTTTTTTTTTTCCTAGCGGCCTATACTATTTGGTAAAAATTTATTTTGTTAACATTATTCGTTTTAATTGTTATAGGACCTTCTGGCATGAAGATGATTACTCGGAAATACCTATATGACATTGCCCAAAATTCGACAGACATTACAAATATTAATATTGTTGACAACAAAAGTGATGACGAATAAATAGTTATATATTAAAATAAATGGTTGTTTTATTGTACTTTCATGTTAAATCGAATAAAAAGTATATATATAAGGTCCTGAAACCAAAAAATATTTTTGGCCAACTTTTAAGGCTAAATAACACACTGTGCATCGTTTGTGATTTCGGACTGCAAAAGGTTGAGAAGAATAAAGCAGACCTTCAGCTTGGTTCCCATATTGTTATTTCGACGCCCGCCTTTCGGCTAGATGGAAAATTTAATAATGGTGAAATTTTAGTGGATCAAATGAAGGCTACAACGCCATTGAGATGTCGGGTTTACAAAATTTCGATGTCCAATAGCATCGAGCTGATTATTCATTGATGTTTCAAGATGTTGCAGACTGGATTATATTTTAAGGAGTTGAATTGAGGTTACAACCTCAATTCAACTCCTTTCATGTCATGAGTAAAAAAATTATAAGAACAACTATTGCCCCCTCATATATTAATTTGTTTGGTAACACCGTTTTATTTTATAATGGTAACTCTATATGTAATCTAAATGTTAGCTGTTTTGTTAAACGTAATTACGTAACTCATTGACAATCCAACTGAACGATTTTCAGCTGTTTTACAAAACCGAGCTGTAATGCCAAATAGCTAGAGGTTTCATCAAACAACGGATTATGCAATCTTACTGCGACAGATATATAAAGCAGCTTATAAATCCTCATTTCTAATTAAATTACAATATAAATACTATACAAATTATTGATTCATCCCAGTAATAATTCTCTCAAACTAGTAAACTTTTACATTAAAATAAAATACAGCAAAAACAGTCGATTTAATCTGGACGATACCTTTTGAGCGCTAGGTATTCTTACTAAAAAAGAACCCCTAGCGCCAGACACTTACCGTCATATTCATAAAAATTAACAACCGTTTCCTAAACCTATTTTAGCTAAACATGTTTTGTCCCGTACCCTCTTTTCAATATTTAATATTGAAAGAACGAGACAAAACATCTTTTAACTAAAATAATTTTAACAAACATTTTCATTTTTATGAAAAAGGGGCTAATTTCTAGTATATTTTTTTAGTAATTATACAACTGCGACGCTAGGGGCATTGACATAGCCGGTCATACATATGCAACTGCTAAGGTTAATAGGTTAATATAAACGTCTTTTAATAAAATAATCTTAAAAAATCTCGAATGGTGACCACGTAAAGGCAAGCGAAGCGCAGGACACCCACCCATAAATGGTCAGACAACTTACCAAGGTCGCTGGAAGGCGCTGGATGCAAGCCGCTCTAGATCGGTCATTTTGGAGATATCTTTGGGACAGGTCTATGTCCAGCAGTGGCCATTATGAAATGATGATGATGAATAAAATTATAAACTTACCCCTCAATAGGATTACTGTCAACACAATCCTTCCCTTCCCCCTCTGTCTTGTACGGCAACACCGCTTCAGCGCCCTCTGCCGGCAACGCCGGGAACAACAGTCTGACCACTTGATACAGCCGACTTGTGATGCTCTTCAGTTCTTTCACTGCATGGCTGAGCAGCAATGGGTGGACTCTGACTCCGCCGTAAGTGGTGTTGAATGCGTTGGTGAGACCTAAGACCAACTGGCCTAGTGGATGATGCGTTGATTCGCAAGCCTGTTAGAGATGGAAAGTCTGTCAAAAAAGTGGCCAGTAAAAAAAGAAATGAGAAAAAAGAAAAAAACGTTCCTCAATGCCTGCCTCCGTGGTCCAGTGGTCAAGGCATTCGCCTTGTGACCCGTAGGTCGTGGGATCAAATCCCATTCTGAAGCATACTTTGTGAAAACTGGTTAGGATATCGCAAGCTTGTATATATATTCCTAGAGGCATCGTAGATCGGGGAAGAGATGCGAGGACAGGGAACGGGGACCTTGGGAGATTCCGTTCCGTATGTTATACTGATATTCATTCTGTGCATTACTCAGAATCATGTAAGTATTCAAAGTGCAAAAAGTTTAAAAAATCAACTCACATTCTGCAAATATTGCCTCAGCTCCAAATAACTATCCAGATCCAAGTTTTTCTGTCCAAAATGCGGTATCACCTCCAAGCAATCCACCGACTTCTCCATATCCGACCCCTTGTGTCTCTTCAAAGGAGTTTTGTGCTTGTCTTTATGCGAGCAGGATATCGCCACGGCGACGTTCTGCCAGATTTTGACGTTGTCTATGGTGTGGCTGGGGCCGTTCGCGAAGTGGTTGCCAGTTGGGGTGAGAATGGTTTCCGAAACACCGAGGGATTGGAAACATTGGCGGAAGAGCGCGTTCCATTTTTGATTGGGTGCGACGCTGAGTTTTCCAAAGGAACTGTAAAATATGACATAATTTTATAATTTATTTTTCTTTTGTGCTGGCTGGTTTGAAAGAAAATAAAAACTTACGAATATACCAGCTGCTTACCTTTCCACGCAGATCGAGGGAGATAATAGACGATGCAGCTAGCAACTCATCACTATTTTGACTCCTTTTTCCACCTTCTTGCTCATCATCACGCTAAAAGTGGCCCTGGGCTCTATCTGCTTAGAGCCGCAAGACCTAAAATGCTTGTCTACTCCATTCGGGATAAGGACATGATAGTATGTATTTAATTTTACAAAGTAAAGTCACGTGACCACGGCAAATACGTGATTTATTAAAATGCAATGAATTGGAACTAAATAAAGGCGATCAAGAGAATGGGCGAATAGCGAAAGATTAAAGTTCAGAGCTTCATTTAGGGTAAAGTAAACTTTATGTTTTACGCACTTGGGTTTAGAGTTCGACGGCAGCACTGGGTTGGAGACATTGAGCTGCATCGTCGCGTTGCTGATCTTGACGCCCTCGGTCCAGGCGCCGCACAGCGAGCCCTCGATCTTGTCTCCGCTGGAGAAGGTCAGCACGCCTTTGCCGGAGAACACGCCGGCAGACCTGAACTCGCCTTCGTAGTGGGTGCCGTCTTCGAAGACCATGACGCCGTGACCCTGGAATTGGTTTCCATTTTAACTTTCGACAAAAAAGAAAGGTGTCATGTTTGACGGTAATGTCTGTCTGTCTGTCAGTGACATCGTAGTGGATGGACAAATTTTGATGCGGCTTTTTTTACGTGTATGCAAGTTTCTTGCTGGTTTTTAGGTATATTATGTGTGTTGAAAATCGGTCCGGCTGTTTAAAAGTTATTGCGGGTTAACGCTTGAAATCTGAGTTTTTGTAGTTTGTCTGGCAAATAATAGATGGCGCTACGGATATTAGTTTTACTATTTAGTTCCTCCGCCCATCACTAGATGGCGTTTACGTATGAAAGTCGGGGAAATGTTTTTTAATTACTCATTTTCTTAGGTCTTTCATTTTAACTACCTACATATCCCTTTCGGACCCGGTCGACACAATTGTGACGGTATTTCCAAACCATTTTTTTATTATTTAATTTAAAGCTACGGTGACGGGCCCAGCGTCGCACGATTGTGATTGTAATTAACTTCCCATACGCGAAAACAGGACAGCGATTAACCTGCGCGGATTTATGTTATAACTCGTTCATTTGGCGGATGACGGGCTACGACACCGCGCACGCGCCCGCGCTTGTGGTAAGTAATTTTTAATCGCATTGCGTAACATTTTAAAACAAATATATGCCTTATTTTACTAATGAATAACTTTTCTAAGTATTTACGATTTAATTTTTTTGTTTCAGATAATATTTTTTGGTAAAACTTACCTTTGAATTTAGACGTCACAATTGTGTTGAGTCGTCCCCAAAGTTATCGTATTAGTAAGTTTACCTATCCTTTGATTATATTTTTTATCATTCAAAAAAGCTTGTAACGGCCGTAATCAAGGTGCGGTGGATGATAAAATAATTGTTCGCTTATTGAAAGAGTCAGACGTTGAGAAAGGATGCGATATTGAAGAGTTCATCTTCAGACCTGACGAAAAAAGCTTCTCATCATATGATGAAATTAAAGACGAACAACCAGAAGCCGTAACTATTAATTTAAATAGACAATCAGATAGATGGAAGTATTAAAAATTCAATGAAAAAGATTTACCAAGCAAGAAAAGACCTGAAAGTCTGAGCATTAAAAGTTCAGCAGAATATTTTGAGCAGTATTTCATCGAAGAACTCTATGAAAAAGTTGCTGCTGCTACTTCACAGTATTACATATCTCAAAAATGTATTTCCATGACATAAATGAATTCTAAAAATAGTGAAAAATAGAATTTTCGGTATCCATGGTATCATGAAGTGTGTAAAATGTCCACGAATCAAAATTTATTGGAGTCAAAATTTAAAGTATGATTCTAAAGCTTCTGCCTTGACTAGCAA
The DNA here is from genome assembly GCA_963555685.1 of Acrobasis consociella. Taxonomy (NCBI): domain Eukaryota; kingdom Metazoa; phylum Arthropoda; class Insecta; order Lepidoptera; family Pyralidae; genus Acrobasis; species Acrobasis consociella. The sequence goes on from OY743106.1 coordinate 5,434,357, forward strand.
ACGCTTTTTCGTACTGCGAGTTTACCTTCACGTCGTTGATTCGAACAAAGCAAGTGATGATGACATAGACAGAAATAAAACACTGAAAACTCTGCTAGTTATTATAGTATGTAAGTATGTGAAACCAATGCCAAGAATATAAGATTTTTACTCAATTAAACATCAAATAAAGAAATTATGAATACTAAATGTTTTTTTTTACTCATACTTCCCACTACACATCAAATTTCTTTCTTTATATATTTTTGAAATATTTTTACTTTCATTAAGTTGGGCCCAACTGAAAACAATTGTGACCGTCACAATTGTAAAGTCATTAAACTTTGGCCTAGCTTGACACGATTGTGAGCGTCACAATTGTGATGTTCCAAGAATATGGCTTAGGTTAATACAATTGTACGCCCCATGAAAAACCAAGATGGCGTCGGGGAAATCCTGAAAACTTCACGGAAATGGATAGAACAGGCAATTTTATATAGGAAACAGTCACTGCAGTGAACTGATATGCACTATTTTAAGCTCGGGTCTGAAAGGGATATAGAAAAAGTCATAAATAATCAATATAATAAAGATTTTTTATTCGCTTTATCTATATTCATGCTTAATGCTCTAGTGACCTTTAGATAATTAAACGAGAACGTTTATTAGGTGAGTAGATTTTTTTTAGTTCGAGGCGAACTATTAGTATATAATATGTACAGTACATATGTATATTTTACTTTATTTCCCCTCAATGCCATCTCACCTTGGTCAATGCGCAAATTACCAAACAAATAATACAAATCAAACTCACCGTGAGTACATCCTGCATGAACAGACCTTCGTAGTAAATCCCGTCTAAGGTCACAATCAACCCGCAGCCATGTTTCTTATTATCGCTCCAATTCCCTAAGTACTTTTCCCCTTTCCCTATATCGTCCATCACCCCATATCCTTGCTTCACGCCGTTCACCCATTCTCCCGTATAAATGGTAGCTGTCGAGGTAGTAAAGTCCCCTTGCTTTTTTATCCCATGACCGTGAGCCTGTCCATCTTTGAAGTATCCTTCATAAATGTCCCCAGTGGTGTATTTTAGGACCCCATAGCCATTTTGAAGATTATCTTTCCACTGGCCTTCGTAAATACCTGTAAAATTCAAAGGGGGATTAAAATACCTAACTTGCGGGAACAAAATGGCACATTAGTTACTTATTTCCTTGTAATCAAATAGGTAATTAAATTAAATTAATATTCATGTTGATTAATTTGAAGGTGATTATATTATTGACTCAGGGTTTTAATTCAAGATTTTATTTTCTAATTCACACTAAAAGTGGCCTTTGTGTCTTGTGGCCTTGGAGTCCCAACTGCCCCGTAGGAAAAAAAACCTCCTAAACATTTGTAGAATTTCATATTTGATATAGGCTTTAGGTTTGTTTATGCATACAGTTTTACAAGTACATTTTTTTATGTATATGTGACCAACACCAGTGTCAGAAGTTATTTAAAGGCATTCATTTTGACATAGAGCTAAGACTGCCATATAATGTTAAATAATGACAGCTGTGGACTAACGACTTAACGTGCCTTCCAAGCACGGGAGAAGCTTAAAAATACTTTTCGATTCAACCATAGTCATACAATTCAAGTGTCAAAGTAATTTTACAAATAAGTAAGTCAACTTTGTGATAAACATTAGCAATAACATTAGCAAAAATCTAGTGGTGAGATTATTACTAAAACTGAAGAAATAGTAAATGTTTTTGATGATTTCTTTACTAACATTCCTTTGGAACTTATTTCTAACTAGAGGCAGCGCGCGGCTTCGCCCGCGTTAACCACGCGAGTGAAGTCGCGGGCGTGATGCAATATAGCCTATAGCCTTCCTCGATAAACGACCTATCTAATACCGAAAGAATTTTTCAAATCAGACCAGTGGTTCCTGAGATTAGCGCGTTCAAACAAACAAACAAACAAACAAACTCTACAGCTTTATATATAAGTATGGAAGTATGGAAGTATGGATGTGAATTCTAACCCCCAGCGTGCTGAAGCCTTGCTTAAGAATAATGTTAGGGCTTGTGATTCTCATTTTAAATTTAAGCAAATTGGCCCCAAAGATATAATAGATGCATATAAACAGCTAAATTTAAAAAAATCTGAAGATCATTGGGGCATATCAGTTGCTGTAGTAAGCCATATCATAAATATCATAGCTGCTGATTTAGCTTTTATATTTAACGAATGTATTGATGAAGGCATATTTCCTAACCTAATGAAATGTAGTAAATTAATCCCCTTATTTAAAAAAGGAGAAAAAGCAGACCCTGGCAACTACAGACCTATATCTATCCTGCCAGCTTTGAGTAAGGTGTTCGAAAAGATAATGCTCAATCAAATGCTGCTTCACTTCAAGACCTATCAACTTTTCCATAGCCAACAATTCGGCTTTACTGGCGGGAAATCGACCACCGATGCGGGAGTAGCACTCGTTACTCATATATATGACGCATGGGAGAGCAAAAATGATGGAATTGGATCATTTTGTGATCTCTCCAAAGCATTTGATTGCGTAGATGATCCGACACTTTTGCTCAAATTTCGTCAATACGGTTTTGATGATAATTCAATTAAACTGATAGAATCGTATTTAACAGATAGGCATCAGACCGTTGATTTATATGGCATAAAATCTCACGGATCTAATGTTATAAAATAGGCGTACCGCAAGGTTCAATTCTTGGACCTTTCCTTTTCTTAGTTTATGTTATAACTTGCCTTACATGGTTGAGAAGCAGGCTGGCATAGTGCTGTTTGCTGATGACACCTCGCTAATATTCAAAATAGATCGACATAGCACAAACGCTAGCGCGGTGAACAGCACCTTGTCTTCTATTTCTGATTGGTTTTCTGCCAATAACCTCATGTTAAATGCGAAAAAGTCCCAATGCATTCGATTTTCTCTTCCTAATGTGAGACAGGCCTGCGTTGACATAATGATAGATGGTGAAAAACTCATCTTGTTGAAAGTACTACCTTCTTTGGAATTACAATAGACTCAAAACTTCAATGGGGTGCTCATATAATTAAACTTTCTAATAGGCTTACCTCTGCGGCTTATGCTGTTAGGAGAATAAAACAATTGACCGATGTAGCAACTGCTAGACTAATGTACTTTAGTTACTTTCATAGTGTAATGTCTTACGGCATACTCCTGTGGGAGAATGCAGCCGATATTCAGACTATTTTCATTTTACAAAAACGGGCAATTCGTGCTATTTACGGGTTAGGATCTAGAGACTCACTCAGAGAATTATTCAAGAAAATAGATATACTTACCTTAGCATCACAGTATATATTTGAAAACATAATGTATGTAAGGAAAAATATTTCCTCATACAATAAAGTAAGCGATTTTACCGATAGAAACTTACGTAATAAGAATGACTTAGTTGCCCCGTTTTATAGGCTTAAAACAATTAATAAGACGTTTATGGGGAACTTTATACTTTTTTATAATAAATAATAAATTGCCAAAATCGGTCCTTGATATGCCGGATAATAAATTCAAAACGTATGTAAAGAAAGTACTTTGTGAGAAGGCTTATTATAGTACCGATGACTACATTAAGGACAAAAAAGTCTGGCTTGAGCTTGGCGCGGGTCCCTCTTAAAGTTTGTAATATAGGTACTCGCAAATGACATAATTTGGTACATTTTGTACAAACTAAATCTACAACTTGACATAATTTTAAAATTTTGACATTTAAAAATTCAATTAAAATTATGATATGACATAACAAACAATGTATTCTCTGTCCACATTAACTTTAAATATTAATTCAATTGTGAGTTGACGTCTTTGGAGAAAATGCTGCAGTGCAGTTTGTTACCGCTTCTTCTGCACTAGCGCTTTGGAAGCGGTAGTAAACTTAGCTGTAAGTAAACTTTTGACGTCAACAATTGTACAACAAAACCATGACGATTATTAAGAGATATTATAAATATCCTATGATAATAAAGATATATTTGAATTTCATCTTAATTAAACCATATCACTAACGACATTGAGTAGATATTTCTTTGAATTATTTTGCTGAGTAAGACTTCTGTTGTACATGAATACTAGTAATTATTCAGTAGCAATAATCTAACAGAATGGTAATGCGGGAAAACCGCAAAAAATATAATATTTTTATTTTTTAGTGACGATTCATATGTGACTTACTATTGACGTACAGTGAAAAATATGTATTATACAATACTCCCTATATGGGGAGAAACCTTTTAGTCCGGCAGTAGACTAATGTAGGCTATTAAGGAAGTGGCAGTGGTAGAGTGGCCTTCAGAAAGAACCTTCAAATATAAACAAAGCATTTCAATGCCAAACTAATCGCTAATGCGTCTCGCACACCACATAAACAAATACTTAAAATATATTTTTTGGAATAATATATGGAAAATAAATCGCGTTACATACTCATTTTCACATGTAAAGGCCTTATTACTGAACAAACATTTGAATTTTAATGCCGCGTTTACACATTCGCGCGAATCGCGAGGCGAATGACGAGGCGAATAACGAACTAGCATGTGTAAACAGTCAGTTCGTTATTCGCCTCGTGATTCGCCTCGCGATTCGCGAGTTCGCGTTGAGGGCGGTTTTTCGGACGCGAATCAAAGGACACGAATAGCGAACACGAACTGGCTGTTTACACTTTCGCCTGCCGGCAGTTGGCAGCTAGCGCCCGACCCAACAGGACGTATATGTAGTGTTGTATGACTTGTATGGAAACATACGAATTGAAAGGTCTAAGTTAACATTTTTTGTGGGCAAATGTGTGTAGACCTAATTATATGTTAAAATAGGCAATCAGACATCAAATAAGATGATATCTCTATATTTAATAAGTACTTATAGCATCAGTGATTTTAATCTTTGTTATTTTCTCTTATAGATATATTCACTGTTTTATACATTAAATGACCTTTTGATACATTTCTACATATAATTAGAGGACTCTCACTAAATTTATTTCCTACTAATATTATAAATGCGAAAGTGAGTTAGTATATTTGTTTGTTATCTCTTCACGCTTAAACTACTGAACCGATATAGAACAAATTTGGTATAGATAAAATTTGAGACTCGGGGAAGGACATAGTGTACTCTTTATCACGAAATTCCCACGGGGAGCGAAGCCCGCGGGTACAGCTAGTCTGCGTTTTATAATAACACAGATAAAGTCCACTAGTCTATACAGTATATAATAAAACCGGCCAAGTGCGAATCGGATTTGCGCACTAAGGGTTCCGTACCATGATCTATAAAAAATCGCGTTGTATGGGAGCCCCAAATAAGCTAAAAGCTTAAATATTTATTTTATTTTGTTTTTAGTATTTGTTGTTATAGCGGCAACAGAAATACATAATTTGTGAAAATTTCAACTGTCTAGCTATCGCGGTTCTTGAGATACAGCCTGATGACAGACATACGGACAGACAGCGAAGTCTTCGTAAAAGAGTCCCTTTTTTACCCTTTGGGTACGGAACCCTAAAAATGACATCTTAGCAAAAGTTATTCAGACTGATGAGCATTTTCCGAAGTCATAAAGTCTACGCGAACGAAGTCGCGGGCTTCGGCTGGTTTTAAATAAACATCCCAATCTACCCACCACATACAGGTATATACCTAAGCGTGGGTTAATACCCGGGTAGAAGACGTAATTGTAAATGAAGCGTGCATGCCGCCATTATGTCCACGTCCTCCATATTCGTGTGCGAATCTCATAATGAATCAACACACGAATGTGTAAACAGCAGTTCGCGTCGGCATTCGTACACGAATAGTTCGTGGAATGTTTCGTCGAATGACGAGGCGAATAGCGAACACGCATGTGTAAATCCGGTATAAAAGGGTGGCACAATAGAATGTGTCGGACTAGTTACGTCTCGCTCGTTATTATTACGTAGAGTGAGATAGTTACAGTTGATACTGCTCAATAAAAGTTGTTGCAAGTGTCATGCTAGCTGGGTTGACTAAAAGAATAACCATAGTCATACAAAGAATAAACGCAGCAAGGCGTAATGGGTACTTTGGAGCGGGTATAAGTAGGGAAATTTTTTATTAGATATTTAAAAATATATATTTACCTACTCCAGGTATCTCCATCTTGCCATGGCCACATAAAGCATTGAGCTGGAACTGTCCCACGTATTGCTTCCCATCTAACCATTCCACTTTCCCATTCCCATGCGTTTTCCCGTCCAGCCACCTTCCTGTATACTTTGCATCTTTGTAAAAAGGTATTTTATTAGAAAACATATAACTGGCGGACCGTATCGATGGAGGCTTGAACGAAGACTCTTTGTTCAATCTCAGACGAATCGTTGTATTGAATGCGTGTATCCATTCTGTTTTTTCTTGCTCTGTGATTGTGGATACTGATATAACTTCCTCAGGTGTTGTTAGTTGAATAACGTTGCACAGTGAATCTGTATTAGGTACGGATTCAACCCATAGCGTTTCTAAGTTGTGCAAACTTGGAGTGCTCCCATTCACGTGGATGAACAGATCATTGAATAAAACAAACCAATGGGAGGAGAATCTTCCTGGATTCACCAAGTTTAGAGCGCGGGATTTAGATTCTCTTACTAATCGGCGTTGAGGCGTTTTATACTGATCAAGTGTTTTGCCTGTTGTTTCCCAAAATAGCTTCGTCATTTCCGCCTCTTTCCGCTTCTTTTCTTGCTCTTCTATGAGCGTGTCTAACGACGACACTACTTTACATAATCGCTCCTCGATGTTTGCTTTGACTTCGCCCTTTTTTCTCTTCGTCCGATATCGTAACAGCGATTGCGCTATGCATTTATATGAGCTCAATCTTGTTAACGGCTGTACGAATGCTAATGCTACTATGGCTTCTAATGTTTTCTTATTATTTTTCTGCTTGTTCGATGGCAGCTGATCACTAAACAGATTATAAATACTAGACGGCACATCAACAATACTATTGATCTGTGAGAATCCTCCAATAACAATTAAATTGCTTACAGCTACATAATACTTTCTGTACAAATAAATATATTCTTCTAAATTTTTTAATAAAGAAATATCACATTCATTTATATGCTGCTCGGCATACTGCCATATGGACAGAACATTGAGAGCAGTTATATTTAAAATGTCACCAAATATATCACAAACAGTATCATAAATGTTGGAATGTAACGTAATGGCTTTACTTTTTTTGAGGAAAGGTTTTACAAGAGAATGATATATTAAAAGCATTTCCTCCAGATATCTTTGAGCAATAGACAGATCCTGAAATTCTGGGCTTTTTGTGGACTCTTCAACTGAGCAGTAACTGATATTCCCTGAAGATAAAATTCTCCAATGATAGCACACATTCTGGGGTTTACTAGGAATTTGAAGCTCAATCATTTTCAAAGATATGTCTTTACCATTCTCAGTTACTCCGTCTTCATCAGGTTTTTTGTTCAGATTAACTATAGATTCAGTGTATCCATCTGTGTGTTTGCCCATGTAAAATATATTTTCATTGTGTGTGTAGGCCAGAGTGTGGTCCTCAGTAGCTATCATATCTCTCACTCGATCACTGTCGGAATTCTCAGTGAACTGTTTGGGGCCACTCTTGTCTTCTCTGGAATCAAAGCTCACTTGGTGGTAGTGGTTGTAGCCCCAAATAAATAAGCGCCCATCTAGAGTCAGAGCTGAACAATGCCACTTGCCACAGGATACCTTCTGGAGCCCAAACCCTGATAAAGTCATGACGACCATAGGTTTAACTCTCTTAACTGTATCTCCTATACCTAATTGTCCATAAGATATGTCTCCCCAAGTCCATAGTTCAGTTGCCAAGATATTTTTACCTAGCTTAGCCATATTTTTAAGATTCTCGTTTTTTCTGCTTACTTCAAATTCCTTTTCACTGCTTATTGTGCTCGTTGAGAACTGCAAGTCGTCCAAGTTGCAATTGGAAGGGCAGCTGTGTAATAGGGATGTGGTCTCTTCATTGTTGTTCCTTATTTGCAGTTCAACAACCTCGTTGTTATCGCTGCTGCCACTCACATGCCGAGACAAGGTCGCCACCTTGTCTCCAACTGTTTTTACTCCTTCATAAACTAAGTTAGTGAGATTTGAGACATTTTCTTTAATTATTCTAGTTGGCTTCTCTGTGCACTCCACTAAGTAGTCTTCTCCAGCCGACACCCATGACAGCTGCCTGCTCAGAAACTGCCTGGCAGCATCAGTGTTAATGAAAACATTATTTATCTTCTCACTGCTTGCATGCGGGGTTTCAGCATCTTCCTCAGTGTTCTCATCTTCCTCAATCTTACCATTCTTCTGATTTTCTATCTCTGCATTAGATTTCTTTGCAGAACAATCATTCTGCGCTACTTTTGATTCTTCAGATGATGGACTAGAGTCTTCTGTGAAGCTGTGAGCATCAACATGAACATCAGTTTGAGGGGCGGTAGTACTGCTGGAGTCTTCACTGGACTTGCTGATGTGGACTCCAAGGGGACAGGTTTCTGAGAGGGACGGCACCGATGCTGGGGATGCTAGGCCAATTATTGTCTGGCATTGTGAGCAATTAGACGCAAACACTTCCTCATCATCATTATCACTCTCAGTATCATAATTACCTGACCGTTTCACATTTTTCCTTGCAATAACAGCTGCAAAGTTCTGCCCTACTGAAGCACTGTACACTGTCCTCCCTTCGAAAAATGGCACTTTCTTAATACTATTTGTGTCTAAAGCTATTTGGGGCATAACACCTGACCCCCACAGTTGCCCATCACTGCTAATAAAAAGTTGTCCAAAATCACTAGTTACCACATTTCTAAACTTGACCTTGTAGCTAGAGCTTCTAAAACCGTGGGGACAGCACTTCGCATCCTCTTTGACCACAATTTCTTCTTTGTTTTTAAAGCTATTGTTTGTTTTGTATAGGCGGCCATGTACATCAATAATGTAAAGTATCTCATTGTGATATGATATGTCGATCGCAGTGATTCCATTTATTTTGCTAAATCCCAAGCGATCTGCTTCAATGTCGCAGTGGTACAGCCCATGGTCATTCCCCAAGACTATGAAATCAGGGCCAATGGAACATAACTTCACAATTTTTTCAGGTACTTGTGGCGAAGAATTAATTTCCAAGGGTGTTAGGCCTCTCCAAAATTTGTGTTGACTCATTATTTAATGCATAAGATTTGTCTTCGTCGTAATAAACTGTATTCATAAACATCAATTAATATGGCCATTGATCAATACTTTCAGTTTCCCAGTCATTGTATTGAAAACACTGTCGCATATGATTGTAATATTGTCTTTTACACTTTTATGTATTTATTATGTACGGAATTAATTATGGTTATCGCAAACTGATAAGAATTTTACGTTTATTCCATTGTATTGACGGCTAAAACTGAAAGGAAGAAAGACAAGCAAGACAAGTTGACCGATATGTCAAAATATGGTCAAAATGACATTCCAGCAAGGGTGGCAACCTTATGAAAAAAAATAAGGCTTTCATACATTGACATGACGATTCTAATCGACATCGATATTTTGACTGTACTAACTAACTATCAACCAACTACGGAAAAGAATAAATACAAATAACCATAAACAAAGAGAGCTGTCATTGCCATGAAGTTAGAGGGTCATTGCACTGTCATGTGAATGTCATTTGTCAAGTTGTCGAATTGTCAAGCTCTCTTTTGAAAATCAAATTAAAAATGGCGAGTCGCGGTAGTGGTTCTTCTAGGCGAGTTCCTGAAGCTGAAGCCGCAATAACTTATGTTCAGTGCGATGGATTGGTAAGTAACATGATCAGAAGCTACTTTTTCACTTAGGAATACATTGCAAGCTTTGTTTCTCGTGTCGAAATGTATGTAGAGTAGACACGTCATGTAGCGTTTTATTTTTATGATTTTCCATTGATTTATAAGTTTATTTAGATCCAAACTGCTCTATTTTATTTTACTTTTCAATCTAAATTGTATCGTTTGCATTTTATATCCCAAAAGTCAGGTCTCCCTTGTGATATTTTAAGGTTATGTTTTGCCTACATCAATATGAAAGCTTGCCAAAACTTTTTCTTTTCGTGTGTAAACACTCAAAAATTGAACCCGATTTTGTTTTCATTAAAGTTCGTAGCGCACTGTAACTTGTGATATCAAGAATGATGCATAGTTAGTGAAAGTTCTAGGTATGTATGTTTTCTACTTCTGGCTATGAGTCATGTTGAGTTTTTGGGACAAATTCCGCAGTCGACACTTTATTGACTTAAATTAGTGATGACCTCAGCTTCTACAATGAGATAATTTCCCGCTTTCAGCTTGTTACCATTTTTTTTTGCATATGATGGATGAATGGATAATTATATTATGTTTGCATACATATACCTGCATAAACTGCAATACCTACAATAACAAACAATAGTACAGGTTTTTAGCAACCTAATAAAATTTGTTTGTTGCCTTCTTCTTCTTCTTATCGTGTGTGTTAGTGACTAACACTAGTGTCAGAGTTTTTAAACCGCCTTAATCCTTACTAATATTATTAATGTGAAAGTGAGTATATTTCTTTCTTACTACTTCAACCACTGAAGTTATTTAGATGAAATTTGGTATGAATATCATTCGAGACCCAGGGAAGGACATAGGGAAGTATTTATTCTAAAATTATAATGGGGAGCAAAGCCCAACCTGCCCAGAATGTGAATCGTATCCAGAACCTCTGGATGGTAAACTAGCATGGGGACCACTACGGAGTATTATTGATAAAGTGGCTATATGATCAATCACAGATGACTCATGGTAGAGGCCAGATTTAAAGAAATTAAAGAGTGAATATTTGTAATCCCAGCAAAATGTTGCGCCGTAGAAAAATAAGAGTATTACAGATAGGTGGTTCATAGTAAGCCTCAATTTGTTCAAATATAGCAAAATGTGTTTATGTTGTATTTTCGAAGTTATTCAAGAAAAACTGATTTTGCTGGAGTAACGTTACCCCAGCAAGATGTTTTTTAAATAATTGGCCAAGTGCGTGTCGGGCCACGCGCAGTTTAGGGTTCCGTAGTTGTAAATGCCAACTTTGAGTTCATGCCACTAAACCGTCTAAGTATCTATTGAATTTGTATGAAATTTTCCTTTTCGAGTACATTTTATAAGTTGATCGCCTATAACTTTTTAATTTGTTAACCCTACTTAGTTCTGATAGTTTTCCTATAAACTACATTATATAAACTATATCTGTGATTTTTATCACGTGTCCATATATAACCGTTTAGCAGATAGATGGGGGGGACACGTGGCTTGAACAAAAAAAAACACTTTAAACCTAAATATTTCAGACACGGATCCCTAAATCGAAAAATGGTGTTCCCAAGCTCACAATATTTTTGAAAGACCTATTTAACGATACCCCACACAATGTGTTTGTAGAGAAAAAATATATTGACTTCCTATTAACTTGTACGGCAGCTACCCTAAAAAAAAATTGTTTCCATATTTTATTTTACGACTTTTTCGCCGTGATTAATGTACATATCCATGCCAAATTACAGCTTTCTAGTACTTATAGCTTCTGAGTAGGACCGCGGACAGACAGACAGACAGACATGGCGAAACTATAAGGGTTCCTTGTTTACTACGGAACCCTAAAAAGGCGTTTAGCCTAGAATCAAGTATATGAAAAGAAAGCTCTTAATGAGTTGTAAATGTATACGATAGCAAGATGTGTTCATATTATACTTTTTGAGATATTCAAGATTTTGCTGGGGTAACTTTTGCAATTTTCCATATCTCGAAAACTGTTAGTAGCAGAAATTTGAAAAAAATACTACTATGTTCAAATTTGTTTGAATATAAGTATTTCGATTTATCTACAAATATCGAAGTAATTTATTATTTTAAAAAATTGGAAAATTCCGGTTTACTCGTAAACTAGTACATTTACTAACAAATAAAAAGCAGTTACATATACGTGTATATCATACCTTCTAACGTGTACAAATTCGGATACACAAACATTACGCGATATGAAGATATAAAGGAATTTCATCGAATTCCTAGTGGTGTGACTTTGGCAATCGAATACGCTTTTTGATCTTTATAATTTGAAAAAGGCCATTTTCCAACTTGCCCTGACCGGGGATTGAACCCGGGACCTCTGGGTGGCGGACTATCATGGTGACCACTACGTCACGGAGGTCGTCTGTACAAATTGCCTAATCATTAACTGGTTTTTGTATTTGTCCAACTAAGTAGGCAAACAGGTTACACCCTACCTACAACATATTTATTAAATAAATATATAGGGACAAATCACATTGGGCTAAGGCATTGGTTAGCCCCAAAATTACTTTAAACTTGTGTTATGAGATTAACCTGATGAGATCTGCCAATACGAGACATAATAGTAAAATGGAAGCCGCATCAAATGATGCCACGCGGGTCTTGACCAGTTCATTCTAATACAAAAACACTCAAGACCATGGTCAATATGAAAAAGGCCATGGTCCATTCTTCATTACTTCCCTCCAGGATGTTTTTCTGCAATTAGGCCCGAATTTGCCAGTCCCGTTTTGCGTGGGGAGCTCCGGCCTCAGTTCTCAAACCAGCCCAGCTCCTGCAGGAAGCCATTTTTTTTTATTTCTTTTTTTTGAGCATTTTTTCATAGAAGTCTTTCCCCTAATATTGAAATTGGATCAACCTGACCTCCTATAAATATTATAAGAACGCCTGCTTGTTCCCTGCACGCTTTCGCCATGGTTCTCGTATGTTCTAGGAACCTTCTTATGGTCATATCCATGATCCATACAAACTTAACAAAAAAAATATTATGTAACATTTCAGGCGGTGATGAAAATAGTGAAGCACTGCCATGAAGAATCATGCAGCAACATGGAGGTGGCGCAGGGCGCCCTGCTGGGGCTGGTGGTGGAGAACCGTCTGGAGATCACCAATTGCTTCCCGTTTCCCAAGCACGATGACACCATGGATGAGGAGGAGTACCAACTTGACATGATGAGGAGGCTGCGCAGAGTCAATGTTGATCATTTCCATGTTGGATGGTGAGTATGTTGTTTATTTGTATACTAGCTGAAACCCGCGACTTCGTTCGCGTGCACTTTGTCTCTGGAAAATGCTTATCAGGCTGAACAACTTTTGCTAAGGCGACATTTTTATATCTCTTACAGTTTAGCTGGACCATTATGGTTCTGCATCAGGTGTTTCATTTTCCAAAATCATTTGTACCCTATATGTTGCCCAGGCTTAATAGCTATATAACAAAAAAAGTTGCATTCGAATCCGTCCAGTATTTCCGGAGATTACAAACAGACAAACAGACATACAGACAAACAGACAAACAGACAGACATTTTTTTTAAATTCATACTCTATTACTATGTCTCCATCGCCCCCAATATTTTTAGCCTACACGCTCCACGCTGGCCAGACAGGTTGGAGAAGACTATATTTTGTTTAAATATCTAAAACATCTATAATACAAAGTTACTTCCAATCATAGAGCCTTTGATTGTGTTTTTCGTGTGTGTAAGTGGCAAAGAAGAAGTAAAAAGAGTAAAAACTGTGACATAGCAAAAGAGGTTTGCAAGGATCATAATCCATATTCTCTGCCTGCCTTCATGGGAAACGGATGTGAAAATATGTATGTATGTAAGTGGCCAACACTGGTGGCAGATTTTTCAAGCTGCTTAATGGCATCTGACATAGCTAAACGACTGCCAAAGATGTGAGTTGGGACTAACGGGTTATTCGTGCCTTCCGAAACACGAAGGAGTTGAGAATTTTTTTATGCCACTTGTGATCACCCATCCAAGTGCGAACCACGCCCGGTGTCGCCTTAATTGCGAAAGCGTTAGTAATTTACACTCTCACCTGGCCACCGAGCTTCTCAAATCTACTGTGTAGGTACTAGAAAATACGCCTTATATCACTGTTTTGTCCCTTTCATAAATTTACGCTGGTAAAATTTCCGCTGCTGTATGTAAAGTTTGAGATTAAGTCAGTTCTCTTAGCAAATCCAGTGCTGTGGTTTTAAAGGACGTTTAAAAAATTACTTTAGAGCTGCAGTGCAATAGGTGTAAATTACCAAAAATAGATCAAAGTTAATTTTCCAGCCAGTTGATCTGTATTATTTTTATGCTTCCAATCTGTTATTTTAGTTATCCTTGGACGAACCCTATGTCAATTTCCTGCAATAAAAAACATAATGATTCTTTTTTCTAGGTACCAGAGTGCCGATGTGGGTAACTTCCTCAGTCAGTCGCTGTTGGAGTCACAGTACCACTATCAGACCTCCATCGAGGAGAGTGTGGTCGTCATTTACGACACAAAGAAGTCTGCTAGAGGCTTCCTCACCCTGAAAGCTTACCGCCTTACTCCTCAGGTGATTAATGTTCCATCTTCTCAGCCATCATCATGCTTAAAGTGGCCTTTGGGTCTTGTGGCGCGTCTTCTGCCAGCTTAGAGCCCTAAATGCAATGTCAGTCTCATAAAGGAAAAAATGTGTTAGTGTATAGTAAATGATAGTAGTAGAATCCTGAGGATAGATTACTAGACATCACCTACCTATTTATAAAAATGGCATATGTAGATAAATACATATGTAGATATGTATCTGGTCTCCTGAGTCTAGTGTATATGCAATAAATAAGTGATAACTAGCATATGCAGATACAATATCACATATTTATTCATAATGGTTATCCATCGCCGTGTGGTTCCCGGCAGAGTAGAATAGGACCACTTCAAGTCCTCCCGTGCATGTCGTAGAACGCGACTTATAAAATACAAGCTTTGCAAAGGTCAGCGGAGAGTGTAGGCCAAGTTCTCCCGCTGCTCTGGCCAAGAATGGTTCTGGTAGTACAGAGAGGCTCGTGCTCCTGCAGTGGAGACAAAAAGACCAAATGAAACATGATTCCTAATAGCAGACAGAGCCTAGAGCTTAAAAACCCTTGTTCATCTCACAAAAGTTTTAGCTAAGATCTTTGTTCCTAGGCAATAGCCATGTACAAAGAAGGCGACTACACACCGGAGGCCCTACGGAACCTGAAGATTGGATACGAGAGCCTGTTCATCGAGGTGCCTATCGTGATCCGCAACTCTCCTCTGACCAACATCATGATGTCTGAGCTGCAGGAGATGATCCCTGAGGAAGAGGGCTCCAAGTTCTTGGATTTGGGAACTGCATCCGTCCTTGAAGGTTAATAATCCTACTTTATTAACTCCAATATGGCCTTCTTACGGCCCACCGATAGTTTCTATGGCGTTGGGTATCTGTTACGTTAGTGATTATAATTATCTTTGACGCCAGATTGTTCAAGTAGTCTCGGAGAACTTTCAATTTCGGCAGAGTAGAATAGGGCCACTCCAAGTTCTCCTGTGGTTGTCGTAGATGGCGACTTAGGAAATAAAAGCTAAACAAAGCTTATAAACATCAATGAGACCTCTCAAATCCGTGGCGAGCGAGGAGAGTGTAGGCCAAATCTTCTGGCTGCTCTGGCCAAGTATGGCTCTGGTAGTACAGAGAGAATCGTGTTCCTGCAGTGGAGACAAAATGACCTGATGATTATGATGATTATTATTTAGATAATAGTAATAATAGATTTTAATGTTTTAATTGTTACCTTTAAGCGCAATCTAGTGACAAGGAAGAGAAACAATCATGTTTATAAGGCGGGTAAACATGGTTAGGATTAGGATATTAGTTGTTAGATTTTCACCCTTATTTTCTTCTTATTCAAGAGACTGCTCCCGATAAGCAAATTAAGAATAATATTCATACTTTTTCCAGGTCAACTCCGAAGCCTAATGGAACGCGTAGACGAGCTCAACCAAGAAGCGATCAAGTTCAACCGCTACCAACAGCTGGTAGTTCGTCAACAGCAAGACAAGCACCGCTGGCTAGTGAAGCGGGCGCAGGAGAACGCGGCCAGAGCGGCCAAGGACGAGCCGCCACTGCCAGAGGAAGACGTCAATAAACTATTCAAGCCGCATCCCGTGCCGCCCAGGCTTAACCCTATGATCGTTGCTGGCCAGATCAACACCTACAGCCAGCATATCAGCTCGTTCTGCTCGCAGAGCCTGGCTAAACTGTACTTGGCGCAGGCGATGCAAAACGCCAAGGAGTCTAAACAAGCTACATAGATTTTGTATGGAATTAAATTGAGATGTCACATTTATGTTGTTTTCTTCCTATTCGGATGGATAAAGAAATCATTGAGTTTGTAACAATATCATCAGCTCATTTTAGTCTTCACTGCGGAAGCACGACCCTCTGTACTACTAGAGCAGGTCCTACACTACCTACGTTTTATCAAGCTTTGTTTAGCTTGTATATATGTCGCAGTTGGATTGTATAATATTTTTTAAAAAACCCAGTCGGATCCGTTAGGGTAATGTTGGGTAGTTTATTCAAGCCGCACCCTGTGTCGCCTAGGCTTAACCCTATGATAGTAGCTGGTCAAATCAACATGTACAGTCAGCACATTAGCTCGTTCTGCTCGCAGAGCCTGGCTAAACTGTACTTGGCGCAGGCGATGCAAAACGCCAAGGAGTCTAAACAAGCTACATAGATTTTGTATCGAATTAAGGGTGAATTCAGTCCATGATATTGAACAAGTTTTTTAAGGAAGACATAATATTTCAAAACGACATGTCCGATTTCGACAAAATTTTGTAATTTCAAAGATATTGCAATTATCTAGGTTAATAACTGGTCCCAATATGATGAATTCCAACGGTAAAAATATGAACTTGAAATAGAATATAGTGTTATTTATCATTTTTGACCATCAGTATGGGAAACTTCTAAATCGTTTTATTTTCTATCCAGTTCATAATTTTACCGTAGGAAACCATTTATAAACCTAGATAATTGCAATTTCTTTACAATTACCAATTTTTAGCGGAATCAGGCATGTGGTTTCAAAATTAAACGTAGACTACGTTTGTATGGAGAAGACTTCTTCTTATCGAGTCGAAATGGTTTCAGTGTAGCTTCAAGGGGACTCTTAAAAAACTCGCGGATTACTTAGATGATCGGGGACAAAGAATATAATATCGCTAGGTACATACATTATCTACATATACATGTATTTGTACGTAGTTTCTTGTTTGATTATAATTTTAACATAGGAACAAATAGTCCTTTTTCACCATATATGTACTTACCTATTTTAGTTTTGCACTACTGTCATACTCCACATCTTCCTTTTGGTTGACTGGTAGGCCAATACCATAGAACATTTTTACTCTAGAGTAGCAATTTTGCTCTTTGGGCCAGTCACACTTACCACATCACGTTGGTTATTTTTTATGTGAGTACCCTACATTTTTGTATTCTGTACTCAGTTGGTGTGTTAGTTCCTGTAAGTAGTTGCGTGTGAATAAATAATTTTTAAAAATATTTCCTCGAACATCTACTACATAGAGTGTTACCTACTGCAAGTTGTAAGTTAACGGTAAGTATCAAATTATCACACAGTACCTATAAGCCTGGGGTAATTCATGACAATTTATTTATTATCAACCGACGTCGTTACATTAAATATTTAGCCCACTTTTTAGGGTTCCGTACCAAAAGGTAAAAACGGGACCCTATTACTAAGATTTCACTGTCTGTCTGTCTGACCGTCTGTCTGTCACTAGGCTGTATATCAAGACCGGCGATAGCTAGACAGTTGAAAATTTTACAAATTATGTATTTCTGTTGCCGCTATAAGAAAAAATACTAAAAATAAAATAAAATAAATATTTAACCCCCTTTAATATTTACTTTTTTTTTGTTATAGCAGCATCCAAACAACAAACACGATTTTTTATAGATAATGGTACGGAACCCTTGGTGCGCGAATCTAATTCGCACTTGGCCGGTTATTATATAATATTATTGTTATGTTTTGGCCATAGTAACTATAGTCAGACTCAGTCCGACCTTGCTCCCATGAACCCATGTGACCTACACCATCATTGGAACTAGGTTAGGAACATAGAAAGATAAAATAAAAGGAATGCACTCGTATTCCGTTAGGACCAGGACCAAATAAGTATAGTGTTAAGTACTTTTAAGAGTTTTAAGTAGGTACTAAAAATCTGCCTGTAACTAAGTGGATCTTTTAGAAGAATGAAACAAGTCTTCTAGGAATCAAAGTATAAGCTTCTATATGAGAGAAGTACTTTATGTAACTAGGTAGGTAGGTACATTTTGCTTGTAATTTTTTTGTGTGTGTAAGTGGCCAACACTGGTGTCAGATTTTTCAGGCTGCCTAAAGGCATCTGACATCTGACACAGCCGGGACCAACAGCTTATACGTGCCTTCCGAAGCACGGAGGAGTTTGAGAAATTTTTGTGCCACTTGTGGTCCATCCAAGTGCGAAAGCGCACTAGCAATGCGCACTTCCGCCGGGTCACCGAGCTCCTCGTAATTACATTCTACATACGACCTAAAATCGTTGAACCTGTAGTTCCAACTTATGAACCACTTTATTTTCAGAAGGCAAGAAAGTAGTCTACATGATGTCGGAGGTGGTATTCAATGAAGGGGAACAAGACATTTACAAACTTCGCACAATAGCATGGACCATTCCAAATTTTTTAGACTTCCTACTTTACGAAGATATAAGAGAAGTCCTTGCTGTTAATACGCCTCACGCAAAGCATCAGCTAAGATTACAAATTTTGGGCCACAATAAGGACATTATAGAACTTAGTTATTTGTATAATAGTAACATTTTCATGAAAGGCGAACTGTTTTCGTTCTACAGTAGTTTCCCTGCATATAAGAAACTGGGAGAGTTTAATTTTAAATTTGTTGAAGCTGGAAAATGGCAATATTTAGGATCATTTTATAGGAGAGATATAAACGTAGAAGATGACGTCAGAGAAAATTATTGCGGCCCGGATGCAAGTATAACGTTTAAATTTGCCTTTCAAATCTTGAAGTTCGAATCACTATCGGGTGAGTTGAATAGTGTAAAAAACCCATTAGGTAACGATTTAAAGACAGTTCTAAATACCAAGCTGTTCGCAGATGTCACTGTGAAATCCAAGGACGGAAAGGAGTACAAGGTGCACAAAGTCATACTAGCTGCTAGGAGTAAAGTTTTCAAAGCTTACTTGCAACATGACAACGTCGAAAGTAAAATAAATGTCATTGAGTCGCAGTTCGAATCTGATATATTGGAAGATGTGTTGTCATTTATATACAGCGACCAAATTCTAGAAATAAAGGAAACGTCAGAAAAATTGCTTGAACTTTTAAGCGCTGCAGACTACTATCACCTGGAGGGGCTACGCAGCTTGTGTGAGAAACAATTGAAAAAACATTTGACAGCTGATAATGCTAAGGAAATGCTCGAAATATCGAATACATTCGCAGCGACATCTCTGCAAGGATCAGCGTCGGATTTCATCAAACGAATATATTTTTACGAGGTTTTGGATCCTAACTGGATGATCCACTATTTCAAATATCATTCTATTTAAGTAATTTCTAAAGCCAATTTCTTAAATTTCAGTTACAACTACCATCATCTAGTATATTTTGCTTTTAGTTTTAAATGAATTGTATTGCTTGTAGTTTTATATGATTGGTATTTTTTTAGGATTTTATGATAATTTTCACTAATTTTGTTTCACCTTTTATTAGGTAGGTACTCTACTTATATTGATATTAGTGTAGGTAGGTACTTATTTAATATCAATAAACATCTACTGTGAAAAGCTTATTTGGACTTTAATTTATGAAACATGTATGTGTTACCTATTAAAATTATGTAGAAGCGCCATCTACAGCGATCCTTTACAATTCAAAGTATAAATCAATACAATTAAGTATGATTTAGTAGGTAAGTACTTTGTAAAAATAAAATGTTTCAGTACTTAGATGGCGCCTATCCAATCCAATCCAACACAGATGTCACTGATTTTTTCTTATACCTAGCGTGGGTGAGTACACTGTTAAATCCAATCCATATCTATGTACCTATATTTTTTCATATCATAATAATACGCTTTTTTTCAACAAGTCAGATACTTTTTTCTAAACGTCAACAACAACAAACAAACAGTTTCTATGGGATTTTGTATGAAATACAGGCAGATGACGTCATAGTTTTTTAGAGTCAAATCTGCTCTTATTATCAGTTTTTTAAATAATAAATTTAAAATCATGTTAAAAATGTTCAAAGTCAAGTGACATTATTTTGCGACGTTTTAATTTGTTATCAGTAACTACAAAATAATTTATTTTTTGCTTAGGAAAATACCCAATTATAAAGAAAAGCGCCTAAGCAACATAGGTAGGTACTTGAAGGTGAAAGTGAAACCCGGAACGTGCTAAGATACGTGGGGCGCACTATGAGTTTCCGGAATGAATATGAAAAAATACTATTAAAGGTACAAAATTAATTTATTGTTTTTCAAAATAATCTCCTTTGGCGTCTATGCACTTTTTCATTCGATGAAACCAGTTTTGAAAACTTTTGTGCCACTCCTCTGTGGTGACCTCTGAAACGTGTTTTTCATACTCCTCGACAGCCTCTTCTGGTGAAAATCGTTGACCGCGTAATTGGTTCTTAATTTTTGGGAACAGAAAAAAGTCACAAGGTGCCAGGTCGGGACTGTATGCAGGATGACTCATGAGTTCTACATTTTTCGCCTTCAAAAAGTCGTTTGTCTGTCTGGCCGTGTGAGAACTAGCATTGTCGTGGTGCAGGATGATACGGCGTTTACGGTTATTTTTACGAAGTTCGTCAATAACTTCCGGCAAACAAATGGTCGTGTACCAGTCACTATTCACTGTAGGACGATTCTCTAAAGCAACAGTAGCCACGTGTCCAGTTTTATTAAAAAAAGAAGCAATCATCCGCTTAGATGCACTTTTCACGCGCGCCACTTTGGTTGGTTTCGGCTCATCTTGAAAGACCCATACGCTCGATTGCTGCTTTGTTTTGGGATCGTAGCAATAAATCCATGTTTCGTCACCTGTTACTATGTTCCACACCAAATTTGACGCACCTTCGTTGAATCTGGTAAGCATGGCACTGCACCAAGTGACGCGATCCGTTTTTTGAGCCTCGGTCATGTTGTGTGGGATCCACCGCGAGCACAGCTTTCTCACACCCAAATGTTTGTGTAGGATTAATTGTATTTGACTCATGCCTATTTCTAAGGATGCGCGAATTTCATGGTAGGTCACATGCCTGTCTGTTTCAATCATACGGCGCACAGCATCGATGTTTTTGTTGGTCACAGCGGTGGACGGCCGACCATCGCGAGATTCGTCACTGAGATTGATACGACCACGCTTGAATTCTGCAAACCAGCTATAAACAGTTGTCTTGCATGGTGCTTCATTACCAAAAGCTGTTTCAAGCCGAGCGATGCTCTGTTGAGCTGTCAAATTACACTTAAAATCGTAGAAAATCATACTACGAAAATTTTCCCGAGTTAAATCCATGTTGATGCAGACACACAATTTTTTAAATGGCGCCACAAGGTAAAAACAAAAGACAGTCAGATGAAACAAACTGCATTCTACAGCCAAAGAGTTCTATTTTCAAATGTTGCAATAAATTTTTAAATATTGTTTATATAAGTGGCCAGTTCCGGAAACTTACAGTGCGCCCTATGTTTATCATAGATAGTATATGTACCTAGTACCGCATTAAATAAATACTTCCTTTATAAGTAAGTACATAAAAATAACAAACATTAGCTAAACCTATTTTAGTTTAAATATGTTTTCTCTCGTTCTTTTATAGTCAAATACTGAAATGAGGAAAAGGGATAAAACATGTTTTTAACAAACATATAAACAAAATAATATACAAAATATGCACTTCTTTTAAAACATATACCTAAGTTAAGTTCTTGAAAGGTAAGAATTGAAATAATTAATTTTGTTTAAATTTAATTTCTTCATTGTTTATGTTATTTACCGACAGGTGGACTTAAAGTAACGTTTTTTCTTACAAATAGACCACACAGACGAACAAGCCGAGCCGACAAAGGCGGGCCGCCTGCCATAATTTGTCTATTTCTACCCAGGGCAGATTTTAGTATCCTAATAAAATAATGGGGATGATTTGCGTGACGTTTACTTAATAAGGTAGGACAGAAACAGGTAGCTATAGCTATGGTGGTTCGTAGTAACTTTATGACGACCTCTGTGGCCTAGTGAGTATCATGCCAGGCTGTCACCTGGAGGTCCCGGGTTCGATCCCCGGTCAGGACAAGATGGAAAATTATTTTTTTCAGATGACTTGGGTCTTGGATGTTTATCTATATGTGTATATGTTATAAAATATAGTATCGTTGTGTTAGTACCCCATAACACAAGTTTTGAGCTAACTTTGGAGCTAGCTCTATTTGTGTGATTTGTCCGTATATATTATTTATTTATTTATTTATAATATAAGATCAAACAAAATATACAAACAAATATATAAGTCCATCTTTGTGCTTATATTGTTTCTTGTTGTTTTGTAATTTTGTGTATTTATAATATCTAATGCAATAAAGTTCTATGGTATTGTATTATATTTGTCCACCCGTGGACCTATTGAGGCTGCAATTATAAGTATTCATGGCAAGCTTCTAGAAAGTGTCAAGTTTACTTACACTTGCGGATTTTGTTGTTATTTGAAATTGGTGTCAGATACAAGTTGGGAAATTCTTACACTCTTAAAAATGTCTGATATTGCGTGTTTTTTGTTACACACCAGAGTATACCTACAATTAATTATTATAATTCATTAAAGTGCCTTAGTCGCGTGGGCCAGTTGCTGGTATTATGTAAAAAACTATTATTTTATTCTAGCTTTGTGCTCCGACTTATTTGTAAAAATGTACTCAAGGAAATACCTATCTGTAAATAGTCCTCAGCCTCTAGAAAAGAAGATCAAAGTATTTTTGTTTCAGCTGCATACCGTCCTCTACTGGAGATAATAATATGGCTTTCCTAGGATTTCCAGGATTTCCACAATTACAATCTAAAGCGGCCAGCGACCTAAGTGAGGTAGTTTGGCTACCTTATAGGTGTTCTACGCTTCGCTCGCCATTTGAGAACCATCAAGCGGATTAGCTGATTAAAGTGGTAGTGTCCCTCCCACTGCCACTCCAATAAGCTAATCCGCTGGGCTATGTCAGTGATTTAACGTCCTCTTTGAAGTATCAAAAATGTTGAGTGTGCAAAACTGCATCACAATTAATTCCCATGCTATCAAAATGGATTTACTTTAGTGTGCCACACTTTTGGGTGACGTACAAGTAAATCACGTTGACTTCTCCACTTCGAACGTCCTTTGCACATCGTCCTTGGTGATGAGAATGGTGGGTAGTTCACCCCTCTGTAGCAGGAGCTCACAGCAGCGCAGCTAAGGTAAAAATGTATCAAGGAACGCGCAATAAGAAGAAAGGTTTCCGAACCAAATCTCTCATTTATAATAAGATGTTCAATTTTGGATAATAGTTCGGATAATTCTAAGATCACAGACAAAAACCAATTTCTTTTAATAAAGTCATCACGCAAAGGAAATGAGATGTCGGCGACATTCTGCCTTACGATTTGGCGCCATCATTATTTCTAATATTACTAACCGTACTTTTGGGACCGAAGCGACCGCAACATGAGTTCAATTTTCTAAAATAGTCGTAATGTCAGACGATGTGTTATTTAATCTAAAGATTATTTTACAATTTCGATGTTGCTACTCGTTTCGAGTCTCTGTAACTTTTTTACAATTTTTCCTCTAAATTTGTCGAATCCTATCCTACTTCCTACTTACTAATATTATAAATGCGAAAGTGAGTTTGTATATTGGTTTGTTTGTTAGTTTGTTACCACCTCACGCTTCAACTACTGAACCTATTTAGATGAAATTTGATATAGATATAGTTTGATACCCAGGGTAGGACATAGG
This sequence comes from Acrobasis consociella, assembly GCA_963555685.1. NCBI lineage: Eukaryota > Metazoa > Arthropoda > Insecta > Lepidoptera > Pyralidae > Acrobasis > Acrobasis consociella. The sequence continues at coordinate 5,458,326 of OY743106.1, forward strand.
ATAGTTTTTATCCCGAAACTCCCACAGGGAGCGAAGCTAGTTGTTGAATAAATGATGTGCTAGTAGTTCGTATAGAAATTCGTTTGTTAGACCTTGTGTAAAGATGTGGTGGTTAGTCCTCATAGGTAATAGCTGCGGTACTCATATTTTAATTTCCCGGTTGCATCTTGTGCTGCTACAGAGTCCGGGATGCGCTTTGCTGCTTCTCCTTTTTTCTTATAGTATGCATCTCAGTGCCATCCCAGGGCACCCAAGGATGCCGAAGAACTTGCGAATACGAGAAGAAATAGTCGGATCAGTATTAACGATTTGCCTAAAGTTTTACAATTGACCGCCAGCCTGACGTCAACTCTGTTTGGGAATGCTGACTTTATGAATACTGACATAAAATCACGGCAAGCTAAATAACCGGAAGAAGCACCGTGCAGTCGGCGATGCCAATAGGGAAGATTTGAAGAAAGGTATTTAGTAAAATTTCTTCTAGAAATTGAATATAGAATTTGATTATATGTCACCTTCCTACTTACAGCACTTCGTCTAAAAATGAGCCAAGCTTTTCAGAATGTGTCTACTAATATAATTTTATTTCGCGCTAAAATAACTTATATAACATTGAGTGGGGATGTGGAATGGGTCAAAAATATACTATTTTATTTACTCCCTCAACTAGATTATCCAAAAATTAACGCATATTTTTTCGTTTTGCAAATTAGTCAAAATTTACGAAGATACAGCGCTTCGAAGTTTAAGAATGGGGGTGATTAAGGTCACCGTTGGTTAAAAATCGTAGCCAATCGTGACGTCACACGAAATTTAAATGCATCTTCACATACATGTATCATCATCATTATTTGCTTATGAAATAAAAAGAAATAAGCGGCCAAGTGCGAGTCGGACTCGCCCATGAAGGGTTCCGTAGTAGCAAATAACATAATATAAAAGTCTTGTAGTATGTTTTTCTTATATTTTTATATTTGAGTTGATTGAATGAAAGGTAAATTGCCGTTTATGATGATGACGTATTAAAAAAAAACTACTTACTAGATCTCGTTCAAACCAATTTTCGCTGGTAGTTTTCATGGTAATGAACATCATATATTTTTTTTAGTTTTATCATTCTCTTATTTTAGAAGTTACGGGGGGGGGGGGGGGGGGGAACCTCAATATCATTTTTGAAGACCTATCCATAGATACCCTACACGTATGGGTTTGATGAAAAATAAATTTTTAGAGTTTTAGTACCCCTAAAATTTACTGTTTTTTTTTTCTATTTTTGTGTCAAAACCTTAATGCGGTTCACACAATACATCTACTTACCAAGTTTCAACAGTATAGGTCCTATAGTTTCGGAAAAAAGTGGCTGTGACATACGGACGGACAGACAGACAGACAGACATGACGAATCTATAAGGGTTCCGTTTTTGCCATTTGGCTACGGAACCCTAAAAATTACGTATACCACACTGTTTAAAAATCTATCTAATTAGCCAAAACAATTTTTAGTTCGCATCCCTTTAAGTAAGTTGGCTACATGAACTCTGGGGTAGGTTAGGTACCTAGCTGCCAACGTTTAATTTCGAAATGATTTTTATGAAGTTTCTACTTTTGTAAGGGTTTTGCAATTTGCAACGGACGGTTGAGATCAACAGTGAAAGTCTGTGAAAGCCGGTTGGCAAAAAAAAAAAAACATTAACTTTTGGCACCTTCATTACAGCGCAAAAACTTGATGACTTTTAAATTTCGTTTATTATTTATTGTTTGCTCAAAATTACTGCACTTTTGAAGCGTCAATTTTATATTGTAAAACAATGACGGGCAACATCTGCTAATTGTATTGCTCGTTAAAAATAAATTATATTTACTGTGTCAACGTTGGTGTTGCCGTTGGAAATAGGGCTTTCAGCCGCCCGGGTCTATGGGTGATCTCGTCATAGAGGGATTGTAATTCTATCCTAGTAGGCATTGAATATCTAGTACTACTTATCCTATCCTATCCTACTAATATTATAAATGCGAATGTGAGTTTGTTTATTTTTTTGTTTGTTTGTTTCACGCTTAAACTACGGAACAAATTTGGATGAAATTTGGTATGGATATAGTTTGAGACTCAGGGAAGGACATAGGGTACTCTTTAACCCGAAATTACCACGGGGAGCTTAGCCCGCGGATACAGCTAGTTATAAAATAAACGTTAGAAATAAAAGTCTGTAGGTATTATGTATGATATATAAGTTTATTTGCCAGGCAAAATAAAAACCCCCGACTTTTTAAGCGTTCTATCCCAATAACTTTTGAATGACTGATCTGATTTTATCAAATATAAGCTAAGAACCATCACAAGGAAACTTCGCGACTCGGTCCTTATTCATATGAAGGGATGGGAATGCGACTAAAAAATTGTACGGGATTCAAATACCGAAATCTTTCGAGATTGGAAGCCCTAGTTGCAAATTGCAACATTGTACTTTTTACGTGTCATCTCGCGGTTTCTAGGATAATTAAGTTTATTGGTTGTAATTAATACGTTGGAGTAATTGTTGAGCCATTGTGAAGCTATAAAGATTTGTAACAATGTTAGCTAATGTAACATTATAGCGGTGGTGACAAACCGCTTTACTTCATGGTGGGGTATAGGAAGGTTACGTAAATTCTCCCTTTATTATTTTTATTGTATACTAGCTGTGCCCGCGGGCTTCGTTTCCCGTGAGAATTTCGGGATAAAGAGTACCCTATGTCCTTCCCCGAGTCTCAAACTATATCCATACTAAATTTCATCCAAATCGGTTCAGTAGCGTAGCATCGTTTAAGCGTGAAGAGGTAACAAATAAACAAATATACAAACTCACTTTCGCATTTATAATATAGCAGGATTAAGGTATAGTACACATTGTTCGTTTCTTGTTCGTGTATCGCCTTTCGCCCACACCTACTATAAGATTTTACAAGATGCCTTAAAGCAGCTGGCATAAAGCAGGGCGGGGCAAACGATTGAAGGTGCACTTATGGACATGGTCTCACGTTAAGCAGTTGGTAATTAAGTCAAGCTATTACGGATGTCTTGAGACAGCTTGAAAAATCTCTTACACCCAAGTCAGATCATTGTCATAAGCTGAGTGGTCCCATTTTGGTGTAAGTTCAGTTTTATAAGTAATTTAAGTAGGTAACAAATGTAAAATATTGAACCAAAAAAAAACATTTTTTCTTAAATTCTAAAACAAAAAAATGCTTAGGAAAGCTCGCTCTAATGCGTCAGTTGGGCCATCGAACTCCGAAAACTGTGTAGATTATTCTGTTCCTCGAGTATTTTCACCCGTAAATAATGTCATCTGCGTAACATATCGCCTCGCAAAATTCGATTAACCAACCGATTTTGCGCATAATGCCATCAACGTCAGACGTTTTACGAGCGATCCCCGTTGATGCACCCCCCCCCCCACTCACTGACAGCCGTTCGTAATTTTATTATGCAAATGTGGCATAAAGTGTTGCCAGACATGATGCTTCGAAATGCTTATAACACTGGCTTGATGTGCGCAATAAACATTAATTAAAAAGAATTCATTCAGTATGTATCAAAAAAAGGTTTTAAACAATAATAATAACATTACCTGCGCCCCGCGGAAAAAGTAGCCTATGTGTTAATCTAGGTTGTTAGCTTCTTGCATACAAAATTTTATTTAAATTGGTCCAGTCGTTTGCGCGTGAAGAAGTAACAAACAGACTTTCGCCTTTATATTTATTAGTGTGATGTTATGTAGCCGTAAGCGCATCGTAATATTTGCAGTTTACGTAGGTAAGTACCTACCACTATGAAATAAGAATGTTCGTTAGAGACCGAACCTAGAATCGGTTATAATATAACTACGCTTTTTTTCTAATGTTACTGTAACGTAGCTATATCTAATGAAAAATTTGGTCAGTCAATATCTCAGACTGGTCACACTCTTAACACTTCGACCTTGAGAGTCATATATATGTAAAATAATATAAATGTCGTGTCTAAGTTTATAGCAACGGTACTTTGTAAGACCTTATAATAAAACGGGCAAGAAACGCCCCCAGGTGCGTTTTAGATGATTTGCTGCTGTAGACTTTTGCAACCTTTCGATACTACTATCTCCCTACCCTTGTTACGTAGGTAGTTAGAAAATGAAAACTATGTCCCTAATCCCTACCTTAGTTACGTAGGTAGTTAGAAGATGAAAACGTCAATTTAATCCCGTGCAAATTTAAAAATTTACATAAAACCATAGATATTTCGTTAGCTTCGTTATTAGAACAGCAAAGAGGAGGTGTCCGACCAAGCCACCGGTTCGCGATGAGCCGCTCGCAAATTGTCCCTCGACCCATCGATAACGCTTGATAACGTTTAAGTATTGGTTTTGAGGGAATTTAATCAGAAGCCCGCGTATTACAGTCATTACGCGGCCGGGTTAATTCCAAAATATACGATAAAGAAGGCAAAAATAATATTTAAGGGAATTAGGCTGTTGGCTGCCGGTGCGCGCAATTTGGATGATTGCGCGGCTCGTTTTCTGTGAATTTTTTAATTAAATTACGAGCCAGATGCTGTAAAGTTGATGGGCAGCGTTTACTGAGTGACCTTGCCGCCGCTTCGTGTTCCGAATTAACTTTATTGGCCTAGAGTGCCGCTTTATGGCACTTTTTTACTCATTCACGCTTTATTATGGTTTATTTTGCGACGATGACGGATGTGTTTGATGAGCCGATTAAGGTTTTAGAATCAAATAAATGAAAAAACGATAGATGCGCTTGCTATATACGAGTACTATATCTTATGTGTTTTATCTAGGCAAGTATTTATCCTAATGCAAAGGTTTTATATAAAAATACTTACCACAAATAAAGTGAAAACGAATCTTTACAGAATGTAGATGGTATAATAAAACAGGGTATTCTCTTCCCGTGACAGCTGATATGATGATATTCGCTTCCCGTCCACCTACGTCAGGTGGATAGACTACGTTATCAGTTTGATGTGTTGCCACTGTGTGAAATTGAATTACACGAGCGTAATGCATTTTTGAACTTTATATACCAATTTCGAATTAATAATCCATTATATCAATTTATAAAATGTTGAATTCATGAATCACGCGAGATACTAAATAGCTAAGTTACTTAATATTTTATTTAATATTCATGAACTAATTGAGAAAGTCCTTAAATTTAGTGAAAAACAATCAGTGGCAACACTTATCGTGACGTAGTCAAGTTCCATCTCGGGAAAAGAATACTTTGTTTTATTATACCATGGATGTAAGTAAGTATATAATAAATTTAAAATCTGCCAGCTATGACTATGACAAATATGATAAAAACGCGCCCCGGCGCGGCGCGGACGGCACATTTACAAAACCTATAAGTATCGTTTAAAGAAAAACTAAGTCTATTTCAAGGAAGAGACCCAAAGAGGGTTTAGTTCACTAAAGCAGGCAATGTGTCCGTTGACACGCATATCGTCCTGGAACAATAAAAGCCCGAAGATCCAATCGAGAATCCGGTTATAAGAAACAGATAAAGGCTTTGTAAACTAATAACATAATAATAACTAAAACAGATTATTCTTTAAGAATTTGAAAAAAACAAATCTCTATTTGAGATTGGGTTGAATATCAAACGGTATTGTAAATACGCACCCCTTGCATATTTCCAATCGAGAATCCGTTTGTTAGAAACAGAAAAGGCTTTGTAAATGAATAACACTTACAAATGCTATGCTTTACATTTAAGTAAAATGTTGTAGGTACTGAAACAGATTATACTTTGGGAATTTGCACAAACAAAATCTACTCTATTTCAGATTGGGTTGAATATCAAACGGTGTTGTAAATACGCACCTTGATGCATATTTCATGTTCTCGTTGATATAACTCAGCATCATTCGGCTTCCGATTATTTAATCTGGGTACGATTGCGAAGCCCTAGCGGTAAGCAAATGGGTTCTTAGGCGAGGGCGTAAGTGCTATTGTTTAGTAATTTCTCTGAGCAACTGCGGTGCTATGGGGTAATAAAATGTAGAATTTGCCAGTTGCTTCTCTTCACGCGCAGGTCGTATAAGCACTTAGAAAGAATTATTTGTTTTTGTTAAAAGTTGACAACACAGATCTGTAGCGCTTCAGATTTTAGATGAATCGATCAATTGATTGAATTTGATTGAAACAAACTAACCAACCAATGTGTGTTACCAGTGATGACTTATGGCTCTGAAACGTGGTCCCTTACTATGGGTCTCATAAGAAGGCTCAAGGTCGCTCAGCGCGCTATGGAGAGGGCTATGCTCGGTGTTTCAGGCCGCTCTTGATCGGTCATTTTGGAAATCTTTGGGAGAGGCCTATGTCTAGCAGTGGACGTTATGCGGTTGAAATGATGAAAATGATGATGATTGAAACAATTTATTTTTATTTCAAAGATAAATAAAAAAGTTTGTTTTAGGAACGTGTTTCGATTTAAGTTTGTCCAAGTATAGGTACCCAGCCTGCCAAGTATTTATTACGCACAACGTGCTACTTATAAATTTAGTGAAAAACATGCTCTGCGCAGAAGTTTAACTACGAAGGTTTGAAGTTTAAGTTTTTATGAGCTTTTGCAACATAAAGTTCACCTTCATTGAAAAGACATCAACGACACTCTTTTGCATGAGAAGTAAAATCAACATCCTACTCAGTTCTTTTTCCATAACAATCTTTTTTTAAACGTCTTATTTATTGTAGCCAGTTATCTAAATATAGTAGTTGCGTAAATGTAGAAATTTTTATTTGATTTGAGGCGGATAATTCAATTAAATAATTTAGATGTTTATACCTAACTGTATAGATTTTATCATGAATGACGATCAGTACATATAAATATTATAATTAGGAAATACAAGCTAAATAAAGCTTATAAATATCAATGAGACCTCTCCAACCCGTCTGGCCAGCGAGGAGAGTGTAGGCCATATCCTCAGGCGGCCTGAGTATACTCAGAGTATTTGGCCAACAGAGACATAGGTACATGGCATGGTCAGGCCATGTATGGCATATATGTACAGTACAGAGAGGGTAGTGCTTCTGCAGTGAATAAAAATACATAATGATGATGATTACAAATAAATATAGGTATAAAAATAAAATAAATAATGAAACAAAACTAAATTAAAATTCTAAATGCAGTTATTAATGTAGAAATATAAGTTTGATAACAACGGATCAGCATTGCTATCCAGCGAGGAAACGCAACCACCATTCTTGCAACCATGCCGCATTGACAAGATGAGGTTTTTTTTTTTAATTTAGCATAATTTAGTTAGTATAATGCGTTTATTTTATAGCGTAGTTTAATTTAATTTAGTTTAGTTTAGTTTTTTTGTTGTTATTTCTTTTCTCAATAAAATATTTCGCACAAATAACAACGTAACTGTATAAATTATGATAAAAAAATGACCCCCTGATCTTTTACATTTACGCCGTAGATAATTATCTCTAAAACTGTCTTCCAATGACTCCAACTTTGACGCCGAACAGTTCCTCTCGGCTATTTTCCCCTCAAAAAGAAAAGGTTACAGCAATTTGTTTGACGACTCGCGTCAGTCAACAATTACGCGCCGTTCCGTGCCCAGTGCAACTTCAACAACATAAGTGGTGATAAACCATGCTACGTACTTACATGGAAAAGTGTTGGTCTGTCCTCATTTTTGACTCACAAAAGGAGGAGGTTATCAATTTGTGGCGATCTTTTTTTATGTTCACCGATTATTAATTATTCGAAGACGCCTAGATTTGGAAAATCCTTTTTTTTTTTGTTTGAAAGGGTATACTTCTGAGGTGGTCCCATAGAAATTTTATCAAAATCGGTCGTGTATTTTTTGGAAAAAGGCGGTATTGAGTTTTTAAAAATTATAAATGGTGAATCTTGAATGTTTGCATAATATAATATTCCCACCAAAAGCAAAAACGACAAAAAGTTGTAGCTCACTAATGTTTGTTCAATATTAGGTACATGCAAATAATGTTGGTTTGTATTACATTTATGTAAAGAAAAAAATAAATTTTATCATCATTATTTTTCTTTTAAAGGATTCGTAGTGTGTTTAAGTACTGAGCAAATTACCCTACTGATCTGCGTCTTAATATAGTGTTTCTTTTATTTCTTTATTTCTTAAACAATGTTCATTGTGTTAGAAATTTTAAATATTAAAAAAATATAATAAAAATATATTACATAAAAATTTCAATCATAATTTTTAATGAGAATGTCAAGTTTGTTTGTTGTGTGTGAATATTGTATGCAAGAAATAAAAGGCTTTTTTAAATTTATAATGTTTGTTCAAAATGCTATAGTTGAACTTTGTTGGCTTTCTTTCCTCTGTTCTACCACTACTTATCGTCATATTAACACTTCAAAACAAAAATTTATGTATGTACGTATACTGGATGATCTTTTTACTGCACAAAAACCAATATAGGAAAGTTTTTGGTCAGATTTATAGCAACTAACAAAATAAGATGATAGCATGATTATTTATTAATTATTAACAAGAATTCATTTTCATATTTCGTCATAAATGTGTTTATACTATGGCGCCATTTATGAAAAAACTATATAAATAATAAATAAAAAAATATCAGTCTAGTTACAGTAGCGGTAACAGAAGTAAGTTATCTTAGAAAATTTCAACTGTCAAGATAATTTCAGCTGTCTCACGCATGGTTCATGAGATACAGCCTGGTGACAGACAGACAGACAGACGGACAGTGGAGGGAGTCTAAGTAATAGGGTCCAGTTTTTACACTTTAGGTACGGAACCATAAAAATGCAAAGAAAAAAGACAATTTTCTAAGTTTTTAAGGCATTATAAAGAGATTATTTTCTAAGTTTTTAAGGCATCGCCGAGTAAGCGAAGTCGCATGCGAGAGTACACCATGGCCACAGAAGCTGATAACTTACACCGCTCTTTATAAGGAGTTTAGCTTATGAAGGATAATGGAAGTGGCTGCCATAACCTTTTATGAGCGCTGTAAGACGGGGAGTACACAGGGCGAGTTGTCTGGTGGAGTACAGTGCACAGTTGCATAATTGCCTTATGTGCAGGACTCTTTAAAATTGTTCTTTGTCCTAAAACTAGCTTAGGGCGAAACTAATAAACACACAAAAACAACTTTGCCGCGGAGTGTAGGGTAGGTTCGTTATGATGATACCGTTCTTGGTATCAATTTGATAGAGCGTTTATTACATTTCCGACAGCTACTTAGGAAATGTATATATTACCTAGGAAATGTGACTAATATAAATTGATTCACACATTTCCGGGCGGTTTCAGGAATTATGTACATTTCCTAGGAATTGTTTACAATGTCGGATTACACACATTTCCGGTAACATATACATAGATATGACTGGTCGAGTCAACTCGGCTAGTGTGAACTCCGTTAATATATGTGGCGACGGTTACTATGTTGGTTAACTTTTTAAAGTGAATCTGTTGGATGAGTCCGGTTTATTTGTTGCTATAATGAAATTTGTGTTCGGTTTTATGCGAGCGTTTAAGGGAATAGGCTGTAAGTGTCTTCAATGGACTGTAATCTATTTTGATTTGCCTGCCCGTAACGAGGATATGGTTGCGTGTAATGGAACGTTTTTTTGTAAAAATAACAAAAACTCACGTCAGAAATATGAAATAATGGTGGATAGTATTTAAATGCTCCCATGCTGGTCTGGGAGAAATAAAAAAAAACTTAGAATGTACCAGCTGCTTCTCTTCCCACGCAGATCGTAAAAGCCGATCGAGGGAATGGGCAAAAATGCAAATCATGTTAACAGGCGACGCGGCTAGCAACCCATCACTGTATTGATTGCTTTTCCATCTTCTCGCCCACCACGACGCTAAAAGTGGCTTTTGGGTCTTGCGGCCCTGGGCTCTGCATAGAACCGCAAGACCCAAAATGCTATGTCTGCCCCATTAGGGATAAAGACGTGATAGTATGTATGTATGTAGTATTTAAAAGATTTATTTTACTATCCTTATCCTTATTAGATTATCCTTGAATTGAACAACGTAGTAAATTGTAGGTCTGCGATTGTTGTTTTTCATGTATGTAAGTGACCAACACTGGTGTCAGAGCTGCCTCAAGGCATCTGACATAGCTTGACGATTGTTGTACAATGATGACAGCCGGGATCTACAGCTTTAGCGTGCCTTCCGTAGCACTGGTCTGTGATAGAGAGGAGATTGCAAGGCTGGATAAAAAGATAATTACATTACATTACATACTATCACGTCTTTATCCCTAATGGGGAAGACAGAGCATTTTGGGTCTTGCGGCTCTATACAGAGCCTAGGGCCGCAAGACTCAAAAGCTAATTACTAGCTCAAAATCAGAAAAAATAACACGTTGGAGTTGGAGTAGTTCGGTACCTATGAAACTGAACTGCTGCCAACGAAATTCCTCACGCATTCTCTTCAAACAACATTTTACATCACATTTACAGCAAGCCGCTAAGATCTTTCTTAAATTACAAACTATGCACTACGCAGAGCACACATTATATTTTATTCTTCTGGTATCTTTATTTTCGATCCCAGGGCCGGGCGACCGGTTGCAAGCCGCGACGCACAACCAGCAATTACCACCAATTACTGCACTTGTTATTACTCGCATATCGTAAATTTACTCTAAATGCCGCACTAACGTTATGCCAATATGAGCAATTAATCAATGAATCAATTATACAGAACCGTCGTCGTTTCACGTCGTAAAAATATAGTATCTACTTACTATGTACCTGGCTTAGAGCAAAAAAGGCCACCGATCGAGTCCGATCCAAAAATTTAAGATATACAAGTCCGACCGGCTGTATATTTGATCGAAATAAATAAGTGTACCTATAATGATGCTAAAATCTATACGAATAAAATTAAACCCATCATGTACTTACTTAACCCCTTCGCAACCGCCAATACCAGACACAATAGAAAGACAATGATTCAGTCCATCATTTCGAACAACTTTTTCCCAATAAATGTATATCAAAATGCAAAAAAAATAGTTTCATTTTCCATAGTAATGATATCACGTGACTACTTCGATTTCTATGAAAACCTACAAAATTTTGTTTTTCGTAATTAGATATACATTTATTGGGAAAAGTTGTTCAAAATGTTGGTTTGAATCACCCCTAAAAATATTTGTACTTAATAAAAAAGGACATTGTATAAGCCAAACGATCTGAACTTTATTTTTGTAAATAATGAAAAAAATTGTGTAATTTATTTCCCTCCCTCTTTGTCGCTTCTTCTTCTTATCGTGTGTGTTAGTGACTAACACTAGTGTCAGAGTTTTTAAATCGCCTTAAAGGCCTCTGACATGGTTTTAGGTAACGACCAATATCAAAGACAGTGACCGGGACCGACGGCTTAAGTGCCCTCCGAAGCATGGATCATCTTACTTATCAGACAATCAGGTGATCAGCCTGCAATGTCCTAACCAAACTAGGACAACAACGCAAAGTCGTTGCCCCCGCCGGGAATCGAACCCGCGACCTCCGGGTATGAGCCGAACGCTCTAACCACTACACCACGGAGGCAGTTCAGGCGTTCTTCGTCGCTTATATAAATACTTACTAGCTCAATAATATGGAAAAAAAGGATGATGCAAACGGGCATGCGCTCGAATGATGATGATGATGAGTATTATAGACCGGGCGAGCGAAGCGTCTCAGTTTCGAGATTGCTTGACCAAAAATGCTTTTGTCCGGCTGTCAGTTTGTCCAGTTGTTCTCGCCCACAGGTCGCATTTGTCAACCGACTCTTGCAAAATTTTGTGAGAAGGTTCAAAAAATATATAGATTTCTTTGTTTCACGATACCGGAAATATGGGGGTCGAATATTTAATCCTTCAACTACCGGAATCGCAGACACAATAGATATTCTATTGTTTAGAAGGGTTAAATACCATATCGTTGCCATTTCGAAAATTTTTCAAAAATGTCATAAAACTTTTTTGTCACCCAACTCTTTTTGTGTAAACGACTTTTTTATCCGATAAGCTTCCTCGCGAGGTCTACAGCTCAAAGAGCCACTAGTAGTTAGCTGACTTCGTTACATGGTAATAGTGCAGAACTCAATTAATAATATTTTCACGTGCACCAACTCAATGCCTTTGAAACTAGTAATTACGCGACGCAATTTGATCTCGTTAGGAACAAATTCCTTGAAGCCCTTATTACTGGTAATTAACACTAAATGCTTGTTTACAACTTGTTTTAACTGTTGTGTAAGTGTTTGATTACTATTCAAACTCATTTAATTCAACCTATGGGAATTTCTTTATTATACATCTAGGCCAGTGGTTCCCAAACTTATTTTGTCTACTGCCCACTTTGAGAATAAATATTTTTTTAGCGCCCCCATTTTTTCACCTATTTAAAAACCACTATAACTTCAAATTAAATTAATTAACTATTGTGACCTATATATGTATATTATGTAAATATTTATTCTCAAAGTGGAGGATGATATTTATGTGGTTGTTGTTGAGAGTCGAGAGCTCTTGCAGTCGTTGTTTAAGAGGCCTCCTAGCTAAATAAAGCCTCTAGCAAAAATAAAAACATTTTCTTTCTGGGTCTCTTACCGACCTTGAGACCTGCAGCGCCCACAAGGGGGCGTTATCGCCCACTTTGGGAAAGACTGATCTAGGCGGATAAAAGGCTACGCGGTAGCTAATGTACTACCTTATACAATGTCCTTTTTAATTAAGTACAAAATTTTAAGGGGTGGTTTAGTCCATCATTTTGAACAAATATATCGAAACACAAAAAAAAATTTTAGGTTCTCATATAAATCGAAGTAGTCACGTGATATCATTACTATGGGGAATGAAAAAAATTTTTTGTATTTCGTTAAACATTTATTGGGAATAGTTATAGTAGTATGTCACTGGTAGTACAGAGAGGGTCGTGCTACTGCAGTGGAGACAAAAAGACCTGATGATGATGAAAATGTATTATCTAGATACTTCTAGCTACTTCAGAATAAAAATATTGGGTGTCGCCTTACCTTACTACAAACTGAGTTGTCTACCATTACTCTTACAATCAAAACAAAGTAGAATTTACAGCACTTACAGCTTTCTGGTGTCGGCTTAAAATACCCTTCACTGTGAACCGGTAGATTACAGCCTTAACTTAAAACAGCATTACCGCAAATAACCAAGTAAATCGCGGTGAATTACGACGTGCTAACACAAAATTACAGAAACGATTACACATTTAATGCCGCCGTGGACCCCTTATTAGGTCTGCACAATCGGTAGAGCGAATCGGAAAGTGCGAGGTGGAACAATCAGCAGATTATTTTGGCTGGAGCGTGCAATAGGTGCCGCGTGAGTAGTTCATCAAGGGAACTACTAGCGTAGGAAAGTACTGATCTCGACCGAATTTACTGACGCTTTCCTACATCTATTACCTTTATAATACTAGACTAGTCTATATTGGCTCTGACAGCTGTAATTTTTGAGAAATCAGGTCTCCGCTATTTTGAAAAAATTTCAAAATGTGAATCAAAATTAGAAGACAAAAAACAATCGAAACTGCTCAAAAATATCACTAGAATTGGTTTAGAAATGCTTGGCGCTCTCTTATACATTTAAAAAGTAAAGTCTTCGTCGATGTGTTTGTAAGGAAGAAAACGCATACAATATCAATTTTTAGCAGAAATAATAAAGTGATATACTTTGATAGTTGGTCACCACCGCTTCTTCTTCTCTGTAAGTAGATCCTACCGAACTACACCGCTTCTTTGCTTTGTTTATATATATATAAACAAAAAATGGAATGGAAGGTATTTAATTTTGCACGGAGCTGCCGATTTTTTTTGTGACTTTAGGAATGGGAGAAACCGATAAATGGAATACACTCAAGCTACCCAACATTACCTTTACGGATCGTACAGGGTTTTTGTTACATATTGTATATCCTTTACAGCCTACCAATGTATTCAAAAACTATGTTCTATCTTCAGCACTTGGACTATGAATGTAATTTTTTCTTGTTATGGATGACAGCGCTATATGAATGTAATTTTTCCAGCTAACCTTTGGGTGAAGGGGAAAATGTGAAACAGGGTGGGCGCAGTAATTGTACCTACCCAAAGACTGTTTCTCAGCATCAATTGTTGGTTAACAGTAATAAGAGCCCCAGGCGTTAAGTCCGTTATTTACATGTCATTTCATAAAGTTAAATAAATAAACAAAAATACATATATTGATTATTGTTACCTTTTTATTTTGAAATCTTAAATGGTAGGAAGGACGCCGGCTGTCGGCTGTCGATCTGTCTTCGAGTGTTCACATTACGCGATATTTATAGCAGCAGTGAAGGGGCAATGAAAACATGTTGGGTAATTGCGGGATCGCACGTCGTCCATCAGGAGCGGGCAGGGCCGCGGGCTATCGCTAAATCGCATTAAGATTGTATGTGGTTCTGGTCCCTACGAGTATCAACTCCATCAAAGATAGAATCGCGGCTTGAGAGGGAATGATTGGTTAACACATTGCAGGACACTTACGGCTGTGGACGTAATTCAATTGTTATTTCTATTGTGTCTGGCCGAGTGTCCTGCAATCTGTTAAGATTCCCTTACCCTCGACATGCCTGATTTCGGCAAAATATTGTAATTTTCAAAGATATTGCGCATATCTAGGCATATAAATGATTTTCACAGCCAAAATATGAACTTGAAATAAAATATAATGTGTTATATTTATAGCAGCAGTGAAGGGGCAATGAAAACAAGTTGGGTAATTGCGGGATCGCACGTCGTCCATCAGGAGCGGGCAGGGCCGCGGGCTATCGCTAACTCGCATTAAGATTGTATGTGGTTCTGGTTCCAACGAGTATCAACTCCACCACAGATAGAATCGCGGCTTGAGATAGAATGATTGGTTAACCTTACCCTAGGCCAAACTATACTTTTCTAAACAAACGTAGTCTACGTTGTATTTCGAAACGACATGCCCGATTTCGGCAAAATTTTGTAATTTTAAAGATATTGCACATATCTAGGCATATAAATGGTTTTCACAGCCAAAATATGAACTTGAAATAAAATATAATGTATTATATTTATAGCAGCAGTGAAGGGGAAATGAAAACAAGTTGGATAATTGCGGGATCGCACGTCGTCCATCAGGAGCGGGCAGGGCTTGTATGTGGTTCTGGTCCCTACGAGTATCAACTCCACCAAAGATAGAATCGCGGCTTGAGATGGAATGATTGGTTAAGATCCCCTTACCCTAAACCAAACTTCACTTTTCCTTACAAACGTAGTCTACATTTTATTTCGAAATAACATTTTTGTTGTCAAAAAATATGTATTATTTAATCAGTATAACCGTAAATATTCGAAAGTGAAGGACTAACAGTGAAAACAGAATAAAGATTGGTGGAAAAACGAACGAGATATAGCGATTTTACGAAAATATGTCATCTCACTCGCAAAAACGCTATTGTCTATCGCAAATCTATAGATGATATGTACTTTGACGTCACCAGTCCATATTGGACTTCTCTTTCTAATTGCAACTTAAAAGTATCACAAGTTCGTCGCTGATTAAGATAATTTATAAATTCTTTCATATTTGTTTACTGTGGTTAATAAGGATTTTATTGAACAAATAAAAAAAATGCGTGCATATACTATATACCATTATAATAGTGATCTAGTATAGCCAGTGGTTCGATTTATACGGATGTTCCTTCCGCGTTGTATATTATCTAACAAAATTTAGATACTGAAACTATTTCAAAGGTGAAGTCAGTCTATTATACAGTATAAGTAATTTGTGACCTTCCATACCAAAAAAAAATTTTTTTTTCTGCATTTTTGTGTGGACTTGGAGAAAGTTGTTCACTATCACGGACTGAATTCACCCTTAAAATAGTTTAAATATATTTTGTTAGACCTTAAATATTCAAGCAATCGCAATAACTCTGTTATCGAGATATAAAATGTGTCGCTTTCAGTCAGCTTGTGAAGATGATATGTTCAGCGGTCTCACGTTGTTTGTTACCATTTTTAATGGAAGCGAAGCCTTATTCGAGCTTAAATGCGTTAAGTAGACAGCTCCTTACTTCATGTGCTTTAAGCTGGCAATAGTCGTGCGGTTTTTCTCTGAACAGTAGTCTGATCATACATACATACATATTTCTTTATTTTATTGTATTTTATTTGAGAAACAAACAGTTACATAAATTTTCAATAGCATTAAAACTTGTTTTATTATTATTTAATTAATTATCACGCCTGTTTCCCAATCAGACTATCGGAAGGCGCTCGGGCCAAATATTTGTATGGATATGCAAAATATGCAATTCACATTCAGCCCATAGCTATTTCAAACACTTAAAAGTTCAAGAACTTGCATTTTCTCTGCAGGACACATATCGGCTTTCAAAGTCACAATTAAAATAAACTATTATAGGTAAATTTCTATATCCTATCTTTTTCTTTACAGCCTGGAATGAAGTCCGTAAATAGATGAATTATCATATAAAAAAAGAGGAGTGTCATAAGTTTGACGCTATTGTCTGTCTGTCTTTCTGTCTGTCGCATGACTGATTTCGATGCGGCTTTTTTTACGTGAAAGCATCCATACATTCAGAACCACCGTAAGAGTACTCCTTGCAGTGATTCTTATCTATGTTTGGTAAAAAATTGGTTTAGCCGATTAAAAGCTCTTGGGGGTTATCGCTTTAAAGTCAGGGCTTTCCCTAGCAAATTATAGATGGCGCTACGGATACTAAGTCGTATCGGTAGTTCCGCTACTCATCACTAGATGGCGTTCTTGACAGCCGAGGCTTTTTATTTGCCTAGCAATTAGTTATGTGCACAAAGGACTTTGCTGCCCGTTCTCTGTTACCTATACCGGACTCTTTCAGACGAATAACATTATGCTCCATGACCCTGGCTACGAACAGTCGCGCGACGTTCGAAGGCAGTTGCCGATCGACCAGCTTCGCGGGTATACTATCGCTTGTCTGTTAGAGCCCTTACTACAAAAGAGGTGGTGATAATTCGTATTCTACTCTGCCAACGCCCGGCCAGGTTCCCATACAATTTCCAAACCACAATGCAAACAACTTTTAACTATTCATCAATAACATTGATTGACCTGTATTCCAGCATATATTTAGCATACAAATCAGCTTATTACTGCTACTTATAAATGACCTGCTTATCAACAGCATCTATGAAATCAACCGCTCTGTTGATAACAAATCTGAGTTGATTAATGAACTTTTACAAAGCTACTTTAAACGGTGAAATGTTGTTCTATTTTGGGGCAATTAAAATGTATAGTGTTACTTTAATTAGACTGTTGAATAGACTACTGTGATGCAACACTTGTACTTAAGTACAACATATAATAGACAATGCAATAGTAGATCATATCAGGCCTTTTTTAGTCTCCACTGCAGGAGCACAACTCCCTCTGGCTGGCTTTACCGGAACAATACTTGGCCAGAGCAGCCAGAGAATTCGGCCTACACTCTCCACGCTGGCCAGACAGATTGGAGAGGCCTCATTGATGTTTATAAGCTTTGTTTAGCTTGTATTTCCTAAGTCGCCTTCTACGACATCCACGGGAAGACTTGGACTCCTATTCTACTCTGCCAGATACTATAACTCACGGCATCATAGTATAGATAAGAATAGGTAATGAACACTACATACATGTTTTTGAGATCCTGATACTTTAACCAACTTCAAAAAAGGAGAAGGTTATTACTTGAGAATTCGAATACTTATGCTTTTTATAAGTACGTGTAACTGTGTTTCACTGGGTGCGTAGTCAGGTAAAAATATAATTTCTAATAAAAACATCCTAGAAAACTAACCCAGAATGACATCTAAAAAGATGATAACCTCTGAAATCTAATTTAAGGCGCGGTTCCCATACCTGTGTGGGCGGGTAGGCGCCCGGGGCGCCGCGGGGCAGAGGGGGAGCGGGGCAATTACGTCGCGAACTGCCGCACTACCATTATACAATTTAGGACAATTAACTACCGGATTTCATACTACCATCCGTAATTATGTTTCATAACATGCTACTGCCATTAAGGGAAGTCACTGCTAATGTATCGAGATGCTTGTAATTGGTTTGTTTGGGTTTCTTTTCGTTCATTGATATTTGTAAGAACTGCAACTTTGTATTTGACAATACAAACTTCTTGGTGTATCTTCTTAGCAGCGGTGGTTTTAAAACGCTAATAGCCTTTAGCCCTTTTCTTTTGAATGACGGTGAATAATCGTTGAGGGTGTACTTTATATACTTTTATTTTTAATTTATAATGTACACTGACGTAAACAAGTATCTGCGAATGCCTAGTAACAAATGCCAAGAAGACATAATAATATCTACTTCCTATATGTAAGTATCACCTATATAAAGGAATGCCTACCCATCGTCATATAAACATTAGTACCTGGGTGACCGAGCTTTGCTCGGTCGGTTACATCTCAAACATTAACTAAATTTCTTTAAACTTGTCTAAAAACAGTACAAAATAAAAAATTATATATAAACTTGAACATAAAAAAAACAAGTCACCTAGTGGGATTCGAACCCGTAATACTCATTCTAGCGGTCAGCATCCGCCGCTGAGCTAAGGCCTAAGCGGATGGCAACCGGCGCGACGAAATTTGCGACCATATTCTGCGTGGAAAGAAAAATAGAATGAAAACTCGAAAACACGCGTTTTCCCAAACATAAGACTAATCTAGATCGATTGTTTACCCCCAAAAACCCCCATTTACCAATTTTCAGCGAAATCGTTAGAGCCGTTTTCGAGATCACAGAAATTTATAAATATATAAATAAATAAATATACAAGAATTGCTCGTTTAAAGGTATAAGATTAATCCATTATATCAATTTATAAAATATTGAATTGATGAATCACGCGAGATACTAAATAGCTAAGTTACTTAATATTTTATTTAATATTCATGAACTAATTGAGAAATTCTGTGGCAAGTGTGGAAACACATCGTGACGTAGTCAAGTTCCATCTCGGGAAGAGAATACCTTGTTTTATAATACCATGTATACAACTTAGCTATCAAATTCAGACAAACAGAACAGAATGGATTGTTATTGCTTATTGCTCAAGTAAAAGCAGTAATATATAAATCAACGCTTATTTATAGTTTCTGTCTAAATTAGCAAATAGCTCTTTCGCACAAATATTAAAAACACCTAAACTAATTTTGTTTTGACACAAATTACTGTTTTGATTTGTATCTCTAAAACGGAAAACTTAGCCGCAAATGTGTTCGGACCCTTAATTAAGCTGTCAAGTTGTTCCTGTCGATTGTCAGTTCGGTTTTGAAATATTTTGTAAATTATTTATTAGCAAATTAACATACTTAACCCAATATTTGGTTTGAGATTTTATGTTATTACTCGTACTCTGTGTAATACGGCCTCTTAGATATTTTATTTTATATAGGGGATCCTGGTGAACTGATAAGTTCATGGGGATCCCCTGGGGGAGCAGGTGGGGGGATCCTGGTGGACGAACTCGTATAATCAGTGGTGGATTTACACATTTGCCGCCAGTTGGCTAATTTATTTTTGCAGCCTATCCTTTTTCGGATCCTTCATGTGCAGCTTTTTCTGTGGCGAAGAAGTTTCCACTTCTATTTCACATTTTTTATGAATAATTAAAAATTTGGCTGTGGTGAAGTGCATTAGTGCATGTGGCCGCCCTACTTTACCTGGAGACCCTCGGTTTGCTTCCCAGCACGATTAAATTGTAGTTCAAAGTTCGCGATACAAGTCTGTATGTTTAAGCCCTTGGGACCCACGATACAACACGTGACTCGACTAGGTTTCTTCATTTTTATTTCAAAAATCTTGGCACGTGACATGACAACGTCCTTCGAGTTAGCTCCCAGGGTAACGAACGGGACAAACAGCCGCCGCCATTACGCTCCCATTGCGAGGAATTATTTAAATGTCAGCTAAATTGCTTTAACAGTCCCTGGGCAGTAATAAGGTGTCCATGCAGAGTATAATTTGCTCTCGCATTCAATCACTCAGACACACTCGATAGACCAATCAAAATAGCACAACCTGGACATAAATAATAAACTCGTTGTTTTCAATATTTTATCGGATATCAATATTGAGTATCAAATATTAATTAGATATATTATGTAATTTATCCGCGGTCGCAACCGTATTATATAAAAATCGTGAGATTTTGTACACTACTCAACTTTTCCCTAAAAGCATAATAGGTAACCAAAGACCTTGTTAGTTTAACTTTTAGGTGCATTCAAATGCGATCTCTTAATAGCAAAATTAAACTGACCCCATTTTTGTTTATACATTTTTTTTCACAGTTTTCACCTGATCTCGATATCTAGTTAAGCCAAAATGATAACCATAATGTTTATATCTTTATAAGCTATATTGTGTCTTTTTAGACATTAAAGACCAAAATTAAACATCATTTTTTAATGTTTTAAAATTAATGTTTTTCTCAGTAGCCAGAAATAGTAACTGTGTTATTTTTGTTTAATTATAGCTTTTTGTGTACTATAATCACATTTTCATCAAAATTAAACACATTAACGTCTTACTTAAAACAAAAAATATTTGATTGAAAATACGCGAGAGCATGTCGTGAAGCGGGATGCTTGCGGTGATTGCGGTGCGGTGCGGGGAGAGAGAGCGAGGCACCAGCCGGGTGAGCGTGCGGCTGCGAACGAGTTTATACGTGTTTTCAACCGATCGCGCCGTGTGCTTACAAAACATATAACTCGTAAATATAGAATTTTGCTAATTGTAGGATTGTTTTGATTGTGCTTTGAACTTTAACCCATTCGCAACCGCCAATACCAGACACAATAGAAAGACGATGAACGTGGGCATTTTAATGCCGTCCGGGTCTTTACGGGTTAACGTGGTGACACAATGAACAATTTAAAACTCTAAAAACAATATAAGTCTTGTAACACTCTTGTTGTCACGGCAAACCCGTACAACATGACAGCCCCTGGATTAATACCGTTCCAAAAATGGGCCCCTGCTGAAATATTCCATTTCCCATGACATTGCATATTAATGGGATGTAACATGAGAAAAAATTAAATACATAAATATATAACGAAGTTTTTATGCTGTCGTACTAAAATGTAGTTGGGTATTTACAGAGTGCAAGTTGCGCCGTGCAACTTAAGTTTCATTATGTTATGCGCTTACATAGTGTCGCGAACGAGATAAATGTAGAATATTCACGAGCAAGAACTCTGCTGGCGAGATAGACTCGGAATGTTCGCGAGCGGAATGGTATAAAAAAGACGTCAGGATAATGCAAGCGAAACTAGGCCTTATATTATTATAGCATAAAGGCTAGAGTTCTTTGAATGGTCGTCGGCTTAGTCGCACTCACACACACATACCGGCGTCTCGATGTTTCCCGTCAATCGAAATACATTCGTCAAGATATGAGAATATTCGAGAACAATGTAGACCGCTGTATCGGCGCTTATAAAAAGGCAATCGAGTGCACGTCCCGCCAGTTCAGTATGAGCTACGAAAGCGATAACTTCGAAGCAAACCGAAGCGAAGGAAACCTACCTCAGTGCGACAAGTGGAAGTACCTGCGACTAATTTGGCGAGATACCTGGACCTCAGATGCTACGCGACTTGGTCTTGGACATCAGGAAGACCATCTTCACGTGTCAACCTTTGGGTTCCGTAGTGAATAAAAACCCTCATACGAACTTTGGCGTTTTTCTCCAAATCTCGAACCCAGTTTCGTAACAATAGCATTTTACACAATTTCTACCCACCGTTCACACGATGCGACGCCCAAGTTACGTCTCAACGCAATTCGCACTGCACACTTGCTCGCAAGTGCCCGCACAGAGGCCATGTAGTGTTAGAGAGCAGGACTAAAATGTTTGACATAAATAGACTTATTTTTAACATAGACCTTGTCTATCAGACTTCTATGGGAAATGGCAGCATTTCACTTCTCTACATCAGCTGTCTGAAAGAAATTATCGCTATTAGCTATAAAACCACCCACGCCCATTGGACATTTTAATGTCTTTTTCTGTGTGCTATGTACATTTTAAATAATATAATTTTTTGTATTTAATAAAGTATTATTACTATTTATTGTCGTATTATAATAAGCGCTATGGAAGTTAAACTCAGTTGCTTTTTAATGCATAAATATAATCAGTAAAAACCAAAACGAATACCACACTTTAATTTTTATGTGTATAAGATACTATTTTCAAACCACTACACGACACTAGTCACTAAGTATCGACTGGCCAGCTTGTTCAGTATGACTTCATCACATGGCCAATTAATTCCTAGCATGGTTCATCTAGGTATCATGTAATGAGGTTCAATGAGTTTTTTAGTTAAAAAAAGTAGAATTACAGTCACATAAAAATTAATTATTTCAGTAAAATAATTATTGGGTTTAGACCAAAAATGACGAGAGCGATTGGACACATTTAAGGCTAGGTATTCCCGCAGAGGCCGTGCTTTAGAGTTTTTGAAAACCATTTGAGGCAAAGACAAAAGTGTTTTTTTCATCCCATCTGCTCAAAAAACGATAGTTTCATCCCAAAATATTTGGAGCTAAAGTTACTGCTAGTTTTCTCGTGATTAAAAAGTGAAAAAGTAAATCTTACGAGATTAAAACACAATTTGAAAATTGAACACGATGTTATCTATGTAAAATCAGCTAAAAACAAAAGAATTAAGTTTTAATACAATAAATAACTGGAACAGACTTCGTATTTTTTTAAATTTGGAATACATATCATCGTGAATGTAGGTAAAAATGTTTATGGTCTTTGCTTCGAAAAAGGAAAAAAAGAATAATTAGCGCAATTTTTGTCTTCGATTCAAAGTAATTACAGATGTTTTAGGTTATATTGTGTTAAAATTAATTATTTTGTGTAAATTTAAATCCTTTTTCGTAAGTTTAAGCCGATAGTGCACATTAAATTTATTGTTATTATAAAAATCTTAAAATATGTAGGTCCACGCAAACAAAGTTACGAGTTTATGCGTGAACAAACATTTTTTTTAGAAGTTTGTTCTTAAAAATTATTTCTTAGTATTTATTGAATGAAAACGACACTAAATAAAGGTTAGTTCTTGTCGGAGCTTTGATTAGGTATTGTAGTTGTTCTACTTTCTCCATATTCTGTTTTGTATCTTTTTGCTAGTTTTTCTCATGGATGGCGATGTAATGTGTGCTACTTGCGTACGGTAATATTTTTGTCTCGGGCGTTATACACGAATCCCTCGCTTCACTCAAGATTCCATCGTAGAATCACTCGCTACGCTCGTGATTCAACTGAGGAATCCTTCGTTTTGCTCTAAATTCAAAGTAGCGCACTCGACTTAAAAGTATTACCTTTACGCCTTGTAGCACAATCTACTACTAAAACTCTTAAAAAAAGTTAAGTATCCAGGCTCGTCAAATTCGCATTCAGTTACAAGATCCTATAAACTTCATTCGGTTGGAAAAAATCCCAAAGTAACCCTTTTTTGTGATATTTTTTCAAAACTACGAGTAAAATACTGATATTTTACATAAAAAATTGTGCTTAATTAAAGTAAGTGGCTTTAATTAAGTACAATTTTTTATTTACAGATAAATTCGCTGAGTTTGACTTGATATAATTATTTTCTTAATATTTATATGAAATTCGCGAGCGCGACGACTTGAACTCGGCAGGTCCGATTAGACGCGCTTACTAACATTGGACCAATAAAACAACTAAAGATCGCTACATGTTTTTACAAGCTTTTATTTAACTTGCAATGTATGTATAAATGTAAGTATGTTTGTTCGGGTGGAATCTTCGAACTCAATTTTCAACCAGTTATCCTCAACCAATTTAGCTGAAATTTTGTATACTTTTGTAAGTCGGATGATAATACAATATTATGATGTCAATGGGCTGTTCGGATGATGGAACCGGGAGCTATTCGACGGAACTCAGTTATAACCTCATCGAGTAGGTCTCGTTTGATTTGTCATGACGAGTACTTTTTGGAAGACGATGCTTATCTAGGATCTGATTACGCAGACGGATGGTGGTCAATAGAACTCAGTTATAAAACAACTTAACACAATCGAGTTTAAGCTAATTTCTAACCTTTAGGTACGAAACAATAAAAAGACTTTTTAGCTCATGTCACTTTGAAATGTAAGGATTCTAACGAAACGCCATTCCACAGGTATGGCACTTCATAATCAAATATACCTAGTACTACTACAAACGAAATAATATATCTGTGCATACGTCAAATGTGTGAGTTAAACAATCGGAGTCGCCACCACAGAATTTGTTGCTTTGCTTACCTGTTTTCATCACTCGGAAATCTATAAAATTTTCGTTCTTTGTTGTTTTTTGTGGATAAGCAATAATAATATGTGCAGTTTCTCACCAATATTATTTCAATTACCCTAAATGACTCGGGGAACGTCAACGTGCGACTAGCAACAACCCTATTTTACAGGCGCTTACAAGGTCCAAAAACGTGCGAGTTTCCGTTCTGTATGTATAACTATTATCTGCTCTGTGGCCATACATTCAAATCCGTGGCGACACTAAGGAATAAAGAAAATCAAATACATTCAACATACATACATGCATATACAGGGTGGAATTGAATTCGTTGGCAATATTTTAAGTATCTACTATACCCATGATACAAAGTCATCATCATCATCATCATTTCAGCCGCATAACGTCCACTGCTGGACATAGGCCTCTCCCAAAGATTTCCAAAATGACCGATCAAGAGCGGCCTGCATCCAGCGCTTTCCAGCGACCCTGGTCAGGTCATCTGACCACCTTGTAGGTGGGTGCCTTACGCTTCGCTTGCCAGTACGCGGTCGCCATTCAAGAACCTTTTTGCCCCATCAGCCATCGGTTCGTCGCGCTATGTGTCCCGCCCACTGCCACTTCAACGAGCTAATCCGCTGGGCAATGTCAGTGAGATGATACAAAGTAATTTAAGACTAATAAAACTTCAATCAAAAGTCGTCATTTTCATATTCAAGAAAACCTCTAAACATGCGTCAGACTCTTTGATACATACCTCTACTGCAATTATAAAAAAAAAACTAATACGAAAAATTAATTATAATAGTATCAATTTCGTTGCGTCTTGGTACCCTAACATTCGTTCCTACTTCAAACGTACCTATTGACCTCAAGCTTTCGTGTGACACGACCCGTCCTCATTCGACTTCAAACCTTATTCACGTAAATTAAGGTCTACTTTTGTATGCCGGTCGGTCGCGCCGTTTGGCTGTATCCGTCCAAGGTCTTTGACCTTGCGACACGTAGGTATCAGTACGCGCGCACGACTCGAAGTGTTTTGATACTTTATTAATTTTTCTTACTTTTTGATACTTTTTAACTACTGCATTAATTGCAGTATTGTTACCATATAAAATATCCTTTAGGTGAGTATTATGATAAGATCAATGCTAATGATTTCAATTGCACTCTATAGACTATATATTCGTAATCTCCTTCTTTGCAAGTCGTGTGAAAAATACTGGGATCTAGGTGAGACCCATGTTTTTTAGGTTCAGTGTTGTATCATAGATAGTAAATAACAAAACAACATAATACCCATAAGTTTATATTCAAGAAAAATAATAAAAACCGACTTTAAGGTGTTTACTCCTAATAAATTTTGAACGGCTGAACCAATCTATATCTATCTATATACATATAATAAAACAGTAAAAAATGTGTGTCTGTACATTAAATATATTTCCAAAAAAAATATTGGGGGCGATGGAGACGTAGTAATAGAATAAGAATTTAAAAAAAAAGTCTGTCTGTTTGTCTGTTTGTCTGTATGTCTGTTTGTCTGTTTGTACACGCTAATCTCCGGAAATACTGGACGGATTCGAATGAAACTTTTTTTGTTATATAGCTATTAAGCCTGGGCAACATATAGGGTATAAATGATTTTGGAAAATGGAACGCCTGATGCAGAACCATAATGGTCCAGCTAAACTATAACAGATATAAAAATGCCGCCTTAGTAAAAATTGTTCAGCCTGATGAGCATTTTCCAGAGACATAAAGTCCACGCGAACGAAGTCGCGGGCTTCAGCTAGTTTCTAATAAATATAGCTAAGAACTTTGAAGAAAAGTCAGTTTTCAAACAAAAAAATAAATCTTCGTTCAGGCCTTACGATGCCATTAACAGACACCTAGATACACAGACATACCGACACGTCAACCTTATAACACTCCTCTTTTTGTCGGGGGTTGAAAATAAAAAAAGACACTAAATAACGACTTTGCAGGGTTATTTGTTTCTATTAATTGTTTATTAATAAATCGCTACTGTCAAATTATGTTAATAGGCGATGCGGATAGCAACCCATCACTATTGATTTATTTTTTGATCACGCTAAGCCTTTGGGTCTTACAGCCCTGGACTCTGTCTACCCCGTCAGCATTAATATAAGATAATATAGCTGTATCGAACACTACTTTAAACAAAGTTTAATCGAAATAAAACTATTCTACTGCTTATTTCTATACTGTGTCGCTGGTGGGGTCACATGTGAGCTCACCGACGCAGCGTCCACGCGATGCAAATTGCGGCCGGGGCAGCATTAAATACCTACATTTGTAGGAATACCCGGCTTTAACGATTGTTTCGTGAACTTTCATGAGAAAACCCATTAATTAATTGAATGGGTCAGAATCAGAAGACCCGGATCGACTACTCACAACAGTTCAGTATTGGTTTAGACCTTAAAGATTAAAGGAACAACACATCTCTAACCCTTAGCCAGGTAGTGATCACATAGCGAACCACCTCAGAAATATTTTTTTTCTGACGAGCAGATGCTAGCTAGATACCGCTAAATGTCATCCGTCTATTGTCTATGATACAGTTGATTTCTGAACGAAAAAAAAATACGCCTCTAGAAAAAAAAACTTGACATTTCGCTTGTCAAAGTCAAAATATTGGTCGAACAGCGAATTTTTGTGCAAATTGAAAGTGTTTTTTAGTATTATGGCGGAAAAAACCCCGGTAAGTGATATTATTTGTGTTTTTGTAATAGCAGATAGGTTGAATTATATGTAATATGTTTCGGTTTTATATGATATTTGTTTTTTTTTGAAATATTTACGCCGAAAGTTTGTGGTCAACATGTGACCTCTGCCTATCTGGAAAAACTTATTGTGGTTATTATGTAACCACTGTCCTACAAGCGTTTATCCATATAAATAAAGGCAAAACCATATTTACACATCAAATAGTTTGTATGGTAGATAGATAGGTTCTTGGATCGAAGAATAACCGATACCCTAGTGTCAGAGTCTTTTAACCACTACATCACAGAGACAATAATATTTATTAATATTTTTATACAAAGAAACACACAAATCTTTCCTCTTTTTAATATTAGGCTTATATGTAGATTCACCTTTATTTTTTCAATACTTACATGTTGTGACCTAACTGGGCAGTGGTCAGATCTAATCCACATCATGTATATTTAAATGGGCAGTGGTCATATCCAGACCAGAGGGTTTTTTTATAGGAAATTGTAGGAATAAAAAAAAATTAAGAAATTAGTTTTTTTATTATCATCCAATCTACCATTTTCTGTATATAAAGATAAAATAATCGCCAGGCCTGGCTATGGGCTAATAACCAACAATACTATCGATAGTTTGTGTACTATTGATAGTAATTCCTGTTTTAGGGCAACAATATGGATAACCAACAAAACTATCGATAGTATCGATCCTGATGACGAATAAACTAACTATAGTATTGCGTTTCATAAACTATCCATAGTATCGATTATTTATTTATTAGAAAAGCAATACTATCGATAGTTTGTTCGTCGTCAGAATCAATACTATCGATAATATTGGTTTTATTCAAAATACAGATAGTCTATCGATAGACTAGCGATAGTGTATGAATCGAGAGGCAACACTGGTCATCGCAGTGTTGTGCGTCGCGATCGCGACTCAGTAGGTACGGGAATGTGGCTCTTTGCAGTCGAGTTTCATGCGGAACCGTAACAACGCGTAGGTACGTACCGGTAAAATTACCTTTAAATGTTAACAATACCTATAACGTTACTATTACTACATAAACGATACCCGTACTATACGAGTATTACCCTTAAAATTTTAACATAATGAAAATTCTGTTACTGGAACTTAAAATGTGAATTTGGTACCAGTAACAAACCCTGGGGATAAGTCCGCAGTTGTACGTTTACTTTTCTGATTTGTGTCTGTGTTCTTTATTATGTACCATAAAAAGCTTTATAAACAAACCAATAAAAGCTCAACAATGTAGTTATTATCGATCTAATAAACACAATATTTCAATAAATCTCCACCCTAGCCGATCCATGGTTAGTAAAAGTTCCCACGTGCTTATAAAAGTTTGACAATTATTGACTACAAATAAATGCATAAGACGACGCGACGAAACTACTGTAAGTACACGAGAATCACTCGCGACTCGCTACAGCACGGTCGGGAGTTGAGGCACAAACCAATGACGACCTTATTGTGCAAGAAATAACGTTCATATTAAAACGTAAGTAAGAAAAAAATAGAAAAAAATTATAATCATAAATATTTTTTGTTTGATTAGTTCCTTATAGTATCAAAAATATGTTGACGGCATAAGTTAAACACTTTCAAAATAGTTATGTATTTTGGCTTTACAAAAAATACAAAAATTTGTAAATGTAGAAATGCATAAAATGAATTTGTTTAATTTTTAATAATTTATCAACACACATAATATAATATTTAGAATAAATTGTTGAAAGACAGTAATCTATAATTTCTGGTGAGATAAGCCTGAAAATTTGTAACATACCGAACCTTCTTTATTAACGATAGTGCTAATTGATTAATTTGTTTAATTTAGATTTATTCAACTGGAATGCACACGTTATAATATGGTAGAGGTAGTTTTCCAAAGTTATTAATTATGCTGTACTTATGAAATCAAAATTTGTTCAATTTTCAGTTTTTTGGTTTTTTTACACTGACGCAGAGCCCTGAATTGTTTAATTCGGTTTATTTTAACTATAACTAACATTACTTTATGTCATACAAAAAGAAACTTACGGTTATAGCATTATGTCCAGGTTACGCTATTTTTACTGGTCTACGAGGCGCGTCATGCCATAGATCAACGCATGTAGACGGTGTAATTCGTCTGTCTTCAGATTTTCCAGTACGAAATATTTATGCGTATAATTTTTCAAATTTAAAACCGACTTCGTCCCTAAACGAATCAATCGATTTTGATAATATTTCCACCACCACGTCGAAATATTACAAACAAAAAAAGATTTTTTTAAATCTACAGGGATAAAGACGAAATAGTGTATCTGCAGACTATCTGTTAACGAATGACATAAAATATAGGCCTATTGCGTCACATTCACAACTATGGTTATGTTCTTGGAAATGAACAATCAGTCTCATAACTCGACTCAACCCGTGCAAAATTTTGTAATTGTAAACTTACCAATAACATAATAAGATAGCCATTCTGTAAAAACTGTAACTCTATGAATATTACGGAATTACAATCTTCACTGTCCCGTACCCGAAGGGTAAAAACGGGACCCTATTACTTAAACTTCGCTGTCTGTTCGTCCGTCTGTCACCAGGCTGTATCTTATGAACAGCGATAGTTAGACAGTTGTTTTCACAAATTATGTATTTCTGTTGCCGCCATAACAACAAACACTAAAAACAAAATAAAATAAATATTTAATGGTGGCTCCCATACAACAAACGCGATTTTTTATAGATAATAGTACGGAACGGATTCGCACTTGGCCGGTTATTAAATTTAAATGTGACTCTTCTATATCACATCACAACTCTTTGGGCACGTTCGGACTTGGACCGTCTTTCATCTTAACCCGTTGCTGTGATAACTTTTGCAATCATAAGCCTATTAATCCATATCGGACTTCTCTTTCTAATTGAAACTTTGAAGTATCACATATTTAAGTATAAAGATCGATATTTTCCCGCTATAATGCAGTGGGTGCACGGGTAAACAGAAATTCCCCGTGGACCCACTGGTGGGTTAAGCTGGTGGGTGAACGGGTCGTTTTCAAAGAAAATGTTAAAATCGCCGCTACGCGCCGCACTTATTGGCTTTATTATGGCTGGTTTATGAAAACTAAAAACCGATAACCGAAACCGAGACGAGTGTAGGCCAAGTCCTCTGCTCTGGCTGCACTGGCCAAGTACGGCTCTGGTAGTACAGAGAGGGTCGTGCTTCTGCATAGGCGACAAAAAGACCTGATGATTATGATGCTGAGGGTATCTGCAGACTGCAGTTAAGGAATACCTAGTATAAAAATATAGGCTCACTGCGTCACAACTGAAATAAACAGTCAGTCTCTCATCTCAACTCATTCCATAGGCGTGAAAACTTGTAACAGATTTTGCAATTAACTTACCAATAACATGACATTCAATATAGCCTTTCTGTAAAAAAAACTAAAACTCTTTGAATATGTTACGGACTTACAATTTTTCAATTTAAATGTGGCTCTTCTACGTCACATCACAACTCTTTGGGCACGTTCGGACTTGGACCGTCTTTCATCTTAACCCGTTGCTGTGATAACTTTTAATAGAGGTCGCAATCATAAGCCTATTAATAAAGCGAAGGCGTCTTCTCGGTTTAATCAACATTTTCAATGAGATTGTTAAAGTCGCCGCTACGCGCCGCACTTATTGGCTTTATTATAGCTGGTTTATGATGAAATTCATGTCAATAATTACTTGCAACATGCCTTGGGGCGGTTAAATTGTCACTTTGGATATAAATACGTAACGTGTATGTATTAACGGAATACCCATGTATGGGGTTTAATTAGTGTATTTATACAATTTTTGTGTGTAAAATTTTATTATTTTTCGTTAGGTGCGAGTTATTCATGTAAGTATTATATATTTTGACCCTGGCAAATATACTATTATCAGTCTTACACTAGTACTACATTTATAATACTTTTACACATGTCTTTGGAAAGTTGTTCATTTATGTATATTTGCAAATGCAAAATGTTTCCCGACATCGGTGTCGAAGATTTTAGAGGTATAAAAAACAGCATTTTTTTAAACCCGTTATAAGTCGTTTTTTTCCTTCAATAGTCTTGGAATTCATGTAAAATTTGTAATAAATTTGAAACTATTTCACCGATGGCTAAGGCTTTCATTTAGAAAATGTTTTTAATTTTCTAGGGTTTTTGTAAAAAGTTAAAAAAAAACAAAGCGTGGTTGGCGTCAAACTAGAGAGTTTGCAGGCAGCATCACTTATAACTACACATGATTCCTCGACATTTTTGAACATCTCATCTATCAGCTTTTACGATCTGGAAAAAGGAGCTGAACTATTGTACGAGTACGTTTTCTTTTCCAACCACAATGAACTAGCTAACATTATTTAGATCACGAATATGAATAACTTTTATAAAAGCGACTACCTATTTGATGTCTGTAGCTGCCCGGAGAGCTAATTACGTCGTCGTACGTAGTAACCAGTAAGTTATTGTAACAGTGTTGCCATTGGTCGGCTTCTTTGTGCATCTCTGTCGCGTCATGTGCGCAATCTGCCCCCGCTGGGACCCGACGACTCACTCCGTCATAGAGTAACAATACAGAAACGCCATATACAGGATGAATTTTTAACCACATCACTAGTATACACGCTGTCTTTTTATTGGTTATGGAAAAAAAATGTCGTATAGTAAATAAATCCTCTATCCATAAATGTAATCCAAATTTCTGTATGTCATAAGATAAAAAGTTGCGTGAATGATTTTCGATCGAGACCACGTAGTTATACGCCGGCCGCCGGCTGCGTAATGTCGATGACTCCGGCCGGCCAGCAGGCGGTGTATGGCGGCGGTACTACTAATTGATCTCACAATTTTACTTTCGAGTTTTAGACAACATTTATTGTTTCTGAATTTTTATTTTGACTAGCTAATTAGGTCTTACTAACGATGCCTATGAAGTTGGATTCGGCTTGAAAAAAAAAACAAAAATGAAAAATCACCGTGTATAAGTAGTTCAGTATCATGGACTGAACTTGCTCCAAAAATTTGGCTGATGGGTAAAAAGTCATCCTGTCATTTACCCCCTTTGCATTTTGACATTTACTTTACTACCTCGCGAGTCACCGCATTATCTTACCCTGTTGCGTTTTAAGCACTTTTTAACAGATTTCCAACAGGAGGAGGTTATTAATTCATCGCGATCTTTTTATTATATATGTTCACCAATTATTCGAAAACGCCTGAACCAATTTGGAAAATTCTTTTTTTTGTTTGAAAGGGTGTCCAATTGAAATTTTATCAAAATCAGTTGTGTAGTTAAGGGGTGAAATCGGTTTTAAGTTTCGCAAAATTATTGTCATTGACTACACTTTACTTCAAAGATGGCGTATGATTAAGTCATTACTACAATGTTGTCAAAGGGCGGCTTTTACATCTCCGTTCGTCATGAGCGCAATCTGCCCCCGCTGGGATCCGGCGACTTACATATACACATAGACTCCATACCGACATAGACTAATAAAAAGTTTCAGAATGGCCACATTATTGATCATTGCCCTTAATATGCCTTACATATACACATAGACCGTATGAGGTTTATTGGAAGTTATGATTGAGACATAAAGGCTTACACATCTGACCCCGTTTAACATAAACCTATTTCCCTGATTTATCTAAAACTTATTTTCAGAGAATAATAATACAATAAATAAAATACAAACATCGCAAGTTATAAGAGTACATACACTGTAAACACAGCGGCGATTAAGTGTGCAGTCTGCGCTTCCGAGATAAGATACACTACTTGTAAATAAGCGGCCAAGTGCGAGTCGGACTCACGCACGAAGGGTTCCGTCTCATTATTTATTAAAATATCACGTTTGTTGTATGGGAGCCCCGCTTAAATATTTATTTTATTCTGTTTGTATTTGTTGTTAAAGCGGCAACAGAAATACATCATCTGTGAAAATTTACACAGGCTAGCTAAAAGACAGACGGACAGAAAGAAGGACGGATAGACAGATGGATAGACGAACAGCAGAGATTTATTAATAGTGTCCTGTTTCCCTTTGGGTTCGAATGCCTAAAATGAAAAAAAATCAGATTCAAACTATTTCTGAGTTTGTTGAGTATATTTAGACACCTTAGACAATCATCATAATCATTTCAGCCGCATAACGTCCACTGCTGGACATAGGCCTCTCCCAAGGATTTCCAAAATGACCGATCTTGTGCGGCTTCAACAATCGATTTGGCGCTTCTATGTCGATACTACGTCTTTGGCTGTCGGCAAGTTACCCTTTGCCATTATCATCCATAATTGAAATACAGCACAAAAACGGAACGATAGCCTATATTACGATTATAAGTAGCATAGATTAGTCGCCCCACAGAGCTTTTGTGGCGTAGAGTTAGTAAAAAAGAGCGCCCAACGAAATTGAATGGCTCTAATCAACTCTAATGTAGATGTTCCGAAGCAATCACGTGGCTGGAAGAAGTCATCATCATCCAATTGTAGTAGTTATAAGATCTCAGTGGGGAGATGTCATACATTGATCGGTAAGAGTGACGCGATTTGTGTACCAATGTAACGGTAGTAGTACCTAAATAATTGATGTTTTTGTGACGTATTTGAGAGCCAAGCGTTGTATAGTCACAATTCCGTTTAGGTATTGTTACATAGCCCGGCGGATTAGCTCTAGACACAGCGCTACTAACCGTTAGCCGATGGGGCAAAAAGGTTCTCGAATGGCGACAACGTACTGGCAAGCGTAGCGTAGGACACCCACCCACAAGGTGGTCTGACGACCTGACCAAAGTCGCTGGCAGGCGCTGGATGCAAGTCGCTCTAGATGTCTTTTTGGAAATCCTTGGGAGAGACCTACTGTCCAGAAGTGGACATCATGCGGCTGAAATGATCATGATGATGATTGTTACATAATTACTGGCCGATATGTTTCGACTTTATCCGGAGGTCTTTCATCAGGGCTAATGTGACTAGAGGACGCACGTACACGTAGTCGCCTCAAAACACACATGTCGGCCAGTAGCTCACTCTGAGTAACCCGTTTAATTCATGCTAATAAAGTCTGTGTCTCACGTTAGTTTTAATCAAAACCTTCTATCCTATCAAATTGTCCGTTACTACCCATATCTACCTTAACGCATTCCCTCCACCATTTCTTTGGCCTCCCTTTATTGTCAATACATACAGACCTTTTGTATTGTCAATCTATATAAATTGTTAAGAGTCCGGCGACCCTAGACTTCTCCATACAAACGTAGTCTACGTTTAATTTTGAAACCACATGTCAGATTCCGGTAAAAATTGGTAATTGTAAAGAAATTGCAATTATCTAGGGTTATAACTGGTTTCCTATAGTGAAATTATGAACTGGAAAGAAAATATAACGATTTAGAAGTTTCCCATACTGATGGTCAAAAATGATATAAAACACTATATTCTATTTCAAGTTCATATTTTTAGTGTCGGAAACTAGTTATAAACCTAGGTAATTGCAATATCTTTAAAATTACAAAATTTTTCCCAAATCGGACATGTCGTTTTGAAATAAAACGTAGACTACGTTTGTATGGAAAGTTGTATTTTGGTCTAGGGTCGGGGGACCCTTAAATGTCGATAATCTTTCAAAATAAAATAAATAAATAAAAAACCACAAAAAAAGTTTGTGCCAATACAAATGTATGAATAGACAAGTAGATATTAAGTCTATTTTTAAAGTATAGATGTACATACAGTCAGTCGATAACTAGACATGTTAAGGACAGCTAATCACACAGTCATTCGTTACAGATAATAAGATAAGTCGACAGACAGACAGACCCACCGCGGGGTTATTTACATTTATATTTACATTATTACAGACTGTGTTATTATAAGACAAAGATCACATTGGTTGTTTTGACAAGTAGATTGGGAGTTCATTCTGCACTCGCCCAATCTACTCGCTAAACGAAATTACAATGTACTTAGCGTACGATTGCATGTAATTTCTAAATAAATAAAAGGTATATTAGAAACCGGATATACCACCGTTTACAATATACATTCTGGCATTTAGTACGGATAAATGAGGTGCCATTTCTAATTTTTTTAATGCCAGATTTTCTTTCACCTTTTGCGTGGTATTATATTTGGCACGCAGTTGATGTAATCCGCGATCCGAACAAGCGAGCGGACGCGGCGGCTATATATTGCCATTCCGTTCCGTTGTCCGTGTTTGCGTGTTACTTTCTGTTTTATACAGTAAATAATTGCTTAAAATTGTATAAGTGTTAAATAATTAGCAAGCCGTTATAATGAGTTAAGAAGCCCTGAATTTATCAACTCTCCGCCAACAGACTCCAACAACGTATGATTTTAGTTGATCTGTAAATTCTTTTCAGGACCCATAAATAAATCAAGGAGTAGAATGTTATTTATAACTACGGAATTTAGTATATTGTCTGTCTTATATCATCCAAGTTCTATATGAATGTTGACACGATCAACTTCTACAAAAAATTCTAATCATCTTTCTGTACTGAGCACTGTACAATCAACTCGACCGATGTGAATTTGTCCAGTTGGGAGATTTGATTGCATACTATTAGGTGCTGACGGCGATGGTTCGGTGGTTAAATTCCGCATTTTATGGAAAAGGGTCGTCGGGTTCAATTGGCATGACGGGATGGGAATTTGTCGGCATAACTTTGATTGAATTTCACGCCGAAATAACTAAAGAAAATAATGAAATTTTAGCTGTTAACGCGCTGTATATGTCATGAGGTATTTTACTAACATTTTTATGGTTGTTTTACGAAATTATTAGGTATTTTTTTTTGTGATGTAACGTCATCACTGATGTTTCTCATTTCAAGTCAGACCGTTTTGTCATATAATATTTATAAATAGCATATATTGGTAATAAATTATATATATTACCACTTAAGTTCATACGATACTACGAGTATTACGTCACCCTATTCTAGCAGCAAATTCATTTTCTCTTCATTAAATTGTCAGGCTCGTTTCCTAGTAATTACCAGGTAATGAGTAAGCATTTTGTTAACCCTTGACACTATTTCCCCTAAACGCAAATCAACATCTCATCCGACTCCGCTGAAAGGCCTATTAATTCAAAGACACGCTATCCATACAGTAATTGCAGAAAACAACACTCTAACCACAACACCATGGTATAACCCTTCCTTTAAAGGCGACCACCTTATCTTGGACTGTAAAGTAACTATAGAATGACGAAAACTTTCTTTTAGTGGAGATCAGTTTGAGCTGGTCTACTTAATAACTAAGAACCTGGTGGGAGGTCCGTCGGTCACCTAGCTAATTGAATGTGTCAATCATTTTAACAACGCAAATGAATAGGGCATAGAGATTACGCGGCCAAAGTAAGTAGACCTCTGGAAATGTTTCAAAAACTGCGTGTTTCAGAGGGGGTTGGGAATCAGAGGGTTCTTTTTGGGTGGTTGGTAATGACAGATGCCCGGGGCGCGCCATCGCTCACGTACGTATTAATGGCGGAGTACTAATTGTCCAGTAAACTCATTACCAGTCCGCTCGAGGCTCGTAGAAATCTGTAACAGATTGGTGTTTCTCCAACATCTGGTAATAACCGATGTGGACATGCTGTTTCGACAAAATTACACTTCTCGCCTGTTAGCGGGAAATTAGTCTTGTGTCAGCCAGTTACTGGCAAATAGCTGAATGCTCGTAATGCGTGCGCGCATGCGCTGTTTCGGCTTGAGAGGAAATATAATTAATTAACTAGCGTTTCAATTCACCGTTCCAAATGAGACACGCTAACTTCTTTCCAAACAAATAAATTAGAAGTGAAATTAAATATTTCGTCGCTGCATGCGACTATAAACTGTTATAATGGCTCTTCTTATTTACTGAGTACTAAGCCGACCAAAATAGGTCAGTGAGGAAAATTTTGCTAAAAAGATTTCAAAGAAGGAAATACTAAAATTGCCGTCTAAACTATAACCAAAGAAATCCACACTTGAGTAAAACCTTTACAACGTGGATTCCATTCCCGTTATAAATTAAACCACGGGCTATACTAGATCACTACATCTAGTCTAATGAAATTGAAATTGAACAGTAAAAAAAGGCATTTCCATACATTGTGCTTCTGCCCGGGCAATTTCTAGGGCAATGTCGATTTTTTTTAGTTTTTTGACTATTGTTTTATTATCATTATACTATAGTGATTTAGTATAGCCCGTGGTTCTAACCCGCGACTTCTTTGGACGAGGCCACAAATTAATTTCTAATATACAGGTGCTAACCCGCGACTTCTTTGGACGAGGCCACAAATTAATTTCTAATATACAGGTGGTCTTCATGCGTTCTCTAGGCAATGCAGATGCCTGAAGGCGATCAGTTAGTTATGCTACGTAGATTAACTGGTATAACTAAAGTAAATGAAATTAACTAAATATCAGACGAAAAAGATGATCATACACAACCAGTACTAAGTGTACCAAGAATTTTGACGAGCTACCAAAGTCATCCTGATGGACTTTGGTAGCTCGTCAAAATTCTTGGGATGTCGTATCTGCAAAATGATATAAGTAACTTATATTTTGTTTTGAGTGCTCTGCTTGTTGGGACGCTATCATATATTTTCACAGTTTTTTTAGGTTTGTTTTTCGAGTGTGTAGGTGACCAATACTGATTAACATTTTTCAAGCTGCCTGATAAAACTATTTTTAAAGCCAACGGTGAAGATTTTTCTTTTTGACGTGACATTCCTTGATATGATCGATTGATTGTCCATTCCCTCGATCGTCTTTTAAGAACTATGCTGGCAGATAAACTACTTTACGTTCTACATTTTCATATTCTCCCAGACCAACATGGAAGTATATCTAATGAATAAATAAAATTTAAACATTGGAAATAGACTAGGCAGTTGCACAGACAGGAGGTCGAAACCCCATTTACATGATAAATGCTTCTAATTCAATCATCGGAGGATCGCTGGTAGCTGATTGACCTCCAAGGGAGTGATGTATCGAGTTTATCAGCCGTTCGTTACATAAGCTGAGAATTTAAATTGAATTAATTCGAGGATGAGTGATGGCAGCAACATTTTGTAGATACTGTTTTCTGATTTTGAATAAACGTATTTTTATGTCGGTAATTTGTGATTTTTTTCAGAGCAAATTTAGTGCTCGATGAAAGAAAGAAATAGATAAATAATAAATAAATATATAGGGACAAATACACAGATTGAGCTAGCCCCAAAGTAAATTTGAGACTATGTATTATGGGATACTAATTCAACGATACTATTTAAATACATATGTAGGCAAACATCCAAGACCCAGGACAATTTTAAAAAGCCATTTTTCATCTTGCCCTGACCGGGGTTCGAACCCGGAACCGGGGCGCAGTAACATGCTGACCACTACGCCACGGAGGTCGAGATACTGCAATATAAGAAGAAAGTTAAAGTACCATTTGATACGGAATTCTAAAATCAACAGTACATCTCTATTTGTAGTACGAGTGCAGTGCTAGATTCACTTAACATGTATCACAATAAGATTCTATAACATTCTTAACTTTTTACTGGTCGGTTTTATTGATGGTAATAAAATGTGTTATTACCTATTACTGGTAATAATTATTAGTTATACTTACACATCATTTTTGCCTGTCAATCAGTCACGCACGGAAGCGTCTCATACATACATGTTACATTAACGAAAACGTAACCGTTTTTTCCTAGAATAAAAACACGCAATTAAATAACGAAAAAGGCAATCAAAAGTAAACAACATTTCTTCAAATCGTTTTAAAATCAATCATTTAAATCGGTAAAATCGAATAGGATCGCGGACAACGGGTAAAAAATAACGAGGGTAACAGAAAAATGTCTCCTAGGCAACTATATGAGTTATAATATTTGGATTATGTACACGTTTTATAAAGTATACTGTAATTTTATAAGCGTGCATCAAGGGCATATATAATAGGAAAAACAGCGAAAATAACTCTTCAGAAATGTGTCCATGGAAAGATATTGACGCCCGCGGCCGGCTTATTAATAATGCGTAATGCTCTTACTTTAAATCACAAGGTTTCCTTTTTGACTTCTAACCAAAATATTCTAACAATGTTTTTCAGATTGTACCGAGCCTATATATATTTTAAGTTTCTATTTCTATGTTCACATACCTTACGCATATTAAATAATACCATGCAGTTACTTGGCTTTGAAAAATAAAAAAACCAAAATAATCAATGCAACTCCTTCATATTATGTCAAAAATCTATGTTACTGTAGTGTCTGAAAAGACAGTAGTTGAAGAAATTTAAAACATTTTTAAAAAAGAGTATTTAAAATAATTACTACAAGAAACCAAGAAAGTATGTAAAATAATTACTTAGTGCAACTCCTTGATATTTAATTCAAAAATCTATGTTACTGTAGTGTTAAAAAAGACAGTAATTCAAGAAATGAAAACACTTTAATTTATAGGATTATCAATTGAGGTGTCGTATCTGTTACTCCTTTTATCTTGCTTTGCGGTGATTATTGGCGGGGTGCGCGCACGCAGCATGACGCCTTTGTCGCTGCTCCTCTATGAGACGAAAGAAACCAATCGATTTTATACGCAGGTGCAAATAATGCCTTTCTTGCGCAAACTGGGGCAGGTGCCTGGATATGATGATGTTATAATGTTAATAATGGGGATGATTCTGTCGTTTTGTGGTATCAAGAGAATATTAGTAGATTTGCTAGAAAAAGCGATCTCTGTTAGTGGTTGGTCAGTAGGTTTTAAACACTTTGGTAATTACTTTATAATTAAGAGAATTTTAAGGTAAGTAAGAGCAGAATTTGAAAGTAGAGATTTGAAACCGATAAAAATATGGATACACATTTGATATACGACATACATACGTATTAATGCTTATTAAAACTTCTAAGAATTGATAGAAAAATCCCTAAATATACAAATGTTATTTGCACTCACATTACTCATTACCCATCCTTTTGAAATGAAATTTGATATAAATATAATTTGATACCCAGGGAAGGACATAGGATAGTTTTTATCCCGAGATTTCCACGGGGAGCGAAGCCCACGGGAACAGCAAGTAATATATATCTAAATGATCATAGCTGTTTTCAAGTCAAATATATTTATTTATTTAACTTGAGGAGACTTAGGACCTTTTCTACCAGTCAACCAAGACTGAAATAAGTAAATTTTTGGAGGTAAATACCTACTAAAAATAAATATTGGGTACCAGGCTTTTGAATACAAATAATTTACTTATCTACATAACATACGACGTAATTACGTATTCAAATAAAAACTAAATTGATTTCGTATACGCACTATTATTAAATCAAAGTCCGGTCGCTTTATTTACATTTACAGATTTGAGGCGGCGTTTGTATAAAAAAGATAATTTGTAACTATAAATCATCGACAAGTCATATTTCATGTTGTCTATGATTCCAGTGTGGGACTCGTCTCATTACCATCTTTAATCAAATGTATACACTGCCTCTGTGTAGATAACTAGAGGCAAAAGAAGAATGGAGATATGTTTTAATTTTTATTACAAATATTTATTTTGTAAGTGCGTCAGACGAGTTACAGCCTTTTTTTTATGGGTATCTTAACAACTTTTATCATTCCACTGCTGGACTAAAGGCCTCTCCCAAAATTTGATTTACCCATACTAACCACGCTGGGCGGGCGGATTGGACATGGGTCGCTCCTGCCCGTCCTCCATTTTCTTCTTCGCATCACTCTCACGTCCTTTATTTATACCTTTCTGAGTCGGCTTTCTTTTACGAAACTCAAGGGAGATGAAAGAGGTAACGACAAAGAATAATAGATTATTCGTAGGGTGACGATGAAAAATGTATTCTACTCTGCCGTTAGTCAATGGCAGGCAATGAAAATGAATGGTGCAACTTTTGTACAAGTGCTATGCAACTTTAATTTTTTTTTGTGTGCAAGTTTAAAATAGGGTTAGTTTTCTTTATTTCGATAGTGTCAATTTTATAAATAGATATTATATTAGTAAAATTCTAAAATGTTAATGCAATTACACATTTACCCCGGGTCAAACCATTTGTCATGTCTCCTTTTTATCCTGATCTGATCTAATTTAATATTGCATGACAGAGAGATTATAGATATTATATGCTACATTACAATGAAAAATAAATGCTCGTAAATTAGCTCCTCCCGTGCAAACAAGTGAGTGTAAGCTTCGGTGTTTATGTGTTATGCAAATGTGCAAATGCAATTTGATATAGGATATCGATGGCTAACTCCATCTCACGAGTATATCAAATTGGCGTTTGCTGGTTAAATTCAACCGATTTCTGAAGTGCGTGTGGATTGGAACGTTGTGAAGGAAATTTAGTTACTATTGTTTATCTTTGGTAAGAGATGGGTAAATATTTTTAAATGTTTAGTTAAAAGTTTCTCTCGTAATATAGTTACAGTTTCAGAATATCTATACTCAGCAACACCTAAACTGGTTTTATACTCTTGGATTCTTCTCAACTAAATCAGCATCTTCTTCTTCGTTCCTTATAGCCCTGACGGGACAAAGTACAGACGCAAAAGTGCTACCATACATTACACGGTTTGCCATGCAAGCTCCGATCCGATAAAATAAATAATTGATTTAAGCGTATGAATAAGTACCTTACGATATGTTCGAACATCAACTAAGTATATCTGCCAATAATTTTTCAAAACTTTTTAGTTTTGAAAAATTATTGGCAGATATACTTAGTTGACTTTACCGACTTTACTCCAAACTACACTACCGATTTTGATAAAATTTCTATGGAACCATCTAACAAGTAAGATTTTTTCTAATCGGTTCAGGCCTATTCGCACCTTCGCAATCGGTGAACATGCATAAAAA
Source organism: Acrobasis consociella (assembly GCA_963555685.1). NCBI lineage: Eukaryota > Metazoa > Arthropoda > Insecta > Lepidoptera > Pyralidae > Acrobasis > Acrobasis consociella. The sequence continues at coordinate 5,500,432 of OY743106.1, forward strand.
AGCGACGAATTGATAACCTCCTCCTTTTTGAAAGTTGGTTAAAAGAGGTTGCAAGTCGTGAGTTCCCACTTCGGTAGGTAAGTAATACTCGTACTATTTTACCCACAGTTTTATTTTATTTAGTTTTCTCAGTTCCGTTGCTTGCCTGTCTGTCTGTAATCAAACACTTTCCGGTTTTAGATTGTACTGAAATTTTGCTCTTATACGTATATCATGTGACAATGTATGATAACATGGAGCTGATCTGATGATGGACCTGAAAGGTGACCATAGAAAATCTGAAATGAAAGGACGCAATCCCATCGAGTTTGGGCTCATTACATTTGTCTTGATAAGTACTTAGGCCTCACAATAAAAGCTAGTACGAAAAAATTAAAGTTTTCAAAAATCTTATTGACCGAGCGAGCGAAGCGAGAGAGGTCTCTAAATCGAGTTGGGGGCGAACACGCATTGTATGTATGTATGTATGTATGTTTGTATCGCGATAACTGCCGAACCGATGGTCTGATTTTGATGAAATTTGGTAGACATGTAGGAAATATCAATAGAATTTTCAAGTTCGTTGGCCATCAAAGTCGGTTCAGTCGTTTTTGAAATATTAATAAAAATGTCCTCGAAGAATAATCGCGAGGTCTAAGTTCGCGGCGAACTACTAGTTATTAATGTCTGCAAATATAAATGAGTTTCTCACAGCTAAACAAACAACGTAACCAATAACAAAGGGATAGCGTGACCACGCATCGTAATGCATTCGGGATAATATTATAATAAATTTGGGCGTTAATTATATCGTGAGTTCAAAGCGGTGGAGCGGCCCGGGTGTGTTGATTTTCAGTTTAATTCATTAGGATGCGCCGCGGGATACACGGTAAGGGCTAAACTCGATCGAAGCTGAGCGAAGCTTGTTCTAACACATCGGAAGAAATGGTGATAGCAAAGATAATATAATTACTAATGAAACAGATATAGCAGATGGACCCAACGCCATAGAATATATTGTAGGGCCCGTAAGTAGGCAAAACTGGAGTTGCGGGGTAACTTCCAGAGATGGCAGCACACACGACTAGTAAAAAAGTGAGAAAGGAAGTGTTGAATATGCTTTAAAAATAAATAATAATTTCATATAAGTAATATTTAATTAATAAGAGTACTACTTTATTTAAATAATAGAAATAAAAGGTTTTAATGTTTTAATAATTACCATAAAGCGCCATCTAGTGACAAGGAAGAGAAATAATGATGTTTATATGGCGATATATAGGCATGGTAATATAGCAGACCGGTAAATATAGCACGGTCCTCAGGACGCGCAACGCCGCGGGACGTATGGTAACACGTTTAAGGGTGGCCTAGTCGGGCCTGCTTTGATAATATCATAGTTATTGTAATGTTTGTGTACACAATGTCAGGAAAGATAGGGACATTGTAATTTTTAATTTGATTCGTTTGGAAAGATCACCCAGGGATTTGAATCAGATCAGCCAAAGATACAACTGGAAAACGTGTAAAAATTAATATAAAAAAATGCGTTAAGATATTTACGGCTTGGTAGGACCGTATTTAGGAATTACAGTGAGAATTTTATTATATTTTATTTCATTCGAGATATAATAATTAATAGGTTTAACTCACATTTAAAAATTGCGCAGACTATACGCTAAATCAGAAAATTTTCTCAGCGTACTTATTATTTATTGAATGAAATTCGCAGCACGTAAGTTCTTAATTACCTACTGTGCTATGTGAGTATGTAAAACTTTATTGTTTATAGAATAAATTAAAAAGAAAATAACATTAGAAAGGCAGTGTCTTGGCTGTTGGGTTACAATGAACCGTAACTTATATTATCACAATAGAAACGTGTTAAAATGCAAAACATAAATTACTTTAATGAAGTTGTTGAATTATTTTTTAAATGTCGTTATTTGCCGTGTGGTTTCCGGCAGAGAAGAACCTATTCTACTCTGCTGGAAACCACTCGTTCCAAGTCTTCCCGTGGTTGTCGTAGAAGGCGACTTAGGGAATACAAGCTAAACAAAGCTTATAAACATCAATAAGATCTCTTCAACCCGTCTGGCCAGCGAGGTGAGTGTAGGCCAATTCCTCTGGCTGCTCTGGCCGAGTATGGCTCTAGTAGTACAGAGAGGGTCGTGCTTCTGCAGTGGAGGTGATCATTATAGTTCTGGCTATCATTATTAAAGGACAGTCGACAACCTAACATCTCCACAACCCCAGTGTTGGCCACTAATACACAACAACAAAACATATAAACATTAAAAAAGCAGGTAAATCTTTTTTTAATTAACCTATTTATTATAAACAGGTAATTATGCATGGTCACCCCACAAGCGCCATAGGGTACAGCTGCCCGCCTAAAAACCTTAAAATATAGCATTTTTAATGAAGCAGCCTTTTCAATTTTCGGCTTACGGCTTTTATCGGCGTGACATCGGCCCTAATCAGCCTCTTTGCTTGTTTCAAACCTTTTTTGTTCACCGTGTGTTATTTAATACCACACCTTGATTGCCTTTCTTTTTTAATTTCAAAACGTCCACGCTTTGAGAAAATATTTGATAATTGAATTCGTGTGATTGCTTCACGGTTATATTATTAGTGTTTGAGGTTTAACACGGCACTTTGTAAGATTAAAACGTATTTATGTGATGGCTAGCGACAAATCGACTTCGATTCTAATATTATTAATTTTTTTATAAGCCCGTGGGGTTTATATTTCATTAGATATAAATTAAGGTTTGTCTCGTAGCTCTCACGTTCTTGTTGACAGATATGACGAAAAAATGTGTGAGTTTACGGGTAACGACTTAGTTACGTTAATTATATTGAATCGATATTTTTATTTGATTAAAATCTAGCACTTTCCCATGGGGATGTAATTGAGTTTAATGCTATTTATTTAACATTTTTATGTTCACAAAAATAACTTACCAATAATAACAGTGGAATGTTAGATCAGCGAACTATATTACTGTGGAAGAGTAACGTCAACATTGTCATCGCTCCAAATTGTTGATATGCAGAGCCATCTGTCGGTCAGTGAGCAGTGAATGCTTTGACGCAGAGTTGGACAGGTAGTTCACTACCACGGACTGCCTCCGTGCTGTAGTGGTTAGAGAGTTCGGCTCATACCCGGAGGTCGCGGGTTCGATTCCCGGCGGGGGCAACGCCTTTGTGTTGTTGCCTGGTTTAGTTAGGACATTGTAGGCTGATCACCTGATTGTCCGATAAGTAAGATGATCCGTGCTTTGGAGGGCACGTTAAGCCGTCGGTCCCGGTCACTGTCTTTGACATTGGTCGTTACCTAAAACCACGTCAGAGGCCTTTAAGGCGGTTTAAAAACTCTGACACTAGTGTTAGTCACTAACACACGATAAGAAGAGGACTACCACGGACTGAATTCACCCTTAAAATGGCTTCAGTATATTTTGTTTGACCTTAAATTTTAGATCTCATCAATACAATAAAAAGTAGACGCTTTAAAATAAGCTGACTGTAGAGTTAAATCGAATTACTGATGGATCAAAAATTTCTTCTATTTTAATTTTCTCACGAAAAAATAAAAAAATGGAATGCTTGTCCTCTTCCTAAGTCTTCAATATTGTTTTCTTACGTATATTACCATTTAATAATGTGACGTTTAAGTAATTGTTAATGTGTTCCTAGGGTAACTGGTCAGTGTGTTCAATTTAAAATATTATAGGAAATATTTTTTTATTTCTTTTCTACGTGGCTAGTCTTTTTAATATCGACAAAACTAAGTAACAAAATGAGATTGGAAAATCGTATCTCCTTGGGAATGTATTTGTGCGCAAATTACATTTTTACATTTCAATAAACATACGATATTCTCTTTTAACGCAATTACCATACATCATTTCCTGCAAAAACAATAATTGCAATATAATAATTCCAACCCATTCATGAGAACTTTGTATCAAGTCAATGGCGCTTTTTACTACGCTAATGACTTTGATTTGTTTAAATGTATAGTATAAAATGTATGAATGTTGAGTGACATCTTCATCCAGGAATCACGATAATGATGTGACACTAACAGCCTTTTTGCTATGATTTACCTTTCATACATGAATGTTAATCTCATTTCAACGTGTAATATTTCTTAAAAGGAAAAAGAAACATTAACTAATTTGACTGCAGCTTCTCTCTCACGTGATAGTTTTTATGACTTAAGTATATCTTAAGAAGTAATAAATAATATTGATATTTGTCACTCTATGGTGTCTTAAGCCGGTTGTAAAACTTTTCGCACAAAGGCATTCCCAAAGAGAGTTGACGTCAGGTAAATTACTTACGAGTTTTTCTTCACGATTTCACACGATCGTCGGCATCCTTGGGTGACCATTGATATGCATATTATATCTGAAGAAGAAATGCGGGGAAAGAATGAGCTCCGAAGCAGAACAGCTGAGTATACAACTGGGATCGCGCTAGATGATGAAGGTAATAACTTGAGAATCTATAAATAAGATGTGATAGGATGACTTCAGTCAGCAATACGTGTGTAGAACTTCATGTGGCTTATAGGTTCATCGGGTAAGCTAACCATTTCATGATTAGGTAGGCCATAGTGTAGCGGGAGCGAGGTGGTATGCTCTACCGCCACAAAGAGAAGATCTTCTCGCCACTATAAAAGGGTATCAAAGGATTTCTACAGTCAGCAATACGTGGTGTAGAAACTCTTATGTCATAGGCTGACAGGTCCATCGGATCGCTAACCATTTCATAATTAGTTAGGCCATAGTGTAGCAGGAGTGATGTGATGTGCTCGACCACCACAAATGGAACATCTTCCCGCCACGTTTAAAGGGTGTGAAAGGATTTATTCAGTCAGCAATACGTGTGTAGAACCTCTTGTGTCATAGGCTCACAGGTCCATCCGGTACGCTAACCAAATTCATTATTAGGTAGGCCATAGTGTAGCGGACGCAAGGTGATAAGCTCGACCGCCGCAAAGGGAAGATCTTTCTGCCAGGCATGGTGATGCGCAGGGAACTATTTGATTATAAGTGGCGTGGATTGTATTTTAGCAGCGAATCGGATGATCTCTGATATCGAGATGTAGGATACTGTTAGCGCCATCTCGTAGTCTTCTTTTGAACTACTTCGTCGCTTCGTTATTGTTGTTGTAATTCCTTGTAGTGGCGTAGAGGTCGCCACAATACGCTATTTTCCAACAAGTCAAATCAGCAACTTTTTTCTAAACGTCAAAACAAACAGTTTCTATGGGATTTTGTATGAAATACAGGCAGGTGACGTCATAGATTTTTGGAGTCAAATAGCGCTCTTATTATTAGTTTTTCTACAATAATAATTTTAAAATAACATTAAAATGGATATGTTCAAAGACAAGTGACATTATTTTGCGACGCTTTATTTTTCTATAAGTACAAAATAATTTATTTTGGACTTTGGAAAGTACCCAATTCTGATTGAACAATATGTTATAAAAATAATGTTTGAACAATATGTTTGCGCTCTATCATTAAATCAGTTTTGATGAAACGAAATCTCCCTTTACCAATTCATTACATAACATACGCTTGTAAATTTCGTATGAGTGCCTCAGGCAGTAAACACTCGCGTAAAGCTGTCTCTCGTTAAGGTACAGTAATTAGTGTTACGAGTACTATGATGGCGATAAGTCGTCAAGGGATTTTAAGGACAACCTCTGACCTATTAAAGAACGCACTGGAAATTTTACGTGGGAAGGTAGTCACTTACTACATTTAAGAACAAATATATGTATAATGGCCAATTGCATTGATTGAGCTAGCCCCAAAGTAAGTTTGAGACTTGTGTTATGGGATAGTAAGTAACTCAATTGATACTATATTTTATAACAAAAACCTATTGCGAGTGTTGACGACTTCAAAAACCGATTGATTATAATATTCTGATTAGACTAAAACATAGCTGAAAGATTAACAGAATTAAAATTAATGAAAAATAATGTACCGTTTTCAATCCCTTCAGCTCCTATTTTCTACTTAAATATAAAAAAAAACAGCCAAGATCCAGGTCGGTCTAAAAATTATAAGTCGGAGTATTTACTCGTCAATAAACAGGCTTATGAGTCGAGTTAGTATCTAATGTTACTTAGTAAAAAATAAAATAATAACTAGCACTAACTTTATCTTTAATGATTAATATTTCATTAGTCTTTTTATACCTCTGTATACACATACAGATCCACAGACTTATTAATCCTAAGTATCATCACAGATTACTATTATGTGGTACCGTCCTGCATCAAGTAGTTTTTGTTGAGTATGGAGACTCGCTGGCAATCAGAGGCGGGGCGGCGAGCAACTGGCGAGTTACCAAAAACGCCTCGTGGCTCCCGCTGAGACTTCTCCACGAAAATGTAGGGTTGTGCACAGGATAAAGGTTATATTAAATAAATAAGATAAGGGGCATGAAACTATTTGATTACTTTTTTTCCATTTTCACGCTCACCATCGCTCTAAATCTGTTATTAATGTACCTTCAAACTTAACTGTAGACACTTAAGTCACTATTTTATTTCTAGTTAACAACAAATGTACGTGTAATTGGTGTAAATTGTTTTTATCACAATAAACAAATATAAACACAAAATAAACGTTAATTTATAGGAATTATATACAATAAAAGATTTTTGACTTTAAACATGAATTAGACCAGTTTTAAGGAAAACTATGCTCGGAAGAGAACAATAGGCGAAGAGAGGAAAACAACATTTTATTTTGATAAAGTTTTTAAGAAGGTCTTGATAAGGTTCAAATCTTAAGTTTTGTAAATTCGAAAGTAGCAGATAGGGTGCAATGTGCTAGCATAAAAACCGTTAAAACTAATAGACAAAGTCAAACTTTATTGATATAGCGTTTAATATTATGCCTCTATAATACAATATTTTACATGTAGATACTTTGACAAATAGTGTAGTGAAATGTAATAAAGCGACTGATAATTTAACACATAAAGCGCGTGTTGCATTATCCCTAATGGAATACGCTTTCTTCGGTCCGCAGCTGCCTTTCAATTAGACGTTACACCAAATAGGTAGTCGATAAAATACTATAAATATGTAAATATACCTATTGACTGAATAACTTTTACATTCAACCTGGCATCGGTCTGGTAGTTATATGCCATTAATCTTTGCTTACGCCCAACAATTATACCAAATTTAAATATTGAAGTGTTTGATCATATGGTGGTAAGTAATTTTAACTGTAAATTGTTATTTAAAAATAATTTAAAAAGTGGTAGCGTGTATTTATTATAACAAATTATGTTGGCGGCAAAATACACGAAACCTTCGTGTGTTTTACCTATAGACTTTTGCAGAGTAATACACAACTATTAATTTTGCAATATAAACGATATAAGTGTATAGAGAAGGCCGCTTCTAACAGTATTTTTTGAAATTCTTGGAGAGGCCTAAGTCCAGCTGTGAACTTCCTGCGGCTGAAATGATATAATGAATACTGGCTATAAATTGAACTACGTGGACTAAAGGTCTATTTGTAATTACAAAAGAAAGGCTGCGGACTCTTTTTTCTTCAAAATAGCATTTTTAATGTTTTGATTTGACAGCCCTGATCTCCAACAGCGAAGAAATCATTAATTAGTCCACGAGGCTCACCCTTAAACGAAAGAAAAAGTCAAAATAATTTCGAACAAGCTATAATTGGATATTATAACAGAAATATCGAATTAAGAATGGACCATTCAATTTCGTGGCGCTCATTTGTCATATCCTCATGATGTGTGCCTGCTTCCCAATGAGAAATGGTAACCGATTTGTTATTTTAATTTACGGCTCAAAAGGTCTAATGTTTGAATAGTTCAGATTTATTTATAATGCATTGTTCGTAGTTTATTAGATTAAAAAGTTTGTGGAGGATGTTAATAAAGTGCGGATAGTTAATCTTTGAGCTGAAATATTACTTTAATTCAACGGATTTTATTTTATACAAATACAAAACTTTTCTTTAATCTTCTTCTATCGTGTGTGTTAGTGACTAACGCTCATGTCAGAGTTTTTAAACCGCCTTAAAGGCCTCTGACATGGTTTTGTGTAACGACCAATGTCAAAGACAGTGACCGAGACCGACGGCTTAACGTGCCCTCCGAAGCACGAATCATCTTACTTATCAGACAATCAGATGATCAGCCTGAAATGTCCTAACCAAACTAGGACAACAACACAAAGTCGTTGCCCCCGCCGGGAATCGAACCCGCGACCTCCGGGCATGAGCCGAACGCTCTAACCACTACACCACGGAGGCAGTTTTCTTTAATAATTCTTATAAAATGCATACCATTTCGTTCGAATACTTACATAGACCATCTTGTGAAAATGACGTTATAGAATAAACTATGTTAAAATAAAATATTTTTTCTAAACTAAAAACCAACTGCACCCCAGACTCGGAAGTATACCTTACCTTTTCAAATAAACAAGATTTTTTTAAATCGGTCCAGGTGTCTTCGCAAAATTAACAAGCGTATCTCGAAGATAAGTAAAAACAGACAGAGAAAGATATTCAAACTAAATAATGAAATAAGCATTATTATGATAATTTTAATAATTAATAAAATGAAATTAGTACTGCATCTTGAATGCCTAAATAACCCTATAAAAATAGAGAAATATATTTTTTAAACAAATAGGATCCTTTGTTATATTTTATATACTTAAGGTTCTTTCGTGCAGGATAATTAAAAACATTATTATGCCAAATAAATAATTATCTTCAAAATAATATATCATACCAACCTTTTCGAGATACCAAAACTTTAGTAACCCTCTAACCTCTAATAAATTTAAAAGTTCATCCAACTCCTTAATTTATCTAATAACAAAAAGTCCGCCTTTCCATCTAGCAGTCGTGATCCGTGCGCCGAGATAAATCAAAGTGGCGCTTCTTGCCGCTGAACTCTGATGTGTGATTGATGGAGCCGCATCGCGGAAGGCCCAGCCGCCAGCCCGTAGGCGTAACACGGTGAATGGATTTATTGTTTATATTGTTACTGAACGTGAGTCCATGCTGGTCTGGGAGATAAGAAACACTTTGAATGTACGCAGCTGTTTCTCTTCCCGCGCATATTGTAGAAGCCGATAAAAAAATAGGGGTGATGTAAATTAGCAACCCATCACTAGCTTTATACCTAGTGTATAGTACGCACTCCGTCCATACAAAAATAGCAGATAAAGAAAAAGTTTTTCACTACTAACTATTATCTGATCTCAATGATGTTTTAGTCCGTTGTTTACACAAAAAAAAATAGGTTTTCCGTTTTCAAAAATTGCAAAAGTTATTTTTTAAATTATAGAATATAGGAAATAAAAAAAAAACCTATAAATAGGTTTATAGGTATTGTTTTTTGTCTTATTGTGGAAATAACATACTAACTAAAAAATCATTAGGATCACATAAAATTTAGGAGTGACGACTGCTTGCTACACCTTATCTTATACCTTTAAACGAGAAATTCTTGTATATTTATATATTTATTAACTTCTGTGATCTCGAAAACGGCTCTAACGATTTCGCTGAAATTGGTATATGGGATTATGTTTGGGAAAACGCGTGTTTTCGAGTTTTCATTCGTTTTTCTTTCCACGCAGAATATGGTCGCTAATTTCGTCGCGCCGGCCGCCATCCGCTTAGCTCAGCGGTTAAGGATGCTGACCGCTAGAAAGAGTGTTACGGGTTCGAATCCCACTCGGTGACTTACTTTTGTTTTTTTTTATGTTCAAATTTATATATAATTTTAAAAAAAATATTTTGTACTGTTATTAGACAAGTTTAAAAAATGTAGTGAATGTTTGACATGTAACCGACCGAGCAAAGCTCGGTCACCCAGGTACTTTCCCACTTAAGCGTGACTTTTGGGTCGGGCCTTGAGATCTGTCTTCCCCGTCAGGGATAAAGACATGATAATGTATCTGTGTCTGTAAATGGTGAGTGTAAGCACTTCAAAATTAGAAAATAGCAGCTTTTTATACCCCGCGCAGGTCTGAGAAGGGACATGAAGGGATTTGGAAACGATTTTTTTCCATGAATTTTGATTCTGTTGTCTTTCAGCTTTGTTTTGGTCTAGTGAGAATATTTTTAGGCAGGTCAGCGAAACGATTGAAGTCAACGACGTCCATATTTTTTATTGAACTTAACCATGAATATTGTAAATGTTAAGGCAAAAAGAGACATGAAGATGTTTAATTCATGAATTTAGATTCTATAGTCTTTCAGCTTTGTTTTAGTCAGAATATTTTTAATTTTCCCTTGAGGCTTTTTGCATAATCACTCACATATTTCTTTTGTATATATTGGAATGGAAGACATAATATTGCACTGAGGTAAAGGAATTTCTAATCTAAGTGTATTACGAGAGCTAATGTCTCGGCTATAGTGATCTAGTAAGTATAGTCCGTGGTCCGATTTATTACAAGGAAGTTTGAAAGTTGCTTCAACAGTGGACAAGTTAAAAAGCCATCGACTCATGTGGTATGACCACGCCATGAGGAGGGATGCCGAATATCTGGCTAAGAGGATGGTCCATTTGGAGGTAGAGGGCTGTAGAGGGATAGGAAGACCGAGGAAGACGGGGATAGAATGTGTAAGGACAGATATGAAGGAACGGGCGGCTAGTGCAAATATGGTGAATGACAAAAAGAAGTGGAAACAGTTGGCATACAGAGTCGACCCCAAATAGAAAAATGGCAAGGAGAATGATGATGATGATGATCCCTTCCACGTTGCATTTTATACTAGATTAAGACTAAGCTTCTTCCTAATTTAACATCTATTTCGTGTGACTAACATGCTTTTAACGCGGAACTAATGTAGCATTGTTATCTAAGGATTCTATACTCCCCACTCAAGTTAACGACGGTTTAACTAACCGAGACGATATCTGTTATTTATAAATTAAATTTATTGCTCAAAATCGGCAATTGTGGTTAAAAATTCGTTTCAAATAATTGTTACCAATTTCGAATGCGCAAACAATGTGAATATAATTCGCCATTTTTAATATTTTGAAATAACCAACGTCACTTGAAAAAAAAAGCTAGTCTCGCCATATCTCTTAATTAAAAAACCGGACAAGTGGGAGTAGGATTTGTATACGTATACGTATTTAGGTTAGCAAAATTTACTCCTGCCTAGTCTTCAAGTTATCATAATGATTGCCCTTACATCTGATTGTTAGGGCGACATGTTTTGCATGTTTAATATTCTTAAAAATTAAGCCTTCCATTTCACTTCATTTAATCTTCAGTTCAAGAAGAATCATTCATCATTAGCGAAGATTCACACTGAACGGCTGATTTGCAGCTGACAGTTCACTGTCATACAATACAATACAAATTAACTTTATTGCACCATGATAAACATAAAAAATAAATAATTAATTGTTATCTTAAAGAAGTTATGAAAACGTAGGTAGATGGATCACGCAGTTGAATTGCAATGGGTGGGACACTAGGCTAGAAGAGAAGAGAGCCGATGGACCAAAGCAGTAACCGAGTGGTGGCTGAGACAGGGGAACGACCAGTAGGGAAACCACCGGCCCGTTGTTCAGACGATATTGTAAGGTTGACGGGCAAGCAGTGGATGAGAGTGGCACAGGACTGTGGGAAATTACGCAAAAAAGGGAGGCCTATGCCAAGAAGTGGGTTGATGTGGACTGAATATGATGATGATGATGATGTTACCTTTAAAAATCATAGAATACCTTGAGACTGTGCCACACGGTTCCACTGGTGGCGGCTGCGGGACTTGTTTTTTCAGGTTATATAAAGCATTTCTGCGATAGAAATAAATGCGACTATGGCGTAACGCTAACTTTGTAGACTCCAACTAATGGACGTCGCCGTCCTGAAAAACCTAGACGTAGATGGCGTGACGACATAGACGCCTACCTAGACCACCTACTCGAAGGACTGGCACACGAAAGGACAAAACAGGGATAAATGGAGAGCGGAGAGGGAGGCCTTTGCCACATAATGGGATCTAGTGGGCTCTAAATAAATAAATAAATAAATATAGCATGACAAAGAAAGTGCGCTATTCCAGTCTAAAGTGGCTACTGTCACATTATTCGCCCTTCAAAACTTCAGCAGAGTTATATTCGAACGATGTCAATTACTGTCGGAAGACGGGAACTCGATTCTCATTAATCGATGTATCGGCAGGGTATCGATTAATTATTCGATTATTGGAATTGATTAGCAGTGGGCGTGGCGGGCTAACGAGTCCGGCCGTTTTCGTGTTTGTTTAATTGCTTCAGTACGCCTTCGCAGTCTTGATGTAGGTTCTAGTAGACGGAAAAGTAAAGATTGTATACGAGGTTCTAGAAAGTTCCATTGATAACTATAACTGTGTAGAGTTTTATGAGAAGTTAAAGCTTTTTTATACGGGCAAATCACACATATAGAGCTAGCCCCAAGGTAAGTTCGAGACTTGTGTTATGGGATATTAACTCAACGATACTATATTTGATAACAAATAAATATATTAACATCCAAGACCCAGATCAATATGATAAAGATCATTTTCCATCTTGACCTGACCAACTGACCAAGGATAGAACCCGAGACCTCCGGTGTAACAGCGTGGCATGATGACCACTAGGCCACAGAAGTTGATATTCATTGGTCGACTCAATCGATAAATAGCATGCGGGGGATTCCCCGTACGCGGGCTTCCGACCAATGCAAGCCATAAGTCGATACAGTGGTCGTTACGCCGACTGCGGTTATAACCCACACGCTGTAACGCTTATCGACTTTACTTTTTTATTACTCTATCGACTAGTGAAAACGGCTCCCCGAATACGTTACGGAAATCTCTTGCACTCCGAATATGCGTGACAGAACGTCAAATGAAAATGAGTCTATAGGTAGGTACAGTCCCTATGAAGATTCCGACATAGGTGCTTCATTGAGGTCCTGAAAAAAGGACGACATTCCTTCTAATGAGAAACGGAACACGTCATTAACACATCATTCCTACTTTAACAACTTACGACATATTGAGAAAGCTAGTGATTAATTGCTATACTTTGACATGTAATAACAACAGCTGTTTAGTTTGACCTGTTAAAACGCACTAATGAACTAAAACGTCTAAATTCTTTACTAACCGTTAATTTAATAACCTGTCGTACCGAAACAGACGAAATGCGTTTCACACGAAATGTAGAAGGCTTACAAAACATACAAAAATGTTTGGTTTCTCTCTGTTTTTGTTCGGAATCATAATTAGATTTGGCGAAGAACCACCCTATCCAATTACCGGGTGTGTGGTACAAGATGAGATAAATTTAGACATTTATGCTAGTGATTAAAAAAAATCTCTTATTCAACAGTTGTGTTACTTGCACTTGGCGAACATCTGAAGTGTGATCGAAGAATTGCTTTTATGCTTCTTCTGGCTTCTTCCGTTTTGAACCTGGCTAGTTAGTATCTACCCTCTCTTTTCCCCCTTTTTCAATTAGGTACTATCGTACCACAAATTATGCACTTCTATCGGTTTTGGGCTATTTATTCCAGTTCAAACATTTCTTCTATTATCATTGAATCAACACTGTTCCTCTTCGCTGTGGGCGTTGTGAGCCCAACAATCTTCCTTCCATCAGCTCTTTGCACACCGAACTGTGCTTTTATTTATCTCTTACATACTTTTCAGGAATTCTTTCACTTTTTCACTCGTTGGTTATTTCAAAATTCAGAAGCGTTACCGCTGAGGATGCAACCGGGAATACGATGATGTTGATGATGAATTGATACGGTCAAAAGCACCGTCTTAAATTATAATGATGATGATGTTGAATGAAAACGCTTCCTCTTGTAACTCGGGCCGTCTATAATGAGAGCCTGTTGGGAGGCGGGGCGGCAGATGAGCCCGGCAGGATAAAAATTCGATTACAATTAAATTAGTATGTCCCTATTTATCTTGCAGTAATAGATATCTGATTAATTAATGTTCTGTGTTCATTAACCAATGATACCGAGCTCTTCCAAAGGGTTATTAATTGGAGAAAAGTTTTTATTTTATTTTTTTAAATCGATATCGTATTTTAGAAAAATATCGATATAATAAATAAGGTAAAGGTAACTAGGTCCATATAGAGTTTAGGTGGAAATTTGATAGGATCTACCAGTCTACAACTACACTGAGTTTATTACTAACTAAGAGAAGTAGATATATAGTTTCAGACTTCTGTAAAAAATTCAATATATTTACCATAATCTACGTAACGTGTAACAATGAACGTATTCATCAAAATAAATATGTTTATTTTTGCTTTTGATAAAAACTGGATCAGTTAGGTTTTGCATCATGGACTCCATATGTAAATATACTTAGTGTATCATGTCATAACGTAAATAAATCATGGGTTTAGCACGTCCTTAAAATAGTTTCCACATACACGGCAAGAATTAAAACCTTATTATATGCGGTATGATATTAGCTGTAAATTTAAATAAGCGGCCAAGTGCGAGTCGGACTCGCCCATGAAGGGTTCCGTAGTAGCAAATAACATAATATAAAAGTCTTGTAGTATGTTTTTTTAATTTTTATATTTGATTTGATTGAATGAAAGGTAAATTGCTGTTTACGATTTATGACGTATTAAAAAAAAAACTACTTTCTAGATCTCGTTCAAACCAATTTTCGCTGGTAGTTTTCATGGTAATGCACAACATATATTTTATTTAGTTTTATCATTCTCTTATTTTAGAAGTTACGGGGGGGGGACACACTTTTTTCCACTTTGGAAGTGTCTCTCGCGCAAAGTATTCGGTTTAGAAAAAAATGCTATTAGAAACCTCAATATCATTTTTGAAGACCTATCCATAGATACCCCACACGTATGGGTTTGATGAAAAATAAATTTTTGAGTTTCAGTTCCAAGTATGGGGAACCCCCAAAATTTACTGTTTTTTTTCTATTTTTGTATCAAAACCTTAATGCGGTTCACATAATACATCTACTTACCAAGTTTCAACAGTATAGGTCTTATAGTTTCGGAAAAAAGTGGCTGTGACATACGGACGGACAGACAGACAGACATGACGAATCTATAAGGGTTCCGTTTTTGCCATTTGGCTACGGAACCCTAAAAAATTACCTCCTACTTCTGACGTCAGAAGCAACGAGCTATTTGGATCTCTAGTAGCTAACGATGGTATTAGCCGCTGAGAGACTAATACATCTTTGCCAAGTTTTATAGGTTTTTACCTGAAAAAATACAAGTACCTATGTATATTTATGTAATGTGCCTTTCGATTGGATAGTGCAGGAGGGAATCATTTTTTTTTGCTAATGAACTTTCATATCCCGACTACCGATCGTGAGTCACGCATTTTTTAACAATCCTCCTCTTACATCTGCTTATAATTGAATTTGAGATTAATTGCCGGCCAATACAATGCGATCTGCCCACGCGGCGCTCCCACGATATTCCTTATAATTGAATTCCTTATTGAATTACATTATAATTAGCTTCGATTATGTAATTAATGTTCGACCAGTATTGTTTTTTGATGGATGGAAAGAGCATCCAACAGTTAGCTGCCATATATTTCAACTTATGACATGTAATAAGTGTATGATTGATGACCGTCGACTGTTGAAAGCCGAAATTGGATTATTTCTCTTTGGTTTCTTTAATAACTTAACGTTTAGTGTTTTCGTTTAGCGGCTGCTTATGTACATTGAAATTTAATTGACTGTCTTTTGAGGATCGTGGTCGGCAGGTGATTAATCACGGTATCAAGTAGCAGGGAGATGTAACAACATGCTTATTTATATGCTAAAATATGGTGTTTATTGCAATTAGTTATGTCTGTATGTGTGCGTGTGTCTATCGGTCAATAACACGGAGTAAGTTAAATTGGTTTTCTCAATGCGTAATGAAGCTTTCAATGTTGGTTATGAATACAAATCGTCTAATAGATCTCGCAAAATTAAATGAATCTACCTATTATAAGATATACCTAGTATAGGTTAAATCATAGATTTTAACGTCTGAACTTGTGGTATCTACTTAATAAGTCCAATTAGTATGCTCTGAGTCTAAATTTGATTGGACCCATAACTTATTATTTCGTCATAATTGTTGAAAGAAAGTTTTGAAAATTTTATTTAAATTTTTAATTTTAACTTAAATTTAGCTTTACACTCTGTGAGTAGCTACTAATTAATTATGTGAAAATAAATATATATCTACGGTAAAAAAATTGCACACACTTGGTTTCTCTAGAACTCTAGGTACGTAGTATTGTGTATGTAATTTTCAAGTTATATATATTTAGGCTTTCGATTGATTCCCACGGCGTGTCGAATATTATAAAATAATACACGATAAAGGGTACTTAGTGCACATTGGCTATTATTTTAATTTGTTCCGACCAAGTAATACCTAGCCACCCAAGGCGAAGAGTGAAAGTGTGTAGGTGTTCTTAGCATAGATATTTATATTAAGAATAGATTAAAAAATTACTCTTCTTACTTAGATATCCTTTTTTAATCGTCCGATTGTTCTAGATATCTACCAAGCCTGTTTAAATGTATAATACTGTAGTGGCTCTGTGAGCTATAGACTTCGCGGGTGATCCCAACCCGTTGAAGTTGATCAGATAAAAAACTGTACAAACAAAAAAATCTTACTCTTATTAAGACAAGAGTAAGAATTTTTATTGATATAAAAAACATCGATATAGCTAAAACATGATATTTTCAATGTTTTCAACCCCCATAATTCTGCCATTTTGAAAAAATTCTATATAATTTTCGAAACTTCCCTCAAAATTTCACGAGAATCGGTTGAGAAATGTGACCTGTAAGCGAAAACAGAAAAATTGACAGCCGGACCAAAGCATTTTTGGCCTATCTTGAAATTGAGACGTTTCGCTCGCTTGGTCAATTAAGAGTTAATCTCCACATTGCGATACTTGTTGCGATATTTTAGCTTATGGATGCAAGGTCTAAGAATGGGTTTTATTTCTCCAAAGGGCCTTTATGTTTTAAATCTGTATCCACATGCAAGCTTTGCAAGGACCGAGGTAAAAGTGACGTAACGTTATGTAATAAAGGTAAATAAATGAAAAACAGTAGGTAAATTTGATTCCATATTTTGTTTATTTTACACAATATTGATTAAAGTAATAGTTCCAAGTAACAGTTTCGTAAAAGCTTAGATTTTAAAATGTGCAGCTCTCATTTTATTCATAAATTGGGGTTTTTAACAATTGTTTCTTTGGTGCAACTTAAAATACAATTTTAGGATAATTTGTTTAACTATTATTATACATTAACCGATTAAGGAAAATTACACATTCTAATCAATTGTATACAACGATAGAAGGGTGAGCGACGAGCGTAGCTAGAGAAAGGGAGAATAAGAATGTTTTTTGCCCACAAATGGATATTTTTATTTTTCACGCAGTCATAGTTGACTTTGTGAATATTTTGGTCAAAAAACACTTTTAGTCTTAAAAAATACACATTTTATCTATAAATCTCTAGCTTTTATTTCTGAAAATTTGGGTGGGAGAAATACTCCCTTACTCTAGAAATTTTTTCAACTACGCCAGGTTAACCCTAACCCAATCCATATATCGTAAATGTTTCGGTAAGCCAAGAAAGTGTGAACTAGTAAGTAAGAATACTTGATTTTTTTAGAGCTGCTAGTTGCCACTTTCGATTTTATAGGTAAGTATTTGGTAGCAAAACCAAACTTAATTTTTCAACCATATCCAACGTATACATATTTTTACCTTTAGTAATTATACGTTTTTTATTTTAAAAAGGCACGCCCGAGACTCCGTTGCTTTCTATTCAATAGAATTATCACTTTAACAGACCATGCTTATAATATTTCTTACGTCTTAAGGCTACAATAAATAACAATAAGGCCTATATTGGACGGATTCCAGTAACTATACTATTATTATTCAAGACTTGAACAGAGACAGTGTTGCAATTACTCAATTTTTTAACTATTTATGTTTTTTATAATATATTTTTACTACCACTTCTTTTTGAAAGAAAGATATTGAATACATTGTTTATCCGTAGGTGCTCTCAAAAATTCGACCAAGATTATTCATTAATACAGTCCACACATTATTTAGTATTTCACTGCAACATTAAAGAATGATCATCTAAAATACCAATATAAATATTGTAAATGAATAACTAAAATAAAAAATGTATCCGAATCAGAAAGAATGCAGTTTTTTAAATAACTTTTTAAAGTTTATTTATAAAAACTTAATATAATTTCATCTTTCCATTCTTGAAGATAAGGATGTAGTAATAACAGGTAATACGTGTAGTTATTGCTAAAATAGTGAGTCTATTCAGTAAAACAAACGTTTCATTATTTATAACATCTTCCAGGAAACATTGCAATCAAAACATCTTCACTAAAGTTGTTTTATGGTCATTGGTCATAAACTTTATGGCCATAATCAAATAAATTTATTTGATTTAAAGTTTATTTGTTAAATTTTAAGGCTTGCTCTACACTGGCTGCTTTTAATGTTATAGCTTAAATTGAAATAAAAAAAAAATATTCTTTCTAATCTTGTAGGTAAGTATTTTTTTGAGGTATTTACTCAATTCAGATTTTCTCACTTACATATTTAGAGATCGTTTGAAATTCCAATAGATTAACAATTTCATGTGGCAAGTGCCATTCGGTTGTTTCTTTCTTACGTCTCAGCGAAAAATTTTGCATTTTCCTGGATAAAAATAATAATAATTTGAAACCGTTAAAATGTCACAAAATAATGTCACATGTCATGATCATATCAATTTTTAATGTGATTTTTGATTTATTATTGCAGAAAAACTGATATTAAAAGCGCTATTTGACTCCAAGAAACTATGACGTCACATGCCTGTTTTTCATACAAATCATATGTTTGTTATAACGTTTTTATAAAGTATTATAAAGTTTGACTTGTTGAAACATAACTTTCAAATAAAAAAAAAAACAATCTTTGTTAGCGCTGCTATTTGTAGAGAGGCTTGCTATTCGTGGCAAACGGGAAAATGTTTCTGTGCTAAGTTTAAAAAATACTATACAATTGTAAATTAGAAGTCACGTAATAAGTAAACCCAACCACAGTCTCTGTTCAACTCATCAGTAAATATAAAATCTCCTATACCCTAACTATCTTACAGGTTCCGAATCGTAAGTGTCATCTCACGACCAATTCTTCTAAGTCCAAGCTCTGGGTCAGGCGAAGCTCAACTAATCAGGTCAGTTTGATGTCGTTGTCGTAGGATTTCGAGTCTGAGCTCGTGTTCTCTTGCAGCCATCCTCAGGGCAGCTATGCTGGAACTGCGCCTTTCTACTTCTGGAGCAGGGTTTTGAGCTGGCGGGGACTCGCTGCCGGGGGAAATAGGGGGTGAGACGGGGGGAGGGTCGGGGGATTGTCTCGGGGGAGCCGCGAGGCCTGCTAGGAGGGAGTGGAAGGGGGGAGACGTTGTGTAGAGAGGTGTGCTGAAGAGAGGCGGCCGTGGAAGAGGGGCGCCGAGGTACTGTGCGCCGAGGACTGGCCCTCCAGTGTATCTGTGGAGGAAACAAAGTCATGTTATTTATATCCCGTGATTTAGGCGATGTCATAAAATTTATATTCCTCCCATGCTGGTCTGGGAGAAATAAAAAAAACTTAGAATGTACCAGCTGCTTCTCTTCCCATGCAGATCGTAAAAGCCGATCGAGGGAATGGGCAAAAATGCAAATCATGTTAACAGGCGATGCGGCTAGCAACCCATCACTGTATTGATTGCTTTTCCATCTTCTCGCCCACCATGACGCTAAAAGTGGCTTTTGGGTCTTGCGGCCCTGGGCTCTGCATAGAACCGCAAGACCCAAAATGCTCTGTCTGCCCCATTAGGGATAAAGACGTGATAGTATGTATGTATGTATGTATAAAATTTATATAAGTATTGTATTACATACAAAACGGAATCTCCTAAGGTCCGTTGCCAACCACTCAACACCCCTCACAAGGCGAGAATGGGGGAGAGGTGCGAGGACGAGGAACGGGGACGCATATAGCGCGGGGCCTTAGGAGATTTCGTTCTGTATGTAATACTCATATTAATTCTGTGCGATGTTTTGCTTCTCGTATGTCGATGCGTAAATCTACGCAAAAAGGCATTGTTTAACTCTGAGGTTTGACTTTTATGTCCGGTATTCCGGCAGATCTATAGGCGATGCGACTAGCGACCCGTCACGTGGCTTTTAAAGTGGCTTTTGAGTTTTGCGGCCTTGGGCTCTGTCTGCATAGAGCCGCAAGTTATACAATGCTCTTTAGGGTCAAAGACGTGATAGTATGTATTTCCATGGATACGCTGTGACTGAATATTGCTGTTTTAATAGTTACGTTGGTGCCAAATCAGACACACTTCAAATTCTAAAATCGTATGAATCAAATTGTTGGCTCCGAACTCCAAAGCAACACAGCTAAGGATGCAACTGGGAAAGCGCTAAGATGACAAAGACAAACAGATATAATACATGCGTGACTTAATTTATAATAATTAATAAATATATCTTACCTAAAGGAAGCCAAAGCATTGGTATCAAAAGGTTTCCTGAAGCCAAAGCCCAGCTGCGTGAAGGGGTTCGGCATGGAGGCTACCACCGATGGAGGGGGCGCCCCTCCCCCGGCCCCCAGGTAGGGGTTGTAGGGGTGGCCTTGAGGGCCAACCTTCTCTTGTTTTCTCCATTTTGCTCGCCGGTTTTGGAACCACACCTGGCAAGAAAATAAGGCTTGAAACCTTCTTTTTACGTATGTACCTACTACCTAGTCATGCAATAGGTACCAGGTAAATGGATTAGATTATTAATAAAGTTGCTTCTTCGTTGAAGTTCTCCGACCCTACAGAACAGTCCAGATATGTACCCTCACGATGTTTTCCTTCATCAGAAGCAAGTGGTGGTTGAAAATGAGTAAATACTTAAAGGTATAAATCGCCTTATGAGAATCTAACTAATGCCAACCTTACAGACGCATAATCTTTATGGTTCCGTAGTTGCGAAAGCCGACTTTGAGTCAACTCACGGTTTAACCGTGAAACATAACTTTTAACATTTCATAAGTTTATTTTATTAGTTGGTTGACTATAACTCTTTTATTTGTAAACCTTACCTAGCTCTGATAGTTTTCCGTTTAGCTTCGTTATACCTATGTATATGTACGATGTGAAAGGGACATACCCGTAATCAATCAAAGCACGGGCTATACTGGATCACTATAGCATAATAAAATTAAAATAATAGTACATAAAGCAAAACTAACTTTCCTCATTCTCATACAAATTGTCCGGGCGGCTGCACACTTTATTTTTATTTTATTTATTTTATCAAACTTTATTGTGCCACAGTACAAATATACTTTTAAAAAATGGCGGACTTAATGCTAAAAGCATTTTCTCCCAATCAACCATAGGAATAAACAGAGAAAATTATGCGGCACAAAAAGCAATACAATACATATGTACATAGCAATACAATACATATCTAAATTATTACTAAATAATATAACATTATATTATATACCTAATATTTATACTAAATATAAATATCAGAAGAAATAAAGAATATAAAAATCTTTAGTAAGGAGGTGTCAAATTTATTTTTGTTCTTATACTGTTATTTTTATTACTATAGTGATCTAGTATACCCGTGTTTCGATTTATTACGGGTATGTCCCTTTCACGATATACACTACTAGCTGTACCCGCGGGCTTCGCTCCCTGTAGGAATTTCGGGATATAGAGTACCCTATAGTCCTTCCCCAAGACTCAAACTATATTCATACCAAATTTTATCGAATCGAAATCGGTTCAGTAGTTTTTGCGTGAAGAGTTAGCAAACAAACAAATATACTAACTCACTTTCGCATTTATAATATTAGTAGAAAGTAGGATTGCCATGAATTTTTTTACTTGTCCATCCATATACAACCGTTAAGCATTAGCACGGTAATGAGGCTTTAGCGTTTAGGACACTGGACTCTTACAAATATTATATTAACTTTTTTAACACGCTTAAATATAAATTTTCAGGAAGAATAACAGGTTAAACATAACATTAAAATTTAAAACAAATTACTTAAATTATTAATGAACTGTCAGTTTCAATATACCTACAACTTTAACATATGTATGTAACTACACTGGAGGCGAATGGGAATCGAAACCAGAGTTTGTTCTATTCGCCACCACTGGGGGCAAATGAGACTGTGAATGATTGGCGATTGCCCTTAGCCACCAGCGGGGGCGTCGTGAGTGGTGACATCTGGCACACGTGTATATAAAAATTGTCCCGTCTGCCACCAGTGGTGGCCGCCCCCATTGGTGGCAAATGGGATATACCCCATCAGACAGTCGAGAAAAAAAATTACCACTTTACATATATGAGAGCCACTCCGCCGGTATGATATCAATCATACCGGCATTCATACACATACCGAATTACAGTACAGATTTCTAGTACTAATAGTCTATGAGTATAACCGCGGACGGACTGACAGATAGACAGTCATGGAAAAATTGTCAGGGGTGCTTTGTTCACTACCCACTACCAAACCCTAAAAAGTACCTAGATATAAAATTAAAATCCAATAAGTAAGTAAACGTCAACCATGAATAATAGTAGTGTCTTTAAAGCCTAATCATCAGTATGTCCATGGCATGACCTTAATTAACCTTATGGTACTAACCTTTTCAACCTATGTGGGTAAGTGCGTAATTTACCTAAATTGTATTACTATAATTCGCATTTACACATTTCAATTTGTAATTATCTCTTATTAGTACTATTAGCGCTAAGATATGAGAATTACTATTTTTTTTGAACGAGGTACAGTCCGCAGCTAAAACATGTCACTAATTATATTATAAAGGCGCGTACAGACTATTCTAACCTAACGTAACATGACATGTATCTTTCTGCCTTTCAGAATACAAAATAAATAAAACAGCACATAATTATCTTAAAAACTAGGAAATGCCCAAAAGGCGGCCTTATAGCTTAGCAATTTCTTTCAGGCAATGTATATAGAAAAAAAAGTGCAATTTAATAAACATTCTTATACACAATAAATATAATAAACATACATATACACCTTACTTAAGTACATACAACTTACACAGAAAAAAAGATATTAAACAGTACAAGTTGAATAAACTAAGTGGAAACAGGAAAGGATATTTATTTACCTTTATAAGGTAGTAGGATTTGTAGCTCGCGTTTGTACACATTGGATAGTAAGCCCATAGACATAGACTTTTTGTTACTTCTTAAATCTATGAGTAAGCCTTTCATTGCATGTTCGCCGCCAGCTTGGACGCGTAGCGCTGTCTGTCTGCGCAATCATTACGAACCTTCCGCGTGGGTCTGGGGGGTTACTCCAAAAGCGGTAGGAAAGACGGACGTTACTGCGTATCCGCGTTATAGTGTCAAGCATTATTGAACACTACTTTATAAAGATAAAGTCTTGATTTGATATAGACACCTCTATCGTACGAATGGGACCCTGTTTTTTTTTGCATATTTTTTTTTGTCCTAATATGCTTTGGCATACTGGGTTTGGCATAAAATATTTTGTCAACATAGTTTTTAGGCATAAGTTGTTTTTTGGCATACTGGTAAGTTGGGCATAATTATATTTTAGGCTAATTTGTTACGGCATAATGTTAATTCGCATAATCTCTAGGTAGGTTAGGCGTAATAACTATAAGACTAATAGTATTCAGGCATAATATTTTTAAAAATAACAGAAACAAAATTAAGTTATTTAAGTGTTTATTTTTAATTATCATGCAAAAAAAAAATGACCACCCAGAACAAATGTGAGGGCAAAAGGGAAGTTAGGTTTAAGTTTTTTTTTTATGATCACCTGGAACAACTGTGAGACCAGAAAGGAAGTTAGATTCAACTTATTAGCAATTAATAAACAATTTATATACAATGAATAAAAATGTTATGCTTAATCATTTTTATGCTTAAAGTAATGTTATGTCTTGATAAATTATGGTTTGATGACATTATGCTTACATCCTTTTATGCTTTAAAATGTTAGGGCTAAATAATGATTATGCTTAGGTACATTAATCTTAAAATTATTATGCATACTCCATTCTGCGAAAGGATGTTATGCTTAAAAACTATTGTGCATTAAACCAGTATGCTATGTGATATTATAGCCTTAATTGGTATGCATATAGATAGTGATCCCGTACGAATAACGTATTATTATATGGAGTAACCCCCCTGTTTCCACCTGAACGTTGTGAACACGGTCCGACCGCTAACATCACACGTTCTTCGTGCGACCGTACATTTTGTTTATAGATAAGAAAACGCTTTTATTTTGTGGTATACTTTTGCTGCGAACTGTTATATATAACTATCGCATGACATGTTAAAGTTTTACCATATTCTCTTTTAGTCGTTTTTAGGGTTCCGTAGTAAACAAGGAACCCTTATAGTTTCGCCATGTCTGTCTGTCTGTCCGTCCGCGGTCCTACTTAGAAACTATAAGTACTAGAAAGCTGTAATTTGGCATGGATATGTATATCAATCATGGCAAAATAGTAGATTATTAACCAAGGGGATAAAGCAGTGTCTTCTGTCGCGGGTGACGACTTAAATCGTAAGCGCAACGAAGGACTCGAGGTTTACTCCCGAGCGAAGCGAGGGAGTTAAACACTGAAATCACGAGCGAAGCGAGGGATTTAGGACGAGTCCTGAGTGTAGCGACGGATTTAAGTTCACCCAAGACGAAGACAGCTTTATCACCGAGGAAAATACTCTACTTTTCGTACCATTTGCGAAAAAAATAAAGACAAACAAGAGATAAGCATTTATTAATTAATTAATTGTAAATAAATATAGGTACGCAGAAAACTTAGCCCTTTGCTTTTTCTTTCTGGAAACTAAACAACTGGTGTAAACAAACAATAGGTAACGGGCTAACGGGAGTTTTTGGCGGGAAGTCAAGGGGTTCAGTTGAAGTTTGCTATAAATTGTTCTGCAAATTGGTTCTAGTGTACTTTATAATATGAAATTGATGTAGTTTGGTGTTATAAATGCTTATTCGCACGGACAATATGTAAAATGTTTAAAGTGGACAGTCATAGTGCGGCTGTAGTAATATTTATTTGCGGACTGCGGTGGATGTCTTTGGGCGCCGTCCACCACTCAATCGGCTATGAAAACCAGTGGACTCGTATAGATTTGTCGCCAGAAGCTCCCTTGAAGCAATCAAAAGACTAATACCAACCTTCGATTGTGTTGTGTAGTTAGGGTTAGGATCAGGAATAAAGAAGAGATAAATGAAGACGGGCTCTAAAGGGCCAGTATCCAGAGCCGTACATTTATTATAAAAAAAAAAACAAACAATAACATGACTTGATTTAGTTGTTTATTTTATTAAATTTAGGTGGTTTTGTGGATTTTGCGGATACGTTTTGTCGATTCAAAATCTTTATTTTTTTACGCTTTACAATATAGAAATGATTTCAGTTCAGTATAAATTTCGGTGAGTATTCCAAACTTAAACCACATTCTCCCCCTAGAGGATGAACGAAATTCAGTACAACTTTCTTTCCCTGTTTTCATTCTTGGTCTAGAGGCTGAATGAAATTCAGTACATTTTTCTTTCCCTGTTTCTAACAGATTGAAAATGACTATTGTTATGTTCGTTTCTTGTGCCATAGAATGTGACTTTTTTGAGCAAGTGGTACGAAAAAGTTTTTTTTAGGGTAGCTGCCATACAAGTAAAGAGAAAGTCAATATTTTTTTTCTCTACAAACATATTGTGTGTGGTATCGTTGAATAGGTTTTTCAAAAATATTGTAAGCTTGGGAACACCATATTCCGATTTAGGGATCCATGTCTGAAATATTTAGGTTTCAAGTAATTTTTTTTGTTAAAGTCACGTGTCCCCATCTATCTGCTAAACGGTTATACAATGTCCTTTTTTATTAAGTACAAATATTTTAAGGGATGTTTCAGACCATCATATTGAACAACTTTTCCCAATAAATGTGTATCGAAATACGAAAATTTTAGGTTCTCATAGAAATCGAAGTAGTCACGTGATATCATTACTATGGAGAATGAAAATTATTTTTTCGTATTTCGATATACATTTATTGGGAAAAGTTGTTAGAAACGATGGACTGAATCACCCATTAAAATATTTGTACTTAATTAAAAAGGACATTGTATATGGACACGTGAAAAAAATCACAGCTATAGTATATATAATGTAGTTTGAAGGAAAACTATCAGAGCTAAGTAGGGTTAACAAATTAAAAAGTTATAGGTGATCAACTTATAAAATGTACTCGAAAAGGAAAATTTCATACAAATTCAATACTTAGCCGTTTTAGACTGCAAGTTGGCATTTACAACTACGGAACCCTACTGCGCGTGGCCCGACACGCACTCGGCCAATTATTAACAATAACTATTGTACATTTAATGTCTTTTCTGTAATATTTTAATATTTTTTTGGTGTACAAAAAAGTATTACTTACATGGTAGTCAATAATAAAGTCATACTCTACTATTACATGCTAACATTCTACTATATTCTTGTTTATTCGCTTTTAGCAATAAGACGGCCCCATTGAACATTTTAATGTCTTTTTTGTGTGCAAAAAAAGTATTACTTACTAACATGACAGTGGTCAATAATGAAGTCATAACCATTATTATTATCATAACACTAAACTTACTATAGTTTTCTGAAACCCGTTCCAAAGAATGGCGATAAAGAACAGTCATACTCATATTTAACAATATACAGGACTACATGTGATTATTCTAAAAAAAAATATGATCAATTTACAGAGCTCAAGAGAAAAACTAATCATTCGTAAGAATAATTTTGTGCTAATGTTGATTTATGTCCTACAATATCGGGTATGTTCACTCGAAACAGATAATCTATTTCGGGCAATCACAATTAATTTCAGCACAGTTAAATAAAGTCCTGATAGGATTAGTGTCATATCTGTTATCTAGTTCAACTTATCAATATAATTAAATTTTAATTCCAATAAAACAGGGATTAAAATTTAAATGGCATTTAGATCTTTAATTTGATTTAATTTAGTTCTCAATTTAGGTTTTTAGTTCAATATTTACTTGGTATTCTCTAAAAAAAATTAATTAATCTGAATGAACTAGGTACATCTAAAAGTTTTTTAATTCATGTGAATGGGAATTGAGTTATTTGACAATTTGAATAAGGTAAATCTGAATCTGCAATACACATGATTTTTAAAACTGATTCAGGATCCAGGTCTAATTTTATTATAACATATTTTTACAAATATCGGATAACACGACTCTAGTGAAAATACCCCGCATACCACATGTAATATTTATGATATCCAGCAATATGCCCGAAAAAAGGCATTACACTACTGCACATTATGCTAACTGGTATTTTATGGCAAATTAAATTAATTCACTTCTGATAAATGCAGTCACGTAAAAAATTAAATGGATTCTGAAATTTTTGGATGCTGCTCGCAAACGAGTGCGCTTCAAACCAATATATCTTTTATTTTTAATTCAATAAGGTTTAATATTATACGTTAGATGTGATTGTTTTGAGTTAACAATGGCCATTTATAAAATATGACTTCATACGGGTACGAATTTAAAATGTTGTAATTGAGGCGGACAAGGCAGTGGTATGCGGCTGCAAAAAGCAGGCGAGCTCAGGTGCTGAGTTTAATAGCTCAGCAGAGCATTAGGGTAATGGCCGGCTTGGAAACGAGGTGCCTAAAACACCGCTAACTGGCGAATTTCACTAACTTATACTTACTTTAAATACTAAATAAAAAGACCAAGCCATATATTTTGACTACGGGCAAAGATAATATAAATAACAAACGTAAAAGATACCCAATATATAGGAACTATTGGAGGACCCGTAAGAAGGCAAAACTGGAGTTGGGGGTAGGCTCAAAGAGATGGCAACACGCACGACTAGCAAAAAGTGACAAAGAAAGTGTTGAATATACTTTGGATTATCATTTGAGAAAATACTTCGAATTCATTTTGAAAAAAAAAAAACTATTGTTTAAGCCAAAACAGTACAGTCAGTGAAAAAATGTTTAAAGTAATCCTAATCCTACTAATATTATAAATTCGAAAGTGAGTTTATATTTTTTATTTGTTACCACTTCACGATTCAACTACTTAACCTATTTAGATGAAATTTGATATGAATATAGTTTGATACCCATGTAACAAACACAGGGCACAGGATAGTTTTTATCCCAAAATTTCCACGGGAAGCGAAGCTCACTGGCACAGCTAGTAATTATTTACTTGAAGAACATGTTTTTAATAAAAAATATCACTGCGCTCTCAGTTTTGATTTTTAAATTAATTATTATTACTTTAAACATTTTTTGCTTTGACTGTACTGTTTCTTTTTAAAATTATGAGTGGTCCCAGTCTTTGGAACAAAAATATAAAAAGAAAAGACGTGTGGCACTCGGGGACTGCCGCGGTAAAGCTATTGCAAACAAGGAAGGACGGCAACGTCGCAAACGGACGACGGAGACGAAGCGGCAACCTACATGGTAGGCGGAGTGGGGAGAGCGTGAGGTTTTTTCGTTACGGAATTTCTGGATTCGGTCCCCGCGCTCAAGGCCCGCGATAGAAGCTATGCAATAGCTTAAAATTGATTCCGGCGACTGGGACCGCGGTCCGAGTTGATTGCGGTCCCAGTTGACGTCATTCTTGTGTAAACTGTCAATTATGTAAATAGATAAGGACCAAACATACAATAGCATTTTAATATTATTAAAAAAATGGAAAGATATGTAATTTTTACGTCTGTAAGCTTATGTTTGTGTCTGCGGCGTTCTAGCTCTTAAGCAGATATATAAATTTGTAGGTATATGTTTTGTTTATTCGCATTTTGTAAGAGTATAACTTACGTAGTAACTTATTAGTAATAATCTCATAATGATGAAAAATTTTTTAACTGACTTCCAAAAAACGAGGAGTTTATCAAGTTGTCGCGATTTAAAAAAAATACATGTTCACTGATTATTCAAAGACGCCTGGATCGATTTGAATAAATCTTTTTTCGTTTAAAAAGGTAAACTTGTGAGGTAAATCCATAGAAACCTTATCAAAATCAGTTGTGTAGTTTCAAAGTCAAAGTCAAAGTCAAAAATTTTTATTCAATGTAGGATAAATTTATCTCTTATTGAAGGTCATTTTTTTTAAATATTTTTTTTTAGTGCAGAAGCTAAAAACTACTAGCGTTTCGGAACGACCACTGCTGGGAAGATTACGCCGAAAGAAACCCAGTTCAGTATTGGTCCCTACCCAGCCTGATGGGCTATGTTACAATTACAATACAGATTTACACTTAAGCTATACATTTAAATTATACAATTACAATTTGCAGACAGCTATTTCCAAGAATTTTTCTCAGATGATGATAAGTAGTCATTTACATGACAATACGCATTTAAGGGAGAGAAGTTTGTTTCTAGTTTTATGCGTTCTTTAAATAACAAAATTGTGTTATAAAAGATTAAGAATGTTATTAATGTCACGTATGTATCCCAACTATTTCAAATCCTTGGCAGTATAACTGGTACCTATGTGAAATATTTCAATAAATCAAAGAATCAAACGTTAAATTTGTTCCGAATTCCTACATGGTTACTTGATATAATTTAATCTTATTTTATTTCATCAAGCAGAAATATAACAGATATTTCTGCAGATTAATCGTTTTTGAAACTTGAATTGAATCATTTTTTTAAAAGAGAATTGTTGTGAAAACTTTTAAACTAGACTATCTTATTTAGGATTATCGAGTTTGAAACTTGAATTAAATCATTTATTTAGAAGAGAATTGTTGCTAAAACTTTTTAATAAGACTATCTTATTTATGATTCTTTATATTTATCATTTTTGAAAATTTAATTGAATCAATTGTTGTGATTATAAATTGTTTTTAAACGTTTTACTAACAAATTAAAGTGAAGTGCTATAGGATAAATAGCATTCGCATTACTCAAACAATAAAAAAAAAGCTTTGCTTTGATGAGAGGGAATCCGTGTCAGGTCGCCGCTCCTAACACTCGCCCTGATGATGATGCTCCAAACCGACAAAACTAGTCCGTCTCAAATTAATTAATACAGGTAGTGTGTAATCATTAAAGACGCTAACAACAATAGATAAAAAATGTATACTTAATAATAATTAAACAAAATTAACTGTATTTTTACAGCTATTGCAATAATTTGCAACACGCAATCTCTGATTACTAATGATGCCTAGTACTAAATTTAAATTTTACGACTTTCCTCTTTAAAATAACTAACGTAATATTAATATATACTTGGCCGAGTTAAAGCTACTTCTGATTGTGTTAAGGATAGGTATGTTTATATTGACAATATCTATTACATACACGCACTAATCTGATGGTACATTTGTCTTTATGTGAAGTATGATATTTATGTCTAAGAAAGTAATTAATTGACCAAATTAGAATGTGAGTGAAAAGTCTTTTATTTTGACCTGTGAAACTCACGCTCTCAAAAGTCTCAAAGAAGCTATTTTTACTAAAAGATACGAAATATGACAAGATACAAGGATAAATCCCTATAGCTGTTGTCATGCTAAAGAGGTAGCTTAGCTCTTCACTTATATCGATAAAATTTAGTCTAGAAAAAATTTACCCCCTTGTTTAGTAAAATAAAACGATAACGAAATCCATGTATCAATGACTATGTTAACCGACTTCAAAAAAAAGAGGAGGTTATTCATTTGAATGTTTATATGTATTCTCTTATTTTTTTTAATTATTTTTTGTTTGGAAGGGGTTTGATTTTGATGTGGTCCCTTAGAACTATCTACTATATACAAAATCAGTTGTGTAGTTTGATGAAGAAGTCGGTTTTTAGTTTTGAAGAAATATCTCTGTCTGACTTCATTTAAAATCTCTAGTTTCGCGATTTTCCTGTTACAAATCTATACATTCGTCCTGTTGGCTCTCGGTCTAGAAAGCTATACAGAAAACTACATTTACAAATTACAGTACAAGAACTTTGTCGCAATAACGCAGCAAATTACAAGGCTTTATCTCAACACTGCCATATTAATTTGTACTTGCAGTCGTACAAATCGATTGAGCAAAATAAACTATTCCGATCCACAATGATCCGGCGCAGCGTCGCTTATTAAGATCTACAGGGATGTGGTAGGCTGTTAAAAAAATGGAGGAGGTATTTTTATTTATTTTTTAGGAAGCACGGGTCTTTTTACTCCGGTCCTTTGAAAGGCTTGCGTGGAAATACAGATCAAACAAGTAGAGAGTTGGAGAAGGTTATGTTATGTGGCTTTTCTTCTAAAACCCATTCTTAGATAGACCAATGAAAGGGTTAAAAATACGTTTCTTTTTTCTATTTGTTTTATTGTAAATTGTAATTCACCTCGAACTCGCGACATTAAGATTAAGCAAGTCTCGTCGACTTCCGTTCAATTATACTCAATACTTACGTAAGTAATCATTATTTAATAAAGGAAGGAAAAATATTATCTTTATCGATACATACTTCTAGTAGCTCTGTGAACTGTAGACCTCACGAGTCTGTCTTTGCATAAATACTCGTATTCGAAGCACACCTTAAAACTGCCAGGGTTCCGCCATTATAAAAAATAATTTAAGAACTGAATCGACAAAAAAATCCACATAATTTTACTAGAATCAGCAAACGACCGGTAGATGAGAAATTCCGGGCAGCCGGACAGACTTTCGAAATAATTTTTGCTCAAGCTGTCGTATTTTTGAAACCGTCATATCAGCGAAAAACAATATTGTTTATGAAATGGAACGTAGGTATTCTCCATTTCTTTGATGAATTATTACGAGTGGTGAAAACCACTTGTTGCAAATCTTTCGCATACGATACGACCGATTCAAAAATTCACACGTTTGGGAACGCTCGCTTATACCAATGTGACATGTGATTTCAAAAATGCGTCCACTAAAACGAAGACATTTCGCTCGCGATTACCGTTCGCTTGGCCAAGCCGAAATTGTTTTGTGTTTTGCTCTAGCTCTTCTTCGAGAGCGAGGGAGATAGAGACGTTATTAGTATGTATGCATGTATGGTAATTAATGGATTAAACAGCAAATTCAATCAATTGGATTACATGTAAATTATCATTGCATTAAGTGATCCTGCGATAAACTTAAATGGAAAAAACCATTACAATGGGCTGTAGAAGATAATGGGACGTTTAAATGACACAAAAACTAAAGTATACCTCACTGGTATACAGGAGTTGACAAGCGTAATTATGAGAATACTTCAGCATTGTTCGACTTCATCGAAACGATTATCGAATAGCTCTGTAATCGAGTTAAGCGATCTATTTTTATTCGACAATCAAGGCGCCGGTGGTCAAGGTGGTAAGAACCTGAGGTGAAAAAAGAAAGGAAGAAAGAATAGGTGAATACCTATTTGTTATTGATGTTATCCATTGGTTCTATACTATTAATT
Source organism: Acrobasis consociella (assembly GCA_963555685.1). NCBI lineage: Eukaryota > Metazoa > Arthropoda > Insecta > Lepidoptera > Pyralidae > Acrobasis > Acrobasis consociella. Next base: position 5,533,066 of record OY743106.1, read on the forward strand.
ATGTTTAAACATCTTATACTCAACTATAATGACACTGAAAAGTTACTGCTCATTCCTAAATAATTTGCTGTTTAGATATATATGTTACAATTCTTGAAATCCCATACCACTGAATTCGAAATAAGGCTAATCTGAGCACATCTAGAGTACCTTAACAATACTTATTTTTTTATTTTTGCATACGAATACGAATGGAAAAATAATTTTGGTCTATTGGTTAGATTATTAAAAAATATTGTACACGTGAATTTTCTTTTCTCTGAGAAACCAAAAATAACAAAGATACAGCGCATATAAATTTCGTGTGACGTCACGGCTAATACGATTTGTGACATCGAAAACCCCCACTACGGAACTTTGAAGCTCCGTATCTTTGTGAAATTTTACTTTTTTGGTAAACTAAAAAATACGGGTCCATTATGGATAATCTAAAAGACAGACCAATTACAATCATACTTTTCGGACCCTGTCGTCGCCCCTATTGTGTTTGGTAGGTAAATCATTTGCCAATGTATGGTATATCCAAAGGAGCACGATAACTGTGACGCAGGCCTTGCCCTCATCAGTCTTTAGTTTCCTAAATCGGAGTCAGCAACATGCATATAATATGTAAGTATTTGTTTTTTTGTATTCACCCTGTTCGATTTTTTGGAGAAATAAATTATTTTTTACCTTTTACCTGTTAATATACACTATCACATCTTTATCCCTATAAGGGGTAGACAGGCGAGACACGGCCTATGCAGAGCCGTAAAATTCAAATTCTAAATTCAGCAGTTTAATGCTTGAAGATGGATAAAGGAATTAAAATATTGATTGGTATAAAAATAATTCAAAATAGTACGGCTTACTGTAAAACGGCGCTTAAGCTCCATATCATCATCCGGTTTAACGTAGCAGAAATCTTGACAGATCACGCTGTCGCAAGGAAGAAATATTAATAAGAAAATACATAGGAATGTTATACAACATGTAACCAAAAGGGGGTATCATCCCGAAAGGGTGAAAACGTAATAATAAATGTGAACAACTTTTACTAGGGAGCCATCCCTGAAATCTCTAAAGAAATCTTCAGCTCCATAAAAAATGAAATACCTACTGTGCCAAAATATATAGAGCTGCTTTTTGCGATTTCAGGGACAGTTCCATAGTAAAAATTGTTCACATAGTACTTTTACTCCCTTCCGGGTTGAAACCCCTTTCCATTACACTTTGAATAATAGATCAACCGTGAATAAAGTGATATTGACAAATAAGCCGCCATAGTTATCATATCTTTGTCTTGAGTGATAATGATAAAAATACCCGTATATTTATACTTATCATTACAACCGCTATCAGACATCTATCTTTGCGGCTATATAATGAATGAATGTTCTAATATTAGACCGATATCTGCGTGACGTCAATACTATTTACATTGAATCAATCTTATTGTCATGTGATCTAATCTAACATTTTTGATGTTTGCTACATTAGATAATACTTTTAAGTACTAATGTACGTACGTAAAGCGCGGAAGCTCATAATAGATATGAAACAAGGTTTGTAGCTTAAGGTCTATTTAGATGATAAAAGATTTTTGCCTGTTGTATAAAATTTTATTGAAGCAAAGTTAAATACAATGTCAGACAGTTTAAGACAGTTGAGTAAAATGAGTCGATCTTCATTATAGAACTCTCTTATTTGCGGAATAAGTGCTTTCGCATTGCAAGTAACATAAGCAGAGAGAAAAACTTGAACGTTTGGAACACTCTTGTAGGCATGAACAGCATTACATATATTATCATTAGGTTTTAAGACATAGGTTTTAATATATATGTCCAGTATTTAATTATTCGGTACAATAAAGTATCACTTTCCAGTATCCATATTGCCCTAAGTAGTTTTAAAAATGTATCTAATATTTGCGTATTCACTCGACTTTATCGAATAAATCAAGGCAAAGTCTGTCATCATGAAATCAAGTAGGGTTTTTGAGTCCTCAAGAGGTTGGGGCTTAAAACCCTTGCCTTATCCACCAGCATGTAGCTCGATGGAGAAGCAGTTTATTATAGCAATCGCTGCGAGTACAGTTCGGTACGGCTGATTAGAGGTTTCCTGACATGTCCTTGCAGCCTTGATGCTGGCTTGTGGCTGGTGGGTGTTATTTTATCCTGGGCTCTGCAATTTGCTAGTTCTCTTTCGTATTGTATAAAGGATTTTTTATAGCTAAATTCATCAGTATTGCGTAGATACATTGTTCTATGTACTGACGATTAGGCTAGTGTTTATGACATTTGTTTAACTTTACTCACTGTCAAATCATTTGTTACTTTTGTATAATTACATTTAGAGGTAATTTTACGAATTATAAAAATTTTTCATGAAAGGACTCGGATGTTTTGGAGACCGTGCCTCTTAGATCCGCTATATGTACTTGAGAGACTTGACTAAGTATTAACTGTTTTGTAAAAAAAAATAGGTACCTGTATTCTTGCTTCTGTTAATCCAATTTTCATTGCAAGTTCTTCTCTGAAACAAAAAAAAAAACTTTATTGAATTTTTAAAAATTATGTACAAAACTGTCGTTATATTAGCCAAGTATAGGATACACTTGTTTATAAATAAGCTAATTTGCGACCGGTTTCTTTATAATAATGCTTTTTCTGTCATTAACTGCAAGTTAATTGATCGACCTTTTGTTAAGTCTATGAAATGTAAGTAAGGTAGTAAAGCGCCCTACGTAATCGATTTCTTATAGTTTAGTTGTCAAATTGGTGTTCTGTAATGCGTAGTGTCATAAAAAGTCTTAAAAGTCAATATGAAAATAATCTTTTTAATATCTCACTAATATTGTTAAGGCGAAAGTTTGCGAGTGTGTGTAGTTTGTTACTTCTTCACGCGGAAACGGCTGGCCAATTTCGCCCACCTGGTAACCCTAGTTACGAAAAACTACCTATTTTGTAACCCTAGCCACGTAGCCTATCACATGGGACTATCTTAAGCAGGAAGGCTATTTATTTCAAATTTAATTACGCGATATCTAAATAATGCTAATAGCTATACAATACGTGGTATCGAAACATATTTATAATTATATTTCGATAACCACATTATAAATAATTTTATCTGAGGATTTCATCTACCGATAAAATTATGTTAACAATCCTTTGTCGACTATAATGACACATTGTAAAATTATGTGACATACGGTATACTTTATTGACTGAACAAGTTGAAGAAGCTAGGTTCACATACTTATTTACTACAAGTTGAAGTAGCTAGATTCACATACTTATCTACTACAAGTTGAAGAAGCTAGGTTCACATACTTATTTACTACAAGTTGAAGTAGCTAGGTTCACATACTTATTTACTACAAGTTGAAGTAGCTAGGTTGACATACTTATCTACTACAAGTTGAAGTAGCTAGATTCACATACTTATCTACTACAAGTTGAAGTAGCTAGGTTCACATACTTATCTACTACAAGTTGAAGTAGTTAGGTTCACATACTTATCTACTACAAGTTGAAGTAGCTAGGTTCACATACTTATCTACTACAAGTTGAAGTAGCTAGGTTCACATACTTATCTACTACAAGTTGAAGTAGCTAGATTCACATACTTATCTACTACAAGTTGAAGTAGCTAGGTTCACATACCTATCTACTACAAGTTGACGTAGCTAAGTTCACATACCTATCTACTTCAACTTGTCAGTAAATCAATATATATCTGCAAATAACTTTTGGAACTAACTTTTTAATTGCAAAAAGAAATGCTATTTAATAAATTCGCGGTAAATAAGTTTATGGAAAAATACTTTTTTCGCAAGCTTTTGTTGTAAGGCTTAACTTTTAAAGACAAATGTAATAAGCCCATACTCTCGATGGGTTTGCGTCGTTTTACTACAGAGTTCTTATGGCCATCATCCACCTCCATCATCAAATCAACTTCAATGTCATCATAATATTGCATTGTCACACGATATACATATACGTGCAAAATTTTAGTTCAATCGGAAACTGGAAAGTGGGTCATATTTGGGTAAATCTTCAGATTCGGCATATTTAGTCGATTCCCCTGGTGGAATTGTTTTAAACAGTTTTTATAAGTAATAATGAAACATACAATTTTAGTCAATTATAAACACATATAACGAACAGGCATCACTTTTAGCTAAGTGGTTCCTAAATTATAACAATTTATTTTTTCTGGGGGAATCAATAAATGACAAAGAGAATCAAAATTTAGTCATGAAGTGGCAAAATTTGATTACAGACAAACAGACAGACAACGGGAAAGACGAAGGGTGAAACTAAATCTTTGATGAAATGAAATGAAGGTCTCTCCCAATGTAAGAGTTCGTCTCATAGCTTAATTTTATAGTGAAAGCTACATGTACCTAATGTACTTATTATAATTTACCGGTGGGATGCGTAGAATCGAAATGACTAAGTAGGTATTCGGAGTTTTCATGGTCGGCCAGATAGTTTCAGCTTTGGACTAGAAGAGGAAATCATTGCTCTAAAGCAGGCCCCGAAGAGCTCGGTGGCTCAGCAGTAGTGCGCTTTACTAGCGCTTTCGCAAGTCAGGGCGTGACCAAAAGTGGCATAAAAAATTGTCGAGTTCCTCCGTACTTAGTACTAGTACTCTCTCCACGGCTTTTACGTGCCTTTTTTATGTGCCTTACTAGTACGGAGTACTAGTAAGGCACGTAAAAGCCGTAGGTCCCAGCTGTCATCATTATATCGCAGTCGTTAAGCTATGTCAGATGCTTTAGGCTTCAAAAATCTGACACCAGTGTTGGCTATTTACACACACGAAAAACAAAAACAAAGCGAAAGCAAGATTTAAAAAGTCCAGCCTTACCTCGTAAACACATCCGGGTAATGCGTCCTCGAGAAGGCTTTCTCCAGTTCCTCGAGCTGGAAGCTGGTGAAGGTAGTCCTATACCGCCTCTGCTTCCTCTTGGGGGCGAAGTCGTCGGCGTCGTCGCTGTCCGCCGACCCTGGCGGAGGGCGCTCCGAGGGCGACTGGTCCGACCGCGTCAGCTCGGGCGTCGTCCGGGGCGAGTCGTCCTTCGGGGGATCAGACACCCCCATATTGGTGTACTTGTAGGATTGGTCGTGTGAGTAGTAGTCTGAAAATAAAGAAAATAAATATATGGAACCGATGGCCGATGGGGCAGAAAGGTTCTCGAATGGCGGGCAAGTACCGGCAGCGTACGACACCCACCTGCTGATGGTAAGACGACTTGTGAAAGGTTGCAGGAAGTCGCTGGATGCAGACCGCTTCCGATCGGTCGTTTTAAAAATTGGGGGAGAGCTATGTCCAGTTGTAAAATATATAAGTAAAAGATTTTGATATAGATGAATATTTTCACCCATTCACTTGTTACATGATTTCTTTTACTCAATAGGGTAGTTAACAGGGTAACTGCCTAATTACTTCTCTTCTTATGTATTATAAAATAAATGATCAACTTCCAACCAAGCTTTCGGTTGTTGTATTTATTATTATATTATATATTTATTTATTCTATAATATACGTAAATTAGGTACCTACAAATAAATTAGCTGTTGAGGTCTTTATTACTTTTGGGGTCACAATTACGCGACATTTGGTCCTAAACATGCTAATCTTGAAGGCATGTGTGGGAAACACATTACCATTTCAAAACCGATTAAGTATGCAGAAGAAAATCACTTAGTAAGCTTTTTATTGACTAGCTAAATAAGTCATTATCCATACTGGCCTGTGGTTTGAAATGGCAGCTTGCATCTAGCATTATTGTCATTCGTTTTTGCTGCTTAAACTAATTATAGATTGCAGAGGCAGTCGAGTACACGACGCAGGAATGTCAACATTTCAATACTGATCGACTCAAACCTGTATGGAAACGGCTTCATCAGGCGAGCAAAAACAAAACGCAATAAAGTAAATTTCTCATGCTATAGTCATGAATTTTTCAAAAGTAACTACGATTTCGTTTTGTTGTGACTTCTTACGGTTCCAAGAACGATGCGGGAATGATCGCTTAATATCTCGAGAGCTGGAGTTGTTCCACTCGGATCAGTTGATCCACTGCGACAGAAGCATGCACTTCTAATAATTTCTGCATAAAATAAAGGTTTTTGTAGATTCGACATCGTAGGTAATTAAGTATAATAAATTATTGTAAAACAAAACAAAGTATAAGAGTCATCAATTATATTCGTTCATTAGATGAGTGTGTTGAGATGTGAGTCCGTAGGTGTCTCAATTTTGTTAAGTTTTTCTAAAATTTTCTGATTTTTCACACACCTGTATTAAGAATGGGCTTTAAGTGCGCAAAATAGGGGGAGTTAAGCCTAGTAATTGGCTTGGAATATTTCTTGAGCTGTAAAGCTATACGCTTTCAAAGAGCAACGGATCATATTGTTCCAGTGGATTAACCCGAGAATTGATTGAGAAGGACCTGTGCATTACGTTATGTTAATTACAGATAATCAACGGAATCAATTTGTTCGCTCATTAATCGGTACCTGCCGTGACTTCAGGCATAATAACTAACCTTATTTAATTAGTCGGTATTTAGTGGCAGTTCAGAAATTCCTGCTTTAAAAAAAAAAAGAAACTGAAAAATAAAATTTTTACACGACTGCCCTTAAAGAGTGTAATATTTTTAAGTACATGTAAGGACGTGAATTTCTTCACTCTCCCTTTATTTTTATAGCATGTATCAATTCAAATCAAAAATGTGTTTAAGAATGCACCCAGTATAATGTACGTTGAAATATTGTATACAGACTTCATAATGTAAATCAATTGTATGTTCTATCTAAAAATAACAGAATCATAGTCAGTGTAATATGTTTATTGCATTATAAACTAATTTGAGTGCGAAGTTCAAACGTCGTGTCGTGATTTACAACGATTACAAAGGTAATCCCGGCCGGTAATCAATTGTAATTTAATAGATTAATGTCATTAGTGTAATTACGCTCTGATTATGGTGTTATGTCTTAATTGATGTAGCGGGAAGCTGGGGCACATGGAATGTGGCTGGCAACTAGTTATTTGTGTAATTTTTCTCCCGGAAATCGTTTTTTGCAGTGAAATGTAATTGTTGCTTCATGGTCGTGAGTGCTAACAGCGCTTTTGTATCATCATCATCAGGTCTTTTTGTCTCCACTGCAGGAGCACGACCCTCTCTGTACTACCAGAGCGATACTTGGCCAGGGCAGCCAGAGGACTTGACCTACTCTCTCCTCGCGAGCCAAACGGGTTGGGGAGGTCTTATTATGTTTATAAGCTTTCTTAAGGTTGTTTTCGTGCGCTTTTGTAGTTTGGGCTCTAACAGACCAGCGGCAGTATGTCTGGGACACCTGTCGTCAACCGTCGCCGACCTATGTCAACCTGTCATTCCCCTGTCATGAGCTGTCAAGAACTGTTGCGCGACAGTGTCAGACTGTCAGTCGCGAGCATAATCTCGCTTGCCTGTAAGAGCCGCCCTTACGTGTAAAAATGTCTAGAGCTGCATGATACTGTTCTAATAAGCCTGATAGACCTCTTCTTGTAACTGTATCTCATTATATTTTTATTGCCGATAAACTCCAAGGCAGTCCGGTTAATAAATAAATGTATAATAGGCTTTAAATTAAAAAATAAATATATTGAAAATAGAATTACTTTTACCCCGTTCTAGTATTAATTAATTTGCTCGAAAATCTATAAATGACGTTATTTGTAGGTATTTTATTTGTTATTATCTAAATATGTCATTGAAATTTCAGATACCTTTATCTCCCCTATCTCAAATAAATATTTTTGTGACGAAATTAAAGAAGGAACTACCTTATAAAGTAAAAATTAAAAATAGATCTCCTTAGGTTTGTTAAACTAATTATGATTATTATACGACGTGGAAGGGACATACTAGCAATTTTTTTTTTGTTCTATTTTAATTCCACTATATACTGTACTTAAATGTTGTATGTCCGTTTATCAATCATAAATTAGTTACCGCGCACGTATCACGTAAAGGGAGTTTCCGAGAGTAATGTAGGGTTTTAAATTAGTAAAGCACTAAAAAGTATACGTTTCAAAACAAGGATCCATTCATAACTTTTGCTTTATGCAACGGACACTTTTCTCTGTTTTTCCCTGAGATTGTCTGGGAGAAATTATACTTTGCGGCAGGTACGATTCGGGGCGGACTTTTTGACTGAATGACAAGCATATTTTAATATGTATATATTTTTTTTAAAACGTCTTTCTGATTGTTACTTATTGATGTAAATAAATAAATGCTTAACACTATATAATATACAAATTTAAATAATTTTAACTGGACTAGCCTTTAACAAAAAGTATTATACATAGAAATCTTCCCCGTGTACCAATTTAATTCCAATGGAAAAAATATTTTGGAGCATAAAGTAAAATCAATAAATAAATATTTTGTGACTTGCTAAGGTAAGGTAAACCTTTTGGCTGTGATAACAATAGAGTTACCCAATAAACAGAGAAGGAAGACAGTAATTATAATATATAGTGTCAGGTTACTAGACTTTTGCACATTGATGTCTACTTATTTTAATTCTGTCAGCTTTATCTACCCCAGTTGACGTCATTTAGGACGTAAAACTATAGCCAAAACATTTTAACTACTTTTTAGTATTTCGACTATTTCTTCTTCACTTCGTCAGATCTTTAGCATCCTTGGATGACCATTGACCCTTACATTCATATTACGTGTAAGAGAAAAAAGCGGGAACGCGAAAGATGAACATAAAGAAGCTCTATATACCGCGAAAGTAATTAATACGTGACATTATGTCTTTATCGATGAAATATCATTATGACTTATGACATAAAAAGTATTAATTATATTTACTTACATGCTACTGCACCCATAATAAAAAAAATCACAGCGTACTACGTCAGCACGTCACGCGATCGCGAAATCATGCGCAGGAATGAATGAATGAATGACTCGTAACGTTTTACCGCAAATGATAACGAGATATGCACTTCCTGCGATATAATATATTAATCTGTGGTGATATTGCACAGTTTGATTAGCTCATTGCTTGTACGTAGAATTATGATTGGTCTGATTATTAATATAATTAAATGATAATGTTAATGTTATTTATTAGCGTAACGATATAATCTGATATTATTTTAATTAAATTGAAAGATACGAGTACTTGACTTATGGTCCTATGTCGTATCTGGGGCAGAGGGCGTCCATAAAGACTCTCCATCTCGATATGTCTTGAGCTAAGGTCTTGCCGATTTTCCTAATTTCATCGAGCACGGTACGTCGTCAGAGGTGCAATTTTTTAAACGCGGAGTCATTAAACGAACGATTTTTTATATGGAAAAACCATTCGTTTACCTAAACGAATGGTTTTTCCATATAAAAAATCGTCTCCGACTCCGCGTTTCAAAAATAGCACTTCAGGTCTGTTTGGGGCGATCGAGTTTATGCTTTTCTTGGAGATTCCACTCCAAGGCCATTTTAGGTATTTGCTCTGGGCCTCTTCGGAGAGTGTGGCCAATCCAATTCTATATGCGGCGTGTTATCTTATATAGGCCAGCCTTCTGGTCACGGAAAACTTCAATAAGTTTCCTTGAGATAGCGCCGTAAAATTCGTGAGCTGATGGCCCCTACGGTCCTAAACTTTTAACCCTAATCGGCTCAAATATGTAGTAATTTCCGATACTTTCATATTTGCGTCCTTTGAGGTTTACAGCTGATGAGGCTGCTGAGCCCGTTTTTACTTACTTTTCATATTTCGATACGTGTTGTTCAGTATCACGAACTGAATTCACCTTTAAAATAGTTTCAGTATATTTTGTTAGACGTTATTATATTGTATTTGTTATAAAATATAGTATCTTTGAGTTAGTATCCCATAAAACAAGTCTCGAACTTACTTTGGCTAGCTCAATAATTAGTGTAATTATATTTATTGGTGTTATGACTTCATGTGTTTTGAGAGGCATTGGTCGTTTGCGTACTGAATACAAATTGGCGAGAGACGAGGAAACCTTTTATCCAGCAGTGACGTCATTTATAAAGAAAATGATACACTAGTCTTAACAACATTTTTAATCCCACTTTATTGTCTTTTCAAGCTTAAAATATGACATATTATTCCACATAACCACAATTTAAATCTATTGCAGTTATTACCCTTTTGTACTATTATTGACTTGAATTAAGTGTTGTGCCACCTTCATGAGACGTAACAAATGAAGGTTTATTAGAAAACCATGTCTCATAAATATTAATAAGACAGCGTAGGTTTTATTGTTGTAATTAGTTAGGTACGTCGTTTTTAGGCTTTATAGTTTATTGAAATTATGTGTTTTATTATTAACCGACTACGGTGAAGCCAAAAGGAGGGTTTCCAATAAGTTTTGCCGCAACGTATGTCTCTCCCTCTCTCTCTCTCATCTCAGCGTATTCCCAGTTGCATCCTCAGCTGTAAAGCTGTGAAGCCCGGGGTTTTTCTTTTTCCTCTCCACTTCGCACAGTCCTTGGTTGTAAGACTATTGGCACGCATATCTTCCTTGACGTTTCATATATATTTTGATTTGGCTTTATTTTACGACCAGCCGCCTGCCTGACGTCAACCCTCCTTAGGAATGCTATTGTAGCACAAGATTGTAGTGCTATTTTTCTTTTAGTTGCCTCTTACGATATCCACAGGAAGAGATGGAGTGGTATTCTAACCTGGAACCTCACGAGTGCGGGTGAGGTTTTCCTGCTGTGTATGTATGATGTTTATCTGTTTCCTCGTATTTTAAAGATATCCACGATACCGGTACAAATGGGGCATCGTTGGAAGCGTCTTTGCTGTACCTCTTAACTTCACAATACCAATTAAATATGGCGACTCTATAGACCTAAAAGTATGTAACTATAAAATTTAAATATAGTTAAATCGAATCATATCGTGTAGGGTATCAAATGAAAGAGATTAATTAGTACATTCCAAAATCATATACGTTAGCTACAAGATACTTCTGCATGCTGTGCTTTCATTCACTGGATAAACGAATATTTCAGCAAGAATCATTGCGTAGTCGGGATTTTGTTTACTTTTGTGTTTTGTTAAACTACTTATATCTTGTGAATGAATATAATTAATCACGTCGAATAAGTTCTTACTTCCGGTGGATGACGTAATTGGTAGATGTAAGTACTTAAATCTGCACATCTATTTTATATCTACTATCTAATTTTTTTAATCAAAAGTTCACTAGTCCATCTATAGATAAAAATAATTGTGTGTATTTCATTTCATTTGCGTAATTTTTCACCGCGTGATTGTTAACTGATATAATTAGATTAAAAATATTTTATTCATAAAAAAATAAGATTAGTGATAAGATTGATAAGCGTTGATAGGAAATACATTAAATAAAATGATCTTTTAAAATTCATTGATATGGCATTTTTGTATCAAACTGAATTTTGACAAAATTTTAATATACATTGACTGCTCAATTTATCTCATTTCATTCAATTTTCGTGTGGTTTTCGGCAGAGTAGAATAGGACCACTCCAAGTCTTCCCGTGGATGTCGTGGAAGGTGACTTAGGAAATACAAGCTAAACAAAGCTTATTAACATCAATGAGACCTCTCCAACCCGTCTGGCCAGCGAGGAGAGTGTAGGCCAAGTCCTCTGGCTGCTCTGGTAAATTATGGCTCTGGTAGTACAGAGAGGGTCGTGCTCCTGTAGTGGAGACAAAAAGACCTGATGATGATGATGATTCTTTTTTCACCATCACGCAAAGATTGGTTTTTGGGTCTTACAACCCTGGGCTCGGTCTACCCCGTCAGAGATAAAGACGTAAAATGTACTTGTATAACGTTTTGGTAAATAAACAACTGTAATTAAAAAAGCTTATTTTTTATTTTAAATCCATATATCCGGGCATAAATTAATAAAATAAACTGACTTTATCTGGCTCAAAAGATAAGAATTGCCATTCAACGTGGCAATGCTGCCGGCCTTCTGCCAGTCACATTACCACGGGGCAGCGATTTGCCAGGGCTTTTTTATTTATGAATTATTTAAGTTTTTCGTTTAGTTTTAGTTCGCTAGTTAGTTGTAGATTTTACCAGATTGAAAAGAATGCAACATGGAATGCGTTTAGATTCTGTTTTTAAACCTGCTAGAGGCATCTCACATATCTTGATAACCGACGAGATCAACAACTTAACGTGCTTTTCGAAGTATGGAGGAGCTCGGGAAATATGCTCCTCATCCAAAAGCGGACCAAGCCCGGAGTCACTTTACTTGCGAAAGCGCTAGTAACGCGTACTCCCACCGAGTCATCGAGCACCTTACGTGTTAAGATGAAAAAGAACAACTGATTTGTACTTTGACAGCCCTTAATAGATACCGACGCAAACACAACAATTGTTCATAATTATTCAATTGCTCAGGTCGTGGCATTAACTCGACCCTACATGTAATATGGTTACATTCATTTTAACAGTTCCAAGAAACGCAGACATGTGTTTATCGCAAATATATTTAATTATAGTTGCAGTTAGGGTGCGTGTACACTTAGAGCGTTCGCTTGTTGACCGAGCGAGCGCGAAGCTTCTCCGTATCAGGTTTGCCGTGTGGTCACCGGCAGAGTAGTAAAGGGCCACTCCAAGTCCTCCCGTGGATGTCGTAGAAGGCGACTTAGGAAATACAAGATAAACAAAGCTTATAAACATCATTGAGACCTCTCCAACACGACTGGCCAGCGAGAAGAGTGTAGACCAAGTATGGCTCTGGTAGTACAGAGAGGGTTGTGCTCCTGCAGTGGAGACAAAAAGATATGATGATGATGTTGATGATGATGATGATCAGGTTCGGCAAAAATTTGTTCGTGTTTGTCCGGCTGTCTGCTGCTTGGAAGTTCACAAGTTGCATTTCTCAACTGATTGAAAATTTGTGAGTAGATTCGATAATATAAATGAATTGATAGACATTCATGTCGATTCAAGTTTTGGAAAAATTTCAAAATAGCGTAGGCAAAATATTACTTATCTTCTTTACAGCCATCTCAGTCCAGGCCTGAACTAAAGGTATCTCTTAATTTATAAACTAAAAGTGCTTAGAACATTAAAGAGTGCATAATTAAGTTACCAGTACCTGGGCGACCGAGCTTTGCTCGGTTACATCTCAAACATTAACTAATTTTTTTTAAACTTGTCTAAAAACAATGCAAAATAAAAAAAATATAAACTTAAACATAAAAAAAAAACAAAAGTAAGTCACCGAGTGGGATTCGAACCCGTAACACTCTTTCTAGCGGTCGCTATCCTTAACCACTGAGCTAAATCAAGGCGGTCGCGGCGCGACGAAATTAGTGACCATATTCTGCGTGGAAAGAAAAACGCATGAAAACTCGAAAACACGCGTTTTCCCAAACATAAAACTAATCTAGATCGATTATTTACCCCCGAAAACCCCGAAATACAAATTTTCAGCGAAATTGTTAGAGCCGTTTTCGAGATCACAGAAATTTATAAATAAATATATATATATACATACATAAATACAAGAATTGCTCGTTTAAAGGTATAAGATAAGAATGTGAATGTATGTAATATTATTTAAAAAGCAGTAAAATATTAAAGGTTGCTCTTTTCTACCTCTAAATTGTTTTAAATTGCTTTGTGTTACTTCTCACCCTGGAATATTCATATCCTCGTAAGTACGATCAGTTCAAGATGGGCGATAATTTTCGCCTTAAGGCAAATGGAAGTTACAAACATGTTATCTTTTTACCGCGTTTTTGCTACGGCAAAGAAAGAATTTACGGCAAAAAGGAAACAAAAGAGCTTTTTACTGTAATAGGTGATAAGTTTTTACTGTAATTATTTGAAACACATTTTTTGTCTTTTAACATTTATGCAAATGCTTTTTTTGTTTCATAAATTACAACTCTATATACAACGTCTAACAAACTATACTTAAACTATTTTAAGGCTAGATTCTCCAAGGGACATATACACTTATACCGAAACACCCCAACGAACGAAAACCTAGGCGTAGATGGCGTGACGACTTAGAAGCTTACTCAAAGGACTGGCAGGCAAAAGCGCAGACAGAGGGAAATGGAAAGCAGAGAGGAAGACCTTTGCCCAACAATGGGATCTAGCGAGCTCTAAATAAATACCTAAATAATAAGTTGTTCAGTATTATGGACTAAATTCAGCCTTTAAATAATTTCAGTACCTATATTTTGTTACACCCTGATTACGCCTCTAGTTATTATGACAAGAATTACATTTTACATTAATGTATTCAAATATTTATTGAGTTATCCTATTGTTCTCAGTTATTCGAACAACTCATTCCAGAACCGATTACGTCCAAAGTTAGTTTCACGCGCGGTTTCCAACGCTAGACAAAAACACGTCCTCACTTCCCCCGCGCCAATGGATAAATTAACAAATCGCCATCATTTACATCGTAAATTATGCCGTAATAACACAGCAGCTTATCTGAACCTAAGACATCTACGACCTACAACATTATATTACCACTCACAAAAACAATTCTCAAACTTACCACCTTTAAAATAGAGTCGAAAAATTTCAATCCAACGGCAATAAAAATCTGCATCTCATGTAATAAAACAAAGGGAATGATATAGAGTTAATTACGGTCAGAAATTTAATTAGGCCTAATCAAATAACGTAATCTTTTTATGGGTTTTTGTTCGCGCGAAACAGTTTCATTGTAATTTTTTTGCGTCCGGCGTAATTATGTTTTTGCGTTCGGCAAGTAATTGAATCGAGTCTATATAATTTGTCGTGTAATATTGGAACACGTAATTCATAACTTTTTTATTGGTGACATTATCGCCTGCCATTTTCGTGTGCCTATAAAAATATAAATTTGCGAATAATTAACTACTACAAGCCCACCTAAGCTTAATTTATTCGTTACTTTTTGCGGAACTATTATATTTATGTAGGTACATGAATTAGTTATGTAGAAAAAATGAATTAGTACATTAATATGTTTTCAATTCTTTCAAAAGCGACTTTTATTAGAAATTAAATTATTTACGTAGTTAAAATTAAAAGTTTAATACATATTCAATGTTGAATATTTTTACTAAGTAACAAAGAAATGGCTTTATCGCATATCTACAAGTTAGTTATGCGTCCGTTATTTTGATATTTAACAAATAATGGTTACAAATCAACTATTTTATAGTATTTTATGTACCAAATAATGAAATATTTCGCGTAGACTTGTAGTAAATAATGTTTTTATTTTGCTATAGTTAAGTATAATAGTTTAATGTTAACGCTACGAAGCGCTACCAACATCTACGAAGATTTTTAGACCAGCAGCTAGTACATATGCGTTTTTTGTATTATATTAGTTAATAAATAGATACGTATCTATTACCTTATTATGCATGGTAAAATTTATAATGTTCGTGATTTAAAATGTTACAAGTTGGCTTGCTACACTTGCACCCCTATTCCAATTTCTCAACATGTTCCAAAGGCAAACTGATAGATAATGCATTAGCATTAAGTTTGACCCATTGTAATCAATCCATCATAAGATTGTGTTTAATAAACTTAAATACATAAATATCGAGTGCAATTAATTTTAAAGAAAATTGAAAGATAGTGTCTCCGTTTTTCGGCGAAATCGTGAGTAATTTTAATTAGGTATTGAAAATCTGGGGGCACGGCAGTGCCCCCACCAAGTCGAGCAAAAAAGCGTCACGGCCGTACCATCCTTTTCTCGAAGCAATTCAGACCATTTTCGACCCCCTGTAACTTCGTTGTGGATAAAACTAGAAGACTGAAATTTTCAGTAACCATGCAGGCATTGTAAAGACACGGTATATTTCAAATTTCATTCAATTTGAACCAGTATTTTAAGAATTATAACGGGTCAAATTTCTTAATTTTGTCACTCACTGACTCACCGATCATCAAAATTCTAAGGCACTTCTAGCAGACCTAGAAGCTTCAAATTTGGAATATAAGTAGTGTTTGGTGTATGAATCAAGGAAAAACTAAAAAATCTAGAAAAGACCGCAAAGAAAATTAAGCCCATACAGCCAAGTCTTCAGTTAAATTTTTCAATATTGGCTTTATTCGTAACGATGTTTTACGGCAGTTATTATTATTGCGTGCGAAGCCGCGGGTTTAAGCTAGTCCCATATAAATATAGGCGCATGGTAGTGCCCCTGCCAAATCGAGCAAAAAATGGGTATTCCCGTCATGAAAACACGTGTAAATTAAATTATTTAATGCAAAAAACGTACCTACGTGCGTATTCGTACTTATTACGAGTGCGTAAGGTTGTAAATTAATTATTATACCACGCGCTGCGATGCTAGCGAGTGAGCGCGGGCCGTTACTACGCGCTGCGCGGTGCGATATACATATATACAATAAGTAGAAGGTACCGAAAAGGAAAAAAGTAGAACTGTCTACAAAATACAAAAAGAAATGAGATCCCATCAAAAACAATACTTGTCAAAAAAACCAAGTCTCGCAACTCAGTTGTTCTGCGGTAAAAAGTTGTGAGATCCATGTAATACCAAGTCGGTTATTAATTTATTCAGTCTCTACTTAAGCGACTTTCTGTCTTAATACGTCTAGTCTCTAAGACCACGATCGTGGTCCATAACAATTGAAAATCAATTGTGTCTGGAATCTCCGTACTCGAAGCATTAAGTTGTTACGTAATAATTAACAGCATTTTATAGTGACGCATATCAATATTAAAATTCTTTAATGTTTTATATAAATATATTAAGACTTGGCCATCGCCTGAAAACACGTGTAAATTCAATCGCCTGAAAACACATGTAAATTCAATTATTTAGTGCGATGGCCAAGTCTTGATATATTTATATAAAACATTAAAGAATTTTAATATTGATATGCGTCACTATAAGATGCTGTTAATTATTACGTAACAACTTAATGCTTCGAGTACGGAGATTCCAGACACAATTGATTTTCAATTGTTATGGACCACGATCGTAGTCTTAGAGACTGGACGTATTAAGACAGAAAGTCGCTTAAGTAGAGACTGAATAAATTAATAACCGACTTGGTATTACATGGATCTCACAACTTTTTACCGCAGAACAACTGAGTTGCGAGACTTGGTTTTTTTGACAAGTATTGTTTTTGATGGGATTGTATTTTACACCATAATTATTTGACACCTCTCTTATAGTATAGCTCATCTGTATAAAAGATAAGAATCCCTGGGTACTAATTGAACGGTAGCGATATTATCCCGCAGTTTATTTACTCGTATGTGCCTACGGTATTTTTTGTTTGCCGTCATTTGTCTTCAGAGTAGAGGCCAGAGGCCTTAAGTCCAACAGTGATGTTGGCTGTTAAGAAGAAGAAAAAGATATTAAAGTTTATTTTATTTACTTTTTCTATGCAGTGAGATTAACACCACGCGAATTAGCTCATTGACTTGGCAGTGGGCGCGGTTCTTCGCTGCGGTAACCGATGGCCAATGGGGCAGAAAGGTTTTCGAATGGCAGCCACGTACTGGCAAGTGCAGTGTAGGACATGCTAGATGGTCAGACGACCTGTGCAAGGTTGCAGGAAGGCGCTTCATTTTAGAAATCCTTAGGGGAGCCCTATGTCCAGCAGTGGACTTCCTGTGGCTGATATGATGATGATGCAGTGAGAAAGAAGAGAGTTAAAGTCGTGAATGCTGCTCATTTGTTTTTTAAAAACGTTTGTTTGTAACGGAATCTTCAAACGCAATTTTTAGCCACTTCAAACCTTGAACGAAAATTGATTTGAAAATTTGCACACCCATCAAAGGCTGATGACAATAAAGCACGTAAAGTGGTTTTTTAAAGATTTTTTAAATAGATTTCAATTATTAAATATTATTAGTTTAGAGCCAATGATTATGGCGGACTGTACACAATTTCACAAAACTGGACAAATAACGAATCGACAGGTGTAATACAGGAATAATGTAGGGTCATTTTTTAAACTTCATATTATCGCTATAAATCTATAATTACAACAAAAAGTGGCAGTGCTTGTTTGCTTGTTTATTCAGGGTTAGGTAGGTACTTCCAGACACATGCATCAGTCATTTCAGAATGACAAATGGTTTTGCAATAAAACAATGAACCTTTTTTTTACTTAGAGTCCGTCCTATTTAATGTTAATCATTATAAACTTTTTACACCGGGGTAAAGATTTTTTTTATACCAGGGTAAAGAGAAACGATCAAATAAAAGATAAAAATCACACTATTCGTAATATTATAAAAGCCAAAGTTTGTGAATGTGTGTGTTGTGTGTATGTTTGTTACTTCTTCACGCCCAAACAGCTGACTTTGATAAAATTTGGTATGCAGGAAGCTGACACCTTGGATTAACACATAGGCTACTTAAGGCCCGGGTAACACCGCGGAGCGCAGCTAGTAGTACATTCATAAAATGAAAACATTTATGGAGGTTAAAAACTTAGTAAAAGAAAGACACATATGGAAATCCCTCCACCTACAAGAGTACCTAGCTTTTAAAAATGCCACATAATAAATAAAAATAAAAATTTATTTATTGCTTGTTTATTGTATTGACATTTCGTAACTCTATTTACAAATTCAGACATAGCCGATCACACTCAGCTTTCGTGATAGTGGGCAATTACACTTAACGATAATTTTTATTGGCAACGAGGCTGCACGACAAAGACGGCATTTGTAATTTAAAGAGCTCATAGATGATATAACCAATGGACTACAAAAAACATTTCGCAGGTGTAAGAATGCAGTAAAAACTTGCGTGTGAAAACTGCCTTAAAGCAAGGCCGTATCTATCTAAGGTCTGTTTTGGCTGTAGCCCAGGGCTTCGTGGATACAGAAGGCCCCCAGCCTACATTAAAAACAGTAAACAATATTTTGAAGAAAAACATCATCCATATCAGCCACACGAAGTCTACTGCTGGACATAGGCCTCCCGAAAAGAAAACATATCTAAAATTAAAAAAAGGGATCATAACTCTTTTACAGAGTAAGTCAAAACAAAACCATTATTACATTAATGAAAACATAATTATAACGTGCTTTTGACAAAATAGCAATTAGTCGAGTAATTAGGATAGCCCTTAAGTAGTTTTAGCCCAGAGCCTCACAATTTCACAATCCACCTCTGCAACCTATATAAATATGTAGTTAGAATCAACACAAAAATACTTTAAGGGGAGGCTTTACTTATGAAGATCTTTTAATATGGGAGAACGTATATACGTGAGTAGCTCAGTTGCTAAATAGTACGCATTGCTGACGCTTTTTTTTTGTTTTAAAGTTAAACATCCTCATGATGTGATTTGCACTTGGATGAGCACAAGTGACACTGACAAATTTCCAGCTCCTACGTGCTAAAAGGCACGATAAGCCGCTGGTCCCGGTTATTTCTTTAAGTAACTTGAAAAATCCGAAACCTGTGTTGGCCACCTACGCGAAAAATAAACAGACAATACAAGGGAATGTTGGAACTCGAAAAATAAGTGTTGGAACGCGATATACGTATGCGTGCAAAATTTCAGCTCAGTCGGAAACCGGGATGTGGGTCAAATTTAACTTATTATGTATTACAGGCAGACAGACAGACAGCGGGACAGGTGAAACTAAATAAAAGGTTTAAAAAACTGGCACTCATTTAGTGTCTACCGATTAAGCTGTCATTGTCTGTACAGCTCTCACGGTATTGTAAATACACCAATTGTTTATACAATATCCTTTTTTATTAAGTACAAATATTTTAAGGGGTGATTCAGTCCATCATTTTGAACAACTTTTCCCAATAAATATATATCGAAATACGAAAAATATTTTTTCGGTTTTCATACAAATCGAAGTAGTCACGTGATATCATTACTATGAAAAATGAAAATTTTCTTTTCGTATTTCGATATACATTTATTGGGAAAAGTTGTTCACTATCATGGACTGAATCACCCCTTAAAATATTTGTACTTAATAAAAAAGGACATTGTATTGACAGGAATATAAGTTGCTTCGAACTTAAACCGTTATGGAGGGACAGTTTACCCCATTAAAGGTGAAAATTCCCGGTTCAAGGTGCGTAAGTTTATTTAGCTACTGTAGAAAAATGAGGTTAATATAAACTTTATAAAACTGTTTTTATGTAACAGTAGACCCCTTGAATAATAAGTATCATGACAGTTTCAAGCTAGTAGTGATGCCATGTGGTTTCCAGCAGAGTAGAATAGGGCCACTCCAAGTCCTCCCGTGGATGTCGTAAAAGGCGACTAAGGAAATACAAGCTAAACAAAGCTTATAAACATCAATGAGACCTTTCCAACCCGTCTGGCCAGCGTGGAGAGTGTAGGATAAGTCCTCTGGCTGCTCTGGCTAAGTATGGCTCTGTTAGTACAGAGAGGGACGTGCTCCTGCAGTGAGGACCAAAAGACCTGATGATGATGATGAAGCTAGTAGTGCCATCGCATTTATCAAAAGAATTTTGAAATCATTGTAAAATTCACTAACTTTTCATTTATTTGTAATATTCTTCATTTAGTGTAAAGTTATTTTTTATTAATTTAACTTATTATGCTCAAGTAAAGTTAAGTTGGTCGAATGACCAAATAAGTAACCACATCAACGCTTAATTTCGCCAAAGAATATAAACCTGAGCCAATTTAACCCTTCACAAGGAAATGTCAGTCGGCGACTCAGAAAACCAGCTACAGATACACCTGGCTGTAGGGTTAACACCTGAGATTTTCGACAGAAAAAATACCTAGGCATATATAAAGGTTTAAAAAAAACACGAGTGTACTAGGAATGTTTTAATTGTATGCTTTTTTTCTTACACGTTGTGACGACAACTTGCAACGTTTAAAAATTTAAAGGTTTTTTTCATTCGTTTTCCATACTGTAGGTAGGATTCCTAAATAAAATACTTTCGGGGTATGAGCTGCCGCCGTTTGAAATAAATCATTTGAAGGAAACGGAGATATCATTAAAATTGTGTCTTGACCAAGTGGTAGATACCCCTATTTTTTAACTTTTTTATTAAGGTTAACTATTTTATTCATAGTTTAAAGGCGGGAAAACAAATAAAAGTAAGAATCGTCAAAATCGGTTCACAAGTGGCGAAGATATCGCGTAGAATACATAAAAAATCATCCTTCTTTTTTGAAGCCAGTTCAAAAATGATGATTTCATTATAAAATTGTCAAAAAAAAAACATTGACATTGACCGATTATAATAATTATGTCTTTACTGACAATGAAAGGTTTTTTTTATAACAATGTGCAAGCCCTATTTCTGCCGATGGGTACTTTTGAGTGTATTAGAGAGGAAACAGAAGAACAGCTTTTGAATTTTTCTACTTTTGTATTATATTTACAAAAATCGGCTCATGTGTCTTTGGGTATGAATTTACTTAGTGCAGTTCTATCAAATAATAGAGTCCCAAAAAAAATAAACCTATCTTAAGTGTGAATTCAGTCCTTTAGTCTAAACTACTTTTCCAAAAGAACATTTATCTAAATATGAAAAATTAGTTTACCTATAGACAGGGAAAGCAAAAAAAATTTTCATTTTTCGACACAACTTTTTACGTTCCTTAGGAAAAGTTGTTCAGTAGTTTTACTTTTCAGTATATTTTGTTTGATGTTATATTTCAATGTGTCAAAAACTATATCTTAGTTTTTAAACACAAATACCCTCAGCCTCGGTCAATTTTAACATTACAAAAAGAGTATGGTTGACGTGTCGCATCTGTTACTTCCTAATTTCGTTTGGAGCAACTATAAATTACTGAGACGTTGGCTTCCCGTGCGGGTACTAATTGCTAACAAATATCGCCCTTCGCGCCTGCGCACCGCTACACCCGTAATTATAAGCCGGTGTAAGTGCACCTTTGAGTAGACATTAGATGTGAACAGGGCCTTACAATGCTGCACCCATTCGCTTAGCGACTTAGTCACTAGTCAATATAGGCAATTTGGAATTCATGTTTCCCCCGTCACACTTGCCAATGAGAACGTCGTTCTAAAAGTATTTTTTCAGTAGGTACAAATACGTAAATTATAAATTCCATTCCATGATTACATTCCTCAAGAAAAATATATGGCGAATTAGAAAAATCCACGAAGGTACAATGCAACCGTGTGGGTAATTTAATTATTAGTAGGGTATTGGCCTTTTCGGCTTTTTGGCTTTTAGGCCTTTTTTTACATTTTTGTTGTAAAATGTAACAAGTATCAAGTAGTATCATCTGGCTTTAATAAAAAAGGAACTGAAATAAAGTATAACTTCTTAGATCTATCTATTCTTCCTCTCATATAACATGTAATAAATCCCTCTTCAAGGAAAACATTTCCTATTAACGTAGATATTTCCAATAAAGATAAAAACACTGGGCTGTTTGAGCACAACATAGGACTTTTTGTGGCCACTACAATGGTAGCTAGCTAGCTATTGGGAATTGGTTTTGAACTTTTTGAGACTAATGGGCGTGATACCTTTAAAAGTGTGCCTCTAGGCTGCAACTGTCTTTTCATGCTATCTACTTTGTTACAAAGTATCTAATAAATGTCATCTTGGGGAAGGTCTACGCATCATTCGCTTTGTAAGTACTTACTTGGAATGAAACATTTACAAAGATATGATTAAGTACATGTAAATTTATCGATAAAAGAAATATTAATCGTGAAAATATATAAGGAGGTGAAGAACTTAGCGAAAGAAAGAGAGATATGGAAAGCAATCCACAGACAAGAGCCCAGCTCTTAATATAAGAAGAAGAAATGTTTCGTGAGCTTTATTTTTAGACTTTATACATTTTTTGAGTCCTTATGCTAATGGGACAGACAGAGTATTTTGGGCAGTGCGGCTCTAAGCAGTCAGACCCAAAGGCCTCCTGCAGAATTTATGCCAATTTTATCTTAGTAGTAAAACAACTCTTTTTGAGAAACCTTGAAATACAAAAGAAAATCCAAAAAGCAGCAAAGAAAAACGAGTAGATTTATATAAACGTTCCATTAAATGTTTTTCAGTGTCCACCGCGTACGCTGTCACTGGGAGGAATTCCTTCCGACTTCAATTGTTTTACTATTGTGTCTGGTATTGGCGCCTCTCAATGAGTAGAGTTGCCTCGCCTCTCAACGAGTTATTGACTAACAGTCAGTTATATTATATTCATAGTAAGTTAGTAGCCAATTTGGGGAGTGCAGAATTTTTATGACAAATAAATATCAGCGTAATCAGTAGCATAACAAAAATTCTTTGACTATTAAATTGAATGATATTGACTTACAGTCATATTCATAAAAATCTTCTCAATTTTATTCAGAGTAAGTTAGTAGCCAATTTGGGGAGTGCAGAGTTTTTATGAAAAATAAATATCCAAATAAATAAAAAAACCCTTCGACTATTAAATTGTATGAGTAAACAAGGATAACATGTTCGTGATACATCATTCCGCGAAAATTGTTCAATCAAGTTCACAACTGTGTCAATATGCGAGTCGAGTCACTCAAGTTTCATTCCTTATCGGTCGCACTTATGCGTCAGATTGTTGAGCGAAATAAATCTTAGAAGTATTGGCGATTCGTCTATACTGGTCTGAGAGAAAGGAAAAAATGGAGAAGTTGTCATCTGAATCTCTTATCACATAATAATATCCGATCGAGAGAATAAGCAAGACTTTATTTCGACTTATGTTTTGTCGCCAGGCTTTTCGTACCGACTTGATTTCTTAATGTAAACTATTTTTTCAAATGGCTATGCAAGTTTCCTGGGTCAAAAATAAATTATTTGGTACTGTAAATAGAATAAAACGTCAGTAAATAATGTCCTTTGCCATTGATTATAACCATTTTTAACGAGATTTTTGATTTATTATTGCGGGAAAACTGATATTAAGAGCGCTATAATAACTCGAAAACAAGAAGAAAATATGAGGTCGTATTCGTCATTTCATACAAATCCCAAAAAAAATATTTGATAAGACGTGTAGAAAAAAGTATCTTATTTGAGTTGTTGAAAACTGCCTTATTAAGTAAAATCTATTCTAGAAAAATACATCAATAGTTGCTGCAGCTAGCAACCCATTACTCTTATGATTTCTTTTCTACCTTTTCGTACGGCGTATCGTTGAGTCTTCTTAGAGTCGTAAGACCCGAAATGCTCAATAAGTCCCATTTGGGATAAAGGCGTGTTAGTGATATGTATGTATTTGAAAAGAACGTAAAACTAATGAGTGTTAGAGATAGAAGAGAGTTGATAGCGTGAGTTCTAGTACTTAATCTTGCAGTAATACGAGACGCCGGTAGAAACAAGTTGCATTTACATGCATTCCTGAGCCTGCACGGTTGTAACAGCTGGTTAAAACAAACATCGGTCGAGGCAGGAAATATTGACATGTTTGAAAAATATAATATAATGTAGATATCATCATTTTAAATAAACATCTCACTTTTTACTTCTGTACTTCACTTTGTTATTGAACAATGGAATCAATTAATTTTATACTTCAATCTTCATCTTTTTCATCAGTTCAACTTAAAAAAAATTACAAAATAATCAATATCACCATACGTAACGTGTAACTAAAATATATCTTGAGGAATTCCCTCGGTTTCTCGAGGATTCCATCTTTAGATTCTCACCAGGAACTTCTTTCAAATAAAAAAGATTCGATTACTATTTACGATAATTTGCTAGGCAAATTGAAAAACCCTTACTGTCAAGAATGCCATCTTGTGATGAGTAGCGGTACTACCGATACCATTTGATATCAGTAGCGCCACCTATTTTTTGCTAGCAAAAACCATGAATTTCAACCGTTAAACCCCAATAACTTTTAAATGGCAGAACCGATTTTATCAAATATAGCTAAGAACCACCGCAAGGGAACTTGCTTTTATATAACAAAATCGAACCGAATTCAGTCCCTCGTGCCGGGTGTTAAAAAACGGAGAAGTTATTGAAGAACACACTAATACCATAATAAACCTTCGAATTGAGAAGCTCTACCTTTTTTTTGCCGCATATCGTCTATTGAATTGATTCAGATTTACGTCCATTTCTTTCTTCTTCCTATTAGGTTTCACATTTTTAAAGAGAAACACCCTTTCAATTTTTTTTTTCTCCCAGATCTACGCGAATGTACCTCAGGTTGTGTAAAAGGTCGATTGCGTCCCAAGTAGACGCAACTATTAACATTACTGGAGCTTCAAATATGTGTCGCCTTGTAACAGACATTAATGCTATTCATAGAACATTGAATACTAACATGTAATCACGAATGCTAATTCAATCATCGCCAATTTGCAGCAATTTCTGACGCCAATACTTTTTATAATTAAGTATATTTATTAAACTTGTTAAGTATGCATTTGTTTTGACGTGACATAAGTATAGGTACTTATCTATATCTATACATATAATAAAATAAAACAGTAAAAAAAATATGTCTGTACACTGAATATATTTCTAAAAAAAAATTTTGGGCGATAAAGACATAGTAAAAGAGTAAGAGTTTTAAAAAGTGTCTGTCTGTTTGTCTGTTTGTAATAAACTTGGTATACGCTAATCTCCGGAAATACTGGACGGATTCAAGTAAAACTTATTTACGCTAATCTCCGGAAATACTGGACGGATTCAAGTAAAACTTATTTTGTTATTAAAGGGTATAATTGATTTTGGAAAATGGAACACCTGAAGTGGCAGGCTCTGGCTAGTTATGAATAAATCGTGTATGGATTATGGTTGTAAAGAAGAAGTCATCTTCATCCGAGCGCGTTCCCGCTTGCATCCTCAGCGGTACCGCTTCAGACGCTACCTAACATAATTAAGTGATATTGCCGTCTGATCTCCGCAGCACAAAGGGTGACCAGAACCAATCCTTGGATAAGTTTAAGCAAACGCTATGGCGTTTGGCATCGTCCTCGAAAACATCTATCTTTTTGAATAATCAGGTGATTCAATTAAGCCTGCAATATCCTAACTAGACTGAAAACCACTTTTCACAATGTATGCTGCCCAATGGGATTCGAACCCAAGACTTCTGGATCACAAGGCTACTTGAACACTGGACCACGGAGGCATAGTCATCCTACCCCTCATGTGCCATCTTTAATGTTTTTGGTAAACTAATCTTATACCTTTAAACGAGCAATTCTTGTATATTTATTTATTTATATATTTATAAATTTCTGTGATCTCGAAAACGGCTCTAACGTTTTCGCTGAAAATTGCTATATAGGGGTTTTCGGGGGTAAACAATCGATCAAGATTAGTCTTATGTTTGGGAAAACGCGTGTTTTCGAGTTTTCATGCGTTTTTCTTTCCACGCAGAGTATGGTCACTAATTTCGTCGCGCCGGCCGCCATCCGTTTAGCTCAGCGGTTTAAGATGCGGACCGCTAGAAAGAGTGTTACGGGTTCGAATCCCATTCGGTGACTTACTTTTGTTTTTTTTATGTTCAAGTTTATATATAATTTTTTATTTTGTATTGTTTTTAGACAAGTTTAAAAAAATGTAGTTAATGTTTGAGGTGTAACCGAGCAAAGCTCGGTCGCCCAGGTACTAAACTTCATATAAAACTAACGCACAATTATGAGATCTATCTCTCGCGTGTGATTCATTCTCATAATTCAACAAAAAACTATGATAATTGCAATTAAAAATTAAAGCAAGCTAATTGAACATTAAATTGATTGAAATTTTGCAGCGATGTCTTTTAAAATTTAGATACCGCATTGAGGTAAAGTCAATCATTTTTATGCAATACAAATCACTGGTGGCTCTCACATTGTAAGATGTTAATTTATTTAAGATGTGAAAGATTTAATCGTGTAGCGTTTATTAGAAAAGGACCAGGAACTGAATGGCCATGTTTCAGGTACAGATATCACTTTAATACATACAAAAAGCATATAGATACATTCATATATTTAAGGAAACGTACATATATTGGTATGTATTTCAAACGTCGACGTTGTATGTTATCATTTTCATCCATAGCCCTGGTTTTGAAATGCGAATCTTACGAAAACTCGCAGATTTTCAAAAATGAGAATTAACTAAGTAAAATACTCATCATAGTGTTAATTAACACTCATTTGCCGAGACATAGTTTTTCCATAGACCAATTTTTTTTAAATTACATTTATATGTATGAGTTTTACCGCTATAGGCAAGCATAGCATCTACTTTTCCCATAGACATAGATTTTTTTACGTCCCTTTATTATGTGTTTTCTCGCTACTGGCGCATCTACCGCTTCGTTAATCAATAAAAATACTTAATAGCAGAAATGATTCAGCGAATTAGTTTTTACAAATCAGCAGTATTTGCGGACTTGGCCATTCGCGTGCAGTGCACACCAGCTTCACTTTTCGCAATAAATACGATCTCATGACAGGCGCGTTTTTGTCCTAAATGGATTATACTTGGGGGGCCAAGCTTCGAATTTTTTTTATCAATTTCAATTTTATTCTCAAGGTGTTAAGGTCGAAATTAAATATTTTTATGGAGTATTTCTTGATGAAGGGATTTGTCAGTCGCGTATCAGTGCTTCATTTTGCCTTGTTTGTTTTGATCGACTTTAACTAATGCCTTTTGTGGTCCGGTAAGCGGATTATGAGGTTAGTGGAAATGCATGCAAGTGCCAATAACCTTATAATTTTTCGATAGCCGTGGAGTAACATACCTATATATTGCTTTTACTCGTAATTAGTATATTTGCGTGTAACAATAATTATTTTTATATCGATTATTTTAGTTTATAGTTTTATTTTAATTTAGTTAGGTTATTGAGTTTCTAGTTAAATTAGTTATGTTGTTTTTTGTTTTGTATTTATTTGCAGTGAATAAACCTTTATTTTCTGTTAAAAAAAACTGTAACTTGAAAAATGGTAAGAGAGTATATCCTATCCTACTTCCTACTAATATTATAAATGTGAAAGTGAGTTTGTATATTTGTTTGTTTGTTAACTCTTCACGCTTAAACCACTAAACCGATTTGAATAAAATTTGGTATGGATATAGTTTGAGACTTGAGGAAGGACATAGGGTACTCTTTATCCCGAAATTCCCACGGGGAGCGAAGCCCGCGGGTACAGCTAGTAATTCATAATTTGGTTTCTACAATAATAAGTAAGTACATATTTATTAGATACTTCATAACGATACAAGCAGTTATAAAAGTGGCACTGAGATTGCTAGGTCACCACTCTGCTAGACTTGTCTGCCTCCACTGCTATAAATCTAAAATTTGCATAATTCATTCAACTGAGATGTTGAATATTACTGTTATAAAGAATTTCTTGCATTGATTAGTAAGTACATGTTAAAGGTTAGTACTGTATTTACTTGTTTTAGGGGCATATAAAGAAGTAGAAACAAAAATTCAGGGGTAAAAATTAAATTAAATCCTAAAATCTTTAAGAGTGGTTTGCACCCGTAACGTCTCATGTCTCGAAGTCCGGGGACTTTTGTAAATTTAGTCGGGTCTCGTCTCGAGACAGAATCTACCAAGACTTCTGAAGACGGAGTTAACGCTGTAGCAATTTCTTTCAGTCAATCTTAGGATAAGGTTATGATATTGCTGCATAATAGTAGGTAATAATTTGTTTATTCTCCTTTCAGTTCATTAATTTACTACGATCGTAAACTGCTTCCGTCATTTTTTTAAAAGTAAAAACTTCTTTACGCCCTTTAGGTATGCACGGTAAGCATTTTTTGAGTTGGGAAAAACCCATTGAAATTGCGACACCGTTACCGACACCAACGTTTCACTCCTATCGACACTCTCGGAGTGCCACTGTTTTTTTTTCTATATTTACCTTGTTATGTGAATGTTATATCGTTGCAGTATTATTAGTGGTTAAATCGCTTATAGCTGCAACTTGTGGCCGTCTCTGCG
Source organism: Acrobasis consociella (assembly GCA_963555685.1). Classification (NCBI taxonomy): domain Eukaryota; kingdom Metazoa; phylum Arthropoda; class Insecta; order Lepidoptera; family Pyralidae; genus Acrobasis; species Acrobasis consociella. Next base: position 5,562,004 of record OY743106.1, read on the forward strand.
GCTGTCTCAACTAGTCGCTTTAAAGAATCCGCTTGCAATTACACCAATCAATTATAATGGATAGGAAATTGCTTGTTTCCGCGCCCGCTTCGGGTGAACGTTGAGATTAAAATGGCGTCAAATCATAAGTGGCAGCGATTTAAAATAATAATAATAATGATCCGCGCTCTATTAACAATCAAATAGTGAGCGTGGACAAAAGCATGACGAATGGAAAAATATTATTGGTCCAGCGGTTAGATTATTAAAAAATATTGTACACGTATTTTTTCTTTTCTCTGAGAAACCAAAAATGACAAAGATACAGCGCACTGAAATTTCGCATGTCGTCACGGCTAGGTACGATTTTTGACGGCGCAAGCCCACTCCGGGTGAATTTTTACTTTTTAGGTAAACTGAAAAATACGGGTCCTTTTTTTTTGGATAATCTAAAAGACGGACTAATTACAATCATACTTTTCGGACCCTTTCGTCACCCCTATTGAGATTTCTGATAGAAAAATCCATGATGTTGTTAATACAAAAATATTGTAGAACTGACTCAGACCTTTTATATACTTACATGGTTTTTATATCTGTCACATTAGAACTATTAATAGTAAGCTGTCAACTTGTCAGACGTTTTCTTTTGAACTTGTTTGACGACTATGAAAAAACATTAATTTTAATATAAGCACTAGCAACTCTAAAATAGGAATTTACAAGTTCCGCAGGGCAGCGTCCTTCGACCAGTAGTTTTAATTCTTCGTGATATATTATCATTATCAGCATTCGTCAAAGTTAACGTTGCATATAAACATTACATATACTTGTCTTAAAAGCAAACCGGATATTTTAACAGCAAAATCTTGACAAAAAATACTGTTATTTAATCTCTTATGATGTCTCTTAGGTTTGATACTGTTTCAACCAGAAAATTGAAATATCTTAAATCGCTTTTGCTTATAAATTGACGGCCAATTCTCCCCGCACGCGACTAAAATGTACTATCACGATATTGGTTACCTCAGTTACCTGCATGTATGACAGCTAGTTACTGCAACACTTTGGATTGAAAGTGGTTACAAATGGAATGATCTCTTAATCAGTCGCTTCGACATTAGATAAGAGATAAGTTTGCTGGAATTTTAATGATTAAATGCAAAGTGACTGGGGGCATTTGCGATTGCAAGATTTTACGTGATCGGAATATATGAGTATGTTGGGTTGTTTAAGATAAGGGTGTATATACACTATAGGTTCTTATGGTTAATTATTGATTTATTGACCAGAGCTGGTTAATAATTTCTCAGTCATCGTTACCTTGAAATTAATTATTTTAATAATTTTCAGCCAAAATGGAGCTAAGACACAATATAAGAACCTAACGATATTTAGAACAAATTGTAGTTTCAAAGTACCAATAAGTATAATACGCAAAATCAAGAAAGTAAGAAAAATACTTAGTTACTTATGTGAAAATAGAAAAGTAATCGAACAAATTTATAAAATAAAAAAAAGTTTAAAAAATTAACATCCTACATTTACATTAATTCAATTATATTAAAACAAAATGTTCATAAAATAAAATAACTCGGGGCAAGTAAGCAACATTTCGACGATAAAGTTTAAAACATCTGCCAACATTATAATAACATTTACAAAGACATCCAACCAAATGAGTAACAATTATAGAAACGGCACAATTACAAAAGCACGAAGGCCTTTATTATGTGGAACCTCTTTTCTATTAGCTGCAGAATATGCAGTTATACCAAGAAGTGGTTTATTTAATTAAGCTAGGGTAGCAATCAACGTGCCTCCGTCGTGTACATCTACTGACAGGCTAAATATGTGTTTTTCAACACTGATATCAGAATACGTTGGGCATTAAAATGCCGTCCATACATTATTCCTTTTTCAATTGAATTACTCGTTCGATCCATGAAGTAAGAATGTTCTTGATTATTTTTGTAAGTGGACGTGAATTTATTGTTTTTTAGGAGTTAAGTTGTCTTTTACAATTTTAATCATAATGTTCGTTCCTTGTGTTATTTGTTCATCGACTAGTTTTTCATACAGTTCTATATCATAGCAATAAAAATAAAAAGTCAATTTAAAACATGTTCTCTCCATGTTTGTCAACTGTTTGCAATGACCCCCTGGCATGCCAACTGGTTTATTCCTTCAGATCAGTAAAATTGCCTTGATAATGGATACGTTTTAAATTATTCATATCGTCATCCCCATAAAACAGCCATAAAGTACCCTGATAAACATAAAGACATCTAATCGAATCTACATCAAGATGTGTATTACCATAATCACATTGAATCTCCATTGTGTCCTCTTATTACTGCGCAAGAAACCAAATGAACAGCTAATGAAGACAACGGAATAAACATGAGCAGCAGCCCGGTTCCTAAGAAGAACATAGATCCTGTTCTCAATGAGGAGAAACGGCAAGCCTGCCCATCATTGAAAAACATGACGTCAGTTCTTGCAACACTGTTTATAATCGCCTGTATCATCATATCACTTACGCGCTTATTAAAATTTGCCAGCCGACGCATAATAAACTCGTCGACCTATCAAATGTAATTTAGCAAATTAAGACCGACCACTTCGACTCAAGGTTGGAATTCCTCTGTCACTTCTTCGATTTCCTTCCCCGGTGAGCTGAAGCGACTCGGCTGAGAAGCCAGTGGTAATCAAGAAGCAAAAACACTGGCACAGTCGCTGCTCTCCCGGCGGTGGGTGACAAAAATGCAATTTTATGTTATGCCATACTAAAAACTCAATTCTGCATTGGAACGCGCTGCGGTATATAATGGAGAATGGGAGCACGCAAAAACAGTCCAGATCATCCCATAGCATAATTAGACACATGCTGCGTCCAGCTTTCATACAAATGTTATGAACCGATATCTTTTTACATCATCACGCTCAATTGCAGATCATTTCATGTCGCCCGCTGTTTTGATGTTTCTATCTGGTGATTACTTTTTCTCTGTACTATTTGTTTTTGCACTATTGTAATGATGATTGCGATTAGATTTGTATTTCTTATGATATTTTATGATGACATTTGTAAAGGATATACAACAGATTTGTTAATCAGAAAGTAGTAATATAATCTCAGGTGATTTAAACCCTGTTGTAATGACTTAACGCTACAAATAGATACTTATTGTAAAACAAATTTTATATATGATACTGAAAAAGACATGGACATAATATTTGCCAAATCAGTTATTAACAAATACATGAAGAATGCAGGCCGCTCTTGATCGGTCATTTTGGAAATCTTTGGGGAGTCCTATCCTATGTCCAGCAGTAGACGTTATGCGGCTGAAATGATGACTTATATAACACAAAACAAAATTTTGTCAAAGGAATATAATTATATCGATAAAAAAAAGTTCTTTTCAAAGAAATTCAGAAAAGTTTATTATTTAACTTTAATTTCTTTTTGTTAAATGCTCAACTAACAATGCTATCTGTTCTTCTTAATAAATTATCTTTAGTGAGAGATTTGTGCAAATTTTTAAATTATTGGAGTCGCCGAAAGTTATGAAACCTCCAAGGACTGTTTGTTCTTTTTCCAAGGGCCCAGTCATTTAGACTCAAGAATGTATAACATGGCGAAGCGTCCGCGACACAAAAAGAGATTCCATTTAATTATGGATGATTTTCAAAATCTGTGAACAATGCCAGTCATCCTTTGTCGTCTCACAGCCGGTTTCCAATAAAACTAATTTTATAATTTCTTATTGAAATGTTTTCGATGTCTGTAATAGCCTTCCAATTATTATTTCTTGCGGGACTTCCAAAGAAGTGGATTGGTTAATTAGATGCTCGAATGGAATTAATCAATCAGTGAGTATTAATCCAAAATCCACTTTTTGTTGATGATGCTTAATGATTTAATTCCAGTTATATTCTGTCTTGCTTACTTAAATTTGTATAATTGATTCGTAAGCGCTCTTACAGATGAGCGACGGTCACCGACGGTCGCAAAAGTTCGAGTGACACTTGTCAATCTGTCACAAACTGTCAAAACATGCCGCGTGGCCGTCTGTCGCCGATGGTCATTGACATATATCACGAGACTGTTTACGACGGTCGCCGACAGGTGTCGCATGCTGTCGCTCGTCTGTGAGAGCCCCAAGTCTGGTTGTTTGTTTTTCGTGTGTGAAGTGGCCAACACTAGTGTCAGATTTTTCAGGCTGCCTTAAGGCGTCTGACATAGCTTGATGACTGTCATATAATGCTGACCGCCGGGACCAACGGCTTATACGTCAAGGAGTTTAGGCAATATCAGTTTTGGGAGGCATGAATTCAATCCTCACAGGCGTGACTTGTACCTCTGAGTTTGTACTCATGTAGGAACGATCATTTTTAACTACCACCTCTTGCTTTCGATGAATAAAAATATCGCGAGGAAAGCTGCAAACTAGTTTACTAGTGAGTAATAGAGACTGTTGTCATTAGATGTCAAGAATTGAGCTAGGTCAGATGCCGTTAGGCTGCCCGAATCTGACACCGCTGTAACCTTTGCGTTCAGCGTGATGGGGGTCGTGTCCGTGGTTTGCGCTTTCGTAGTATTATAGTTCTCTGGACTGCCTCTGTGGTCTAGGTGGTCAAGGCGTTCGCTTTGTGATCAGGAGGTCGTGGATTCGAATCCCACTGGAAAGTATATTTAAGTTGTTTCCGGTCTGGTTACGATATTGCAGGCTTGATTATCCAAAAAAAAGATGATTCCGTGTTTCGGAAGGCACGTATAAACTGTAGGTTTCAAACGCCATCTTGCGTTTGATCATCAAACTACCCAAGGATGGGTTCTGATTTACTCTTTTTGTTGCGGAGGTTAGACGGCAGTTGTGTAAAAACCAGTAAGTAACCTCGTCAAATCTCTTGGTTAGATAGCGGACCCCGGGCTTTGAAGTATTACTGCTGAGGATGCAACCAAGAAACTACGCTCGGATGAAGGTGCTGATCCTAAGATGTTTTATGTTTATTATGCATAAACTTAATTGATTTTGATCGCAAAAAAGCAGAGGTTAATTAAAATTATTTGTTAGACATGTATTTATTCAGTTTGTGTAATTTTAATCACATGATTGCATAATTGTCAATTTTAATAACTACATAGTTTAGCATTTATTAGCAGTTAATATAATTAGATATACAGGTACAGATACATTTTCACGTCTATATCCCTGAAGGGGTAGACAGAGCCCAGGGCCGTTAGGCCCAAAGGCCACGCTTAGCGTGGTTGGCGTTAAGATGGAAAAGGAATCAAAATAGTGATTGGTTGCTAGCCGCATCGCCTATTACCATGATTCAAATCTCGCTAATAATAATTAGCACTTATCTAAGAAAAATATGATAATAATTATGCATTTAAAAAAAATATAAATAAAATTGTGGTATGTTGATGTACTTAGGTATAAATGTACGCAGTGCATCTACTTTTTCTGATGAGAAGAATGGTTAAATTCCTGTTTGCAGCGTAAGTGCCTGATGCTGTATGGTTTCCGGCAGAGTAGAATAGGACCGCCCAAGTCCTCCCGTGGAAGTCGTAGAAGGCGACTTAGGAAATAGTTACAAGCTAAAAAAAAATATAAACATCAACAGGACCTCTCCAACCCGTCTGGCGAGTGTAGGCTAAATCCTGTGGCTACTTAGGCCAAGTATGGCTCTAGCAGTACAGAGAGGGTCGTATTTCTGCAGTGGAGACTACAAGGACCTGATGATTATGATGATGATCTACGCGTTACATGAAGGGTAGTTAGACTTAGGGTCAGTTCAGACAGAGAGTCAAAATGCTCGAGCAAGCAATTTACTTATTCAATTGAAAATAAGACTGTATTCCCATAGCTTAAAGTGTATAAACGTTTACACATTACAACACGCGGTCTAGAGACGGTGGAGAAGGTCGGTAAGTTTAATGTTATATTTTCGAGTGTCATAAAAAATCCTATCCGCTGCACTCTCCTCTCTGGCTGATCTGACTGTTAGCATGTCAATGTTAATAACATTTCCTTTGGGAAAAAGTTTCACGGTTCTTCTTTACAGTTTAAAACAAAGATTTAGAAGGTATAAGATGGATATAGAGTATTGTAAAATGTGACCAGAAACGAAATATTTCTGTGTAACTTTTTATGGGTTGTATTTGTACCTACTACACAAACTATGGGTAAAGCAGTACGATACCATCTTTCCAGTATAAGATAATTTATAAATTAACACAGTTTACAGTTTGGAAAATCAAATTTTCGTGTAACGATGTTCGAGCCAGGGTGACAATGGGTGACATGTTTTGTACGAAAACTTGTCTCATTGTTGCTATTAATATAATATATTAATATAATATAATACTATAATAATATTAATATAATAAATTGATGCTATCTCTTTTGCTCTTATGAAGATGACACTTCTGATATTATCTATCGCACCCGGCTAGTGTGGTTTTTTTACGCAGTAAAAAAAATCTACTTCTATGTTTTAAAATACATAGGTGCATTTAGTCGAAGCTAAGGTGCAAACTGCAAACCATTTTGGACAATATGATCCCCTTTACATGAACTTGTATTAAAAAAAGTGCAACGCAATTTAAACTTTTTTGTGTAAAGTAATAAGTGGAAATGTAGACGCTAAAAGAATGTTTTGTCATGAGATATGAATGCAGAGACTTCTAGGCTTTTGCCAGCACTAAGTCGTTATACCATCTTTTCATACTAAGCGGCAGGTGTATTAGCCTTTTATATAATACGAGAAGTGACGCAGGCGCGATGCTTTCATCTAAAATTTATTCGTCCAAGGTTAAATAAATTCTTCGAACTTCAAAAAACTTATCTAAAAATACCAGCTTTTGTTTTATAGTTATTCGTGGCACGCTCTACAGCCGCGTCGGTTCTTGGAAGGTCACAATTAGTGTATCTACATTCCGTCCATTAGCTCCTAAAACAGATGGCTTTAAATTAATCTGCATGCGAAATGTGCCTTATCTGAGTATACAAATTAGGCTGCGGTTAGCACGTGTCAGAGAGAAGGACCTTGACTTTTTTTTTGACGATTTATTGTTGAAATCAATTCAAGTCGCGTGGTTAATCGATCTCTTTGCCTTTTATTTTATAGCAAAATCTGGTTTAGTTTATCATGCAAGACGGTAGGGTAAGGCTGATTTAGTTAGCATTTTTTTATAATAATCGAATGGGTATTTGTAATAAAATAAGTCATTGTGATTACAGTATTATCAAAGAAAGTAGAAATATAGGTAAATCATTAAAACTTATTTTGTTATACCTAATTTTCTATTTTATTTTATTAATATTGCAGTAAATCGATAACACTAAACCCTTATCCAGAACAAATCTTAGTAGTTAATGGTAATAAAGACTCTTTCTTATATACCACTATTAATATTTAGTGTAAAATATTCATTGCTTTTTACTTTGGCTGGTTGGTTGTATCATGGAGGATATATTTATAAAAACGTCCATTACTTATTGCTTTTGCAAACCAAAATGTTGGCACAATAAGCTTTCAATACATTGTCGTAGTGTCGTAAATTTCGCGATTAATAACTGCTGCGACGGGCCGGCGTCGGGGAGGCGAGTCTGATTTATGGAGTCGACTCTTTGGGAGCCGACTAAAAGCCGGAGTGTTGTCGGCGGCGATAAGTAGTCCTCAATTAGTGGTGGGATGCGCGACACGCGACCTCCGGCGTACTAGACACGGATTTTTAGAATATTTTACGAATATTTGGAATGAACACATAGCGCGACGAACCGATGGCCGATAGGACCGCGAATGGCGACCACGTATAGGCACCCACAAGGTGGTCTGACGACCTGACCAGGGTCTCTGGAAGGCGCTGAATGCAAGCCGCTCTAGATCGGTCATTTTGGAAATCTTTGGGACAGGCTATGTCCTGCAGTGGACGTTATGCGGCTGAAATTATTATGATGATGATGAGTTGGAATGAGGTGAGATTTCTCATTCCAATCTTAATCTCTTCTCGTGATTGCCGTAAGAGACGTCTAAAAGACTAAGCACAAACATTTTGTGCTCTCAATGCATACCTAAAGCTGGCCGGCAATAGATTGCATGAAGTAACTGGTGGTGGATGCACACAGAATAGTTTACATTCACAAAATCCCAACACTGGTCACATCATCATCATCACCAGGTCTTTTTAATCTAGATCACGACCCTCTCTGTACTACCAAAACCATACTTGGCCAGAGCAGCCAGAGGACTTTGGCCTACACTCTCCTCGCTAGCCAGATGGGTTGGAGAGGACTCATTGTTGTTTATAAGCTTTGTTTAGCTTTTGTTCTTTGGTCCTATTCTAATCTGCCGGAAACCACGCGGCGATTGGTCACATAAACTAAATCAATAGGAATTTAAAACAAGATTACATATAAACAACGCGTTTCGTAATCGATAACCACCTCATTTGTAGCTACGAACAAGCGTACTAAATTAAACCACTCAAACCGTTGCGTGCTAAGGTAACCCCGCGACATTCCGTAGACATGCCTCCAAATTGCCGCCTTCATAGAGAGAACAGAAGGATATCATTATACCTATACATTCCACAGATCTCACACTCAATAATGCTATAAGAAATGATAGAAAATATCGCGCGAGCGGGACTTAAACCGTCGACCTGGTCTTTACACGACCATGCTCTTCTCAACTCCGCACGTAAAATTTCACCACCAATCCTGATATTTTTATATTTCATATGCATCAGGCTTGCGTCCCCTAAAACTTACCCACGATTACAAGACGTTACTTATCTATTGCTAGTTGCGATGCTGCGTTTTATTATTACGACTAATAAGTATTAGTTCCTGCCATTTTTTTTTTTTTTTTTATTACACAATGAATGTCAGCGTTATATACCCAACATATATTTTTGTGACACTCTTCATTTAGATCATCAAGTAAGCTAAACTTTTCATAGTTATCTACTCTTACAAGATCTTGTACTACGCCCGTCATATGTTTAATTTATAATTTTCCGCTTACGATGAATTATGCCCGTTTATTATGAAACATAAGTTAGTTGTAGTTGCTAATTTTGCATTTTGTTAGCTCTCATTATGATTATCGGTGGGAGGCTGCAAGCTGCATACAACTCTTACAAGCTAGCGAAACATTTCATAGTTTTCTCTGGTCACTCTAACAGGTTTCTGCCCTACATCTGTCTCAACTTTTAATTTGTGATCTTCGGCGCCTCCGACAAATTGCGCTGGCCCGAAATCCCGAAAGGCTTATCGTAAAATGTTGTATTAGTTGTGTATTCGTCGCTCCTTTTAATTTACGTGCCCTTATTACGCTCCCAATTTAGTCATTTTCGGAGGGTACATGCAAGTGAGCAATATTTTACACAGTTAGTCTTATCATTTTTAAACTACTTTAAAAAAAACTTTTTTAAATGTATATTCCCCGATTATTCGAAAGCACCAGGTTCCATTTGAAAAATTCTATGTATAAGGTCTAACAAAATATACTGAAACTATTTTAAGGATGAAATTAGTCCGTGATACAGAACAACTTTCCTCAACAAACATATGCCAAAATACGAAAAAAAATTTTTGGGTTTCCATACAAACTCGGATAACCTGATCGGTCAACTTTTTCACAAGAAAGGCAAAAAATTACTTTTTGTATTTTGATACGTGTTCTTTGGTGAAAGTTGTTCAGTGTCACGGACTGAATTCACCCTTTAAATTTCAGTATATTTTGTTAGACCTTATATACTTCCGAGGTAATTATGTACTTTGGGTGTGAAGTCGGTTGTAGTTTTGAAAAATAGGAAATCTACATTTGTCTCGATTTTTAATTTGTGATCTCCGGCGCCTACGACAAATTACGCCGACCCCAAAGGCCCCCTTATCACAAAACGTTAGCCTGCGTTAGTTGCTTGTTCGTCGCTCCTTTTAATTTCGTATGTTTTTGTTACGTCCTCATTTTGGGGTTATCTTGGTAGGCTGCGTGCCTCTGTCACATATTTTTGTCTGGTACACTTTTTGTTTTTGTGTCTGACGAAAGTGCCCGTCCGCGGATTGCTACGGGGAATTGTGGATGATTTGTGTGAGTTTTATTTGTTTTCGAGGTGGTAGTGTTGTTAGGACGTAATATTTCGTAGGTCTCAATTTGGAGAGTAGCTTTTTCTTTATACTTTTGTTGGATTTTAGTCACAAGTTTTTATTTTGTTTAAAATCAATATCTGTAAATAATGCCGCATAATTTACACTTTGCAAACCTGGTGGTCGTCAACTGCATTGATAACCACAACTGACGTAAACATATCTCAAACTCATCGTTCTTCGGAAGGATTAAGCCGTTGGTCCAAGCTGATATCGTAAGATAGAATCCGTCAAGCTAAGCCAAATGCTTATACAATTATAAAGTCTTACATAATATGGCTGGGTAGGTACTAAAACTATTTTTAAGGCTGAATTCAGTCGATTATACTGAACAACCTTTTCTTAGAAATAAAAAAATATTGTTGCTCTCCCATACAAATTGACCGATCTGCTAATCCAAGTTTCGGCAAAATATATCACGGACAGAATCTGCTCAAAAAATAATTTCAGTTTATTTTCTTGGACTTTATGCTCTGTCTGCCCCATTAGGGATAAAGACGTTATAGTATGTATGTATGTATATACAGGCATGCCTGCAGAGTGGTTGCGCATGAATAACCTGACACCTAGTGTTGGCCATTTACACACAAAAAACAAATAGCAAAAACCAACCTATAACAGCTATAGGAAATTAACAGACATTATACTACTGCAGCTTGTTTGCGCTGTAATACGTCGAAGCGTTTTTGACGTCGGAATGTTATCAATGTCAAGACTGTTTTAGCCATTACCGGCCCTTTAAGGGCATATGAAGAAATGCCAATAAATGTGAAATGCGTGGGAATGGATACCAATACCTTGTGGCATAATTAATGATTAAGTGGAATTGGAGGAATTCGCGGGACGGGCCCCACGCAAGCGCAACTTTTTGAGACTTGTTTCGCGAACCAATTTAATGGTTCATAAGCTTTTTTTGGTATTTGTCGGACGACAAATCAGCACTCGACATGCGTACGGCATTATCCTAACTTGATCATCGTTGTTGTGAAGCTGAGAAAGTCTAAGTAATTTTTTGTAGAATTAAAGAGGTCTGTCGCGAGTCGAGTCAACAGTGTAAGCGCAATAAGTTGTAAATGGTAGGTGTTAAGTTATTTCTTTTTGAACTCTCCTTTATGTGTAAGTAAGATTTTATTTTCATGAACTCAAAATCTTTATTTCATAGACAAACAACGGTTAGTAGATTCAATACTGTCAAAATAAAACTTAGAAGGAATGCAGTTACTTGACTTTATCCTCACGCAAATGGTACGAGTAGAAGTCCATTACAGAGGAGCGACACAGGTCACACAGGTCGGTGATCGTAGGCGACCGTTACTGAGATTGATATGTGTTACGCGATAGTCGGCGAAAAGCGCTAAAGGAAAAGACGCTAACTTGACCATTATTTGAGCATCACTTTGAATTCCGGTGTTATCTGACCGCCCGTCTTAATTTTTCCATGCGTGATCTTTGAGTCTTGCGACTTGCAAGCTTTTGCCTCTATTTACCATGAAAGTGTAACAGATTAGTGAAAATATGATGAATATGTGTTTATTCTAAATGGGCCTTTCTTGTCATAAAGACTCATTTAGACGGTGCAAGTTTCTTGAATACTTCATACCAGTTTAATGAAGCAATAGTTAACTTGCATGGTCTAAACGAAACGTCCATACAAATCATTTATTGCTTCAATAAAACGGTATACAACAGGCTAGACACTTGCAACGTATAAATGGTCTTTAGGCTTTGATTGAGGCAATATGCAAATCTTTACCCAATGAATTGTCTTCTTTCTTACTACCTGCTAAAAACTAATAGCCTCGAGTTAATGAGAGAAATGCTCATTGCCACTAAAGTTTATGCCCTAATCAGTCGCTGCATTAGCTCGATGCTATTGTCATAATAAATAATTTTAAGGCGCCATAACTCCTCGAGTGCGACGATAATAGACAATAATAAATCTTTTTAATGCTGTTGGATAATTTGCTCTCACGTCGCTACGCGACAGGGTAGTCTGTAGGCTGGAAACGTGTTTATAAGCTTGGTTTGCTATAGCTGCGACCTTAGTTAGGTACATGTTTTAACTTACATCTTCGTTATTAATTTAATAAGCACTTATAATCTTACGAAGACGATAAAAGTACTGAAAAGTGTTAAGTAAAAGTTTACTTATAATGCTTACGGGACTCCGTTAGATAAACAAGTTAAATCAAACACTTTTTTTAAACGTCATAATAAATATTTTCTATAGAATTTGTATCAAAAACACAACCGTAACGATATACTCGTTAGTAGTTTTTGGCTCAAAGAATCAACATTGCCATACAACGTGGCAACGCTGCAATTTAGTGGGGTTACATTTTTTTATTTTTGTAGATTTAGTTCTTAATTAGTTTTAATTTAAATGTTATTGTGTATTATATTTTAATTAAAAAAATAAATGTATATTTTCCAATAAAGTAACTACATGGTAATAAAAAGGGAACGAGTGGTTATTATACTGATTATAAAACCACAATCTTAACTCAGTGTTTTGTGTTATTACTATGATTCATGGAAATTCAATAAGCATACAATTATTTCTTAGCAATTTGTGGTTAAGTTAATTTCATTAGGTAATAACACACACAAACACACATCTTTGAGTCATACACAATAACAGTTGATGACTAATTACGTACCTACATAAGAATAAGTAGTTATGCTATGTGGTGATTAGACACTCCTCTCAGTACTTTTTGAATGTACCGTTTACTCCATTGAAGTATATCCAACCAATCCAGCTTTATGTCTTATTTAGACGACAGTAGAATCTTTAATAAGAATCACTTATACATGATTGTGTGAACAAGCTTGTCAGCATGGGAGTCTAAAAGTTTGTATGAGAAGAATCCGCCTATAAAAACAAGTAATTATAAAAAATATATATTTTTTAAAGCTTTTATCTAAAGTGCGCCTCGAGACGAATTAAACGAGCCCAAACTCGGTGAGGTTGCGTCGTTTCATTACAGAGTCCTATGGCCACCTTCCGGGTCCATTATAATTTTGCACTGTCATGCGACATAAGTATGCATGTAAACTTTTAACTCAATCGGAAACCGGAAATGGGTCGAATTTAACTTGCAAGATTTGATTACAGGCAGACAGACAGACAACGAGACAAGTGAAACTAAATAAAAGCTTGTAAAAGATATATTCTGTATCACAACTTATCAGAAAACTGTAATTATCAGTTTAAATAAATTATTGCTAAACCTAATATCAAATGTAAAATGACTAAAAAGGTCATCAAAGCATTTACCCCAACAATTTATAAAGGTTTGGGTGTTTCGTCATTCCAACAAGAATTTTCTTAGACTATTGGCTAATTAGATAATAATAGGCACCACTATTTATGCCAAAACTGATATTTATTACGGCGTTAAGACGACTTAAAGCGCTTGTGCACTGATCAACAGAGTCTTACAGAAAGAGAAATTAATTTTTTTGTGTTTTCAAGGTCGCTAGCGCGGGTAGGACGAATAAGATGCGAGTCGAATACTGACAAGTGTACAAGCGCCCATATTAGAACAGTTAATGATATGTAGTCGCAATATGTAGTCTTAGAGTACAATCCTCAAATGGTTTTTCTTGTTTTCCAATAAAGACCAGACAACAATGAGGAAAGTAGAAAACGTATTAGTAATGACAAAAACAACCATAATGGTATATCATTAAAGTTGATTTTATGTTATTTTAAAGTTAAAGTGGTTATGTTGTATATCATTGTAAAAGAACAAAGAAATTCTCATATTTGTCATTGTTAGTAATTGTAAGTCTAATTGATAATCTCACCGGCGATATGAATGCAAAATTGAGCGTTTGTTTTTAGGTCTCTTAAGTGTTTCTAAGCTTGTTGTAAAGTTTTTACCCATAAAACTGAAATTTCATTTGTATGTATACTTTGACTGCCTGAATAAGCTAAAGGCAAACTAAGATAGCACTGTACTCACCAGTAACACACGAGGTGAAAAGTCATGAACTAGCACTAAATCTAACGAAGTATAAACACTCAATTCAAAAGAAATTACCGGCTAATTACAAAACAAGCTATTAAATGAAAACATCAATTAATAAGAAGAGGGGAGGCGAGCTTGCGCGAGGCTGCTGCTCTCACAACTGGTTTGAAGAGCCGAGCGCCGCATGCCTCATCCATAATTCAAATAAAACATGGGGCCCAGTCCCCGCCCCTGGGGGACACCGGCCAATGGCATCAAAAACCGGCACCGTCAACAACTCCGCCTGCTATAAACTTATTTCCCCACCTTTCCTAGACTAAATTAACCCTATTCAATTTAACAAATAAATTAATACACGCCAATGTTATTATCCGAAGCGTGGTCGTAGCTATCGAAAGCTAAGTCTAAATTGCTCGTGGGTGCGGATTGATGGTCCGCGATACTCAATTAATAGCTTCGTGATTTCAACGATCACGACCGCTTACATCCTCGGGCTGCGACAATACCATTTTAAAAATAACTTAATTGATAAATTGATTTTCTCGGAAAATGCAGGCCGGTTGCAACGCCCCAGTGTTCTTGGAAGCGAATAATCAATTCCAGTTCTTATGGTTACTGACAAAAAGCGACTGCGGCGCGGAGTACAGTAGCGGATTTATTTAAATCCAGATTAGTTTAGCAAAGCGTCGAAATTGGCAAAAATCACCATCCTAATTTGGTGTTTTGAACCGGAAATTCTAAGCGTTATTGCTTTATCACAGGTAATATTTCACGAAAGTGATTTGACGTGGAGATAAAAATGGGATGTTTATTTTAGCTCCGGGCCAGCGGCCAGTCACGAGCCTGGCCACTTTATGCACATTAAACTAATTTATTTCGGAGATTTTCGCTTGACGACTGACAACTGTCTCGGTCTTACTGTGATAAGGAGATTGGACAGGCAAAAAGGATTTTCATTCTAATAAATAAAATACCTACTTTCGCATTGGTGTAAGGTATACATATAGGTAAGTACTTTACAACATTATTCAGTCATATAACAATACAACAAAAGGATTAAGAGTAAAGAGGATCTTACATTGTCATCTTGAAATGAGAAAAGATTTCCAGTAGGCAATTACTTTGTTGCGTAAAACCTTTCATTATCGTCAATACTAATTCATTTCAAAACTGTTTTTTTTCGGTTACATTGTTTGTTGGTACAATTTGTCAGTTTGTTGTCCCTTTGGGCCCACCGCTAGACGTTGCAAAAACTTGGCTCCCTTTCGGAAGTTGCTAATGACAAGGCGCCATCGGTAGCTTTGGTTCTTTTTTTATTTCGTCTGTGGCGTGAATTACGGGTAGAACCAGAGTGGACTAATCTTTGACGGAAACCTTTGCAACAATTTTCGTTCTTACGCTAATAGTAATAAAGGAGTCATTATATTTAAGTGTCGTTCATGTATTTTGGTTAATGGTGTTTGTGGTTACAATGTTGACGCCACGTGTCGGTCAGTGATCGTGGATTCGGCACTTAATAACAGAGTGGATTGATCCCACGGTGTGGTCCGGAAGTCGGGATTGTCATCATGAGGTGTTTTGGAAACATTTTCATTTCGTTGTCCGGTCATTTGATCTCTATTACCAGCATTAGCTGGTAAGCTGAATGATTTCACAATCTAAATTTCTTTAGTACAACGTGAAACTATCAAACTTCAATCAGTGTTAATGTTAGGTAAATTGAGCCTGTAATTTATTATGATTGTATATTTTATATTGCATTTGATACTGTGAATCTCATTCCATCAAGTACTTTAATATTCATCAAATTTAGGCAACATAAAAGATAATTTCTCATTAGTTGAATCACGTTATGCGATAAAAGTTATACGTGTAAATAGACAATAAACAGCAGACGATTGCGGCACGCCACGAAATTAGCCCGAAACGATTACACAGATAAAGATCTTGCGTCCATAATTGTTATTTTTATTGTCGTTAGCTCCGTAAATTTAGTTACATGAACGCCTCGTTTTATTACTTTCAAACCAACCCCAACACGGCAGGCACTTGCCGAACATGATAATTTCATTTTCCAAATTACGTTTCAGATTATTATCTTGGTAACGTCGGGCTTGTCCTGGCTGAGGGTAACATGAACAAATAAAACGAGCGGTCGACCGTTACCGAGTTACGAGGCGTTCAACTCTGAAGTAAAAAAAAAGTTATTTACTCTAAGCGTCACTAAATGTACTCCAATAATGCTTGTCTCCTAGAGTAGGGCAATACGGGCGTGGTGCGCGCGCGCACGCTCACAGCACCGCGCCGCCCGCCGCCCGCCACCGCTACCGTTCCGCTAAACAAACTTCACGCAGCGCCAAATCGATTCGGCTTGATCGAATCTTCGCATCTCGCCGCCTAATAAT
Organism: Acrobasis consociella; assembly: GCA_963555685.1. Taxonomy (NCBI): domain Eukaryota; kingdom Metazoa; phylum Arthropoda; class Insecta; order Lepidoptera; family Pyralidae; genus Acrobasis; species Acrobasis consociella. The sequence goes on from OY743106.1 coordinate 5,578,537, forward strand.
ACTAAATCACTTTTTTATCAACTCTCGAGATATTGTTAGCCTATCGTCTATGAAATTATAGAGTCGATCGTCGTTATTGTTTCCGCTGCGCTCTCAGGATTTAACCACGAATGGAAATCTGTTAACTCACAAATTCATTATAGCCAAATTTGTTCTGCATTGTTTCTGTTGAACATCTTTGTCTTCAAAATTGGCGTAGTCGAATCCTTTTATAGGTAACGGTACATTTTGTTCTGGTGAATTTGGTGAAAAAATTCAATTTTCGTAATAAAAGAAATCAGTTAGGGCATAGCGAAATGGGTTTATTAATGTTTTTGTGGTAGGCGAAAATGATTTAGTGTTCTTTTTAGGAGTTTAATTGCTTGAAAATTAGAAATTTAAATGGAGGGTTCATCGTACCGAAGTTTAACAAACGATTACAGAAAGAACGGAAAAACAGCGTGGATAAAAAGCAAGATGGCGGTCAGCAATCGGCGGCAATTTGAATGGTGGTCATTGAGCGGTGGAAATGGAGCGCGCAGGAGTCGTCGGACACGAGCCACGGTCGCGGCCAGGCCTACACAACTTTTGGAGAACATTTAGAAACTAGACTTAGGTATCGTAAAGCTGATCCAAGGCAATGGGTGAAAATGCGAATCATGTTAATAGGCAGTGCTGCTTTTCTCGCCCATCATTATAGTAAAAGTGATCTTTGGATTTTGTTACTCTAGGGTCTGTCTGCTTAGAGCTGCAATACCGAAATTAATCTGTCTACCCCATTAGGGATAAAGACGTGATAGTGATATATCAGATCCTCAACAAGAACATTTTGATATTCCTAAGGTACCTATATCTACGAATATACAAATACATTTCGTTCCGTATCGTAATTGTATGCATTATGGATGAAATATAATATAAACATTAATATGTAAAGCAACTCGTTTACCTCAATTTTGCTTTAGATGAATTGACTAACTTATCTGATTGTCAATATAATATCTAAATCAATAATCAACTTCTATAATAAACATATCAGTTTTGCATTAGCTAATAAGACATTCGATAAGATATTTTTGAATTAAGAAATATGTCATAGGTATAAACTATACTTTCTTACCATTAACATTCATGTCCAGTAAAATTTATATTTATGACCCCGATAAATAAAATCCATTTACAATTACGATTGCACATAAAGATTGGCTTGCAGCCAGCATTTTTCTACAATTTTGTATAAGTTGTCTGATCTCCTAGTAGATGGTAGGTGGTAGGGCTCTTAAACTTAGCTTGAAGAAAGGGGAAAAAATCTAAATAAATACTTGCAGACTTTGCGATTTACTAACCCCAAAGTTACAAAAATATTTCCTAGGTATCTATGATCATTTAACGTTTCAATAGTTTATTTTAATTTTTACGAAACACAAGTTATGTTTTGTAGAAGTCAATGTGTTAAATGATTTTTTTCAAAGATGTAGGAAGTAGAAGAGATCCTCGACTTCAAAGCACCAAAACCAAAGAAAAGAAGAAAGGAACCGTACTTTTACATAGATTAGAGAGCAACTGTTCTTATTCTTTAATATATAAATCTGTAGTAAAATAAATCTGAAAAAAGTAGGCAAAAATTTGAAATGAGTATAAGTATCAGAGTATTATCACCAAAAAGGACATGAGCATAAATACTTAGAAAATGTTGGCTGCTCCTGCAAGAGCAATCATTTTGAAATACAAATACATTTTACATTAGAACGACAAATAGCCATCGAGAGAAATCGAGAAAGAAATAATTCCATTTGAGGTTTCCTCAGTTCTAAGTGGGTGTTTTTGCGCGCGTGCGCCGGATGCGGTTTACGCCGCATCTTCAAGTATAGAGGTGTCTGGTCTTATTGAATTAACGATTTTGCTATGACGTTTCTTTATATTGACCTGCAGCCTTCTTAATCTTCCTTTTGAATCACTCTATCTGTTGATGAAAATCTCATTAAAATCCGTTGCGTAGTTTAAAAGATCTTACCGTACAAAAGGAGAGACGGCGAGAAGCGACTTTGTTTTTTAACCCCGACAATAAAGAAGGGCGTTGTAAGTTTAACGTCAATGCCTGCCCGTGTATCAGTCTGTTCATCGTAGCTCGCGAACAAATGGACAGATTTTGGATCTGGTTTTTTTTTACATGAAAGCAACTTTCCAAGCGCAGCATCTTCAAGTTTATTAGGCAAACAATATGCCAACAATTCGTAACTATTGCTGGATTCCCTTTTTAAACTTTTAAACATGGTCTTTGTATTTAATTTTTTAACATACCTCGTTGGTTTCTACAAATAATTTGCATTATGCTTTTAAATTACAAAAGAATGTATCTATTGTAATTATAAAGTAAAGTTCTAAACCCAGACTATCCTCATTGTAGTCTCATCGCAAAGTTGCATTATAAGTGAGTTAATGAATTCTTTACAATGAATAATAACAGTGGCACAGAAAGGATTAAAACTCATTGATATTGCAACAATTGTGTAGTAGTTTTAAAGCCGACTTATAGCCAGGTAAGAATGACAAATTTGAAAACAACTGAGCCTTTTTAGAGAACGAAAGAAAGAGGGAATTCGTCATGGGGCAACATGATTTGCAAATACAGATAAATTTAAAGTCGAATAGTCACACTCAGCATATTGGGGGTCTATTATGTTATTTAAAATTAAAATTGATGCCGATTTACCTATTTTATAATGAAAATAAAAATATGTTTATTAGGAAAAGTATACAAGGATATTTTAAAACATCATAATATAAGGACGGTAATAGTTACCACAGTAGTTTAAAATAACCGGCCAAGTTCGAGTCGGACTCGCGCACAAAGGGTTCCGTATGAGAGCCCTTTAATATTTTTTTTATTTTATTTTTTTTAATTATTATTAAAATAAAAATACAACTGAGTATTTTGTGAATATTTCAACTTCTATAATAAACATATAATAAACCTATTGCCATTGTTGATTTTGAGCAAAAAAGGGCAAAAAAATCGCGTTTGTTGCATGGGAGCCCCCCTTAAATATTTATTTTATTGTGTTTTTAGTATTTGTTGTTTTATCAGTAATAAAAATACATAATTTGTGAAAACTTCAACTGTCGTGGTTCTTGAGATACAGCCTGGTGACAGACAGACGGACAGACGAACAGACAGCGAAGTCTTAGTAATAGGGTCCCGTTTTTACCCTTTGGGTACAAAACCCTCTAAACTGTGTTGCAGTCATCAACGCCCACCTCCGAAGAATCTTTAAAATACTGTTCCTCCAATTAAATTTGTTATAATTAATTTTATTCAATTAAATTTCAGTATTTCTTTTTTTTTCTTTACAACCTACTTCAGTCTTAAAGGCTGGACTAAAGGCCTCTCCCAATAAAGAGAGGACTTGACCATATCCACCACTCTGGGCAGACGGGTTGGTGATCGCAGTAGATGGTTTAAAGTCATAGCATAAAGAAAGCTGTTGCTCTTGTCTGTGTACATAATTTAGTCACCTCTTACCCCTCATACCCGTGGGATGAAAAAGGGCGGTAACAAATCGCATTCTACTCTGCCTTCACCACGCAGCAAAGTCAAAGATATTTAAATTTTCCCAACTCTTTTTTCTTTCAGTCAGAAGTCGTGCGAAACATCCGTAGCTTTTCCCCTCACGCATCATATACTCTGTGATATCTTATGAGCGGTAATGTCTATATAATTCCAAGTTAATTGCCCTCAGTAAATAACTTTATAATCCCAGCAGCCATTATATTTGTATCAACATTAGCACCGAGGTACTGGAGAGAGACGTGAGAAATTATTTTCGCTATGATCTGTAATTATGCTAAAGTTCTAAAAAGATCCAACCGAAGGTCTAATTTTTAATACACTTGCAGATAGAATCTCAATATTAGTTCACAACTGCAAATTCCCTAGTCATGCACCTTAGACTCCAGACGCAAATGATTGGACGAATTGACGATTGGAAAAATTAAAGAGCGGACTTATTCAAGTAAAGAAGACAATAAGTTAAGTAGGCTTAGTTGCAGCTGCTAAATACTCTTATATAAGTCTATAGAAAAGTTTTACATTATTGTATTAAATTCTTCAATATTAGACTGGCGAAAAGCTGAGACAAATATGAATGTATGTGTAATTATAAAATCAGTCAAAAAATGACTTATGGTATCTTTGTATATTTTCGCAAATTGACAGCTACGTATTAGTTTCAGTATAGCTGGAACTTTTTGCTGGAATGTTAGTTAAATTGCTATATTCTATATACTTAAATAGATGATCGATCATTCCACGGATCAGGATTTAACGGTTTCCATCAAACTGTAGCAGTAAAGTATACTGACAGTTGTAATGAAAGACTATAATTAAAACGCGCTAGTTTCATTGTAAAGCGATAGTAAAACGCATTTATTTCTGCGTGAAATTGAATGCAAGAAGAAGCTATAATCTCATACACGCATGATGTGCTAGAAAACTGCAGATTATACTCGTAAATCACCTATCAGAAAATAAGTTTATGGCCTGGATGAAAGTTATTTATACCACACACAGTTTGGTACCGTACAGATGAATATACGCTAACGCAAAGATTAAAACCTTCTTTTATTTATTCTGTGCCTACATTCAATTCCTGTGACAGAATTAATATAAATCTCTATTTGTTGTTGGGAAAAGTGTCGCTTAAACCCATGTAAACCATTAAATACAAAATTATTTCCAACCTATCAACAAATGAGTTGACCGGTAAAGTTATCAAATCATCCTTCTAAAACATGTCAAAAATATTTTAAATGTAAATTTATTTTACCTTATTAGTGTTAATATTGAGGACATTTCTGTGAATAAATCTATTTCATAAAAAGCTCGTTCTAGTAATTTCTCGCCGATCCTACCATATCCTACCATTCTATTATAAAATGGTATCTTTTAAGTTTTTGTTGTTAAAGTTCTATATTTTCAATGATCTATTAATAAGTATTCCCTCATTTCAAGGCTGACTTTTTGACGTGTAAGAACTTAATAAACATCCCGTAACTTTTTTGCTATAGGTAATTATTCTGCCATCACCTTTTCATTCACAAATACTGAATTATTTAACGCCTAGGTTCCTCAAGGCTGCCTCCTCGGCCCAGTGACATTTTAATTAACATTATTACTTCAGTTTTGTTGCGTAGAAAGTTAATGTGTTCACAACATAATCAGGAGGCCAGAGCATGAGTAATGGGTCATTTGGGCCCCCACTGCGACGGAATTGGGTTATTTCGTGAAGAAAAATTACTCACAATTACCACGTAACAGCTTATTTAGCGTTGTTTGTAAACTGTTTTATATTTGAACGAGTAGTGGTAGGAAAGACAATGTTTGGTTTGCTTGAATTTATTAGTGGGCGTGGAGCAATTTTTAGGCTTGTAGTTGCAAATACATTCGTTTTACGTTCAAGGTCACGCTTACTCGTTACTAAATGAATATCCTAGAATGATGTATTCATAATTTGTATTTTTTCATTATTTATTTTATATGCTGTTACTTGAGTTCTTAACTGTATTAATACAACATAAGCCACTCCTATCCACTTGTATCACTAATTATGACATTTTGTATCAAAAACAAATATTGAAGTTAAATCATAAATAACATAATACAACTCGAACATTATTACGTTACTATACTTTATTACCAATAAAACACTTATTATTAGGCCTTTATTGTCATTATTCATGCATTACATTACGTGAGTGCTCCACACAATATTTCAACGTTGCTACAGTCGTCAAATTACTAAATCGTCGAATTTGATCTAGTTATTACTGGAAATAACCTGTAACGAGCACTGTCAAACAATTTGGGCAACATTAATCTAATAACAATCTACTAGTAACTTGTGATTGTGGTCTTGTTAACTTTGATCGTGGCTTGAACAACCTAATTTTCGTTTATTGGAAAGTTTGTTTGCAGTTAGTCTAAGGCAATAAAGTTAATGGTGTACTTAGATACCTATCAAATCAAGATCAAATAGATAACCATAAAACGAATTTTTAGAATGGTCAATAGAAATTATTAAATAATTTTAGTCCAATCTGCAGCAAACTAAAAAAATATTTCAAAATTACCTTCAATAAGAGCTACAACATTATTCTACATTGAATAAAAAAAAAATTACGTTGACTTTGGCAATGTACTAGTGAAGATGAAGAACATTTTAGAAGGTTCTTCACATCAATGTCAATAATACGTCACATTACTAGAAAAGAAATCAAATGATGGAAGAAGTGGACGCTAAGCTCTTCCTCCACACAGAAGCTTTGCATCAATGCGTTTCTAACTATTACATCACTACCAACATTAAAGTTATATTTTATTTTCTTCATAATTAGCTGATAATGTTTGAAAGTATAATTTCGATTTTGTAGTTAACTGTATATTACATTTGGCATAATATTGCGTGAACAAGCTCGTGTAGCAAATAGGTGCAGTTAGCACCTATTTCCTAAAGGAGCTCAACTGACTTTAACGAGCTTAAAATGACATTAGAGCAGGTGAATCTGGATGAAAACGTCTACTTAGCGCTTTATCCTGATTTCTTCCTGTGCTTTAGAAGACTCGTAAAAGTTAAGCTGTCTTTAGTTAGGATATAAAATTGCAACCATTAGTTAGCCATTATCACATACAATACAATAGGTACAATACAAATTAACTTTATTGCACCATGATAAACATAAAAATTACAACAACAACAAAGAACAATACACATTTCAAAGAAAAGAGTAATCCCTCTGAAATTACAACAGGAACCGCACTAAAAAAACGAATATGAAGCCGACGTAAAAAGCCCAGTCGATTACCGAAATTCAGCCGTCAACTAGACCAGAAGCCGGCCAGTTAATCGTCGGTTACCGTTTACCGCACGAACTAATGACGTTTTAATACAAGCTGTTGTCCCGCGCAATTTGGGCCACAAAAAACCGTTTGCCCACTCACTGTGTGGGCTTAATGTTAAACTAATTATTCCCGTCGCCTGCTGAAGGGTTAAACAATAAAAAATGCTGCATTTGTTTTGCAGACGTTGATGTATTTGGTTATTTACACGTGCAATGGATTGGAAGAATTTTGAGCAGTCATAAGAAGCGTTTTGATTTTATTAATGATTGAGGATACGTTTTAAAACATGAGTCCAAACGCGTCCTGGAAATTAAGAAATATACATACTTATTTGAAAAGATGACATTGGAAATTGGAGGAAATGACTTTGTCAATCAGATTTTACTGTACACAATTTTTTTACCAGAAGGATGGAATCCGTGGTTCAGGATTCCATCCTTCTTGTTAAAAAATTCTGGCTCAATCATCAGAAAATATGTTTGCTTTTAAAATGGACAAAGTAATAAATATACACGGTAAGTTTATAAATTACTTCAATTAAGTATTTATTCAAAAATCGTTAGTTAAAATATAGAAATAAATTCCTTGTTGTAAAAGAGGTAGGCAATTCATCACTACATGTCTTGCTGTCACCTTTCCCATATACATATTCTGCAGGAACCAACATGATGTCAAGAGAGCTAATTATATAATATTTATTACGCGCTTCTAGTCACACCATAGGGGTGACTCTAAACACCATATGTGACCACAAATTGATTTTGATTATGGGTTCCATGACGCTCCGTGCGTTAGAAAGGGTTGTCCTAATTTTTCGGTAATCATCCTTGAATCTTTGGGAATTTACCATGCTTCGAACATAGGGTCTTGTAATGATGATATGATTTTATATTAGTAAGAAATAGATTGAATTTATTTATTGGTTCAATAGTAAAGACAGATAGTTTCAGCCTGGTGTTTAGTAAGTAGCAAGAAGTTGTAATGGGAATTTACATCTTTTTTATTTTTGTTGCTTATAAGGCTAATGACAAATAAAAAAAATCGAGAAAAAAAATAAGAGTGATTCATTTTATGTGGGCCGATATCAAATCTATACTTATCGATTTACACTCGCTTATCGCGAGGAACCTGCGCACTAGAGTAACTATTGAGTTTGTAAGTATTTAAATGTACTGTCGAACCACTTAATTATCTCTGCATAACATAACTCTTTCCAAACAATGACACCGACAATAGCATGTCTCGTTTATGTGGACAGGTACTTCAATAATGCTCTTAGTTTTTAAAAAAATACAATAAAAAGTTGTAGCAAACAGATCAGTCTCTATGATCTGTGAGCTAGTTTCAAGTTGTATGTAAATAAAATTTCAAAATTAAAATCCATCTTCACTTCCTAGCTATACCACTGATTTTGATAAAAGACTTAATAATATCACTTGACAAGTAAACCCTTTCAAACAAAAAGAATTTTCGAAATAGTTCTTTGCGCTTTGAATAATGGGTGAACATACATAAAAAAAATAAAAGATTGCGACGAATTGATAACCTCCTTTTTGGAAGTCGGCTAAAAAGTTCTAGAAATTAGATTGAAAAAGCATTGGAAAGTATAAATTAACACTAGATGGTCCTTGCTTATCAAAAGAGTCAAGACTCAAGAATACAATATTTATTCACAACTAGCCGAAGCCCGCGACTTCGTTCGCGTGGACTTTATATCTCTGGAATATGCTCATCAGGCTGAACAACTTTTACTAAGGCGGCATTTTTATATCTTATAGTTTAGCTGGACCATTATGGTTCTGCATCAGGCGTTCCATTTTCCAAAATCATTTATACCCTATATGTTGCCTAGGCATAATAGCTATATAACAAAAAAAGTTTTATTCGAATCCGTCCAGTATTTCCAGAGATTAGCGTGTACAAACAAACAAACAGACAAACCGACATACAGACAAACAGACAGACATTTTTTTTTAAATTCTTACTCTATTACTACGTCTCCATCGCCCCCAATATTTTTTTTGGAAATATATTTAATGTACAGACACACTTTTTTACTGTTTTATTATATGTATAGATAGATTATTATTTGTATAGATATAGATAGATATAGATTAGGCCTTTTCAGGCACTTTAACAAGTCAATAAGTTTATATATTTTACTTTTATAGCCTATGTAGTAACCCATTGTTAGGAAACATTCTTTTTCTTCTATATTCTAAATAAATTTAAGAAGTAGGTTCTTGCGGAGTATTTCCGCTAAATGCTTGACCTCCCTATACGACAAGACGTTTGCCTTTTCTTTTATTTGATTAAAGTATATTTAAATAATTAATTATATTAAAGAAAAGCTAGCTAGCCAATTCTAGCATTTTGTAACGACCTGCGGATATAAGAAGAATCGCCAGACGAAAATCCAAATAGTAGAGATGATACGGACGAAAGCATTTCCAGTATTTGTGTGTTGTTACCCATTTATACTTTCTATGGATACCCTAAGGCTATTATTTGCACTAACCAGCTATGTTTGCATAGTCGTTTGGTTTTTCTATGAATAAATTTGTCTTCAAAACACCTGATAGTATTATGATCGCCAAGGGGCATATGACCTTTCTGTGTAGTATATAGGGTGAGATATGTAGTAGTCGTCAAATTACTGAGTGGAATTTTATTGTAATTATACTTATTTCATTTGACTCTTTTGAACAAGCTGCTCTAGATAGGTAACATATGGTTAGATTTTTTTACAAGCTTTTATTTAGTTTCACCTGTCCCGTTGTCTGTCGGTCTGTCTGTGATCAAATGTTGCTAGTTAGATTTGACCCACTTCCCGATTTCCAATTGTGCTAAAATTTTGCAGTATTATGATATCTGATGATAGAACTGGAAGGTGTTCAGGGCATCTCCGTGATAAAACAATATAACCCCACCGAGTTTGGGATCGATTAAGTCATAATTCTAAATAACATATTGTTTTAAAATTTATATTTTTTAAATAATTACTTGTTTAGGCGATTATAACACTGCACCGCGACCCGCTGCGTAGTGCGGGGCTGCCATACAAAAACGACGCGCGTAGACGCAGTGTTAGTGTGTTGTACTATGCGTGCTATCTATACAAATGTAGTTACTTGCATACAGTGCGGCCCCGCACCACGCAGCGGGGCGCGTTGCAGTGTGTTAATCGCCTTAATGGCTAATTTGTTACACATGTGTATAATAAATTGGCCAAAGAAACGAAATTTGTAGTAAAATAGGTACGTATGATGTTCCCTGAATCTGTATAATACATAAACCTAAACCTAAATTTAAAAAAGTCGTTGGACTAATTTAATTGCTGGCACTCATCCTGGTAACTAAAAAACTCATCGAATCCATTGTGTGGCGGTGTGAAGTGCACATTCGTGTTCCTTCAGTTTAGAAACACTATAACACGGATCTATAAGTAGGATATATCTCAGCTGGGATTAAAAGTGCAAGAAATCAAACCAACTAGAAATTTTCGGTCATATTGAGACCATTAAAACCAATAACGCAATGAATTGTCTAATTTCAATACGTGTAACTTTGTTCTTCTCCCTAATTATATAATAAGTGAGTTTAATAATAGGTATTTTTAATAAATGGTAAACTTTTACAGTTAGGAAAATATGAACAATTGTTATTTCAACCATATGCGATGTTTGAACGTTAGTCCCCAAGAAAATGTCTTATAACTTTAATTTCAAATTAAATATTAATAGAACTTTGCGACTTACGGTACATCTAAAATTTTTCGATCGTGAACGTGAAAACCATAATTATAATTGTAACCCTCCAATGCTTATTCCTAATGATACTACATTCATTAATAACAACGTTCTCAAGAACATGCCTAGGAACGTGATAACCATCTCCAGGTGACAATGCAGCGAGCTTCATGCCAAATCGTATTTTAATTAGTGAGATAAGCAAGTCATTAGCTAGCAAATTACCCGAGGAGCTGTTTGTTTTATTTTATTTTTTCTTATCTGCTAATGGTACATCTTGTCGGTCAAATTGCCGGAACAAGCTAATCGGGCTGCGAGCGCTAGTTGATAACTAGGTATGTGGAAATTATGGAAATCTTTTGCTTAATGACGTGCTGCTATTTCAGTTTCTTTGTGGTTTTACTTACTAGTTTACGCAAGTCGAACGCTTTGGCGATAACACTTCTGTGAAGTTAGTTAATAGATTCAGGTGTTACTAGTGATGTTCAAGAATCAAGTCGTCAAATCTCGGGTCCTACTTTTGAGACTCGAGTCGGTTTTGCAGGGCTCTATGAACTCAATAGGCTTGGAGTTCCGAAGCTAGACGAGGCGCGAGCTCTCTGACTGAGCAACGACTCAAGCCTTTAAAAGAGCTCGAGTCTTAAAATGAACGTGACCTGTTCACTCGAGGTGTGATTTCAGATGAATTTTAGTTGTCAAAACAAACATTATTTTAATTACTATTTTAATCAGTCATATTAATTAAAATATGTTTACCTAATAGATACCTATTTCCTTATCAAATTAATTACGTTACCACAGTATAAAACACAATAGTCTTAGAAGTGATAACACTTTGTGTAGTGAAGTTTAGGCCATAGTCTCGTGAAAAAAAAAAACAAAAAAAACCCAAAAAAACGTGAAGGAATAAACCAATTTTTTTTGAAAACCAATTTGCCGCATGCGAAATATCGTTGTTCAGAAACGGATTGCCGGAATAGTCACTTGCCACCTTCAGCTATGACCTCCAAGGGTTTACTGCTCTTTACTCTCCTATGTGTGCTGGTTTCCATCTCAGCAACTCAACAACAGTTTGGTTCTGATTATTACGACGCGCTCTTCAGAGAATCTTCAGAGTATCTTGACCAAGACGCCGAGGTGCCGCTAAAACGTGTTCCAGAACTGCTTCCAAAATACAGAACGGGAGGAATGTACTTCTTCGATTGTGTGACGAATAGACTTCCAAGAAAATTCTGCAAGGAAAGCGGTTTTCGCTTTGACGTTTACTCAACTTCGCAGGGCTACGATGTCAGAAATAACAGATATCCATATTATCAATAAATCCTAATTAACCAAGACATCGATGAGTTAGGGTTTATCCAAATATTGATTATATACCTATTAAATTTTAATTAGATTTTTTACTATTTTCCTCAATAAACAACTAAATTAAAAACTAAATTAAAAACTAAATTAAAAACTAAATTAAAATCTAAATTATACTCTAAAATAAACTAAACAAATAATAATAATAAAAAAGATAAACCTTACAAATAGAAAACGTCTTCCAGATCATTGCCCTGCGGTAGAGTGCCCAAAAGGCTGGCAGCATTGCCACGTTGGATGGCAATGCTTATTCGTTGGGCGAAATAATTGCCAGCTCTGGGGTCACACGACACCTCGACTAATTTTTTGTTAAAAAATTTAAAAAGTTTTTGAGTTGATGGTCCCCACGGACCTAAAGAATTCTTCAGTCATATTTATTTCTCATTGACAGATCAGGTTTATAAATAAAAAATCATAGCTTTTTTAGAATGTGTCACACACTCGAAAAACATAACAGTCTTTGCTGTCGGGTAATAGTTAGCATGAACTAACTGGTGACTGAATCGCACGAATTAATTCGAATCACATAGTAACTTCTGTAAAGACCCAAAATCATTGTAAGGGCCTGTCCGGTTTGTACCCAATTATTTCTTCTAATTCGCATTTTTAAAAAACAGGGATGCGGGCAAAAAAATATTTTTTCTTTTCTCTGATTAGCAAATAATGACGAAGATATAGCGCATTTAAATTTCGCGTGACATACAAAACCACCCACCCCCACTCCGATACTTTGCTAAACCAAAAAATTATGTGTCCTTTATTTTTGGATAATTTAGTTGACAGACTAAATAAAATAACATTTTTTTTACCCAGTCCACATTCTTATTAAAGAAGTAGGTTACAGGAGCTCTACTCGCTCGTCTCACTCGACCAATATAAACAATCTATACAATTCTCTGTATGCACTCACGGGTCGTAACTCGTTCATTTGTCAGACAGTTAATGATGCAGTTTTATGAAAAGAACAGTGTTTTATTACGTACTTGTTAATTGTTTCAAATGACTAGACGGTTATCATTTTCTCCACCAGTTTTTATGAGAAATGGAGTCATCAATATCATTATGTGATATCCTTGTTAATTAATATAAGTAAATATTTTTTTTCTTTTTTAGGCTTCAGTACCCAAAGGGTACAAACGGGACCCTAAAAAATATATATATATAAGCATTATTTTTATCGAATGTACATTATTTAATGTTGGGCAGTCAACATAAGGTGCTCTGCGCTTTACGCCCTCTAATCGCTTTTTAACCAATTTCCAAAAAAGTAAGAGGCTATTAATACAATTAACTGCACAATATACAATGCAAATTAAGAAATAATCATCTAAGTTCGTTTTCAACCGCATTCCGAGTAGGAATTTCTCACACAAAAACATTAGATCTCCATAAACATACCTAAGTTGATGAACGACTAATGAAATTTATTTGTTGTATGACTTACGATACATACACACGAATGGGAGCGCAGTGGAGCGTTCGTTTATGAATTTGTATGAAACCAAAGACTCGGTGATGAATTCATTGCAAGTAATTGGAACAAATTAGATATGTCACGCTTAAATGCCAATTTTGCTGGTAAATCATTATTAAATTATCATTGGTCCGCTATTTTTCGTTCGTAGGCGGATTTCCGAGTTATAATTGTAATTGTAATTAGGTTTACAGTAAGAGTGTAAATCTTAGCCCCCATTTCATAAACACATTACATGGAGTGGAGGGATGCCTGAAAAACAGCGTTACCTCTGACTCCAGTCAGGAGTAAGGGTAACACAAGCTGAGGCATTTTTTTGCCTAATTGCAAAGTTTAGTTAAACTGTTTTTCTTACTGTAGTGTAGTGACTTATAGTATGTCAATAAATGTTTTTTATTTTATTTAATAAAGGATTTAATTCATAATGGTAATTGAAATATGGTTTATTTACACATTCCGACGTGGCAGCGGTTTGTGTGAAAGGGTCAGTGGAGCCACTTTTCAAATGCGGAGTCACTGAACGAACGGTGGTTTGTCTAGAAAAAGCAAAAATGGCACTTCAGAACAAATGCGTACTTACAAAATTCATGCGCGCGGTCCCACCCATGTGTATCTGTATACGCTCTTACTCTCGTCGTTTTCGCAATAACTATACATGGTACACATTTATTCAAAGTTAGGATAGCTTCTTCTTCATATCGAATATGTTAGATAACATTGGTGTCAGATTTTTCGAGCTATCTAAGCATAAGGGGAGTTACTCCATAAAATAATACGTTAGTCGTCCGATAGTGACGTCCTATTTCTATGTCAAACCAAACTAAACTTTATCACCATACTTTAATGTTCAATGTTGATTAACACTGAAACTCGAATACGCAATAACGCCTTGCGTACCGCTTTTGGAGTTACCCTAGTCATTCAACATATTGTTTACACATTAGAATGCAGGTTTCCTTACGATATTTTCCTTCACCAAAAGCAATTGGTCGTATTCTATATAGATAAGTGTTTATTTAAGTACGGTGCCTGAAGTAAGTATATATTATGAAAGAAGTCTACTCTTAAAATAGATTTACCTTTTATTATTTATTTATACCTTTAATTTTTTACAACAGAAATAAATATTTTTTATATTAGTAAATAAAACATAAGAGATTGAACCCGAGAAAGTCTTGTTAAAAACAAGTCACTCGTCGTGATGATGAGTCACACATCAGCACTTTAAAAGGACACATTCCAGAAAATCGTAAAATCCTCTCCTATCCCTTATCGCGTAAGTAGGACACGAGTAGCCCTATAACCTCGGACATCATTTTACGACTGCATACAAAACGCTTCAGTGTTTTTTTTTAATATTTTTTTTTCAATCCGTGGGGCCGCGCGTGCGTCCTAATGGGTCGCCGTGATAACTCTCACTTTTAAATCCTTTTATTTCATGTCACCCTGTAAAAGTACCTTTTTCTTTCCAATCAATAATCAACCTTAACAAGTAGTTATAGAGTTGAATCTGAATTACGGAGTGTTGTACTTTAAATTCCAGAATGGTAAGTCATTTGTAAAGTTATCAGCACTTTATTTAGAGGTAACATTTGTAAAGGTTTGTTTTCGATTCTTTACGTGTGTTTGGATGTTTGGGATGTTTTGAATTCTTCGGAAGTGTTTTGGTAAATGTTGTCAATACAAGTGGCATAATAACTTTTTAAAAAAAATAATAACCGACTTCAAATCGAAATGCACTAAAAAGCAAAAAATAATAATTATTTATATCAGATGACCCTGAAGTTCTGGGTAAAAAATCTCTATAATACTCATTATTTATTTGGAGTCGGTGCCAATCTTCCTGCCTCAGAGTCCAGTTCATGTACGAGTAATACCACGTCGTAGCTCCGTAGCTCCCAAATCGATGAACCGAATTTGATTTTTTCTTGTTACAAAAGTAATTCAATCGAGAGTATTCTTTGCTATAGAGCTCTTTTTTGAGTTGTTGAGGCTTAGGTAATTTTAAATTAATAATTACTAATGTAATATTATTTGCAGATAAAATGCGTTTTTCACATTATTTCGATTCCCGTGGCGTATTCTAAAGTACTTCAAGAATGATTTTAATGTTAAATAGGTACTTAGATTGGCACCGACTCCAAATAAATAATGAGTATTATAGAGATTTTTTACCCAGAACTTCAGGGTCATCTGATATAAATAATTATTATTTTTTGCTTTTTAGTGCATTTCGATTTGAAGTCGGTTATTATTTTTTTTAAAAAGTTATTATTTCACATCTTTTAGCAGGCAGAGAACTAAGCTCATTGCATTTATTTATTGTATGCTGAATGTTTTTTTCTCGAAATAATAAATAAATAGTTATCAAACTAGCCCGAATGGCCCGATCGGATCGCTCGACAAATTTCAACCTTATTATATTAACATTTAAGCAGAGTTCATTTAAGAGGACTGGGTCATTGACCTTGGTCTGCGAGGTTACCAAAAATCACTTAAGCCGGTATGTTGAATGCAATTTGCCTGTCGTGCGCACACCGTTGAAACTGCAACACGTTGTGCTACTGTTCTCTAAGTACCTAGTATCTGTTTCGGTTTAAACTTTCAATGCGTACCTTCTTAACCTACGTTACTTAAAATTTAATATGAATAGCAAGGAAAATGCGTGTGGCTAAATATTTTAGAACTTTATAAAGACAAACATATTCTTTAATAAGTTATTAAAATCTTCTGGTTTTAAAAATAAAATTATATTAATTGTGATTTTTTTGTAGCCTTCTTTCGTCCAATATCTTCTTTTATTTCTCATAATAAACATTGTAGCAAAATAAAAGATGTCCGTAGATCCAGCGGGACCCTGTAACTGATGTAATTAAGACCTATTTAGTCTAATTAGTACCCATTTCTACCTATCAGTTTGAATATGTTTAAATTTCTACCTCGGTGGATTCACTTTCACAATAAAACAATCTTCATACAGGGCCCTTTTGCCGATTATAGGGTTATTGTTTTGTTACATATATTTTTCATAAGCCTTTTATTTCTACCTTTAGGTTTATGTACTACTATATTACGTACTACTTATACTACAACGGATTTATGACATAACATATATTATTGCTCTAGTGGGCCGTATGCTTGTTTTCCTCTTGGCATCGTGGACGGCTGTGTTACCTTGTCACAAGATGCTACAAATATATCTGCAGTAGGTATATATTTAAAAAAAACACAAATCATAAACTTTGCACTTTTTACAAGAGACTTGCTGTCTTTCTTTCTGGAGTTTTATTCTCCAGATCCAAAACCCTTCATCAGATCTTCATTCAAATTATAAGAAACTAATCTTATAAGAGATTCTTCCAAACAAACATGAAATCATTAGACGGAAAGTGATATGAGCATACATGAAGTCGGTTGAAAAAAAGAAGGTATTATTAATATTTGAGCTGCAGTTGTCTGTTGAGGAACTTCGGTCTCCAGCTCAAAGATCTTTACTCCGATCTTAAAAAAAATTACATAGGACCAACCTTGCAATACATTCTTTAAAAGGACACATATATTTTTTAAATCTGTTCATATTTGACGGAGTTATGAGGTAACATACACAAATATTTGAGCAGCAGTTGTCTGTTAATAAGGAATTTCGGTCTCCAGGTCCAAGACCTTTTCTCCGATCTTAAAAATTTTTTACATGGTACCAACCTTGCAAAGCATTCTTTAAAAGGACACATATATTTTTTAAATCTGTTCATATTTGACGGAGTTATGAGGTAACATACACAAATATTTGAGCAGCAGTTGTCTGTTAATAAGGATTTTCGGTCTCCAGGTCCAAGACCTTTTCTCCGATCTTAAAAAAAATTTACATGGGACCAACCTTGCAAAGCATTCTTTAAAAGGACACATATATTTTTTAAATCTGTTCGTATTTGACGAAGTTATGAGGTAACATACACAAATATTTGAGCTACAGTTGTCTTTTTTGAGGTATTTCGGTCTCCAGGTCCAAGACCTTTTCTCCAATCTTAAAAAAAATTACATGGGACCAACCTTGCAAAGCATTCTTTAAAAGGACACATATATTTTTTAAATCTGTTCGTATTTGACGAAGTTATGAGGTAACATACACAAATATTTGAGCTACTTTGTCTTTTTTGAGGTATTTCGGTCTCCAGCTCCAAGACCTTTTCTCCGATCTTAAAAAAAATTATATGGGACCAACCTTGCAATGCATTCTTTAAAACGAAACATATTTTTTTAAAATCGGTTCATATTTGACGGAGTTATGAGGTAACATACATAAAACATATATACACGTCGAATTGATAACCTCCTCCTTTTTTTGAAGTCGGTTGAAAATGTAGAGATAGAGATGCTGGATACACAAGGCTCATCAGTCCATCGACTTTATAAAGTAATCGGTACATACAACAGACTGATGGAGGAATCAGTCTGCTAATCGTTTCTACGAAGAGTTATTAATAGCTTGTTCGTTTATTGCTCTGTAAGGGCTCTTACGACGAGCAACAGATTGCCCGCGACATAAGTCGGCGACGGTCGCCGACAGGTGTCGGGAGTATACTGTCTCTTGTCTGTAAAAGCGCTAATACAACCTAACGAGGCAACCACTATTCTGGAACCTCTAACGAGATCGCTTTTTAATGTCATGCAAGAAATAGTATAGGGATGATGTACGAGCCAATGGGTCTTACAAGCAAGGATGCTCAAGAATGTGCGTCGTGGAAAAGAAAGTCATGTAAAGCGGACCTCATGCTTTACAACCATACAGCTGAGAATGCAAAGTGGAGAAGAAAAGGAAAGCGGACACCAGGCTTCGCAGCGGTACAGCTGAGGATGCAACTGTGAATACGCTAATGAACCTCGCATCTTGCACCTTTCTAAAGCCTGGTATCATCATCATCATCAGGTCTTTTTGTCTCCACTCCAGGAGCACGACCCTCTCTATACTACCAGAGCCATACTTGGCCAGAGCAGCCAGAGGACTTGGCCTACACTCTCCTCGCTGGCCAGACGGGTTTGAGAGGTCTCATTGATGTTAATAAGCCTGGTTTACACATTGACAAGTGCAAAGTATGGCGTGTGGTTTCCGGCAGAGTAGAATAGGACCACTCCCAGTCTTTCTGTAGATCGTAGAAGGCGACTTAGGAAATACAAGCTAAACAAAGCTTATAAACATAAATGAGGCAGGTCGAATCCTCTGGCTGCTCTAGCCAAGAATGGCTCTAGTAGCATAGAGTAGAGAGGGTCGTGCTCCAGCGCAGCGGTGGAGACTTAAAAGACCTAAAGATGATATCAACAAATGATAAATACAAACAAATGATATCTATGCACTTATTGTCACTTATAAGTACCTGTACAAGTAGCGGCACGTAAGTTAAGCGCTGAGGGATACTGCGCACGGGTCCAGTATACATTTTTGACTTCTGAGCGATATTTAACGTTCCGCGCTAGAGTTTCGTGCCGCTACCTGTACATACTCGTACGCTCACTTGTCACTTGTCACTCGTCAATGTGTAAACCAGGCTTTAGTTCAAACCGAAACAATGTAAGCAACCGCTTGGCGGCATAAAACAAAACCCATGGAATTTCTCTAGGTATTAACGAACTATTACGATACGAAACTACCTCCTTGATAGACCCCTGCGAGTAATTATGTGCACACATTTGCATAATAAGCTCATTACAACATCATGTTTACGCCTTTCCAAGCCTATAAACTGAGTTTCGTTATTAACTATAAAACAGGAAATTTATCAAAAGATACAATGCCCTTTTTTCGCGAGTCTTAGTACCAGTAGAGAGACCCCTTTAGGGCCGCGCTACACTGGATCATCACGTCATGGCATGGCATCGGAAGCGACGCGACATAATGCGACGCCCGAGGGCGTCTTTTTCGCGGGAGTGCGCGGCAGTTATGCATCTTATATCACTTGACATAAAGCTTGTTTTGAAATGACGCGTCGCTTGATGCCATGCTATGCCAATCCAATGTAGCGCGGCCCTTAAGCTATCTCATCATGGCTTATCATATTGTACAACGTGAAAGGGACATACTCGTAATAAATCGAACCAATCGGGCTATACTAGATCACTATATAATAATAATAAATTAACAGTTAAAAAAAACAAAAATCGACGTCTCCATACAATTTGCCCGGGCCGGCTGCACACTTTTGCTTACGTAATCTTGTCATACTTACACTATCACGTCTTTATCCCTAACGGGGTAAACACTAAACAGAGCTTAGGGTCGGACTCACAGACCACTTTTAGTAATAGTTACCCAGACCAGCAGGAAAATCTCTTATCGGGCTATCTTGACGTAATAAATTATCTCAATTAAATAATAATAAATAAATAAATATATAGGGACAAATTACACTGATTGAGCTAGCCCCAAAGGAAGTTCGAGACTTGTGTTATGGGATACTAACTCAACGATACTATATTTTATAACAAATACATGTATAGATAAACATCCAAGACCCAGGACAATTTAAAATAGGCCATTTTCCAACTTGCCCTGACCGGGGATCGAACTCGAATCAATTGGTAATATTTAAATGTTAATAAGTACATTGGAAAATGCATTCGAAAACGTTACCGATAAATTAAAATTTCTCTGTCAAATTTATTCTATTCGAGGAGGATGTGCGTCAAACATGTGATTTATTGCAGAGAGTTATTTAGACGATACGGGTCATAAATGAATAACCGATTATGAAGTAAAATTACATGTTAGTATATTATTTATACGAATTGTAACGTATCTTTAAATTTATCAGTATTATTATAAAACGCGGTTTAACTTTAGTACTCGGTTTAAACCATTCCCCGCCCAAAACAAGAAGCCCGCCATCGATATGTCACCTTCTCTTTTGTAACTGTCAACTTCATGTGGGTTACTAATGGTTTGCACCAGGTCCTAAAGTTAGTGTGAGTTTTATAATTAAACAGTATTAGTCTTATTATAAAACGGATCTTTGTTACTGGGTTTAAACCATTTTATCCAAATATACCAAAACAAGTTGAAATTATCAGATAAAATTATCAGGCATATTACTAGTGTCAACTTGATTTGTTCGGATAATTAAACTAGTAAAAAAAATTGTCTGCGTTTTATAATAAGACGGTATATATGTCTAATCCTCTACCTATATTTAAACTATTTATATGAATCATGTATGCGATGTCCACAGAAATGAGTTGAAGTTAGAAAGTCTGAAATATTGGTGAAGGCACACAAATTGTCAGATACGAGTAGTTCTTACTATACGGCAAATGTGTATTTTTATACGTATTTTATTGTTTTGATTATTACAAATACAGATGCCTCAATGTAGTTATTTGTTCACTAAATCTCTATTCAAGTTTTGAACTACCCTGCCATTTCTCCACATCACCAGTTGGTTGACTGGTAGATAAAGCCTTAAATACAATCTTTTCTATGTAGATACAGTTTTTTAGGATTCTGTAGTAAACATGTCTGTCGAACGAAATTTAAAAGAAAACTATCAGAGCTAAGTAGGGTTTGCAAAGTAAATAGTTATAGGCAATATAAATTTATTTAATATACTCGGAAAAGGAAAATCTCATAAAAAATCGTTTTTAGACCTTTTGTCATGAACTCAAAGTTAACATTCACAACTACGAAACCATAAACTACGCGTGGCCCGACACGCACTTGGCAAATTATTTTTTCTTCTCATGTATCTATTCGAGGTCACATCCACTACCTCACCCGGTTTGTTGACTAGTAAAGGCCCCAGAAGTGCCATTTTTGAAACGCGGAGTCTCCTAAACGAATGGTTTTTCCATACAAAAAATCGTTCGTTTAGTGACTCCGCGTTTGAAAAATCGCACCTCAGGCTTTAAGTTTACCATTTGTATGATTGGGTAAACCTACAGTTAAATACCTATTTATATCTTATAGGCAAATAATGTAGTGGAGCGTAGGTTGCTGTGGACTCAAGGAATTAAATATTCAGAATGGAATTAGATGTTTATTCATCAGATGGCACATATAAAGACTTGTCAAACATTATGAAATGCCAGGCACAATTTACCTTTATTAAAAAGTTCTTATCCAACAAATAACACCTTTGCCAATGAGAATAGAGATAGACAGCTACCACTTATATCTACTTACATCAAAATATCATGTTTAACGATCCCTGCGTAATTACATAGTGTCTTAAAAGCTAAAGTACCAGTACCTATCTAGTGTTGCTAATGTCCAAAAAAACCTTATTACAATGTAATTGAGGCTGTATTAAAACAAGTGAAAACTCAGTACGCAGGTCACATCCCATATCATGGAAGTGAACAAAAACTATTAATATTCATAACTCCTTTTTATGACCAGCTGGATGAGGAGATAATAAAGTTTCATACCTGTTCACGTCGAACATTAGCCGATAATGCTAAATGGTTGCGAGGCTGGTTTTTGTTGTTGCTACTTTGTTGCTTGTATACAACACTGTGTTGTTATTGAAGGTTTGTATGCCCAAAATGCGATAGCAAGGTTTTTAATTTAATAACAAATACCGGTTCATTTTGTGTACAGCTTTTAATCTTGAAATCAGACGCAAAAGTAATATGATTCTTTTATGTCATCTACTCAAAAAATTATGTTTTCATCCCAAATTTAGAAATTCTTGGGAGAGGACTCCAGTAGTCCAGTAGAGGACGTTATGCGGCTGGAATGATGATGATGATTTCTTGAATAAACACCACACCAAATAAAGGTTAAGTACCTGGGCGACCGAGCTTTGCTCGGTTACATCTCCAACTATTTTTTTAAACTTGTCTAAAAACAATGTAAAATAAAAAATTATATATAAACTTAAACATAAAAAAAAACAAAAGTAAGTCACCGAGTGGGATTCCAACCCGTAACACTCTTTTTAGCGGTCGGTATCTTTAACCGCTGAGCTAAAAACAAGGCGGTCGGCGCGACGAAATTAGCGACTATATTCTGCGTGGAAAGAAAAACGCATGAAAACTCGAAAACACGCGTTTTCCCAAACATAAAACTAATCTAGATCGGTTGTTTACCCCCGAAAACCCACATATACAAATTTTGAGCGAATTCGTTAGAGCCGTTTTCAAGATCACAGAAATTTATAAATATATAAAAGAATTGGTTGTTTAAAGGTATAAGTACCTGGGCGACCGAGCTTTGCTCGGTTACATCTCAAATATATTTTTTAAACATGTCTAAAAACAAAACAAATTAAAAAATGATATATAAACTAACTAAAAGTAAGACCCGAGTGGGATTCGAACCCGTAACACTCTTTCTAGCGGTCCGCATCCTTAACCGCTGAGCCAAATGGATAGCGGCCGACGCGAAGGACTTAGCGACCATGTTCTGCGTGGAAAGAAAAACACATAAAAACTCGAAAACACGCGTTTTTCCAAACATAAGACTAATCTAGATCGATTGTTTACCCCCGAAACCCCCCATATACCAATTTTCAGCGAAATCGTTAGAGCCGTTTTCGAGATCACAGAAATTTATAAATATATAAATATACAAGAATTGCTCGTTTAAAGGTATAAGATAAAGGTTATATCTGTCATTTGAACTCTGATTACGTTTTGTAGGTGTACTTTTCTATACATATTTTTTTTATTTGCTAGTTTTTCTCATAGATGGAGATGAAAAGTAGAATGTGCCGTACCCATTTGGTACGGTACTTTTTTTATCTCTGGCGATATACATGAATCCCTCGCTTCACTTAGGATTCCACCGTAGAATCACTCGCTACGCACATGATTTCAGTATCGACAAAAATCTATTTGTCATATTGCTCATAATATTTTATTTGATTCGAAAAAACATATAAGGGTTTGTCCACATACCTATAAACAGCTCTAGAATAATTTATAATGCGCTAGATGAAACTATCACGGCATAGGGTTTACAGCTAATTTGTTTTTAATAACATAAAGCTCGAAATTCTCAGAAAACTTCTCAGCAATGAAAACGTTACAGCATAAAGGAGGTAATTTACCAGGCGCTATACACCTGTGTGGATAATAGCATTCAGCCCTTGTATTGAATTACCGGCGATTCGCTACGAGGGTCTCGCACCCATTCACCACCTGCTTTCTCTTAGCACGCTGCTTTTATACCAGATGTTTACTAAGTGAATCAAAAGATTTACGGAGATCAGTCATAAATTTAATTTTTTTTTTAAATAATATAAAAATTGATGAATTTCGAAAAGGATTTAGAAGGCTTCTAACATGTAAAATAACATCATCATCATATCAGCCACGGGAAGTCCACTGCTGGAGATAGGCGACATAGCGGCCTGCATCCAGGGCCTTCCTGCAAACTTGCAATTGATCTCATCCGGGTGCTAAAAATCACCGGATGAGATCGGGCTGTAACATAACATATTTATATGTAGGTAGTAACAAACGCAATTATACATAGCACCTAATCTGCATATATTTGGATTTCCGAGATATTAAGTCGAGTTGTTGGCGGCATTACACATTTTAATGGTTTTTATAATTTTATAAACTAAGCTGATATATTCATATGTCTAGGCTACATGCAAGCTCTTATCCATGTCATTGCGTGAAAGAGACTTACACTATAATTATTATTTGGATAATTTAATTGCTATTTGTATATACCTACGCATATTTTTGATAAATTTAACAAAAAATCTGCGCTTTTAAAATGTATAATATAAGTAGCCAGATTTTATTGAATAAATAGTTTGAGAAGCAAAACTTTATAGCCAAACGGGTGCGACACCGCTCCAAGCGAGCCTCCTACTTCAATTTAGTTCCGGAAGTGCCTGGTTAGGGGTGCGTGACGTCATCGGCTGGCACGGGGAGGGTACGGTGTTGCAAGCGATTAAAAAAATAAGATTAGGCGGATCAATGACCCTGGTTATAGACTGATGAGGTTTGAACAATGACTTTCATAGGATACACCATTTTGAGTTTTATGAAAACGCCAGTTTTATAAATAAATAAATAAATATAAAGGGACAACTTAAAAAATAAAAATACTATATTTTATAACAAATACATATATAGAAAAACATCCAAGACACAGGACAATTTGAAAAAGACCATTTTCCGACTTGCCCTGAACGGGGTTCGAAACTGGGACCTCTGGGTAGCGAACTATCATGGCGACCACTACGCCACGGAGGTTGTCGTTTTAGATTAGAGACACAACAATACACCATTGAAAAGAGAGCGAAGATATTTAAGGGGATGCTTGAATTTTTCAGGGGCCGTTTGAAATAAATTATTTGAAAGGAAACGGAGATTAAATTTTAAATGTTGTCTTAATCATTCATTCTTTCAAAATTCAAGTAGGTAAGAGTCTAGATGGATAGTTTGGAATATGTTTGTTTGACATAGTCTTATGTATGTAAGATTATACCTCGAATACGTTTATTTACCGGAACTACTTGAAAATTTTATGTTTAAATATGAGCTGAATCTGTTAAGAGTTTGCCGAGATACAAGGTTGTCAGTGGGGAGACTTGTCATGTTTATAGTTCTGAGAAGTTATCTTAAAATAACAGGTCCGATGTTGTTTCAGATATATCACTAAGAAAAGACACGTAGATGATAAAAATAACATAAATAAAGAATGAATGTTAATTTTGCCTTCTTTTTTATTAGGGTTCCATATCCAAAGGGTAAAAACGGGATCCTATTACTAAGACTTCGCTGTCTGTCCGTCTGTCTGTCACCAGGCTGTATCTCAAGAGCCGCGATAGCTAGAAAGTTGAAAATTTAACACATTATGTATTTCTGTTGCCGCTATAACAACAAATACTAAAATTAGAATAAAATTAATATTTAAGGGGGGCTCCCATACAAAAAACTTGATTTTTATAGATAATAGTACGGAACCCTTCGTGTGCGAGTCCGACTCGCACTTGGCCGGTTATTTATTTTTATTTATGTATTTAACTACTTTACACTTAAAATCTTATATAAGATTGCGAAGACATTGCCTAATAGTTCACCTTTGGGACGTAGCAGAAAAGATGGTAGATGGGGTGCAAATTTAATTATTTTTGTCCCTGAATAGGAAGTATTATTCTCCACGATGGAACTGCATGCAAATACATACACGTGAACGTGATCTCTTTTATTTCAGACATCCCAGGTTCCCAGCCCTATTTATTTTCTTAGGAAACAGTCATGGTTTCAGTTAAAAAGGTTACGACATCAAAATGGAACACATGCCAGTACAAGGCGTTAACATCTTAATTAAATTTATAAAATAAGATGTCATTAAATTGAAAAGTGTCAAGGTCTGAGGCTACTTTTATGGACGTTAAATAAATTTCAATGAATATGTAATGCGTATATATAATTAAAAATTCATTATTTAAGCATTAATGTCATTATTTCAACTGTCTTTTCTGAAGTTGAAGTTGGCTGAAGCAAATACTTTTAAGTTTTTAGATAGTTATAATGTCAAGTCTAATGATACAGAAAAAATAATAACACTTTTTTATTGACATTTTTCCATTTTAACTGACAATGTGTAACGTGACGTGAACGTAACATGACATAAGCTATACTTTATATTCATTAAAAACCGAACGGTAAAAGTAAGTTTTTCGAAAAAAGGAAAGTATGTATTGTAAGTACTTATAAACTTTTATTGTGAGACATCAACACATCGTTATATGTCTGACTGCATTGCAAGTTTCAAATAACACTGAGTGTCAAAATATTATAGGTAATACTAGCCGAAGCCCAAGACTTCGTTCGCGTGGACTTTTTGCCAGGAAAATGCTAATCAGGCTGAACAACTTTTTCTAAAGCGTCCTTTTTATATTTTTTATTGTTTAGCTGGACCATTATGGTTCTGCATCAGGTGTTCCATTTTCCAAAATGAACCCTATATGTTGCCAAGGCTTAACAGCTATAAACAAAAAAAGTTTCGTTGGAATCCGTTCCGTATTTCAGAAGATTAGGTGTACAAACAGACAAACAGACAGATATTTTATTTAAATTCTTATTCTGCTACTATGTCTCCATCGCACAAAATATTCTTTTTGGAAATATTGTCAATGTACCAACACATTTTTATTACTGTTTTATTATATGTATAGATAGGTACCCTTATTTGGTTTGATACTGTATGTATGGTTTCGTTCGACAGCCATTTTTTAATAAGCGAAGTCAAGCTGTTGACACAATTAAGATATATATAAATTATAATAAGGTGTCTCATATGATATATACCTAAGTACGTGTATCGTATCCCAGGGATACAATGGACATATATATTCATTTTGCCATTCCGGGGGTGCAGGGGGTTACTCCAAAAGCGGTTTCTGCGTATCCGCGTTTCAGTATCAAGCAACATTGAGCATTAATGTATGATGATGAAGTCTAATTTGGTTTGATTTAGAAATAGGAAGTCACTATAGGACGACTAAACTATTATTTTATGAAGTAATACGGTATTTCACTCAATTATTTTTATTATTCATAGCAATAAGTAACATTATCCGAAACCGAAAACAAGAAGGTTTTTTTAACCCGTCCAAAAATAAGTAAGTTATAAGCTTTTAAAATCTGATGAAAAGGGAAACTGTCAAGAAACAGAAAAATTAATAATGTACGTACAATCTTGACGTCACTATGTAATACTATTATTAATTCTGTGTTGTCACGCTTTTAGGTCTCGCGCGTATGAAAGAGATAGTGAGATGTCCCCATTACGCTCACACTCTTATATTTGAAATGTTAATTACGATGTTTTAAATATATTTATTTTCAGTGGTGTTTTTTGTTTTATATAAAATATTAACCAAAAACATACACAGTGAAATAGCCTATTCCCCTGGTCGTAAAGTATTGACAATTTCTCGATTTCGCATGATTCTCGGCATCCTTCAATAATCATTGATCAATGACATATATATTTATTTGGATAAGAAACGGCGAAAAAGCGCACCCGGGCTCCGAAGCAGCCCAGCCGGGGAACCGGGAACGTGTTGAGATGAAAAAGATATACAACGTGGAAGGGACATACCCGTAATAAATGGAACCACGGGCTATACTAGATCACTATAGTATAATAAAATTAAAATAACAGTCAAGAAACAAAAAGAAAAAAAACGAAATTCCCATATGAATTGCCCGGGCACACTTTAGTATCGAAATAGCAATTTTTTTTTTGTTCTTTTACTGTAATTTTAATTTCATCATACTATAGCGATCTAGTATAGCTCGTGGTTTGATTTATTGTCGTGTGTGTAAGTGGCCAACACAGGTGTCAGATTTTTTAGGCTGCCTAAAGGCATCTGACATAGCTTGACGACTGCCATGCAATGATGACAGCCGGGACCAAAGGCTTATACGTGCCTTCCGAAGCACGGAGGAGCTCGGGAAATTTTTATGCCATTTGTACATCAGGTCACCCATCCAAGTGCGGACCACGCCTGTTGTCGCTTTACTTGAGAAAACGCTAGCAATGCGCTCTCCCACCAGGCCTCCGGGACCATTATAGTTCAATAATCCCAAGTGACTCGCGTAACGTCAACGTGCGACTAGCAACAACCCTGTTTTACAGGCGCTTACAAGGCCCAAAAGCGGGGGAGGGGTTGCGGGGTCACCAGATTGCGGGGGACGGTGCGAGTTTCCGTTTTGTATGTAATACTATTATTAATTCTGTGCTCCGGGTTCCTCGTTTTGGTTACGGGTATGTCCCTATCACGTTGTATACCTATATCTTATACCTTTAAACGAGCAATTCTTGTATGTATGTATATATATTTATTTATAAATTTCTGTGATCTCGAAAACGGCTCTAACGATTTCGCTGAAAATTTGTATATGGGGGTTTTTGGGGGTAAAAAATCGATCTAGATTAGTCTTATGTTGTTATGACTTACTTTTGTTTTTTTTATGTTCGAGTTTATATATTATTTTTTATTTTGTACTGTTTTTAGACAAGTTTAAAAAAATGTAGTTAATGTTTGAGATGAAACCGACCTAGCTAAGCTCGGTCACCCAGGTACTATTTCAAATGAGATCAATACTGCTCGTGCGCAGCATTTAACTGTTACATCAACAACGCCATAAAGTACAAACTACAAAGTAAGTCATATTAAAAATATAGCTGTAAAGTAAACGGCACCTAGCGCGTTTCTAGAATAAGTTGTAACGCTAATTGCATTGGAACTATCGTTAAACACGTATAAAAGTTTACGAGCGTCGTGAAAATACTGTCAAGCAAATTATTTTAATTGCTGGCAACATTGTAATTCGTATTCATGTGTTGGCAATAAAAGCACAATAAAATCCAAGTAGGATATTATTGCGCACGATTGCGGATTTTACATTATTTTAATGAATTGTTGTTATCTAAGTATTGTAAATTGTTGCCGGCTTCGTTAGTTGCAAGTTTCAATATAAGGTATATAATGCAAGGTACAGTGGGCCGACCAAATACCTGGGCAGGCCACAGGGCCGACCGACCCAATTTCAATGTATTTATTGCTTTTCATATCTTATACCTTTAAACGAGCAATTCTTGTATATTTATTTATATATTTATATGTATGTATATAAATTCCTGTGATCTCGAAAACGGCTCTAGCGATTTCGCTGAAAATTGGTATATGGGGGTTTTCGGGGGTAAACAATCGATCTAGATTAGTCTTATGTTTAGGAAAACGCGTGTTTTCGAGTTTTCATGCGTTCCACGCAGAATATGATCGCTAATTTCGTCGCGCCGGTTGCCATCCGTTTTGGCTCAGCTGTATATGATGCGGACCGCTAGAAAAAGTGTTACGGGTTCGAATCCCACTCGGTGACTTACTTTTTTTTTATGTTCAAATTTATATATATTTTTTTATTTTGTATTGTTTTTAGACAAGTTTAAAAAAATGTAGTTATTGTTTAAGATGTAACCGAGCAAAGCTCGGTCGCCCAGGTACTTATATATATATTAGATAACAGGTATTTCATCGGGTATTTTGAGTATAGACAGAGATCTATCTTTAATTATTTTCTCTTAAACTCAAAATTGCGCGACGACATTGATGCTTTTCAGCGTGACCTTTGCCCAGCAGTGGAATGAAGCAGGTTAATTAAGAAAATCTCAAAATAATATTAACATAAAAATGTATTATTAGGTAGTATCCAGGTTGTACTGTTAAGGGAAAAACGTCACAATATAATAATGTCACGTAATAAATAATGTCACTTGTCAATGATCACATCCATTTTCAACGTGACTTTATATTTATTATTGCAGAAAAACTGATAATTGGAGCACTATTTGACTCCAAGAAAGTATGACATCACGACGTGCTATTACATACAAATCTCATCCTACTAATATTATAAATGCGAAAGTGAGTTTGTATATTTGTTTGTTACCAATTCACGCTTCAACCACTGAACCTATTTAGATGGAATTTAGTATAGATATAGTCTGATACCCAGGAAAGGTCATAGGGCATTTTTTATCCTGATATTCCCACGGGGAGCGAAGCCCACAGGCACAGCTATAGTAGACAATATCGTTTTGACGTTTAGAAAGACTTCATTAAAATCTTTCTTAGTGTACATTTTTATGTTAATATTAATTTGAGTTTAAGAAAAATTTCAAGATCTGTACAGGTAGAGGACCGGCCCAGGTATCTCTTTGTCCCACTGTACCTACATAGATAACTATCATTTATACTACTTATACAATGTCCTTTTTTATTAAGTACAAATATTTTAAGGGGTGATTCAGTCCATAATTTTGAACAACTTTTCCCAGTAAATTTTTATCGAAATACGAAAAAATAATTTTCATTTTCCATAGTAATGATATCACGTGACTACTTCGATTTCTATGAAAACCTAAAATTTTTTTTCCTATTTCGATATACATTTATTGGGAAAAGTTGTTCAAAATGATGGTCTGATTCACCCCTTACAATATTTGTACTTAATAAAAAAGGACATTGTATAATGGTGACTTTAGTAAGAAAACCATTAGCCGTTATATTGCATTCATATTATTACTTATATTACACTGTAACAACGTGGAAGTAACATATTCGTAATAAAACGAATCACGAGCTATACTGGATCACTAATGTTGAAACTAAAATAAAAGTGAAAAATTTATGAGAAATTTCGGCATTTACATACCTACAAAAGTGTGCAGCCGCCCGGGCAATTAGTATGTTCGTCATCCGAGCATATTTACCCGGTTGCATCCTCAGCAGTAATGCTTCAGAGCCCGGGATCTG
This sequence comes from Acrobasis consociella, assembly GCA_963555685.1. NCBI lineage: Eukaryota > Metazoa > Arthropoda > Insecta > Lepidoptera > Pyralidae > Acrobasis > Acrobasis consociella. The sequence continues at coordinate 5,609,287 of OY743106.1, forward strand.
TTACCTAAATAAGGAGATTTGACGAGGTTACTGCTTTTTACAAGTTTTTGCGACTTAGGGAATACAAGCTAAACAAAGCTTATAAACATCAATGAGACCTCTCTAACCCGACTGGCCAGCGTAAAGAGTGTAGGCCAAGACCTCTGGCAGCTCTGGCCAAGTTTGGCTCGGGTAGTACAGAGAGGGTCGTGCTCAAGCAGTGGAGACAAAAACACCTGATGATGATAATGATGACTGCTTTTCACACAGAGCGACTGCCGTCTGACCTCCGCAACCCAAAGGGTAAACCAGAACCAGTCCTTGGGTAGTTTGATGATCAAACACTAGATGGCGTTCGGGACCACAGTTTATACGTGCCTTCCGAAACACGTAATCATCATTCATTTTGGATAATCAGGTGATTCAATCCTGCAATATCCTAACCAGACTGGAAACAACTTTTCACTAATTATGCTTTCCCGTGGGATTTGAACCCATGTCCCCCGGATCACAAGGCGAACACCTTGACCACTGGATCACGGTGGCAGACAATCAGTATGTTAATAGCTTAAGAGTCCCCCGACCCTAGACTTCTCCATACAAACGTAGTCTACGTTTAATTTTGAAACCACATGTCAGATTCCGGTAAAAATTGGTAATTGTAAAGAAATTGCAATTATCTAGGGTTATGAATGGTTTCCTATACTAAAATTATGAACTGGAAAGAAAATATAACGATTTAGAAGTTTCCCATACTAATGGTCAAAAATGATATAAAACACTATATTCTATTTCAAGTTCATATTTTTACCGTCGGAAACTAGTTATAAACCTAGATAATTGCAATATCTTTAAAATTACAAAATTTTGCCCAAATCGGACATGTCGTTTTGAAATAAAACGTAGACTACGTTTGTATGGAAAGTTGTATTTTGGTCTAGGGTCGGGGGAACCTTAAGAGGTGTCGTTAGATTCGTCTTAATTTTGAAAGCGAACCAGTATTTTTTATGTACCCAGTACACAAAAAAAATCTACAATCTAAAATGACGTATTCTTTGCGGCAAATGAAATGTCTTCAAAATGTCTACATGTTAAAAGATGTGTAAGAAACCGGTAAAAAAAGCAATTTCTATACTATATTTTACACGATCTGATAAGAATATATGAATGTATTTACACAGATACATTATAAATAAATTACGAAACTATTTTAAGGGTGAATTCAGTCTATGATACTTATACAATTTTTCCCAAGGAACACGTGCCGAAATATAATAACTAATTTTTTACCTCCCATACAAGTTGACTGATCAGCTGATCCGAGTTTGTATGGATAGCTAAAAATTATTTCTCATATTTCGACGTATTCTCCTTGGGGAAAGTTGTTCAGTAGCATGGACTGAATTCATCCTTAAAATAGTTTCGGTATATTTGTTAGACCTTATATAGGGACGAATCACACAGATTGAGTTATTCCCAAAGTAAGTTCGAAAATTGTGTGCTGGGATACTAACTCAACTCATTAAAACTTATAACAATACCTATAGATTTTTTTTTAAATATAATGAAATAAATGGATAAGGACTCTCAACATTTTATTTAAAGACTACATTTAGTAGTTAGTATCTTAGGTATTTATAGATACAATGTAGTTTTAACAAGCACTTCGTATCAGTATTTACATAATTTTTCTTTATACTTGTACTCTTATGATAAAATACCTATATACAATGTCCTTTTTATGAAGTACAAATATTTTAAGGGGTGATTCAATCCATTATTTTGAACAAATTTTTCCTATTAATTTATTTATATACGAAAAAAATATTTGTACGTTTAATAAAAAAGGACTTTGTAGTAACTCACCTCCTTGTGCCATACTATTCTGGCTTAAATTACTGGCCGTTAAGAGAAAAAGAAAGAATAGCAGAATAGCGTAACTGTCATGTCATGATTATTGTTCTGTTGGTGCGTCACAATAAATATCATAAGATTTTGAAGAATGGATTTATTTTATTGTGAAGCAAAACTTTACCAAAACATTGTGTATACATACCTATTATATCTACCTACATTCCCAATGGTTTGGTACATGATTCATATTTCTGCTTTGACGTTGACTAATAAATGATGATTTTTTATCATGTAATCAATCTTTGTATATTTTTCGCATTGCTTCTTGTTAATTAGTTTCCTTAAATGTATACCTAATAAATAATGTTCACATGTATTATAGAATGTAACATTAAATGAAAATTTAATTAATATGGACTTTATCTGTATTGTCGATACGAAGATGTGTTGAATATTGCCGACTTACAAATGTACAATAAGGAAATTTATAAAATGTTTAAAACCTACAATACATTTATTACATCCTACAATATAATTAAATTATATTATGATATGTTCTTATTTTTTAATTGTGTGCACTTACCATCGCTCACATTCACGTTGCCGTCGGAAGCCGACCGATCAAACTCTTCAGCGCCAACCAAATTCCTTATACTGAACGAGTTGGTTTTCCTCGCCGACGGCACTTCCGCGGTGACGCCCGTGACGTCACACCCGCTTTCCGTTCCGTTCACTAGTTCACGGCACATCTGCTCCGTTCCGTTCAAATTCACCGACTCTGGAACGCCCTCTCCGTCTGCCCGCCGAGTAGTCAAGTCCATTTTCGCAATTTGCAGCACTAAACTTTGAATTTAGAATCCTTACTGACATTATTCACGCGTAGACAGTTTTGTAAAATTTAAATACATTTTTCTTTTAAAAGTAATTGTCAGAATAAAATGGCCAGTAATTTAAGAGCAATTCGAATGGCACATTTCCGCATAACTTTTTAACACATGGTCCCATCACATTCACTGGATATTGTCATAGTATGAGATAGCGTAATATCCCGTTTCGATATTCGCCGACGGGTTGGCGATTCGCGTGGATCGGCAGACACGCGGCAAGAGCGCGATGACGATTGCGACTGGTCCTCTTTCCTCCCGCGGCGGCAGTCTCGCGCGGCCCTCCCTACGCCTCGAAGGCGGAGCGCCCGCCCACACAGCAAACCAACTAATTGCTGGAATCTCGCGACTTTTTAGTCGACAATTACCGCAGACTAGCGACTTTTTACCGCCAATCGATTTGGTTTAATGAGCGGTAATTGCTCATTGATATGATAGGCACTGTTAGCCTACGCTCGGCTCTTGTGTAATGACTACTAATAATGTGTGTTCCAGACTCCAATTTAATATGCTTTCTGTTTAATAAATTGCACACCTTGATGCAGAGATGGCAATTTATCTGTAAGTTTTTGAAATATAAAAATAAACAAACTTTTTTTGAGCACTTGAGTTGTGGTTTTATTTATGTGTCTTATCAAAACCTCAAAATGAATCACAAAATGAGTGAAGTTAATGGCCAAATATTTTTAAAAGTCGGTGCCATGTTGAAAGATGCAGTTTTGTTTATCTTATTTGAATTAACATATTTTGGTAATAACTTGCAGTATCTTAACATTTAAACACTAATATTTGCTGCGAAAAACCAAGAGGAACAGAAATAATTATCGTGTTTTGTCTAGTTAGCTCCTTTTGCCAATAAAATGGATATTAGCGAATAAACGACATACAAATAATTGCCAAAAAACATAATTGAACTTATCTACGAGTTCATGATGACAAGTACTATAAAAACTGGTCTATCTCGTTTATTTTAAATCAAAAAAATTAGATAAACACTCAGTACTCACCTACATACTTTGGCTTCAATGGCTTCAATCTAAAGTGGGTTCTTTATAAGCACTCCTTTTTTGCGTACAGAACATAGTTTTATTATTTATATAGGTACTGTTATATACATTGAAAATCGCTTATACTTTCTCGGAAGAACAAAATTACCTGCTCCATTTCATACACTAGTGAACAATTTACAGGTACTTACTCTCCCAGACAATATCATACATATAAAACCGGAAAAGAAATACACAATTAACATACATATGAATTTTTTAAAAATCCGCTTTTCTATTTCCCGCTTCAGCAGAATGCACTCAATTCCCAGGTAGGTATAATGTTTCTTGTTGTTTATGTATTTTTTTGTATTTATTATGGGGCAATAAAGGTAATTTGTTTTCATTGTATTTGTATTGTACGTACAAAGTATATTCTTACGGATAACGCCTTTTGACATCTGTTTTATGTATCTTTTATATACTCTGTAACATTAAGTTTTGGTGCAATAAAGATTTTAACTAACTAACTATTCTTACTACAAGGAGTACTAGGTACATTGAGATAACTTAAAGTGCAACTAACTATTAAGCAAATAATAAACTATTAACAGGTACCGTTATATTTAGGTGGATATTAAAAATAAAACTTAAAATCCGCACAATAGTCCGGTCTTTGGTTTCTCGTTTCAGTAGAACACAATCAATCTGCGTTACTAATTATTTCCTCGTAGCCTCAATATAAATAGGAATAACTTAAAGTCTACTATTTAGCAGATAATAAGCACTTTACAGGCAATTTCATATTTATTTTTAGGCATTATCAAAAATATGAAATAAAAAAAAACATTAAAAATATCCGCTTAAAAATCCGGTCTTTGATTTCCCGTTTCAGTAGATCGCACTTACGTCTGGTACTCATTATTTCCTCGTAGCTTCAGTATAAATTGAGATAACTTAAGGTCCTACTAACTATTTAGCAGATAATAAGCAATTAACAGGTAATTTTATATTTATTTTTTAGGTATTATCAAAAATCCTAAGTTTGTAAGTTTGTAAGTATAGATGGATGGATGTTTGTTACTCTTTCACGTAAAAACTATTGAATGGATTGTAATGAAACTTTACAATTATATATCTTTTACATCAGAATAGCACATAGGCTACAATTTATAAAGATATTGTGTGACAATCCTGTGCAGACGAAGTCGCGGGCAGCAGCTAGTATAAAATAAAAGAATAAAAAACATTTGAAAAATCCGCACAGTATTACGGTCTTACTTTTCCCGTTTTAGTAGAACACACTCAATCTCCGGTACTAATTATTTCCTCCTAGTCTCAATACTATAAATTGAGATAACTTGAAGTCCAACTATTTATTAAATTGGTGCCGATTTTATCTGTACTACGAGTAGTTGCATTAGGGGTGTCAGTTTTATTTCATGAATGAATGAATGAATGCAGTTAATATCATTTACATACATAAATATAACGTAATGGGACAGATAGAGCATTTTTGCAGCTGTAGGCATACAAACCCCAGGGCAAGAAGAAACAAAGGCCACTTAAAAGTGAGCAAGGGAAAAAAGATCAAAATAGTGATGGATGGCCGCATTGACTATGTTATTTATAAAGAAATTGAACAAATAAATAAAGATGGTTTAGAAAAACGTTGGATGTAGACACTTTTTATCTATGCTATAGTCATTTTCTTTTTTTTTAGATAAGTCGTAAAGCACTGGACTACTTGCAGTAAAAGATGATGAATGAGAAATAGTAATCAAAAGTAAGTCAAAATAAGAAATAAAAATAAAAAATAATGGCCTTTGAGCCTATAAATTTATTAGTTTTTTCTTTTCTTCCAGACTAGCATGGAAGTGCTGCTGCTTTTTTTTTGCCGGGCAGATCGTAAAAGCCAATCGAGGTATTAGGCAAAAAAATGGAATCATGTTAATAGGTGATGCGGCCAGCAACCCATCACTATTTTGATTCAATATTCTTGCCCACATCAAGCTTAAAAAAATAAAAAAAGCTAAAAGTGGCCTTTGAGTTTTGCACTCCTGGGCTCTATCTGCTTAGAGCTGCAAGACTTAAAAATGCTCTGTCTGCCCCATTAGGGATAAAGACGTGATAGTATGTATATACGCCGTGTGGTGACCGGCAGAGTAGAATAGGACCACTCCAAGTCTCCCCGTGGATGTCGTAGAAGGCGACTTTGGAAATACAAGCTAAACATCAATGAGGCCCCTCCAACCTGTCTGACCAGCGGAGAGTGTAGGCCAAGTCCTCTGGCTGCTTTGACCAAGTATGGCTCTGTAGTACAAAGAGGGTCGGTAGGCCAAGTCCTCTGGCTTCTTTGACCAAGTATGGCTCTGTAGTACAGAGAGGGTCGGTAGGCCAAGTCCTCTGGCTGCTTTGACCAAGTATGGCTCTGTAGTATAGAGAGGGTCGTGCTCCTGCAGTAGAGACTAAAAGACCTGATGATGATGATGATGAGTATGTATGTATGTATGTATGTTCTTACATTTCATCAAATCCGCCAACCCTAGGTCTGATCCGAAGGGTCTCTTGCTCCCTTTAGTATCTCTTGAAGCAATAAATTCTAGTTAGTTACCAATAACGAATCCCGCCCGCGGCTTCCTCTAATTTATGCTTTTTATTTATTTGTCTTGCTACAGTTACACCTAATGGAAATATATATTTTATTGTACAATATATTCCGATATCGGTGATAATAGCATACCGCTCGTTAGGTAAAGCGTTAGGTGTAAGAGTTATGTATCTCTATTTAGTAATTTGTTCGGTTCGATATAATAAAGAAAGTATTATTGTATCTCCTTTTAAAATCGTGGTCTTTTCGCCCCGGTTCTTTGGAAAGCTTGCGCGGGGATACAGATACAGTTCAACACGTAGAGACTCTTTGGAGAAGTTTTTGTTATGTGGCGCTCCCGTGAAAACCAATCCTTGATAAACCTATGAAAGATGTACCCCTGAATAGGTTTCAGAAACTACAGTTTTATTAAGTTAAATTTATATTTTAATATATTATTAATAAAAAAGAAAACATACGGGTTGAATTGATAACCTCCTCCTTTTTTGAAGTCGGTGAAAAATAATCTAGTATCATAAAATTGTATACTGTCATATGATATAAAGCAATGCCTACGTTGTAGACACTAGATGGTATCAAGCCTTCCAGTGAAATCACTCGCACACTTCCACTAACTCTATTAACAATCAGACAGCAATTAATACGTTTGTAATTTCCAACGATCGAATATAAAATCAATATGGCCGCTTAATCACCACGGGCCAATATTTGTGGAGCAATCAACCAACATTCACATATAAATTGCAGCGGATGTAAAGGCGGGTTCACAGGATAGGAGTAAAGCATGCCAGTAGTTTTTATAAGAAAAATCGATGGTGTCTTAAAAGTATTTTGCTATCTACGACATACCCTGCATTTTAATCCAACCATATTAGCTGGTAGGTATAAAAACAAATGACCTTTTTAAAAAAAACACAAATCCAAGTCTCAGAAATTTTAACCATTTTGATCTTCTTCAAATTATGCAACTGCAACGTGCCTGATAGCTTCACCAACTTTAGAACTTCAACTTAGCAAAATCAGCTGTAGATAAGACTTTAGTATTGAATTAGATACGTTTTCACTTCTAAGTTAAACTAGTAGATATATCATACTTATTAATAATTAACAAAGTAGGTAAACATAGGTAAAGGTACTTGATTGCCATCTTCATCATCAATATACGTTTTTTCCAGTTTTCCAGGACCAATTTCATCCACCGCTTTCCTCTCCCGTCAACGTCATAATATTGTCTGTCCAGTAGAATGTTGTGTCGGATGTCTTTACCATTAAAATTGATCGTGAAATAGGGGTCGACAAGGTCCGAAAATTATGATTGTAATCAGTCCGTCTTTTAGTTCAGTTTACTAAAAAAGTAAAAATTCACAGATACAGAGCGTCAAAGTTCGTCACCGCTAAAAATCGTACCAAGCCATGACGTCATGCGAAATTTATATGCGCTGTATTTTTGTCATTTTTGGTTTCTCAGAGAAAATAAAAAATACGTGTATAATATTTTTTAATAATCTAACCAATGGAGCAAAACAATTTTCCATTCGTCATGCCTATTGTGGTAGCATGCTTTTTTAGCACAGTCTGAGGCAGCGTTTAGCGCCGGTGCGCTCAAAGCGGGCGAGTCAGCGGGGCGCCGCGCTCAATTATACTGGGCCCAAAACTGATTCTATTTGTATGGTAATGCACTCATTACTAAGACAAAAGGGCGTGGTAGAAATCTCAACGAATTTATGGGCCACGCCGCCGAAAGGGTTAATTGTTAACCCCGTCACGGGATGTCTTTCGGGTTTTTTGTTAGCTGCGGTACCTAATGGTTTTTTAGTGTTTTAACCAAGTTTGTAAACACCAAGGAAATTTTAGAATCAGGTCTTGATCTATCCATTAAAACATTCAACAAAATACGAAAGAAAGAGTTCGTTAATCGTAGAAATAGTATTATACCCTCATATACACATCATTTTTACTTATTTGAAAAACAAAAGTCCTTATCAGTCTAGAGATTAGTTTTAACCCTTTCACCGGCAGGATTACCACAAGACACGATAATAAAATAATCATTTTGTAAGCAAAGAATACATAATATAGATAAGTATCAAATATTATACGGCGCCAAAAGTGCATTATTAATTTTTAATTATTATTCTATTATTTACTGGTTATTCGGTCCTTTACGGAAAATTAACAACCTATCAAATCCATTCGACAAAGTTCATGGTTTGACTAAAAAAGCTCAAACAAAAGAAGTCATCACTTTTTTACTTTTACAGGTTTTTCTATAATTAAATATTATGCAACAATATAAATTAAAATAAAAGTCCATTTGATAAATTAATTTCGAGCAGGTGAACCCTCCAAAATAATTTGCAGTTCTTCACTCGAGAAACGGTAGGTGGTCGCCTGCTGCCAGTACTAATGTTATTTCTTAGTCAGAGACAAAAGACTCTTTCTTCCATGCTGGTGTGGGATAAAAGTAAAAAAATAGAATTAACCAGCTGCTTCTCTTCCCGCGCAGATTGAAAATGCTTATCGAAGAAACGGGCCACAAAACGTTTCATATTAATAGGCGATGCGGCTAGAAAGAGGAAATCAAACATATAGTGATGGTTTACTTCACAATTTTTGATTTCCGCTAACAGTACCTACGTGTTAAAAAAGCGTGAATAGGGAAACTATTAAAATGTTGTAATATTTGGACTAAACCTTATGGGATGGATTTCATCATTTCAAGATCCTACATAAACCATATCCACTTTAGTTCAAATACATTAAAGAGAAGTTTTACTCATATGCGAGCAGAAAGGAAACCGACCCAGAATTTGACAGTCCCTTCCAACACAAGGGGCCGGGCACAACTTTTCATCTCGCATAACAACAATAATTACATTCGATAGGTATCACTGCCGACTACTGTGCCTTAATGTATTGGAGCTTGATGTTTAATTTGATAGAATCGTGAAAGTCGTGCCCGAAAATGAAATCATGTCAAAAATCTGCGTTTTAAAAAAAATCTATACCCAAAACTTAAAACTCAAATATTTATTCAGTAATTAGACCTTTATATGCACTTTTACACGTCAAAAAGTATAATTTACATTACGTCTACATGTATATTGTATATAAAAAAATATTTCTTTTTAATAAAAAGTTACCGATACCAACGCATTGAACCATTGCTGAGAAGAAACGCCGAAAGAAATTAATTGACACCGTATTGGTCGCCTACTACAGCTAGTTTTCTATCTATGAATAAGAATGTGAAATACTCAAAAATCAATATGATAAAAAAAAATGTTTTTTTTTTTGACATTTTAGATCTATTTTTGCTTTGCTTTCAAATTGTAGTAAGTAATTATGCACAATCGGTTTTATCGACTACTAAGTATTTACCATCGAAGATAAATTTTAAACTCAAAAATGCATTTAAACTAAAAAATGCTTGAATATAAAAGCAGTAATATGTAAGGCATAGAGTTCAAACATTGAGCTCCTGGGCGTGTCTAGAGAAGCACAAGTCATCGTCTATTTAATATAATGTCGGTGCCACAATGGGCTCCATGTACTACTGTTGTTTGTTCGGGCCGTGTTATGGGCGAATTGAATCTATAAATAGATTAGTAGCTTGTACTACTTTGTAAGAGATACGCCGACTTTAGATTGGAAGTAATATTTGGGGATCGGTATGTAGGTAAAGAAGTCTGCATTATAGACTAGTTTATTTGCTAAACAAATTCAAACCCCCGACTTTCAGCTGTTAACCCTCAATAACTTTTGAACGGGTAAACCGATTTTCATCAAACACAGCTTATAACCACCGCAAAGAAATTCTCTTACACGTGAAAAAATTCGCATCGTAATCGGTCCCTCCGTTTGAGAGCTACGATGCCACAACACACAGATTTGCGTCAAACTTATAACACCCCTCTTTTTGCGTCGAGGATTAAAAACGGAGATGGACAGGGTATGTGTGCGTAAGTACGGAGCAAATTTTTCGAATTACCAGAATTGATCGTATAGGCAAAGTTCAGTAGATTGAGGGGCTTAATTAGCCCTTCAATTATGTGTCAGCGATACATTTACAACAGTATCATTACCGCCTAAATAAAATTAAAGTCACTCATAATGCAAAGCCATCAAGCCCAAAAAGAGATGTCGGGAAGATCTTAACTCTTTTCTTGAAAATTGGGCCTAAAGAGCCCTCTATGGCGAGAGTTGGAAGGTACTGCAGCGAGACAGTATATGCTAAAAATAGAAATATAATAGTTTAAAGTCAGATAAAGACATTCAAATTTTACTTTAATACGTAAAATTAACGGATTACTCAATCAATTGTCAGGGAAGGCCAACCAAATTTGTGACTTGCTTATCTTATTGTCCTATGTTCCCTGGGACATAGGACCATAGACCTAGTTTTTTACAGCATCCATGCATAGGACAATAATTCAAGACAGAACTAAACTTCAATAAGATTAAAACAGAACTGACTAGTGAGTAAGTAATCGTATGGATGTACTTCGAACACAAAACTGCTGTAAGGGCTCTTGCAGACAGTATACGAAATACCCGACCGTCGCTGACAGGTGTCGCGGTTGCATTGTCGCTTGTCTGTTAAAGCGCTTAATTTCAAAATAACCGGCCTAAATCGAGTAGGACGTATATAAAATCACGTTTTGTATGAGAGAGAACCCCTCTTAAATATTTATTTTATTCTGTTTTTAGTACTTGTGACTACTAGAAATACATCATCTGTGGAAATTTTAACTGTCTATCGTTTTATGAGATATACTGGTGACGAATAGGGTCCTGTTTTTACCATTTGGATACGGAATCTTGAATAAAAATATGAGAATATCCAACCCAGCTGCATTGTAACGAAGACAAAATAAATAACATAACCATTCTGCCTTCACTTAAGGAGATATTTAATTAAAAGTTTAAGTATACCACAGCCGCGTGGGCGAAACCGTGGCGGGTTCTAGTTAATAAATCTTATTTTTTTTTATGTGACACCTAATTAAAATGTAGGCAATGATGTGGAATTTCGTAATGCCGGTAATTTTCTTGACATTTAAATTAATTAGTTTATTTAATTAAGTGCATACGTAATAATCTCGCGGAAGCGTTTCTCATTTTGATTGCTGTTAATTGCAAAGTAAAACGATATTTCATAATAATTATATTAGGGTAATTTAAAGCATCATATAAATATGTACGCCGTTTTATTCATAATTTATACTTCTGATATCAATCATAAGAAGATTAATATTGAACCTATGTGTATTCTTCTTTAAGTTGTGGCACGTTTTTTTATCAATAAATCTTAACATTCTGTACTTTTGTGGGCAAAAACGAAAATATTGAGAAAATACAAGCATTCAAGACAAGGCAGGAACGATAAAAAAGGTTTTTTGGAAAAATATTGTTTGAGATCATTAAATTAAAAAAAAACTTCGCAGAAGAGTTTATTTGTTTCTTTCATACCTCCAAATTAATATCGGACCAATGAAATAGTAAAGGCTTAAAAATACAAAATCGGTTTACCAATGGCGAAGATATTACGTAACATACGCACAAAAAAAAAATAAAGTCGAATTGATAACTTCCTCCTTTGTTCAAGTCGGTAAAAACAAATGACGGCGATCTACAGGAGGTTGTCGAGAAGAAACTTCGGCTCGTTCAAAAATAGTTCTGTACGAAGGTGTCCCAATATACGGAACCTCCGCCATGCAAGTGGTCCCAACCAGGCGGGCCTTGCAAACAACGTGCAAGTCACTGGCGCGCAATCATCGCTTTGTTTCAAACGCGGCACCGACGTCGTCAGCCAGCAGTCAGTATCGACGGACTGATCAAGAGCATCTTGATCATTAGACGACGGTTGCCATTTTCAACTGACTTTCAAAAAAGGAGGAGGTTATCAATTCGTCGCGATCTCTTTTTTTTACTTACCGATTTTTCAAAGTCTCCTAGATTGATTTGGAAAATTCTTTCTTTGTTTGAAAGCTTATGCTTGCGAGGTGGTCTTATAGAAATTTTATCAAAATCGGTTGTGTAGTTTAATGGTGAAGAAGGTTTTTAGTTTTGAAGAAATATTATCATTCTACACGGTCTTTATTTTTAAGTTTTCAGCAAAGATTTACAGTTTTTAGGCAGTGGTGTTAGGTTAGTACTTTACAAGTCACTGGCGCACAATCATCGCTTTGTTTCAAACGCGGCACCGACGTCGTCAGCCAGCACTCAGTATCGACGGACTCTGATCAAGAGCATCTTGATCATTAGACAGTCCTAGGTTGCCATTTTTAACCCCAGACAAAAAAGAGGGGTTGTTATTTGTTTGACGCTAATTTCTGTCGGTCTGTCTGTCTGATTTCGTAAGAAAATTCTCTTGCGGTGTTCTTAACTGATTGATGAAAATTGCTTGAGCCGTTCAAAAGTTGTCAGGGATTAACGCTTTCTTTAGCAAATAATATATGGCTCTATAGATATATCTATCTAGTGATGAACAGCGGAACTACCGATACAACTTCGGTAGCTCCGCTATTCATTACTAGATAATCTTAATAGTTCTCGACAATCGGGGGTTTTGGTTTCCTTTGGCAAAACGAGGTTCCAATTTGATTGTTAAATAACGAACTATACTTTATTAAACTGGCAAACAACTAGTACCTACCTAATAAGGTTAAGTCACAGGATGCAATATTTGCCGGACGATTTAACCGTCAAATGACGGCGCGGTCGCGCGGAAGTCGCGTGCGACGCAACCGCGACATTACGCGCGTAATCGGAGCGACCGACCACTCGATGCACTGAAAAGGAGTAAGATCACAATGGAGCTTTATAACGTTATAACGCTTAATTTTGTAATCGCTTTTTTAACGCAAGTGCGTGAATAGTTTTGACGGTAATACGGTATTAGTCCGTCAAAACCGTTCACGCACTTGCGTTACTGAAGCACGGTTCAGAAAAAGAAAGAACATTTGTCAGCGTCAATAAATGACAATGTAATTGTAAGGCGCTTTTAACTTAGACTTTTCCCAAAGTACAAAAATCTATATACGACAATTTAGTTATAAATAAAAATAAAGCATATATTATATGGAAAACTTAGAACATTAAATTAGAACTTCATACTTACCAACCATTTAAGCAAATACTATTTCACTACAACAACCTCGTCAAACGAAGTGGCTCTTTATTCGACTTTCAAGCGTTCACCCCCATAACCTTTGGACCGATAAACCTATTTTCATTAAACATAGTTACGCATCGAAATCGGTTCATCCGTTCGAAAGCTACGATGAAAAAGACAGATAAACATACATTGGCATACATACATCAAACTTATAAAGCCCCTCTTTTTTGTCATAGGTTAAAAATAAAGTATTTTATATATTTATTTTTTCATAAAGCTTCATAGTCTTCATACTACATTTATTTCTAAGTGCCGCAGTCAGTCAGTCAGCAAACCGCAATCAGATCTGTTACCCTTTGAAACAATTACTGCATTGATCTCCACAGGGCCGGACTAAACAAACAAACAGACACATTGATCTAGCTCGCATTAGAGAAACCGCAATGATCGTCACAGTTATTTGTTTGTACAGACTATTATAGAAGAAATTGTATGCTGCAATAGAAATTAGGTTGTAGTATGATATGTTACAATAAAAAAGAATATAGAAATTATGATGTTTAATAACTATGTTCTGTCGAATATCTCCCGGCTCCATCATCAGAATAGTTCATTGACTTCAAAATATTATCATCCGACTTGCTCAAGTAATATACAAAATTTCAGCTAAATCGATTGAGGATAACTGGTTGAAAATTGAGTTGCAAGATCTGACCTAAACAAACATTCATACATACATACACACAAGATATATTGCCAGTCAAAAAAAAAACTTTTAATAACATAAATTATTGCGTTTCTATGTAAAACATTTTTGTTTACTTTTGTCATTTCGAAGACGATTGTAGAACTTATGCCCCAAAGACGCACAGTCACACAGCCATTGCCTAATTAATAATGCTACTAAGAGTAAAATTAATAATAAAAAATAAGTAACAATTGATAATAAGTATTAATTAAATTGTTATTTATTATTATATATAGAAATAATTCAGCCATCGAAATGACTTTTCAAATAAGTATTTCAGCCTCCGAGTGCAGCCCTGTGTAACAATGAAGCTTTCGATGGTAATCATAACAGCTTATGCAAGCTTGTTTCGCAATGCTGGCATTTCAGCGTTATCCCACTACTAGTAATTACGTCACTAAGTATACACAAATGCAATCTTCATGACAAAAGCTCTTTTTTATTATTTGCGTTGCTAAAAAGTTTTTTTTTATTGTTTTGGTGACAATGCACATTTATTTATTGAAGCCCGCGACTTCGTTCACGTGGACTTAATGTCTCTGGAAAATGCTCATCAGGCTGAACAACTTTTACTAAGGCGGCATTTTTATATCTCTTATAGTTTAGCTGGACCATTATGGTTCTGCATCAGGCGTTCCATTTTCCTAAACCATTTATACCCTATATGTTGCCCAGGCTTAATAGCTATGGTACAAAAAAAGTTTCATTCGAATCCGTCCAGTATTACCGGAGATTAGCGTGTACAAACAGACAAACAGACTAACAGACAAACAGACAAACAGACAAACAGACATACAGACAAACAGACAGACATTTTTTTTTAAATTCTTACTCTATTACTACATCTCCATCGCCCCCAATATTTTTTTTGGTAATATATTTAATGTACAGACACACTTTTTTTACTGTTTTATTATATGTATAGATTACCTAATGAGGTTAAAAACATATTAACCATAAATACAGTAACCTCGTCAAGTCTCCTTGGTTAGGTAGTGGACCCCGGACTCTAAAGCATTAATGCTGAGGATACAACGAGGAAAATACGCTCGGATGATGATGAGGTTAAAAACATATCTATACATATAATAAAACAGTAAAAAAAGTGTGTCTGTACATTAAATATATTTCCAAAAAAAATATTGGGGGCGATGGAGACATAGTAATAGAGTAAGAATTAAAAAAAAAATGTCTGTCTGTTTGTCTGTTTGTACACGCTAATCTCCGGAAATACTGGAAGGATTCGAATGCAACTTTTTTTGTTATATAGCTATTAAGCCTGGGCAACATATAGGGTATAAATGATTTTGGAAAATGAAACGCCTGATGCAGAACCATAATGGTCCAGCTAAACTATAAGAGATATAAAAATGTCCCCTTATTAAAAGTTGTTCAGCCTGATGAGCATTTTCCAGAGACATAAAGTGCACGCGAACGAAGTTGCGGGCTTTAGCTAGTTGAAAATAAACTACGTGCATATTATATTTTGAGAAAAAAAATGCAGATCTGCGCACCTCGGGCTATGAACCAGCACAGCTGAGGATGCAACCCTAAAAGTGCTAAAATAAAGAAACATAACTAACCACTCTAAAAGCCAAATGTAGACCTTTGTGGCCTAGGGGTCATAATGCAAAGCTGTCACACCGGTGCTCCTAAGTTCGAATACCCGGTCAGGTCAAGATGGACAATGATCTTTTTCAAATGACCTATGTCTTGCAGGTTTATCTTTATTTGATATAAAATATTAGTATCGTTAAGTTAGTATCAGATATCACATTGTGTGATTTGATATCAATTTGCGTGATTCGACCGTATATCTTATACCTTTAAACGAGCAATTCTTGTATGTATATGTATATATTTATAAATTTCTGTGATCTCAAAAACGGCTTTAACGATTTTGCTGAAAATTTGTATAAGGGGGCTTTCGGGGGTAAATAATCGACCTAGATTAGTTTTATGTTTGGGAAAACGTGTTTTCGAGTTTTCATGCGTTTTTCTTTCCACGCAGAATATGGTCGCTAAACTCGCGCGCCGACCGCCTTGATTTTAGCTCAGTGGTTAAGGATACCGACCGCTAGAAAAAGTGTTACGGGTTCGAATCCCACTCGGTGACTTACTTTTATTTTTATTTTATGTTTAAGTTTTTATATAATTTTTTATTTTGCATTGTTTTTATACAAGTTTAAAAAAATTAGTTAATGTTTGAGATGTAACCGAGCAAAGCTCGGTCGCCCAGGTACTATTTATTTAATTACCCTAAAGTCATACAAATAAATTTGGGCCCGAAGCACAGGATTAATATGAGTATTACATACAGAACGAAATCTTCTAAGGTCCCGCGTAATATGCGTCCCCAATCTTCGTCCTCGCACCTCTCCCCCGTTTTCGCCATTTGTAGGGAGTTGAGCGGTCAGCAGCGGGCGCTTGGCTGCCTCGACAAGGCGAGGACGGGGAGTGAATGGAGAGAAGCTAAGCATCAAGATCATGTCGTGTTGAATTAAATGAATATCATGACTATTAGTGACTACTCTAAAAAGTTTGGTATCATCAGCATATAAGTGTTGATTAGTATACCCAACTTGAAATTGCTTAATTTTGGTCTCTACCACTTTAAATTATAATTAACTAATAAAATAGCTCAGTTCTCTAACTAACTCTAGTTATCAAGTAATGGGCATGACGAAAAAAGGCTGGTTATGTTATAATTAATCAGAATTTGCCGTGATTAACGTCCGGCGTCGCCTGCCGCAAAGTGTACAGTCAGCAACAACGCACGGACGCGAGCACGCCCACTAATTCAATTTACATCGCACTGTACTTCAGTACCGTCATGAAGAAAAGTTTAAAAGCTATTGTGTTTAATATCTTTTGGATTATTTTCTCTTTGGGAGGCTTTCGTGAGGATGCAGATAAAGGAGAGAGAGAGATAAAGTCTGGCTATCCTTATCCTTACTTATATTATGAATGCGAAACTGAGTTTGTATATTTGTTTGTTTGTTGCCACTTACGCTTCAAACACGGAACCTATTTAGTTGAAATTTGATAAAGATATAGTTTGATACCCAGGAGAGGACGTAGGATAGTTTCATCCCGAAATTCCCACGGGGAGTGAAACCCACATGCACAACTAGTTAAGCTATAAAAAATGGGCACCACTGTCTATGTTCTTAGGAAGAAATGTCTAGCTACTTCTTCTTCTCGTCTAGATGTCTAGCTTGAACAAATAAAACGCATTTTGTTTCACAATAACGCTTATTTCTATGATATGTAAGATTGGCAGGGTTAATATCTTATACCTTTAAACGAGCAATTCTTGTATATATATATATATATATATATATATATATATATATATATAAATATATATATATATATATATATATATATATATATATATATTTATTTATACATTTCTGTGATCTCGAAAACAGCTCTAACGATTTTGCTGAAAATTTGTATATGGGGTTTTTCGGGGGTAAACAATCGATCTAGATTAGTTTTATGTTTGGGAAAACGCGTGTTTTTGAGTTTTCATGCGTTTTTCTTTCCACGTAGAATATGGTCGCTAATTTCGTCGCGCCGTCCGCCTTATTTTTAGCTCAGCGGTTACGGATACCGACCGCTAGAAAGAGTGTTACGGGTTCGAATCCCACTCAGTGACTTACGTTTAAGATGTAACCGAGCAAAGCTCGATCGCCCAGGTACTATTGAATGATTTGTAAGAAAGTCTGAACGAAATATGTATGTGATGGAATAGTGGTAATATTCTGTACGGAGATGGCAAGTAGTTTATATGACTAAAAAATAGTTCCGTTTGTAGATTTATTGGCCTGTATTTTATCTTCTATCCTTCTTGTTTTTGAATATGGTGTAAACGGAGGAAAAATAATTTCAATTCTTGTATTCATTAAAAACTTTTAAGAATTTTGGTGAATTTAAGGGTAACACTTCAGTGACGACCAGTACGTTGTCTGAATTAATGAGCGACGATGATTTGCGAAACAAGCGGCAGAGTAGTCATATTAAATTCCGTAATTACTGGACGGCCCGCCCTGCGACCCTGCCACGGAAGCTCAGATTAGTTTCTGTTGGTTAATCAAAAATTATATTAATTAAAAATTTTGTATGTATGAGTACATGAAGATTCTTCGAAGATCTAGAAAGGCAGTCTCTTGTTTATTATAACCAGATAAAGTGGGCAGAGTAGTAATATTAAATTTCGTAATTACTGGATAGCCCGCCCTGTGACCCTGCCACGGAAGCTCAGATTAGTTTCTATTGGTTAATCAAAAATTATATTAATTAAAAAAATGTATGTATGAGTATATGAAGATTCTTCGAAGGTCTAGAAAGGCAGTCTCTTGTTTATTATAACCAGATAAAGTTGTTCGCTGTTACGGACTGAATTCACCCTTAAAATAGTATATTTTGTTAGACCTTATATATTGTTAGCACTGTAAGGCACTAATAAAACCATTATGTGGAATTACTTGTATCAAGTATTTAGTACCTGGGCGACCGAGCTTTACTCGGTTACATCTCAAACATTAACTACATTTTTTTAAACTTGTCTGAAAACAATACAAAATAAACATTATATATAAACTTGAACATAAAAAAACAAAAGTAAGTCACCGAGTGGGATTCGAACCCGTAACACTCTTTCTAGCAGTCCGCATCTTAAACCGCTGAGCCAAACGGATAGTGGCCGGCGCGACGAAATTAACGACCATATTCTGTGTGCAAAGAAAAACGCATGAAAACCCGAAAACACGCGTTTTCCCAAACATAAGACTAATCTAGATCGATTGTTTACCCCCTAAAACCCCCACATACCAATTTACAGCGAAATCGTTAGAGCCGTTTTCGAGATCACAGAAATTTAAATACATATAAATATATAAATAAATAAATATACAAAAATTGCTCGTTTAACGGTATAAGATTACATATACACACACGCGATACGTCACAGGTAGATTAAAAGGTATTTCAGGTAACACGTCTTATCTGGAAGCCTCGCTAGGCGGCTCTGGGGACGAATCAAGCCCGGGCCCCATTGTAGGCACCGTGACCTTCAGCCTCCTATGATCTTCTTATACCGCAGATAACAATATATAGATAGGTAGCTAAAATTTGCCTTGAATTACAAGCAAAATCTTTTGTATCTCGGAACTACATTCGTGCATCTTTATAATTCCCAAATTGAGTTATCGGTCAATCTTCATTCGTTTTTTGCCGGACAAAGAAGGGTTGTATCAGAACAGCCAGTCACGGGTCTCGGTGCTTTGGCCTGTCGGTATAAATTTATGACAATACAGAAAGGTATACGCTTGTTACTATATATAATACTATCTGTGCCCGTGGGCTTCGCTCCCTTTGGGAATTTCGGGATAAAAACTATCCTATGTCCTTTCCTGGGTATCAAACTATATGCATATTAAATTTCATTTGAATAAGTTCAGTGATGAAGCGTGAAGTGGTAACAAACAAACAAATATACAAACTCACTTTCGCATTTATAATATTAGTAGGAATAGGAATAGTAGGAATAGTAAGGATAGTATGATAGTAGGATTAAAGCAATAGGACATTTTCAGGCTTTTAAAATTGAAGTAGTCAGCTACACAAATATGTCACCAAATATTTTTTCAAAACTAAAGACCGACCTCACCCTGAAACTAACCAATTTTGATTAAATTTCTATGACACCAATTTGCAAGTATACTCTTTCAAACAAATAAAGAATTCTCCAAATCGGTCCAGGTGTCTTAAAATAATCGATGAGCATACATAAAAAAAACAAAAGATCACGACGAATTGACAACCTCCTTCTTTTTGGGAAGTCAATTAATAAAAGTGTTTATATAATGTACTTAAACGCTTATCTTTTCATGTTACACACAATTTTTTAAGCCGTTCTGGAAAAAAAACATGCAGTGTATCTTACTCTCTCTGCGTCTCTATAATACGTGATCGAAACAGAAATTAGGAAATCCGTAGGAGAACAAAAGTCACTGACATAGCCCAGCGGATTAGCTCGTTGAAGTGGCAGTGGGCGGGACACATAGCGCGACGAACCGATGCCCGATGGGGCAAAAAGGTTCTTGAATGGCGACCGCGTACTGGCAAGCGAAGCGTAGGGCACCCACCTACAAGGTGGTCAGATGACCTGACCAGGGTCGCTGGAAAGCGCTGGATGCAGGCCGCTCTTGATCGGTCATTTTGGAAATCTTTGGGAGAGGCCTATGTCCAGCAGTGGACGTTATGCGGCTGAAATGATGATCTTACTCTCTCTAATATTATCTCTACCAGCTGCTCCTCTTCCCACGCAGACCGCATAAGCCGATTGGTAAAACAGGCGACGCAGCCAGCAGCCCATTTGTTTTCCTTTTCAAAAGTGGCCTTTGAGTCTTGCGGCCCTGGGCTCTGATAGTCGATTTAGAGTCACAAAACCAAAAATGTTCTGTCTGCCCCATTAGGGGTAAAGATGTCATAAAGGAACACACAATTTTGTATTATAATGATGAAAAAATGCCTACAGGTATTGTAGATAGGAAGATTCCTCAAAACTCTCAAAGCACCTTTGCAATTTTTTGATTAAAACGTGAGACACAGTCATAATTACAAAGGAGTTAACAGGTTTCTCTTGTATAGAGTCAGTTACCGGCGTATGTGTCGCAAGTCGGTATGGTTTACGGGCCTTTAGTCACATGCACCCTGATAAGGACCTCCGGATAAGGTCGAAAAGTCGAAACATGTCGGCCAGTGGCCGACTCTATAAGTGCACCTTTGCAATATTTTTATTTTATGGCTGAGATCTGCAGATCGCCGAGTGACTTGCCCCACTGATAGGTATTAATTGAATTTCTTTAATAACTCCGAGATTACTCGATGACTTTGTGCAAGTTAAAATTGAATTTAAACTGTTTTGATTTTTATTAAAAAAGAAATACCTGACATCCACTGCTGGATATTTCTACCAAGGATTTCAAACTCCATGCTCACACATTTCGGCTATACGCGGCTACATACTACACGCATGTAAGCTGTTGTCAATATCGCTCTTTTATTCTTTTGCAATTACACTAACATTATAAAGGGGAAAATTTGTGATTCTGTATGTTTGTTACTTCATCACGCGCAAACGGCTTGATACATTGATAAAATTGAATATGCAGGAAACTGACACCCTGGATTAACACATAGGCTTCTTTAGCCCCTACTTTTAACTCCTCGCTGTCCAAACACTAGAAATAACAATCAAAACACAGGTCGGGAAACATAGTACCTAGGAGTTACCTCAACCACCGAGGGGCGATGCTTGAAATATATTAATGTAGAAGATATTTGAACGTACAATTTGCTTGTAATGACTTCGTCTTCACATTTGACAGTCACAGTCTTGAAATTCAAACCACCATCATTAGTCAAACCGCAGCTAGCATAATAATACCCAGTGATTTGCCGGAAACAAACCACAAGCCAGCGTGGACTGTACTTACCTGATTAGCCTAACTAGAGATGGTTTTGGTGAGCTAAAACTGCACGACATTTGAGTCACTGTTACTGACACTATTATATAAATCCCCGTTATAATAGGCCGTCCGGATTCCACCAGAGTAGAATAGGACCAGACAAAGTCTTTCCGTGGATGTCGTAGAAGGCGACTTAGGAAATACAAGCTAAACAAAGCTTATAAACATCAATAGGACCTCTCCAACACGTGATTTGTACGTTTATAATTGTTCATTACTACCACGGGGCGCACCCGTGGTGTTACCCGCGCCCAAAGTAGCTTATGTATTAATCCAGGATGTCAGCTTCGGGCATATCAAATTTTATCAAAATTGCTCCACCCGTTCCATACACACTCACTCACAAACTTTTGCCTTTATAATATTAATAGTGTGATATTTTTATTGATATAAGAGGCATTAAACCCAGCAGAAAACTAAGTATATAGGCAAGATATATAAGGTCTAACAAAATATACTGAAACTATTTTAAGGGTGAATACAGTACTTCCCCCTATCCCTTCCTTCAACTTTCCCCAAGGAACACGTATCGAAATATGAAAAGTAATTTGTGGCCTCCCATACAAGTTGACCGATCAGCTGATCCGAGTTTGTATGGAAGACCAAAAATTATTTTTCATATTTCGACATAAGGGTTTTATGTTCCTAAGGGGAAAGTTGTTCTCTCAGGACTGAATTCACCTTATAAATAGTTTCAGTATATTTTGTTAGAACTTACATAGAGGCAAGATATAGACTAGAGAAAAAATGGAGCCAAACATTTACAGACTATTCAATAGTACACATAGTACATTACGAACGAAAGCACGCGCCATGCGCACCGATCCCAATTATTGCGCTCGAAATCGACAGAGTTGTTTGTTCTGTGATTTGTGTTCTCACCACAAATTGGAGGTAATAGTGAAACTTCGCTTATTCAGATGGTATCAATGTTTGAAATTCATCTCTACTCACAATAGATGCATTTGTTACTACTTAGATAAAAAAAATTAGAAAAAAATTCATTTGATCATTGACGTAGATTATATAGGTAGACCAGCTATCTCAAACATTAGCCGCGGTTTTAATTTGGGTTATGTAACTTTGGGTAGGACTCCCTGTTCTATTTTAGGTTAACTTTGGGTTGGACTAACCCTTCACCTTAGGGCTCTTACAGATGAGCAGTATATATAAGCAGATGAACAGTATGCCAGCGACGCCTGACGGCGACCGTCGCCGATCTGTGTCGCACGGTCAACGACTGTCGCAAATGGTCGCGTGACACATGTGAATTTGTCACAAACTATCACGCGATCGTCGGCGATAGTCACCGACGGTCGCCGACAAGTGTCACGGGCTTACTGTCGTTCGTCTGTAAGAGCGCGTAGTCAAAATTTGCGGCCTAGCCACACATTTTGACTAATGTATCCATGGTTTGCATCTTTTGACTATAGGATTCACGCAGAATTCTATAAGTAAGTACGCTATAGCCCTCTTAATATTACAGGGCATACCAATGTGACGTTTTAGTCAAACATGACGTCACATCAAATTCACATAATAATCTCTTAAAGTTTTCCCGTAACATACGTCATTTGTAAAATTCCAGTAAGGAGCATGTCGAGCTACATTTTATCGCGTTCTGTCAAATGCCTTTTACACACAAAACCGTATATCCTCGCGTTATCGACCAAAGTCTAGACGTCATTTATACTGGCCGCCGAGACGTTCCAATTTCAAACAAATTCAAATCGAGTTCTTTTCAAATGTCATTTGTTTGTCGACTTCGGCGCGTGCCCGCTAATGGAAAGCCTTACCGAATGATTCCTTTTTCAAAAAAAAATTGTACTGGCACGATAGTTACTAACACGCGATTTTAAAACTTATGTATTAGGCATAAAGTTTATTTTACATTGTATGTTGTTATTAGATTTGATGTTGGGCCAATATTCGTGCTAACGTTATCAACCCGCATTATTTGCTTGGTGTTCCGATGTTTCTTTTAAACCTTTTATCGAATTTCCAGAGTGTCTCGAATTAAAACATTATTTGCGTGTTGTGAGCAAGTTTAAAGTGCTTATCGATTAATCACAATCGAATGTTGGACATCGACTCGTTCTGTATTAATGTTTACCGGTCGACTTGTGAATCGATGTATCGATAGTTTTCTATTATGAATTCAATCAACATAAATTAGTTTTAATTTGGGCGGTGAGGTTTCAAGCACGGATTTCTGAACGTAAACCGATGGTTCGTTTTTGTAATTCCTGCTTGATTATGAGTAGGTAATCAATTTTTTTGTTTATTTTTAATTTAGTATCCAGTTCAACTAAAATAAATGGAAGTATTTATGAGTTGCGTAAACTGGCTTTTTATAATAAGTTAGCGTGTGGTACTGCTGTAACTAGTTCATTAGGAAGAGTTATTTTACCTCATAATCATATGTTAGTTAATTCACTTTGCCGGTTTTACTAATTATTATGTATTAATCAAGGAATTAATATTGTACGCAAAGTTTTGATGTTTGTTACTGAGTCAGATTATAACTTAGCTAAAAATAGTTTTAGGAAATTTTAAACCTTCCCTCTACCGTTTGAATATTTCTTCAAACAAAAGTAATTTTGACGGATCAGCATCTTCTAGTTCTAGTTTCATTTACTTGAGCTAGTCCCAGCTAGTCTTATTAAAATATTTACCAGTTGGACTAACTACTGGTAATATAAATCCCAACAGACTTCTCAGTAGTACCTACTATTGGCTATTGGGACAAAAATTCCCACCAGTCCCACCAACTTCTTTTCTGTTTACAAAGATACCTAATTTCTAATATCTGCTGTAATTCGTTTGCAAAATAAAGTGTAAACTTTTCTCTCACTGGCACTGGTGGCAGGGGAGTGTGGGGTAATGAGAACGGACAAGGCTTATTTTCCTAGTTAATAGTACATTATGGTACTAGTGTGTAACATTGGTGATTACCGCCGCGGCGCTATTGAGACCCGAGCCGCAGGCGAGGGTCTTAAGTGAGCCAAGGATGGTAATCATCAATACACACGTGTATCATACGACGTTTTTCAACACACTTGTGAATAAAATAACAATAAAAACTCATTTTATTTAGTAGATAAAAAGTTTATTTAGAGAAACAATTAGTAAATATGCAGTTAGTAAAATTATAATTAACTGTTTTTGATGACATAGCGGTCTCAACAGATAGATTATTTATTGAAATACTTCATGTTCTATTGTAATGTAGGTGAAATCCAATCATTGTATGTACTTGGTGTTTCGTCAGTAGGAATCTTTTATAAATTTTTCAATATCGTCCGACAATTAAACCTTTGATTTCTTGCTTCTAAATCCATCGGATAGTCTCTTTAGATAAGCTTACAAATTAGAGTATGTTTTTAAGTCCACTCCATTCTTTGTTCGGACTGTACTTTTTAACATTGAGTATAAACACCACAAAGAGCTAGGTTTGTACTTAGAAGATAATTCTTTAAAGTACGCCATGAACACATTTTCTGAAAAAGAATGCGTATTCTTGCTGTTTTGCCATTTTATGAAATTTTGGTAGGTACGCTAATAGATATTTTTCCTTGGAGTTTTCAGGTAATAAACCTTCTACAACGTTAAGGGCTTCACATCTTATATCGGGCGGTGTACAACATAAATCATTTTCTTCGTAACTAGTACTTGTAGACATTTTAATTAATAAATAACTATAATTTCAACAGTGAAAACGAGTTGTAAAAAATGTTTCGGGCGGGAACAATTAATCAGTTTTCCTATGCGCGCGCATTGCGATCGGCCACAGACTAAAGAGATAAGTTTTTTTAAGATAAGATTTGCGCCTATTCTGCCACGTACAAAATGGGGAATTTAAAGTTTTCTTTTATTACAGTGAAAACAAAAGTTATACTTGAGTGAAAGTTTTATTTATTAAACACGTACCTACGACTTAAAATTATCTATTTAAATAAGAAGTTGCATGAAATAAGCAAGCAAAAGGAACATTAATTTGTTTGTTCTATTGAACACGATCTTTTTTTTGAATAAAAACTTTTTTTAATAAGAACAAAGCAACTCAGCGCAAGTACATACAATTCCATGAACTCAACCAATAAAATAAAATAAAAAACTTGAGAGGTGTCAAGGGACACCCGGATGGAACGAAGTTCCTTTCGATTATTGAGAGAAAGAGAAAGAGAATGAGAGACAGACAGAGAAACACGCACACGCCGCACAGCTTACAACTATAGCAAAAAGTGTTGTTACAACTTTTGGTCTTAATTTTTTCCGTCCAGCCCCCTCTCGCAACGTGCGATAAGGAACTTCGTTCCAATAAAACATTATATATAAACTTGAACATAAAGAAAAAACAAAAGTAAGTCACCGAGCGGGATTCGAACCCGTAACACTCTTTCTAGCGGTCAGCATCCTTAACCGCTGAGCTAAGCGGATGGCGATAAAACGAATGAAAACTCGAAAACACGCGTTTTCCCAAACATAAGACTAATCTAAATCGATTGTTTACCCCTACAGATGTACCAATTTTCAGCGAAATCGTTAGAGCCGTTTTCGAGATCACAGAAATTTATAAATAAATAAACTTATACAAGAATTGCTCGTATAAAGGTATAAGATAAATATACAAGAATTGCTCGTTTAAAGATATAATATAACTATAGGAAGGTTAGGTACTTAGTAGGCATATCTACATCAGCGGCAGCTCCGTGATCATCACGTTCCGATAAATGATTTCGTTTAATTTTGATTTCGTGATATCTTCTAAACTATACATTTGATTGCCATACTGTAAAGGACAATGTTAATCTACTTTAAAAAACCAAGGTATCTAAAATATTAAAAAGGATAAGGATTAATATCCTGTCGGTGAAAATATTATTTAAAACTTGCACGCGTGGCATAAACATAAAAATTGTTATTGTGATCTAACCTTAGGAGATAGACATATGCTATCGCGGACTTTTTTGTAGACCTTTTAGAGACCTACAACTTTCTGATACATTGTTTTTATATATCTTTTAAATCTTACCCAGCGTTAGCTCTGAAAGTGCCTAACTGCAGTGTCCGAAATCACTTTTTTGACAAAAACTTTAGTAAATATAAATAAATACATACAAATTATATACATAAACCATCCGGAATAAACGATCTATCTAATAGTGAAAACTGCAACAAAATCTGTCCAGTAGTTTTTTAGTTACAAGCGTACAGAGAAACAGACGCACACCGCACGGCTTACAACTATAGGTACCAAAAAGTGTCGTTACAACTTTTGGTCTTAATTTTTTTAGTCTAGCCTCCTTTCGCAACGCGCGATAAGGAACTACGTTCCAAAAAATCTATAACTCACTAGTGAGTTATAGCAATGAAAAAGTCACAGTTTGATTATGGGTGTCATTATGTGCCTAATTGCGGTGACCATAGAGCCACTTTATGAGCAAGTGTGTTGAAAAATATATTAATAATTAAACTAATGTTGTTTTTATCAATATTTTTGCTTAGTAGGCTCCAATGTCCCCGCCCTCCCTTAGATTTTTATAAGCCTTAAGACTAGGTACCGAGATGTTTTATGTCAGATCGACATCAAACTTCTCGGAACTAAAGAATCAATTTTCAAAAGAATTTACAATTTTACATTCACATGAATCGCGTCGGGAAGCAGAGGGTCATCAAGAGGTCAATCAAGGGTCGCTATTGTTTCCCGTAGATATTGCGATAGCTTATTCCCTCATATTCAGCTAGCAACAAATAACAATGTAAGTAATAGGTTTTATGATTACTTATTGGTAATAAAATTATCCACGGCGAGTCGTTAAAGTTCGCCGCTTTTGTGGTAATACTTAGGCATGAGCTTGGTAATTTGTAAATAATGCTTTGTGCTAGCTTGCCGCCAGGTGTCGCTCGCGTAGTCTAAGGCAAAGATTATTTAATTAACGTAACAGATACCCAAGGCCTTAGAAACTATAGGACCAGTAAGTAGGCAAAACTGAAGTTGCGAGTAGGCACACAGAGATGGCAGCAGACACGACTAGCAAAAAAGTGACAACGAAAGTGTTGAATATGATTTTAAAATATATATTGCATTTTTTAAAAGTCATGTTTAATTCATAAGAGTACTGCTTTATTTGAATAATAGTAATAAAAGATTTTAATGTTTTAATTATTACATTATAGCGCCATCTAGTGACAAGCAAGAAAATAATTATGTTTATATTGCAATGCCTAAGGTACTTACGCTCATCAGATACGATATCACTATCACTCACACAGAATATGTCTACCCTGTGTCACCACCTGTGACTCCCCCTAATCTATCAAACCCCGACGGTTCACATGTGAACCGCTAAACAATAGAAAATCTATTGTGTCTGCGATTCCGGTAGTTGAAGGATAATCGTCGTCGGATACCAGCGAAAAATGCATTTTATTCGATATGAAACCGTTCTCGTAATATAAGTAAGATTAGTGACTACCCTGTAAAATGTAATTGTGCACGTCACTGCGTCATCGTAAATAATTATAGATATAGGTCCTGATAGGTCCTGTATTCCAACGGGCCACTTGGATGAGACGCGGGGTGATCTGTGAGGCACCCCGCAGACATCTCGTCTAACTGGGGAACGGGGGGCGGGAAATGATCGCGACATATCGCAAATATAGATTTTATCGTTTTTTTTTTAATGATAAGAGTTATAAAAGGGATCTCTGTGAATTTGTCTATAAATATTTAGAAGCTTTAATTGAAAAACATGGTTTTTTGTGTACAGGTGACTTTTAACCACCGACCACATTTTTGAAGCAAGTTCAGTCCATGAAACTTGATTATGATTTGACCTACTAGGGCCATTGCTCTCTCATCTCACCGGCCGTTACATGCCAGTCGCCCGGTAGCTGTTGACATAGGTACAAATTAAAGATTTTTTGGTATGCATTTGTTGGTTTTTATTATAAAACGTTATATATATAAGTATCTCCCATGCTGATCTGGGAGAAATAAAAATACTTAGAATGTACCAGCTGCTTCTCTTCCCACGCAGATCGTAAAAGCCGATCGAGGAATGGGCAAAAATGCAAATCATGTTAACAGGCGATGCGGCTAGCAACCCATCACTGTATTGATTGCTTTTCCATCTTCTCGCCCACCATGACGCTAAAAGTGGCTTTGAGTCTTGCGGCCCTGGGCTCTGCATAGAGCCGCAAGACCCAAAATGCTCTGTCTGCCCCATTAGGGATAAAGACGTGATAGTATGTATGTATATATATAAGTATACGTACGTTGTACGTTATATATAAGTTTTATTTTATTAATCTGCATAAGTGCCTTATATCAAAAAGGTCTAACAAAATATACCTACTGAAACTATTTTAATGATGCATCCAGACCGTGACAGTAAACAACTAAAGAACATATTATTTCAAAATATGAAAAACAATTTTTAGCTTTCCATACAAACTCTCATCAGCTAATCGATCAACTTGTGTGGGCCAAAAATTACTTTTCATTAAAACTAACGTGAGATGCAGTCATTATTAATATCAAAACACGAGTAACTCACGTATAGAGTCAGCTACTGCCGACATGTTTCGACCTTACTGGAGTGTGTCGCGAGCCGGTGCGGTGTACGGGCCTCTCGGCACATTCGCCCTGATGAAGACCTCCGGATGAGGTCGAAACATGTCGGCAGTAGCTGACTCTATACGTGAGTTACCCGTGTTTTGATATTAATAATTACTTTTCATTTCATATTTCGATAGGTGTTCCTTAGGGAAAGTTGTTCAGTATCATGAAGTGAATTTACACTTAAAATAGTTTCAGTATATTTAGTTAGACCTTATAGAGTACTAAGCTATCCTTAAATATAGCTTTGAGGTTCACAATTACCCATTATTTTATAAAATAAAAAACTAAACTAAACACTACTCAATCAATATAGATCGCTCATTCTGTACAATAATGAAGGGTTTGATTAGATATATAATAGCTAATTAAAATTAACGTTTGATTTTGCGGGAAGGAACTATAAATTTATATATAAACAGGATAATGACTTAATGAACCAATAAAACATTACTAAAAGAAAAAACTTACTGATAAATCCTTGACTGCTCTTTAAAACCTCTTTCGATCAAAAACTTTATGGTTAATATGGGCAGCTTTTACACAAAATCAATAAGGTACTCAAACTTAGGCTTGCTATTAAGCATAGTCTATAAATAAGGAGTTTCCTACAATTCAAATAAGATACTTTTTTCTGAACGTCCAAACAAACATTTTCTATTGAGTTTGTGTATGAAATAAAGACATGACTTCATAGTTTCTTGGAGTAAAATAGAGCTCTTGAAATAGAAATCACATTATAAACGGACATGATCAATTACAAGTAACTTTTTTTTGCGACGTTTTGTTCTATACTCTACCAAATAATGTAATTATGACCCAGGAAACTTCCTAATTACCTATTTGTTCACATAGCCTTTAATCCTGCTCATTTCTATTCTAAATTAAATTCTAATGTTTTTTTATTTCTCCCATGCTGGTTTGGGAGAAATAAAACAACTTAGAATGTACCAGCTGCTTCTCTTCCCACGCAGATCGTAAAAGCCGATCGAGGGAATGGGCAAAAATGCAAATCATGTTAACAGGCGATGCGGCTAGCAACCCATCACTGTATTGATTGCTTTTCCATCTTCTCGCCCACCATGACGCTAAAAGTGGCTTTTGGGTCTTGCGGCCCTGGGTTCTGCATAGAACCGCAAGACCCAAAATGCTCTGTCTGCCCCATTAGGGATAAAGACGTGATAGTATGTATGTATGTATAGCCTTTAATGTAACCTAAGCCTTAAAGTTTATTAGAAAGTTTGATAGGTTCGCGCGAAAATTCCCTTCGACGATCAAAGAGGCCGGCTTATTATAAAATGGCGGCGTCGGCTATTTAAGTTTTAATTGTATTCTGCATATAAATTATACAGCTTTGGATGCTATTATTTTGCTGCTTTTAGTAGGCATATTAGATCGTTCCAAGTTTTGTCATTAAAATATTAATTCAATAAAGAAATAATTTATTTCAAGTTGTGATTGGCGGGCAAGATATTACAATTATAATATGTATACAAAATAATCAAATTTCAATCCTTGTAGCGTAGTTGTAGGATAAAGAAGATTTTTTTCTTAAAATTTTTAATTTAATAAAAGTTATAGGTACTAAAAAGAAATTCTTATGTAAACTTAGGTATCCATTTGGGATGGGCATGAAAAGGTACCATTTTTACGTATACAGATATGTAAGGATATAGTTTTTACGTGTACGTATATTTTTACATATTTCAAGATTTTTCTATGATTTCCATACCTTTAAGTCTTAACTTAATTATTCTACAATGTCAACACGTTTTTTAGAAATTGTAGTTAGTTTGTTAGAGCCACACAAAGAGAATTAAAGAAATAAGGGGTGTATAAAGGTATCTAAAATAATTAACTAAGGAGAAGAAGTATATATTTTTTTTTATAAAGGAAAATATAACAAAACTATGCCCAAAATATTAAATAGGCCTAATTAAAAATAAACAGGAAATCAGTCGTTACCGTTCCCATCACAACGCCCATATGTTACCATTAGAGATAACGAGACATTTACTGCTCGATTCATCGAATGCCATAATCGATAGTGAATCGATTAATTTCTCGAAATGTTAATTCGCTCGTCAAACAGTCCGCGTGCTCGTTAGACTAATCAATAAATTGCGCTATAAAAATTTATGTCTCTCTGTTGTAAATAATTTTCAGATTAATTGGTTGGCTTACTTGTAAATGTTCGTAACTCTATTTTTGACGATTTTCAGTAACATGATGAAAAAAATCTCGATTGATATCTTTTTTTCTATATTATTCTTGAAATTTTTACTAAGACTTCATATATTATTAATAGTTGGAGACAAATCACACAGAGTGAGCTAGCCCCAAAGTAAGTTCGATACTTGTGTTATGGGATACTATATTTTATGACAAATACATCATTATATAGATAAACATCCAAGACCCAGGAGTTTTCCACCTCTTTTACAACTTGCCCTGACCGGAGATCGAACCTCAGGGTGACAAACTAGCATGGTTTATTTTAAATTTAAAGTAATATATTTAATAAAGGTAGATCATTAAAAATGTTGTGCTTAAATAGTTATACTATATAAAAAAACTTGTAAATGGTGAAAAAACACCACGGAAGCAGGATTTCAAACTGCGCCTTTGGTCTTAATTCTTATTTCATATGTGCCTTTTTAAGTCAGATTTGATTGAAAATAGAGGAATTAATAAGATAATAATATATTTTGAAAAAGCAGGTACCTTTAACAATAATATTTCGTTGTATACGTTTGATATTTTCTACAGCTTAAAATATTTAAAAAATGGAGTTATTGACTTTCAGCACCAGGCCATTCAATTGGAACCGTACATATGTTAAATTATTAGTTTTCGAGTTAATTGGATATTATATTTTATGAAGTTTATTATAAGCTTAATATATGAGAGATGAGAATTAGGATTTTCAATGGGAAATGCATGTGATTAATTTTATGTATTGAAACGGTGGTGATTGAGCGGTGTAGGCACTGGATGTGCGTCTTTGAGGTGCGACTTCGATTCTCACTAGATAATGTGACTTCTACCTATTAGTTTGTACGGTCATATTCAACCACCTCTAGCTTACGGTTAAGGCTTAATCTTGGAGAGTCTATTAAGCATCCTGATTCCTGACTATAAAAACACCTGCAAACAAGTACCTCTTAAGTTTACTAGTATGTATGTTTAAAATAAAAAGAAATTCGACATTCCCACACAAATTGCCCGGGCGACTGCTCACTTTTGTATGGAAATTACGTTTTTTTTGTGTTTTGCCTTTAATTTTAATTTCATTATACTATAGTGATCTAGTATAGCCCGTAGTACGATTTATTACGAGTGTATCCCTTCCACGTTGTATATATTTTATGTAATTTAATTCGCACTTGTACCTTTCCGGGCCCTTGCTAAAATGTATATTTTGCTTTCAAGCCAATATTATCAATATTTGACCTATTTGTCTTGCTGCACCACACACACATGCAATTGATTTATTGTTGTGTGTTTATTTTTAAGCTTGTGTAAGTGTAACAATGTATGTATACTTAGTTAATTTTTTTGTGTGTGTGTCAGTAGTGACAAATAATCAATTTATCTATCTAAGAATTTAATGGCAAAGTACTCTACTAAAAAACTGGTCTTTGTGTGCGCCTGCTTTCACCCAATCACTGTAAGTGTAACTAATGTATGTGTAGTTTAATTGTTTGTGTGTGTATCGGTAGTGACAAATAAATAATTTATCTATCGTATACCTTTAAACGAGTAATTCTTGTATATTTATTTATTTATATGTATATAAATTTCCGTGATCTCGGAAACGGCTCTAACGATTTCGCTGAAATTTGGTATATGGGGGTTTTCGTGGGTAAACAATCTATCTAGATTAGTCTTATGTTTGGGAAAACGCGCGTTTTCGAGTTTTTATGCGTTTTTCTTTCCACGTAGAATGTGGTCGCTAATTTCGTTTGCCGGACATTGGCCGTCTGGTCTAGCGGTTTTAAGACGCAGACTTTAAAGAATATAATGGGTTCGAATCCCGCTTGGTGACATATTTTTGTTTTTATTAAATGATAAAGTTTATATATATTTTTTATTATTTTTATTGTCTTTAGACAAGTTTAAAAAAGTTTATGTAGATTATCACAATAAATAGTAATAACCGAGCAAAGCTCGGTCGCCCAGGTACTCTAACTTAAATGAAGAAGGTAATGGCAAACCACTCTACTATCTTTGCCAAAATATAGTCATTGTATGCGTATGTTTCTACACAATCACACCTTCGTGTCCACATGACACGACGGCAAGAGCCTAGCTCTTAAATCTAGACAGAGAGAGAGTTTATAATGCTTGTCTTATAATTCTTTATCAGACGTCGTATCACCAGAGCACATACATGTATTTATTAAAGAACTATCTGGGTCAGTGGGCTTCGTTCCCCGTGGGAGTTTCGGGATAAAAACTATCCTATGTCCTTCCCTGGGTATCAAACTTTATCCATATCAAACATCTAAATAGTTCAGTGGTTGAAGCGTGAAGTGGTAACGAACAAAAAAAATATATACAAACTCACTTTCGCATTTATAATATGAGTAAGGAAGGATTTAAAAGATGCTATTCATGTTTAGTATGAATGTGTGAGACCTCTACTGTGACGTCCAGCGGTGAGGAGCGCTGTCTCCCTGGGTGACTTCGCACCTACGAAGGTCTTATGTTCAATAAAAGTAGCATTGGTTTGGTTTTTAATACACAAAAACTTGGAAGAAATATCTGTACCCTTAAAACAGCGTGATAGGTTTAGGTTTAAAGATTTTTCTCTCATCAAAATGTTGTTCCATTCTTATGAATATTGTTACTGTTGTGAGATACCCAGAAAATTTCAGAGTCCAGTTTAATTAAATAACTGCCTAATAATATTACCCAAAAAAATAATTTACCTATTTTTATCTTTTATTTTTTTATGTATGTTTACAGATATATCGAAAACGACTTGACCGATTTGAATATTTTTTGTTAGAAACATATACTTTTTCACAACTAAAACCGACTTCATCCCCCAAATTACAAAATCGATTTTGATAAAATATCTATGGGTCCACCTCGCAAGAATTCCCTTTCAAACAAAAATAAAATTTTCAAAATCGGTCCAGTCGGGGCGTCATCGAATAATCGGTGAACGAAGACACATAAAAAAAGCTCGTGACGTATTGACAACCTCCTCATTTTTAGAAGTCGGTTAAAAAGATTCGCCTTACGATAACTCATCATCAACATCATGTTTATAAGCTTGGTTTCGCTTATATTACCTAAGTTGCCTTCTACGACATCCATACGGAGAGACTTGGAGTGGTCCTATTTTACTCTAAACCACACGGCACTTGAAAAGATTGACATTACGATAACTCATCATGATCATCATTTTCAACCCACTGCTGGGCATATGCCTTACGATAACTAGATGTCAATAAATTACTCAACATTTAACTTATGAGAGCACGAACTGACAAATACGGCCAATCTCTTTATTACTCCACAATTGATACAACAAAGCTTATTATAAAGCGTAAATACAGCTTGGGTATTAAAATAATTTAAATGGAAAACGTCCCAACGTCGAAGCCTTTCACAAAACGTCTTTATTCGTGTGTTTAATTTACGATAGCCCATAAACCCTGTACCTAAAGATGGTATAAAAGTTAGCCAGAAAGCGCCAGCGCCAAGCTTTGAGATCGTGTTATACTAAAAACGGAATATACTGGAGTAGGCATGGGGCAAACAGTTTATTCAAATATATCGATGAAACACTCATGGTACTTATTATGGAGCAATTGTGATTATCATAATATAAAATAATATCTTTCGTTTAGCTATTTCGGTACTGATTGATTTTAAGCATAAAAAAACAACCAACCAAAAACCAAAAGTTTGAGCCAACAACACAAAAAGAAGTTATTTTGTTATTATATGAGTCTAGTTAATAACTCTCATATAGTTGTTGTAGATATCTTTATTGTAAAAAAATTGATATATACAGTTATCAAAATATTTAATGATTTAAATAATATGGATGGTAATTTTTTAAATATAAATTACCAGCTAAAGATAAACGCACAAATATTTCAAGAAAATGTTAGTACTTACATCTATGTCTATAAAATTAATTTTGAATAATTGCTTTAATAATTTTGTATGTTGATGTTGTTACAAATGCTTCACCCTGTGATTTTGCACTAATATTAAACTTGTTGGGTGAGTAAGTGCACGAAGTAATTTTAGTTAATAAAGAATATAAGAAAAAGTAAGAAAAGGGTTATAGTTGTTGGTCTTCTCGATAGCAAAAAAACTGAGTGTCGTGGAACACTCGGTTGGAACGGAAAGTAACAAAAATTGCAGCCCCCTAAAAGTTCATGACGAAAAAATCTTACACATTTTTTCGCCTAGCCCATTCGACAAGTCCGGACTATCCGAAAAAGAACTTCGTTAAAAAAATTAATAATAAAATAAAGGCTTTGAACAAAACAAATTACTTAAGAGTCCCCTTACCCTAAACCAAAATACAACTTTCCATACAAACGTAGTCTACGTTTTATTTCAAAACGACATGTCCGATTTTGGCAAAATTTTGTAATTTCAAAGATATTGCAATTATCTAGGGTAATAACTGGTTTCCGACAGTAAAATATGAACTTGAAATAAAATATAGTGTTTTATATCATTTTTGACCATCAGTATGGGAAACTTCTAAATCGTTATATTTTCTTTCCAGTTCATAATTTTACTGTAGGAACCAGAATTTTTACCCGAATCCGACTTGTGGTTTCAAAATTAAACGTAGACTACATTTGTATGGAGAAGTCTAAGGTAAGGGGACTCTTAAAAACAAAAAACCTATATCGATAACATCCCATCCCTACGTCCTCCTCCGCGGAGCTCGTAAAATCTTATGATAAGCACCATTATCATCACAAAGGATGCGTGTAATTGTTTGTCAAATAAATACTAATAAAACTTTGATGTTTATTAAATATAATTCAGAAAACGGGCCTCGCTTTTATGCTTTCTTGATTGTTGTAATAGTATTTTAGTGATTTTTTATCGTATTTTTCATTAGCAAGGGACGTGCGATGCGTAATTTAAAATCGAATGATTTACGCGACAGATACGTAATTAGGAATTAAATATTCGTGTTTTAATGCGGTCTTATTTCAAATAGACAATAAAGTAAGTCATGTGTTTTAATAATTTAGAAATGGAGAATGTGAAATTAATTTTATATTTTTTTATCAATTTTTAATCGTGGGTGGTGAAATGTGCTTGTTTATGTTAGCGATTTTAATTACGTGAAGCGTATTTTTATATAAAATACAGAAAAAATAATAGATTTATACATTTATTATTATTTACTCATTTACCTGTGAGACTATTGTTAAATTTTTTTAAATTTTTTTTTTAGTCTTGGGAGACCAATAATTTTAATTTTATCCACTGCACCCCGACTTTCAAAGCAGCACAACTTAGGATGCAACCAGAAACTTGCTAAGATAAAGAGTTTTTTTATTTATTTTTGCTACCAACACCAACTAACTTTGAACGTCGTAGACTCTGAGAAGAAACTAGTTCCTGAAATAGGTCCCTTGGGATCTTGTCCTGTAGGTAACTAGGTTCCTTAATAGTTATACTTTGATTTTCAAATCACACCGAAGTTTGTTTAGGTATATATCAAAATGGTTTTGATCAGCTTCTAGTAGAGACTTTGTAAATTCCAACTATTCAACTTGATATAACATTATTATTTTTTAGTTTTATGCACTTCTTTAAAACATACATACGTTTTAGATTTTTTTTTATCTTTAATTTCTCGCTAGAGGAAAAGACATCAACGCACCATTAAAATCGCATAATAGCATCTCAAAAGTCTAGCCCGAAATCCAGGTCAACCGAGCGCGGCGCGGTTTCGGCCTGAGGTCACTCATAATTAGACACGTACAGACAATCAGAGGCATCCCTTCACTAGCCTTGGTGGGTAACCAAATTGACGATGATTGTGTGTGATTGAGGTGACTCACTGGGATTCACTGGGTGTGGACGGAAAAATGGGCATAAATTATGGTAGTTCTAGCCATAGACAAATAGCATTATAGATAATCAGGAGCTCGATTCTCGCTGTGTGGTTTCCGGCAGAGAGAATAGGACCACTCCAAGTCTTCCCGTGGATGTCGTAGAAGGCGACTTAGGAAATACAAGCTAAACAAAGCTTATAAACATTAATGAGACCTCTCCAACACGACTGGCCAGCGTGAAGAGTGTAGGCCAAATCCTCTGGTTGCTTTGGTCAAATATGGCTTTAGTAGTACAGGGATGGTCGTGCTCTTGCAGTGGAGACGCATCTAATAAGTCTAATAACCAAATCCCAGGTAACAAAACTCAGCTATTTCTTTTTCTCAGTGAAGTAGCATAAAAATATCGGTACTTAGAAAGGCAAGTTAAGCCTGTCTGTTATAAAGGCTAATTTACACAGTGCAAGCTTTTTGCCGGTTGCATATAATTATATTGAAGAAACAGATAACATGCCTTTAGATGATAGGTCATCAAAGTAAGTGACATGCACTGTTTTTTAAGTTATCTATTGCTAGCTATGACTCAAAGACTCATCTCGCCGAGGGAATTTCGGAATAGAAACTATTCTATGTCCTTCTTTGGGTCTCAAACTATATTTATACTAAATTTCATTCAAATAGGTTCAGTGGTTGAAGCGTGAAGAGGTAAAACAGAAAATAAACATACAAACTAAATTTCGCATTTATAATATTAGTTCATTACTAGTGTCAGAATTTTCAAACTGCCTTAAGGCATGCGACATAGCTTGATGACTGCCATGCAATGATGATAGACCAAAGGCTTAACTTAACTCTTAACTTAACTTGCTCTTTTTTGCCACACTAAGTTGTAGTCGCCCAATTAAGTGCGGACCACGCCCAACGCTACTCTCGAATGCGCTAATAAGCTTTCTATCTTATGTCCACAATTTATTTGATACAAGCAGTAAAACCTCATTTCATAAAGGTCTCTCCCTTGAACGATATCATCTACTCTATGCACAAAAACCACCTATGAAGGCTGTTAGTATTCCTGGATCCCATTTCTTAGCTTTATTTGTGTACACTACCACAGAATACATAATGGTACTTAACACTACTTTAGCTTTATTACTTATACAAAAAATATACTTAATTTATTTTACCGGTAAATTCAGTCCATGATACTGAATATCTTTCTCCGAGGAAAATATTATATCGAAATATTTTGGCCTCCCGTACAATTTATATTTCTATATAATATGTTTTTTGGGGAAAGTTGTTCAGTATAATGGACAGAATTCACCCTTAAAATAGTTTCAGTATATTTTGTTAGACGTTATGTAGGGTCACTGCCGCATAAAAAAATAACGACTTGATGGATTTTCATAGGGTCTTTAAGAAGTCAAAAAGGCTTTGTGATAAAAATAACTTTATTTATTCCATTTCAGATAACTTATTTCTATCATATACTGGACGGTATAAAGATATGCATTTATCGTAATAAACAATTATTCTGTCTCGACTAATTCTGCTATTTATAACAATTAAAAATATGCAGTATATTTTAAATGGTATTGTTATTCTATCTTATTTTCTAATTACTATTATAAAAAATATATATTTACATTGCTAAATTGCTAGCCAAAAGATTAGCCTTTAGATTATTATAAATATGTCAATAAATTGAAAAATAAAAGCGAATATTTTGAATAGAAGTTAAAAATAAGTTAACAATATAAAAACTATGTACAATAATCACTATCAACAGATTAAATCGGCTCTTTGCCTGAGCAATTCTAGTCTCAGCTCGTGTTCCCTGGCAGCCATCCTCAAGGCTGCTATACTGGAAGTCCTGACGTCATCAACTTGCGGAGGTAAGGTCTCACTTCCAGGGGAGATAGGAGGGGAAATTGACAGGGCAGGGGACCGAGATGTCTCAGGTGAGAGTCGGGAGTGTTCGGGTGACAGCCGGGGGGGTTCGGGTGCGGTTAGGTTAGCGAACAGAGAGTGGAAGTGAGCGGGCGATGTAGCGTACAGCGGGGCGCCGAAGAGAGGCGGACGCGACAGCGGAGGGAGGTACTGGGCGCCGAAAAGTGGTGCATTGGCGTACCTGTGAAAAAGATATAGGTTTATACATATTTCCAAACTATGTATTTGCGTAGAAACGTCACACATGTAAATCGAAACATTAATCTTATTTAATAACGTAATAAATGATTAACTGGAAAATAAAAACAAAGATATTCTGGCTACAATATGCTAAGAGATACCTATAATAATGAGAACAAAAATAATGTCAAAATTTTTTGAATATTTTAAAAACATTTGTTAATCCTATAAACAAACAAGAAGTATTTGTTATTTCACTCACCGAAAAGATGCCAAAGCATTATCAAATGGCTTTCTCAGGCTAAAGCCTAGCTGCGAAAGCGGGTGCGGCGGCGCGGGCAGCGTCGCAGAGGTAGGGAGCGGTTGTCCGCCGCCCAGGTAACCGCTGTACGGGTGCGCGTGCGGCCCCACCTTTTCTTGCTTACGCCATTTTGCCCGCCGGTTTTGGAACCATACCTTTTGACAAAAGAAAGATCGTTTTAGCATGTGCTGTTTTACTAACTTTAATACTTATATTATGGAAATAAGTATTCTCTTTTTGCTTTATTAATGTACTTATTATTATTTTATTTATTTAGGTAAAATTGATTTTTTTATATGTAAAATTACAGGCAATCTATAAATAAGTTCCTACGTCTATATTTTTTGTAGTACAGTACACTAAGCATCCCTTTTAGTTTACGGTTACATTTTATTATTGTGTTATATATATTTTGCATTAAAATGATTTAAGGGAAAAAAAGTCAAAAGGTTTATGTCAGATTTTAAAAATAATTGTATAATTCATATATACCTACTTATTATAAAACATATATGACCTTTATAGACATACGGGACTTAAGGCTAGCAAAAAGCACAAACATTCGTTATAATTATAACAGGCCTACTTTACTTTGTCACATTTCCTATGACAGGGCCTCCAAAGTAAATGATTGCAATTAATTAATAATCACCTAATATAGGCTGGTTAATGTGCCAACGCATTAATAACATAATCCTAGACTCAGAATGGTGTAAAATGAATTATTCACGTGGCATTTACTCAATAAACTGTATCGTGTGATCGATCACTTATAACTTCCATATCTGTATTAATTGACGGGCTTTGATATATGTGAGGGCTCTAAAATTGACTGAAACTACCTTGGGAAATTATTTTTTTATTTTGCTGCGGCTAGTTTTGTCATGTCTTAAAGTAAAATTACTATTCCGTTTATATTTTACCAAACATAAAGAACTTTAGAGAATCCGCTAGATGACAACAAGTCAAATTAGACACTTTTTTCTAAACTTCAAAACAAACATTTTCTATGGGAATTCTATGAAATAACCAACCGTGACGTCATACTATATTAGATTTTTTGCATAATTAAATCTAAATCATCACGTTGAAAAT
Source organism: Acrobasis consociella (assembly GCA_963555685.1). Taxonomy (NCBI): domain Eukaryota; kingdom Metazoa; phylum Arthropoda; class Insecta; order Lepidoptera; family Pyralidae; genus Acrobasis; species Acrobasis consociella. The sequence goes on from OY743106.1 coordinate 5,650,214, forward strand.
AGATATGATAAATGTAAAGTGATACTATTTTATGACATTTTATACTATTACCTTTTATTTATATATATATATTTAACCGAATAATTTATTTTTGACCCAGTCCACATCTTTATTAAGTGACCCGGTGCGTATATCTATATGTCTACGCGAGAAACTCTGTAACTACTAGGATTATTTTAAAGCCTATTTCACAATCATGATGTGCATCTACTTCAGTTAATTTATTTGTATCTGTACTGTTTATATGACCTTTTGTTACGTTTTTTTAAGCATAAATATTAGATTATTTTGGCGCCTACTATTCGACTGCTTGTCATTTTGTTCTCTCAATTCATCTGTATAATATTTACCATACAACGTATTATTTTATTAGCAATAATTTCAGCACAATAGTCATACTATATAAATACAATACAAGTCCAAAACGAGTAAAATTGAACATAGTACATACAAGACCAATTTCATATTTTTTGTCAGAAGAGGTAAATAACGTTGCGAAACTGTGTTGAATTTATTAACATACGCTTCATGAAGTCTATCTTATTACTAACGCGTACAATACTCTTATCTTTGTAAAAACATCATCAAAATATTTTGAGTCAAATTTTGATGTCTCAAGAAATATATAACGTAATCCTGAAATTTATACGAATTATTAACTTTTTTTGTACTTAGTTTTCAATATTAGTACGTAAACGAAGAATAAAAATGTATAATTTAATTACTGTTCATAAGCACTTAAACCCTTCAAACTAACTTTTAATCAACCACCCATCAAGCATAGCAATATTACATTAAACCATCCTTATAATACATTGTAATAGAAGTCATTTTGGAGTCGTACTTCAAAATTATTCTCACATGGACAAAATGAACTATCGCGCAATTTGCAATTTTCCTGCGGCTCGGGAATAAATGAAAACGTCCACTTACTTGCCCGACAATGATAAAGTATTCATTAAAGTAGTTAAACCAATACGGGTATGCTGGGTCACAAAATATTGACATTAGCAGAAGAACAACTTATCTAATTGCGACGGTCAATTTGTAAAATATCACGACTTATAACGGAACGAATAAATAGGTAAAATTTGACAAATATTACAATCAATGACAGTGACAATCTAACTAGTAATAAAGCGTGAGGAAGCCTTCCCACTTCTTAATATCATAATAACTGAGGTTCAGACAAATGATGTTAATCCTGGCATGAAATTTCACTTTCCCATGTGGCGACTTCCAGCAGCTTCCAGTGAAGATAAACATCATGAGGAAAGTTACACACGTGTTGGTCAAAAGATCACTAGTGTGTCAGAAGATCTTCATCATTCATTATCATTTTAACTGCATAACGTCCACTGCTGGACATAATGAAGATAATGAAACTTATTTCAAAAAGTATCTTAAAAGTATGTTTCACATGGGTATAATTTCGAAAAAGACACTACTTTCTGACTTAGTATTTTTTATGGCAGAAAAATATTGTTCAGCACTTCCACCTTTTCAACCTATAAAGAAACTCCCCGAAAATAGGTGTGCACTACGGCACACAAGTGTGGTGAAAAACGCACATTTCATGTGATGTTACATCTGTCTCTTACTATTTTGTGTCTAGGCTCTCGCGTATGGAACCTTGCCTTAGTCGGGTGACCATAATTTGACGTGCATTGACAGGAATTAATCGGTTTAATCATAAGAGTACAGCAGATTAATGATTAAATTATAAGGAACTCACCACATTTAGCTACTCACTTTTTATATCTATTTGCAATTACTATTCAATGCGTGGTAAGAGTAAAAAAAGTTGCTATGTATAATTACGTTTGAGTAATTTTAGGATTCCGTACCCAAAGAGTAAAATCGATACTCTATTACTAAAACTCCGCTGTCCGACTGTCTGTCTGTCTGTCCGTCTGTCTGTCTGTCTGTCCGTCTGTTTGTCACTAGACTCATAAATCACGATAGCTAGACAGTTGAAATGTTCATACATTATGTATTTCGGTTGCTGTTGTTATAACAACGAATACTTAAAACAGCTTAAAATAAATATTTATGTGGGGCTCCCATACCTTCAAAAGTGATTATTGATAGGTGCTATCTGTACGGAACCCTTCGTGCGCGAGTCCGAGCCGCACTTAGCCGGTTATTATTAACTGTTTATTTAACTAAAGCAATAAATTTTATTTTTTATAGATAATGGTACGGAACCCTTAGAGCGCGCGCGAGCCCCAGTCGCACTTGGCCGTTTATTATTTACTGTTTATTTAACTAAAGCAATTAATTTTTAATTGAATTTATTATGAGAAATGATTATTTTACTAATGAATACAATGCTTGATTATTTTCATGATAAAAGACGGTCATATTGAAATGATTACAATATCCAGCATTTGGTTTGAGCCACAATTTCCGACTATTGCTTTACTATAAGGTTTAGATCACAAACACTAACAAATAACAACTAATCAGAATGTGTGAATATGCCCAAATATAACATCAATATATACGGTAAATAGTGTAGTGACCCATTGGAATGTGTTAATAGGTCGATCCCTACTGCGCGCGTCGCAGTAAGATGTCACTGCGCATCAGCGGGGGGCCTTAGCTTTAGTGCGACTTTTTACTGTTACCTCGTTTATGGTAGGCCTTATTTTTTTACGCGCTTTTTTCTCTTTAATTATCTTTTGTCTTTAAATCTGCTATTTTTGCTACTTCCGTACAGTAGAAGAAAGGAAAAAATTACTGTATTTTTATGTGTACTTGAAAATATTAAATAAAGTCGAAATTGTGAATATGTTTTCAACCAAATAACACTTTACAAGTAGTCTGAATTCGGTTGCGATTTTCAGGTTTTTCTTTTTTAATTCTGATTCAAGTCGTTCATGTGTATATGTCATAAAAGGTGCTTACCTGTATTCTTGCTTCTGTCAATCCAATTTTGAGTGCCAACTCTTCCCTGCAACAAAAAGTCGTTTAGTTTATAGGTATTCAGGATAAACGAGAACTATAATTATCGTAGCATTATCGGTCTTGGATGTCAATCTATATATGTATTTGTTATAAAATATAGTATCGTTGAGTTAATATTACATAACACAAGTCTTAAACTTACTTTAGGGCTAGCTCAATCAGTGTAATTTGTCACTATTTTTTTTGTTAATTACATCTGGTGTATTTTTTTTTGTTACTAGTTGTTAATTTAGTATACACGGAAATTGTCGCTGAACGTGCCTTTTTTGTTTATTTGCTGAATCATTCAGTCGTTTGATGGCAAAAGTCTAAGTACTACATTCTATTAAGTATGGATATATGGATCTTTGTTGTACCGTTTCATGCCAAGACGGATTAACGGATTGGGATAACATTTGGCATGTAGATAGCTTATTGCTTGGATTGAAACACAAGACAATAACGACAACAAGTCAAATTAGACACTTTTTCTAAACGTCAAAATAAACATTTTCTATAAATAAATAAATACAAAAGCGTGACGTAAAGTCAAATAGCGCTATAAATATCAGTTTTTCTGCATTACATAAATCTATAATCATGTTTTAACTGATCGATGAAAGGTGACACTATTTTATGAACCGTAGCGAATAATTTATCTTTGACCCAGTTATCTACCCAACTTTCTTTCAGTTATCCCGGCAAAATGTGAAGTTCCTGTGGGATTGTCAAAAATTTTGACACTCAACGATACTATATTGTATAACAAATACATATATAGATAAAAATACAAGACCCAGGACACTTTGAAAAAGGCCATTTTCCAACTTGCCCTGACCGGGGATCGAACCCGGGACTTCTGGGTGACGGACTATCATGGTGACTATTCACCACGGAGGCCGTCAAATCTATCATTGGTATGATGAATAGATATTTCAATCTTTGAATTAAAATAAACATTTATTTGAAACAATAAAATAAACAAGGAAATTAACGAAAACTAAACTAATAACTTAAATTACTTATAATTATGAAAGCCCTGGCAAATCGCTGCCCCGTGGTAACGTGCCCAGAAGGCTGGCAGCATTGCCATGTTGTATGGTAATGCTTATCTTTGAAGCCAGATAAAGGCCAGCCCTCTGGTCACGCGTGATTTCAGTCAATTTTTCGAGTGACATTATTAAATTAGCTATTTCAATCTTTGATATTTAAATCTTTGAATCTTGGAAAGTACCTAGTAAAAACGTCAGGGTAGTGCGTCCTTCCAAACGACTTCTCCAACTCGTCCAGCTGGTAGCTGGTGAAGGTGGTGCGGTACCGCCGCTGCTTCCTGCGGGGGATGTCCTCGTCGTCCAGGGTCCCGGAGCCTGGGTGCTCTGGGTCCATGGGCGGGAGGTCCGGGGTAGAAGACGAACCGGGCTCTGACACTCCCATGTTTAAGGTAATCTGTAACAAATTAGGTTATCATTAATGATATGAACATTAAGAAAATCATACATTAAAGTTAGGAATGTGTACTTATTTAGTACTAGCTACGCCTCGAGGTGTTACGTAGCCTGTGTAGTAATCCAGGGTGTCAGCTTATAGGTTTTTCAGGGTTAGCCAAATTTTATCAAAATTGGTCCTTGCGCATGAATAAGTAACAAACATACACACGCACACACACACTCACAAACTTTCGCCTATAAAATATTCATGTGATTTGTATGTAGGTGTCCAATATACCAAGCTTTCCCCCGGCATTTTTTTGCTGATATGCACTCAGCCTATAAAACATATAGGATAACGTATCTAGCTGCTGCTGCGGGGTTAAATAGCGCACCCAAGGCTTCAAAGCAGCACAGTGACAGTACAAAAGCAATAGAGGAGCTTATGTCAGTCAGTGATAAAGTAATCAAATGACATAAAACTGTACAAAATCTGTAGATAAATTTATTACGATGAGATCTATCGACATTATCGATACATCATAGCATTATTTTTGCTGAACTTGTAAGAATTAAAGAAAAAAATATTTACTTTCTAAGTAGTAAAAATATTACCTAGACGACTTGCTTGTTTTTTTTTAACTATTACTAAACTATATGCATAATATAGATATGTACAATACGTACAACTTTAATGTCTTACTTATTGTAACAAAATTATAGGACGCTATAACATATCTAAAGCCTAAGGTTACTGTTGCCACTCGGTATTTAGTATTATAGTTTTACAGCTAGTAAAAGTATGCAATTTTTAACGTTATAATCTTTTTTTAAATTATAAAATACCAGTCAACTGCTCGCACGAATACTAAGGTATCTTAACGTTATATCTTAACAGACTAAACGCACCTTGGTGTATATAATTAGTTATAAGTACTTGCTCAATAATGACGTCATTATGTCAGAAGTGAAATGGATATAAGATTAAAATAAAACTGGAATTAAAAACAAGTAAGTATGAATTTATTTTTTATGCGAAAAAGATGCAAACGTGCGTAGTACGAGCAGACTCAATAATAAAAAAAATCCGACTTACCTAGCAATAAAAAGTATATAAAAAATATGTTCAATTATATATATTTTTGCCGTCCATGATACTGAACAACTTTCCCTAAGAAACGCGTGTCGAAATATAAAAAGTAATTTTTGGCTTTCCATACAAGCCGACCAATCAGCTGATCTGACTTTCTGACTGAAATTATTTTTTAGTTTTCGACATATGTTTTTTAGGAAAGTTGTTCATTACCACAGACTGAATTCAACCTTAAAACAGTTTCAATATATTTTGTTACACCTTCTATATTTTTTTTTAAATACAATAATAAGTAGCCAATAAAAAGTATGTTCATTTTTATATATTTTTGTAAATACTTAAAATACCTACGCTGTTGAATGTTTTTTTTAAGGTAAACTGTTTTTTTAACCATCCATAGGTAGATCTATAACTATAGATACTAAGACCTATTATATACCCAAAATATACGGTTAAACCCTGCACTACATTAAAACACATCTTCAGAAACGTTACAAAAGAGCGTATACTTTACAACAACAGTAATGTTTGTGTTTACCACATCATTGCATTAGTATCTAAATTACAGTGTAATTACTATGTAGCCCAGAGCCATTACACTGTAATTTTATTGATGTGCTGTGCAAAATTATGACTGCGCTATTTACACCTGCAGCTCGAAAAAGGGAAAGAATATCTTTAAAAAATTATGCATTGTTATGTAGAAGATATAATTTTATAATTAAAGAAGAATATTTATGTGCTATCATCATCAACGTTTCAGCCGCATACAGTCCACTGCTGAACATAGGCCTCCCCAAAGGATTTTAACTTAAAGTTAAACTTAAAACACCTCTTTTTGACGAGGGTTAAAAGTCAGAATAACTTTATTATATTCGTTTGAAAATCAACTTGTTTTGGGTTTAAACTTTAAACCATCATCCACAAGTTGACATCTAGACAAATAACACTAAAGCATCTGTCAATGTCAACTGATTTGGTGGTTAGGGTATGTTTATAAAAAATGGAAAAACTATAAAAAAAATTCAGGTTTAAAAAAAATATTATCATTGTATAAAGGAATATGTTAAACTACAAACTTGTTGAAGAAGAACAGGTGTAAAAAATGTATACTTCAATCAAGTTAGGCTTACAGCACATTTTAATTTACAATTAAAATCTTTAATAATGCAAGTAAATGTACTTTCTTGAAATGAAAATATAACTGCGGCCGTATACACTCCCACAATTATTTACAACGACTTTAATTTCCATTCTGTTATTAGATATTAATATCCCGTATGAATTATACGGAAAATAATTAAAGATAATGAAAAAGTTAAATTTAATTACTCGAGAGAACGAAACTGCGGGAGGTTTATATATAAAAAGATGGTTTTAAGTTGTTTATAGCTTTAATTCAGCTTAGTTTCGTTCCGGAGTGCTGATTTTAAGACCTTCTAGCCGTATAAAAGTCATAATCAAATAGTATTATTTGTGCTATAAAACTTACATATGAATCTACGTCGACTAAGTTTTACAATAATGTGAGAATATTGCTGGTGTTCTAAAATCAGTCGATTGCAACAAAAGGTAATATAGGTACTGTCAGCGACAAAAGTTGATTACTTATTTCAGAGTTTCAATACTATAAAATTACGTTATGACATTTGTACAATTTGTGTCATTATTTTTAAATGTAATAGTTTACTTATTTAAACGTCAGAAGAATCAGAGCCTCAGGAACAATACTTACACAAGATTAAGGCAGACAATACCGCCCTTCGAAAGATACATCAGGAAGAGAAGACCATAGCAGAGGAAAAAAAAAACGCAGTCCTAATCCTTTCCTTATTATATATAACACACCAAGTATAGAATTGTATTACCATATGTTTACTTGTTACTGGTATAACGTAGCCTCTAACTTCCCATGTCTCTCCCATCCCCCAGACTGCAATCCCCGACACGCTCCATAATACCCTATATACGTGCTCACCTGGTTTCTCGAGCCTGGTACTGGTTCAAAGAGGTCTGACGTGGCTGCGCTAGTAAAACGGAGACGATAAGTACCCATATCGGCCCGTAGCTGTAAGTGTTGTCATGTTCATTCCAATTCTCTTGCTGCGAAAGCTGGCTGGGTGAGCACAGAACTGAACTGAACTGAACTGAACTGAATAGTTTACTAATTTCTTTTCTACTTTGCACAGTCCTAGGATGACCATTGATATGCAAATTATCTTTGGAAGTTAAGCTGAATAGTGTAAAGCGCACTCAGAATTCTAAAGGAGACAAAAATAACGCAACTAAAACGTGCCAAATGTTAGAACATAATGTTATTAACACGCTTAATATGTAATCGCTGTAAGCGTACCTTTTAAAAAAATAAAATAAAACACGCTGCCAAAATTGCGTCGCTAAAATTTATTTATTTATTCGTGAAAAACGCGACGTAAGTTCGGCATAGTGCTAATAGTTCGGGATGATGCTAGTCATTAAAATAATTTCGTAGAATTTACAACTTAGACATTTACCGTCTTATTATAAAACGCAGATACGCAGACTAACTTTGTTACTAGGTTTAAACCAATATCCGACCAAATCAAGTTGATATCTAGTAATATGTCATTGTCTCATCTGAAAATGTCAACTTGATTTGGTAGGATATTGGTTCAAACCTAGTAACAAAGTTAGTCTGCGTTTTATAATAAGACGGAGTATGTTTTGACACTGATGAGAAGGACTTTAGTCACTGACTGTACGTAGGTACTCTCTCCCATATTATCATACCCCACGCTAATGCAAATCTCATGATTGCTTGTACTTAATTAGACTTAAAATGTTGGCATTCCGATTCACAGTACTGCAAACGAACAGATATTTCCCACCCGTAAACTATCCTGCAGATAAATTAAAGGAAAAAGCAGTATGATAATTTTTTACATATTTAATAGTGCTTTCTTACGATTTCTATTGCAACTTGGGCGGTTATTTGATTATTGTAATACGAATATTGTAAATTAAAGTAGACTTTATGTTGGTAATTTACGCAAATTATAATACTTTAATTCAGTTTTATAGCTCAAGTTAATTTCATTCATAATAATAAAATTTGTTATGGGTTTATTAAAAATGAATAGTTTATTGTTTATCTTTTGTCGTAAAACATTGCTGGCCACCATATAATATAATTTTGATTTTGATAGAAATTAAAAATACTACTTGGTTGAAGACTGCCACACGATGATAACCGGGACCAACAAACAGTACGTAAACCTCTTGTTAAACAACCTCATGTTAAGGGGAGCCCCCCTCACTCCCCTTCCCCTTGAGAGAGGCCTTCAGTCAAGCAATGGACTGATATAGGCTGCTGAAACTTTAAAGCCATTATCACGTCTTTGTCCCTGACAGAGTAGAAAAAAGCCTGAAGCCGTGAAAGTATACATTGAAGTATTGCGGCAGGCAGCGGGCGTTTGCCACGCGGCACAAGCAGCTCGATCAGAAGTGCCATTTTTGAAACGCGGAGTCACCTAAACATATGGTTTTTCTATACAAAAATCCGTTCGTTAGTGACTCCGCGTTTGAAAAATGGCACCACAGCTCTGTTCAGTTCGACTGACAGAATTTGGAAATACAAGTTTTAGCTTGTATTTCCAAAGTCGCCTTCTACGACATACACGGGAAGAATTAGAAGAGCTCTATCCTCTGCCAGAAATCACACGGCAACAACGAAAATAGTTTCATTATAATTTTATCTAAGAAGATATTACACTGATTTTACGTCTACAACTAATCAATGTAATGGAGATAGTATAGTCAATACACAGGAATAAAATCCACATATTAACGGCCTTTTTAACTGCAGATTGTATTGCGTGGCAACAAGTTAATTTATCCGGTTAAAGAACTAATTACATTTTAGAGTTAATTATACGCCAAATTAGTTTTACTAGAACTTAGTTAACTAATAAACCGTTGGTATGAGCATAATTAAGAAAGTTAATTTGTTACTCGTATTCATGCGACTGCGAAAGTTACGACGAGTATTGGAGGGAGAGGTCCAGGATGAATTAGCCGTGTGGTATGCGGCAGAGTATAATTGAGCCACTCCAAGTCCTCCCGTGGATATCGTAAAAGGCGACTTAGGAAACAAGCTAAACAAAGCTATAAATATCAATGACTCCTCTCCAACCCGTCTGGCCAGCGTGGAGGGTGTAGGCCAAGTCCTCTGACTACTCCGGTAGTACAGAGAGGGTCTTGCTCCTGCAGTGGAACCAAAAGGACCTGATGATGATGATGATGATGACACAGGATGGAGAATTGAGGATCCCGTCTCGGTCTACTTGCAGTTCATAGTCATATACTAGTAGCTTTTGAAGGAAGTTTCAAATACTATACTTTCAAACGATACTTTCAAATACCGCAACAAAAATTTGGAACCGATTCCGTAAAGATCTAAAAGAGTTAACATTATTGCGGCAAGTTGAGGGTACTACTATTTAATACATTTTAAAGATTCGGAAATATATATATATTACTGTTTTCTATTCACATACTTTGTCATATACAATTCTTTATCTTCCGTTATTATTTCTCAATTTGTAATTAATTACTACATTGTTGTAGGCTTAGAGTTAAGTACCTATCTTATTTTAATAGATATAAAAGTCAGATTAAAACTTTAAAATATTTTTGTGTAAATGTTGTATAGAAGCAGTTTCCAGAGCTGACTTTTTTTTAATTTTCTTTTTGTTTTATGTGAGCCATCTCAACCCACTTATTTTGGCACCAGCTAAAAATCTGCGCAACACACTACGTCTATAGACGCACATCAACTGTGATTTTGTGTATGGCTGAGTGTCCAGCAATGTGTTAAGAGCGCTATTTCACTCTTAGAAACTATGACGTCATCTGTTAAATACAAATTCCGTACAAAATGTTTGTTTTGACGTATTTAAACTATATTCGAAAAAAGTATCTCATTTGACTTGTTGAAAAATAGTGGATAGTGAAAGGAGAGCCCTTATGTAAAAAAAATTTAAGAACACAAGCTAATTAAAAAAAATCGTACACTAACCAGTGATAGCTCAGCAGCTCTTTTAAGCTGCTTACTTTTTTTATCCTATACACACTAAGAAACCATAGATTATAAATTACGAGCACAGATTTAAAAAAACTTTCAATCGATACCTTACTCATAGTTTGTAAAATTCAGCTGTGCGGTGCGTCATGTTCGGTAGATACCTATGAGGCGTGACGATGCCGACACCTGCGCGCGCGCATCTGCTGCCGTGGAAACCACGCTTAGCGTACTTTCTACTAATTACTTCCCAATGGCGTATTCGACAGACCAATTCTTTAGGGCTAATTTAATACTTTTAAGTAAAAATATAATATTCTTCTTAAGAGCTAGACTCTCACTGCTGTCGTTGTGTGATGAATTTGAAAGAGATAATGGAGAGCTTTACCGCTATCTTCTATATTTCACACACTATCATGAATGCGCAGGTTTCCTCACGATATTTCTATTTACAGAAAGTAAGTGGTGGTTATATAAATAATAAATAAATATATATATAGGGACAAATTACACTGATTGAGCTAGCCCCAAAGTAAGATCGAAACTTGTGTTATGGGATACTAACTCAACGATACTATATTTTATAATAAATACATATATAGATAAACATCCAAGACCCAGGACAATTTGAAAAAGGCCATTTTCCAACTTGCCCTGACCGGGGATCGAACCCGGGACCTCTGGGTGGCGGACTAGCATGGTGACCACTACGCCACGGAGGTCGTCAAACACAAATTTTTTAAAGAAATCTAGGTTTGTTGAAAACACAAACCTAAATTTCTTTTAGGTTTGTTGATTGTTAATGCTATGAGTAAGGTAAATCTAGGTTTGTTGAAAACACAAACCTAGATTTCTTTCAGGTTTGTTGATTGTTAATGCTATGAGTAAGGTAAATCTAGGTTTGTTGAAAACACAAACCTAGATTTCTTTCAGGTTTGTTGATTGTTAATGCTATGAGTAAGGTAAATCTAGGTTTGTTGAAAACACAAACCTAGATTTCTTTCAGGTTTGTTGATTGTTAATGCTATGAGTAAGGTAAATCTAGGTTTGTTGAAAACACAAACCTAGATTTCTTTTAGGTTTGTTGATTGTTAATGCTATGAGTAAGGTATCTAGGTTTGTTGAAAACACAAACCTAGATTTCTTTTACTTTATATTTGTAGCTGAAAACCGATCTTCTGATTATTCTAATATAATTTTTTATTTAGCTTATACTTGACTGTCACTACAATTTCTATGAGCGTAAAAAAAGACTCAAAAACATTAAAATTGCAAATTTTAATATGACATACAGACAGTGTTAATTAATTATCACTGTGTATGGCCATCGCTGGTATAATGAGTACAATCAACGACACAATTATTAAGGTATGAGTGAGTATCTAATTTAAGACGTTACCAGTTATAAATTAAAGTTATTAATAAAAAAGAAAAAACATTTTTTCAATCTGGAGCTTTAACTAATTAGACCAAGCGGAAAATATGTATGACTTGTGTAGTCATACATATTTTCCGCTTGGTCTAATAGTTGACCGGGAGAAAATCCCATATGGCATTAGGGTCCGCCATTTGTAACCTTTTTTAAAATGTGCATTAAACTTTTAAAAAAATAGAAGAAAGAACCAGTCCATCCCAATTTTGGAATGTTCTTCTTAAATTATCAATTCCTGAGCATTACAACGATATTATAAACTAGACACTTGAAAAAAATGATCTAATTATATAATTTAATCTATAAAAACGGAAATTCTTTATTATATTCTGATCATTATAACTTCAAGATCGCTAGGGGAACCTGACTATGATAGATCATAAACAAAAATCTCCACATATTTAGATCTATGAAAGAACATAGAGAAAGTCAATCCTGGTCCTCCTGATCGGTATTCATTTATAAAAGTATAGGTAGACCATTCTACGCAGTCACTGAAAGCATTTTGTTCCCGACCGTACCATGTTTAATCAAACGTCAGCATGAACTTTTGCTGTACCTATTTTTTCATCCTTATACAAACAAAATTAGCATCGTAATGTACGGCTATGTATCAATGTAAGGAATTCCTTCGACCGTTTCGAAATTAGCTGTCGTATTATACTTTTATGTAAATGTAATATGTGTCTGTTTTGTTTTCAAACGAGGCTATAACATATATCAATCCAGAATGATTTTAAACTACTAGCTATTTTCTACAAAGCAAAAATAAATCATTCTGTCATAATGTACCTTGTTTCATGATAAAAATAAAAGATATTAGCCGAAAAGTGCCTACCAAACGTAAAAGACAAACAGCTACCAATGTTAACACCCGCTACCAGGCGATTGGAGATTTCGTGAACCATTTTTTTGAAATTAACTGTATTAAGTTTTATTTACGTGAATCTTATCACGTAAATAAAACTTAATACAGTTAATTTAAAAAAAATTGGTTCTAAAGTTGATCGTTCCCAGTTTTGTGTTCTTTAGGAAATGGAAAAGTTAAATAGAAATAATAGGAAAGATAATTGGGCGTCTTATAATAATAGTAATAGGAAAGATAGAATGATGAGGTAACGAAAAACAGAGGATGAAGTTTTCTCAACCAATTAAAGAAAAGTTAAGAGTAAGGTCCTAACAGGACATTATAAGGATGCCTGAAAGAAGAGACTAATTGAGACTTATCATCTAAGACCAAGCTCTTGAATTACAAGAGAGGAAAAGTTGTTAAGTATCTTGGATTGAATTCCCCCTAAATATTTACCTAATATATTGTTAGTTATTACTTACTGATACCTACATTAATTCATTAAAATTATTAACACACTCCATATTGCTATAAGGAGTGTTTAAATGATGCATAGATTTTAATGAAAATTAAAATATAAATAAAAGCAAAGAAACACCACAGTCCTGGCGGGCATTTACCACGCTTGCTTCCCAAGGACCTCTTTAGTTACATCACGTAATAAAATTCTGCCATAAACTTTTGTTTAAACAAACGTTATAAACTGTAATTACTTTGTTTAAAAGCAAAATAAAAATGCGTGTTAAAAAGGTAAGTGTTCTAAAATGTAAAATATACTTCATTTGATGCTTGCCAAACAAGAACACAAGCATGCATTGTATCATATTGTAATTTGTATTACTTGCATTTATATACTTAATTACCTAAACATTTATTCAAACAAAAAAGCAACAGCGCTTATAGAAACATGTAACTGCACTATCTATTTAAAAAGAAAATATTTAAATAGTTAATTGAGTTGGGGAAATTTCACGAAAAAGCTATAAAAACCGAATTACCAATCTGCAGCCGTTTCCTCTACGCAAATTGCAAAAAACTCGAGCAAATTAAATAAAGCAACCAAGAAGTGGATTTCCACGGTCCAGCGCGCTTACTGTTAATATTCGAATTTCAAATATTATCCATTGATTGGTTCTCTCGAGCGGGTAATCGATACATTGTTAAACGAACTTTTTGCATCGAGTTAGCGGGACCGAGTTCACTCGCCTTCGTCGCAAAGGTGTTACTTTGGCTATGTTTTGCATAACCCATGATTCCATATAAAAATTTAATTTATTTGCTTTATTTTCACTTCAAATATTTACATCATACCTACTTATTATGAGACAGATTTTGTATAGTTTTCATCATCTGTTTATTAATCATAACTTTAAAAAAAATACTACCACTTTACATGTACCAATGGTAAAAAAAAATCAAGTTTTTATTTTACTATTTTGTTTTGGCATGATTAATATACAGTACCTGGGCGACCGAGCTTTGCTCGGTTACATTACATCTCAAACATTAACTACATTTTTTAAACTTTTCTAAAAACAATACAAAATTAAAAATTATATATAAACTTGAACATAAAAAAACAAAACTAAGTCACCGAGTGTGATTCGAACCCGTGACACTTTTTCTAGCGGTCCGCATCCTAAACTGCTAAGCCAAAACGGATAGCGGCCGGCGCGACGAAATTAGCGACCATATTCTGCGTGGAAAGAAAACGCATGAAATCTCGAAAACACGCGTTTTCCCAAATATAATACTAATCTAGATCGATTGTTTACCCCCAAAAACCCCCATATACCAACTTTCAGCGAAATCGTTAGAGCGGTTTTCGAGATCACAGAAATTTATAAATATACAAGAATTGCTCGTTTAAAGATATAAGATATACCCATGCGAAATTTCAACTTTGTCGTACTTATAGTCTACTCGTATGATTAGGATCTCTAACAGACAGACCATGAAGAAACTACATTTATAAGAGTTTATAAGTATTTATAAGAGTTAAAACTACGAATCCCTAAAACAAGCAAGAGTCTTAGCTCAGATGAAACAGCTCAATGTTCAACTATTAAATTACGTCGTGCTACTTTGTGTTCTCTTAAGTCTACACTCAAAAGCTGTCTGGAATCAGAATCAGAATCAGAAATTATTTATTGCCCAACTGTGTTTATAAAGATGATACATAATGAGGTAAGTATGTTTGAACAGTTTGCCCTTTCAAGCATGCAATAGAGACAATGTAATGCCATTTATATTTGTATATTATGTGTTTTCAAGGAATACTGTACGTATCTAAATTATCTGTATTTTCATTTTTGGGTATTGAAATTGAAATATTTTTCTAAGTCATAAAATATATGCTCTAGTAGTCAAATCTTTAATTTTTTCTTATATAAGTTACAGTTATATACGCTTTTAATTTCTATTGGTAAATGGTTAAATACTTTTATGCTTATTATAGATAAAAGCGCTTTTGTTGAACATTTCATTATTTACAGTTGGTAAATACAAATCATGCAAATATGAATCTCTTAGGTTACTTCTAGCAGTTACCATATCCATAAATAGACATTCAGACGAAGCTACGAAAAAATATGCGACTGCGGTAGACAATGTCGGACTTATTAATAAATTACCAACACAAGTACAGCGGTACAACGGTCGTACAGCTTTCAATTAATTCCCAGGCGATAAATTAACGCAAAGTTCGCATTAATTTTATGCGTAAATTATTGTACAGCGCTGCGATGGGGAGCAAAAAGGTGTAAGACTATGCTGATGCTCGCATCGGAACTATTTGTAGAGTTTTCAATGACACTTCTTAAGTACATAACAAATTAAAAGTAAATTATCCTAACATACATACATACTATCACATCTTTATCCCTAATGGGGCAGACAGAGCATTTAAATTATCCTAAATAAAACTAAAAACTAGAAGGAACTTAACTATAAATAAAAATACTATGTACAAGTACACCTATGATACTTTATCAATAAATGACATATACAGGGTTTATCAACAATATACTGGAATCATTTGAAGGTTGAAGGTTAATCTATATAGAAATATATTTAAAAAACGGCCAAGTGCGTGTCGGGCGACGCCCTAAGTAGGGTTCCGTAGTTGCGAATGCTGACATTAAGTTCACGGCATTAAAAACGTCTAAAAACGAAGTAAATATTTCAGAAACGGATCCCTAAATCGGAAAATCGTGTTCACAAGTTTAAAATATTATTTTAAATGTCCATTCAACGATATCCCATACGATGACTAAGTCAGAAAAAAATGAACTCCCACTATACTTGTATGAGAGCTACGCTAAAAAGTTTTTTTAGGTTAGCTCCCATGCAGACAAAAAACAGACAGACATACAGGCAGACAGACATGGTGAAACTATAAGGGTTCCTTGTTTACTGCGGATCCCTAAAAAATATAATTCCCGTTCAATTTGACCGATCATCCAAGTTACTATAGAAAGCAAACATTTTTTCATATTTCGATATACATATGTTCCTTGGGGAAAGTTGTTAAGTATCATGAAAAGTTTCAGTACATTTAGTTCCACGTTAATTGTTTTATGGGACTTACATATTTACCACTTATATGTTCAAATTTATAGAAAATAATGCGAAGAAGAGAAGACATAGGCCCAGCAGCATAGAAGTTAACCGAATATGGCAATAAAGTTGAGAAGGAGATGATGAATTGTTTAATTCTTTTAAAAAGAGTAAAGACGTCAGTATATCTGTTTATAAAATTTGGTGCACTAAGACGTTTGACAGAAACTCACATTACATTCCCCACGGGCGTAAATCAGGATTACAAGACAACATTTTCTGTTATTTCTAAGACAAAACAACAGCGACAACCAGCGCAAAAATTAAAAAAAAAGACGTTACGAACACCCAAAATTCTCTAAGCATCTTTAAACATTCATAAGAAATTTAAATTTCCATAATCGCCTTTGACTAGATAACACAAATCACTATCGGCTGGCGCACGGCGACGGGATTAACCTATCATAATAGGATTTGAGCCACGATACCGATGGCGCCTGCCTGCCTTTTTTTGTAGGTTATGTATGAAATAATTGCCATAATCTCCTTTTTCTTTTAATTGATGTGCATTGTAAACATTATTATAAAAGTTAATGGATTACTAGGTGTAATTATAAATTGGGTCAGCTATATTAATTATATAGCCGACCCAAGTCCTCCCGTGGATGTCGTAGAAGGTGGCTTAGGAACTACAAGCTAAACAAAGTTTATAATCATAGATTTAAGAAAAATTCTATGTCTATGTTTACAATCATCAATGAAAGTCTCATTTAATCAAAGTCTATGATATCCGGGAACAAAATTTTGGAAAACGCAAAATTTTTACTTTTGTGTTTATTTTTTATTTTATAAACTAGATCTGATTGTTCATATTACCTTCAAGTTCTGAAACGTGTTTCAGCGTTACGAATTGTAACTCATTGATTGGCTAATTTACCTAAAGAAATAGCACTTTATTTAAGTGCTATTTCTTTCTGTCACAAGTAAAACTGCGACAAAATAGAATATAAATAATAATGAATAATATCATCGATCAACAACAAAATATTTCAATCAGGTTTAAAGTTTTCACTAGAAGTGAAATTACAAAAAAAAACAGTAATCTTTATGCACTGCCAGTAGCAACAGATAGAATAAAAACTACAATGAACGTACATAATTCATGTATTGGCTTCATTAATCAATGCCACAATGCTTTATGTATATGTAATCCTCAACATCAAGTTGAATATTCCTTTATTAAAAAATATCTGTAATATTCTCTTTTTTTATTTCATAACATAGATCAGGTTCTATAATAAATCTGTAAAGTAAAATATAAAATAAAATACAAAATATAAATACCCATATGGCAGCGCGAGCGGGGCAAGGTGCACGCTACTATATATATAGAGGTATATACCGGCGGTTAGGGCCGCGGAGAGAGAAATCTCCTGACAATGCGTGCCGGACCAGGAGTACTGCCTACTGTATCTGATCCTTGACCCAGCCATCTAGCGAGAGAGTCTTAAGGTGTTGGTCAAGACTGTTCGCTATAAGACCGTTCGCCGATACGACTAACAGGACAATGATCGTCGAATCCACATCCCACATTTATTGTTAGCTTATTTAAAAGAAAAATATTTTATTTCACAGTCAAAGTGACGTGAATACAACTGCCGATTACTATAGTAGAATCGTCATACATACCCGTTGCGTATTCCGATGATACCAAAAATCACATCGATATCTCGTTTTTCAAATGAAATAACATAGATTTAAAAAGTCTGCTGGATTCGAACAGATAGTATGCTATTCCAAAGAACCTTAATCGCGACTACATTTGTTTTTTCTTTTACACCTTTATAATACTTTAAGCCGTCCGATTTTCGTTTCAAATTATAAACTTTTGTTAATGGAGAGATTTTCTCACCTGTGTCCATTTAACTTACATTGACATATTTTAACTATTTTATTCTTCTTCTTTTTCATCAAAACATCTTGATTTACCTACCATTCTTTACTGTCTTGTAATGATCATCATCTTATTATGTGGCCTAACATTTTCCAATACTATAAGTTAATGTTGTGTAATACGTTGGGGTTCTCCATTTTGCACTGCGTTTATCGGCAGCTCTAAGAATTAGAGGATTAAAGGTTTTTGTCCATTAGGTGGGGGCTTAAGTGTTAATGGTGTTTCGGATTAGGCTCCTCGGCTCCCAGATAAGGCCTGTAAATGTCCGCCTCATCCGTCCTTTCGCTGACGCTGTCTGTTGTTTGATAAATTTGACATTCCCTAATCCCACTGTTAGAATCGTCTAAACTCCAACTCAGGGACTTTAGCCGTCTTATTATAAAATGCAGACTTACTTTGTTCTAGGTTTAAAATATTATCCGACCAATTATATTGCCATTTTCAGATGAGACGATGGCATATTACTAGATGTCAACTTGATTTGGTCGGATAATGTTTAAACCTGGTAACAAAGATAGTCTGCGTTCTATAATAAGAGTTCATTTGAAATGTATTACTGCTGATATGGGATTAGTACTATGAATCTCTGCTAAGTATGCAACAGTTTTCGACATTGTATTATAATTTGTAGTCATTATTATAATTGTTTTGAAAATGTAAAAATTACAAAAGCATGCTTTGTAAAAACACTATACGATAATGAAGAATAGATATCTTACACTAACACTGTTATTTAGATGTTCCTTGCGAATAAATAACATGATTTGTATCAGGTAACACAATCAGACAAATATCTCATAATTACAAATGTTAATGTCTTAGCTCAACACACTTAACTAAAAGCAACTGTGAAGCTTATAACAGTTGTAATAGGTGTGAAATTGAAATGACAAAAAGCAGCAGTCGAATCTAGATAGCCTGACTAATTATTCTTTTGTTCTAGTCAGATCAGCGTTAAGCGGTTACTTATTGAACTTGTTTAATTGTTATTTTATGCACTTACGTTAATTTTAATTAAGTACATTTACTTGGACTAGTGTGTCTTTTTGCGTGTCTACTGCAACTATTTTTATATTAACTTATTTTTATTTTTAATTAACTTTAATATGTCTGAAAGAAATAAATTTGGTTGAAAGACACCGATTTATTGCGCTTTGTGATTTTTTAAAATTAAAAATATTTACACAGGCTGGTTTGCTAATAGTGTAAAAATATACATTGAGAGAGGAATGAAATGAAACAGGTATTTACGGTAAGGAAGTGTATCATTAATATTAAGTATGCTATCAATAGATATCACATTTTTAATCTCCGTAACATAATCCAATTTTATCTTCATAATGAAAAGAAACAAAAAATATCGATTTAATATCAGTATAAAAAATCATCAAGATAGATACAGTCGTATGGATGTGGATCAACTTTTCTATTGTAATCGTCGGTGGTAGCTCCGAGAAGCGTGTAATGAGAAACTAGAATGTTAATTAAGATCTAATTAACTCTAATACAATCAACAATGATGGTCGCGTTCCGGAGGCATCCGCAAGTCATCGCGAGGGTTCAAACGCGGCCAACTTAAAAAGATCCCTGACCTTCCTTGACTTACCTCCTACCAAACCAATTTATACGAGCAACGCAATAATCAAAGGAGCTTTTTCAAATGGTAGCATTAATCGAATTGAGATCGGTAAACCCTTTAGTAAAAAATCGGTTAAAACTACTCTTTCCCAAACCTATTGTGATGTGAGAACTCAATTTAGTGAACATTGTAGCAATATAGACGTGAGATCATCTGAAAGAGTAATAAAGATATCTTTCGTTCGCTAGTAATTATAAAACGCTCTAGAGACGGAAAAGCTAGATAATGGCAGGGAAACAAATTGTGTAACATATATTTTACTTCCTATAATTACATATCTAGACTATGAGTTTGAATAGATACCTAGACACATAAAATACTCATTGTGCATGTAGGTATCCGTACTTATTAAAGCTACTTCCGGAAATAATTTATCATTTTTAAAACGAATACCTTTCACTGATCATAAAAAATTAATTAAGACAAGGACTGTTAGAACTGTTAAGAAAATTAAACTAAAAGATTTTATTGATTTTATTAGTACCTACCAACTGATGCTAGATGAATCGTTTGTGTCAGATTGTGAGATAACTTGTAAAAGGATAATTACCGCCAGTAAGCGTTCGTAATTTTAATCATTTTCATCCATTATTCATGACACGATACAAATGTGGATGTGGTCTAGTTTCTGCTTCCTTAATACTTCGCATTTAATAATTAGCCTTATAAGTTCTTATCTATGTATGAACTCAGTAGTCCATATTTTCTTTGTTTTTAATTGTCCTGGATCATAATTGTTTATGTATGTATCTCTTTATTTATTATTAATATCTGAATGGTGTTAAATACGCGATACTACGCAATCTTTATTTAAGCGTAAACATTAAAATTTACTCTTTATCAAATACCTTATGCAATTAATTTTATGGATATTGTAAAAGCAATACTATTGGAACCACATAAAAATAGAATAACAAATACATATTTTATAGAAGTTCAGAGTAAAACATGAATAAAACACGGCCCGTTTTAAGATGCTCATAAAATCCAGATCAATAACATAAATACGCTATTGTTGTCCGTCCTTATAGCGTCTAACAACTTTTATAGAGCTCGAGATATGGAAATAACATTTAAAGCTGACCATAATACAAGCTATAAACAAAATTAACAACACAGGGACCCCCGCTGATTTCAATTTTGAACCTGACATCGGCCCTAATTCAATAAAGCAATAAAATTCACCTAATTATGCAAATGCCTTTGAAATATCAGGCATTATGCCTTTTTTGACTGGAAAAAATATGATGGGAGCCGTCAAATGAGGTTGTAGGCTATGATTAATGAAAGCCGGTCTGCAAGTTATCAAAATAATATCGTTATTTTAATAGTTAATTGTTGTATATAATTATCCAAACGGCAGGAGGTGTCATGGGGAGCGACTTATAAAAATGTAACAGTTAGCTAGTTTATTAAGTTGTTAGTAAAATTTAAACAGTTAATATTAGCGGAAAGACGTCGTTTTGATTTTTATTTCTTCATATTACTTGTATAAATAATTGTATAAATTGCAAATATTTTATTGACTACACCGATCATAAATTTAATAATTCTTCCTTAGAAATCTGTGTAAGTCTTAATATTGTTTTCAATTTTTTTTGTTTATTTCCACATCTTAACACTCAACTCACAATCAAAGTCACACGTTCAAAGAATTTCTTATGCTAGTATATTAAACCATGTCAAAGTTTAATAAAATAAAATTTAGTTATTTAATTTTACTTACGTGCTATAAAAAACCAATAACTAAAAAAAACAATAATTGAGATAAATAGTAAAGCAAAAAAAAAAACTCACCAAATTAATAACTGTAATAACAACTCAAGTCCTTCGAGCACGATAAAACCGTAACGAGAAAACTGGCGCCTGACAACACTATCAACAATACCCGTGACGTAGCACGACAACAAAGCAATAAACTGTGACACACCAACGCCTTCCAACAACTGTTGAGGAATAAACGGCCGGAGCACGCTCGCCCACGCACCGCTCGAAAAAGCATAACAAAAAACATAGCGGGCCTAGGCCACTCCCCTGCGGCACGCCCGACCAATGATAGCGCAGTGATACGGCGAAGTGAACGAGGGTGGGCCCGAATCACTTGATACGGGTCCCTACTTCGATACCACTAATTGACTTTATCAACAGACCGACATGCTGGACGAAGTCACGATATATGAGTTTGTCTGACGCGTCAAAAGCCTAACTGTGGCCCAATATAATTAAGTATGCCACGGGTTAATGGGCGATTTGGGCTAACGAGATATGATCCTACGTCAACGTTATCCTTTTAAGCACTTATGTCCAATTTTAATAAACATTCTTGTCCACTTACACGGCATTACATTGAATAATGAACGTAGATTGTTTTCGTTTAGAGATGATTTATTGTAGGTATTTTTCGGTGTGTACCTACATATTTATTTGTTTAATTTCTAAGCTATAAATTAAAGAAAAATGAATAATAATTTACTACTTCTAACTTACAAATTAAGTAGTAAAAATATTAGTAGTAAAATACGCTTTTTTCCTATTTACACGTTCTTTTTAATACCTACAGCTATCTCATTGAAGTAGTTTTTTTTTATTTTATTTTTAAAATAGATGTTAGATCTTTTTTACAATCATCATAATAAAAACATCGCTAGTAAATAATAAATTTTGACTTCTTCTTCTTGATTCTCACGTTATAATTTCGAATACTAACCAAGCAAGTTTGATAGGTCAATATAAAATTGTAATTCGCCATAGCTGATAATTGTCTACTTATTTTTTGTCTGTGCCATAAATAACTTCCAACGTAGCAATGCTCTATAATCACAACGATATTAAATATTTTATAGAATATAGCCGATAAGGACTTATAGCAATAAATTTCACCATCGCTGCAATACAACCGTATTAGGAGTCTAATTAGTTGCCTGAGCTCTTTATATACTGCCGACTAGCTAGAGCACCCATTTGAGATATATTCCCATACTGTCCGCACTGATTTGATCCATAATTTATTTTAATAACAGACCGTTTCCAACCTATACCGTCTTGATATAAAAGCAGGACTTACTTTTTTAACTAGGTTTTAACCATTATCTGTCCTAATCAAGTTGACAAATAGTAAAGTAAAACTAACTCATTTGTCAATGTCAACTCGTCAGCAAAGTTAGTGCTGTTTTTACAAATAGACATAATAGCTGTATAGACAAATAGGTAATGTATTTTCAAAAATGAAAGCTCGCTCTTCTATTCTTCATGCACGTTGATGTTTCTATGATGATGGCGATATTTCAATGAATTCACTGGTGACTGGACATACAGTTGCTGTTGAGTTTAGAAAAATACTAAAGTCTACATTTATAAGTATTATTATAGCAGTAGCCTATTTATAAGTGGTGAAATTACACATCGTTTTCAAGGGTAATGAATTTACAATAACCCAAAACTCAATATATAACCAAAATTATCCTAACCTGAATTTTTTTTACACTATATTTTAAATATTAAATTATAATAAGTTTGAATTTAATATAAATTTTATTTTTTCAAATATTTTTTTCGAATATTGTAAACTATGCCATTTTGTACAATAACGAATTTTGGCGACCTCCGTGGCGTAATGGTCACTATGCTAGTCAACCACCCAGAGGTTCCGGGTTCGATCCCCGGTCGAGGCAAGTTGGAAAATGGCCTTTGTCCTGGGTCTTGGATGTTTATCTATATATATATATATTTGTTATAAAATAGAGTATCGTTGAGTTAGTATCCCATTATACAAGTCTCGATTACTCTCGAACTTACTTTGGGGCTAGCTCAATAAGTTTAATTTGTCGTTATATATTTATTTATTGTAAAAGCTTTGATTTCAGGAAACTATTGTAGGTAAAAAAAAACTTCTAGAGTGGTATCAAATAAGTCAGAGCAATGCAAAGAAGACCCTTATTTGCGAGAGTCTGCATCCTTGCACTGATTGCCTGCAGTCTGTTCTGAGCAGAAATCTTAGCTAGAACAAATAAATCTTCCTTTCTAGGAATGTCGTTATATTAGTCTTTTTTACCACTTACGTCATTACTACCTAAATTATTAATATTTGTGCTAAGTATTAACAAAATATTTTACAGTTACCTCACAAAAGTGGTAGAACGGTCTATTAAAACGAAAACTCTCAAGACTCATGACATACTGATAACACTAACGTCTGCCACGTCTACTGAGAATAAACCATTATTTCTGTGTCCTAATGTGCAGTCAAATGATTCCATAAACAATTGTCTATAGATTTTTCGGTAAGCGAAAAATAACATAGTATTTCTGACAATGGTATCAAAACAGATGGGACAGTGGAAGGAAAACCACAACATTCATTTACGAGAATCTGCATCTCTGTTCTAATTGCCCGCAGGTTCTCAGATTCAATACCTACGATATGTGCAACAGTCTCAGTCAAAACAGATAAATCTTAAGTTTTTACTTGACGCATCTTACGTCTACTAAGTTAGGTTAGAATCACGGGTGTAATGTAAATATGAATTACTTTTATTAATATTCTTATTACTTACACCTATTTGAACAAAGACTTTTATAATTTGAAGTTTGGTCGAGACAAAATGACGTGACAGGACGTGACAAATTATGTCACTTTTTCTTGCATTAGCATTCGAGTATTTTTCATCCCTGACAAAAAGACGATGTAATAAAATTGATGCCTAAGCATCAGTTTTATTTTTTAAGTGACATACTTACATAATTTGAACGTCATTTTGTCTTAACCAAACTTCAAGTTATAAAAGTCGTTGTTTGAATAGGTGTAACTAATGTCATTTAAAACCATCTTTAAAAATCGCTAATTTTTTTTATATTACCTGTCAAATAATAATCAGTTACTAATATTCTATTTGATGGAAATCAGTTCAGGGGTCAAAAAATTATGGGGGGCGAACGCCTGAAAGTCGGGTTCTTTTTAATTCGCCTGGAAAAGAAACTAAAATATTTTATAAATTAATAACGTGAACATTGAATGGTAATCTAGTATTGTAGAAAATTCTCAAGATACTTTGATCAAATAGGACAAATAGATAGGGTTGAATACTCACTGTTTTTGGGTTTAACTCTGAACAGTTACTTTTAACAATAGTAACTGATACTTTTAACAATAATTATTACTTATTCCTTTAATCGTAAGGGTTACCTATCAATGCAATTCTAGTTTTTACTAAGTCACAAAAGTTTTTGCAATCACACAGACTCTCAAGATTTTTTAAACTTCGAAATAAGGAATATGTTAGGTAATATTATTTGATTTATTATATAGTATGTATATAAATCAACTAATCGAAATTTCCTGCAGTGTTATTTAAAGAAATATATTCTTACTATAAAATGCAACTAACTGAGTTTCTCAACATAGTAAGTATATTCAATTCCTCTTCACTCTATTATTACCTCAAACCACTCACTTTCCCATACACATATACATACAAAGTTACAACACAAATAAGACATCCATTTTGTCGTGGCTTAATAACCGTCATCGAGGAACGTAATTAGCCACAACTTGGCAATGTAATTAAAACTATTAAAATGACATTTGGCGCGCAATCTCGACATGGCGGGCAAGATGGCCGCCAACACGCGTGTAATAACACTAAATAGCTTTACGGATTGTTATTTTGACAATATTTAATGTGATTCTGCTGTAAACCGTTGCGATGATTAGAAAGTGCGCTTGTTTATAGAATAATAGTGATTGTGTTTTGTATTGTATTGTTACAATTGCATTTGATAGGAAAGTAGTTAGTCAAAGAAGGTTCCGTACGCCACTAACTACAATACGTCTTACCTTTCTAACAAAGACCAACCGGTTGACTGGGAAAACAAGCCTTCTACTATTTTGTGATGTTTAAAAAAAATTACCTAGTTATTAGGTATAAATAAATAAATATACAGAAACAAAATTAAACTGATTGAGCTAACCCCAAAGTAAGTTTTAAACTTATGTTATGAGATACTAACTCAACGCTACCATATTTTATGATAAATACATAAGTAAATAGTTTACAATATTAGTAAATTGTTCTTTTCGGTTAAGGTGAATAAATACCTACACAAGTTGGCCTGCATGCGTTTGTGTATGTAGCCAAAACTGGAAATTGTGAGTGCCGTACTTTATACTTATTGAATGACGTGCGTAATGATTGGTACTTATTATGCCCTCAAATCAATGTTGTAATAACTGTTTTCCAATAATTGTTTTAAAAAATGTATTTTTTTTCTTAACTTACGCAGATTATTTTCATATGTAGCCTTATCTACCGTACGAAATATTAATTCAAAGGTTTCTCTACAGTTCTACAGAAACGACTTCTAGGTTAATATCCATTTTTCGTGTTCAATTGGATTTTAATACGTATGACCGTATATAAAATTTTCATGGTTTTCATAACGAGCACTAGTTTTCATATCCGGCCTACTTAATTTGTTTTAAATTGCACTAATTCAATGCAATTTCGTATCCGCGTCGCTTTTGTGTCGCTGCGTGGGTTCGTTCAAATAATAAACGCTTTATAATGAATCACAATCACTGTAATGACGTTAGATAAACACATGCATGGAAACTGATTGCGCATTAAGTACTGACTGATTACGAAACAAGGACTTCCTCCCAGCAATTACAAGAGCGACAAGAATTACACATGTAATAGCATGTGAGTACAAACAAGCGCACGCCAGATAACGCATCGTCCTTGCCACTAGACGTTCCAAATCACACAAATTACGCCTAACAACGTCATTCCCGCGCCAAATTGGCCCATATTTAATTTTGGGAAAATGTAAAAATAAACGTTTTTATTTGTGTAAATAACACAATAAAACTGGCCGCCGCCATTACCGGCCGCACGAAATTTGAACGAACAAAATTACACAGATAACATCTCTGTCGCCATAATTGTTATTTTACCGTCGTTAGTAGCCCGGCTCGCGTAAATTCAGTTAGGGGATACAATTTTTTTCAAATTCAATAACATTTTTTGTGTTATGACAGGAAACGGACGCGTTAGAAAAATTACGCACATCCGTCGATCGACTTTCGCGTATTGCGATAGCGATAATTAGCGTTCGCCTACAAAAGTGTCAGCTTTCATTGCGTTTTAATGTGCCGATATTAAAGAGCGCATGCGGTAATGAAGATATATTGCAGAATTAGCCACCAGAGACAAAATAGCACTTTGAGTCCTATTTAGCGGAAATAAAGGTCCCTTCAGTCAATTTGGCTAGAGTTAGAGTCCATTTGCGGTCAACCGAATCAATAGGTGTATAATTTAACACCGATGTCACCTCTGTCGCATCTCCGGATGTGACAACCGAGCCGTTTCTTGTCTCCGGCCATTTCCGCTTTTTTTCTTCTTTGAGACTTAATTTAAAATAAATTGCTTAGTGCGTTCACTCCGTTTCTTGCGCGTTCGGATGACTGTTTTCTTTTAAATGGAAACGCCGTCGAATCTCGCTTTGTTTGAACAAATGTAGTTAATTCGCCACAGAGTCAGTGACTTTTACAGAATTAGCGGGCAAAGGAAATGCGATTGGACACGTGTTTTTAAAGTTAAACAATTGCCGAGTTACGCCATCGGTTTGGATTGATTGCGGGCACTTAATTCGAAATAACTGTTGCCGTTAAGTACTTCCTCACATTATTTCAGAAATCGACAATATAACTGTACTTAAAATTGATTAAACTGCCGATGGCGGTCAATAGACCTAGTTATTTTCTTTAATTTATTACTAGGTTATTTAAAGATTTCTCAGCCCAGGTTCATAAACAAGTTTTTCTAATTAGGTAGATATGTCTATTTTTATTCTACTAGAAATGTTCATTTAGATAAAAAGTTCAACATAGTCATATAAGTAACATATCTCAGATAAAGAAAATGGTTCTAGATTAATAAAGCTAAAATTGATTGATTCTTACTAATATCTGTAAATCGCTTTGTGAAAGTTTAAGTATAGATTTTTAAAAGATTATATTATCAGAGAAAAATCTTTTAACGGTAGCTCCATTTCCACTAATTCACTAAAACGGATTGACTTAGCTAGAACTAATCGCATCCAAGAGTCAATGTAGCAGAAATTTTATTATGAATTTTAATTTTAAGTGAAACCGATGAATCTTGCCTTATCATCACATTTCTTAAAAAATATTTATTATCGTTTTTTTAGGGTTATTTACAAGTTATAACTGCCTTGACTGGTACCAGTCTGTCGGGGTACAATCATTTTTTAAAGAGATTTTTCATAACAATTTCACTGAGTTCTTGTATAGAAATAAGGGCCGTGTGTTGACGTGACATGGTGACGCCAGAGTAGAATTCGATTTATCACTCACCACCTCTTTCTTTTCTCAAGAGCGTAGTAAGGAGTGACTAACCTTCTTCATGTGTAACAAAGAACGGGCAGCGCCTAGTGATGTACAAGACTCAAGTCCTTGAGTTCTAATTTTAAAGACTAGAGTCGGTTTTGCAGGGCTCTATGAGCTCAATAGGCTTGGAGTTCCGAGGCGAGCAAGCCCACCGACACGGTGTCGACTGTGTGTCGACAGATGTTAGAGGGCTATCAACCCTCTCTCACGTTTTCTATATTATATCAGCCACATGTCGGTGGGCTATCAACCCACCTTGACGGTTTCGGCAGGTGCTAGAGGGCCATCAACCCTCTCTCACAATTTCTGACTCCTGGTCAGACAGGTGTCGGTGGGCTATCAACCTGCCTTGACAGTTTTGACATAGCGTCGGCAGGTGATAGAGGGCTATCAACCCTCTCTCACAGGTTCTGATTTCTGATCAGAAGGTTGTCGGTGGGCTATCAACCCACCTTGACAGTTTCGACATAGCGTCGGCAGCCTAGGTGTTAGAGGTCTATCAACCCTCTCTCACATTTTCAGAATTAATGTCTGGCAGGTGCAGAAGGACCGTAACCCCCTTCTTCACGTTTCAGCTATATCTGACTATGAGTCAGGCAGGTGCAGGGAGGACCGTAACCCCCTTCCTCACGTTTCAGCTACTGAAGGTGTGGTGCTTGAGCTTTGAGCTTCGAGGGCGAAGCTGTCGTCAGTATGGCCGTGTTATCTGCGGTATTAGAAGATCATAGGAGGCTGAAGGTCACGGTGCCTACAATGGGGCCCAGGCTAGATTCGTCCCCAGAGCCGCCTAGCGAGGCTTCCAGATAAGACGTGTTACCTGAGATACCTACTTATGTACCTGTGACGTATCGTGTGTGTCTGTGAATAAATACTTACTACGAGTAATTCCGTATAATAGTTTCATTAAAGCATAATAGTGCTAACACAGCGGTGGGCTACCCTTAGCCAGGCAGGGTACACATAGCGAACCACCTCAGAAATATATTTTTTCTGACGAGCAGATGCTAGCTAGAAACCGCAAAATGTCATCCGTCTATTGTCTATGATACAATTGATTTCTGAACGAAAAAAAAAAACGCCTCTAGAAGAAAAAACTTGACATTTCGCTTGTCAAAGTGAAAATAATGGTCAACCGGCAAAATTTGGAGCAAAGTGGAAGTGTTTTTTTTGGATTATGGCGGGAAAAATCCCGGTAAGTAATACTATTTGTGTTTTTATGATAGCAGATAGATTGAATTATATGTTATATGTTTCGGTTTTACATGATATTTGTTTTTCTTTGAAATATTTACGCCGAAAGTTTGTGTTCAAGATGTGACTTCTGCCTGTCTGGAAAAACTTTTTGTGGTTATCATGTAACCACTGTCCTACAAGCGTTTATCCATAAATGTAAAGGCAAAACCATATTTACACATCAAATATTTTGTATGGTAGATAGATAGGTTCTTGGATCGAAGAATAACCGATACCCAGCCTATGTCCGTCTCCATGGTCCAATATAACTCTACGTTAAATTTCATGAAAATTGGTTCAGCCGTTTTAGCGTGAAAATGGATCATACATACATACATACAAAATTACATACATACACACTTTGGCATTTATAATATTAGTAAGGATACGGCAATGCCGTTTATATCCAAAATTTTGATACCTCGGGGTTACATTGATGTTTAAATAAGGTTTTATACAAAGAAACACACAAATCTTTCCTCTTTTTATTAATATTAGGCTTATATGTGGATTCACCTTTATTTTTTCCATACTTACATGTTGTGACCTAAGTGGGCAGTGGTCAGATATAATCCACATCATGTATATTTAAATGGGCAGTGGTCATATCCAGACCAGAGGGTTTTTTTTTAGGAAAACATAGGAATAAAAAAAAATTAAGAAATTAGTTTCTTTATTATCATCCAATCTACCATTATCTGTATATAAAGATGAAATAATAAATAGTTAAAATGAACGTGAGCTGTTCTTGATAGCTTACTCGAGGCTTGATGTCGAATAAATTTTAGTTATCCAAGGTATGCATGAAAACATTCTTTTAAATACTATTGTAATCGATCATATTTTATTCCTTATTCATCAGTTCTATAAATTAAAAATAATTGCTTTCAAATACTCTCAAAAAACATAACCCTCCCTCTTGGCAGTCGGTTGAAAAGACGTAGGCGCAGAAAAAGGCTCTAATCTCACGTTCCAAGGGCCACTGTTCGCAGTCGTCGAACTATACATTAATAGAGTCGAGCCCTGTAAAAAACTCGAGTTTTCTGAGTCCTCTTACTAAGGACTCGGAAGACTCGAGTCTTGTAAGTACTTACATCCCTAGCAGCAGCACCTTTTGTATGTGCAAAAAAAACTCATCTACTTCGATCACCAACCCGCCTGCCTAGCTGGTGATTATGGGAAAATCCTCCCTTTACTGGGAGATAGGGGAGACCTTTAGTCCAGCAGTGGACTAATATAATAAATAAAAAAGTTAAATATCCAGTAGTGCAGAGTGTTTTGAAACTATAAATCAGTAAGTCTTCCTTAGTACCTATATAATGTTACATACAACTAATATTAATATGTAGTAACTATGAAGTAAGAAAATACTTAAGGTGAATAGATCTCTCACCTCTCGTCAAACATGGGCATTTTATAAAGACATCTCCTCGTTTATAGCTAGGAGAAAAAGTCGAAAAAAAAACATGTGAACCATCAGTTCAAGGACTACGTTTTAGATTTTTTCACACGGCGTTGACCGTAGCGCATGAGACAATCTTTTCATTGTATCATCCTAATTTGGTTTCTTACGGATACCGACCTTATCGCTAACCTAATATTTATTTTAATGGCAAATAATTGATTGTGCACGGTCGAGTCGTGTATCCCGGACTACCGTCACGATGTCTCGGCCACGACCGCTCTGTGCTAACAAAATTTAGCCGCTTTTGTACTGTCGGACAAAAAGCAAATCGAGTTACAGGGCAAAACAGAGAAAATGGACGAACAAACACTATTACCACGGCCATTTCTGACCGGGACTCGCTCGTGATGATGGCGTTTTTCAGATCCTTCTCTCACCATCAAAAAGTATCCGTCAAAACAATGCTATCGATGTTCGCATCATCCATTGCCTCATAACCTTTGCCACAATTTTTACTCTCAGAAACAAAACGGCAATGAATACTGAAGGAGTTAAAAACAACTTACCAAAACTGTTGAAGTTCGTTGTCCAGGGATTCAATCCACGACTCGTCTTTTTGGCCACTGGACTAAACAAACTTAGCTGCGTTGGTAACGGAATCAATTGGTCGCGCTGTTGCACCAAAAAGCGAAACATGAGGTTATTTTTCGTCGACATTTTCAAATTACCACTGGGAAGCACGTCCCGTTTTTTGTTCAGACAGGACGTCGGGCGTTGAAATTAAACAAGTGAGAAATAAGGTCATACCGCGGTTTCGTTCAGTCACAAAGTTTGTTGGTGGTAGGTTTCTTTGTTGGTTTTTAGAGAATCTCATCCACTTTTTGTCTTTTTAAATTAAATACTAGACATTCAAAGGAGAATAGAGAAAATAAGTTGGATTGATGGAATAATCAATGTAAAAGTACAAGGAAGAGTAGGAGAGAGAAGAAATATTTTCAAAACATTTGTAAAGGATAGATGATTGGACATCTAATAAAATATAAAAAATCTCATCAGAATAACAGTAGAAAGAAAGTTATAAGGGAGACGAGGAAGGGGAAGACCGAGGATGAAGTTTCTCCAACATATTAAAGAAAAGCTAGGAGTTGGGTCCTACCAGGATATTAAAACGGCGGCAGAGAGAAAAAAGGAATCTCCACTTAACTCCACCGACAAGAGCAAGCTCTTAAATCACAAGAAGGTTGTTACTAGTGGTTTATACGCAAACTTCTCGTAAGTAACTAATAAACATAATAGTAATTGACCATCTACCAATCTTTTTACAAGCTATTTTTGTTTATTACTGGCTAAATGCGAGCCGGACGAAGGGTTTCGTACCATTATCAAAATCAAGTTTGTTGTATGAGAATCCCACTTAAATATTTATTTTATTCAGTATTTGATATTATAGCGGCACATACATAATCTGTGAAAATTTCAACTGTCTAGCTATCACGGTTCATGGGATACAGCCTGGTGACAGACAGACGGACGTAAAGCGGAGTCTTAGTAATATAGTCCCGTTTTTATCCTTTGGATATGGAACCCTAGTGACAGTAAGTATAGATAGGCATCTAATTAAATTTTACTTGCTGCAGCCTTATTCTTTTTTTTTATACTTTCCAGGAGCTTAAAAAAATGCCTAAAATTTCCTTGCAGTAGGCAAGTAAATAATTGACCATATTTATTGTGCTAAAAATGATACCTTATACCTAAACAACGTTCTAAAGGGGTCTAAAAGACCCCACACAAGCCCACAGCAGTAAAATATCGTTTTTAATTTATCCGGTTTGTATCTAAACATGCGAGCTGTCAAGTAACAATGCGATGTAATACTAACTACTAACTTTTACTTATCTTGACAGATGTAACGCGTAAATTAAAATGTTAAATGTCCCTATAACTGTGCCGTTTATACTACTTTGTTTCTACGCTTATTAGTAGTTAGGTACTTTACTTATTTAAGGATTATGTTAAGATACATTTGTCTTTCGACATTTCTGTCGAGGTACGAAGAAACTTTTTATTCATCTACTCTACCTACATAGATAGAGACAATTATAAAATGACGTTTTCAAATGTCAATTGGTTCGGTTTTCATCGTGTTGGTTTAGTACTATTCTTTATAACTATTAGTACCTATTTTGCCTATTTTACACAAATGTATCTCTGACAACCAGTAAAACAAAATACACGACATTTTCTCTTACATTAATCAATACGCAATATGATAAACAGTAAAAAATGTGTCCGTACATTGAATATATTTCAAAAAACATTGGGGCAAAGGAGACATAGAAATAGAGTAAGAATTAAAAATGTCTGTTTGTTACTGTACTAACTTATCTCCGGAAATACTGAACGGATTCGAATGAAACTTTTTTGTTATATAGCTGTTAAGCCTGGGCAACATATAGAGTATAATTGATTTTGGAAAATTGAAAAATTGTTCAGCCTGATGAGCATTTTTTGTTGAGGTATAAACATCGAAATTCTGGAACACGTGATGCAGAAGGAAGTTCAATTTATTTGCATAAGCATGTGTTTACAAAAATAGATGATCAACTGATGTGCAAAACTATTCACAATATGAAATACAATAAATAATATTGACTTAACACTGCTACAAGTATTTTTTTATGTGTGTACATTAGTTCGTATTTATACCGGAGTTAAAAAGTTCATGCGAACGAAGTCGCGGGCATCAGCTAGTATTTAATATCTCTACAATGTAACTTGTAATGAAGTTACAATTCACAGCCTAATGGGCTAAAGTCATAATGGCAGAATGGTGATTGGCCAATAAAAATGAAGTTTACAGCTCCATCACAATCGATGAGCGGGCCGTTTGAAGGTGTTGCGCTTGCGACGATGTTGGTGATAAAGATGTTATATGTGCAATGATACAAGAAAGTGCAACAAAGTTGTCTATGGAGCCAACTTATAAACTAAATAAATATAAATATATAAGGTTTAACAAAATATACTGAAACTATTTTAAGGGTGAATTCGAAATAAGTATGAAAAGTAATTTTTGACCTCTCATACAAGTTGAACGATTAGCTGATCCGGAGTTTGTATGGAAAGCCAAAAAATATTTTCGACATATGTTTCTTGGGGAAAGTTGTTCAGTATCTCGGACTGAATTCATCCTAAAAATAGTTTCAGTATATTTTGTTAGACCTTATATAGGGACAAATTACACTAATTGAGCTAGCCCCAAAGTAAGTTCGAGTCTTGTGTTGTGGATACTAACTCAACGAAATATAAAGATAAACATCCAAGACCCAGGACAATTTGAAAAAGGCCTAGCATGGTGCGAGGGTGCGACGCTAAACAACGTGGCCTTTAGGTCTTACGGCCAGGTGATAATGTATCTGTATCTACTTATTTTTTAAATCCTATTTGACCAAAATGGTGCAAAAAGTGGATTTAATACTAATGCATTCTCTTAAATTCACTACCAGTCAGCCTTAAGGAAAAACAGAAATTTTATGAGCGATAGAAAGATATGTCTATTCGTAAAAAAAATAGCGTGTGGGCTTTCTTCCTATAATTCCTACTATTAATTTGTATATAAACGTTGACATCTAGTAATATGCCATTGTCTTATCTGAAAATGTAAACTTGATTTGGTCGGATAATGGTTTAAACCTAGTAACAAAGTTAGTCTGCTTTTTATAATAATAAGACAGTAGGAGTATGTATTCTGTGACTGCACTCTACATTATTCTACCTTTTAGTTCCATGTTTATTTTACAGTTGAATTGAATGAAAGCGGGGCGCTTAATATGGGAGTTAGGATTCACTTGCCCCTGCTAACTACCCACTGTCAATTCACTCACCCAATCAAACAGCTTACATGGGCCTCATTAATGCACTTAATTACATGAACCTCATCAATCATGGGACACACCTAGTTAATTATATCAGGTGTCACACAGAGCGCCAAATCGACTTTTAATTAGCTAGATAAACACTGTTGCAATGGCGTTTTAGGGTTCTTCCGAGAGATGAATTATTGTGCCACACAGTAACGCTCTCTCCTTGTGGATACTAAAGGACTAAGCATAAACATCTCGTGCAACAATACAATACAAATACTCTTTGCAATTTAAGCAAAAGGAAAAGAAACAGAAAAGAAAACAGAATTATGATACAAAGGCGGACTTATCAAATAGCAATCTCTTCCAGTCAACTTTTGGGTAGAGAGGTGAAATTGGCAATGCAGATGCAACTTTCAATCTTTGCAGAAAAAATCCAGAAAACATATCCGTGCTCCAAATGAACACAAGAGGGCTGGCTGTTTTTTCGCACAACGAATCAGTATTGCGATCCAACGCGGAAATGCGGCCAGCGTTTTTGGCACTATGCCACATGGGCAAGATTTTTTAGATTAAATTAGTAGTTAACTTTTTTCTGTATGTATATTTGTAAATATGTATTTTTTTATCCTTCTTATTTCCTTAAATAAAGATTTCACACACCATTAAAGATGCAGCTAACGATGCTACCTACCAACCGGGAACTGCAAAGTTTTGAATCTCGACCTTAAGTGACTTGAGTACCATAGTAAAGATTGAAATAGAAACTGAGAGGGAATTTGTATTCCAGACCAACTCCTCGTGTTTGTCTTGCAATTACAGTTATTCCACTTTCAAATAACAATTATACTTTTCACACGAACAATTTGACTATTTTGTACGGAACTTCTTTCGTCAGTTCAAAACTCTAGCGTGCGTATCCCGTAATGTTCTCTCGCAAGCAAGCGTGTCGTCGTAATGTGGTTTTAACAGATGCTAATGTCACGTCGGCCCGCCGCGGTGAAAGACCAACGAGTCACAATGACGGTTATTTCAATAACAGTACCGAGGAATAAAATGGTATTAAGTTTAACCAAATTGCGTACTTTAACGTTTCTCGGGATTTTTATTAAAAGTTGCTAGGTTATTTTATTTTTGTTATTTTTGACAGTTTTAGCAGCTTCACCTGCGTACTTAGGCATGATAAGTCTGAAGATGTCGTCGTTGCGAGTAAAATAAAACTTAGGTACATAAGTTGTGAGCAACTGAACTGGGTTTCTTTCGGAGTAAATTTCCCAGCAGTGGCCTTTCCGAAACGTTAGTAGTTTTTAGCGTTTACGCTAAAATAAAATTTTAAAAATGACCTTTAATAAGAGATAAATTTATCCTACATTTAATAAAAAAAATTACTTTAACTTTGATTTTGACTCATCAAGTCCAACAAATTCGACTTAGTTACTGGAGAAATGACGCTAAAAGTGGCTTTTGGGTCTTGCGGCCCTGAGGCTCTGCATAGAACCGCAAGACCCAAAATGCTCTGTCTGCCCCATTAGGGATAAAGACGTGATAGTATGTATGTATGTATGTATTACTGGAGAAAAAAGAATGATTGCTAGTAGCAAAACGTTACACGATACCAAAATCGAGTGACTGCTGAATTAAGGGCCCCTGCCAGTTAAAATGTGTTTTAATAGTTATAGTTTAAGACATGCGACTACATGGTTCTGCTTATTAGAACAAAAGTTTGGTATCTGCTAACCAAATCGCCAGTAGCAAAACTGGTTCAGCTATTTCTTTTTCTCAGTGTAAGTACAAAATCTTCCTTGTACCTCCTTCGAGCCATCAGCGACATCCTGATCGGCGACTGACACTATGGTCACCGTCACCGATAAGGATTTGCCGCTGATGGAGAATT
The DNA here is from genome assembly GCA_963555685.1 of Acrobasis consociella. Classification (NCBI taxonomy): domain Eukaryota; kingdom Metazoa; phylum Arthropoda; class Insecta; order Lepidoptera; family Pyralidae; genus Acrobasis; species Acrobasis consociella. The sequence continues at coordinate 5,686,977 of OY743106.1, forward strand.
GTCGCTCTACTCTAAGTGCCGCTCGCCTGTAAGAGCCCTTAAGGGTCCTCCGACCCTATACCAAAATACAACTTTCCATACAAACGTAGTCTACGTTTTATTTCAAAACGACATGTCCGATTTGGGCAAAATTTTGTTATTTCAAAGATATTGCAATTATCTAGGTTTATATTTAGTTTCTGACAGTAAAAATATGAACTTGAAATACAATATAGTGTTTTATATCATTTTTGACCATTAGTATGGGAAACTTCTAAATCGTTATATTTTCTTTCCAGTTCATAATTTTACTATAGGAAACCCAATATAACCCTAGATAATTGCAATTTCTTTACAATTACCAATTTTTACCGGAATCTGACATGTGGTTTCAAAATTAAACGTGTACTACGTTTGTATGGAGAAGTCTAGGGTCGCCGGACTCTTAATACAATTGGCTGACTAACATATCAGTCTTATTAAAAAACGCAGCCTAACTTTGTTAGGAGGTTTAAACCTAATGTTAATTCTTGATTTGGCCGGATAATTCCGACCAAATCAAGTGGACATTATCAGATTAGACATTAACAATTACTAGATTTAGACTGTATTTTATAATGAGACGGATTATGATTAGAAATAGAGTATAACACACCAGATTACCGGCCCAATACGCATAGATTCCGCATTCCCATAACAGAATACACAAATTGAGTAAGTGTAAATACTATATCGTTGTAAAAATCATAAAAATCAATGTAACGGCTAATTCAAAGATTACGCCTCATTACACGCACTTAGATATCGAGCGAATCGAGCCAAATGATACGTTCGGTTCGCGCTGCAGTCCCACGGACGCGGACAGCAATCTCGCCAACACATTACGAGACGATTTTCACGGCTAGCTATAATTTAATATAATCCAAAGAAATAGCTGCATTCGAAATAAATCCGAACATATTCCACACTCAAAACTTAACTTTAAAACGAAGACATCAATAACTAAAATCATACAAGAACAATAATAACGTTACGACTGAAAATCAAATCCATGGAACACGATTCAAATTTGAAAATCGAACGAATTCAAAACAGAACTCTGTAGTGCTGGGAGTATGGTTGACGCCTCAATAAAATTGATATTTCAAAGAACACAAAATGATCGTGATTTCGATAATCGGATGGTATGTTATCGATCACGACGTTAAAGTTTCGATTCGATTTGATTGTGGATCAATGCTTGTTTTGATTTCCAATTCGCGCTTGCGCCGTTTGGCGCTAAACAGACGCACGTAGACGTTGTCATTACATGTACGTATCGCAATTTTCGATTTCAATTTCAAATTGCAGTGTAATTTTAGATTTAAGGTCTAAATGTGTTCAATTAGCATTATCGAAGGGGGGTGAAAAACACAAGTTGAAAGGGAAGTTCAAATTATTTCCGACATTATGTTTCCATATTTTTACTATTTATGTTATTATCTTTTACCTACAATAAAATTGTAAATAGCATTTCAATATTTTTACCTTATAATGCGTAAACCGCTTAATGGATTGGATAAAACTTTGTACACAGTTAAGTAAGTTCATGTCTTGGTTAAGAGAGTTTTTATCACAAAAGAAAAAATATTTTAGGTTTAACTTTGAACATGAATAAAGACACGGACAAAAGCTAATAAAAAATATCTCATGGTGTAACCATTATCTTTTTTGTTACTAAACCTAATTTCACTAAACTATCGATTATAATCTAGCTATAAGTTAATGGTGCACACAAAACGACATTAAACCGAGACTACCAAAGCAATTTACCGTGAGTTTTGACCCACAATTATTTGAGTCAAATACACATTACCAAAATGAGATAAACGAATCGAATAGTCGTGCCTGATTATTAGTTATTACAATAGCATTATGACATGTGAAATAAAAACCACATCTCAAAGTATTTGATTGAAATCGATTCACTCGATTGTGATCTCTATGTCGCAGCCCTAGGGATTCTTGCGTTTCGTTTCAGTTATTTTCAGCGTCGTATTCGTAGGTTTTCTTGTTGTGTCGGTCCCAGCGGCTTCATGACGATAACAGGTTAAGTAAATGACACAAAATGGCGGCTGTAGGTAATAAAAAATAATTCGGGACGGCCGGCTCTTATTACTTTCCGAAAATTCAATTTCATTTCGACTCTTGGTTTACATTTTGAAACCGTTCTTTTTGCTTCGGAAACAAATGCAGCTAATTTGCTTTTTTCGACTGTCGTGAGCTAATTAACTTGAGCATCGTCGATTAAACGTTAATTTAAAACGTGCTTATTTACTTTAGAAGCAAAAAAACGTATCTACACTTATGAAACTTGCTGGGATGTAATTTTAGACTTTATAAAGAAGTGTAATCAAGATTTTTTTATTGAACCCCAATGAATTTATAGGAATTGAATCATATAACTTACATGGGTTTAGTAAACGTTCGTTATTTTACATGAATACCAGTTATCTAATAGTTCATAAATCTCAGCGGCGTTTGGGGGCGAAAGCACATTGTATATATGTATGTATGTAGGTTTGCACCGCGATAACTGTCGAACTGATAGTCCGATTTTCATGATTTTTGGTAGGCATATAGGAAATATCATCAGGTTTCATCGGTTTAGGTTTAGTTTATGAAATATTTATAAAATGTCCGCGATTATGTCGCAAACGAAAGCATAACGTGTTCTTACTTTGGATATCACCATCTAGGATTACGGAACTGAATTGTATTAGAAATGTCGAAATCAGAAAGCAAACGGTTGTAAATGATTTCTAAACTATATAGTAGTTCGCTCCCGAACTGAGAACTCGCGAACCACACATTTCAGCAACACCTTGAACGATTTGGGTATTGATCGAACTTCAAAATTCTATTGGCCATATCTACATGCCAACCTAATTTCATGAATCTACATTCAAAATTACACGAATTGTCGTCGAACATACATACATACTAATGCCGGATTGTTCAAGTAGACTGATTGATTGATGATGATACTATTTCAGCGCCTAGGCTATTAAGGTATTTTTTTATTGTAAACTATATTATTTCTTTAATTGTGATCTTACCCTGCTCATCAGAACTCTCCAATTATATATACCTAACTAGAGGCAGTTCGCGGCTTCGCCCGCGTTAACCACACGAGTTAAGTCGCGGGCGTGATGCAATAAGGCCTATAGCCTTCCTCGATAAACGACCTATCTAATACCGAAAGAATTTTTCAAATCGGACCAGTGGTTCCTGAGATTAGCGCATTCAAACAAACTCTTCAGCTTTATATGTAAGTATGGATATGCATTATGCCTTCACTGCACATACGAGTACAATAAAAACGCGAACAATAATCGCGAGGTCTAAGTTCGCGGCGAACTACTAATATAGGAACTTTTTGTAATAACTTAGTTATCGAATCGTATCTTTTTATCATCGATAAAGACGATCATTCGAATTTCCATCAGGCCTTCCCCAACTCATAATCATTAAGTGGGGTTAGGTCCTATAATATCTCTTAACGACCGGCCCATACGTGACATCCGCCCAAAAACATTACTCAATATTCCTTGAAATGTTATGAGTGTTATGACTGATAACTTTTAGTTCCTACTCGCGAGAATTTCTTTTACGCCCACTGTACACGTATGACACCAAAACAAAAAAAAAAAACCTCTTTTTCGGCAAAATATATATACACTTTTTAACTACTAGTCAAATTTTGTCCTGTCCATGATACTGAACTTTCTATAAAAACGAATAAAACATTCGGCTTCCCCATACAAAACAGCGCTTGGCCAAACGGATTTTGTATGGGAGGGTGAAAATTTTTATCGATCTTTAACAACTTTTTTTTATAGAAAATAGTCAAGTGTCATGGATTGAACATGCTCTAAATATTTGGCTGGCTGGTAAAAAGGCACCCAGTATAGGTAAGTACTTACTTACGTACCCATGCACTTAGTTTCTAAGTAAAACCGCGGACGGACAGAAAGACAGACAAACAGACATGACGAAACTATAAGGGTTCCTTGTTGACTACGGAACCCTAAAAACGATGAAATATTTGCAAAGTTCACGAGTAGGTATTACAGCGTGTGCTAGCTTAGGATTTCATTAAAAATAATTATGGTATTAAGTACTTACCTATAATATATTTTTCAATATTATCCGCATATTTGCCTCTAGAAAATATGATTCATTGATAAAGCTTGATTTTTGTTCAGCTCCAAGTCGTGACTCGATTGATGTTCAGTAGCAATGACCTTTTCTTTTGTGTAAGTAATTTTATTGACTAGAAGTAAAATAACGGTCAAAATAAAATAAAAAATCGACGTTCCCATAAAAATTGCCCGGGCGGCTACACACTTTGTATGAAAGTGCCGATTTTTTTTTGTTTTATGACTGTTAGTTTAATTTCATTTAACTAATAGTGGTCATCAGCTCAATCATCAACACTTCAAAATTATAGTAATACTAGCTTGTGCCCGCGACTTCGTCTTCGCAGGATTTTAAATCACAGAATGTCTTTTTAAATTGTAGCCTATGTGTTATTCTGATGTATAAGCTATATTAAAATCCATTCAGTAGTTTTTACGTGAAAGAGTAACAAACATTCATCCATACTTACAAACTTTCGCGTTTATAATATTAGTAGGATGTGAGCTAGAATTTATCGTTGTCGTTATAAAAATCAATTTGTTATGATTCCCGAGCCGAGGTCGGTAATTCGTTTCCAAGTGAGCGTGATTCCGGGCGACTGTTTGCTTGCTGCGATTCACACCTAGCGCTTCATTGTGCGTCCAAACGGCGTGTCCAGTCAGGGCTGGGAACCACGAGTGGACATAAATCTATTTGCGAGTTATACTTTATGTATTCCTAGGATTTTTATTCAAGGAATGGATTATCAAAGGAAAAAAATTACCAACTTTTTTATAGGGTTTTTACACCGACTTCAAAAAAAGAGGATGTTATCAATTTGACTGTATGTTTTTTTTGCATGTACATTATGTTACGCGATGTCTTCGTCAAACGTGGACCGGATTTAATGATTCTTTTTTTATTCAAAAGCCTTTACTATCAAGTCTTTGGGGATATAGAAGGAACTCTTGAAAGAAAATGAAATCGTTGTTTTTTGGTTCGAAATTATTTTATTAGGCATTTAAGACGCAGTACTAAAGTACTCAAAGTCTCAAATTACAAGCATAGTCGTATCAAGCCAATGTCGCTTGTTCAATCCCCGCTCACGTGGCATTTTTTCACCATTTCTCATTTAGTTTGATAGCTATTTGTTTATTTTGGTAGAAACATTATAAAAAAAATATTCTTTTTGTGTGAAAGTGTACATACTTGTCAGAAAATTTATTATAATCGGTTGTGTACTTTGGGAGCTGAGTCGGTTTATAGTTTCGAAGAATAATAATTCCATATAGAGGACAGCCCTGATAAAGCCCGATACAATTTACGTTTGTTGTTTTTCCGAATTGATGACAATGGACCGGCGACGCAGTTAGCGGCCGTGTGATTTGATAAATGTACAATATCGGCTCTTTTATTTGAAGCACACACATTGTTCACAATTCATTATACAATGTCCTTTTTTATTAAGTACAAATATTTTAAGGGGTGATTCAGTCCATCATTTCAAACAACTTTTCCCAATAAATGCATATCGAAATACGAAAAAATATTTTTTATTGTCCATAGTAATGATATCACGTGACTACTTCGATTTCTATAAAACCTAAATTTCTTTTTCTTCTTTCGATATACATTTATTGGGAAAATTTGTTCAAAATTATGGTCTGAATCACCCCTTAAAATATTTGTACTTAATAAAAAAGGACATTGTATACTGACTTTGTTAACATTAGTCTTTGCTATAAGACAATATACGCATGCTCAGAACATAGATACTACAAATATTTTTTTAAATGGGTAAAAATGTCATCATCATCGTCATTAGGTCTTTTTTTCTCCATTGCAGGAGCACGACCCTCTCTGTACTACTTGGCCAGAGCAGCCAGAGGATTTGGCCTACACTCTCCACGCTGACCAGACAGATTGGAGAGGCCTCATTGATGTTTATAAGCTTTGTTTAGCTTGTAATTCCTAAGTCGCCTTCTAGGACATCCACAGGAAGGCTTGGAGTGGTCCTATTCTACTCTGCCGGATACCACAAGGCACCATGGGTGAAAATATGAATCATGTAAAAAGGTGATGCGGTTATAGCAATAACCAACGAACCCATTACTATATTGATTGATTTTCCATCTCGCCCACCATGACGCTAAAAGTAGCTTTTGAGTTTTGCGGCCCTGGGCTTCGTCTGCTTAGACTCACAAGATACAAAAGGTCTATACATACATACATACTATCACGTCTTTATCCCTAATGGGGCAGACAGAGCATTTTGAGTCTTGCGGTTCTATGCAGAGCCCAGGGCCGCAAGACCCAAAAGCCACTTTTAGCGTCATGGTGGGCGAGAAGATGGAAAAGCAATCAATACAGTAATGGGTTGCTAGCCGCATCGCCTGTTAACATGATTTGCATTTTTGCCCATTCCCTCGATCGGCTTTTACGATCTGCGTGGGAAGAGAAGCAGCTGGTACATTCTAAGTTTTTTTATTTCTCCCAGACCAGCATGGTCTATCATGCAAAGGTCTATGTACCCCTTTATTAGGGATAAAGATGTGACAGTATGTTTGTACAGGTAGTAGATAAAAAATCTGTTTGTTTTGTAACGTTTTTACTAGAAGCTTTCTTATTTTCTGTGATAATTAGATAAAACCTGATAAAAGGTCCCTTCTGGTCTAAGGTGCCTCTGTCCCCAGTCAGTCATTGTGGAATGCAGTCTGCTGTCTATGTATATTACTAAACATACTCTATTATGTCAATTTGCTTTCCTTTTTAAGCTTATTGATTACAGAAAAATGTACAAGGAATAAATTGATGATATAATGAGATGTGTTTTATACCGACTTAAGTACCTACTATCTTTAAAAATGTTTTAAGTAAACTTTTTTTGTATATTCGACATTTAGTAGTCTTACCGACACTGTCACATCTTTTTTCCTAATGGGGTAGACAGAGCTTTTTAGGTAAAGCAAGACCCAAGGGTCACTGTTAAAGTAAATGGTTGGCTATGTGATGGGTTGCTAGCCGCCTTAAAAATATTGATGGCAATTTTTGTTAGCGATTTTTGGCTGGCTGAGTAATTTTACTTTTTTTCAATTTTGTACTCATATGTAACTTTCTTTTTAGCTTTAATGTAACTTTTAACAATTTTATTACAAATTTATTTTTTTACTAGATTTTTGCAAAATTACGTTTTTAAAACATTGCTGCAACTCAAACAAACCTACCTTTTAATTGTTTATTCTGAGGCTTGCCTTATTAGTAAGGCTGTTAATTTTTAATTAACCGTTGGTGTAGTGTTAGCAAGGCTATAAAGGTCACGGGTTCGATTCCATAAATAGTAGTATGTGTAACACGGCGATTAATTGAATTCTTCACATCCATATACTATCCATACTTCTATGCTAATATTATAAATGCGAAAGTTACTTTGTCTGTCTGTTACCTCCTGACTCTTCACGCTTCATTCTTCAAACACAGATTACACAGAACCGATTTAGATAAAAAATTGAATGGTTATAATAATAATTAATTAAATTATAAAATGTATTTACTTTCCCAAAAAAATACTTACATTTTTATACAACGAATAAACGTACATTTATTCTCGTACGAAGTACATAGTTTGAAACCCGGGGAGTTTACAAGATTTTACCCAATTTTTTTAATTGTCTGTTAGCGGACCTTGCGGTCATAGGTAGTTTGTGTTTTATTACCTATGTCAAAGATAATATGTGGAGAGTAACAATAGTTTCTAAGTCAAGTGAGATAGTTTAGGTCTACCACGTGTAGGCTGACTGATAAAAAAGGCCCTGGAACCATATATCACCTATTACAATGTTAGTTGGTGAAATAAAGTTAGGTAAATAAATAACTATTGCGATATTTGACATTAAAATGAAACAATCATAATTTGATTAAATAAGCACCTATGTACTTACTTGCACACTGTTCATGTATTACTTGACATATCCATACACACAAAGCCAGTACAAAACCCTAGTTAATATAGTAAACTAAGACCTACTTTAGTAATTATATTATCTTTGCTAAGACAGATTATCTTTATTTGATAATGTTTGTTCTTTCAACTGGTCACTGTTTATATATTTATCACTTAATCAATTCGAAACGGTCGATGGACTAACCACCCTCAGCTTAATTATACAGGAGCTTATCTGAGCTTTTTCTAAACAATTATCTGCCGATACAGTCAAACGAAACGTAAGTGTTAATTAACTTAATGCAATTATAAGATCTTTTGCACTGTGTAAACTTGTCGGCAAACCTATTTTGATTGTTAAAAAGTACAATCGCAACTCTTATAGCTGTTGTAATAAGGTAGATTCTTGTTTGGTTTGATGAAAATGTAGTTGTTTGTAGGGATAAGTATTTCTCGTACTGCTCAAGTGGATACGTCGACCTTTTCAAATGGTATAAAAAATGCTGTTGGGCGACTCGCGAGCGCGCGGTTCGTGAAATGCCACCTGTCAAGTGAAGCGCCCGCTAATAACGCTTTTGTGACGCAGTCGGCTAAACAAACAGTTGGTGTGTGGCCGCAAAATGTCCGGTCCACAAATTGTACAAAGAATATTGTTAAAAAATAAATGGCTATTTGTGTTAAACATATGTACTATTATTTTAGAATTTTTATAGTCTGCCAAATGTGTGAGCAGTTTCAACATCTAGTCACGGAAGTATCCGTAAAACCAATCCAGAAAATCCCAATAATAAAAATGCGCATTTTAATGTTGTATTAACACCTATTCTTAGAGATTATTTCTCTTCCATGCTGGTCTGGAAGAAAAGAAAAAATTTAGAATGTACCAGTTGGTTCTCATCCCGCGCAGATCGTAAGATCTGATCGAGGTAATAGGCGAAAATTCGAATTACGTTAATAGGCGATGCGGCTAGCAACCCCTATTTTGATTCCTTCATCCACCTTCTTTCCTACATCAAGCTAAAAGTGGCCTTTGAGCCTTACCGGCTCTATCTACATATAGAGCCGCAGGACCCAATATGCTCTGTCTGCCCCATTAGGAATAAAGATGTGATAGTATGTATTTATGTTTTTCTCAAATCATAAGCTTCTGACAACAAGGTCTAAAGTTAAGGTCAAACGTCAAATTTAAAAGAACTTGTGCGTATTGTATTGTCATTAAAAAATTATCCATTTTGCTTATTAAACTTTAGGCTACACATTCGTTTTAGTAAATTGGACTTTTTGCGCATAAACCAAACAGTTAACTCTATCAATCTCAAACAATTATATTGCACTTAGTGCTTACGAATGGTTATTTATACATATTTCCAAGAATAAAGAATCCACATATGAATTCTTTATTTGCATGGATCATTACGTGAATTTAATTGAGGTGTAAGTACACATTTTTCTTTTGTCGAAGAAAAGGAATGGAAATAGTAATTGACATAGTAATAAGTTCTAAATAAAGTAAGTTTATGTATTTTTGTTGACTCTACACAAGCTGTACGTATCTAAACACACGTAAGTATATTTATATAAATTGAAGTCAGTACAATTTAAGTTTAACTAAATGTCTCTTAATAGGTATCGCGACTTTACATTATCATTTTTGTTTCTAACCTTTCATTTCGTAGTAAACAAGGAACCCTTATAGTTTCGCTATGTCTGTCTATCGTCTAGCTGTCCGCGGTTCTACTCAGAGACAAGTACTTACAGTTATAGTTTACATAGGGTTTTTGGGTACATACAATCTTCGGTACATACAATTCTAAGGAACAAAGGTACATTTACGACGTAAGTACATTCTATCGAAACAAAAATATACATTTTTTGCCTCATCTTGGGTACAGTTTACGAGTACCTATAGTCGGATTTTTCACGTTTTCAACAACAGACCTAATTATATTAGCAAATGTAGTAGCTACTTTTTAAAATAAAAAGGGCAATAATGTTCATTGAATAACTACTTATACGGAATATTAAATGTATTTATAGTTTTACGACCCGCAAAAGTAAAATTGAAACGTCACTGTGGTTCCTTTCAGCTATAAATAATATTTAAATACCTATTAAAATCAATTACTCTACACAAAAGCTCGTAAAATTATATATAAAAATCGTGATTAAAATTACTTAATTATAACAAACTAATTACTTTTTTATCGGATTTCAAATTAAAATTAACAGCAAAGACTACAGCCACGATAGCCTCAAATTAATTATTGTTTTGTTTATTACAAAAACAAACGGAATTATACAACTTTATTTGCAACATGTCGCTGTTTTCCAAGATACGTGAAAAATAACATACCCGTACCAAATCAAACCACGGGCATAACAATAAAAAACAAAAAAAAAACGACATTCCCATACCAATAGTCCGAGCGGCTGCACACTTTAATATGGAAATGCCAAATTTTTCTTTTGTTTTTTACTGTTATTTTAATTAGGTATATTATACTACAATGATCTAGTATGCTCCCATGCTGGTCTGGGAGACTCCCATGCTGGTCTGGGAGAAATAAAAAAAAAACTTAGAATGTACCAGCTGCTTCTCTTCCCACGCAGATCGTAAAAGCCGATCGAGGGAATGGGAAAAAATGCAAATCATGTTAACAGGCGATGCGGCTAGCAACCCACCACTGTTATGATTGCTTTTCCATCTGCTCGCCCACCATGACGCTAAAAGTGGCTTTTGGGTCTTGCGGCCCTGGGCTCTGCATAGAACCGCAAGACCCAAAATGCTCTGTCTGCCCCATTAGGGATAAAGACGTGATAGTATGTTATGTTATGTTATGATCTAGTATAGCCCGTGGTATGATTTATTACAGGTACGTCCCTTCCACGTTGTATATTCAGCTTGTACGTTGTTTTTACAGCTCCCGGAGCCACTAGTTTAAATACACTAAGAAAAAAGAATAGTTGCCATTGCTAGTAGCAAAAGTTTTTGCTCCACGTCACCAAAATCGAGTGACTGCTAAACTCAGGGGTACTAGTAGTTAAAATATGTTTTAATTAAAACTACATTGTTCTGGTAATTTGAACAAAAGTTCAAGAATTTAGTAAACAAACATTATAATGTTAGTTTCATTTATCCTGTGTAAGTACGACCTTCTATACCCTTCTTGTGAGTAATTGTCGTATCTTCTTATTCGCCGGTTGTTTGGAAGAGATTCCATTATGGGATGAGTCCGCCGTTGTCAATTTATTATATTGTTTTTGTATGTAATTGTGTTTTATACATAGTACAATAAAGTTATTACAAACAAACAAACAAATTGTAAGTAGCAAAAGCTATGACTTTGTTTCAATGTAATACACACATTTCTTAGCTTCTTGGATGGAACTGGTGGCTATGTTAGTAGCAACCTTTCGGTGCGTTACCGCTCGGTCGCGTGCCGCCCGCCATTATATCGACTCTCCGACCGTATTTTGCTATTGATGTCTCATTTACGTTCGCTAACCGATAGTATTGCTTTCTGATAGCACACGTTAGGGCGCTTTCGAGCGACACACGCACGCCAAGCGCAAGCCTAGACCACACTTAGCGCCCTATGAAATTTTTGAAATTTGTTGCATATTTCATCATCATCATCAGGTCTTTTTGTCTCCACTGCAGGAGCACGCCCTCTCTGTGATACCAGACCCGCACTTGGCCAGAGCAGCTAGAGGATTTGACCTACACTCTCCTTGCTGGCTTGGAGAGGTCTCATTCGCTTTGCTTCCGCCTTGCGCCCCCCCCCCCCCCCCTGCGCTCGCCCCGTCTGGACTTCGGTAAATGCAATTTTAATTTGTATTGTTGTGGGATAGAGCTCAAAACGAAAAAAAATGAAGCATTGAGTGGATATGAATTCGATCCATTCAAACAACTCAAATCAGATACTTGTTTCTAAACGTCATAACAATCATTTTCTCTTTGAATTGAATGAAATAAAGACTAATGATTTCATCTTTTTTTGAAGTCGAACATCGCTATGGTTTTAATATCAGTTTTGAGGAAAAAAAATTCTAAAATCTCGTTGAAAATGGTTGTGAAGTTTTATTCTCTAAACAGTACCAAATAATTTATTCTTAACTCAGGAAAGTACCCAATTGTAAGAAATGCTTTCCTTCTAAAACAAAACAAAGAAACATTCGAGTTAATTGTGTTTCGTGTCTAAGTTAGTCGGCTATTAGTTAAGGTTTAGTTAGTAAACTATTAGTTAACTCGACTTTCCACACGCGAGGGCACGGGCTTTCTAAGTAAATGCCTGGTTAAAGTTAATAATTTAAGTGGCTTGTTTTCTTACCAACTACCACAGAAGGAGGGTTATGTGTTTCGTATGATTAGGTGAATAGTTTGTGCCCGCCTGTAGTTTAGATGGATTTTGAAGTGTGAAATGTATTAATAGATAGGCATACTTTTTACCCAGAATCTAATTTTTTGGAGCAAAACGTTAAAAAGTCACCCTGTATAGATACACGTAGCGAGGAAGATTCTATCGCCGACGGCCGTTTGGAGAACACGTGTCCGCTTGTCCTTATACTGACTATCCCTGTTTCTTTTTTTTTTTTTGTTAGTCATTAGTATAACGTAATTATTTAGCAGGTAACCAGTGAGTGTGTGTTGTGCTGTGAAAGTGCATTGATATTTTGTGACTACTAAGTGTGCATTATTAATTAAGAAAGTTGCTGAAAATCCGGGTGAGAGGTTTCCAAATAATATCATCTAATTCCCTGAACATTAACACAAAAGGACTTGACTGAAATTAGGTGGAATATATAATACCAGAAAATATGCATGCTCGAGGTATTTTGTTAGATTTAAGATGCATGTCAGTACAATTTTGAATTTGATACATGTACTTCTAGGCAGTTTCGTTGAATTGGAATAGGTACAAATCTTTATGATTAGGCTCCACGTCCTCGCACTGCAAAGAACGGTAAATTGCTTTTGATAATAGCAGACATATATTTCATTTGTTTCATCAACGCGGAGTGAGTGTGTGGTGTGTTGTGGGAGTACAGACGAAGTTTAGTGATTACTACGGAGTAAAGTGCGTTATTAATTTAGTGAATCTCGGGAAAAAAGTCCTAGTGAGAGAGACTCACCTTCTTCACTCCGTATAACATACCTACCTAAAAGTTTTTAATTAACCCGACATCTAGGAACATTTTAATCACGTCAGCTTTTAAACCAAGAAAACCGCATCATAATCGGTCCTTTAATTTGGGAGCTGCGATGCTGCGGCTAGGCGAACAGACACACAGTTACGTCAAACTTACAACACCTCTCTTTTTGCGTCAGGGGTTAAAAAAAAACATGACGTGGTGTGATTAAAGAACGCATGCGTATCATATTTTGACTAGATTTGGGATGCAGGTGCGTATAATTTTATATTTGACAAAGAATATTCCATGGTAATGCTACAACTACTTACATAGTTGACTTGGAATCTCAATAAAAAGCTCCGTAGCACTCCAAATATTTTAAATTACAACGTCGCTAAAGATGATGCAATCCAGCGTCAACGCCAGAGCAGGTAGCCGGCCGCTATTGTTTCACGCCTGACCCTCGCCATCTGCGCCGCATGTGGGTCACTTACAGGGCGAGAAGATCATTGGACGGAGAGACGACGCTTACGCATAGGACAATTCTAGGAAACCTGCCTACGGACCCCAAGATAAAAGAAAATATTAATTACCACAAATAAATACGTAGATAAATATATTGTTCCATAAAATAGAAGAAATAAAAAGTAATGCCAGGGACGCAGGGACCAATCTTCGCGAGGACCTACATTAAAGGAAAAAAAGACATCGAGCGACCAGGCCGATAAAAGAAGACTTTAGAGGAAAACGTCAGAAGAATATGGAACTTAAATCAGGAGTATACTTACACAGAACACAACATACAATGCTATTTCCGCGACTACCACTGCGTGAAGCAAGATGCAGCCAACCTCGCTCTTCGAAATATGCATCAGGAAGTAAAGATCATCGGCAGCAAAAAATTCGCAGTCATGTATCCCATCCTTTTTATTTATTACACACCAAGTATAGTATACTATTCCTATATGTTTACTTGTTGCTGGTATACGGTAGACTCTAACTTCCCCTGTCTTTCCCATCCCCCAGACTGCAACCCCCCACACGCTCCATAATATCCTATATACGAGTTCACCTGGTTTCTCGAGTCTGGTACTGGTTCAACGAGGTCTGACTTGGCTGCGCTAGTAGAACAGGACCGATAAGTACCCATATCGGCCCGTAGCTGTAAGTGCAGTCAAGTTCTTTCTAAAGTGGACCTAGCTCCAACGCTCTTGCTGCGAAAGCTGGCTGGGTGAGCACAGAACTGAACTGAACTGAACTATAGATACACGTAGCGAGGAAGACACAGTCTAGGACCATAAGATCCAAAAGCCACGGTCCAGCATGACGGTGTCCAGGCGGATAGAAAAATGAAATCAAAGTCTCTATAATTTTTTTAAAGATTCATTATAAGTCGAAATTACGTTAGTGCGCAATCTAAATTTCGACATCATTCTCAACCTACGTTTTCATACCTATCAGAAAAATATTTACGCACAATATATGCTTGTTCTATTATTATCAAACTATCCAAAGCACTTCTTTAATGCACGAACGAGCGACATACAATCTTTAATAACCGCCGATAAGATACGACGGGACATTTTAATTCTCCATAATTATATGTCCGCCTAGCTCGCTGCTAAAAACCGCAATTACTGTCAAAGATATGATAACGTTGGGCCGTTCAAGTATTACATAACCGCCAAACGGGTCTTATTTTTTTAATATGTTAGAAAAATAAGGGGAAATGGACTAACATGAGGGATATGGACAAAGGGACATACATGATTAAATTTAAAAAAAAAATCAGTTTTTTTAATATTTCTCCCCATTTTTCTATCTTTCGAAATCTGATTGTACCAGCTCCTATTTGCCACAGATCGTCACCCGATAGAGGAAATTGGCGGTAATCCAAATTATCCTATCACTATTTTATTACTAGGTTATTTGGACGCCATTTTCCACCTTCCCGCCAATTATCAAAAGTGACCTTCGGGTCTTGCAGCTCTGGGCCACAGAATTAATATGAGTATTACATACAGAATGGAACCTCCTAAGGACCTGCGCAATTAGCGTCCACGTTCTACTTAGAGCCAGGACCCGAAATGCTTTCCCTACTCCATTATGGATAAAGAAGTGATAATGTAACTACATAAGTAACACTTGAACGGCCCCTTGGCATTTTTCTGGAACACGCTGCAAAATATTGATATACGCTCTATTTCACAAAGAAATAGCCTACGGCACAGTAACGCTTATATCTAGATATGTCTTCATAAATAAGAATTAACTAGGTATCTGGTAATTATCAGGTTGTTTGTAAGCATTGCTGTATATTACATCTTTATTAGAATCTAAGTAACTTGGGGATTATTTAAAGTGGAAATAAGTTTTTTGAATAAATAAAAATTGTGTGGGCTTAAGAGCCTAGTTGTCCAGACAAATGTAATAAGCCCAAACTCGATGCGGTTGCCTTGTCATTACAAAGCTCCTGTGGCCACCTTTCGCTTCAATCATAAAATCAGCTCCATGTCATAATATTGCATTGTCACATTTGTCACGCGTTATACATTTTTTTCAAAACCAAAAACCGACCAAACTGCTCACTCGATTTTTACCACCTAACAAGTATCGCCAGTAAGCCCTTTCAAAGAAGAAAAAAAAAACAAAATCGGTCCAGGCGTTTCACATACATAAAAAAAAGATCACTACGAACTAATAACCTCCTTCTTTTTTGGAAGTCGGTTAAAAATAAGTTTTACTTACAAGGTTTGGGCAATACCCAAAATAATGCAAATTAGAAAAAAAATTAAGTATTGAATTGAGAATTGTCCTATTTGTCAAAAAAAAATTATTCCTTTTTTTACCTTCACGCCTACTATCACGATGGCCTGACAGAGCCCAAGGCCTAAAGACCCAATAGCCACTTTTAGATGATGGATAAGGTAAGAAATCAAAATAGTGATGGGTCGGTTCGTATTTGCGCCCATTCCTTCGATCGGCTTTTACAATCTGCAAGAGAAGAAAAATCAACTGGTACCATCTAAGTTTTTCTTTTTTCCCAGACTTTTATACATTTTATTTTATTTAATTATACTAATATATTAAAAAATAAATAGGTACAACAGATATATCAGGAACTTACTGTACGCTCAATAAACAATTTCTTCTGATTTTTAATGTCTATACTTACAAAATCTTCCTACATGCGAACATTACAGCACGAGAGACGAACAATACGTTATATTCCCTTGCATCAAATTAAGACATAAACCACCAATTGCAAATAGTTAAACATTTTCCCTCTCCTTTATCACGTCTACATAAAGCTCATTTTCCTTTAGCTTTTCTCGAAGCTCTGCGAAATCGTATAAAGGCTTCGCAGGCAGTATTACGAGAACAATAAAGGCCTAAGCACGCACCGCTAATGACTCGTTTAATAAAGGAATGATCAGCGGGACGTAATTACAGGGTAATATTGATTATTACGACCGGTCATATTGATATTACAACAGTAATAATGCAACAAAGTCGACATGATTCCATTAATGTTTGTAATATTCCGTGTTCGAGTGATTTTATAACGCTTTTGTAGCTGTACTGGTTTTAATTCATTAATAAAATAAATAAATATATAAGGACATATTGCTCTGATTGAGCTAGTCCTAAAGTAAGTTCGAGATTTGTGTTACGGGATACTAACTCCACGGTACTATTTTTTATAACAAATACACATATAAGTAGATAAACATCCAAGACCCAGGATAATTTGAAAAAGGTCATTTTCTTACTTGCCCTGACCGGGGATCGAACAGGGAACCTCTAGGTGGTAGAACATGCAAGACCTAGGACAATTTGAAAAAGCGGCCAAGTGCGAGTCGGACTCGCCCATGAAGGGTTCCGTAGTAGCAAATAACATAATACTTATAAAAGTCTTGTAGTATTTTTTTTTAATTTTTATATTTGAGTTGATTGAATGAAAGGTAAATTGCAGTTTATGACATATTAAAAAAAAACTACTTACTAGATCTTGTTCAAACCAATTTTCGCTGGTAGTTTTTATGGTAATGAACATCATATATTTTTTTTTGTTTTATCATTCTCTTATTTTAGAAGTTACTGGGGGGGGGACACACTTTTTTCCACTTTGGAAGTGTCTCTCGCGCAAAGTATTCGGTTTAGAATAAAATGATATTAGAAACCTCAATATCATTTCTGAAGACCTATCCATAGATACCCCACACGTATAGGTTTGATGAAAAATATTTTTTTGAGTTTCAGTTCTATGTATGGGGATCCCCCAAAATTTATTGTTTTTTTTCTATTTTTGTGTCAAAACCTTAATGCGGTTCACATAATACATCTACTTACCAAGTTTCAACAGTATAGGTCTTATAGTTTCAGAAAAAAGTGGCTGTGACATACGGACGGACAGACAGACAGACAGACATGACGAATCTATAAGGGTTCCGTTTTTGCCATTTGGCTACGGAACCCTAAAAAGGCTATTTTCAACTTGCCCTGACCGGGGATCGAACCCGGAACCTCTAGGTGGCGGACTAGCATGGTGATACCGATCAGCAGATTCGAGTGTATGAGGAAAGGAAAGTATATAAGTGACAAGAGCCAATGTGTAGAGGTATTTTCGCCGGTGTAGTCATCGGCGCCGTGGCTTAGTTGGTTAAAGCGCCTGTCTAGTAAACAGGAGATCGTGAGTTCGAATCTCGCCGGGGCCTACCGTGGCTTTTTCTTGCGCTATAAACGTGTGGGTCTGTTTGTGTATTTTGGCTAATATTTATCGATAAAAAATATTGGCGGATTTTGCTTTTTTGTTTTTTTTTTAACTGCAATCAGTGATCTGTCCCTAAGTATTTTTGTTAAATTAATTGATTACAAGGTTATTCAAACCTTGCAAAAAAAAGTTAATCAGACCAAACAGAGCTTGTAAGAGTTTGATTTAATTTTGTTTTAACCGTTAACCCAAGCTTCTTGCCGTAAATAATTTCCGACCCAATAAATAGATAATTAATATTATATTTGTTCCGATTTTAAAAAATCGCTTGTTGACGCCCCTTCCGCAAAGTCCCACGGGAGTTAAACCTAATGTTTAAACGTAACTAATTAACAACCGCAATACCAAATCCAAAAATGCATTTCTTGCCCGCATACAATCAAAACTGCACGTCACCTCGTCGGCACGAACAAACAAAGTCATAAACGAGAACAATAAACCATCAACCAAGCTTACGGGCACAGAAAACAGTGTCTTCGAAACCAAAGCGAATGATGACACAATAGGACACTGAGCGGCTCAGTCGGCTAGTCCAGTGGTTCTAAACCTGTGGATGATGGGTGGGGGACTTATATGGGTATTTCAAAGGATCCTTCTTTTAATTTATTTTATTTTATCAAACTTTATTGTTCCAAAGTACAAATAAACTTTTAATCAATGGCGGACTTGATGCTAAGAGCTTGCTCCCAGTCAACCATTAATCAAGTTTTTTGGTTAGGTACCTATGTAAACAAAGATTATGAGGAAGTGCCAAAGAACCATTAAAACATTTACTTTTTTTCACCTGTGAGAAAAAGCGAATGCCTTGAATAAAGAGCAGAGAATTTTGCTCATATCTTGCATAGGTATTATAAAAACAAAATGCATATACAGACACAGTTAACTAGTACAATCTGATTTTATATTAAAAATGAGTACTAGTAACCAAACCCAAAATCACTAATTTACCTGCAAAAAGCAGCACAAACTGTCACAAAGTTCACATTTCAAAGTATTTTTATGTAAAAGATTTTGTTACCTGTCGTTACGTAAATGGTTTGAATTTTATGTTTTTTTTTTAAATTGTGCTGTAGTTCCAACGGGTCCATAGACTGGAAAAGTTTGGGAAACGCTGGGCTAGTTGAAAAACACCAGCCCCATAACAATAACAAGGGTAATCAAAATAATAAATGGCAGCTTTGAGCAGATAGCTTTTTGTGTTCAATTATTTTTATTGGTGTTCTGTTAATTACATTCTTTGGGCTGGCGCGGGCGACTTTTGATGGTATTCTGTCATCGAGAGATATTTTCGCATCGAGTTTGCACCTGCCAAAATGACGTTGTTTATTAGTTTACCCATCCACATCAAAAGTTATTACATATTGCGCATATTGCGATGCGATCAGACGCTATAAAAATGCGGGAAGCTTTTCAAAGTTATGAATAAGTGGGCAAAAATTTGTTAGTACCTATATGTTGTTATTTTTAGATATTTATCTGACATCAATCATATATTAAATAAAAGAAAAAAAACCATGTCTTCAAATGTTTTATATTTTGTTTTCTAAATAGTTGATACAGCAGTTATGTATCTTCAATACCGAGTGTAAATGAAACACCTTCATATACTCGAGGTAGTGACTCAGCTTATCAATTAAAACAACTTTTTGTGTACAACTATTGGCGAGATCTAAATAAAAAGACTTTTTCATAGGTATAAATACTTTCGTCAGCTAAACATGTTTGTACGAAAAGGTTTTTTCCTGTTATCTTAACATTGGATCATCATATATTGGCCAGATCGACGGGCCAAGTCACCCCTTCAAGTATATAACAAATGTAAATTTACACCCGGTACAAACGGTATGGTATATTTAATTCAACATAATTATCGCATACGAAAATCTCGACTCGATCTGAAAATCGGCACACATGCGTATACGCAATGGACGTGCCTTATCCACACTTTTTGTGCCATGATAACTTTATTGATCAAGCTATTCCGAAGTCGCGAACACTCTGCAATACTCTGCATGAACACGAGTCTGAGCAAAAAAGAGCGAAAACGATTCGTTGTTTGCATTTCACTGCTCGCTTGTTATGGTCATTCAAAACAATTTCAGAAGAAAACAAGCGATGCATCAATAATATGCATACAGTGTCGTCAACTCGTGTCGATGGGGTATTTGCTCCCAAGCGGCGCTCGTGAAAATCAAAAGCATTATACTGACATTTCACTCAGACGAAAAAGTCGCTTTACCCCTACTAAGAGTTAATGGGTTAATTCAATGTCGTTGTGAGTTTGGTTAACGATAATGAGCGTATACTGGCAGGTGCATTACATGGAAATCGTTGTATTAGGTATTTTGTCGGTAATGCCAAATGTGGCAGGAGACCAGGAGAACGTGTTAAATGGTGTTAATGGAATTGGAAAGTAGCGTAATAAGTGAAGGGTTCGAAACCAACATTCTGCGTGATGTAATATTTTGACAGATGGCCCTTAGATCAATGGAAAACACTACACTAGATGGTTGTGTTTAGTCCCTTAGTCACTTCTTAAGACATTGACTGAAGCTGGAGTAAGTTCTTTTCTAGGCCAAAGACCAAACAGTATGTACTACTTTTATCACATTGCATCTTTTCTAAATAATTGAAAGAAAGAAAGAAAAGCAGTTTCTTTGTTGTGAATTTACAGGAGTTACATTACAGGAACATTCTGCGTATGTTTCGTCCGGGTTGCACCGAACGTGGTCTCATCCTGACTCAAACAGTATTAGTCCGCAATCATCCAAATATAAAAGAGGCGCCATCTGTATTTCACGGATGAGTAATTATCAAGGATTTCCACGGCGCATTCTACGTGGCAATTAAAACAATTTGTGAAGCCAGGCGCCAGACTTAACTATTAACAGTTAGCCACAGATTACTTTAACTTAACTCTTACTTCTTAATCATCGTTTTTTAAAACATTGCTCGTTATACTCCAAATATTTTTAACTTGACTTTGACAAGCCAGCAATGGATGCTTTAAACGCTGAGACGCTCCGCCGATCGCTTGTCATCGTGGCCCCATAGTAATCGGTTCCTAGGAAATCGGTTGTAAAACGATTGCCGTCGGAAAGCTATCGATTTGGATTCGGATTATTTCGGATAACTATGTTAAGTTATTATTTATTTTGATTATCGCTTATTGCCGTAGGAAAGGGAATGAAAGGGTTGTTATCAATTAGGAATAAAAAGTATGATTGAAAACATGAAAATACTTTAAACCCTTTATGACCTCGTAATGCTTTATAACAAGAAACGAGGCATACATTTGTTTGTGAGTACTTACTTAGCGTATTATCCCAAATTGCATTCTTAAGTTTTTAATGCTCGTTTCTTTTTCTTTTTTTTTCCATACACAATTTTGTTCTTAAATATCTCTTCCGAATACTTATTTAAAAATGTGCCTATTAAATCACATTTACTTTCTGAATAAAATGCAAAAAAACATCTTATTAAATTACCTCTTAAATTTACCTTAGTGATAGAATTTGTGTCGACTGTTCAAATTCTATAGTCCCCGAAACTACTTACAATCCGCCAAAGAAACTATAAATTCAACAGCTATAAACAAATTTGTACCAATCAAATGGCCCATAAAGCCCAATCTGGGAAATTACAGTACAATGGGAACAAAGCCGCTTTTATTACCTAATTATATTTTGATTTGTTTTCTCTAATGAGTGGAATGGGATTCGTCGACATATTACATGTTACCGGCACATTTATGTCACGGAAAATATTCATTTCAGCATATTTTCGACCTTAACTCTTTAGAGTTAAGTGTGAATTTGTATATTAGAGCATGTGAATAAATTCTAACACTCACTGCTTTTCCATCAGCGATGCGAGGCGATGTTGGGTTGAAAAATCACATCTCAGTATTGGGGAAGACAGCAGAGTGGTAGTGCGAAATACGTACATTTTTATATTATTTTTGAATTTTCTTTCTAATTTATTTAGTCAGTTGAATTGAAACTATTCTTTTTACTAGGTAGCTAAAAATACCGGCTGTACTTAGAGTGGAACATCAATCTGAACAACTTATTATATGGGGGAATTGTTCGTAACAAATTTTTATAACATATCCAGCCGACTGTACAATTTTTACGTAAAAGTAGGTTTTTAGAGCATTTATCACATATATGACTATTCATTTGCACTCGATATATTCTGCCTTCTTCCGGTCCAAACTATCCCGTAGAGGCCGTAGAAATACTATCAATAGGCCGTAGAATATGATTTTAAAATTCAGCTCGCGTCGTCTCGCCTCCCTTCGCTGGTGGAAAAGCAATACAAGCCAATTTAAGTTTATTATTAGTTTTATGACCGTCTAATTGGACGGAACAGTTGCTTTGTCTGTGACGTCATTCTCGCTGAATTGTACGACTATCACGAAGTCACACGATCACATAATCAGGTTCCTATTAAAGATAAACCAACAAGAATTACTTTATTAAGTGTAAAAACAATATTTATAACTGTTTGTGTTATTGTCTAACACGGTAAAAAATTTACTTATTAGGTTGCAATTGTTCACGCGCTTATTTCCACCATTTAAAGATCGTTTTTGTTTTTAATTTTAATATTATACAATAGGTATTTTCACAAAGCACGTAGATTCATAGATTCTACACAAACTTTCATTGCTTACTATGATAATCAAATTTATAGGTCGCAAGTGGCGAGACTCAAAGGGCACATTTAAAATTTGTAGGTCTATAAGATAAAAATGGTGATTTTAATTCAATTTCTTTTTTTTTTCTTTGGGCAAGTTGCGGCCTGTTTTGGATTTAAAATAACTAGAACTACCCAAAGCAATTCTTCGAATTAAAAAAATAGATTTTATTCTGTAGTAGTTATGTCACACGTTTATTAACTAGATATAGTTCATGTCACTTTTTTCATGTATCTAAGTAAATTCTTTAATTAGGGTAAGGTATATTAAAATTGATTTTTAGAGGCAAAGATAAATTTATGCAGTCACTTTTGCTTCTTATGCTCACTTTAAACTATTAACAGTATAGTTCATATAATCGTTTGAAGGGTAATCTAAGGCTTGGTCTAGACAAAATTTTAAATGATATCTCCGTTTCCTTTAAAATAAATTAATTTAAATGGGGGTGGCACTGGACCCCTAACAATTTCCCCTTAAATGAAACGGACCTTGCTTAACAAGCCCCATATTCACGACATCAAGCTACGAGTGCCGAATACTCATTTAACACGATTTAATTGTAAATGCGTAAGGGGCGGGCCGCCCAAACGCGCCACCCATCCGCCCACTACTGTGCTAAGATAAGTATTATAAATAATACATATTTTTATTTATATAAACTATATAAATGGGGCAAAAAGGTTCTCGAATGGCGACCATGTACTGGCAAGCGAAGAACACCCACCCACCCACAAGGTGGTCTGACCACCTGACCAAGGTCGCTGGAAGGCGCTGGTTGCAAGCCGCTCTAGATCTGTCATTTGGGAAATCCTTGGGAGAGGCCTATCCAGCATTGGACGTTATGCGGCTGAAATGATAATAAATGATGATGATTTATATAAATTACTTAATAAATAAATACTTATATAGGGACAAATTACTCACATCCAGTTAGCTTAGCTGTTATCTCTTCAAGCTGCGCCAATACCAGACACAATAGTTAAACAATTGAAGTCGGGAGGAATTCGTCCAAGTGCCGGCGTAGAGGTTATGGGATACCAACTCAACGATGCTATATCCTCATCATTATATCAGCTACAGGAAGTTCACTATCCGATATAGGCAACCGTCAAGGATTTCCAAAACGACCGGAAGCGGCCTGCATCCAGCGCCAGCCTGCAACCTTGCACAGGTCGTCTGACCATCTAGCAGGTGGATGTCTTACTATAACGATGCTATATTGTCTAATAAAATAGGTTGATGTACAACCTTTTTTTGTTCTATTTTATATAATCAAAGAAAAGTTATACTTACATAATGATATAAGTTGTGACGCTCTGAATAAAATTCTTCAACTTTGAACATCTAACTTATTTTTCTTAGAATTCTAAAAAAATCTGAGTCCAAAAGACCACCGAAGTGGTTACGACTTACGACTAATTTATTCAAAATAATTGAAATTAAAAATAATAATATATAAAACGCAGGAGACAATTTTATTTTAAAAAGGCCATTTTCAAGTTTTTTCTGGCTGAGGATTGAACTTAGAACCTATACAGACATTTTATCGCGATGGTAATAACCCTTTGATGGTATTGAGAAATGATATATATTATAATTTTGGGTCCGGCCGTTCGCCCACAGTCCCCGAAGCAACCGGCCGGGAAACACCCGAATTTTAAAATTTGTTTGTCCACGAAGCCCACGGTCACGAAGCCCCCGATTGTAAAATATATGTTTTTTTAAAGAAAATTTGAGCAAATACTGTTGCCAATAAAAGTGTTATTGATTCAAATAATTAAATGTTATATCTAATTATAACTTAGTATTAAGAATGATTGATTATTTCGTAAGCTAATAAAAATACACATCCTTCATGTTCCTAACAATTCTGAAATTCCGGGAAAATCTTTTTGGAATCCCGAAATATGTCCATATTGATATATACGTTTCAGATTTTTGACCCCAAATCAATTTACCTACTCCGGATTTTGGTTATTATTGTATAACCGAACAAATACCCGCGTGTAAATAATAATTAATTCTAACATTTCTGCTCTTTAGGGTACTCACTTGAAATTTGTGCAAGAAAATAAAAAATCGAGGTCTTCGCGACCGTGGGCTTCGCGGACAAACAAATTTTAAAATCCGGGTGCCTCACGGCACGGCCGGGTCCTTCGCGGACTGTGGGCTTAACGGCGGGACCCATAATTTTCTCTTTAGATTTAAAAAAAAAATTCACTAGCACAAGTAGTTTTCGTATTATAAATTTTTATCCGCATCTACACTTCATTAATATGTTGATAGGTAAATCAAAAAGCGACTGTCAAGCGTTAACTTTATCACACATAAAGTACGACTAAATAAATTAACCATCAATTATCACAAACTCAATGGCACTACAAAATAATTTATTTCATACGTATAAATTATTTACGAACAAACAGAACAACTCATAAAAATAAGCCAAGGTAGAGTCACATATAACGTAAGCTCACAATCTCCGAGCTTGTTAAAGTCCAGGGTGTCGATAAAACTTTCCACCAAGCACATTACAAATTTCTTATGCTCGCTTTTTTAACGTTCAATTTAAAAGACCTAATCAAGTTACTTAATTTATTTATTGACAATTGTTTTCTTGAAGCTTTGACTCGATAGAGGACCGTGTACTTATATGGCGACTACTTACTATGTTCTGAACAAGCAAAGGTGTTGGTCTGAAAGGCATTGCTTACAAACAACTTCAAAAAAAGACTTTTAAAAAACCTTGCTATAGAAGCATGAAAAGACATAGGCACAAGGCACAACGACGGCTTTTTGTCTTTTTGTCACGACCCTCTCTGTACTACCAGAGCCATACTTGGCCATAGTAGCCAGATGACTTTCATACTCTCTCCGCTGGCCAGACGGGTTGGAGAGGTCTCATTCATGTTTATAAACTTTGTTTAGCTTGTCCTTGTCCTATTTCTAAGTCGCCTTCTACGGCATCCACGAGAAGTCTTGGAGCGGCTTTATTCTACTCTGCCGGAAACCACACAGCTGTTATAACATATATTTTTATTTAAGGGTCTCTTAACTTGACTGGTTGTGTGAATCCACCTTTACAACTCGCGTCTTTCATCCGCCATCTTGTATTGAAATTTAACCACAATATATTACGTTTGTTTGTTAAGTTAATTGTTAAATGGAGGCTCGTTATAACCTCGCATACGTTATCGGCGTCGGCGCACGTCCGTATCGGCGCTGCTTCGAATCCACACATAAATTCTTTGATTGTAATACATGCATCCGCCTTTTCTTAAAAGTTAAGCCCGAGGCTCTCTTGATAATTTTTATTAAAACTTCATAGGATATTAATTTTCTTTCGTGCTGAAATATTTTATGATTTACCTGTTTTCAATACAAGAAATCTATAAACAAAAACCTAATATCATAAATCAATTTTATGTGCCTTATGCATTTTGCAAATCTCTGCCCTAAAAGCTTGATTTTTGTCTGAAACTTTGTGAGTCTTATTTTTTTTCGGAAATCGTCTAAAGTCGAAACCGATGGGCGGTAAGAAATTGTCATTGTAGTAATATAAGGAGGAATAAACACATTTTTTCTCGCGCAATTTTGATGTAGGTCCCATAGTAAAAGTTTTTAATTATGATGAACCGAACATACCATTAAAATATTTTAAAGGACCAACGAGTTAGACCATAAAACGCGACGATATTCGTTACGTTTAAGACATGTTTACTGATCTTATAATCTAAAGGCGGCCTAAGGCTAAAAGGAACATAATTAAAAGTAATAATTCGGAATGATTGGTTGGCATTGGAAACAGAAACACGATTAACATTTATGGTAACAATTATTAGGGGTTTCATTAAGAATGCAAATATGGGGCGTTCACACCCGGTTTAGTGGTAATCGAGTTTAATTCGTTGAGATTTTAAAAAAGTTCGTCGTAAAGAAATGGGAATTAGGCATTTATGAATGGAAAAAAGTTTATCGATTCAACATAAACGACCCATTTGATCAAGGAAGACATAAAAGTTCACGACTTACTTTTGGTCAATTAGAAATGTACACGGCTATCACGTCTCTATTCTTAACGGGGCAAACTGAGCTTGAGTCTTTAGACCCAAAGGCCACGTTTAGCCTGATCCCCAATCACGCTAAACGTGGCCCTTGGGTAGTAAACGTGGCGTGAAGGTGAAAAAAAAGGAATCTAAATGAATAGTAATGGTTTGCTAGTTGGATCGCCTTTTAACATAATTCAGATTCTCACCCATTGCGTCTATCGGCTTCACGGGAAGAGAAGCAGCTGCCACATTCTTTCTAGGTTGTGCTTATTCTCCCTGATCAACATGGAAGCGAGCGATGTACTCCGAGTCTACTTGAATTGAAAAATCGGCGTATATATGAGTTGAAATTCTGCTCGTTGACTTTGTACCTGTAGAAATCGTTGACTAGGAGAGACCACTTTTTATTATTGTGGTAAAAACGACCTATTAAATATCTATTACATTTATCACACATGCATTATTACAAAAATAAAATAATGGTAGCAGAATTAGTAACAATATAGTAAGATATGTCAAGCAATAATTTCAATTATAATACATATTTATTCACTATCGACTCTGTCCTAGTCGAGAGTACAACATTTGGGCATTCAGATTTTCAGACTTTATAATAACAGACCAGTTATCAAACATAAATCTAAATCAGTGTGTATTATATAAATAATATTCAATCACTTAAAGAAAAAATACGTGTACAATATTTTTTTTTATTCGTCATGCCTATTATACTCATGTCTAGTAAACCATTTTTTTTTCCTTAATATATATAGGTACTCTATTGATTCCTATATATAAGTGTTGAGGTAACAAAAAAGGCTTCCTAATCACTAAAACGTCCGCCAAAGTATTCCAACTATCCGCCGCGGGCCCGAACGAATTTAATTATTTCCAAAGCTTGCTGGTCATTTGCATAAAACAACAATAATTTATCTATACGAGAAATTAACCTCTTGCCTCAACTCAATTAGGACAAACCGAACCGCATACTAAAAGGGTTTAATAAGCTAAGGTTTTTTTCAATGGGACGATGAAATAACCGAGTTAGGTACTTCGTAGTTTAGTTTGTTTGAAAATCGACCATAAAACTGATACGTTACGGATCACAAAATCTCAAATTCTATTGCTTATTAAGGCCCTGAACTTTGTTCAGTGGCACCTTCATTTGAAATAATATTTGATCTACTCCTGTACTGTTCTTGCTCGCTATAGCTCGCATGGTTCCTGCGCCACACGCATTTTTTGACTCTTATTCAACTGTTGCATAAAATACTATAGTAAGAAAGTCATAGCGAACGTTCAGATTACCCTTTAAATTATTTTATTCGTTTGTTTCTTTGTAAAACTTACTCGTTACAAAAAGAGTACGAAAGCAGAATTATCCTTGATAACTCTTTCAGTAAACATTGAATTGAAAGGAAAGTTTTACAATACAGGATAGACAATGAGTACAATGCTCAGACACAAGGACTAAATGCTGTTGTATAATACTTACTAATAGGTACACAATTTGACCAAAACATGTTTTATATTAGTTATTCCTTTTTGTATCGCTTCATAAATTATTTCCTTGGCGCCGTTGCACTCACAACAGCGACTTAAGGCCATACCCAAATTTTCGGGGGTCCAGTGGCGCCGCCATTTGAAATAAATCATTTAAAAGGAAACGGAGATATCATTTAAAATTGTGTCTTGGTCAAGTTCTAGATACCCATTCAAAGTATTTTTTAAACTACTTTTTGTAGTTTAAAGTGAGAACGTGAAGCTTTTCTACGCACATTTGCGAAAAACGGCCACTTTTAGCTAATGTGCGTAGAAAAGCTTCACGTTCGCACTTTAAATTATAAACAGTAGTTCATAAAATAGTTTTAAGGGTTATCTAGGGCTTGACCAAGACACAATTTTGAATGATATCTCCGTTTCCTTTTAAATGATTTATTTCAAATGGCGGCGCCACTGGACCCCGGAAAATTTGGGTATGGCCTTAATAACAAATGGTACAGCTAATTTAGTTTTTTAACCCATTATGGACTAGCGGTACCATATGGTACCACTTTTTCTTGCGATTTATTTTGCTGCCGTACGTGAACAGGTGATGCGATAGATGCATGCTAATTCGTTCAATTGGAATAAGGAGGCATGGCCTATAGTTAAAACATTTGATATTGACAGTTTCTGTTTTTAGTTGAGCGTGATTGATGGCACAATAAGGTGTACTGAAAATTTCGTGAAAAAATAGGCACAGTGTTTAAGGGGACGCACCGTGAAAATGGGCATTATCTATTTCTTATTTCTCAGCGAATATCAGAAATTTAGAACTGATACTTGCTAATAGCATACTAGAACGCTTTTCTAGCATAATTGTGGTTGTGGATACACGATTTGTTAATTTTTGTAACACAAACTTGCTCATCAAAAACACCTCTACCAAAACATATATGGTCTAATTTCTCACAAACGAGAGGGACTTCAGCTTTGAAACTTTTTATGCAGATTAGTAATTATGTAATCTTTAAAATTGTGGTACAATTTTTTTTTTCTTGCTTTAGTTTTAATGTTAGAGCCATTTTTCTATAATTGATCAGTTTTGCGTGGCTTAAGATTTCAGTCATTTAAGCCCTTTTGCCTTCCTGAAAAATATTGTACATGCCGTCTCGCTTTTTCGCGAGTGTATTTAAATAAACTGTTCTTGTTGCACAGATTTTGGACAGTTATATATCAAATTGTCAGATGGCCGATGGGCCTCACGAAGCAAGGACGCGTCGCTCTTCACAAAAAAAATGACATTTGATTTCGTAAAATTATTGTCACAGTGTAGAATAATATCACGAGTATACATGGGTCGAACAGTCTGTAAACAAACGTGCGAGTAACTTTCTTACACTGTGTCACTTGTCATAATGTCAAAGGAAGTGTCAAAGCATAGCGTGGCATAGATTGATTACGTGACAGACATGGTCGGAATAGATTTTTTTTTACAAGTAATGTACATACAGTATCGATTAATAATATTTTATTTTTAATTAATTACCAGTTTTGTGGCAATAAATTAATTTTATAATCGCCAAATAAACTTATCTATAGATAATACTCTTCGGATTTATTTACTTTTAGATTTCGAGAAATATACAAGTACATATTTTACCACTGACTGACTGGCTGACTGATTGATATGGTTTTTAGAGTTCCGTAGTAAACAAGGAACCCTTATAGTTTCGCCATGTCTGTCTGCCTATCTGTCTGTCTGTCTGTTCGTCTGCGGTCCTACTCAGAAACTATAAGTATTTTTTTTTATGGTAGCTGCCAGCTACTAGTAAAGAGGAAGTCAATATTTTTATTTCACTACAAACTCATTGTGTGGGGTATCGTTGAATAGGTCTTTCAAAAATATTATGAGCTTGGAAACACCATTTTTCGATTTAGGGATCCGTGTCTGAAATATTTAGCTTTAAAGTGATTTTTTTTGTTAAAGTCACGTGTCTATCTGCTAAACGGTTATATATGGACACGTGAAAAAAATCACGGCTATAGCATATATAATGTAGTTTGAAGGAAAACTATCAGAGCCAAGTAGGGTAAACAAATTAAAAAGTTAAAGGCATTCAACTAATAAAATGTAGTCAAAAAGGAAAATTTCATACAAATTTAATAGATATACTTAGACGTTTAAGACGTTTTTAGTGGCATGAACTTAAAGTTGGCATTTACAACTACGGAACCCAACATTGCGCGTGGCCCGACACTTTGCTAATTATTTGATCTGCACTGTAGTGATAGGTGTAAGGAAGGACTTGCTTGGTGGGGGAGCAGACAGGGGGGGCTTTCTGCTTAACCCTCCAAAGAAGCAACCAAGTGAAGGCAGAGGTTACCTACGAGGCCGTAGGCCGTTTTTTGAGTGTTATTTTAATATCATTATAATATAGTGATCTAGTATAGCCTGTGGTTCGATTTATTACGGGTATGTCCCTTCCATGTTGTATATTAATTATTTTTTCAACATATTGCTCGTAAAGTGGATCTCATTGAATTTCATCGGCATAGACATATATAAAGTAGCACTTAAAACATGCTTGCGCTTTAAACGCAAATAGTGAAGTTATATTATGCAACAGCAATATATATATTTTTTTTCAAATTCCGAACTCGCTCACTGCCTTGTGGCACCAGCTAGTAATGGTTGGCCAGCCGCGCTGATTTTGATAAGTATTACGGTGGGAAAGCAGCCGTGTGCATCACAGTTTTATGGTTGAGTTTATTTAACCACTCCTTTACCGCCAATACCAGACACAATAGTAAGACAATGAACGTGGACATTTATTAATATCGTGCGGGTCTTTACCGGTTAAAATAAAAATCAGTTTAGATATACATGTGTTGAAAAACTTCGTGCTATATACGTGCGTATATTGGTTAAACACTCGGCACTATCACGCCCTCGCTTTCGGCTCGCGCGAGAAAATTCCGCCTCGTGTGTTATAACCACTATACGAGGGCTGATCTCTATGCACCACCCCTGACCTCTTTGCTGTCACTTGGTTATTAAAACCTTTTTGCTGTAGGTTTATTGACATGTAGAGGTTATTATAAAAAATAAATAATTTAAAAATGTCAAACTATTATTGAGCTACAACTCACTTTAATTGTTAACTCGTGATTTTTTACAAAAATGGATCCTGTTGAGCAGAGGGCGGTAATAAAATATCTGCAAAAGGAGGGTATGACTCCAACTCAAATCCATCAAGATATTGTGGCAACTGCGGGAGAGTGTGCAGTATCCTATGACATAGTCAAACGTTGGTGTCGAGAGTTTAAGTGCGGAAGATCAACTTGTGAAAACCAACATGGCGGCGGACCTCCTGTAACGGTCACTACAGACCAAAATATTAAAAAAGTTCATGACATGGTGTTACAAGACCGGCGAATACGCATCAGGCAAATTGTTGAAGAGACTGGCTTGTCATATCATGTCTTGCAACAAATACTTACTAAAGAATTGGGTATGAAAAAGATCAGTGCAAGATGGGTGCCTCGAATGTTGACCATTGATTTGAAAAGACATCGAGTATTGATTTGCGAGCGTCTGTTGGATATGTATCAGGCAAATAAAGATCATTTTCTCCAAAAATACGTAACCATGGACGAGTCTTTGGTACATCACTATGATCCCGAAACTAAAGTTCAAAGTTAACAGTGGAAACACAGAGGTTCTCGGCCACCACGTAAATTTGAAGTGGCACCGTCTGCAGGAAAGGTTATGCTGTCTGTGTTCTGGGATGCTCAAGGTATAATCTGACTGATTATTTGGAAAAGGGAGAGACTATTACAGGGGCTTATTATACAAACTTGATTTCAAAATTGCGAGACGTTATTAAAGAGAAACGCTGGGGCAAGTTAACAAGAGGCGTTCTCTTCCACCAAGACAATGCTCCCAGCCATACGTCCAGTACTGCTAAAGCTGCCATACGCCAGGCAGGCTTTGAATTGGTGGAGCACCCACCGTATTCGCCAGACTTGGCCCCCAGCGACTACAGGCTATTCCCAAAATTAAAGGAATTAATACGTGAAAAACAAATTTTGGACAATCATGAGGTTATTTCTTCTGTGGAGGAGTGGTTTTCGGAGGTTGGACAAAAAATTTCCAGGAGCCTATTGAGTTGTTGGAGCACAGATGGATTAAGTGTTTTAGCGTTAAGGGAGACTATGTTAAAAATTAAAAAATAAATCTTGAATGTAGTTTCATTGTAAGAGGGTTAGGGGTGGAGCATAGGGATCACCCTCGTAGCGCACAAATATGGTAATATACACAACTATTTTTCAATTTAAAAATATTACTTATTTTAATATAAAGAATTGAATGATGCAGCTCCTTTTATATAGTTACGTATTTACCCCTTACTTATTTTGTACAACATGCTGACTTTTCATTGGTTTTGGAAAAAAAATCGTATTGTGAATAAACTCCTCTATCTATATATATACGTAATCCAAATTTGTGTATGACATAAGATAAACAAATCGAGACTACGTAGTTATGTCCGACCAAAACTACCGCATGACCTCGATGAACTCCGGCCGGCCGGACGGAGGCGGTGCCTGGCGGTAATACTAATTGATCTCACGATTTTACTTTGTTTTTGAATTTTTATTTTGACTAGCTAATTAAATTTTACTAACGATCTTTATAAAGTGGCCCTTGGTCCAAAAAACAATGAGAAATTACCGTGTATATTTTAAAATTTAAATAAATTATTTCTGTTTTATCTAAAGGCTGACCGGTAGACAATGCGTTAGCATTAAGTCCACCTTTTGTATCATTATGGTCATTTAAGATTTAATAAATAAATAAATTTACATGTCAGTTGCTGTAGTAAGCCATATTATAAATATCATAGCTGCTGACTTAGCTTTTATATTTAACGAATGTATTTATGAAGGCATATTTCCTAACCTAATGAAATGTAGTAAACTAATACCCTTATTTAAAAAAGGAGAAAAAACAGACCCTGGCGACTACAGACCGATATCTATCCTGCCAGTTTTGAGTAAGGTGTTTGAAAAGATAATGCTTAATCAAATGCTGCTTCACTTCAAAACCTACAACCTGTTCCATAGCCAACAATTCGGTTTTACTGGCGGGTACCACCGATGCGGGAGTGGCACTCGTTACACATATATACGATGCATGGGAGAACAAAAATGATAGAATTGGATCATTTTGTGATCTCTCCAAAGCATTTGATTACGTAGATCATCCGACACTTTTGCTTAAATTTCGTCAATACGGTTTTGATGATAATTCAATTAAACTAATAGAATCTTATTTAACAGATAGGCATCAAACTGTTGATTTAACCCTTTAACTGTCGGACGCCCGGAGCGGGCGTCTGATGTATTGTTTTACTATTGTGTCTGCTATGCCGACATTCGAAGGGCTACATGGCATAAAATCGCACGGATCCAATGTTGAACTAGGCGTACCGCAAGGTTCAATTCTTGGACCTTTCCTTTTCTTGGTTTATGTCAATGACTTGCCTTATATGATTGATAAACAGGTTAGCATAGTGCTATTTGCTGATGACACCTCACTTATATTTAAAATAGATCGACATAGCACAAACGCTTGCGCAGTGAACAGCACCTTGTCTTCCATTTCTGATTGGTTTTCTGCCAATGCTAAATGCGAAAAAGACCCAATGCATTCAATTTTCTCTTCCCAATATGAGACAGGCCTGCGTTGACATAATGCTAGATGGTGAAAAACTCGATCTTGTTGAAAGTACTTCCTTCTTAGGAATTACAATAGATTCAAAACTTCAATGGTGCTCATATAACTAAACTTTCTAATAGGCTTAGCTCTGCGGCTTATGCTGTTAGGAGAAATAGGCAATTGACAGATGTAGCAATTGCTAGACTAGTGACTAGTTATTTTCATAGTGTTATGTCTTACGGCATACTATTGTGGGGGAGTGCAGCCGGTATTCAGACTATTTTTATTTTACAAAAACGGGCAATTCGTGCTATTTATGGGTTAGGTCCAAGAGACTCACTTAGAGAATTATTCAAGAAAATTGATATACTTACATTGGCATCGCAGTATATATTTGAAAACATAATGTTTGTAAGGAAAAATATTTCCTTATACAATAAAGTAAGCGATATGACCGATAAAAACTTACGTAATAAGAATGAATTATTTGCCCCGTTTTATAGGCTCAAAACAGTAAGTAAGACGTTCATGGGAAACTGTATACTTTTTTTATAATAAATTGCCACAATCGGTCCTTGATATGCCAGACAAAAAATTTAAAACTTATGTAAAGAAAGTACTTTGTGAGAAGGCTTATTATAGGACCGATGACTACCTTAAAGACAAAAAAGTCTGGCTTGAGCTTGGCGCGGGTCCCTCTTAAAGGTTTGTTATATAGGTACTCGCAAATGTTCATAATTTGGTACATTTTGTACAAACTAAATCTACAACTTGACATTATTTGAAAATTTTGACATTCTAAAAATTTAATTTAAATTATGATATGACATAACAAACAATGTATTATCTGTCCATATTAACTTTAAGTATTAATTTATTTGTGAGTTGACGTCCTTGAAGAAAATGCTGCAGTGCAGTTTGTTACCGCTTCTTCTGCACTAGCGCTTTGGAAGCGGTAGTAAACTTAGTTGTAAGTAACCATTTGACGTCAACAATTGTACAACAAAACAATGACGATTATTAAGAGATATTATAAATATCCTATGATAATAAAGATATATTTGAAAAAAACCTATTGCGATCTTTTTCTGCACGTGTAGTCGGCTCAAACTAATAAATATTGATCTTTCATTAAGAAGTTCGAACATTTTAGACTTCCCTCCAGAATGTTAGTCATTGCTCAGATTTCTTATTGAAAGCTAATACCTCTGGTTCATTGAACTAGTAGGCTTGATAAGTCTCAGTTTCAAAAACACAACGTAACTAATAGATTACGTGACATGACCTTTTTCAATTCTTTACAAAAACATAACATGTTACACAAAAAGTTAACATACTTTTCATTACGTCATGGTTTTCATACTGTAACCTCTATATATTTTTAACTCTATCTGCACTGCATTTAGACATTACTACAAACCTAGCGGAAAAAAACGGACAACTTTTGAATCAATTTTGACAGATTTTGAAAAATAAAAACGTAGAGCCAAGCCTTAAGTAAGTACCTACATTTTTTTTGTAATATGGAAAAACAATAACATTTCTATGGTTATATTTTATTTATGAGTGCTTTGATAGTATGATTCAGTTACATTGGCTCAGTTGACAATTATATCGGAAATATTGATTGACAAATTCGCTGGTACCATATGGTGCCTCTAGTCGATTCCGAAGTCTTTTCTATGAAATCACTTTTTTGAGTTGCGTAATTATTACTGTTCATAAAAGCATTAAATGCAAATCTAAATATAATTTGAATTGTAAACAAAGTACATTACACATATTTTTTATTTTGTTCATATGCAATCTGCATGAAGCATTGGCTGTTTTGGAAGAAGAGGAGGACCTCGAGCCTCGCCAGATATTCGTTTCACTGCCAGAGCCCGCTGTGCATTCGGACGAAGATTCAGGCGACGAAGATGCTGGCGCATTGATAAATAACCTCAATGGCCGACAGCTCAGTGCTCCCTGTGAGGTAATATTGACGAAAAATAGCTCACGCCTACATCGTCAAAAAACACATAAGGTGCATCAAACTGAGTCTAGTGGGAATATTCCTGCACGTCGTGCTTCAAAAGGTTGAGGACGTGGTCGTGTTAGCTCGCGTATTGATGGACGTGGACGTGGTAAGGCTAGCAGTTCCAGAGCTCAGGCTCCACCGCCAAGTTCCAGTTCTTCGAATAAGATTCAGATAGTTCGCATAATGATGAACTTGCACGAAAAACTGTGTAAAAGAAGATCTATCGAAGGAGATCCCTATATTTCCCGAGGAAGATTACTCCAATTACAGGGGAAAGTCTGCTGTGTTTCTTCTGTAGATCTTTTGGGTTTTCTCTGTAGATCTTCTGGGTTTATGTGCTTCCTGTAATTACGAGTAGGTACCACACTTGATTGTTTCTAAAACTAAACTGTTTCTAAAATAAATAACATGTCTTTTTGGAAAATGCTGTGTTTTTATTTAAAACTATGACAACAAATACGCGAGTGTGAAAGTTACTTTTTGAATATTTGACTCTGTAAAAGACTAGCGGTACCATATGGTACCATCATTTTTAAAAAAAAGTAAACCAATTATTTAATTTTGAATGCTTGTATATTGTTAAATAGACCATAATCAACAATTTATCAAGAAAAAACGGAATTCTGACAACTTCGAAAAACTCAGTCTATAATGGGTTAATGGTGAACTCATAAGTCAAGTAATCAATTAGACGAAGTATCAGTCAGTGTTTGCGTTCGTGACAGGATCCGTAAATGATCGCCCGTTTCTCATGACTCTAGGAGCCCTACCACGAAGTCAGTTCGATATAAACGGAATTGCGTTTTTAAGTTCACTAGTCAAATTATGCGATACCTACTGATATTAAGGGCGCTATTTGACTTTTAAAAAATGACATCACGCTTTTGTATTTCCTACAAATCCTATAGAAAATGTTTGTTTTGAGGTTTAGAAAAAGTGTCTGATTGTTGTGAGCTCCAATTAAGTAGATGTTTTGATGTAGTACAGCTAAGGATGCGTTCAGAGAACAAGAAAATAGTAATATGGAGTGACACAATAGTAAAGTGTCAAACCTTACGCTGCAAGTTTTAGTTCCTTTCACGCATGATAAAGAAGCTGTTCAGTTTTCTTACAAAACGTAGACGAAAATGCTTGACGCAAATATTCGTCCTAAGTGCTCTGTTCGATACAACAACGCAACTTCGTATTTGATTCGAACTGAATTCATGGTAGAACTCTGACTCTTGGTAGGCGGTCGGAAACCGGCTCGCACTTGACCGTTTTTCGAGTCGTCAGTATATTGGCCTGTCGTATTATGACATTCATGTCACTAATTTGACGCCGGCGAAATCTAAATTCTATTAATTTTAATATTGTGTCACATCAATAAATGTAATCAGCGGCTTGTTAAAAATCTCATTAAAAATAATTGCATTACTAACGATATGCACGGATACGGGTAGGTGCCTAGACTTTTATTTTTTATACAAGTTGGTCGTACGCTTACTTATAAGTCTTTTCGTCTTTTTTATTAATATGTTAGTTCTCTCGATAATTCTTTCTTTAATGAAAATATTTTGGCGGATACCAAAATATCTTTTTTAGCATCCTTTACCAATAAATTCATGTAATCTGGTAACTAAGAAAAATAAAAATAAAATTTTCAGCATGTTTTTGCAAAAAAAGCTTAGAACGTTCCAGCTGAGAAATGGCAAAAACCTAGCAAAAATATTAATCTTTTCTCAGCTCTATCTTCTATGATCAGCAGAATAAAGACGTAAAAGTATGTCATTATCATCTTCCTCGCCTTCTCCCTATTTGGAGTCGGCTCTGTATGTCAACTCACTCCATAGTTTCCTGTCAATCACCATATCTATAGTAACCCCGCTTCACACATTCTGTGACAGTATGTATGTATGTTTAAAAACTGAAATTTAGATAAGGTTTCCGTTTCACTAATATTTACTAAGCAGATTATAAATAAAATAAATAAATTGGAAAGATATCTAAAATTCATGGCAACAGGGAAATAGCCTTCCTATATTTTAGCCTCCTTAAAAATAGGCAAAATAAAACAAACCACATTACTCTTATCAAAGTTAATTATCAGTATCCTATAAAACAATGTTCTGTTGCAGCTGTTTAAATTCGGATTCTACGCATATGTAGAGAGTGAGGAACATAATTGGAAGGCCTGAGGCGCAGAGTATTTATGGAGGCCATACATCAGCGGGGGAAAACAAACATTCGGACAATCAGCGGAGTATGCAAGCGCGACTAGAGCTGCGGTTGAGGTGAGAGCGAGTAGCGGATATACCTAGAGTTTATTTTTATGGAAGCCACGGAACCACACTACACGGAAAATAGCTGTGGCTGGAATGACCGACTAGCAACTAAACTTCGCTGTTATGATTAGAAACAGTCGTCAAACTATACAAGGTAGCATAAAAATCTGACATCACTTGATAGTATTATTAAACAACAACATCATCACCACCTCAGTCTTTTTCGTCCCACTGCATAGCCTCTCTTTGTTGCCGCCAGGTCACAACCATCACGGCTCTGTATTGCTTTTAAAGAAAGAGAAATAAAAGTTAGGAAGGAAAAATTATATAGATACGCTTTTCATTTGGAAGAAATCTTAGTGAAGTTATGGTGACTTCATTGAATAGACAATAATTTGTTTTTTTTTTTAAATCTAAACGAAAAACTTAATAAAATAGCGTCCAACTTTTTGATGTTTTTCCTAGAAATTCTGTGTACAGTTTTTTAATCAATTATGGTATGATCGCTGTCAGCAAGGCCGGCGCTGGCTGTTTGCAACTCATTCCTGGCTGTCTGAATTTAAATATGTTTGTATTAATGAAGGTGACAAATAGCTTGGCGATAGTTTATGTGTATTAGTTATTATTGCTTCTTTGAAAACCCCTATTATGCAAAGTGATCGATGTCTATTGCACATTTTGAAATACCTATGTCCCACAAGCTAGTTTATCGGCATTATAAGTAAGTAGATAGACATGATTTCTATATGATGTCTTTTTAACTAGCGTTAAGCTAGTTCTTAGGT
This sequence comes from Acrobasis consociella, assembly GCA_963555685.1. Classification (NCBI taxonomy): domain Eukaryota; kingdom Metazoa; phylum Arthropoda; class Insecta; order Lepidoptera; family Pyralidae; genus Acrobasis; species Acrobasis consociella. Next base: position 5,725,991 of record OY743106.1, read on the forward strand.
AAAGCAAGTTCAGTCTTTGAAACGGATTCATCATCATCATCATCATTTCAGCCGCATAACGTCCACCGCTGAACATAGGCCTCTCCCAAGGATTTCCAAAAATTAATTAAAACTGATTAAATTTGTCTATATTTGCTCAGATATATTTTTAAGTATGCCTACATACGAGTATAGAAGAGAAGTTTTCGACAGATGCAGCGAAGATATTATAATAGATACAAGTATCTACATTTGTAACGTTTGAGAATCAAATTGAAAATAGATTTTGAATTTATATCGCTGTTTTCACCTTTAAGATACAGATTAATTTTACATTTTCAGGTTTTTATCCATGATGGGGTGGATAGAGCCTGAGGCCATTATACTCAAAGACCTGTAGTTTAGCGTGATCATGTCATCAGGCTTTATACTGATACCCCAGGGGATCCCCGTGAACTCATGTATTTGTCTGAATTGATAGTGAGTGTGAAGGTAAAAAATGGAATCCAGAGTAGTAATTTTACGAAACTAAAACCCGACTTCACCCCCAAACTAACTGCCTCCGTGGTGTAGTGGTTAGAGCGTTCGGCTCATGCCCGGAGGTCGCGGGTTCGATTCCCGGCTAGGACAACGACTTTGTGTTGTTGTCCTAGTTTGGTTAGGACATTGTAGGCTATCACCTAATTGTCTGATAAGTAAGATGATCCGTGCTTCGGATAGGGCACGTTAAGCCGTCGGTCCCGGTCACTGTCTTTGACATTGGTCGTTACCTGAAACCATGTCAGAGGCCTTTAAGACGGTTTAAAAACTCTGACACTAGTGTTAGTCACTAACACACACGATAAAAAGAAGACCCCCAAAACAATTAATGCATCATGAAATAGTGCTTTCTGAAAGCAAATGCTTTAGTCAATAATTCAAAGAGTTCCCTCGATTTCTCCAAAATCTCATCATCAGATCCTGCCTTAATGACTATGGAACCAACTTGAAAGTATACCCTTTCAAACAAAAAAATAATTTTCCAAGTCTGTCGATACATCTTCGATTAATAAGTGAACATACATAAAAACAACACAACAAATTGATTACCTCCTCCTTTTTTGAAGTCGGTTAAAAATACCTATAATACTTACAACAGTAAAAAAATCTAGATGTGTATTTTCACTAGTCTCATGATGCTATGTCTAAAATCATTTGAATTTCGCTACATAAAGGTGCATGAAGGTCATTGTGGGTACGGTAACTTAACCTCATCTGCCGCTGACTGTACCATCGTCATGTATCTCAGCGTGATCTCGCGCCCACTCCTGCACACGTGCATTGCACTCAGATTGACTAATTAACAATTATTTGAGCAATTTAGATTTTATGATTATTTCCACATGAAATACATATTTGAGAAGCTAATTTAGAAAGAACGGAATCTTGTTTATTTATTAGACAAAAAAAATGTTGAAAGCAATATAAAAATTAGATATAATATTTTGTTTATATTTCTGACTGAAATATACCTCTTAAAATCATCATCATCATCATCATTTCGGCTGCATAACGTCCACTGCTGGACATAGGTCTCTCCCAAAGATTTCCAAAATTACCGATCTGGAGCGGCTTGCATCCAGCGCCTTCCAGCGATCTTAGTCCCCTTAAAATAATTGTACTTAATTCTAAATCTCTATATAATCTATGTAGGTACGATCTTTAATGTATCAGCAGCATATTTAATTAATATGTATTTAAAATACCCACAGAAATCATCATGCAACTATGTAGGGCCAGCGCTTGCGTCGTTGGTCGTGTAACACAGCTTGAATTCTCGCCCACTCCTGCGCAGCCCACGTGGCTTCATCTAATGCGATTAAATAATTAACACACGACTGGATTGAGATATTATGTTAATATGTAAGGTTTAGTGCATATTTTGAATTTTAATATCAATCGTAATCATAATTTAACAGAAGAATACACGGAATACAATCTGATTGATAGATATCTGCCTAAAGATTATAGGTAGACTTGTTGGGTGACGTTGACTTTGTAGGGCGAAAGGTATATAAATATATATAGATAGATAAAGCCGATATAAGGTCGCGAAACCCGAAAGACAGAATTAGCAAGATGGTGAGGATAAGATGGAATAGCATCACTATTAGAAAGTGTCAGGTTGTTTGCTCAGTAAGGATTATCAGCTTACGGTTTTCTTTGCTCCCAGGAGCCCAGGACAGAATAAAAGATAACGTTCGTTTAGGTATATGTAAGATACCTAACCAGGTGTTCTTAACTATTTATATCTAAAAGCATACCTAGAAAACTTATCACTATCGTCAATTTAATGTATCTCTCACTAATTCTTTAGAACATACTGGGCTTAAATCGATGCAAAATTGCATAACAAATGGCTTGACACTGAACACGATTGTGCGTCGTGTGGGTGCGAGTAAACTTGTAAATTTTATTAATTCAATTGTCGCGCTTCTGCCCACGGGTGGACATCGGGAGCGTGGTCCCGACGCCCGCTGTGTGCGCTGCGCCTAACATCTTTACCATTGAGGGCTTATAAGGATGGTCGGGTGACCAAAATTACTTAAGTTCAATGACTATGAGACGAATAGAATCTAATAAGACATGACAAATGGAAAAATATTTTTGGCCCATCAGTTAGACTATTAAAAATATTGCAAGAATTTTTTATTTTCTTTGAAAAACTAAAAAATTACAAAGGCAGCGCATTTAAATTTCACATGACGTCACGGTTAGGTATGAGTTTTACATAACTATGACGTCGCCAGCCTCCACGGCGAAACTTGGAGCACCGTATCTTTTAAAATTTTACTTTCGTTGCAAACTGAAAAATGTCAACATCATCATCAGCTTTCAAAAACACACTACTGGGCATATAGGTCGATTATTTTTAAATAAGACTGACTAATTATAATCATATTTTTCTGACCCTGTCGTTAAAATTGAATACTTACCTAAGTATCATTCATGCATGACAAATTAATAGTATAAATACTAAAAGATTTTTTATTTAAAATGGTACGCTTAAGTAATCGTAGGAGGCTTTGAAAAGCCGAGTAACATCACAAAGTAACATTAAAAATGTAGTTAGAAATCACAAATTAAGGCCATACCCAAATTTTCCGGGGTCCAGTGGCGCCGCCATTTGAAATAAATCATTTAAAAGGAAACGGAGATATCATTCAAAATTGTGTCTTGGTCAAGCCCTAGATAACCCTTAAAACTATTTTATGAACTACTGTTTATAATTTAAAGTGCGAACTTGAAGCTTTTCTACGCACATTAGCTAAAAGTGGCCGTTTTTCGCAAATGTGCGTAGAAAAGCTTCACGTTCTCACTTTAAACTACAAAAAGTAGTTTAAAAAATACTTTGAATGGGTATCTAGAACTTGACCAAGACACAATTTTAAATGATATCTCCGTTTCCTTTTAAATGATTTATTTTAAATGGCGGCGCCACTGGACCCCGGAAAATTTGGGTATGGTCCTCCCCGCGCTAACGACCTTGAAAACACAAAAAAAATAATTTCTTTTTCTGTAAGTGAGATTATCAGAAACCCTCGTACAACTTTTTAGCTAGTATCCTAAAGTTTCATTAGAACCTCGAAAATCATTGAAATAAAATACCCTGAATTTTCCTTTGCAAAAAATACTAAAAACGGCCATTTTTGACTCTTTTTTTGTAAAGGTTTCTAAACCGGATAGTATTTCAATGACTTTCGAGGTTCTAATGAAACTTCAGGATACTAGCTAAAAAGTTGTACGAGGGTTTCTAATAATCTCACTTACAGAAAGAGAAATTAATTTTTTTGTGTTTTTAAGGTCGCTAGCGCAGGGAGGAGCCTTAATAAATAAGTTGTAAGTAGCTACTTATGTTAGATATACATACTTAGGGTCTCGCTAGAACCAATGTACCTTATTGCAACGTCTTGTCAAAAAAATTAAGGCCAAACTAATTTAGCTAAGACTTGACCCATATTCTCAATACTTCGCAGTAGTTACCTACCATAAGGTTGATAATATCATAAGGATTTACTTAGAGTGTGGCCGCCACAAACTATGGCGCAACTGTTTTCTTGCCCCGGGTTCCCTACCTGCACCCTGGACGACTTATACTTACGTGGCTACTGACGACGCCGTCAGAGTAGCTCAATATTGGGCTGATACACGAAAGTCTAGTACAATTCCATGGGCTGATAGAATATAAAAAAACAAAAAACAAATAAACCATCGACACGCAAAGAACAAAAATAAGGATTTACTTATTAGCTTTTCGCTTTATAATACTTCTGCGTCAAACCAACGATACCTTTCAATCATAGTCACCCTAGCGTGATCCTGCGACGTCCTGTATTCATAATGTGACAACAAATGGGCACCATATCCGCGTATCTTATGATTGCATCTATTGAATAAGTATTATGCGGCACTACACCGTTATGCTATTTTACGATGCAATGCAATTGTGTTACTGGGGAGCACGGTTTGTTTTTACATATGATATGACTATGTATGTATATGCATGCACTATTGCGCAACTGGTTGGATCTATATCCAAAAGGGACTATCTATAAATAACGTCACACAAATTTCATGAATTATGACTCCCTCCTTGTCACAATTTTGAGACTCCCACCCCTTAGTGTGACGTCACAGATACCGATCTTGTATGTAATTTAAAAACAATCTGATAAAGCTGGAAATATTTTAAGATTTATTTATTATATTGAATAAAGATTTTGTATTGTGACGTCATGAACCTTATGCCCGCCCCTTGTCACACAATGTCATACTTCATTGACCTCCTTAATGTGTGACGTCATTTATGCTGGTCCCTCACAAGGTAGACAGAGCTCGCGGTCATAAGCGGAATGATGAATATCAACCAACAATATGCTACAGTTATTAACGCTAGTTTGCACGACAACCTCAAAAAGGGTACCTATTACCCACCTAGTTAATTTAAAACAGTCTATCCAACATAATCAACTGATGAACGGTATCTTTACAAGGTGACTACTGCAACCCTCCCCATACCATGACCAGGGGCGCTAAACTTACAATTTTCTGCTCGATTTACCCCGAAACGTATATCCTCCATTAACAATGGGCCAATGTTATGGCGGGCCAGACAATTAAAAAGAAAGGCAAATGCGTTATAACTTGTAAAGCCACCGTTCTTTGTGTGTATCTAATTAATTATTTGTAAACAAGCTCGATGATTTTCGAAAAGTAAATAGTACACCGTCGCCGGTAAACTAACAATGCCAGTTTGTTTTCTATTTTTTTTTTTTTGTAGTTTAATGGTGAATGAATTCCGATCGGCGGCTCTATAACAAAGAGGGTTTTCTTTTCTTTGTTCAGCCAATGAAATTAGGCTGCGGCGGTGTTTAACGTGAATTCTCTTTGGTGTTAAGTGATTGTGTTTGTAGATTGATTCTGAAGGAAGTGATTCGTGTATTCAGGGAGGCAAAAAATGTTACGAAAAACTTGGGCATCCTTTGAGGTCAATGTTCTTGATTTTAAAGTATGTGTTGAAACGCCGTGTGGTATCCAGCAGAGTAGAATAGGACCTCTCCAAGTCTTCTCGTAGATGTCGTAGGCGTCAGGAAATACACGCTAAACAAAGCTTATAAACATCAATAAGACCATTTGGCCAGCGCACGTGAAGAGTGAAGGCCAAATCCTCTGGCTGCTCTGGCCAGCATGGCTCTAGTAGTACAGAGAGGGTCGGTGCTTCTGCAGTACAGACTAAAAAGGCCTGATAATGAAATTAATTGATGCCATAACGAAACATAGATTTAGATAGGTAAGATGCACAGTCGTGGCTGCCGCCATTTTAGCCGTAAGTACCTATTAAGGAAACGGAGTCCCGAATGTTAAAGCAAAAAGACATTTAAGTAATTTACACATGACAAAAACTTGTAAACAAATTAGGAATCATAACATAACATACAAACTAATTCATCAAAAGCTACCAGTGCTGGCGCCACCATGCCCATAATAAGGCAGGGCGCTAACTTGCGAGTCAGCGTCTACCGATTAGTTCAATCTACGCTACTAATACTCGTGAGATGTGACATTAATTTGCACATATAACAAAAACTTGTAAATAAAATAGGAATCATAACATACAGACTAATTCATCAAAAGCTACCAGTGCTGGCGCCACCGTGCCTGTAACAAGGCGGGGCGCTAACTTAATTGCGAGTCAGCGTCTACCGATTAGTTCAAGCTACGCCACAGGGCTCGTGAGATGTGACATTAATTTGCCATATAACAAAAACTTGGTAATAAAATATGAATCATAATATACCAACTTATTCATCAAAAGCTACTAGTGCTGCCGCCACCGTGCCCTATAACAAGGCGGGCGCTAACTTGCGAGTCAGCGTCTACGGATTAGTTCAAGCTAATCCACTAGTACTCGTGAGATGTGACATACCTACTTACTTAACAAAATTTTGTAAATAGGAATCATAGCATACAAACTTATTCATCAAAAGCTACTAGTGCTGGCGCCACCGTGCCCTGTAACGAGGCGGGGCGCTAACTTGCGAGTCAGCGTCTACGGATTAGTTCAAGCTACGCCACTAGTACTCGTGAGATGTGACATAGTCGCTGGTCAGAACTGGATAGCAGCGGCCGCGGACAAAACTGGATGGCGCAGACAAAGAGAGGCTTTTGCTCAGCAGTGGGTTTTTGAAAGCTGATGATGATGATGATGATGACGATAAGAAAAACTTGTAAACAAAATAGGAATCATAACATACAAAGCTACCAGTGCTGGCGCCACCGTGCCCTATAACAAGGCGGGGCGCTAACTTGCGAGTCAGCGTCTACCGATTACACGAGCCACGCCCTGCGTCAGCCTAATCACACGCACCAATATACATTACAATGCATCTTTCATAACTAGCTTTTTTACAGGTTGTCGTGAAAGTTAGGAATGTCTGTGATATTGATACCGCCATGGCTATTATTGTTTTAAATACTTATGTAATAATTGGTACTTCGATGTTATACAACGTGGAAGGGACATACCCGTAATAAATCGAATCACAGGCTATACTAGACCACTATAGTATAATGAAATTAAAATATCACTAAAAACTAAAAAAAAAAACAGCATTTTCATAAAAAAGTTTGCAGCCGCCCGGGCAATTTGTATTGTTTTTTGACTGTTAAGTATTTTATTATCATTAGTTATAATCATAGAGTTAGGATAGTTGTACCTAAAGGGTTATAATATAGTGATCTAGTATAACCTTTGGTTCAATTTATTACGGGTATGTCCCTTCGCTGCATCTATAAAAAACACGTAAGAAAGTGTGATATATAAAAACGAGCGCCTGGTTAGCTCATGATAGGTCCCATACTGACGACTAAATTACTGGCTTCTTAAAAAGTCCGTTTGTATTTAAAGCATATTTCTTTTGCCATTCCTCATTACATTAACTTTTCATTTATTCAAATGGTTGTATGCTGCCGGCAACACCGTCTGCTTTTTCAAAGACAAGGCCTTTGCGACCATTTCAGCAAATGAACTATACCTTTTCTATGGTAAAAAGTAAGAACGCCGCTTTATTTCATAGACTTAATTAATTCTTCACAGTTACTTTTGGGTGCGTTTCAATTGAAGAACTGGGCGAAGTGGATCATTGTCGCATGAACATTATACGGGTATCAAAAATGAAAACAAGTAGTACTTTGAAAATGTTTAAGTTTTATTTTATCTACATATAAACATGTGTAGGATACGGTATTGCTACAGCTTATGCTAGGAGACCAGTGCATTACACAGACGTTTTGTTTCATACAAAAATCCCTCAACCAATAGTCTTTGGCACAATATCTTTGATAGGACAAAGACTCGATTCTTCAGTTCTTTAAACCTTAAATCTACTTTATACATCCACAGGTTACGGACGAACATAGTTTTAAATAAATCTGTAGTAACTTGTACAATTTGTAAGGACTAAGTGTAAAATATCAAAAGAAATAATTGTAAAATTCAATATTCTAGGTGGGTTCCAATACAACTGTAGATACTGTTTGAATTGATTTTGCAATACCACTTTAAAACTTCCAAACTTCTTTTTAACTTCACTTATTGCTATTTTAACACATGTTAATTAAAGTCATCATAATACAGCAATATTTTTATCTTTATTTTATCACCTTTTAGGGCCCCGTAAAGTAATTATACGAACCCTTCATGTGTGAGTTCAAATTGCCGGTTTTTTAAAGATGTTCGTCCGCAATATCCTACATACAAATACGAGACAATATAATTTGTGACTACCAATAAAATGCATACATTACTAATAATAATTGTCTATGTATCTCAATTTGTGGTAACACAATCTAATAAATAATGAAAAATTACAATACATCCATCTATTCAAATTAAATTTACGAGAGCATAATAAAGACTTACATTTATAAATAAACCAAATATGGCAGTGGAAACCAAAAACAAAATACTAAATTTTCCATTTGTGATTCAATATTCAATAAAATGTAAACATAAAACAACCAATCAGAAATCTTTGCACGAAATAATGATTAAATCATCAGAAATTATCTTAAATTAAATTTTCAATTTAAACACAATTATCTTATAATAAAATTGACTATGTTTAATATGTGACGAGAGAAAAAACATCTTAAAATACATATGTATAGTATATCTATGAGTATTCGATACCAACGAGTAGAGGATTCGGTGGTGAGGACAGATATGTCGGAAGGTTTATTTACAATTCTCATTGGATGAAACTTCTCGATGTCAAGTAAGAAAGAGACAGATTTATATTCAAATAACTTATTAAGTATCGTACGCCCTATTTTCGGATTTGTCCATAAAATTATTATTTCTTTAAATCTTTTGTATGAAAATGGCTATCACTACAGGGTAACATAAAAGTATGATATTGGTTAACAAATAAGGTAGTGGGCCCACTGTATTGCGGAAAAAATCGGAACTAAATTTAAAAAGAGATCGCCGATGTTGTTGACCTTTACATGCCCTTAGTAGTGCAGGGTTGCAGGAAAAGGTGGGACTTTACAAAAAGGTTCTTCTCATTAGGGGCCATCCAGATATTACGTCACCCAGATTAAGTCTTTTTAAACGCCCCTTGTCAAACTATTTTCCTTTCCTCTTTCATTTTCCAATCCCTGTACCCGTACTGTCACCTCGTCACGTGTATGGCCGCTTACGACATTTTAAAGAACAAAATATGAAACACGAAATCCGAACTGCCCAACTTGTTTAACTCGACTTAAACTCTGCTAATAACAGGGGATAAGTATATATAAGTGTGACACACTGGTCCACAATCATATAAAACGCCATTTCGACTCGCTGAGAAGAAGAAGAAAACAAAATTTGTAGCTACAATTAAATGGACAAATCCAAACACCTACAGTTTCTATCGAAACTAATTTGAATTACCGGGAATCCCTAATGACACTCGCACAGCCAAAATTATGGTACAGACAGTCATCACAACATGTTGTCTGTATTATTATCACACGACCTAATATAAAGGTGTAAACATTATTGCTTCGACACCAAGGCAATGTCAGTCTAATTCACACGGCAGAATTGAAGATATTTTTACACTACATTTTATTATAGTTAAAATACGCTAGATCACAACAAAGATTTAGTATATACAAGATGACAACAAATCTGACTTTTTTTTCTAAAAGTCAAAACATTTTCTATGGGATTTGTGTGACGTACGAAAGCGTGACATCATACTGTTTCAAGTCAATCAATAAATCAAAAATCATGTTGAAAATGGATAAGATAATAAGTAGTGACACTATTTTATGGCGTTTTTTTATTATTTTGAACTGCACCGAATAATTTATTTTTGACCCAGTCATCTACCAACCAGTTATTTTTAAGTTGTTAAGGACTGTTAAGGACAAGTATATTTCTTTTTTTTCGGCTTACTAAATTACTTCAACTGTTATAGTTTGTCGTCGACATCTCTATTCCACCGTGTAAACTAGACTTTGCATTTTAGTCATCTTGACAAATAGAACGTTTATTTAGTGTAAACAACATCAACGTATGAAATTACACTAACATCCATAAGGCGATGTTGATCCTACTAACCGTGTATTAAATGCTGAAGAGTATTGTTATTTCTGATTCTTTCATACTTTTAAATATAATAAAATTACCATTTGTAATTGTATAACTAATCGGTGAAAATAAACGCATCTATTACTAATAAGTAATATAATATATTGTGCAATTACAAAATATGCTTTCATATTCAGCTTACTAAAGCGTGAAACAATGTATGCATCTATACTTACATATTTAGTGATAAAGCATTGTAAAAAAAAATTATGAAAACGATTTTAATAGATTTTCGTTACGTGCGACGGAATGCCGAACTGTCGCCGACAATTGCGCGACACGACGGATACCATCAGGTATTGCGGGTATACTATCGCTCGTATATTAAATATATCTTGATAGGATGACATGGGAACGACAAAGTTAGTAAAAAGACATAATATGACAGTTTATCGTGGAGTAGTAAACTATTTCTGTTTAGCTATAAAAATCAGAGAAAACGCCAGTCTTTCAAAACTGATTCAGAAAGTCTTCCTAAAAAGTTCGAAGTGTTTATTGGTAAATTTTGACGTTTGTAAAAGATATGTGCGATACGTCATTGCGTTTAAAATACTTACCGTTCGATAAAGTAGTTTTCTAAGTAATCTGTGCGTTCGATTTCTAAACTTTTAAGCCAAGTCAAAAGTCAGATTAATGAAAGCATGAAAGAACACGTTAATTCCCAGTAGTTCCTTTTGAAAGTTCTTTGAGAGGGACTAATGAGACTTTTTATTGATTTTAAAAAAGTATTATTAGTTCCTTTAAAGGAACTGTCAAAAGGAACTACTGGGAATAAACGAAATAACATATTGTTTGTGTTTCTCTTGATTTACGGTTAATAATGATTTTGTGAAAATGGCAGGCCTATCTTCAGGACTGAGGCACTTACAAACAACAATTTTACTAACGTGCCTACAACGTGTGTAAATGGCGTAGAAAACCCTAGTAAATTCGTGAACTTGTGCAATACTTAAAGCACCTTATTGTGACGTTTCTAATTATTTAATTTATCGACTTATTCATACAAACTTTCTACTTTAATATTTTTTTCAAACAAGCTAATTGAAGTTATATTTGACTAAATTTATTCTAATTCCACTAATTAATTAGTCAAATTCTTTTGGCAAACGAAGATTTTGATTGTAAGAGTCAGCACATACTGAGGCGTCGCGACGTAACGTGAGGTACACTTTTAAGTAAAATAGAACTTGTATACTATAGAATAGACTAAGAGGGTAGTATGCGAGGGAGGAGTAAGGGAGGGAGAGTATGCAACCCTACCTCATCGAGTAGCAAAATGTGACATATGTAGGGTGTTGCATATTTAATAAGGATATGTTTTAATGTACAGGGTTGCCTGGGCAAAAAATTGATCATTTTTTTGGGTACATTCAAAAGTCCTTATCAAGAAGTGCCAAAATGTATAGGGTTGCCTCGCCTAATCCTGGCACTTTCGTGAGTCAGACAGATTTTAAGAGGCATTTTTTTTTATATCTCGTCAAGTAGCAAAATGAAACTCGTGCCGTTCGATAGTTCTATTCATCCTCTCAATAGTTCATTTAGGTTGCCGGCCCTATACCTGCAGTTTCTTTTAATCGCCGAGTTCTGTTTAAACAAAAATTGACTGATGCAAAAATAACGTGGAATTGAGTACAGTGGATGGTAAATGAGATTGATTAGATGTAATGACAGATTATATTTAGGTTTATATTATAAACAACCTTGAAGAGGAGAAAATAGAAATTGGGCCCAAAGTCAAAGTTCCAGCTATTAGGTGGCATGATTTTTATAGTCAGTATTACTAATGGTGATAATTTGTTAGTACGGCTTGTTTCTTCAAAGTGCGCGCGCCGCCTCAGTCTGAGCTGACTCTTAGAGTAAGTATTTATCTTCGATATTTAAAGGTTATTCCCGTGTGCATTGGGGTTTCATTAATTACTCACAATGCCATAAGTACCCAATGCTGACAAATGGCAATGAATTATAAATGTAAGTAATTCTTACCATTTCAATTCCTAATTATTCGAAATACGCTTACACTGAGTAACACCTGAGAGTAATCCATTTTTAAAAACGAAGAAAATAAGGCTCGTACGAGCAAAAATGTAACATTGAAAACGCAGCAAATTTTGGTTTTCAATACATTATTTAAATACAGTCGTTTCCTGGAAGTTTAATTTCGATATCTAAAGGATATCATGAATATAGATCATAAAATATTTTTACTCATCAACCGTAATATATATGGATGATAGTAATCATTTCCTTTCGCCGACCATTGCATATTACTGTCATATATATATAATCGTTGTTCCACGCCAGAACTTTTTACTCAAAAAATACAACATGTGTAGTACCAAAGAATTAATGTAAGTATTACATACAGAACGGAATCTCTTGCTCCCGCGCAATTTGCATCCCCGTCCCCCGTCCTAGGACCCCTCCCTCGTTCTCGCCTTGTCGAAGCGGCCGGGTGCCTGGCCGACCCTCAACACCCCCTACAAGGCGAGAACGTAATACTTATATTAATTATGTGGTAGTACTTCCACTACCTCACAAAGCTGAGTAACTATCTATGATTTTTGGTACGAAATCTTTATACCTATACAATCACCTCAAAATTGTCCTTTCGAGCCAGAGTCCGAGAGACACATAATGACTTTTGACACTCATTTTTGGTACAAAACTTTATACAACCTCCACTTCACCATTCACCATGGTCCGTCCGGAGAGTTAGAGCGAGAGGGCCGATTGCGGCGCCAGTGCGAGTTTTGGGCGCTAGGTGGCGCTAGCGGGCATGTCCAGGGGGACGTGGTGGGGCGACGCGCGCGCAGCGTTGTGTCTGCGAAGTAGTTCTGTCACCGTGATCGCGACTTGAACTGTTCCTTTGCCCTCAAGGACGTCTGCAGCACAGCACATGAGTTTCTGTAAAAGAACACAGATAAAAAATTTAAAACTTGATCCGGGGAATCCTAAAATAACTGTCAAATTTTTAAAAAATTTGCCTTTCCTTACGAAGGTATGCATGTTTTTTTTGTTTTTTTTTTTTTTCTTTTATTTATTGCACTATAGTGATCTAGTGTAGCCTGTGGTTTGATTTGTATATGTTTGTACAAATCTGGCAGTAAACATCTACAGCGAAATATATTTTTTTCCGTGACAGGATATGATCAGAGGCGGCTTAAGGCGTGGGCGGTGTGGGCCACGGCCTCGCGGTGCAAAGGGCCTCGCGCCTCACAGACGAAAATAAATTTGAAAAAGAAGGGAAAATCCAAAAGTACACGCCACAAGGTTTTTCTTATAATAAATACTTTACAGTATTATGATAAATGTACCTTGCCCTCATTAAGTTTAGGTCTTGCGACGCCACTGGTCATGATAAACAAATAAACAGAAAGATATGAGTGTCTCCTTTCTATGCATCCGACATTAGTTGATCTCCTTTATATTCAAATAAACTTATTTGAAAGATAGCCAAACAACCTTTTTTTTTTAAATACTTCTGGATACTGTAAAACAATGGTGTTTTGTATACCTACCAAATGAACTGCCACAACGATACTGTCTTTCCTAGCTAAAATGAATATGGTCCGAAATAAAACATTTTATATACCAATAAGAAATTTATTTAAGTAGAGAAAACATTGTAAGTACATACAAAAAAGTACATTCCTTAAATAGTTTCAAAAACTTGCAATTCACAATTAATTAATTCTTTCAGAATAAATCAGTTGTCAATTGCTTTCGAGATATAAATGAGAAATTAGTTATAACTTCGAGAAAATAATATAAGATAATATACAAATCGAACTTATGTCAATACTGGAATATTTGTAGGACTGATTTTAACGTTTCTATAAGGCAAGCAGAAGTAATATTATAGTAAAATAATCTTGTTAGTAAAAAATATAGGTACTAAAAGGTATAAAAAGAAGACTAGAAGTATGGCATGGCAAATTATAGGAAGATTTATATCATATTTCAGGTCACCTTATTCAAGATGAACAATGTTTCCTTCGTTGCAGTGTGTTTTGGTTACGACCAAGTAATAATCAAATAAAACAAGTTTATTTTCCAGGTAAATTAAAAAAAAACCGACACCACCTAGTGATGATTGGCAGAACTACATATTACAACCCATGTTGATATCCGAGGCGCCATCTATTATTTGCCAAAAGATAGTCGAGTTAAATGTAGTTCAACATCGAAGTTAAAATTAATTACATAAGCATGTTCGCTGTGTAAGACATTATTTAAGGGGCCAGCCATACAAGCGACAGCGTAATTTTTTGAGTTGTAAGACTTGTAAGTCACAGAAAATTGGTTTAGCAACTTTTTCCCTTTCTTTATTCCACTGTATGTAGTGTTGGTTCAGCATGTAAATCAATTCAACTTTACTACGTCATATCCTGATTCACAGACACCATCCACCTTTTTGGCCTTGGAGTTCGCAATTTCTGTTCAAAAGAAATTCACATTTTATTACCTGTCGCCATGTGGCAAAAACAGGACTAATATGAACTACGACTCACAACTCAATTACGCTTATTTGGCTGGGTACTATTTTTATTTTACGTCATTTATATGCTGACCTCTTAATTTATATAAACGAAGGACGAAATCGGAGATCATCAAGATACAAGCTACAGACACATTAAAACCAGCCTTTGGCCCAACGCAGACGACAGACTATCCGTGACGCACTTTTTAGTCTGTGATAACTCTGTAGTAACGCACACGACGCGCAAAAAGTCTGGCGAGCGTCGTGTGCGTTACTGCGTATGATTCCATAGGTTCTATTTTCACAGACTAAAAAGTGCGGCACGGTTTAGTCTGTCGTCTGCGTTGGGCCTATATGGATAATATAAACTACACAAATAAGTACCCAAGCACCTCAAGCCAATAAATATATGCTATAGCTTTTAATTATATATTAGTTAATCTATCTTACTCACTTATATTAGATTGTACTCGCAATTTTAAAGCTCAAAATAACGATAATAATAAAAGCGTAGAAGTATTAACATATAGGAAATGACCAGAATTGATTAGACCACGGTGTGGCGTTAGCACTGTGTAGGATATTATTAGACCCCGTTAACTTGTCATACAGGCGTCAAATTTTTGTACGGATTGAAACTTTCAATTTATCGACTTATTGATATCGATGACTTTTTATACTGACGAAAACCCTTAAACATACTATAGTTACACAAACGATGTAGAATTGTACACAGTTTTTGTAATTACTATGGGAAAATTAAACTCATAATAAATAACTAACGAATAGCTGTATTTTTTTTTTACCCGTGGCTTTTATTTATCAGTTACGTAAAAGTGATTATTTTTGACTCAGTGTCAGTGACATTTAATATGTATTACTTAAGAACAATTAAATACCATCAATATGTCAACAGTCGATAAATTTAAAGTTTCAATCCCTACAAGAAACTAATGTCAGTGCAACAAGACAACGTGGTTTAGATATTATTGCTTGCCCAATAGTGTTGATTAACGAAGCACAATAATTCCAGGTCCAACATTCCTGTACGCACCCTATTCGTACAACAAAATAGCATACGACAAAGATTGAGAAAGACATAAATGCGTCTCTGTCGCACTCATGGTGTGTGAATGAGACGGGCTGAATCTACCGCGTACTTACATCTACGTAAACGACGAAATTTCGATGTACCAGATCATACATTCACGACGTCTTTTGTCACTATGAGATCGTACTTCTTTAAATTTTACGTTGACGTAATTGCATATAAATAAACTATACAAAAAATACGGCAGTCATTCCCGTCACTCAGGCATATCGTGCTTTTATTACGACACTATTCTGCAAACAATAGTGCATGGCACTTGCATCGTGTCTCGTAACCATACGGGCAAAGAAACATCCACGAGCAGAAAATAACTAGTAATTAAAATCCATAGCTATCGTACAAAGACAGTTGCCAAATAACATGTTAAACAGCCGCCGTCCTCTGTCAATCGCATACTTACCAATGCTATCCTACTAATATTATAAATGCGAAAGTGAGTTTGTATATTTCGTATATTTGTTTTGTTTGTTAGCTCTTCACGCTTAAACTACTGAACTAATTTGGATGAAATTTGGTATGGATATAGTTTGAGACTCGGGGAAGGACATAGGGTTCTTTTTATCCCAGAATTTCCACGGGGGGCGAAGCCCGCGGGTACAGCTAGCTCCCAAATAATAATCGGTGCTATTCAAATCCTTTTCTTTAAATCGAAATAATAATACTGATTTACGGAGTTAAGGTATTTTTATAAATACAACAGTCATATTGATCCAGCGGATGATAATACTAAAATGAATTATGTTTTTATTTGCCCAACAATGTAATACTACGTAGGCTGTATAGAAAAAAAGACAAGGATTATATGTGAATGACAGAGAAACATCGATAAGTCAAGATATGCTATTCACATGTAATTTGGCACCTAGTTTAGCTGCCTTACAACAAAACAATAATTCTGGTTCTTAAACAACATACCTTAAGTGTTAGTGTAAATGAGAAATGCAATAATTAAATACATTGTAGTTAGTGCACAGATACAATAAACAGAAACTGCAGTCTTTTCAAATCGTTTAACATCTTTGGAATGATAAAATCGTACGTGGACATAAATTCGGTAATGGCGGTCAACATAAAAAATCTTAAGTACTAAGTTAAAATTCATCAACCTTTCTTTACTAAATGTTGGCATTCGTTTTCTGTTGGCTACTAGAAATACTTTCATGTAACAATCCAATTATTTAAAAAAAATGTCTTTTAATTTATCTTTTATCTAATTACGCAAAAAAGCCTCAAAATACAGTCTAGAATAACTACCATACTAAATTGATCGTTTTTCACCATAAGGGCTCAGGCAAACGAGCGACAGCGTGCCAGCGACATCTAGACTGTGGTCGCGACGGTCGGCGACCAGTGTCGCGTAAATAAGCTGTCGCTCGTTTGCAAGTGCCCCAAATAATACTAGGACATATATTTGCATAGTCAGATCAGTTAGTTTCATAGCCAGATCTGAGTTGACCAATAATATTTTAGATTTAGCACAACATTCTCTCCAGTCTCAATAATAAAGTAAGAAGTAAGGGTCTATACACACTGCCTTTTTTAAAAGCACGTACAACGCGGATCCCGGGCATTGTCACGGCCGCGTCTACTTTGGAGTTTTTTAAGAAAGTACCACACTTGTGCGACAAACCGTTGCCCGGCAGACAGTACTTCTATTGGTCGACATAAATTTTGTTCGACCAATGTTTGACTGACATAACATATGATCGACACTACTAACCCGCAATATTTTTTTTTTAATTTAACTCTGTAATGCTTAACGCTTCTATGTGCGCGGTATAAACACATTTGAAATATTGGAAGGTATCATGTGCGAAGACCCTTAGTGAAAAACGATCTCTCTAAATAAATTAACATTTTAACGTTTGCATTGTTAATACAATAACGATATGAAGTTTCGGTTAAGGCATACAATTCTTATTTGATAAGAAATATTAAAATACGCTAAACAGCTAAGCTACTATGTTATTTGTATATATTAGCTCAAAACCATTCACCCTACACTCTCAATATAAATTACGCACCAATAATTGTATTGTACTTTAAAATGGAATTATTTCCTTATTCAAAATCTTGTGGGATATCTTGAATGTTAGGACAGCTAGTTATTGTATTGATTTTAATTAGCGTTAACATGTACAAATGTTAATTAGTGCAAAAATACTACGGGATGTGTTAAGTATCTTAACATTTAACCTAAGTATATTATATGTAAATATAGCGCAAACATATAAAACTTTAAAAAATCATAACATAGCAAACCACTCGAATACAAATTGAGATCCGTTAAGTAACGCGAAATAATAAAAAAAATCTAATCAATAGACTGCTTACCGTATTCATTTTGGCTTCAGCTAAACATCTTTGTGCCTTTCGATATGTTTTGTTAAACCAAAATGAACCTTGTAACACATTTTCCATATCATCTCAATCGAACATAATTAACAAACGCATATAAATTATAATTAACTTCCTAATTTAAATGCCTCTAATCGGAATGAACTAATTTTATTGGAATTTTGACACCAATCTTTTAATCAATAATAAAAGAAAAAATACAAAAACTCACAAATTAATTGCTAAAATACAAGTAATACAAAATTAAACACAATGTACACCAAATCAAACAAACCTGTATAATGAGTTGGTCTCATCTATCACTTGTTCGGGAAAACATGACGCGTTATCAACTATTCTATAACCATCTTTATTTCAGAGGGAGCAAACAGCTATAGCAATACAAAGGAAAGATTCACCTACCTAGCTTCCCGGACCAAGGTAACACAAGCTGAGGCACTATTTTGCCTTACTTACGTTACGTGCTTTCATAATTAGGTTTTAGTTTAAATGTCTTGCCTATATGTTTTATTTGTACCTAAAATGGCAACAAAGAATTTTTTTTATTTTATTTGAATGAATATCATATAAAAAGAATAAAATATAAAACAATACACAGAGCACATAAATTCGAATCAGTACTGACCTTACGCCAAAGCAAGCATCTATATTATACGAGTGCAAAAGTGACTTGGCTGACATTCAAAATGGCCGTTTGACGTTTGACATACGCCGTGTTTTCCCGGTCTAGTACATTTACAACGAAAGCGCAGATGCTGATTTAAATGCGGCAAGGCGTGCTAAATTTACGAAAAAAAAACAATCATTTCTCAACCGAGGACCATTGAGTAGAACAAGTTCGCATCCAAGCTTTCGATGTACAGCTCTTAGTCTTTGGTAATCCATACCATACCCTCGAATATATTCTTCACAATCTCAAAAATCTTTATCTAAATACCATCAAATCCTCGCATCAGACTTTTCAACGTGTAAAAGACAGGAAGCCTCGAAAATTTCAAGTTGCCACAGTCTCACTGTAGTTAAGGCATTAGCGGTGATGAAGAAAGACGAGATCAAACAGGCGCAAATTTATCTAAAACTTTTCACTAATTGGACATATGCGCAAAAAAAAATTGCAATTTTATCTGCAACTAACACAATTTATGACATTTGCGCATAAAATATCAGAATATTCAAATAATGCGACTTATGATATAATATTGACGCTTGTTTGGTCTCTCTCTAGGGACTTAATTTTCGTCAGACAATTTTATAACACTCAAAATTTAACCTGGAATTATATTTTTAAACTAAAAATAACACACGTCCTAAAGACGTAGTTATCTGATTAGTTCGTTATTACGGAAATGTTTCCATTTCATCACCTGACTTTAAACACAGTTTAACCATGTTTTCAAATGGTAGGTATTACAATATAACCGCAAAATAGCGCGAGATTATTATTAAACTGGTTACACAGTTTACACACTCAATCAATCAAGTACACATATCACATAGCCTCAAATCTTTCCAATACCTTCGTGGAAATCACTAATTTGTAAAATGCTACAAATTTAGACATACTTAAGAATCACAGTGCAAATTGTGTCCTTTATTCTACCGTGAAATACAGGGAAATATTTCCAGTCTGCAAAAATTTGGAGCAATTTCAGTCCATGATACTGAACCACTTTGTTCATTGAACCATTTTTTTTTTACTACACTCTTTGATCCATAGGCATGCAATCAGTATTATGGACAAAATAGCTACAAATTTGCTAAAAAAGAACTAGAAAGACTTTACTATATAAGTAGTATGTTTACAAAGGATATAAAATTAATAAAAGCGTAGACACGACAAACATGCCTAAGCACAGGCAAGTATAAAATACTCTGTTATCATCATTTCCCTTTGGTTCAGTCTCTATATTCAAATCCCTGTTATGATTGTGCTGTATATCAAGATTCATTTTCCCTCTATCGTACCTCTCTACGTCTACCTCTCGTCGTAACTCTATAGGCGCATCTACTTCATCCGTATCATACATTTCGAAGTTATCACTTTGAAGTACATTCGTGTAAAAAGGCGTGACGAATTGCACTCTATTCGTCTGATAAAGCACTCTATTCCTCAGTCCATCGTTGTATACTGGAGAGTAATTCGAATTAGATTCGGTGTTATTATTATCGTAGTTAATTTGATATTCCTCCGCTTCGTCTATGGTGTAATTTTGAGTGTCAAAGTTGAAGTTGCTGACGTATCTTTCTTCGGAGTGTCTCCTTTGGTGCTTGTAATAGTTGAGTTGGTGGGGCAGATCTATAGTTTGATGCGAGACGTCGACGGTGAGCGCTAGGTCCGATCGGATACTGTTTCGCGAGCGGAGTGGCGTGGCGTGTGCGGCGAGGGCCGCGGCCGTGCGAGCGAGCGGGCCCGCGCTGGTATCCTCCAACCCCAGAATGTCTTCGGCCGAGCAGATGGACTCCTGCAACACACGCCACCCCACTCTCATTATTACAGGCTCGCGAAATAACATCGGATCGGACCCTGCAACAATTTTTAATTGACCCGGCACATTCGTCGTTTATCACACTAGTATTACAAAGGCAAAAGTTTGTGTATCTTTGTTACTTCTTCACGCGGAAACGGCTGCACAAATTTCGGTAAAACTTGGTATGCAGGAAGCTGATACCTTAACACATATGCTACTTTAGGGGTAACACCTAGTTAAAAATAACGCGTATCATTGCAGATTAAACGAATGATTTTTAAATGAAAACTAACGTAAGACACATACATTATGTCGGTCAGAAGCTGACTCTCCACGAATAAATAAAACGAATGATTGTTTGGGAAGGGGTTTTAAATTGTAAGGAACAACGCTACATCACGCAGCTACGGAGGATTTTAAGCCGTCTCAGTCATACACTATGAGTGCGACTAAATTGGGCGACTTAAGAATCTTTTCATCTCTGTCGCACACATTTTTTGCCGTATGAAGGGTTTTTGTTGCGTACATTCACGTGACGCATTTGATCAAGGCAGTTCGATAAAGCGGACCAAATCTGAGAGATACAGGGAGCGCTATCGTACTGACGAACTTCCTGCTTTTTCAGACGCAATTAAAATCTGACTGCTTTATATGTAGTGTTGTTTAATAGAAAATCGTAAGGTCAATCACAAAGACAACAAACATGCAAGAAAATTATGAACACATGAAAATACATCGGATCATTACGTCTACATTATCTTTGAAATCATATTTGACAATTATGTGCGATATCCATATCGTACAAAACTGACAAATAAATCCTTGGTAGAAGTCTATGTCCAGTGGTGGACTTTATGTGGCTGAAATGATGATGATGTGCAATATGGGCACGGGTACACGTCCGTACTGCGCAAAACTATTAACATTTATACGCAACGACTCGTATGTCATGAAATGCAAGGATCCGGTGCGTGAATTTTAAGAGTGGCAATACTCACTTCTTCGACGCCGATTTTCCGACAAGCCTCCAAAAAGTTGTCGACGTTTCGTCTGCATCTCGCCATCGTGAGCTTGGGCTAAAACAAACAAGGCGTTCATTGTATAAAAAAGTTCAAGTGTTAAAATTTAGACGTTTCGAAATATTTTGTTTTTAATTTTTTCATTATATTGAGCCGTAGAAGGTAAATCAGGAAAACACGCTAAACAAAGCTTATTGGAGAAAAACTGATAATAGGAGCGCTATTTGACTCCAAGAAAATTTTACATTACGGCGTGCTATTTTATACAAATCCCACAGACAATGTTTGTTTCGACTTTTAGAAAAAAGTGTCTGATTTTGATATATATATTAATATGAGATTATATGAGTTTTTTTTCACCTGAGCAGCGGAAGGAACGTGTACGGAAGCAACAGATCGAGGCCTCACGTGGTTCGCGAGGTGGCAGAGAACCACACCATCGGCCAACACTGGCGCCAGCTGGGTCGGTAGCGACAGCTTAAGGCGGCTCTCGATTATCTGGAAATGAACACGTGAGCTTATGTTGATGTTTACAATATTTCTGTATAATTGACAGAAAAATGCGACCAAACGGGAGATGAATTGAAGGCATTAGTGACCTTTAGCTAATAGAGGTACGTATATGTGCATCAAAGTATTTGTATCAGCTTCGCCTACGTTTTGTTTGCAAAAATGAACAGCGGAAGTTTCATTTTTGCATACAATAAGTTGATAGATAGATAAACTCATTTATTTGCTGCTATAACGCACATACACACATTATAAAAATTAACAGGCGTTTTTTAAACCTACTTTAGTTCAAACATCTTTTACCCCTTTCCCTGTTTTCAATATGTGACATAGAAAAAACGCACACATCATAAAATAACAGGCATTTTTTACACTTATTTTAGTCAAAACATTTTTTGTCTCTTTTCCATCTTTTCAATATTTGACATAGAAAAAACGAGACCACATTTTAACTAAAGAGCTTTAGCAAACGTTTGTTAATTTTATGAATATGGTAGAAACGTTCGGTACTTGTGTATTAGAGACACAAAATAAGCATAAGAGATTGGCTGGACGATTTGTTTGTTTGAATAATAAACAAACGTCGTGTAAGGCACTCGACGTTCTACGGTATATTTATTCACCGTGTTAAATACACACACCAACTGTTCTCCCGGCCATTTGGACAGCTCAATTGTTAATCCTAAAACAATAATCAATTTAATGTCATTCAACTCACCATCCCCAGATTCAGTAACTCCGTGATCATGTTTTAAAAGAAAGTTAAGTATTTTTTTCTAATTGCGTTTTTGTCAGGCCCCTTCTTGTTTCGAGCCGTACATTTTGGTTAGGTACTTGCTACTCTTACTTCTTGTTTAAGTCTGAATAACTATAATTTGTGGTACTTTCGATATATATTTGACGGCAAGTTTTGCATAACCCTAGCTATAAAATCAGTCAACTCCACCGTTCTCAACTGAAGCAGCAGATGCTCTTCTGTCTGCTTATCGAACTACCTCTTCTTGGTTTTTTTGCCATCGACAGGCAAATTAAACAAAACTAACCAATCTAGCGATGAGTGGAGGAACTACTTGTTGTCCGTAGCGCCATCTTTTATTTGCCAGGTAAATCAAAAACCCCGACTATCAAGCGCTAACCCTAACAACTTTTAAACAGCTGAATCGATTTTTATCAATCATAACAGAACCACCGCAAGGGAACTTGCTTTCACGTTACAAATCCACACAGAAATCGGTCCCTCCGTTCGAGAGCTACGATGCCACAGAGAGACACACAGACAGTCTTTAGCATCAAGCTAATCATCATCTTTCTTATTGCAGTGGGTTAAAAACTAAATTTGTCCGGCGCTGCGTCCTTGTTCCATGCCAACTTGCCGAGCGATTACAAAACCGCACCTTAGTACTTTGCAACTTACAATTTATCTAATAAAGCAACTCACCGTCCTCAACTGAAGCAACAAATCCTCTTCCTCCTTCTGCTTATCGAACTCCCTCTTCATGGTAAAGCTGAGCTTGTCCGTTGCCGCGTCCTTGTTCCACGCCATCTTGCCGGGCGGCTTCGGCGCCGCACCTTTTAAATACGACACAGACGTCGTTAGCAACTTGGCATCGCCGTTCACCCTCGGTATACTCGACCTCCCTATACTGTTGTACCCTAAAGTATTAGTCGGCGATTTGGTCGGAGAAGTCGGTTTTATGTACATATCGCTGCCGTTGACACGATTGTAGTCGACATTCCCGTTGACTGTTGAGTATATTTTGTTGACATTCCTAGATGGCACCACTTTCTGTACTGGTCTTTTGTTTTGTTCCTCTTTCTCTGTGTTCCCGTTCTGTTGGAATCTTCTAGGGGTCGAGTGTAGGAGGGGGGAGTTTGGCACTTGAGATGAGTTAGGGGATGAGGTAGAAATAGTGGAATTGGAAGATAAGGATCGGTTATAAGGGGATACGTTACTGTAGCCGTTCACGGGTGAGTGGGGTGAGGAGTGCGGGTGGACGGGGCTTTGGTTCTGTGACTGTGGAGAGCTGTCCAACTCGGGGGAGGATTGGTCCGTGCGGGGGCGGTAAATGTCTGCTTGTCGCTGCTGTCTTAAGGCTTCTTTGTATTGTCTGGAAAATGTTAAATAGAGAGTTATTATCAGTTCGGAAATAATGTTGAGAAACTTTGATACCGCTTAGATTGTATTGTCATTTAAAATAAATAAAATCTTAAGAGTTACAGCGGATCTTATACTTCGATTAAGTGTAAATGCAGTGCTTATTATATATCGACATTAAGCCTAAATCATGAGTCAGTTTGTGTTTCCAATTAATTGTGACTAGGTATATTTGTTACTGTTGTAACATACCTATTAGGTATGTATTAAGTGTGATATGCGTGAAGTTACTATTATTAAATAGTTATTATGAATCACTTAAAGCTTATTATTAGATATTGTCGCGAACGAGATAGATGCAGAATATTTGCGAACAAGTACCGTATGAAAAAACGTCAGAATTATATTAACAGTATCAATCTAAATGAGATTATCTGCAGCCTAATGTGCCATTTAATCAAATCACGAACATACACTGTGAAACGGTGCAATTAGTAGGTACACGACACGCAAAATGGATATTAGCGAGTTAGAATAGATAGTTCATATAAGATTTTCTCACATTAGTGTTGTTTAGTCCATTAATCATATTGTAGTTCAACAGAATACTGATAATTAAGATATAAAGTCAGATCCATCATAGTTAAATTTGAAACTTTAAAAAAAAATATTAGCCTAACTTTTAGCTTTGGATTAACAACCTTTTTCACAAAATTTTATGTCTTCCTCCACTTCAAAAGGTATTAGAATTTATATATTCCATTGTCACATTTCTAATGGAGACATTAAAATTTATAGTCCATTGTCATATCTAAGAACAGTGCATCTGCGAGTGTATATTATTTCCAGGTAAATCTTAAACATTTACGAAAAAGTTAGTCGGCTCCTTTTCAATTTAAATTTACAAAGTTCCTACCCCTCAGGCTAAAAACGACAAAACTTTTTTTTTAAACTTATTATTTACTAATCTAACATCGGAAATATATTGTGACACTTCTTGTAGAATCGAAATGGTGGTACTTTATCAGCAGCGAAACCGCCGATTTATGTCGAGTTGACCATTTAAATCGATCAAAACCAGATCGGCCCTTCCCAATATATTACGTAAGTAAACAATACATACGTTTACAATATTCACGATGAATTTGTCACGAGAGTTTCATCAAATTATTTTAGATAATCTTTTACCAGTATTATGTGGTCACATCGATCGCTTTGTCGAATGCTTAAGAATTCCCTTACCCTAGACTTTTCCATACAAACGTAGTCTACGTTTAATTTTAAACTGGTTTCCTACACTAAAATTATGAACTGGAAAGAAAATATAACGATTTAGAAGTTTCCCATAGCATGCCTATACCCATCGTCACGGCTACCCATCGCCATATAAACGTAATTATTACCCTTCCGTCCTCACTAGATGGCGCAGTAGGTATCGATTAAAACCACGGAAAACATTAAAATCTTTTATTACCATTATTTGAACAAAGTAATACTCTAACTTATTAAATATGATTTTTATGAGCTGCAATAAATATTTTTAAAGCACTTTCTTTGTCTATTTCACGAAATTCAGAAATATTTGTCTAAAAGCACAATTTTTGGTTTTTAATTATGTCACTAGATGGCACTTTGTGTGCTTTAAGGTTTTATGTGGGATTATATTGATGGCAGCACCGTCTTTACTATAAAGCGTAAGTACCAACTCGTCCGTAAGAATAGATTATACAAATGATACCTACCTATTATAATATCTTGTAATAATGTACCTCAGAGTAAAATATACTACCTGATAGGACAGCATTAACAATGGCCAAAAGTGTATTATCATAGATACTCAGGACCTTATGCCTAAACATTTGTTTTCTCGCTAACGCCATCTAGTGACGAACTTTTAAACACTTACTATATGCTTTCGCGGCTTTGGCTAGTCCTGTGTGCTGCCATCTCTGCGAGTTGCTGGAACTAGAAACGCCTACTCAATTTGCCTACTTAAGGCCGGTCCAAAAGTTTCTATGACGTTGGGTATCTGTTACGTTAGTAATTATATTATCTTTGCCATCGTCATATAAACATTATTATTTCTTTTCCTTGTAACTAGATGGCGCTTTAAGGTAAAAATTAAAACATAAAAATCTTTTATAACTATTATTTAAATATAGAAGTACTCTAATTAGTTAAATAAGACTTATATGAAGTGCAATATATTTTTTAAAAGTATATTCAACAATTTCTTCATCATCTTTTTGGCTAGGCGTGTGTGCTGCCATCTCTGAGAGGCCACCCTGCAACTCCCGTTTTGCGTGCTTACGGGCTCCAATCGTTTCTATGGCGTTGGGTATCTGTTACGTTAGTAATTATATTATCTTTGCCCATAGTGATTTCCCATAGTCAAAAAAGATAAAACATACTATACTCTATTTCAAGTTCATATTTTTACTGTAGGAAACCATTACCTTAGATTACCCTAGATAATTGCAATATCTTTGAAATCAAAAAAATTGCCGAAATCGGGCATGTCGTTTTGAAATAAAACGTAGACTACGTTTGTATGGAAAATTGTATTTTGGTCTAGGGTAAGGGGACTCTTAAAGTCATTATACTTTTGCAATCGCTTTGTCGAATGCCTCATTCATTACATTTTTGCACTGCCTTGTTTGCGTTACTTTACCCCAACGCCAAGCCTAGTAAAAATAATACAACTTTGACCAATTTATTTGCCAATGTCGCGCGGCCGTTTTGCAACTAAAGTGGTCAATGGCACTCAAAAGGTTAAGGTCTTTAATAGTACATAAATAAGGCACTAACACACAGAAACGAACGAACTAGAAGTTTTTCTCTTAATTTTTTGTCTGAGAAAAAATGACACCTAAAAAATTCAACGTCAACAGAGTCGTGATCAGTTAGCAAAAAAGTATTACATGACTTCGTAACTTTATTGCACAATAAGTACAACTTAGTTCTTATCGGACATCGGCCAATTAGCCTTTTGTTATGATTGTTCTCCTAATGAACCGTAACGTAAAGCGTTCTTAAAGCTTATTCAGAGATAGCCATCAAATTAGTATTGTGAAAGCCATGCCCAAACTACATTATTAGTATGTCGCAGAAGTAATAAAGTAATTAATATGTAGCATTTATAGTTTATATGTAGGAATAAATCTTATACCTTTAAACGAGCAATTCTTGTATAATTTATATATTTATAAATTTCTGTGATCTCGAAAACGGCTCTAACGATTTCGCTGAAAATTGGTATATGGTAAACAATCGATCTAGATAAGTCTTATGTTTGGGAAAACGCGTGTTTTCGAGTTTTCATTCGGTTTTCTTTCTACGCATGATATGGTCGCTAATTTCGTTGCGTTTGCCGCCGTCCGCTTAGCTCAGCGGTTAAGGATGCTGACCGCTAGAAAGAGTGTTACGGGTTCGAATCCCACTCGGTGATTAACTTTTGTTTTTTTTATGTTTAAGTTTATATATAATTTTTTATTTTGTACTGTTTTTAGACAAGTTTAAAAAAATGTAGTTAATGTTTAAGATGTAACCGACCGAGCAAAGCTCGGTCACCCAGGTACTTACAAAATTAAGAACGTACCGTTCCATCTACGAACGTTGTACGTATATACCTTCTCATCTTAAAAATCTCACACAAAATGAGCGAGCGCTGCTCGGCATATAAGTTTCTCATAAAATATTTTTGAGAAAAGTTATTCAATTAATGTCGACAGAACTTGTTGTTGTTTTTCGTGTGTGACGCCTTTAGGCAAATATCTCAAGTTGTCTAAAGGCATCTGGCATAGCTTGACGACTGCCATGCAAATAACAATCGGGACCAGTATCATAGAGGACGGAGGATTTGTATGCCATTTGTATTCATCCATGTAAGTGCGACCCTATTACGGAGTTGCTTCACATACGCAAGCGCAAGACTAGGTGAAAACCTTTGTATAGTTGTTATCAAGATTCATAGATTCATCTATCACCTTTTAAAATCAGTTAAAACACAATCTAAGCGTTACCAAAGCGTTAGGTCACCAAATCGAGTGCATTAGGTGGATGTAGTGCGAATGAATGAATGTACCTGTAGGTTTGTTGATGGGCTAGTTTACTCTTATCATCGCCATTGGAAAAGTTCCCATCGGGTGATATACGGAGGCTGAAAGGGACAACACCGGGGTTAATAAAACAGGAGAAATAAAAACATGAGGGGAGATGATCACGAGAAGGGGTCCCTCTTTACCTCTGTAGCGGCCAATGCAAAAGAAAGTTCAAATAAATATTAAGCGCTAGAATACACTACGAAATAATTGTAAGGTTCGCTCGCTTAGATACTGTCATCATTTTATTTATTACTGGGCTGGTTTCATAGCTATGCGGGAGATCCGTACGGGCTCCCAAAGACATGCGTGAGGCGTTAGAACGTTTCACAGCTACGCGGATCGTACCGTACGGAACACGCTCCGTGTAGGGCACCACCCGCTCAATCGTACCAAACTCTCGTTTTACGACATTGCGGGCGATTTACGCACGGGTCGTCCGTATTACCGCCAAACCGTAAGGGTCTCCCACACAGCTGTGAAACCAGCCATGTTATATATCATAACTTAGCGGCAAGATTTATAAATTGCAAATTATATTAATATATATACATTTTCGAAAGCATCATATTGACGTTATTATTTAGTCTCTACATTGACAATGTCTAAGCGAGCTGACTATATTGCTATAGGGAAAACTAAGTATCTACTACTAATATAGAACATGTATCTACTGTTATATAATTTTGCGGTTTGCCCTTTTAACTTATAAATATATGAGGAATTGTTTATATTATCTAATACCTTGCTATACTATCAGGTTTTATTAAAATATTGTAATACTTATTAGGTATATAAATACCAGTCCTAAATTCTCAACATCTCTCTATATCTACATTCAGCTTGAGCAAACCTAACCATTTGACATCAGTTATATATAATATACTCTACAGAATCTAATCCAAATGTCAAGATTCTAATCTACTATCATCAATCAATCTGCGTGATTTTTCCCTATACATATTTTTATTTATATCATCCTATTATCACTCGGAGTGAGAGATCACAATGTTATTTCACTTAATATCTTAATTATTTTTTTTATTTTAAATAATTTTGATTCCTTTTTCCACCTTCTCCACCATGCGGCCCTGAGCTCTGTCTGCTGAGAGCCGCAAAACCCAAAATGCTCTGTCTGTCCCATTAGGGATAAAAGCGTAGAATAGCATGTATGTATCTATATAAAAAAAAGTGAACTCTACAAGACTGCTTATACTGCACTTGATGAATTATTATTTCAAACTAAATTTATAAAATTCTATAATGTAATTATTTAAATAAATATATTTGTTAATAAGGTCTAACGAAATAAACTGAAACTATTTTAAGGGTGAATTCAGTCCGTGGTAGTGAACAACTTTTTCAAAGGAACATATGACGAAATATAAAAATTAATTTGGACTTTCCATACAAACTCGGATCGGCCGATTGGTCAACTTATATGGGAGGTCAAAAATTACATTCAATATTTCGATACGGAAAAGTTACTCAGTGTCGTGGACTTTATTCACCATTAAAATAGTTTCAGTATATTTGTTAGACCTTATATACAAATATTGTATTCGAAACCAAATTTTTTAAATTTTACTAAATTAACATTATAAAATTTTACAAAATTTGGTTTCAAATAATAATTCGGAACAACTAAGTATATTGAAACATCTGTATCTTGTACCCATTGTTCCCAAATAAAATTAAATTATTGATTAGAATGACCAATTATGATACAACCAAGAACCCATTATAAAACCCTATCGTGTTTCTACTAGTCTTGCAGATATTATCTTCAATACATACCCGGTGAGGATCGGCGTGAGAGGCGCCAGCGGAGTCTCACTGGACAGCGACTGCGCCCGCGACAGCGCGGCCCCCGGCGACAACGTAGACGGCGTGCTCGGTGTTGAGCGCCCAGAGCCTCCCCCGCCGCCCGCTTCGCCGCCTGCTGGGAAAAGGTTGGATGAAACATTTCCATATCTTTAATTGGCTCTATTATTGCTATATTTTCTGTTTTTATTGTAATTACTTGTAGCTGTTGGTCTCTCCATGTAAATAAAATAAAAAAATATATCTTTCAGCCTGCCCTATTCTTGGACCCTGTATGAGCTTAGAGTATCGAGGCCACAATCATCATTAACAGGTCTTTTAACCGTTTTCAAAAAAAGGAGGAAGTTATCAAATGGCG
This sequence comes from Acrobasis consociella, assembly GCA_963555685.1. NCBI lineage: Eukaryota > Metazoa > Arthropoda > Insecta > Lepidoptera > Pyralidae > Acrobasis > Acrobasis consociella. Next base: position 5,756,476 of record OY743106.1, read on the forward strand.
ACCTCCATGGAGTAGTGGTTACCATGCTAGTTTGCCACCCAGAGGTTCCGGGTTCGATCCCCGGTCAGGGCCAGTTGTAAAATGGCCTTTTTCAAATCGTCCTGGGTCTTAGATGTTTATCTATACACGTATTTGTCATAAAGTACAGTATCGTTGAATAAGTATCCCATAACACAAGTCTCGAACTTACTTTGGGGCTAGCTCAATCTGTGTGTTCATGATTTGTCCCTATATAAAAAAAAGTCGCGTTATTTTGTTTCTTTTTTATGTATGTTCACCGATTATTTGAAGACGCCTGGACCGATATGGAAAATTATTTTTGTTTGAAAACTTGTCCCATAGAAATTTTATCAAAATCCGTTGTGTAGTTTGGGGACGAAGTTGGTTTTTAGATTCAGTCAATATTTCGGGCGATTCCTGAACTTCTCGTGTACTCACCTTCGTTAGACCATCTCTTATCAACTCCATCGGTGCTGTATCCACTATCGACCACATGCCTCGGCTTATGCCTCAAGCAGTCTATCGTGGCGTTTCCCGACGTGATCTGATGAGCAGTCTGAGGTGGACTGCCGATGTATGAGCTGTGTTTAGCGGTCCTCTTGGTCTCTTCGACCCGTCTGTGCGCTGGTAAGGAATCCTTGTTGGCCATGTTTTCGAGGTATTTGAATATGTGCACGCGCCCGCGCATGCATATCTGTAACAAACATACAATGGATATAGTTTGATACCTAGGGAAGGATAAAGGATTAGTTTTTATGCCGAAATTCACATTGGGAGCGAATCCCACGGGCACAGCTAGTTGTTAATAAAATAAAATTAAGCATACATTAAAAACAATGTATATTGTTATACCTATCAATGACGGTTTGTCGGCCTCCGTGACGTAGGGGTCACCATGAAAAACACCAGAGGTTCCGGGTTCAATCCCCGGTCAAGTTGGAAAGTGGCCTTTTTCGAATTGACCTGGGTCTTTGATGTTTGTCTATATATGCAAGGGTTACAAAAAATATAGTATCGTTGAGTTTGTATACCGTAACACAAGTCTTCAACTTACTTTGGGGCCTAGCTCAGTCTGCGTGATTTTTCTCTATATATTTATTTATTTATTATGAAATCGGTCCAAAGAAATAATGTCAACCACTGAATAAAGCATCTTTTATTCAAAGAAAATCTTAAGAAACCTATAGGATTATTTTTTCCTGCGTGCCTCTGTATAAATAATTCTGCGAGCATAAACTAGATGGCGTTGTCAAAAAATTTAAACGCGATATGGTTTGTTTTTCGAGATACAGGCAGTCAAAGTGCGAATGTCCTAGTTAAGGTGATTGCGAACCTTGGCCGTCCATACATTTTGTTTTACAGCAATTCTCTTAATGTGGATAGTGTTTCTCATATTACAATCGATTTTCCAATTTTCATGAAGTTGTAGTGCTCGCCTTTAAAATCTGTCATAATAATTTACAGTACTTTACAAGAAAAACGATATTTAAAACAAGACAAAAATTAACATTTCTAACAATGTGTGCGTAATAAATAGAATTCATTTTGCGGTGACATCTAGCAGATTTATTACAAACTACTGCATTTGTCTAATTTGACAGCTCAATGCTTGCAACGACATACTTGGACATCATCTAGATGGCGCTGTAATAAAAATATCTAAATGTACCTAGTAATAAGTCAGAAGACTTAGCTCAAACAGAATGAACGTTGCCGTCCCGCTAGCAGCGGGCAACGCGCAAAATGTAGTAGGTACATAGCGGCACGAGACGGCAACGTTGTTTGCTTTTGAAACCGAATGCATTTCTCTCCAAGTCTCCACAATATTTCTAATTTCTACGATATGAGTTCGTTCTGAAACTGAAACAAATATTTTTTACAAAACATATATTAATTAAAAAAAATAATTATTGGTATATACTTAGTAGGTAAACATGTACCTATTAATGAACAAAAAATAAGTATTTATAATTTATGTTTTGAAAATAATAGTAAAATACCGAAAAATTATTCTTTACTTTTTATTTAGAATTTCACAATAAACCTACGAACTTCTGAACGTGACTTATCTAATCTACTTGCTTTAGTCCCATATCTCTGAATCTACTACATGAACAATCAAATTAGCAAAACCTGGACCTGGACATAGTTCATAAATTCGTTGTTTAAATTATTTTATGGGATATTTATATATATATATATTTTTTACTTAACCTGTACTGTCCCACTGCTGGGCAAAGGTCTCCCATATTTATATTAAATATCAAATATTCATTGGATATCTATACATATCTATACATATAATAAAACAGTAAAAAAAAGTGTGTCTGTACATTAAATATATTTCCAAAAAAAATATTGGGGGCGATGGAGACGTTGTAATAGAGTAAGAATTCAAAAAAAAATGTCTGTCTGTTTGTCTGTATGTTTGTATGTCTGTTTGTCTGTTTGTCTGTTTGTACACGCTAATCTCCAGAAATACTGGACGGATTCGAACGAAACTTTTTTTGTTATATAGGTATTAAGCCTGGGCAACATATAGGGTATAAATGATTTTGGGAAATGGAACGCCTGATGCAGAACCATAATGGTCCAGCTAAACTATAGAGATATAAAAATGCCGCCTTAGTAAAAGTTGTTCAGCCTGATGAGCATTTTCCAGAGACATAAAGTCCACGCGAACGAAGTCGCGGGCTTCGGCTAGTATTATATAAAAATCTGCGATCGTACCTATCTTCTCTGTATTTATGTTCACGCCAAAGAAGTATTACTTCTATCTAACGCGTGTAGATTGTACATAAGTACACGCCATCGAGTACACACACTCTTTTTTTAGGGTTCCGTACCCAAAGGATAAAAACGGGTCCCTATTACTAAGACTTCGCCGTCTGTCCGTCTGTCTGTCACCAGGCTGTATCGCAAGAACCGCGATAGCTAGATAGTTGAAATTTTATAATAACAACAAATACTAAAAACAAAACAAAATAAAATAAATATGGGACGCTCCCATACAACAAATGCGATTTTTTATTGATAATGGTACGGAACCCGCATTAGTGTTAGTATAGTGCGCGAATCCGATTCGCACTTGGCCGGTTTTTTTGATTGCAGGTTTGAAACGATATACCGATTTGACATAAGTTGAAATCATTTGAATATTTAATACTAGCTAAAGCCCGCGACTTCGTTCGCGTGGACTTTATGTCTCTGGAAAATGCTCATCAGGCTGAACAACTTTTACTAAGGCGGCATTTTTAAATCTCTTATAGTTTAGCTGGACCATTAGGGTTCTGCATCAGGCGTTCCATTTTCCAAAATCATTTATACCCTATATGTTGCCCAAGCTTAACAGCTATATAACAAAAAAAGTTTCATTCGAATCAAACAGACAAACAGACAAACAGACAAACAGACATACAGACAAACAGACAAACAGACAGACATTTTTTTTTAAATTCTTACTCTATTACTACGTCTCCATCGCCCCCAATATTTTTTTTGGAAATATATTTAATGTACAGACACAGTTTTTTTACTATTTTATTATATGTATAGATAATTTATTATAGGCAAGTTGTATCTAGTTGAGATTCGTTTACGTCGCCTGGGTGTCTGATAGTGGTGACACGCTACATGTAAGTATACACATTTCAGTGGTCGCCGCTGTATAAAACCGGCTGTTTAGTTAAAATTACATAAAGCGGCGAGTAAAAATGCCTTCATCCACGGCGGTGCAAGAAAAGTACGGATGTCACGGATGACGTTTTTGCCAGGACTTCTTGTCTGCGTGGTCGAACGACTCGTGATATTTTGTAATATTGTTATTTGTACGATAATATACGTGATTCAACATTTCATATTAGAATCTGTTTCAAAATGTTTTCCTAAGTTGCAACTTGTCGCCACGTTTGAAACAAGTCTCGAACTTGTTTTGGGTTTGATTGATTTAAAAGTCTGTGTGATTTGTCCGTATATATTTTTGTATAGATTTATATTTAAAATTTATTTCAGGTCTATTTATTTCTCAGTAATAAATATTAAACTTCAATAAAAAGAAAATTCAACAATGTGTACGATTTGGTTTTATTATAGAAATAGAATAGAAATAGAAAATCTTAATAATCTATTAAAAAATACAATGCATGTACAATGACGACGTTTGTTGCGCGGTGGTTTTTCCTTCCACCAAATGGTCTAAACTCTAAACGAGTGCCCCGACACAAGGCTTGATTAGCTATCAGAGTCAAAGCTGTGGTTGACAAATATGCAATCTGAGATCATTTTTTTGTGTTTAAAATGATTTTCGGCTGTTTGAAATAATAACTGAAAATATGCGCTATCCAGTTTTTTTTAATAGTGCCATCTAGTGGCGATACTCAAATCTATAACCATAGTCTATAACAATGCTTTACGCCATCTTCATGCTTTTTTAAGCTCCTGTCGTAGTGTGAGTGAGTGTAGAGATACGAGACAAAATGACAGATTTTATTTTGGAGCATTTTTCTGAATACATTGACTGAAGAACAATAGTATGCCATTAAATAAATAAAAGAGTATGTTACAGGCTCGCCGATCAAAAATGTTTGCCTACCAGTAATCCATTACACAAGAATTTTAAAAAAACCTGAAAATATTGAAATCAACGCCATCTAGCGAAAAAAGTTTAATGAAGAGCCCTTTGCATTCACCTTAATTGAAACCACTCAAATGGGTGTAGAAGAATACCAGAAAAATCTGAAAACACTTTTTGAAGGGTGAGCTTTATGAGAGTAAGGCAGCCCACTAAAATCACCCATATCTGCATTATATATATATTTTAATATATTACATACACACTTTTAGTTACATAAATGATTAAATGTCATCATATGTATATGTCACCGATAAATAGCAAGAATCGTAAGTTGATCAATTTTCTAGTTAGTTGATTAACTGACGAAAAATAACAAACGTTAGTAGAAATGTATTATTTAACGCAGTGCATTTTAGCTAATTGGTCAACTTACAGTACCTGGCAGTAATTTAATAATTTACGATTGTGCCACAAGTAAAATCATCCACTAACGGGCCAATCGTTGCTCAGTGTACTATTTAACGGTATACTATTACCATTCACATAATACACTGTTCTCTGATTGGTCGAGGGCATTTTATAATCATTTGGCTAGTGTTTATTCATAGAGTTAACAAACACTTAGATATGTTATTTTAATACCGATGATGAGATGTGAAAGATCATGTATATATTTTTTATATTTTATATTTATTCTTATTTAGCCATATCGTTTTATGACTTAGTATAATAAAAGGAAAAATATTTTAAATAACAAAAGATATTTGAGCTCAGATATTAATTATCACTTATTAACCTAATAAGTATTATAGTTAGTTTAATCAGTAAGGACAATCAGTCTGAATATCTATTATTTGTACTTATTCGTATTTCACTTATTTATTACTACATGTTAATTTTTAACCAATCAACGTACACCTCGCCTTCGTCGGATGATCTTACGACAAGGCGCCGTAAATTAATCAATTTACTAAAATACATACGTTAAATAATACATTTTAACTGCTGTTTATTATTTTTCGGGAGTTGATCAACTACCTTGAAAATTGATCAACTTACGAGTCTTGTTATTTTCCGGTGACATATATACGAAATTCATATCATATACATACGTATTATTCATATTATGAATAATACGTATGTATGAGTATTGTATATGTGTGTTAATAATGTCATCATCATCATCACCATCAGGTCTTTTTAATCTCCACTGCAGGAGCACAACCCTCTCTGTACTACTAGAGCCATACTTGGCCAGAGCAATCAGAGGACTTAGCCTACACTCTCCACGCTGGGCAGACGTGTTGGAGAGGTCCTAGTGATGTTTATAAGCTTTGTTTAGCTTGTATTTCCTAAGTCGCCTTTTACGACATCCACGGGAAGAGGAGTGGTCCTATTCTACCCTGCCGGAAACCACACGCCGAATGGCCACACGGAAAATGTTTATAATATAGTGTATCTCTAAGCGCCTATCGCTCATTATATCTGATGACTGGTAGAGAATGCATTAGCATTAATTCCACCTTTTGAACCATTTTTAATAAAATTAATAAATAAATAACATAAACGCGTTCACCCAGACCTAATAACATTGAAGATAGATAAACGTAATGTATTATACAAAAAACAAGGCCCATATATTGTAAGTGAGTGATATCATCAACACGTCCTGTCGTTCATTGCGTTGGGGAAGTCACTAAGCAGGTGAAGGTTAGCATGTTGTGATGATAAGCTAGTTATATTACTAGTATTTTAAAGGTCTCTTACTTGCTATGACAGCACGAGAAAATAAACGGTAGAATACCAATTATTAATGGAGCGAGCGAATCGATTGAAGTTCTCAGTCTCGTTCAAAAATAACTTGAATTCTTTGATCGAAACTTCATGAACTGATAAAGCGAATAAAGAAGAATTGATTTTTGAAGTCAAATCGGACTAGCATGTTCGTTCACAGTTGGGTTGAGTTAGTCTCGAATGGTCTTTATTTATTTATTTATTTATTTATAACGGAATAACAAACAGTTACAAAATACAGTGTAATGTTACCGATCTTACAGGCTAAACAGATTTCGTAATTTTGTAACCAACAACGTTATTCACAGATTGTACATTAACATATTATTAAAAAAAATTGCATCTAGAGAGCTAAGAATATTAAAAATATATAATTAAGAAAGTGTTCTAAATAAGATTTAAAAAAAATACAATGTTAATTACAAATTACAGAAATAGTGATACAATATTTTGTATCACTATTTCTGTAATTTGTAATTAACATAATACAAATTACAGAAATAGTGAAACAATATTTTGTATCACTATTTCTGTTATTTGTAATTAACATACATATTATTTCTTCCACTCGTAATCTATTGATTACGAGTGGAAGAAATAATATGTAAGATAAGTTATATGAAAATATATGATACTGAAAATAATATAATATCACAGAGTACTATATACTAGATAATATCCTACGAAGAGTGCATGTCATGCTCAGAAAGTGACAGGTGGAGCATCTTTTTATGTATTGAGCAAGAAAACAAATCAATACTCTCAAACAATTTGTTGTAAGACTTAACCATACGATACATGGGAGAACGATGGCCTGAGTTGTTGTGACAAGGGGCCACTGCAAATAGCGGCAATCTTAAACGCAAGTAGTCTATGTAGCAACTCGTCTAAAACGCTTATTGTCTCAATCGCATGTCGTCATAATAGGAAGTAGTCTCAAATTCAATTCGTCCAAAAATGAGGTGGTACTTACAGATTTAAAGAAGACAATAATATTGGACAAACTTAATCTGTTGTAACAAAATGGAGAGTAAACTAGACCGCAAGAAATCCATTAAATAAACGACCCATTTTATTTTGATACCTAATACATACAAACGTTTACAAACCGTGGTGGGTGGGGAGACGAGGGGATTGTTGTCCAAGTTCAGTGTGATGAGTGTGGTCATGTTGCGAAGCTCCAACGGCAACGAAGAGATACAATTACAGCTCACATCCAGATGTTCCAGCCGCAGGTATGTGATTTCTGAAAGTATAACATGATTGTTGAATTACATCAGCAATCTCCTGCATTACTTAAAACAAGTAAATATACATTGATTTATATTAGGTATTGTTTTAGAATAAATGCCTTTACCATTAAATATACATTTATTTACATTAGGTTTACTGTTTGAAAAATAAATGCCTTTGCCATAGTGGTACGAGCTATCAGGCTATTGAACTATTGAGCCTGATCTATTTAAAATAACATTGTTTAAATCGGCCAGTTATTGTAGGTATTTACTATCAATACAATACAATAACTCTTTTTGCACAAAATAAATCATTTTTAAAACTCGCAAATGCGCAAAAGACTGCTTCAACATTGTTTATTATAAGTATTTATTTTTAAAAAGACAATAATAATATAATAGAGCCCTTCTGGCGAGTCGGCGATCAATACTGTGAAAGTGAGTTTCTTTTGGCGTTTCTTCTCAGCAGTGGTCGTTGTGAAACGCTGGTATTGGTAGCTTTTCTTAAAAAATAAATTAAATGTTAATACACACTACACGTAATGTAAATTATACTTATTAACGTGTAAAAGTGCCTGTAAAGGTCTAATTACTGAATAAACATTTCAATCTTTGAATCTTGGTATGAGCTATCAGGCTATCACACTGTTAAGCCTGATGAATTTAAAATAACATTGTTCAAATCATTAATGTTAACAATTGTCGGCCTGTTATCGGAGGTATTTACTATCAATACAATACAATAACCCATATTGCACAAAATAAATTATCCTTACGCGCGGCGCCTTAAATACTCAACGAATGGTATCAAATACTCACGTAAGGGCAGCAATCCCAGCTGATTATTGCTCAAATCTAGGGACCGTAGGCCAGCGCAGTCCCCCAAGGTCATGGGAACCTGCGTCAGCCTGTTATTGGAGGTGTCCAACTCTGCCAGGGTAGACATCTTGCCGATCTCCTTCGGCAGCGTCGACAGCATATTGTCTTGCAGCAGAAGCACTTGTAGCGGCATTTGGCATACTTCCCGAGGTAACTCCGTCAGCTGATTTGAACTGTCAAAAAGAAAAATAGAAGTTGAGAAGATAAGTTGGGATTCCACGAGACGACACATAAGACGGAGACCTAGGATTAAGAATGATGAATGACACAAACATGACATGACATACGATAATCACAGATTGCATTAGACAGATGGCCTTGCATAGATATGGGCGATATCTGTTCTATTTATCTGCCCAAGAGTGGGATAAAAGTTTGTGTTCCACCGTGATTATTTTTTCTATTCCCAGTTCCTATTAACGAATAGCTACGTTTATCACGCATTTCTACAGACATCCAACTGTTTTGTAACATAACGGTTTTTACAGATGCAGGCCCATGTATGATCGTATTTCAACTCTTCCAGGGTCAATAAACTCATACTGATGTTTAAAGTTTAAAGTGTTTTAACTAATATTTGTGCTCAAAGAGTCAATGTACGAAGGCGTAAACAAATGCATCCAATCAATAGGACTACTGAGCCTATTTCTGATAGACCTACTTTCGCGTAAGATCGCGTAATTAGATCGGTCGAAACATAAATCGCTCGCCGCTTAACCTAATAGCGCGTGAGTCGGTGCCAAGAAAACTTGTAAACATTGGTGTTAATTTGTTCAACCCACAGGGCTTCCTGCTTTATGCACTGGAAGGACGTAAAGATGCTTTCACGTTTTATGCATGGGCATAGTGCCGCGTACTAGAGCAGAGATAATTGGAAATTACTTTTAACCGCTTCTGTATTCATAAAACGAAACGCGCCCACCCGCGACGAGAAATCTGCCGCGCAATTTAAGAACGCAGTAAGTACCACTTACTGCGTTTATGGTGGTTTTAGATATATGAGATGCTGACATTACGATCTACAAGAATCAAAGACCCGTTTTTTTCTATCTTGCTTAGAAAGGGAAATACGTATTATCATAAATGCAGTGAAGAGCAGATTTTAGTTTCAATTGCATATCATAACAGCAGTAAGAGGACTTACTTTTTTAGTATTATGTAGAAACATATAGAAGTGACAATAGTAACACAACAATAGTGCAGTATTTACCAATAACGTCATTTTTAATATGCTTCCATGGTAAAAGCGAATGATTCTCACATAATATTAATGCGGCAACTACAATCATACCGCATTTATTGAAAAGCTCGTCGGAATTTTGCTTAGGTTTAACATGTCATATACGCAGCAACTGACAACTACTAGCAGATATGGCGTCGGAAACATGATGCTCAAAATGTTAAATCTCAAATAAGTAAGTTATATTTTTAAACTAACCGAAGCCCGTGACTTCGATCGCGTGGACTTTATGTCTCTGGCAAATGTTCATCAGGCTGAACAACTTTTATTAAGGCGTCATTTTTAGGGTTCCGTAACCAAAGGGTAAAAAAGGGACCCTATTGCTAAGACTTCGTCTGTCCGTCTGTCTGTCACCAGAATGTATCTCAAGAACCGCGATAGCTACATAGTTGAAATATTTACAAATTATGTATTTCTTTGCCGCTATAACAAATATACTAAAAACAAAATAAAATAAATATTTATACAACAAACGCGATTTTTTATAGATACTGGTACGGAACCCTTAGTGCGCGAATCCGATTCGCACTTAGCCAGTTATTATATTTCTTATAGTTTAGATAGACCATTATAGTTCTGCATCAGGTATTCAGTTTTTCAAAATCATTTATACCCTATATGTTGCCCAGGCTTAACAGCTATACATACATACATAATATCACGCCTGTTTCCCGCAGGGGTAGGCAGAGACTATGGACCTCCACTTGCTACGATCCTGACAAACCTCTTTTGCTTCATCTAAACTCATCAATCTCTTCATGTTCTTCGGTTACGGGTACTTTTTACCTCTCCTTTTTTTAGAACGTCTGCTATTTGGTCGCGGAATGTTCGCTGAGGCCGACCCTTTCCTACTGTTCATTTCACATTTGTCATTTAAATATTTTTCATCAATCTCTTTTCATCCATCCTTTCTGCATGCCCCAACCATCTTAACATTCCTTTCTCTATTTTTGTCACAACATCCTCTTTTACTCCACACCGCTCCCTTATGGCATCATTCCGTATTCGATCACACATACTCCTCAGCGCTCGCGTTTCAACTGCATTTATTCTACTTTCATGCTTTCTCTGCCATACCCGACTCTCACTACCGTACATTAAAGTAGATATTAGTACTCCTTTATGAACAGCGAGACGTGCCTTGTCTGATACCTACCTACTGCTCAGCTATATAACAAAAAAAAGTTTAATTCGAATCCGTCCAGTATTTCCGGAGTTAAGCGTGTACAAACAGACATATAAACAAACAGACAGCCATTTCAAAAAAAATCTTACTTAATTAATATGTCTCCATCGCCGCCAATATTTTTTTTGGAAATATAATTAATGAACGGGCACACTTTTTTTACTGTTTTATTATATGTATAGATATGATTGTTAAACGATTAATAATTGTTAAAAAGAACTTATAATCAAGCGTACTTATTTACAATTTTATTCGTACCTTTGAACCTCAGAAGGGACCATTTCGTATTTATTGAATTGCTAATTTTATTTTCTTTCTAAATAAGTTTTTGAACTGGTTGTTACCTTTTGAATTTCAAAATGGTAAATTTTTACTAAATTATAATAATTTTTTCTGTTAAGCAACCGGAGATGTTTTTTTTTGATGTCCAGGATGGTCTCTATTTTTTTTATAAGTTTTTGAACTGATTATTACCTTATTAAAGTCTGTTATTTATAAAATAAAGGGGTCTCGGAAGTAATTTGTAAAGTTTGTTACATTTTCATTTGGTACAGTTCAACATGAAAGCGATATTGACTTAAGATAAACGCAGTGTAAATGTAATAGTACTGCGCAATATGATCTGTAATAAATCATTTCCTTTAATGCTACCTATCATAAATGCAGTGTATTATAAAAATATGGCACATATATTGTGTTGGAAAATATAAAATGACATTCATTCACGTAACATATGTGCAGTAAATACAGGAAACTTAGCATAAATGCCGTAAGGAACAATTTTACTGCATTCATGAGAATAATGTCTTATGAGAAAACGAACGAGGCCATAACATAAACAGTTTTTATTTAATTTTATGCACTAAATATTAATTAAAAACCGAAATGCCTACATCAAGATAATCTTCAAGTTTTGTTCTTTAAGCCTGTATAAATTTTTTTTCGATTTTTTTGCGTATCTAATTGTAGGCAGCCTAAAATAAGTTTAAAACTTTGAACGCATTTTTCTCGAAACTGTTCACATGTTCTTTACTGCGTTCTTAAATTGCGCGGCAGAATGATGAATGAATAACGAATGTTACGAGATTCGACGAAAGTGCATTAAAATTATTTGCTGCATAATAAACGTACAATCGAGGCTAATGGCACTCGGGAGGATACAATGGCTGAATTTGTAAGTATACCATCCGGTGCGCTCGGGGAATACAATACTCATGCCTACCCTATTTGGGAGGTTATTATATGACTTTCGCTAGCCATTTGGGTTCTGGCAGCAAAAACGTATCCTCATAAGGCCCATCGTAGCGCAACTCGATTGTGCCATTACTCCTTACGAAATAAATTAACGAGGCATTCTCTTTGATCGAAGCTATCTTCAGTTCCAACTAAACGCGATGTCTCATAGACTTATACTAATGTTTTGCGAAGTGTAGTCTAGTCTAGACGCTCTGAAACTGGATTCGAATCTAGCAGAATCAATAAATAGACTGGAGGTGAACGCACAGCGTACGTTTAAATGTGATATTTATGATACTGTAATTATAACCTGTACCTTGTCTGGTGAGAACATGGCATTGATAATGATATTGGATGATGGTCAAAATTTAAAAGCGTTGGCAAATATTGGAAGACCAGCCAATCTATTTCTTGTACATAGTGCATTATATTTGAAGCTCAATGAAGATAAAGTTATTAAAAAGGGTCCAAATGTTCATTTAGAGTTATGGAACGGAAAATTGTCGTGAAAATATTTTTTTTTTTGCAGGTACAAGTACCTACGTGGGTTATGATATGATCAAAATTTTAAAGATCTTATCTGAGCAACGAGTTTCACTCATCATCATATACCTACTACTAAACAAGTCTCGGGCACAGTCTCGGGCGAGACATGTCATTGGCATCCGTCAGCATAATTCGATGCTACCGTTATGTAGCTGTGCATATCATCTCAGCTTCATAGGGAATTTGGTGTTGTCAACAAGTAGACAAGAAATAACTGAATTGTATTATATTATGATCTGGCAGTCTCGTTGAGACCTTATTCGTCGTCTGCTGGGTTTTTATTTCTACATACATTAGCTGTGCCCGCACACTTATTAATTGTATTATAGCAAACGAGCATCATTTTTGCAGCTGAAATGTCTAATTTCACAGAATCGGTGTGCAATTTTGGGTATGCAATACTACTGCATGCGATTTTATCTAATTATGTACCATAATAAGATATGATACAGGTGAGTTTAATGCATACTATCACGTCTTTATCCCTAATGGGGCAGACAGAGCATTTTGGGTCTTGCGGCTCTATGCAGAGCCTAGGGCCGCAAGACTCAAAAGCCACTTTTAGCGTCATGGTGGGCGAGAAGATGGAAAAGCAATCAATACAGTGACGGGTTGCTAGCCGCATCGCCTGTTAAAATGATTCGCATTTTTGCCCATTCCCTCGATCGGCTTTTACGATCTGCGCGGGCAGAGAAGCAGCTGGTACATTCTAAGTTTTATCGTTTCTCCCAGACCAGCATGGGTGAGTTTAAGCCATAAAATTAATGGATATAGCGATATGAGACAACACAATCATTGAGTAACAACTCTGGCTTATAAATGATGGACAATAAACACAACATGTCATCAGGTGCATGATTTCTTAGTACTTCTACATTTAACATTTATTTATGACTAGAGGCAGCGCGCGGCTTCACCCGCGTTAACCACACGTGTGAAGTCGCGGGCGTTATGCAATATAGCCTATAGCCTTCCTCGACGACCTATTTAATACCGAAAGAATTTTTCAAATCGGACCAGTGGTTTCTGAGATTAGCGCGTTCAAACAAACAAACAAACAAACAAACAAACAAACAAACAAACAAACAAACAAACAAACAAACAAACAAACAAACAAACAAACAAACAAACAAACAAACAAATAAACAGACAAACTCTTCAGCTTTATATATAAGTATGGATGCAATCTAAAACTTATACCCATGCACACAGATAGTCTTTTGCAAATGTTATTGCTTGCGCATTTACAGCTGGAATATTTACGACTAACATTAATATTAACTTAAAATTAATTGAAACTACTATCATCATCATCAGGTCTTTTTGTCTCCAATGCAGGAGCATGACCCTCTCTGTACTGCCTGAGCCATACTTGAGAGGATTTTGGCCTCCACTCTCCTCGCTGGCCAGACGGGTTGGAAAGGTCTCATTGATGTTTATAAGCTTTGTTTATATTGTATTTCGTAAGAAGAAGGTAACTTCTACGATGCGACATACACGGGAGGACTTGGAGTGGCCCTATTCTACTCTGCCGAAAATCACACGGCAGACTACTATAACCAGCTGAAATGTCTATTACGATATATATATATATTATAGAGTACTAATATGGTTATATTATGTAGGTATTTCACGATCATAATTAATAAACTTTCCAAAAAAGTTATCCGTTTACGTAGACATACTTAGCTACAAATTTGCATAATAAATGTGCAATAAAAAACAAAGTACCTACCTATATGAAGCATCGGAGCTTAACCGAAATCACAACGAACAGAACTGCTTTGAACAATAAATTGTACACTATAAATAATTCATAAGTTAAATCCGAATATATTTTCATCAGCATTCAGCCTACTTGATAGAAATATTTACATAAAAGGCGAGAAACCTTTTTGGAAAAGTTGATATACAAAGTTGATGTACATTATACACATCTCAATCTCAATACAGTAGTTTATAGTATTGAAACTTTTAAGGGAAGTAGTAAAAGACTAAAAACTAAACATGACTAAGGAAGGTAAACTGTCAAACCTATAACCAGTTATGAGTTATGAATGAACCAGGAGTTTTAAGCACGTTAAAATATTGGACTATACATCAACTGAAGAATGGAATCTCTTTATAGAATGCATTGCAGTACTGAAATATAACTAAAAGAGTATATGAACTAAAAAAAGAGTTCTAGCACCAATGCTTAGTAGAAGTGAGGACGTTTGTACTGAGATATCCACTGGAAGTAGTGACGCACATACAATCATCAGTGATATTGTTGCAATAGCACTATTAAATCTCGAGTGGCAATCTAGCAAATAGCCACGCGACCTCAACCTTGCCACTCCCACCTCAAATTAGGAACAGTGATAACATTCGAGACTAACTCATGTTTATAAGGCTCGACCCTCACAACCCCACGTCGTATCCACTACCGAACCGAGGAACGACGATACCTCGTGTCTACAACTAAATAATTTACAGGTAAGCGGAGAAGACAACGTTAGTGCTCATAAAGAGCCGCTATAAAAGATTCATGTGTGCCTTTTGGGATGAACGAACTTTGTGATACGGGTTATCTTAACCAGGTCGCATTACTACATTTTTAGGTTGAAGATACGCACAGAAATCCTACCTAATAATAATTTACGTGTAATGTTTAGCACGCAGATATTAGATACACCTAAGAGAGAAGGTTAGAATTACTCTTCTAGATAAAAAGTAACTTAACACGAAGCAGAAGAAACACAAGCAAGTCTGGCTGGGGATTTAATATCACAAGTATAAAATGGCAAAGAGATTTGCGGAAAATATTACTTGAGTGCGCGGTTATAAATTTTACACGCCATAAATACGCAGGCAAAGGCAGTCATTTCCGTTCCGTTAATGGTAGGCTTTAGTCAGTGGATTCTTGGAGAATGATACTAATTGTAGTTCTTTTGTTGTATACAAGCAAAATGCAGGAAACGTTCCGTATTTTATATAAGGTGTTTATGATAATTTAATCGAAAGAAAAAATAATAATATATTAACTCTATCTGACATCTAAAGCTAATTAAATTCCTAAATGAAAATAAGTGCAGATGACGCAAAATCGTAACGTAAGAAATCTAATTTAGAATCAATGAAACTAGTTGATCTATTGAAGAATTTTATCAATCCTAGAAAACAGTTCGCGTTTAAAATCCAAAACGTGTGACTCCCTCCTTACTGGCTCCCCTCAGTAAATAGTGCAAATTGTTCGCACGTTCCGCTCTGGTGGTTCAAGGTCGACGGAATATCGATCAACTTCCTCCACGAGGGTCGGAAGGGGACCACATACATAGATGGCAAAACAATTTCATTACTCAACCCTAGATTTGGTTGGACGGAACCGGTGACAGATTTTTGAGGAATGGAGCACATAAACAACGCATTCCAACTCTCCACGTGTGTATGACAAACGGTATTTTTAACTGCCGTAAAACACTGAGGGAATCCGGAAGATACTAAAATATCTTAAGGTATATTTGGATTATCTCAATTGTCATCAATCAGCTTGACAGTTTATTAGAACGGAAGGGACAACGTCGTTGTTTGCTGAAATAGCTGGTTTGATATACATACTGCACTTCATAGCTGGCACTTATATCTCTTCAGTGCCAAGAAATTCTAATTCTTATAAGGTTTGTACCACGCATGCCTAAAATTTTATATAAATTAATTTGATATCATGTAAACAAGCGATTTCTAAGTCAGAACTCAGAACATATAGTAACAACTGTAAAACTAACACGAAATACTACTCGTACATGTTCATTTAAAATTTAAAATTACACCCTGTTCTGAGTTGCCGTCCATTCGAAGAATGATTATACGTTAGATACAGTCACCGATTCTGAAATGGTTGAGAACTAGCTTTGGCATTTCCATCAATCGTAATGACAAAGTGTCTTGGCAATTTCATGTAATGTGCGGGAAATCAAACAAGTTACAACTAACTTAACTGTCGATACTTTCAAATCTATATCTATACATATAATAAAACAGTAATAAAATTGTGTCTGTACATTAAATATGTTCCCAAAAAATATTGGGGGCGATAAATAAATATATAGGGACAAATTACACTGATTGAGCTAGCGATGGAGACATAGTCATAAAGTAAGAATATTAAAAAATTGTCTGTTTGTCTGTGTCTGTTTGTACACGCTAATCTCCGGAAATACTGGACGGATTCGAATGAAACTTGTTTTTGTTATATAGCTGTTAAGCCTGGGCAACATAAAAATAGTGTATAAATTATTTTGGAAAATGGGACACCTGATGCAGAACTATAATGGCCCAGCTAAACTGTAAGAGATATAATAAACGGCCAAGTGCGAGTCGGACTCGCCCATGTAGGGTTCCGTAGTAGCAAATAACATAATATAAAAGTATTGTAGTATGTTTTTTTTAATTTTTATATTTGAGTTGATTGAATGAAAGTTAAATTGCCGTTTATGATTTATAACGTATTAAAAAAAACTACTTACTAGATCTCGTTCAAACCAATTTTCGCTGGTAGTTTTCATGGTACTGAACATCATATATTTTTTTTAGTTTTATCATTCTCTTATTTTAGAAGTTACGGGGGGGGGGACACACTTTTTTCCACTTTGGAATTGTCTCTCGCGCAAAGTATTCAGTTCAGAAAAAAATGATATTAGAAACCTCAATATCATTTTTGAAGACCTTTCCATAGATACCCCACACGTAAGGGTTTGATGAAAAATAAATTTTTGAGTTTTAGTTCTAAGTATGGGGAACCCCCAAAATTTATTATTTTTTTTCTATTTATGTGTCAAAACCTTAATGCGGTTCACATAATACATCTACTTACCAAGTATCAACAGTATAGGTCTTATAGTAGCGGAAAAAAGTGGCTGTGACATACGGACGGACAGACAGACAGACAGACATGACGAATCTATAAGGGTTCCGTTTTTGCCATTTGGCTACGGAACCCTAAAAATGTCGCCTTAGCAAAAGTTGTTTAGCTTGATGAACATTTTCCAGAGACATAAAGTCCAAGCGAACGAAGTCGCGGGCTTCAGCTAGTATTTAATAAATGCGCAGTATTAGAGAGGTACTACGGTTGAATTTCACAACAGATGGAATCACTTGAATTGAAAATAAGGAACCCTAATAAACAAACAGAAAAGTTAATGAATTGTATGATTTGAAGGACTAGAAGAAACAATACTGTATTTATTCGTAAGACGCACGTCGTATTGTTTAATTTTGGTTTCCTGTTTGTTTTCCTCATTAACTTACATCCTATTTTAATGGCCAAAAAGACGGAATTATGTTAATAAACATTGATTTGTAGACAATGATTATTTACGACGGCACTATAAATATATACAATTAAACATAAGAAATAAACACTGGACGGATAAACACAATTAAACATTACATAGAAAGCGTGTTGTGTGTCTCTCATGCTGGTCTGGGAGAAATAAAAAAAAACTTAGAATGTACCAGCTGCTTCTCTTCCTACGCAGATCGTAAAAGCCGATCGAGGGAATGGGCAAAAATGCAAAGCATGTTAACAGGCGATGCGGCTAGCAACCCATCACTGTATTGATTGCTTTTCCATCTTCTCGCCCACAATGACGCTAAAAGTGGCTTTTGGGTCTTGCGGTCCTGGGCTCTGCATAGAACCGCTAGACCCAAAATGCTCTATCTGCCCCATTAGGTATAAATACGTGATAGTATGTATGTATGTAGAAAGCGTGTAATGATTTGGCGAGTGGTGACGGCAGAATTGAATACAATTTGTCACCATCCTCTGCCCCGAGTTTTGTAAGAGGCGAGCAATGTAGTAATAACTAACACTACGATTACATTACAGGTAACAATCAACGGGCATTAGTGTCCTCTGTGCTGTGACTTTAAACCATCTAATGCGATCATCAACCCGTCTGCCCAGCGTGGTGATTATCGGCAAATCATTCTTTTTACCCGACTACGGCAAAGCAAAAGGAGGGTTATGATTTTGACAGGCTATGTATGTATGTATGTATGTATGTATGTATGAATGTTCATCTGTTCCCTCGTAACTTCTAAACTACTTATTAGAATTCAACAAATGACATATCATTAGAAGCGTCTTAATTGTCCGCTGGTTATAGATTATATGGGGTTTCACAAAATCTAATGTGGCGCCCTCTAGCGGACAAAACATACAGAGTAAAAAAATAAAGTTAAGATAAATATGCCGTGTTTGGTATCATTTGAAAGCGCTTTACTTGTACATTTTGAATATATATATATTACTAGCATTTGCTTGTGACTTTACCTGTATTCATGGGCTGATTGCATATAATTCGGACAAAAAGTTCTATGTTAATATAAAATTTAAATAAATATACCGTGTTTGGTATCACTTGAAAGAGCTTCACGAGTACTTTATGCTTGTACATAATTACAAGAATGCTTTAATGATGTTAAATATGAGCGATAAGAGTAAAGCGCGGATCACGGGAACTGTGAATCGCTTTATGCAATGTAGAGCCGTGTAAGGGTCAAAATCAGGGAAGTGAGCATTATGCTTCTGACAAAGATTTTCTTAATAAATCAACATGATATTACTAAAATATTTATTTCAAAATATTGGTACTGTACATAATTATAAGGCACTTAGCCTATTTTATGTATTATAATAATGTTTTACTTGATTTCAAACAAAAAAAAGCCTTAATAGTCATTCCGGGAACGCATCCTTATACCATGTTTCATAGTTCAGACAAGTCAAAAATGTATACAACTAGGAATAAAAAATGACATATTTTAATATTAGCTTTGAAAATCATTAAATTAAGAATATATGTAAAAAGTAATTTCATATAATTATAATTTGTGACTGTTTTGGCTATTCGAATGCTGTCTGACGTTTATCAAATCATTCCGTGAACGCGGTTGATATTGGTCGACGTAGTTAAAACAAAATACTCTAGGTGGCGTTAGGGGGTAGCAGTGTGAAGTTCACTTGACAAAGTAAATGGCGTGTGTCGTATTTACCGAAAAAAACAATTGATTTTGTTGGTAAGTAACAATTTATTTGATATTTGTGTAGCGTACTTTAATTCCCTGTCACTACGGGAACGCTGTTTGATGATTAGTTTTTCGAAAACTTGCATACTTTTGACAAAATTCTGTTAAACATTTCAGCTCACTCGTTCATAACCTCCAAAATCAATGTCCAACATGGCGGCGTCAAGCGTGACATTAAACTATTTATCGAATAATCATTTCGGGAACGTTCTCGTATATGACCGTTCCCGAAATGACAATCTGTGAACAAAATGTTACTCTAATTTGTTTCAAAAGCATAACCATGGGAAATTTTGATTTAAGGTATCCATTTAGCACGAGCAACATGGAAAATGATAAAAATGAAAAGAAAAAGAAGGCGAAAAAACGATAAAAACAGGACATTATAGCTTATAAAAAGATTCGTGAAAAGGCTAATGCAAGGAAGCGCAAGTTTTTAGACAACATGACACCTGAACAAAAAGAGATGAAGAGAATGAAAGATAGGGAATATTATCAAAGAAAGAAAGCTGAAAAGAGAGTTAAGACTGTTAGTGATATGACTGAAAGAGACAAGAAGAGACAGTGAAAGTCATGGAGAAAAAAATCTCAAAAGTATAGGCAGAAAAAAAGATAATGTCAAATATTTTTGCAAACAGCCCGCCAGATTCTGAAAATGAGATGGAAAACGATATTCGCGTGTTAAGGAAGAAATCGGGGAGAAAACAGGTTAAAAAGATAAAACGAAGGCTTACAGAACCGTTTAGAAACAGAAACAACAAATACAAAAAATGCAAAGAACTATAGATAAGTTACGAAAGAAAGTAGAGAGAAGCAGAAGTCGTGAAGAAAGAGTATCATCATTTTGGGAACAGCCCCATCATTTTCGGGAACGTCACGAAAAGGGCAAATAAATCACAAATATGTAACGTTATTGTTGAATCTTGCATATACAACATAAAAAGACCTTTGAACTACTGTATTTATATTATTAATATACCACGTAGTGCAAGAATGTATAAAATAAATTGAAAATTTGGAATAAAATTTACACCAATTGAAAATTTATGGGAGTAATTTAAAAAATAAGCATTTAAATTATAAAAATATACAAATTATCAACATTTTCCGATTTAGGAACAAGTTTATTACAATTTATTGAAAGCGATTCTTAAATACGTTGGTTATATCATTATTTAAAATTTGTTAAAAAATGTTCCCGAAATGACTCACGACTCTGGCGAAATTCTTATTAACAGGTAGAATTTCGAAAATATATATTTTTGTGCGTGCCTCTTCACAGAGAGTATTAATAATAAATGTCACAACAGACTCCTATTGTTAGTTTTCTTTAAAACGAAACTTAAATTTTTAGATAATTGAAAACCGAAAATGCTCATCTCCCTGATTTTGACCCGTAAACGTTAATAGAATATATAATGCACTAATGAAAACGACATAAGCTGGGAGTAACTCCACGCGGTGAAGGCGGAAACAGTTTGATAACTGGCTAAAACTCCCATAAAAATGTCCTCTAAAGATGCTTTCTTGGCGAAACGTGGACTTTTAAGACCACTTCATTCTAGGTATGATAATGAGCTATTATCCCGTTGGGAAAACGAAATACAGGATGCCCTTCGTCGACTAGCTGCTGAACAAGCAGCTGACTTGTGTGCCAATGATAGCGCCACGAATCATCAGACGTCAATATTACAACCACCATTTCATGACATTGTTATTCAAGAATATATGAAACATCCAATCTATTTATACTAACGACCTCATCCACTAATTCATGACCCATTCGCTGCCATCGACGCAAATGTGCGTCGCTACTACGAAATACTGGGAGCTTCATATGGGGAAACCGTTGCTATACGCGCTACGAATTCCACGCGCTACGAAATAGTAAAATAGAATATCTCTACATATTACTATACGCCGATACATAAGTCAAAAGAGATGTCGTATGTCAACTACCTAGTTTTTAGTTCATCAATTTAACTTTTGTTAATATTATGCGCCACAAATACACTTTAACACCAAAATAGTACAAATAATAAAAAGTAAAAAAACTAAAACCCAACTACGACAAAAAACGACTCTGAAAAAGTATAAAACAAGATTTTCAGAATACTGAACTGAACAAAGTTGCTAATGTAGTTGCAAGTAAATGGACACAGTAGACTCTACCAAGATGCCTTCGTTGTAAATTGACAATAATGCCATACAATACTATTCTGAAGTATGCAATATTCACTATGTAGAGATACATTTTCATGTTTGGAAAGGCGTAGTCACACGTTACATATACCTACCTACCGTAGCACTTTGACAACGTACAAATATAACATGTTTTGTCTGATACCTCTGAAATAGCCCTGTCAAACTCGTCCTTATCTGTTTCGAACAAAATTCTGCGAGCTCGGTAGGTTCTAGATGTACGTATCTGCATGGATTGAAGTCGTATCTCTCTTGATGTTGGAGTTTCGTTAGCACGAATTTCTGAAGCATGATTGCTCATCGACTCAAGTCGTGATTGCCTAGTAGACGGGGATTCTAGATCACGCATTTCAGAGGCATGATTACTCATGTATTCAAGTCTCGATTGTCTAGATAAAGGAGACTCTTGATCACGCACTTGGGAGGCATGATTACTCATGTTTTCCAAACGTGATTGTCTAGTCGACGGAGACTCTTGATCACGCACTTGGGAGGCATGATTACTCATGTTTTCCAAACGTGATTGTCTAGTCGACGGAGACTCTTGATCACGCACTTGGGAGGCATGATTACTCATGTTTTCCAAACGTGATTGTCTAGTCGACGGAGACTCTTGATCACGCACTTGGGAGGCATGATTACTCATGTTTTCCAAACGTGATTATCTAGTCGACGGAGACTCTTGATCACGCACTTGGGAGGCATGATTACTCATGTTTTCCAAACGTGATTGTCTAGTCGACGGAGACTCTTGAGTGACGGAGATTCTAGGTTACGTACTTGAGAAGCATGATCTTTCATTGACTTGAGTCGAAGTTTTTTGGAAGTGGGAGTTTCCAAGCTTCGGGTTTGGAAAGCATGTTTTAACGAATAAAGTAGCTGTGATCGAGAATTTTGAGATTCTTGCGATCTTATCTGAGCAACGTAGTTTTTCGCTTTATGTAAACGTATGAGTTTTTTTTGAGAAGCTTCTTTCTCACGAAGAGTTTCAGCCCGTTTTTACCCGACTACGGCGAAGCAAAAGGAGGGTTATGATTTTGACAGGCTATGTATGTATGTATGTATATATGTATGTATGTATGTTCATCTGTTCCCTCGTAACTTCTAAACTACTTATCAGAATTCGACAAATGATATATCGTTAGAAGCGTCTTAACAGTCCGCTGGTTATAGACTATACGGCGTTTCACAAAATCTAATGTGGCGCCCTCTAACGGGCAAAACATACAGAGTAAAAAAATAAAGTTAAGATAAATATGCCGTGTTTGATATCGTTTGAAAGCGCTTTACTTGTACATTATGAATATATTAAGCTTGTCACCAAATTTAGTATGGCGCCCTCTAGCGGACAAAAAGTTTTGTCGTAGTTGGGTTTTAGGTTTTTTACTTTATCTTGTTTAGCATTCAAACGATCTTCCAGTTTAGAGTGTAAGTACTGTGTTTGCCTACGATTTTTCTGATAATCTTTGTCTTTTATTCTTCTAGATTCAGTAATGTCTTGTGATTCATTTTTTCTCGTCTCAGAAATGCGTGAAGCTTTTTTTGTTTTCCTTGATAAAGCCATTTTTTATAAACAAAATAATAATGAAATTAAATGTTAATATTTATAAATCTATTTATTTACACTAGATTTACTAACCTAACTTAGACTAAATTGTTTAAATGTAAGATTAAGTTATTATACTTTTATGTTTATAGACTTATATACCTATACTTATTATACTACTTCTTACTTCTATATTTATTAACTATACTATACTACTACTAACTATTACTGCTACTTACTAGACTATACTTATACCTGGTACTTTTGGTACAATACCAGCAATTTTTTTTTTAATTTATTTAATTCGACAAAATTTTAACAGTATATCGAAGTAGGATGGCTGTGGTTGCTTCCCTGCGTTACCGGGTACACAACAACAAATAGGGAGATAGATGCACACGCACATATAACAACATAAGCCCGAAGGCATATAGTGCAGAGGACATTTTTATGGGAGTTTTAGCCAGTTATCAAACTGTTTCCGCCTTCACCGCGTGGAGGTACTCCCAGCTTATGTCGTTTTCATTAGTGCATTATATATTCTATTAACGTTTACACGGCTCTACATTGCATAAAGCGATTCACAGTTCCCGTGATCCGCGCTTTACTTTTATCGCTCATATTTACCATCATTAAAGCATTCTTGTAATTATGTACAAGCATAAAGTACTCGTGAAGCTCTTTCAAGTAATACCAAACACGGTATATTTATTTTAATTTTATATTAACATAGAACTTTTTGTCCGCTAGAGGGCGCAATACTAAATTTGGTGACAAGCTTTATAGCTCATAACCAACAGAATATCAAGGCCCTTCTAATGGTACTGCAGTGGTCTTATTCTGATAAGTAGTAAAGAAGCTATGAACGAAAAGATGTGAATTATATGCAATCAGCCCATGAATACAGGTAAAGTCACAAGCAAATGCTAGTAATATATATATATTCAAAATGTACAAGTAAAGCTCTTTCAAATGATACCAAACACGGCATATTTATCTTAACTTTATTTTTTTACTCTGTATGTTTTGTCCGCTAGAGGGCGCCACATTAGATTTTGTGAAACCCCATATAGCCTATAACCAGCGGACAATTAAGACGCTTCTAATGATATGTCATTTGTCGAATTCTAATAAGTAGTTTAGAAGTTACGAGGGAACAGATGAACATACATACATACATACATACATACATAGCCTGTCAAAATCATAACCCTCCTTTTGCTTTGCCGTAGTCGGGTAAAAACAGAATTCTCTTTTCCACCAGCACTTGATTTGTGGATGTGACAGTGGCATTCAAAAGTCAATCACATTGGACATTTTGATATAACCAATGGGAAACGTGTGGGTTGATGCGACTACGACCTAAAATCCAGCGGAAACCACTTTCATTCTATCCATTATTGTGAAACAGTGTTAACACAATCGTGAACTTGCTAATTTATGGGCAGTTACTGGCTACCTACGACTGCAGTTTACAGAAACATTTAATCTTACAACAGAATTGATTAGCTCGCCAAGACGTATCATCACTAGCATAATTTTAGTTGCCTTCGTTGCAAAGTCAAAGTCAAAGTCAAAGTCAAAAATTTTTATGCAATGTAGGATAAATTTATCTCTTATTGAAGGTCATTTTTTTTAAATATTTTTTTTTAGTGCAGAAGCTAAAAACTACTAGCGTTTCGGAACGACCACTGCTGGGAAGATTACGCCGAAAGAAACCCAGTTCAGTATTGGTCCCTACCCAGCCTGATGGGCTATGTTACAATTACAATACAGATTTACACTTAAGCTATACATTTAAATTATACAATTACAATTTGCAGACAACTATTTCCAAGAATTTTTCTCAGATGATGATAAGTAGTTATTTACATGATAATACGCATTTTGTAATAAATGATTTTTAACGGCTGTCTTAAACTTAGATAATGGTAATGCTACTATATCATCTGGAATTTCATTATATAGGCGCAAGCCGAGACCCACAAAAGATTTTTTTGTTTTCTCTAACCGCAAAGCTGTGATGGCTAATTTATTTTTATTTCTCGTGTTAATACTATGAATATCACAATTTCTCTTAAATGAGTGTATATTCTGACGCACGTACATAATGTTCGCATAGATGAATTGCGAAGGGAGGGTCAAAATATTTATGTCTTTAAATAGTTCCCTCAAAGACTCTCTAGCACCTAATTTATATATAAATCTGATAGCGCGTTTTTTTAACAAATATGGTATTTATATCTGCAGCGTTACCCCATAGCAATAGATACTAGTCTAGTTGACGTGTCCAAAATGGTGTTAGTTCTTGATACATAGTAGTCCTAAATAGATTGGATTCCTTGTGCACTTGAATATTAATTGCATAGTGAAATTCACGTTATATTTTTATATAAACGATGCCAATATATACAAAGACTCTCAAAGACAAAGAAATCTTGATGAACTTAGATTACGTCCTAGTAAATCGTAAACCGTTACCGTAAAAGCACTTATCGTGCGACACACGTTGCATAATATCTTCCTATTGTGAACTATTACCTATTTGCTTTCGGTTGGGCACGCGTGTTCCATTTTCGAAAGCTCGATCGCATTCATGCGCACGCGCACGTTACGGTGCGTGCGCGCTCGGCCGACCGCGATCACAATGCGTCAGTTACGGCTAGTTTGACGTTTTATTACTGTGATTTGCCGATTTGGTGGGCAAATCGTGTTTTGATTGAGCCAATAAAATTTCGCAATTGTTTGTATGCTGCAGCGTATAATTTTACGGTGTGTGCAGCTGTCTGTAGCAGATGTTAAGTATGCCCGCTGTGCTGTTTGTTTTTGAGTATGCAAATAAACTCCGATACACAACACGAAGCGATGTTATTAATAGAGTGATCCCTTAGTTAGACGATATTATTGGCAATGTCTCGGATAGCAAGCAAACTTGATCTTAACATGCAACCACACTAAGACAATCGACTATAAAGTGTCGAAAGATAGTAATGAATGGTGTAAAATCAAAATGTTGCTGTTCTGGAAATCAATTGTTCCTCAACTGGCCATCTGAGACCCAGTCCCTGTGTAAACATTAAACAAACAGGTTGATTCTTAGTTCCTATTTTAACAGAAATAATGGCTATTACATTTGTAGCATAGATTTTATGAGAATGTGTCTTCAAGATAAGAGCTTATAGAAAAGGGTCTTCAAGATTAAATAACTTGAAACGTTTCTTAAAATATAAATGATAAACCAATATGATCTAAGCCAAAAAAAAACAGTAAAAAACGTGTCTGTAAATAAAATATATTTCAAATAGAAATTTGGGGCGATGGGGACATAGTAATAAAGTAAGAATTTTAAAAAAATGTCTGTCTGTTTGTACACGCTAATCTCCGGAAATACTGGTCGGATCCGAATGAAACGTTTTTGTTATATAACTATTAAGCCGGACAACATATTATAGGGTATAATTGATTTTGGAAAATAGAACTCCTGATGCAGAACCATAATGGTCCAGCTAAACTAAAAGAAATATAAACACGACGCCTTAGTAAAAGTTGTTCAGCCTCATAAGCATTTTCCGGAGTCATAAAGTTCACGCGAACGAAGTCATGGGCTTCGGCTAAATAACATATTATAATAATATAATTAACAATGAAATAAAGAAGACTCTATTTGAACTATTGAAGAATAGAACTAAATAAAGACGGAGGACAGGCAAGATTAGCAAAGGAAGGAATGGGGAACAGAAAATAAAATGTATTTTATTGTTAAATAACAAAGATATAGACGATATACACAGACGATATCAAAGAACTCCTAGAAAATCTCCACCAATTAACACTTTTTCACTTTGCAACACAAGCACCCGTAAAGAACCAGGAACAGATAAATTGGAAAATGACAACCCAGATAAAAATAGCAATTTAATTTATTACGATCATTACAATATCTCCATTAACGCCCATGGACTGTTAACTTTACGACGTGAGGCAACTCCGAAACGTCACAAAACGAAAAGAAGTTGTAAGCTTGTTAGCACCATAAATAGAATTTATAGCATCAACGACGTAACAGTTACTCGTGGCTTCTTCTATTTTGGCAATCAGTCACTGCTTTCCGTTGATTGATTGTAGGAAGTGTATTGTTCCAAGATTTGCATGCCAATAGGCAGGCGATTCTTGATTATTTCGCAGATCCACATGTACTGCGGCAACGGCAAACGGCAACAAAGCGGCGGCCGTGACATCTCGGGTCGTTCACCTCGCACTGATCTTTAAAACGACCTACTAACGCTCTTATCATATTCCACTAGAGATTCTTTTGGAAAATCTTGTTATATAATTAGCAAAAACGAGTGAGTTGTAGCGACCTTAGAACACGATGCCGGTAGATAGGCTACATTATTACTAGTAGAATTGTTTGCATTCTTTGTATCTTTGCAAATTACAAGTATATTTAATCGGTTATACTGTATTTTGATATAATGTTGGAAAGTCACGTAATTAGATATTAATAAAATTTGCTCCTATAATTGTTATATTTATATTACTTAAAGGTTTCTAATATTTTTCCTTCTTGAAATTGTTCATATATCTTCCCTTCTCATGCCTTTGTAGTATGAAATATGTATGGCTGATAGCTAATCTGTCAGCTTTATGTTATTCCCTGTAACATTATTATCTAATACAAACACAAGTTGACTCATCAAGGCATACCTATTTACATTTGCCTTAGGGCCCGTGTTAGGTAAGGGCTTATGCGAAATGTAAATATTTACATTATGATTCCATATAATATATAATCCTCTGTAAATTTCCAAATATGCAACTTATCTAATCTAAATATTTGTAGTTTCTTCAAACCCTCAATAATCATTCAATGCTGGTCTGGGAGAAAGGAAAACCGTTGAATTCACCAGTTGCTTCTCTTCCCGCGCAAATCATAAAAGCCTATCTAGGGAATGAGCAATAATCTGAATCATATTGATTGGCGATGCGGCTAGCATCAACTTTTAACTATTTTGATTTCATTTTTTCATCTTCAAGCAGACCATTGGGTCTTATAGCTCTAGATTCACAATCATCGTAAAACATTGTGACGATTCAGCATAAATTACTTCAACTTCTGCTTATGATATGTTCTCTTATTATTATTAAGTATAAATATTTTCTAAAGTTCAAAGTCAAAGAGATTCTCAAAGCACGAAAGCCATTCAAGGAGCATCATAAATAGCAATAATCATTAAACAGCCTGGGCCCGGGGCATACACTCAAAACGCCGAGTTTATTTAAACCACAGCTATTAGGCCATATCCTAAATCGTCCAGCAATATTATTTCTGGCTGGGGAAAGGGCAATGTCTTTGTTGGCTTCATTTCTTAAGGCTGCTGGCTTAACTTGTCAGTTTGAGAAATCTATGACAATATTTTATATTCACAGCTAATGCCACAGATTATGTATTTTTTTTAGCTTTTGTTGAGGTGTCCCACTGCTCGACCAGATCTCTGTCCATAGCAACCTGCTGCCACTCCTTAATGGAGCTGTTTATGTCATCACGCCAGCTTCTCCGTGGTCGCCCTCTACGCCTGCATTTTTATTATTTTAATACAATGCTATTGAAATTATCACTTCCTACTGTTTCCACTATTAGTACAGCATTAACCATTTCACCGCGAGACTTTATATCAGTTGTCGTGCCCCCAGGCAGCGAAAGACATGGTAAATCTAAAATACCTATCTACGACCAAAAACAGATATGGATACGTTAGTTATGTGCCATACGGGATTTTTTTTGTCGCAAATATCCGACCTTCGCAGAATGGGCCCGTTAATGTTTGTTGCATATATCAGACGCTCGCGGTTAAAGGATTTAAAATTCAATATAATGTGAAATCGAAGAGTCGAAACCAAACTTAATAAATTAAGGTCTGCCAGGCAACGGTTTGTCGCTTAACTAGTAGTAGTAATAAACTTAGCTGTAAGTAACCATTTGACGTCAACAATTGTGCAACAAAATAATGACGATAATTAAGAGATAATACATATAAATATTCTATAAAAATAAAGACATATTTCAATTTCAATTTGAACTGTGGTACTTGCAGAGATAACTGAGAGGGAGAGGTCATTCGCTTCGACCACTTGCTTTTCTTCTGAATTATCTTTGCCAAAAGATAGTCGTTGCGTGCATTTCTTTTTATACAATCATATACAATGACACCGACCAAGGCCACGTAGAATAAATAACATTGAATAACTAGTACAATTTAAACATGGATTGAACTGTTAACTGGCCCAAGACCACAAAGATCACAAGTAAAGACAAATAACAAAGACCCAAAGTATCTCATACAATGATTTACTTTAGATATCGCATGTAGAGTAGACAGTAAACTTGTAAACGCAGCAACAAATTATGCACAGACCTAACAATACCACCTCCCCATGAGAAACTCCATGTTACTATCACTCACGACATCGACCTATGGTGGAGTCAATCGCCGTACGATCCAACAATAGTGTTCAAACGTTTTCCTTTATTGGTAACCGTGCTGTATCGATTTTCAACACTTTTGCACGTTTTTCTGCAAGTGAAAGTGATTTTGCAGTAATATTTGTTAAACAATAGTCTACAATCTACAATTCACGTTATTGAAACGAAGGCCGTTGTACTTGGTCTACAAATTATAGTAACACTACAATGTGAGAAGTAGACGAAAATTAGCATCATACACATACAGAGCCTTGAACAATGTGAGGTAGTAACGAGTATCATTAACAACATTAGAATAAAGATACTTATTGCTGTGCCGATGCAAAAATTGCACCTGTTGAAATAAGGGTTTTCAAAAATTTGGGACACCAGATGGTAGCACAGTGAAACCTGACTGGTTTAATATGCTGTTGTTATTAGAGATACATTCAACTGGGCAAAAAAACCTGTCAGCTGATAGTCCAATGGCAACAACAGTCGATTGAACCCACATTGAACCTGACGTCACTGTTGGCAGGTCACATACTTTTAAAAGCCTCCTGACTTGGCTATTTAAAAAATAGTAATTTGATATGGCTTCTAACAT
This sequence comes from Acrobasis consociella, assembly GCA_963555685.1. NCBI lineage: Eukaryota > Metazoa > Arthropoda > Insecta > Lepidoptera > Pyralidae > Acrobasis > Acrobasis consociella. The sequence goes on from OY743106.1 coordinate 5,787,054, forward strand.
ATATTTAAAAAGACTAATAGGTTCATTAAACGTATCTGGTCTAGGTTTACATAAGATAAAATTCCAATAATATCATAATCATCATCAGATCTTTTTAGTCTCCACTGCAGGAGTACGACCCTAACTGTATCACTAGAGGCATATTTTGATTTAGCCTACTCGCTCCAGTCTTCACACTAACCAGACGGATTTAAGAGGTCTCATTGAGCTTTGTTTAGCTTGTATTTCCTAAGTCGCCTTGGACAACCACGGGAAGACTTGGAGTGATCCTATTCTACTCTGCCGAAAACCACACGGCGAATGGCCACACGGGAAATGTTTATAATATAGTATACACTGCGAATATAATTAGATCCAATTAATTTACATCAGAAAGATCACAGGATTTCCATCGGCGCAGTACACAGGAAAATCATATAAACTCAATGAGAGAAGCTTATTCAGCAGCGAGAGATTGAAACTGCGGATAATAGTGATGTGATGATAAAGTCACGGTGATGAATTTACAGTAACATCTACATCTGAACAGTTGACCGCCCTATTTAATAGCATTCTCTCCTCTAGCGTTGGGTTGATTGGAAGAGATCCCTTGAAGGGATAAGTCCGCCTTTGTATTGTTAATATTGTTATCTACCTGTATTTTGTGGTGTCCTTTATGTACAATAAAGAATTTACATAAGTACAAATCCAATATATCTGGAGTTTCCTCATTTCCCTAACTAGGCCACACACTAGCGTGCGTGCAAAAATAAGTAAACGATTACACAAGTGTTACTACGGTAATTAAAATTAGTTCAGAGCACACGCTCAATTAGAACAATCGTGTTTTGATAAACGTTAAAACTTTGATAGACTGACGAAAGGTTATCACAACAAAGCAAGTCAAATTTTGTAGAATACTTGTAAACCTTCTAATTTTCGCAATATTATTAGGTTTATGATGAGATTATGATTATCTCACGAAAGAATGTACTTAGGTAGACAACTAGAAAATACTTAAGAAGAAAATCGACTCCAAGACGATACTTTTACTATCTAAATATAAAAATTCGTCCTGGCTAGTTGTAAAAAAAATTAAGTCAACCTTAAAATAAAATCATAAACAGTGAGAGCACGTAGAGGACAATCAATAGACTACAAATGTTATGTCATGTTGATAACATAAATTGTCAAAAATAAAATATTTTTCGTAAAATTTTGTAAGTATACCTAATTTCCTATTTTTAATGTATATAAAACATAACGTAACAGCGATAACGACGGTAATTTTGACGCGTTCGTACTATCGCACGCATCAAGATATTCGCGTCTAGCCGCGGCGTCGATCACGCACACAAGCTGCCGGCTGCGGCAACACGCCGCGCGTTCCTCGTGCCCCCCAAGCGGGTGTGCCGCGTCGTTCGCTCAATAGATTACAGATTAGGGTATGCACACTGTAGTGTACTAACAGCGAGGTCACTAAACGTATTTTACTTTTTTGTATGTAAAAACCATTCGTTTAGGTGACTCCGCGTTTTAAAAATAGCACTTCAGAATCGCGTCCATTCCACGCGCCGCATGTTTCTTGTTAAACTCGTGGGTTTGCAGCGTGTCGTCGTCTGCTAAATATATTAGTTAGATCAGATCATTATTATAATGTACCATGAGTGTACACAAAATAGTATAGGAGTTCTGTTCCATACGGGCAAGCAATCCTTACAACGTGGAAGGCACATACCCGTAATAAATCGTACCATGAGCTACATGCTACATCAGATCACTATTATGTAGTATAATTAATGATAATAAAGGTACAGTCAAAATACCTAAAAAAAAACAACTTTCCCATACAAATTGCCCGGGCGGCTGCACACTTTCGGTATTTTTTTTACTGTTATTATATTATAGTGACCTAGTATAGTCCGTGGTGTGATTTATTGAGGGGGTCCCTTGTACGTTCTACTTATAATTTCATCAATATGGTTAAAATATACAAAACAACATAAAATTTAAGAAAAAGTTCAATGTCTGAAAGTTATGTAGTAACCTAGCAAGTAAATACCATAAACGAATTATTTAAATAGAGACATGAACACTAGGTATGTATGTACAACATTTTCATTATTTCGTACGGCTGTCAGCATTTTCCGCTCCGCTCAACACACCCTACGCACATAATAGCGGCCATTTTGAAGCGCGCCGCAAACCGCGGCGTTCCCCCGCCGCGCGTCAGTCGCCCGGCGCCCGCCTGCTCGTGTAGATAGATATACGACATTTGATTTACTGTTATTTTCTGCTGTAGCATGACTTCCGAAGACATGCAGTTCGAATACGACCCAGAAAAGCTAATTGAAGAGATAAAAAAACGGCCCGGGATATGGGATTTCGAAGACCCCGACTACCGCGCGAAAAACGTCCGGCAACAGCTGTGGAATGAGGTCGTAAAGGAACTCATGCATACAGACTTGAAGGTGACTAAGAGCGAGATGAGAGAACTAGGTAAATATCTTCTAATATATTTTTTTCGACGTAAATAATAAACAAATCACACGTGTTGTTTGATTGAATGTAGTAGTAAATTCATTCCGCCATAAAGTCACGTTTCTACGCTCCGCTAATAGATGGCGCTAGCAGTCACATATTTTTTGCTTCTGTTATCTTTACAAACCTTTTGACATTTGTTTACACACAAATAAATATACAGTATTTTTTTGCTTGTTTCAGAATTACAACTGCAAAAGAAATGGAAAAGTATCAGAGATTGTTTCCAGAAATACATAGCAAAACCGAACAGGACCAAACGGCCGTACATTTACAGCAAACAAATGCAGTTCCTTCTAAAGAACCAAGAACTGCCGGCAAACGACGGTTCCAGTGATTCTGACGACACATCCCGATCACGCAAAAAGAAAGTTTGGAAAACAAAAAGAACCTTAAAGTTAATGAACGACGTTGAGCAGACTTCCGAAGAAGAAAACGAAGCTAATGATAACGGAAATGTCGAAAATGAACCGGAATATTTAGAATATCATAATGATGCCGAAGAAATAGAAGTCCCAACTAAAATTGCAAGAACAAGCAAACCTGAAGATTTTGTTTTCGCTAATGTCGACATTCCCTTGAAAAACGACGACGATCCAGACAAACTGTTCCTTTTATCCCTATTGCCGCACATGAAAACTATACCGGAAGAGTTTCGTCTGAATGTCAAGATGGACTTACTTCAAGTGCTAAAGAACGCAAACTACATGAGCACGAGAGATCATAAATTGATATAAATTTGCTCAAAGTTAATGAGGTGATTAACTAAAACGCTAATTAGAATTAATTTAATTTCATGCCGACGCGGTTGGCACGCACGCCATGTTAGGAAAAAGGATAATTTATTAGTGTGTAAGCTCCATTCCATTAAAGTAAGAATTGTCAACGTTAATAAATCTTTTATTTCTATCTCAAATAGGTACGATGTTCACGTATAAAACTAGAAGTCTAAGATATATTGATGAGACTACGTTATATTCATGAGTAATTCTGTTCCGATAAGTTTTTAATATACATTACATACATATGTTTATTTTTAAACGCATAATTAGAATCGTCATACATTCATTTTAGGCACTATCCATCTCAAATCTAATTTATCTAAAATAACTGGCAGAATGCGAGTTGAACTCGCACTTGGCCAGTTATTGGCGCGAGAAGGGTTCCGTACTTTAAAAATCAAGTTTTTTGTATGGATACTCCCTTAAATATATATTTTTTTATATTAAAATTAAAATACAACTGAGTATTTTGTGAATATTTCAAGTGCCTACCTGTTGCCATTATTGATATCGAGCAAATAAGGGCAAAAATAATCGCATTTGTTATATGGGAGCCCCCCTTAAATATTTATTTTATTTTGTTTGTAGTATTTGTTGTTATAGCGGCAACAGAAATACATAATTTGTGAAATTTTCCACTGTCTAGCTATCGCGGTTCTTGAGATACAGCCTGGTGACAGACAGACAAACAGCGAAGTCTTAGTAATAGGGTCCCGTTTTTATCCTTTGGGTATGGAACCCTAAAAAACGTATAAAGTATTTAGATAGGTTTTAGGCATTCAAGGTACACTTCCACCCAACTAAATAATAAAACAACCCATGGTGAAAAAATACCACATGAGAATATCAAGACCAAGGTCGCTTGGTTTGATCTCCGCTCACGTGGTATTTTTTCACCAATGCTTATTTCATTATATAATATAAGTATTTATTAATATCAACGCATTCCTAACAAGTACTTCATTTATGATCATGTAATTTGCCGATTAATTTAATCTCAAAAGTCAAAAACTAGTTTACTTACTATATCTAGTCTAAGGCCGCGCTGGCTTGCAATAAATGTTCATCTTACCTGAGATCTAAATACGTGAGAGATTGCAGACTCCCAACCGCTTCCGGCACGCTTCTGATTATGTTTTGTGACAGCAGCAACTTTTCTAAATAGATGTACGTCGTCAGCTCGTCGGGCAATTCAATGAACCGATTTTTGGACAAATCTGAAACAAAACAGAATTACGAATTAATTAAATCAGTTTACGTTCAGATTTTCAAAATATTACACCAGCTTTAATGTTATCAGTGCCAAATACATGTGCTATTAAATTTAATTGATACGTCGTAATCTGAACAAGCGAATAGTAAGGCGAAGACAGACTATTCTCTATGACCTAAATACTACGCGCCTATGACACATAGCTAAAATGCAGTAATATCTGAGAGCTATTCAGACCCAAGTGCCAAGATACAAAAGCGAAGAGAAAATTTTAGGATTAAATTTTTATTTTAATGAATGGTAAGATTACAAACTAAAAACAGTATTCCTCATTTCAGCCCAAAACCGTCCGCTATTGGACAATATCTTCCCCCAAGTATTTCCAAAACTATTACGGAATATATTTCGGCAACCGTAAAAGTGTGAACTAAAAAGCCTGTTCTATGCACCCCAACGTGCCCAGCTCATAATCTTATAATTATGAGCTGGGCACGTTGGGTATTATGCAACCTTGCAAGTTTTTCTACGAAAATGAAACATAATAGTGCTAAGAATGAGGGCGGCCGTAATAGGGAGAACAACATTTCGTCTCTACTTTACGACTTAAGTAATGGGAGCCATGAAAATGCCGGTAATAAATTAGAAACTGTGGTTTGTGGTTATGGAATAAGTTTCTTCCTTATGAAGGCAAAGAAAACATAAGGGTCGTGAATCGTGATGCCCAGAGTAGGGTGATCAGAACGATAAACTGTAAGTACGTCTATTTTACTTTACAAGTACCCAAGTAATAAGGAAGCTATGCTAGATGTATTTCTGTATCACAATAATATTGCCTATGCGAAAATCAAAGTGCTTACATATTTACAATTTCTATTCGTTAACGTAACTATGCGTAACAAGTGATGTTGATGTTGAGGTTCTAGTATGCTGGGTACAAGCTGGGTATGATAAAACCAAAAAAATAAAGTAGTAATAAAGAATGATATTCAAGTTAATTTGAATATGCACCTAAATAATTATTTTTACACTTGTTGTATGAAAAAATATGCTTTAACCTATGCACTCCATACAAAGAAATAAATAAAACTGAGTGTCCAAGATGATTCGGTTTGAACCAAGTTACAAAAACTGAAGCCCAATCCGAAAAATCCCCCAAAAAAATTCCAGCCACTAAAAAAGTTCGTGACAGAAAAAACTACACTTTTTTTGCCTAGTCTAGTCACCATCCGCCAAGTACGTTCCATCCGAACGTCTGATTATATTTTGCGTCTTTATATAGCTATATGGAGATAATACTCGTTTATACTAGGTATTCATATGTTATTTATTGCATGGATCATGCATGAAAACTTGTACAAGAATTCTAATCACTTTACGAGTTAATAAAAACGAGCTTAACCGGATGCAATCAAAGGACTGGGAATAGTTTGCGTTAATGGGAAGTATTCATCGGTATTTATAAAAGCTGGATATCTGTGTAAACCAGTAGATAGGGTCGTTGACGCAGCGGCCTGTGGTTAGATCGTCTTACAATTACAACCGCAGGCTTCACAAATCAAGACCTGTTGAGAAATGTCGGAAAATTATAAGGCATTTAGCTGGCTGAGTACTTACAGCATCGTTGCTTTTGAATTATTTGTTGATGTGCGTGTTATTTATTTAATTTTGGATGGAAAATGTTTTTTTAACTTAAAACTCTAAAATATGATTATTTTTAAAAATACATTCTAGGCAATTTCTATTAAAACCGGGAAATAAAACAAGAAATTTGTTTTGTATGACTCTGAACTGATAATGCAATTGAGTTGATTTATTTTTACAAAATGTTATTTGTTTTAGATAAGATACAAGCAATGATAAAACGTAAAGAAGATTCCGATAATGCAGCTAAAGGCTTTTCAATAGAAAAAGAAAAATCATTCGATCTACCTATGTTACCAGAATCATGATTGTCTCATTAATAAAAACTGGTTAAACTGGATTATTTAAAAATTTATACTTGATTAAACTACTAAAAATAAATGCAGTTGAAATAATGTAAACTTAAACAGTAGATATTGAAATCTGACATGTAAGAATGAATAGAACATTATCGTAATGTGCAATTTCTATTATATAGAATGAGCTAACGGGTTACTCACGTATAGAGTCACTTACTGGCCGACACGTTTCTAATAATGACTGTCTCGCGTTAGTTTTATAAAAAAACATCTATTATATTTACTTTGCATTTACACAGACTTAACACATTTTGTTTTTTTCTACCCCGTAGTTATATGCATGTAAGTATTCACATGATGGTAATATCAACAGATTTAGGTCAGCCTATGGCTTTATAACCTTGTATTACATTTGTAATAAAGTTAAATAAATAATAAAAAAGTTACTTGATTTCGTAGTAAATTAAAGTGTTTGCGTCTGAGATGTGTCGGCAACTGGACTGACGAAACGTGTACGTGCGGAACCGTTCTCCTACCCTGAGGCATGCCTACTATTATTAGTATTACTTTGAACACAATGTATTTACTCCTATTTAAAACTCTTAGACCCGTTGTAGCAAATAAAAATCACGATTTGTAAACAGTATTGTCAGTTGTCATTAGTGTTGCCAAATAGTTAAAAACTAAGTGGTAGTATATTGGTACAGTTGAAAGTTGGTACGTTCGTACGGTCGGTTGTCTGTGGCAAGTTGTTACGAACAGACGGATATTTAAAAAATTGGCAGCACTAAGTGACCTGTTATTGAAAATTCATTCTGAATGAATGGATTTGATGAAGGTAAATGTAAGAACTTGCAGATATTTAGCAAAATTTTTCATTCATAAGTTTAAGATCTTGCATAAATTAAGCAATTTTTTTTATTTAAGTTTTAAGATCTTGCAGATTCGAAGCATAATCTTTACATTCATAAGTTTTGAGATCTTGCAGATATTAAGCAATTTTTAAGATCTTGCCGATATTAAACGAAATTGCTATATTCATAAGTTTAGGATCTACCAGCTTGTACACATCCCGTTAAGCAATGTCTTTCCTATTTCTTTGATTAGTTTAGTTGAGTTCGTCGTAAATTAAAGAGAGACAAGTTTTAATTGTTTGATTGCCGGTAGAGATGTGTCACCGAACGGACCGGCCGAGCGTGAATGCTTACGGACCGGTTCACCTACCCTGAGGAATTTCCTTGAGCGTTTCAACTTGCAATGCCTAGTCTACTTTCTCACTTTTTCAAAATGTGACGGAAATTTTCATCTTTTTTATGAAAAAAATGACCGCATAAATAATATAAATATGGAATAAATAGCCTCTAGAAGAAGGTTTCTCTAATCAGATTTATAAATAAATCATTCTTATGACATTTGCAAAAATCCCAATGACCTTCATTATCAAGCAAGGTCAAGCTTTGTTGTGGAATTGACGTCACGATGCAAGATTCTTTGAGTAAAGTCAGCAATTTTCACTTTCAGTACTTGTACTGTATTGTACAACATAGCGATGGTAATTTAAACAGGAGACATTGACAACTGACAGATGTTATTATTTTTATAGTGCAGGCATGGGAAAAATTAAAATTGCTTTGTGTCGTCACTGCCGGTGTAATATTTTTTTTCTATTTAAATTACAAATTGTCTATATTTTCGATTATCATCTTAAACACTTTTGTATTCTTTTGATGACAAGACAATTATATATAATTTGACCGAGTTTTATAGGAAGTAATAATAATATTATAAATTCAATGCTTCAGAGTTATAAAGTAATTCTATTGAAAGCTTTAGAGTAATTAGGTAAAAGCTCCCCTTAGTTTCCCCCCTTCAATAATTAATTAAATTTCTGAAAGAAAGTAGGTCGTCCTGCATATTCTTGTAACAATACACTTAAATTAATTGCTAAGCTTCCTTAATATCTGCTTCTTCGAAGAAACTTATCTTAATCCTTTAACTTATTTTATGAAAAGATATTATGAAAATCAACAAAAAAAAGCCTATGTAGATTACTAGTTAACAAAAGCCTCATTACCTAAGACATAAAAGAAGAAAAACAAGGTTGCACATGCAACTAAAGACGGCGGAGAATAAGGCTTTCTTCCATCCCTCATCTGTGCCCGGGTGTTGACAATGACAAAAGGGAGGTCCTATGCATTAACGTCGAGTGGGAGGCGCCTTTGAACAATGAAGATGAGTCCAACTACTTGAGACGTGATGAAAGTTTTAGTGAGCTCTGGAGCGAAATGGAGACGCTGTTTGCAAGGCGTCGAAAGTTATAACAAGATGACAGTTCCCTTGGCTTATTTAACATTAAGGATGAATGAGGAATAAATGAAGCATTTAGAAAACTAATATTTGAGCAGGAAATCTCAGCATACATTACACTTCTGTGAGTATAACATAAAATATTGTACTCTTTTTGTCAGTAGCTATTTTAGTTTTAATAGGTATCGGCATTAAGGCCGATGAATTACTAGCCTGGCATGATACTTAAGGCCTAGTCTTAATAGCTGTAGTTCCGGTGGATATTGTAATTTACTAAGTTGCATGAGTCACAGCGAACAAGGCTGAGTAACCTCTAGACACGAGAGCCCTTATTCGAGTATAAAGTGCACATATGAGATCTTCCAGTTAGTAAATAAACAAACTCGCTTCAACGCGCTTATGAAATGTTTACAAGGTCAATTACAGAAGTAATATTTCAAATCTATCGTACCCAAAACATTTAATTTATACATAACAATAAATCCTAGGTATGACGTAATAAATAAGAGAAGAAATAGACTGAATGATGCAATTGATCTAATCAAAGATTTCATAATCACACATTATGATACTTCAACGTCTCACGTTTGCACTATTCGTGAGGCCCGTGGCAATGAGTAAAAAGGATTCAAAGTATTTCAAGAACAATCAGTGATACTATATTTGGATGACGTAAGCGTAACGCATGAGGTGGCGAGGGTATCGTTAATTTTGTTAACTGGAGCGGCCAAGAACATGACATTACGACAATGCTACTAATCATTTCATTTCTTTCTGTTAGCATGATTTGATATGTGTAAACAAAACAACTCAGTCTGTCAACTGGTCTTAATTCGTTTTCACAGTTTGTTTCAATCAATTTGATTATAACTACATATTGAGAAATTGTGTCAATGTCAAAGATGCATTATTCTTTTCAAATGTGTTCATAACCAATCACTTGATCCATTATAATTTCATGAAAATATAAATGACCTAATTCACAAGCGCGCTGAAAACGATCATGTCATGAATAATTCCTACACATTTCGAGAGTAAGTATTGATCGCTGCTGAGATACCGTGTATTTATAATGTGAAAGGTAAGTTATTTTTGCTTGATGGAGGGACGAGGGTAAAGGGCACTCTATACGTAAAGACCGTGAACCTTTGACAGGGACCATGCAAATGGCAGATGCTAAAACGGAATAACTTCATTAAAGTTGAAACAGATAAAAATAAATGCATCAAGCGAACTGTCTATGACTTTTTATTAAAAATGAATTCCTTTTCCAATGCAATTAGTTCGATGAAGTTGAAAATTGTCTTTGAACCGTTTTAACAACTCCATTAAGAATTACGACAAATGAGACTATGACATCATTCGAACGTAAGATGTTAAAATACGGGTAATGTTTCGTTAGTAAATAGAAACGCGAAAACAGTGATGAAACTTCGTAAATAACTAAAAACCTTTCAAAGGCAAAATGTTTCAGTATGAAGCCACAAACTTCGAGGCTTTATCTTAAAATGTTAATCCGCGTCGACCGATAACGTCAAAAGCTTTTAGAGCTCTCTTCAGTTTCCTAAATTGCTGCTCCGGGAGATTGCTTTTCAATCCGTTTAATATCACAATCGCGTGGTTACTCGCAATTTCAAATCGCCAAAGGTCAATCAAGATCAGTTTCAGTCTCAGTCTTTATTTCTTTACATATTCCACAATTTGACGCAGTAAACTCTTTATCCACATAATTAAAGGTCATTTTATAAATAGAACGGCTTTGTCGATACCCGCATCATATTTTGCTTTCATTTGATGAACGCTGTTTTCAGTGTTGACGTAAGACAAGTTCGAAATTAGCAAACAGCAAATATTCTGCGCAAAGCGAGCTATTCATCGAGGTGAAGTTAACGAATTGTCTGCGATCGTAGCATTATTGATAGCCAAGTAGAATCTGAATAACAATGCAGGGGGTTCATTGAAATTTATGTGGCGAGACCGCATTGAATTGGCTTGATATATTCTTAGCAGCTTCAGACTTTATAACTTGGTGTTGTAAACATTTTCTCATTTCAATAATGTAGCGTAAATAGGTAAATGGGATGAGTAGAGCCTACAAACTTACATTTAAGGCAGTATTAAACCAGTACTTATAAATGGCAAAATTAGGAAAGACCATTCCGATGGTTATGTGAAATTACTTAATTGAGTTAGTCGTTCTAGAATCAAGAATACATTATAGCTAATGTCCGCGCGCGTTAATGAGTAGCGCACTGAACCGGCATCGTTGGTAAACAAGTTCGTAGTCTAGTTTTTACGCCGGCTTGTGTCCTCGAAAAATAACCGTCGTGGGCACGTGGTGCTAACGAGCACCTTTTTCGTCGGTACTTGACTTTCTTGCTGTAATAGTCATCACCGGAAAGTTAAAATTAAAACTTACGGCACAAAACGTTTTGCAGGCTAATGAGGAATATTGTACTTGTAGAGAATTTATAAAATTATACATGCTTAAAAATTCCGTAGGCAGCAGTTATATAGATGCTTTAGAAACAAAATATTATCTTTAAAATTGTAAACTTCGACCTCCTGTGAACATATGAGGTTTAAATCAAAATTTTCGAACGGTATGCGTTTCGAAATCACGCCTGTCGTTCTGTTACACAATTTAATATCTAAAGTGCATTTTGGAACGTCGTCCCTCGTCATTGCTGTTGTAAAGAATCTCGATGCGCCAAACTGGTGCTGTGCCAAGTCGCAAATGCGGACTGCGGTGCTTCACAACCTTGACCGACGACCGACAACCTGAACTAACAGAGTTAGCAGTTTGCGTGCTCAGACTGTTTGCAGGTAAATTTTGACGTTTTTAAATTTATGATTTGATCTGATGTCAGATTAAAGCTATAAATATTTTGTTTGACAGTATTTTGCTGATTTTATTTTATTTTACCTATATCGTCCCACTGAGGGGCAAAGGTCTCTCCTATTTCCTTCCTTATCTCTATCCCCTGCCTTTTACTCATGTATATGTAAAAAAGTGGTAAGTCCATAATAATTTCTAAGAAATGCCTGTACTGTACAGATAAAAAAAAAGACTTAAAACACTAAAATCTCTTCCAGACAATTTTGCTGAAATTCAAAATAAAATAACCGGCCAAGTGCGAATCGGATTCGCGCAGTAAGGGTTCCGTACCATTATCTCAAAAAAATCGCGTTTGTTGTATGGGAGCCCCCCCCTTTAATATTTATTTTATTTTGTTTTTAGTATTTGTTATTATAGCGACAATAAAAATACATAATTTGTGAAAATTTTAACTGTCTAGCTATCGCGGTTCTTGACATACAGCCTGGTGACAGATAGACGGACAGACGAACAGACAGCGAAGTCTTAGTAATAGGGACCGCGATGAAACCTTTAGTATGAAATAGCGGACGTTTGCACGTTTCGTACTTGACCGTCTACAGTCGAGACAAACAGATGCTTGTATTGTGTCTTCGCCCGCATTGTTTGTCTGGCATTTCATTAATATCCTATTCAGAGTCAGCCACAAGAACGCACATAGCTGCTTCAAATGAATTGATCAGACAATCAATTTGCAAGCAAAGTTTAACATTAGGATCTGTTAGGTACCTATGTGCCGTACTCATTTTGAATATCGTAAATAGCTTTCTGTCGAATATAAATTTTGAACTGAGATTTTGGTTCTGCAATAAATCATTGCATTAACATATTTGTAACTGTTTAAGTCTCGCTTAGGTTGTCGAACTGCAGCTACAAACTAAAAGCTTTGTTAGATATTATCTTAGCAATAATGTGTGTTGTCAGTCATGAAGTTTCACTTTTAGGTAAACTGATATCCAGACGGAAATTCAATTATTAGTCTCAAAACAATGATAATTAAGCAGTTGGAAGAGCAAGCAAAGATCTTGCTGTCTGCTTAGAGAGTCCGGAGTATATGTATGTATGTTTGATGTTATCATCGAGTATCTCTAGTTATTTAAAGTAAATTTGGTGGTAACTTCATATTAAGTAGGCGAGTAGATGGGATTAATCATATTTTTTAAAGTTCTTAATACGTGTCTACTTAGCTACATTAAAACTTTATGGATACCAACCCTTGTACCTACTATATAACTTTTGATTATTGTCATATTTAGTTGCTGCAATAAAGAATTTTTATCTTATGGATATCGCCAAAAACACCATCGCCATTCGAGTCTCCTTGACCTTGGTGGCTTTACCGAAACTGCTGGTCGAGGTAACGACATCGAGGTCATCGTCAAATCACGCAACGAAGTCATCGCAATGTATCGTGTTGAAACCTATGTCGGCTCAGAAACCCGTTTGGGTGAAAGGGTACGCCAGACAAAACACTCGTTGGACAAAGAATAAGTATCAACACAGCTATCGGTAATGAACATCTTCCGTTTGGAAAACAAGACGTCAATACTGCAACACTGCGAGCACTGAAAATATTTTGTTGAATAACAGATGGATTAAAATGTCGTTGTTTTCTTCACATACTGATATCAAAGAGCAAAAAAGCTACAGAAAACTTTGCTTATCATCATTTTATAAAAAGTAATTCTAGTCTAAAAAAGTTTGGTAACGTATAAAGAAAGAATTGATCGCAATTCAATTTCCATTGTTTGTTAATTTAATTGATCTTTGATACTGTGTCAATATTAACTAATGGATTGTCCTATTAATCAGTATCGGCATGGCACGCAACAAATCGATTTAGCCATTCGGTCTAGTTACGAGCATCGTTTGTACCATGACAAGCTTGCCCCTGTTCATACGTATCGATACTGAGAGTATTAAATTACAATTGCTTAGGTAGCTGATAAGTTATGTGTGTTGAATGAAATGAATCATGCAATCCACTATTGTTTGTAGTAAGTAATATAAAAAAAATTGTGCGTGCAATGATTTGTCTATTACTATTTACTATGTAGAATCGGAGAAATTAGCTCATTCGTTCAAAAATAGTGTCAATCTTTCCAATTGATATTAAACTTGCATAGCTCGGATCACCTAGCTGCTAGGTGATCCGGGCTAGCATATTAAGCTGATACATGAATACCAAAAGTGGCTGTTTGGCAAAATAATGCTAAGAAAAGCGGGAACGTAAAATCTCACTTTAAACTATAAACAGTAGTTCATAAAATAGTTTAAGGGTTATCTGGATCCGTATGAGACAAAATTTTAAATGATACCTCCGTTTCCTTTTATATAATTTATTTCAAATGGGAGTAACACCGTACCCCGAAAAATTCGTTTATCCCCATAATATCAATGCTAGATTTTAAAATTGATATCAATCAAAGTGAAGTACCTACAACTTACTTGATAAGAATGTATCCACAGATGACAAGTTACGAAACAGTAAGATTGATTCTTTTTATAGCATATGTCACGTTTGATATTCAAATCTATGATATTATCTGGTTTTCATTATACCTATACACTGATCAGAAACATAAAATAAAAACCGGTCAACTACGGAACCCTAAAAAACTTTTTATTTTAAAGATCTTAGTAATAACATCTGGTTGGCTCATGTACTTCTTAGAACATGAATGGGTTGGTGTTGGTACTAGGTATCGACATAGTTTGTATGTATGAATCATGCGTCATCCTTGTAAAAAATGGTATGTACGATTCAGTAAGTAGAGAGCGTATATAATGGTGTTGTAACGGTTCACAAACGAATGCCAACGGCCATAATATTATCTGCAATTGGTGTCCCACTAACGTTTGATTTAATTCGTCAATCATAGACGGAAAAACATGAATTTCAAATAGCAATCTTAATTTGTATGTTATTGTGAGTGACACATTTTGATAAAGAGGTATGTTATCAGATGTTTACTTTCCGTGTGTTTAAGTTACAGACAAAAGGACTGTCTGGTAAGTATATACCACCTCAGATAAACTAAATTCTTATCATTCTGGTGATATCATTGCCACGAAACAGTATCCCACATGAAATAACTAACATTGATAACCCGAAGCATAACATCTGCGGTTATGTTCGAATTATGTGAATGATTATAAAGCTAAAGCGCCTAAAGCGAGTCTCTTCTACGATAATAAACTATGTCGACTTCGAAGTATTCATGATATAAATATACAAGCACCTAATACCAAAATTTCAAAAAATTATAGTTAGGTCAAAGTAAATAATATTTATAGGTACTTGAAATTCAAGGGCGAAAATCGATCTTATCCACCAAAGAAAAGCACCTTTAAAATTGTCGTTTAGTCAAGGATACATATGAGGGAAGGAAAGTTTCACGTGGGGCCTGATCAATACTACAGTCGGGACGGCGACCGGCTGTCGCGGTATGGCGTGACACCCTAAACACAGCTGATTCTACCACCGAGGGGTCGTCGGGCAGTTCGTTCACCCCTCACCCCGCACTCCTTACAACCCTCGTTTACTTTCCATTTTATGTGAAACGTACTATAATTGCGTATTTTCCACATACATACTATTTTGTGTAAACTCATTGTTGATGTAACATAAAATCTAGGTGGTTATGGTGGTCATTATCGGTCAAGATAAGGAATATTAGGAATGACATAAAAAATGTTTTCTCGTAAAAGTTATGGTCCATCAGAAAAAGGCTCAGCATTTGCTAGAAACTCACAAGGAGTAGGTACATCATCAGAAAGAATTCGAGATGGATATACCGAAGAGCAACAACAACAATATACAAAATATCTGAAGAAACTCAAAAGCGAATTCGATGATCGATGGGGAAGAAAGCCTAGTTTCAATGTAGCTTTCTCTGATTTGGAACGAATCAAAACTTTAGGAACCGGAGCATTTGGCAGAGTTATATTGTTAAAGCATATAAAATCTAGCAAACTATACGCTATGAAGGTTTTAGAAAAAGAAAAAATAATTAAGATGAAACAAGTTGATCATACGCTGTACGAGAAACGTATTCTTGAAGCTATAAAATTTCCGTTTACTGTCACCATGGAATTTAGCTTTAAAGACAATAGTTACGTTTATTTCGTAATGCCATTTGTGCCAGGAGGTGAAATGTTCACCCATCTTCGGAGAATGGGAAAGTTCGATGAGCCACTAGCAAAATTTTACGCTAGCCAAGTAATTTTAGCCTTAGAATATCTGCATTTCTGTCATCTAGTTTACCGTGACTTGAAACCTGAAAATATATTGATAGATAAAAACGGTTATTTGAAAATTACTGATTTCGGTTTTTGTAAAATACTGCAGGGACGCACGTGGACTCTGTGTGGAACACCCGAATACTTAGCCCCAGAACTAATTCTAAGTAAAGGGTATGGATTTTCAGTAGACTGGTGGTCATTTGGTGTTCTTCTTTTTGAAATGAATGCGGGATATCCGCCTTTTTTTGCAAACGAGCCAATGAAAACATACGAGAAAATAGTTGCTGCAAAATATAGATGCCCTTCAAGTTTTAATGCAGATTTACGGGACCTTATTCGCAATGTGCTGCAAGTGGATATATCAAAACGATTCGGAGTTATGAAGAACGGAGTTATGGATTATAAGAACCACAAATGGTTCAAAGGGATAGAGTGGGAAGCAATTCTCAACTGCCGAACTCAGGCTCCGTTTATACCGAAATACAAAGCTCCAGGCGACACCAGCAATTTCGACCGGTACGATGAAGAGCCATTAAAACCGGCAAATTACTGTCGTTTTGAATCAGAGTTTGCAGAATTTTAGTATTCTATATAATATCTAAAAGAATGCCTTATTTTTACTTTAAGATAATAAAATATTTAAAATTTTCTGTATTTTTTCAATAAATTCAGGCCACTTTACAATACTGACTTCTGATTCTATGATCATACTAGTTCACGTTTTTTAGACCCTAGAGTTTTTAGTTATTCTAGTACGACCTCCAATCAAGCTATCAACGAATATGTAATCCATCCAGTTCGCGACCGTGTCTACATTTTTAAACTATTTATTTCTCTGACATCAGATCAAACGCTTGAGTACAAAATCACACCGCAAAGATATAACGAAGCACTTCGGACAACTTTCAACACTTAGCAATAAAAGTGCCGTTGGGACATGTAAAGGAAGATCTCCGTCCGCGATCATGTTCTCGTGTCTAGTCGTTTTGTCGGGCCTGATTTGAATCCATTATGGAGCACGTGCGTGGGGCTCACGACTGCGCTCGCGCAGGGGATTGTGGATGGGTGTCGGGGGCACGCGACGTATATGGTTTATTTTTAGGCTAACATGTGCTTGATATTTGCAACTTAGCTTTGTTTCTTTTGGCTATTTATTTGCGGGGATTCTGTAATAACGTGATGTTAATATTATTATTAAGTATTAATTTTCAGTTTTGTGTCTCTTGGGTTGTCCATGTAAAGGATAGAACGTCGTGATTCTATCTGAAACTAGTTTTTTTAGTATTACAGAACCTGCTCTCCATTGGTCTTTTGATTACAAATCAGCAAAGGTCCATATATAGGCAGTCCGTCAGATGTTTCGATATTTCCTTCTGAGATAGAGGTTTTGTTTAGTTAGTGAATAAGATTTGTTTAAACGTTTTTATCACATAATTATAAAAGTAATAAAGACAGCTTAATACTTTGGATAATTTACTTGTAAGAATCTAAGTTCACAAATTACTCAATAATCATCCAACCGTAGAATGACTAAACAACAGACCAATATTGATACTGAGAAAACAGGCAATAAAACACAAAACTAGCCAAACATTTAGTAATGAAAGGCAAACATCATAAAATAGGTTACAATAATGAGCTACATTACTTCTGGCACGCTGTGAACGCCACATGCAAAACATTCTCCCGAAGGAGTCGGTTAAACTGTGCGGTATGTGATGTGACCCGAATTTGACTTCGGGCTATGTCAAGATAAGAATGAGTAATGAAATAACTTCGTCTATAATAAACGTTTGCTTCTCAGCATTTGATAGGATTTGTCACAATATAGATTTTGGAAATAACATTGTTCAATCTTATCGAATTAGCGGAAATTATTTCTTAACATTTCCTGTCCAACCAACCTCACCCAAGCCAACTAGCTGTGTAAGTAAATGCGTTCTGCTTTATAATAAAAAAATAATTTATTTATTATTATAACCAAACATAAAAAATTACAACATTGAAACGCATACAGCATTGGGGACCTCCAAAGTAGCGCTAACAAATTAGCATACAAAAGATTTATTTTGTAAATATAAAGCCGTTATAATTTTTATGTATGTACACATGTAAAATAGGAAACAATGATTTTGTTTTTATGTTTGTCTTGTTTCCTTCGAATGATAAATAATTCATTGTAATTATATGGGTATAGTTGATGCGCCCTTAAATTCGTAATATATCAACAGTGTACCTTTTCGGGCGGGTTTACTGAGCCACCAGACTGGAAAACAACGAAGGCGTAGTTCCGCCTCAAGAACGAGGATGTGGGGAATCATGTCAGAAAACCTAGCAAACTGTCGCCCGATATGGCCGGCAAAGACAGGTTGACGGAAGACCATGAAAAACAACTGAGTAAACACAAACAAACGGTTAATAGGGAGGTAAAGAGAATAATATTAAAAGTTGATGATAAACCCTTTGTCACTAACAACAATAGCTGGGGGGCAAAGTCCGGGTTCGTGGGTCAAAACCACCCGACTGGAAAACGAAGGAAGCGCAGTTCCGTCTCAAGAGCGAAGTGCGAGGGATACGAATGAAGCCAGGAAATTGACGTCCTACATGCACCAGGCAGGGTTAACGGACGATTTGACATAGCAAACAATTACTTGGTTTGGTAGTTTGGTATCAACTTTGTCTTGTAAATAACGTTATCAAATTGTAAATTAGAGTACATATTAAAATAGACAATTTGGTAGACGGAGATGTCATAAGATTCCTGAAAAGTAGTTAATCGTAAAAAAGCGGAGAAGTATTTCTTTTAATTATCATGTCTTGATAACCAAGGTTGTGCCTTCATTATTTATTAGGCAAAAAGACAATAAACTTCTTAACACCTAAAATGTCCAAAATCGAATCATAAGATTTAGAATATTGTTCAATATCATCACCATCATCAAATATTATGATTGTGTTGTACGCAAGTATTTTACGATTAAGGTACTGTGAAGTTAGGGCTATCAACGGTATAGACATTGTGCGATGTCGTCGTTTATCACGAGTGGATATTTTGCGTTATAGTCGATATCCTACTAACCCCTTTCTGTTTGCGGACTATCATTTATCTCACAGCAAATTATTTCGAGAACAAAAGAGAGCCTAAATTAAAATTAATCAATTATGAATTTACCGGAAAAATAAAGTTTATGATAACAACCAAAGAAGAATCATTAAAAAGTCGTTAGAAAAAATCTTCCGGCCTCGAGGTACAAAAAAAAGATTAAAGAGCTATTGAAGAATTGAGGGCACATTAAATTCTTATTATACGCTTATCTGAGGACTAAATTAATGGGCATTCATTTTTAAAATATTTTATTTGTAAAGATGCTTATGTTGTTTGTATATCTTAATTAATAGTAATAAGTACATATGGTTACGAACACTAAAGTTCAACCGAGCAAAATGTTGAAAATGTCCTGAACACAATAGAATTTGCGCAATGCGTTACCCAACCAGGGGTACCGTCCCACGCCAAGAATCTTTCTACGTTATTTGACGACATTTGCGCATCAAGAAAGCATCTTTCGTAATATGTTCTATTTTATAAAGTCAGTATTTTAAATATATTCGTAACGTCCTGAAAATTTAAATCTCGTTGGTATCATTACCTAAATATTTATCTTGGCAGTAATTCATTGGCAACGTGATCTACTATTTTCATTCTTGTTTTCTTTGAGTCGACTCAACGCAGAATGCATTTATTTGATGAAGAAAATAAGGTTTTCGCTCTTGCATGAAAAAAGGGATTTAGATCGTTGACTAAAGCGATATAAGTAAATTAATGTACTGGGTTAAAATGGTTAAAAAAGTGAAGGACACCCACCCACAAGGTGGTCTAACAACATTGACCAAGGTCGCTGGAAATCCTTGGGAGAGGCCTATGAACCGCAGAGGACGTTATGCGGCTGAAATGATGATGATGAGCAAAAGAAGAGTACATGAGATTTGGGCAGAAGAGAAATACTAAACTGTTTTCAATAATAAAGCGAGACAAGATGGTAAAATGAAAAAAAAAAACATTCCGACCATTAGTCACAATATTGTGCCCTACGTACAAAAATAAAGTACTTATCAAAAATTTAATTTCATTAAATTCTTTTAAAACAGTGTTTACTATTTCAATCAAAACTTTGTCATGATACTAGACGGTTGGCGAGTCTATTGTTCAATCAACTCCTACAACACACAATACTAAAACAAGCGCTGCATTCATTAGAATGTTTATACAGGTGGAAACACCAGATTACATAATGAAACAGGTGAAGAAAGTCCATCAAACTCCCCGAGACTCATTGGTTAGCAATTTTATGGGACGTTAACACAATTAAGAATCGTAAACGATTAAAGGGCTTGCACAAGCGAACGGGTCGGGGCATAAAACACAATTACTCAAAGGCTGAGCTTTGAAAGCCCTCACCAACTACATATAAAGCTAGAACTTTAAATGAATAGGTTTTTAACTTAAGATATGGATAGATACTGGTGATATAATAGTTGGACGAAAGATGATGTAAATTAGGAAGATTATATTACTAGTTGCCATATAATGAAGGCCGGTAGTATATAGTAATACCGTCTGAATCAGTATTAGGAAGGTACTTACCTATTTAAGTCTTCTTATGCACCAGCGAGTTAGAATTTATAAATGTAATGTAACTAAGTTATGCATAAGTGTTCTATAGACATAAATGCGACATTGTTTATTTTAATCAAAGTACAAACCGATATGGATTAAGACATTACTTATATCAAATCTACTAATGAAGTTGTGAATGAAGTTAGACATGTTCCAATGCCTATCTAAATAAGAGTCTCAGTGCTAGCACGTGCATAGTATAGTAACTAATCAATGTATAAAACAGGGTCTGAGACAGGGCAGGGTTATGAAAGCCGTCGTCGCTTCGTTGAGATATCAGCTATTGATTAGTTAGGCCCTGTTGAGATAGAAAGCTTGGGAATATCGTCAGGGTTGTCAGCCAGCAACAAATATATTCCGGATTTTTGATATAAAATTATGATAAACACTGTGCCGTAGGGCACGCATGCGGGTATGTCTTCACTAGTTGCTGTAGCTCGAATTCGGGGACTAGGGGAGTCACTGATGAGCCATAATAAGGGAGGTATAGATAACAGGGAACGGGCAATAGCATCCTCTGGGCAACGACTTATACCATCTAACAACTGCGATCACCAACTCTGCCAGCGTCTGCCTAGCGTGTGATTGTGAGCAAAATCTCCTTTTATTGCGGGAAGCCTTCATTCCAGTAGCTGACTGTTATAGGCAGATGAAAAGAATACATTGTTTAGGTAACAATTAACAAAAATCCAGATCTCGGGTTATAGTTAACAGTAAGTACAGATAATAAAGCTGTTTAGTTTATGCATACAACGTTAGTTTGGGCCCCTGATTAACTACTGTATGTATATTTTAGTCCGTTTTTGTCAGTCCACAGCCAAATATCCACATCATGAAAACTAATGTCAGAGCACTTTGTAAAGATGTCAATATTTATTTGAAATAAATTTAGAAGAAAATGTTTCTTCTAAAATTGAACAACAGTTCAACTAAATTGATGATAAAGTAAATGTCAGTCGTAAAGAGAAATTGGATCTTCTAAAAATAACCGTCGCTTCAAGCTGCATCAAACAACAACATCGCGATAAATTTTATGGACATCAGATGTTCACTAAAAATAGAGTAACACGTTTAGAAAAATGCAAGCTGCATCTTAGGGAAGACTTAAATTTATATCTACATTTCTTTCGGTTAATTGGTCTTTGTATTTTAATTTATAGTTGTTCCTTCGCATTATAGGATTGGTTTCTTTCACTCACTCAACATATTCACTAACCAGATCGTACAAACCTGAGACTGGATCTTTAAGAGTGTTATAGCCGGACATCTATATTATTTTGTATATGTTACAGAAGGAATGGCAGTAGAAGAAGAAGAAACTATGTTTAGTAGCTCTTCGTACGATAAAAAATATCAAAACACTTACGCTAGACCTACTTAAATAAATAGAAAACAAGACTACTGACAATTATGTTTATTATAATATTAATAATGTAGATAATTATAATATTATAACATAATATAATATTCAAGAAAATAGATATATACTTACCTTATCATCACAGTATATATTTGAAAACATAATGTATGTAAGGAAAAATATTTCCTCATACAGTAAAGTAAACGATTTGACCGATAGAAACCTACGTAATAAGATTGACTTAGTTGCCCCGTTTTCTAGGCTCAAAACAGTTAGTAAGACGTTTATGGGGAACTGTATACTTTTTTATAATAAATTGCCAAAATCGGTCATTGATATGCCGGATAAAAAATTCAAAACGTATGTAAAGAAAGTATTTTGTGAGAAGGCTTATAGTACCGATGACTACCTTAAGGACAAAAGAGTCTGGCTTGAGCTTAGCGCGGGTCCCTCTTAAAGTTTGTTATATAAGTACTCGCAAATTTCATAATTTGTTACATTTTGTACAAACTAAATCTACAACTTGACATTTTTTTAAATTTTGACATATTAAAAATTCAATTAAAATTATGATATGACATAACAATGTATTCTCTGTCCACATTAACTTTAAATATTAATTTGATTGTGAGTTGACGTCCTTGGAGAAAATGCTGCAGTGCAGTTTGTTACCGCTTCTTATGCACTAGCGCTTTGGAAGCGGTAGTAAACTTAGCTGTAAGTAACCTTTTGACGTCAACAATTGTATAACAAAACAATGACGTATTAAGAGATATTATAAATATCCTATATTAATAAAGATATATTTGAATTTGAATTAATAATGTAGATGACTGTGTTGGTGATTGTAAGATGGGAGAAGACTGGTGATTTGCTTATAATTCTTCAATGGATAAAAAAAGTCCGTAATAAAAAAAAAAATATTTTAATTTTATTTTAAACAAGCCCTAGTGGAAGCTGTGTTAAGTAGCGAAGCAGTTGTCGAGTTAGCATTAGCCCCAATGTGGGTCACTAACTATGCAGTGGCTGCGCCCTTTGCGTCTCACTGCATCAAGCTGCAGTCTTGTTGCAGTGAGACAAAGGGCGTATTGAGGGGAGAAACAGGGGTGGTATTGATTGATTCTTATGTCGCAAGGTCTGAATTGTGGTTTATACTTATTGTCCCTTCATTATTTATACAACACAAATGCTGATAATAAGTGTGTTCAAAGTTTTAAAGACTGATTAGGGTAATGAAAATGCGCGGGAACTAACTTATGAGTAAGACGTAAAATTACTGAAGTACGAAATCTTGGATTGGTTCTTATATGTAAAGGAGTTACTGAGTGTTCTAACCTTCGTACAGACAGACCTATTTTAGTAAATGACAATTAGTAAAAGCCTTAATCACGTTTATGCTCCTTGTGAAATATAATCAACAGTTCATTTCGTACACCTCACATTGGATTTATGTAAATGTAAATTAGATGACCGGTTATCCAAAGCAAGATGTTACATAACATTCTTACGATTCTAGACCAAACAATGTAACAATACTTGTGAATTGAGTGTTATTATACAATGCGAATTACTGTAGATGAATATAATACTTTTAGTTATCTAATGGAAAGTAAACCTAGTGTCACAGGAGAAATACCGGATTGTCTACTTGATAGTCTTTTTTAATTAGCTCTCTGGGTCCCGCTGCTGGGCAAAAGCCGCTCTATGTTTCCAAACACTTCTGTTGTTTACTTTTCTTTCAACTATCTATCAACTCATTCGACCACCTTGTTGTTTGTCTGACTGTCTCTTTTCCTTCTACTGTGTGTCGGAGTCCAGACAGTGGTTGCCTTTCCGGTGGCGACAAATGTGACTAGCCCAATCCCATTTTAGCTAGATAGTCGTTTATCTAAAAAATATTCGTAATACGTGGATATTTTACGCAAGACGGTTAGTATAGAAGAGGATATTTTTCTATTAATTCTACAGCAACTTATTTCATCTTTAAAATATATCCCCATAAATATACGCCGGTGATCTCATGACTACGATATTATCATAAGTACCTACTATGCACTACAGACTGAACAGCTTCAAAGACGCCAACTGACCGAACAAAACCTCTTTGTGAAACTGTGAGCGATAAACTTATGCCATGACTTTGTATCGAGATGAAAATTGTATTTTGGATAAAAAAATATTAAATGCAGAAGAACAAATCTCAAAGCTGAGATTGCTGTAACAATACCGTACTTACTCTGGATATTTTATTTGACGACGATAAATTACATAAAACTTATAAAATACTTGCGAAGTTCTTTCAGAAAATTCAGCATCACTTTGCAGGGCGTCGTCGTTATGATTGATGGTTGGGTGGGCCGTGGGCAAGCCAAGGGGCTAAAATGTCATCATTGGCTAATACCTCGCTAACACCGATACTATTAATAAAAAGACGACAGAAATCGGACGCGCCTGTAAATATAGAAGATTAATTGTATATAAAATACAATCTCTGTATTGTTCTTAGCTCTTTGAACTTACGCCTTGATTTGCGCATACGCAGATCCATCTGCATGCTAATTCAATACTGTTAATTGAATCAATGCACTAAGTACAGGCGCTTCCCACGAACTCTGTGCTACATGTTGTTTATTAACTACGTTTGTTCGAAGAAAGTTCCATCGTGTGGGATCAGTTCGTTAATTCATTGCATGCATCAACAATGCAATATCGCTTCTTGTATCGATGTCGTCGATGAATGCAGATTAATTTGTCATTTTCTTATATAGCTTTGTTCAATGATAATGAAAATATCACAAAACTAAAGCACGTAAAACGTTTATCAAGTTAACTATTATTGGATAAACGGTTGTCTACTTTCTAACAAAGATCAGCTAACTAACCATGTACAACTAAAAGGTCCTCATTACAAGACAATTCAAAGACAAGATTGCAATTCAAATAGTTCTAATTCCAAGGGAACGTTGGCCAATGTAAACGATATGACACGACAAGACCGACTTGGCGTGGAGGAAGCTCGGCTCCTTCTGAATACCAATTAATTACAACCTCACCAATAAAAAAGTAAGGACAATCCTTCGCAATCCATACAACCGAGGTACCACATCAATGGTCGCATAAACTCAATCAGTATTCTTAGCAACAACACGTATGGAAATGGAATAAGAATGACGTATTGTAAAACCAACATCGCCAAACGTACAGCGCCGTTGCCTTCGCAGTATCCAAATTGGATCTATGAATATTCTAGAATTATTATATCGAGTCTTTAATCTCCAGAGCAGTGTCAATTTACTCAACGAAGCGATCAGGTGGAAAATTAAAGGGGTCATATCGACGATAATAATCCTTGCAGCTTTAAATACTCGAAGGTTACGCCCTAAGGTAAAAAAGTTAGCTCCACTCAATTTAACTTGTTGAATGATAAACACCTCACTTCTCATCCCGGTTTGTTTACTTTTTTTTAAACTCCCACATATCAGCCCACACAAACTGGCTCTACCTGCGTAATACCTGTCACCATTTCAATGGGATGTTTGGTCGTACTTCTCTTTCCCTCGCGTGTTTGTCCTGTATTTAAAAACCGTTCCTTTTAGATATCAATCGAGGGGTTTTTTGTGGTGATTATGTGCTCTGTGATGAAGGTGGCAAGAGTCAATGTTTTCTACGGGTTCACGGTTTATGAGCAGTGGAGTGGAATTAGCTGGTGTGGGTGTTATCGCGCTCGTGTATCCGGAGTGTATGTGCCGCTTGGTTGCACCCGTGCACCTGTCGCCATTATTGTGCTCTGGTGCAGTTAGTTGTAACAGAGTTTTGTGCAACTAATAAATAAACTTTATCCAGGAGTCGTGAATAGCTTAGTGGGATAGCATTGGCAACTCGGGGGAGTCAGTTACTACAGAATAGCAACGCCAACTCAATTAAACTTTGCCCCACCTACGTACATTTGAACTTCAAGTGGAAAGTTTAATTTACCGAGAAAAAGTAAATAAGGCAATGTATCTAGTAATTTCCAGTCTAGTCCGTTTCCCATTTAGATTGACCGATAAGGAATCGAGTCATCTAATTGGAACTTTCATCGAGAACATATCACTGATCACGAACAATTACAGCTTTCGAGAAATTAGTGATATAGAATGGTATCAACTTGTTTGTAAACTGAAAGACAAATGTTACTTTAATTAGTTACAGCCAAATACTACCCACAACGTAAAAAATCTTTAGTATTCATCCTCGGCAGTATCCTAATATTCAGTCTCAATATAGAAGTTTGCTAAACAACGACAGCATGAGATTGAAGGATCAAGTTACATAAAATGCTTCTGATTTAAAGGCCGTTACTAAAGTTTGAAAACTTAAAATTGTATGCTACGTTTACTCTGTACAATAACATTTTTTTTCCCTTCATAAAGATGCTACTCTTGAATTGATAACTATAGTCTAGAGTTCTAGACGTAGGTGCCTTTAATCAACAAGTGACTATTGCTAATGGTACTAGGTATGTTATGAATTATGATGTGGGGACAAGAATCATTTGCGTCACCCAGGACACACCAATTGAAGCATGATAATAATCTTGATAATCTTGACCTTTTACATTGTCAGTTTAACTTACGAGTTGAAATCTAGACACTATGTTTTCAATAGCATGAAGTCAGACACGAGGTATAGGTGGTTACTCCATAAATTATAACTTTAGTCGTACGATATTGACGTCCTATTTCTATGCCAAAACAAATTAGACTTTTATCATTATGCGTTAGTGGCTCAATGTTGTCTGTTTGCGTACCACTTTTAGATAAAGTAACCCCCTGGATCTTTTTTTCAAAGATCGCTACGTTCACTTTTCTCACACAATTTACAACAAAAGCTTGAAAAATAAATCGGACAAAAATGATATTGCTAAAAAACCACAAAAGATAAGTCGTTTTAATATCCTCTGAAATATCTCAATCGTAAACTAAGGTCTATAGTAAACAGACCTTGATAATGACATCACCGCTGATGTTTTTAATAGCATAAGCGCCGGGAAACTCCTAACAATCGCGGCGTATTCACACGGTCATAGAGAAGTAACATCTATGGTAGAAATAGGTTTAACGTGGTTCAATGATCAATGCATTTCCGTGATTTAATCGGAGACACATCGACGCGAACTTTACATCGATAGCAGCCCAATGTTGCTAGTTGACGGTCTTAGACTATCTATACGCTCTTGTGCAGTATGAATTTTTTTCCATCCGCCAGCTGTTTTACTTCGCTGTACGACACGACGTTCACCTTCTCCTATATCTGCTTCATGTAGCTATGCCTCGGTCTTCCTGGTCCCATTTTTCCTTCTATCTTCCCTTACTAGTCTTAGACTACGGGGTTATTAAGGAAACTTAACTGCGTTACGTGCCTCCTGGTTTTAAGACAAATTCCAACTAGCAGGCGCACCAAGATAAGTCTGTATCCAAGGATGCATTTACTCGCACTAAAATTACACACCATATCATCAAGATTAGCTCCCAATGACCATCGGAAAAGCAATGAAGAGCGAGCCGTTCATATTGAACGAACAAAATATAAACCTACTAGCTGTGCCCGCGGGCTCCGTTACCCGTGGGATATTTTTTCGGGATAAAAACTATCTTATATCCTTACCCGGGTCTTAAACTATATCGATACAACATTTCATCTAAATCGGTCCTGCGGTTCTTAAGTTCACAAGATACAGTTCTGTTGGATTAAAACTATTGTCACCTACGTTCCCCTACGAGTATTGATTGAGGGATCCACTAAACTATCGGCCTTAGTGAGCAAGTTTGCAACGGTATCGTCGATCAATATTTATCTGGAACGAGCATTGTTTGTGGCTGACAAAGCAGTATTTCCCGTTGTGGAAAAGGGAACATGGAATAAACTATGACTACAATAGATGACATGTACGGATTTTATTGATATCTGGTTATGGTCTGTTATAAATTACTCATTTTTTTTACCGGATTTTTTGCACACTTGTCATAAAATTGCCATTTCCATCATGCAAAATCTAAAAGCGATTTTCACATTTTTCAGAACTATGTTATTATACTTAAGTACTTGTATAACAAATATATGTATGTATGTATTTGGTCACATTAATTTTTTGTTTCTTTTTGTCATCTTCTAAGCTCTCAACTCCAAGTATGGAAATGGCATTTTTATGTACAAGTGTGGATATGTATATTTAATTCTTTTATGAAGTGGATCCGGATTCAAATTATATATTCAGTCCTGAAGCGAAGGGGTTCCGAAAGGGTTTCCAGAAATAGCGAGAATTTCATTCTGTGAATTTTTTATAACATAGAGTTAAATGCTCTAGAAAAAAACCCTTTAAACATTAGTATTACGTAGGTACGGCAAATTCACACTTACAAGATATTTCATAATGGAAATTGTGTATTTGTAGCTTTTTCTTTCACCTGTCGTTCACACTTGCATGTTAAATATCCACTGTCTATTTGCAAAAGTACATCTTTGATTTTGGTTGACTTTCTACAATGTCATAGAAACTTCTCTTAGTTAGAGGAGGTAAAAGTACCTATCTACAATAAGTTAAAACAACGTAGATATACTATCATCTAACAAGATAGTGATGCCAGCTAGTTTTCTGAGTCTACTTCGACAATCCGGCGAAAAGCATTATAGTTAACATGTACATTTTATATAAGTAATTATGAGTAGCATTTAGTGTCTTAGTTTGTAAGTATTGTACAGTGTTCCACCCCACCTTTGGTCATTATCTCCTCTGGTTTTAGGGTTGACTGGAAGAGATCCCTGACAGGGATAAGTCCGCCTTTGTACTGTTGTGTTTCATTTATGTTTAAATTGTGTCAATTTATGTACAATAAAGAATTTACAATACACTACAATAGAACTGTATTCTATTAAATAACTTATTTACAGGTATAAGCTCACATAAATATTAAAAATACTACCTGATAACTTTCTGACTAAAAAAAAACTAACTGGTTATTGTTTCAGCTCAAGTTAGGTCATTGGGTTTGGACTACATCTGTCAGCACGGAACGTCACTTTTCTAAGTTGTTATCCTTTTTTATCGCTTAGATCCGTCATTCGCTAGAGCGAGAGAGAGCAACGGAACGCTTCAGCATGGCCGGTGTAAAGCTTTTCGTCCGTTCCGTGCTGAGTGTAGTGTAGCCCAACCCTGACAACTCAGAAGGGCACCACTTGCTACGCTTGGTTTTACGATGTAGTGTATCATCTACTTTATAGCTTGCAGGTTAGTCATAGAACGTATCCGTGTTCTGGTTTATGAGTGCACTGAAATTGATTTTCATAGAAATAGTTTGCTAACTCTATGTAACCTAACAATATTACTCACCTAGTAATAAGTTACTAATTAGAAAGCCGATATCGACTCAGCTTCAGCGCTCGATTATCTAATTAAACAGCTCTTTGAAGGGCTACCACTTGTGTTGTGTTACAGAACACTTCGATTTACGATGCAGTGTGTCAGTTGCATTGCACTATTCTGGTTTATGAGTGCATTCAAAATTGGTTTTCTTAGAAACATTTGCTAAGCTGTACAATTCTTAGTTTCCATAACAAACTTTCACACTCTTATCCTAAGATCTTATAGTTGCATAAACTTGCAAATGTTGATCTACCACAGATGTAAGTACTTACTTGCTGTTTGTGTAATAATAATCTGTAATTTATGTTAAGTCGATTCTTTTAAATACTGAGGCAAAGACTTTCTACTTCCAGCCTCAGGCGCCTGTCAACAGGTCTTCGTGAAAAACATACCTCACAATGTAACTAATGTTGCGTTAACGAAAGCTTTATTGTCCAATATTTTATGCTTATAATATCTAACGGGATACTGATATCGTGTCAGTCAAATCTGCCGATTAAAATTTCACATTCTGCTGGACAAAACGTGCCTACTCTACTCGATCTTACTATTGCAACACCCACGCTTTGGTAGAAATGTAAAGAGCCCAAAACGGAACAGCTAAAACTCGTTTCATTCATAACTACACATGGTTATATCAGTATTTACATTCGAGACCCTTGTGGAAACAATGTTCCTCAATAAACAGGCGCTTGGAACTAAAAAATCAAGAAATTGTATTCTAGAACTCTAGCCGCGGTATTGATATGTTTTTAGTGGAGCCATCCGCGATTTAATTCAAATAAACACGCGAATGTGTTTCATATTGAATTGTCTCTCTAGTTTCAGCAAAACCATCGGAGCAGCTATTTTATACATATGTATCTACCTACTTAGGTATTTATTTCGAAGACGCATTTGCTCTTCTTGGCGAAGTATCAGTGTGACGATTGACGAAAGCTATAATGTAAACGGTAGCCATTCAGTTCTAAGACCATCGCCCACTCAAGAGGCGAAATGCCGAAATAAATAAACACATTTAGAACAGTCGTTAATGTTGGCGCCACGAGCGCCCATAAAATCAGATATGGAGTTCACTGGACTACGTATGGCGTTATTGCCTAAAATGTTCCTAACATCTGGGCTGTGAAATAGCACATTCCTTTTTATCCGTTTTACAGCCATGTAGAGTTTATGAGCATGAGGTTGAATAAATGGAAACATTGAGTTTATGCATTGTTTTATGATAGCTTTGACCCGGGTGTAATAGGAATATTTTATTGGAAAATTTAAAGTTGGTAGGTAGATTCAAAGCATTTGGAAATATGTTCAAAAGTAACTCGAAAATTGATTTTTGTTCCTTCAACAACCATCAATATATTTTTGCTCTTGGGACCACCAGCTAAATAGGTACCTTCTTTGTTATTTTATTAAAATCTGATAAAATTTTATTTTAAATGACAATCTCTGAAACTAAAATCTTCAATTAGAATGTTCAACTTTATGCATATTTCCCTTTATCTGCATAGGTACTTAATTTGTTTGAAAAGGGAAAAAAACAAACAAAACAACTAGGTAATTTCTATAGTAACTACTGTCTGAGAACTTACAAAACTCCCTAATTAAATTACCTAGGCAATGTAGACAGCTATTCAAACTTGCCATCCCACCCTGTCTACCCCAACAGACTTAGATGAATTTACTAGCTATATGAAGTAAATATACATTCATGTCTTTATGCCTTAAGTACAAGACGGACTCTCTATGATACAGGTAACAGAAGTAAAATGTTTATTAAAATGTATTCTCAATTTGAAAAAAAAAGTACATTAATATGTCTATTAATTATCATAAAACCACATTTTGGCACATGAAAGGGGAGATAAGTATATACCTATGTAGTTCATTCAACTAGTAACCTAATAAAATATTGTTCATACTAACAGAGGAAACCTACTAATTAGGCAATACTGAAGATAGCTATTAAACTTACCTACCTTCCACCCATGGTATAATAAAACAAGGTATTCTCTTCCCGTGACAGCTGATGATGTAGGTGGAACATGAATACATCATCAGTTTTATGTGTTGCCACTGTGTAAAATTGAATTACCCGAGCGTAATGCATTTTTGAACTTTATATACCAATTTCGAATTAATAATCCATTATATCAATTTATAAAATATTGAATTAATGAATCACGCGAGAATCGCGAGATACTAAGTTACTTAATATTTTATTTAATATTTATGAACTAATTGAGAAAGTCCTTTAATGCACTGAAAAGAACAATCAGTGGCAACACTTATCGTGACGTAGTCAAGGTCAATCTCGAGAAGAGAATACCTTGTTGAAGTGAAAACTTTTTTAGCGGCGTTGTGCACTTTTTTTGAAATGGGTAAAAAATGTTAAACTCGCGTCAGGACACGTGACCTGATCGAAAATTCGTAAGACGGATGGAGAGTAGACAGCTGGCGCGGCGTAGGAGAGGGAGTATCCCCCTCTCTTTCTACGGCGCGGCGAAAATGTATGCCTGCGCCTGCTGTTTCGTTTAGGCGGCGCAGGGCGCTTGCGCGAATGTTCGTGTGTGTTTATGTTACAGCGTGCTACGCGCATCCATGGATGGTGACAGCTGATGGCTTGACCGTCTGTGTAGTGGCCATACTGCTGTGTATTTGAAAATGATTTTGTTGAAAATGAATTTGGTTATGCTTGTGACATTTGTGACAGACTGTGGTTCAGAAAAGATTTGAAATATTTTATACTGATAATTAAAGCAATTCGTGCAAAATTATTCCCTAACCATTCCAAAATATTAAAAATGCACAACGTTAATATTCAAGTTTTCACTTCTGCCGGCACTCCCAGAGTGCAACCCGTCGTTTTTTTTATTATACCATGCTTCCACCCTAGTCATACAGCATACTCCATACACTATATCCCAGTATTTGAGAAAAATATGTAATAATAATAACTATTCGTTATTCTTATAAATACAAGGGAAAGGGCCTTTCCCTTGTATTTGGCCCACGAGGTGACCGCCATGTGGGATGTGGATTCGACGATCATTGTCCCGATAGTCGTATCGGCGAACGGTCTAATAGCGAAGAGTCTTGACCAACATCTTAAGACTCTCTCGCTAGATGGCTGGGTCAAGGGTCAGAATCAGAAGGCAGTACTCCTGGACATGACACGCATTGTCAGGAGGTTTCTCTCTCTGGGGCCCTAACCACCGGTAGCTTGGGCCTTACCCCCGCTGCCAGTGGTCAGCTATATTAGGTTTTTTATAATGTGTTTATATTTTGTAGTGTTTTTTATATATTTTACTTTTTATAGATATGTTATAAAAAAACCTAATATATGTTTATAAATAAATAAAGATAATAACTATTCATATCAATAATACATGTACGACTTTCCAGATGATTAAAAAAATCCATACATCCAATAATAGAACAGGACAATCATTTACTGATATTGAAACCTTGATGAAATTGGTGATGGGTAATCTAGGTTGCAGAGCTTCTTTGCTACACAGTTTCTTTTCTAAAACAAGTTTCCTATAGATATACAGTGGCACCTGCTAGCTTCTGTCTGTCTGATAGTCAATCCAATTTTTATTCTATTTAGTTTAATATTTCTTAATCTGAGACCCTATGTAGGTCCATCGTCTCTGCCTACCCCTGTGGGAAACAGGTGTGATATAATGTATGTATGTATGTATGGAGAACTACATACTTAACTTAGTTTAAAAGATAAGAGTGTTTATTATTAATTAATCATACTGAATTCATTCATAAATTCCTAAAGGGAATAAGACAGGCCAATGCCCAAATAAGATAGGCTGACTGAATGGAGATGAACTTGTAAATTGCATACCTACAATATTTTATATTAATACTCTCACTGACAATGTGGTCTGCCAGCTTTGATTGAAAAGTTATACATTGAGATTATAAAGCGCAAATTCTACTTGCAATGTTCTTTTTAAAGTTTCTTCTATTTTATTATTTTCTTTTTATGTGCTTTTCATGTAGAGTGTAGGCCAAGTCCTCTGTCTGCTCTGGCCAAGTAACTCTGGTAGTACAGGGAGAGTTGTACTCCTGCAGTGGAGACAAGACCTGATGATGATGATGATTATGTAGGTAGGTATGTATAAGGCTAGTTAAGAAATAATTTTAATCGACTTAGGTACACAAAACTATCATGAAGAAAAGTTCTTATTGGAGCCTGAGATTAGAGCATTTCAAGAAAGCATGCCGCAATGGGCTAAGTCCTGCGACATCCTAAACTAATATTGAAGTTAAAATTAGATTACAGAATGTCTTTCAGTCATCAACGTGATAAAAAAGGAGTAAATACGGCTTAATTCCAAGAAAAAAATAAAGGTTATCGCGTTATCGTGTTCGATCGATGACAAACACTCGACATGAGACGCGAAGTACACCGGCATATAAACAAAATAATAAGGAAAACCCTATAAAAAGCACTATTCGCGCGCTTTAATGTTTAATACAGGTAAAACTAGAATAATTATGTGTAAATAGGATAGAAATGCAACACGGTTTATTTATAAATCTAGACTTACCAGCAACAACTGTATCACTCAAGTCATATTTCACTGGTTTTGGGAACTCCCTCAACTTGCGTCCACTAAGTTTTAATTCACCACTTAAGTAAGCATCTTCTAAAATTCTTTCTAGAGATTTTGTTAGCTGACTATGAATATTATTGTGCCCATTCATATTTACACTCACACACGGCCCTAACACGGCCATATTCTTTTTGAACTGAAACGAAACGAAAAAAAATCTTGTCTATGATAGACATGTGTACAGTGTACCAATATAATAAAAGTTCACTACTACTAACTTCACGTTGGTTCTACATCCATTTGTCCACTAAAGTATTGTCTATTCCTGATTTTTTATCCGACTGCCTTAAAGTAGGAGTGTATCCCCCTTTCAAAAGTTATTCTTATAAATACAAGAGAAAGCGCCTTTCCCTTGTATTTATAAGAATAACTTTTGGAGATTAACTTTATAAAAATAAATAAGTAATATAGGTATTTTTTGCTGTAACTTAAGACTTACAATTAGTTTTGTACCTAATAAAACATCGTTTATACTGAGACAGGTAGGTAATCGACTAATTTCCCTAACTTATAAAATTATTTTTTAAGCAATACTGAAGACAGCTATAAAACTTACCCATATCCCACCCTTGCTTTATACTACCTATCCCAGTCCCTGAGAAAAATATGTAAAAATATTCATAGCAATAATATTTGTAGGCTACTTTAAGTGCGGGTAACAAACACCACATGGCGTAGCTATAACCTATACATATAATAAAACAGTAGAAAAATTGATTGAGGCGTTTTCCAGTGAAAAAAAAAATGATGTTAAAAACATTGTCAATAGATGGCGCTTATGAGTTTGAAATCGTAGCGTCAAAAATGAAAGAGGCCGTTTGGTTCAATACTTGTAGTAAATTTGTGATTAATTAACCAATCTTGTATTTTGCTATTATTTAAGTAAAAAAATACATATTTACAAACAATAATATATTTTTAACTGAATTTAATAAAATAAAAATATTAAATATTCCAAAACGTGATTATATTCTCTTTGATGCCAAAGACAAACTCTCACTATGAACATTTTATATGAATTAGACATTGACAGATATATTTATGTGATTGCTGGCGGCATCTATGTCACGTGAAGGAACTAATTTCTTTTTTAAAGAAAACGCCTCATTGAAAATAATTCAAAAAAACTAATTAGTTGCGAATGGTGCGATGCAGAAACTGTAATAGAGTAAAAATTAAACAAAAATGTCTGTTTATCTGTTTGTACACGTTAATCTCCTGAAATACTGGACGGATAAAAACAGACAAACGGATAGACGAATGGACAGACAGCGAAGTCTTAGTAATAGGGTCCCGTTTTTACCCTTTGGGCACGGAACCCTAAAAATGACGCCTTAGAAAAAGTTGTTCAGCCTGATGAGCATTTTCCGGAAGTCCACGCGAATGAAGTCGCGGACTTATTCGGCTAGTCGTAACTAGTTATGTATTGGTGCAGTACAGTATAGAACGTGAGCTATATCGGTCTCAATCAAGCAAGGCCGCCAAGGGGTTACCGAGACAAGATGTGGAGTTTGCCGTGAGTTCCTAGTTCGTCGCGTAGCGAACTACTATGTACATATACGTAACGTACATCTGTTTATAAGCTAGAATCTTCTCTAAATACTTGTTAAATCTAATTTTAATCATTTTCACTATCAATATTGTATATATAATATATCAATATTAATATCATATCGATAAATACAAAATGGAGGTCTTTTCAAAATAGAAATATAAAAAAATAAGTCTAGATGGCGTTGATAAAAAGGCATGTGTCAATGTCATAGATGGCAATATTGAATGTCCTGTCACTTTCTATAGGGGTGGGTCATCAACGGTTTTGTCGTCGACGAAACGAGACCGTTTTCCGTCAACTTTAAATGAGTTCATAAAACAGTCTAATTTTCGACTAGTTAGGAACCACATTGAGGAACTATGACAACGTAAACTAAACTTTTATTGCACGATTCAACGACAACGTCAACGTCGTGACGTGAACTGGACTAGAGTCAAATGAGACCTAAAAAATAACGTAAATCAAGTCTAATAACCTGTTTATAAACTAAATATACAATCTATGCGTATGACAATAGAATTGAACTGCGCCCACTCAGTGCATGGATTTCGCGCATGCGCGCGACAGAGACAGTCATATCGGCAAATATTAAAGTATGAATGAAGCGAACAGATTGCTAGCTTCGGTTGGCGTAGCGAAGCGACAAAGAGTCACGATCATTATCATTCAATCATTTCGGTTTATCATTCGACGGTAAACTAATCTAATAGTTCATGAACTTCATGCCAGTTAACGGTTGAAATAAACCGTTCGTTCATTCAACGTACATGTCTACTCCCTAGGTATCTATGTAGGTAATATAAACATAACTATTTACTGTTTCATTGTTAATGTTTGCTTATAAATATTCTAACAAAAAAAAATATATACTACGTTTTAATTATGGTTAGCCCATGTATTGTGAAAAACTGACAAAATATTGGCACTCGTCGTTTTCCTTAAGACGAAATCACAATGGATACAAGCTTTACGACATAATATCAAGTCTGGACTAACTAACTATTTACTGAATTAAGGGAAAATTCTTAGTAGAATGTAAATTGCTTACATTTTACAAGCACAGCATTTTTGACGTACTGGGCATTTTTTCATGAAACGCTTTTTGAAACTGGTTTCTACGAGAGAAACGAACGAACGGTTTTCGATTTATATACATTTAGTTATACTGAGAACGGACGACCACACCGGGTGAAACGAAGAAACGAATAACGAAACGATCCCCGATATCCAAAACATGAACGAACATTCCTTCCGTTCCGCCAGTTTCATTTTTTCTCCTACAAACACGTTTCTTTCGTAATGTTTAAGCAATTTTAAATCTTTTTTAAAGGATAGAGAAAGCATTTTTGTTAAACTGGTTCTCTATCCAGTTCCTTTGCCAGATGAAACCAGTCCGTTCCGTTTTCTGCAAAATCCGTTACGACCCACAACTATTTGACACTTGACCAAGGCATCAACGCCATCTAGTGAGAAAAAGAGTTACCATATTTTTTTTTTAAATGTCACTTTGAAAACCCCTCAGAATTATAACCTATTCATGATGAACAACAACTTCGGCAACACTAGAGCTTTGCTAACTTCGGACGACAAGCATACCAACTAGAGGATCGAAAACGTCAATGTGACACTTCTGACAGTGACATTGACAGAGTCCAAGTTCTTGTTTGCTGTGGTGCTGCCAGTTCAGCTCAAAGGGGCCAATTATCAGCCTTTTTAGGATTTCGTAGCCACATGGCAAAAAACGGAACTCAGGATTCGCCATGTCTGTCTGTCTGTCCGTCTGTATATCACAGCCAATTTTTTCTAAAACTATAAAAACTATACTGCTGAAACTTGGTAAGTAGATGTATTCTGTGAACTGCATTAAGAATTTAAGACTGAAAACATAAAATAATAAATAATAATAAAATAAAAAACTGGAATAAATATGAACTTGTTTAGCTATCACAAGTCTATATGGGCTCGCATATAGTTAGATGTAAATCTTATCATGTAGGTACCTAATTATACGGACTGACTGGCAAATCACGTTTCATACTTAAGGATAAGGACATAATAAATCATGATCATACGTAACGTAAAAAAATATAAAACCAACAAAATACTTATTAATAACAAAGAAAAATTAAATCAAATTAGTGCGCAAAGTCTCGGAATGTTTGGAAACCGTGCGCTCGCTTAGCGCGACTCTGCGCTATGGCCGGGCGATTCGTTGCTTGGAACCGCTTTATCATCGCGGAGCGCGAGTGTTCACGCGTCTTGTTTTTATTGGATAATTTGGTCAACTTTTAAGCACCTATTTTTTGTATATATTTGGAACGAAAAGCGAGTACTGAGTGCCCCCTTTCAATATGTAACGTGATTTACTAAGCACCCTGTAATGTTTACTTAACAATAACTTAATTTGAAAAAATACACTATCATTAAAACATTGTTCAAAGTTACAACACTTACAAATATTTACAAGAACTTTTATGTTACTAGCTGCTACGGAACCCTAAATAGCCGAGTCCGACCGCACTTGGCCGCTTTTTTCAAATTATATAATGAAGTGGCAACTGGCAACAACACTGGCTGTCTGTCACTGTCTGTCGGTGTCTGTCCTGTCCAAGTCCTGTCTGCTGCAATAACCTCAAAATTTACGAATCTGATGGAAATTTAATTCTGTGATATCCAATTTATATTATTGTAGATCAATTATGACGATAATAGATTTAATGCGAGTAGCAACCGCCCTCAAAAATGTTGGGAAATCCAGTATATTTCAAGTTAAGGTAATTATCCATTCTGTGTGATTTCATGTAATTTCCTCGATTTTCCTTATAATATTTACGTAACCGGTTCGATATATTATGTTTTAGTTAAACCGAATATTGCTTTTGCAACTACAGTCAATAATGGTTCATTGTGTTACGACTTTCATTGAAATATAGGTAAATTCTTCGGCCTATTCAAAGAATCGTCACTTAGTAGTACCTATTCTTTTTAACAACAATTCAAAGAATTTATAAAACAACGTTTTAAAAGCATTGATAGTGATAACGTTAAATATTGTACATTTCAGGCCTACTCTTCATATGTCAAATACGCAGAACACAAACCATTGGAGAAAATCAGGAACATTGGTATATCAGCCCACATTGACTCCGGTAAAACCACATTGACAGAACGAATATTGTTCTACACAGGAAGAATTGATCAAATGCACGAGGTTTGTACTTTTTTTTATTTAATGGTAGTTGTTACATAGTTAGACTATCTAACATATTGGATTGGACATGAAATCTTGCAATAATACAGCAAGAGATTTATAAAAGCTGTGACACAACCAACAGTTAATAGCTTATGTCTAAAAAGGCCTTCAGTTTTTCAGTGTTATGCATGAAGTTAGAGGGTAAGTGGTATGAGTATCAATTGCTTTGTTGACTTATTGAGTACAATTCTATTTATCGGTTAGTCACTTTTCTATTCACATTGATGGTTCAGTTACCAGTTTGAACAATATTGGTTATAAATAAAACCTGATGAACACATATCTTTGTTGATACAGTCATAAAAAAATTTGCATCATCAGGTAAGTTTTAGAAAATAAAAATTTGTAAAAATATAAGACCTATGAAACCTATTTAAACTGGTTGTCTCTAATATACAGTGATTGTTTAATTATTATTATTAATAAGAAGTATTGCTTATTTATTATAGCTGAACAGCTTGTTAGTCTTGTGACGAGCAGATATGTCTATTTCACACAGTTCATAAAGTTTTTTCACAGTTTGTTGATTTATTCACAACACTTTATTTGTTTTTATCCACTTGTCAAGTCTGTTTTTAAATGCATTTATGGAAGGTGCAGTGACAACTTCTTTTGGTAGTCTATTTCAGTTATGAACCACTTTGTTACTGAGAAAGTGATTTGCGCGTTGTCTTTCCAGGTTAAAGGTAAAGACAATGTGGGTGCAGTCATGGACTCAATGGAACTTGAAAGACAAAGGGGTATCACAATCCAATCGGCAGCCACTTACACCATTTGGAAGGACCACAACATCAATATTATAGACACACCTGGCCACGTAGACTTTACCGTAGAAGTGGAAAGAGCTTTGAGGGTCCTCGACGGAGCGGTATTAGTGCTGTGTGCAGTTGGTGGAGTCCAAAGTCAGACGTTAACGGTGAATCGGCAGATGAAGAGATATAATGTGCCGTGTTTGGCGTTTATTAATAAGTTGGATAGGTTAGGAGCTAATCCTGAAAGGTAAGTGGTTAAAATATTAGGTCATCATATTCAGATCTCCTGAAATTAACCTTTATGTACAATGACTTAATCCCTATTTTGGTTGAAAAGCATAGAGCATCAAGTAGGTCTTAGCTCCAAATTAGTAAACCTAGTAACAGGTTTCTATTTGCCTAAGATAGTTACCCATTCATGCTTTTTCTGGGGGTAATAAAACAGACGTTTTTAACGATTCGACGAGCCATTAATAAATGCGGGAGTTTTCGTTGATGCGGCGGCGACTCGACGTCAAGGGATTTGAATCTAAGGGCAATTAATTATTAATATTCAACTACTAAGTATTTTTTCTGCTGATTTACACGGATTGTGTAAAACAACCTGCAATTTTATTTCATTTTTAGGGTTCCGTAGCCAAATGGCAAAAACGGAACCCGTATAGATTCGTCATGTCTGTCTGTCTGTCCGTCCGTCCGTATGTCACAGCCACTTTTTTCCGAAACTATAAGACCTATACTGTTGAATCTGGGTAAGTAGATGTATTATGTGAACCGCATTAAGGTTTCGACACAAAAATAGAAAAAAAAAACAATAAATTTTGGGGGTTCCCCATACTGAGAACTGAAACTCAAAAAAATATTTTTCAACAAACCTATACGTGTAACGGGGTATCTTTGGATAGGTCTTCAAAAATGAAATTGAGGTTTCTAATATCATTTTATTCTAAAGCGAATACTTTGCGCGAGAGACACTTCCAAAGTGGAAAAAAGTGTGTCCCCCCCCACGTAACTTCTAAAATAAGAGAATGATAAAACTAAAAAAAAATATATGATGTTCATTACCATGAAAACTACCAGCGAAAATTGGTTTGAACAAGATCTAGTAAGTAGTTTTTTTTTAATATGTCATAAATCATAAACGCCAATTTACCTTTCATTCAATCAACTCAAATAAAAATATAACATTAAATAAAACATACTACAAGAATTTTATATTATGTTATTTGCTACTACGGAACCCTTCATGGGCGAGTCCGACTCGCACTTGGCCGCTTATTTGAGTATTTGATTCTAAATCTGTAAGTCCATACAACCTTGCTGTCTTGACAATTTTTTTTTAATAATACTTATTCAAATTAATTATTTATCATTTACTTTCAGAGTACTAAAGCAAATGCGATCAAAAATGAATCACAATGCTGCATTTTTACACCTACCGATAGGGCTCGAGAAAGAATGCCAAGGAATTTTGGACCTTGTGGAAGAGAAAGCCATGTACTTTGAGGGCGATTATGGCGAGAAGATCCGCTTAGACGAGGTTCCGAAGGACAGACGAGCAGAGGTGCAAGCGAGGAGGCATGAGTTGATTGAACATTTGTCTAATGTTGACGAGTCATTAGGTATATACTTTTGTGTGGTTTCAGTTTTATGAAATATCAAATTAAAAATAAAATGTTAAATGAAAGAGCTGACGGTACGGTACCTTTCTGTAAATTTAAATTGTACTATTTCTACCCCAAACGCATAATAAGTAAACATTCCTCTCAATTGTTGGCCGGTTGACTGGAAGAAATCCCTATATGGGATAAGTCCGCCGTTGTATGTTTACTTTTCTGATTTGTATATGTGTTCTTTCTTGCGCACAATAAAGCTTTATAAACAAACAAACAAACGGATTGTGTGAACAACAAAGTGTAGGCTGGCAGCAAATCTGCACTAACTTATGCTTAACATGGCCTTTGTGCGTTTTATGTCATATCTCAGAATTAATATAAGTGTAACATACAGAACAGAATCTCCTAAGGCCCCGGTCCCGAGCAATATGCGTCCCCTTTCCCCATCTCCTTATATAAATTTCAATCGACCTCCATGGCGTAGTGGTCACCATGCTAGTCCGCCACTCGGAGGTTTCGGGTTCGACCCCCGATGATGGGTCTTGGAATGTTTATCTATATATGTATTTGTTATAAAATATAGTATTGTTGTGCCAATATAGTGTGGTTTCCGGCAGAGTAGAATCCAAGTCCTCCCGTGGATGTCGTAAAAGGCGACTTAGGGAATACAAGCTAAACAAAGCTATAAATATCAATGAGACCTCTCCAACCAGTCTTGCCAGCGTGGAGAGTGTAGTCCAAGTCCTCTGGCTGCTCTGGTAGTACAGAGAGGGTCGTG
Source organism: Acrobasis consociella (assembly GCA_963555685.1). NCBI lineage: Eukaryota > Metazoa > Arthropoda > Insecta > Lepidoptera > Pyralidae > Acrobasis > Acrobasis consociella. The sequence goes on from OY743106.1 coordinate 5,828,967, forward strand.
CTCCTGCAGTGGAGACGGAAGGGCCTGATGATGATAGTATTGTTGAGTTAGTTTCGAACTTACTTTGGGGCTAGCTCAATCAGTGTAAAAATTGCAATGTAAAAGTTTCATAATTTCGCTAAACTTACAAATGAATACTATTGTTACGAAACTGGGTTCGAGATTTGGAGAAAAACGCCAAAGTTCGTATGAGGGTTTTTATTTACTACGGAACCCAAAGGTTGACACGTGAAGATGGTCTTCCTGATGTCCAAGTCCAAGTCGCGTAGCAGCTGAGGTCCAGGTATATCGCCAAAGTTGTCGCAGGTACTTCCACTGGTAGCACTTAGGTAGGTTTCCTTCGCTTCGGATCGCTTCGAAGTTATCGCTTTCGTAGCTCGTACTGAACTGGCGGCACACGCACTCGATCGCCTTTTTATATGCACCGATACAGAGGTCCACACTGTTCTCGAATATTTTCATCACTTGACGAATGTATTTCGATTGACGGGAAACATCGAGACGCCGTTAAGTATGTGTGAGTGCGACTAAGCCGACGACCATTCAAAGAACTCTAGCCTTTATGCTGAAAGAAAATAAGGCCTAGTTTCGCTTGCATTATCCTGACGTCTTTCTATACGATTCCACTCGCGAACATTCCGAGTCTATCTCGCCAGCAGAGTTCTTACTCGCGAATATTCTACATTTATCTCGTTCGCGACACTATGAACCATCCTCTAAAATTATCAATAGGTTAAAATTAAAAAATAATTACAGGCGAACTGTTCCTCGAAGAGAAAACGCCCACCATATCCGACATCAAGCAGGCCATCCGCCGCACCGCTCTCAAACGCAGCTTCACTCCCGTCCTGCTCGGCACAGCTCTCAAGAACAAAGGCGTCCAACCACTGCTGGACGCCGTCTTAGACTACCTTCCACATCCAGGTGAATAAACAAGATTTTTAAATTCAATTCTTCAGGTCAAAAATTGCTTGATAAATTGAAACTTTGTCAATGTAATTGGGTTGAAGATCGTCTTTTTATTATAGATTGGAAATTATTAATTTTCATATTATACTTTTTCAAAACTAATAACCGGCTTCACCTCCAAATTACACAATCGATGTTGATAAAATTTCTATGGGACCACTTGACAAACAAATAAAGAATTTAAGAATTTACCGAATCGGTCCAGGCGTCTTCGAATAATCGGTGAACATACATAAAAAAAAGATCGCGACGAAACAAGTCGGTCAAAGTCCAACTCGTGCCTGACAGATGGACAACCGGTGTCTTAAGCGCTTAGCCGACACCGCCGGGACCACCGAGAATTAATAAACCTAGGTCGTACGCTATGTTAAGCGAGCGCACGCTACTTCTTCAGCCTATCTCTGTCTCAAACTCTACGTGTGAAAGAGATAGCAGAACCCGTTGCGTTGCCTTGTCTCTGTCGCACGTACAGTTTGTGACAGTGATAGACTGAACATGCCGCGTAGTACCGCTTAGCACTTTGTTGGACACTCAGCCAGACACAATAGAAATAACAATTGACTATAGACGTGTCGTATATGTGTCCAACAATGTGTTAACGAAGCGTACGTAGTGTAAGTACTAATATTTTGTATTACCACAGGTGAGGTAGAAAACACAGCTATAATCAACGAAGATTCAAATGCCCAGAATATCTTGTTAGACTCTGCCAGGGATGGCAAGAAGCCATTTGTGGGCCTCGCATTCAAGCTGGAGTTGAGCAAGTTTGGACAGTTGACATACTTGAGGTGCTACCAGGGGATGTTGAAGAGAGGAGAGAACATCTTTAACGCTAGAACTGGGAAGAAGGTGAGTTTGAACTTGTGTATAAAAACCTCAGACAAATTAAAACTTACTCCTCCATACTTACTCCATCTGTAGTATAATATTATATTATAATAGTATTACATACAGAATGGAAACTCGCACCGTTCCCCGCAATCTGGCCTCCTCGCAACCCCTGCCCTGCTTTTGGGCCTTGTAAGCGCCTGTAAAACAGGGTTGTTGCTATCGCAACGCACGTTGACGTTACGCGAGTCACTTAGGATTATTGAACCATAATGGTGAGAAACTGCGCATATTATCTTATACCTTTAAACAAGCAATTCTTGTATATTTATATATTTATAAATTTCTGTGATCTCGAAAACGGCTCTAACAATTTCGCTGAAAATTAGTATATGGGGGTTTTCGGGGGTAAACAATCGATCTAGATTAGTCTTATGTTTGGGAAAACGCGTGTTTTCGAGTTTTCATGCGTTTTTCTTTCCACGCAGAATATCGTCGCTAATTTCGTCGCGCCGGCCGCTATCTGTTTTAGCTCAGCAGTTTATGATGCGGACCGCTAGAAAGAGTGTTACGGGTTCGAATCCCACTCGGTGACTTACTTTTGTTTTTTTATGTTCAAGTTTTTTTTATTTCGTATTGTTTTTAGACAAGTTTAAAAAAATGTAGTTAATGTTTGAGATTTAACCGAGCAAAGCTCGGTCGCCCAGGTACTCAATGTTTATCCACGGAAAACAATAAAGAACGAAGATTTCCGATTGACAAAAACAGGTAAACAAAGCAACAAATTCTGTAGTGGCGACCCTGATTGTTTAACTCACACATTTGACGTGTGCACAGATATATTGTTTCGTTTGTAGTAGTACTAGGTATATTATATATGTTACTCCGTTTCTATGAAGTGCCATACCTGTGCTATAAATGTGGGTCCGTTTTAAATATTTATAATTTGAATTTTTTTTTGACGAATTCTGATTCGTGAAATTTAAAGTAGTAAATTTGTATCAATACTCAGAAACACAATAATAACTGTTTTTGGCATATGATTCACCTATTTATTTAGCTTCGGCAAAAATAATATAATTACTAACGTAACATGTATATGTTACGTTAGTAATTATATTATTAAACTATATAACCAACGCCATAGAAACTATGGTGGTCTGGGAGAAACAAAAAAACTTAGAATGTACCAGCTGCTTCTCTTCCCACGCAGATCGTAAAAGCCGATCGAGGGAATGGGAAAAAATGCAAATCATGTTAACAGGCGATGCGGCTAGCAACCCATCACTGGATTGATTGCTTTTCCATCTTCTCGCCCACCATGACGCTAAAAGTGGCTTTTGGGTCTTGCGGCCCTGGGCTCTGCATAGAACCGCAAGACCCAAAATGCTCTGTTTGCCCCATTAGGGATAAAGTCGTGATAGTATGTATGTATAGAAACTATAGGAGGGCCAGCTTGACTGAAAGAAGTGGAAACAGTTGGTATATAGACCCGACCCTAGGGAAGTGGCGAGAAGAATGATGATCTTCATAAAATAATTTGATCATTTTTCAGGTAAAAATCTCTCGTCTCGTTCGAATGCACTCGAACAACATGGAAGAAGTAAACGAAGTTCTAGCGGGTGATATTTTCGCATTGTTCGGCGTAGATTGCGCGTCCGGTGACACATTCGTGAACGACAGTAAACTGAACTTGTCAATGGAATCAATACACGTGCCTGACCCGGTTGTGTCGATGTCTATCAAGCCGAAGAACAATAAGGATAGAGATAACTTTTCTAAAGCTATTGCTAGGTATGTCCCTGTTTGTTTATCCTATACTTTAAGGCCCGACGCAGACGACAGACTAATCCGTGCCGCACTTTTTAGTCTGTGAAAATAGAACCCATGGAATCACATGCAGTAACGCCACGACGCGCAAAAAGTCCGATAGTCTTACGTCTGCGTGGGGCCTTAAGGAGCAATTCTTGTTGTACGATTTTGATGAAACTCAGTATTAGGGAGTGACGAGGCTGAAAAATTTATCTAGCTTGGTTTCATTTTAACAGAAACTCGCTTTTCCGAGCAACGCCCGGTCATCCAGCTAGTCATGTGTAAATGGTCAACACTCGTATTATATTTTTCGAGCTCGCATTTTACATAGCTTGTTTATACAATTTATTTATTTATAAAAACTTGATTGATCGCAATAAACAATTGTTTATAATTGGCGGACTTAACGCTAAAAGCGTTCTCTCCCAGTCAACCATACGACTGCTAAAGTATAATGAGACCTTAGTTACCTAACTCATGTCTCATTTGCTTCCCAATAGCACGGAATAGAGTAGTACTAAAAATATTTATTGTTAATCAATGTATTTAATAACATTTTAGTACATGACGTCTCTTTTTATCTTCTATTTTAAACTAAAGAATTTTATTGCAACCAAAAAAGTAAGTGCAAACACTTACTTTTTTGGTTATGGTCACTGGAATATTCGTTTTTTTAGGGTTCTGTACCCAAAGCGTAAAAACGGGATCCTATTACTAAGACACCGCTGTCCGTCTGTCTGTCTGTCCATCTGACACTAGGCTGTATCTCATGAACCGTGATAGCTAGACAGTTGAAATTTCCACAGATGATGTATTTCTGTTGCCGCTATAACAACAAATACTAAACAATAAACTTGAAAAGCAAGCAATCAGGGATACAGCCCATCATCATCAATAAATTTAAGAACTAGGTTCTTGTCGGTGGAGTATTTTCCATGTCTCCCTATTTTCTGCTAAATGCTTGACCTCCTTATACGTCACAACTTTTGCCTTTTCTTTTACTTCATCCATGAACGACCTTCTTGGTCTTCCTTTTCCTCTCTTGATGATACAGCCCACCATCGCACTAATTATTTACTTAACTATATTTTATTTTCCAGATTTACCAAAGAAGACCCAACATTCCAATTTCGTTACGACGGTGATAACAAAGAAACTATTGTCTCTGGCATGGGAGAGTTGCATTTAGAAATCTATGCCCAGAGGATGGAGAGGGAATACAATTGCCAAGTTGAACTGGGAAAACCCAAAGTTGCCTTTAGGTAAGGTCACAGAATAAGTTACTAGTACTTATTCTCTCACGTACAGAAGTCTTACTTTTAAGAATTATCTACTCAATGTCATTAGCGATATGGTTTAATTTAGCTCGCGTCAGAACTCGACACCCCTTCGTTTAGCCTAGCCTAGTAGTTTACCTAGAAGTGCATTGCAAGCCAATTTCATTCTTGTTATTCTAGACATACGATTCACGTCTCTGAATTTGCCACTTCGGAGTGGTCGCCGCGCGCATAGTAATAATGTAGGTATATTTTCGATGCCTATACGAGGAGTGACACAGGCCTGGTAAGGTTTAAACTTGTTAACCTATGGCGACCTTTAAACAAGAACTGCTGATACAGTAATAAAGAAACAGAATTAGTTTAAAAGAAGCATACGAGATGGCGCTGATGCATTCTAAATCTCGATATCAGAGTTTTGGTTGGCATATTGGCATATACAACGTCGAAAGGACATACCCGTAATAAATCGAGCCACGGGCTATACTAGATCACTATAGTATAATGAAATTAAAATAACAATAAAAGAACAAAAAGAAAAATTGGCATTTCCATAGTAAAGTAGAATGTCGAATTTTTTTTTGGGTGTCTTAGCTGTTATTTTAATTTTATTATGCCATAATGATCTAGTATAGCCCGTGGTTTGATTTATAATGGGTATATTCCTTCCACGTTGTATATGACCTCCCATGATACACCATTTGTGGCAGTCGAGCAAACCCCCTCGCTCTCGCTACAAATCCAAGCTGGTTTGAAATAGATCTTAAAAGCCGATTGAGCGAATGGGCAAAAATGTGTATCATGTTAAGCGATGTGGCTAGCAACCCATCACTATACAATGTCCTTTTTAATTAAGTACAAATAATTTAAGGGGTGATTCAGTCCATCATTTCGAACAACTATTCCCAATAAATGTATATCGAAATACGAAAAAAAAAATTGCATTTTCGATAGTAATGATATCACGTGACTACTTCGATTGGTATGAAAACCTAAAATATTTTTTTCGTATTTCGATATACATTCATTGGGAAAAGTTGTTCAAAATGAACTGAACCACCCCTTAAAATATTTGTACTTAATTAAAAAGGACATTGTATATTTTTTTACTCGCCCACAACACGTTAAAAGCCCTTTGAGTCTTACATCCGGACCTGTCTGCTTACTTTAACAAGGCGACTCGACAAGGCGATAACGGGGAAAGGTGTGGGGAAGGGGGACGGGGATGCATATTGCGCGGGTTCTGTATGTAATACTTATACCTTTAAACGAGCAATTCTTGTATATTTATTTATATATATTTATAAATTTCTGTGATTTTGAAAACGGCTCTGACGATTTTGCTGAAAATTGGTATATGGGGGTTTTCGGGGGAAAACAATCGATCTAGATTAGTCTTATGTTTAGGAAAACGCGTGTTTTCGAGTTTTCATTCGTTCTTTCCACGCAGAATATGGTCGCTAATTTCGTCCTGCCGGCCACTATCCGTCTGGCCCAGCGGTTAAGACGCGGACGGCAAAAAATAGTGTTATGGGTTCGAATCTCACTCGGTGACTTACTTTTGTTTTTTTGTATGTCCAAGTTTATATATAATTTTTTATTTTGTACTGTCTTTAGACAAGTTTAAAAAAATGTAGTTAATGTTTGAGATGTAACCGACCGAGCAAAGCTCGCTCACCCAGGTACTACTTATATTAATTCTGTGCCTACACATACTAACCGTCTTCTGTGTGAGTGCATGTATTGACGTTGATGATGATGATGATGATCATATTCAAAAATATATCTAAATTTTTGAATATGATCCAGAGAAACCATGATGTCTCCGTGTGCATTCGACTACCTTCACAAGAAGCAGTCCGGTGGTGCTGGGCAGTACGCTAGAGTTTCAGGCATTATGGAGCCTCTGCCGCCGCATCAAAATACGAGTAAGTATTGGCATTACTCTTCCTTGAGTCGTGAGAATTTTTGATGTCATAATTTTAGTGTCTAAACGTACTATATTATACAATTTAACATCGATGTTTTATAGTATATTATGCAATTAGTGAATAAAAGACGGATTTATATCGGGGGCCATAGATGAATCACGAACAAGTGAAGGATTCTAACGATTGAATCACGACCGCATGGAATGATTCTTGATCATTGAAATACGAGCGTAGCGAGTGATTTAAGTGTTAGAATCCTGAGCGACGCGAGTGATTCACGGCCCTCGATATAAATACGTTTTATTCAAGAGTTGCATACTTTACTTTATACCATGACTACGAAAAAAAGAAAGATTTAAGAGAAAATAGAAATTTAATGAAAAAGAAAGGATATAAAATTGGAACAGTTACTAAAATTAAAAGTGATTGTTCTGAATTCAAACACCAAAACAGTGATTGTGATTTTTATTCACTGTTTTAACCCTTTAAATGTCGGACGCCCGGAGCGGGCGTCTGATGTATTGTTTTACTATTGTGTCTGCTATGTCGACATTTGAAGGGTTAAGTGAATAAAATAAACTTTTTAAAGAGGGAATGGTATAAAATAAGTTATGCAATTAGTGAATAAAGGACGAATTTAAAGCGTCGCACATAGATGAATCACTCTAGTGAAGGATCCTAACGACTGAATCACCACCGTAGGGACTGTTCATAATGATGCAAGTGTTAGAATCTTTAAAGTATCGTTAACAAGCGCTCAAATGCAAATCATGTTAATAGGCGATGCGGCTAGTAACCCTTCAGTATATTGAACCCATTACTATATTGTTTTTTTTTCCATCTTTTTGCCACTTTAGCTGATCCCCTATCATCGATTCCTTCTAAGTTTTGCGGCCCTCGACTCTGTTTGCTTAGAGCCGCAAGATACAAAAAGCTCTGTCTGTCCCATTGAGGATAAAGACGTGATAGTATGTATGTATGTAACAAGCGCTTGCATGATAAAGGTTAAGGCGGTCGGTTTACATTTCAGATGTCTTTAGGCAGCCTTAAAAATCTGGCACCAGTGTTAGCCACTTACACACACGAAACACAAACAAAACAAACCGGTCAGCAGGCAGCCACAGAGGTTGTCCTTCATTTTGCATCATCATCATCAGGTCTTTTTGTCTCCACTGCAGGAGCACGACCCTCTATACTACCAGAGCCATACTTGACCAGAGAAGCCAGAGGACTTTGGCCTTCACTCTCCTCGCTGGCCAGACGGGTTGGAGAGGTCTCATGTTAAGAAGCTTTGTTTTGCTTGTATAGCTGTAATATGCTTGATTTTGCATCATAAACTTGCTTTTTACAGGTCTAGAGTTCGTCGACGAAACGATAGGTACCAACGTGCCCAAGCAATTCGTGCCTGGTGTCGAGAGGGGCTTCCTAGACAGTTGCCAGAAGGGCTACCTCTCTGGACACAAGATCTCCGGAGTCAAGTTCCGCTTGCAAGACGGTGCGCATCACATCGTGGACTCCAGTGAATTGGCTTTCTTCTTGGCCGCTAAGGGAGCTGTTAAAGATGGTAGGTGTTTTGTCTCTTCGAAAGTGTAAAGTTTTACTTAGCTATGACGTATTTTAGATATAATAACGTAACAAAATAAATTAAGCAACTCGCTACTCTCCAACAACAATCAGATAATACGCTATTTTCCAAAAAGTCAAATCAGCAACTTTTTTCTAAACGTCAAAACAAACAGTTTCTATGGGATTTTGTATGAAATACAGGCAGATGACGTCATAGATGTTTGCAGTCAAATAGCGCTCTTATTATTAGTTTTTCTACAATAATAAATTTAAAATAACGTTAAAATGGATATGTTCAAAGACAAGTGACATTATTTTGCGACGCTTTATTTTTCTATTAGTACAAAATAATTTATTTTTGACTTAGGAAAGTACCCAATTTGCTAAACGTCAAAATAAACATTTTCTATGGAATTTATATGAAATGCAGATAATGACGTCATAATTTCTTGGAGTCAAATATATACCTACCCACACAGAGATGGCAGCACACACAACTAGCAAAAAAGTGACAAAGAAAGTGATGAATGCCTTAAAAATATTTATTGCATTTAGCATATTAGTCATATTTACTTAATTAGAGACTACTCTACTACTACTACTTTATTTAAATAATAGTCATAAAAGATTTTAATGTTTAAATTATTGCCTATAGCGCCATCTAGTGACGAGGAACTGAAATAATTATGTTTATAAGGCGATGGGTGGGCATGATTGTATCAAAGTCGTACATGTAACGTAGCCCATCACTCTGGGTAGGCACCAGTACTGAACTGGGTTTCTTTCGGCGTAATCTTCCCAGCAGTAGTCGTTCCGAAACGCTAGTAGCTTATAGCTTTTGCACAAAAATTATATTAAAAACATTTACCTTCAATAAGAGATAAATTTATTCTACATTGAATAAAATTTTTTGACTTTGACTTGATATTGCGACTACTGCATCTTCTACTATATCATGTCTTGATTCCAGTATTCGAAACGGGTGCCTGGCAAATCCTGGAACCAATCATGTTCGTGGAAGTGACTTTACCTGACGAGTTCCACGGCACGGTACTAGGGCAGCTGAACAAGCGAGGAGGTATCATCACAGGCACCGAGGGCGCAGAGGGCTGGACCACGTTGTACGCTGAAGTGCCCTTGAACAATATGTTTGGCTACGCGGGTGAACTTAGGTGCGTATTTGAAATTTTAAATATTGACTATCCCTCTTATGTAGTGTTGCCATCCGTCCGGGTTTCCCCGGACTTGTCCTAGTTTAGAGGGGCATCCGGGAAGCGTCCGGGCGGGGCTTTATTTGTTGTCCAGGTTTAAAAAATTTAAGTCTTCAACCGCCGTAAAAGTCAATTGAGGGAATGGGCAAGATTTGAATAGTGTTGATAGACGATGGTTTGGGCATGTAGAAAGGATGGATGAATAGAGATTGACTAAAAATATTTATATGACAAATGTGAAAGGAACAGCAGCAAAGGGTCGGCCTCTTTCGGCGTAATCTTCCCAGCAGTGGTCGTTCCGAAACGCCAGTAGTTTTCAGCTTTTGCACTAAAATAATATTTAAAAAAATTGACCTTCAATAAGAGATAAATTTATCCTAAGTACATTGAATAATTTTTTTTTGACTTTGACTTCGGCGAACATTCTGCGACCATATTGCAGACGTTCTCAAAAAGGAGAGGTAAAAAGTACCCGTAACCAAAGGACATGTATGAAGAGAATGATGAGTTTAGATGAAGCAAAAGAGGTTTGTCAGGATCGTAGCCCGTAGCAAGTGGAGGTCCATAGTCTCTGCCTACCCCTGAGGGAAACAGGCTTGATATTATGTATGTATGTTAAAAGACGATGCGGTTAGCAACCCATCACTATTTTGATTCCTTTTTCTATCTCAACGCCAACCATCATGCTAAGCTTGGTCTTTGGGTCTTACGGCCCAGGGATCTATCCCGTCAGGGATGAAGACGTGATAATGTATCTGTATTTCATTTCAGGTCAATGACACAAGGTAAGGGCGAGTTCAGTATGGAATACAGCCGCTACTCGCCGTGTTTGCCAGACGTCCAGGAGCAACTCATTAGGAAATACCAGGAAGAAATGGGATTATTACCCGACCAAAAGAAGAGGAAGAACTGACCGCCTTTATTTTAGAGTAATTTTATTTATTTAAGTGTAATATAATTATGTTAATTGTTAAATTATACGTGAATGAAAAGAAATATGTTGTTTTTGTGCTTTTCAAATTTTTACAATTCTATGGAAAGTGCCCTGAAAATTCATAAAACTGCTCGAGCTTATTATAGAGAGGTATATTTGGCATAAGTAGAATTGACCTACAACATATTACCCAAAACATAACGGTTAACTTCCAGAGCAGTCGAGGCATGACGAATGGAATAATATTTTTGGCCCATCGGTTGGATTACTCAAAAATATTGTACACGTATTTTTTCTTTTCTCTGAGAAACCAAAAATTACATAGATACTACGCTTATAAATTTCGCATCGACGTCACGGCTGGGTACGATTTTCCGGAACTTTGACGCTCCGTATCTTTGTAAGTTTTTACTTCTTTGGTTAACTGAAAAATACGGTCCATTATTTTTGGATAATCTAAAAGACGGACGCTATTTTCCAACTAGTCAAATCAGATATTTCTGTCTAAACGTCAAAACAAACAGTTTCTATTAGATTTTGTATGACATACAGGCAGATGTCGTCATAGTTTTTCGGAGTCAAATAGAGCTTTTATTATCAGTTTTTCTGCAATAATAAATTTAAAATCTCGTTAAAATGGATAATTTCAAAGACAAGTAACATTATTTTGCGACGTTTTATTAGGGTTCCGTACCAAAAGGCTAAAAACAAGACCCTATTACTAAGACTTCGCTGTCTGTCCGTCTGTCTGTCACCAGGCTGTATCTCAAGAACCGTAATAGCTAGACTGTTGAAATTTTCACAAATTATGTATTTCTGTTGCCGCTATAACAACAAATATTAAAAACAAATTAAAATCAATATTTAAGTGGGGCTCCCATACACCAAATACGATTTTTATAGATAATGGTACGGAACCCTTAATGCGCGAATCTGATTCGCACTTGGCTGGTTACTTGGTTATCAGTGCAAAATAATTTATTTTTAACTTAGGAAAATACCCAACTACAATCATACTTCTCGGACCCTGTCGTCACCCCTATTTGCCATTACTTTCAATTCTATTTACTTTGTTTTACGTGTCGAAATGGACTCAAACAATAGTACGCTTGAGCGTACTATTTATTAGGAAGCACTCACAAGATTAATCTTGTGAGTGCTTCCTAATTGCAAGATAAGGATGCTACGCCATAGATAAGTGACGTCTGTAGGAAAAACACTTTATTATTTCGATACATCTGCGACCTCCGTGACGAATGTCGGTGCCCGGTCATGAAGAGCTCGGTGGCCTGACAAGTACGCATTGCTAGCTTTTTGGCAAGTTAAGCGACACCGGCCGTTGTCTGCTCTTGGATGGGTGACCACAAGTGAATAAAAATTTCTAGAGTTCCGTGCTTTGGAAGGCACGTTAAGCCGTTGGGTAGTCGTCAAGCTATGTCAGGTGCCTTTAGATAGCTTGAAAATTATGACACCAGTATTTGCCACTTACACATATGGAAAACAAACAAACCATGCTAGTCCGCTTGTCGGGGGTTCGATCCTCAGCTAGAGCAAGTTGGAAAATGTCATTTTTCAAATTGTCTCGATTCTTGGGCGGTTATTATTTTATTCATTTAACTTCAGTACGAAAATTGTAACAGGCGGACTTAAGGCCCAGGGCCTTTCCTACCAGTCAACTTACAGGTGCCGAAAAAAAAGCTAGTTTTGGACGACAAGACACATTCTAATATACCTTATCTTTAAAGCCTACATAGACTACATAAATATTTATAATATTCTATGACAGTTGGTGAAGATAATGAGCGCGCACAGCACTCTTAAACGCTTGGCGACTAAGGGCTTTCAGGTTATTTTTAACCGACTTCCAAAGAGATTACTCGAAGACGCCTGGACCGATTTGGAAAGGGTATACTTATCAGGCAAGTGATCCCATAGAAATTTTATAAAAATCGGTGGTGCAGTTTGGGGTTGGAGTTGGTGTTAAGTTTTAAAAAAATATATAAACGATCTAACAAAATATACTAAAACTATTTAAGGGTGAATTCAGACCCATGATACTGAACAACTGTTCTCTAGGATCACATATCGAAATATGACAAATCATTTTAGTGTGCGTTACTCTACCTAGAAAGTAGCTCCTAGAGAGATATGAGTGGAATATATAATTAGTACCCAATATGCTGTAAATGTGCCCGGCATAAATGATTTGTGGGGGTTGTCGTTTTGGAAAAAAATGGAAAAAACGGTTCCTGCTAGGGTAACGTTGTTCCAGCAGGAAAATTCTAAACTACTGATCGAAAGGAGAAACAATGTGCATGGTCAGATAGCTTATATTTGTGGAAGTATGTGCGGCGAATATGGAATATGTGACGGTTCAGGTTTTTAAGGTATCGAGTTTCCTGCTGGAGTAACGTTTAGCGAAATCGTTGTGCTCTAAAACTGTTACATGTGCGCATGTAAAATATCCGGGGTCCGCTGCCTAATCTATGTAATTTTGACGAGGGTACTAGTTTTTATTCTTAGGAATAAGGTTAAAAAATTGCCAACAAAAAACGCTCGAGTGAAAAAAAAGAAATGCCAAAATACCTTTGAACGCGACTGTATGACAACGTTTTAGGTATTAGACGTCCAATAAAGAAGGTCATCAATATGTATGAAACCGCCGCTTTTTTGTAGTCATTCGAATTTGGTCGGGTTATCGGCCCTTGTTTCCAGGTTTTGTTTTTTGTTTATATCTTTTTACATACGAAACATTTCTAGCTGAAAATTCGCAATGCGTTATTCGACTATAGGTACTAATTTTTAGTTCATACCCGCACGTCTTGCGTTGATCCGTTTTCTTGTATGTTGACCGTCAAAATTATGATAGGATAATTTTGATTTTTGTAATATTATTTGATAACTGATGTACCTACACTTCCCAATTTTTTTATGGATTTAATAGGAGTCGAGATGGACCGAATACAGTTTTTAGTGAGCTTATACGTTTTCTCTTAACGGCGCTGCGAATTTTTTTTTTATTTCAAAAAAAGCGCGTTTACTCGAAAATTATAAATATTTTCTTAAATATAATTATGTGTGCCATTAGCACAAATCAAGAGCTACTCATGTGAAATTATTCTACATGCGCACATGTAACAGTTTTAGAGCACAACGATTTCGCTAAACGTTACTCCAGCAGGAAACTCGATATCTTAAAAACCTGAACCGTCACATATTCCATATTCGCCGCACATACTTCCACAAATATAAGCTATCTGACCATACACATTGTTTCTCCTTTCGATCAGTAGTTTAGAATTTTCCTGCTGGAACAACGTTACCCTAGCAGGAACCGTTTTTTCCATTTTTTTCCAAAACGACAACCCCCACAAATTATTTATGCCGGGCACATTTACAGCATATTGGGTACTAATTATATATTCCACTCATATCTCTCTAGGAGCTACTTTCTAGGTAGAGTAACGCACACATCATTTTAGGTCTCCCGAACTAAGAAGAAACCTAGAACTGAGTTTGTATGGAAAGCAAAAAAAAAATTGTCAATATCAATACAATCATGTTCCTTGGGGAAAGTTGTTCAGTGTCATGGACTGAATTCAATCTTTAAAAAAATCTGTATATTTTGTTAGGAGCTGTTTATTGTACTTATCTAGGTACTTCAAAAAAAGTATTGTTGTTAGTATATATGTCTTATGATCGATCAGTAACTGCCTCCGTGGTGTAGTGGTTAGAGCGTTTGGCTCATACCCGGAGGTCGCGGGTTCGATTCCCGGCGGGGGCACTTTGTGTTGTCCTAGTTTGGTTAGAACATTGCAGGCTGATCACCTGATTGCGTCTGATAAGTAAGATGATCCGTGCTTCGGAGGTCACGTTAAGCCGTCGGTCCCGGTGACTGTCTTTGACATTGGTCGTACGTAACCTAAAACCATGTCAGAGGCCTTTAAGGCGGTTTAAAAACTCTGACACTAGTGTTAGTTACTAACACAGACGATAAGAAGAAGTTGATCGATCAGTATTGTATAATTAAAACAGCAATGTAAAATGTGCTTCCAATCGGTCGTTTTGAAAATCCTTGGGGAGGCCTATGTCCTGCAGTGGACTTCCTGTGGCTGATATGATGATAATGATGAATTTCTACGTATCAAATTAAAAGTTTGTTTTTCTACTTACTTCTGATTAAGGGTTAAAGCACATTTACATTCGCTACGAAGAGTCGTAGCTCCGCCATAGTAGATCGTAGAATTCGTAGCATGTAGCAAGCCTACCAAGAGCCGTAACAAGGTCACAGAATTAATAATAGTATTACATACAGAACGGAAACTAACACCGTCCCCCGCAATCTGGTGTCCTCGCAACCCTTCCCCCGTTATTGTGAGGTGTAAGCGGCAGTAAAACAGGGTTATTGGTAGTCGCACGTTGACATTACGCGAGTCACTTAGGATTATTGCATTATAATGGTGAGAAACCTGTTCTTAACCCCCTTAAAAAGAGGGGTGTTATAAGTTTGCCATTCATACATACATAAATACAAGATACATTACAAGTTAAATAAAAGCTTGTAAAAATAAGATAACAGGGTTTGTTCATGCCATACAAATTGCCTTGTCAAGTAATTTTTAAAAAGATCTGATTCGCAATCCTTTTGGAGGAATAGCCTCTAGGAGAAGCTTTCTCTAATCAGATTTTAAAATAAGGTCTTACTTATTAAGATATTCGCAAAAATCCCTTTGACCTTCATTTTAAAGCAAGGTCAAGCTTCTTTGAGGAAGTGATGTCACAATGAATATTTTTTGAGAAATGTTGGCAATTTCCACTTTCAGTACTGTACTGAACCGCCATTTTTGAAACGCGGTGTCACCTAAACGACTGGTTTTTCCATTCAAAAACCGTTCGTTTAGTGACTCCACGTTTCAAAAATGGCACCACCGCATTATACGTCACTGTCACTGTCATCTACCAACACAACAACTTGACATCAACCAACATAACGAGGTAATAGACATTGACAGTTGACAGATGTCATTGTTTTTTTTACTGCAGGCATAGGATAAATGTAAATTTCGATTGATGTGTGTCGTCACTTCCGGTGTAATGTTTAAAATTAAATAAAAAAAGACGTGTGGCACTCGGGGACTGCCGCGGTAAAGCTATTGCATTAAGGTGGTTCCGTTCGGTCGGTGAATTTTTACAAGGAAGGACGGCAACGTCGCAAACGGACGACGGAGACGAAGCGGCAACCTACATGGTAGGCGGAGTGGGAAGCGTGAGGTTTTTTCGTTGCGGAATTTCTGGATTCGGTCCCCGCGCTTGAGCGCGGGGACCGAATCCAGAAATAGGCCCGCGATAGAAGCTATGCAATAGCTTAAAATCCTGATAACACGTAGATTTTTTTTATTCAAATTAGTTTTTTAAAATTGCCTATATTTTCGATTAAAGCCTTTAACACCTTTAACGCTTTTATATATTTTAGTTGACTACCCAGTTGCAGCATTCACGTGATCGTATTTCAATAGGTTTAATAAGAAAAGGAATAAATAAATAATAAGTACAACGGACATTTATAAAAATCCATTTATTCTCAACACAAATCACAAATATTATTCAAAAACCTTACAAACCGCATAACAAACATTTCGCCAGGTACAATTATAATAATTGCTTCCTTATTATTACGTGTATTGTATATCTATTATACTAAAACTTACATTGCAGTGTACTATTTAGGTTTTACCATTCATATCTAAAAGACGAAGAATACAAACCTTTTTAAAATTAATTAAATTTAATAATAATTTAAGGTAAATACCTAGGTATAAGTACATTTAATTTACTGAATTAATATAGATACTCTGCGCCTAACCCTTCACCTGTTGTCAGTGCAGACCTCAGACCAAATAAAGTGCAGACACAATAGTAAAACAAAACATCAGACTAGACGCCCGCTCGGGCGTCCGACGTTTGAAGGGGAGATACCTATCTTTAACCAGCATTTTCTATCAGTTATTAGTTATTACACCTGTAATAACTAATAACTGATAGAAAATGCAGGTTCGCTGATGTATATTCGTTCCTTGATAAGATGTTTTTTTCGTTTCTTTCTATAATCATGCGTAGATGCTTTGCATAGTAAAAAATTCATTGAAATACAGATTTACGTAAGTAAAATCAAAGTTTTAATAAAAAAAAATACGTAAGAAGTTTAATAAAGTACTGGAGCTCTGTAACACAGGTTTCTACCTTCAAAAAGCTCCAGCCCCCTCCAATCTGCTTTGGTAACCACCTCTAAAATGTCTTTCTTACTGTATGACACAATGATTGTTAATAAATTACTTTTGAATTTACTGTTTTACGTAAGATAACAAGCAATAGTGTTTCTTCTATTTATATTGTTACATGGTATTTAGGGCTTAACTAACTTACCGGGTAAGTAATCTTTATTACAAATTCAAGTCGCTTAAAAGGGATCCAAAGTGTGGTGTTAGGTACCTACTTAATGGATCCAGAGTGGTATGCCGCTTAGTTCTATGTATAATGACTATAAACGTGTCTCCAGATGGCGATATACTTCAATGCGACGACAAAACAATAAATATTCGACGATACCCTCGCCCGTGGAGACGCCGAATTTATTATTAAACCTTACCGTACTTTTTATGATTTTTATTCTACTTTTTTTAAAATACAGGTCAGAAAATGTTATTCAAAATCCTAATCTAAATGGTGTCACAGTGTTGGCACTTCGTTTTAATTTGCGTGTGGTTGCTATATCTACGATGTATAGTATTTAAAACATTTTAATGTATTGCATATTTCTTGTCATCATATAGGATCAAGCAGTCTATAGGTATATATACTCTTTACCAACGTTGTACGTTCTAATTATCTGAATAAAATATGACTAGTGGCTTTGTGAGCTGTAGAGCTCGCGACTATACTTAAAGGAAAACTTTACGTGAGGAAAAAAAGATTTTTTGTTCACATATTTGTTGAAGATATCACTTAACAATCATTGAAATGCTTTATGACGTTGAGGAGTTTCTTTCATGTCTCCAAATTTCTTCATCGTATTTTAACCAAATAGGTTTAAAGAATTTATTCCCATAAACAGATTACAATAAATCTACTTACATGAGAACAAAATTATTATAAAGGTACATAATCTAGAAAGCAGTTACCGTATCCGAATACACATTAAATACACATGTCTGTAGGTTGCATATGCAGGCAACAAGCACAATAATAATCAAATCACAAGAAAATAAATAAAATAAAAATAACATTTTAACACTGGATTAGCCCGTCTCCACTGTCCTCCCTACTTTACTCCTTTGCCCTCTGACGTCACTAGTCCAGCACTAGACTGATTTACGCTATAAATACTTATAAAACACTGCCTCACTTGTTATGAATTATGAATCGTTTGAAACCGAGTTCATATCGTATCAGATCTGGCGTATGAAATATTACTCTCTGCAACAAGTGGCCAATATCTCAACTTGATAGATTGCCTGTTACACTGGTCGAGTAGATCGAGGTTTTGGCGGGAATCAAAGCATGTTTTTGTGAGCACAGTCTGAATAAACATTCATTTTACACCTGGATATTTGAGTATTATAGTCTACATAATAGTTACTATGTAATGTTATTGACATGTAACGATTATACAATATGTAAATAAAATCCTGTCCAATCCGTTAAGGTAACGTGGGGAGCTTGTGTAGGTTCCTTTTATCGGTTTCTCACATGCATGAAATCGCATAAATCTAAAAAAAAACTAATAATAATCAAAAAAGCTTCATAAGTACATTTTGGAACGGTAAGTATTTAATTTTGTATGGAGTTTTTTTATTGCAGTTTTTTGCGATTTTAGGGATGAGAAAAACTGATAAAGAGTTATGAGTGTTGACGAAGCAAAAGCCCCATGGGAAACAGGCGTGAAAATATGTATGTATGTAGAAACCGATAAAGAGAACCTACAGAAGCTACCCGACATTACCTTAACGAATCGGACAGTTCTTTCTGTACATATTGTATGTTAATGTAGGTATATGAGGAAGTAAATCATCATCAGGTACAGGAGCTCGCTGCACGACCCTCTCTGTACTACTAGAGCCATACTTGGCCATATACAATGTCCTTTTTAATTAAGTACAAATATTTTAAGGGGTGGTTCAGTCCATCATTTTGAACAACTTTTCCCAATGAATGTATATCGAAATACGAAAAAAATATTTTAGGTTTTCATACAAATCGAAGTAGTCACGTGATATCATTACTATCGAAAATGAAAATTTCGTTTTCCGTATTTCGATATACATTCATTGGGAAAAGTTGTTCAAAATGATGGACTGAACCACCCCTTAAAATATTTGTACTTAATTAAAAAGGACATTGTATACGAATACGCGTACAGTTACAAACATACTAAACTAAATATCACTACCTTTGTGCCGACGCTAAACAACAATAAAAAAATAAATCTTATTGACATAAAACTAATTTCTTAGGTGTACATTTCATACATACGTATTATATGCTATGCAAGGTTTAAGTAAAATATTTTCTTCCTTCAATTAATACTGCTAATAATAAAAAAATATATGTGGCAACCTAAGTTTTTACAAAATTCAGTTGAAGGTACTAGGATGTAAAACACTTGAATCTATAATTTCGAGAAAAGTAAGGCTTTAAATATAATCCGTCATTTATAAAATACGGACTAACTTATTCAATAAGCGGATAATCTAACTTGGTTTAAACTATTATCCACCCAAAACAAGTAGACTTTCCGCAATAGATCACCTTCTCTCTCGACACTGACAACTTCATTTGGGTATTATTCACCCAGGTTTAAATAAAGCTAAGCTTCAAATATTATACGTCTTATTGTAAAATGCGGACTAACATATTTAATAAGATAATTGTTTAAACCAAGTTAGTACCAAAACAAGAAGACTTTCCGTAATGTGTCACCTAATCTCTCATCACTGAAAATTTTATTTGGATATAATTTACCCAGGTATTTTAAACCTAGTGTATTATTCAAATTTGGTTTATAACGAAATCCTAAATTTAGACTGCTTTTTATAATAAGATGGTATTAGTTCGATAAAAATATTAAAATTTATAGATGACTACATCGTTTTGACGCCAGATAAATACTCTAAATATTGAGTCTTACCACAAAAACATAAACATCTTATCATCCCCCGAGCGTATTAAGTTGCATCCTCAGCGGTGCCTAAACAAGGAGATTTAACGAGATTACTAGTTTTTACACAGAGCGACTGTCATCTGACCTCCATAACCCAAAGGATAGTCCAGAACCAATCTTTGGATAGATTAGATTTGAGCAAACGCTAGATGGCGCTAGAAGTCTCGGAGACTTACAGTTTATACGTGCCTTACGAAACACGTAATCATTTTCTTTTCATATAATCAGGTGATTCAAGCCTGCAATATGTATTAATATATATATATAATAACCAGACTGGAAACAAAATTTCTCAAAATATGCTTCCGAAGTATTTCAAACCCATGACCGCAGTAAAAAAAAACATCTGTTGAGCAAAAATGATAACAAAAATAATACACACTTATTTCAGATAAGTGTCAAGTAGTAGTAGATTTTTTTGCTTAAAAGATGTTTATCTGTTTTGTGGTAAGACGACAAATATTTATTTTTAAATACACTTTAAAAATACGAGTATTTAAGTAACTATTCTAAACTATACGAATAGGTAGATTAGATAGAAGTAGACACATAGAGATCCGTAAATAAGAACTTACGTAATAAAGTATTAGACCGAAGTTTCAGCCGAAGCGCTATTTTTTCTAGACTCATTCTTTTTGCTACTACTCCACGATTCCTTTCGCCTTAGGAGTTCATTCTGAAATTGGCGTTTACCAAGAAAATATAACACATTCTTAATTATTTTACATACGTACGTAAAATACACAAGTAACAAGATATACGTTTAAAAAACTAATAGGTACCAGACTACGGGAAAATTCTTACTGAAAAGTATAAATAATTATTCAATAAATTTAATCTTGGCAGCTTTTGCATTTAAGAATGTAATTTTGTAATGTGCTTATTAAGACTTTTCATTTGATACACCACTCGATACCGAAACAAAAGTAAAAAAAAATACTTGTACATTTTTGTATATAATATTCGTTGTAAAGATTTATTGCATACCAATTGTCACCCAGACAATAATTACGAATCAAAAAATTTACTTCTCTGCGTAAAATAGGATAAGCGGTTCGGATGCTACGGTGGAACACGGTACTCCATTTCTTATCCTAAAATTTTATGTCCGAATGTCAAAATCCATAACAATTTTGCTATAATCTTCAGAATCCATAATGTTCAAATATCCGTAATTTTGATTTACCTAATAATCTTGAATCATAACACTTTTGTGCCATAATATAAATTGCTGTAATAATTAAATTTTCTAATTTTGGATGCTATTAAGTCACATGTACTAAGTGTTGTATTCTATAATGTATGTTAATCCGAATGTTAATTTGTAATAAGATTATTAGCTTAAGAGGGCTCCGAGCGACCGCAGCGTCCCCAATCGCGTTTTATTACATTTCTCAATAAATAATTGCCACTTTTGGCGGTTAAGTCGAGATAATAACTAAAAAAAACTAAAATTACAATCATTTAATGTTTTAAAAAGACGTACTTTAATAATAACCACAGATTGTCCGTCCGGATCTTTTGAAATATTGGTATTGAGAAATGTAATAAAACGCGATTGGGGGCGCTGCGGTCGCTCGGCGCCCTCTTAAAGCACTAGGTTAAAATTAGGAGTTTAGGTTAGGTTCGTTAGGTTTCCTGTGACCAAGACACGAGCGAGCGAGTGACTCAAGCTTATAGGGCGCAAGTAACACAGACACAAAAACCATTTTGCCGTGAAGTGAAGTTTAGGTTCGTTAGGTTTCCTGTGACCAAGACACGAGCGAGCTACTTAAGTTTAGGGCAAAAGTAACATAGACACAAAAACCACTTTGCCTTAGAATGTACGTTAGGTTCGTTAGGTTTCTGCGACCAAGACACGAGCGAGTGAGCAAAGCGAGCAGGCGACTCAAGCTTGAGCGGAAGTAACACAGACACAAAAACCACTTTGCCGTGGAGTGTAGGTTAGATTCGTTAGGTTTCCTGTGACCAAGACACAAGCGAGCGAGCGAAACGAGCGAGCGACTCAATCTTAGGGCGGAAGTAACACAGACACAAAAACCATTTTGCTGTGGTGTGGAGTGTAGGTTAGGTTTCCTGTGACCAAGACACGAGCGACTCAAGCTTAGGGCGAAACTAACACAGACACAAAAACCACTTTGCGGTGGAGTGTACGTTAGGTTCGTTTTCTGTATTACAAGCAAACGAATTTATTGTTTCTATATCTATCGACTTTTTTCCATAATTATTATGTTCGAAATTAGGACACGTGATAGTTATGAGAAAAAAGAGTAAACATTTTGAATATTATGGATCATAATATTTGTAGCAGAAAAGTTATAGCACGTTGTATTTCGGAATTACAATTTTCGGGCACGTGATATTATGCGATATTATGTTAGGGCTAGGCATCATTCAGACATATGATTATTATGGAAAAAAATATTATGAGATCTTAAATTATGGATAAAGAATTTATGAGACAAAATAGAGAACCGTGGAACACACATAGATATCCACATACATTTACTGCTACTATCATTACCCTTCCTCTTGGCTTTGCCGTAGTCGGGTAAAAATATAGGAAGTAATAAGTAACTTATTTCAGAGTTAGAAGACTTATTCTGTCTTATTCTGTCCATCCAATTCAAGTTGACATTGTGATAGAGTCATTTTACTTACGAGATGTCAACTTGTTTAGAGTAGATATAAGTTTAAACCAAGCAAATAGTGTTATTTCATCTTTTATAATAAAACTGAATGAAAATAGCATGCATATTTTTCTAAATAACATTGAAAGCTTATAATGTACAGGAGTGAATATTAAGAGAAATATCAAAAAACGAAATAACAATAAGTGGAATAGATGATAAGTTGAATAAAATTTTGAAACAGTAATCATACATTTGATAGGTAAGGATATGAGTAGAATATACTAATAGTAAAAAAAACCTAATTACGAAGGAAAAATTCAATGGTGCAAAAACATAGTATCTAGGTACAGTAGCCCAATGTCTCTACGATAAGTATTTTGTATTTAAAATGTTAAGTCAACACACAACTTTAATAGGTAATAACTAACTACCAACAACCTAGGACAAAAAATTTTAGTCATAATTGCGATTTAATTCATATTTTTCAGATGCCAGCCTAAATTATTGTACCATGATGCAACCACATGGAAACAACAAGTGGACCAGGACATTTATGAGCAAGGCCATAGAGATCCTATGATATAGGTAAAATGCAGTGCCAGTCAGGCCTCACACACACAGTCCTAGTCAAGTATACTAAGCTGGACTCACATTATCTTAAATTCAGTGTCTATTTCATTCAGCCTTCATAGCATGGCATCGGCGATAGTGTTTATCGAGCACTAGTAATCTATCGCTATCTCGCTTTAGCTAAAAACAAGGAGCGGGATGGCTCTAATCCATCGCGTGACATAAAGTTTATTTGGGTTTAGACACGCTATAGGGCCAGTTGTTTTTTGATGATAAAACTCAGATGAATCATTACAACATCGACAATTATATTCTAGTCTGAAATTAAGGTTTATGTTAGGTTATATTTGTGATCAAAATCTGAGCATGACGTACGAGGGTGCCAGTGACGTTCACAAAAATTTATGACAAGGGTAGGCACTAACCTTACCTAAATTACGAGAACGGCTGCATATCAAGAAAGATAAATGTTTCGCTAGTTTTCGATATAATATTAGGGTGGCACAGGGTAGACAAATTCTATCTGTATGAAATGCACGCTACTGGAGGGTGCAAATGGTGGAGGCATCTTTTGGTAGTCTGAAAATTAGAGTGTACCTAAGATAAGATTGCTGTTCTAAAAGGGTATGTGTATAATAAGATATATGCTTAACATGCGTGTCAGGGGTAGGTACCATGCGTCCATGCGTGTCCAGTGGTCATACGACAGGGGCTACGGTGCACCACTCAAAACTTGGTGTCACTAACCACCTTGGATGACTCTTCTTCGTCCATCTCGTCCATTGTCGATAATCGGCGTTCGATCTCGGATAACGTCGTTTTTGTTAGTTTTTTGTGCTTGTTGCTGTAAGTGAATTATATTTTTGTTGAGTATTTTAAAATGTGTATTAATTCCTCCTTCTTAAAGTTCTAGCCCCCGTAGCATGGCATCAGAGACAGCAGCGTTTATCGAGCGATATAGATCATTAACTAGTCATACGGGATATAAACTTTATCTTGGTTTATCCAAGTGCCATTCTACGTGTACAGGTTGCATCTTTATTTGTGCTGGGGCCGACTTTTTCTTCTTCGAAGATGATACTTTGCATAGTATTATATTCAATACCCTTTATTGTACAAAATAAATAAATAAATATAGAACATTATTATCTTACAGACTAGAAAATGCGCAAAAGGAGCAAAGGATGATTTGTATGTAAATGCTTTATACTTCGTCCAAGACTTTGAATTTTGAGTAGTTTATGGAGTAAAATTTTGACTTGTTAAACGCTTTCCGTTCTTTCTTTAACAAAAAGTTATTTTTATTAATCAAATCTTTTAAAGTACAGTCAAAGCCTTGATGAAAATTTTAACACAAGCGTTCTCCTTTCAATATTAACTGAATATAGGCACAGCGATCCGTAATGACTTCATAAACTTTATTGCCGCCTTTTTCCTACATTTATTAATTTCACAGAGTGTAATAAATCTATATGAAATAAATCGGAAGTAGGTACATAATACGAGTAGCTTGTTGTGAAATCACTTACTTTTTCTTTCCAGGTTTGTGTTTCTGTTCTTTCCCATCATTCTTGTTTTTACTTTTGTTGCTGTTATTCACTTGTTTCCATATCCCTGTCTTGTTGACCTCCTCTGATATATTTATTGATGTCAATGGGATGTTCATTATATTTCCATTTATAAGAGGAATCTGGAGATTCTCTTGATATGCCGGCGGATTAGTCTTGGTTGCGTCCTACAATAGCATAACTTAAAAAACTTATAGACAAAAGTCACACGACTAAAAGTGATGTTTATTAGATGCTTAACTTACCTAAAAGTAGATGCAATAGAGGAAAACAAGATGAGCAAAAGACGCTATGGATGAGGAAAGTATAAATTCCTACAGTGGCAAAATAAAATGCGGTGCGTAAACATAAAATTATTTTATTGATCAGCTAATTACAACGAACAACTAAAAATTATGCTACTAAGTAATGGCGGGATGACGAGGAAAATAATTTCTGTCTACAGATAGACAGATCATCGGCAAAATCTTAAAAGTTTCGCATGCCATCCCACCTCAGCGTCTCCGAGCTCTCGCAACTCATCCTGGTTCCGTTTCGTCATTTCCGGCATGACGTCATCCAAGATCTTCAGTTCTCGACGCGTGAAAAACAGATCTAAGGACTTCCTGATGCCAATCATGACGACTAACATTAGCGGGAACAGTATTGATGTCATCGAGAAAGACTTTATGACCCAGAGGCAGACTAAACAAGTCAGCTGAATAGCTGTGAAGACATGGACCCGACGGATTGGTACCTGAAAATAACACATTAAGTTTCTATTACACAAAAAAACTATTAAATTTTTGAGTTATTTAATATTAAATATTATTTGATATTAAGTTAATTACTTATAGCTCGTAGTTATTCTTACCTGTCTAAGGAACATGTGATCAGGCTGATACTTTTGTGGCATAAACATTATCAAAATCCTATCAAAAAATTGTAGACCTTTCAATGAAGCTGCTCCCATGTATAAAAATACTCCAAACAATACTGGCATTGGTATGTGACTCAATATTGGCGTCAGAACAACCGAGCATCCTATTGTTAAAAATATCAAAATGTGTGTGACTCTTTGTTCTCGAACTCCTAAAAATTGTGGCTTTTCTCCTGGTGCGGCACACTCCGATTCTACTTTCAAAGAATTGACATGGTTGATGCTTAGAACTGTTGCTGCTACAAACCACGGTAGACCCATCATCGAGCAAATCTGTATCAAGATCGCCAATACAAAAAGATCCAGATGGTATCCACATCCCTTCTTAAGTTTATTCTCTTTTCTATTTACAATCACAGCGGTAATTTGTTGATCCATGAAAATTAGTATAGTGCCAAGCAGTGCTGGTAAAATTGCTACAAAAGCGGAGATAAAAGGATTGCCATTGAAGGGTGTAATCAACCAGTTCCTTGAAGGTAGCGTTGGTTTGAATTCTGATGGAACTTCTAGTTTAGGTGTTTTGACTCCAACTTTGTAGTCCAAGAAGGACATGGATAAAATAGCAATAATTACTGAAAAGTCACTGATGATTTGCCTGACCTAAAACAAAGAGGAAATTTGTAAAGATTACTTTCAGATATACATACCATATCTTGGAACTCCATTATTTGGAATAACTTTAAAAGAAACATAGAAAATAAAATTACCTTGGAAGGAAAGAAGAGAGAGTTTTTAAAGTCTTTCAGTATAACAGAAATAATAAATGTACCCAAAAATAATATTATTGACATCAAGTATACATCTGGCACGTAAACTTTTGTGTCACATCCTCCTCCAGCCAAAGTTCCATTGAAAATCTGGAAATAAAATTTGAAAAATAAACCCTTGCTAATGTGTGTCTATGTAGCCGTGGATATTAAAATGGAAATGTTTGACATTAAACATAATGTTACATTTTATAGTATTCTATTTTAGATGAAAACTTATGCCAAGAACCTTGCAGCAATAAATTGCTAAACCCAATTTCAACCGATCGTATTTTTATGAAAGGAAAACGACGACATTATCATCTTTTCTCGGAAAATAATACAAACGCAGAATACCAACTATACAAAAATGCCATTTCCAGGATTTCTTATCTGATAAATTGTAAATTGATTTTGTTTTAATGTAAACTATAAAAGGTTCATAGATTTCGAATATTTTTATAGTATAGGTATTAGAATATATGAAAGCCTTTCTGCCTACATTTGCACGCCGGTGATTGCAAACATGATTGGATGAAACCATTCGCGTAGTGTATATATTCTTTGACAAAACTGAATGTACTTAATATCTTTTGTAACACATGTTTGGCAAATAAATTATCTTTATATTTACCAACAAGCAGACTGATATTAAATTGGTAATAACTCCTTTTTTGTTAGAGTGAAAAGGTAATAAAATAACCTATGATTTCCATATCACAAATGATGTACAGTTAGCGTGCAGTTAGAAAATAAAATTCGATACCTGACAAGATACTTTGTCTACAGCGGTCCAATTAAAGTGGTCTGGCACCCTGGAGTAATTGCTTGGCAAACAGTAGCACTCATAATTGAGGATCTCATCAGGGCGTGTCTTGAGTGGATATTTCTTCCCGATAGATATCACATTTTCCACCGCCTGTAAATACTCATAACATTAACATTAAGCACTCAAAATGAAAAGGATGAGGTAAAATTTAAAATGCGTTGTTCTCTTGTATTATTATTATCACATAATATATATTTATCTTCCTTGCGTTCCTTCGTTATATTCTTTAAGTGTCACAATTTTTTTAGACCGTTCTTTTTCGTCTTAAACCTTATATTACATCTATATCTATATCTATACATATAATAAAACAGTAAAATAAGTGTGTCTGTACATTAAATATATTTACAAAAAAAATATTGGGGGCGATGGAGACATAGTAATAGAGTAAGAATTAAAAAAAAAAGTCTGTCTGTTTGTCTGTTTGTCTGTATGTCTGTATGTCTGTTTGTCTGTTTGTCTGTTTGTACACGCTAATCTCCGGAAATACTGGACGGATTCGAATGCAACTTTTCTTGTTATATAGCTATTAAGCCTGGGCAACATATAGGGTATAAATGATTTTGGAAAATGGAACGCCTGATGCAGAACCATAATGGTCCAGCTAAACTATAAGAGATATAAAAATGTCGCCTTAGTAAAAGTTGTTCAGCCTGATGAGCATTTTCCAGAGACATAAAGTGCACGCGAACGAAGTCGCGGGCTTCAGCTAGTATTAAAATTTTTAATCCAACATCCAAATTTTCTGGACTTCCACTACTGACATAGGCTATTCGATTGTTTGCATCGTCGTCGACATCACTCATCGTTCGTTATACTTCCCTCACCAAAATACGAAAGTATAGTAAAACAAGAAAATATTTACCTTGTAGATGAATATGAAAGCTATCAAAGTAGCAAAATTTTCCTCTGTGAATCGAGTTATGTAACAAACAAACGCACTGGCATCAATTGCTACTAATATTATCAAAATTATCGTTATCCATGTTCCAATACAAAACCTAAAGGACATATAATCCCATCCCACCTGTTTACAAAATTCATATACAATTGTTTCAAAAACTAATACAGGACCTGTTGATCCTAGAATTGTTAATGGTTGTCCTGAAAAGAATCCGTATCCCATGCCACATACAAATCCCGATATTAACGATTCCATAGCAGCCATATTCTTTCCAGTTGCTTCACCTAATAATCCTCCAAATGTAATAATAGGCGACAAACACGCAAAATAAAGGAAAATCCATGACGCTACACATTGAATAGCTAATGCGTCCTTAAAATCAGACCAATACCATGGCTTTTTCCTTTTAAGATCATTGAACAGACCTCCGAACAGTTTACCAGTTCTTGATAACCCAGACTCTTCCCTTTGTTTTTGTTCTTCCTCTTCTTCGTTAGACTCTTCTTTTTGATTATTTTCATTGGGTCGCTTACGAGGATCTTGTGATGGAATCGCAGCTGGGGGCTCAATACGTATTGCTGGATCCCATTCTCCAGGAGGCAACACAGTCACAGCATCGAGAAATTCATCTATTCCTGCTAATAAATGATCTCTTTTTCTAGCACGATAAGCTACTTCATGAAATATTTCGTCAGACATAAGAGTAGCCATTGCTCTGCCAATTTCGTGAAAACTAGAATTACTATTTGGCGGTCCAAGTAAAACAAACATAAAACGTGTTGGCACGGGTACTTCAGTTAGGTCTCCCATTATCGTTCCAGTCTTCAATCTCACAAATGCGGACAAAGTTTTTTCAAGGAAATCAACTTCACCAACTAATATATTGGAGGCTTCGGCCCCTGGTGGTATTTTACGCATAAAATTGGTGTTGCTTTTGTGATTTATATCTCCATTCATTGGCAGATCACCTGAACTATGATTCCTTTGCATCGATATACTACTTGGACTTTTTACCATTCCTACATCATGTGTCGAACCTAAAACATTCACATGTATTAATGTTTAATTTAGGGTAATCTAATGGTAACGGTACATATTTAAAAGCGTAAAACATAACACATTACCTGCTTCCTACGTGAATTAAGTGTTTGTGCAAAAGTGTTTAAAAAATAACTGTGACTATAACACGAGTAAGTATAATTTATGGCATCAGACACTTATAAGTTTCCGATGTAAAATATTCTAAGCCTACCTAAGCTTTAATTAAGTTAAAAAATTAACTGTTTTTACTATAATAAATGTGTTGTGGTACTGAAAGCCTGAACAACTTTGATGATTTTGAAATTAAATATGATAACGTTGATTAATATTTCGAAGAAGATAAAAAAGCAAGAGCAAAGCTACATAATAGACATTAGCATTAGGTACAATGTAAAAGTGGAGCATGTTGGCTAGAAATAATAATGAAGACCAAGCACGAGAAAGATGTCACAGTTGAAATCTTTAAAATAGAAATTGACGACATCGAAATTAAGGCAGAAGAAAAAACATTGAAGACACTTAAAAGGGAGAAGCGGTTACCCGCGTTAGGGATGCCTAGGAAACGAGTGAATTCTCCTTTGTGGGAATGTCCCCCCGTAGAACCGCCTTCTTCCACTGTAATATAACAATAAAATGCCAATTTTACAAGCTTTTAATTTACTTGCTTATAGTTACATAAATATTTTTGATATTTTTGGAAGAGACAACTTATAAGTTTTTGAAACACATGACTTAAAATTTTAAGGACAACATACATATGTACAGCATTTGTAAAATTAGCATCCAGTGCGTGCGTTGTGATTATCAGGTACAGGGAGTGAGATCGGTGGACTGATTTTACATATTTTACCATTCCTCACTGTCGGCTAACCTGGAACAGCTAGATAGGATCCCCTGGTGTCGCTGGCTTCAAGAAGAGCTGTGTGAGGAGACGTGGTAGACCCCCGACAACTCCGCGAACTAGAGCGTCGAGAGCCACCGTCCTGGAAATCTGATAGGATACCGCCAGAATTTCCATATAATTTCTGCTATATAAACATGCATTACTATTGTATAGGTAGATAGAATAGGAGGTAGTTTAATGAAATTCATTTATATTCTGAGACTTACTTTTACATGATGAGTGATTCCTTCCAATGTCTGCAAGTGAGCGTATAAGCGGAAGTCTGGACATATTATTGTGGTTTCGTCTCTCATGTTGATGCCTATGTCTCCTCAATAAAGCATCTTTAACTTTCTCTCTACTATCATATCCTAGGGAACCATCTGCTACCATATTATCTAGTACACTATCAGCAACTTGTTCTAAAGAATTCGCTTCCATATCCAAAATAACAGATCCATTTAAAATCAGACTTCTCAATTCGAAGAGGGAATGAAGGGATAACGTCGCAACGTGTGGCTTTGACCATCGATTTCCCCCTTCTTCAACATCTTCCTCAAATTTTATCCATCGTGCCGTCTCTTTCCATTCAAGTTCGTCTCCTTCCTTGACCAGTTCCTCCATTTCGGAGAAAAGTGGATGTGATTCGAAAGCGGCATCTTCAACATCTTCTCCCAATATAAATTGAACGCGTTGAGCTGGCGGCGTCACTGAAAATTTGTAGAAAGTGTGAATTTCTGTATTTAATATGAAATGTTTACATGAATGCGAGACTGCTAAATGATTGCTGAAATAAATAGATGAAGTTTTCAACTGTAAATGGTTTAAAAGATGTAAGTTGGACTGTTACCTCGTTTAAAAATCCAGTATATTTTAATCCACTAATAAACTATATTTTATTCACATACATAAATAGAAAGAAGTACAAAATCTTGCAGATGAATAAAATTTGTAGCAGTTTATAAATAAATAACGAAGGGAAGCTAGGTATATGTAAAATCTAAAACTAGTTTCATGCTTGTAAGAAGTTTATGAAATTGATAAAAGAGATAAAATCAGTTTAGCATTGAAGAAAGTCATGCTGATTGAAGTAAATAATCTACGAAATAAAGAGGATATTGGACCCATCAAGGTAAAGGGGCTTGGAAAGTGATCTTACATGTTTCCCCGTCATCGGTGACGCTGAGTCTTCTAACTCGAGCCATAATTGGAGGCCCTAAGAATGGAATCATTAGGCACAATTTATCTCAAATATCATATTTAAAACAAACGAAAAGGCCCACAAAATACACCGCAAATAGTTATTCTTAGAAGAAGTTGTTTTTTCCTGTTATTTCTGGAATCAAACAAGTTTCGAAATATTGTTGGAATCAAACATATTGTTATACGATACCTTAGAAAAATATCATTGTATTTTCATAGAGAGAATCAAATAAATTCAAACTTCGATGGAAACAGATCAATGGAAAATTGATACCATGGAACAATATATAGTAGTCATCCTTCATCATCAGGTGTTTTTGTCTCCACCGCAGGAGCACGACCCTCTCTGTACTACCAGAGCCATACTTGGCCAGAGCAGCCAGAGGCTTTGGTCTACACTCTCCACGCTGGCCAGACGGGTTCGAGAGGTCTCACTGATGTTTATAAGCTTGTATTTCCTAAGTCGCCTTCTACGACATCCACGGGAGGACTTGGAGTGGCCCTATTCTACTCTGCTGAAACCACGCGGCTATTACGTCAGTCATCATTATTTCCACGATATTCTGAGTCATGCCATTTGCGTACTTTATGTCTTTATATATCAGTATATTTTTTTCATATCAAAGGCTAACAAGCCACTTGTGCGATTCGATGGAACATGGAGTATAGGGGTAATGTCTATAATAACGCTTTATCTCTCTTACGTAACTCGGGACCTTGAAATGTATGCGACACAGCCTCCTTGATGGTTTATTAATATAGGATTACAGATTGTGCGATTTAGATAGCATATTTTGATTGATTAATAAGATATGTTGATTTTTCAATTACTTGCAGGAGTCAGTTGCTTTTCGAGGCTTTTGCGGCGAATGTATTCAATGTAGAGATACATTTTTTTAATGTTTTATTATATGTATATCGCAGTAAAGAGAATATGGTCTGTATAAAACGTTACGATCTCAAGAAGAAATCCGAAAGAGATATGCATGAAAATAAAGTGCCTTGCTCTCGCAAAATTTTGTTTTGTCTATATCTCTATCTTCATATACCTACGAGTAAGTCTCGAGTAAGTATACTATGATTTCGATACACTAAACAGTAAAATGTAGGTGTAAAGTAAAGTACCTATAATTTTTTTATCACGGACGCAATAAAAATGACGATTTTAAGCTATGTTTGACGAAAATATGTTCAGAGATTTACAAGAGACTTTAAAAAAAATGCTTTTTTAATTTGTTGCCAAACTTCGAAATTTCGAAAAGCGATACATGAAAACCAATGGCAAAAGGATGACTCCGTAATGTAAGAGGATTTAGAATAGATATCCTTTCAAATCCCATGGACGATATTTGTTCTGACATATCGTGAACCTATTTGAATTGTAAATTAGGCGACAACTCTCACTTGTGTTACAGCTGAAATTCGATAATATTGTTGGGTTACTAATGCGCAGGCCATATTGAGCTTTATTAAATGTGTTCGACAGCTTTATTTCGTATAACGCAACTGGAAAAAAATATAAATCAGTTTCGTAGTAAAGTTAAAGTAGGTGTACTTTCTTATTTTAATATTTTTATCCCAAATGGCTATCCTACTGACTTTATTAGACGCGGCCGCCGTCCGCACGTCGCTGGTAGCGGGCGGTGATTTCGGTAACATTAAAATGCAAGAACGAAAAATAGATATTTTTCGTTTTTATTATGAAACAAAGTAAAACACGTAGTCTACGTATTATTTTGAAAAAAAAAATATAATTTAAAAGAAATTGCAATTATCTAGGGTTAATAATTGGTTACCTACAGTCAAATTATGAACTGGAAAGAAAATATAAGGATGTAAAGTTTTCCATACTGATGGTCAAAAATGATATTACACATTATATTCTATTTCAAATTCATATTTTTTACTGTGAAAACCAGTTATATGTGCAATATCTTTGAAATTACAAAATTTTGCCGAAATCAGGCATGTGGTTTCGAAATACAACGTAGACTACGTTGGTATGGAACAGTACAGTTTGGTAAGGGGACTCTTAACTCATTCTAATAATATGTGTCTTACGTTAGTTTTAATCAAAAAAGGATTCCTTGATACATACCAGGTCTATCGGAATCTTTCTCCCCATTGCGATGGTGGTGCTTGTGCTTTCGGTGTGAGTGGCGGCGGGCCGGGACGTGAACGCCCACGAACACCGTGTGAGCTCGATGACCTGAAAGGTAAAAGGTCAGGTTACATGAATATAGTAGACCTTTTTATTATATAAGTTTAAAAAAATACCCCGTGCCGTGTGGTTACCGGCAGAGTATAGGAACACTCCAAGTCTTCCCGTGGATGTTGTAGAAGGACACTTAGGAAATACAAGCTAAAGAAAGCATATTAACATCAAAAGGTCAATGCAATCCAATGGCCAGTGAGGAGAGTGTAGGAAAAAGCCACTAACTACTCTGCTAAGTATGGCTCTGGTAGTACAGAGAGGGTCGTGCTCCTGCAGTGGCGACTCAAAAGACCTGATGAAGACTAAAAAAGACTCCTCGGCTCGTCAACGCCGCTAACGAAAGGGCTGAATTATATCTCGAGCAGAGAATTG
Source organism: Acrobasis consociella (assembly GCA_963555685.1). Taxonomy (NCBI): domain Eukaryota; kingdom Metazoa; phylum Arthropoda; class Insecta; order Lepidoptera; family Pyralidae; genus Acrobasis; species Acrobasis consociella. The sequence goes on from OY743106.1 coordinate 5,862,595, forward strand.
CAGTAGCCATTCAGCGTGGGATTGTAGCCAGTATTCTTGGCACCATGCCATATGGATAACATTTAGATTTTAGTTTTAGATTTTTAGTTTGGAAAGTTGTTCATTATCAAGTTCTCAATGTTTCTTGAATAAATTAATAATCGTTATTTTCCATGCTACATATGTAGTTAATATGTATACGTGTATTGTATATGTATATTTATAACTACTTACCTTCATATTCATAAAAAATAATAACCGTTTCCTAAACCTATTTTAGTTCAAACATGTTTTGTCCTTTTCCTTCTTTACAATTTTTGACATTGAAAGAACGGGACCCGGGACGTAACATATTTTAAATAAAATAGGTTTAGCAAACGCTTGCAATTTTTTATGAATATAGGGTTAAAGTTTACAGCTCCTATACATACTGGATCTGTGACACATCGCTGCCTGTTTATATGGATTTTAAGTACCTAGGATCAGTCCTACAGAGCGACGGAGACGTGGATCGAGATGTCACCAAGAGAATTAATACCGGATGGCTTAAATGGAAACAAGTTACTGCAGCAACTTGCGATAAGCGGCTCCCAATGAAATTAAAGGGAGAGATATATAAGACTGTAATAATACCTGCTTTGTTGTATGGAGGCGAATGTTGGGCTACAAAGAAGAGAGAAGAACATAAGTTACATGTAGCAGAGATGCAAATGCTTAGGTAGATGTGTGGGGTGACGAAGATGTATAAGATCAGGAATGAATATATAAGAGGGACCGATTGTAGAAAAGTTAAAAAGGCACCGTTTAACTTGGTACCATGTCAAGAGGTGAGATACCGAACATCTGGCAAATAAAATGGTTAGCTTAAAGGTAGATAGCCACAGAGATAGTGGACGACCTAGAAAGACGTGGGAGAGGGGTTAGTACAAATATGGTAAATGATACAAAACTGTGGAGGGAGTAGACATACAGAGCCGACCTAAAATGGATAAGGTGAGGAAGATGATGATGATGACATACCGACGACGACGACCTCGACCTCCGTGACGTACCTAGTGGTCACCATGCTAGTCCGCCACCCAGAGGTCCAGGGTTCGATTCCCGGTCAGGACAATTCAGGGCAAGTTGGAAAATGGCCTTTTCAAATTGTCCTGGGTCTTGGATGTTTATCTATATATGTATTTGTTATAAAATATAGTATCGTTGAGTTAGTATCTCATAACACAAGTCTCGAACTTACTTTGGGGCTAGATCAATCAGTGTAATTTGTGCCTATATATTTATATTTATTTATTTATATACAATGCGTGCGCCTGGCGCCTGGCGGCTTCAAATAAGACGCCACAACACGTCACACTAGCCCAAATTCTCACCCAATGCCACTGATGTATAGGTAGTGTAGTATTCCCTATTCATTCAGTCCAATTCGGAGACAGCAACAAAGCCTACTGCCTTCACGTATCTGCCAATACATTCCTACCTACCCTATAACTTAATTTATTTAGCAAAGGTACATCTACACTTTCGTTATTTTCTAGACAATGCAATCGGACGTGTGTTTTTAAACAAATTATAAAAGTGCAATATTGTGACCTAGTGAAACATTGACCGCTAAATAGCTACTCACATCAATTTATTATTGCATAATTACGATCATGAGAAAGTGTGATTAACAAAATAATGGAATTTAACAGTCCCTTCAATCGAAGTGGGCTGACTCGTCGTAGTCCTCCACCCACGCCCTCCACCCTTCCGCCTGAACCCAGGCCTATTCCGCAGGAAGATGAGGCTCTCGAGGTAATATCAACGCCCGAAATCCAAAGCTGGATGACCTCTATCGACCAGTGTTTGAAGGAGGTATGCCAAATCTCTGGCGAAGGTAAACTGAACTCGGAGCAGAAACTGAGAATTAGCGCCTTGTGCCGCAAATTAGGCCATAATACCTCGCAGATGGCCGTCCAGTACCAGTCGCTGAAACAGAAGGCTATTCAAGTGCATGCCAATATGCAAACCCTTAAAGAAAAGCGGGACCTCACCGAGCAAATGTTGGACTTACAAAAAGTCATTGAAGAGTCTGTCAAACCATTAGGAGCAGCACCAACAGTGTCCTTTGCAGAAATGGTAAAAAAAGGTGAACAAAAATTCATCCAGCCGACTCACGTAAGATCCGTAACCATCTATCCGACGGATAAAATGAAGTCCAGCGAGGAGACAAAGTCTCTAGTTCAAAAAATTATCAGGCCTGAGGAAATGAAGCTGCGCGTTAGAGGTATGCGCATGACGAGGAATGGCGGTGTCATCATCAGCACTGAGAGCAAGGATGACGTTGAAAAACTGAAGAAATCTACACAACTTACTAACTCTGGCCTCACCGTGAATGACACGCATAAGCGCAAGCCCAGACTAGTTATCATCGGAGTGCCCTCATCTTTCCAAGAGTCTGAAGTTTTTAGCCGACTTTATAATCAGAACGAGTTAAGCGAGAAACTGCAAGGCATGAGTTACGACGAATTTTTGGCCTCCACCAAATTGAGCCATAAATCAGGGAAAAAAGACGCTGAGACATGTAACTATGTCATTGAGGTTACCCCTTTTATTCGCAAGGCCATTATTACAAAAGACAGGGTGTTCATTCATTTTTCGTCATGCCCAGTACGAGACTTTACACTAGTAACTAGGTGTTTTAAGTGTCAGCAGTATGGTCATGCGGCCAAGTCATGCCGAGCGGATGACGTCACTTGCGGACAGTGTGGGTTAGTAGGTCACGCGATTAGAGACTGCACGAAGAAGTCCGAGCCACCGAAATGTGCAACTTGCTTGCACTTCAATAAACCATCCGGTCATAAAACAGGTGACTCCGAGTGCCCTGCAAGGATTGCGGCTGAAAAGAGGTACATAAACAGCATAGACTATGAAGGCGCCTAAAAGCGACACTTATCACAACTTTTTCAGTTTTTTTTAATTTTCCAAATAGTTAATTAGGATACGCATATGACGCATACAAGAAGGCAGATAACTTATAAATAAAGTCGCATGACGCATTTGCCGAGTCTAAACTTGAGACGAGATCTAACTTTTAATAATTAATTTATTGTAATTAAGTATATTGTATTGTTTTTTTTTTTTTTTTTCGTTTACACTTTCAATATATACGTTATAGGTATAAAAAAGTCTTAGTTAGGTATTTAATCTACACTCGTAACTTAAGTAAGTAGTACTTGTTAAATTAATTTTGTTAAAGATAGCGAGTCCTGGTGACCCGTAATTACAGGTTCTTCGGAAACCTAGCATGGGCACCAGTCCTCTAAAAACATTTAAGTATCTATGAACATATTAGTTGAATAAGTTTTATTTTATTTCTCATGTTTTTTTTTTTTGTGTAAAACTATAATGTAATTGGAGGAAAAAAAATAAATACATTTATTACTTTCGCTGAATTCAACCATATAGATCACAGATATAGATGTAATAGATAACGCACGTATCAAGATTTGTATGGAAACCAAGCGTGCCAACTTTTTTAATGCCTACTGTGACGTCAGACGCAATTTTAGTGATGGGAAATTCAAACCGATTCAAAGAAACCGCTCACTACGATTTAAACGATTTATTGAAGACGCACGCCGCCGCCATGATCGTCTCGCTCATACTCATCGATTTTATATCTGTGGTCTCGCTCGCTCACTCCGCGCTCGCTAACCATACGATCGATTAACATTTAAGTTAATCGATTTGTGATAAAAATCACAATCGATTTTCTGATTGACGAATGATATGAAATTGGATAAACAAATGATTCTAAACGGAAAATTGTTTGATAATATATACATATAATAAAACAGTAAAAAAAGTGTGTCTGTACATTAAATATATTTCCAAAAAAAATATTGGGGGCGATTTAGACGTAGTAATAGAGTAAGAATTAAAAAAAAAATGTCTGTCTGTTTGTCTGTTTGTCTGTATGTCTGTTTGTCTGTTTGTACACGCTAATCTCCGGAAATACTGGACGGATTCGAATGAAACTTTTTTTGTTATATAGCTATTAAGCCTGGGCAACATATAGGGTGTAAATGATTTTGGAAAATGGAACGCCTGATGCAGAACCCTAATGGTCCAGCTAAACTATAAGAGATATAAAAATGCCGCCTTAGTAAAAGTTGTTCAGCCTGATGAGCATTTTCCAGAGACATAAAGTCCACGCGAACGAAGTCGCGGGCTTCGGCTAGTAAAGAATAAATATTTGTACTCAAATTATTTCAATTTAACTAAAATTTAAACTATACCAACTTATTAAAATTTAAATTAAAACTAAAAATTACAAATAATGTAAATATTTTAATTGAACTTTAAAAATAAAACTATTATTATTCTTAAATAACCGGCCAAGTGCGAGTCGAATTCGCGAACGAAGGGTTTCGTACATTATCTATAAAAAACACGTTCTTACCGATTTCAATGCGTTTTTTAAATGTTGAAGCAACTTCCCTTGCCGTCGTTCTTAGCCATGTCAGGCTTGTCTCACTTCGCGTAGAGGTATCGAAAATATACCGCTTCAATGGGGGAAATGCAGTATGGACGACTCACTAACGAGCAATGAGCAGTGACGCACGCGCGGTTTTGTTCACCAACGTGTGACCAGTAGTTCAAAGAGCGATCATATTATATACATGAACTCTGAAAATATTACCCTCGTTTTCTAAAGTGTAAATTAGGAAATGAGCTTGTTTATAATCTATTAAATTGGCTCTTTAATAATAGTTTATATCATTCGTCAGTCCGATATCGATTAAAATCGATTATTGGTATATGTTGTAGAACGAACTACACTAGTCGCTAAATTTTACTGACGAATGAGAAATTGCCGGTACCACGACGTCGTAGCGATGCGCGACAGTATCGCTTGTTTCGATATACATTGCTTCTTAACACACAACGTCGGATCAAACGCTCAAAGCAAACGCGGCAATGTAATGTGAATGTAGTTTTTAAACCTTAATCTTTACTTATTTAGGTATAATCTTGGAATCACCGCTCGGAATGCTTAAAAAATTGTTTTAAAATGAATTTACGCATATTTTTCTTTTTAAATAACTTAGCTGTGATAGGAAATATGTCCTTGACTTTGGGCGCTTCCAATTTTTGGGCTGTTGCAGTTTATTATCACGCTACGAGGCATTTTTTTATTTTTCGCTGCCGTCCGGCTGCAATCACAGACGCGCGCGGACTGTCAGTAGCGGCGGCCAACCTCGACGCTTTGTCTGAGAACTTACACGCGAAGTAGGTGCATTTAAGTCGTCTATCTATGTCTGTGATATAGATAAATAGAACATTTCTACGTACAAAAAGCGGATTGGCACTGAAACGTGACATCAATAGTATCACGTGGAGCATTTCTTCTGCAAACGAAATGTACAGTGCACAAAAAATAATAAATATCTGATGCACATGTGCATCAGATATTTATTATTTTTTCTAGTAAACCTTTAAGTCATTTATGATTTATGCGACTATTTACAATTTACATAACGATTTGAATAATATTTTATGACACACCTGTATAAGAAGCGACAAAAAATGCGAGTGGCATAGGTTACGATGCGAGCTTTAGCGAACATCGTAAAGAGACGCCATCGAGCTTATACCACGTGTTTACATACAATACTTTTTCTTAGTCGTAGTAAAAGTATTTTAAAGACTTAGAATATCTATATTAACTAAATTAAATACAAGAATAAACAAAGAAAATATGAAAATATTGACATAGTTTAGTAGATACCAGATATCGCTGGTAAACTTTTTTTTCTAAAATTGACTTCTTCCTAGTGTAAAAAAAACTTTTTTATGTTGGCAGTATGGTAGCTTTTAAAGAAAAAAATTCTAAGTCTATGACTAGCCGTATCTTTTTGGCAACATTACGACAGGGGTATAGACTATATATAATTTTCCAAAGGAACAAATTATTAATGTTTCTATAGTGAGTGTTTGTAACTATTAAAAAGACAGATAACAGTACAGGAGTAGAAAAATATTTCATTAATGTTATTGGTAAATATTTCATATATAAAAAGTAACGTTATCTACGTTTCTTTTTATCACTTGAAACTTTTTTTAACTGTTCTCCATTACCGTTTATATATATGCAGTCAGCGTAAAGTGCCTTTTCTGTCCAAGCATAATCTTCATTAATCCTAATCATATAACTAAAGCACAGTTGATATTTACAAATTGCTTGGAGCTGGTATGTTAGAAAATGGGTCAACGCTTCTCGATATCCTCTCGAAAGTATCGATATCATCTCGATATGGACACACTCTCGGTAACTATGCAACCTGGGTATATTAACTTGTGCCTATACCTACTGGTGACTATGTGATTGATTTAATGAGTAAGTATCGAATGGTCGCCAGCAAACGCAAGAGTTTCTATATACATACTATAGCCTAAGTATGTATATAGAAACTCTTCTAAAACGCAATCTCTAAGACATTATATTTCTGATTCCCCAAATATCATACAAGTTTATTTATTGGCCAGGCAAATTAAAAAATCCTGACTGAACGATCCGTAGCTCCATCTATTATTTGCCAGTAAAATTACAAAAGCCTTGACTTTCAAGTCAAAAATTAATAACTTTTAAACGTACGGATTTTTATTAAACATAGCTAAGAACATTGGCAAGAAATCATGCTTGTACGTAAAAAAAGACCGCATCGAAATTGATCCGTCCGTTTGAACGCTATGATGCCACAGAAAGGTAGACAGACGGACACTATAGCGTAGCGTTAAACTTATAACACCCTTCTTTTGGTCGGGGCTTAAAAAATGGCGCGAACTAAAACCCTTCACACATTAAACACATGTCAATGAGAAATCGCTCTTTTGGCAGTTTTATTTGTTTTGTGTACCTAATGTTAACCAATATAATATAATAAAAAAATAAAAATTATAATAACTATAAAGTTTTGGGGGACACAGTGTTTGTAAACGGGGACGCTGAAATTCCCTCACTCTGAGGGTCTCAGGGCGGGAGTTCAGCCAAACACCGACCTCAAGGTCGAGAAACAAAATTCTATAAATATAATATAATAATAAAACCTGGTTTACTAATAGAGACACACATTTACCACTTCTCATTACACAAATTCCGGAGGCAAATATTTATTCACATAACCAGATAACCTATAATCTTTTCTATACCTACATTTTCCAGTTTTTGTTCTAATATTTACATTTTATCAATAAAATTGAGTCAAACTCTAGCGTGTGATTTAAATTGTATTTAGACTTTGCATACATATATATGTAAGAAAAACAATCTAGATCAACACTAAAAACTTATATTGTACCTATATACATCAAAATATGATTTTTATCTGTTTTGTGTGCTAAATAAAGAAATGTTAGCAATAATAATAGATAAAATGTATGTAACTATGCTATCGTATTGGAAACCTGTAATGATAGTGTAAAATAGTGGAATAAGTGCAGTAGTTAAGTTGCCTCAGCGACGTATAACTAACTTACTTTAACGATAAAATAAGGACATTACGGATTTAATTACTTACGTCTTTACTTTCTAATCATCGTAATTTATGTTAATTAAATCCATTACAGCAATTTGGGTTCTTCAAAAGTAATTCAGAGATGTGTTTCCGAGAAAATCTTTGCATAATTTTGGTTAAGTTTTCCGCTAATAGTTAAATATTTTCTTATGCCCACGCTCTAAAAGCAAAGTTAAAGACAAATTTTTATGTACAGATTATAAAAATGGTGGATTATTTTATTATTATAAAACTGCGGTGAGATATATTACTCATGAATATACGATTTACTCACGTAGTAAGTATAGTAAAAAAGGGCGCCGCTTTCAATTGTCGATTATTAGCATGAGTTAACGGGTTACTCACGTAAAAAGTCAGCTAATTACAAGTTTCGACGCCCGTACACGTCGCGAAACGTCTAATAATAAAAACGTGTAATACATACACTAAGACGTTTGACTCATACTAACAATGTCTGTGTCTGACGTTAATTTTAATTAAAAGAGTAAAATTTTGACCGTCATAATTAGGGCGAGTGTTAGGAGCGTTTTTGTTCTCCAAGTTTTGTAACTTCGCTCCAACCGAGTATTTCAAGACACTCATTTTTTTTAGAATTACGATGAGCGCAATGCGTAGATCAGCTAACCGGGGGTCGTCTCGCCATATATACATATACATGTTTCTAATTATAAGTCCACATACCGTCTCGCCGTGAATTAGAAGCCTCTGTAATGCTTCACCTTCAATAACTCCACCGCTAAGCTAAAGTACTTTACCTAGGTCTATTAATAAATCTTCTAATTGCCGTTTTGAGGCAACTACGTAGTTTAAACCTATTACACGCCTCATAAGACTTAAACTGTCTCTATTATATATTCATATTGCACTAACACAATAATATAAGTACAGAGATACCTATGGTTATCTAAAAGTCGTCGCGGTCTTTTTTTATGTGCCGATTATGCGAAGAGTGAATTCTATGGGACCACCTCTAAAAGTCGCAAGTATGACCTATCAAACAAAAAAAAGTGTTTTCCAAAATGGTCCAGTCTTCGGGGATAATCGGGGAATATATATACCTATGTATATATAAAAAATCATAATATATTTTTAAGGAAAAGTAGTAGGTCATGTTCATACCTTTAGCGCATTCAATCGCTGAACTAAAAAGAATCGAAGAATCTTATTTTGTTTATTTAATGTACTAAATAATTAATGATTAAACGAGCTTACCTGTAAGTGAAGTTCAATCATAATTACTCGAAGAGCTTCGTTCGAAGATATTAGCATATACACACTTGTAGTACACATTCAAGGCCACAATTTCACACATTCGTTTGGAGGTAGAAGCTACAGATAAGAAAAAAAAATATAAAAAATTATGAGGGTATCTGAATATACCCCTCCACTTCTACCTCTCGCCCGATCTCTCTGGTCATTAAGTTTGGAGACTGATGCTGAGCTGTTCCGTATTTCACGAGCATGGGAGCCAGCCCTGGCGGGGAGGGAGGGATGCTAATATCTTCGAACGAAGCTCTTCGAGTAATTATGATTGAACTTCACTTACAGGTAAGCTCGTTTAATCATTAATTACTCTTCGAGCATTCGTTCTCGATATTAGCATATACACACTTGTAGACGTTGAGAGAAGTACCTAGTCGTGAAATACGAGGAAGGTATAAAATATACTAATGAAAATAGTTTTATTAATTCATACAAAAACTTTAATCAACTTTAGGTAAGTAATTAGAAAGCATGACAGCATGTAAAAGTTAGGGATTATAAAGTAATGGCTGAGAATCGTATTTATCAGAATTTAAATTTATCACATTATAACATAAAATATTATGAAACGATTTATTTATATTATATAAAATACATTATATTATAATTGATTATTAATAACGATTTATGATGTTAATATGTTTAAGGCGAAATTATTTTGATTTCCCAAATCATTGACAATTATTTTATTGTAGTGCTTAGCAAAAACACTAGAGTTTGCACTCCAACCAGCGGTGTTTCTTATAACATCTAGACTTACACCAGACCTGTACGCTTTGGACGATGATGCGTGTCTGGTGCTGTGAGCAGTAAACAAAGAAGTATCAATGCCACTGCTTTCCAGCACAGATTTTACCCATCGACTTAAAGTTTGAGAAGTAACGGGGCGATGAGGTTTTTTAAAAGAAAGAAATAAAACCTGCTGGTTTGACCGTAGGTTTGAGGTTTTATTGAGATATATTCTCAAGGTACTTGCAGGACATATCTGGGGTCTTTGCGTGAAGTACGGCAAGGATAGCAACGGTTGGGCAGCACCGGCTCGTGAAGTTTTTATTAGATCTGGAATTTTGATGTTAAAACCGGATTCCGTCGATATTATGTTATTAATAGTTATTTTGGACAAGGTTTGTACACGGTGAGCTGTTATAAGAGCAATAAGAGTGACTAATTTTTTGCTTATTTGTTCTAGATTTAAGGTGTCATTCGGATACATTTCAGCTAGATAATTAAGAACAATATTCGTGTCCCACGTTATGTTGTATTTTGGTAACGTGGGGCGCAATCTGAAAACTCCCTTTAAAAACCTTGATACGGAATCATTGTTGACTGTGCTCTGACCTAACAGTAATGACAATGCTGACCGACAACTATTTATTGTGCCGTACTGAGCACCTTCCTTAAATATCTGTGTTAGAAAGCAGAGGACATCTGATGTTGAGGCACTATACGGATTGATATATTTTTCTTAACAGTACCTAAAAAATTTTTTGAGACAGGCGTCATATTGTTTTACCGTATTATCTGATAAGGAGGCTAGCATTATGGGTAAGGAGGGCTGCGGTATTCCTCTTCGGAGTAGCGCAGTCCCGACAACATCCCTGCAACCAGAGTAATCTTCTGATGGATCTTGCGTTCCCTACAACGAGATATGATCAAATCATCACATGAACGTAGGACTAAGGGTTTTGATGTATGAAGACTCTGAAAGAGCGGGTACCAGGCTTGTGTAGGCCACTGGGGGACTACCACAATTCCTGTTGCTCGGTCATCTATAATTTTACGAAGTGTTTTAAGAATCATAGATATAGGTGGGAATGCGTAAAAGAATAATTTTGTCCACGATATTGTAAAAGCATTTATTTTATAGGCATCCGGATCTCGATGCCAAGACACATAAATGTCGCATTTGTAATTATTTCTGCTCGCGAAGAGGTCTATCTCTGGTACACCAAAATATTTTGTTATTTTATTAAATGCATTTTGCGAGATTTCCCACTCAATATCAGGATGAGATCTTCTAGATTCGGCGTCTGCAACTTTATTGTCGCTAGAACTTATGTAATCGGCATGAATTATTATTTTACGCTCTTCACACCATTTCCACAATTGTTGGGTAATATCTGTTAAGTGGGGATATTTTACACCCCCCATTCTGTTGATATAGGATATTGCCGTGGTATTGTCAATGCGCAACAGTATTTGGCAATTAAAGTACTTTTTCGCAAAAGTTTTAAGTCCTAAAAAGGCAGCAAGAATCTCCAGATAATTTATATGCATTGATTGCTCTAAATCGCTCCAAGGGCCGCTGGCGGTATTTTTTCCACAGGCTGCCCCCCACCCCGTAGTTAAGGCGTCAGTAAAAATTTCTAATGCATATTCATCAGTTTTAATTTTACATGAACTATGAATAGCCTGCAACCACCAGTCGAAAATAGGTATCAAACTATCAGGTACAGACATGAAGTTCTCATAGTTTTCATCCTTTTTTAGGTTTAGGTATTTACATCTTTCCATATCTTTCGTATAAAGCCAGCCATATTCTATGGCCTGGCAAGCAGATGCGAGTAGCCCTAAAAATCTGGCAAAATCCCTAATTTTGCACCTTTTTATCATCTTGAATTTTAAAATCTCTTTCTGGATTCTCTGCACTTTGTCACTAGGTAACCGAATTTCTAGTTTTTTAGAATCAATTATATTTCCTAAAAATTTACATTCATGACTAGGAACAAAGGAACTTTTTTCTAAATTAATGAGAAATCCCAAGGATTCTAGTAAGAGTTTAGTGTTATTAATGTTATTTAAACAATCGCTATATGTTCTGCCAAATAATAAAACGTCATCTAAATAAAAGGTTGATAGGTAACCCATGGATCTCAGCAACCTAGCTACTGGCTTAAGGATTTTTGTAAAAACATATGGCGCAGTATTCAAACCAAACGGTAAGACATTGAATTCGTACAAGTTACCGTCGAATTTAAAACGTAAATATTTTCTTGATTCGTAATGGATAGATATTAAAAAATAAGCGTCTTTTAAATCAATTGTACTCATATACCCATTTTTTGACACTAGTTTTAACGCAGTTCTAAGGTCTTCAAGCTTAAAATGTTGAGTGGAAATAAATTTGTTAAGTTGTTTTAAATTCAGTATAAACCTATTTTTACCGTTTGGCTTTGGTATAAGAAAAACACTCGAAATAAATTGATTGTCGCATGGTTCACAAGATGAGATAGCACCAGAGCATAAAAGTTCATCTATACACTTTTTATAACCTGTGTATTCAGATTGTGAGTATCTAGGTTCGGTAGGAACTATATCTTGCGTAACAAAAGATGAAAAAATAATTTTATAGCCTGATATCCAAGAAAGTAGAAGAGGATCATTAGTGATTATGGACCATTGTTTGTAAAAATAAGCAAGACGGCCTGCTGGCTTTACCGTGGTTAGCGTCTGTACCGCGCCTGCTGATGACGCGATGACGTCCTCGAAGCGTTGTGATGCGCCGTCGATCTCGCCGTCGTGTGTCTCGTCGCCGGAGCTGCCGCCCGCGCGCTCCTCGCACCCCCCGAGGGCGGCGGCCGACGGTTCGCGGTCGCAGGGGGTGCTCTGTAGTTTAACGCTCTTCCCGATGTCCTCCCACGATAACTTGCGACTGATCTTACAGTTGCAGCTGATCTTAACTGTGCGCCAGTACTGATAATAGTTTTAGCCGATTTGACCGTTTCTGCCAGGCTATTACCGAAGAGCATCTCGTCAATCTTGGTCTTTTCCAACTGATCTTTGAGCTGCTTGTTCACTGTCGATAAAATAAAATATCGTCGTGACATCGAGTCTGTATGTTGGATGTCGCCTAAAGTACGAGCTGTATCCATTAGTATTTTAAGAAGATCAGGGTTTTTTTGTTCAGACGAGAGAAGCAATGTTATTGCTTCTGTTAAGGATGACAGTGCACAGGAAGTTAGATTTTGTTTATATTCAATTCCTTTGTCTCTCTTAGCTTGACTTTCCTGAAGCGAGGCTCGAATTTCTGGATTGAGAGTTGGCGCTTTTATAAATTTACAGTTGGCTGGAATAAGATACTTCTCTTTTAGTTCCTTTCGGGTTTCTTTAGAAAGGCCTGACGTAGCAATATGGTTAAGCCGAACAGCCAAATCCTTTTGTATTTCTTTGCCATATTCGTTGGAGGAAGTGGGATCTTCACCGAGAATATTTAATAGGTCTGGATCCAATTCAAGACTCCGCTCTTGAGTGGAAGCAGTATGATTTTGGTCACATCCTTGTACCGGCTGAGTTGTGATAATTCTTTCGGTCAGCGGTGGTTCTTCACCTTCGGCCGTTGGAGCAGCAGTTTCCGTCTCATCAGTTAAAATGATTTGTGTTGTATGATGAGCACTCGGTAAATCAGCGGATGTTTGAACATTTAATTGTTTATCGACCACTAACGTATCATTTTCTGTTCCCCAATAGGAACATCCAGGTTGATATAAGTCTAAGTCTTCCTGGAGTTCAGCGATGGAACCACTGTCTGCAAGTGAAAAATTGTAATTTCACTTATAGTTGTCAGTAGTGAGTCTCCTGGTGAGAAACACGCAACCCACGAATTATCAAATCTTTATAGCAAGCCGTAATTTAGCTATGTAGGTATGTATCGGATAGTGAGACTCCTGTTGAGAAACACGCAAATCCGCTATGCTATTACGAGGTAAAGGGCAGTATGTGAAACTCCTAATGAGAGTCACGCAAGCCCGTTATGTGTGGTTTTAATTTTATTTAAATATGCAGGGTAGGGGTTTTATGTGAGACTCCTGATGAGAAGCACGCAAACCCATGGTCACCTTATGTATCATTAGGAAAGAAACAAGAAAAATGTTTTTCTTGTATGAGACAAAAACAATACATTTGGATAGGTGTTATTAACCTATCTTTAGCACTGAAGTATTATTATACGTATTTACTCCAACTATAAAATTTTGCTCCGAATAATTATGTACATTACATTTTATAAACTTGTAAACTCACCTGATTTCTTCCGAGATGAATCACTATCATAATCACTCACTGAATCACTTATACGGCGACGCCGCCGTCTTTTAATTTTACGTTGTAATTTTTTAACTTGTTTAGCTAAAAAGTTATAATCATCGTCACTACACTCGCGTTTTCTTTTAGGCATTTTTAATATTAACAAAGGCTGAAATAACTCAATTTAAAATACGAACGTGCGAAACAGCGAAGCACAAAAATGTGAATGACCAGAGAGATCGGGCGAGAGGTAGAAGTGGAGGGGTATATTCAGATACCCTCATAATTTTTTATATTTTTTTTTCTTATCTGTAGCTTCTACCTCCAAACGAATGTGTGAAATTGTGGCCTTGAATGTGTACTACAAGTGTGTATATGCTAATATCGAGAACGAATGCTCGAAGAGTAATTGTAATGTATCTTGTATGTATGTATGAATGAATGTTTGTTTAGGTCTTGTAACTTAATTTTCAACCATTTATTCTCAACCGGTTTAGCTGATAATTTGTATATTTCTGTAAGTCGGATAACAATACAATTTATAAAGTCACTGAGCTGTTCTGAAGTTGAGCCGGGAGATATATCGAATATCTCCCGGAAACTCAGTTATAAAACTACATAACCTCATTGAGTACCGGTCTTGTTTAATTTGTCTTGACGAGCACTTTATGGTAGACGATGCCTAGGATCTAATGACGGAGACGGAAGGTGGTTGATGGAACTCAGTAATAAAATGACGCAACTGCAACGAGTATGGGCTTATTTCATTTGTTTTTATAAGTACTTGGACCTCAAAATAAAATCTTATAAAAAAAAGAAAATTATAAAAAATCATATTAAAGATATATATTTTTTCTGTACTGCCAGTGAAAAGGGATCTAAGTCAAAAAATGTGGTTTTGAGAAAATCGAGTTCAAAGTTTCAAAAAATTCCTGCACGTTCTATACATCAGCTAGAAAATTTTTGATTAGTGATATTGATAGATAATTCAAAATAAAAGAAGTCTCTATGACTAAAACAATTTAAAATAAATTGATATTAGAGATAATCGAAAAAAATTACAAGTTATATCACTTGACACGAAAAAATATTCGTGTAAAATGCTATAAAATGACATGCAACTATTTACACATTTTGTATTTCGTTGGTGTCAAATGATACATCATCTTTATTTTTATAGTGTTTTGAAGTGTATAAGAAGATAATCAGGAAGTCCCAAAACAAAATTTACTTGTTTCATGATCAGCAACTTTTACGTCAATTTTATTTTGTCCAAAAGTCATAAAAATATTACTTACATCAGTTTACACATTTTAGTATACCTTAATATTTTTGTGTATTGTGATATATATCAGATATTTAAGCGATCTAACTATGAAATGTTAAGGTGTAAAATGATATAAGTATAAACATATTATTATGTAAAAGTAATGCCTGTGATACAGGGTCCAACCGACGTCTACCTTAAGGTATTCGAATCCTAAGCAAACCTTACCTATATCTCTGGTGCATCCTGATAAGCAAAATGGACGTGGTTGTGGTGATATCAACTCGCGCGCGGAGGGATCTGGTCGAAGTCTTTCCACTCTTGATTACTAAATTAGTTGCAAACAATTGGCCAAGTACGTGTCTGGCTACGCGCAGTGTAGTGTTCCGTAGTTACGAATGACATTCACGCGACTAAAATGTCTAAAAAACTAACTATCTATTGAATTTGTATACAATGTTCCTTTTTGAGTACATTTATAAGTTGGTAACCTATAACTTTTTGATTTGTAAACCCTACTAAGCTTTCATTGAAAAAACACTTTACAAGCTTTAATTTTACCACTTTTTCATACTCATGCCTCATGCCGAATTACAGCTTACTAGTCCTTGTAGTCTCTGAGTAGAACCGCGGATTAGCAGACAGAATTTGTTTACTATGGAAGCCTAAAAAGTCCCTAAGTGCCCCTCCAGAATAGAGAAGGGACCAAGACGACCAGAGGTCAGAAGAGCTCAGAATTCCCGAGCAAAACTGTTTAATCGTCAATTGTCCACACCAGATACAAATCTGCTAAATATATGAATTCATGACATTTTAATGTGCATATGCTAAGAATAGAAAAAAGATTTTGCAGAGATAGAAGTTTTTTTGCGTTTAGCAGAAGTAAGCAAGACAGGAGAATAGACTGGGGGAAAAAAAGATAGAATATTTATTTTACAACAAGGAGAATACGGGAAAGACCCCGTGTGACTCCGGGTTAGAACAGGACCACTCCACCTCTTCCTGTGGATGTTTTACTAGGCATCGTAATTCGTAATAGAACTAAAAAAAATAGCAATAAAAGCACGACCTTTGTAACACGAAATACAATAGCATTCTCAAGGAGTTGACGTTTGGCAAGCAGCTGGTTATAAAATAAAGCAAAATCCATAAAAAATTAAAACAGACTCCACAGCATTAGAGCTGATGATGCAACTAGTATGCTGAGATGAAATGGAGTGAGAGGGAAAAAGGAAAATATGAGGTAGAATTTATCGTCGCTAGTAAAAATTATTAAAAATATAACACAATTGAATTTATAGACTCGAAAAAGAATTGCAGTGTGTTGGTAAATAATGACCAGACATAACAGTGATATAGGTAACCAACAACAACTAACCATCTTATTAACAAAGCTAACTTACGATGATCAGCAAAATACATGGATATCTATTACTAATTTTAAACAAATTTAAAGGATCAAAGATATTAGGTACACGAAAATAAAATAAGTATAAAAATGTCCATATCACGTGTTGCTTGTAACTTATTATAATCATGTTTTATACAAATAGCCTAGGTGATGATGATGATAATGATGATAAATGTTAGTTTTTTCAATTTGTAAATATAGACACACCAGTTACACTGACAACTGGAACAAATTCACACTGTGTTAATGGATTTGTATTGGTAGATATATATAAAGTAATTTATTTTTAAACATATTTTTTAATAAATACCTAATTGGAATATATACTTATGATCTGTTTTTTTAATGTTCAAATAATGTCTTTATTTACTAACGTTACAATCATCAGCATTTTTTACTTCGCTGTCCGTAAATAAAGAATAATAGTAATACCATAGATTTGTTCATATAGTTATGACTATATGAACTGAAATATATACATTTCGAGCATTTTGAAGTTTATACATATAATAAGACAGTAAAAAAAGTATGTCTGTACATTAAAAATATTTCCAAAAAAAATATTGGGGGCGATGGAGACATATAAATAGGTATATTATTACTCTGTGGTAATAGAGAAAGAATTTAAAAAAATGTCTGTCTGTTTGTCCGTGTGTCTGTTGGTACACGCTAATCTCCGGAAATACTGGACGAATTCGAATGTTACCCTTTTTTTGTTATATAGCTGTTAAGCCTGAGCAACATACAGGGTATAAATGATTTTAAAAAATGGAACACCTGATGTAGAACTATAATGGTCCAGCTAAACTATAAGAAATATATATAATAGACTGATGAGCATTTTCTAGAGATATAAAGTCCACGCGAACGAAATCGCGGACTTCGGCTAGTCAATATTAAAGATTTTGTTTGCATTATTTTCGTAAAATTATTTGTTTTGATAAGAAATTAGATATATAGTACCTAGGTGACTGAGCTTTGCTCGGGTATTTCTATTTCTTGTAGTATTTCAGATAAATATACTCGTAAGTAGATAGATACTTATTTTATAACTAAACTGATGGTAAAACACTTACATATTTTCGCTAACTTATATTATTATACACCATCTAGCAAATTTAGTAACTCTTGAACTTGTAATATGTATTTGATTCAATTTAACTTATATCAATTTCCACAATAATCAAAGCTGTAATTATGATTAGTGTCAATTGATTTTTAGGGTTCCGTAGCCAAATGGCAAAAACGGAACCCTTATAGATTCGTCATGTCTGTCTGTCTGTCTGTCCGTCCGTATGTCACAGCCACTTTTTTCAGAAACTATAAGACCTATACTATTGAAACTTGGTAAGTAGATGTATTATGTGAACCGCATTAGGGTTTTGACACAAAAATAGAAAAAAAACAATACATTTTGGGGGTTCCCCATACTTAGAACTGAAACTCAAAAATTTATTTTTCATCAAACCCATACGTGTGGGGTATCTATTAATAGGTGTTCAAAAATGATATTGAGGTTTCTAATATAATTTTTTTCCAAACCGAATACTTTGCGCGGGAGACACTTCCAAAGTGGAAAAAAGTGTGTCCCCCCCCGTAACTTCTAAAATAAGGGAATTATAAAACTAAAAAAAATACATGATGTTCATTACCATAAAAACTACCAGCGAAAATTGGTTTGAACGATATCTAGCAAGTAGTTTTTTTTAATACGTCATAAATCATAAACGGCAATTTACCTTTCATTCAATAAACTCAAATATAAAAATTTAAAAAAAAACACTACAAGACTTTTATATTATGTTATTTGCTACTACGGAACCCTTCATGGGCGAGTCCGACTCGCACTTGGCCGCTTATTATAAAGTTGTATCACTAAACACCTATTTTGTCTTACTTATGTCGCAAGTTGAGTGTTTCTACTACAGATGAAGCGTTTTTCACCAAGGAATCCTACAAACATTTTACGTGTTTATAGAAATAAGCAAACTTAAATCAATATGTACGAATATCGACGTTTTAATTTTCCGTTGTGTAAAGTGTGATAATTAAAGTTAAATTAATTTACACTTTTAAAACTGAAAAAATACTTCGGTTCATTTTGTTGTAAACGCATTTGTATTATAATACACAAAAATAAATTAACGAAACCCTGAAAAACACCTACTTAGATTACTGTGCACCAACGCTAACTTTGGCATTTTAAGCCCTAGGACTATGGGAATAAGACAGAAAAATAGCTAATTTTTTTCTGATTCAGAATATGCAAAGATCTCAAAAGCGATCTAACTCGACTTAGATCCCTTTTCACTGGCAGTACAGTTTTAATCTTTACAATTAATTTATTTTAACGAGCGCTGTGAATTCTGTGGGGATACACTCTAGTGCTTTAATTTAATCGTATAGTTTAAATGAACGAGATTTTAATCTCTAGAGTGGCTTCAAACATTTCATTTGATGAGTAGAAAACTAGATAGATTAGTACTCTGACTAAGTAGATAAGATACAAAGTGCACGTGTCTCTGCTTTGCAGAGTTAGTATATCTTTTTAGTTGTTAGTGTTATTAAAATATTAACAACGTGCATGAAAAGATTAAAGAATGGCTAAGCACATTTTCTTGTCTTTTATCCACGTGGATAATGGAGTACTCTTTTAATTCATTCTCTCTCCAACATAGCTATGAAAATAGATAGATATCTATCTAGATATTGACTTTATTTGTACCACAAAGACACACAACACAATACAATAATTAAATACAGATACAGATACATTTTCACGTCTATATCCCTGACGGGGCAGACAGAGCCTGGGGCCGTAAGACCCAAAGGCTACGCTTAGCGTGATGGTGGGCGTTAAAATGGAAAAGGAATCAAAATAGTGATGGATTGCTATGCGCATCGCCTATTACCATGATTCAAATCTCGCCCATTCCCTTGATCGGCTTTTACAGTCCAGCATGGAACAGCAATAATTAAAACAACGAAATTAACACAAATACACCAGTCCGGCTGTGATTATGTGTCGCAGTGATACAAATAGGCAGAAGCTTAGCGTGTATCTCACTACAAGAGCGCACTGACTTTCAGCTGCCGCCTGTGGGTTCTCGCGAGTACCTACGTGCAGCAAAACGGTCGCGTCACACTGAAGTAAGTAGGTATAATATATAGTACAGATAGCACAAACATAACATATAATAAATAAACAAAATATGCTAGAGGACGATAACATGGGAAACGCAAAATGAGGGATAGGTATATGGGAAAGAAGTTGAATATTTTATTAATAAAACACATACTTGTTAAAAATTATAATATAATATATAGATAGTTTTGTTTACCTGATAACTAAGGTTATTAATAATAATTTTAAATGTTTTTTGAACGTTGATTTGAAAGTTAATGATCTTAGAGGCGGCGGGATATTACTTCAGCACTTAGTTGCCTGATAACAGAAACTGATGAACTATACCTACTTTTTTATTGACTTACAATGAAGAGTAAAAATGGCTCATTATGCCTTTAACTGAACAGCTAGACATATATGGAATATGCAATAACGCTATTAAAAGCCTCGGTTCAACCTTTTACTCCAAATATTTCTTTCTTCGACGATCTCGTGACCTGCCGATCCATCCAGCCACCTGGAAGGTGCTCCTGTACTAACACTTTAATTCACTCCAAGACCTCCTTATAGTAGACTGACTCTGTCTTCTTATACCTGTAGCTTTCGACCATTTATATTCTCGATTGAATATAAATCTATTAAAGAATCAAATGTTTATTCAGTAGTTAGGCCTTTGCAGGCACTTTAGGCATTTCGCGAACCGTGGTCCCACCCGCTAGACTCATCGGTATTCACGGTTTTTTTTACCCATAAACCCACTGACTGAAGTTTGGTATACATTTACGTGTAATTTGTATAAATATTTTAAACCCAGCTGTGTCCACGGCCTCCGCTTCCAGTAGTTATTTGGGGATAAAAATTATCCTACTCGTATATCCTTCTCCAGGTCTCAAACTATATCTGTACCAAATTTCATCTAAATTGGTACTAACGTGAAGAGGTGACAGACAGTGAGAGTACTCTCGCATTTATATAACGTAAGAATTTCAAACCAAATAAATGATGGTGACGTCAAAATCTAATATAAATACTTAGAAAATCAATGTTTAAGAAGTAAGTTGGTAAGAATGTCAAAAAGAGGCGATAGCTTTCCAATTCAATAAGACGAGAAAATTATGAAAAACGAGGGTCAACATATGAAGGTTCAATGCTATACTTAGGCTATGTCCATCAGGGGACTTTCTGTGATATGAAGATGATGATGATGATTCTTAGGCTAAAATTCACTGAGAAAAAGAATACATACATACATACATACTATCACGTCTTTATATGGGGCAGACAGAGCATTTTGGGTCTTGCGGAGAAAAAGAATGGTTGCTAGTAACAAAAACGTTTGCTCCACGTTATCAAAATCGAGTGACTGCTGAACTCCGGGCTACTAGTAGATAAAATGTGTTTTAATTAATACTTGTTGTTTGGGACATGCAACTATATGATTCTGCTAATTAGAACAATAGTTTGGTATCTACTAATCAAATCGCAAGTAGCAAAACTGGTTCAGCATTTTTTTTTTCTCAGTGTTACCTCTACTTAACCTACCTAAAGTAGAATGTTTGGGTTTATTGGTATTTGTTGTATATTTGTTGAGGACTTTCCCTTCACACTTCACACTTAAAACGAATGCGCTTACAAAAAAAATCTTGTACATACAACAATGTACATTTTACCTCTAAAAAATAAACTTATCATTTCATTTATAAACTTACTTTCACTCGTAGCGTGGCTGTAGTCTTGCAACCCTCTTCTCCAGATCGAGGGGTTAATTAATAGTGTATTTATCTATAATCTAATATTTTTGAGTCCTTGAACCTGGGACCATTTGCCCCATTTCATATTAGATAATAACAATAAAGTTGGAAAGAAAACGGTTTGGGTAACATTATTTCAGCCGCATAACGTCCACTGCTGGACGTAGACCCAAGGAATCTGTCCATCTGTTCAAGCGCTACGATGCCACAGATCGACACACAGACAGACAGACCTGCAGATATTAGCGTCAAACTTATTTATAACACACCTCTTTTTTGTCGATGGTTAATAAAAAATAGCACCTGATGGTTCCCTAATCAGAATTCAGCGCGCTTGCCACTAATAGCATGAGCGAACTTCGTGATCGCGGTATTGATATCAAATAGAAGGATTTTACCAATACCTTTTATATCGGAGGTCAGATACTTTAAGCAACTTGTCTTTTATGAAATTTCTTGTTTTTATTTACATTGGTTTGAGGAATTCCTTTCCTTCATATCGAAGCCCGAACGAGTTTCTGAGATGAGTAGAAAAAGCAGTTGTAGCATGATATCATGCATATTCCTTTATTTACATAAAGAAGAGATAAATAAACTAGTAAATAAATTCTTTGTTTCTCACCACAAAAAGAAATCTTATACATAGTTATATAAAAATATATATAACTATGTATTTATGTTATTTTTAAATCTTATACTGGCTGTACCCGCGGGCTTCGCTCCCCGTGAGAATTTCGGTATAAAGAGTACCCTATGTCCTTCTCCGAGTCTCAAACTATATCCATACCAAATTTCATCCAAATCGTTTCAGTAGTTTAAGCGTGAAGAGGTAACAAACAAACAAACGAACAAATATATAAACTCACTTTCGCATTTATAATATTAGTAGGATAGTAGGATATAGGATATAAAAATCGTTGATATAAACTGCGTACGTCGTGGGAGACAAGCGACGGCCGCTCAACTCTCGCCGAACAGATTTTACTTAGGTTCAAACTTTCCAAAACTTTGAGAGACATAAAATTAATATAGTAGATATTAAAGCTAGCAGCAATTTGCTTTATCTTCCAGGACATTAGGTATTAAGATCTAAACCTAGTTGTAAGAAAGTTCTATCGCAAAGTAATTAAACATGAACCCGTACCCCTTAAAGATGGTTAAGGGTTAATTAATTGGTGCTAAATTCGGCAAAACTAAAATGTAAGTAATAAGGAAGTTTCCTGGGTCAAAATTATTTGGTACTGATATTTTTTTATTTCATCACAAACAATATTTAAATTAATAAAATAAACAAGAAAATGAACTATAACTATAGTTTAGATACAGTTCATTTTCTTTTTTATTAACTTAAATTACTTAAAATTACTGATAATATAATAAAACGTCACAAAATAATGTCACTTGTCATTAATCATATCCATTTTAAACGTGATTTTAGATTTACTATCGCGGAAAAACTGATATTAAGAACGCTATTTGACTCAAAGAAACTATGACGTCATTAGTATTTATTTCATACAAGTCCCATAGAAAATGATTGCTTTGAAGTTTAGAAAATGTATTTGATTTGGGTTGTTGGAATCTATTAATATGGGCAATGAACGGAAAGTATTTGATCCTACCAATTTTCTGTAAAGAAATCTGTATATGTAAGGTCTCTTCCAACTTTGTTGTTGTTCTTCTGAAAATTATCAAGCGTTTTTTTTCAAACTATTGTGATACAGATAAACATTCTATCACGTCTTTATCTCTAACTGGGTAGACAGAACATTTTGGGTCTTGCGGCTCTAAGCAGACAGAGCCCAAGGCCGCTAGAGTTAGACTCAAAGTCCACTTTTTGCGTGATAATGGACGAGAATAGTAATGGGTTGCTATGCTAGCCTTTCACTTTGCGTAAGTAAGCAGGTTTTTGACTGCCTCCGTGGTGTAGTGCTTAGAGCGTTCGGCTCATACCCTGAGGTCGCGGGTGCAATTCCAGAGGCTTTTAAGGCGGTTTAAAAAAACTGACACTAGTGCTAGTCACTAACACACACGATAAGAAGAAGAAGCAGGTTTTTATAAATTGATCAAATTAACGCCCACCCGCAAATTCTCCAATATTCAGCTTTGTCCTACGCTGGTATTTAAGGAATCCCTTTCTTACTACGCTATATCTCGAGTCAAATTACTTTATCATAAATCGTCTAGCGCCTTGTGAAATTCCATCCATTCTCGATTCTTCTTGCCTACGATTTATGTCTGAAAACACTTAAAAACTCATTTTACCTTCATTCATCATCATCATCAGGTTTTTTGGTCTCCACTGCAGGAGCACGACCCTCTCTGTACTACCAGAGCCATACTTGGCCAGAGCAGCCAGAGGACTTGGCCTACACTCTCCTCGCTGGCCAGACGGGTTGGAGAGGTCTCATTGATGTTTATAAGCTTTGTTTAGCTTGTATTAATTAAATAATAATATGACAAAGCCCTTCTGGCGTGTAGGCGACCAATACTGTGAAAATGAGTTTCTTTCGGCGTTTCTTTTCAGCAGTGGTCGTTGCGAAGCGCTGGTATCGGTAGCTCTTTTTAAAGTTAACTCAACCGGTCCAGAAGTTTCGTAGCAAAGGGCTGTAACAGGACGACATTTAGAAAAGTGAATGATTCCTATAAGGGTACCGTTTTTACCACTTACTTAGGAACCCTTATAAATGGAAAATGTTCCACGAGCGCACGACTCAGTCAACCCGCGTTAAAAAGCCACACGAACACATATTCAGTTGTTTGTTATTATATTGCGAAAAATAAAGCAAAGTATCTAGCCATAAAGGTGCGGTTATGAAAACGACTGCAATGCAAGTGACAATAGGAATCAACGGGCGGTTTCGATTGGCTTTTGTGTTAATTTAGCAATCAATCTAAATCTCTAACAGTTAAATAATGTGTTCTTAATAACTTACCTACATAAATTATGGGATTGTCCAAAAAATACATACATAATATCACGTCTTTATTCCTAATGGAGCAAACACAGCATTTTGTATATTTACCGGATCTAAGCAGACAGAGCCCAGGGCCGCAAGACTCAAAAGGCATTTTAGCATGATGTTGGGAGAGAAGATGGTAAAGCAATTAATATAGTGATAAGTTGGCCGCGTCGCCCATAAACAAATAAGTTATAAGCTTTTAAAATCGGATGGAAGGGGAAACTGTCAAGTAACAGAAAAAGGATGCACGTCTTTTGACGTCACGTTATTAGCTCCCGCGCGTACGAAAGAGATAGTGAGATGTCCCCACCACGCTCCCTCTCTTATATCTGAAATCTTAATTAATTTACTTGCTGTTTTCAAAAAATATTTCTTAATAGTGGTAGGTATTTTTTGTTTTATAGAAAATATTAAAATTTTTTAAAATATAAGGTAATTAAAAACATACACAGTAAAATAGCCAATTTCGAAAAACAATAGTTCGATACCATCTCTAACTTCATGTTCGACGCCCATTGTTTCGACCGAACTATCCCGGGTATTCTCTCTCAACGTCACCGTTGTCACTTAGTTGGTGACTGATAGGATCTCAAGTCTGCCATTACAGTTACTACTTAGTTGTTGCGAAGTTGCTATCGGAATCATTCCTTAAGTTTACTGCACGTTTCCGCGTGCGGTAAATCATATTATATTTATTAGTCCCGCCGGAGCTTTCCTCGTCTTTTATGTGTTACAGTTACGATTAAATGGTCGCAATCGTATCAAACGAATGCAATTTCATTTGAAATAAATAGTATTACGTACTATACATACATACTATCACGTCTTTATCCCTAATGGGGCAGACAGAGCATTTTGGGTCTTGCAGTTCTATGCAGAGCCCAGGGCCGCAAGACCCAAAAGCCACTTTTAGCGTCATGGTGGGCGAGAAGATGGAAAAGCAATCAATACAGTGATGGGTTGCTAGCCGCATCGCCTGTTAACATGATTTGCATTTTTGCCCATTCCCTCGATCGGCTTTTACGATCTGCATGGGAAGAGAAGCAGCTGGTACATTCTAAGTTTTTTTTTTATTTCTCCCAGACCAGCATGGTTTATTTTTGTTATCACAGCATTACGTACTATATCTACTTTTATAAGGTTTTATAATCTTTAAAGGTTAAAATGGTCGCAATCATATGAAATGTATGGAATTTCTTTAGAAATAAGTAGCATTATATCTGTTAATTTTTTAGTGTACAAGAACCATAAAATTAAATAAAAAATAAATAAACGATTGTAGTTTCTATTTATTGATTGTCTTAAATCTGGATTAAGCTTTGCTACAAAAAATTAAAAAGTTTATTGATATGTACTGGTACATCTCCCCTGGGCAGTCTGAAAGTCCTTAAACAGACTCCTGGATTTTAGGGATGCTAGGGAACTTAGTCTGTGTCAAATGTGGAGCTATTCATAGCATGGCCCACCTCCACGTCATGCCCCAACTGCCCAACCCATTGTAATCGTAAGTGCCTCTTGTACACCTGCCCAACTTTTGTTACTGTTGTAAACTCAGATATGATAGGAAAGTGAGTGTGATCACACACTGGTCCACAACCTTATTTATGGAAACGCCATTCCGACCCGCGAAAAAGAAGATTATGACAAGACAAGTGACGAAAATATCAAAATTTTGGTAAATAAATGATTTTGTCTTTGAATTCTTCCATGCTGGTCTAGGATAAAAGAAAAAACTTAGAATGTACCAGCTGCTTCTCTTCCCGGGCAGATCGTATAAGCCGATCGAGGGAATGGGCGAGATTTGAATCATGATAATAGGCGATGCGGCTAGCAACCCGTCACTATTTTGATTCCTTTTCCATCTTAACGCCCACCATCACGCTAAGCGTGGCCTTTGGGTCTTACGGCCCCGGGCTCTGTCTGCCCTGTCAGGGATATAGACGTGAAATGTATCTGTCTTTGAATATATTTGTCCCATCCCACAATAAAGGGATTTGTCACCATAAACAATGTCGGGAAACTAACAGGGTATTTAGTAGAAATCTGATACGGTTTGTTAGGGGCTTCAGAATACTTAAAGAATAATTACAGGGAATTAAGACATATCTTATATTCAGGACATCTTGCCTGGCTTCTCAATCATTTGTTATCCTAGGATCTTAATTAAATAATGGGTATATGTATGTATATCTAGGAATGGATTTTGGCGGGATTAACACACATTCAATCACTGAATCAACTTGTCCGAAGGGCCTATACATACGTGTTAGATCAGTGTACCCACGCAAGAGATCTTTAGGACAAATAATATAACTGTAGTAAGTCTTATTCTTATGTAAGTATATGCTGATCTGCTAGATATAAATTTAATTTAAAAATGTAGTATTATAAACATATACCTCGGTCGAGCTAACTGCGCACCTCGTTTGTATGCGATGCAATGGCCGCCAGGTACGCAGTTAACGCGACCGGGTTGTAGTAATATGTAATTAGAAAAAATATAGGATTCATCATCATCATGGGGGCTTTTAGTTTCCACTGCAGGAGCACGACCCTCTCTGTACTACTAAAGCCCTATTTGGTACAAAGTGCAGAGCAGCCGGAGGATTTGGCTTAAACTCTCCAAGCTGGCCAGATGAGTTGGAGAGGTCTCATGACTTTTAAAAGCTTTGTTTAGCTTGTATATCCTAAGTAGCCTTCTACAACATCCACGGGAAGACTTGGAGTTGTCCTATTCCACTATTCTAATATATTATTAATAAAAAATGGGACTCTTCTACTTAATCATTCATCTCCATTCATTCGTTGTGACATCGCATGTTACTATCTGACCGTCAATATTTACTCCATTGCACCGGAGTGTTTGTAAATTTGTAACGGGGCAGAAAGTAGGTCAGAGGGTTGTTGACGGAGGGTCGTCTTTGGGAACCTCGCATCCCTATGCCGAAATCGATGAAGGAACGCTGGGTACATTTACCCTACGATTAAAAATTTTCTTTTTGTTTGCGAAAGGAAAATATTCAAATATCAGTTTTCTAAATAGCCTCATAGCCTATTGATATATGTTTTCGAGATTTTCGCCCATTTCTTCGTTTGGTCTTTAGTGTGCAGTCACACCCGGGCAATTTGTATGGGAATATCGATTTTTTGTTTCTTGGCTGTTATTTTAAATTTATAATGCTATAGTGATCAAATTCAAATTATGACGGTGTGTGTGGCAAACACGTGTTGGATTTTTGCACGTGTTGGTTTTTTGCACGTGTTGTTTTCTAAGTGTTAAAACCTAATAATACTCGTATAATACCTTCAAAGTCTTGCTCGGTGTAGTCATGGTGCTTGTGTTTCCTGGCCGCTGGGTCGGTTGGCGCCTCGTCATCATCAGCTCTCGTCTCCATGTTCCACGGTCTGTGGACAAAATAAATATTGTCATCAAGTATCATATATGTAATGTATTCATATAAATATGTATTTATGTATGTATGTAGGAAATATATATTATTGTGTGAATCGGTTTTCATTTCTATGTACAATTTTATTTTCTTGCAACCCACAAAACCCATCACATCCACAAGACTGGTAGACAACGCTTCTAGCGTTAAGTTCGCCTTTTGTTGTGTACAATTTGCATTTGATGAACAATAAGAGCTGTACGTAGTTTTCTTCGTCATTTGCCAGGAAAATTAAAAATCCCCGACTTTCATGAACGCCATCTAGTGAGTAGCGGAACTAAATATTCTAATCGATTCCGTTAATTGATAGGCTTTGGTGGCACTAGACTTGCAATGTACTACCTAAAGGATACGCATAACGTCATAATGGGCCAATACATAGAAAACCGGAATCAGAAACAGATTTTAGCCTGATCGTAAGCGTAAAAGTTAGCGTAAACCTCTTCAAAAAACAAAAAAAAAGAGGGGTTGTACTCTGGGAGTGCCGGCAGAAGTGAAAACTTGAATATTAACGTTGTGCATTTTTGATGTTTTGGAATGGTTGGGGAATAATTTTGCACGAATTGCTTTAATTATCAGTATAAAAGTACTCTCATTTATGTGGTAGAATACAATATTTATTTATTGGGCTATCGTACACAAACATGACATTTTATTAGCACGCTGTAACATAAACACACACGAACATTCGCGCAAGCACCCTGCGCCGTCTTACGAATTTTCGATCAGGGTCACGTGTCCTGACGCGAGTTTTAGATTTTTTACCCATTCCAAAAAAAGTGCACAACGCCGCTAAAGAAGTTTTCACTTCAAAAAATGAAACTAAAGGGATTTAGAAAACTTTACTCGCTTCACTCGCACATTCAAGTATTGATTAAAATTCTGTCCGTATTATGTCATATCACTTACATCTCGTTTACATGAGCATGATGTCAAGAAATCCAATCACCGACGTCTACAAATGCCTATTGTTGAATATCTATACTCCGCGGTTACCCAACTCGATTGAAAGCCAAACAACTGTCATGAACACAAGTCACTAATACTGGCATTAACTTGGCTTAATCAACGTGATAGTGGAATCCCATCCAATTTCGACGTGATTACGCAACAGACTACGAACGAATGTACTTAGGTAGTTAAACCAAGCTCAGATAAGTATCGTACTCTATATTACACAGAATATATTTTTAACCCTTGCTATAAAAGCTCATCCGTCGCACTTGGCCGGTTTTTTATATTGTACTCGTATATCAGAAAGAAAAAGGAAGAATAAAAAATTTGCTAACCTTTTTACTCAGTTTCCCCAAAATATTTTCTGAAATTTTCTTTAAAAACATTAAGTAAAAATGTAATACAGTTTAACCAAAATATTTCCAAAAATATTCTCTATTTCTATTTTATACGTCAATTATTCCCAATCTGCCAATCCTTCTTCGTAAGCGACTCGCTCTTTTGTTGTGCCCATGACAGATTACTAAGACTACGTTGTGCCATGTCTACCAATCGCCTTATAAATATAATTATTTCTCTTCCTTGTCACTAGAGGCGCTTAATGGTTATAATTAAAATATTGAAATCTTTTAGGACTTGTTTAAATGAAGTAGTGATATGTATATGTAATGCTAAATGTAATATGTAATGTAAAATAATAAAATAGTTAAAAAAACCAATAACTATTTTTAAAGTATATACAAAACTTCCTTTGTCACTTTTTTGCTAGTCGTGTGTGCTGCCATCTCTGTGTGGTTTACCCGCAACTCTAGTATTGCCTACGTACGGGCCCTCCTATATAAATATATCCTATAATAGTTCCTATGGCGTAGGGTATCTGTTACGTTAGTTACTATATTATCTTTGGTTGTGCAAATTTCTAGTTATAACCAATACTTCACCGAGGTCGTCACTGTACAAGTAGATCGTGGTAACCGGCACATGCTACAAGTACTGTCGTAAATGATTATGCAAATGTGTAATTCTCAGTGACGGTGGTGAGGTGTACCTACCTGCTATTATCACCATTCAGCTTCTAATGTATACGAACGCTTCAATATTTTATTGCATCTGAGCTCGCAAAATTAATTATAGTCTTAGCGTATTCTCTATCTCAGCATATTGACTGTTGCGTAATGATTTGCAATAAACTTAATAATGTTTTCAACAATTAGTGAAATAAAAGTAAAAAAATTGCTTTACTATTTTTTCTTCTTCTTAACAGATGTGGATTTGACTAAGAAAATGAGGTACGATTATGAAATAGAGGTACGATTTTGTTTTTCGATTTTTGTCTCTTTTTCCATTGTACTAGAGAGATTATGCAAACAGAAATCTCTTTGCTTTGTTCCGGAACCTAAATCAGATCCACAGTAAATAAATCAATCCTAAGGTTCCACTTGTAACGATTCCTGTGAGATTCAGTCAAACGGAACAGGAACAAAGGTGGGATTCCTAGAAAGTAAGAAGGTATAAAAAATGCTCACGAGATAAACAAAATAGTGTGTGCACTAAATGTGTAAAGCTTATAAGTCATAAAACTTGTATTAGGTAAGTATTTCAATTCGTAGTTTGGTTGATATGAGTTGAGTTAATTTCCCATTTGATTGGTAGTCATATTTATTAATAACATATATGACTTAGAAGGTCCCAATCAGACTCAAAGCAAACATGAGAAAGTTATGAGCTTACAAATGTTCCCATAAATCAACCAATTGTCGATTTCATGGAATAACATTTTAATAATTATTATACGTATTGCTTTTACGGCTTGCTCGCAATATGATCTCAATAAAATATGTATAATCTTACAAGCCCATTTACCAGAATCGAGAATCAAAATGGTAACGAAGTGTTACCATAAGTGGTAAGTAAAATGGTGAAAGAGGAATAACTCAATAAATATATAGGGACAAATTACACAGATTGAGCTAGCCCCAAAGTTAGTCCGAGACTTGTGTATGAGATACTAACTCAACGATACTATATTTTATAACAAATACACATATATAAACATCCAAGCCAAGACCCGCAGGACAATTTGAAAAAGGCAATTTTCCAACTTGCTCTGACTGCACTGAGAAAAAAGAATGGTTGCTAGTAGAAAAAAAGTTAGCCACACGTTACCAAAATCGAGTGACTGTTGAACTCAGGGCTACTAGTAGTTAAAATGTGTTTTAATTAAAACTACATTGTTCTGCTAATTTGAACTGAGTCTGGTACCTTATAATTGAATTGCGTGTAACAAAACTGGTTCAGCCATCACTTTTTTCCGTGTGGAAATCGAACCCGGAATCTCTGAGTGGCAGACTAGCGTGGCGACCACTACGCCACGGTAGTCGTCGTCAATCAATATAAAGAACATAGTTTGTTACTCGAAAAATAATCTCCTTATTTAATACTTAACTCAATTTAAATAAAAGCTAAAGCATGGTATAAAATATCATTCGGGAGTCCATATAAATTAGATTGATAAAGTTATAGCTTTCAAATAAAACAAATGAACGTAATTGTGAATTGATAGCAAAGAAACTCGTGATTTGGAACTAAATATCTTGTCAATATGTCTTCAAGTTCTGAATTGAAGACTTAATTACTTGAAGCAAAGTAATCAAGTTAATATTCTGATTAAGATTGATAAAGTAACCCGGCGACCTTTAGAATACTCAGGTCCAGGCGAATGTTAATCTTATATTCTCTAATTTTATTAAATGGGATAATATTTTAAGTTTTCGTTCGGATAACTTGAGTTAGTACTAGTGAGTGTAAGTATAATAAGTGTAAGCACTTGCAGTACACAGGTACTCGTACATACATACTAATCACATTTGTATCCCATACATTTAGAGTCTAGGGTTGTTAAGTCCCAAATGCTACATTCCGCGAGATGTGACGATGAAAGAAGTGTATAGATCAAAAAGGGAATTAAAATGGGCTTTTACGAACAGCAGGAAATAAAAACAACTGTTTCATTCTATATTTGATGGTAAGTAATTTCTGTTTTTCCTTCCCGTATACAGAAACGAAACAAATGAATAAGTTAAATTACATTTTTTGTATGTACAAGCTTTTATTTGCTTTATTGTATTTGTTCAGACGATTGTAATAAGCCCAAACTCGATGGAGTTGCGTCGTTTTATTACTGAGTTCCATCGGCCATCTTCCATCTCCGTGATCAGACTCTAGGCAACGTCTACTATAGTGTTCGTCAAGTCTAGGCGTTCTTAATGTATACTTATATTTTGTATTATTATAATTTATTTTAATATATTCGCCTGTCCCTCGCGGCAAATTTTTTTACCTAAAAAATGTCATTTAAAAAGTTTTAGCCCGTATTTCTTCAAGACGAAATTGCTATAAATAGGTTCTTCTAGGTATTCCTAAGGCAATTTATTCCTAAAATCAAACGTTATTCATGCTACGTGTTTGACGAGAGCGTATTTTATGAAGAATTCAATGAATTAGAGCGAGCAGGGCAATATAGAACGAAATTAATTGCTCTCTGAGATTTGAGTCGTGTGATACACGTTAGGTA
Organism: Acrobasis consociella; assembly: GCA_963555685.1. Lineage (NCBI taxonomy): Eukaryota > Metazoa > Arthropoda > Insecta > Lepidoptera > Pyralidae > Acrobasis > Acrobasis consociella. Next base: position 5,894,917 of record OY743106.1, read on the forward strand.
CGGTTGAAGGGTTCATCAGATGAAACAGCTTTGGTAAGTTGGTACCTACACAAATTAATTTATGCCTTTAGTCCTTTGAGTATTGAAGTAATATGGCATGGTTTTTTTCTAAATAAAAAAGGATTCTTCCACTACTTTCTTTTATTCAAAGTAAAACCATAAGCCGGTTATAACAAGGTGACATTTGAAAGGAGAGAAAAATTTCGTAACCACATATAACGATACGTGAAAAGGCGCTGCTTAGAGTAATTACTTAATAAATGTATATATTTTTTGTATTGCATTTGTCTAACAATGAGACAACAAATTTGACAAAATCAAAATAATATTACTTGGTACTTTACCTAAGAGTATTTTATTGTAGATGGTACAGTCCACCGAGTAACTGATGATAAAGATCAACTCTAATCTGCATTGAGATAGGTACATTTATGATTTAACTCTCAATATGACATAACAGATATGACTCATCTCTTATGTGCCCTGATATACAATATACATAGAACAGTTATGATACCTTAAAATAATTACATTAGGTACCCACATTTAACAACAAATAAATATCTAACAAATGAATTATTAAGTCAGTACATATCATTATTTACTTACTGGTGCACGTCTTCATCCATATACGGTATAAGTTCGTATTCCTTGTTGTCTTTGAAGTTTACTTTCTTTAAAACCATTTTCACAAGATTAATTTATATTTTTTATTTATTTATTCATACGTTATTTTTTTAAAGAATTATTTTATTTTGAAGTACTTAAAATATATTATGATATTATTTTGTTAAGTAATAATATTATTCTCACTGTACCTACATTATTACGACAGAATTTATTTTTGTATAACTTTGAACTATTTTTGAGACACAAAAAATATTATATATATAAAATTTTCCGTGAAATATTTTTCGACAAGTTTTTTCAGTTTTTTTTAAAATCTTGATGAATTCTCTGAAGATATTTATAAATGTGTCCTTTGGCGGATTCCGTGTGAAACTAAGGTTTGATCACAAGCTTGAGTCACGAGACTATATAAAGGTTACTGACCGGTTATGCGAATTAATTGCGATTAAAGTACAGGCTTGGAGACAAGTTTATATTCTCAATTACCTTTGTTTAAACCTTAGTAATTACTGAGTAGAGAATTGGCCTTTACTGTATACAAGGTGTAAATCTGTAACTTTCCCAAAGAAAGAAATGAACAACTTTCACAAAGAGCAGAGGTCAAATTATGAAAAAAAATTGATCCCCCTTACAAATTTGTTAATCAACTGATCGATTTAGTTTCGGAAGTCCAATTTTTCTTTTTCATATTTCGAGCTACGTTCCTTTGGGGAAAGATGTTTGGTATGATCGGTATAGGTACATATATGTTACAGATTTACAGTCTGTATACTCAATCATGTACTTCGTAAGGAATTGGTGTTAAGTAAAAGGCACTAACTTGACGTTTTTTCTAATTATGATTGAAATTTTTATGTATGTATTTAATTTTTAAATAATCTTATTTTTATATTTTTTAAGAAATAAAGAAATTGAGAAAGTATTAATTGGTTGGTGACAGTTTTTGTTGTTTGGTGACAAGAACGTATTCTGCTTGCAACATTGTTTTATTTAAAACGACTGTTTTCGATACTTCGCATTTATAAATACCAACCTAATTGACAAAAATAAATGTAGATATCTACAAAATATTATCTTTAAATGTATTTATTATAAAATATAGTACCCTATAACACAAATCAACGAACTTTGGGCCATCTCAATCTGTGTGATTTGTCGGTATATATAAATATATATATTTTATATTCTATAAACTGAATATAATGCATTACAATTACCCCCATGGGAAACAGGCGTAAAAATATGTATGTATGTACAATGACGGCGATCAATATTTTTCCGATCATAAATAATTACATGTACAATTTAAGTTTTTACAAAAATAGCTATATTTTTTATATTATACTATTTTTATTATTTACTAGCAGTAACCCGCAACTTCGTTCGCGTGGAAGTCGAAAGTGGTTGTAATAAGATTGAATTTTGTAAATCCTATTACTCATTTACCGCCAGAGAACTCCTGCAAAGTTTCGAATAAAATGGTCTAACTAATCTTGTTTATCTATACAAACTTTGGACCCCGTTTAACCCCCTTAAGGAATGAGTTTAGAAAAATCCTTTCTCAGTGCACCTTTGGACCTCCTATGGAACCTGTCTTGGAGTCTCTAGACCCAGTGGTTTTGGCTGTGCGTTGATGTTAATAAGTTACCAATCAGTTAGTTTATTTTTTCCCATTCCCATTCCCGTTCCCGGTCCTTTCCCCTTTACCGTTCCCGTTCCCATTCTCATATTCCCGTCCCCGTTTCTGTTCCTGTTCCCGTTCCCGATCCCGTTCTCATTTAAGTTCCCATCATTTGCTAGAGCGTGAGATCGACGGGACGCTTCAGCATGGCCTAGGTAGTACCCCATTTCATCCCTCTAGGGGTTGTATTTTGAAAAATCCTGAAACACGTATTTACTCATTTATTGCCAGAAGTACTCCTGCGAAGTTTTGAATAAAATGGTCTCACTAATCTTGGTTCTCCATACAAAAATTGGACCCCTGTTTCACCCACTTAGGGGGTGAGTTTTGAAAAATCCTTTCTCTCTCTAGTCTCCGAGTCTCTAGACCCAGAGGTTTTTACTGTGAGTTCATATTTCAGTCAGTCACCAATAAGTCAATTTCTATTTTTCCCATTGCCATTCCCGTTTCCATTCCTGTTCCCGTTCCCATTTCCGTTTCCGTAATTTGCTAGAGCGAAACACAGAGCGACGGAACGCTTCAGCATGGCCTAGGTAAGTCTCCCTATATCATCCCTCTAGGGGTTAAATTTTGAAAAATCCTAAAACAGATATTTTCTCGATTACCGCCAGGAGTACTCCTGCGAAGTTTCGAATGAAATGGTACAACCAATTTTGTTTCTCCATACAAACTTTGGATCCCCGTTTCACACCTTTAGGGAGTGAGTTTTGAAAAATCCTTTCTCAGTGCTCCCCTAGATCACATAAGGAACATATGTGCCAAATTTGGAGTCTCTAGGCCCAGCGGTTTGGGCTGTGCGTTGATATGTCAGTCAGTCAGTCATTCATTCAGTTTATTCTTTTATATATATAGATAAAGACAGGTTGGAATTGAATTAGGTTTTTTCTGAAGTAGGTAGCTTAGTAGAAGCTATATTCCATTAATGGTTCCATCTTGTATTAAATAGGTTACAGCATAATAATTAGTGCACTAGAGAGCGGCATAATTGTTTTATTGATGAAGTATTCTTAAGTAGGCCAATTAGGAAGTTTCTTATGTCAAACATAAATTATTTGCTACTGTTAATAAAATAAAACGTCAAAAAATAATGTCACTTGTCATTGATCATATATATCCATCTTGAACGTGATTTTAGATTTATTATCGCAGAAAAATTGATATTAAGAGCACTGTTTGACTTCAAGAAACTATGACATCATAACTAAATCTATATTTCATACAAATCCCATAAAACATGTTTGTTTTGACGTTCAGAAAAGTGCCTGATTCGAGTTGTTGGAAACTGCATTATTACGTGACCAGATGTCATAGAAAGAGAATACCAGGCGAAGTATATTATTGTATGATAATAACCTCCTTCAATAGGTTTGTCACTTTCTCATTGGAGTCATTAGTCACGGGCGATTTAATTTGATTAATGGTTTTTTCAATTACTCCTAAAGTCAGCCCATTTTACAAGCATTTATTCAGTTTCACCTATCCCGTTGTCTGTCGTTCGGTCTGTACCTAATCAAAGTTAAATTAGACCCAATTCCCGGTTTCCGATTGAGTTGAACTTTTGCATACCTACATACATCGCGTGGCAATGTAATATTAGGTATAATGACATGGAGCTGATCTGATGATGGAGCCGGAAGATGGCCATAGGAACTCTGTAATGAAACTACGCAATTCCATCGAGATTGGGCTCGTTTGATTCGTCTTGAGGAGAGTCTTTAGATAAAAGCTTGTTTTAAAAAATATTTTTTAAGAATTTCTTGTTATAATGAGACGGTTCTTGTTCAAATCTAACAGTATACATAAAACAAAATTGTTTATACATGGCTAAAGAATAGTACCAATCACACTAATATTATAAATGCGTGAGTGTGTGTGAAAATTGTGAGTGTGTGTGTGTGTGTAAGTTTGTTACTTCTTCACGCGCAAATGGCTGGACCAATTTTGATAAAATTTGGTGTACAGGAAGCTGACCCTGGATTAACACATAGGCTACTTTAGGCGCGGGTAACACCGCGGGGCGCAGCTACTATGGTATAAATTATAGTCTTAAAATACATTCTCATTTATTTTTTAAACAATAAGGGTCTGTAATTTTGGACCCCTAGAGAGTAAAGTCTGAAAGTACAGTTAGATGATACCCAGGACAGTTTTTAAACGCGTCTTCTCCATTACCGTGAAGTGTAGTGGTGTAAAACTTAGCTAAAGACAGTTTAAAGCATAGAAGAGCAAAAACTACATTTTTCTCTTTACATTACTAGCACTTTTGCAAGTTAGGTAAGCTACACAGAGTGGTCCATACTTGAATGAGTGGCATACAAAATTCTCGAGCACTTCCGTGCTTCGGAATGCACGTTAAGCCGTTGATCACGGCTGTCATCGTAGCCGTATGGTAGCCGACAAACTATCATCTTCATCATCGTCATGTCTTTCTGTCTCCACTGCAGGAGCACGACCCTCTCTGTACTACCAGAGCCATACTTGGCCAGAGCAAGAGCTTGGCCAGACGGGTTGGAGAGGTCTCATTGATGTTTATAAGCTTTGTTTAGCTTGTATTTCCTAAGTCGCATTCTACTGCATCCACCGGAGGACTTGCAGTGGCAATATTCTACTCGGCCGAAAACCACACGGCTTATGACCCCACAAGCTATGTCCGCCCTTATTATGAACGTTCCAGCCTTTGTTACACACTCGAAAAACAAAACTTCTTCTGAGTTTCTATCGGTGTTGTCTTTTGCAACAATCAATTTCAATCGGAGAGGGGGAGGTCAATTTAGTCGGCGGTAATAACATTCATGATTTCTTGTCTACAAGGCAACATCGCCATAAGAATTGGTTGTTTTCTTGTCAATTCGCGAATAAATCTCATTACGATAAGTAAATTGAGTACGGCAGGTATGGAAATTAGGATCTGAGCGCTGTTTCCAAATAGGGGTAGGTACAAAATACAACTACGTAGCCTAGTAGGTATTGACATGGCAACACTATACTTAGACCGCTAAGTATTTACTGATGTACACTTTTTTTTCATTTTTTTTTAAATTACACTGATTGAGCTAGCCCCAAAGTAAGTTCGAAACTTGTGTTTTAGGATACTAACTCAACGATACTATATTTTATTACAAAAACATATGTAGATAAACATCCAAGACCCAGGTCAATCTGAAATAGATCATTTTTCATCGTGACCTGACCGGGGATTGTGTACCCGGGACGTCTGGTGTGAATGCCTGGCATGATGACCACTAAACCACAAAGGTCGCCAAGTTATGATAAGTGAAATGAGTACAACGGGTATGGAAATTAGAATCTAAGAGCTGTTTCCAAATAGGGGAAGGTACAAAAACAACTACGTAGCCCGGTATTGACATGGAAACACTATACTGAGACCGCCGAAGTATTTATGGATGTACTTGTACACGGTCTATGCTTTAATAGTATTTGAGATGCATGTTTTACACTTTTCTTTAAGTATTAAATCTGTTTATAAATAAATAAATAAAATCATTTATTTCGGACAACTTAGATCCATATTTTCAATACATGTAAAGCATTATTCAAATTTTTATTAAATCAAATTATAATTAATTAAACAAAAACTTAAATTAAATTACAACGTTTAGTACCTTCTCTGCGGCATAGGTACTGTGACATGTCTGTCACAGCACAGCAATGCCGCAGGTAAGGACAGTCCAGTCGCTCGCCGATCATGTGTAGAATGACGCATGTGAAGGGCTCCGCTTGCGCATGGACCGCATGGTTGTGAAAAAGCAGTCGGTGCGCGCCCCCGCAAACTTGCCCGAGGCGCTACAGAACCGGGGCAGCCTCACCATCACTCTGAACGCGTTATTATACAGGACACGGAGGTCGCTGTAGCTTCGCTTGGTGTAGTTTGCCCACAGGCTGCAAGTGTAAAGCGATGTACAATATGCTCTAAACCTAAACAGTCACTTTTACTTCCCGTGAACATCGCGCAAACCTGCGGGCTATCATATATGCTCTTATCGACAGCGCTCTCCGCTCCCGCTCAATGTCAGCATTGTCCCTGAGGTCGGTAGTTATTATGTGTCCCAGGTATTTAAACTGAGTAACTATCTCAAGAGGCACACCATCTTATGTAATTAATGGCACGTTTTGGACATAATTTTTACTGGCCCCAAATATAATACCATTTTTTCATGCAATTCCATGACATTGACTTTTCTTAATATTATATATTAACCCATGACCCCGGGCGTATTTCTCACAAATCTGTATCAGCGACCTTAAACCACATACTGACGCACTCAAAACTACAGCGTCTATAAAAGGGTTGTTCTTCATCTCTCTGTACTTTCCTATATATATTTGTATTAGTGCAATATGGATATAATAAAGACAGTAAGTCCAGAATACCTTTGCTTAACCCTGACATGTTGAGAGTAGAGCACTACCTCAACGCTCCGCTTATATCATGTCTATGACATACCTATCTGTATCGTAAATCTCCTATTTCAATATCACCCGCTACCAAGTGACTGGCGGGTGGTCGCTGACGAACGCAATGGCCGCACACATAGAAAAGCGTAACGTTGAGTATTAGAAATTTTGGTGAAAAATTTGGCTCCTTTTCTTACGGCTTTGAGTTCTATTAGTGATTCTGATCTCAAAGTTTTAAATTAAAGTCTATTACAAATATCTTATAATTTTAAAAATTCAATAATAATATCATTTAACATTATGACTCTACTAGGCATTGATCTAGACACTAATATGACTTGGAAACCACACATTTAAAAGTGAAAAAGTAATTATTTTCTGTTGCTTACGCATTTAATCAACTAAGGCTGCGTTTCCACTGAAGCGGAGCAGAGCGGAGAGGAGCAGAGCGGAGAGGAGCTTAGCGGTGCATGAATTGACTAATCACAATGCTCGAAATCTCCGCTCCGCTATTTCCATTGAAGCGAAGAGGAGATTTCGAGCATTGTCATTGGTCAATTCATGCGGCGCTAAGCTCCTCTCCGCTCTGCTCTAAAACGGGTAACCTGACTTCAAAACGTGCCTTGCAGCGTATTATGCATATGTACATTGCACATTCAAGATACGGCATAGTCCTGTGGAGAAATTCTTGTGAAATAAATGATATATTTATGCTGCAAAAACATTGACCAAATGACATTCTGTAGACCATATTTCGTGAAAAGTCAAATAATTACCTAAACGTCTTATATAGACATTGTACAATCATGTAAATTTGTTAGAAAACAAAGCTCTTTAAACACAGGTAAAATAGAAACCAAAGAAATAATAGACACTTAAATATATTAGGAAGACCAAACACCAAAATAAAACTAGTCTCTTTCAGCCTTTAAATGGCTATATATATAAAATATACAACTTTATCCTAAATTATATAAAGAATATAGAAAAAACTTAATTGTTTTTCTAAAAATCTAAAATAAATTTAATTAATGCCATTACAATTTAAATATCTGAATTTTTCGATGACAAATTTGCATTTGCAGCAAAATCATCGAAAAACTCAGAAATTCATTTCAGTACTATCACTTTGATTTCGTACTAAATATATGAAAACTATATGTAAAACAGTGAATTGTAAAATTTATTTGTAAGTAAATTGGAAACTAGTTTCTCTTATGTTTCTGTGGCCTTGCAGGGCGTGACTTGTACTTATATTTATGTAATAACTCCGAACTTGTGACTTGCAATAAAAATCTTAATCTAAATCTTAAATAGAAGAAAACATTCCTGCCATGTCTGGCAATGGCTTGTTATTGTTTCAGTCAATATAATTCGCAGTAAAATTTTATTCCCACCGTTATCTGTAGACGCCGAGCGAGCACGGGAAACGACCGGCAATACGGGTAAATGACTTTAACATGCGATATGGAATCACTGGGAATCACATATAATTACCTACATAGTACTTGGAATAATATTAGTATATTCAACTTTACATTTAAAACCATCCTTATTTGCGACTTTGCAAAGTCGCGGGCACCAGCTAGTCTATAACTATACAAGACTTACCGCGATTAATATCGTTTTTTCCCAGATATTATATATCAGTCGGCCAGCGACCATGATGGCAGAAGGGCCGTCGAAATATCTGGCAAAAAACGATATTAATCGCGGTAAGTCCCGTAATACTAATAACAGTAGTCGTGACCGTGAAACTCTAAAATCATATATAACTATACAATACATATAATAAAACAGTAAAAAATGTGTCAGTACATTAAATATATTTCCTAAATAAAATAAGGGCCGATGCGGCCATAGTAATAGAGTAAGATTTTTTTTAAATGTCTGTCTGTTTGTACAAGCTAATCTCAGGAAATACTGGACGGATTCGAATAATTTTTTTTTGTTATATAGCAGTTAAGCCTAGGCAACATATAGGGTATAATTTATTTTGGAAAATGGAACACCTGATGCAGAACCAAAATGGTCCAGCTAAACTATAAGAAATGTGAAAATGACGTCTTAGAAAAAGTTGTTCAGCCTGATGAGCATTTTCGGAGCCATAAAGTTCACACGAACGAAGTTATCGTTATTGTTTATTTACGACTAGCTGAAGCCTGCAGGCTTCAGCTAGTATATATAAAATAAACAATAACGTTTTTATGCCATTAGATTTTAGTGAAATAAAGCTATGTTGCTTCAAGCTAAGCTTAATCTATTTATGAAAACCGCGTAATTATCTTACTGGTGGTATCGTTATGTTTTCAAATTAAATTTTCAAATTTATGTTTAAATTTTTATGTATTTGATTTTATATACATTTTGAATTATTTTATTTTTATGTTATAATTTCTAACACAATGTACATTTTTCAAGAAAAAAAGAAATAAAAACTTAAAAGAAAATTGCAAGCAGATACAATACATACATACAGACGCTGCCTGGTGTGGAAATCATTATTTCTTAATAAATCGATTACATAATTGTAAAAATTGTATCAGTCAATATTTGCAATGCTTTATAGAAGTAGTTTCTGGCCAAAAACAATTACATACATACTATTACGCCTGGGCTGTTTCCCATAAGGGTAGGCAGAGACTTTGGACCTCCACTTGCTACGATCCTGACAGACCTCTTTCGCTTCATCTACACTCATCACTCTTCATATACGGTCTTCGGTTATGGGTGGTTTTAACAGTAATATTTTAGAAAACGTGAAGAGGAATAGGCAGAAAGACAAACAGACAAATAGAGTTCATTTTGCAAGTATGTATTATGTAGTAAGGTTAAGGAAATTTAATAAGTTGATAAGCGAGGCAAATAAAAAAAACCCGACTTTGAAGCGTTTTTCATTAAACATAGCTAAAAACCATTCAATAGCTACGATGCCACAGACATACACGCAGACAGACAGACATTGGCGTCAAACTTATAACACTCCTTTTTTGTCGGTGGTTAAAAATAAAATTCACTTTAACTTTAAAATCTTTATCACATATGACAATTTAAATAAAACATTAAATGTACTATGTATAGGACTGCAATATATTTCGTTTCGTAGACGACGGGTAATAAAGTTAACACGAACCCAGTCTATCCAATATAGAACGTCTAAAGTCTAGACTCCAGACACGGTCTGGGTTTCGTATCGACTAGACCTTTTGTGAGAAAACTTTGTCTCCACTCTGATTTACATTATTTGGTACGTACGCTTGTATACGTGGAGTGTCTGAATAATTTCTGTTGTGAAACAATTATTTTTATGTTTTGCGACATGATTGTGTTACATGAGAAAAGTTTATAATACACGAACAGTACGTATATTAATATTATGAACTAGCTGCGCGCCGCGGCTCAGCATCCAGGGTTTCAGCTTCCTGAATATCAAATTTTATAAAATCAGAAGTTCCTATCATTTCTCACCATGGCTTAAAACTGTCGCCAATAGTCGCAAACTGTCGGCGACCCTCGGCAACCGTCGCGACTAATCACCAACTTGAGTCGCGAGCTGTCACTCGTCTGTTCTAACCATAGAGTTAGATTTTTTTTTACTACGTAAGGTTCTAACTAAAAATAGATATAAGCGGTCGCTTGTATGTCCCAACTATAACCAAAGATGTAAATATAATTGAGTCACAGAGGGGTCTTGTCGATAAATATTTGTGAACCCATGAAACTGGGTCCACAGCGACCCAATCCGGCCATGCCCCAATCTCAATAGAAAATAATGTGCCGATATTGCGCCGCTAATGACGGGGAACCTCATTAATGAACCTTTCATGTCGATATTGAATCTGTGTCAAAGGTTACGCTATTTTTTCCTTTTTGCGATATTGGAGGTGAGATTTTTACCCGACTGCGCCAGAGGAGCGCTAGGTTTTTTAAGTTGCCCCATGTTGGGCGCCACTGTGACGTTAAGATTTATTTGAAAGAAACAATATTAAAAATGATAAACTCTTTAGGTACTGCACACTGAAATAGCCACAGATAGGGGTCGTGGGTTAGCAGCCACGAGATTCGTAGATCCAGATGGGAAGTAAGTGCTCAGCTTTGGAGTCACTGTAGCCCGGCTTCCAGGAGTGGTCAAAAAGAGGATGAGGTCCCTCGCGCCGTGATTTTTATATGGGCCGCGCGGAGTGAGGTGCGGTGAGGTGCGGTGCGGGGCACTAGTGCAGGCCGTCGCCACATGTGTCATCATCAGGTCTTTTTGGTCTCCACTGCAGGAGCACGTACTTCTCTGTACTAGTAGAGCCATATTTGGTCAGAGCAGCCAGAGGATTTGGCCTACACGCTCCTCGCTGGCCAGACGTGTGGGAGAGGTCTCATGATATTTATAAGCTTTGTTTAGCTCGTATTTTCTAAGTCGCCTTCTACGATATCCACGGGAAGACTTAGACTTATTTAGACTCTATGAAACGCTCTGCAGCCTTAACTTTACGGCTTGATGGATTATGAGGTGTCGTTAGATTCATCTTAATTATGAAAATGACACTGAGTATACAAAAATCTATGTGATCTGCCTTATTTAAATTTATGTATTAAAAATTACACAAAAGAAAAATAGCGGATTTTTAGTAATTTTTAAGCAAAACGTACTAGTATTAGTAGGGAATGTGGACTGGGTAAAAGCTCTGTGGCGAAACACCGATCGATCACCAAATAGCGCATCGCAAATGGACATGGATTGGCCACACGCTCATAATTGATCCCATTCACATTCCAAGGCAGGCACTGGAATGGATTCTCTAAGGCAAGAGGAAGCGTGGTCGACCAAAGCAGACCTGGCGACGGTCGGTAGCTAAAGCGCGTTGCTCAAGACAGAACGAAATGGAGAAGTACTGTAGCGGCCCTCTGTCCCACCCAGGGGACATATGACAATAAGTAAGTCAGGACTGGGTAAAAATATACGGAACGTCTGGAAATATAAGGAGTGGAGGCGATTTATCTACGTCATCTTTAGTTTAAAATCGTAGCTGATCGTGACGTCACGCGAAATTTAATGCGCTGTATCTTCGTCATTTCCATCCCACATCCCTATGTTGTGCTCAAAATAAGGTTATATTTTAGTATAGATTTTTTCTGGACCCTGTAGCCTCAAACGTTTTCGGGGGTAAGTAATCGATCTAGATTAGTCTTATGTTTAGGAAAACGCGTGTTTTCGAGTTTTCATGCGTTTTTCTTTCCATAATATGGTCGCTAATTTCTTTGCACCGGCCGCCATCCGTTTAGCTCAGCGGTTAAGGATGCGGACTATTACGGACCGCTAGAAAGAGTGTTATGGGTTCGAATTCCACTCTGTGACTTACTTTTGTTTTTTTTATGTTCAAGTTTATATATAATTTTTTATATTGCATTGTATTTTGACAAGTTTAAAAAAATGTAGTTAATGTTTGAGATGTAACCGGGCAAAGCTCGGTCACCCAGGTACTGTTTATTTAAATTGTGTATCTGTCTGTCTCTACCATGGAACAGACCAGCCGATATGAAGTTTTTTATTCTTGCTGCCTAAAAGCATCTGAGGTACCTAAGCGATAAAGCCGCCTTTTGCGCATTTCCTAGTTTTTAAGATAATTATATACTGTATTTTATTATGTGCAATAAAGGGTATTGTATCGTATTGTACCTAAGTTGACTGTTATCTAGTGTCAACATTAATTTTTACACATATAAATTTTCATGTTTTCTTATTATTATTATATTTTCATAAATATAATGTCTAAACGGTTATAACAAGTGATAAGCACGAAATTTAGACAATGCTCCTGGTTTAAGATCTCCAGACTTCTATATATTTATATAATAATCACCTTACTATTATGACCTTATACACATACTACTATATTCTCTCTCGTTTTAATTTAAAAAGTTAGTAGCTGACGCTCGTAAAGAACATAACTGGCTGGTTCACAAGCAACAAATTTAATTTAATTACACAGCTCCAGTACATTGCTAATAAAGTTCTTTCGTTTTGTCACGAAAAACCTGAAACTTTATTGCAGCTATCAACGTTGAATGGGAATTCCTTTTTTTTAATAGCCATGTATTTCCCACTGCTGGGCAAAGGCCTTGAGAAGGATTAGGTAGAAACGACCAAAGATAGAGATCACTGGAAGGAAAGTACCTAGGTTGTTGATAACCTTAGGCAAAGATAATATAATTACTAAAGTAACAGATACCCAACGCCAAAGAAACTATAGGAGGCAAAACTGGAGTTGCGGGTAAACATACAGAGATGGCAGCACACTCGACTAGCAAAAAAGTGTCAAAGCAAGTGCTAAATATGCTTTTAAATATTTATTGCATTTCATAAAAGTCTTATTTAATTATTTGTGTATTTATTTATATTTCAATAATAGAAATAAAAGATTTAAATGTTTTAATTATCACTTATAGCGCCATCTAGTGACGAGGACGAGAAACAATGTTTATAAGGCGATGGGTAGGCATGCATTAAAAAGAACAAACTTACGTTAAATACTTAAGCCAATATATTCACTCAGGTATATTCATGGGGTAACATTAAAAAATGATTGATCTTATTCTTTTTGTAATAACAATAAGAAAACGCAATTTTAGACACAAAATCTAGTCGAAAGGCAAACCATTTTATCAGAAATCTACAATTCTAAATATTTGAAGTGAGTTGAAAGGTTGGTTTTTGCCTTTTCTGCAAATTTGACGAGCGGTCGAGGGCCGGGTGAACCGCGAAGCCTTAGTTAAAAATGATTTAAGGCTTTCATAAAATTTTGATGAGTTTGTTTGGGTACGATCAGTGACGCAGTAAATCTTCAATTTTGATTGTAATTTATTACAATAATAAATAAATATAAGCACTGGAACAAACGGCCACGATTTGATCCAAAAGCTGGTTTGACGTCACGTCGTGATGATATACTGGACCATGATTTTTGCCTCCAGGCGAGGCATCGGCAGATAAGCGAAAAAACTGTTTTGCTTTTTAGATATTTACTATTAATATACCTTTTTTCATAATTTCTATTGCATGCAATATTCAGGATAAACACCTACCCGAAGAAATTAAATAAAATATTTTTTAAAGTAAATGCTAATGTGTTTCACAAAGGTTGTTCTTTATCTGAAAATAGGCTAAATAATAAGCTAACACGAATTTCTTTAGTAGTATTTTTTATTTTACACATATTTTTATATAAAGATATTATTCGTGAAGTACTGGAGAGAATATGCTAAATTATGAAGTTCTTTAAATAATTAATTGATATTTATACAACAAAAAATTATATTCTATATATTTGTCTCTTTATATATTTAATCTCGACTAATCTCGAGGATCGCCCTGCACCTTATTCCCCTCGAGCGTTCAAAAACCTCTCCTTAAAAAGGTCGCCGGTTTACAGTTCGGGGCAAACTACTAAAAACGCATGATTAAGTTAAAATTCATATGTCGGTAAAAAATACATCTTATTTTGTCAGATAACTAACATCATATTCTCAAAGTTAATATTAAAGCCGTATATTTATTAGTCTGATACTTGAACAAGGCAAGCTGCAAACATTTTTAATTTGTTTCTGAAGCCACACAAAAGGCCTTACCACACACAAGCAATCATGTATGTAATTTGATTATGCGTGGAAAACTTTCACGTTTACAAAATATGAAAGTGGTTTTTATTAAACCTTTTTTTTAAACCGAGAGCCTTGATTACGTTGGTCTTGTTTTCTTTTACATAGAGTTATTTCTTCACTTTTTTTTATTAGTCTTGTTTTCTTTTATTTAAAAACTTTATGTATTCATGTTCACAAATTCTTTATAAAATATAGGAATTTCTTCCATTAGACCAGTGTTAATATTTAACAGGAGGGTCCTTAGCTTCAATGGCCCTTTGCCAAATTCTTTTAATTTTCTTTTTCATCTCATCACGTTCCCGGTTGCATCCACAACTGTGCTGCTTCGGAACCCTTTCCCGCTTTGTCTTCTCCGAATATTATATCCATGTCAATGGACGCCCAAGGATACCAAGGACCTTGCGAAGTGAAGAAGAAATAGCAGAATTGATCTGCCTGTAGTTTTACGGCCGCCTTACTTCAACTCTACTGTAGGATTGCATTTGTGCGAATTCTTTTTACCTCCGGCCGCCGCCCAACGTTAACCTGCCTTGAGAATGCCTTTGCCTTTTTATAATTGTTTTACGGCTCTGGATACTAGTCCTTTAGAGCCAATCTTTATATTTTTTCCACCTCTTTATTACTGAACTTAACCAAAGATAATATAATTATTAACGTAACCTTAACCCTAACTATACAATCAAAGGTCAGTGTAGGTCCTTTGATTGCTTTAAGAGAGCTTCTGGCTGCAAATCTATACGAGTCCAATGGTTCTCATAGCCGATTGAGCAGATTAAGTGGCGGATCTCCCCTAAAGAAATATTACTACTGCCGCACTATGACTGTCCACTTTAAACATTTCACATATTGTCCATGAGCATGAGCATAACACCAAACTACAATAATTTCATATTAGAAAGTCTACTAGAATCAATTTACAAAACAATTTAAAGCAAACTCCAACTGAACCTAGTCTTTTAGTCGCGTCTTATGTCAATTTTATTGTACGTTTATTGCATTACGAATATATTTCTAGCTGACAAAGGCTGAGGCCGTATAGTAATATAGGTACATTCTGACGTGACCAGAATAAAGATTTCATGTTCCATCATCATCAAAAAATGCTATATATGGTCAGCTTTGTGGTGTAGCCTATCATAATATTTTATATCTTTACATTTGCTTGGAGATATGGTATCCCATCTGGTCCATAATACTGAATTTACACACCTTCTTTTTGTATCTGGGAGTAAAAGTAAATCACCTGTGTGCTATAAAAGAATAATCTGCCATGCGCGAGTCGGACTCGCGTACGAAGTGTTCCGTACCATTATCTATAAGAGTCGCGTTTGTTCTATGGGAGCCCCACTAAAATATTTATTTTATTCTGTTTTTAGTATTTATTGACAGAAATACATCATCTGTAATAATTTCAACTGTATAGCTATCACGGTCCCTGGGATACAGCCTGGGGACAGACAGACGGACGGACAGACCGACATCGGAGTCTTAATAATAGGGTCCCGTTTTTACCCTTTGGGTACGTAACCCTAAAAATGACATATGAGCTCACGGTTCATTCAAAACATTATCTAATAAGGGGTGAAAGTTTGTATGAAGCTCGACTAAAAACGACTATAAACAGCGAGAAATGAGGATTGTCAATGTAATCACGCGGGCAAGGCCGTGGCCTTCAACTAGTTAATTCATAAAATTTTGAGGTGTTTTAAGGCTTACAAACCTTTACATTTCCGAAAATCCCTTAATTTACTTCGAATCGTTTAGGCCTATTGAAAGGACAATTTCTGAGAAGAAACCTTGAAAGAAACTCATTTACTGTATTGGTCCCTAATGCGTGGCTCTTCCTCGGAAAAGCAATTTTTTCTATCTCGATGAATCGGATATTTTCCACTGATACCCATTTGATGGAAGGCAGACACACTGAAAGCACAAAGAGACAAAATAAAGTTTTTTGTGTTTCGTGTGTGTATTAAGTGGCCAACACTGGTGTCAGATTTTTAAGCTGTCTTAAAGCATCTGGCATCGGTCAACGACTGCCATTCAATGATGTAAAAAAATAGATATTCCCATACAAATTGCTGCAAATTTTTGTATATTTTCTTTAGCTCGTGGTTCGATTTATTACGGGTTCCCTTCCCTTTCACGTTGTACTTATAATACGCGTACCGACGATACCTGATGGAAAGAGCTCTCATAGTCCATGAAACATTCATTTCTTTTTAGCCAGTTTAGTTAGTTCAGTTTTACTTAAGTATATACCTATATTCTGTGTTTCAGCTATTAGTGTCTGAGTTAATTAATTTAATTACAAAATTGTTCGTGTATTTTATTTGTTTCCTCTTCCAAAAGTTTTCTTTGAAAATGAAACAAAGAAAATTAAATTTATCATACGGAACGGTTTAGGAACAGAAGAACTTTATTCCTCCTATCTGCTTTGTGAAATCTACCTTTATCTCTTGGCAATTCAGTCTAATTTCGAGTGAAGCATCTTGCTGGCTAGGCGGAATATTAGATGGACCTTAATTTTACTATTGAAGCCACTCGTTATTAGAATTTGCTTGGGTAAAAGGGAAATTTACATAAAGTGATGATGTTCTCGGAGAATGTAACAGTTATATAAGCAGTGATTATTTTCTGTCCATTCTGAAAAGTAAGTGAAGTTAATAATAGAATTCTTTAGTCACTTAAATATTTGTACAGTATTTTTACAAGGTAGTTATTACACCAAAAGGTGGTCATAGTACAAATTAATTTTTAAACCCTGATTTCTAAATTAGGCAGGCGCCTGTATTTTGGAATCCAGTGTTCAACCGTATTTATAAGGGGCGAGGACCTATTTTTAAAATGTGTAACATATTTCGGTATTTAGGCTAAATACAGTAACTTGGGTCTAGAAATTATACCAAATAAAAGATACAAAACAATGGAAAGACCCGATCTTGCAACAAATACATAAAATACAGGCATGAGGCTAAAGTTGTTTTTGTTTATTTACGAGTGACTTAGCACGTACCTTTGTTAGGTCTAAAGTTTCAAATAGTTCTTCGTGGTTGCAGATAGACTGGTTGGAGTGCACGGTGTCTTCAAGACGTTGGTGGTCACTGCACACCCATAAAATATAATAGGACTCACTTTATGAGGCAAGCACATTTCGAAATGTCACTATCAATATTGTTTTACCTACGTTTATAAAAATAAATCATTGAGTTCAATACGCGAATGTTTTAAAACCAATTCTGTGTATTTTTAATCGACTTCCAAAAAGGAGGAGTGTAATAATTCGACGCGATCTTTTTTTATGTATGTTCACCGATTATTCGAAGACGCCTGGACCGATTTGGAAAATTGTTTTTCTGTTTGAAAGGGTATTACTTGTCAAGTAGTCCCGTAGAAATGTTATCAAAATCGGTTATGTAGCTTGAGAGTGAAGTCGATTTTTAATTTTGAAAATTATTATTCATCGAGAGAAATAACTGACAGGCGGCAACTTTTTTTGCGACTTTCCCTCTAATCAGCAACTTACTAGCAACTCAGTTATTGCTGTACGGTGGTTCGGCCTTATTCAATTCAATTGTCTGACATAAGATTCTTTGCTCTGTCTACCCCGTAAATGATAAAGATGTCTGACTTTTATAAGAAATATATTATTCAGTTCTGGGCATAAGCCATCAGAATTGCTATGAAAACAATTTACTTAGCAAACAAACAAAATGTTCAATCATTCCTTGCAAGAAGGAACCTTTTAAACTTAGACTAGTATGAAATCCACTGATTTTTGTGGAAATTTATACTATTTTACTTGAAGTAAAGTTATATGGTAAGATAATTTTTGCACCACATCTATCATCTTTTCTATTACGTCCCAAAGGTAAACTGGTAGACAATGCTTAGCATTAAGTTATACCTTTTGTACTATAATCTTAAGATTTTAAGTGCAATAAATTAAAAAAAAAAAAACATTAGTATTTAAAATTCAAAAGAACAAGAAAAAAGCATAATCCATTAGGCGACATTTTGTTGGACATAAAACCGTATCTTTCCGGCAATCGGCGTGACTTATTTCACTTCAAAACGATCCTCATTTGTCAGAACCGAGTCGTAATGGGGTAATGGTATTCAGTCGTGGAAATAATGACAATAATGAATATAAAGTTGGGGAGATTGATTGGAATACTTTCTTTTTGAAATGGTGACATTATTTAAAAATAACATTTTCTACTGTCACCGTGTCTCTCCCTGAGAGGTCGGAGGTGCCAAAAAGAAAGTAAGCGAACATATCGAAAATAATACTACAGACCATAGATTTAGAAGGTATAAGATGGATATAGAGCATTGAAAAATGTGACCAGAAACGAAATATTTCTGTGTAACTTTTCATGGGTTGTATTTGTACCTAATACACAAACTATGGGTAAAGCAGTACGATACCATCTTTCCAGTATAAGATAACTTATAAATTAACACAGTTTACATTTTGGAAAATCAAATTTTCGTGTAACGATGTTCGAGCCAGGGTGACAAAGGCTGACATGTTTTGTATGAAAACTTGTCTCATTGTCAAATTGATGCTATCTCTTTTGCTCTTATAAAGATGACACTTATCATATTATCTGTCGCACTCGGCTAGTGTGTTCTTTTTACGCAGGTAAAAAAATTCTACTTCTATGCTACAGACGGCTAGAAACCTATCACTGTTTTGGATCCCTTTTCCAACTATTATATATACATGCCCATTATCACGCTGAAAGTGTTATTTGGGTTTTGTCTATCTCATAAGTGATAAAACTTGATTGTTTATCTGTAAACATCTATACCTACTAAACTGAGTTTTGCCATATCTCCTCAGCAGTGACCATGTCAAAGCGTTAGTTTTAAGTTTTAACATAAAAATAGTGACTGAAAAAAGATGTTTCGTTGCAATAAAATTTAACTTTATACATTTTATTCCAGTGCGTTTCAAGTTTCAAAGAAAATGAGCAATAAAAACGAATGAAATATGACTTTATGGGAGCGTTTTCAGTGCCAGTACAAACATTGTAAAAATAAAAGAAATCGTAAGTATTCCGCATCCGTCTGTGTGCCTCGTAGAAATACAAATATAACGTGGAAGGGATATACCCGTAATAAATCGAACCATGGGTTATACTAGATCGCTATAGTTTAATAAAATAAAAATAACACCCAAGATACGAAAAAAAATTGACATTCCCATACAAATTGCCCGGGCGTCTTTTGTATGGAAATGCCGAATTTTTTAATTTTAGACTGTTATTTTAATTACATTATACAATAGTGGTGGTTAATGACAATAAAATAACAGTAAAAAAAAAAAACAAAAAAAATCGTCACTGACATACATATTGCCCGAGTGACTAAACACTTTAGTATAGAAATGCCGAATTTTTGAATTTTTTACTACTATAGTGGTTTAGTATAGCCCGTGGTTCGATTTATTACGGGTATGTACCATCTACGTTGTATATGAGTCAAAGTTGCAACGGGCTGGTTCAACAGTTATCTTTAATCAACGAGGCACCGATATATGGGAAAAGGTAAAACAATAAATGAAAGGCAGGTCAGATAATAATTGTATATATGATACAACTATGACCAGCACTTGTTAATTTATTTTTAAATGATCTTGAAAACAAAACAATTGGCCGTTGGGACGTAAATATTTCAAAAGTTAGCTAATATTTTTTTAAATCTCCATGCAACAACTCAAAGTTTCCGGCATCAAGTCTAGACTTAACAATTCTAAATCAAATAAACTCGACTCATTCGTGACTTAGCCATTAAAACGTGAGCTGTTTACTTGATTTCAGCAGCCCTCGCAAACATTGGAAGCTCAGGCGGAATGACATTTTTGTATTTTACGGACTGTCTCGATATGAAACCACCTCTAGATTAAAGCGTTGTTTTACGTAATATCATACAGTTTTGTTAATAGTAAAAAAAATTGGTTGTTTGTAAAGTAGGTTTACGATCGAGATGTTTACGTGATAACGTCTTCTGGCAGCGCTCGAGATGAGACGGGAGATCGGTCCGTCTCTCTCTCGTTATACCTGCGATCGCGCTCGTGAGGTTTTGGTGTGACACAAGTTTCTGAACATGTCACCCGACTAAAACGATTTTAAAGACGTTATCACGTCAAAAACTTTTGTATAGAGAGCGGGTATCACTACACATGCATCATCATCATTATCATCAGTTCTTTTTGCCTCCACTTCTTCTTATCTTGTGTGTTAGTGACAAACACGAGTCAGAGTTTTTAAATCGCCTTAAAGGCCTCTGACATGGTTTTTAGGTAACGACCAATGTCAAAGACAGTGACCGGGACCGACGGCTTAACGTGCCCTCCGAAGCACGGATCATCTTACTTATCAGACAATCAGCTAACAATGTCCTAACCAAACTAGGACAACAACACAAACAGTTAATAAAACTGCAGGAGCACGACCTCTCTGTACTATCAGAGCCATACTTGGCCTACACTCTCCTCGCTGGCCAGACGGGTTGGAGAGGTTACACTGATGTTTTTGAGCTTTGTTTCGCTTTATTTACTAAGTCGCCTTCTACGACATCCACAGGAGGACTTGGAGTGGCCCTATTCTACTCTGCCGCAAACCACACGCCCAAGCATATTCATGCTTAAACGTCCATTGAGATACAGAAAAACTGTAAACTTAAGAAGTGAATATTTTGATTTTTTTATAACTTTTTTTTTTATTTTGCTCTCTTGCAACTACGTTTTCCAAGGAGCATCCTCAGCTGTGGCCTGTGATGCTGTGGGTCTGGGATCCGTTTACCACTTTTTTGTATGTTCTGTTTTGAAATAAGGAAAGTTTCTAATTTATGGAAAAGAAAAAGCTTTTAAGTATTTTGTTTGTTGGTTTCAATATGTGTGGCTACTGGTGTCAGATGTTTTAAGCTGCCTAAAGGCATCTGACATAGTTTAACGGCTACTATACAATGATGACAGCCGAGACCAACGGCTTATACTTGTTTGTGCCTTGCAAAGCACGTAGGAGCTCAAGAAATTTTTATGCCACTTGTCACCCATCCAAGTGCAGACCATGCCCGGTGCCGCTTTACATGCGAAAGCGCTAGTAATGCATACTCCCGCCGGGCCACCGAGCTTCTCAATAGTATTCAGTATGTATATTGTAATGTAACAATTTTTAATTACTTAGGTACAATCAAAGATTTAATTTTAGAAACTGATAATACGTCTTATATTAGATTTTACTCTATACCTTACATCATTCTTGTAAACAATAAATTACTATTTATGCATAAACCATTAAAATCAAATAAAGAACTTAGTCATATCATACTCATAAACACTACTTGTATATTCTAAATCTTTGATAAAATAGAATGCATTAAGTTTTTTCTTTCAAGTTGAAAGATCACATAATTATTTCACATTGTCTGTTGGCTTTTTGCTACAATTTAATTAAGCCGTGTATTACAATTTTAATACCTGCTTTATATTGCTGTCGCGAAAATCAAAGTCAGTGACCTCACAAGAAAACGCTATTTTCAGAGCTTTCTAAAAAGAAAACATCATTTCATTAATTCAGTACTTAACAAATACACATATGTAAGATCAAAGGCGATGTTTACATTATAATAAAATAGTAGTTCGTAGCGAACTTAGACATTTCTATCCAAAATTTCGTTTGCTACAAAATCGCGGACATTTTTATTAATATTTCAAAAACTACAAAATCGATTTTGATGCCCAACGAACTTGAAAATTCTATTGATATTTCCCACATGCCTACCAAATTTTATCAAAATCGGACCACCGGTTCGGCAATTATCGCGGTACAACATATACACAAAATATCGTTGAGTTAGTATCCCTTAAAACTAGTCTCGAACTTACTTTGGGGCTAGCTCAATCAGTGAAATTTGTCCCTATTTATTTAAGCACACATACGTACAAACAATGTGTCTTCACCCCCAACTCGATTTAGAACCGTCGCTCGCTTTGCCCACTCGGACAATAAAAGTATCTGACATGTTTTAACACGTAAAGCGCCACGTATACTATAACGTAGTATTTACATTAAACACCCGAATTAAATTCTCAGAAATACTGGGTCACGCGTGGCGGATTTCGACATTTCCTTTTCCTTCGTACAATCACTGAACTGTAATTAATCTGAACTGTGGTTTTCTCAAATTCGATTACAATACGTCTAATGGGATATACGCTCGGCGGATATAGTGCTAAGTGGAGAAAAATGAAAAGTAATGGATTTGACAAAAAAAAACATTAAATTAAATTCTTTATTTGCTTAGCAAGAGTTTTTTTACAATACTGTCTAACAGTATATTAAACAGTATTATTTTACTCGGTACAATATTAATGTTAACTTCACACAATTTCACGGAAAACAACATTATCACATTTTTTCCTGGATTTTTTTATATAGACTCTCGAGTGATGACCACGCCACGTCTTGGAAAGCGCAACTGCCTTCGTGGTGTAGTTGTTAGAGCGTTTGACTCATACTCGGAGGTCTTGGGTTCGATTCCCGGCGGGACAACGACTTTGTGTTGTTGTCCTTGTTTGGTTAGGACATTGTAGGCTGATCACCTGATTGTCTGATAATTAAGATTTCAAGTAAGCTTCGGAGGGCACGTTCAGCCGTCGGTCCCGGTCACAGTCTTTGTCATTGGTCGTTACCTAAAACCATGTTAGAGGCCTTTAGGGCGGTTTAAAAACTCTGACACTAGTGTTAGTCGCTAACACACAAGATAAGAAGAAGGAAAGCGCAGCGAAGAACATCAATCCGCGAGGTGATCTGATGACCTGAACAAGAGTCAAGATAACTGAATAGTGCTGTCATGTCACTTGATCAGTCTTCACCTACACGAATATTATCCGTTTACAGATCTAGATTTCTACTGCTATTCAGCATTCATATCGATATACTTACCTATTGCGGAATAATATGAAGATGCATAAAAGTTTGTTACATAGATAATGGTTTGCATAACGTTTACAGATAAAAGGAAAATGTTTTGATAAAAACGATATAAACCTAATACTCTTAACGATAAAAATTACTCTATGAATTAATCCAGGTAAAAAAACTATCAAGCTAAAATTTTACATGCCAATCTGTTTAGTTGTTTTTGGCTTGAAAGCGGAACAAACATCCAGACGTGTCCATACACATAATGTAATTTTAAATATTACAAATATTTTTAAAATATTTAACTTATTTTTAAATTATGATAACATTTAATTTAACCTAGCGCTAAGAAGTGCGGGAGCTGTCACAAGCATCTGCTTTGCTTAAAAGGAGGTTCCGCAACTAATAATTGTTAAAATGGTGCTACTCAACATACAAATATTTTTTTTATAGAACCATGTATAAAATTAATAGGGTAGGTACATTTTAAAGCATTCTTTAACTTTTTTGTAATCTTCCTTGATGTTAAAAGTACAGAAAAAATATTCTCTCCTCCCAGTCAAGCAAGTAAGAATTATTTATCATCAATGAAACTTAATTTTTGTCAGTAATTGCATGAATCCTCAGAGACGCTTCTCACGGCGCAGAATACGTCATTATCCAGCCATGAATAAGCAAACAAATTGATAGGCTCCGCTGAGACATCGACAATATGGCGAGATTGGAGTCTGGAACAAAGATAATCAAAAACAAATTGCGTGTAACCTCATAAGAATAATAAATCTTTTAATAGAAGTAGGCAAAAGTCGATTCATCATCATCATCGTCAGGTCTCTTTAGTCTCCACTGCAGGAGCACGACCCTCTTTGTACTACTAGAGCCGTTGGTCAGAGCAGCTAGAGGATTTGGCCTACACCCTCCACGCTGGCCAGACGGGTTGGAGTGGTCTCATTAATGTTTATAAGCTTTGTTTAGCTTGTCTTGCCTAAGTCGCCTTTGACGACATCCAAGGGAAGACTTAAAGTGGTCCCATTCTACTCTGCCGAAAACCACACGGCTTTGACATCCAAAAGTCAATTAATAGGTACTGACGTCTGGTGGCTGAAGGGTAGAATACTATTATATACATAAGTATATTATATACGGACAAATTACACTGCTTGAGCTAGCCTCACAAAGTACGTTCGAGACTTGTGTTAAGGGATATTAATAACACAAGTCTCGAACTTACTTACTAAACTACTTACTCAACGATACTAATTTTGTAACAAATATATATATACATATATATTATATATATTAACCAACTTGCCCTCACCGGGGATCGTACCCGGAACCTCTGGGTGGTGGACTAGCATGGTGACCACTAAGCCACAGAGGTCGCCAAATACGATTTATCACTACCCTTTTCCCACTCCCACGGGTGTCGTTAGAGGCCACTAAGCCGGTAAGAAAGAACGTGCAACATGCAACAGGCGAGAAACTGGCATAGTAAACAAACTTGAGTGTTATCTATATGCAACGCTATCACAACGCTTGCTATGTCTAGCTCGTAAACTATACTCATGAAAGCATTTGTAAAAAAACAAAGTAAATGTAAATAGGGTTGTGCACACTGGCATGACAAATCCCTCAGGAGAGGCAACCATTTCGCGGCGACTTGGCTATGTTTCTGCGTCGACGAGTTCTTATTTATTTCATGAGAGTCTGAGAGTGGTGTAATATTGGATTTGGAAAACAATTTCACGCTATAACAGTTATTCAGGTAGTGGAATAGAAGTATTATTGGAAAAATGTGTGAATGTGTGAGAAGTATTGTGAAAATCTTCTTTCTCCCTTATTTATTTTTGTAGTATATATGGCCACCTTGGTTAAGCTAAAGCCAATTATAGACTTTAGCTTAACCTTAGTCCGTAGAATTTTGACATTTCATAAGTATTGCTATTAAAAAGCTCTAAGCTCTCAATTAAAAAGAACCAATTTAAGGGCAAATTCTTACTTAATTTTAATGTTTTGCCTAGACAATGCTAAATTTTTAAACTTTCTGACATATTTAAAATGTTATCATATTTATACCAAAGTTATATTTCTCAGTCATCATATTTTACATCAAAAGGCATCCGTACGAAAAGTGAGACTTATGGCTTGCGCCAGGAGGTCGGGATATTATTAGGCTGCAGTGGTTATTAATCTCAGTTTGAACCGCGACCATCAGGGTTACTTACCTTATACGCAAATATTAAGTAGGCGCGCTGCGGCGAACGACGCATGTAAATAAATATTAGTGTGGTTTTATTAGATCTTTTACGATTTAAATATTCACTTCTTACACTTCCATTTTTTTTTGGGTCAATTCGAAATAAATTATTTGAAGGGAAATGGAGATAAGTATCATTGAAAATTTTGTCCTGACCTGAATAACTCTTTAAATTATTATTATCATTTTTTTTCGTTCATTCATTTATTAATCGCTAACATGTTGCATAAGATGACAAATATTGGTGCAGTAATACATGTACCCATTTAGGGTGTGGCTATACAAACATGGGTAAAAATTATAAATATTATATAAGTAATCGTTAAATATTAATATTTTTTTTCAATTTTACAATAATATAATTAATTAAATTAAAAGTTTAATAAATTTGTCATGTAACAAAAAAAAAGAACGGTTAAAGTAGGTATTTCAAAAAGGGCTATCATGCAGTTAAATTTTTTTAGACTACTGTTTACAGTTTAAAGTGAGAACGTTTAACTTTTCTTTGCACATTTGTGAAAAACGGTCACTTGGTAAATGTGCCCGGACCCTCAAGGTATATTCAAGTTAAAAAAAATGGGAGTAAATATCTAAATAGATGCTGTTTTCCAACCTTCTTCGTTCGCCATAACCATGCTAAAACAAAAAGTTAAGCCGGAATTTCTCAGGAAAATCCAGTCTGTGTATTAACCGCTTAAACCTAACAACTAGTAACATCTTATTATAAAACGTAGACTAACTTTGTTACTAGGTTTTAACCACTATCCGAGTAGAAATCAAGTTGACATTTTCAGATGAGGCAATGGCATATTACTAGATGTAATTTTTTTATAATTAGCCGGAGCTTGTCTTTAAAGGATAGTCAAAGAACGCTGAATGAATTCACTACATTATTTCTCTAGAAAACTACAAAAATACAGAACAACTTGAAAATTTATGTTACCAACCGAATAGATTCCTCTGAGACTGTGAGGCGCGTCCGGCAAACAATTGTACACGTCTGTGACAAGGGTCCCAACACTTGTAAGTACTTGTACTGTAGTGAGAGCTTACATTGTTATCTTAACCCTAAAATGTTTTACTACCCGTCTTGAGAGGACAAGAAATCTGATATTAATGTTTTATGAGAAAGGAAAATTCCGTTTACTAGGTTTGTTTAGGTTAACACACTACAATAAACTGATTGAGTTTCTATAAAAAAGTAAAAGCTTTTTGAAGTGAAAACTTCTTTAGCGGCGTTGTGCACTTTTTTTGGAATGGGTAAAAAATGTTAAACTCGCGTCAGGACACGTGACCTGATCGAAAATTCGTAAGACGGATGGAGAGTAGACAGCTGGCGCGGCGTAGGAGAGGGAGTATCCCCCTCTCTTACTACGGCGCGGCGAAAATGTATGCCTGCGCCTGCTGTTTCGTTTAGGCGGCGCAGGGCGCTTGCGCGAATGTTCGTGTGTGTTTATGATACAGCGTGCTACGCGCATCCATGGATGGTGACAGCTGATGGCTCGACCGTCTGTGTAGTGGCCATACTGCTGTGTATTTGAAAATGATTTTGTTGAAAATGAATTTGGTCATGCTTGTGACATTTGTGACAGACTGTGGTTCAGAAAAGATTTGAAATATTTTATACTGATAATTAAAGCAATTCGTGCAAAATTATTCCCTAACCATTCCAAAATATCAAAAATGCACAACGTTAATATTCAAGTTTTCACTTCTGCGGCACTCCCAGAGTGCAACCCGTCGTTTTTTTTTTTTACGTTTTGCCTCATTTACATTCGTACATTATTGAATTATATACTTTATTCAATGATGAGGTGTTTGAATGAGGCAAAACGTAAAAAAAAACTTTCTTTGATCCATAATATTTCAAAACTAAAAACCAACTTCTACTCCAGTACACAACCAATTTTGATAAAATTTCAATGGGACCCTGACAAGTATGTATGCTTTTTTCAAACAAAAATGAATTTTCCAAATTAGTGCCGGCTTCTGCGCGTAATCGGTTAGCATACATAAAAAACATTCTGACGAAATGATAACCTCTTTCTTTTTTGGAAGTCCGTTATAAATGGATCCGATCTTATTCATAGGAACCTGATGTGACGATCCAGATAGAGCTAAAGGTATTCTATTCGATGAAATGGAAGGATTCCTTCAGTGAGTCCTTATTACGTAATTATATATAAAAGGGTTATGTAGATACGAGAGGGTTGACATGTTTATAAGCTTACAAATATTCAGTATCTAAATATACCTACAACGGTCGACACATAAGTACTTGGGGGCCTAGTCAGGGATACATAATTAAGTTTGCCCATGGAAAATAATTGGGACTTCGAAAACTGTTTAGATATCATTTATTTATTATATAAACGAGGCTTAGCACGAACCTTTATTTAGTTTCGTCTATCGTTTCGAATAGGAGTTACATCATACATCTTTCGCTGTCGCAGACAGTGATTTTCCGCGAAGCGCGATAGTTTGAAAAATGTTTAGGTTACTTTTACAAAACTGTTCATAATCAAATAGTTTTTTGCGAAACATCATCATCATCATCATCATGTCGTATAACATGTAACTGCACGAATCCGCTAGGTGACAAAAAGTCAATTCAGACACTTTTTTCTAAAAGTCAAAACATTTTCTATGAGATTTGTATAAAATACAAAAGCAAGACGTCATGCTTTTCTGAAGTCAAATAGCGCTCTTAATATCAGTTTTTTTGCACTAATAAATCTAAAATTATCTTGACAATGAAAAGTGACAGTATTTTGTGACATTTTATTTTATGAACTGTACCGAATAATTTATTTTAAGCCCAGTCATCTGTCTACCCAGGTTTTGCTGGCGGAGTTCTCGTCCTCCAGAGAATTTAATAGCGGACATAACACAGCACAAAAGCTGTAATATAAAATAAGACGGGATGAAACTCTGGCACAGAATTACTATAGTATTACATACAGAACGGAATCTCCTATAGTTCCTCGCAATATGCGTCCTCGTTCCCCGTCCTCGTACCTCTCCCCCGTTCTAGCCTTGTGAGGGTATTGAGCGAGCGACTGCAGTGCAATGACTCATGAGATACAGCTTGATGACAGACAGACGGACAGACGAATAGACGGACAGATGTATAGAGGGATAGACGGATAGTGGAGTCTTTGTAATGGGGTCCCATTTTTACCCTTTGGCTTCGGAACTCTACAAACTATCAGCAGGCAAATAAAAATAAAACTGTTGAATTAAAATATTTTTCCTTGTAATGTGAGTTTGGTTACACAGAGTTCTAAGTGTTCATATACTTAGATGGATGAATCGTCCAAACAGTAAATATACCTATCTAAAGGGACGATCCAATCCATCTATCATTAGGTATTTACTTATCTTATTTAACCGAACCTTTTCAGAGCAGTAGGATCAAACATAAACCTTTGATCAACACGAGTTAATGACAGTTTCTAAATTGTTTTCGGCTCGCAAAGATTACACAGCCTTCTTAAAATCCCATCCATTTTAAAGATCACAGAAACCTTAAATTTGAATCTACCTATCCCTAGTGATTTACATTCGATAATGTCAGCTACAGTGATGGAAGAGTAGAATACAATTTGTCTTTACTGCATTTCTCTTTGTGTCGTAAGAAGCGACTAATCGTGGTATAGGTATCAAAAAATGGCAGCAGCAATCTCTGTGTAATGACTATACCATCGGCTACGATTACAATCCGTCTGCCCGGGGCGCAAGGCCTAACGCAGACGACAGACTAATCCGTGCCGCACTGGTAACCGCATTCGCGAGTATAAATTAAAAAAAAAAAAACGGAATGTTAACACTAATAATGTACAAAATAAATAATACTGTTATTTTAAAGATTAATACTGACGAGTTTTACAGTCAGGCAATATTGCAAAAAACTCTTGGTAATGAAATAAAAAATGTAATTTAAAATTAGTTTTTTGTCCCACCCATTCGTTTTTCTCCACTTGGCGCTATATCCGCCGAGCGTATATCCCATTAGATGTCTTGCAATCGAATTTGAGAAAACCGCAGTTCAGATTAATTACAGTTCAGTGACCGTACGAGGGAAAAGGAAATGTCAAAATCCGCCACGCGTGAAGCACACAACGCGCAAAAAGTCCGGCGCGCGTCGTGTGCGTTACTGCATAAAATTCCATGGGATCTATTTTTACAGACTAAAAAGAGCGTCACGGATAGTCAGTCGTCTGCGTTGAGCTTAAGGCTGCGTTCGGACGACACTCGCACGCTAAGCGCACGCCACGCTTGCCAGCTACCGCGTATAGGTAAAGGTCGCTTTAAAATTTTAATTTAGAGCCTGAGTCGAATAATGTCTATGTCCATAATATCTATACAACGTGGTAAATTGATATACCCGTAAAAAATCGAACTACGGGCTATACCAGATGACTATAGTATCATCATCATCATCATCATTTCAGCCGCATAACGTCCACTGCTGGACATAGGCCTCTCCCAAAGATTTCCAAAATGACCGATCTATAGTATATTGGAATAAAAATAACAGTAAAACAACAACAAAAAGATTTAGCATTTCCATACTAAAGTGGGCAGCAGTTCGGGCAGTTTGTATGGGAAGTCTTTATTTTTGGTTTCTTGACTGTTATTTTTACTGCCTCCGTGGTGTAGTGGTTAGAGCGTTCGGCTCATACCCGGAGGTCGCGGGTTCGATTCCCGGCGGGGGCAACGACTTTGTGTTGTTGTCCTAGTTTTGTTAGGACATTGTAGGCTGATCTGATTGTTCGAAAAGTAAAATGATCCGTGCTTCGGAGGGCACGTTAAGCCGTCGGTTCCGGTCACTGTCTTTGACATTGGTCGTTACCTAAAACCATGACAGAGGCCTTTAAGGCGGTTTAAAAACTCTGACACTAGTGTTAGTCACTAACACTCACGAGAAGAAGAAGAAAAAGACGGTGTAGTGATCTAGTATATATAGGCCGTGGTTTGATTTATTACGGGTATGTCCCTTCCACGTTGTATTTATGTATACTTTTGGTATATAATGGCGGTTAATTCAGAGGAGTGTTAACAAAGATTAATTCAGAATGCTATTGAACTTCCTGCGGGTTGAGACTGTGTTGTGTAGTACTCGTGCTAATTTGAAACAAAGTACGGTTAGCAGTAAAATCAGTACACATTGTCTTTGAAGAAATTCGTAAGTAATCGTGTTTTGGTATAATAAACGGACCTGTATCTACGCGATTAGGTATATAAATATAAAAAGTACATATTAAATAATTCAAGTTTAAAACTTCAATGTTTTTACATATTTATAGTAACGTAGTTTACAACACATTACTCATTCGTGAAGTAATGTTTGATGGATTACAATAAAAAGAACAGAATACAAATAGCGCATAATATTCATATTTACTTACAATTAAACAAATATGAACTTTGTAAATAGTATATAATTTTGGATTTTATATAACTCTTAAGTACCATCGGCACGCTAAGAGAAGAAGAACATAATTATAAAGTTCATGTGTTTATGCTATACTTAAAGGTATAGGGTATACCTATATATTTTATGGATGAAAAGACATTGGCAAAATATATTTATATGACTAATGTGAAAGGAACAGTAGGAGACGGTCGGCCTCGGCGAACTTTCTGCGACCAAATTGCAGACGTTCTAAAAAAGGAGAGGTAAAAAGTACCCGCAACCGAAGGACATGTATGAAGAGAATAATGAGAGTAGATGAACCGAAAGTGGTTTGTCAGAATCGTAGCAAGTGGAGGTCCATAGTCTCTGCCTACCCCTGTGGGAAACAGGCGTGATGTTATATATGTATATCTTTAGTTCGACTGTTTACTTTTTATGCTGACTTTACTTTCCAAGCGGAACTACACGTGGAAATTGTGAATACACCCACGTTGCGAGCTACGTGCACAAAATAATAATAATGTAGAAAAATAGCCTTTGAATTTATACACTTATACCTTGTGGCACACAGCTAGCAAAAAACAAACAAAATCCTATACATAAAACAAATTCGTAATCATCATAAACTTTGAACAATTAGGTAAATGACTGAATCAAAAATATTTATTTTTGATAATCGGTATGGTTCATAAAATATAACGTCACAAAATAGTGTAAATTTCTTATTGATCATATTAATTTTTAACATAATTTTAGATTTATTGATGCA
The DNA here is from genome assembly GCA_963555685.1 of Acrobasis consociella. Lineage (NCBI taxonomy): Eukaryota > Metazoa > Arthropoda > Insecta > Lepidoptera > Pyralidae > Acrobasis > Acrobasis consociella. The sequence continues at coordinate 5,926,672 of OY743106.1, forward strand.
GAAACACTGATATGCAGATCGCTATTTGACTTCAAAAAGCATGACTTCACGCTTTTGTATTTCATATTAGATCTTATAGAAAATGTTTGTTATGACGTTTAGAAAAGTATCTGATTTGACTTATTGTCATCTAGCGGATTCTACAAATTATAAGTCTGTATAAATGTAAGAGCCAAGCTCAAGCGACGAATTATGAATTCGAATTATAAGAAAGAGACGCACACAATGACTATGGACTTGGCAAATCACTTCATATCTTTGCCTAAAATGGCAATGGAGAGTTCGCTGTTGCTTTCTTTATTACACACACTGGTAGACTTAATAAGACACTTTATAGACTTTTTTCCCACGGATTTTAAATAATTTCCTTCTTGTATCTATAACTTCATATTTAGTCAAAAGCCAGTGATAGTGAACATCTTGCCTATTTTAAATATTTATACTTAATTCAATATTTTATTTTCACAACTCTTTAACTATGTACGGCAGCGTAATTATTTTTGAAACTGCATTAAACTTTTATTTTATATACCGTATACGTTCCATGCATTTAGTAGAGGACCCATAGTCTTATAGTATACAATTTCAATTACAAATTAACCAGGTTCCAAATTGGTCTCCGCTCAGCATTTTGCCATGAGGTTTCCATGCATGACATTTATCTTCCGCGGATGCCAAGCTTAGGCTAAAAATACAACATTATAAAGTAGTTTAAAGAGAAAACTCAAAGTATTTACTGAAACAACATTTATACACTCCTTTGAGAGTCACTACTTTGAGTTTTCTGTAATTATGTGCACATATAGAGACCCCTCGACAATGAGATTACGTATGCAGTTTTCAGTGGACTGTAGCTTAGGAAATGAACGTCATAAACTTTTCGCAACTGACAGTACAGAAAAGGTAGCATTTTTATTGTGAGAATACACCACAGAGGTGATTTTTATTTGTGAATATCGCTGGTGAATAATAGTACTAATATGCAATATTTATCGTGACTTCAACTTTACTTTGTCGGTAGATAGCATCAATATCACATGAACAGAATTATACCTTTATTGAGAAATTAAGAATTGTCAAGTGAAGTGATATAAATATCTAAAGATAAATAAACGATTTTTGACTTTACAAATTTACTCTGTTGGTAGTCAAAATCTTATACCTTTAAACGAGCAATTCTTGTATATTTATTTATTTATATGCATATAGATTTACTTCTGTGATTTCGGAAAGGGCTCTAACAATTTCGCTAAAATTTGGTATATGGGGGTTTTCGGTGGTAAACAATCGATCTATGTCTTATGTTTGAAAAAACGCGTTTTTTAGAGTTTTCTCACTAATTTCGTCTTGCCGGTCACTGTCCGTCTGGCCCAGCGGTTTTTAAGACGCGGACGGCAAGAGTGTTACGGGTTCGAATCCCACTCGGTGACTTACTTTTTTAGGGTTCCGTATCCAAAGGGTAAAAACGGGACCCTATTACTAAAACTTCGCCGTCTGTCCGTCTGTCCGTCTGTCCGTCTGTCCGTCTGTCCGTCTGTCCGTCTGTCCGTCTGTCCGTCTGTCCGTCTGTCCGTCTGTCCGTCTGTCCGTCTGTCCGTCTGTCCGTCTGTCCGTCTGTCCGTCTGTCCGTCTGTCCGTCTGTCCGTCTGTCCGTTTGTCCGTCTGTCCGTCTGTCCGTCTGTCCGTCTGTCTGTCACCAGGCTGTATCTCAAGAACCGCGATAGCTAGACACATGAAAATTTCACAAATTATGTATTTCTGTTGCCGCTATAACAACAAATACTAAAAACAAAATATACAACAAACGCGATCTTTTTGCCGTTTTTTTCTTAATATCAGTAATAGCAACAGTGCCTACCTGTTGCTATTACTGATATTGAGAAAAAAACGGATCGGAACGGAAACTTGAAATATTCACAAAATACTTAGTTGTATTTTTTTATTTGAATAATAAATAAAAAAATTAAAATAATATAAATATTTAAGGGGGGCTCCCGTACAAAAAACTTAATTTTTATAGATAATGGTACGGAACCCTACGTGAGCGAGTCCGACTCGCACTTAGCCGGTAATTTTTTTATATTCAAGTTTATATATAATCTTTAAATTTTTATTGTTTTAGACAAGTTTAAAAAATGTCGTTAATGTTTGAGATATAACCGAGCAAAGCTCAGCAGTTACTATACATAAATACATTGACTTTACAAGAAAATTTACATCAAATACTTTTCGTACCTCTACTAACGAAGGCAGAAATTTAATGCTCTTACAGAATTGTTTGAATTAATGCCAAGTCCCATGGGATCGGAAGTTGAATTTATAGCGAGGATATACTCCTAAAGTTTAAGTCTTGCGTCAGAGAAGACTCATATGCAATTTAAAACTTGAGAGGAACGAAGTTCCTTTCGATTAATTAGAGAGAGAGAGAGAGAGAGACAGAGAGAGACAAACACGCGCACGCCGCACGGCTTACAACTATAGCAAAAAGTGTCGTTACAGCTTTTGGTCTTAATTTTTTCCGTCTAGCGGTAGCCCCCTTTCGCAACGCGCGATAAGTAACTTCGTTCCAATAATATATATGGACAAATCACACAGATTAGCCCCAAAGTTTAAGACTTGTGTTATGGGATATTTACTCAACGATAATATATTTTGTAACTAATAAATATAAAGATAATCGCTTCCAAGACCCAGGACCGTTTAAACATTTTATTTTTTATTTTGATCAGACCAAGGTACGAATCCGGGACATCCAATGAGACAGCACGGCATGATGACCACTAGGCCAAAGAGGTCGTCAAAAGTTAGTGGAATCCAGTATCAGAAGTAGTGTCAAAAACTGTGCTTAACGTGCTTGCTGTTTCTTCTACATCTTATAAAGCAGAAAGTTTGTGAGTATACATGTGTGTGTGTTACTTCTTCACGCGCAAACGGCTGGACTAATTTTAATAAAATTTGGTACTTATGCAGGAACTGACACCCTGGATTAACACATAGGCTTTTTCCGCAGGTAACACCGCAGGGCGTAGCTAGTTTTACATAAACAGTTACAATCTGGCAACATTAACATGCTATATAATGAGTATCTCCTCCAGTTAACCAAGTATTCATTGAGTATATCGAGACCATTTAAGTATCAACCGGTAAAAGTCCTTATTATTTATAGAAGTCAGGTAGCCGTTGGGACTCGCGACCTATGGTCAAGGGCACAGGCAATCAGGAAGTTTCCTGGTTCAAAAATAATTTATTTGGTACTGTTATTAGAATGAAGCCTCACAAGATAATGTTACTTGTAATTGATCAATTCAATTTTCAATGTGATTTTAGATTTACTATTGCGGAAAAAAGAGCGCAATCTGACTTCAAGAAACTATGACGTCATAAGTCTTTATTTTATACAAATCCCATAGAAAATGATTGTTTTGACGTTAAGAAATAACCGGCCAAGTGCGAATCGGATTCGCGCACTAAGCGTTCCGTACTATAAATCTATTCTTTATTAATTATAAAAAACGCGTTTGTTGTATGGGAGCCCCCCTTTATTTATTTTATTTTGTTTTTAATATTTTTTGTTATAGTGTTAAACAAATACATAATTTGTGAAAATTTCAACTGTCTAGCTATCGCGGTTCTTGAGATACAGCTTGATGACAGACAGACGGACAGACGGACAGACAGCGAAGTCTTAGTAATAGGGTCCCGTTTTTACCCTTTGGGAACGGAACCCTAAAAAGCATCTAATTTCAGCTGCATACCGTATACACTTATCAAAATATTTGATGAGAGTAGGGTAACAATAGAATCGGGTAACCAAGGACAGCGAGGCTCGTGAATAATGAAACAACACACTGACGCCCGGATGGACGGTTATACAGACTGCTCCAGCTTTGAATAAAGCGAATGGAGGTATGTTTTTTTTACTGTTATATCATTTGCATTATTTAAACAAGCTACTTGTACAGTCCGCACCAGAGATACCTGACCCCTCTTCTATATACATCTTGAATTTTCTCTTAAACTAAAAATAATATTAACATGATAATGTGTATTCAGAGAGATTTTAACGAAGTCTTTTTGAAAATACATTTTCATGTAAATATTATTTCAGGTTAAGAGAAAATTCAAGATATATATATAGAGGAGGGGTCAAGTATCTCTGATGCTGACTGTACAATTATGTATAACTTAAATAGGAATTTAATATACATGGTAATCATATAAAGTAGGGCAACCCTTCTCGATAACGTGCAAAACGAACATATCAGAGGAAGCTTCAAGATAGCGCCTGTAGCAGAAAAACTCACCGAGAGCCGCCTACGATGATAATAATAATAAAAATAAATATACAGGGACAAATTACACTGATTGAGCTAGCCCCAAAGTAAGTTCGAGACTTGTGTTATGGGACACCAACTCAACGATACTATATTTTATAACAAATACATATATAGGTAAACATTCAAGACCCAAGACAATTTAAAAAGGCCATTTTCCAACTTGCCCTGACCGGGGATCGAATCGATCGATGATAATAAAAGATTTATTTTTTATTTGCAATAAATAGGGTGTACAATGCAGTATGACAAACAAAAAAAAAAACGACGGGTTGCACTCTGGGAGTGCCGGCAGAAGTGAAAACTTGAATATTAACGTTGTGCATTTTTGATATTTTGGAATGGTTAGGGAATAATTTTGCACGAATTGCTTTAATTATCAATATAAAATATTTCAAATCTTTTCTGAACCACAGTCTGTCACAAATGTCACAAGCATGACCAAATTCATTTTCAACAAAATCATTTTCAAATACACAGCAGTATGGCCACTACACAGACGGTCGAGCCATCAGCTGTCACCATCCATGGATGCGCGTAGCACGCTGTAACATAAACACACACGAACATTCGCGCAAGCGCCCTGCGCCTCTTACGAATTTTCGATCAGGTCACGTGTCCTGACGCGAGTTTAACATTTTTTACCCATTCCAAAAAAAGTGCACAACGCCGCTAAAGAAGTTTTCACTTCAAAATATAAGCTTAATTCTATTCAGCCATATTTAATAGCATGCAAAATCAGTGTGAAGAATTTTAACATTACGATAATTTATTCATGCATCGAATTCGCAGTCTTTAATTTTACATTCTAAAAACTCTTTAATTGAATAAAACCTTATTTTAAGCAGCCATTTGCGCAGACATGATTTAAATTTATTTAACGGGAGCTCTTTAAGTGTAGATGGCAATTTATTACAAACTAGCCGAAGCCCGCGACTTCGTTCGCGTGCACTTTATGTCTTTGGAAAATGCTCATCAGGCTGAACAACTTTTACTAAGGCGGCATTTTTATATCTCTTATAGTTTAGCTGGACCATTATGGTTCTGCATCAGGCGTTCCATTTTCCAAAATCATTTATACCCTATATGTTGCCAAGGCTTAATAGCTATATAACAAAAAAAGTTTCATTCAAATCCGTCCAGTATTTCCGGAGATTAGCGTGTACAAACAGACAAACAGACATACAGACAAACAGACAAACAGACAAACAGACAAACAGACAGACATTTTTTTTAAATTCTTACTCTTTTACTACGTCTCCATCGCCCCCAATATTTTTTTTGGAAATATATTTAATGTTTTTTTACTGTTTTATTATATGTATAGATATCTTTGCACATGGCATAGCAATTATATTTTTCCGTTTTTGGCACTAGATTGAATACGAGTCTATTACAATTTCTTGTTGTTCGTAAGAAGAATGGTCTAGCTTGAACAAATAAATGTGCATTTTGTTTCACAAAAATGCTTATTTCTAAAATATTTAAGCATGGTAGGGTTAGTATATTCAATGATTTGAAATAAGGTCTACTTGAACTACTTGGTTCGGTCATGTCATGATACGCTTCGAAGACCCCGTCGTAAAACAGGCTTTAGCATTGCCAAGTAGTAAGAGAAATAGAAAACACCTACTGGCCACCTGGCGGTCCACGGTAGCCAAGGACTTGAGCTTACCCAAACAAATGTTTTGACAACCCAGGACAGACTACACTGGCGTAGCAGAACGAGGAGAGCCAAACCTAAATAATGGGAAATGGCTAGGACAAAGAAAGAAGATCATAATTTAGGAACTGTGCCTGGGCTGGCCGATAATTGAAAAATGATAAGTTTTTACTTATTGCTATAACAACGTGAAACATGTTGTACTGGTACCGTCAGCATCAGAGATACCTGACCCCTCCTCCACCTATGTCTTGAATTTTCTCTTAAACTGAAAATTATATTTGTATGAAAATGTATATTAAAAAATACTCCATTAAAATATCTTTAAATACACATTGTCATGTTGATATTATTTTCAGTTTATAAGAAAATTCAAGATGTAGTTGGAGGGGTCAGGTATCTCTGATAATGACGACTACATAGAAATGAAATGTTAAATGCCTCAATCTATTGCCGATGTAAACTAGTCTAGACTAATGGGCGAAGGCCCTTAATCTAATCTGATGCACACGATTTATCGATTATACAGTCCAGTCGAGAAATCCAGATGCGAGCGTGCGGGCTCTACGAAATTAGTTTACAACGGAATCTTACGAATCGATGCAAATTTGATCAAACGAGAATCGAATAGATAACTACTATAGATTTGTATTTATTTAACCCTTCTAAATCTATGATAACTAGTTAATAAATAGTTTGCGGAAGTCAAAGTTACATACTATGTGATTTGAATTACTTTGTGTGATTCCGCCACTATAGTTAGTTTATTTAAACTATTGCCGATCACCGCTCACCCACTACTGTTAGTTCCAGCATACCTGCCACCAACAGCCCGTGTGCACCCGCTACCAACAGCCGATGCATGCTTCCTCCCATGCTGCTGCATCCGCTGTGGCTGCAGCACCATCGGACGTCATAAACGCGACACGTGTTTCGACTTTTCCCAAGGCATCCTCAGGCACCAAACAAGTTGTTGATCGTTCGACGGTCAAACGTCAAATGATAAATTACAGTAGCCTCGTAGAGTAAACTGAGTTTCGCTTTTCCTTAGCCACAATAGGTGCTAATCATGTAAGATTCGCTAGCCGCATATCAATGAGCTGTAACCCGCGTCTTCATCCGTGTGGAAATTCTACGCAGGCTACAGCAGATATTGCATTTGTATAGAAAATATAGGTATTCATGGTGATTCTGTAAATTGATATAACTATTTTATTTGTGAACTAATTGAAATAAAAAAAACACCAAATTAAGTGAAGGTTACCACAATATATTAGAAAAACCGCATTCAAATAGGTTAAGCCGTTTCTGAGATTAGCACGATCAAATGCGCAGACAAACGGACGAAAATTCTAACATTAATAATTAATTAATATATATTAATGTTAGAATTTTCGTCCGTTATAATTAATATATCATTGTTTTACGGTAATAAAAGCCCCTAATAATATTTTTTCACACATATTTTCCATGTCCATACAGTTGAGCAATCGGTTAAGTTTTTACGTAAGTATATATAGAAGAAACTCAACAGAAGCTAACCGATGTTATCCAAAGCCGATGAAAACGATTAATCGATTATACAGTCGAGAAATCCAATCGACGCGAGCCGTGCAGCATTCGCTACGAAATTAGTTTACCCGCAAATCGATCCAGACTTGATCAAACATATCGATTATCGGATAGGCATATAGACCTTGCGGTCAGTTTGGCCCGGAGATCGCTAGACAAGGCTGTGGCCTCTACATCGATAAAGACAATCTGATCTCATTTATTCGATTAATCAACTACAGTCTATAAATCAAACTATGCCGTGCAATTAGAAACACGTTTTTATGCCCTAGGTACCCTAGGGGTAGACAAAGCCCTAAGATCCAAGAGTAAAAAGGTGAAAAAGGGAATAACATATTGTAACTTGTTTCTATTTATATGTGCAATCTTCTTATCGTATGAGTTAGTGACTAACACTAGTGTCAGAGTTTTTAAACCGCCTTAAAGGCCTCTGACATGGTTTTAGGTAACGACCAATGTCAAAGACAGTGACCGGGACCGACGGCTTAACGTGCCCTCGGAAACACGGATCATCTTACTCATCAGACAATCAGGTGATCAGCCTGCAATGTCCTAACCAAACTAGGACAACAACACAAAGTCGTTACCCCCGCTGGGAATCGAACCCGCGACCTCCGGGTATGAGCCAAACGCTCTAACAACAATACCACGGAGGCAGTTACACCACGCAAATGTGCAATAAAGAGATAAAACAAACAACCAACCAAACAAAAATAATGATAGTTTGCTAGCCGCATCGCCTAATTTTCGCCCATTCCGTCGATCGCTTTGTACGATCGACGAGAGATTCTTATTTCTCCCGGATCAGCGTGGAAAAATCTTTTGATAGGCCCTGAATTACGCTGAAGACTTGCTCAAATGATGTACCATTTAGATGTCGCAATGAAAGAACCGTGTTTTTGGGCATGAAACGTTATATGCCATTTTGCTGGATTGCCATTTTGAAACGGAGGTATTTTGTGAAGTTTCGACTTTATTTCTATTGTCGCTTCACTGATAACAGCTGAGATATAAGTTTTGTATATCAAAGGTCACAGATATCGGTCAGCGAGTTGCACATTTGAAGTGGCAATGGGCTGGACACATCTGCCGCAAGGATGATGATCAATGGAGACAGAGAGTTCTTTACTGGCGACCCTGCAAAGGAAGACGAAGCGTAGGCAGACCAGCAGCCAGATGTTCGGACGACATCAAAAGAACGGCAGGACCGACCTGGATCAGAATCGCAACAAAAAGATTTGAATGGAAATCCATGGAAGAGGCACATGTCCAGTAGTGGACGCAAACATGCTGAGAAGAAGAAGAACAAGATATCAAGAGGTACAAACAACTTGTAGGTAGAAGTTTTTAGGCTTTATATTTGCCCTTCGCTACAACTTTGGTAAACTCTTTGCAAATAAATCGGATAAAAGCCAAATTGACGTTGAACAAAATGTGATCAAAGGTTGTGCCGTAAAAATAGCCGTACGACATGATTATGTAAAAACCGCTGGAGGTGACAATATAGAAAGGGCTTCTTTGAATTACTCGGGCTTCAGTGCCGGGGATATCTTCACGGGCAACTTTTATACGACTTTAGGGTTCCGTCTAGAATCAGAGTTTAAATTATTACATTATACTTTGATTTATTGATTTAAATCTTAATTGATCACGATGGTACAAAAGGTAGAGTTATTGCTAGAGCATTCTCTATCAGCCGTAAGGAAAAACAGAAATTCATTAATATGCGAAAGATACTTTTCTAGAGGCAGTAAATTTTTGAACCAACTAGCCGTCCGTCTTTTTAATATTATTAATAAGTAATTATCGTGTAAAATTTTACAAAACATGTTGTATGATTTATTAGTCTTGGAGTTTATCCTCAAAATCAAAGTAAAAAATCGCTAGATAAATTGTTTCTGACATAATAATTATGAAAAAGGAAGCCTGAAGTATAGCAGTAGACAAATAGTAGCTGAAATAATGGTAATCCGTCATTACCATGAGCGAAAAAGCAAATCCTTGTATAAAATATGAAGTAAACGAAGACACATATAAAAATAATAAAGAACAACTATTGTCCCCTTATATATTTTTTGTTTGGTAACACAGTTTTTTTCAATAATGGTAACCCTATATTGTTATGTCAACGCTAGCTGTTTTGTTAAACGTAATTACGTAACTCATTGACAAACGAGCTGAACTATTTTCAGCTGTATTACAAAGCCGAGCTGTAATGCCAAACAGCTAGAGTTTTTGAATAACAGCGGTTAATACAATCAAACTAAGGCAGATATAAGGCTATAAAATAAGTGGATCATAGGAAAATATTTTTATCACCATATTATCAACTTGCCACATCGTCGTCGCTGCCTAGAATGCGAAACAAGATGATAATATAAGCCGTTATATATCAATCTTATAAAATTAACAAAAAAGTCAAGGCAAAACCATTTATTTGTATTTTAATCACTTGCTAATTTGTATTTTAATACGGAACCCTCTGTGCAATTAAGAATTTATTAATATATTTTGGTCGCCCATTTATGCCGCCATAAATTCCTCTGCGTTCTCTAATAACTGCGTATTTATAGGACCATTTTGATTAAAGCTTACCTGAATTTATAGTTTCATTTAGTTGACAAAGTTCTAAATTAGTTTTCAGCTTATAAATAGGATTGTTATTTGAATTTTTGCCCAGATTTAGAAGATCCAAAGATTTATTTAAAAACTGTATGCTGTAGAAGGGCAAAATAACATGCCCTTAAGATGGAAGTATAGCACGTATTCTATATATTACTATACATATAAAAATAGCAGATGGAGAAAACGTCTTTCCACTCCTTTACGATAACTGATCTCAATGATTTTTAGAAAACTTGACGTTAATTTTTCTATACGTATTTACAGACATTTTCCTGAACAATATTCCCTTTACCTCTTCCTGTATCTCTTTCTCTCAGTAAATTGAAAGGAAAATATTTATAGGAAACGGTAAGTATATACCTTCACTGACTTTAATAGTATTTAAATTTCTATGTTAATACATATAAATAAAAAATGAATATCTAAATAGTATTATCAGAATACTAAAGTATTATATTAGATAAGTTAAACCGTTGACAATTGTAATGGGCCATGTAATAGGTTGTTCTTGGATAATATTTTAGTACCTGGGCGACCGAGCTTAGCTCGGTTACATCTCAAACATTAACTATTTTTTTTAAACTTGTCTAAAAACAATGCAAAATAAAAAAAAATACAAACTTAAACATAAAAAAAACAAAAGTAAGTCACCGAGTGGGATTCGAACCCATAACACTCTTTCTAGCGGTCGGTATCCTTAACCGCTGAGCTAAAAACAAGGCGGTCGGCGCAACGAAATTAGCGACCATATTCTGCGTGGAAAAAAAACTCATGAAAACTCGAAAACACGCGTTTTCCCAAACATAAAACTAATCTAGATCGATTGTTTACCCCCGAAAACCCCCATATACAAATTTTCAGCGAAATCGTTAGAGCCGTTTTCGAGATCACAGAAATATATATATATATATATATATATATATACGGAACCCTACACTGTACACGCGTGACCGTCACGCACTTGGCCGGTTATTTTTTGCTGTAGATTTTTTAACGGATTAAAAAAAACTTTTTTTTTCAGTTTCAGATTATATTATGTAGCTTTTTCAAATACTGTATAGAACCAAACATCGTTTTGGTATTTTGAGACTTTTGTAAGTCTACTGTTTGATAACATTTTGGATAATCAATTTTAGTGCAAAAATATGCGAGAAGCTCGCGGTCGCCCAGGTTCTAATCCTTATTTAAAATAAATAACCTTGCCCTCTTATACCTAGAGATACAGTGAGCCGCTACTGGAATATAAATGTGCCATTTATATGTTTGACCTATGAAAAAAAGATGCACGTAAAGGCCAGCTAAGACTCGCTGTAAAAATGGAGACCTTTATGTAAAATGTGGGACAAAAAGGCTAGAAAACTTTTGCATATTTAATCGCTATTTTACATGTTAAATACTGCCAACCCTATATGAATTTATGTATTAACTAGCTGTACCAGCGGGCTCCCCGTAGGAATTTCGGGATAAAGAGTACCCTATGTCCTTCCCCAAGTCTCAAACTATATCAATACCAAATTTCATCCAAATCGGTTTAGTAGTTTAAGCGTGAAGAGGTAACAAACAAACAAATATACAAACTCACTTTCGCATTTATAATATTAGTAGGAAGTAGGATTACTAGCTGTGCCCGCGGACTTCGTTCCCCATTCGAATTTTGGGATAAAAACTATCATTTGTCCTTCCCTGAGTCTTAAACTATATCAATACCTATTTCTGTTTTACCTAAAGGCTGACTAGTAGAGCATGATTTTTTGTATCATTATAGTCAATAAAGATAATAAATAAATGAATGAACCCTATAGTTACCTACAGTAGAAAACAAGACAGTAACAATTTTTCAATACTAAAAACCGACTTCACCGTATTTCGATAAAATTTCTATGGGACCACCCGATAACCCCTTCAAACAAATAAAGAATTTTCCAAATCGGTCAGCCAGGCGTTTTCGAATAAAATCGGTGAACATGCATAAAATAAGATCGCGATGAATTGCTTCATTTCTGAAGTCAGGTTAAAAATGTATCAAAGTCTTAACTTTCGCTGAGAAACAGACTGCTTGTCGAACGTAAAAAGCGATTTTAAATTTCAGTGGTGCAAATATGAACTACAAGAAATACTAGCGTAGAGTAACGCCATTGTTAGTTTAATGGATATCATTATGTGGTCTGAAAAGAGGAAAGTACGACAGTGTTTCTTTTTTCATTGAAAATATAGCATACGTGTTATACCGTCGATGGAGGCAGCAGGAGTAATTTTTAAAATTGTTGAGATTTGTAATAAGCCGTAGACAATTTTTTTCCTCTTTCAAAGCGTTTACAAAGGTAATATATTATATAAAGATATAAAATTACAAAAAACTGCAGCAGGCGACAATTTCGCGAGAGACAATAATGACAGACGCACATTGACCAACATTATATTTCATGCTAATTTACGTACAACCAAAACCACCAAAGTCAATTCAGATCGCGTAGGTACCGAAGAATATAAACTGAAACTATCAAAATATGAACATTTCTTTTTTAAAGTGTTTTATTTTGGGTGAATATTTTAATATTCTTGATTAAAATATCTCGCATACTCAATCATATTTGTAAATGTAACCAAACAAAATACTCCTTCAAATTAAATTTAGATATAGGTACTTTATAGCCCGGCTTTTCCGCAATCCGTCAAAAACTTCAAGATTACAAGTTAAAAGTAGCTCTTACCTAGTCAATTGGCAAACATTTCAAACCGGAGTCTATTTCTCTGCTCACACAACACAAAACTAAAACATTCACTGCACAAATGTTTATCAAATAATCTGTAACATTTGACCACAGTTTCATATAACACAATACAATTTAAGTATTGTTTTTGTAAAGGTGGAACGAGAAACTGGCGGGATGGCCTCTCGCTGTGGCGACGACAGTGCTTTGGTTTTGCAAGGCACAAACAAAGCATTCACAGCGCATGCGTGGTGAAGCCAACATCGTTCCCTACTCACCACACCTGTAAAACGCAACACTGTGTCTATGTCTACTGAAATTTGCCTACACTGTTGAAAGCTATCTAGAAAATGCTTTACGCTTATGGTGTTTAATGTTAGTGATATAAAGGTAGTTATGACGTGTCAGGTTTCAAATGAAGCATTATATTCAGGCGACAGAGGCGCGTATTTTACACGTTATAATGCAGATTGGATCTCATGTAGAGATAGAATCAGTGATACTCGTGGATGGATATCATAAACCAAGCTTTAATACCTACTATTTTTTTACAATTTTTTTGAAGTGAAAACTTCTTTAGCGGCGTTGTGCACTTTTTTTGGAATGGGTAAAAAATGTTAAACTCGCGTCAGGACACGTGACCTGATCGAAAATTCGTAAGACGGATGGAGAGTAGACAGCTGGCGCGGCGTAGGAGAGGGAGTATCCCCCTCTCTTTCTACGGCGCGGCGAAAATGTATGCCTGCGCCTGCTGTTTCGTATATCAAAAATGCACAACGTTAATATTCAAGTTTTCACTTCTGCCGGCACACCCAGAGTGCAACCCGTCGTTTTTTATTAAATATGTACCTTTTATTTTAAATAGGTACTTTTAAAATATGAATTCAGATTTTATATTCCCAATTAATAAGCATAAATCTTTCAGCCCGGGAAAAGGCATAAAAGCGACCGGTCATAAACCCACAGTCAATGGCTTTTATGGTAACGAGTTTTCCTTATCTATTTTGCACGATATTTGACATTGGTTGTGACAAATTTGATGCGCTGAAATTCTTAAAAAAAAAACAGAAAGTGAAGCCTGGATTCCCAAACAGAACAGCTAAGGAAAGGATACAGATAAATATAAGAGAATAGAACAAAATCATACCATCACGCCTTTTACTCACAGGGTTGGCAGATTCTATGGACAAACAATAAAAAAGAAACAAGGTACTCGTATATTTTTAAATACCGTCTATATAAAAGAATACCAGTATATTTTGCCTACTTATTATGAACTAAATCGGTTCTTAAATACTGTGCATCATGAAATAAATTATAATTATTTTTTAAGTTAAGGCGAATTTATTATGTTATTAGCCAAAGTTTTATACGAGTATGTAATTTCATTAAGTGGAGGAAAGTTGGCCTCCCGTAATAAGGGATAATTGGATACAATGAACGTTTATGTACGAAATAAATTGCTTGGATCTGTTTTTATGGCCGATAGAAGTATTGCATCTGCTTTTAGTTTGAGAGCTACGATGACACAGACAAACAGATAGACATTAGAGTCAAACTTATAACATAAATATTGGAATTATTTTTTTTTCGCTCGATTTCACGATAAAGTTCGATCCCCTTATATCTTGGAGAGTTGTGAATTGATGATTTTTTTAAAAACTCAAAAGACGCGTATTTAATATAGCCGTTAGGTGCAAAAAGAATTATTCGATAAAGTCAAAAACAAAAAAAGTTATAGCTGAAATAGTGAAAAAAAAAAACTTGAGAGGTGTCAAGGGACACCCGGATGGAACGAAGTTTTAAAGACGAAACAAAAATAACTGGCTTGCTTTCTATGAGAGAGAAAGAGAGAGAGAGAGAGAGAGAGAGAGAGAGAGAGAGAGAGAGAGAGAGACAGAGAAACACGCGCACGCCTTTTGGTATAGCCCCCTTTCGCAAAGCGCGATAAGAAACTTTGTTCCAAAAATTCCATTATTTTCGAAATTTTGATTTTGGCATTCGATATTTTTGAAACGAAGAATGATATCAAAAATTTTAAACAAAATTTCCCTAGACAAAAAAAAAAGAAAAAAGTCAGAACATTATTTTTCATTCTTTTATTTTATAACCTTTTCCTTATTCCGACTTTGTTGTCGTTTTTTATTTACAATGTTCTCAATAGTCGTGTGAGGCACGAAATCTGTAAATTAGGACTTTATTTATTTTATTGGTTCATGTACACTTGAAAAACTTATTTAAACTGAACTTTTGCAAATAAACCTTATAAAAGTAAACATAGTACATGGTGCTACTTTATCTATCTTACTTTAATTTCCACTTCACCTCAAGATTCCTTTGTCTCATCTTATCACAATATCAAATAGATGCATTCAACTATAAAATTTGATATCTTTATCAATCCAGACGGTACGTTGCCTGTCTAGATAGGGTCGTAGACGACGAAAAGGGCATTTAGTTTGTCTCCTATTGTTGTGAAAGTTCAATTGTTATTCAATTTAAAAAAATACATACTGAGAACTTGTTATATATTCTAAAGCTGTTTTAACTTTTTGCTTGTTGTACCAAATTCATTTACTGTAGAGTGTTGTACATTGTATTACATTTATAAATAGTTATTAGTAAATTGACAGATATGTGTCAAAGCCCTTTTGGTGCGTAGGCGACCTATACTGTGTAAATGAGTTTCTTTCGATGTTTCTTCTCAGCAGTGGTCTTTAACGGTAGATTTTCTTTGAAATATCTAATTAATTATTTCTCGTGTAATGTATACAAAACTTATTGAAATCTAAAATTGCTTGCAAAGGCCTGAGTTCTTCATCATATCAGCCTCAGGGAGTCCACTGCTGGACAAAGGCCTACATATTTTTATTACTGAATAAACATTTAATTTTTGTATTTTTGAATTTTGTTGGTGAATATAGTAATCCAAAGATATAAAAAAACACTATATAACAACAGGTATTAAAACCCAAAACCAAGTTCATCAAACTCAGTTCATAATCCTACTCTATTTTGCAAATAATGATTTCCTCAATACAATCGTAGCTCGTAGCCCAGTTGTCGCTACGCTCGGTCAACGACCTCGTAGCATCGTAGCCACCGCTACGAACCACCATAGCATCTGCTGCGTGAAATCCTCTCTGATTTAACCTTTATTATCTAGGGAATAAGAACTAAACATTTAAGTCGACTGAACCTATTTTCCTTATGGGCCCGATACCATTATACGGACTAAAAGAAAGCGTTTTGTGGTTCGATTTTCATTGCTTGCTTGTCAGTGTCAATTAATAAATATTAAGTACAAAGCAAGCAATGGAGCTGAAAATCTATAAAGTTCCTTTTTGCTGCACTAATTCGTGTCCATGGGATTAAAGGCGTATAATAGTTGTGCTTTTGCAATCCCAACTCTGAAATCTTTAAAGTCGGAACTGAGATACACTATTTGTCATTTGTTGCTATATAACAATCCATTCTGGTCTGAAAAAATAACATGGAATACCGTTTCATCTGTTTGCAGACCGAAATCCGGTCGACATGCATTGTTTTACTATTGTGTCTGGTGCTTTGCACAGACAACAGGTTAGCTGTTTCTCATTTCGCGCATATGCATAAGTTGATAAATACAGTATTTTAATCAATTACTTATATTATAAAAATTAATAAGTAACATAATAAAAAACCGAAAACAATTTTAATCTGTCCAAAAATAAGTAAGTTTTTTTAATCTCATGGAAGGGAATACTGGCAAATATCAGAATAATTGGCCAAGTGCGTGTCGGTTCACTACCGTACAATACACATAATATGTCATATCATATTAGTAACTTCGGTAATAAAGTAATATCCAAGAATGTGACAGGAGATACCAAATAGATATAAGATAAATGTGAACAACAAATATGGTTCCAATAACTTTGTCGTTACTGACACAGGGTGAATTCCCTTTTGGTACCGAAATTTATGTCTTATTAGAAAATAAATAGATTTAAAAATCTGTCTACTATCTATTTTAGGTCTTTTTAGTCTCCACTGCAGGAGTACGTCCCTTTCTGTGTTACCAGAGCCATACTTAGCTATAGCAGTCAGAGGATTTGCCCTACACTCTCCACGCTGGCCAGACGGGTTAGAGAGATCTCATTGATGTTTATAAGCTTTGTTTAGCTTGTTTTTTTCCTTCTACCTTCTACGACATCCGGAAAGACTTGAAATGGTCTTATTCTACTCTGCCGGAAACCACATGGCGAATTTAAAAATATGACAAAAATATCAAACGCGAATTTTACACATTTTATCTATATTTGCTTTAAAACCAAATACAAATATCTTCATTGTTGAACTTTAATACAAATATCTTCATTGTTGAAGGTTTTATTACATTTGTATAGGTAACACATTAGATTTTATCAGTCTCACCATGTCCTTGGTCCGACGTAGTACAATATTTCAAATACAAGTTGATCGATCAGCTGATCCGAGTTAGTCTGGAGAGCCAAAAATATTTTTCATATTTCGACATATGTTTCTTAGGGAAGTTCTTGTTCAGTATTATGGACTGAATTCACCCTTAAAATTGTTTCAGTATATATTTTTTAGACCTTACACAAATATAAATAAATAGATATGGAGATTAAACTTTATATAGATACTAACTATACCGATAATATATATATATATAATTTAATTGATAATAGTTAAATGAAAAGATGAACACCCAGGACCCAGAACATTTCGAAAAAGGCAATTTTTAAGGTTCCGTAGCCAAATGGCAATAAGCGGCCAAGTGCGAGTCGGACTCGCCCATGAAAGGTTCCGTAGTAGTATTTTTTTAATTTTTATATTTGAGTTGATTGAATGAAAGGTAAATTGCAGTTTATGACATATTAAAAAAAAACTTCTTACTAGATCTTGTTCAAACCAATTTTCGCTGGTAGTTTTCATGGTAATGAACAGAATATATTTTTTTTAGTTTTATCATTCTCTTATTTTAGAAGTTACGGGGGCCCCCCCCCCCGTAACTTCTAAAATAAGAGAATGAATGAATGAAACACACACTTTTTTCCACTTTGGAAGTGTCTCTCGCGCAAAGTATTCGGTTTAGAATAAAATGATATTAGAAACCTTAATATCACTTCTGAAGACCTATCCATAGATAACCTTAATGCGGTTCACATAATACATCTACTTACCAAGTTTCAACAGTATAGGTCTTATAGTTTCGGATAAAAAGTGGCTGTGACATACGGACGGACAGACAGACAGACAGACAGACATGACGATAAGGGTTCCGTTTTTGCCATTTGGCTACGGAACCCTAAAAACGGAACCCTTATAGATTCGTCATGTCTGTCTGCTGTCTGTCCGTCCGTATGTCACAGCCACTTTTTACCGAAACTATAAGATCTATACTGTTGAAACTTTGTAAGTAGATGTATTATGTGAACCGCATTAAGGTTTTGACACAAAAATAGAAAAAAACAATAAATTTTGGGGGTTCCCCATACTTAGAAAAAATATTTTTCATCAAACCCATACGTGTGGGGTATCTATGGATAGGTCTTCGGAAATGATATTGAGGTTTCTAATATCATTTTATTCTAATCCAAAGTGGAAAAAAGTGTGTCCCCCCCCCCGTAACTTCTAAAATAAGAGAATGATAAAACTAAAAAAAATATATTATGTTCATTACCATGAAAACTACCAGCGAAAATTGGTTTGAACAAGATCTAGTTAGAAGTTTTTTTTTAATATGTCATAAACTGCAATTTACCTTTCATTCAATCAACTCAAATATAAAAATTAAAAAAAATACTACTACGGAACCCTTCATGGGCGAGTCCGACTCGCACTTGGCCGCTTATTTAACCCTGGCAGGAGAACTCAGCACCTCGCGTGTGGTGCACTAGCGTGTTGACCATTACGCCACGGAGGTCGTCAATTCATTACTGTACTATCAAGTCAAGTGGTCAAAGTCAAAATCATTTATTTATCTTTGGATATTTTTATCACTTGATAATTGTCATTTTTTTTTTCTTTCCATTTCTTATAAGGTCAATGTTGACGTCATGATCATTTACTTATAGCTAAGTTTACTGACAGATAGGTAGACGTGCGGGGATGTGTGAAGCGGGACATAAAGAAGAGAGGGGTTATTACAGGGGTCCATATTGGCTCTCATAAAATTCTAAATCATATTCTTTATCTTACTACCGATTTGTGTTCATAATCATCACTCTTCATAATTTTATTCTTCATACTTTTTTTATTCATACATTTTTATTACTATCATCGGAGCTCATAACATTTAGTGATCATAATTTTTTTATTAATACTGTTGCTACCAAGAACAAGTTTAAATTCATATTTTTTTTTTCAGAACTTTTTTCTTCATAACTTTCAATTAACAACTCATAATGTCGTTGTTCAGAATAGTTTACTTTATAAAGGACAAGTATCATAATTTTTGTATTAATAAAAGCAATACTTAAAAAAATATTTTAACGTATAGTTGTCTTTGTAACGCATATAAATGGATGACTTCGACCAAAAATAAGATGGGTTTTATAAGTTTGACGTATTTGTCAGTGTGTCTGTCTATTTTTTTAAACAAAAATTAGTTTCTGGCGCTTCGCCGGCCGCTACCGCGGCACGCTCGCTTCGCTCGCTCGGCTCGCGCGCTGTTGGTGTAGCAGTTCTAACCTAACCTAACCTACTTTTCTGGCAGCAATTCGTTTCATTAAAAAATTAATTTATATAAAAAAATTAAACAATTATTAAAAAGTTAATCCTTTACTTTTAACCCTCGACCAAAAATGATAGGGGTTTTATAAGTTTGACTTATCTGTCAGTGTGTCTGTCTACTTTCATTTAATGAATGATTGTTACCTATTCCATTTCATTTACACTAATGATTACTTTAATTTAGATAACTGTATGAAAGTGAATATATTAGTATAAAACAAATTTTTGATTATATATATTATCATTTTCAAAAATATGGATAAAACACTTATGATTGAGAAATTTATAAAAAATTTTTTACAAAAAACAAATGTATGAATATAATAGTTATTAATTCGAATGATTACGAGTTTAGATCATTAGTATAAAAAAAATATATGAAAACAAATATTATTAAAAACGAAGTGTATAATTAGTGATATTATGAATTCCAATGATTATAGTTTAAAATCATTAGTATTTCTATATTTTTGTGAAGAATGATCATTATGATTTAAAATGGTATGAGAAACATTTTCGGACTTCCGATGATATGAGTTAAAAAGTTATGTAAGACGATGCGCACCCTTATTACAGATATGGTTCATTATAGAAAACTAGCTGGTGCCCGCAACTTCGTCTGCGCAGCATCTTTATAAATGGTAGCCTATGTGTTATTCTGATGTATAAGCTATATTATTGTAAAGTTTCATTAAAATCCAGTCAGTAGTTTTTACGTGAAAGAGTAACAAACATCTATCCATCCTTAAGGAGGATAGCGAGCGTAAAACAAAAGTCGTAACAGGAAGCTCAGCTCAAGAAATAAAAAAGTTTCGCGTATGATAAGGGCTGGTCTGAGGTCATCGACCGCTGGTGTATTGCCAACTAGGTTATACCACGAAAGTTATGATGAACACACTTTTATGTAACCAAATATAATCATGGAATCGTTCCATCTAAATGGGAGACCAATGGGATGCTAACAAAATTTTTGTCAAGACAAGAAAGAAGTTTCGCGTATGATAAGGGCTTGTGTGGGGTCAATGACCGCTGGCGTGTTGCCAACTAGGTTATACTAGTAACGTTACGATGTAAACACTATTATGTAACCAAATGTAATAAAAGACTCTTTGCAAGTAAATGGGAGACAAAGGGGGATGCTAACTCAAAAGTTTGCTTTATGACTAATAAATGTATGAGTTACTTTATGACTACTGTGCTGAAATAATAACTAGTATGTGGACTACCTATATAAATTAATTATAAATTATAAATAAAACGATGAATTACTTGAAATTGGGCACGGAAAGTCATCTTATTTTCCTCCCTTGCATATATATTATACAAGATCTTACAAATTATACTGGACCTATTTTAAGGGTACATTAAGCACATGATACTAAATATTTTATATATTGCCGAAATATTTACATTACGTGTGTATGTACATGTGCATTGTAATTGAAATAAATAAAAAGTAATTGAAATAAATACGTATTTTTCGATATACTTTCCTTGTGGAAAGTTGTTCAGTATCGTGAACTGAATTCCTCATCAAAATAGTTTCAGTATTTTTTGAGAGACCCTGTATAACGATAATTTAAACGAACTAGCAAACTTCTCTGAGTCTGCTTATGCAATCCGGCGTTTGTACGTATGTTTGTTCAACGATAACTCAAGTAACTTTGAACGGAGTTTCATGAAATTTTGTAGCCATGTAGATATAGCCATCAAATTTTTTAAGTTCAAACAAGAGCCAGATCAGTCGAGCGTTTTCCAAAATTATGGGATTCGCGAGGTCACAGTTCAGGGCTAACTACTAGTATATATTGACATGTATAAGAATTTTAATATTTCTAATACTTCTACCCACTGGCTGCGAGCATCCTCGCATTCCCTGGAATTTTTCTCCGAAGACAAAAGCCCTCGCTTTTTACGAAAGTGTCGAGCATTCCCGAGATACTTCTCACACTGTCACGCCAAGAGACGTTTCGTGCAATCATAAATACTCGTACATCTACGTCAGCGAAACAAATTTATTTTTAAATAAGCGCCCAAGTGCAAGTCGGACTCGCCCATGAAGGGTTCCGTAGCGGCAAGTATTTTTATATTTGAGTTGATTAAATGAAAGGTAAATTGCGGTTTACGATCTATGACGTATTAATACCCCACATGTATGGGTTTGATGAAAAATAAATTTTTTGAGTTTCAGTTCTAAGTATGGGAGATCATTAGAAATCGCAATAAGTCATATAATAAGAGTGTTCTACATAAAATAACAGGTATATAAGAAAGGTTTTCGTAAACATCGATCACTTAGCCAAAAAAAGGTGAAAGGAAACATTTACAAATAAAGGTAAACTCATTTGGTACTGGTAACTGGTTTCAACTTCGTAACTAAAACTGTGACAAGTTTGAGAGTACACGAGAACCGACCAACTTAGTTGTGGCTTAATTGTTGTTTACGTGGTAGAACAGAAAAAACTTTGTAGAAGCTGGTCGAAAAAATAAGCCGTGTGGTTTCCGGCAGAGTAGAATAGGGCCACTCCAAGTTCTCCCGTGGATGACGTAGAAGGCGACTTAGGAAATACAAGTTAAACAAAGCTTATAAACATCAATGAGACCTCTCCAACCCGTCTGGCCAGCGAGGAGAGTGTAGGCCAAGTCCTCTGGCTGCTCTGTCCAATTAGGGCTCTGGTAGTACAGAGAGGGCCATGCTCCTGCAGTGGAGACAAAAGACCTGATGATGATGACGTATCATGTAAATAGGCGATACGAGTAGAAACCCATCGCTATTTTAATTATATTTTCCACCTAAACGCTTATCGTCTCGCTAAAGTGCCTTTTGGGTCTTGCAGTCTCGGTCTGCTTAGAGCCACAAGAACCAAAATGCTCTATCTACTCTATTAGAGATAAAGATGTGATAGCTTATGTATAATTATGTCAGTAAAGATTCAAGACATAATTTATCTAATATGTCAGTTTTTCTTAGAATGTATTTTCGAGGTATTCCGCAAAGCGCTCCAATTTTGAGGCGCACCAAAACATCGATATAATTTATTACGTTTGCTTCATGCTCTTCCCTATTTTTAAACGTGGGTGCGCTTCGAGGAATAAAATTTTAATATTTTTAATTGCTATCCTAAGCGCTCCAAAACGGTGCGCTTCGAGGAATAAAAATGGAGCGCCTCATTTGGTGCGCCTCAAAATTGGAGCGCTTTGCGGAATACCTCGTATTTTCTTAATATGTGAAAAGACTTTTGCGAATTCATCTCAAAACCCACACATTATTATTATACACATAGCGTATTCATTTTTGCCTTTATTTATTCAAGAATGATGCCTCGAAGCTGTTTCTAAAATAAAGGCTTAGTATAAAAACAACGTACAGTTACATACGCACTAAAAAAATAAAAATATTTCAATGAAAATCCTGGAATATTTTCTTTGCTTAATACAAACGTGTGTTATAACGTCAAGCAAATTTGAACCTTATCCACAAGTGGTAGTTTACATTTTTCTTCGCGTTTGTGCTTGAAGCAATCGGTAACAGCCGCCGGAAAACACTTCTGAACGTAACTTCATTTATTTTTCTTTCCGTTTTGTTCTAAAACTATTTTCTAAGTACGACTACATTTTCTCTTTCCGACTGTAAGTACTTACATGGTTTTCTAGTACTAGACTAACTCAATTACATACGCGTATGTAGATTTTATATAATAGTATATTAAATTATATTATCTTTCTAAAGTCCATACTTACACTGAGAAAGATAAATAGCTGAACCAGTTTTGTTACTTGCGATTTAGTTGGTAGATACCAAACTTTTGTTCTAATTAGCAGAACCATGTAGTTGCATTTCCCAAAGTAAAACTATTAATTAAAACACATTTTACTACTAGTATAGCCTTAAGTTCAGCAGTCACTCGATTTTGACATCCATTCTTTTTCTCCGTGTATTATAATGTCGCGAACGAGATAGATGTAGAATATTCGCGAGTAAGAACTCTGCTGGCGAGATAGACTCGGAATCTTCGCGAGTGGAATCGTATAGAAAGACGTCAGGATAATGCAAGCGAAACTAGGCCTTATATTCTTACCGCATAAAGGCTAGAGTTCTTTGAATGGTCGTCGGCTTAGTCGCACTCACACATACATACCGGCGTCTCGATGTTTCCCGTCAATCGAAATACATTCATCAAGAACAATAATTTCAATAGATATTTACCTTACCTACACTTACTATTTGACTCTGCTGGATACAGACTGATTAGATCGATCATATTGGAAATCCACGGGAGTCGTTATGGGGCTACAATGATGCAGCCCCGGATCCAGAAAGGGAGGGGGTTGGTGTTTACGAACTTCGCGAATATAAATGGAGCTGGTACATTCAAGTTTTTTCCTTTCTCCCAGAAATAAATTATAAATAAATATATACACACAAATCACCCAGATTAAGCTAGCCCCTAACGAAGTTCGAGACTAAAATGGGATACTAACTCCACGACACTTTATTTTATAACAAATTAGATAAATAAACATCCAAGACCGAGGTCAATCTGAAAAAGTTCATGGTATATCTTGACGACCCAGGTCAATCTGAAAAAGGACATTTTCCATCTTGACCTAACCGGGGATCGAACCGGAGCCTCCGGCGCAATGGCATGGTGACCTCTAGGCCACGGAAGTCGTCATTGATTAATTTCATTATTAAATTGATTCTGTGACAAATGAATACAATATTCTCATAAAAGAGGCTGTAAATGCAAAGCAGCTGCTCTAAATAGACACGGGTCGTGATTAGCCCGTGGGTCGATAAACGCCGTAACAGCAGGTTGCTTGCCTTAATTGAGCTATAAACACGCTTTCATAAATCCCACCTTACGACTGTGATTACTCGCTCGCGATATGGTGGAAGTAAAGAAATCAATTTACTTTTAACTTCTTCTTATCGTGTGTGTTAGTGACTAACACTAGTGTCAGAATTTTCAAACCGCCTTAAAGGCCTCTGACATGGTTTTAGGTAACGACCAATGTCAAAGACAGTGACCGGGACCGACGGCTTAACGTGCCCTCCGAAGTACGGAACTTTTAACTGAATTAAAAAAAGGAGGAGGTTACCAAGTCGAATATGTTAATATGTTTTTATGTATGTTCCCCGATTACTCGAAGACGCCTGGTCGAATTTGAAAAATTCTTTTGTTTTTTAGGGCGTACTTGTGCGTTGGTCCCATCCAAAAATTATCAAAATCGGTTGTAGGTATAGTTTGGTGATAAAGTTCGGTTTGTAGTTTTAAAAAATTATGTGCTTACTTAGGATATCCAGTTTTTCAGTTTATAAAATATAGGCTTAATGTTCATAATTTACAAACTTTTTTAAAAATGAAGACGTTATTATTGGGTTTTTATTTTTTCTCTATGAAAGTATGTAATGGTAAAAGTATTTATCAGTACAATAGCGCCCATTACGTAACACTACTAGTGTTAGTTATCACTAGTAAAGAAATTAACATATCGTTAACAATTTAAATAAGTATTAATTAAAAGAAATATTACAAGCTTTTATTGTAAGGCCTAAATACTTATCAAGACTAATCAAACGAGCCCGAACTCGATGGGAATGTGTCTTTTCATTTTCAAGCAAAATTTCAGTTCAATCAGAGACTGGTTAAATTTAACTTGCAAGATTTGATTACAGGCAGACAGACAACGAAACAGGTGCAACAAAATAAAATCCTTCCTACTAATATTATAAACATAAAAGTTTGCAAGTATGGATGGATGGATGTTTGTTACTCTTTCACGTAAAAACGACTGAATGCATTTTAATGAAACTTTACAATAATATAGCATCAGAATAACACATAGGCTACAATTTATAAAGATACTTGCGCAGATGAAGTCGCAGACATCAGCTAGTATTCAAATAATGCGAAACTAAGTATCACGCCTGTTTCCCGCAGGGGTAGGCAGAGTCTATGGACCTAAGTACAGTAAGACTAATTCCTGTTTTACCAAACCCACACTATTTTTCCCCAAATGAGTGTCTCTATTGATAACAATCGCTACAAATCCAGACAAACAACAGCTGTCCAGGCTATCCCACGGGATCAATTGTAAAGCTGGATGCACACGTACGTTTTAACGAGTCGCCGCGCCGCCTCATATCGATCCGCGCCGCACGGAGGACCCAAATGTGGGAAGATTTTGTAATGGAGTAGATGAGCCTTTTTGTATTTGATTTTAAAAAAAATTCGGAAGTGCATTGCTTTACAGATACAGATACATTTTAACGTCTATATCCCTGACGGGGTAGACAGAGCCCAGGGCCGTTAGGCCCAAAGGCCACACTTAGCGTGGTCGTGGGCGTTAAGATGGAAAAGGAATCAAAATAGTGATGGGTTGCTAGCCGCATCGCCTATTACCATGATTCAAATCTCGTCCATTCCCTCGATCGGCTCTTACGATCTGCGCGGGAAGAGAAGCAGCTGGTACATTCTACGTTTTTTCTTTTCTCCCAGACCAGCATGGAAGCATTGTAAATGCATTGTAAATATGTAAAATTGAAAGTGTATCTTCGGAACTCTACTCTGAGAGTGACCAGACACGTACTTGGCCGATAAATTTTAACATTGGAAAGTTCTTTTCGATCGCTGCAGTGTTAGGCTCCGATTTTACGAAAAAGTGTGATTCCCTTATATCTCGGAGAGTTGTGAAAATATGATATTCAAAAAAGGCTCAAAAGGCGCGTATTTACGAGCGCTGTAAGTCAGCCTGTATAAAGTTTGATTGAAAAAATGATTTCAATAGAAACTATATTTGTATCTAGTTTTTCGTAATTAGCTACATTATTAAAGAATGTTCTTTAAAAAAACAACCCCTGAAAACTGACAATGATGATATTCAATTCATGATACTGATATCATACAAGGGCACACAGCTGACTACAATATTATTTCTAGTCTAATAGTCTTCAACTCATCCTTATAGACGTATTTATATAAGTATACGTATATAACATCACAACATTTATATAGTGTTTAAAAGTATCAAAGTAGTACGAACGAGTATCTCAAATACGTTTCAGTCTCTATGAGTTTTGTTTCCATGTCCATTATTGATTTGCAAAATACTGGCCGTGATATTCGGTCTGGATTGGTGATATGTTGGCCCATAGTTTGGTCATTAGCTCGCGTAAGAGACGACGCCTGTGTGCAATTTTAAAAAGGTAAATCACGTTACATGTTGTAAGAGGGCACTCAGTATTCAATTCTTGTTAGAAATATATGCAAAAATAGGTGCTTAAAGTTTGACCAAATAATCCAATAAAAACAAGAAGTGTGTATAGGTAAGACAGGTAACGAGCGCGTACATATAGCGAGCGCTTCGTTTTCAAACATTCCTAGATTTTACGCACTCATTTGATAAATTTTTTCTTTGAAATAGGTATTTTTTGACGTTACGTGTGAATTTGATTTATTATGTCCTTAAGTATGACACGTGATTTACTAGTCAATCTTTATATGAACCACTTTGTTATATGAGGACTGAACCTCATCTAAAAATAGTTGTTTATTTTGGTAGACATTTCATAAATATTCA
Organism: Acrobasis consociella; assembly: GCA_963555685.1. NCBI lineage: Eukaryota > Metazoa > Arthropoda > Insecta > Lepidoptera > Pyralidae > Acrobasis > Acrobasis consociella. The sequence continues at coordinate 5,953,902 of OY743106.1, forward strand.
TAATTAGGATAATAAATATAACCGAATTCCGGAACATTTTCTGGGAAAATATTTTTTAACGTGATCAGTTCTAAGAATCCACCTTCAAAGTGCTTTTAGTACTTCCTTGTAATCTTGACTGAGCTCCGGTCTGAACTTCAAATTGTTCTTGAACACGTGTAGGATATCCGTTAAATAAGGAAATTATAAAGAAGTTTCCAACAACTCAAATCAAATACTTTTTCTAAACGTCTAAACAAACATTTCATTAGGAATTTCTATGAAATACAGGCTAAAGACGTCGTAGTCTCTACAAGTCATATAGCGCTCTTAGTAATAGTTTTTCTGCAATAATAAATCTAAAGTCAAGTGACATTATTTTATGACGTTGTATTCTATTAACAGTACCTAAAAATTATTTTTGACCCAGGCAACTTTCTTATTATACTCAAAGATAACTCGAAGTAAACTTAACTTTAACTGTAATTTCTATTCTCAAATAGTCCATTTATTTATTTAATTCAGATTAAATACATTTAAATATTGTGTGTTTTCATAAGTTTTTGTTTTCAAAGTAATACACTCAAACAGGTACAATACATACATATACTTTAAAATATTAGCTAAAAGTGGAATAAAATTTATTTGAGGAAAGATAATTATATAAACACATAAATTTTCTTAAATACTAAAATAAAGATTATAAAACTACTCACTACAATACACTACAAACTAATATTTACAAATAAAATAATTTAGCTAAAATATTTAAAAAATCCGTGAAAAGATTCCTTTAGGGTCGGGTATTGGGTACTTTTACCACCAGGGTGGGCTGTATGCCTGTTTGCCCACGTAGTTGAGTCAAAATATATATTTACTGAGTACTTATAAAATACGATCGCATTAAAATTCATAAACCTCATTATACATCTCGGCCGACTAAAAATATTCATGAAATTCATGCGTATGGTGATTAGATTTGCTATGATGAGAATTAGTGGTTGTTAGGTTGGGTTACTGCATCCAGATAAACTTTTAGTTATAGGATATAACAGAATCTACAAAAAATAGGGCGTGTAAAGTAAGGAGCTTGGCACTCCATGAGATCTGATAGCGTTTTTTACAGGGAAGCAATAAAAATTCGTCTTGGGATTATATTTCGCATGAAAATGTTATGATAGGATTAAAGTTTTCCATAGAGACATAGGAGGAAAGTGCTTGTTGATGTTCTAATATAAAGCCTTCGATTACAATATACATACATACTATCACGTCTTTATCCCTAATGGGGCAGACAGAGCATTTTGGGTCTTGCGGTTCTATGCAGCGCCCAGGGCCGAAAGACCCAAAAGCCACTTTTAGCGTCATGGTGGGCGAGAAGATGGAAAAGCAATCAATACAGTGATGGGTTGCTAGCCGCATCGCCTGTTAACATGATTTGCATTTTTGCCCATTCCCTCGATCAGCTTTTACGATCTGCATGGGAAGAGAAGCAGCTGGTACATTCTAAGTTTTTTTTATTTCTCCCAGACCAGCATGGGAATATTACAATATAAAAACTTTATTTATGGCCATTTCGCATATTGCTATTCCACCGGCATACTTTTTATATAATAGTCTGTTAACGACACTTTCCGAGATAAAAGCGATTTCTCTAAGATTTTAAAGTGCTTTGTTAGGAAGGTTGCGCTCAATTGAATTATGTAACTCGTTCTCGATTTTGTAAAAGGGTGAAATGGAAATGGTAAGAAATTATGGTGTAAATTTTATAGAGCTTTTAGGAGGTTTTTTTATTTTTGAAGTGATTCTAAATAAAGTTGTTTAATTCTACTGGGTATATCAATGACATAAAAATTCAATTTATTTTTTTCTGATTTAAATGAGCGATATAAAATTGCAGCATTTTTATGGACGGTTAATTAAGTACATTGAAAAAAATGGTGATAAAGGCTCCTGGCCTTAAGTCCGCCATTTACATGTATATTGTAATAAAGTTAAATAAATAACGTTATAATTAGTTAGTTGTACCTGATATATTAAAAAATGATCTCCTTTGAGACAGGGTAGCAAATAAATTAAATAACAAAGCGCCATTATGGCATTCGTGGTGTGATCGCAGAGGCATACAGATATTCAACATATCATACCAAAGTCACAAACAAAATCTTACACGACGTGGAAGGGAGAGAAATACCCGTTATATATAGAACCACAGGCTGTAATAGATCACTATAGTATAATGATAATAAAAAACAGTAAAAATTATTGAAAAAATCGACGTTCCCATAAAAAATGCTTGGACGGCTGCACATTTTCTTATGGAAATGCCAGTTTTTTTAAAATTCTTGTCTGTTATATTAATTTAAACTAAAGACACACGAACAGAGTGCCTTCCCCTTAATAGAGGCAGTAAGAAAAGTGCCGATGGACACATTCTTATACTATTGCTTATAAAACTATGTAAATGTAAAATTACTAATTAGTCTAAGATAATAGGCTAGATTGTTATAATAGTAGCGTACTTATTCAATTATTTTTAGTATGTAGGAACGTAAAGAAAGAAAAAAATAATAATTTAAACAGACTATAGTGATCTAGTTCAGTCCGTGTTTCGATTTACGGGTGTCCACATTAATATCCCTAAGAAGTTATTGGCTTGTATTTTCAAACATTTGCAATTATTGTGTTCAACATGCAGAGCGTGTAGCCTTGCAAATCGCAACTGCATGTGGAAGGAAGCAATCACAAAGATAGATTCAAGTCGATTTAGCCCGATAGGAGATTAGGCGTTTTCCTCTTCATGACTTTGTATAACGGGAGCTTGGTCATTTTGATTCGGGTCCGCTAGATGACAATAAATCTAATCGAACACTTTTTTCTAAACGTCAAAACAATTTTTTTTATAAGTTTTGTATGAAATACAAAAGTGCGACGTCATGCTTTTTTGAAGTCAAATAGCGCGCGCATTAGTAATTAGCACGAAAGTCATCTACATACAATTCCATGGTAATTAGTCAATATAAAATCATGTTGAAAAGCGACATGATGTATAAAATGTGACGTTTTATTTTATGAACTATACCGAATACTTTATTTTTGAATCATATTATTATAATATATCCCATTCACAACTTCCGGTTATTTAAAAAAATGTTTTTTTTTTTCAAATAGAGCAGATTTATAAATTGATTTTAGTGTCGTTACAAGAATTTTACTTCCTATATAAAACGGAATAATTTTATATAGTAAGTAAGGCTGCATGCAGAGATTTTATGTTCCAAAAATAATTTTCGATATTTTAGATTTATAGAATCTTATTCTTTAAACATTAAAAAAAAAACACTGCCGCATTCGTGCGGTTACTAATATTTACCGCACTATTTCGAATGTGTGCGTATTGAATAGCATTTCATAAGTAAAAGTCAGTGTGGTCAATAGCACTCTCCGAGCTAATGTGTCGACAATAAATTTTAAGGTTCTAAAGTATTTGGGAGGGGTTAGTAGGTTTCAGTATCCTTTAAACTAAGTAAAAGTATTTTGATACAGTAAACTTGCAGGAACATTTAAGAAGGGCAAGAATCGTGAGTTTGGAATGAAGATTGTTGTAAAAAACCACGGATAAAATGGTCGTCGAACAGTTAGCATGTCACAATATTGATACTGTTCTTTAGTTAGGTAGAGAAACGGCTTGAAAGTGCACACTTTTAAGAGGGCTCTCTGAGCTCTTTCGAGTTTTATTAGGGCTTTTTTACAGGCAAATGCCCATGACGTAATGCATTAAGTTAATAGGGACTGTCCTAAAGCAAAATACGTCATTTTGACAGTGTTTGGGGAAGCTACGTGACGTTTACGTTTAAATATGTAGATATTTTGCGGTCTTTATTAGCAGTGAAATTGAGATGTAATCAGAAGCTATGATTTTTTTAATTTTTTTTTTGATTAACCTTTATTGTCCCACTGCTGGGCAAAGGTCTCCCCCATATCCTTCCACTTATCCCGATTTTTTTAAATTATAATTCTTAAATTTAATAGAATCGGAGGGGATTAGAGAAGGACAGGGAGATTTGTCAGTAGTGGGGTGGGAATGGGCATCGATATGATGATGATGGTGATGATGATGATGTCCTCCCAGACGTATTCGTCGACGGCGACACCCTTAGCTCGTCTTCGCCTGGGCTCTTGCATGAGCGCGAGCATGACTCGCAAAACCAAATTTTGTTTTGAAGGTCCTACTGCAAGAAGCGCAGTAAAGAGCATCGATATAATGTTTGTGTGAACTTAGGTTATAGATGAAAAAGTTAATAAGCTAAGTTTTTTAAAATTAATTGTGAGCAGGTTGCGATGAGGCCAGTCTGAAACGATATCAAGGCCATATTATGGGCTTTCGTATGTTTGGTCCCAAGTGTTGGAAGAGAAGAGCAGGGCAGTATCATAGGCATATGAGAATTTTGAGTTGGGAACATGTAGAGTAAAGAGATCAGAATCATATGATAAACTAGTAATACAAATGTGTCTATATTAATTATATATCCAAAAAAAATTTGAGGCGATAAAGACATAGTAATAGAGTAAGAATTAAATGACAAAAATAAGTCTTTACACTGTAATCTCCAGAAATACTGGACTGAAACTTTCTTAGGCAACATATGGGATATAATTGATTTTTAAAAAATGACCAGCTAAACAAAACGAAACATTTTTGTCTATCCAAATGAAGTCGCAGGTTCAGCTAGTTTTAAAACATTTTCAGAGTGATAACAAAATGTTACTTATTTACATAGGTATGTATGCCACTGATTCATAATCGGAGATCAAGTACCTGACATCTATAGTTTATCACTGAATAGTTTTAGGCACAGAATCCGTCAACTACTATCTTAAACTTTCAATGTATCATTAAATTCTTATTTTTTGTATTATTATTGTATAAAATGTATATTGTTAACATTAGTATTTGTTTTATATGTCCAAAGCTTTATTATTTTATCAATTTATATAATGTTTTCTTGTCAGTAAATAATGTTTATCATGCTGTGCGCACTATTATTTGGTTTTGCAACTAGTCATGTTTCTATTGTATAATGTATTCTGTTAAGATTTTTGTGTTTTGTGTTTTGTGTGCCAATAAATAAAATAAAAATAAAAAAAGATCAATGATTATCATTTGATAAGACAGTATGATCCTAGAAAATGTAATTTAAAAATAGTGGGACCATAACTTTCAGAATCCAGTCAGGCGAGCCCCGTTAACTTCAGACTAAGACCCTATTAAGACGACGGTCTCCACACAAAGACATGCATTAGCAGTGAACTGAGATGAAGGCTTTTAGGTCCTATTATTTTTATATTCAATTTTATAGGAAATTTTTCCATTAATGGTATATTGATGGTGATGTGCGAGTTACCAATTTTTGGAATCGAGTTGACTCGAGTCATTTGGTATGGTATTCGGATCCTTACTAGAGTCCAGGATTCGAGCCTGGAATCTAGACAGTATTCTAGTCTGGACTTGAATCCAGGGGCTCAAGTCAGCCAGACTCGAATCCAATGAAGTCTACAGTAGAAATCGGGTCTGAATCGAGTAACGCCGTATTCGGCACATCCCTACACTGATTATACCGCCTAGTATTATATTGGGCGGTATATACCTAAAGGCCACATTTAGCGTAATGGGGGGCGTGAAGATAGAAAAATGCTAACAACTTCCTCTAATGATTAATCATTGAACAAACATTAATATTCTCGTCCATTCTTTCTATCAGCGATTAAGAATGTGATGTTCAAAACAAACATAGTAGATTAATAAAACAAACGTCAATCTTTGATTAAACTAAATGCTTTTAACCAAAATGGAAATCCCTAATTTATGTCTTTCGATATACTTATCTAAATAAATTTGCATCCGATCTGCCACCTTTTCTGCTCAAAGGTGAGCTTGTAGACAATGCTTAGCATTAATTTATACCTTTTGTACTTTAATCTGAAGATTTTAAGTGCAATAAATTAAAAAAGGTATAAATACGTATGGTCTAATAATTTTCCCATATAAGATGAGCTCAATATTTGTTATAGACGATTCATATCAGCACTGATTTTTAAGTTTGCTAACACTGTATAAGGCTGTACCACTCCCTTAACCTGATAAGCTGACAAGCTTTGTGTTTCGAGTGACCATTTCCCATGTGCCAGTAACAATGGTACCACTGTAGCAAGGTCTCAGTGGTCCAATAGATTTTAATCATGTAATTTTATGTGAATCTAAACATGTTTAGTTTTAGTGTTATTACTGTTTTGTTGTTTTATTCTGTGTCTATTTTTGCATCAAAAAATGTTGAAGGGTGAGTTTAGATGTTACTTTAAAGATTATTTTAACTGATTTTATAAAGAGATATTATCCTCGTGTTCGTTCGTCTTAAAAGCAAAGTCTGGCAGATGCCCGAGTGCGTAGAATTTCCAATCCCATTATCGTTTGATGTATACTTTCTTTTGATGGATCGTTACTGTAAGGAACATTATGAAGTTTACGAGTAAAATTGAAATGTTTAACCTGTTAACTTAGTTTTGATGTTGTTTGCAGATCTCAACCAACGCTCCAAAAAACGGTAGAAGCACTATTTACAGAGAGATCTCAAGTCATTTACCCCGGGGCGTGCAAATTATTCAGATCTTCGCTTCGTCAGTCGAAAATGTGTAAAAGAAATCCTGGACTAGCTGAAGTTTTAGAAGTAGCAAAAAACCAGGCTATAAACGCCTGTGAAGAGACCTTTCAATATGACAGATGGAACTGTTCTTTAGTTTTCAACAACAAGCCCAGAAGGAGCATTTTTAATAAAATTTACAGAGAAACAGCGTTTGTAAATGCATTGCTCGCAGCTTCAATCACGCATGCTGTAGCCAAGGCATGCGCTTCCGGCGACCTGACTAGATGTTCGTGTGTAGGAGTTTACGGGAAGAACTCATCATTCAAAGTGGGTGGATGTGGCGATGACTTCAAACAGGGCAAAAGAGTCGCTCGGAACTTTCTAGAAATAAACAGAGCTGGCAACGACCAAATTGCTGAAATTTTAAAACAAGATGTCATGGTAGGCGTAGACGCTATGGCAGAGCAAATGAGAGAGGTTTGCAAATGTCATGGGTTTTCTGGATCCTGCACCACGAAAACCTGTTGGAAGCGATTGGGTCCTTTTAGTTCTGTTATGGGGTTATTGAAGAAGCAATTTCACCACGCTGTTAAGCAGAAAATTATGAATTACACCACGAAGAGAGCGATAGCGCCAAGGGTGAGGAAAAAGATGAAGATTGACAGGAAAAGCCTGGTGTATTTACATAAGACGCCGAATCTTTGTGCCGGTACAAAGGGGAGGGTGTGTAAGGATAGGAACAACTGTGCTACTTTATGTTGTGGGAGAGGATATGTTACAAGTCAGAAGGCAGTAACCTTTAGGTGCAAGTGCAAGATGGTGAACTGCTGTTTTGTGCAATGTGATACGTGTGTTCAGGACGTGGATGTATATACTTGTAAATGAACGGTAGGCATTTATCGTATACTATATGGATGAAATACTTTTACGAACGCTTTTGGATGTAGAATGGTTCGATAGAGTACTTATGCCATACCATGGAGACTTTATGCGCAGGACTTTTTGTTTAAAACTTATTTTCCGACTAGAAATAAACATTATACTTACATAATTGTATTACAAAAATAATAATATTCGAACCATTATGAGGCGTACTTACACCTTATAGGGTTTATTTATGCCTTTTTTACTATGTTTATATGTTTTATCCTACTAATATTAAAAGAAATTATACTTTTAATTCTAGTATATCTATTTAAAGATAATAAGTATCTTATTACTTGGTCTTGGTACTAAAGTTTTGTTTCATAATTACCAGACAGTACTGTTATTTGTATAGTGATTTTAAGGTCAGGTTTAACGCATGTTTGTAGAAGATAAGACTGACTGGTATGTGACTGCCTAACATAAGGGAGTGTCATGCAGATTGTGGCTGTGATAAGCTAAGTCGGAAGGGTGGGTCCAGAGAAAACATTGGGAAAATGGTTATTGTCGTGTTCATTAAAGTTTTCTTTTCTTGCTTAATTTAGTGAGTTGTAAATAAAATTAAAAAGGAAACTGTTTTTTTGTAAATGTAAATTTTTTATGCCATACAAAAACCACGAAGGTAACTAACAATCAATTAGGTGGACGAATTAAACTTAGGTACTTGTATGATTTTGAGACGCTATTCCGTACATAATTCTGAACATATTTCATGTATTGTATGTATACCAAAATACATAATAAATAGTATTTCATAAAAATGAGCAATCACATGGTGTTGTTTCTATAAATATTTTCGTATTTCGATATAGTTTCACTATTTTATAAAGACACCTTTTGGAGGTTGTTGATACCAATTTAGCTCCTGGCCATTGAATTTCATAGAATTTTAAATTTTGATAGACTTTTTATAATTTTGTATGTTCGAATATGTCACTTGCTTGTTGGATGTCAACTAAAAGATAAATTTTAAATAAATTCTCGGTGCTCTTTTTTAGGAATCTAATGTGAAAATAAATACATTATGAGGATCCTACACGTTACTTCAATTAACGCTACTCTGCATCACGGTACCTACCTACAGTATCCATTCATGATGCAGAGTACATTCTGAACGGATTTAAAAACACTTATTTACTTTTTTATTTGAACGTGACCCAGTGTTGATGGTAGTGATATTCATATATAGATCCAGTGTCCTTTAAAATAAATTGTTTATTTGTGGTTTAATTTCTGCATTAATTAAAAAGGATTTGATGGCTCTTTAAATCATTAAAAAAATTTGGTGAGACCTAAAACAAGTACTTTTAGTTGTTCGATGTACATTCCTCCATAATCCGTTGCTACTATATATATATTGCTATATAAGGTATAACAAAATATACTGACATTAATGTAGAGTGAATTCAGAACATGATACTGATTAACATTCCCGAGGAACACTTATCGGAATATAAAAAGTAATTTTTTGCCTCCCATACAAGTTGACCAATGAGCTGATCCGAGTTTGTATGGAAATTAAAAAAATATTTTTAATTTTTCGGCATAGGTAAGTATGTTCCTTGGGGAAACTTGTTCAGTATCACGGACTGAATTCACCCTTAAAATACCTAGTTTCAATATATTTTGTTAGACCTTATACCTATAATAAAGCAAGAATTTAATACTTATCAAAGACTTAAATTCTTGGCAAAGATAAAATTAATTGACAGCCATCTTTTATGCCTTACAAAGTTGTAAGTTACTGAGTAGGTAAATTTATAGGTACATCGATTTATTTTAAAATTAATAGATAATTGATTAATTCATTATTTTAAAAATGTTAATAAGTCTATCACAATAAGCTAAGTAGTAAAAACATTGCTATAGAAGAGCCGGTGAGCCGACTTTATTATTTAGATTCCGTATAATGTGAGTTTTGTGGTCAGCGCCATCTTTGTATTTTTGCACGAACAAAAGTGTCAGTATAAGTTGCTTATTACGGGTTCGTACTCTCAAAATCAGCTGCGTGCTGGAAACCACTACGTTCTAAAGCATTATTTGTGAATGGCTGATGATAATGTCGAACTAAAGATGTCTCTGTGTGCATAATTTTATATTAGGTAGGTACCAATTATGTAGGTAAGTACCTATTTAATGAGCGATTATCTTTGGCTATTCAATTTAAAAAACATATATCCCAATGGCTAAGTTTCGAATAAATTGTTCTAGTATAATTTATAGTTCTGGCCTTTTAATTGAAATTTTTGTTAACCCGAAATTCCCATTCGTGACAAATTTTTTCTTCACTCGACATTTAATATAACAACTTTTTGTCTATAACTTATGTTTTAATTAATACAATATACGAATTTACATACCTATAGCATAAATTTTCTCTAGTTTTAACGACTCATCAAATAGGTAAGTGATGACGATCTCTGTGGTCTAACACTTTAAAAAAATCTAGGTCTGTGGGTCTATTGGTTATCATGCCAGGATGTCACATCGGAGGTCGCGGGTGCAATTCCCGGTCTGGTCACGATTAAAAATAATCTTTTTCAGATTGACCTGGGTCTTGGACGTTGTTCTATATGTATATGTATTTGTTATAAATATAGTATCGTTGAGTTAGTATCCCATAACAAAAGTCTCGAACTTACTTTGGGGCTAGCTCAATCTGTGTAATTTGTCTGTATATACATATTAATTAACTTATTATTCATTTATGTGTGATCAAAAACTTCTCGTCTAGTCTGGAGTAGAGTATGATGAATAATGAGGTCTAAAAGTTATTATTAGACCTAGATATTGATGCAAGTAGGAAGTCACTGCCTGTGATTCATTTAAAAAAGTTAATTTGTAGGTATTTAATAAAAAATAGGCTATGTTTTTTTTATTTAAGTATACAAAGACCTAGTCTCTGTGTAAATAAAAAAAGATTTTTTACACAATAGTAGATGTTCTAAATAGGGACGTGTGAAAATAACAAGAGGCCTTTGCCCAGCAGTGGGACACAACAAAATGTTAAGAAAAGTAAAAGATACTTTTAGACACCTTTTTGCATTTTGCAAGGCAGTCAGAAGGCGTCAGAATTTGCTATACAACGTGGAAGAGTCATACCCCGGGCTATACTATATCACTATAGTATAATAATAATTCAATAACAGCAAAAAACAAAACAAAAAATTCGACATTCCCATACTAATTGCCCGGGCGACTGCACACTATCGTAAGTAAACGCAGATTTATTTTTATTTTTTGACTGTTATTTTTTTTATTGTAGTCCGTGGTTCGATTTATTACCGATATATCACTTTAAAAAAAATTCGCATTTAGAAAAAAGTAGTCAGTGTATTCCAAATTATAAGACCGGCATTAAAAAAAAAAAGATTTTTAATAGTTACTTAATCGTGATATTGTTTCTGTGTTGGATCCAAATCCCACCAAGCTTATGGATAACCCTCGAGAATGTCCAACGTTCATTGCTGATAAAAATAAGTGTGTGTTAATATCGACGGCACAAAACAAAGAGACTACAGAAAGAAGTATATAAGTACTTATTACTATTTTACGTACATTTAAGGTGAGCACCATATTCTAATGAGTACTTACACTTTTTTTTTATTTATAACCCACGACAAAAGAGGGGTGTCACGAGTTTGACGCTAATGTCGGTCTATCTGTTTGTCTATGTGTCTGTGGCATTGTAGCGCGTAAAATACACTAGCTATATGTATAATTTGGTGCTACGCTACCCTTCTATTACTAATAACCAAATCTTGTGAGAAATTGAGGGATAACACCAACCCCACATATTATTATGTCAGAGTGATCATACTGTCAAATCTAAGTAAACGTTGAATGAGAGCAACAAATAAAATTATTACTTACTGTGAATGGTATCAGTAATTGAATATTTCTACCTACCAGACTTGTAGATACTCGTAGATAAAAAGTAAACTTCACGAAGCTTGTGTAAAAAAAATATTTTGTGTTACAAATACTTTTGATGTAATATTGCCATATCCTATGCCTATACCACTCAAAGTTGCTATTTGTTTGTGCTATCCAAATGCCCATTATATACTTAAACATAGACAATTTCTTCAAAAATAACCACAACATCCGCAAGATTTTTGAAAACCGTTTAAGATAGGAAGGAAAAGAAATAGTAATTTCTTTAATTCACGATTCACTAACTATGACAAAAGTATATAAGTGTTAAGAATTCTTTATGAGAACGGTCGCATAATATATTAATGCCAAATCGTCAAAACACAGCAATGAACGATGATAAAAATAAGAAAGAAAAGTACAATGCTGTAAACGAAGGGCATATATAAAGAGATTGATGAGTGCCAAAGGAAGCTAAAGAGAACACAAAAATAAGTACATAAATTCTATTTCTGTACTATTTTTATTGTGACGACAGGCACCGATTCGTAAACGATCGTACACGACGCGCGGCAGCGGGAGCGAACGAGTGAATTTCACCTTTATACCAACCTTCTCATAATATTTGAAATGTCACGTCTTACCATAGTATACAGGAGGATTCAAGTGTTATTTGTTTATTAAAACATTATTCTTCTATAATAAAAATTGACTATAGTTGGCGGGCTTAACGCTGAAAGCGTTTTTTCCCAGATTGAAATTTGCATTTGAGGTATTCACGAGAATTTGTATTACTATAACAACGGCTAAAGTTAAATTTTATTTAACAATGGAAGTCGGGAGGAATTCCTCCCAGTGACAGCGTAGGGGTTTAAGTACCCGTATCGTAGCTCATTATTAATTTCATCAGGGCGTTCTCAGTTGCATTTTCTTTTTCGGAACTTTGGGTGTCTTCAAAAGTTTAAAGTGCTCTCAAGACGAATCATACGAGCCCAAACTCAATGGAGTTCCATCATGTCGTTACAGAGTTCTTATGACCACCTTCCGGCTCCATCATCATATCAGCTCCATGTCATTATAATATTGCGTTGTCACGCGATAAGCAAAATTTCAGTTCAATCTGAAATCGGGAAGTTGTCAAATTTAAGATTTAATTACCTACAGACAAAAAGACAGACAGACAGACAGAAAATGGGACAAGTGAAACTAAATAAAACTTGTAACAAAAAAAACTTCTATCTTAGGAACAAAAGTATTTTCCACACAGCAACAAACAGCGAATCTAACAACATAACAGGCCAGCTACCATTTCAATAATTATTTCATTAGTATCTATCTGATTATTGACTTGCCTGTAAAAGAATTTACATAAATTACTAGAAATATGCAGATAGCCAGTCGTCCTGTGCGTGTTGAGTTGCATGGATGCAGCATGCAAGGGGCAGGAAATATTGCCTGCATACTATGATCTCGGTATCTTGGAGCATGGATCTATAGGGATTTGGACTGGGTAAAAATATATTATTTTATTTGGTACAATTTTGACATTTTTAAAATAAAATTTTAATTATGTCGTAACAAACAATGTGTTCTCTATTCACATATTCACTTAAATATTAATTTATTAATTGTGATTTGACGTCCTTTGAGAAAATGCTGCAGTTACACCTTCTTTTGCACTAGCGCTTTGGAAGCGGTAGTCCTGTCCAATCAAAGACCTGTATGTAAATTAAACAAGCAATAAATGATTGATTGAGGATAGTAAACTTAGCTGTAAGTAACCATTTGACGTCAACAATTGTACAACAAAACAAAGTGACGATTATTAAGAGATATTATAAATACCCTATGATATAAACATATATTTGATTTTGACTTTAACTATGAGTGTATCAATGGTCTATCAACTAGATTATCAAAAATAAAGGACCCATATTTTTTCGTTAAGCAAAGTTGTAAAAATTCACAAATTTACAGCGCTTCGAAGATTCGGAGTGGGGGCGATGTACGTCACCTTTGGTTAAAAATCGTAGTTGATCGCGATGTCACGCGAAATGTAAATGCCTGTATCTTCGTAAAACAAACTAATCAAAGAAAAGAAAAAAATACATATACTATACTTTTTAATAATATATTTAATAAGCCAAAAAATGTTTAGTCTACAATAGTCTACATGATCTACATGCAAATGCTGGATTCATGAAAACCTCAAACCGTTACGACTATTCACATATTAAATAATTACCACGTCTATATTCCGAACGGGGTAGACGGAAGCCGTAGGACAGACCGCATTGGGCATAATGGTGGGTGTGAAAAGGGAATGAAAATAGTGATGGGTTAGAGTCAATAGAAAAAGGATGAAAATATATCAAACCAAACTTTATCATGATTTTTGATGCTCAATTTTTATTGATACTGATCAGAATAACTTCTTTGTTAACTAGATGTTTGATGCTAAGTAGCTCAGTTGGAACTTTGGAAGAATAGTCGTGTGTATTGTTGTATAAGTATATATTTTAACTGTCATGCAATATGACAATTAGGTTACTCTTCAGTTTTTTTTTTCTACCTAAGAAACTGTGGTTTCCATTTTACTTAAAAAAATTAGAGGGGAACAGAACAAGACATTGTACAGTTGATAAGTTTTTTCTTTTATCAAAAAGCAAGTGAAAAGAAAGCAATGTTTTATCTAGTTAGTAAAATAAAGAAGTCAGTGTCTTAGAGTTACGCGCAAATTAGTAGGTTATAATAATATTATTCATATATACTTAAGAGGAAATCTGTTGACGTTCATAAGAGATCGGAGTGTCGACTGTCACAATTTCCTCTTTAAATAGGTTCTTTTATACATTTATTTTCTTAATAGTTTTACATCAATAAACCCAAATAAAAACTGAAAGAGTACATAAAAAATGAAACAAATATAAAGTCTGGGGACTTTATATTAACAGCTTTAAGTAACCAATAATAATCACTAAACTAATGACTAACACGGCCACACTATATTGCTAGTGTAAAGGCGCTCTACACGATTATTATAACGCCTATAATTGACCCATAAACCATTAATTCCGACCACAGAATTGCGGTTTGTTTTCGATGCCAACTCACATAATTACGAGGGTATTATTAAAGAAAATAGTCGAAAAAACGGCAGCGTCGAGATTTATTTATTTATTGACCCTGCAGCGATGTTTGACCGCACTATGTGTAAACTCGATGCTTAGTCACTCGTTTTTTTCACCTTTTTGAGATTCTTGTAGAACTATAGAATTTATGATGACGCTGTAATCGTTTATGTCAGGGTATTACTACTATTAGTCTTTTTTTATACCAACCTTTAATACCGTATTTACATATGCGTGTTCCCTATTTGCCTTGCGATTCGCACGAGTGCGTAAATGCGACATGGGAGTTCCACAGAATTGATATAAGATATTATATACTTATAAAACGAAAACTACTAGGGTCCGAGCTATATTTTAGCTTTGTGGAGCGTGTTGAGCAGTCGGCTGCGGGGGCCTGGCCGCCTCGACAAGGCGAGAAAGGGGAGAGGTGCGAGGACGGGGAACGTAATACTAATGTAATACTTATATTTATTTTGTGGCTGCATTAAAGTGACAGTCCACTGCTCATCCGTTATGGGTAGGATTTGCCTATAAATATCGAGTGCTGAAACTGGTCGTAGTAGATGGTTTTGGTATACATCACCAACTAGATGGCTGACCAGCCAGTTGCCAGTTCCCTGTTACCTGTACCTGTATATACATATGAGTTTGAAGTTTAATCGATATATTTTTGTTGTGACTATGTTAATAAATGACTTTGTATATCATGAATGAGAATGGATTACACTTTGTGTTATACTGTCAAAAAAATATTTTTATGTGAACAAAACGCTTTTTTTATGTGAAAAATATTCATATATCCATATCATTCAGCCAGGGTTCCGCAGTTATTCAGCGTACCTTCTGCCAGGAACAATGTCGATCATAATAATCCTATGATAAGAATTTGTGAATTATACAATAAAATTAGTACTAATGTCCAACTAGATTTATTTGCTGATGGTTTATCAAAATTTAAAAACTCTGTTTTTCAATACAATTAGTAAGTAGTAGGTATAGTATACTGTAATTAATCTTAGACTTTTTTTTCCTTATTATTGTTCTGTTTGAATTGTTTGCTGCATGTATATTCTCTATAATGTCGTGTACAAACTGTTGTAGGATCTCAGAATTATATTGACTATAGAAATGTACTATATATTAGGCACATTCTGATATCTGTGATTGTACCTTAATAAATAAATAAAAATATCAGGAATTCAGAATAGTAAAATTAAATTCGAGTTCCGATAGTAAACACGTTCGTAGCTGACGAGACAATACCAATAAAAATTATGTTATTCTGACCAATTACTGACCATTAAACAAAGCTTTATAGCTAATGTAATCCTTAGTCAACATTAAGTTAATATCAGGCATTTTATTAGAATTCCGTTCTTTAAAATATTTAATATTTTATGCATTAAAATACCTTAAACAATCGTTGATGGCTTTGTGCAATAATGTAGAGTGGAATCATTGTTGTAGTATAAACATACAGACAAATTTACATTGCGCACCCGTATAGTTTATTAGTTTAGTGTTAACAAAAAGTATTATTAGTTTTCCTTACTTACACACACATTTAACATAAAGTATCGTTACAAAACTGTCAGCGTTTTCGTTATTTAGAATATCTACCTTAAAATAATATCGTACCTTATTGTAGGTATACTTCCTTTATTAAAAAATAAAAAAGAAGCAATGTAGTGTTACTTTCCAGTAAGGATCCATGGGTGCGTCATTCAGATTCGCGCTTGGTCTATTTAATTCTTGAATTGTAGAGTTTCAGTTTAGATTAAGACGATTTTAGGAGGAATCAGGAATTCTAGGAATCAGGGTCGGTGTTTGCATCATTATTTTTTACAATCATTTAGTTTGGAATTTAATTTACGAAGATGGTCTGGGTATCAGTTTAGTTTAGTTAAGTTAGTTTAGTTAAAATCTTTATTGCACCAAAACATACAGTAACAGAGTAATAGATACATAAAACAGATGTCAAAAGGCGGCCTTATCGCAACTGCAATCTCTTCCAGGCAACCGAGGTACTTGGAGGTATCAGGTAACCAACATGTAAATTTTACTTCGTATGAAGATAAGCATTGCCATCCAACGTGGAAATGCTGCCATCCTCCTTATCACTATTCCGCAGCTGTAGGATGTGGGAGATATTTTTATATATTATAAGTTTTTTTATTAATAATGTAGGTATATAACCAATAAATATATTTAGCATTTAAGTTGCAATTTTTTTAATTTTAGTTAATTTTAGTCTAGTATTATATTTTAAGTTAATGTATTTTTTCTTATCCCTTTATCACTTACTATCACATTTAACCCCTCCTCCCATCGCTGTGACGTATAACGTATCATGTAGTCCCTAACCTGTGGCCAGGCTAAGCATTTTATTACAAAAGAGTAAGAACTAATTTACTCTTTATAGCTTTTATACTTGTCTTAAAGTCTTTAAAGTCATTCGTATTACCATGATATAATTTTTTAATTAAACCATTAGTGGTAATCGTAATAGTAATCATACCGAGAGCCCGCTGTATCTGCGCCTCTGACGGAAATCAACCGTCACTATTAATTATTAATGTTTGCTTACCTCGATGAAGATGTCGATACGAAGCATGAAGACGTAAACGCCTTGCTTTTTGTTTTGTCAGTCTGTCTGTAGCGAGGGAAAATAAAGTAGGACAGATGCGACGCTCTATTTCTTATGGAGGGTGGATTTCAGGCAGGCGACGGCCGTAAAACTATAAATAAATATATACTGACAAATAACACAGATTGAACCAGCCCTAAAGTGAGTTTAAGACTTGTGTTATGGGATACTAACTCCATGATACTATATTTAATAACAAATACATATAGAGATAAACATCCAAGACCGTCAAACTGAAAAAGATCATTTTCTATTTTGGCTTGAACGGGAATCTAACCCGGGACCTCCGGTATGACAGCATACAATGGTGACCACTAGACCACAGAGGTCGTCAGAACAATAGCCAAATCGTTTAAATTTGTCGATAATTTATTTGCAATTTCGGTACATCATATTTGGAGAAGAAAAATCAGTAAAACGCACCCCAGGCAGCACAGCTGAAGATAAAACCAAAGAATGTGCGAAAAGGACGAATTTCATCAAGTTCCGAAATTTAGCTTATGAACTGCTAAAGAAGATACTATCAAATACCAGAAATCTCCATCAGTTAGGTATGTCTATAGCCACAAGGCATCTACTGCGCTACATAGACCTCCCCTAAGTATTTTCAAAATAACTGATCTAAGTTTCCAGTGATTGGTGGAGTCGCCTAATCACATTGTAGGTCGACAATGAAAGAAAATAACCGGCCAAATGCGATTCGGACTTGCGCACGAAGGGTTCCCTACCATTATCTATAAAAATCACGTTGGTGCACGTGGTGCCTCACTTAAATATTTATTTTATTCTTGTTTTAGTATTTGTTGTTATAGCGGCAACATAAATACATTATCTGTAAATTTTAACTGCCTAACTATCACGGTTCAAGAGATACAGCCTAGTGACTAACAGATGGACAGACAGACGAATAGCGGAGTTTTAGTAATAAGGTCCCGTTATTACCCTTTGGAAACAAAAATCTAGAAAGGGTATGCATAAGGTATTATTTTCTACAAGTGAACCTTCTGCGACCTTCCTTAATTTCATGGTTGCGAGGCCACTAATTAATTATGTTAAATAATGCGATATTATGCATATCCCATCACACGCGTCGCTGCACCAGGAATCTGACTCGATTTTTGTGTTTTGTTGGTCATCCGATAGCGCTGGATAATACGGCGAATGGATATTCTCTGTTTGGGTTTTATTCAATCTTATCGGTCGATAGGTGTTGGATTTAAGCAATATTTTCATTTATAGTCATTGTGGAGATTTATGAGCTTGCTTAGCTTGAGAAGCTCTCTATGGCCTGGCGGAAGACGCTTTACGCTTACGCAACTTAATTTTCCGGGCTCCAGTGCTGCCTCCATTTGAAAAAATAACTTTAAAGAAAACGGAGATATCATTTAAAATTGTGTCTTGATCAAGCCCTAGATAACCCTTCAAACTATTTTATGAACTACTGTTTACAGTTTAAAGTGAGAACGTGAAGCTTTTCTACGCACATTTGCGAAAAACGGCCACTTTTGGCAAATGTGCGTAGAAAAGCTTTACGTTCTCAGTTACCATTTTTCATCAAACATAGCTAAGAACTTTCTTTCACAAGAAAATAATCTCATCGAAATTGGTCCATTCGTTTGAGTCCTACGATGATGCCAGAGACAGACAGACAGATGTTAGCATCAATTTATAACAGCCTCCATTTTTTTAGGGGTTAGGAAATTAAAGCCTATATGCTCCAAGCTAGGTTTAGTTTAATCTATTGTTGAAATCCGAGTAGGTAAAAACCAATTGTTTTCTCTTTTCTAATGGCCTACACTTCTAATATATTTTTCAAATTTACCTAGGGTAAAATTGCGTCTAACATAATTTAATGTCTACTGTTTTATTTTAGGTGTGATGATGATATGATAATAACTATATTATCCATCCTATAATTACGTAAGTAAGTACATCGTAATTTTTTTAAAGTTTTTAAAGGTTATATTTTATATTGCAAAAGTATATGTAAATCGATAGGTTAAATTGAACTTACATAATTTCCTAATTTATAGAAGCATAGGTATTAAGTACATATTTAGTTTATAAAGCATTTATAATCTTATCTATTGTTGAAATCCGAGTAGGTAAAAACCAATTGTTTTCTCTTTTCTAATGGCCTACACTTCTAATATATTTTTCAAATTTACCTAGGGTAAAATTGCGTCTAACATAATTTAATGTCTACTGTTTTATTTTAGGTGTGATGATGATATGATAATAACTATATTATCTATCCTATAATTACGTAAGTAAGTACATCGTAATTTTTTTAAAGTTTTTAAAGGTTATATTTTATATTGCAAAAGTATATGTAAATCGATAGGTTAAATTAAACTTACATAATTTCCTAATTTATAGAAGCATAGGTATTAAGTACATATTTAGTTTATAAAGCATTTATAATCTTATCAACTACAATTATATCCTATTGTTTACTTAAAATTGATACTTTTATCATTATCTAATCTTGCGGCAACTTTAACCCTAAAATAATCCCATTGAGAAAAATTCTTTGAATCATTTGCCTCAAGACTCATTTCACGTCTCACTGACTCCAGTATCCATTGCTACTTAAGCAAAGCCTCTCGCAATGTGTGAGGTTTAAACGACCATCGTCCTAATTATGTATACTTGCATCCTACATTGTTATTTTCAACTAAATACTCGACGATGAAAAGAAATTTGTTTTTAATCCCTTGGACCTTGTTGATGCTTATTGTCAAGTAGCTGTGCGTCAAAAAGAGTTATTTTTCCATTGAGTGACTACCAAAAGTAAATGTGCTCAATTACGTATTCGTTTTTTGGGATTATTAAGGCGGTAATATGCCTCCGTTTCTCGGTATGCTTTTGGGTGGTAAATTACCTGTTACGTTTTGTGAAAGTTATTTTATTTGTTAAGTAATGTTGTTACAGAAATGATACTTCTGGCTATATAATTGTGTATTGCGTTTTTAAAGACTTGCGTATAAAGTTATAAATAAATGAATAAAACAAATGTAAGTACATTTGTTTTATTCATTTATTTTTACTTTATTCACCCAAACAAACAAGACCATCATATCTAAAGATTACATTCCTAAATGATTGAGTCTTACTTAACTATATACTACTAACTTATTTAAAAACAGTGATTTCAATGTCATTGTAATTAATATAAATATGTAGGCATAAGTTATTTTATAAGTAAATAGCTGTACCCGTGGGCTTTGCTCCCCGTGGGAATTCCGGGATAAAGAGCACCCTATGTCCTTCCCCGAGTCCCAAACTATATCCATATCAAATTTCATCCAAATCAGTTCAGTAGTTTAAGCGTGAAGAGGTAACAAACAAATATACAAACTCACTTTCGCATTCATAATATTAGTAGGATAGGATATTAGGATATTGCATGTCTTGTGTTTAAATACCTAAAAGAGTTCGACCGTCGATCGATTCAGCTGTTTGCAGTAGTGCCATTTTTGAAACGCGGAGTCATCTAAACGAATAGTTTTTCCATACAACTTAAAATACAAAATAATCGTTACATTAGTGACTCCGCGTCTGAAAAATGGCACCACATGTAGTGCAGCGAAAAGTTAGTCGCCTCTCCTGATAATTACGCTGTTGATGATCATCTAAATAGATAGAAACCTGATTGACCTTTCTAACTATTTAACCTAAGTAAACCGTTTACATTTTTTATAATTAATGTATGTTGCGTTACTTTTACAATAATCCTGAACTATTTAAAATACTTGCTCTGAGACGGGAATATAAAAGAGATTACATGAACATCACAAGTTGTGGATGATCCAAGTGTCCACTTACCTGCCTCTTGAATGTCCTTAAATCCCATGACAATAGTAAATCTATTGTTTGTTGCCCTTGGGTGTTTGACGAAGTACAGTTATACTTGTTTTTGGAGTCATTGGCACGTGTGATCTACGGACAAAGACATTGCGTTTAGTTTTTTTTTTGAAGATTGTTCTGGGGGATATTTGAGTTTTTAAGATTAAGATAAAGATAATTTATTTGCCAAACATGTGCTACAAGATATTAAGTACATTCAGTTTCGTCCACTACTACCTACATTTGCGCACCAGTGGTCCACTACCACATGTGCATATGTAGTCAGAAACCTATAACATTCGCGTAGACTTACGAGTCAAACCTAATGTCAGGAAAAATGTGACTATTTTAAATGCCCATTTTGTCTACGACACTGAAAATCTTTACTCAAGAAGCATAAAGCGAAACATAAAACATAATTCTTGACCTACCATATTAGTTGTTAAATAAAAAAAGATAAGTTGTATCATGGAATGATTGTCCCCCTTGACAACTTTGCTGTCCGTAAATTAAGAACCGTAGTTTTTCATTCATTTATTTATTATGTAAAATTATTTTTGTTCAGATAATGAACTTGTTACAATAGTTTCAGTATATATTGGTAGATTTTGGTAGACCTCTCACGAGTATTTGATATTGATTATGCTCTTTGCAAAAATAATACAATTTGCAATAAAAAACCATTTTTCTTATTAATTACAGCGGTTTATTAAGCGAGCGTGTGTAAAAAACTATTAGTTTAAGAGCTCTTAATTAACTATTCTCCCATACGTTTTTAAATCTTTAAATTAATACTATCGACTTACTGTGCAATTAATAAGCAAGTTTACACGTCATTATTTCCAACGCCTCGAGATCGTATCGTTTTCGTACGAAAAGGTGATGATACGGTTTAAGTAAGGAATACATATACTTTATCACGTCTTTATACGTACCTGACGAGGCAGACAGATCCTAGGGCCGTAAGAGATAAAGGTCATAGACTCATTGTAAAGATAATTTTAGATTTCATTCTTTGGGTCTCTTCTCTTTAATATGTCTTCCCCGTAAGACGTTAAATGTTCGTACATCTGTATACTTTCGTACAAATTAAAAAAGCCCTCGATGACACCATCTAGTGATAAGCGGCGGCGGCGGCTACGTAATATTCTACCCGATTTTTAGTGAAGCAGCGCAGTCTTTTATTTGCCTGGTAAATTACAAAGTCCCAACTTTAAAGCGTTAATACACAATACCTTTTTAACGGCTGAACCGATTTTCATCAAACATAGCTAAGAACCGCCGCAAATAAAGTATGCTTTCACTTAAAAACCATCCAACCGTTCAAGCGCTACGATGACAAAAACAGACAGACATTAGTCTGTGAAATGTATAATACCCCTCTTTATTGTGAAGGGGTTAAAAAATACCAACTGTAGACTACATCCTCCGCATCTAAGCCGTTCATCTCCCACCGCATATGAAATAAACGCACAAAACCCCGTCTGCTTACACATTAATTCATTCATTACAAAAAGGTTTACCAACAAATAAAAATATCATAGAACATATGTTTCTATGGAGATGCTGCTAACTCATTTCTCTGTTTCACATATAAAAGTCACAGAGAGCGTAATTTTCGATACAACACTGTTAGGCTAGGAATACACTTTGTTTTGTTTAAATTGCTGATTTAATATACATTGCCTGTATTGCAACGATTGGTCAACATTGCATCCCTTAAAAACCAGCAATGTATACCAAAAAAACACAATCAAAATTTCAGCAAATGGACTTCCAGCTTTAGAGTCGCCATGTAATGTAAGTTTATGATAAACGAAATGCAAGAAATAGAGGAATAGCGTAACAGCTAAAGGGTCTCTGAGTTAAAATGAGAGTGTTTTATTTGTGTCATGAATCTGTGAACTTAGTACACAGTTTAAAAAAATAATTATAAGTGCATTAGTGGTCAGACGACCATTTTGGAAATTGTTTGAGGATCAGTGTTGTCTGTTGCTGTTATGATGATGATAATGCAACAAAATAAAGAGTAAGTGAAAGGAATTGGGGGTAAAGGTGTATTCCTACCGTACACTCTCTTCTCAAGAAGCTATTTAAGTTATCCCGTTATATCTTTCTTATCTAGCGTAGACGTTGGCGCTTGTTTTGAGGCTACAAAGATGACGACTTATGATCCCGATGAAATTAATAGTGTAAGGTTTATCCTTTTGCACAATCGTTACTGTATAGTTTAACCCTTCTTGATGGACTAACACTGCTGCTCTGTCACAGTCTCAACCTGTCGCCTTGTCAATCCGATCTGGATGTCCCCATGAAAAAATACCCAACACCTACAAGGACTATGTTTGCCATCAATTTATAAGAGGTAGCAATTTTGACACCAACCGTCATATTTATAGAACACGAAGTAACTTAATTACTTCCTTTAAACCATTATCTAGACTAAACAAGTTGACACCTAGAAAAAATCATCTCTCATCTGCATTTATGCATCTTGATTTGTTCGGCGCTGGCTTATCTAGTAATGATTTTATAGTTAACGTTGTTTTATAGAATCTAATAATGTGAGGGTTATTCATTCGTGTGTTGGATCTCTTCGAGTAGAATTTATTAGCAGCTTGGATATTATGGATGGCAAAGGGCTTACTTTTACTTTTGTATTGGTACTACTACTCTTGGCTTACAAGCTAAGTGGCAAACAGTCACCAACGTGATATACACATTTCTAATGAAAACCTCGCAATGCCGTGATAAATTTTTGTATCATGAAACATTTTTCTCTTTCATTTAATCCATCTCATTTGGGTTCGGCTCGCTTGTTTTATTTCACGCCGTTAACAGAATGAACAAGCTCAAAGTATGCTCAGCTCTCTTGATTTGCACCACTCACAACTTGTAAGGCTCTCAGTAGGGAGCCGGTAAGAAATGTGTCGAAACTCCGGACACGTGTTAAATAATACATTGACGTGGTAATACATAATTTAATAGATGTTAAGTTTCCGCTCATTTTTGTTGCAGTCATGTGCAAATTGTGTTTACCTGTTTCATGGAATTCCAACACTGTTGTTTCCGTTCTGGTTATTTGTTATTTTTTACTCATTAAAGATACATTATAATGTCTATGCCCCTAACGGGGTAGAGAGAAGGTGGCATAAACACAAAAATAAAGGGACGCATTTTACCCTATTGCAATTTGTATTAATAAACCTTTTGGATAACGAGGAGCATATTTAGGAGAATCATTTCAATTCGAAGGTAAATAACAAGTCAAACTATCTTTAACTTTTGTAATAATTATAATCTACGGACGATATCGTCACGTACGTACTTTAGACGTGAATCTCTCATAATTTTTAGAGTTCCATAATATATCTTTACGGTAACATTGTGGTGAATAATGAAGACATTTAGAATTTTTAAACCAACAATTTTTCTATAAATAAAACCGACATCCAGAGACAAGAAAGAGACAGCGATACCCCAAATGAAGAGATTAAAATTATTAACAAAGCATCTACCGGACCAGTCGGGCGTCATTCCTGATTATACACGGGCCGGGCGAGGCCCACTCTTAATTAAATAATCAAAACTGATGCCCTTAATGCTGCTTGAAGGTTCTGATGACGGTAATTAGACTATTAGGGCTTGAGAGGAATGTTGTGATACATTTTTGATGTTTAACAATTTATTCACGTCGGATTGTGATTGAAAAATTGCGAGTTGAAATTCTGGTCTGGAAAAAAATGTTGAGTGTATCAGCTTCCTCGTAATAGCCGATCAAGGAAAAGAGCCGGAATCATTATGTCATTATGCGATGTGATAAGTCATCAATATTTTGTCCGATTCCTTTTTTCATATATATACAAAAACCATCAGCCTTTTGTCTTCGAATCTAGGCTAGTAGTTTGATGAACGTGCGAACGTAGCGAAGGATGTTCTCCCAGTCTTCTTGAAGAATCCGAGATATCGGGATTCACGAGTTCACAATTCTGGGCGAACTGCTAGTACGTAGGCATTCCTACATGTAAATTGATAATGTCAAAAGTCTAAAATTACGCAAAAAACCTGCATTGAAGTGACACCAAAAAGGCTGAACTGGCAATTATTTAGCTCGTAATGAAACAAACATACAACCGTACGAAATGTTTGTGTTGTAAGTACTTACAACCTACATTTTGGTATCACCCAAATTGATCTGTATATCGCGATTTGAGCAAAAACCAATGAGCTTGCAGAAATGACTTTCAATCTCAGGTCAATCAAAACTTCTTAAAATTCGGTTCAGATGAGATTGACAGAATTTTTAAGTTTGGCATCAGCCTGTTCGGTCAAGGATTCGGCGAGCAGTAGCGAGCATTTTAAACATACACTTATCTACAATGTCCTTTTTTATTAAGTACAAATATTTTAAGGGGTGATTCAGTCCATAATTTTGAACAACTTTTCCCAGTAAATTTTTATCGAAATACGAAAAAATAATTTTAATTTTCCATAGTAATGATATCACGTGACTACTTCGATTTCTATGAAAACCTAAATTTTTTTTTTCCTATTTTGATATACATTTATTGGGAAAAGTTGTTCAAAATGATGGTCTGATTCACCCCTTAAAATATTTGTACTTAATTAAAAAGGACATTGTATACTTTCGGTCTTGCAAACTGCGAAATTTCATACTTCGAAATTAAGTAGCGGTATCAGAATTTGTCTACCCTGTCCATTCTAATCATAATATAGTTAGGTAGCGAGCATTAGCTCACGGATAAAAAATAGTTGTGCACGTCACTGTTGGCAAGATATGTTTGTAAATGGTTTTTTCTCACTAGTTCCATTCAATATAATTGTCCCATAGGTCGCGAGTTTACAATGAGCACAAAATAATAATATTATGGTAAATCTATACATATAATAAAACAGTAAAAAAGTGTGTCTGTACATTAAATATATTTCCAAAAAAAATATTGGGGGCGATGGAGACGTAATAATAGAGTAAGAATTAAAAAAATATATATTATAAATTAAAAAAAAAAGTCTGTCTGTCTGTTTGTACACGTTAATCTCCGGAAATACTGGACGGATTCGAATGAAACTTTTTTTGTTATATAGCTATTAAGCCTGGTCAACATATAGGGTATAAATGATTTTAAGAAATGGAACGCCTGATGCAGAACCATAATGGTCCAGCTAAATTATAAGAGATATAAAAATGTCGCCTTAGTAAAAGTTGTTCAGCCTGATGAGCATTTTCCAGAGACATAAAGTGCACGCGAACGAAGTCGCGGGCTTCAGCTAGTTTGCTATAAAATATTTAAGAGGAAAGCAAAATTTACACAGGAATAACAAATATAATATAAAACAGTAATACTGAGGCTTTGTTAGTAACACTGTGGCTTCTCTATGCTATTACTATTTTGTGTATTGGCAATCGCCAACACTTGGGTTACAAGCCAATTAAACTGAAGCACACACATATTAATCAGCGTCATTTGTGCAAATTATCGCCTCGTCACATTTATTTTATTCTTATTTAAATAGTATAAATTAAGTAGGCACTAACAAATATTTACATCTATACGTGTATCATCTTTATCTGTATGACTTGTCAATATATATTTATTTATCTCTTGTGGGAAATAAAATGCCTAGGGCCATAACCATGGGCAACTTTCAAGCGTGATGATAGAAATAAAAATAGTGAATGTGGCATTGCCTATTGACTAGATTTCTCAGGATTCTCCTATTCCTTCGATTGACTTTTATGAAAAGCAGCAGTTCTATTAAGTTTAACTTTTTTTCTATTTTCATGGGATAAAAATAGCATAATCAAGTACGTAAATTATGAAAAAACTTTAATTAAAAAGGTAAGCTTGATTTTTACTTCAATTGAAGACATGATAACTGTTTCTCATAATTGTGCCGAGGCCGAGAGAGTAGAATACCTCGCATACCCGTAATTACGCGGTCGGCCGTAAATAATTTGGGAAATCACCAAAAACGTAACCCACTTCTGTATCTCACTCGATCTTCACTCTCGAATCAAATATTCGGTTCGTATCACGCAATTTCACTGAGATCGCAGATATCGTTCAATCGCGGAATGGGTTTTGATCGCTTGCGTCATCTGATTTGATCCACAGGAAAATCAGATTCGTATGTAAAGCAGATGGAGAAGGCAATTGCAACTCACTCCATTATCTCAGCCAAATAAGATTTATGTCACGTCTCTTTCCATACTATGTCACTGGCATGGGTTTTGGTCTGGCTCTTAAATATAGAACAGAATTGCGACAATGAGGCATTTTGTATAGATAAATAAAAAAAGTTAATTTCCAATGACTAGAAAGATGGCACTAATTGATGTGTGTGTATTGGTTTACGCACATACACACACCACATATAGCCAATTGCATGGTTAATGCACAAAGAACAACCCAAGCGTACAAAAGGAAATACACTGTGAAATGTAAGTACAAAATTTTTCATCGGTTGGCGCATACCGCCTTAATTTCATTAAGCACTGCGTTTTGACATCCAGATTTGTATGATAAGTCTTAGTAAGTTATCTTTGAAATTGAATTCTTTTCCAACTCTCTCAACACTCGATCTACAGGACGTTACATAAAGGCGAAATAAACCGTAAAGGGCATTTATAAATGACCTTTATGCAGACATAACACGACAACTTTCAAAACATACTGAAAAGAAGGATAGAGGGCCAGGGAGACCAATAAAGAGTAATGTAGACCAACAAAAAAAGGCAGGAGTTATGTCCTATCAAGCTCTAAAGAACAAAGCCGAAGATCGATACATCGACGGACGATCGACAAGAATAAGAGAGAAAAGACGTAACAAAAACCAATAAACTCACTCAGAGTCAGCTATTTGCATTTAAATGAGTATTTATTGATTAGGAAAGTTGCACAATATCATGAACTGACCAATTCGTGGGTTAATTTTGAAAAGCAATTCAGCTTTTATAATATTTTGCCTTTCTGTAGCACCCCGTATAAAGTCGTATTGGGCAATAATTGATTTTGAATCCTGATGTGTTAATTAAAATGTGTAAACAGATTGATGTCTGGTACTTCAGTTAATTGCCGATTTTGCTCTTATTTCAATGTTTGATGGAGTGTGAAGTATTTACAAAGTTGTTAAACTGGATTTTAAATACTTTAATCAATGAAATATAACTTCTTTTAAAGATAAGACAGGTAGTGATTGATACCGCAATTCCTCGGCTAACTAGACATAATCTTCATTGAAAAACCAATGGAATTAGTACTGTTCCAAGTTTTGCTCCTAAGTTAATTCCTTGCTCAACATCAATTAGCTCTGTATAGCTCTGTATTGTTTTTTTTTTACACTTCCTCGTAAATTATTCAATAACCTTCTGTTTTCTTTCATCTGAAGATACTGCTATTATATGATGAAACAGAGGGTCAGTACATATGTATGCATTAATTTAATCGTGTCTGAGGACCACAAGTAGTTCTTCTTACAATTATAGTTCTAACTTTTCAGTGAAGAGTTATACTTGAATTGAAGATGACCAGTCACTAATACTTCAAGTTAATAGCTGGCGGTTAAAAAAAAGAGAAAGGTGTCCATTTCACCCCGGTCCCAGCAATAATCATCAAATGCTCCTAACCCACAATTTATCCTCTCAATGGTTTACGCAACCGCCTGGCGCCAAACTTTACGGCTTCAGACTGGAGGATCATTGTTCTTACACCTTCATTCACCAGGCCTTCCCATTACTCAATTACTACCAATAAATGCTTCATTCATGGTCGGTACGCCTGAATAAACGAGCCATCGAGAATTTTCAAAGTGATCTTTCTTTTTGGTTTCTCGAGCAAGTCTTACAAAATCATCTTTAATAAATTAAGGGTATCTCAAGACATACTCATTTGATTACTCACCAAAATGAAAAAAATTAAGTAAAATAATTTCAGTTTTATGTTGTATGTAAATTATTATCTTTCTGTCACATACTTCTTTTTTTTTCTCTTTAAATTGATTGCTACCTACAACAACTTTACTATAAATTTAAATAAAGACACGCATTACTAGTTGTTGTTTTTATTCTGGCTACAGAACATATAGCGTCTTATTATAGAACGTAGACTATCTTTGTTACTAGGTTTAAACTATTATCCGACCAAATCAAGTTGACATCTAGTAATATGCCATGTCTCATCTGAAAATGACAATTTGATTTGGTCGGATAATGGTTTAAACATAGTAACAAAGTTAGTCTGCGTTTTATAATAAAACGGCTACAGACTTATAAAATGAAGAACAAAAATAATAACGCAAAGTTCAATTGTAAAACATAGCAAATCATTAATTTAATGTACTCTAAAATAAAACTTTTATACAAATAAATCGTTATAATAATTAAATAATTCTTCACGCCCGCCCAGGAAGATATCTTTACCAAGCATTTCAATGTAGTTCTTGGCAATGGTAACACCTACTTTTCACCCTTAACGCTAAAAACACATAATAAATCTATTCTATTAGAAGATAGAGAATGTTCAGTCACAGTGCCACCATGAAAGCGCGAAATCGGACTTAATAAAAAACGGCAACAAATTCATTTATTTATGTGTCAGGACAAGAATGCACAACACAAAAATAAATATGTAACCGACGCCCATTACAGGGAGATACGCCTTAGAACACCTTTTAGGGTCCTTTCGAGCCGGCGCTAGATGTTACAAAGGCAACAAAGGGGAAAAAATAAGAAAAAAATATGAGATTCGTGTGGCACAAGTCATGAGAGACCGCGATAATCGTGCGGGTCATTTTGGGCGAAGAGTAGTAGTAGATTGAGGGCCACAAAGTTGATTTGTCGCTTACTTTAAATTAAATTATCGTCCGCCCCAGATATCGCTGCAGCGATACGGCGTGGCCTGAAATATATAAGAGTCGAGCATAGATCTAAGTTAAAAAAATCTAGGTCTATGGAGTCGAGAGTATAATAAGTCACTGGTTTACCTGACGAGCATCGCGCATAAAATAAAACTTTGCTCTCTTTTGTTTTGTCACCCAGCTTCTAGATCCATATTAGGTACAGAGACAGCCATCAAGTATTTTATTTTTAAATCAAGCATTTAATCAATATAAGCCTGATTTCCTTTTATTAACATTTTTTAACTCATCTCACCAAATCGCTCCCAGCCTGTGATTTGCAACTACACTGTCGGGTCTTTTAAGAAAATTTGGATGCGCCGGGTGCTAGTTTTTTTTAAGATTCACGTGGGAGGTGCGAGGTAATTGCCGAAATTCCTAATTTTTGACAATCAATGGACAGGATATCGCTATTATGATGTACCAAAATGGACGGCACGATGAAGATATTTTACTGTGAGAGATGCTTTTATTATGGGAACGTTTTTCGAATGATATATATCATAAATGTATGAAGTTTTTTATCTGAAATAAAGAATAGAACATACTTTTTAGCAGAAGCGAAAATAAACTGAGGATATAAAAACTGACCATCTTGAATTTCGACAGTTTTTAAGTTGGTACGTACTTTTTATCGAATATTAATAAAAAAAAATATTATTTATGAATTTAAAATTTATCATTGTTAAGTAACCAAAAATAAATCAAAAATATTCATCAAGTAGGAAATAAATGTATAAATTATAAAAACATATGTTCTGTCTAATAAATTGGCCAATTTACAATCACCACGACTTGTAACTTTCCCCAAAAGCAAAAAATGAAATAATATTTAAACATTTAATTGTAGCATTCTTTACGGTGTAAAACCTCACACGTAGATGTTTTAATAAACTTCTTTGGCCATCTCTCTTCAACATCTATTAGGAGTAAATGAGACAGCATAATGGTTGGGTTGCCCGAGAGCAATCTTCCACAGCCAGATCGTGATGGACACCGAAATGAGATTTACATCTGTATTGTTTTAGTGATGTGCCAGATACATATCGATATAACGATTCTTTTTACTGAACAACATCATAATTTTTTCGTACTAATAGTGAGAGAGTATCGCCTTGCATTGTCATGCCTTTTTCACTTATTGGCCAGACAGAGCATTTTCTGATTCTGATTTAGTTTTTGTTTGATTTAATGTATTTTAATTAATTAATTAAATGAATTTAATGTTTCTATGGAATGAGTTGTCTGAAAATAAAGGATTTAATTTAATTTGCGGCTCTAAGTAGACAGCGTAGGGCCGCAAGACTCCGGCTCAGGCCTCTTTAAGCGTGATGGTGAGCGAGAAGATGAAAAAAGGAGAGATTAATTAATAATGCTACAGAACAATAAATATCCCAAAAATAATACGATAAAAAATAATTTACTTATTTGGTATAATGAGTTATTGGGAGAAGGCCTTTAATCCAGTTGTAAACTAAAAAGGTTTATTAAAAAAAGTATAAAGTACCTAATACATGAAGGTCTTTACAACTAGGAGAACTGTTTATTATGTAGTATACTAACAGGTGACTATGCAATAAAATAAGTACTCTCAGAAGTGTCATGCATGATGGATTTTGAAAGTGGTCGTAATAATGTTTTAAGTAGGCACTCAGCGCTAGTTACTTTTCATGTATTTATTTATATGCCACATTATTGTCAGTTACAATTGAATAATGATGTGATCTTAGTGATCTATGCTTACATTAGAATAGTTTATGTAGTTGATAAAAAACAACAAAAGTGAAAGTCAAAACTTAAAAAAATCATTTGTTATATTATTAAACAACAACAAAGGAACGAATATATTTCCATTTTAATCGATATATCTTCAACTTTTACCGACACTCCGACGCCGAATCTTTAACATCCCTCAACCCCGCCTCCAGACATAAATAATTTCACTCCAAAAACCATAATTAAGACCAAAAAAGTGGCGCGATTGTCGCCTAATTTGTTAAAATCGTATCCTTTTCAACATTCTTGCGAAAATGAGTAAGCGATTACCACGCTCGTGAGGCAGAGATTAATCGATGCATATGATTTTTTTAATATGAATCATTATTATACTTTTTGTCGGAATGGCTCTATTAAGGTCTGCCTTCCTGGTGGGAGGCGTAATGATTTGTTGAATTAGATGTTAACAAATTTTTCTTAGGCGAGCTGAATGGAGGATGAATTATTTTTTAATTGCCTTTGGGGCTTTTATGTTTGAAGACGTTACTCTAAGAGATTTTTTGGGATATGTTATGTGAAGTCTACAATAAATCAGGAATCTCTCTACTCCCCTCCAAAGCGGGACATAGTTCTGAAAAAAAGGTCTCAAGGTAAGTATTTATAATATTCGTACTACTTAATTTTCTTTTTGTTTTCAGTGACATTTGCAGTAGACCATTTATCATTAGTAGTAGTATCGTAGTACTACTATATGGTACTGATCTTTAATTTGTAATTGTAATTGTATTTCTCATTTGTATACCAAATTTTTTTTCTTTTCTTATATAGTGTACCTACATAAGAAAAGAAAAAAAATGTATTATTTGGTATTCAATTAAAGATCACGTCTTTATCCTTAATGTTGTTTTTCGTGTGTGTAAGTGGCCACAATGGTGTCAGATTTTTCAGGTTGTCTAAAGGCATAGCTTAACGACTACCATACAATGATGACAACCGGGACCAAGGGCTTATACTTGCCTTCCGAAGCACGGAGGAGCTAGAGACATTTTTATATCACTTGTTTTGCGTTTAACGTGCGAAAACGCAAATGAGGAACCCTAATAAGAAGAGCCTAGGACACTTTTAGGGTTATGATAGGCGAGAAAGTAGAAAATGATATCAAATTAGTGATGGGTTGTTAGCCGCATCGCTTATTAACACGATTCGCATTTTTGTACATTCACTCGATCGGCTTTTACACGATCTGCTCTGGAAAAGAAGCAGCTAGTTTATTCTCATTTTTTAATTTTTACCCACCAGCATGGAAAAAAGGATTTTAGGATCAAAGCTGTCAATAGAATAAATATAAGAAAATAAACAAATAAATATATAGGGACAAATGACACTGATTGAGCTAGCCCCAAAGTAAGTTCGAGACTTGTGTTATGGCATACTTACTCAACTATACTGTATTTTATAATAAATACATATATAGATAAACATCCAAGACCCAGGTAAATTTGAAAGGGCCATTTTCCAACTTGCTCTGACCGGGAATCGAATCCAGAACCTCTGGGTGGCGGACTAGCATGGTGACCACTACGCCATGGAGGTCGACAAATGCTCAGCGCTACCCGCATTCTTTGGATGCCATATTAACAACACGACAACCAGTACTCAGGTTTACCTTTAAACTATATCTCGTGTCTTCTAAGAATATGTAGACAAGTACAGCCAGGTATGATGAGACATTCCCAGACTTCCATAAATAGAAAGTAACGGACGGAACTGTTATCTGATAAGGAATAGTTTGCATTGGGACCCTGGGCGGCGGCTTTGTGCTAAGGAACCGACACAATAGGAAATTAAGCAACAATAGTTATCTATATCACTTTCACTACAAAAGGTCGTAGAACTAAAGGATATTTCAAAATGAGTTATAATTTTGCTTCAGATATTGTACCTAGTTTGAAGAAAGCTAGGTTTAAAGATATTTTCTCAAAAAAGGTACAAGATATCACTTACTTGAGAACACTGGTTACGGCTAGTACATATTTTTAGCCTGTCGTTCGCAATTGACACAGTACACCGCACATTTCGGTTCACAAATTCGCAGTGTTTTTAGAAATCTTAGCTTTTCTTAATTTATTTTATGAACTCCCGCAAAAGAAGTGATTTCGATGCGTTAAAGTGAAATGAAGTTTCCTTGTGGTGGTTCTCAGCTATGTTTGATGAAAAAAGGTGAACGTTTGATCGCAAGTTATTGGGGGTAAACCTTGGGTGAACGCTTAACAGTCGGGGTTTTTTTTATTTTCATCTAGCAAATAAACTAATATGTATAGTAGACAAACTACAACACATTACCCAAGAAACCGGCTGGTTACGTGATCTGCCTGTTTATTAAGGTAACTTAAACTTACGTAGGTTTAATTACGTGGGTAACCTGAAATATTCAAAAATATTATGCTTAAAGGTCGTCAATATTATGTTAATGGTCTTTCTACCGAAGATGAAGACCGTACGAATTGGAGGATAAAAAGTCAGTAAGAATGGAGGAATCCTGTTGGTGTCATGATAAATTGTTTACACAATTATGAAATACCTTGACAATCGTCTTAAATCAGCGAAGAGCGATTATCAAAATAATATCCCTTACCAAACTTGTAATTTATATTAATAAACAAATTTTGTTGCCGAATGTGGCAATCTATCCTTTTTTAGTCAAACTTTCCAGGTGGTAAATACGTTT
The DNA here is from genome assembly GCA_963555685.1 of Acrobasis consociella. Taxonomy (NCBI): domain Eukaryota; kingdom Metazoa; phylum Arthropoda; class Insecta; order Lepidoptera; family Pyralidae; genus Acrobasis; species Acrobasis consociella. The sequence goes on from OY743106.1 coordinate 5,988,309, forward strand.
TTTAATAGTTCTTGAAAAAGACAGTGAGGTACTCAAAAGTTCCAGTAATAAATTTTAAAATGTATCCTTAAATGAAACATTTCGATAATTTAACAATTTCTAGAAGGCTGATTGCTCCGTAAAATACCCAAAACCCAATAGTTAACCATTATTGTTATTTGCGGTAGGTGCCTACAGGAGACAGGACGCTGCTACAGTTATTTTATTACCCTAGGGTCATAAACCGGCTACCTTAGGGCCCACCCGTTGGCCAACCAGTTCGCACTTGTTCCATACAATCTTATCAGCTATCCTTTCCCCAACGTATGCTTAAACGGCTTTCTTAGAACTTGCGCTATTGTTGAATAAATATTTTAAAATCTCATTTGCTCCGCTTTGTGTTTTATTAGGGCAAACAAAGGATAATCCACAATACTTTTGTGTCTGTAATCTGTCTAATTGTCTGTTTGTAATGTTATCCGTAGACATAAAAGTGGTAGTGTTGGTGTATTTTACAGCTTACTCGGAAAAGGACAAAGGGCATCGGTGGCGTTAGGTAAAAAGTATTTGTTTAACAATTCAGGTGTTCCTGTCCATCTAATTTTATCTTACAATGAGTAAGTATTTGTGTTTCTTACTGAATTGTATTGTACATATTCCGTCTTATTATAAAACGCAAACTATCTTAGTTACTAGGTTTAAACCATTATCCGACCAAATCAAGTTGACATCTAGTAATACGTCATTGTCTCATCTGAAAATGTCAACTTGATTTGGTCGGATAATGGTAAACCTAGTAACAAAGATAGACTGCGTTTTATAATAAGACGGATTAGGTACAACTGATGTTTAAAATAGTTTTTTCAACACATTCGCTCGGAAAGTGCTACTTACCACACTGATTTTACAAATGTAATGCCATTCATTACGCACACATTCGAAATCGTGCGGTAAATTACTTACCGCACTAGTGCGGTAAAGTGTTTTTTTAAATGTTTAGGAATAAGTTTCTATAATGCCAATATCGAATACCTAATATTTTTGAAACATTAAATCTCTGCATGCAGACAGCCTAGACTTATACTGAAAACTTGTTTAACTTAAATTATTTCATTATCAATTCCATTTTATATAAGTTGTAAGTAAAATACTTGTAATAACACTAAAACGAATTTATAATAGATATTTTTTTAAATTATCGTTTGGCTGTTGTTGGATTGATTTCTGTGCCTCTTGTATCACCTTATATGTGCGCCTGGAAAAAGAAAAGCTAAGCGCGCCATATTTCAAATTTTCTTTAGCGAGATTTTAAAATTGTTTTATTATTGAAGTTCTTTTTTCCTCACTAATGTGTTGAAAAACGTAGTATGGCACACGTGTGGTATTGTCCATTACAAGTCTCGGCTAGAACTAAACTAGCGGGCGAAGCCCGCGCGTTTGTCAACCCGCCTCGACTGCTGTAATGAACAATTTACCACACTTGTATCATAAACTACTATTCATCAACACTGCTTAAGAAACCTTATCTTAATATTTTTTGGGATTCGTTTTATATATTGATCAAAGCACAGTTTTTGATAAAACCATCTGTATGTATAGTATTATGTCTTTTACATAATGTTTGCGTTTAGAATTATGTAGAAGTTACAAGTTGAAGCGTACCAATAGTTAATTTTTGAAATTGATTCACAAGTGTCTTCTCATTTTCTTTCTATAATTTGACATTTTCAAAACTTACGTATACTAATATTATAAATTCAAATTCAATAATATTAAAAATCTACAAGTTCATTGAGAAGTCGTAAAATGTTTATCAGTCATTAAATTATTCTGTAACTACCAGATTTCAAAACATTTACCAGTTTACAGCTCTACGTATACATTAATGTATGGTTTACGATAAGACAACTTGACTCTTACATCTTTATGTTCCTTTTATAATCTTCAACTCAATTTAAGTAAATACTTAAATTTAAATTATGAACATTTTTGTTTTTTCAAAAAATAATCTATTGACAAATACGCTGAAAATAAAGTTTTAGGTTTTGTACAATATACTTACGTAATTAATGTGTGCAATAATTACAATTGTTTGCACACAATCTTATAATGTATTAATCACAAAAGGTCAAACCATGAATTTAGCTTAGAAAGTAGTACATATCCAACATTCAAAGAATCATTTTTGGTTACAATAGTTTTACAGCCATAAAAAATACGTTGAATAATCTTGACTTAGATAAAATCAAAATTATCTCTTTTAGTAAATAATTGTCTTGTATTGTGTTGTATCTCTTGTATTTAGTAATAGTTATTCAAAAATATTGTTATTAATTATAATATAATCAAGATAATTCAAAAAAATTTCGATGTTTCAATTCCACAACTCTAACAATATTCAAAGTACAAGCGAGAACTAAAAGGTTTATGCTAGGTATTAACATTGATAGTTACAGTATTAATAGTTAATATATACTATATTTAAAATGTACTTTTGATTATTGTCATACTTAGTTGGTGCAATAAAGAAATTTTATCTTATCATGCAATGTTTTATTAAAAATGGTGAAAATAACTTTTCAAATATAGAGAGTCTATTAGTACTCGAAAAGTTAGTTTCAACATTTTATTATGTATTTTTATGAACAGAGACCATAGTTTATGCTTAACCCTGTGGGCAACAGGCGTGATAAAAGTATCTACTTACTTGTGTATGTGAGTACTTGTGTATTATAATTATATTATAATATATAAACCTACATTACCACTCACTGACTGACTGACTGATTGACATAGTTGTTTGCCCTGTTGCGGGGTTGGTGGGGTTTAGGTTGATGTGTGGTCGTATAGAGGGTGCTCCAGTGAGTACCAGAAAAATCTGACATTTGAGGATCTGCAGAAACCTGATGTGGAAGGGGTACGGCCTGCGAAAACGGTTAGGGTTAGGGGTGTGATTTTTTTTCCAAAATGTAGGGGGTTGTAAGCAATTTAACGACCGTCATTTGTTTTTTTATTTTTTTCAAAATTCAAGATGGCCGCCATACAACGACAATTTTCCTCCATACAAACTTACCCATTTTCTGAACTGGAAACATATCTTAACCTATCTCAACAGCCCCACGATGAACCGCGGGCTGCTTGCAGCCCGCGCAGCGCCCGAAAAGCTAGTTATATTATATATAGCTGCACTTACCACTGACTGATTGACATAGTTGTTTGCCCTGTTGCAGGGTTGGTGGGGTTTTGGTTGATGTGTGGTCGTATAGAGGGTGCTCCAGTGAGTACCAGAAAAATCTGACATTTGAGGATCTGCGGAAACCTGATGTGGAAGGGGTACGGCCTGCGAAAACGGTTGGGGTTAGGGGTGTGATTTTTTTTCCAAAATGTAGGGGGTTGTAAGCAATTTGACGACTGCCATTTGTTTTTTGATTTTTTCCAAAATCCAAGATGGCCGCCATACAAGGGCAATTCCCCTCCATATAAATTTCATACAAATGGCACCCCTAAAGCAACTAGGCGTAGCCTGAGGCCGAAGGCCGAAGGCGGAGCCCCCTTGCGAGGCCAAAGGCCGAGCTCCCCCCCTTTTTGTCATCCCTCCCCCCCCCCCCAAGTAACTTTCACGAGGCCGTAGGCCGAGTGATGCGAGCCCGAAGGGCGAGCTGCGGGCGAGGGCGAAGCCCGAGCCACTTCCCCAAGCGCAGTCAAATTTTTATAATTTTTGGAAATCCAAGATGGCCGCCGAAAGTCAAATGCTTGCGATTTGGCTGAAAATCAATATCTATATGTATTTTGAGCCGAAAAATCCAAATTTAAATTTTTTTTGGAATCCAAGATGGCGTCTGTATTTTAGAAAATTAAAATTATTTCGTTAGTATCGTCTCACTGGGACTTCATAGGGGTCTGAAATTTGCTTTACTAGAGTAAAGCACCCCGTGGAACTCGAAATTGCAATCAGATTTTGGATCCAAGATGGCCACCCACACATTTTTTCATGTTTCCTCAACAGACTGCAAGTCTTACCCATTTTCTCAACTGGACATGTTCTTTAGCCTTCCTCAACAGCTGCACGAAAAACCGCGTGCTGCGTGCAGCACGCGCAGCACCCGAAACACTAGTTATATTATATATAGCTACACTTACCACTGACTGACTGATTGACATAATTGTTTGACCTGTTCCCGACTGACAGGTGTCACAAATGTTATACCATCGTGTACAGGGTGTTTTAAAACCAACCAGAAAAATCCGAAACCTTGAAGATCACCAGATCCTGATGTGGAAGGGGTACGGCCTGCGAAAACGGTTGGGGTTAGGGGCGTGATTTTTTTCCCAAAATGTAGGGGGTTGTAAGCAATTTGACGACTGTCATTTGTTTTTTGATTTTTTTCGAAATTCAAGATGGCCGCCATACAAGGACAATTGTTCTTCATACAAATTTCAATTATATATAGCTACACTTACCACTGACTGACTGATTGACATAATTGTTTGACCTGTTCCCGACTGACAGGTGTCACAAATGTTATACCATCGTGTACAGGGTGTTTTGAAACCAACCAGAAAAATCCGAAACCCTGAAGATCACCAGATCCTGATGTGGAAGGGGTACGGCCTGCGAAAACGGTTGGGGTTAGGGGCGTGATTTTTTTCCCAAAATGTAGGGGGTTGTAAGCAATTTGACGACTGTCATTTGTTTTTTGATTTTTTTCGAAATTCAAGATGGCCGCCATTCAAGGACAATTGTTCTTCATACAAATTTCATACATACGGCCCCCCCAAAGTAACTTGACGCAGCCTGAGGCCGAAGGCCGAAGGCGGAGCCCCCTTGCGAGGCCGCAGGCCGAGCTGCGTCCCCTCCCGCTGCTGCATCCCCTCCCCCCCTTTTCGATCCCCCCCCCCCCTCCAAGTAATTTTCACGAGGCCGTAGGCCGAGTGATGCGAGCCCGAAGGGCGAGCTGCGGGCGAGGGCGAAGCCCGAGCCACTCCCACCAAGCATTGCGTTTTTTTTTTTTTTGGAAATCCAAGATGGCCGCCGAAAGTCAAATGCTTGCGATTGGGCTGAAAATCAATATCTATATGTATTTTGGGCCAAAAAATCCAAATTTAAATTTTTTTTTGGAATCCAAGATGGCGTCTGGATTTTAGAAAATTAAAATTATTTCGTTAGTATCGTCTCACTGGGACTTCATAGGGATCTGAAATTTGCTTTACTAGAGTAAAGCACCCCGTGGAACTCGAAACTGCAATCAGATTTTGGATCCAAGATGGCCGCCCACACATTTTTTCATGTTTCCTCAACAGACTGCGATTCTTACCCATTTTCTCAACTGGACATGTTCTTTAGCCTTCCTCAACAGCTGCACGAAAAACCGCGTGCTGCGTGCAGCACGCGCAGCACCCGAAACACTAGTTATAATATATAAACCTACATTACCACTCACTGACTGACAGAGTTGTTTGCCCTGTTGCGGGGTTAGTGGGGTTTAGGTTGATGTGTGGTCGTATAGAGGGTGCTCCAGTGAGTACCAGAAAAATCTGACATTTGAGGATTTGCAGAAACCTGATGTGGAAGGGGTACGGCCTGCGAAGACGGTTGGGGTTAGGGGTGTGATTTTTTTTCCATAATGTAGAGGGATGCAAGCAATTTGACGACCGTCACTTGTTTTTTTATTTTTTTCTAAATTCAAGATGGCCGCCATACAAGGACAATTTTCCTCCATACAAATTTCATACAAACGGCCACCCCAATTAACTAGGTGCAGCCAGAGGCCAAAAGCCAAAAGCAAAGGCCACCCCCGTGAGGCCGCAGGCCGAGCTGCGGGCGAGGGCGAAGCCCGAGCCACTCCCCTCTCCCCCTTGGATCCCCCCTAAGTAATCTTCACGAGGCCGGAGGCCGAGCGATGCGAGCCCGAAGGGCGAGCTGCGGGCGAGGGCGAAGCCCGAGCCACTCTTACAACCCCCCCCCCCTTCCCCCCCCCTCCCCGTAAGTAATTTTCACGAGGCCGGAGGCCGAGTGACGCGAGCCCGTAGGGCGAGCTGCGGGCGAGGGCGAAGCCCGAGCCACTTCCCCAAGCGCAGTCCAATTTTTTTTAATTTTTGAAAATCCATGATGGCCGCCGAAAGTCAACTGCTTGCGATTTGGCTGAAAATCGATATCTATATGTAGTTTGAGCCCAAAAATCCAAATTTAATAATTTTTTTTGGAATTCAAGATGGCGTCTGGATTTTAGAAAATTTCATTTTTTCGTTCATAACGTGTCACTGGGAATTGTAGGGGTCTGAAATTTTGCATGTGGGGGTAAAGCACCCCGCGGAACTCAAAACTGGATTCAGATTTTGGATCCAAGATGGCCGCCTCCACACATATTTTGATGTTTCCTTTACTGACTGCAGTTTTTACCCATTTTCTAAACTGGAAACATTTTTTAGCCCACCTCAATAGCCACACGAAAAACCGCGGGCTGCTTGCAGCCCGCGCAGCGCCCGAAAAGCTAGTTATAATATATAAACCTACATTACCACTCACTCACTCACTGACATAGTTGTTTGCCCTGTTGCGGGGTTGGTGGGGTTTAGGTTGATGTGTGGTTGTATAGAGGGTGCTCCAGTGAGTACCAGAAAAATCTGACATTTGAGGATTTGCAGAAACCTGATGTGGAAGGGGTACGGCCTGCGAAAACGGTTGGGGTGAGGGGTGTGATTTTTTTCCATAATGTAGAAGATTATAAGCAATTTGACGACCGTCATTTGTTTTTTTATTTTTTCCAAAATTCAAGATGGCCGCCATACAAGGACAAATTTCCTCCATACAAACTTACCCATTTTCTGAACTGGAAACATATTTCAGCCTACCTCAAGAGCCGCACGAAAGACCGCGGGCTGCTTGCAGCCCGCGCAGCGCCCGAAAAGCTAGTTATAATATATAAACCTACATTACCACTCACTCACTCACTCACTGACAGAGTTGTTTGCCCTGTTGCGGGGTTGGTGGGGTTTAGGTTGATGTGTGGTCGTATAGAGGGTGCTCCAGTGAGTACCAGAAAAATCTGACATTTGAGGATTTGCAGAAACCTGATGTGGAAGGGGTACGGCCTGCGAAAACGGTTAGGGTTAGGGGTGTGATTTTTTTTCCATAATGTAGAAGATTATAAGCAATTTGACGACCGTCATTTGTTTTTTTATTTTTTTCAAAATCCAAGATGGCCGCCATACATGGACAATTCCTCCCCATACAAACTTACCCATTTTCTGAACTGGAAACATATCTTAGCCTACTTCAACAGCCCCACGATGAACCGCGGGCTGCTTGCAGCCCGCGCAGCGCCCGAAAAGCTAGTTATTTATAATATATAAACCTACATTACCACTCACTGACTCACTCACTGACAGAGTTGTTTGCCCTGTTGTCGGGTGGTAGGGGTTTAGGTTGATGTGTGGTCGTATAGAGGGTGCTCCAGTGAGTACCAGAAAAATCTGACATTTGAGGATCTGCAGAAACCTGATGTGGAAGGGGTACGGCCTGCGAAAACGGTTAGGGTTAGGGGCGTGATTTTTTTTCCAAAATGTAGGGGGTTGTGAGCAATTTGACGAGCGTCATTTGTTTTTTTATTTTTTTCAAAATCCAAGATGGCCGCCATACATGGACAATTCCCCTCCATACAAAATTCATACAAACGGCCCCCCAAGTAACTTGGCGCAGCCAGAGGCCAAAGACCAAAAGGAAAGCCCTCCACCGCGAGGCCGCAGGCCGAGCTGCGGGCGAGGGCGAAGCCCGAGCCACTCCCCCCCCCCCTTGACCCCCCCCCCAAGTAATTTTCACGAGGCCGCAGGCCGAGTGATGCGAGCCCGTAGGGCGAGCTGCGGGCGAGGGCGAAGCCCGAGCCACTCCCACAAGCGCCGCTTTTTTTTTAATTTTGGAAATCCAAGATGGCCGCCGAAAGTCAACTGCTTGCGATTGGGCTGAAAATCGATATCTATATGTATTTTGAGCCGAAAAATCCAAATTTGACGGTTTTTTTGGAATCCAAGATGGCGTCTGGATTTTAGAAAATTAAACTTATTTCGTTTATAACGTCTCACTGGGACTTCGTAGGGGTCTGAAATTTTGCATGTGGGGGTAAAGCGCCCCGCGGAACTCGGAACTGGAATCAATTTTCGATCCAAGATGGCCGCCCCCACACATATTTTGATGTTTCCTTTACTGACTGCAGTTTTTACCCATTATCTCAACTGGACATGTTCTTTAGCCCACCTCAACAGCCGCACGAAAAACCGCGGGCTGCTTGCAGCCCGCGCAGCGCCCGAAAAGCTAGTATTCTTTTGAACTTACTTATCAAAGTGTTGATTTAACTACGTACGTACGTTACATATTCATTTATTATTGAATCTTCGTGAATTTTGGAACATGCAATTTTAACTTGTAAGCAGGGTACTACACTGGAAACTGCATTAAAACTGCTCTACCAGGTACTTACTTACATAGTCATTAAATAGCATGTTTACCAATATGCGTATTGATGGTATATGAAGTAACAAAATTTAGAAGTGTAATTATGTTCCCGATTGTTTAAAATGAAACACCGTCCCATTATTAGAACTAAAAGTGGCGCCCGCTCTCACAACATTTCGATACATTTCATCAATGGCAGCCATCTTTTTTCTCTCTCCATTTTTAAATCCGACATTCACACGCTCAAAGTGAGACCTATTCCCTCAACCACTTTTATCAAACATACACCATAATCGTTTAGCTATTATTAGGATGGAGTCTTTAAACCGATCGTTCGATGCGATAAAGTAATTTCTAAGTTATTATTTTGACAGTTGAATGTTAAGATTTGGCGCCAAATTTTTTAATCTTCCAAGTTTGCTATTAAGTGCCCATTACCTAGAAAAAGATTATCTAAAAAAACTATTTTGTAATTTACTGACCCAAACCGTAAAATATATAGATTAGACACATAATAATGGCATTTTAGCAAACGTAGAATCACAAATGAAGATCATTAAATTTAAAATGTAGCTCGACATATTTTTTTATTGTCGTGTGACCACACGCACAATTAATGCCTACCTAATTTCGGTTTCGGTTGCAGATAAAATCAAAATTTATGCTAATATCGATACTGAAGGGTTTATGGGCTTATGCTTAATGAATTTAGGTAATCGGAAATACCACAAATATATAACTTAATTCTGGGTGGTACTTTGTAAGATTTAAGAGGTTGCTCTATTAGCACATGACTATTAATAAAATTAGGACATATATCTGAAATGTAAATGATCATTAAAATTGTTGGGATCGGCTTGATGATGGCAAAAAGTTGTTTAAATGACTCAATCATGACAAAAGCCACACAACATTAAAATATGTATTATATTTTAAAACACGTCTATGATTTTATTGAGTAGGATTTTGTTATAATGTGTTGTTGATTTAGAAGACTAATCTAGTAGAATAATTTAAAATCTTGCTAATTAAGATCGTTTAAAAAGGTTTTAGTGTTTGATATTAAAAATACCAAAGCTTGTCATTTCGAAACATAAGTTATATTTTCAGTTTCAGGATTAAAGAGATTAAAGAATAAATTAAATGTTCATAACAAAGCTAAAAAACAAAAAAATATTAAGAAGCCATATAGCTATTTAAGAGCAGACTTTTTTTTTTCTCTCGAGTGAACAAATTTGAATATAAAAAAATATAAATGATCTTGACCTACACATGTTCTAGACAAATATTAGACTTGCCAATCTTGACATGGCCTAGGGGCATAAAACAGATTTAAACGCTTCTGTTAACACGCGAGCAAACTAGATAGGTAATTACTGTGAATGTCAAGGTCAATCGGTGCATCGGAATTTGGATGATTTTATTCTCTTGGGTGTTAAAATGAATCTTTTTCGACATTTAGTCTATCGACAACGATATATATAAGAGTTCATTATTCCCCTTACATATATTAAAGCGAATACGGGTAAATTAAAAAAAGCTTTATCCAGGTGTTAACCATTGATTTTTAAAATGAAAAATTGACAATGTTGTTATGTGTTGACTTTTGAGTTGCGTTGTTGATATGTTGGTTAGCTATGTACCTTTATACATATTTATAAGGTATGTTTTTTTAGTGTATTATTCTTTTATCACGATTTTCTATAGAGAGGTTAATTGTGTTCTTTTACTTACGAACAAACTATAACTTCAGCAACAAACTACACACCTTTCGTCGTAATGCAAAAAACTAAAGAAACTTTTTACAACAATGAAAAGAAAAGAAGACCAGTAATAAAAGGACTATAAACGGGCAGCACCTGTGAAACTTTACGGAATTTAAAAAGTAATGATTCACCTGTGAAGTAAATCTTGAAGCTCGGAGCAGCATTTTAGCGCGTCGTATAAATATTTAGTAGCCCTCAGGCCACGTCTGGTCGCTGGTCTTAGGTTGCGTTTCCACTCAAGCGGAGCAGAGCGGAGAGGAGCTTAGCGGTGCATGAACTGACCAATCAAAATGCTCAAAATCTCCGCTCCGCTTCAATGGAAACAGCGGAGCGGAGATTTCGAGCATTGTTGCAACTCTCCGCTCTGCTCCGCTTCAGTGGCCTTAAGGGTCCCCCGACCCTAGACCAAAACACAACTTTCCATACAAACGTAGTCTACGTTTTTTTTCAAAACGACATTGTCCGATTTGGGCAAAATTTTGTAATTTCAAAGATATTGCAATTATCTAGGTTTATAACTAGTTTCCGACGGTAAAAATATGAACTTGAAATAGAATATAGTGTTTTATATCATTTTTGACCATTAGTATGGGATACTTCTAAATCGTTAATTTTCTTTCCAGTTCATAATTTTACCATAGGAAACCAGTTATAACCCTAGATAATTGCAATTTCTTTACAATTACCAATTTTTACCGGAATCTGACATGTGGTTTCAAAATTAAACGTAGACTACGTTTGTATGGAGAAGCCTAGGGTCGGGGGACTCTTAAGAGGGCATACTGTGAGTCCTGGGTTACTCCATAAATTAATACACATACCTAATGTTTGCCCGTAAAGAAGTTACAAACATACATACACACACACACACACAAACTTTCGCCTTTATAATGTTAGTGTGATAATTATTATAATATTCAGCAGTGGACTAGACCATTAAAGAAAGAAAACAAATTCCTACAGGTCTTTCCTACCCCATTAAGGCTGGATTTAACCAACCTTAGTATAAATATAAATAAATATATAGGGACAAATTATACTGATTGAGCTGGCCCCAAAGTAAGTGCAAGATCTATGTTATGAGCTACTAACTCAACGATGCTCATTTTATTCTAGGAATAACGCTTATTTTCAAATATTAATATCAAGCTTGTACGGAATTATGACATTACTATAGGAGAGTAAAAGTTATTATTGGAATAAAAGTTTGATCGAATAATAATAAAGATAGAGAAGCTAGAAGAAGGTATTTAAATAAAAATAACCGGCCAAGTGCGAGTCGGACTCACGCACCAAGGGTTCCGTACCATTATCTATAACAACCAAGTTTTTGTATGGGAGCTCCCCTTAAATATTTATTTTATTTTGTTTCTAGTATTTGTTGTTATAGCGGCAACAGAAATACATAATTTGTGAAAATTTCAACTGTCTAGCTATCACGGTTCTTGAGATATAGCCTGGTGACAGACAGACGGACAGACGGACAGACGGACAGACGGACAGAAGGCCAGACGGACAGACAGCGAAGTCTTAGTAATAGGGTCCCGTTTTTACCCTTCAGGTACGGAACCCTAAAAAGTGTTAGTTGTATGGAAGGGGCTCCCATATAACAAACGCTTCTTTATATATAAACTTAAATATTTATTTTATTAGTTTTACACGTAGTATTCGTTGTTATAGCGGAAACAGAAATATATTTGTGAAAATTTAACTGACTAGCTATTGAGATACAGCCTGGGTGACAGACAGACGGAGAGCGGAGTTTTAGTAATAGGGTTCCGTTTTTACTCTTTGGGTACAAAACACTAAAAAAGAGAGAAAAAATCATTACATAGGTATAACAAAATTTATAAGAATCGCGGTCATGCTCTCTTAAGGAACATATAAAGTTTTTTCCACTGCAGAAATGAAGATTACACCACTCACAAATATACAATTTATCATCACCGTCAAAATATTTCGATCTCACTTAATTTCATTATAAACCGGCAATGATTAAGGAGAATAAAAAATGTTGCCAATGACCTAATGCCATTGATTGGTTTATGTTTGTGAGACTGTTTTGTCTTTATAAAAGGTTAAGATTATAACAAAACAGCACTTGTTATATAATGCCAGTCATGCAAAATATCAACGCAAATCTTTTCAAAAGTTTTATTTATTAAAATCTTTATTGACCACAACGGTACAAAAGGTGAACTTAATGCTAATGCATTCTCTACTAGTCAACCTGTAGGAAAACAGAATTTTTTATCTAATTTTAAGTTTTGAGATCATAATCCACATGAAAAGCAAAGTCAGTTAAAAATGTAATTACTTGGTAATTCCATAGCATTTAGTAAGAAATGTTAGGAATTTTAGGAGTATGTGGCCGTGTCTACTCTTTTTTTAGGTCATTACCGTAGCAATAGCAAAGTCTATTTTCATACGTTCAACATCACGCTACGCGTAGCCCCTGGGGTAAAGACTTCATTATGTGTATTACAAAATCGACAGAAGTGCTATTTTTGGAACGAGGAGTCACCTAAACGAATGGTTTTTCCATACAAAAGTCGTTCGTTTAGTGACTCCGCGTTTAAATAATAGCACCTAGGGACACACCGCTTCCAAACCTTTCAGAAAACTCGGGAGTGCTACACCATCAAAGAGGCCGTAAACGCAGACGTCACGGGAGGATCCAGGAGGGCAACAATAAAGTAATTGATCCGTCAAGCACTCGCCAGAGGGCAGACCACACGGGCAACGCGTGTCTTGGACGTTATTTTGCGATCTTCCATGTGGCATAGATTTAAAAACGGATAGACTAGACATGTATTATATTTTATCCTACTTCCTGCTAATATTATAAACGCGAAAGTTTGTAAGTAGGTAGGGATGGATAGATGGATGTATATTTGTTACTCTTTCGCGTATTAATGAAACTTTATAATAATATAGATTATACCTACATCAGAATAACACATAGGCTACAATTTATAAAGATATTGTCTGATAATCCTACGCAGACGAAGTCGCGGGTACCACCTAGTACAAAATAATCACGTGATTTTAGTTTATTATACTAATGTGTAATTTATTTGTAATAGTTAACGTAATCGCATTTTTTTTAAACAAATTTGCGGAAAATTGCCAAAGTTCATATTTGATCCGTCAAGCACTCGTCACACGAGCAAGTCTTGAATGTTATTTTGCGAGCTTGAATGTGGCATAGATTTAAAAACGGATAGACATATCATATATTTATCTTTTATAAGTACAAAAAGACTTTATTGTCTTTGTACAGTACTAATATAGATATATACGGTAAGACTTGTAGTAAAGGTAGGTAGAAAGTTTGTTTTGCTCTGTAGTCTAATGGTCATTCTTTATCTTTATCGTAGGTAGTTATTACTCAGAGGGATAAAAAAGTACAAAATGAATTCATGTGGTTTACACCCGCATGATAAATAATTTGTAGTTTAATATAAACATGTACTTTTAAAATTATCTTGGCTGTTTGTTTATTTTTGGAAAACAACTTTACACTCTCTTTTGGGACGCATCTAGTATCATTTTGTGTCTACGAAGTGGTAGACCGCGAGAGTAAGAACATTTTAATATAATTAAGAAGCGTTGTGTTCACGCCGTGCTGCCCACGCCAACGCAGCCAATTTGCCTTAAACCACAGAGAAAAAAGTAGTACAGAGATCAAGCTCCATAACATTTTATAGATAAATTATTAAAGAATATTGGTATACTATTAATCATCGTATTCATAAAAATCATATTTTGATTTGCTAATTTTTTTGGTCATATATTTATATGGTGGATTTAAATTTGCTGATGTGCTGCTTTTGTACTTACCTTTAGCTGAGCTTTAGCTACAATGTCGAGTCCGTGTCGTGCATTTGGATTTTATTTTGCTTAGCTCATTATTCATATTTCATAGCCCGTATCCGCTTATGAAAAACAAAACCGATATCGGCTTAAGCAAAATCTTTGAGGAAAACTTGTGCAACGTGTAAGTAGGAAATAAAGCATATCTAATCGTTTGTAGAAGCTTATAGTCTCTGGTAGTTTATTACCCTACGCTCAAACCACACATATCAATTTTGGTCACGACGTACAGCAATTTTGTTATGCAAAAAACGGAGCAGTTAAATCTAAACCGTAATTTTACTTATTAACGAAGCTACTCATTGCCTCTCCTATGACAATCGCCGGCCTAGAAGTCTAGTTACGTCATCATCATCATCATAAGGTCTTTTGAGTCTCGACTGTAGGAGCACAACCTTATCCGTACCTATAGACTAGAGTCATAATACCTATAATAATTATAGCAGCCCGAGGATTTGGAGAGGAGGAATGAGTCACAAAAATCTATGGAGGAGAGCTTCATCTTAGTAAGTAAGATATCTTAATTATATTTGTAGGTATGATAATAAAATACTGACAGATCGCTTGCTGATTTCCTTGATTAAAAATCAAGCTAACCTCATTGCATCTTGAAGATCTTGAAGCAACATTCAATAACTATGTTAGAGTTCTACTCAATTCAGACGGACGAAATCTCGGTTAACGCTATACCGACAGTTCATTTACTTCTCGTGCATTAGAGCCACAAAAGACAGAATAACTATAAAAAGCATCTGAAACAAATCTTTACTCATTACATTTGTAAGTAGAAATATTTTAATTTAAGATCAACAATCCAAAGACGGTTTCATTGAGACCGATCCTGTATTCGTTTTTATTGACGGTCAGTTTTTTAGCCGCTCAATGAGTAACCCCGTGATATTAAAAAGCTATTAGATTATATGATGCGATGCATCATTTGAGGCTTTGAATTTATCGCGCCTAAATGCCCACAGAAATGTGGATGTCTCTATAGGAATCGGTGTTCCGTATGTCGATACAAAACGCTAGGTTATCGTTAACCGGTCAAGAATCGCACGACATTAATAAATGTCCATGTCCATTGTCTTACTATTTATTGTGTTTGGTATTGGCGGTAAAGGAACGGTTAAGTTATTATTCCAAAACACAAGTCTATAACTTACTTTGACGCTACTCAGTCTATGTGATTTGTCCTTATATATTTATTTAAGTACGTAAAATCTTTATCAAATACGCAACTATACTACAATGAAAAAATATACCTATACACGGTCATTTTTCATTGGTTTTGGATTCGAAGGCCACTTCACGAGGATCGTTAGGAAGACCTAATTACGAAGTCATAATAAAAAAATCTGAAATAAAAAATGTTGACTAAAATTTGAAAAAAAAATCGTGAGATCAATTAGTAGTACCACCGCCGCCGGCCGGAGCTCATTGGGGTCACGTGGCAGTATCTTTTTCAAAACCAATGAAAAGTCAGCATGTGTAGGCGGGCTTCATATCTAGACCACTGCAAATTCAGAACATTTTAGTACGATAACGTTTACGAGTATAAATACGTATACATATACTATGTGATATATTTGTCTATGTGAAAAATATATCACACTAGCTGTGCCCGTGGGCTTCGCTCCCCGTAGAAATTTCAGGATAAAACAATCCTATGTCCTTCCCTGGGAATCAAACTATATCCAAGTCAAATTTCATCTAAATAGGTTCTGTGGTTGAAGCGTGAAGTGGTAACAAACAAACAAATATACAAACTCACTTTCGCATTTATAATAATATTATTATTATAGTAGGAAAGTAGGAATAGTAGGAATTAGATTAATTTTTACGCGAAAGAGCGTGAAAAGATTTATCCAGGGTGTGGTCATTACGGTGTTGCAGGCTTATGCTAGTATGCCCCCACTTTTTTCATTAGCTATTAGCAATTTCTTTTCCACAGCTGCGCGAAGACCTTCCTAGTTTGTCTACTAAGTGTTAAAAAAAACGAATTCATATCCAAGGTCAGCGCTTCTTAAAGCAAAAACAAAATTAACAATTGCACGAAAGGCCAACGAAAGCGAAAACACAATAGTTACGTTCCTTTGAGATAACATTATAACAGACAACAAAAATATCAAAGCCGTACGGAACCTCAAAAAAATGGCACTTTTTCTTTTTCGCAGCGGAAAACAATGTATCTGGCTATTAGGCTGGATGGTTGATGCGAAATGAATTCGGTGTTCTTTGTTTATGTGCGAGCTTTGAGCTTCGAGGCTCTCACGGTCAGGCATCGCGACCTCCCTGCTCGTCTGCCGCAATGTCTATTGTGGTTCGGATGGGTCTAACATACCGCGGGGTTGATTGATTTTTGTGTTGATGCTGATGGAAAATTCCTCATTTCTATTAATTTTAGAGTTAATAGTAGAAGCTAAAGATTTTTTAAATTGAAAACTTCTTCAGGCAAGAAAAGTATTTTTTGAGATGGGAAGAAAACTTGAACTTGCGACACCGTTACCTACACTAAGTTTCTACTTCTGTCGGCACTCCCGGAGTGCCACTTTTTTTTAAATTGAACATGGCGACTTAGGTTTACTAAGTAATTAATGAAGAAAGTAATGCCTACGGGCTTATAATACTAGAAGAAAAAAAAGTTTACATTGGTACGAGTATTGCTAAACTTACTTATCTACTACGTCGCAGTCACTTCAGCTTTTTTTGTCTGGGAAAGATTTTCACCATATTAAATACTAGTTATTAAGTTGTTATGTAGACTTATTAACAGCATTTTTACGTGGAAAACGTACCAAAGTATATCAATAAATTTTGACATAGTTCTCTCTTCCTACGTAAATGTTAATTTGAGCATTTGAATGTAGATATCTTCATTACAGAATCATTTTATTCTTATTTCATCCTTTTCGACCAAAGTCCTCATCGTTAGAAAGGTTTCCAATTTATTACTTCCATTATACGTGGTCACAGCTTCCAAAAAAGCAGACCATGAGAAATCATAACTAAATAGTTACCGAAACCACAAACCATGAAATAAACGGAGGGATTACTCGAACATGACGTCGTATTTTCATTAGAAATGCATCGTCATAGACAAATCATAAGATGTGTTGAATTTGGCGGGTCTCTGAGAATCCTTCGCAGTAGGAGAGGCAGCCAGCTACCACGGTTGACATCGCCATAAAGCAGAAGGGGCGGATAGAACCTTTTTTCACAACCTCTTTGGGAGGCGACCACCTTGGCTTGCCTATTCGTAAACATAATAAAACCTTAATATTTATTCTCACTCGGAGCAATAAAGATACAATGAGAATGAAAAAGTGCTATCCACTGCTCAATTTTTCCGAAACTAAAACAGAAAAAGATACTCTATTTTATATACAGAGAGTTGCTATTCCTGTGCAGTTTTCGCGGTTAGTGAGTCGATCGGTACAGTTTATGGAACTTATTTGTAAAGATGCGCATTGTCTTAGTAATATTTGCGTTAAGATAAGCGTAGGGATGGGAAAGCGAGCCGTCGATGAATCATACGATTCTTAGGTTTTTTGTCTGTTTGTTTTAGCAGTGAGTTGTTTATTCTGGATAGGTAACTTAGTGTTTTGAATACCAATAAAGGATGTTCGAACAGTTAAATATATGCTAATTACGGTTTCCAGGAGTCTTGCTAAATGGCACATTATAAAACGCCTACGATGGCAATATAATCTTTTTGTGATGTAATAAAATATTGAGTTTTTGTTAAGTGGTCACTTACAATATAAATAATTAGACTAAATTTATTAGAGACAGACTAAAGCCGGCAAAGACTTCTTCTTAGTTTACTTGTAATTTAATTGCGATAAGCGCCTAAAGATGAACTTAATACACTTCATACGGATAAATACCTACTTTGATATATTTATATACATACAAGCCGAAGCCCGCGACTTCGTTCGCGTGGACTTTATGTCCTCGGAAAATGCTCTTCACACTGAATAACTTTTTCTAAGGCGTCATTTTTATATTTCTTATAGTTTAGCCTTTATGATTCTGCATCAGGTTTTCCATTTTCCAAAATCAATTATACCCATATGTTGTCCAGGCTTAGTATTTCTGGAGAATAGCGTGTACAAACAGACAAACATACAAACAGACAGACATTAAAAAAATCTAACTCTGTTACTATGTCTCAAAGATGTCTCTGTATGTACAGACACATCTTTGATATTGTTTTATTATATATATAGATTATATTGCAACTAGCTGTGCCCGTGGGCTTCTCTTCATCTTAGATGTCCTTTCCTGTGTCTCAAACTATATCCGTACCAAATTTTATCTTAATAGATCCAATTGAACAAATATTCAAATTCATTTACGCATTTCTAATATTAGTTAGGATACTTGAAATAAATAATTGAATTAGTCAAAACGTTTCAAAACTTGGTTTACTGTTTCTTCAATAAATAATAAGAGGACCAGCCAAGTTCGAACTGGACTCACTTACGAAGGGTTCCGTATATCTATAAAAAAATCACGTTTTTTGTTTGGGGGCTTCTATACAAAAATCGTGATTTTTAATTATTACCCTTAAATGTTTATTTTAATCTAATTCTTTATTTTTAAAGTGAATTTACTATTGAATATTTTGTGCATATTTCAAGCGTCTACTTGTTGCCGTTATTAATATCAAGCAAAAAAGTGAAAAAAAGCGTTTTCGTGTATGAGAGCACCCCATATATGTTTTATCTGTTTAGTTTTTGTTATAGCAGCAACAGAAATACATTATCTGTTAGTCTAGCTATCACGGTTCATGAGATAAAGTCTGGTGACAGACAGACGAACAGACAGACAGACAGACCGACGGACTGCCGGACAGACAGACAGACGGAGAGCGGAATCTTAATAATAGGGTCCAGTTTTTGTACTAGTACTCTTTGGGCCCGGAACTCTAAATATATCCCAGCTGCACGCCCTACAAAGCGAAATAATCAGTGAACAAGCATAAAAACCATTTAATATCCCAAGTTTCCATTGGAAACAATAATCTTTTATAACGTAACTCATTATTAGCCACCGTTACTGTTAAAACGCTATTGTTAATTACCAACGAAAATAAGTCAACCATGAAAAGCTACACACTTCAAAAATCGTGACACCAAAATGAATTTTAATCCCTAAACTTTAAAGTTTAACTTTGTGCAGCTCAAGAGTTTATTTAAAAATGTTGGTAATGAGTCTTTTTTAATTTTCACTAGTGTAAATTTCACGGTGCCCTTTGTGGACTAACTCCTGTTTCAGTGAATGAAGTTCAATGAATTCGTTTTGAATCGTTCCGATTTTCGACTTTAATACTGTGGTTATAAGATCTAAGTTGTTAATTAAGATTGATTGTGACACCGTACTTTAATTTATGGTGTGGTATTGGCAGTTTGGCAGTAGTCAGGAATGTCATTGTGCATTATGTGTACGTATTTAGTAGCTCTTGTGTCTTGTATGAAGAGCAATAAATTTGGAAAAAGCGTAACGGTTATTTGAACAAAACTGTTGCTTATTAGTCGTTTGTTTTTCGTGTAAGGGACCAACACTGGAGTCAGTCTTTCAGATTTTTTTAAGTGCCTAAAAGTATCTAATAATGAAAGATGACTTTCGATACCAACGGCTTACAGGTGTTTTCCGAATCACGGAGGAGCTTGAGTAATTTGTATGCCTTGTTTGTGGTCACCCATCGAAGTGAGGACCACGACCGATGTCGCTTTACTTGCGAAAGCGCTATACATTCAAAAATACAACATCGTTCAAAAAAATATGTTTTTTGCCAAGTACCACTGAAGATGAGCCGAATCTATTTGAAAGTATGTATACCTAATATAAAAATATACATTTAATATACTTTGTTTATCATTAACTTTATTACAATACGTGTAAATAGCGGACTTAAGTTCTGAGGTTTTTCTACCAGGCAACCGACAGGTGATGGTGAGAAAGCAATCTATAATAAAAATGAGTATTTTAGTCCTGGTAAGTCCTGTATATCCCTACGTACGGGCGATCCAATAGATTCTGTGGCGTTGAGTATCTATTATTTTAGTAATTATATTATCTTTGCTAAAGTAGTGCCTTAAAAATCTAATAGCTCCTTATCTTTTCAATATTTCATATACCAACTATACGTACTATGTGAGTAACTAACTACAAAGATAACCTAGAGCACCTACCAGTGGCGTTGGGTAAGAATTTGGGCTAGTACCTACAGTAGGGTGGTCCACTCTAGTATGAAAAAAAAATTTGTTTCTTTTTTTGTACACGCCACCCCCTAATTTAGTTACATACATCTATTGCAATATTATCATAAAGTTTCAGATTTTTAACTGAAGCGGAAGATGGTGCTCATAGAGATTAAAATATTAAATTTCAGCCAAAAATATACCAATTTTGCGTGACCTAGGAATATCAGATAAAGCAAAACAATATTAAATAAATAGGTATATTAAATTAAAACAGATAATAAGATTTGTATTTCAAAAGTTACGGCACGAGTTATTAGAAATTTTGTTATTTTTTTCTTATTTAAAAACTACATTTACAAGTGACAAAAATGTCACTTGTGTAATTGTAATAACTTGTGTAATTGTCTGGGTGGGTATAACTTTTCGGTTCCTTTCGACCATTGTCAGTTCCATAAGCTCTTGATAACCATCCCTGCATTGTTTTTTACTGCTAACCGAATGATAAATCGATTCTAAGGTACTTTTCACAAACAGTTTTGATTCGGAGCTCAAATTAATACCTTTGAAATGATCACGAGAAATATTGTCCCACACATTTTTAAATATTTTGAATAAAGGTATTTCAGGGGAACTTGATGAGCCAAAGCATAGAGTAAAGACTTTAGCAAGGATTATTTCCATCATATGGTGACGACAGGCTAACCATAACATCTCACGAAACAAGCTAGCTTCAAGGGAAGTACATGCTCCTTTAATCTGACCAGTGATTGACGGTGTTGTATCAAAACTCATGGCTCGAACTTGACCTTTAAGGTTCCATTCTTCTAGTAACTTACTTACAGCACTAGCAACCTGTTCTCCAGTTCCAGATGAAAGCTTCGGCACACTAAGGAGTTCTTCACCGTCTCCAGAAACAAGGACTGGAAGACGGTCTACCTTCTTGTCATCTAGAATTTCCGGCAAGATCTTTCCACCCCAGTGTACCACCAAAGGGCAGTCAGGTGCAAAAGCACTTCTTATTTCATCATTAAACTGTATTCTCGCTTTCTTTCGCACTTGATGTATGGTGATGTATAGTGCTCCGTGAAATAGGAAGAACAGAAGGATCATATCCGAGTTCTGCAACCAGTGGAATCATCAATCGCACCGCCTCTTGGTCGGCTATCTTACTGCGGTCTAAAGCGCTGGTACCATGTGACGTAAAAATCTGTCTAAAGTAGTTGAAACTGAGCTATTTGTCTCCGTGGACTGTCGTTACTGTAACGGTTTAAATTAATCATTTTCATCATTCTCTTCTGATGAGCTGCTGTTACTAAAACTTAGTTCTTTACTTGTCTTTACTAATGACGTGGAAGCAAGCTTTTGAGTAACCTTTTGCTGATGTTTCTCAGCACGTAACTTGAATGATGAAATATTGCTCTGCCAGTTTTTTATCCATTGAAGTCATAACCATTTTACGCTCGCCCCTCTGGTCTAAAAGAAAATCTCGGTCCTCAATAATCTTTATGGTTTGAAGAGCTGCTGAGTGTGCGATATCAAAAAGATGATTCAATTCATTAACATATTGTTGTTCCCTTTGTTTCTGAGCTTGAGAAGACCGTCCCTTGTTCTTCTTGATAAGAAGCCAGTTATTTTTTAGTTTTTCAATGCAATGTTTTGGTTGTTGAGTAGAAATGTAAGCTTTTTTCCAAAGATCTATGACCTCGTCTATGAGCAAATGTGAAGCAACTCTTACACTCTTTTTATCGCTCAAAAAAAAGCGGAAACGCTGAAGAACTTGTCCCACTGTAGGCAGCTGATTTAAGCGACAGAGGCTCCGGATCCCGCCGACAAGATAAATATCGTGTCTTTATGACGAGTAGAAAGAGCCATTTCAAAGCACTAATATACTTCTATATTAAAGTTTTAGGTTAATTGATAGTATTTATATCACAAGCACACTTTGTTTTCACTATTATAACTTGTTGATATGATTTTATTGCATGTTACAAGTAAGATCAAAATAATTAATTTTCACAAATATATTAAAGTTTAAAGTCCGTTGAGCACTGACTTCTGCTATGATTAGGAGTATAAAATTTTAGCATTATAAGTTTGTGGGTAGGTATCACAAAAATACGAGGTGGCCTGACAGATAAACAAAAAAAAATTTTTTTGGACCACCCTAACCTACAGCCATAAAACGATGAAACGAATTCAATACCTACCGAATTAGGTTATATAAAAGTAATAAGCCGTTTATTTCCGGCTTATTCTTATTAACTTAGTGTGAGTAATATCTATTGCATTTTCGTATTTTGAATATGTGGGTGTGTGCAATCCAGTCATGTTGCTAGTTTACGGCTTATGAAAATAGTATGTCAGCCGATATACGAAGGTTATAATTGTTATTAGTATTATATTCATATATGTAAGAAGCTCCTAAGGGAACTCGATGGGAATCGACTTCTAAGGAGGCTCGCCACTGGCACCTACTTACACACAGATATTTGATAAACAACCCCACTGGGACAGTTGGGCAATAAATATACCATTTAGATGTCAACGTCACATTCACAGCAATAAGTCATACTGGATATAGGCCGCTTTCTACTACATTTTTTTATGTCATAACTTAAAGGCAGACCCTCAACGTAGAAACATCTGCTTCCCGGTCTGAAGTGCGACAAACAAATACAAGAATATTCAATTAACTGTGACACGTGTCGAGCTGTCGTCATGTGGGGTTATGGACACGTGCTTGATTTTTTAAAGTAGTGGTTCGCCTTAAAGGTATCTACTACGTACTTTGAAATGTTAGGGGTCCAGTGCTGCTGCATTTAAAATAAACTCTTTGGAAGGAAACGGAGATATAATTTCAAATTTTATTTTGATCTAGCCTCTAGAATTATAGATTGGTGGCACAGACGAAGAGAGGCCTGTGCTCAGCAGAAGAAGGGCTGACATGATCATGATGACTAGCCCTAGATAACCCTTCAAACTATTTTAAGAACTACTTTTACAGTTTAAATTGAGAACGTGAAGTTTTTATACACACATTTCCAAAAACGGCCACTTTCGGCTAATCTGCATAGAAAAGCTTCACATTCTCACTTTAAACTGTACACAGTAGTTCATAAAATACTTTAAAGGGTTATTGAGAGCTTGATCAAGATAAAATTTAGAATGATATTTCCGCTTTCTTTCAAGTTATTTATTTCAAATGGGGCAGGGGGCAGCACAGTACCCGAAACATATACCTGTCTTACAAGTTTCATACGAAAATAAACACTGTAAGAAGAAGGTTTGTTGTGTTGGATGGTATGTCATATAGTTATTGCACATATGCTTGCCGCACTTAGACGTACGTCTTTAAACCTATGCCTATGTCATACAAATCTTTTAGACTTGTGTATCTTACAGATTTTTTTTAAATGCAGAAGAGACAATACTTTTATTTTACAACACATAGGTAGGTAAATATATCAGAAAAAGGAGGAAAATAATATAAGGCCAGGATATGAAGTAATAAATGAAAAACGAGTTGCCATCCAAGTGAACGAAATTATCCCACAATTGCGTTGATGTCTTTATTACCAGCGCTCACGTCGTAGCAAGACATCGTAGCAACCGTAGGCCTCGCCGTAAATACACAGCTTTAAGTCCAATCATAATAATATTCATAAAAAAACATTAACTACCACTGATTACGCGGATACACGGCGGATGTCGTCGTAAATAATGTCAACAAGATCAAAACCTAATTAAAACCAAATTAAGCTAATCGATAAGATATCAATTAATTAAAAAAATAAACGTTTATTTATAACAGTAGTAAAATCTAGTAATTACAGCAAATGCAGTAATGTTTGATGGTTCGATTATAGAGCAGGAAATTAAATGATAATTTAAAAAGAAATTCCGTAGAGTTGTAAAAGTTTAGAGGCGACAGTGCGTGGGCGCATCGCGAGGTCGCACGTGGTCTGGCGCGACGTGCGCGCGCGCAGCCTCGCCGCGCTCTGATTGGCTGCCGCTGCCCCTCCCACTGCGGCTCTCCATGCGAACTGCTGACTCATACCCTGTACCAGGAATTCAATCAATGAACGTTAAAAACGTCACGCTGTCCTTGTCTCGCTTTTTAAAAAGATGAATGTGATGAAACATGTAAGTACTTTACTTGCATATGTTGACATACGAATAATAATTTCTAGTAAAATTACAAATAATTGTAGAAGTAAAAATATGTTCTGTACTTGCATTACGCTTTTACCTACAGAGAAATTTTATATACCCATATTTTATATGATTTAAAAATTTACTCACAAAAAAATAGAAGTTTTTATTTGCATAACTACTACAACAAAGCGTCTCAAAATATACATACAAAAGTCCATTACATACAGAAATACATATTGATTTATATTTTATGTTCAGAGTGAACGATGCCGGTAATTCATTGCCTAATCGTTAATTAGTAATTTACGAGCGCATAAACGCCTGTTCATTACACAGCAGTCAAGTCTTAAGCCACAATTGCAATGCAAATCCTCTAAATCCTCCAAATCTTATCACCGTGCAAAAACAATCAAGCGAAACCGAAATCATAATCCGACATTATCTAATATTGCATAACTCCAACCTAATGACCTAAACACGACAAAGATGAAAAAAATAGAGGTGCGAGACCAATCGGGCGGTAGTGCAGGTAAGGCCTCCCACCTTCGGAACGGACTCCGCCCGGCGGTGATCCGGTCTTTCTGCCAGACGTGACTGTGCTGCGACCGACCGCACTCATGTAAGACCCGTGGTAACGCCCATAATGAAGTGTCCGTGGTTGTTTGTGCTCACTGTTCTGTGTTTGAGATGCGATGCTGCCGGCAACAAGCCGCGGAGAGGACGCGGCAGTATGTGGTGGTATGTCTGTTTTTTTGCTAAATTTATGCTTAAGTCTGTGAGAATTCACTTTGTTTGGTCTATGAAAACTATAGTTTGAGAGGTTATGTTTTGTACGATTTTTTTTTAAATTGATATTGTCACTAAAACATACATTAAATGTGATTTTTTTGGTAAAGTTAATAACTCAGAGATAATTCAGTCTTTGAAAATTATGTTAGTATAGGAGGATATATTTGAGAGAAAAAAATCATTTTTTTTATGAATATTCTAAGTAAAATCTAAGTTCAATGTGCTCTTTATAAATATAATAAATGAAATGTGTTTTTAATGCTACTATTTGTTGCAACATAAGTTATAAAAATATATTTTATATCTTCTAAACTGTACTTAAAAGTCTAGTAATGAAGATAGTTCTTATAAATATCATGTTATCAAAAGGGTAATCCCCTAATAAATAATCATCGCCTAATAAATTAAAGACGTCTAGAACAACATAAACTTCCTCATTCAAACAATAAACTCACTCACAAAACATAGTAAGTATCCTTATGTCGATGCACATGTTCTCACGTCGTATGCATAATTAACATATCATTAATAAAGGCATAAACACACTAGTGCGAGAATGATAAATGATGCTCAAATTGCAGAATAGGCACTTAAAAGTTATTATAGCGATCTATGAGGTGAAACCTCGTTTCGACAAATCAGAACCTCGTTCTTTTAACAGGGACTTTTTAATGAGCACTTGTTTCTGATTACTGTGTTAAATGGCTATATAAACACTAGTAAGTATTCGCTTTTAAAGGCTTACTTACTTTCTATGATATAATTACCACATGAATTATTAACTAGTACTGTTTAAGTATAGTGTTTAGCTATATAATTAATGTTACTTTCAAGAAAGTAAAACTAATGGGTTGTAAATATATAATAAAGTATAATGATGCAAACGCACAGTAGTGTATTCGAAACATTTAAAGTTACTGTAGTTCATAATTAAGTATTTAGATTAATAAATTCAGTTTGAAATTTACATAAAGATATATTGTTTTATTTGTACAAGTTCATTTTTAATATAATGTATAAATTAATAATTAAGAAGAGAAGGTACACTAACTAGGTTTGTCTATCATCCATCGCGCAACTCTTTGACTGACAAGGGTATCTAGTTATATTTGTACACACTATCATAGTAGCTCCTGGTATGCGCCGGCCCTAATCCCATTTTGTAGACTATTAAATCTATTAGAAATTATTCATTTCATAAAAAAATTTGTTTTCATTAGATATTATTTAAATATTTATTGCATTAGCATTGTTACACTTTACATGTTTTGATTAATAATAAAAAATATACAGTAAAAAAAGTTGATAAATAAACTCAATTAATTTATTTTGTGATAAACATAACCTACATTATGATCTGTCATAAACATGTAATTAATTAGACATTCATCAACCAAAACATAAATAAACATATAATTCAATTAATAATTGGCGATTAATAACACTTTGTGCAAACGATTTGATATCTTATTGTAAAATATATAGCAGTAATTTTTATTAAGCGTGTCGGCGTGTGTCAATGTCTCTTTTTCTATAACTTATCTTTGATGAAACAGCATTTGCGTAATTTTAACGGCTAATAAAATAATAAATCATACACTATAAGTATATTCGTTTTGCATGACAAATGACAATGATTTTATTGACTTAGATTTTTAACCGACTTTTAAAAAGGAGGAGGTAATCAATTCGTCCGATAATTTTTTTATCCATGTTCATTGTTCACCGATTATTCGTAGACGCCTTGATCAATTTGGAAAATTCTTTTCTTTTAAATTTTTGAAATTTGTTAGTTTGTCGTATATAAATTTTATCAAAATCGGTTGTGCAGTTAAAGGACCAAGTTAAATTTTATTTTTGAAAAATTATGTAGTTGGAATATTCCGACGGCATACAATTTCCATTTATGATACTCATACATCTATTCAAATGTGTAGCTATATACATTTTCAATCCAGCTCCCATGCTGGTCTGGGAGGAATAAAAAAAACTTAGAATGTACCAGCTGCTTTTCTTCCCACGCAGATCGTAAAAGGCGATCGAGGGAATGGGCAAAAATGCAAATCATGTTAACAGGCGATGCGGCTAGCAACCCATCACTGTATTGATTGCTTTTTCATCTTCTCGCCCACCATGACGCTAAAAGTGGCTTTTGGGTCTTGCGGCCCTAGGCTCTGCATAGAACCGCAAGACCCAAAATGCTCTGTCTGCCCCATTAGGGATAGAGACGTGATAGTATGTATGTATGTATGTATTCATTTTCAACTGAAATTAAGGTAATAAAATAATAACTAAATCCTTTTTCGTGTAATATAAGAATGTCAACTCTAAATATTGTTAAATTCTTCCAAATGTTATCATTCCCTTTGAGCGATGACTGACGGCACACAGAGGCGCGTACTCATTTCGTTAAACAAATAATCTCATTTTTAATTCATTGTTAAACTTTTATCACTTTCCTACGCTATTATTAGCACAGAGATTCCTCCATTTTTCTACTGTTATTTTTTTGTTGGTTTTTGACTGTTATTTTAATTTCATTATATATACTATTTGGTTAGGTATTTAAATAAATATAAACAATCTTGACATGTCTTTTTATTGAAATATACACTTTATAAATCAATACATTTGCAAATTACAAAATAATTATGTAATTTATAATTTATAACATAATTACTTTGTGATTAATTAAATTATTGATTTATAAAAAGTATATTTCAATAAAAAGACATGTCAAGATTGTTTACATTAATTTAAATACCTAACCAAATGAAGTATAGAGTGATCTAGAATAGACTGTAGTTCGATTTATTACGGGTATGTTCCTTCCACGTTGTATATTTCTTGCCGGTTTTCGTATTAAATATTCTGTTACATATCTAGCCATTGTTATTGTTATATCTACAAGCCAATCGAGTTATATCGATTGCTTTTCCATCTTCTCGCCCACCATGATGCTAAAAGTGGCTTTTGGGTCTTGCGGCCCTGGGCTCTGCATAGAACCGCAAGACCCAAAATGCTCTGTCTGCCCCATTAGG
The DNA here is from genome assembly GCA_963555685.1 of Acrobasis consociella. NCBI lineage: Eukaryota > Metazoa > Arthropoda > Insecta > Lepidoptera > Pyralidae > Acrobasis > Acrobasis consociella. The sequence continues at coordinate 6,016,573 of OY743106.1, forward strand.
GCTAAAGACGTGATAGTATGTATGTATGTATGTATCTACAAGCCATTTTCTAAATTCATATCATCATCATAATTTCCGCCGGTAAACACCCACAGCTGGACATAGGCCTCCAAAAATTTCTCAAATAAACAAATCTAGAGCGGCTCAAATACATATAGATTGATGTAAACTAACAATATTTATAAAGCAAATTCAAATGACGTAACAACATATCAAATGTATTAAATAAATAAATAAATATAAGACAGTGGCATTGTACTTATGTCAGACAGCCGACGTATAGTGAAACTATTTGCTTTGACACTTATGCTAATCATAATAAAGGCTAACAAATAAGTTAGTAGGCCTCGTAATATTGTATAAAAATCAAAACTAAATTCACCGTTCGGACACAGATTTCATTTCATTTCTTTATTTAGCGCACAAAACTTTTAACTTTTTAACTTTTTCAAATTGTCCTGGGTCTTGGATGTTTATCTATATATTATGTATTTGTTATAAAATATAGTATCGTTTGTTATAACACAAGTCTCGAACTTACTTTGGGGTTAGCTGAATCATTGTTATTTGTCCCTATATATTTATTATTTACAAAAGTGATAACAATGTTAAAAATTAATAAAACAAATCGTATCCCCATCATTTCAGGCCCACTAACTAAGTTGTTGAACTTTAAATGTGTGTTTGTTTGTTTGCACGTTCTACTGAACCTATTTTAATATAATTGATTTGATCGAATGCGAAAATTCCATATGCGTTCTTTCAAATATTCTTGGCAAATATGTATTTATTTGAAACGTCACTGGTTAGTAACATACGAATATAATGTGGTAATAAATATTATTATAATAATTGGATGCTAAATATCACCGTGGGTGCGTGTTAAATATGTTACAGTCGTAGTACGTATGTTTGTTTAAGCATTTATCATTTTGGATTCACATGGATTAAATAACGTTATTTTTCTGTTAATTCTTTTTTTTATTCTTCAATATATTTATTGTATTGTATTGTATTTTGCCCCTTTAGTTAGTTGACATTCTTATGCCTCTTTCTGCCGCCGAGTAGTCGTATCTTGTACGTATACAGCCGGTTGGGCACGAGTTATACTTAGTTGGGCATAAGTTATATATATGTTATGTTTAAGTAAAGTATATAAGGTCTAACAAATTAAACTGAAACTATATTAAGGGTGTATTCAGTCCATTATACTGAATAACTTTCCCAAAGAAATATTTATTTACAAAATTCATGTACACATAATACAAACGCAGAAACAAAGTAAGAACATTGAGTACATGGGTACTGCTTATTTCATAAGAAATCTCTTCCAGCAGACCCAGGAGAGGAAAAGAGAGAAATTTATTTCGAAATTTGACAAATCATTTTTGGTCTTCCATACAAACTCGGATCAGCTGATCGGTCAACTTGTATGGGAGGCGAAAATTACTTTTCATATTTCAATATACGTTCCTTAGGATAAGTTTTTCAGTATCGTAGACTGAATCCACCCTCAGAATATTATCACTATATTTTGTTAAACCAGTATAGGTACTTAGGTATAAAAATAAAGAATCCTAACCACTTGAGGAGTACAGCTGCCGGAAGGCTCACCATTCCGTTTTAAACTCGTACCAATTACTTTAATGGAGCTTTTAAGTACAAGGCTATGTGACAGATGTGACCGTAGGAATAAATCAGAATATCTGTCGACCTGGGATGAAAAGTGACATTGATACCTACATATCATCATGTCTTTTTGTCTCCTCTACACGACCCTCTCTGTACTGGCTAGAGCAGCCAGAGGACTTGGCCTACACTCTATACGCTGGACAGACGGGTTGGAGAGGTCTTATTGATGTTTATAAACATCGTTTAGCTTGAATTTCCTAAGTCGCCTTCTACGACATTCACGGGAGGACTTGGAGTGGCCCTATTCTATTCTGGCTACATTATACATCCAGGCTACATTCTTAGCTATTATATTTTCAGCATTTCTTCTCCATACTCAAAAAGTACTACAATCACATATAAAAGTGTACAAACATATGATTTTAGTCACAATAAATGTTATTAGTATTACGGGACTTACCGCGATTAATATCGAAAAACGACAAAGAAAGAGGGTAGACCGATATGGTTACCCTTAACAGCCGAACATCCATCGCAGTTCCTCAGTTTGCCAGCGACCATGACGGCAGAATGGCCATCGAAATATCTAGCAAAATACGATATTAATCGCGGTAAGTCCCGTAATACTAATAATGTACAAACATCCAACTCAGGACCAGAAAAAACTTTCCATTTTTATCAAGCCAAGAATCAAACCCGATAACATCTGACGCATGCGTATTATAGTAGATATCTGTTGAAATATACCCGGAACAGACATTTTAAAGGCATACTCACACGCATGATTCGCGCAAACAAAGTTTACATAAAATAACCGGCCTAGTGCGAGTCGGACTCACGCTCGAAGGGTTCCGTGTAATTATCTATGAAAAATCATGTTTGTTGTATGGGAAAATCCTTAAAAAATAATTTATTATTTAAAAAAACGTGATTTTACAATTAAATAATTTAAGCGTCTACCTGTTGCCGTTATTATTTATTAATATCGAGCAAAAAACGGCATACAAATATGTTTGTTGTAAAGAAACCCCCCCAAAATATTTATAATATTCAGTTTTTAGTCTTTCTTTTTAATAGCGGCAACAGAAATACATCACCTGTGAAAATTTCAGCTGTCTACAGCTATCACGGTTCTTGAGATACAGCCTGGTGACAGACGGACAGATATAATAGACGGATGAACAGACGGACGGTCAGCGTAGTCTTAGTAACAGGCTCTCGATTTAACCCTTTGCGTGCAGAACCCTAAAAAAGAAATCGCCACACCTCACTTAATTTCATATGCACCACGCGTACTCCATATTACATTACGTCTCGAATCGCGTGCCGTTGAAGATAACGCCAGATAAACACTACCAATTTATTAAGACACTTTGACATGTGTAATAAATCCACAATTTTCAACTAAAAACTTAGATAGGTTTTCATCATCACCATCATCAGGTCTTTTTGTCTCCACTGCAGGAGTACGACCCTCTCTATACTTTCAGAGCCATACTTGGCCCGAGCAGCCCGAGGACTTGGCCTACACTCTCCTCGCTGGCCAGACGGGTTGGAGAGGTCTCACTGATGTTTATAAGCTTTGTTTAGCTTATATTTTCTAAGACGCATTCTACGATATCCACGGGAGCACCCGGAGTGGTTCCACTCTACTCTGCTGGAAACCACGTGGCATATATAAAGATAAGTTCTGGTTTAACCCATTCCCATCATCATCAATTTCAAGTCCATGTCCCTATTTTCGTCTAAAATGACTTCCCTAACGGCGGCTGCAAACTTTTGTATGAAAATGCCGATTTTTTTAAATTGTGGCTTTTACGACTTTAGATTCTGTCTTCCCCGTCAGGCATAAAGGACGTGATAATGTATCTATATAAAAAGAAGTAAAGAGGTCCGGGTATAGTGGTCAATCTTTGATATTTTGACGCCTCGAGAAGACAACAAATTAAATAATATATGGCTTATTTGTATGCATGGCTCGTATTGAGGACATGCAGCTATTTGCCACAAATGTCACGATACACTTAAAACAAAGATAAGAGCCATGCGAAACAAACATACACCGCCTTATTATAAAATACGGATTAACTATAGCACTAGGTTAAAACTATTTATTCATTTATTTAACTTTACTACAAAAATTGTAACAGGCATATATAGATTAATAAATACAAATCACACAGATTGAGCTAGCCCCAAGATAAACCCGAGATTTGTGTTATGGGCTACTAAGTCAAAAATAGTAATATATTTTATAACAAATACATATAAAGATAAACATCCAAGACCCAGTTCAATCTGAAAACGATCATTTTCCATCTTGACCTCCGGTGTTACAGCCTGGCATGATAACCACTAGGTCACACAGGTCGATAACTGATAACTGAAAGTGTATCACCCTTTTGACTATCTTATTTGTTTTTGTTTTTTTAGATCATATTTGTAATTTTACGAGGAAACTGAATAAAGTCTAATAAGTATTAAACAAAATGCACTCATCTTCCGTAAGAAAAGGCTTGATTGCCTTAAGAGACAAACGCACAAGCCAATATTTGTTATTTTGACACATTCACACAGACTTTATCTCAGAGCAAACATCACGTTTGCCCGTGAAAGCCATTGGAGGCTTTTTTCCTTTTTTTTCTAGTATTTGATCTCGACGACGTGACAAGTGCAAAGGACTCTTTATACGGACAGGCAAATATGGACATACGTGTTTTGTTTTAGCCCCGTGGGTGTAAATTTGACAAGTTTCCTAAATTTATTGCTCCCACTGCCGGATTAAGATCGCTTTGATTAGTGCAGTCTGAGTGCATTGACAAGAAGGTCATATGACAGCCTTTTCAATGATAAATTAATTGAATTCATAATCCAATAATCCAAATAATGAATTTTACATATACACATATGTGCAAGTTTTTTTTTTATAAACTGTTTTTAGCACGAATACTATACTTGAGTGAAACTAATCAACTAATTATAAAAAATTACACTTATCGTGGTGCTTATGTCTTCTTGTTGAACAGAGGCTATTAATAATTATGTGACAGAGGTGAAAAAGGTATTATTTCCTTTATAATTGAATAATTTTCAAGTTCTTTATTTCTCGATATTATGTAACTTTATTCTTCTTTTGATAAAAATACATATTTTATTTTGTTTTACATACATATTAAATTAATTGAATTAATATCGCTATATACTATATTAGTTATTATTATCATCATGGCTAAAGAAAACATTCTCAGTTAAATTACTTACTTTAAAAAAATAGACTCAGCAATAAAAATAAATAACTCAATTTAATTTAGAAGAGATCTACTTGCACGTATGTAATTTTCCATTTGATTGCATTATAAAAATGACCACACACCTCTCGCTCTGTAGACAAACAAAAAAGATGACTATAAAAAAACTTAATATATGTACTTCACAGTAGTCATAAAAAGTGAGTTATGCTACTTACTCGTCAGTTTATTACATAACATATAAATGAAATAGGCAGTTGTTATTATGTATTCATTATTCAAGTATAAACACTTATTGTATAAATGGGAATTTCAATTTCTAAGTGCAAATCGAACGTGACCAAAATGAAATGGATGTAAAGGCACTTACGAGTAGCTTTTACTGACATTGACTTTGGTTGGTGAGCCTTACCGCTTTTTCTCCAAATATACAATGTGGCAGGGACATACCCGTAGTAATCGAACCACGGTCTTTTCTAGATCGTTATAGTGTAATAAACTTAAAAAAAACAGCAAAAGAACAAAAAAAAATGGCATTTCCATACTAAAGTGTGCAGCCGCCCGGGCAATTTGTATGGGAATGTCGATATTTTTTTGTTTTTAGACCGTTTTTTGAATTTTATTTGCTATAGTGATCTAGTATAGCAGTTAAGTTATAGTGGTTTAAGTTAATACGAGTATTAGGTATGTCAATGGTCACCCAAGGATGCCGGAGACAATGAGAAATTAAGAAGAGATTAAAATACCTGTCTTATTATGAAACGCAGACTAACTTTGTTACTAGGTTTAAACCATTATCCGACCAAATCATGTTAAATTTTTTAGATGCGATAATAGCATATTACTAGATGTCAACTTGATTTGGTCGGATAATGGTTTAAATTAAACCTAGTAACAAAGTTAATTCTGTTTTATAATAAGACGATCTGGCTTTAGTTCTACAACCAGCAGCCTGCCTGACGTCAACCCACTTTGGGATTTGTGCGAAAAGTTTTTTTTTATTGCAACCTATCAATTAGTGAAAACCTCATTACTATTTTAAGAAAGTTAAATTAGCATAAAATGCCTTAGCTTATCTCGTTAAAAGTTAAAGTCTAAAACAATGTCTCGCCGTCTCCATGAATTCTCGAAGGAAATGAGAATTTCCGACGAACACATTCATATTTACGTAACACTTCACTACAAAGAAAGGTAAATAGAAAAGTAATACGATTTCCAGGGTACTAAGCGAGAGTGGCTCGAGTTTTTTTAGTACCGGTCCATAGCTGCGAGTCAACAGTAGTGCTGGGTTAGCAATGAAGGCACCCCTGGGCGTGATTGTGTGCCCCTTGTATTCGCTGACTATCCGCGTAAAATATTATAAATGGGAATACAAACGTCGCTATTTAAAAATTACATACATATTGTTTACTTAATTTTAACATAGAAGTAAACAAATACTTGCTAGAATTTAAAGCTAATATGCAATTTGAATGTTAGTTTTGTCATTTTAATTAAATAGACAGATGTTAAAGATTTTACTGTCTTTTCGAATGTAAGGCATCAGTGGTGCTATTTTTCAAACGCGGAGTTACTAAACAAACATTCGTTTAAGTGACTCCGCGTTTCAAAAATGGCCCTTCAGACCGATGGAGGTTTTAATCTTCAAAGTCAAAACCTCCGACGCCTGGTGTGTAACTGGTGCCCCGGGCAGTCGTTCTAGCCGCGCCCTGCGCACACGCCCGTACCGGTCAACACGGCTGATCTCGATCGCTCTCCGCTGTTTGCTCGCTCAGTCCTCGAGGATTAATGCGCGACGCAAATATTTATCTAAACGTCTGCAGATTGACAGTTCGGTCGTCAATTGTTTGTTGTCTTTACCTTTTCAAATGAGCATTTCATTTCAAGTTGAACGCATTGCCTTAAGTGGCGTTCTTGCTTTGTTTACTTTTTTCAAGTTTCGGGAACTTAGGAAGGCATTGTGTTTTGCGATCACATTTTTATCGGGTGTAAAACCCTTTGTTGTTGTTTTAAGCTGTCATTTTGTTCGCAGGGGCATAGCCAAAGCGGGAGAGCCAAATAACTTATCACCTATGTCACCTGGAGTCCTGTACATGGATCCAGCAGTCCACGCCACGCTCAGGCGGAAGCAGAGAAGGTTGGCGAGAGAAAACCCTGGCGTGTTGGCCGCTGTGGCCAAAGGCGCCAGCATGGCCGTGGCAGAGTGCCAGCACCAGTTCAAGTATAGAAGGTGGAACTGTTCAACAAGAAACTTCTTACGAGGGAAAAACTTGTTTGGCAAGATCGTCGACAGAGGTAAGTACAGTCGCTTTGCTAAGGTTTATACATGGGGTGGAAGGGGAGGGTGTCTCAATTTCAATTTCAATTTATTTATTGCTTTTCACATTATACATATATTAGATTACACTACACAGTCACTTCTTAGGTTAGTAGGTACAACATGAACCCTGTTAGGGCATTGCAACAGAAAATAACGGAACGGCATGCGGATTATTTCTTAGTATGTATCAAATTCAATGTTAAAATTATTATGAATAAAAATGTTATTTCTTTTTATTGATGTCTTAAAATTTAATTTAATTTTGGTCATATTTTTTATTTTATTTAATGTGTCGATACTATACTATAATATTTAATAACGTCCAAATGTTGTTTTAATTTAAATGTCAATTATTTTAAATGTCAATGCAGATTATTTTATTCGTCATTATCATTTATTGTATATTTTGTCAAATCTTTATCATTAAAAAACTCGTCCAATGTATAATAATTTTTATCTATATCTTACCTAGCTGTTGGGAATACGATAAATACTAACAACGTGTGCAGTGATGGACCGTTATAGGCAGCGGGCGGGAGTTAGTAGGCCATCAAAAAAAAGTATCGTATAAAGTTACATAATATCCTCCATGCTACATACAAGTACCTTTATTCAGACCTGAGTAAGTAGATTAGCAGATATTGTAATGACGACAAAACACTTGACAAGGGTTCAGCTAATACTCGCATCACGCCCGACGCCAACATATAAAAACGGCAACAATAAAAAACGATATTTAAATAGCGATTTTGAGAACACGCGTCATTCTTGTCTTAATTCGGGTACAGCGACAAAGAGAACAAAGCAAGAAGGCATAAGGCGATAAACATTAAATACTCTTCAAAAATACTAAGGAAACAGATTAAAACATGAATGATCTTTAAAAAACGTAATCGACGTTCCGTCTCCCAATGTACAGTTTAACCCTGCAAAAGCTGGATGTACAAAAAGGTTTATATTTTTTACAAGGCCCTAATTCCAGTTACAAAGAGTGGCTACAAATTAAGTGATATCTTTAGTTGGCAACCCTTTTAAAAGATTTTATCTGGCTCGAACGAGAGGGTAGCGAGTCGGGGGCACATTATAAAGGGCTCATCAAGATAAAACATCCTGGATCAATTACAAGCAGCGAATGACGTTTGAGTTCCCGCTTCTCTTTTTGTCCGTCGAATGTATGCCTTTTTTGAATTCTCTTTGAGTATTCTTTATTGAATGTTGTTTTAAATAATTGAAACAGCTGTGATTGAAATTGGAAAGAAACCTACCTACTAAGTAGGTATAGTTAGTTTATTAATTAGGGATTAAAATAATTTAGAGCTATTCGTTTAAGAGCATAACGTGAAAATAGTTTTAAGCCTTGTATCTATTTTAATACTACGTTTTAAAATTCGTCGCTGAGAATATTATTAGATTCTTCTTCTCTAACTTTTTTTAAATCTGGTTATTTAAAAATCGTGTTTAGAGTATATACTTTATTGATAAAATAAAACCTGTGTACAAAATTTGGACTAACATTCACGTGAAGTTAAAAATAACATTACAATAAGCGTGTATCTTAATCCATCTATGAATTAACCATATCAGCTAATTTTAACTTCGCTTCATTTCCTTTGTAAGAATGAATGAAAAAAAAAACATGTTTTATGCCATAAACACCGGTTCAAAATCGCGCCAGCGTGAATACATTTAGTTGATTTGAATGGATGTAGATTGTAATCAATAGATCCAAATCAGCAAATAGATACCCATTAGCCTCACAATACTGGTCACACAACTATACGCAACAGATTTAAGATAGTTATTGATTTAGAGCTTTTATGGAAAGTGGTAAATTACTACTTTCAATCTTGTAAACATTTAAAAAATGAATTTCTCGTCAGCTTTGAATGAGCGTAGGTTTTGTTATTTAAAAAATATTCAAATTTAAAGTGATTTATGACACTTATTAGTGTACAATCAAGGTTGAAATTTGTTTGACATTTTGGAGAAGAAAGATTCGCATCAGGCTTTCCTATCTCCGGTGTCCGATTTCGATTCATTGTAAGATACGGCTTATTATGAGATCGAACATCTGGCCTTTTAGCAAAAAGTTTTGTGATTCAATTTCGTTTTTTAACAATGAAAGTGTAATTCGTATTACGTAACACACGTGAGTGCTAATAAAAATTTAGATAGTACGAGTTCAGCGGGCTGCATTAGGGGGTTATCTTGGACTCGGATGGTTTAATTCGATCGCTTTTCGAATACGACTGGTTGTCCGAGCGGCCCGGTTATTGACCTCGCTTCCAATACGTTAATGAATTGTGCAAGCGCTTTCGGTAAGATGTTTCTATTAGTTTTGGTGCCCTTTGAAGTCTCTCTATTTTTTAGTTTAAAATAGTTCTTGCTTTATTTCGATAAGCGTTTAGCATGATTTTATAATACGTACTAAGATATTTTAGAATTACTTACAAACTTTTCTTGTTTAGGTCATACCACATATGCGTAAATCATGTATTGTCAAAATATTACAAAAATAAAAGAGTTATTAGGTACCAATTCTGAGAAAGGAAATGTGACCGGTTTTGTAAAAATAAAGGTTAAAATACGACAAACTCCAAATACAACAATAAATAATGCACCGATGACTTGATTAGGATGTAAATCGTCGACAACACAGGCTTACCTGCAATAAAATATACTGCAATATTTCCCCAATACAAGTGTCACCATATTTTTTAATTACGTCCCAGTTGGACGAGACGCAATAAACATTAAATATTCATGGAAAAGTAAATTGGTAACAAATCGCAATTAGATTTATATGTTTACACAACATTAATGTGTATACTAAATAAAAAAACCGCTTCGTGCGCTTGCCTCGGGCGAATCAACCTAAATGTGGCTTGAATGGGCAGGTATATTAAAAGAATTATTAGCTAAACGATCCACTTTAATACGTTTTTGTGTTAATTCGTACAAAAAGTGAAATAATTTAATTGATCTTTATAGAAATACCTTGGTCTTTATTGATCCACAATATTGAGAATAAAGACATAACAACAAAAAAACCTTAACTAAACTAAATTAAACTAAGCTATAAGATAAACTTATACTAAATTAAAAAATCTCATCTTGTCCATGCGGCATGGTTGCAAGAACGCTGGTCCTCGCTGGATAGCAATGCTGATCCGTTGAGCGAAGAAGCAGCCAGCCCTCTTGTCACCTGCAGCGGCTATCAGTCGCGGGGAGATCTCTTTATAGAATAGGTGACCTAATTCAATGTGTGGAAATTAACTCAAGTTGTTATATACGTATAATAACATATATTTTATATGTAAAGCGGGTTACCAATTAAAACTAATTTCTTTATGACCATTCAGATCTCGACTACTTCGGTCGTTATTTTCAGTTGAACGGTAAAGTAATTAAAAGAAACAAAATCACAAAAAGATTGATAAAATACCCTCGTAAAAAGGATCGCCTAGAGCAAATATAATTAATCAAATGCAGTATAAAGACTAAGTACCATTTTTCTAAATTAAAAGCCAGATATAGCACGAGGTCGGACCACCATCGTAATAATTTCACTTGATAAAAAGAGCAAAGATTACGAAATTTATGTTATATGCGTGTCCATTTAGAGCATATTACTTTATTAAGGGCAAGCGGCGAATCGCGGCTCACCCAGCCAGACGCAAATATCCACGATAAACTTTTTAATACATTGCAATTACGTCGTTTGAGAAACGCATAAAAACTGACAACGGCCGCGACGGGGGACTATAACGCTACTCATTAAAAGAGTAGCAAACATGACTCTGAACTCCAACTCATCAAAATACAACTGAATGCTGAACCGTTGCGAGACATAATTACAGCTCGCGATCACAAAGACCCCCGGATGAGACACGAATAATTACTAATTTACACGTTGACACGCTATTGACACGTCGACGGGACAACTTCATCGCATTGTGGTGTAAACCTCAAGGATCGTATTAACACAAATGATGACAACGGCACAATGCCCAACCTTTATTCGCCTCGGCTTTGTCGCTGGGAGGATAGAAAAATATATGGCCCGAGGCCCCGTGGCGCGCCCCCCGCGGAGTAGTTTAGCGACGCACTGCTCGCTGGACAACAGGCCACGGAAGCCAGGTTTACACCTAACACGACTTCTAATAGCAGGTAACTCGCCCAATAAAGCCGACCTTTTTTAAAATATTTCCTGTTTTGGTGTATCTCTGTTAGCCCCCGAGATTCCAACGTCGTGGGTGGATAAAACGTATAAAACGATCGACACCGAAAATAAAACGGATATAAAATGCCCTCGACGAAATATTTAATGCTCAATTAGATAAGCGTTTTGGGTTTTGTGGCGTTTGAATTGTTTTCCAGATAACACACGTTTTGTGCAAATGAAATGAGACGATTAAATTTCGATGTAGCTGCGGTGACGATCGGCGTGTCACCCGTTTTTATTGAACGATTGTGACTCGCGTGATTTTCCAATTTATTGTTTACGGCCTCACTTAAAGCGAAATTATATTCGGTGTTTTTTTCTCAAGTTTGAAAACAAATGTCCATTGTGCGAGCGGTGGCGTGGTGGAGGATGGTAGCAGTGGTAGCTCGAGCGCTTTGTGCCTCTCACAATGAGTGATATACGACCGACGTAATTTTGAATTGTCGCAGAGAGACCTCGGAACGCGGACTCAATGTGAAATTATCACCCATACACGGCATAACGAAAATGAATTATTGCTCTTTATTGCCTCTTGTCGATGTGACTTTGCAGCAAAAAGTATCTCTGCTGTTCTATTTCTGTGTTTCAATGGAGAAAGAAATTGCGATCTCATTACGGTAATGAATGACTTCAAAAATAGTTCCAGCGGCTTGCGAGTTTGCCGAACGACGCTCGACGTCTGTTTTGCCTTATAGATAAATAAAATGTCATTATGGTCTCGTAAAAGAGAGTTTAGATACAAATAACACGTCAATGACTTCATCATTCGTCGATAAAGCTGTCCGATAGAGCGATTTCTAAACCGGCCAAACGTCTTATTATAAAACGAGTGATTTATGGTTGTTTTGAGTAATTACGTCTCATCAAATTTAAATAATAATAAAGTCCTCATAAAGAAGGTTGGAGCGGCGCGACGCGCGAAATGGTCATAAGTCAATCCTTCAAATTAATCTTGTAGAAACGCCGGCCGTGATGACTTAATGCAGACAGGAACATATTTAATTAGTGCATTAATTTTGAATTATTTAATGGTTTGTTCTGTGAGGCCAGGTGTTCGTCAAACGTCAACAGTGATTAAGTTTTATTTTGCCGGCAGACGAGTGGACGCGCGGCCGGATTTACGACTTTTTGACTTTTATAAATTTTCAACGCCTCACCTTAACAGGCCGAGGAGAAGGAATTATCGCGGGCTGCCCGCCTGTAAACCCACTTCGGGCCCATTTATTATCCGCACAGATAATCCACGGACACCACTTTATTATCAGTTATAATAATAATTTACTTTTATAGATCCACATTACTCATGTTTGTTCTTATTTGACTGCTATTTGATGGGGCGAAATTGCCATAATAAAATAATAGCGTGCCTTAATTACTTGTATTTTATCGTAGACGGAAACTAATGGTTGTTTGTATTGGTGCATGTTGTCGGATTAGGTTTAGGTTGTTCAATAAAGGAAATTTACATTTATAAACTCCGTGACTAATGCGTCTTTATGGACGAAGCGTATTTACATCTGTCATAATTTTTCTACGTCGCGATTATTCGCAAAGTCGGCTTTGTCCCCGAGGTTATTAATTGTTCGATTTATTTATAGTTAAAGTGCGTCAGCCGAAGATTTCACTACCGAATGGAGTCAAACTAGTTAGCAGTGAGTCATCGGTAAGACAAGCCTTAAAATTCTCGCGGCCAATTAAAAGTTATTTCCAGTTTATTTGTAATTGGCGTGATAGTGGTTCCGTTAGGTGGAGAGTGTGGACTGGCACAACATCTGTTGGGGCAGATGTGGAGGGCCTCGATTGAGACGCTCTTCACAGCACGTGGCCACCTGGCTGGACGCCCCGTCGATGGCGTGGGATATCCGTGAACTATACGAGCTTTTAAATGTATTTCTTAGGGTCTGAATAGGTTTATTTCAAATTAAATTAAGTTTGTGAATGGTTTAAGAGAATGTCTTAACATTTGTATCTATAATTTTTATTTATTTATTAAACTTTATTACAAAAATGTAACAGGCGGACTTAAGGTCCAAGGCCCAAAACTCATCAGCCCAGTCCCATTTAAATATATATAACGTCAATTTGATATATAACGTTTAACAAAAGATACTGACACTATCTAAAGAAAAAATCTAATCTTGGGGAAAGTTATTCAGTTTCATGTACAAAAATTACCCCTTTATTAGTTTCAGTGTAATTTTTAAAACCAAGTTCTATTCATAACTATATTTTCGAAGAAACTTACGGTGAATCAAATTGTGCACTGGAAAAAACCTCCTTCCTTTAAGTATATGTTTTACGATTCTACGAGTAGAAGCAATTCCAATATTGTCTTACGTGTGTTCATTGTAAACAATGACACAAGAGTTACTCGCTGTTTAAAATTTATTTGCACATAACTCCTCCGCTCAAGGTACTAAGTTGACAAAAAGGTCCGTCTCCAACCTTCGCTTTTATTTGCACATTACCTTTAACTTGTCAACTGTAAATCGGATTAGCCGAAAGCTATTATTTAACGAGGGTTATTTACGTGTGCCATATTTAATTGGCCCCCACCTATTCGTTATAGTTAATGCGAGAGAACGTTTCAAAGACATTACAGAAGATAAATGCTCGACTCGGCCCGTTCGTATTCGTATCTTGAATTAATTTCGTCCGAGCATTGAATGATGGCGAAATTGACATTAAAATTCCCGGTCGAACGTCTCAAGTAATTGCTGAATAAAATACTTTTGTATAACATCCCAAAGGGAATCACAAAAAGCGAATGCGAGACTGGATGCCGCTGTGTGCGCGGCCCGTAATTTATATCCGTGCATGATGACAACTCAATAAAAAAATGATTTCATTTGCTTATTGAGCCCTTAATAAAGCTGGCGCGGTCCGTTCGCCGTACCACGTATTATTATTATAAATAACAACAAATACGCGTTCCGTATTATTTTTACGTGGAGTTTTTTTCCGATTGGATTTTATTGTGCGCGAGGTGGCCGGAAGGCCACCAAAGGCGCGCGCGGGCGCAGTATACTCCCGAATGGATGGCACCGGCCCGAGTGGTGACATGTGATTACACATATATTAGGACGGCGTTAATTACCCGTTTATTTTTATTCGGCGATCGCTATCAGCCCGCGCAGTTTTACGACCCCGGAGGAATTCCATCATAACATTGATGCTGCACGAGCGAAAGCCTTTAATGAGACGGGCTTCCAACAACAATAGCTCAGTTATTAAAGCGTATTATGCCGTAAAATTACAATGTCTACGCACGTGAATTAATAACGAGATAATGGCCGTACACGACAATCGAGAAAGTTTATGCACGGTTTTTTTAATCGAGTCCAGTGAGGCATTCATTATTCATCGATGTCCAGCATTATCCGTTAATAATATCGTCGCACCGTGCTGCTCTCGCGTAGACAATGAGTTGGTATGGTATTAATCGATAAAAGTACGAGGGCTATTAAATCGATATTAAGAGAGAGAATTCGATGCGCGCCGTACCACTTGTAATGATCAAATTTATAATCTCTCGGGTAGGTAAGAGGCACTTCTTTTATTTTCAATCGTCGAGATATACCCTCTCTCTTTTAATTGTATTTTATGAGTATTTGATTCTAATGTCGGGCCATTAATTATTTATAGTATTCGATACGGGATGGGAGCATCGATTTATGTTTTCGTACGGGCGAGATGAATGAATGTGTGCAATGATCGGTTTATGCTAAAAGTTTCTACTCGATAACAATTAAATTATTAGCTTTGCCAGCCAGTATTATTTTTTTAGATCAGAGAAAAAAAACAAGAGAATTTACAAGGTATTTTTATCAATGGACCCAATCCCTCACCAAATACAATTTGCCAATAACCCGAATGTTTTGGGTATTCAAATTTTAATAACTTCCAAAACTCAACACGTTATGAAATTCTTCGGTTCCCCAATGAAAATTTATTAAAATACGGTCCCTTTTGCTCTGACTAATTTGTTTGGATGTCAAAAGTAAATAAACCTATATCTGTTAGAGAAAAATCACTCAGAACCAGAAACTACATAAGCTAAAAAAACTTGCTCCATTCAGATTCTGCCAGGACAGATCAGTTAGTTTCCATCATAACCACATTTCCACCTTTTTCTTCTTTTATCATCATCATCATATTAGCCACAGGATACTGCTGGACATAGGCCTCCCCCAAAAGATAACCAAAACTTACCATTAATATTACTTTTTCGACATTATACAGTGTCAAATGGTAACCGGCTTTTCTCTTGTCGCAGGTTGCCGAGAAACAGCATTCATCTACGCTATCACAAGCGCTGGTGTAACGCACGCCGTCGCCCGCGCGTGTGCTGAGGGATCCATCGAGTCCTGTACCTGCGACTACTCTCACGTAGACCGCCAGCCACACCGCTCCCGCGCAGCTACCGCGGCCAACGTCCGCGTCTGGAAGTGGGGGGGATGCAGCGACAACATCGGCTTCGGTTTCAGGTTCAGCCGGGAGTTCGTCGATACTGGCGAACGAGGGAAAACTTTGAGGGAGAAGATGAATCTGCACAATAATGAAGCTGGCAGAGCGGTAAGTTAAGCTCAAAACCTTGTAGTTCAATACTTGCTGTGATAGGAAAGAGAATCGACTCTTGTCTCCTGTCACGCTAACTTATTCTTAGCTGCATTTAGTAGCTTACATCGAGCCATCGGACGCGATATTTAAGCAGCTAAAAGTCAACAAAAGTTACGGCTCAAGATTTCAATCAAACTATTCACATATTAGTTGCAATTGCAAACTATTAGTTATTCTGTTGTATAGTAATATTATCTCGTATTTTTAGTGACAAGCAAACAGTGACTGAGTAAAACGTAGGTCGTTGCCTGATCTGAAACGTTGTTTTCCTATGATAAGATTCCATGTAACGTGAATGTCTGTGTGTACGTTACTAGAGTGCACATTATCTTGATCTCACCAATTTGTAGTGCGAGTATCTCGCGATGATTGGCCCACGACTTGTTGACATTCCCATCCATCAATACCACTTATCCAATCGCCACTCCACAGTAGCACCTCATAAACATCCATTAAACAAAACAGTGAGACGACGGCCTTTGTCAACGTACGTGTTTACATTACCATTACGGGTGACGATCGATCGTCGGCTACTTGACATGTTGCTAAGTGTAATATTAATTATGCGGCGGCTGGCTCGGCCCATCGCGCGACGACTGCGCAACAAGCACCCATTCGTCGCGCTCGCGCATCTCCCTCCCACTGCACACCTACATTTGCATACTCACAGTCGTTCCTTCCAAAATTCATCAAAAAGGGAGTGCAGGCGCCCCGAGCCACCCAGACGCATCATTAAGCCTCTCGCTTAATTCCTGTCACGCCAGACGCACTGGGTGTCCACCTGATGAATATTCACAACATTCCACCGATTGTTTAACACATATTTGGACACTAGCCGTACAAAATATCCAGCTATCTACATGAGAATGAATAAATACCGTCGCGCACGTTCTCCGAAGCGCCTGCGCTTGTGGATAGGAAAATATTTACTGTCTCCAATCCTCACGTCATTTATCTACCTTCTAAGAATGATGAATGTCCCTAGATCATGATTTATGATCAGTCCACACGCGGTGACGACCGGCCCACCTCCTCACGATTTGTAACAATTTGCTCGATCGTGAGATGCGATCGATGGAGTGCGCCTAAGAGATCATCGATCACTCGTATCGACGCTTATCGTAGGAATTTAAAGATATTTGGACATTACAGACCTCCTGTTAAGTTAGAATAGATTTACTTAATTCTTCGATGCTTATGTTCCTTTTTGTCCGCAGCATGTGCAAACAGAGATGCGTCAGGAGTGCAAGTGCCACGGTATGTCAGGCTCGTGCACTGTGAAGACTTGCTGGATGAGGTTGCCGAGTTTTCGCTCCGTTGGCGATGCATTAAAGGACCGCTTCGATGGAGCGTCGCGAGTCATGATGCCAAACACGGACCTAGAGTCTCCTGCGCAGCGGAACGACGCGGCACCGCACAGAGTTCCGCGAAAGGACAGATATAGATTTAAATTACGACCGCACAATCCAGACCATAAGTATCCAGGGGCCAAGGACCTCGTGTACCTGGATTCGTCGCCAGGTTTTTGTGAAAAGAATACAAAGTTAGGCATTCCCGGGACGCACGGGAGAGCTTGTAACGACACCAGTATCGGTGTCGACGGCTGCGACCTGATGTGTTGCGGTCGAGGATACAGGACGGAGACAATGTTCGTGGTGGAACGGTGCAACTGCACGTTCCACTGGTGTTGCGAAGTCAAGTGCAAACTCTGTCGTACAGAAAAAGTGGTTCACACGTGTTTATAGGCGGCCGGACGCTAATGACTGGTACATTTGTGATCAAAGTAACTATAGTGCTGGACGGTTGTGATTGTGACTCGGACGAGAGTGGACCTGTTTAAGTACTCGAGGGCAGATAACGGACCTTGTACATAATCGCTTCACTTTTTCATCTATCGAAGTAGTCGATATTTTTCATGTTGACTTATGTAAATAGTTCTGTATCACTGTTTATTTCTTCTTTATGTACCATAATTGATACGGCGTGAAATTAAAATAAGCTACTCGTTCGGTTAATTTATTTGGCTATTAAGTGCGAACATGTGATCTAGTAATGTTATTTTCTTTTTTGTGGACACTGACGTTCGGAAATTAATGAGACCAGTTTATAGACGATTTATTCTTGTCAGCCTGTCATCCCTGTTTTATAAATGAAATTGGGTTTATTGGTTTCCTTACGCGGTTAGCTGTTATTTATTTGTAGTTAGGTATCGTTCTACGATCCGCCGCGCCCAGTGAAGACGCTTTGCGAATGCTCGTCGCGACTTTGTATGGTATTTCTTAATATCGTGTTCAAAGTTCAAATATCGAATTTCGATGGAGCGGTCACTGTAATGTGTAATAATGATATTTATTTTACATACTTTCTACTTAGACGTCGCGTCGATGCGCCGACGCATAACTGTTTTAAGTTCCAAGAGCGAAATTATCTTGTAATTATAATTTCATATTATAATTAAGCCAGTTAATGGAAATTGTGGCTTAATGGCATTTGCATAAAGTATCTTCTTGGGTGTCCGCTCGCAAGCTGCATTCTGCCTTATCAGTGAGTAAGTAGCACCATCGTAAAAGTGTCCCACATTACGAGATAACCGCTCTCGAGGAGAATTTTAATTAAATATTAAACGAATTAAATAATCAGTATTATACGTATTATATTTGTATGCGTGTTGGTCTGATGTATCCAGATAAGGTAGCACGCAAACTCTTGACATTTGTTATAGAATTTATTCTTTGCTCGTCCATTTTAAAGCATGTCACGGTAAGACTGGGAATTCACTACGCTTATTAAAGATGCTGATTTTATATTCATTACCTGCTTTGTAAGGATCGGTTAAAATTGTAGCATTACAAAACCAGCAGTGTATAAAAATTTGCATCTGAATTTCAGCGAATAGATTCCCAGGCTAAGTCGTAAACTACTTATACATTTATAGTGCTTGTTTCGTTGTTCATCGATAAATGATCCCGAATTCTATTAATATTTGAGTAGTAGTATTGAATTCAAGGAATGATATACATCTACCTAGCGGAATTTGGACTGTTTCTTACCGACCATTACTGTTTTTTAATTTATATTTTGCATTAATCACTTTGGACTTAATTAATTTGACTCACAATTGTTTAAAAATTATATCGGAACTTTTAAAAAATTACTAATTCTGACTCTGTAATATTATAGACATATATATCAATAGACTTGCCGATCAATAATAGCTTTATTATGAAGGTACTTATATCAACGTGAATGATATTTCATAATGTGATATAAAATAGTTTAGCAAATAAGTATTATAGATAGCCTACCTGTGAGCTTAACCTGTAACATATACTTCGATGAACGTATAAACACAATGTAGGTACGTTTTTATAAAAACAAATATTTATTAAACTTGTTTAATTTATTTTACTTTACTTTGGAAATTGCCATCCTAAAGTAAAGTAATTTTAGTTTTAGTACACAAATCCGATGTTAAAACAATCGGTGTTTTTTTAAAGCAGGTATTTGTACTTACCTATTTTTAATCTGTATTTTGGATCTCTGTAAATAGACATTGGTTATAAAAAACAGTAACAGTGTTAGTACTGCAGAACTGATAGGCGGCCTCACATATTGATTGTGTACTGATTTCATATACATAGCGTATTTTGTAATGACCGATTGAAATTTTGACTTTACAAAACCAGCAATGTATAGGAAATCGGCGTCTGAATTTAAGTATGTGTGTCCAGCCATAGCGTCGGATAAAAGACTGAAGTTTTTTTTTAATAATCGTAGATTTAATGTCCATGACTGCATTAAGCCTTTAAGCCTAAACCACATCGAAAGCGGAAGTTTTGCAGCGCGGTGCGACGCGAAATCTATATTTCTTTGTAAAGTTTGACAAAATTATCTAAAATTATTTTAGAAGTAAGTTAAGTCTCTGCCGCTAAAATACTTTCCATAAGGAACATATAGTCAAATGTAAAAAAATTAATTTTCTCTTTGTTAAGTGCCCTTAATTTATTTATAGTTCAAAAGGGGTTCGTTATATATTCCTTGGAAAAGTAGATGAGAAACATCAAATAGTATTAGTAAATTTTGTAAAACTGTTTATAAAAATTCACCTAGTACGTCGCATCTTCTCGGTTGCTTCGCGGACCTCGTTGGATCGCATCGCATCGCTTCCGCTCTTTGTGCCTGTGTGTATCAGGCTATAGCCATGTTTGAGTTTTAGAATGAAAGCGAATGTGATAAAACGTATTTTAACTTAATTTAAACCAGTGTATAAATTCTAAAGTTGATTTTGGTGCCATTTTAATCATTTTATGCCTGACAGCAATTTTCACACAACCAATAAAATTTTCCATCAATTAAAATTTTTCAAAATGTGTAAATATTGTCAATTAGTATTTTTAAGTTATTTATGTGAATGTAGCATTTTTATTGTTAATATTAGTGAACAATACTATTGAAATCAGCTGAACTAAACTGAATCTCAAAGCTTGTTGTATAAATTACTTGTAATGTACCTTTTTGAAATGATATTTCGTCCACTGACCGCTTTTGGGGTTGACACAATTTATTAATATTGGTTGTACATTAGCAGTATCTATTTATAATTAAAATATTGATTAGTTGTTACTAAAAATACAAAATTGATCAAAATAAAGTGTTTTATTGTTTCATTACACCGTATTACTTATGAGGAATTTAGTTGTGTTATGTTTAAGGATTCGCAAGAAGCATAGGCGGAAACATCAAGATTTGAAAAGCCTTTATAAAGGAATGAACATAAACATATTTTTATAATATTTACTTAGTATAAAAAAAACATAAACCGCACATTTAGTTCTGATTTGTCAAGCAATGCAAAAGTAATAATTAGTCAAGTTTCGGTAACTTAACGCCTAGTAGGTATTCTCAGAAGGAGTATTTTATCAAATTAGTCAATTTAGTAATCTATGTCACCATGTCAATCAACAGTGATTTGAGAGTTTAGGACTTTAGGTGAAAGCAATAAATCTAGTGTAAAGAAATACTCGACGGGTTATATTCTCTTCGGAGTTCCTCCCAACTAGCTAACATCCCTTCAGCTCAACTTTTAAATTGTCTTTTATAAAACCGTCACTTATTCTTGATGACCATAGACATAGAATTTTTATGTTGATGACACACAGGGTGACTTTTTACCTAACAAACTATTTTTGGAGCCAGTTCGGTCCATGATATCGAACTAATTTCTATAAAAAAGTTATTAAAACCGATAAAAATGTTCGTCCTCTCATACTAAATCCATTTGGTCAACCGCAGATTTGTATAGGAGGCCGAAAACATTTCGTAATTTTTCGTTAATTTTTATGGAAAGTAATTCAGTATCATGTACAGGACTTGCTTCTAAAATTTGGCTGGTGGTTAAAGTCACCCTGTATTTACCTCAACAAAGTAAAAAAAATTGCATCACATTAAATAGTACAAGACAATCTGACGCATTTCTAATTTTTTTCAACTTAGATTACCTAATGTACTCGAATAAAAAGTATAATAATAATGACATGCCATAATCGCAAAATACTCTCTTACAAGACAAAAACATCTCCATTAGAACGTTTATGTCTCAGTTTCTTGTAGTATGAATCTCTTCTCGCTCATTACGTATCGAAAGGCCATTGCTATCGACAATCTGCTATTCCCATCTCTTTCACGCTACAGCTCGAACAAACCAAGTTATTCAATTTATCCCAGCCACATTCCGATACGTAGTAAGACGCGCAGTTACAACCCCGAGATGTCCACTGTTCAATATATGATGATGTTTTCATTTCATTATTTATGCGCGCGCAGCGTAATGTTGGTAATGCAACTGTCATAATCTCAGCCATTTTGTTTTATTGCGCAACAGTTGAGGTCGCTTTTGATAGCTCGCAATTTTCTGAAACAGCTTTATTTTCTAGCAGAGGGTGGCAGCTGCCGAGAAAAATACTTATCTGGTTTGTTTTAAGGTTTATTTTTGGTTGACACGGTGCGTTGAAAGTGAAAAGTCGATCGGTGTTGGTGGTCGGGCGGCCGCAGGCGCATTCCCACGGGTATCGCTCACGCTGGAAAATTTATGTTTATGAACTGAGAAATCTGTCATAAGCGATATGGACAGCGTGGCTGAACCTGAAAGAGCGTGAATAATTTTTCACGCGAACATTTTTGCATATAACATGTCGATGCGAAATTCCATGTGATGCATTTGGAGAATGTCAGTGCGAGTTGTGATGTTATGTGAGGTTTTATTTAAATTGAATATGATCAAAATATATTTTGGTAACTATGCGTCTTGAATGCGAAAGCTCGCAATTTGTTAAGTAAGTAATTTAATAAAACTTAACATTAAAACTAACTAAAATTAATTTACATAAAATTATTATTACATAAATAATAAATAAACATGCATGTTTTTTGTATGAAGAGAAAATATCTCTTGTTTTGTTTGACTTCATAACTTATTTCTAGTATGTTCTTTACTTACTGAAGTAATAAATAAAATTGAGTATTTTCTGTTATCGCGTATTGTTTGAATTTTATAAATCAGTATTGTAATCGCTGCCGACTCGGTCGAAGTGATGTCGATCACTGATTTGTCGACATGTTTCATAATTTTACACGCCCTGCAGTTATACAGTAATAATTTTAATTAATAATCTAATTATATAAGTGCATTATATTTAAATTAAAAATAAATAATATTTAGGTAAATAACTACTCGTAAATACTAAAAGACCGAAGATTCGTATACGAATCATATAGTATAATCCAATATGACGACCTCCGTGGCGTAATGGTCAACACGCTAGACCGCCAATCTGGAGGTCCTGGGTTCGATCCCCAGCCAGGGCAAGTTGGACAATGGCTTTTTTCAAATTGTCCTGGGTCTTGGATGTTTTTCTATGTATGTATTTGTTATAAAAACTAGTATCGTTGAGTTAGTATCCCATAACACAAGTCTCGAACTTACTTTGGGGCTAGCTCAATCTTTGTAATTTGCCACTAAGTATATAAAAAAAATGTAATGTGTTGATGTATACATAGATACATCTATATGTATATATAGATATATCTATAATGTGGAAAAGGCATTAGTGCCATTAAGGCGTAGATAACTAATAAATGTTACCACAACTTGTCCTAATATCCAATTAAGGTAGACAAAGAATTGATGTGAAACAGACAAATTATTTAATTGGAATTTTACAGGATTTGTAGCCGCGTGGGGTAAGTTATGATTAAGTTTATCCATAAGTTTACAAACCGTAATGTTTTTCTTTGAGTTCATTGGAGAAAGGTATCCAGTACCTTACGTTTTAAGGGTTCCTTACCTAAAGAGTATAAACGGGACCCTGTTATTAAGAGTCCGCTGTCCGTCCGTATGTCTTAAGAGTCCAACGCGCACTTGGCCGGTTATTTATTCTTTATTTGTGTGAAACTAGGTATGAAGATGACGATTATGTCATATAAATTGTACATAACAACGTACGAATTACTTATTACAACATATATGGGTAGGCAAAGACTATACGAACCTAAGAACCTTCATTTGCATGATCCTGACAGACCTCTTTCACTTCGTCTACACTCATCACTCTCTTCATACATGCCCTCCGGTTACGAGTACTTCTAACTGTACTGTGATTTGTTTTTAAATATTCATACTTATTTATTACAGATTGGGAAACCTTTAAATCAGACAGCATTTATATTAATCCCGGTAAGATTATTATCATCATTATCATTTACAGGCCTTCCCCAAGGATTTGCTAAACGATTGCATCCAGCATTTTTCAACCATGGATGTCCAGTAGCGTGCACTTTATATAGACAAATAGACTTTGTCTAGCCTGTGCCATCCTATTATAATATTGGATACGAGCGAAAAATGTTTATACTTAGACTTATACCGCAGTCAACAGTAGGGGATGGGGTTGAGTCCGTGACAGGTGATTCCGTAACCACTGTTAGGGGAACACCTTCAGATACTAAACTAATTTCTATATTTTCTTCTAAAAGTAGTGGTAAGATGAGTGCCTACCCTGTCAAATATTTGTGCACGTCACTGGGTGTCCTACGTTATAACAGATATAAAGGTACAAGGGGATATACTATGGGCAAGGGGCTGCAGATATCGTTCATGATAGAAAGAAATGAAGATAATTGACATACAGACTATTATGGAGCTGAACCCAAATAGGGAAAAGGCGAGAAACAAGATGGTGATGATGATGATGAGTGTTCTACGCTACTCCACGAAATTTACTACTACTCCATAACGTCAATGTAATTTATCATTTTTATATTTATTTGAAGTTATCAATTTATTCTCTCACACTATTTATTTATTTAAACATACACATAGCCTTATTTTTACTATAACATTTAGTATTGGATCCGCACCACACATCTTCTCAGGTCACAGCTGAAAATCAGTGTATTGCTCCTAGGCAATATAACCACTGAGATGTGGCCTTTTTGTATTGCTGTAACACACACATAAAATTATGCAGGTAGGTTTATATTTTTTTTTTGTGTCTGCGTTAAATTTTTGTGTTTTGTATAGTTTTTGTATTTATGTGTGTTATAACTGCAAATAAATGAATTTATCTATCTATCTATCTAAATTATTATAAGTATTACAAACAGAACGGAATCTCCTAGAGTCCCGCGCAATACCTATGCGTCCCCGTTCTGGCAAGTTAGGGCGAGGACGGGGGAAAGGTGCAAGGACGGGAAACGGAGACGCATATTGTGCGGGACCATAAGAGATTCTGTTCCTTCGCTGCACTGCGCTTTACGTGATATCCGTCTCAGAAAGCTTCTGCGCAAGTGCGCACTGTGTGAATTCACTGAAGGATTGGATGATCATCAAGTTATCTATCATCATTTCAGCCGCACAACGTCCACTGCTGGACATAGGCCTCTCCCAAAGATTTCCAAAAGTTATCCAAGATTCAACTAAATTTTTTTCAATCCAGTCCTCGCAGCACGAAAATTACATTTTGGCTGTAGGTTTGCATTATGAGTACCCATGAATATTTTTATTTCAGATGCTTTCATACAGGCAAATGCTCTGTTAAATACGCCTCAAGGTATTTTTCAATAAAGTATTTTTTTTGTATTTTGTTAACGAGTTTTAAACATAGATTAGGTACATACATGTATCAACAGACATCTTGTGTATCGAATTTCTTCATTACATATTATCATACTGTACTTTAGACTACTGAGGAGCTAAGTGGCTCGGTGGAAATGCGCATTACTAGCGCTTTCGCAAGTAAAGCGACACCAGGCGTGGTCCGCACTTGGATGGGTGACCACAAGTAGCATAAAAAATTCTTGAACTCCTTCGTACTTTAGAAGGGACTTATAAGCTGTTGGTCCCGGTATAATGAAATTAAATAACTAGTCAAAAAACTAAAAAAAATCGACATTCCCATACAAATTGCGCGGGCGGCTGCACACTTTTGTATGGAATAGCCGACTTTTGTTTGTTTTTTGTTTTAACTGGTTCGATTTATCACGTTTATGTCCCTTCCACGTTGTATATTTTTTGATTGTTTTTCTTTATTTTCAACTACCACTAATTGCTTCTGGTGAAAGAAAAGATCGTACGAAAATCGCACTCCAGTTCCTTAGTATGATAATGACTGTTGTCCTCAAAGGCAATTACTGAGCTTCGTCAGAAGCCTTTAGGTTACTTAATGATCTGACACCAGTGTTAGCTAATAATACTCGAAGAAAGAAAAGCTTTAATTTTAACATATTTATTCAATAAAGGATGGGATCACGATCGCAATCTGACCGGCTTTGATTTCAACGAAAAAGATATAGCTCGGTTGAAGCTCTGGCCTGAAGGGACTATTCCATTTTACATTGATAAAGTCTCTTACGGTGAGTAAACGGATTGTAACACTCTTGTAAAAACTTACATTTCAATTTCAATTTATTTATTGCTTCTTACACCATACATATATCAGATTACACTACACAGTCACTTCTTAGGTTAGTAGGTACAACATGAATCCTGTCAGGGCATTGCAATAGAAAATAACGGAACGGCATGCGGATTATTTCTTAGTATGTATCAAATTCAATGTTAAAATTATTATGAATAAAAATGTAATTTCTTTTTAATGATGTCTTAAAATTTAATTTAATTTTGGTCATATTTTTCCATTCTTAGTTGCGTTGCTCAGGAGCTCGAGGTCAACTTTCCGGTTTTTTTTCTCTTAGGATGTCATTGTATAGGTACAGAAGGTGCTAAGTAAAGAAACACTGTCCACACTTGAATGGGTGACCACAAGTGGCATAAAAATTTCTTGAGCTTCTCGGTGCTTCGGAAGGCACTTATAAGCATTTGGTCCCGTCTGTTATCATTGTACGGCAGTCGTAAATCTATGTCAGATGCCCTTAGGCAGCCTAAAAATTGGAGGGGGATATTCTTAAGTCTTTTAGTGGACACTATCGATATCAATTTCAATTGGTTTTTCTTCATAAATATTAATTAATATATCAATATTAAGGTCCTGCTCGGCGCAGTGGAGACTAAAAAGACGTGATGATGATGATGATAATGTAATCAATATTTTATTTTTGTATGTTTAGTTTCAGTTTTATTTATGACTTGATAGGGTCATAAGTCATAAATGCACTTATACAAAAATATAATATCGTATACCATTGACGTATAATATCAACCCTTCTTGCAGATAAAGTTTTTCGAGACAATTTAAGGCTTTTATTAGAGAATATCAATGAAGTGTGTGGACTGCAGTTTATAGAGCTGCCTAAGCCCCCTACTGATGAAAAAACAAGATGGGTTTTCTTTATTAATCGACGAGGGGTGCTCAACACTGACGATTATACAACCAAAAACTTCACTAATGTAGGAGCCCAGGTATTCATTTTTAGACAAACCTTTTGACTTATAGTTGAAGCTGTATGCGTGAAAAATATCATACTCTTGTGGCTAGAAGCGGATTTTAGAAATATCTGGAGGCACGCTACGGCAAATAAACAAACATAGCCACAGGCCATAGCATACTTACTATTCTCGAAGTAATTCGACCCACTTTAGAATTCTCTGTAACTTAGAAGCTAGAAATTTAAAATTTTGTGTTCCTGGTCACACTCTTGAAGACGGTACCTAAAGTAAAGTGAAAACAATACCTTAAGTAAATCCAATCTTGTTACAGAAAGTAGTGTTGGGCTATGACTGCCTGAAGAATGGAGAGCTATTCAAAGTGGTGTTAGCAATAGTTGGTGTACCGCCTCAACACAATGCTCCAAACCGGGATCAGTATATTATTGTGAAGAAAGAGAATATTCTACCGGGTATAATTCTTACTTTTGACACAGCTAATTAAAATAAATTTGACAAAATAATCTCTTTTGTCGCTAATGACATGTAAATTAGAGTAATTTGCCGACATTTTTCAACCTAATCTGGAGGTGTTCCTTAGGGCGAATGTGACTATAAACGCGTGCGTGACGTTGTCCCGACCCACACTGAGTAATCGATATACCCATCGTATGGCAAAAATATTTTTCTCACGTTACTTTTAACCAAAAACCACTTTTAATTTAGCTTATTACTTAATATATTGTTACAGAAAAACTACCTATGTTTGATGTCCTGAGTGACAAAGAATGGCTTTTCCACGATCTAGAGTACGATTTTCAAAGTGCCGGCCATTTTGATTTCCACAAATATACTCAAAACGGTTTTGCTACCATAGAGGCTAAGGTTGGTTATAAGCCAGTATTTATTATTATTTTTTTTTGTTTTGCCTACTGACAGAAAGTGTCTTTAGCAACTTCTGTTCTATACAAATTTGTAACAAATTTTCTGTTGCCCGTATGCAGGACTTTTGTATGAAATAGAATATAGTAGAAATCGCACAACCGGGCGTCTGATGTATTGTTTTACTATTGTGTCTGCTATGCCGACATTTAAAGGTTTAAATAGGTAAAATGCACCTAATCATATCAGAAGTCATAATCATTACCTTTAATTAATATGCTTTCTTTTTCAGTCTGCAAATAAAAGTACAGTCGCAAACGTGGGTCAAGCAAAAAAACTCAGCCGCATTGATATTTACAAAATTAGAATGCTATACTACTTTATAGCTCATACTAATTCAATGCAAGCAAGCAAGTGGAGAATCAAGAATGCTTTAAAATCACGTTCCCAAATTTCTGATAAAGAAGGGACAAAAGACTGTGATAAACTGAAACCGAAATCGAAGCCACGTAAAAAGTCTAAAAAATACATTAGATCTGCAAATGTTAAAAAAAATACACATTCTAACGATACTACCGACAATATAAATAATACCAAGGCAGTAGAGCTTAAAAATACCACAAATGACAATGTCCAAATGAATCAAGGGAAAACTGTAGAAGCAGTTACAAAAAATGTTACTCATACTAAAGACGCTGAAGTAGTAAATACTGAAAAAGCTCAGACCAATAAAACAGATAATGTTACAACAAATGTCACAGAAGTTGAAAATGTCACAATAAGTCCTTATAAATTGGTAAATCTTAGTAAAAAAATATTAAAAAGACATACATTTTAAATGATTTTACAGATACCTTGAGTTAGATTTACACGAATTGCATCTGTTTGCGAGTAGCTACAAATCCTAAAACTTATTTGTATTGAAAATTTAATAAATCTGTAAAATTTAATTACTAGCTATCTGTCTTTTACTGCTGACAAAATAATCCCTAATAAATTAAAATATCTATGTACCTTGTCAGTACTTCTTTCCAAACATTTTCAGAAGTCTCGTTTACACCATCAATGGCTCTGGCCAATGGTGGAATTGACACAATAGAATTAATATGAGCATTAAATACAGAACGGAATCTCCTAGGGTCCCACGCAACATGCGTTCCCGTCCATCGTTCTCGCACCTCTCCCCCTCGCCTTGTGTGTTGAGCTTTCAGTTGCGGGCGCCTCGCCGCCTTGACAAAGCGAGAACGCGGGAGAGATACAGGGAAGAAGAACGAGGACGCATTTTGCGCAGGACTTTAAGAGATTCTTTTCTGTATGTAATACTTATATTACTTCTGTGCTCATACGACCACTTCATGTTCAAGGTTTAGTTATATATTTATTTTTATTATCTTTCGTTTTGTCTTTTCAACCTTGTTGACGTTACCTACATTTTCAAAATTAAATTAATAAAAGTACAATTTGATGTTTCGGGTACCCAAGTATAAATTAAAGCTGAAGTTTTGTTAAATAATTAAGTAAAACAAATATTTACTCTGATTAAGTGTATTTTTATTAACTCTATTTACAATCATACAAACATGCTACTATAGTAACTACTATCGAGAAATGTACAATACATATGTAAATTATATACCTACTATATATATTAAATTATTTGACGGCCATAGGTTGTGCACGTTATCGGCTTTCAATTTCAATTTATATGGCGACCAAAAAATAATATTTGTTTCTTTAAACTTGACTATAAAATGGGAAATGTTATGAAAACATTATTCCAATTTATCCTGTTAATAGTTTATTTAAATGGTAAGTATTTTATTAATTTTCATTAAAGCTTTTACTTACAAACTAAACCACTAAAAGAGGAACTGCCACCTGGACATGATTTGCCCTGGTCTGCTTGGAAATCGTTCAATAGGCTGCGTACCCAAGTAGGCCGATGGAGAGCTTTTGTCCAGGTGGAAGATAACTGTAGCTCTCAAAACGTGTGCGAGTGTGGCTTCTCCCCACAAACTATGGCGCACTTGCTTTTCTGCCCCGGGTGCCCTACTACCTGCTCCCTCGACGTCTTAAATGTGGCTACTAACGACGCCTTCAGAGTAGCTCAATATTGGGCTGATAGAATATAAACGAAAACAAATAAACTACCACGGACCTACTACGACTTTTAAACATAGTAAGCCTTCATTCTAGCCTTCAGTCTCTGTACGTAGGCCTTGTTCATAGACCTCCACAACTGCCTTTTTCATCCAGATGTGACTGAAGTTTCATTTGATGTTATCAACCCATCTCTGTTGTGGATAACTTGTATAAAAACAATAGTATTAGTTCAAAAAAAAATCCAATACTACAAAATTATTACAAAAAAAAAAACGACGGGTTGCACTCTGGGAGTGCCGGCAGAAGTGAAAACTTGAATATTAACGTTGTGCATTTTTGATATTTTGGAATGGTTAGGGAATAATTTTTCACGAATTGCTTTAATTATCAGTATAAAATATTTCAAATCTTTTCTGAACCACAGTCTGTCACAAATGTCACAAGCATGACCAAATTTATTTTCAACAAAATCATTTTCAAATACACAGCAGTATGGCCACTACACAGACGGTCGAGCCATCAGCTGTCACCATCCATGGATGCGCGTAGCACGCTGTAACATAAACACACACGAACATTCGCGCAAGCGCCCTGCGCCGTCTTACGAATTTTCGATCAGGCCACGTGTCCTGACGCGAGTTTATAATTTTTTACCAATTCCAAAAAAAGTGCACAACGCCGCTAAAGATGTTTTCACTTCAAAAATTATTTGTAATTTAAACTACCTTTAGTCCTATTTCTTTACGTATAAATACATATCTAAAGTATATGTCGTAGAAGGCGACTTAGGAAATATATTAAAAGCTAAACAAAGCTTATATAGTATATATGGAATCAATCTGGCCAACGTGCCAGACGTGGAGAGTATTTGTGAATGCTCCTTTGGCTGCTCTAGCGCAGTATGGGCTCTGGTAGTACAGAGGTAGGTCTGGTGGTACAGTAGTACAGAGGATTGTACTCATGGGGTTGTGCAACTGCGGAGACGGAAAAATACCTGATGAAGTATACTTCGAATCGACAGACAAACAGTTAAAAAGATACCAGTACCGATGCAATAATACCAGTGATGGCCGATGGGGCAAAAAGGTTCTTGAATGGCGACCGCGTACTGGCAAGCGAAGCGTAGGGCACCCACCTTCAAGGTGGTCAGATGACCTGACCAGGGTCGCTGGAAAGCGCTAGATGCAGGCCGCTATTGATCGGTCATTTTGGAAATCTTTGGGTGAGGCCTATGTCCAGCAGTGGACGTTATGCGGCTAAAATGATGAATGAAACTCCCGCACACCATCACAGGGAGTGGAGGGATTAAATGCCTGAAAAACAGCGTTAACTCTGACTTCGGTCAGGGGTAACACAAGCTGAGGTATTCCTTTGCCTACTTGCAACGTTTTGTTAACTGTTTTTTTTCTTACTTTGTGTACTGTAGACTTAAGTGTGGCAATAAATGATATTTTTATTTTATTCATTTATTTTTATTTATGAATGATGAGATGCATACCAGTACGAACGTCCGAAAAACTTCAAATTTTAGTATCCTGTTCAATACAAAAAGGCTTCGACATAAAATTATGAATGTTTTCTTGCAGGAATCAGAGCAATAATTTGGAGTAAGTTTTACGAAATGAGGCTGATATTATCATCGAAATATTTACAAGTCAAGGCCAGAGATATTGATCAAGAATCTTTAATCTTAGCATAAAAAAATATATTTTCCAATGACATTTGCACCAAGGCATACAAAATTTCATTTTTTGACATTTATACAGTGACTTCAAAAGAAGAATTTTAGAGCTTTGCATATTTCAATGACAGTCTTGATAGATGAGGATAGAGGAGCTCGGTGGCAAAAACATTCTCATTTTTAAACTATTAAACTTTTTATTAATTTCTTTAATGAATAGGATATTTTTTTTATTATAGATGGATACCTAATTCTTCTGTGATTTATTATTTTTGGGTGTAAATGAAAATCTTAGAAAGTTTATTTTTTAGTAAACTTATTAAGCTTTTATCTAACACTGTTCTTTGTTTAAAATTAAAACTATTTATGGTTTTAGGTTTCGATATAGCTAAACGTTTTGGATCCTTTTCTATGACCGGTAAGTTTGTGAAAAGTTAAATTTAAGTAGTCAAAGATCTATTTTTCAACATTTAATTATTTTTACAGACCTTTATGTTGGTGTTATGGGTCACAACGGAAGTATGCTTCTAGAAGGTACAGAAAACTGACAAAAGTATTATTATTGCAGATTTTAGCAGTATTTTTTTTCAACTCCTGATGAAAAGAGGGTGTTGCAAGTTTGACGCCAATATCTGTTTGTCTATCTGTGGCATCGTACCCCTGAAATGGATATACTGATTTCGATACGGTTTTTTTTATGTAAAAGCCACTTTTCTTGCTCTGGTTTTTAGCTGTGTTTGATAAAAATCAGTTCAAATTTAAAATTTGAAAATAAACTTTTTCTTTTTAATTTTAAAGAATTAAAGGTTTTAATTATGTGAATCGAAAACTGCTATGAGTTTTCGATTGACATAATTAAAAACATTGTTAGCAAAAATAAATACGTCGTCCACGATGAAAATATATCACGAACTGTGCATGCCTGAAACATCCTGTTTAGCATCCTAGTGTTATGAGGAAATCGGTGATACACTAAAAACTTGTTAGCTCAGTGGCTCTTTTTATACCGGGTGTGAAAATACAGTCGACACATAATCGTACTTGATTAAAAAAGGATTGTTTTGTTGGCTAAAAAGTTAAATAATGAAAAATGAGAATTTAATCACCAGCATTTGTATATCGGACGGCGGTACACTGACACCCTCTCCTTTCACACCTTATCCAACTATCTTTTCTAAATAGAAAAAGATTCAAGGAAGAAGAAGAAGTTCAATGACAAAGCATAAAGGAAAACTAGCTGTTCGGGCGCTGCGCGGGCTGCAAGCAGCCCGCTGTCTTTCGTGCGGCTGTTGAGGCAGGATAAAATATGTTTTCAGTTCAAAAAATGGGTAAGTTTGTATGGAGGAAAATTGTCCTGGCATGGTGGCTATTTGAAATTTAAAAAAAATAAAAAAACAAATGACACTCGTCAAATTGCTTACAACACCCTACATTCTAAAAAAAACACGCCCCTAGCCCTAACCGTTTTCGCAGGCCGTACCCCTTCCACATCAGGTTTCCGCAGATCCTCAAATGTCAGATTTTTCTGGTACTCACTGGAGCTACCTCTTTACGACCACACATCAACTTAAACCCCTACCTCCCCGCAACAGGGCAAACAACTATGTAGCTTTATATATAAAGGAAAGGAAAAAGGAAAATGGAAATCCATTTTCCCTTTATCCTTTGTCATTGAACTTGACACATTTATTTTATCTACATCTTCATATTTTTTTTTACCTTCCCCTGTTTCTGTTCAGTAGCCTTTTACTAACGTAGTTTTATTCCCTCCTTCTAATTACATTCAATATATGCTTTTTTTTCAACTCAGTCTCAAATGAAGAAAAAAAACAGCTTGCAGAAATATTAGAGAAAAATGAAGTCGGCTTCGATTTTGAGGAAGAAGAAATTCACAAATTAAATCTTTGGCCGCAAGGAATCGTTCCATTCTTAATAGATACTGTTTCTTATGGTAGGTGTTATGTTAACACAATATTCATGTAGTTAGGTCGATCTAGGTGAACCTGCTTATTTATGATAGTGTTATTGATTTCAGACAAAGATTTTCAAAATAACTTGAGGCATGCTTTAACAGAAATCAATACTTTGAGTGGGTTGCATTTTAAGGAGCTTTTACAACCACCCGTAGACGATAGCTATCGATATGTTTACTTTATCAATAAAGCTGGAATTATTTGCGCTGGTGGGTTTACAAACAAACAATTCACAGATGTGGGTGTTCAAGTACGTATTTGTCCTTCTATGAATTGCTATCGATACGTTGAAAAACCATGTGATATCCGTCAGAGAGAGAGTAGAACCATTGCAAGTCTTTCGGAGGATGTCGTAGAAGACGACTTAGGAAATACAAAATAAACAAAGCTTATAAACATCAATGAGACCTCTCTAACCCATAGCCAGCGTGGAAAGTATAGACCAAAGTATCTCGCTGCCTCTGGCCAAGTATGGCTCTAGTAGTAACAGAGACGGTCGTGTTCCTGCAGTGGAGACTAAAAATACCTAAAGATGATGATGATGAGAGGAAATAACGTTAAAAAGTATACAAAGTTATGCTTGCTCCAGCTTTTTAATTAGCACTTAGTACTCTAACAGACGAACGACAACTGTTGGCGATCTTCGCCGATGTCATTCCTATTAGGAACAGTCGGCGATGGTCGCGTGACGACGCGCCATACATGAAGGTGACGGCCACCGACGGTCGTCAGACACACCTACTGCTGCTGGTCTGTAAGAGCCTTAAATAGAAGAAACCATACATAAATAATATTTTGAGTGCGCTTTAAAAAAGCCTTTTATTATTCAAATAATTACATATAACATGTCAAAAGTCACCCAAGGATGCAAAAGGTCATGTAAAATTTTAGAAGTAATGGCCGGCACACTTTGACTTCAATTTACGACCGGCCGCCTGCCTGACGTCAACTCTCTTGGGGAATGCATTTGTGCGAAGAGTTTTGCAAGACACCTGACGTCAACTACTCCATGGGATTGCAGTTGTGCCTCGAAATTATTATTGCTTAGCCCTTTAGTCGCAATGGGCCTTAAAATAAAAAGTGTGCCGTGTGTTGAGGAGTTTAATTTTATTTTGCAGGAAGTGACGTTAGGATTCAACAGTCTTTCGAATGGGGATTTGTATTCATTTGTTTTGGCTGTAGCTGGTATCCCACCACAAAACAACGCGCCCTATCGGGATGAATACATCACAGTGAAAAAAGAAAACATTCGTCTTGGTATGACAGCCACATACTTGCTCAATACTTACGTACAGTGGGCCACATAGAAAAATATACTACCTCTATACTTGCGGTACTAATAAATTGTACTATTGATGGTATACTTTTCTATGTGGCCCACTGTACATACAAACACTATCACAGACTAATCCCTCTCGGTGTTTACAGAGCATTTTGGGTCTTGCGACTCTAAGCAGACAAGTCTAAGGCTGCAAGTTTTAAAGAACCCTTTTAGCGTATTTAATGGTGGAAAAGGGAATCAAAATAGTGATAGGTTGCAAACCGTATCGCCTTTTAACATGATTCGCATTATTAGGACTCCAAGGAGCCCGGTTCCACTCAGAGACTATAAGTACTAGAAAGCTGTAATTTAATATGGGTATGTAGTACATCATGATTTTTTTTTTCTTAGGGTAGCTTAATTGAATTATAATTCATCGGTATCAGAAAAATTTCTAGTATAGCTCTTCCGGCTTTCCTTTCGTCCGTTCACAGCGTATCACATTTGTGTGCGAAAATTCTTAAAATGTCTTCAGCTGATATACACTGTGCAACGGATGCAATCGATGCCTGGAAGACTCTCTGTCCCAATGAAAACATCCCAGAGGCACCAAACCGACAAAAACTCTGGGATGTCCCTCTGGTACAGAGAGATTATAACTATTTGGTTCAAAATTCTATCAGTGATTTAGACCGCGCAAGGCTTCTTGCCGTCTCTGAACATGAATCAGGACACTGGTTACACGCACTCCCCTCCGCCAACCTCGGAACAATTTTCGACAATGGCAGTTTTCGAATTATCGTTGGACTTAGATTGGGTGCTGCCATTGTCGAACGCCATCTATGTTTATGTGGCAGTGTCGTCGACAGGAACGGACTACACGGGCTACACTGCCAACGCAGTGCCGGCAGATTTTCACGCCACGGCTCCATTAACAATATCGTTAAAAGGGCGCTTGCCACCATCGATATCCCTAATGTGTTAGAACCTGTAGGAATAACTCGCGATGATGGCAAGCGTCCAGATGGTTTAACCCTTGTCCCTTGGGAGCGGGGGAGGGCACTCGTGTGGGACGCGACATGCGTCGATACGGTTGCCCCTTCTCGCCTCGGGGCGACGGTGTCAAGGGCTGGAGCCGCGGCTGAAGCAGCAGAAGACGCCAAGCGGCGAAAATATTCCTCTTTATCTAATGAATATATTTTTGTTCCGCTTGGCGTCGAAACTCTTGGTCCGTGGGGTCCAAGTACTAAAAATTTAAAAAAAAAAATAACCCCTCGGCTTGTCGACGCCGCTGGTGACAAGAGGGCTGGCTCATATCTCGCGCAGAGGATTGCAGTAGCTATTCAGCGCGGGAATGCAGCCAGTGTTCTTGGCACCATGCCACATGATCAAGATTTAGATTTTTAATTTAGTTTTTTAATTTAGATATTAATTTTAATTGTATATAACGATACTATATATATCTAAGTATTTCTATGATATAATATATCATATTTTAATGTATTATAATTAGTGAAATTTCTTACATGTACATTGGGAGCAATTTTTTTTCTCGACTTAACTATAGTGTGAAGTATATATAGCTGAATAAGTCTTTAATAATATGATTGTGAAATATTTGGTTTTATAGTACAAATTTTGTTAAAGTCAAGTGTCCCCCCATCTATTAACTAAACGGTTATATACGTACAAGTAAAAAAAATCACAGAAGCCTATTTACAAATTAAAGAGTTATAGGCGACCAACTTCAGACAAAAATTAATGTTTTTAGACGTTTTTAGTCCCGTGAACTTAAAGTCAGCATTCGCAACTATGGAACCTGACACACCCTTGGCCAGTTATTAACCATAATTACCTTTTACAAAAAGCAGCTGGAACATTATAGGTATTTTCCTTGTCCCCAAGACCAGCATGGAAAAAAACTACATTGCCACCTTAGGGATAAAGACGTGACAGTGTATTATTTGAATAATATAACTGATTTACTTACTTTTCCAGATAAACTACATCTGTTTGAAGTTTTGAACGATACAGAGTGGCTGTATCATAATCTGCCGTATGACTTTTACAGTGCTAGCCACTTTGGTTCTATCCAATATACTAAAAGCGGATTGCCTACTACTAGACCTAAGGTTTTATCATTTTTATTTCTTTTATAAAATATTCAGGGTTGCTTTTTGACCAAAAGCCAATTTCTTGACAAGTTAAGCTATGCCATTGAATTATTATACATAAAATCGAAAAACAATTCGGCTCTCCTAAAAAATGTTTTCTTTGTACGGTCAATCGAGGAGAATTCACAAACGGAAAATACCAACTGAACATAAAATGTAAACTCTTTATCACGGACTATCCGCTCCAAAACTTTGACCAGAGTTAACTAACTCTGTCATGGCTCGGTTTAGCATGCCTTGCTCGAAACCGTGCAACCATATTTATAGTAAAAATATTCAATGATGTATGCGGTTATAATAATTGTTCAAAACAAAAACCCGACTTTAATGTCGGTGTAAGCCAAAGAAAAGTTTTCAGTTAACTTGGTTGGTAAAAAATGTATGAAAGAATTTTACAAAACAGTATATAAATTATTGAATTATACGGTAAATAAGTTGTTATTGAATTATATGGTATATTAGATTACCAGCTGCAATTATATATCTACCTCGTAATCTAGTTCAGCCTTTTGCAACACATCACATATTTATTTGTACAAATCATAAGCTTATTTTTTTTTAGTTTGAGTTACCGCCTGCTAAGATTCCAGGGTTTACTGTCTATGATATTCAGAAAATGTGTATGACTTACAATTTTCTGTCAGATAAATATTCAAAATTAGATACGACACTGAAACCAGTATTAACGACCACTACAAATTTATCTAACGAGAAAACTGAAATTCCTGATGAACCGTTAGAACACGAAGATGAAATTGAAGAAGATTATCTCGAAAATAAAAAGAAGTACAGATCAAAATCCAAATTTAAACTTATCAAGGCCAAAAAAATAAGGTCAAAATCTCCAAAGAATAGGCATAATAGAAAACTAATTGAAGGTAATGACATAATAATGAAGAAAAAAAAGGTAAATTTAGATCAGGTACATCAAAAAAAAGGTGGAGTAAACAAAGAAGTTTTTCAGCCTCGAAAGAAACCAAATAAATATTTAGGAATACCTGAAGATAATGAACATAAAGGAGATCGTGTGAAAAGTGAAGAATTAAGTGAAGATATCAATGTGTACCTTACTGACGAATCAAAAGAAAAGGATT
Source organism: Acrobasis consociella (assembly GCA_963555685.1). NCBI lineage: Eukaryota > Metazoa > Arthropoda > Insecta > Lepidoptera > Pyralidae > Acrobasis > Acrobasis consociella. The sequence goes on from OY743106.1 coordinate 6,054,665, forward strand.
ACCGACCTCTTAAACGAAAAAAAGTTAAACGAAAACTTAAGCAAGCAAAGATCAATATCAATATTTAAAGCCTGGGAATGGAAATAAAAAATATCTCACGTAGTTTGCAGTTTTATTTTAAATCTATTCTGTTATATATTTTGTAATAAAGTATATTTTGCTTGGAGATATTGGAATTGATATTCATGAAAAGCACGTTGTTATTATTTAATTTTTAATAGGAAAGGAAATTAAGAAACTTGATACTGTCATTTTCTTAAAATTCTTTGTTTTGTATTGTTAATGTACAAAACTATTCTGAAAACACGCCACCTCATAGGTTTTTTTTATAAAGGTTAATAGATGTGAGATTTTCATCACATATTATTATTGTTACAAAAAACAAATTAAAAAAAATGTATTCATTGAAGGCTTTGGGTTTCTGCGCAGTTGTAGTAACTAATCTTTTTATATAAATCGTAAAAGAAGATACGTTTTAATGTTTGCTCACATTCCACGGTTTTTCTTCTTCTTTATTTTGTTAATACGAGTACACACACATCAGACAGTAACAGCTAATAATGCAAATATATTTGAAATGTGCTAATTGAACTCTTTTAATTAATATCCTCTATCGATGTTGCATTAAAATTATCCTGCATGTTATTATCTGCCTACTTTATCCATCACCTCAATTACCCAACTATCAATTTTAATTTTTAAATTCTTCGCATATTTCTTCCTAATCATTCTAACGCATTTATATAAGTGCTGTAATCATAATCAGTAAAATCAGCAACAATGTTGACGAATTCTTCCTGCACCTTATCCCATGTAGGAGCTCGCCTAGCTACCGTGGGACATATTGAGTTCCCACAAATTTGCGTATACTTTATTTATTTAATTTGTATTGTTTATGACTTCTTACTAAAGAATTGTCATATTTACTAACTGTGACGTCACTTAGCCTATTTACGAGCGGATTGCCAAGAGGCTTTCAACAATACTTGTCCTTGAAGATACGAGGGGACAGATGGACATATAACTATCTACATATTTCACATAGGTAGTATAGGATGGTTATAAAACAAGTAACTATCCTTTAGGTTTCTTTGTAGTCTCTTATTATTTTGTTGATCTTTGGTTTCTCCAAAGAATTTGCTCCGAGTAAATTCGTTTACGTTATCGTCATTCGATTTAGATTTATGTTGTTAGCTGTTCTAAAACATCATATTGAAACATGAAGAAAGACATAATAAAAACGTGCTTACAAGTTGCTCTGTTTACAATTCGTATTACTGGTGAGTTATTCCACTGCCTCCATTTTTTATTATATTTACGCTTTTTTCATTTTTTTTTCTTTGCTTATCGTAAGTGCATCAAACTGATGCCAAACGATCGGTTTACCTTGATTAGAGGTACCTAATTTTACTATCTTGGCCTCACTGTTTATGGCAATAACCATTTTCTCTATGTTTTGCGACATGTTAGTTATCATAACAATGATGTTGTTTTGCAGGCATTAGTGGCTTTTGGAGTAAGTTGCATTAAGAAATTAGTATTTCTACTATCTCTATGAGTATTTATTTATACTATAATCTACAAGAAATTAAGTTTTTATATGATTCACTCCGAAATAAAAATTAGTGCCGGAATCATTGGTATAATATTTTTTCTTACATAACTTTCATTTATAAATACTTTTAACATTTGAAGTAGACGTATTAGTAAGTCATAAAATAGAATTGTATTTTTTCAGATTACGACATATTTAATGCAAAACACTCTTCCGTGGATGCAGGTATATTTGTGATCATGGTATATTTATTAATTTGTTGAGTTTATCAATGTCTTAAAAAAGGTTTTATTTTTCTGTAATATTGTATTTGTGTTATATTATTATAAAGAAACTAATCAATATCTTAATTAAAATATTGTTATAGTTTTAAGCAATAAAAGCTTAAGGAGTATCCCAGAGGATACCGAGCCAGGCTTTGACTTCGACGAATATGAAATGGCCAAATTCAAAATTTGGCCCAAAGGAGTGATTCCATATTACATTGACACTTTTTCTTTTGGTAAGAATTTACGTATTTTTTATAAAATTTTCTACTGAAACGATGTACATAGTATATGTAAGTAACGCGTAAACATACAATAGTACATGTCCTTTTCGGCAGCTTGAAAAATCTGACAATAGTGTTAGAAGGAAAGCTAGTCAGATAAAATTAAACAGTTTTACACAGAACCGAGTGGACCATGTTTTACATAGACTAGTGGCGTTAACGAAGAAAGTTCTATGCTCACCAGCTCAATGGCTCACCAGTGAATTATGTCGTCGTCGTTGATTCCACGAAGGCATCAATATCGACAAACGGTAACACAATCGTGGCAGATGAAGGGGAGGAAATGATAATTTTAACATGTCTTTTAAAATATGTTTTCGTTTCAGATAAAGTATTTCGCGACAAACTAAGACTTTTCCTGGAAGATGTCAATCATTTGAGTGGCGCGCAGTTTACAGAGCTGTACAAACCACCCGAGGATGAAAATAGTCGATGGATTCTGTTCCTCAACCGTCAGGGGTTACTCAAAAGCGGTGGATATACAACGAACGACTTTTCTAATGAAGGCGTACAGGTAATTTTTTTCTTTAATTAAAACATTGAGATTAAGGGCTTTTTCAAAGTAAGTTATTTAAAAAAATACGTTAATATTTTGTCAGATATATTAGCTGCACTTGTTCTAACTGGTTCTAACTCTAGTGTCTAGGTAACTAGACGTCAAATTTTTTGTTAAATAGGCAAGCCTTTAACTTTTTCCTAATTAATGTACTAGGGATACTCTCTTTGGTTTAAAAGCACAATTCGTGTTGGGACCATTTACACACTTTTTTTTTGTACACAGAGGGCGGTACTTGGATACGACTGCTTTTTAAACGGAGAGCTGTTTGAATTCGTGATGGCCGCTGCTGGCGTTCCATCTCAGCATAACGCACCCGACCGAGATAATTACATAAGTGTAATGAAACAAAACATTATGCCTGGTATATCAATGATCTTACATATATTTCTGTCTATCAGTTCACTGCTTGACTCAAAGCTTCTTACAGTATAGCTATTAATGACCTAAATGCAGCACGCTGGGCTGGTGGGTTAATGATCATAATAGACTGTTGCCTATCTCAATATGAGATCCCAGCAAAAACATAAATGTGAAAAAGGAGCCAAGTTCAAAATATAACAAAAGAATTGAGATCTAAATGGCCACTAAGTAGGGAATCCTAAAATGCATTAAGAATCTTGACATAATTGGATTCAAGATGAACTAGAGGACATTAATATTATGTGGTTAATTTCATGTTTAGGTTAATTAGATTTTGTTGAGTTGTGGAAAGATTAAAAGTAGCTCGAAATGGTTCGCGTAAATACACAAGGAGCGGCTGCTGTGTCACCAGTTCTTCTTTGAACTTGGCTCTGACACACTTCTGCGTGTCTAGATGAGATGGGGCACCAGCATGTTCTACGTCATCAGCATTTTACGTAGGAGTTTTGTTTACGGTTCACAACCGATTTTGATAAAATTTCTATGAGACCACCTAAAAAGTTTACCCTTTCAAACAAAAAAGAATTTTCCAAATCGGTGTGGCGTCTTTGAACAATCGGTAAACAATATAAAAAAACACGACGAATTGATAACGTTCCTCTTTTTGGAAGTCAGTTAAAAATTAATTAAAGACAATTTTGAAATTATTTGTAGTTTTCTAGGTAGATATTTTAACTCTATTTTGTTAAATTCTGACCCATTTTTCGGTCTGCCTTGTTTCAGATAAGTTACACCTATTTAAAATTTTGAAAAACAACGAGTGGTTGTTTCATGATCTGCCTTATGATTTTATGAGTGCGACCCACTTCGATTATCACAGATATTCTAAAAGCGGATATCCTAGTATTGAGCCTAAGGTTTGGTATTAATTTATAGTTTGACATTAGTAATATGATGTTAGTTACTTTTACAACGCTAAAAGGTTTTCTAAACATGTGTTTTTCTATGCTATATAAAGAGTAAAACTTGTTTCTTTTTTAATCATCATCATCATTATCATTCACAGCCTTCATAATCCCACCACTGGAAACAAGTTTCTCTCAATACAATTATAAACAGCAACACCAAAAACCGTCAATCGTAATTTATAAATGAAAAATAAGTTTTTAATAAAGTGATTTATTTTATTTTAGGCTGGAATGCCAGATACTGAAGGTCGAGGCCATGGATTTACTTTTAATGACATTTTTAAACTGAGAATGTTGTATAATTTTATCGCACATGAAGAAATAAAATCCGAAAAGGAACTTTGCCAGAAAATGTTCGTGCCAGGAGCCAAATTTCATAAAATTTCCAAAAAAGTTGAATCTAGATCTCCAAGGAAGAAACCTGCGAAATATCTTGACAAAAATGATGAAAGTAATATTCAACAGACAGATGAAGAATTAAATAAAAATAAACAAAATAGAGGCCAAGTAGATACGGAAGAACAAGGTGAAGCTGCTGATGGGACGGAAGACAATAATTCTCCAGAAGGGTTATTTTTCAAGAATCCACCGAAACTTAAGTTTGGATGGGGAAAATTTGGATAACTACTATATAATTAAATGTAGAAATACAAATAAAATAATAAATAAATAAAAATAAATATTTTTATTTCAATTTCCAAGCAAACTTCGGACCATGCAATATTACGAATAGGATGCGACTGCGGAAACGTAAAAAGATGTGAGAATAAGATTCCAACTACCCGCAAATTTCCAAGAAACTAAAACCATGCTATCATCCGAATCGCAAAATAGTCTCTATTAGTTTATGGTTAATAAAACAAAAGTAGACATCGTCTAGCTCGAGAAGTGTGTGGAAGGAAGTAAATACTCTTTGTGACATTTTAATGGAGTGCATACATAAGGCGATTTTGGTATAGATTAGATTTATCCGCACCCTAATCTATCAACTATTCGTGTGGTCAATGAATCCGGGCTCCTGTCATTGAGAGGCAAATTACGGGCTAAATGTATGATACACCAGCAAATCTGGCTGTTAGACATTTTGACAAGGAAATTTTAATGACCACTGTCAAAAAAAAGTTTATATGTTGAGAGTAGCAATCCATTTTGGGAGCGTAAACCAAGGGGTGAGAAATTTTAAATTAGACGATCTTCAACGTCTTATAATAGGCATTGGTATAATGTGGGTTGTGCCTTGGGATGCGGCCCGCCTAAATATGAATTCGCCCTTTCTCATTATTACACCGACATGTAAAATGGCATATTGAGTCACATGATGAATGATATAGGGTACAGTCATACTATACTAGGACTGAAATCAACCACACCAGTAGTGTACTTCTAAAAATGTAAATGATAAGCAATGGTATTGACTCAATTTAAATATAATTTTATTGGTCGAATGTGAAATTGAAATGGTTTGTTTTCAACAATATAAACATGTGGAAATACATTCGAATAACATGTCTTCAAATATTTTTGTTGATAATGGATATAAATGGTAAATTATTTTTATTTAAAGTATAATATTAAACTTTTATGCAATTAAAACGTTGTTTAGTAATGAATGCAAAAATGGAACTGGGCGAGACACATATAGCAAGGATGGACTCAAGTCCGTGGACCAGAAGAGTAATGGCGACTCGTGGATCAACGAGCGAGGTAGAGGAAACTCATCAATGCCTTGGGTGGACGATATTAAGCATCACGCAAGCCGCTACTGGATGCAGGTGGTAAGGGAGAAACAAAGATGGAAAGATTTGGAAGAGGCCTATGTCCTGAATTGATAACGCAATGGCTACTATGGATGGGTGGATTAAAATTTCAGTTCGCCCTGAACTCTGAACCCGTCTCTCATTGACATATTCATACCTCGGCAACCCTAGTGATTGTGCAGTGCAATCGTTTTTCGGTGACATTTGGTCCACCGAATCGCTGCATTTTGGGAAACACAGTTGTTCAACATTACAAGAAAGAGAGAGAGGTTGTTTGACAAACACGTTATTATCCCTAATGTGGCAGATAGAGTCCGTAAGATACATACAGTACATAGTCCGCCTCAGGACCGCAAGATAAAAATTACTTTTAGTGTGATGGAGGACGAGAAGGTGGATAAAGTAATCAAAAAAGTGAAGGATTGCTACACCTACATAAACCCTGAACTATCACTTGTAAATGTATTTATTATACATATTCTTTCTTATATTTAAGAGCTGGGCTCTTGTCGGTGGAATGCTTGTCATGTCGATGGAGTGTAATATTATATATTATATAAATTTGAATTTCCTTTTACAGAAATAAATGGCTCCGAAGAAGAAACCAAAGCAACACATACTCTCTCAGAGAACTGTAGGTACCTAACTGATAATTAGCAATTGCCTTTTTCAATCTGATTTATATGACTAGCAAAATTTTTATCTGCTTTTCCTTAGGATGTGTTAGTAGCTAAGGCGTCAGATGTTTCGAGCTACCTTGATACATTGGTAAATGGCAATAATTAAATAAGGCTATTCCCAGCAGTGAGTGGTTAGCGCAGCTGGTTGGCTGCGGATGATAATGATGATGATAAAATACTAATACATATCCGCCACGCAGTGACGTCAGAGCAGAATTATAATATATATAATATTCCCTCCCATGTGACGGAAGAAGCAACTAAGGGAGACAGGGCAATTGACCAATTAATGATTTAAATGGAATTGACGAGTTACAAAAGTGACCAGTTGGCGAAACTTACAAATTATAGAAACTGGCGAATAGTGTCCTAATTTATAGAACGACATCAGTGACGTGCGTATTTAGATACTTTCATTGTTTTACTATTATGTCTGGCACTGGCCGGTTTTGAAAATTGGGTCTGATATTGGTCGATTTTGAAAGGTTAACCCCGCATGATCGCACCATCAATTGCGATCACCACCTTGCCTGCCCTGCGAGACGACTATACAAGTCCTCCTTTCATAGGGAGAGGCATTTAGTCAAACGATGGCCGGTGGCCCTGGAAGACCAGCGTTGTGGTGTTGTATAATGCCTCGACACATGCTGAGTGGACGTCGGATTAGCGTCATATTTAGATTAACGAATGTATCATTTTGTAAAATTGTAACTGTACATATTTCGCTAATAAACTATATTCAATTCAGAGGAATTAACTTAAAAACAAGTTTAAATTTATTTCGAGTGCGATAATTGCTTCTTTATACCTCTTCAATTTCAGTATCAAAACTAATGTTCAAACAAGAGAACGGACAACATTCACAAGACATCAGTTCCTTGGCGAATTCTGAACCTGGCTTCAACTTTACTGAAGAAGAAATGTATAAATTAAAAATCTGGCCTGGAGCAATTATTCCGTACTATATTGACACAGTGTCTTTTGGTAAGATTTTTTTTAATTGCTCAGGAATCCGAAGTAAGGCTTTTAAGAAAGTGATTGGCGATGGTGTCATTTATTATTGGATGATATTATTATACTTACTCAAATTGCGAAGAGAGTGTAGGTCAAGTCCTCTAGCTGCTCTAGCCAAGTATGGCTCTTGTAGAACAGAGAGGGTTGTGTTCCTGCAGTGGTGCATTAAGACCTGATGATGATCATCATTTCTACCCAAGTGTCCTTCTTGTATTTATAATAATTAACAACAGTAAATTAACAACATATTTTAATTAAAACGTCTTTTGTCCTTTTCCTTTTTTGTATAAGAAATAAGTCATATTTTAACTAGGAAAGGTTTCAAATTTTCTTTTCTGAATATTTTCCTGAACTTTGCTTTGCTCTCAGACTCAGAATATCACAAAGGGCTGACTTTGTTCCTCGAGACCGTGGGCAGGACGGTCGGCGTACAGTTCATGAAATTGGTCAGGCCTCCCACCGATGAGAACAGCCGCTGGGTCTTCTTCATCAACCGACGGGGAGTCCTCAGCTCGGACGGGTATACCACCAAAGATTTTACCAATGAAGGGGTTCAGGTAACGATATACACCTACAAATACTCATTGTCTATATTTCTTCTTATTCCCAGACGCCCGTCCTCGCACCTCTCTCCTGTTCTTGTCATATGGAGAGTATTGAAGCGGTCGTCTCGAAAAGGTGAAAACGGGGGAGAGGTGCAAGGACTAGGACGCGTATTGCGAGAAACCTTAGGAGATTCCGTTCTGTATGTAATACTTATATTAATTCTGTGTCAAAAGCTCGAATTTAAATCTTATTACAAATAATCATATCATGTAGGTTCTCGAATGGCGACCACGTACAGGCAAGCGAAGCGTAGGACACCCACCCACAAGGTGGTCTGACGACCTAACCAAGGTCGCTGGAAGGCGCTGGATGCAAGCCGCTCTAGATCGGTCATTTTGGACATCTTTGGGAGAGGCCTATGACCAGCAGTGGACGTTGTGCGGCTGAAATGGTGATATCATGTTTCATCCTCCAGAAGGGTGCCACTTACAAGTTTTCCGAGGCCTTACATAGTTCTCGCTTAGAGCAGCTGAGGCACGATGAGTAGAGTTAGCAGGGTAGATAGGGCTAAAAATCTAAGTGGCTTGCGGGTCTGGTCCATTAGTAACACCTAAAAGCCAGTTTCAACATTCCTACTGCCATTTTCAGGATCCTTTCATCATTATATGGCGTTTCAAAATTTGCAGTGATCAAAGACACTTAGACAGATTGAGTGACAGTGGGAGAGGGCGGGGCGGAGTTTTTCTCGAATAACCTATCGTGTGGGGTATCGTTTATTACGCCTCCATTTTTCGACTTAGGTATCCGTTTCTGAATTATTTGGTTTTAAAGTGCAAATTTTAGTTACAGTCAAGAATCCCCCCCTATCTGCTAAACGGTTATATGGAAACGTGAAAAAATTCACAACTCTTAGTATATATAACAAAATTTGAAGGAAAACTACCAGAGTTAACTAGGGTTTACAAATTAAAAACTTATAGGCAAACAAACTTATGAAATGTACTCGGAAAAGTAAAATTTCATACAAATTGGATAGAAAAATAGTTTTTTAGGCGTTTTTAGACCCATGAAGACAAAGTCTGCATTCGCAACTGCGAAACCCTGCACTGCGCGTAGCCGGCCATGGTTGCCGGTTTCTTATGATTACACCAGTCAGTACGTTTTCCCATTCTCAAAATGTTTTTTCAATCTCAAAATATATATATTCTCAAAATATTTTCGTTCCAGAAAGTAGTATTGGGCTACAACAGTCCATACAACGGAGAGCTATTTGAAACTACACTAGCCATACTCGGGGTGCCTCCGCAGCATAATGCTCCTAACCGTGATGAATATATCACCGTCAATAATAATAATATAATGCCAGGTACCTACTTGTACATTACATACTATGTGATTTGAATTACTTTGTGCGATTCCGCCACCAGTTAGTTCATGTAAACTATTGCCGGCCGGCGCCCACCCACTACTGTTAGTTCTAGCATACCTGCCTCAAACAGCCCGTGTGCACCAGCTACCAACAGCCGATGCATTCTCCCTTCCATGCTGCTGCATCCGCTGAGGCTGCAGCAACATCGGAGAACGTATACGCGTCGGATTCACTACGCCAGTTCCAAGCACCATATATCTTGTTACTCTTTAACTATGACTACTGATCGTCCACGTATTTGAGATAGTTTTCTATTTAACAAGTTACATTGCATTGGTGGTTCATTTCACCTAAAGTCATTATATCCACAAGGCATACTCAAGCACCAAATAAGTTGTTTATCGTTTGGCGGCTCATTTGACCGCCAAACGATCAACAACTTTCATGTTGCTGCAGCCACAGTGGAACCAGAGCATGGGAGGGAGCATGCATCAGCTGTTCTTTGCAGGTGCACACGGGCTGTTGGTGGCAAAAACAAATATAGTACTTAATTTCGATTTTACTAGTATTAGTTGGAAGTCGGATAAAGGACATTTTTTGATTCTAAACTACTTTTTATACTTATTAACACATATAAAAATGAATCCCTATTTCCCTTGGTCACGCTATCACGCGAACGGCTGGAACAATTGACGACCTCCGTGGCGTAATGTTCACCATGCTAGTCCGCCACCCAGAGGTCCCGTGTTCGATCCCCGGTCAGGGCAAGTTGGAAAATGACCTTTTTCAAATTGTCCTGGGTCTTGGATGTTTATTTATAATGTATTTGTCATAAAAGATAGTATCGTTGAGTTAGTATCCCATAACACAAGTCTCGAACTTAGTTTGGGGCTAGCTCGATCAGTGTAATTTGTCCCTATATATGTATGTATATGTATGTATGTATGTAATGTAAATTAAATTTGGTATGGATATCGCTTAAGACCCGGGGAAGGACATAGGATAGTCTTTATCCCGATATTCTCACGGAGAGCGAAGCCCGTGGGCACAGCTAGTACTTAATAACTTTAGCAGTTATTTTAGGGAACTCTTGGAAGAACATGCGAGTGAAATGATGATGTGATAATTTTATAAACTGATTAAACCATATAGTAGTTGATAAATAAGCAGTAATAGTGTCAGTTGAATATTGGTTTTAGGCAAAAATCATTTATTTCAAAAACTCAAAAACGATGAATGGTTGTTCCACGATCTCGAATACGACTATCTGAGTGCTGGGCACTATGGATTACACAGACACTCGATTGGCGGGTTTGCAACCATCGAAGCAAAGGTTTGTTACTCATATTTAAAAATTTATTTGTTAAAAGTACAAGAAATTTTAACCACCGTTCAATATTTTTTAACATGTCGGCCAGTAGCGGACTCTCTCCGTAAGTAACCCGTTCTCATACTAATAAGGACTCGATTTCTTTCTGAAAATGTTGTAAAATGTGACTAAAGGAGGAAACAGAAATATCTCGTGCAACAACTGCATTCACTAGGAAGGTTGACGTTAGCAAAAGTAAGTAATATCAAAGTTTGATATATTATAGTTCTACGAAAGCGTAGGACATAGATACACTGACATGTCTTTATGCCTAATCACTTAGACAGAGACCTTTGGCTGCAAGACAAAAAGGCCACTTTTAGCACGACTTTTAGCATGATGGTAAAAGTGAAAAAGATAATAAATTGCCTATTGAATTAATTATAAAATTCTCTTCCATTCCTTGTTGTTCTTTCAGTTGATTGAATTAACTTTTACTATTTGCGCCAGAAAATACGCAGCTCGTACATACTCAATATTTTATTTTATCCCAGAACGGCATGAAAGTAAAAACACTACTGAAATCATTAATATATTTTTTTCAGAAAGAAGTTGATGGAATTGGGAATGGACAAGGGTTTAGCTTCTTAGATACTTGGAAGATTAGAATGCTTTATAATTTTATATCAAAGTCCCGTTCAAACCTAATAAGAAAAACCGACTGCCAAAAAATGTTCCAACCAGGACCAACATTCAAATCGTTCAAGAATGATAAATCAAATTTGCTTAAACCACGACGTAAGCCTAATAAGTATTTGGGTATACCCGATGATGGTCAAGAAAATGACAATGAAGGCTCTGATGAAAACCAACCAACTGAGACTGATCTCAATTCCGAATCAGGGGAATCAAACTCTAAAAAAGGAAAGTTAAAGAGATGGAAACGAAGACCACGAAAGAAACAAAAATCAAAAAAATCTTCAAAGAAAAGAAAACATTCAAAGAAATCGAAAAAAACAAAGAAATCGAAAAAAAAATACCACAAGAAAAGAAACCAAAAGAAAAGAAATTAAAAAGATAAGAAATCAAAAGATAAGAAACCAACAAAGACGTCAACTTAAACATCCAAAGGTAATTTATATGACATTGATTTTAATTTTCATCTAGACAAAAATGAATTGGGAATGAACATAGGTACGAATAAAGAAAAAGATAATGAAGACTCGAAAACACCCGAAGAATCTCAACATTCTCGAGAATCTCAAGAAAACAATACAGACTAACCATAATAAAAAATTATACATGCGTGTAGTAGAAACAGAATTGCAGTAAGAACTAAGTGAGTGGCATATTAATATGTTCATATAATACTACAAATATTATATTAAAATGTTGAATTCAGCTAATTGCATATAAACAATCTACACTTACTACAGTATTTCTTTCTTATAAAATGGGTTTAAAACTAACGCTGGTTCAGATCAGATTAGATTATTCCAGCTATCCACCACCTCACGTACCCAGCAAACATTTTCAGTATTTTTCCCTGGACTTAGACTATATTACCTATTCAAGTAAAAACAACGTCCCATGCATAATTTCTTTTTACTATAAATACACTTTTACTATTAAGGCAAAACATAAAGTGATTCGTTACGTCATTTTTACTTACCTGATACACCGCAAAGTAGAATGACTTATTGGTTAAAAATAAGTCAAGAAATCTGGAAGAATGGACTTAAAACATTGACCAATAAGTAATTATAACATGAAAGTATTATTTTTGGTATTTATGACGTTATTGTTTTTGAGCCTATGACTTAAAAGTTACCAACCTAAGTATATGTCTATTTTGCTACCAAATCAGGAGTTATTTTGACCTCCTGCAGATACTGTAATACGACCTTGTAGTACATATTACTTTTAGAATATTTTAAATACTAATAGGTTATCTGCTGTTAATTTCTAAGTCAATATTACTTGGAAATACGACCAGAAAGTCACAGTTGGCGGTAGCGACTTATAAGTTAACTTGCTTTGATCATTTGATAGTACTTAATTGGTGAACGGGGACGTACTCAAATTTAAACGCCTGTACTTTTGTTTGAAAAAAGTTGATGACATCTCCGTCTCTAGTTTTTACGCTATTGGTTATTATTACCCATTTGTTAGTAGTCATGTCAACTTAAAGTAATATAGACGTAAATAGGTATTTTAGACTAATGAGTCGCGGGAATTACGTCAAATCAACTTTAAATATAAATTTACCTAATGGTCGATTTTTAATTAAATCTAACCATCTAGTCGAGCCGCCATTACATTTTGTAAAAATGAAGAAGCGATGTTAATTTTATTTTGTAATTTCTCATGTAATACTTTCAAATGATACCTATATTTACTAAAATGTACATTGAAATATTGAACCTGAGTGACGAGTATTTTTTCCATAAAAATGGAAAAAACATACATGTATTTTTATTTAGAAAAAAAATACTTAAGTATGTATTTGAAAGCCCATGAGTATTTCTGAAAGTAAAACATTAATATACACAAAAAAAATTTATCGCAAAACTTTTCAACGTATTATGCGCGATATCATAATAAATTCAAGCAGAAATATTTTTAGCCGCTATAATTCTTAGAGTTTAAGGTTGAACTAGTCGCGGACCCGAACTCAAAGGTGGGCGTGGCCTAAAAGCATGTTGTTTCATCTAACATTGTAGCGGGCGAAAGCAGTGTGGTGAAACGGAGAGACAAATTATGGTAAAAAGAACGCGTAAAAAAATACAAGGGGTTTTAAGCAAAAGCTTCTGCATTAATCAATTACAAATAAAGTTTATCATACATACATAATATCACGCCTGTTTCCCGCAGGGGTAAGTGTATTATGATTTTCGATAATTAAGCTGTGTCGGTGCGGTCTTTGTTTTGGAGATTTTACACTTCTTATATTACTTATTTACGCCGAAAGTTGCGTAATAATTACCAAGAAAAGCGAATCTTTGATGGCTTATAACTTTTTAATGGCTTTTTATTTTACTACTTTGTATCCATACCGACAACATTTAAAATGAAACAAAATGGTTTTAATGTCCCGGCTAGGCGTTCAGTTGGATGGGTGATTTAACCAACCTGCGACACATACATAAGGCGATTTTGCTATGGATTCGATTCGTCCGCGCTCTAATCTATCAACTATTCGTGTGGTCAATCCGGGTTCCTGTCATTGAGCGAATTGCGGGCTAAATGTATGATACATCAGTTGTTTAACAAATCTGACTGTTAGATATTTTGTCAAGGAAATTTTAATGACCTACTTATGTCGAAAAGAAGTTTATGTGTTGAGAGTAACAACCCATTGTACTTGTGAGCGTAAACCAAGGGGCGATAAATTTTAATCAGACGATCTCTAAGGTCTTATGCATATTGCATTGTTATAAAGTAGGTTGTGTCCTGAGATGAGCCCGCCTAAATATGCATTCGCCCTTTCTCACTATTACACTGGCATGTGATGGCATATTGAGTACAGTCATAATATACTTGAACTGAAATCCACCACACCAGTAGTGTACTTGTAAAAATGTTAATGGTAAGCATTGGTATTGGACTCAATTTAAAAATAAATTTTATGGGTTGAATGTGAAATTGTAATGGTTTTTATTCAACAATATAAACATGTGGAAATACATTCGGATAACATGTCTTCAAATATTTTTGTTGATTATGGATATAAATGGTAAATAATTTTATTTAAAGTATAATATTAAACTTTTATGAAACACTGAAGGCAAAAATGGAAGTAGGCAAGAAACATATCAAACATATAGCAAGGATGGACATAAGTCGGTTGACCAGAAGGGTAATGGCGACCCATGGATCAACGTGCGAGGTAGTACGAGTAATGCGTTGGGTGGACGATATTAGGCGTCACGCAAGTCGCAACTAGATGCAGGTGGTAAGGGAGAAACAAAGATGGAAAGATATGGAGGAGGCCTGTGTCCTGAAAGGATAACATAAAGCTGCTATGGAGAGGTGGGTTAAACTTTTAGATCGCCCTGAACTGTGAACCCGTCACTCAACTAATTCATTCTTCGGCAAACTCTTGATCGATTTGGTTTAGGTAGGTGAGTATGCAATCATTTTTGGATGTTAATTTGTTCGCCAAATCGCTGCATTTTGGAAAACACGGTTGATAAACAAGAGAGAGAGGGTTGTTGGACAAACCATTGCCCGTCAGACTAGCAATTAGCTTATCCATTATACATACAGTATCACGTCACTATCTCTAATGGGACAGACAGACAGAGTCCAGGACCGCAAGGTACAAAGATTACTTTTGGCGTAATGGTGTATGAAAAGGTGGAAATAAGTAATCAAAATAGTGAAGGGTTGCACAATGTGCCTGCACAAACCCTAGACTAAATAACTTGTAAATGTATTATACATATTCTTTCTTATATTTAAAAGCTGCATGGGCTCTTGTCGGAGGGGTGCTTTCCATGTCGGTGGAGTGTGATATTATACATGTTATAAATTATTATTTTTTTTACAGAAATAAATGGCTCCGAAGAAGAAACCAAAGCAACACATACTCTCTCAGAGAACTGTATGTACCTAACTGATTATTAGAAATTGCTTTTTTCAATCAGATTGCTTTATTTGACAAGTTAAATTTTGATCTACTTTCTACACATCCTACGAAAGTAGGATGTGTTAGTAGCTAAGTCGTCAGATGTTTCGAGCTACTTAAATTCATTGATATATTGGTAAATGGCAATCATTGAGAAAGGCCTATTTCAAGCAATGGGTGGTTAAAGGCTGTGGATGATGATGATGATAAAATGCATATCCGCCACCACAGGACGAGAGAGCAGAATATCATATGACACCATTTCGAATTTCACCATGTAAAAAGGGAGACCGGGCATTGACCAACTAATGATTTTAATGAATTTGAGTAGTACAAAAGTGACTAGTTGGCGAAACTTACAAATTATATAAACTGGCGCATAGTATTCTATTTTATAGAATGGACAGCAGCGACGTACGTCAACCTTTCAAAACCGGCCAATATCAGACCTAATTCTTAAAACCGGCCAATGCCAGACATAATAGTAAAACAATGAAAGTATCTTAATATCATGCCATGAGGGTCTTGAGGCAACCACCTTGAGGGATTGAAGTCCCCCTCAAGACCCGGATGGTCGCATCATCTATTGCGATCATCTCGCTACGTTGCCTGACCTGCGAGGTGACTATACAAGTCCTCCTTTTATAGGGAGAGGCCTTTAGTCGAACAATGACCGGTGTCCTCGGAAGACCAGCCTTGGGGTGTTGTATAATGCCACAGGTATGGCACTTCATAAAAACGGAACAGCATATTATACTATTACTACAAACGAAACATACCGTCCGTGCACACGTTAAATGTGTGAGTTAAACAATCAAGGTCGCTACCACAGAATTAGTTGCTTTGCTTATCTGTTTTCATCACTCGGAAATCTATAAAATTTTCGTTATTTATTGTTTTACGTGGATAAACAATGATAATATGCGCAGTTTCTCACCATTATGGTTCAATAATCCCAAGTGACTCGCGTAATGTCAACGTGCGATTACCAATAACCCTGTTTTACTGGCGCTTACACGTCCCAATAACGGGGGAAGGGTTGCGGGGACGCCAGATTGCGGGGGACGGTGCGAGTTTCCGTTCTGTATGTAATACGATTATTTATTCTGTGATAATGCCTCGACACATGCTGAGTGGACTTCGGATTAGCGTCATATTTAGATTAATTAATGTACCATTTAGAAACATATTCTATTTTCTGGACTTAACTCAAAAACGGTTTAATATGTTAAAATATATTTTGAGTGCGATAATTGCTTCCTTAGATCTCTTTAATTTCAGTATCAAAACTAATGTTCAAACAAGAGAACGGTCAACATTCACAAGACATCAGTTCCTTGGCATATTCTGAACCTGGCTTCAACTTTACTGAAGAAGAAATGTATAAATTAAAAATCTGGCCTGGAGCAATTATCCCGTACTATATTGACACAGTTTCTTTTGGTAAGATTTTTGTTGCCCAAGAATTCGTACTAAGGCTCGTAAGAAAATGATTGATGATGGTGTTGTTTACTTGGATGACATACTCGTATTTGATAACATTTCTATGGAATCAACCTGGAAGTTTAACGATTCAATTAAACAAAAATATACATACAATATAAATACATGAATTGAAAAATTTAGCAGTAAAAGTCATGCCTAGTGAAGTTTGAACTCATGCCTAATAGATGCACAGCTAGTACCTAAACCTTTTGTCACTGACGCTTAAATTTTTGTGTTGCCACTCGTTGACGGACAACTTTCTTGACTCAGTTAAATTTATTTATTTACCTCTCTCTTGTACCTATTATCCCCATCAAGCGTAAATTAGAATTCAATAGGGTTTTTGTTAAAGAATGTCTTAGAAATTCCCGGACACTTACGGCTGTGGACGTATTTCAATTAGGTGTCATTTCTATTGTGTATGGCTGAGTGTCCTGCAATGTGTTAAAATATGACAATAATTTAGGAATACCATCACCATTTTTCTCAAGTGTCCCCTTGGTATTCATAAAAATTGACAACCGTTGCTAATGCTATTTAAGTTAAAATATCTTTCGTCCTTTTCTTTTTTATATAAGAAATAAAAAACGAGACCAAACATATTTCAACTACGACAGGTTTCAAATTTTCTTTTATGAATATTTTCCTGAACCTTGCTTTGCTCTCAGACTCAGAATATCGCAAAGGGCTGACTTTGTTCCTCGAGACCGTGGGCAGAACGGTAGGCGTACAGTTCATGAAACTGGTCAGGCCTCCCACCGATGAGAATAGTCGCTGGGTCTTCTTCATCAACCGACGGGGAGTCCTCAGCTCGGACGGGTATACCACCAAAGATTTTACCAATGAAGGGGTTCAGGTACACACCTACAAATACTCATCTTCTATATTTCTTCTTCTTCCCCGTCCCCCGCCCTCGCACCTTTTTCCCGTTTTCGCCTCATCGTGTTGAAGCGGTCGCCTCAAGGCGAAAACGGGGGAGGTGTAAGGATGGGGACGGGGACGCATATTGCGTGGGACTTTAGGAGATTCCGTTCTGTATGTAATACTTACATCAATTCTGTGTCGTAAGCTCGAAATTAATTGATATTTCAAATAACCATATCATATTTTTTCCCTCCAGAAGGGAGCCACTTACACAGTTTTTCGAGGCCTCATTTTGTGCAGCTGATAGGGCACGATAAATAGAATTAGCAGGGTAGATAGGGCTAAAAATCGAAGAAGGACATTGAAGTGGTAGAGGGCGGGGCGGAGGTTTTTGTTGAATAACTGGGGTTTACAAATTAAAATGTTATAGGCGACCAACTTATGAAATATACTCGGAAAAGTAAAATTTCATACCAATTCAATAGAATTTTTTTTTAGACGTTTATAGTCCCGTGAACCCAAAGTCGGTGTTCGCAACTGCGGAACCGAGCGTGGGTCGACACGCATTTTTTTGATTTACTTTTTTTGTAACGCGATTTTTATGATTATGATTATGTTACACCGCTCAGTGATTTACCCATTCTCAAAATATATAGGTAATTTCAATGATCAATCCGATCCAAAATATAATATGATTATTCGTTCCAGAAAGTAGTATTGGGCTACAACAGTCCATACAACGGAGAGCTATTTGAAACTACACTAGCCATACTCGGGGTGCCTCCGCAGCATAATGCTCCTAACCGTGATGAATATATCACCGTCAATTATAATAATATAATGCCAGGTATTTATACATGTATTATGTGATTTGAACTACTTTGTGCGATTCCGCCACCAGTTAGTTCATGCAAACTATTGCCAGCCGGCGCCCACCCACTACTGTTAGTCCCAGCATACCTGCCACCTACCACAACAAAAACAATTTTACTAGTATTAGGTAGTTGGAAGTCGGATAAAGGAAATTATTGATTCTTTATTCTTCACGTAAACGGCTAGACCGATTTAAATGAAATTTAGTATAGATATCGTTTAAGACCGGGGAAGGACATACGATTTCCCGAAACATTTTGCAGTTATTTTAGGAAACTCTTGGAAGAACATGCAAGTGAAATGATGATGAGATTGATAAATAAGCAGTAATAGTGTCAGTTGAATATTTGTTTTAGGCAAAAATCATTTATTTCAAAAACTCAAAAACGATGAATGGTTGTTCCACGATCTCGAATACGACTATCTCAGTGCTGGGCACTATGGATTACACAGACACTCGATTGGCGGGTTTGCGACCATCGAAGCAAAGGTTTGTTACTCATATTTAAAAAAATATTTGTTTAAAGTACACGACTTTTTAACCACCATCCAAAAATTTTATTTTTTATTTTTAGTCAATTATATTTAACTACTTTAAATAAAAATACTGACCATTGATAAAAAATTGTTGCTATAATACATTTTTTTTCTAGCTTTTTACTAATTGTTTATGTAGAAACTTGTTGGTTGACTGGTAGAAAAGGCTTCAAGCCTCACATGTTAAAAAAAATAGACTGAACAGGCTCCAAAAAATTGGTTGGTTGTTAAATATCGTACATGTGTAAACAAAGCATATCGACTCTCGTTGTCTGCGGCGTAGAACAGGCTCTTTTTTTTATTAAGACTAACATGAGACACAAACATTATTCGCGACGCGCCCCTATCATCGCGGCGTTAGCGGCGCTTCGCATGTGTGTCGACAGCGTCCTCTAGTCACATTCGCCCTGGTGAAGACCTCCAAATCAGGTAGAAACATGTCGGCCAGTAGCTGAATCTCTCCGTAAGTAACCCGTTCTCATACTAATAAAGACAAGATCTCTTTCTGAGGATGTTGTAAAATGTGACTAAAGGAGGAAACAGAAATATCTCGTGCAACAACTGCATTCTCAAAGAAGGTTGACGTTAGCAAAAGTAAGTAAGTAGTTTGATATATTGTAGTTTTACGAAAGCGTAGGATACAAATACACTGACATGTCTCCTAATCACTTAGACAGAGACCTTTGGCTGCAAGACAAAAAGGCCACTTTTAGCACGACTTTTAGCATGATGGTAAATGTGAGAAAGATAATAAATTGCCTATTAACTTAATTATAAAATTCTCTCCTATTCCTTTTATCAGCTTTTACTATTTGCGCCAGAAAAAACGCAGCTAGTACATACTCAGTATTTTATTTTATCCCAGAACGGCATGAAAGAAAAAACACTACTGAAGTCATAATTTTTTTTCAGAAAGAAGTTGATAGTATTGGAAATGGACAAGGGTTTAGCTTCTTAGATACTTGGAAGATAAGAATGCTTTATAATTTTATATCAAAGTCCCGTTCAAACCTAATAAGAAAAACCGACTGCCAAAAAATGTTCCAACCAGGACCAACATTCAAATCGTTCAAGAATGATAAATCAAATTTGCTTAAACCACGACGTAAGCCTAATAAGTATTTGGGTATACCCGATGATGGTCAAGACAATGGCAGTGAAGGCTCTGATGAAAACCAACCATCTGAGACTGATCTCAATTCCAAATCAGGGGAATCAAACTCTAATAAAGGAAAATTAAAGAGATGGAAACTAAGACCACCAAAGAAAACAAAACCAACAAAGGCTCCAAAGAAACCGAAAGAAAAGAAACCAAAAGATAAGAAACCAAAAGATAAGAAATCAAAAGATAAGAAACCAAAAGATAAGAAATCAAAAGATAAGAAACCAAAAGATAAGAAATCAAAAGATAAGAAACCAAAAGATGAGAAATCAAAAGATAAGAAACCAAAAGATGAGAAATCAAAAGATAAGAAACCAAAAGATGAGAAATCAAAAGATGAATCTCAAGAATCTCAAGAATCTCAAGAAAACAATACAGACTAACCATAATAAAAAATATTACATGCGTGTAGTAGAAACAGAATTGCAGTAAGAACTAAGTGAGTGGCATATTAATATGTTCATAAAATACTACAAATATTATATTAAAATGTTGAATTCAGCTAATTGCATATAAACATTCTACACTTACTACAGCATTTCTTTCTTATAAAATGGGTTTAAAACTAACGCTGGTTCAGATCAGATTAGATTATTCCAGCTATCCTCCACCTCACGTACCCAGCAAACATTTTCAGTATTTTTTCTTGGACTTAAGACTATATTACCTATTCAAGTAAAAACATCGTCCCATGCACAATTTCTTTTTACTATAAATACACTTTTACTATTAAGGCAAAACATAAAGCGACTCGTTACGTCATTTTTACTTAACTGATACAATGCAAAGTAGAATGACTTATTGGTTAAAAATAAGTCAAGAAATCTGGAAGAATGGACTTAAAAAATTGACCAATAAGTCATTCTAACAAAAAAGTATTATTTTTGGTGTTTTTGAGCCTATGACTTAAAGGTTACTATCCCATATGTCTATTTTGCTACCAAATCAGGAGTTATTTTGACTTCCTGCAGATACTGTAATACGACCTTGTAGTACATATTACTTTTAGAACATTTTAAATACTAATGGGTTATCTGCTGTTAATTTCTAAGTCAGTATTACTTGGAAATACGACCAGAAAGTTACAGTTGAAGGTAGCGACTTATAAGTTAACTTACTTTGGTCATTTGATAGTACTTAATTGGTAAACGGGGACGTACTCGTATCTAAACGCTTGTACTTTTGTTTGAAAAAAGTTGATGACATCTCCGTCTCCAGTTTTTACGCTATTGGTTATTAATACCTATTTGTTGAGTGTGCTACTTTATAGTCATGTCACCTTAAAGTAATATAGACATAAATAGGTATTTTAGACTAATTAGTCGCGGGAATTACGTCAAATCAACTTTCAATACAAATTTACCTAAAGGTCGATTTTTAATTAAATCTAACCATCTTGTCGAGCCGCCATTACATTTTGTAAAAATGAAGAAGCAATGTTAATTTTATTGTGTAATTTCTCATGTAATACTTTCAAATGATACCTATATTCACTAAAATGTACATTGAAATATTGTTTTTTACGTTTGATTTGTTAATAAAATATACTAAACCTGAGTGACGTGTATTTTTTCCATATAAATGGAAAAAAATACATGTATTTTTAATTAGAAAAAATAATATTAAGGTATGTATTTGAAAGCCCATCAGTGTTTCTGAAAGTAATGACAAGGAAATTTTAATGACCTACTTATGTCGAAAAAAAAGTTTATGTGTTAAGAGTAACAACCCATTTTACTTGTGAGCGTAAACCAAGGGGAGATAAATTTTAATCAGACGATCTCTAAGGTCTTATAATATGCATTGTTGTAAAGTAGGTTGTGTCCTGAGATGAGCCCGCCTAAATATGCTTTCGCCCTTTCTCACTATTACACTGGCATGTAATGGCATATTGAGTACAGTCATAATATACTTGAACTGAAATCCACCACACCAGTAGTGTACTTGTAAAAATGTAAATGGTAAGCAATGGTATTGGACTCAATTTAAAAAAATAATTTTATGGGTCATGTGTAAACAAAGCATATCGACTCTCGTTGTCTTCGGCCTAGAACAGGAACTTTTTTTGAAGTGAAAACTTCTTTAGCGGCGTTGTGCACTTTTTTTAGAATGGGTAAAAAATGTTAGACTCGCGTCAGGACACGTGGCCTGATCGAAAATTCGTAAAACGGCGCAGGGCGCTTGCGCGAATGTTCGTGTATGTTTATGTTACAGCGTGCTACGCGCATCCATGGATGGTGACAGCTGATGGCTCGACCGTCTGTGTAGTGGCCATACTGCTGTGTATTTGAAAATGATTTTGTTGAAATTGAATTTGGTCATGCTTGTGACATTTGTGACAGACTGTGGTTTAGAAAAGATTTGAAATATTTTATACTGATAATTAAAGCAATTCGTGCAAAATTATTCCCTAACCATTCAACAATATCAAAAATGCACAACGTTAATATTCAAGTTTTCACTTCTGCCGGCACTCCCAGAGTGCAACCCGTCGTTTTTTTTATTAACACTAACATGAGACACAAGCAAGTGGAGGTCCATAGTCTCTGCCTACCCCTGCGGGAAACAGGCGTGATATTATGTATGTATGTATAACATTATTCGCGACGCGCCCCTATCATCGCGGCGTTAGCGGCGCTTCGCATGTGTGTCGACAGCGTCCTCTAGTCACATTCGCCCTGGTGAAGACCTCCAAATGAGGTCGAAACATGTCGGCCAGTAGCTGACTCTCTCCGTAAGTAACCCGTTCTCATACTAATAAAGACAAGATCTCTTTCTGAGGATGTTGTAAAATGTGACTAAAGGAGGAAACAGAAATATCTCGTGCAACAACTGCATTCTCAAAGAAGGTTGACGTTAGCAAAAGTAAGTAAGTAGTTTGATATATTGTAGTTTTACGAAAGCGTAGGATACAAATACACTGACATGTCTCCTAATCACTTAGACAGAGACCTTTGGCTGCAAGACAAAAAGGCCACTTTTAGCACGACTTTTAGCATGATGGTAAATATGAGAAAGATAAATTGCCTGTTAACTTAATTATAAAATTCTCTCCTATTCCTTCTATCAGCTTTTACTATTTGCGCCAGAAAAGACGCAGCTAGTACATACTCAGTATTTTATTTTATCCCAGAACGGCATGAAAGAAAAAACACTACTGAAGTCATAATTTTTTTTCAGAAAGAAGTTGATAGTATTGGACATGGACAAGGGTTTAGCTTCTTAGATACTTGGAAGATAAGAATGCTTTATAATTTTATATCAAAGTCCCGTTCAAACCTAATAAGAAAAACCGACTGCCAAAAAATGTTCCAACCAGGACCAACATTCAAATCGTTCAAGAATGATAAATCAAATTTGCTTAAACCACGACGTAAGCCTAATAAGTATTTGGGTATACCCGATGATGGTCAAGACAATGGCAGTGAAGGCTCTGATGAAAACCAACCAACTGAGACTGATCTCAATTCCAGATCAGGGGAATCAAACTCTAATAAAGGAAAATTAAAGAGATGGAAACTAAGACCACCAAAGAAAACAAAACCAACAAAGGCTCCAAAGAAACCAAAACCTTCAAAAAAACCGAAAGAAAAGAAACCAAAAGATAAGAAATCAAAAGATAAGAAACCAAAAGATAAGAAATCAAAAGATAAGAAACCAAAAGGTAAGAAATCAAAAGATAAGAAACCAAAGGATGAGAAATCAAAAGATAAGAAACCAAAAGATGAGAAATCAAAAGATAAGAAACCAAAAGATGAGAAATCAAAAGATAAGAAATCAAAAGATGAGAATTCAAAACATAAGAAATCAAAAGATGAGAAATCAAAAGATGAGAAATCAAAAGAAAAGAAAGAAACAACACAGCAAATGACGTCAACTGAAATCAACAAAAAGAAACAAACATCCAAAGGCAATACTATATATGACATTGATTTTAATATTCATCTAGACAAAAATGAAATGGGAATTCACATAGGTACGAATAAAGATAAAGATAATGAAGTCTCGAAAACACCCGAAGAATATCAAGAATCCCAAGAATCTCAAGAATCTCAAGAATCTCAAGAATCTCAAGAATCTCAAGAATCTCAAAAATCTCAAGAATCTCAAGAAAACAGTACAGACTAACCATAATAAAAAATATTACATGCGTGTAGTAGAAACAGAATTGCAGTAAGAACTAAGTGAGTCGCATATTAATATGTTCATAAAATACTAGAAATATTATATTAAAATGTTGAATTCAGCTAATTGCATATAAACATTCTACACTTCCTACAGCATTTCTTTCTTATAAAATGGGATTATAAATAACGCTGGTTCAGATCAGATAAGATTATTCAAGCTAACTACCACCTCACGTAGTTCAATGTTTAATTTAATCTAGCAACAAGAGTCATGATAAGAATCAGCTTCTTTTTTCCAAGTGACGAAAAACAGGAAAACAGGCAGACAACGATGTGGGTAGCAGCTGATGGTAAAATAAATTTTGAAGTGTAATGTTACCAGTTTATTAACATTTAATACATTGTCTATCACATTAAAGGCATGTTTGTATATCTCGTTTCACAAGGCACGTTTCACACTTCACTTCGCAACACCATTTGAACTGGCAGTTGCAGTTGGCAGTCTCTTTGATGGTGGTCTTCTTGTAACCTCTTCTGCAGCACAGTTGGTCACAACTATCGGTCCCAGCTGAGCTGGAGTTGCATCGTCGGCCTTGAGTCCCGAGAGATCCAGTCTTCATGTTTGGAGAGCAGAAGTCTGGCGATTCTTCGGAGTAGATAATGTCTTTCTTTCCAGGTCGTTTTAAGGTCGGACTCTCTGGCATGAAGCTTTCGCCGTCGTTGCTGGATATCACCTAGAAAAAGATGTGGTTAAACAATTTATTCAACGAGTATGTGTACTAGCGCGTGTATGAGATCTGAGCGCTGTTCGCACCTGAATTGGTGAATACAATAAGCATAGACATCACAAATTACTTTTATTTAATTAACCCTTCAAACGTTGTCAGTGCAGACACAATAGTAAAACAATACATCAGACGCCCGCTCCGGGCGTCCGACGTTTGAAGGGTTAATATGATTGTTCCTGACGGTCGTAAAATTTGACAATTATGTAGTAGGTAACCAAAATGTCCGATGATACATAAAGCTACACATTGGTTTGGTTTTGGCACTTCATTATCATTATCATCACGCGTAGTCTGTACCGGCCCGCATTTACGAATAACCTTTATGACAGCATCTTTATAAGCATACATGATGAGCACAAGGATTTAAATTTAATTAATACGCAAATAATTTATTTTGTTAATTGAGTGCATCACGTATTAACTGGACGTGTTGATTCAATATATCACTGTGCAATGTTTTGACATAAATACTCTGAAATAATTAAAAAAAAAAATCCACTATCCCGTCGCCACTCCTGGCCTGTAGACGGTGATGGATCGAACCAGATCCAATAGTTTTATAAGTACCTTAGTGGTCGCTATATACTTTATTAAAAAAGCTCCATGTTATCTATGTATCACTCGGAATCCCAAATAACAAACGTAATTTTTTTATACATAATGGCACGGAACCCATCGCTCGCGTGTCTCGCATTTTGCCGGATTGCTGCTTTATTTCAGAGTTAAACATTAAAATTATAACTATAAAATTACAATTATAAAATGTGCACATATACCTTTGCAGCACCTTCGAACCTATCCCTCAGTTTGTCCCCAACTTCTCTGAAGGTAGGCATCCGCCACCAGCAAGTCTTGAGCGTGCAGGAACCAGACACGCCGTGGCACTTGCACTCCACCCTCATATTATTTCGTATAACCTAAAGAATAAACAAACATTAGAGTCAGGTTACACCGAAGTTAAGTGGTTAATAACATTTTGTTAATGACATATCTAAAGACAGATGGTAATAATATCTCTATAGTATAAGAAAGCATCTTATAGCTTCTACGATCCGCGTGGGAAGACCAGCATGATAAAATGCAGAACCGTAAGTCCCGCAACGACAAAATAGTAATTGAGATCGCGAAAGCCTAAAATTTTAGATCATTTATATTCATTCTACTTCACGTAGGTATATAGGTGTCAAAATTCAATAGGTAGGTAAACCAACTACCCCAAAACAAAATCTTACTAACCAACCTCCCAGCGTTATGATTATGCAGTTTGATCAGCGTCTTAATGTCGCTCCGTTTCCTATAGCGACTGTCCATGAATTCCCTTGATTTCTTGAGCCCGAAGCGGACGTTGTCGCTGCAGCCGCCCCACTGCCACCTCTCGGTTGACACCGTCGATGGTGGGGCTGTGACTTGGCTGCTGCGCCCGCGACGGGGTTTTGGAGCGCCCTAGTGAAGAAAAAAGGATTTTTTTATTGGTAATTTGGATGCAATAGACTAAAAGGACTAGTGATTTAATAACTACAATACATTCAAAACTTGAAATCGGAGAGAATATCGTATGGAGCACTGATCTATAATCTATAGTGTGGGGGTAATCCGGGTCCATAGCATCTTAAAAATGGGTGTGAAATCTAGAATGAAGATTGAAATTTGATCATTATCTTATTTTATCTTGCATTTTTGAGATTTACAATGGGAAGCACGTCGAATCTTAGGGTTATTCTGTAATTAACTTACATCGTTGCCGTACTGACCCGCATTGGGATTTCTGAACATCACTTAAAGCGTAGTGCTCGCTTGGGCCAAGGTTATTTCGGTCTATTGTTGTGAGCTCAGTAATTGTAGACCTCTAATTAAGAATATACTGATCTGAAGAGGTCAATTCGCTTACTAGCTGAGACGCAGCTACCCAATGTGTGTCACTGTCTTGTCTGATTCCTCGTAAGCCTAAAATTTTGGGCTTTCAACTAGTCCCATTTTGAAGAGATGACTGCGATTGTGAAAGTGTTCATTCAGGTTTCTGAATAGAGATTTTGTCTGATTTCTGTTATGTCGTTTGTGTCTTCCGATCACCATAATTTGTTTTGGTTACGCGGGTTTTCCAAGCTTACCTATTCAGACTGTTCTCAGGAATGTGTTCAGTAAAACAGTTGCATTTTAGTACATTTGGGAGCATCAGTAAATTTATTTTAAATTAGTTTCATCTCCATCAGACTGACCTGCTGTGATATCCACAAAAAGATTTTCCACTTGTGCTTTAAACCTTTTGTAGAACGATTTCACTGCTTACGATAAATTAACTGATTATGTACATAGAAAGGTGACTTTTTAGGCAATAATAACTTCTTCATATCTGAAATTAGGCAACTAATATCACTTCAAGTAGACTTTAAAATTACTTTGGTATGTTCAAATAAACGTGTTTTCAAAGCAAAATTTGAGACTGTTCTGTTAAAATACTACATTACTCAAAATTACTAATCAATGATCTTATATTTTTATCTCCACACATAGCCGAGAACAGATAAGCTTAGAAAAAGATCTTAATCCTTGATCTTAAACCCAACTATCTAGCACCAGCTTTTACGAATTCTTAGTCTTGTATTAGTGATGCGACAAAAGAAAAACGTCTTACCTTTTCGCAAGAGCACTCCAGCAGCGATCCAGCTGTGCAGGCTCTGGTTATGGCATATGTGACACCGGCAGCCGTGATTGCGTTCACGAAGCCGGTTTCTCTCGTATCTGTGGACAATATAGCCATTAGCTTTTACTTTACAAAAATGCACATAGGTATACTATCACGTCTTTAACCCTTAAGGGACAGACAGAGCGTTTTAAGTTTTGCGGCCCTAAGGTCACTTTTAGCGTGATGATGGGTGAAAAGGTGGAATAGAGATTCGTTATAGTGCTGAGTTACGGGCTGCAAAGCATGCTAACAAAAATAATTTTAGTAAAACTAAATTATTATTGATTATTATTGATTAATAACAGTGTTATAATGATCGGATTATTATCGACATTAAAACAAGAGTGAACCTACTCGTGGCGAAATTTTTAATCACATGATTATTTTGGAAAACAAAAGAACCCTATACCGGCCTGTACACCGAACAAAAGTATCTAGACTTCTTTTTTTTATAGTAATAGGAGTTTTGTAACACTTCTGATTACTGGAGGCGAAAAAAAAAATTTAAAATATTTCGTTCTTTCCCTAACAAGAATCTGCTACTAAGGCAAAGGATCGTAATAGCCATCTTAAATTTTGAAGCTGCACCTATGACCTATATACAATGTGGAAGGGGCATACCCGTAATAAATCGAACCACAGGCTAAACAAACTAGATCACATATTATAATGATAATAAAATAACAGTACAAAACAAAAAAAAAACATATCAAACATACAAATTTCCCGGGCGGCTGCACAATTTTATACGGAAATGCCGATTTTTCGAAAGAATGCCCTTTCATGTACCCTATCCTGTCCTAAATTTCCATTTACTCCTTTACCATAATATTACCACCTACGAAACCAACTAGGTAGCGTTTCTTTGTGTCCTACCTCACAAGCAGTCACGGTGGGCGATTACTTAAATTCACATCGTTACACCATAGAATAAGCAGTAAAATTACAAGTAATACCCGACCCATGTTCTCGCAATTTACACCTCACACAATTTTATCGCCGTGTCTGAACAGGCCTACAGCGCTGTTTGACGTTCAATGATAGGAGTGTACTAGTGGAGAGCTGACCCAAAAATCAATATTCACAAATATTCACACGAGCCTTGTAATAAATGCCGATGGGCTTCACGAATCGAAGGTCCCATCCATAAAACATTCTTGGGGAACATACGGCTTTGGTGGACGTCCAGCGAGTTAGTAAAAAGTGACGTAGTGAGCTTTCAGTGCGTATAACACTTCGCCTGCGAGAAAACGCATTGTATGAGTTTCCCAATAGAGAAATTATGCAAACCACGTGACGTATTCAGTGGCACAAACTTTACATGGGTAGGTCGGAGACACGGATTCACGTTCACGCGACGTATTCTGCTATCTCTTTCGCACGTAGAGTTTGCGATAAACATAACTAGGTTGCGCGATCTCGCCTAAAGCAGCATACGCCATATCTTCTGAATTAACAAACGTTTGGTTCAATATACGTTTAATTGAACAAATGACCGAGGTGAACGAAGTTCTCAAAGTCTACTTGATCAATCTGGCGTTTTTATGTCAGCATGTTTGTATGACGATAACTCGAGTTTCTTTCACCGGAGCTTCATGAAAATTGGTAGACGTGTAGATGTAGCCAAATAATTTTTTTAAAGCAGTCGGTATAGCAGTCGAAAACCGAGCTAAGAAAAGATTGATAAGAACTTTTTGAACATTGACATACACATAAAATTCCTGCTTGCGAACGGTTAATGAGTCTTCTTACACATTTAAGAGCTAAGCTCTTGTCGGTGTCATTTTACTGCGTCTAAGTGCATCTATTATGACTGGTAAGCGGTAAGTGAGTGTCGCGCTAAAAGCTCGATGCTCGTCCAACTGCAAGCCCGTGTGTATCACACCAAGACTCTTGGCTATAACAATTAATGGCAGGTCAACCGATGTTGAATGAATATTCACTATTCACCTCATGAATAATGTGAAAATTGCTGCATCCACTGAATATGCGGCGGACATCAACTCCACTGGGTTTTTGTTAGGGTCGATGACTTTATACGATGCCTTTCAATAGGCTTATATGCGTGAATACAGCGTTTATGACTTCTTGCTTACTTTGGCTTGTGGCGATTTTACTATGTGTGATTTGAATGTAAATGCTTCACAGATCCGAGTTTTATTTAGATTGGTTAAAATATTTGCACTTTGCACAGGCTTTAAAATTTTCTACGATCATATAAATTTTAAAATGCATATTTACTTAAGATAATCATCTAATATTAAATAAAAGCAATGTCGTAGTTGAAGTATCCACGAACTGAAATCGCGATTTCCGTATCTCGGTAGCCCCTTGTCCGATTTTCCCCAGGTTTAAACTTCAAAATTCTATTGAAAACATTTATACTCGTACTAAATTTCATAAAACCCTTTTCAAAAATACTAGAGTTGTCGTCGAACACACATACACACATAACAC
Organism: Acrobasis consociella; assembly: GCA_963555685.1. Classification (NCBI taxonomy): domain Eukaryota; kingdom Metazoa; phylum Arthropoda; class Insecta; order Lepidoptera; family Pyralidae; genus Acrobasis; species Acrobasis consociella. The sequence continues at coordinate 6,084,938 of OY743106.1, forward strand.
ATAGTTACATCAAACGACGAATTTATAGTTCAAGGCCTCCCGTGGATGTCTTAGAAGGTGACTTAGGAAATACAAGCTAAATAAAGCTAATAAACATCAATGAGATCTCTCCAACTCGTCTGGCCAGCGAGGAGAGTGTAGGCCAAGTTCTCTGGCTGCTCTGGCCAAGTATGGCCCTGGTAGTACAGAGAGGGCTTTGGTAGTACTTTTAACTAATGGTGGACTTAATATCAGGAAACCGTACAGCTAAAACTTAACATACTTCATTATCTTTGCATATAATTCAAAATCGTGAAGTATTTTAACTCCTAACTTGAGACACAGACTTTATTAAAGTGAGTTAACGGGTTACTCACGTATAGAGTCAGCTACTGCCGACATGTTTCGACCTCATCCGGAGGTCTTTATCAGGGCGAATGTGACTACAGGCCCGTACACCGCACCGGCTACACCGTACCGTACACCTCATCCGGAGGTCTCGTCAGCTACTGCCGACATGTCGAAACATGTCGGCAGTAGCTGACTCTATACGTGAGAAACCCGTTAACTAATTTTATTAGTGTCTGTGTCTCAAGTTAGTTTTAAGTAAAAGATTATTTGGAGTTAAAATACTTCACGATTTTGAATTATGCACTGCTTCTGTATTGGCAGATTATCTGGACACTAATACAATAAGTTAACGGGTTACTCACGTATACCTCTAGGGTCAGCTATTGCCGACATGTTTCGACCTCATCTGGAGGTCTCGCGACACACTCAGTGTGTCGCGAGCCTGCGGTGTACGGGCCTGTAGTCACATTCGCCCTGATAAAGACCTCCGGATGAGGTCGAAACATGTCGGCAGTAGCTAACTCTATACGGGAGTAACCCGTTCACTAATTTTATTAGTGTCCAGATAATCTGCTAATACAGAAGCAGGAGCTTCGCCACAAACTACTTGAAAACGTAATAATGCAACACATTACTTCAGTACCAGCTAGTTTTTACGTCTGCTCCATTCATGAAATCCAAGCCATGTATTTGCTATGTTTCTTAGATTTCCTTCCTTTACTTTAGCTGTGGAAAATTTCTACAGTGCCCGCTACGAAATCGTAGCATGTGCCTTCACAAAGAGTCGACATTTATTAAATTTAACTCGTGTTATCGCTGCCCCAGTACAAGGTCTTTGTTTGTTTTTCGTATGTGTAAGGAACTATTAAACTATATACGACGTCGAAGCCCTAAGAGACATACAGCTGGCACAGGCTAGGGAACAAAAAAAAGTTTAGGCCCATTCAAACAGTGCAAGTTTCATGTCTGTTTCATAAAATTAGCTTCAAAGCAAACATTTTCTATGGAATTTTTGTGAAATATAGACTGATGACGTCACAATTTTTGGAGTCAAATAGCGTTCTTTTAATATAAATTTTAATGACGTCACAGTTTCTTGGAGTCAAATTGCACTCTATTAATATAAATTTTTCTTCTATAATAAATTTGAATTCACGTTGAAAATGGACATGATAGTGACAAGTGGCATTATTTTGAGACGTTTTATTTTTGACAGTACTAAATGATGTATTTTTGTCTTTGGTTGACGTTTAGTTTAGACCATGCAAGACACTTAATGCTGCAATCAAATTGTATGCAACAGCTAAGAAACTTGCAATGTGTAAATGGGCCTTTAGGAGAAATTCGTGTTGTCAAAGTCCATTCTACAAAAGTCGTCAACCTGAACGGAAGAAAGTATGAAAGAAAGTTGTATCCTCATTCGAGTTAAGTACTGGTTCCGTGAAACTTAGTAATGCAGTAAATTTGAGATCAGCAATAGTAGCATTTCGTTCATTAAGTTTCAAGATTAGATAAGAAGCGCAATGCAGAAGTGACGTCGGATGGCATCGCGCGCCTATCGATCCCATGCTAATTGGCGGGGCCGTATCGGCCGCATTCCCCGCCCGCCCGATACTGCAAAATTTATTGCACGAACAATATAAATAATTGACAAGCGACAAAAAGCGAGTGTGTACACTACGCCGAAAAATACAACCAAGGATGCGTCCTCTGGAATTATGAGAGGAATGTCAATTTCGAAATATTTCGCTAGTCGTTTAGCCGTCGGGAAAAAAGGGGGAAGGTGCATGGGAACAGGTCCGCCCCGCGCATGCCGCGGACGCCGCTTTTTCCAAATAACCCTGCGACTGCGACACTCGCTCGTCATTATGAGCCGGCGAGCTCTGAGCCGCGAATGCCGGCCATTCCTGCCGCGTTATGCGCTGTAATTATAACAAAACGCGACCCCGACTCGCAAATATGTCGTTGAGACGAGGGACATGACATTCTCATCACCGAACGCTTTTTTCGACCGACTCCGGCTTGGAAATATGTCTCCTCACGAACCACTCCCACGACGCGACGCGTATTCGGGGACGCGTTGCCTTTTTGTTGGTGCCACGAGTTTGCGGAATGTCGGTATTCGTGTCCGCTGAATAATTCAGGGGAATTTTCGATCGATCAATAAAACGATTGAATGAAATTGATTCACACGTATAGGTATTGGTTCCATAACGCGTCGATACTGTTTTTGCAGCGTCAACATGCTTGGGAGTCGTTCCGCGCTTCTCGTGCTCTCAATCATGCGCGCGTGCGCTGACAGATACGCATGAAAATCGACGCGCGTTTTCATTTGGAAAAGTTTTTGCGGTTCATTGATTTTGTATTGAATTTATGTCATTATTGAATTGAAATTTGGTAGAATATTTCATCTTTAAGGAGAGTCCGAAAGTAATGAAATCGTTTAAAAATAAACGTAGAACCAGGTATGTTTACCGTAGATTTAACTTAAATAGGATACAGAGACATTATCATCCCTGACGAGGTAGATAGAGCCCAGGGCTGTATGACCCAAAGGCGACTGTCACCAGGCGGTATCTCATGATCCGTGATAGCTAGAAAGTTGAAATTTTCATAGTTGATGTATTTTTGTTGCCGCTATATAACATTAAATACTAAAATCAAAAGAAAATAAATATTTAAGTGGGGCACCCATACACCAAGCGTGATTTTTTTATAGATTATTAGTACGGAACCCTTTGCGCGCGAGTCAGACTCGCGTCATTTATAAGATTGATATAAAAACCGTTGTTCTTGTATAGAAAACCTCATTACATACTATAAGTACATTACAAATATCTATGACCCCTATCAACGTTAATCAATGGTCTTTTGAAGTGACAATAAACGTCAAACCAACTTCAAACCTTCAAACAATACCGTAAAGTCATCCAAAATTAATAACCTAAGTAACCATCGCTTGAAATAGACAAAACAACCGTGAAAACAGAATATTACAAAGAAAATAACTAAGAACCAATATAATAAACATAAAAGCTAAGCTTAAGTATAAATTAGCAGTCATACCATATAAAATGGAGGCCGCTTTGATATTTCACTATTTAGTGTTTACAATGGTGATGTACAATATGTATAGCGAAGATGACGAGGAATGTTCAAATGTGGAGTCTTGAATCATGATAATAGAGTTTGTATTTAAACCTTTCAGTTATTGAAGTATATAAATGATAAATTGTGTATGTCAGACGGTTTTTTCATTACTTTTATTTATATGGTGTAAGAACGAATCTTTTTTGTCTCTTTCAGAGTCTACATCAGTCTACCTTTGGGCAAACCCAACCTATCGATATAAGTATATATATATAAATTAATCCCTATTTCCCTTGGTCACGCCATCACGCGTGAACGGCTGGTCCGATTTAAATGAAATTTGGGATGGATATCGTTTAAGACCCGGGGAAGGGCATAGGATAGTTTTTATCCCGAAATTCCTACGGGGAGCGAAGCCCGTGGGCACAACTAGTCTCTTATATATTATTCACTTCTCCCTCTGTCCAGAGGTTGACTGGAACAGATTGCTATGTGATAAGTCCGGCTTTTTATCATATTTCTATCTTCTTTTATTTATTTGTTGTGACAAAAATAGAGAAAGCGATGTTAAGGTGGTTTGGGCATGTAGAAAGAATGAATGAGAAGAGATTGACGAAAATATTTTTATGACAAATGTGAAAGGAACAGTAGGAAAGGATCGGCCTCGGCAAACATTCTGCGACCAAATTGCAGACGTTCTAAAAAGGAGTGGTAAAAAGTACCCGTAACCGAAGGGCATGTATGAAGAGTTTGATGAGTTTGGATGAAGCAAAAGAGGTTTGTCAGGATCGTAGCAAGTGGAGGTCCATAGTCTCTGCCTACCCCTGCGGGAAACAAGCGTGATATTATGTATGTATGTATGTTTTATTTATTTTTTTATGTATGTTCAATTGTTCACCGATTATTCGAAGACGCCTGGACCGATTTGGAAAATTCTTACACCTATAAAAATCCTATATATGCTTGTCAGGTGGTGTAATAGGGGAGTGCAGTCGGTTTTTTTTTATGATAAATTATCCCGAAAAATGTGTCGGTGGGATTGTCAAAAAACACATAAGTTGTGCCTATGTACAACTTTTATTTTATTATTTCTCTATATACATTTTCCGTATACAATTTCTAAATAAATAAGCTATCCACGTGGCGTAAGCCCTACGCAGATCAAAGAATTCTGCAAGTATAGTACTTCTATTGTCATAAAGGCTAGGTAACCACAAGTGGCATGAATGAATGACCGTGCTTCGGAAGGTACGTTAAAGCCGGTCCCAGCTGTCATCATCATATGGCAGTCGTCAAGCTATATCAGATGTTTTTACGCAGCTTGAAAAATCTGGCACCAGTGTTAGTCACTTACACACACGAATAACAAAAGATACCAAAAGATTATTTTCTCAGCATCACCTGTTGGTTGACTGGTAGATAAGGCCTCAGGCCTTTAGTCCGCCATTTACATGTATTGTAATAAAGTTAAATAAATAAAAAGTAACAAAAACATCATAATGGCTCATTTTACAGGATCTGTAAAAAAAAATTACTGGCCGAAAGAATTCACAGGCAGCATTTCCAGGTAACTTAGCAAGTCTTAGACTAGTGGTCACACATTTTCAAACCCAAGATAAAATAAGTGAAGACTTAATCAAAGCAATACGCCAAGAGTTATTAATCTAACCGACAGACAGAAAAACACGATTTGAACGTGGTTTATCTTACTCGTGGACATGGTTATCAAACCAATACTTCATACGAACAGGTCTGATTTTATTCTGTCCAATTAGAACGCGTTTAGCTTATGATACCGAGGCTGGGGACATGTTAGAGGCCGGAGCGATATATAAATATTTAATTTTAAACCAACTTAATTAAGGAGGAGGTTGTTAATTCAACCATTTGTTTTTTAGGGTTCCGCACCCAAAAGGTCAAATTGGCCAGAGCACTACTTACATGAGAGCTACCCTAAAAAAATATTTTTAAATGTTTTATTTTACCACTTTACCGGTACTTCACATAACCATACCAAATTACAGCTTCCTAGTACTAATAGTCTCTGAGTAAAACCGCGGATGGACAGACAGACATGGCGAAACTATAAGGGTTCCTTGTTTACTATGAAACCCTAAAAACGGGGCCCTATCACTAAGACTCTGCTGTCTGTCTTTCCGTCCATCGTCTGTCTGTTCGTCCATCTGTCCGTCTGTCTGTCACCGGGCTGTATCTCATGAACCGTGATAGCTAGACAAATTAAATTTTCACAGATAGCTTACAGACTAGCATAGGTACATTTATATTATGAGGTTTAGGTAAGCTAACTTATTTGTAAACTTTCATTACTTTCCATATAAAACTAATAAACTGCTATCTATTTGGTTCCGACTCGCTGACCGCACTCGTTTCATAGCATAGTCTCAACCTTACACGTAACGAATGTTTGATAACTTGATATAAAACACACCATTAGTAATGGTTCAATAAAGAAAATATGTTTGTTAGTGAGATTTAAAAATTTTGTATTAAAGATCGCTGGGAAAATTTGAGATATATGAAATTAATTTTATTTACATCTTAGCTGGATTTCGTAGCCAGTTGGAATGAGTTTTTTAACCCACTGAGTGTAACCGACTTTCAAAAAAGAAGGTTATCAATTCGTCGCAATTTTTTTAAACTTGTCTGTCATTATCATCATCATCATCAGGTCTTTCTGTCTCTACTGCAGGAGCACTACTCTCTCTGTACTACATCATCATCATCAGGTCTTTCTGTCTCTACTGCAGGAGCACTACTCTCTCTGTACTACCAGAGACATAATTGGCCAAAGCAGCCAGAGGGGCTTTGCCTACACTCTCCACACTGGCCAGACAGGTTAAAGAGGTCTTATTGATGTTTATATGTTTATCTTGTATTTCCTAAGTTTACTTCTACGACATCCACGAAGTCTTAGAGTGGTCCAATCCTACTCTGTCGGAAACCACACGGTGAACTTTTTATACATGTTCACCGATTATTAGACACCTGACGAAGACGGACCAATTTGGAAAATTCTTTTTGTGTTGGAAAGGGTATATTTGTCAGGTGTTCCCATCAAAATCGGTAGTGTAGTTTAGAGATGAAGTCGGTTTTTAGATATAAAGAAATCTTGAGAGGTGTCAAGGGACACCCGGATGGAACGAAGTTCGAGAGAGAGAGACAGACAGAGAAACACGCGCACGCACGCCGCACGGCTTACAACTATAGCAAAAAGTGTCGTTACAACTTTTGGTCTTAATTTTTTCCGTCCAGCCCCCTTTTGCAACGCGCGGTAAGGAACTCCGTTCCAAAAAATATTTTTCTCCTACATCAGTAATTCAACATTACCTAAGTCCTAAATCTAAGGTTTTTCGAACCAAACACCTTCCACCCTTCGAAACCATTACAGTGGCGGATCGAGGAGCTCGATGTCCCAGCGGGAGTACGCATTAGCAGCGCTTTCGCAAGTTAAGTGACACGGGTGTGGTCCGCACTTGGATGGATGATCCGTGGCGTAAATTTGTTCGGACTTCTCCGTGCTTCAGAAGGCTCGTATAGCTGTTGGTCTCGGCTGTCATAATCGTATGGCAGTCTTCTGACCTGGTCAGATGCTATTAGGTAGCTTGAAAAAATCTAACACCAGTGAGCAACTAACTATCCTGAGCTAGATTGGTCGCGAGGTCGTGTGTGACCATTTAGAGTGGATTCGACCGAACTAGTTTAAACTTTGTTTTGAAATAAATGGCTTAATACTCTAGAATAACTTGATTTTTTCCTTTTACTTATTACTAATCCAAGAATAAGATGTCTATTCTAGAGTAACCTATTTATACTGCAAAAAAGTTATCTGGAAGTATTGGCGGACTTTTAACAACTGATGAAATAATATCATAGTCTATTTTGTATTTTTTTGTACTTGACATTTATCTCATGCTAAATTGAAGGCCTTCATAATCTAAGTAAATCTATGGAAAGAGTAGTGTACAGATTTTTGTCGGATTATACATTTACATCCTCATCCATAGATAAACAATATCAATAATTACTTACTACAGGAAAAGAATGGAAAAACGTTCACGATGTTATTCAAAATTAAATTCATCCCAAAAATAGTTATACTGGTGTAACCACAGAACAACAGGTCACTTAGAAAATACAAGCTAAACAAAGCTTATAACCATCAATGAGACCCCTCCAACCCGGCTGGCCAGCTAGGAGAGTGTTGGTTAAGTCCTCTGATTGCTCTAGCGAAGTATGGCTCTGGTAGTACAGAGAGGGTCGTGCTTCTGCAGTGGAGACAAAAAGACCTGATGATAATGATAATGAACTAAACGTTTGGCCGAAATAATTTAAGACTTTGTTCTTGTCGACAAAGTATTTTCCATGCCAAACGGACTATCATCTGTTTATTAAGTGCAAGCGCGAACAAGTGTCGTGACATCAATCTTGGATCTAAAATTCCTGGGAACGCGTGAAGCTTAATTTAAGGCTCCGACGAGCCAATGCGACTGCGATCCGTATCGGGGCGGGTTTCAGTTATCAGTTTCTAGCGGGAACGTCCGGCCGGGCGGGGTGTGGTGCGAAACACAAGCGGACATCTTTTGAAACATGAAAAAAACATTAATAAATAACTGTTCAAGTGCGTGTAGGGAAAAGCTCATATAAAGTTATGAAGTTACACGTTACGGAACTAGCGGACATCTTTTGAACCATAGTCTCATCAGGCATTATACAAATAACTAGTCTGTGTCGGGCCACGCTCTTACACGTTACGCTAAATCTGGAAATTTTATTTTCCATGTTTACACAACATGTTCTTTTTACAATTTGATAAACAGAAATTATGAGCCCATATAGGTTCGAAAAATGTACATAAATGAGCAATTAAATATTTTATTTAGTCCGTCATTTTGATTGAATGTTTTTCGGACCCAGGCCGGTTTTGGCTTCAGTTGAATATTTTTCGGCTGGTTGTGCCTTAATAGATGCTCTAGAATTTTCATATTTTTCATCGCCTTAGCGGATTTTCTAGAAAAATGTAATGCTTATTCTACGACTCTGATAAGCTATAGCCCTGTTACGGTTACAGTTCCAGTAGGTAGAGACTAATAACTGAAAACTACGCGGGTGACTACGGCACAGTCACAGAATTGATATTAAAATTACTTACAGAACGGTAGTATCTCCTAAGGTCCCGCGCAACATACGTCCCCATTCCCCGTCCCAGGATCTCTCCCCTGTTCTCGCCTTGTGGCCCTCCACAAGTCAAGAACGGGGGAGAGATCCGGGCGTGTTCATCAGTGCAGGCGCCTGCAGCCGCCTCTTCAAGATGAGAAGGGAGAAGAGGTGCGAGGACGGTTAAAGGCGACGTTTATTGCGCAAGGCCTTACGAGATTGCAAGCTAAACAAAGCTTATAAACATCAATGAGACCTCTCCAACCCGTCCGGACAGCGTGGAGGATTAGGCAAAAGTCCTCTAGCTGCTCTGGCCACGTTTGGTTCTGATAGTTGTGACGAGGTCCGCACTGGTGCTTCCCTCCTTACCCCGCTCTCCACCCCGTGCGGCCCATATAAGTACGAGGGCGTGAGGAGTCTCGTCCTCTTTCGACCACCACTGGACGCCGGGCTGCTTCAAAGCTGAGTACTTTTGGAAATCTCTTCTGGAACAACGAATCTCGTGGCTGTGAACCTACGACCCTTACCTGTGACTACTTTCGGCACTCAGTGAATAAATTGTTAAAAATCAATTAAAGAATTTGGTCTTTTTAAATATTGTTTCTTTGAAAATAATCTTATCGTCACATAGTACAGCGAGGGTCGCGCTCCTGCAGTGGAGATTAAAAGACATGATGATGATTAGGAGATCACGTTCCGTATGTAAAACTTATATTATTCTGTGGCACAGTAAACATTTTGGGAGTAGGCAGAGACTTTGCATCCCCACTTACTACGACCCTTGCAAACCTCGGTTATTATCTACTCTGGGCAAAATCACCTTAAAAAATGGGCTTCAAAATTATAGATACCTCTCTCAACTCATGCTTTGCGCCTCTTTGTTATAAATAAAATTAAAATTGCAAAATCGCCAACAATTTCACATATGGGTTGTTGAGATGATCACACGGACGTCCTTATCGCGGTGACGCCGCTTCAGGCATTCGCGCTCTGTTTGTACGTTATTTATGTACTTATTACACGTGATACATGTTGTAAATGCTTGTTTATTACAGCTTAATATATCTTGCCTTGTATTAGATAGAGACTTTATGCTAACCAGTTTAATTTTGACCATTGTGACAGAATTAATATAAGTTTTAAAGCACAAAAACCTATGCTCATAATACTCATATATCTTCAAGGTCATATATTTATAGACATAATTAGTTAAAAATGTAAATAGGCGATGAACCCATCACTATTTTGATACCCTTTTCCACCATGATGCTAAAAGATTTTTATCCAAAGGACGTGACGTAAATCACCTCTATAGGTTTCTTTGCGAATTTTTATTACTTTGCTTAACGAAAAATACATGAAATATGTGATATGATATGTATAATATATGTAATTGGTGAATGTGGGAGGGGAGAGGACTAATGTATAATGTATAATTCTTCTATGGACAAAAAAGGTCCGAAATAAAGTTATTTTATTTTATTATATTTTATTTATATTTTAACGAAAAAATGTGGGTCTTTTACTTTGAACCCCTGAAAAAAGGGTTATAAGTTTGACGCTAATGTCTGTCTCTGGCATTGTAGAGCTCGAACGGATAGAAAAAATTTGATGCGGTTTCTTAACGTAAAAGCAAATTCCCTCGCGGTTGATGAAAATCGGTTCGTCCATTTAAAAGTTATTGGGGGTTAACACTTGAAAGTCGGGGTTTTTGTAGTATCTGGCTAGATGGCACTACGGATATTAGTTCTACGATTTAGTTCATCCGCTCATCACTAGATGGCGTTTACATGTAAAACTATTGAAAGTCAGGAATTTTTTAGTTTTTTTGGCAAATAAACTTGTTGGACAATCTAATTGACGTACTAAATAAAATAATATAAGTACTTTTTACCCAGTCCACATCCCTATTCTCACAAATCTAAGTACAAGACTTATTCCACAACCTAGAACGCTAGCAGAAACAAATACTAACTCTCCGTATTAAATAGTACACGGATATGATAGTTTTATGATTCGCGAATGGTGGGCCGGGTATGACATACAAGTTTACGACATCTGACTGGACATACGATACCGTCGTGTCTCACTCAAGCTAAGAAATGGGGATGAACATGTTACGTGGAGGAATTCGCATTCGTTGTATCAAAATGTTTGTGATTTTCTGATGTCACCTGCTTTGTTTATCGTAGTGTGAATTAAATTGCCAGCTCTAGTACTTGCCAACATCTATTGTACAGAGTTTTGGCGGGACGTCGAAATGTTCTGGGGGTTACTTCAAAAACCAGTACGCAAGACGAACGTTAATACTTATATAGAAATAAAACGTCACTATCGGAAGACTATCGTAGTATATTATGGAGTAACCCCCCAGTTTGCAAATTAATTCTAATGGATTTTATGATATGAAATTGGTGTAGTTTGGTGTTAGGTATAAATGCTTATACTCATCTTTATATAAGGTCTAACAAAATATACTGAAACTATTTTAAGAGTAAATTCAGTCCGTGATACAGAACCACTTTAATATTACTTTAATATTTACAGAATAATTTTTGGCTTTCCATACAAACTCGGACCAGCTGATCGGTAAGGGAGGCCAAAACTTACTTTTCATATTGCGATACGTGTCCCTGGGGAAAGTTTTTCAGTGGACTGAATTCACCCTTAAAATAGTTTCAGTATATTTTGTTAGACCTTGTATATAATAAAACAGTAAATGTGTCTGTCCATTGAATTTGGGGCGTTGGAGACATAATAATAGAGTAAAAATTTAAAAAAATGTCTGCTTGTTTGTCTTATTGTACCGCTAATCTCCGGAAATACTGGACGGATTCAAATAAGACTTTTTTTTGTTATATAGCTGTTGCACATGGGCAACATATAGGGTATAATATTTTGGAAAATGGAACACCTGATGCAGAACCATAATGGTCCAGCTAAACTGTAAGAAATAGAAAAATGACGCCTTAGCAAAAGTTGTTCAGCTTATGAGAACCTACACCACCTTGACACTAGGAAATGAAGAAGACAGAAAGAAGCTGAGAAATGAAGACAGGCTCTAAAAGACGTGTCTAGAGTCGTAAAATAATTAGAAGAAAAAATTGTACCGAAAAATATAGCACATAGATTTGCCACTTAATGCCCTAATAGAGCGATATAGTCTAATTACTATTTCTAAAAGAAGAAAAAGAAAAGATTTCCGTTTATTAACTAACGGGGGATGACATAACTTAATACTTTTAACACGTTTTTACTTACGCTGTGCAACACTATCTAGGTTAGATAGGATCTATGTATGTGTTAGTATATTTATTGATCGTACTTACAGTTCTTATTTTCTTGTCCCTTGCCTATAACTTTGCACCTCACCTGTTTTCGTCAAACATCTCCAAGTACCTCGGTTGCCTTAAAGAGATTGCAGTTGCGATAAGGCCGCCTTAATCTGTTTTATGTATCTATTACTGTTACTCTATGTTTTGGTGCAATAAAGATTTTAACTAACTAACTAGGTATATGAGGTCTAACAAAACATACATTTAGTCCAATATACTAAACAACTTTCCCCAAGAAACACGTATTGAAATATGAAATGTAATTTTTGTGCACTTTTTTTTTTAATTTTGGCTCGACGTTGTTGCGTATTTAGCCAGGTTCAAGTTAATAAAACGTGGAAACAATCGATATATATATATATTTTTACTTCACATCGATTGTTCCCACGTTTTATTAACTTGAGCTGGCTTGTATGGAAAGCCAAAAATTATTGTTATATTTCGACATACGTTTCATTGGGAAAGTTTTTCACTATCACGGACTGAAATCTCCCTTAAAATAGTTTTAGTGTATTTTGTTAGATCTTATATAGGTACATGTACAATTGCTAGCCGCGTGGTTTCCGGCAGAGTGGAATAGGGCTACTTCAAGTCCCCCCGTGGATGTCGTTTAAGGCGACTAAGGAAATACAAGCTAAACAAAGCTTATTAAACATCGATGAGACCTCTCCAACTCGTCTGGCCAGCGTGGAAAGTGTAGGCCAAGTTCTCTGGCTGCTCTGGCAAAGTATGGCTCTGATAGTACAGAGAGGGTCGTGCTCTGCAGTGGAGACAAAAAGACCTAATGATGATGATGACAATTGCTAACTTACATGTTACGCATGTAAGTACAGCACGTCTACTGCTATTCCTTCACTTATCACCTCAACTTAGTGAATCACCTATTTACACATATTTCTGGCTTTAAGTATGTCACTTTAGTATGGATTTAACTGCATATGACATTGAGATATCAAGATATGTGTGACTTCTTAACTTAAGTTGATGAGGCTACTTCACACAAGAGCGTTCGACATGAACCTTTGTTTATTTCATGCATCGGTGACTGCGTTGATCTAAGACTTCGCAAGCGTAAATACACTTGAACGCTAAGTGGTTCTAAATATTCTCATAGATCCTCAAGTGTCCACTTTCAATTCTGGCGCAACGTAAATTACTGGGTAAAAAGACAATGAGATGACTTCTTTAAATCACCATAATGCGGGCACAATACATCGAGTTGTCACCGGGGCCGCACCGGAATTCTCAAATGGACACGGGCATTTTATCTCAACTGATTAATTCAAATATTTAGCGCAATAAATACGGCTGCGAGGGCAGGGGGAGGGCGGGAGCTCGTAACGTTGTCACGGCTGTCCCGCTGTCTCGCAATGGCGTGACGGCGACGCGACGGCGCATGCGAGCAATTGCGTCAGTGCCAGCGTGTCAACCCTCGCCCATTGTGGACTCCTGGCCGATATATGACCGTCGCGGATCCGCGCCCGCGCACCTGATTTATCGACATCCACCCGGAGGACGCGCTGTCGCCTTCCGAATAAAGAGCATTCTCACGCTACCGAACGCACGCGAACGCTCCCGCTCGACTCGTACCCGTATTTAAATGGAACGATCGTTTCTCATTCCTTCCCCCAGATATTTTACGTCGAGTAATACGATACGACACTGTCCGGCTCTTTCTGCAGTTTCGCGTTCGTTTTTTCCCTCGGCCCGCTATTGTTCACTTGTCAATTTCTTTAGCTAATGCGAATAAGCGTCTCATTATGCGGTGCGGTGCGTCCGCGACGCGCATTCGGTGTTGTGACAGCAACCACCCACCGGAAGGGGCCGAGCGTCATTCAGTCGCGCACAAAACGCGAATACTTTATTCAACGAACGTCCGAAGGCTAATTTGAATGGATTGCGCCCGTTTAATGGGAATAATTAGCTCCGTTAATGCGTTCAGAGCGTACGATGTAAGCAGGCGTTATATCTTTGTTGGCGCGTACGTCGTGCAGTTAACTTTTGTTCTCGTAGTTAGCTCATAATGAACAGAGTGCATTCAGCGGCACAGATGCCGAGCCGGCAGCGCGCTCGCGGGTTGCATCACAGCCAGCCACATTAATATCCCCGCAGATATGCTCTCGCACGTACGGAACCTTCGCCACGCCACATAATAAGGACAGCAACATTTCGCAATCAGTCAAGCTGTTAACTGTCATAGTAAGCCGTAAACGCATTTCTCACGGTGACGAACGGACATCGACGAACCTGAATACCTCGACAAACGACTTCCCTTATTTTCCCTCATTAAAATCGAGCGAAAGAAATCTTTAACACAAAGTTATTTCTTGGTATTATAATTCCTTTAAAAGTCACATTTTGCGTAAAAAACGTATTCCAGCGCCTATTTTGTGGTGGGGCATTTCTTTTAATTTGGCGAAGAGGCGATGGTGACAAGCGCGTATTGTCGAAGTCTCGCGCGCGCCTGTCACCAGTGACGGACGAACGGCCTGTCCTAAGGAGTGAAAAAAGTAAAATGGAATAACCCAGATCTCACGAATGAGCAGAAGGTGAAATAGGGTTAGTCGTACGCGGGAGCGAGAGGTCAGAATGTCAAACGACACAAGCAATGCTGTACATTTTCTGATGGTAGCGAGATAAGGGTGCTACCAACTATTTCGTGCTTGACGTCGACGTCGATTACTGGTCAGCTGATGTTTGACTTTCAAATGCTGCGAGGAGATTTTGTTTATTCCACTTGAGCCAGGCTGTCATGGGACACCGAGCCTTATAAATATGTAGTATCTCCTTTATTTGGCGACCGAGACTGTTTGTCAGGTGATAATTCTAATAAAATGAGGTGCCACGATTATATTTGTAATTGCATGATTGTAGACTTGTGAATAATTCAACTTATAATATAAATATAAATACATGATGAATTTGAATGTCATAGGTAAGAATATGGTTGACTTTGAGAGAATGTTAACGTTAAATCCGCCAATTGTAAACAACTATTAGCTCTTAGGATCAATAAAGTTTTAATAAATAAATAAATAAATAAGAAGCACTAGCCCATCGGTGAAATGCTATGCAAGATAATTTAACTCCATGGAAATCAGAACGGACAAAATGATATTATAAAATAAACTTAACTGATTTCACTACATACTTATTAACACAAGTAGGTAAGTATAAAATGTACCCAAAATTACAGCGCACCAAAGCATTACGGAGAGAGATAATAAACTCGAATTTAAAGTTCTTGAACCAATAATCTTACAAATAAAATAAGTAAACCTTTACAATTATCGTCAGTGTTGTGCCCAAATCAATAATCGATATCGATAAAGTAACGACTGCCGCCTGTCCGAATGTAAGGTTGAATGGAGATCGACCATAAGGGTTACAGATTAGATATAAGAAATGCGCCCCGGATATTACACTATAATTAAGAACATTTACGTGTTGAGGGCGCCAAATTTATCGCCGAGTTTTTTGTCGATATGAAGCCATCCTTGGGTATTTATGTTGGGTCTCGGGATATGTGTGAGGTCTCAGTAGTCAGGTTATCTTGTGGTAATCTTTATGAGCCTCCGTGGACTCGGTGACCTGTCGTCACTTAATGGCCTTCCATGATTAGTATACGGTCTGAGATCTTCAATATTTTGGGAGTCCGTGTTTGTGGCTTTGTTTATAGCTTAATTAGGCTGTTTTGTTTAAAGGAAATCGTCATTGGCGTCGACTCTAGCCAGATAAGGTGTCGAGGTATTTACGATTCGATATCCCGCGCCTCGAACGAGTTTTGTTTTGATTGGGTTTTATGTCACGTCACTATTGAGAGTTATTTTGTTAATGTTAGATAATATGGTAAATATGTTGTAACTAGATGCATTGAATTTTGTTATTTTTAGATAATATAGTAAATGCTTTTTTTTTATGTATTTTGAGAAATGAAATAAGTCAAAAATAATCTATGTTCGTCTGTTTCTTTGATGATCAAAAAATAAAATTGTACTTACTTATTGATAAAATTGATGGATATGTGTTTACGCAAATTTACTTACCTATTTTTGTTTAATTTAATCTTGAGTATTTTAAATGTTCCATTAGAAGTCACTTACATTGTTACTTTACCAAACAGGACTTTAAATAAAGTAACAGCTAAGTGAAACATTATTTAAACACTCACCAGTCATTGGACAGTACGTTTCAGATAAAGAAATTTAAATAAGAATGAAATCCTTTTCATTGATAAAGCTTTGACACAGAAAAAACGACGAGTCAAAGAATGCACGGACTTACTAATGAAAGGGGTCCAATTAACGATCATTATTTTTTCTCATGTGTACTGTGTATACAGGATGTTTATTATAAATTAAAAACATTATATGACGCTATTACATGTATATTTTACTGTTATATATTATAATTAAGTAATTTCTCGTTTGTATTTAAGAAGACTATTTAATATTTATCTAATTAATTGAAGATAGCAAAGCTAATTTCTATTTAACTAACTGTAAAAATAATCTTAATATTTTAATTCAAGTCTAAATTATAAAAAAATATTTGATTTATATAGTAATTTTCAATTAAATAAAGTTAAATGAAGTTTAAAAAGCTTTGAAAGTTTTATTAATTGTAAAATATATACAATTATTATATTCAGTAATACAGTCTTCTTTTTTTAAATATCTTAGTTACAATCTACGATGGAAACCTAATATCAACCATATAACCAATATAACCGATAGTTCTCAAAGATATATAATTACCCAACCATAGATCATTCAGACATTAAAAAGAATAAAAATTCAGACATTACAATTCATCTATTACAATGAAATGATAAATCATAAGAAATAACACCTCAATTAAAGGATTAAAAAAGAACACACTGTATCCATTATTTTTTCTTGTCACCAAGTGATAAAGAATCCAAAGCTAATTCAGCCCGCTGTCCGATGCGCCCGCGCCACCCAGCGCTGTTCGCATCAATTTATAGGCTTTTAACCTAATTTGTTGTACCCCTCCCCCCACCTCACCCCGGGACTCACACCCACGCGACTACCAACCTCGCCTCATTTTTTCAATAATTAATTTCCTATCGAGACGCCTTATCTCCGAAATGCTTCCACGGGATTTAGAAGCTTAAGAATTCATTACCTGATAAACTTTGCTAAAAAACGTAATGAGAAATAAAAGCACCGAATTAAGCTATCATGCTCAGCAATAAAATACGTTATTAATGGATTTTATATTATTTTATAAATTCAAAAGTTATAAAACTCGTTTTATAATCGCATGTGTTCGAAACCTAAGAATACTTTGATTATTGTCAACTGTTTTGCGAAGGTGTGGGCACAGCGCTGTATAATTTATTGTAAATGTCGTAAAAACGGGCGCTGGGTCGGTTTATAAATATTTTGTATTCAGTCGAAATTTTGACAAATACCACTTAATTTACGCTAATGAATCCGAAATGAATGCACGACGACAACTAATGGTTGGGTCACTAGTGATGTTGCTTTAGTCGATAAAGTATCAGGTAGAATAATTCATTTTAACGGTTCAAATAATCTGTTCATTTTTGTTAATAAGTAAATAAACTTTTGTCTACGCACCTATATATGTATTAGATACGCTTATATTATTTTTAGTACTCATTTAAATACTGTCATAAAAAAAATCTGGCGTTTTACCCAATTTGTCAACTTAACATTTATCAATTTTAACTTTTTAATTCTGTTAAAAAGCAAACAATATCTGCGTAAAAAAAATAAAATTTAGTTATAAGAATATGAATAAAAATAATTAAATACGTCTAATTTATTTAATAAAAGAAATATTATCAATATCTTATTCACCAAACAAATATCGACAAAACACAGTCCAATATGAGCCACGTCACTACAGAGCATTTAGATAAACGAGCGGCCACATAAAATCAACTCTTTTACTCTAATCGAATTAGGCCTCGATATTCATCAGTGCGATTTAACACGTTTTGCATTCTTTTATTCGACTAATAAAGGTGGCAGGTAGCCGACCGCTGCCCACAGTTTATGATATCGCAATGATGAGATCACTCGATCGAGAATCCTATTGTCCGAGTTTAGTCGATGTCATCGACTTATATTTATTTTATCGATGTTCGATGATTGGAATTGTCAACTCTATATTAATATTTGATCAATAAATGAGAACTATTTAATAAAATATTAAAGATTCATTTTTATTCCAATTTCTATTTATTTTACACTCAAAATAACATTTTATAACCTCGATGATTCTTTTTACCTTTCGGTTGAAAAAACAATATTAGGTACAAATTAAATCTAATGACGTGTACAATTTTCATCTTCTTACATTGAAATGAATATACTACCTCCTACCAGTACTGCCTCCGTGGTGTAGTGTTTAGAGCGTTCGGCTCATACCCGGAGGTCGCGGGTTAGATTCCCGGCGGGGGCAACGACCACAGATATAGATCTATATCTATGTCTGTGGCAACGACTTTGTGTTGTTGTCCTAGTTTGGTTAGGACATTGTAGGCTGATCACCTAATTGTCCGATAAGTAAGATGATCTGTGCTTCGGAAGGCACGTTAAGCCGTCGGTCCCGGTCACTGTCTTTGACATTGGTCGTTACCTAAAACCATGTCAGAGGCCTTTAAGGCGGTTTAAAAACTCTGACAGTGTTAGTCACTAACACACACGATAAGAAGAAGAAGAAGATTGAATTAAATGGAAATACTACTATAAGTTGACGACTGCCTCAAAAATGTATTTTCTCCATTACCTCAAAAAATGAAATCCATAACTAAAAGAATTAAAATATGAATTGGAGACCCAAGCCATTACTGTCCTAATTCATTATTAAAATAAAGAAAAATAAATTGAAACTGTTATAAAAACATGCAGCAGGTATGGTATGTATTCATAATATATTGTGGCTCGGCTCAATTAAATAATCGTTTCCGATGCGTTCTTTGTTTTATTTATTTGCTGTTTTCGAACAAAACGCTGGTGTTTTTTAATCTGTAGTACCACGACCTGCCTCACGGGTGTTTTGTAAATTTTTTGTGTAAGATTCGTACGAAAATTCTTCTGATCGGATTGTAATACATAAATTAGGTCTTTAACCCATACGAGATAGATAAGGGTTGCAAAGCCAAAGGGACAAGCCTCCGTTTTTGTTGACATTACTTTACGTTTCACTCTGTAAAGGTACCTATAACCCAAAGGGACACAGGTTGACGATGTACAACTGGCATGGACTCACTTTAGGTCGCAGAGCCAGGATATTAAGTACCTTACTGTTATTAGTATTACGGGACTTACCGCGATTAATATCGTTTTTTGCCAGATATTTCGACGGCCCTTCTGCCATCATGGTTGCTGGCCGAATACTCGCTGGTCAGTCGGCCAGCGACCATGATGGCAGAAGGGCCGTCGAAATATCTGGCAAAAAACGATATTAATCGCGGTAAGTCCCGTAATACTAATAACAGTAATTGTGACCGTGAAACTCTAAAATCATATATTAAGTACCTTTTTTTAACCCTCGACTAAAACAGGAGTGTCCTGGATTGATACAAATGATACTTTTAATATCCCGGTAAAATGTGAGGTTCCCGTGTCTAAACATAATTTTTACCCTATTAGGTATTTTATATTTTGTGAGGTTCTCGTGGAGTCAAAATATTTTAACCCCATCAGACACCTTATATCTCGTGAGGTTCCCTTGCGGTGAACATAATTATTACCGCATGGTACTTGTATCTTACCTCTCATGAGTATTTTCCTCATGCTGCGTCTCTGCGTGGTGCAGTTCCACCGTCTGCCACGGAACTGGTGTGCGCACTCCGTAGCACCCAGGGTCACTCCTCGGGAGATCTCCTTCAGCAGGCCGGTCTCGTTGCGGCAGATCTGGGAGAGCTTGCTCTTGGTGCGACGGTTCTTCTTGCAGACCATGCGCGGGTCCAGGATCACAGCACTGCCAGACGCCCTGGGGGAAAACAAAGAGAAAATTGAAAAAATAATATTTCTAGTGCAATCTGTTTTGTAAGGCCTCAGTACTCATCAAGACAAATGTAATTGTATTCCTTTTCTATGGCTATCATCCAGTCCCATCATCAAGTTAGCTCCATAACATTATAATATTGCATTATCACGCGATATATGTGTGCAAAATTTTAGCTTTTAACTTGCAAGATTTGATTACAAACAGACAGACAGACAATGGGGCAAGTGCAACTAAATAAAAGCTTTTTATAAAATTAAAAGACATTTTTCTATTTCGATGGAAATAATAATGTTTATAGTTGGTCTGTACTTTTAAGTTTAAATAAGGATGTGGAAACACAAAGTTAAACATAGGAAAAAATAAAAACAGTAGATACATCAAACAAAATAATTTATTTATTGTTGCACTGATTATACAAAAGTATTATAAAGGTCAACGGTAAAATAATTTTTAAAAGAATGCTAAATCAGTTTTTTTTTATAAATCAAATTTAATTTTGATTGTTTAGTTTGTTTAAATAGTTCAGTTTTATTATATATATTAGTAGAGGAAACAAGTACCTGGATTGAATATTACATTCCATAAAACATATTCAACGTTCAAGGCCAATGAATCGGTGAAATTATAAAGAAATCCTACTCATTTAATGTTACGAATTGGCAATACCAAGCCTGTTATAAGACCTGTATTTTTATATACACATAAAAAGTAAGTGTACATTAATAATAATAATATTCTTCGATAATTGGGTATAATTATATTAGAAACTAGTTTTAATACAATATGTATAATAGTATTACACCAATAAAACAGTTAAATACTTGAATGTACTGTTAGCCTCTTAATCGATGAGATATGTAGATTGACAGACAATAAAGTTGTTTGATTGTTATTTATGTTAGGTAAAATAGCAACTTTCCGATCGATTTCCGATTTTACGATGATCAAACCGACAACTAATCAAAATATTCGGAACAAGAACAAATCGTACAGCAATTACGAGCAATTTCTAAATCAGAAAGTTACCAAATTGATGTCGTAAAATTCGACTCACTACGACTAGTGTTGTGCTTCGGTTAGTAGATATCGATTTACGATCGAGCTCGGTGAGCGACGACAGGCAATCGCCAGGTCGCGTCGACTGATCCGCCCGCTGTTTACTCGATAAAAGTTCATTGTCAGAACCGAGCATCGAGTGCAGATAGTCGGAATAAAATTAGACGGTAGACTTCCACGAACGTCTCGCTGATCGAAGGAGATCAATTAATTTCCACGTTTGTTTGGTCTGTAATCTTTTTATCGAGTGTGTTAATAAACAGTGGTGTCAGAAACGTAGACGTAGCTCACTGACTGTCATCTAAGTAACAACAACTACTAATGGGTATAATTACCATTCATTCTTACCTTGAAATTTATCCCATAGTAGGTTACTACTGCAACCGATAAAGTCGCATTTCTGCCATTACATTTAGGATGGTACAATGCAACTTAAACAAAATGCGAGTCTCAGTAGTTCCATTATCAAATTTACCAAGGAACGGGAAGGTGTATAAAGGGATTAACCTTGAGAAACCTCCGGTGTGACAGCCTGGTATCATGACCACTAGGCCACAGAGATCTTCAATCGATTGATCGATACGTTTGCTCGATCAGTAGTTGCTGATTGGACAACACTGCAGTTCTGTTTCGCAAAGGACTGGTTTGTTTTATGCGAGTAGTATTTTGTAGTGTCATTTGCGATGTCTATTTTTTATAGGAATTTATAACGTTATTTTTTCCTAGTATAATTGACTTGGTATGCCTAAGGCTTGTTAAAGAAAGGAATAATCAAAAATACTTTATTTGGTGCAAATTTACAGAACTTATAATAATTAAAACTAGTTTTACACCAAAATGGCACTACTCATTATGAATAGTGCTATTTTGGTGTAAAACTAGCCGCTGGGCTTTAGTGGTACCAAGAGGTAAAAGAAAAAGCACTACCAGATATCCATTGACAATGATCAAGAAGAAACCATGTTAAAGGGATTACTCCCATTTGAAATAAATTATTTAAAAGGAAACTGAGATATGATACGGCTCTAGATAACCCTTGAAAACTATTTTATGAACATAACAATTTTTGAAGTGAAAACTTCTTTAGCGGCGTTGTGCACTTTTTTTGGAATGGGTAAAAAATATTAAACTCGCGTCAGGACACGCCTGATCGAAAATTCGTAAGACGGCGCAGGGCGCTTGCGCGAATGTTCGTGTGTGTTTATGTTACAGCGTGCTACGCGCATCCATGGATGGTGACAGCTGATGGCTCGACCGTCTGTGTAGTGGCCATACTGCTGTGTATTTGAAAATGATTTTGTTGAAAATGAATTTGGTCATGCTTGTGACATTTGTGACAGACTGTGGTTCAGAAAAGATTTGAAATATTTTATACTGATAATTAAAGCAATTCGTGCAAAATTATTCCCTAACCATTCCAAAATATCAAAAATGCACAACGTTAATATTCAAGTTTTCACTTCTGCCGGCACTCCCAGAGTGCAACCCGTCGTTTTTTTTTTTCACAGAAAATGAGAACATGAAGCTTTTCTTAGCATTTTCGTGAAAAACCACCACTTTTGGCCTAAAAAAATCTGTCTGGGAATATCTAACTCCATTTGATTTTAAAAATATGGCGAAACAGACGCCATGAGTAACAGAACAGTATATTTTTCAACAAGTGCCTTGTAGTGACCTAGAGGTTTACTACTACAGTAAAAAGAAGTACAACAGTAAAAGTCAGCCGGAGTTAAATTATGCTCACAACACGCGGTGAGTTACTACTTTACTGTAACAAATGATTTTATTAACCCGCAGATTGGAGTCGTGTTTACTTGTGACGTCAGACGTTTCATAATATTCCTATGTTGCTCACGTAAGGTTGAGTCGTTAAAAAGTTTCTTGTTGAACGAGGGAGTAAATCAAGCAAATTTCTTCAAGTTTACTTCAAATACGGCAAGTCGAGTATTTTGTATTAGAACTTAATGAAATTGGGTATTGGATTAGATAGGTAACCAAAGTGATAAAATATTAATATATATTAATGTTAAAATTATAATAAATAAAATTAGAATAATTATTAAAAAATTCATTAATAATTAAGTTCGAACATGAGCTTAAATTCATAATTAAAGGGGTAAAATACTGTAATTTTTTTGTGACCTTGATTAATTTGCTGATTTCTGATTTTATCTAAATCTGTTAAAATTTTATTGATTCAGCCGATAAATAATAACTTTTTATATACACAAAGAACTAGCAATAATCTTTATCAAAATAAATAACCAGTCAAGTGCAAGTCGGAATCAGTCCCGTACTCTACATCTATTTAAAAAAAACACGTTTGTTGTATAGGACCCTCACTTAAATATTTATTTTATTCTATTTTTAGTATTTGTAGTTATATTGGTAACAGAAATACATCACCTGAAAATTTTCAATTGTCTAGCCTATCACGGTTTATAAGATACACCCTGATGACAGACAGAGACAGACGGACGAACAGTAGAGTGTTAGCTTAATTTTATTTTATTTGTTAATAAGTTTAGGTCCCGTTTTTACCTTTTGGGTACGGAACCCTAAAAATAAACAATTAAATACTAAAAATATTAGTAAACATAACCTACATTAAAGTCTTTTTCATCTACCAAACGTCCCGGCCTTGACATTTCACATAATAGCTTTGGATCAAACCATTGCACCGTTACTGATGTTGATTGATGAATGAGTGCAATTTTTAGGATAATAACAGTGTAGGTGGCAACCCTAATTGTATGCTTCCGATGTTGATTCATTTCGTACTAGATTGATCGCTCGCACCCAGTCGCCTCGTCAAAAATAATATAATTACTAGGCCTCGTACATGAACATTTTAATCATTGTTTTATTTAGTTAACGAGTTACTTACGTATAGAGTCAGCTACGTGTGTCGCGAGCCGGTGCTGTTGTCACATTCGCCCTGATGAAGACCTCCGGATGAGGTCGAAACATGTCGGCAGTAGCTGACTCTATACGTGAGTAAACCGTTCACTAAATAAAACAATGATTGTATGTCACGTTAGTTTTAATCTAAAACCATTTTAATCGATGACAGATTTATAAATCTTTTTCCTAGACTATAGCTATACAAGTATTTATACTCACCTCCTTAAAATAAAAGTTTAAGCAATGTCTACAACATAAAAATGCGTTTTGTAAAATCTAACTAGATATTGTCGTCTAGATTAGGCTTGCCGAAACAAGGGTTAAATGGACGCTAGACCCGATCTTTTATTAAAATACAGTTTCAATTAAGAAAAATGTACTCCGAAAGGAGTGGTTTAAACTTCACAAAAAAGAAGGCATACGATCAATACTGGACACAAATTTTTGAAACTAAAAATATTTTGCTTATCTCCTCTAGATACGGTGTTTTTACTAAGAAGGTTACTTTTATTTTAAAACATGTATAGATACTTTTAAAATACATGAAAACACTCCACCGACAAGAAGTTCTTAAATTTATTGATGATGATAGATACTTTTTAGCCATAAGAGATGAAGCAATAAAGACGAACGGGTTCGATGTCCGATCTTGTTTATAGGTGCAAGTATTCTGAAAAACGATTAGTTATATGGGCAGATATTTTTATATTCAATGTTAATATTAACAATCGCAAGGTACGTGTGAAAGATTAATTTATAAGCAATTAGTCTTAGTGGATACGTAAATACGAAGTGTAACACGCTGATGTAAGTTTCCATTAAATACGAGTATTACTTTATACATCAGATTTAGACTAAATGTTGGTTATACCAAAATGTATGATAATACCTAAGAACGTTTGAACTTAATTGACCGAGCGAGCGAAGCGAGCAAGGTCTACAATTCAAGTTGGGGCGAAAAACACATTGTTTGTATATATGTTTGTATGTATGTTTGTATGTATGTTTGTATGTATGTTTGTATGTATGTTTGTATGTATGTTTGTATGTATGTTTGTATGTATGTTTGTATGTATGTTTGTATGTATGTTTGTATGTATGTTTGTATGTATGTATATATGTTCCACGATAACTCTCGAACCGTTGAACTAATTTTGATGATATTAAGAATGAGTGTAGCAACTATTCATAGAATTTTTAAGTTCGTTTGGCATCAAAATCGGTTCAGCCGTTTCTGAGATAAACGCATTTTTGTGAAAATAATTATTGGTCTATAACTTCCGAACCGTTAATCAGATTGGGGTGAAACTTGTCATGTCACGAGATAGTATTACTATATTTAACCGAATAAAATATATGTCACGAGATAGTATTACTATATTTAACCGAATAATAATAAAATATATATATAGGTAGGGGCATACCAAGATGTTATCAAACTGATTTTCGCTTATATTAATATGTTTATAGGTATAATGCTATCGTATAATGATGATGAATTAAGTTTGGATTTTAAATTTCCTATGTAACTTATTTAAGATTGCTATATATTTGCAGGCAAACCCGTGCCTTGAGTTCATTCAAATGACGATAACTTTTTTTTAGGGAGCGCCTCCGCTGCCGGCGCCGGCTCCTAAAAATATCACTAATGGGAACCGGCGGTTATACTGCATTATTTTCAGTTTTGGCTTAGTTTGATTGATTACTAAATTTAAGAATTTTGTTGAGCAAACTTTGGTTCAATCGTTACCGCTGCTTGTCTGTGATTCTGAAGTAGTATTCGTGATTATGCTTCGAACTAAAGAGAGATCAGCGTCAACCAAGGCCCGCGAAGTAGCTTTACGTAGAGAGTTAGAAACTAATGAGAAGCGGCATGAGCATCTTTCGCAACTAAAGGAAGATGCCAGTACTTCTCGTGCCAATGAGAGCTCATCAATCGTTTAAATCAAGAAATCTTTCCCAACGTAAAAGGGAGCTTCGTCAGCAAGAAAATTCGGCCGAACGCCTCTAAAGCTTGTGTTCACAGCGTGAGCACGCAAGGGAAGTAATAGAACTATTCCCTGAATTTTAAGCGCTTGCACTCAATTCGTGAGCACGCTGTGGAGGTTCGAGAAGAAGAATCTTCACCAGAACACGGATTCCATTCCACCCATGATCTGATCGCGGAAGACTGGCCAAGTTTCATGCTCACGTACGCAATTTTCATTGACATTTGCCTAGGCAGTAACTGTGCACAAATCGCAAGGACTTTAAATAAAGTAGTTGTAGATATTGGCGTAAAAGAGTTGGCGACCGTGTGTATAATCGTACATACGTTGCTCTTTCAAGTTCGAAACGTCTTACGGATATTGTATTTGATCCAGTTTCTAAATTAATTCGTT
Organism: Acrobasis consociella; assembly: GCA_963555685.1. Taxonomy (NCBI): domain Eukaryota; kingdom Metazoa; phylum Arthropoda; class Insecta; order Lepidoptera; family Pyralidae; genus Acrobasis; species Acrobasis consociella. Next base: position 6,111,219 of record OY743106.1, read on the forward strand.
TTGAAAAAAAAATGAACTTATCAGCTTAGAATAGAAGAAGAAAGAAGGTTGAAAAATCTGAAAAAAAACACAGTTTTACTGAATATTAAAATTTATTTTAATCTGGGGGCTCGGGAATGCCCCCGCCAAGACGAGCCAAGCGGAGCGCAAGGGCACTACCTACCTTTTCTTGAAATGTTGCGTCGTTTTTTTGAACTCTCATAACTTTGGTTTGGATGATGCTATATAGTTAAAAATTTCAAGATATATTGACACCAATACAGTCATTAAAAGTACAAAGTGTGAATGTCGTAGCTATTATACTTTAGATTTTATTATTGTCTGAAAGCCCCCGCTTTCGTCACTTATTCACTCACTGATCATCAAAATTCTTAAGGTACTTCCTGAAGTCCTAGAACGCTGAAATTTGGTATGTAAGCTAATATTACTACAAAAACAACAAAATAAACAAACCTAACCTTTCCCCTCTGAATAGGACGTGAAAGTTTGTAGACGTGTGGCTTGGCCGTTTTATTTTACACACGGTAAGGGCGCATACATCAAGAATCTTGGCTCTACACGAGATCTGACCACTTTTTCATAGATTTTGATTAAGGTGTAGTGTAGAGCTTGTAGGTTTAGAGCGTGTAGTCTTCAGAGCTTTGCTTTATACGAGATCTGATAACTTTTTCACAGGGTAAGCTATGTAGACTCGTCTTGGCAACATTTTACATGAAAATGTTTTTGGTGGGATTCTATTTTGAAATAATAATCGCGAGGTCTAAGTTCGCGGCGAACCACTAGTATTATAAGCATTAGATAAGTATCTATATTTATACATATATGGATACTTATCTCATACACACACAGATACTCATACATACGTATGTGCTTCGGTACTTTGACACACAAGTGTCTTATGTTTTACCATTCAAAATGTATTTTTTTTAACTTTTCATCGATAGGTAATCAAATCAACCGATCACTTCTATGGAAGGCTAAACATTGTTTACTATATTTTGATGCATGTTCCTGGATAAAAAAAAACTTTTTACTTATTTAAAACGATAATAAAATTATTATTTTAATTTTTTGTGTAAGTACAACAATGTAGATAGTAATATGAAGTTTTCATTGTATTGTAATTTATTCTTCATTCTTACCATGAGCATATGCTTTTAACTAACTTGTAGGTGTTTAAAAATATGAAACCAAAGTAGTAATATGTAGCTATTACTTTGTTTTTATTTTCTTTGATAATTAAAAAATATTATACCTAACTAAACAAGAAGGACCATCAGAATGTTAATAAAAAACTGCTTTTATACATTTTATGTGTATGTATTACCTGTTAAATTAACTAATTTTTCCAATTTAAGAAACATCACGTATCTATGTCCCAAAATAGAACTATTAAAGTAGGCGTATTTAAACTAAGTAGAATAAGTAAATATCTAATTCACACATAAACCAACTATGACCCACATATATTTATTTGCCAAACATTTGCCATTCAAAATTCATCAAAGATACAGTTACGAAATACGTCATTGGGCAGTTTCAATTTATTTTGGCTTCAATTTAGGTGTTTCTTAGAGGTAGTTGCGTTTAGTTAACTAAGAAAACAGTGATGCAACAGATGAAACTCAAAATGGACTTTAAGGCGTAAGTTATAATGTCGAATTTGGCTTGGATGTTTATGAAGTGGACTACTGCCAATATGGTGACACACCTCTGTCTATCCAGACGAATAAATTAGCGGTGATAAGTTGTATGTCAATTAATTATTCTTCAAAGCACCATCTGGTGCGAGACGGGCTTTGCTTAGAGGAAGTGCATTAACTATGAGGTGTGGATTTGACTGTCCATTCTAAACTTTCACACGTATAATTGAGTCTCGATTTAGATGACACTATTTTGTTGCTTATGAAGATGTGTTCTGTATGAAAACTTCAACTTATTTTTTTATTGCTTTAACTGTACTATAATTATAAGGTATCAGCAGCCTTCTTTACCCTTTTAATCGAAAAACACGGTTGGCTATCGGATTTATAAACCGTTTAGGTACTTTTTCCATATTCAAATATCATAAATTCTAAAAAGTGTTTTAATAAAGACAGAATACAAAGTATGGAGGTAGAGACATTCATAATATTATCTAAGGCAAAGTGCTTTTGAAAAGTTCATTTAGGAATCGAAGAGAAACACTAGTAATTTAATAGATTAACTTGCTAATGAGAAAAAAATAAGATACTTTGTTACAATCGCTACGGTTTGCAAACAGGTATAAAAGAAAGTTGTATCATCACTTAAAAAAATAAAAATGAAAACTAGGTGTTATGAGTTACGAGGTACAAAATATAAATTCTTATTATGCATTCAACGTAGATATTAAATTATAATAACAAAATAAATGTGCTTTGTATAGCCTCACCCGTTGTCCCATTCCGAAACGTTGTATGTCAATGTGATTTTTTGTGAATTTTGCCAAGATTACACGTTACCACACCTTCACGCTGATATTACTTACTTGCTTTAGAATATGTCAGTTATAAACTGGCAGTAGGTATAAACCTATATCATGCGATCACGTCTCATCCATCTTCAAAAATTAATTCTCTATTACACCTCCCGATATAATTACTATCCCAAAAGGCTCATTACCATCAATCTAGTGTCATCACCGGGAGTTACCGTGACCTACGTCAACAATTGAGTTGGCACGAGAACCATCTGTTTATTAGACCATAGCTGTGGTGGATTTGCAGGTCTGGTAGCCCTGGGATATGTATTTATCAGCCGCCCCATTCTAACCCATGTAGTATTCATCATCATGATCATCAGGTCTTTTTGTCTCCACTGCAGGAGCAAGACCCTCTCTGTACTACCCGAGCCAAACTTGGCCAGAGCTGCCAGAGGTCTTGGCCTACACTCTCCACGCTGGCCAGACGGGTTGGAGAGGTCTCATTTATGTTTATAAGCTTTATTTAGCTTGTATTCCCTAAATTGCCTTGTACAACATTTACGGGAGGTCTTGGAGTGGCCCTATTCTACTCTGCCGAAAACCACACGGCATGTAGTATTAGTCGTACCTAAATTGTACTACAAACAGAGATTCAGTGGGGGATTTACACACTTGCGTTGGTCTGGGAGAAAAGTAAAAAAAATCTTATATCTAGGCTCTGCCTGCACCAATCACCAAAATCTAAAATGCTATGATTGCCTTATAAAAGTAAGAGCTGATAGTGTGTGTGTTTATCCCCCCACGGACTTATTTTCAGCTTTACATGTATTAAATAATGTTACAGTAAGTATGAATTCGTTGAACAATATATAGTATTTTTAATTCTCCTTTGAAATGAAATCACGGGTCTTATTACCCCGTTCCTTTGAAAAGCTTTCGTGCGGATACAGATCCAACACGTAAAGGCCTTTAGAGAAGTTGTTGTTATGTTGCGCTTATTTTTATTTATTTATTATTGTTATTTTTTCGCCACGATTGGCCGCCCCTCCTATCTAGCCGCCCTGTGCTCGATCCTATCTAATATGCCACTGCAACCCGAAAATTACCAGGCATTTATAATTTAATCATTTACTCTTCATTGCCTTCCGACCGGATTGAGTTGGGTTTTATGATACAAACAAAGAAATAGATTTTCTGCGTACAGTTAAATTTTGTTGCGCAATCGTGCGGTTTCTGTGGTGAACTCATTCGATATATCTTGTACATACATACCTACATACGTACGTACATCTTGTTATATCTCTTAAGAATTTTATAATCTACCTATCTCATAAAAATTTTATAGAAATATTTATTTCTTTGTCAACATTTTATCTACGACAATACTTTAGCTGGTTATAGGCGTCTCATAAGTACTCATAACTCGAATATTTTAATTTTAAAATATCAACTTCAGCCTTATCGTAGGCACATGAACTAATATCCAAAAGACAAATGTTTGAGGTACGAGACGTAACTTTTTATGTATGGAATCACACATACATATTATCATGCCTCTTTCCCACAGGGGTAGGCAGAGATTTTGCTCCTCTAGTATCTTCTTTTGTTTTGTTTGGGATCAACTGAGCTTTCGAACTGTAGTTTAAAAATAGAAACTAATATATTTTTACTGTATTTATGCACCATAAAAACTTTTAAAGTGTAAACTTTAACTGAATATTTGGGATTTCAATAGTTCACCCGGAAGGGAAGAGCGATCCTCATTCAACTAGGGTGACAATGAATGACGTTGTTTGCGAACACCGGGCGAGGCGCTAACGCGCGACAGCGGCGCGATTAGCGACCACATGACGAGTTAACTGTAAACATCATTACCATTACTTACTCCCCACCACTTTTATCATTACCCGCTACAACTTTCAACTTTAGTAGTTGGAGTTAAAAAATATTGTAAGTGTAAATGTGAGGTTGTTGAACGAGAAATGTCAACATGCGATCGTCAGACTAGATCGCTCTGTCACAGTGTAGTGAGCAAACACTTTTAAAAGTTTATGTGGCTATGAGCAATGTTGTCGCAAGGTTTTAGCGGGCGCATCATGGCCGCTCATGCCGTCTGTGGCATGCTGTTTGACGTGTCGTTAAAATTGGGTCTGAAACGGTCCCATTGTTGTTTTTTACTTAGCTTTCGAAAGCAGTCTTTATATTTCAAATGGTAAGTATATAGATTTCATTTCATGTCAATTTATTCTATGTAAAACTACGCCCAGTCAAGTTTGCGTTCGGTTTGGATGTCGTCACATTGACGGTATGCAAAAATGATCAATGTAAAATATTGGGGAAAAGGAAATGTTTGTAAAATTTCATGAAATTAACTTTTAATGATCGACGTAATTTTTGTTGTTTCTAAAAACGGTTAAGTACAAATTCCACTGAGGTGTAAACTTAGCTCGATCGGGTTACAGAAATACCTAGTTTAAACCAAAAAAAATGGCTACAACAAACACTTTGCCATTATGTTGATCACTTATAAAAAATGGATAAAATCCTAATTTTTTACAAACTGCTAGTATAAAATACAGCTATGTAAGTACACTAAAAAACTATTGGCCTTTTTAGTCAGACTAATTTTTCAACTCTTCATTTCTACAAAACTTTTGATGAAGCATGTTGCACATTGTGAATACCATCTTTCCAGCGTATAACTGATTGTTTGTTTTTCATGTGTAAGTGGCACTGTGTGGACTGGTGTCCGATATTTCAGGCTGCCTAAATGCATCTGGCATATCTTGCCGTTTGCCATACAATAATAACACACGGACCAACAGGTTACGTACCTTCCGAAGCACGGAGGAGCTCAAGAAATTTTTATGCTACTTGTCCCACCCATCCAGGTGCAAACTCTGTCTTAAATCGCTTTACTTGCGAAACCGCTAGTAATGCGCACTCCTCCACAAGTGACGAATGATCTAAAGATATATGCCTAGATTCCATAAGAATATTCCAAAATGGCGACCACATACTGGCCAGCAAAGCGTAGGATAACCACCAACAAGGTGGTCAGAATATGTCCTGACCAAGATCGCTGGAAAGTGCTGGATGCAGGCCGCTTCAGATCGGTTATTTTTGAAATTCTTGGGAGAGGCTTATGTGCAGCAGTAGGCGTCATGCGGCTGAAATGCTGATAGAAGAGGCTACAAAAGAACAAGGATGTACCGCTACGCGAATTAAAGGACACCTCAACATACGTAGGTCATAATCATTAAAGACATTAACGCTTTGCAATTTAATATCCAAACGATAAATATGAGTATCTAACTGGAATAAATAAAAGACGTCTTTCGCCATCTTGCGGCCCAGAGCTCTGTCTGCTTATAGCCGCTAGAACTAAAATGCTCTAACTGCCCCATTAGGATGAAAAACGTGATAGTACACATATTGAGACGAGACAGGTAGAACAAACTTTCCTACGACGAGTCCTAGCGCCGCAGGAAGTGAGCACACCTCAAGTAACATTCAAAAAAACTTCAAAGTACCAAGAACGTCAACGCTTCTTTTACGTGAAAATCGTCAAATATGTCGAGTTGAAACTAGTTCATTTAACACGGAGCGATGCCCTGTCGCTGCGACCGCCCGCGCATGTTTGTACGCCGCTTAGCGTTGCTCTGCTAACAGTATGTCAGCGGGGCAAAGATTAACCACTCAGACACTTTATATAGCCTTTCGCTCGAATAGTCCACAGAGGAGAAGTCCTGTTGTCGAAACACTCTTATCTGAACCATTCGTCGGCGAAAAGCCCATAGGTGAGAGGCACTGACGGCGAATCTCTCAGAAACGAAGAAACGAAATGTTCCGTTGGTGATCAGCCCTAAGAAGAGATTTTCAGAGAAAGTTTGCCTTTAAGAGACAGTTTTCTAATTAAGGACTTCACTTTCTCTTAAAAGATGCTAAATGCAGATATACAGTCTTCGAAGTGGAGGCGAACAAAGATAAAAGCATTAACAAACAACTCTTGCAACAAATGAGGGTTGACGTCAGACAGGTTATTAAACCATAATCAAATCATTTGTTTTTAAGCTATTGCATAGCTTTTATCGTTTGAAAGCGGCGACCAAATCAAGAAATTCTATAACGTAAAACCTAGGTGTTAGGTTTTTTTGTTACGGAATGTCTCCGCCTACCATGTAGGTTTAGAAGAAAATTCATCACAAATCGTCGTGGACTCTAGAATCTTTATCATTGTGTGCAAAAATGTACCAGAAAAATGTGACATTTGAAGATCTGCGGAAACCTGATGTGGAAGGGGTACGGCCTGCAAAAACGGTTAGGTAAGGGGCGTGATTTTTTTTCCAAATTGTACGGGGTTGTAAGCAATTTGAAGACCGTCATTCGTTTTCTTATTTTTTCAAAATCCAAGACGGCCGCCATACAATGTCAATTCCCCCTATACAAATTTCATACAAACGGTAACCAAGTTATTTGGCCCCTTTTCACAAAGTATACTTCTCAGTGGGATTCGAACCCTAGACCTTCGGATCACAAGGTTAGGCAAACGCCTTAACCCCTGGACCACAGAGGCAGTCCAGATTTTTGAATGACCTTTCTGCAGAAAATGATCTTTGTCCCGTAGCATCCAGAGGACAGTGCACGTCATTGTGCGTAGAACTCCACCAATTAACGCACCTCGCGCCCATTATGGACGCAAACCGAGGTGGCGCTAAATCTTGTGACAACGGACCACTTATATGTTCAGGTTTTCAAACTAATGCACCAGTTATTGAAGAGAATATTGGAAATTGCTTTATCCTTATGAAGAAAACAACTTCAGGGTCTTGCTTTGTCCATAGGCGAGAAATAGAATCAGTGAGGTGATCGAACCTAACGCTGTCCTTATCTAAGGGTTTTCAATTGCATCCTTAGCCTTAACCTTTAGACCATTCAATAATCAAACAAACGGTGGTTAGATTTGCAATGCGCAACATGATTTGGCAAAACTTCGAAATAACTTTTTTTTTAAACTACCATTACGTTTAAATGTGTTCAATAGTTCACTACAGTGCAAATAGCTGTAAAATCTATCACAACGTTTGATTTCAATCACGATTGAAATCATATTTCTCTCTACATTCAAGTCACATAATTGGGATTATACGTTGACACCAAATAATGGCTTTTTAAAGACATGTTTAATAAATACTACTTTAAAGAGCGATTTGTTTCGATAAACTTTAAATTGAGGTTTTATTCCGTTTGCGGTCAGATGATCAAAAACAGATCATTTTTATAGCCTTTTTGTTATTATCTTGTTATTTTAAACCGGATTCCCTAATAGTATTTAGAGTACGGAGAGGTATTTCTAGTATGAAGATGCCGTTACAGAAAATGTAACATTAATTAAGTACCCCGTTTCTTTTTATTGATTTTGTGTGTCCTGTTTTTTTCTGACCAGCTTCCTTCTAGCTCTGTCTTTTATCTAAGCGTGTTTACAATTGCAGCCTTTGACTGTGTTATGCTTTGGAATCTGGGTCCGCTTCCCTTTTCTATTTTACACGATCTTCGGCATCTTTTGTAGTGAAACCATTTTCACGGATATACCATCCTTGCTTTCCTTATTCTTGGGTTTATCCATTTTGCCAGGGCTTGGCAGAGGTGGCATGGCCAAATAATTGTTTTCTATGTTATCATCATTTCAGTCGTGTAACGTCCAATGCTGAACATTGGCCTCTCCCAAAGATTTCCCAAATGATCGATCAGCCTGCATCCAGCGCTTTTCATTGACCTTGGTCAGGTTATTTGACGTGGTCGCCATTCGAGAATCGTTTTGCCCCATGGGCCATCTCCTACGAATTTCCTCATTTCTGATTCGATCACGTAGAGAAACACCGGGCCGTCTCCATAGCGCGACCTTGAGCCTTCCTATGAGACCCATATTAAGGGGCCACGTTTCGTCGTATTTGTTCGTATTTGTCGCGTTTTAAGTGTTTTCTATGTAACTTATCGTATTCCGCAAAACATTCATATTTCCAGCGCAGGACACTGCCTTGTTTGTGATGTGCTTTATCTATTTGAATGATTGAGCGAAGCGAGCGAAGTTTTCAGAGTCTATACTTGAACAATCCATTGTAATATATGTATGTTTGTTTCTATGACAATAACTCGCCCATGATGTTAGGTTCGCCCACACAATGCCAGAACAATATCAGACGGGTTCTTTCCGTATAATTCATTATAGTATTTTCTTAGACCTAAAATGTCCTTAACATTTGTACGGATACATAAGTGTATGGGCGCAAGAACAATGTAAATTCTATTTTGTCTGGATGGGTGCCCATCATCACCTGAGATAAATCCTCATTAATAGTCCTTAAGACTTGGAGGGTCAATAACTTCCTTATTGAAAAGACAAATTAGCATTCACTAGAGATATGTTAATGCTTCCATAACATTTATGGGTAGTTTTAGACCTGGCCACACACCAATGTTTGCTGTCGAAACGACCTATTCACGCAAAATGACCGCTAAATACAGTAATATTTAATAATAAATTATTTTATTCCCTTGTGGTTAAATATTATTTATCTAACTAGTATAACTGTAACTACGTTCATTTTATTATCTAGCAAGTTCATTAACAGTATTACAACACATGTTATGTGCTATAAAATTTTATTATATTATATTACATTACATTACATAGGTGCGATAACTTTCCACTGAGGAAATTGCAAAACTAGATAGAAGTACACTCTGTAAATAAACATAAATATGTTTGACTATGTTTAAAATATGTTTAATTACTGACTGTGCAATAGGGTATTTGACTGTCTTTTCTTTTGTAGGTGATGCATCTGGCATCACCTACATAATTAACATGGTTTGCCTTTTCCCTCAAACGGCTTTTACAAACTATTGCGTGGGAATAGAAGTAGTTGATGCATTCTGAGTTTTTTTTTTCTCCCAGTCTTCACTCACTCACCAGACTTTTTTCTCAAAGAATCACTTATAGTGAAGAATAAAAGAAAGAAGAATTAAATATTCGTTTTAATTCATTTTTAATTGTAAAAGGTGGCTAGTGTTAAATTAATGATGTCATTTATCTTAAAACTGTAGACTAGATGCTACCTATTATAGACTACACAGCTACATTTTAATAAAAACAATCAAAGCATTAATAAAATCTAAATGACACTAATAGAGTTTCCTTTAACGGAAGCTGTCGCGTTTTAAATTATACAACTAAATTGTATGCTACGTTTCGCGAATTTTAATGGATAAAGGCTCGAATCTGTTACTCCAACAACAGCAGTTTTAAATCCACTAAAAGAAAATTATCACTTATACTCCATTTGGTTAGATATTAAATAAATTTAAACAATCTTGACATGTCTTTTTATTGAAATATACACTTTATAAATCAATACCTTTGCAAATTACAAAGTAATTATGTAATTTATAATTTATAACATAATTACTTTGTAGTTACCAAAATTATTGATTTATAAAGTGTATATTTCAATAAAAAGACATGTAAAGATTCTTTATATTTATTTAAATACCTAACCAAATGGAGTATTAGGTATTGTGACTTAAAAACGTTTAACACATTACGTACTGATAAAAGTGTGATATAAAAATAGTATTTTATACAACAGTTGTATAAGAAACGTAAAAAAATGTGAGTGGCGCAGGTTGCGATGGGAGTTTTAAAGAGCAAGAAGAAACGTCATCAAGCATTTTTTGACGTACATTTTACAACGTTGCATACAATAATTTTTCTACGACTATATTTACTAAATAAAATGCAATAACAAACAAGGAAAAATATGAACATGTTTAACATATGTTTGGTAGATACTAGGTATGTATCTTTATAGGTGACTATGTTAAAAAAGTTTTATTTTTGTTGGCAGTGTGTTAGATCCAAAGAAAAAAAGTTCTAGGTCTAAGGCTAGGCATATAGTTTTGGGGACATAACGACACATGTGCTGTTATGGGAAATAGACTATAGACTTTTCTGACATCATAAATTATCAATGTTCTTATATTATTGTTCGTGACTATTTAAAAGACAGATAACAGTACAGGAGTAAAAAAAATGACAATAAAACCTATTCTAGAATAGATCCACTCCTTCTCTTCCTGGGAATGTCGTAAGACGCGACTAAAAGACTCTCGTGCTAAAATAATAAGCTTTTTAAGACTCAAATATTTCAGGCAAATCAAATTGAAAAGTACCACAAAATACCTAACAGTAGGCGCCTTAGAAATTAAATTTTCATGTGGATGTTGTTTGATGTTATATTTTATGATAGTGTCAATGTAATTAGCTATTCTCAATATTAGATTATCAAAACAGGAAGCAATTAAAACTTAGTTATAAATTAGAAACGAGATCATTTAATCTAAGGTATTAGACATAAAAAAATTAAATGTTGACTTTAGCAAAACGTAAGAGGTATAAATACTTGGTTCTTGGACTTAGCAAAGTCTCTGCCATGCCCACAGATATTAAATATTAAAAAATATTTTTAACACTTTTATGACAATTTTATTGATTTTTGTGACGAACCAAAATACAATTTAACATTATAAAATATGGAATAAAACTATAAATTTGAATCCGAGACTACCGTTTGCAAATTGACCATAAATCATATTTATCAAGATTTAACTTTTAGTGTTGACTATATCAGACAGAATTATTAATTAACTAATAGATATTTTATTTTTATATCAAACCGTGGGCGATTTGATATCGTGTATTCAACTACACCCACGAGAAAACAGCGTTTCTCCAACTTCATGATGTGATAAGTTATGATATCTTTTAATACTTACTTCTAGTTCTTCTTCATATCCTAATGAGTAAGGCATGTGATTGAGAGTCATTATATATTTTCCACAGGGCCACCAGTGTTGAACAATTATACTAAACTATCAAATTGTTATTTATAGAATTATTGTTTTCAAATTTTGAATGAAAATTTAATTTTTTTGGTTAATAGTGGTGTTTTCTTGATCGAGATATTTGCTTTTCCTAACGAAACACAAATACGCTATCAGATTTAAAAAAAAATACTGTATTAATTACTTATTATAAACCAACCAGCCAAGCCAGACATAATATTTGTTGTCAAAGTGTTTTAAATTAGCATAGAACCATGGATATTACTTAACAGTGGGTGAATGCGATCTGATTAAACAGAAAATCGTAGATGTAGATACCCAAAGAGCACTGTCACACATTTAAGTCTCATAGACGATATCAACGTTTGAGAACAACTGTCAAGTGCTAACATTAAGTTTTATAGACGTTAAAAACGAAAGCCTTCATTAGTAAATCATTTGAATCGTTTAACATGTTGCTTCGAATATGCTGGCACCTGTCAGACAGCCAGGTCTACGCTTAAAATAATGGCAGCGATAACAGTGCTAATGTGAGTGTAGGGTACTATCAATGTTGTGATAATTACATTTGTGTATGACAATTTGTACTTTTAGTTTTTAATTTTCATTATCATTGATGCTGTGTTTCTTTGAGATATGTTTAATATCATATACCTTCCATTGCATGGTGCTTGAATTATTTACTGTTTTGGTTTTGTTGTAATTTTGTAAGCTTTTGAATAAATATTTTTTTTTGTGTAAGTAATACAAATGCTTTCACCAATGGGAAGTACTAAGTGTTTACATACATACATACATAATATCACGCCTGTTTCCCGCAGGGGTAGTCTCTGCCTACTAAGTGTTTAAGGCATATAATATGGTATTTATATAATACTATAAAAAAATGTGTTAGCAATCATAATAATTTTCGTAATTTAATGACTTCGCACCTGTAGTTATAAGAATTTATTATATAAAGGTAAATTCTAAATTCGAATATATCGTATTAGTTACAGACAGTTTTAACCGGTACCTAATACGAATCATTATTTCATTCATTGTTCAGTTGAGAAGAATTTTAACACGAAAACACGCTTCCACTTAACGAGAAAGGTCGTCTTTTATAAGCAAAAAGTGTCAAATCACAGTAATTAATGAGTTGTAATAAAACAAGAGCATTACCTATTGATCTATCTGCTTTTCGATTTTGTGATCCCGAGCTCCGATATTTTACGTCCATAATATAGAGGTAGCAGTATCAGTCGTCTAGCGACGGTATGTCCCGTATGTTACGGTATGTCCCGTAATACTAATAGCAGTATTTGTGACCGTAAAACTCTAAAATAATTAAAAGTAATTCACGCCTATCTTATGTGAATAAACTCAGTTTAAAGCATTTTTTCATTTTATTTAAAAGCAGTAAGTAAAGTAACATAAGCGACAAAAACTCAAAATCATTAATATTTAACACACGTTAAACACGCGCATAAATAAGTCAGTTTGAAAATCAATCAAACGTCTGAACTGCTTTCAAATAAGCCAGAAATTGAGTCATTCTTCACAATTACCGGTTATTACATGAATCGCCGTGATTTTGGTTGTCCCATCAAAGGATATTAATGTTATTTAAAACACTTTAAAGCCGCGTTTACATGCATCGTTTATTCAGAAGGTAAAAGTCGATGGATTTAAAGTTATGGGCCCAAAACACCGGCTTTAATCATAGCGGTTGGAAGAGCACACAGATATAAAATGATCGGCTGGGAATCTGTCTATAAAGAAAAATTTGACAACGTTTAAACTGATTTCTAAGTTATAAAAATAAATAAATATATACGAACAAATCACACACCTAGCCCCGAAGTTAGTTCGAGACTTGTGTTATCTTATACCTTTAAACGAGCAATTCTTGTATATTTATTTATGTATATATTTATTTATAAATTTCTGTGATCTCGAAAACGGCTCTAACGATTTTGCTGAAAATTGGTATATGGGGGTTTTTGGGGGAAAATAATCGATCTAGATTAGTCTTATGTTTGGGAAAACGCGTGTTTTCGAGTTTTCATTCGTTTTTCTTTCCACGCAGAATATGGTCGCTAATTTCCTCGCGCCGGCTGCCATCCGCTTAGCTCAGTGGTTAAGGATGCTGACCGCTAGAAAGAGTGTTACGGGTTCGAATCCCACTCGGTGACTTACTTTTGTTTTTTTTTAATGTTCAAGTTTATATATAATTTTTTATTTTGTACTGTTTTTAGACATGTTTAAAAAAATGTAGTTAATGTTTGAGATGTAACCGACCGAGCAAAGCTCGGTCACCCAGGTACTGGAATACAAATTCAACGATACTATATTTTATAACAAATGTATACCTATACATATACCGTCTTATTATAAAACGCCGACTAACTTTGTTACTAGGTTTAAATCAATATCCGACCAAATCAAGTTGACATCTAATAATATGTTATTGTCTCATCTGAAAATGTCAACTTGATTTGGTCGGATAATGGTTTAAACCTAGTAACAAAGTTAGTCTGAGTTTTATAATAAGGCGAATAAGGTCTAACAAAATGTACTGAATCTATTTAAATGCTAAATTCAGTCCGTGATGGTGACCTACTTTCTTTAAGAAACATAAGTCGAAATATGAAAAATAGTTTTTGGCTTTTCACACAAACTCGGATCAAATGATCAGTTAATTTGTATTGACCACTAGACCCCAGTGGTTGACAAATAAAAGGACAAATAACACTTATTGCGCTAACCCCAAATTCTTGTCATTTATTGTATGGCAGTTGATAATGTCTGATTTTCTCAAACATCTCGTGTTTGTAGTCCACGTAAACTTACACGTCTAAGGAGCCAAATGAAAGAGAAGTCCCCAAGCTCTCTTACGCTATGAACAAGGCCGCAGCTTTACCAATGTTTGGCTGACCGAAACCGTGTAAGGAATACGAAATGAAGCGATAGTAAACCAGCGTCGTAATAAAGCAAACTAAAGCAAACTTCTCAAAAGCAAAAAGTAAATTAAGTAAATAAATAAAGTAAAGTACAGAAAGGAACCTCATCCCCTCCCGTGGAATAAGCTACGTTCCTCAATGTCCCCCGCACCTCGGTTTAATTTGGAGAGATGGGACATAAGGTTTGCTGCGATGAATCTGACATAGCTTATCAACTGTTATATAATAAATGACAGAAAATAAAACATTTGGTTTAAATGTGTCAATCTAAATAGCCCTACGTTTTACTCACTCACGAACATGTGTGTACTAAGGTTATATTTATTGGTTGTTTGATATAATTTCGTAATATCAAATTTGGTCCATCCATACTTTTGGCAAAAATATAGCTAACTTAGTTTCAAAACTAAACATCTCCTAAAAACCTATGTATTTAACTTACACATGTACACGTTTCGAACACTATGTACCTAAGCAAATAAATACCTATAAGCACTTACTTAGTGCTTCACATTTCTCAACCATCATAAATACATTTGCAAATTTACTACAAGTATGTGACTATTAGTCCAAATCATTGACCTAAAGACGAACATAAATTGAAAAACCTACTTCCACGCAATACAGTTTCAAAGAAAAAAGACCAAATCTTCATGATTATCCTTATTACAGTAATTTTGATGTCGATTGATGTAAAATACCCGTAAGCTGTGACCGTAATAAGTACTTTGCTGGTACCTAATTTAAGATTACTTGATTAATCGCAAATTAAACTGCCTACCCGTTCGTGACTCGGTGCGTAATGGATTTATTAAAATATTACGTCGTGATTTAAACTAAAGCTTAGTGCTTAAACACTATTTTTTATCCCTAACGGGATGCACAGTTCCTAGGGACGCAAAACCCAAAGGCCAATATTTACGTGACTGTGCGCGTGTAGATAAAAAAGCGGCCAAGGGCGAGTCGGACTCGCCCATGAAGGGTTCCGTAGTCGCAAATAACATAATATAAAAGTTTTGTGGTATGTATTTTTAATTTTTATATTTGAGTTGATTGAATGAAAGTTAAATTGCCGTTTATTATTTATGACGTTTTAAAAAAAAAACTACTGACTAGATCTCGTTCAAACCAATTTTCGCTGGTAGTTTTCATGGTAATGAACATCATAATTTTTTTTCAGTTTTATCATTCTCTTATTTTAGAAGTTACGGGTTGGGACACACACACACTTTTTTCGACTTTGGAAGTGTCTCTCGCGCAAAGTATTCGGTTTAGAAAAAAATGATATTAGAAACCTCAATATCATTTTTGAAGACCTATTCATAGATACCCCACACGTATGGGTTTGATAAAAAATAAATTATTGAGTTTCAGTTCTAAGTATGGGGAACCCCCAAAATTTATTGTTTTTTTTTTTTCTATTTTTGTATCAAAACCTTAATGCGGTTCACATAATACATTTACTCACCAAGTTTCAACAGTATAGATTTTATAGTTTCGGAAAAAAGTGGCTGTGACATACGGACGGACAGACAGACAGACATGACGAATCTATAAGGGTTCCGTTTTTGCCATTTGGCTACGGAACCCTAAAAAGGAATCAAAATTGTCATGGGTTGCTTTGGTTCTGTACGTTATCGAATCATAAATGAGGAAATTCGTAGAAGAATAAAACCCAAGCGGATTCACACAACGCGATGAACCGATGGCTGATGGGGCAAAAAAGCTCTCCAGTGGCGACCGCGTACTGGCGAGCAAAGCGTAGGAAACTTACTTACAAGGTAGTCAGACGCCTGACCATGCCGCTCTAGATCGGTCATTTTAGAAATCCTTGGGGCCGAGCAAATCCAGCAGTAGACGCTATGATGCTGAAATAATGATGATGATGATGATGATTCAGATCCTCAGCCGGCTTTCACATTCTGCGTGGGAAAAGAAGCTGCTGGTACATTCTACAAGTATGTTTATTTATTTTTCTAATTGTTTAATCATCGATAAACTGTAAATCTGTGTTTATACTTATATTTTCTGTTTATTGTATTATTATATATTTAATTTGGCAGTATCATCTAAAACTGTATTATTGATATAGCCAATAGATATATATTGCATGGTTTCGACTTGATCATTGTGAATGGATATCTGGTAGAGCTTACTCTATTATCACTTGATACCACAGAAAACCAGCGGCATTATATAAAGGCACATCATTGCGACATGCTGTGTGGTGCTATTTTGGTGTAAAACTAGTTTCAAATAATTAAGTTATTAAATAATGTAACTTCTATAAATTTGCACCAAATAAAGTATTTTTCTTTCTTTTTCTTTTTTCCAATCTAGCTTGAAAGCTTAGTAGATACATGCCATATAGGAACCCATTAATAGGAAGACTAAAATATATAGAGTTAAGCAGTATTTTATATGATTGTATTTACACTTATTATGTATTTACAAGTCATAAGTTTTTTTTTTGTTTTTACAAGCTGCTTTTGTCAAGGTTGAGACAATTTAAAGTTTTAGAAAGATAATAACATTAATAATTATGTGCATTTCAACCAGTGCGTACGCAGCTTAACTTGACCGTATTTTTTACTCGTGCAGCTCCTAATTTAAGGCCCCGCTTGATTAATTGCAAATTAAGGTCCCCTCCAAGGTGGTTCGTTCGATATGACTTTATTGAATTTCATGCCTTGTGATTTATGAGTTGTATTATGAATTTATTATCGGGTAAAGGGCGCACCGATTATAAACGCTTTCTCGTGCTTTCAGAAATTAATAATTTCTTGTGGTATGTATGTATATTGATACATACTTATATAAAAAATAAAATACTTATGTTTTTTTTTCAAGTTGAGTTGTTGAGAAGTTTTTGTGTAAAACCATATTCCCCTTTATTCCTATACGCGAAATGCGCAGTGTAGCTTAAACAAAACGAAAGCCTCGAGTCTTCTCACGACTGCCAGCGGCAACAAGCGGCTGAGTTTTTTCAAGCCATTCTTTGCATTTCGTTGAGAGAAATAAAGGTGAATATAGTTTGGCAAATAAACTTCTCTTCGCTTCTCTTCAGGTGAGAGCTGGAGCTAAGTGCCTATGTATATCACCATCATCTTAGGCCTAATACATCATCGGGTTATGTACCTATCCAATTGGTTTAACAAAACAAATGAACATCGTCAACATTGTAGTTATAGACAGTATATCAAATGTAACTAAGCCGCGGTTGATTTAAACTATAACAAAGCGGCCATTAGCTAGCGACACGGCTCTGGAGCTCAAAGCTCTTCCTAGTTATAAATTTCATTTGATACTGTAATTATATTATACTATTAGATGTATGTTATACTGTGACAAGTGGTGACGACAGAGAAGAATACAATATGTCACAAACCGTTCCTTCTTCCGCGGCCGGGTGTCGTAAGTAAGAGGCAACTATGGAATGTATCAATATCATCATTTCTGCTACATAATGTACTCTCTTGGACGTAAGCCTCTTCCAAGGATTTCTTAAATAACTTATCTAGAGCAGCCTGCATCCAGCGCCTCCAGCAACCTTGGATAGGTCGCCTGACTACCTTGTGGGTATCCTACTATTTTTTTGCTAGTACGTGGTCGCTATTCAAGAACCTTTGCGCTATCGGCTATCGGTTTGTACTTATGTGATCTATCACCAACTCGTCTGCTGTAATGGACTTATATAGGCTCAAAGATTATTTAAAAAAAAAACAACCATACCAATTAAAACATTGCAGGAATAAATGCCCGACTTGGCGAGGACACTACCGTGTCTCCAGATTTTGTAGAATGTTCTAGCGAAAAGTACAGAAAGCTCAGCTTGATCATAAAATAGAAGCTACTAGAAATATATAATTGAAACCAGCGGAAACCAAAGCTAAGTTTACGAACTATGTTTATCTACAGGTAAGTACCTAA
The DNA here is from genome assembly GCA_963555685.1 of Acrobasis consociella. Taxonomy (NCBI): domain Eukaryota; kingdom Metazoa; phylum Arthropoda; class Insecta; order Lepidoptera; family Pyralidae; genus Acrobasis; species Acrobasis consociella. The sequence goes on from OY743106.1 coordinate 6,129,441, forward strand.
TAAATAACACTTAGCACCTTTTCACACCTCCTATTTCCGGTGGATGGTTAGCAGAATCATTGTTGGAAGAATTACGCAGATCACTCTACACGAGGTGAAAGTTATTCTTGAAACCTTTAGCCAATATAAGACAGGGACCAAACCTTCCAAAATGGCGGACTAACTTGTTTACTATTAGTAAAAGAGCTTGTCATAAATATAAACATCTCTCACACGCCTACTGAAAGAGAACTGTTTTGAGATAAGTAGAGCCTTTGTACAAATTTAATTTTGTGTATTCTTTGTATATGTTTTTAGTGTATGTACTGTACACGGGTGTATTTATTTACCAATTTATGTAAATTGGTAAATAAATAAACATACAACTGTTTTAAAGAGGAGTAGAAATAGACTGCATAGAGCCGCAAGACCCAAAATGCTCTGTCTGCCCCATTAGGGATAAAGACGTGATAGTATGTATGTAGAAATAGACTCAATTTCAAAAAACAATATTCAGTTTAGCTTAGGGCTCTTACAGACCAGCAACAGTATGCTACACAGGTCGGCGACTGTCAGAGACCATCGCCGATTCGAGGTGCTATTTTTCAAACGCGGAGTCACTAAACGAACGATTTTTAATATGGAAATTCATTCGTTTAGGTGACTCCTCGCTTCAAAAATAGCACCTGTGGGTCGCGTGACGCCGCGCGTCGTTCGCCGACTATGACACATGTCAATCTATCACTAACTGTCAAAACTGCCCCGCGACGCCACGCGACACAGGTCGACGACGCGACTGTTGCCAATTATTGGTGACAGTCTGTAAGAGCGCTTATTAAAGTTTTTTTTTAAAACCTAGCCTGATATCTCTACATCTGGCTTCATATACTCTCAGCTTTCTCTTCCTTCATACATATCCTCAGAAAAAAATTCTGAAACTGTCATGTCAAAATTTATTTTAAACTATATACTACTGCAGCAGCGTGCTGTGTAAGTTACGATAGTAACTTCGAAAACTGGATGCCAGCGAAAGGGACAGTAGTAATTAATTGAGGTCTACTAATCAACAGCTGTTTGAAGCATTCCGCCGTATCTTCTCAGCAGTAACCGTTACGAAAGTAGTAGTTTGTAGCTCTATTATTATGAAAAAACAATAATGATTAATGTTTTTTTTTTTGTATCTTATTAGTGTTATGCCCTAAGCAAGGGCCTTGTTCCTCCACTCATCTCTGTCTGCTGCAAGCTTTTCCCATCCAGACAAAAACTTATCCAGATCATGTCTTGGCACTTCCATAGAAACAAAAAGAATAATACATTCGGCCTTATCACTCCAGGTTCTTTCTACCTGATAAAGGATAAACACGTGATTACTATGTAATATGTATGCCTCCCCGAGTGACTTACTGAGCCCCCCTGTACGTCCGGCGCACCCTGGGCAATCTGCGTGGACGCAGTCAGAAATGGTTCAAGAACTTATTGGAACCATTCTCGATAAAAAGAAGATAGACCCTTCAACACGAGAATTTAACTAAATAGAGAAGTGCGCAATATATGACTAAAGGTTAATTATTTACATATCTTCTTATCGTCATCATTTCACCTGCATAACGATTCATTACTGTGCAAAGGTCCGATCCACAAATATCCGAAGAATTTTACATACTTACGTACTTTTAACATATGAAGTAATTAATAAAAGATTTACACGTGTTTTATGATTAGTGGTGAGTAAATTCTAGTACCTAACATAATCACGGTAAGGAGCGGCCTGTTACTTAATGAGGTAGGTACTTATTAAAACAGTCTAACTTTTACTCTTCATCTCTCCATCATAAACCATTTTAAACAATTTTCCTTAGAATACCGCCGTAAATAGTCGAAGAGCTCGTGGTTTTTCTCTTAATCATGCTCATCTGAGTGTCAAACAATTTGACAGGCTACTTATTGGCCGTCGGCAACGCAACTGAATGATGGAAAAACGATTTCGTACTGAGTGTTATAACTATAACGCAGTACTTCATAGATTTTCCTTTAGTTTTCTAAGAAAATAGGTCCTAACTATGTTGTAAGTAAGTAGAAAAGAGTAGTTTATTCGTGAAAATATGTAATAAGTATCGGAAACCTACGAACAAAGTAAAATCGAAAAAATGTAGGCACAAATAATATTCAAATATTTACATATGTTTTTCAATGCATTAAATTACATCTGTTTAGTTTATTAATTTTTAAAAGCTCCAAAAAGCTACATTAAACTATTAAAGATCCGACAAAAAGCTGTTAAAACAAAATGTCCGGCCATCTCTTGCGATCTTCAAAAAAAGTTAAATGTGTAAAGCTTTTGTTTTATAGTATACCACATCAATGCTTAGCATGATCATATATATTGATAATATGTGATGAAAAAATTTACTACAATCACAAAGGGATCTACGATTTCGTACGTTTGTTCCATGAATCCTCAATCAACTTACAATTTTTTCATGACACATATTTGAGTTTTTTATTCGTTCTATAGACAAGGCACTCACCACCAGGAATCGGTGATGGGCGCGAGCAGCAGCAAGCAGGCAGCGATGACAACCGGCCGCATCTCTTGGACATCACTGCCCAAACATAACCTAAACGCACCCCGAAACTTCAACTAAGAAAATACCGAGCCATATTTTTCAAAAATTCGTCTACGAAGTTCGTGAAAAATGCGTCGATTTTCAAAACGGAATTTGAGCGTGTCGCGTGCGTCGATCCCTGTCGGCGGGAGATCGCGGCGCGGACTGACGCTCACCTGAGCGGTCCCTGGCGCGCGCGCACCGCAAAACAATTTTCGCGCTATTTTGGCTAAGATTTTAGCGGATTAGGCTTCGCGTGATTAGAAATATATGAAGGTGGGGATACAGACATTTGTTATTTTAACGACGCGTGTGGGCGATTTGATAAATTATCACTTTTGCGCGATTAATGAACGGACTTAATCCAGTTTCGCGGTGTAATTAAATGGGCCTTAATTTCGTTGATTAGTGTATATTATAACGACGATCTTTTCGTTTAGTTTTAAAGTTCTTACTTATTATTTTAGGGGTTTAATTTTCGATCATGCCTGCCAGGTTAGGTTTTGAATATAAAGTCAAGTGAAAATATAAGTCTTACAGTTTCTTCAAGGGGTAAAATATTGTTTTAAATTCCCAAACAATTAGTCTACCCAGCTCAACATTCTTGAAAAAAAATATATATTTATATTCTTAAAAACATTGATCACTTAAGAAATGTTTTTGATTTTAAATAAAGTTGCTCTTTCAAGTATGTTTTCATGTTACATTTACAGATGCACCATGTATGTGTGCTTGAATAATACAAAATAAGTCATTTTTAGCAATAATTACACTCTATATCTTTGTCAAAACAACTGAACAAATTAAAATTAAAATGCAGAGCATTTCTTACGGGTGGGTGTACATGACTCGAGAGTAAATAAATATTATTATTAAAGAAAAAAAAAACAATTTTTGTGTCCTGTCCATATCCATTCGCCTATATTTCATTTTCAGGGAATGCAAAGTTGTTTAGCTTTCAATAGGGTAACACTAATACGAACCAGACATTTGGCTGATGCGAGGCGAGTGATCGACAGTGAGGCGTTAGTCTAATAATAGAGAACACGTGCGAAACTCTAACTGTGTTAAACAAACAGTGTGTACCTGTCTTACACCTGGCGCTCCAGTGACAACAAAACAAGAGCTTTATGAAATACCGAAACACAGGAAGAATATTTTATGCTAGCCGAAGCCCGCGACTTTGTTAACGTCAGAAAGAAATCAGGCAGAAAAACTTTTGCTAAGGCGTCATTTTTATATTCCCTATAGTTAAACTGGACCGTTATGGTTCTGCATCAGGTGTTCCATTTTCCAAAATTATTTATACCCTATAAGTTGCCCAAGCTTAACAGCTATATAACAAAAAAGTATTGTTGGAATCCGTCCATTATTTCCGGAGATTAGAGACACAGACAAACAAGCAGACATTTTTACAATTCTTACTTTATTACTTTGGGTCCATCGCCCCAAATTTTTTTTTTGTTTTAAATTTAATGTACTCTTTTTTTTGATATTTTATTACATAAGTAGTAATATTTATAGTTTAGTATGCTACGCTATTTAATACGCTAGACAAAGCTTATAAACATCATGAGACCTCTCCAACCCGTCTGGCCAGCGTGGAGAGTGTATGTCAAATCCTCTGGCTGCTCTTACCAAATATGGCTTTAGAAGTACAGAGAGGGTCGTGCTCGTGCAGTGGAGACTAAAAATACTTGATGATGATGATGATTCATAGATTTATAATTGAATTCTGTATTGTGTCTTCTATATAGGTATTTTACCCACTCTCTACCCTGTGATGTAAGTACTTACCTCTAAATTGTCTTCATATTTCAAGGTTGACTGGAAGATATCGTTTATAGATATAGTTTATCTGGGATAAGTAGTCCGCCTTTTAACTGTTCTCTACTTCTAACTTGAATTTTTGTCCTGTATTTATGTCCAATAACATTTTACAAACAAAAAAACAAGACTTCTATAGTGTGCGTTTTTTAGCTATAGTGCAAAATTATTATCTATAGCGAAAAGCAATAGTCGGATGGAGATTGGTTTGTTTAAACCGACTTGCTGAATAGATTATCAATTTGTCGGATGTTTTTTAAATGTATGTTTACTGATTATTTAAAGACGCATGGAATGAATTGGAATTTTTTTTTTATTTTGTTTGAAGGGCAAGGCTTGTTTTGTTTTGTTTTTACCAAAATTGGTTATGTAGTGGGGGGTGAAGCCGGTTTTTAGTTAAAAAAAAAAACAATGTATTTTATTTTTTATTAACTACTAAAAGCAAAGCAATGTCAACTTTTTGCTTTATTTATAAGATACTGTTGTATGTCGAGGTCTAATTACATAATATGTATTTTTAGCGAAAATGAGACGAGACGAAATGCTAATTTATATTTAAGCGATGAAAATTCGAAAAACAAGAAACTTTCGCGCAAACCATTCGTTGTATGACTTCCGTGTTCAAAAATAGGTCCCCTGAATTCTCTGGCTTCATTTTGACGACCTCCGTGGCGTAGTGGTCACCATGCTCGTTCGCCACCCAGAGGTCCCGGGTTCGATCCCCTCGGCCAGGGCAAGTTGGAATTTGGCCTTTTTTAAATGGCTGGGTCTTGGATGTTTATCTATATATGTATTTGTTATAAAATATAGTATCGATGAGTTTATATCACATAACACAAGTCTCGAACTTACTTTGGGGCTAGCTCAATTAGTGTAATTTGTCCCTATATATTTATTTATTTGCACTGATCAATCTGCATAAACGTGGCCTGTACTTACAGGTATTTCTAACCCTAAGTTAAGGTTTCTGCTATTTCCAAAACTAAACAAAAATATATTTTCAGAAAATAATCACTTCTCAACGAAAAGGATTTTTGCACCTCATAAGATTCTATAAACATCAATTTTAACATCAAAGTATTCAGATGCGTATGTTTCCTCCTATTTTTCTCAGAAACCCAAGCTTTGATACCTGGTTGTTTAATTGTCTTGTCTGAAGATTTGCAGCTGTTTCTACTCTGCCTAGTTTTTGAATTTTGTATTTGGTATGTAAATGATTTAAATTAAATAATCAGTAATTTATTTAGACCTTTGAGTTGGAAATCATTGGAGGAGGCATGTGTCTAGCAGTAGACTTCCTGTGGCTGATCTGATGATTATAATGACGATGATGATGATGATGATTGAGTATGTGTCTCTCAATGTGGGTAACTTAACTTTCAAAAACTCTTCAATCATCCAATTGCGTCCTCTATCAATCACACTAAACGTGATCTTGTATTTATACATAGGCTCTGACTACTACGTAACAGATAAAGACCACATTGGACTAATTACTCTTTACTAAACCAGTAAAACGCCGCCGTGTGGTTTCCCGCAGAGAAGAATAGACGACATCCACGGGAAGACTTGGAGTGGTCCCTCCAAGTCTTTCCGTGGACGTCGTAGGAGGCGACTTAGGAAAAACAAGCTAAACAAATTTTATAAACATCATGAGACCTTTCCTACCCGTCTGGCCAGCGTGGAGAGTGTAGGGAAAGTCATCTGTCGCTCTGTCCAGGTATGGCTATGGTAGCACAGAGAAGGTCGTGCTCCTGCAGCGGAGACTAAAATTTTACCGCCAATACCAGACAATGGACGTGGACATTTATTAATGTCGTGCGGTTCTTGACCGGTTAAGAAACCAGTAAAAGAGGAAAAGAAAAATCGCAGTTAATTCTGAACTCCAATTAAAAAATAATAAAATTGCAGCTTAGCTTAAACTGTGCAGCTTAATGAAGCCAAGCAATAACCAGGTTGTACCATCGTGATCACTATTTATGATCTATCAACACCATCGACCTCGTAATTGATAGGCTGTATTTGCAGAAAATAAAGAGACTATAGAATCAACACATCATACTATAATATTATAAATGCGAAAGTGCGTTTGTATATTTGTTATCACTTTACGCTTAAACCAATGAACCTATTTAGATGAAATTTAATACGGATATAGTTTGACACCCAGGGAAGGACATAGGATAGTTTTTATCCCGAAATTTCCACGGGGAGCGAAGCCCCACGTAATTATATTATAAAGGCGTAAGTTTGTGTGTGTGTATGTTAGTTACTGCTTCAAGCGCAAACGGCTGGACCAATTTTGATAACATTTGGTATGCAGGAAGCTGATAACCTGGATTAATACATAGGCTAATAGGTGCGGGTAACACCGCGGTAACAAACAGGTAATAACCAGGTTTTATCTTGCCCTACCAAATATCACCTTAGATCGAGTTTGCCTGAATAAAGACATATTGATCTGTATTGTTTGTTTCTTAGTAGAAGTAAAGCCATAAGATATTTATATATATTATACCTCTGGCTTATTGGGTGAGTATGTAGTAGATATGATGTTAATTATTTTTTAAATAATTTGGAAAATTGAAACGCCTTTCAAATTTTATTGAAGCATAATTATTTGGGTAAATGTTGCTGGTTTTGGTATATAAATTACTTACATAATTACACAACAATACATTATTTTGTGTTTACTTTAAAGAGCAGTTTCAAAGTTCTGTTACTGTTTACTGAATTAAGTAAGTACATATTATAGTAACAACTGGTAATGTTTGTATTTTTACTATTTTGTGTTAATAAGCCATATTTGCATAATTGGTTGATTTGTATTCCAGATATTAACTTGTTAGAAAATGACAGTTTTGACGGGTACCATTTTGCATGATGTATGCTCAGGTAAATTGTTTTGAGTGCCTGATAATTCCAATTTACGTCAATTACAACGTAATAAGTAAATTAATTTGTGATTTATGATAGTCGGTGCAAATTATATTTAGCGCTCGCTCGCCCTGTTATTGACTCTTTATAATTAATTTCAGCTGTTTTGCCAAAATAACGTAACATTTTGCAAAGAATTTAATAAATATATACGGACAAATTACACAGATTGTGCTAGCCCCAAAGTTAGTTCGAGACTTGTGTTATACATGTATTTTTATCTATATACATATTAAAATAGTAAAACGTGTGTCTGTACATTAAATATGTTTCCAAAAAAATATTGAGGACTATGCAGATATAGTAATACAGTAAAATTTTAAAAAAAACAATGACTGTCTGTTTGTCTGTTTGTACACGCTAATCTCCGGGAATAATGGATGGATTAAAAAAAAACTTTTTTAGTTATATAGCTGTTAAGCATGGGCAACATATAGGGTATAAATGATTTTGGGAAATGGAACACCTGATGCAGACTAACAAACTGATTACAGAGATACACGAGGAAAAAATATTTTCCTCCTTAGAACTTAAGAACTGTACTTACATCTCAATAAAATTCCAACGTTTCCGCCACTTACCCTAGAGTTGTGCTGTTTCCACGTCAAACGGCGTCAAAGCTGACGCGGGCGTAAACACAAGTTTCAGCGCCTGATGTTTACAGTTCCCGGGAACGGAAGCAGCGTTACGAGATCTTTCGTTGCTCTTCTTGGTACTCTCAATCAGAGTACGTCAAATACAGGTAATGGAAACAACCCTAATATTTACAAAATATTTGAAACGCATGCTCAATAGACCTAGTTTTTTTTTATGCGTTTGCTCATGGACATAGATTTTTTATTTTTTTACAAACCTATTTTGATGAAAATATGTTTTGTCCTTATCTCTTATTCTCATATTTGACAAAGTAAGAACGTTTAGTTTAGAAAAGATTAGATATTTTTCTTTCTTTATTAAAATAAGATAATATCCAATAAAAACAAATCCGATTTAGCAGAAAAGAAAACTATGTTTTAAGACGTTTAAGTGCAAATTCTTTTTTTACTACACTAAATACATTCGTGCCTGCGCTCAAAAAACGTCACGGAAAGTAGGTACTTGATTTCTCAAAACGCGTTCATTTGAAGCCTAATATTATGTGCATACCTGATTGGTGTCAGACGCATTATCTCTCAGTTTTGTTCAGTGTAACAGCTTGTAAATTTACTAATAATAAGAAACTGTAGTCTAGGAAAAATCAAAAGCTCTCATATATTGCAGTGTTAAAAGTATTAATCAAAGTAGCTACATCACCCTTTCACGACCCTATGATATGAAATATCATTGGCTATGAGTTGAGGACTTAAATAAAAACACAAAGTGGTCCACACAATACTATCAACTCTAAACTAGTGCACTCAGTCTTCCAGAATGCAAAAGAATAACATTCTAGTCCAAACTCAAACAATCCGCTTGAAGTCCTTAAGCCCTCGGCTTAAAACGATTCCGATGTCCCTTACACTTTTTGCCTCTCGAGTGCTTGTTCAAATAATCAATACGCTGGCGATCGATTTTTGAAATGTATACTGCACTCGTTTTCAAAACGAAACTACCATATCATATGTATAAATATGAAACTAAAATATCATATGTATATATAAATTTATAAAAATACAAATAGAAACACTATCTACGTTTTTATTTCTAAACGGGGTAGAGAGAGTCGAGAACTATATGACTACATTCAAGGTTATTAATTGTGGATTTGGAAAAGGAATTCAAAAAGTGAGGCATTGTTACCAGCATCGTATAAAAAAATATTCTGGCCCCATCCTTCGATAGGGTTTACAATCTGCATAGAAGGGGAACCAGGCGGTACATGCTACGTTTTTTTTCTATATATATACATATATAGATCAATTAACGTTGTTATAAAATATAATAGGTATCGTTCAGTTAGTATCCCTTAACACAAGTCTCGAACTTACTTAGGGGCTAGCTCAATCAGTGTAATTTGTCTCTATATATTTATTTATTTATTTATGGAATTCAAAAATTGAGCTCTTGATCGAGTAGCCATTCCATACGTCAATGGCGCTCGGTTTTGATTTGTGATGATTGGTTTATTTTTAACGGGACTTCCAAAAAGGAGGTTATCAATTCGTCGCGATCTTCACCGATTATTCGAAGAACTAGACCGATATAGAAACTCTTTTGAAAGGGTATACTTGTCAAGTGATCTGATAGAAATTTTATCAAAATTGGTTGGGTAGTTTGGAGGTAAAGTCGGTTTTTAGGCCTGAAAAATTACATTTTATAGGTTAAATTTACTTGCTGAAATCTTAATTGATAATGTGGTGACCATGGAATTGTATGTACTTCGTGACTCTATTCGTTTTTGAGTTTACTGACAGTTTTTAATAGACATCATACGTATTGTCAGATGATTACATGGATCAATATGCTGGTTTATTGGTGAATCTAAAATTGTTTAATTTGTAATGCTTCTGTTCTTAGTAGTACTTTAGGATTATTTTCCTCAGCCTAATGGTACAGTAAGTACATGATCTACTGCCATATAGTTATTCCTATTATTTCTGTGTGTGTTTCTGTAATCAATATTGGCTGGAAAATATATATAAATCAATATAGGTACCTATATTGACAAATCACACTGATTGAATTAGCCCCAAAGTCTAACTAACTCAACGATATTATATTTTATAATATATACCTAAATAGATTATTTATAGATAAACAAAAAAGACCCAGGACAATTTGAAAAAGGTAATTTTCCAACTCGCCCTGGGTGACGATCCAACTTAGAACCTCCGGTTTGGCGGGGCGTGGGTATCGTACAATTTAAATGCATTGTAGGTAATATTTTTCCTCTTTTTTTTTGTCAGACAGCGTTGTATTTTTTTTTTGTCAGACAAAGTCTAAGTACAATATTTTTTAATAATCTAAAAATATTTTTGTAACATATGTCCAAAAATATTTTTGTAGCATCATGCCTATTCTATAGGTAGACCTCAATCTGAAAACTATATGCATAGAGCAGCAAAAAAGTTGGAGCTTACGTCATAACTCCAATTCTAATATTACTGTGTAATAAGACAACATTTAAATAATAAAAAATACAAACAAATCCGGTGGTCTTGCTTATGGGACCATGAAAAAAATATGTTTTAGATACTCAATTAAAGATGGCTCACTCAAGAAGAAAACATCTAACAAATCAATTAAATAATGCAAAGAATTCATTCACCTTTAGGCACGTGATTGATCGATCCTATATTCCTGTATCGATATTTATAATTCATAAATAGCATTCGATTAATTAAAATTGTATTTTTTGGCCGTTGTATTTTACATACATACATACATACTATCACGTCTTTAACCCTAATGGGGCAGACAGAGCATTTTGGGTCTAGCGGCTCTATGCAGAGCCCAGGGCCGCAAGACCCAAAAACCACTTTTAGCGTCATGGTAGGCGAGAAGATGGAAAAGCAATCAATACAGCGATGGGTTGCTAGCCGCATCGCCTGTTAACATGATTCGCATTTTTGCCCATTCCCTTGATCGGCTTTTACAATCTGCGCGGGAAGAGATGCAGCTGGTACATTCTAAGTTTCTTCATTTCTCCCAGACCAGCATGGGAGTTGTATTTAACAGTTATACAGTTGTATTTTAATTTTAAAAAATGTCCAATATTAAGATAAATTTATAAAAATCTTGCATTTCGAAAAGGGCAAATAATTTGAGTTATGATTTACGAGTACATTTGCCAAACGAGGAGATTTTTGATTTGTTATAGGAATTTTATACTCACGTGAATTAATTACATCAGTAAAAAACTAAATGTTTCTTCGAAAGCTTTTAATTAAGCATATAATTTGATTATTTATACAGAATACTTATTAAAAACTGTATTTACCTGTTACAATTAACCTACCAATAACAAAATTAAATTACGTTTATCGATAATGAAATAAACTATTCAAATAATAACCACTTCACTAGTCTTATCGCGTCATCGATTAAAACATTTTGATTAGCTTTCAACTTACGAGCAATGTCATAATCTTTACAATCACAAAACGTCGTAAACGCCATTCAAAAACCTCGATAACCCGTCTTTACGTATCGAAAGGAGCTTTAGAAATTAAATTCCGTACATTAGTCGCTTAATATCATGCTAGATAGCTATTATACAAAGAGACACGATGCCACCCCAGTCAAGTGACTTTGCAGGAATGATCGATAGTGATCTGAGATTATAATGTCGATATGTCAGGCAATAGGAGTCAATCGACATCCCTATTGAAGCCGTGAGCTTGACGAAAATCCTAATGAATTGTGACTTATAATGACGCATACAGAAAGGATATGGGTTGTAAAAAACGTCTGACGTAGTAATTTTGACGGAGTAATAAAGGTTAATGATCTGCGATAAGAATCATGTCAGAAGGCAACGCTATTTTGATTTCTTTCAACCTATACACCCAACAACACAAGACAAGTGGCCTTTGAGTTTTATGGTCTTAGAGCCCTGTCTTCCATGTAAGGAATAAAGACGTGACTAGTACATGTTTATTGTTTATTACATATTGATAATATTTTGTTACAGGTCAATACTTATATGTAAAATTTAAACTTCGATATGGATATAGTTTGATACTCAGAGAAGGACATAGGATAGTTTTTATCCCGAAATTCTACGGGGAGCGAAGCCCACGAGCACAGCTAGTTTGATATAAAGAGACATGTCATTTTTAATCAATTAGGTTAAATCCGCTGGCTGCTCTGGCTAAGTATAACCCTGGTGGTACCGAGAGGGTCGTGCTCCTGCAGTAGTGATTAAAACAGACCTGACGATGTTGATGATGAAATGACTCCATAGCAGGACCTCATAGCTCGCGTGATCGCCCGCACACCTCTTTTTTGCATTCGGAATATGCATCCCCATACGGACGAACGTCCCCAGCACTCAGCTCCGTATTGAGTATCGCAGAAGTATATATAATGGCTACCTAAGCAAGCAACATGAAACCATAAAAGTTAACGATAGCGAATAACATAACGTATTAAACGTCATTCTAACCTATAATGAGCACAAAGCAATTAAGGGCTTTCAGGGCAAACATCGGCGTCAAATCCATTGTTGGTCGGCAGTACCGACGTGGAAATAATTAGTGCTCTTGAAAAATTTCTCATTTACAACCCGTGATAAATATTTACGAGTTATTGTTCGGGGTCCACACTAAAGAATTGTGTGGATACGCTGTGTGGACTTGACGCGAGTTGTATTGAGAGGGGACCGTATTATAGGAAAATGTAGAATAAAAATTTAGATCTGTAGGTTATAAACGTCGAAATTTAATTGTGACGCCTAACAGATGTCAGTCGCCTTTATTGTGTTTCGTCTTATAAAAATATGAGGGAAAAACAAAAGGAATTACTTATCTTTGTTATTTGTAAAAGAAAACATTTACTTCAAAAAACTTAAATGCATACATCAAATTGTGTTATTACTATTTTAAACTAAAGTAAATGCGATACAGATGTCTATTGCGCTTAAACATTATAGAGAGAATAATAAAAACCTACTAAAAATGTTAAAATTATTTTTTATTAGCCATAAAATTAACTATAACTTAATATAATACAAATTAACTTTATTGCGCAATAATAACGTTGACAAAGACGCCTGTTACTGCTAATTTATTCAAAGTAGCAATCCATACAAATCGAACGCTGAAACGCCCGAGCGTTTAACATTTACTGTAATTTCTTAATAACATAACATAACATTTTATTAGCCCAGCTTCCCAGCGAAATGACTTAGTTAATTAGTTGTATTTAAACAATGGTTTGTAATGGTACCTTAATTAGCCTGACCTGACGTTGTTAGGCCTGTAATGAGATGCTAAAATCTAGACTTTACGTTTACTTTGAAAAACTGTTGCTCTATGTAGTCTATTAGAACTTAGAAAAGCGGTTTTTTGGGTTACAAGGGCGACTTTTACTTTTGTCTGCCCTTAATACTCTTTAACTCATCCTCTCATCAATTTGTTTTTCTCAGTAGGCCTTTTTAGGATCTCAATAGCAGCTTGGCTCATGTTATTATAGTATCCGTAATAAGGTGCTTAAATCTAGATTTAACGTTTACTTTAAGTAAACTATTTCTCATTGTTGTCTACGATTACTTATACAAGATGTTTTCATATGACAAGCATACGGTAACATTTCAACGTAACTTGACTTACTCCCTGGTCCTAGCCGTCAGGGTTTCAATGAGGTGGAAGTTTGTAGACGTGTGGCTTGGCCGCTTTATTTTTTCACACGATGAACGAATGCCTATGAAACCTTCGTAACGGTAGTAAAACGGCTAAGCATCACATTTTGACTAAAATGTAGAGTATGTGAAGTTAGGCCTGGTAAAGTAAGGGCACATAGATCAAGAAACTTGGCTCTACATGAGATCTGACCACTTTTTCATAGATTTTTATTAAGGTGTAGTGTAGAGCTTGTAGGTTTAGAGCGTGTAGTCTTTAGAGCTTGGCTTTATACGAGATCTGATAACTTTTTCACAGGGTAAGGTATGTAGAATTGTAGACTCGTCTTGGCAACATTTTTACATGAAAATGTTTTTGGTGGGATTATATTTTGGAATAATAATCGCGAGGTCTAAGTTCGCGGCGAACCACTAGTAATATTAATATATCTTTAAGGCGGATTCCATCAAACTTTTATTCCAAGAATAACTCCTACTCCAATAGTAAAAATTCCATACAAGTTTGACATTACTATCTGAGAGTAAGCGTTAATCTTAGGACAAAAGTTTGGTTAAATCTAGCCTCAGTAACATAATCTCAAACCGAAAAAAAGTATTATAAACTTTTAAATCTGAAGGGAAACTATCAAGTAACAGAAAAAGGATGCACGTACAGCACTCTTGACGTCACTGCTTTTAGGTCTCGCGCGTACGAAAGAGATAGTGAGATGGATGACACCACGCTCTCAATTTTATATTTGAAATGTTAGTTGCTGCTTTATTAAGTTAACCACGTATATTGCTATTTAAAAAAAACTTATAAACTAAAATATTTACTGTAAAACAGTCTATTTTTTGCATTTGAAATTGCATTAATTCAAAAAATAATAGAAATAAACTATTCATACGCCATTTGTGGAAAAGATTCCTTGAAAGCTAGAGAAAAATACTGTAAAATCTTATCTCAGCCAAATTATTCGGAACCATCTATTTGCATAGTACTTGCACGGAGTATCATGCAAATGTTTTTTAACACAACATACTATTGTGTGACTGGCTGTCTCAGGCTCTTTTAGCTAGAATTGTATCATTAATCACTTGAACTTTTCCATTACCGTCTTGATCTCGATATGCTTCTGGCTTTTCCCCAAATTAATCATTCACGGAACACTGATTCACTTCAGCATGAAACTGACAATTAGAGTCTGAATCACTTTTATAATAATTTCTTGTGGGTCTATTGACGTACATTGATTCTGAGAAAACGTTCAATATTTTTATTTATTGGTGAAGTTCTGCTTTACATGTACATATATATATTCTTCAAATTCTCTTAATATATTTATTGTGACGCACATATACGAATTGCAACGAAAGAAAAGCAACAGATCAAGAACGACGAAATGAGAGCTAAGCTAAGCTATTCTTTCTTTTTTTCTTAATGGCCAGTACTACAAGGCAGAATAGTATGGTGCAAGGAGGCCCATCACTACTTTTATATGTTGTATATAATTACTGAGCTTTTTGATATACTGAGCATTATGATCAAATAAAAACCTTTAAACGATGTTTACGAAATTAATTTAGCTTTTGATTGGCTTCGAATTACCTATATTACCCACAGTAGGGCAAATAACGTTTCACCCATTTTCTTTCAACGCTACCACAGCTTTTGAAACTCCGGAGCAAACATAGCCACACAACCAGAGATACAATGTTCATACACACACTACACACGCGTCTGGATGTAAGTAAAATGTAGGGCTACTGTACATCGCCACAATTTACCCGATTGTCTCATGTTTTCTACTATTATTGTATGGCAATTGTCAAGTTATATTGGATTCATACGTGCCGTGCGGTTTCCGGCAGATTAGAATAGGACCGCTTAAAGTCCTCCCGTGGATGTCGTACAAGACGACTTTGGAAATACAAGCTAAACAAAGCTTATAAACATCAATGAGACCTCTCCAACCCGTCTGGCCAGCGTGGAAAGTATAAACCAAGTTCTCTGGCTGCTCTGGTCAGTATGGCTCTGACAGCACAGTGAGGGTTGTGCTCCTGCAATGGAGACAAATAGACCTGAGATGATGATAATGATTAGATTCATAGCGATAACCCTTATTTCATATCTCTTTATATTATACCGAGTTATGGTGGATGCAGAAGAATTTATACAGATACAGATACATTTTCACGTCTATATCCCTGACAGAGTAGACAGAGCCCAGGGCCGTTAGGCCCAAAGGCCACGCTTAGCGTCGTGGTGGGCGTTAAGATGGAAAAGGAATCAAAATAGTGATGGGTTGCTAGCCGCATCGCCTATTACCATGATTCAAATCTCGCCCATTCCCTCGATCGGCTCTTACGATCTGCGCGGGAAGAGAAGCAGCTGGTACATTCTACGTTTTTTCTTTTCTCCCAGACCAGCGTGGAAGAATTTATCGTGATTAATCTTGCAGAAAGGGTATAGATCCCGTTTTGTACGTTAGTACTTATTTGAATTCTGTAGCGATACCTCCGATTCAGGTGAAGCATATGTATTTCTGCCCAACCATGACTCACATTAATGACGTCACTCCTTCCGCTAATTTGTATGATTCCCATGGGACTGGATTCCTACAGGAGCTTCTCACACTAAATTAGTATTGAACCTCCCGCAAACACCGAGTAAAGGCACGCTTGGTATGCAAGCGATCCAGTTCATCATTTTATTAATGTAGTTCTCATTGGGTCCAGTCATGGTGACCAATACAGCCAGGGCCACACTCGTGTCAAATTATTGAAAAAGTGGTGATGACCTATCAGAATATTATCAGAAACTTTTAAAAAGTTTTTTAGGAAATTCCTGTAATACGAAACAGATAAATTATTCAGTATTTTTTCCTAATTTTTAAACGTAAAGTTTTAGAAGTAGAATCAAAACTTTTAAGGTTCTATTTATTTACTTATAACTTTTTATTCATATTAAATAATAAAATTGCGTACTTCAATTTTTTACAAGCAAATTGAAAGTTTCTTACAAAGACATCATCAGGACATAAGGAATTAAGTCCCATTTAGATGGTGCAAGTGTCTTGCCTATTGCATATCATTTTATTGAAGCGGTAAATAAATGATTTGTGTGATAAATTGAGTGTTTTTTTAGATCATGCAAGTTATCTATTGCTTCAATAAAATGGTATGTAATGTAACAGGCAAGATACTTGTACAGTCTAAATTGGCCTCTACACCACCTCTACTAATAAATTGTGAAGAGTACCAAGAGTAGAGTAGATTCTACTCTTGGTACTCTTCTACCAATTAGAGTAGAGTAGACTCTACTCTTGGTACTCTCTTCACAATTTATTTCATTGTCAGAATACGGTATTTTACTCAATTATGTTATTATTCATAGTAAAGTAACATAATCCAAAACCAAAAACCTAATGTTTTTTTTATTCTCCCCAAAAATAAGTAGGTAATAACTAAGCTTTTAAAATCTATTGGAACGGAAACGTAAAGAAACAGAAAAAGAAAATAAATAGATAGTGAGATGTCCCCACCACGCTCCCACGCTTATATTTGAAATGTTAGTTACTACTTCATTAACTACCCAATTTTCTTGCTGTTTTCAAAAAAAATATTAATTCTCTGTGGTATTTTTCGTTTTGTGTAAAATATTTAGCAAAAATATACACAGTAAAATATCCTATTGCTAACTTTGTTTACTATAAAAATTTACCAAAATACGCTTTTCATTAAACATAGTTTTAAACGCAACGCATGATTACACGTAAAATTCTCAAGGGGACACATAAATTTATCGAACAAACTTTTCACTTTGCACGATTGCTAATTTAATGATTTATGATAATGTTAATGAAGGCAAAGCAACAATTATTAATCAATCGAGATTCGGATGTGGTAGGTAGAGTTCCCATGAAGATTCCAGCGTAGGAATGTCTGAATTAAGTGGACATGACGGCGCGACCGAGCTTCTTGTGTTAGTCATTGATTAAATATCTCACTAATCATTCAAAATATACAGATACGCTATGGTGTCCCCATTTCTTGACCTGCATAAATATGCTTGGGAAAACATCGAAATTGCAACCCAATTCCTTAATTTTAGTTATCTATCGTTCTACATAGGTAAGAGAACAACCCTATTTTTTAAAACTTTCTTAAACTCTTCGTAGCATACATAATATACATATTATATTCTGTTACTCATGCAATATACATCTTTGTAGTAGGTACTCACAGTATTCAAGCTAAGCCGCGGACGGACAGACAAACAGACAAACTAAAACTACAATATTAATTTATAAAAGGATTTATAACATACGACGTAAATTATTAAACTCTTGCTTGGCTCTATCATAATGTGACCTTCTTTAAATCTTGAATAAAAGAACTAAAATTTATAGCCCAAACAAAGAGATATCAGTATTAAAAATCTACGGAACCCGAATGTACAACCACCTACACGAACCCGAAATTCGGGCCGGACGCTTCTGTTTACAACCAGAATCGGCGCTCGCGCAATAAAAATGCTGTAAAATTTTGATGTTTCTATTCACGATCACCCATCCCTCTCATACCCACTATAAATTATACCTTCGTCTCTCTTCCTCACCTGAGAATGGCTGAGATTATTATCAATGCACTTTACAGAAAGCAGAACTTCAAACTTCGACTGACATTTATGTGATTTTCGATGTAAATTGTGTAAGTTTAGTGTCAGATAATGAGTGGTACGTGTACGAGGTGTCAAACGATAAAATTAATAAATGGGCTAGATTTCATCGCGAACGGCTGTAAAATGGTTTTTTGTGGGAGCTCACCCCGTGAGCTAGGAATCCGTAATTATTTTCGATGGTAAATTAACGCTCGCGGTATTCCCGCGGTAATTCGCTTCCATAATTTTGACACCGTATCACAATCGTGGCATAAGATCATACATACTATCACGTCTTTATCCCTAATGGGGCAGACAGAGCATTTTGGGTCTTGCGGTTCTATGCAGAGCCCAGGGCCGCAAGATCCAAAAGCCACTTTTAGCGTCATGGTGGGCGAGAAGATGGAAAAGCAATCAATACAGTGATGGGTTGCTAGCCGCATCGCCTGTTAACATGATTTGCATTTTTTTTTTGCCCATTCCCTCGATCGGCTTTTACGATCTGCGTGGGAAGAGAAGCAGCTGGTACATTCTAAGTTTTTTTATTTCTCCCAGACCAGCATGGCATAAGATCAGTAAGGTAATATTTGGGTAATATATTTCTGATCGTAGTGCTATCTAACATAACCATCTAAATCGAATTGGAAATAATTCTTTACATTTCTAAGGAGTATGAAGCAACTTTGTAGCATGAAAGACATTAATAACACGTAGATTTTTCAGGATTTTAGAATCCTATAATAGGGTTGTCACTTGAGTTGCCTACTAAATTGAAAATTGTATTCGCTTATATAGTTGACTGGTAAATAATATCATATATAGTACGTTTTCGTAGTAAAAGTAGTTCGAACTGATGTACTACATTGAGTCACCAAACTCACGTATGTTTTTAGCAGGTTTTAGTGTCTTAACCTTAGGGTTGTTACTCGGTAAAATCTCTTACTAAATCAGTTATTCTATTAATCCTACTAATATTATAAATGCCAAAGTGAGTTTGTATATTTGTTTGTTACCACGCTTCAACCGCTGAACCTATTTAGATGAAATTTGATATAGATAAAGTTTAATACCCAGGGAAGGACATAGGATAGTTTTTATTCCGAAATTCCCACGGGGAGCGATATCCACGGGCACAGCTAGTAACTAATAAAAGCACACTTTGCTTAACCTAAAAAGCATTGACTCATCAAACACACTTATGTTTTCAGCAAGTTTTAGTGTATAAACTTTAGGGTTGCTACTCGGTAAAATGTTTTACTAAAGTGAGTATTCTATTAATAATTAATAAGGGTACACTACGCTAAACCTAAAAAACATTGATTCATCAAACACACGTATGTTTTCAGCCAGTTTTAGTGTATAAACTTTAGGGTTGCTACTCGGTAAAATGTTTTACTAAAGTAAGTATTCTATTAATAATTAATAAAAGTACACTTCGCCAAACCTAAAAAGCATTGAGTCATCAAACAGACGTATGTTTTTAGCAGGTTTTAGTGACTTAATCTTAGGGTTACTTCTCGGTAAAATCTTTTACTATAGTAGTTATTCTATTAATAACTAATAAAAGTACACCTTACCAAACCTGAAAAGCATTGAATCATATCAAACACACGTATGTTTTCAGCAGGTTTTAGTGACTTAATCTTAGGGTTACTTCTCAGTAAAATCTTTTACCAAACCTGAAAAGCATTGAGTCATCAAACACACGTATGTTTTCAGCAGGTTTTAGTGTCCTAACCATAGGGTTGCCGCTCGGCTAATAGCGCCCATTAAGGCGGGAATTGTATCGATACTCGCGCTCGCATTCCGATGAAATTGGTAATCGGATAAGGATCTCGATCATTACTGGATGCGGCAGCGATGACAGAAAGGAGGTGTTTTATTCGGATGCGGCAACTAAAAATATTCTTAAAAACATATTCATAATTTTACAGGACTGTCTGGGAATAAGTAGGGAAAATGTGAAATGCCATAGCTGCTTTTTTTTTAGATTGGTATATATTTGGAAAGAATAGACACAAACTAGAGGAATACAAAGGCGACCTTTTTATTGTCAAGGTTTTGCGATCATATTAGCTCTATCACTCCGTATCGTAGGTAAAAAACAGACATCATCAGTTTCTGATCTTATTAATTAAATGCAACGCTATTAATAATCACCCTTCAGAAATATAGCTACATGCATTTATTTATTTTTTGTATTAATTGCAACTTTTATTTGAATATTAAAAATATGCAGAGATATATAAGTATGCTTCCCGCTTCTATTATTATAATTTTTTTATTAACCCAATCCCATGCATTACTGGAAAACGTATCTCTTTTTTCTCTTTCCAGAGCTGCTTTTGACGAATAACGCAAGAAAATATCCAATCCACATCGCCAACGCTTTCTAGGCCTACCCCTGTGACGATGACCTTTCACGGATATCCGCGGAGTTATTTTGTGCTGTAAGCGTATGGGAACTATGGGGTATCCTTATTTTTTAATTTTTTTTACTAGCCTGTAGGTTTTGTGTCCCACTGCTGGGCAAAGGCCTCCCCCTTATTCTTCTACACATCTCTATCTTCAGCGATCTTCGGCCAGTCGCTTATGAATTTATCAAGGTCATCCCGCCATCTGGTTCTCGGTCTACCCCTACCCTTATTATTAATTAAAAAAAAACAATAAATGTATCGACAGTAATGCCATATCCATTAAACACACATGATGACATCACGAGCAGAGGGAAGCGGGGAAATCTGCGCGGCGCATGATTACAGGCCGCGCGTGTATTTTGCACCCAAAATTAATTTATTTAGCACCAGCCGACCGAGTCCCACGAAATTAGCCCCATCATCCTCTAATGGAGACCTTATATTGAACAAATATTATGGTATAGGTAAACTTTTGTGTTGCAACAATGATGCACTGGAGGGACTAATGAACCTGTTAAAGCTTTTTAATACTCTAAGCAACGTTATTTTAATATTGTATTCTTGATAGAAATGGATTTGGAAAATATTAAAAACTGGCTGCTGCCCGCGGTGTTACCCGCGGAAAAAGTAGCCTGTGTGTTAATCCAGGGTGCCAGTTTCCTTCATACCAAATTTTATCAAGATTGGTCTAGCTGTTTGCACGTGAAAAAGTAACAAGCATCACACAAACTCACAATCTTTCACCTTTATAATATTAGTGTGTTAAATGAGTACCTATCATAAGAAGGCTCAAGGGCAGTCGATGGGCTACAGGAAAAGCATATTGTTTTGGTAAATAAAGTTTAAATAAATAAATAAAAAAGCTATATAGGTACTTTGTACTTATCTACGTGATTGAATTTAAAATGTGGAGATTCTTAGATCGAAAGTATCGCTGGTGTTCAAACAGACAAACCTAAAAATAAACAGACAGCCGTTTTGTTTTTAATTCTTACTCTATTACTATGTCTCCATCGCCCCAAATATTTTTTTTGGAAATATATTTAATGTGCAGACACATTTTTTTACTGTTTATATGTACAGATTTGACTGATTATGACTACAGTACTGATATCTGGGGGAACGTCACCCCCGCGAAGTGGAGCAAAAAGCGGTACGACCGTACCATTCTTTTCTTAAAGCAGTTCAGGCCATTTTCAACCCCCCTATAACTTCGTTGTAGATTTGTTTTTAATTTTATTTATTTTCTCCACTAGATATACTTAGAAGCCTGAATTTTCAGTAATCAAGTGAAAATTATACAACTGGACAATTAATAAGCAAGCAGGTTTTCTGAATGTGCTTGACAGTATGAGAGGTGGTAAAGGTCAAAATGATGAAGAGGGAATGTAAGAAGTATTTAAAAATTAAATTTAGAAATGAAATTTGAAAGGTAGTCGGAATGAGATGATGGCGAAATGAAGTAGATAATAATATGATGAATGAGAAATGACGAATCGTTACAGGCCTATATTACAGGGTAAAGTTTTATTCACCAGGATAATTTTTGGAGCAAGTAAATTTTTTATTAATAACTTAAATAATACAAATACATATAGTATATTGAGATTAAACTAAGTAACTAAATACAAAATATAACTAAGTATTGATAAAAACTAAACTAGATATAAATACAATAAAAAAATACATCAACTTATATAAAAAATTGAGCCTAAATCGCTGCGCTCGCAGAATAGAGTGCCCAAGAGACTGGCGGCATTTCCGCGTTGAATGGCCTTGAAGCAAGTTCAGTCCATAATACTGAACTTTCCATAAAAACAATTAACAAAATACTAAAATAAAAAATCGGTTTCCGATAAAAACCAGCGCTGTGCCGAGCTAGCTTGTATGGGAGGACGGAAATTCTTATTGATTTTTAATGAATTTTTTAAAACAATTTGGCTGGTGGGTAAAAAGTCACACTGTATGCGTTTGCGACCATTCGATACTAAATCGTTCAAGTTATCATCATCAACATCATCAGGTCTTATTGTCTCCGCAGGAGCACGACCTTCTCTGTACTACCAGAGCCATACTTGGCCAGAACAGCCAGCGGACTTTGGCCTACAATCTCTACACTGGTCAGACTGGTTGGAGAGGTTTCATTGATGTTTATAAGCTTTATATAGCTTGCACTTCCTAAGTCTTCCGACATCCACGGGAGGACTTGGAGTGGCCCTATTCTACTCTGTCTGATCATTTGCCTCCGTGGTGTAGTGGTTAGAGCGTTCGGCTTATACCCGGAGGTCGTGGGTTCGATTCCCGGCGGGGGCAACGACTTTGTGTTGTTGTCCTAGTTTGGTCAGGACATTGTAGGCTGTTCACCTGATTGTCTGATAAGTAAGATGATCCGTGCTTCGGAGGGCACGTTAAGCCGTCGGTCCCGGTCACTGTCTTTGACATTGGTCGTTACCTAAAACCATGTCAGAGGCCTTTAAGGCGGTTTAAAAACTTTGACACTAGTGTTAGTCACTAACACACACGATAAGAAGAAGACTCTGTCTGAAACTAACGGCACGGCACGTTAAAGTAAAACGCAACAACTACTTAGGACCACAGTCCATGAAAAATTAAATTGATCGCAGTCAGCGATCGTATATCTTGATACTATTAGTCATTCAGACGTAATGATTACTGACTTACTGAGTCATTAGCTTTTTACATAAATTAGCCGTGGAATTTCGGGAAATGACTTGCCAATTGTGGCGGATGTAATTTCGCATTCTTTAGGTTCTATATCCTGGATTCGTCACTATTTTTCATCGTTTTGATGACGATTTCTGACGAAGAAACAAAAATTACACAAAAATGTCCTATTTTAAAGATTCCTTAATTTTATGTTTTTTCTTTTTTTTAGCGTTTTGTACCCAAAGGGTAAAACCCCTATCACTGAGACTCCACTGTCCGTCCATCTGGCGGTCTGTCGGTCACTACGCTGTATCTCATGAACTGAGATAGCTCGGAAGTTTAAATTTATACAGATAATGTAAGCATTTCTGTTGCCGCTATGACAATAAATACTGAAAACAGAATAAGACAAATATTTAAGTGGGGCAGCTCCCATACAACAAACGGGATTTTTTTATAGATATCCCGCATCAATTAGTTCGCAAGGCCGTTTCACACTTGGTCGGTTTTTGTCTATTACTTGGTGTTGGCGACAGGTCTGGCAACCTTTTTGCTTAGTTGCTAGGTAAAAATTGTATTCTTTTGTTATAACAATCTTGTCAAAAACTGGCTAAAATAAAAGATTCGAAAAATATAAAAATATTATTTATCAGTAACATCTTGGTGTCAGAAGGTTAAATTAAAGAACCTATAATGCAAACTCGAAGCAAAACAAGAAAAAATAATAACAAAAGGAGTGAGGCTAGTGCTGATTTTGGCTCGGTAGCCTCGGCAGTCTCGTCCGCTACAGTTCAGGCGCGAGTGCTCGCCGCGGAGGCCCAACATCTGCGCCGCATCACAGATTTAGAGCGCGCCGTGGCCGAGGCAGAGCATCGCGCACTCGTTGCGTCCATAGAGGCGCAAAGCAACGGGAGCCGGCGATCAAGTTGCCACAGCACCAGGATAGTACAGGACTGGTTAGAACGTGGAGATACAGGAAATGGTGATCCTATTGCTTTTTCATGCCCACCTCAGGAACCAAAGGAGACGTCGCACACTCTCATCCCAGCGTCCGTGCCCTACCAGGCACCTGTGGGCGCGATGATTGTGTCGCCTTTAGGCGTCGCCTCGTCTGCATCAGGGCAAGAGCTTCCAAATACGATCCCAACCTCACTATGTTTTACATCCGCATCGCTTCATCATGACCAAAATAATTTACATAAAACTACGAGTACTTATTGTCCTACTTATTTCAGTGCACCTATATATACGTTGGCGTCACAAAGTGGCACGTTCTACGCCACTGCGCCCGCTCCAGATCCCAGAGCCGTATGTATGGAGGTGCCCAGCTGCAGCGGAAGGCCTACCTGTCCAGCTGAAGTGGATACACATACACATCCAAACATCCAAATTTACAATTAGCTGAAGCCGTCGCTAAGATCGCCGTCGCTGCAGGTTCCCGTAGCGTTCCGAAGGTCAGTGTGAATTTACCTATATTTGACGGAAATAAGCCAACAGACTGGCTCTTTTTTAGAAGGGCATATCAAATCACCAGCCCTTCGTATTCGCCGGAGGAGAACTTATCAAGAATTGGTGCCGCTTTGAGAGGGCCAGCCCGTGACGCTGTAGCGGTCATGTTGGCAGCCGGGTCCGATCCACTCGACGTGATAAGCTCTCTTGAGGTTGAATTTGCTAGGCCGGAACGCATTGTCCTAGACCAATTAGCCTTAATTAGAGCATTGCCTAGGATTTCCAATCAGGAGACGGCGAAGGAAATAAATGCTTTCTCATGTAGAGTGCGGCAGTGTCTTGAAGTATTGCGGCTGCTCAACATGCCTGAGTATGCTTCCCCTGAGCTTTCCAACGAGATCGTAGGAAAGTTTACAATCACGTTGCGATCTCGATGGACATGCTTTGCATACGAAAGGGAGAGGGACCCTGTAAGAAAATTTCGCATGGAACTCCTATCCGAGTTTCTCAAGCTCGAGGCGGAGATCAAATCAAAATACGATTATATTCCCAACATAGTCAAACATGACATTGTCAATGTTAAACCTATCAGATGTCATGTCACAACAAATGACTCTATGCCTTCATCGTCTAATAAAGTTACAAATAATAAGGTTTGTAATAATGTTTGTCTATTCTGTAACAAAGAAGGTCATATTACGGTAGACTGCAAAACTTTTAGTTTGATTTCAATTGATGAAAGGTGGAAATGGGTAACCGACAAAAAAGTTTGCCACAAATGTTTCGTAAAAGGTAATCATTTTTATCGCAAGTGCAAAAAGTTTTCGTGTGAAAAGACAAACTGTTTCAATAAAGGTACCCATCACACCTTGCTACATAGGGATGTGCCACAAGTAACCGTGACCCATATTGATAGTAACATTGATGATGCCGCTCAAAATAGTGGTCCGGATAACGATGCTACCATTTCAGATGCTGTTATAGTAGCGCATAATAGCATTTCCGAGTCGGCAAAAGTACACCGTTCCCTTTTAAAGGTAGTGCCGGTCAGTGTGTCTGGCCCTAAAGGTACTGTTAATACATTTGCACTACTTGATGACGGCTCGACTGCTACTTTGGTCGATTCATCCGTTGCCGACGCCGTAGGTGCTACTGGTAAGCGGTCCGTTCTCCGGGTGAATGCTGTAGGCGGGATGTCAAAGGAATCTGACGTCACTTTCGTGTCTCTTGAGGTTAAAGTTCGTCGTAGCTCACAAACCTTTAGGTTAGAGAACGTTCGGTCCATCTCAAACCTTTCTCTATCAAGTCAGATCATTAAATCTAAAGATTTACTCGCTTACGATCACCTAGCAGACCTAATTGAGGAACTGAGCTACGACGAAGCCAAGCCAATGTTACTGATTGGTGTCGACAACTGGCACTTGACCGTGCCTCACATGGTCAGACGTGGTAATCGGCGTGAACCGGTAGCGACGTTGACTTCGCTCGGTTGGGTCCTTTTCGGATGCATGAAGTCGAAGTCGTCGCCGGTAGAGTTCATTAATCATTGTTACTTAAGTGACTCGGATTCCTTAGACCTACAGCTTAGAGAATATTTTCGTGTGGATTCCATAGGGATCTCTAAAAAGGAATATTTTTCCGAGAATGATAAGCGAGCTATCGATATTTTAGATAAAACCACTCGCCGGCTTGACGACGGAAGGTTTGAAACCGGACTTTTGTGGCGAGCTAATATCAATGATATACCAAACAGTCGAGAACTCGCATTTTCTCGCTTTGCCAGCCTAGAGAGAAAAATGAGGAAGGACAAAAATTATGCGGATGCTTATAGGGAGAATATTCGTTCAACTATCCAAAAAGGATACGCGGAACTTTGTAACACACTACCAAATAGCAACAGCATAGTTTGGTACCTTCCCCATTTCGGAGTCATGCACCCTCAGAAGCGCAAGCTTCGTGTGGTTTTCGATGCCGCGGCAACGTCATCAGAAGTAAGCTTAAATTCGCTCCTTTTACCAGGTCCAGATCTGCTACAGCCTCTTTTAGCGATTCTGATGCGATTCAGAGAGGGAGAAGTGGCAGTCAATGGTGACATCCGTGAAATGTTCCCTCAGACTAAAATAAGGCTCGAAGATCGTGACGCTCAGAGGTTCCTTTGGCGTGACGATCCATCACGCCCTGTCCAGGAATACCGAATGACGTCTATGATCTTCGGTGCTACTTCAAGCCCAACTACCGCAAACTACTTAAAGAATCGGAATGCTGAGGAACACAGGGCACTCTCATCCACTGCCGCTGATGCCATAATTAAGAACCATTATATGGACGATTATTTAGGCAGTTTTGACACGGTCGCAGAAGCTGCTCAAGTGGCCTCAGACATCGTCAAAATTCATTCCAAAGCATGTTTGGAAATGGGATCTTGGGTGTCAAACCGACCTGAAGCTCTATCTGACATACCTTTAGACCTACGCCAGTTCAACGCTGCCTCAACAAACGTCCGTATTCTAGGTGTAACTTGGGATGTCACCACTGACACGTTCTCATTTGCACGCACATCTCTGGGAGACTTACCGTCAAAATTAACCAAACGTTCCACCCTTGCTTATCTAATGAAAATCTATGACCCATTAGGGCTCTTGAAGCCAATCGTCGTAAAGGGCAGGGTAATTTTCCAAAAATCCTGGAAATTGGGTATCAATTGGGACCAAGAGTTGCCACCGCCGATAATAGCAGAATGGAACGCTTGGTTCGTTGAACTTTCAAAAGTCAAAGAAAGCTCTATTCCTCGCCACTATTTGCGTGGTCGTCATGCCGAGTCAGTTGAGCTCCATGTTTTTGGTGATGCACGCGAGGCAGCATACGCCTGCGTGGCCGACTGGCGTTTTTGTTGCTCTGACGGCAGCGTGTTACTCAGCCTTATAGGTGGCAAAGCCCGGCTAGCACCCATGAAACCGGTCTCTATTCCTAGACTTGAGTTACAGGCCGCCCTTATGGCATCACGCTTCGCTTCCTACATCATTGAGGCCCACACACGCAAACATTCCAAACTTTTTCTTTGGACAGATAGCATTACCGTGTTGAAATGGTTGCGTACAAACGTTCGTTCGCTTAAAACGTTTGTGGCCCATCGGGTAGGTGAAATATTAGAATTAACTAATGCCAAAGACTGGCGTTACGTACCTACGCATCTAAATATTGCTGATGATGCCACGCGCTTTAATCATTCCTTTGATATGTCTTCAAGATGGTTCTCTGGCCCTTCTTTTCTGATCGAACCTCTTTCTCAATGGCCCGCAGAACCATCAGGTAATAGCTCATTGGGTTTAAGTGAGATGAAGCCGTTACCTGCTTCATCAGACTTTGTAGCTCAGCTTCAACAAGACCATTTGGCATATATTCACCTTATCTCATTGTCTGCAGATCGGTTTTCCGACTGGCGGCGGCTACTACGTGTAACCGCACGCTGTTTTCAATACGTTCGCCTGCTACGCGACAACACGGCGCGCTCGTCTACAACACTAATTCGTGGTATCCGTCCGCTCCTCGCACGCGACATTAAAGATGCCACAATCTATCTCCTTAAGAAGTCCCAGCAGCAAAGCTTTTCGGAAGAACTTGCTTGTCTCGGTGAAAACAAAGCTCTAGCGAAAAGGAATCGCCTGTTCAAGCTGTCCCCAAGGCTTAGTGATGACGGTCTACTAAAAGCACAAGGCAGAATAAGCTCGGCCCCAGAAGTGACGCCAGAGAGCAAAGAACCAATCATTCTCGACGGCCGACACCCTACTATACAACTTTTGATCGCGCATTACCATTCCTGGGCCATGCATGGCAATAATGAAACGGTTGTAAACACGCTTCGCCAAAAATACGTCATACTGCATCTCAGACCAACTGTACGCAAGATCGCCGCAAAGTGCCAGGCTTGCCGCATCAGGAAGACAAAAATTACGATTCCACCCATGGGCGACTTACCTGAAGAGAGGCTCCGACACCATCATCGTCCATTTTCTTTCGTTGGATTAGATTACTTTGGCCCGGTAGAAGTAACAGTGAAGAGGACCCGCGAAAAGAGATATGTGGCTCTCTTCACAT
Source organism: Acrobasis consociella (assembly GCA_963555685.1). Taxonomy (NCBI): domain Eukaryota; kingdom Metazoa; phylum Arthropoda; class Insecta; order Lepidoptera; family Pyralidae; genus Acrobasis; species Acrobasis consociella. The sequence continues at coordinate 6,158,340 of OY743106.1, forward strand.
GTCTGGTGACCAGAGGTATCCACTTGGAGATAGTCGGGAGTCTCACCGCAGATAGCGCCATTATGGCCCTACGTCGCCTCATAGCACGACGCGGATGTCCCAAAAAGATACTCTCTGATAATGGGACGGCTTTTGTCGGCGCGAGTAGGCTGTTAAGAGAGGCATGGGCAGTTATTGATCATACACGAATTCACGATTTCGCCGCTTCCCACGAAATAGAGTGGCACTTCATCCCACCTGCATCACCATTCATGGGAGGAGCATGGGAACGCCTGGTCCGGAGTGTCAAGCATGCCCTCTCAGTCACTCTCAAAGAAAGAGCGCCAGAAGAAGAAGTGTTAGGCACGCTCTTGGCTGAGGTTGAATCGATTATAAATTCCAGGCCCCTCACGAACGTCCCTGTAGCGCACGATGATGAGCCCGCCTTAACGCCGAACCATTTTATTTTGGGGTCGAGCTCTACTTTACCTTCACCAGAAGTTACGGACACGGACCTCATCAGCCGGCAGAACTATAAGAAGGCGCTACGTTTGGCAGATCATTTTTGGGCTCGCTGGATAAAGGAGTACCTTCCCGACCTTCTGCCAAGAGGCCCCGGATCAGCAGAACATAAAAATTTACTTGAAGGCGATTTGGTTATAATCGCTGATAGCAATATGCCTCGGTCAGTCTGGCCTCGTGGCAGGGTCGTGAAGGTATTCCCAGGACGGGATGGCGTCGTGCGGGTAGCGGACGTGCGCACGGGCGCAGGGGTGCTTCGCCGCCCTGCGCGAAAACTTGTAAAGCTGGACTTGTCGCCACAAACTTAAGACTGTTTTTATCACCAGGGGGGAGGATGTTGGCGACAGGTCTGGCAACCTTTTTGCTTAGTTGCTAGGTAAAAATTGTATTCTTTTGTTATAACAATCTTGTCAAAAACTGGCTAAAATAAAAGATTCGAAAAATATAAAAATATTATTTATCAGTAACACTTGGGTCGACATCTATAACAGACCTATTAGTACATTCTACGTTAATTTTGCTCCCCGATCATCGTGGCATTCAACAGAATTTCACTAAATAAGTCGAAGACGTCTTTCCTAGTTTCATTTGTACTTAACCAATAATCACCACAAATTTTGTTCATGAGAAACGAAGTTTTTTATATAATATACAAAAAGAAAGCATCTAAATACCGAAATAGCTAAATAAGCAAACTAAATAAACCCCAAATTAAATAAACAGTGGCTTATAATTACCAACATAATCAACCGAAAGGTTAATTAAATCTGAACGAACAAAAAAACAACTGAGCTGCATTAACAAACTAAAACATACAAGAGACGATGACACAGCGCTCTCCCACCATACAGAATTAAATTAATAACACAAGCGCAAACCTACACCGACAATTACCCAATAATACTAATAATATTACAAATTAATAGTTACCGTCTCACTTTAAAATATTTCTCACGAGAAGATTGACATGATTATTAATAACCACTATAGAGGGAGGGGCGATTGACACTTTAATACACTACAAACATAAATAAAATCAATCCTGAATCACACTAAAATTAACCTTATTTCTTAACTCATAAGGTCGAGAAGAGTGGCAAAGAATAAATTTGTGCGAGCATAAACCGATGGTTATCGAAAGACCACTCTATGCCTTTTTTGTTTCACTGACGTTTGAGACAAAATGGTATTGACGCGACGCTTTGGAACAATTTATTTGCGTATCATCACGCCGCATTCTTCACAAACTAGCCGATTTAATGGATGAGAAAATATTTTGGAAATTATTAACGCGCATTTTAACTGACTTTAAAGAAGGAGGAAGTTTAATTCGAATTAATTCGAATGTCTGTATATATGCTTTTTAATGTATGATTCTTCGATTACTCAAAAACGCCTGGACTAATTTGGAAAATTTTGTCAGGTAGTCCCATAGAAATTTGATCAAAGTTGTCTAGTATAGTGGGGAAGTAGGTTTTTGATAAAAAGAATATTTTATATTATCTGTCTGTATACTTTTTGTTTATTTTTCAATTATGCCAAATAATTTAATTGTTTGTACCTATGTATCTTAAAACTCCTTAATAATGAGGTAGTTCCTTATAATTAAGTTCCATTTTTTTCACAAACTTCTTACATATTACAACTTGTATCTTTCATAAAACACTTTAGTCACATTAATTTCTTTTAAACCTATGATATGAAATCTATGCAGTATATCGGTAAGTACATACACTTGATACACGACTATGACTATTTGTTTAATTTATACTGTAGCTATATTTGCTACGTGTGCGTAGTACCTAATGACAGTAATTTGTCTGTGCTACGATAAACCTACGGCGTAGAAATGTCGTAGACCATTGCTCTACGAATCTACGTCACAAAATACTTACTCGAAACTGGAATTTTTATTTGCAATTTAGTTTGTGATGTTACTATAAACCTTTATATCAAAATAGCAATCTTAAGAATTATGAAGGATAAAGGATATAACTCAGTATCACCTCTATTTGGATCCGCGCAGCTAGGGTCCCTAGCCACGCCCCCTCACGCCCACCGCCCCTCCCCCGTGCCTCACACCCGCGCCGTCCCGCCAATTTCCCACTTTTTCAATTTCAAATTCCTAACTTCGAAATTTGAAATTCCATATTTCAAACTCGCCGGCGAACAATGCGCCCCAAAGTTAACAAAAGAAAGTACAAAATGGTTGGTATGTTGTATTGCGATGTACTTGTAATAAGTTATGTTGGTATTTATTTCCAAGTTCAATCTACTTTTTATGTCTGTCTTGTTATTATCATCACAAGAAAGAAATGATATTTTCTTAGTCTTATTGTAAATCACGGACTATCTTTTTTACTTGGGTAAAACTATTATCTGCCCAAATCAAGTTATCATTAAATAAATATATAGGGACAAATCAGGCAGATTGAGCTAGTCCCAAAGTAAGCTCGAGACTTGTGTTTATGGGATACTAACTCAACGATACTATATTTTATAACAAATACATATATAGAATTATCGATAAACATCCAAAACCCAGGACAATTTGAAAAAGGCCATTTTCCAACTTGCCTTCACCGGGGATCGAACTCGGTACCACTACGCCACGAGATAGACAGATAGAGGACAGATACATACATAGAAGACAGATGGGATAGTGTCATTTGACTTGACTAGGTGTCAACTTATTTAGAACGGATAGTGGTTAAACCAAGGAATAAATTTAGTCCGGATATTAAATTAAGACGCTATTAGTATTAAAAGTATTAAACATATATAGACGTTTAAAAAAAACGGTAACTAAGCTATGTCAGACAGTTTAATCGCTCGTAATGACAAAATAACTAAAAAATCCGGACGATACCTTCAAAAATCCATCATCAACGGATTACATCAAGCTGTTGACCACAAAAAGACTTCACGTGTCATTCACCCAATCAAACGTAAAAACCATTATCGAGCTATTTAGACAATGCACTTCGGTATAAACCACGAAAAAATGCAAGCGAAATTACTCTTTATAATTAAAGCGACTAAATTTAAAATCGCGTGAGTGGATTTGACAAATGGTGTAGTTGTTAATCGTGCGCGTACAATAGACGAATCACCGGACAATAGAGGTAATTAAAGTACAAACCAAATATTCTCGTGTCTAGGCGGATATCTCCCTGGTGGTCGCAATAGTAAAAATATTGGCAAAGAATGTTTAAAATGTATGGTAGTTTTATGCCTACGTTGTTGCGACATCCCAGAGACACACTGCAAATATAGGCTTCTCTGAGATTACTAAAATGTCAACACCTAATTTAGACATAATACATTTTAAAAAGTAATATTGGAGGCAAAGAAAGACTTCATATCAACTGAAATATCAAATCAATGTTTTAACCTACAAGAATGTAAAGAGCATGACTTTGGATAGAGAGAGATGGAAGGCATTCGTAACTGAACAGACAAGAGTTAGCTCTTTAATAATAAGAAGAGAAGATTACTAATATTAACGATGAGTGTTACGATGCGAGTTCACAACAATAGACCGGAACAACCTTAGCCGAGTTACTGTTTAACGCAAAACTGTTCTTCACTTCTCTGTTCAAAAAATTTTACTTTGACGAGTAACGATTGGCTGAGAGCAAAGTGTTTTTTTAACAGCCGTACAAATTTTTCTACACCAAGTAACTGTTAGACAAAATCAACGTTGATCGTTCGTTGAGGGTTGAATAGAAAAATCGTACTCAAATAACATTTGCCTAGTGTGTAAATTCTATATAATCTTCCAAGTGTACCAATACTCTAAACAAACAAAACACACGAAATAATTATGTCGATATACCTCATTGTATGTAAGTAACTTAGCATTTGTCAATGTCATATTGTAGTAGGTACATACAGGGTATATACATAATATGTAAAAAAATATATTCCTAACGAATTAATCAATAAGTATATAATTGGTTAATTCATAAAATAATACGTTAGTCGTACGATAGTGACGTCCTATTTCTATGTCAAACCAAATTAGACTTTATCATCATACGTTAGTGCTCAATGTTGTTTAACACCGAAAAGCAGATATACAGTAACACAAGTCTTGCGTACCGCTTTTGGAGTAACCCAGCTAAACTGTCTTCCAAAAACGCCAACATTCTGTCCATTCTATAAATCCATATTCTACACAATGACTGCGCACCCGCGGTGGCGTTCCCACAGCATCCTGCGTCGCTCACCGAGAACTGATGAAATTAGATCGATTAACATGATAAATCTATCGATTGTAGCATCGATGAATCGATACCACTGACAAATTACGGCACTCGCTGACTGTCCCGTCTGCACTCAATCGCTTTGATCTAGATTTGTAACTGACGCTCGATTGATACCGAGTTAATTGAATCTTGAATCGCAATTGAGTGAGTATTCTTTTATGTTGAGATTAATTTTTAACATGAATAAATATGACGTCACAATTTTTTCTGGGATTAAATTAATATTATAACAGATCTTTGGGACGCTGACGACTAATATTCAGTAATGAACAGGCACTAGCTAAAATAATTTTGAGTTCCTTACCAAACTTAGGTCTAAAAAGTATTATTATTATTATTTAAAGCCCATTAGATCCCATTGTTGGGAAAAAAGTAAAATTATTTTTATGTATGCATGTTTCTAAATAGTTAAAATTAATATTTATGGACATTACTTGTAAGTACCAACAAACTTGATTTTTAAAAACTTTTATAAATATAAAATACCTACTACTCATAACATAATTATAACTATTATTAATATAATCAAATCATAAACAAAACATAAAACATTGATTTACAAAACCGAACCCAATTAAAACGCAATTAGCGAGCAAAACAATTTATTATTATATTTGACATAAAAAGATCATAGATCAAATAACGTAAGCACCAGAGTGTATTTAATTAAATACCTACGAACACAAAATAAAGAGAGTACGAATCTGAGGTATTATATAACTCAGCGTGCACTCCTTTTACTTTTACGCTCACAAATACTTACTTAGGTGGTTAAAGTACTACTTAACATATGTCGATTACGTAATCTTAAAAATTAACAAACTTAGTAAGTCACGCAAAATATTAAGTTAAAATATTTGCGTAGGATTTGCTAATTGTCTGGTCTATGATATTTTATTCATTTGTATTATTCATCAGAGTCCGAATAAAAAAGTGATTAAGGTTTATTATAGCCTAGGCATGAGCCAGTATGAGCTATCCAATTCCCTGCATTTTTTTTATCTTACATTCACCGTTTCCACTTGCACTAATGGCTTTCGAGCATCCTCTTCTATAAATATATTCATGTGTATGGTAACGCAAACTGTAAAGTAGAAAAGAAAAACAAATAAGTTTAATGAAAATAAAAAAATTAAAAGTTGTACATAGTTTTATTTTAAGGCCAATGTGCTATATTATGACAAATGAAATAAGCCCAAACTCGTTGAGGTTGCGTCACTTCATACTGAGTTCCATCGACCACCTTCTATCTCCGTGATAAGACCCTAGACGTCGTCTACCATAAAGTGCTCGTCTAAGCAAATCAAACGAGGGTTACTCAATGAGGATATGTTGTTTTTTAACTGAGTTCTGTCAAATATCTTCCTGCTCCATCATCAGAATAGCAGATTTACTCCATAAAATTGAATTATCATAAGACTTACATTACTATGCAAAATTTCAGCACAATCATTTGATGCTACCTGATTGAAAATTGCAAGATTTGACCTAAACAAACATACCTACATACAAGATACATTTCAAGTTAAATAAAAGCTTGTAAAAAAGCTGTGATTTTACAACCGGCCGCCTGAGTAACGTAATTCTTCTAAGGGTATTATTAGCTATACATCTGCACTATCATTGCTTTATATGGCGAGTTCGCTCGCTCGGAGCGCCTGGCATGCGACCACTGACGATAAATCAGTAGACTGGAGTCGTGGACACTCGCTGACAGCGGGAATAACTCTGTCTAATTGACTGGAAAAAGTTGCTGGCGATTTCGAGATAATGTTTTATATGAAGCCTTATGGGAGTGCGTTATTGACCGTATTCAGAAATAAACAAAATAATATTGAAATGAAATAAAATTAATGAAATGGAAAATATTGCTTTCTGTCGCCGTGAATGGGAGTCCAAGACTCAATGAGCTGGTATTTTAGGTGGTTTGATTAGTTTATTTACTACAGATTTTATCTCTTATTTTGGGGTGCTATAAGGGCGCAGATCTATAGGTAGACCACGGAGTTAGCGGAACTTCAAAACGGAGTGTAGCAGTAGGCTGCTATGGACAAGGATCTGTGGAAAGAAGAAGGGGAGGCCTTTGCCCAGCAGTAGGACACATCAACAGGCTAGGGGAAAAAACTTAACCAAATAAAGCTAGATTGAAATAATGTCGTAACATAGTACTTATATCGGGAAATATTGTACGCTATTAAAGTACTCTTAAGTATTATGAAATGCATAAAAAGTTTAATAAAAATTAACACTTGATAAAATTCATTAAAAAAACAGGGCAAGCCTGCCAGGTATGTTGACAAATAAACACATACTAAATTAAAATATTGAAACGTCTATAGAAATACACATCAATGACATTTAAAACAAAATATTTTAATTAACAACTAAATGTCAGTAATAAAACTTAAATTAATTTGTAAATGCCAAATAAGACGTTTCTGTCAATAAACAGCAATAATTTGTGAATAATCACTTTTATTTTTAGTTGTAAAACAACTAGTTTGTCCCAGAGCAAGGTTACACATTATCACTCTTTGTAAAGAGTTATATTTGGTTGTACCTTCATAAATCTAAGGAAATATAAAATTACGTTAACGTTTACACGAGCAACAGATAACTTAACCAATATTATAATGACAACCTAATACAGAATATTTACTTATATTGATAACTCAAATAATTAAACTAGTAGCTCTGTGACTATAAAAGTATATAGACCTCGCGAGTTACCTTAAATCCTTCATGGCGCCGCCATTTTGAAAATATTCCGAAGAGAGTCAACTAGAAAAAATCAAAATTTCTGAAGTCTGTATCGACAAGCAAAATTCAGTAATTTATAAACGTACTTACAAAATTTTACGACGACCTTCATCCAGATGAGAACTGCTGGACAACCGGACAGACATACGAAAGCATTATTATCCAAGCTAAAACGGAGATGTCTCGCGCTCGCTTGGTCAAACTTGGTTGATTGCTCCAAAAGATGGCTCAACTAATGTGTATTTTCGGTCAATAATTTTTCAAAACTAAAAACTGACTTCACCTCCAAACTACACAACTGGTCTTTATAAAATTTCTATGGGATCACCTCGGAAATATACTCTTTCTAATAAAAAATGAACTTTTTAAATAGGTCCAGGCGTCTTCGAATATTGGTGAACATACATAAAAAAGATCGAGACGAACTGATTCGAACCTCCTTCTTTTTTGGAAGTCGGTTAATAAATGAAGTGGTTTCCTATTCTTAACGTCAAAGGACTTAGAAATTCATTAAATCAATAAACTAAACATCTGCGACAGGAAGCAAATAAAAAACAAATTACACTACAAAATGTATCTACGTATTCATAGCTCATAGCAATTTGTAAAACTATACTAAGCTAACATGCACAATATCAGCAGATACAAAACACGAGCAATGCCCATTACTGGACCAACCATATCGGTAATTTATTCAGAACCTGTAGAAATTCTGGTGTGTTCTTCTTCGACCTAGATAAAAAGACCACCCAAGCTCCTTAAAAAATACAATCTGTCTTATTATACAATCATCTATTAATATGCCACTGTCTCATCTGAAAAAGTCAAATTGATTTGGTCAGGTAATGGTTTAAACCTAGTAAGACGGAATCAATTTAATTTACTCTCTTGTATTTTAAGAGCTTGCTCTTCTCAGTGGATTTAAGTGAATGCGTCCAATCCTCTCTTCTCTCTTTATAAGTAGGTACTTTTAACTTAACCTAAAAGAATCCTACCAGTTCATCATACTATATTTTTTTATCATACAGCTAAGTACATGTTTGAAAAACCAAAGAAAATTCTTGAAACTATAAACTTATTACTTAGTCGCCTAATGTTATCCTACTAATAATAATAATGTGAAAGTGAGTTTATATATTTGTTTGTTTGTTACCACTTCACGCTTCAACCACTAAACCTATTATGATGAAATTTGATATGGATATAGTTCGATACTCAGGGAAGGACATAGGATAGTTTTTATTCCGAAATTCCCACGGTGAGCAGAGCCCACGGGCACAGCTAGTTAACATCTTTTGTTTTAGATGATTCAGAATCCAAAACTACGACACCATCAGTCTAATTATAAAACGCGGTTCAATTATCTGATCTGACACAAAAAGACCTTTCGAAATAAAAGGTAACTTATTTCGGAATGTCTTTTTTTTCTGGCTTCTTTCATATTTGTTGAGTAATATCATTTGGTTAAATGATTTTTTTATACCAGTTTAAAGTTAGTCTTAATTCAAAATTCAAACGGAATAGATTCAAACTAAAAACACCAACAGGAGCATACCAAAAATATCAAATAGGATATCAATATATGAAACGTACGCAGTGATAAAAATATCTACATAAGTAGTGGCTAATACAAAGCCAAGTTTATATTTATGGCTATGTTTCAATTACCCGGGTTCGCGTGGAGTGTTTAGAATGCTAATGGAAGGAAACCGATAGAAACGACTCGTTGATTAGGTATCCGTAGACCTGCTTGTAGTCGAGGGTAGTTAGAAATGTCTCTAGAAAAACATAAAATTTTCTAAATAACTTAAGTTAAATTATATCTATAATTACCACCTACTGATTTTTTTATTCAATATATTCCGAAAAAAATACTTGTATATTGGGAAAAGTCTTACTAGACTTTTCCCAATATACAAGTATTTTTTTCTAATAATCTCGACGTTCCAATACCTGCTTGGATTTTTTTAATATTTTAAATACATTAATTAATATATCTATCTTATTACTATTATATACTATTACTATTATATACTATTACCATAATATCTAATCACTTTTCTGATAAATTCAAACAGAAGCAGGTCAGTAGCTCTATATTATCATCATCGTCAATTCTTTTTGTCTCCACTGCAGGAACACGACTCTATCTGTCTTACCAGAGTCATACTTGGCTAGAGCAGCCAGAGTACTTGGCCTACACTCTCCTCGCTGGCCAGACAGGTTGGAGACGTCTCATTGATGTTAATGAGCTTTGTTTAGCATGTACTTCCTAAGTAACAAATTTACCTACGTACGTAAGTTTTAAACTTTTTCACGATGTTTTGTTTTCTTGACATTAATTCTACCCAGAACGTAGGGCTCATATAGCTACGAAATGGCTACCCGAAGACGAGCGACGCAAGAGAGGCAGACCAATGTAAAAATTGGAGTGAACTGGCGTAAAAGAGTCTTAGAAATGGACCTGTGCCCGCGGTGGGACAATAAAAGTTGATGAAAAAAACTACCTGTTTTGAATCATCTCTACTCTGATCAAAATTATTCTACAAAGCTTCGTAAGCAAGGGCAGTTTATCAAGATGGCTAAACGCTTGCAATTAGCGCATGTGAAATGTCGCATACGCATGCTAACAAGATCGCCTCGAGCGGCCCTAAGCCGGCCGCACACGCACGAATGTCGACTGTTATCTATGGACGGCAGGCTGCCAGTACATTAGCGATTTAATACTCTTTCTTGATTATATCTTGCTTTGGAGCTCGACAGCTTAGTTGGCATTAACAGTGGCCGGATATAATGAACTCTCTTAAGGCCCGCACTTGAATTAGTGAATTAGTGACATAAAATTCTCAATGCCAAAATCGACCAATGGAAAGTAAAACCCTTAAAGTATTTAGATAAAGTAACTAAGCTAGACATTTGTGATTTTTTCTGTAAGCCATTTTGGCTTGTGTCTGATGTGATGATAGAGTATGTTTAAGGCTTTGTTCTAGTAAAATAAAAATGAGTCTAAGTATGGTTGCTTCAATAAAATGTTGCGCCTAGCGTTAGTGAAATAACTAAATTCGTCCCAAAACTAAAAACATCCGGTCGACATGCATTGTTTTACTATTGTGTCTGGTGTTTTGCACAGACGACAGGTTATTATAATATTTACATAAAAATGTAGTTACTACTATGCTGTGTAGGTACAAATAGTTAGTTGACTTAACTCACGACCATTTCTTGTCTACCAGTCAATTCGTCTAGGAACCTTAAGACGAACCTTTAACTATTTAGACTACATACAATCATACATCCATAAAAGACGATATATTTGATGAATATATAGAAAGCATTTACAAACATACCTACATATAGTATTTATAAGATGTATTTGACGCTGTGGCGATCGCCAGACTTCAGCCGGCCTAACATCGTGTTCGACCCTCCGCTGATTTATAGCCCTTTTATATGGTCCCCTAAAGTTTTCTAATTGTGCTTATGCGCGGTAACAAACGTCGGGACAATTAACATGCGTTTATGGGAGTAAGGGTTAAACCGTGTAACTTTATGGGTAACTTTGTTTGTGGCCACAGAACGTTATGAAGGCTCCGTTTAGATGAATTAATGAGATACAGAAGAAACATTTATGGTACTAGATCAATGTTGAATTAAAAAACCTTTTAGTATGAAATTATATTATCTTCTGATTTTAGAAGCTATGTGTTTTATGTCAACAAATAAATATATACGGACAAATCACGCAGATTGAGCTAGCCCCAAAGTAAGTTCGAGACTTGTATAGATTACTAGCTCACCGATACCATATTTTATAACAAATACACATATAGATGAACATTCAAGATCCAGGTCAATCTGAAAAATATCATTTTCCATCTCTACCTGACTAGGGATTGAACCTGGGACCTCCAGTGTGACACCTGGCATAATGACCCCTACGTCAAATGTTTATGTGTCGTTTTTATGTCAACAGTATAAGAAAGTCGTGAACTCCCTAATAATCTGCTCTCTGAGCAAATCTAGCGCTGAAGTTTTAAATTACCAAAAATAAAACACTGCTAATGTTCCAGATAGCTAGTCTATAGGAAAGCCGATTTAAAAAAAATGAAATATAAGGTTAAGTGTATAAGGTAAGTACTGGTGTATCTTACATATGATACCTCCCTTTTTAAGTCGTAAGTTAAAAAGAAAATTAATACATTCCATTCCAACCCATGAAAATGTAGCGTCTATGGAATTTTATGATATAATAAATATCGAATCGCTTCATTAAATTCTTACTCGATAATTTCTCAATATATCTAGAAACACCGTCACCGCAACATGTTCTCAGCCCACTCGAGAGGCTATCCGCCAAGTAATTGATAATAACACAAAATGATGCGTGACAGTAGCCGCGAGCGGGGTGCTGGGTAATACAGGCGTAAAAGCTATAGGTGTGGTTGATAGTGTTGCCAGTGGTGGATTTTACTGAAATTTGAGGAAATTTGAGACAAAATGAAACGTGATAGTAGCCGTGCGTAAAAGCTATAGGTGTGGTTGAAAGTAGTGCCATTGTCTGGAATTTACCGAGGGCTAAAGATCCATTACTGTTACCGTAGTTGTGACCGCTTAGATGCAGTTGATAACTGATAGCAATGTAATTTTAAAAAGTGTCGCAAATCTTTTTTGTTACCCTTAATAATACGCAACATTTTTGTCGGAACAACTTCTTTATCCGATAAATTTCAACGGATCTGGTTGATTTTCGAGGTATACAGCTAACAGACCTACTAGTATAAAAACCCGTTAGGTAGAATTTTATTGTCATAGTGGTATTAGAAATTTTGATGGGTAATTCTTCAAAGACTACAAGCAACACCACAATTAAATGTGGTAACCTATCCACCTATAATCTTCTCGGATATTTATTTAAACACTTGTGTTTACGTCTTAATGACATACAATGGTAGTTCATTTGCCGACAGTCGTGGCCGCCACCTCGTATATTATTAAGTACATGAAAATTACCGACTTGCAAAGTTATACAGGTAAATCACGGCGACCTCTTTCGTACAGTTTATTACTGGAATGCGTAGACTCAACATCAATTGAAAATACCAACGTATAAGGTATAATAGTGTTTACTATTGACATAAACGAAGAGGCATTAGAGAAACCACCTGCCAACAGACTCCATTCTATACAAAACACGTAATAATAAATAGAATAAATCACACAAAATTCAATCAATATGTGTACAATTCTGTAATATAACGCGTAACAAAATATACTAAACGTATTTAAAGGGTGAATTTGGAATAACTTTTCCCATGAAATATGCGTCGAAATTTGAAAAATAATTTTGCCTTTCCATACGAACGGATTAGCTGATCGGTCAACTAGTAAGGGAGGTCAAAAATTACTTTTCATATTACGATACGTGTTCTTCGGGGAAAGTTGTTCAGTATCATGGATTGAATTCACCCCAATAGTTTAAGAGTCCCCTTACCCTAGACTTCTTCATACAAACGTAGTCTACGCTTAATTTTGAAACCACATGTCAGATTCCGCTAAAAAATTGGTAATTGTAAAGAAATTGCAATTATCTAGGTTTATAACTGGTTTCCCACGGTAAAATTATGAACTGGAAAGAAAATATAACGATTTAGAAGTTTTTCATACTGATGGTCAAAAATGATATAAAACACTATATTCCAATACAAGTTCATATTTTTACTGTAGGAAACCAATTATAACCCTAGATAATTGCAATATCTTTGAAATTACAATTTTTTTCCGAAATCGGACATGTCGTTTTGAAATAAAACGTAGACTACGTTTGTATGGAAAGTTGTATTTTGGTCTAGGGTAAGGGGACTCTTAAGTATATTTTGTTAGCTATATATATCCCTAGAGGAAAGTTATTCAGCATCATAAACTAGTACATTTAGTTAAATTTTGTTAGACATTATAAATCAAGGGTATTTCATTTCAGCCGCACAACGTCCACTGCCGGACATAGGCCTTTCCCAAAGATTTCCAAAATGACCGATCAAGAGCGGCCTGCATCCAGCGCTTTAAAGCGACAATTTTTTTTCCTTTTTTTTAAATCAAGGGTATTTAATGTATATTTTTGCACCTATGCTTAGTTATCCTACTAATATTAATAAACGCGAAAGTTTGTAATATGAATGGATGGATGGATGTTTTACGTAAATACTCTTTCACGTAAATACTACTGAATAGATTTTAATGAATCCTTACAATAATAAAGCTTATACATCAGAATAACACATAGGCTACAATTTATAAAGATATTGTGTGATAATCCTACGCAAATGACGTTGCGGGCACCAGCTAGTATGGATATAACTATTTAAAAATACCCTCGAAGTACCTACCTCATATCCTATTGGCTTCAGAGATGGCTTATGCACGGGCAGGCTCATGCAAATTGAGACGCCTCACCTTTGATCCCGAGGTAACGACCCTCCACTCAACAGCACTTGCAGCATACTATTTCGACAATCGTCAGTCGTCACATCTTGTGTGATCCTTTGAACTGATAGGCACTTATGTGAAATTGTAAAGACATTTGCATTTCGAGTTCAGGGGATTTACTCCATAAAATAATATGTTAGACGCACGGTAGTGACGTCCAATTCGTATGTCAATCCAAATTAAACTCTGTCATCATACGTTAGTGCTTAATGTTGACACTGAAACGCGGATACGCAGTAACGTTCGTCTTGCGTACCGCTTTTGGAGTAACCCGCCTTCGTGGTGTAGTGGTTAGACCGTTCAGCTCATACCCGGAGGTCGCGGGTTCGATTCCCGGCGGGGGCAACGACTTTGTGTTGTTGTCCTGGTTTGGTTAGGACATTGCAGGCTGATCACCTGATTGTCTGATAAGTAAGATGATCCGTGCTTCGGAGGGCACGTTAAGCCGTCGGTCCCGGTCACTGTCTTTGACATTGGTCGTTACCTAAAATCATGTCAGAGGCCTTTAAGGCGGTTTAAAAACTCTGACACTAGTGTTAGTCACTAACACACTCGATAAGAAGAAGAAGAAGTGTTTTGTGATTCTCATTAAGGCTTTCTTCGCAGTTGGACGGACTGACTTCATTACTAACTTTATCAAAAGCTTCAATAAAGTGTCAGCAGGCTACTATCGACGAAATGAAGGGAAGGCTATTACCAGTAGTGGGACTCCTCTACAAGCTTAAGAAAAAAACCCTTAGTGAGTTAATATCTAGTACAAGATATATATTTAAAAAACTAATATCCAACAACGGGAGCCATGTACGACAATTTTTTTAATGTGTTAGTTATATATACATTTTAACAATTATAATATTTAATTACAGACAATTTTAAAACGTAATTTGAATTAAAAAAAATCTGCGTATCAAAAAACAGGATTGTTAATAGATATAACCAAAACGAAATAATCTAACATACTATACCGATTTCATACAAAAAAATGCGATAAAGGCAAAAATATGTAAGCTCTTTTTTTCATTATCTACATCACATGTATACCTCAAAATAAATGTATTTAAGTAGTAAATTAACTCTATCTTTCTCTATATTTACTGTTCAATTCAACCGTCTATCAATAAAACCAACTAGCACAATATAAAGTTCCCGAAACGGAGGTTTTAATCAACGTTGTCACATCGCCACTAAAACGCGGTAATGAAGTTAACAGACAGACAGACAAGCGCCCATTCACATAAATATCAAGTCGTAAAACTTTGGTGGCCAGTGGAACTAACGGTCGCTTACTTTGTTTGTGCTCACAAATTAATGATAATCTTAACTATTAAGGGGAAGATTACGCTCTGGTGACATTTGAATATAAACAAAATGACAAGTGAGCATGTAGGTGAAATAGTAAATCAAAATAGTAATATTTTGCTTTGTTAGGGTCGTTTGTACGAATGTACTAAAAAAACTTGTTTTGCTCATCAGGTGTATTATTTAAAAAAATAGTAAACGTATTATTTTCTCTGATTAGCAAATAATGACGTAGAAACAGATCATTTAAGTTTCGCGTGACGTCAAGATCTAGTACGATTTTCAATAAATGGTGGGTGGTACCAAAGTCAAAGTCAAATTCAAGAATCATTCATTTATGTTCGGATATTTTTATCACTTGATAATTGTTTGCTTGCCTGTTAATATATTGGATCCTACGATAGGTTTAAAACTTAATTTCTGTTAGTGACTATATTTCAGTTATATTCTTCTTTGCGTTGACTTTGCCTACTGTTACAAGGGAATCGATGGTATATTTGGTAAGTGGTTATAGTTTTTGGGCTACAAACTGAAAGGGATAATTTTTTTTGACACACGAGAAGTTCTACTGCCCCTTAAGAGCCATAGATATGAAATATGTGAATGAGCGCTAATAACATTAAAGTTTGTGACAATTATTGTCACTCTACTGTGGTTTCTCATTAGATTTCACTTTATTTATCTAATAATATTTGAATGCATACTAACGTTCAAATCGTCTTCAAAATTTTAATAAATAAATAAATTCATATTTTAAAGTACCAGTTTGTATGAACAATAAGTAAGGATAAAAACTTTTAAATAGTTTTAATTTGGTAAACTATATTCAAGAATTAATAAAAAGTTTTGGTTTTTTACCTATATATTGTTCAGGATAAAATGTTGTGCAAGTTATTTTGTTCATAATAAAATGCCGTCACTATAACAAAGTGACGTCGGGTGTCATACTTGTATTTTTTTTTCTGATAATAGTGGGATATTTTTTGTCCTTAAAGCTCCGTTATTAATAAGGGATGACCTAAGTGGAAAGTAAAACTTAAGGGGATGTTCATTGTAGTTGCGCACGCGACTAAATCGCCCCTGACCCTAATGAAGGGGTCCATGTCACCCCCGAGTTAAGGGTTATTGTAATGTAGTACCACCCTTGCGATTATTATGCAATTTGTCATTATTGTGATTTGGTTGTCGACGACTTCGCTAAAACATTTCAATTACCTATTCAAATGAAAATACGAAATACAAAAAATAGAACGAAATATTTTTTGATGTAGACCTGTGCGTTTAGTATAATAAAATAAATAATATAATTAAACGTACAAAAATAATTTTACGATTTTATGAATTAAAAATTGTTACGTTGAACTAACCAATTGATAGGCCAACAAAATACAAGTATTTTTTATATACTATGTAAGTATGTTAGTTATGCGACTGTCTTGTTCGAGACAACCAACATCTTATATTGTCATCCTTTTTAATGCACTACTTACAGGCACAAAACAGCAAAATAAATAGCGAAACAATTACTAGTATTACTACGAACATACGAACTTAACCAAACAAAACAGTTCTAACTAACCCTAAAACGCGGGATAACATCCACGCCGGGAATAATGCGTGGGGCGCCGTTTTATATAGGCAGGGATTGCGTTTGCCATGCCACTGTCAAACCAGCGTGCCTTGGGTACACACAGCTTGTCGATTGACCAGTGTTGTGGCCAAATATCGATAATTGCGTAAACTCTAATGAGCGAGTAGGTGTGGCCTGGCGATACGCCCCTCGGCTTTTTTGTCGGTGTCTGGGCGGTAGTACACGCCTTACGTTAGCGTCCCACGCGGTTCGTTTCACGCACGAACTGTATAGATGAACCGGCGGCCACGCGCCGACGGCCACGTAAACAAACCATTCGAAAATGCGGAAAATATACAACAAATCGAAATATCGGAACGTAATAACGAAAGTGATACGTGAGTTTCCGTAGTTATTTGTCATCTAGTGATTTCGAAGTCGTGTGTACGAAACTAAGTGAAATCTAATACGATGTGCCCGCGAAAACGAATAGTGTTGCCAACATGAAAATGCTCGTTGAAAACAGGATGCGATTTATAATTTTCCTGCTTTTATTCAACATGATTAGGTAAGTGTGTAATATTTTGTTTATTACTTTTAAATGCATAAGTAAGAAATCATTATGACGAAATAAAAACAAGTAAGTATAAAAAAAACTAATAATTAGTAAGATAAATTTAACCGCGAATGTTAAATGATTGACAAATAGTAGATAGGTATGGTTATGTCTTCTACTTGACGTGTATTAAGTAGGTACAAAAACTAAGAAAATAAGTTTAATGCAGAATAGATATTATAAAGCTCTACATACTCGTACGTATTTATACATTACCTGAGAAAATTGATAATATATCTACGTACATTGATGTTTTCATGTAGAGTACCTACATCTGTGTGTACCTAAGCCATTACATGAAGGTAGACTCAAAAGCGGTGGCCGTATCAGAATTAGAATCCCAAATCCTGAAAAGACAAAGAAACTTGCACCATTTTCGTGATCACTGTAATAATTTCTCCAATATTGGTCTTCATTTACTTTTATGTGAACGCTGTGCAATACCTAGTAATCATGTCATTGTTGTTCTTTTGTCTCTAACTGTACATGACAGATTTTCATAGACTTTTGTATCAAATTACACTATTGCAATATAGCTAAATTTAGCGATATTTCCACTTGGTGTTGATTAAAAATCTTCTTCTTCTCACTTTATCATACTCTTGGCTGGTATTTATTCTGTGCTCTAGGTGGGTTCGGCACAACATGTAAGTCGCTTCCATTTTACTTTATCTAATATCTCAACCATTGCAACTTCCCTATTATATATTTAAACTATTTTTTTTTTTATTGTGGCGCTTTGTCATCTCAGAGGCCAAGATCCACTTCGTTATTTTTTACATCATCATTATTTTGGTGTTGATAAAAAATCAAATAACATCATATTTTACTTAAAAGGAACTAAAAACTGACCCTAATGAACAGTAACAATGCTTTAAGACTTAAGGTTGATATTATTTTTTAAACGCTATGCTAGAAAGCCTAGTGATGACGGTACTTAATTAGGATAATCATCAAGTCTTTATAGTTTCCACTGCCGGAGCACGACCCTCTCTGTACTACCAGATCCATACTTGGCCAAAGCAGCCAGAGGATTTAGCCTACACTCTCCACGCTGGCCAGACGGGTTGGAGAGGTCTCATTGATGTTTATAAGCTTTGCTTTAGCTTGTATTTTCTAAGTCGCCTTTACGACTTCCACGGGAAGACTTGGAGTGGTACTATTCTACTCTACCGGAAACCACTCGGCAACCTATATTCATTTATTTAATTTACCACAGGAGGACTTGGAGTGGAACTGTTCTAGTCTGCCTGAAACCACACGGTGATTTAACTTATTTTTTTTTTTGTTTTTAATAAATGTATATTTAGGGACAAATTACACTGATGAGCTAGCCCCAAAGTAAGTTCGAGACTTGTGTTATGGGATACTAACTCAATTATACTATATTTTATAACAAATACATATATAGATAAACATCCAAGACCCAGGACAATTTGAAAAAGGCCATTTTCCAACTTGCCCTGACCGGGGATCGAACCCGGGACCTCTGGGTGGCGGACTAGCATGGTGACCACTACGCCACGGAGGTCGTCAAATTAAAATACTACCACCTAAGTATAAGTGATTCTAACAAGCAGTTTCTTCTTAGGAAATGTACTTTTAACATCGAATAATTCATGTATTATGAACTGAATTTACTATCATTTGCTCACTGAAAGACACTCATTCTACATGCTGGTATGGTAATTCAGAAGCTCCTTGAATCATGCAGACCAGAAGCTGAGTAGGCGAAGCGTCGGCACAACAGTAGTAATAAATGGTAATTGATGCAAATCTCAATGGTGACAATCGTTCGTCGGGCCACCCAATGGAGGCGTAGGGATGCGACGAAACGTTGATCCAATGGTATATGAAACGTGCGTGTCCTATGATACTGTTGATTTGTGAATAACAACCCTTAAAGGCGTAGTGTTGCTTATAGGCAACATACGGAATTATTTTAATTAAAAGTTATAAAAATAAATATTTTTACTACTTTTGATATTTTTAAATGTTTTATGTTCAATAGTAAACTCGTATTGGTGTAATTAACTGTTTAATAAATCTTTTCTATTTTTTCTTTTTATCTATGCTAGGTCAACTGTCAATCATAGAGCCAAAATCCATATTTGATTAAAATAAATATTTTATTTTCTTACTTAAAATGGTCTAAAAAATGAACTGTGTAAAATAGAAAATTAAACATATTTTTATGATTCATAAATGAAAATAAAGAATATAAATGAAATTAATAAATATTTTTTTTATAAAAGAAAGGTTTTTCATAATCGCGATGAATTGATAACTTCCTCCTTTTTGGAAGTCGGTTAAAACAGGTTGCTGCTGTATCATGGGAATGCGCTAAAATAAGAAAGATCTAATAGATATAAGTTATATGATATAACAATCTACTTGAGGTTCGTCGGCAACCATTTACAAGAGTCGACGAGCGTCGCCGACAGGTTTCGCTGGCATACTATCGCACGTCTATAAGAATATATAAATTAAATAAATGAATATAATTAAAAGTTGCTGTGTTGTTTCCGACAGAGTAGAATAGGGCCACTCGAAATCCTCCCGTGGATGTCGTAAAAGGCGACTTAAAAAATACAAGCTAAACAAAGCTAATATATAAACATCAATGAGACCTCTCCAACCCGTCTGGCCAGCGAAGAGAGTGAAGGCCAAGTCCACTGGCTACTCTGGCCAAGTATGGCTCTGGTAGTACAAAGAGGATCGTGCTCCTGTAGTGGAGACAAAAATACCTGATGATGTTGAAGGTAAAAGTTAAAAGTGACATATCATCCAATCGTGATACGCCGATCATAACAGTTGCATCCCTAGGCACCAGTTATATGCTAATGCGAAGCGATGAGCCCATCGCACGCGCGACATAATCATCGTCATTGCTGTACTAGAATAGAGTAATTCAGTAATTCGTCCCATGTACCTACGGCCCATTTGGGACGAAACGCAGAAAATCAAAATTAATTAAAATTTCATTCTGCAATTCGTCCTATGTTTAAAAATGTACCATTTCTAACGAAATATACATTTATCTTAATTCTTGTCTCACTGACTGTACCAAGCGTTAATAAGGTTTAAATTTCCATACAAAAAAAGAATGGGACGAATTGCAGAATGAAATTTTGATTAATTTTGATTTTCTGCGTTTCGTCCCAAATGGGCCGTAGGTACATGGGACGAATTACTGAATTACTCCTAGAATAATTTGAATTATTGATACCCAAAAATAGGTATTAAAAAACCGGCCTACTTATTATCTATGAGAAATCACATTTGATGTATGGGATTTATTTTATTCTGTTTTTAGTATTTTGTGTTATAGCGGCAATAGAAATACATACATCACCTCTAAAGATTTCAACTGTCTAGATAGACGGACGGACACCGGAATCTTAGCAATAGGGTCTCGTTTTTACCCTTTGGGTACGGTACCCTAAAAGGTAGGATAATATGAGAGGAGTATATAAGTAAGTCTTCCATGCTGGTCTGGGAAAAAAGAAAAAACGTAGAATGTACCAGCTGCTTCTCTTCCCGTGCAGATCGTAAAAGCCGCTCGAGGGAATGGACGAGATTTGAATCATTGTAATAGGCGATGCGGCTAGTAACCCATCACTATTTTGATTCCTTTTCTATCTTAACGCCCACCACCACGCTAAGCGTGGCCTTTGGGCTTAACGGCCCTGGGCTCTGTCTACCCCGTAAGGGATACAGACGTGAAAATGTATCTGTATCTGTATCTAAGTATTTTCCCATTTAATTTTTTGTGTAGCAGAGAAGTTATAAATATTTTCTTAGTTTTTACAATTCCAAGTCCATTTGTGAGCAATTACAATTGCTATCTATAGAAGTCGGGTTCTGTACATTGTAGTGTAATTTGAAAATACACGTTTTGAAATAAAAACACCGCTGGTGGCATTATAATCAACATTCCTTCGTCTGCGTCCGTTTTGTCCACTCGTTTTTTCTAATAAGCAGATATTATTTCTTAGGGTCCGTGCGTGAATGAAAAGGGACCGATGGATAATTTGCTACGAGCTTTTAGGGTTCCGCAGTGAACAAGGAACCCTTATAGTAAGCCATGTCTGTCTGTCTGTCCGTCCGTCCGCGGTTTTACTCAGATACGAGGAGAACTAGAACTATGGCATGAGTATGTATATTCAACATTGGAAAAAAAATAGGCTAGCTTCCACACAAGTAAAGAGAGAGAAAAAAAAAGTCTTAAAATATTTTGAGCATGTTTACACCATTTTTTAATTTAGGTGTCAGTTTCTGAAATATTTGATTTTATAGTGCAAATTTTTGACCAAGTCCCCTTCTATCTCCTAAACGGTTATATAAGGACACATTTTATTTATTTATTAATAATCGGCGGACTTATTGCTGTAAGCCTTTTCTACCAGTTAACCAACACCTACCCAGTGTCGTCACTACCTAGTGTCGTGTGCAATTTCGGAAATATTTGAAAAAAATCTAATACTGAACCTAACCTACCACCTAACATATTTTACCTGGTGTTGCCTTATTAAAATATTTAATAAAAAAAGCAAACAAAACTGTGGCATGGTGCCAAGAACGCAGGCCGCAATTCCGAGTTGAATCGCAAAACTTGTTTTGCGAAAAAAATGGCAAGTTATATTTTATTTTAAATCTTGTTTATTCTCGTTAAAAAAAAGACATCAACGAGTACTTCTGCATTAGTGTTCAGTAAGACTATAATTTTAGTCACTTATATGACGCGCAACACGTCGCAGCCTCCACGAGTGCCATAGTTTAAGTTATATAATATATATTTTAGGTTAAGGTATATATTGATATGGGCCTAGATGTTTATTTTTTTGTAAACCCTTTTGTTGCCTGAAATAAAAGAATAAATTAAAATAAATAATATAATAGGTACTCTATATATTACTAACATAATCCATATAAGCTCTGGGTCCCAAACGCTCTCTAGCCTTTGCTATCAAACCTATCCAAGGATTGGTTCTGGTCTACCCTTTGGGTTGCGGAGGTTAGCCGACAGTCGCTCTATGTAAAAACCTTATCAAATCACCAGATTAGGTTAGGTTAGAATATGATGATTATGGGCATATAATTATAAATTGTTTATGTTAAACCTCAGGTTAAGAAGGTGTTAGAGATGACTTCATGACAATACTGTTTAGTCTATCAAACCACTCACAAACGGATCAACGATGACAAGTGATTGAATCATTATGATAAATAATTATATAATACGCATACCAAAATATTATGCATTTGTCTTTAGGTATCCTGTTTGATTCTGTAGATTATACACATTATTATAGATTCAAACTTGTCTGGTAGAAAAGAAAAAACTTAGACCAGCGGCTTCTCTTTACACGCAGACCTCTCTCAATCGGCTTTCACGATTGAGGGAATCAAATTATATCAATACGCAAACAATCCATCACAATTTTTTTCACTTTTACCATCTTCACGCACCCCAGTGAGCAAAGCGACTCCTCTGTCTTTTACAGCCCTGGACTCTATCTGCCCCGTTAGTGTGATAGTTTATCTGTATGTTTGTGTACAAACACATCGTATACAAACAGTAACTAAATCTTATTTCTTTGATTCAAAACTTCATGAAACATTTATATCCAAACTTACTCTCATCTACTTTAAAAAAATATTTACCGGACCACAAGATACCAATTATTTATTTGCTCTATCTATCTTCTTACTACGAAGTAAACTCCATTTTTATTCTTTAAAAAGTTACGAAGTTGTTTATTGCGCAGTAGCTCGAATAAAACCTTTTAAGACGCATTGATCCTACGACAAAATAGTGTAGATATTCGATTTATGCCCTTCTTAACACTATCGCACTAATTGGCTTGGTGGGTAACATTTTTAAAGATAAAACAATATAACAAATCAGCGATATATCTTGTGCTTTTACCTTGTAGATATAAATTGAACAAATAGGTATTAAATACAGATAGACATTGTTGGTACATGGAATTTCAATCAGTGCATGACTCTATCAATTAAAACGCCGTAATTTGCATATCGTTTAATTCATTTTAGACTTTATTTAAAAGTGATATGGTTGGTTTTTGTTTGTCAAGTCTTAAATGTATAGCTTTTGTGATGTAAGGGTTAGAGAAGAGAAAAATATTTGCAGAATTGTCGGCACGCTGAGGCGAGCAACGCAAGTAGCTGTAATTTGTATTGAAATAACCTTTCTGAATGGGTATCGTAGCATTTCAGCGTCGGATTTATTATTTCTTGCGGCGGGCTCTTAAAGTACGGAATTATTGTTTTTGTCTCATCGTGTGGAATTTTTAAAGCAATTATTAAGTTTTGCGTCGGGTTTTAATTGGATCAGCCGGGTTTAACGACTGTGTTTTATGGCGGATGATCGGTTGGTCCGACTTTGGTGCGTCTCACGTCTGCTTGTGGTGATCGTCAAATCGTTCACTCCAAATTATCATTAAGTGTTAATTATTTAATTATATTATATAGAATTTTTATATATAGATTTTTAATGGGGTCGATTCCTACACTGCCAGTCCCCATCCCCGTGGGTGAGTGGTGTGGGTTGGCCATTTTTCCATAAAAATAAAACGTAAAATAAACTAAAAAAATTAAGGAAAATTCAATTTTAGTAATATTTTAGGGAGAAATTATCTTTTAAGGTAAATTTCCTATGTATTTGCAACCATTGAAAACTAAATTACTTCACAGAATTAATAAAAACTTTCTAAGATTCATCTACATTTTCTTCTCTTAAATAAATAAATAATATATGTGGACAAATCAAGTAAGTTCGAGACTTGTGTTATGGGAAACAAATTCAACGATACTATATTTCATAACAACTACATATATAGGTAAACGTCCAAGACCCAGGTCAATCTGAGAAAGATCATTTTCCACCTTGACCTGACCGGGGATCGAACCCGAGACCTCCGATGTGACTGCCTGGCATGATGACCACTAGGCCGTGGAGGTCGTGCTTTTATCGAGTGTGTTAATCATAGATCTAGATTTTTTTGTGTCAATAGCTAACACTGGTATCAATTTTTTTGAGTTACTTCCTGTAGATAGGCAGCTCAAAAATTATGTCTGAAAAAAATCTGTCGTAGATTAATGACTGTCACACTATGCCCCAACTGATGAAATCAAGTATAATTTGACCGAATGAATTGACGAGTAACAGAAGTGACCAGTTGGTTTTCTTCAGTGCCGTGTAGTTTGCGGCAAAGTAAAATATTTATGTTTATGTCGTAGAAGGCGACTTAGGGAATACAAGCTAAACAAAGCTTATAAACATCATGTGACCTCTCAAACCCATCAGGCCAGCGAACAGAATGTAGGCCAAGTCCTCCGACTGCTCTTGCGAAGTATGGCTCTGGTAGTACAGAAAGGGGCGTGCTGCAATAGAGACAAAAAGATCTAATGATGGTGATGAAAAGTGACCAGTTGGCGAAACTGACAAATTAAGTACCTATAGAATCTGGCGAATAGTGTACTAATTCCCTCACAGAGCCACTTCTTAAACTGCCTAAACCGCTTGGCCACCATAGCTTCAATCCACAGCGTGGGAACTGGAAACACGACTGATAACTCAAACAGTTATGTCAACTCGGAAAACTGTGTTTAACTTACTCATTATTGTTTTTAGTGTGCCTCAGAGTATTGTTCAGTTTTAGTTGAGATACAGAATTACCACTAACAACGTCTAAAAGCTGATAGTTTGATAAATAGGTATGAGGTTTGATTTGTAAAACAAATCGCGAGTGGGTTGGTTAAAAATTGTTTTGGCCACACTATGGCATATATTTAATTTCAATAAACCAATATTTGCATCTAGTTTTTAATAAACAAATCTTTATATCTGCAAAAAAACTTAGCATTTTGTCGAAATTTGAATATTTTTTTCAGCCCTCTTTTTCTCGCGGCGTATTTTTCGACATACTACATTTAATATTAAATACCTATAATTCAAGATGGATGCAGATATTTTCTAACTCGGATCTTAGACCATAATTATTCAAAACCTTGTACCACACACCTACTTCCTGGTAACTTGTCTGCTGATAAGATTGTGTACTCAATACAGTCAGAAACAAATAGATAAACCTCGACCATTCACATGTTTATTTGTCCAAAAAAAAAACTAAAGTTCATTAACGTATTGTACATTTTTCTGTGTCAAGTCCATGACAAATTTTAACTTTTTTCATGTGTCTTTTTTCAAGCCAACGTTGGTGTTAGTGGTTAAAGCATCTACATCAGTCTTTCCCAAAGTGGGCGATAACGCCCCTTGTGGGCGCTGCAGGTCTTAAGGGGGGCGGTAAGAGACCCAGAAAGAAAATGTTTTTTTTTTTGCTAGGAGCTTTATTTAGCTAGGAGGCCTCTTAAACAACGACTGCAAGAGCTCTCGACTCTCAACAACAACCACATAAATATCATCCTTCACTTTAAGAATAAATATTTACATAATATACTTATATAGGTCACAATAATTAATTAATTTAATTTGAAGTTATAGTGGTTTTTAAATAGGTGAAAAAATGGGGGCGCCAAAAAAATATTTATTCTCAAAGTGGGCAGTAGACAAAATAAGTTTGGGAACCACTGATCTACATGCTTACATAGGCTTGCATAGCTTTGGTGGGAGTTGCATTGAGTTGCTAGGAGTTTGCTTTTCTAGCGCTTTCGCAGGATAAGCCAAGATAAACCTGATAAGTCCGCAGTTAGATGGACGACCACAAGTGATATAACAAAATATTGAGATCCTCTGTGCTTCGGAACGTACCTAAAGCTATGTCAGCTTAAGACAGCTTGAGAAATCTGCCACTATTGGCCTCTTACACATACGAAAAACATAAACAGCTAAACGAAATAAAGATGTTTTCTAGATAATTTATAAAAATTAAAACCAAAGCTGATGTCACACTTACTGAGCTTCACAACAATGTTCTAGAGTCCTTATCAAAACATTTATAGTCCTCGTCGATCTGATATCGAGAGGACGTGAGATGACGCCTTATGGATGAGATGTGTAACACTTCCTTTGCGTGATCCATTAAAACCCTAAGGCCAAGGCCCATTGAGAGCAAGTTGTATGACAACACAGCTTTAGGCACGGAATAATTACTAGTGGTTTTGTGAGCTGTAGACCTCGTGAGTCATCCCTTACTCGTTGAAGTTTATCGGATAAAATGTCGCAAATCTTTTATGTCACCCCTTATTAAGACGCATCTTAATAAGGGGTGACATAAAAGATTTGCGACATTTTTGAAAAAATATTGAAATGGCTGAATTATGATTTTTTAAGTAGGTTATCAATCCCATATTATCGCCATTTTGAAAAATTAAAAAAAAAATATAGAAATCCAACCTTTCCACAAAATTTCACGAGATGTAGGAGAAAAAAGCCGGACAAACAGACAGACAGCCTGAGACTGAGACGCTTCGCTCTTTCGGTTAACACATTGCAGGACACTTACGGCTGTAGACGTAATTCAATTGTTATTTCTATTGTGTCTGGCTGAGTGTCCTGCAATGTGTTAATTAGTACCAAGGCACAGAAAGAACACTCTTGGATAGGAAATTAGCTAAACTAAACTCAGTTATAGCAGCGTACAGTCCTACATAGTTTGCAGGCCGCGCAAATGACTTTCGACTTATAAACCTAGCGTGCAGAAAAGCGCCGAAATATACCTCTGCAAAGCGACGGTCTGGATCTCTTTATCTCCAGCGCTAAATTTTTCGTCAATTTCGATCTGTTGTCTGTGAATAAGCCGCTTTTGTGAGTAACTTCATTGAGTGTGGATAAACTGAACTATAGAAATAATGTAGCTGTGAGTAAATCTATTCCCCGTTAAGTTATCTAAGTATTCAATCTATTCGGAAACAAAACCACCGTTGGACTTGAAGCATTAATTAAAATCGATGAAAACTTATGCGTTCCTTGTGAAATGCTTTGATGGGTACTTCAGTAGCGGGTCCATAGTACAATACTATGGGCTTAAACCGGTTTAAGGGGAAACCATAAAAATTACAGACATATGTAGTAAGTATGAGAAATTAAGTAAGGTAACTAGAGTTTGAATTACAAGGAAATTTGTGTACAAAACGCACCTTTTGGTAAATTATCTAAAGCGCCAACTTGCTATGTTAAATTGGGCTTAGCTGTATCACTGTTGACTAAGAGGCTCAAATTTGGGGAAAACAAAGAACATCGACATCATCATTATAATTATACGGAAAGGTTCTTGGTGCCAGATGAACTTGCCTGTAATGAAAATTTGAAGCCTGGTATGTTTATACCTAAGCTAAGGTATAATAGTTCTATTGGCTGACGTCACAAACCTAAATCATGAATAAACTTCTCATTCGAGACGTAATTTCTCTATTCTAGAGTCTTTCTAAAAATCCCTTTCCATCGTCCTGCTGAATATAATCGCCCCTCCCAAATTCAAATCTTTGATCTACGGTTGCTTTAGAAATATTAAACCATTTTTTTTGCTATCTCTATCAAGATCCTTTTGATCCTTTTTTTTGACGAGTTCGAACGCCCCTCCCAAATTAAAATCCTGGATACGCCCGTAGCCTCACAAATATTTATTAAAGCTCAGGAGCTGTTAAACAAATTGTTCGGTACAAACTATTTGAGCGATACCATCTGCGTTCAGAATAAATTAATTATAACGACTTTTAATTATACAAAAGTGGCCAATTAGTGATATTTTAGGAACGAGAACGTTATTGGCTTGTTTAGGGTAATTAAAAATATGTTATTTATTATAAGCCAGACGTTTAGATGTTAAGATTATTTATAATGTTAATGTGACATAGTCTTGTTCAGAACGTAAAACTTTGAATGAGTTTAATTTGACACATTTTTTGTAATCTGAACTGTTTTGATCAACAGGTATACGACTAATGATCTTAAACTTGCTGAGTTGAAATATCGCCAATTTCAATGTATTTATTGATTTTGACATCAATTGTAACTACCTACTAAATGTCATGAAATTCGGACTTGGCTATAGGACCCATAGCAGCCAGCAGGAATATCTAGTCCAAACATAATCAACTTCGAAAATCCGAAAGTGTGGTAGTATGAAGGCACATTTTCTTCAAAAACTGTCAGATAGATCATAGTGTATTTATGTAGTATATTTACGTATTGTTTATTTTATCATAAACTGTATAGTGTGTATTATTTGTATGTAGTTTATTGTTTTGATTATTATTTTTACATATAGTCTTTTTTTCACCATGTACTTTCAAGTTTTGCACTACCCCTTTCATTCTCCACATCACCCGTTTGGTTGACAGGTAGATAAGGCCTTAGGCTTTAAGTCCGCCATTACACTTGTATTTATTTAACTTAATTACAAAAATTGTAACAGGTGGACTTAAGGCCAAGGGCCTTTTCTACCAGTGAACCTACAGGTGATGCCGAAAAAAACTAATTTTGTATTGGTGTATCATCATCATCATCATTTCAGCCGCATAAAGTCCACTGCTGGACATAGGCGTCCAAAGATTTCCATGATCGATCTAGAGCGCATTGTGTGTGAAGTTAAATAAATAAAACTAACACCACAAACACTTCCATTCCAGTTCACGAGACAACATGCTGCCAAACCACCTGAAACTAAACTCAGCCCTGACCTGCCGGTTGGTCGGAGGCCTGACCAGAGACCAAAGAGCCGTCTGCCACGAAGTACCTGACGCGGCCGCCATCGCCTTCGAGGGTCTACAGATGGCGGTCAAGGAGTGCCAGCATCAGTTTCGATGGCACAGATGGAACTGCTCCAGTCTGGTCTCGAAGAGTGCCAATCCACATTCTAGTGCTATTATGAAAAGAGGTTAGTACCTGTCTGTCTACATTTAAGAGCCAAGCTCTTGTCAGTGTCAATGTCAAAGTTAGTACAGATCTGGCTGCCTTAGCTTGCCTCTAATGTATGGCTGCTCCATCTAATGTAGCTTAATATCTGTCATCTACTTACTTATTATTTTTTTAACACCCGACAAAAAAAAAGTCGACGCTAGTGACTGTCTGTCTCTTAATCTGTAGCATATTAGCGCTCGAACGGATGGACTGATTTCGATGCGGTTTTTTTTTTGCGTGAAAGCAAATTTTCTTGCAGTGGTTCTATGTTTGATGAAAATCTATTCAGCCGTTTAAAAGTAATTTGCGGTTGATGCTTAAAATTTAGGGTCTTCAGCATTATCTTCAGGTCGTATCGGAATCAACTCTAGTCGTATCGGTAGTTCCGCTACTCATTGTTAGATGTTTTTTTTGACAATCGGGAGTTATTTTAATTTGCCTAGCAAATAAACTTGTACTCATCTCACATTCAGATAAAAACTGGATTCAGAATTTTGTTTTAAAAATAATTTTCTCATCCCGTGTAGACTGAGAAATTCTTTTCTACAAAGGTCCCATAAACTTATTTAAAACATGTAGGTAAATAATTTCAATCTATTTCGAATCATTACCGAAAGAATTTAATTTCTTTGGATATCATGTGCATTTCATATAAACATTATTGCTCTTAATATTCCATTCTGAATTTCTGATCATAAACACAAAAGAATATACGAACATACACAGCGACAGCGTCGATGACTATCGATGGCAAAACCCTACATTATCATTTCTGTCCAATTTACTTCCATTAGTATCGTCATTCAGTACATTTTAATTACAACTCACAACGTCCGACTGAATTCCAAGTGTTAATTACCAATAACAAAAAAGGGAATTCGAATATCGATAAATGTAATTATTTACGAAGTTTAAAGCCTTATAGGGACCACCAATAACAACGACTTCAACCGTAGGAGGTGGCGATCACGCGTCGATACCTAAACCAGTCCTGTATAATCCCATATGAAAATTTATTGAAATAAACGCAACCAAAACTTCAAACCAATCGCGTTCAGCCATTACAATCTGAATTTATTACGACGAAAAATTATTCACGCGCATTAAGGCGCCGAGGCAACGGTATTACATATTTACAGAACCCTTCTTATTCCTGCGGCTGTCGGTGTGAAAGGGATTCGTGGATCTCCTTTTTTCCACAATCATCGCACACGTTGACGTGGAAATTTACGAGCATGGTGTATGGAAGACAACAAATAATAAGGTTCTTTATGAGGACCAGGTGCGCCCGCTCCCGCGCCCCGCGATTTCACGCTTCGTGTGGGTCCGACACAAGCCCACCCTCCCGGCGTTGCCCGCGATCGCCGCACCAATTAATTCTTAACTGAAATTGCTTACATCTCACAAGCTTACTCGTAACAAGTTTTAATAACCTAAAAATGTTTTTTTCTCAATTGAAACGTTCTGATAGTCTTAAAGTATTTACAGATTAAGACGTATGGATTACACGTAAGGGATACTCTGTCCATTGTGACTCGGACTTTTATTAGTATTGGTAATAATCCGTGACGACACCTTCCGGCCCTTCAGCGACACGACTCCGTTGAAATTGAAAAATTGTGAAAAAACAGCGTAACTAAACACTTAAACATCTTTCTTAACTTGTCCATTGTTGAGGTCCCGAATTGAAACGCCGACGGGAGAATGAAAGTAAAAAAACTAGAAGAACAAATCGAGATGCTTTTAAATAGGATAATAGCGATCGATGATCGAAGGAGAGAGATAATGACGTTTTTTCTCGTGAATGTTGGTAACATTGGAAGAATGCTGTGGACGAATGGCATTCTGGATAGATCAGGATTAGTTCCGCTTCCCCGGGATTTCCACACGTTGTTAGCGCTCTTGTTGCACGTGACGGAGTAACAATGTGCGGACAAAGCCTTAATGACTTTTGTGGGCTAATGAGAGCATTGTTGGGTTTCACGCGCGATGGTGGGTTAGATTAACGTGATGCGGTGTGATGCGCGTGCGTCACGTGAAAGAATGGTGCGCCGCGCCGGTGAGACGAAGCTTGCGCGCTAAAAGACAAAAGAAAACAATCTTATGAGACAATGTTAATTTGTGAATTAGGAAAATATTATGGTGTTAGATTATGTAGGTTCTATTCAATCAAATATAGTTGTTCAGACAAGAAATATTTATGGCTCTTAGCAATTCTACATTTTCATTTCCACATACCTAAAAGTACGAACAAAATAACTATACAAAATAAAAATCGTTTAATTCAGATTAAATAATTGTGTAGCTATAATTGAAGCATCTATGTAAAGTAGCTTTTGATTAGCTTTCTTTACGTTTTGTTAGAGAAATTATCTTTATTATCTGTATAATTCTTATAGGAATTACAAAACCTTGTCCGATCGGTTTCTCCCATCCCTGAAATCGTAAAAAAGTCTGCAGCTTCTAACTTTTTTGAAACGGTAGATATTTAATTTGTATGGAGCCGCAGATTTTTTTGCGATTTCAGGTATGGGAGAAACCGATTAATAGAACCTACACAAGCTTCTCAACATTACCTTAACGGATCGGACTGGGTTTTTTTAACGTACTGTATAGGCGCGTGATCTTCACTAGGCAATAATGTCTAGTCAAGACGTTATCATCTCGAACTTAACCCGTAGACATTGTCTTACACTATACAGGCTGTTTCATCCAGGGTGGCGCATCTACATGTCGTTCCGAATCTGTCCGCACGTGAGGGGCATCCGACACTGGCTGTCATAAAAAAGCGACATTTATTGGCGTTTTATATCACGACGTGTTAACACTGATGTGGTTATGATCCGCAAAAAGTGTTTACGATGCCTATCTGGCAAAGTGTCGTGGGAATTGGGATGTCAGAGATGAGACATCTTCATTGGCGTTTCGCTGTTTTTTCTATGTTGACAATAAGATAACAAAAGTGAACTAATAAAATATTTTTGGCTCATTAGATAGATAGGCCAAATCGTTTGGCTGTTTTGGTCAAGTATGGCTCTGGTAGTTTAGAGAGGGTCGTGCTTCTGCAGTGGAGACTAAAACGACCTGATGATGATGATATAGATTATTAAAAAGTATGGTACACATTTTTTTTTCTTTTCTCTGATTAGCAGATAATGACGAAGATACAAGTCATTTAAATTTGGCGTGACGCCACGATAGCTATGGTTTTTAACCGAAGGTGACGTAAATCACCCCCACTCCGAAACTTAGAAGCGCTGTATCTTTGTAAATTTTAACTACTTTGCTTCTCTATCTTTCAGAATACATCTGTGAAAATTTCAACTGTCTAGCTATCAAGGTTCATGAGATACAGCCTGTTGACAAACCGTCTTATTATAAACCGCAGACTACTACAAACCTTTTTCAGATGAGATAATGGCATATTTATTAAATGTCAACTTAATTTGGTCGGATAATGGTTTAAACCTAGTAATAAAGTTAGTCTGCGTTTTATAATGAGACGGAAACAGACGGACAGCGAAGTTTTAGTTATAGAGTCCCGTTTTTACCCTGTGGGTACGGAACGTTTAAAAACGAACTTTTTTTAAATGACACGATATAAATCCGTCGAAACATAAACACGATGATGTCTACTGTCACTGGACCTAAAATAACAATCGTTAGAAGGGTTTACAGAAAAACTAGACGTGTCGAAATGCCTTGATGCCGTCTAACCCTCTAATGGTCGCGATAACATCTTCCCCGGTGCGTTACCGAGTCGTGCTTCTTCAGATGCCTTTAAACTGTGAGAAAAAACACACAAAAGCCGGCATAAAAACATGAATTTGTCCAAAGTTCCCAGTTTGGGACGTGACATCGAGTGGCCTTTTTTGTTTAGCCTTTTTGCCTGTCGGATTATGAAGCGGCGTTTAAGGGTTAATTAACTCGAGAGGCCAGTGATGCTGCGAAATTTGAAATGGAACAGCAAAATTTTACGAGGCTTAAATAACTAAACATTAATATTTATTGCTAGCTTTATGTAACTGTTCAACTTTTTGTAAGAAAGTACATATTAATTGAAATAAGGAATTAAAATATTTGAATGTATGTTTATTGGTTACTACTACTTATGCACTAGACTTTCAATTAAAGTTGGACAAATCGTAACCTTGCAGGGAAATCATTATTATCACACAATAACAGTTAATCATTCCAATAGAATGTTTCTTGTGTATTTCATACATATCCTTACCAACGGATTGGGTAGCGGTTCATATGTAATTATTTTTCCATGTCGTCTCCTGCATTCCACATTTTAATTTGTCGCGGCTGACGTCACGGGCGGGTTATCGGCCAGTTTCGGCAATTAGCGATTCGTCTCAGCCGCCTTAGGGTTAACCCTCCAGGCGAATCTTAATTGGCACACTACGCTAATGCATTTTTGAAACCTGTCGTTTGTGAGGAGTACAATTTACTTAAGCACAAATGAGTTCTGATATATTCAAAGGTACGTACTTCAATGGGGGTATCCATTATACACAAGATCATTGAGATTTTTGTGTATCAAGACAACGTCATTACTACTTACTATACACGGTGATTTTTCATTGGTTTTGAAGCCGAAGGCCACTTCATAGGCATCGTTAGTAAGACCTAATTAGCTAGTCAAAATAAAAATTCAGAAACAAAAAATGTTGTCAAAATCTCGAAAGTAAAATTGTGAGATCAACTAGTAACCGCCGCCATACACCGCACGCCGGCCGGCCGCGGTCATCGACATTACTCAGCTGGCGGCCGACGTATAACTACGTGGTCTCGATCGAAAATAATTTACGCGACTTTTTTATCTTATGACATACAGAAATTTGGATTACATATATGGATAGAGGAATTTATTTACTATACGGCATTTTTTTTCCAAAACCAATAAAAAGTCAGCGTGTATAAAGTGGGTAGGCAAATATTACCACATAAGGTTCTTGTGTTGACTGCCCCCGTGGTCCAGTGGTAAAGACGTTCACCTTGTGATCCGGAGGTGGAATTGCACTGGGAAGCATACTCTGTGAAAAGTTGTTTTAAGTCTGGTTAGGATATTTTTCATTCATTCATTTCAGCCGCATATTGCAGACTTAAATCACCTGATTATCCGAAAAGAAAGATGAATCTGTGTTTCGGAAGACTGTGGGTCCCGAACGCCATCTAGCGTTTGATCAAACCTATCCTATCTCATATCCAAGTGTTGGTTATGGTCTTTTGGGTTGCGCAGGTCAGACGGCAGTCGCTCTCTGTAAAAACTCGTCAAATCCTAGGTGATTTGTTGGATTCCTTAGATAGCGGACCCCGGGTTTTGAAGCGTTACCGCTGAGGATGCGATGTGGGAGTACCTACGCTCGGATAATGATAAAGTTCTTGTGTAAATCATTTATGGGCGTGTAATAAACATACAACACATATAATGTGAACATATGTCAATAGCCAAAACATGGATCAGACATTGTTGTACACATGGTTTTTAAAGACATAAATCTCAGTTTCTGATCACCGAGACTGTTGCAAGACTTGCGCTTGCACCTCAAAAAATATCCCGTTAATTATTCCTATAAGTCATCAATTAAAACCACTTAAGAAACTTACCAGTAATCAAATGAATATATACGGGAAATTTGCACTCATTGAACGAAAAAAAGTTGACGTGAGTTCATTCATTTTGGCGCCAGATTTACGAGCTTCGACTTGGAAGCGAGAAGGCACGCGTAAAAAATGTATTGGAAATCAAAATGTGCATTGTGTAATTGTAAAGGTAGGTTCACACTATGGCAATACAATCCAACCCACGTTTCGATACACGCGAATGTAATCCAATGATATGGAGAAGGGTTGCTTGCATGTCTACTGAACAATTCCGGGTACACTACACCTAAGTAAACTTTGATTCAAGTATAATTCGGTAAGTAAATATTACTTCAAAACCAAAATCTACAAATTCTTGTCGTTTGGAAGGCATGTGA
The DNA here is from genome assembly GCA_963555685.1 of Acrobasis consociella. Classification (NCBI taxonomy): domain Eukaryota; kingdom Metazoa; phylum Arthropoda; class Insecta; order Lepidoptera; family Pyralidae; genus Acrobasis; species Acrobasis consociella. The sequence continues at coordinate 6,193,717 of OY743106.1, forward strand.
AGTCGTTGGACCAGGCTATCATTATCAGATGGCTGACGTCAAGCAATTTTAAAGGCCTTTAGGTAAATTAAAAAATGTGGCACTAGTCTTGGCCACTTTGAAACACGAGAAACAAAAACAAAACAAGTATGTAAAAAAGACAAACATTTCAATTCACTTTAACTTTTTAATAAACTAGAAAAGCATTTATAATAGATAGTGTATATCTGCCTTAATTCGTTTTGGCTTGTAAGCGAGCACTTGATGCGCATGCGCATCAAAAACAATGTTACACAACACGGAAAAAGGCCACCTCCGACGGTGCGCCCGCAAAAAACGTCAATATGCGCATCCATTGAAACAACGACCACGCGCAACCGTACAGTAAAAAAAATCGAAGATGAAATAAAACATTTCATGATAATTGAAATTTGTATTTACTTTGCGACTCAAGTTTTTGCTACGCGGCGCCACCGTCGCCGTATATGGCGCGAATGTAGATTCGCCAATTTAAACTTCGAAGAAACGAGGTGGCGCTCCAGTCGCAACTGGTGATGTTAGCCGTCCATCTTACTGACGGACGGGTTAAATAATTAGGTTCTTTATTATAACTACTTGAAGCGTTACTTGTTTTTCAAGCTACTGCATGCCTTATGCGGCGCAAAATAAAAATACTCGGCCTCATTTAGAGCCAGTAAACTGCTCAGCGACATATGTGCGCGAATATATTACTCTATAATACATAAGATTAATTCAACCGCTTACAGAAACAAATTATATAAAGGCTATACTTTTTAGTCATGCCATAAATCTTCACAACTCGCTGCCTTGACAAGTCGTAACGAAAATAATTACGATTCATGCATTATTAAAACAAACAAGGACAAGAAGTGAGAGGCAAGACAAGTGTAAGGCAAGAATTTAAAATCTGTCACCAGTTGAAAATTCGAAACATTTCTGCGAAAAAAGCAGAAACCGAATAATCGGAATTCATTTAGTCGATTAACGAATTCAGCACGAGTTTTGAACATCAACAAAAAGAACAGTCGTGTATAAATAAAACTTATAAATCTTAAAATGAAGTTACATAAATCACAATACCTATATATTTTAGGTAGGTACATTTATCATTTGTTTTTATTAATTTCCAACCCAGTGAAAACTCTCTGTACACATGTTATGTCTTTGTAGAACGTTTAAACAATCTTTCTACTTCTCTACAGCTTATAATTATAAGCCCACAGCTTAGGTCCACAGAATTATAGGAAAATTTTGACCAGAATCACCATGCTGAGTAGACACGTTGGTAGTAGTAGATGGTAAAAGGTTTTGCACAGAGGACGCTGTTATCTATACTTACCTACCTCTCTTAGCGTCCTTTTTAACCCCGGACAAAAAAGTAAGATAACCTCTGTCGGTATTCTTTGTAGCTATTAATAATGTTTTACAACTAACATGTATGATTAAATATATTGTACTATATATAAGTATGTATTTAGAAATACTGTTTGCAGCTGTTGAGGTTCGGTTACTTTTTTGACTACAATTTTATGGCAATACATATATATATGTAAATTGCAAATCAAAAAAAATAGAGGTACTTAAAGCACTTACTCTGACTTAATAAAATAAAATACAGCCTAGATTATAAGATCAAATAAAAATTATAACTATTATGTTCCCACTATCTCTCTGGACGACTACAAATTACTCGACATAGCCAAAAACAGCTCAGACAACATAGTATTTGAGAACAAACAAAGCTCTAGAAACTAGAATAATTCGCCTATAACAGTAAAACCTACATCGCTCGAATCCGAATCGATCGAGCGTGTTGTAAATCGAGTATCGATTCTATCTTGCGCATTCGCATCGACAAATATAAATTTGTCACTGGATAGACGGAAAAAGCGAGTTGTGGCTGGCCAAAGTTTATAAATAAACAATAACATTGCCTTGTTCGGTTGGTACACCGTGACATTCGTCAGGAAACCTTATTCGATCTCGAATGACAAGCATAGGACGGGTGCGTTTACATGTGACGACATAATTTAGAATTTTCTGTTTCATTATTTTTCTCTATAATTATTTAAGTAGATATATTAGGTTTTTATATATATCTATAAAAAGTAAAATGCATAAAAAAATATTACAAAATAAAACACATTATAAAAAAGCTACCGGCTAGGGCCCCATAGAGAGAAACCTCCTGACAATTATTATTTTTATTTTTAAGGTATGTATGTGTGCCTAATAGCTTGAATTAAAGTTAACAAATACTTTTAATCCTTAACGGGGTAGACAGAGCCTAGGACCTTCAGATTCAAGCCACTTTTAACACTAAAAGTGGCTTGAAAAGTGGTGTGGAAGTAAGCGTAAAAGTTCAAAAACTGAATCATAGTAGATGGGTTGCTACTTTGCTAGCCACTACTATTCGAGCTTTTACAATCTGCACGGGAAGTATCTCGTACATTTATGCTTTTTTTTCTCAGACCAGCAAGAAAGAAAGGTAACTTTGTCAAAAGAAGATTATATAGATTTTATACTCCGCGTTGTGATTGTACTTCGACAATGTTTTCTTTATATAACTAAACTCAATTTGATAATGACCGCCTCAAAAAAACGTTCTACGGGGTAATTTCATCATGCGATGTATTCGTATCAATTCATATAAAAACAGTTAAAAATACGTAAATATAATATATTTCTAAAATAAAAATTGGGGCGATGGGCCTATTACTTAAGTGATAAAAGAGTATAAATTAAAAAAGTGTCTGTTCACCGGGAATATATACTGGACGGATTCGAATGTTCTTTTTTTTCTTGTAAAGCTGTTAAGTCTGGGCAACATATGGAGTATAATTGATTTTGGAAAATGGAACACCTGATTCAGAACCATAATGGTCCAGCTAAACTATAAAAAATATAGTAATGACGCCTTAGCAAAAGTTGTGTAGCCTAGCATTTTTTGTTGAGGTATACAATCGAAGATATGGAACACCTGATGCAGATATACCGGAGTCATAAAGAACACGCGAACGAAGTCGCGGGCATCAGGTACTCCAGCTAGTCTATTTATGTATTATTTTGTCAGCATTGTCCACTTGAAAAAAAGTATTTATTTGTTTCACAAAATCTATACTAGATGGCGCTGTTAAAAATTGCAACGCGCTATGGTAATTTTTTGTGTTTAATACATGCACTAGTTTACTGAAAGTAAAGAACATGCCATGCTAGCTATCAAGATAGATAGAAGTAATTTTTGAGATCCTGGCGTTTGAGCTGGGAGCTGGGACATAATCGGTAATTATCAGTATTCTACAATATACACGTTCTGATGCAATGCAAGTGGGGCACAATTTCTATTTTTCTATTTCTCTTCTTATTTATACAATGTCCTTTTTAATTAAGTACAAATATTTTAAGGGGTGATTCAGTCCATCATTTCGAACAACTATTACCAATATATGTATATCGAAATACGAAAAAAAAATTGTCATTTTCCATAGTAATGATATCACATGACTACTTCGATTCGTATGAGATCCTAAATTTTTTTTTTAGTATTTCGATATACATTCATTAGGAAAATTTGTTCAAAATGATGGACTGAACCACCCCTTAAAATATTTGTACTTAATTAAAAAGGACATTGTATAACTAATGGACGTCGGCATCCTGGAAAACCTAGGCGCAGATAGTGACGACCTAGACGCCTACTCGAAGGACTGGCACACGAAGGGACAAAACAGGGATAAATGGAGAGCTGAGAGGAAGGCCTTTGCCCAACAATGGGATCTAATGGGCTCTAAATAATAATGAATAATTGGTCAAGTGCGTGTCGGGCCAAGCGCAGTGTAGGGTTCCGTAGTTGTAAATGCCAACTTTGAGTTCATGCCACTAAAAACGTCTAAAACGTCTGTCTATTGAATTTGTATGAAATTTTCCTTTTCGAGTACATTTTGTAAGTTGATCGCCTATAACTTTTTAATTTGTTAACCCTACTTAGCTCTGAAAGTTTTTCTTTAAACTACATTGCATATACTATAGCTGTGTTTTTTTTCACGTGTCCATATATAACCGTTTAGCAGATAGAGAGGGGGGGGGCACGTGACTTTAACAAAAATGTTCATAAACCTAAATATTTCAGACACGGATATCTAAATCGAAAAATTGTGTTTACTAGCTTACAATATTTTTGAAAGACCTATTTAACGATACCCCATACAATGTGCTTGTAGAGAAAAAAAATATTGACTTCCTCTTTACTTGTATGGCAGCTACCCTAAAAAAAATTTTTTCCATATTTTATTTTACGACTTTTTTGCCATGATTGATATACATATCCATGCCAAATTACAGCTTTCTGGTACTTATAGTATATGAGTAGGACCGCGGATGGACAGACAGACAGACAGACATGGCGAAACTATAAGGGTTCCTTGTTTACTACGGAACCCAAAAAAAGGCGTATGATTCCATTCCACATACCCGGCAAATTTACATCTTAGAATATTATAAGGATACATTCAAGTACATCCTACTCTCATAAACTTTTTTAAAACTTTAATGCTTAGCTGGAATACTAAACTCTAATCTATTAAACAACCAAAATTCCAATGTAGAAACAGAGACTATCAATATACGCAGGGGCATATTTCAGGGAGATGTGTTGAGTCCGCTATGGTTTTGTTTGGCACTCAATCCTCTCTCTAACTTACTCAAAAACAGCGTAAAAGGTTACAAAATCAAATACGAAAATACAAACCATATTTTATCCCATTTAATATACATGGATGACATTAAACTTTTCGGTCAATCACCAGAAGATTTAAACACCTTAGTAGAAATAACAGATAACTTTTCATCTGATATAAATATGAATTTTGGAATAGATAAGTGTAAGATTCAATCAGTACATACAGGGAAAAATAGAAAATAACACGTATATACTACAAAATAAAGAAGAAGTAGAACCATTAGACCAAATAGTAGGATATAAATATTTAGGATACCAACAAAGCCAACAGATACACCATAAAGAAGTAAAAACAAAAATTGACACACTAATTTGAAACTAGACTACACCGTATTCTTAACACGTATCTTAACTCCCGCAACTTGATTAAAGCCATAAATACTTATGCAATATCAATCCTCACTAATTCCTTTGGGATAATAAATTGGTCCCAAACCGACCTTATAAATCTCCAGCGCATCATCAACACACTTATGACTAAGTACCGGAAACACCACCCGCGATCGTGCATACAAAGACTAACGTTACCTAAACATGAAGGAGGCAGAGCATTGATCGACATTCAAAATCTGCATAACAAGCAAATCTCATCACTACGGTCATTCTTCTATCATCATTCACAGCAATCACATCTTCATGCATCAATAATTCAACCAGATAATAAACATACACCTCTTAATCTAAAGGATAGAAACAAACAAAACAAAGAAGTTATAACTACTCCAGCACAAAAAAATTGATACTTGCGTCCGTAAATCCCTCCATGAGAGACATCGCCTCGATTTAACCAATCCGAACGTTGACAAAGTTGCGTCAAACGCCTGGCTTAAACGAGGAGAGTTGTTTCCTGAAACTGAGGGGTTCATAATGGCCATCCAGGACCAAGTTATTGACACAAAAAATTATAGAAAACATATAATCCGTGACACCCAAAATGATTCCTGCCGTCACTGTCATAGTAGTCCTGAAACGATACAGCACATCACTGGCGCCTGTAGATCTATTACGCAGACGGACTATAAACACCGACATGATCAGGTTGCTTCTATTTTACATCAATATCTAGCCGTTAAATACAAACTTATTACGGGAAAAACTGCTTATTATAAATACGTACCTCAAGTAAATCTGGATTCAACCGAATATAAACTGTATTGGGATAGGACTATTTTGACAGATAAAACCGTACACCACAACAGACCAGATATAACGTTATACGATAAGCAAAATCAGACAGTTTACTTGATAGACGTTGCTATTCCTTATACTCACAATCTTACCTCCACCTACACCGAAAAAATTACTAAATATACAGACTTGGCAGTAGAGCTCAAATCACAATGGCGTGTGGATACTGTAAAAACTGTTCCAGTCCTTATTTCATCCACCGGCGTTGTACCAAAATCCTTACACAATAGTTTAAAAATGATAGGCATACACCCACTTACATTTATTCTTATGCAAAAAGCAGTTATATTAAATACTTGCCGCACTGTTCGAAAATTTCTCTCTTCTGACTCTTAAACATCCTTTCTAACTGCTTACGTTTGGCCACAAGCCCGCGTAAACAGAAAATACCCCAAAACCATCTCTGGGAGCAAATATATAAATAATAATAATATTTCTATTGCCCTAGATAACGAAGGTTCTGAGCGACAGAAAAGAATAGCAGCATGCGAAAGTGACACTGGATACTGACAAATATAGCCCAATTCTTATTTTAAGTGACCTTTAGTTAAGCAGTTAACTAATATAGGCTGTAAAGATGAAGACGACTGTCTGAAATCGTATTGAGAAAGAAAAATACTATCAGATTTCGAATTTACCCATTCGAAATAAGGGTAAGATGGGGTATCTTACCTTTATTTCGAATGAGGCAGCAGTAAAATATGAAGGCATATTGAGCGGGAAGATGGAAAAAAACCGGTCAAGTGTGAGTCGGACTCGCGCACGTAGGTTTCCGTACCATTTTCTATAAAAATCTGATTTGTTGTATGGGTTGGCAATAGAAAGAGTGTCTAGGTTCTACTATCGCGGTTCATGAGATCAGCCTCGTGACGGACAGACGGACAGCGGAGTCTTAGTAATAGGGTCCCGTTTTTACCCTTTAGGTACGGATAAGTGAGGCTGGTTTCACAGCACTGCAGGACGCGCTCGTAGCGACAGTTCGGTACGATTTACCAGGTGGGTTGTACGAACTCTACCCGGAGCGTGTTCCGTACGAATAAACGTAGCGCCTCACCTTTGCCTCCTCTTCAGGAGCCTGTACGGGCGAGCCATACGCATCGCCCGCACAGCTGTGAAACCAGCCTGATTAATAAGTTGCTAGCCAAACTCGCTCATCATCAATCTTGCCCATTCTCTCAATCGGCCTTTACGATCTCTGATGAAATTTTTCTTTTCTCTCAGACCGACATATAAGAATCCCAGCCATCGTTGGCTGTAAACGCCTCAAGACTTTATTAATTCATCTGAGCGGACGATCACTTCACCGAGATAATGGTTGATATATAATGATTATCGTTTTATTAAACGTGAGTCATCCTAAATCATGTCTGGGCTTTTTTGCGTCCAGTTTGATGACCTAGAAGCGCAACTGAGGCACGGAAACTAAACTAAATCAGAAATACAAAAACATAAACGGATCTCTATAAATGTCTTTCTAGTATTTATTAGGTTGATTGAATACATTTTGGTTACAACAGAGAACGATATCAGATAATGAAACGTAAAAGAATTAAGACAACCTTTTGTCGATTTAGATGAATTGATTTCTAGTTTCAACTCATACCTTCGATATATCACTACTCAACCTCCGTGTTTCAATTAAAACATTTCATTGTAAGAAGTCGACTAGAGAATATTTCTACTTTTCTATTGGATTTCGAATATAAACCTAACCAATACATAAGATAACACTCTATTCAATAAGTTTTTTTCGCGAAAACACTTTACTACTTAATAGTATTGCATATTACTTATTAACCATTTAGTAGGTATTTGCTATCTTTAAGTTTAAAATTGGTGAATATGTATTTTTATTTATACATGATTATTGTTTGTCTCAAAATAGTCATATGTCATAACAGTTACTCGATGCAGAAATATTTGTACGGCCGGTATTTTCGGCCAACCGTTAGTCGTCGAAGTATAATTTTTGAACTGATCAATTAAAATGGTTTTGTGTTAAACACAGTTTATGGAACAAAGTTATTTTACATAATTATGGTGAGCTCATACTAACTTAAGTCACTAAATATTCTATAGTAGATGTTAAAAGGAAGCATAAGAATTCAACAGGCACGACCGACCCCAGTGCATTTCAAATAAAAATGCCATTATTTAATAAACCGTATCTCTGGCCGTCAATTAGACTCATTCTAGAGAGAGGCACCAATCCCGGAGATAACGCCTGCTCCTTTTATTAATCATGTGGTTAAAACTAATTAATTTATTCGGTGCATTCGTATCTGCGTTATCGAGATATGAAGATAAAGAAGCACGCTCACTGCGGACATTCGTAATGATTTACTTTACCTTTGTAATTTTTTTAAGATTCGTTCTAGAGAAAGACACTAATTCGAGATATGATACCTGATTCTTCTATTCATCATGTGGCGAATACTATATCTAAAAAAAATCGATGCATTTGTAATACCCTCATCGAGATATGAAGTTAAAAGGATAAAATAAATACGTAGGCAACGTATTTTTTGTAGATTAATTCTAGAGAAAGACACCATTTTGAGATATAATTCCTGATCCTTGTATTGATCAAGTGTTGAATACTATATGATATATTTTGTTCGGTGCATTTGTAATACCCTCATCGAGATATGAAGTTAAAAAAAGCGAACCCACTAAATACATTTTTCTTCTCTTGGTTTTGGTCTGGAAGACTTCTTGGCTCATATTTTATTTAACTTTATTATATGATATTTTGATTGGCGGAAGACCGTTCTATTACAATCCTTATCGACAGCTTAGCTAATAATAGTAATGCTTTTAAAACTAACAAGTTTGCAGATTTCTGCATGCTACGTATTGATGTTAACCTTATAGGTAGGTAAGCGCACACGCAAAAGATGGTAATTTTTTGAATTTTTATATACTTACATGCTATCACGTTTTAATCCCTAATAGGATAGACAGAGCATTTTGGGTTTAGCGATTCTAAGCTGATAGAGCCCAGGGCTGCAAGAAACGAAGCCCACATTTTTTTTCTCCCACACTAAATGAAAAAACAAATTCACGACTTATTATCCTGTCGCCGTTATTTGTACTTAAGCAAACAGGACTTTCCGATAAAACCGAATCACAGCAGAAATTACGCATTTCGTCAACGTATTTGTGACGTTCCAGTAAATGTTCTAAATCAGTTTGCACCTTTACAATGCACTCGTGGGAAAATTCTGTGTTATCGCTCTGCCTTAAATCTTAATCCACAAAAACTCGATTATTCATTCGAATTTATCAATTATTTTGCATTTTAATTAGTATTCAACTTATTACATAAAGAAACATGATGAAAAGTAAACCTATAAGGTCCATCTACTTCAAAAGTATAATGGTGTGCGTGAAGTTGGAAATAGAAAAAAAAATGTGGCTTATATAAGATATTTGATATACCTAATTCATTGTTTTCATATATTTTTCACCAGCCCGTGGCCCGTGGCAGGTTTGTCCCATATCTAGGCAAAAGCCTCTCCTTTATTCCTCCATTCGTGCCTGTCCTGTCGCTACTGCCATCTGCCGTTTAGTTAAAAAAATTGTCAAAGAAGGAGCTCTAAACTCTCATTCTACCAAATCTTCATTTGAGGACCTCTGTGGCCGGTTCCGCTTTATTGTACTTTTATTTATTCATACAGCTATTGATTTCTTAATCAAAAATTGGTACATTCAAGCTTAGCTAAAAAAAGAAAAATATATGAACAATCACACAGATTGAGCTTGCCCCAAAGTAAGTTCGAGATTTGTGTTATGGGATACTAACTAAAAGATATCATATTTTATAACAAATACATTTATAGATAGACATCCAAGACCCAGGACAATTTGAAAAAGACCATTTTTCAACTTGCCCTGACCGGGGATCGCACTCGGGGCCTTTGGGTGGCGGACTAGCATGGTGAACACTACGCCACGGAGATCGTAGCTAATCGATAACATCAAATAATCTGCGCAGGACCCAGTAACAATGGCCATAGCCCTTTGCCTAGGAAATAGCTGGTGCATAAAAGATGCAACTGGTCCGGTCGACATTGCTGCTTATAAATTAAAAGTTGGACATACTGCTAGTGGAAGAGACATTGAAAAGAGTGTTTAGTATCTTTTCAACACACTTGCTCATAAAGTGGCTCTATGGTCACCGCAATTAGGCGCATAATGACACCCATAATCAAACTGTGACTTTTTCATTGCTATAACTCACTAGTGAGTTATAGATTTTTTTAAAATTTTTTGCCTGAGGCTATGATCGTGTTCAATAGAACAAACAAATGAATGTTCCTATTGCTTGCTCATTTCATGCTTCTTCTTTTTCAAATAGATAATTTTAACTCGTACGTGTTTAATAAATAAAACTTTCACTCAAATATAACTATTTTGTACGTGGCAGAACAGGCGCAAATCCTATGCGCGGAAAATAAAAAAAACCTCATCCCTTTAGTCTGTGGCCGATCGCAATGCGCGCGCATACGAAAACTGATTATTGTGATTAATTTTTCCCGCCGTATCGAAACGAAACATTTTTCACAACTCGTTTTCACTGTTGAAATTATAGTTATTTATTAATTAAAATGTCTACAAGTACTAGTTACGAAGAAAATGATTTATGTTGTTCACCGCCCGATATAAGATGTGAAGCCCTTAACGTTATAGAAAGTTTACTATCTGAAAACTCCAAGGAAAAATATCTATTAGCGTACCAAAATTTCCATAAATGGCAAAACAGCAAGAATACGCATTCTTTTTCAGAGAATGTGTTCATGGCGTACTTTAAAGAATTATCTTCTAAGTACAAACCTAGCTTTTTGTGGTGTTTTTATCCAATGTTAAAAAGTACAGCCCGAACAAAGAATGGAGTGGACTTAAAAACAAAATTAGAGTGCCTACTAATTTGTCAGCTTATCTAAAGAGACTATCCGATGGATTTAGAAGCAAGAAATCAAAGGTTTTATTGTCTGACGATATTAAAAATTTATAAAAGATTCTTACTGACGAAACACCAAGTACATCCAATGATTGGATTTCACCTACCTACACGAATAATGAGCCATCTCAAATTACAATAGAACATGAAGTATTTCAATAAATAATCTATCTTCTGATGAGATCGCTATGCCATCAAAAACAGTTAATAATAATTTTACTAACTGCACATTTACTAATTGTTTCTCTAAATAAACTTTTTATCCACTAAATAAAATGAGTTTTTATTGTTATTTTATTTACAAGTGTGTTGAAAAACGTCGTATGATACACGTGTGTATTGGTGATTACCGTCCTTGGCTCTCTTAAGACCCTCGCCTACGGCTCGCGTCTCAATAGCGCCTCGGCGGTAATCACCAATGTTACACACTAGTACCATAATAAAACCTTGTACTATTATAAAACCTTTTTCTTGCTCCTTACTGTAGCCCACTCTAAGTGAAGATGGAACGTTTTTTTTTTTATTAACATTTGTAAATGTTTCATCTCCACTAGAGTGGAAGACCTAGTATGATCAAGTTTGATCAAACTTAATCAAACTAGGTCCATTCATTTGGCATAATGACACTGACTGACACACAAATCAACATCAAACTTATTATGATCTCTCTTTTTGTGATTAACTATTTCATAATAATCACGAGATTTTCTTCTCCACTTCGCACTGTTTTCGGTAGGAATCGCAATCTCTGAAAAATTAAAATATAAATACGTACTTTGTAAACAAACATGCATCACATTAGGGCGGCAAAAACTCATCACGATTTTGTCTTCTTTTTCCACCTTCTCGCCGATCATCACGCTTAAAGTGGCCTTTGAGTCTTTCCTCCCTGGACTCTGTCTGCTTAGAAGACCCATCAACATCACTATCATCTTAGCCGCATAACGCCCACTGCTGGACATAAGCCTCTCCCAAAGATTTCCAAAATGACCGATAAGAACGGCCTGCATTCAGCGCTTTCCAGCGACCTTGGTCAGGTCATCTGACCACCTTGTGGGTGGGTATCCTAAGTTTCGAAAAGACCCAAAATGCGCTATCTGTTCCATTAGGGATAATGACTTGATGCTAAGTAGGTATGTATGTATGTAAACATGCATTTATAGCTATTATTACTATTACGGGACTTACCGCGATTAATATCACCATCAGTGTTGTGTATAAGGACTTACGCAACAAACGACGAAGAAAGAGGGTAGACCGATATGGTTACCCTTGACAGCTGAACATCCACTGCAGTTTCTCAGCCGGCCAGCGATGATGGCAGAAGGGCGGTCGAAATATCTGGCAAAAAAGATATTAATCGCGGTAATAGTCGTAATTGTAACCGCGACATTCTAAAATCATGCATTTATAGCAATTTCTGATCTAAGATATCTGTTCTATCTATATTCCTGGCAATCATTTCTTATTTCCCATATTCGGTGTGGTCGACTTGTACCATTTGGAACGTCGTTGCTCCATCTCCTAACGTGTTACTATGAATGCATTGACTGACAATGTGGTGTTATTTATTGCTTATTGATTGCTAGGTCGAACTTGTTTTAGCGAAGTTCTAGCTAAGATGGCTATTATGCAAAAATTACGTTGTTTAGGGAAATCTTATTTGGGTATATAGGTACTAGGTACTTAAAGACGTTCGAATACACCTATCTTATTAACGTATTTTTATTTTGAAGTGCAACCAATAGTTTTATTAGTTCCTTTTTTCGTATTTTGAATTATATAAGATCTCACAAAATATACTGAAACTATATTTAGTCCAAGATATTGAACAGTTTCCCCAAGGAACACATATCGAAATATGAAAAGTGATTTTTGGCCTCCCATACAAGTTGACCGATCAGCTGAGCTGAGTTTGTATGGAAAGCCAAAATTGTTTTTCATATTTCGACATATGTTCCTTGGAAAAAGTTATTCACTATCACGGACTGAATTCATCCTTAAAATAGTTTTAGTATATTTGTTAGATCTTATTTTAGAGTTAGATTATTATTTTTTTGTATCCATTTTTTTATTCGAAAACTTTGTATTTTAACTTATAATTCGTATATCATGAGCCACATAATAAGTAAAAAGTTTAAATTGGTCAAATAAAATAAATTAATCAAAGTGGAACAAGTTTTTTAGACGCCTATTTCAAATTAACATACAAAGTACAGTCAATATTTATTGATCTTCAAACATGTAATTGCATTTTTAGAGAAACAAAACATACGTGCATCGAAGATTAAAGCCCCGCTGAATGAGATAATTGCTTTATTCATATCCATTACGGTTTTTCTACATTATATTTTTAGATCTAGCCAATTAAATCAGCAAGGGTCGACATAACGTTTCTAGATATCGTAATAAGGTGACCGTTGTACATAAATAGTAGAAGCAGGCATTCAGGTTGCCTGTATGGACTGTTTGTATCTACAGGAGCCAGAATTATAATAAAGATCGTCCTAGTAGTAACCGGCCAGCTCTTTCTGTCCATGTCGTAAGAAGCGACTAAATTATTAAGTACAAATATCAGCAGAGCCAGCTGGCTCCTCAATTAAGGCCTTTGAGCATTGCCCTTTAACCGATTTCAAATGGCAGTAATTGTAGTAATAGGCGATGCGATTAGCGACCTATCTTTTCTACCTTCTCACCCGCCATCACGCTAAAAGTGGCCTTTGTTTCTAAATCGCCAACAAATGAAGCTTTTCAAGCCACACATGGGGATGTCTTGTATCCATAGGGAACTTGGCTAATCAACCCTATTCCGAGCATCGATTCCCTTCTAGATATGAATAGTCCACCGCTGGAACGCGGAACGTCCGCGTGCCTCCATTTATCTACTTTATTGCAATAAATTAAATAGTGAATCCATTTGAGATGCGAAGATAAGCTATTGCCCTCTAACAATGTAATCTTTTTACCATAAATAGCATGATTGGAGATTTGCATTTGAGTAAGGGCTGCGTCAGTAGCCGAGGTAATTGTGTAGATGTTAGGTCTGTATTCCAATAGTAATAGAAATAGTTAACTTTAGCTTATTTAGAAATTAATTAAGCATCTTCTCAGAGCAGTGAGCCATGTGTTTTTTGGCATAGATACTGACCAGTCTATCTCTTCTTGTGTCGTAAGAGGCGACTTAAGGACTATGCTAAACTTCTTAAGCATCAGCTGCATTATCATCATCATCATCTCTTTCTCGAGAGGTCTCATTGATATGTATAAGCTGTGTTTAGCTTGTATTTCCTAAGTCACATTCTACGACATCCACGGAAAGACGTGGCTCTATTTTACTCTGCCGGAAACCACGGCTTCAAAATATCGACCTGAAATGCAACAATTCGAGGAGAGGGGTTCTAAGAATGGCCCGAAGTAAGTTCGACAGTCTAGCAGTCGGAACGCTCTAAAAACATTTAATACGCAACGTCGGAGGTCTGGTTAGATACATCCGTAAGCTGACTAGGAGTTGTTCAGTTTCCTGCCGATAGTAAATTCGTTTAGTTTATGTTATTAGCACATCAGTGAACGTGCATCTGGGCTTCATCTCCATGGATTGTAAGCCTTATTGCCAGTTAATTGTGCTATCTTAGCTATTTCATTGTGCTGTTCCTTTTGCGTTTAAAGATTTTAAGAGCCATCTCCTTTAATGGGCTATTAAGGTCCTGATGCCAAGCCACTTGCTTCCACCGGGTGCATCCTGGTTTTTATAGTGCTTACATTAATTCTTGATCAATGCTCGTTCTAAGGTTTAGTGCGCAATTTGCATAGCTCTTGGGAGTAGGTAATCGATGTTTCTGTAGCTAGAAGACTAGTTCGCATTTCGGCAAGTAAGGGTGAATGGACAAATTATGTCTTTATACAAAGAAAAACGTTCAAATAGACCAAAATTTACAAACATCAAATCAAATATCGAATAGCAAATGATAAATTTTAATAAAATTGTATTGATAATATAATTTGACAATTCGTAAACAAAGGTCTTTCCTTACAAGAACTGAAGTTCCACTAGTTTATACTACTAGTTTAGTTTAGACTATTGGTCAAATTTTAATTTGCACAAATTGCGGCAAAAGGCTCTGGGAATAGTGCGTAGAGAATTTTTGAGACTTACCCTAATTGCGAATTCAAAAAAGCAGTTCTCTTAAGATTCACTGCTAGTCGTGTATTGGACCGGTGAAGATTTGGTCGTTTTGCGAATTGGACGATTTGCAACAGCACTCCGGTAGTTATCGATTGGTTCTACCGTGGGTGGCTTGTCGCCCTCCGGTGTTGTGTTGCAAACTTGTGAGGCTCGATGCGAGATGAATTTATTACATGTGATAGTACCTTTTACGGTTTATCTGTCGTTAAATATGGTTTATGGAGATTTGTAAACATGTTTCGTTCTAGAAGAACATATTACTTCATTTTGACGTTTAATGTATCTTAACTAATGAATATTTCATCGAATATTTTCCGATCTGGAAAATGACCTTTATCTTTCTGTGTCTCGTGTCACTACTGTTTTTCCAATAGGTCGTTGATTTAAGACAGGTTGTTATTTTTTAAGCTTTTTCTTCTTTACTTCGAATGGTTTTTGGAATCTTTGTACACATACATACATACATAACATAACGCCGGTTTTCCACAGGACTAGGCAGAGACTATGGATCTCCACTTGCTACGATCCTGACAGACCTCTTTCGCTTCATCTTCACTCATCAATCACTCTCTTCAAAAGGTTGCCTTTACTAAGTCCGTAAGCTTATCATCTTTGGAGAAGAAAAGCCCTAAAAAGCAGGAAAGCCCTTCCAGGCTCTGAAACAGTACAACTAAGGTTGCAAACAAAAACGCGCTAAGAGAAGGAATTTATTTCACGATTGTGCGAGATGAATGGTAATGTTTTTCGAGTATATGTATATTTCTTTGGCACAGTCTGCAGCCTTAACAGTTCAATGAATTAACAGAATTATTATAAGTATTAACTTGAGAGGTATCGCCAGCTTCATTTTGATTCTAAAAGTGACACTGAATATACATATCATTAGTTTGTAAAAAAAACAACAGAGAATTTTGGCGCCAAAATATGACTTTAATCTTTATTATTCAGAACCTATCGAGTAGGGTGTCAAAATAAAGGATTTTATAAAATAATTACAAATATAATATAGATACAACTTATAGGTATATGTTTAAATGTAATTTGGATCGAGAAATGGTAAAAACCAACACATTACCTCGTTCATGCGAGTGTATTCTTTGCATTTTAGTCATCTGCTATTATATCTATGACGCAGTCGATTTTTTTTTAAATTACTTACTTGTCTTAGGTTTCCGAGAAGCCGGCTTCCTCTACGCCCTGACCGCAGCTGGGGTGGCCCACGCAATAGCCCGGGCCTGCGCCCAGGGCCGTCTCCTCTCCTGCGGCTGCGACCCCCTAGGCTACCGAGCCTCCCACGACCCCCGGGGAAGAGCGAGACCCAACAAATGGGACTGGAGCGGCTGTTCCCATAACCTGGCCTATGGGATCGAGTTTTCTAGAAAATTCCTGGACGTGAGAGATAAGGTGGACGATCTTCAGTCGAAGATTAATGTGCACAACAATAATGCTGGTAGATCGGTGAGTACATTTGTTCTTTTACTTCGTCCTTAAGGATAAAGAATATGAATATTGTCACGAGAGTGGGTTGGGGATAGGAAAGGAAACACCAATCCTATGGAATAGTGCCTTTATTTACAACTCTAGGGTACTCACAGTTGTCACAGGTACGTACGCGGGAATGTCACTGTACTGTCACACACACAGAAACGTCACTGCACTGTCTTGCGCGTGGAAACGTCACTGCACTGTCACGCGCGGTAATGTCACTGCACTGTCACACGCGTAAACGTCACTGCACTGTCACGCGCGGAAACGTCTCTCGCGCGTATTTACTGCACTAAACACTTCACTTCACTCACTATTTCACTTTACTTTTTACTCACTACTTCCACTTTTACTTTTCTTCCTTTTTTCTTCTTCCTTCTTCCTTCTTCGGATTTTACTTTCAAACTAAAACTGGCGTAGGCCGCGCCTTGTTCTGCTTATATACCCCTCGGATGCGAACAATATCGCATCAAAGTTCTAAACTTAAGTCATAAATTTTCTTTTGTCTTCTTTTATTTCTGGCCCGTATTTTCATTCCAATTTAATCTAGAGTTATCTAGAAACTTCTTACAAAACTTCAAAAACACTATTCGTGACTGTGATTTGAACCTGGGGTCTATGGATTCACAGTCCAACACCAAGACCGCTAGGCCAATCGTGTGCTGACGTGAGTGACGAAATTTCCCTTTAGATGAATTCTTGTAGTTTGAATTTGTGACGTTGACAATTTGACATTGTCATTATCACTTATCATCCTACGCGACACTGCCCCCTCTCGAGACATGATCGTCCCGATCATTATTGCTTCCATGATAACGTGCCAATCGATCCACATGAACTATTTTGAGAGGACTGCGAGTATTACGCTGAATTCGGTAGGTCACGTCGTTAATTCTGGTGATAATTTTGTAAGGTCCTTCCCAACTTGGTTGTAGCTTTGGAGATTTCCCTTTTCTCCTCACCGGATTATGAAGCCAAACCAGTGTTCCTTCCTCGAAGCTGAGGCCATTAGCTCTTCGATCGTAACGAGTCTTCATCCGTTCACTAGCTTTAAGCCCAGCCTCTCTAATCTGCTCATAGACGTCAACCATCTTAATCCGAAGGTCATTAGCGTAGTCGGTTATTCCTTTTGGGGTATCTGGTGGACAACTTGATAACAAATCAGCTGGCAATTTCAATTCTCTTCCGAAATTGGCATATGCTGGAGTAACTGTAGTGGTCTCATGCACCGCAGTCCTATAAGATAAGAGGAATAGTGCAATATACTCGTCCCAGTTTTTTTGATGGCTTTCTACCACTTTTGCCAGATGCCGTTCCAATGTTTGGTTAAACCTCTCAACCATTCCATCTGACTGCGGGTGATACGGCGTCGTCCGAGTCTTATGGATTCCCATGATTTCACAGACTTCTCGGAATACTTGTGATTTAAAGTTTCGACCCTGATCACTGTGCATCTCCAATGGCACACCAAATCTACAGAATACTTCGTTCACAAGCTTTGTCGCTACGGTGGTAGCCTCCTGATTAGGTAGTGCAAATGCTTCAGGCCATTTCGTGAAGTAGTCCATAACTACCAAAATGTACCGGTTGCCAGCATTCGTAATTGGAAACGGTCCGGCTATGTCAAGAGCTACTCGTTCCCAAGGAGCTCCAACATTATACAACCTCATGGCTCCTCTGCTTCTAGTCTGTGGTCCCTTAACTGCCGCACAACTCTGACATTTACGGCACCAGTCTTCTACATCATCTCGGCAGTGTAACCAGTAGAAACGTTCTTTAATTTTTGTGAGAGTTCTTCTTATCCCCAGGTGTCCGCCGGAAGTACCATCATGAAAAGTTTTTAAAATCTCCCTTATCTTCTCTCTGGGGACGACCAATTGTAGATGGCAATCTTTACCTTGAGTACTTTCCCATTTTCGGTAGAGTAATCCATCATGTAACACCAGGCTGTCCCATTGCGCCCAAAGACTCTTTGTAGCCGTACTGTATTTGGCCACTTCTGACCATTTTGGTTTAGTTCCACTTCTTAGCCAGTTCAATAGTGGTTGAAAATCTTTATCATCTTCCTGAGCCTTTTTCATAGCGTCGTCAGTCCAATTTTCATCTATGGAATCAGTACGGATTAACCGGATGTTTACTTTTTCCTTCTCTTCCTGCCGATTGCAATGCTTGCAGTCCTCCAGGCAAGGTCTTCGAGACAGAGCATCCGCATTGCCATGACTCTTCCCTCCTCGATGTTCAATTTCAAACTCAAACTCTTGGAGTAGCTCAATCCACCTGGCTACCTGCCCTTCAGGATTTTTGAATTCCAATAACCATTTTAATGCAGCGTGATCAGTCCTTATCAGAAATTTGCGACCAAGCAAATATTTCTTAAAATGTTGCAATGTCTTGACCACAGCCAACAATTCTCTGCGAGTTACGCAGTAATTTCTCTCTGGCCTTGAAAGAGATTTGCTGAAGTAGGCGATTACTACTTCCTGATCTCCTCTCTGTTGAGATAGAACACCTCCAATTCCGGTGTTACTTGCGTCAGCGTCCACAATAAACTTGCCTTCCATGTCAGGATATCCGAGGATAGGGGTTTCACATAGACGCATTTTAAGGTCCTGAAAAGCTTGCTCACAATCTTCATCCCAAGAAAATGCTCGTTTCTCTTCAGTCAACCGATGTAAAGGCTTAGCGATATCGGAAAACCCTTTTACGAATCTTCTATAGTAAGAGCATAGACCCAAGAATGCTCGCACCTGTGTCTTATTTGTTGGCGTTGGCCAATCTTTTACTGCACTTATTTTAGATGGGTCAGTTGCAATACCCTGTTCCGAAATAACGTGTCCCAAGTAGTTGACCTGACGTTGGAAAAATGAACATTTCTTTGGACTTAGCTTCAAATTTGCACTCTGTAGTCTTGAAAACACACTTTCAAGCTTCTTGAGATGATCATCAAAATCTCTCCCCATTATAATGATGTCATCTAAATAGACTAAACAGGTTTCTCCTAGCATACCTGCTAGCACATGTTGCATCAACCTTTCAAATGTTGCTGGCGCGTTACATAGTCCAAATGGCATAGTTTTGAACTGCCATAAACCCTTGCCGGTTGAAAACGCAGTCTTCTCTTTATCCTTAGGATCCAAATCTACTTGCCAATACCCACTTTTTAAATCAAGAGTAGAGAACCAAGTCATGCCACAAAGTGAATCCAAAGTGTCATTGATTCTTGGAAGTGGGTAACTGTCCTTTTTAGTTACATCGTTCAATCGCCGATAGTCTACACAGAACCTAGTCGATCCATCCTTCTTCTTTACTAACACAATCGGAGAGCACCATGGGCTTGATGAAGGTTCTATCACGCCGTTCTTCTTCATCTCTTGGATCATGTCCTCAACTTCCTGCTCACGGGCAAAAGGAACAGGCCTTGGTCTCTGCCGAATAGGTGTTGTATCCCCGGTATCAATTTTATGTTTTACCAAATCGGTTCTGCCAATATCTCCATCATTTTTAGAGAATAAATTGCTATATTTCAACAAGAAGTTCCTTGCTTTTATTAATTGCAATTTAGTAAGATTACCCTTGCAACCCTCCAGAAGCCTTGTGACATTTTCTTCCTGATTCGTAATTTTCCGCTTTTGCCCCTTTTCACACTTCCTCAACCAGGCTACTTCATCACAGTTTCCGACAATCGTTCCCTTTCGCAGTGTTTGCTCCACATCATGAGGATTCAGAACAGGTACCAACGCAACTTGGCCACTTCCAACTAAGGTTCTAGCCGGAATCCATGATGCGTCTGAGATTCCTCCCTCTATAATTGCACATCTCCGCGGTCCGCTTCCATTATTAGGCGGTAGCATAACAGGGACCGTCGTTTGGAATCTAGGACTAAGGACAGTGTCTCTCAAACATAACACCTTACCAAAATTTCCTCCTTTCATCGGAATTTCATCTTTGCCATGTTTTAGAACACCATTTTTCAAGTCAATATTGCACTGATGATTTTGTAGAAAGTCCAAACCAATAATGCAATCGTCGGAGATGCCTGCGACAACCACTCTTTGCCAATAAAGTGTTGCCCCGATCTTAATGGCTACAATTTTTTCTCCTTCAGATGGGATTCGTTGGCCGGTAGCAGTAGTTAACGTGATATTTTTATTCGCTTGAATATACCGACCTCCAATGTCCTTAAGTCTGTGGTTGCTAATGACTGTCCGTGAAGCTCCAGTGTCTAATGTCAACTGGCAAGGTTTCCCATTGACTAAACCGTCTATCACTAGAGTATTTCCGTCGTTAGTCTGCTTCACAAGAATTTCTGGGGCTTTACTACTACCGGCCAGCGCCCACCCCACAGCCCTGGCCTTCTTTAGTTTTCCTGTGACTGCTCCGACGTCGAAACCGCTGCATCCACTTGACGTCGGAAAGTTGTACGTTCACGCTTCGGGCAAGTGCTTCGAATATGACCCCGCTCTCCACACTCATAGCACATCGGGTTGTAGGGTCGTCGTCTACTGTTTTCTGTGACTACAACCTCTCGAAGCCTTAAAGCTCGTGAGTCATGACGAACCGCTTCTACTTCCAAAGCGTGAGCCACTGCTTCTTTCAAGGTGGTGTGGTGATCCAGTCGTACAGCCGCCCTGACTTCGGGATCCCGTATCCCATCAATAAAAACCTGCAAGAGCATCTCCTCCACGACAGATGGTGATGAATGATATGCCTTGCGGACCAGTCTTTCTACTTCCACGGACCACTGTTGTAAGGTCTCGCTAGCCCGCTGACAACGATCTTTGAGTTGCGCCCTGTATACATGCTCCAGGTGGCTGTCACCGTATCTGGCTTCCAGAGCGCCTATGAGTTCGTCGTAGGTGACCTCTTTCTTCCCAGCACCGAGTGCTTCCAATACGGACAGAGCGTCATCTCGAAGTGCCAGGGTCAATGCAGACTGCGCCTCCTGCTCATCCCAATGGCTGGCTTTTTTAACTGTCTCCAACTGCAATTTAAAAGCAGCCCAAGAGGATTTTCCGTCGTAGGGTGGCACCTTTAAATTTTTGGTAAAAGGAGCGACCACAGAGCTAGTGACAGGGCCAGACTCTTTGAGAAGTTTAACTTCCTTACCAAGCTGTTGAAGCGTCCCTTTTACCTCAGCAACTTCCTCTTTTACTTCTGTAACTTCCTCCTTTACTTCTGCAACTTCCTTCTCGAAGTCATCCATCCGGGCTGTGTTGGCCCGAACCGCGGCCAAAACATCTTTGGAAAAGAACTGAAGTTGCTCCTCCTGACGGCGTGCTTGCTCTTCCTGCAGCGCCCGTATTTGCTCCTCCTGGCGGCGTGCTTGCTCCTCCTGCAGCGCCCGTATTTGCTCCTCCTGGCGGCGTGCTTGCTCCTCCTGGCGGCGTGCTTGCTCCTCCTGCAGCGCCCGTATTTGCTCCTCCTGGCGGCGTGCTTGCTCCTCCTGGCGGCGTGCTTGCTCCTCCTGGCGGTGTGCTTGCTCCTCCTGGCGGCGTGCTTGCTCCTCCTGCAGCGCCCGTATTTGCTCCTCCTGGCGGCGTGCTTGCTCCTCCTCATTTCTAGGCACGATCGGCATCTTTCCTATCCCACTTCTGACACCAATTGTCACGAGAGTGGGTTGGGGATAGGAAAGGAAACACCAATCCTATGGAATAGTGCCTTTATTTACAACTCTAGGGTACTCACAGTTGTCTCAGGTACGTACGCGGGAATGTCACTGTACTGTCACACACACAGAAACGTCACTGCACTGTCTTGCGCGTGGAAACGTCACTGCACTGTCACGCGCGGTAATGTCACTGCACTGTCACACGCGTAAACGTCACTGCACTGTCACGCGCGGAAACGTCTCTCGCGCGTATTTACTGCACTAAACACTTCACTTCACTCACTATTTCACTTTACTTTTTACTCACTACTTCCACTTTTACTTTTCTTCCTTTTTTCTTCTTCCTTCTTCCTTCTTCGGATTTTACTTTCAAACTAAAACTGGCGTAGGCCGCGCCTTGTTCTGCTTATATACCCCTCGGATGCGAACAATATCGCATCAAAGTTCTAAACTTAAGTCATAAATTTTCTTTTGTCTTCTTTTATTTCTGGCCCGTATTTTCATTCCAATTTAATCTAGAGTTATCTAGAAACTTCTTACAAAACTTCAAAAACACTATTCGTGACTGTGATTTGAACCTGGGGTCTATGGATTCACAGTCCAACACCAAGACCGCTAGGCCAATCGTGTGCTGACGTGAGTGACGAAATTTCCCTTTAGATGAATTCTTGTAGTTTGAATTTGTGACGTTGACAATTTGACATTGTCATTATCACTTATCATCCTACGCGACAATATATACAACGTGGAATGGACATAACCCGTAATAAATCGATTCGAACCACGGGCTACACCAAACCACTGTAGTATATAATCAAATTAAAATAACAGGCAAAAACTAAAAAAACGACATTTCCAAACGAAAGTGTGCAGCCACAGCAACTTGATCTTTTTTTTTTAAATTTTTGACTGTTATTTTAACTATATTATACTATAGTGATCTAGTATAGCCCGTGGTTCGATTTATTACGGGCATGTTTGTTTCACGTTGCATATAAATGATATGATAATAATACCCAATACTGGAACAATGACGGCTATTAATCATAATAAAAATAAGGAGAAAGATGAGATAGTGTATATATTGTCCATCCAGTCCAAATAACACATTTGCAGTTATAAAATGCATACATAATCTACACTAATCACGTTTTTACCCTTTGCGGATGCGGACTAGAAATACAAACATAGTCTTCTTGAGGTCGTTACTTGGGGTAATACGTTTATTCAAAACCTTTTCCTTGTGCCGAACATTCCATAATATTTGCAATGTGAGTGATATTTGCAGTTTCTCAAACAAGGAATCCTCATTCAGTCTTGATACAAAAATTGCATGGACTGACCTCGCCTATTTAGAATACTCCGAAGAACAAAGTAAAAAGAAAAATAAAAATTTAAAGATACTGAACAATCTTTGAAGTTCAAATAATGCCAGCAAATCAAAAGACACCACTTCTGAAGGGCACTCAAAGTTATTTCATTAGAGAAACACGAGTCACGACGCATAACTCGAATTTGATCTGGCAAGGGGTGCATTCTAATGTTTGGACTGGAATTTTATTGCTTTCATAATCAAATTAGTCGTTGGATTCTTTGCTTTGGTATTTATTGCTACTGCATAATTTGAGGGTGCATTTGGGAATCACTAAACCAAATTATCTTGCTTTAAAGCGAAATGGTAGCAGAAGAGGCGCCCTCAATTAAAATAAATTGTTTATAATTAAATATCGTGATAATTAATTTTTTTATATCCAACAATTTCTAAAAAGACCTTTAAATTATTTAATGAAAAGCCTTTAAGAAAAGTATTTAAATTATTTAATGAAAAACCAAAGTATTATTGATTATCCGTCTAGTTTTAAAATGCGGCTACTTTTGGCGAAAACTCGATATAAAACTAGATGGACTAACGCAATTACTTTCAGAGGTTATTCTTTAAATAAAATAAAGGTCTTTCTAGAGATTATTAGAAGTATTTTTTTTTTATTGGAACAGCAAGAGATTATTGAAACCATATTTACTTTAAAAAAAATAATATTTTAAATGAGGGCGCCACTTCTGCTACCATTTCACCTTAAGTAACTAACACTTGTGTTTGTAATATGAAAAGACAATATGGTTAAGGTATCTAGCCTTTAAAAACACACATGCGAATTATTCTTGATTAAAAAATAAAACACAAGCATACAAATATTAAAAAATTATAGATTTTAATCCCCTAGTTTCAAATACGAAATCAATAAGAGAAATTCTCAGACTTTTCCTAGTAAATCTATAAAAAAATAACACACAAGCATGCAAATATCGAAAAATTATAGATTTTAATCCCCTAGTTTCAAATACGAAATAAATAAGAGAAATTCACAGACTTCTAGTAAATCTATATTAAAAAAAACCGTCCGTCAACCGTAGTTTTCTCACCACCAAATCAACGACTCAATCAACTAACAATAGCTAATTACGCCCTAGTTGTTATTCAAAACAATAATATGACATATACAACACTTATTTTGTCGTAGAAACTTTAATGGTGGTCCTTCACCGGCGTAACTTGACCCGTGGAATGTCGTACAGCCTCAAAAGGATGAAGAAGATCATCGGGATCAGGTTATAGTAGTTGGTTTGAGGGTAAATTACCAAGGTGTCTAAATTGGTCTATTCAAGCGTCAAGGGGCAGTTATTTACTTCAAATTTGAGTGCGGTTTGGGGCGGGGTTCTCCTTAATCACCTATATGGGTGGTCGCCTGTTATGGTACATGACCATAATATGGTATTACACTGCATTCACCGCCTTTCGATCACACCCTGTTTTATATTAAGCTATAAAAGATTTTAAGCTGGCCCGTTTCAATAAAGCGTTTTAAAGGTCTCATTAAATATCAAAAATATTTAAGGATTGGACTTTTTAACTCAAATTATGTTTTTTTATTTATTTAAAAGGTTTATTAGGTGACTTTAAGTATAGGACTTTTGGTAATTAAACGCAGTTATTTTCTCTCTTTTCAACAAAAGACAGCTCGAATATATCTTATATTCAATTTGGAACGTATCAGAAATCTCAAGATTCACTATAAGGGTAGTTTCATGGGTCAAAAATAAATTATTTGGTACTGTAAATAGAATAAAACGTAACCAAATAAAGTCACTTGTCATTGATCATATCCCATTTTAAGGTTATTTTAGATTTATTATTGCGAGCGCTATTTGACACCAAGAAGAAGAGTGCTATTTGAAGCTATGAGACATCATTAGTCTTTACTTCATACAAATCTCAAAGAAAATGTTTGTTTTGACGTTTAGGAAAGTTTAATATCTGATTTAAGTTGTTGGAAACTTTCTTATTAGGGCTGACTGGAACAAAAAAAATCCAGCAATGTTCTAGAGCATGACTGTCTTCCAAAGAAAAGACAACCAATGTCCGGCAAAGAAAAAAAATATAGGGCTAGAACTGACTAGAACTCTGTTGATGTTTCGTTGGTAGGTATATAAAAAAACCAAGCCACTTTGTTCTGAGTAAAACAAAAGATGAGCAACTACTGTTCTTATATGAGTAATACGCTACCTTCAACTAAACTGCATCAATTGTTTCCAGTACAATCAATATCACGCTAAAAGCCCCTATTGGATTTTTCGACCCTGAGATCTGTCGAGAGGCGCAAAACACAAATGCTTTGTCTGCCAATTGAGGATAAAGATGTGATAGTTCATAGTTTCCATAACCTACAACTAGTACCAACTTGTAAGTAGAAAACATCATTTAAAGCCTGACACCTAAATATGTCAGGGGACTGATTTGTTACTGTCCAGTTATTAATCCTGTCCTGACACTACCGAGTAACGAAAGCCAAAATACCGGACCTACCGGCGGGATTACTTCTAATAATTTAATAGGCCTCTTCCGATCCATAATAAACATGTCAAGCACGAGTTTAAATACAAAATAACAATCTAAACTTCGCTGTCATCAACCAAATTATTCAACAAATCACACCTTATGTTTAAGAGGTTAAGGTACACGAATACAATTTAGATGTCATTGATAACATTGTAAAATATATTATATTGGTGTCCGTAACCAAATCTGACGTTAAACCAGCATACCTCGCTTACTTATTAGGGATTTACGATTAAATAGATTTTACATCTGTTTTTTTGTAATACAAACACGACGTAGGAACAAATTATTTAATTTGTTCTTTTATTACGCTTAATTACACGAGAGAAGAGATTTATTAGTTATATTACGAGAAACCATAGAATACCAACTTTGCACAGTTGGTAAAACATACCAAGTCTGCTGTACGCGGGTGCTGTACTGTAAAGTAATTTAATGCGAATAGCAAAATAAATTCAAATTCAAATGTTTATTCAGTTTAGACCTTTACAGGCGCTTTTACACGTCAATAAGTATAATTTACATTACATGAAGTGAACATATTATTACTATTTTTTGAAAAGCTACCTTTGCCTTTCTGGTTTCTTAGTTACATATGTAGGTACTATTCTTAGCGTGCGCGTGCAGCTCCATAACGCAATGTAACGCTACTCGCCCAAAATTACTCTACATGTGTACAGCAGGCTTTACAATCAAAACTATTTACTACTGGCCACAAAACCATAAAACACTACGATTTGATTTTGGAACAATCTCGTTAACGAGAAAAAATAATTGATATTGAATATTCGGTAGCTTTACGCAAAATATTAACTAGGTTCATAATTTACTATTAACACGCTGTTTAGTGAGACATTTTACGACCTGTATAATCTGTGGTCGCCATAAAATGCGACTGGAAACTATAGAATTCATTACTATGTTGCGTTTATGAGGTAATGATACTTAATCATAACGTTTAGATGATTAAAGGCCAAGGTATAAAATTTAAATTATCATTTCCAAATGAGATGGATTCGTGATATAGTTCACTTCACGTATACAGACTGAAGACTTTACTAAATCTATGTAGTTTGCTTTGTTAAAGTAAATAAATATGAGTTTACGTTGAAATACAGAGTTTACGTTACGTGAGCTTCTTCAACTAAAATACTTTACTTTTAATACATTTTTTTTCTTTTTACTATCTAAAGAGCACTCCAAACATCTAAACATGTCATTGTCCCCTGAATTTGGCAAACCATACCTAACCCGGGTAAACTCACCTTGATAGTTAAGATTATTTAATATGCCCTTAATAAGAACGTTATTTACAAAGAGAGAGAACGAAGCCTATTAGACAGTCTGAAGGCATTTTTTACCAGCCATCCAATTCATTCATCCAAATATAGACGGCAGATTTTCATCAAATATTTAATAACCAATTGCCGACGTATCACGGCGTGAAGGTAAATTGGCCAGGTTGGGTCGAGGCCGGTGGTCCTCTAGACCCCACACTTGAGCATTGTTCCGGCTACGCTCCACCATTTTGTTTTGTAGGCACATAATTAACAGCCTCCCAGTGAGATCTTTGTTAGACACGCTCGCTTATAATAACCCCGCGATGATATTTTTATTAATGTCAAAATAAAGTCGGCCGCAGTCACACGGGCGCGTGGCGAATGCGAATCGAACACCTGCCTCGAAAGGAATGCGTGTCGCTGTAAATCTTCGGCGTTGTATTGGAAAATATTTATCTTCCATTTCTCATTTTTATGTCTCTTTTTAGTTGTAAGCCTGCAGCTTTTGTGACGATGTTATTTGATGAAAGTAAAACTTGGAATTAACTTGGGAGTTATTTGATGTAAGTACGAATGCAATGAAAGTTGTTGTACTTATTTATTATTTAAGTTACATAAACATACAAATTATTTTAAAAATGTTGATTTGTTTACTCATACTACATACTATCACGTCTTTATCCCTAATGGGGCAGACAGAGCATTTTGGGTCTTGCGGTTCTATGCAAAGCCCAGGGCCGTTTTGTTTACTCATACCTATATATATCTATAGATGGGGCAAACAAAGAATTTTGGAACTTGCAGCTATAGGCAGGCTAAGCCTAGAGCCGCAAGACTCAAATGAAGTGGCATCGAAGTTAGTGTGATGGTAGGCGAGAATATTTCCGACCATTTCCTCGATCAGCTTCTACGATCTGTTTGGGAAGAAAAGCAGCAGGTACATTCTAAGTTATTATTTTTCCTTCTAATCTAGCATTGAAGTTCAAATAAAAGGAAGAAACATTATAAGGTTCTATCCTTTTTATTCTAGCTATCATATGTTTAATTACTACTTGTTACGTCTTGATTTTAAAGTTTTGAAACGGAAGGTAGCTAACTTTAGAATTATAATTTGCAATTGATAATATCAGGTTTTTAAATAATTAACCTACTTATTTGATTTATCAAGAACACAAACTTCTCCTTAATTTAAATGTTCGCTACGGTGTGAGGAGGTGTTTCTAGCGGGACTATAAAAGAGTCTGAACCCGACCCACACACGAAATTAGGTACCACATTAGAGGGGCAAGGTGATAATTACGTTACAAAAAAAATCGATTCGATGAGTTAATATTTTGTTATATCTCGATGACTGTTCGATATCAGTAATAAAACATACTAGCTTGTAGTTTTTTGCTATCTTTTTATTAATTTGATTAATCGGAAGTTTAAACAATAACAATACCTATTTGTCATGTATGACTAAGTATATTATTTTTCTTCATTATGCAAGGTTGAAATTCAGATCTCCTTCAAAGTTTCGAATATCCATATCCTTTAAGTTGCAGATGTAAAATAACATACCACTGAAATATCTCAATCAATTTATATTTTTTTCAGTAAATTAAATCTTCTAATATTAATATTTTTTCAAAACTTAAACCCGACTTCCCCACACTACACGACCGATTTTGATAAAATTTCTATAGAACCACAAGTATGCCTGTTCAAACAAAAAAAAAATTCCCAATCGGTCATGGCATCTTCGAATAATCAGAGAACATACATACTTTTGTACAACAATAAAGATATTTGTATATGAAAATAAAAGATCTTTTTTGGAAGTCAGTTAATAAGGCGCAGAATTTAATTTTCTAATCAAATGTGTTTATCTAAGTAGGTACCTAAATACCTACATTGACCTACATCACTTCGGAAGATTGACACACAAATCTACTTAAGCCATCACCATGTGTGGCTTGAAGGGCTTAATTTGTTGGCGTTTGGACCGTGTCTAACACGGTCGTCAGGTCGTCACAAATTGACTCACAATCTAATAAGTTAGTGGTCAGTGGACGGTAATCGTCTGGAAGATTATGAGTCACGGCTTCTGCTGACTACGAGGTGGTTGGAAAAGGTGACACTTCTTGTAATTGTAACTCATACATACATAGGTACCTACATACATTCACAATCGCGTCTTTATCACTGGGGCAAACAGAGTATATTTTACCGCTATAAAGATCCAAATGCCACTGGAATCCTTACTTACATTATAAATGCGAAAGTGAGTGTGTATATTTGTTTGTTACCATTTCACGCTTCAACCACACCTATAAACCTATTTAAATTAAATTTGATACGGGTATAGTTTGATACCCAGGGAAGCACATAGGATAGTTTTTACAGGGAGTAACCCACGGGCACAGCTAGTAAATATAATTTTTCAAAATTGAAAACCAACTTCACCCCCGAACTACACAAAAAATTGCAAAACACGGCCCCTCTTTATATATGGGGGGTTAAAAATAACTCAACACAAACCCGTATGAGCAAATAAGCAATAAAAACTCATCAGCCAAAGTCACATTTAAATTACGAGCACATACATCATACAAATTACATAGCGTCTGTATAATTTAAATAGGGACACTTAAACAACTCACTTGACATGTTATTATGTCTAAGTATTTCTAGCTACCGACCGATGCGATGGTGTTGTAATGGTGTGCTAAATATAACTGGTTGTTTTATTAATAAAGATTGTTTACAAAAATTGTAAGTAGTGTCAGGATCGTGGCAAGTGAAGTCTCTGCCTTCTCTTGTGGGAAATTAGGCTTGCTATGTAGGTAGGTATAAATAAATAAATATATATAGACAAATCACACAGATGGAGGTAGCCCCAAAGTAAGTACGAGACTTAAAAAACTAAAAACCCTGGGGTTTTTAGTTTTCGAACTGGGGTTTTCGAACTTACCTTGGTAGAGCCTGCTTTAGACATAATAACTAGAGATCGGAATCCGGGTGCTATTGCTATCAAAAGTATGGACATGACTAAATTTCCCAGGATTTCTCAAGAATCAGTACCTTAGTAACTGATGTGAATACATTACTAAGATTTCGAATGAAGATTATTCTACTGTTTGTAGTATACACAATCTTTCTCTTTTAATAAATAATGTTATGGACTTTTAGTCATATCCATACTTTTGATAGCAATAGCACCCGGATTCCGATCTCTGATAATAACATAAAAGACTACCCGCAATTTAATCAAAATAACATTTGAGACTCCTTGCGACTTAGACGGATTACTATTTAAACGAAAATACGATTTGCGTTTTAGACGAGTTTCTACACATACTAAGTATTTGCATTTAAGACCATTCGAGGCTAACTCTTCTTTATACCTAGTTATAAAACCTTTATGCTTTACGGCACTTATTAGCATGAACATGAAACTTTTGAAAAGCAAATCGGCAGTGAAAGTTTGATTATGCAGCCACACAAACGACTTATTGGGTATTCATTCTTGCCATCAAAGTTGTTCATAAAGCTCGTTTGAACTTTCATGTTAATTAACTACGACAATCTGGCTTCCTCTTTTGTCTGACAAGCGCGAACAACTGAACAACACTTGCATTCAGATGGCATTCTATTAGTTGTTCAACTAAGTTCTATAATTTAAAGAATGACTACAATAATTTTCTGGAGATAAAGTTTTACTTTCATCAGTGGAGAATAAAAAGACCTGATGCTGATGATGATGTCACAAATTATCCCTTAATATATCTAAGGGTCAATATTTGCCCAAATCAATTATTTGGCTATTGCTTTTAATTTTCGGACAAAAGAAATTATGCCATGGGATTAGCAATATTATCTAATAATTAGGGTTCCGTAGCCAAATGGCAAAAACGGAACCCTTATAGATTCGTCATGTCTGTCTGTCTGTCTGTCCGTCCGTATGTCACAGCCACTTTTTTCCGAAACTATAAGACCCATACTATTGAAACTTCGTAAGTAGATGTATTATGTG
Organism: Acrobasis consociella; assembly: GCA_963555685.1. Lineage (NCBI taxonomy): Eukaryota > Metazoa > Arthropoda > Insecta > Lepidoptera > Pyralidae > Acrobasis > Acrobasis consociella. The sequence continues at coordinate 6,225,075 of OY743106.1, forward strand.
AACCGCATTAAGGTTTTGACACAAAAATAGAAAAAAAACAGTAAATTTTGGGGGTTCCCCATACTTAGAACTGAAACTCAAAAATTTATTTTTCATCAGACCCATAAGTGTGGGGTATCTATGGATAGGTCTTCAAAAATGATATTGAGGTTTCTAATAGCATTTTTTTCTAAACCGAATACTTTGCGCGAGAGACACTTCCAAAGTGGAAAAAAGTGTGTGTCCCCCTCCCCCCCCCCGTAACTTCTTAAATAAGAGAATGATAAAACTAAATAAAATATATGTTGTTCATTACCATGGAAACTACCAGCGAAAATTGGTTTGAACGAGATCTAGTAAGTAGTTTTTTTTAATACGTCATAAATCGTAAACGGCAATTTACCTTTCATTCAATCAACTCAAATATAAAAATTAAAAAAACATACTACAAGACTTTTATATTATGTTATTTGCTACTACGGAACCCTTCATGGGCGAGTCCGACTCGCACTTGGCCGCTTTTTTTTTAATAATATAGCAGGACAGAATGGAAAAAGTGGAATTAGGATGCTGGTCAAGAGCAGCGATGAAACACGTGATATGATAGCTCGAAATAAATAAATAATAATCTAATAATTATATTACCTACCACTAGAATAAAAAGAAAATAACTATGAAAAGAAATCTGCAACAAATATTACTTAAACTTCATAAGACAAATGATAATGAAATAGAAAACTTCATCATTCAATCGGTCTAATCTATCGATCGCATCAAATAGATCGAACAATTTGGAGTAGATGGCGCCACCATTCGGGCCATTCAGAGTGGTCATCCTGTTTCAAGGTCTGTTCACACAGGCTGGATATAATTTAAAACAAATATAGCTTTGTGATGTTGAAATTAGATCAAATCTTACTCTTCGCAGCTTGCATGATCAGGGTAATCGTCAATACTTTTTGCGCGTGCTCCTGTTGTTTCAGTTTGCTTCAGCAGTAGTGAAGCGCGAATTACTATTAATGACTTTAATACATCAGTGCAGTATCTACGGCCCTGTGACTTTTTAAGTACTAGCAAAATTTTTGAAATAAGTTCAGTCCATGTAAATGTGTCCTGAATAAGCCGCCTATCTATCTATGAGTTTTAAATGTAAAGACTCCAATTGTCAAAAAGTCAAGAAAGTGAGGTCGGTGTAAGGCTGCTGTTTAAATGCTAATTCCATATAAGTACATTGCTAGTTTAGTAATGATGCAATCTGGTAGCTCGTAACAAAACAGGCGATTTAATATAGTGTACAGCTGTCCTAAAGGTCAGTCTGTGGGAAAGGTCCCTTAACCCACCGTATTTCACAACCGCCCGCCGAGGTGAGAACGTAATAAGCAGGTCGAGTCCATTTTTAATATTCCAGCTTCATTACTACACGTATTACTAATAGGGTTGCCATTGGCATGAGATTTCCAGAAAATGTTGGAACTCGTGAAGATGATTGCGAAATGTTGTACAAAATCATGTAAACATAGTACGCTATGTTCTAAACGCATAAGGTACGAAATATCTACTACTTGAGAAGTTACAGAATAAGCTGATATGAATCAGTCTTGTTCAAATAGGTAAGCCAAATACATCGCAAATAATCCGTTTTCATAATAAAACGACTTATTTTTTTTTAAACATAAGTCGTTTTATTCTCGGTATTTCCAATAAATAAACTAGAATAAGTCAACTTTGTTAGTAAAAAAAAATAACAGAAAGAAAGTCGCTTGTTCTTCATCATTACATGAAAAGTGAGAGAAAACTTGAAACACTTCGGATAAGTTGAAAAATTACCCCTCTCTACGTCACCCCACAGACTTTCTCTGATTGGCTGCCTATTTTAACTCTGGCTGTTAGTAATCCCTGCCCTGGCAACCCTATTACAAACGTCTTGGGTGGCGAATTCTATCGCGAACGCTCTTAATACCGGGTTATTACGGCGCGCGGGTTCGGGGGCGGTCCAAAAGACCGATTTATTTGAATTTTTGCTCCGACTCGATTTGGGAAATTGTCGGCCGGCGGCGTTCGCGAAATTAAGACGTCATCGTGATTGCGTTGAGGCGTTTAATTATGTAAATGGTACGGCTAGGTGCGGTGGGTGGTACGTAATTATGCCAAATGCGGTCACGTACGGGACGACTCAGATTTATTTCCAACAGCCTCGTAATATGACGGCCGGTTTTCAATATTTCATGTTCGTTTTGGTGGAAGTAACTACAAGGAGAATTGTTTCTTTTGAATATTTATGTTTCAAATAGCAGTCTTCGTCTACTACAGTTGTATCGCAGTGAAAAAAAAAGAAATGCTTGCTTCAAATGCGTTACTCGTAATACTATAGGTAATATGTAATAAGGAAATTCGTCAGGGTAATTCGATGTCACGATAACACTTGGACTTGTATTTGAGGGGCAGGACTCGCTAGTGACGTCAAATGTTCTTTAGATATTGTCTGTCTATATTTTAGAGCCAGGCTCTTGTCGGTGTTCTTGTATAAAAAGAAAAACAATGACGATATTTGCACAAACACTACAGTGTTTTGCCGTCGCCTTCTCCATATTATATTTCATCATCATCATAATTAAAAAAATATGAGAATGATTGAAAAATGAGGCGAACTGGGCTTTGTATAAGGCTGCAAGGAATGTTTGCAATACAATATGTCGAATTGCAAAGCGCCAACACTTCACTGACAATATTAAAAATGTAACTTCTGCCAATATTTGGAAGTTTCTTAATTCTCAGGGCATAGGTAAAAATCATAATCAGTCGCCTAAATTACCGTTCTCTTTAAATGAACTTAATCATCGCTTCGCTTCAGTTCCACTATGGATACAAATATAAAGAAAGCTACTATATCTTCTATTCTTGCCTTACCTGCGCCTGGCGGCAGTTTATTTGAGTTTACCGCTGTCACTGAGGAAGACATTCATAAAATCATCCAATCCATTACTTCTAATGCCACTGGGCTTGATTAAATTAGTCGCATGATGCTTATTCCTATCCTCCCTCTTGTACTTTCTGTTATCGCGCACATAATTAACTCTAGTCTTGCCGAACACTGTTTCCCAACCTTATGGCTTGATGCATTTGTTCGCCCTCTTCCTAAAATTCCTGAACTCCGTCGTCTTAATGACATTCGCCCAATTTCAATTCTCTCCTTTTTGTCCAAGATACTAGAAGCTTCGGTTTTCAGTCAGTTCTCCAAACATTTACATGATAACAATTTATTAAATTCGTATCAATAAGGATTTAGACCTGGTCACAGCACAACTACTGCGATGCTAAAAGTCTCAGAAGATATAAGAGCTAGGATGGAACACCAGCAGGTGACCGTTTTAGGCCTGGTTGACTTTAGCAATGCCTTCAACACAGTCGATATCGATATCCTAATAGCTATTCTCTCCCATTGCAACGTCTCAACCTCGGTGACTGATTGGTTCTCAAGTTATCTTCGTGGTCGCTGGCAGCAGATTCGTAGCGGTCAGGCAGAGTCTGATTGGTGCGAATTGGAGGCTGGTGTTCCGCAAGGCGGTATATTGTCTCCTATATTGTTCTCAATTTTCATAAATTTTCTTTCACATCATCTTTCGTGAACTTATCATTTTTATCCAGATGACTTGCAGCTTTATACTGAAACCAGCGTTGACAATATTAATCAGGCAATCTCTATAATAAACGTCAATTTAAATAATATACTTGAGTGTAATAATATAATATACTCTTATCAACTTAACACCCTTAATTTAGACACTGTACAACCTGTTACATACTATAACACTTTGATTCCATTTAGTCCTGTAGTTAAGGACCTGGGTATCTTGGTTGACAGTAACCTCAAATGGAATTCACATATTGTCGAAGTGAGTCGAAAGGTATATGCCACACTACATTATCTCCAGCGACTGAAAAATTTCTTACCCATTAAAACCAAGATCATGCTGGTTCAAGCCCTTGTCTTGCCTCTGATTGATTACGATGATGTGTGCTATCTGGATATATCTGAAGACCATCTGAACAAACTAGACAGACTTCTTAACAATTGTATAAGGTTTATTATATTGTCTTCGTAAATATGATCATGTTTCCGAATACCGTTCTGAGCTTAAATGGCTTCCCATCCGCCAACGCAGGAATCTTCATATTCTATGTCAGCTATACAATGTGCTAAATAATCCCCTTGCCCCTGAATATCTCAAGTCAAGTTTTTAACTTCTATCTTCCACTCACGAAAGAATCCTTTGTTCTTCTAATAGTTTGACTCTTTCCATTCCTTCTCACCGTACTGGTTTCCTTTCCAACTCTTTCGCCATTACGGCAGTAAGACTCTGGAACGCGCTTCCTGAGACCATTCGAACCGCTCCTAGTCGCGCTAGCTTTAAGACACGGGTGTTTAAATACTTCTTGGCCGATCTATAACAGTAGATTTAAAAATTGCTGCACTTATTTAATTATTTATTTATATATGTGTATGTATATAGGTAATGTATTTATGTATGTATTTATATATTATTTAAATATGTATGTGGGTATATATGTATATGGAAAATATATATAATTATATGTATCGTTTACTTCTTTATTTTTTATGTACTGTTTTTATTTTGCAAAGCTTACCCACATTTAGACTATCTGCATAACCCAAAGGTTGACTGGTAGACAACGCTTCTAGCGTTAAGTTCGCCTATTGTTCTGTACAATTTGTATTTGATGAACAATAAAGATTAAATAAAAATAAAATAAAAAATAATCATCAGGTCTTTTTGTCTCCACTGCAGGAGCACGACCCTCTCTGTACTACTAGAGCCATACTTGGTCAAAGTGGCCAGAGGGTATAGCCTACACTTTCCTCGCTGGCCAGACGTGTTGGAGAGGTCTCATTGATGCGTTTATAAGCTTTGTTTAGCCTGTGTTTCCTAAGTCGCCTCCTACGAAATTCACGGGAAAACTTGGAGTGGTCCTATTCTACTCTGCCAGAAACCACACGGCGAATATATTTATTCACATAATATTAATTATATAAATAACATATATTAATTTAGATGTGAAGGAGGTTATTAAGAACTTTATTTATTACTCACAGATACTGGCTTCACACATGGAGGTCCGTTGCAAGTGCCATGGTCTGTCAGGGAGCTGCCAACTGAGGACTTGCTGGAGAGCCACTCCGGACTTCAGGGTGGTCGCTTCTAGCATCAAGCGGCAGTATAGGAAGGTTAGAATTCATGTATAAAAATTAAAGCTTTCGTTCGAACTGGAGGCCTGCAAATCAAAATCAGAGTAGTCTTAAAAAAGCGCTCTATTGTTTTTATTATACTTACAAGAACATTTATAACTTAGCCTTATATTCATAAAAATTAACAACCGTTTGCTTAACCTATTTTAGTTAAAACATGGTCTGTCCTTTCGCTCTTTTCAGTGGTTGACATTGAAAGAACGAGACAAAACATATTTTTAAATATCGGTTTAGCAAACGTTAATTTTTTATCAATATGTGGGAAGCATTTAACTGTAAAAATTGTCTTCGAAAATACCCTACTGACAAGATCCTATTTCTTAAATTTTTTGATGATGATGATAGAAATCCTTATCCTTACTAATATTATAAATGTGAAAGTGAGTTTGTATATTGGTTTGTTTGTTACTACTTCACGCTTTAACCACTGAACCTATTAAGGAGAAATTTGATACGGATATCGTTTAATACCTAGGGAAGGACATAGGATAGTTTTTATATCGAAATTTCCACAGGGAGCAAAGCCCACGGGCACAGCTAGTTTTTCGATATTTGAGTTTGTACAATAAATGGCAAGCGAAGCATAGGGCACCACAAGGTGGTCGGATGACCTGACCAGGTCGCTGGAAAACGCTGGATTCAGGCCGCTCTTGATCGGTGATTTTGGAAATCTGTGGGTGCAATGAGGCCTATGTCTAGCAGTAGACCGTATACGGCTGAAATGATGATGATGAATAAGTGTAAATTTGTATACAGGCCTTGATAGTGGCACAAGAGGAGCTGAATAACGGAATGGCCGTGCTCAAAGGCAGGCCGAGAGGGCGAAGGAGGAGCCGAGCGCGACCAGCTCCGAAAACCAGTCTACTGTTCTTTGAAAAGTAAGTATTCAATCATTATTATACTTAGTAAACGGGTTACTCACATATAGTCAGCTACTGCCGACATGTTACGACCTCATACGGAGGTCTTCATCAGTGCGAATGTTACTACAGGCCCGTACACCTGACTAGTGAGTAGCTGACTCTATACGTGAGTAACCCGTTCACTAAGTATTCAAATTTGATTTTTGTTATTTACTTAACAATGAGAGGAGAAAGATCCGAAACGTCCGAGAGCAGACCGGGATAGCTAAGAACAAAAAGGACTACACCAAGCCGATCGCCACCTTTAATAGTTGGAGAAGCACCTTAAGAAGGAAAGGGTCAACCTTAAAAAATATTTGGTGAGTTGAAGATCTTTCTTCTACCCAGACTGTTCCAATGCACGTTGTACAAGTACTAAGAGGACGCTAGTGACATGTGAACACTTTCAAATTGTGAGATTGTTGTTTGGTGGACAGGTGTACTTATATCTAATAGGGAGTTGAACAAAAAAAATATTTTTGGCTCAATCAATAGCTTATCAAAAAGTTATGGTATACGTATTTTTTCTATTCTCTCATTAGCAAATAATGACGAAGATATAACGTCACGATTTTTAACCAACGGTGACGTAAGTCGCCCCCACACCGAAATCACAGAATGAATATAAGTATTACATACAGAACGGAATCTTATAAGGGGTACACAATATGCGTCCCTGTTCCTCGTCCTTGCACCTCTCCCCAGTTCTCACCTTGTAGAAGGTGTTGAGCGGGCGAACGCACACATTGCCGTGTGCATGGATGTATAGTTTTGTTTGTAGTAGTAGTAGGCATAAATGATACTCTGCTTCTATGAGGTGCCATACCTGTGCCGAAATTTCGAATCTGTATCTTCGTAAATTTTGACTACATTGCTATACGAAAAAATATGAATCCTTTAATAAAATAAAATATTTAATATTAACCCAGTCATCCCTATTAGCCTGTCATCTGTGAGCAGACAGGAATCCTGTCAACATGCATTGTTTTACTATTGTGTCTGGTATTTTGCACAGACAACAGGTTAAGGAAACGAACGGATTAGGATCTAATAACTTCAATAAATACTACACGCATTTTTTACGGGGTTGAAATATGTCTCTACTTACCCCTTCTCGCGTTGTGTTGATAAATAACCTTTGTCTTAGAAGCAGCGAAAAATCTAGAAGATGCTTCGAAGAAACTAATTCTATTCGTTTAACACCAGGTCACCAAGTTTCTGCGACGTCGACCCCAAAACTGACTCAGCTGGGACCTCAGGAAGGGTCTGCCGAGTGGGCAGGACCTCGCGTTCAGGATCCTGCGACCTTCTCTGCTGCGGGAGAGGCCACGCTCTTATCAGGAAATCTAGCATCAAACCCTGCAACTGTACCTTCCACTGGTGCTGCCGAGTGGACTGCCAGAGGTGCAAAGATGATAAATGGATTGCGATTTGTAAGTGAGGTTTGATGAATTGATTAGAATTAATGATCTGGGGATGTTAATGTGAGGGTTTTAGCCTGATATTTTCGTTTTGATGCCTTATTTCTTTCTTTACAAATCTTAAATTCTTAAAAATATCGTTAAGTATCTTAAAGAAGAACGAGATGCCTAATCCACCACTACTGCTATCTTCTTCGCCTTTAACACAGCCTTCTCTTCCTTCCTTATTCTTCTCTTTTCTATACGTTATAACTTGATGAATCCAGATTATCATTGAAATCAGCATTTTAGATCTTATTCAGCTTTTGGTTGTATTCAACGGATAAATTGTATGGAATGATAATCTTGCAATGATTAAAAAATTTAATATTCATATTCTGACTTCTGTAGCGAAGTATGGCTCTAATAGTTAAGAGAGGATGATGCTTCTACAGTAAAGACTAAAAAAACTGATGATCATTAGTTATTGTTGCATGTATTGGTCTAAAAATTAAGCAAATGGCTCGTAAAAAATGAAAATAAAGTTACGCTTATGAGTATATTTAAATATGACTGGCTGACTAACTAAGCATCAGTATATTTTACCCAAAGAGCCTAATAATTTGATACCTAAGTATAAGGCTTCCACATAATTCACACATACAAATGATGTATGACTGTACACGTTGACTCTATATGTATGTAGAAACCAAACAGAAAAAGAATAATCGTGCAACGCCTGGACAGACCGCTCTTTCTTTATAAAAGCCATTACATACGTAGGAAGATAGCTAATTATTATTTATTATGAAGTAATGTGGCATTTACGATATCCATGAATAAATTGTCTTAGTAAACTGTTATCCTTATTTACTAATAAAAAAAGAAAACTACATTCCAATAGGTATTAGAACATTCCAAATGTATTGTGTACTTACATTCCATAGTGAATAATGACTTTTATATATTTACTAGATAAGTTGTTCGTACTTTTAATTTTACTTTTGTAAATATGTAATTAAATTAAGTATTTAACATTTTACTCTTAACATTCGATTTGTAGAACATACTTCATAACAATCAGTGCTATTAAAAAATAACAATAATAATAAAGACATCGAACATTCCTGTAAAATGACATGAAATGTGAACTTAGAACAAATTAAGTAGCTATTTGATTTATAAATGCTCGATTTTAGACTTAAGTATCTCATAAGCTGTTAATTTAATAACAATCAGTATTAACTTATGTAAAGGTGTTAATTTTTTTATAAGTAAACATCCTTTAAAAAAATAATCTCTTTACAATGTACATAAGTACATATTAGTCTAAAAAAAATAGTTAACATTTTTTGTAATATTTTCCCTAAAAAAACTGCCGTGTATTAAAAGCTTTATTGTGTATATTACCAATAGGATTTAGTAGACTTCTACTTTTTAAAGCAATGTCGTAGGTACCTCAAAATATGCACAAACTTACATTCTTAATGTCGTGATATTTATTGACTACTATTTATTGTAGACATAAGATCAATTTGTAATAACGATTTTTATTTTTATGAAAATAAATTAGGTATTAAATTTGGTTTTTGTATTTTTTAGAAAACGTAATTTGTATATTAGTGTGTAGTGTACTCAATATATTTTTTAACCCTGCAAATTCACTATAATTCGAGTACTTATAGATATGATTTAAAAAAAGTCAAAACTAATTTGAAATGTATGAAGTTAAAATGCTTCAAAAACTTTATTTTTCAAAGTGAGTATACCTATACTGTTTTGGTAACTTACGTAACCAACCTTCCTAAATTTTGTTAACCCTGAAAAAGCACAACGTTAGGGTTCTTTTTAAAAAGTTGCAAACTGTTACAAGTAATCATTTTAGACATGGTTTGGTACATGATCTCGTACAATAAACTACACAAACAATCAACAAAGAAGTAAGTACTTCATAAAAGAAAAAATCCCGATTACAGATTCCCAAGTGGGCTCGCAGGAGCGACATCTCAATGAGATTCTCGGCAATTATCCAGTTATTTCCGGATAATTTGGCCTCTCTACTCGAGGGCCCTTTGTGATGCTCCGACGCGTATACTTACATATAGATATTGATACTTCTGATACAAACACATAAAGAAAGTATCGAGTAGCTGTTGATTTTTTTTGAATATCATCGTCTAGATTTATTACAAAAAGAAACATTTGTTTAAAAAAAAGGTTTTTTGTTGGAGTCTGACATGTATATGAGCGGGGATGTGCTGTCTTTTGATTCTTAACCAATAGAATCCTGATCTCTCTAGACATGCAGATTGATCTATCAAAGAGCCAATAATGACATTGGTTGTTAAAACCATAACATCCTCGTCTCTATTGTATTGTATGTCTACAAAAGAGTCTCGGCTTAAAAGAGGCTCTATTTTAGATCAGGAAGAAAAGTTTTGCTGCTTCATCTCTCAGGCCCACTGAACCTCATGAATACTAACGGGTGAGTGTTTTATAATGTTTATTACAATAAAGTTTATTTCCGAACTGACAAATTAACACAACACAACACTTGCGAATTTATCAATTGCAATGGACATATCCTGTTGACAAGCGAAACGAGGTTTTTAACTCCAGCAATCGATTAGATACGCTCGCAAATACAAATCATTCAAAAAGGTAAATGTCTACAGCGGGAGGTTTCAATCAGAGAAGTAACGCAAAAAGCGAAACATTAGTACCCACTTCGTACAAAGCAAACAATGTTACCATTTCGACATTCGAAAACTAATCCTTTTATTCAAAATTCAATTCATAGTCGCAAAAAGGGCAGATTATTACACCCGAACGGTTAACATTTTCGTCCCTTTCATATCGCTTTGAAGAGTTAAGGATAGCTATAGTATAGGCTATTGATGGATATGTTCCCCAAATGTTTATACGTTTCACTTATCCCATTGAAGAGCCGAGATAACGGAATTCAGATGTTTATTTGTATAATGTTTTCCTACCGTTAGTTGGACTATTCAATCAAAGAAATGTTTGTAGCTTTTCTGTCAGTATACTTACCTAAAGAGGATCATGTAAAGGATATCCGTGCACATAAATACTTTTTTATGTGAAGATACTGTCTTTGGCTATCCCTAAGTTAAGCAACTCTGGCCGTTGTCCTCGTTTGGATTCTCCTTGCTTCGAAAGGCACGTTAAGTCGTTGGTAACCGCTGTCGATCATTACCTGAAGTCGTCAAGCTAATCAGATGCTTTTAGATTAAGTACTTGTAAAATCTGACACCTGTATTGGTCTCCCATGCTGGTCTGGGAGAAATAAAAAAAAACTTAGAATGTACCAGCTGCTTCTCTTCCCATGCAAATCGTAAAAGCCGATCGAGGGAATGGGCAAAAATGCAAATCATGTTAACAGGCGATGCGGCTAGCAACCCATCACTGTATTGATTGCTTTTCTATCTTCTCGCCCACCATGACGCTACAAGTGGCTTTTGAGTCTTGCGGCCCTGGGCTCTGCATAGAACCGCAAGACCCAAAATGCTCTGTCTGCCCCATTAGGGATAAAGACGTGATAGTATGTATGTATGTATGTATTGGTAACTGTGTTTGTTACAAACAACAAACAGACCTGATGAATCAGAGGCATATGCCGTGCCGTAAAGATTAATTAATCAGAACCCCACGTGACCCCAATTAAGCCAGTATCTAAGGTATCTAGCAAGGTCGCAGGGTATTATGACCTAATGGTGTTACAGAAGATTAGAGCGGTCTTAATTCCGAAGCCCTGGCACTTGAGCGGCATCAGGGAGGGAGCAGGCACTCGCCCTCGCGCCGCGGGAGCGGCGGGTTGTGTCGTAAGTATACTATTTTATTAATTAACAATTTAATTAACTTCTTCAATATTATTTGTTATATGAATTACACTTGTACATTAAATCATTTTAATGTCATTTTATTCATATTCTCGATGCACTTGGTAACCTAATTTTAAGACGAACCTTCTTGTCTTATTAAAATCAGTAAAATAAAAATATAGGCACCTAACTCAGAAAAGTGCGTAGACTCTACGTTGGACAAAGGAGCATTTCACTATCGGTCTAGAACAATTCACTATTTGCACTAGCTCAGTCTTTATTTTATATCGTTATTGAAAAGCGACATGATGGCAAGTCAAAACAAAATCCTGAATTATTCATAAAGTCAAAAACTCACGTCCAACGTAATCATTTTTATCAATGCTCAATAATATATTCTACAAACAGATAATCTCAGTGAGCAACGTCCAGAGACGAGAATTTTAATAAGCTTCTTTTTTACTCCAACAGGATTGTTCTGTCAATTACAGTCAGTGGTGACCAGGTCGGCACCATGAAGGACGGCCTGAATGTGGCCACGCTACCCAGCCCCCTGGAAAGATACACTCTTGATAGGAAATTGGGGTCAGGAATTTTTGGGGAAGTATTCAAAGCAACTGACACGCAAGCCAATGGTAAGGCTGTAGCGATCAAAGTTCATACGTACACTGATGACAATGAAGTCCACATACAAGAGGAATATAAGATACTTCGAGACTTCAGTAAACATCCAAATCTGATTGACTTCTATGGGGTCTTCTGTGAGAAATCGGAAGGCGTGAAGAAGATATGGTTTGTAATTGAGGTAAGCTCGTTATACATTTGTCATTTAAATTTCGCGCTTAGGTATTATAAATAGAAAATAATAAAACTATATTGTTAAAGTATTGGATTGGATTTAAAGGACATAAAAACAGACTTGCGATTCAACTTACTACTAAATAGTCATTAAGTACGGCTTGGCAAGGTTTTGCAAGAAATAACATAATAGGTACTGATCAATAAATCTTGTGAAGGTACTCATTTATACGTCCTGACATTTGCTACCATGCAGCGAATTCCAATCTACATCAATACCAAGCAAGATTCAAAGGAAATCATTGGCAAGATAGCATCCACATGCGAAAGTGTCGCCTTTATTCCAACTAAGGCAAAGACTGCTCGGATTCCTGAATAAATCTCGCAGTTTATGCATGACTCACAGCAGTCACAGCTATCTTCTATTTTCCAGTTGTGTGAATGCGGATCTGTCATCGACATCGTCAGAAAGCTGAACACAACAGACAGAAAAATGTCGGAGGAACACATCGCCTACATTCTCAAATATACGATCAAGGTAAGCCCATATCCGACGGACTATAAACATGTCCCTCGTCACATTCGAGTCGAGATGGCTGTTTATAAAACAAAGGGACTGCCAGTCCACCTTTCAACGGCTGAATCAATTGGTGGGTACTTTGAATGCAAACTCAATTGTTTTCGAATCCGTGTCCGGGCGATTCCCGTGACGTCGGATAATATATTGCGAGGGGTTCGTCCACGTACGTTGAAATACTATCTAGGGCCATTACTTAAAATGCATGCCGCTTTATTTGATGTGATTCGCGACGGAACAGTCGAACTTGTCGATGCGAATGTCAGTGCGCGCCCGACAACACCGTGATGGCCCCCCATCGTGGCGCATCGCTCAATTATCGTAAATAATGCGCTCGCGCACACAAGATATACGGACCTCTGGCGCAGTAGCCAATGATCCTGCAGACTCCCACGCAACAACATAAAATCTGCCGTATACATTTATGTATTGAGTCTCAAATCGTATATGGAAATTCGAGATTTAAGCCATAAGGGAAATGGAGGACGATAAATGTGTATTATCTTTATGCAAGCCACTTGCCTCACAATCACAATACTGGTGCTCCATCCTTTTCGTTCGGCAGATCTTCCACGCATATCTATCGATGTAGGATCTCGTAAGGTACACAATCACGGACTAACTTTTGATGTAAATCAAATCAAATCAAATCAAATATATCTTTATTATCATAGGATATTTATAATATCTCTTAATAATCGTCATTATTTTGTTGCACAATTGTTGACGTCAAATAGTTACTTACAGCTAAGTTTACTACCGCTTCCAAAGCGCTAGTGCAGAAGAAGCGGTAACAAACTGCACTGCACCTTTTCTCCAAGGACGTCAACTCACAATTAAATTAATACTTAAAGTTAATGTGGACAGAGAATACATTGTTTTGTTTGTTATGTCATATCATAATTTAAATTTAATTTTTAGAATGTCAAAATTTTAAAGTAATGTCAAGTTGTAGATTCAGTTTGTACAAAATGTACCAAATTATGACATTTTCGAGTACCTATATTACAAACTTTAAGAGGGACCCGCGTCAAGCTCACGCCAGACTTTTTTGTCTTTAAGGTAGTCATCGGTCCTATAATAAGCCTTCTCACAAAGTACATTCTTTACATAAGTTTTGAATCTTTTGTCTGGCATATCAAGGATCGATTTTGGCAATTTATTATAAAAAAGTATACAGTTCCCCATAAATGTCTTATTAATTGTTTTAAGCCTATAAAACGGGGCAACTAAGTCATTCTTATTACGTAAGTTTCTATCGGTAAAATCGCTTACTTTATTGTATGAGGAAATATTTTTCCTTACATACATTATGTTTTCAAATATATACTGTGATGCTAAGGTAAGTATATCTATTTTCTTGAATAATTCTCTGAGTGAGTCTCTAGATCCTAACCCGTAAATAGCACGAATTGCCCGTTTTTGTAAAATAAAAATAGTCTGAATATCGGCTGCATTCCCCCACAGGAGTATGCCGTAAGACATTACACTATGAAAGTAACTAAAGTACACTAGTCTAGCAGTTGCTACATCTGTCAATTGTCTTATTCTCCTAACAGCATACGCCGCAGAACTAAGCCTATTTGAAAGTTTAGTTATATGAGCACCCCATTGAAGTTTTGAGTCTATTGTAATTCCTAAGAAGGTAGTACTTTCAACAAGATCGAGTTTTTCACCATCTATCATTATGTCAACGCAGGCCTGTCTCACATTAGGAAGAGAAAATCGAATGCATTGGGTCTTTTTCGCATTTAACATGAGGTTATTGGCAGAAAACCAATCAGAAATAGAAGACAAGGTGCTGTTCACCGCGCTAGCGTTTGTGCTATGTCGATCTATTTTGAATATTAGCGAGGTGTCATCAGCAAACAGCACTATGCCAGCCTGCTTCTCAACCATGTAAGGCAAGTCATTAACATAAACTAAGAAAAGGAAAGGTCCAAGAATTGAACCTTGCGGTACGCCTATTTTAACATTAGATCCGTGAGATTTTATGCCATTTAAATCAACAGTCTGATGCCTATCTGTTAAATAAGATTCTATCAGTTTAATTGAATTATCATCAAAACCGTATTGACGAAATTTGAGCAAAAGTGTCGGATGATCTACGCAATCAAATGCTTTGGAGAGATCACAAAATGATCCAATTCCATCATTTTTGTTCTCCCATGCGTCATATATATGAGTAACGAGTGCTACTCCCGCATCGGTGGTCGATTTCCCGCCAGTAAAGCCGAATTGTTGGCTATGGAAAAGTTGGTAGGTCTTGAAGTGAAGCAGCATTTGATTGAGCATTATCTTTTCGAACACCTTACTCAAAACTGGCAGGATAGATATAGGTCTGTAGTTGCCAGGGTCTGTTTTTTCTCCTTTTTTAAATAAGGGGATTAGTTTACTACATTTCATAAGGTTAGGAAATATGCCTTCATCAATACATTCGTTAAATATAAAAGCTAAATCAGCAGCTATGATATTTATGATATGGCTTACTACAGCAACTGACATGCCCCAATGATCTTCAGATTTTGCAATGTACGGTAAATGTGAGCATAACATAAATATCTTTATCTTTGTAGGTTGATACGGAACGTAAACGCAGCTTTCCTAGTTCGTTAGGTCGTGTTATTTAGAATCTGAAACCTTATTTATCACAGAATCACAGCTTTATCGATACAATGTAGGCGATAATAAAGGCGGAAATAGTAATGGATGTCTAAAATTCTACAAATACAATTGGTTTCATTTACTGAATTGGCTTTTACTAGTATTATGCGCAGATGAAATATAAAAAAGCTTAGAGTACTAGAGATTTAGGTACCTTATAACTTGAGTACTAAATACATACCTAATAAATTGCCTAGTAAGATACTATTTTTTTTGTGTCTTTCTGAAAGAAAGTATTGTTAAGGTAAACAGGTCTCTATTTTAAACACCATCACCAGAACTCTAATTGAACAAGTTATTCAATATTTGGCCGCGTAGTATCCTAATTAATGAGCTAAATTTTACATACAAGTAGGTAATATTAGAAACATAAACCTAAACACACCTGACGAATAATATTGAATAACACAAGTATAAGTATCTACTCCAACAAAAACATTCTCATTCCATATACAACTCCGTCCTTAAAAGCTAAACGATCGTAATGAACGCATTAAACACACTGATATATCAGACTGTGGCGAACACGACAGGCTCCGAGACAGCACAGTGCCCGATACGCATGCAAATAGCCCCAATGAATCTCATGGGCGTGGACCATTTGACTGACGCTGACGCGCTATCGCCGGCCCGTCTCCAAGTATCATTCTTTAGGGGCGGGCGTTCCATCATGTCAAACACACGAGCTGTCTTCACCGATTGGTCCAATCAATCTATCTCATTCATTTCCATGCTCATCGGTGAAAAAACAAATGCACCAGCTGCTTTTGTTCTTGCGTAGATCGTAAAAGCCAATCTAAGGAATGAGCGGAAATTAAAATTATATTAATAAGCGATGTGGCTAGCAACCTATCACGTTAAAAGTGGCCTTAGGATCCAACGACCCTAAGCTCTGGCTGCTTCCTTAAAAACTTTTACTTGTGAAACCCTGATATTGTATCTTTGACATTTTAGGCCCTCATTTATTTGCATGAAAACAAAGTGATGCATCGAAACATAAGGTGCAGTAATATTCTGATCACAAAGGATGGAGAAGTCAAACTCACGGATTTCGGATTGTCGTGCAAGCTAAATGGAACGCTAGAAAAAAGCCACACTTATATTGGATCTCCTAGCTGGATGGCACCGGAAGTTGTAGCGTGTAGTGAAGAAGGTTACGGAAATAGAGCTGATGTTTGGGCTTTGGGAATCACCACTATAGAAATGGTAGATGGAAAGGCCCCGTTTCAAGATATGCATCCTACAAGAGCATTGTTTCAAATAATGAGGAATCCTCCGCCAGGATTGACAAAGCCGGCAATGTCGTCAAATGAAATAAATGATTTCATAAGCGAGTGAGTATCTCGTTCTATTTATTATAAAATGGAACATTAAATCTCCTGTATACTCGTCCATTCAAAGACCAAATTAATTTCAGATGTTTAGAAAAGAATCCAGAACATAGACCATATGTTATGGAATTAGAAGAACATCCGTTTATACAATCCGTCCCAGAAAATGATTACCATGTAAGTAAACGTTCATGATCACATAGTAATAAATGTACTCGTTTAAGAAACTTAGTTTTCTGAGCTTTAAATCTAATAACTACAATGATTTTCTGGTAGTTGTCAACAGAGTTGAAAATGCAGATAATGGATATAAAAAACATTGAAACACCAAGTAAACCACAAGAACGTATAATCAAACAAGGTCTTCTAACAACTGAAGGGTCACATGAACCAGAAACCATGCAAGTTGAGGACCTCGCGGCTCTAGAGACTTTAACAGAAGATAGGATTCTTGTTGAGTTACAAACTAAATTAGCCAAAGGTTCTTTCACATCTTTTGTAGGCGATGTACTTCTAATACTAAATCCAAACACACATGAGGATATTTATAATGAAAGTGTAAGTATAAATAAGACATATAAGTAAACTTCATATTATAACAAAGAAGAAGAAAACAGATTTTATGAATGATTTTTTTAATTATGTTTTAGTACCACAAAAAATACGAATGCAAGTCAAGGTCTGACAACGAGCCTCACATATTTGCTGTAGCAGACAGCGCATACCAAGATGCTCTCCATCATAACGAACCACAATACATAGTGTTTGCAGGAGAGAGCAAATCTGGCAAAACCACCAACATGCTTCACGCTTTATCACATCTCACACATTTAGGTGCTATGAAAAATAACACTGCCGAACGCATTCAAAAAGCCACCAATGTTATTCATGCTACTATGAATGCAGCAACACCAATCAACGGTAATTCTACAAGAGGAATTCTGCAAGTTCAAGTAACATACGGTAGTTCAGGAAAATTAAGTGGTGCCATATTTTGGCTTTATCAACTAGAAAAATGGCGCGTGTCATCTACAGACATGTATGTAATATTATAACTGAGAGCTTATATAATAAGTACCTACTTTGTTTAATTTATTAGAAAAATATATCTGTTGCATTATCTGTTTTAGGAGCCACGCTAATTTTAATCTTCTTTATTATTTTTACGATGCTATGGAAGCAGCAAATAGACTGGATGAATTTTGTTTAGAAAAAAATAGAAAGCATCGGTACTTGAGGATACTAGATGAACCATGTAAAAGTGCGAAAGGTGTGCGTGAAACACTAGAACAAAATGTAGAAAAATACAAGGAATTTATCGAAAATCTAAAAACACTGGATTGGGAGGAAGAAGACATTACGATCTTAGAAACAATACTAGCAGGGATACTCGTATTAGGCAACGTTCGGTTTAAAGATGGCAAAAGTGGTTCAGCTGAAATAGAAAATCCCGAGGAAGCTAAGAAAGTAGCAAAACTTTTGTCACTTGAAGAAGTAAAATTCCTTTGGGCACTGCTCAACTATTGCTTAATTGAAAGTGGTACTGCCGTAAAGCGAAAACATTCCACAGATGAAGCAAGAGATGCTAGAGATACATTAGCAAGTGCTTTATATAAGCGACTTATTGACTGGATGATTAATTTAATAAATTCAAAGCTATCATTTATGAGAGCTGTGTTGTAAGTTTTCCTTTTCATTTTTGTAAGTCACATTTTCTCATAATTATATCAATTTATTCTAAACATAAAGATATTATTTTTCAGTGGAGACAAATTCTCAGTAAGCATATTAGACATGTTTGGCTTTGAATGTTACCACCGAAATCGAATAGAGCAACTAATAGTAAACACAACTAATGAGCAAATACAATTTCTATACAACCAAAGAATATTTGCTTGGGAAATGCAAGAGGCGGCGGAGGAGGAAGTTCAAACGGCGTCTCTACATTTCTACAACAATAAGAATTCTGTTGACCAACTCATGGGAAGACCTCTTGGATTGTTTTACATACTTGATGAAGCAAGCCGAACAGGAAGCGGACCAGAGTTTATCATGAGTAAGTATTAAATCATCATATATTGTAGCAAAAGTTACAAGGACAAATGTCTTACCTACTCGTACTACCATAGTATACGTACTAAGTTCAGTGACATCAAAATTGATAAATATAAATAGAAACCACCCTTAAAAAACAAAATAAAAGTGTTAAAACTAGCTATATGATTTCAGGCACAATAAGAACGACCTGCAAAGGACCATACATCAAGCTATCAGGAAGCCACGAATTCAGCGTAGCACATTACACAGGGAAAGTGAATTACGATGCCAGAGAAATGGCTGACAAGAACAAAGACTTCCTGCCTCCAGAGATGATAGAAACCATGAGAGCATCAACCAATATTACAGTCCAGCAGTTGTTTAGAAATAAGTTGACTAAAACGGGAAACTTAACGGTATCTCCGAGCCAACCTAAAGTGTCGGTAATGAAATCAAAATCGGAGAAGGAGATGGAGAATATCAAGACTAGGGTAAGTTTCTAAGTTATATTTGTTGGATAAGAACTCTTTATTAAGGTATCAAGGTAAATTGTACCTGGCATATAAAAAGAGTGTTTGACAAGACGTTGTATGTGCCATCTAAAATAATAAATGTCTAATCCCATTGGAATCAGTTACTATAGCACTGTCGTTTCTAAATGTTACATTGAAACCCTTGTCAGTGATCTTAGCAACCGAAATTAAATTAGTTCTCAAATCAGGAACAAACAACGTATTTGGTAGTTCAACTACACGCTTAGAGTCATCATTACATGCAAATAATCTTATCGTACCTTTACCTTGTACGAGAGCACTCTGATTTGTAGCTAAATTCAATTTTCCAAAAGAAAGTTGTAAATCATTTTCAAAACGTGATTTTTCACCGCACAAATGACTTGTACAGCCGCTGTCTAAGATCCAGTTTCCATACTCGCAGTTTGCAGCATAACAGTTATCTGAAAAACAGTTAAAAGTTACAAACTCGTCATCACTCTTAGTAACTACATCACATTTTGAAACATACTTTACACTATCTTGTTTCTCTTTCTTGAATTTGCATTCCGAGGCTTTGTGACCAGTTTTATGACATTTAAAACATTTCATTACGAATTTTCGATTCGATTCAAATTCTTTTTCGTCGACTTTTATCTTCCCTTTATTATTTCGACCCTTTCCTTTTGCTATAAAGACTTTATTATCAGTTCCAGCATTATTCCTTGCATTGCTCTCTTCGATAATTTTAATTTTTAAAATCTCAGGGTCCGGAAAATTATCTCTCGACTCTATCGCACAACGAAAACTCTCAAAACTCGGTGGTAAACTGTATAATAACATAATCGACGCTAAATCGTTATGAATATCGATATCCATATCATGTAGTTTATTTTTCGCATCGAAAAAATTTGCTAAATGCATATGAATATCATCACCTTCGTATGAGTGCGATACCTTTTACTAGTTCTAGTGGACCTTGTGATGAGATACTAAAAATTGTTTACTCTGACGTAGTAGGGCCGATGAGAAATACAGCTCTAGGGGGTGCAAAATATTTTGTGACATTTATAGATGATGCTACAAGATGGTGTGAAGTATATTTATTGAGTAAAAAGAGTTCAGTTTTTACGGTTTTTAAAATATACAAACAATACGTAGAAAATATTACTGGTAAAAGAATAAAATATTTTCAAACTGATAATGGCGGTGAATATTGTAGTAAGGAATTTGATAACTTTTTAGAAAAGGAAGGAATACAAAGAAGGCTTTCAATTAGTGGAACTCCACAACAGAATGGAATAGCGGAAAGGATGAATAGAACGATTGTCGAGATGGCAAGGTGTATTTTATTGTCATCAGGACTTCCACCAGGTTTTTGGGCAGATGCAGTGGTTACTGCATGTTATATTAGAAATAGATGTCCAACTAGCGCGGTAAACGGCAGGATACCATATGAAAAATTCTTTGATAGACCTGTACAAATTCATTATTTACAACCTTTTGGAACGAAAGTTTTTGTTTTAGATAAGGATTTAAATAAAGATAAGTTTGCAGCTCGTAGTAAACAGGGAATTTTTATAGGTTACCCTAGGAACCAAAAAGGTTACAGAGTATGGTTGCCGAAAGATCGAAAATTAATTATAGCTAGGGATGTTAGGTTTTTAGATGTTGAAAAATCTGAGACCGATGGGCCTGGTGATCCTTTTCAGTTGGAAATACCTATTGCATCGGAACCGACGCGGTTTATAGAAATTGAGATAAATTCACAATCCAATACACCGCAAGTTGAACAAATAGTTGAGAATCCTGCTGAAGAACCAGCTCAACCTCCTTCTAGTGAACCGACTCAAACTCCGTCTCCATCCGAGAGCGTAAGGAGAGCTCCAGGCAGGCCGAAAATCCAAAGAGGTCAAATAGGTAGACCGAAGAAAATATATAGGATGGTCTCCGTATCAAGAGAGCGAGAGTTAGAAGAAATAGATTCTGCACCTTTGCATTTGCAAGAGCAAGAAGCTGAAGGGGAAAGATATAACACTGGTGAAAATAGGCAAGCTGAAAACGATGACGACTCACAAACACCACCTGATCGATTCGACGATTGTGAGGATTTTGCAGGTACCGCAGGAGAAGTGACTTTAAAAGAAGCACTCACCAGTAACGAGAAAGATCTGTGGAAAGATGCAATTATGTCAGAAATCCGAAGTCTAGTGAAAAATGAAACTTGGAAAATTGTTAAGAAACCTCCAAATAGAGATGTGGTGGGATGTCGTTATGTACTTACCACAAAGCTTAATGTGGATAAAACTGAAAAGAAGAAAGCAAGATTGGTAGCGAGAGGCTTTAGTCAGCGTTACGGTATTGATTATCGCGAAACTTTTGCTCCGGTCATGAGGCTTGGTACAGTCAGATTACTTGCCGCATTAGCTATGGAGCTAGATATGGAAATTCATCAGATAGATATCAATACGGCTTATCTAAATGGATATCTAGAAGAGGAGGTGTACATGAAAATTCCAGAGCTTCTAGAAGAGAGTTTAAACGAACTATTGAAAACTGAAGAGGATAGTTTGATTAGAGAACGAGCTAGACGAATGCTTAGTGATATAGCGTTGGGTGGTAACGTCTGTAAACTACGTAAGTCGTTATATGGTCTAAAACAATCTGGGAGACAGTGGAATATAAGGTTGGACGAGAAATTGAAAAAAATGCAATTGAAACAAACCTTGAATGAACCTTGTCTATACTACAAGGATCTTGAGGATGGAAACAAGTTTTTTGTTTGTGTTTATACGGATGACATTCTGATCGCGTGTAAGGAAAAAGTTTGCATTGAAAACTTTAAATCGGAATTGGCCAAAGAGTTTGAATTAAAGGATTATGGAGTTGCAAAATTTATTCTAGGCATAGATATTGTCAGAAGTGACAACAGCTTGAAATTGTCACAAACGCAATATATTGATAAAATTGTTGCAAAATTTGGACAAAAACATTGCAAAGAAATTCATACTACGCCAATGGAGGTTGGTTTAAAATTACAACCCACGCAACAGAATATTGATATGAATCTTCCGTATAGGGAATTAATAGGATGTCTTATTTATTTATCCATAGGTACTAGACCTGATATAGCTAATGCAGTAGCCAAAATGGGACAGTACGTGGATAATGCCGATAGAAGCTGTTGGAAAGCAGCTATACGGATTTTAAGATATCTAAAAAGAACTAGAGAATACGGTCTTGTTTATAAAAAGACAGGTAAGTCTGTAATAGGGTATTCAGATAGCGATTTTGGAAACTGTCATATAGATCGAAAGAGTTTTTCGGGAAATATTTTTATACTGGCAGGAGCAGCGATTTCTTGGAAATCACAAAAGCAAAAGTGCGTCGCTACCTCAACGTGCGAGGCTGAGTACGTGAGCTTAGCTTTAAGCATGAAAGAAGCTCTGTACCTTCACAGCTTATTAGGTGAGATAGGTTTACACAACTTTAGCAGAGTGACATTACATGCGGACAATCAAGGAGCAATTGCACTTGCGAAAGATCCTGTTTTTCATGCACGTAGTAAGCACATTGACATTAAGCATCATTTCTTGAGAGATACTTTAAAAAGTAATAAAAATATAGCTTTGAAATTTATATCTACTGATTTGATGCTTGCAGATATTTTAACTAAACCGTTGCCAAAACAGAAATTTTATTTGTGCATTCGTGGTTTAGGTATTACTTAGTTATTTACTTATTTTTTTGTGCTTATTTTAGTCACGTTTATGTTGTGTATCTTATTACTTTTAGAGCATGTGTTAGAACTTCTGGGGTACAATTTAAGGGGGTGTGTTGGATAAGAACTCTTTATTAAGGTATCAAGGTAAATTGTACCTGGCATATAAAAAGAGTGTTTGACAAGACGTTGTATGTGCCATCTAAAATAATAAATGTCTAATCCCATTCTGGATATTTTAATTCCTCGAATCCACAGCAACCTACGCTCTGCTACAATATTCATAAGATCGTCAGAAAAACGATCATTTATTCAATGAACTATAGGTACTATTAAAATACTTGGACCAGATCGAGGAACACGGTAGGTAGTGTGTCTCTCAAAGTTTGAAGGTCGACGGAATTGTAGGAAATATTTGGACCCTTTTTTTAATTTTCCATAACAACTTAAAAACTACAGATAAAAGCTCTAAACATTAATTGGAAGAATTAAATGTTCCTTTAATTACGTAAAATATAAAGGAGCATTAAAAAAGATAATACGCACCTATTTTAATGGGAGTTAAAAAATATTTCTTTCTTTACAGAAATACAACACAGTATCAAAAGGTCAATTCTCTCAAGTTCATAGAATGAGAACTGCTGCTGCCACGTACAGGGCTACCAGCTTAGAAATCCTGAAGCAGCTTTCCATAGGCCCAGGCAGTGGGGGGACGCACTACGTCAGGTGCATACGGGCTGATCTGAACGACAACCCTAAGGGATTTCAGACAGAGGTAGTAAGGCAGCAGCTAAGGGCTTTAGCTATATTAGACACGGCTAAAGCAAGGCAGAATGGATTTTCGAGTCGTATACCCTTTGCGGAATTTATACGAAGGTAATATTGTAAATATCTGAAAGTTTAATAGCTAGTTGTCTCTTGAAACATTTTTATATTCGTTTGCTTTTGATAAAAATATCAAATTGTGCTAGATGATCTTTAAAAGTTATTATATGAATATAGAGGTTTCTGTTATAAGGATGGTTATGGATCCAGAAAGTTCATGTAACCTTCTACGCATACAAACGTAACCCTGATCAAGGAAAATATTACTTCAGCCATTGGACGCTCTTAACACCATGACAGTATCGCCACGAAATCTCTCGACTTCATCAGTTTTTACGAAGGGTTTTAAAACATTACAGAATATTTTTTTTTTTTGAATTTTTAAGATTTGGTTTACATATTTGGAACATTATTCCATTTCATTTCACATAAATATAATTTCCAGGTATCGCTTCCTAGCCTTTGATTTCGATGAGAACGTAGATGTAACGAAGGATAATTGCAGATTACTGCTGATCCGGCTCAAAATGGAGGGCTGGGTGTTAGGCAAGACTAAAGTGTTCCTTAAATATTATAATGAAGAATTCCTGTCAAGGTAGGTGCCCTAAATATAATGTAGCCATACAATATTTGACACCAAGTAAAGAGTCTTGAACTCGGTCAAAATTTTATTTTACAAATAGGGAATTTAAGAATTGAGATTTTCCTGCAAGGTTTCAATTCGATCGAGATAAAAAGAATTTAGAAACATTTTGCCATTTTACTTCTCATGTAATTATTAAAGTAGATAACATAACTTACGCGGGGTACCCGGACCATAATGCATTGTTGATGAGACGGAGAATTGATGACAGACTCCACTCGTAATCCTAATTTTTCAAAATTCCTTGTTGACGTGACGCCTTTAATTCTGGAAGAAAATGCTGTAGCTTTCTCTTCTTAAGTGTTTCCGGATCTACTTATTTCGGAGCCCAGGATGCGCTTTCCAGATTCTTTTTCTCCAAATATGATTATGTATGTACCTATATGATGAAAGGTTTAATATGTGCTTACTTAATTGTTATTTTTAAAACGCAGGTTGTACGAAACGCAAGTGAAGAAAATAATAAAAGTACAATGCATGATGCGAGCATTTATAGCAAGGAGGAATGCGGCAAAAAGCAAGTCCAAAATAATGCACAGTAAGTTTGGAGACATTATTTTATTATATCTTATACAGTGGCGGGTTTACCAATAGGCTGAGTGGGCGAAACCCTAGGGCGGCACGTTTTGGGAGCGGCAAATTTGAGGCCAATTGCACCTAGTGCATCGCGGCAATCGAGATGGTAGAAGGGAAACGCAGATTAGGGACAACAAAATATAAATAGCCTACTGGCGGCAAATGTATTAATACGCCGCAGATCCTATAACTATTTATCTTTTACCTCGGAGTTTATTCCATGGACGGTAATTTTCAACTATCACATGCTTCCGGTGAAGGAAACCATCACGAGAGAAGAAAAGAGACCTAGCATACATAGCCGTTGTAACTTATAAGTAATCTGTAACAAAGCCAATACGCATACTTACCTAGAATTAACATTACAAATAAATTGCTTATCAACATTTGATATTTTACAGTAAAAGAATTGAAGAAACAACAATCACTTAATGTTACGGAAGACGATGCCGCTTTATTGATTCAAAAAGGTAAGCCGATACTGGAAAAGTAGTTAGATAACTTCAAGAAAAGGCAATTTACTGGAAACAACTTTTCATCTTTTAAAAAAAAAAGTAATATCTCCTATATATTCTCAGTTTCTCTTTTCACAACTGTCTGACTGGTATTGGAACCAGTTAACCTAAATAATTTAAAAAGTATCTTGCATGTTCGATTCAGTTAAAATTTTACATAGTTGCAAAAAAATATACATAGGTACACTTATGCATTGCATTATGTAAGTAAATTATTATTTATCATAATTCAGCACCTTAGTATTTTTAAACAAACTTTTTGTGCTATATGATTTTTTCTATTTTCCCAATGGCTGATTCAAATTGGGAGAAAATGCTTTCCATTTCCGTGTCCGCCATTTTTAAATGGAACAATAAAGTTTAGGAATAAAATAAAAATGTTGATAGGGTTAAGGTTAATAATTTTTTCATCTATAGTGATCGGTAAACAACTTGAACACACAGTGACAGAATGGGGGAAAGTTCGCGCACGGTCTAAAATGGGTGCCTGTGTGAAATTCGCTTCTGCGCATTATAGTGTTTTGTTCAAGATGTTTGCCAATCACCATAAAAAAATGCTAGTAATAAAAGAATGCGCTTTACCTTATTTCAGCATACCGAGGCTACATAGTTCGCAAAGCGTACGGCCCTCTCATCAGCAAGAGCACCGGCCAAATAGACGAGGAGACGGCGTCATTCCTCAAGAGATTCGCCATGAAGTGGAAAAGCAGGTCCATCTTCCAAGTGTTACTGCAGTACAGAGCTGTGCGGTATCAAGATTTGGTACATTTTTCTCAACAGGTAACGTTTTGGTGAAATAGTTTATATAAAAATATATATTTATGTAGTTACATTTACCTTATCATATGGTGGTCAGTTAAAAATCAAGCTCGGTGAATGTTTTACACAATCTAAGAAAATTGTTTAGGTAGGTACCTGAATTATTTTTCTTGTCACTTCAAAAACACTGTCTTTTGCCTCGCCTCACCTTTTTCGAATCCAATATGACAACAATTTTATTTTCTCTTCTTGGGTTTTTGTAAAGTTTTAGAGAACCTAAAGTTATGGCGCCACCGAAAGTTTTTGATCGTGCAGCGCCATGGTAATTTTAGTTCCAATTTTTTCCACAATATGACAAGATCAACAAACTTATTATTTACTAGCCGAAGCCCGCGACTTCGTTCGCATGGACTTTATGTCTCTGGAAAATGCTCATCAGGCTGAACAACTTTTACTAAGGCGGCATTTTTATATTTCTTATAGTTTAGCTGGACCATTTGATTATGGTTCTGCATCAGGCGTTCCATTTTCCAAAATTATTTATACCCTTTATGTTGCCCAGGCTTAGTAGCTATATAACAAAAAAAGTTTCATTCGAATCCGTCCAGTATTTCCGGAGATTAGCGTGTACAAACAGACAAACAGACAAACAGACAGATTTTTTTTTATTCTTACTCTATTACTACGTCTCCATCGCCCCCAATATTTTTTTTTTAAAATATATTTAATGTACAGACACACTTTTTTTACTGTTTTATTATATGAATAGATGTATATAATGTAAAGGTAATTTTGAGGTATAAGTAGGTCTTCACGTCATTGAAAGTAAGTCAAAATTCAAATGTTTTCAGTAACAATAATTCATATATTAGTATAATTTACATTACGTAGAGTGTAAATTAAAATTTTATTTCTTTTTTTAAGAAAAGCTACCGATACCAGCCTTTTGACCACTGCTGAGAAGAAACGCCGCAAGAAACTCAGTTTTATAGTCCCAAATATATCCTAATAGGCAATTTATATTCTTTATCTGTTTTAGACTAATTTATACAAGTATACTTTACCTACTTGATTTTAACCGACTTCCAAAAAGGAGGTTATCAATTCGTCGCGATCCTTTTTTTAATATATGTTTACAGATTATTTCAATACACCTGGGCCTATTCGAAGAATATCTTTTTTTTATTTTAAAAGCTATTTAAATAGCTAAATTTTTATCAAAATAGGAAGTCAGTTTTTAGTTTTGTCAAAATATATATTCCCAGGTGCACATCTACAATCAAGCCATGTTGGAAGCCCTGCTGAACACGAGCACTTCAGTCCTGCTGGACCGAGTGGACCCCCAGGCGAAGGGCGCAGAGTTCCTGGGGTCAGGGCCGCCGACCGTTTGGAAGCTGCCCTTCAGGATCGACCAGCTGCAGTACTACGACACCTCGTACATGTGTGACCCTGCGGCTAAATCTAAGTAAGTTTTTTTTATAAGTATGTGGGAGCTCCACATGTCCTCTTTTCTTCATCTACCTTTGATGTTACATATAAAAGTGTATCAGTAAAGCGTCAATCTCTTTATTTCTTACCGGCTATTTCACGGTTCGATTCTCCGTAATTGTAACGAACTGGTAATTATTTTAATTTCATTGGCAATGTTTCTCAAGTAAATAACAAGTAACCCATTTACTTTGATTACAGTGACACCTTTGCCAGCCAATACGACTCCGACCACGAGCAATGGGACGAACCCTTGAAGCGGCGATTTACAGCACAAACCGATACCACCACAGCATCCACCAGCACCCAGACCCTCATAACCGTGCCTTTCTGTAGGGATCCCACGCAGCCAGTACCGAAACTACCGCCAGAAGAGTCCAAAGGACCTAGCTCAAGACCGGCTGTTTATAAGAAGAAAGCCCATACTCCACATACTTACTACCAGCCCCCAGAACCATGGCACGCGCGAGATGATACAGACATCCTTGAAGGCAGTGCCGCCCCAAGGTTGCGCAAGACTAACTACAGTAGAAGCCTTTATGGCATCGATGCTCCAGACATGCAAAACCCAATTAAAGAACTACAAGCACTAGCCAAGTCTACTAGCGATATGAACGAAGACGATCCTCCTTTTAACTTCCAAGCTATGTTAAAGAAGACGCCCAGAAACAGAGCGTCGATGAAGAGGTCTGGCGAAAGAGATAATGGTTTCGACGAAGTAGGAGTGAGGCCAGGTAGGGTCGGACTACCACCTTCAGGGAAAGTCACCCCTTCTGGAAAGATCACACCGTCTGGCAAAGCATCGCCAGCGCCTGGTAAGGTTACACCTACAGGTAAAGTCATTTCCAGTGGCAAGTCCAGTCCAGCCCCACCTCCTCCAAGATCTGGCAGTAGAGAACTCATCAGAAAGGACTCCAAAGACCTTATCATAGCAGCTTTGAAGAAAAAGGATTCCAAAACGGATTTGTACAGTTCCATCTTGGACAACAAAACGGAGAGTGAAAGAGTGGAGTTGGCACCAGGTATAACGGTCGAAGGAACAGTTACCGATTTATAAAAACAAACTTTTGTTGTAAAAAATATATTTAATCTCCATTGCCTTGGAAGTCCATATACATAATTTAGTTTATTATGGCGTTTCAATTTATTATAATTTTGAATGTTACACTTTTAAAGCCACGTGTTATGCTATTCATAAGAATCGTTTGTTATCGATATAAGTGGTATGGTATGTATCTCAATAGAGTTAAGTATATTGGATACAAATTGCGTCTTAAATATTATGATGGCATACTAAATCTACACACAGTTTTCTTAAAAATATAATATCTTAGGGATTCATCACCTCGTAGAAAAATATATAATTTCATTATCTCTAAACGTATCGTTAATAAAAAATTGCTTTGGTAACTTATTATAATTACTTAGTCCTAAAAGTGATATTATTCAACGTGGTGTTTAAGAAAATCTGTGGAATTGTGATTCATTAAAGCCATGAAAGGTGGGTTAGCTCTTAAAAAGATTGCCTTTATCTAGTCATGTATTTCTGTATATTTAT
This sequence comes from Acrobasis consociella, assembly GCA_963555685.1. Taxonomy (NCBI): domain Eukaryota; kingdom Metazoa; phylum Arthropoda; class Insecta; order Lepidoptera; family Pyralidae; genus Acrobasis; species Acrobasis consociella. The sequence continues at coordinate 6,254,447 of OY743106.1, forward strand.
TATGTAAAAAAATAAAGATCAACTATGTTATTTATGTTTGTTTACAAATGGTCGTTACCAGATTTTGACCATCTGCTTAATAAGTTCATAACAATATAAACAAACAGTAAATATCACTTTTTTAAGCCCAACGTTAATTAGGGTTTTCAAAAATATGTGTCACCAGGTAGCAGAACCGTGATATCAGGTCCAATTGACTGTTGTCATTGGACCATCAGTTGACAAGTTCTTTCGTTATATCAAATGTATCCAATCACAGCGCTTATTGGACCTACTGCAGTGCAATTAGTTCCCACTTCTTCTGTACCACTAGCGCTTTGGAAGCGGTAGTAAACTTAGCTGTAAGTAACCATTTGACGTCAACAATTATGCAATAAACAATGACGCTTATTAAGATATATTACAAATATCCTATGATAATAGAGATATATTTTAATTTAATTTGCTTCACTGTGCTGCCATCTGGTGTGAAATGTTTTTGAAAACCCTCATTGACATAAGAGTGATTTGTCCTTAAGTTGACATGAGCTCTAAATAGCCGTGTGGATGGATTGATATAAACAGAAGTTTTAAAAAGGGTTTTTTAAAGTGTATATTTACTACCCACCAGAAATACACCTTAAACCACTACATTTATAAACACTTAATGCCATGTTAACTTTTACACTTTCATTACATTAATTTCTGAAGCTCACTTATTTGTACAGTTTGATATGTTTTCCATAATAACAACTGTTAATTTTATGTTTAGTGCAGCCTGACCAGGGGATAAATGACCAATAAAATCCATGGCCTTTTAATATGGCTTTTTATCATTAGAAAAGGGCTAGGCTAGGCTTTACATCTTTAGAAAAGTCTTTTATTTGACTTCCCTTTGAATTAGGGACATGTTGTGTCTACCCTTTGCCTCGACAGGGGGACATAGGAGACGAAAAGACTAACTCTAGAGAAAAACAATTTTCTGTCAACATACACGTATTTAAATATTATTTTTCATTTTCATATTTAGCTTTTAATTTGTCTGGTCATGCTACACTACTTTAGTTTTGCCATGTTTGAGTTAATTGTATAGTTATAATCACAAAATCGCAACTGCCTTATGTTGTAATATTATTGCTCGAGAATACAAATATATTAGTACTTAATAAAGTTTTAAAAAATATACCAATTTATTTTTCGTTTCGTATCTCAATCTCGTATATCATAATTTAGAATTTATATCATATTTATTTCATATAAAACATAGTCCAATGAACGACTTTTTTTTAAATATAATTTAAGCACATAAATCACATCTTATAATTATTGCCAAATATCTTAGTAATTGACTAAAGGCTATCTTATTAAATATTTATCCTAAATTATTATATAAAAATATCGACTTTAGAATATCATATATGCGTTATCTTAAGCTCTAAAATTCAGTCCATGCTTTAAAATGTTATGATATTAATTATAACAAAAAAACTGACCCTTGGTTTAGTTAAAATATATCAACTACGGAAAATATACCAATTTATCGAAATCAAAAACCAAGAATAAACATCCAATATCCGAAAATAAACAGGATTAAGGATTAGCTCATAAGAATAGTAACATATTTTAGTCAATTATTATCAGAAAAGATTCAATAAATTGTAAAAGGTTCCAAATTATCAGAAACAGATTATTTAATTATTATCAGAAAGATTAGAAATAAATGGCCGTTAATTCGCCCTATACCTATTATTATATTATGGGCAAATTAATTAAGTAAATTATAACAACTATGAATTAGAAGTATAATTTATTTACAAAGTATTTACGTAGAACATGTCTCCACATAGCCAAACAATGTCTAATGGTTATAATATTAAAGTACTTCAACAACTTTAATTTAAAAGAGAGTTCAACATACTTCGATCGTATCAGTTAAGCTGACTGCTAATTCCATCCAATACCAAATTGACCACATGTCAAATTTTGGAGGTTTTTTTTTTTAAATCCTTTAGTCCTTCCTTACAGTCAATTTGGGTAACTTTGAATATTTTTGTCAGTATTTGTAATATTACTATCCGATCTATATTTATTAAACATTTATTTTATTGAACAAATAGTGTCCTTTTTAGTTGGTTTAATTTTCTAAAACAATAAATTTACAGAGGAAACATCAGAATTACCCCAATTTACCACAAAAACTCAAATTAAAAGTTCTCATCAGTTTTGGAATCTTTAAATATTTTTTTTGGGACGTTAAAACTTTTGTTATTCGAATATTTTAAGATTTGTGTAAGATTAAATAGTATTTTATTAATAAGTATTTTTATTTAAAAAACCTAATCTATTAAATGACATGTGACACTGACGTATAAATGTGATAGATTGCTTGGGCTTGCTATGTGAATCAAAGTGAACCGATTTGGTGGAAAAAACGTCCTATTTCAATATACTCGTACTATAAAAATGATAACAAGCCACGTATCGGGCCACGCGCAGTGAAGGGTTCCGTAGTTGCGAATGCCGACTTTGGTTTGACCCTAAATCTTCAGCTCGAATTTCTTTTTCTTAACATTTTTTTGAATTACAGTTAAATTTAAATTTTTGACGTAGAAATTGCTTTAATTTGAGTTCATGCGACTAAAAACGTCTAAAAAAACTGCATTTGCTCAGTGCATTTGTATGAAATTTTCCTTTTCCGAGTACATTTAATAAGTTGGTTGTCTATAACTTTTTAAATTGACTCCCACTTTACATGCGCGGGTGTTGCCCTAAAAAAAGTTTTTCTTTTTTTTAAAGATTTTATTTTACCACTTTTTCGGCATGACTAACATATATATCATCAACAATAAATTTAAGAACTAGGTTCTTGTCGGTGGAGTACATATATAACCCATGCTAATTTACAGCTTCCTAGTACTTAATAGTCCCTGAGTAGAACCGCGGACATGTCTGTCCGCGACAAAGCGAAATAAAGGTTCTTTGTTTACTACGGAACCCTAAAAATGAACCTGCACAATCATTTTTAACAAGCTCAATCAGTAACACAGTAAATAGGTGAGGCTGTAAGACAATCGCTATGTGGAGACACACCCTTACAAAAATAAAGCGAAATTGACCAGTTTTGGTCATCCCATCACTTTTCTTCATGAGATCATTATACCTTTCTTACGCAATCAATTATTAGAAGTATATATACAAAATATACTTAAGCTCGGAATTTTCTAGGACCAAGATGTCCTTAAAACAAATAAGGGGCTCTCAAGCTCTAAAGATACGCCTGATCCAAAATTATATTTGAGGATGTTTTGACAGATCCCATTTGACCCGCGCTTGCCTAAAGTAATACCAAAGAGTCAATAGGATACCTACATGAACTGTTTTTCATAAACTATTTATAAATATTTATTTATAAATACTTTACTGATCATCAATACACGATTAGGAAGTTTATGATCTGTCGTTATATCTATGGACCTGACGTTTCAGTAAAGCCATCATTAGACACAATTATTTTCATAGTACAATATAGTTCAATATAGTACGCAAGACCGCAAGGGCTTATAAAATCTTCTGATCTATGGAGTCTCGCGCATTAACGGCCAGTGGCCGCAATGACCAGATTAACTAAAGAAGCCATAAACGTCGCGCAATTGGTCGCAACTTATTTTTTACTTAGTCTGCGTTTCCACTGAAGCGGAGCAGAGCGGAGAGGAGCTTAGCGCCGCATGAATTGACCAATCCCAATGCTCGAAATCTCCGCTCCCCTTCAATGGAAACAGCGGAGCGGAGATTTCGAGCATTGTGCAGCCTTAATCTGGTCGTTGCAGGTAGTCTAGTGCGCGAGGCGCCTTAACGTGCAGGAATATTAGTGCAAATATACAACGAGTGGATATTACTGACCTTTAATAATAATAATATGATACAATGCTGCTTACTGGCCTCTAAAAATTGAATTGGTCAGATCACTTAACACTATGTATAAAGTTGATCGACAAGGGGTAATTTTTCTGACTATCCCTATAAAACCTTTAATATCAGTTCAGATATTACTGGGGTTTCATTTCGATGCAACGTTATAAAAATATTTCCCGTGATGGATTTTTATAAAGTACAAGTTTTTTTTTTATTATTAGAGCAATCAATTTATTATTGTAAAAATATAATTCACCGTTTGCTTCGAGATTCGAGAACTTTCACTGGCCGCATTAAAAACCAACTTAGGACTAGATTTATACTGACGATTTCTTGTTTTATTAGATTTTTTAAGTTTTCCAATTTTACGCTAGACTTGACCTTCGAGTTTTACGACCCTGGGCTCTGTCTACCCCGTAAGGCATTATAAAACACAAGCACCATCTAGAATTATATATTGTATTATGCTTGATGCTATAAGCATTCCTTTTAATAAGTGATTCGAGTAGTCGCCACTAGATGTCATATTGTACGCATACTATTTAAACGAGTTTTGCGAACTTCCGTCCTCTATTTTCAAAGCGCTTTAGTTAGCATATAAATCGATGAATACTAAATAACAGGGATAAGTGATAATGTATCGGTATTATTATAAACTAAATGAATACAATCTCAACCGCTTTTGCTGTATATTCGATTTTTTATTTATTTAATGTTTCTTATTGTCCTCACAACTACACAAATGGACAAAGATTCTAGCCAATGGTGAAAAAGACAAGGGCTTTCTCTACCAGTCAACGTATTGCCTTGTCTACGTAGAGAGATCATAAAAACGAAATACTTTAAACATTAGCAAAATTTATCGTGCGTAACTTCTTTGCATCTATCCTGAATTAATTCATTATTAATTTATTAATTTAATAAAAAGTCAGTTTATATAGATTCATCTCAGATGCTCTCCAGGAGCCAATCAACTAAGAGTAGTGAGGCAATGCCTTTAGTGGCAATGCTTTGTATGACGTTTCCACTCTAGTTAAGTGATAATAAAATGATTGACGTCAAATGTCCATACAAAATGGTATGTATAGATTTTCCATCCATCTCAACCATTTATCAGCGTCCAAGCAAAAAGGGTCCAGAGCGCGTCATTTACTTTCCGAGATATACCTAGGCAGTTGTTTAAACGCTTTTTCTCTATACCTTTAAGGCTGTTATGACTTATTGAGACATATGGCATGGCCCTTCCCCCATCGCTGTGACGTAATAACACAGGGTTACTTTTAATACACCGGCAACACTTCTGGAACAAGTTCAGTCCATGATACTAAACTGGTTTCCATAAACATAATCATAGAGAAACGAAAATAAGATTCGGCATCCCATACAAATCAGCGCTCAGCCAAATGGACTTTGTATACGAGAACGAATTTTTTTACAGAAACTAATTCAGTATCATTAATTGAACCTGTTCCAAAAATGTTACTGGTGAATTCACAAATTGCAGGACACAGCCGTAAGTGTCCTGCAATGTGTTAAAAGTGACCCTATAGACATAAAAGTCATACCCTAATTGCTCTTCTCTGCGACTCCATCGCCCATGCCGACTTGCCCCAGCAACGAAGCGACGCTGGGCTCGTTGAGTGTGAGCACGGCGTGGGCTTCGACCATGACGACGAGCGAGTTGCGCGCCTCCTCGTGCGGCACGCCGTGCGCGCGCGTCGCGTGCGCGTACCACGCGCCCGTAGAGGGCAGCACCGACACACACCATTTGCATGATAACCTGAAGTATAATGATGTCAGTATCATCAAATTGTGGCCGAATCCTCCCTTTATTGTAAGTATTTTTTTTTTATTATAATTTTTCGGCTCTGGATACTAGTCCTTTAGACGGTATCATCGCAAAATGTCCCTTACGCAAAATGTCGTCTGGTCGCAAAATGTCCCTTTCGTAAAATGTCTCTTTCGCAAAATGTCCACGTAAGTCCACGATTGTTCATGAGTGAGTTTGTAGTTTCGTACACCAACTCGCTCTAGGCCGATTTTTAGGTGGCTGGGCCCACAACCTTATTTGAGGGATGAATCCGCGCCTGGATTTAACCCATTTTTAGGGTTCCGTAGCCAAATGGCAAAAACGGAACCCTTATAGATTCGTCATGTCTGTCTGTCTGTATGTCACAGCCACTTTTTTCCGAAACTATAAGACCTATACTGTTGAAACTTGGTAAGTAGATGTATTATGTGAACCGCATTAAGGTTTTGACACAAAAATAGAAAAAAAAAACAATAAATTTTGGGGGTTCCCCATACTTATAACTGAAACTCAATTTTTTTTTTCATCAAACCCATACGTGTGGGGTATTTATAGATAGGTCTTCAAAATGATACTAAGGTTTCTAATATAATTTTTTTCTAAACCTACTAACAGAATACTTTGCACGAGAGACACTTCCAAAGTGGAAAAAAGTGTGTGTGTGTGTGTCCCCTCCCCCCCCCCGTAACTTCTAAAATAAGAGAATGATAAAACTAAAAAACATTTATGATGCTCATTACCATGAAAACTAGCAGCGAAAATTGGTTTGAACGAGATCTAGTAAGTAGTTTTTTTTTTAATACGTCATAAATCATAAACGGCAATTTACCTTTCATTCAATCAACTAAAATATAAATATTAAAAAAAACATACTACAACACTTTTATATTATGTTATTTGCTACTACGGAGCCCTTAATGGGCGAGTCAGACTCGCACTTGGCCGCTTATTTATTGCAAAAATCTTAACCTAAATCCGAGAAGTGCGTCATAAACTTGCAAGATTTGACCCGAACAAACATGCACATATTGCAAGCTAAATAAAAACTAGTAAAACCAAAATAAAAAAGAATATCATACCTGTTTGTCATATGCCTAGACTTGACGTGCCTCCTTCGATACCCCCAGCTGTTGTAGACTCGTTGGCAGAAGGGGCAGGGGAATGACGGGTTAGCATAACATGTGTTGCTTTTGTCTGAAAATTATAAACACAGACTGTAACTTGCGCACTCGCACTTGACAGGCCATAGCTGAAAATCAGTAAGCTACTCAGAGCAACACCAAGCTCTGAGCTATAACCTTTTTGGTTTGCTGTAGCACACAGAATACAAAGATATTGATATATGTTCCCAATATGATGTCTCAACATGTTTTGTTTTGTAATTTTTGTATTTACTTGTTTGTGTGTGACTATAGCTACAAATGAACGCCTTATCTATCTATCTTACTTCTTCCTATCGAGTGTGTTTATAGCTTATTGCTGGATGTTTATCTATCAAACAGCTATTATCGTTATATCCTATACTTTAAACGAGCAATTCTAGTACATGTACACAGTGATATTTCATAGGTTTTTTGCTAGTCAAAATAAAAATTCTGTAACAGAAAATGTTAAATAAAACTCGAAAGTAAACTCGTGAGAGTCCCGTCGCCAATTTCATACATTTAGAAACAGAAGGTATTAAGTTTTTTATGGAGCTGTAGATCTTTTTTTGCAATTTCAGGGATGGGAGAAACCGATAAATAGCACCTACACAAGCTACCCATCATTCAGAAACAGATTGGACAGGATTTTTTTAACATACTGTACATCTTTCTGTGTCTGTAGTTACTCAATAAACCTGACTACTGGTTGTTAGGGTTGGGCTACATCTATGAACAGCAGTTTTCTATGCTGCTATCCTTTTCTGTCGACGAGCGACGAAACGGCACGCTTCACGCACGGCCGATGTCGAAGCTTTCTCGCTTTCTCTCGCTCTAACGAATGTCGGTTCTGAGCGACAGAAAAGGATAAAAACAAAAAAAGTACTGTTCCGTACTGCAAGATGTAGCCCAAACCTTACTCACATATAAGAGGTGGAAGGGATATATCTGTAATAAATCAAACCACAAGGTATACTAGACCACTATAGTATAATGGAATTAAATCAGAAAAAACCCTTTCACATTGTGTATGTTGATTTTTTGGGGGAAGTTTTGATATAGGTATCACAACAATAAAAAATTACCTTTACACATTTGAGCCTCAGCAGAGATCGAATTGATATTTTCTGTAGTAATACTCAGAGACTCCACTATAGTGCCACTTTGCAGCACAGCATCAACTTCTTTATCAATTTCTATGGCATCTTTATCATCATCACCCAGATCTATTCCGTTACCAATTGTTATCTTCTCGTTACCAATGTTTAAACATGGTTGCGTGCTGCTAACTTCGTTGATCCATTTCTTAATATTACGGTCGGTGGTGGATACAGACTTCCCTGATAGTGTTTCTGGACTGATGGAGTATTTCTTTTCAACACTATCCTCTAGTAAAGCTATGTCGGTATCATTAGTGTTTCCTCCGGAGTAATCTGTTAGCGGAGAATCTATGGGTTCCACTTTGGGCACTATATTCTGGAAATAAAAACAGATTTATTAGAATATGTAAAAACAAAAGAATTTGTCTTTGACGCCGAAAAAACAAAAGAGCCTTATGGCATGTTTTTTTTAAAATTAGTCTATTTACTTCAAATACCCAGAAGACCACTATATCCCTAGTTGTGAAACCCCACACCACCCCACTGGCAATCTCTTTATTGCTATGTTCTAACTTTAAAATTATTTTTATGGCATCTTCTACTTGCCTACCACTTTTATTGAAGTTCCAATAAAAGAAACATACTTCAGTTATCATCAAACAAACAAATAAACATACAAATTATTAACTGTCCAAGTAGACTCTAAGAACTTCTATCCCTCATTCAAAAAACTCAGTCACAGTCATCATCATAATTTCAGCCTCAACATCCTGGACATAGGACTCTTTTAGGGTTTTCCAAAATTACCGAACTAAAGTGGCCTACAAATTGATAAGGTTGTCTGGTCACCTTATAGGTAGATGCCCTATGCTTTGCTTGACAGTATGAGGTCGCCATTCGAGAACTTTTTTTGCTAATTTACCATCAGCTCTTCACGCTATGTGTACTTGTCATTCGAAGTGCATAATGTCCACTACTAGACACGGTACAGTAGGTACTTACAGTATTTTTATTAGCATCCACACTGGTACTAAGGTTGATCACAGTGTCAGGTTTGGGTGTCGTAGGAGTAGTCTTTTTGATCTTGTTGTTGTTATCCTCTTGCTCACTTTTCTTGCGTTTCTTTGGCTGTGTTGCCACTGCTGCAGTCTTCTGAAATGCAGTGTAAGGTGGATATGTTAATTAATATATTTATCATCTTTAGTTTTAAAGGCTTAACCCATGTTAGCGCTAGAAAAGTGTACTCCTGCTAAGCCCTCAAGACCCTATAGCAATAAGAAAAAAATTAAAAAAAAATTGAACAACACTTATTTTGTTAAGCAACATCATTTTGTTAGTTTTATTGATTTACAGAAGTTTTGTCAACTTCCCCAAACAAAGACTTGAACAATGTTTGTCATTAGCAAAATACTATTGTAAAGACCTAAAAACCTTGAATTTATGTAGAAAATAAAAATTTGTAACCTCATCTTCACGGGCCGCTTCACTGCCAGTTGACAACCCACAGATCCGAAGAGTTTCCGCAGTCTTCAACAGCACTGGCAGAAATTCCTCAGTTACATTCACTTCTCCATTGTACATAAACGTCAACAGAGTCTTCAGGGACGCAGGGTTGATGTCGTGCAGCACTATAATTGGATCTTTGTGGGGGTTTTGCTACAAAAAAATGAGTGGGCGTCAGACTAAAGTGAAACACCAAAAATCTGCACAAAGGTTTATCAGTCAATCTTACCTGGAATATAGACCTAAATACCGAACTGTTAGCTGAAAGAATCACTTTATGAGCCTTAAAATTATGCCCTTCTGATACCAACGTTACATCAGACAACCGTTCGTCTTTAAACAATTCCTTTACGTTTGTCAGTATATTGTTCTGATATCCATTCCACTTCAAACTTATCTCCTGATTTGCCATAGTTGAGCTCTACACAGTCATTCGGAATGGCGTTAATTAAAAGAAAATGCAAACGAAAATACAAACAAAATGTGAATTGTAAATCAAGACACTTTGACAGAAAACAATGTGAGTGTTGCCATAATGGAAATTATAATAAAAATAGAAGGTGTTTTAGTATAGACAGACGACGATATTACGCAAAAGCTAAAAAAAAACTATAAGAAAGAGAAAATAATAAAAAAAACTACTTTTAATAGATGAATGTCTCATTCATTTTTTTGACATGATAATATATAAAAATTAATATTTAAGAAAATAAATGAGTTCAAAGTTTTGTCACTGTAAACCCGTCATTCAGTTCACGATGACAATTCGACATTTGAACGTCTCCAGTTCATGTTTGCTCGTGTCGAGACGCGTCGAAACCCCATGGAACACCCGCCCACCGGCCGGCGTTCATTTACCGCCCGTAGTCAGTGGGAGAAAGACGTGTCTTATTGCTATTTCGTCGACCAAGTTTCGTTCGCAGTGTTTTGTCACACCTTTGCGTCATTCAGCAAAGTGCGTGTAATTTCAAAAGGATCAACCGTAAATAAATTCGGATTTATGCACATGATAGACCCTGGTGGTCAACGATAATTGTGTGTAGTTTTACTCTTTACACACACAATATATTCTTATTACGTTAAAATTAGATATTTTGTAATGACATTATCGTGAACGTAATGACAAAATATTGTGTGATAATATAAGTTCTTGTTATTCGTAGACTATTTACTATTAAACAAACAAGATTTTTTCATACTCATGTGTACTGTATATACTAGCTGCGCCCGCGACATCGTTCTTGTGACGTATTTCGTATATTTCCTTAGGAATCAGATATTTATCTTTAATAAATTTCATATTAAATGTTGACCTCATCATTTAGCTACCAACATCCCAAATATCATAAAAATCTGCCATAAATATAGTTTTTGCGTGATGGGTGAAAAAACATACATATAGACAGACAAAATGTAAAAAAGATATTAAATATATTTAATGGTACAAACAAAGGTTATTTAGTAAGTATATTTGTACTGTATATTGTAAGTTTGAATTATTCTTGATTGGGTAAAAAAATAAGTCAAGGTTGAAATTCAGAAATTTATTTGTTTATTTTTCATTTAACTTGGTGATCTCCTGATGAGACTAATACAAAAAAAAAATGTTATTCTGATTACTCAATCTTAATTGTAATATTAAGTAATAAACCAAGTACTGATGTTACTTTGTCTTTTATTTAGTATAACTAATTCTTATGAAGAAAATAAGACCAACACGTATAAATGTCATTACGCTCCTTTAGACGTCATTACGTTCACGATAATTTACATAAAAAAATTTATTACTCCAAATCTATAACGGATAACAAGGTCCAACTACTTGTAAAAAGTTGTTAGTAATGTATACTATAGAATGTATGCCAAAAGCTTGATATTAGAGAGAAATTCCTGTGGAAGATAAAAAATGCATCAAATTAAATCAATTTGTAGGATCCACCCTGTAATGTATGTTTTTTAAAAAATACTGGTACGCTTGGCATACACGGCAAGCATTTTTTCAAATGGGAAAAGCCATTGAACTTGCGTCAGTCCGACGGCGGCACCAAGTTTACACAGCGCGATAGTTTAAAAACCAACCCTGAACAAAATGTTGGACTCAAGAAGAACCTTTAAAATTTGATTATTTATTTTATTTTTTTATTAGTAGCAACACCAAATTTAAACACTCATTTACAAGAAAATAATTGGCCAAGTGCGTGTCGGGCCACGCGCAGTGTAGGGTTCCGTAGTTGCGAATGCCGACTTTGTGTTTATGCGACTAAAAATGTCAAAAAACTAATTTTCTACTGAATTTATATGAAATTTTCCTTTCCTACATTTTATAAGTTGATCGCCTATGGCTATAAGTTTTTAACCCTTTAACCGCGAGCGTCGGATATATCCGACAAACATTGACGGGCCCATTCCGTGAAGGTCGGATATTTGCGACAAAAAAAAATGCTCGTATGGCACATAACTTACGTATCCATAACCGTTTTTGGTTGTAGATAGGTATTTTATTAGATCCCTGTAGTATAATAGAATTAAATTATCAGTAAAAAAAAATTGTACTTATTTCCATACTAAAGTGTGCAGCCGCCCGGGCAATTTGTATGGTAATGTCGATTTTTTTTTTCATTTAATGATTGTTATTTTCATTTTATTATGCTATAGTGATCTATTTTAGCCCGTGGTTTAATTTATTACGGGTTTGTCCCTTTTACGTTGTATGTACAACAGCTGTGAATTTTTTCACGTGCCCATGTATAACCGTTTCCTCCGTTATCAGTTAACTCTAAAATTATTATTTTTTTAACCATAATATATTTCAGAAATATATCCCTAAATCGAATAATAGTGTTCCCAAACTCACAATATATTTAAATATCACACATGGTGGGTTAATCGAGAAAAAAAATTACTTGTACATATGTATGGAAACTAGCATAAAATAAAATAAAAAATCAAGATTTTTTATCATGTCATGGATAGTAATGATTAATACCCTTGCCAAATTACAGCTTTCTAATACCTATAGTCTCTGAGTAAATCCACGGACGGATGTAGACAGACATGGCGAAACTTTAAGGGTTCCTTGATTACCACGGAACCCTAAAAAGAATAGGTACATTAGGTATCTACATACCTATCCTAGTTTTAAATATTCATTCCCTTGATCGACTCGACTTCTACGAAGCAGGCTATATACAATTAAATGTATAAACAACGTGAAAGAGACATTCCCATATTAAATCGAACCACGGGCTAAACTAAATCACTATAATATACTATAAAAAAATATTGATTTATTTTTCATTTGTTTATTCTCTTATTTATTTACTTTTTATCCATTAATTTAGTTATTTTTATACTTATTATGACTTATTTACTTTTTTTTTTGCCTATTTATTCATTTATTTATTTATATATTTATTTATTTGTCTGTTTATTTACTTATTAACTCATTTACTTATTTAATCATTTACTCGTTTACTTATTCACTTATTTACTTATTCATAAGCATAAGCATATTATGTATATCTAATTAGGCTAGGGGGGAAGATGAAAAGGCGTATTACGCGCGAAAGGTGCACCCCAATCATATGTGCACCTTTGCGCATAAGCTGAAGATATGTACCAACCTACATGCACCTTTATAAAGCAAGGTCACTTGTTATCAATACATCCAAGTAAGGAGATCAGCACAATTTTATCTAACCTTGTATAAAGCATAACTATCTAATACCTAACTATCAGTTACGAAACTATTTTCGATTAAAATTATTTTAATCTAATTTATCTTATTAACCTCGTTATAGCGTGATAGATGACAAATACATATACGAATCAGAACGATTATTTTCCGAAAATCAAGGCTTCGGAAATCTTGAAAAATGAAATCATCACTAACATATTTAAGTACTTACATCGTGACAACGTGTATGATGATTTGGGCACAAAAGACAATGGGAAAGAGAGGAAATTTGGATATGTACGCCTAAATTTTTTTCTGATGGTTAGGAATAAAAGTCTTAACCATCTTATTATTCAATAATATTATTTTATACTGTATTGCTTTTTTATATGGATTGTGATCTCAAAACTTTTTACGATGAAAAGACCGACGTTGAAAAATATCTCTGCTCATTTATAATAAAAATAATAAACAAAATATAAACATTCGTAAGGTATTTATTCCAAAACAAGTATTTGCAAGTATAGTGATATAACCCGTCAAAAATCTGCTGATAGAACCGCGCCCATGGTACACTAACAACAAAAACTTAAACACACTTTAGTGTAGAAGTAAAAATTGCTAATGAAACTAAAAAATAACAATTAAAGTACCTAATCATAATCATTAAGATCATAAAATCACAAAAGATACATAAGAACATTCAATTACAAATTCAGTCTCAAAAAAGTTATCTGTGAGTACAAACACAAAATGTATAAACAGAAGCTTTCAGCTGAATAATATTTTTTTTAAACTTTATTGCATAAAAATAGTGTACAAATATGGCGTTCTCTGCTAGTCAACCATATTGTACAAAATAGAGAAATAATTTGGAGAAGATTCAGGAATATTTAAATTTTCAGCTGGTGTCTTCATTTTACTGCCGCTACGAACAGCGTCCAATGCAGTTCTCATGTCGTCTGGGTTCCACAACTTCTTTTTTCTTCCTTTAGCCATTTTTTATCCGTTTTAGTGACCGGTTTGGCAATGTTCGTTTCTGCAAAAAATGTTACATTTCATAGGTGATAATTCTGCGCCCAATCTGATATTATCGCGCACCGAGCGCGGTATTAGCCAACTCAGTCACTTTGTCTTACAACTTAAAAAATATAAACAAAGCAATGTAATTAATGAAACATTACTATGCTACTCGATTGTTTACTATATTAATGCAATAAATGCGTGTAAATAATATATAAATAAATGTGTTAAAAAAGTGGACTTACCTCTTATCAAAGACACTTAAAAAATAATATCAAAACGGCGCGAAAACTATCCGTATGTGTACCTCTGCTCACAATAATCGAAGAGCAATGAGGACGTGCGAGCAAGGTGCAGGGGGTATGAAGCGTGAATAGAACACCGCGTAAGATTCTTTTTTTTTTTTTTTTTAGGGACAAATTACAAATTAAATTAATTATCTTTACACTTACGGTTTTTGAGTAAACCTATAGCGCGAAATTGTCAACCGCGCGGAATTATTCAACTCTCCCCTATGTATCCCCTGAAAACAATAAAAACAATACTTGGGTAAAAAATCTGCAGCTTCATACATTTTGGAACGGTACATATTTAATTTTGTATGGAGATTTTGCGATTTCAGGGTTTGGAGAAACCGATAAATAGAACCTACAGAAGCTACCCAACCCATATTTTAAATGCGAAAGTGAATTAGTATATTTGTTTGTTTGTTTGTTACCTCTTTACGCTTAAAATACTGAACCGATTTGGATGAAATTTGGTATGGATATAGTTTGAGACTTGGGGTAGGACATAGGTTACTCTTTATCCCGAAATTCCCACAGGGAGCGAAGCCCGCGGGTACAGCTAGTTTTGTATAAGTTCAGTATGTGTAAGTGTAAAGTGTAGACACCCTTATATTGTAAGTATAACTGTTTAACTATGTAAGTACATACTTCATTTAGGTAAACAACCAAATCACTCGTAAAGTGGTAGGTAAGTATCACAACGGTGGGCTAACCCAATGTACGAGGAAAGAGTAAACAACCGGGTTATTGTTTACCAAATCCTCCAATCTTATCCATTGAAGGGCTACTAGTCTTATCTACAAAGCCACTTTAATCTTAACATTTGTCTGTCCCTTCAGTTAACCGCCCATCCATACGAAAAGCAGTTGACTCCTCTGCTAAAACAAAGATGGCTCTTGTTATATTAGGAGTAATTCTCCTTTTTCAAAATTTAAGGGCTAGTGAGAGTCTCAATAGGGTAACGGATCCCAGTATACTTGAAGATGCAAGTTTGGATACGGTAAGAATTTGTTGTGTTTCGTGTGTGTGTGTGTGTGTGTGTGTGTGTGTGTGTAAGTGGCCTACACCAAGGACAGATTCTCTAGGCTGCCTTCTGCAATTTTATGACGATAACCGGGACAACAACTTATAGCGTGCTTTCCGAAGCACGGATGAACTTGAATATTCTATAGGTACCAAACCAATTAACGACCAGGTTTCGTCCGATCTTTGCAATACAGGCAATGTGTATAAAATCATAACATATTTATAAATAAATACATATAAACGGTCAAACACCCAGATTGAGCTAGCCCCAAGATAAGATCTAGATGATGTTATGAGGTACTAACTCAACAATTGTATATTTTATAACAAAGTACCTGGGCGACCGAGCTTTGCTCGGTTGCATCTCAAACATTAACAATTTTTTTTAAACTTGTCTAAAAACAATGCAAAATAAAAAAAATATATAAACTTAAACGTAAAAAAAAAACAAAAGTAAGTCACCGAGTGGAATTCGAACCCGTAATACTCTTTCTAGTGGTCGCTATCCTTAACCACTGAGACAAATCAAGGCGGTCGCGGCGCGACGAAATTAGCGACCATATTCTGCGTGGAAAGAAAAACGCATGAATACTCGAAAATACGCGTTTACCCAAACATAAAACTAATCTAGATCGATTGTTTACCCCCGAAAACCCCCATATACAAATTTTCAGCGAAATCGTTAGAGCCGTTTTCGAGATCACAGAAATTTATAAATAAATATATATATATACGAGTATATACATACATACATACAAGAATTGCTCGTTTAAAGGTATCTATATGATATGTATTAAAATATATTTGGAACCAAATGGGATTGTCCGCACTGACGGCAAGCGGCCAGATGGCTTGTCCTTAGTCCCATGAAGGCAGGGTAGGTGCCTTGTTTGGGATGCTACATGTGTGGATACTCTAGCACCCTCGCACTTGCCTTCAACATCTAAGTGGTGCACAGCACAGGGTGCAGCTCCATCTTGGTGGAGCAGCACCCTGTGCTGCAGAGGCTGCCAAAAAGCGGAAGTACGCAGGTCTGGGAGACAGTTACATTATTCTTCCATTTGCAGTCGAGACGATGGCCCTTGGTCCTTGGATGGTCCATGGGGCCCTGAAGCTAAGTTGTTTTTAAGGGACATCACAACGCGTCTCATCGAGGCAACTGGTGACCCGAGGGCTGGTAGCTTTTTTGCTCAACGAATAAGTCTCGCTATCCAGCGAGAGAATGTTGCCAGCATATTGGGTACGTTGCCTCGATGTGGTGCTTTGGAAGAAATATTTTATTTATAAGCAAATGTATTTTATATTTATTTTTAAATAAATTTATAATACATGTGTAGATAAACATCTAAGACCCAGGTAAATCTGAAAAAGATCATTTTCCAACTTGACCTGACCGAGGATTGAACCAGGGACCTCAGGTGTGACAGCGTGGCACGATGACCACTAGGCCACAGAGGTCGTCTATAATTTTTAGTTTAGGATAGTGGATTTCCGGCCAAAGTCTTCACTAAACTTTTTTTTTCAGTTCTCCCTGATAAGAAAGTATGGTTACCCATGCGAGATCCATCGCGTCTACACTGAAGACCGGTATATCCTTGAAATGCACAGAATCCCCCACGGCAGAGATAACGTCACTGCTGGCCCAAAGCCAGTGGTGTTCCTGCAGCACGGTCTGTTATCCTCATCTGCTGAATGGGTACTTATGCTGCCGGGGAAAGGACTTGGTAAGGATAATATTTCCCCTCCTTTTGGTGATCGTGACCTCGTCTGCGGTACCCAAAAATCCGCATGGTGACGGCTAAGTAGAATTTGTCACCATCCTTTCCGTCTCTCAAGGGTCTCTCAAGGGTAACTGCCTCCGTGGTGTAGTGGTTAGAGCGTTCGGCTCTTACTCGGAGGTCGCGGGTTCGATTCCCAGCGGGGGCAACGACTTTGTGTTGTTGTCCTAGTTTGGTTAGGACATTGCTGGCTGATCACCTGATTGTCTGATAAGTAAGATGATCCGTGCTTCGGAGGGCACGTTAAGCCGTTGGTCCCGGTCACTGTCCTTGACATTGGTCGTTACCTAATACCATGTCAGAGGCTTTTAAGGCGGTTAAAAAAACTCTGACACTAGTGTTAGTCACTAACACACACGATAAGAAGAAGGGTGACGCGACGTACATCACCGCTCTTCTTCTTAGCGTCAGAATGGTTTTTATAGGGTTGTGGTAATCTTACACTTACTCCCTTTTCATTAGCCGAGTTTAAATTGACAAATCTACAAGAGGTAGGGCAGTTGGTGTGTCATGGTCTGAACAGCTCATTAATCATAATACACGTTATTTGGGAAGTTCACTTGAATTTGATTCTCGTGGCTTCCCTCAACACGGAGCCTATTTATAGAACTATTACTCCTGTGATACTGCATTGCACCATGCATGACACATTAAACGGGTGAAGAGTTTGGCCTCATGAACCCCCTGATTCAAGACCTAGCAAATTTTGCCCACCCACATACCAAAATATTACTTCTCTACTCTATATAATAAATATTACTTCTCTATATAAAATACCGCAAGACCCAAAATGCTCTGTCTGCCCCATTAGGGATAAAGACGTGATAGTATGTATGTATGTATATAAAATACCAGCAACAATTCATCTGTGCAACGGCTTTATCATCTAAAATACTTTATCTTTATTTTCCAGCATACATTCTAGCAGAGGCAGGCTATGACGTATGGATGGGCAACGCTCGTGGGAACACCTATTCCAAACAGCACGTCTCTCTTAAACCAACATCATCATCTTTCTGGAAGTTCAGCTGGCACGAGATCGGCTACTACGACCTCCCTGCCATGATTGACTACGTCATTAGGGAGACCAAGGTCCCTAAAATCCATTACATTGGATTTTCTCAGGGAACCACGGCGTTTTGGGTTATGACGTCAACTAAGCCGGAGTATAATGATAAAATTAAGGCAATGCAAGCCTTAGCTCCTATAGCCTATATTGGAAATGTGAAAAGTCCTCTTATAAAGGCCATTGCTCCATTCACTAATTCAATGGAAGTGAGTAATCTGAAGTGGTTTTATCTTTGATTAGATGATAATTGTAGTAGATTAAAATGTAGGTATACAACTTACTGCTGGTAGGATTTTGGATTTATTTATAGGTAAATATTTCAAGGAAATGTTTTATTTAAATTAGCTTTAAGCATATATAATTTTCCTTCTATTGATGAATATAAGTCATAACATGGTGTTTATTTTCCAATTTGTTATGATAAATGAAAAAACAGCTTAAGGGACCATCCATAAATTACGTCACACGTTAAGGGGGAGGGTCCATGAAATGTGACATTCTTTGTCAGGGGTGCGAAGGGTCATAAGGTTTGTGACGTCACAATACAAAATCTCTACCTAAGCAATAAAACATAAAAAAATTACTTATCTATACATATAATAAAACAGTAAAAAAAGTGTGTCTGTACATTAAATATATTTCCAAAAAAAATATTAGGGGCGATGGAGACGTAGTGATAGAGTAAGAATTTAAAAAAAAATGTCTGTCTGTTTGTCTGTATGTCTGTTTGTCTGTTTGTCTGTTTGTCTGTATGTCTGTTTGTCTGTTTGTACACGCTAATTATTTCTTTATATTATGTATATTTTTTAAGTCATGAAATTCATGTAACGTACTTACTTTATGGATGGTCATAATAACAGGTCAGGTAGTATAGATATTGGTCATCCATATGTCTATGTCCAGTCGACTCCTAGGTACTTGAATTTTATCTTTCGATCCATCCAGCTTATTTTCTTCATGAGCAATAGAGGCATCTCCACTTAACTCCATCGACAATAGCAAGCTCTTAATGTCATGAAGATTATTTAATCTTCCCCATCGTTATGATTGTTAATTGTACTTCGGCAGTTTTATAAAATGCATCATGTTGATTGTAGAGATTATTCAAACTCCTTGGAAGAAACGAGTTCTTACCAAATGGAAAAGTTAATGAACTAGCTGGACAGTCCTACTGTGTAGAAGAAGCTATAACGCAGGTGCTGTGCACGAACATTCTTTTTCTCTTGTGCGGATTCAATGAGGAGCAACTGAATGCGGTAAGGTTTATTACTCTTTTCACCCCACTGCGCCAGGAGGAGTGTAATGTTTTTCGAGTGTACCATGTACCTATTTATTTCAAGAGCGTTAATGTTACACTGTTCGTAAAATCACAGAACATTTTCTTCTCCATTTCACACGGCCTCTTCGACATACTTGAATGACATATGTATTACTTATCTAATGAGACGTAAGCCTAAGTCTGAAGCATCACAATTAAGTTTGTGAGGGTCAGGTTTATTTTGCTAGGTATACATACTTATGGAATATCAACTGAGTACGCGCGATGCTCTTGATGGTGTGTCGCAAATTGTTAAAATTACACAAAAATGCGCAACTAACACTTATTGATTTACAGATGGATTTCTTTGCCTTTCTCTCATCTGATATCCGATCATATCAGTCTTTACCATTGTTTCTTAAAGCTAAATGTTTCTTGACACTGGAAGACAGGCGCGTATATAGTTATATCATGCCGCCTTTGAAGTTAAGGTCCCATCTGAGGGTCCAGCATTACATGCGGCATAACATTCACCCAGTCTATCATCTTTAACATCCACAAATTCTTAAAACAAATTCATTTTCAGACTATGCTTCCCGTGGTATTAGGCCACACGCCTGCTGGAGCATCAACGAGACAAGTCATCCATTTTGGCCAACTGTACAACTCCAACAAATTCGTCCAATTCGACCACGGCTGGTTCAGCAACAAACGACTCTACGGGACCTTTAAACCTCCGGCTTACAATCTAAACGCTATAAGAGCACCTGTATTCTTACACTACGCAGACAACGATTGGCTATCAACCCCTGATGATGTCGACAAATTGTTAAGAGAAGTCAAATCCGCTATAGGAAAATACAGAGTGCCTTTGGCAAAATTCAATCATTTAGACTTTGTATTCGCTATCAATGCTAAGGAGCTTCTTTATGATAGAATGCTTAATATAATGGCTCAATTTAATTAGTAAAATCACAATGTATGCACAGAACAAGATATATTTTTGTAGGAATAAGACAATAAAATATACAAATACAATGACAGCTCAAGATACAAAAATAAGACTGAATATCTTACATTACAAACTAAAGAAATGCGATTCTGAGCTACTAGTGTTCATTTTAGAACGAAAATCTATGGTAGTACAAGACGGTTCAGATTTGCTTGCATTCACTCGGTAAAAACTCGCAGTAATCTCTGAATCTTTTGAAGTAATATTCACCTTCTTTACTACATCAATTTCCCTTCGTACCAGCTCCCCAAAAGTGTTTTGTACTGAAAAATTAATTTTAATGTGAAAAGTACTTATGTAATCTATTATAAATTTTTTTAATAACTAGTTACATTATAAGCATAAATTATAAGAAATAATTACTGTTGTGTATTTATTATTTAGTTGTTTAAGTTTTTGTAATTTATTTAATTTAGTATTTTGTACATGGCGTATGCCAATATAAGATCGAAGTTTATATCATACCTTTAGTTAATAGTTCTATCGGATTCTCCTTAGAGTAATGGGGCTTTGTAATGTTATCAAGAATAGTCATGGGCTCATTTGTTTTATGAAGAACTTGCAATAACGACACATGCTTAAAATTCTGAAAATTAATAAGATAAAGGATATAGTCTTAGAGACGAATGAAAATGAATGGACATTTATTGTCAAATGGTACTTAACTCTCAAGTACGCATACGTGCACTTACCTCATTCCGACAATTTTTCATAGTAATTATCATTTCAGAATCTATTAATTTGGTAGCACTGTCGTTATCTATTGCATCATTCTCAAAGGGTTTGGGCAAAACTGAGCCAGAGTCCGTTAGATTTGGTTTGTTAAATATTGCCGGTGTGATAAATGGGACCTTGCATGAACAGCTTTCGTAGAAATTTTCCAATTCCAACTTAAGTGACTTATTTTCCCTTTTTAAATACTCCATTTCATTCACTTGTCGATTGAATTTTTTCTGCAAAAATTCCACATTGTGTTTATACAGCTTAGCCTCATCGTTTTCTGTATTACTTGTGTTCGTTTCAACATCAACCATTTGTACTTTCACAGATGTGCTTCTGGTTACTTTCCTTCGTATTATTTTATCATTAGGTTTAGCGGTTTGTACTGGCCTTTTACCATGAAGTGAACTTTTGGGCGAACTTTTATGAAGAACTATAGCATCACCACATGTTTGACTTTCTTTCTGGACAATTTTTTTATTATTCTCTGTTGTAGTTTTGGCTTTTGCTTTTCGTTTCAACAGAGGCACAAGGTTATTCACAAACACGGTCTGTTCGATTATTTCCTTTTCCCAAATTGTAGCTACTGAATGCACGGTGTCTGCTTGCTGACTAGAAGAACAATCGAACCCCTCGGTTTTCGAAAGGCTAATATGAAATATTTTTTCCACAATTATCTTCCAAAACATTTTTATGCTTTTCAATACGTCCAAACATCTTTCACAAGGCCAGTGGCATGTTTCAAACTCTTCCTGAAAGTACAACTATGACTTCATCAATAAATTCAGCAAGTAATATTTAAAATGCAAATGTAAAAATAATTAACAATCAGACCTCCTGAAAATATGAATCCAGTGATGCTTCATTTTTCAAACACTCTTGCATAGCGTTGCAAGAATTACATATGCTCTCCAAAATTGATTTTGATTTACAATCTGGATGACATTTGGGAGCTACCTAAAATAATGTAAGTAAGAACATATATAATTCAAGGTTTAATTGATAAGCAGAAAGTAAAGACCACCTATAAATAAGTAAAAATACAAGCACAGAATACTTAGTTATTGATTTCTACGCTATGTCTCTACGTAGTACAGAAGGACTGCATTGATGAGACTGGGAGGACATAGTAAGCGGATTTCATAGTCTTTGCCTACTCCTGTGGGAAACAAGCGTGATAATATGTATGTCGCGACTGGGACGAGACGAGGTACTGTAGAGTACTGCTGTCACCGATTTAATAATAGACGAAGATAATTAAACTAATTAAGTTATTACCTTCCGGCGGCTCCTACACGTCATAGTATTCAAAAACTTAGCCAATATATGCACAGGTATAACACAAACTGGCATATCAGATTTCATCCATTCCTTAAGATATCGGTCCCGTCTCTCGACATCGTGACTCCATGATCGCAGATCAGAGGAGGACTTATATGACTTAATTTTACCCTCGTCCCGAGATGCAAGTCGCAGACTTCCTTGGAATGTTTGGATATAAGTCATTGAACTAATATATTTCTATTACAAGTACTTTTTCTTCCATTGGGTTTATTTGGGTGATACATAATTTGGATTCAAAATGAAGGTTGAACTAGGCCATAGAAAAAATTTATATACTTATGTCTAAATGACGTGGTATATCAGATGCAGCATTTGAAAATAATCTTCTGAGCTTATGACTATAATCTTTGGACATGTTTCTTATCATAAAATGTAATTTATTAAATAATTTACGACCTTAGACTATATTTTATAACCACTTTGGGTATGTCAGTTTACAACAACATTTACTAAGGAGTAATTAAATAAATCTTGCAGACTTAAATATACCAAAACACGGATAATAAAAAACAGCTTGGCTTTAATAAAGGTCTGGCTAGTTAGTAGAAAATAAAATTTTAAACTGACATTCGAAGAAACCGTCCGACTTGATTTCCGATGACATTACAATACAAAATATTTGATATTTCATATTTACATTTTGTCGTTAATTAATTTTAAACGAATCAAATATTTCAAATCATATCGTTATGTGTAAAATGGATGGCGGAGAAAAGTAACTTATATATAGATGTTGTTTAGATACAAATCTCATTACATTAGTGGACAAGACAGTTTGTGTAACCATGTCTTTTATCACGAAGAGGGAGCGTGTTTTCAATGAATACGATCTTTTCGACCTCCCAGCAAGAAATGAAGGAAAGCTGAAGGCCTATGCGTCATGTACAGACGCGAGGGCATGGTCCCACTTCTGTTCGGACAAAACCGAACATCTAGTGGAAGTAATAAGGAGGAACAATGAGACGTTTCGGCCCAAGTACGTGCCCACTGACGTCATAGTGGATACGCTGATGGTGGCCAAAAATGCAGAGATCGGGCGGCTGAAGCGCAAGATCGAGGAGTTTGAGCAAATGTTGGAGGCGTATGACCAACTTGATCTCACTTGTGAACAAAAGTGTGAAATAGCGAATGCTGTAAGTACTCCAGCTTTACGTTTTATTTTAACATATGTTTACCTGCACAACTCTACACCAGTTTTTTATGTCAGTAGTCATGCTATGTCAGATGCCTTTAAGCAGTAAAAAAATCTGTCATCAGTGTTGGTTAGAAGAAAAAAATACCTATAAAATAAAAGAAAAGAAAAAGCTTGTGGGACCTCTCGTAAATATACTTGTAGCTAACAATCAGACTGATTGTGTTTCTTTTTTTCAGCATGCTGCCATAAAAGCGGCAAACAGAGAACTGGACGACATGGTAAGAACAATTACTTACTATTAAATACTGTTTTTTTTAAATAATATACCTATACCTTCTTTGATTTCAGACTCGTCTCTTTTTCAGTCCTTTTATTAATTTCTAAGGAATTTTTTATAACTTAACCTGTTTTGTCCCATTGTTGGGCAAATGTACAATTACCTAATAATACTGCTTCTTTTATAATTTACTCATACCTACTTATATTGTTAAATTTTGATGATTTTATCTTTTATGATGGTCTGGGAAAAAAAATAACTTAAAAGCCACCAGCTGCTTCTCATCCCATGCACATCGTAGAAGCCGATCGAGAGGTTAGGAATTGTGTTATAAGGCGATGCGACTAGCGACTCTTTACCATTTAGATTACTTTATCCACCTTTTTCCACCATCACGCTAACGTGGCCTTTGAGTCTTGTGACCGTATGCTTAGAACGGCAAGTTACAAGTTTACAGTTAAAAGTGAGAACGTGAAAATTTTCTTTTGGAACAAACTGTAAACGGTAGTTCATAAAATAGGTTGAAGGGTTATCTACTTAACTATTGCGTACTGAAGACAAAATATTAATGATATCTCCGTTTCCTTTCAAATAATTTATTTCAAATGGGTCCGATCATCACTGGGCCCCGAAAATTTTATGTATCCTCTTATGTACTTACCTACTAAAAAAGCGTATATATAGTTTGTGTCCTTGTAAATAATATGAAATATTTTTGCAGTTTCTGGACTTGGACTTATCTGGTTTTACTGAGGTTAGTACCTTGATATTTTGTATTTCAAAGAATTGTACTGTAATGTCTATAAACGATTGCTTCCTAATTATTTACATTCAATTTTTAACAATTTTCAACAATATTCGTTTCAGGGCATGGAATCGGATGCATTCGAGGTACTTACCTTTTCTTTTCTTTCACTTGCGACGTTTGGTATGTGCGTAGAAACTATTAAATATAAGACTGAGATAAAAAGCTACTATACATAAAGCATATAATATGACAAAACACGATCGTGGTACTGATACCAATGCGTTCGAATAAATATCTTCAAAAGATTAAATTAAAAAGATTTTTAGTTATGCATTAAAGAAATATCGTAACCCGCTGTTTGCGCATCAAGTTTTGATCATTGTAATAAGCACATTTTTGTAACGTATTTATATCCTGTCATCTGTGAGCAGACCGGAATCCGGTCGACATGCATTGTTTTACTATTGTGTCTGGTGTTTTGCACAGCCAACAGGATATACGAGCATGGATTAAAAATTTAGGAATTTTTCATCCATGACACGAGTCGATGTCGTCCCGCCATCTCTTTCGTGGTACACCCCTGCGTCTGCGTCCTTCTAGCACCCAGGTGATTTTTCGGACCCACCTGTCCGGCTGCGTATGGCACATATACCCAGCCCAGTCCCACTTATAGACGACATATACTCATTTATGAATGGATGGCAGCACACTGCTCAAAAAAGGGACGTGTAGAAAGAACAGGGGGAGGACTGTCACAACAGGCTGATAAAAAAAATACGAATAACTATTTAGTAGTTACAGTTTTTATCCAGCGATAATAGAATGCCAGTCAATAGCTGGAAAGCTTAAACTCGTTTTGCGTTTAAAAAGGCGGTGCGTGCAGTGCACCTATCTCCGAAAACTGTCAGTGGTAACATATATAGTATTTATGTAGTTTATGCATATAGTTTATTATATAACATTAAAAACTATATATAACGCCAGAGGCCTTATTTCACAGGCCTCTGGCGTTGAAGTCCGATATTTGCATGTATTGTAAGAAAATTAAATTAATTTAAAAAAAGTTTGCGTTGAGTTCGTGTAGCATAATGTGGCTTTAAGTGTAAGTATATCTTACAACACTCAAATAGTTATACATTTTGTTTGCAGACTGGAAAATCTAGGGGTGACGAGGAGGTATGTAAGAAAAAGTATATATTTATTCTATAATAGACACTATAACTTTTTTGATCTTCTCAGCAGCTGCGCTGCTTCGTAGGCTTCGTAGCCTTCGTAGCGCTGCTTCTTAGCCTACGTAGCGCTGCTTCGTAGCCTGCTTAGCCACCTGTAGGGCTTTTCTGCTTTTCCTTCTCCAAATATAACATGCATGTCAATGGTCACCCAAGGATGCTAAAGACCTTGCAACGGAAAAATAAATAGCCTAAACAGTGTTAATAATTTGGCTATAGGCCTTAGCTAAGGTTTACGAAGGGCCGCGTGTCTGATGCTAACCCTCGTTGAAAATTCATTTGTGTGAAAAGTTTTACAACCGTCTACCACCCGAAGTTAACCCTCTTTGGGAATGCAGTTGTATTGTAGCACGAGACGATTTTGATTCCCGTATTTTATCGTAGCTTAGAATCTCCATGTTAGAAAGTTAGCTCAAATCTTCCCAATATTTTCTATATGCGAACTCAGTTGTATTGCTTACTTGTATAAAAAAACTTTTATTGTCATCACTCCTCAGTCCTTATCAAGCAAGGACGGATCCAAATTTTTTTCTCGTTAAACCGTTAAACGTTTTTGAAACCTATTTACATATTTACAGTGACAGAAATAATTGTATTTTATCTTGTTTATTCACGGCAAGCACTTGTGAAATAGGGGCGGCTTATACTACACGGCCTAGGGGCTAGGGCGACCAGGACTGTACCTAAATCCGCCACTGCAACTCTGATAATTTGATTTGCTTCTGTACTCCATTTGGTTAGGTATTTAAATAAATGTTAACAATCTTGACATGTCTTTTTATTGAAATATACACTTTATAAATCAATTTTGCTAATTACCAAGTAATTATGTTCTAAATTACATAATTAGTTTGATAAATACCTAACCAAATGGAGTATAACTATGTATTATGGTAGATTGTCCACAGTACACAAAAATACCGTCTGGGGGACACGTGCCTCAAAGTCCGCCCTTGTATGTAATAATTATAATAAAAGTACTTTATGAAATTAATAAAGATAATTGTATTTTTTTCTAGCCTGGAAAAAAGCCAGACGAGGTAAATAAACTCATATTGAATTTAGTTTTGTTTTATAACTCAAATACAGGGGTGTAACATAACAGTTTATTTTGTATGTACTTTTTGGCATTATAGGTACTTGTAGCTCCCACGTGGATCAAACAATTTAGCTTTTTTCTTTATTGTAAAGTCATTTAAATAAAGAGGGTTTTTAGCTATGATTCAATTTTTTTTGGTACGGGGAATACTTTTTTAGTATAATTTTCTTTTTAATTACCATTCCTACATTTGATTCGAAAGATATTTCATCTAACGGGGTAGTATGTCAACATTTTTTCATAAAAATATACAATCGTTTGCTTATTTTTAGTTAAAATATGTTTTGTCACCTTCTTTCAATGTCAAATATTGAAAAGAGTGACAGGGACAAAACATGTTTTAACTAAAATAGGTTTAGCAAACGTTTGTTAATTTTTATATTGTTTATTTTGAATATGATGAGGGCTCATGAGGGTAAACCGTAAATATGCCGGATCATGAGAATCTAATACAATGTAGAAAAGACATAGCTGTAGTAAATTGAACCACGGGCTATACAAGATGACTTTAGTAAGTATATTGGAATTAAAATAATAGTATAAAAGAACAAAAAATTCCATACTAAACATTTCCATACTAAAATGTGCAACCGCCCGGCAATTTGTATGGGAATGACGAAATTTGGATTTTGGTTTTTTGACTGTTATTTTAATTTTATTATGCTATAGTGGTCTAGAATAGCCTGTGGTTTGATTTATCACGGGTATATCCCTTGTTGATTCCATATTTACTTTCTTGTTATACTGTAATTTCAGATTGGAAAGTTCAGCGGGGACGGCGAAGGTGGGGTAAGTATTTTGTCTTGACTTTTCTGGATATTATTGCCAGCCTCCTGCTCCTTCAAACCCTCAGCTGTCGTGCTTTGGAGCTAGGGTCTACTATTGAAACAGCACATTAGAAGCATTCATACAAAAACGAAATTGATTCCGTGCTTTGGAAGGCATGCAAAGCTTTGGGTGGGGCTAAACTTGTTTTTTTTTGTTTTTTTCGTGTGTGTAAGTGGATAACACTGGTGTCCGATTTTTCAGGCTACATGACGACTACAATGATGACAACCGGGACTAACGGCTTATACGTGCCTTTTAAAGCTCGAACCTATCCTATTGGTTTAGTCTATACCCTTTGGGCTGGGGAGGTTATTGCGCGGTACCTTATGGAGATTTCGTTCTGTATACTTACATTATAGGTCGCTGGAAGGCGCTGGATGCTAGCCGCTCTAGATCGGTCATTTTGAGAATCTTGGGAGAGGCCTATGTCCAGCAGTGGACATTATGCTTCTAAAATTATGATACTTTATTAATTCTGTGGCGATAGTGACAACGCAGATGTAAACACTGCAGATGACAGAGCATATATAATATAAAAAAAATTCTCAGGCGCGCGAGTATTTTTTTTATATTTGTTTATTTTATTAAACGACCTCCGTGGCGCAATAGTCACCATGCTAGTCCGCCACCCAGAGGTCCCGGGTTCGATAACCGGTCAGTGCAAGTTGGAAAATGGCCTTTTTCAAATTGTCCTGGGTCTTGGATGTTTATCTATATATGTACTTATTTGTTATAAAATATAGTATCGTTGAGTTAGTATCCCATAACACAAGTCTCGAACTTACTTTGATGCTAGCTCAATCAGTGTAATTTGTCCCTATATATTTATTTATTATTTATTTATTCGCGCAAAACCTTATTTTTTACTTCCACATGAAGGGTTAATGAATCTTATCCCAACTTGTAAACATCGAATTCATTTGTGCAGTGGGTAGTTGCGAAGGAGCCACGACCGCTATCAGAAAACAAGAGTAACCAAGCAGGTCTCTCATGCCCATGTGATGCAAGTACCAGTAAGTAAAACAATTTGGAATACGAAGACAAAGTTTTTTTATACTAGTTTGTAGTTGTGGTGATCTACTGGAAAGACAAGATAAAATTATTCTAAAAAGACAAATAAAAGAACGGGAGACTCGGCGCTTGCAGTTATTTTGCTCAGCGAGTAAGTCTCGCAATTCAGCGAGGGAACACTGCCAGTATTCTGAGCAAGTTGCCTTGATGTGAAACGTTGGAAGATTTTTGCTATATATAATTTAATGTAGGTAATATTGTTATAATATGTGACTTTTATTCTAGTAGATACATACAAATAATCATACATACAAGATTAAGTACCAATTACATTTAGTGTGGAAGCTTTCTTTATCACTAACGTTGTATATTTTTATTCTCGAAAAAGGTACAATATGACTAGATGCCACTTATGTCCATTGGGAATATTTAATTAGAAATAGTTTTAACTGACAGATTTTTTGGTTCATATAGCAGAATATTTTTTGTTTAGTAAAATTAAATTAATAAAAATGAAATTGCAGATGCTCATGACCCCCGAATACAAGAAATGCAAGAAGCGCTCATTAGTAAAGACGCTAAACTGAGTGCTATGCAGAATACTATCGCTGTAAGTAAATGTCAATAAGTCTTAATATACATGTATAAAAAGGAGAGAATAGAAATTACAAATTAGGACTGCATAATCAGCGATGATGAGAAATTCCATTGAGAAACCACACCCGGCTTTCTCTAGTTTTCCTGTGCCCAACAGAGCTTACCGTCCAGGAGAAGTAGACTGTGATTGTAATAAATTGGATTATCTGTCCAATTTCTTAAAAATTGGTAGAAATCTGACAATTCGTTTCAAAAGTGTTCTAGGGTAAGGACCAGACCAAAACACATAACCGCTCTTCATCTTCAGGTCTTTTTAGTCTCCACTGCAGGAGCATGACCCTCTGTGCTACTAGATCCATATTTGGTCAGAGCAGCCAGAGACCTACAATTTCCACGCTCGCCAGACGGGTTGGAGAGGTCTCATGTTTATATGCTTTGTTTAGCTTGTATTCCCTAAGACGCCTTCTACGACGTCCACGAGAAGACTTGGAGTGGTCCTATTCGGCTGGCACCCCACACGGCTTTATTTTTTTATTTAGTAAGTAATTTTCATTGATAACAGGTAATGGAAAATGATGTGTGTGAACCTTATTGCATTTACGCTCATATCTATACGGCGTTGGAAAAAATATTTGGAATTCTGTGCCAAAATGACAAATACAAACTTTATTTGAGTCTAATGGTAAGACATATTTTTCTTGTAATGTACACACGACATTTATTTGACTATATAATAAATAGGTGGTTGGTGTTGATCTATATATGTTTTTATTTATTTATCATAATGTACTATCGTTGAGTTAGTATCCCGTAACACAAGTTTAAGCTTACTATGGGGCTAGCTCAATTAGTGTGATTTGTCTTTATATTTTATTTTAATGAGTAATGAGTAATTTTTATAATAAGGACCTAAGTACGTAAAGAAATATAAAAAAATAATGATGAAGTGTTATATTATAAGACATTGCTGGGTGCAATTTTAAATTTGTTATTAAAATAGTTAATTTATATATTAATTGATTTATATATTTATAGTAGATACCTATCTAAAATTAAATTAAATATTTTACACTTATTAATAACCTAATTTAATGACCAATTACAGACAGCGGGTAAAGATACACGGTGTATTGATATTAAGGGAAAAATCTTGTTCAAACTAAAAGTATTTGAAAAGTTCTGCCAAGCATTAATCGCACCATGCTCACAAGATGCACCGTCCCAACCTTCCCAAGAGAACTGCTCGTGCTACCGCGCTGAAATCCTTCAACAAATTACCCCAACACCGACCTACGCTCTGACTTCTGCAGAGCTCCAGCAATCAAAACCGGATAACAGAAGAGCGCAGTTGGTTGCAGATATTATGCAACACGAAGAGATGAAAGAAATTCTTAGTAAAGAAATTCTTTCAGACCAAAGTGATGAGGCAGAGCAGTTAATTGAAGATTATGATATTGAAACTGAAAATTTAAAAAGACTTAAAAATCTGCAAGAGAATTATGACGACTTAATGACTTGCTTTGAAGCCCTAAAACATGAAAAAGACGAGTTATTAATTAAATATCAAAAGTACGAGGAATTGGATAAGGAATGTGCGGGATTACGGAATCAGTTACGAGAATACAATCTTCTTTGGAATGAGAAAGAACACTATCGTAAGCGTTCTGCTGACCTTGATTCATTAAAAGAACAATTTTTTATACTATCTGATGAAACTACCAATATGGAAACACAACTCAAAGCAGAGTCAGAAATAAATAAAATAAAGTCTAGCACTATTGAGGAATTGAGAAAAGAAAACGTAGCTCTTGAAAAAAAAATGAACGATGCTTTGATTGCATTTGAAAAAGAAAAAAGTTTGTTACAATGCAAATTACAAGAAGCAGAATGCAAATTCATGTGCCAGGAACAACAAATTAAGAGTTTATCTGTACAAATTGACAGACTTCTTGAACAGGAACCCGAAAAGGTTAATAATTAACATTTTGTATGCATATTATATAAGCTTTGTCAAGAGAAGTAAGTTTGACTTGTCTATGTTCCTGTCTGTGTGTCTGCCTGTGTCATCGAAAATCCCTAGCGAATGAAGTAATTTTTTACAAAAGTGTGACGATTACGCTCGATTTGAAATAGTTTTATCACGTCACTGTATTATTTTCTATTGAAAATGTCTATCTAATCCAGTGTCGTTTAATTATAATTATTAAAATACTCAAATTACCTTATGAAAACAACAAAAACATGTAAGACAACTGACGTCCGTCTTTTTAAAAAAATACTCTGGCTACAAGTCCTAGGAGTCTATTTTTTGGTTAGCATGCGTATGTCACGCGTTTTTTGTGTGTATATCAGATTGCCCGTAAGCCCCATGCCAAGTTTTTTTAATGAGCGTTATTAGTCGTGCACTTTTAGATTTTAGAAACTTATTTTTAAATTTGACTATCGTTTTTCTAATTATTATTCAGGCTCCAGCAAATGTTGATCAAACTTTAATATTATTGGATGAAATAGAATCATTAAAAGAACAAAATAAAAATCTGAAGGATGCATTGTGTTGTTATGAAGAGGAAAAACAAGACCTACATGTTGAATTTCAAAATAATCTTAAAACTATTAATGATCTAAAGATGGAAATAGAAGAATGGAAAAGTAAGTATTATCCTATTTCATTCATTAAACATGTCGATAATTATATCATCATATAGGTCGATAATTTCTGCCTTTTCTAAAGTAAACTAAACGATCTCAAAAAATATTTTAAATAACTGATAAACTATTTAAATTTTGTCAGGGCGATTTGAAGTCACAGTAGCACAATTGGAAGTGCACTTACGGTACAAACTTAAGGGGCGTGAGTTCGAGTCTCACTTGTGGCAAAATTTTACATGATTTTTTAATGTAGAAATTGTAATGTTGTAATCCATAATTGACCGAGCGAGCGAAGCGAGAGAGGTCTCAGTTTTAGCTTGGCCAAAAATGCTTTCGTATGTCTGTGTGTTCTCCTCTAGAGGTCGCATTTCTCAACCGATTCCCGTGAAATTTTGGGAGCAGGTTCAAAAACATATGAAAAATCGATAGCCAAGCCAGTTTTTGGATTTTTTTCAAAATAGGGGAGTTGGCACAAAGGGCCTTAGCGCCTTTGGATTATATGGCTCTTACGACCAGTTTGTGTTTGTAGTGGCAACAAAATAACAAAGGAATTTTATTTTCTATTATGACATACAATAGACGGATTTTTTCACCAGCATTGTCAAAGGATAAATAGTCTAATTTGTTTTTATCGAGATCTGATTGACTTTAGCGTCTAGAGTTCGAATTCCACCAGAAGGTGTTCTTTTTTTAGTGCGATGTATTTATTTTTATTATAAAACTGGTATTTAGAAGTTTATTTTACAAGTTTTTTTTTTAGTATAATGCACTTATTTGTATTCTTGGGAAATATATAACTACACGAAACATTATTTTAGGTGCTTACAGCAAAATTATCACATAACCAAAATTTTAAATGAATGATTTCATAACTAACAATCATCAGGTTTAATTTTTTTGACAATATTTTATTGTGAGACCTAAGAAGGTAAATACTCTTCACGACAAAATAAGCGGCCAAGTGCGAGTCGGACTCGCCCATGAAGGGTTCCGTAGCAGCAAGTAACATAATATAAAAGTCTTATAGTACCTATGTTTTTTTTATATTTGTGTTGATTAAATGAAAATTAAATTGCGGTTTACTATTTATGACGTATTAAAAAAAAACTAGTAGCTAGATCTCGTTCAAACCAATTTTCGCTGGAAGTTTGCATAGTAATGAACATCATATATTTTTTTTTAGTTTTATCATTCTCTTATTTAAGAAATTCCAGGGGGGGGGGCGGACACACACATTTTTCCACTAAATTTTTGAGTTGAACCTCTAAAATTTATTGTTTTTTTTTTCTATTTTTGTGTGAAAATTTTAATGCGGTTCACAGAATACATCTACTTACCAAGTTTCAACAGTATAGTTCTTATAGTTTCGAAAAAAAATGGCTGTGACATACAGACGGATAGACAGACAGACAGATAGACAGACAGACAGACATGACGAATCTATAAGGGTCCCGTTTTTGCCATTTGGCTACGGAACCCTAATAAACGAGCCTGAACGAACTTGATGACCGCTTTCCTGCTCCATCATCAGACCAGCTCCAAGTCATCATAATATTGCATTGTATTGCCACGCCATATAGAGTTATACAGGTGTGCAAAATTTTCAGCTCAATTGAAAACCGGAAAGTAAATCAAATTTGTCTTAGTGTGAGATTTGACCCGAACGTGCAAACATACATAGATTGCAAGTTTAATAAATAGCTGGTAAAAGAAAATAATTGGCCAAGAACGTATCGGGCCACACGCAGTGTAGCGCAGTCATCGTACTTAAGTCACAGGAATTGACTTTACCCAGGGTAGTGGTCGACCTTGGGTCTAGAAAAAGGGCTGTAGGTTGCTCTTACGTCGCAATTTTTCGGGGTCAAAGACTTACCGATGTCAACTTGGAGCCCATACATTTTGATCGTTTGACAAGAATCAGGTCTATAAAACTTCTGTTAAGAACAGAGGACGAAAAAATGCTGAAAATGTTAGCGAAACGAACACTATCAAGATTTTAATATTTTATGAAAAACATCCCATGCTGGTCT
This sequence comes from Acrobasis consociella, assembly GCA_963555685.1. Lineage (NCBI taxonomy): Eukaryota > Metazoa > Arthropoda > Insecta > Lepidoptera > Pyralidae > Acrobasis > Acrobasis consociella. The sequence goes on from OY743106.1 coordinate 6,288,689, forward strand.
GGGAGAAATGAAAAAATTTAGAATGTACCAGCTGCTTCTCTTCCCGCGCAGATCGTAAAAGCCGATCGAGGGAAATAACAAAAAAAACTGGCCGACAGGCGGATGAACGATATATCAATATATGGGCTTTATTCTTAGCAATTGAAGAACGCGAGCGAAGCCGCGGGCAGTATTCGCGGCTTCGCTCCCATTCTTCAATTCATGATTCTGGAATCTTTAAAAAAAAATCCACACAAGTCAGCTATCGTTTCGATCAAAAAGGTGAAAAGCAATTCTAGATCGCACATTGGTATCATACAGTGAATTGTGGTACTAGTGAATAGTTATACTATGTACTACTACATACTATATATTACTAATGACCCCCATGAAACGTAAATTTAAGTAGATGGTAGGTACTGAAACTAAGGTACGCCTCTTTACCGCTAAAGTCATACAGATAAGCGAAATAATTCTTGAAAATCATACTCATTTTGTATACTATATTTTAAGGTAGCTATGAAAAAACAATGAATCGCAATAACAAATTGGAAGATTATGCTCAAAACTTCGAAGATGAAATGAACAAAATGATAAATGAGAACAAACAACTTTCACTAGACGTACAAGACAAGACAACAGCAGTTGAAAACTTAATCAATGTAATTAATAATAAGTCACAAGAAATAAATAAGCTTTTAGGAGATATAGAAATTAAAGAAAATCAAAATAAGAATTTACTTGAGCAGCTTCAAGAATTCAAAAATATTTATGAAAATAATATATCAGCTATGGAAAATGAAAAAAAAAGTGTGCAGGAATCATTGTCGTTAGCAAAAAGAGAGAGTGCAGAACTCTTGAATAAACTAAAAGATTACAATTATGTTGTTCAAAGTCAAAGTGACATGTCTAAAAGTTTAGAAGCTCAAATAGATAATTGCCATGAATTGAAAAAAGCTTTATTAGATACAATTGAAGAAAATAAAAATCTACAAATGAATTTACTTGAACGTGAAAAAAGTGATACACTTTTATTAAGTGAAATCCAAAGGCTCCAGGAAGAAAAAACATATGCAGATAACAATATCAAAGATTTGAATGAAGAACGTAATAAATACAAAAATTCATTAGAATTGACTAGGAAAAAGAGTGAAATGTTAGAAAACAGGCTGACACATTTTGAATCACTATCGCAGGAGCTACAAAATCTTAGAGAAGCACATGAAAATTTAATAGCAGAAAAAAGAAATTTAGAAAAACAGTTTCGTGAGACAACATACAAATTAGAAGATGCATTATATTCATCAGAATTGTCTAAGAAACAGAGCAAAGAATTGAAAGAAAAATTGAGCGAAACTGATAGTCTGGGCAGTGAATTGTCTAGACTAAGGGATGCATACAGAATACTGACGAGAGAAAAAAATGAATTATACAGGGATTTAACTGAAAAAAATAAGGAATTGGCTAATTTGCAGAAATCTCTTGAAGAGTTACAAAGTAATAACGACTATCTTTTACAAATATCCAATCAAATTCCTAATTATGAACGAAAGCTTAAAGAATTAGAGCAAATACATGACGAATTGGAAGCTGAAAAACATTCACTTCAACATGATTTAGACAGACAAAACGAAAGAATTAATCGTTTACATAATACACTGGAAACCAAGATTGAAGAAAATACGCAATTATTAGATCAAGTATCTTATCTAAAAAATAAACACAATGCTGTCAAAAGTGATCTAATTGACATGCAAAAGGAAAATTTGTCAACAAAAACGTCTTTAGCAGCTATAAAAAAAGAAAGTGATGATTTATTAGATAAACTAAAGTATTATGAAAGTTTAGAAACCGACTATGAGAAATTGTATAAAGATTATGAGCGGACCAAATTGGAAAAAGAACAGTTACAAGCAGAATTAAATTACCAATTAAAACGTTTGAAACAAGAAAATATAGAATTACATAAGGAAAGTGTGACTTTGATGCAACACAGTGAGGATTTAGAAAATGCTCTTGTTGATGCAAGAACACAAGTAAGTGTGCCTATCGTACTAACTATACCCTCTATATTATTATTTTTATGTTTTGTTAACAGCGTTAACCTTTTCCAGCTTATTGAGAAATCGGATGTCCCAGATCCATTCCTTGCAATAAAAGAAGAAATAGAGGAACTGAAAAAAGAAAAACTTAATAATCTTGATCGTATTAGGAAGCTTTCTGATGATTTGGATGAAACGGTAAATATCTATTTAACTATTACGAGTTAAATATAGGTAACTATTTGAGAATAATTTAATCCGAATGTATTAAGCTATTGCATAGCTTCTATCGCGGGCCTTGAGCGCGGGGACCGAATCCAGAAATTCCGTAACGAAAAAACCTCACGCTCCCCACTCTGCCTACCATGTAGGTTGCCGCTTCGTCTCCGTCGTCCGTTTGCGACGTTGCCGTCCTTCCTTGTAAAAAATCACCTTAAGGCCATATCCAAATTTTCCGGGGTCCAGTGGCGCCGCCATTTAAAATAAATCATTTAAAAGGAAACGGAGATATCATTCAAAATTGTGTCTTGGTCAAGCCCTAGATAACCCTTAAAACTATTTTATGAACTACTGTTTATAATTTAAAGTGCGAACGTGAAGCTTTTCTACGCACATTAGCTAAAAGTGGCCGTTTTTCGCAAATGTGCGTAGAAAAGCTTCATGGCGGCGCCACTGGACCCCGGAAAATTTGGGTATGGCCTTAATGCAATAGCTTTACCGCGGCAGTCCCCGAGTGCCACACATCTTTTTTTTTTCTTGTCAAAACGTTCTATAAGATTACACTGATAAAACATTTAGATTACCTTTTAAGAGTCATAATTCACAGCTGAAGGGAGAAAGATAATTTTTTGAGCCAACGACATAAAATGAAGAGGATGCTAAAGTGTTTTTTAGTATCGTTTTATAAGTCAGTTCCAAAACAATTATAATAATCTATTAGAAGACTTTTTGTTTTTTCTAGGAAAGTGTTATTTGTAATCTTAATCAAGATATTTCTGCTCGAGATGATAAAATTGCCATCTTAGAAAATCATATTAATAAGCTAAAAGATGAGGTCACTCGCTTGCATGGCTGTTTGACAGAGGTTATTGACACAGGAGAGCAATTGCAAAGTACAAGTAATGAGAAGATTGGCCAGTCATTAAAAAATATGGAAGCACATCGTAAGTTATATTAATTAAAAATACAGAATTTATCAGAAAACATTTTATTTTATACATATTACATAGTTTAACCATTAAAAAAAATATTTCACAATTATGTTTTTTATTTTTTCAGATTCTAAAGCTACGCACAATATGAAAATGGAATTAGCAAAGTTACACAATGATAAACTCAAACTTGAGGCTCAAATGTCACTAAACAAATTAAAAACTGAAGAATCTATCAGGGAAAATAAAAAATGTATGTCACAATTAATACAACTTCAAAATGAAAGAGAAATTATCATTACAGATATAAAACAACTTGAGCTTCAAAGTATTGGCGATAGTTTACTATCACCTACGAATTGTGATGTTGAACACATCTTAGGATCTTTGGATCGAATAAGGCAGTATATTGATGCTAAAAATGCCCAAAACAATTCACTAGAACAAACCTTGTTAAAGGTTCAGACATCATCACAGGTCCTAGTAAATGAGGCTAAGGAATTGGTAGAGAAAGAGAAACAAAAAATAATAAATGAAAAAGAAGAAGCCATACATGATAAACAACGTTTGCAAAAACTGTTAGAAGATCAAAAAACTAAACTTACAGAAGAAATAGCTCGTGATAAAAGTTTTATAAAGGACTTGGAAGCGGAAGTGCTTAATCAAAAATTGATAATAGGCAAAATAAACGAATCAACTGCAAACTACATATCTAAATTAGAAGAAGAATTGCATTCTCTTCAAACTATGTATCAAAACTCAACGGCAAAAGTTATTGAGTTACAAGACAAAATATCAAAACTTTCAGAACAATCAGTTAACAATTTAAATTTAATTGACAAACTAAAAGAAGATTTAAAAGAAAAATCTAACGAAATTTTAGCATTACAAGAAGCTCTTAAAAAATTAAATAATAAACAAAGTAATCACATCAATACTCAAACTGACATCTTAGAAATTCAATCAGATACGTCAGTTCAAACTGAAACAAGGAGCTTGAAAAATACTTCACGTCATAGAGAGCGTGATTTGACTAGTCCAGAACCCCATACACGCAAAACCCCTGAGGATAATAATTTGCTCGCAATATTACCAAAACAAAGACCACATTCAGTCAATGAAGTCCAAATTTTAACAGCTAATGTGGAACCAACATTTGACTTTGTCAAAAATAGTTATCTTAACTACAAATTAAAGCAATTGAGTATTGGACGTTTGGAACAGCAGTCTATATCTAATGATGAAGTATCGATTCAAGAAGATGTTGCTCAATGCTCTGGTTCAGTCAGTAATCATACTGAAAAAATCCAGACAGAGGAAAATGTTATAGTCGATCTCTACAATAGAAAATCAATGCATACAGACTCCTCCAAGCCTGAAACGTCGAACAGTAAAACTAATTATAAAGACACAACATTAACAAGTTTGTTTGATGGTTCAGATCTAACAAACAGTTTTAAAATTGATGATAAATACATGGACGCTAAAATGCCCAAAACAAACAAAGCGAGAGATAAAGATCTTTTTGTTATTTATAAGGAAAGTGAAAGTGATTCTGAGATTAAGCAACAGGATGAAAAAGGACTATGGAATTCCAATAAAAAGTCTGAAATATTAGTAGAAGTCATCACAGTAGAATCACCAAGAAAAGGAAATAAGAAAAAGAAAGCTAAAAGCAACCAAAATTATGAGCAACAAAATAAGAAATACAAAATTGAAGAAAACTTTCAGGAGGAAAAAGTCGAAGATGGAGATGATGACAGTGTTAAACCCAAGCTAAAGATAAAATTACCACGCGTAGTTACTGACAGTCCATCTATTTTAACAACATCCGAAGGTGATAGAAAGTCTTTAGACTCGTATACAATGGCAATTTATTTGTCTCCAAAGGAGACACATTCAGATAATAAAATAAAACATGAAAATCTAAAAAAGAATACATCTCAAGAAAGTCCTTCATTGCCTACATTATCAAATTATGATAATCGTAATACTTCAAACAATTCATTTAAAATTCCTATATATGATAAAAAAGACAAGCAACGAAAAAATGAAGAAGGAACATTATCAGACAAATCAGTTCATAAACTTTCTCGTGTTGAAGCTGATGTATTTTTAATAAAGTCGAAAGAAAATCATGATAGACAGGATAGAAAAAATGGTAAAGATTATGGTTTACAATATATTTTGGAAGCCATTAGAAAAGAAAATGACACTGATTTTCCTGAATCATTGTCATACTTTACTGATAAAACATTACAAAGAAGTCACAGTGATGGACTATTTCCTAATGCTATGAAAACATCAGATAGTAAAGACCCAATGAAAGCAATCCCAAGTAGTTGGAATCCTAGCAAAGTAAGTGATGAAACGCGATCTAGGTCAGTTGTGGATAGGAGTGTAATGGTTAAAATGGACAATACAGATGATTATGAATCAAAAATAAGATACTTGACAAAAGCATTACAGAATGTGGAAAAAGATTGTAAAAAGAAAATTGAAGCTATTAAGATACAGTATGATAGCAATATAAAAAGTATAATAAATGAGCATAATACAGGTGTCAAAAGCATACAAACTTTACATGAAGAGACTTTACAAGACATACTTAAAATTCATGAAAATGAGGTTGAAAACTTGAGAACACTGAGTATAGAAGCTATGCGGAAATCAGATATATTAGAAAAAGAAAACAAAACACTGAAAAGTAAAATTCTTGATAATTCATCTACTTTAGAAGTGGTAAGTAAAAATACAACCTAGGTGGCTAATCAGATTGTATTGTTTAATCATGCTCTTGATATATTTTACCTATTTGTTTGTCAGGAACCAACAAGAATCTGTTGTTCTGAAACCAAAAAAAGAAGAAAATCTCGTACAGAAACACGTACTCTTACAAAAACCAATGTTGAAGCGTTCAACGTGCGCCCGAAAGTAAAGTCTCATGGCCCTTGTACCTGCGCTCTAGACATCAATTTATCTGATACTATCCGCAACATCTTTGAGCAAGTAGACCTTGACCAGAGAAAAATGGCCGAGAATACATATCTGAAATACATTGCGAATAAGATACTTAGCAATAACGTTGAGGTAAGCAAAAATAGTTAATCTTCTCACGTCGGTTTTAATAATATTAAAAAATAGAGACTATTGGTTTTTGACTTAAACCTTATCCTTTTACAAGATATTTAGCACTACATAGATCAATATGAATCAGAGATATGGGACTTAAATATGAATAATATGTCAACTTAATAATTTATAAATACAATATGTCATATAAACACTGTCAAAAAAAAATACAAGTATCAGTCATATAAACCGCCCTTCATTTAAAAATTAATAATCTAATATTAAGTATATATTTTACAGGTATTAGACGCTCAAGAATTATCATTTTTACATCTAAAAGTGTGTCGCACTTGGAAGTCTAAATTGAACCAAGAAGAGCTTCTGCAAAAGAAAATTGACACATTAGAATATGAGTTAATGAGTAAACAGCGCAATGCGCAGCAACATAGTAAGTTATTACCCCTTTATCTTACTGGGTATTGCGTTGCATGTTTATTTATATAATAGTATATGTTATTATATAAAATATAACATCGTTGAGTTAGTATCCCATACCACAAGTTTAAACTTACTTTGGGGCTTAATATAATTAGTGTGATTGGTCCGTATATATTTATTATTAGACACAGACAGAGAGGCAGACGCAGACACAGACACAGACACAGACACATAGAGTCAGACGCAGACGCAGACGCAGACGCAGACGCAGACGCAGACGCAGACGCAGACGCAGACTCAGACGCAGACTCAGATACACAGACTCAAAGAGGTAGACGCAGACGCAGACGCAGACGCAGACGCAGATGCAGACGCACGCACAGACACAGGCACACAGACGCAGACACAGACACAGACAAAGAGGCAGACGCAGACGCAGACAAAGAGTCAGACGCAGACACAGACACACTGACGCAGGCACAGGCTCAAAGAGACAGACACAGACACACAGACTCAGACAAAGAGGCAGACGCAGACGCAGTCACACAGACACTTATGCTAATTCGAAATTTAAAATGTTTTTTATTGTCTCTGGTCAAATAGTAGCTGAATTAGACCGTAAAGTGGCTGAAGAGCGGCGACGACTGCAGGAAGTGCGTGAAGCCGTTTGTCGGACACCACGGGAGGCCCGCAGCGCAAGTCCAAACCCAGAGACCCACAGGTTCCTGACGCCAAAGCCAGTAAGCCCGCCTCCTGCGCCGCCGCCCACCGCTGCTGAGAAGGACACGGTGTACGTAGCTGATTAACAAACTTATACGACGACCTCCGTGGTGATGGTCACTATGCTAGTCCGCCACCAAGAGGTTCCGGGTTCGATCCCCGGTCAGGGCAAATTGGAAAATGGCCTTTTCCAAATTGTCTGAGTCGCTTTCGTTTATCTTTATTGAAAATATAGTATCGTTGAGTTAGTATCCCATAACACAATTTTCGAACTTACTTTGGGGATAGCTTTTTGTTATATCATCATCATTTTCCTTGCCATTTCCCTATTTGGGGTCGGCTCTGTATGTCAACTGTTTCCACTTCTTTTGTCAGTATATATTTTTATATTTTATGTATTTTAGATGCGGCTGCACCACTGGAATTGCTGAACGGCGATCAGCGGGCGATTTGGTAGCCAGCTTTCCTGTTACAAGACCAAAACGTCCCAAAGAGAGCAATCGGGTATGTAACAAGAAATAAAATTTGTTTGTTAAATCTTTATTGTACTGTACATAAACACAAGACACAAAAATATAAGTAAGAAGTAGAAAACAGTACAAAGGCAGACTTATCCCTGATAGGTAAGAATAGAATCTCTCCAGTCAACCTTGGAATAAGAGGACGATTTACAACACAGGGTAGAGAGTGGGTACACTATACAGGCATAGAACAGAAAACAGAATTAAATTACACCTAATTAAACTACTTTGAAAAAAATTTACATTTTAAGTATCCTTGGTGGAGGCCTATGTCCAGCAGTGGACTTCCTGTGGCTGATATGATGATGATGATGAAGTATCGCTTCGGCGTCACGTCGCTTCGTGTGATAAACCCACATTCGTGTTTTAATACCCCTTATTATACAACAGTTGCATAAATAACTACTCATTATAAAGCTGTTTTAGTAACTAATAAAACCCACTACAGAAAGATCTTTGATGTAAAAGTACCTTTATCCAGCTAATGCACAGCAGTAAGAAACACCTAATAATTAATATATTTTTGAAATGTGCCATTTGATACCCTGCACGATATGATTCGGTTTATTTCATTCTTTAATTCATTACTTTATAGATATGGTCTATAGAGAGTGCCATATTAAATATACTTTGACGTCATAATATGTAAGTCGTTTTCAACGACACCTCACTTCATCAAAATCATTGAAAATGCATATCTTACATAATAATATAGACCACACAACACAATTGATATTTTTAGGATTCAGTATACAAAAAATGAAAAAACGGTACCCTTATAGGATCACTAGTGCGTCTGTCTGTCTGTCCGTCCGTCTGTCACAGCCAATTTGCTCCAAATCAACTGGGCCAAATCAGGTAGGATGGTGTAATCTTCTGACCCGAACACAGATGTGCAAAGTATTTTTTTCTTTCAAATAAAGGTTAAATCGTGATTGACTTTGGCATTGTAGTGAACCCTCTCCATGCGAGTTCAAGTCGCACTTGGCCGATTATTTTTACTTGCCGTTTCTCTAGCAGGCGGTGTTAGCTCGTTTGGACACCGACGAGCACCGCCGGGACAAAAAACTGTACCACGACGAGCCCCCAACGAGGCTGCGGCGCCCATACCCCATGCACCCAACGGACCGCCATCGATCGCATAAGAAATGACGGCGATGAAACAGGCTAACCGTGGACAAACGTAAGAAAATAGGACTGTTCTTATTCATGCTGCTGCGTTCAAAAATATTCGAAGAAATGAGAACGCGGGTTGAAGAAGCCAGAACCTGGCCTGTTCTATGTTAATGCCATTTTAACAGCGACCAGAATCTGGCTGCTCCGCAGTTGAGGGGATTTTATTTATTTTGGTTCATGTACACTTGAATGAGCAGAAGGCAGGTATCAGACAAGGCACGTCTCGCTGTTTATAAAGGAGTACTAATACCACGGTAGTGAGAGTTGGGTATGGCAGAGAAGGCATGAAAGTAGAATAAATGCAGCTGAAATGTTACCTTGACATATCGAATATACGAAATGATGTCATAAGGAAGCGGTGTGGAGTTAAAGAGGACGTTTTTACAAAAATTAAGAAAGGGATTTTGACATGGTTTGGACATGTCGAAGGGAGATTGTCAAAAATATAGATGACAAATGTGAAAGGAACAGCAGGAAAGGGTCTGCCTCGGCGAAAATTCGCGAACCTACCTATACCTACTACCAAAGCGACCATATTGCAGACGTTATAAAAAAAGGCGAGGTAAAAAGTATCCGTAACCGAAGGGCATGTAGGAAGAGACTCGCTACCTACCCCTGTAGAAAACAGGCGTGATATTATTTATGTATGTATGTGTACTTAAAAATTTATAAATAAAACCTTATCAAAGTAAACATAGTACATAGGTGCATTTAGACTAGTTGACGAGTTGAAAAAGGTGGAAAATACAGATACTGCTCCTAAAAATATGTGTGACAGCCTGATACATACGTAGCTCATTAAATTCGGAATGTTAGTAGTAACGAAATGTACTTTTCAACTAAGTTACTAATAACATTCTATTGTTTTTTTTTTACCTAATGAATCAGATGCCTAATATACCGTTTTTAGGGTTCCGTAACCTAGGGTGCCAACGGGATTCTATCACTCAGACTGATCTCCATCTCAGGGCTAGATTACTTGAAATTTTCACGGATTATGTATTACTTGGCCGCTGTAACAACTAATGCTAAAAATATTTTTCTGACATTTTACGGAGTTATCGGAGGTACGGAACCCTTCAAGTACGAGACCGACTCGCACTTCATCATCAGGTCTTTTTAGTCTCCATTGCAGGAGCATGACCCTCTCTGTAATACTAGAGCCATACTTGGCCAGAGCAGTCGAGGACTTAGCCTACACTCTCCTCGCTGGCCAGACTGGTTGGAGAGGTCTCATTGATGTTTATAAGCTTTGTTTAGCTTGTATTTCCTAAGTCGCCTTCTACGACATCCACGGGAGGACTTGGAGTGGTCCTATTCTACTCTGCCGGAAACCACACGGCGCTCTTAACCGGTTTTATTTTGTTATTGCAGGCTTTACGGAATGCCCACATCATCAACACATTGATATGAATCATTGGCTTTATTTTTTAAAACTTACACGGTGTTGGCGTGCTGCTGTGATTTCGTTGCAAAATTTGTAAAGATTTTTATTTATTTTACCTTCATTTTTTATTTATATTTTATGTCTGTATATTTATTTATTACAAACTATGCAAATTATTGGTAATAAAAATTCGAAAACGACTTATGAGTTTAATATTGTACCCCAAAGTAATATTTCGATTTGAAATACATTTTGAGATCCGCAAACACATCTGAGTCCGCCAATATATAATTTCATATTATAACATTATATATCACACTAATATTATAAAGGTGAAAGTTTGTAGTATGTGCGTGTGTATGTTTGTTTCTTCTTCTCGCGCAAACGGCTGGACCAATTTGATAAAATTTGGAATGCAGGAAGCTGACTCCCTGGAGCCTCTGTGTTAGGCTACTTTAGGCGGTAGCACTGTAGGGCGCAGCAATTTGTTAATAATTTAAATATAGGGAAAAAATCCTGCATATAAATGACATTGTATATTGTGGCTACGTTTTCCTGTCATTGCTGTCTCTTTGTCTACTCTACAATAGACTCTTTACGATGGGGTCGATGGTCACTGCAGAAGCACGATCCCCCTCCTTGTACCAGAGCCATACTTGGCCAGAGCAGCCAGAGGACTTTGCCTACACTCTCCTCGCTGGCTAGACGGATTGGAGGTCTCATTGATGTTTATTAAGTTTGTTTAGCTAGTGTTTCCTAAGTCGCCTTCCTTCCATTTACGGGATTTGGAGTGGCCCTATTCTAATCTGCATGAAACCACATGACAAATTCTGAACAATACAAGTACTTGAAAATCGATAGGGTTAAAGTTGTGCATTTACTGTTTCACATGATTTATATTATGTAACAACACAAGTACTTTAAAATCGATAGGGCTAAAGTTGTATATTTACTGTTTTACATTATTTATTTAGTACTGCCAGACCTCTGGACCCTAGGACATAAAGAGCGACAGTTGCTTTTGTTTTAATTAGAATATTTTTAAATACAGGGAAAAATTCCTGAATGTATGTATAGGTATGACCAGTATGACATTGTATATTGTGACTATGTTTTCCTGTCATTGGTGCCATGCATGGAGTTATCAACGCTACAAAACTTCAGTTCGGTCTCGACTTTTGTCGTAAGTACATCAGAATCTTTACGATGGTGTCGATGGAGTTAAAGTCGTGTATATATTTACTATTTTACATGACTTATTTAGTATCGGCAGACCTCTGTGAGTCTCGAGATTCCTGCAGGAAATGTATGACAACGGCCGGCTGCGTTTGGTGTGCGAAGGTACGTGGTGTTTTTCATTTATTATCATATTAATCCACTGCTGGACTGACTAAAGCCTATTCTCCCAATAAAGGGACGACTTGCCCTTAATCACCACTGGAATATCCAGATAGAGTACATTACTAACACATGTAATAGTAAGTACTCTTATTAGCAATAATTTTTCAAAACTTCATCCCCAAACTACGTCAACAGATTTTGATAAATTCTATCGAAAGTATACACTGTCAAACAAAAAAAAATCCAAGTCGGTCCAGGTTTCTTCGAATAATCGTTAAACATACTTAAAACATCGAGACGAATTGATAAGCTCCTCCGTTTTTGAAAGTCGGTTAAACCTCCTGTGGTCATCGAGGAGTAAAACACCAGTAGGATAGCATAAAGGTTGCACATAAAACGCTGCTGGTCTCTATTTAAACCCGAATAGTATTATTATATACGTTCACATCACACAGATTAATAATTCAATATTCAGATAAATTATGTTGTTATATAATTCAATAATATGTTAATACGAACTTCGACTTTTGATACACATTTTCAGAACGATTTAAAAAGCCGATGCTTATCCCGAAGTTCTGGGGCAAATATACTTAGCGAGTGCGAAGTTGTAGAAGACAAAAACAGCACAACAGATATCTCAGAAGAAAAGCCGTTCAGTTCGAGTTTAACAGAAGTGGTCCAGATCACTCCGCAAAAAATTAAAATAGATTTGAAAGTTGGGGAACCTGCAACGTTTAATTTCAAATACAAGCAAGCCGAAGATTATCCAGTTGACTTGTATTTTCTTCTTGATGCATCTGCTACAATGAAACGTATAAGAAAAACCATAGTGGAACAGTCCCAACAGATAATTACAGCGATGAAAGCATTTACCAAGAACATTCGCTTAGGATTCGGGACTTTTGTGGACAAGAACACTTTACCATACGTAGCGTAAGTGGTATCGTAGTCTTTCCTAAGAAATTTTAATATATATTTTTAATGATAAAATATATTTTAAAAAAATATTTTTCATGAATCAAATCTCTTCATACAAAAATTGTACAGAGTGCGATTTTCTACTTTCATGTTTTAATATCACAGCTTTAAGGGAAAAGCTAAAAGAGTCTAATTTCTGCTGCATTTGGTTTTATACGAAAATCCTGTTTGTGCCTAATGGCGACAAAAAATATTGTGAATTTCTATAGAAAATAAATTGACAACTCATTTTCCGCAGCTAATTTTTTTATTTACAATATCAACTGCATATCGTGTAGATTTGTGACACTTTTTTTTCACTTTCTTAACGTACCTAGGTACTAAAATAATTGAATAAATACGCTACTATTATTACAATCTAGCCTATTAACTTAGACTAATTAGTAATTTTACATTGACCTAGTTTTATAAGCAATAGTATAAGAAGGTGTCTATCGGCACTTTTCTTAATGTCTCTATTAAGTGGAAGGCACTCTGTTCCTGTGTCTTTAGTTATTGCACTATAACTGCACGATTATTTAATTAATTTTCACTACACTACCTACACTAGTTCGAACGGTTTAGTTCGTTTAAGTCTTCTCACTATGTCCGTGTTGTCGAGGAGCTGGATTGCCTCAACGTTCACATGATGAAGCAATCGGTACTCGTGTGCTTCTGATTTGTGACACTTGAAGCTTTTTAAAATCTATTTTATTTTTTTAGAGATCCTAGCAAGAAAGCTTATTCATTTAAGCACCAAATGAACTTGGAAAATAATGTAACTCGGTTCAAAACTTTAATGAAAAATGTGGAGAGTGTTGGAAATTATGATATTCCTGAAGGGGGACTCGATGGTCTTGCACAAGTTTTGGCTTGTAGAGAATTAATAGGATGGAATCCACATTCTAGAAAGATCATACTCTTCATCACTGACGCTCCGTACCATGCTGCTGGAGACGGTATCATAGCAGGAATACACCAACCGTACGATGGGAAATGTTATACTACGAAGGACGGAAAATACACGAAAGAATTAGAAATGGATTATCCTACTGTCGCCATGATAAATAAGCTGGCTAAAAAAATGGAAGCTATTATAATATTTATCGCCAAAGAGTCTGTCAAAAGCATTTATAATGACCTAGCAGATTATACAGGAGGAAAAGTTAAGAGTTTTACAGAAAACGAAAATGAAAACAATGACTTTCATGAAATCTTAAAAGAGGTCTATGAAGTAAGCAATTTACATTAGATGTAATTATGCACTTCCTAAAATTTCGGTCTTATTCAAATTGTTTTGTTCGTATTCCATAAGTAGAGTCAAAACTATCGAAAAATCTCAAAGCGATTAGTTTATTGTGAACCTGTAACTTTTTATACATGAAGCGATAATGGTCTTCGAAAATGGATAGTACAGTGATATTTCTTTAAATTTTATATTTTACAGCAGGAAAAAACAGCTAGTAATGTCTATATTTTTGAAATGTGCTAATCGATTCCTTTAATTTAATACCAAACATGGTGTAATTAGATTTATTTATTATTATTATTTAAATATATACGTACAGCCAAGACGCTTCCAACGATACTTCATTTGAAGAAATCTTATCTAGAAACTACCTTTATACCTATTTCCGCCGCATATCTTGCAAATACGTACACACATATTAAAACTGTATTTTCTTTATATTATATTCTAACTGTATATTTCATGACAGTGTAATAATGATAACCTATAAACAATCTGTTTACAAAAATTTCAGGATAAAACTAAATTTATTAAATTAAAAAAGAACTCCAAAGAAGTCAATATTAAAGACGCCCTGCATATCAATTTCTCCCCGGATTGCAGTATGGAAAAAGCTGAGTTCGGATCGCCAGACGCTTGTGCTGTAGACAAGAATAAAGTAACTAGCATAGATGGTACTATAGCACTTCCGAAATATGTCAGCAATGTCGACAAGTTTACTGTAGACATAGTAGTGGACGGCCTTAATGAACAATTACAATTAGAAGTCAATGTGATCACAAAGTGTGACTGCGAAGGTCATGGAATACCTGAAGCTCCTCAATGCTCTAACAACGGCACACTGATTTGTGGTCTTTGCCAATGCAGTAGTGGCTGGTAAGAACATTCAACAATATCACAAGAATCATAAGATTGTTTATCGTAATATTGTTATTTATTTAACTATTTTTAGGTTTAGTATTTGTACGTTATGTTCTTTTGAACTCTCCTCTTTTTCTGACTGCTCTCTTATCAGATTCTTGGTTGACTGGAAGAGCCCCACTGGGATAAGTCCGCCCTTGTACAAATGTATAACCCGCAAGGATAACGTAATAATGTTTCTGTATTTGTATCTATTCTAAACCGATTTGACTCACTCCTGAAGTCCTGACA
Source organism: Acrobasis consociella (assembly GCA_963555685.1). Taxonomy (NCBI): domain Eukaryota; kingdom Metazoa; phylum Arthropoda; class Insecta; order Lepidoptera; family Pyralidae; genus Acrobasis; species Acrobasis consociella. The sequence goes on from OY743106.1 coordinate 6,303,877, forward strand.
TGTTTTTTAATCAAAACAAGACTATAAAGGTCGTTTACGACGCTTCCTTCACAGCATTAATTTAATGCGAATAAACCTCAGCTGAATCCGAAGTCAACTAACCCGCACTAGATTTCTATTATTTTTTTTACTTTTATAGGTTCGGACCCAAATGCGCGTGTACCAAGGATTCGCAGGATGGGGATAAGTCTTTATGTACAAAGGCCAATGATACTCTCGAATGCAGCGGCAATGGCAACTGCGTCTGTGGGGCCTGTGAATGTCTGAAACACGGGTATAATTATTTTTTATAAATGCAATGTGTACCAATGTTTTTTTTTTATTATAATACTAGCCGAAGCCCGCGACTTCGTTCGCGTGGACTTTATGTCTCTGGAAAATGCTCATCAGGCTGAACAACTTTTACTAAGGCGGCATTTTTATATCTCTTATAGTTTAGCTGGACCATTATGGTTCTGCATCAGGCGTTCCATTTTCCAAAATCATTTATACCCTATATGTTGCCCAGGCTTAATAGCTATATAACAAAAAAAGTTTCATTCGAATCCGTCCAGTATTTCCGGAGATTAGCGTGTACAAACAGACAAACAGACATACAGACAAACAGACAAACAGACAAACAGACAGAATTTTTTTTTTAATTCTTACTCTATAACTACGTCTCCATCGCCCCCAATATATTTTTTGGAAATATATTTAATGTACAGACACACTTTTTTTACTGTTTTATTATATGTATAGATATAGATAATATACTTGGAATGGACATACCCTTAATAAATCGATCCAATAGCTATTCTAGGTCACTATAGTATAATGAAATTAAAATAATAGTCAAAAAAATATATCGACTTTTCCATACAAAAGTTTCCAGCCGCCCGGACAATTTGTATGGGTTTTTTCGTATCTTGGCTGTTATTTTAATTTTATTATAGTTATAGCCCATGGTTCGATTTATTACGGGTATGTCCGGGTATAATGATTTTTAAAACATCTTGTTTTGTGTTTGTTATAGAGAGCAAAAACTTTACTGCGGCCGTTACTGCGAGTTTAGCGTAAACGACTGCCCAATAGGGCCAAATAAGAAGCTGTGCTCGGGCGCTGACCACGGAGAATGTAACTGCGGGGTTTGCAGTTGTCGTAGGGATTGGCAGGGGCCTGCGTGTGATACATCCACACTCACAACCAATTGTATAAGGGATAATAAGGTAAGCCTTACACACATCATTAAGAAAAATTACCTTATCACTGTATCTACTATACAAGGTTATCGTTACTTGTAAATACATATATCGCCAATCGATTTTAAATTCGATTTTAGTGTATGTAATATTAGATTCTGAAATTAGGGCTAACAAGTGATGGGCTTATAGTGCAAAAAATATTAATTAGGTTAAACGGTAATAAGGTTTGGCGAAGTGGAATTAGAAGTAAAATTTTTGCGCGAAACAAAGGGCACATTTGTCAGACAACAGGTGACCGCCATGGCGTTAAAAGACTTAAAATTTTCATCATCATCATCATTCTTATACTTAGCAAGAGCAGTCAGAGGATTAAAACTATTTTTTGTATTTTATATTTCAGGTATGTAATGAACGCGGGAAGTGCAAAAATAATACATGTGTGTGCGACCCAGCACCCGAGTGGGACGCGAGGCAGAACATCAATGAATGGTGCTCCCATGATGGGGAACCTAACACTGATGACATGAAACGACAGTGCAATCTGCTAGAAGACAACGCCCGCTGTGCCTATGACAAACGAAGCTCGTGCACTAACGAAAATAGTGTCAACGCAACCTTAGTAGAAAAAATTGACGACGTAGATAAGAAAACATGGACGATTTGCGAAGACACAAGGGTCGCCCCTGGATGCTATATAAAGTTTATCTATAAATATGACGATGAACGCAAGAAGATAGACCTATGGGTTGCAGAAAATGCGGACTGCTTGAAAAGTTATTACAGTAGGTACCGCTTTTATTGAACCAGTGTAGTCTAAAATGTTAAAAATCATTTTTTTTACTATAATGAATCCAATCCAGATTCAGACAAAATATTCTCAGGTCCCACACAAATATTTATTTGTTATTTTTTATCTCCTTTTCACTCACGGTCACCCTCCTCCTATGGGAAGCTGAAGGTGGGTCTCCACATTAAGCCTTCCATAATACTAACAATAGACTAACACGTAAGCACAGAATTAATAATAGTCGCACCGTCCCCCGCAATCTGGCGTCCCCGCAACCTCTCCCCCCTTCTTTTGGGCCTTGTAAGCGCCTGTAAAACAGGATTCTTGCTAGTCGCACGTTGACGTTACGCGAGTCACTTGCGATTATTGAATCATAATGGTAAGAAACTGCGCATATTATCATTGTTTATCCACGGAAAACAATAAAGAACGAAAATTTTATAGATTTCCGAGTGATGAAAACAGGTAAGCAAAGCAAAAAATTCTGTGGTGGTGACCCTGATTGTTTAACTTACACATTTGACGTGTGCACAAATATATTGTTTCGTTTGTAGTAGTATTAGGTATATTTGTTACTCCGTTTCTATGAAGTGCCATACCTGTGACGTAAGTCTCTCTCGCATACCTTATCAAATATTTCATATCATCTTCATCATATCAGCCACAAGAAGTTCACTGCTGAACGGCTTCAAGGGCTCAAGGATTTCCAAAACGACCGATCGGAAGCGGCCTGCATCAATCCAAAATATTTCATTTGTCACTCTTTTTACAGTGGCTGGAGGCAGCACCTTTGCTGCGCTAATTATAGGAGGTGTTTGTGCGCTGGTGGGCTGGAAGATAGTGACCACCAGGCGGGACCGACAAGAGTATGAACAGTTCCTAATTTCGAGTAAACAGCGCACGTCCAGCGTTCGGACAAACGTTCTCTACACATCTCCTACACGCACCATCGACAACCCAGCATATGTTGACAATAAAGTGGAATAAATGACAACCACTGCAAGAATGTTACTTTTAGCTACGAAAAAAACGATGCAGAGATACTCATAGATGATAATTTTCCTGTTTAGTGTTTATCTTTTGTTGTGCGTGTGTTTAGGTATTTAGTAATAAATAAAATGTATAAAATAAAATAAAATATATAAACAGTGGCTCTGTGAGCTGTAGACCTCGCGAATTACCCCAACCAGTTGAAGTTTATCGAATAAAAAGACAGTTGTTCAGACAAAAAAGTTGCGTGTTAACAAGGGTAGCAAAAGATTTATATTTATAAATTTAAAAAAAACCGAAGTGGTTGAAATATCATATTTTTAAAGTCTGCAAACCCCATATATCAGCCATTTTGAAAAATTTCGAAAAATAATCGACAAAAAAATTATATAGATATAATTTTTGAACCTTCTCACATCAACGAGAATCGGTAGAGAAATGCGACCTGTGCCGGATAAAAATATTTTTATAAAACTCGAACTGAGACGCTTCGCTCGCTCGGTCAGAAAGTAGGTCAGATCCTCTTGACTGCTCTGGCCAAGTGTGGCTCTGGTAGTACAGTCGTGTTCCTGCAGTGGAGACAATAAGACCTATTGATAATGATTGATTGTACAAGAAATAAAACATTTTTCTTAATCGATATTCAATTTATTGTTCCCTTACTTGTAAGACAAACAAAAACGACAACACCGAAGTAGATAGACCACTAGAAAGTTAACTACCTACTTCCCTATCCTAGTGTTTATTAAAATAAACAAACGAATGTTTTCTTTTTTTTTTTATTATACATAATTTAATAAAATACACACACAAACAAATATCCTAAATAAAACGAAATATAACTTATTAATAATAACTATAAATATAACTTATTAATATAACTTATTAATAAAACTACAGCTAAACTAAATATAAATAATTGTTTTCTTATTATTTGTATTTTCCGCTTATTCTCAAATATAAAGTATACATACAATCAATCAATCTATGTTAATAACTTTTACTATATATGGAAAATAACAAAAATCGGTTTCATACTAAATACGAAACAGCTCATAGAGTAGCATTGCTACGACGTACTACCTATATGTCATTTTTAAGTACGAGTACATCTTTGAGGACTTGGTCCTAACCATATAATCTTTTTAACGATTTACAAAAAAGTTACTGGAACTCGCTAATATCGCGGAAAAAGTCGGAACTAAATTAAACTTAAAACCGTCATAAGACAGATAAAAAATCTAAGGGCCACCCTGAGAATTCTAATTAGATAGATTTCTAAAATATCTAAGGGTGGCGCCGTAATTTTTCAGGACCTTAGTTGTTGACCTACATCAATAACTAACACCAGAACGACAGCGGCGGGCAGCCTACTTTACTGTCAAACCATAGTAACCTTTAATAGAATAGCTTTAAAAAACTCGGCCGCTTGGCGCCGCGCCGCTGGCAGTCGCGAGGCTTTTATTTACTTCAAGCCATACTGTACATTAAACTGATAGAAATAAAGGTGAACATGGTTTGACAATGAAACTGTGCTGCCAGCCGGTGTGTTGATCAATGTACATCACTGTTGAAAGGCGGGGTTAGAGAATTCGATTCTGGGATCGACGTAGAACGGATTGTTTGTGACTTCAAAGCCCGCTTCCCGCGCCTCCTTGGCGAATTTTTCGTATTCCTTGGCGTCGTAGTAGTCCACCAGGATCTTCCAGGCGACCACCGTCAGCAAACCAATCAACAGCACCGTTCCAATCGCTATCGCCACGGGAACTATGGAAAAATAATTTATAATGTAGTAGCTGCGCCCCGCGGTGTTAGCCGCGTTTAAGGGGACGCACCGTGAAAATGGGCATTATCTATTTCTTATTTCTCAGCGAATATTAGAAATTTAAAACTGATACTTGCTAATAGCATACTAGAACGCTTTTCTAGCATAATTGTGGTTGTGGATACACGATTAGCTCATTTTTGTAACACAAACTTGCTCGTCAAAAACACCTCTACCAAAACATATACGGTCTAATTTCTCACAAACGAGAGGGACTTCAGCTTTGAAACTTTTTATGCAGATTAGTAATTATGTAATCTTTAAAATTGTGGTCCAAATTTTTTTTTGTTGCTTTAGTTTTAATTTTAGAGCCATTTTTCTATAACTGATCAGTTTTGCGTGGCTTTAGATTTCAGTCATATAAGCCCTTTTGCCTTCCTGAAAAATATTGTACTTGCCGTCTCGCTTTTTCGTAAGTGTATTTAAATAAACTGTTCTTGTTGCACAGATTTTTGACAGTTATTCATCAAATTGTCAGATGGCCGATGGGCCTCACGAAGCAAGGACGCGTCGCTCTTCACAAAAAAAATGACATTTGATTTCGTAAAATTATTGTCACAGTGTAGAATAATATCACGATTATATATGGGTCGAACAGTCTGTAAACAAACGTGCGAGTAACTTTCTTACACTGTGTCACTTGTCATAATGTCAAAGGAAGTGTCAAAGCATAGCGTGGCATAGATTGATTACCTGACAGACATGGTCGGCATAGATTTTTTTTTTATACAAGTAATGTACATACAATATCGATTAATAATATTTTATTTTTATTTAATTACCAGTTTTGTGGCAATAAATCTTATACCTTTAAACGAGCAATTCTTGTATGTATGTATATATATTTATTTATAAATTTCTGTGATCTCGAAAACGGCTCTAACGATTTCGCAGAAAATTTGTATATGGGGGTTTTCGGGGGTAAATAATCGATCTAGATTAGTTTTATGTTTGGGAAAACGCGTGTTTTCGAGTTTTCATGCGTTTTTCTTTCCACGCAGAATATGGCCGCTAATTTCGGCGCGCCGACGGCCTTGATTTTAGCTCAGTGGTTAAGGATATCGACTTCTAGAAAAAGTGTTACGGGTTCGAATCCCACTCGGTGACTTACTTTTTTTTATTTTATGTTTAAGTTTATATATAATTTTTTATTTTGCATTATTTTTAAATAAGTTTAAAAAAAAATAGTTAATGTTTGAGATGTAACCGAGCAAAGCTCGGTCACCCAGGTACTGATTTTATAATAGCCAAATAAACTTATCTTTAAATAATACTCTTCGGATTTATTTACTTATAGATTTCGAGAAATATACACGTACATACTTTACCACTGACTGACTGGCTGACTGTTTGATATGGTTGTTTAATCTGCACTATTAATCATGCCAAAAAAATAGTAAAGGAAAATAGGGAAAAAATATTGTAGCTCCCATACAAGATTTTTTTTCTCGACTAACCCATCGTGTAGGTTATCGTTAAATAGGTCTTTCAAAATATTTTGAGCTTGTGAACAACATTTTTCGATTTAGGGATCCGTTTCTGATATATTTGGTTTTATTAAAAGTTAAAAGAAAACTATCAATCCTAATGAGGGTACACGAATTAATTAGATTTTAGATTTTCTTATCGATATGGATAGTTGTATCGATATTGTGAAGGTTTTTCGAGATCAATTATTGATAGTCAAATTAAAGATAGAGTAATCTATACAACACTTGTAGAAATATTTTTAATAGACACATCTTCCTAGGAAATGTATAGATTTCAACTGTCTGTTTATCACAGTTCTCGAGAAAAAGCCTGGTGACGCAGGTAGACAGTGAAATCTTAGTAATAGGGTATCGATTTTACCATTTGGGTACCCTAAAATGATAAAAGATCTAGTTTAACTTTCAAAGAGTGGGTAAAAATAAAGGACCGAATTACCCTTTCTTGGCACTTGTTTTAAATTTTGTCCATTGTTTACTGTAGCATAACAGCCAAATAAACGTGTATTAAGCGACAAATCTGAATATATAATATTGCTCTCCTAGCATTTACAGTACATAGACGCTCCGCAAATTCGACATCAGTTTAGAATAAATGTAGTGCCCACAGTAGTGATAATATACAACGTGGAAGGGGCATACACGTAATAAATCGAACCACTGGCTACACTAGACCACTTGATTATAATATAATGACAGTCAAAAACTTAAAAAAAAATATTCGGCACTTCCATACAAAAGTGTGCAGCCGCCCGGCCGATTTGTATAGGAATATCGAATTTATTTTTGTTTTTTGAATGTTATTTTAATATCATTATAATATAGTGATCTAGTATAAACACTCTCGGCTCTATCACGCCCTCGCTTTCGGCTCGGGCACGAAAATTCCGCCTCCTGTGTTATAACCACTATAACGCACATATGGTAATATACACAACTATTTTTCAATTTAATAAATATTACTTATTTTAATATAAAGAATTGAATAATGTAATTCTTTTTTATATAGTTACGTATTTACCCCTTACTTATTTTGTACAACATGCTGACGTTTCATTGGTTTTCGAAAAAAAATCGTATTGTGAATAAATTCCTCGATCCATATACGTAATCCAAATTGGTGTATGACATAAGATAAACAAATCGAGACCACGTAGTTATGTCCGACCAAAACTACCGCATACATACATACGTACTTACTATCACGTCTTTATCCCTAATGGGGCAAACAGAGCATTTTGGGTCTTGCGGTTCTATGCAGAGCCCAGGGCCGCAAGACCCAAAAGCCACTTTTAGCATCATGGTGGGTGAGAAGATGGAAAAGCAATCAATACAGTGATGGGTTGCTAGCCGCATCGCCTGTTAACATGATTTGCATTTTTGCCCTTTCCCTCGATCGGCTTTTACGATCTGCGTGGGAAGAGAAGCAGCTGGTACATTCTAAGTTTTTTTTCTCCCAGACCAGCATGGGAGCTGGTCATTTAAGATTTAATAAATAAATAAATTTTCCCATTCCGATCTTTTTCTCCACGTGTCGTTGGCTCAAACTAATAAATATTGATCTTTCATTATGAATTTCTAGACTTCCCTCCAGAATGTTAGTCATTGCTCAGATTTCTTATTGAAAGCCAATACCTCTTGTTCATTGATCTAGTAGACTTGATAAGTCTCAGTTTCAAAAATATACCGTAACTATTAGATTACGTGACATGACCTTTTTCAATTCTTTACAAAAAAATAACATGTTACAAAAAAAGTAAACATACTAGAGATACTTTTCATTTCGTTATGTTTTTCATACTGTGACCTCTATATATTTTTAACTCTATTTGCATTGCGTTTAGACATTACTACAAACCTAGCAGAAAAGAACGGGCAACTTTTGAATCAATTTTGACAGATTTTGAAAAATAAAAACGTAGAGACAACCCTTGTAGCCTATGTGTTAATCCAGGGTGTCAGGTTCTTGCATACAAAATTTTATTAAAATTAGTCCACCACAAAAAGTAACAAACATACACACACACTCAGTCACAAACTTTCGCCTTTACAATATAAGTATGATTACTGTGATGTGATGTGATATGATTGAACTTGACTGTAAGTTAGCTATCGCCCAGGAAGCAACATCAATTTTTCAACTTCTGAAATAATATGATCACGTTGCTGAGGAATTGACAAATTAAACTGTCTCAGTATTACATGTGGGTTGTGATCTCAAATTTTTTACAGGTATGTCAGTGAATTAATGATAAATAAATAAATATTATTATATAGGGACAGATCACACAGATTGAGTTAGCCTTAAAAGTAAGGTCAATACTTATGTTACGGGATAACTCAACGATATTAGATTTTTGTGACAAATACATATATAAATAAACATCCAAGACCTAGGCCGATCAGAAAAAGATCATTTTCCATCTTGCCCTGACTGATGAAAGATGAAATTGAAGACGTTTGGTATTGTTTTAGATGTTATTTATGTGATGTTTGGGATTTAAGCTAGGTGTAGTAAGTTTTTATAATTGCTGTAAACATCAGCTTTTAGATTTTATCGAATATAAAGAATTTAGAGGCATTTCAAATATGTGTGCTTCGAGAAAAGTATGGTAAGGATGTGCTTTTTTTGTTCGACTCTCAATCCGAAGCAACAAAGCTCAATCGGAAATGTGCCAACAAGATTAAAATAAAGTAATAATTATTAAAGATTTCTTCCATGTTTGTCTGCAAAAAAAGAACAAAAATATATAATAATTCTTCATAACTTTAAACAGACTTCACCCCTAAACTAAGTACGCAACTCATTTTGATAAAACTTCTACAGGATCATCTCGCAAGTATACCCTTTCAAACAAAATAAGAATTTTTTAAATCGATCCAGGCCTCTTTGAATAATCGGTGAACATACATCAACAAAAAACTACGATGACTTGAAAACCTCCTATTTTTTTAGAAATCGGTTATGAAAATGTGTATCTGTATTAAATACCCCAAATATCAGCTTCCGGCGGCACATCCAGCTGATCTTGTATGATAACATGTATCTTTTTATCGTCCCTGTCGTAGTAATGCCTGAACACAATCCACCGGTCTTGTCCCTCTAGGGTCTTCTTGCACCACTCTCCTCTCCACTTTGCCGAGTTGATCTCTGTTCTGTTGACGATATGGACCACAGCATCGGGTCTCTGATCGCAAGTGGTGTTGTGGAAGTAGTGGCATTCGGCGAACGTTTCTAGCTCCTTGCATCGCCTCTTAGCACAATCGTCGCAACTGTCACACAGGCAAAAAATATATAGAGACATAAATTAAACTTAATCACTATAAAACGACTCGTAGTCGCTTAAGTCCTAGTTAACCGATCGTTAGTTTTCGAGTTGTAAGTGACCTTAGGGTTCACAGTCTAGCCCAGTCGTCTGTCTAGCCTAAGGCACAGAAAAACGAGAACACGCTTAAACTTATTCGTGCTCTTTGATGTCTACTGTTGACGAGATCGTTACCGTAGATTTAGAATGAGAACGAGTGTGAAGAGACATCTCAGATTAAAAAAAGGACGTCAATACATATAATAAAACTGTAAAATGTGTCTGTTATTGAATATATTTAAAAAAAAAATAGGGCAGTGAAGACAGTTATAGAGTCAGATTTTAAAAAAAAAATCTATTTGTTTGTACACGCTAATCTCCGGAGATACTTGACGGTTTTGAATAAAACTTTTTTGTTTTGTTACGTTAGCCTAACAGCTATGTGGTTTCCGGCAGAGTAGAATAAGACCACTTCAAGTCCTCCCGCGGATGCGAGGATGTCGTAGAAGGCGACTTAGGAAATACAAGCTAAGCAAAGCTTATAAACGTCAACGAGACCTCTCCGACTCGTCTGACCAGCAAAGGAAATTGTAGGCCTAGTCCTCTGGCTGCTTTGGACAAGTATGGCCGTAAGTACAGAGAGGTTCAAGCTCCTGCAGTGGAGACAAAAAGACCTGATGATGATGAAATAATTACACCTACCTATCGCAGAAGACTCCCCCGTAGCTCGCGTTTTGAGCAGTCCCAATAGCGTCTTTTCCACTCTCCATTTCGCACACGCACATACCACAACGACAAATACCGTTGCCGGAGCAAATCTGAAAGTAAATAAGTATATTTACACCCCGGTCTTTTGGGAGGCTTGCGCGAGGATACAGAACCAACACGTAGAGGCCAATGTCGCGAATCTTCGCAAGATGTAAATATTGAACATAGCAACACTTTTTTGTTTATGGTAAGTTTGCTATCGCTATCTGTTATTGTCTATGCCATTATGTGAAAAGTTTATTTTAAACGTAACGCGGCAAAGCGGCTTACTCGCCTAGTAAAACTTATTGTTCTGTGTTGGATCGGAGCTTGGTCTGGCGATCTTCTGTAATAAAGCTAAGTGTCTAGGATTAGTCCTTACCTTACTGTTAATGTAGTTACCAATAATTGGAGACGGTCTGTATTCCTTGGTAAGGAACCAGATCCGACCATCATGTAAGAGAATCGTAAGCGACCATACCCAGGGTTGGTATGGTTTGTCCCCGGGGAAAGTAGCTGGTCATGCGATGTTGAAGCGCTGACCTGACGGACACTTGGGTCCGTCGTGGCCTAGTTTAGCCAAGCTAGGGCCCGTATCAACTAGTGTAGAAATATGCTGGTTGGTACAGGGATGCGTTTTAAGCCCAGTCTAAAAGACGGAAAAGATCGCTATTCTCCATGTTCAAAGTAATTTGTAATAATATTGATGTACTGATGTTTAACAAGATCCCAGATACTTCAGTGATTCTATGCAGTTGGAATCATTTTATACTTATTTCTGCAGGTAGCGATAGCAGATGTCATACTAGCGAGGCAGACCAATATTTGTATGGATACACGGATGGATGGCAGAGAACAACCTAAAGGTATGAGTACAATGTAACATGTTTGCAGTTGGCAATTGTTTCTCAATGCATAGTACCAATAAAATATCTTTCGCTGCCTTTGGGTTTCTTTATGAATTTTAGTTATTCCCCATAGATATAATAAAAACTCTAAACGGCGACAGCCAAAGGGGACAAGTTGATGTTATGTGTACTTCCACCAGTACCTTTTACAGGAAATACCGATGGATTGTTGTTATTCTTTATTATTTAATATAATTTATAATAATAATAATAGTATACCCTCAATTAGAGGAGAAAAAAAAATCAAAAGAAAATAATAATAATAATATATATAGGTAGATGTCCGTATCTCACTCCATAACCCAGTTATCCGGCCCACTAACATCCCATCCACATAGCCCAAACCAAGTCAATCCCTCCCTGGCAATAGTTCGGCAGCTATGGAGGACTGTCCGTTAGTGTATCTCAATGGTACATTAAGGGATAGACCTCCGTAGATGCAGCTATCTCACATTTTAGATAAAAAGGTACTAAAGGCCTCTTCATGTTGGCTTTGGCCCCATGAACGCCTCAAAGGACCGGGTCCCTATGGACCCGTGGCTGAAAAGCGTACCAACATAATAATAATATGGTGCCTAAGTCGGAATTTAACAGACGAGTGACTGTACGCCCGCGACCTTATGACGCGAAGCAACTATCGCACAACGGTCAACGATAAGTGTCGCGAACTGTCACGGACTCACGGACATACTGTTCCTCGTCTGGTAGAGCCCTAATCACTCCCAATGAGCACAACCCCTTTCACCGCGAATGTCGGATTTATTCGAGAGTGAATTTTCTTACTGTAATTACAAAAAGATCTTGTATTTTCTAAGACAATCCCGAAATAGGCACGAAATTTTCTTTTGAAATTTTCTCGGGCCGTGGTGGAGAAACTTCTAGAAAACTTACTTTCTTATAGTACGGGTCAATGCAAGCGGAGTCTAAGACGGGACAGTTGCAGTCGTCGCCTTCCCAGCCCTTGTCGCAAGAGCACCTGCCCAGGCGACATCGTCCGTGGGCGGCACACAGCTGGCCATTGATCCTTACGCACGCTTTGCTTTCATACTCGCAGAAACTTCCAAAAAATCCGTCGTTGCAGTCACATTTGCCACAACTGAAGGGATAATTTAGCCACTATATTAATTGCAGTGTTATTTTTTGTAGTTACAAATTGGATCTCTTGCCACCTCGTGTACGCTTCTTATTTCCAGACGAAATATTCTAAACGTAATATGATATATAAACAAACATCACTCATCAAATCACTCGCTCAAACTTTGTTCTATTTTTATTCTAATTAGATTTGCTTTGAGCAAATTTTGAGTAACTCCGAGTTATGTTTGTTTTACGTTTTTGAAAAAAGATGAGGGGTGCACGAGGTTATGTCGGGATCTTACACTATTGCTACCAAGTTTATCGGATAAAAAAGTTGTTCAGACAAAAAAAAAGTTGAGTCTTTTATAAGGGTAACAAAAAAGTCTTGACTTTTTTTTCGAAATGGCTGTAATATGATATTTTTTATGTTTTTAAGTTCCATATTTCCGCCATTTAAGAAAAAACAAAATACTGAATTGACAAAAAAACTATACAGTTATTATTCCTGTGTACAAAATTTTACAAGAATCGGTTGAGAAATGCAACCTGGGGGCGAGAACAGACGGACAGATAGACAAAATCATTTTTGGCCATTCTCGATACTGAGACAGCTCGTTCGTTCGTTTGTTCCGCTTTTTTTTGCCTGAAGCGACACGTAAATTTCTATTGAATCCAGAAAAACATGAGGTTCTCCTAGGACTGTCAAATAAATTAACCCTTTTACCAACTCACCACGCGGACAACCATTGTTTGCCATTTTAAATCACTAAACCAAGTACGAACTATAGTACAGGCTGCTTGTCTTCAACAACTTTGTGATGGTACTTAACTACTTGATATGAGATGAAGACTTAAATTAGTAAGACTGCCGCCGTAGTTCAGTGGTTCAGGCGTTCGCCTTGTGATCCGGAGGTCATGGGTTCGAATCCCACTGGGAAGCATAATTTGTGAAAAATTGTTTCCAGTCTGGTAAGGATATTGCAGGCTTGAATCACCTGATTATCCGAAAAGAAAGATGGTTCTGTGTTTCGAAAAGCACGTATAAACTGTGGGTCCCGCAAGCCATCTAGCGTTTGAACATCAAACTACCCAAGGATTGGTTCTGGTTCTTTGTGTAAGAACCAGCAATCTCAACAAATTTCCTTGATTTGGTAGCAGACCCCGGGCTCTAAAGCATTACTGCTGAGAATGCAACCGGAAAAATACGCTCGCGATGATGATGGTGATGATGACTTAAATTAGTAATACTGACTTACTTGCAAGTGCCACGCCCGCTGCAGTAGTGCAAGTCTGTTTCATTTGCTTTACATGTTTTATACGACTCGCTGTGGCTAATACGGTCCATAAGACATTGACACGTTCTACCGGATCTATAAGAAAAATAAACTTCAAAACAAAATGTATTTTTTTAAATTTAGAATATACCTACTTACCAGAATATGCAAACGCGCTTTTTGTATGAAAAAGTGTTTATAAACATGGACAAAATCGTAAAAATATTTTAAGTTACATTGAGATTTACATGTTGTATTTACCCATACATACCCACATAGTTTTTACATAATAAAACGATCTAAATATTTTTCTAATAAATATAATGCATAGATAACTTGCTTTAGCTATAGGAAAATCATCACAAAATTACTATGCGACCCAGTACCGCAACCAGGAAAAAGCAAAATGTATTCTATTTATACAGAAACATCATCGTTATATAAATTCAAGGTAACCAAATTAATATTTAAGTATTTAGTCTGCCGCTGTTAGATAAATCATAGTACCTATTTTTGTGTTGTACTTCGTAGCACGACCATGGACGCATTAACTATAACTTTTCATGGTAATAATATCCTTTTAATTTCTACTATTTAATACCACTATTTTGAATTTTGTTTCTTTTTTTTCGATTTATTGCTTATAGCATTCTGTACAGTCATCCTTACTATTTTACTATTCATCAAGGTTCCAAAAGCCTCCCATTATTGCTTTCAGCTATTTCGATCTTTATATGTATCTACTTCTTTCCAATCTTGTTAAACGCAGAAGATCGTCCCTCTATCTCATTTTAGGCCTTCCCTTCGCTTTTACCATCTCCTAGAATCCACATGGTTGTTATGTGAGCCTACTTTCCGGAACCATTCGGCAAATGAATAGGTGTATAATTTCTTTGCGTGAACTTTAGGTACTCCTAGCTCTGTCAACGAGACAATAATTTTATCAACAAAAAATGTTGTGACTTACCTTCCTTTATTGCATTTACACACACCACACTGATATGTGCCTTGCAAGCTGCATTCGGTAGAATTCATTTTTTGAGACCGCTTCTCGCAATTGCACTCACAATCCAAATGTAATTTAATCGTTAGAGCCTCCCTCAGGCCAGAAGGGCTTATCGTCAATAAAGGGTTTCTGTCTCCATCACAGTTCTTGACTGACAGACTTGCTTTTATGTGTTTCATTTCTTGATGACCGATTTTATATTTTTCACGTTTAAGACCGTTTGGTTCTAATTTTAATTCTACGTTCGAGGGCCAATTTGTGCCCGATATTTCTACGTATTGAACAGAATCCTGAAAATAAGTTACCATCATTTTATTAAAATATAAGGAATGCGGGCACGAAATGAAATGTTCAGAAAACAGCAGTCCATTGTGTAAATTACTCATTAACACAATAGACTGGTTTGGTTGCACAAACATATTTCGCTAATTTAAGGGGTCAGATATTTTGTTTAAAAAAATTCAATAAAAAATAAGGACAAATGACAAGTATTGAGCTAACTAGCTCCAAATAAACTGCCTTCTTTTGTTATATTTTATTTTTAATTAGTAAAAATGTTTAATGCCGGTTAACTTACTAGATACGTTTCCTCGATAATTTTAACGATATCTGACGACGCCTTTCCATTAGCATTCATTTTAAGTTGCAACGGGGCGTACTTTGCTCCATTTCCTATTGCATTTGCTAGGGCTACGTAATCTTTTTCAACACTTTTTACCGCCGCAAATATTATGATGAATTTCCCATCAGTCGCAACTTTTCTTATCTGACTTACTGATGGGTAATCGTAAATTAATTCGCCATCGTACTTATCATTTGTGAGATGACACTTCATATCATTTGGTACATCAGCGCCCACCATCTTGCCGTCTCCTGCACTGTGGTACGTTGCATCTGTGCAAAGGACTATGATGCGCCTAGCGTCGGCTCGCCAATTCAATTCCTTTTCACATTTCATGGCCTGCATGAGAGCATCGAAACCAGCTTCAGGGTCCTCATAGTTGGCACCGAAGTCTACATTATTAAGAATTGTAACAAATTTGTCTATTTCTTGGGTTAGATTTAAATGATTTTTAAAAGAGTATGCCCCATGGTCGGCCTTCGTATTACTGAAAATGAAATATGATTTATATGATCACTGTCCCGATAGGCATATCGGCGAATGGTCTTATAGAGAAGAGACTTGACCACTCACCCGCTAGATGGCTGGGTCACGTCACGGGCCAGATTATAAATCCTACCGCAACGTAAGTTTTAACTTGTGTTATGGGATACTGCCTCAACGATACTATATTTTATAATAAATATATAACATCAATATTTAAACACCCAAGAGCCGCGTCAATTTCCCAACTTGCCCTGACTGGGGATCAAACCCAGGATTTCCGAATGACGCACTAGTCTAGACACAAAGCGCATTTATCACAAGAATTATCTGCGGCCTTAACTGCCGCACTCGTAGATTGGGCATTATGTTTATATATTTTATAATATATTTTATATTTTATAGATATTTTATATAAACTAGCCTAAGAATGAAAGTACTAATAACTTACTCCGCGTAAGGAAGCGCAGGTTTCTCAATAAAAGTGCCGACACCAAATCTTACGTTATTGGTTAGTTTTTTTAATGTCTTGTAAATAATGCTTCCTTGATCAAACAAATCTTGTGTATAGTCTTTCATTGTGAAAGAATGATCCATCAAGTAGTACACATCAATGGGGTAATCTTTTGCTGGTTTGTAGTGCATATCAAATTTGACATCGAGGCCAGGCCTGGTGGTAATTTCCAAGTTATGTGGTAAAAATTGAATAGCATCTTTACCTCCATGCAATTTTTCGGGACCAAGGTCAGGTTTGGAGATCGTGAATTTATTCGTAGGTGTAACGCGGTATTCTTTCTTACAACTTTTTTCAACAGATATTTTGGGCACACAATGTGGTTGTTTCTTCGCAACCTGTGAAAAAAGAAACAAAAATAAATATTGTTAATTAAATACAATGCAGAATTTTATGTATCTCTTCTTTTCACATGTTAAATGTACTATATAAGTACTGGAAAACATTTTCAAGTGCGCAAATTATTTCAAAAATCCGTTTTACAATACGTCGAAATACGAAAGGCCTTTAGTCCAGCTATCATCATCATATCAGCCACAGGAAGTCCACTGCTGTACATAGGCCTCCCCCAAGGATTCATTTCCAAATAACTGATAAGCTTTTTAAAAAAGTGTTTTTTATTTCTTACGGGATAGGCAGTAAATTAAGCCATAAGACCCAAAACAAAGGCCACGATTGCCAATTAAAAAAATCAAGATTTTATTTTACCATTTTTATAATATGAATATACATACATACCCTTTTCAAATTACAGCTTTCTAGTACTTATAGTCTCTGAGTAAAACCGGGGATAGACAGGCAGGTATGGCGAAACTATAAGGGTTCCTTTTTTAGTACGGAATTCCAAAGAATCAAAATAGTAATGGGTTGCTGGCCTTTACCTTTGATATGATTTAAATCTCGCCTATTCGATCGCTTTTACGAACTGCGCATCTATAAATAGAGACGAAGCTGGTACATTGGAAGTTTTTTCTTTCCTCCCAGACGAGCATCGAAGACGAACATGCATGGAAGTAATACGTACCTCAGTACACCACACACACGAGTCTTCAGTAAAGCTGACACATTCTCCACAAGTCTCAAGGCTGTCGCAAGTCAGCTTGGAGTTTGAATATACTAATGTGACACACATTTGTAAAATTGGAATAACTAGTAAGAGCCTCATCCTATATAGTTTATTTTCTACACCACTAAACAATTACATTCAAATACTTCGACGCTTCAGAACGACTGAACTATTCGGAAAACGACATCGTAGGAAGCGTATTTACAATATGTACACGTCAAATTATAATATTATGAATTATTCCAATTGGGGGAACAGTTCGAGTATATTTTGCATAGTTTTATTTTAATGATGCAAAATTATATATTATTTAATTTAGATTTTTCTTTTTTCTTATTTCTTTTTTCTTAATAATGATGCAAAATTATATATTTTACTCACTGTTTGTTGGACTTTTTCTTTTTATACATTATCGCATGTGCCGGGCCGTAGGATCCAAAGTCCACCTGATGGTAGGTATAAAGGTGAAAAAAGACAAATTCCAAATTCCCTACTTGAAATCTAATGACATTCGACCATTATCATGACGCGTATTTTCGCCCATTCTCCCAATCGGCTTTTACAACTTGCGCGGAAAGTAGAACAGCAACTTACATTCTACGTTTTTTCTGTTCTTCCAGACCAGGAAGGCTAAAACCATAAAAAACAGTTTGGTTGGTATGGAAATTCGTTTTGCAAACTATTACCTTATTAAGTTTTGTAGTGTTTTTGTACAAAGTGGGTGTTGCAAAATCGCGACAAGAGGATAATAACACTATTATTTAGCTAAATTAATATAGGTAAATAATAACAACAAATACTACAGTAAACCATGAAATAAATTGTCCATACCAGTGACACATTTTTAACCACCGACAAAAAAGAGGTGATGTGTTTAGAAGTTTGGCGCTAATACTATCTTATATATTTCCTGCAGGAATCTCGATACTTACAGAGGTCTGCCGATACTAAATAAGTCACGTAAAACATGTTAAGTTGTAAGTTCATATTATCGAACTTGCTTACAAAAATTCACGAGACTCTTTTATTAAATGCTTTTTTTTATTGCTGATGCTCTTATTGAGACGTAACTTTTTGTCTGAACAACTTTTTTATTCGATAAACTTCAACGGTTTGGGGGTAACTCGCGACTACTCGTGAGGTCTATAGCCATCAGAACCAATAGTATATCTTTGAGAGCGACAAAAGTCGAGACCTAATTGAAATTTTGTAGCGTTGATCACATCACTCCACGCATGTTAACAGGAAAACATAGTCACAGTATATCTACTTTTGTTCCCGTATTTAATAATATTAGTTTGTTTTAGCAAGGTGCCCTTGGGGACGCCCAAGGGGAACTTCAGCCAGCTCAGCTAGGTCCATATTGAAATAAAACCAGTGGTCGCTCTTTTTTGTGGTAGTGCCTAGGCAATTGAGCGTTATTTTTTTAATTTGTGAGTTAAAAAAAATTATGCAATCTTTGTTCTTATTTATTTTTTTATTTAAAAACTTTATTGAGCCAAAAGCTACAATAGGTGGACTTACCTAATGCTAAAGCATTCTCTCCCAGTCAACCTTTATTCTTTATCTTTATCTGTTCTATAGAATACCTACATAAAAACAAATGATAGATGCCTACTATAAAGTGTAAGCCTGATACTCTCGGCATAAATAATCGAAAATATGTTTATTTGCTATAGGCAAAAGAAAACCCCCGACTTTCATGGATTCTCGTGGTTTTAGTCCATAAATCGACCAAATTGTAGTATTTATGTTACCCGCTTCATTTACTTAAACATTTAAGCATAATACAAAACAGAATCAAAGAAAATGATGAAGTTAAGCAAAGTTATCCCTCTATTTAAGACTGGTGACAGAAATGATCCTACAAATTACCGTCCCATTTCTATTCTGCCAGCACTGAGCAAAATATTCGAAAAGATAATTTTTAACCAGTTATTAGATTTTTTCAACAAAAATAGTCTGTTCCATGGTGATCAGTATGGATTTATTAAGGGTCGATCAACAACGGATGCAGGTGTTGCACTTTTACAAAACATCTATGATGCTTGGGAGTGTTGTCAGAATGCAATTGGTGTCTTTTGTGACCTCTCCAAAGCCTTTGATTGTGTAGACCACAAAACCCTTCTATCCAAACTTGAGCACTACGGAATAAAAGGGAAGGCTCTTGAATTGATTAAATCTTATTTGAGTAGCCGAATTCAAAAAGTTAGTGTAAATCAAGTAAAATCTGAAGGATCAACCGTAGTGATGGGTGTGCCCCAGGGTTCTATCTTGGGTCCTTTGTTGTTCCTGATCTATATTAATGATTTACCATATTATGTAAAAGATTGTAAGGCTGTACTTTTTGCTGATGACACTTCCCTTGTTTTCAGCGTAGATAGGAAAACTGACACCTCTGATGAGATGAATAATATATTGTCGCAAGTGTTGGATTGGTTTACAGCAAATAATTTAGTATTAAATGCAAAAAAAACGAAATGTGTAAATTTCTGCTTACCAAATGTTACAAAAGTTCCAACACGATTATTTATTGACAAGGAAGCAGTAGATATGGTTGATAACAAAACATTTTTGGGAATAACGCTTGATTCAGTGTTGCAATGGGGTGCCCATATTCAAAAATTAGCTGGAAAACTTAGCTCTGCGGCCTATGCGGTTAGAAGAATTAGGCAAATGACTGACGTTGATACAGCGCGTTTGGTATATTTTGGGTACTTCCACAGTGTTATGTCCTATGGAATATTGCTATGGGGTAACGCTGCAGATATAAATACCATATTTGTTTTACAAAAACGCGCTATCAGATTTATATATAAATTAGGTGCTAGAGAGTCTTTGAGGGAACTATTTAAAGACATAAATATTTTGACCCTCCCTTCGCAATTCATCTATGCGAACATTATGTACGTGCGTCAGAATATACACTCATTTAAGAGAAATTGTGATATTCATAGTATTAACACGAGAAATAAAAATAAATTAGCCATCACAGCTTTGCGGTTAGAGAAAACAAAAAAATCTTTTGTGGGTCTCGGCTTGCGCCTCTATAATAAAATTCCAGATGATATAGTAGCATTACCATTATCTAAGTTTAAGACAGCCGTTAAAAATCATTTATTACAAAATGCGTATTATCATGTAAATGACTACTTATCATCATCTGAGAAAAATTCTTGGAAATAGTTGTCTGCAAATTGTAATTGTATAATTTAAATGTATAGCTTAAGTGTAAATCTGTATTGTTATTGTAACATAGCCCATTAGGCTGGGTAGGGACCAATACTGAACTGGGTTTCTTTCGGCGTAATCTTCCCAGCAATGGTCGTTCCGAAACACAGATATAGATGTAAATGTCTGTGTTCCGAAACGTTAGTAGTTTTTAGCTTTTGCACTAAAAAAAATGACCTTCAATAAGGGATAAATTTATCCTACATTGAATAAAATTTTTTGACTTTGACTTTGACTTTGACTTTGAAAATGTTACGGGCAAGTTTACTATAGTAAACGCAACGGCAAATACACATAGGAGTTATTTGCTTTTATATTAATATAATATAATTATTTTATTTTAATATAATATATTTTATAGGCTCGCACAGAGAGCCCTTTTAACTAAAGTCGACTAAAATGATTATTATCTACTAAATATGTATTTTCATTAAATAGAGTCATCAGTTTAAAAAAAATATATTATCTTTATTTAATTCGATGGTTTAAAAATACAAACTATCACAAAAAATCGCAATTAAGCGAATTATTAGTCAACAGCGTTTTAAAAATAATTAAAATCCTGGCTTTTTTCCTAATGGCAAGTACCTAATTAAAGAGTACATATTTATTTTAATATTTAATCAGCAAGAAAAATAACTACGCATCGGAAATTAATGCGGTTATCTCCATCAGAGTAATCAAGGGTAAAAAAATTCTAGGTCTATAGATCAAGAGACAGGTCTAGTCTATAATATGTATATAATTAATACATATATGTTATTTAATTAATAGTAAGTGGTGTTTTACATCAATGAATTTCAGATGTTTTGTATTCCATTACATTAAATGAATTAGGTAAATACTTAATTCAATTTATTTTATTTCAATGGGGAAAATACAAAACATTGACATTATTTTGTTATAGTTATAAACGGGGCTTAGCACGAACCTTTATTTTCTTTCGTCTAAAGTTTCAACAAACGAAACGAAAAGAAAGGCTCGTGCTAAGCCCCGTTTATACAATAAATTAATAATGTGTTCAAAGTGCGATAGTTTAAAAAACAATATTTTTATTATTGTTTTGTTTTCAGTATCTATCTATTAGTGTATTCTAGATTAACTACCTATTCCTAGGTATCTGGATGTGAGCAGCTAATAAAAAGTAAAAGCACTGTTCAATCATCTCTATATCGGTACATGTCATCTCGATAATTTCCGCGAAATGCCTAAAGATGAATGAATCATCTTGAAGTTGGAACGTGAACTGTTCATTCTCTGTCACATACAGCCGGCAGTTCATCGGCAGTCTCGAGTAAGCAGGTGGGTCGAGCGGCGGTCGCGCGTGCTTCGAAATTTAAACGCGATTCCGAACTTCAATAATTTAGAAGAGTTTTTAAAAATAAAAAAATGGCGGCATTTTTGCTTATGATTGTGTTTGTGACGATGCCGATGAGGCAAATTTTTGCCTTTAATTGTCTTGGTGAGAACTATGAGGATTTCAGGAGTTGTGATCAGTGTATACAATGTGGAGCCAATTGGTGCACAAATCCAAAGGAAAACGTAAGTTTTATATTCTTTTTTTCTACCCTCACTCAAAATAACATGGCCCTGAAATCCATTTACTTTTTATGAAATAAACACACGTATAATTATCTGTCCGTATGTTCGTCTACTGAAACTGGTGGTCTGATTTTGATGCGATTTTGACTATAGGCATATACTTACAAATGACAATATTTATCGGGAAAGTTTTCCATGTCCTTGCGATAACTTTGAAGTAGGGTAGTTACTGATCAAATAATAGATCTCTACCAATCTTATCTACCTATAAATATTAACATTTTATTTTTGATACATTCAAAAAAAGAAGTAAATTTTTAAATTTGTTGTTATTTTTTGGACAAATACCTTTTACTTGCGTTACTTATTTGGTAATTTAGGCTTTTTAACATGCAATTTTTTAATTTAAGAAATTAAAATACAAAATTTGTGATCATTACTTAAGTGTCAAGTTTTTTATTGTGTAAGCTGTAATACCTACCTGCGTATTCATTTCTTTTTTAACAAAGAACAACAGCTCTTCGCAAACGGCCGCGTTCATTAATGTTTTGAAAGTAATTAGTCTTATTAAGTAAGTACATAATTAATGGAGGTCGAATTAGTTTTGTGGTCAGGTCAAAATGAAAAATGATCTATGTCATATTGACTTGGGTCTTGGATGTTTATCTATACATGTATTTGTTATAAAATACTAGCTGTGCCCGCAGGCTTCGCTCTCCGTGGGAATTTTGGGATAAATTGTACTCTATGTCCTTCCCCGAGTCTCAAACTATATCCATACCAAATTTCATCCAAATTGGTTCAGTAGATGAAGCGTGAAGAAGTAACAAACAAACAAAGAAACAAACAAATATACAAACTCACTTTCGCATTTATAAAATAAGTGGGAAAAAGTGGGAAGTGGGAAGTAGGAAGTAACATAGTAGGATAGTATATTATTGAGTTGGTATCATCCATAAGTTCCATAACACACGACTCGAACTTACTTTGGGGCTAGCTCAATCTGTGTGATTTATATAAAAAAAAATATATATACTTAATATATATTTTTTTTCATTTTAATTTTAACGTATGCAAAGAATTAATGTCTTAGGTACTTTCTCATATACCTAGTTGACGATTTATAAAGACTTACGCTCTTGGTCAGCAAATATAATTAATAACCTAAGACCAGGCCAGGATCGAGTCCTTGATAGAAAACCAAGACGCTGCGCCGGCGCAGCTCATCAAACGGAAGGAAATAAGCAATTGAGTCAATAAATGACTGACAAGACTGGTAAAGCTATTTTTAACCCCCGACAAAAAAGAGGGGTTATATAAGTTTGACCCTAGTGTCTGCCTGTTTGTCTGTCTGCCTGTGCCTGTGAAATATCGTAGCGCTCTAGCGGATAGACCAATTTTGATGCGGTTTTTTTACATCAACTGATCATGACGTTAGCAGAAATTGAAATGCCCCGTATCTTCGTCATTATTTGCTAATTAGAGAGAAGAAAAAATAACTATACCATACTCTTTTTTTAAATACGTTATTTTCCAACAAGTCAAATCAGCAACTTTTTTCTAAACGTCAAAACAAACAGTTTCTATGGGATTTTGTATGAAATACAGGCAGGTGACGTCATAGATTTTTGGAGTCAAATAGCGCTCTTATTATCAGTTTTTCTGCAATAATAAATTTAAAATAACGTTAAAATGGATATGTTCAAAGACAAATGACATTATTTTGCGACGCTTTATTTTTCTATTAGTACAAAATAATTTACTTTGGACTTAGGAAAGTACCCAATTGTCTACATCCGTATTCAATTACGTCGAACTACTTTTGCGATCTAAGTAGAGACTATTTTTTTTTCCTCCCAGATCAGATGCTCCAAAGGTCGAATTACCTAATACTTAGACAACCACATCGCCGTTAGTCCATCGTCGCCAGAAAGGAATATCATTTTGCTCACATCCACACGCAAAAAGGCAGAGCGGTCAAAGAGCTACTGTCAGTGACCTAATTAAACTGCAGGTTACGGTGATGTCATGTAAATTCCTCATTCATATATTAGCGGTTCTACTTACCTTCCAATACGGAGACAACTTGCGAATTAATCATTTTGCTGCTAGTTACGAGTACCTAATTAAATTAAAATTAAGCTGTAAACGAACGAGCTCGTTTGAATCTTTTGTTTTTAATCAATTTCAAAAATGTATTCGGAAGACGTCTTAACGGAAGATGCAAGAGGATTTTATATTTATTAGCTTTTTTTAAGAGAAATTTACCTTTTAGACAACCAAACTTGGTCTGGGATTTTATAATTTAATTTAAGGCTATTGTCACAATACAACTTGTGACAGAAGTTGTACAAGTGTTGGCATTGGCAGCGCTCTATTAATTCCAGTGTGAATTGGCACTTATTAGGTATATTATATTGGACCCACTCGGCTTACCTACTCATAGTTATTCAATTGCTTTTATTGCTCGAGTAAGCGAAGATTTTTCGAGCCTACTTGGACATTTTTGCGTTTATATGTATGTTTGTTTTACTCAGATCAGTTATTCGTTGAAAACGAGAGTATCTCTCTGAACGTCACAACTTCGTGTTTGGTAATAAAGTATATGTAAATGAGTTTTTTTTTTAAAGTTGGAACTCGTGCTATCGGTCAAGGTTAGATACTGCGTTGTAGGTAGTTAAACAGTACATTGACAGTTAGTTGTGCCTACTTTATTGTTTTAAAACTGTTATGTTACTCACTTTTATTTTGATGACCTCCATGACGTCGTGGTCACCAATGTCACCATGCTAGGCCGCCACCCAGAGGTTCCAGATTCGATCTCTTGGATCTCTCGAGTCTTGGATGTTTATCTATATATGTATTTGTTATAAAATATAGTATCTTTGAGTTAGTAACTTACAACACAAGTCTCGAACTTACTTTGAGGCTAGCTCAATCAGTGTAATTTGTCCCTATTTTTTTTATATCAGATTACAGTCATTGAGCTGCGTCAGATGCCTTTTTAGGTAGCTTTATATCAAATACCAGAATTATCCAAGAAGAAGTGTCCTGCACATAGAGTTTATAATTTAGGTCGAACTGCTAGTTATAAGTGCTTGGCAATGTGAAGATTGGAACTGTAGTTTTTGTTGCGGTTATGATTAAGTTCTGACGCAACAGGCAAGCCCGTCGCTATGCGTTTACGCAAGTGAAGCAATGACGGATGACGGTCACATGTGGAGAGTGCATTTCCACATGTTGCCATTGCCATTCATCTTGCACGTCAAAAAAGGTTTTATATTTTTATTCGTTAAACTTGTAGGAGTCAATTAGAAAAAGACGCAAACAATATCGATTTTTGGGTAGAGATTTTCCATTACTTTCTCCAATACAGATTAATTATAACTTTATTCATGATTCAGATTCTCGCTTATTCCCTTTACCACAGAGTACTACATACTAGCCTTTACGTAACATTTTTCATTTTTGTTTGAATACTTCCGAGGTGGTCCTATAGAAATTTTATCAAAGTCGGTTGTTAAGTGAAGTCGGTGTTTAGTTTTGAAAAATTAAATTATAGTATAATAAGTATTATGAGGTCATTTTTAAATGCTTCATTTTAACCAACTTTGAAACAAGAGGAGAGCAATTGTTGTCTCTAGTTTATAATACTAACGTTACTCAATATTATAACAGTTAATATTATAATTATACACACGAACAATTAAATAAAGTTCAATGTTCAACAATGATAAAATAGACCTTGATTCATTCCGTTCGAATCCGTACTTATTCGTAAGAAGATAATTTTAGTCCCTTGCAACGAATGATTAATAACTTAATTCTTTCTACAAGCTTTTAATTGCCTTGCAGTGTCTGTCTTTTGGCTATGGTAAATATTGCCAGCCGAATTTGACCCACTTTTCAGTGGTCGAATAGTTGCAGGAGAGATTGATCAAAGTTAAGCAGAGAGATATATATTATCTAATGACAATGCATTTTCATTCGTACTAAATACGAGTATAGAGTTGTCATATAGTATTTTCTAACAATGAAACCGGAAGTTGGCCCCAGGTATTCAATAAAGAACTGACGTATCTATTTCTTAGATTTATCTCGAAAATAATATTTTACCATATTAATAATCACTTCTATGTTTTAAAAAATCTCATGATTACACTGTAATCTAATAAAAAGATTTTTTTTTTTTTTTTTCCATTTGTTAACGTATCTATATTGTAAATAAACACGCTAATAATATTACGATCTAGCCTAAACTCAGACTAATGAGTAATTTTACATTGACCTAGTTTTATAAAGTACTTATTTTATAAGAATGTGTCCATCGGCACTTTTCTTACTGTCTCTATTAAGGGGAAGGCACTATGTTCGTGTGTCTTTTGTTTTAATAAAAAGATGATTAAAAAACTTAGAATTAAAATTTATATTCACCTAATTCGTTCCTAAGACTACAAAAACCGCCACGATTATTTAAACGATGCTTATCTCTAACAAAGATAGACTTCTCTCATATCTAAGACCTTGAGGATACTTTCACGAGTACCTCCTTGTATTGTAATGCCTATTTCAGTGAGCCACTAACGCACTAACCATGTGGAAAACTCTATACTCGTATGTAGGTATGTATGAATGTTTCTTCCGCTTTCAAGCCAAACGGCTGGATGGATTGGAATAAAATTTTGCTTGTTGTAACTCATTGCCTTAATTAATACATATAATACCATTGTAGGGGTCCGTAGTAAACAAGGAACCTTTTAATTTCCTAATGTCTATCTTTCTGCCTGTCCGCGATCCTACTCAGAGACTATAAGTACTAGAAAGCTGTAATTTGGCATTTCAATCAAATCATGCCAAAAAAAGTGGTAAAAGGAAACCATGTAAAAAATTCAGGGTTTTTACTGTACCTATATTGTTGCTACTGCTAAGCAAAGGTCTCTCCCATTTCCTCTCATGTGTCTCTATGCCATCTTTTTTTTTTAACCCAGACAAATGTGAGGAGCCGATCGAGTACATGCGGAAGAATTTAAGACATTGCTGGACACTTACGGCTGTGGACGAAATTCAATTGTTATTTATTTGTGTCTGGCCGAGTGTCCTGCAATGTGTTAAATCATGTCAATAGTCGATGCGGCTAGCAACTCATCACAATTTGATTCCTTTTTCCACATTAACGCCCATCATCATGCTAAGTGTGGCCTTTGACCCTAGGCTCTGTCAACCCCATCAGGGATATAGACTTAATAAAGTATAAGGTATTTGTCAATGTGAGGAGCCCAAGGGTCAAATACCAAACAATAGTTTCGCCAAGCGACTTGAAATACAACAATCCAATTCGTGTATGTAGTACAGTTATTTATACATCATTAAATATTCTAAAAGTTCATACAATTAGAGTCATTACGTAAGCACTTCTAAACAAGTCACGTACCAACACTGATATTTTTAACAGTTATCTGTATTCGGACAATGCTGGAGTCATTACTGGACATGATTTGACCATTATCGCCTCATCAATTACTAATTGACACCATTTATAGTTTGACATATGTATTCATTTGGAAATCTTTGGGTGAGGCCTATGTCCAGCTAAGGACGTTATGCAGCTGAAATGATGATATCTAATAACTTAACAAGTTAAAGTGATAATCTATGCGTTATGTATTATTGCATTATTATAATACATCACTGATACCACAGAGTAATAATATACTACGTCTGATACATATGAAAATATATGCTGTGTGGTTTCCGGCAGACTAGAATAGAACCATTCCAACTCCCGTGGATGTCGTAGAAGGCGAATTAGGGAATACAAGCTAAACAAAGCTAATAAACATCAATGAAACCTCTCCAACCCGTCTGGCCAGCGAGAAGAGAGTAGGCCAAGTCCTTCGGCTGCTCTGGCCAAGTGTAGCTCTGGTAGTAGAGATAGGGGTAGTCTCCTGACCAGAGCCAAATTGCAGGAAATCCCTGGAAGCAAGTCGCTTTCAATCCGTAGTTGTAGCTATTTCCAGCTGTATGGACCTCCTGTGGATGATATGATGATGATAACAAGCATCATGACAAACATCTATTATACAAAAATCAAGTAAAATCTTTCTGCACCTGCTGATAGTAAAATAAGATCACTTACACAAAGAAGTGTACTTAGCCGACTACGCAATTAAGTGAAGTGGCTCGCCGGCGATCGATGGACGAATTTCCTGCGAACCCCATTTTCCAATATCCGCTCTTAGACAAATAGCAGCGTATACGATAAACTTGTTGTTATTATGACGGAATATGTATATGAATTAAGAATATTTTAGCTCATAAGTTGAATATCTAAAAGCATGTTATGCGTCTTTTTGACGAAGTTACAGTGCATTTAAATTTCGCGTGACGTCGTGAATGTCATGGACAGGTACTATTTTTACCAGAAGGTGACTTAAATCGCTCCTACTCCTATTAATAAAATATTTTTTTACTCTGTCCACATCCGTATTATCATGGGGTTATTGTGACTCGTTAGGTCACAGTTATTTCTGACCCGAGAGTTGTCATACAACTGATTCTCGTAGGCTATTAGCCATTTTTATTCATCGTTTACTGTTGTAGGTATTTCATATATTACTCATACTGGGTCTACATTCAGTTGATACTAATATAATACAAACACCCTTGTTTAGGACATTCGTTCGCTTTTTTATTAGAAAATCTATTATTTATGACAATCAGTTCTATGTACACTTATTGCCTGGTCCATTTTATACAAAAAATTAGTACAATACTATTGAAATAACAATATTTACCTTATTTAGAAATCATTGGCCAATTCATTCATTGCAACTAGAATACTTACAACGTATTTTTGGTATGCATATTTCAACTTATGATTAGCAGGAAAATTACATAGTTTTTCCCTTTAATTTCAGAATAGGTACCTAACCACTTAAACACAGTATGTGTACAATTTTACATGGAGCGACGATCAAAGAACTTTAAATAAGTATAATATGTACCTGATTCCGTTTATAATTAGATATTAAAATGAAGTGCGTTTATATTTACAAAGAAATAGGGAATGTTTACTCTCCAAACTTCAATATTTCCAAACAAATGCTATCAACAGTTTTCTC
The DNA here is from genome assembly GCA_963555685.1 of Acrobasis consociella. NCBI lineage: Eukaryota > Metazoa > Arthropoda > Insecta > Lepidoptera > Pyralidae > Acrobasis > Acrobasis consociella. Next base: position 6,333,046 of record OY743106.1, read on the forward strand.
AGTTCCTGTTAGTTCAACAACAATAACCGTATTCCAAACCATTATCGCGCCGTTTACAATGTAATCCATCTTGTATAAACTGCAGTACCGCGTAAACGCATTCCCACCGTGTGTGGTGTGGTGGTACAGAACCAACAAACATCCGCGCAATCACACCATTCCGAGAAATTATAAATACAAACTCGTTGACCTATATCTCGTCGTGTTTTATACATTAACGTTGCACAATTTAGGTGAGTGTCTTACGAAGGAGCTTCATTACGAACGCAAGAAGATCAATGATGATTCTCTCAAGATGTCGCCTTACATAGAAATAGCTTCACTTATTAGACCAAACAATATAGGTACTTTCGATTGTCGGCCGTCTGTCTGTACGCATGGGCGTGGTGTAAATAAAACAAACAATTTGTTATTTTTATTCAGGTATTTTTTTATCTTCTTCTTCTTATATTTAAGAGCTGGGCTCTTGTCGGTGGAGTGCTTTCCATGTCTTTCTTCCTTCCGCTAAGTTCTTAACCTCTTTATATGTTTTCACTTTTAATTTTTCTTTTATTTGGTCTATAAATTTTTTTATACAGTGCGAAATTAGTGACCATTTCAATTTTTGGTCTAAAAACACCTGAAATGTTTAACGCTCTAAAAACTTGTTTCATAATTCTGTCTTGCTTGTTACATTGAAATATACCACAACTCGTAGCTCTGAACTTATTATGTATGTATATCTTCAGATTTCTTTATCAAAGATGACGATACTCAATCAATCTTGGTTTTAGTGAGTTGTTCATTACAGGCATATATGCAAACTCGTCACATTACCTTTTTTCTGCATTTTTGTTTTATTAATCACTTTGCAGATTCGACTTTCTGCCAAAGTTTCTTTTTCCGAATGCTGTTTACATGCATTTATATCGTTTAGCTTTACTTTGAACTTTATTATTTCTTCTTGCCAACTAGTGAATTTTATGATCAGCTTGGTAGAGTTCTCTTTTTTTCTTAGATCCCTTTTGATCCTGGTTCACTCTCGAATGTTTCGTAGCTAAGATTTCTTCTTACTCATTCTTAACTCCGTGACTTTCCTCCCGTTATTCTTTATTGTAATAGCAAAGCTTTCAGATTTTCTCCAACTAACACCCTAAAAAGTCTGGAAAGGAAACTGCATAGTTAAGTGCTGTTCGTTGCCGCTTAACTCTCCTGACCTCTTGATAATGGCGCCGCATTGTCCACTTGTGTTTGATTGATTATTTTTATGGCGTAATAGCCCAAGTATTTTGAATTTCATGTATCTCAGACAGTTGACATTTTCGATGGACCACCGACCCACCCCTTGGGTTTTAAGTTCAGACGATAATTGTATGGACATTTCTTATCGTCACGTGTGATTCATGTTGAACTCAAATCCTTAATTTGTTTATTTTCTGAGGCCACACTAAAGGTTGCCGTTTCGACACAAGGAGATGGCGTGAAGTTAATACTCGTATCTTTTATATTATATCGCAATTGATGTAACTGCATTACAAAAGAAAGTATGGCCTGCGTATTAACTTTTTAAGTAAAGGTTTGAATAAATATTTTCTGTAAGTATAGCAATAATTTAAATGTACCTTTTATCACATAATATAACTTATAGTCAGATTTGTTTAAATGTTAGTGCAAATAAAAAAATATTCTCTTAATTTTTTATGATTTAGAATCTCAGAGAAAACTTAATTCGAGTCCTTAATTCTTATTTTTTCAAATCTTCCATCTAGTTATGAAATATTCTAGACCTAGTCAATATTTATAACAAAACTAACTTAAACTACTAACTGCTTGACCTTCCTCGGTCCTTGTTTTTACAGCTGCACTCAATCCGAAGCCCCGACAATGTCAAGGGTACAAAGCTGTCCAAATAAGTCGATCTGATAATAATATAGCCAAACTCTGACTTTCTGCGGCTTCATACTTTTAGAATCCTACACACATTTTTTTAAATTCAATTAGTTAGTACCTATAGTTGCAAAAATATAAAATCGCTATCGCTAATAGGTACATTTATTTCTGTTTAACATAAAGGCTGACTGATTAAGAATGCATGAGCATTAAGTCGACCATTTTTACCATGATGGTGAATAAACATTTAATTAATAAATAAAATATTGACAAAACAATCCGGGAATCCAACGAGTCATATACTTAAATGACAAATCAAAATTACTAAGCACACTTGTGGTGGAAATTCTTAAACTTTTCTTTTTCCTTTTTTAATAAAACTTTACTTCATAGTTGTAGTAACGACGCTTGTATAATTTTGTTAATAGTTGGCAAAGTGGAAGACCTACACAAGTGGTAGGCAGGTTGCGTTACGCAGTAAAAAAATCTATATCTATGGTTGTATTAAACTTCCTATGTACGAGCAACGCTGAGTTCACAACAACAAAATTGAATTTAGTAGAGTTTATTTTATTTACTTAATATAGATTTAGATAAGTAAAAATTAAATCAATGTCAAAAAAGAAAATAGCTTTCTTGACATTGATTTACCGTACCGCAGTATGGTAAATCAATTTAAAGACCCAACGTTTTAGTCTTCTAAACAAAAAGTGCCATTGTAACATTTTCTACTTAGGTTTTTTGTCAGACTCCATTAGATTTATTTTTTGTTTAGTTTGGTTACTGGTTCATAACAGTTAAACCGGTTAATCAAGAATGCTTATTAAGTAAGTATAATAGAATGATTTATAATTAAAACAAGTAAAAAACATTGGCTTTTCTCTGCAAGAAATGAAAAAGTTTGTACAAGTTGGGATCAGTGGAGTACTGAAAACACTTTCTATTTTTCTTTTCCTTCAATAATAAAAATAAGAATTTGTTCAAATAAATTAGGTAAATAAAAGAAATAACATGTTTGAACAGTTCTATTAAAAGTTAACATACAGTTCTATTGAGCCTGACTCAACAGGTAAAGTTGAGTCAAACTAATTTATCAAACGTAAAGATAATATCAGAGAATAAATGAATATTCCCTTACAGGGCAGATCCCAGATTCCGAGCGTATCAATCAAGGCAATTACGCCCGCTCCACTTACCTATTAACATATTTTACGACGATATTCATAAAACATCTCGGGCTTAAGTTAACGCCTTGCGCAAGGTTTACCTTTAAAAATTGGTATATACAAAGGGCGCGTTATTTCATGCCGACTTGTGCAGCGAGATTCGATCGCGCAATCGACGCCAATGTCCGAACTGGCCACATGACAGGAGGCAGCGGAGTAAAGTGCAAATATATTTTTTTTCTTTTTCTCCACAATCTTACATTAAATTAGATAAAACATATAATACCATCGACATAGTTAAATAACTAGCAGAAAATTGGAAGAGAATGGTGTCTGAACTAAGCGAAGTTTGTATCTCAGACAGAGCACCAGACCCTCCACAATTGGAGGTAACTTATTGAACTTCTATAACAAATTTACCACTCAAAGTAGAACTCGAAATTAAATACAGTTGGAGAAATTATATTTTAATTAAATTCTTCAAATAAGCAATAAGCACCCAACTTTTTTGAGTCCTCTTTTTAACTGTTAAAAGCGACTTCAAAAAAGGAGGGACGTCTCAATTAGAATGTATGTTTCTTGAGATTTGTCCGTAATTTCAATGATTAATACGACCTACACTTGAGAGCTTTAGAACTCATAGTCTTCAAAATATCTATTTTACTCCCACAACGTACACACGAGGGAGTACGACCTCTCATAACATGGGCTGAGTCATAGCCCACCGACCGTAATTCACGTCTATTGCAGTTGCACCTATAAAACTTGCAACTTGCAAAATGCGCTTAGCTTCTTGGATAGCATCCAGCAGTCTGGCTCCCATCGATTTTTCTCCTGTCTTAGTCACGGGGCGACATTTTCCTACTCGAAGGCAATGACCGGCACTATATCTTGAGAAAAGAAATCCTATTTATATTATAAACGCGAAAGTTTGTAAGTATGGATGGATGAATGTTTGTAAATCATTCACGTAAAAACTACTTAATGAATTTTAACGAAACTTTAAACTTTACTTATACGTCAGAATAACACATAGCCTACAATTTATAAAGATACTGCGCAGACAAAGTCGCAGACACCAGCTAGTTATACTCTAAGGCAATGACCGGCACTATATCTTGAGAAAAGAAATTGGCAACTACTTTATACTATTGTGAGAAATAGTTGAGTTATTTTGAGATATGTTTCTGCTAAATTTCGCTGGCATGTCTTATTGTACTGCGTTGGTATAGATTTTTTTAGAATGGCTGCCTAAAATCTAAACTCGTCGCTACGTACATAACTTGCCTCTGCTAAGCTCAACTTAAAGAACACTTGCTTAACAATATTAGAGGAAATTCAGCGATAGGATCCGTTGTATAGATGAATTTATATTTTGCTATGGTCGTGCTCTCAATAAGTTTTGTCCGGAGTCAAGAGTGTGTAATTACAACGGATGATGCGGGTGGGGTGACATCAATGAGGAAAATAAACAATATTACACGACATATGGTTTCGAGCTTGTAATTTTTATTATTAATTTTACATAAAGATTTGATTTATATAGATAGTCTTTTCCTACGAGTATGCCCTTCTGGCAGTACATACCTGTACTAAAAACGGCAACATACATACATACATACTATCACGTCTTTATCCCTAATGGGGCAGACAGAGCATTTTGGATCTTGCGGTTCTATGCAGAGCTTTTAGCGTCATAGTGGGCGAGAAGATGGAAAAGCAATCAATACAGTGATGGGTTGCTAGCCGCATCGCCTGTTAACATGATTTGCATTTTTGCCCATTCCCTCGATCGGCTTTTACGATCTGCGTGGGAAGTGAAGCAGCTGGTACATTCTAAGTTTTTTTATTTCTCCCAGACCAGCATGGAAGGACACATACACTTGTCTTTCTACTTATTCGTTATTCTTAATAACATAATTCATATAAAATAAAAATAATAAGTTTTACCTATGAAATAAAAACGGCAATTTCATAGGTAAAACTTATTATTTTTATTTTATATGAATTATGTTATTGCCAGCGAAGTATGGAGCGTAGTATACTCGGGGTTAAACTCTCAGTCCGCTTACATAACACCACTCTGCGCTCAAAAACCAAAATAATAGATGTTGCAGAAAAAGCAGCTAATTTGAAGTGGGACTGGGCTGGACACGTAGTCAGGATGTGCCAGGACCAATGGGCAAAAAGGGTTACCACTTGGATCCCAAATGGCAAGCGACACCGCGGCCGCCCTCGGACACGTTGGTGCGACGAATACAATAATAAATACAATAAGAACTGGCAATTAATAGCACAAAATCGAGAGTCATGTAGTAGTGAGAGAGAGGCCTTTGCCCAATACTGGGACATTGATGGCTATTAATAATAAAAATAAAATAAATAATAATGTTATTAAGAATAACGAATAAGTAGAGAGACAAGTGTATGTAAATTATAAATAGTGCATATCCAAATCCAAAGAACGCCAGAATATTGAAATATCCTTTTGAGAAAATAAAACAATTATCATTTTATCTACTAGATATTGCAGACACAGATTTACTCCAAGATCTGTCATCTGATAAAGTTTAAATTAACCTACGTCAAGGTAAAATAATTATGTGAATTTAAAATACTACTCTATCGAACCTATAAAATTTTAACATTCATGTATATCAAACTAGTATTACTCCATAGTGTCGCAAGGGAACCACATTTCTCTGGGTACTATGGTTCATGCCACCCACACTTACGAGAACCTACTTTACAAACTGGTGGACCAGATAACTCCGTCTTTTTCATAATAATGCCGATAGACAGAGACGGACGGATATGCAGGGTAAAGGGATAATCGTCGGCATCTCCGCTGTTATTGCTCTACACCCACGTACCATTTCGTATGCGCAAAGTACTTAAGGGTTTATTGGCCTTTTAACTAACTATTTACATCTGAGATTCATCACAGTTTTGTTGTCTAGCAATCTTTGCATATTAGTGTAGACTGCATTCTCATTAAATGATGTAGGTGGCCAAATATATTCATAAATAATGTTTTCAGTTTCCAAATACATGCTTTACTTTGCCAAACATGTGATACAAGATATAACATTCAGTTTCGTCCAACCATGTTTATCATCACCGGTTTGCATATGTAGTCAGAAAGGCTATCATCTATTATAATGCCTATACTATTCTAGGTTTATTTCTGTCATTAGGCTGTCGGTCAGGTGCCTTCTTAATTTTTTTCTTGATCTTATGATTTACAGGGTTTGAATTATAGTTACTTTTTCTTTTATCATTATCAGTCTGAGAATAGAAGAACATAAAAAAATTATCAGTAAACTGTTGGTTACTAACATATACCACGACCTTCATATTAATGCAGAACCGTGGCTAATGAATGTCTATTAGTGAATATAAATCATTCCGATGTTCTAGAAACATAAGTCCACTTTGTTCCCGGATAGGATTCTCCAAAGCAAAAAAATAATAAATGGTTTTTAAAAACGTTAGCTCCTTAGTCTTTACTATCCCATCACCTATTTAGATAAATTCCCAAAAAATAAGTGGACAAGACAACGAACCCAGCAATAAATTTGGGCAAGGTAATAAACGTTAACCTATATATCTTTAAAATATGCGATGGGTAGCAACTTGTTAGGTATTATTATTCAATCCCGTTTTCCACCTTAGACCCATCATCTTGATAAGCGTACGTAGATATATAGATAAGAACAAATCACACTAATTGAGCTAGCCCCAAAGTAAGTTTAAACTGGTATAATTATGATATATCTACTACTAATGCGTAGCCCTTGGGTTCTGCAACTATTTTGTATTTACTATCGGAATTTTTGTTATGAATAGTTTTCGTCCCGCAGAGAAATCCTATGTACATAATTTAATAAAATTGTATCTAAGTGTAGTAAAATTACAGGCTAGATACTAATTATACCCATGTTCTCGACGAGTGGCGCCAACGCCATTAATGCCATTATATACCTATTATATATTTACATAAAATATCTGTCGTATTCTTGCATTATCTTGATCGAGTTTATAAAGCTGATAAATTGTTTGACATATTTTATGAATTTCGCAACAACAGTTTTTAGTTATAAGATTTATAATTTTTTTTAAAATAAAGCCTTAAATCTATGTTAATATTCACTTTCCTTTGTTCTAGGAGAACCATTGCGCAAAAATGAGAGCTGACGAGGGCTGTCATACACCAGATAAAGTCATATACCCCATTATCAAACCTTCACCAGAACTTTACTACATAGAAGGTACAGCAAAGGTGGACGAATTGAAAGAGGTTACGTTCACCGTGCTTACGGTAAGTGATGATTCTAGTGCGAAATTGGGAATGGGGTGGATGACTACACCTATTTTTTTATACACCTTCGGAGGATATCCTTCGTACAGCCCACCTGATTGTATGTAAGGGGTTAGCTAGCGTACCTTTCACAATAGAAAATAACTGGCCATGAGCGTGCACGCGCTCTATAATATTGCGATTGACTCTAAGAACAATTTAGTTTAGTACCTATTTCGAAAATTTACTTAAGTAAAAAAAGTTGTTGCCTATTTGTTTAAAATACAGTAAATAAACATGTAAAATATTGGAAAATGCGCGTGGCCAGATATTCACTTAGCCGATTTAAAATATGAACCAAGTGCGTGCGGAGTAATAATACATAACTTTTCCCATGATTATAATGTTATTATGAAATAAAAAAACACGAGTAACAGCAGTTCTTTATTCCTAGTGGGAAATTTACAACGTGATGTTTTTTTAATATGCTCAGTCCTGAACACAGATCTGTATATGTCCTATATACAGGGTTACTTGAAGTAACCCTGTATAACAGGGTTACTTGAAGTAACCCTGTATAACGTCCAAATATACTGAAACTATTTTAAGGAAGAATTCAGTCCATGATACAGAGCAACTTTCTACATACATGAAAATATATTTTTTATACAAATTCAAATCAGTTGATCGATCAACTTGTATTGGAGGCCAAATTTTATTTCCTGTTTCGATATTTGTTCCTTGGAGAAAATTGATCAGAATGATGGACAGAATTTCAGTATGTTTTGTTAGACCCTGTCAGTTGTAATAGTGGAGGATGAAGTATTGAGCGTTATAAAGGGCAACATTAGATAATTTTATTTATTCACTGATTTTAGATCGTTAACTATTTTGTAACCATGAAATTTGTTCACAGAATGACCTGACCAAAATGAATTATACAAAAGAGGTTCCCAATGTGACAATAAAACGCAAATCAAAGTGTTATGGCGGAGAATGCAAATTATCATACAAATTTACAGTAAAAGAAACTTTCTGCAGTGATACCGGCGAGGCACTCCAGAACTTTAATATCTCAGTACAATACAACGAAACTTCGACTAATATTGGACTGTTCCACGTGCCTTGCGCTTGTGAATGTAGCAAATATGTCAGTGTGAATGACAAAGACTGCAGTGGACGAGGAAACTTAACTTGCGGCGTGTGCACATGTATGGACGAATGGTAATTATATACACTACATACTGCTACATACAAACTTTACTCAAGATCCTAAAGAAACTTGCAGGTTATTTTAGAAAAAAACCCATGCTTAGGAAGTTTGGAAAACCGAGCCAACTAAGAGCCAATCAGGTCGAATTGTTTAATTTTAAACCATTTCGTCGATCAGATAAACAAAATTATTTCATTATTCTTATGGAAGTTATTCATCACACAAAAAGCTTTCCATTTAAGAAAAAAAAATATCTCTTTACGTAGGGGCAAACACGAATGGGTATAGTTTAGGTGCAAATCTTCTGTCCCATAATAAGTTCAATAGTACCTACATAACTATTAAGTGTCGCAAGCTCACAATTACTTGTATTTTATCAGTCTCCAAGATATCGCCTTGGCGAGTTGCCCGCTGCGTGCACTGGGCTAATAATTAAGTGTCTACATATTTTAACAGCAGTTTATGACGCCCATAATATTAGGCTTGAAAACAGTTTATATTCTTATAACATCTCTATATTAACACGAAACGAATATTAATAGATAGGTAGGTAATCTGTTCGTTGCCAAAATGTGTAGACAATAGCTTCCGTTTCAATGATTAAGAGGCGAAACGGGTCATTCTTAATAACAGTTTATTATATAGACTAACTTGTAAATAGCTTGACACATTTTAAGGGCAGCTTCAGCCGCTATGACTAAATAAGCTTTTCCAAGACATTGTTTTTGGTAGAATTATGTCGAAAAACTTTTAATCAATCCGAAGTGTATTATACCTGTGTACTGTCGCCCAACTTTATAAGAGCGGTAGACAACAATAAAAACTGTACCGTAGAAACGAATAGACCAGCAAAAATCTGACAAGGGCGGCGTGACGGCCCATAAGTGGATGGTCCAAGCGCGTTGGCTACATTGGGTATTTTCAGAATATTCAAAAGTTATTTGAAAATAGTTATGATCACTGCCTTATCTGTAATGCAATTATAATCCAAAGTTTTAAGGTTTATTTTAATGTGCTTCGTGAATATTGTTTACCGAGTAGATAAGACAGGATTTGGAAATTTATTTTTATCGAAAAAAAATTATGATATCGTGCTTTGAGTTACATTAATTCGAAGAAGTGTGAGAAAGTGCGAGTCCTTAATCTCTACATTGTAAAGATGATTTTTATGTGCAGGGAAGGGAATAAATGCGATAAGAAGAAACCATACGACGAGCGGGAGTACGTGGAGACGCCGGGCAGTGGAAACTGCAGAAATGGAGGAGACATCGGCTGCACGCGGCATGCTCTCCGACCCAATGTAAGATGTGAAGACACTGCATAATTATTTTAAAAGTCGTCATCGTCATCCTCATCAGGTCTTTTAGTCTCCACAGCACGACCCTCTCTGTACTACCAGAGCCATACTTGGCCAGAGCAGCCAGAGGACTTGGTCTGCACTCTCTTCGCAGGGCAGACAGGTTGGCGAGGCCTCATTGATATTTATAAGCTTTGTTTAACTTGTATTTCCTAAGTCGCCTTCTACGGCATACACGGTAAGACTGGAAGTGGCCCTATTCTACTCTACTGGAAACCACACGGAATTTCAAAAGCATCAATAAAAACCAAATTGTATCAAACGTATACCTAATACACACATGAGAACGAAAATGATGACAGATGCTGAAATAAAATAATATTTTTGAAGTGAAAACTTCTTTAGCGGCGTTGTGCACTTTTTTTGGAATGGGTAAAAAATGCAAAACTCGCGTCAGGACACGTGACCTGATCGAAAATTCGTAAGACGGCGCAGGGCGCTTGCGCGAATGTTCGTGTGTGTTTATGTTACAGCGTGCTAATAAAATGTCATGTTTGTGTACGATAGCCCAATAAATAAATATTGTATCCACATAAATGAGAGTACTTTTATACTGATAATTAAAGCAATTCATGCAAAATTATTCCCTAACCATACCAAAATATCAAAAATGCACAACGTTAATATTCAAGTTTTCACTTCTGCCGGCACTCCCAGAGTGCAACCCGTCGTTTTTATTTAATTTGATCTTACTATTTATTTGTCCATATACATAATGAATAACAACATCTGATATTTTTAGGTTGATTGCTCCGGCAATGGGGTATGTGACGAGTGCTGTAAATGTGACACCCAAAAAGATGGTTGGCAATACTTCAACAAGGACGATTCATGTGAAGACCTCTGTATGCATACTTCTGTTATTCTAGAAGATAACTTTGACTCGCCCTCTATAAGTTTTCTGCCTTACAACGAAAAAGTATTGAATCAAACTGACAGTAAACATAGGAGGATATGGGTGAAATGCAACGAGACGATACAGGATGTATTATTGGAGTACTATGCACGGAAAAACATCAAAGGCAAAATCGCTGTAATGATTTTTGGAAAGTCTGACCCTAATGCTGCAGCTGTTGTAGGAATAAATGGTAAATATATTGCAATTTTCAATCATATTTTTGCTAGGTCCTGACTATAGATTTGTTTTGCTTAAATATTATGACATTGAATTTTATTAAATGACTCTTAATTTCGTTTCTAAAGTCAATACAAGTAGTTACAATGTGGGATATCAAAACAAAGGGCTTAATAAGCATACCCCAAAAATGTATACCTTCGTACATTATCTGTACTGTGCCTGCATTAACTGGATAAACGTAATTTTCAGTAATAATTTTCCCGTAGTTAGGTTTTAGTTTTTTATACTGCATCTCTGTCAGATCGTAATAAAATTGTGCTGGACACATTACGACGCTCAGCCAAGACGATTTCATCTGTTATTTAGACTCCAACTTTCTTATCTGTTTGTTTTTCCTTTTAAGGTTGACAGGGAATTAATGCTTAAGCATTATGTCCACCTCATTTGTAGCCTATTGTAGCTTTTGGCTCAATAACGATTAAAAATAAAAAAATAATTTTTAAAAACTAGAAACCGTCTTCAACCCTAAACTACACAACCGATTTTAATAAAATTTCTATGGAACTCCTTGAAAAGTAAACCCTTTGAAAGAAAAATATTTTTTCTAATCAGTCTAGGTATCTTCAAAAACTCGGTGAACATAAACAATAAAAAGATCGCGACGGATTGGTAATCTCTTCCTTTATGGGGAGTCTGTTAACACATTGTTAGACACACTACATCTAATAGACGTCCATTATTTTTGTTATTTTATTTCTATTGTGTCTGGCTCAGTGTCCAGCAACATGTTAATTAAGGCCATACCCAAATTTTCCGGGGTCCAGTGGCGCCGCCATTTAAAATAAATCATTTAAAAGGAAACAGAGATATCATTCAAAATTGTGTCTGGCCTTAATAAGACGACTGAAGGTGTAGTGTGTAGTCAACGTATGTATACATACAATGTATGTTGTCATCGAACATTGTTAAAGGCAAATATAGTAAGAAAATAAATGAAGTGATGAAGTGGAAGAAAACATCGAATTATTAGATAGATAGATCAGTCTCCCAGTCGATCCACTAACGTCATCAGTACAGATCCAACCGAGGTCATCTTTGTCTCTAAGGGCGGACAGTGCGGATGTGGACGATGGGAAGCGATTGAGGCCGAAAATGCCTCACAAAGGAGTTTATTTTCCAGTGACAGCATGTGTGGTGCCGCTGGTGCTGGGCGCAGTGCTGGCCATGGCGGCGGCGGCGTACTACGTGTGGCACGGCCGCGGCGCCGCGCCGCCGCCGAGCCGCGCCAACTACCAGGGGCTGGACGGACCCAAGACCCGCGTGGAGACCAACCCCGTGTACATCGAGCCCATCAAGTCGTATAAGAATCCCACGTATGGCCAGAACCCTTAAGCTTGGTGAGTAGTTTTGTTCTTTTCTTTTGTGGAACTCCATGGTCACCATGTTCGGCTGCTCCGGAGGTTCTGTGTTTTATCCCAGCAGAGCTAGATGGAAAATGGTCTTTTTAGCAATTGTCCTGCATCTTGGGTGTTTATCTAAGTATCTATTATAAAGTATATATATAAGTTGGAATCTTTTCATATAAGTTTGAACTTACTTTGGGACAAGCTCAATCAGTGTAATTATACTGCTTATTATCCATTTTTTTATAGACTTTTTATCGTTTTTGCGAGATTTAGTCAAAACAAAAAAATATGTACTATATATTAAAGACATTTATTTATCTTTAGTCATGGCTGTGAAGAGCAGGGAATTCAGTAGATGATAATAAACATCGTCTGGCTAAAAGAATTTAAGTAATCAAAGAAATGATGAAAATCTGCCATATATGACAGATCCTTTAAATTTTAATGAAGGTTACGGAGGTACGTTTTTAAATAATAATTGTGTTCAACCAAGAAAATTAAGAATGAAAGTAGGTAATTACTTATAAGTACCAAATTTCTGTAGAGCAAGTAGAGCGCATCTCTCCCACGTTTTGGGCTCATATTACCAAAAAGGTACCTACGTTGCCACGTACTGTAGAATAGGAACAATTTATGTCAATGTGTACTTATAAGTCTATTGTAGTTACTAATTACATTATAGGTAAAGAAAGGACATACATATCTAAAAACATTTTTAACTTATACAAGTATCTAAAATTGCGAACCTACCGGAAGGATCAATTTAGATGAATGCGTAGTAAAGTGAATATACAATGTCCTTTTTTATTAAGTACAAATATTTTAAGGGGTGAATCAGACCATCATTTTGAACAACTTTTCCCAATAAATGTATATCGAAATAGGAAAAAATTTTTTAGGTTTTCATAGAAATCGAAGTAGTCACGTGATATCATTACTATGGAAAATTAAAATTATTTTTTCGTATTTCGATAAAAATTTACTGGGAAAAGTTGTTCAAAATTATGGACTGAATCACCCCTTTAAAATATTTGTACTTAATAAAAAAGGACATTGTATAGTACGAAGTTCCCGCTGTCAACCTCTTTGTATTACCTGTGTATACTTAGATCTTTTTATCTACACCACGACTTTTAATGCGGTTTTCAATAGAAAGAGTAATTTATGAATAAATAAAAATATATGGGCAAATCACACAGATGGAGCTAGTCTTTTTCTCAATAACTTGAGTAATGGAACACTAACTCAAAGATAATATATTTTTTGACAAATACATACATATATACTTAGATAAACATCCAAGACCTAGGTCAATCTAAAAAAGGTGATTATCCATCTTAACCTGATCGGGGATCGAACCTGGGACCTCCGGTGTGACTGCCGCCTGGCATGATGACCACTCGCCCACAGAGGTCGTCAAAAAGAAGAAGCTTTTTATGTATACATACCTGTGCAAATCGGGCCACTATTAGTTATTCATAAAATCTCGATGTCACGTATCAATACAAAAGCATTGTTCATCAAGGTCCAATGAGAGATCTGTACTTAATAAGTCTTTATTTCGCGCAAATGCAAGCATAACTTAGCCTTGCCGGGTTTTATGCCGGCCGACTTCAAAATGTCGACCCGTTCACTTTAACCGCCCAGTTAGTGTCATGGTTGGTCTTTTGGGTTCTTTAGCTAGACGACATTTACACTTATTTAGTTTATCAAATATACAGTGACATAGAAATCCATCGACACGCAAAGAAGGAAAAACGGAGGAGGTTATCAATTCGTCGCGGTCTTTTTAGGGTTCCGTAGCCAAATGGCAAAAACGGAACCCTTATAGATTCGTCATGTCTGTCTGTCTGTCTGTCCGTCCGTATGTCACAGCCACTTTTTTCAGAAACTATAAGACCTATACTGTTGAAACTTGGTAAGTAGATGTATTATGTGAACCGCATTAAGGTTTTGACACAAAAATAGAAAAAAACAATAAATTTTGGGGGTTCCCCATACTTAGAACTGAAACTCAAAAATTTATTTTTCATCAAACCCATACGTGTGGGGTATCTATGGATAGGTCTTCAAAAATGATATTGAGGTTTCTAATATCATTTTTTTCTAAACCGAATACTTTGCGCGGGAGACACTTCCAAAGTGGAAAAAAGTGTGTGTGTCCCCCCCGTAACTTCTAAAATAAAGGAATTATAAAACTAAAAAAATACATGATGTTCATTACCATAAAAACTACCAGCGAAAATTGGTTTGAACGATATCTAGTAAGTAGTTTTTTTTTAATACGTCATAAATCATAAACGGCAATTTACCTTTCATTCAATAAACTCAAATATAAAATTTAAAAAAACAACTACAAGACTTTTATATTATGTTATTTGCTACTACGGAACCCTTCATGGGCGAGTCCGACTCGCACTTGGCCGCTTATTTTATGTATGTTCACCTTTTGTTCGGAGAAGCCTGAACCAATTTGAAAAAATCTTTTTTGTTTGAAAGGGTCTACTTCCGAGGCTTCCATAGAAATTTTATCAAAATAGGTTGCGTAGTTTGGGGGGGAAGTAGGTTTTTATTTTCGATTTTTTTTTAACAATATGTGTACAGGTAAAATAAATTTGATATAAGTATATACGTATTTATTATCATATACGTAGGTTAAAAAAGTATGTTGTAAGTATGTGATAGTACGAGTATAAATTATCTCGAAAAAATATTTATAGATAATAGAACTTCAAGTATTTCCTCTTATTATAAAATTATTCGGGAAATATCTACAAAATCCATATAGTCAGTACATTTTATTAGAATTTAACAAAATAGTACAAAATATGCTCTGTTAAAAAGGTAAATTCTTTACGTTATATACTTTTATGTTATTGCCTTCCAATTCCACTATTTGGGCATGATTGTAGTGTACGTCGCTAAAGTGTACACAATCTAATTGTCAAACAAAGAATAGTTTATGGCCCACTCGCTCTCTTATTACGCCTGTTATCTCCATCGCCTTATCTCCTCACTATGTAATTAACAGCCACGTGGGTACATGTATATAGTACATCACACACATCTGGCCCGAACTCTGACCCTATTTCAAGCGAATGTTTTTATCTTGTTATGGAGCCTTTGGGTAGGCGACTGGGTCAAAAATAAATTATTCAGTACAGTTTATAAAATAAAACGTTACAAAATAGTGTCACTTTTCATTGATCATATCCGTTTTTAACATGATTTTAGAACTGAACTGATATTACGGGCGCTATAAAACATGACGTCACTCTTTTGTATTTCATACAAATCCCATAAAAAATGTTTGTTTTGAAAAAGCGTAGGAAAGAGTGTCTAAGACTAGTTGTCTTCTAGCGGACTGATATAAGGGAGTTAAATTTCTCTGATATATATTATATAATCGTAGAGAAACTAGACAGACAAAATTGAATAGATACCTAGGTAAGTAAAAAAAAATTGTAGGAATTTTATTCGGCAAAAAAGATTTTATCAGTATTTTTTTATAATTTAGATGTGTCGAACCTACCTACATGTATATTCTCATTAAAAATAACTTACCAATCCTAAACAAAAAAACCTCTCATATAAAACATAGGTAGGTACTTTACTGTCATCCAAAATGTTTCAACTTAATTAGAATACCTTAAATAAAATATTCCCTTTCATTTCACTTAGCATAATAAATATAACTTTTAGCATCTGTGCTTTTAGTATGTAATACTAATGTATTGTTCGGCTGACGTACATAACTTCGTCCACATAAATGAGATAGGGCCACAATAATGAATGTGCCACGTATAGTTCGCAAAATTCATCAAATTATACGCGTACGAGTATTTAATTCACCACATTTTTAGATAGTGAAATACCTGTGAAATATAAGTATTAATTTATTTGTGAGTTGACGTCCTTGGAGAAAATGTTGCAGTGCAGTTTGTTACCGCTTCTTCTGCACTAGCGCTTTGGAAGCGGTAGTAAACTTAGCTGTAAGTAACCATTTGACGTCAACAATTGTGCAACAAAATAATGACGATTATTAAGAGATATTATAAATATCCTTTGATAATAAAGATATATTTGAATTGAATTGAATTGACCTATTCCAGTCAAATATTTTTTACATTGTTATGCAAATTCACGGCCTTCCGAGAAACAGCTCCGAAAGAAATTTAATCCACATTCATAAATTCATTAATTGCCGGCTAACCGATTAACTGACTCGATTATTCCGATGAGATAAGGTCGACGCCCCGTCTTCGATTAACATTGTCATCTCGATCGTCAGTGCCGTGATCTCGATATACTTGTCCGACTTTTTAACGACGTATAATAAAACCAAAGTTATTTTAAGTTATATAAAGAATTTTCGTTAGAAATGAGTAGCACCTATGTACATACTATTTTTTTTTTACTTTTGGGAGTTTTGGGTGTAATGAATTTTTATAAAATTTTAGTGTAATCATATACTTATATACTATACACAAATATAGGTTAAAAATAAAATGGAAGAAATACTACTACACAAGATTTAATTATTTACCTGGAGAATCGTGGAAAAAAAGAGGTTTTCTTCCACGATTCTCCATCTTTGGTCTTCACTTTCCAATCTGTCCAACCCTCACAAATCGTCAAACCATCTCTACCTCACAAATCAACCAACCATCTCTACCTTGCTCTACTTACCTCTTTTTCTATATTCATTTAGGAAACCAGTTTGTAGCAATATTTGCTCATCTTTCTGGATGCATGCGACCACGTGACAAAATTTTCTATACCAGTATCTTATTGCGGTCTAAATCCATTTATAATAACTCAAATGACACACGACGTGGCTTAAACCTATTGTTTTACCGTTGTGTTATATATTCACTGAGACATAATGATAACAATTATACTTACGACAATGCACGCAGACATAATACTAAAAAACTTGGGAAAAAAAATCAATGACAATACGGTATTATGAGCAAAAACTAGTTAGTTAGAAACTCAGGCACGACGGCGCCTAAGCCTAGGGCCTATCGACTTATAAGGACCAAATATGTAGAAACAAGATATACGAGTAGGTACCCACTAAGAGCTTTATGGTGCATGTTTAATCAATACTTATATGACTGTACCTATACATGATAACCTTCATTCACTTCTTGTTTACTAATGTTGAGAAAAATGGTATAGTTCTCATGATACGTGGTCTGATGATCTTAAAGCGAATGTTTTCTTGTTATAATCACAATTGTATGTTAACAAAATGAAAGAAAGATACTTAGAAAAATGTACCCAGTATAATTCTTATATTTAAAATATCTTATTACCTAACACGTCATCTTGTTTTTGAGAGTTCATTAACTATTCTTTAAATATACTCAATATAATGCTATAACCAATAGACGGTATTTTTATTACTAAAAACTTTTTGGTTACTCATAGTACACGAAGTACATACAATTCCATGCATAGTACAGTACAGCTACAAATACTTCATATTTCAAAGACAAAACAAGGAAATAGATGGTTATTTAAATTATTTATTTGTTGTATCACATACAATGTGTTTGCAAATAGGCCGATTTATCCATATTTACTTTATTAATATTATTCATTGAGCTTCTTACATGTGTACAGTTACGGTGTACCAGTAATAATATTTTCCGCTTTGCATCTACGGTAACACGATTGTCAACATTTTATTTAAATGTCGTATTTAATATGTAATTGTTCATATGGAATGCCACACGCCCGCTGCTTACCCGTGGTAGGTACTACTAGCAATCCTTCTGGCAGACGCCTACATTCTTATATGCAATGCATTTATTATTTTTTATAACATACCGAACTAGCTTTTCAGACGTTTTTAATATAATATTAATGACTGCGAAAAATACTAACAGATAATATTTAAATAGCCTATTAAAGAGTAAAAAGTGCAATAGAGTTACGAGTACATGACAGAGCACTAATGAACACGAATAAGTCTATTGTACATGTAGTCTATTGTATGATACATGGATATTATAACATATACGTAAATAACTCGTAAGAACAAATGACAGATTGAGCTGGTCCCATAAGTTATTATAAAGTAATGGTATAACTCAACGACACTAGATATATTTTTGTATAACGCACGAGTATGCATAACCTTTTATATATATATATATATATATATATAAGGTACAGCCGGGTGACAAGGCCCACAGTTTTGCAAGGCCCAAGCGCAGAAAACCATTTAAAATACATTTGACTCGCACCAACTCTATGGTACGTGTGAAACAGACCAATAGGAACGCAAGAATGCAGCAGCCGGCAGCGCGTGGCCACCATTTCCCAAGTGACGCTCAGTTGTTCGCTGACTTTGGTCACGGCCACTCATTTAACTAATTATTGCTCCCACAAAACGTTAGTTTTCACTTGTTTATACTACGATTTATAATTAAATTTTTGTAAAGTGCTTTTATTGGATCATTATTCTTTTGATATTAACATAGCCATGTGCGATTTTATATGTATTTATTTCTAAAATGATCAATTTGGGTTGCGAGGCCCACGTCGTTTAGGAAGGCCCAACAAAGTTGTTGCTTGGGGCCTTACAAAACTCGACTGGGCCTTCCAACCCTACTGCAGTCTAACAAAGCCCCTTAATGTTATTATAAAATGAGTGATTTAAAAAAAAAATTATTGATGTACCTGTGCTTACTTATAGATACACACAACTTAAAGATAAACTTGTTTTTTATTTATTTGTTCTTAAATCATTAAATGTCTTCCCCGAAGAAATTGCCTAACTCAACGCGCTGCAGCTGAAAAATACCACATTCCCAGACGAACTTTAAGTAATGATTTAAAATCAGGCGTTATTTCAAAAGTAATAGGAAAACAGACTACCCTTAATAATGCATATATACATAATATCACGTCTGTTTCCCACAGGAGTAGGCAGAGACTATGGAACTCCTCTTGCTACGATCCTGACTAACTTAATTAATATTATAGAATAAACTAATTTGCAGGGCCTTGTTACACACTATAGGGGCCTTCTTAACCATACATGTGTGATAAGGCCCAATTCATGAAAATTAGAAATCAAAAATCTTTGACAATAATTACTTAATTCTAGCAGGAACAACAATATTTTTAAGTAAAATACTACCATTTAGACACTTAACACCTAAAAATCAAATATCTGGGCTGTTTTCTTACACAGTGTAAAAGAGTATTTTTCTAAAAAAATGTTGATAATTTTAGTAACTGCTTGCTGTAATCAAGTTTATGAATATAACATTCTTCATAATTTATACTTTTTTGATGTCTTTAATACTTACTTTTGCGCCAAACGGCTTGAAAACGCCACGGGCCTTATTAACCAGACCATGTTCGGTAAAGCCCAAAATAGAGGTTTTTAAAAATGTTTAAAAAACTAACATATAGTCGTCATAGCTTTAAAAACTACATTTATTTGGATTTTGAAATAATCTTAGCTTTTATTGTAAACCTTTTATTCCTTTAGGGTGGTAAAATAAAGGTTTTATTTCAATTTGTAAAAAAGTGGGCCTTGTCACCCGGCTGTACCTTATATATATATATATATATATATATATATATATATATATATATTTATTTATTTATTTTACTATAATGTATTTATTAGGTTATTTTTCCTCATGCGTAACAGGAACTGACTAAAAACTTTACAATATTATTTCAATGAGCAAACCTAACGGCGATTCATGGTATTGATAACAGTGACATTTGGCAATTTTTGCGTTTTAGTGCCGCGTGGTTTCCGGCAGAGTACAAAAGGACCACTTTAAGTCCTCCCGTGTATGTCGCAGAAGACGACTTAGGAAATACAAGCTAAACAAGGTACATCAATGAGACCTCTCTTACCTGTCTACCAGCGTGGAGAGTTTAGGCTAAGTCTTCTGGCTGCTCTGGCCAAGCATGGCTGTGGTAGTACAGAGGGTCATGTCGTGCTCCTGCAGTGGAGACAAAAAGACCTGATGATGATTACGTTGTAAACCTGTGACCCATTTAAAAGTCCATTCCACAGATGGAGCCTCTTTAGTCTTCTAAAGGCTTATTCGCAAAACGTCTCTTTCGCAAAATGTCCCCTAGTCGTAAAACGTCTCTTTCTCATAATGTCTTCTTCGCAGAACGTCTCTTTCGCAGAATGTCTCTTTCGCAGAACGTCTCTTTCGCAGAATGTCTCTTTCGCACAATGTCTCTTTCGCAAAATGTCGCGACAGGGACTTAGAATAAAATTACGATTTTCAAAGCAAAATCATCAGGCTAAAGTAAACAAATTATGACATTATTTAAGTATGTATTCCAAATAAATAAAATATTTTTGTACATTTTTAAATATTTTGGTACAGTTAAAAATAAATATTTTTGGTACAATTTAAAGTTCGGTGATGGCAACACTTATAATAATATGTGAGGGTATTTCGAAAAATACACTTATAAATGTATGTGTCATTAATTATTGCCGAGCTGTGTTTTGTCTATAACGTTTTATTGAAAAACATTAATTTTATTCGCAATGTTTAATAATTAAACAAAGTAATTGCAGTGCCACAATCAATATAATATTATTTATATTTTCTTTCTGTCAATAATATATTTGCTTAATCATTTATGAAAATGATTAAAAATATATTTTGTTCGCAATACTTGATTACTAAAGTAAATTTTAATGCCAAAAATTATTTTTTTGACATTTTAATATTAAATTAATTTTTTTAATCGTTTAAAAAATATAAAAAATAATATTTTGATTCGCAATGGGTTCAATGAAAACAAAGTTATGTTCATGTAGTAACTAATATCTAATGTGTGTAGGTTACTAACAGTATTGATTTTTTTAATCGAAATTTTGTATAAGTAGATTTTTTTATTTGCAATACTTAAGTAAATTTAAGTACTTAAGTTATGATTAATAAATGATGTTGCTTTGAAAATCGTAATTTTATTCTAAGTCCCTGTCGCGACATTTTGCGAAAGAGACATTGTGCGAAAGAGACATTCTGCGAAAGAGACGTTCTGCGAAAGAGACATTCTGCGAAAGAGACGTTCTGCGAAAGAGACATTATGAGAAAGAGACGTTTTACGACTAGGGGACATTTTGCGAAAGAGACGTTTTGCGAATAAGCCCTTCTAAATAGGTGGTTATGCCGTGCAAAAGGAAGTCAAACCGATTTTGACGAAATGTTGTTAATTTATATTATGAAGGTTTAATAAAATTCCAAGCTTTCTAATTTGTGAGATGTGTTTGTCTTTATAACCCCTTTCGAATGAATATACAACAAGGACACAGCTTGATTTATTGAACTTACATGTCTTGCAAATGCTAAAAGTTTTGAACCAAAACTCTATCTTCATAAAGTAAAAACTTGTTTCAAACATTCTGAATAAATTTTATTTGATAAATTACACATATTATTAGATAACCGTGTGTTAATGAACACTTTAACCGAAAGTTGACATAAATTATATAATCAAAATATTTCCCATCAATATAAATCAACAAATACGATATTTAAATTTCTTAACGACACTAATGTGGACACTATTAATATCAAATGTCACGTCGTAGATACATTAGCGACTATACAGCAGAGAAAGGTGTTGATTATAAAAGAATCGATCCACCGACTGATACAGGAAGTGTTCCGTAATCTTTTACATTATTTACCTATCAACTTTTCTGACATGGGAGTTCTGCCTAATTAACTTTTTCTTGCTTGTTGTTTAATGCTTTCTTTGGATTCAGGACTTCGAAGTAGCAAAGTTATACCTAATGCAATCGCAAACTTACTAATATTAAAATCCAAGTGACCTACTAATACCTTAAAGAAATATTTTATTACTGTTCTAAATAAACCGCTTTGATAGAAGAGCAGATAGCGGTATCTTAAGTAATGGAGACCTGTCACTGTTTGGATACAGAACTCTAAAAATCAGTTTATAACACGCTGACTATAATGAATAGTACGTATGTTTTAGTTCAAGCACTTTCAAACCAAAACATCTACCCGTATATGTAACATAGAGATAACTATATGAACATAAATCCGTGTTATTAAATTAGACTTCATTGTTACTTCCTTCAAAGCAATCTCAAAACAGTACTTATTTTCAATGTGTATTTATTATATTATTTTCTTCTGCTAATATAAGGCAATTTTATACTTACTTAGGTTAATAGATTATATCATCTATATTAGCCTAAATATAAGCTTTTATGCACTTGCGATTTATTTATTGTATACCTACCGACTATCAAGTAATGCTTTAATTGTAATGTACTAGATATAGATAAAACAGTTTTACGTACCTATTAACCTAAAATAGCGGTATTAAATATAAAAACTAGACCAAATAAAGCTCAGTATCTATCAACTTCAATTTCGCATATTAAAATAAGTTATATAATCAGCGATCTATAATGATAACAATATCACATGTTTGGAAAACACCAAATTGCTATATGAAACATTTTAATAATAAAATTATAAATATTATTGAAATAATAAAAAAAGTTCCTATGAACCCAATACCTGTAGAAATTAATCGAACTTCAGAGAAAACGCATTAAATTTAAAGTTGTACTCACCATAAATAATTTAAAATAGGTTAGTTAGAGAGCAACTGTTTTAAATTAGGTAAAACATGACATTTTAATTCTACGCCTAAAATTGGTTTAGGGGTCATATCATTATCAAGTTGTTTAGGACTACTTTCTTTTGTAGTCCAGTTTTTGTTCCTCTGTTTTGTCTGACAAGCACTAATGTGATCATTAGTTATGATAATGTCAAATCTGCTTCGAAAAACACTTTACCACTCTTTATTTCTGTAAGTCCATTTACTCTACGCGTACATTCTCGTATTACACCCACCTATACCTTTATCTGTATCCTACTAATATTATAAATGCGAAAGTGAGTTTCTATATTTGTTTGTTTATTTGTTTGTTACCTCTTTATGTTTGAACTACTGAACTGATTTGAATGAAATTTGGTAGGGAAATAGTTTGAGACTTGGGGAAGGACATAGGGTACTCTTTATCCCGAAATTCCCACGGGGAGCGAAATCCGCGGGCACAGCTAGTATATTATAGTTTTAATCCATTAACGTGGGTAGGAGAAAGGAAGCTCAACTACGAGTATAGGCACAGTACAGAATAGGACTCGAGTGATTACTTGCACGAGCTAACGTAAAAAAGTAAATAGGTACCTACTTAGATAATTTATATTGGGCCAATAAATTATTATTCAACTTATTACAAGCATTATTGTAATTACTTACGTCTAATGTGGGGGCAGACTTTTTTGTATATTGTCCCTATAATTCAATACTATGAGAATTAATATCGGTGAGCGGAAGGAAGCTCAACTATGGGACCCAAATAGCTACAATTCTTTTTGCGTCAAGTGATTGCTTGCACGAGCTATTTAACGTAACATAAAAATAAATAGGTACCCACTTAGATAATTTACATCGCGCCAATAAATTATTTTTGAACTTATAACATACATTATCATTACTTACCTTTAACGTATGGGCAGACTTATTTGTAAATTTTCCTTATGACTCTATCAAAACTATCAAAAGACAAGTTTAGGGATGACTAATAAATATGTGTAACACTATAAACGGGACATCCGGGGTCATCAGTGATTTGATGAGTGTCGAGGTCAAAAGCATTTGTTGAAGCGTAAATAGATTTTACCTAGATACGAGTAACTACTTTTTGTCACACTAAATGTTAAATAACTGTCGCTTTTCAACACTGAAATTAATCAAGTAGGTTCTACTACAAAATATTAAAAAGTTTCTAATTTAATCTTAAAAGTTCCTAATTCTGGGAATCCTACAAAAGCAGGATACAGCTAATATAATACGAATAAACCCACATGAGGCACGTACCAATGAAATATTATAAATTTAGGTCCACATCTCTCTCTCTCAATAGTTTGTAATAAAACCGGCCAAGTGCGAATCGGATTCGCGCACTAAGGCTTCCGTTCCATTATCTATAAAAAAAATCGCTAAAAAACCGTTTTAAGTATGACGTATATCTACAGTCATGTCTGTTAGTTTGACGTCATATTGTATTGATTCAACTGGGGAAATAGTACAAAACGGAATATGACGCAATTAACGTGGATACGCATTTTATCCCTACTGAGTCAAGTTCTACCTACCTTTAGATTTATTTATAACTAGAACTATGTACGTAATTTGTTTCTAAATATAGGTAACTTTAAAGTTAATATGTAAAATTCTAATTAACTTTACAAAGGAAAAAAAGTAATTTAGAGAGTGCAATATTTTTTCTTTTTTCTGTAGATAATATATTTATTGAGAAAAAAGTAATAACAACAAAAAAAACTAAACTAAACTATATTAAACTAAGCTATAAAATAAACTTATACTAAATTATGCTAAAATAAGACTAACTCTTTTTTCTTGGTGCCACTCTCTCTATATCAATCTTTATATCACCGGCTTTTGAAAATATGTATGTATGTATATTGATGAAGTTTCATAGAAATCAAGAAACAAGAAAATCTTGTGGTTTTAATACTGAGAACAACGAGAAATGAATGTATTCTGTGGGTTTGAGAGACTGGTTTGAGGAATGAATTACTTAGCAATCATCCAATGAGAAGAAGTTACCTGGGTCAATAAAAAAAAATTAGTGCTCTTAATTAGAAAAAAAAGTCGCAAAATAACGTCACTTGTCATTATTATATCCATTTTTAACGTTATTTATATTTATTTTTACTGAAAAACTGACATTAAGAGCGCTAATTTGACTCCAATAAACTATGACGTCAGTAGTCTTTATTTTATACAAATTGCAAAGAAAATGTTTGTTTTGACGTTTAAAAAAAATTGAGTTGTTGGAACCTTCCTTATTTGGTCCTTCCAAGTCCTTCCTCCTTTAGGAGAAGCGTTTAGTCCTTAGGTATACATAGGCTCGTAAAAGTTACAAAGAGAGAGTCATTAATAAACTGAACAGACGAGAGTCCCTCTAATGAAGTGAAAACAACTTATAACAGTGTCAGCGGTAAACGCAATGATTTAAAATTCATTTGAATGCTTGTGAGTCATAAAGGTACATGTGCAATACACGTAAACAGTTTGTGGCTACGTGACTTAATGTATTTTTTATTAATTTAAAATTAATGGCAATGAAATATTACAAGATTGCATTTTTGCATGATAAGTACCAGATAGGCAAGTACTTTTTGTTTGATATATTTATTGTACAAAATACACATACAAGTATAGATCAAATAAATAACAAAATCTGGAAAAAAAAGATGTACAAAGATAATTTTATCCTAGGATATCATTTTTTTTATCTAGGCTAGGATATAAGAAAGGATTTATGAAAAATATAAGAAAAAATAACCAATTACAGAAGGAATTGCTTAATTAAACAGGAATGTACCTAAAAGTATTTCCAACAAAAAAGACTATCACCACTAAAACAGGCGGGGTAGACAGAGCCCAGGGTATATAACATTTGAATTTGCTACAACATTATCACTCGTTTGGATGATATTATGTTTACTATGTCACTGATTGTTTTAAAGCTGTTTCAGAAACTTTTATAAATAGTATGTGTGTAAATAAAGTCTTCATGCAACTATACATAACCAGGTATTAAAAGACTCATGTGATTCTATTAGTACACCTTCATAATTTTAATACCCCTTATTATACAACAGTTGCATATAAATAACTATTATATTCGTACTTGTTTTGACTATGGAACATTATAATTTTAGTACCGTCCATAAAGAGGTCAATATAAATATAATTATGTTATCAATTAGTCGGTCAAGTAAGATAGTAATACACAACTTGAACTTTCGGATACCTACATAAAGTATCTGTTATTCATCAATTTCAATATTTTCTTTTTTACAGACCATATCGGTCCACAGTTTTATGTTCGCAGCAGATGGTATAAAGTCTTTGCATAGAATATCTACCGTCATCATCATCATCAGGTCTTTTTTAGTGTCTACTGCAGGAGCACGATCCTTTTTGTGATTCAGAGACATACTTCGCTAGAGCAGCCACAGGATTTGGCCTACACTCTCCACGCTGTCGAGACGGATTGGAAAGGCCTTATTGATGTTTATAAGCTTTGTTTAGCTTGTAATTCCTAAGTCGCCTTCTACGACATCCACAGGAAGACTTGGAGTGGTCCTATTCTACTCTACCGGAGGCAATAATATCTATAGGTAAAGGATATCTGCTTCTGCCCCATGTCAGGAAAAGGGTGGTGACAAATCATATTCTACACTGCCGGTACTACATTCCTAAGCCATCAATTTTAAGCTTACATCTAATGATCTAGAAAAGCCTTAAGGCCACATACTCGTACATCACATGCATGGCGTAGCACACCCCATTATTCTTTGAAACATACGATATGTTTGACGCATCGTTTATCATATATTTGACCTTTCCATCGTTCTCAAAATAAATAACCGGAATTTACTTACGTGTGGATACACATACATTAAAAAATTACGAAACAAAGAAGTACTTAGATAGTTTCTTGCAAGAGAATCGATTGTTGACTGAGCGAGCGAAGCGTCTCAGTTTCGAGATTGGCTAAAAATGCTTTTGTCTGGCCGTCCGTCTGTCAGTTACTTTGTCCGGCTGTTCCCACCTAATAGGTCGTACTTATATCTCAACCGATTCATGTGAGAATTTGTAAGAAGGTTCGAAAATTATTTACGTATTTTTTGATCGATTCAGTTTTTTTAAAAATTATCTAAATGGTGGAATTACCGGCGTTGAAATTTTCAGCCATTTGGTTTATTTTTATTTTTATTATGACTCACTTTTTTGCCTGTACATCTTTTTTATTCGATAAACTTCAACGGGTCGGAGTATAGTCGCGAGGTCTCCAGCTCACAGAGCCACACGCTCTAAATAGATATTTGAGAGGACGTGAAATTCTTGCATTTCCGATATAAGTTCTACTTAGTAGATAGGTACTTCATACTTCAATTCTTCGAAAACAATATGGGCAGTCAATTTAGAGCAAGATGAGTCAACTTTCCCGGTTAGCTTGAATACAGTTTAATGAACATAGAATATACCTAATAACGATTTCCTGTAAATAAATGGACAGTCAATGCGCAAATAACCACATTTAATGCAAAAAATAAGGTTTAAAATTTTTTTTTGCTAAAATTTACATTTGTTTAAATTAATTATTTTATTTAAAAGTGACTGTGTATTTTACCATCAATCGTAGCCAGCGCATTCCAGCCCCTCGAGAGACAGTGGACGTAGGACGTAGGTATATACGAGTATCTACTTATTAATTCCCGTGGATGGGGAGGGTTCACCAAAATCGATATTACCATTTTGTACATGAGAAAATCAACTTTTATAATTTTACTCTCTCTACTTCTGTTTTTTTGAATAAACCAGAAAAAAGTATGAAGCAGTTGAACACAAATAGTCCCCTAAAGCATAATTGTTTTTCTGTAAAAGTGTTTAAGAATCCTTACTTAGGTACTCATTATTTGACCGATTTACGAAAGTAGAATTTTTATTCCCGAGTACACCTTTGCTAAAATAAAGAAACACTGTTTTAAAGCTCATGTAATTGCATCGTTAACACGCTTATGCAAATGCTAAGAATTTGATTCCCCAATCCTTCCTTACATACGCCTGTGCTGAGGAAATTTAATGCGTACACTGCCTCTAGTACTGTAGTGACGAACTACGATAAGAGGTCACGCCACAGGAGCGCCAACGCAGGATGTCTCACAAGCTCACACAAAGACTGCTTGTCCTTCACAGAACGTTATTGCCAACAAAGTTATGAGGAAACATTTTTATGCCATTTATAGCCGCTGTTATGAGGAATTCCTATTCACAAGTATCTGACTCGTCTAGTCGAGCTTGAGTGGAGAGGGTTCCTCAATTGATTCTATAAAATTCTTGGAACTAGGTATCATCAAAAAAATATAATTTTCTAATTTTTATGCATAGTAGTTATATGGCAAAATTTTTGGAAAACCTAGCATTATTTAACGATGAGGCTTTTATTCTGTATTTTACTTAGTAGATCTCAAAAGTTGCTGTTTAAAATTTTTGAAGAAAATAAGGTATAATTTTCATAGCTGTTACACGTCCGTAGTATTAAATGTCTATAATCATTTCAGTTATTACATTTCAAAGTTTAGAGTGAACTCATAGTTTTTCGTTTTTAGATTCGAAACACAAGATTTGTTTTTAATAAACACATGAATGAGTTTCTATTCCACGTCTATACTTTGTCTTAACAGTCAATTTTATAGCCGCGCCTGGTCGCTTATCGCTGTAAGCTATTATGAACCGGTCACCTGTTAATGGCCCATTAGAAATAAACTGTCCCTGCCATTTGGCCCATGATAGTTCTACGAATGTATAAT
This sequence comes from Acrobasis consociella, assembly GCA_963555685.1. Classification (NCBI taxonomy): domain Eukaryota; kingdom Metazoa; phylum Arthropoda; class Insecta; order Lepidoptera; family Pyralidae; genus Acrobasis; species Acrobasis consociella. Next base: position 6,361,901 of record OY743106.1, read on the forward strand.
TTGATATGAAACAAGATTCTGTTCATAATCGGTAATTTCAAACAAGCAATATAAATTCAAATTAAACTTGTAGGCTAACTAGGTCTTTGTAAGCTCTGTTGGAGCGCCATAAATAATTAAGGGCTCATATTTCACTACGAAGATATTTGTATCTGCATAACATAGACACTTACCTATCAACGTATTACAATATAATTTTTCCCAGAAAAATAAATTTCGGGTTCGCATAAAAACGCGCCGCCCAATGGATTTATTGTTGCTATCAGATGATCTAATATTTTATTCGTATTTTTCTTGGGAAATGTAGGTCAAATCAAATAAGGTATTACGAACAGAAATATGTTGTTCACTGCGTAAAAAAAAATATACTCGGCATGTTAATAATGAGACTGTCGATCGTTGCAGAGTGAGAGTGTATAAATTGGAAGATTTTAGTATTCTTCTCAGTAAGAACCATTACTAAACAAACTCACTCTTAAGCTCTACATTGCATAGGCTCGTAATAAACGCATTTCACCGGGCAAAGTCGTAATTTACTCAATAAAGATTTACCAGTTCGCTCACAGCCGAGACTTTGTAACTTTGTTCGCAATTTATGTTCACCGCTTTATTGATCATTAAGTATTTGCTAAACCACATTATTTATATCTCGCAATTCATGATCGATGACGAGTAAGTTGCCAAACACACTACTGTTGCCCCAAAGGTAATCTAGAGGTATTTATGTAGGTACCTACTTTTATTACACTGATGTTGTTAACTTTACTTAATCGATGCCTTCCTTTTAAAGCTATACCTTTCCGAGACGTGAAAAAAATTGAGCAAGCCCCAAAGTTAGTTTGAGACTTGTTACTAGATACTTACTCAACGATACTTACAAATTCATATATAATAATATAATAAATATATATAGATAAACTTTTAAAAACCAAGAAAAATGAGAATATAAATAATTTAAGAGAAAATTAACTCATCACAAGCTAATAAAATATACATTAATCTTCGATTTCTGTATTATTTCAAGCTAAGTTCAATATAACATTTAAAAATGTATTAATCTTTTATTAAAGTACATCTTTTTTATAAGTAGGGAGGTAGGTACTTACATTGATAAGAATAAATAGTACTTGATGAACCAAGGTAATTACGTGTTATTAAATTAATTCTTGTTTTAAATCAAGGCATAACATACTTCATATAACAAATGCACAAGAATAAATTCAATAAATACAAAACCACATCCATTAGGTTTATATTTGGCTTATTATGGTTAACATTATTCACACGATTATTTGTTTGTTTGTACCTGCTAGGAAAACAATTAAGACTATTTGTTGTATGTACTTACTACGTTATATACTTATAATTATAAAGGAACACCACCACGTCTATCAAAATGTATAATTAAATATAATGAAAATTTCGATTTTATTATAGGTACCTAATATTTATATAGTGTGTAGAAAGTTTTTATTAGTACTTAGACGAGTAAGGTAAGATTTACTCGTCTAAGTACTAATGAAAACTTTTCCCTGAACTGGTTTCAATTTTCTACAATGTAGCTTCCTATATAGATACATCATCAAAGTACGTACTTATTACTCAAGATGGGGCTAAAGACATCTTCAAACAGTCGACTTTCAGCTGGTGACCGTGAAGGCAAACATAACCACACTTGAGTCATTTCTGCGTCACAAAAACCACTGACTCATGCAGGCACGCAGTCTTCTCTCTAAGTAGGTACCGACATTCATATATACCTATGTATATTAATGTGTTTTTTTTTCTTTATAGGTGTTACCTGCTGGCTGATTCATCGAAACCGGCTACAGGACCGCGTGATTTCAAATATCGATTAGATCATTCGAAATTTTAAAATGTTGGATCTCTAAAATGCGGTCCTGCGCCGCCATTCCACACTGCCTGTGATCAGCAAATCTACACCGTAATGACGTGATGAAGAAATTGCATTCGTCCGGTGTCGGTGTCCGTGTCGCAAACTGTAAAATAGATTACATTACGCGTGTGTGAGTGATAACCGTAAGCACACTTCTGTGATATAGAGATGTAAAAATACTAAGTGATGTAATAGTGATTCATCGACCATGTTTTATTAATCAACGTAAACATTCTCTACAATAGCGTTGATAAACACATTTTGGTATTATAGTATAATTAATGTAATGACGCATAATTTAAATAATAATTAACGAATGTGTAACACCATTGTGTAACTGATGGTAGTGTGAAGTTACCAAGTTACCATACTGTTTCGTTACAAAGGCCGATACAAAAATGATTTGCAGTTATTAGAGAAAGTATCGAAAGTAGGATAGTTGTAGAGTAGAGTAGATTGCAGTGACTTTTATGGCTGCGTAGGTGTTTTTGTACGATATACGAGGCTGTGTGGGCCTCGGAGGCACAATCACGCTGCGCCGAGACAACGGCACTCGAGTAACGGGTTTTTTTGAACTCTGACACGTATAGGCGCAGTACATAAACAAATCATAATTTTCCATGGAAAATCCATAACGTAGGTCCGTACGTAAGAATGTTGATTTTATTATGGGGTGTAAACTGCATCAAGCGGGACCACGTCATGTGTTCAGTGTATTTCTGTCATAAACTCTACGTGCGAAAGAGATAGCAGAATTCATCGTGTGATGCCGTGCTTTTATCGCACGTAGAGTTTGCGACAGAGACAGAATGAACACGACGCGTGGTCCTGCCTGACGCAGTTTACGCCCTTATGGTGCGGTGCCATATGAATAAAATGTTGTATTGGGTAAGTAGTTCCTAAAGCTTCTTAGTAAATTTATATTGGCTATAAGTAAGGCTGAATTCGTACAATATTAAATATACATTAATTCGTAATGTATCTACTATCTTTAGACTCAATTATACCTACATACATAGGATTTTTTAAAATAAGAGTCATGCTATGTATACCTATGCTTCACATGTGGTAAAATAGTAAAGTAATACGAGTGCATTAAGGAACTATTACATATATATACTTACCTTCATACACATTGTATTTAAGACTATTGTTCAAATTTTAAGCTCAATAAAGTAGGTCTGGAGTAGGACAAACATTTTCTATTGTTCCATTTATAAAATAATTAAAGTCACCTACTTCAATACCTATATGCTTTAGTTAGTAATGTCTTAGGAATATTATGGATGTGATCATAATCACGAACTCAAACACAATCAATATGTACAGTTAAGTTCAAAAGTCCATTCATAGATTTAAAGTTTTCATTCGCTTCTTCTTGGCTTCACTCTTCTTATTAATAGATATAATATAGGTACCTATATGTATGCCCATCTTTTTCTTTCGAACTTGACTGTACATAACCTTAAGTGTTAGTTCTGACTGTGTGTGTTAGGAAGATTTAGATTGCGAAATAGATAATTTACCTGTATGTATTAACTCTTAAGTTATCTTAAGTTATGGTGCTTTTAGTTCATACTGTATATTTGTGTTGTCAACCAAGCATTTATTTATTCTCTCATACATATTCAAATGAGAATTATTGCGTTCAGAGCATCTTCATTATGCAGTTTGTGTGGTCTCTGCGCGAGAAACATGACAATAGTTGTTTTTAGGTCATCAAGGCAAATGGTTACGATAGTACTTATTTGATTTTATTCAAAAGTTATAGTTTTATTTATGAAACAATCGAAGTTTATGATTATTTGATTTGTAATGTAACTACGTTTTGAGATTGAGAAATATTCCAAAGAATTTTTGAGGCGTAAAAAAATATTCCACGAGTATGAAAGACTCTAATTTATTAAATAAGTAAATTATAATGCCTAGCTGTGTAAGATTGTACTTTCGTACTTAGGTATACAAATTATGATAGTAGATGTGTAAGAAAATAATAACATCACGTATTGTAGGATCTATATAAGTAATTCGTACTGTAGATTGCAGAGTCAACCATAAACACACTTTTCGGAGAATATTAAAATACTTCGTACAATTGAAATTACCACTAACCCTCATATTTATAACAAATGTTTGCCAAACCTATTTTAGAAATATGTTTTGTCTCGTTCTTTTATTGTAAAATATTAAAATGAGGAAAAGGGAGAAAAAATGTTTTAACGAAAATAGGTTTCGTTAACCAGGCGGTTGTTAATGTGACCTAAGTATTTCTCTGGAGTGCTCTTTTCGAAAAATGTTCTATTAAGTCTTTCGATAAATCATCTTTCGAATAGCTGGCCTATAAGAACTGTGTAATTTTTGATCTTTACTGCTGTAAAAAATAATTAGAACTTCTTTTCAATATAATTTGTCGAAAAGTCAACGTAATAAATCCTCATTATTTTTTGATTGTATGGTTGTCACTTGTGTTATGTTATGACTGACACTTTCGATTAGAACAAAAAGAGCCTATCCTTGTATTCAGCACGTATTGCGAATAACATATTCATTTTATTGGCTCTAAAATTTAAATTATGATCTGTATATGCAATATATAAGTATTTATATTTTTGTAAATTTGTAATATAGCTAGTCAATAAAGAAGTAACAAAAATGTATGAATATTATTTTCCGTCAGGACCTTTACGATTTATTAAATTTCAGAAAAGGAAATAATATTTACTTCGATGATCTCTAAATCATAGATATACCCCAGATATTTAATGTAGACAAAATAAATCTTTAAAACGGTTTATTAAAATGGATAGCCATCTTTAATACAAATAAGATTTAAAGATGACTTGTTGAAACTGTGTTTAACCATCATGTCATCACTCGATAGAGTTTATCATATAGCCTTCCCCTTCATACAGCTCAGACAAGGAAACCAGAATGACAACAATCTAAGAGCAAGTAAAGGTAAATTATAAATAAAACAAACACTTCCAAAATTAAATAACTTCTTTTATTTCAGAGTCAAATTTGTTTCCTACATAAACGTGTTAGAATGACAGACGCTGTAACATTAATTGACCATTACTAATGGTAAGCGCCGTGGTTAGCTGTTGGTGCGAGTGTGTCCGGTGACTTTACTTCAACAAGTGCGCCCGCGCGCCGCCTTCGCCGAATTCGAGACCGCCACATGCGCTTATCGCGGCGCCTTAATTAGCGCCCGATATCAAAGATGTTATTTATAGCCCGGGAGATGAACATTCCGCAATGACGACTGCATTTACTCGATATTCTGAGTCTAATTAGAGCGAGAAGCAAAACGTTTCGCTCTTCGTGAAATAAGCGACATACCCGGCAATTCATGAGGTCTTACAATATGAAACTATTTTAAAAGCTCCAACCAACTTGTAAAATCATGTTCAGTGTCGTGGTCTGGTCAGTTTTGATACATGACCCCAAAAACCCAACAAACGAATCCCCAGTGCTTTGTCTTTTGGCGACGAAACATGGCGCGCGGGCAACACACAACTACACAGAAAACTACCGGTTTCGATACAGACTTTTATATTATATTAATATAGAATTTATTTTATTAACTATGCAATTATGATCACAAATACCCATGAACCAAACGACGCTGTCCTCAACATTCAAGTCCTGGTGATAACAACCCCCCAATCGCCGGAAGGGCGTCGGCTAGCGTTCAACTTGCACCAGCCGGCCGCCCGCCGCGGCGATGCCAAACGCGTCTCAACTACGATCCAATGCACGAACACCTAATTTAATCAATAATCAACAATTATCGCCCACCTCTAACACTACACGCTCTATCCATACGTCATTAAGTGGAAAAATAATTTTTGATCCATCGAAATCAACGTAACATCTCCCATGCTCGTTCACATGGCAAACTAAAATACAAGGCAAAACACTACACAGTGCGGGAGCGATGGCCACCACATACGCTACGCTGAGGCTATGAGTGCTTTCAGCCGATAAAAATCTAGCAAGGCGAACGGACCCCATTCCAAGACGATACAGAACGACATTTAGTGTCATTTCATAGTATTTACTAGTGGATGAATTCACGAAAGTTTTTTATCGGCCGAAAACGCCCACTATAAGAAACCTTTCTACGCAGCAAGGCGAGTCTACTCTACTATAGTTACAACGGCGGCCGCCACTCCCCACTGCGCGAAGATAGGTAATTGGAAAGATAATAACTACTCTCCATATGCTTATAAGAACACTTCATAAAACAGCTTTCTTTATATTATACTACACAATTTACACATTTATAATATAGGTTTACATTTTTACACAGCAATAATAATTGTTTTGTAGTCTTCATAATATATTCTATATACTCCCAATCGCTAAATATTGTCGCATGTTAAGCATGTTTCTTTATATCGACACCGAATGGTCGTTGGTGTCCGAATACTTTTAATTCACAAATATTAAAACCACCCTCGAATCGCCCTACCATTTTATAATTGCCTAAAAATCAACTGTAATAAAAATTAAATTTAAATAATGTGTCCACAAAAATGATTTTAGAACAAACAAAATATTAGTCACTAATTAATTCAAAACGGTAAGTAGCCGAATACACAACTATAAACTAAGTTTGGAACTAAGCTAAGGAATTTAAAACAATTTTCATAACGGATGTAATTCACAGATATCCTACTCACGATGGTGAACCAGGAGCCCAAGCACAAACAATAATCTATAAATGCTGACAATGTTGTCTTTTGTCTGGAATGACACTTAACACTTCCTACAGCGAGTTTCAAAACGCTTTCCTAAACATTATAAATATGTTAGAATTTAGACGACTGATCACAACAACTAAAAATCAGACTATACAAAAAACTCGTTAGTAAAAAATATTTTTAGAAAAAATTATGGCAAAATATTGGCGAAGGGAAACAGCTCTCCACAAATATTTAAGTTAAATCCAATACCGATGCAAAACAAACGAACACAAGCATTCAACAAACAATCGCTGACATAATTATACTAACACGACTCACAGTGAAAACTAAACGCGCGCTCGTCGCCCGCTTACCATAATACAGACGAATGGTGATCGATACAGTGTAAATAAACATTTGCTAAAGTTTACTTCAAACGGAATAACTAAATGTACAGTAGCTCATCTACGAGACACAATAAGACGCGGGAGCAGGAAAACACCAAACAACTGTCATAAGACAGCTGTTTCAATCCAAAACTTTACCATTTTTAAATAAACATTTTTTTATGTAATAATAAATTTTACTAAGATAATGCACTTCCCGCGTCAACATCATGACCACCTTCCCAATGCTGAATGTATTTTGTATTTTAACGCGTAAACATACGCTTGACGTCAACTAAGTTGATATTTACATAATGCACATAACATAAAATGTTGAAGACCATCTAAGTATTCATTACGTTTTACTTTATTACACTATGGCATTGCAACTTTGTGACTCGGTTACGGCTAATCGCGTCGACACTCATCTCATCTACAATGCTTTCTGTTTACCTGTTTTTCTTTAAATGAAAGCTGCTATACTAAGCGCCAGTTCTAGAAAGAAAAACGCATAATAACCTAAATATACTGATGTCTGTCATTCGGTAGTGTGGTTTCTTTCACACATTTCATTATAGTTGATCTGTGGGACTGAAGCTGTAATACTGACGGCATCGACAAAGATTACGTAGAATATTGATCAATCTACTCAACTGACGTGGTATCTTTCTATGTCTCGACTTATGAGAATTTTTTTTGAAGAATTAACAAATAATCTATAAAACATCAGATTTTGAGTTAAAATATTCAAAAAGTAAACCTGGTCAAACAGAAACAATGTCGGAAACGATATCTACGCCATTTAAAACGAGTGATCCTAAAAGGGTTCTGTTTTTATTTTTATTTGGTACGGAACCCTAAAAATGTAATACATTGATAGCAGTGCTTAAATATGTCTACAGATTCAATGCCCATAAGGTTAAAAATAACGACAAAAGTGGTGCATACCATTAACAAGTTATAAAATAACGCTGATTTGCTGTTAAATATATTGTGAAATTAACAAAACATATTTAGTTCACATGCTTGATTTTCTAGGGATTTTATACAAAACGAATCACAACACAAATAAGAAATACGTTACCAATTTTAGATTACAAAATTTGAAGGTTTTCAGTATATGTTTTGAAAAGTGTTATGGCTCAGACAAATCAATGAATTGCGTTACGTGAGTGACTACCTTCAGATTTATAGTCAATACCTCATATTCATAAAAAGTAACAACCCTTTGCTTAACATATTTTAGTTATAACGTGTTTTGTCTTATGTTTACATCTTTTGAATATTTGACATTGAAAGAACGAGGCAAAACATGTTTTAACTAAACAAACGTTTGTATTTTTTATGAATAACAGGTAAAGAACATTACGCTCGTTACTTTTTTGTCCCTTTATCATCAAATGAGCAACAAAATGAAAGTACTATTCGGGCGCTAGCATCATACCACGTAACAATTAAGACATATTTCATATTCATCTATTAAAAAGAGAAACATAATTATAAGACATCCGCGATTGCGCGCACCAGTCGTTTAAGTTACATTTCAACCCTTTCACCGCGAATGTCGATTATCCGACAGTGAATTTTCTTACTGAAATTACAAAAAGACCTTGGATTCTCTAAGACAATGCCGAAATGGGCACGAATTTTTTTGTCGGATAAATCTGACATTCGTGGTTAAAGGGTTAAAGAAAAAAGTTGAACAATGCTAAGAAATGAGAAAAGTTCAGTTGGAACCTCTGTGGAAACCTCTTCATTGTCGGGTAGGGCCGCGTCAGGCGTGCTGCTGTCGTAGAATACTGCTTGACGGCGCGCTCCGGGCGGACCGTCACGATTACCTGACACACAATGTTACGTCATTTTAAGGTTTCTGAGTACGACAGGCCTTGTGGTCCTACACTTATAAAACCGACCACTTGCATCTCAGTGTGAATATCGTACAATGCAATTCAAATAAGAATGGGACGAACCGTTGCTAACTTCATTATAGTTAATCATACTTAAAACAAATTTGCCAAAATAGGATCTGAAAAAATAGGACGAACAGTTTGTTAACTTCGGACACTTAAGTACCGTTTTACGTTACCGTTAAATAACACATGGGATGGCTTTCATGTCATTTTACACCTCATCTATTTTCTAAAATTCGATTGACAACAGATGGGACATTACTATAGTTCATCATACTTAAAACTAATTTACCGAAATAGGATTTGGAAATAGGACGAAACGTTTGCTAACATCAGAAGTTCAGACACTTAAGACGATACCACAAAAATTATGTACCTCATTTGTGGGCGGAGCTAGACGTATCGTGTCGATTGCGCGAGGGGGCGCTTTCCTTGATATTATATTTACGCGCACTGCCGAGAACATGTTCATGAACTCGGGAGCTTAGAACGTATGGAGATAGCAGACAGATATGTTTACAATAATATTTTTAATTCAGTAGATACAAATATGTTAAAAGAGGTGATTCGGTCCATCAATTTGAACAACTTATAGCAGTACATGTATATTGAAATACGAAAAAAAATAACGCTCTCAAACAAATCGAAGTAGTCACGTCATCTAGTTACTATGGTCTTTATGTATGGTATTTTTTTCATACAATAAAGTTAACAACTTTTATGTTGCTTTCGCCAAGAAATCAAAAGACAAAATATATAAATATAGTTACAAATTGACCGGTCGGCTGATCAGAAAATATTGTTCTTTATATATAAGGTCTAACAAAATATACTGAAACTATTTTAACAGTAGGCTCAGTCCGTGATACTGAACAAATTTTCTCAAGAAACATATAGTGAAATATGAAGTTTATTTTTTACATACACTGACCTTCGACCGCACATGCCGCGCCGTCCGCTCATCGCCGCAATACCTAAAGGCAGCCACAAACGTAGCTAAATGGCGCGAGGTCGCGACATCACTCGAACTTTATGGCACGACTTCACAACACAATCACAGTCACAAAACAAATTCATCAAATTAGTCGAGTGATTTATTATTTTTGATATCACTTGCCTAAGGCAACTAGTATTTATTCTGTACCCTATTAAACCTCAAGTAGACCCGCGTCTATTACATGATGCATGAATTTATTAAAACAATAAGAAAATAAATAAAATGGCGCAAGTCACCTAAGTTTGATGTAAAAGTATCTAGGCTGGCGTTTTGATTACACACAATATGACTAGGTATTTTTGAATAACTGCCTATAATTTGGCATAAAGAAAACGTACGCACGATGCTATTTGCATCAGTTCCAACTCAAAACTGACCAGACCTTGGAAAGTTTTTTTGTTGTTTATTTGTTTTCAGTTAGCGTTCCCACGGTTAACATTTATGGCCCCTTTTGTTCTCGCCGCAGGCACGAGCTAACTTAAATTTTATTGCACATTTTTTGCTTGTTGTGAACAGTATTTTTGTAAGTAAAATGCCGACAAAAGAAACAAACAAAACATCATAAAAGCCGGCAAAAATTGAACCGGTGAATTTTTACTACAAAATCCTTTGTTGTCATATTCAAAGAAATACCGCCTCATGTGAATAACATGTTTTTACTTATTATAGCAAGAAACAAAACCGACTAATAACATCAGTTGACTTTTGTTGCTCTAGTGAATAGGTAGTTCAGTCTCCAAAATATGCGAGTTTAGTGTAAATTCGATTTTTCTTATTAATAACTTATCGCATGAGATGTTTGAATATTTTTGACTGTATCAAAATATTAATTTGGAATGTGTTTTACTGTTGTGAATAATGTCGTTATTAACTGTTTGCACATTGTAAAGATACTTTTATGTTAATGTTATGTACTACTTTGTATGTTAAATTTTTATAATGCGTTAGAATTGTAAATTTATTTGTTTGTAATTGGAATCTTGTTCGCGCATTCTCAAGGGCGCCAGCTGAAAATCAGCTGTTACTCCTAGGGGGTAGCGTTTAGCTGAGCTGTAGCCCTTTTGTGCACTGTGCCACACAAATGCATGCTTAGCTGTAAGTATTAAAATTTGTAATTACCTTACCTTATAATAATTATGTATATTGTGTGTTACAGAGATCAAATAAATCATTTATCTATCTATCTATCTACTTGTCGAAATAATAAAAATAATCTTAATTTCTTAGGTACTTAATTCAAAGTGTGTTGTGAATTGATTAAATTACATATGACTACCTAATGACTACTAGGACAACATGTGATTGTTTGTGAATGAGTGTAATCGTAGCGTGTGTAGACGTCCTTTGCTGCATACAGCTGATGTGTCGGGTAGAGCGGCGAGGCACATAGCAGTCAAAGGTGGGTGATATATGAAAAATATATTTTTTATATTTCGCTATGTGTTCCTTGGGGAAAGTTGTTCAGTATCACGGACTGGACCTACCTTTAAAATAGTTTCAGTATATTTTGTTAGACCTTATATTTCGATACAATGATAAGGTCTTTGGGGAAAATTACACACATTAAAACATAGGTATGGAATATGTAAAAGAAAAATATTCAGTATATTTCGTAAAATAGTTTCAATGTATTTATATATATAGGTGTACAAAATAAAAATATAAAACAATTTTTCATAGATTTATTGCTAAACATATACAATAAAAATAGAATAATAACAATAATAATTGATATCTTTTGATTATACGATGAGACTGATGTATTAAACATAAAAATAAAAAGCATCCTAAGTAATATAATAATCTTGATAAAGTTTGAACTGGACAATCAACTGCTAATAAGATTACATTATGTTCAAAGAATCAGAAAAATATTTATTGCCCAATACAGCAGTATTTATTTTTCACACACATTTGAGCACTTGTGTAAATCGCCTCCCTATCATAGTTGCAGCACCAGACAAAGCGGAGTAATTTCTCTCAAGAGTCTCTTTCACCAGCAACCATCCAGTATAACATCAATTATGGCATTGCCATTTTTATCTATTTTACCCTCTTCAATCGCAGCAGCTTTTTCTCTTTGACCAGCTTTTTTCATTTCGTCCTAAGCTGTGGTCCCCCAGTTTTCGCATATTTTGTCATGTGCACGGTTGTAAATGCGCTCAGACATAATTGGTATATCTAAGGAGGCAGGCACTAATTTGTTTGAGTTGGGGGTGACCACAACCTGCTACTATAGCTCCTGCTACTCCATCTTTATTAACATCCTCCAATGTATTCTTTATTGTAAATTGTTCGTTGCAAATGGAGCATGATAAAAAGCAATTTGATGTTATTCCCGTACATTTTTCTGATACAATATTGATGGTATTTAACCCACAATCACAAAGCGACTGGTGGCTATTTTTATTTAATTCTTTAAAGAAGTACTTGATGTTCACTATACGATGTCCAGAAATATTTTCATTAAATTCATCCTGAAACAAATACCATATTGTAATTTTTATTTCATGCTATTAGGTATACATATGCAAAACTATATAGATAAAGGTAATTTCAGACCGCAATACTGAAAGAACTTCGATGTCACAGACAAACAGACATCGGCATCAAACTTATAACACCCCTCTTACTGTCTGTCTGTCCGTCCGTCCGTCTATCTGCGACCAGGCGAAATGCCCGTTTACGAGATTAAAAAATAACTTAACATATTGTCATATTTGAAAGTATGTATTCTATTAAGTTCTATTTAAAATACACACCTTTCCATTCCACCTGTAGTGATCCTGACGAAATATTTTGATTGTCCAGATCCATAATTTGTAAATCCGACTCCATATCAATTACACCTCCTTGTTCTTCTTGCGGCGGCGACGATCGACGCGGACAAAGTCATCAAACTCTGATAAAAGAGGATTTTTTTTTGGCCTGAAAACAGTAGTACTTTTATATTGTCGGATTTACTTCGAAGTTATTTGGTAGGTGCATATTATCCAAAATGTTAGTTGGGTAGAATAAGTTGTAACTTGTAACAGTAGAATTAGACAAAAAGGTAGATACGTATGAAAATAACATAAGTAGGTAATTATGGTTTGAAAGTAGGACAGTACGGTGCCATCTCAGTATGATACAACTTATACCTAGTAGGTACCTATATTTTGAGTAGTCAGTAAGATTGGTAGGCACTTATTGACATACCTACTCCCTTTCTTACAAACTTTACATATTTTATCAATATAAGCCACTTATTTAGAAACATTGAGGTAGGTAAGTACTTACCATCTATTAAATTTTTGTCTCATCATGCTTGCTTTTCCGTTCCCGTTTTCTATTTTACCTATTATTATTATACTTATGTACACAATCACAATGTAAAACAGTAAGTGAAAATAGGGTTCTATTTTCACAGACCAAAAAGTGCGGCTCGGATTAGTCTGTCGTCTGCGTTGGGCCTAAAACTTAATTTTTACAAATAAAAGATCGATCATTCGAAACGTTGGGATGTGCGGACGACTGGCACAGGTCTTACGTCCAAGGAATCCATACGCAGACTGAGCAAGCTGTGGCAAGAGATAGCGCTCGGCGAGTTGACGCGCGTGGGGCCGAGAGAGGTATACGGTGGGTGTGTTCAATTGGGGTTCCAATCCACATGAACGAATAGGTCGTAACCGCCAAAACCTTTATTAATAATTTACGGCAAAATTAAATGATCAATCAAAATTTCATCTTGTTATTAATAAAAATGTCTGAAAATCTTACTTATAGTTCAAACGGTTTCTTTTAAGTCGTCCTATTCGAGCGATAATATTGACAAGTTTGCTAAGTAAGACCATATTTCGAAAAATATTTCTATCGAGATTTTTCTTTTCAATCATGTTTTCATCTTATCAATTAACTAAGAAAAGAGTAAAAAATCATATCCTTAAATTTCAAATTTATATTTCAAATACTTTGCGAGATAAATTAGACTCAACACAACCTTTTTTGCGGAGGTATCGTCTTAAGTACCGTTCAAAAACACATACGATAGTTCTCATGTGCTTTTATACCTCATCCTTTTTCCAAAATTCAATAGAAAACAGATGTTTGACAGCATGACGTCACAAAATGGTGGCGGTTCGATCATATTCTTATTTGAATCGTATTGTAAGATTGCACAAACATCTTGGTCAACGTTCACAACTACATTCACGGAAAAAAATCAAGGTTAAAGATAAAGATCGAAATATATATGGAGGCTTTCGAAGACATCTCCAAAATTTCGTGGTACTGAACGTCTCATAACCATACTCTGGTCTTCAGCTTGGGCTATAAAGCTTGGTAGATTTTGTTTTCCCTCCATAGACACATATCTCTAACAGACGAGCGACCCTGGTCGGTCCCGGTTACTGTAGCCACTGGCTGTTGCGAGTTTAGAAGGTACACTTAACATACACAATAAACAATTGAGAAATGTAAGTGTACTTATGATAAAACTGCTAGTATAAAATTCCTCTGTATCTTCATAGGATATGTCCTATGAAGATACAGAGGAGGGCTTCTTGTCTTGGAGTATATTCTTAATCACACTAAGAGTGCATAAATACAAGTCTAGTTAATTATTAAGTCTATTGAATAGGAGTGGGCCAAGGGATAGGAAAAATCTATAGGCGAAGGCATGTTTTGTTTTTATGTTTTTTAAGCAAACAATATCTTTACGTCTTTTGGCGGCAGTGCGGCGCGTGCTGGTTTAAAACTATGTTTAAGAGTCCGGCGACCCTAGACTTCTCCATACAAACGTAGTACACGTTTAATTTTGAAACCACATGTCAGATTCCGGTAAAAATTGGTAATTGTAAAGAAATTGCAATTATCTAGGGTTATATTAAGTTTCCTATAGTAAAATTATGAACTGGAAAGAAAATATAACGATTTAGAAGTTTCCCATACTAATGGTCAAAAATGATATAAAACACTATATTCTATTTCAAGTTCATATTTTTACTGTCGGAAACTTAATATAAACCTAGATAATTGCAATATCTTTGAAATTACAAAATTTTGCCCAAATCGGACATGTCGTTTTGAAATAAAACGTAGACTACGTTTGTATGGAAAGTTTTATTTTGGTCTAGGTCCGCCGGACCCTTAATGTGCATTGCCGTATGGTATCCGGCAGAGTAGAATAGGGCCACTCCGAGACCTCACGTGGATGTCGTAGAAGGCGACTTAGGAAATACAAGCTAAACAAAGCTGACATCAATAAAACCTCTCCAACTCGTCTGGCCAACGTGGAGAGTATAGACGAAGTCCTCCAACTGCTCTGGCCAACTATGGCTCTGGTAGGGCAGAGGGTCGTGCTCCTGCAGTGAAGACAAAAAGCCCTTATGATGATGATAATATAAAAATAAAAATTGCCTAACTGATATACCTTACGAGATTAATAGATAGGTCAGTGGGGAAAAGGAAAGGGCTACTGTCGATCGTCTGTTAGAGCACCAATGAGGCAAAAACCTTCACCGTCCGGACAGTTGCAACAAGTTACCTCATCCACTGCTGCGAGGAAGCGTTGTGCGGCGCGGCGGGCTGGTGTGACTGCGTCGCCACTCGCTGCACCACCTGACAAAACAAATTCTTATGAACTTTTTTGTTGGAGCGAGATAAAAGAATAAAGTTCTCAATTCAATGTAATGACTTTAGTATTCACTTGATAAAATTATTATTCATCAATTGACATTTAATTTTCCAAAACTAAAAACCAAGTAGTCCCAAACTACACAATCGATTTTGATAAAATTTTTATGGGACTAGGTATGTATAATTGTTAAGTATATCGTTTAACAAACAAAAAAAAAGAATTTTACGAATCAATTCAGGCGTTTTCGAATAATCGGTGAACATACATAAGAAAAAAGATCGCGAGGAATTGACACCTGCTCCATTTTTTTCAAAGTCGGTTAAAAATTGTGTTTCATCTTATAATCTGTCAGTCTCCATTAAGGCGGATAATGGTTTAAATCGAGAGCGCGTTTCGTAATAAGACGGTTAGGGTCAATTCATAGATTTGAAGTGTCAATTTGAAACATTCATAGCGAATCCACTTTTATCTCCATAGAATAATGCATATATTTCTCCTGAGATAAAAGTAGGATCTCGCGAGGCGGCCAAGCACCTGCAGTCGCCCGCTCTACAAACCCCACGAGGTGAGAACGGGGAAGAGGTTTCCATAGAGTAATAGTGAGTAGGTTCTCGCATTGTCGAGGCGGCCAAGCGTCCGCAGTCGCTCGCTGTAAACCCCTCATATGCGAGAATGGGGAAGAGGAGCGGGGAATGGTTCGGAACGGGATTAGGTATAGAATACATGAGAGGTGGATAAGATGGTCAGACGACCTGTGCAAGGTTGCAACAAGGGTCGTTTAGGTAATTCTAGGGAGAGGCGTATGTCCAGCTGTGGACTTGTGGGTGATTAGATGGTCCGCACCTGCTGCACGAAGGCGCGCGTGAGGTGCGGCGCGGCGCGCTCGGCGCCCTCGAAGGCGCGCCGCAGCTCCTCGATGGCGGCCGCGCTGCCCGCGCCGTGCCGCCGCGACAGCTGCGCACACAATCACATTACGTTACTTTCCAACAACTCAGATACTTTTTTCTAAACGTCAAAACAAACGTTATTTATGGGATTTGGGTGAAATAAAGACTAATGACGTGATAGTTACAGTTTTTCCGCAATAATAAATATAAAATCACGTTGAAAATGGGTATGATCATGACAAGAGACATTATTTTGTGACGTTTTATTCTATTAACAATACCAAACAATTTATTTTTGATTCAGGAAACTTTTCTATGTCATCAGTAAATTATTTAGTACTGTTAGGGGCTGAATGTAACGGGGAAGGAATGTGCTGCTCCCATTTAAAATTAATCATTTGAAAAGAAACGGTAATATAATTTTAAAATGTTGTCTCATGAAACCCTAGTCGACCCTTATATATAACCCTTCAAACTATTTTTGAACTACTGTTTACAATTTAAAGTAACAACAAGGAAAAGGGTCTTCATCCAATGATGCAGAGTCCTGATTTTTTTAACAAAGTCGGTGACTCAAATCGAATAAAAATTTTATACAAACTTTACCTCATTGAGTAACGGGTAAATGAGCTGTTGTAAATATGGATGTCTTCGAACTTTGTTCTCTTCGCTGTTCGGCGTTCTATCCCCTCTGTGGTCCAATGGCGATGCCTGAAATATAACATTGAATCTATAATCTCAACACTTTTAGTTTAGTTAATTAGTAAATCTAGAAAGTCCAGTACTGGCAACGTTCCTACAACGCTATTATTGCCTACCGCTATTGACTAGCGTGATTACGCTACACAATAGCTCATCAACTTTGTCGAAGATTTATTGGAGAATCGACAATTAGACATCATCAACATGTCTTTTTGTCTCTACTGCAGAAGCACGACCCTTTCTGTACATACTTGGCCTATGCAGCCAGAGGACTTTGTCCTACACTCTCCTCTCTGGCCAGAAGGTTGGAGAGGTCTCATTGATGTTTATAAGTTTTGCTTAGCTTGTTTTTTTTAAGTCGACGTCTACGACATGCACGGGAGGACTTAATAGACAATTAGACATTAATCGTTATATTTTTATTATTTCTTTGTATTTTAACGCATTTAAAGTTTTTTTGCTTGTTTTATTACATATACATGTAATAAAACAAGCAAAGGTTTTTTTTTGTTTATTTCTATGTTTTCACTTATTACTAATCAGTGGTTAGCGATTTGATGATACATTTGTTGGCACATTTGTTTGTTTATTTTGTAAGATTTTCAAGAAATATACAATGTACCATCGTTTACAAAACATTACGTAATAATAAACTGATGGACTTATTCAAAATAACGTCACTCCTAATTCAGCTTTGTATGATACTCTTTTTTTAATGATCCAAACGAATAATGTAACAGTGAAGTACACTCACCGCTTTATTATAAACTACACTATCTCTGTTGGAGGGCTGGTGGTCGGACCGCTCCTTCCTGTCTTCTCTGTCACTTCTCTCCCTCTCTCTTTCCTTCGTGTTTCTCGGCTCTGCCGGCACTTGAACGTTTGACGACTGTCGAGGCTGGAAGTAGAGTAGATAAGTGTTATTAAAAAGGTACTACGAAGCGCATATTTCTTCGCAATAAACTATAAATGATTTAAGACACCTTAATAAATCCCCGGATGCATTGACAAGCAATGCTAGACGTATTTGTAATGTAAGATGAAAATCGGTTCAATCGTTAACGCCTCAAAGTTGAGGTTTTGTGATTTACCTGGCACATGTAGTTGGCGCTACAAATATTAATTTCACTTAACATCGGTTAGCATATTATTTGTAGTTCCGCCACTTATCACTAGGTGGTGGCGTTGGGGGTTTTCATTTGCCTAGCAAATATACTTCATAGCAAATAAGATAAAGTAAATATTAAAAGGCCACATACTTTAGTTTTTACTCAAATACACAAGTTGCAAATTGCACTTTCTCCCAAGTGATACGTAAATCATCATTTCAGCCGCATAACGTTCATAGGCTGGACATAGACCTCTCCCAGGATTTGCAAAGTGACCCATTCAGTGCGGCCTGCATCCAGCGATACATACATCATCATCATCATTGCCTATCAGGTTTTTGTCTCCACTGCAAGAGCACGACTCTCTGTACAACTGCTCTGGCCAAGTATGGCTCTACTTGGCCAGAACAGCCGAAGACTTGGCCTACACTCTCCTCGCTGGCCACACGGGTTAGAGAGGTCTCATTGATGCTTATAAGCTTTGTTTAGCTTCTATTTCCTAAGTCGCCTTCTACGACATCCACGGGAGGACTTGCGAGTGGCCCTATTCTACTCTGCCGGCAACCAAAGGGCAACAT
This sequence comes from Acrobasis consociella, assembly GCA_963555685.1. NCBI lineage: Eukaryota > Metazoa > Arthropoda > Insecta > Lepidoptera > Pyralidae > Acrobasis > Acrobasis consociella. The sequence continues at coordinate 6,380,675 of OY743106.1, forward strand.
ACATAACATGAAACTTTATTTCATAAAGGGACTCAGATGCTTGAGGAGAGCTTAGCCCTCCTAAGCCCCTTAGCCCTCCTCCCCTAAATTCTCTGCTGGTTCATACCTTGTTGTCATTATTATTGTTGGGCTTATGATTGTCGGTGGGCGGGGTGTCTTCGCGCGCGTTCAGCGACCCGTTTTGTTTGGCGCCGCTCGGGGACATGGCAGGCGGAGTCAACACTGAAAACAGACACATTATTTTTAAACAAAAGTTTATTTTCAAGCCTGGCCGGGGATCGCACCCGGAACCTCTTGGTGGCGGACTAGCATGGTGACCACTACGCCAAGGAGAACGTCGACATTTACTCTGAAGTACGACTTCAAATATTAGTTGAAACGCAGGAGTAAGTAGTAATATAAGCAATTTAATTTTGATCAGTTGTTGTCTCGACTGACTAACTATAAGAATAACGTTAAAACGTAAACATCCTCAGATGTACTAAGTGACAATTTAAGTTAGCTATTCAGTACATAGGTGAATGGATTATCGTGTTTATTTTTACTCGACTACGGCAAAGCCAAAAGAAGGGTTATGTGTTTCGCCGCTATATGTATGGATGTATGTTCATCAGTTTCTTTTTTAAAGATATCCATGATACTTTGACAAATGAGGTATCGTCGGAAGCGTCTTATGCGTCTGCTGTTTACAGACTATGTGAAGTCATAGAGAATTCACGGTGGCACTCTTTATAGGACATAAAATAATTAATTAAAATAAAATAAATCGAATCATACTAAGTATCTATCGATCAGCATTAAGTTATACCTTAATTTGTACTATATTTTTAAGACAAGGCGTTAAAATTGCTCAGGGAGCCGAGATTGATTTTCAATTATTACGTCGTTTTTCGTGTGTGTAAGTGGCCAACACTAGTGTCAGATTTTTCAAACTGCCTAAAGGCATCTGACATAGCTCGACGATTGCCATACAACGAAGACAACCGGGACCAACGGCTTCTACCTTCTGAAGCTTGGCGCTCGAGAAATTTTTATGCCACTCGTGGTCACCCATCCAAGTGCGGACCACGCCCTGCATCGCTTTATTTACGAGAGCGCTAGTAATGCGCACGGTCGTCGGGCCACCGAACTCCACCGTCGCGAGAGAGATCGTTAGCCTGTCGGGAGAGCAATGAGCTATGAGTGTATAGGATATGCATTACCTGCGTCGTCGCTGGCGCGGCGCTTGTTGTCGTCGGCGGGCGGCGCGTGCTGCAGGGCGCGCGCGGCCGCGCCGCCGCGCACCGTCATGATCCACGGCTCGTCCGGCTCGCCGTCGCCGCGGCTGCACTCCTCGCTGCGGGTCAACGGTCTTTCTTTCTTATCGTGTGTGTTAGTGACTAACACTAGTGTCAAAGTTTTTAAACCGCCTTAAAGGCCTCTGACATGGTTTTAGGTAACGACCAATGTCAAAGACAGTGACCGGGAACGACGGCTTAACGTGCCCTCCGAAGCACGGATCATCTTACCTATCAGACAATCAGGTGATCAGCCTGCAATGCAATGTCCTAACCAAACTAGGACAACAACACAAAGTCGTTGCCCCTGCCGGGAATCGAACCCGCGACCTCCGGGCATGAGCCGAACGCTCTAACCACTACACCACGGAGGCAGGTAAACGGTTAAACGTTTAGTTTTTTAAACTTAAAACAAACTTTTTGCCGAACTCATTTTAGTTAAAACATATTTTGTCGCTTTTCCTCATTTCAATATTGGACAAAACATATTTCAACTAAAATATGTTAACAAAGGTTATGGATGCAAGCCGCTCCAGATCGATCATTTTGGAAATCTTTGGGAGGGGCCTATGTCCAGCAGTGAACGTTATGCGGCTGAAATGATAAATGATGATGTTTTAGCAAACGTTTGTTACTGTTTATAAATATGAGGGTTAATAGAATACACGGTGATTTTAAATTGGCTTTGGAGCCGGAGGCCACTTCACAACGATCGTTAGTAAGACCAGCAAGTAAAAAAAAAACAGAAACAAGAAATGTTCACTAAAACTCCAAAGTAAAATCGTGAGATCAACTAATGGTACCACCCCCAGGCGTCGCGGGCTGGATGGCCGGAGTTCGTGGGGTCACGCGGCCCTTTAGGAAGTCATTTTCGCAACTTTTTTACCTTATGTTACACACAAACTTTAGTTAATTTTTTTTATTTTAGCTTCTGGCTCAAAGCCAATTTTGATGTTGACCGTATCATCAGAATCTCGTATTAGTAAAGCGCCATGAAAGTTTATAACTCAATATCCTATTTATATTTTCTTTGAGTGAAAAAAGAGATCCATCACACTCACGAGTCTGAATTTTCTGATTCCGTTTCGCTCTCCTCACTCCGCTGCGCCTTCCATTTCTTATACCTATCTATAAGATCCATTAGATACGAATTCTTCTTAGCCTTCCTGATAAACTGGAACTTTAATAACTCCTTTGCTGTTGGCCTCTGAAAATAGAGAAAACGTAATAGTTTGTATTTTGTTTTTCTCTTTTGTACAATAAATAATTTACATACAAACATAATCGTAAATAAGAGTTAACTTTCGCGAAAATTTTGTATTGTAAATATAATAAGTTTTCTTTCTTTTTTTGAAAAACTATAAAGGAAAAGTAAATTTTTAATAAACCTTTGAATTTTCAACTCAGTTGGTTCCAGATACGTTAACAAACTAAAATAAATATTATCACGATAAGATAGTATAATGAGTCTACAAATATAGGTATCTTAATCAGGGTGAAAAGGTCGTTTTCGGCGTACGTACGCCACAATGTCGACTACGAATTCTTCATATACGCTCATATGGGAAAATGTTTCCGTACCGAGTAAAATAAATTCATTTTAACAACTTCGAAGGATCACTTGTTGTTGTTCCGTTTGTTTACCTAAGTAATAGAATTTAACCAAGCAAATAAGCCTACACTCACATTTTCGGGATCCTTATTCAAACAAGCCTCGACGAACTCTTTGAAGGGTTTCGAGTAGCTTCCCGTGAGTTGCGGGGGGTTATTCTTAGGTATGAGGAAGAGGACTCTCATGGGATGCAGCTCCGAGTTGGGTGGTTCGCCTTTCGCCAACTCTATGGCTGTGATACCCAGCGACCAGATGTCCGCTTTGCTGTCGTAACATGACTGCTTTATGACTTCCGGCGCCATCCAGAAAGGCGTGCCGACGAATGTGTTCCTCTTGCTTGTCGTGTTCGTTAATTGACCCGCGACACCTGGAAACGACCAAAATAAAATGATTACTCTCTTTTTCAAAGATTCAAAGATTTAATGATTCAAAAATTCAAAGATTCAAATGTTTATTTCGTAATTAGACCTTTACAGGCATTTTTACACGTCAATAAGTATAATTTACATTACGTGTAGTGTACATTAAAATTTTATTTTTTTTTTAAATAAAAGCTGCCGATACCATCGATCTACCGATCGCTTTGTATCGACCACTGCTGAGAAGAAACGCCGAAAAAAAAATCATTTTCACAGTACTGCCAGAAGGGCTTTGTAATATTGAAGCGCTTTTGGATTTGATAACATTTCCCATATAATATGGAACAAAACATCTCTGCAAGGAAATATCACAAAGATGAGGAAAATACTGAGTAAACAAACGCTTATTTTGTAGAATCAAATTACAAAACGAGTAACAGTCAGGTAATTTAATACAAAAATACACGCTTTGATAAATCACAAGCAATGCCCATTAATTCACGTCCAAGTACAAAGTAAATGGTGACCATTCGTAGAATGACATCAGAACGGTGGCCGATCATCGATTTATGAATTCATCGCCAAATCGGAATCAATTGAATCGTATTCAAACAATTTGCCGCGGCTGACGACATTCACGATTCTGTGCAGGAGCAATTTCAATTATAATTAATATTGTTTGAATCACAATGCTGCAGTGGTGCAAATATATAGAATATTTATGCAATACACAGCTTATTGACTTTATAAAATACCCTGGGGCATAGTAAAGCGAACATAATCATTCTGAAATATTCTTATTCCAACGAAATTGTATAACAGCCAACATTGCAAACGAGTATTAAAACTCGTAGCCATTTTTCAAACGCGGAGTAACTAAACGGATGGTTTTTTTTTTGTATGGAAATACCATTCGTTTTGGTAGCTACGCGTTGCAAAAATGGCTCTTTATTATCTACCATTGGAAAAAAATTAGGTAATAAAAATTGCTTTGAAAAGGCTTGATCATTGGGGACAAAAACTATATTTTAAGCTTTTGCTAAAGGAGTTATTTGGAATTTTAATCCTTATATTATCAAAAAGTTATGACATAAAGTAAGTAAATAAGTATTTTACGTTATTAAATATATATGTGTATAATATTTTAACTTATATGAAGCATTTCTAAAGCTAGATAAATTAATAATAATATATGCTTCCAAAACAAAAGAACATTGCGCGTTGTCTTTGGCAGGGCACGGAATGGCAAACGTTCAAATATTGGCTGGCAGCCAAACCGTCCCCGGGGTGCGGGATGTGGGGTTAACTTATAAGGAAACTTTGATTATTATCACCCTAATTTATACAATCCTATTCCTCTATTATTGTCTGGTTTCGATCAGTAGCTGCCTATTAAAAACCTTAAGCCAAATTCTTTTGTTTTATATATACACACTACACAGGCGTACCCTATTACCCCCCTTTAACCTGATGGTAAGTGGCCGCAAATACGAATTTCCGATTTTATAAAAAATATTGCACGCCTGTCAGGGTCAAGCATTTTTCTGGACTTAACCTGACTCTATAATATTAAATGGTAGTATGGTTTTTAAATGGTAATTAATATACTCTATAATATTAAATGGTAGTATGGTTTTTAAATGGTAATTAATATATAGGTAAGATATACGTATCTATGAATCTAAATGTAGTATAGAGCTAGTTGACATGACACTCTACTTGAAGCATTTAAAGCGGACTTATAATAACCCTAAAACAAAGGATAGATGGCAATGTAATGTTACTTCATATTTACCTTGCCCTAGTAGTTTCAAAGAATACATATGTGTGTAACCTACATAGTGCTCATTATACAGTGTAGCGTTTTCCGCATCATCATTAGAATAGCGCAAATACGGCATTCCTGCGAGGCGGCCGAGGGTATCACGGCTTTTATTGATTAGATAGCAGCTGTAAAATATTTTCGCGTCCACGCATCGCCTGCTGCGGCACTAAAGTTGCTCATCCATAGATATATCGTCAGCGATAAGTTAAAGATAAAACTTTAAAAGTTTTTTTTTCTTTTCTCCTATGGAAACTCTGATGATTCTACCATCGACAAAACTTTAGACAGAACCTTTTAATAAATATCTAACTTTCCCAGCGAGTTTAAAACGCGCGGATTTACACCAGCATGAAGAAAACAAATATACAACACCTCAGGGTGACAAGTGGCAACACGCCGCTTAGGTCTGACGGGAATTAAAGCACATTATTTCATACAAGTTAAAGCACATTATTTCATACAAGTTAATCAAAACAGACCACATTAATGAACACCTTAACAATTCAATTCAAACAATGAAATCTCTTCATTTTATTGCCTTATTCAAAATCACAATGAAAGGATTTGCTTTAGTTACCGCTACCTACATCAAATTACTTTATTCCGAGAAGGCTTCAGTAGGTAACGGTCTTATATCATTGTCATTACATAGGTTATAATATGTTATAATAGCAGTAGGTGGAATGACACCTTTACACTGAGACTATTTGCCAAAATTGCCGAATACGCAACGCAAGTTGAATCAATAATGAGTGCTCAGTAGATTAGTTCCATATTCTAGCTTGGATGATCGTGCTTAGTAAAAAAAATCACCTTCATCTTCTCAACTACCATATACTAGGAGAATAACATATTTTTCTGAGAGAAAATAAAAATGTTTAATGTACCTACCACGCGCATATTGTAAAAGCCGATCAAAAGAAAGGGCGAGATTTGGCAAAAATCTGAATCAAGTCAATAGGCGATGCGACTAGCATCTCATCACTATTTTTGATTACCTTTCAATTAATTGATCACCTTCACGCTTAAAGTGACCTTTGGATCTTACGGCTCTGGATGCTCGGAGTCTGTCCACTCCGTTAAGAAAAAATACGTAATAGTGTGTGTGGGGGTGTGTGTGTTGGTGTGAGTAGGAGAATAACAAAGTTATAGGTCAATCTTAATAGTTTTTTCATAGAACTGCAAATTAAGCGGCATTTTATTGCAGTAATTAATGTATTGACATTGGAAACATTCCGTAATATGAGTAGTTTTCCAACACATCGTCACGTGGCAATAGAGGAAAATCAATCAACAATGACAATGTGGATTGTGGACGCGATTCATTTTAATACCCAATTAATTTTCCTAGCAACAAGCCTGATAGATCTAATCAACTTGCTAGGTAAATAGTTTAATATACTCAAGTCGAAACTTTATAAGATCATACTTAACGATTATTAACATTTTGTTAATTGCTGGTTATCAAACAGTGTTTATCGTACTAAAAGTCAGTAGTTACTTTTTATGTTTTTATTACGCAAGTTACAAGATAAATCATTAATACAAATAGAACAGTTACAAGACAGCGCCGGCTACTTTAAAAACCCCATATTTGTGGCATGCCGACATCATCATGCTAAAAATGGCCCTTGGGTCTTGCGGCCCTAGGCTTAGCCGCAAGACCAAAAATGCTCGGTCTGTCACGACATAAGGGATAAAGACGTGATAGTGTACGTGATGTGTGTAGTGTTCTGTGTATTGATACGTTTTTATTTAAGTGTGAGTGAGGTAACATCGCCACTGTCCGTTTCAAAACTACTTGCTATAATTTCGAGATAAGACATGTACTCACGGACGAGCGTTATCAACTGCTATCTAAGTGATGTGTCTTAACGCCTTTTAATCTTTTAAAGCCAATCAACGAGAACGGCAACCGACAGAATTCAAACTAGAATGGGATTAATATATTAAGTGAGAAATTGTAAGACCTCGTCTATCTATCTCAGGTTCTCAAGAGATTACTTTTTCTTGATTGTTTGTTTGTTTAAGTGATATATGCAACATTATGGTACCTACGCCAAATAAAAGATTAGATTTTACAAGTACACTTACAGCTTACGAAGTAAACAACGTTTACAACTTACGGTATCCGCCCAGAGATCACTCTACCCATAAGATGGCTCTTTACACGAACACTATTCTGGAGTAAAAGGAATTTCCGCGCGATTAACCTAACAACTTAACGCAACTTGTGTCATTAGGACGGCAATGTCGGCACTCGGCAGTAGTAGAAACTCACCAAATTCCGCCAATTTGACGTCCCCCATCTCGCTGAGCAGCACATTGGCCGCCTTGATGTCCCTGTGCAGCTTCCTCTCAGAACGCAGGTAGTACAGCCCCCGTAGGACTTCAACTCAAGTAATATGACCACTTATATCATGCGGTAGAATAGAAGACACTCACCAAATCCGCCAATTTGACGTCCCCAATCTCGCTGAGCAGCACATTGGCCGCCTTGATGTCCCTGTGCAGCTTTCTCTCTGAATGCAGGTAGTATAGCTCCCGTACCACCTCACGTAATATGACCACTTATACCGTGCGGCAGCAGAATAGAAGAAACTCACCGAAATCCGCCAACTTTACGTCCCCCATCTCGCTAAGCAAGAACATTTGCAGCTTCCTCTCTTAATGCAGGTAGTACGGCTCCCGTAGCAGCTCACGTAATATGACCACTTACATCATTAAGACTGCATGCGGTAGTAGAACGGAAGACACTCACCAAAATCCGCCAACTTGACGTCCCCCATCTCGCTGAGCAGCACATTGGCTGCCTTGATATCCCTGTGCAGCTTCCTCTCTGAATGCAGGTAGTCCAGCCCTCGTAGCACCTCACGCAGTATCACCGCTATGTGCATCTCCTCGAAGCTGCCAGCCTTCATCAGGTCCAGGGCCGAGCCCCCGCCAAGGTACTCCATTATGATCCATAGTTTTGTTCCCTGCAAAAAAGCAAAGGGTTTGTTAAGGTATTGTTTTGCAAAATAAAGAGATCAATGCATAGAATATTTAATTCAAGAATTACAGGATCCTACAAATCGGTACAATAGAAAAACACTACTTTTTTAATTCAAAGAAAAATATTAATTTATTTAAACATTTGCTTAAAATAAAATTATCTACAATAGAAATTTAATATTAAAATCACATCGTACTTTGCTTTGACATCTGATAAAAATAAAAGACTTTTTGTTAGCAAACAGTAGGTACTATAAGTGCAATATAAGCAAATACAAAACACAACAATCTTTGTAAACACAACTTCACAACTTATTTAATTTTAATTACACTCTACAAGTGTTCATTCAAGAAAACATTTCAATGTCATTTGCGAATTGCAAGTAGGTCTTATTAATATTTATGAACAAATTGTAAGCAATGTCTAAAAATAAATCAATGTCGTAAATCATTATAAGCGGCCAAATAAATATCAAACTAGACACATTCTTATGCCTTAATTCACTTTCATGAATTTCGTAATTTTGTAATTCGAGGTACAAATTAAAATATACGATGTTTCTGAAATGTTCCAGCCTAAAGTTCAAGCATTTATTATGTTATATTTGAAGTGAACATGTCACATTAACCTGGAACAATTAATAACAAAGCGAAACGTAATAACTCGGCAACGCAAACAGTTCAAGCGAAGGAAGCAATAATAATTTATTAGAAAAGTTCCGCAATAAATCTTCCAGAAATGTCGTTGTTAAACGTCATATTCGAGTTTTGGTATAATTGCCGTGAGGAAATTACGTTTCTACGTGCCGTACGAGTCATAATTTGTGATTTCAAATCGAGATTCGCATCAATCATACATAAAGTAATCAAATGATGTGTGGCGAGGGGTTAACGATACATAGAAAAAGTCAATTTCAGATGTTAAAAAACATTTTGCAAGGTTTGTCAACTACCAGTAGATAATGATCTCAATAGCATTAACAAAAAATCAGCCAGGCAGGATCAATAAAGATCGATAAAATAGTCGAGCCTAACACAGGAAAGAGATAAGTGGAAAGTGATGAGAGACCTTATCCCAACAATGGGACAAAACAGGTAAATGAAAATTTTTTTGTAATAAAATAATAAGAAACAACCCAGTCAAGACAACGGTCAGAACGCTAGCTCTACTATCACCTTAGTAGTCCGTTTACAAATGCCGTTTCGATTATCTGAGAAGTTCGTCGTGTTGTGTACCAATAAATCACTAACAAATAGGTATGTAAAACTAAGACTGACGATTATTTACGTCATACTGGCTACATCTACAAAACAAAATAAAATAAAAGACTGGGTTATAGAGCCCATATATCAGTTATATAGGATAAGCAACATGACATGCTATATAGAACACAGCACGCCTGATCACGTGCAGGGTGCAACGCGGAAGACAATGCAGCCAACGGAGCGCAGATCCGGCACGGGCCGCGAGTTCCACCAACACCGCGACTCATTCACGGACCATCAACTACGTGAGGATTCAGGGTCACCACTAATGGTTACAGTTACACGGTACCTATTATCTTTCAATTACTACGTAATGTTTCTACTACAGTAGGTGCAACGGGTAAAGGCAATCAAAGACGACTAAGGGTCAGTTCAAGAGAAGAGCGCAGCAAAGATGATTTTTCTATGACACTCGAAAATAAACTTTATACTATAAACATAAACTGCAAAACGCGAGTGTGCTCGTGCGGTCTCGAGATTTTGTCATGTTTAACGTTTAGGCGATGGTAGGTAATTCGTTCTTATTATTAATTGAGTTAATAAATTGCTATTAGGATATCTACAAATTTTATCTTATGTATCTTCAATCTTTATCGTCAGTGATGCCCTTAACACGACAATTGGGTTAAAGTGAAAGACTACAATATACGCAGCGGAAAGTTGATTCAAGCGTGGTATGTATGTAAGTATCTTAGAAGATCAATAATGCAAATTCAGCACCTGTACATGCATCGAATGAAAACCAGCTGTTGCTTCAAAACTTCGCCGTTTGCTGATCGAAAGTCTGAGAAACCAAAGGGAAACTTTTCAGACAACTAATGCAACAATCCATCCAGCGCTAAAACTGAAACTTGTTTCAAGCAAAAAGTTTACACGACGTGACAGAATACTTGGTAAAATTTTTTGAAACAAGATTTTCTATTGGCTATATAATTATTGTATTGTAATATAACTGTCACAGTAAGATAGATAAAGCCGTAATGTATTTATGTCCGTAGGGATATAACTATCTGCCGTAACATAGTTATACGAAAGCGGCTCTTTAATATCTTACTAGGATCTTTATCTTACTAATCTAATAAGATGCTAAAACAGCTATATTTTACCAAGCTAACATAGCTTGCAGACTAGCTTAAGATTAGACAAAGATCTACACAATATGAAACCCGGAACAAAGTCGCTACAACATTGACCTCGCGGCCACCACATGGGAGAAAACAAAGATTAACTCGGCCATGTAATGGGAGCCGAGAGACGGGAAAACAATGTGCCGACCTCGGCAAATTGAAACCGTTGCTACACGCACCGAATCATTACAACCTCTTCTCAGGAGACGATCCAATAACCGTCAAAATTAGAAAAAGGAGAATATAAAAGACCAACAATTTCATTAGCCTTAGCTGCTTAGAAAATTTTACTGACAAAAGAAGACCTCTACAAGCAAACTCTCAGAAGACATACAATAGAGCCGTAGTCATTTGTAGGAAATGAATACCGCTAACTCCTAAATATAGGCACAATGTATGAGAAAGCTTTAACGAATTCTGCGTCCCAAAACATCAAACAAAAGATGTGAAGAGGAAAATAACGGGTCGGCATAAAATTCTCAAGAGTAAATAAATAGATCCAAAGAGCACATTCTCGCGTATACCCAGGACATATAAGCACAAAGAGCTTGAATTCATCTCGCATTTACATAATAAATTAAGGTTAGGCGAAACGCTATCTGTGAAATGGATGCCCCTTTTTGTAAACTTTTGGGACTGCTTTTGAGTCTTCTGACAACCCTGACGTAATTTGCTAGATCGGAAGCTATAACAGTAAACATGGTATATTATAGGCCACGCCCATCCAATATAACAAGAGAGGAACACGGGAGTTCCTGTAATGGCAAGATAAATAACCGAGTGTTATCTGTTAGCATCGAGAGCCGGTTGAGTAATTTAATAACATACGCTTTATGAGATAATATTATGTAAAGCGTCGGAGGCTTCTGCCAACAAAATGAAGGTACTCATCAGCCTATCGAATGATGTAACTTTGATATTATTGTAACGACAGTAAATGAAACAATGAAATAAATACACAAAGCGAAATCTCGCGGACGTGGAAACAGGGTCACGCCGATACTGTCATTCAGATCGGGTCACTGAGCGAGTGCTTTCTGATACGAGCAACAGTTGTACAAATAACGATACGCTTTTATTACATTTTCCCTGTAGATAAAATTTGATTAAAATATTATTTTATAAACGAGTGCCTACAGTTCTATTTGATCAAATAACGATCTATATGAAACGTAAGCTTGCAAGAAATGAGGACATCGATTGAGTGTCGCCATTGCCGGTATTTGTGGACGCATTTATTTCAAATCTAGCACTGCAATTGCAACTAAGTCGAAAGTCAGCAAATACGAAACGATGACTGTTCATTATTCTGGAGTCAAAACATTACACAAACGAGTCTCCGCAACACCTCATTACCACTCATTAAAAGGGGCCCAGTCTAAATAGCGATAAGCGTTACGCAGCTGGCAGCTATGGCTTCAGGTGCTCTCAGGCAGAATTTTAACGAGGAATAAAAAGCCTTGTAAGAAGCTTTCATAATAAGCTTTTTCATACACCACAAGGCTGCATATACCAGTCATGTAGGTATCCGTTGCTATAGCGACCGATGGAGTCGGTCAAAGACCTCGGCGTCGCGACATCCACCAAAGTAAAACAAGAATGCAGCACTATTAATTCGAGAGAAGTTAAATAAGGGTATCTAACGAACCGAAGTTTACATTTGAGACGGGATTATAAGTTGACGTCTTGTTATGGAAGTTAAGCCAGTTGGCAACTTGTTATTAGTTCATGATAACTTCAATGATAATGACGGAGTTTTACCGCCGTGTTGAAGAGTCGAGCGAGCACTTAATTACTTTTTAAATACATGAGTAATTTATATAATTTGAAATAACACACAAGGAGTAGGTTCGCAAAAAAAAATATGAATCACGCAGACAAAATGAATGTACTGTTTTTGTTTTACCTACGCTACGCCACAGTTATAAATACAACCAAAAAAAATTTTTAGTAAAGACTGCGAATGAGATTTGTGTATCTGGGATATTTGAAAATTCTGCTAACTTCACAATAAACGATTTTTTTATAAATAAATAAGAGTATAAATACTGCTAGTTTCAGGGAGTTTCACCTACAGGCTTCACCTTTACGTCAATTTAACGTCATACAAGCTTTTACTTTGACGAGTCCACGACAGCTGACGAGATGACAGCTCATGTCAACGCCGGATGACACGTGTAGCTATTTACGACATTTAGTGCCATAGTGTTCGGACTCATTTGGCAGCACGGAGGAGCACATTTCTATCAGCGAGAAAGAGCGACAGAACGCTTCAGCACGGCCGGTACTGAAGCATTCCATCGCTCTTTCTCGATCTAGACAGAAAAGAATAGCAGCATGCGAGTTTCGTTTCCGTGCTGACAAATGAGAGCCAACCCTAAATAAACCGGAATATTAAGGATGCATTAAAATTAAACGATTAGAACCTTGGTGACAATAGTATTAAGTCACATGAGGCAGCTCAGACAGAACTATGTAGATGATGGTAGAAAGAAAATACTTTTGAACCAAAACGCCATTCATGTCGTGTCGTCTTTAATGAATCTGTGGATATTTATCTACTAAATAGAACAAGAAATATATTTGGCTGAATATTCTTTCAAGCCTAAATGTGTAGGTACTGTCTACTGTAGTATTGAATAGGCAGTAACCTGATGATCGACTACCACTTGCTTAAATAATCAAAAATCGGAATGGTTTAGAAGATCTGTCAAAAAGTAACAAACTTTAAGACTGTTCTAACATTTTTGTTATTTCGGCACAGACGTTCTGTATCATACACTGGCCCTATCCTAAAATAGTTCCAATAAATGTTGATAGACCTTACATTTTGAAGAGGGAAAGTTCAATCAGAGCGTCTGAAAACAAGGGTGCAGTTCAGGCACGCGAACAATCGAAGCGCCAGGGTGGAGTTCATCATTCGTTTAACTAATTCAGCACTCCCGTCGCCATGGCGACGCGTCAGGGGTCGTAAGCCTGCACTCATAACACCGGCTCTTATTTACTGTCTAAAATATCACCTTCAAGTTATAGTTTTACATGAATGAAAACGAATATTAGTTGAAGACTTTGTAAGTACTATCCATGAGAAAGTTTAAATGCTAATAACTAAAAGCCTTGAAATAAATACGTGTAACGCTGTAATGAAAGCACTCCACCGACAAGAGCCCAGCTCTTAAATATAAGAAGAAGAACGCTGTAACGCAAAATGCATAATCGCTCGTAACTTGCGATAAAGAAATATCGTTATAGTAAAATAACAATCAGTTACATAATCTAATAAAATACCTATTCAAAAACGAAAGGACTGCTAAAATATAAAGAAATATATAAAACGAAATGACTGCAAATTGCGACTAATGGTTAGGGAGGCGAGGTAGCTAAATGGCGTAATTCAACGGCGCCGTCGAGACCTATCAAAATCGAAAGATAAAATAATTTCGAAAAGAAAAGCTCGTATGGTAAAAACCATTTTAGCGGTGGGTTTGGCGTGTACGGTTTTTCAAAAATGTTAAAAAAAAACAGTTACTTGGGCATTCTCGAGCGCGTCAGATATTTATACTACGTATGCCCCAAGTGCCTCTGATAACAACGGTATACTAATCTGCCGGTTTGCGTGGTGGGGGTAGGCATATATAGTAGTCAAAAATGCAAAAAAAAAAAAATTACTCGAGCGCGTCAGATTTTCGGAAGGGGTGTTAAGTAGGTCCCAAGGAAGCTCCCTTTAAAAAAACTGACGATTTCGGCGTGACGATAAGTTACGATGAATTTTTGAAAATGCAAAAAAAAAAAGTTTTTTTGAAATACTCGAGCGCGTCAGATTTTCATAGGGGAGGTTTATCTCGGTATCCTGAAAGCATATTTTTTTAATCTGACAAAAAAGTTGGTGGGTTCTCTTAATCTGACCGAAAAAGGTTTTTTGGTTTCTTTTTTTTCCTTTCTTTTTCCTTGATAAAACGGGGCATTTAAGAATGACAATAAAGCGATAGATACAACCAACGTAAATGATTATTTAAACTTTTTTTTTGGAAAATGTATCGTTCGCGACTTATATGCCGCAACGCGTTCTTAGGAACACGAAATAGCTCCTCCACACTTCCGGTCATGCGGAAACCGGCAGATTTTGTATTTTTAGTAAGTTTTAGATTATATTCTTCAAAATAAATTATAAAAAAATCGCGCTCGAGAATGCCGGATTAACGTTTTTTTTTTACAAGTTCGCGACCCTATAACTCGGCCGCGTCAAGGACTTATCGTCAGATTAGTTAAATTTAGTCTTTAAACACTAAAATCAACCCCCAATATCTTAATCTGATGCGCTCGAGTATTTCAGACTATCGATTTTTTTTTACTTATCTGATCGTCGATCCTAGGCGCGCGTCACTACATATAGAGCTAAATACTTTACAAGGTTGTTCTATTAGGTCTAAGGTATCTCTCGTATCTTAAACTGCCACGCTCGAGTATTGCCGAAAATTCCCCTATTCGCCTCCCTAACTATAATAGAGATGTCAACTTAAATTTCACTTTGTTCGTGACACCCCAAGGCCAGTGAAGACAATTAATTTAGTATGGTAATTTCCGTCATTTTACTCAGTCGAGTGACATCTGTCTAATGGTTGCTACGGTGTAACGATAACGGGCAATTAAGTTAAGCGTACGAAATCATAACATTTTTACGGGACTTTTTAGAGAATTATACCCAGTTGTATAAAGGATCTGCCTAATCTTTACTAATTACACTACTGCACGTCGTATTGAAAACAAATCATCATCACGTAGGTAGGTAAAGGCAAAGGGTTAAAGCTCAAAGAGTCACCAACGCAAAAAACTTTTTTTGTGGTATTCATATATTTGCATAGCCATTTTGGTGATTCTTAATAAATTCAATAATTTCAATGTATTTTATGAATGTTGCAATCAGAGGTAAATCAACAAAAATCATTTAGGTATGTAATTTACATTACATTCGACGTATTAAAATGTCTTTGCATAGACATTTTGGTGATTCTTTTTTAAACTCGATAGTTTCAATAACAAGTTTTATATGGCAAAAGGTCAGTGTAATAAAACCGTAACGTTTGTCCTGCGTCCGCCAATCCCTTTAACTGCGGCACAGCCTTAATCATTTCCTCGCTGATTGGATCCCGTTGGATCCTGCTAGTTTCCGAGTTCCTATAAACAAAGGCGATGCGGCCAATTTAAGTTTGTAAGAAGTCTGGTTGAACGCTTACAACGATAATAGAACCGAGGAAAGGCGTTAACTATGCAGATAATTTTATCGAAATAACTTATTTTGATGGATAAAAAGCAAATCTTTAATCTCAAACAAAAGATCGTAATCTAAAATAACAAGAAGAAACCGAGAATTACTTCTTTAAGACTAAATGAGGCAGGTTCACTAGATAATCATACGATGAGCAGATGAAACAACAACATAAGTAAATAAGTGACAATTATTGTATTGTTAAACATATTTAGTGAAAGAAATTAAAAAAAAACGAAGGCATACGAATTATTTTGTAAATAGCGTAAAAAAATGCATGTACACGACGTGCAGGAAATACATTTCAAAATTCTATAATGGTTGTATTCGATATCAGAAATCGTTTACTTTTGTCGAATTGGCCATTAGCCAGCATTTGTATCGATTACGTTGGCAATGAGAAAAATATTGACATTTTTTAAATATAAAGCATACATGCTTGTTTTCAGCACTCCTTTGGCGTGTTCCATCTCAATTGAAAACATAAACGCGATCTACTTAAAAACAAGAAGGCGATTAAAAAATACTCGTATATAAGTAAGCTTGTCGGTATCATCGATAATACGGTTTAAAAATATTAGCAATGTAAATTCTTAGCAAAATAATTCGAATAGATATTTAAAATAACCAAATTATATTTTTTCAGACGCAATAGAGCAAATACGTGATTTGACTGGCGATGGCGATTAAGAATCAGCATTCCAATATTCACCCTTCAAAAGTGGAAGTTTGAAACTTTTCAATCAACGACAGGATTCATTCAGTGCACTTCAATCTGTGGATCTCCAAGCGGAATCAATTCCATTTCAAAACGGGAGCGCTTCAGTGAAACGCGGGGATTCCGACCAAATTGCGGAGATAAGACGTGGTCTCAGAATATCCCGAATCCCTGTGGCCCGACGGAAGCCGGGAATCCCTTTTAAAAGCTGGAATTAGTCGAAATCGCGTCGCCGCTCCCCCTTATCAGGAGAGAGATAAAGAATCTTCGCATTGCCAGGGATGTGAACAATTGCAGAGTGTTATTATCTGGCAGCTGGGGAACATGTTATATGTCTGGCATTAGTGTCTCTAATTAACAACGAGCGATTGTTCCGGGTTATTTATTTTCCTCGTTCCTAAGAATTTGTAGGCTTATGTTAAGAAAGATTTACTTAAATAAACGTTACTTAGTCTCGTTCGCGTATTATCATTGAAGACACACACTTTCGTTTTATAAATCTACGTTAGGGAGATTTGTATCCGCCCAAGAGTTCGTAAGTATTATGGAAAAGTTTGTATTTCGGTACCATCCGTCATTTGTCATTAAGGAGCTCGAGACACCACGGACGAGACAGCGACTAATCCCAACATTACAGGACTTATCCCGGAGGAGTGGATGTTTAGGGGCAAACTTCGTAAGATGATACGCGGCGCAGTAACAAACCCGACTCCAGGATTAAGTCTCGAGGGTGCAAATAAAGTACCATCTTAGTAGAGGTAGTGCACTAAGTAATATTAAAATCACTAAGTTTGAATAGTTCATTCAAGTTATACTTCCAAACGTAAAATAACGAAAGCAGGTACTTACACCAGTTAAAATTCAGCAAAATATAGCATATCACGGTTGGAAGCATTGACTTGGGAAAATAGATTCTTCCTTTACTCCGAAATAAGAGAAACACAACAAAGGGCCGCGATAATAACTAAATAAATTATTCATACAACGTCCTGCGTATCAGACTCGTGTCGAAAGATTTGATAGCTCGAATAGGCTCCGTGATACTGTTGCATACCGGGAGTATCTATTTGCAAAAATCCTATTTTATATTCTGTCAAAAAAACAACGGGTGATATAAAGTGAAGGGTTGTAAAGAATGGAAATTCGGAAATAACGTTTCAAGGGTCCTTATTTGAGATCGGCTGCCGGCCGTAAAAATGCGGAGGCCACCGGCCGGGCTATAAACCTCTCTGAGGGATCTCCGATGTCGCATAAGGTGGAGAGTGTAAATGATGTGTGAAAGGTCTAATATGAAAACTCTAATGATTCTACCGTCGACAGAAGCTTTGAATAAATATCCAACTTTCTCAGCGAGTTTTAGAACGCACGGGTTTTATGATAAAAAGGCCGAAATGCGTCGTAAAGGTTTGAGATTGAGAAAAATACCGCCGTTTATTTCCAGATCAGAAAAATAAACTACTATTTTAAAAGATAGTGGAAACATTTTATTGGGACATGCATATTCCACAAGCGCTGCTGGGATAACATAATCACAACAAAACTGATCAAGTAACTTATTGCTTATTTTTATGTAATTTCTATCTTGTTTTATACATTTTTTACACCTTATATCAACGTTAATAAGATATTAATTTTATTAGATCAAGAAAAGTCTACTAGCAGCTGGCATGAACGATGTTTACTATGTTCGGTTTTCTTTGGAATAACAACGCATGTGCGTTATTTTACAAGTCATAAAAACTAACAAAATAAATTATATATGGGATTAAGATAACAGATAAACTATTCCATCGTAATAAACATTACACAATTCAACGCAACATTTTTTGCTTGATTTTGAAAAAACTACAACGATTAAATCCACTACATATCCACTACAACTGGACGTCATTCTATTTTAATCTAATTAATTTTTTTTCTAATGATGTCAAAACCCTATTTACATAACGTGCCTCAAATTCTCAAAATATGGACCACGAAGTCGTGAAAGTAAATTATAATACTTACGCGACGAAATGTCGGATCAAGCGAGAGTGTGATGATGTGATCGCATAAATAATGCTTCGTTTGTCACGAAATGCGATATAACAGCTATAATGAAGCGCGTCTTAAGTTGTGTAATCATTTATAGGGTTAGCACGTTTAGTATTTATATTTATAAGATGCCAAACTGCAGTACAATGCCAATGGCAGCGGAAAGAAATGAGACGAATCCACAACGTTATATGTTAAGACATAAAGCATGTTTGTCAGAAAAACGACCGATATGGTAAAACAAGTTGGTATGAACAAAAGAGAACAAAAAAAATCGTAGATGAGCAAATCAACATATCAATTACAACAACATATCAGTTACATAATCAATCATACACAAACGCCGTATCAGCATGTTTTTAAACATTCTTACCACAACAATTACTAGGCACTAGTAAACATGGCGTAATTTTGTGTATTTTTTCCCAAGGCAACAAATTCTTAATTTCATCATCATTTTGCGCATTTTCTATTTTATAAGATTATGTACATGCAAATTTTTTGTCTGTGCAATAAAAGGAATATTATATACGACTTACGTAACAATCATGGATACGGTTAGAATTAGATCAATAAAATAAGGAATTAAATCGAACAAATCCAACTTATATAATCTAATCATCTTTGGGTAAAATCACGGAATGAACATTTTGTAGAGTATTACTTCTACTACTATTTTTTATTACTACTACTACTATTGTATTGTTTCATATCAAAAATTTTACGGAAAAATCTTAAGATTTGGCCTAAAACGAGCGCTTACTGATAAAACGTAATTGATAAAAGTATTACATGGAGTATACTCCAGAATACAATTTCAAAACAGCGTTTAATCCACAAGATTTATTGCGGGGCTCGTTTGCTACGCACGAAACGTATTTCGCAATACGCAATGTATGAAATAAATGTGGTCACGATAAGAATCGGAATATTCAACCGCAACGATTAAAAGGTTAACCGAGAAAAAAACGGTTGACATTTG
This sequence comes from Acrobasis consociella, assembly GCA_963555685.1. Lineage (NCBI taxonomy): Eukaryota > Metazoa > Arthropoda > Insecta > Lepidoptera > Pyralidae > Acrobasis > Acrobasis consociella. The sequence continues at coordinate 6,400,135 of OY743106.1, forward strand.
GGACGTCCCCTAAAACGAGGATAATTTTATTACGCCTGCCTAATTATGAATTATGGTCACAGTCACAGCCCGCCGTGACATTTGCGAGTATATTTCTTTTTACTGCCTCTTGTTCCTTGTTCTCCATTGTAGGTTATTTAGATCTCCCGTGTCTGAGCTGAGCATTGAATATACGATAAACATTTACAAATAAGTCAGGATTTTTGGATACACTATGCAAAACTAATACTCGTAATGGTTCACACTTCAATTTTTGTCTGGAGCATTAATAATACGTCTAAAAGTGATTCCTTAAAAGTCCCCAATAATCCAACTGATCACTCATTTTTTTACGACATGCCGTATAGGTAGTTCATGCTATTACCAAAGTAAGCAAGTTTGGGTCTGCAATTGTGCATAATTATCAGTATGTTTGATTGACTGGAATTTCCTTACGGTACATGATCCACAATTTCATCTCGTATTCAGTACTAAACTCGCACAGTAAATACAGGTTGAAAGCTGTGTGCTGCTTTACTTGAGTATCCATAAAGTTATCTGCCTAAGGAGCTCTAAATTCGGTATAATGATACGAGCATGGAATACAAGAATACTGCCCTCGCGTAAAATAACCCATTATGAGTGCGGGAATTACGTATAGAATCAAATTTTTTATCGACGGGGTGTCTCCCCGGCAGTAACATTTTATCGTGCCAAGTAATAACAACTCGAAATTTACTGTCGTCATTGTGAAGGCGAACGCATCTCTAGTGTGCAGTTATAATGTTCTGAATCGTAAGCGCGAATTTCACATCAAACGACTTGATCAAATTAATGGATCATAAATACCAAAACCGGGTGTTATGCTTCATAATAACACGGTTACGACAACATTACCCAGAATATCATGATCATCACGTTTTATTTACGATAAATAAAAAATAATTTGACTATTTAATCAACAACAAATCGTTTTTATCACAAAATATAATTTTCTTATGCACCTGATATCGAATCGCCCCAAAATAACCCCTCTCATAGTAATGCCAATCGCATTTGGAATGAGATAGAGAGCGCAACCCAACCCAACCCTACGCTACAGTCTAGGGTTGGCAATGTATGCGGAATGCAAATGTCAGATCTAATTCGACATTCCGTCAGGGCCCGTTGGGCTGAGTCACTGAGTCACATTCAACGCGAGCTCATGACACGTGCGCCTAAACACGTTTCCTTTGTCACACAGGACGCATTGTGTTATCTTGTGTAATTGTAACAAGAGCAATGAGTTATTCAACATTCGTAGTACTGCAGTTATGTACGTAGAGTAACTGTGCTCTGGAGTGGGAATCATGTACCTAAATAATATTTTTTATAGTCTACCGATAAATATATAATTAAGTGCATCATTTTATTTTGCTTATAAAAGTAAGTTGTTAAGGAAGTGAGAGATGAGATGTTAAGATGAAAAGAAAATGGCAATAAACTTTCCTCGACCGCCTGAAACGCCGCTACTTATCATGAACTTTAGCTATAAATTTTTAACAATTCAACAAGGGAGTCCAAACTTTTTGTATAAATACGTGCAAATGGCAGTAATTTAAATTCTAACAAATACATCAGGATTCAGTATGACGCAAATTATACATGAACTTCATTATTAACCGTCAGTATTAGGAACTTATTTTAGAAAAAGTTAATACACGTATTTAGAAATTTGTTGCAGCAGAACAATAGTCATTATCTTAAGAGGGAAGTATAGTACGCACTCCATCCGTACAAAAAAGTAGATAAAGGACATCTTTTTTCAACACAACTAGGTTTTAATAGGTTTTCCGTACAAAAACATTTTCTCTTTTTGTATATGGACAAGTGCGTAATATAATTCCCTCTTAAATTGTTTGTATTTTATTGTTATAATATGAAAAATGTGTACGAGTATATTGATGCTAAGTCCAATTGCAGTTGTACACACGTTCATTAAGTTAAGGGTCCTCCCCGCGCTAACGACCTTGAAAACACAAAAAAATTAATTTCTCTTTCTGTAAGTGAGATTATCAGAAACCCTCGTACAACTTTTTAGCTAGTATCCTTAAGTTCCATTAGAACCTCGAAAATCATTGAAATAAAATACCCTGAATTTTCCTTTGCAAAAAATACTAAAAACGGCCATTTTTGACTCTTTTTGTAAAGGTTTCTAAACCGGATAGTATTTCAATAACTTTCGAGGTTCTAATGAAACTTCAGGATACTAGCTAAAAAGTTGTACGAGGGTTTCTAATAATCTCACTTACAGAAAGAGAAATTAATTTTTTTGTGTTTTCAAGGTCGCTAGCGCAGGGAGGAGCCTTAATAACAAATCGTCATCATCATTTTAGCCGCATAACGTCCGCAGCTGGACATAGGCCTATCCCAAGGATTTCCAAAATTACCAACCTAGAGCAGCCTGTATTCAGCGCTTTCCATTGACAGTGCTTACAATTGATTGGTCAGGTCGTCGGATCACCTTGGTGGGTGTCCTGCGCTTCGCTTGCCAGTACGTGGTCGAGAACTTTTTTGCTCCAAATTGATAACAATAATATACCTATAAGTACTTATAAATTGTCAGTTAAGAGAGTGGCGCGGGCAGCTGGCAAATAATACGCAGACCACTAATGTCAGTGGGACCGCATCGGGCACGACAACAAAGGCTATCCTTGACCCACAGTGGTTACTTTACGGACTTCGTATGCAAAGTTGGTATTGTGAACAACTTTAAAACATTTTAAACATGTAGGTATAATTGTTACATTTGCCGGGTCTGTTGATGGTACAGAACAGTTTACTTGTAATACGGTTTATTTGAAAAAAAAAAGAAAATCATTTTTCTAGTGAAATATTTGCTGTCTAACCTATTTCTTTGGTTCGGGTGACGTAGGCTAAAATTTTTATGCAATAATTGTATGTTAGGAACGTTACATACAAAACGAACTTCTGACCCATTTCAGCTACAAAAAAATTAGCAGTGGACTTTAGGTGGTTGAAATGGTATCCACTTACCCACTGAATACCTATCTATTTTTTATAAACAAGTATTATGAGGAGGAAAACCATAGACATAGAATTTTTTTTTTACTACGTAAGGAAAACTGTGTTATTTAGTTCTTTCCGAAAAAATAATAAGCATGAATGTTGTGTGTACTGTACAGTATACACTGCCCACTACGGACTAATTTAATAGAAAGGGCCAAACAGATGCAGCGAATGATTTACAAGAAACACAGTAGGGTGAACGTACCTAATACCAGCCCCGTACCTAATACCAGCCTTTCAACGTTTTATTAGATAATAAGGTTTCTGTAAAAATAAAGTGGCAAGAACTTTTTTTTAAAAATATAAACCATTTGGTCCAATATATTTGTTAAATATGGTACCACTGGACTGAGTACTTTGACGTCAATCGTCAATTAAAGCTAGGCGAGTACGAACGGCGGCCATTTTGCTAAAAAAAATGTAAGTTCCGGAGTCACTAAAACAAGGTATTTCTCTTATTTCTTCAGCTCTACTGTTCTTGATTTGGTTTATTTTATATTATGATGAAGTCGTGAATCGATTTCTAAATAATAATTTAGGTTTTGTCTCTCATATCAGCTGATATTAATGGGGCTGTAGTTAGAAACATCAAATGTACGGAGTATGTAATTCCAGCCACTCTAAGTCACTCTAGGCTGGTATTAGGTTAGATGGAGTCCCTAATTCCAGCCACCCTAGGCTGGTATTAGGTTAGATGGAGTACCTAGTTTCAGCCACCCTATTAGGCTGGTGTTAGGTTTAACGGAGTACCTAATTTCAGGTACCTGATGCTGGTATCACACTAGGCTGATATTCGGTACGTGAAAGGGTGGTATTAGATACCGAGAGGCTGTAATTAGAGCCGAAGGGTACTTTTCTATATTTTATTGTTTTAAAAATTTGCAGTTCGATTTATGGTCAATTCAAATGTTAATTATGATTCTCAAATACATAACCTATTACACTAAAAAAGAAACAATTGATTTCAGCCTATACTTAAAGCAGTACAATTTTTTAAAGGTGCAATTTGTACCAAAAGGCTGACATTAGGTACGTCCACCCTACCACGTACACAATAGGCGTCTCCCACGCGCCATGTTATGCATAGCTTTATTACTCAGTTATTACCGCGAGTAGCAATGATGTCGCTTTGCCACCCATTATACAGATGAATAGCTGCATATGACGAAACGTCTTACTTTCTAATCTTGAAATGCTTCGTAATTTCATTTGAGTTATTATAGGTAAAACGCGCGGTTTTAGCGATGTTTTCGCGTGATGTCGATGATCAAACTTTTGATTACGATAATTATGCAATCGTTTTGTAACACATGCATATAAATTTAAGATATAAATGAAATACCGTCGCCCCCTTCGTGCTAATCTTTCGTCAAACTCTTCGATTTCTTTGATTTGTGGCAGGAAAACTAAGATGCTGCGCTGGACACACAGAAAAGACAAAGGCAGAAAAGGCGCCCCATCTGTGTCCTGTCGGTGCCCCGTCTTTCCTGTGTGATTTGCGTCTATAGTCGCGACACCTGGTATACATTTTGTATGAAAAGGACGCTGATGAGACAGATATCTGCGCCCTGTCTGCGTCTTACGCCTTTTAGTGTGTCCAGCGCTTTACGAATCACACAACAACAACTCGCGGCTCCCCTAGTAATATTTTTATTTTTTATTTTTCTGTTTTCATTTTTAAGGATTTAATTATTTAATATTTTTCTATTTGTACTCATAATATACCATTATTAACATCTAACATAAACCTTTTCAATCAATAAACCTAAGAACTATGTTCTTAGTCGGTAGATTATCTTTCATTTATTTGTACTCATAATATACCATTATTAACATCTAGCATAAACCTTTTCAATCAATAAACCTAAGAACTATGTTCTTAGTCGGTAGATTATCTTTCATTTCTCCCTATCTTCCGCCAAATGCAATTTTTCCTTCTAGACCATTTATATCCGAGTAAGTTTAAAATTTTGCCGGCACCGGATCACTCGGATGCCAAGCTTCACATAACATACTTAGGCCTGCTAAAACCATCAGTGTTTTGTATGATTTCCGTGCAGTGCTGTGCATGCAACCGGGTTTATTTACTCGCCGCCTGTAGAAGATGAGCTGGCGGCAATATTTCAATCGCTGGATGTTCACCAACACACGCAATAAATCGTCATACGGCTTGTCGATAAAATCGCTGATTTGTTCCATGCCGCCCGTTTCATCATTCGAACTGAAACCGACGCGAGCTGTACTCATATCTTTGTGAATTGAAAAGACGTATGATGGAAAATTCAGTTGAGTATAATCTATGTATTTACTTACGTAAAACGATAACTGAATATGTTTTTTTTTTATAAAAAATCCAAATTAATAAAAAGAATGTAAAATGCATGCATTTTGCTTGTAGATTAAAACTTGCATTCATCCGTCCAATAACAACAAAGCTTCGCAATTTGATATTTTAACTACAAATTTTTTAACTAACCTATAAATATAGCAAACCTTGTACATAAAACATAAGCAATAGATTTTTATCAAATAGTCATCGATCCAAGTTTGCAAACGGATGTTTGTATTAGTACAGAATAATAAATCCCACGGAATCCAGGCCGTCGGGTGTGAAATGTGAGATGCATATTAAATGTCAAGTTTTACACGGAAACAACAATTAAGTACAAAGTGCGATGCATTTAGAGGCCTATTCACTTCCACTGAGTGGAGGTACTGGAGGTGGAACATGATGATAAATACGGCTCTTTGCGTAAATTTTACTTATTGACATGTAAAAGTGCCTATAATAGTCTAATTACTGAATAAACATATAAATTTCAAATTAGATTTTCTAATGAGCCAATTGGGGTACCAACTTACTTTTTTTTTAACGTCAAAACGATCATTCATTTCTATGAGTTTGTATGAAACAGTAAACAGTGAAGTCACAGTTGCTAGGAATCAAATAGCGTTCTGAATATTAGGTATGTAGTTACTTTGCAGTAAAAAATCTATTGCGTTTCATATATTTGACGAATCTAACGAAGCGATATTTCGAAACAGTAACAAACAATACTGCCAACTGCACATACATTTAAATAAATGCGTACCTACATTTTAAGTACGCGTGTCGTGTATAACCATAAACATTACCGCCGCTGAATTAATTAGTGTTTCCATCAAATCCAAATAAACAACAAACTTTAAAGTCTGCTACCCTTTTCCCGAGAGAATTGGGGTTTAAATAACATATTCATGTTCCTACGCAACATGAATGATGTGATGTTTGATGTAGTCATGTAAGCGTAATATTTGTGCGTATTCTTTGTGCAGAATTAAGATATTTAAAATATATTAAATTATTAATGTATGTATATTTTTATTCTATTTTGCTTTTCTTTTTCGTGAGTACTCACTCATACACCCTAAAAAACTAAATGTTTGGTCTGATAATATCTATTGAGTGTAATAGACATATATCAGTCAGTTTTTCGGTTATACTGACCAGGGAAACACGGAAATCTATGAATGAGTCGAAGGTATGGGCACAAATGCGATTTTTTAGTTGTAATTCGCCACGTTTGAAGTAGGTTCAATGTGTGTAATTGTGTATCTAACATTTTTTTATTTGCCATACCTAGTCTATACTACTCTAAACCAGATTTTAAAAAAAAATAGCAATGAGTCTGAAATGTAAAAACTATCTGGATCTTTATTATAAACGCACGGTTTTATGAGGAAGCTTCGATTATTATATGGAAAATGTTAATAGTCCTGCTTGGATGGAATCGCGAAGTTAAATACCCCGAAACGATATTCGTGAACAAGAATGGAGTTATTTTGTTATTTTATTTTTTACTTATTTGGCAGACAAACAATAGCCTTGTATAGACAGATATAACTAAAACTACTTAAACATACATCAGTTAAGTTTCCACTAATAACATGTTCCTATAGGCATCTTGGTGCTCAAGAAATTGTAAACAATTGTTAATTGTGGATCAATAAAGTTTTAATTCATAAATAATAAATAGTAACACAAACACATGTAACTTATGAATCCCGTTGGGGCACAGTACAGGTATCGCGTGCGTCCAGTTAACGGATCCCTGTATCGTTGTGCGTTAATGTGGCCGTGCGATTGCCATTGCGACACTATTGTCTCGATTTCGTGGAACTGTTGTGACGACTTGCATCGAAAAATAGAGGCAGTACAGAAAAATGTGCCCAGAACTCAAGCCCATACAACAGCCAATTTCGTAGGAAACAAATAGGGATGTTAATTGGGTAAAAAATATACTATTGATTGTGTCCGTCAACTAGATTACCCAAAAATAAAGGAGCCATATTTTTTCGTTTGGCAAAGTTGTAAAAATTCACAAATATACAGTGCTTCGAAGTTTCGAAGTGCGGGTGATTTGCATCACCTTTGGTTAAAAATCGTAGCTGATCGTGACATCACGCGAAATTTAAATGTACTGTGTATCCACGTTATTATTTGCTAATCAAATAAATAAAACATACGTATACCATACTCTTTAAAATCCATCTAATGAGCCAAGAAATCTTTTTTAATCCACATTACTAATATTCCGTCTTGTTATAAAATGCAGACTAACTTTGTTACTAGGTTTAAACCACTATCCGACCAAATCAAGTGTCATTTTCAGATGAGACAGTGGCATATTACTGGATTTCAACTTGATTTGATCGGATAATGGTTTAAACCTAGTAAAAAAGTTAGTCTGCGTTTTATATTAAGACGGATTGTGTTTAAAAAATCCCAAACGACGGGGCCTAATAACTAAACCTAATAATAATTCAAAATGGTTCAAAAAGAAAATACTCTGTCTCCAGAATATTAAGTACCAAAAAATTTCATACTGCATGGAGGTCAAAATAACTTGCTAAGAAGCTGATCATGGTTTACACAGACCAATGGGGAGAGCTGAAGCCGGTGCTAAAATTAAGCTTGTCGCGGAAGGTATTCAATATTTCTACCTCTACAATATTAATACAATCTGCGCGCTTATAGCCTGGCTTTGTTTCTATACTTTCTTTATTTTACACTGCAGAGTGGTCCGTTTCCCACGGCGTATGATGTGACAGTTCCTTTATAATTATTATGCTCCATTGATACTGTTATTCAACAAACAAAATTATTGGGCCATTACCTTAAATTGGATTGAGGAGGTAACTAATAATTACGAACATATTCGTTTTTGAAAAAATAAACATAAATTTGAAATACGTAAACATATGTATTAATAAGCAAAGATAAATAAATATACACACAAAATTGGGCCTACGGCCACGTACATCACTGATGGTGTAAATATAAATGTTATTTGATAGCGTAATTTTTATAGCCTTAACTACAACCGGGACTGGAATATAGTTGTAATAAAAACATTAAACAGTAACAAATTGCAGGAACTCTGCGGGTAAACATCCCGACTGCTATTTTGAAACAAAAACGTAATTAAATCATCACATCACGCCTGCTAGTTGCTCTGAAGTTTCTATTAATTGCTTTGCTACTCGTAAGCATGCGTGAGTACTACTCGGTACAGCTTTAAGCTAAAAAAATAACTAGTAAACCATAGTAATCCCATATTTTTATTATTTTTATTGAAACTACTTATTGTTGGTAAAGGAAATCTGTCCCGCAGAAAGAAAACAAAATTAAATGTAAAGCTTTTCTATTGCTAACCTAAAGCAAGTGGATAACGCCGCGATTATACTTGTTAAAATAAGATTATCCCACGAAATATCGAAAATGGAACAACAATAATGTTTTTATCATCCCGATGTTTTCCTTTCATGTGCCGTGTTTACCCTCGCTCCATCATAGTTGGGCACATTTGGTAACAAACAAGCCAACTCATACAAATATGTCGCATGTAAAAGGTAGACATGAGACGTGATTCGGTTCCGTTATTCGTTGGGAATGGTCAAATACACAGATATCATCTATAACATTTTTTCTCTACGGCGGACAGTTACAAACTAGAATTTCCTGTATCACAAACGGTATATAAAATATTCACTGATCATTTGATTTTATTTTACATTTTTTCGAAAACGCTAGCGATGCTTTTGCCCTTTTGTCCGAGGCACTATAATGCGCCGGATTCCAAACTCACGCTGCGAGGGTTCGCCTCTTTATACCGAGATCACTCTGGATTCTCTCTCACTTTTGTTTTTACTCTATTACAGAGTAAATTGAATTTAAAGAGCAGTAATTTGCATTGCTCAAGCGAGCTATGTATTGATCATTCGCAGTGGACGAAGAGACCAAAAAATGTTTCGTTCGATGTGAACTAAATAGGGTAGTATCCTAGGTCCAAAATAAATTATTTATAAAGATAAAACATCACAAAATAGTTGTCTCAGGTTTACTGACGCAAAAAAAAACTAACATGAATAGCGCTTTTTAAGTGTTAACCTCCAGGAAACTCGTCGCGGTTTGGTATATCTACAAAACCCATAAAAATATTAAAAGTACCTATCTACCAGATTTGACTTGTTGGAAACTAGCGGATACTTTTTTATTTTATTTCTTGTGATGCCCAGAACCGGCAAACACAATCGCGTTTCAGAATTAACTTCTCTCAACACAACCAATAATAAATCGTCTGGTATATGACAATTACTTGCAAAAAAATGGCTCAGCTCAGCATTACGATTAAGTACACAATATATTAGTTTTAATCATAAACTGATGATGATGGTAATTACCTTACGTACTTGCACGAATACAATTTATGTACGGCTAACTCCATCAATCTTTCATATAACGGTATAGCTCAAGTATGCAAATGAACTTCCTTATGCACATCCTATCATTTTATGCGCATATCATATCGATTAAGTTTATATCTTAAATCTAGTCCATGACAAAGTTATATGTTTTATGTATGCATTTGAGGGAAATGATTTGAATACATGTTACTCCTTACCACATATACATAATAGCTGAATCACGCCGTTTGTATGTTATATTGCAGAAGTGTGGTCTATTCAAATTCAAATGATATTACGAGAATAGTTTTCATACAATTGACTATGTATGAAAGAGTACCAGATTGCTGTTTTTGAATATATGCAAGCAAAAAAGAATGCTGGTAGGAATTATAATATAGTAACTTTTTTAGTTTAGTAAAGCCGATTTAAAGCAGAGTATTATAACTATGTCAAATGTTTAATAATATAATAAGTAATCGTGTACCTGACATAACTTATTCAAAAGGAAAAAGACGGATGCGCTCCACTGTATCATGGATTACATAATAATTTCTCTATTAAACTATGCAGTATTTCTTATGTATACCAAACATACAACATTCCGGGTTTATTTTACGTACGAATAACAACATAGTTAGATTCCTTTGTTCTTATTCCTTCGCTGCAAATAATAGGCTGGATTAAGTATAACCAAGCCTTGCTACGAGTGCGTCAAAACATAAAGCCTAAGCTAGACAAAGGCATTACGTCAAGTACCTACATATTTATATCTGGAACTTTGCCTTAGACCTTATAGGTAATTTGAACATAAACCCTGACAAAGTTGCCGACGCTCGGAGCCATCGTAATAACAATCCTTCAAGGCATCGACGATTAATCGCCGGCTTTCATGTACAAAGCTAAGGATTTGAAATATTCTAGGACGTAAAATAATGGCAGCGCTTCGGGGGTTTACTTGATAAAAAAAATTCATGGATAAAGACAATTACGAAAATTACCTTAAATTGGAATTTGATAGAAAACCTCTACAAGATAATCTGACAAACTTACAACAAACAAGTAAGAGTAGATACCAAAATGAATTAATTACTATTTAAGCAAGTAAGTACTAATATTATTATTATTTTGATTTAACAATTCTTCAAAGAGATCTAACGCTGTTTAGTGCATGGTTATTTCTAAAAGGACGAATACGAACAACACTTATCGTTATTAAATTTTTCCATCAACACAATGCACCGCGTGCAGTAACATTTTCGAATGAGTACGAATAAAAAATGGCACAAAGAGATTTTCAGCGGTACAGTGACTATCGAGCGAGACTGGGCAGGGAGACGTAAACACTTTACGAGTAAGTGCCTGTGCCCGCTGCACTTGGGTTGAAGCAACGAACCGAATAAACGCGATGACGGTACTAAACGGGTAAACACGATAGTCCAGAGACATCCCTTACCTATCCCGACCCGTGACATTTTAAATTGCGACTCTCAGTGATTCCCCTAGAGTTATATTTTGCTGAACTGTGATTTAATGACGTTATTTTGAAAGCTATTAAATTGAATCTGTTTAGGCAGTGTGAAAATTGATTAAAATCTGGATTACTCGACTTTATTACTTTTTTTGACTCTTCTGGAAAAACTTGCCACAAATCTTGAAGAAGTGTAGGTATTTTATTATAGGTACACTATTCACGAGCACGAACATGTGATGTTTCAATTACCTGAAAAGAAAAAGAAATATATATTAGACGAGAACAAAACCACAACAAGTATAAAGGGTACTAACTATTCTATACTATCACAAGTTACTATATGAAAATAATCGTTTGGCTTGTTTTGTAAATATAGCACAAAATACTACTAGATTGCATATTAATTTTAATTAAATTGCATTTTTTTCAATGATGCTATTATTTTGTTAGAATAATAACAATTAAGAACAACATTAAGTAACAGTCTCCATGGACCGAAAGTAATAATTCAGGACGAGATATCTTGGAATAAGCGAGCTCACTAACCAAACGCCTCAAGGTCCAAACTTTTCCCATTATTGGGACCTTGTGGGACAGCCGTAACAAACCACCGGAAATAGCGTTTTGTTTCGGCCCCAATTGTTTTGCTCACGTCATGAAAACTAAAGGCATTGCTATTCAGATGAAGAGGATAGGTAGCTAATAAATGTTAATAATTCTAAATGTTTTATTTACAATTAATTTAACAAGAACTTTAAGTTAAAGACAAGTAACTTTTATACATATAAGTACTTATGAAAGGATGATTATTTTTTTTGCTTTCTACACAAACTTATATTTTTCGTATTTCCATATAGGTTATGTTCCTTGTTCCTTGGGGTAAGTTGATCAGTATCATGCACTGAATTCACCCTTAAAATAGTATCAGTATATTTTGTTAGACCCTTTATAAATGACATTACATTACAATGACATTACACTTACAAGGTATTTGTAATGTCATTAGTTTAGACAATTTAATAATTTATTAGATAAGATATTTTTAAAATATGATTAATATAAAATAAAATAGGTAAAAAATACGAGTGCATTGTTATCCCGATTACAATTATTCGAAACAACCACTGCAGAAAAATCTATTTTCTAATTCACTGGAGAACTCAACGAGCAATATTCATTGTATGTCGATTCGATACAAAGCAAAGACTCTATACTACTAATACCTATGCTATCACGTAACCCGGGCTTTATCCCGGCGACGTGACCCGACGGTTGTGCCCAGAACCGCAAATGCCACCATTGCAAATAGGGCCATTACAATACCGGGTCGAGACGAGCCCTACCTCAACACGGAAATTATTATCACAGCCATAAATCAAGCCAGTTTTGCAAAGACTGGCGAAATTTGTCACGTCGTATGCGAGCTGAAAAGTCGGCAGCCCGATAGCGAAATGTAAATTGTGACGTCGGCATAAACTGTGGGAAAGTCACTCCCTTACGGATGACCTGTTTTCCTAGGCAGCGGCAATGCGCAATTACTTGAGTAACTGCAGGAATTAACTGAATAAAATATAACTACAATCCTAGAATTATTTATCATCCAAATGATTCAACCAATCGTAAAATGTATTGGAACGAATTTTTCACTCCATTTCCTGCTACAAATAGAATGGGTAGTTGAGCAAAACAGGACAATAAGGTAGAGATGGGTTAAACAGAGCTGAAAGAAAAGGCGTAGTAGACGACTATGATGTCAACTAATATACAATTCCATTAGGCAATAATATGTGTACATCAATACACAAACAGCACGGGAGCGGCGCAAACACGGGACAATGGCATTCTGTCCTTGAATTAGCACCGGAACTATTGTCACCGAGCACAATAGATAGGATTTGCCTAGATTGCCGTCGGTGAGCACGCGCCGCGACGTGCAAAAACTAAACGTTATCTGACGCGGAAAATTTATTTTATTTAAAGCAATAATCCCGCCCCGAAGCTCTCCCGCAATCTTTCATACACCTAAATAAAACAAGTTATGAAACAGCCTATCGCTAATTTATGTCCCGTAATAACTGTCAGGTTATGGGAAACCTAACTGCTACGAAGCGTTATTTATTAAGAAATAAACACGTAAGCCCGATTTAATTTCCATCAAAAATTAGCGATCACGACAGAAGCTAAGTATTATAGATTTGTTTGACCCAGTAAATTGGTTTTCGGGTCGATTGATTTTCAATCTATCCATCAAAGTCAGGGCGGGAACTTATTTAGAACAGGCAATGAAGACGTTCAGGATGTACCTAGGTTATTATTATGAAAAGGCATCACGCGATGTTACTGTCATTATTTTGCCGTGAAGTACCACCCGCAGAGGCAGTGCAACAATGCATTCGATGAACAGTACTTGGAATAAGACCGCTAACTGCCTTTTAATTACTGTGGACGGCTGGCAAACTATATATAAAAGTTAAGAAGAACGAAGAAGTCGTTTTTCCTGTTAGTGATACTTATTTTTCAAACGAACTGATTGCTTCTTAGAATCTTAAAAGCACTCACCCACAACATCAGCTAAAATGGTTAAAAAAGATAGAGCAAGGGAAAATACATATTGGGTTAGTACGAGTAAAAACCCTAATGGAAACGTTCAAAATCTAAATACACAACAACCTTTTGACTTAATGAATGAAATAAACCTCGTTAAGAATTAAAACGTGAAATAAAACGAGGTTTTCATCCATTAAAGTTGTCCTCAACGTTCATTAAGGTCGAGCGAGAGGCATGAATGAATATTTGAGGTGATGTGGAAATGGAGCAGTTTGCGAGGTACACCGCAGAGTAATTATAACTCGGTCATCAAGTTAAATAACTGATGTAATAATAGATGAAGACAAGCGACCTATTTCATCACAAAGGAGTCGAGGGATCAAGAGAAAAGGTATTTTGAAGATATTTTTATGAACTAGACGAAAACCTGCCTTTGCCGGAATCCTCGTTTTCGCTAAGCGTAAAAGTATTTTTCGTTTCCTAATTATGTCTACCCTCAAAGGGATTATAAATAAACGCATTAGTTTTGTTATAGTTTATATTTTAGTTCCAACAACATTTGTTGGTTTGTTCCTTCTTCAAGCGCAAACGGCTGGGCCAATTTTGAAAAAATTTTGGTTTTCAGGAAGCTGAGATGTAGGCTACTTTTTCCGTGGGTAAACATATATTTTTAACGCATTAGGTGCTCTGCGTATATCACAGTACCTAGATTGCTTTATCATGATGATTAAAATAATTCGCGTGTTACGTTAGTCGTTTTAGCAAACGACGTAATATTTGTAACGATAGCGCCTTAAATAGATATAATGTAGGTCGCGAGGCCGCCGTGCCAGGAGCCGTCGTGGCGTCCCTTAGTAAATAAATTCATAAACACGTCCCTCTAATTATAGCTGCAAGTGAAGCTTTGCGGAAAAGGTTACGCGATAAATATAGCAGGACAGAAGCACTCGTCCGCTGACGCGATCGAAATGTAGAGCTGCTTTCGTTTAAATAATAACTGTCAAGTAAATTACTGGAAGGTAAGCCAAGCAACGGGGATCGGACGATTATATAAAATTAAAGTGGTATAAATCTGTCAATAACGGTTATAGTACCCGTAGCTCTGGAAGTACCATGTCTGAAGCTTTGGACGGGCATTTTGAAAGAAATATTGAGTTAGTTAAGTTTTAACGCAATTAATTGCACGATACTTGAGATGCTGTTTAATAAATTCGTAGATGATGTATTTCTGTTGCCGCTGTAACAACAAATACTAAAAACAGAATAAAATAATATTTAAGGGGGGCTCACAAACAACAAACGCGACTTTGTTGCCGGTCTTTGCTTGATACGTTACAGGTAGACGCTTAAAATATTCACAGAATATTCAGTTATATATTCGCTTTAAAAATAATAAAAAACTATTTAAGAGGGGCTTCCAAACAACAAACGTGATTTGATTTTTTATAAATAATGGTACGGAACTCTTTGTGCACGAGTCTGATTCGCACTTGGCCGGTTATTTTATTATGTATGACAAAAACACCAAATTTGCGAACAAAGCCCAATAAAAACGCGAATACCGTATGTATAGCGATGTGAAGTGTCACCATGAAAGGGGTACAACAGTTAGGTGGTCCCATAGAATCTTTATCAAAATTGGTTAAGTAGTTTATGGGTACAGTCGGTTTTAAGTTTGGAAAAATATAATTTATATATAACTTATCAAGAGAAATACTGTAGTGCATGCACAAACGAGTGGCTAATACTCGAGCACTTCATATTTCCTGGGGCTAAATTTATTATGACACAGACAATAAATCAATAGGGCACTTAGCTTCGTACCACGAGTGGATTGATAACGATAAAGGCCGGCATAATTAACATTAGCCGTACTGATACCTAGTAGGCTAAGCGTTGGCTACGGAAAAAATAAATAGGTGACAACAAAAAAATTGCAAAGGGCCGAAATTATTCCCGATTTTTACGTAGTGAGTATAGTTTTTTTAGGCCAGATTTTTTTTCAAAACTGAAAAAGTTTATAGAAATTTTTATTTAAATATCACATCCCATAATTTATGTACTGAGACTACAACTTGTCATATTTTAGACTGGTTGTTGACTAACAAAACATATTAAATCGATAAAATGCTTAGTGGCCCTTCGTCGAATTATAAAACACAGACCGTCTTATTACACACCGCCGACTAACTTTATTACTAGGTTTAAACCATTATTCGACCAAATCAAGTTGAAATTTTCAAATGAGACAAGTCATAATACTAGATACAAAGAGACTAGACTGTTTCCCTCCCCTCAGTGGCGTGTCCTCTGTGCTCTTGGAGACATGTTTATGTGATACTAGCCGAAGCCCGCGACTTCGTTCGCGTGGACTTTATGTCTCTGGAAAATGCTCATCAGGCTGAACAACTTTTACTAAGGCGACATTTTTATATCTCTTATAGTTTAGCTGGACCATTACGGTTCTGCATCAGGCGTTCTATTTTCCAAAATCATTTATACCCTATATGTTGCCCAGGCTTAATGGCTATATAACAAAAAAAGTTTCATTCGAATCCGTCCAGTATTTCCGGAGATTAGCGTGTACAAACAGACAAACAGACATACAGACAAACAGACAGACATTTTTTAATTCTTACTCTATTACTATGTCTCCTTCGCCCCCAATATTTTTTTTTGGAGATATATTTAATGTACAGACACACTTTTTTTACTGTTTTATTATATGTATGATTTACTATATGTTCTACTGTACAATCTGTTTCGATATTTTCTTGGCATTATTAATATTTTTTTACAGACAGCTCTTCGACTAAATGGCATCGCGTCATTGCATCGATCGGGCGTACTCGTAGCTTCATCAGGTATTCGCGACGATTTATCTGGGAATAGAAAGCCTCATTGTTTTGTTTCACAATAAACAAAAGACAGACGCACACAAGGACGCGTCTCATGGGGAGACGCATTACGCAAGCCGCATTATGACGAATGACTAAATCATCGTCAGTCATCGTTGTCATTCGATATGAATCTGTAATTTCTCAAAGGCGACTTGTCGTCTGAGTTTTTGCGTGTTCTAAAATAGACCGTGTTTTGATAGCTTAGCTCGTGCGTGCAAGGTCGTATGACAAAAATAAAAAATATGTACCTAGTTATTAAAGTAAAAAGCGTGAAGAAAATCCTAATAGATTTTTCTCGACAAAATCAATTGTATTGTTGTAAAGTATTACAAAGTTAAATCCGTTCGTATTATAAGACATAATATCACCAGAACAAGATAAGTTTGGAACTTGATGAACTTTATCCCATTTAATCTACTCGATAGATCTAACTGTAAATGTGATTTTCAAGATTAAGGGCAGTAGGTAATTTAATTTTAAGAATGAATATGAAAATTATGGATGGCATGCTTGTAGCTGACTTGTCAGTGTTGTAGTGCATCATCCCGACTAGATATGCTTTGATAGCTGCCGGTGGGACATCGAGGTCCCAGTCATCCGCGGGTGTTGTCGAGAATTCGAGACCCGCAGCCTACATCGCAGCTCAGTTCTTACACAGCCACTCCTGCAACGATGACTCACAGCACAGCCCGCCCGCAGTGAAATTAGGTTATACAAGCACAATGTCGCAACTTCATTCGATGAGCTTTGATGTCAATCGATGCGGGCGTAACCGATACTCGCTGGAAGATTGATTACCGCATCATAGATCACTCACAATTTGGTCTGTCGGCTCTTCATAAAAGTTCACGCATTTAATTGTATCGATCGTATTATATTTAGCTCAAAAACGGCCCTAAAAGGTTTCATGTAATGGGTGTAAACGATCTTTTATGAACCGTTTGGCGTATCTCCATCGTCTCGGGTGTCTGGTTCGGAAAACAAAGAGATAATAGCATTTTCCAGTTCAAATGCACTTAGTGTAAGTACCAAAGATAGCGAATTCTTTTCTTGGCTGTAAATAAGTGAATCATGAGGTTGTTTGCCGCGTTACATTAGATAGAATGTCCATATTTCCTTTCACAGCGCGCATCTCCAAATATGTCACCGAGACACGTTGTGGTAAACAATACGGTGATTCATGCTGTTGATAATGCAATTGTTTTGTATACAGTCACAAAAACAATGAGCACTCGAGTGCTGTTCGGGCATCGGTTATTATGCCAACGCATCGCATCCCATTTCGCAATTTCGCCGGTGCTCGAAAAACCAGAGGATAATTAGTGGAAAAACCAAGGACCAAACAATTACTGCAGGGAAACAAGGCGTAGCAAGATTCAATTACGATGTATTTGGCTAATTGGAGACTTCACTCGCTGTGGGAAAATGTTGAATAATTATGTAGGTATTTAAGGGAACTTACTTCCATAAGTAACATAACTATAAGAAGTTACTTAGGTATATGTTAACTGTGACTATAACAATAAATACTTGTTATTTAAACAGGTTCGTAT
Source organism: Acrobasis consociella (assembly GCA_963555685.1). Taxonomy (NCBI): domain Eukaryota; kingdom Metazoa; phylum Arthropoda; class Insecta; order Lepidoptera; family Pyralidae; genus Acrobasis; species Acrobasis consociella. The sequence continues at coordinate 6,418,383 of OY743106.1, forward strand.
AATATCTATTTGTTTTTAAAAAAAGTAATTTTCTAATATTTCAAAAACGGGTCAACTCACGTACCAAGTTAGCTTCAGGGCGATGTTTCGAGTTTCGACCTTATCCGGAAGTTTTCCACTTAGTTTCCTCTTCTTATAAGTTTTCATAAACTAAATTACACATTTTTAGTCATATTTAAATTCTCGACGATAATAAAAAATGTTTTAATATAGGTAGTTATAATTATTTCGACTTATTATAAACTACTAATATATAAGACTAACTTTTTTTTTACCATTATACACCCAAATTCAGTAGACAGAGATGTCTGTGACAGAGACGGAAGAGAAGTGACATATTGCGAAAAGTATTTTTAATTGAGGCGGATAATGATTTAAATGAAACCTAATAATAATGTTAGTCCGTGTTTTATAAAAGCCAGATTTATTATTTACAAGTTTATTCGAAGGTTTAATTCTTATAATTACTCAAAAAACATACGAACACATTAGAAACGGAAAGCAAGAAGAAAACTAAGCAAAAAATGAGATGATCAAACTTTGTCTGACACATAGGACACAATGATTCTCAAATCCGATGATAAAATCCTAAAGATAATCGCAGACTGAATAAATATAGCAAACAAACATTCTAATTTATTGAACAATGAGGTGTTAAAAATTTTAAACTATCTCTCATCACTGGACGCAATATCGACAGCCAAATAAACAAACGCAACTAATCAAAAGGGTAAACCAGCGAAAATCAACAACGTGGAGTGGCGAAATGCTAGTTACAGCGGCATTTATAATTTACCCGCGAACCCATACAATTTCAGCTCGGTGTGTTTGATAATGGAATTAGAGTCAGTTATATGATTATCGTTATTAACGTGGAGAAGCTCTATAAAACGAGGATTGTTTTCGTTCATACAACCCGAACGAGGGAACTGTTGTGACTTCACGTGTAGGATAAGTCACGTAAAAATAATGTACAACGTGGACGGGACATGCCCGTAAATAATAGCATAATAAAATTAGGAAAAGAAAAATATGCCACATTTTGCCTTTTCCATGGTATCAACTGTAACTTTGTCGAAACAATTGTGGTACGTCGTTTCAGAACTCGTTGTCGAAGATTAAAAATAGACGCAAATTCAGAAATTTAATAATCAAAATTTTATAGAAGAGAGCTCATTTGTACGGATATTTCAGTCTGATAGATTAGATAGAAGCATTCGAATTACAAGCGGTGCAGGAATTCATACATTACGCACACGTAGCACGGGATGAAAGAGATGGAAATGGGAAATAGAATTTGATTTCCATCCCGATGCTTGTTTAGTTTGAATGGATATCATGTTTTATTATTACGTGAGCCAGATGTAAGTTATATCTCGCTAGTTATAATCATAACGGCATCACTTTGTTGTAATTTTAATTGTTTATGCTTAAATCGTTCGTTCGCCACTTCATTTTTCGTTATCTGTCTGTTCTGATTCAGCTACGGCAGTCTAGGTAAAGCCGAAAGGATCCTAATTCAGTTTAGAATCTAAACAGTCTTCTGTACTAGCATATTTCGAGTATCATAAGTGTCACGGCTGGCCAACTTGATATCAGCAATTAGGTAAAGCATGGGTGCGCAAACGCAGCACTCGGACGCTCCAACGCATGCAAATCTATTCGGACAATCAGATCGCGACGAGCCCGGTCAACCGTGGACGGTCGTTGACTCCAGCGATGGTGACAATGAGGTCTTAAATTACAAACTAGCTTACAAAAACAGTATTCTTTAATTTTAATAAGAAATATTGAAATAAATATTTGATGTAGATTTGAAACAAATAACACTCAATATAATTTATTCAACAAAACGATTAGTTTGATGAAAATTGTAAATTATCATTTCCATTCATCAGGCTGTAGCAGCTAGATCTTAATCCTTGAACTAGTCTTAAAATTCTTATAAAATTCCTTGAAAATTTCACAAATACAGAATGGTTTTTATACTTATTTAATGTCAAAACTTGAGCTTGGATCATCTATGCTTACTTATACTTGCAAACTATCCAAAGATTAAGCCCTCCTTGATCCTCCGTTTATACAAAATGATTAAAATTTCAGTGCCATGGTCGGAATTCATCAAATATTCCAAGCAACGGAGCACATTATGAAATATTAACGAATCGACCAGCAGGCACTTATCTACTTACAGTATTTAATGACTGAATATATAAAGTTTTGAGATAAGAATATTCAGGGACCTTGGGGCAAAGGAACTTCTGTTTTAAAGAGATAACGTAACGAAAAATTTGCTTTAGTATTTTAATGAGCAATGTTCTAACTTCGTGCATGTTTCAATTAAAATATTTTTCCACAGAACGTAAAAGCAAGATGGTCTTCAGTTTCTATTACTGAGGCGGTGAAATCAAGGATGGTGATAAGAGTGCGATAAGATAGAAAGTGATACACTAGCCAGTGGCAAGCCTCTGATACGATTAAGTACTTGTTTGATTCATGTTTATCAGCAAGCTTGTATTGAGGCTAAATATAGTTAAGTGCTAGTGTGCGTTGCGTTTACTGCTATCTGAATTGTACGAGAAACAAAAACACCGGTGCTCAGTTCAAACAGCTGCAAAAGGGCAATAGCATGTCTATGCACCTGTTTCGTTTCTCTTGACATTTAAATGGCGTTTGGACTACTTTGGACAATTGACGCCCATACCATAACCAAAGGTGGTATGAGTAATTATTTCAAATTAGATACGGGTGTTTAAAATCCTAGATACGTAGATATAGAATCTAATCTATGAGAAACGGAATCCAAGTGTTGATAAGGTCATACGTATACATTAACAGAACGTCATATGTACGTATAAAGGCCAAACTAGTTATGTTCCAAGTAAAAATTGTTTTGTATTTGCCTTGAAAGCATCCGGAATGTTCTGCGAGCAGCTGAGGGCCCGCATAGAGCGGCACTCCATCAACACATCATCATAACGCAAATAGCATCGGACCCCATACACCGCGAGGGTCTCCACCACAATGGATCGTTTCCGCGACTTGACGCCTCATAATGCTCTTGAGGACGAACCTTTTAGTCTAATACGGCTATAACTACTGCACGTTATGTAAAACTAAGGGGAAGATATGAATGTTTGACTAGGTTGGGGATCGATAAGAATTGCGTATGATGCGTAACGATGCTGACAGTGACACTGATGGAACGTTATGGGACTCAAGTTTATTTTCTGCCTCAAAGATAGGCTAGCTGCGTTTTCTTTGCTGTAGCAGTACCAGTATTGTTGCAGTTGGCAGACAAACGCGACAAACGACTTTATTTTTCTGTTCTCTGTCGAAATAATCTGTGTTTTTATAATGTGGAGAAGAATAATGAGAGGAGCCGACACCAAGTGCTATAGAACTGCATAGGTATAATCGAAGATTACCTACGTGATTGACGTGAATTTAGTGGGTCACAAATGTTTTAATTTAATGATTTATTTTTGCCAATAGTTGAGAAAGAAATGTTCCGTCTCGAACAACGTCGTGTTGAACATTTTTCACTGCGCCCATGTCAAAAATCCAACAAAAGGCGGCACAAAGCAGAGTGAGCTCGGACACGAGAGCGGCGGCACTTAGCCTGACAGCGGCAACGACGGACCTGCGGACCGGGGGACACAGAAGCTTAGTACAGTATCAGTGGTGTTTCTGAGACGTGTTAGTAAATACAAACTTGTATTTATTTTAATACCGCTTTATGAAACACTTTCATAAACTCCCAGATTTAATAAAATAATTAACTTTGCTGTTAAGGAGTAGAAAAACGTTAACTAACAACTAGACCTTTCGTCTATGACAACAGCCGGTGGAGTCGTGTTGAACACTTTATACTGCACCCGTGTCAAGTCAAAAAAAGGCGGCACAAAGGGAAGAGAACGCGGACATGAAACTGGCGACACTTAAATTGACAGGCAATGACGCCCGGTCGCGTATATCCAGAATCTGTTACGAGCCAACGCAGTACGAGTTGAGCCGCAACATGTTCTAGACTCATTGTATGAGCGTTTATTTATTTTAAGCGTACAATATCTGTTACGGTTTAACTTCAGCCAAACTCCAGTATCTATTCCTTATCGTTTATTACAATGTTCCTTTTTTATTACGTACAAATATTTTAAGGAGTGATTCAGTCTATCGTTTTGAACAATTTTTCCCAATAAATCGCAATACCAAAAATTCTCTGGGTTCTCATACAAATCGAAGTATAGTCACGTGATATCGTTACTACGAAAATGCAATTATTTCGTATTTTGAAATGCATTTATTGGGAAAAGTTTTTCGATATGATGGACTGAAAGGATTAAATATTTGTACTTAAACTCTTAAATTATTTGTACTTAATAAAAAGTATATTGTAAAGGTAATTAGGTGTGAAAAAGATATCTAGTACTAATGTAAAATGTAGAAAAGTCATCTCAAGGGGGTATTGTGGTTCGCCGCTATAGAAGATATAAGATAATTAATTAACTATTACGAGTTTTAATTTGTAAACAATAGCACGCGTCAAGGTCACAGTTCACTATGCAAGCAATTTGTCATACCGCACAAAGATGAAAAAGCATTAGTATTGCGCAATACGTCTATCTCATTCTAACGCGAGCAAAATTCAGCACAGGTCATTTATTCCTAGTTTTTTTAGTTTCACCTACAAAGTATGTTGCGGCTCAGCTCGTAATACCTAAATCGCGTTGAATGCGCACATATTTTGCATTTACGATTGGTTGGAAGATTCAACAAAACTATGTCACGTAATGACTCTTTTCCGAAAATTAAAATGGACACAATTAAATAGCTTACATAACTGATATCTTTCGGAGTTGTTTGTATAGTAATATTTTTGTACCTATTAATATGTATTATGTATGCATATAAACTCCACTACAACTTGACAATATTTTGAGTAACGATGCATCTAATTAAATACTTATTAAGAACATTATTTACATATCAGTCTACAAACCTTTGGTTTTTTCTATACTGAATGCGTGTAGGTGGAAGAATATGTAATGGAATGAATAACAAAACCAACTTTCTTGCAAGTCGGCTAAATTAAGTGGTAGTGTTGATCCGAAACAGATTTTGTATGGGATTTCAGCGCGCAGTTATGCACAATATCTGTGAACTGTCAACACCGGGCGGTGTTGAACCATCACAGATTTTGGATATACGCCGCCCGGTCAGCGGACCGGGAGAAACAGCTGGAGTTTAGCACGATGTCGGTGGTGTTTCTGAGATATGTAAGTAAATACACACTTGTATTTTTATACCACTCATTATGAAACACTTTCATGAACTAAACCAGCAACCAAACCTTTCGTCTATGACAACAGGCTCTGGAGTCGTGTTGAACATTTTTTACTGTGCCCGTGTCAAGACAAGTCAAACAAAAGGCGGCACAAAGCAGAGAGAGCGGCCTTTGTGCGGACACAAGAGCCCGGCACTTAACCTGACAGCGGCGACGACGCCCCGGCCAGCGAACCGAGGATGCTGGGATACAGCTGGAGCTTAGCACTGTTTCTGTGGTAAGATTTATCAAGTCAGGAATATACAAATGTAGAAAAATGTTTATTTGACTGCCGTGAAAGATACCAAAGCAAACTGTATGTAGAGGTCGTAGGTGAAATTAATTTTATTGATAATATTATCACTTTTAACTTTATGTTTCAAAAAAATATATTAATCTGTAATAAGCAATTTTGATACAATCACTGTCAGTGTCAGATAGACAAATGTAGACACTAAAAGGTTTAATAAAGTGATGTCAGTCAAAACATAGAGCGTTTTCAACTGAGCTAAAACTACAAAAATAACGTGGAATAGCCGAGCAACCTGGCGCATGCATAATTGATATATCGTCCGGCCATTTTTGCGGAAACGGAATATGAAATATACATCGGATAGTGCAGCAGATGCGGAGGAACGGCCAGAGTTCGCTAATGGCGGTACTTTATTTATTGGCTTGGCCTAATTGCTTCCCGCTTCGCGCCAACGACATCCACACCGACCCAGATACATGCGACCGATTTCCACAAACTGAATTATTTTTACGTCCATTAATCTATGTCTAACTTTACACCTGACGTTCCAAAACTTCAAAGAATTCACGGTAAAGTCAGCTGCAACTGCCGGCCATCATAAATTCGCCAGACTCAAAGCATGCCGTAAATGTAATCAACGAGAGGGGAATAAACACTGGATTGCGGCGAAAATTTCAATTTTCCGAGCGGACAGTCAGCTGCGTCCGGATAATCTTGAATTTATCTTTTGCCTTCGGGACGGACACCCGTCGCCTTTCAATCACCTGTTTCGTAAAGAAAAGCGAAATAGGAATTGGCGAGAATTCATTCCAGACATCTGATACCACAATCGAATTTCCAACAGTGCGCTTCTCGGATGCAAGCAGACAATTCTATTTATCTAAGCTCAGACTGTTGTGGTGTTTAGTGTTCCTATTTAGACTAAAACGGAGTTTAATGTATATTTATTTCATTTTCTTGCAAACCTATACGCTAGTTAAGTATAAGTAATCCTACGCAACAGTCGTAAAAACTAGCATCTATCTGTTACAGGTTGAATTACGTAGAGGCTAGCAAACACGCAGCTCGTCGATCCGGTTATGTGCGACGACGGGCCAACGCAACATCATTGGTTCAGTTCAGTTTGGTTAATGCTAGTGATGTGTTTATGTTATGGTTTCATTGCGAAACCAAGCGCATCGGCCCGCTGACGCATGCCCGCCTCCTGCGGCCAATTTAACTGAATTTATAGCAGCTGCAAGGTCGCCCAAGGATGATGAACCCAGCCTACCCAGCATTACGAAACTTCACGGTTCACGCTATCTGAATAACATCATCGACTCACAAACCTAAGCATAAATACATAAGTTTATTACGGTATAATTTATAATACTTAACGCTCTTGAGAGAGGAATTTATTCAATTAATCGCGATGACGTCGGTGCATAGCGGCGACCTCAATAGTAAATTGAACACAGATTGAGCAGGCACGTAAAAAACTTGTACCTGTATACATAGACACGGCAAGGCAGTATGTAATCTAACGTCGGATTAATTGAATTGCTCGGAGCAAATGCGATGCGTCCATTCCTTTGATCGGATGGTCGCAAAAAGAGAAGAGTATTTGCAACGAAACTGCTTCTATAACGTGCAGGTGTTCCGGGCTAGGAATATTTATTTACATTTTCTCAAAGTGATCCGGATTTCTACTCACATTCCACAATTTATCTATAAAATCGTAACATTCGTAACGTCATTAATGTGATTAAAGATAAAATCATAGTAATTTCCTCAACTTCCAGATAACATCAATGAATAAATTTAAAAAAAAGATATACTTCTTTAAATAACTGCCAAAGGACAATATGTGTGCGAGTTTGTAATGTCATTCCGGTATTTTCGAGGCGTATCCAGTTAAACAGGTACATGACCTCTGTTTACAGGTTGGATCGGAGTGCCGAGGGCCGGCTTGTTATCGAGTTAGCCGTAATGTAGCCTGATACTTAGCATCTTACCATCATTTCCCCCTCGAGGCACAGGTTTCTTCATGAAGCAATCATATCATAGATAGAATAGAACAGATAGAATTTTCGCGAACACGATGGCAAAACTTTACGGCGAGAACTTTTGCCGAACGAAAAGTTTGTAAGATATTAAAGAAGTAAATCAAAGTTATATTACATTTGTAAGTAAACAAACTTGGGAGTTTTCGAATTTACCCATGTCGAAATGCTCAGTATATCAATATAGGATATAAGAAAAGGAATAATGCGGAGATGGGTAACTTACATTTTATCAAAAATTTCTAGACAAGTAAAAAAAAATGTGTGCATGGTATTAGTGACATTATTTGCTTACTTTCTGTAACTAATTATTTTCAATAACCTAAAGCCATTTTATTTGTATCATATCGATTATATTAAAAGATAAAATAGTTTCCCAGTAAAGTCGCATACATCTCGTATACTATATAAAATAACCAGCCAAGTGCGTGTCGGATTCATAAGAAAAATTGTTCAGTGAGGTTCTCTGAAGAAAATCTTCCAGCCGTGAAGTTTTAGGTATTTAGAAGTCCTATGTCATGCAGCTTCTTGAAGGAGGCTGTAAGCTTGGCAGGAGGTAACTTATTAAATTTCGCGGTTGTCGTACAACTCGGCAGAGACCCGTTAGCTCACCCCCGGCGAGGTAAAGTTATTAAGAAGCCTCGGCGCTTCGTTCCGTAATAAGATTAGCTGCCTCTACCATGTACTACATTTGCGTCAAACATGCTAAGCGTCCACGCGAGAACATTTACCATTAGCGACCAAAAACTAATTTAAAAGGATAGGTAAAGTAATAAAGAGTTTTATATAAAGCAAAGGTAGCTGATAAAGTTTCCCCTTTTATAAATTCTAACCGTAATAAATGATTACTCCTCGTTATTGGTTTAATGAATTTCCATTCATGTATCCCCGTACCTGAGCCATGGGCACATTTTTATTATACCGTTAGCTCGTCCAAATTATCGATCATGCGTGGTTTGAATGGCATTTCCATATAATTAAGGCACGTCGAGCATGTGATTGAGATTTGAGGTCATTAAAATAATGCTTAAGATGCGCGTATAATTATTTATACGCGCATCTTAAGCATTATTTTAATGACCTTCCACAAAACCTTTAAGCCGGCAGGACCTACTGAAAGTGAAACTAACGAGTTAGAATCCCGCAATCCTGAAACGAATGGTAAAGTTAGTAATTAGCTTGTCATTTAAAGAACATAAAATGTTCAAAGTGTAGCAGGTGCCTTTAATGGATAATATAGACAATTTTAATAACCGGCCAAGTGCGAGTCGGACTTGCGCTTGAAGGGTTCCGTACCATTATCTTTAAAAATCAAGTTTTTTGTATGGGAGCCCGCCTTAAATATTTATTTTATTTTATATTCAGTATTTGTTGTTACAGCGGCAACAGAAATACATAATTTGTGAAAATTTCAACTGTCTAGCTATCGCGGTTCTTGAGATACAGCCTGGTGACAGACAGACGGACAGACAGCGAAGTCTTAGTAATAGGGTCCCGTTTTTACCCTTTGGGTACGAAACCCTAAAAAGTAATATGAATTTTTAAAAAAAAGTCATTTTAAACATTACACCGGAAGTGACGACACACAACAAATGAAAAAAAAACAATAACATCTGTCAACTGTCAATGTCTCCTGTTTAAAATTACCATCGTAATTTTGGTTGGTGACAATACAGTACAGAACTGAAAGTGGAAATTGCTAACTTTACTTAGTCTTCATCGTGACATCATTTCCTTGAATAAACTACCTTGCCTGAAAATGAAGATCATTGGGATTTTTGCAAATAAGTAAGACTTTATTTTAAAATCTAATTAGAGAAACCTTCTCTACTGCAGTGACTTAACTTGTTGAATAGGAAATAGAGTAAGTAGTGCTTGTTGTTACATCCGAGCTATCGTACTAATCTTGTTTACTGGCCCAGATGTCGTCACAACGTTTACAACTACGTAGCTACATAGGTGTTATTTTACGACTATTTTACTGCGTAGATCAAGAGGATATTGCATTAGGGATACAGTAGTCAGGCGACTAGTCTTTACGTAATGTTATTTCTGCCTCAGTTCTAATGGGATTAGGCAAGCTGAAGCCGGTACTATCTGTGAAATATTTCGCAAAAACGGATACAATTTGGGGTGCGAATGGTAATTAATTTGAGTTATGGTCGTTATCTGTTAATGAAACATTTAATCAGGACTCCTTGCCTTTAATTTAAGTAAAGAAAACCTTAAGAATTGTTTAAAAAAACTTCTTAAACACATCATCTTAGTCTCGTTTGATTTTCGTAGAGTGAATAGTCTAATCATCTAGTCATTTGAAAAAATGAAAGAAAATGTAACCGGTAACCTAGGAAATTCTAACGAAACATGACGCAAACTAGCCAAGTTATTACGACCTATCGTTAGTTTTCGAACTAAGCTTCGCCTGGATCTAGGGCTTACATGGGATTACACAGGCGATGCTCTGAAGGGATACAGCATTGCGGATAATAATACACCCAAATGCCTATACTAATGGACCGTTTGCGGCCCCGGAACACGGGTTAGGCTGCCGGCTGTTACGTTACGGGACTTACGGATCAAATTCTATGACGTTCAGCCAGACAACACTTCAGTAAATCAATGTTTGTATGTTTCGAATTGCAGCAAGTTACTATAATAAAGTCAAAATTATCGAGATTAGAAAATACTGTTGTAAGTAAATAAAATCTTCTGGTCATTTAATTATACTATTGATGTAGTCAAATACCTTATTTTTAGTATTTATTAACATGAAATAAAGTTGTATCAATATTGAAAACGCTTGCATGTTGTTAATAAATATCAAATCCGTGTTTACTTCATACATACATACATACTATCACGTCTTTATCCCTAATGGGGCAGACAGAGCATTTTGGGTCTTGCGGCTCTATGCAGAGCCTAGGGCCGCAAGACACAAAAGCCACTTTTAGCGTCATGGTGGGCGAGAAGATGGAAAAGCAATCAATAAAGTTTACTTCATAGAATTTCTATAATTAAAAACACACAAATCAGACATTTATTCGAAACTACTTTTATATATAAAAAATAAACTGTACAAGTACCAACTTTAAATATAAAACTAATCATCCAAATCATTTATAATGTAAGATAATTATAAATTCATTATTGTTAATTTTATGAGTCATAGTAAGAAACCTGTCTGAAACTAGTACATCAGGGCTCCTAGGAGATGGCTCCTAGGAGATAAAAAGTTGGGACATATGAGTCTCTTAAAATGCACATGTATGTAATATATACATAAATAAATTATAATCAAAAACTGATGAGGCAAACACAAATCAGATTTGTATCGTCTGAAATTATTAGAGCGTAAACCACGGCAACAGGCCGAGTAAAATCAAAATTGCGTTCAACAAAAAGCTGCTAAAGACGACATGGCGTCAATTTGACGAGTTCTAACGACGAAAATGACGATAATGGAATTAATTTAGACAACGGAGGCTTGCCGAACCCCGCGCAGAGGGGCTTCCGTGAAACCGAAAATCTGTAATGAAGTTTGATTGACGTATAATACAAGACGTTGGCGATAAGATTATGTGCCTTTTAAGGGTTCCGTACCCAAAGGGTAAAAACGAGATCCTATTACTAAGACTCTGCTGTTAGTACGTCCGACTGTCTGTCACCAGGCTGTATCTCATTAACCGTGATAGCTAGACATAGACAGTTGAAATTATACACATTTTACCTCTTTGGAAACGTCTCTTGCGCAAACTATTCAGTTTAGAAAATGATATTAGAAACCTCTATATCATTTTTGAAGACCTATCCAATGATATCACGTATGGGTTTGATGAAAAAAATATTGATTTCACTGAATACATCTACTTACCAAGTTTCAACAGTACAGTTCTTAAAGTTTCGGAAAAAAGTCGCTGTGACATATAGACAGATAGACAGACATGACGAATCTATAAGGGTTCCGTTTTTTGCCATTTGGCTACGGAACGCTAAAAATGACGCCTTAGTAAAAGTTGTTTAGCCTGACGAGCATTTTTCGGAGTCATAAAGTCCACGCGAACGAAGTCTCGGGCTTCGGCCAGTCTATAACTGTTTTTCGGTTAATAAAATATATTCGACATATATTAGAATTGCCAAGCCACAATAACTTTATTTACTATACATGTAAAATTTTATACTGAGTGGTAACCAGAATAAATAATACAGATTAACTAAACATCTGGGAAGGTTGGAAATTACAGAATTATTCAGAAGGTTAATTACACTAAGGGTGGATTCGACCAAACTTAAATTTATACACGAGTAATTATACCAGGAGTATATTATTCCACCATTTTATCATAATCGTTTTTCCATGCAATCAAAGTATAGTTACTCCTCGGAATACTATACGCGGTTAACGGAACTAATATAATTACACTGCAAATAAATGCTGTTATACAATGGCACGGTGTAAGAGCTTATGTCAACTCCTATTTACCGAGTTGTCGTTAAACAATGAGTGAAGATACCTAAACTCAAACGCAGTCCCTGAAAAAGAACTTTTGCTGAGTCTAGTGGAGTTTCACAACAGTATATTAAAATATTAACAAACTGATGGAATATCCAACAAAACAAAATCGGCTCAATTGAAAATTATTGTTCTTAAACGTAGCATCATAGTTTTTGTTTTGATATTCTCGGGAGTTCAGTGACAAAACAGCAAAGAAGATAAAATCAACAAGCAAAATCATATGGCACGCGGACGCTATTAAATATTCTTAGAAATGCTTGGTTATTCCATGCGAAACGGGGATATAGTAATTATTCTCGAAAAGGTAAGCTACTCTTAGGATTGTAGATGGTAAAACGCAAAATTGATTTCGTCTGGAATAACTGGCGGTTTATTCTAAGAATAAAATTTACGCTCGTTTGGTCGAATCCACCCTAAGCCGCCATTGTGCCTAAGGCAAATAGGGCTTCTCAAAGGTTCTTGAAGACGAGTCATTTAGTTAAATATCTTTATAGCAAAAAAATTGTTATAAATTTACCTACATATTAATCTAAAATGCTAGAACCATGGGATGTCAATTGCCAAAAAATTCTTTCTTTATAGCTAATGTCTTATTAAAAATGCTTTAAAAAGTATTCTGAATTTCTGAAAGTTAATAAACTCGAGGGAAAACAGGTTCAAAAATACGAAAATGTAGTTCAAGTCTCAGTTTTGAACAAAGTGCCTTCCCCTTAATAGAGACAGTGAGAATGTGCCGATAAGCACATTCTTATGCTTTTGCTTATAAAACTAAGTCCATGTTAAATGACTAATTAGTCTAAGTGTAGGCTAGATTGTAATAATATTATCGTACTTATTTAATTGCTTTTAGTAAGTATGTACGTTAACAAAGTAAAAAAAATGTCCCGAAATCCTTGGACTTTCTCGTGGTTGATCGATGGAAAACTTAGCAGTTTACTACATTGAATGATTTCTTTACAATTATACATATTTTTATTTGCGTGGTAGTCAATGTCTTACTTTGAAATTGTTTTTTATCATCATCTTTATATCAGCTACAGTCCACTGTTGAACATAGGCCTCCCCCAATGATTTCCAAAACGACCGATCGAAAACGGCCTCCGTCCGGAGCTTTTCTTCCAACCTTGCACAGGTTGCCTGACCGTCTAGCAGGTGGGTGTCCCACGCTGCGCTTGCCGGTACGTGGCCCCCATTCGAGAACCTTTCTGCCCCATCGGTAATCGGTTCTTCGTGCTATGTGCCCCGCCCACTGCCATTTCAATGAGCTAATCCGCTTGGCTATGACCTTCGTTCTTCTACGAATCTTCTCATTTCTGATTCGAATTATTCGTAATCGTTTTTATTTTCAATCTATTCGAGATATACAAGCCAAACAGAAACCAACCTCTTTTCCTAATCTCGAGATAACATACAGATATTGCGAATGAATCCACTTTTAGATTATCAATTTTCTTTGGGAGCACAACATGTTTACACAGAAAACTTGAAGAAGCTAAATCAACTTGACAATAAAAATAATATTTGCCAGTAATCATATGGATTGACGAGTAGTCTAAGGCACTTCTGTTAGTTATTTATTTTCTGTTATGTCTTTTATTGCTTGAAAAAATAATTACCTATTCCGCATGCATCCCGAGAAATGGGCCCGGAAGGCAACCCTATTGACCGTATAGACCACGAAAGAGATGGCGAGACGACATCGACAGCTACGTGAAAGAATGGCAGTAGGCTGCTGAATATGGATCAAAGGAAAAATAAAGGGGAGCCTTTGTCCATTAATGGTACATCGATAGTCTGAATAAAAAAAACCTTATGTTACGACTGGACTATGCAAATGTTGGTAGTAAAAATAATGAATGGCCAAATAAAATGGTAAGCGTTGTTGCTTATGAGCGTACTTAAAAAAAAATAGAAACTCATTAAAGAAACCGACCCTAAATCAATAACGACAAAGTTTTTAACTTCATAATTGAGTTCAAATGGAGCCATCGATGGCTGACGCCCAATAAGGTAAATTACAAACTTTCAGAACTTGACCTTCCAAGTTCAGCTCCCCATCTACCCCGCCCAGCCCGCACCCGCGCCCTACCCGCATTGCGGTAAAGCCGAAGGACGATTCAGTACTAACAGACCCATGTCAACAAAAAAATACCCTTTCGCGTACAATTCCAGATCTCATCTCGCCCAACAATGAGTCATCGACCCTTTACGGAGAATTACATTACTCCTCGTTTACAGTCGGCGCCCGCCCAGACAGCGAAAACTAATTTGGCTGCATAAAACACTGAGTGAAATAGCAAACAGCGGGACAATTGGCTATTTCGTGTCAGGGCTCGGGGGGTACCATTGTAATGAAATCGCTGTAAAAAGCATCAATAACGTCTCCGCCTTTGACATCGGTTGGTATTTGCGCGGAGGTCAAGGTGGTCCTAATGCGTTTATAGCTTAGCCTTGCGCACTTAATAGTCATCTTACGACGCCAAACGACCATCTCTCCTTAAAACCTAAGAATAAAAGTGAAATAAAATGTGCGTAAAAAAGAGATTAGCCGAGATTTCCTTTGGGATCTTTATAGTTTTGCTGAATGCTGCTATTTCTCTTCGTCTCTCAGTAAAATATCGTTAATTACTTTATATGACTGACATATGAAGTTTTTATTCTTCAAATACGCGTTACACGTCGCCGACACTACGTGCAGTGGCGGATTTACACATTTGCCGCCAGTAGACTAATTATATTTTGTCGCCCCTACCCATCCTTTTTCGGATCCTTAATGTGCAGCTTTTTCTGTGGCAAAGAAGTGGAAATAGTTACGTATCAGTCCGCCGTCCTGATTACTTTAAATAAAACCTGAGAGCGCTTGATTATGCCGGCCCTATTCAGGGTAGTGGTGGTGCGCCGAAGGGATGGGAAGGGAAATATTCGATATTGCCGCCCCCTAAAATGTGCCGCCCTAGGCTCCAGCCTACTCAGCCTGCTGGTTAATCCGCCACTGACTACGTGTAAATTAGGATAGAAATTATATATAATTATTATGTATGTTAGTTATAAGGTATTTATAATATGGGTCTCTGGCATTGTACAAAATTTGTAAGTACAATGCTATTGCCTGAAATAAAGGAATTTATTTATTATATATATATTAAATAATAGACTGTCGAACACAAATTACCATAGGACTTGAAATTTTAGAAAATTCGTAAAATTATAGAAAGAATAATATTTATATAATGTTAGTTTGTTTTGTGGCCTTGTGGCGTGTGTGTAAGTGGCCAACACTAGTGTCAGATTTTTCAAGCTGCCTAAAGGCATCTGACATAGCTTGACGACTGTCATACAATGATAACAGCCGGGACCAACGGCTTATACGTGCCTTCCGAAGCACGGAGGAGCTCGAGAATTTTGTATGCCACTTGTGGTCACCCATCCAAGTGCGGATCACGCCCGGCGTCGCTTTACTTGCGAAAGCGCTATTATTTATTCAATCTTTCTACAGTAAACATGTTATGTTACATGCCTACAGATTATAGCATATTAAGAGTCCAAAATTTATTAATACATATTAAAATAGCTCTCATCCAGTGAAATCAGTGAAATACTCTGATTAAATATTTACGCCACTATAAAAAAGTGGTAGAAAAATGATTAAGGAAATAAATATAAAGCAATTAACTATAATTTATTTAACTGATGCGGTTTTAAATCATTCTTGTCGGCGGATGCGGACTTGGAGCGTCGATTTGGCATATTTTACCAAATGTACGTAGAATGTCGAAGGCCAGCAGTAAAATATCTAACCGTGCGATCGTAATTCGTAAACGGAGCGTGATACATTACACATTACTGAAGAATAATGCTGGGCTGAGAAGTGTCGACGCGCGCGATCTACGCTCTCCCAAGCCATTCAAATAGTGAATGCACCTATTCTTTACAGAATAAGTGCCAGCTAAAGAGATTCTCGACATTTTTCCTCGAGGCTAGGCTCAGTGAGTCACCGATGTCCTTCACCTTTCCACGGTCATACCGCTCGACATCCGCATTGAGATTTTTTCGAAAAGACTGGGCTTTATTCACTTCACACTTTAATTCATTCATCGTATTGACGTAAGTGACGTAACCCAGTAAGGCTGCGATTAAGGTATTTTAGAATACGATCACTCGCATAGTATAGCAGCGTAAAAACCACAACATGAGTTGCACCAAAATGAGTCACATCTTTTACTCTAAAGCTCATGTAAAACAAGTTTGTTTGCTAGGCAAATTAAAAAATAACCCCGTCGATACCATCTAGGGATAAGTGGCAGAACTACATAATATTGTAACCGATTTTAAGTGGAATTGCTATCCGTAGCGCCATCTATTATTTGCCAGGTAAATTACAAACCCCTACTTCGAAGCGTAAACACCCAATATAACTTTTGGAATCATTTTTTACAGTTAACACCGAAAATATAGCACTTACTCATCCCATAGGTACATAGCTAGGTAAAAATAAAGAACCAATAATGATGAAATCAGTGTTGACAAAAATATTCAAGGCCGAAAACCCTCAATCAAAAGGTTTCATGGTCAATAAAAGATAAACAAATTGTAGAATGTCGTAGGTCGAAGTTAGCATCGCATGTTTCCATTTTAATTTGTGCATAAACTACAATTGAGTTTATTCACACCGGCCTTGGTAAATTACTCCTGCCTGTTTTCTTTGACAAATTAAATCATAATTTTACTGAAGCCCACGTTATTTCGTGTTTTTTATTTACAGCTGTGAGTTTAACATCGAACATTGAGACAAAATGGTAATTGGCTCTATATGACATATTTTATGTGTTTACATGCAAATTAGTACTTGTACTTACTTTAGGAAAAATATATTTTTAAAACAAAGGGGTCAGAAATTGTCAGAATCAGTAGATCGCGAATGTGATTGAGTGACATGACAGCTAACTTGAAAAACGGAGCTGGAAGATGGCGTTACATATTAGAAATAAATTAATTTACATATAATATATGCCGTTTGCCCACCAATAGCACAATAACTATGTATACGAGTAGATTAAAATAAATATAAAAACTAAGTATAAATATAAGTAAAAGTTTTAATGATATATTTTAACTAGCTGGTGCCCGCGACTTCGTCTGCGCAGTTTCTTTATAAGTTGTAGCCTAGTGTTATTCTGATGTATAAAGCTATATTATTGTAAAGTTTTATTTAGTAGTTTTTACGTGAAAGAGAAACATCCATCCATACTTACAAACTTTCGAGTTTATTTAGTAGGAAGTAGGATATTCAATTTAGTGCCAAATGCTGTGATTTTCAAGACAAAGGCGGAATAAACCTAATAAAGAGGGTTGTCACGTAACGTCAAGTTCATTAGGCTAATTGAGCCAGGCCATTCCTCCAACAGCGACGAACACCAGCTCTGCACTTGATGTTTACATGGACTGTAACAGATCATTTTTGTTTGGTTAACTCTGTTTGTTTGCTACGTGAAATTAAAAACGTCGAAAATTCCGTGCGAAACAATTAACCGTCTGACGAGAAAAAAACGCAGCGAAAATAAAAAGTTGCGTTTGAAGCCGAAACGGTAATTAACAACTTTGAAATTGTGAAATTGTGAAAAATAAACACGTAGGTAAGGCACATATTGCCCTGGAATGTTTTATTTTATACTGTCTAATATTATATTTGTCACGTTTGATCGAAATGTGATTGCAACGTGTGTATGTATATTTGTTTGTGTATTGTTTTGCAAGGCGTGCATAACAACAACATTCGAAAGTGTGTCAAGATTGCAATAGCATCGTGCAGCCAACACGATGCACAAAGCGGGAAATGCAACATCAAAACCATTACGCTAAGTAGGTCTTCCGTGAAAATTCTGACGGAGTAGCGCAAAAAATAAGAACTGGGAAGGGTTTGATGATGATGATGAGTATTGGGTCTATTTGATAAGCTATTTTTAATACTATTACCACTTCTGCGACAACATACACTTAATCTTCCTCTTAAGAGTAAAAAACTAGTTTATCCCAGTTAATCATCATTTCAGTAAGTGGAATTAAAGCAAATTTTCAATTAAACTCTGACAGACCGTTGTGGTGGATAATAAAAATGCAAATATCGACCAGATATTATTGTCTAGTGTCTACCCAAGCGGGAGCCACCCATTCTATTCGCGCGTTTGAAGGGGGCCGGCCACCGATATATATTTTGGACGTCCGTTTTGGTTTCATTGTTTAACGCTGTGCAACCCTAAGCCTCAACGAGGATTATGTTAAATTCACCCCAGCAAGGAAAGTAGTAAAAAGATATTTAGCAAAATTATGGTTATTTATTTTAGGTGCCTGTAATTTGTTCGTTCATTACGTGCAAAATTTCATGACAATGAATTTCATTTGCATGCAATTTACATCTCAGACTGACGTTAATAGAATGAGCACACATAAAGTTTGTCCTTCGCATAATTGACAATCATTGTAAATACTTAAATGGGAGATAGCATTGTCCACGATTGATTTATTTATCAGGGTGCCCGTTAGTGATAAAGCAATTTAGATATGTTGCAAGCCAGCCCTGGCTAGAACTTGTTCGTATTGGTGGTAGAGTCACGATGACGTCAGTTGGCTACATAAATACAAACTGAAGCTTAGCAGCAAAACAAATACGCGTCATTTGCTAATACTTCAAGAGTAAGGTTTTAGTGGTATGCCGCGTGAATATAACAAACCGGTCCGATGTTTATTCGTGTTCTGACCCCAAAGACTTCGTGCCGGACATCGCTCCAGCTACACGGTATAGCACGCAAACGAATTACACGAGCGGGTGAATGTTCTTTTGCAACCACGGTACAAATTTCGTGACATTCAAACAGAGGTTATGCAAGCGTTGTAATTTAATAAGCCGAGTCGTAATGAAATCACTCTCAATAATCTCGCTGGGGTAAATTGCTTGTCTCTCAAAAGCTATATCTGATGTCAGTCACGATTCTATCAATGTCCTATTACCTAGACCTGGAGATAACAATGTTTAGGAGGTAGACGAGAAACGACAAAATTGGCGGTAATGACTGTTTGTTTCATATTGGCGGTTACTGTTATTATAGCCTGAGCACCACAGACAGTACAGACACTGTGCTGAGCAGTAACACTGGTTTCATGTTGTTAGTTACAGTGTTAAGAAATCCAATCATACATACAATAAAACAGAAGAGTAACTAAACACAAAAAATATTTTTTTTAAATCGTCTGTCTTTATGTTCCGCTAATCTCCGAAAGTACCGGACGGATTTGGCGTCAATAGATTAAGCTCAGCTCGGAACTACATAGTTATAGGCTTTGTTTCATTAAAATCGGATGTTAGGAAAATAGTAATCGTTATTTAAAGATATTTTAAATACGCCGCTCACTCGCAAGTTGGTCAATTCCAAAAGATGCGTGCAGTAAAAGTAACTCTGTATGTTACCTCTTTACGCTTCAACCAGAAATTTTGAATTGATATAAGTTATAGGATACATTTTATCCCACAAATCATCCATTAAGAGAATAAAAAGGGCAGAGGAACATTGTATGGGAAATCCCATTTTGCCAAACAAAAGTACTTTATTACAAAGTACTAAATTAACACAGACGAAGTCGCGGGTAACAGCTAGTTTTAAATAAAACGCCGCATTACTGAAATGAGAAGAGGCACTTTACAAGAATCCAGTATGTAACAAAGTCCATTACATGTAATCCTTATCCTTTCAAAGGTTCAGCAGATGCAGACGAGGTCTCGTCACCGTGGACAATGATTGATGGCACTTGCCTGGGGCGAATACTCCACGATAAACCTTTGTACGTGGCAAGGTATAACTTGTGAAGTAGGTAAGCTGATACAGACACGGTTATTATTCTCCATAAAGGTAATGAATGGTGAATTTAATATGTGTAATGGAGACGCTATTATTGTACAGACAACACAAAGTATTGCACGCGAGATATCGCTTTAAAAGGGCGATTTAAAACTTGCGGGAGAAATATCATATATATTGCAGGTAATTTAAGAACAAATGGATAACAAAAGTTAGAAAATACGACGATGGAATACCCTATCCTCAAATTATAATATAAACAGGTAAGTAATTTAAATTATTAATTTTTTTAAGACTAGCTTTTATATTAACTTGTCAAAACGAATTAAACAAGCCCAAACTCGATGGGGTTGCGTTTAACACTTGCGTCATTTTATTACAGGTCCCTATGGCCACCTGCCGGGTCCATCATCAGATCAGCCCCATATCGTAGTATTGCATCGTCACGCGATATACGTATGCGTGCAAAATTTCAGCTCAATCGGAAACCAAGAAGTGAGTCAAATGTAACTTGCAAGATTTAATTACAGACACAGACAACGGGACAAGTGACACTAAATAAAAGCTTGTAATAGCTAGTTCTGTCAACACTTACCTTCAAGTATGATCCAAAATATTTGGTGACATAGGGGCTGTCGCATTGCGACAGCACCATAATCTCCTGTTGGATGTCCTCGATCTCATCTTCGGCTTCCTCGAGGTCGATGATCTTGATGGCGACCACCTGTTGCGTCCTGTTGTCGACGCCTTTGAACACCTCGCCGAAGGAGCCCTTGCCGATCTTCTCCTGTTTCGTGAAGATCAGCTCGGGGTCGACCTTCTGGAAACAGAAGAAAAAACGCTCTAGTTAAAAAGAACAAACGAGATGACTTCTACCTCGGGACTGTATTTTATCGTTATGTTAAACCGTTTTTTAATCAATAGTTATTTTTATTATTACCTACTATGAATTGATATATTTCTTATCAGAATTAAATGACTTTTGACTTTTTATTAATAAGTAATATTAGTTTATGTCGTTTTATTACAAACAATTACCTAACAGCTTCATCAACAGATCTGGGATACGTAAAAAATTATAATATTTATTTTATACCTTTTTTTTAAATTATTTTTTATATTTTTGGAAATCTTTGGGAGAGGCCTATGTCCAGCAGTAGACGTTGTGCGGCTGAAATGATGATGATGATGACGACTTTATACCTAGCTGGTGCCCGCAAATTCGTTCGCATTTAATCTTTTTTTTCACTCATTTATTTTTCTCAAATTTATTTAATGTGCAGACTTTATTATATGTACCTATTTTTGTCCATTTTATGGTAATAATTTATAGCTGCAGAGGGCGGGAAGTTAGGCATTACCGGACGAGTAATTTATTTTCAATGACGAGTTACGAGTCCGGCTATCCCATTCCCGCCGAGGCATGTATACCTAGTGCATTTCCAATTATTATAATTTATTATAATCAGCTTCTGTTTTTATGAACAGAACTGTCATTTGTAACGTCAATGTCACAGTCTTGTCTTTCTGAATACACTTCCATTTTGTCTTTTGATTTGAGCAGCGACCAAGTATGAATTTTTATACTTACATTCCTAGCCTAGGGTTATATATAACGTAATGCATTAGCCAAAAATTGCGAACTTCGTGTCTTCTTTTCACTACAATAACATGTGTCTACGTTTCCGAGCATGTTTTGAGAAAAGTAAATATATAACATAACTAAGTTGTTTATTTTTACGCAAATAGGCGGTGCAAAACGTTGATTGATTATTCATAGCGGGACATAAAATATTCATACACACGAGTGGGCTCGGTAATTGACGTTTTATATTGCAGCGAAATCTTTACTTAGATACTAAAAATTGTCTCGACACTTTTTTTGCGGCCGCCGTATTTGCAATGCGACAAAATCAATGTGAAAGTGCGCATATTGTCAATTATAACAATTTTTTTAAGCTATTTGTATGATATTTGTAAGTAGAAATCGTGAAACAACTAAGTGCAATTGAATGTCACCATTATAATTAAATATTAAGTCTCTCAGGTTTTCAAATTGATATTATCTACTAGTAATTTAATGGAAAAAGAAAACAGTTAAGTGAGTACCTAATATTTTCTATAACAGGTATCTAAAAATATGACGTATGCTTGATACAAAAAAAAAATACTTTTTTATCGCAAGAATTTTATCTAAAGTTGTTACGGAATTATTAAAATAAACAGATTAGTATGGATTAGTCGTCCGTGAATATCCCTACATATCACATTTCCTGTCCACGCAAAATTATACATGACATAGCATTGTATTACCGGATTACCACGAAAACAATGTGATATACTTACCTATAACAGGTATTTAGGAAAAAAAATATGTACTTGTTATCTGTAAATGTACATATTTTATTTCCTAAAAAGCAATTAATAGGTACAAATGGAAAGCAGATTGGTTACGTTGGATGTCTTGGTAAGGTTAAGTAAAGAGGCCAAAATTGCATCTATACTTCGAAAAATTCAAAAGAATTGATAGTACGTAGGTCAATCAATGCACAATAATTAACTTCTCAAAGAAGTAAAAATCCAACACCGAAATTAACTACTTACATTTACATCTACCCTTATTATTGAACCCAGAAATATTAGTAGATACCGAATCAAAAACTAATGCAGAAAAAACATGTAAACATACTTAATACTGGCAAAAATATATATTGTTGCTAGATGTATAATGTATCCCGAACCGCTATTTGACGTGGATCCGCGACCCCCGGCATTTAGCTGACATTGCGGCAAGAGTCAAGGCTCCGCACGGCCGAGACTCGAGATGCAGTCAGCGTTTACGTGAAGTATTTACCTAAACAACGCGACTTCGAATGTACGTGCTCAACATTTACCACCGTTTGAGCACTTAACGCCACTAATAAAAGAACAATGAAAAGCGCATGGGCTTTATTGATACACTAGCCAAAGCCCGCGACTGTTCGCGTGGAAATCATGTCTCTGGAAAATGCTCATCAGGCTGAGTAAGTTTTGCTAAGGCGTCATTTCTATATTTCTTATTAGATTAGCTGGATCATTATGGTTCTGCACCAGGTGTTCAATTTTCCAGAATTAAATTATACTCCCTATGTTGCCCAGGCTTAACTGCTATATAACAAAAGTTTCATTGGAATCCGTTGAGTATTTTCGAAGATTAGCGTGTAAAACAGACAGACTTTTTTTAATTCTTACTCTTACTATATCTCGGTCGCCCCAAATATATTTTTTTGGATATATATTTAATGTACAGACCCTTTTGTTTCACTGTTTTATTATTGTATAGATGTACATTCTCATCAATCTCTTTTGAGGTCTCTATAAATAATACTCGTATATCACGTGACATATGACCTGGAAAAAGGCAAAAGGTTGCGTTCGACCTCTGCAAAAAATATTAATAAACTTGTTCTGCGATTGGTCGACCAATCCGTAGGAGTTTCAAAGATATTTCCAGTCGATGTAAGAGAAGTTGTTTCGATATTTTTTTAAACAAAATATTGTTTGATTTACAAGAGCAAAATCTAATTTAAAGAATTAAAAATTCCTTATTCCGGAATTCAAGCCAAAATCGATGTCCCGTAGTATGCAGAATACAAAGATATATAGGAAAAAGAAAAGTCTAAAAAAGAGTCCTTGTATGATGTTTCACATATATTTTTTCCGCCATTTTTTGGCCAGCTATAAATGAGAAGTCTACTTCACAAAATAACCATTAGACGAGAGGTGAGAGTTGTAAGCGCCTTAAAAGAAACGATACCTTATATTACAGATTGAATATTCCAAGAGATTATTTCCGATATTGTGAATGAAGTAGAGGGTGTGTGGGCGGACTTAGAAGGTGGCTCAATTTTCAATGCAAATCATTTTAAGATATTTCGAAACATGAATGAATACTAAACAGCTCTGTATTTCGGTGATATGGGGAATTTAATTTCAAAATGGCAACATTAATACCAAAGGCTTACATTGCCGATTCAATTTCAGTTATGTTAGTCTCGTACAAATAAATTAATTCAGTTATTTCTGCACAGTTCATCTAAATTCTAATTCATCGGTCCTATTCTTATTCCTCTTGGTTCCTCGTTTTCTAGTTTGTTATTTTTTCAGTAGGTAAGTGAATATTTGCTACTTCGAAGAAATTTGAGAACAAATTGAATTTTAAAATACACTTACTAAAAACATTGGTAAAAATCTAGATGTAGGTACCTAATTTGAATGTAGATTTAAAAGATTTGAGAAAAGCGTCATAGTTTCCGTAGCACGCACGTGGATTGTTTTATCCGGGTAGAGCTGGCTCGAGACATAGTTGGAAGGCGTGCTTACACTGCAAATAAGACCCAAAGCCCGCGCGCATATTGAGACGTAAATCTTTTCATATTTTTAATCTACTTCCAAAGTGGGTTACTTTTTCTGCAAGCGCTGAATAACAGGGGAAATCTAAAAGGAGCTCAGGCACTTATATTTTTTCTATTCTCTATGAAAGACACAAAAGCACGAAATGGCAAAAAATATAAATAGATATCTAGTTAGGGTTCCGTAGCCAAATGGCAAAACGGAACCCTTATAGATTCGTCATGTCTGTCTGTCTGTCTGTCCGTCCGTATGTCACAGCCACTTTTTTCCGAAACTATAAGACCTATACTGTTGAAACTTGGTAAATAAATGTATTGTGTGAACCGCATTAAGGTTTTGACACAAAAATAGAAAAACAACAGTAAAATTTGGGGGTTCCCCATACTTAGAACTCAAACTCAAAAAAATATTTTTCATCAAACCCGTACGTGTGGGGTATCTATGGATAGGTCTTCAAAAATGATATTGAGGTTTCTAATAGCATTTTTTTCTAAACCGAAAACTTTGCGCGAGAGACACTTCCAAAGTGGAAAAAAGTGTGTCCCCCCCCCCCGTAACTTCTAAAGTAAGAGAATGATAAAACTAAAAAAAATATATGATGTTCATTACCGTGAAATCTACCAGCGAAAATTGGTTTGAACGAGATCTAGTAAGTAGTTTTTTTTTAATACGTCATCATCATAAACGGCAATTTACCTTTCATTCAATCAACTCAAATATAAAAATTAAAAAAAACATACTACCAGACTTTTATATTATGTTATTTGCTACTACGGAACCCTTCATGGGCGAGTCCGACTCGCACTTGGCCGCTTATTTATCTTATCCAGAAACAGATTATTACATTAATTATTTAATTACAAAAAATACGAAGATTTACAAATAAAGATATGCAGAACAGATGCCAATCGCAATATAATCAGATTTGAGAGGTAACATCATTATTCTCCGTTAGAATTCGGCGTATAAGCGGCGGGGGTGATAAAGCGAAGGGCTCACCGCGGCGCTAACAAAATGGCTTATTGAGTTTCTGGGCCAATTTCACACGCAACGCCTTCAGATAATTTGTATTTTAATATAAAAGGCGCGATGTTTTCCATATGGCGGTGTTCAGTATGAAGCTATTAGATCGGGTTACATAGTAGATTGGAATAATCAAAAGCGGTGCTGTTGTTAGTTGACACTGTTGACACCGCAAACACTAAACACTTGGTACCAAGCATATTATGCATATCGCCTAGCCAGCAATAGTTACTCAGTCACAAATGCGAAAATCTAACATTATGGGTCAAGCTACAGGTACCTACGCCATAATGACACAAATGTAAAATATAATTTGTAAATTCCACGGGCAAGATTTGAGAAAAGATATGTAACGCTGATTTATGATCATACATAATACATTTAATCTAGGTACATAATATATAGAATGCTTAGTATTGGAGGATCTTTTCAGAAAAGCACAATTTCACAGTCGACTGAAGGCCGACTCGAACACGAAAGCTTTGAAAGGTCACTGGGCTATTTATAATCCAGCACATTCGTAGTCCTTAGTTAGATGCCATAGTAAAATGTTGTGACAAAATACAAATCTAAATATAACCCTGCTGACAAGTAAATACTATTTATTAGTCAGAGGTGACGGGATTTTGGGAGTCTATATGACCTCTATTTACGTTAGACGGAAACAAGCAAAGTACTTCTGTACACTGATCAAAGAAATATAAGAATTAATAAAACTGGCAACTCATCAAAACTTTTCTATTAATAAGGAAGAAACCTTTTTAACGATTAGATTTATGCGAAAAGTTACGTATCAAATTAAAAGTCTCTTTATCTTAATGTAAACTTCGGAAAACAGATAGGTACTTCATAACTTTTTAATTAATGAGTACTTACGAGAATGAATGTGTGCCCAGTTCTTATTAAATAACATAGGTAATAACGTACACAGTACAAACTACGATTAAAAAAAATAGTATTACGCCTTACAAACTATTTTATGACTTCTCCTAGGGCTAGAAAAACATACTACATACTTGTTCTTATCTGTTAATACGAATCGAACTGGGCAAATTATTGGTATCCTATTATTATACCTAGATCAATTACAATGTGTCAGTTTTTTGCTGCCTTTGAAGCACCAGCAACTCATTAAAAACCAATAACTGTAACATATACTTTAAGTTGTATGTCAATTAATATAAATAATATACGATATGAATCAAAACAACATGATTTACGGCAGTTGGACTCAGCAATGCGTTAATTTTGTATATTTATGACATTAGTAGGAGATCCATAACTAGTCTCTCTGCCTACCCCGACTTAGCGCGTGAATTCTCTTTTAAGATGGAGAGCCTTGTTTAATAAGACTTAAAACAAATGTTCAGGCGCTATTTGCGAATCACAGTTATTTTTTACAAACATAATCTATCACGCTATCAAACAATAATCAGATTTATTTAAACGTAATTTACATAAAAATTAATCCGTTAATCCGTTTACCTACCTATATTTCAAAGCACAATATTGTTTTTTATCAAAATGTACTCTTTTATTGTTATTGTATTGCATGGTATAGGTAAATAGTTATGATACAAGAAAAAAACAATCAGGCCGACGAGTCGCAATTAGAATAATGCAATGTAGAAAAAAGTACAAACATTAAGCGAACGTGATGACTTTTCGTTTGTAATGGAATGGAAGGCAATTAAAAGCCTTTGTTTCGTTAAACGCGTTACCAGTACTCGATTAAGTAGAACATTACATGTTGTATACCTTCACTCCGTTTTCACTTTTCTCAATACGCCTTTCATGTATGAAATTAAAATAATGTCTATACTTGTTTATTATAATGAACTGCCTAGGCAATTGATGAATACCTACACCTGTCTGGAGATTGCACCTAAGCAAATCGGCTTCGGTAAAGGGACGAGGAACACGTGAGCAAATATATTCTCATTTGGAGACAACTCATAGAAAAGTCAAGAGAATGTAACGTCATTTTACATCGGCTTGTAGTCTAACTAGCAAAGCATTCGACACAGTTATTAGGTCCAAACTGTTAAACGTTATGTAAGAAATGGTATACCTAAATAATTTATTAGGTACTTAGTCACTTTATGAGAAGGGCTAAGCTTGTGTGCGAATCGATGGGGTTGAATCGGAGAATTTTAAGAAGCAGGCTGGCGACACTGGCGTCCAAAAGAGATGAATTCTTTCACCACTCATGTTCAACATACACACAGAATATATCATACGGATTGTCCTCAAAAGATGGGATGTCTGTTGCACATCTGAAGAAGACATAAAGAACTTTTTCCTCTCTTAGAATCAATCAGCCTAATTTTGGACTCACAATCAACCGTGAAAAGACCAAAGTAATGATAGTGGATCATAAAATTAAACACAGGCCAGAAATCTAATTGCTAACGTTGCTAATTTAATTGCTAAGTGGTTAAAAATTACATTTATCTTGGATGAAATAAAGAGACGCTGCAATGCGACGAGATCAGTCGTCGTGTTCACGAGAATTTGAAAGGTTCGCAATATTACCAAAATCACCTCTTATATACTGCTTAGTCTTTTCAACCTTCTTATGCGATTATTAAGCTGAAACATAGACTGAATGAGGGGAGGAAAATCGATGCCTAAGAAATGTGGTGCTGGCGACTACTTCTCCTTCTAAGAATATGTTATACAGCCCACCGCACTAACGTTTCCATATTGAAGGAATTGAAAATTAAGAAAAGGCTCTCGTCGATTGTGCATTTACAATTAAGAATCCTTAAATTCTTCGGCCATGGCCGCAGAGAAAACTATGGAGCGTTTGGTGATTCAGGGTCGAATTGAAGCAAGCGTTCACGTGGTCGGTTCGCAACGAGGTGGTTAGATCTTTTCAGATGCTGCTGTTACACAGTGCCCAAGGAATGCTCTAAAAAGCCGCAGACAAAGATATCCAGAGAAAAATCGCAAGAGCAGCGGCCATGGACGAACAACCCAATCCATAATCACGACCACTTTGTCAAGCAGTGTACGACTATGAAGAAGAATCTGGATTTTAATAATATAATTTTTCGAAACTAAGGATTTCACCTCCAAACTGCACAACCGCTTTTAATAAAATTTATATGGACCACCTCGGAAGTATACCCTTTCAAAGAAAAAAATAATTTTCCTAATCAGTCCAGGCAGTTTTCGAATAATCGGTGAACATACATAATCTCCTCTTTTTTTGGAAGTCGGTTAAAAATACTATGTAAATCGATTACAAATCTTATCTTAGTGACGTCACTCTGATATATTTACCATCAGATTATCGGCGATTTTGTATCGGTAATATTTGCTTTTGCATGACTCAAAACGTTATTTATTACTATTTTCAGAAGCCAGATTTTAAGTTTAAATCGTCCTATAAGCAAACAAGACTACCTACGTGACGACAGGTTTTTATATGAGACGAAGCTATTTGTCACATAACAGTATTAAGTTGAGTCGCCTCCGCCGTGTACCGGTAAAGAGAACAACCTCGGTTACGACTACATTTGCTATTCATTAGATACTACCCTATATAGGAAACCGACTAGCCATAAACGGACTATCGGCATGCGCTCGGCCAACACACGATTTTTATAGAACCTTCGTAAGAGTTACGTAAATAATAAACGTAAGTAAACATTTGTTCTGGATAGGGAGCAGAACTACGGGGTAATTCGGCACATACATTATTCTACAGACGAAGACTAAAATAATAATAGGAAAGTGAATAACAGGCCAAAAAGATCCAAGTTCGAGTCATGCAATATGATTTACGACAAAAAAATAATTGTGAAAAAAAAGTTTTCCTCCAGGCTTGTATTGTTAGGCCTTAGTACTTAAGACGAATGCAATAATATAAGCCTATACTCGATGGGGTTTCGTCGTTCCATTACAGAGGTTCCATGGCCACCCGCGGCTCTATCAATCAGATTAGCTCCATGTCATCATAATTTTGCATTGTCACGTGATATACCCAATTGCGTGCAAAATTTCAGCTCAATCGGAAACCGGGATGTAGGTAAATTTAACTGGTAAGATTTGATTACAAACTGACAACGGAACAGGTGAAACTAAACAAGTAATAATTATTATAGAAATATATTTTTAAAACAAGCTTTTATCTTTAACAAAGTACTCCTCAAGACGAATCAATCAAGCCCAAACTCGGTAGGGTTATATTCTTTTATGACCACCTTTCAGCTCCATCATCAAATCAGCTTCATGTTATCATAATACTGCATTGCAGACACCGGGAAGTGGATCATATTTAACTAACAAGATTTGATTGCTAAACTAAATCAAACCGTGTAATAGAGCATCGGTTGGCTTTATGAAAATATTGCGGCTATCGATAGAGATTAAATCAATGGCGATATAATCGCAGGAGCCGCGTGCCTTCCTCGGGTAATAGAGAAACGTTCGTTCGTGTCGTGTGACTACTGTCGACAGTTTGCTATAGCTATCGCTAGAGTCTATGCAATGTAGTATGGTGCACATAGTATGGTGCATGCGCGACCGACATCGGACACGCATTGCGAGAGAGACGCGGAAATAAATCGCAGATACGACACGCCGAGCGCACGCACACGCGCATGCCCCCAGGATGTGAAACTACTGAATTCTACCTTGCACCCGCGACGGTAATTACTACAACTCTATGTAATTTCTTAGTAATTTCCTCTTTCTTGGGTATGTGTACACAGCAGCGTGACAAACCTTTTTTTGTTTCGGATACGTTTCAATCATTTTCACCTGCATTCATAGTTGCCGTGTAAAGTGCGAACGTGTTATGCACGCACATTTACTTTTTATATTAGCGATATAATTTATCACTGTCACGATTTCAATTATAATTAGACGACAAAGGTGTGCTTGAATGAAATGACTTTTCCAACTTCGTAATGACATGTTCTTTGTGCTTTCTATTATAATATTTAAACGCATAACTATAACTTG
Source organism: Acrobasis consociella (assembly GCA_963555685.1). Taxonomy (NCBI): domain Eukaryota; kingdom Metazoa; phylum Arthropoda; class Insecta; order Lepidoptera; family Pyralidae; genus Acrobasis; species Acrobasis consociella. The sequence continues at coordinate 6,448,756 of OY743106.1, forward strand.
CTTAAGTAGTAACTAAAGAAGCATATTCAAAGGACTGGCAGGCAAAAGCGCAAGACAGAGAGAAATGGAGAACCGAGAGGGAGGCCTTTGCCCAACAATGGGATCTAGTAGGCTATAAATAATAAGTAGCAACTCTAATTAAACTTACATTAGCTGCAACGTTTCTATTGTACGAAGGTCGAGCAGGAGCTGGTCTTGCAGGTTGTGGCGGTACTTTTATTTGCCTCCTGTCGAATGAAGACACATGATTACCAGACCAGCCCCACCGACCTGGTCCATTGCTCCCGTGGGGCAAGGAGTACGAAGACTGAGGCCTTAAGTGTCTGGCGTTTGGTGGCCCGATTAATGCGGGACCGCCAGGGCCCACTGCGGGCATGGGCCCATTAGGACCCTGCACGTAATCCTGCACGTAATGGTAATGGGGCGGGTTAGAGACCGCAGCTCCCCACATTATACGAAACACTTGTATCACTCACTGGCACAACACAATTCACAGATCACCTCATCACCGCGAATGCGCATAACCACTGATCGACATTCCATTAGTCTTCCTAGTCTTATCGCGCGCGATAATTAAAAACTGATCGTTTTTATATTATTCACCGCTTTTTTGATAACAAAAACAATTCTAATCAGCTACCAGTTGGCAGCGAGCGAACCAGGCCACTACTCGCGATGGAAAGACAGCTTGAAAACATGAACGCCTCGAAAGCAGCCGTCACCGGACGCAACCGAGACGCGTAAAGAATTAATTTCAGTTTGATAGACAATTGTTTGGACAAAAAAGGTCGCGAATGAGTCGTGTCATTTAGACTACTAACTACTATGATATTAATACCCAATTACATTTGCATATTTCGGCGAACAAAACTTAGAACAATATAATTGACAACCATATGGCCAGTTCTATGACGACCTTCGTAGTTTGAGAGGAGAAAACCTTGAGATAATCTCAGCTCAGTTTAAAGAGATAGGTTATAACAACAGCAGATAACAATCGTAATGACTGAATGTACAAATTACTAATAGTAAACATTAGCAAAGACAACAGAGAGCACATGCAAAAGTTCACATCACTGAATAAGAACATCCAATGGTAACTTTGTCTTATGAAACGCGGAGCTGGTCAAACGTTCGTGGACAGTTTTCCACTCCAGCAATTCTAGAGAAATCGCTTTTCCGATACTAGTCCATCGTGATGGACGGCGTGTAAGTACCGACGCATTTGAATGTACACTGGTTGCGTGTTGCGAGTGGTTGCCGATCGTTCCACGCCGACCGCCCTGGCGATTGCATTATGATTTTTTCGCAAGGGACTTCGGGGGAGAGGTTGGTGTGAGGGAGGCAGTGGCGGCAGCGGAGCGTGCAGCAGTCGCTGCCAGCTCGGAGCAACGCAGCGAAACTCGCGCGCACTACCAGCGGTGCATATTCATAGCACAACTCATTCGCATTGCCATCTCGCTGTGATCTATGTTATTCAAATGCAGGCAAAAGCCGTGACGCTATCATTCCACATAACGGCATATAGGCGAAGGTGAAGCTGTGGCAGTTTACATTTGACGTTTACATTGTTTATAGTAAACAGTGAAAGTATATTTATTACATTGCATTTATGTAAGGGATGAATTTTCTGAACGATAGGACATAGACAAGAACAAAATAAATTGATAAAGGAATAGATAAATTACAATTAAGGCGTAATTAAGTAAAACTTTAAAGCGAGTTTAAAATTTATGAGCAGTATCAATAACTGTCACGAAGGCACAAAATAAAATCTTATTGAGAACGCTATAGCCAATCTGTCAAAAGAACGTTCCAGTTAGCGAACGCGAAAGTCAGCAAGACAAAGGCGTTACAAAACTTTCGTTACTTTGCGACGGCGAACGTCTGAGTTTGGACACACAATAGAAGACATTAGTATTCTGTAAACGGCATCCACAGCAATGGAAGCAGGGTTGACGGTCCCGAGGAGTCACCGCCCGCGTGCCGTGCGCTGAATACGATCCCTTCTGAACTAGAAGAATGCCATGTGCCGAGCGGTCACACCAGTCACTATGTCCACCCATCGCCATAAACAGGCGACATTGGGCAATGTAGCCCACATTCATTTGGCTCTGGGACCGTTAGATCCTTTTGTAGAAATAATACGCCCTTTCAAGGAAAACTGCCTGGGAATAAATATATAGGTAAAACAAAGTTATTTCGAGAAAATTCGGATACGAGCATTCATAAATACGCAACAGGTGCTCTCTATACTTCACTTCACTTAGGAATTCAACGTAATATGCCTAGTTGTCTTTTGTTCCGCATTCTAAACGATATACGCGAAAGACGCCTGGAACGTATGATGGAGAAACTGGTTATAAAAACGTGTCAATTATTCAAGACTGGTCTAATTTTCATAGCCGAATAGTTATTACTACGTTACGCGTTTTAGTTATTTTAATACACAGCGATTGACTACACTATGTGCCTAATAAAAGTATTAATTCTGTGACTACACATTAAACGTTTTAAAGAATGAATTTCCCGTTACTTGCACTCTTACGGCATAGAGTCCCTGTTGCAATGAAAGGATTGCGAGGTGAAAAAAGAAACAGAGCTATCCAACCGACGGACGGCAATGCCTACGCGTGACTAAAATCGAAGACGAACCAAGACAGACAATATGTGTTGAAGAATGGGGACAGAACAACAACATTAGAAACAATGATAGGGTTTTTGAAGAAAAATAACTTCCAAATAGAAAAGCATTCTTCAGCACTTCGACAGTTGTCATTCGAATACATAAATAGAATCTTAAAATGCTAACTACCTATGTTAAACAGGCAACATTGATGGATGTGTAGGTGGAAACGAATGAAATCATCTAAACCGTAGGATAGTCTCAGTTCAAACAAGTTAGTGATAAGCCGCGTTATCAACTTATCATGATGCATCACATTCCATTCTTCGTTTGACGCTGTTCCGCAAAAATAAAACGTGTTTAATATCACAAGGTTACTATAGAAAAACAGTATTGAATACTATTGAAGTAAGTATTGTATTGTAGGTATAAGTATTGTTATTATTATTTTCTACGCTTATATTGATAATAGTTAAAGTTATGATGACACATGTTTATTTCCTGAAGAAATTTTTGTTATTGCTCGATAACTATCGTAAGAGAACGAATCATGACTATAATATATCTTGTTTCTAGCTGTGGATGATTGTAACCTTGTCTAGTTAGCGACAACGTTCTAAACTCTGGTCGGAAATGTTTTGGAACATTTGAACATAAATCGTTTAGCGCCAGCGCATTGGTGCACCTACCAGAATTTATTGCCATGATTTAGTTTTATCTGTTCACGGAATTAGAGACTATTCCATTCGCAGCCAGTATTATGTTTGCAGTATGTACATATTATCTGAATTCATTAATTATAACCAGATTGCTATTTTGTAATTGCTTTGTACATTTAACCAGAATATACTGTCACGCTTTTTAATCAAAATGGTTAGTAAGTTAACTAGGTGGATACCATTGGACAGGATACGTTAATGTTAATCGGTTCAAATGATAGACCATCCATCGCATTTCAACAATGAAACACCATATACCAAACAAGTAGGAAGTGTAAACTGTCCTAGTTACCCGACAGTTCGCACCTGCGCTATCGCGGCCCGAGAGATGTGGTGTGGCACCAAGGTACAAAACAACCCATTTGCGTCACATAGGAAACGCATTAAGCCAACCGTCGAAGCCATAAGAGTGCAATATCCGACCGACACAAAACAGTGCGCCGGCTACTGCACTTCGGTTCGGATTCAGTTTGCAGGTCTACGTCATAACCATATACAAAGTTTTGCCAGAACGAGGGGAAATCTATTTTATGTTGTCGAATTGTTTTGCTCGCAAAATAGGCATAATCCAAACATTTACTTTATTCTTTAGACTAAGGGCCCAAGGCCAACCTTTTCTGTCAGTCAACCTACAGCCACACCAAACACAGCTACACCAAATTTATAACTAAAGCACTAATTAAAAGAAACTTTACTATTTATATAACTAAGTTTATTATTATAGTTATATAAATAGTAAAGTATAGTAGGTAATATTAATCTTACACAAATATATTTATATTAACAATATAATACACTTACGTACAATATACAAAAATAGGTAGGTACTGCTTACCCTACCCTACAGAAACTACACGAATATTTATGATACTCTATAGCAGTTTGTGAAGATAAATGCACGTACAGCACTCTTAAACGCTTGGCGACTAGGGTCTTTGCGGTTATCAACAGGAAGGGCGTTCCGGCTTAATTGTTGAATGTTTAAGAAACCCACTCTGGCAGCGAAGCATATCGTAAAGGAGATGGTTCGAATTTAAGATCTATAAAAGATCTCTTACATGTTAGTACAAAGCTTCTGCATATTACTTTGGAAACTATCTTTTACTAGGCGCAACATTAAATCAAACTGTAAAGGTAGTTGTGGATCTAAATTGCGTAAGGAAAGCAGACAAGATGCGGATGGCGATGATAGTCAAGATTAAGTACTTTAATGAAATAACGTTATAATAAAGCAGGTTGCTAAGTTATTACTTGTAAGCGACAGAAACATTAAAATGCAAATTCGGAAATTTAATCGCACCCGATTCAATTTTAATAAAATTTGATGACAATGCTGTTGGCTGTTGCGGCGTTATTGAAACATCCGCCCAAACATTTCATCTTGAAAACGTAATGGAATATCAGAGATAAAGCAGGAAAATTCGTAAATAAAGTGAATTTCATTTTTCGCTCAAGTCGAGCACAACGTTAATATCTTGGGAGACCTTGATTTACATTTTCAGTCAAGCTTGTGCGAATTGAATGATATTTACCAAAAAATAAAAATAATTGAAATCTGTGGCTTTCGTAGGCAACTCCGCCATAAAATCTAAACAAAGAACTTTAGCAGAGGACGCTATGTTTTATTACAGGTATGTTTCCTATCTCTCGTGGGCTACGCTAAAGAATTCAGCAGTTTATGAATACTGTTAGTAGTTCGTGAAATCCTCGTCTATAGGGATCCGAGTAAAATAACACTGAGGGGTGATATGGAAGGCGAAAACTTTCGTGTTGCTATGCTAGTCAAAACGTCGGGGTGATATACATCACGCGGTTTTATGTTCCCCGTTGGCACATTAGCCGTAGAATTGTGTCACTCTGTTTATTACCGTGTTTTACGGGATAAGTGCCTGTACTAGAGAGTAAATGGTAGTCGTACATCCATGTGCTTCCAAATTATAGTCGAAACGGAAATAATTATTGAAAGAAAATGTGCGGATTTTATCTTCTGTAATCAGGACAATCTTAAGCAAAGACACTCGTACTTTTACTCGCATTTAAGTAAAATGTCTTAAAGGAATCTAAAGTTCAGTTTAATGGTCGATACAAGAATTATAAGTCAGCAAGCAGTGGTAAGCAAATTAACCAAAATGAAACTGTTTTGGAAACCAGAACTTTTAATAGTTAATCAAACTTGTTCCAAATATAATTATTCGAAAAAAATTTTTACTAAATCTATTGCAAACTTAAAATAAATTCAGCTATTCGAACGCAAGTTTTCACATTCTAGAGTCGGCCGGCTTAGGAGCACTCGATTATTCAGTGTGAGCAACATGTATGGAGCGGATACGAATGCGGCAATGGTCCGAAAGAGCTATTTCCACCTGGCACGAGCATGGATAAAGAAAAGTGAATGGTCCACGAACGTGCCACTCCCGCTGTTTTAACTTTTTACTCGAATCAAAACATCAAGGAAAGGCAATATCGTCTGCAGAACAAGGCACTGAATTTGAACAAAACAACCTAACCCTTTAAGGAGCAAGTGAGATAAATCAAATATTTGGAATTAGAATAGAGAGTCTTTAAGTAAAAATTGTGCTGAATCTTGAAACTGTTAATACTCAAGCCTGAATAAAAATGGTAGCTGAAATATTACAAAAATATTATTGTCGTACAGCTTTGTCGAAAAAATTGATTACGAACGAAACTCCTTTTGTAAACATCAGAGTTAATAAAATAATACATATTTCTGGTAAATACGTCGGTACTATCAATAAATATTTACTTAATGTTACGTTATCGTTACTGCAAACAAAACTGGTAATTTGTTTTTTCTTTTATTTCTGCGTAAAAAGCATTCACGTTTCGTGAATACAATATAACTTAAAATTGTAATGAAGTTAATAAACATCTAAAAATTTTATTTTACTGAGGTAAGAAATACACAAGCACTAAATTGTAATTAAGATCGTGCTAGAATATACCTATATGTATACGCCCATAAGAAAACCTGAGATATACAAGGAGACATTGAAAGCGGTGATGATGCGAACAGATCCTGCCGATTGGGAACAGTGATACCCAAAAATACTTTATTGCTCCTCAAATTACGTACAGGCTAGATATAGTGTTGTATGATCTACCATTTAAGGGCCCTGTTGGGCGCTACAAAGCAGAGAGGAGGACTCTCGTCATCAATCACAGATAACTTTGATAATCACTTACTAAGTTGCTTCAATCTTCCTCAAATTAACTTGGACTGGCTCTATTATGACTAAATGGCTTAGAAGTGGATTTTCAATAAATTTATATTAAGCGGACATTCATTTTCGTAGGCAAATGATTCAGAACGCAAAAAGCCTGACAATATCAGCTCCAGTGTAAGGCCTGGCAATCAGCGCTCAAATTGACAGCGTTGGAAATCTTCGTGTCGTAAAATTCGCATTGAAAATTTAACGAAATTTAAATGAGAAATTGGTTTCATTGTTAAAATTATTTTATTCGTGTAGTGAAAATGTTTTGTTCATATTTTTGTCCATACATAAATTTAATTAAGTTTTTCTAAATCTATTTTTACATTATAGCAAACTATAGCAATTCTAATTACTCTATTGTATTGTGCCTTGTCAAAGTGAATGAACGTAATTTTGGAAAGTGTCTGTGGCTAACTCGGTCGGTCACGCAACAAGAGGACTTGATTGATATCAACATGATCGAATTTAAATTCCAACTTGTTGTGTGAGATTCGTAAAATTTTCAAGACCTGGATAAAAATGAGCAAGCTAGTAACCTTTTTTCTGTACTTTGAGTAGTACCTTGCTTTTGCGACTAGTTTAGTGTAGTAGATTTCTATTCATTCCGAAGGCTGACTGTTAGAGAATGCTTTTATCAATAAGTCCACCTTTGTACCATTTATTATCTAACATATATATAATACAGAAAACAAAGTGTGTCTGTACATTGAATATATTTCCATAAAATATATTAATAGAGTAAGATTTTAAAAATATGTGTGTAAGACTTAGAATTTAAAAAAAAAAACTCTGTCTGTGTGTCTTTCGGTCTGTTTGTACACGTTAATCTCCGAAAATACTGGACGGATTCGAATGAAACTTTTTTTGTTATAGCTGTTAAGCCTGGGCAACATATAGGGTACTAGCAGTCCATCCCGGCTTCGCCCGTGGTACATACATAGCCTATGTCACTCAGGGATAACATACCTATCCAACAGTGAAAGAATTTTTAAAATCGATCCAGTAGTTTCGGAGCCTATTCAATACAATCAAACAAACAAACAAACAAACAAACAAATCTTTCCTCTTTATAATATTAGTGTAGATAAATTATTTTGGAAAATGGAACACCTGATGCAGAACTATAATGGTCCAGATAAAATAAAAGAAATATAAAAATTACGCCTGTATAAAAGTTGTTCATCCTGATGAGCATTTTCCAGACACATAAAGTCCACGCGAACGAAGTCAAGTCGAAGGCTTCGGCTAGTTGACAATAAAGTTTAAAAGAAATCATAACTAAAAACCGACTTCATCCCCATACTACAAAACCAATGTTGATAAAATTTCTATCGGACCACCTGACATACAGACCTGTCCTTTCAAATTAAAAAAAAAAAGAATTTTCCAAATCGGTCTAGGCGTGTTCGAATAATCGGTAATACGTAAAGAAAAAGAATGCGACAAATTGATATCCTCCTCCTTTTTTGGAAGTCCGTTCAAAATAAATAAAGCTGTGCGTAACTGGAAGACATCAAAAATTCCGTAGTAATCAAATCTTATTTTTTAATACTGTTAAACTGTCATATAATAAAATGGTCTTTAGGGTGAATTTCTTTTTTAAATGAAAATGGATGCAGAAAGTAAACATCCCATCAAAAACAATACTTGTCAAAAAAACCAAGTCTCGCAACTCAGTTGTTCTGCGGTAAAAAGTTGTGAGATCCATGTAATACCAAGTCGGTTATTAATTTATTCAGTCTCTACTTAAGCGACTTTCTGTCTTAATACGTCCAGTCTCTAAGACCACGATCGTGGTCCATAACAATTGAAAATCAATTGTGTCTGGAATCTCCGTACTCGAAGCATTAAGTTGTTACGTAATAATTAACAGCATCTTATAGTGACGCATTTCAATATTAAAATTCTTTAATGTTTTATATAAATATATCGAGACTTGGCCATCGCACTAAATAATTGAATTTACATGTGTTTTCAGGCGATTGAATTTACACGTGTTTTCAGGCGATGGCCAAGTCTCAATATATTTATATAAAACATTAAAGAATTTTAATATTGATATGCGTCACTATAAGATGCTGTTAATTATTACGTAACAACTTAATGCTTCGAGTACGGAGATTCCAGACACAATTGATTTTCAATTGTTATGGACCACGATCGTGGTCTTAGAGACTGGACGTATTAAGACAGAAAGTCGCTTAAGTAGAGACTGAATAAATTAATAACCGACTTGGTATTACATGGATCTCACAACTTTTTACCGCAGAACAACTGAGTTGCGAGACTTGGTTTTTTTGACAAGTATTGTTTTTGATGGGATCTCATTTCTTTTTGTATTTTGTAGACAGTTCTACTTTTTTCCTTTTCGGTACCTTCTACTTATTGTATATATGTATATCGCACCGCGCAGCGCGTAGTAACGGCCCGCGCTCACTCGCTAGCATCGCAGCGCGTGGTATAATAATTAATTTACAACCTTACGCACTCGTAATAAGTACGAATACGCACGTAGGTACGTTTTTTGTACGTTTTTTGCATTAAATAATTTAATTTACACGTGTTTTCATGACGGGAATACCCATTTTTTGCTCGATTTGGCAGGGGCACTACCATGCGCCTATATTTATATGGGACTAGCTTAAACCGGCGGCTTCGCACGCAATAATAATAACTGCCGTAAAACATCGTTACGAATAAAGCCAATATTGAAAAATTTAACTGAAGACTTGGCTGTATGGGCTTAATTTTCTTTGCGGTCTTTTCTAGATTTTTTAGTTTTTCCTTGATTCATACACCAAACACTACTTATATTCCAAATTTGAAGCTTCTAGGTCTGCTAGAAGTGCCTTAGAATTTTGATGATCGGTGAGTCAGTGAGTGACAAAATTAAGAAATTTGACCCGTTATAATTCTTAAAATACTGGTTCAAATTGAATGAAATTTGAAATATACCGTGTCTTTACAATGCCTGCATGGTTACTGAAAATTTCAGTCTTCTAGTTTTATCCACAACGAAGTTACAGGGGGTCGAAAATGGTCTGAATTGCTTCGAGAAAAGGATGGTACGGCCGTGACGCTTTTTTGCTCGACTTGGTGGGGGCACTGCCGTGCCCCCAGATTCCATTCATAACTTGAATTTTGTTTCCAAAACTCAAGAGTTATATTGGACTAAATTACAAAAAAAGGCTTTTAGACAATTCAAAAAAATTGCAAACGCGCATGTAACCACGATTTTTTTTATATAGTACTTCACAAACATACTTGAAAAACGCTTCGTTAGGGTAGTTTTTTCTAAAAAAACTGAAAAAAGTGCTAAAATTTCGCAGTTTTTCGACCATTCTGGGGGTAGCACAGGGTTTTCGGGGTTGCAAACTTGGGTGTTAACTACTCTCAAGGGACCTAACAACATACAAAAAAATCGTGGTTACATGCGCGTTTGCAATGTTTAATGTTGATTTTGACCGGCCTAAATAGGTGCTAATGCAGTTTAATTCAATCTTTCGGACATCGTTCGAGACAAACAGTTCCAATATAAATGGCTTCCAATTCATACCATTAAATAAGAGGGAAGCCACTTAATTGGGATTGCGTCAGCCCGACTCCAATCATTGCAAAAACTAGGCTAGTAATCTACTAGAATACGCCACAAAACAGAAGCAATATAAGGTGAAAGTTTTATCTTTTTAAATAAAATTCAGCAATATGTTGAATAACTACATGGAAGTACAGACAACCACTTATTCCAAAGAAAGAAAGACCTACTAAAGTTTTTACTTTGATTTGTGACTTATGCTACCGGGTACGTTGACATACGTGAATTTTCCTTGTGTTAGTGGTTGGTAGCTGACTGTTACCAACTGAGTAGGGTTTATCAATATTGATAAACAACATTGATATTATTTTATTGATATTGCTCAAAGATTTGATTTCTACAAAGTGTGATATTTTACATTGATAATACTCTACTTAAGGACATAACACGTCCACATTCTTAACTATCCTTCCTAAACAACAAGCGAATAAACAAACATTCTACAGTACAAGGTCGATATGACACTCGTCTCACTGAGATGGCAATTAGCATGAATTTAAAGTCATTGTGAATACGTAATGTGCAATAGGTGTCTAAGTGTAAATGCACACCCACACGAGTTGCGGTTGTGATGAAACACGCACGCTCAAAGCAACCTACACTTGCACTTACTTTTCGTTCTTTGTTCGTTCTACATACCGCACAACATCAGCAAAATAACTTTTTTTGCTAGCTTTTCATTATATACGACCTACTGTGTCAATTCTAATTTTACATACTATACTATATTGTTTGTATAATATACTGCCTATACTGTATAATTTTCAAAACTAAAACCGACTTAACCCCCAACTAATTTTGATAAAATTTCTATGGGGCCAACTGATAAGACCCAGAAGACGAAAGTATACCTTTTCAATCAAAAAAGAATTTTCCAAATCGGTTTTTATGGCGTCTTCCAATAATCAGTGAACATATTACTCAAAAAAAAGGTCGCGGCATATTGATAATCTCCTCCTTTTTTGGAAGTCAGTTAAAAAGTTTAAGTAAATGTAGAACTAACTTTGCTGATGTATTTAACTTACGTACACACAATGTACTTAAAATTGTTCGTAATTGGTTTGTATATCTAAATAATGAACTATTAATCACGTGATTTGTGGCTATCACACTTTAGTATATTACTACTAATTGCATTACGATGACAATGTTATGTTTATTGAGTAACTTCTACTTGGCTGTTAAGTAAAATTCAAATTAATTTTACCACAGCAATTGCAACACCACCTTATCCAAAATGTCATAACATTTTACAGCGCCACGGTTACAACATACAATCACAATAAAGCAATAAGTAACTCGTTTCAGTACAATCTGAAAGAAATACTGGATTGCGCCTAACCTTGGCAACTTGAGTGAAAATACTGAAATTCCTATTGCGTGTTTCGTTTTTAACTTTTATTAACCTACATTTTATCACTTACGAGTAAATGTTACTTGTAAAGTAGTTATGTACTCAGATGCAACAATTTAGGAACAAAAATAAAACCCAATTTTATAAACAGCGTGATCTATTGTGACTAAGTAATTCCAAATGTTAACGATCAAATAAATTCTAGTTTTAGATAACGAGATTACTAATACATTGATGAGAGACGGCTTGTTTAAATTACACCGTGGAACAGATAGAGCTCAGAATAAAGAGAGTATAATGTAAATTAAGCTCTGTCGCGTGCGGCATCCCTAACTAATGATCTAAGGCCAAGGACTCGCGAACACGCAAATCCAATTAATGCAGTGGCAACACTGACATGTCTGCAGTAATTACCAGACTAGTTCTAGGAGCAGTCTACTATACTATAGATCGTCTATGCTGGTCAGGGATAGAGGAAAATAGAATGTATCAGCTATCATTCCCGCGCAGATCGTTAAAGCCGCTCGACGAAACTGTTAATAAGCGAAAGCACTAACAACCCATCACTATTTTAATACCTTTTTCCACTATCACGCTGAAAGTGGGCTTTGGGTCTTATTGACTGTCCTGTCTACCCCGTCAGGAATAAAAGCGTGATGGTGTGTAGTGTGTATTTGTTGTTCTAGAAGCGTCTGCGCCCAGCCCCTCTGTATGGTTGGTTGACGTGCACAGGTGCTACTCAATTAATAAGACATGTTATTGTCTGTAATCTATAATGTCTTGAACTTTTGCTAATTAGTTAGTCAAACCTTATCTAAATGTCACAAAAACACGTTTGATACGTTTCCCTACGTTTATACTTTAGTAAATTCCAAATACCATTGGTATAACGAACCGTCGCGATGAAACACGACATGAATAGTGGTAAGAGTTGATTATTTGCATATGCGTTACGTGGTTACAACACTCGACCTCGTCGGACCTGATCCTAACGGTATATGCCACTTGGAACATCATTCGCTTGCAGTTATTACCAATTAACTACATCGTTTCCGGATTATCGTGCACTGTCTGTTTTAGCTTACTCGTTGTGGAAATTTCGATCTATGGTAGTTTAATGTGCTTTAAGATTGATTGGAAAGGGAGGTTGCACTTCCTACTTCTTCTTTCCTCATCTTTTCTCTATTAAGTATGCATAATGTCAAATTGTTAGCTCCCTGCATAATTTTCTGTCTTTCGCCATCTCTGTACCCACCCCCATAGATTTTAAGGCTTTTTCGTAATAGTAGCCGAGCCGATTACCAATTATTCAGGGTTACTGCCCCTTTGACCACGCAGGGAAAGTCGTGGGTAATTTAAGTAGTATAAATAAAAATATGAGATTGAAAAAAGAGACGATTGCACAGGGCGCAATAATAATAAATTGAGAATGCTATAATTCTAACGACACACATGCAAGCAAACTTAAAGTTTACTAGAATTAACTAATTTATCAAATTGCAGAACACTCGGCTAGCCATGAAAAGCTTATAATTCCATCAGATTTTAAAAGTTTATAACTTACTACTTACTTATTGGGCAGTTTAAAAAAAATGTTTCGTTTCCTGATTGTGTTACTTATTGATATGAATCATAAAAATAATTGATTTAAATTAAGATACCCATAATAATTCATAAAATAACTGATGTACTAGGTAAACATCCAGCAGGAAGAATTTATGAAATTATTCTTCATCAGTAAAACTAAAAAATAATAACTAGGTACTAATAAACTTTTACTACGTACACGTCTAATAAACGCAGTTATGCTGCACTATAAAATCAGTTTTACGATAGTTTCGCATACTTGGCCGTACTAGAATGTTTAATGAAGGAGTCTTTTCTACTTTATGCAAAAACTTAGATAACTAGTGAAATGGAAGCGCTAATGAGCAATGGTGTACTTGGAGCGTCATCGAATGATGGATATGTTTAGTAATAACATCCCATTTTACTCGCACTAATTCAGGCTATACAGCATAATTTAGTCGCATAAGATAACGTCTACTGCTGGAATTGTGCCTCTCGGTACTCTCCCAAGGATTTCCAAAATGACCGATCTAAAGCGGCCTGCATCCAGCTACCTAGAATACTGGATTTTAAAATAAAAATATCTAATGCACTAAATTGCTTTCATGCTGGTCTGAGAGAAATAAAAAAACATGAATGTCGGTGCAGACATCAGAATCTGTGCAGATTGATAGAATGAGCGAGAATTTGAGTTATTATAGACAGATTTAATTCTCTTTGCAAACGCCATCCATCACGTTATACATGGATTTTATGACCTAAGGGTTTGTCTACCCGTAAATGATAAAGACGTGATTGGTATGTATGCAGTGTAGTTATATGTATAAGGTCTAACAAAATATACTGGAACTATTTTAAGGTAGAATTCAGTCCATGATACGAAACAACTGTCCTCAAGGAACATGTAGCGAAATATGAAAATTTTTCTGGCCTTCCATACATGTTGACTTATCAGCTGATCCGAGTTTCTATGAAAGGAAAAATATATTTTTCATATTTCGATATATGTTTCTTGGGAAAAGCTGTTTAATATAACGGACTGAATCTACACTTAAAATAGTTTCAGTATATTTTGTTACACCTTATATTAAATTATTATATGTAGTAAATTCCTTTTGATGACGTTGATAAGGAAGGATAACCAAATGTATTTTACGTCGGTCGATCGTTGGGTTTTACAGGGGAACAATATGAGTCAGACGAGTAATCGTCCGAATAAAAGCAAATGAATATTTGGTTCTTGTAATATGATACAATTTTTCTGATCTATGGAAGGAAGACTACAAACAAGATCCTACTATCCTACCTACCTATCATAACATATACCAATATACTGGAGAATGTGGTTTCTTATAACATTAAAAACGAATCAAGACCTACGTCCTAGGCACTTTATGCAAGTTGTAGCAATCTTGAAAGCGAAAGCTGATAATTACGGAAGAGAAACCTATCGCCCTTCATCCGGTCAATCCTCTCCAGATGCGAGGTATAATTAGTGCTATCAGGAAAGTGTGCTGCCCTTACAGCTATCGATATTGGACGTCAACTCCGACGCAAGTAAGACCAGTCTTGCTAGCCTATAAAAACTTCCTATTAAATGTCTTAAAGTACCTAGCTATTATTACAAACTTGTCTGTACGATGATGACGAGTTTTTGTTGTGGTTCGCTCAATAAGAAAGCAATTAACTTTTTGGTATTTTGCTTGGGTCCAACTAGAAAGAGACCTGTTAAAAATATATATTATTTCATTTTGTTCGTCAACTAGATTATTCAAAATTAATGCACCCATATTTTTTCGTTTAGTAAAGTAGTGAAAATTCACAAATATACAGAACATCAAAGTTTCGGAGTGGGGCGATTTACGTCACCTGGCAAAAATCCTAACTGACCGTGACGTCACACGAAATTAAATGTCTGTATCGCTGTATCTCTGTCATTATTTGGTAATTAATCAGAGAAAAGAAAAAATACATATACCATACAATACTTTTAGGAAACGAGTAAAAAGTCTATATTTTATTTAAAAAGTAGGTAGTTTAGTTCGTATTATGACGCATTTTAGTATAATAACTCTACTACGTCCGTTCAGTAACTATTACTTACTAAAATGGATCAACACCACGTAACAGTTATTCTAACAATTTATTGGCGCTATTCTATCACTGGAACGAGATATTAATATTTAAAGAGCAGTGCCGGTTATCTCGTATGAATATTTAAGGTTCACTTTATTAAACGAAGCCCAGTGATTGGCGTTTCTTCGCGTGATAGCACAGGCGAATGTAAAAAATTTAAATACGCCTCTATAACTAGGTTCGCCTCGTTTCATGCTCTTTGCATACAATTAAGGAACACCTTTAACCTTCTAACGCAATTCTTTTTTTAAATATATACGAACAAATCACAGGTTGAGCTAGCCCCTGGTCCTTAACGATGCTATATATTATATAATAGTACATTATGGTACTAGTGTGTAACATTGGTGATTACCGCCGCGGCGCCATTGAGACCCGAGCCGTAGGCGAGGGTCTTAAGAGAGCCAAGGACGGTAATCATCAATACACACGTGTATCATACGACGTTTTTCAACACACTTGTGAATAAAATAACAATAAAAACTCATTTTATTTAGTAGATAAAAAGTTTATTTAGAGAAACAATTGGCTTGTCAAGTAATTTTCAAAAAGATCTGATTCGCAATCCTTTTCGAGGAATAGCCTCTAGGAGAAGATTTCTCAAATCAGATTTTAAAATAAGGTCTTACCTATTTAGATATTTGCAAAAAACCCATTGACCTTTATTTTCAAGCAAGGTCAAGCTTATTTGAGGAAGTGATGTCACGATGAAGATTTTTTGAGTAAAGTTGGCAATTTCCACTTTCAGTACTGTACTGAAGTGCCATTTTTGAAACGCGATGTCACCTAAATTACTGGTTTTTTCCATACAAAAACCGTTCGTTTAGTGACTCCACGTTTCAAAAATGGCACCCCTGTATTATATGTCACTGTCACTGTCATCTACCAACACAACAATTTGACAACAACCAACGTACAGACGGTAATTTAAACAGTAGACATTGACAGTTGACAGATGTCATTGTTTTATTAGCGCTAAATTTAAACTTCGATTGCAGTGTGTCGTCACTTCCGGTGTTTTGTTTAAAATTATATAAAAAAATCCTGATAAAACGTAGAATTTTTATAATCAAATTACTTTCTTAAAATTGTCTATATTTTCGATTAAAGGCACTTTTAACACTTTCATATTTCTTAGTTGACAAGCTAATTAGTAAATGTGCAGTTAGTAAAATTATAATTAACTGTTTTTGATGGCATAGCGGTCTCAACAGATAGATTATTTATTGAAATACTTCATTTTTTATTGTAATTTGAGATGGCTCATTATTCGTGTAGGTAGGTGAAATCCAATCATTGGATGTACTTAATGTTTCGTCAGTAGGAATCTTTTATAAATTTTTCAATATCGTCAGACGATTAAACCTTTGATTTCTTGCTTCTAAATCCATCGCTATAAGCTTACAAATTAGAGTATGTTTTAAGTCCACTCCATTCTTTTTTCGGACTGTACTGTACATTGAGTATAAACACCACAAAGAGCTAGGTTTGTACTTAGAAGATAATTCTTTACAGTACGCCATTAACACATTTTCTGAAAAAGAATGCGTATTCTTGCTGTTTTGCCATTATATGAAATTTTGGTACGCTAACAGATATTTTACTTGGAGTTTTCAGGTAGTAAACTTTCTACAACGTTAAGGGCTTCACATCTTATATCAGGCGGTGTACAACATAAATCATTTTCTTCGTAACTAGTACTTGTAGACATTTTAATTAATAAATAACTATAATTTCAACAGTGAAAACGAGTTGTAAAAAAAGTTTCAGTTTTCCTATGCGCGCGCATTGCGAACGGCCACAGACTAAAGAGATAAGGTTTTTTTTTCGCGCATAAGATTTGTGCCTATTCTGCCACGTAAAAAATGGGGAATTCAAAGTTTTCTTTTATTACAGAGAAAACAAAAGTTATATTTGAGTGAAAGTTTTATTTATTAAACACGTACGAGTTAAAATTATCTATTTAAATAAGAAGTTGCATGAAATGAGCAAGCAATAGGATCATTAATTTGTTTGTTCTATTGAACACGATCTTTTTTTTTATAAAAACTTTTTTAATAAGAACAAAGCAACTCAACGCAAGTACATACAATTCCATGAACTCAAACAATAAAATTAAAAAAAAAATCTATAACTCACTAGTGAGTTATAGCAATGAAAAAGTTACAGTTTGATTATGGGTGTCATTATGTGCCTAATTGCGGTGACCATAGAGCCACTTTATGAGCAAGTGTGTTGAAAAATACATTATTATATATGTACATATAGATTAACATTCAAGAATTACAGCGCCTTAAGAACCCAGAACTAACAATGGAATTCTGTGAGTAATACTTTAAGTACAAATAACAAGTTCCTACGTCGCGAAGGTACAAAAATATTTTTATTCCATTTACGGGACTTCAAAAAGGCCATCAACATGTAATAATATATTAAAACACATCATAACTAATAACTATGCAATGAATTATTTCATCGAGTGATACCTTATTAGCTACTAGTACCTCATAGATTTGGCTCATGTTCGAACTCAGAAATTATATGGCTACTTCCACATCCCTACTAAATTTCATCAAAACTACTCGAGTGATCTTTGAACAAACATACTTACATACATCATACATACAAACGCCGGATTGTTCAAGTAGACTCGGAGAACTTGAATTTAGGCAGTTAAGTTAATTTAAACAAGATTTAACTAGACAAGATTTTGATTTATTTAATTAAGTTGAGACAGTACGTTTTCGTCCGTGTTTCATTTAGCAAACATTTCTGTCATAAATAGATCTGTTACTTGGTTAACAAATTACAAACAGTGGAAGTAATCAATAACTTAGCTGCTTTCATATTTCGGCCCACATTCCCGCACGCGTTTGTTTATTATAACTACGATCCGCCACAAGATGATGAAAGCTATGCAGTTTCAAAATAAAAATAACATATTTATTTAGGTTACCTACCTACATTTTTGGCATACGTTGGTCACAAACTTGCTCTCCCACTCGCTTTAGAGATTGAGGTGTCACCCATTAAACTACATTTGTAATCTATGGTGTGATGTGACATAAATCGAAATAGTTACATAGTTGGTAGTCAAATATAATTTTTTTATTTAAAAATATAATAAGAAAATCATTAGGGACAGTTTAGACCCCGCCTGGCAGCCTAAGATTTGGGACTCATCTGTCAGTACTTTCCTATGGTGCTATTCTTTTAAAAGGTTAGCAGCATGCGAAAGTTGAGTTCCAACCCTAATTTAATTTAATATTACCTTCATCCTATTAGCCCATTATATTTTTAGAAGGCTTTTTATAGAATTATTATAATCATAACCTTATAAGTAACAAATAGTGGTTTATTTTTCACTTAGGGCTCAGTCAGACATACCCAGGCTCGTCTGTAGATACCTTAATCTTATTCCTACTAGAGTTTAGAGAAATACCTAATATAAATACTTATTTGCAACTTTATCATTGAAATAGATTTCCGTTCAATCTAAGGCAGACCACTTGATATTTTTATTCTATTTCCATATTTTCCATAGGTTTTTTTTACACCATACTCCCCGCTGCTGACCAAAGGCCTCTACTCTTATCCACCATAGGTCTGTTGGTGGTTATATTATGTTATTTTAATTGATCCATCCATGTCAAATGTTTGTAACATTGAATTGGCGGAGATTTTCCATGTTAAAACCGGTCTTCATTTAAAACGCCGATAGATGCCAACGCTTCTTGCTTGTGTTGTGGTTTGTGTCGAAAAACGGCAATAGTACCGTAGGTACCCCACTCCTTTCACCTATCGGCCATAGATAGTTCACAAGCTTCACGAGTTAGCGGTCAGAGGTGAATATTGTTACAACCATTGCAAGCAAACTGTTTTAGGTTGAGCGAGCAAATACCAGCGTTTATCCATTGAGGTTTCGATATACCTACCGAGCATTTACTTTGAGAATAAATTAAATCAAAATGAACGTCACTCTCGTTGCTGAGGTTGCATTCACTTTAACTGGAAGAGAGATGAAAACGAGGAATGAAGATTAACTATTCCTTTTAGAGACCACCTTCTATTCGTAACGACTTAACACTTTTGACACCCACAAAACTCAAACAAAGATGGGAATGTTTGAGAGGCAGATGTTTACAATGTACGGCAAACACGACTGTGTAACTACGTTCTTGGAAAGCATCCAAATCCTGACGTGAATTTACATCGACGCTATCGTAGTCTGACTGAAAAATGTTAAGGTCTATTGCACACAATGTATGCTGCGCTAAATAGAAATCTCTAGTGGTAGTTTTGTTTTCGGCGGAGTGAATGGTTCCTATGCAAATATGATGGGAGTTACATGGCGTAGCCAGAGGGCCCTACAAATTTGATTGTTGATAAGTCCGGGTCGTTGAACCTGCGCGCACGACTGACTGAGATTTGCTTGAATCGACGCGATGGCGGCAATATTGAATAGGTAGGCTTTTTACAGACAATTTCATGGTAACATTTGGTTAGAAAACAAATTGAAAACGATTACAAGATGAAGAAGAAAAAAAATTAACTAGACGTTGAATTTTATAGTCGGCGTCGCGACAATCTATGAAGTTGTAAATAATGCAGTTGCATGTTTGCCGTATGACACATTGCCCATATAATGTTAAGATGAGATAATCAAAAGTTTAAAAAAACGCTCGTGGAAGTCGTGGAGAGGAGAATTAATGTGAGTACCAAAACTTTAGGTTCTTAGATTCAAAAACCGCGCAGTTTTATTTGAGCAAACTCCATTTGAACAGATTTAAACGTTGGAATTTCATTAAATTTTGTTGTGGCGCATTGCAAACATCCACAGCGTTTGCGCCCACATCCACAAAGCGATAGTTCAGTGAGCTTTTCAGACCACTTTAGTAGGGACGTTCGGAATGCAAATTGTTTTAGCCGTTTGTTCAGCGAATTTATGTAACAATCACATAGGAAAGAGGGACCACGATATACTGGTTGTTGATACCTGCTCCAAGTTCAAACCAACATGCGGGCTCAAACAGGGGCCCTCCGAGGAAACCACGGCCTATATAGATAAGGCCACCACACTGTTCAAACATTACAATATTTACCACTCCAACGAAACTGTACAATGTTTGTTAAATTATTATATTACTGCCGAAACAGTTGGACTTGGTAAACGTTTTGTTTGCATTTCACAAAACCTGTTATGACTTCGGGCGAGTTCCACGAAGTTTAATATTTTAAGGAGGTTTAAGTTGTAAGCTACATTAATATTAAGGGTTTTTGAAAGATTTAAACCATAGGTTTAAACATATTTTTTTTAAATTACGAACCTGAAATCAACTAACCCTTCCTATTATTCTCGTAAGTTTACTAGGTAGTTTCAGATTAAAACACCTAAAAGCCATAACATTGGTGTAACTGACCTCACCGGCAATAATATTTAATAAGTATTACGACCTCATTTATACCTGGCACGGTGGAGCGGCCGGGTCTCACGCAGCGACATCGGTTTATACCACGGCGCGGGCACGCAGCACGCTCGGATCTCTCGAGTTTGGTACAGAATGACAATCGAGCCGTGGGAAATACCGCTAAGCGTTATAAAGCGCCCATCAGCACTGAGGATTGTTCACCGAAACCCAAATAGCGCCACTAAGTAGTAGCCACCGAGGAATAACTAAACAGCCGTGTGAACTTCTAACGGTTGTTGCGTCACACTCAACTGATTCTCTGGGTGCTGGTATATTTACTTATACGCAATTACCTAAATAGGTATCTTTTCAGGTAAACGATAAAGTTTCCAAGTAGGTACAGCAGCGCATAAGAGACGAAGGCTAAGAACAATGGTCGCCGATAAATATTAAGTCCAATGTGCTGCCAAGCCAACTGCATGGCTGAGACATGCAATTATACCACATGAGGATATTGAACCTGTATTTACCTGCATGAGATGACCGTTCTTAAATAACTGCATACTGCATTGAATGCACCAAGGATTTTCGTATTTTAACGGTTTAAGGTGGTTTGAAAACCAGTTGTATTGTTATTAATTAAAGGTTCAAGTGGTAAGTAAGTGTTTTTATTTGGGTATAAGCAATTTTTGATAATATATTTTAAGCTGTTTACATTATCATGTGAGTCCAACTTGAGAAAACACACTAGTTAAACTAAGCGCTTCCTAATGCATAATTTTTACTATTGTTGTTGTATTTGTAATCTATGGATTGATGTTGTCTACTAAAATATCTTTTTTCATTAAATTAGTATTAATAAATAACAGTTCAATGACAATGTTTGGTTAAAACACACATGCAAATGAGTTATGGCATAAAAATATGTGATGAATGAATAAGAAAAATTCTAGAGGTAATCCCTGTTTGTAAAAGATTAAATTAAATTAAATTAGTTTGCTGGTCATCAAGACTCCTCTGTGCAATGGATAATTTAATAGAGGCCAAGCAGGAAGCCAATCGTATTGAATTTACTATTGATCCATCTTTAATGCAATAGAGATACAAGCTATGTAAGTGTGTTTAACATTTTCTTTCAAGGATCGTTAAAATCATTTTTAAATTTAAATAAAACAGATATAAATAGTTATTCTTATAATGATGCTGTTTTATGTATTTGAGCAAACAAGGAAATGCATTTTTTTAATAATTTTAATAATATTATAGTTTTCTTCAACAGAGAGCGCTGGCATGCTCTTGTGCTGGAGGCCAAGAGTCACTTTGGGTCACTGAGCCAGAATAGTAGTAAGAAGTATATTTTAATGTGTACTTTAGGTAGCAAATAAACAAAGTCATTCAATAAGATTTGAAGGCAGTAATATAAATTTAACAGATCAAAAAATTTAAAAGGAAAGAACGGGATGGATGAAGCGTATGAGGCCTAGACACTCTCATCTCATAGTATACCTATGCACACTATAGACATACAGACTGCTTCAACTGTCAAATTGCAGTCTAGAGTCTAACAGAATTATCCTTTTCATCAAAACAAACACAAGATCGTGCCACTTACATTGTTCCATAGTAAAATAGTATTCAATTTTTATACCTTGCGGTGAAATCAGTTAAGAATGCCACTGGATTAGGTAGTTTTTTTAAATACAAGCTTAAACAATGCCAACATAATAACTTTGATTGTAACATTGTTTGGGTTTATCACTATAGTTACTGTAGGACTAAAATTTTTTAACACAAACATTTCGCTGAAAATATCAGTATTTTATTAAAAATAATAGAGCTACATAATAATAATATGAGCCATCACGTGTCCCACTGCTGGGCAAAGGCCTCCCTCCATCTTTTCCATTCAATTCTGCTCTGTGCTGTTTCTTTCCAATCATCTTTAAATTTAACAATACAATTATATGTATATTTTTTATGTAATTTTATTTTATTAGGGATCTATCCAACCATACACTGTAATGAGAAATATCAATGTCTAAATCTTAGATGTACCTATATGAGCTGTATTTAATTAAAACAATCAAATTATTGAAATTGACAGTGTTTTATGACTGCTATAGAATAAACTGCCATTATTATTAAAAGTATAAATAGGTACATACACATATATTGCAAAAAATATTAGTATCTTATCATATCAAATAACCAGCTTATGAAATATGCATACTTTTCAACTGATAAATTTCGGTGAATGGTAAATGAAAAGCATAGGTACTTAGATAGCGGAGATTATATTTACTTAATATTAAAAAACTATTTTTATTTAATTATTTATGGAAAGATTAAACTTGCACAAAATTAGGAAATTTAGTTATAAGCATATATACATATAGCCACATTCTCATAGATACTGAAAATGTTACCCACATCCTGCTTGATAAAATTATGTATGTAAGGACTTACAGAATTGCACAATTATTACCTACACATACATTATAATGTACTTAACCATTTTTTTTTTTGCCAACTGGTTATGGATTGAATATTCAGCATGGTTACAATTACATAGTTGCACAAAAGATGTGTGCATAATCTTCAAAGTTTTGTAAGGTACCTACCAGTAAGATATTAAAGAAATATGAAATAAATTTGCAACACTCACCTCACTGAAGGCCATCACTTCGGCCGGAGCTCTTTCTCCGCCCGACCTTCTCAATTTATTTTATCACGATCGATCAAAACAAATAGTTCACGCTTTTGTTTTCCAACATTGAAAACAGTCCCGACATATAGCATCCCCACGGCACAAATACATCTGAACTCTGTAACTTCACTCACTGCGCAAGAACAAAATTTTAATTTTGACTAAAACGAAAACACCTGACCGAATCACAAATCACTGAAAAAACCAACATTCCTCAGGTGGGTTACATGCACATTTGAGTCTAAATTCATACACAACTATTTTAAACACTTTATCATCAATTACAAACTTTTCGATATATTTACGAAAGACTACAATATTAGAAATTGAGTTCAAAATATGACATCAAACGGGAGAATTATCACAAGAGAACCATCAACCGGAGATGAACTCGCCATCTTGCTTCATGTCTTGTCATCAGTGTTGCCAGTATGATTTCCCAAAAAAGGACGGTTGACTTTCTAAAAAGGTACGGTTTTCATCTTTATGGTACGTTTTGTTTTTTATTTTATTTTTGCTGCTTCAAAGGGAAGCAAGGAATGCAGTTCATATTAGCCAAGCAAGCCAAGTCTTATTTTGTTGGAAGAAAAATAATTTTTTTAACGCATTATTCGAAATATTGAGAGAAATCGATGTTTTTTTTTTTGTTTTTTGCCATTTGTAGTTTGCAGTGAAAAAGAAATCAATAAGGGGGTCTACCGTTAATTACGTGAGGCATTTTAAGGAATTTTCAAGATAACTCTTCAAGCTGCGCCAATACCAGACACAATAGTTAAACAATTGAAGTCGGGAGGAATTCCTCCCAGTGCCGGCTTAGAGGATAAGTGAAAATATTAGCTGAGCCTTTGTGCGCTAAAAGATTTACGGGTATAAACAGTGTAAACAAAGCAAGCTGGAACCAGTTGAGCAATTTTTCAAACGCGGAGTCACTAAACGAACGGTTCTTTGTATAAGAAAACAATTCGTTTAGGTGACTGCGCGTTTCAAAAATGGCACTTCAGTCCGTGCGTAGCCATTACTTGGCTCTTACACACGTGCTGCTTAGCGAGTGGCGGCGCGCCATTCGGATATAACATTATAAATACTATTACTTGAACTGCGCGTCTCAATTTATCAACTAATAAGAAATCAGGAACTATATTTTCGATATATCGATCGAGTTACTGAGTAACTTAACTTCACACCTACTCATGGATTTTAATATATTTATACAAATAATAATTTATTTGATCAGATTTTTCACATTATTACATAATTTTTTGAAAGAATTAAATCACGTGATATTTGTCGAGATTTGATGAGATTTCGCTTGCCCACCCTGCCCCGAACCCTGAACACTCACGTAATTAATGGACGCCTCCTACCTAATATAAAAAAGTACGAAAAAGGTACGGTCTGCACTGAGGTACGGTTGCAGTACGGTCGTGTGTTAAAAAGTACGGAAAACCGTACCTTTTGGTACGTTCTGGCAACGCTGCTTGTCATAAGCAGTAATGCCAACATTTAGAATTGATAGCTGTCACTTGTATTCAGGCAGTACAACACAAAGAAAATGCAATGCAATGAAGTTGTATCATCAGATCACACTTGGTGTGAAAATAGTGTTGACAAATATTTGATGATTCATTGAAATACAGTTCTCTTGAACTTTACAATTTGATTATTTCAAAAATCTTTTGTTATCTCACAAGATTTTATGATCATGTTCAAAGCGTGTTTGCGTTTTTCCATTAACACTAGTATATAAACAAAACGCAATGCGGACTGTCATTTTGTCTGCATTTTGCAAAGAATTTGAACCCTAGAGGCATTTGTCCTCGGACCAAGATGTCACTGTGCGTGTGCGGTGCTGCCATCTTTTGACGGTTTACGTTTACTTCAACTCCTATATGATTCAGCAACAGCAAAGCAACATCTACAAGTTCTAAACTTTTCGGCGCCGAATTTTCGACGGTGGACTGTGCTAAAGCGGTTTGGGCACTGAAGTGCTATTTTTGAAACGCGGAGTCACCTAAATAAATGGTTTTGTTGATACAAAAAATCGTTCGTTTAGTGACTCCGCGTTTGAAAAATAGCACTTCTGGCACTCTAGCTTTGCTGTGATGTGATACCTACCTAAGTGATCATGTGAAATGTGAGGCACGCACGAGTTCTCGATCCTCAGTAGACGCGATTTTTACCTCTGAGTTTGTATTGTACTCATGTGCATGGTATAATAAAGCAGGTATTCTCTTCCCGAGATTGAACTTGACTACGTCACAAAGTGTTGCCACTGATTGTTCTTTTCGGTAAATTTAAGGACTTTCTCAATTAGTTCATGAATATTTAAAAAAATATTAAGTAACTTAGCTATTTAGTATCTCGCGATTCTCGCGTGATTTATCAATTCAATATTTTATAAATTGATATAATGGATTATTAATTCGAAATTAGTATATAAAGTTCAAAAATGCATCACGCTCAGGTAATTCAATTTCACACAGTGGCAACATATCAAACTGATGACGTTCCAAGTTCCACCTACGTCATCAGCTGTCACGGGAAGAGAATACCTTATTTTATTGTACCATGCTCATGTGTACGGTCGTAATTTTTCAACTATTACTAACTAACAACTATTACTACTTACTAACAACTATTATTAATTCTGTGCCGGAAGCAAGTGGTGATGCCACTTGCTTCCGGCACAGAATTAATAATAGTATTACATACTTCCGGTCCGTATTCGTGAAGAAACCTGCAACCTAAAGTAGTTTTTTTAGTCTTCTTCTTCTTCTTATCGTGTGTGTTAGTGACTAACACTAGTGTCAGAGTTATTAAACCGCCTGAAAGGCCTCAGACATGTCAGTCATTATTGAGCCTTTATGTACAACAATTCTACCCTTTTTAGGGTTCCGTAGTAAACAAGGAAGGAACCCTTATGGTTTCGTCATGTCTGTCTGTCTGTCCGTCCGAGGTCCTACTCAGATACTATAAGTACTAGAAAGCTGTAAATTGGTACAGGTATGTATATTCATCATGGCGAAAAAATCGTAAAATAAAATTTGGTAAACATTTTTTTTTAGTTTAGCTGCCATACATACTAGTAAAGAGGTAGTCAATATTTTTTACACATTGTTTGGGGTATCGTTGAAAAGGTAGGTCTTTCAAAAACATCGTTAGCTTGAAAATACAATTTTTCGATTTAGGGATCTGTTTCTGAAACATTTGGGTTTAAATTTTTGTTGGAGTCGTGTCCCCCCTCCCCCCTCTCTATCTGCTAAACGGTTATAATTATATGGCCACGTGCAAAAAATCACAGCTATAGTATATATAATGCGGTTTAAAAGAAAAGTAACAGAGCTTTACAAATTAAAAAAAAAAAAAAAAAATTTCATACAAATTCAATAGTTAATTAGTTTTTAGTGGCGTGAACTCAAAGTTGGCATTCACAACTATGGAACCCTACATTGCGCGTGGCCCGACACGCACTTGGCCAATTATTTTTGATTAAGTTACTTGTTATTGTTTAATCTTATCTTATCTTAAACTTTTAAACGAGGGAAAAAAAAATCTGTGATCTCGGAAACGGCTCTAACGATTTCGCTGAAATTTGGTATATGGGGGTTTTTGGGGGTAAATAATCGATCTAGAATAGTCTTATGTTTGGGAAAACGCGTGTTTTCAAGTTTTCATGCGTTTTTCTTTCCACGGAGATTATGGTCGCTAATTTCGTCCTATCAGCCACTTTTTGTCTGGATAAGACGCGGACCGCAAGAAACGAGTGTTTAGGTTTAAAAAAAAATAGTTAATGTTTGAGATGTAACCGAGCAAAGCTGAGTCGCCCAGGTACTATATACCTATGTAGGTATAATAGTAATAATATACGTAGCTCTACTTCCCTGTGGAATATGGGTGTCTACTGTCTACTACTGTACGGAACTGTACCTACTGTATTAGGGTACCTAATATACTATGAGTAGCATCACCGTTCCCTCGCCGCCATGCAGGAGCGTAAGTAGCTAACTAACATGGACCTACATATACATATTACAGACACTTACCTTCCTACATTTTTTTGTGAAACACAATAAGCGGTCGGGTCACCCCAAACGGGTGGTATCCAGGGTGGCAAATAAATGAGACTAATAGAATTAAGTAGGTAATTGTAACATGAGCCAAATCTTTTAAAATAACAGTCAAACACCAAAGAAATTGGCCTTTTCATAGGAAAATGAGCAGCCGCCGCGGCAATTTGTATGGGAATGTCAATTTTATATGTTTTTTTTACTGTTTAATGGTCCAGATATACTATAAGAAATATAAGAATGACGTTTTAGCAAAAGTTATAGCCTGATGAGCAATTTCTGGAGTCATAAAGTCCTCGCAAACGAAGTCGCGGGCTTCGGCTAGTTACAAATAATTATGTAGACAGAATGTAGGCAGACAAGTAAAATTTTTCGAGTCTAGCTTTTTTACAAGGTGACACGGGGGTCATAGAGGATATTGGCACAGGTAAACATGGCATATTATATGCTAGACTCAAACTAAGATAAGAGTTTTATGGTACAAGTGCTCCATAGGCCTCAAAAAATATCTGTCTGGGTACTTGAATTGCACAGTAATGATTAAGACTTTTTATATGTTTTCAGACTAGAGTAGGTATTTACGTAGGTTTTCAGACTTTTATACATTTTGCGAGTACGACTCGCCCATGGAGGGTTCCGTAGCAGCAAGTAACATAATATAAAAGTTCTTTGCGGTTTACAATTTATGACATATTAAAAGAAACTAGTTACTTACTAGATCTCGTTCAAACCAATTTTCGGTAGAAGTATGCATGGTAATGTAGTGTACACGTACATCATATATTTTTTTAGTTTTATCATTCTCTTATTTTAGAAGTTACAGGGGACACACATATTACCGCTTTGGAAATTTCTCTTACGTAAACTATTCAGCTTAGAAAAAAATATATTAGAAATGTAGATATACCGCACGTATGGGTTTGATGAAATTTTTTTTCAAGTTTCAGTTCCAAGTATGGGAATCCCCAAAAATTTTTTGTTTTTTTTTTTTCTATTTTTGTGTAAAAATCTTATGCGGTTTACAGAATACATCTACTTATCAAGTTTCAACAGTATAGTTCTCATAGTTTCGGAAAAAAGTGGCTGTCACATTCGGACGGACAGACAGACATGACAAATCCATAAGGTTTCCGTTTTTTGCCATTTGGCTACGGAACCCTAAAAAGCGACGTAGAAAATGGAAAAGCCATATACCTAAAATACTACCATTTGGCTAGCAACCTGTCTCATGCCGGGTGAATTTTTAACCACCAGCCAAAGTTTTGGTGCAATTTAAGTTCATGTACTTTTTAGGTTTCCGTATCCAAAGGGTAAAAACGGGACCCTATTACTAATACTTCGCTGTTTGTCCGTCTGTCTGTCACCAGGCTGTGTCTCAAGAACCGCTATAGCTAGACAGTTGAAATTTTCACAAATTATGTATTTCTATTGCCGCTATAACAACAAATACTAAAAACAAAATAAAATAAATATTTAAGGGGGGCTCCCATTCAACAAAAGCGATTTATTATAGATAACGGTATGAAACCCTTATTGCGCGAATCGGATTCGCACTTGGCCGGTTATTATAAATATTACTTATATTTATTACCTATATCTACTTACGAAATACATAAAATTCGACCTTTCAAACACATCAGCGCTTCACCGAATGATTTTGTATGGGAGGTTGGGAGGATCATATTATTTTTATGGAAAGTTGTTCGGTGCCATAAACTTATTATTCCAAAAAATTGCTAGTTAAAAGTCATTCTGTATTAGGTATGGTCATTTGTATATTTTAAGAGCGCCCAACCCGCCTTACTTTTCATACAAAAGCTCTTACGTGATTATGGCGTTGTAACATATCTTTCTTGGAAAGTTTTGAACCTATAGGAATCTTGTGCGCCATATCTAGGTTTCTATCGAAATTAAAAATTTAAATTTGGAAAAACAAATTCAGTATAAGTCTCCAAAAATCTGCTTTTTTGTACAAATTTTACCTGAACTTCAGCCGATCATATAGTACTCATGAATTGTAAAAGTAAAGAAAATATTTGCATACAAACCTTGCAAATGTAATGAAGATTCTAAATGAAAAACATTTATTTCACACACTCGTAAGGCTTACTGAAAAACATGTATTACCTGGAACAAGTTTTATGAAATTTCCGCACCCTATGAAAAGTTAGTATTCGTTCAATGAATAGTTAATAATAATAATAATTTCATACAATACAATGCAAACTGAGCGCTCAGGTGCTATCTCTCTCTTTTAACTTTGCTTTTTTTCTATCATTGCGCTGGATGAAACTACAAGCATTTCCAACTATGCTCGCGTTGACGATAGACGGACCGGGAAGGGCCCTCTTAACAGTTTGTGACTGATTCTTTATCCATGTTAATATTATAAATGTGAAAGTGAATTTTTGGTAGTCCATTTTCGAAGGATTAAAGTTTGAAAGTGGCTCGACAAAACTTTTACCTAAGCATATTATCATCTTGTGCTTCACCTACTACTAACTTAAATCCCGAATCCCACTTCTGATCTCGGACGGATAGGTAATCATCGAGGTCAGAAATGGGATTCTGGGCAACGTATTTGAACGTAGAGGTACACATATTATATTCTTAATCAGATCATCATCATCACGAAGATAACGAAGAAGTTAGAACCTTTTTCAAAGATCCTAGAATCCTAAACGTTTTTAGTTTTTGCCATGTGATTTGACATTTTCAAAATCTTGACAATATTTGTAACATTATCGAAGATGTCGAAATAAATTTACAGTTTTCTCAATTTTATTTTTTTTACACTGCAAACGCTTTTGCGTTTGCATTTAACCTAGTTTTGTTGATAGCGACCCGGTTGCAGGAGGCAAGTTTAATTTGAGCTTATTAATTTCCGCGTGTATTCTGCACGTTTCACGAAGGACGTACCTAAGTGACGTCACTCGCACAGGTGCCAGGCGGCGATGCGCGCGGATACCTCGTTGATAACCAGGGACCCCCGATGTAGGTTAAATAAAAGTAGGTTATTGCACTGGCAAGCTATATTTAGGTGGCCAGTCCATCACCGGCTGGCGAAACGTGCGCACGTCCCGATGAGCTAGCTACGAAAATGTGGGTGACATTTCATCAGCTGATCTGTTGCAGGATTTTGGGAAGCCGTGAAAGAGGCTCATGGCTGTAAAAATGGAGCTGGAGGAAAGCGCCTCGGACTCGAAAATACATAGGGAAACCACTGCCAAAAAAGAGCGGCGTCCATCTAGTGCCGTTTCCCTATCCAAGTCTGAATATGGGCCAGGTTCGTCGTAGAGCGAGAGGCGAAATGCCTAGACGGTAGCCCAGCATATTTTGATGAGTCATTATAGTAACACGGTCCTAATTATATATCATTTGTTGTTGTTCATGATTTTTCGTAGCTAGTGAGGAAAAATGGTTAGCACTGTAATTTAGTCAATTTCATCAAAAAAAATTACGAAAATAAAGTTGAAATCATGCCCATTTATTTTAACACGTTTTCATGTAACTTTGATCATAAATCATAATACATTAGATTGTCGATTTTATATTCACTTAACAACTAAAACTAGATGAAATATAAAACTCTTCAAAGTTGGGGCATAGATTCATAAGTTAAATTGGTTGACAGTAGCGGAGTCAAGTTCTGCAGAGCAGTTGAAACAGTACAAGTCATGGGTCACTAACGAGAGATGGAATGACCTAAAGAAGATCGCGGAGAGCGCGATGAAGGACCGTAAGGTGTTTATGATCAAGGGCGGAGGGTTCCCAGCGGTGCGGAGAGCACTGATTGAAAGGGGATGGATCGAGAAATACGAGTCCAGTAAGGTAAGAAAGTCACAAGGATTAATAGCATCACATGTGTACTTATCTCTCAGCATGACGATGATGAAGAGTTAGGCGTTGCTGTTTCAATACGAGATGAATAAGACTGGACTGAATGGCTAATTTGCATTTAGAGAATACTCAATTGTTGATCGAAGAAGAGCAACAATAATTTTGACGTCGAGTGAAAACTCAGATTAAATAGTGGTAAGCTGATACTTAAACTAAGTAGTTTAATTTTTCTAAATTATGAAATATCTAATTTTATTCTTCCATTAATTTAGTTGTAGGTAATTTTGGCAATATTTCAGCTCATATTCTGTGTGTGTCAAGAGATTTAAATTTTGTTTGTACGTAGGGGGGAATCTATGGAACTATTGAAGGGTTTGACCAAATTATTTCGCAATACACGAGCGGAAATCTAGTAAGTACTTAGTAAAGTGCGACAAATTAGCTGAAAACATAGAAAATAGGTTGTTTCTGTTAAATGAAAATGGTCTCCAAGAACTGCATTGTTTTAAGGTCCGCCACCCTCCGCTGAACAGCGATCCTAAAAAAGCTACCGGAAAAGAGCTCTCTAGGGTGGAAAGGATGATCCTGTACAAATTCATGGAACAACACTCAGTCGATTTTCTATGGACAACCAAGAGAGACAAATATGACTGGTTGCTAAGTAACAAAGAAGTTATAATAAGCAGGTAAGTATTTGAATGGCTGCGAAAAGTGTATTTTTATTAATTCATAATCGATGTTGCATTAAATCAAACTGTACCTACTTATTAGATTTTTTAAAGATGTGTTTAGGAGTAAGCACAGTAAGTTGTGTATCTATTTGACTATTGCAAATTCTAGGTTCTCCAGATCTGTATTTACAACCAAAGAAGGCCTCACGACCTCTCTAACCCAAATGCACTGGTATACCGATCCCAACACAGCGGTAACGAAATTCCCGCGTAGCTACAACATCCACAATTCCGACAGCCTCGAGGAGTTTATCGAAGATTTCAGAATTACAGCCTGCATTAGCGTCCTTAAATGGCTGTGCAATTCAATTCAAAAGAAACAGGAGCAAAACATGGTTTCAGCCAACGGCAAAGTGCCGTTCACAGCCATTGACTTCGCTCTCTGTAGGCTCAATGAGTACGTAACGTTTTACACCCACAAGGACATCGACGATACGGAAGACCAGACGACACACGTTTGGGAACATGAATGGGACCAATTTCTTACGCATCATTATCTCCTTGTACACGAGAAAGCTAAATTTTTAGAGGACAAAAACTGGAATTTAAGGTAACACTCAATATAGTAAGCAATCATTGAATGCCATTATGATTTGAAACACTGTTTGAAACATTATGGTAATTAGATCAGCGTCACGCAAAGCCATAATAATGTTTGTAATCGAATCGATAAAGGTAATGTGAAATCACAATGTCATTAACGATATGCCATGTGGAAAGTAATAAGATACATTGACATCCAAATCAAAAACATTTTTAATAAAATCATTTCTTAAGTACTTTTTTTTTGTCATACTATTCTGGGTCAATCAAAATCTGAACTGAAATAAACAAAGTTATTTAGGATTATTTTTTGAGAACCACGGGTCTTTTCACCCCGGTAGGCTTGCGTGATACAGAATTTATGATACAGAATTACACTTAGATGCCTCTAGAGAAATTGATGTCATATTGCGCTCCCGCCAAAACCCATTATTCCTGGATATATCTATAATATCTCCCATGCTGGTCTGGGAGAAATAAAAAAAAAAACTTAGAATGTACCAGCTGCTTCTCTTCCCACGCAGATCGTAAAAGCCGATCGAGGGAATGGGCAAAAATGCAAATCATGTTAACAGGCGATGCGGCTAGCAACCCATCACTGTATTGATTGCTTTTCCATCTTCTCGCCCACCATGACGCTAAAAGTGGCTTTTGGGTCTTGCGGCCCTGGGCTCTGCATAGAACTGCAAGACCCAAAATGCTCTGTCTGCCCCATTAGGGATAAAGACGTGATAGTATGTATGTATGTATCTATAAAAGGTTTTGGCAGGAAAAAGAAATTTGAATTATTACTTTAATCATGTTCAGATAATAATCATCTTATCTAATGCTCTCAAAATGGTATGATTTTTTTAGGCAACTAGAAAGAAAGGCGGCGAAAGTTTTATCTACGATGACGAAGTTTTGGCCTCAAATTGATATCGATGGTGTACTCAACATATGGATTGTGAAACCAGGCAACAAGTGTCGTGGGCGGGGCATTCAGCTTATGAATAACATCAAAGACATAATAGGACTCATCAATTTTCCCGTTCAAAAAACTAGATATGTTGTCCAAAAATATATTGGTAAGATGAATTCGTAGTGAAATATTTAATCGTTTATTTTATTGAATAGGTGTACAATTTTTTTTCTTATTTTCAGAAAATCCTTTAGTTATATACAACACAAAATTTGACATACGGCAATGGTTTTTAATTACAAATTGTCAGCCTCTCACAATTTGGGTGTACAGGTCGGTAGCTTTGTTTCAATGCTACTTTGTTCTTTTAATTCAGTCCTATACAGGTATAATATTATAATTGATTTTTCAGGGATAGTTATTTAAGATTTAGCTCTCAAATATTTAGCTTGTCGAATTACCATGAGTCTGTGCATCTCACAAACAACGCTGTCCAGACGAAATATAAAAACAATGGTGAGCGAGACAAAGCTTTGCCTGACGAAAATATGTGGGACTGTCATTCCTTCAAGGCTTATCTCAGGTAAAATTAGTTGTACAGAGAACTAAATTGAATTATTTTATTTCCAAGTACATATAATGCTTATTTAACATATTTTCTATTCTTGAAGACAGATAGGAAAATATGAAATGTGGGATACCAAAATCTACCCGGGCATGAAAAAATGCCTTATAGGTGCTATGCTGGCCTGCCAAGACAGCATGGATAAAAGGCAGAACAGCTTCGAGCTGTACGGTGCTGATTTCATGCTGACTGACGATTTTACACCGTGGCTTATCGAGATCAACTCCAGCCCAGACTTGGCGCCGACTACTTCAGTCACAGCTCGATTGTGTCCACAGTGTTTAGAAGATGTTATAAAAGGTAACACAAATACTACACACATTTCATAACTTTCATGCTTAATCCAAGGAAATATTTACAATAAATGTAACAGTTGTTCTAGACCGCCGGCACAACCCTGAAGCTGACACGGGCACATTTGAACTAGCCTACAGACAAGTTATTCCGAAGGCACCTGCGTATCTCGGCTTATCTCTCTGCATTAATGGGAAGAAACTTTACAAGAGATCAAAGGAACGCAAGCACGAATCGCGTAATACCACGCCTTTGGTACCTCGGGAGCCCGCCGGAGACAACTCTTTGGAAGACCAGCCTGTTCCTGCAGAATATAGTGGACCCATCATAACCGACTTCCTTACATGGCTCAACCCTTACGATTCAATCCCAATGAACAAGGATGGAATCGTTTTAGGACCCAAGGACTCACTAACGGTACGCCAAGCCATCACTTCTGTAAAATCGATGAAAAGTGGATCTAAAAAACGTAAAACATCCGCACTCTCTTTTAGGACTCACCGAGGAAAACGAGAAAAAAATATAGAATATAGAAGACGCGTCGTTCCGCATTCGTGCTGCCGTCCCGATGAAAGCCAAACTGGCAATCACACCAGTAAATACCGGACCGAATCGGCCAGCAAAGCGGAAAAACACAAAGTCGACAGGTCGGTTGGTAACAAGAGATGTTATATAGATCCTGTGGAATGGGAACGAGAAACGGCTAGTATATTGCGTTCTACAATATCGGTTCAGAATAAGATGACGAACAAGTGCAGTCTAGTAGAGCCGACTCCACCCCTCCGTCAGACGAAATCTAGCATTGTAGGTTTTCAGAAAGCACCAGCGGCAACTCAACGATTGCAAAAAAGCGTCGATGATTCTGATCCTATCAAAAAACTGAGTGCTGTCGGTAAAAATATTTGTAAGCTTAGAGATGAAAGGGCCCAAGAAGGTATAACGATGTCAAAAAGTTGTTCGTCTATCTATCCGTATCGTGTCGTTGGCACACCCGTAAATGATGAACCGCTCAATAGGAAATAATTAGAAATAAATATTGTCCCAAATTATAGTGTTCAAGTTCAGAGTCAATCTTGATATCTATTTGTTATTCATTCATAATGAATTTTATTCTATCAAATGTTCTAACTATATGCAATATTATCTATTTAATCTTGTTAATACGTCTCTTTATTAAATTGTATAGCGCCAAAGAATTGAGTAATATCTACCTACTAAAGTAATAATAGGTGGGTACCTAGTGACGTAAGTTACCGTAAGTAGGTAAATCGACAGAAAATTTTACGAGTTCCATCATGCTCATTGATATGCGTGACCAAACCTTATTGTGCGTTACTTGTTTATTGAAAACACGCAACTTATGTCCTTTAGGAGCGACGTCGGATTTCGATTGAATAAAGAGTGAAATGAAATTGTTAAAAAATATGCAAATTTTTCATGCTGTTGTTAAATCTTAAAATTCTATGCGAAATAAATTATTTTCAATGGTAACGCTATTTGGTTGCATTTCAGGTCCTCCAATCCCGAATCCATGTTCCTGATCTCGATCCTACAAGATTTATATATTATAAAGAAAAATCGGTCGTATATATTTCTTTTCTTTTAATATTTATTAGCATGAAGTTAAGTTTATTCCATACACGCCATACTTATAATCAATGTGACGTAATGTCTAATTGATAGTCTGATATGTCAAAAACACAAGGAAACACAAAATTTAGCAGTGAATTAAGAAAATAAAAATACTATATAAATTAACAAAAAAATCTAAGTAATGACGAGAATTTATACAAATTATGCAAATTAACGGACTGTACTTAAACTTCTTGAAGATTTATTTATTTTACTTCACAACGATTGGGTTCGGATTCATATACATAGATTCTTCATAAATCTTAATAATTCGATGATCCTTGGATTCAATAAAAATAGAATCTGTGTTAGAACGAAAATATCTAGGTGAAAGTAGGTCTGAGTGAAATTTACTGAAGAAGTGCACGGCACAGGCAGTGATATATAAAAGTATTCTTCTTTATTGTGGAGTACCTATTCACAATGTTTTTTTAATCTTAATCAAATATTGCCGTCTGTGTCACACAAGATATAAAATAAAAACTGTCGCGAGTTCTAATGCTATAACTACGAACGAGTATACATAGACTAAGCTAATCGAACAAGAATCAGACATGAATAAGGTGAGAATCTAAAACATTACTCAGGTAAGTACTTATTTTTTATTTATTTGTTGCATATTAAATTAAAACATACATACATACTATCACGTCTTTATCCCTAATGGGGCAGACAGAGCATTTTGGGTCTTGCGGCTCTATGCAGAGCCTAGGGCCGCAAGACTCAAAAGCTACTTTTAGCGTCATGGTGGGCGAGAAGATGGAAAAGCAATCAATACAGTGAAGGGTTGCTAGCCGCATCGCCTGTTAAAATGATTCGCATTTGCCCATTCCCTCAATGGGCTTTTACGATCTGCGCGGGAAGAGAAGCAGCTGGTACATTCTAAGTTTTTTCGTTTCTCCCAGACCAGCATGGGAGATTAAATTAAAAATCACGATTAAACCCATCATCCGAGCGTATTCCCCGTTGTATCCTCAGCGGTAACGCCTTCGGAGCCCGAGGTCCGCTACTTAACTAGTTGATTTGACGAGGTTACTGGTTTTAACACAGAGTTACACCAGAACCAATCCTTAGATAGGTTTGTGCTAACGCTAGATGCATGTTCGGGACCCATAGTTTATATGTGCCTTCCGAAACACGGAATCATCTTTCGTTTCGGATAATCAAGTGATTCAAGCTTGCAATTTCCTAACCAGACTGGAAACAACTTTTTCACAAAGTACATAAGTAGAGTAAAGTATGCTTCCTACTGGGATTCGAACCCACGACCTCCGGATCACAAGGCGGACGCCTTTAGGTACCACCGGACCACGGGGGCAAATTAAACTACATAACTATAACTGCCACGGAAGTAGCTGTACTAGTACTAAGTAGTATATAAATTTAATGGATTTTTTACTCGCGGCGAAGACAGAGCAAAAGTGGCGCCTTCATTTGAAATATTTTTTTAATCGTAAATGTGGTGATAAATTGATAATTAAGTAAGTAAAAACTTAATGTTAGGTATAATTGCTATAGTTCTAGCCGGAATGATAAAAGCTAAACCTAGTTCTAGCCGCAGATAAGCAGGATAGGTATTATTATTATTAGTGATCTAGACGTATAGCCCAAAGTTCGATTTATTACGGAGAAAAGGAGGTGAAATAAAATTTTGAAAAAAAAAAACATGTTTCAGTAATAATTTTTTTTACGACTAACCCGTCGTGATGCTGAATAGGTTTTTCAAAAACATTGTGAGGTTGTAAACAACATTTTTCGATTTCATGATCTTTGGATTTAGTAATACCAAGTAATACGTTTCTGAAATATTTGGTTTAATAGTGCACATTTTTGTTAAGAGGCAAGTTTTCCTATTTCTATCTGATATATGGTTGTATATGGTCACGTGTATCATGAAACCTATCAGAGCTGAGAAGGGTTTACAATTAAAAAGTTATAAGCGACTAACTTACAAAATGTATTCAGAAAGAAAAATAGAAAATTAGTTTTTAGACGTTTTTAGTGGCATGGACTCAAAGTCGGCATTCGCAACTACGGAACCCTTCAATGCGCGTGGTGCGCAGTTAAGAATAATAGGCCAAGTGCGACTTCTATTGACTTCTATTAATAATGACATTTATTCCACAAAGTTAGCGATCGCTAGGCGGCGCGGGCGCGGCGCTGCAGTCTGCACATAGCCAGTATATATAAATAACCATATTTACCTATACCATAAATTACAATTACAATTGATTACCCTCACCCTAAATCGCAGCGCTGCGATTAGACTGCCCTAAATATTGGATCCTAACTGTGATTCTTCTTCTTCTTTAGATGCCGTTTCATTCCCGAAGGTTGGCAGTCAGCTCTTTAAATCTTGATTTGTCCAACGCAAGCATGAAACATAGCAAACATTTCCGATTTTGATAGAGAGGAAAGAGTAACAAAGACAGAATTCCACCACTCTGTTAGGATGTCTCCAGTATTTTGTAGACATAAAGAAGAGCATTAGATCCAGGTAACTGCGATTAGGTACATCTCCCGATTTCCATAATGGTTTCCTTAAAACTGGATAGTGTAATAATCGCTTTATGCCTAACAATTTGCAAAATTTTAGTTATCACCACATTTTAAAATTAGGGCACCACTTCTGCCATGCCTTTAATGTTATTGAATTTTTTTATTTTTTTAATTATTTTTTGTTTTTTTTATTTAGATATTAAAGAATGGCTTGAGACGATAATGCCGCCAAAAAAACGTATTGGAACTAAGAAAAAGGTACCTACTTAAAGCCTATCTTATAAGATTCTGGTGGTGATTTACAATCATGCGCATTAATATGTTTATTTTCAGAAAAACAATGGGCCCTGTTCATACCCTAAAATCGAATTGAAGCTAAAGCCTTTTTCACGAGCCCCTTGTTCCCTCGTAAAGGTATATCATACACGTGTAATCTTTCAATACAGTATATATTTTTTATTTATTTTGATATAAAGTTATTAGCTTTGAGCGCTATCCAGATAATTGTAGACCATTATTTTCAGGCCAAACGAACAACAAGCAATGACAAAGAACGTGTTGCCAAAACATCTCCTTTCAACAGATTCGGCAGCCCAACTATAGGCGACAAAGTGCTTTCGATGCCCTATCAAGGTATTTACAAATCAGCCGGGCTGTCTCCAAAAGAGAAAAGTTACGTAATATGTAGCTGCCAAGCCCGGACGACCAGATATTTAAACCTGAAATCCCTTGCGCAAGACGCTATAAAACAGGGAAAAATATTTTCAATACATGGCGCTTGCAATCCTGTCAGAAAAGCTTTGTTGGAACGAGGATGGGTTGAAAAAATACCAGCAAATAGGATGAACCTTTCAAGAATAAAAAATGGAAAATTTAGAAATAAAACAGAAATACACGGAGAACTAGAGAGGCTACTTCTATCTAATTTGGTCGAAAAATCATATCCAAATTTCATTTGGAGGAGCGGAGATGATGTTAGTGACAGTACTATTGATATGAGTAAAGATAACAATACAATCGTCAATAAATTAAAAATCGACGCATCATGGACAAACAAGCAGGGTCTTTGTTCGTCTATAAAGAGGATTTATTGGTTTTACATCGAAAATGTCGCTGAAGTTAATTGTCCTCGGACTTACAACAGCTCCGAGGCCGGAGAGATCGAGGACTTCGTCAAAGACTATAAGATCACAGCGTGCACTAGCTTGTTGAAGTGGGTGCTCTCAATGGTTGCAAACGACAGACCCGTATTCGAAGAAACCGGAAACGTGTCTCTAAACATCATCGTATTTGCCATTAACAGATGCAAAGAGTATTTGTTCCGAAAACAAAACAAAGACATCGATCGTTCATTAGGCTCAGTGAGTTCAGGTCAATGGAACGGATTCTTGAAAAAATATTACAGGATTATTGAAAAGGAAGATGTATTCCAAGCGGACGTACAAAAAAAGCTGCCTCTCTATTTGGTTTATGCTAAAATATTGCTAAAAGAAATTCACAAATATCGACCACAGTTGAGCTG
This sequence comes from Acrobasis consociella, assembly GCA_963555685.1. Classification (NCBI taxonomy): domain Eukaryota; kingdom Metazoa; phylum Arthropoda; class Insecta; order Lepidoptera; family Pyralidae; genus Acrobasis; species Acrobasis consociella. The sequence continues at coordinate 6,488,757 of OY743106.1, forward strand.
CGAAGGTTGCCATAATATTTGGATCATTAAGCCAACTAGCTGTTCCAGGGGTCGCGGAATCAGATTGGCTTCTAAATTAGGAGTTATGACGAACTTGTTAAACAAGTATAGCAAATACGTTATTCAGAAATACATGGGTAGGTAAATCAAGCAAGTATTGTATTATCGGTTGTTACAAATGCGTGTATTATTAAATGCTTGTTAATATTTTGTCATATATTTTCAGAAGAACCATTGCTGATATATGACACGAAATTTGACATCAGACAATATTTTCTGGTCACCAGCACCTACCCTCTTATTATTTGGTGTTATACCGAATGCTACTTGAAGTTCAGCTCCCAAAAATATAGCCTCAAGGACTACCACGAATCCATACATCTCACAAACAACGCTGTACAAAGGAAATACAAGAATTGTCCCGGACGTCATTCCGATCTTCCACCGCAAAATATGTGGGATTTAGACACTTACAAGGAATATTTAATTAAGAAGGGAAAAAACCACGTTTGGGATAGTGTAATATATCCTGGAATGACAAAATCTATAATTAGTATCATGCTGAGTTGTCAAGATTCTCTATCGGTCAGTAAGAACCGGTTCGAGTTGTATGGGTGCGATTTCATACTGGACAAGGAGTATAAGCCTTGGCTCATTGAGATCAACTCGTGTCCAGACTTGAACCCCACGACTCCAGTTACAGCGAAAATATGTCCGGCTGCTATCTCAGATATCATCAAAGGTAAGAAGTACTAACATTATTCAAGATAGATCTGGCTTACTTTTACACACAGACGAATCTTCAGTAAATGGTGCATTTCGTTGACCGAAATGCTGTGAAATATTTTAACCAACTTCCAAAAAGGAGGAGGATATCAATACATCGCGATCTTTTTTTGTGTATGTACACCAATTACTCCAAGTATTTCCAAGACGCCTGGACCGATTTGAAAAAATCTTTTTTTGTTTGAAAGGGTACACTTAGTCTTGTGAGGTGTTCCCATAGAAATTTTATCAAGTACAATCGTGTAGTTGGCGAGTGACGTCTGTTTTTAGTTTTGAAAAATTATCGTTCCTATTATCTATACAATTTAGCGCTCAGCAGATCAGATTTTCCAATGGAGGACGTTTTTATTTCGCTAAATATGGTTAGGGCAGTTAATTAACCAAGGGGATATAGCAGTGTCTTCTGTCGCGGGTGACGACTTAAATTGCTTAAATCCATCGCTACACTTAGGATTCGCTCGTGATTTAAGTATTTAACACCCTCACCGAGAAAAAGAAATAGCTGAACCAGTTTTACTACTTGCGATTTGGTTAGTAGATACGAGCAAATTTTTATTCAAATTAGCAAAACCATGTACTTAGTTGCATGTCCAAAACTACAACTATTAATCAAAACACATTTTAACTACTAGTAGCCCTGAGTTCAGCAGTCACTTGATTTTGGTAACATGTAGCAAACATTTTTGCTACTAGCAACCATTCTTTTTCTCAGTGCTCGCTCCGCTTCGGAGTAAACCTCGAGTCCTGGCATTCGCGATTTAAGTCGTCACCCGCGACAGAAGACACTGCTTTATCCCCTTTGTTAATAAGTACCGTACGATCGTGTACTATCTAATAAGAGTCGGAAACTGACAAAGTCTGGAACAACGTACCTACTAAGTACTTATAATCCGGGGATGGTTAAACATTAGTATCAAACAAATTGGTTGGCGTGAGATTGAGACATTGTATCCAGTCTCCAAAGTGGTCCCAAATCCAACTCGTTGATCTGAAACCAGAAAATTATCATTAATTTTTTAAAACGTATTCATTAAAAAAGGAAAAATTTACTATTGTTATTTATATTTCAATATTATTATATATATTTATATTTTCATTTAGGCCTATGTCCAGCAGTGGACTTCCTGTGGCTGATATGATGATGATGATGATGATTTATATTTCAGTGGTTATTGATCACGCTGCGAATCCAAATGCACCAACAGGAAATTTCGAATGCATCTTCCACCAGCCTATGACGATTCCTCGGTACGGCACTGCGGCAGACTTAGTTATTAAAGGATACCCACTTCCAAATGAATACTTCTACAAAGGCAATATAGAAATAAAAGAGTCATACGATAATACAGATATAAAAGATGAGAAAGACTTGAAAGTCGTCCTACAGAAGTTAAAGCGATATTACGATATTGATATAATGATTGATGCAGAAGAGGAAAATGAAACAAGCGAGAAAAAGATACGTGAAAGAGAAACGTGTACTCACGTCACTGAGTCGGAACACCACATGAGCGTTGCAGCCACCGTCGTCACCGAGCAAATACGTGACTTGATGGACAGAATCACGTCAGAAAACAGCAACAGTAGCAAGTCACTGCCGCTCCAAGACAGTGCATCGTTTTCTTCATCGAAACCCACAAGTCCCATGCAAAGTGCAAAGAGCGATATTGATTTAAATTCTTTACTTACGAAAATCTGCAGCCACGTCGGCGGAAAAAAATCGTTTAGTTTTAGTAAATTAGATGACGGACCCTTTGGAAAGGCGAGCTGCTTCGATTTGGTAAGTTTCTTGAACTTACCTTACGACAAGAACTCTGCAATATGCGATCGTGAGGTTGAACTAACTCCATCGCAGAAAGACATAGCAGAAGCATCTTCAAAATTGATTGCCTTTATGAACAAGAAAAAAAAAGAGTATTTGGGATCATAATTTTTAAGTTTCGTATCCTTGCACAAATAAACCTTCGAGTCTGTGACAATGATTTTTTTTATTTTCGATAGTGGTATGGCACATACGTCCATTCGAAATAAAATAAAAATATATAAGATGTGGACTTCGTCTATCTATACATATAATAAAACAGTAAAAATATTTTGTCTGTACATTTAGTGTTTTTGACTGAAATAGATACTTAAAAAGAATAATACAATTTTTTTTTTTAATTTTTGTCTGTCTGTATGTATAATCACGTTAATCTCCAGAAATACTGGACGGATTCGAATCAAACTTTTATTGTTATGTAGCTGTTAAGTCTGGGTAACATGTAGGGTCTATTTGATTGTGGAAAATAGAATACCTGATGTAGAACCATAAATGGTCCAGCTAAACTATACGAAATATAAAAAAGGCTCCTTAACAAAAGTTGTTTAGCCTGATGAGCATTTTCAGGAGTCAAAGTCCACGCGAACGAAGCCTCGGGCTTCGGCTAGTTTATTTAATAAATCAAACATTATTATTAAACATGTTTAGAGATGCTTATAAATCCATTCGGAATAAAATAAAAATACATAAGATGTGGACTTCATTTATTGAATAAATCAAGTATTAATACTAAACATGTTTAGAAATGTTAGAACACCAAACCAGTTGAGAACTCCGAGACTGAAAAAAACATTTTCCACATATGTTGGCAAATTCGTTACAAAAGTATCTAGAAACCATGTAACTACAAAACACCTTTAAAATTGTATTTCAACATATAAACAACATAGCACTGCGTAGGTATTCCAGTTCCTTGTTTACCAGAAAAGATGGTCACACACGTTTGCTTGCACAGTAATGCTGTAAGTTGTAACCAATTTCAGAATATTCTGCCAGAAATTTTATAAATGAGTAAGAGGAAGTAAACGTTCAGTCTAGCTTTCTTGAGGGCGCAACTTCTGCATGTTCTTACATAAGTCAAAACACATTTTTCAAAAAAGTTATAGGTTCTTTTTAGGGTTCCGTAGTAAACAAGGAATTAATATAATTTCGCCATGACTGTCTCTGTGGTTTTACTCAATTAGCACTAGAAAGTAACCTATCTTGTGGGGTATCGTTGAATTGGTGTTTCAAAAATAGTGACCTTGAGAACACCATTTTAAATTTAGGGATCTGTTCCAACCCCCTCTATCTCCTAAACAGTTAGTATATGCACACGTGAAAAAATTCACGACAGGCGTATACACGCTGACTTTTCATTGGTTTTGGAAAAAAAAATGATGTATAGTAAATAAATTCCTCTATCCATATACGTATCCTAATTTGTGTATGACTTATAATAAAAAAGTTCCAAAAATGGTTTTCGATCGAGACCACGTAGTTATGCCCAACCAAACTGCCGCGTGCGGTCGATGACCTCCGGCCGTCCGGCAGGCGACGCCTAGCGACGGCACTACTAATTGATCTCACGATTTTACTTTCGAGTTTTAGTTGACATTTTTTGTTTCTGAATTTTTATTTTGACAAATTAGGTCTTACTAACGACCTTTATGACCTTCGGCTCCAAAACCAATACAAAATCACCGTGTATAGTATGACAAGTAGGGTTTAAAAATTTAAAAGTTGCAGCAACTATTCTTCTTTACACCTTATGATTCATCAAACCTAAGAAAAAGGCGTGTAGTCCCTAGTGAACAAATGCTGCGCTAAATTACTCATACAATAGGAATGTGGACTGGGTAAAAAATATATTGTTTTTTTATCGTTAACTAAATTACACAAAAATAATGGACCCATACTTTTTCGTTAAGCAAAGTAGTAAAAAGGTACAAAGTACTCTATGAATACAGCGCACTGATGTTTCGGAATGGTAACAGATCGTGACATCACGCGAAATTGAAATGCGCTGTATCTTCGTCACTATTTGCTAATCAGAGAAAAAACTTATACCATACTTTTTAAAATAATCTACCTAATGAATCAAAAAACATTTTATGTCCACATCCGTATTATGTGAGAAAGGTAATGTCTGCCTTTTTTTTCATTTAGGAGAATAAGAATAATGATATAGCAAAAAGAAATTGTCTTACGCAGTGCCTTACTAGTAGCAGTGAAACAACTGCGAAATAGCAAATCTATTACAAATAAACCTTGCGATGGATCTAAGGCAACTTTTTGTACTTAGCAATGCAAGTCATAAATTGAACCATAATGTTACAACACCAAAATTTATAAAAATCCTACTTTTTACAGTCGAATCTTTTAGTAAGTCACTGAGCTCCGACCATGCCACATCTGGGCTTCACACATTAAAAGAATAAAATATAATAACAGACTTAAATTTTGTTTATTGTAGACTACACCACTAATAAGACCACACTAGCAGAGTGCGACAGATATATCATCCTCACAAGAGCAAAAGAGATAGCGATCAATTTGACAAAAAGTTTTCACACAAAACATATGTTATTATCACCCGCTCGAACATAGTCACACAAAAATTGGATTTTTCAAATTGTAAACTGTTTTAATTTGTATTACCTTGGAAAGATATTATCGTACTGCTTTACCAATAGTTCGTGTAGTCTGTACATATACAACCCTTTTAAATTCACACAAGAATATTTCTGGTTACAATTTACAATACGCTATATACATCTTGTACCTTCTAAATTTATGATTGAACCCTCCTCCACGCCATGCATTTTCCCATCGACCTAAGTTTTTTGTTCTTTTTGGATGCCTTTAACACGTAATATAAGAATGACCCCTTACGTACACACAAAGTGGCGATCTATAAATACAGTGCTGGTGGCAACAATGAGAAGCCTCCGTAGTTGTGGTCGGAATTCAGTAAGCTAATGTATCTTAAATGTAGAGTATTGGATGGATATACTTATTTATCTGATCTTTACAAAGTGATTCTTATAGTTGTATAAAAAAATGTGCAAATTATTTTCTAAATATAGATTATTAAAGGAAATTTTTCATTTTTACTAAATGTAATATTTTGCAACTCTATGTATATCCGAATATATTTAACAGTAAAAAAAATAAGCAAAGTTAATTGAATCCTTGCCATTTACAGATTGTTTTTAACAGGGTTTAAAGAATTGATATAGATCGTATGCAATACAAGTAATGAATCGTACATGCATTTAAAACAAGAAACACGATTTTTATCTTTTCTAGAGGTATCTTTATGTTTGTTGCAAAACCATCCATATTTATAACTATCAGTGCACAAGTGATTAAAAGATAACTTGTATAGTAGCACTGTCGTTAATTATCAAAGCAAGTCATTTTAAGTCTACAAATTGCTGCTTTTTATACAAAATGTCGATGACAAAAGAATCTTTGCTACCTTAACCTAAAATTATTTACATAGACTTATTGCTACTTTTCTTTGTTAAACATAATAATTAACTTTATATTGAACAGACAATCTCTGATTCATATGTATAACTTTTGCAAAGAGTATACATTACAGATATATCTCTTACTCAATGTAAGGTATTCTAAGTGAAAAGCAAACATAATTAGTCAAAAGCACATAATATTTTGAATTTACTGCAAAACCATAACTCCAAATTTTGTTCGTTATTGCTTTTGACCAAATCTTAACATGCTACAGACGAAAGTAATAAGAAATCTATATATACAAATATAAATATGTAATTATAACATGAGCAACATTACTTCGTTTGCTATATGAAAGAGTGGAAAGTATATAACCATACAGATACTTTCAAAACAATCGAAGCTTGCAGGAATTTAAAATGTGCTTCATTTATTGCATTACACACACATAATTTTCTTTTAAGCATCCTCTGTCATTTTCAATATTAAGAGTAAATGCATACTTAATGCATGGAAAGGATCTGATTTTATAAGGTGAAAATAAAACTTATATTTCTACACATAATTTAGCTGTTTTATTAAAAGCTATTTGACATTTTTACTTCATGCTGTAAATTCGTAAGTAAAGCTAAATTAAAACAGAGGTGTACAAAAATTGTCTTGGATGTGGAAAAATGTAATCTGTCGAATTAGTTTTTACAACAGGAAAAATTGCATGTACCTGTACACATCAGGATGCAGTGTAAATAATAATTCTATGCTATGGAATAATTCCAAAGTTCTGAAGGAATTCTTACTTTAAACATTAAGTACTTATGAAAATCATAGAGGTTTCAAGGAGAACGAAAGTTTAGGTCTCGAATTGTTTTTGCCTAAGATTTTCTTTTGTTCCTCTTTTACCCTCTTTTCTTGTTCTTTTTTCAGTTTTTGCCTTTCTTCATCCATCTTTCTTTGTTCTTCTATCATCGCTAGCCTTTCCTCCGCCTGTAAATTTAATGAGCGCCTGTTTAAGGTTCACAATATCACCCATCAAATGGCTTTTATGAAGAATTATAGTTAATTTTATCAATATTGTAGTACAGGTTCCTGTTGTAGCCTACAACAGGATTGTAGCATTGTGTTGCTTATATGGGTCAAGTCAAGTACACCTATTGCAGGTCATGGTGAAGACCAAGATGACCCCTAATCCATCATATTTTGAATGTAAACAAGGTGTTTACTTCATATTTTAAAGCTTTGTCTTTTTTTACTTTCTTGTGGTATATCTAAATTACCTAATTGCTACTGTTTAAGTAGCAGTGGTTGTTACGAAGTGCTGGTATTGGTAGCTTTTCTTTTAATAAAAATAAATTTGAATATACACTACAAGTAATTTAAATTCTACTTATTGACATGTAAAAGTGCCTGTAAAGGTCTAATTACTGAATAAACATTTGAATTTAAATATAAGCAAAAAACTAGGTATGTGGTATTCTTACCAACTTGCGCTGAGCTTCCTCAATCTTTTTATTATTTTCCGCCATGATATCCTCCAGCTCTTTCCTTTTACGAGCTTCTTCCTCCTGTTTGATAAAAATCTCACATTAACTCAGCCCTTGACAAAAACATGCATAGACATTTGAAAATAAAAAAAAAACAAAATAAATCATCATCATTCTACAACCATGGTTAATATGTCACATCGTTGGTAAACCACTAGTAATAAATAACCTGTTTTTTACCATTAAAAAAATAAAAATATTATCTTTAATTATTATCTTCATACTGAATTCATTTGTCATTAATAAAATTGTACCATTATTAAGTGTATAAAATACAATACATTTATCATTAATAGAAGATCCCTACAAAGTAAAGCAGCTTGAAAAAATTGTATACAATATCTTACTTCACATGGTGTATCATCCCCATCAAGATAATAACACCCCATAGCTAAGAATCTGCCTTGAATCAAACTGAAAATGTTATACAAAAAAATAGGTTCAAAAATACCTTCAGCATTCACGACCGGGTCCTCAAGCAGCGTCTCCGTAAAATTCTTACAGCTTCTTGCTCTTGATCAGTCTTCTGACCTGACTTATAGACTACGTGACTGCCAAGCACAGTCAAGCGAACAATTTTAAAATGCTAGCCAGTCGCCTTCGAGGCAGTCTTACATTAATGGCAGAACATTAGTCCCGCTTCGTCAGTATGAACGACATGCATGTATCGGGTATGTTGGATTTAAAACAGGCCACAGCCTCAGTGAGTGACAATATAAAAAGAATTTAACAAAATTCTTGTAAGCACTCGAACTACACCTGACTGGACCTTTAACAGATATGATCGAAATAATACTTTCATTAGTTTCTTTGTAATATTATGTTGGTATTAAATATTTTATTTTACACTTAGTGTGTTTAATAGGTGCGGACAAGAGGATATTCTCGCAATGCGAGGGGTCATGTGTAAGAGCAATGTGTTTGATGATTGCTGTTGCACATGACTGGTACGGGAAGGCAGCAGTTACCTGTCGAGTGGCCTCCTCTCGTCGCTGCTGTTCCCGCTGTCTTTCCAGCTCTTCCATCATTTCTTTCTCCATCTTGCGCTTGGCCTCTTCTACTCTTTTAGCCACTTCTTGCTCAATTTCATCCTTCCGTTTTTCAAGTTCTTCTTCAACTCTCTTCTTTACTAGCAGCTCTATCCTTTTGGCAGCTTCTTCTTCGACAACCTGGAATTTTTATTGAACAATATAGTTTCGAACTTCGACATATCGTTAGTATGGAGTAGATAATAATTTATCTTTTATATAAGCTTTTTAATTTATTAACAATGAATTTATCTCAGGGAGTAACTAATGTAAGAAAAGCTCATCAAAACTAACCAAAGTATTATAGGTAGATCACAGAAGTACCTAAACAGCATTATAAAAATTTGGGGTACTCTATACTTGTAAACAGTCTGCATACAAACCTTCTGTTCTGCCTCTCTGACACGTCTTTGTCTTTCCATTTCCGCTAACCGGTCTACTTCATCCATTTTATTGCGGCCTTTGGATTTTTTTCTATGATTTCTACTGCCCTCGAAAGAAGCTTCACTACTGCTTGATGAAGACACGGAATGAGACCGTTTTCTGAAAGTTTGCCGATTATTAGTAATGTTTACATGCAGATAACATGTTTCTATGTCACAAATAGTAATCGTTAAGTATTACCTAGATTTTGAACTTCGTTCCCTGGATTTTTCGGCATGTTTAGAATTCCTGCTTCGGGATGATGATCGATCTTTAGATCTACTCTTCTTTCTCGAATGTTTACTACTCTTGTGGTGCCGCCTTGGCGATTTACTCCGTGATCTTGATCGACCCATTTTCAACAAACTGATAAACGACTTGTAAGTATGTTATCAAAGTTATCAAACACAATTTTCGACAAAATAAAATGTGAAACGCACTCTTCTCAATGTGAGTAATGTGACAATTCAATCAACGCCATTTTGTAACCATAGACTATAGATTGATGTCAGGTCAGCTCTGTATAGCTGTTTGTTTATGGTCGTAACCCTCGAACGAGGAGCGAGCGGACCGAGCGAGCAAAGCGTCTCAAAGTGCCATTTTGAAACGCGGAGTCACCGAAACGAATGGTTTTTTCATACAAAAACTATTCGTAGTGAGTCTGTGTTTGAAAAATCGCACTATAGGCTCACAGTAGAGATGACAATAACGGCTATTTACGAATAATTAAGGGCTATCCCCACATTTCCGGGTTCCCGGCCCGGACGAGACAGGCCATCCATGTCCGCTTTCCCGTCAGGGCCGGTTCTGTGTTCACACGTACAGGGAAATCGTTGTCCGGGAAATCTGTGTCGGTCAGTGACAGTGACTGATACGCATACAACGGTGGTATTATTTAACACTGAGAAATTTGCAATGATTAGAGATGGGCGGTGGGTATATACCCAATCTACCCATTTGGGAATATACCCGGTAGAATGGGTAAATACCCGGTAAATACCCGTATCTACCCATTTGGTGGGTAGACTGAATTTTATGAGTAATTACTTCGCAATTCGTGTCCTAAAGTATGTGCAAGCGCTGTAATATGCCTAAAATGCAGGAAGACGTCATATCTGACATTAAAGTATACTAGTAGTTCGCCGCGAACTTAGACCTCGCGATTATTTTTTGCAATTCAGTTTCCTAAATAACCCCTAGATGGCGGTATCCAAAGTTAGAACGCGCTATGATTTCGTTTGCTACATAATCGTGGACATTTTTATTAATATTTCAAACTACTGAACCGATTTTGATGCCCAACGAACTTGAAAATTCTATTGATGTTTCCTACATGCCTACCAAGTTTCATCAAAATCAAACCATCGGTTCGGCTGCTTTTGCGGTACAAACATACATACATACATACATACATACATACATACATACATACATACATACATACATACATACATACAATGTGTTTTCGCCCCCAACTCGATTTAGAGACCTCACTCGCTTCGCTCGCTCGGTCAATGAAACCACCATACTAATCATACTTTGAAAGTAGGCTTCTTTGGTTTATTATCATTTTTTGGCTGGCGGTGCGCAAAGATATACTTATAAGTGTTTCAATGAGCAATCAGACATCAAATGCGATGTCTATATATGAGCACCATCATACATATATAGACAGTCCGTATCTTTGACTGCTCATATAAACGCCAAAACTACTGATTTCGGGGTTGGTCTCGGAACAAAAGATATTCGTATCGACGAGTTCTTCGATCCCCCATCAACTTATAAACCAAGCGTGGATAAATACCCGGGTAGATGCCCATCTCTAGCAATGATTGCAATAGCGCTCGAACAAGAAGAAGAAGCTCATAACCAAGAAGAACATTGGCATCAGCAGGCAGTAAAATGTATTTGGGTATCTGAGCTCTAGGAAGATACAAACTGCAGGAGAATATCATAAATTATGCAAGAATTCCTATTTTGTCCCATATATTATTTTTAGGGTTCCTTTGTAAACAAGGAACCCTTAGGCTGGAGTTCACCGACTTTGTCTAAAGAGTCGATTACGTAAACGGACCGTCAAATTGTAACGCCTGTTTAAACGGCCGTTATGAAAACGAGTGTTCACCAGGCAAAATAAAACGTCGATTACGTAATTGAACCTTTTTTGCGAAAAAATGAACTGAAGTGCTATTTTTGAAACGCGGAGTTATCTAAACTATTGGTTTTTCCATACAAAAATCTTTCGTTTAGTGACTCCGCGTTTGAAAAATAGCACCTCTGTACTGAAAACATCATTCGGTTGTCATTATTGGTGTCAGTCAGATGTCAAAGTAGCTAGCGTGGTATTTGATTTTCTTTATTGTTTATTTTGTGAATTATTATGAAAATTACATAAAATGGATGTCAAGAATAAAGACAACAATTTCACCACTGATGAGAAAAGGATATAATGCCGTGTGGTTTCCGGCAGAGTAGAATGGGACCACTCCAAGTCTTCCCGTGTATGTCGTAAAAGGCGACTTGGAAATATAAGCTGAACAAAGCTTATAAACATGAAACCGTTCCAAACCGTCTGGTCAGCGAGGAGAGAGTAGGCCAAGTCCTCTGTCTACTCTGACCAAATATGGCTCATGGTACAGAGAGGGTCGTGCTCCTGCAGTGGAGACAAAAAGATTTGATGATGAGAAAAGGATACTATCGGAACTGCTGTTTAAATATAGGAATACAGTGGAAAATGAGAAAACTGATGCTGCAACTGATACCCAGAAATTGAATGCGTGGACTGATACGCAGAAATTGAATGGCGTGGTTTCGTTCGTTTTAGTGGATGTCTGTGGAAACTTTATGAATTATACGATGAGCAGTAGTACCTTAAAACCACTGAAGTCTCCCATAGATATTTGGTGATCACTATAGGCATAAAATCTGTGCTAAAAGCAATTGATTTATTGGTGATAATGTATTATGAAGTATTGAATTACTCATAGAGTTAGGATTGTACCTAAAGGTACCTAGAGAGGACACTCCAAAGAAATCAAGCAAAAAAAACGAGACCAATTTCAAATGTCGTTTACACGTTGTCTATGGAATGAGTGCTAATCAGTCCCCAGTACGGCGGGAAAGTAAATTGAAACTCAATTTTTATAAAAAAATATTAATCGTTGACTGCAAAAATCTTGGGAATAATACTTAAAAATGTGTGCTTGGATTGACTTACTGGGTTGTGCCGGCCTGCAGATCAAATATAATGAAAAATTCTCGAGGTTTTTCATTTCACTGGTAAGTTGTTTTTAGCTGATTGAACCCACTTTCGTTAAAACTTTGCATATAAAAAGATGGCAAAAATGATTACAATAAACATTATATACTACAAGAATTCCTAAGCTTTTTGTATAAATTTTTATCAAATACGTGAATTTCCGCCAATTTTTGACCATTTTCGACATTAAACTTTACGTCAAACTCATATCTAGGGATTGCCGTTATCGATAAACACAGGTATCGATATGCTTACGGAAAAGGCAAAAGTACGGCCTAAAATGCCTTGTGTTATGTTAATTATTATAAAAACAATTATTATTTTTAGTAACCGACTTCAAAAAAAAAGGTTTACGTAAGTATACATCCTTATGGAAAATTTCTAAATTTTATTGTGATTGCTAAATGTGCGAGGTTATGTAATTTGTTCGTAAATCCTTACAAATATTGTCACGAGAGTGGGTTGGGGATAGGAAAGGAAACACCAATCCTATGGAATAGTGCCTTTATTTACAACTCTAGGGTACTCACAGTTGTCACGGGTAAGTAATATAAGACAGAACAACAATATATATATTATTTTGAATAAATACCAACGAAATGTATAATTTTGGTCGGTATAATTATCAATAAAGATAAAAATCATAAATCATACTTTTCTAACCCATAAAATCGTTTAAATAATAATTATTTAACCTAACAAACCTTTCGTATATATTTAAAGTCGTATAAAATTCTCGAAATCTATTTACGTTACGTATAATAAACTTTCTGTAGATATATTATTAAGCATAATAATCATTGCGTATATGAATCGATTAGTAGAAGATTCTTTGTATATAATCATCATTAGATATAACAAACTTTTGATATAGCGCCTGGCAGTATGTTGCGGATAATTTTATTAAGACAAGCCAATGCAGGAGGGTTGAAAACAATATATTAATATGTCGCAATCACATAATGTAATTACTGATTACGTATTAACATTAATAGATAATTTCCTTCCTCAAATTTTAGTTTGTTAGCCATAAATAAAACATAAGTGCGAAACGTTTAAAACTACGAAATAGTGTTACTTGTGAATGGTTACTCTTACAATGAAAATAGACTAAACAATAATAAGTGAAATTAAATCTATATCATACATATAATAAAACAGTAAAAAAGTGTCTGTACATTAGATATATTTCAAAAAAAATATTAGGTCGAAGGAGATATAGTAATGGAGTAAGAATTTAAAAAAAGTCTGTCTGTTTGTCTGTTATTACACGCTAATCTCCGGAAATGATGGACGGATTCAAATTAAACTTTTTTAGTTATATAGCTGTAAGCCTGGGCAACATACAGGGTATAAATAATTTTGGAAGAACACCTGATGCAGAACTATACTGGTCTAGCTAAACTATAAGAGATATAAAAATGGTGCCTTAGTAAAAGTTGTTCAGCCTGATGAGCATTTTCAAGAGACATAAAGTCCACGCGAGCGAAGTCGCGGGCTTCGGTTCGTAAAAAATAAGTTAGTTATTTTTTTATTTCTTTCATACCTTGGGCCTGGGGCGAAAAATTTGGTTACACATTCAAAATGCGCGCGCATTTTGTATGTGTAACCAAATTTTTCATACCTTGGGGCTTGGGCGGAAAATTTGGTTACAAGTACAAAATGCGCGCGCATTTTGTACGTGTAACCAAATTTTTCATACCTTGGGGCTTAGGCGGAAAATTTTGGTTACACATACAAAATGCGCGCGCATTTTGTATGTGTAACCAAAATTTTCATACCTTGGGGCTTGGGCGGAAAATTTGGTTACAAGTACAAAATGCGCGCGCATTTTGTACGTGTAACCAAATTTTTCATACCTTGGGGCTTAGGCGGAAAATTTTGGTTACACATACAAAATGCGCGCGCATTTTGTATGTGTAACCAAATTTTTATACCTTGAGGCTTGGGTGAAAAATTTGTTTTCATAGCTTGGCTATTGGCAAGATTTTTTTTTAATAAAAAAATTGGTTAGTTTTTGTAGCCTTTATGATATGACTTCTTTTTTTACTATTTTCTAGTCAGATTTTTTTACTAATCTAATCGTTTACTGACAAATTTAGATATTTTATTTTTATGTTAGCCCCCACTTTTGGGTATCTTATTCACAGTTTCTTTTATGTAATAAAATATTTTAATGGACATTGCCTACTTCTTTGTTTAAACTTTGCACCTTTATAAACCTATCCTATACCTTGAGTTTTTCTTATAGGAAAATTAAAGTTTATGAGATTTCCCAAATTTGAATTATTTTCGTCTGTCTATACTTTTTAGATGGTATGGTTTTTAAGTCATATATCTTCTAAACAATATGATTTTGATAGTTATATGTTTTGAATGATATCTCTTTTCAACAATATACTTTTTGAATGATATACTTTTTGTCCTGTATACCGCACAAGTTGTATAACAGGTGATGTTTAGTGTACATAAACGTTATATAAATGATTTTATGCTTTTTAAAATGAAAATGTAATGAATATTATAGCTATTAAAAATATATACCTTAATGATTATGTCAAATTAACATTATATCTTATGAACGTTATTGAAATGTAAATATATAAAATGTAATTATATCAAGCAATACGCACCCAGTTGTCACAGGTACGTACGCGGGAATGTCACTGTACTGGCACACACACAGAAACGTCACTGCACTGTCTCGCGCGTGGAAACGTCACTGCACTGTCACGCGCGGTAATGTCACTGTACTGTCACACGCGTAAACGTCACTGCACTGTCACGCGCGGAAACGTCTCTCGCGCGTATTTACTGCACTGAACACTTCACTTCACTCACTATTTCACTTTACTTCTTACTCACTACTTCCACTTTTACTTTTCTTCCTTTTTCTTCTTCCTTCTTCCTTCTTCGGATTTTACTTTCAAACTAAAACTGGCGTAGGCCGCGCCTTGTTCTGCTTATATACCCCTCGGATGCGAACAATATCGCATCAAAGTTCTAAACTTAAGTCATAAATTTTCTTTTGTCTTCTTTTATTTCTGGCCCGTATTTTCATTCCAATTTAATCTAGAGTTATCTAGAAACTTCTTACAAAACTTCAAAAACACTATTCGTGACTGTGATTTGAACCTGGGGTCTATGGATTCACAGTCCAACACCAAGACCGCTAGGCCAATCGTGTGCTGACGTGAGTGACGAAATTTCCCTTTAGATGAATTCTCGTAGTTTGAATTTGTGACGTTGACAATTTGACATTGTCATTATCACTTATCATCCTACGCGACACTGCCCCCTGTCGAGACATGATCGTCCCGATCATTATTGCTTCCATGATAACGTGCCAATCGATCCACATGAACTATTTTGAGAGGACTGCGAGGATTACGCTGAATTCGGTAGGTCACGTCGTTAATTCTGGTGATAATTTTGTAAGGTCCTTCCCAACTTGGTTGTAGCTTTGGAGATTTCCCTTTTCTCCTCACCGGATTATGAAGCCAAACCAGTGTTCCTTCCTCGAAGCTGAGGCCATTAGCTCTTCGATCGTAACGAGTCTTCATCCGTTCACTAGCTTTAAGCCCAGCCTCTCTAATCTGCTCATAGACGTCAACCATCTTAATCCGAAGGTCATTAGCGTAGTCGGTTATTCCTTTTGGGGTATCTGGTGGACAACTTGATAACAAATCAGCTGGCAATTTCAATTCTCTTCCGAAATTGGCATATACTGGAGTAACTGTAGTGGTCTCATGCACCGCAGTCCTATAAGATAAGAGGAATAGCGCAATATACTCGTCCCAGTTTTTCTGATGGCTTTCTACTACTTTTGCCAGATGCCGTTCCAATGTTTGGTTAAACCTCTCAACCATTCCATCTGACTGCGGGTGATACGGCGTCGTCCGAGTCTTATGGATTCCCATGATTTCACAGACTTCTCGGAATACTTGTGATTCAAAGTTTCGACCCTGATCACTGTGCATCTCCAATGGCACACCAAATCTACAGAATACTTCGTTCACAAGCTTTGTCGCTACGGTGGTAGCCTCCTGATTAGGTAGTGCAAATGCTTCAGGCCATTTCGTAAAGTAGTCCATAACTACCAAGATGTACCGGTTGCCAGCATTCGTAATCGAAAACGGTCCGGCTATGTCAAGGGCTACTCGTTCCCAAGGAGCTCCGACATTATACAACCTCATAGCTCCTCTGCTTCTAGTCTGTGGTCCCTTAACTGCCGCACAACTCTGACATTTACGGCACCAGTCTTCTACATCATCTCGGCAGTGTAACCAGTAAAAACGTTCTTTAATTTTTGTGAGGGTTCTTCTTATCCCCAGGTGTCCGCCGGAAGTACCATCATGAAAAGTTTTTAAAATTTCCCTTATCTTCTCTCTGGGGACGACCAATTGTAGATGGCAATCTTTACCTTGAGTACTTTCCCATTTTCGGTAGAGTAATCCATCATGTAACACCAGGCTGTCCCATTGCGCCCAAAGACTCTTTGTAGCCGTACTGTATTTGGCCACTTCTGACCATTTTGGTTTAGTTCCACTTCTTAGCCAGTTCAATAGTGGTTGAAAATCTTTATCATCTTCCTGAGCCTTTTTCATGGCGTCGTCAGTCCAATTTTCATCTATGGAATCAGTACGGATTAACCGGATGTTTACTTTTTCCTTCTCTTCCTGCCGATTGCAATGTTTGCAGTCCTTCAGGCAAGGTCTTCGAGACAGAGCATCCGCATTGCCATGACTCTTCCCTCCTCGATGTTCAATTTCAAACTCATACTCTTGGAGTAGCTCAATCCACCTGGCTACCTGCCCTTCAGGATTTCTGAATTCCAATAACCATTTCAATGCAGCGTGATCAGTCCTTACCAGAAATTTGCGGCCAAGCAAATATTTCTTAAAATGTTGCAATGTCTTTACCACAGCCAACAATTCTCTGCGAGTTACGCAGTAATTTCTCTCTGGCCTTGAAAGAGATTTGCTGAAGTAGGCGATTACTACTTCCTGATCTCCTCTTTGCTGAGATAGAACACCTCCAATACCGGTGTTACTTGCATCAGCGTCCACAATAAACTTGCCTTCTATGTCAGGATATCCAAGGATAGGGGTTTCACATAGACGCATTTTAAGGTCTTGAAAAGCTTGCTCACAATCTTCATCCCAAGAAAATGCTCGTTTCTCTTCTGTCAACCGATGTAATGGCTTCGCGATGTCGGAAAATCCTCTTACGAATCTTCGATAGTACGAGCATAGACCCAAAAATGCTCGCACCTGTGTCTTATCTGTTGGTGTTGGCCAATCTTTTACTGCACTTATTTTAGTCGGGTCAGTGGCAATACCTTGTTCTGAAATAACGTGACCCAAGTAGTTGACCTGACGTTGAAAAAATGAACATTTCTTTGGACTTAGCTTCAAATTTGCACTATGTAGTTTTGAAAACACGCTTTCAAGCTTCTTGAGATGATCATCAAAATCTCTTCCCATTATAATGATGTCATCTAAATAGACCAAACAGGTTTCTCCTAGTATTCCTGCCAGCACATGTTCCATCAACCTTTCAAATGTTGCTGGCGCGTTACATAGTCCAAATGGCATAGTTTTGAACTGCCATAAACCCTTGCCGGTTGAAAACGCAGTCTTCTCTTTATCCTTAGGATCCAAATCTACTTGCCAATACCCACTTTTTAAATCAAGAGTAGAGAACCAAGTCATGCCATAAAGTGAATCCAAAGTGTCATTAATTCTAGGAAGTGGGTAACTGTCCTTTTTAGTTACATCATTCAATCGCCGATAGTCTACACAGAACCTAGTTGATCCATCCTTTTTTTTAACTAATACAATCGGAGAGCACCATGGGCTTGATGAAGGTTCTATCACGCCGTTCTTCTCCATCTCTTGGATCATGTCCTCAACTTCCTGCTCGCGGGCAAAAGGAACAGGTCTTGGTCTCTGCCGAATGGGTGCTGTATCTCCGGTATCAATTTTATGTCTTACCAAATCGGTTCTGCCAATATCTCCATCATTTTTAGAGAATAAATTGCTATATTTCAACAAGAAATTTCTTGCTTTTATTAGTTGCAATTTAGTAAGATTGCCCTTACAACCCTCCAGCAGCTTTGCTACACTTTCTTCCTGATTCGTTATTTTTCGCTGTTGTCCCTCTTCACACTTCCTCAACCAGACTACTTCATCACAGTTTCCGATAACTGTTCCCTTTCGCAGTGTTTGCACTACATCATGAGGATTGAGAACAGGTACCAACGCAACTTGGCCACTTCCCACTAAGGTTCGGGCCGGAATCCATGGTGCGTCTGAGATTTCTCCATCTATAATGGCACATCTCCGCGGTACGCTACCATTATTAGGCGGTAGTATAACAGGGACCGTCGTCTGGGATCTTGGGTTAAGGATAGTGTCCCTCAAACATAACACCTTACCAAAATTTCCTCCTTTCATAGGAATTTCATCATTGCCATGTTTTAGAACACCATTTTTCAAGTCAATATTGCACTGATGATTTTGTAGAAAGTCTAAACCAATAATGCAATCGTCGGAGATGCCTGCGATAATCACTCTTTGCCAATAAAGTGTTGCCCCGATCTTAATGGCTACGATCTTTTCTCCTTGAGATGATATTCGTTGGCCGGTAGCAGTTGTTAACGTGAGATTATTATTCGTTTGAATATACCGACCTCCAATGTCCCTAAGTCTGTGGCTGCTGATGACCGTCCGTGAAGCTCCAGTATCTAACGTCAACTGGCAAGGTTTCCCATTGACTAAACCATCTATCACTAGAGTATTTCCGTCGCTAGTCTGCTTCACAAGAATTTCTGGGGCTCTAATACTACCGGCCAGCGCAGAACCCGCCGCCCTGTCTAGTTTTTCCTGTGGCTGCTCCGACGTCGAAACCGCCTCATCCACCTGACGTAGGAAAGCTGTACGTTCACGTTTCGGGCAAGTGCTTCGAATATCCCGTTCTCCAAATTCATAGCACATCGGATTATAGGGTCGTCGTTCACTGTTTTCTGTGACTACAACTTCCCGTAGCCTCTGAGCTCGTGAGTCATGTCGCACCGCTTCTACTTCCAAAGCGTGAGCCACTGCTTCTTTCATAGTGGTGTGATGACCTAGTCGCACAGCCGCCCTGACTTCGGAATCCCGTATTCCATCAATGAAAACCTGTAAGAGCATCTCCTCCACGATGGATGGCGATGATTGATATGCCTTGCGTACCAGTCTTTCGACTTCAACAGACCACTGTTGTAGGGTCTCGTTTAACCGCTGACAACGATCTTTGAGTTGCGCCCTGTATACATGCTCCAGGTGACTGTCTCCGTATCTGACTTCAAGAGCACCTATGAGTTCATCGTAGGTCACCTCTTTCTTTCCAGCGCCTAGTGCTTCCAAAACGGAGAGGGCGTCATCTCGAAGTGCTAGAGTCAATGCAGTCAGTGCCTCTTGTTCATCCCAATGGCTGGCCTTTTTGATTGTCTCCACCTGCAGTTTAAAGGCAGCCCAGGAGGATTTACCGTCGTAAGGTGGTATCTTAAAATTTCTGGTAAAAGGGGCGACCAGAGAGCTAGTGGCAGGGCCAGACACTTTGAGAAGTTTAACTTCCTTACCAAGCTGTTGAAGCGTCCCTTTTACTACTGCAATTTCCTCTCTTACTTCTGCAACTTCCTTCTCGAAGTCATCCATCCGGGCTGTGTTGGCCCGAACCGCGGCCAAAACATCTTTAGAAAAGGACTGAAGTTGCTCCTCCTGACGGCGTGCTTGCTCTTCCTGCAGCGCCCGTATTTGCTCCTCCTGGCAGCGTGCTTGCTCCTCCTGACGGCGTGCTTGCTCCTCCTGCAGCGCCCGTATTTGCTCCTCCTGGCGGCGTGCTTGCTCCTCCTGGCGGCGTGCTTGCTCCTCCTGCAGCGCCCGTGCTTGCTCCTCCTGGCGGCGTGCTTGCTCCTCCTGCAGCGCCCGTATTTGCTCCTCCTGGCGGCGTGCTTGCTCCTCCTGGCGGTGTGCTTGCTCCTCCTGGCGGCGTGCTTGCTCCTCCTGGCGGCGTGCTTGCTCCTCCTGCAGCGCCCGTATTTGCTCCTCCTGGCGGCGTGCTTGTTCTTGCATCATGACAGTAATCTGCTGCAGGAACGCGTTCATTTCCAATGGAGCGGCTGGTGGAATGGCCGCTGATGTTGTCGCGGCTCCGCCAGAGTTGGACTCCTCGAGCGATTGTTCCTCTGCTGCTGCAGCTTCCGCTCGCGTGGTTACCCCTCTCTCATTTCTAGGCACGATCGGCATCTTTCCTATCCCACTTCTGACACCAATTGTCACGAGAGTGGGTTGGGGATAGGAAAGGAAACACCAATCCTATGGAATAGTGCCTTTATTTACAACTCTAGGGTACTCACAGTTGTCACAGGTACGTACGCGGGAATGTCACTGTACTGGCACACACACAGAAACGTCACTGCACTGTCTCGCGCGTGGAAACGTCACTGCACTGTCACGCGCGGTAATGTCACTGTACTGTCACACGCGTAAACGTCACTGCACTGTCACGCGCGGAAACGTCTCTCGCGCGTATTTACTGCACTGAACACTTCACTTCACTCACTATTTCACTTTACTTCTTACTCACTACTTCCACTTTTACTTTTCTTCCTTTTTCTTCTTCCTTCTTCCTTCTTCGGATTTTACTTTCAAACTAAAACTGGCGTAGGCCGCGCCTTGTTCTGCTTATATACCCCTCGGATGCGAACAATATCGCATCAAAGTTCTAAACTTAAGTCATAAATTTTCTTTTGTCTTCTTTTATTTCTGGCCCGTATTTTCATTCCAATTTAATCTAGAGTTATCTAGAAACTTCTTACAAAACTTCAAAAACACTATTCGTGACTGTGATTTGAACCTGGGGTCTATGGATTCACAGTCCAACACCAAGACCGCTAGGCCAATCGTGTGCTGACGTGAGTGACGAAATTTCCCTTTAGATGAATTCTCGTAGTTTGAATTTGTGACGTTGACAATTTGACATTGTCATTATCACTTATCATCCTACGCGACAATATACTTAGTGAATTTTAAAGTGCCTTTGTTGTTGATTTGTTTCAAACGTTATTATTTACCCCGTAAGCCTTAAAGGCCTTATTCAAGAAAGACTACTGAGACATGTCACTAGAGTCATCGAACATATTGACATTTTGTTACTGTATTATATGTGGTACCCACCTACATTGTTTTGTGATTTCGTCAAAAAAAGAGTATAATGTTTTCAGGCTATACTTACTTATTATGTATTTTGTTACGAAACTGGAGTTCGAGATTTGGAGTGAAATGCTCACACTCTTAGGGTATTTCACTACGGAACCAAAGATTGACACACAAATATGGTCTTCCAAACGTCCGATGTCCAAGTCATCAAGCAGTCGTAATCAAAAATTCATCGCTGAAGTAGTATGAGGTATGAGTTACTCGCCGATATCGTTGGATAGTTAGTTATAATAGTTTATCAACGGATACTCAGTTTGTCACGTGTTCGCTTTTATATACGCCTGCCTAGGTACCTAGATATTTCTAGAAAATACATGTACTTGACCTTCCGTGAGTTCCGTGATCCCGACCACCTGTATAGGTAATTTTAAATTATTCTTAAACATTCTACATCCTTCTAGATTATTTTATAAACCAGAATATTCGCTATTCTTCTTTATTCTTCTAGCAACTTCGCGACAATGTGATTTGCTTTATTCGGATCTAACTTCAAACTGAGATTTTGTCACCGAGTGACATATATAAATTAAATTGTAGAAGTGTTTCTTAATCTATTAAATCATATCGATGTGAAAATGATAAAGAAGTCTTATTTAAAGATATATTCCAATTTTCCCTGGCTTTGGATCGAACCCAGGACCTCCAGTGTTATTTTTTGAGGGCGCCACTATCGGAAGTCTAGTCCCTTAACATTGCGATACACATAATAAAAGAGTTTATAAGTAGTAAGTGTAACCAACCTTGTTGTCTACAGTCTAAATATATAGTTATAAACGTAATAAATATATATAAGTTTTATTTTGATTAAAAAGACATATATTTGTCGTGTCAGAATTTGGCTAAATAGAGAGAGAGAGAGAGACATAATATACATTTAATTACTAGTGTGACAAGTACAGAATAATTCTCCGTGGTTCCTGGGTGGAGATTATAATAGGCGTGGCTTTAGCGGGGTTGAGATAGTAGGGGAGGTTTTTCGGGGAGAAAACTCGGGAGAGAGGTTTTAGATGCGCGCGCGCAAGGTCGTACGGTTTTTTCGGAAAAAACTGAGATATCTCTGGGGTAGAAAATTATAATCGTACGGGTCACAATTCGTATTTTTGTTAGATACTTAATTAAATTCGTTGTTGCCTAATTTTAATGTTGTCAGCTCGTGAGTTATGTTTTAAACAAATGATAAATAAAAATTCAAGTGATCTCCGCGTCAATTCAAATCCACGTATCAATAAAGTGCAAACGCGACGCGAAAAAATTAAGGAAATCAGGTTGTATAAACTTTATTTAACTTATATATTTTATTTGTAATTGCATGTCTGTATTTATTATTTACTTACTGTAGGTAAGGAGAGGTCGTAAAGTCGAGGCTCCGTCTCGCAGAGGTATTAATGTCGCAGAAATGTAGTCACCTTTGTTAATCTAGCTTTGTCACCAGAATCTAAACGTATGTGTGAGCTACTTGTTGTCTGATTGATAGCACTGTGATAATATAATTTAGGAATTTGATAGGGACGTACTTTAAATCTCATTATCTCAACTGAAATTAGTTAATATTTTATATTCATATTCTGGACGTTAGGTGTTTGACGCCTAGTACATACAAATGAACTCCACCAACGCTAATTCATAGGGGCGATTGAAAGCTGTTTGTAATAACCGCAGACCTAGGGATAAATGTCGAATTTTTATAGTTTTATTATGGGGATAGCTGTAATTATTAACAGTTTGAATTCTTTAAATACTATTGACATTAGATCGGCAGTAGCCGCGACGTGGGTACAATGCCACACACAGAAAGCTGGCTTTAGGGTAAATTTAAGTCGACTGTATTCTCAAGAATGGTAACCTGCGAATAATTACATTAGTACTTAGTTAGATAGTTGAATAATCTAGGAAATCAATCGCGCGAAAGTTTGGGAACATCTTAAGGGAATGATAACTGTAATCATTTACAGTTTAGATTCTGCATAATACTATTGACATTAGATCGGCAGTAGCCGCGACGTGGGTACAATGCCACACACAGAAAGCTGGCTTTAGGGCAAATTAAAGTTGACTGTATTTTGGAGGATATAATTTGTAAATAATTACGTAGGTAAAGTAGTAGGGAAATCAACCGCCCCTAAAGATAGGAAACAAAACGTCTGCAGACGAATTAGGATAGGATGATAGCTTCTAGGGTCTAGTCTGTAGGTCACAAGGTCGACTAGTCTGGTCGCTGGACGCTTAGTCAGGTACTCGTGACCATCGTACCATCCAATTCTGCCTTGGAACTGACTAATGCGTGGACGGGTTATAAGGTGTGTTGGGAGACCCGTATCTAACCCCTTTTTATAGGAATTCTAGACTTTTATAGTCCGCCTCCTATACAGCCTTCTACAAACCAGAGCTCCGGAGATTAATTGGTTGTTTGTCTAATTTAAGGTTCATATTTTATATTATATCTTATGTTATATTGTATGTTATTTTATATTTAATACATTCGGATATGTCCTGTACAAATGTAAACTCTGCGGAAAAACTGTTTTCATGCGCGATCGAGATCGGCGGGATATCGAAACGTCGGAGGCGCGAGCGTTCGGAGTTACGTGATGGATCGACGTCGACGACGGTGCATCGTCACGGAACTTCGCGGTGTCGTACTAACGGGTCCTACTTCACTGTGGTCTCCGATCAGATCCAAAGCTAAGTGATAATTTTCTTTATTTAACTTAAACTCCTTACTTTTCTTTCTGACGTAAATATTTTGAATGTTTTATTTTACTTTAGTTATTTGCGTTACACAACGGGTCCTTTAAATAATAAATAGACGATCACATTTTCTGGCCATACGGATGATTGCGTTTGATTTAAATGGAAACTTTAGATTTTCTTTAGGGTAGATGGAATAGAGAGGGTTAGGAAAATTATAGGTAGACGAAGAATGCTACAGAGTGGTGCCGTGAAAACCAAGATATGCGTCATTAAATCTTGAACTTCTTTATAAGTTTAAGAACGCATGTAAAAGAACCTGATTTATTATGGTAGGTTAGGAGTTTATAGGTATATTTAAATATTAAGAAGAGGAGCGTTATATTTTATTTAGGACTTATTATAGTTTAGATATTTAGAAATATTATTAACATTCTTAGGGGCGTAAATCTTACGCCATTTTAAATAATTTCATTGTTAATGTTTAAGCAGTGACGTGACATTACATTAAATAAGACTAATTAAATGGTAATACTAACTACTTCAGGTTCGATCCCTGAATGAAATACATGTGGAATTAGTTCTTTTATTTCAGGTTCGATTCCTGAATGAAATGTTGAATTGGTATTATTAAAAGCTTATGTGTAAAAACATAATGGGTCCATAACTTGGTTAGTCAAAAGCAGATTCAACTTCTAGGTGGTTGAACAAAAATTTTAACTTATATTTAGGTATAGTTAGGAGATAAATAGGTATAACATTAAATTCAAGAACTTACGAAGTTGTTTACAACTCCTGTGTGTATGTAAATGTATGTGGTATTAAATGTATGAAAGTTAATTTATATGAGTATGTTGAAATAGCCGGGAATTATTAATTCGGGTTCGACTCCCGTATATGTATAACACATGTGTTAGTTAGATATAAAAACATGCTTGACCATATTTAGGTGTTAATATTATTATTATTCCAGCAGTGGACGTTATGCAGGTGAAATGATGATATTGATGATGATTTTTCATGGGTTCGATTCCCGTGTAAAGAAAAATGTGGCGTTTAAAACAAAAACATGCCTTTATGTAAGGGTATTATAAATAGATATTAAAGCAAAAATAAGTGTAAGTTAATTTATTATTACTATGGGTTCGATTCCCGTATACAAACTGGAAGTTTTATTTTGTAGAGGATGTGCTTACCTGCAGTGCGTTTGTACTTGGTTAGGTGGTCCACAGACTTGAGAAGTTGTTATAAGTTGGTATTACATTCTTTGGCGAGTTTGATTACCGCATTATAATTATAATGTTAGTGTCTTGATTAATTATAAAGACACATACATCACTATACTCATAATCAAATCAAATTAGTGATGAGGAATGTAAGTTTGTTGTTTGTTGTTTAAGTTAACATTCAAAAGATTTTGATATGTGATTCACATATAGATCATTTAGTGACCGGGGTATTTTTTAATAGGTATTGATGATGAAAAGTTCTGTGCTCATGTACGTTTGTATTATTTTATTCAATCACTCGTACAGAAACTTTGGTTTAGCTATTTGGGTCATTATTTGATATATATCATATGAAATAAATAAACAACATAATAAGGTTTGGATGTCAACGCCTGACAAATACCTATACGTATATTGAATACTCTATTAAATCTAGAATCTTATTATTTCAATATAAAAAATACTAGAAATATTTGCAAAATACCACAAGTGCCGTGTATTTCTTAATGAAATTTAAGATAAGGTTATTTTGTTGTGATCATAAAATAGATTATGCATTTTATTACTTTATACAGCATAATAGGTTAGCCTTACACTAAACATTTCTTTATCATTACTCTCTTTCTTTAGCCCAAAATAATCAAACACTAAAACGGGGAGCTTTGCTTTTTTATGTCCAGAGAAATGAGGTGACGTAAAAAGTAACTAACATTAGTATTGTTGAAGGTCACAACAAGGGGTTTTTGAATAGTTATTGTAACAACTAGTAATTGAGTTTACGACGGATGCACTGAAGAACCGACAAATTGCCTTCTGCAATGCACGTGTGGCAGGGTTCTTTGTCTTGTGAAAACAAAGGCAGGGATCCTTCTTGAAAGTCCGTGGGATACAAATTTAAGTAAAGATAAACTGCCTTTAGAAAGTTAAATGGGCTACACATGTGTAGGGACTGTTGTTTAAGAAAAAAAACTGGCCCTCTATAACATCTCGTTATTATTATACCTTGCAAAAAAAACCAAACTTAGAACCAATACACAGAAAATAAATAAATGGGAATGTGTCCACTTACAAATTGGTTGAGTGTTGGAATATCCACTTCAACATTTTAGATAAATAACACATGTTAATAAATATTTCACTAAGTTGATGTTGGAATGACAGCTCTTAATGGGAAGTTATGGAAATTTATTGCTGTGAGAAAGAATCAAATCTCAATGGGACACTTGACACTAAATGGTGAACATGAACTCGTATTAATAAATCAGACGTTTATTTTATCATCGGGATATTATTGAGGGGTATGAAATTATTTCCATTGACATAATGAAAAAGTAAGGTCGACATTTGGCGACTATTAAAAGTAATACTTTTAATATAATTTTGTTCTTTGACATACGACTCATGCAATTTTAAATTAAAAGTGTTAAATTTGTCAATATAAATAATTCCAGGAATGGAGTAGGCCGATATTCATCCTGCGCCGCTGATGATGACAAGCAAAAGAGAGTAAGAGAGTTGGCGAGTCGTAAGGATCCAGCATGAACTCTTTAAAACGATAAATCAAGCTAAGTTATTCCTTTTCACACTTTTTTTTTTCGCATAAAATAAATTCAGTAAGACATAACTTAACAAAATAAATCATGAATTAATAGTAGACCAGCAGCGTAATCTTCTGTATGGTACAGATTATGTAATCTCGCGTTTGTGTTAGATACGATAAAATAACCGTTAAAAAATAACGCGAAAATTAATTATATATACATCTAAGCAGTAAGATACCATGTAGTTCACAAAAAAAATATTATTATCTAATTTTATAAGCGAAATAATGGTACTAAAAATTACATAATGACGCGAATAACAATTTATATCATTAAAATATAGTGATTAAATCCCGAAAACTTCCTTTAAAGGGGGGCCTCATACGTAAGTGAGTAAGTAGATACCAGTGTATAATGATAATGCCAAAACATTTTGGTAGAATTACTAGCATATGCTATCGACATTGATAAAGAAAAAGAAGGTTAAAAGTTCTTCTCCTCTCTTTCGCTACATTAAGTTAGTGAGATTCTAATAAGAAATGATTACAAATGACCAAATTTATATGAGTATTGATTTGGAGTAGTAGGTAATGACATGTTGTTACCTAAGGCTTTGCAGCGTTGCATCTAGGGAAGCAATTGGAAATACGCTAAGTTGAGAGAGACTAAAATATTCCCTCTATCTATAACTACTGAATGGATTTTAGTTGCTACAATGGTACATACAACGCAGAATATAGACGGTATACTAACAATTCGAAGAAGATACTAAACACATACGTGACGATAAAGGGCAAGGATTACAAATAGGAAAAGTACTTTTATCACAATTCCTTTACACAATTTCTCTGAGTTTTCCTATTGTGACTCACTCAAAATTTCCTGTGCCATAAAATTTATCGTTTGTCAAGGGGCGCTCTGTAACCAACCTTGTTGTCTACAGTCTAAATATATAGTTATAAACGTAATAAATATATATAAGTTTTATTTTGATTAAAAAGACATATATTTGTCGTGTCAGAATTTGGCTAAATAGAGAGAGAGAGAGAGACATAATATACATTTAATTACTAGTGTGACAAGTACAGAATAATTCTCCGTGGTTCCTGGGTGGAGATTATAATAGGCGTGGCTTTAGCGGGGTTGAGATAGTAGGGGAGGTTTTTCGGGGAGAAAACTCGGGAGAGAGGTTTTAGATGCGCGCGCGCAAGGTCGTACGGTTTTTTCGGAAAAAACTGAGATATCTCTGGGGTAGAAAATTATAATCGTACGGGTCACAATTCGTATTTTTGTTAGATACTTAATTAAATTCGTTGTTGCCTAATTTTAATGTTGTCAGCTCGTGAGTTATGTTTTAAACAAATGATAAATAAAAATTCAAGTGATCTCCGCGTCAATTCAAATCCACGTATCAATAAAGTGCAAACGCGACGCGAAAAAATTAAGGAAATCAGGTTGTATAAACTTTATTTAACTTATATATTTTATTTGTAATTGCATGTCTGTATTTATTATTTACTTACTGTAGGTAAGGAGAGGTCGTAAAGTCGAGGCTCCGTCTCGCAGAGGTATTAATGTCGCAGAAATGTAGTCACCTTTGTTAATCTAGCTTTGTCACCAGAATCTAAACGTATGTGTGAGCTACTTGTTGTCTGATTGATAGCACTGTGATAATATAATTTAGGAATTTGATAGGGACGTACTTTAAATCTCATTATCTCAACTGAAATTAGTTAATATTTGATATTCATATTCTGGACGTTAGGTGTTTGACGCCTAGTACATACAAATGAACTCCACCAACGCTAATTCATAGGGGCGATTGAAAGCTGTTTGTAATAACCGCAGACCTAGGGATAAATGTCGAATTTTTATAGTTTTATTATGGGGATAGCTGTAATTATTAACAGTTTGAATTCTTTAAATACTATTGACATTAGATCGGCAGTAGCCGCGACGTGGGTACAATGCCACACACAGAAAGCTGGCTTTAGGGTAAATTTAAGTCGACTGTATTCTCAAGAATGGTAACCTGCGAATAATTACATTAGTACTTAGTTAGATAGTTGAATAATCTAGGAAATCAATCGCGCGAAAGTTTGGGAACATCTTAAGGGAATGATAACTGTAATCATTTACAGTTTAGATTCTGCATAATACTATTGACATTAGATCGGCAGTAGCCGCGACGTGGGTACAATGCCACACACAGAAAGCTGGCTTTAGGGCAAATTAAAGTTGACTGTATTTTGGAGGATATAATTTGTAAATAATTACGTAGGTAAAGTAGTAGGGAAATCAACCGCCCCTAAAGATAGGAAACAAAACGTCTGCAGACGAATTAGGATAGGATGATAGCTTCTAGGGTCTAGTCTGTAGGTCACAAGGTCGACTAGTCTGGTCGCTGGACGCTTAGTCAGGTACTCGTGACCATCGTACCATCCAATTCTGCCTTGGAACTGACTAATGCGTGGACGGGTTATAAGGTGTGTTGGGAGACCCGTATCTAACCCCTTTTTATAGGAATTCTAGACTTTTATAGTCCGCCTCCTATACAGCCTTCTACAAACCAGAGCTCCGGAGATTAATTGGTTGTTTGTCTAATTTAAGGTTCATATTTTATATTATATCTTATGTTATATTGTATGTTATTTTATATTTAATACATTCGGATATGTCCTGTACAAATGTAAACTCTGCGGAAAAACTGTTTTCATGCGCGATCGAGATCGGCGGGATATCGAAACGTCGGAGGCGCGAGCGTTCGGAGTTACGTGATGGATCGACGTCGACGACGGTGCATCGTCACGGAACTTCGCGGTGTCGTACTAACGGGTCCTACTTCACTGTGGTCTCCGATCAGATCCAAAGCTAAGTGATAATTTTCTTTATTTAACTTAAACTCCTTACTTTTCTTTCTGACGTAAATATTTTGAATGTTTTATTTTACTTTAGTTATTTGCGTTACACAACGGGTCCTTTAAATAATAAATAGACGATCACATTTTCTGGCCATACGGATGATTGCGTTTGATTTAAATGGAAACTTTAGATTTTCTTTAGGGTAGATGGAATAGAGAGGGTTAGGAAAATTATAGGTAGACGAAGAATGCTACATAAGTATCTGCTTTGATTCCCTACAATAGACGTTTCATATCAAAGGAGTTTCTGTTGCTGGCTGTTTATAATTACATTTTAAAAAATGTTGTAGTATGTATTTTATGGTTTCACTTCGATATTAAAACATCGATCCATCAAATCTATATCTATACATATAATAAAACAGTAAAAAAAGTGTGTCTATACATTAAATATATTTCCAAAAAAAATATTGGGGGCGATGGAGACATAGTAATAGAGTAAGAATTTAAAAAAAATGTCTGTCTGTTTGTCTGTATGTCTGTTTGTACACGCTAATCTCCGGAAATACTGGACGGATTCGAATAAAACTTTTTTTGTTATAAAGCTATTAAGCCTGGGCAACATATAGGGTATAAATGTTTTGGAAAATAGAACGCCTGATGCAGAACCATAATGGTCCAGCTAAACTATAAGAGATATAAAAATGTCACCTTAGTAAAAGTTGTTCAGCCTGATGAGCATTTTCCAGAGACATAAAGTCCACGCGAATGAAATCGCGGGCAACGGCTAGTGTTATATAAAAATTGCTATGCCAATCATCACGACGCGTAGCAATTTTATCGATAAAAGTCGATTGTGACCTAAGTGACGTAGTCCCCTGCACTAGCCGGATTACAACACATGCATATTTACGCACACTAATGCACGCAGTTTTTGGTCTCGCCTTTTTACTACCTATTTCCAGTCTTCTTACTTAGATCATAAGTCTATGGAATTACTTGTAGTATAGCGGGGACTATGGATGAGACATTGCGAACCTCTTTGCTTCCAACCCGGCGATCCACGCGTGCGCGAAGAGCACCCCAAGTGCTTAATCTATAATTTGTCTATGATAAGTAGTTGATGGTTTTGTAAAAAAAGAGATTGTGAACTCGCGCGCGGGAAATCTAATTTAATTAATAAAAATTGTTAGTGATTGTTTAAATGTAGATAATTTGTATAACATACAGTTGCTAGGAATAAAATAATTTTACACGCGTAGTGCGAGACTTTTATTCCATTATATTATAGTGGGCGACGCCGTCGATATTGGAAAAGGCTTTGCCGCCCGCTATAGTAGTTGTATTATATAATATATATTAATATTTTTCTTTCTAGACTTGTGTTTTTATTGCTTTGAATTCCAATAAAATAAGGGATTTCCCAATTTCCATCCACCACACCCAATGCAAATCTTTCAGCATCCCATCCTATCCTACTAATATTATAAATGCGAAAGTAAGTTTGTATATTTGTTTGTTCGTTTGTTTGTTACCTCTTCACGCTTAAACTACTGAACCGATTTGAATGACATTAGGTATGGATATAGTTTAAGACTCGGGGAAGGACATAGAGTTCTCTTTATTCCGAAATTCCCACGGGGAGCGAAATCCGCAGGTACAGCTAGTTTTTAGATAATCGTTTCCGAAAATAAAGTCAACTGCGGTGTTCATTATAAAAGATTTTTTTGATAAGATACTGCATGTGCTGGCTCCGGTCTAACCTATATTCTAGTGACTTGACTACTGACAACGACAGAATGACACTGTCAAATCAGGCGTAATCAAGAGATAGAATCGACGAATTAAAGCTCCATTAACTTAACGGCTGATTAACCGGACGTTATCGCCGTTTAGGTGTTGGTGAACACTGTTAAACTATAACGGACTGTTAAATGACTTTGACGGCCCGTTAACAGTTAACAAACTGTTGATGAACTCCAGCCGGGTTGGATCTTATTTGTCAGCAGCACAAAAGATAATATAATTACTAACGTAAGCAGCACGGAACAGCATTTGTTCCTACTCGGATGACCGCTCGCGCGCGGCGTGCTACAGCGCGCTTTTGCACCCGTAAGGGTGCAAACGTACGCGTTCCCACGGTGTGCGATCGCCTTCCGGCAGTCCGGCCCGTGCTATATCATTCCGCCACCTTGGCAGCACCGACTGAGCTATAGCGTTCCGTCGTTCCCTCTCGCTCTGGCTAATGACGGCACTGAGCGACAGAAAAGGATAGCAGTATAGAAAAGTGTTGTTCCGTGCTGACAAATGAGATCCAACCCTTATAGTTTCACCATGCCTGTCGGTCTGTCTGTCTGTCCGTCCGTCTGTGGTTTTACTCAGCGGCCATAAGTACTAGAGAGTTGTTATTTGGTATGGGTTTGTATATTAATCCTGGCAAAAAAGTGGTAAATAAAACGTAGAAAAATAATCTTTTTAGAGTAGCTCTCATATAAGTAGAGTGGAAGTCAAAAATTTTTTTCTCCACTAATCCATCGTGTGGTAAAGTGGTCTTTTTAAAATATTGTGAGTTTGTGAACATAATTTTTCAATTTAGGGATCGGACGGGAACCTGCTAATGTGTGACTTACGCTTTATTCTGTGGCTCTGCCGTCGCCGTCACCTTCGCCGTCGCCGTCGCCGCCGCCGCCATGCAGGTTAGTGGATAAACGCCCTATGGCGTGACGCGCGCGACGTACGAGTGCGACGTGACGTGACATGACAGCATCTGACAATGACAGTCACAGACAGTTGAGTTGACTTTGCACTTTATTCAAAGTACCTACATGTGTCGATCAATAACTTTTTTAATAAAATCGAATTTTCCATTGCTCTAAGAATTCAATTAAAATATTAAAGTGGAGAAACCAAGTTATAATATGGCTGCTGCAGAATTTATAAAAGGCGTGTTATTATCACTGCTATCTCCAGAGTGTTACGAAGAGTATTTTACCAAGTACAACTTTCTCGACGGTAATTATGCTAATTTTTACAATAATTGACTGAAATAATGTTTTAGAGTATGATCTTAGAACACTTCAAAATTTATGCATGATAAGATAAGAAACAAAATTTTATATCACTTTGTGAAATCGTAAGCACAACGTTTGCCGCCGCAACGTACTTATCTACCTATATATTGCTAATTAGAACTTTCCTTCTTTCTAGTCTAAGTTATATCAGTTCGCACTGCTGTTCTAAAAGCCTCTCCCAGAAGATTGAAAGAGAGGACATTATATACACATTATATTGATAAGGACCTAATTTTTGGTATTTTTTTCAGTACCATGCTTCAAAACGACACTAAGCAAAGGGCTCGGTATCGGTATAATAGCGGGGTCAATATTGGTGAAGGTCCCTCAAATCTTGAAGATCCTCAACAGTAAGAGTGCAGAGGGCATCAACATCTATGGAGTCTGTCTGGAACTGTTTGCAATCACTGCCAATTTTGCCTATAGCTATGTAATGGGCTTCCCATTCAGGTAAGTTTTTATTCTGCAGTTAGAAAACTTTCTTTTGTATAATATTTTTCACTGATGCTTCAGTTTACTTAGTGTGATTATGTCAGCCTCGTGGGAGAATTCAATAAGATAGCATCAACATATCATGTACCTATGTAAATAATCTCTTCAGAAGAAGTAGATGTTAGAAAACTTGTTCTCCATTAGTATGGCTTCAATTATGCACAAAATCAAATGCATTTGAAAAACATGTACCAACTAGAATATGATGTATTCGTACAGTATTACAGGAATTATTATTAGTGGAATTTGTACAGTATAGTGCACAAAAAATACTTTGCCATTGCTGCTATAACTAAATTTCCATAAAGTTACCTATCCATAAAATTTATTAAAGGTCATTGTTAATATCAAATTCTATTCATCTACATTCTCATTCAAATCATAATGTGATTTTGTTTCCAGTGCATGGGGAGAGGGAACATTCCTGGCAATACAGACAGCTATCATAGCTGCTCTAGTGTTGCACTACGGAGGGTCCTCCGGGCTGGCCACACTGTTCCTAGCGGTGTACACAGGAGCTGTGTCTGCTTTGATCAGTGGTTACACTCCTACCGACATCCTATGGAGCATGCAAGCTGCCACCGTACCCATCATTTTGATAGCTAAGGTATTTTTATTGCCTTTTTTTAAAGCTGTCCAAAAGCATTTGATTTTGCTTCGTCAACCAGCCAATAATACAGCAAATGGCTTAACATGCCTTTCTCCAAAGCACAGATTTTAAGGTGAAGCAGTAAACAGAAGACTTAAAAATTCCATCTCTTTTTCAGACAATCCAAGTAGTTACAAATTACAAGAATGGCAGTACAGGTCAACTCTCAGCTATCACATGCTTGCTTCTGTTCGGAGGCAGTGTTGCCAGGATCTTCACATCAATACAAGAAACAGGAGACTTTATCATCATCCTCACATACTGTGTGTCCACTGCTGCTAACGGAGCACTGGTCTTGCAACTGTTCTGGTATTGGAATGTGGATAAGACCAGCAAGAATAAGATTAAGAAGAAGAAGAAGCGCACATAAGTCTAAGAGCAATTTTAGAACAATTAATGATCAATTAATATATGGATTTGCATAATACAAACTTGGTTTCCTTTAATTTCCTACAGATAAACCCATTACGTTGCTCAGGGCAAAGGCTCCTTGTTCCTCTGATGAAGTGCATATTATAAACAAAAAATAAATATATAGGGACAAATATCTGGCGAAAAACGATATTAATCGCGGTAAGTCCCGTAATACTAATAACAGTAATGTAACGAAACTG
Source organism: Acrobasis consociella (assembly GCA_963555685.1). Taxonomy (NCBI): domain Eukaryota; kingdom Metazoa; phylum Arthropoda; class Insecta; order Lepidoptera; family Pyralidae; genus Acrobasis; species Acrobasis consociella. The sequence continues at coordinate 6,523,483 of OY743106.1, forward strand.
GGTTCGAGATTTGGAGAAAAACGGCAAAGTTCGTATGAGGGTTTTTATTCACTACGGAACCCAAAGGTTGACACGTGAAGATGGTCTTCCTGATGTCCAAGTCCAAGTCGCGTAGCAGCTGAGGTCCAGGTATCTCGCCAAAGTAGTCGCAGGTACTTCCACTTGTCGCACTGAGGTAGGTTTCCTTCGCTTCGGTTCGCTTCGAAGTTATCGCTTTCGTAGCTCGTACTGAACTGGCGGGACGCGCACTCGATCGCCTTTTTATATGCGCCGATACAGAAGTCTACACTTTTCTCGAATATTCGCCTCACTTGACGAATGTATTTCGATTGACGGGAAACATCGGGACGCCGGTATGTATGTGTGAGTGCGACTAAGCCGGCGACCATTCAAAGAACTCTAGCCTTTATGCTGTAAGAATATAAGGCCTAGTTTCGCTTGCATTATCCTGACGTCTTTCTATACGATTCCACTCGCGAACATTCCGAGTCTATCTCGCCAGCAGAGTTCTTACTTGCGAATATTCTACATCTATCTCGTTCGCGACACTGCCCCCTTCTTAAAGACGCGCGTCCCGAGCGTCACTATTGCTGCCATGATAACGTGCTAGACGGTCTATGTGCACCACTTTGAGTGCCCCTCTTGGTTGACGTTGGATCCGATAGGTCACGTCGTTTATTCGCGTAATGATCTTGTATGGGCCTTCCCATCTCGTTTGTAATTTCGGTGATTTTCCTTTCCGGCGAATCGGGTTATGAAGCCATACTAAGACTCCTTCTTCAAAGCCACGTGAGTTCGCTCTTCGGTCATATCTAGTCTTCATGTTTTCACTTGCTTGTAAACCGTTTTCGCGAACTAAGTCATAGATGTTCCATATTCGCTCTCGAAGATCGAAGACGTAGTCTGGCACAGTACATGGGTCTTCTAGTGGCCTCCCTGTTAGGAGATCCACAGGTAATCTAAGTTCTCTGCCGAAATTCACCTGAGCTGGGGTAAGTTTTGTGCTTTCATGCTCCGATGTCCTATAAGCCAGGAGAAAAAGCGGTATGTATTTGTCCCAGTCTTTCTAATGTTTGTCAACCAGTTTCGCTAGATGTCTCTCCAGAGTCTGGTTAAATCTCTCCACCATGCCATCAGACTGAGGGTGATATGGAGTGGTCCTCGTTTTATGAATCCCCAGAAGATTGCAGATTTCTTGAAATAGTTGCGACTCGAAGTTTCTTCCTTGATCTGAGTGGATTTCTAGTGGTACACCAAACCGGCAGATTACTTCCTCAACCAACTTGGAGGCTACTGTCGAAGCTTCTTGGTTAGGTATAGCGAATACTTCCGGCCACTTGCTAAAATAATCCATGACAACCATGAAGTACTTATTTCCTGATTCAGTTACGGGGAATGGTCCGGCAATGTCTACTGCAATCCGTTCCCAGGGCGCACCGACATTGTAAAGCTGTAGACATCCTCGAGTTCTTGTTGACGGGCCTTTCACGGCTGCACAAGTTGTACATTTGCGGCACCAATCCTGAACATCTTCCCGACAATTCAGCCAGTAAAATCGTTCCCGAATCTTTGTTAATGTTCTCTTAACGCCTAGATGTCCACCTGTTACACCATCATGTACTTCACGGAGAACGTCTTTCACTCTATCTCTTGGAACAACAACCTGTAGGTGAAACTCTTTGCCGTTTGGTTTCTCCCATTTACGGTAAAGTATTCCATTCTGCAGGATGAAACTGTCCCATTGAGCCCAATACGCTTTGGTGGTGGGGCTCGTAGGTGCAACTTCTGCCCATCTAGGTTTATCAGCACTACGTTCTTTCCATGCGATGATGAGCCTTATATCTTCATCATCTTCCTGGGCTTCTCTAAAGTTGTCATCGTCCCATTGTCCTGTAGGAATTGTCCTTGTGATGTTAACCGTAAGCTCCTTTGTCTCCTGTTTAACACAATGCTTGCAGTCTTCCGCACATGGTCTTCTTGAGAGTGCATCAGCATTTCCATGGGCCTTTCCACTACGGTGCTCAGTAACAAAGTCAAATTCTTGGAGTTGTTCAATCCAACGTGCAACTTGGTCTTCCGGATTTTTAAATTGTAACAGCCATTTTAAAGCAGCATGGTCTGTGCGAAGTTTGAACTGTCTACCAATGAGATATGTTGAAGTGTTGCAGCGTCTTCACAACGGCCAAGAGTTCTCTTCTTGTAACACAATAATTCCTTTCAGGTCTTGACAAAGATTTGCTGAAATATCCAATTACTATTTCATTTTTACCCTGTTTATGAGATAGTACCCCTCCGATCGCTGTGTTGCTAGCGTCTGTGTCAACGATGAATTCGCCACTAGCTTGCGGGTATCCCAAGATTGGAGTATTGCAAAGGCATTCTTTTAGTTTGAGAAAGGCATTTTCACAGGTATCATCCCATTTAAAAGGCTGTTTGTCTTCTGTCAGACGATGCAGTGGTTTAGCGATTTCAGAAAATCCCTTTACAAATCGCCTGTAGTAAGAGCATAATCCCATAAATGCTCGTACTTCTGTCTTGTCTTTGGGGGTAGGCCAGTTTTTCACAGCTGCAACTTTATCAGGATCAGTTTGGATGCCCTCGCTGGTAATAACGTGTCCGAGATAATTCACTTTGTTTCTGAATAGATTGCATTTCTTTGGATTTAGTTTTAAGTTAGCACCCCGTATCTTCATCAAGACTTGCTCCAGATTCCGTAGATGATCTTCAAAGTCTCGACCCATGATGATGACGTCATCCAGATAAACTAGGCAGGCGTCTCCTACTAATCCTGCTAGTACACATTCCATAAGTCTTTCAAAAGTGGCGGGGGCGTTGCATAATCCAAAAGGCATAACATTGAACTGCCATAAACCTTTTCCTGTTGAGAATGCAGTCTTTTCTTTATCCTTAGAATGAATTTCCACCTGCCAGTAACCAGATTTCAAGTCTAGGGTTGAAAACCACTGCATTCCGCTAAGGGTGTCCAATGTGTCATCAATTCTTGGTAATGGGTAGCTGTCCTTCTTTGTGACGTCGTTCAGTCGTCTATAGTCGACACAAAATCGTGTGCTGCCGTCTTTCTTCTTAACTAAAACAACCGGGGAGCACCATGGACTTGCAGACGGTTCGATGATTTTATTTCTTTTCATGTCCTCCAGCAGATCTTGTACTTCCTTTTCCTTAGCATATGGAATTCTTCTCGCTCGCTGACGTATAGGTCTTTCGCTTCCAGTATCAATTCTGTGCTGAACTAGCGAAGTTCTTCCTAGATCACCTTCCTTGGAAGAGAAAATGTCAGCAAAATCCAGCAGCAACTTCTTTGCCTTCAAGCTCTGTGAATAAGTTAGGTTGCTTTTGCAATCTTTTAGAAGGTCGTAAACTGTAGAACAACTGGAGTTTTTAGATGCATCTGAGTTTGGTGTTAATTGGCACTTTTTCATCCAGACAACTTCCTCGCATCTTTCAACAACATCGCCTTCATTTAAGATGATCTCATGGTCCTCTAGATTGACTATTCTCACTACTGCAGTATCCTTTCCAGTGACTAATGTTCTTGCTGTCAGGAATCTTTGAGTTGGCTTGTTTGATGTATCCTCAATAAGAACGCATCTAGTTGGCTTGTGTGTTTTAGGTGATGGCAGTTTCACCATTATTTGTGCTTGTGTTCGACCAGGTACGACTATTTTGTTTAAACAAGTCACTTTTCCGGTGGGGCCTCCAAGGATGAAAATTTCCTCATTACCACACTTGAAAACTCCATTTGCGACATCGATTTTACAATTGTATTTCTTCATGAAATCTAGACCCAATATACACTCATCCATAATTTCAGCCACAATGACATCATGCGTGTATGGTGAATCTCCCACGTATATTGTCACTGTCGTCTCCCCTAGGACAGGTATTGGCTGGCCAGAGGCAGACAAAAGCCGACAAACGACGTTCTTGTATTTCATCGCAGCTTTCACCAGATGTGGGTTGATTCGAATAACGTGTTCGAGATGACGTTCTCCATACCTGGCTTCTAACGCCTCCATCAATTCTTTAAAGGTGCTTCCAGAGCTAGGCAGTGCCTCCAGGACTGATAGGGCTGAGCCTTTCAGAGCAACAGTAAGAGCTGTATGGCTCTGTTCATCGGTCCAACCGTTTAAACCAGCGACGGTCTGGAATTGCTGTTTATATGCAGCCCAAGATGTGGTACCGTCATAAGATGGTACTTTTACCTTTGGCCCATTGGTTTTACAGCCGGATGTAATTGGCGTTCCTACTGTCTCTAGACGCAATACTTTCTTTTCCAAAAAGGTTACTCTATTTTCCACCTTGTTTTCCAAATCAGTTACACGATTTTCGACAACGTCTACATCATTACGGATCTGCTCCACCAATTGATTGAGTTTGCAGAAATTTCCCAAGACTATTTGCTGTTGCTCACTCAAGCGCGCAAATCGTAAATCTTGTGTCTCTTCTATACGTTGAAGTTGTTGTGTGCTCGCTTTTTGCTCTTGCCTAATTGTTTCTTGTATCTGTCTCTGCATTTGTTGTAATATGGTCATTAAGTTACTTGGATCGATTGGTGTCTCCAATGAACGCGGCACTGTTTGGTGGGCGTGGTCAGGGGGCGTGGTCTGGCCAAGGTGGGCGGGGCCAGTGGGTGGAGCTAGATGTCTGGTGGGCGTGGCTTGAGGTCCAGTGGGCGGGGCTTGACGAATGGTGGGCGTGGCTTGAGGTCCAGTGGGCGTGGCTTGACGACTGATAGGCGTGGCTTGAGGTCCAGTGGGCGGGGCTTGAAAACTGGTGGGCGTGGCTTGAGGTCCAGTGGGCGGAGCCTGATGGGCGGTGGGCGTGGCCTGATAGGCGGTAGGCGTGGCCTCAGGGTCAGTGGGCGTGGCTTGAGGTTCAGTGGGCGTGGCCTGAGCCACGCCCCCTTGAGCCTCCATGGCACGCTGGGCCCTGGTCCTGACGCCCTCCCTGGTGGTATCCTCTTCTTCTCTCGGTAGAACTGGCATCTCCAAATCCCACTTCTGACACCAAATGTTACGAAACTGGGTTCGAGATTTGGAGAAAAACGGCAAAGTTCGTATGAGGGTTTTTATTCACTACGGAACCCAAAGGTTGACACGTGAAGATGGTCTTCCTGATGTCCAAGTCCAAGTCGCGTAGCAGCTGAGGTCCAGGTATCTCGCCAAAGTAGTCGCAGGTACTTCCACTTGTCGCACTGAGGTAGGTTTCCTTCGCTTCGGTTCGCTTCGAAGTTATCGCTTTCGTAGCTCGTACTGAACTGGCGGGACGCGCACTCGATCGCCTTTTTATATGCGCCGATACAGAAGTCTACACTTTTCTCGAATACTCGCCTCACTTGACGAATGTATTTCGATTGACGGGAAACATCGGGACGCCGGTATGTATGTGTGAGTGCGACTAAGCCGGCGACCATTCAAAGAACTCTAGCCTTTATGCTGTAAGAATATAAGGCCTAGTTTCGCTTGCATTATCCTGACGTCTTTCTATACGATTCCACTCGCGAACATTCCGAGTCTATCTCGCCAGCAGAGTTCTTACTTGCGAATATTCTACATCTATCTCGTTCGCGACAGTAATGTAAATATTTTTGAAATGTGCTTTTCATTTGATACCCCACACGGTATGATTAATTTTATTTTTAGTTAGAAACCCGCAAGTATGATACGGCCACTTTTTCGTAGCCTCTGTTATTTAGTCGGTTTATAGGAGAATTGATGATATTATCTTGTTTTTTTAATAACTTCTATTCCATGCGAGATTTGAAGCCGAAACTTTCAGGCATGTTTTGTAACAAAATGAACACACATGTTCACTATAGTTTATCTATTTGTGTTCAGAGAGAGCAGCGTATTCGATTGCCAAAGTCACACCACTAGATTCGATGAAATTCCTTTATAGATATAAAGGAATTTCATCGAATTCCTATCATATCGCGTAATGTTTGTGTATCCGAATTTGTTCACGTTAGAAAGCATGATATACACGTATATGTAACTGCTTTTTATTTGTTAGTAAATGTACTAGTTCACGAGTAAACCGGAATTTTCCGATTTTTTAAAATAATAAATTACTTCGATATTTTTAAATAAATCGAAATACTTATATTCAAACAAATTTGAACATAGTAAGGCCTATAAACAGTATTTTTTTCAAATTTCTGCTACTAACAGTTTTCGAGATTTGGAAAATTGCAAAACGTTACCCCAGCAAAATCTTGAATATCTCAAAAAGTATAAGATGAACACATCTTGCTATCGGTATACATTTACAACTCATTAAGAGCTTTCTTTTCATATACTTGACTCTAGGCTAAACGCCTTTTTAAAAAAACATCTTGCTGGGGTAACGTTACTCCAGCAAAATCAGTTTTTCTCGAATAACTTCGAAAATACAACATGAACACATTTTGCTATATTTGAACAAATTGAGGCTTACTATGAACCAACTATATGTAAAACAGCCTCCGTGGTGTAGTGGTTAGAGCGTTCGGCTCATACACGGAGGTCGCGGGTTCGATTCCCGGCGGGGGCAACGACTTTGTGTTGTTGTCCTGGTTTGGTTAGGACATTGCAGGCTGATCACCTGTTTGTCTGATAAGTAAGATGATCCGTGCTTCGGAGGGCACGTTAAGCCGTCGGTCCCGGTCACTGTCTTTGACATTGGTCGTTACCTAAAACCATGTCAGAGGCCTTTAAGGCGGTTTAAAAACTTTGACACTAGTGTTAGTCACTAACACACTAGATAAGAAGAAGACTATCTGTAATACTCTTATTTCTCTACGGCGCAACACTTTGCTGGGGTTACGCATTCGTGGAAATCTATAAAAAATAATTACTGGACAGAAGCGAGTGGCATGGCAGCCTCGAGGAGTCCCCCGACCCTAGACTTATCCATACAAACGTAGTCTACGTTTAATTTTGAAACCACATGTTAGATTCCGGTAAAAATTGGTAATTGTAAAGAAATTGCAATTATCTAGGGTTATAACTGGTTTCCTATACTAAAATTATGAACTGGAAAGAAAATATAACGATTTAGAAGTTTCCCATACTAATGGTCAAAAATGATATAAAACACTATATTCTATTTCAAGTTCATATTTTTACTGTCGGAAACTAGTTATAAACCTAGATAATTGCAATATCTTTAAAATTACAAAATTTTGCCCAAATCGGACATGTCGTTTTGAAATAAAACGTAGACTACGTTTGTATGGAAAGTTGTATTTTGGTCTAGGGTCGGGGGACCCTTAAAAAGCCACGACTTGTACTGTAGTAATTTTCACTAATGCCACTCGATTCCGGAGGAACCTAGCCCCAGTAGCATGACACCATTGATAAACCCAGATAAAGTTTATATCGCACGACGGACGGACTAGTGCTAATCCGCTCATAATTATGTAGATAGTGATAGCGCTCGATAAACGCTGTCACCGGTGCCATGCTTCTAAGCCTGCATACTACAAAGATACGATAGGTAGTTAAAAATAAAAATACGACTCGATTAAAATTTCATTTATTTGATGCAATACCTATTTAGTTATAACCTTACACATATGTAATAAGGAACAATATAATTAGTGACTTTTAATAAAGGTGTGGCAGAGCCAACAAAAACCCAACAGGAATGCTTACATTCAAATACATAGCTTCTTACTCTTAGGACATGTTAAAAAAAAATACATATTAATGAAGCACGAAATAAGACATTGCATATGGCAAAACAAGTTGTGAAAATAATATCCGAATTTACGAAACACAAAACTAAAACTACAATATTTACATGTACGGATAGCAGTGACTTAAAAATGAACACGTGCAAAGCACCCTAACCATTAAATCTATGTCTATGTTTGAAAATGCGCGGGGGTCGTCTATTCTTTGGGGGGCTCTTCGGGGGCCTTCTCCTCGGGCTGTGGCCTTTCGGGCTCGTTGCCGTCGGCCCACTTTCCGTCGTACTCCTTGCGGTCGACGTATCTTTCTTCTTCGTACTCGCCTTCGCTGCGGTGGCTGCCGCGTTCAGAGTACCTGGAGTAGCTGTAACAAATGTAGCATTTTTTATTTTCTTTCAAACACTAGTTGATTGTGCCCGCTAGTTTTTTAGCAAAAGGCGAAAGGAAACTGTTTTTTTAGCGTCCATAATGTGGGAATTATTTTAGGAAAATGGGATTATTCATTATAATTACATGTGTACTGTTCTTTGGAAACTGACATAAAATTATTTTAATAAATTTTTGGATGTAGAAAGGTAGAAAAAAACAAAAGTTTCTGAGGAAAAAGGGATGTTTTCTTACATGGCCGATTTTTAAATTAGTAGAAAAACGCCCAGTTAAATGTTAGGAGTAGATGCAAAATGGGAAAGGACATAAAATGCTGGATTTACAGCTACTTACCTATCCCTGTCCTTGTCTCGCCTCTCGGGGCTGTAGGATCTGGAGCGCCTGGTCCTGTCGGGGCTGCGCGAGCGAGAATAGCGTCCGCCGCCGCGTCGGTCGCGGAAATCGCGGAAACCACCCCTGCATCAGAAACAAAATTATACTTTTTGTAAATAATTAATAATCATAATCAAATGTATTTATTTCCTCCCAATAGTTTCTTACAAAATGTGTATATGAGAAATGAGAAAAACTTATACATACATACTATCACGTCTTTATCCCTAATGGGGCAGACAGAGCATTTTGGGTCTTGCGGTTCTATGCAGAGCCCAGGGCCGCAAGACCCAAAAGCCACTTATTCAACTAATATATACATAGGTACAATACCTGGCACTTAGGTAAATGGCGGTAGTTGTTGTACGTGTTTGTACGTTAAGATAGATTTCTATTTTTTATATTTTATTAAAATTTATGTTGCATTTTGGCTTCGAAGAAAGACCAAAAAACATTTTTATCTCCAATTAAACGTGCGCCATTTTGGTTCAAATTACGTGGTACGTACAGGATTCATTTTCATCAATCAATCAGAAATATGTATACCTGAAAGGTCTTCCTCGTCCCCCGCCGCCCCTCCTAGGCCGGAAGGGCCTGCCGCCGCGCTGGCCCCTGTCCCGCCACTCCGGCTGGAACCGCCGGCCGTCGTCCCGGCGGAAGTCGCCCTGCCCGCGGCCGCGGCCGCGCCCGCCGCCGTTGTAGGTGTGGAACCGCGGCCGGTAGTACGTGCCGCGCTCGAAGCCGCCGCGCCCGCGCCAGTTGCCACGACGGAAAGTGCGCCGGTATCTGGGATAAAAAAGACCGTTAAAGTCATAATACGTAAAAAATATTTTGTGGGTGATGTATTAGAGTTCCAAGCGTCATCTGTCTTCTTTGTGTGTCGATGGATTTCTTTTTGATATTTGTTTATGTTCTTCCTTTGCATTATACAACGTGGAAGGGACATACCGGTAATAAATCGAAGCACGGGATAATGATAATGAAATAACTGTCAAAAAATATTTTTTTTGTTCACTGTTGTTTTAATTTCATTATTTTATAGTGATCTAGTATAACCTGTGGTTAGATTTATTACGGGTATGTTCCTTCGACTTTATATTAAGAGGGCCCTTTCCGGCCCGTCTATCGTCAACGCGAGCATGGTTTGAAATGCTTGTCGTTTCATTTGGCGCAATGCTAGAAAAAAAAGCAAAGCGAAAATAGAGATAGTGCCTGAGCGCTCAGTTTTCATTCTATGGAAAGAAATTTGTATTATTATTAACTATTCATTAAACGAGTATTAACTATTCACTGGGTGCGAAAATTTCATAAAACTTGTTCCAGCTAATACATGTTTTTCAGTAAACCTAAGAGTCTGTGTATATTTTTTTCATTTAGAATCTTCACTTCATTTGCAAGGTTTATATGAAAATATCTTCTTTACCTTTACAATTCATGAGTACTATATGAATGGCCGAAGTTCAGGTAATTTTTTTACAAAAAAGCAGTTTTTTGGGGGCTTATACTGAATTTGTTTCTCCAAATTTTAAATTTCGATAGAAACCTAGAAATAGCGCACAAGATTGATGTTAGTTCAAAACTTTTCAAGAAAGATCTGTTACAGCGCCATAATCACGTAAGAGCGTTTGTATGAAAACTGAGACGGGTTAAGCGCCCTTAAAGAGTTAAGTCCAAGCATAATCTTTGTCTTCTTCTTTGCGTGTCGATGATTTCTTTGTTGTGATTTGTCTATGGTCTTGTCTCTTTGCATCATTATAAATTCTTGGTTTTACTCCAGGTGTTACTTAGAGAGTCACTCGATCTATGATGAGGTATCCATCCATACCACCTCAATCCGCTGGTTTCCAACAAGTCAATCAGGCACTTTTTTCTTATTGTCAAAACAAACATTTTTCAAGTGTCTTATGTAAAATACCATGTCGTGACGTCAAGAACATATTTCTAGTGACTTGTATGAAATACCATGTCGTGACATCAGTTTCTTAAGAGTCAAACAGCGCTCTTAAAATCAATTTTTCTGCATTAATAAATCTAAAATCACGTTATGGAAATGATCAGAGAAAAGTGACATTATTTTGTGACGTTACAGTCTCATAACTAGGACCATCAAAACCCTATTAGCATAGTCGCCTTTCGGACCTGACTCGCAGCTACGAGTTATAAATTGCAATGATGTTGCATAGTCTCGCGAATTTAAGTTGGCAACAATGTAAACACTAAGTCAAAAAAAGTCAAAATCATTTATTTATCTTTGGATATTTGTATCACTTGATAATTGTCATTTTATTAATCTAATAAAACTTTTTTTTTTAATCTAATAAAACATGTCACCTTTCCCCAGAGCGAGATCTCGAGCGCGACCTGCTGCGCGAGTAGTAGGTGCGGCTGCCGTCAGACCTGGAGCGGGAGCGCGGCGACGCCGAGCGGCGGCGGCGCGACGCCGGCGAGCCGCTGCCGCTGGAGCCTGAGCGCGAGCGTGAGCCCGAGCGCGAGCGGTACTTGCGGGGGCGGGACCTAAGGTATTATATTATGTTATGGCTTGTTTTTATTTTAAAAATGGAGGAGTATTATGACAGCATCGACAATTATTATAAGGCTGCTGTCATAAAAGGGATGTGGACTAAAAAATATTTTTTGCGCTATTTTTTTCTCTCTTATTAGCAAATAATGACGAAGATTATGCGCATTTCAATTTCGCGTGACGTCACGATTGGCTATGATTTTTAACCAACTGTGACGTAAATCACCCCCTCTCTGAAACTTCGAAGCTCAGTATCTTCGTTAATTGACTACTTTGCTTAACGAAAAAATATAGGTCCTTTATTTTTGGATAACCTAGTTGACGGACTAAATTGAATATCATATTTTTGACCCAGTCCACAACCCTATACATAATGTTAATAAACAAATAATTTATTTTGTTTTTTCACCACATCACTTACTAACTAGATGTGTAAATTCAATATCATCATCATCCCAGCTCTTCTTCCGCCCACTGCTGAGCACAGGCCTCTCTTCGTCGACGCCACCCATCTCGGTCCTGTGCTGCTCTCATCCAGGTATGCAATAATCGAATAAATTATCTACTGTCCCGTCGCCTCATATGTCCTTATAGATTTATATAGTAATATGCTATTGTCTCATCTAAAAATGTCAACTTGATTTGGTCGGATAATGGTTAAAATCTAGTAACAATAACAAAGTTAGTCTGCGTTTTATAATAAGACACTGTATATTTTACTAGACATACCTGCTCCTGGAGCGCTTGGGCGAGCGTCGGTCATCATCGGAGGAGTTGGAGGAGCGTCGGCGGGGCGAGGGCGGGGAGCGGGGGCGGCGGCCGGCGGGGGTGGGCGGCTTGATGCGGGTCACGAACTGCTCAGGGCGGCCGTCGCCCACCGACACCGGCGTCTCACCCTCTTGCGCCAGACGGAATGATCCAAACTTGTCGAGAACCACGTTGCCTTTGCGCACCTGAGAAGATTGAATTAAGTGCTATTATTATCAAAAGTAATGTGAGATTACATAACTAACATTTTGACAGGGTTTTAAAGTCCAAACCGATCGAAACTAAACGGGCTTTTTCGACTACACTACGTTGGCACAACTGTGTTAAAATACAAATAAATAAATATACAGGGACTGTACGAGCCAAGCTCGCACATTTCAGCTGCACGCGGGCACATACTATGTAGGTCGCGTGTCAGCTGTTTTAACTTTACGTTTTAAATCATATTCTAATATTCAAACGAGATACTATCGAACAGCGATCGAGAAAGGACCCGTCACACCCAACTTCAACATGTAACATAACAACAATAAACAGTTTCTACGTGACGTGGTCTTGTGTCTCCAAACCAACATCTAACAACCTCAACATCATCATAACTTCGTGTATGGCGCGGGCCTAGGTGACAACCGAAGCCTGCGCGGTACATAATGGTCAAGGTCAAGGGACAATATGCACGGATTGAGCTAGCCCCAAAGTAAGTTCGAGACTTGTGTTATGGGATACTAACTCAACGACACTATATTTTATAACAAATACATATATAGATAAACACCCAAGACCCTAGACAATTTGAAAAAGACCATTTTCCACCTTGCCCAGACCGGGGAATCGAACCAGAACCTCTGGGTGGTGGACTAGCATGATGACGACTACGCCACGGAGGTCGTAAAAGTACTATTCCGACTCGCTAAGAAGAAGACACAGGATTTTTAGAATACTAGTATACTATTTTTAAAAATATATTGTATACTGAATGTAATTGATGCTTGGTACCCACCGGTGGGTGCGCGGGCTCGGTGCCGGGCGGGTCGGGCTCCCGCTTGGGCGGCGGCGCGCTGGGCAGCGGCGGCGGCGGCTCCTTCATGGCCATGGCGCGCCGCACCGACACGTTCTTGTCACCGCTCGCCTGAGAAGGCTGCCAAATGGAAACAGTGCTGAGTTTTATTTGTATACTAGCCGAAGCCCGCGACTTCGTTCGCGTGGACTTTATGTCTCTGGAAAATGCTCATCAGGCTGAACAACTTTTACTAAGGCGGCATTTTTATATCTCTTATAGTTTAGCTGGACCATTATGGTTCTGCATCAGGCGTTCCATTTCCCAAAATCATTTATACCCTATATGTTGCCCAGGCTTAATAGCTATATAACAAAAAAAGTTTCGTTCGAATCCGTCCAGTATTTCCGGAGATTAGCGTGTACAAACAGACAAACAGACAGACATTTTTTTTTAAATTCTTGCTCTATTACAACGTCTCCATCGCCCCCAATATTTATTTTGGAAATATATTTAATGTACAGACACACTTTTTTTACTGTTTTATTATATGTATAGATTTTAACACATTGCAGGACACTTGGCCAGATACAATAGAAATAACAATTAAATTACGTCCACAGCTGTAAGTGTCCTGCAATGTGTTAACCGACTTAAAAAAAGGAGGCTATCAATTCGAGTGTACATATGTTTTTACTCAAAGACGCGTGGACCAATTTGGAAAATTTCATTTTTTATTTGAACGAAAAAGGGACACATATTTTTTTACTCGAAGACACCTTGACCAATTAGGAAAATTTCGTCTCACTAAAAATATTAACACTTTTGGAATGAATTAAATTTTTGTTAATAAAGTACACAAAAACAAGGTATTTTACAAATACATATTTTTATTTTCCTTTGGAGTATTACCTTTGTTTGATCCTGTGAATCATCAGAACTGTCCTCGAAGGCGTAGCGTTCTTTGTAACTCTTTGGAGGTTCCTTCTTCTTTACTCTGTAAGAATATATTTTCAAGTGAATTTGTTACTGGTAATATTATAACTTGAAATTTGTTTATATTTCCAGTGGTTATATGTCGAGACATGTAAATGACGTAAAAGGCGACTGAAGGATTATGCACAAAAGTCTCGTGTAACAACTGCATTCCCAATGAGCTTACGTTGCGCGGCGCCCGGTCACAAAATCATTTTTAATGATTCCAACATCACATGGTGTCGTATTTAGACAAGTATCAGTAGGAGGGAAGGGATAACGACTTGTAGAACTTTGTTTGGTTTATTTTTCAGGCGCTGCCGGCCGTCCGGAGTTCATAGGGGGTCACATGCATACTTGCTACAAGATATATACTTACAAAAACATTCATAAATATACATAATCATACATAAATTTACATAAATATACATGAAATACATAAATAATACAAATTTATTTACTATAAAGCATTTTTTTCTCCAAACACCAATGAAAAGTCAGCATGTATGTAATAAATATAATGACAAGACTCACGCGTCCTTGACTGCGCTCATGGACATCTTCCACTTGGGCTTCTCGAGCGGCGGCGGCGGCGCCTGGTCGATGGGGCTCAGCGAGCCGCGCTCGCGCTTGCCCAGCACCTCTTTCTCCACCATCACGTGGTACGCGCTCAGCTTCGACTCCAGCTCCTCTAGCCCTTGCATTTCTTCGATTATCCTACAATACAATTAATAAAAAAAATATATATTCATTTAATTGCTAAGGTCAAAAATTGCCTGATAAACTAAAACTTTATGTCAATGCAATAAGGTTGAGGTTCGTCTGTTTCGATTGGACCCATGGGGCCGGTTGGAGAATGTAAGGTAATATATACATTATTGAGGTAAATAAACAGTGTCAAGGGCCACAAGACCACCTTTAGGGTTTGGCTACACCAGTTAGGCTGTCGCTCAGCAACGTCATTAACTAAAGCAAGATAGAGCGACCGTGGTATAGCGTTCCGTCGCTCTTTCTTGCTCTGGAAAATGAAAGTTCTGTGCGACAGAAAAGGATAGCAGCATGCGAAAGTGCTGTGCCGTGCTGATAGATGTAGCCCAATTCTACTATACTATAAATAAAAATAGTGATAGATGCTAACAGTATAGCTATGATTCAGATTCTAGCCCGATCCCTCGAACGGCTTTTACGATCTGTGCGGGAAGATGAGCAGCTGGTAAATTCTGAGTATTTTATTTTCTACCAGACTAGATGGAAGAAAATTCTATGGAACTATAAACTTTCTACTTTGTCCTTACTCTCTCTCTGTATAAGTAATGTATGATAAAAAGAAATATTTTTCTTTTTCAATTTATTTACCTGTGTAATCTATTATCTTATACCTTTAAACGAGCAATTCTTGTATATATATATATATATATATATATATTTATAAATTTCTGTGATCTCGAAAACGGCTCTAACGATTTCGCTGAAAATTTGTAAATGAGGGTTTTCGGGGGTAAACAATCGATCTAGATTAGTTTTATGTTTGGGAAAACGCGTGTTTTCGAGTTTTCATGCGTTTTTCTTTCCACGCAGAATATAGTCGCTAATTTCGTCGCGCCGACCGCCTTGTTTTTAGCTCAGCGGTTAAGGATACCGACCGCTAGAAAGAGTGTTATGGGTTCGAATCCCACTCGGTGACTTACTTTTTTTTTTGTTTAAGTTTATATATAATTTTTTATTTTGCATTTTTTTAGACAAGTTTTAAAAAAAATTGTCAATGTAAGAGATGTAACCGAGCAAAGCTCGGTCGCCCAGGTACTAATCTAATATGAGAGATAAGATTGTGACTTATATTGTCAATAAAACTTGGTGCCATAGCATGGGGATATTTTTATAGTATTCCAGTTTTGACATCGTCGATACATCGTTATTAGAATAACATTTTATAATAAAAAATGGAATAAATACCTCTTGTCATGTTTCCTTTCATATTCGCCATCGGAACTCATGTCTCTCTTTGATTTTCCCTTGAGCTCTTTTCTGTGAAATGATTAAATATTATTATAGTTTTCGAGCTTATAAAGTAAGGACTGACTAAAACTATGTTTTAGTCAGTCATTATTCAGATTTACAGCAAGGATTGGTTTGACAAAAAATTAAGTTTAACTGTCATATGTCTTTACCAATACGATTAAAATCAAAAACGATAAAAAGTACAGAACATAAAAAATTAAAATTTGATTCCAGTGTCTTTAACCAATTTCGAAATACTGAAACAATTTGCCTATACTTGTTAAACTAAAATAGGGAATTTGATGATTTGTTTTTTAAATATTCGCATCATAAAGTAACATAATCCGAAAACAAAACAAAATTCTTTTTGATCCACTCTATAACAAAATCTGGTGGAAAAGAAAACAGTCAAGTAAGAGAAAATGGATACACAAACTGGCATGTGATGGCACGGCCATTAGGTCTCCCGCGTACGAAAGATAAAGCGAGATATCCTCAGCACTCATCCACTTTTCTTCATACAATTGAAAGGTTTGTTCCCGTTGAGTCACACCAAGATTAGTAACACTGCTACTCATTGGGAAAAAAAAGTTGCAATGAGTAACAGTGTTACTCATTGCAACTGTGATTTTTCCCAATGAGTCACACTGTTACTAATCGCCACTATGTATTCCCGTTGAGTCACAGTAATTAAATAAATAAATTTCATAAAACAGCATTTCTATAGTTTATTTTGTCAACCACTGTAAAAGAAAATAGTAATTTTAACAAATTAGGTATAATAATAAATAATGAAAGAAAAAAATCTTAAAATTGGTGAGCCAAGATTTCTAAACAGGGTTTTTTTAAAGAACAGAATGCAAATATATATTTAAAACCTATGAAACGTGTTTCTTTTTTCTCAAAATATTGAAATGAACAACAAATACTGTGAGTCAACGGTAATACAGAGTGGCGATTAGTAAGTGTGACTCATTGGGAAAAATCACAGCTGCAACTTTTTTTCCCAATGAGTAGCAGTGTTACTAATCTTGGTGTGACTCAACGGGAACAAACCAATTGAAATGCTACTTGCTGCTCCATTTTACAACATGTTTTCGTATATTTTTTTTTTTTTTAAATTGTTTAAAACTAAAGACAAGCAAATGCTTTATTGTACTGTACCTGATAGCATCCCTCAGCTTCTTATCGCTTATGTTCTCCAGGTCGCGCAGGCTGTACTCGTTGGACCGCGCAAGCTTTGCCTTGCGTTTCTCCTCGCGCTCCTGCTCCTTGCGTTTGCGCTTTGACTCCTTCTTCTTCTTTCTGTAAATAGCACGGCAAACATTCATAAGGGTACAATCTCTGAAAATTATTTCTTTTATATGGACTTCCTGTGTCTGAAATGATGTTACTACCGCAACAAAAAAAATTGTTTCAATTTCAAAAAACATCCTTTTAAAACTCTTTGATTTATTTGCAAAATTAAAGATTAGCAGGAGCTACATAAAAATGCACAAATACACACAATCCCATTTGAAAAGAGAGGATAAGATGTTTCCACAATATTTTTCTTCTTGTAAGAGTCTTCAACTTAAGAGTAATATTTGTCAGTTCTAACACCTATCTACAGATAAGAGTGGTCCTTAGGCCGGAAACATGGCACAAAATATCTATATGAATTATGATAGCTATACATACTTGTCTTTCTTCTTCTTTTTCTTCTTGTCATGGTCGGCGCCCGGCTGCGGCTGCTGCCCGAGCTCCTGCATCTTGCGGTTGCGCTTGTACTGGGCGGTCTCTTCCAGGAAGTTGCGTACTTTGTCTTCGTAGTCAGAGTCCTCTTTGGTCATCTCCAGGAATTTTCTCACCTAGACAAACATTAAGCAATATTTTAATAATTTTAATATATACTAGCTGCGCCCCGTGATATATAAAGCAGCCTGCGTTAATCCAGGGTGTCAGCGTCCTGTATACCATATTTTGTCAAAATTGGTTCAGCCATTTGCATGTGAAGAAGTAACATACACACACACACACACAAACTTTCGTCTTTATAATATTAGTATGAAGATTGACCAATATTTAATATTGTAGGAACATTCACTTTGTAAACATGTCTTTGGCTTTGAAGGGGATTTTCAAGTGAATATTTGAAAGAAAGAAACAGCGATCATTAGCGCTCGTTGTTGGCCTATGAGCGATGAAAGAAAAAGATGAAATGCAAATTCATGCAAATCAGACCTTTGTATATTAAAATGTAAAATTACCTTCAGTTCATAGTCGATGTCTGCCTGCGAACTGGAAGAATCTGTTCCCATGCCTCATGGGCATGGGAACAGATTCTTCCACCGGCGGTGACGGCGGTTGGTATCCGTACGGGTGGTTGAACTGTGAGTTATGTGTCCTCGAAGCGGAGTCAGCGTCTCCTAGCATCGCCATGCGCTTACTGAGCGGCGACAGCGACCGTTGCCGCTTGTTGTTGGACTGTGAGCGCTGCAAATTCTTGCATATCGGATCTTTGTATATAGCAATGTAAAATTACCTTCAACTCATAGTCTATATCTGCTTGCGACCTCATCGGCATGGGAACAGATTCTTCCACCGGCGGTGGCGGCGGTTGGTATCCATACGGGTGGTTGAACTGTGAGTTATGTGTCCTCGAAGCGGAGTCAGCATCTCCCAGCATCGCCATGCGCTTGCTGAGCGGCGACAGCGACCGTTGCCGCTTGTTGTTGGACTGTGAGCGCCGCTTCTTCTTTCGGTTCGGGCCTTCAGAGTCTGAAAGGGTCAGACAAATCAACTTCAAACTGTCAATTGCATACTTTCTTATGGCATGCTTGGTCAACTTGAAATAGGGTTGTGGACTGGGTTAAAAATATTATTCAGCACAGTTGATAGTGTCTTTCTACAATGAACATATCTATTTTCAACAAGATTTTAGATTTGATAATGCCAAAAATTATGAAAATGATATTAAGAGCGTTATTTGAGTCCAATAAAGTATGACATAACAGTTGGTTATTTTATACAATTGCCGCAGAAAAAGTTAGTTATCACAAGAAAAAGTGTCTGATTTGACTTGTTGTCATCCAGAGTATTCTGATAACTTCTTCAAGTAGTTTAATTCACCACCCTCAGTTTATTGAAATATTACATTTAATTCGAAACATGCAATGAAGTCAATGTTGTTAGATCGAATAAAATCCTAAATATAACAATATCCATACCACTTGAATCCGATGACGATGACGACGACTCAGTAGAGGAACTGGAGCTTGAGGAGTCAGTTGAAGATGATGAGGAACTGCTGGATCGTTTCTTCTTGCCTTTCCCCCGTTTCTTCTTCTTTTTCTTATCTTTCTTCTCAGTCAAATTCAATAGCTGTTTTAATGTCTCCTTCATCTCAAACGACTTAGCACCAGTCAATCCAGGGAGCAGTAATTCTGCGGGCTCGATCAGAGGCTTGGTAGTTGATGTCTTGCTCTTAAGGAAATCTAACGAATTCTGAGCCTCTTCATGGAATGGTATAATGGCTAAGCAATCCTCATAAGCTTTCTGTGCTTCGGTAATTTTATTCTCATCTTCGTAACTGCGTCCAAGAGCCACCAGAGTTTCACCCAAGTACTTTCTAGCGTTTGCATGGTTTGGATTCAGTTTTAAAGATGTTTCAAAATCCTCTATGGCTTTTTTGAATGTTCCACTGTTAGCATAGAGTGCTCCCCTCGCAACTAACCCTTCTACGTTCCTGGGGTCGATACTTAACGCTTTGTTGAGGCACTGGAATGCTTCAGAATGTCGTCCGGCCTTGAAATGCTCTATACCTTCGGCGACGGAGCGGAATGCCCATTTACTAGCTTGTGCTTGACGAAGTTCGTCGGCGTATTCAGACGTTGCAAATCCTCCTCTGTAACAATGGATATTATATAATATGCAATATACATACAATAAAACAGTAAAAAAAAGTCTACAAATTGAAAATATAAAAAAAAAAAATTGAGGCGATGCTGAAATAGTAATAGAGTAAGAATTTTAAAATAGTCTGTTTGTTGTGTTTGTACATAATAAATAATCTCCAGAAATACTAGATGGATTCAAATGAAACTTTTCTGTTATATAGCTGTTAAGCTTGGGGAACATATAGGCATTGTTAATTTTGAAAAATGGAACACCTGATGCAGAACCATAATGGTTTAGCTAAACTATTAGAAATATAAACCTAGAAAAACTTGTTCAGCCAGATGAGCATTTTTCGGAGACATAAAGTCCACGCGAACGTAGTGGCGGGCTTCGGTTGGTTGTATAATATATCATTTCATGTTTTAATATATTTTTGTTAAAAAAAATTACATATTTGTTATAATGAACTTACCTTAGTGATGCAAAGTTGGTGCAGTGCATATTTGCGATGCCAAGTAGTTCTGAGAGATATTGGACGCAGTTGGGGTTATTGAAGCCTGGACTCTTCTCCAAAATGCCTTCATAACTCTCTCCCTTCATATCCATCGTTTTCCTATAGAAAACATAATAATAAGCAACACATACTAACAGGTAAAGTGGTTTCATGTTCCTCTTTATAAGATGAAGATATTGCTTTAATTGACTGTAATCTCGAAAATATTATTCATTCAATAGTCAAGCATTAAGCCTAGTCTTTTTAATGTCACACATACGTTTCCTCACCTGTTCCATGGAGCTGTTCAAAAAATTTATTTAACTTGTATTTTATTTCGTTCACACATAAATAGAACATCGTTATTAGGTGATGCCGCCGCGGCTATGTGACATTAATATGAGCAAAGGGTCGGCTACCGTCTCGGATGCGGCTATGGCCGACCAGTCTTGGGAATCGTTGCTATACCTAGAAAAGAACACCCTAAAATAGTGGAGGGAAGTGCATCCTTCTGCCAGTTATCATTTCTGATGCAGAACGCTGTAAACCACCGCAATCTTTGTTCCATCGAGAGCCTCACGTCAGCTAAATTGATAACGCTGGTAGCTGTTTCATTACAAATAAAAACTCCAACATCCAATAAATTGTCAGTATAAAAGTCCAATCATAATGGTCTCAGATATTGCTGGAATATTAAATATTAGCTTTAATACAGAATCACAAGGCCTGTTAGAGAGAACAGAATGTAGTGACCCTATTTGTACTGACCTTATCCATTATAATAAAAAAGGTGTAAACAAATCAAATACGAAGATCTGAAGAAGTTCCTCAATAGAAATTAAAGTATTGCTATTATCTTCTATTTTGTTGGTTTTATAAAATATCCCTCTCATTGTCAAGTCCTAAACAACATCATGCAATATTTCTCACATTTGGTGAAGTGTGATTTTGTACTGAAAAGTGATCAGAAACCAGTGAAAACATTTATCCAAGAAAGCGCCGTTGAAGTATTTACCACATATACCTACCCATGTGTACACATATACTCAAATACAGCTGTGTAAAACCAACCACATTGCGTTCTTTATGCATATTTCTACAAAAGCAGGGGTATTGTTTCATTCGTTGGTTTAAGAGACCAATTTGCTACGGTCTGACTCTTCAAATTACAGTCACATTCACTGCTCCAGAAATAAACAGCCTCTGTACTTCTATCTGCTTGTTCTTTGAGTTCCATCCATATTTTCCTCATTATATTTCTCCATTTCCATTCATTTTGTTGGACTGAAGTAAATTCACATGTAAATACCACTGATTTTATAGTTTTCAAGATGTCACAAATAAATAAACACATAAAAGAATATGAAACTGTGTTCACTTGGAAAATCCTGTAAAAATGGGTGTAGCAATACTGTGATTAATAACAACGAGGTATAACTGTCTGTACATACTTGTATACCAGTGGAAAGTCGTCTGTGCTGAGGAGTCCCAGCGGGGGTTTGGGCGGGGGGTCATCCGGTCCCCGAGTGACTCCTTTCATGCCGCAGACCATTTTGTCCGTATCGGGGATTACTTCAATCACTTCACAGCACACAGTGTCATTCATGAGGTAGTTTCTTGACACATTTTTCTTGTCCACTGCTGGTATGATATTCGAAACAGGTAAAAATGCCTGTAAGGAAAAGAATGAATTTTACTGCAACCATTTAATTTGGACCCTGTTTGAGGAAGGTTAACAAAAGACAGGAAACTATAAAAAAAACCCAAGGTACTTTCTGTTTTAAACATCCAATCATTTTGCACACACATAAATTTCTGTAACAAAACACCCTAATGGTTGGCTGTTTTGTATTTTGTACAATAAAGGTTAAATGAAACAAGTATCAATAGCTGTAGGTGGTGACTGGTCAAGCATTTTCTAATTCAGTAATATTGCGACATATTGTAAAATATGGTGCAATATTTTACTTTGTGCCTTTATTATCAAGTTGTATCTTTTAATTTATTTAAAATATTATTCCTCTAAAGATGCTACCTACAAAGTCAAAATTGGACTATCGGGGATTCCTCACAAAGTCAGGTTTATCATGTGGAGGTTGGGTGTCAGCTTTTATTGTTGCATAAAAAAACAATGTTGTCAATCTGCAAAGCTGACATACCTAGCATGTTCTTTAACAAAGAAAATCATAAAACTAGAACAACCAAGTAATAGACACATCTGTCAAATTGGTGTCAAGATAAATAGTACATACCTTCACATTGATATCTGCCACATATCTGGAGGTGGGTCCAGCTGTGCATAGAACCTTCAACATCATTCCTGATGCTGTTCTGTTGATAACGGCTCCTATGATCAGCTCTCCGGTCCTCACATTCTAAAAAAATATAGGTATAAGTTGTACAAAAACACAAGACATTAACATAGAATGGAGTATTTGCTGGCTTATGCCCATAATATATAATTTTAGTAGGTACTCAAGTGTTCATTTGCCTATTGATAGTTTGAAAGAGATTATCATTATGGTATATTTTCCATATATGGAAGTTTCCACACAACAGCTTCAAGTATTATTTGTGTCAAATTGCAACATTATGTGTAGTCCTACCGAGTGGGCGGTATAGTAAGACTTTCACTTACATCAAAGAAATGCCTAAGTCTTGCAGATTTGTCCACATTTAAGAATGTTTCAAACGGTGGCATCAGTGCAAATAAATCTGAAACAAAATAATTAGTACATAAAATACATAGTGAAAACATTTGTACATAGTCATTATAGATAGACAATTATTTCAAGGTCTCCCCTGAGTTACAATCACTTATAAATAGCTTTATGAATATATACCTTAGAGGTATTTATTATTGTATTGATATATTTTTCATCATAGACAATGCGAATAGGTACTTACTGTCTTCAGGTGTTGGAGCATCAGCTCCCAAGCTTGAAGAAGACGGGGCCTCTTCCTGGACCGAAGCATCAAACAATGCACTGGCTTCTTTGGCTATGAATTGGTGGAGTTTTAGCCTCTTTCCGCGGTCCTGGAATGTCAGATGCTTGTGCCGCGACTGGTACACGGCGAAATCCAGTGGGCCTACGCCTAGTTTAGCCAAATCATCCTCTCCTCTCTCGGCCTCCCACGTTTTTTGCAACTGCTGCCCATGATAGTTGATGGACTGCGCCACTAAGGACGCATCCAGAGAAGTCTCCATACCGTTGTCTGCGCCAAAAATCAAATAACCACTCAAATATAACGCAATACACAATAAGTACCTAATACAGGAGAAAATGTAGCGTCAAATATTATTTTATCAATGAACAATGAATCGCCGGCGCCATGTTGGTATTGGTAAAGATATTATCAAAGGATTCAAAGGAGCATGTCATGTGCTGATAGAATTTAGGACGCAAAAATAAAGCAATATACTCACCTCAACAAAACAGGTTTCAAGTAAAATTGAAAATTATTAATCACTGAACTAATTTCATTTCATTTTCACATCAAATCATTAGAAATTAAATTATTCAATCGATAAATCAGACAGCGCAATTGAACGCTAGCTAACGAACGAACGAAGGAAGAAACTTCAAGAAACGAAACGAAATCAGTCAAATCACAGAACGAAATGAACGATGAACCATCGACGAACGAAACGAAGCAAACGAACGGAGGTGCTATTAAACGTGGAGTCACTATACGAACGGTTTTTAATATGCAAAAACCATTCGTTTAGGTGACTCCGCGTTTGAAAAATAGCACCTGAGAATCACGAATGAATGATGGGATGGAATGAATGAAATCTCAATCTATATTCTCGGTCGATGAACAAAAACAAGAGGATAGGTATGTACTTAAGCGCCGTATTCATTATCCAGCGTGCTGTCCAGCGGCTCAAGGTCGCTTTGCTGGATGTAGCGCTCCGCTAGGAGTAATATTGTTCTATGATGTAGCGTATTCACGCATCCAGCAAGGCAGCCAGCAAGCCAGTGTTGCCATTAGTCACACATTTTGCGAGCCAGTGTTGCCCTCTTTTGTTGTTCTTGTATGTTGACAGTTCTAACCTGATGCAGTAGTCGGCCATGAAAACCAGTGGACTCGCTTAGATAGATTTTCCGCCAGAAGCTCCTAGCAATCAAAGGATGTCTACACCAACTTTGGTTCAAACTAGAGGCCTAGGAATAGAGAAACGAAGGAATAAAAAGAGGCTTAAAAAGACTAGTATCCAGAGCCGCAAAATATTCAAGTTTATTTACGTATCCAGAGCCGTAAAAACATGATTTAAAAAAAAGTCTGCTGTACAGCAAGCGTATTCACGGTCTATCTGCCCGACGGTCGCGGTGGTGGGGGTGCTTGCTGGACGCAAAATCGATCCAGCAGGTCCAGCAAGCAATTAATAATAATAACCGACGTGAAGTTGCTTGCTGGACGTGCTGGATCCAGCAAGCACCCCTACCACCGCGAACGTCGGGCAGATAGATCGTGAATACGCTTGCTGTACAGCAGACTTTTTTTTAAATGATGTTTTTACGGCTCTGGATACGTAAATAAACTTGAATATTTTGCGGCTCTGGATACTAGTCTTTTTAAGCCAATTTTTATTCCTTCCTTTCTCTATTCCTAGGCCTCTAGTTTTAACCAAAGTTGGTGTAGACATCCTTTGATTGCTAGGAGCTTCTGGCGGAAAATCTATCAAAGCGAGTCCACTGGGTTTCACTGAGTTTCATAGCATCAGGTTAGAACTGTCAACAGACAACAACAACAAAAGAGGGCAACACTGGCTCGCAAAATGTGTGACTAACGGCAACACTGCCTTGCTGGATGCTTTGCTGGATGTGTGAATAGGCACATCCAGCAAAGCGACCTTGAGCCGCTGTACAGCGGCGCTGGATAATGAATACGGCGCTTTATGTATGTAGCAGGTATGTAGTGAATATTGCCAACATAGCAGGAAGAGAAAACCGAAAAACCATCGCTTCCGGGAAATCTAGAAACGGAAATAAAGTAAGAGTAACAACTAACCTGAGAAATGTTAAAAGCTGTGTACCTACATAATATAATGATACAGAGAGTCTTGGAACTAGGGATGTAAGTACACTTTACATCCATTAAATAGTATAAAATGAACCCGCGTATAATCGTATATGTATATTTGTCTGTTTGTACCTACGCTTATTATAACTAAAAAAGTACTGAACAGATTTTGTTGCAGTTTTCAACTACTTATTTATGATAGATCGTTTATTCCGGAAGGTTTTGTATATAATTTGTATGTGAAAATGCGTGATTTACGCAACATTAATAAACCTTTTGGTGGTTGTACCATTTTATTACCATGTATCGTTGAGTTAGTATCCCATAACACAAGTCTCGAACTTACTTTAGGACTAGCTCAATCTGTGTGATTTGTTGTATAACCATATTTATTTATTATCTGGGGATTTCCGCCACATATTACCAGTTGTAGTAAGAGGCACAATATAGAAACAGATGAGGTGAACGCATCTTTGAAAAAATATTAATTACCTACCTATAGTTTTTTCATCTGGTCAAGATTCTCAATTTGCTGATAACTTACTAAAAATAGGTGGCGGAATATTCCCAGAGATTAATGGAATAATAAGTAACAATAATGTCTGTACTGTAATCAACTTTGCCAGAATTATAAATAAAAAAAGTCTCAGATTACAATTGTAATCTTGTATTATTGTAATTAGCCGCCCATTTTTGGCACAGGGATAACAAAAACATATCTTCTATCATTCTTACTTAATTCTTACTTACTTACTTCATCCTATAAATCTATCTTTTATAATGTATAGTTAGGTCTATAAAAAAAAAGACGGGTTGCACTCTGGGAGTGCCGGCAGAAGTGAAAACTTGAATTTAATTAAACTTGAAATTAACGTTGTGCATTTTTGATATACGAAACAGCAGGCGCAGGCATACATTTTCGCCGCGCCGTAGAAAGATAGGGGGATACTCCCTCTCCTACGCCGCGCCAGCTGTCTACTCTCCATCCGTCTCACGAATTTTCGATCAGTGGTGCTATTTTTCAAACGCGGAGTCACTAAACGAACGGTTTTTTGTACGGAAAAACCATTCGTTTAGGTGACTCAGCGTTTCAAAAATCGCACTTCAGGTCACGTGTCCTGATGCGAGTTTAACATTTTTTACCCATTCCAAAAAAAGTGCACAACGCCGCTAAAGAAGTTTTCACTTCAAAAAATCAAGTTTCTCTATACAATGTCCTTTTATACAATTTTTTCGAGCTCCATGCCGTGGAAGGCATATATATAAGCCTCTGGTCCTGCTCGGCTGTCATTATATTGCAGTCGTCAAGCTACGTCAGATGCCTTAAGCAGCCTGAACCAATATTTGGCGACCTACGTGCACAGTTGGGCATTATTCGAATAAAAAATTATCTAGATAATTATTCGAATAAAATTTTATTCGTGGAAAATTAGTCGCGAATAATTTATCCGCGAATGAATTATTTGCGAATAATTTTTCCACGAATAAAATATCATGATTTTATTCGTTATTCTAAATAACGAATTACTTTTTTTTAAGCTTAGCCTTCTTTTTTTAACCCATAGCTTGGGAAAGAAAGTTAGGTGCATTTTGGAGTGTACGAGTGTATCTTAGGTTGATCAGATTACACTATCAGATTACATCTTCACTTTTGTACTAGAGGTTTATCTTAAATATGGTACGAACATATGGTGGTAAATAGTTCTGATGGTATGTTTGGTAGTTTAGTTTGATTTATGGTTGTGTTGGATGATAAAAGTAGTTTTGAATGCACCTATTTATATATACTTAGATTGTGGAGATAATAATAGAAAAATGGGAATTAGGGTGGAATGGATTTAACATCACACTTGAATATAGATTTTAAAGGCAATAAATTCAAAAAAAAACAATAAAATAACAACCACCAAAATGCTCAAATACTACAAACAATATGTAGCAACTACCAACTATTACTAGAACTAAAAATAATCACCAACAACCACCTAAACCTCAAAAACTACAAAAAAACCTGTAGTACCTTTCAGCAACTACCAAAACTACTAACAACCACCGAAAATCACCAAAAAACATCAACAATAATCAACAACCTTAAATACGACGAGAAACAAACACACATTACATACAACCATAATAAAAAAAAATTGGTTGCCTGTAAAGTCGGTATACGGGCGAAAGTTTTACGTGACAACGACTTTTTATGTCTGTCTCTCTCGCTCTTAGGCGGGCTAACCATGCCCGAGTGGAAGGGACGCGTGCCTCTCACTCGCTCTCATTGTGAGCGCATAACGTGAGCGGAGCGTAACGCAGTTTCTTGAAGTGTCACCCGGCAAACCAATTTATAAGACGTTGTCACGTCAAAAACACATTATCAACCACTGACAATAACCAACACAATAAAAATGCCGCAACGCATTTTCATTGTATATGGAATATGTATTTATTTATTTTGAAATGTCAATAGTTAATTCACACATAGAAACAATAGAAAAACAACTTAAAATAGACATGGTATTTATATAGGTTCTGCTGATTTTTCTGTGTACCTGTATTGTTGATTAGAATGTATAGTGTGCGGGACAGCCCTTCGATAATACGACAAACCGCTCCGCACACGTAGGTCTATCGTCTTGGGTCGAGAAGTGGACTGTTGCTGGAGTTTTCGTGACGTAGGAAGCCAAAGGCAGTAAAACACCGTATGGCAGTTCAAACGCAGCACGCCTTGGGGAGAGGGAGGCCAGAGTTTCTTCCAGGGTTTCTTCTTTCTTCTTTTAGAGCTCCGCGCACGCGTCTCGAAATTCAGACTGATTTTTGCGGGTTAGCCTCGCTATATTTATAGTCGCGCGGGCGTATACCCTGCCTCTCGCCCCCCTGCGAGCTTGCAATCTTTAATCTCGTTATATCTTAAATATTACATAACATACAGTCATGAAACTTTTACTATCGTATAGCTTATGTGTTTATCTATTCGGTTTCTATAGTTGTATGACTGCCAAGGCCTCCGTTTTCCGAGGAAAAGCCGCGGAAAATTGCAACTATAAGTGGGTGATGTTCCCTCGTGACACCCCCCTACTCCGCGAGCGTGGGGCCCTTTATATACTCGTGAGTTGGCCACGTATGCCGCTATTATGCATGCGAGCGTCTTGGCAATCATATCATCCTATTTCCTTAGACCCATGTAAGCTTTATGTACTCTAAATCAAGTGTTATTTACTTACATTCAAGATAGTGTACCTATTTGTCTGCATAAGCGAGTATGAAGTACTCACTTCTAATGTGCACCTATCTTACGTTACTTTTTCTTTTGCAAACAAAGCTAGCTATCCTATCTTGGGTCTAAGGTACCTAACAGTAAAAGACAAAAACAAAAATTCTTTATTTCTCCATAACATAACTTATATACATTTCACATCTTATCCTAGTCCTACCTATTCTATTTATTCAAATATATATTTATTCTTACAGATGAACAATAAAAGGGAAACTATGTACATTAGGCTCTGGTTATTCATTTCGTCGTGAACATATAGTGTTTTAAACGAATTTTGTACCTCTAGTCCAAAAGAGAAGGTGTAATTTGATCGAAATCAATCTCAAATACAGTCATACACTCGAAAATGTAACCTCTTTCCGACTCAATAGGTTAAAATGTGTGAGTTGAGTTTTCAATAAAATTCATTTATTCGTTATTTAGAATAACGAATAAAATCATGACATTTATTCGTGGCAAAATTATTCGCAAATAATTCATTCGCGGATGAATTATACGCGAATAACGAATAAAAATCAGAACTTTATTCGTTATTCGTTATTTGAATAATTTTTGCCCAACTCTGCCTCTGTGGCGTTGTGGTCACCATGCTAGTCCGCCACCCAAAGGTCCTGGGTTCGATTCCTGGTCAGGGCAAGTCGGAAAATGGCCTTTTTCAAGTTGTCCTGGGTCTTGGATGTTTGTCTATATATGTATTTGTTATAAAATAATACTATATTTTATAACAAATACATAGTTGAGTTAGCATCACATAACACAAGTTTCTTACTTAATTTGGGGCTAGCTCAATCAGTTTAATTTGTCCCTATATATTTATATTATATTTAATATTGGCCACTTACTCACACTGCACGATCGACTGTGTGCCTGCATGACATATTATCCAGCGTATTTCTTGAAAAATAACATTTTCATATTTTATTCTCAGCCCTTCATCCACAACCAGTATATATACCTCTTGTTGGTTACACCCATCTCGGCTCTGTGCTACTTTCATCCAGGTGCGACCCTCAACTTTCATAATGACTTCGAACGATTTTATTTCTGGTCGTTGTTCAGCTATTCTTCTTAGAGCTTACTTACTAAAACTTCTCGGTCTTCAGCCTTACTATTTAGCACTTGATAGGATATGACCATTGATTTTTATTACAAGCATATAAACTTGCAATGTATCTTGTATGTTTGTTTGGGTCAAATCTTGCAACTTAATTTTAAATCAGTTAAGTATTAAGTATGTACCTACTTATCTTCACTTCAACCGATTGGGCAAAAATGTTGTATATTTGTTTGGATGACAATGCAATATTATTATGGCAAGCAGCTGATATGACGTTGGAGCCGGTAGATGGCCATAGGACCCTGTAAGAAACCGACGCAACCTCTTTGAGTTTGTGCTTATTGCATTTGTCTTCACCATAAAACTTGTACAAAAAAAAGACATTTTCTTCAACTTTTTAGGGTTCCGTAGCCAAATGGCAAAAACGGAACCCTTAGAGATTCGTCATGTCTGTCTGTCGGAAAAAAGTGGCAGTGACATACGGACATGTCCGTCCGTATACTAAACTAAACTAAAGAGTTATAAGTAAACTAAAGAGTTATAAGTAAACTATAAGAACTATACTGTTGAAACTTAGTAAGTAGATGTATTCTGTGAACCGCATTAAGATTTTCACACAAAAATAGAAAAAAAACCATAATTAAATTTTTAGGGGTTCCCCATACTTAAAACTGAAATTAAAAAAATTTATTTTTCAGTAAACCTATACTTGTGGGGTATCTATGGATAGGTCTTCAAAAATGATATTGAGGTTTCTAATATCATTTTTTTCTAAACTGAAAAGTTTGCGCCGGAGACACTTCCAAAGTGGAAAAATGTGTGTCCTCCCCCCCCTGTATCTTCTAAACTAAGAGAATTATAAAACTAGAAAAAATATATGATGTTCATTACCATGCAAACTATCAACGAAAATTGGTATGAACGAGATCTAGGAAGTAGTTTTTTTTTTATTTAGCAAATTACCTTTCATTCAATCAACACAAATAGAAAAATAAAATAAAAACATATTACAAGACTTATATTATGTTACTCGTGCTACGGAACCCTTCATTGGCGAGTCCGACTCGCACTTGGCCGCTTATTCCTTCACTTGGTCTACATAGCTGCTGTCTTCCTGGACCTTTACTACCTTTTATCTTTCCTTCTAGTAAATTTTTGCAGAGTGTAAATATGTACCGCCCCGAGTGGAGTGACCCAGTCTGTAAATCAACAACTATTCCTATGGCACTACTGGGAAGTTTCGTCATTTTCATATACTGTAGTTGGTTGACCTCTGTGGCCTAGTGGTCATGGTCACCATGCCAGACTACCACTCCGGAGGTCCGGGTTTAATCCCCGGTCAGGTCAAGATGAAAAATGTTTTTTTTTCAGATTGACCTGGGCTCATCTTCAATGTATCTTCAAAATGATGGGTTTGGAATTGTTGCTGCCCAAGTCCTTTTTCACGACAATCCTGGTCGATGTCATGTTCGGAATTTAATTGGAAACTGCAGCGATCCGCTAGGGTTTTATTTAATACTAGCTGAAGCCCGCGACTTCGTTCGCGTGCACTTTATGTCTCTGGAAAATGCTCATCAGGCTGAACAACTTTTACTAAGGCGACATTTTTATATCTCTTATAGTTTAGCTAGACCATTATGGTTCTGCATCAAGCGTTTCATTTTCCAAAATCATTTATACCCTATATGTTGCCCAGGCTTAATAGCTATATAACAAAAAAAGTTGCATTCGAATCCGTCCAGTATTTCCGGAGATTAGCGTGTACAAACAGACAAACAGACATACAGACAAACAGACAAACAGACAGTTTTTTTTTTAAATTCTTACTCTATTACTATGTCTCCATCGCCCCCAATATTTTTTTTGGAAATATATTTAATGTACAGACACACTTGTTTTACTGTTTTATTATATGTATAGATATAGATGAATAAATTCTCACCATTTTTATGTGGAATACCATTGATTTGTATGTTTGAACGGCGAACCCACTGTTAATTTCTATGATTTTCTTTCAATAAAGCTCCCATTTGTGATTTAATCTTCGACATAAGTGCAGGAACATAATATGAGTCCGAACATGATTTCAAACCTCTTTCTTCCAATCTAGGAAGTAACCTTATCTACAATATTTTCAATTTTTCCATTTCTTTCTAAACTGTGGTCTTTACTTTTTTCTCAACGTCTTTTAGTCTATTAACTCTTTTGTTGAAGTCATTGATCGATTCGCTGGCCACATGAACTATCTCTTGGAGACCAACTAGATCCACTCGCAGCGCCTTGACGTCTAGGGTAAGAGACTCAAGAGGTTCAAGTTTTCTTGCCAAAGACTTATGATCTTTGTGAGAAGAACAGACGACGAAGGCTCTTTGTCGGCAGCAGGAGAAGTTGGAAAAGCTGGAACGGCACATTCAGTTTGTACGGCCCGTTGACACAGCTGCCTGCATTTCTGGCCACGCCATCAATTTTACTCCCCGAACTTCCTGTATCCGACTTCGCTTATCCCTGTGTAGTGGAAGTGCAGATCTGCATCACACGCACAGCAGCGGGCGCTTACGATAAGTATTTCCGAACACTGCGGACATTGCTTCGGGTCCAAGTCCAATTGCTTGGTATCAAGCGTATGCGCGTCGCCGAGCCTTCGCGATTCACGAGAACTGATTCTTGATTCCATTTCAAAAATGGCACCACAGGCATCTTGGAAATTAGTTTTTTTTTAAAGATCCCTGCATTGTATGGTAACTTGTTCAAATTGACAGAGTGGGTCACCCTTTTGACTATATGTCGTTGGTAAATTTACACCTGGTATGTAGTATTACCTATAAATGAAAAAACTTTAAATATGTAGTCTATTAATATCGTAATATAATTCAAAACGAATAACGATATAGATGTTGCGTCCATATCTTGCATACTTCAAAGCGGTCATAAACCGTCATTGGGAAGGTCTCACTTCAATAGGAGAGGCGAGTACAAAGGACGAAAAGAGGGCTAGGTAATGGCAGACACAATGGAACACTGTTTGGACTAGAGGAGGCCCGCCCACCACACAATGCCCCACCGCGAAACTTATTTTATTCCTCTACACTTATTTATTTTCAGTGCCTACGTTTCTTATGCGTAGTTTTTGAATTTATCATTAGTGTTAGTCAATAAATTCCATTTTGATGATTTGAAATTACGAGTAGAATCTTTTGCAGGACTTACCGCAATTTATATTGAGTTTAAACTGACAGGTATTTCGGCGGTGTTACCGGAGCGATGGTGATAGTCCAATCTATGGCACGTTTTTCGTGTTTGTAAGTGGTTTGGATTGTATAATTACCTGTAATGCAGATTTTCGGTCGGTAGTTTTTATTGGTTAACGTTTTGTATCATATGTGTATGAGTTGGTAAAATAGGCAGGTACATAAACTGAGCTATTTTCGATAACTCCGAAATATTTTTTCCTATGCATACGATCTGGTTTCCACTTTTCAATTTCGCGTCGTAGTAAAGCGTGTGGAAGTCCCCTTTTGCGTCGTGGCGTTTAACTTCGCTCACATCCCTAGAGGCAGGATCCGTATGCAGATTCAATACAAACATTAGTCAACTGGGCGAGTATTAACAAGGCCGTGCATTAACAATGCAAAATACCCATCGGTTCATACACAAAACTACAGTTTCCATTAATATCAGTTATTTTGACACGCAATACACATCATACAATGCAACCATGATAAATATGCCGCTGCATTTTCAGCGGGAACCTCTTAATCACTTGTTATAAAGTCCCAATTTGCTTGTTATATGTTTCTGCGAGTGTCCATGTGTTGGTAATATTATATGCAAGGTGTATTGTGCGGGTTCACACAATACGCGACGCGGCTTTGTGCCGTGTATTCGCGCCATTGTATTGGGACATATTATCCAACATTTCCACAATGTATCTCCTGGCTGTGGCTTCTTCATTTTGATGAGACGTGACTAGATGACTTCGGTTGACACTAGATTTAGGGCGGAATAGCGAATGAAAACTTATGTAAATAATAAGAGAGAAAGCAAACGCGGCTGCGTAAAGTTCTTGTTTGAATTGATGGTCAGAAAATATGAGCAGGGTTGAAAAAACGCTGGATGCAGGTCGCTTTCAATTAGTCCAGTCAGCAAGCAAAAAATAGGTCGTTGCCTAAAATCAATTCCAAATTTAATGAAATTTTGTGATATTGTTTGAGGACGGTGTGGGACCTAAGTTTTTGACCTCGAGGAGCCTGTGGAAACTTGAGAAAGGGGCAAAAACCTCGAAAATGTTAGTCTTTTTTCAGATTTTATTTAGACGACCTCCGTGGCGTAGTGGTCACCATGCTAGTCCGCCACCCAGAGGTCCCGGGTTCGATCCCCGGTCAGGGCAAGTTAAAAATGACCTATATCAAATTGCCTTGGGTCTTGGATGTTTATCTATATATGTATTTGTTATAAAATATAGTATCGTTGAGTTAGTATCCCATAACACAAGTTTCGAACTTACTTTGGGGCTAGCTCAATCAGTGTGATTTGTCCCTATATATTTATTCATTTATTTGATTTATTTATTTTGTATATAAAAGCAAACGTAAAGATTGATGGTTAGACAAAATGAGCAAGGTTGCAAAAGCGCTGGATGCAGTTGGCTTTCCAATCGGTTAGTATCGGAAATGCTCGGGGGAGGCCTAAGTCTAGCAATACTTTTCCTGCGTTTATTAGTCCTGGACTAGGATTGTCCCTTGGATGTTAAGTTTAGTAAGTGCCGGCAAAGTGCAGTGCAGGAGTGCAGGTGGCAAATAAAGTTCCTGTCGTGTCGTCTGCCTTCATTTAGTGCTAACTAATATTAGTCCAGTCGGCAAGTAAAATGGGAGATATCTGGAATTAATTCCTTTAATAAATTTTTGTTTGTCAATGTTTTAGAACGGTGTCGGGTACACAATCTGAATTTTTAACCTCGAGAAGCCTGTGGGAACTTGGGGAGGGGGCAAAAACCTCGAAAACGTCGGACTTTTTTCAGATTTTTGCTTATATCTTTTAAACCATGCGCTTCTTTAGGAAAGTGTTGGTGACAAAGTTGTAGGGCATAAAATTTTCTTCGTCCTCCAGATACTTTTTTAGAGTTTTCACATGTGGACAAGAATCTCCAGGTACCTGAGCAACTGTCTAATGGAAATTGGCACTGTTACTATTCTCCTTGAGAAACGAGAATATGATATATATAGAAAGTTTATTATAATAAGTTTTGAAATGGAAGTTATGAGGCAAAAAACTGAATTCATGACTCTTTTAAAATTTTGAGAAATTTGTTAAATATTTAAACTTCTGAATCACTGTAAGTATGAGGTCAAACAATAATTGTACTAACTAAAATCAAAGGAAATTTAATGCCCTAAAAATTTTTTGCAAACATTTTTCTAGAGAAGTGCATGGTTTAGAAGATATAAGCGAAAATCTGAAAAAAGTCCGACATTTTCGAGGTTTTTGGCATCTCTCCCAGTTTCTACAGGCTCCTCGAAGTCAAAAACTTCGCCCCCCACCATCTCCGAATAATAGCCTAGAATTATATATTGCGTCCAGGCCGAAAGAACCTGCCGTCAGGACTATATAGAGATAATAATAAAGATACTTATATACAGTGTCTCTATATTTACGTGAATACCTATTTTTATTACATAATTTATTTTTATACATAATAAAAATAGGCCTTACTTACGAATAATAATCCATATTCTCGCTCATCCCTTGATCGGCTTTTACAAACAGCGCGGTAATAGATTAAGCTGGTACATTCCAGGATTTTTTTCTAGACCAGCATGCACAGCTAAAAGATGCCTTCCATTTACCTTCAAAAATATATACATGTGTGATACCTACTAGCGGGTAAATATTAAAAGCAAATTTAATGCATTATGCAAGTGGCTGTGCATCGCAAGTATCTTGAGGGTGACCAAATGAAGTGCGCGTGAATCCTGCGCGGTGTGAAGGCTATGGGGACAGGCACCCACGCCGGCCGGCTCGCAGTCTGTGCCCGCCTCCGACTAAACGCGTTCGCTTGGCTGCATGCAGTCTGCCATATCATACTTGACCGAACTTTTTCGACGAGGTTTATTTTCCCGCCACGTTCCTGGTTTGGATTTCTTTTTTTTTTTACTTTTCCTGTGGAAGTTGTGGTTTTTCGTGAGTGCCTGTATCAATGACAGTGCAGTGCAAATGTGATTTTTTGTGATTGTGTTGTGTTCTCTTTTGGAATTATTTTTTTATGCTGCCAGTTACATTTGGGTAAGTTTTTAT
This sequence comes from Acrobasis consociella, assembly GCA_963555685.1. NCBI lineage: Eukaryota > Metazoa > Arthropoda > Insecta > Lepidoptera > Pyralidae > Acrobasis > Acrobasis consociella. The sequence goes on from OY743106.1 coordinate 6,559,213, forward strand.
TTTCTATCAGCTAAAGTGGTGCATGTGTTGTTTATGTATTATTTTCTCATAAGGCGATGACATGGATTTTTGGTATAAAATACTACAAAGTAATATTTTTTATTGTAATAGCTATGTACGTAGTTAGTTCTTATAATTTGAGCTTTATTTTTCATGTTTACAAACAGTACTTCATATTAGACCAATAAGGAAAATGGAAAATGATTTGAGTCACTATTTAATAACTTTAAAAATTACAACTTATCTTACCACATTTTATACGTTCTCATTATTTTCCAGTTGGTATTGTTATTGTTGGCATTCATTCGGTCGTTAGGTACTCGTCTATAGTTAATCAAAATTCCAATTGAAAAATTACAATGGCTGAATAAAGCCAAAACGTCCGCATCGATAGATGATAATAAAGTTGCAAACAACAAAATAATGGTAGAGTCGCGGAATTAACGCTCCTATTGTGTTAGTACAATAATCCGCTATCTAGGCCAGCTTCAGCGCAGACGAACCTTTTGTCTTTCATGTTCGCCGTTAATAATGGCGGGCGCCGAAACAACCGCGCACAATGCCGCGAAATGTGCGCGTTTTCATTTGCAAGACAAAACGCGCTTTGTTGTGTGTCCGCTCAATACTAAATTTATAGCGGTGGACTGCGAGCGTATTGACGGTTCGCTAACGAACGGCCAAACGCCATAAATGCATTTTGATCGGTCGTTTGCGGCATAATTGATGAGCGGTAGCGGCTTGCCGGGCGATTGGTTGGAAACTGCAGAGAGATATTCAAGTCTTTTTTTATGATTTAAAATCTGTTTTTAAAATTTGTTTGTATAATTCAAAATCAATGCATTAAGTTTGTTTTGATATATAAGTTTGTGTGTTATTTCCAAACGCCATAAATGGCAATTGATGGGTTGCATTGCGCCGGCATTAACGGCTGACGAAGGAAATTAAAGGAGCTAGTTTCACTTTAATTCGTTTTGTCACCTCACCTTTCTTCTGCCACGGGTGTCCTAAGAGGCGATAAAGGGAGTTTTAGATAACAGAGAGCAGGCTGCAGCGTTCTTACCTCGCGTGCCCAGCCAGGTGGTTCTGGGCAAAACCTGCTTTTTTGGGTCCTTTTAGGTCCAACAATCAATAATATTGGATGTAAAAAAGAAGAATTCTGTAAGCTATATTTTCTAAGTATGTAAGTAAATTAAAAACATTTTTAAATCTTTGTAGATGCATCTAAGATTTTATCCGCTTTAAAGTCGTCAACATTTAACACTCATTTTGTTACGATTTACTATCGAAATGGCCAAGCACTATAATGAATATTGATAACCCGAAAGCGGACTAATTTATGAGCGGTAGCGGATAGTAGCGGTACTTCAAGCAAAGCAGTGCTATTAATTGATGGAAGACGGTATTGTACTTGAAGGCAGATCCCAAATTATTGTTTATTAACGCCGTTTTGCGAATTGCAACTTGTAATAAAATTATTATTGCAGACGGACATTTTAATCTGATAGTAATTTTATTGAAAAGAAAATTTATATATTTCCAGTCAATTTTTAAAATTACTTATAGTTAGACCAAGGAACTTTTAATTTGTCCCAAAGAATCAGCATTGCTGCCAGCCTTTTGGCCACGCTGCCGAGGGGTGATAATTTGGTGGAACTACATAATTTGTAACTTTTTATTAGTATTAGTTCTTATTTAGTTTTAATGTAAATTTTATTAAGTGAACTTAGTTATAATTTAATTTTTATTTTTTCCCATAAAGTGTCTTACATAAAACTAAAATTATATGAAATTTTAATTTCTTCTGGAATAGAAATCCTTACTGACTCTATATGTCTATCTGTTACCACTCATGCTGTAACCACTGAACCGATTAGGTGAAATTTGCTATGGATATATTTTGAGATTCGAGGAATCCCAAAAATGATCCATTTAGAGAATGAAAAGGAGAGTAGAACTTTTTATATTTGATCTTTGCCTTCTATTTTGCTAGACAAAAGAGACTATTAGAAAGTAAGTACTAAATTTGCGCAACGAAATCGCCGGTGGAAAATTTTCTTGAATTCGTCAATTATTGACATGTCATTATGTAATTATCATAAAATATGCGAATAAAAACTAGCATTTAATTTATACTTAGCTAGCCTGCAAAATGGAAGCGAGGAAGCAAGAAATGCAATGTGGTCTTCAGAAAAGCGTGGTGAGTCTACCGCAAAGGCTTCGAGATGGTCAGTTGCTCGCAGCGGCGCGGCGGCGTTTGCGAATTTTGCGAGGTAGGCACCGGAAAATTCGAGGCGCCTTACCGATGTACTAAGATTTCTTATTAAGAATTCGTTTAGGAACGATATATTTTTTAGAGTTATTTTTTCAATAAGAGTGAACTTTTGAAAAAATATCTAAAGTTATGGGAAGAAGCAATTTTAATGTCTAATATAGGAGGTTGAAAATGACTTTCTTACGTCATAGTATTTCTTGGCAGAATCTTATTAGTATTGCTGACTTGACCTTACCTTTGAGATCTTTACTAGAGGCTCCCAAAATACGAGTTTTCTGTGTAGTTATTGACAAACATTGTCGGTGCAAAATAAGCAATAAGAAATCACTGCAATTTGTAATAATATATGTAGTTATTCCAAAAACGATACTTATTAAAATTATATAATTACTTGCAATCATGGTAGACTTGATAACCATAAGACTATGCAAAACAGATATAATTCGCAAGCAGTTTTCAGAAATCCACAAACCCGTGAATGATTACACTAGATCACATCAAAGTCGATGTCAAGTGCCGACGTAGACCACCAAAAGCGAATAAAAACAGATCCCCATACGTAAAGTTACTCTCGAGGCCCGAAGAGGTCGCCACAAAGGCGTCGTAATTGGCCCGTTCTTTTTCTACTTCCCTGAAGCATTCAGAGCCAATGAAACGTGTGCATTTAAATGACGTTCCACGGCTTTGTGGGGTCACACTAAAGTTGTTCAGAAACCGCCAGCGAGTCTACGACTTTTGTTTAGTGCGCCAGAGGGGCTACTAAAAAGAACCTGCTCCGCGCTTGTTAAGAACTCATTAGTCATGCTTATTTGGAAATGTAATAGTTGCTGCTGTGGTGTTGCTGGCACTAGTGCAATGAGTTGGCATGTCGGTAAAGTACTGGGGAAGCTAAAAGTTTTAAGTACGTAAGTACGTACGCACATATTTAATATCTATTTCCGTCTGTCGTATATTTTGTGAAAAATGTCGGTTTGGAAGGCATTGGTTGCTCCACGGACAAGAGTTTAGCTCTTTAATAATAAGAAGAATCGTTTTCGGTTGTAGTGGCCTTAATTAGATCAATATCATTCGGTTGAATTTGAATGGAATTAATTTATCCAGGTAGGTAGTCATTACCAGTCGATTTGAAATTTTAAAAAAAGCCATAAAAATTGTAAGTTTATACCCTATTATTTATCCCATTCAGGTTTTGAATGTTTAAAAACGTTTCTTACTTTTGCACGCCTCATAAGCGGAGCGTTAAGGTAGTGCTCTACTCTCAATATGTCAGTGTAAAGCAATTTTCTGGACTTAAATTGTCTATTATATTCATATTGCACTTATTGATAATATAAGTACAGAGAAATAAAGAACAACACTTTATAAACACAATTCACTTGTAGAAAAAAAAATTCAAGTATAATAAGTATATAAAAAAAAATTGTTGGTGCACATCCGGATCTCTGAGGATTTATGATACTCGTATCTGTAAACGACAAATTGAAACAATACGCCCGATGATACTCCAGTGAACGAGAAGTTAATCGGTCGTTCCAAATATTGTACTAAAATAGAAAAAAATTGTTACCAACTTAGAAAAATACCTATTTTAAATTCGAAAAGCTTTTCAATTTAAAATCGAGGTGTTCCATTCTCGCGGACTCCTCACACGCACCACAAAACACACTTACGTAAGAACACACACGTCCCTCCTTTCTCCTATTGAATCGACTCCCTCCACCCACTCCCATTCATTCTTTACAGCTTTTGTAGAATCGCTCGAGCTTTTTGTAACAATACCGCGCGCCGTGAATAGTAACTGTCGAAATATTGTTAAGCATGATGTCATCTTGTAGTCTGGCTTCTTTAGAGAGATAAGTGAGGAATATCTTCACATTTCAGTTGAGGATTGAATGGAATTATATTGTGACTAGAGCTAAGCCAGTGCTACAGATAATACCGACGTAAATGTAAATCTTTCTTGTCAGCGAATGCATATTATGGTACTATTCGATGTTTATCTTCTTACTTATTTTCAGACTAATGGGCAAATAAATTACCCGCGGTAAACCTCTACTTATTTTCAACAACAACAAGTGAAGATTACAAGTACTTCGCAGCTCTAGTTATGTGTTATGACTTATACTTATTTCTTGCTATTGAGTGGTTGTGAAAAGATGAGTTGTTTCGAACGGATTCGGAGTTTCTTTTCCTGTAAATCTAATCATCTATTTTTTTAGATCAAGGAAATGCTTATGAAATGTATTAGCTTAGATAGAAATTTCGGAAAGAAAAAAACTAGAAGTCTACGTGAAAAGAATACATTAGTTGGTACAGGGTTTGTTTATGTAAAAATTGCTTAATACCCGCGATTTCATGTAAACAACAGCAAGTTATTAAACGATTTCAATAGCCTGCAAAAATGAACGAAAATTCACAGTTCGGTAACTCAATTTCGCGATTATATTGTCGTCGTATCGATAATATACATAAAAGTCGAGTATTAAAGTAAACAATGGTTAGGTACCAAGTTGGCAGGGGGAAGGGGGCTGGGCGATCGGTATTTGGTGCTCGCATTGTCGTTGAATAACTTTTGTCCCTATTGTGTAGCTGAAAGTACGGCCACAAAGACTCCGCGGCGTGGAACATAAACCGAAATTCATCAGGGCGGCGATTGTTCGTCTCTTAATGGTGTTTCAAGCTAGGTTTTGTATGTATATTTTCCCTTTAATACCTACCACCTTTTTTAGCTTTTCATTTGTCAATAGAAATGTTGAATGAATTGGTTGCTTTTTACTGGTTTCTTTGTGATAATTTTCCAATGATGTTTTTATAGGTTGTTATTGTTGTATATTTCTCTTTGCGGAGGAAGTTGGTTCTCCGATATTTGTAGCACAGAGGAACGAATGTCTTCGTTCCTCTGTGCTACAAATATCGGAGGTGTTAAATTGGAAATACCTTTCATTAGTGGGTGATATAGACAAGTTAGCGCATTTATTAATTTTTCATAACTTTAAATAATTTACTTAGTAAAGGTAAAAATTGAGGCACAAATCCCTTCGTTCAAATTGGTAATGATGCAAGACTTTTTGTTTTTACTAATTTTAGCCAATATTATACATAGTTTGTTTTGTAAAATTATCTCATACAAGTAAATATAGAGTTTTTAATAAGTGACAATCTTGGCTAGCAAACCACGACAGAAAAATAAAACTTCCATACCTAGACTAGGTCTTTTTGCAATAACAATGAAATAAAACTTTAAAAGTGTTTCCCATTTATTAAAAAAAGTTAAGTGCGCTTTACACCATACAACACACGAGACAATGGCAACATCGGTTGCAATCCCGGGACACTTGCATTGGAATCTCGCATCGCGACAAAAGCAAAGAATGAGGGCGACTCTAAAGAGAGTGGAAAATAGGTTAGGCTTGTAACGCGCCGGATTTCAATGCAGGTGGCTACGGTGTAAATAATGACCGAGAGACATGATTCTGATGGAGATATGGTGTGAAAAGATGTGGATTAAAAAATGTTGCGAGGATTAAACTGTTATTTTAATTCTTTAATTCTAATTTAAATCTAATAAAGAAAATTATATATTTAATAAATAAATATGATTGCGAGGATATATGTATGAATTTTGTAACTTTTAATGCTGCATACTACCTAAGTATTGTTCTATATCATTCTTTAGTTGCAGTTTATTTACTTTCCTCTAAGCGAGGTCTTTAAATTAGCATGCATTATACATCTTCCTAAGCTCTAGTCAAAAATTCGGCATTTGTATACAAAATTGTGCAGCCTCCCGGGCAATTAATATGGGTGTGCCGAATTTTTTGTAATTATAATATCATTACACTATAGTGATCTAGTTATATATAGCTTGTGGTTTGATTAATTACGCATATCTTATACCTTTAAACGAGCAATTCTTGTATGTATGTATGTATATATATTTATTTATTTATAAATTTCTGTGATCTCGAAAACGGCTCTAACGATTTCGCTGAAAATTTGTATATGGGGGTTTTCGGGGGTAAACAATCGATCTAGATTAGTTTTATGTTTCGGAAAACGCGTGTTTTCGAGTTTTCATGCGTTTTTCTTTCCACGCAGAATATGGTCGCTAATTTCGTCGCGCCGCGACCGCCTTGATTTAGCTCAGCGGTTAAGGATAGCGACCGCTAGAAAGAGTGTTACGGGTTCGAATCCCACTCGGTGGCTAACTTTTGTTTTTTTTTTATGTTTAAGTTTATATTTTTCTATTATTTTGCATTGTTTTAAGACAAGTTTAAAAAAAATTGTTAATGCTTGAGATGTAACCGAGCAAAGCTCGGTCGCCCAGGTACTGTCACTTACACGTTGTATATCTGCTGCATTTTTTTTGGAAGCACATTACATGACATACAACATTGTTTATTAATAATAACAAAAATTTACATTTTCTTAATCTTTAAACGTATACGGGCATTACGTAATACCTACTAAGTATTACCAAAAGGTCCTAACAGCGAAACATCAAAGTCAATAATTCACACAATAAGGTTGCGATGCGAACAGTGGTTACTGATTACCCACTAAATAAATGTATAGAATTTCCTTACCAACCATTGAGATTTCGTTGAAACGATAAAATCAGGGAGTATTCAATAAAATTCAAAACACAAATAAAAGAAAAATCCTTTGAAATGCCTCATTTTCAGTCTATTGAAAAGTTCCCAGGCAAACGGGCTGCGGCGCGCGTAGGTCGATAGTTTTTCACTTTGCATGTAAATTCTACGTATAAAGTGACCGCCTATGAACGTGAATGTGGTTGCTGAGGCGAAGGATTGCCGCCCTCATTGTACCCATCACAATGAGCCATCCTCGACCTTAGGACGCAGTGCAAGTCAAAGGCATACAGCCCGTGCTGATAGGAAAATGATTTCCTAGCATCTAGTTACTGGATGTCCAATTTCTTTTTAATTTGGTATAGGTATTTCAATAAAATAAAGTAAATATTTTAAGCGCTGCGACTTTGCTACGAGTCGTAGCACTCGCTATGACAGCTACAAAATCATTTACGGATCAATAATTATCATTAGTGCGAAATAAAAATAAAATATTTCTCTTAAAACGTTTTAATTAGGTTTTTAGAAAATTATTAATTAAATAAAAGATAAGTAAGGTAAAATAAAATTAGGTAACTATGAAAGATGTGTTGGCCATTGATAGTTCCAAGTCAACTCGCAGCAGTAAGACGTTAACGTGCGTGTCACGGTTTCTTAATTATTCTTTTTTAGTCGAATTCGTTGGAATCTTTTATGTATGTTCACCGATTACTAGAATACGACCGATTTGGAAAACTCTTTTTTGTTTAAAGGGTATATTTGTCAGTGGTCCCATAAAATATTTATCAAAATCGGTTGTGTAGTTTGGTGATGAAGTAGGTTTTCAAATTTGAAAAATTATATACAAAGCCATTCGTTGTGACCATCATCATAACCAAAGAGAAAAGTATAGTAGAAAGCAATGATGATGACGATGAGATAGCTTCGTACATTTTCCCGCTACCTCTCAGCACTTGGGTAATATTCGCTCCTGAAAGAAACAAAATTACTCGCTATTCAACTCTGCCGGGCGTAATGTATAATTGGAGAATTTTCCCGACACGGCCACTTGATTTTTCCTTTGATATTAATTTGGGATCGGCCATGTTGTTTAACATTTAAACGTAGCCATATGTGATATTTTATAAAGGAGAATATAATTCACATTTACAAAGACATTGTTAAAACCAATGAATAAAACAGTAATTATACATTTTATAAAGATCTACACTGATTTCTCACTGCTAGGTAAGTATTCTATTTACTATCACCATTTAGTCAGTCTAGTTAGTATCACCATTTAGTTCTCTTAGCTGCTCATTATAGTACTAGTAGGACATAAATAGAAATTAACCTAAAATACGCAAATATGTATAAAAGAAAAAAGGTAAAAGTACTTTTCTTTTTCTTTTATACATATTTTTATATTTTAATAATTATATAAATAAGTTACTATAATATTAACTTAGCTTTGTATGTTTTAATAATTTTGGTTGCCATTCTTTTCTTTCTATATATTTTTATTTAGGCCTATGTCTAGCAGTGGACGTTATGCGGCTGAAATGATAATGATGATGATATTTATATATAAAGTTTTCTCTTATAGTTTATAATACACAGTGTCGCTAGTCAATTTATTTCAGTTTTTCCTAAAAGCTGACTGTAAGAGAATGCATCACCATTAAGTTCACCTTTTGTACCATTAATGGTACAAAAAGTGAACCATGGTCAATAAAGATTAATACATACATGAATAAATAGTCGGTGTAAAAAAATAAATAGTTGATGCAATAAAGAAGTTTTATCTTATATATGCGTGTTTAGTATCTAGTACCTGGGCGACCGAGCTTCGCTCGGTTACATCTTAAACGATAACTACATTTTTTTAAACTTGTCTAAGAACAATACAAAATAGAAAAATATATACAAATTTGAACATAAAAAAAAATAAAAGTAAGTCACCGAGTGGAATTCGAACCCGTAACACTCTTTCTAGCGGTCAGCATCGTAAACCGCTGAGCCAAAATAGATGGCGGCCGGTGCGACGAAATTAGCGATCATATTCTGCGTGGAAAGAAAAACGCATGAAAATTCGAAAACATGCGTTTTCCCAAACATAAGACTAATCTAGATCGATTGTTTACCCCCGAAAACCCCCATATACCAATTTTCAGCGAAATCGTTAGAGCCGTTTTCGAGATCACAGAAATTTATAAATAAATATAGTTATATATAAATAAATATACAAGAATTGCTCGTTTAAAGGTATAAGATACACAGTGTCGCTAATCAATTTATTTCAGTTTTTCCTAAAAGTTGACTGTAAGAGCATGCATTAGCATTAACCATGGTCAATAAAGATTAATACATAAATAAATAAATAGTCGGTGTAAATAAATAAATAGTTGATGCAATAAAGAAGTTTTATCTTACATGCGTGTGTTTAGTATCTATTTTTCGACAAGTTTCGGAAGGGCTAGAATAAAACAATAACAAAACATAAAACATTTATTTATAAAATTTACAAACACCAGTAAAAGAATCGCAGCCCCACAACCCTCTGTTCAGTACAAACCTCACCACTGTTAACAAAACACGGACAATGACACTGAAAGTGCAGCTATTATTCACAGTGGTATTAACTTAATGCGATTCAATATTAAGCTATTCACGGCAAGGGGTGGACAGTACAGTTTTATTGTGAGGGTGGTAATGTGACGGACGCATTATCCACCTGTAATGATAGACATGATAATTTAAGACAATAGCTAATAAAAAATAAACATGTAGGGACAAATTACACTGATTGAGCTAGCCCCACGTATGAGATACTAACTCAACGATACTATATTGTTTAACAATACATATATGCTTGTAGATAAATGTCCAAGACCCAGGTCAATTTGAAAAAGGCCATTTTCCAACCTGACCAGAAATCGAATCCGGGTCCTCTGGGTGGCGGACTAGCATGGTGACCACTACGCCACGAAGGTCGTCATGGTATCTCTTTTTTCTTAACTTGTCAATATGTAAGCAATTACGTACTTATATTGCATTAATTGAGATTTTGCATTACAGTACTGAGATAAGTGCAAGTTTTTCAAGTTTACTGGATGCCAGCGATGAAAATCGCCAGGCGCGTGATCGTTGAGGGTCCAACCCAGACCCAACAGTACGTATTTACGTGTTCCAAAGCACGAAAAACCTCAAGACAATGTGCAAAAGGCGAACCCATCCAGGATTAGCACATACTCTTTTTTTTCATATGTATAAGGTGTAAAGTGGCCCTATACTATTGCCAGATTTCATAATTTCATAGCTAGACTACTCATTGTCATTTGGTCATGAGTGTGCATTCTGACCAATTAATATTTTGCCACCAGTATTTTGTACATTTTGACACTTGTGCCTTCCGACTCCAATCCCCATACATTAGGACTTGTTGGCAGTTTGTACCCGAAGAGTATACAATGATGACAGCTGGGACCTACAGCTTAGTCTGCCTTCCAAAGCACGATGAACACTAAACATTTTTATGCCACTTATTGTGATCTCACTTAATTACGTCACTTATGGTTTTCGGCAGAGAAGAATAGGGCCACTTCAAGTCTTCCCGTGGATATCGAAGGCGACTTAGGAAATACAAGCTAAACAAAGCTTATAAACATCAGCGAGACCTCTCCGACCCGTTTGGCCAGCGAGGAAAGTGTAGGCCGAGCCCTGTGGCTGCTCTGACCGAGTATGATTCTGGTAGTGCAGAGAGGGTCGTGCTCCTGCAGTGGAGACAAAAAGACCTGATGACAAATCAAGTGCAGCCCACACCAGGGGTGGCTTAACTTACGAAATCGCTAGTAATACGTAAGTACGCCCACCGAGCCACTCCTCTGACCAACACTCATCATGATCTGCAACCACTTTGTCTGTATTAAAGCGCCATGCACTTCTTAAATTTCAGCATTGACATGGTCAGATGCGTGACAGATGTGTTTGCCCTGACATAAAGTTTCAAGTAATAAATATCTCTTATAAAATAATTTTGATAACGTTAGGTCAAATATTGTAACATACATAAAACATGTTCAATTTATAGGGGTCAAAATGTCGAATGCAAGTCTGTTGGAAAAGGGCCAAAGTCTTTTTTATCGATTTCCTAAACAATGGCCGGGTCGAACTGACACAATAGTTAGAATGACACGCGATGGTAGATTAGGCATGGTAGCCTGCACCCTTACTGTGGGGATCAAGGCTCCCTCAGATTTTATCTAAACTTTCTTCATGCTAAATAATTTCCATTGTCGACTCTTAGCTTAGCTATTATGGCAGCACTAGACTGGTCTCGTGTTATCACGATTTCAGTTGCTAATTTCCTGTGTATTGTCGGTTAAGAAAAGATCGATTAGAATTTTATTGTAACAAGAATGTATGTTGGTAATTTATATAAAATCGGCATCCGAATTCAAGTTAGTGTAAACGCCATTACATTACCTAAATTAAGACTACTGTAGAGTAGCTCAATAGTCTTTGCTCTTTTCTCAATCTGTGTGATTTGTCCGCATATATTTACGAGTATTTATTTAGTGCTTTCTATGTCTCTGTTTCTTTAAATTCTTAACCTCCTTATATGCTTTAACATTTAATTTTTCTTGTAGTCATTATTAAAGCAAATAGCTTTAATAATGCAAATATGACGACATTTCCATACACAAACCGATACAATACTCCTCAAAATGGATAGAAAGCCGAGCAAACAAAGTAAACAAAAGTGGCGGACCACGAATCGCAGGCGGTTTAAGTGAGTTCAAATAGGAAAAAAGGGAAAGTGCCGGCCCATTGTGACGGGAAATACTGGGAATCACTTCGTTGCACGCCGGGGAACTGTGCTCGCTTGAAGTGACATTATATAAGGTCTAACAAAATATACTAAAACTAAAATAAAAAAATTTAGTGGTGAATTCAGTCCGTGATAGTGAACAACTTTCCTAAAGGAATATATGTCGAAATATAAAAAATAATTCTTGGCATTTCATATAGCTACAGCTAATTGTTCAAGTTATATGGGTTGTCAAAAATTACTTTTCATATTTCGATACGAGCTTCTTGGGCAAAGTTGTTCAGAATAGACTAAATTCATCCTTAAAATAGTTTCAGTATATTTTTTTGGACGTTATAAATACAGAGCGGACGAGAGTGACCAATTCTTAGAATATTGTTTATCGTACTCTGACTTAGGACCGGTATCATACTCATATCATTTGCTTAGCAGTATTTTTTATAAAGGAGAATAATTACAAGGTTATATAGTGACAGACTGCGGCAGCTTTTGAGATGTGGTGCTGGAGGAGAATGGGGAAGATCATTTGGATAGATGGGAAAACCAATGAAGAAGTATTGGAAATAGTAGAAGAGAAAAGAAGCTGGGCAAAATAGAAAATAGGAGAGCGAAAATTGTTAAAATGCCTTTCCCTTTCCCTCCTTTCCCTCCAGTAAATTTTTAAATAATTAATAATGTCGTAATAAGTAGCCAATAATACATATAACGACATTATTAATTATTTAAAAATTACTGGGGGGAAGGGTAAAATGTAGAAGGTAGAAGAGGTTCAGGAAGACCAAGAAAGAGCTATGTAGACCACTGACAAAAAAAGAGGAGTCATGTCGTATCAAGCGCTAATGAAGACCAAGAAATTTGGCGCATACTGCACCGACTAGAGCCACGAAGCTGTTAAATAAGAAGAAGGAGAACAGATAAGTACGTCTTCCAACCTCTTTCTTTTCTTTCTAGAAAAGAAAGAGGTTGGAAGACGTACTTGTGTAAGTGAGGCTTCTTCTAAAACTTTTGTTTAACAGACTTGCAGTAAGATAAGAATTAATATTTTAGGTGCCAGTAAGGTTATCATTTATCCGATTCATACTTAAGTACTTACTACTCGATTCTCCCTATTTAACTACTTAAGTACTTAAATAGGGAGAATCGAATCACACAGTGCGGTCTGCAAAGAAGATAAAAAGTTATACTAACAAAGCCCCTTAATTGTGTTACAGGCACATCTGAATCCTTTGAATAAACTGTTTCTTTTCATCAGAGATAGTTTGTCTCTAGTAAGATCTCGATACCTATATCACATAATAGGGAAGCGAATAATCGCGTAGGAGGGACGAATCTTTTGTCTCCTTGGAATGCAGTTGCAATGCAAGCGAGATGACACCGAAATTTATGATATTGATAGTATCGATTAAATATTTTTATTGTTCTATATAGATAGACATATTTTAGGTAGATTCATATATTATGTAGTCAATGTTTCCACTACCGCGCTTTCTCTTTTGTAGCAATTTTTAGGTATAAAAGTGTTAAATGTAAGGATTTTATAAAGTGAAAAAAGGATTTTGTTTGATAGAATATATGATTTTATTTAATTAAACTACTTGATCTATTTCCAATAGTGAACGTTGTAGGTGATAATTATATATCTGCTTCTCAATTTATTTTTTGAACTTACTTAGTGTAGATATTTTTTTACCTCCTGTTTAACTGTTGCAGAATTTGATAGCGGTGCACATTGAGGGAAATTGGCCTTAATGACCAATGGGCAAATAAGTAATACGTAAGGTCGCATAATAATTTCGAAACTGCACTGAATACACCTTAAACGTCTCAGAATTCTAATTATTACGTCCACAATGTATTACGATATCATATTTGTCGACAATGGCCTCCTTTATGTAGCAAACAATCATGTTGCTGATGAATTTCGGTCTATGTCTGCGTCGTGTCTTTGTATTCGGGCCTCCCTAGTGGACAACAATGGGACAAAAGTTGTTCAATGGCGGCAAGCACCTAATACCCTGCCCTCCCTCCATTGTTTCGGATAATGTTCGACTTTTATGGATATTTTCAATGGATCGCCTATAATCTGGTGAATGAAGTTGCGAACTCTTGCCCATTATCGGTTATTGCGAGCTTGGTAGCGCTACAATGGGTAGGTTTCTTAGACTTTATACAATATTCAACCAAATATTGGCTGCTGTTTATATTCATACTGGGAAACTGGTTTTGTTTATGGAACGAAGTTCCTTATCGCGCGTTGCGAAAAGAGGCTATAGGAAAAAAATTAAGACCAAAAGTTGTAACGACACTTTTTGCTATAGTTGTAAGCTGTGCGGCGTGCGCGTGTTTCTCTGTCTGTCTCTCTCTCTCTCGAACTTCGTTTCATCCGGGTGTCCCTTGACACCTCTCAAGTTTTTAACCTAAATTTAGAGTGAATGTAAGAGGTAATTTTCCAAGCTCTAGATTTTTAACTGTAGGCAAAGAATTAATAAATGGCCTCAAGGTGCGCTGCCATTTCGATTTGACCTACAGTAGGTCAAATCGAAGAGGCAGCGTGCCTTGACGTAACGGAAATGATTTTCGGTAATTTTCCTAAACGGTTGACTTACTTAGTTATTTTTAAAATCTTATTTTTAAAAGTTATTTTTTTTAAGTTATTTTTAAAAAATCGCGATCTTTATTTTTTTTTTGTGTTTTCACACTGTTCACAGTTTAGAGATGCCTACACCAATTTGGTTTTTTTTTTTGGTTTGAAATTGTATAATTGCGAGGTGGTCCCACAGATATTTTATCAAAATGGGTTAAGTGGTTTGGGGGTGAAGTCGCAATTATTCTATGTCCCCTGAGTGGGGCAGAGGGCCGCTACAGTACATCTCTAGCTTCTGTCTTGGGCAACGCGCTGATTATCTTCTACTCCGCCGCTACCAATCGCCGCCATGATTGCCTGCCTGGGTCAACCTTCCTCTTTCATTGAGGGGTCTATTCCAATGCCTATTTCGAAATGTAAGTAGGCTCGATCCTGAGCATGTGGCCGATCCATGTCCATTTACAATGCGCTATTTAATGATCGATCGGTATCTCGCTAAAGAGCTGACACAGATGTACTTACTTACATTAGATATCTTTTCAGGCTGAAAAAGACTTAGATTCGCTGCGTAACGTTTTTAGTAAACCGCATTGGTATCCAAATATCAGAACGGTTTTTATATTGGAGTGGAAGATTTTTCCTAGTTACACAGTTACATATTTTTTGTAAGTTACATAAGTCATATAATTTTACTGTTTATTTGAAGATTGTAAGAAGAGTGTAGTGTTTCAACAGAAATCATAAAAAAATTAGCGACTTTACATGTTTCTTTATAATTGACTTCTAAAAAGGAGGAGGTTATCAATTCGTCGCGATCTTTTTTTAATGTAGGTTCAAAGATGATTTAAAAAAAAAATCATAGTCACCACATGGGAATATTTATCAAATCGGCTGTTAGTTTGAGGTTGAAGTCGGTTTTTAGTTTTTAAATTATTTGAATGCGCGTTTACCATACTAGCGATAAACAAACTACTGTTTATAGGTTAGACTTTAGAGTGAGAACGTGAAGCATTTCTATGCACATTCACGTCCTCACTTTAAACTGTAAACAGTAGTCTATAAATTACTTTGAAGGGTTACCTAGGGCTTGGTGAAGACAAAATTTTAAATGATATCTCCGTTTCCTTTCAAATAATTTATTTCAAATGGTGGTAACACTGGACCCCGGAAAATTCAGTACAAGTACATATTTATCTCAAAACATCCCCTAATTCCCGACTGACCAGCGACTAGAAACCAGTCTCCAAGTTTCAGCCGCTGCGTCCCGAGTCTCTCTCGTCCCGTTTCACGCAACTGAATAGATTATAGAGCAGCGCGCTCACAACAATGGCTAGTCCGCAGATAACTCATAATGCAGTTTGCCGATGTTGAAAGCAAGCTACACTTCCCTCGATCGGATTTTCCACGATAATCGTGACAAAAGAACTTTGCTAGACTCGCGTGTATTCTGTAGCGACGCACACTCGCCGCTCTATTCACAACTTATCGATACAATATTGTGTTTATTCGATTGTTGAGTTCCATGATAGAAAATACAGAGGAAATTAAATTTAATGTGAAAGCTGTGACTGTTGTTTGTGCAAATAATGCTGTAGTATTTAGGTGAGTAAAGTTAACTCAAATTATGCGCTATAGTACTTATATGAATTGTATAGGTACCACAATAAACTGAAGAATGTGCAGACTATAAAGTTATGGAATGCTACGCTTTGTGAATAACAAGGTGTACCCAGGGACTGAACATGGCTTACATGGCCTTCAGCGTGTGAAAAAAGTTCAACGCATGTGTGTTTTTTTCCGTGTGGCTAACTCTGTTATCAGATATTTCAAGATGCATTTGGTGAACCTTGAACTTAACGTGCCTTCTGAAGCACAGTAGAGATTAAGAAAATTTAATGCCACTTCGGTCACAATCCAAGTGCCTACCACTGCCAGAGTTGCTTAACTTGCGAAAGCGGCATATGTAGTAATGCATGGTGCAGTAGTTGGTGTTTGGTAAGAGAAAACCATGACTGAATTTCTAGTTAGTATAGTTTTTTAAACTAAAATAATGACCAAACTTTTGTTCTAAGAATAACGCTTATTCTCAGATAGTATTGTGAAACTCGTATACAGTTTTGACATTAATATCGGAGAGTAGGCGTTATTCGTGGTATAAAAGTTTGATAGAGTCCGGCCAGGCCATTGTAAGTAAGACAGGCTCTAAAGAATTAGTATAAGCCGTAAAATTATTAAAATAAACGTCCAGTCGGACGTTTATTTTAATAATTAGGAGTCGGACTCGCGCACAAAGGGTTCCGTACCATTATCTGTAAAAATCACGTTTTTAGTATGGGAGCCCCCCTTAAATATTTATTTTATTTTATTTTTAGTATTTGTTGTTATAGCGGTAATAGAAATACATAATTTGTGAAAATTTCAACTTTCTAGCTATCGCGGTTCTTGAGATACAGCCTGGTGACAGACAGACGGACAGACAGCGAAGTCTTAGTAATAGGGTCCCGTTTTTACCCTTTAGGTACGGAACACTGAAAAGAAAAAACTCAACGATGCGAATGAAACATATGAAACAAAATTATAAGACGTTCTTCGTAATAATCTGAGTAGGTACTTAGACTGTGTAAATATGAACGTCAAATTTCTCATAAAGCATTCACTATCAAACGCGTGGGTGGCGGAAGCTTTCAAAATGAAGTGCACGACAAACAATTTGCGTCGGACACATTTTTGGGGGAGGCTGCGGGGATCCGTTTACATCGCCGTACAGGAAAGTATTGAATTAATAGTCACTTCTGTTTGTTTGTTTGATATGCGTACTTCTATAAGGTCTAACAAAATATACTGAAACTACTTCAAGGGTGAATTCACGCAATGATACTGAAAAACTTTCCCTAAGTAACACATCTCTAAATATGAAAAGTAAAATTTGGCCTCTCTACAAGTCAACCGATCAGCTGATCCGAGTTTGTGTGGAAAGCTAAAAAATATTTTTCATATTTCGGTACATGTTCCTTGGGGAAAATCGTTCAGATCACGGACTGAATTCACCCTTGAAATAGTTTCAGTTAGTTGTTAGACCTTATGCTACGTTACGTTAGAACTGCGTGTCACGGAAATGCAAATGTTGCGTTGGATATGCGGTGTATCACGAAGAGATCGTGTGAGAAACACCCGCATCCGCGGCAGCCTTCATGTCCGTGACATAGCAGACAAACTGCAAGAGAGTCGCCTTCGCTGGTACGGTCACGTCTTGCGGAAGCCCGCAAGTTACGTGGGAAACAAATGTATAGCCATGCCGCCTCCGCCGGGGCCCGGCAAGCGTGGTAGACCCAAGAAGTGCTGGCTTGACGTCGTCAAGGATGATATGCGTGCTAATCGTCTTACAACCAAGGATGCTCAAGACCGTGCGAAGTGGAGAAGAAAAAGTCGGAAAGCGGACTCCGGGCTTCTTAGCATTGCAACTGAGAATGCAACTGGGAAAACGCTCAGATGAGAGAGAGAGAGAGTTGTTACATACATACATACTATCACGTCTTTATCCCTAATGGGGCAGACAGAGCATTTTGGGTCTTGCGGTTCTATGCAGAGCCCAGGGCCGCAAGACCCAAAAGCCACTTTTAGCGTCATGGTGGGCGAGAAGATGGAAAAGCAATCAATACAGTGATGGGTTGCTAGCCGCATCGCCTGTTAACATGATTTGCATTTTTGCCCATTCCCTCGATCGGCTTTTACGATCTGCGTGGGAAGAGAAGCAGCTGGTACATTCTAAGTTTTTATTTCTCCCAGACCAGCATGGGAGAGAGAGTTGTTAGAACTTATATATATATTATTTTTACCCGACCATGGTGAAGGCAATAACAGGGTATGTTTTTATGTTAGGTTCATCTGTTTCCCCGTATTTTTAAATATATTCGGCATACCTAGACAAATGAGGTATGGCCATAAAGGCCCATAGGCCATAAAGTAATAACTTTACGAAGATGTTTCCGTAGTCGGTTTTTAAGGGTTCCGTAGCCAAATGTCAAAAAACGGAACCCTTATGGATTCCTCATGTCTGCCTGTCCATCCGTATGTCACAGCTACTTTTGAAACTATAAAAACTATACTGTTGAAACTTGGTAAGTAGATGTATTCTGTGAATCGCATTAGGATTTTCACACAAAAAGAATAGAAAAAAAAGAGAGGTTCCTCATATTACGAAATGAAACAATAATTACAATAATACTTTGGGCTTCTACAGATGAGTGTTAGTATGCCCGCGACACCTGTCGCCGTCTGTTGCCTATGTGGAGCGACCCTCACGGACAATCGGCGACAGATTGCGACAGTCGCTTGTCTGTAAGAGCCCTTACTATAATATCGGTAAAGCCAATCACCAATGAAAGTGTTTGTTCACTTGTGCTACGATATTTCCGTAGCACAGCTACGAGATATATCGCTATTCGAGAGATACGTTCGGTACGAGAAGCAAAATAATGTGTGCGACGTAATATTTTCCATAGAGTCTTATTTTCCATATTTACAACCCATTTTAAACAAGTAACAACTATATCTAAGTATGTCTTTTTCTCAGGATTATGTATTTTGGATGAAATTTTCTAACTTGGCATCAGGTAGTCAAGTCATAAACTAATAGAGCTATTATATTATAACTTACCCATAATCTAAAAATAACTAGACAAGACCGTGGGAAAATTATAACACAGAATCCGTGAAAGGCTTTGTTATCCGCGTAATGCCGAAACAATACCGTCATGTTTGGCTTTGGTTTGAATTTATCAAACTATTGATGTACTACAAGTGGTACATTGTTCTCGCTGATAATAGGAAAATCTGTCAACACGGGAACAATGTAGGAAGTTACATGGATCAGGAATTAGTAGTCATTGTCCCTGGCACAATGGAGCGAGCATGGCGCCCGAAGCAATTTAATTACATCATATTACTATTTCATATAATTGTGCTCTGTGCTATTATTCTAAGTTAATTGTGTGTTAAGTTTTTATGCTAAATACGATGTTGGAAAGGAGCAAAATTAAAGGAGATGGTTTTATTCAGATACTAACCATATCAACAGGAATTGGCTCCGGACGATCGAAAGTGAACAGAAAGAACAAGAAAGAGATGGGCAGATGACTTTACTTTACTTTGAGAAGGATAGAAAATCCTCGATAAGATCTCTCATAGACTTTATAGTATAGCAGAGAAAAAGATGAAGTGAGGCTTTTGAGACCTACCTACTTAAAGCTAATAAAAAAAGCAAGATTTAATTTTGCCATAAACTACAAATTTATTTGTAGTTTTTTATATCCTTCCAAAGAAGTAAATCTATCGGTCCAAATAATCCAAACCATCAAAAAAAAAAAACCATAAAAAGGAATAATCCTAATAATGAATATCTAAATAATGCAAATAAAATGTAATATATGAAAAATTCTTTAAGTTTAAATTTTTTATCCGTAAATACCAATATGCACTGTTGGTTTTTAAATATTATCAATCGTTAAATTGTAAATGGCTTGATATTGTTCACAATTTGTTGATGTGTGTCATCTAATCAAGTCAATAAACACAACCCCATGAACACCGATAAATCTAATCAACAATCTAATCCTATCAATGAAGCAGGAAGGTCTGATTAATGCGTTCCGGATACAAATATAGCCCGATACGATCGTGTACGGGCGTTAGACTACCCGAGTGACCCGTGAGGGTATGACTTGATGTCAAACGATTACATGTTACATGAATATGATTTACATGTTCGGGGAGGTTCCCTCATGGCCAAAGCTCAACTCTCACCTGAAAGGAAGCGAAGAGAAGAGAAGTTTCATTTTCGACTCATATTTACCTTTATTTCTATCTAAGAAATGCATATAATGGCTTGACAAAAACTCGAGTAGTCGCGAGAAGTCACAAGGCTTTTGTTTTGTTCAAGCTATACTGTGCATTGCGCGTTTAGAAATAAAAGTGGATATGGTTTGACAATCAAACTTCTCTTCTCTTCGCTTCTCTTCCGGTGAGAGTTGAGCCTAAAGGCGGACATCGTGTAGCTAAAATTATGCCCGTAGTGAACCTCCTTGGGAATGCTGTTGTACTCTTACGAAATCCATAGAAGATATGAAGTGGTTCTATTCTAAAACCACGTTATGCGTGGTAATCTCCAGCATATAGTTTTCTAAAAACGTATTTTACATTTACATTGTGCCTGTTAATTATATGCATTCTATTTAACTCATTTGTTTCGTACAATGTTGTCTGAAATTGTGATCCATCACGGGTTGAATAAGAGCATTGAATAGTGGTGGGTAGCTTATGCTGCTGCCAACTTTCGTTGGTCCCCGAAAACTCCCTCTGCTACCCCTTTTCGATCAGTAATCGTGTTATAAAGGCAGGGGGGAAGAGATCAAGGTATCTTGGTTGTACTGAACCATTGTTGTAGCGTCGGATTCGAGTGCGAATTGTCACAGGCAGCCACTGACGATTTTATCAATCGCTTATTATTCAACTCCTAGCAAATGGTTGATGATTCATTAACATTGCATTAAATTGCATTTGTGGCAGAATTTTTCTTTTATGATTGATAACGGCCGGATCTGGGTTCAGAATCTGATCAATGGTTTTAGGTAAAGGAAGATGAGCCCAAAGAAAGAATCATGATTTATAACAAATTTCTAAAAAATATTAAATTTGAAGAAGTCTCTTCAGTGAGATTACCTATGTCAGTTATCATTCTCTATCATTTAAATTGCTTTATCAAAAAGTAAGCCTAAGGTTTTCCTCCAGTGGCTTAAACTGTGCCTGATTTCATATTTTGTTTTGTAAAGTAAAATTTCAGAATGACCGAGGTCTGAAATTCAGTAAGGTATTTACTTCTCGTGGCCAGCCGGCTATATCTACCCAATCCCAAGGGGGATTAAGTTGATATCCCTATCACTAAATTTAAATAGACTTCGTAGTTACAGCATACAAACTATCAAAATAGGGATAGACTTTTTACCAATCTGATACCCTTAAAACTATTCAAAGTCGAAGAAACATTTTTCCAGAGCTTTCGGACAATAGATGTCGGCGATGTCGATAACGATATGTTAACATCGCGACAAAGGCGGTAATGGCGCGAGTGTGCGGCACAATGTGTAGATGTCGCGACAACAATGGCCGCGGTATCTGCCACTGTTGTGTTCACTCACACCTCACATTGTCCAATGAAAATTGGTTAAATAAGTACTTATTTACTAAGAGGTTCAGAAGAAAAAGACTGGAAAATAGAAGGAAAGAATTGTGCATGAAAAATGTGCAAGATATGTGAAGCTTTCTATTTTTCGCCGACCAACAATTAATGATGCAAACATCAAATTTTATGTTGAGAGACGATGTATTCACGTACATTTGTTTTCTATGATCATTGATCATACGCCCCCACTGTGTTTTTGCTTTGCCCATGGGTTTTGCGGAGAACACTTTGAGTATGACTTTTTAAGATCAACCTCGGAATCGCGTACAAAATCAACTGCACGAAACAAACCACTTACCTATTTATTAAATTCACGGTTGTTCTAAAAGGAAAATTAGTTATATTGATGACTGCAACGCCATTCTTTTGATTTGACATATCATGTAGTATCCTTCCTAACATTATACATACATGCTTGTCGTTTTCTTACAATGCGTTAGAAATTCGCAAGTCTCAACTGACCCTAACTTTGCAGAATCGCAACCCTTTATCATCTAAACTCAGAAGGTCAGTGTTGCCGCGTCACTATCCTCGGACAATGGAATAGTGCCCGAAGCCCAGGTTCGGCTCCATTGTAATGAATTAATTAATAAAATCTGAGGGCGGCGGCGGCCATTGTCCAGCGTAAGGATGGAGCTGATCTCATTAACCAGTCATTGTGGTGGTAACAAAGCC
The DNA here is from genome assembly GCA_963555685.1 of Acrobasis consociella. NCBI lineage: Eukaryota > Metazoa > Arthropoda > Insecta > Lepidoptera > Pyralidae > Acrobasis > Acrobasis consociella. The sequence goes on from OY743106.1 coordinate 6,581,383, forward strand.
TGGTCAGCGGCGGCAGTGTCGCGTCATCCTCCATACAGCCGTCGTAATGAGTTTTACCTGACAATCAAGGGTGTTTAAACGCGCTAATGTGAATAATTAAAGTAGATCGATGAAGGAGATCGTCCTCTTAGATGTTTTGATCAATGCAAATCAAGGGAATAACTCAAAAACTTTGATAAACCCAGAAGTGCTCATAAAAAAAGAACCTGGAGTTATGTCATGGAGTTTATGGGCAATCTGTTATTTAATACACCGAACAAACGCGTGACATACGCGCGCTGACCAATAAATAGACTCAAAAGACTTGTATCCAGAGCCGTCATATTTAAAAAAAGACGGATTTTTATAGCTTTTCTTGTATATTGTAAATCTTTGTTTTACAGACATTTATAGAGAAGCAGATTAAACATTATTGTAATATGGGCAGTGTTTCCCGCACAGTAAGAAGTCTTTGTGTTAATCCAAGGTGTCAGTTTCCTGCGTACCAAATTTTATCAAAATTGTTCCAGCCGTTTTCGCGTGAGGAAGTTACAAACATACACACACACCCTCACACACTTACAAACTTTCGCCTTTATAATATAACTAGCTGTGCCCTGCGGTGTTACCTATGGTTGAAGTGGCCTATGTGTTAATCTAGGGTGTCAGCTTTCTGCATACTGCATACCAAATTTTTACAAAATTGATCCAGCCGTTTGTGCGTGAAGAAGTAACAAACACACACAAACATTCGCCTTCATAATATATAAGTGTGATTAGTGTGAAAGAATGATTCTTGACAAATATTTTCTACAAGTATTCATTGTGTTTATAAAACGGTTTTTTTCTTCCTATTTTTGTATGTATGTATATAGATATTATTATATTAGTTATGACATGAATACAATAAACATGAATATAATAAGTCGAGAAAATTGCTTGACCCTCACATGTTGAGAGTAGAGCACTACCTCAAACGCTTCGCTTATGAGGCTTGCGACAAGAAATATTATTTTCCTAAGTATCTATTATACTTAATAGAAAAGAATATATCTTATTTGAGATTTTTATTCACACTGACACAGAGATACAGCAAACTCGAATTATACTCGGCCTAATGGTTAACTGGCAGAGAACGCCAAATAGCGTTAGGTCTGCCATTTGTACACTTTTTATCAAATGTAGTGACTTCGTACGTGTAGACTTTATAAAAATGCTCATCAGGCAGAACAACATTTGCTAAGGCGTCATTTTTAGCTGGACCATTTTGGTTCTGCATAAGGCGATCCATTTTATAAAATCAATTATACCGTAAGTATATGTTGCCCAGGCTTAAACAGCTATGTAACAAAAAATCGTCCAGTATTTCAGGTGATTAGCGTTTAAAAACAGACATTAAAATTCTTACTCTATTAATATGTCTTTATCGCCCCCAATATTTTTTGGAACGAAGTTCCTTATCGCGCGTTGCGAAAGGGGGCTAGACGGAAAAAATTAAGACCAAAAGTTGTAACGACATTTTTTGCTATAGTTGTAAGCTGTGCGGCGTGCGCGTGTTTCTCTGTCTGTCTCTCTCTCTCTCTCTCTCGAACTTCGTTCCATTCCACAAATATATTTAATGCACAGACACACTTTTTTACTGTTTTGTTATATGTATAGATAGATAGATAGATACAGATTTTTATTCACACTCACACAAATATACAGTAAACTCGAATTATTACTATTAACTTGCAGAGAACGCCACATAGCGTTAGACATTTTTTATTTAAACAAATTAATTTATTAAACATTTTAAAAAAGTTTATCGCAGCGCGTGACGCGGTAAGCTTTGCGTAGCGTTTCGTAGGCGCCTGCTACGAATATAATTCGTAGCAACCGTAGCCCAGATAATGACAATAGTGTCTATTCTCTTGGATTTTTCTTTTGAATTTAATAAAAATGTTATTTTTTTGTCATCCTATTATTTTACAAAAATGTTTGATACTATGCCGACATATTTTAATTTTGTTTAGGTTTATTTTATAGTTTAGTTTTATTTATCTGTTCCTGTTTTATATTTCTTTTTCTCAATAAACTTACATAATTTACAACAATGAATCTAGCTGGTGCCCGCAACTTCGATCGCGTAAAATTGTATAATGACGACGATTTTTTGCTAATATCAGATTTCAATGAAACAAAGCCTTTATGTAACTCTGAGCTGAGCTTAATCTATTATTGAAAACCGCTTAAATATCTGTGCAGTAGGTTCGAAGATTGGTGTGAAAATACAGAGAGTAAATTTTTTTCTTCCCTTTTGTGTTCAGTTTTTTTTTTTATCGCCCACACTATTTTTTTCATAAATTTATTAAATGTACTGAGAAGCTATAATTACTGTTTTATTAAAATGTATTGATTCATATTTATATTAATTGATTTAGGTATATAGATATTGACATGGACGGAGTCTTACCTATATATATAAATAAGGACTTATCACAATTAATAGCTGTACAACAGTAGTGAACAACGGTAATTAATTATCAATAAGTCAATATAAAACAACGTTTACCATGGACGGCAACCTTGAACTTGCAAATTATCGTCTTTAAAATTAACAGTGTATAAGCACAGAATTATTAATAGTATATGTATAGTTATAGCTAGTAAGATCAAAAAACCTCTAATAATATTTTTTTTTCCAAAAGTTTATTCAGCCACAGCTGCTAGTAATATTTTCACATCCCAGACGCAAATAAAAACACAGAGCCGACACTAAAAATCGATTTTTCAAACACAAAACCTACAATTATACGGAAAACTGGCATGTGTGGTCCGTATTATACAGCCTGGACGTCCAATTGTCGCCTCGTAATTTCCCCATTGTTTTTGAAGTACAATGAAGTACGCTAAAATAGTCGCTGGGAGTTAGCATATGAATAACTGGACAAAAGACCCCTGCTGTCCATTCAGATTTTATTAATTGTGGTGCTGGACCGCGCATCGATGGCAGAATTTACGAGTATACCACCCATGGTATTAAAGAATATCGCCTACGGAATAGATAAAAAAGTTCAAAAGAAAGAATGCACATACCTAGTTTACTCCCGCATAGCACATATTTTGTACATGGATAGATAATTTATTTATGATATCATATAGCAGTCTTTGCAGAATTCAGGCTTTTCACGATGGAAACAAATATTTCTAAGGCGCGCTCTAACAACCAAAAATGTTGAAGACTTATTTAAATGGGAAACAAAGGGGAAAAATCGAGCCCGTAATTCGAATCAAAACTAAAGATGTAACCAAAAACATGCTATGATGAGAGTGATAGCAATGTACTTTTTAATTTGTGGTTACGAAAAACTTCCATTTGAAATTAAATATAGTCTGGACATGTGCAAAAAGCATATTGCTTGTCGATCGCAATTTTACACAAAAATTAAAGTTTTCAAAGCATTTTTTATGTATCAAATGGTTCAAATCAATAATAGATCTTAAACTAATCTACTATAGGTTTAATCGATCCTATGATACCTACTTATTCGTTAACATTTACTTTAATATTAAGATATTTTAGGTAAAAACCTTTTGAATAATAAACAATATAAGCATTATCTTTTTACCTCTATCGAAGCCAATGATATTGTACCCAAGTAAGTATAGATCGAAGCTTTTTGCAATATCATATTTCAAAGGAGGTTCTATTCAAAGCGGTTTGAATGGGCAGCCAAATTCAATTTTAATATTACGATATGTGGCGGTAGAAGTAGAATTTTGATACTTTGTGAGTTGGACGCCACGTCATTCAGTTGCGGCCGAGCGTGGTTGATTCTGCATCATTGAGTTAGGTAGAAGTTCGTATACATGATAGTGATAACTTTCTATGACATTGATGCCTATCAAAGATTAGAGAGCATCCCATCCCATATCTCTGAGAGCATTCAATATGCGTTCAAGAATTGAAAGTATCGAAACACGAAAATCCCTAAAACTTTGTTTACCTTTTATTATAAAACGCAGACAAATTTTGTATTATCCGATCAAATCAAGTTGACATTTTCAGATCATCATTTTTAGACACATATGGCATGGCGTAATATGACTAAGTAGATGTTAATTTGATTTGGTCAGATAATGATTTAAATTTAGTAACAAAGTAAGTCTGTGTTTCAAAATAAGGGGTTCATAATAATGGGTTGGGGTGATGCAAAAGTAAGGCCATCATGAGATAGAAGAAGACTACACAACATTGGGAAAACTACGATGAAATAAAGGAACTTACATACTATCACGCCTGTGCATAGGCAGATACTATATCGAATGGATCTCAACTTGCTACGATCCTGACAGGCCACTTTCGCTTCACTTACATACATTACGATATGAAAAGACGAGAGAGAAAAACGATACGATATTACACAAATTATGGACGATCATGCAGGTCGAAATCTGTTCGGTCGGAGTTATGTTGATTCCTGAGTACATTATTAAATGTTTTGTTCCAGATAAGAACAAAACATAGACATTCTGAGCTGAGACGTGGTCGTGGCCGTGGATGTCATCTGATGTGATATGGTAAGTGAAGTCTTTTTGTTATTTTAGTATCACGTTTGTTGCTCAAAATTTTTATTGCAATATTGGTAACTACTACATTGTTGCGTTTTAAATTATAAAACGCCAAGTATTTTAAATTCCTAACTTAAACTTAAGCAGGGAATAGAAAACGGTGATGATGGAATGACATGGGAAAATGGACGTAGCCAATGGCAAATTACATAAAATGCATTTGAAAAGTCAATACAAATACACACATAACTCATATGAACATGCATGATGAAAAGCGCCAATTCAGACTGGACGCAGTCACCGGCACGTTAGTGAAACCTTCATAACTTTATTTCTGTCTACGAAGATGCTTGAAAAAATAACAGTTTGAAAAAAAAATTCGTAAGAGTCGCGGGGTACACTTTCTTTCCATCCTTAAAAATCCCCAGGCTTCGCGAATGATCGTTTAATACCCAACAAGTACAACAACTTCCTGTTTACTACGTTTGACTTGTTTTCTACAAAGTTACACAACAAATCGGGTTTCCGCCATTTGCACAAGAGAGCCAGAGAAACCAAAAAATTACCTTCGAGCGCGGTCCAAATAATATTTCCGACACGTGATTTAAAATGTTATTGCGCATTGAAAGTGATTACGGCAGATTATGGAAAGTTAAGTTCACTGTTACGAAGCTTTTCACGTTGTTAAGGCTGTGGAGTATTTATTTACATTACGTAAATTTGTACAAATGAAATATGTTTCCGGATAATAATTATCTGGTGTCAAAATAGGTAAGTATGTTTATAATGTTTTGTTACAAATTGAAACATTTTTAGAAAATGCGGAAAATCACACTGGAATGATCAAGATAAACAATATCGACCACCCTGCTCTACCGAATTTCCCATAAGTTTTTCTATAGGTTGTCTTGCGGGGTTCCTTCAAAGAAATTGCTTAGCGATAAGGCCGCATTTTGCGCATTTCCTAGTTTTTAAGATAGTTATGTCTGTATTTATTTCTTTTTGTCCAATAAAGGGTATTGTATTGTATTGTATCATATTAGGATCTATACAGATCTCTGTTTAATTTGTAATGATATCTTCTTATAATATGAGTACATACCTAATGCGACTAGATAATTTGATTCAGTGACCTTGGCAACAAGCCCTAATTTTTTGTTGGAAATAAAAATTAAGATAGATAGATGTAGAGACAATATATAAACCTAGTGAGCTTATCATCTTTATTTACAGGTGAGTAGTTTCCTAAACATTACCTTTGAACCTAGTCAAGTCATCCTTGAACAAAATATTTATGTAGCATAAGCCTTCAATCTAAGATTCCCCTTCCTAATGCAATTTTAATGCACCCCATGATATTAAAATTCAAAGAACACTAGAACATCACATCCGCAAGCTCAGCACAGCACTAACGACGACAACAATGTGCCCTCAGAAGAGCTCCGAACAATCGAATGAAGACAATAAGCAGCGATACTCAGAGACAAAAAGAGGCGAAATAAAGGCTCACTTGTTTCCTGGCCGCATTGTGAGGAACGGAGAGGGCAGAGACAAAAGCGTAATGTGCCACGGACCCAAACAATGGCCCAGCGCCATTATTGTTACTGTAGCGCCGCTTTAGTAGAATATGTACGCAGAACTTGACATGGTGATGGCCTTGTCAAGTCGCTGGCTTTTGGTGGCAAGTTGCCGAGCGAGCGACAACCGCGTCTGCTGGTCGAAGTTCGATCGGGCTTTGAGTGCTTGTAGAGGAACGTATGAAAAGTTTTGAATGTAATTTGACAACATACGAATATATCTTTAACTATATCCTTGCACAATTGCATTACTTTTATAAATAACGATTGCGAGATCAAGCACACTTCTTTCAAACCACTGCTATAAAAGCCAACATGTGAGATTAATTTTTAAAATCTGTCAGATGTTGTTTGGTGAGAAAGATAACTGGGTTCTGGATTCAAATAACATCCATGTGGTATCAAAGAATTCATATAAGTAGGTACCTATAATTAGTTAACAAATAAAACCGTGTCAAGACCTTTAACGTGACTAGGGACAATTTATCTTTGGATATTTGTATCACTTGATAATTGTCAATTTTTCTTTGGATTTCAAAGTAGGTAGTTGTAGACAGTAGATCATTTACTTATAGCTAAGTTTATTGCCGCTTCCTAAGCACAAGTAGTGCAAGTACAGAAAAAGCGGCAACAAATGTACTGCATGTATGTTGTACTGCAGCAATTTCTCCAAAAACGTCAACATTATTAGAATGAAGGTTTACCTTTGAACCCCCATTTAATGAAGCAGGGTGGCCTACCGATACCCTTTATCCAGATCACTACAACGTGATGCCCCTTCATCCCGGGTACTATAGTGTGCAGTGTCAGTCTCTCAGTATTGTTTCCCGCATTGTCTTTCTCTTTGTTCCCCGCACGTCCCGGTTTTTCCTTTTCTCTTTCAAGAATGTAACCTGAAAACTACAAGGGCTGCTTTGTCATTTAGTGCTTTCTATAAACGGCCTACCCGTTATTTCTTATTTATTGTTTCAAATGCAAAGAGTAGGATAAATAGGTCGTCTGCTGAATTACTAATGTCTATCTGGGAGGTTTTGTCTACAAATAAGTTAGTACGCGTTGTTATAAAATAATCAAGTTGATTGTAGTTATGTAACTAACTAAGTGTAAAAGCGAGGTCATAAATGGTTAAGTAGATTATAAATTCTAATTATTCACTACTTATTTTATAAGAAAGCTTTTATTTTTAACACTAAAACAATGAAGTCTATCTGAAAATTTAAAATGACAAAATATATGAGTATTTCTCTGTATAGGTACTTATCTATTAATAATGAATAAAATATTTATTTCGAAAAGAATTAAACTGTTCGATATGACAGCTATTATACACAATATCCAACATAATCAGTTCACCCTAAACTCGGAAAAGCTGTTGAATTGTAAAACATTTACACCACTGCAAAGTCGAGCGCTACCCCGGGCGCCGCCATTCACATTTCCCGCGCTTCCATACAATATTGTGACTCGTGAGGCGCACGCCTAAGAATATGGTCCATTGACGAGCAAACTCGCTATACCGAATTAACACTATTCATGGGAACTTTTGAAAGAGGACTACTCTCATACAATTTGGTCGCATTCATAAAGATTCACTCCTTAGCTGGCTCGATGAATAGCTCCATGTTCTGTATTTTACTCGTAGTTCGAAAGTTATATGCTCTAAGAGATTTTCATTTCAAAGACGAATGTTTGCCTTTGTGTGAATTCGGGTCCGTAATTTATGACTGAAGAATTTTCTTTGGGGAATATTCTTTTAATGATGAAGCTTAATAAATAAATAATAAATATATACGGGCAAATCACACAGATTGAGCTAGCCCCAAAGTGAGTTCGAGACTTGTGTTATGGGATCAGCGATACTATATTTTATGACAAATACATACCTATATAAATAAACATCCAAGACCCAGGTCAATCTGAAAATATTTAAAACTATAAATTAATATACCCTATACCTATTCATACCTTTTTTTCAAATTATGCCGTGTGCCTGTTTGCCTACTAATTAATAAAAAAATGGCACGGATCCTCTTGTGGTGCAGGCCCATAGCCTTTACATAAATCTGGCACTGTTTAGTCGCGTTTTACGACATCCTCAGGTAGATATAAGATTGAACGTAGTAGATGTATGCTCTCCGGACAAACCTTCGTGGTTTTTGGATGGCATAAAAAAAATTATGTTATTATTTAAAAATAAATAAAGTAAAAAAAAAAATATTGAGCAGTCCTGTTCTAGGTCGGGAGCTACATGGCATAACCACCATCTTAACTGTATTAATACGTCGGTAAATTACACGGCTATTAGGCAGCCTAGTTCATCAGACGATCCAGTAGTTATTAAAGTACCTACATCTCTATTTAGTACTGATACTTACAATATCAATTCCATCATGTTGAAATAGCCGCTGAAGAAAGATTGCTTTGAATAAAGACCCTTTTTGTTACCGGATAAGGATATAAAAAGGAAAACTTGTAAATTTGGAAAAGGCTTTTCCTAGAAAGGCCGTATTTCAGGCGTCCATAGGTTACTTGTATGGTTACTATATCAGCTGAACCTTATATATGACTAAGTATTAGACTAATTGGTTTTTTGAACAGTCCGTTTTCAAAAGTTTTAGTACATGAACACACCGTAATTAATTTCCACGTCAGCATCGTTTGCCGCTTTAGAAATCCATTGAATGTTATTCATATCGGCTCAAATCATAGACTGAGGCATTCCTTTCGAAGCATCTTTCAGGCCTCTGAATGGTGTTAATTTACTGCTGAATTGCCAACTCCCGAGTGTGAATCAATAGGAGATTCGGTCAACATTAGAAGCACGAAATTGTATATGGAAAATGTAGAAAACATAAATGTAGGCTGCCAAAAGCGACTCGAAAGGAGGGTGATTTTCTAAAGGCTTCAGCTCGTTTCAATAGCCCACTGTTTAACATTGCTCATTGAGTGATATTTTCTGTTTCCTTTTCAAAATACACGGCTCCTTATACAAATAGGCTCTCGTGAAAGGGGCAAAAGGAACTTTCAAACATCTTCACTTGAGTAGAAACTCGGTTTTGTTCTAACTTCTGAAAGAAAACCAACTCTAAAGAAGTTTTGAATAAAAATTGCGAAGTCAAAGGAAGTACTGGGCTAGGTGTATGGCTTTGTAAATGTCAAAGCGATTGTTTCAAGTTGAGATATGAAGCTAAGAAATAATAAGTTTTTGAAAAATTATATTTTTGTACAAGGTTTTATTGTGAGGCCAAAGTACTTACTAAGATAAAGGAAACAAGCCCAAATTCGATAGGGTTGCGTCGTTTTATTACTCAAGACAAATCAAACGAGTTCTACTCAATAAGTATATATTTTTTTATAACTGGGTTCCGTCGAATATCTCCCGGCTCCATCATCAGAACAGCTCATTGACTTTATAAAATTGTATTGTCATTCGACTTACACAAGTATACAAAATTTCAGTAAAATCTTTTGAGGATAACTGGTTGATCAAACATTCATACATACAAGATGCATTGCAAGTTAAATAAAAGCTTGTAAAATGCTGACTGGGATTTTTGAACTGGGTCGTTCGTTACATCTGACCAAAATACTGGGTTTAGTCTCTACATCTGTATGTAAAGCTATAAGGTACATGTAACGTAAGTTATATGAATTGTAAAATTTTTTCATTACCTCATATGATTTCATTATCGATATGAGGACGTAGGGAATCAGTTAAATAAAAGTCCATTAGAAGCTATACAATGGGTTTTTAAGTGAGTGAGTCGCGTGCGCCAAGATATGAGGGGCGGCAAAATCGAATAATTGGTTGCAACCTTTAGACCTAGAATATTTTAACTGCGTAAAAAGACTACATTAGACAAATAATATGATAACCGTCATCCTTACAAAAGCAAAAGAGATAGCGATTCAATTTGACATTGAGACAAGTTTTCATACAAAACATATAAGCCATTATCACCCTGTATTCACACGATAATTGGATTTTTCCAATTACAAATTATCTGATTATCTTACCATAGAAAGATGGTATCGTACTGCTTAACAGATTTTTGTGTAGTAGGTACAAATACAACCCTTTTAAGGTAACACAAAAATATGAATATACATATAATATAAATGAAGACGCCTGGACAGACTTGGAAAAATATTTTTTGTTTAAATTATATTTGTTAGGGTGGCCCCATAGAATTTTTTAAAAACCGGTTGGTTAGTTTGAGGGTGAAGTCGGTTTTTAGTTTAGAAAAAATATATAAGAGGCGGCGAGTCGGCGACGCGAGGGGGCGGCATTTTCACTATAATGGGGCTACAAACTGAAGCATTCCTATTTACACTGAAATAGCTGGACAGGGGCAACATGACCAGATTTTGCCCAACGTTAACATAAGTCTAGAACTCCTGCTGATCGTACAAATACTTCTTTCCTGAAATGCTGTGCTTTGTGGTTTATTTTTTTATCATTTCTTTATGGATTTATGTCATTTGATTATAATTTGTCAGGAACTTGCGAAATAACAGAAATACAAATAAAATATCGCTTTGATAACAGTTTCTTATATATTTTACATTAGTTATTTTGAAATGTTTGGCAAGGCAAGGCAAGGCGTCTTATATCTAATAAATTAACAGTTAGATCTAGCTAGAATTTATAAAGGTAAGTCGTACCTATTTCATTATATATTTTTTTTAAATTATTAGGGAGGCTTAAATTCTAGTCGTTGCCTTCTTGTAATGAAACTTATACCTTACCTACGTTAAGACGTACGTTTATAAAAAAACTTAGAATGTAGGTACCAGCTACTTCTCTTCCCGCGTAGGACCCGATCGAGGAAATGGGCGAAAATTCGAATCATGAATCATCAATAACCGGCCAAGTGCGAATTGGATTCGCACACTAAGCGTTTCGTACCATTACCTATAAAAAATCGTATTTGTTGTTTTGTTTTTAGTATTTTTTTGTTATAGCGGCAACAGAAATACAAAATTTGTGAAAATTTCAACTGTCTAGCTATCACGGTTCTTGAGATACAGCCTGGTGACAGACAGGCATTAATTAAAAATTAAATATTCTTTTTCAGTCAATAATTACGACACAAAAAAGTAAACATGAACAGCCAACCTTACAGTATAAAGAAAATTGGTTTCGAAAATCCCGGTTACATCCAACAAACACCAGACCCCGATGTAAAGAAGATGAGTTTAAAATGCTGCTGCATCATGGGATTTTTCATAGCGATAGTTGCTGCCCAGATATCCGTTTTTGTCATATATATTTGGAAACGTAGATAGATATTAGTCGTTGATAAGCCATTTAATCTTATATTTGCTCCTTATACCTAATTATTACATTTCATTTACAACGCATTCCCTTTTTAATTTAAGTCGCTTATTAAATTTGGCCAGAGGAAACCCGCACACATCTATGCACATGCCAAAGATTTTATAATCAAGGCAGGTTTATACTAACAATACGATGTTTGTTTTTCGTATAAGTGGCCAACATCGGTCTACACTTGGGCGGGTGACCACAGGTGGCATATAAATTTCTCGAGCTCCTCCGTGCTTCAGTAGGCTGTCATCATTATATAAAAGTCGTCAAGCTATACCAGATGCCTTCAGGCAGCATGAAAAATCTGACACCAGTGTTGGTCACTTTGCACACACGAAAAAGCATTTTAAGCAAAAATTTCCATGGTGGATAAAACAATAACTATTTGTATGACCCTCAACCCTACAAAATAATTGGACACGCGAAGTGTAAGGTTCCGTAGTTGCAAACGCCAACTTTGAGTTCATGCCACTAAAACATCTAAAAACTAATTTTCTATTGAATGTTTATGAAATTTTTTTGTTCCGAGTACATTTTATAAGTTGATCGCTTGTAACTTTTTAATTGTAAACCCTACATAGCTCTGAGAGTTTTCAGTTGTGAATTTTTTCACGCATATATAACCGTTTAGCGAATAGAGAAGGGGAACAGTTGGCTCTAATAAAAATGTGCACTTAAAACCAAATATTTCAGAAAGGGATCGATGTTTAAAAGTACACAATATTTTTGAAAGACCTATTTAATGATATGCTTTACGATCGGTTAGTCAAGAAAAAAAATTCTGGCACTAACTTGTATGGAAGCTACCCTAAAAATATATTTTTTAAAGATTTTATTTTGATTTAATAGATTTACCGATTTTTCGGCATAATTAATATACATAGATACCTATGCCAGATAACAGCTTTTAATACTTTTCGTTTTTGAGTAAAACCGCGGACGAACAGACAGATATGGCGAGACTATAAGGGTTCCATGTTACTACGGAACCCTAAAAATTGAAGCCAATATGACTGACTGATTAGTGTGTACCAGCGCTGATGAATGTCAATAGGGCTGGCAGGGCAAATCGCGCGCCCCGCGGCTTCCAATTTCTTGCTATTCAGCCGCCGATACACATCCGGGGTGTTGTGTGAGCTGCTTCTGAAAAGCGTACTGTACGTAGAATATCTTTAGGTAAGTACATCATTAAGGCACGATGATATCTAATTCAAATGGAAGATATACCCAATTGAAGGGGCTTCGTTTGCGGGAAAATCAGGACTGCACTAAGGAATTTCGGCTCCGATGTAATAATATTTCAAAACCAAATCTTATTTATTGATTAGATACCTGTCTCGGGTTTGCCTAAAAGTAGCGGGTCTACACGACGTTAGTAATTGTATTATCTTTGTCACTGCATAAAAATGCAATTGGTATACGGTGTTTGGTGATCAAGAGATTTTCTTTGGCAGAGTTGATCCTTATGACTCAAAAATTGATTTAAGCAGGGAGCCACCTTGAATTTTTGTACAGTGTCATACATTTTTTGTACTATTATTTTTTGCCTATCGTGCATGTAAAAAATAAAAAAAAAAGGTTTTTGAACTGATTCCAAAAATATACTAACTCATTACATTCCAGTCGCCTGTTTTCTGAAAAAAAAAAACTAAAAACATTTTCAAAACATACCAAGTGAGCTCTTGCAGGTAGAAAACGGCAGAATAAACTTTTATAAAGTATAATTATGTTAAATTAATCGTAATACACTACATACGTCAACGTAAAGGTTAACAAATAACTTAGTGGGCCTGGCCTTCGCCTAGAAGAAATTGGAATGAAATTTAACGTGGGAGCGCCCATAACACAGAGCATCAAGTTCATTTGTACGTGTAAACTATATATTCGAATGAAATCCTTTACCCCATATATGGCATTACCAGAAAACCCTGACTTCTAAGCGGCTGATTTTTTATCAAAAAAGCTAAGAACAAACGCAAGGGAACTTGCTTTTACATAAATAAAACCGCATCGACATCGGTCTATTTGTTCAAACGCTACGATGGGACAGACAGACCGACAAACATTAGCGTCAAATTTATAACACCACTCTTTTTTTTTGGTGTTAAAAAACAACCGATGTGGCCGACATTTCTTCACTTAGTGGATGTCGTAGAATGCTACTTAGGAAATGCAAGCTAAACAAAGCTTGTAAACATTAATGAGACCTCTCCCACCCGTCTGGCCAGCGGGGAGAGTGTAGGCCAAGTCCTATGGCTGCTCTAGCCAAGTATGGCTCTGGTAGTGCAGAGACAGTCGTGCTCCTGCAGTGGAGACAAAAAGACCTGATGATGATGATGAAGCTGTTGACCTTTAACATTAAAGAGAGACAAAGAGCTCCAGTCCTTTATTTTATCGTAGAACACCGCTCGGAACCCGTAATTTCTTTGATTCCCGTCCATTGTGCCCTGATAAAGGCGACACTTTTCAGTCTCCCGAATGAATACACCCATTATGCCGACACAAAAGTGGATACTCCAAACAAAAACATCATTGGCGCGGTTATAACGAGTGAAAAACAGTTGAGACTAGGTATATTCCATTATGATTTCGAACAATAGTTGCTGTAGGGCCTGAAATGTACTTATTTTGTTGCGAATAATAAGCGAATTGAAGTCTGTTTTTTGGTTGATTTAAGAGGCGTAGCAAAATTAAGTGTGAAGTGAGATAGGCTAGAAAAAAAAAGCGTTTTCACGCGCAAGGTGTTCCAGAAAAAGCTTCCGGGGAGTAGCAAGAGCAATTTTTCACTAGTTTTGCGAGGCCTATAAAATAAGTTTAAGCCCTTTTTTTGGAAACTTTAAAAAAAAACCTACTTTCAAGCGTTCACTTCCTCTAACTTCATGTTCACCCCTATATAACTTTTGAACTGCTGAATGGATTTCCATCAAACATAGCTAAGAACCACCACAAGGAAACTTGCTTACATGTAAAAAAACCGCATCGAAACGATCCATCCGTTCGAGAGCTACGATGCCACAGACAGACAGACAGTGGCATCAAACTTATAACAACCCTCTTTTTGACGAGGATTAAAAAAGTTCGTCTCGTGCGAGACCGTGGATGGTGTTGTTTTTTTACGTAAAAAATAAATATATGGAACTAATTATTAATTTCTAATCTTCCATGCTGGTCTGGGAGAGAAGTACAAACCGATCGAAGGAATGGTTTTCTCATCCACCACGACGCTAAAAGTGACTTTTGAGTCTAACGGCCCTGGGCTCTAGTCTGCTTTATTATAGTCGCAAGATACAAAAAGCCCTGTCTGCCCCATAAGGTATAAAGACGTGATAGTACCTATGTATAAATGTATTGATAATTTTGCTCTTGTACTACGTACCTAATTGCTACTCGATAATACAAAAAAAATATCATTTTTTAAAGACATATCTTTTTAGGTTACCTATCACAAACTAGAATTCTTTAGTTACGAATTTGAAAATACCAAAAACGTTTCGTAATTTTTTTATTTTCAATATTTTCATTTGACCGAAATCTCTTATTCCATCTGGTTGAAATTCCGATTTTCGATTGTTATATTTTTGAAAGGTATATGCTTTGTATTGCAACCTAACGTTAAACCGATGATACTATTTCTATATGTTTCATAAAGAAAATAATTATTTAACCTAAAAATTATTTTCCCTATTATTAAAACACAACATGACAAATACCAAATAATTTAAATCATAATTTTGAAATCCAAAATGTTTATATATACAGAGTATATACTTTGTAGTTATGTTCTATTTGTGTGTTTGTCATGTTGTGCGGCTTGGGGTGGCCAAAGGGCCACCCCGCCGCAACCTGAACCTACCTATAGCGCTCTGTCACAAGGTTTTTGTTTTAATAAGTAGGTTTAAACACATTTGTGTTTGTGTGTATTCATGTTGTGCGGCTTGGGGTGGCCCAAGGGCCACCCCGCCGCAACCTGAACCTACCTATAGCGCTCTGTCACAAGATTCAAATGTGATATAGAATTATCCAAAAACGTAATGTTTAAATACATAGTTTATATTATTGTTACTTAAATAAGTGTTATCTACACTAATATTATAAAGAGGAAAGATTTGTTTGTTTGTTTGTATTGAATAGGCTCCGAAACTACTGGATCGATTTTAAAAATTCTTTCACTGTTGGATAGGTATGTTATCCCTGAGTGACATAGGCTATGTATGTACCACGGGCGAAGCCGGGATGGATGTTTACCGGGATGCTAGTTTATTATAATATATTAATCCTACATGTACAAAATTACTGTTAATAAAATAAAAGTTATTGAAAATCTGTGTAAATAATAATTTGGAAGAAGTTATTTCTATTATTAATAATTCTAGAAAATAAAATTCTTGTTACCAAATAAATTTTCAAATAAAAATTACATATTTTGATTTTCGGTCGATTGTTTTTATAGAAGACGAAAAATATATTTATTGAATTTATATAAGCAGAAAATATGGTAAAGAACCCATTTGGCATTTAAAACTTCGTTGTACCGTTTTCGAATAAATAAAAATCGAAGAAAAACAAATCTAGTTTGTGATAGGTTACCATCTTTTTAATATGCAACACCCTATATACTTATGTCACATTTTGCTACTCGATGAGGTAGGGTTGCATACGGCCCCCTTTTAGTCTACATGGCCTCCACTCTTCCTCCTTCAGTCTGTAAACTAAGTAGGTACCTACTTAGATATTTTAGGCCATACCTGAAGTTTCCGGAGTCCAGTGCAATAAATCATTTGAAAGAAAACAAAGATAAGTATCATTTAAAATCCTGTCTCGACCAAGCCATTAAACCTTCAAACTATTTAATGAAGTCAGTACTTCATTTTCAATTTAAAGTGAGCACGTAAAGCTTTTCTACGCACATTTGCGAAAAACGGCCACTTTTGGCTAATGTGCCTAGAAAAACTCCATGTTATCACTTTAAACTATAAACAGAAGTTCATAAAAACTAGTTTAAAGGGTTATCTAAAGCTTGGTCAAGACAAAATTTTAAATGATGTAACCGTTTCCTATCAAATGATTTATTTCGTATGCACTGGAAAATTCATCTAAATCAGTCAAAAGTTTTACGGAAGTGAAAACGTAAAGCTTTTCTACGCATATGAGCCAAAAGCGGCCGATTTTCGCAAATATGCGTAGAAAACCTTCTCTTCTCTTTTGAAACTGTAAATAATAGCTCATATCTACGGCATGGTCAAAACAAAATTTTAAGAGTCCCCTTACCCTAGACTTCTCCATACAAACGTAGTCTACGTTTAATTTTGAAACCACATGTCAGATTCCTGTAAAAATTGGTAATTGTAAAGATATATCAATTATCTAGGGCAAAGATAATATAAGTCTAGGGTAATAATAATAACTGGTTTCCTACAGTAAAATTATGAACTGGAAAGAAAATATAACGATTTAAAAGTTTCTCATACTGATGATCAAAAATGATGTAAAACACTATATTCTATTTCAATTTTTAGTGTCGGAAACCAGTTATTACCCTAGATAATTGCAATATCTTTGAAATTACTAAATTTTGCCGAAATCGAACATGTCGTTTTGAAATAAAACGTAGACTACGTTTGTATGGAAAGTTGTATTTTGGTCTAGGGTAAATATATTCCCGTTTTCTTTTAAATGATTTATTAAAAATGGGGACAGCACTGGACCCCGGAAAATTCATGTATGAAAAGCACGGTACATACGATTCCATGGAAAAGCACAAAAGTAGATACGCAAGTACATACAATTCCATGATGAAAAGTCATGAGTCGCCATCTAGCGAAATAGAAACCTTGAAGAAAACGGCAAATTTTCCGAACCATATTTACAGTTCAGGGTTGCTGAAATCGTTTTGCTGGTGTAACCGCTGTTCAACAGATGGCGCTCTCGTGTAGAAAGTTTCCATTTAGTAAACATGCAACCAAGTAGAGGGCGCTTCTGTAGGGCGGGCGCGGCAATTGGGCGCGTAGGTAGACTAGTCAGGGCGGGTGACCTAGGTACCTACTAGATATATTCCCCAAGCGTAGTTTTTTTTTAATTTTAAATAATGTTTTCTATTGTTGTTTTACGGGTTGTGAGTAGTATGTAGCAGAGATATTATTTTATTTGATAGAAAATTCCAAAGGAAAGTTAATTTTTTTATTCACTTACTTAGGTACCAACATTGGGAAATACCGAGAAACAAACCGACAGATTTTTTTTTATATTTAGCAATTTTACATAAGGAATTTACAACTTTACTGAGCTGGCATAACGAACCGAATGTATCTGGGCTTCCCGATACGAGGCCGAAAACTTTTTCTCGACACTTCTGTCCGACTACCTACTGAAAAGTTGAAAGCCACCGTGTGTTTTTGTTTTCGCTAAAAGAAGGTATGTACGGTGAGAGATTTTCAGCAGTCAAAGAGTAACCCGGATGTTAACAACGAATTCCGTTTGTTCCCAGTATAATGATAATAAAATAACAGTCAAAAAACAAACAAAAAATCGACATTCCCATACAAATTGCCCGGGCGCGGGCGGCTGCACAATTTAGTATAGAAATATCGATTTTTTAAAGTTCTTTGCCTGTTAATTATAATTAAGTACATTATAGGTACTATCTATAAGGTGATCTAGTATAAGCGCGTGGTTCGATTTATTACGGATATGTCCCTTCCACATTGAATACAAATGTTCGTAGAAATGACCATTAGGAGTTTTTACGGACTGTTAGATGCGGAATGACTTGGACTCATCTATGCGAGGTTGCCTGGAAGAAATTTCTTTGGGACAAGGCGGCCTTTTGCGCATTTTCTAGTTTTTAGGATTCCGTAGTAAACAAGGAACCCTTATAATGTCTGTCTGTCCGAGGTTCCACTTAGAGACTATAAGCTTGTTTATTTATCATGCCATCAAAGAGGTCAAATAAAATCAGGAAAACATTTTTGTTGGGGTAAGTACTAAGTAGGTACCTTCCGTACATAAAAAGTGGCAGTCAGTTTTATTTTTCCACTTACTCTTCGTGTAGGATATCGTTGAATAGGTCTATCAAAAAAGTGAGATTGTGAAAACCATTTTTCGATTTAGAGATCACTTTATGAAATATTTGGTTATCCAAATTTTAGTGCAAATTTTTGTTAAGAGTCAAGTGTCCCTTTGTATCGGATAAGCATCTCGTCATCTCTCATCATTATAGACTCGCAACTTGTCAGAAACGCAACTCGACAGATAGGTACGTATTAAATAAGAAATAGTAAATTACTTCATTTTACTAGTTGCATAAAAGATGCATGTCTCTCAAGTTGCGTTTCTAAAGAGTTGCGTTTTTGACGAGTTTCAAATTTGACGAAATGCGTTTCTGTCAACGTGCGTTTTCTGGCGAAATGAGTATCTGACCAGTTACGTTTCTGACAAAAGCGGCGAAACCCTTGCATCTACTAATCTACTCTGCTTACATACATACACGTCTCTATCCCTAATGGGGCAGACAGAGCATTTTGGGTCTTGCGGTTCTATGCAGAGCACAGGGCCGCAAGACCCAAAAGCCACTTTTAGCGTCATGGTGGGCGAGAAGATGGAAAAGCAATCAATACAGTGATGGGTTGCTAGCCGCATCGCCTGTTAACATGATTTGCATTTTTGCCCATTCCCTCGATCGGCTTTTACGATCTGCGTGGGAAGAGAAGCAGCTGGTACATTCTAAGTTTTTTTTATTTCTCCCACACCACCAGCATGGGAGTACATACTGCTTACATAGGACACGCGAAAAATTCACGGCAGTTGTATGTTATATATTGAAGTATAATGGAAAACTATCAGAGCTAAGTAGGGTTTACAAATGAAACAGTTAAGGGCGACCGACCTGTAAATTATACTCGGAATAAACATCATACAATTTATTTATTTTTTTGTGCAATAAAGGGTATTGTATTGTTTGCAACACCTACTATAAGCCATATTCATACAAATACCATATGGATTACGGCATTTACTTAGGTACTAAGTTGAGTAAAATACTTGAGAGTTGAGAAGCAATGTATTTTCTTTTAATTTATTGAATTTTAATGACTGCATGTCTCGTGTTTACTGCTTATGACGTAGGTTTGTAATGAATGACGTACATAACGGCATTCGATTGTCTTTCTAATTAGGTACCTACCATATTTATGAAATAAATAAACAATTCGGCTAATAGCTCTACTGAACTAAAAGTGTATTATGTAATGTAACAGGCATACATTATGTACAAAAATAGCTACTGCATTAGTAAATCTACAATGTATATGGCTTGAAAATTTAAAACGTGCATTACTAATTCCTTTGCTGTTGGCAAATCGCCCAAATAAAACTGTTTACGCCGAGAAACGTGACCAATTTTATTAGTAACCTACTTAGGCCCAACGCAGACGACAGACTAGACCGCGCCGCACTTTTAGTCTGTGATAATAGAACCTATGGAATTACATGCAGTAACACACACGACGCACAAAAAGTGCGGCGCACAAAAAATCCGTGTAATTTTGGCAGACCGCGCCGCGCCGCGCCGCGCCACACCGCACTAAAAGTGTGCGAAAAAAATACAACGTATGCTTCAACCCGCGCTAACACAGACGTCGCGCACTTTAGTCTGTGACCTTGACTCGGCTAGTGGTGGACGTGACGAGCGCGGTATTACAGGTATGATATAATGGCGCTAGAGATAGATGTACCGATGTTATATGAAATACAAATAGACCTGCAATTTATGATACTTCAAAATCCGAGTATCATGCCTAGTAGGTATAACCTTTCTTCTGGACCAATGCACTTTCTCATTATTGTTTCCGAATATGTCAAAGTTGGTCTTAAAATAAATAGCAACTCATTAAAAGTATTAATAGAAATTTTATAAAATTTTAAAAAATTGTCCGGATATTGTTTTGGAATTGCATGTTTCATATGGAATTGTCCTTTTAGTAATCTCTCCGAAAGTATAGGATGTTCCCAAAATTTTCTATTTCTTCTTCTTTTTCTGTACTTCAAGTATAAAATAATACATCGCAATCTTTGCACTTCCATGGCGTGTAAAACTGTACGTGTCCCGTCCCTACAGTTCTGCCGACAGAATGATTCAAAATGTGCGTCGTGTGTGTTGAGTCCGTGAACAATCCGCGAAAGACTTTTTGCGCGCCACGCAGACTATTTGTGCGCCGCAGACTCGATCGGACAAAAAGTCTGTCGTCTGTGTTGGGCCTTAATGTTACATTTAGAATTATATCACAAACATACAGGACAAAAAATAAACATTGCTCTATTTTCGCTTTCACCACTCATCGTGTTATTTGTAACGCCAGTGTACTGAAATTAGAAAACGTTTCTTGGAGGAACAATCTCATTGAGATTTTTATGTGTTTATCTGATAAAAATAACTTGAAGGTGATTGGAGTTTACAATTTAGTAAATAAAACACCAGCGTACATATAAAAATATTTTATTAAAAACATTTTGGTAACATTTAATAAGAACACTTAGGTAAAAATAAATCAACCTCAAAATCATTTTAAAAAGAACAGCCTGGACTGGAAGTTCACGGAGGAAGCCGGAACAGCAAAAACTAAAATAAATAAAAACAATGATAATATTCTAGGCAGAGACATGTCTAATTGACAACCAGAATTAAGGCATCGCAAGAATAATTATTTAAGTACGATAAAATACCTACGGCTATTATTATAAATTACAACAAAGAAACATCTAGTGTCTATGGTTCCGTGCTGCGCCGTCGAGGTGTCGGGCTCGGCGCGTGTAGCAGCTCGGCAGGGGACTTACTTCGAGTATTATTGCCACTAACATTACTCCACTTTACTCACGAGACAGTTTGCTTGCCACTACGCCGTTATACACTACTAAATACTAAAACATCCCAATTATACGAAGCTATGTTAAAATTTTACCTAACTAATAATAATATTAAACATCTTCGGCTAATTTTGATACTAGAATGATATAACATCATCTCATATTGTACTCTTAACATTACGCTGGATTAAATTATAAGTGAGGTTTTAAATACATAATATTGCAAGCATTACTGAGATTGTGCACGTTACGTGATTCCATTTAAATTAACAATTGAAACTTAGTGATATAAGGAGGAAGATTGCTTATACTGAATTTGACAAGAAGAGCCGAGCTCTCACACAGCTACGATAAAGGAACAGTCGTCATATAGATTAAATTACGAGCATTGGCACTTTCAATATTAAATCTTAATTACACTCTTGAAATAGCACTGCATATCAATAACCAACTTAAAAACTAAATTCAGATCAGTCATTTATGATATCACATCAAAATAAACGGGAAAATACATATGTGATTATCGATTGGATATACTATATAATATATATTATTCTTTTCAAAAGAGGTATTAATTTTCTTAAGGGTTACTAAAATATTGAGCTTTGCGCCGCGCGGCGCACTATATCACCATAATACGAGAACAACATTGAACCAATAAGTTTTGGTACTTGGAGACCGTCTCCGAGTTAACTCTATTTCGCTAAACCTACATAATGCTTATCAGATATACGTAATACACACTGGACGCGCAGCCGCGGAGCGCCAGGGGCAGCCCCACGGCCGCAGCGCCTAGGCAAAAAACCCTTCATCCTTATACAATTTTCATTATAAAAATACTGTCATTTGACTACAGTTCAATGAGAAATTATATTTATATGAATGAACTATAGATAAAATACAACATATAAGTAATATTATGTATAATATCAATGTATGTATATGATTTGACTAAACAAAATAAAATGCATAAAATTGAAATGATTAAAATATTGTAAAATCACTTGCAAGACACTTAGTAATGGAAGGTACTATATTGATATTTTTGAATTTTTTAAAATAAATAGCACAACAACCAAAATATTTGGTAATGTGGATTTAAATAAATATTAACAATTACTACCCTCTGCTGCTAACTTAACACAAAACTGGAATGCAAATATTGCATCGCACCTCGGCCGCTCGAGAGGGCCCACGGGGAATCGCGTACTAAAATTAAGGAAACATTCACAACAAGAGCTAGACTATAATTCTGTGCGTATCGCTCTCAATACTTTCCTTGGAACTACATTCGATTGCAGCATTGTCATATTAATAACTAAAAATAATTGAATGCAACATTTGATTTTAAACCAATAACAACCATTTGTGAGTATGTGTGACTGAGGATATAGCACACTAGGCATTCGAAGACACCTCTGCACATTTATTATAAAATGATTATATTCGCAAAGTTATGTTTAGAGAAATCTTCGTCGGCGGCAATCGATTATGTTACTTTTAGCTGCATTCTGAGATCCATGCTATATGTTCAGTCAAGACCCACTGAATCATAAATATATAAATATATCGTTTTTGTATATTATGTTTCAACTAGTTCGTAATGTTGTGTTCATAGCCCAGTAACGTGATAACAGACAAAACAGAAATAAGCGTGTATAGATGACTCAAAAGATAAGCACTTGATAAAAATGCAAGTAGGTAGATATGATAAAAACCGCGTTTGATACTGATTTGCAACTGTAAATAAATAACTGAGAAACATAATTTTGCGTAGATGTTGGTCCCTTCCAAAATATTTGCCAAACCTTTAGCGAACTTTATTTATAAAGGAAATTTTGAAAAACTACATAAGTACTGTATTGTCTCATATCAACATTTTTTACAAAAATAACTATGTGGGAAATATGTCAACATTATTGTGTACAAATACTCCAGTTCAATTTAAAGCTGATCACAACGTAGCAGAACTAAAGTTGCACAAAAGGACAGTATCAATCGTTATCCATTATAGTTAATATGTTATATGTTACTTACATGTAATCGAAGAGACTCACACTATTAAATATGTTGACTAAATTAAGAGACCACGAATATTACACGTTATATATGCACATAGATAGAGATATTGCCAGTCTGTCAACGACACTTACGATAATTTCACTAGAGCCCAGCATCTGGGCACATCAATGACTCGAAACGTTTTAAAACGGTCTGTAACAACTACTAATACCTTAGAATATCTAATCACTGCTTTAATTTGTGATGATATGCACTGATAACCCATTTGACTATGTTTGCATGGGCTCGTCATATTACTAATCGAGTTGTTCAAGCTATCTCACAAGTGGATAGGGCTGTGTTAAGATCATATCCTCTAAATTATATCATCACCATTATTATGTTATGCTCGGACGGTAAATCCAACAATCATCATAATTAAATCTTAAAATTAACCTATAGCTTGGCTTTAAATTCGTGCCTTTCTCGTCAAAATCGTAAATTTAAATAACATCCGAGAAGCAGCCTTTTGGTTAAAACAACGACGACCCTATTGACAATGACTGTGGAATATATCATAAACATTAATCTCTAAAGAATAATAATAAAACAATATTTAAATAATAATAACTATTACATGTAATGGTGGGAAGTATTAACTCATTATGATATAAGTAAATGACCATAATTTAAATATTGCTTTAAGAGTAATCGGACCTAAATCCAGAAGTCGACTCGAGTCGACCAAGTATTTATACTTATCATTATAAATTGTGTTGCTCAACAATTTATAGTAATATAATATGCACATTAAACAAATAGATTCTTTGGATAACAAATTAACATTTCTAAGAGGAACTAAGTGTAATATATTATTTTTTTCAGTTCGATATAATTTATTTAGTAAATGAGGAAATGTGATATTTTCTGATTTAAATCTTCACTGAATTTCAAGTGGGACCTAGAAAATGCTGATTTGGAATAAGTTTGCAAATCTTATGGCAATGCAAGTTTGTAGCATTAATTAAGCCTAACATTATCACATAAATAAATTAAAACAAAAACAAAGCTGCATCGTCGCGCGTCACATTCACAGAATTGTCAAAATTGCTTTGTTTAAATTAAGATCACAGTATTAAGTCACGTTTAAAATGTAACTCTACGAATGCGCGTGACGATAGCCATACATATTCCACAGTCATCCGTACAACTGGCCCACAGCAGGGCACACTACCATACATAGGAAGATGTCACGGAGCCACTGACTTTAGTTCGGGAGGAACTTCATAGCTTTGCTCAAATTGCTAATAATAAAAAAATAATTTAATTGCCTATAAATTATTAACAAGTTAAATAAAAAATGAGCAAAAAGATGATCACAAAATTCGCTGCCTTATAAGACAGGTCGTCACAAATTCATTTAAATCGAAGAACTAGAATCATTGGCTTGTTCATAACGATGGCATAATATCCACCATTAAGTGACAGTAAAAAATAGAGAAGATGATATGCACCCTGATGTGTCCCAGTTGTACCCACTCAACATTCGTTTTGTTCAGAATTTACGCTGACCCATAGTCAAGTCAATCTGTGGCAGCAACTACCCATGTAAAGCCGCAGTCACGGCAAGAGTCTTTTACATACTGTGTGCGAGCTGCATATGGTCCCAGGCGATGGTACTGAGATCGGTTGGCAAAGAACAGCGCGGGGTTGTTTGGCGGCAGCACTGTGGCACGGTAGCTCCACCGGGGATCTGTGAGATTGGCCATCAGATTCAGGACATCTCGGCCCCCATACTTGATTTTGACATCTTCGACTACTTCTTTTGGACGTGGCTGTGGTTGTACAACTGGCTCAAATATTTTCTGAAAACAATAAAAAACATTGTAAGAAAAAATCCAGGTGAAGATGAAATTACATGAAAAAATATTCATACAAAGAAAAAATATACATAAAAAAAAAACTCAGTAAATATTTTTAAAGTGCTCAAGGGCATTTTGATAGAACAGTGACAGCCAAATACCGAATCAAAATTTACTGACAACAGCATTTAAAAAATGTGCAGTGCTGTTTTGGCAAGCGCATGGTAATTGAAATTGTATCGCAAAATTTATTTGAATGTACCTACATATAAAATTCTAATCAGAAAATCTTTAAAAACGTGTCATCTTTAACACTGGAATCTTTCCTTCCATTATCATAGCTGTAAATGTATACAATATTGATAGCGTAATACAAGCGTTCGCCATTACGGAATATTATGAAAATAGAGAGGTCAAGGCCAGGACGAACGCAAACAAAATATTGCGAATATTTAACTCACCTTTTCTGTGGTCTGAGGACTAGACGGCAGGGAGTCACTGTTGACCGACTCCGACTTGAGCGAGCCCAGCGATCCGATACCGCTAGATTCACTGGAGACCGAGGGGCTGGGACTTGACTGAGACAGACCCGCTATGTCAATGATATGCCCGAATGAGCTGAACGAGTTAAAGTTCTCAGTCTCCAAACCCGCCAGAGGTAGTGCCACGCTCAAAGCCATATCTGAAAGCCAAAATTTAGACTGTATTATAATTACACGTGCAATAAACGCTACTGCGTGTGAACCGAACACTATGAGCACTGTTGACAGAATTCGACGCGCCAAATTACTTTGCTTTTGCTGTCCTCTCTACTCGCGAATGTACTTTGCACTCATTTATGATTAGAATAACTATGAAAATAAACAAAATTACACTGTATTACGAGTAAAACAATAATTACCGAAAAGTGTAATCCCAAAAAGCACAAGCCTCGACGTAGTTGCAAGAGATCGAACATTTATAAAGTGAAGTTAGCAACGGGATAAATTTGCGTGTGCGTGATGTCGTCGAGCGCCAACCGGAAATGGTTACCTTGTCGGTAAAACAGTCTATTACGCAGCATTGTTGAAATTTATTTGTAATGATTTAATTTGATTTTTAATATTATCATTATTTAAATCTTATTTATATAATCAATGAAATCAGTAAAGTTTACATACATACAATTCCTAATAAAATATTTATTATTAAAAGTATATTCGGATTTGATGCCAACAACGCCACCTAGTACTGGACATAAGAACTAAAACCACTGGGCGCCTTATGAGTGGTTCTACAATTTTATATAGATGGCGTTACTAAAGGTTCTGCTTTACATACACGATCGAAGTTCCTGAATAATGCAAGAGATGGCGAACGTGAAACCTGTCCACACTGAAAGTGCTGCTCTGCAAGAAAAAATTGAAATTGTGATATGTTCAGATTATCTACTCTTCATTTATTTTTATGAAATATATAGTTGGCAAGTTTTATTTGTGCACCATCATCTAAGCTAGATGTTCTTGCAGAAAGTAAGTAAGTATAGGTAGTTTACATCGGTAATTTATAAAATAATGTAATTACCTAGAAGATAAACAATCTTATGCAGCGCGAAATGTTAGGTAAAGCTAAACTACCTAGGTACTTACTTAAGTACTTAGATCTTCATAAGTTAGACTTGGCGAGCCCTAGTGTACCTAGGTAGGTAGGTAGGTACTAATGCACTAGGGCTCGCCTTAGTATTAAGTAGGTAATAGTAGATATTAGTTTAAAGTGTCTCTGTTTATGTTTTAACAGAAGTAGAAATTCTGCACGTTTCTAGACATAAAAAAGGGGGTTTTATAAGTTTGACGTGTCTGTGTGTGTATGTCTGTGGTATTTTAGCTTGCAGGCTGACTTGATCGAGATGGTTCATTACAATCATTACTGTTTGATGCAAATCGGTGCAGCAGTTAAGAAGTTTTGGAGGGTGGGCGCTGGAAAGTCGGGGTTTTCTTAATTTGCCAGGCAAATGAATTTTTCTGTACAACATTACGTGTATTAACCTAGTTTTTATAGACTTTAGTTTCTGACTGTAACAATAATAAGTGAAACAGTCTAGGTGCCTTTGTGCCTAAGTATATTGTTTTTTGTAGTTGTTGTAATTTTTTATGTATATCATGGTGCAATAAAGTTAATTTGTATTTGTACTTATTTGTGCTCTGGCTAGGCTATAATAGGTAGGTAGATAAAGTAAGCATACTTACATTACAGATATAGGATTCTTCTTCTTTCGTTGCGTTGAATGTATTAGATACCTACCTACCTACATATATATATATGTTCACCTACATAAACGTATGCCCACTTCTAAATGACCTTTGGGTCGGGTTCTGTTCAAAAAAGAGATAAAAGGTTGTTCTGCTAATTTGTCTTTAAATAATTAGTGGCTTAAATTATTGAGCACAAGAATTCAATCTTACCAGTAGTTTAGTCGTAGGTTGAAAATATATTAGGTAAAATATTTTTTCAACATTAAAAACCGACTTCTCCAAATTACACGACCGATTTTGATAAAATATCTAGGGACCTCGCAAGACTCTTTCAATAGAAATTAAAAAAAAACAAATCGGCCCAGGCGTCTTTGAGTATCGGTGACCATACATAAAAAAAAAACATCGTGACGAATGACTATATAATAAGTATATACTATAATACAAGCTCCTCTTTTTTGGAAGTCTGTTCAAATGGGGTTCATTGGGGATAATTTTTCATCAAGTGAAGTTTGTTAGATCATGTAACTGAATACAATACAATACAATACAAATACTCTTTATTGCACCATAAAACAAAAGGAAATACAAAACAGAAAAAATGAATAGGACAGAATTATGATACAAAGGCGGACTTATCTCATAGCCATGGTACAATAAAATAAGGTATTCTCTTTCCGTGACAGCTGATGACGTAGGTGGAACTTGACTACATCATCAGTTTGATATGTTGCCACTGTGTGAAATTGAATTACCTGAGCGTAATGCATTTTTTAACTTTATATACCAATTTCAAATAAATAATCCATTATATCAATTTATAAAATATTGAATTGATAAATCACGCGAGAATCGCGAGATACTAAATAGCTAAGTTACTTTATATTTTTTTAAATATTCATGAACTAATTGAGAAAGTCCTTAAATTTACCGAAAAGAACAATCAGTGGCAACACTTTGTGACGTAGTCAAGTTCCATCTCGGGAAGAGAATACCTGTTTTATTATACCATGCTCATAGCAATCTCTTCCTTTGGGTAGTGGGCTAGTGGGAGAAGTGAATATTTAAGAGAGACGGTGCAGTATGTCAGATATACTATATATATATATATATATATATATATATATATATATATAAATACATACATACTGAATGCGAATTTGACAAAACTAGGTACCTAGATCATTAACTAAGACATATTTTTCAGATCTTAATATATTCTACGTCTGAGATTTTCAAACTTAAAAACTCAGGGTGAGTATTTAATTTTTTTAAACTATCTCAGACATAACTTAACCAAGCGTTATTTAGATACAAAAAGAAATTTTTTTTGGATCTTTTTATTTGTTTGGTTTTCAAGTATACATAAGAGTTCTTTGATACCTAGGTAAGTACTTGTATTACTCCGATAAAGGTAAAGTACATAAATAGGCACCTGTTCCCAATAGATACATTAGCAGGCGCATCTGTTTTTTCACATTAAAATATGTTAAGTTTAATCCATAAGCGACTGCTAAAATACCTACTTGCTTTAAAATCATAAGTTTAACGTACTTATATAATAAGAGTTATACTTATACATAAGTGTAATAATTATATTAGGTAGGTACTTAGTAAGAAGAAAAATAAGTACACCGATGGAACTAAGGTACTTACCTATAGAAAGCTTAGGTAGATAACGTTTAACCAAACTTTTTAAAACGCAAGTAGCGAGCGATGTCTATTATAATACCTACTTAACTAAGTACCTAGGTACTTACGCTTATCTACTTCTGTAAACTTGTCCCTACTTACCTATCATGCACGGGCGTAGCTATAGCTCTCACATAGGGGGGGTACGTGGGTCCAAAAATGTACGAAGATAAACAAGCTTTTGCCCGAGTCTCAGGCAGATAAAGGCAGAAGTCTACACGCCAATCTCAGTTATATATTTATAAATTTGGTAGATACATAAATGAAATATATACACAATTTAAGCTGTGGGTATTCGACAGTTACTTTAAACATATATAAGCTTATTCAAATGTATACATAATTAAATTACACAGTAAAGTACATTAAATATATTTCCAAAAAAAATATTGGGGGGGCGATGGAGTCATAGTAATAGTTTAAAAAACGCCTGTCTGTTTGTTGGTGTGTGTGTTTGTCTGTTTGTACACGCTAATCTTCGGAAATACTGGACGGATTCGAATGAAACTTTTTTTGTTATGTAGCTGTTGAGCCTGGGCAACATAGAGGGTATAAATAATTTTGGAAAATGGAACATCTGATGTAGAACTATAATAGTCCAGTTAAACAATAAGATAGGTATATAAAAATTACGCCTTAGCAAAAGCCTTGCAAATCCATCGCAATCGACCGATTGAAAAATGCGCCCGTTTAAAAACGCTCGTGTATACCATTCGTAATATGACAAGTGATTTCTAAAATGCGTCCCCTAAGTACATAACGACCAATATGGTTTTCGCAAAAACAAAGGCACTCGAGAAGCAGTTTTAGCACTTAGAATTATAATAGAAAGAAGATTGGAACTTGGTTTAGAAACACATATTGCGTTTATAGATTTAGAGAAAGCGTTCGATAAAGTAAATTGGATACTAATGATGAAGGCGCTTAAGAATGCTGGCATAGACTATAGAGACAGGAGAATAATCAAAGAATTGTATAAAGAACAAGAGACAATAATAGAAAGTAATAATGAAAAAAGACAGGCTAAAATACGACAGGGAGTGAGGCAGGGTTGTCCACTTTCTCCACTGATATTCAATCTATTTATAGAAGCAGCAATATCTCAAATCAAAGACCAAGATTTTGGAGGAGTTAGTATTAATGGAGAAAAGATACATTTTATAAGATTTGCAGATGACATAGCAGCCCTTGGAAGCAGTTCACAACAGTTAGAAAAGTTAATAGAAGCAATGAATAATATTTTTAAAGAACATAAATTGAGTATAAACATAAATAAAACCAAGTCCTTAATTGTCTCAAAGTCAGGCCCAGTAATTAAAAATATCCAACTTAATAATAAAACAATAGACCAAGTTCAGAGTTTCAAATATTTAGGAACTATTATCAACGAAGAGGCAAGATGCTCAGAAGATATTAAGAAGAGGATTGCTATTGCAAAAAGTACATTTAAGAGTAAAAAATACATATTTTGTTCTGGTATTAAAGAAAGTTTACGTAAAAGATTTATTAAAACATTTATATGGAGCACTGCCTTGTATGGATGTGAAACGTGGACGATGACCAAAAAGGATAGAGATAGATTAGAAGCATTTGAAATGTGGTGCTGGAGGAGAATGAAAAAAATAAGTTGGACAGAAAAAATTACAAATGAGAAGGTATTAGAGGATGTGAGAGAGAAAAGACAAATAATACAAATTATAGAAAATAGAAGAGGCAAAATGTTCGGTCATCTACTACGCCACGATGCATTCTTTAAAACAATAATGGAAGGAAAAATAGAAGGAAAGAGAGGAGTAGGAAAACCCAGAAGGAAATTTATAGACCAAATAAAAGAAAAATTAAAAGTGAAAACATATAAAGAGGTTAAGAACTTAGCGGAAGGAAGAGAGACATGGAAAGCACTCCACCGACAAGAGCCCAGCTCTTAAATATAAGAAGAAGTACATACCTACACTTTGTTCCAAATTCTGTATACACCTACCTTACTTACATGCTTCATATTTGTACCGACCAATTTATATATTTTTTACAATCTTTATCGTATAGCGCATTATCGGTAGCATCAGTTATCCTGCTTCGGAGCTAAGGGGGTTACTCTAAAAGCGGTATGCAAGACGTTACTGCGTATCCGCGTTTCAGTGTCAAACAAAATTGAGTGTAAACTTGTAATGATAAAGTCTAATTTGGTTTGGCATAGAAAAAAATAAAAATAAATAAATAAATAGGGACAAATTACACTGATTGAGCTAGCCCCAAAGTAAGTTCGAGACTTGTGTTATGGGTTACTAACTTAACGATACTATATTTTATAACAAATACATATATAAGTAGATAAACATCCAAGACCCAGGACAATTTGAAAAAGGCCATTTTCCAACTTGCCCTGTCTGGGGATCGAACCCAGGACCTCCGGGTTGGCGGTCTAGCGTGTTGACCACGCCACGGAGGTCGTCAAGAATAGAAATTGGACATCACTATCGTGCGACCGTATTTTATGGAGTAGGGCTGCGCACTCCCGTTTTTTTGTCCACAAATATAATAGCTGGTCAATGGTCGTCCAATGATACAAGGATTCCGAAGACCATTAAAAATCGAGAAGAAATAATCGGATTTTTTCGACCGGTCTCCTGCCTGACGTGTTGAGAATGTATTTGTGTGAAAAGATTTTCAACCGGACACCGCCTGAGATCAATTCCTCGGGAATGATACAAAGGTTTCGTGAGCTTTTGCAGTACTGAACCAAAAATCACGGTAGCGTCAGTAGGTCACTATCTCTCTACCAGTCTCTACGAATTCAACGGTCAACCCAGATTTTACCCATTTCCACAAAATATGAATCATGTTGTGAACTCTTACAAATTAAATTGCAAATAAGTACCTACCTATACCTTATATTTTAAAATATTTTTATAAGCTTTTTTAAAATTTTGTTTACACAAAATATACACCTATTTGTTTTTACTGTGTTTTAAATGTGTGATTTGATGTTTCTTTTTGTAGGTCTTTATAACCTTACTTGTCCTACAAGAATCAAAAATTTAAGCAGGTAATA
The DNA here is from genome assembly GCA_963555685.1 of Acrobasis consociella. Lineage (NCBI taxonomy): Eukaryota > Metazoa > Arthropoda > Insecta > Lepidoptera > Pyralidae > Acrobasis > Acrobasis consociella. The sequence goes on from OY743106.1 coordinate 6,613,518, forward strand.
GTAATCTAGTTAGATATTTACTATTATGTATTTACCTAAGTATATGTTCTTAGGTTTTAGAATTTTCTGTAAGCCAAACTTGTTTATGCAGATATAGAATTTAATTGCAACATTTTCATAAATAAAAGATTTTAAATAATTTTTTTACGGCTAGACACATCTAAAGGAAAACCCCGTCGGATCAGAATTCGTGGAAGGCTCCCGCCTCAAGAGTCGTCTTGCAAATACATCGGGTAATTGCTCCAAATTGGGGTCTTATCATTTGTAAATATGCCCATCGTCAGTTAGGAGCGTCCGTTCAATAAAATAATAATAGTAAATATCCGTGCAAATGGCCGGCGGGGCCCGGGCGGGCGGGGCGGCGGCTTATCGATTCGCGCCCGCGCGTCGCTCCGTATCTCCGTCCTCTCATCGATGCCGGTCGCCGGGCCACAAAGAAAGAGATAGGTTTCGCCGACTTTGATCCTTTTGTTTTTGGGCAGCGTCCGGCGATACGGGCGGGGGCTGAAAAATGTGAAGGGGCGCTGATTGGCCGGCGCCGCAGCGCCCCGCCCCGCGCCCTGCAGCCTGCGCCGCCGCCGCGGGCCTCGCCGCTCAGTTCAAGGGCGGTTGCCGGCGCGGCCGAATGTTTGGCTCGCCTTTGCCTATTTATAACGGCCGACCGCCTCCAATGATTTGTAAACATGTTCCGATTTCAGAAGTGCCATTTTTGAAACGTGGTGTCACCTAAACGAATCGAACACGAATTTCCATACTAAAAACAGTTCGTTTAGTGACTTCGCGTTTCAGAAATGGCACCACAGTTGTCATTTATGTTGGCTGTAGATATACTAATTATGTGATTGAGGTTACTATGTTACCTATAATACAAAGTTGCCTAAATATAGTAAACATTGTATCATTTGTATTTACCGCAGTATTTATAACTAAGTTTTGCTCGAACGAAAGTAGCCCGGGATATGGGTGGCAATCAAATATAGACTCATGATTAAATAATGTGTTAGGTTATAATGGATAATTAAACTAAGGTTATTATATACATTTTTTATATAACTTGACCTCTTACCCACTGAGGCATGTGTCTATTGTTAATTTCGCTAGATAACAATGCACATACCAAGTCTACAAGGACTCTTCCACAGAATACGGAATAGCTCTATATAAAGGAACCTTACGCCTACTTGTGACTCTACATACTCGTTTCGCCAAGAACTCTACATACTTACGACCTCCGTGGCGTAGTGGTCACCCAAAGGTTCCGGGTTCGATCCCCGGTCAGGGCAAGTTGGAAAATGGCCTTGTTCATATTGTCCTGGGTCTTGGATGTTTATCTAAATATGTTTTTGTTATAAAATATAGTATCGTTGAGTTAGTATCCCATAACACAAGTCCCGAACTTACTTTGGGGCTAACTCAGTCTGTGTAATTTGTCTCTATATATTTATTTATACTTTAAATCTACCTATAAGTACCTACCTATACCTACTTTAACTATTTACGAAATATAAAAATATGACTATAGAAAAGTTTTTCAATGTTAATTGGTCGAAAAGAAAAAATTACAAAGTACCAGCTGTTTATTTTTCGGCTCACGTAAAAGTCGATCGAGGGAATGGGCGAAAATTTGTACTTGGTATATGTTAATAGGCGATGCAGCTAGCAATCCATCACTATTTTGATTTATTTTTCCACCTTCTCGCTCACCACTACACTAAAACTGTCCTTTGGGTCTTGCTGCCCAGGACTCTATCTACCACGTTAGGGATAAAGACGTGATTGTGTATATTTATGAATTACTAGCTGCGCCCTGCGGTGTTACCCGCGCCTGAAGTACCCTATGTGTTAATCCAGGGTGTCAGCTTCCAGCATACCAAATTTTATCAAAATTGGTCCAGCCGTTTGCGTGTAAAGAAGTAACAAACATACATACTCATAAGCCTTTATAATATTAGTGTATATTTTCTCATAGAGGAGTGTAAAGTGTGATAAGTATACTTCGTTCAGAGAAGTGTGATCCAAACTGATGTTATCTATCAAAGAAAACTATGAAAATTTCATGGTTTGTCTTAGCAAGTGAGAGGAGCTCGTTGGCGTGGGAGTATGCTTTTCTAGAGATTTCGCAAGTTAAGAAACTCTGGGCGTGGCCCAGTCTTGGATGACCACAAATTTCTCGAGCACGTCAAGAAGTAACTTCAGTGGAGTGGTAATTTTAAAGGAAAACTATCAGAGCTAAGGTGAGTTTTGTGTAGGTTAAGTAAAAAGGAAAATTCCATACAAATTTAATAGAAAAATAGTTTTTTTAGACGTTTATAGTGGCGTGAACTCAAAGTCAGCATTCGTAACTACGGAACCCTACACTTTACGTGGCCCGACACGCACTTGACTGGTTGTTCCTCTCAGCATCTGATCTCATTAACATTCAGTGCATTTTAGTCTCAGGCTCATTATGCTATCCGTTACGTTCTACTTACTGCAGCACAATAGTGAGTACATACTGCTTTAAATGTGCACGATTTGTCTATTAATTTACAGTTAGAGGGGGTCATTGGTTCGTGGTAGCTTGGTGATGAGAGGAGCGGATAGCGATTGCGATACGCTGACTTACTGTCATCTGTAGCACAGTGGTGAGTACATGAGCACACACTGCTTTAAATGTGCACGATTTGTCTATTAATTTAAAGTTAGATGGGGTCATTGGTTCGAGGTGGCTTGGTGATGAGAGAAGCGGATAGCGATTGGGATACGCTGACTTACTATCATCCACTTACTGTAGCACAATGGTGTGGAAAACACACTGCTTTAAATGTGCACGATTTGTCTATTAATTTACAGTTACATGGGGTCATTGGTTCGTATTGGCTTGGTGATGAGGGAAGCGGATAGAGATTTGGATACGCTGACTTACTATCATCTGTAGCACAGTGGTGCGTACATACTGCTTTAAAAGTGCACGATTTGTCTATTAATTTACAGTTAGATGGGGTCATTGGTTCGAGGCGGCTTGGTGATGAGAGAAGCGGATAGCGATTGGGATACGCTGACTCACTATCATCTGTAGCACAGTGGTAAGTACATACTGCTTTAGATGTGCACGATTTGTTTAATTTACAGTTAGATGGGGTCATTGATTCGTGGTTGCTTGGTGATGAGAGAAGCGGATAGCGATTGGGATACGCTGACTTACTATCATCTGTAGCATAGTGGTAAGTACTTACATACTGCTTTAAATGTGAACAATTTGTCTATTAATTTACAGTTAGATGGGGTCATTGGTTGGTGGTGGCTTGGTGATGCTTGTCTTATAACTGCAGCATAATTGTTTGGGGTTTTAGAGCCTTAAATTTTTGTAACTTTTTCAACCGAGTGTTCCAAGACACTCAATTTTTTATTATCATTTATTTTACTCTCAATTTAAATTAAGTTTTGAATTTTGGAATCTTAAAGACAAGCGACAGTTGCTAGCGACAGTTCACAACACATACTTACAGTGCTCATATGATAACCTCTATTAAAAAATACGACTTTGGTAAACATAGAAAAATGTTGGTAAATCTTTACATTCTGTCTCTACATAAAAAATTCGAATAAAAATATTTAGAAGCATATTAGTAAATAAGCACAGGTTGAACTCTATATATATTACAATGTTATTTTTGCTCTTACTTTGTTTTCGTTTCTGCATCACCTGTCGTTTGACTGGTAGAGAAATCCCAAGGCTTTAATTCGCCGTTTACATTTTTTGTAATAAAGTTGAAAAAATTAAATATGCAATGCTGGACAAAGAAGATTTTTAGTAAATTTTAACCTCGTGGCACCAAATGACAATTTAAAATAATTTTTTAAAAAAGGTAGCATTCCGATCCCTCATTATTATTCTACTCGTATAATCTAGTTTAATACCTCGTTTATACTACAATTTACCGTCTACCAATTTCAATATCATTTTGGGCAAATCATAGTCGGTCTTAAGAATTACATGCTGGGCCGTAATAGAAATATTTTAAGTGTATAGGCAGAATTATCTTAATAACTTAGGCCTCAACTCGAAGTAAATTAGCAATTAAGTTAGAAAATAATATACACGTCATCATTTCAGCCGCATAACGTCCACAGCTGGTGATAGGCCTCTCCCAAGGATCTAGGGCGGCTGTATACATGTAATTAGTCGTATGTAAGGCCGTAAACTATCACACACGTCACCATTAGCGTTACCTCCGGGACCAAACGACGATATTTAAATAGGCCGCGACTATCTCAGATAAAACGCTCCAATTCACATGGCGAGGCCCGTGATGGATGAGCCCTGCGATCAGACCCTTCGCCCCTCCCTCGGAAATTTGCCTTCCTCACCCCCCCTCGGACCGTCCACAACAGCGGCCTAAGTTGCCATGTTCTTCTTGTTTCTATTGCAATATACCCTAGAGTTAAAAAACAGTATTTTTCGAATAATCAGTCTAGAAAAATGTAGATGAGCAACGAGTCTGCGAGAGTTTATAAGGACTTTTTGAAGGGTGGATTCAGTCCTGTGATAGTGAACGAATTTCCCCAAGGAACAATGAAGGGAATATGAAAAGTAATTTTTTGCCTCCCATACAATTGACCGATCAGCTGATCAGAGTGTGTATAGAAAGCCAAAAATTATTTTTCATATTTCGACATATGTTCCTTGGGGAAAGTTGTTCAATATCACGGACTGAATTCACTCCTAAAATAGTTTCAGTATATTTTTTTAGGCCTTGTATATTTAAAGGTTCTAAATACAATATTTTTTCAATATACGTTAGGGCTCTAACAGACTAGCGATACAATATGTCCGCGATAACGATCGGCGACAGTTGGCGTTCGCCTGTCTGTTAGAGCCCTAAGTTGTATAGAAATAAATTAGGTGTTGCACGTCTCTACCTATGTATCTACAACTTGGAAGGGCATACCCGTAATAAATCGAACCACGGGCTATACTAGACCACTATAGTATAAAATAAAATAACAGTTAGAAATAAAATAAAAATTGCTTTTCCATACCAAAGTGTGCAGCTGCGGTCAGCTGCCCAGGCAATTTATATGGGAATGTCGATTTTGTTTTTGACTTTTATTTTATCATCATTATACTTTCGATTCGATTTATTGCGGGCATGTGTGTATCAACGATATAACATTTTGGGGAAACGGCGAAGTCACAAAAAAACTAATTTTTATCCATGTCACCTCCCTCGGTTTAACTCCGGCAAACCGAAGAATCCTTAGAAAGTTTTTATATGATTTTAGAGTTTCGCGGTCACAATGACTCTTATTAGTATTACGGGGACATACCGCGATTAAAAATGATATTATTAATCGCGATAAGTCCCGTAGTACTAACAACCAAATATCTAGAAATTTTATGTCTTGTCATAAATTCATCATCATCATCATCAGGTCTGTTTGTCTCCACTGCAGGAACACAACCCTCTCTGTACTACCAGAGCAGCCAGATGACTTGACCTACACTGTCTTCGCTGGCCAGACGGGTTGGAGCGGTCATAAAATCATTGGATCGAAATCAATAGACGCAAGCGGCAACTCGCCCTAGAGTCCAGTAGGTGATCCATTACACTGGCATTTTTACGTAAGCCCGTTTATAAATATGAAATTGAAGGCTGATGCTTAATCGACTGGAGGTCGGGGTCACAGGCCCTCTGTTGCCAATAATTTATGGCGGAGAAAATGGCGAAAATGTACGCATTTTTTGGAAACCCGCGATGTCCTGTTTTGAATTATTTCGTTTATAAATCACGCTGGTGTGATGAAATGTGGAGTTTTATTTATGGTCGGTTTTAAACTCACCTTATGGACGGTGTCATTTTGATGTTAGTAAATGTAAATTGACTTCTTGTAAATATTTTAACCCGTCAGTTTCCAGTTGGAAAAGAAATGGAATTAACTTGTTTCCAATGTTGAAAATTGTTTGTCTTGTCATACTAATAAAAGAAAAAAAAAAGAAATAAGTAACTACCTACCTACTAAAATATGTAACCCTTTACATCAAGATATGGGATGCATATCCAAATGTAACTATATAAAACTTTATCCTTTCTAGTTGCTTTCTAGACCAATGTTTAGTTTTCAGTAAATTAAAAAAAACAGGTGTGTTTACCTACGTCCAGAGAAATAACAACAAACCTTTATATGCAAAAACATCTCCATGTAGTGATGTAAAGCCTATTAAGTATTTACTGTTTCACCTATAACAATATTCACCCAAAAATTAAAATCATTGTACAAATTTTAATGGAACCTGCTCGCCAAATACAAAATCTCCGCAACCTTTCAAAATATTCACAAACAACCAACCATTTATGATGTTTACAGCATCTTAAAAATTAAATACCCTCACAAAATCGATGTCCACGTACAAAGCGAAGGGTGGAAGCCCTCAGGGACGCGTATTATAACCCGGCGTAATATCTGCGTCGTCACTCAAGCGCAATAAATACCAAAATAAAGCGCAAATAATACCCAAATCGCTCATCAGCCCGCGGTGGCAACCCCAGCCATAATTATCTATAATCAGACCACCACTATAATAATTCTTTGAACCCTTTGGTAAACTTACGATTACTGTTATTTGCATGTGACGTCTGTGATTGGATTGGGTGTTTTCTGATTGTGATGTCTGTGTCAAATAAAAATATATTGCTAAGATTTTTCAAAAAATGCGTACTTTTCATTATAGTATTAAAGAACTCTTATGAATGAATTTATATGTCGCTTAATATGCTCATATTGTAGGTATTACATAACTAAGGTGCGCTTATTAAAAAATGGTGACACATAACACTAACATTATAAAGGCTTTAAAGTTTGTGAGCTAGTTTCTTTGATAAAACTTCGTGAGCGACGGTTACAAAAAACTTTTAAAATCACATTTATACTTACCTCATATTGTTATATAAATTAGTGTAGAATATGTATAGAATAGGTGTGTATTACATAATCTTTGAAACAATATTTAATACATTTCCTTATTAGCTTCGGAATTGTATACATATCCTAGGTATTGTAAACAATTCCTAAGTTTCATACATTTCCGTTAACATATGCACAACCTCAGCGAAGTATTATAATAACTTGTCTATTATAATTACACAATTATTTATGGACTATGCATAAAATGCATAGTTTTATTTTACGTGTGTAAGATACCTATGGCTATTTGTGTTCCTAATTAAGATTTCCTTCTTCACTTTCCAAGGGTTAAATATATTATGATTTTTACTTACGTGTAAAGATAAAAGCAGTTACTCCTAGTTAGGTCCTATAATATTACAGTAACAAAAAGATAACTTTATATTTGACGTTCCCCTCGCATATTAATTAGACTGGGGGTTGATAAATAAAACCACAGTTTTTGTTACCGATCTGTTTGTCTGCGTTATACCACGTTGCTACGAAACTCTCGTCCAAACGTCAATTATCAAGATTATGTCAGTTCTGTTTGGGCATGAACAATAAAACGTATAACTACACGACCGCACGCGCGTCGCCCCAACTTTAAAGTTTTAATTGAATTTCGAATGTGTTTAGTTTCAGTTTCAACTTCACTTTGAAGATTTTATTTCACTCGTATAGTTGGAGTGTGCAGTCTAGACTCTCTTAACTACGGTAAGGTAGAATCGTACTGAAATATAAATTTGTTTGTATAGTTTTATTGTTCTTATTCAAAAGAAGAAAATACATAAAATAAAAATAAAAACTGAGATATTTTTAGTTTGTACCAGTGAAAACACGTAGGTAGTTTTTATTCGTCGTTTATACCTTATAATTTAAGAAGAAAGTAATGTTAAAGATTTTACATATTTTGGAAGCACATTACTCTCATTTATAATATGGGAAATCTGTGATTCAACATTTTCCCTCACCTGGGTGATATTATCTCAATTTTACGCGAATTCCGAATTTATATATTTGGAAATATGTAAGTACCAACTTCAAAAATGTAGTCATAAAATTAAATGTTGATTTGTGCGAGTGATGAATTTAGAATGTATTTTATTATTTATTGATCAATGAATAAACAGCACCTAACAATACTATTATTTTATCTTATTATTACTATATTTTGTAAGAGAAAACATAGAGTATCAGGTTTAAATAAGCAAAGAAACATAAATAACAACTACTGGTGATGATTTCCAACTTACCACGTTATAATACCTGGGGCTATGTATTCATTAGCTTCAGATGCGGACTTAGCTCACCGATGTGCGATAAGCGGCGTGCGTCCCGGTGCGGTGCGGTGCGAGGGCTACCACACAACCGCACGATCTTTTGCCCAGTTTTAGTGCCAATTAGACGAGACAATATCGGCCACGGTTGAGTGGACTGCGGCCTTTATTAGCGTATGCTGATCGGTAGTGCGGAATCGATATAATAGATAACGAGGCTCGCCTCGGGTTCGTTAATTAAATAATGTGCGATTGTATTTTGTTTTGTTTGGGTCAGGTTTGCAGGTTTGTTTTGATAGCTCATATTGAATTAAATTTGTGTAATATTATTTTTTATTCAAGGAATAACAAATGCTTATTCGTAGTACCACATAATATTAAAACTTATGTCAATAATACTTTTATTAATTTAAATGAAAATTATTTTAAATGTCAACTATTTTAATGTGATGCAGATCATTAATTTTATATTTTGTAACATCTTTATAATTAAAAATCTTCCATTAACATCCTATCGCTGGTTTGTAATAGCTGTTTCGGAGGATTTGGAGGCTTTAGGAAGTTTGAAAGGAGTTTTATAAGTTTGGTCGCTGAAAGGCGCTGTATGTGGGCCGCTTTAGATCGGTCATTCTGGAAATCCTTGGGAGAGACCTATGACCAGCAGAGGACGTTGTGCGTCTGAAATGATGATGATGATCCGTAGTAAGCTATTGATGATACTTCGAAGATCTTGGAGACCCATACTAGCGATTTTGCAAGTTAAGCTATACCGAGCGTGGTCCGCAATTGGATATGACCACAAGTGGCACAAAACTTCCTCGAGCTCCTTTGTGCTTCAGGAGGCACGTTTAGCCGTTGGTCCTGGCTGTCATTATTGTATGGCAGTCGTCAAGCTATGTCAGATGCCTTTAGGCAGCTTGAAAAATCTGACACCATTGTTGGTACTTTTACATACCTATACAAAAACAAAGTGATGTTAATTTGCTTCTTAAGCATATTTAGTCGAGACTTTTCACAAACAGATAGAACAAAAACGTATCTATTTATCTGTATTTCTCTTTACTATGTTAGTCAATCTTGGTGACAGAACTTTCAAACTTTCGGAAGCATCTGACACAGCTTTAGCAAGCCACCAATAATAATCAGGCATCAAACGTTTTACAAGCGTTCCAAAAGTACGGTGCAGCTCTACTAATACAACAAACGCATTTTTTTTTTACACAGATTGAGCTAGCTCTAAAGTAAGTTCGCGACTTGTGATATGGGATACTAACTCAACGATACTATATTTTCTAACAAAAACATTTAAAGATTAACATCCAAAGCCCAGGTCAATCTGAAATAGATAACTTTTCACCTTGACTTGATCGGGGATCGAACCCGGGTTCTCAGGTGTGACAGCGGGGCACGATAACTATTAGTCTAGTTCGTCAAACTTATTTCATATATACCTACATCTCCTAAAAAACCCTACATCTACTCACTAACAATAATTTTTGATCGAAACTACAAAACATCGAACTCCCGGTGAAACATACATCACAACAGTAATCTACAATGATGGATATCCCACATTAGATACTTCCGATCTCCTTGTTTTTTACGCAAGTGCGTTTTCTCACGGCCGCATAAAACTGTGGATTAATTGCATTATGCCGTGTTGGATCAGTATTATGTGACTGTAAGGGCTTGCACCCCCTTTAATTAGAGGATCTCGTTTATCATAGTAATGGTTGTGTGAATTATTGTACTAATTATTGTTATCGGCGTAGACAAGTGCTCGCTGTTTGAATAGATTGTTACATTTCCGTGTTTAATATGTCCAATGTTTGTCTAATATATAAGGTCTGACAAAATATACTGAAACTATGTTAAGGGTGATTTCAGTCCATGATATTGAACAACTTTCCCTAAGGAACATATATCGAAATATAAAAAATATTTTTCGGCCTCTCATACTAGTTGACCGATCAGCTGATCCGAGTTTGTATGGAAAGTCAAAAAATATTTTTAGATACATCGACATTTATTCCTGGGGAAAGTTGTTCAGTATGAGGGACTGAATTCACCATTAAAATAGTTTCAGTATGTTTTGTTAGATTTTCTATATACCTGAATAGCTGATGTTAGGCTTTCACGGGCACGATGACTATTATTCAAATGACGGGACTTACCGCGATTGACTTTATTTTATTAGAAAAAAAAATATCATTATCATAGACTGCAACAGCTCTCAAAACTTCGAGGTAAAAAAATACAATACAAAAGTCTATGTTAACCTAACAAGCAAAATACTCCTTATTCACAAACGTTATACTGCATTTATAGATTACTTATAGCGGTTTTGCCATTTACTATTTGCACTATTAGGTAATAGGATTAAAGAATGCATTTTATACTACAAGTAAAGTTTTTCATATTAATTTACTTATAAGCCCTTTAAAGTCTAAATATTGTGACCTTTATAAGTTCTTTACTTCTAAAAAAGTTAGAAGACTGAAGATTCTTCTGGATAGGTTTATCTGACTAATATACTACTCGAAACTCTTATAAAACCTAGGAAAAAGAGTAACTACACTTAAGCGTACCTACTGGCTTTCTATATATGTAGTCTAAATCCTCGTCTCTATGTAAAGTAACATAAACTAGTAACTGCAGCTACAAAAATATTTATGTTATATTTTAGTACCTGAAATACAGTAAAAATGAAGTTCTGGGACCTATGTCTATTCTGGGAGCACGGGAGTGGTTTTTTCAATAAAGAGATAACTAACGAATGAGATACCGAAAGCGCAGGGTATCTATGTAGATTCCCTGCGTTTCGGTATCTCGTCAGTATCTTTACTTTTACGTACGTAGGTACGAAGCTTTTCTCAAAGCGTTTCGTGGCATTTTTGAATTATAGATTCGGTCTGGATGCTGCTAGAAAGTTTAAACTCTTAGGATATGATGGTGTTAGAGTACTTAAGAACCCCTTACTCTAGACTTCTCCATACAAACGTAGTCTACGTTTAATTTTGAAACCACATGTTAGATTTTGGTAAAAATTGGTAATTTTAAAGCAATTGCAATTATCTAGGGTAATAACTGGTTTCCTACAGTTAAATTATGAACTGGAAAGAAAATATAACGATTTAGAAGTTTCCCATACTGATGGCCAAAAATGATATAACACACTATTTCTATTTCAAGTTCATATTTTTAGTGTCGAAAACCAGTTATTACCCTAGATAATTGCAATTTCTTGGAAATTAATTTTTTTTGCCGAAATCCGTTTGTATGGAAAATTGTATGTTGGTGTAGAGTAAGGGGACTCATAAACACGCCAAGTTTCAAACGTGTATTAGAATTGTCAGACCAGTCGCAATTCCCCTGGAAGTCGGACACTCCGTCCGTGGGGCGAGACATTTCACGAGCGGCTGCCCACTGACCTTTGCAGCTCCAGGGACCAAAATGCCATGTTTTTTTCCACGATACTCGATTAATTTGCCACGGTACGCTTGTCAAAATGTGATTTAATACTCGTAGGGTCGCTCGCTTTGACGGGTGATGCGTGAGGTCCGGTGCATTCGGCTTTGGATTGTTTTTGAATGTTGGTTCTGTGTATCTATCGGCATGTCGACTGTCGACTTGGACGACCTAAGGAAATCAAGGCGAATTTTGTTCGCGGTTTTATTAGTTTTCAAAAAAGAAAATGTATAAGCTCTATTTTTTGCAGTTAGCCATTCATTTAATTTTTTTTACAATTACTTCTTGAGATAAGTAGATTATTATTTTCATGCTGATTTCAGTCTGAGAGGTTCTGAGAAGTGAAAGAACTCGGAAAATAAAAACTTTATTCTTATTTGTTTTCATATTTCTAATTGGAATGCAGCGGTGCTTAATGTAAGTATCTAAGTAGCTATCAGAATTTATTTCATCCAATTATTGTTTAAATATCATGACAATGCTCGAGACAATATATTCATTGTTATTATCAACACCTGTACTGAAAATGTTTAAAAACATATATTTTTCTCGGCGCGTTTATTAACCTAGATTACTGACAAAATTTAAAATAATGGAAACTTGGATACTTATACTGTACCCGCATAACATTATTATTTTTGTAAGCGAAAAATACTAAAGTTAAAAAAGTGTATGTTTAAACTCACCATTTATCGCTCAACGATGACACTTTGAATCATTTTCGCAGCTGTTAATCATCCAAACACCCACATTCCCCGTCCTTTTAAAACACTTTACCAGCATTACTTGCGTTTTCGGTTACAAGTGGTATTATCTATCAATAACGCCCAAAAATGGAACCGCAATTTCCAATTTGGCCCGTCACTCCGGATTCCAATAGGAAGTGGGGATAAATGGAGTCACATTCCAATATGTCACCGAGCGGGACCATTCGGCTTTACGGCATTTCGGTATTTTGGCCTTTCGGTATTTGGCCGTTTCGGATATTCGGCGTGGGCACACATTTTGCAGTGCCCGCGCGCATACCTCGCAAGGTAATGAGATTCTGAATATTTGTGGACGTAGTCCGACGGTGACTAATTGGTTTTCTAGAAAGATATCTGATAGGCGGGAAGGAAAGTTTTACGCTGTCTTACATTAGAAATTACTAGTTAGTTGTAGAGTCCATACTGAAGAGGTCAAATGATTTCGAATTTCTACAGGTCATCATTATCATTTTATATATTTCAGTTGCATCACGTCGCTGGACGGACATAGGCCTCTCCCAAGGATTTCCAAAATGACCGATCTAGAGCGACTTGCATCAAGCACCTTCCAGCAACCTCGGTCACCTTGTGGGTGGGTGTGTTAATTTCTACAGATATTTTTTTAACTTTAGAATCTCATACTATTGGAGTTTTATATAAAAACAATGAACAACGTTTTTTAAAAAAATTGCAATAAGTAATCTACTTTGCAGGATATTTTTCTATTTAGCCTACAAAATTTTACACCGTGACACTGATTCCTTCCCTTAAGAAATGGCAGAATCGAAGCATCGAATATTTATTCAGTAATTAGGCCTTACGATTATTAGTCGGTATCGGAATCCATTGTGTGCTTGTGAGTGAGTAAATGTGTGTGTATGAATGATATAAATATATATTCCCCCAAGCTGTTCTGGAAGAAAAGAAAATACTTAGAATGTACCAGCTGCTTCTCTTCCCGCGCGGATCGTACAAGCCGATCGAGTGACTGGGCTAGAATGCTAATCATTAATAGGCGATGCGGCTAGTGAAAAGGAATCAAAATAGTGATGAGTTATCACCATATTGATTCCTTTTCACCTCCTCGCCCACCATCACGATAAAAATGGCCTTTGAGTCTTGCAACCCTGGGCTCTGTCTGCTTAGAGCCGAAAACCCAAAGTGCTCCGTTAGCCCCGTTAGGGATAAAAACGTGATAGTATGTATGTATGAATGTTATAAGCCCTCAAGGCAGTATACAAGTGCACACGTACCTAACATACGGGGTTCGCATCCAAAACAGAGACTAATAAATAAGCTGAAAGGGCCGTCGGGCGCATTAGGCAGTCTACACACGGGCGGCATGCGTGTCACGTCAATCCTTATTGCCTGTATAGCGCCAGTCGCGCTGATTTGAAATATTTCCACGGAACCACTTATTCGCACCTCACAAACAGGATCGTGAATACGTGGAAGGAGAGGTCTTGATCATTTGTTATGTATGGGGTCTTCATAATTTCTAATCTTATAAAAACACTCATAGCATTGAAGTGAGGTTTTAGCTCAGGAATACGACAATAATTCGGTCAAAAGTTTTACTCAGGAATACAATACCTATACAAATAATTCGGTCAAAATAAACTAATCATTTGTATTGAACTGGGTGTACGTACTAACATACGATAATACACCCGAGGGTTTAAGAAGGAAATTTTCTTTGCTCTATTTACACAATGGAAACTAAAGAGGAAGATTCGTTCGGGTACTGGGTAACTATACATTGTCCTTTTTTATTAAGTACAAATATTTTAAGGGGTGATTCAGTCCATCATATGGAACAACTTTTCCCAATAAATGTATATCGAAATACGAAAAGAAAATTTTCATTTTCCATAGTAATGATATCACGTGACTACTTCGATTTATATGAAAACCGAAAAAATATTTTTCGCATTTCGATATACATTTATTGGGAAAAGTTGTTCAAAATGATGGACTGAATCACCCCTTAAAATATTTGTACTTAATAAAAAAGGATATTGTATATACCTAGGTATAAATTTTAATTTTAATAGGCACCGAAATTAAATTAGTATGTACTACTTACTTACCTACCTATAAAAGACAGACCCACGACCATGACGGGATTGTCAATGGTTCAGAACATGAAGATCTAGATTGACTATAAATTAATTAGAAGTGGAAAAATATGTTAATCTCACCTTCTTCTCTTCTTTTTATTAAAGAGCTAAGCTCTTGTCTGTGGAGTAACCAATGTCAGCTACTCTCTCTGTCCAAAGTCAACTTTTTCATCCTTGTAGGTTGAAAGATTGATTTGATCTTTTAGTTGTTTTATAAAAGGGTGAATTGCCCTAGCAGAAAAAATACACGGCAATCCTGAGAACGGTAGTGCAATGTACTAGTTTATGATTTTTTAATTTTTTTCTTAGTAAAGTAAGTACTTCTCGACCTTGGCAAAAAAATCATTGAGAAATGGCCTTTATAACATTAAATAAAAAATGACAAAATGTCATTTTATCATCACGGTGGCCTGTCCTGAACCTAACTCCGCTCCTAAAATATCTTCCCCTGCAAATACATCCATTATTTGGATTAAAATTGATTTCAGTATTGTTAAATTATAATGTAGCCTATCAATTAAAACAATTATTGTTTGTTTATCTTCTTTCTGATACATTTGACAATCAGTCAACTTTTGTCCGGAAAAAAGTTATCATCTCAGAGGACAGTAAGTTTTAGTAGAATAATCTTGTCAACATTGCGTTGCTGCGCCCCCCCTGCCTTTCCTCACTTCGGATCCGTCCGTCTCAAGCTCGCGAAGTACACGCACCGGTCGCAACGTCATTGTGGGTTCCCACCAAAAAGTAAGTTTATCATTTCGGTGGTATGGGGACAAAAATGGTTTCATTTCGGTGGCCCTTATTACTCTTGCTAGGTTCTTTTAATTTATTTCAAAATTGTGTTTTAAATTCGCCCTAAGTACTGTTTTGTTTGAGTAGTGTTGAAATTTTATTAATGATTTTAATTCGGAGTTAAATGTAAAACTAACCTTTTTTATCATCTCGGTGTTATCATTTCAGTGGATTCGGTGGACTATAATACCGATAACAGTCCACGGGAATGAAATGTACCACTGAAATGATAAATCCATAAAGTTTTAGAGATCCTTGTGTCAAATATTAAATCATTTCAGTTTTGTGATGTACTTTTGCCTAGAGTGTAGGTCCTATATTGTGGATGTATTATAGGGGGGTTGTCATATTCACTTAATACTACTAGTGTAGAAGTAACACTAGCTGTTGCCCGCGACTTCATCCGCGTGAAATTCGAGTTAAATGTATTTTACATATAGGACAAATCATACAGAATGAGTTAGCCCCAAAGTACCAAAGTTCGAGACTTAAAAATGTGGTAATCAAACCTTACAAATATACAGAAAGGAACCCTAACTTCGCAGACGATTGTTCTTAGCTGTATCATTTCGGTGGACTAATTTCATTCCGGTGCACAGTCTTATCATTTCAGTGGTGAAATTATCATTTCGGTGGACATTTTTTTCATTTCGGTGGACATTTTTTTCATTTCGGTGGACACTTTTCATTTCAGTGGATTCACAAAAATTCAACCTTAAATATTTCAGTAAATTTTGATGATATTTGATGCCCACTCCCGCACATGTTACACATAAGGCTAAAATTTTATTTGTTACTCAATATATATAGATAGCATTGTTATAAAAAAATCCCACCGAAATGACAATTAAAAATCTCTTGTTGAAATTCACCTAAAACTATCTCTAGGTATATTAAAATTTGATTACAAAACAAACAAGGATATTGCTTCTGAGCACAAAATAGTTTTTGGGGATTTTTCGACATATTTGTCGAGGTAGGAGGACTCCCCAGATGAGATTTGGTGATACTGCTTGAACCCCTCCTCCCTGATTACCTTACGTAATTAATAGACATCCACTTGACTAGATCTACCAAGTGAGGTGCATGAATAGGAGCCTCCTCGCGGTTGATTGTTTCCCTAGAAGCAGATAGACATGGTAACGCAGTATTTAGGCTGACAACTCCTGTCACTTTATATTACTTTATATTATAATAACCGAAGACTTTAAGTGTACGATTTGCGGATCATATAGACACTTCTAGTATCAAAGATGGCAGTCGCAGTACCCGCGACATCCGCGAAGGATCTCAGGGCGAGAGGGTAATCGTTCCATAGCCGAGTTTTGTGCCTCATTGTGCCACGCCACGCCACGTATTCCCGTCGCGTGCCGTTCTAAAGCCACTGTTATACGATCAATTCTTCCACTGTGCCACTCTTAACGTGAATGGCTGTCGTGTTAAATCGTAACGTTAATTTGAGTATCGGCTGCGCGTGACGGGTAAATGCGACAAGTATATTTCATGCGAATGATAGATTTGTAATAGAAATATTATATGGTAATGCCAGAGAGGGTAGAGGAGACGATGGTATATTATGCAAAACATGTAATATTTAGAGTCCCCGCTATGATGCCAGAGTAGAAGATTCAGGTATGCGAGCCTAATATGAATCAGTGAAAGCAACGCACAGTCACAGAATAAGTACTCACGTACAGAAGTCTTACACCGCGAAGGAATCCAAAGAAATATCTACCCAATGTCGTTACAAAATGGTTTCGTTTAGATACCTAGAAGTGCATTGCAAGCCAATTTCATTCTAATTACTGTAGACATACTATTCATCTCACTGAATTCACCACTCTGGAGTGATCGCCGCGTGCAAAGCAATAATGTAGGTATATTTTCAATGGCACAGCGTCCTCACCACAGCTGGTACGGGACGAGGTCAATTCTCATTTGTTATAGCCAGGTCAGTATGCTAGTTGTACGGGTATTTTCAGCTATAGACAAGGTATTGAATGTGCCTTACATGAAAGGGTTTATTGGTGTATGAATAGCCATCAATCAGGTAAGGAAAGTCAAGGTACGAAAATGTTTTACAACACATACTTTGGGTATTTTCCATTGGCATGGGAGTGGACAGCCTTGGAATCAAGTAAGACAGCTGAACTAGGTGAAATGGGTACCAAAATAGTAGGTACCTATCCTTATCTGTATGGTGGAAATACCAACAATTGCAAAAAGCTTATGCGATAATCATCATCACCCAAAGTACACATATATGTTATATTGTCTTGTAGGGTGACCTAATGAATTCAAAATAAAAGAGACAATCGAGTGTCAACAACTTCAAGCAAGAGAGATAAAAGAAGGGTCTGTAAATCGTTTCACAGTTGTTTCATTACAAGATAAACCGTGGCGACGGCAGCAAACGATAATTATAAGATAAACGAAATTTGAGAAAAAACCTCGCATCTGCTTCGAACTGCGGGGAGCCGTTAGATGGCGCGAAAAATCTAGCGAACTGTCATCATTTTGATAGAAAAAATCGATTAAAATCTTGCGCAAGTTTCGGTGTCTTTTGTTGTGAGCAGCTGTGCGCGTGCGCGCACCTCACCTGTCCCACGTGGCCAAAGATAATAGACAATACAAAGGACGCCGAAATCTTGCATTGTGCGGACCACGTCGCGCATTGATTTAAGGAATATTTAGATACGCCATTGTGACATCGCAGTGTCTTGGACGTTACTGTACACCTGTCTTTTGTCCAAGATGTGTTACAAAAGGTTTATTGGTTAATGAATCATGGTTGTCTGAAGTTAAATTTTATGATTGCCACTGTGGCTGTCTGAATATTTGTTTTATTGCCGTGCCAAAACAGATGAAAGACTCGAAGGTTTAGCAAAGCTATAATTATAAAATAGATAGTTTTGAATGATCTTTGAAATTAATATCTATGCGGGATAGAAGTTTTGTAATTTTGCAGTTGCCAACATTTGCATCCTAATGTACTCACGAAACTAGGTTGTATCCTGCAGAATCATGGCGATCTTTCAGATTGGAAATTTGTAGTCATTTACAAGTGTTATTCTAGAAGTAACGAATAGTACACATCTTTGTCCTCAAGTCACTCATGTGCCAATTCCTAACTGCTTTGGCGTATGGCGCTTAGTGCCTCACTTAGGGAATGGGACATAGGACGGCCTTTGATTATATAGAGGACGGCATCAGACAAGGCTACGAGGTCGAGAGTTCTAACATATGATTTTTAGTTTTAAATTTGTGTTTTGTTTTGAACATAAAGTAAAAGTCAAAGTAAAAATAATTTATTTATCTTTGGATATTTGTCTCACTTGATAATTGTTAATTTTTCTTTTGATTTTATTTTTATAATAGGTATCTAGTTGTTGACGTCAGATCATTACAGCTAAGTTTATTGTCGTTTCCTAAGCGGCAACCAACTATACTGCAGCATTTTCTCCAAAAACGTCAACTTACAATTATTATAATGATATTAAAATAGATATAATATCAGTATAATAATTGTATTAATATAGATATGTGGACTGAGAATATATTGTTATGTCAGAATTATTAATTAAGTATGATATCGTATTTGGAATTAATGTAAATTTAGTACTTAAACATGTAGGTACAGAATGTACACTCAAATTATGACATTTGTGAGTGTAAAAATACAAACCTATAAGATATACAAATTAATTTTATAGAAGTCTATACGGCTGGTGTGTAGAATGGAGATTTAACTCACACTTAAAATCACGAACATCATACAAAATTAATTAAGGAGTTTAAGGTTTTAAGAGTTTTTATTAGGACTGGCCACACAACAAATTCCAAAAATTATTAAACCTCCTTGCACAAAATTCGACAATTGCACGCATTCTCAAAACTCATTCATAGATCACGCACTGTAACAATGGCTCTTTACCTGTTTATGAACTGGACTGTGATTTATAGACTACGCGTAAAAATAAAGTAAACATAGACCTTATTCCTATTTAATAGAGGTTCAATTACATAGTTGGTAAATGTTTTTAGTCGTGCAATGTCTTCGATTGATTTTCGATCGTTTCTTAAACGTTTACTGCAGGTTGTAACTCATGTTGTCTGGTTGAACATGTTTATGATAGAATACTGATTAGTCGAATTAGGAATTTATATTTGTATTTATTTTATCTAAATAGTGTAGTTTGATGACAGAAAGGCAAATCATGTTTCCGTTTATAAAATATCTACACAGAGTTTATTACCCACGCCACGTTACTTACATGTAAATAGTTCTGCCACGCCGTCTCTTGTCGTGTATAACTCAATGTTATTTAACAAATTTTCAGCAGTTCTCAACACATACATACCTATAATAATGTATTTTTTTTCTTGAGATAACCTCGTCTTTATCCAGGACAGAGGGAGCCAGAGCTATATAGGAAGTCCACTACTGGTCTGGTAGACTTCACCCAAAATTCAAAACGACTCTTTCGAAGGTTTTCCAGTGTTTTCCTTTCTTAGCTTTCTACGAAATACAATATATTTTTTACATATCGAAAAACCAATTTAATATAGGAATTGTTTCCGAGTCTTCTTTAACATTTTTAGTATAATGGCCCCATATTAGTAAGTACCTTAACATATTGTAATTTAAAAAAAAAATTTTTTACCGGACTTGAAATTTAACGAGAGTAAATAAAATTTCGATTATGATATGCAGTATTTTTTTATATAAGTAGATTACACTTACACAAAGCATAAATAAAATTATGTGGGGACATCTAGTTTATGTAGATATGTAGTTAGGATCATAAGTTATGAGTTTACGGCGGTAGTTGTCCGCAATTCTAGAACTCGTAAAAGCGGCCGCCTACCTGCGCACTTACCTTACTACGCGGAAACGCACAATAGATTTTTTCTACAAATCCAAGTGAAGCGCAGTTTTTCGGCGCAAATTCCAAAAGGACACCTGGTCGGAAACGGGCCCCGGGGGTCCAACCCTGATTGATAGAGGTCCGTCGCAAACGCGATTTCGCAGCACAATGGAAGAAAATACGATCTGAATCCGACGCAGTCGGCGACGTCGAGTCTGTTTAAAACAATCAATGATTGAGTTTTGTGAATGGGTGAAACAAAAATCTTTTGTTGGCAAGTCTCTGTGGGCGGCAGTCAGGTGGAGCCTGGACTGTGACAGCAACAATGCTCCTGCGAGCACTTGTCTTTAACATCGCTTTTTTAGGCCATTGGATATGCTTTGTAAAATGGAGTGCACAAAAAATTAAGACTGGTCACACTTAAATAGATAAATTATTACAGTTGACGCTAAATAAAATGTGTTTTAGTATTTTAGGTACAAGCATATATTAGTTGAGAACTGGAGTTGAAATAAATTTTGGCTTAAAAGCTTATTAAATGTCGAAAATACTATGTAACGTTTAAGCCCTTAATTACAAGATGGCGTCGAGTGTGATATATGGGCTAGGGCTTAGAGATACAATACAAAATCAGGATTACAGTTGCTCATAAAATCTAGACGGAGCGATACTTAATCGCAAAACGCGGAGAATACAATAATTTGATTGATCTCTTAATGAATATGCAGATATGTTAAGTGACGCTTAGTCCCCGCCACGCAGTCCCAAAGGAGTGATTGCCGGCGCCTACCGACTGCGCCAGATTTTAATCTCAGATAAGTGCGAGCACAGCAGTTTACATAAATTCTAGAGTTAGCACCTTGTTAACAAACTGCACGTTTGATTATGAGATCGCTTGATAAGTGGATCGGGGTTTTGTTTCCAGCGCACCTAATATTTTTTCGCCTTTGGAGAATATCATATAGTTATTCCTACTGCGAAGTAGGTGGTGGGGGTAATATAATCTATCGCAGCACTCATGGTGGGCAAAAGTCGAAATTTCTGCCACAAAGTAAGTATAGTGTCATTGATTATACGCATTAATGCAGAAAAACTGACACTAACACTAGACTTCAAAAAAACGCTTTTGTATTTCAAAGTAAATCTTATTGAACATTTTTGTTAGAAAAAAGTGCCTGATTTGACTTTTTATCTACCGGATACGGGAGCGAGAGATACTATTTCTGTCAAAGAATGTATGGAGATTTTTGAAATGATTTTTGCATTACTTTTCAAACAAAAATAGGTTATTATAGTTTAAAGTCAATTCAAGTTTTAACACCAATTTGCTTTTAATCCAATGTTGCTTGGAATATTATATTGTAAGTGATACTCTGGCTGGGGCTTACAAAGACGGGTATTTATGATTTTACTTATGTCTAGCTGAAAACGATACTTGACTTATCAAATTTAGTACACGGGTTACTCACGTATAGAGTCAGCTACTGCCGACATGTTTCGACCTCATCGAGGTCTTCATCAGGGCGAATGTGACGGGAGGCCCGCACACCGCACCGGCTCGCGACACACTGAATTTGATAATGATTGCATCTCACGTTAGTTTTAATCAAAAAAGAAAAGAAACTTGACTTATTAATTGACCGAGCGAGCGAAGCGAGTGAGGTCTCTAAAAACGAAACCAAAGCGCGTTCTAACTTTGGATACCGCCATCTAGGGGTTATTTAGGAAACTGAATTGCGAAAAATAATCGCGAGGTCTATGTTCGCGGCGAACTACTAGTTATTATTAGCGATACAAGAACATGTTTTTTATTATGTACTTAAATATTGAAGTACCATTAATTTCTTATTTTACAGCAAAATTACAAATGTAAATCTTGTATGTATAACAAAACACACTTTTGATAAAAAATCACTTTCTTTACATAATTTTACTGATCAGAAGCAGTTTCACAAGCCTTTTTTACACAAATTAGAGCAAAATACTGAAATTTTAAAAAACTTACATTATGATTTTATTATTTTGTCATAATATTTTTACAGTAAGCTCAACTCACAAAGTTTGCTCTATGTAGCGAACGCTAGGCGGCGCTGCATACTCTACAAAGCCAATACCTAACTTTCGATATCCACAGTTTATGATATTTAGTGACAAATATTAATTGTAAAAAAAATTACGGGCTTTAAAAACATAGTTCTCTTAAGTCAATTCAAACTATTGGTCCGCCGCGAACTTAGACCTCGCGAAAGTTATCGCAAAACAAACATACAAACTACTTACAAACATACAAAGTTTTTTCGCCCCAACTTAAATTGTAGCCCTCGCTCGTTTGGTAAAAAAGTAATAAGTGTTATAACAGCTACATTATACTTATGTGATAATAAATAAATATGCTCAATACTCAATATTTTATTGCAAACCATAAAGTAGGTACATAAGATGTTAACAATACAGTTTAAAATCATTTATGGACCCTGTCGGGCACAGCAATTTGGTTAGATAAAAGGAGGTCGCACTCAAACGTTAGTAAGTTATTTATTCCGGAACCTAATCACTTATGTTTTATGATAGAACAAATGCTTTTCATAAATTGTATATTTTTTACATCCGTAAAAAAGAGAAAATTAGCTTAAGAAATGTACACGATACAAGTACTTACTTTAAAATACGACACCAATAATTTCGATCATTTGGACTTCGGTCCAAAGTGTAAAGTTAAAAAACCAACACTTAATTTTGGAAAACTGCAGCCAAACAAGCTTTCGCAAACAAAGAAAAAAGCAGACTCGAAGAAATAATGAAATATCTCCATCCAACCCTTCTAATTAATAGCCATCAGTGTCTGCGGCACTCGGCGAGGTTTCAAGTTTTTTAATATGCTTCCTCACCTCCGTAAAACAGAAAGGGATAATTGCTTTTTTTCACTGGCAACTCCAAGTTTTCCCCTGGCGTAAATCTCGTACAATTAGGAAAGTTGGCAGTGTTTAATGTGACGATTTCGGTGCTTCAAACTTTATATCGTATTTTTTAGGCATTAACGAGTTTCTTTGGAGTTTTGAGGAGTTTAGTGTGTACAATGCTTGTTGTTACATTGTAGGTAGCTTTAAGAAACGGGATTAAGTACTTTGTTAAATTACTAATATAGTCATATAGCTACGTATCTACTATTATAGTTTCTAGGCATGATTGTGTACTTCTAAAAATTATAGAGGTACTTACATACTTACGTAATCATTACGTTCTTTACAGGCTCTATTTCTCGTGAAGTACTTACAATTACACACTCACACTATTTTATGATTCTAGCTTAAACGGCCAAGTGCGAGTTGGACTCCATAGTACGAAGGGTTCTGTACCTACCTATATAAAACTTACTCACGCTTGTTATATGGGAGCCCCACTTAAATATTTATTTTATTCTGTCTTAAGTATTTGTTGTTATAGCGAATATATAGTTACCTATATTATGTCAAACATTTTCATATTTTTCTTCGTTTATTTTTGTATTTTATTTTATAAATATAGTTTAAGTAAAAGTATTGTATTCAACGTTGTATAAGTACGACAAAATATGCTCAATGGCGTATTCTTACGTACGACGATACTATGCTCGCTAACTCGCCTGCGCCACTCGCATTTTTGACCCTCCTTATAAAATACTATTTTCTTCACTGTCCTTATGTTGTTTCTTAACATTATAAAAAATCTCGTTAAATTGAGTTCACAACAATATTGTAAAGCAAACAGTATAAAGAAGGAAAAAGTTCAAACTTTTGTCTGTTAGTCCAGTCTGAGCGAATTAAACTGCTGGATGGCACGGAAAAAAGGTGTTTCAGACCTTCATTTCAAAGTGGGTATTACGGAAGGAATCTAATTAAGGCTATAAGGTCGAGTATCCCGTGTGCGGCATTGGCAATAACTGCTTGTAACGGATGAATGGAGAGATAAAAAGCGTAAGACGCGCACAATCCTTTTTGGCTGAAAATTGTATAGTTGGATTACGCGACCTGCGGGGTGGCAGGGTTGACAGTTGATGAAAAAGCTATTAGTTTTTAGGGTTCCGTACTCAAAGAGTGTTAGCGGGACCCTATTACTGAGATTCTGCTGTCTGTCAGTCTGTAACAGGGGGGTTACTCCATAAAATAATACTTAAGTCGTACGATAGTGACGTCCTATTTATATGACAAACCAAATTAGACATTATCATCATACATGAGGGCTCAATGTTTACTTGACACTAAAACGCGTATACGCAGTAACGTCCGTTTTGCGTACCGCTTTTGGAGTACCCCACAAGGCTCTATCTCTTGAACCGTAATATCTAGACACTTGAAGTTTTCACTTATTATGTATACCGGCCGCTATAATAACAAATACTAAAAATGAAATTTTTAAGACATTGTACGGAGGAACGGAACCCTTCATGTACGAGTTCCACTCGGAATGGACCCGTTATTATTGTTAATTTAAGTTACTTTTCCACAATGAAGGTAGGATGTTGTCATATTTTTATTTCAAAGACTGCCGAATTAATTAGGAAGTGCTGTATTTTGGGTAAATACATAATTTAAAAAGAACTATGTAAATATAAAACTGTACATAATACTATATAGGTTGCCTGGAATAAATTGCTTAGCTATAAGGCCGCCCTTTTGCGCATTCCTTAGTTTTTAAGATAATTATGTGCTGTATTTTATTATATGCAATAAAGAATATTGTATTGTATTGTACATTTATACGGTGGTTGATTTTGGTGGTTTAAGTAATATTTTTAGAGTATTATGTTACTGAAAAGTTACAGTGTGGTAGCCCTACAAAGTAAAAGTTAATATTGTAGGCCGTTCAGTGGCTGATTACTTGCACTATTGTGAAGATTAGATGCAATATGGATTACAGCGGTATCATAAATTGATTTTGTTCTTATTTTATGCTTAAATGTGAAATCCTATTAGAATTTTAACTTGTAGCTTTTTGTTATATATAATTAATAATGTCATCTAAGAATTTTCATACAGCACGACCAGATTTTATTTAAAATAAATAAGAGTTTTTCTCTTTTTATTATCACTTTTGTTTGACTTATAAGAATCTTATAAAGATGCTCATTTATTTTAATTTCTCATAAGGTCCACTCGCACCTCGAATTTAAAACTTTGATAGCATGCCTGCAGTGATATTGCACCGCACTAAGGAGTTTAATTTCAACCTAAAACTTCTTGCTCTAAATCAGTGTCAACTGGCTAAACAACATGAGATCAATAAATAGTCCGCAAGAAATCTATTTACAAACTAACAGTTCTTTCTGTTAAGTAACTGAGAACTATATAGATACTCGCTTATTCTAAATCAGTATCCACTGTGAAAACAATGTAAAATTAATAGAAATACAGAGTGCAGTAAACCTACTTACGCACTAACAGTCCTTTCTGATAAGTAACTGTGAACTAACAGGCGCAGTGGCATTGCACGCCACTTAAGTGGTAAATTCGAGGAAGCCATCATCCGAAACTCGTTGCAGTCGTGAAGTGGTCTGCTAACGAACACGCGTGTCAAAGCGAAACACTTCATTAGGTGAGCGACGCTCTAGCTCCTCTCCACCTCTCCCCCATTTCTCCCCCCTCTTCCACCTCCTTCCAGCCTCTATTTAGAGGGCGTCTTACTCGCTAATTAGACGAACGCCGACTCTCTTCTCATTAGTGGCGAAATTATGCAGTTTGCTAGAATTCGGGTTAAATGTAAGGTCGAGTCGACGCAAAAATGGAAAATATTCATCTGAGATAAATTTGTGATGTGTGATAAGGCAGTGTGCATGCTGCTTGAATGAGTTTTAGGAAAAGTTGGCTGCAGGGTCGCTAGTGCTGCTAAATTATGAGTTTTACTATGGAGAGTACGAGAGAGTAAGACATACATATATTAAATTACTTAGATTTGGGCTATATAGCCACAAACAAAATACTTATTCAGTAAAACAC
This sequence comes from Acrobasis consociella, assembly GCA_963555685.1. Lineage (NCBI taxonomy): Eukaryota > Metazoa > Arthropoda > Insecta > Lepidoptera > Pyralidae > Acrobasis > Acrobasis consociella. Next base: position 6,639,688 of record OY743106.1, read on the forward strand.
TTTTTAATTAGAATAAAAGCAATAAATTAAATCTAATATATATTAATACTAAACATAACACGAAGGCCAGGTTCCCAAGAAGCTGGCGGCATTTCTACGTTGTATTATAGTCAAGCTAAGTGGTTGAAATGCGCACCAGCTCTTTAAAATGTTTATATACAATTATTTCTGAGCTGGTTGAGAGCAGCTCAGGACCGAGATGGGTGGCGTCGAAGAAGAGAGCCCTATGCTCAGCAGTGGGCGAAAAAGGAGGGCCGCGATGAATAATATATGAACAATTATTTCTGTAGGTCAAACTGATATATCATTTTAGGTATTTCCAGCCATCATGTATGCTAAGTCTTATCAACTTCTAGCAAGAAAAAGTTGTTTGAAAAACCAACCTTGAAGTTTATAATTGTTCTAATAAAAATGAATATAGCATTACCCTAATTTTCAACTCGTCAAAAAAATTGAAAAGGCATTTTCATTTGCAGTTTTCTTTTTCGTCCTTAGGTTTCGTAAAATGTGGCCTTTAGCAATTTGGATTTAATATTTACAATCAATATACATTGCTCTCTATCGGAGGTAGTCTAGTAAGATTAAATAATGCGAATTTTGTCTTTTTTTCTTCTACACTTTATAGGTTTCTATTAGTAACTTTATATTAATTGCCTAATGTCAATTAGGCAATTGTATGTAATTAATAGAAGTCATAAAAGTGTAGCTAATTAAAAATCGGGTAAAAAGAAACTCGAAAAGTGTTTCTAAATAGCGAAAAATGAGACAATCGTCGAAAAATCAGCATATTTTGTAATGGAAGCGCCCTCTTGGGCCGGGCATTTATTTTCACCACATTTATTAATGAGTGGGGGAGGAAGAACGTATTATTTTAATTAGGAAAAAGCAGGCTCAGGGCTGAGGGGCGCTGGGCACTGAACAAGGTATAAATTGCCCTTGATTACTCAATGAGCACATATCGCATGTACTGTTGGTTGAAGTTTTGTTTGCATTTTTCGAATTCTTTTCGCAATTATTTACTCATTTGATTTTTTTTTTCGTGTCAACTAAGTAGAGCGTTATTTGTGGCATTTGCGTTCGAAAAAATTTTTCGTTTAAACTTTATTTAGTTTCGTATTCGTAAGACACATTTATGTAGAGACTTTCTTGCACCAAATAAGGTCGATATAAGCACGACAGATCTGCTAAAAGTTAATTTTTATGTTTTCATTTTTACGACTGTCTATGTTTAATCTTTTTTTTATAAGTATTGAACCAGAACATACTTTTTGGTCTCATTTCTTGATTTAATACCAAGACATTAAGGTGTTCCAACAGTGGACTATTTAGATCATTTAGATTATTTTTTGCTGAAATCACTTAGCTCGAAACTTAGTTTCTTTCAGTCTGGCCGACTTGAAAGTCATTTACAGGTTGTTAATTTAAAACTGGATGCTACCGAAACCTGTCCATTAGGCGCTAAATAAACACAAAGTAAGTTCGCGTTAGCAACCTCCGAACAAAGCGGAAGGCGGCTAAAACGCCGCGTCACACTCCAATCATTTACGAAATATCGACAACAATAACCATTGCCCCGGGCGCAGGACTTTAAAAAATGCCAGTTATTAATATTTGTTTTCTTTGTTAGGGACCACGTGTCCCCACACCTGAACTCTGCGAATGACATTGCCGAAAAAATTGCAAAAAATATCCGGCAAAAGAGCAGGCGCAAACAGACAACGGGCCGTTTGAATGATTGCTTCTCTGGAAGCGCGGCAAGTCCATTTTTCACAAGTGCCATTCAGCGCTTTCATGTTTCGTACTGTATTTTATATATTTTTATTTATCGACACCCCCACCCGCTCTCCACCAAATTGATATTCGTCGAATGCGAATTTACGGCGTCCAATTCCTCACTGTTTTATTCATTTAGTGATTTCGTGATGGTAAACACAGGTAGTTGTGTTTAATTTCGAAATGAATGTTTATTGCCGCGTTTCCGTTTCGTTTTCAATGATGGCGGTGGTTACGTCTGTCTGCAATTGTTTACGTATATAACCGAGTTTAATTTGCATAGTTGATCGTTCTGGGTATGAAAAAATAGGAGATTTTAATTTAATTTATTTGAATGTAACCAAAAAGTAAATTAAATAGGTACCTTAGTTCGAGCCAATCTTCGCCTATTTTATAAAAATAAAATTCAGCAAAAAAAGAAACTCAAACCCTACTCTTCCATTTTTATTGATCTATAGCTGCGTTCCGCGGTGTTACCTGCGCCTGAAGTAGCCTATCTGTTAATCCACCTTGGATTAATACATATGCTACTTTAGGCGCAGTCAGCAGTCAGCTTTCTGCGTACCAAATTTTATAAGAATTGAAGACGTACTAAAACACACACACATACACACTCACAAATTTTCGCCTTGATAATATTAGTATGGAGTGTGATGTGATAATTTCAAGAAATTTGAGGAGCTCGCATAAAAAAGAAAAATATGAGCTCACATCTCGCATACAAAAATCTCGTGTGTGTTTCTTAAGTCACGTTAAGTTGTTGATCCCGGCTGTCGTCATTGTATGGCAGTCGCCAAGCTACGTCTACGTCAAATACCTTAAGGCAGCTTGCACCAGTGTTGGAAATAAAATAAGTAAAAATTAAACAAACTAAAAATAAAATAAAAGTTTACATTTAATGTTAGTATATATTTTTAGTTTTAAAAGAAAAAAAATAACGTGTCACATGTGATAAGAGACACAAAGGTAAGACAAAGATAAAGATATATGGAAGAGGGCTTTGTCCAACATTGGACTTAAAGTGGGTAAATATGATGATGATCCTTACATATGTGATAAGATACGCAAAGGTAAGACAAAGATAAAGATATATGGAAGGGGGCTTTGTCCAACATTGGACTTAAAGTGGGTAAATATGATGATGATCCTTACATATGTGATAAGATACGCAAAGGTAAGACAAAGATAAAGATATATGGAAGAGGGCTTTGTCTAACATTGAACTTAAAAGTGGGTGAATATGATGATGATCCTTACATATGTGATAAGATACGCAAAGGTAAGACAAAGATAAAGATATATGGAAGAGGGCTTTGTCTAACATTGAACTTAAAAGTGGGTGAATATGATGATGATCCTTACATATGTGATAAGATACGCAAAGGTAAGACAAAGATAAAGATATATGGAAGAGGGCTTTGTCTAACATTGAACTTAAAAGTGGGTGAATATGATGATGATATGTAAAAGATGATCTTTAGCAGTTCATAATCAATTCAGCATATCCATAAGGCCGATCCGATGTCTAATGACGTAAAAAGTATGTCCCGCTGCGTAACACTGGCCGAGGACGATATATAGAGTAGCTGGCGTTAGGTACAGAAGAGAGAGCTCGAATGCTGCAATGTTACTCGCTGGTAGTTTGAGAAAGTTCTTGAGATGTACTTACTTTCAAATTTAGTCAATTATTGCTTATAAGCGTTTTAAAATGAGAAGGCTTATTATAGGACCGATGACTACCTTAAAGACAAAAAAGTCTGGCGTGAGCTTGATGCGGGTCCCTCTAAAAGTTTGTAATATAGGTACTCGAAAATGTCATAATTTGGTACATTTTGTACAAACTGAATCTACAACTTGACATTACTTTAAAATTTTGACATTCTAAAAATTAAATTTAAATTATGATATGACATAACAAACAAAACAATGTATTCTCTGTCCACATTAACTTTAAGTATTAATTAAATTGTGAATTGACGTCCTTGGAGAAAAGGTGCAGTGCAGTTTGTTACCGCTTCTTCTGCACTAGCGCTTTGGAAGCGGTAGTAAACTTAGCTGTAAGTAACTATTTGACGTCAACAATTGTGCAACAAAATAATGACGATTATTAAGAGATATTATAAATATCCTATGATAATAAAGATATATTTGATTTGATTTGATTGATTTGAAATAAATTCCTTTGTATTATTGGTCAATTGGACAACATTTGTGCTGGCAATGATCATCTCATGTACCTAATCTGATACCAATTGGATATGTGCTTGGATAACAATTTTATATGATTTAAAAGATTTCCTCTATATCTGATAAAACAACTACCAATCATGATGAGGTCATTCAAAAAAATTCTAGAGCCAAATGACGGGCATAGTTTCCGTAATTTAGTATTGTTGATCTTTGGCGACAATTTGCGACCGCTTAGAAGTGTGACACCGAAGCAGACATCCTCTTTTTATGAAACAGCGAAAATTGAAAAATTTCCAATACGATACGTTCATTTTTGGGCCTACGTAAAGACAACATCGTAGGCAGGCATAGTCTTTTTAATGTAGCGGAACTGATTTTTGTCGTCCGACCACAGACAAGCCAGGGCTCGTGAAAGCACATCGTCATCGGATTGGCAATTTGAATGCGACCGCTTAGCCGTGTGACGCCGAAGAAGATATCCTCTTTCTCTAACATAACCTTGAAAAATTGCCAACACGATACAGTCATTTATGATCTTCGTAGAGACAAACAACGTAGGCATAGTCTTTTCAATTTTGCAGAACTGATCTTTGGCGTTCGACCACAGACAAGCCAGGGGTCGTGAAAGCACGTCGTCATCGGATGGCAATTTGAATGCGACCGCTTAGCCGTGTGACGCCGATGACTGATGAGGGAAGGGTGAAATCGCCTGATCGCGGCTGTCACCCTGTATATCATTTTGCATGTCGCCAAATACCGCCTATCTTTTGAGGTGCTAAAATTGCGATACAGCTTATAGTGAGGTACGTTTTAGGGCTGCGTGTTAAGATGATGGATATATTATAGCACTATTTTTATAGGTATGTCGGTGTGAGTGTCTATCTATTTCTGCCTGAATTCCTTTTGATAGAGAGAAAAAACAAAAAACGCAGCGTGCTTACCGCTTTCTTTTTACCTAGAACTAGCTCATAATTTATTTGCTTCCTAACCAAAATTGAAGCACATCGTAAAGAATAAACTCTTGTATTCAGAAAAGTTAACAACTGTTTGCTAAACCTAAATGTTTTGTTACGTTCTACCATAAAAGAGGAAAAAGGTCAAAATATGTTTTTAACTAAAATCGGTTTAGCAAACGGTTGTTAAATTTTATGAATACGAGGGTAAGTAACTAAGTCCACAGGTGACTTTCCGAAGTCTGTGAAGATAAATCCAAAGTCCCAAATGTATCATTTATACACACCTTTTGAGGAGCTCAGTGGCCGCAGTGGTCACCAAAAGTGTCATAATTGTCGAGCTACTTCGTGCACGTAAAGCCGTTGGTCCCGGCCGTCATCATTGTATGACAGTCGTCAAGCTGCTTGAAAAATCTGACACCATTGTTGGCCACTTACACATACGAAAAAAGACCATACCTTTTATTTATCTACTTCCTAATCTCCAGTCGTCCGCACCCTCGCCGGCCAATTATTTCACCTAAACATCGATACGCATTGTGATGCTAACGGCGTCGCGTATGCAAATGTGTAGCCGCCCTAACCACGTCTTGGCTTCCGCAGTCCGCCATTGTTCCCGACGCTGTGATTATTTTTGTTGGCTCTTTTCAATGGGATATTGGTTTTTGACGAGGTAATTGAAACGTTTGAGAAGATAATAATGACGTTTAAGGGTCAGCTTTTGTGATTTTTATAATACTAATTTGGTGGATTGAATGGGCAATCGTGCATTTAGTGTACTGAAGATTGAATTGATTGAAAAGATTGGATTTTAGAATGACTAGTTAGACATACTTACTTGCTTACTAGAAATTAATTTTCTTTTAATATAATAAAAAGTTATTTACTTAGTCAAAACTAAAATGAATTGAAAAGCGGTCGATTTTTTTTTATTTTCTCATTTCAGGTTGTCATTTTAGGTTTAATGTCGGAGGGAGAGATCCACTTCGGGTCGCTGAGCCAGCGAAGTAAGTAAGTATGAGGTTTAATAGTATATTACGCAATTAGAGAATAAAGGACGGCCAGTTTGTAAATTCTAGTACGTCGTTCAATTGGCAATGAGTCTGCGACAATCGGCAGTGACTGCTTGCGGCAACACCATAGACATAGATTTTTTTTACTGCGTAAGATCTATGGGCAACACCAATTCGCATTTATACACGGCCGATTTGAAATTGGAAAACCTAATGTCAAAAGAAATAAATATTTTCTTATTTTTTTTCTGCTAAACTGTCAACCAGCCAGTTATTGAATTCGAGTGCGCCGTTGAATCGGCAATGAGTCGGCGACAATCGGCAGCGGCCGGCTGCGGCGACACCAATTCGCATTCATTCACGGCCGATTGGAGGCGGCTGTTGCTCCTATTCGCCTCGGTAATGTATTCGTAATTTGAATGTAAAGTCCAGTCTCCTAATGGTTTCATCGAAAACAATCCAGCCATGTTTTTATACTTAGGGTAGTTGGTGGTTAATAATGACGGTTTGCTAACATTGTATATTAGTCTATTTATATACCTATAAATATCTTATTTGATATTCATCCTCTTGATCGCAATGATCTGTGCGGGAGGTCAAGCTGGTGTTTTATAAGTTAATCATTATCATCATCAGGTCTATTTAGTCTCCACTGCAGGAGCACGACCCTCTTTGTACTACTAGAGCCATATTTGGTTAGAGTAGCCAGAGGATTTGGCCTACACACTCCACGCTTTTTCGACTTCGACGACTTGCAGACTGGTTTTACTCTGCCGGAAACCACACGGCGAAGTTAAATTTATTACTTCTGAATAAGTCGTAACACCTGATATTTCGCAGTGTACCATATATTACGAGTACCATGCGGATTATACCACCCACAGTCCACCATAGTTAGTAGGTTGGTACTCTATGAGTGTCAAAACACAAGGAAGTATTTATAACTGGTATGTGTACAAGGCTTCGTTTTAAACTCAAGTTAGTAGAAGCGGCGCCAACAGAGTAGTATTGGCATTCAGGCAATAAATAATAAAGTTATTTTAATGCTTGAATACCTATACTAGATATTAAAATAACTAATACTCGTAAAATGCCAACAAAGGCGTTAAGGCGAAAAACGGCCAATAACACCGTCAGCACGAAGCGATTTCCCCATTATGGCAGCTTATTATCTAACTAAATATTAACGTGAATTTTCGCTAAGGAAATAAATTAAAAACGCAACAACAAGCTTGTAACGAGCGGCGAACAAAGGGCCCCAATAAATCAAGGCAGGTGAGGCAGAGTGTTGTTTGTGCATTAAGGAGGCACGGTTTCCCGGCCTTTCTTGCCCTTTCTTCGTTTTAAAAAGCAGTCGACGCCCGATATTTTCGCGTAGTCATCGACAACACATAAATATTGGAAATGGGCCCCTTTTCTTGTCTCGGTCGAATAATTAATGCGGCATCGCTTCTCGCGTCGCAACCTGTTTTGTTGCCAAGAGTTATCGTATCGCCAAATTGGCTAGTGGCTGCGGCAAATTGTTCTAGCGAATTTTCAACGCTAAATTGAGCGGTTGAAGTATTCCACAATTTTCATGTAAATTGATAGCCCCATGCTCTGTTGTCTACCTATCATAGATTTGATCTAGGTCTTTACTTGCCGTCCCAGCCCTTATCATCTTTATTATAAAAAAGCCGACTAACTTTTTAATACTTGGTTTAAACCATTATCGGCCAGAAGCCTCCCGCAATATGCGATCTCTTTTGTTGCTGTCAACATCATTTGGGTGAATCAAGTTCTAAAACATGTGCGTTTTTTTAAAGACATGCTTTAGGGTCCCAGCAGACTTAACTCGTAAACGGATTGAAACCGAATCACCTTTCCGCCGTCCACCGGCCACGCCGTCTGCCAGGCGTCAACCTGACGTACGCACGTATGGATAGGCGACGCCGCGCTTACCGCTCGCCGACCGCTTTGGTCAGTCAGTTTCTCCCTTTGCATCGCTACTTTTTGTTTAGTGTATGGAGAGACGTAGGTAAGCGCATTGACGACGAGCCATAAGCGCGGCGCCCGGAAGTTGACCGACCCGCCAGTAAAATAAAAGCGGATTATGAGCTGGTCCCGAGGCGAAGCGGTCACGTCACGAATCCGAATAGTGTGCGCTGCAGTAGGGACACTCATAAAAAATAGGAAATTTCTGGAGTTGATACATTTACGTTCCGTTTACGAGTTTATAAGTCTGCTGTGACCTTTAAGGCATTACGCATTTCTTAAATGGTCGAGGGTAGATTTAGTTTACCATTGTTCATCCACTGCACAAATTGTAGGCAATTTGTATTGTTGCACAAGAAAGTCTTTAAATTTGAGACATCAAAAATCTCAAATATTACCTACTTAAAACCCAAAAAAGTTTGATTACTATATCAACCACAATTATAGTTGGAAATTTACGCAATATTATTTAATTTCATGGCGTATCACCAGTGTTAACGTGTATCAACGTAACATGAAAATGAAGAAAGTCGCCAATTTATAACAAACTGAGCTGAGTCCGAGAACATGGAATTAGGAAGACTGAAATAAATTGCGGCAAACTTTCAGAGATAAAACTATGACTTTCATTATGTAAACATTATTACAATTAAATCAACGAGTATGAAGAGACGTTTACATACTCGATGATTTTATGAATACGAGTACCTATTCTTTCTGATATTGTTCATACAAAGGCAACTTCCTTAAATTTTTTGGATACAGTCTATTCGTTCAATTGGCTGGAATGCCGTCGTCCTTTTTCAAAGGCGCCGCTTTTGTAGGGCGCCGAAGACATGCACAGAATTTCAAAAATGATCTAGGTATATGAGTATCTATAGATTAAATTCGCAAATAAAGACAATACGTAATAAAATTTGTAAATATCAACCACTTACTATCACATAAGTCTACAGATATGCCACCAGTGTTAACGTGTGCCAACATAACATGAAAGTAGAGAAAGTCGCAAACTTATAACAAACTAAGCAGAGCTCGCGTCCGAGAACATGGAACTAGGAAACTGACTGAAATAAGTTGCGAAAAACTTTCTGTGACAAAACTACTGGACCGGCTCCGTTTTGTATAAAACTGAGTACCTATTAGTGCCTACTTTATAACAAGGTACTTATAGATAAACATTTCACAACAGTTTTGGAAACATTGTATGCACTGTTTATTGTCAGATTTCTTAAAAATAAATATGAATATTTTTCTTCTCTAAAAATATACTTACATCTCAAGATATTGTTATTAAGAAAAAAAAAATCATACTTTTTTACAGTAGGTGGTAGGTATTAAGTAGGTCATTTACCAACTAGATGTAAGTGGTGATGCAGGTAGTTGTTTTCCTGAAACCAGTTAGTGTAAATAAGAAGTAGATAAAAATCCAGAATTTGGCACGTGGAGGACTAGCGTCGTGGCTCGTACCACGGTCTACGACATATGCTGACGGAGCCCGTTTTGGTGCATGCTTATCTAATTCATGTAGTTAAACAAATTGTAAAGTTGTTTAGAAGTATGTAGCCAAATAAAAAAAAAATTCTTTTCTTTCTTTCACGTCACGGCATGTATGCCGTAAAAAATATATTTCAAATTTTGCTATTTCAGAAAAACCCAATTTAAAAATACACATTAACATTCGCACAAAATACATATTCGTTGGCAAATAAAAGTTTATCTCAATTAATTCGGAAGCAACGGAAGCAGAAAAACAAAGCCGAAACAGGCACTCGTCGACAGTCGAACAAAAAATTTGCTTATCTCACACACGCAATTTGCGCCGGCAATTTTCGCCTCTTCCTCTCATTACCCGCGCTGATATATTTGCGTGTTTATTACTGCAATTACTTAGAGTAAATCTCACGTCCTTCCTCTACCCGCTACCCGCCGCCCCCCTCGACCCCCGGGAGGGTCGTGCCCTCCGACGCCATTTTACCCTCCTTCCGGCCGGCCCTGCCCTTAAGTCTTATGTACGTCGTAAGTTTCTTTGCGGACTTGGTAACCGGATTCAAATTGGGGCGAATTTAGTAGCAATTAATTATAGAAGCGAGGAAGTGTTCGTAGTACTCGACCCGTGATTTTGCAATTAATATATTGTGTATAATTTCATGATTTACTATTGTTGGGGTCGATGGTTCTCATCTTCTTAAAGTAAAAATAATAATAATTGTTTCTTACATAACGTTAAACTCTGGGTTTAGACAAGGTTTTTTGACTCCCTTGTGAGTACAACTTAAAAGATAAATCGAGATGTGCTAGTTCAATTGTTTTTTAAAAATATTTTGTCGTGTTGATGTTTGGGTAATTCCAGATTTTGTTTTTTTAAGATTTAGTCGCGATTAGCTGGAAAACCTCCGAGCCGAGTTATGAACAACTTCTTAGGATGTTTTTCAGACTTGTTCAAATCAGACCATAGATTTACTGATTTTTCATTGATAATGTTGAAGATACGTAGGTTACATTAACAAGTGCATAATGATATTTTTTTTATTTACGTGAATAAGTTTTGTTAGTTATTTCTGTTATCGAAATATTTTTTCGGTTATTCAGTTGATTTTTTGGTCATAATATAAATACTGCTATTTATCAAACTGATCATAATAATTTTTAGATTTTTACAACACTGATATTAACTGCTTTGGCTCTTTGTGGTGTTAAGATGTTTTAGTGTAATATTGTGTTTACGTATCTTATTAAAAAGTTAATTTTAGCTATTGAGATTTGTCTGTCTGTCTTTTTAATTAAAACGAAGCAATTCATCGGCGTGATTTTTTTGCTTGTATGTTGTTCCTAGATAATCATCTTGGAATTTCAGGAGGTATTAGACAATGGTAGTGGTTATAACTACTTTCTTTTTAATAACCATTTATGTTCCAATGCTAAGGATCTGAATAAAAGGGCTTCATTATTATTTTTTTATATTCCATTTCATTGTTAAGGAATAGCCTTTGTTACTATTAATAGACTAATATATTTGAAAGATGCTTTAAGTACTTAAAAAACAGTCCCTATGGTTCGTGGAAGCAGGAGTATTTTCCGAAGCATTGATCTACATATTTATGTAGTTAACGCAACTGGTGGATGATTTCACTTTTTTGAGTCAATAATTGTCACAAATACAGTGTCAAAATACTTAGAAATATATTACCTACCTCTCTGACAATATAACACCACCGCATTACTTTACATATGCCACACATTACTAATCCCATTTCACGCGAATTAATTTAATTTAAAGTCACCCAATCCCATAATTCCCGACATATACTTGGAGTTATATAACGCGGTGCAATATTAAATTGGCACATAGCTGTGTAAGGCAGTACCCTCGTCGACTTGGCTGTAATTAATTAACGAGCTTAGTTTAAAAGCAGGGCGTAAGACTTGGAGGGGCCGGGGGGGCATTCTTCGCCAAGAAAGGGGGGGAATGAAGAAATTTGGGGGAAAGTTTATCATATTTAGGCGCAAAATGGCGAATCCAGCGCTCGGGTGCCGCCGAAAGATTAATATCTGACTTTAACTCGCGCTATGAATTCTGCGAATAATGCTGATGTAACTCTGCTTTATGTGTGTTGATCGTGACCTTATTGTTGTTTTATTTTATTATCGCTGCGTCGGGTTGTCCTGTTGCTTTTGGTTAGTATGTCACTGTAGGTTGGGCTTTAACATGGACGTTACGACGTAGGCTATACAGTATGTAAAAAAATCTTGTCCGATCCGATAAAGGCAATGTTGGGTAGCTTGTGTAAGTTCTAATATCGGTTTCTACAAACCCTGAATTCACAAAAAATCTGCAGCTTCGTACATTTTGAAACGGTAGGTATTTAATTTTGTATGCCATAGTTTTTTTTTATATGCCCCTATGTGCAAGCTGACACATAAGTACAAATTCACGCTAGGTCCAGAGTTAGCAGGACACAATCATATATTTTCATTCCTGTTTATACACTATCACATTTTGTTCCTTAATAAGTAGTCAAGTCTCAAAGCATCCAAGGGCCATGAACTTCTTTTTCTTCAACATGGAACATCTTGATACCAACGTAAATATTCTTCAAATTTGAAGTCAGAGAGCTTCTTTGAAGAACTCCTCTTTTATCTAAAATTTGTGCAGAAATCATTCTGCACACGGTTGCCGCGAGGAAAACACTGTCGACATGAACGTTACATGTGTCGCAAATTGGGAACGTGTGGTAACATGTTACCGTATAACAGAACTCGCTCCATGAAAAAATGTTCAGGCATATTCTTCTTGTCGAGTCGAAATGTTGGTTCTAGACTATCTAGTTATAAAAATACACATACATGTTGTGTATTCATATTATGTACAGGTATAAACATTATATGAATACTTGTGACGACCCCTGTGGCGTAGTGGTTACCATGCTAGTCTAACACCCAGAGGCCCGGGTTCAATCCCTGGTCAGGGCAAGTTGGAAATGGAATTTTTAATTGTCCTGGGTCTTGGATGTTTATCTATGTATATATTTGTTGTAAAATATAGTATCGTCGAGTTAGTATTCCATAACATATCTCAAACCTAATTTGGGGCTAGCTCAATCTGTGTAATTTCTCCCTATACGTTTATTTATTAACTATTATATCAGGAAGTACAGGTACATATGTGCCTTTACATAGGTACCTGTACTTCCTGACATAAAGGAAGTATATTTTCTGCATTCTCAAAATAGGAACAAACTTGCCTCGAGGTACTTGTCGACATGAACGGTACATGTGTCGCAAACGCGGACGCGTGTTCCCAGCTTTACCGTGAAACGGAACACGATCTCTGAAAACTTTCAGGTGTGTACTTACTTCTGAAACAACATGTCTATTCTGTTTCTGACATATCTTATTATTAAATTGTAAAAAAGATATTGTCTAATATATTGTTATTAGTATCACGGGGCTTACCGCGATTAATATCGTTTTTTGCCAGATAATAAACAGTTATCGATGGTAAGTCCCGTAATACTAATGTGATTGTGACCGCGAAACTCTAAAATAATATATCATCTAATAAACTCATCTTCTGCAGCCTTGATCCTCTCACTGCTGGGAAAAGGTATCTCGACTCGCGATTTTTCTGATGTCGTCTACCCATCTCACTATTGGACGACCTACGCTGCGCTTACCATACATGGGTGGCCACCACTCTATTAATATTCTGCTCCAATGTCATCACCTAGTCTTGCAAGGTGTCTTGCCCAATTCCATTTAAGTTCCATCACTCGTTTTCCTATACTTTTAACTTTTGTTCTTTGCCAAATAACTGTGTTGTTAACTCGATCTTGAAGTTTGATGCTGAGTATGGCTCACTCCATGGTTCTCTGTTTTAACTTTTATTCGGTATTGACACAGTGTGTTTGAACAACTCATCCCATTTAACATGACAAAAAAACAATGAAGTACGTTAAGATACTGCTTGATTACGTTAAGATGCTGCTTACCGATGATGCGGCAGCATCATCGGTAAGCGGCCATGTTTCAGCACCATATGTCACATTGATTAAAAAGGCGGTTTTTAACATTGTGAGTCAAAAAAACTATTTGCACTTATTTTTTTTTAGATATTTCAACTGTACGACATACTTGTCATATTTATTATACACGACATATGTTTGTCATGTTAAATGGGATGACTTGTTCAAACACACGTTGTCAATCCTGCAAACTTTAGCATAACACTAACGAATACATAATTTAAACTTAGATAAAATCATTATTGTACTAAAAAAAAATTATATCAAAAAGATGTCAAAAGGTGGCTTCATCGCAACTGCAATCTTCTTCTAAGCAACCGAGGTATTTCTATGTTTAACGAATGTAAATGTACCCTCTATCAATGATTCCACCGCTTTAAATTGACCAGAAATAAATCCCGTGCCGTTTATCGCTTTACAACCAACGTAGGAAACTTTTTGTTTTTGTTCAAACATACCTATTTAGAACAACATGAAACTCGCGCCGCACGTGCAAAAATACCCCGGTTTCTGTGCAGAACAAAAAGAGTCGTGTATTAAATGAGTTTGCTTTTCAAACTCACATTACGTAGCTACGCGTGTACCGCCTGTTCTGTGGAATGTGTGAGGTCAATGCCCTTTCTGAAGATCTGAAATTTGTTTTTTTATATGAGGTAAGCAAAGCTTAGGGGTTAGTTTTAAAATAGAGAAAGTGAGAAAAACAAAAACATTTTTAAGTATTTAGGCCATGGCCTCTTTATTTTTAATTGTTAACACACTACTGCTTTTAATCATTTCTTGCGCTTTGTGTAAAAAGAGACGCAGTCAAAAAGAAAAATATAATATAACTACGATTAAAATATTTATTACGATTTAGATATTACTATTATTATATAAAATATAACGACTAGTAAAAGAAAAAACCCATTCGTCTATATATCTGTTTTTTTAAATTCTATAACTGAAGTCAACAAGCTGTTATGTTCTGTATAGTGTGTTATTTGATCATTGAACATATTTATCGCAAATGGTACGATCTTTTATACCTACATACAATATTACTACGTAATTCGCACATATTGTATAACAAAAAGCATCCAGCGATACATAATACAATAATGTAAAAATTGCATCATAACATCATAAACGATTCAAAAAATAAACACTGCAAGTCTACGGCGTAGCTCTCGGCTCGTAGCGCCGTAGGGCGTCTACGAAATATGAAAATCTGGAGGAATTACAGGCAGCGCCGCGGGCGGCGCGCCTACCGAGTTTTTTTAATTTTCACTCTTAATTGAGTGAGCAAATTATTTTTGTTAGTAAAAGTATTCTGAATTCTGGTACATAGACATACTTAATTGTAAGCGTTTGTCATTGTTGTGAAAATAAAGACCGCGTAAAGGGTAATTCAATGAACATGACAAATATTATTATTTGTTTATTATTAATTTTAAAATTAAAATTACTGATTAATTTTTTTTTAAATTAAATTGTTTAGGGATAAAAATTGTTGTACAAATGACCATCATAATAAGAAATAGATAGCAATGTCATTACAGACACTATTGCCCAGTGTGGTAAGTAATTAAAGATCTCCTTTGAAGAATTTTGAAAATTTGCAACAAAAAATTCACGATAATAGTTATAAGGGCAAGAATAAGAAATGATAAACATAGAACTAAGGGCGTTAAGACTAGAGTTCAAACGTAATCATATACTTAGTGCCTAATGTTATTCTTTCGACATGTGATACCTTGCGTTGATACCTAAAAGCAATTTAACCACCTTCAAAATTCATTTAGCGCACCAATAAACATAACCCTAAAACGGGAATTTTGACAGAAAATCCATTCTATAAAATGTTAATTTCCTCAGTAAGTTCGCAGACGAGAGGCAGTTTCATTAAAACTTGTGTGACGTGTCATTAAGCTCCGCATTCGTGGTAATTATTAATATTCAAATCATAATTCCAAGTTACGAAGCGAAAAAGCAAAGACGTGTTTAACTTATGAATAATTTGAAGTTGGGAAATTACTTGCAGCTTAATCTTGCGTAAGCACGCGTCTTGCGTCTCGCGTGTTACTTAGCTAGTACTTAGCGAAATGTGACCTACCTCAAATCATGTCTACCTATCGCCATATAAACATAATTATTCTCTTCCTTATCACTAGATGGCGTTTTATGGTAATAATTAGTAGTACTCTAATTAATGAATATGGCTCATATGAAATGCAATAAATATTTTTAAGCATATTCGACCCTACTTTTGTTGCTTTTTTGCTCGTGTGCTCGTGTTTCGTCTTGTGTGCTGCCATCTCTGTGTGCCTACCCGCAACTCTAGTTTTGCCTACTTACTTGCCCTCCAATAGTTTAATTTCATTTCCTAACAGATACCCAACGCTATACTTTGGGTATCTGTTACGTTAGTAATTATATTATCTTGACTAAAACATTGTATTCCTAAATCGTTATCTTTTTGGTGACCTCTGTGGCCTAGTGGTAATCATGCCACGCTGTCACACCGGAGGTCCCGGGTTCGATCCCCAGTCTTGTCAAGATTAAAAATTGTTATTGATTAAAAACTGATGTTTATCTATATATATGTACTTATGTATTTGGTATAAAACATAGTATCATTTGTGTTATTGTTGTATTATTAATTTTATAGATTTATTTATTAAACATTTTTTGATCCACAATTAAGAATTTGTAGATTAATTTGTGTTAAAAAGTTTTCTCAGATACATTTAATAAAACTTCGTATTTAGGAATCATTAGTCATTAGTTCATGTATCATGTCAAAGCAAATACGAAACGTAATAAGAAAATGCGAAATAAACAGAGTGACAATAAAACATCGTAATGCGGGCAGTGTGTGGACGACAAAAGATGAGAAAATGATTTCTAGAAATTTCATTAAAATTCCGCTTCGTCAAGTCCGAGGGCGGTCTTCAGGGTTGCCACTTCAAGTGCAATACCTAACTAAGTCAACTACTAAAAGTACTACTTATAATAAGTAATTAACGTAATGAAAAAGTATCCAACACCTCAAAGCGGGTATTTTTTTCTAAACGTCAAAACATATATTTTCTATCGGATTTGTATGAAATCACGACTAATGACGTCATAGTTTCTTAAAGTCAAATGGCAATCATTATAACCCGTAACCGAAAGCATGGATGAAGAGATTGATGAGTGTAGATGAAGCAAAAGAGGTTTGTCAGGATCGTAACAAGTGGAGGTCCATAGTCTCTGCATACCCCTGTGGGAAACCGGCGTGATATTATGTATGTATGTATCATCATCATCATCATTATATCAGCCACAGAAAGTCCACTGCTGAACATATGTCTCCCCCAAAGATTTCCAAAACGACCGATCAGAAGCGGCCTGCGTATAACAAATCTAAAATCAAGTTAAAAATGGATAAGTGACGTTATTTTGTGACTTTTTATTGTATTAACTAACCAAATAATTTATTTTTGACTTAGGAAGCTTTCTAATTATGTCTTTGGTAAAGCTTTGTTTTTTATTCCTGTGTATACATAAATCTTTACTGTACCCATCTATGAGTACTCATGTTATTACAATGAAATCTGTCGCATTCCAAAGCTACCGTCTTAACAAGCTTGCTAAAAGTGGGTTTAAACTGCGAAATGAATTTATCATGAATATTAAATCGAGCGGAACTAGTTGGCCGACTACATAACGTTAGTACACGCTCTAAATATTGATAACATCATCCTCATCATCAGATCTTTTTGTTCCCACTGTAGGAGCCCAACCCTGGCCAGGGCAACCAGAGGACTAGGCTATACTCTCTACGCTGGCCAGGCGCGTTGGAGAGGTCTCATTGCTGATTATAATGAGGTTTATAAGCTTTGATTTTCTTGTATTTCTGAAGCCGCCTTCTACGACATCCACGAGAGGGTTTGGAGTAGCCCTATACTACTCTGCCGAAAACCACATGGCAATATATACTGCTATCTATATATATAGAATGTATAACAGTTGCAAGATCTGCAAAAATGGTTCCGAAACACCTACAAAACATTTAACTGCCAACCCTAAAAAGCAAGAAGGGCCTGAGGTGTGGAAGGGGGGGATTTGTCGTGGCCCGGAAACGGCTGGGAATTCATTTGGGCGTAATAGGTTTCCTGCGCCCGCGTCCGCCCGTCCGGGCCCGTCCGGCACGCAACGGAAACGACGCGCTTGTACCGAGACATTTCAAAAATCTTGCTGTTCTCATTTTAAATATTAATTTCTAATTGGGTAGATGTCTGGCTGAAAATAAATTATTCGGTACAGTTCATAAAATAAACGTCACAAAATAGTATCCTTTTTCATTGATAATGTCAATTTACAACATGATTTTAGATTTATTATGGAAAATAACCGATATAAAAAACACTATTTGACTTAAAAAAAGTTGTTTAATTGTTTGTTAGGTATTTTTTTCTTTTATTGCTGGTACAGGAGGAAAAGTAGTATGTAGCTGCTTATCTCTTTCTATGTAGATAGATCGGCATTCGGCATGTCAAGGGAATGGAAGAGAATTGGAATCATGTTATACGTCTAGCAGCATATTTTGTCATTTTTCTCCTACATCATCGATTTTGATGATTTCTGTGGCGTAGTGGTCACCAGGCTAGTCCGCCGTTCGGAGGTTCCGGATTCAATCCTCGGTCACGGCAAGTTGGAAAATGGCCTATTTTAAAATTGTCCTGGGTCTTGGGTGTTTATCTTTATATGTATTTACTATAAAATATTGTATCACTGAGATAGTACCCCATAACACAAGTTTAAGCTTACTTTGGTGCTAGCTCAATTATTATAACTTATCCCAATATATTTTGTCTCTGTATAATATTATATATGATCTCGCTGAAAGTAGGTTTTGGTTTAGATGTCATGATTCTAGTCTTGTCTACCCTGTACGCTTCAAAAATGGAGTCACAATTTCTCATACAATTAGTTTGAGATATTATGACTCCATTTTGAACCCTATACAACGTATTTCTTTCTAGCAGGCTAAGTCGGCGCGCTGTGACGTCACACCGTCGCTCCGCCCGACACATCCTAGTAACATCAAACAAACTAAACAACAATATAAAAGGTAGGACTTAAACGTCAATGTAAAATAATCAGTAGACTTGCGCTATACAAAGCAGACGTATACTACGTATTGCTATTTAGCAGGCAGCGGGCGGCGCGGCCGTGACGTCACACCATTGTCCCGCCGCACACAAATCAAATCGTTTCCCTTTCAGCCGCATCAATCTTGCCCGCATGATTTATCGACTGCCTGAAATACGGCCAGCCTCTCATTTACCAACAGGTAAACACTGCAAACTGAATTTTCATACCAAGATAAATATAATTAATATTAAATTGAAAGTAGACGTCGTTGGAGAAAATGCTGCAGTACAGCTTGTTGCCGCTTCTTCCGTTTAATTTTTTTTTATATATTTGCTATAGTGCATGAAAAAATATATTTTCGTATTAAAAATCATATTGACTTCATCCTGTAAAAGATCTAGCTAATTAAATTATGAAATATCTAGTTATTAACTTTGAAATAATTAGGATGTTCTTAGCTAATTTTCTCAGAATAAACTTAAGAACATAATTTTTAAATCTTAAAAGTTACAGAAAAAAGAAAATTAGTTTATCATCAATAAATAGACGATGAACTAAATTTATTTTTCTAAAACTTTATACATAGATTCTTAAACGTTTACTACGATAAAGCAATACTCTAGGGCAGAAAGCTTTGCAGACATTTTTTCTAACCCGCGGTCTTGCGTTTCTACGGCGACAAAATATTATGTACTTACTTATCAAACAAATTCTCAAGTACCTTACTTAGTAAGTACATAGGACTTTCGCGCATCTAAATTGATTCTATGTGGCTCAAATTTTACGTTTCTTCCTGAGCCTTAGGGATGACGCCGTTGCCATGGCAACGGAGGGGAGCAGACAGGACGATATTGATATTTAAATACATATTTATGATAGCTACTTATGGGAGAGGAAATTGTTTTGTGGTGATGTGGATTCTGCCTAAATCGTCCTTATGTTTAGAATTTAATGAATTTCCGAACATGTTTATCATCATTTCAAAATGATAATATTTATTGCGTACCTTATGTTTTTTAAAAGATCATTCCGCCCGCGGTGAGTTTGTAATTTATAAATTCTGTACTTAATTTCCGTTGAGAAATTTATTCAGCAAACCCAAAACTCTACGAAATTATGAATTTCAAGTCATAAAGGAGCCCAATGATGGACGTTAATCGGAAAACTTCAAATGCAAGAAACCTATTTCCATATTTAATCCCACTCGACACTGGCAGGTGACAGAAAAATAAATAAAGCTTCTAATAAAGCGAATGAATCTACAGTTTGTAATTTGTTCTATATCGAGAGGGAATATCGAGTGAAAATATCGAATGAGTGGATACGGCGAGCGATTGGATAGAATCTTTTCAAGCGCTCAAATTGGTTTTCTTTTTCGACCACCGTCGCCGGGCGAGGCAGCGATTTTTTCCAGCCGCGTTTTGCTTTCACCCCGTTTTATGGGTCATGCGACTATGCTGCGACTATTTTTAATGGCCCGGGTTTTTCATTTTTCCCTGTGATAAATTGACTGTATCCTCACGATGGATGGCCATCTCTCGTGAAGTATTATCTGTTCGTTGTAAGTTCGGATGTTTTTCATGCTTTTGACAACAGTTATTAGTTTTATTTTATTCGTGCGTTTTAAATAAATACTCTGTTATTATTTTGTACAAAATAATTTCGGTTTTGACATTGCATATTTAAAATTCCTTTTTTACGATACCTAATAGTACATACATTAAATATATTGATAACATATTTTTAAATTTTATAAGTTGCGTTTGACTAACTTTTTTTCAATTAATTTCAGTTGACAAAATTTTGCAAGCAAGCAAATCATAGAATGCACATTTTTGTCATCTTAGAAGACTCAACAGCACGTATATCCCCGTAATCAGCCTCATGCATCTGCAATCCGTATGCGCCAGCGTCTCTTCCGATTTATTAGTTTAGCGAAGTGATTGGACCGGGAACCACTCGCCCGGCGACGTGCCCTGAAACTCTAGTAGGCGAGGCTGCGTTTAGTAAGCCTTGTACGAAAGGATTCTAATGTGATTTTAGAATTTTCGTATTTGAGTCAAGCATGTGAGTGCCAGTAGTTTAATTCGTATGAATTTTATTAGCGGCGTGATTTAACATTTTCGGCGAAACTCGAAATACAATTGGGTTACGTCTACAGTCGTATTTGTGTCGTGCAGTTTGTTAATGTTAAATGTATCAGTCTATAAATGAAAATAATTATTATGTATGTGTAAATAACATTGAGTTTAATTTTGCTAGCCTCATCACCTATGACATGAACATTAACATTTTTGCCTATTGCGTCAATCGGCTTTTACGATACTTATTTTTTTCCCAGACAACCATGGAAGAGTTTACTAAGACTTGGGCAATCAGTATCGCATAAATATCGTTATACATATGTTATTATATCTAAAAATTAATACGATTTTCAACCACCATTATCAGAGTGTATCAATGTAGAGCGCAAGTTTTGTCTCTAATTAATATAACCATACATTACATTACAAAAAGTGTGAAAAAGATAAAGATATAGCAAACTCACACAATGCCTCGTGGCCATTTAATTACACAACTCCTTAAAGTTAACCAGCCAATCGGGCGATGTCTCGGGGCTCGCATAAATATTTAATCCGCCGAAGAACCGCCGCCTAACTTGCGTCGCCGGAACTCGGAACAAACTTGCGAAGCGACAACTAACGTAAATTAATACCTGACATGAATTTGCCATAACACTGCAAAGTTTGCTGTATTCCAACTGGCCCCTTTTACTAGACTTCAATTGTATTTTATAGTAACAACGAAATATAGCTGTATTTTTGTTTAAAAGTAACCGATTTTAAGCTGACTTTAAAAAAGGAAGAGGTTCTCGATATGTCTGAATCTTTTACGTCTGTTTCATTTCGAAAAGGCCTGGACCAATTTGGGAAAATTTTATTTTGTTTCAAAAGGTAAACTTTTCAGGTGGCTCGAGGAAATTCATCTTGCAATTGCGATTTAGATATTACCGTTTAGTTGCGTATTTAGCTTTTGTGGGGCTGCCATTGGAATAGAAGTCGGTTTTTGTTTTGAATAATTATTGAAGTTACAAGTAATTAAATGTCACGCCTTTTGCTACACACCTAGTCTAATCTTAAGACAAAGATAAGATCTTCATCTCTTAACAAAACGATTCTTTTGCCAACGAAGAAGCAGGTCCCAGGAAAGTTCAATTGTGGAAATAAAGAAAAGAATGATATCTTTTTTAAGTCTTTTTATTTGATCATTGTTTTTACTAGGTAAGGAAGTAGCAAGGAGAGTAAACTCTCCCAAAGTTCGGAGTCTTGAGACAGTTGTACAAACGAGGTACAAATCCCACGGAAGAGGCTGCTCTAATGGCCGCATAAAGCAGCAGGCGGCCCCTCCTGCAGCCTATCAATTTGCAGGACAAGATGCTGAGATAGCGGGAGGCTACGTTGGGATCACAGATGTACTATCAGTTTCTATAGTAAAGATTAGAGAAAAACTTATTCATACTTTTTACAGTTGTATAAATATTTGTGCATTTTTTTACCTAAATATACATCTTAATCAATGAGAATTTTATTGATGGTAATTTTCTTTTATTAATTTTCTCCTATGATTAACTTGGTGGTGAAATACAATTTATTACCTAGACCTAAATCAATTCTTATTTTTATTGTGCGTAGGTAGTATTCGGCAGGGTATTAAATATCAATATTTGGACTAAATACATCTTATTTACACGCATTACTAGTGCTTTTAAGCTCAAGTTAGGGCTCTACAGACAAGTGACACAGTATGCCCGCGACACTTGCTGTCGACGATAGGCGACGTTTGGCGATCGTCGACGGCAAGTGTCGCGGGCATCTGTCGCTTGTCTGTAAAAGCTCGCTCTTACAGACAAGCGACTGTATGCCCGCGATACATGGGGCGGGGTAGCCCGGGCGTTGTCCGCACTTTCGCATAAATATTACTCGAGCTCCTACGTGTTCCGGAAGGCACGTTAAGCCGTTGGTCTCGGCGGTTATTATTGTATGGCAGTCGTCAAGCTATGGCAAAAGTATTAAAAACCAATTCTCAAGAAAGTAGTTTTTTTTATTACTCCGCAAACGGTAGACATAGCGTGGCCACACAAAAGAAGATAAATTCTACCCACTCAGCGCACGTAAGACGAAGGGATAAGCTCCGACAACAGGGGTTATTAGCTAAATAAATTTGCTCACCCAATATGCTCGGTAACTCGATTTAATGGCGCTGGAATAGATTCATTCAATTATGAGGAATTTTTAGTGCGCCCGGTCGGCGTAACTTTGTTTTAGGGTGGGGGAGATACTTTCTCACGAATCCGTATGTTTATTGATTTATTATCTTTTTTGCTCTCATGTGTACGATTTATTTGCGGGGGAATGGACGCGTTAAAGTGTTGGATGTGATTCATGCGGAAATATAAAGTTACGTTTTTTTTTAAAATTTTGCAAAAGACTTTCTTGACCTGTATACTGTATAGGCAACATATATTTAGCTATATATCTCTTATCGCTCTATTATGTATAATTAAAAAGTTAAACATACATTTTCGAAAGTTAAAACCATCCAGATAGAACAAAAAAAGAAGAGTTGTTTATGAGCCTTGCTTATTAAAGATAATAAAGCAAATTTAACACTTTCTTGTCTATTTTACAAAATTAAGAAATATTTGACTTAATTATGTCATGGTATTATGTCATGTATGTATTTAATTATGTCACTAGATGGCATTTTGTTTTCTTTTTAAACAACTTACTAGTAAAACTATTGTCATAGGTGTCTAAATTATAAAGAAATGTTTGGCATGGCAAGGTCAGTTGATTGTCGTTAATACCTAGGTATATTATTAAAAGCCCATTTACCCCAAATCCGTATCACAACCCGCCGTCAACCCAACAAATCTACGACACACATCGCCGACATCTCGCGTCCTAAATTTGACGCGAATTTATGTGTAAACGTCGTCGGCCAGGGCCATTAGTGCTGCTAATGCTCCCATTACCGGGGCGCCCCCCACGGCATCTGCCGCTTGTTTTAGGTAATTTATGGTCGGCGTCGACAGCCCTAGGAAGGTGAGACAATTGGACTATGTGTACTGGATATGGCTCGAGAACTTCAGACTAAGAAAGTTTGCTTCAGGGTTGAGCTACATCTTGTCTGTCTACGGCCTGTGCTAAAGTGTTCCGTCGTTCTCTCTCGCTCTAGCTAATGACGGTTCTATGCTTTTATCCTTTTTTGAGCGACAAAAAAGGATAAAAGCATAGAAAAGTGCTGTTCCGTGCTGCAAGTTGTAGCCCAATCATATTTCGATCCTTCTTTAGCTGTCCCCCAATGGCAACTGCCGCTTGTTTTAGATAATTTACAAACAGATTTACAGTCTACACTAAAATATATGCAATTTAGAGATTTGCAAACCAACTAATAAATACAATAAATACTTTCTATTTGCCTTGCATTATCTCTTTTTATTTGGGGTCGACACTCCTCGTCATTCTTCGCCAAGCTCTTTGGTTTTGGGCAGCATAGCGTATAATATGACAAAAATAATATATAATATGACAAAAATAATATATAATATGACAAAAATAAATACATTATCCCATTTTAAGGAACTTAAAGAAGAAACAACTGTATAAGTGTACTTACATTACTCTCTATATACAGAAGCAGTCGCTTTATTCCCAGTGGTTGCGTGCGATTTTCCATAATGATTGGCCATACTGGTCAAAAAGTAAAAAATCAATAATTTATCTTTGGATATTTCTATCACTTTTTTAAAATCATTTATTCATTATTCGTTAGGCAATAAAGGCAGATTGGAATGATACCGAATCACGAAAACTTTGCAACTTGATAATTGCCAATTTTTCTTTCGATTTTTAGGTGTTTGTTGACGTCATATTGTTTACAGTTAATAGTAATAATGTCTTGCCACTTCCAGCCGTTCTATGTCTGGATTCAGAAGTCTCCGCACTAGGTGGCATTCCTCGTTGAGCTCTGCGTGTGAAATATGGCGGGATCCGAATATCGAGCAGTGTGAACTTAGTGGATGCTTGCGCGTTCCAGAGGTATTTGGGTTGTCGGCGGAAGTGGAATAGTTTGTTGTTCTAGTACCTACTTAACATATTTATACTTATATACATACATACATTCTTAGATAAGATTTCAAACTTTTCATCAATGGCAATATTTAGATATTTAGGAGGACCTAATACATACTATCACGTCTTTGTCCCAAATGGGGCAGAGCATTTTGTATCTCAATCTCAAAACCTCTTTTAGAATGATGGTGACGAGGTAGACGCTTGAAATATTTACAGAATATTTAGTTTTATATTCACTTTAAAAATAAATAATAAAAATAAAATAAAATAAATATTTAACCGGGCCTCCCATACAAACGTGATTTTTTATAAGTACATAATTGTACGGAACACTTCGTGCGCGAGTCCGACTCGCACTTTGTTGGTTATTTATTTCCTTTTGCAGCTTAAAAATCTGACACATACTGGCCAGTCACAAATATCTACGAAAAAAAAAACATATTCATTTACTACATCTTTGTTTGACATAATAGTCAAGTTATAATCCACAATATCTTACCCTCTTGTTACGAACATCTCAGTGGCCAGTTAAGGCTCCTACTCTGAAACATTTTATTTTTCAATTACAATTGTTAACGGCATAATCAGGAGATATCGCACACAATCGCGCCAGGGCCGGCTAATCCAGATTTATTCGACCAGGGTCGGATTAAGGTGGCGTGAATTACACATTTATAGGCCATAAAGAGTGATCCGGTGGCGTGGTGTACCTGTCGTGTTTAGGAGTAGTTATGCAGTTTGGTGCTATACAGGCTGATGTAGCTTTAGCAAGGTTTGATTTTTACCTTTTTTTACCTTTACCTTTTACTACACATTATATACAATTTATTAAGTTGTGAGATTTTAGTTGAACTTAAATGTACCTACGTATATCAATACTAACTTACCGGTAAGGTTATCGTTAAAATATCTTTTTGCCACATTTTTGTACCGCGTGGAACTATTAAATACCTTTTGGTAAGTATAAGAGTAAGTAGGTTACTTAACACTGCATGTATTTTCTTTTGTCTCATTAAAATTACGGGCATCAAAAGACATATTATGAGTTGTAAATTTATATTTAAGTTTCCAGTTTAGATATTTCTTTTATGAAATAATGATAATAATAATAATTGTGATCAAATATGAAAGAATCTAGGACAAGTTTTTAGTACCTATACATTATAGTAGTAGTATAGCACCTACATAATATTTATCGATATGCCTAGTCAACGTCTCAAGCCGAGCACCCTGTATTCCCAGGCGACGGTAGTTAGCGGTGGCGTGCGCGTCTTGTTGCGCGCGAGTTATGATCGCCCACGCGCCGCGGGCGCCTCGCTGTGCCTCGCGCCCGAGCCTGACAGCAAGGCCCCTTTAGCAAACCGTACACAGTTTTAAACGATAATCCACCTCGCAATTGAAAATATTCGTGGTTTTAACGGCGACTTGTAAATATTGTAAATATATTATTGCTAACTTTTTATTTAACGAAGATTCGACTGGAAGCTGAGAATTTTTATTGCTCTGCTGCGTACCGAGTTCAGAATTTTTTTCACCTACTCTGCTGCATTCTGACTTTCTGAGGTGTACTAGTATTTTTTGGAGATGGGTCCAGAAAACGAACATTTATGTCCAGCTTATAATATTGAACTATGTTTTCCCTACGCTTCTGTTGTAGTTGAAGGAAAATTGGCATTTTAATAGCCGTATCGTGTCACAACCTTATCCTTTCAATCTGCTCAGAATCCCAGGCACAATAGTAAAACAATGCATTTAGGCCGGGAGCCGGCATCCACAACCAAAGAGAATGTGTGTTTAAAAAGTTAGCGTTTCGATAGGCATGCAAAATATAGTCCGCTTTGCTCATAGGCGTGCCCTGCCACTGAAAATGAATGGCCATTTCATTCATAAGCACGTGACGTAGGTCGTGTCCTTCCTGGTTTGCAGTGTACATTGTAAAATTATGTTAATATTTTACGGAATCCTAATTTATATGTAACAAAACTGTACCAACTAAATTAGGAATTAAGTAGTTCTCTTCGTTGGATAAAATACAGCATTGCAATTTGTTGACTGCACGGAAGTAAAGTAAGTTAACGACCTTTTTTTCAAAATTTATATCATACTAGAGTTCGCTCTAAACTGTGAACTCGCAGACCCTATATCTCGGCAACCCCTTGATCGATTTGGCTCATGTTTGAACTTAATAATTCTACCTTCACACCTACTAAATTTCATAAAGCCCCTATCAAAATTACTCAAGTTATCGTTTAACAAACATGCATACATATGGATATATATGTACATAGGATAACTTTACTCTATCGATTTCGTTGAACGATTATATATTGATTATAGAATTTTATTACTTAAATAAAGAGTTCACAATTCGAATTTGACTATCTTTTCGTAGGAGAAAATATTTTTGACCTAGTACTCTTTTGTACAGCGAATTTAATGGCTAAATTTAAAGAAGCTGCTATTCACTGGCTCCCGGTATACTTGCTGTTTATGCGATCGTAAACATTTCGGAGTTCGAGAGCTCAGCGAATTTATATGTCTTATATACTTAGGTACCTTTATTGGCATTTATTTGAACCATTCTAGATAGGCAACGAGCGAAGTAGATAGAAATCAGTTTGGTAAGTGTCACTGATGTTAATAGCAACGGTAACACTTACCGTCAGATGCACCGATTTCAAACTATTCACCTCGAATTTTCCGTCTTTTAAAATATTAAAAAGCCACAAAAAACTGATACTTACGAAATGATACTAAACAACGTTCTCATGAAAATGAAAATTTTGGCCTCCTGTACTTGTTTATACAACTTGTACATACAGCTTGTTTAGTTGATATATTATAATGTAAAGCGTAAAAAAACCTAACGCTGATTACATATTTATTGGGGAAAGTTATTCAGTATCATAGAAAATAGCAGCTGTATTTGCAGCCATATATTTGTGCATTTGTATATTTGTCACAGCAAATAAATTAGAAGCCAACTGTAAATTCGTTATAAATCAGTCGCGATTGCTATTAAAAAATTTAATAACGACCCCACTATAAATAACCTTTCTACGGAATCTGGTTTGCAAATACACCGCAGAAAGTGGGGCTAAAACGCACTCGGATGTGCCAAGTAGCCCCGTTTTAGCTTAGGCTCATTTTGTAGGGATTCCGTAAGTGGTGCATGACAAGTACTTCTATTAGTACCCAAGAATTTATGACATCTTTACTGCAAAGTGGTTACAAGTCGGTAGGATTTACTTTCGCGTACAAAATACATTGGCACAAGATTTTAATGTACGGCTTTTAGGGTTATCATGTTCGGTTTTAGTGTTTGCAGTACGTTCGTTTTCTACACTGAACAAATGCAGTAGTTTGGATTGACGAATCTGACACAAACAGGTCGACATTCAAAGGTCTACTTATACAAGGTCTAACAAAATATACTGTAACTATTTTAAGGGTGAATTCAGTCTGTGGTAGTGAATAACTTTACCCAAGAAACATATATCGAGATATGAAATAGAATTTTTGGCTTTTCGTACTAACTCGTTTCAGCTGATCAGACAACTTGTATGGGAGGCCAAAAATTACTTTTCATATTTCGATACGTGTTCCTTGGGGAAAGTAGTTCAGTCTCATGTACTAAATTCGGCCTTAAAATAGTTTCAGTATATTTTATAAGATCTTATATAAGTAGGCCTAAGACGTAGTCTATAAGAGTTTAATATCCATCCCGATTCAAGTTTTGTGTAATCGCAGTCTAGTATGACATTAAAGAAGTAAACAACGTGCTGTATACATAACAATAATTTAAAGGAAGCAATTATGTCTTATCGTCCGATTTGTACATTGAAAGCTGACATCACTGAGCATTCAGCCTCCGATCCGAAGATCACCATTATTTCCGAGTAAACGCGAGGCATAAAGAACATCCTTAAGTGAATCTTATTTCCATATCGCCGCGACATCCGTGGGAGGGGGAAGCGGCTGGCAATGAGGGAAAATAAAGAAGTAAAAATGACAAGACGTTATTTGCATCCCGCTAATGGCTGCCGCTGCCGTAATGCGGGGGTAGATGAACAAATATTGCTTTAACCAGTCGCGCAATTTATTCTAAACTCCAGCCATTCGCCATTCCAACGCCACAAGTCGAGGGACTCGAACGGTGGCATTTGGATTTTTAAGTGATTCGCAAATCATTCCGCTTAATCGAATGACCTTATTTGTTCGACATTTTTTCCTTATTTTCATGCAAATGTTTGCACTGATTTACTTGTTTACTGATTGTTTGTAAAATCTTCTTATTGTTTCAAAAAGGGCAACTTTAACAGCTCTATCATTGGTTACGATTAAGCCCTCTAATGTTTAGATATTTTTGCTCGTCGTGTACGATACGTATGTAATATGAGTTGAAGCTATTAATAGCGATAAGTAAAAAGCAAAGTATATCTATGGTTGTAACATTCGCAGCTATGTCGTGAAAAACACTCAAAGCTCTTATCGTGAGGGGAGGGAGAGGTCACGAAAATGCCCTTATCTAAATAGCGTGACCGCGCGGTGCCCTCGCCTCACCTGCCGACTTTATGCCTTTCCCGGGAAGCCTGCATCGCATACAAACGACGTCGGTCCCCGTCTCCGTCCATCCAAAACTCGTAAACTTTGCGATGTAAACATAAATGTTGTTTAAGTATATAAAAAGAAGCCGTTGCATTTTCCTTCGAATTACGAAAAATGCAAATTAAAATAACTCTCAAATCCCAACTCAACCGTGTCGGAGCTTAATCCGCGAAGTGACAACGGCATTCTGACGAGGCGCCGGAGCTGGGAATTATTAAAACGAACGCCAACTTTTTCACTAAGCCCGTCGCAAAGCCGTTTCAATTGCGCTGCGCTGAAGATAATTCCGACTGACGTCATCTTTTTTCAAATTCTCAACTCGGCTACGTTCAGTGTGCAGCAATTATAACATTTCCACGGACTAGGAAAACAGAAACACGTGGGAGAGAGCGCGTCGAATTGCACCGTTCGTAATTTAAATTTAGATGGAAATTTAATGATGCATTCACAAAGGGCGCTCGTAAAGTCGGTTGCGAGATATTTTTTACGAGGATTCGCGAACTATTGCGCGCTTAACGACTCCGAAGCAAGATCGCCCTCGCTTTAATGAGCGCCCGATAAACGTGTTAACTGCCGCGACCTTATTTTTATGCGAATGTAAAATTGCTGAAAAATGGATTCATTACTCTGATTGCGAGCGTTTTGTGTAAACTTTCCTAACTGGGAGAATACGAACGTAGAATGCTGCTGCTTCTCTTCTCTCGCAGATCGAACTGAAACCTGTCAAAATTTTATTCCATTTTTAGGGTTCCGTACCTCAAAAGGAAAAAACGGAACCCTTATAGGATCACTTTGTTGTCCGTCTGTCCGTCCGTCCGTCCGTCTGTCAAGACCCTTTTTCTCAGGAACGCGTGGAGGTATGAAGCTGAAATTTATATCAATTACTCAGGTCTACTGTCCCTTGAAGCTGTGAAAAAATCAAACTTCTAAGCCAACGCAATCAAAAGATACAGCCGTTTATGCCGCAAATTTTCGACACTTGCAAGGGAATCAAAACCTACAGGGTGCTTCCCGTGAACTCAGAATCTTGAAATTTGGTACGAAGCAACGTCTTATAGCATAGATAAAGGAAAAATTACGAAAACCATAAATTTTTAGTTACATCACATAATATATTTTTTTTTAATAATTTTAAACTTACTACCCATTTCCTCATAAACGCGTAGAGGTATTAAATTGAAATTCATACCAAATTCTCGTTTGTACGGAACCCTCGGTGCGCGAGTCCGACTCGCACTTGGCCGGTTTTTCAACCTTTACTTCCATTGAATCTTACGACATTAGGCTCTGTCTACCTTGTTAGGAATTGAGACGTGACAGTGAATATGTATTGTATAAACCTTTAGCTTAAGTTGTTCGAGTAACAGTACATACGCATGTGGGTGGAACGTCAGAAGGCTCCGGGCTAAAGGTAGACCTTTGTTTAATATATAAGCGCATGCGACGCAGCGTCGGTACACACGGCCAACCTGCGCTCTCGGTGACTGTGTCTTCACCGTTAGGGATAAAGACGTGATCATATGCCTTGTATATCATATTACTGTGATCGTGAGCGTATTGTAGGCACTTGGTTGTTCAAGAGGCAGTGTATATGCATATATGGGTGAAGGTGGTCGGTACACATGGCCAACTTTCGCTGACGGTGCCCTGTCTACTCCGTTAGGGATAAAGATGTGATAGTATAGCTTGTATCTCGCATTACCATGATCGTGAGCGTATTGTGTGTACCTGGTTGTTCTAGAGGCAGTGCATATGTATATATGGGTGAAGGTGGTCGGTACACATGGCCAACTTTCGCTTACGGTACCCTGTCTACTCCGTTAGGGATAAAGATGTGATAGTATAGCTTGTATCTCGTATTAATTTTATCGTGAGCGTATTATGTGTACATGATTGTTCTAGAGGCAGTGTATATGCAATGCATGTGTGGGTGAAACGTCAGAAGGCGGGCTAAAGGTAGAGCTGGCTATGTTTAATATATGAGCGCATGCGACGCAGCGTCGGTACACACGGCCAACCTTCGCTCTCGGCCGCTGTTTGCTCACCGTCCTAGTCTCAAGAGAAAATATGTTGGCTTTGCATACCTAACTACGGCTCGCTCGGAGGGCAGCGTTTGTTTTCAGCGACATGTTTTCTTAGATAAAAATATCTGACAAATATTTTCTGATATTACGAGGCACGGACCTAAATTACAAGGCTCAAGGATAGAAAGTAATACTCGTGTTATGCTTCAAATAATTTTGGTTCTGATTTTCTCTGACTTAGTACATTCTGTTCTCGGTTAGGGCAGATCACGGAATTTTTATTTATTTCTTACACTTTGATCATGAAAAAGATCAAACACAAAAAAAAAATGTCATAATAGTATCGCTTTTATCTACATAAATATTACCCACATGCAACTACCTTCTTAATTAATTACGTTATTAAAATAAAAAAAATATTTACTTATGTATGTCTTTTAATCTAATCAGTACCTGGGCGACCGAGCTTTGCTCGGTTACATCTCAAACATCGAAAATACGCGTTTTCCCAAACATAAGACTAATCTAGATCGATTGTTTACCCACGAAAACCCCCATATACCAATTTTCAGCGAAATCGT
Organism: Acrobasis consociella; assembly: GCA_963555685.1. Classification (NCBI taxonomy): domain Eukaryota; kingdom Metazoa; phylum Arthropoda; class Insecta; order Lepidoptera; family Pyralidae; genus Acrobasis; species Acrobasis consociella. The sequence continues at coordinate 6,671,584 of OY743106.1, forward strand.
TAGAGCCGTTTTCGAGATCACAGAAATATAGAAATAAATATACAAGAATTGCTCGTTTAAAGGTATAAGATTAGGGCTGAGGAGCTCAGTGGCCCGGTAGGAGTGCGCATTACTTGCGCTTTCGCAAGTAAAGCGACACAGAGCGTGGTCCGCACTTGGATGGGTGACCATAACTGGCATTAAAATATTTCGAGCTCCTCCATGCTTCGGAAGGCAGTATAAGCCGTTGGTTCCGGCCTCAGACCAAATAATCTGAGGTTCCGGCATGTGTTATCATTGTATGGCAGTCCTCAAGCTATGTCAGAAGCCTCTGACACAAGTGTTGCCCACTTACACACACGAAAAACAAAAAAAAATCATTAGGGCTAGACCGAAGCTGAGGGAAGCTGTGCTTAGTTTTAACAATCACACAACTTTATTATTTTACACAGATTCTTCTGATGTCAAAACTTTGGTTATCTTCGGCAAAGTCTCAGCAGGGTTGTCAAACTAAGTATAAATACATTTTTGTAAACGTCTCATCCAAGTTATGGCATCGTCAAAACTGCAATCGATATTCGAAATCATGACCAATGTTTGTTGAAGTGCTGAGCTCCGGAGGCTATAATCCTCTCGCAACTCCACTTAACAAACGTATAAATAATATTCAAGGCGAGGGAACATATTCGAGGGGTAGTTTGACGGCGTAACGAATCGTAAAACCAAATCATCGAGTGGCACCCCTACTGTACACCGCTACATGATAGTTGGTAATAAAAACTGTGGAGTTACTATGCGATTTAAAAAAAAAAATGTATGACTGTAAAATTAATATGATGGTTTACCACTGTAACTATATTAATGACTAACTAAAAGGTATTTGAATTTTTATCGATTCTTACAGTTACACTACGAAAACTCGTATGCAATTTAGTTTTAACCATTTTCATTTTATGTAATTCCTTTTTTTTATATAGTCTATTGTGTCCCACTCCTGGGCAAAGGTTTCCGCCTTATTTTTCCACTTAGTCCTTTATTGAATAAAACTGCAAATACAACTGTCTCCGTGGTGTAATGGTTGGAGCGTTTGGCTCATATCCGGAGGTCGCGGGTTCGATTCCCAGCGGGGGCAACGACTTTGTGTTGTTGTCCTAGTTTGGTTAGGACATTGCAGGCTGATCACCGATTGTCTGATAAGTAAGATGATCCGTGCTTCGGAGGGCACGTTAAGCCGTCGGTCCCGGTCACTGTCTTTGACATTGGTCGTTACCTAAAACCATGTCAGAGGCCTTTAAGGCGGTTTAAAAACTCTGACACTAGTGTTAGTCACTAACACACACGATAAGAAGAAGATTGAATAAAAAATATAAACTACTTATACTAGTAGAAACCATGTAATGAAATATGCTATATGCAATTGCCTTGTTGAAATAAAACTTTCTGGATTGGCAAATATTTCAGGAAGCTAAGGAGAAAACACAATGTATATAGAAAACATAAACATTATCTTGATCAAATAACATATTTGTACACACGAGATTTGACTCGAAGACAACTTCTAAAATACATGCATCTTCTCTTACAGTGTGACGAAGTCGGCTCCATTCATTTCTATAGTATAAAATTTTTAGGGTTGTCCCTCAGTGGTCTGTCGAGAGTGCTTCGCTGCGTTTTTTATATATTTTAATTTTAATTTCATATCGCGCGATAATGGCACACAGCCCTGCGTGCCGAATCGCTGCACCGAGCGAAATGTATTCATAGTGTAATAAAACTTAATGTAGCGATTGAACTAATATTGTCTTATTCAATATTTAATTTTTAAATATAAATTTAAGCAATTTTTGCGATTCATGAACTTTATTCGAGGGTTGTGTTTCCGTGGGTTTGTTTTAGTGTGTTTACTTCTGATGATGGAAGGGTTTTTCTTGGGAAGAATTTGAAAGAATAACCTTGTTGGGTTAGGTTAAGGATGTTATCATCTTCTGAATTATCATCAACGCAACCGGAAATTTACACACGGCATTATCCTTTTATATGGCTTGTTTTATGAACTTTCTCTCAACCATAAAGTCTATAAAACTGATGTTTGTAAACATCATTCATATCATCATATGAAATCATATCAGGCACATTCGCAGCGCATTGTAGAGGCATCAGCAAATCATACCGTGACGAAATTGTAATGATATTTCAAAGTATTGACTACATGATAAATGACTTTAGAATTCGTCCTCATTTACCGTCTTTGGTTTTTGATAAATTTCATTTTCCTAAAATAGTCTGATCTTCTAGCTGCACTTGATATTTGTTGACCATTGAGTGTTTATTCTGTTTTCCTTCTTGTGTCATTAATAAATGTTTATAGAAACATTTATTTTCAATAGGTACTTATACATTGGGCTTTTTGGCAAAAGAGGCCGCCCTCGAACACGGTGGTCAGACGAACTAAGGGCCCATGAAAACAACTGGCAAACCATCGCCACTGATAGAAGTTTGTGAAAGACTAGAGGGGAGGCCTCTGCCCAACAATGGGACACTACAGGCTCATAAAAAAAAAAAAAACTTATACATTGATTCTATCCTCATGAGCTGTAAGGTTGTAACAGTCGCACCACGGTCGCATTTCACATGCCTGTCAGCTAAACGATGTTACTATGATACTGTTTCAAATAACCTTTAAGCCGTCACCCCTCATGTACTGAGCAAACAGTTGAAGTCAAATCAGCGCCAAGTTAATCCGTTTAGGTGCGCGAACCCACTTGATTAAGTTTAATTTATTTAAAAAATCGGAGCGAGTCGCCTCCGGCGTGCGTCCCTCCGAAATACATTATTCAGTGTTTTAGAATAATTTTCAAATTCGATTACATAGGGCCGACCCTTGGTAAGTGGGTGGGCCGGGCGGCGCGGTGCGTCGGGCGTATTTAGCCAACACGGGGGTCCGCCGCGTGCTATTCTGATTTGAATATTCGGCGCACGTGACGCGCGCCTGGGGACCACCACGATCATATTTCAAACGTCACCAGCGATGTCTCACTCAGATGCTATCGGCCGATAAACGGCGAGATACCACCGGCGACGGCAAGGGTGGAAATAGTTCGTCGCAGCTATTTTTTACCCCGCGATTATCGCTGCAGTTGACACCTAAATATTACTTTTCGCGCCACCGTAGCGCGATACAGGTATTTTGTGGCGATATTTGCAGTTTATCATAGTTGACGATGTGGTCGCGGATTTTTTGTAATATTTTGTTAAAAATCCAATGCTTTTTTGCCCAGCATTATTTCTCTTAAGTTACGTTGATACAAAATGAGGTTAAGATGAGATAGAGGTGAACTGAGACTTTGAGATCATTATTATCGATTGTTGAATCGATAATAATGATCTAAAAGTCTTTTAGTTAGTTAAGTTTAAGTAAGTTATTGATCTGTTAGTCTACAAAATTTACAATTAGGGAGAACTGCCAGTAGTAACTCAGACTATAGACCGATTACAATTTAAATCAATCAAATCAGTCAACGAATCGAAAAAAGAATATTCAGAAATATAGCTTTAAAAATTCTCACGTGATAGCACATAATCGGTGGGAGTGGTGCTTGCGCCGTGCGGCGCGCGGCACGTGCGGTGCGCGCCGCACGCGCCGTCCGCACTCCATTACCGCGGTCGCCGCGCTGACGATGTGCCAAAATATTGCCAAAGACTAACTTCTGTGCTCTAAACAGAAAGTGATTGCAGATCACAGAGCAACAAACCAGACTTTCGTTGTGAGAGATTTTTTCAAAACGCGTAGGTAGCGGAGACTGTATCTGATATCCCGTTAAAGTCTCCGGTCATTCAAGACGTGGTAGAAGTTTTTTGGTGGAAGTAGTGCCAACTGTGGCTTTTGGCAAGTGCTGAGCTCTTCACAGGCCGTCTATCGCATCATTGCCATGATTAATCCGCTAGTGATGTACTTAAATATTCACAACATATGTTGATACGTGTAGGCGTAATAACCTATTTGCTTCCTTAAACATATCTGCATCATTGATGCATATGGTAAAATCACTGAATGTTAGGCGAATACTAGGTAGCACAAAAAAGTCGCCACGCAATCTACTAATTTGGTTGCAAAATACAGCTGTAGGTGTACCTACGCCTACGACTAGTGATGTGCCGTTCCCAAATTCCCGTTTCCGGGGAACTTACCTCATTCCCGTTTACGGGAATGTTCCCGGGAACATTCCCGATTTCAGGGGAACGTTCCCGTCTCAATTTTATTTTTTCATCATATGAATGTTTTCTGCTATAGGTTGTTAAGTATTCATAATATGTATATTCATCAGCAGATCAAATATTAAAATAATTCATTTTTAACCTATTACCAAGAAAGTCGGCACGTTCAAAGGGCCAATTTCATATTTTTAAATAATTGTGTAACATATTAATGACCATAAAACAATAAAAATGTTTTTTTTTTCGATTAATAAGATGTATATCCTATGGAAACGGGTCTCGTTCCCGGCATCAAGGAAAGGAAAGGCAGAAAAGGCAACAAGGGAACGTTCCCACATTTTTTGGAAATGTTATGGATTATTGGAAATATTTGAATTATAATCATATTAAGAAATGCTTTTACATAAGTTTAATATATTTGCATTGATAAAAAAATTGTCTGATAAATAAAATTATAACTTTCCCAGACAATTTCCAATTATTGGGAACGTTCCCGGGAATGATTTTGGAAATCTAGGGAATGTGGGAACGTTCCCGGGAACGGCACATCACTACCTACGACACATGTCGTCGACGGTCAGTGACCTTCGCCGACTGTCGCTTCTTTCATAAACTGTCGCGCGTCACATTCGTCTGCGACGGTCGCCGAAAGGTTTCACGGGCGTGCTGACTCTTGTCACACAGTAAAGTGTTGAAGTGACAGTTGCTTCTGTACAGATTTATTTCAGTCTTTGGCTAACATCAGGCAGCATTGATGCGATTGCATTGGTAGTGCACAAGCAAATCGCCGCGTAATCCGCTACTTGTATCGCAAAATCGAGATATGGCGGAATTAATATCGGTCGCTTGCCTTCCGAGTAATTGAAAATGTTACTTGACGTGGCACGCTTACGGGATATGATGTGTGTCAGTACTTGATGCTGTGAGTTGTTTTAAAAAATATATGTTTTAGTCTTTAGTTTTTGTCTATCATTTACATTTCCTAATTATTTTAAAGGAGCATTATAAAAGTTCGCAATCATATCAAAGGTTAAACTGTTAACAATGACTGAAATTCAGTAAATAATTCATTTTGTACCACAATGTATGTGTTGTACTTAATGAATTAAGGATCCTACCATAGGAGAAAATATTAGCAATAGAATTTGTCTGTTTAACTTCCTAAAAATAAGTGCTACGGCTCTATAGTTGCTACTGCTACGACGCCGTTACGACCGCTACGACTGCTACGACGCTACGAAAATTGCCTATTGCAATCGATTGAGAGGCAGAAATTTATCATTTTCATTTACGCGTTTTATCTTTATTGATTTATTTTTCCTAATTAAATGTCTAAACTTATTCATATAGTAACCTTCTACTAAATTATCACTTATATTAGCTGATAATTTGGTCATCAGCATGGTAGTAAAATAAATAAACCTTCTCTCCAGCCGGTATTAAAGAAATCGCGGAAATATCCATTTGGGTATTAAAATCGTCGAAAATAGTCGCGTATGTGCATCAATGCGCCCTGACATCCCCCATAGGATGTGCGATCGAACAGTCGCCAATCGCCCCCAGTTCCCCTGGCGGCGCGGCGTAAGACCGCTTTACACTGGATAATGTAGGGAAATATAGGGATTTTCTAACTAATACCTACATGGTAATATAAACTTTGTGGTGTAGTGTTATTTCTGCAAATAATTTTTAAATTTGCGTTACGGCGGCAAAGGTGATGCTGACTGACTGCTTTAATGATTTTCAAAATCATTTTTTTTTGTGGTTTAAAGAGCTATTTTTAGTATTCATCTTACTATGGAGATCAAAAATAGACGTAATTGGGGATGCACATAAGTTTTCAACGATACAACAAAAAGATCCTGTAATACATTTCAGGAGTTTTATCTATCTGAGTATTTTCTGAGGAATTGGTAGATGGCTAGATCAACAATAAATTATTCGGTTAAGTTCATAAAATAAAACGTCACAAAATAAAGTCACATTTCATTGATCATATCCATTTTCAACATGATTTTAGATTTATTAAAGCAGAAAAACTAATATTAAGAGCGCTATTTGACTCCAAAAAAAGCATGACTTTCGTATTTCATACAAATCCCATAGAAAATGTTTCTTTTGACATTTAGAAAAAAGTGTCTGATTTGACTTCTTGTCATCTAGCGAATCGTACTGTTATCTAGGTTGTGCAGGGTTATTAAATTATAAAAGAAAAAAAAAGGTTTCCTTAACAACACATTCAAATAAAGGCGTTAAGTACAATTTTTCTTCCATGGCTGAAGTTGTGATTGATCAACAAACCAAAGTAAAGACAAATCAAAAATGCAAAGAAATTCAATAACCGTCCGTTCTTTCGATTGTCACCCCAATACCGGAGTTACCAAACCAAGCTTCTTTTACTTCTGCAAAGTCTTTATGACGTTTGCGTAAGGTATATTTTGGAGTGTTTGTTGGTGGTGTCGTTCTTCGTGGTACAAATCCTGAGATTGGGTGCGGGACACCGCGCGGCGAGGGTTCGATTATTACTCGAGTCGCGATCTCGATACACCACTCGATGCGATGCGGGAGCTGCATTAGTAGTGCTGCGATGTTTGCTCCATTCGATTTGTTGATAAATCGGTCGAATCGCTATTTAATATCTTGGACTAATAGAGGCACATATTTCTTTCATTTGGTGTAACCTAGTTCGGAAAATTATGATTATTTTCTTTTACTTTTGACATGCCTACCCATCGCCTTATAAACATAATTATTTCTCTTCCTTGTCACTAAACGACGCTATAAGGTAATAATCAAATAAAATGTAATAAATATTTTTTAAGTATATTCAACACTTTGTCACTTTTTTCTAGTCATGTGTGCCATCTCTGTGTGCCTACCCGCAACTCCATTTTTGCCTACTTACCCTCAATAGTTTTTATGGTGTTGGGTATCTGTTACGTTAGTAATTATATTGTTTTTTAATATAATGTAGTTGCAGTGTTGACTGATTCTTTATCATAAGTTTTATTAAAAACAGCTAACATAAACTTACCTAGGATTGGTAGGCAAAATCTTAACTTAGTCTATCTAGTATCTAGTTTGAGACTAAAGATAGCAAGTCATAACATTCTACACTAAGTAAACCTAATGGAAGATGGCTCTTACTCGTACGTCTTCATTAGTTTAGACAGGCTTTGATAAATTTAATGTAAATTCATAATAATCACGTGTTCATTACAGGATAGACAGAACCCAAGGCCATAAGATCCAAGGTCACATTAATCGAGACGGTGGGCATTTAGGCGGAAAAGTCATTAAACCCTACAACCCATTTACATAATTCCTTAGATTTTCGACGAATCGATACGATCGGGAAGAAAAGCACAAGATATTTGTCTTTTCAAAATATATTTATCTCTCTCATCACAGCGTTTTATGAGTTGCATCCTCAAATGTATCAAACTGGGGTCCGGTTTTCGGCTTTTTCTTTTCTTGTCTGGTCTTGAGACGTCAATCCAGATTTCTTGGGTAAAACGTCTTTTTCCAAATATTTTTTATTAGTTATCCTTTTTCCATATCTACTATAACTTTTTTTTTTGTAAAAGCTGTTTGTAGTTGCTGATTTGATTTGTCAACAAATCAAATCAGCAACTACAAATCGGCAGACCGGTCTCACAACAAATCGGCTCGGCCCCCACAGATCCACAAAATCTGCCTTCTGCCATATGCTGCGTGGAATTTATTATTTTATTATGTTTTTATTTACTCAATATCCGCCGAGACGAGTGGTTAAGCCTCGTTTATGATATTCTCCTGTGGCTTGCTCGGAGGGTGAAGTTGCGCTGATGTTCCATTGTTTCACTCACCCTTGTTTTGTCAAGTTGATTCACTAACTTCATTGACAACTGCCAAGTTGAGATACTCGTATTTTGTTCATAAAATGTATGCAAAACGGCGGGAATTTTCCTCCAGCTGCCAGATATGGACAAAATTATAAATAGTAACAGTATATGGAAGTCATTTATGGTACAAAAAAATAATGGATATATTTATTTTGATAATAATATTAGTTTTAGTCAATTGATTTACGGTATTAGAGGTAACTTGCAGAATCAAAAAAAAAATTAAACATATAATTGGCCAAGTGCGTGCTGGGCCACGCGCAGTGTAGGGTTCCTTAGTTGCGAATTTGAGTGTGAGTTCACGCCACTAAATACGTCTAAAAACTAATTTTCTATTGAATTTGTATGAAATTTCCTTTTCATAGTACATTTTATAAGTTGGTCGCCTAATAAGGTTTAAAACTATAAGGGTTCCTTGTTTACTACGGGACCCTAAAAAGGTGAAATGAAGCGAAATTTACTTCATAATATATACCTATGTTTTTTTAGTTATGGCTCATCATCATCATCATATCAACCACAGGAAGTCCACTGCTGGACATAGGCCTCCCCCAAGGATTGCTCAGGTCGCTTGCTGGTACGTGGCCGCCATTCGAGAACCTTTCTGCCAGGCCAGTTATGGCTCATCATTTGATTTTTTATTATCCTTAATAGTTTCAATGTTTGTTATTTAACCAAGCAAAAATCATGCACCAAATTTAGTTGAAACAAAACTTAAAAAACTTAAAGATTACGCCATATTGTAACTGAAAACTAAGGGAAGTTTCTTAATTACTTTTATATAATTAAGTTTGCAATGAGTGCCATACTAAGTCGCGATTATTATATTTCTAGCAAAGAAATATCATCAATGTAACAATGTAAGTTCTTACATAGGGCGTAAAAAAATATTACAAATCGAACATTTCAACTACAAGAGACAACTTAAGACCAGTTAAAAAAAATCTCGCGCAATATTTTAAATCGTCGCCATTGTCGATTGTAGCCAGGCACAGATGAAAAATATAAAGTGCAGCGTCCAATGATCCGTGTACCCAGCGCCGGGGTAGGGCTGGCACAATCTGTCCGGTTCCGAAAATTTCAATTTCCGGTTCCCGGCTTGGAATCAATCGAGACAACGAAGCTGGGAAGGCGATGACGGTATCTTTCTTTTGTCATACATTAATAACGCAAACAAAATCAAACATTTTTATTTAAATTTCTACCGATGTGAAAGTATAGCATAAAAAACAAAACCTTTATTTTGTTATCATACCAATTTGTAAGTACTTATGATAATTTTTCCAGCGCTATAGACCATGGAATCATTTTTGTGAAAACATTTCCTAGACTGGATTAAGACTACAACAGCACAAAATTATATTTTTTTGGTAAAATGAATGTTAATAATAAAAACGGACCATCTAACTTTCGCTGCTATAAATAAATACTGACTTAGGTACAAAGTGTAATTCCCGAAAACTGGAAGTAAAGCGAGTTTTCTAAATAGTATATCTACACTCTATCAGCATCAGTGTATTCCGGTGGGATTAAAAGGTATTTTCAATACCAGGAATTCCCGGTAGGCAGCCCTATTTCAGAGCCATCAAATCAGGGACGTAGAAATTAAAACTGAAATTAAAGTAACTCGCGCTGAAGTTATTAATGTTGAACTCTATGGACTTTAGATGATCGGAATGTTTATTAAAACGGGGGTACGAAGGAAATTCAGGACAGTTTGATGATTATTATGTTGCTGTAGGTATGTATTGAGCTTTGAAGTTATTTTATTGAAGTGTCATGTTTGAGATAATCCATTCGTATTAAGAAGTAGGTAGGTACCTACCTACCTTCTCACCTAGGTTATTCAACTTGCCATAGGTATCTACGTCATTCATTACCAAACAGTTGACGATTTTAAGATGAAAAAAAATGTAAACTTTTAATAAAAAAAGTAGACAAATACATTATCACATCTTTATCCTTAAAGGGATATAGAGGAACAGACCATATGGCTATAATACCCAAAGGCCACGTTTAGCGTAATAAAAAAGGGAACTTTTTTGTAGGTAATATTGATACAAGATATTTCTGATTGAATTATATAATAAGTTAACAACACACCACTTAACAAAGGTACAGTTGATATCTTGTAGTTTTTTTTGAAAAGACTCTTATCGACAATTATATAAAAAAAAAGTTAAAAAATTATACATGTCCATATTGTCCATTCATCCTTCCAGAGCAGTAATCAGACAAACCGCTGAGCAATTAAATAAAATTTAAAACAACTCGTTAAAAACGATTTGTTCAACACGACCATAGAAATCATAAAGATGTCACGACCAACCCGGGAACACGCCGTGATAGCGTGATTGACACGGTCATGTGTTGAGCAGCCCAGCGGGAGCTCAAGGGTTATTGAAAAAAAAAACTACTGCCACTGGCCCGCCTTATTTCTACCGCAGATTGGGGCGAGGGCTTTCGAGTTGTACAGCTTGAGATTGCGTCAAATCGATACTGGCTGGCAGTGATTGTGATTTGTTTGAAGAATGATTTTTTTTATTTGGTCAAACGAATGTTATGTACTTTGTTCATGGCTATGTACCCATTTCGTTTAGCCATATTAACAATCGTTTTTTATTTATGTATAGTATGTATTGTACCTGTTATGTATAATACATGCACTGAGAGCGATTCAAGTTCAAATTTATCTTTACTAGCTGTGCTCGTGGGCTTCCCCGTGGAAATTTCGGGATAAAAACTCCTTCCCCGGGTATCGAACTACTTATATCCATAATTTTATCTAAATAGGTTCAGTGATCGAAGCGTGAAGTGGTAACAAACAAAGAAACAACTATACAAACTCACTTTCGCATTTATGATATTAGTAGGAAGCAGGATTATCATTTGTTGCACAATTGTTGACGTCAAATGGTAAATAACAGCTAAATTTACTGCTAAGAATTTTTGTGTTTACGATGGAAGAAAAAATCTTATAATGCTGCATCATGCTTAAAAATGCTAAATATGTGATCTGGCTTTTAGGTCAGCATCATTATCATCATCATCATCAGGTCTTTTTGTCTCCAATGCAGGAGCATGACCTTCTCTGTACTACCAGAGCCATACTTGGCCAGAGTAGTCGGAAGACTTGGTCCACACTCTCCTCGCTGGCCAGACGGTTGGAGAGGTCTTATTGATGTTTGTAAGCTTTGTTTAACTTGTATTTCTTAAGTCGCCTTCTACGACATCCACGTGAGGGCGTGGAGGGGCCTATTCTACTCCGCAGGAAAGCCAGGCCAGCAAATCCAAGGAAAGTATAACGACGTTTAAATTATGCTTTCATAAAGGTGAGTTAGGTTCCTACTAGATAGTGATTTTTGTATTTTGAATGGATGTCGTAGCACAAAAACCCTAAAATAAATAAGAGATAAGGCTACGGTTTCGAATACGACAATTCCCCTTACTATTAAGCAACTATAACTACGTCCAGTCTCTATTTGATCAACACCAAAAAGTCTGAGGATGTAAATCGCCCTCAAGCGCAAGGGTTTTACCTAGGTCTCGTACCCCTTTACCCAATAATTTCGCTTTGATATAAAAGTATATGATAGTTTACGCCAATATCGTGGTTTCGATTTAGCATCCCTTAACTGTGTCCCACCATCTATACCATGCTTGACCTATACTCTATAATCTCGGAGTTCTGAAAGATTAAAATTTTAGTCAACGACATGATAAGAAATAGAAGCATCGTTGTGGTAGCATATTTTCTTTTATGGTCCATTTTGCACCAGTACTAAATAAATAGGTTATATTCAATGTATTGCCAACCAAAAGGGTAACACCTCAAATATGTGTGACTAGAAAAGATTTACCATAAATATATATAGGTATATATATATATATATATATATTTATGATAAATCTTTTCTATGACAACTGTAATTACATATTCACCATGTTTACAGACAGTAGCGTGCATTTCATACAGACACATAGACTTTGTCTACCCTGTGCCATTCTAATATAATATTGGATACTAGCAAAGCTTTCTCATAGATTAGGTAAGATTAGTGCCTACCTTGTCAGAAATATTTGTGCACGTCACTGTTTACAGATGCATAAGTACATAATACAGGTACTATAGCATACATAAGAATGTATTAAAAATAAAAAATAAATACTAAATCTTACTGATTGACTTTATGCAACATAAAAAATCTATCACCATAGTTGACTACACACAAAAAAACCTGATTGATTGTTTCTTGATATTTAGCGCTTAGCTACATATAATTTGGTATTTGTCATGAAAAAAAGAGATGAGACAAAGTAGGTGAACGGATTCGAGACAACCAGCGGAGGGTCTTGCAGATGGAAGTGATAGATAATGGAACATGTCGCGACGGGGTTCGTTAATAGATGAAGCCTTATTTGAATATTGTCCCCGATTGGTGGGGGGTAGTGTAAATTAAATCGCAGCGCCCGCTGTGCAGGTGTACTAATATACGTGTAGGTATCACTTGGGGAATATTTTAATTAATTTCTGGATATTAAAAAGATTTGCGACTGGCCGTTTTATTTTGCCTGTTTATTAAGATTTTGAGAAATGCGGCCAGTGTTTTTATACTTAATGGTAACACAATAGAGTACATTAATACTATTTTAATGTTTATTTTTTTAGAAGCAAACAAAAATACCGATGGCAAAAAAATGCTTCATTTTATTTGACGTGTAGGATTCTGTAAGGTCTAACAAAATATACTGAAACTATTATAATGGTGAATTCTGTCCATGATACTGAACACCTTTTACCAAGAAACATATATCGGAAGTTTTGGCCTATTCCATACAAGTTAACTGATCAGCTGATCCGAGATTGTATGGAAAGCCAAAATTTATTTTTTATACGTCGATATATTAGTAATTCATCCTTAGATCGTTTCAGTATATTTTGTTAGACCTTATATACGGTAATATTACTGGGAGTTTTGTTCTAAGTAAAACAATAGAATAACAATCACTCACGGAAAAGTTCACAAATAGATTCGCAGGATAACATAAACAAAACACTGGCGACCTAAACTAAGTCTTATAAATTTAGTACATAAATATTCAAATATAGAACGCCAGTTCAAACGTAGTAGTACACTCGTAAGAAAAATAAAAAGATTCTCCAAAAATAATAATTAAACAAAGAGTTCTAAATTCGAAATTGTAAAGGGTAGAGCTCATCGAGAGCCTAGCAACGCGTTGTCCCGCACTTGCGTGAAAAATGAGTGGTTCGCGGCGATATCGTCGCGCGGCCGCCCGCCTAATGAACTAGAACGACGATAGCGTGACCCGTGTGCGCGCGGGTTGACTCGCGATGCACCGCGAATTAGCGATTTGTAAAAATATTTTTGCAAAAAGAAATAAATATGTTAGTACAACTATCTTATTTTAAGTAAATTTTACATATTCAGCATATAAAGCACGTCACACGTTTGTTTTTTCCAGACAAGCATACAAGGAATCTCTAAAACTGGAGTAAAATCTTCATTTATTCCTTACTTAGTTTGATAACCTTTGCCCCAGTCCAAAAGTAATTTGTCCCCAAATAAATGGCTGATTGATGAAATGGAAATAAATGAGTCGCGGACGAGGAAAAAGTTGTCAAAAATCGGAGCGTATGGGCCAATAAGTCAAATTGAAATACCTCCGTACTACGACCCTCAAAGTAATTGGTTGACGAGACTTACCCTGTTTCAGTAGGGTTGTTGCTCGCAAAAAATGTTTTTTTTCAATCTGAGTTTATAGTTTTTATTGACAAAACAAAGAGATTTTTCGTCATTTTGGCGGCATAGCGCCAATTCACTTAACAACTTTTCAAAATCAGACAAATGTCGCTTTTCATAAAAAACTTAATTAGCGCTTTATTTTTATAAAACATTTTTTACTAATAAGGTGTAGCCATATTGATTTTAACAGCATTACAATGCTCGGATTATTATCCAAATTACAACATGCGATGAAAAATTACGTAAAGAGTGGGATTCGAATTTTTTAATTTTTTTATTTGGTGTAGCCATATTTATAACTGAACTGTCACCTAAATGAACCTATAAATATAAGTTCACTTTAGGAACCTAATTAAAACATTGTTTTTCCTAACCGTAAGGTACTAAAACAAATATTTTTTATAACTAGGCTGTAAAATAACCCATTATCGAATAGGTCCAATCCCTACGTGATCGCATGTGAATAGGAAAGCTAACATTTAAAATACAGCGATCTGAATGGGAGGACATCCGCATTCAGCCTCAAGTGAGTCGGACCGCCTCAAACGATCGTCCTTTCAAGTTTGGACCACGCGTTTTGTTAACTATAGGAAAGTAGACACTCTTATTATTGTATTTACATATATACACGTCTTTTACAACTAAGCGCATTCCAGATTGCGCCCTCTGTGCTGCTTCGGAGTCCGAGGTGCTCTTGTCCGCTTTTTTCTTCTCCAAATTGAAACGTCACAATGTATTCTCCATCTGTAATGTAATGTAATTTAATATCAGTAGGTATAATTGTAAGTTGACGTTTTGGAGAAAATGCTGCAGTAGTTTGTTACCAGTTCTTCTGTTCATGCGCTTAAGAAGCGGCAGCAAACTTAGTTGTAAGTAAATGATCTGACGTCAACATGTTCTTTTTTTAATCTTTATTTGCAGGTAAAACCCATATTAATACAATATAATATAATACATTGTCATTTACCTTAGAAAATTATTAAGTGACAAATATCGAAAGATAAATAAATTACTTTTGACTTTGACTTTTATGCAGTGGTCAAGGATGCCGAAGACCAAGACGAGTAAAAATTACAATCACGGTTGTTTTGCCCATCACAGCCCTATTTGTTTTGGTGACTAGATACTAACGCTGCCGTGAAAATAATCTGAACTAAATTTAAATCACTTGACTGAGTCTTGGTCAGTCATCTTCAAAAGGCTGATTTTTAATACTGGACACTGAAAAAAAAGTGATGGCTGTGGTTCAGCCATCACTTTTTTTTTTGTTTTGCCATTTTTAGCAGAACAATGTAGTTTTAATTGAAACACATTTTAACTACTAGTAACACTGAGTTCAGCAGTGACTCGATTTTAAAAACGTGTAGCAAACATTTTTGCAACTAGCAACCATTTTTTTTGTCAGTGAGTTGTCGTTGAGAGATTCTTGTTCAATTAACTATCAGCCTATGCAACCAATTGGATGTCGGCCTTCAAAAAACGGCCGAGGCGTCCAGTTAGCTGGCTAATTTACCCAGATAGCTGCGACACATAAACTACCACGCCTTTTGGGGCAGATAGTGCATTTTTGGTCTTATGGCTCCACAGCCTAAGACCGCAGACACAAAGTTTAGTTTTAGCGTGATAATGAGCGAAAAGATGTAAAAAGGTTTGTTTGTTTGTTTGTAATAACTTTACTCCCATGCTGGTCTGGGAGAAATAAAAAAACTTAGAATGTACCAGCTGCTTCTCTTCCCACGCAGATCGTAAAAGCCGATCGAGGGAATGGGCAAAAATGCAAATCATGTTAACAGGCGATGCGGCCAGCAACCCATCACTGTATTGATTGCTTTTCCATCTTCTCGCCCGCCATGACGCTAAAAGTGGCTTTTGGGTCTTGCGGCCCTGGGCTCTGCATAGAACCGCAAGACCCAAAATGCTCTGTCTGCCCCATTAGGGATAAAGACGTGATAGTATGTATGTATGTATGTAATAACTTTATTGTACCAAAACAAATACTTATACAAAGACAGCTTACGAAAGAGCAAATATACAAAGGCGGACTTATCCCATGTAGGGATCTCTTTCAGTCAACCTGCGATAGATTGAGAGGATATTAACTCAATTAAAAGGTAGAAGCAAGTACGTACAAATTTAACTTTAAGATCATGCTATTTACATTGCTACACACATATATACATTATAAAGATACATCAATTAATATAGCAAAAAAGGTATTTGAATAGTGATGAGTTACTAGCTGTATCGCCTCGATAGGCTTTTACGACCTGCGCAGACAGAGAAGCAGTTGGTAGAGTAGAGCTGGAATATTCCTTTAAAATAATACCTTCTTCTGCATACAATCTCATCCAGCTATATTACAGCATTCTGTGATCTCATCTTAGGCACTAGTTACGTCTCTGTGAACGTAGATCCTAGCAACTGGGCGAGATTTACACAAAGTGGCCAAATAAAACAGCTCTATACTCAACATAAGACAGTGTAATTAACATTTTTCCTTCCCATTTGCAGGACTCTATAGGTACTGAAAGGCGCCACATGGAAGGGTGTGCAATGGTGCATTGCCGCGGTCATAGGAGCCAGTGATGTGTTGAGCGACGCTCCATCACGTCCCAGTGAGCATTAGCCTTTAGGCTCCAATTATATATCTAGCGCATAAATATTTCGAATGCACCGTTCAACAATTTTATTTCTCTTTTTTATTGAGCTGCCTGCTGTTCAACCGAACTGTACTGGATCTGCGATGTTCAATTTGCTAAAAGAGCAAATGGACCAAATTATAAATACATCATTCCGTTTCTTGTCTTCCTTTTCTTGTCGAATCGAAATCGCCACTTCTTTAAAGCTAACTTACATGTATGGGTAGACGATAATAAGCGTGATGCTGGACGAAACTTGATGCAGGTGGCAAGGGAGAGACATAGATGGAAAGATATGGAGAAGGCATATTCCTGAAAGGATAACTTTAAGGCTGCTATGGATCTATGGAAATATTATGAGGCCAAGGTATCAACCTACAGCATGCAATTCATATAATTTTGCGTCAAACAAAATAATTCGTACGTAAAAAACCATGGATGAAATAATGAATTCTCATATTTCATATATGGAAAAACGAAGAATAAAAGAATATAAACCAGATTATTTTAATGCGTTTGTTATACGTATATATATTATGTAAATACCCCATTTTTATTTACATAGTAAATCTAAACAAAAATGTGACGTGAAATCGAATCGGGACAAATCAATCTCCACATCATCAGTTCAACCGTCCAAACGTAGAATAAGCCTATTGTAAAGGCAAGTACATATTAGAGAATTTTTCCTCAATTTCTCCGAGCACTTGATTAGCTCTGCCGATCGTAATTATTTCCCGTCCCCGTAGCCGCGGGGGATTTGTATAATCCTGATTAGGTACGTATTGCGATCCGATGAAGTGTGCCACCGCACGTGCCTGCTCGGCTTTATCTCACTTTGGGACACGATGCCCCATGTTTGATAGGCCAAATTGAAAGTAGTTGATTGAATCCTTATTTAATTAAGTCTGTTAGTTCATGGTTATTTCATTATATGGATGATTTTGGAGCTCTTTTGAAAAGTTTTGTACTTTTTAGGGGTCCGTAGTAAACACGATGGACAAGAAAGAAATATTGACAAAGTCTTGTTGTTATGACCACTAATAAGTTCTACTGCCAAACGACTGTTATACTTATTTACAGAAACTAGAAATAAAAGGTGTGCTGGCATCTGTTATTAGTTCCCTTGGTGATGCAAATAAATTATCTTCTGCAAAGTTTTTAATAGCATTACTTCGAAAAGGATTTTCGATGTAATGCCACTACGGGTAACTCTGTCTGCATTTACTCGCGTATTTTTGCTGTTAAAAGCGCACGTAATAATAGGCTCTATCACTTAGGCAACTAAGTTCTAATTAGGTTAGAGTGGGGGCAGCGCACGGCAAATTCCCATTGTGTTGTTATCGCGCGCCTCCAGTCGCAGAATGCTGCGACTTTATTCGGCTGGAATTTTTAATTTGCAACTTTCTGCGCGGCGACTGTTAATTATTACAATTACTGGTAGCCTTACTGCTTTGAAGACCTTTGTAGTTCCGTCGTTCGTTTATCTACTAAGGTACTGCAGTGTCTTTATACTATAGAACGCTGAACTCCTGCTCTACTGCTGGTTTTCAGCGGTCTATGAGAGAGATTTGTTGTAATGATGCGTGTACGTATCGATTTTCGGCCAAGCGATTTTGGCACGGGCTGTGTTGTGCTACAAAATAATTAGTAACTAATAAGTACTAATACTGCTGTCTGTGCACCTTTTACCTCTGAGTTTGTAATTGTGTAAAGGGATGCCATATAACAACCATTATTTTCTTTCGGTGAAAGGTACATCGCGGGGAATCTTACACACTAGTTCATCATCATCACCATCAGATCTCTTTGTCTCCACTGCAGGAGCACAACTCTCTCTGTAGGTACTACTAGAGCCACACTTGGCCAGAGGAGCTAGATGACTTGGTCTACATTCTCCTTGCTGGCCAGTATGGTTGCAGAGATGTCATTCATGTTTTGTACCTAAGCTTTGTTTAGCTTGTATTTCCTAAGTCACCTTCTAAGACATCCACGGGAGGAACGGTAACAAAGAATGTAGTTTTGCACCATACGAAGTATCTTTCTTTTAGTAGCATATTCAGTGACAACTTTCTATCACGATCTCCAACTCGCCAGCCAAGCGTGGTGATAATAAGCAACTGCTCCTTTTATTAATTAGTACAGTAGTGGTCTTACATAGGCTTTTGAAGATGTGTAGATATAAAAAAAATTATATAGCTTCTAATTTATCTGACGATAAACAATTGGGTAATTACGAGACAAAGTTTCGGAGAGTTTATAGTGGAAGCCAGCATACAAACCATACAAACTTGCGACAATAACAAACCTGCAAAATGCGACCCATTGTGTGTGATTAACCTTTTAACAACAAAGGTGATGTAGGGCATAGAACTCGATTACTATGAGTTATTTATGAATTTTGAGATGTATTTCGTGATGTATATGACAAAATGTGTATATTAATAATATTTTATAAGACTGTCCTACTGAATTTCGAAAGTAAGGCAACTTTAGAGTGAATATACACAGTAGCGAATTTTTCATTGAAAAAAATCTTAAAGACTTTCAGCTATAGGACATCCGGCGTGATTAATATACATAGGTACATATGCCAAATTACAGCTTTCTAGTACTAATAGACTCTAAGTAAATCAGCAGACTGACAGACAGATAGACCGACATGGCTTAACTAAAAGGGTGCCTTATTTACTACGGGACCCTAATAAGAAGACCCTAAAAGAAACAAAACAGAGATGGCCGGGTTACTAGCCGCATCACTTATTAACATTATCTCCCCAAAAATGGTCAACCTCACATTTTCTATATTCGATCACTTTTCACTTCATATAATCATTCGACTAACATTCGTAACGAAACTCAAAACTAATTCGATGACCGCGTACAACCTGAAAATGGAAATCAAAAGGTCATCGTCCGCACAATGTCACTACAAGAAGAAGACAAGTAAAGGGCACACTGTTTAGTCGACTTTTGTTGTTCTTCAGAACTTCTCTCTGAAACTTTATCAAAAGGTCCAATGTAGGAACAAATGAAAGAGTTTTATAGTCAACAACTTCTGTTTAATCGACATTCAACTTGTTTTTGGATTAAGGATTTTTATTTTTTGATGAATAATTGGGGAATAAATACTATTACTATTCTATCACGTCTTTAACCTACTGGGGTAGACAGGGCAATTTGAGTCTTGCGGCTCTAAGCAGACAAAGCCGCAGGGCAAAATAGTGACAGGTTGCTAGCCGCATCTTATAACATGAATCGCAATTTCCCCCATTCCCTCATTCGGCTTTAACGATCTGCATGGGAAAAGAAGCAGGTACATTCTAAGTTCTTTTCTCCCAGACCAGCATGAAGAAAAAAGTAAAAAAGAATAATTCAGAATCAAATTGTTTTGTATAAATAGCTAGTTCCTGGGCGACCGAGCTTTGCTCGGTTATATCTTAAACATTAACTACATTTTTAAGACAAGTTAATTATGAAAAACAATAAAAA
This sequence comes from Acrobasis consociella, assembly GCA_963555685.1. NCBI lineage: Eukaryota > Metazoa > Arthropoda > Insecta > Lepidoptera > Pyralidae > Acrobasis > Acrobasis consociella. Next base: position 6,691,558 of record OY743106.1, read on the forward strand.
TTTAAAAATTATATATAAACTTGAACATATAAAAAGAAACAAAAATAAGTCACCGAGCGGGATTCGAATCTGTACCACACTTTCTTGCCGTCCGCGTCTTTAACCGCTGGACCAGACGGATAGTGGCCGGCGATATTAGCGACCATATTCTGCCTGGAAAGAAAAACGCATGAAAACTCGAAAACACGCGTTTTCCCAAACATAAAACTAATCTAGATCGATTGTTTTCCTCCGAAAACCCCCATACTAAATTTCAGCAAAATTGTTAGAGCCGTTTCCGAGATCACAGAAATAAATTTATATACATATAAATAAACAAATATACAAGAATTCCTCGGTAAAGGTTATAAGATTACGGCGCTTTGCGCCGTATACACAATTATAAAGAGAATTATTGTAATGTGCAGAAATTATTTTGTCCATATAGATATATCATTTATCTATTTTTATAAATAAACTGATTGTTTAGAAAGATTCATAATTTAATACAAAATTAAATAAAAATTATTACAAAAGCAATTAAAAAATAAACTCTGAGAAAAAAAGAAGGCGTGATTTTAAAAGTAATTAACCGTCAGTGTCCCGGCCAGCGAATGCTTTCTCATTAACGTCTCACTAAGATTATTTCGTCATAATCCCCTCACATTACTAATCACTGCCTCAAACAGGCCCCACCCGGCCCGCACTACCCGCAACCTTAAAATAACGAGTGTACAGATGTGACGAGTAGACGACATAGTGTGAATTTGAAAAAAAAAAGTTATTAATCGACTTTGTACTGGCGAGTGGAAAGCTTTTTTATTAACTTCTAACTAGAATTATTTCGCCATAATCTCATCAAATTACTAATCACTGCCTACATTTTTTCGGAAATTCAAAGGGCAGATTTTTGTGCCTATGTAAAAATAACTTGTATTTCAAAATGAAGAAACAGAAGTAAATTCTTTGGTGTATAAAGGCCATTGGAATGAATCAATTAAATTTAAATATAAGTCGTAAAAAAACGATGTTTCAGAGATCTTATTCTGAGATTAAGCAAAAATGTTTAAATTATAATAGGGGTTTAAAAACCCTCATGAACTTTAACGTGACCACTGTGCTATCTTTCTGTTAATTTTGTGCCGCAATCCGCTGCCCAAATTGAAAATGTATAGTATATATACCTTTATACACGCAATATATTTCTACATGGCTGTGCCACTCCCAATCTCAATAGAAGGGTCTAAACAAGGCGAGATTTATTTAAATTCGGAATGTGTAGAGGGCGCTAGTGGTTTATGGGACGGAATGCGGAGGTTGAGTTATTTGATTTTGGAACCTCACAGGAATATTTTGTGAGTGTGAAACTAAATGTGAAAACATTTTTAAATATAATTTTAAGGCTATATATTATTAAAAAGAATTTTTCAAAAAATTCTTAATAACTGTTTAATGTCTAAAATAATCAGACTATTTGGATTTCTGTCTTTATACTTCTTTTTGTAATTTAAATTCTCTCTTTAATCCGAAAAAAGAAATTGATATTTTCATCTGAAAAGATTTAATGAATTAAAAAAGTGCTCTATATCTATGTCTACTTTAGTAAAATAAGCAGATATATAGGCAGTGAAATTCATAGCGGGAAATAGGCGGTAAAGTAAATGCTCACTTAGGCGACATTGTCTTGAAAGTATGTTATTTGTACCTTGTCGGTGTATTAATTATTCTAGCACCAAAAGCGGCGACGGCAAAGAGATGCAAAGCATTTCACGCAGCATACAGCAAACAATGGTGCGGCTCGCAAGTCGCTTTCCACGAAACAGCATAACGTCGTTACGCGTCTCACCGATTTTGCAAATACGTCGCTCTGTCGGTAAACACGTTTTTTTAGAGAATAGCACTCTTTAAAAATATTTTACTGGGTATTAGGAGAAACTAGTAGTTACACCTATTAGTATAAAGCAAGGTATTAGATTATTTTATTTTGTTTATCACTTCTTATTCTTTTATATATAGTGTACTCTAGCTTCTAGTAGAGTATACTAATTTAGCCTTTAGGCATACTGGCATTTTAGGATTGCAGACTAGACTAGTTTCTTTATTTGAGTAAATAATTAATTTTGTTTTGTTTTTTGTTGTTTGCAATCTCTTAAGCGTGCTAGTAAATAAATTAATGCGGTGAAACTATTTATGAGTGTGTCAGCTAGTGCCAAATTATCATACTACTTGTAGATGGCAGCCCAAAGACAAAGCTTTTTTAAGCGAGAATGTAGGTGTATTGTATATTCTTCTTGACTCTTACAGAATTTTATCGACTCTCACGTCAAATATAGTTTCATGTATCCCTTCCTTATTTGTTTGTTTACGTATCTAGTTGATTTTGAGAAACGACTGTAGTCGCACATTGCTGTTAATATACCTATATAAGTACGTATGTGGGTGGATATTACATTTAATTTTGTTTACTCTTCTTGGACTAAGGAGATGTAGTAGAATCATTTTATTTCACACCAATTTTTAATTGACGTACCTATTAATATATGCACAAGAGCAGGGAAAAAGATGGAAGGAGTGCGTAAAAAATTTTTTGTACAAGCTTAAATTGTGAGGTCAAAGTACTTATTAAGACAAATAAGATAAGCCCTAACTCGTGGAATTGCGTCGTTTTATTACTGAGTTCCATCGACCACCTTCTTTCTCCGTGATTAGACCCTAGACATCGTCAATCATAAATTGCTCGCTAAGGCAAATCAAACTCAATGAGATTATGATGTTTTATAACTGAGTTCCGTCGAATATCTCCCGGCTCCATCATCAGAACAGCTCATTGACTTCATAATATTGTATTGTCATCTGACTTACACAAGTACGCAAAATTTTAGCTAAATCGGTTGAATATTGAGTTGCAAGATTTGACCTAAACAAACATTCACACATACATACAAAATACATTGCAAGTTAATTAAAGGCTTTTAAAATGCAATGACAACGGATGGAGGCAAATGGAGAAACTCACATGCAGTCTCAACCACACGTAGAGTGAGATAAGATGACGAAGAAGATCAAGAATAAGAAGAAACGAACTTACTTATCTACATGTGAATTTAAGCAAAAGTTTCACAAAATCTAGTTATTTCTCAGCGCTCAACTTGCCCGTTTCATTAGGAGCTAACTGAATTACACGAACTATTTGCAATCGAAACTAGTAAAAGAACTGTTCAATAAAAGTGAACGGCTCTCGGAAACATTTTCTTTCGCTGTTCCTTTCACATGATCGCCGGGGGATGAGGCGGGTACGGGCCTCGCATTTAAAAGCGATATAAAAAACTTCGGGCTTTATTTCGCAGGATGACCTAAGTGGCCGGCCGGCCCGTACAAAACCCTCGGACGTACCTGTATTTTTCCACTTATTTATCCAACGTTTTTACATTCGCACTGTTTGTTAGTAGCAGCTTTGTCTGTTCGGAGGATCCGTTTTTTAACGAGTACTTAGGGTCTAATTAAAAGGAAAGCTTCGTTCGGACAGACGAGGCCTTTTGATGCCCGCTGATATTACTTTCTGTGTATAAATTTAATTTACCTGGATGGGTCTTCGAGTGGCGAACCCGTGTTGTTTGCTTTTTTGGGTGCAGTATTGAGATTTTGGAGTGGATGTTTCGACCATCATTTTTGGGCTTCTGATAAATCTTATTGTTTGTCCCGAGAATCTTGAGTACCAATATAAGGAGGTATGTAATTTGAGAGCAATCTTTATCTCTCTTCGTCGTAAATCTGATTGTATTATTTATTATTAAAATCTTTTATATTAAACCCTAAACGATAACTGGAGTACCTGATCTACAGCAAGTGGACATGTTCTTGAGATAATTTTGCGTAACGACCTAAGAGTTTTAGAACGACCATAAAATATTTTTAAATAAAGTAATTAGTAAAAAATTATGATGAGCCGTGTGAGTCGTGCGTGCCTAATATGTATTCATAATCAGTATTAAATATTTTACAACGATACCAAGGGGACGCTGGCATTGGTTGGCAATGTCAAAGCATGCGGACGCGTCACCACGGCGAATTACATTTAGTCACACTAACGTCGATTCTACGGGTCCTTTTTAATAAAAATTGCCGCTTCGTAGGAACACGACATAAAATAAGCGATTATTTACGACGTTTCCAATTCCGATGAGTATTAAATTAACGTTAGTCATTACGACGATACTTAGCGGATAGATAGTGTGTTAAATTTGACGAGTAATAAATCGGGTTGGCCAGTAATGAGGAAACCGCCATCGCTCACGGCATTAACACTAACTTAAGGCCCATCGACACTAAATGTCACGGGCAGAATGAATCCTGGCGCGAGAGTGGACTCCTGCGAGCTATTACAAGTTTTATCTCTCTTATGACAGATGGCGTAATAAAATTTATTTATTTTAAATCACGAACTCGGAATAACTTCAAATAATGAGAAAGCACGTGTCCTTCGTTTCATTATTGCTTCGAATATTGAGCTCATGTGAGATAGCAGTTTGATTTACTGCCTGACTTTTGAGCGCTCTAAATCATCTCTGTATAGAATACGAGAACTATTAGCTATTATTATTGGCGAACTACAAGCGGCTTTGTGTGGCCCGGGCCCATCTACGATATTTTTTATTGGGGACTCGATCGTCGTGATTTGCGTGGATAATCGCGGGTGAATTATAAACATATTTGATTTATGTAAGAGATTTGAGAATTGAGGATACAACTTCTGATGTATTTCAAAAACCTTCTGAGTTATTTATTTGAATGTTTTTTGCTAAAAGAGTTATGATTTGGGTATTTTTGTGGAGTAAAGGATATTTATATATTCTCTGACTAAAGCCTCAAACATGAAGCAACAAAGTATTGTACAAGTATGAAACCTGAGGATTTTCTATATAGATGATTAGTTAGCTTCCTTAAACTTATTCGTTTTTGTTACTAATAGCAGGACGATGATTTTGCTATAGTTCAAATAAATAAGCACTTCCTTTTGCTAGATTGATTTTATTTATCGGTTGGAAATAAAAACGATAAGATATTTCTATTTCGTTTTAGAAACATACGTATCTACATAAAATGTATGTATGTATGTTCTAAGTTTTGCAAAGTATTTAGCAAAAATATTTACGCACATATTTACTCATATTTGCATATACTGAGAAGTTTAGATGCGTAAAAATTCAAACAATTTATCCATATTGCTGATCTTATCGATCTTCTGCCACTAAAAACTTCATCAATCTATTATTGCGGTAATGTATTAAATATCAACTTAATAGCCTTAACAGTCTGTAAATTAACTCATCCGAGTTCTAATCTCTATTGTGTAAAAGTATGCAAAATGCGAATACCATTCACGGCTGTTGTACCTTTACAAAATAAAATTTACGAGTGATATGGGTGGTCTGGTATCCCGCGTTGGATCAAACATTTGTTCCAACACTCTTAGTGGTGCCGGCGTGAAGCTTTTTGTTTCGACTCGTTATGGGATGTTGGGCCAATGTTAAGTGACGAGATGCGATAGGTGCCACGCTGTCTGCCGTGTCGGTTGTGGATCGACTACTAATGGTTTTATGAATTCCCGACGTTTTCAACTTTTTGTTGAAATTTATTTTTTAACCCTCTTAAAATAGGGGTGTTATTATAACTATTGTTATAATTATCGACGACCTCCGTGGCGTAGCGGTCACCATGCTAGTCCGCCACCCAGAGGTCCCGGGTTCGATTCCCGGTCAGGGCAAGTTGGAAAATGGCCTTTTTCAAATTGTCCTGGGTCTTGGATGTTTATCTATATATATGTATTTGTTATAAAATATAGTATCGTTGAGTTAGTATCCCATAACACAAGTCTCGAACTTACTTTGGGGCTAACTTAATCAGTATGATTTGTCCCTATATATTTATATTTATTTTATTTATTTATAAGTATGACGCAAATGTCTGTCGGTCTGTTTGTCTGTCTGCCTGTCTGTTTGTATGTCTGTCTGAGGCAGTGTCAAGCGCCACGGCTTGAATGGATGGACCGATTGCGATGCGGTGGTTCTTAGCCATGTTTGATCATAGCTAAATTGAAAATCTGTTGAGCCGTTTAAAAGTTATCAGGGATTAACGCTTGAAAGTCAGTGCTTTGTCTAGCAATTAATAGATGTCGCTACGAATATCCATAGTGATGAGTAGCGGTACTAGATCGTGATCCTTTGGGTTTTTTAATTTGCTGGCAAATAAACTTGTTGATTTGATTTATTTCTTGCTACAAAATTTTACGCCTGTTTCTCTTACGGAGTAGAAAGAGCCACGAGTCGCAAATTCAAAGTACACCTTTAGATTACTTAAGTTGTTATGACTAGTGTGCAAAATAGAAATTGCTGGAACGGCCACGTAAGTATGTTTTGTGTTTTTTCTCAGCTCCTGGCCAGACTACAGACTGAGTAGAAACCATTGACTTATAATAAGTATTTAAGAATAATAAAAATTTAAATGTTAAACATAATTAATGATATGTTTAACTTTGATGTAGGTACGTTTTGATCTGTGAATGGAAAGTTTATCACTGTACTAACTATAAAGCAAATAAACTACCAATAAATACTCATTCAATAAAATAGCTTAAAGTTATCACACTGACACTTCCTACACAGACAAACTCTTTTCTATAATAGGATCAGTGTCCGCGAACTGATAGAATATAAATAAGTCCCAATAAAACCCTACCATTTTATTATCGATAATTTACAACATCGCGCCGCTGAATGTAAAATTGAAATTAAAAACAAACCATTAAACGATTTTATACGAGAATCCCTAACAAGGACGCTTCCCTTAACCGGATCGGGAGCACACCTGGGTACTCGAAATTTGCCCTAAAAGGTCCCAAACGACACACCTTCTTCACATTAAAAAGATATATGACACAAATATTTTCACATAAAATTAAACCTCAATTTATGGACCTAAGATTGATTTTAGATTAACACTGAGTGATCTGCTTGGTAGCTATTGGACATAAGTCGTTCCGGAAGCAAGGAGTGTCGAGATGGTAGATTTTAAAAATGGAACATTTGATTTGCATTTGAATGAGAGCCCCCGGCGACCCAGGTGCGCGACGGTACAGTCGGCTTCAAAACTTTTATAATTTTTTTACGCGACGCGAGCCAACAAAATTAATATGGATGACCAATTGTACATGTATAATTGACGGAGTTTGCTGTTTGATTAACATACGAATTAAAGTTGTTGGACTGTTTTGATTTAGTTACAGGTTTGAACGAAATTAATTTAGTTTAAAGGACCAGGTCCAGTTAACGTAACTCTATAATTTATTTGCCTTTTTAAATTTATTGCTGAGGTTATAAGTAAGTTAATGTCTCCAAAATTTCGTGTCCTGCGCTAGTCATAGGTTCTTTTGATCTACCCACCTCATATTTGGAAGTCCTATGCTTATTTGAATCGTTTTTGCTCTCAAGTTCCTCACTGACACTGTCTTACTCTTTCTGCCACCAATCCCCACTTTGTAAAGCCAATTGGCCAATCCACTTAATTTCAGTTTTATTCGATGGCGGTATGTTCTATATGTTCCATAAATATATGTGTACATTATAAGACAACAATGATATTGAACATCCTTAACTTAGTCAAACGTATTACTTGGAACGCCGACGGGTAGAAATACTAGGAACAACACGATCACCATTGATACGTGACGTCGCAAATCCACCTACATTTACCGATTTTCCGAGAAACCTCTCTGCAGTCTGCAATATTGTACGCGATATTTTTTCCGCACGAGTGTACATTCATTAGTCCGGGAGCGATATGTGATTTTTTCACAGTCACACAATAAGGGTGACATAATGCACGTGTGACTACTTGCTTGTGACCTTCAGACGTCTTTACAACCTTTTTAGTACTAAACTTAAGTCAGTACATGTTATATTACGCATTACTTCTGACTGTTCAATGCCAAATATAGTGGGGTTTTAGGTAGATCGATAGATAAATTTATTTATTGTATAAGTAGAGATTTTTTTAAAGTGAATTTGTGAAAGTACGAATATTTCGTAATATCTCATACCTTAAGATTTGACGGGTTTTATTTGGTTTCTTATTGGTTGATTGATACCTGATGATGGATATGAGTTTTAGGTTGCAGGCAAGGCCTGCGACACTTGGTCTGATTTGGCTAGGATTTATACGGATCTTCCATGCTGATCTGGGAGAAAAGAAAAAACTTAGAATGTATAGTTTATTGTAGTATTATAGTTGTTGTGTAGCAGCTGCTTCTCAACAAGCGGAGATGGTAAAAACTGATCGAAGGAATTGAAAAAATGCTAGACATGTTAATACATAGGCGATGCGGCTAGCAATCACTATTTTGATTCCTTTTTCCACCTTCTCGCCCACCATCATGCTAAATTTGTCTTTGGGTCTTGCGGCCCCGACTCTCTCTGTTTAGTGCTGAAAGACCCGAAATGCTCTATCTGTCCCATTAGGGATTATGTGATAACAAACATATAGATATCCACATACATACATACTTATACTAACATACATACATACATGGAGTGCTAAAACTATCCGCACGGGTAAAAAGACGATAGGTATTTTTAAAATACGGTATCAGACTTTTGCTTTTTTCATAATCTGAGTTCAACTGGCTTTTCAAAATATAGTTTCTATCGGAGCATAAAAAACCCTGACATGCATGGGAACGCAATAAGTGCGGTACATGTTTTTATCACTCAAGTGCGTGTCTGAGGGCGATGGGCCCATTGTGGCCTTTGTTGTCGGACAAAGGACGCGTAAACGGTAGCGCGAGCTATCGGCCCTGATCAACCTTATACTAAACCATATTTTTAATTATTTAGGGATCTGTACGAAAATCAGGTATGCAATACTTTTTTGACTAGCGAGAATATTTATTGCAGATCATATGCAATAATTGCATCGTAATAATAATAAAATTAGATTGAACTAAAAGCTGTACTCTAATTAAAACTATTACTAAAAAAAGACATCAAGTCATTACCGTCAACGGGCAGGGTCCCCAAGAGGCTGGCGGCATTTCCGCGTTGTATGACCAGGCTAAGACTATGGCTGAAATGCGCACCAGCTCTTGCGTCCCCAGAGACGTCGAACAAATGTGTAGAGATCTCTTTAAACAGTTGACCGGCTTCCATGCCCAGGGCCTGAGGTCTTTATTGCGAAGGCACAAATACATATGGCTCGCCTAGACCCGCACACTTGCGCCTATTTACTTATTTACTTTTATATGATAATAATTATTGTTTTGTGTAATTACTTGTGTGGTGGACATTAATATATTTATCTGTTTATGTTAATTTATACTCTTCCATACAAAGGTACTTACTTGTAAAGTTCAAGTTAGTGGATAGAGTCTGAACGTTTGTAAAATGATTACTTTTTGTTCATCCTCTTTCTTCTATTAAATCTCACAGTCATCTAACTGTTAGATACTAACTTAATGTCTATCGTATTATCGTAATGATCACGAATCACTAAATAATTAAAAAATGTGGTATTATGTAAGCTTACAATACTTTTTTAAACAAATGAAAAATTTTATATTCGCAACTTGTATTCTGTTGTTTCATTGTTTGAACTGAGTTTATTTCAGCGTATTTCTCAACAGTGGTAATTCACAAATACTAACCCTCCCATATTCATAAAAAAAATTGCTAAACCTGTTTTAGTTAAACATATTTTGTCCCTTTCCCTCGTGTCATTGAAAGATCGAGACAAAACATATTGAAACTAAAATATGTTATGCAAACGTTGGTGTTTTTTTATGAATAAAAGGGCTGTAGTTCGTAGCCCCATTTTTCCGAACGTCTGAGTAAATAACTATTTGATTATTTAGCAAAAAAATGTGCAGAACCATCGTGCCGGCCTGCACTCGGGTGCTTATTGAAGAAGTTTTACGAAGAAAACCGATGCGTCCCGATACGCGATCCCGAGTGAGCTTGATAACTTCACGAGCTTCAAGTGACATGTTCCTGTGAAGGCTGCCGCTCGTGGGAAAGAATGGAACACAAAAAACTTGAAATATCATATGTTTTATGAATAGAACGTCAATGTCATTTAAAATTTTTTGAATGAACGCTCTTTTTTTGTCTTTAAACAGAAAAATACGTGCAAAACCACAGTGTAGACAACATTTGTGAGGAACGAACGAACTAAAGAGTTTTTCGTTGATCGATTAGATATAGCCGATTTATTGAACGAACAAGCGGAAATCTACGTTTTTGCGTTTGTACGCAAGTTGTATGTTTATTGTACGATAAATCTAAATCTTTGACCGTAGTTTTATGAAATTTGTTAGTACTGTAGATGAGACCAATAGAAAAGAATTTCACTCGCTTCGTTCACTTGTTTATTACAATGAAATTCACACATATTATAAAATGGCCTTTGGCGCTTATATCTCTCGAAACACTAGGAACTCTTGTGACTCTGTAATGGGATGGATTTGATGCAGTTTTTAACCGACCAGAAAATACATAGAAATAAACGATAAATAAAAACATATATTTTCCATACACTCATAAACATATAAATACACACATATACGATTCACATATATAAATACTAGCTGTAGCCCGCGACTTCGTTCGCGTGGACTTTATGTCTTTGGAAAATGCTCATCAGGCTGAACAACTTTTACTAAGGCGGCATTTTTATATCTCTTATAGTTTAGCTGGACCATTATGGTTCTGCATCAGGTGTTTCATTTTCCAAAATCATTTATACCCTATATGTTGCCCAGGCTTAATAGCTATATAACAAAAAAAGTTTCATTAAAATCAGTCCAGTATTTCCGGAGATTAGCGTGTACAAACAGACAAACAGACAAACAGACAAACAGACAAACAGACAAACAGACATACAGACAAACAGACAGACATTTTTTTTAAAATTCTTACTCTATTACTACGTCTCCATCGCCCCCAATATATTTAATGTACAGACACACTTTTTTTACTGTTTTATTATATGTATAGATACAATTAAATAAACGCAGCAATTTTTAAATCTACTGTTATAGATCGGCCAAGAAGTGTTTAAAAACCCGTGTCTTAAAGCTAGCGCTACTAGGAGCTTCGAATGGACTCGGGAAGCGCGTTCCAGAGTCTTACTGCCGTAATGAAATTTTATTTTTAGAAATTTAGAAATTTTATCAAAATCGGTTGTGTAGTTTGGGAATGAAGACGGTTTTAGTTTTGAAAAGTTATTACTAAGCAAACATATCATTGTAAAATTTTAGAACTCTTAATACTAAGTATACGTATTAAATTGGCCTGGTAAGAGAAAATAGACCATCCATTACTCCTATTGTTTAACGGTAGCGTTTGCAAAAGTTTTGCGCTCGCATGTGACAGTGATAAATACAAGTTCTAGATGTGCATGTATGCAGAGAAGCATCGGAAAGCGAAACTGGAATGTGAAAGCAGACCACCGCTCCCACTTTCACTGCATTTGGGGTTTTGAGAGTGCTAGAATTAGATGTCTAGGAAAGGGTGAATTCAAACAACTAGTAATATACTCAAACTAAATCATGAAATAAGAAATGGTGAAAGAACAATACGTGGCCGGGAATTGAACCAGCGACCTTAGTCATGATACGACCATGCTCTTACCAACTGAGCTATCACGTGTTTTTCACCATTGCTTATATCATTATTTAGTTTGAGTATAATACAAATAACTTTATTGCACCTTGATAAACATAAAAATGAGTATGAGTACTGCATCTTGAATGCCTAAAACCCTTTCAAAAATTAGCAATTGAATGTAGGTAAATGGTATTTTTTTAAGTTTTAGTTTGTAGTTATGGTATTATTAGGTGAGGGTATCGATTCTCCAACAACAATGAGTTATGGACCAAGTTTTTAACAAGACAATGAAAGGGCAGTGTGATAACTATTAAAATAATCAAACCATCTGGGGATTATTGTAATGCTTATCACATATGGGGCAGAAAGTCGCGCAAACTCGTTTTGCAGATTTATGTAGACGTACCATAACCTATACACAATTCGGGGTAGCCAAATTGGGCACTTTTGTCACTTGGTAAATAGATCTGAGATAAATCAACTGTAGGTAAATTCGCCCCGTGCAATGTACCTATGTATTATCGGATTGCCTGAAAACTACATGGCTATGTTGTCATTCATTATGTCTAGGCAAGCGATACTTACATAGAGAAGTTTAAATTATAATCAATTTTTTCGGCCATAGTAGCTTGTCATTATTAATAATGTCCGGACATTATGAAAAAAGGCCCAATTTATCACTTGTTCCATAACATATATGTATATATGTCGCAGTTGGATTGTATAATCCGCTTTTATTCAAAAACTCTAGCTGTTTGGCATTACAGCTCGGTTTTGTAATACAGCTGAAAATCTTTTAGCTAGATCGTCCAATGTGTTGTTACGTTTAACAAACTAGCTAACGTAAGATTGTAGAACGAGTAGTTCGGAATTCTGCCACTTGTGGCTTGTGAAGTGTCAGTGTCTTAACAACAAATATGGCCTCCCATAAAGTAAATTTCTCGCCGCTTTCCAGGACTAGGCTGTTTTCATCGAGAGACATCGGGGGCATTGTTAGCGATTTCGGACTGCAAAACATTGAAAAGAATAAAGCAGGCTTTTAGCTTGGTTCCCATATTGTTATTTCGACGCTCGCCTTCCGGCAAGATGGAATATTCACGTGGATCAATTGGCCGTAAGAAATCGCTACGCCATTGTGTTGTCGAGTTTACAAAATTTCAATATCCAATTGCATCGAGCTGATTATCATTTTTCATTGGTGTTTTATGATGTTGGTGACTAAATTATTTAGTTAGGAGTTGAATTGAGGTTTTATTTCCATCCCTCGAGTAATATAAAAATAATAAATAACAACTATTGTCCCCTCATATATTATTTTGTTTGGTAACACAGTTTTATTCAATAATGGTAACCTTATATGTCATCTCAACGCTAGCTGTTTTGTTAAACGTAATTACGTAACTTATTGACAATCGAGCTGAACTATTTTCAGCTGTTTTACAAAACCGAGCTGTAATGCAGAACAGCTAGCCTTTTTTAATAACAACGGATTATACAATTTAACTGCGACATATATATTGGACTTATTTAACTCTACGTCTTTTTTTTAATTATCCGTTTTTGTGTTTTGTCCTTTTTAATTTTCTATATTCATAATGTTGAATAATGGAGCTAAGGATCTATATTCTCTATGAATTCATAGAGAATATAGGTACAAGTAGAGATCAACTGAAATTAAATTTGTATCTACTTTAAAAGAAACAAGACTACCCAATCAGTACCAAGATGAGCGTTAAGTAAATCCTTCACCCAACCTACAGCCAAGTTCAAGTTGAGATCTGCATCTCTTATCTCATAAACAAAGGTAACAACTTGTTACCTCGACGCCTCGAGCCATGAACCTCTACTATTGACCTCGTTAGTTCGAACAAAACGCCGCGTAGAACAACCACACTCTACGTTCGCCTTTTCCTCTTCAAAATAACTCATCTCGGCTTTGCACGAGGTGTCATTAATTCAGCGCCTTTGTGGCCCGCCGCACGCCCCGCCGCACGCCCCGCTCCACGCTTAATGACGTGCCACTTGGCTTTTGTTTTTACGTCATTAAAGAAATGTGGTTGTGGATATTATTTTTGTGGATGGCTGTTTACCTGTGTTTGTAAATGTGCAATTATGGCGTAGACAGCGGTGCAATGGTATCCACATTTGAATTTAATCGTTAAGAAGGTGACTATTGAAATTAAACAAAATAATACTACATCCGTGGTGTAGTGGTTAGAGCGTTCGGCTCATATCCGGAGGTCGCGGGTTCGATTCCCGGCGGGGGCAACGACTTTGTGTTGTTGTCCTAGTTTGGTTGGGACATTGTAGGCTGACCACCTGATTGTCTGATAAGTAAGATGATCCGTGCTTCGGAGGGCACGTTAAGCCGTCGGTCCCGGTCACTGTCTTTGACATTGGTCGTTACCTAAAACCATGTCAGAGGCCTTTAAGGCGGTTTAAAAACTCTGACACTAGTGTTAGTCACTAACACAACCGATAGGAAGAAGAAAAAGCAAAATAATACGCATTAGATACCTAGTCCTCTAAATTATTTTATCTACATGCCATGAATCCTCTATAAAAGTTTCTAAAACAGTTAGATTATTGCCAACATTAAAACAATTAGTGTCATAGTAACCATAACATCATCCGAACGAGTGTTATAATGTTGTACAAAATTTAATTATGTAACGCGAACTCGATCCCTTCCTTAAGGTAGGGAAGAAGCCTATTTCTATTTAAGGCCCCTAGGTGTGGCCTTAGGCTCATTAGCCTGGGCATTCACATCATGGTTGTAGATAAAGTCTTGTATGCAACTGTACATAATTAGGTATTAAAACACTTATGGAGTAGAATGCACCTGGGGCCATAATTTGCGTGTTACTAAGAGTTCCAACCCTAAAATAAATGTTAACACATAACAGTATAAAAACAAACTCTGTATACATTTACCCACCTAAAATTCTTAGAAGAAAATAGGAGAAATTTGCAGCATTTTTCATGACGTCGTAATGAAAGTGGACCAGGCATGTATAACAGAGCATATTGTTGAACTATTATTTCTCCATTTTCCTTACGAAACACATTTCGCGTTCCTATATATATGATTGCCGATTTCTTGAGTTTGTTTGTGAAGTGAGTAAATCAAGATAAATTATTTAACCATCTATTCATTATATCAGTTTTATCAGTGCAGACTTTAAGCATAAACAAAATCAGTTGTAACACAAATAATATTTTATTATTAGATGAAATTTAATGCATATATACTCGTTTCTGTAAATAGGTAAGGGAAAATAGGAGGAATTTCTGCAGCAAATTAGAGGGCGTCGTAATAAGAGTGGACCGCGCGCGTGATAGATAACAGAGCATATTGTTGTGGTATTATTTTTCCATTTTTCCGGATGGAGGATATTTCTCGTTCCCGTTTCTAAAAATGAATGCCGATTTTCTTGAGTTTGCGGGATTAAGGAGTGCCCAATTGCCCATGGTCGTGTAGTATGGATTGAGAAATATTAATAAAAATCCGGGTTATCCAGGCGAACAAACTTAAAGTACTGTTATAAAATAGAAAATCTATCCTTTCTTTGGTTTTTGAAATTCTGTATTATGTAACTATTCTAAAATGCCACGAAATTAATGAACAATTTTCTTAAGAAAAACTTCCTTGAAAAAATTTAAACCAGTGTTGGACACACACAAAAAACAAACAACAAAAATGTATTTCTATCGTTTTCCTTATCTAAACTAAGTTTCCCAGTAAGTACTCTGTACATAATTATATAAGTATAAGCTCATTAGTAATTGCGGAGGGCTGCAGCGGACGTGGCTAAATATTTTCCCGCCTCGTAATTAAAGCCGGGGAAAATCAAAAATTATTGTCCGCACATTTTCTTGGCGACTGGGAAGTATTTTCGCCGAAATGCTTATTATATTAACGATGAAAAACATCGAAATTGCTGTTATAACTAAAGGTACTTTGGTCTGTAATTTCTTGAAAGGTATTTAATTAACAATTTGAAACTCACAAACTTTCGCAATGGATAATAGGATTGCATGAAATCAATATAAATGATGATAGGTGAACATTATCCTCCAAATCATTAACTAATGTATAAAATGTAATATTATACCTATTTATATTGCAAAATGTGAATACCTAATAGGCTTATTTTACATATTAACTAAGTACTTAATTAAAAGGATGTAAGTACATACTTTGTTTTATGTTGGCATGAATTTTCATAGATATTTTCCATACGCTTGTTTAAAGCGACATTATAATTTACAGTTAGAATATAAGTGCGAACAATCAAACCATCAACCGATGACTATAACACTTAGTTTCCAGCCATAACTCATGGATGGTTTTCCCGTTAATTTCGCGGCAATTATTAAATACGATTCGATAATTAATTGGTGCAAAAAGAGCCGGGGTTCCGCAATGGAATCGCAACGGAATCGCGCAGGATCGCAGTAAATCACGCGGGCACAATGAGGCAGGTGGCGGCGGCGGCGCGATAATATTCCCGTTTAATTACGTGGAATAATTAGTGAACGGAATATTTTCCGTTCCCTAACTATCTCCGCCGTCTTCCGGCGATAACTAGGCGGTAATTGCGGATTAACCTCGCATTCAGAAATTAATAGGTGCTTACTGTGAGCAGGTTTAGGTCATGGAAATGAGGAGAGAGTGGGGCTCGAGAACGTACGCTACGCAGGTCTCCGGGATTCAGTGACGATCTCAAGTTAGTTATGACGATGAATATTGCTTTTATATAAGCATACGTCACAGATTCTGATGTGGGGTGTTCTTGACAGCAATGCTAAATGCTAGTAGACGCAGGGTTAGATTAAGAGACAAGGCAATAAACGGAATTATCCGTTGATTTATGTTCTTGAAACATATGAACTGCTCAACATTTTGTTACTAGAAATGAGAAGACTGAAACTAAGAGAAAATAAGAAATTATTGTCTCAGTTTACTATTGTAAACTGAATGTTATTACATTCTGTGATTAAATATACATTATTATACACACGTGTTTAAAAATAAAGTTGTGGCAGATAACTAATTTCACAAATTCGTTCAAATGTTATATAGGCCTTTTAACAAATACTTTGCTTCAAACTTCGTCACTAATCAACAGGTTTTTGAATGAAGATAAACAAGAATTAAATGTTTGTTCAGTGATTCGGCTTTTGCAGGCATTTTTACGCGTCAATTAATTTGTATATTATGTGTTATGTTTATTAATACTTAAATTGTGAATTCTTTATAGGTATATTAAAGAAAAGCTACCGATACCAGCGTTTCTGTGATTAGAGGTAAAACCATGTCTTTTTGCTAAATGAATTTGATTTAATTGTTTGCGCAAAACATCCGCTCTCTACGTGTTATTTACTCACTCGATGACGAGCTAATGACTTCCGAGAATTAATTAGCTAATAAACTCCAGTCCAATTATTTCCCAACATGTTTATGACAGACGACATCAAAATAATTTTGTCTATGATGTCGGTTTTATAGAAAATCCGATTAGTTTTACAATTAATTTGTAGAGTCATCGATGCTTTTGTATTATATATTGTTTTGGAGTCAAGTACCTATCTATGTTATTTTTAAGCCATGAAGTTTGAATCTTTCGTAATTTTCTGCTAGTTTTTACATTGCGTAGGTGCAATGATCGGTGGTGCATGTCGAATTCTTTAACATTTACAATATCTTTGAACATGTATTTCAGCTGTTTCTTTTATTCAGATATTTCTACAAGAAAGCAACGAGACGTCTTAATCCAGTGTGTCATACATACATACATACATACTATCACGTCTTTATCCCTAATGGGGCAGACAGAGCATTTTGGGTCTTGCGGTTCTATGCAAAGAACAGGGCCGCAAGACCCAAAAGCCACTTTTAGCGTCATGGTGGGCGAGAAGATGGAAAAGAAATCAATACAGTGATGGGTTGCTAGCCGCATCGCCTGTTAACATGATTTGCATTTTTGCCCATTCCCTCGATCGGCTTTTACGATCTGCGTGGGAAGAGAAGAAGCTGGTACATTCTATGTTTTTTTTTTCTCCCAGACCAGCATGGGAGCAATTTGTAATCAGTTCTACTCTCAAAATCATCAATTCCAAATGAGAAAATTATTCCATCATGATATTTCTCTCCCAAGATTGCGTCTACGAAATTTGATCTCACTACAACTACAAACAACGAACTCTTCGCGCTTCAACGCCGTAATCCGTCTCCACGACAACGTTTGATGTGCTGGAGGCAAAAAACTTAATAATTTAAGCGCATTTCACCTGCGACAATCCTAGGTGGCGGGGTGCTAAGTTGAGCGTGAACTTTCATATCGAATATTAATTCTCTCACCGATGATACGCGAATAAAGCAGAGATTTTAATTATGAGTCATGTTTGAGTGGGTCGGTTATTGGTTTTTGACGAGCGACGAGCGAGCAAAGCGTCTCAGTTTCAAGTTTGGCCAAAAATGTTTTTGTCCGTCTATCAGTTTGTCAGACGTCTGTCTGTTTTTGCCTACAGGTCGTATTTTTTAACAGATTCTCGTGAAATTTTGTGAGGAGGTTTGATAATTACGTAAAAATTTCAAAATGGCGGAAATATGGAGGTTGAAAACTTTTTTTTTCAAAAATGTCATAGAACTTTTTTTTTTATCCGACAAACTTCAACGAGATTGGGTGTCTCGCGAGGTCTCGAGCTCTACTGGTGATAAAAAAATATCTACTGTGATTACATAGGAGAATTTAGGTGCTATTTTAGATTTGTTATCGTCTTGTCTTTGAGGTAGTCAGTGTATTTTTCTTTAATGGTTCATAATTTCGAAATATAATGTAATGATAATAAATAAAGCCCTATATATAAATACCCATTCTGCATTGCCACCTAATGCGTACAATATTAATAATCATAGTATATTGTACGCTATTGCATTAGCTGGTAATCCTGCGATGACAGTGTACATATGTATTGAATAAGCTATAAATATAATCGCATTTGCACACCTGCGATAAGTCTTGTTATTGAGATGCGGGGTGGCTAGTTGAGCGTGAATATTTTCTTTTCATACCGACTATTAATTCTTTCACCGATATGAGCCATGAGCCGCGAGCGAGGCGCAATGCGAATAAGCTGAGAGTTTTAATTATAATTTTCAGTAGGACGGATATTGGTTTTAGTAAATGTTCGGGTAGGATTTTGTTTTGAACTTTGGGTGTAGATTTCTGAAGTAGTATACTGTCATTTGTTCGTAATATTTATTTATTTATTAAAAACTTTATTGAGTCAAAGCTATAAAGGTAGCTTTAATGCATTCTCTTCCTGTCAACCTTTATTTAGTTTAATATTCTTAACATTTGTAGCGAAGTTCGTAGCAGAGATGATTTCTTTAAAAAGTATTTAAATGAAGTAGCTTTTTATATCTACTCTATTATTCTGTCTTCGATCTTTAACATTTTTGTCACAAAACAATATATGTTGCTTTAGAAAAAAACAGTAATATTTACCACTAAGGTATTAACATTCTATGTTTTAAGAAGTGTATTTTCCTACTGATATCATAAACAACACAGTACATGCATTTAAGTAATTTAAAAATGGTTCTAAATTTCAATTTTTCAACGGCTGCGGGTGGGACCTAGACGCAATTACCAATATTACTCAGTAGTCGAGCATTGACCGAGCACGCCAGATGTCGCTGGGGGCGATCATTTAAAAATCACTGCACATTGTTCCGAGAACTAATTGCAGGGAAAGTGGGGTTCGATGGACTCCCGACTAAATCATTTTCTAATAGGGGAGCCGGTACGACACGCGGTCGCTGATTAATTTTTGGTGAAAATATTTTCGTAATATTTTATTAGTTTTCTTTGATACGTTGGTCGTATGTTTCACCGGTTGCAGCAACTCGTATGAAACTGCATTATTTGTCAGCAGCAGCTTTAAGTCTTATTTATTTATTTTATATGACATAATCTCATTTTTAGTACTTAAGTATACTCTTAGAAAAGGGTAAATATAAAACCATCAATTTCAAGCTATATAGTGTTTTTTTGTTTGTTTCAGATTTGGATTTTCAAGGCGTCTAAATATATTCGTAAGTAGAGAATCTAACACTCATTGTTTTTAGGTAACAATAGTTTAAAATTTTACATTATATGAGGACATTATTTAAAACAAATTAACATTTTTATCGAGCTATTATTCAACAATAAGTAAGTAGTCCTATATTAAGGGGCTACGTGAAAAACGGCCACTTTTTGCTAATGTGCGTAGAAAAGCTTCACGTTTTCACTTTAAATTGTAAACAGTAATTCATATAATAGTTTGAAAGATTTTCTAGGGCTTGGTCAAGATAAAATTTTAAATGATATTTCTGTTTCCTTTCAAGTAATTGATTTCAAATGGGCGTAGTACTGGAACCCGTAAAATTCAGGTAGCCCCATAAGTAACTTCTGCGCATTATATGAGATGACACGTTATATTTCGGTAGAATATATATATAGGTATGCATGCAGTGAATGTTTAATAAGCAAGTCAGGCAGCATGATACCCTAAATAAATAGTAGTTATATGAATAGATAGTAAATGCATGTAATTTGCATTTTAGGTACCATATGTACTACATAATTATTTAGCTTCTCTGGGTACGTAATGTCGTTTTTCCAATTTATGCTAAAAATCTAACATAATTTACATATTTACATAAAAATTAGAAGTAAAAAAATTAGAAAATACCAAGTACTTTATTACCTAACCTAACCTAACCTTAATCGTAAATAGCTTAAATAGGTATGAATATACAACGAGTTATACTATATCACTATAGTATAATAAAATTGAAAAACCGTTAAAAAAAACAAAAAAAAAATCTATATTCTTATACAAATTGGCCGGCACCGGCTGCACACTTTTGTATGGAAGAGACTTTTTTTGTTGGTTTTTTGAATGTTATTCTAATATCATTATATGATGGGTATGTCCCTTTCACGCTGTATACCATATACGGCTTCAGTTACAATTAATTTCAATAAATGATGCACAAAACTGACCGTGCCGGTTCACCGACAATGGCCTCAATTGAATCAATGTCCTATTTCCGTGGAATCGGATTCATTTCCTTTTGACTCATTCATTTGTCAATGTAGTTTGGTATAGACTCCGCCTAATTTGTTGATTGATTTTAATATTGTTGAGTGTACTTGAAAAAAAATTTAAAACAGGGAATGGTGAGTAAATAAATATTTTGTTTCTTATTTAAAAAGATTTTATATATTTAGTCATAGATCTGTCAAGATATTAGCTAGTTGAGGTTCATAGTCTCTGCCAACCCCTTGATAAATATAATATGTATGTAAGATTGAACTTGGTATAAAACGGTACACTGTAAAAATTATTGTGTAGATATTAGAATCAATTTAAATTATCTTTGTCATGGTTTTTTTATTACTTGACTTAAAAAATAAACATTGTCATACATCTTATTCTTACAAAAATTTACGAGCATTTGATTTTTTAAATCTATATAGAAATGGTATGAGACGATGATATTTTATATAAAGAGGGTTGTATCTGTATTTCACTACCATAACATTTTAATTGATGTTCATTATATTTCTTTTTGTTCAATTTAACAAGGCCTGCACAAAATTTCAATTTGAATAAAATAGACATAACAAATAAGTGATACTGCACGTATTTAATACCCACACCAAGCATGCAAATAAGCTTTACAGGAAATTACAAGCCTTACAAGCATTTATGAATGTTGAACTCAGACCTCTATGGGAAGTAATAAGCTAGCATGTAAAACTCCACCCACATCGGTCCAATATTATCATAATACCTAATGTTTTATAAATCAGCACGCCTAATAAAGTAACCTATAAAAAGTTATCGTTCCACTTGGCAGGGTCGCCCCGCACTAAGGTCTTGGGATCAGCTCGTGCACGGCTTCCGAGCCATCGCCACCGAAATGCTTTTTTAGCCAAAAAGCTTTATCACTTCCGTGGGGTCAGAGGCTATGGGCAGCTTACGCGGATGAGTTGTCTCTAGATGTGTCACGGTTCATTAGATCTTATTTGGGTACTAATAGATTTTTAATTTTTCAAGATGCATTATTAAGGTTGAATTAGAAGATCTTAATGTGGTAAAAAGCGAGGAAAGTGTAAGCCAAGTCCTGTGGCTCCTCTGGCCAAGTATGGATCTGGTAGTAGAGAGAGGGTCGTGCTCCTGCAGTGAAGACAAAAAGACTTGATGATGATGAATGTGGTAAAAATTCCTCTATGGTATTTCTTCACTATGTCTTGTTTGTTTATTTAGATTGTGTTGTAGTTTGTGGAAATAATAATAAAACAGTGTGATATTTTTAGATTTTCCTTTTTAAGTGCGATTAATTTTCGCTTTTATAGCTGTACGTAGGTACATAATATGTTTATCTAGTGTACTTTGCGAGGTTTTGATCGCACACAAGAAAATAGCATTAAATTATGTAGTTAGTTAAATCAGCGAAACTCAAAATGACTGCTTCTGTACATAAGTCGGAGTAGGTGCAGATAATTTAGAATATGGACAATGTCATATTCATACTCACTAGTTAGCAAATAATAACCTTATAACTTACTAGTCCGACTCGCTAAGAAGAAGAAGAAGACCTCATAACCATGATATATCGCTGAGGTAGCTACACCAAAATACCGCTAAGTCAGCAGATTGTCCAACGACTCAGATTTCATTTTGTTTTTACAATAATTTTATAAATATTATAAATAACATAATTTTTTGTGCAAATAAAGTTCTCTTGAAAAGTCGCTCATCGATCACCCTTACGTATCTCACTTCTAGTAATCGTACCTCTTGGCGCAGGCCAATGGGCAACACTGCAGAATGCAGGCAGTGGATCACTTTTATTGCCGGATGCCGTAAAATAAATGTCGTGGTCCATCGCGAGCCCCGGCTAATGATACCCTGCATGCCAGTAAACATACATCCTTAGTAAGGAACGTGGGACTTTTGTTTGGGGACTTGTAAAAAGAAATTAGTGTTCGGTTAGCTTGATTCTTTTTTTTTCAATTTGGTTTGGTGTTTTTCTGTTGCCATTATTTTTCTCATAATGTACGTGTGGGAGTACATTTGGCTTATATAGATAGGTATATTTTAGATAGCATGTATTAATTTCTACTTCAGAAAATATTAGGTTGTAAAGGTGTTGTAAAGGATTCTAATTGCAAAAGTAGACTTAGGACATTTTCATAAGGACGATTTTTTTTTAGTTCTTGTAACCTGATATTAGATTGAATGCATTTAAGTTACAATATTCTAATGAATGTTTTGGTTATGATAATGATTTGGAGTTACAAAAATAAGCAATGGGCGGATACACGCTAAGTAGAAAGACCTAGAAGGAAATCGGGAAAGCTTTTGCCCAGCAGTGGGACGACATAGGTTATTAAAAAATTATAGTGACTAACTCGGATAATACACCTCGGTGCTTACTTTGAATTTTAGCAAACAAAATGCTTATCAGAGTCTTACAAACCTGTCTTATAACCGAAGATGGGCATCTATCCCCATATTCCTTCCGTCCAGCAGACGGTCATAATTTATGTTACACGTGGAGGGCGGCTCCCGGGGCGTTCCGGACGCGCATTACTCGCCAGCGCGGCCGGAAATCGGCAATATATTGCGATCGCCGCGTAAATAACCGTGATAAGACGCATTTACGCCCAGCGGCTAATCTAAAAAAAACGTGTCTGTACATTGCAAATATTTAAAAAAAATGGGGCGAATGGAGGCAAAGTAATAGAGTAAGAATTAAAAAAACAATGTCTGTTTGCACATGCTAATTTCCGAAATAACTGGACGGATTTAAATGATTTTTTTATTATTTTTAGCTATTAAGCCTAAGCAACATAGGTACAGGGTGTACTTAATTGATTTTGAAAAATGAAACACCTGATGCAGAACCCTAATGGTCCAGCGTAACTATAAGAAATATAAAAATAACGCCTAAAAGTTGTTCTGTTCCGGAGTCATGAAGTCCACTCGAATGAAGCACGGGCTTCGGCTAATTTTTGCATATAATTCAATACGTTGCAGCTTAAAACAATAAATGGTAACCGACTCATTGTGGACCTTCTGAGCTTTCTTGACAATATTTTTGAACCTTAACAAATTTCTCGTTTAATTGGTGAAAATCTTCTATTACATACCTATTAGGTATTGATTTCTGTTATCTTGTGCCACCGTCAATAGGTATACCTATGTTGAAGATGAGGCGTTAATTTACCAAAGCTTTATGTGGCTGATCTCCAATTTTTTTGCCTTTTGCTTGAAGAACTGAGTGCAAATTAGTATTGAAAAGAAGACCTAAAGTTCAGACTACAATAAAAATATTTAGACAAATAGCTTCAATCATCATATCAGCCACAGGAAGTTCACTGCTGGATATGTCCAGCGGCCTCCCTCAAGGATTTCCTGCAACCTTGCTCAGGTCTTTTTTTGACGAATCAGAATTATTCTTCGTTGCCGTGTCCACAAAAGTACTACGTCACTGATTTCATATGCACATACGTAATACATATTTGTGGACGGAGTCGGTCATTTTTCATCCCGCACATTAAGGTCCGGCGGGCCCTAAATAAATACATTCTACGGTTAATCGACGGTGACTCTGGCGGGTGGTCGGCTTGTACTCCTGAGGAAACAAAACGGAAAACTCCCGAGGAAACAAAACGGAAATATCACAGGGAACATTATTTCTATACTTGGGTCAAGAAAACATAAGGAATAACATTTGAATTCAATTATTTGTTACCCGTTTTATATATTCACGTGAATTGTGTAGATAATTTTATGTTATGGTATTTTATTTGTATTTTATTTTATGTTACATTTAAAAAATACATAGAATCTCAATTCTGTGATTCTACCGAGGCCTATGCACAGCAGCGGGCGAAAGAAGGGCTGAGATGATGATGATGTTACTGCTAAATGCGCGCGGCGTTGCCCGCGTGATGATTTTTTTCACAAACCTACAGGTTCCTCATATTTTCTCGGGATACAAATATAATCAGGCTACATTATACAATTTCCGGCAGAGTATAATAGGGTCTCCAAGTCCTCCCGTAGATGTCGTAAAAGGCGACATAGTAAATATAAGCTAAACAAAGATTATAAACATCAGTGAGACCGACCCTCTTCAAACCATCTGGCCAGCCAGGAGAGTGTAGGCCAAGTCATCTGGCTGCTCTGGCCAAGTATGGCTCTGGTAGTACAGAGAAAGTCATGCTCCTGCAGTGGAGACAAAAAGACCTGATGATATACAATTTTATCATACGCTTCTAGACTACAAAATCTAGATTTGGAAGAAACTTGTGTGTTTTAAGCATCCATCAAATCTATTGCAGATTTGATTGTGATTTAGAGCAAGAAAGTTAATAAATTAATATATATAGGGACAAATCACAAATTTTTGAGTTAGCCCCAAAGTAAGTTCGCTTGTGTTATGGGATACTAACTTAACGATACTATATTTTATAACAAATACATATATAGATATAAACATCCAACCCAGGACAATTTATAAAATGTTAATAAAGGCACAGAAAAATAAGTAAGTTTTAATAGACGGCCAATTCAGGCGGTACATTTTCCTTAAATATTATTAACAACTGACCGAATTCGGGCCTTTCACACCGGTGACAGCCCGTGCCTTGAGCGTGACTAGCGCCATCCACCGACCTGCCTCGCAATTTCCGGGGACTATTAATCATTTCTTCGGCTTCTTTCCATTACTCTAAGTTTCAATTTTCATTAGCTCCGACTGTTTGTATTCAGCAGAGTTCAATGACGGGGCGGTTCAGGTGAAAGCTTGTTACTTGTAAAATATTTAAGCAGTTTCGTTTGAAGGATTAGATTTGGTCTGAATCGATATGATAGCAAAGTTTACTAGGTATGATTAATAGAAATAGTAATTGTAAGATACCTTACAATAATTTCGATATTTTTAAAATTATTTTTACCTAGCAAGAATCTTTCTGAATTGCATTATTCAAACCTCAACTTTTTAAAAGTATTTAATATGTATATTTGTACTTTATTTTTATAAGTTTATTGTTATTTATTATGTAACTTATTAATAAATAAGTAAATTCAATTCCTATAGGTAAAATAAAACAAGGCAGAAATATATTGCATGCTCAACAAGGAACAACATTATCGGAACAAATCTCCCAAAGTGGGACAAAATGCATAAGTCGAGTCACAAACCATAAAGTGTATAGAAGTGCGTTAGATTTTTAACACCATCAAACTGGCCTCGCGTCAATTAAGAAAGGTAGGATTTTTTAAAATATATTTATTGATCTTCTTCTTATTGCGTAGATGGTTTTGACTTTATTAGCCTAGTACTAGACCACCTCAATTTAGAAAGTGCTGGTTTTGTTAAAGATCATTGGCTTAGCCCTGACTATTTTGAATTAGGAATGTAGATGTTGCAAAGCGTTTTTCGATGTATATAGGAAGAGATAAAGTGGTCATATACTACCGATAGCAAACTACCGAACAGTATAAAATATACGATAGTTTTAGAGAAAGAATGAAGATAGAACATCTGTATTATTATTTTTTTGCAGTAGAAGTGGGAACAAAATGCAGTATAGCCACAGATCGAGTAATGGCGTAGTGGGCTCAATTAGCGACGCAGGGCGGCACGCGTGCCCTCGAGTGCGAGCTGTGGTCGGTGATTGCCTTATTGATATGCCCTTTTGTTTAGGTATAGGTACAGCCAAATGTTTTGTTTTTTTTTTAATAAAACTAGATAGATACATAAAAAAAAGAAAGTTTATTCACAAAAACTGCATCACATACAAACAAACTTACGAACTTTAACTTATCCTAAAAAGTTTTTCAATTTACGTGCACTATTAAATTATAAATGTATGTGCTGCAGCAGAGCAACTTACGTGAGACACAGACATTATTTTACTTAGTGAACGGGTTACGTGTCGCGAGCCGGTGCGGTGTACGGGCATGTAGTCACATTCGCCCTGATGAAGACCTCCGGATGAGGTCGAAACATGTCAGCAGTAGCTGATACCTGAGTAACCCGTTCACTAATCTTTATCGGGTCTTTTTCAGAGCAGCCAGAGGATTTGGCCTGGCATTTGATTCGGGTGATTTTTGATAAAGACGACAATTAGGAAAGAAAAAATACTTAGGTAGTTCTTATAAGGATGTAGAAGATCCTAGCATGCTATACTATAAAACCCTAAATACGAGTAGAGCGTGATAAGGTAAGGCAGAAGTTTTAAGAAAAGTGGTCTTTTAAGTTTTTTACTGTACCTAAAGCTGACCTTAGCAAAGATGTAAGAAAACTTCTTTCTTCGAGTAATAGACTATTTTACTGTATTTGGTTTTGGTTAATATTTTATATATTAAAAAACATACCAGTGAAAAGTAATATTTTTTGAAAACAGCAAGAAAGTTGGTTAATAAATGAAGTAGTAATAAGCATTTCAAATATAAGGATGGGTGCGTGGCGGGGATATCTTACTATCTCTTTCGTACGCGCTAAACGTAATAGCAGTGACGTCAAGAGCGCTGTTATGAATAATTGGTTCAAATACCGTGTTTATCAGCATCATGATCAAATGTTAGACCGCAGATTTCTAGCTACCATGATTTTTACTGACTCTAGTGTTAGTTGTAGCTCTATTCTATATCTAACATTCGTACTTATATATTTTGTTTCTTCAACGAGTTAGGTAGTAAAATTCTTTAAATATTTTTGAGTGGGTATACTAGAGAATTTTGTTTGTTTGTTAAATCTTTATTGAACCTATTTAGGTTGTTTTTACAACTTTTACTTGTATTTACAAGTTAGAAGTAGAACAGTACAAAGGCTGACTTATCCCAGATAGAGATCTCTTCCAGTCAAACTTGAAATAAGAGGACAATTTACAACACAGGGTAGAGAATTTAGAAGAATTTCCGAGTTAAATACATGTAATAATTAATAATTGTATTAAAACACCTACATTACTTTGATTTTAAAAG
This sequence comes from Acrobasis consociella, assembly GCA_963555685.1. Taxonomy (NCBI): domain Eukaryota; kingdom Metazoa; phylum Arthropoda; class Insecta; order Lepidoptera; family Pyralidae; genus Acrobasis; species Acrobasis consociella. The sequence goes on from OY743106.1 coordinate 6,719,256, forward strand.
TGTTTGGCAGCACTGTACCGACGATCCGTAACTGTCCAGGAACAAAAAGCGGCGGTGTGGCTTACGTTACGAGGATGATTGATATCGCGGGACGATAGCGGACGATCAAAAAAATGATTTATTCTCCTTACTTACTGTAGTACGGACCTCTCTAGAATCATGCAATCAAGTCATAAAATTAATTCGAAGATAATTTTTAACAGAAATAGTCTTTTGAGTTATTTGGTCTCTTAAATGGAACTAGCGACCACTTCAGAAAGAAGTCTTTTTCGAAAAAAACTGTTATAAATAGATGTTGTTTTGTAACAAATACCTACCTATACCACCATATTGGAATTGAGATTAACAGTACTTAATGCAGACTACAATTTCTTCAAAATGGTTTATAGTTACCCGATATTTAATAAAATATGATTCGTCTAAAATATAAAACTAAAATAAGTATCCGTACATTAAACATATTTTCAAAAAAAATATTTGAGGCGATGGAATTATAGTAATAAAGAAAGGTTTAAAAAAAAATCTGTTTGTTTATCCACGCTAATCTCCGGAAATACTGGACGGATTCAAATGAAACTTTTTTGTTTTATAGCTGTTAAGCCTGGGCAACGTATAGGGTATAATTGATTTTGGAAAATGGAACACCTGATGCATTACCGTAATGGTCCAGCTAAATTATAAGAAATATAAAACTGACGCTTTAGCAAAAGTTGTTTAGCCTGATGAGCATTTTAAGGAGTCATAAAGTCCACGCGAACGAAATCGCGGGCTTCGTTGATATGGACGGTGCTTAATAATAATTGTAAACGATGTAATAATAGATTATTTTAGCAGTTACTGCAATCAATTTTAGTTTAGTGAAGAAAAGAACCACTGAATCCAACCAACGGCTGCAGCGGGAAAACTTTTAAAAAATCCTAATGCCGGGCCTTTAAAATTTAGGATATGATACTCGTCACCTCGTACTAATGGCGTCGATATGTTACTGACATCAATCGTCTATTCTGCTCACGTCGCTCCGCGGGATCTAATTAATTATGGTAATTAAACACCTAGGTACGGTTAGTTAGACGTTACATTTGTGAATGTGGGATTGGGGAAAACAGCGGTGGTTCGGAGGTGATTTTTAATGTTCATATGACATGACAGGGCCTGATGCATGTGTGTTTTTATTCTCCGTTAGGTATATGAGGATTATTTTTTGGTGATGGATGAGGTACGGCAAAAATATTTCTAAACATTTCCGGCTTGATAATCAAAGTCTTTATAATGACATCTGGAGAATTCGCATGCTTAAAGTTATATAAAATAATATTGTATATATATAAAGTGGTTTTATATATCATGGGTTTACGAAATAAAAATGCGTTGCTCTAAAGACTAGAGAAACAACATTTAATGCTATTTATTATCTCTGTTTCACAAATATATCTTTGAATATAATAACATTTTCCATATCTTTTAGGTACCTTTCATTGACAATTTCTATTGTCAAAATGTCTATCTCTTAATAAACAAAAATTAAATTAAAACTAAAACCAAAGAGGATGCATAAATGAAGCACCATAAGATTCATTTACATATATTTGTTAATTTAACAGATATATAAATAATAAACGTAGGTCTTTGGGATCTGTTTGCCCAGCCAGACTGTGATGAGCCCTCGACAATAAACAAATTATTTAATATCAAAAGTTGATATTTATCGTACATATTTATACATTTCAACACTGTCCTCAAAAACTAATAAAACTCAATAATACAAATACGTGAAGCAAACGTTATAACACTGTTACGATTCGTCCGTTCATAAAATAGATAAATAAAAGTTGATATGAAGATTGATTATGGCGCGTCTGCGTGGATGTCTGTGTGTAAAAAATCTTTTGAAGAATAAACATTAGCACTTTATGTAGACAGTACTTAGGTATGTATTCAGAGCGAGTATGTAGCCTCGGTGCGCTTCTCGGTCCTGCATGTTTTAATGATGGGATTTAAGTTGAAAGATTTTGTCTAGTAAAGACCTTTTTGAAGCGAAAGGTCTGTCATGATCGTAGCAGTGTAAGAGGTCCCTAGTCTATGCCTACCTCTGTGGGAAACATGATAATAATGTGTATGTATGTACAGACCTTTTCTATACTATTTCAAATTAAGGACTCACACATAACATCTGTCTCTTTATTAGAATAAAAATAATAATATTCTAACCCCAAAAATTCTTTTTTCCAAAATCTTAATGTTCGTCATCCAAATCTGAACTTATTTGAATATACTTACTCTTTTTTTCTGGTTCTTCTTTCATGTAAATATGAAACTATATACCAATTATTCCCTTTTTAGGTAGATTATCTTGCTTCTGTAACTTGCTCCTTGAAATCTGGCGTAGTTTTACTATAGGTAACAGGTTATAAAATAAATTTATGTACGTAATCAATTTGTGAAAGCACCGGTGTATTCATGTTCAGGCCAAGTAAGGCTCCAGTAGTATAGACAGGTTCGTGCTCCTGCTCTGGAGATATAAAGATCTGATGATGATGATGCATTTTCTGGCATCATCGTGACCGTTGTTACCTGAGCCTATGCTTGCTCTACTCACAACCTATACCGCTAAGCTTGTCCCTTGGACCACTTCAACACATTCCTGACGAAGAATGATGCTTTCGGCTGCTCGCGCGAGTAGGTAGTGCTTTGTTCGAGTGATTAAGTACCTCGGGACGTTGCTAAGCCCTTCAGTTAATGAGTCGAGAGTCGGTATTAATCATTAGTTGACGAACTGGACGACTGACGGACGCTCGTGGGTGGTGAGGTAGACGCTTTGTGGTCTGCGGCTCAAGGTATATAAGGAAAGGTTGACGTCGTGCCGAGCCTGCTAATAGTTTCTAGTCGTCTTCGATGACTCACCAGACTTTTACAGTGGCCATGTTGTGCAAAGAATTGATGATATTAGAGTTAAAGAATGTTTGCACACTTTCAGTTTTTTTTAAACTTTATCCCTTATGATGAGGTAAATGACCAAAAGACAAATAAATTGCAAGACCCACTCCAGATAATGATGAGTTCAAAGGAACAGACATCTGAGATAGTAAATAGTGACATGTTACTAGTACTAAGGCTAAAAATCCTGCGTGGGAATAGGAGCAGCTACTTGCAAATTATACTATTGTTATAATTATTTAAAAATATATTTCGGAAACTACCTCAGTACCCACTTGTAGAAATATTTACAATACACCTACTTATGTAGGTATATAAATTATATTCTAGTACATTAAATTGAAATTTTCAATGGGAACCTAGTTATTTACGCATATTGTGAAGGTAAGTACGGGATGTACATTATAATCGAAGGCATCGAAAGAGTGTGTGTAGTCCTGTGACCAAAATAAAGCTAAAAACTTATTTCTTGCATCAAAGGTCAAAATCAAATGGCCATTAGTTCACGCGTCAAGAAGTAAACAACTTCGGCAAAGCACGCATTCAAAGAGAGACGTGTTGCAGGCCGCGCTCGGCGGATGACTGATCCGCTGTGCGAACGACTGTTCCTTTTTTAAATCCTCACTTTTTTATTAACCACACAAAAGGCAAAGGCACATGAGTTATGCCGACTTGTAGTTTTTACGATACACTTAACTTGGATTAAATAATTTTTATTCCTTGTGAACGTGATGGCATGTGACATTAAAATGACAAATTGGCTAATTATTCTTAATCCGGATGAATGCTTTGATCACTCGCTGCGAGTGATGGCCCGTCACGGCGGCTCTTGATCGCAAGCGTGGATTCGATGTTCACAAACAAGTCATTCTAAGAACAGGTTCATTGCCATTGGAAATGTTCCGCAACACCCCCATTAACATGTGCCACGATAAGATGATACGAAGACTTATAAATGGATTAATAAATACACTGTTTGATTAAATATTCTTTTATTAATTATTATAAGTTTGATCCCTATCCCAAGGCGCCGGGCGAGGATGGAATCACAGCAGAGCTTCTGAAGGCGGGCGGAACGCCGGTACTCTCCAGCGATGCCGTATTGACTATCGGTATATCAAAGTGTTGAAGTGCTTATACAGTAACGGTAACAGTAACTTATACAGTAACGACAGCCACTATGTCAGTCCGAGTACAGGAGCAGTGCACGAGGGCAATTCAACTGCATAGAGGTGTAAGACAGGGAGACGTTATATCTCCGAAACTGTTCACCGTTGCACTGGAAGATGCCTTTAAGCTTCTGGAATGGGAAGGATTTGGCATCAATATCAATGGCGAGTATATCACTCACCTTCGATTTGCCGACGATATCGTTGTCATGGCAGAATCGATGGAAGACCTAAGTACTATGCTCGGAGACCTAAATCGAGTTTCCCAACAAGTGGGCCTTAAAATGAACATGGACAAAACGAAAGTAATGTCGAATGTCCATGTTGCGCCCCTACCTGTTTGTGTTGGGAGCTCCACCCTCGAAGTTGTAGACCAGTATATCTACCTGGGTCAATTGATCCAGGCAGGAAGTTCCAGCTTCGAGGAAGAGGTCTTTCGACGAATCCGACGAAATCGGCAGCGTTCGGGAAGCTACGCAATGTCTTGTCGTCCAAAATACCTCTGTGCCTCAAGACTAAGGTCTACAACCAATGTGTGTTACCAGTGATGACTTATGGCTCTGAAACGTGGTCCCTTAATATGGGTTTCATAAGAAAGCTCAAGGTCGCTCAACGCGCTATGGAGAGGGCTATGCTCGGTGTTTCCCTACGTGATCGAATCAGAAATGAGGAAATCCGTAGGAGAACAAAAGTCACTGACATAGCCCAGCGGATTAGCTCGTTGAAGTGGCAGTGGGCGGGACACATAGCGCGACGAACCGATGGCCGATGGGGCAAAAAGGTTCTTGAATGGCGACCGCGTACTGGCAAGCGAAGCGTAGGGCACCCACCTACAAGGTGGTCAGATGACCTGACCAGGGTCGCCGGAAAGCGCTGGATGCAGGCCGCTCTAGATCGGTCATTTTGGAAATCTTTGGGAGAGGCCTATGTCCAGCAGTGGACGTTAATGATGATGATGATGATGCTGATCCCTATTCAAAGACAACCACTAATTCGCTATTCCAACAACTCAATTTAGTCTTACATATAACATACAAAATAGTAGATTGTGCTACAAGGGGTAAAGGTAATACTTTTAAGTCGAGGGCGCTACTTTGAATCCTGAGTTAAGCGAGGGATTCACGTATAACGCCCGAGATAGAAATATATCCGTACACAAGTAGCACACTCTACTTTTCATCGCCATCTATGAGAAAAACTAGTAAATAGACACTAAACAGAATATGAAGACAAATGAAACATTTACAATACCTAATCAAAGCTCCGACCAGTACTAACCCTTATTTAGTGTAGTTTTCATTCAATAAATACTAAGAAATATTTTTTCAGAACCAACTTCTAAAATAATGTTCACTCATAAGCTTATAATAACATTGGTCGTATATATATTTTTTTATAATAACTATAAATTTGATGTTCACTATTGGCTTAACTTACGAAAAAGTTTTCAAATTTACACAAATAATTAATTTCAACACAATATAACCAAAAACCTCTTTGAATCAAAGACAAAAATTGCGCTTTTTTTCAAATTATTCCTTTTTCTTTTTTCGAAGCAAAGAACATAAACATTTTTACTTACATTCATCCATGTTGACGATGATATGTATTCCAAATTTAAAAAAACACGAAATCTGTGCCAATTATTTATTTTATTAAAACTTAATTCTTTTGTCTTTGGCTGATTTTACATTGATTAAATTCGTGTTCCGTTTTCAAACCGTGTTTTAATCCCGTAAGATTTTTATTTTCACGTTTTAATCCCGCGAGAATAACCAGTAACTTTAGCTCCAAATGTTTTGGGATGAAAACACCGTTTTTTGAGTAGATGAGATGAAAAATATCATTGAGATCAACGATAATATGTAGGAGTGGGAAAACGTTTTCTGTTTTTGTATGGACGTACGTTCGTATTTAGTACGGCATTGTGTCATACGGTATGCATATATTTCAGCAATGTAAAGGTGGCTTGATGATTTCTGTGGCACATTCGTATTTGAAGCACCTACGAAACACGGAATCTCAATTTCCTGAACAGATTAGATTATAAATGATCTATACTTTGAAGCTGACTCTATATTGTCTATATTAATTATGCTGTATGATTTTTATTTATTTATTGCATTTATGATTATTACATCAAATCTGTGTTAAATAGATATTCTTTAGCGCTAAGCGATGTATGGCTAGTGTATAATTATCATCATCATCATTTTAGACGCATTACATATACTGCTGGTCATGGGCCTCTCCCAAAAATTTTTCATAATGACTGATCAAGAGCAGCGCTTTTCAGCGACCTTAGTCAGGTCGTCTGACCACCTTGTGTGGGTGTTTCATGCTTCGCTTGTGTATAATTATATATAATCTATAACTTTTAGGTGTTTTTAAAAGATAGTAAATTAGGTGCAAACTAACAATAAAAAATCCATAACAATAAAGACGTTATTAAAAAAAAAATATTAGAGACACACAAACATATTTACTTCTTTTTGTACACGCTTTTAAGAACATACCCGTCGTATATATCTAATTCAACTTCGAAATAAAAGCCTACTCAGCGGAATGAAACGGTCGTATGCGAAATTGCAGGTTTAAAAGTTTTTTCGGTGGCAGTTCTGCACATTATTATGATAATAACGAGCAGCATTACCGTTTAGCTGCTACGGATGCGCTTATTTTTCGCTGCGAACCCGGGGTGAACCGGGCGACTACTGCGACCGATTTTCTTGATCTATTGTCTTATTTTCTAGAATTATGATCTTAAAAGTTGGATTCCCAAGAAAGGCTGATGTATTTTTCTTTTCCACTTCATCATCATCATCATCATCTTTTCAGCCGCATAATGTCTACTGCTAGACATAGGCCTCTCCCAAAGATTTCAAAAATGACCGATTTAGAGCGGCTTGCTTCCAACGCCTTCATCAGGTCATATGGTCACTTCCTAAGATGGCTGTGGACATCGAGTTATGCCATTATTATCATAATAACGAGCAGTATTGCCATTTAGATGTTACGGATGCCCTTCTGTTCTGCACATTATTATGATCATGACGAGCAGCATTATCATTTGGTTTTTACTGATGCGCTTATTTTTTGCGGCGTCGGGAAACCACACAACCATATCTAAGCGAGTCCATATGTGTATCTTTGCAGAATCTAAGCGATAAATACGGCCTACGTATCCTATTAATATTATAAATGCGAAAGTACACGTCAAAACTGGTGAACGGATTGGACTGTAATTACCATGTAGATTACTCGTAGATAGCTAATTACCTGGATTAACGCCATGGATTTTTTTCGGATAAATGTAAGAATAACATTTTGTACCTACATGAACGCAGTTTAGGGTACTGAAAATGTAAGGGTTGTCTAATTTATGTTATTTAATAAAAAAATATATGATTACAAAAAAATATTATATAACTCAAATGATCAAGACTACTGTGTTGTATTGCGCAATCTGTACAATAGACAGGTACAAATATCAAAACAGACGGAGAATCCAGCGTCTCGGAAGCCAGCCGTCCCGGAAAAAATCCAGATATGAAAAATAGAGCAATAGGAAAATAAATTATGCCGCTCTTTAATGACGTCACTTGACACATTTGTTGAGAGTGTGATTGTTTATCAGTATTTCAAGTGCACTTTTAAAGAGTTGCTATTTGTACACTATAGACTCGACTAGAATTCACTATTTATTTGTGATTCAGTCACAAATCTTATAAGGCTCCTTAGTCTTAGCTCCGGCTTCCTTCTGAGTACTCCTGAATACCCAAATGAAGAAGCATCATATCTCGAGCTATAGGTAATTTTGTGACAGAAATACAGTTTGTTGTATGCAGGTCTCCTTTGAGAGCGGCCATTCACCAGTCACTGACCAGGACAAAGCATTGTGAGCCAAGATCAATGTCTTGAATACCTATGTGGGCAGTCAACATAGCGGACGTGCTATACAGATGTTGTGTTCGCTCAAATGTGCTTATGTGACATCGCACACAACATTCTGGTACTAATAGGAATATATCGGTGTACCGAACCCTTTGTGTTGTTGACCGTTCGTGTAGGCACTTGTGTAGTATAATTAGCGTAGAGCGATTAATTAATAGGTAATGCACGTGTGTGGCAAATTCATGGTCTGGGTGCTAGTTATAGCTGTGACGGCTAATTGTTACTGTGATTAGAAATCTAGCTGAGCGTTAAACGCAAGCTGGAATATAGGAATTACAAATTACGGATTACATTCAAATTAACAGTGTGTAAGGTACTGTTTACCACTTTTGCATAAGTATGTCAATTCATCCAATTTTTTTTTGTTCGTCAGCATCATCATCATCATGTCTTTTTGTCTCCACTGCAGGAGCACGACCCTCTCTGTACTACCAGAGCGATACTTGGCCAGAGCAGCCAGAGGACTTGGCCTACACTCTCCTCTCTGGCCATACGGGTTGGAGAGGTCTCATTAATGTTTATACGCTTTGTTTAGCTTGTATTTCGTAAGTCACCTTCTATGACATCCTTGGAAGGACTTGGAGTGGCCCTATTCGTGAGAAATCACATGACACAACTTTTGTTTTAGCATGCCGCCATCTTTTTATTTGTTTAGTCAGGTATTTCAGGTAGTATTTATTTATACTTTAAATGATTTCATCTATATCTATGTACGTCACCTATCAAATTTTATCCCTGTTATTTTCGAAAAATCCTCATATACATTTACTTTTATTTATAAAATACAATACAACAAGGAAGGGACATACCCGTAATAAGTCGAACAACGGGCTATAAGTACTAGATAATTGTAGTATAAATATAAGAAAACTGAAGTCAAAAAACAACAAATAATCGACATTCCTATACAAATTGCCCGAGCAGGTGCACTATTTCGGGAGGAAATTCCGATTTATTTTAGCAATTGACTGTAATTTTTATTTCATTATACTCTAGTAGATCTAGAATAGCCCGTTCATTTATTACGGATATGTCCCTTTCACATTGTATGTTAATGCAAGAAAACTGTCAAGCATATAAAATTTTCATAGCTGCAAAAAGTCGACGCAGCAAACCTTTCACAGTCGTGAGAAACCCACAAACTACACTACTTTCACACGCTTTCGCCACACGCCGGCAGTGCCACGGCCATCACTCATTTTAGCTGTAAACAAATTATGCGAGCCACACCTGCCAGGGATCATTCTCACTAGTTGCATCGGCAACTAGTTCTAAGGAACTAGTAAGTTTTTTTTCTCAATACTTTCATAAACTCAATGGAACTACTTGTACTTGACTTAGCGAACCAGAAATCTAAAGAAAAATTCTAGATCTTTGAGCGAAACCGACTTGCAGAGCTAAATACGCATGGCGCGATAAACGACTGAACCTGATCAATAGTAACATTAATAGTTACTTGAGTTACTTCCGATGCACATTTATCCTTGCATTTATTCATACTAACTCACAGACATCCAAACAAACTTACTTGTCCACTCAATAGGTCAATGTTACTAGAGTTAGCGAAACAGACTTTGTAGAGCTGAATACGCATTGTGATCGGACGTTACGCGACTAAGCCGAGGGTAACATTGGGAGTAGCTTCCAATGCACAGTACAGGTACTTAGGACATTATTGTAAGTAGGTATTTATTTACACACTATCTAAGACACCTTCAAAGACGCTTCTGTACGCTCAATAGGTCAATGTTACTTGACTCAGCGAAACACATAGCTGAATACGCATTGGGTGTGTACAATGCGTATAAAAGAGCGTATACGCGATCGAATTCGCATCGAACGGCACACGAACTAACAAACATTAAAAATACTTCCAATGCACATTTAGCACTTTATGTATTAAATTATCGAATGACACCCAAACCTGTTAATTCAATAGGTCAAAGTTACTTGACTTAACGGAGCAGATAGCTGAATACGCATTGTGACTGTACAGTGTTTGTTAAAGATCGTATACGCGATCGAATTCGCAGCGAACGCCACACGAACTGACGAACTTAAAATTAAATACTTCCGATGCACGTTTAGCTTTTTTAATACTGTTCGAATGACACCCAAACCTGTTAATTCAATAGGTCAATGTTACTTGAGCCAGACTTTGTAGAGCTGACTACGCATTGTGCACGGACAAAGTATGGCGCGCGTGGATTGGCGGCTATTGTGGCAAGAGATGCATCTCACTCTGTACGACTTAGGCATAGTCTATAACTTTTTATTTAATCGAGAGTTAAGCATTTTTTTTAGAGAATTAAGATAAAATACCGTGCGTTTTCTCTAACGGATGTTGATGTTTACGAGAGCCACCCCGAAAAAGGATTACATATAACCGGTCGTGCCTACGAAAATATTTCTTCAAGCTGCAAAATTTTTACCCAAACACACACCGTATTATATCCATAGATTAGTAAATATTCCCAACTCAAACATTTACCGAGAAAACACGCTACTGGTTGTCCGGACAATGGTCTCTTAGTTCCATCAAAACCACTTAACATGGGACTGACAGGTTAGTTCAATCACTATTACCCCGGGGCCAGCGTACATTTTTTGCCGCCGAATATTTTTTCCATTGAGGGAGTCATATCAGCGAACATTTCTCACGTTTCTTTAATCTGACAAATAATTTCGCACGCATCGTATTATGTAATCGACGTTTCGTGTTACGTGAACCGATGAAGTGTTGACGGTATAAAAATAAAACATGACCTTATGAATTTTCCGCGACGAGTTCGGGGTTTGAATTTGGAACGAGTTATGGAATGAAACGCAACGGTTATGAAACACGACGTCACGGGCACGGCTAACTAATCGATGTGGAGAACAATGACGTAATACAGCCCTCGCTGGGAGTGCGCTGCCCAAATATTTGTCCGGGCATATGTTTGGTTTCTTTCCTTCGCCTCATATATTTTTACTTTGATCGCGTAATGGGGCCCGGAGGCGGTCTCGATTTGTCCGAGATTAATTTCGCTCGCCCCGCTACAGTCGCGTGTTGAATAAAATAAATTGTTTGTTTGGTACGGACTAAAGGACTTCACTGTTCACACAGGAGTTACCATTTATTATTCGAACCTTTATCAACTTTGTAGGTTTGCTAGCGGTGTTTTATTTATAATTAGTTATTGAATAGTTATTAAATAGTTAAAGGTATTGTTTTATTAGGTCCTTACTTATTAGGTACTCAAGAAGGATGGATATAAATAAACAACGTAGGGAGAAATTATTAGTAAGTTCTTTTGTTTGATTATTTTACGTGATAAAAGTTCTATCTGTTTGTTTTTCGCAGCACAACTCTGTAGGAGTTGTGCTGCCTACAGATACTCAACTACGATTGAAGTAACCTTCAGAGTCAAGGTTTTTTTAGTTTCAACTTCAAATTAGTTTAAATTGAGAAATCTGGAATAAAAATGCAATAAACTCGGTCTACGCCAGAGTAGGGATCACAAAGTCCCGTGTAATGAATTGCATTAATATTGCATTGGCCGGCAACTACCCGCAAACAATCATTAGATGCGCGCTCGCCGTGTTTGCTTCTGGATTTGTTTGCGAATACAAATTGACGTTTAGTAGTGTTTTTAGAGCGGAAATTCAGCATGCTTTTATTTGTTAGGTTTAGTTTATATTATTAATTTCGGAATTTTATTGTTAAAACATTTAGATGGTTATGTAAAATATTAGTTTCACTAACTTTTATAATCTTACTAATAATATTTAGGAATATACGAACGCGTAGAATGAATCGACTAATTCCGGTTTCCATAATACATCATCATTATTTCAGTCTATGTCCACTGCTACAAAGACCTTTCTTAAATTACCATCTCCAGAATGACGGATCTTATAGTACTATTAGTTACGTATTTTAAATTTATTTATAACTCTGCCTCCGCCTAATCGAATTTTAATTCGACGTTAATTTTGAACTCTATCAATAGTCTAAATTCTATTAAAATATTTATTATGAAGTAAAAAATATAGCATCTACAAAAATCATATTCAGGTAACGTGTATCTAAAACTCCGGTTGCCAAGCGACGGCCGTTGTCCAACGAAATACAAGCCGTCTGTCGCCACCGGAAAATTGGACACCGTCCTATGCCCACTGCCCAATCACACGCGACACCACGCAGATTAGCACTTGCCTAGTCCTCCTATCCACGTGAAAATTCCCATTCGTCCATTCTACATTGACCCTCCAACCCGAAACTATACGTTGCGATCCAATACTCCCGCAGAATTGTACGACGTTGGCAACAATGTGCTGAAAATTGACGAGACACGCATTGAAACCACATACGCTTTTCCGTCCCTCTGTCTGCGCCGAAATGATATTAGTAATCGTAGATCGGTATGTGAAGCTTTGTGATTAAACATATATAAGTTGATTTATATTTACTTTAAAGAGTGAGGTAAGGCTTGTATTGCAATGAAATCATGTGAGAAAAAAATGAATATAGAACAATGTTTTATCCCATCCGAATATACAGTTTTAAAGTAGATCTTAATCGATTCCACTTCAGTCTGAAAGGAAGTTACAGAGCACGCCCAACTTTCGAATAAAAAAAAAATTAACCCACAGACGTGACACGGTAAGCCGTCATCGAGTTGCAGAGAGCGTTCCGCGCCATTCAAATCTTTACTTAGCATTCAAAGTACCACTGCGGCTTTAATTTTTAAGGCTCACTACAACGCCATACTGTATTCACCTCGCGTTCTCACCACACTTACCTACAGGTATGTACCTAGCTAATGGTGAAGCGACATCCAAATTTGAAATCGAGAAAATGGTCTTGTTAGTATCTTTCAATTTGAACTCAATTTTTAGGGCGATAAAGTTTGATTTGTTTTGTGTAAAATTTGTAGTTTGGTCGTAAAGGATAGAGTTTGCGTTCGGAGAAGTAGTTTGCATAGTTATGTGCGCGTTTATCTAAGCTATATCGGTCGGTACAGGCGTCGGCAACGTGGGCCGGGCAGGTCGCCGACAGTTTACAAGCCTTTAATAAATGTCTGAAACAGCGAATCGGCTTACCGCAGACCCATATCTGTGTACCTACAGTGCTGTAGACAGCACTCAGGTTTGTATTGGCTGATTTTGATTACACAAGTTTTCATATTACCCGTGTACTTATATATTTTTAAAATGTTATCGGTGACTTTACTAGCTTTATGAAATAATTATGCCCGGATATAGAAGTAGGTATCTCTGTGTTAGATTTTTCTTAGCTTATCTCTTGTATGCTATTCTGGGAAAACAACGTGGAATGTACCTGCTGCTTCTCTTCCTGCGCAGATCTTTAAAACCGGTCGAGGGAATGAGCTAGAACCTAACTCATGTTATTATGCTAGCAACCCATAACTATTTTTAATTCTCTTTTTTCACTTTCATGCCCGCTTTTACTTTAAAATTCTCTGTCTATCATTAAGTATTCTATATAGCAATTGAGTAAAGGTACCTACCTACAAAAGGTATACAATAGGAATACCTTGCAAATAAAACCTTTTTAATGCATTAAAAACATACTTATCAGGCAAAACTGTGGGTGAATTACAAAATTCTCGCGTAACTTTAGTATAAAACAAGCCGGGCCTACAAAAGCGATACTCTAAAAAAATGCACTGGAAAATACATCGCGAAGTTTCTGTTGAAAGTGAGGTAACGCACGGAACGCTGCAACTAACCAACCGTAGAGCTAAGGAAACAACGCAAGCGACTAGCGGAAGCGGTTTTGCGGAATTGTTAACTTTTTTTTACAAGTTCACAGGCGTTTGCCAATGAACTTGTAAAAAAAAATTAAGTTTAGCATTTTTATTAAACGCAACGGTGCGAGCTCGGGAACTCAATGGGACAGTGAGAATTTAAACATTGAAGAATTTAGCCTAACGGCACCGAATTTGTTTTTAATTAATGACGTATTATTTACAAGTTTATCATTAGAAGGACTTCTTATCTCTCTTAACTTACTATAGTTTGAGAGATACATGACAAAAGAAATACCTTTTGTACACATTGTTTTGTAATTCTAAGTTACCTGTATGATTACAAAACAATGTTTTTGCGACGAAGTGAAGTACTTATTTGGTAGGTATTTAATTATCTGGGGAACTACACTTATGGCTCTGTTTACCCGCCAGGAATAAAGACGTGTACGATACGATAGTGAATCTTTGTTTATTACTACGCCTATCTGATTAGATAGACGTAGTTTTGTACTGTACGAAACCTTCATCTCTTTCATCAAAAAAAAAAATGAAGTTTCAAGAACATAGGTACTTGATTATAATGCTCAATGAAATCACTGGCATAGTTTTAAAGATTAGTAGACATTACATGTCATCAGCGTAACAACATTTGTACACAGTCTTTTTTGTTGTCTAGGATATGTTGTGTAAATATACTGTACAGATCTGTAGACTAGGTTATTATATTTAACTAGAGATATTTTTTATTTTCTTTTAATCGCTAACCTCCCTTCGCTTACGCCCAGCCTCCAAGCCTCGCTGAATAGCTGGTGTCGGCAAGGCGAGCGCCTACCACTGCATATTTATGAAGCGCCTCAAACACTATAAATAGTTGATACGGCCCGGCCTCGACAGTAATGGAGTAAATACAACGACATACCCTGCTGTAATTTGTGCTGAATGTCAAATACCCTATAGGCTTACACGTGCTGCTCTGAGATTTCAATAATCAGAATTGTTCAGAGTTTTTATTGTGTGTGTTCCTATATATATAGTCATAGGCATAAAAGTGCACCATATACCATGATCACAAAGATTTCCAACGCTTAAGGTTTCAGACATGAAACAGACAAGGGATAACAAACATGTTATATTAATAACATAGGTATTAAACCTATGCTTGTAGAAGCATTGTTGTTATCCCTTACACAGTTTGTAGAAGTTGATCATGGGAATAGGCATTTTTTCCCCTAAGGTTTTGTACATTTTAAATCCTAAATCCATCTTTTTTTAAGCGTGGTCTTTGGGATTTGCAACTCTTGGCTCCTCGTAAGAGATGTAGAAGTTAAAATGTGCCCATTATTACCAATTAAAATTTTTACAGTGAAGAAAAATTGACTCCATACTTAATTTTGTATGGATTATTCGACCTTATTTTTTTTGTGGTTGGTCTAATTATATGAATTTTATAATGAGGTCATTTTAATCAAGGAATTTGATTGGTATATTTTTCTAAGAACTTGATAAAGAATAGAAAATAGAATAGATATTGCGGTTCCGGTACTAGCAAACGCATCATCTGTCAACGTTCCAAGATGGCCGACCTCATTATTTCCCGCGCTGCACTGTCACTGGCAAGAATGAGGTGGTCTCCGAATCGGGTGGTGAGAATTTAGTCTCCTTTAACCCTTCTAAGACACAAGTTTGCGCATTTTCTGCCAAGAAAACCCCTTTTACTGTAGCGCCTCAATTTTAGAACACTCCCCTAACGATCTCTAAAAGTATTGGGATCCTAGGTGTCGAAATATCGAGCTAAGTCCAATACCGTGGTCATTTGGAGAATAAAGCCAAACTGGCGTCTAAAAAACTTGGTGTGCTCAACAGAGCGAAGAAGTACTTTACACCGGGTCACAGGCTTTTACTTAACAAAGCCCAAGTCCGACCACACATGGAGTACTGCTCGTTTCTCTGGGCTGGAGCATCAGAATACCAACTCCTTCCACTTAACTCGATCCAACGTCGGGCTGTTCGTATTGTCGACGATCCCAAACTTACAGACAGATTAGAAACACTAAGACACCGGAGAGACGTGGGCTCTTTATGTCTGTTCTATCGTCTCTACAACGGGGAGTGTTCTTAGGAACTTTTCGATTTGGTGCCACCGTCACGATTTTACCACCGCACCTCGCGTCACAGAGAGAGAGCTCACCCCCATATCTTAGACGCCTGGTATCCAAAAACCACTAGAGCATCACGTTTATTTTTCCCCAGGACGTGTCAGATGTGGAATAAGCTTCCAGCTGAGGTGTTTCCTTTGCGCTACAACATGGGGTTCTTCAAAAGGTGTGTTAATAGGACTCTAAAAGGCCGGCAACGCATAGACGGCACCTCCGGTGTTGTATGTGTCCATGGGCAGCGATGACCTTTTACCATCAGGAGGCTCGCATGCTCGTTTGCCGACTTATACATAAAAAAAAATAAAAAAATTGTTAGAGCAAAAAGTTAAAAATCCAGACGAAACAGTTTTTAAATTTTGGGTTAAAAAAGAATCCAACTAATTATTAACTCGTTTATTTCATTAGCAATATAACAAACCAACACAACAACCACATAGGAATACGATAGACCGTAGACCTAGATTATTTGTTATCGACCACCGACCCGAATTTTTGTTACATATGCGATCGACAGATTTATTCATATTATTGGTTCATGTTCACTTGTAAAATGTACAAATAAAACCTTATAAAAGTAAACTTAGCACATACCTAGGTGCTACTTATTTTAAAAGAAGTTTCTTCTAGTAGACCCATGAAAGGATTTAAGTTTCTTCTAAAATTAAATTGATTCACTTATTATATACACCAAAAAAAGAAGCACAACAACTCACTAAATCTTCAGAGAAAAACCTGACGTGAAAAGCAAATCTATCTGTAATAATAAACGAAAGAGTTCGACAAACCACAATGCTATCGAGTTACCACAACGAGGAACTATTGAATCAGCCATCACCATTCATACAGTTGACATCTCACCTGACAGACCTCAAGGTAACGATAACCATCGTACATTCATTCACCAACCAATTGTTCCTTTAAAAAAACCGCCCGAAATCTAAAGGGTTGATAAACATATCAAAAGCGAAAGAACACCTGTTTTTTAATATTCCACAATGAGAGTCACCGGTCCTATTGTGTGTGAATAATCGGGCACAAACATCGATAATCGACATTCGATATCGATTGAGTACGTCTTTATCGATGTAAAGACCTCCCACGAGTGGCGGGCGACAATGGAGGGATGACAGAATAGAGATCTATTGACACTAAGCGATTTTGAAATTGTAGGGAAATTGAAAATTGTGGTAGATATTTATCGGATCTACCTATCACGAATTTATATGAATATTGAATAGTATATATTGTGTATTCACTTACGCTTTATATTATAAATTTTCTTAAAATAAAATGTACGACTTAACACTTATGATACGACTTAACAGAAAATTACCAAATCTTTACGATAAAAGTTATACCTATTAGATATTCTTTTATTACTATAAAAAGAGAGTAAGAGACATATGCAAGAATGTTAGGTATACAAATTTTATATACGCAGCCAGATATACTTAAAAGAATTTTTGATGCTGTTGTTTCATCTTTTGCGTAATAAAGACACATCCACTGAAATCCGTCCAGGAATATCGAAAAATAAGAGATTATTTATATAAAGAAAAAAATATGGAAAAGCGGGCATAATAGTGTGACGTCACAGTCGTTCTTTCAGATACCTCCATTCATATGACGATTACCAGAATTACTCAACCATTCCGTCCGCGACAAAAAAGAATAACAAAAAGTTACTCCATCAAATATAACTGTTTATTATTAGAAACAAAGAAAATTCGGGTGGTGACCTGACGAAATGGTTACAAAATAAAGATAGGTTATAGAAGTATAACAAGAAAGGTGACTAGAATGTGTGAACTGTTAAACATGGCCTAAAAATTGTAGGTAAGGAAAGCTACTTACGCTTTGAGACAGATTTGTAACAAGTGGAAAGGAAGAAGATCAAATCGTTTGTTTTTAGAGTATAGAAAGAAAATACTCCATGGGCTTTTTTTTCTTTTCTTTTTTCAATAGTAATGCCTCAATTGGTTTTTATTTAATAACCGGCTGAGTACGGGTCGGACGGTTCCGTATCGTCTATAAAAAATCACGTATGGGAACCCCACATATTTTTATCATCCTGTTTTTAGTATTTGTTAGCGGCAACAGAAATACATAATCTGTGAAAATTGTAACTGACTAGCGGTTCATGAGATACCTACGGCCTGGTGACAGACAGACAGACAGCGGAGTCTTAGTAGTTGACGACCTCCGTGGCGTAGTGTCCATCATAATAGTTTGCCACCCAGAGGTTCCGGGTTCGATCCCCGGTCAGGGCAAGTTGAAAAATTGCCTTTTTCAAATTGTCCTGGGTCTTGGATGTTTATCTATATACGTATTTTGTCATAAAATATAGTATTGTTGTGTGAGTATCCCATAACACAAGTCTCGAACTTACTTTGGGGCTAGCTCAATCAGTGTAATTTGTCCCAATATATTTATTATTATTTATTTAGTAATAGGGTCCCGTGATATATAATTATACTAAAATACTACTTCACGTACTAAATATGTTAAATACTATTTAAATGATGAAAGTGTGTCTAATAAAGCTTAGTAACTGACATCTAATGATAATAGCCGGGCCTTATAAAAAATTGGAAAAAAAAATGTATTCGGTCTCTCTTCTGTCTCTTCTAACTTTATAAGGGTGGTCACGTAATTGTATATATATATACTACTGAAGGCAAAGTTAAACTGAGCTCCTTGGCGAAATTTAGCAACAAGTCAAAAATACTTGTTCCAACTTCAATCAAGTGCGCTAAATGTGGAAACTCAATTAAAAGTTAAAAATGCTTAGTTGTTTACGTGAATTGACGGTTATGTAATGAGATTTTTGATTAAATAAGGTTTCGGAAGAGGCTATTTTGAGTGGGATATTTGTTCATAGCTTGTAATTATGAACGTTGTTTTGTTTTGATAAGATTTTAGGAACTGCTGGGAGGAAATGAAAGTTTTCTCTAGTATTTTCGTACTTCAAAGCTACAGTAGGGAACAAAAGGAAAATAAAGTAATTTTTCTTCTAATTATAGTTATTCATAGATTACATTTTTCCGTCTTTATGTTCACAATCACACTAAACGTGACCTTTAGATATCACAGCCCTAGGCACTATCAACCTACGCGCTACGGATAAAAGTAATTGTATTTGTATCTGATCTATATATTTAAATAAATCATATGTTTCGGTATTCATTACATTTTATTACAAATATCCATGACGAAAATTGTAAATAAATATTATGTAACCTAACTTAACCACTTTCCAGTTTTTTTAATCAAATTTAGCGGGTCTTCATTCATTGCGGAGTCTCAGCCGATTTAAGAATGTCTTCTAGTCTATTGAATGCTCTCAATGCGGGTTGTACTCTCCTAACAATCTCTTTGTTCCTCTTTTTAATATGGGTTTGTTGTTAGTTCCTTTCTTGCCTCTCTCTTTCTCTTCTTTTTTGGCAATTTCTTTAAGAATAGTGTATGGTAGTGCCTAGAGTAGGTGAAAGAAGCGTCCGATTTCAAGCAATGAGATGGGTTGGCGACATAGTGAAAGTCATAGGTCGCACCTGTTTAGATCGGACGGTTTAGAACAGCACAGGCCCGAGATGGGATGGCGTCGACGAAGGAATGCCTATACTCAGCAGTGAGCGGAAGAAGGGTTAAAATGATGATGATGACCAAATAATCCTAATTTTATGAATTTTAAATTCTAATATTTAAATAAAATTCTGTCCTGGTTAAAGTAACTTGATAGATCTGTCTGTCTGTAATCAAATCTTGCTCATTTTGAAAAAAATCAAATCAAATTTGATATACATACGTATGCGTGCTAAAATTTAGCACGCATACGTATGTATATCGCGTGACAATGCAATACTATGATGACATGAGCTGATCTGATGATGGAGCCGGGAGGTGGTACTGTAACTGTAACGAAACGACGCTATCCCATCGAGTTTGGGCTCGTTTAATTAGTCTTTATTGGACACTTTAAAATAGTATTTAAGTGCATTATTTTACATAAAAGCTTGTAATTTTTTTTTAATAATTACTTTTAATATTGGTTTTTAAACTATAGCGCTTTGATCACATTATTAATATACATAGGGCTTGACACGAACTTTTTTGTTTCGTCTTACGTTACGAATAGGAGCTAAATCCTTCATGGTCCCAGACAGACTGTCTGTCTATTAATAATTACTTGTAACTTAAAATCTCCCATGCTGGTCTGGGAGAAATGAAAAAACTTAGAATGTACCAGCTGCTTCTCTTCCCGCGCAGATCGTAAAAGCCGATCGAGGGAATGGGCAAAAATGCGAATCATGTTAACAGGCGATGCGGCTAGCAACCCATCACTGTATTGATTGCTTTTCCATCTTCTCGCCCACCATGACGCTAAAAGTGGCTTTTGGGTCTTGCGGCCCTGGGCTCTGCATAGAGCCGCAAGACCCAAAATGCTCTGTCTGCCCCATTAGGGATAAAGACGTGATAGTATGTATGTAACTTAAAAAATGAATACTATAGGTAGAATAGAAATGTCCTGGTAAGCATCGTGCAACAACAACAACAATGAAATAATCTACCACCAGTCTTCCACCCAGTTCACCACATAATGGTTTTTAAATGAAACGCTCTCCAGCCAGGAGCAGAGACGTGGCAGCGCACGTGTCGCTTGTCTGCGCGTGACAGCGACGTGACAGAGTGCCGATTAGCCTGCTGCCTGTCCCGCAACATCTACCCTACGACGTAGATATAACAATAAGTTAGAGTTAGTGAAATCATTTTTCTCATAATTATAATCATTATAATTGTTCTTATTACAAATAGTCACTTACAAAAATTATCTTAGGGATAAAAACTGCCTCTTTTCGTATCATACGGAACGGTACCATAGTACCGTTAGTAAAAAAAATAAAGTAGAGCCTATTCCCGCCACATCTACCCTACGACGTAGACATAACAATAAGTTAGAGATACGTAAATTTTTTTTTTATAATTATAATCATTATAATATTTTCTTATCACAAATAGTCACAAAAATTATCTTTTTTACCTGCCGCTTTTCTTTAGCACCATTTTTTTTAAAGTAAGGTCTGTAGTCAACCAAATACATGAAATAGTCTGGTTCTCTACTTTTGACTCTTTTGACTCTCTTTTTTTATTTATTTAAATGTATTATAATACATGTCAACGGCGGAATTAAGGCCTTCCAATAGTCTGGTTTTTGGGCTCTATTTTTTTTTATTTAACTTTATTAAAGCCCGAGGCTTTTTCTACCAGTCAACCTTTTCAAAAAAGTTTGTAAAGGAATATCAAACTTTTATGTGTGTTTTGAATGTTATTTTATTATAATTATAATATAGTGATCTAGAATAGCCTTTGGTTCGATTTATAACGGGTATGTCCCTTCCACGTTGTATAAATGATTCCCTAATAAACTTCATACATAAATACTTTATTTTTTCCGTGTAAATATATTTGCCGTTTGACATAATAACTTTCCATTAAAATATAACGCAGACCTGTCAAGTCCAATCGACCTACACCATACTGTTTACCAGATTTGTAAATAACTAATTTAATAACGTAATTGCTAATTTTAGTAGCTACGTTTCGGCCGCAAAAGCGACTCTATTGCTTTGTGATAAGGGCGCCCGGTTTACATCTAAACAGGTCTGTCGGACGCTGGGGGTGACAGGCGCGATAAAGTGCCGATTAGCCCGCCACTGCCTGCAGTCACGTTGCTGGCAATTTGAATGAAATTATGTAAATATGTATTTGTATGTCTTTAATAACTTTTTGTACTCCTGTACTGTTAACTGTCTTTTATAGTCATGAAAACATCATGAACTAATGTAAAAACTTAGATAATTTATGATTTCAGAAAAGTCTACAGTCTATTCCCCATCACAGCACATGTGCCATAGACCTACAACTTTTTTTCTTTAGATCTTCTGCCAACACAATAAAAAGTTTTTATATCATAGTCACTAGGAAGACGTCAATTATTTACAAAGAAAAAAGTTTAATGTAGATGTCTAGTATATCTACTAAACATATATACTGTAAAACATTTTCATAATATTTTTCTTTGTTTTGTATTTTGTTTAGATATAGTCGTAGAAAAAATATTTTATGCAACGTTTTTGAGTACGGTACGACAGAATTGCTTGATGGCTTCTCCTTACGATGATTGCTAAAGCTCGCATCGTAACCTGCGCCACTCGCATTTTTTTAACCTTCTTATACAACTGTTGCATAAAATACTATTTTAACCCATATCTTCCCACTGCCCCATTTAAGGTGCACTTACATTTTACGTGACAAAGCTAAATGTTAACAAAGTGAGGATAGATCTAATATTTTTTTCTTATACTAGACACCATTGCAGTTAATCTAATAATAGATGACAGTAATTGTGCTCATTCTTTAAGTACTTATAAATTTTCAAGTTTTGTAAATTTCTACCAACATGAGTTCCAGGAAAAGGTAAGTTGTAACTTTTACATTAATTATTGATATTTTTTGTGAAGCTGTGTTTTTAGTAAGTTATTAGTTATACTTTTGGTTAATATTATGAATTTGATGATAATTCGTTTTTATATATGAGTTTTGCAGGGTTATATTGAACGCCCCATTTGAGGTGCGTTGGGAATAGGGGCCACCGTGGTAGTTGGCTGCCAAAATTTTATTTGAACGTATATTTTATATATTCAGAGTTATAACTTGTGTTCTTTTGTATTATAGATTGAATGTTCATAAAAATATATCGACCTTAGAAAACGATAATCTTTCAATTTCTGCTGACATTTTTATTACGCCACCTAAAAATGATGATACGAGTGATGAACACAGACATAGATGTGATGAAGATAGTGGAAGCAAGGATGCAGTGGAGATAAGTAATCTTTCGCGTCGCCAGTTGATGGCTGAAGCTAAGGTTCGTCGTACGGTCTTCTCATCAGAAGGAGTTTTAACTGTGGAGGGTATTGATTCTATAAATCAGGAAGAAGAGGAGGAACAGCCATCCACATCGCAAGCCATTGAATATCCTGCAAAGAAAGCTAAGACTATGGTCAAGAGGAAGTGGAGGCAAAAGGATATAATAGCAAAATCTGAAAGAGAAACCACAACACTCGAATTTGTTTTATTTGATTTGATTGATTTTCATCATCTAGGAGTAGCTTCATGCATAACCCGTAATCGCTTTGAAGAGTTGCTGTTCTTTTTTCATGCATGTGATAATAGTAATCTTCCTCCCGATGACAAATAATGTAAGACCTCTTTGGAATATGATGAATGAAAGATGGCTAAAGTTCTTCCCCGGAGATAAACATTTATCCAACCAAACCGCCACAAACATACAAAGATTTGTTGCAGTAAATGTGAAGTGGGCTAGAATCAACATTGCTCTCAATCATTCCACACTATAAAATAGATTTCTCTGCCCTTGGCCCATAAGTTTGTTTTTTTTTTTAATTTTCTATTTCGTACTAATTAAAGGAGGTGCAACATAAAACATCATGTATATTATTTCTCTGTACATAATCCGAGGCCATATTTTCCCAGTGCCCCATTTAAGGTGCGGTCCTGAAATTCAGCTTCAGAAAAACTCATAAAAATTAAAGGTTCATTTTTGTCTTATTAAAGAGATATTTTTTTTAAATACGTAACAAAAACCACAATTATTTTTAAATTTCGGGTCTTGGGAAGATATGGGTTAAACATTTTTTTAAGTGTGCCGTGTGTCTTAATAACTTGTTTAACTCATCCCGCCATCTCCTTTGACGTGGAACTGTAACAAACTGCTGACCTATACAAGGTCTAACAAAATATACTAAAACAATTTTAATGGTGAATTCACTCCGTGATAGTGAAAAATGTTCCCCAAGGAACATATGTCGAATTATAAAAAATAATTGTCTTTCCATACAAACTCAGATCAGCTGATCGGTCAATTTGTATGGAACGCCACAACTTACTTTTCATATTTCGTAATGTGTTCCTTGGGGAAAGTTGTTCTGTATCATGGACTAAATTCACCCTTAAAGTAGTTTCAGTATATTTTGTTTGACATTATATATTTAAAATTTAATTTTTATCAAATCTAATGTTACCTAACCTAATTATACCTACCATTAAATTATTTACTTACTTGTTTCGTATTTTCTATAAAAGGTTAGAAATAAAACTATTTAAAATATTAAAATATAAGGAAACGTAAAACCACCAAGATTTCGTACTCATATACATACATACATACTATCACGTCTTTATCCCTAATGGGGCAGACAGAGCATTTTCGGTCTTGCGGTTCTATGCAGAGCCCAGGGCCGCAAGACCCAAAAGCCACTTTTAGCGTCATGGTGAGCGAGAAGATGGAAAAGCAATCAATACAGTGATGGGTTGCTAGCCGCATCGCCTGTTAACATGATTCGCATTTTTGCCCATTCCCTCGATCGGCTTTTACGATCTGCGTGGGAAGAGAAGCAGCTGGTACATTCTAAGTTTTTTATTTCTCCCAGACCAGCATGGAGTACTCATATAAGGTCTTAAAAATATACTGAAACTATTTTAAGGGTGAATTCAGTCTATACATACATACGGGACCTTTTTTTTTGCAAAACTTTTTTGTCCCAATATGCTTTGGCATACTGGGTTTGGCATAAAATATATTGTCATAATAGTTTTTAGGCATAAGTTGTTTTTTGGCATACTGGTAAGTTGGGCATAATTATATTTTAGGCTAATTTGTTACGGCATAATGTTAATTCGCATAATCTCTTTAGGCGTAATAACTATAAGACTAATAGTATTATGGAATAATATTTTTAAAAATAACAGAAACAAAATTAAGTTATTTAGGTGATTATTTTTAAATATCATGCAAAAAAAAATATGACCACCCAGAACAAATGTGAGGGCAAAAGGAAAGTTGGGTTTAAGTTTTTTTTTTATGATCACCTGGAACAACTGTGAGACCAGAAAGGGAGTTAGATTCAACTTATTAGCAATTAATAAACAATTTATATACAATGAATAAAAATGTTATGCTTAATCATTTTTATGCTTAAAGTAATTTGATGACATTATGCTTACATCCTTTTATGCTTTAAAATGTTAGGGCTAAATAAAGATTATGCTTAGGTACATTATGCTTAAAATTATTATGCATACTCCATTATGCGAAAGGACGTTATGCATAAAAACGATTGTGCATTAAACCAGTATGCTATGTGATATTATAGCTTAAATTTGTATGCATATAGATAGTGATCCCATACATACATACATACTATCACGTCTCTATCCCTAATGGGGCAGACAGAGCATTTTGGGTCTTGCGGTTCTATGCAGAGCCCAGGGCCGCAAGACCCAAAAGCCACTTTTAGCGTCATGGTGGGCGAGAAGATGGAAAAGCAATCAATACAGTGATGGGTTGCTAGCCGCATCGCCTGTTAACATGATATTCATTTTTGCCCATTCCCTCGATCGGCTTTTACGATTTGCGTGGGAAGAGAAGCAGCTGGTACATTCTAAGTTTTTTTTTTAATTTCTTCCAGACCAGCATGTAGATTAGGAGGTCACGACAAATTTGGTAACGATAAGGGATATGGCTGACTCTGGTTTTATAGAATAAAGAGCACCTCTCTGATGCAAAATATGTTGGTCTGCCTGCGTAGAGTGGTTGCGTTACTTAGATATGGCGCCTGAAAAATTGGTTATCGTGACCAAAAAAAAATGATAAGGGATATGGCTGACTCTTGTTTCATAGGATAAAGAGCACCTCTCTGATGCTAAATATGTTGGTCTGCCTGCGTGAAGTGGTTGCGTTACTTAGATATGGCGCCTGAAAAGTTGGTTATCGTGACCAAAAAAAAAATGATAAGGGATATGGCTGACTCTTGTTTCACAGGATGAAGAGCACCTCTCTGATGCTAAATATGTTGGTCTGCCTGTGTGAAGTGGTTGCATTACTTAGATATGGCGCCTGAAAAGTTGGTTAGTGTGACCAATAAATGATAAGGTAAATGGCTGATTCTGGTTTCACATAATGGAGAGCACCTCTCTGATGCTAAATATGTCGATCGACCTGCATGAAGTGGTTGCGTTACTTAGATAGGGCGCCTGAAAAGTTAGTTACCTAGACAAAAAAAGAAAATTATAAGGTAAATGGCTGATTCTGATTTCACAGGATGAAGAGCACCTCTCTGATGCTAAATATGTTGGTCTGCCTGCGTGAAGTGGTTGCGTTACTTAGATATTGCGCCTGATAAGTTGGCTATCGTGACCAAAAAAAATGATAAGGGATATGGCTGACTTTTGTTTTACAGGATAAAGAGCACCTCTCTGATGCTAAATATGTTGGTCTACCTGCGTGAAGTGGTTGCGTTACTTAGATATGGCGCCTGAAAAGTTGGTTAGCGTGACCAAAAAAAAATGATAAGGTAAATGGCTGATTCTAGTTTCACAGGGTGAAGAGTAAATAGAATATGTCAGTCATTATGTCAGTCTGACTGTGTGAAGTAGTTGCGTTACTTAGATACAGTAGCGTGCGTTCATACAAACACATGAATTTGTCTACCCTGTGTTACCCTAATATTGATGCCGTAGTTCGCAAATGTACTAACTATAAAATTTTCGGTTTTTACTTTTTTAGTTTCAGATAAATTAACTCTTTCTACCAAAAACTTAGTGTTACAGTTGTACTTTTTAAGATTCCGGCGTTAACCATAATTAGTATTATTGTAAACGCCGGAATTTTATTTTTATAAATTCAATCTTCAAGTATTGACTGATTTCAACAAAATTTTAAAGTCTAGCGTATCATACGCATTTATAACATTTACGCACGTGTTAAAGTTATGCAAGTGCATAATTTGTTACCGATTATTTGAAGGTGCCTTCACCGATTTGGAAAATTCTTTTATCGAAATCAGTGGTGTAGTTTGGGGGTGAAGTGTTTTTTAGTTTTGAAAAAATATTTGCCTGTTAACATAATGAGGTTTAGTGCACAAATGGACTAAAGTTTATTTTACTATTTTTGAAATTAGACTACTATAATACGACAATTTTTGGATATTATGCAGTCAAAGGACTAGACTCTTGAATAGACGTGAAATTATGTAATTATTTTTGTGCCGTTCTGGACTAAACTTTAGAAAACTTTCTAAATTATATGCTCTACTGAAAAGTTGACAAAACTGTTGTTAGTACAATTGTGAACTGCGGCATGTATATATAATATCGGATACTAACGATTGATGTATTTTGCTCGATATGCAGCCGTTCAGAGTCAGTCATTTACCTTATAATTTTACTTTTGATCACGATAACATACTTTTCAAGCGCCATACCCATATCTAAGTAACACTAGCACTTCACGTAGGCAGACCGACAAAACAAACAAGACTTCACCGACAAATTTTGTATCAGAGAGGTACTTTTTGTTCTGTGACACCAGAGTCAGCTATTTACGTTATTATTTTTTCTTTTGTTTACGATAACCAACTTTTCAAGCGACATATTTAAGTAACGCAACCACTTTACGCAGGCAGACCGACATATTTGGCATCAGAGAGATGCTCTTAATCCTGTAAAACCAGAGTCAGCCATTTACCTTATAATTTTCTTTTTTTGTCTAGGTAACTAACTTTTCAGGCGCCCTAAGTAACGCAACCACTTCATGCAGGCCGATCGACATATTTAGCATCAGAGAGGTGCTCTTTATTATGTGAAACCAGAATCAGCCATTTACCTTATCATTTATTGGTCACACTAACCAACTTTTCAGGCGCCATATCTAAGTAACGCAACCACTTCACGCAGGCAGACCAACATATTTAGCATCAGAGAGGTGCTCTTCATCCTGTGAAACAAGAGTCAGCCATATCCCTTATAATTTTTTTTTGGTCACGATAACCAACTTTTCAGGCGCCATATCTAAGTAACGCAACCACTTCACGCAGGCAGACCAACATATTTAGCATCAGAGAGGTGCTCTTTATCCTGTGAAACAAGAGTCAGCCATATCCCTTATCATTTTTTTTTGGTCACGATAACCAATTTTTCAGGCGCCATATCTAAGTAACGCAACCACTCTACGCAGGCAGACCAACATATTTTGCATCAGAGAGGTGCTCTTTATTCTATAAAACCAGAGTCAGCCATATCCCTTATCGTTACCAAATTTGTCGTGACCTCCCGTTCTAATGGGAGTTTTTTCAGTCTATGACTCTAAAAAATGTTTCCCAAGGAACACGTATCGAAATATGAAAAGTAATTTTTGGCCTCTCATACAAGACGACCGATCAGCTGATCCGATTTGGTATAGAAAGCCAAAAATATTTTTTCATATTTCGATATATGTTTCTTAGGGAAAGTTGTTCTGTATCACAGACTGAATTTACGCTTAAAATAGTTTCAGTATATTTTGTGAGACCTTATATATAAAACGTATTTAACATTTATAAAGATAATAATTATGTATAGAAAGTTATAAAATAGTGAAAGTAACAGATACCTATTGAACCTCAACCACTAGCTCTTACAAAACGACTTGATACTAGTCTAGTTGAGATACTAGTATTTTAATAAAATGTACGTATTTTCATGCACTCAAACTTTTTTAAAAAGTTCATATATCATTAATACCTATATATGTGATAGCTGCTTAGGTAAGTAGCTATCACATTTCTAGGTATTAATGAACATATTTATTTATTAATAAAAATTTGTACATGAATATTTATGTACAAAATTGTATTAATAAATAAATATGTATCAGGGATGAGACTCGAGACTTTACCATTCGGTACGATGCCTAGATAAATACATATTTACCGCACGTCATCAAGCTTTTTTAAAAAGCTCATATATCATTAATACCTATAAATGTGATAGCTACTTACCAATTTATGTACAAAATTTTATTAAATAAATATGTATCAGGGATGAAACTCGAGACTTTACCATTCGGTACGATACCTAGATAAATACATATTTACCACAAGTCACTGACTGAATATTTCATTACGTAGAGTTTCGTAGAATTAGAGATAAAACTAAAGTAAACGACAGATTAACAAAACAAACAATCAATGTTTTTTATTTTTACTTATTACGATTATTTTTACTATGATGACATTGATGACAGCCCTATTCATACCCTTGATAAAAGAACTACTTAAATAATAACAATATTCGTTTATTTTGCGTGAAAATAACATTAAGAAGCTCTATCAAATTCTAATCGGACAAAGCCCTAGTTAGACGTAAAACTACCAAACTGGAACCGTAACTTCCCATTGCTTACGTCCAACAAAACTGTCTTGATAAAACCAAAATTCCTCCGAAGCAACTCTGAGCACAACAATTTGCGAACTCTGCCGCCCGCCAAAGCAGCCAAATAGTTTATCTTGCCTGATCGCACCGCAAAAACATCAACACAAGCTACTCGCCTACCTACCGTTTTACAGAAATCCGTGTCCTTAACTACACACTTCAGCCTAGCTGCGTCTCTCTCGCGCTAAGAAAATGAAACGGACCAATGAGGGGGTGGGGTGACACGCATTTCCGGCCCCGGCTCCAATCAGCTGCTAGAACAAAGGAGTCGCGATAGCTACTTACCTACAAGTAGCTATAACCAAGGGTCGGCTATAAGTAGAGCTGTGTTCCGTTCACACACGATTCCCACACACACAAAGACTTTTTTTACCTGTAGACGAGTTTTTGTGGGCGTGCAGTGCGTCTGTGTGTCGGCGTCTAGTCGGGTGATCACTTGGCGAAGTTTGCGCAAGTCGCGAGTGTAATGGCTGGAATATATCGGCTTTGAGACCCGCTCGCGACGTGTTTGTGCCTTTGTGACTGAGCTACAGACATGAATGAGACTCGAGTGTTGTTTAAAAACATCACACGTGCCGAGAATGGCTCTCAGATGTAGAGCTACAACCACAACAAGATTACGAAAGACCAATTTTCAGCATTTACTCTAAGGACGATAATATATAGTCTTTTTTTTACGAAAAAAATACACAGGGATACTATCCCAATGATACTATATTTTATAAACAAATACATATATGTATGTATAGATAAACAATCAAGCAAGGCCCAGGTCAGTCTAAAAAGATAATTTTCTAACTTGACCTGACCAGGGATTGAATCCGGGACCACCGGTGTGAAAGCTTGGCATGAAGCCATCACTAGGCCACAGAGGTCATCAAAAACTGTTGTTATTGAACAATATTGAATAGTGCTTCAATATATATCGAATCGAATAACTTTCGCATTTTTTGTAACCTTTGGCTATGTCTAACCCGTCAAAGTTTTCCTTTAACCCAATGAACTCGCTTAGCGTTAGAAGGCTAGATAAATATAAAAAAATATTGTTTTTAAAGTAGTGCAGCATTGTAGTCATCCCTCAAATTACATCAAAGTTTTGTAAGGCTTGGCGCTTTAAACCGTCTGAAAAGAAAATAAAACGAAAGAGGTATTATCCTGAATGACATCCTGTTACGGCTTATTTCTTCTCTCGACTCCCAGAATCCTCACGTCGTCGTTAAAGGTACATTTTTCTTTCGCAGTCCTCACGACGTACCTGCTGAGGACCCTTCGTCCCCGTTGTGATGTAAATGATGCCTTATACTCCGGTAACACAGTTGCGAATGTGATAATTTAATGGCAACACGCCCTGTAAGACTACAATTTGACTATCGCGAATTTCCTGCGTGAGTGCGGTTACAAAATGTTCTATAGCGAGTGCGTGTGTCGACTAGAATTGAAGTTTAAGTTTAGAGTGGTAGGGTTTGTTTTTGTCGGACAAGGCTGAGGACGGTGAGAAACAAATCTGCGTAAGGTAGCAGGGTGTCGAGTAACTCGTGTTCTTACCCTCTCTCCTTTGTTCGGCCGGAAGAGTGCGCTAGAATTACATGCTCCAGTCTGATGTGCGCTTATTTTTTACGGCGCTATATTGTGTTTCTTATAGTTATGCAGTTCAACGACTGAAGAAATAAGAGGGTGGTTGGGGAGCAAACAAAACACGTTTACAGTTTTGATTTAGAGAATGCTTTGGTGTTGCCGAGGCGCTGTTAAAGCACTTTGAAGCGATTTCCACTCGTTATGAATAATTGTTTGGATTTAGGTCAGCATTTCCATTTTGCGGAACTTTGGCTAAAGATAACCAAATGAGTAACTCTTGAAAACATAACTTGTGAGTGTGACCCCTAATTTAAAGCTTGTAATTATGTAAGTACTTAAAACAATTTGTATAAGCGCGTTTCGCAAAACACCTGAGAGTATAGTTTCTCTTTACATAAAACGAAAGACCAGTGCAATTCTGGTATTTTACATTTTAACTGTCAAATTCACGATACAAAGTACGCTTCGAACACGCCTCGATTCGAACCAAAACCAGTTAAACTTTCTTCTGACATTTCAAATCGAAGGTGAGCGGAGTAGGGATTGAAAAACTACGATTTTTATCGGTTTTGTAGTAATTCTAGCTTTGTCTGTGGATGTAGACATGCAAATTGAAGATATCGATAAAAGGAATAGATCTTTATAAACAGGCCATGGGTTTACCTGTGATTATTTCCGTCATATATGCAACGCAAAGTTTAGCTTTGAAACGTTTACAATTTTTAATATGTTGAGCGCCAATATGATAATCAAAATAAAGATTCATAAAAGAAACCCCAACCTCCTAAGTCACAATAACTATGAAACGCGAGGTAGGTCGTGCTCCGGAAATTGTTGGCACTGCCATACTCCAGAAATAATGCATTTTTCATTTGACGACCGCCGTAGCGTAGTGGTCACCATGCTAGTCCGCCACCCAGAGGTCCCGGGTTCGATTCCCGGTCAGGGCAAGTTGGAAAATGGCCTTTTTCAAATTGTCCTGGGTCTTAGATGTTTATCTATAAATGTATTTGTACTAAAATATAGTAAGTATCTTTGAGTTAGTATCCCATAACACAAGTCTCAAACTTACTTTGGGGCTAGCTCAATCAGAGTAGTTTACATACATACATACATACTATCACGTCTTTATCCCTAATGGGGCAGACAGAGCATTTTGGGTCTTGCGGTTCTATGCAGAGCCCAGGGCCGCAAGACCCAAAAGCCACTTTTAGTGTCATGGTGGGCGAGAAGATGGAAAAGCAATCAATATAGTGATGGGTTGCTAGCCGCATCGCCTGATAACATGATTTGCATTTTTGCCCATTCCCTCGATCGGCTTTTACGATCTGAAATGGGAAGATCTTCGAACAATCCTACATTTGCTTTGCTCGTTCAACTTAAATATCGATTCGATAAATCTTTTCTTCTAGCAGTTTGCACATCCCTATTATAATCAAGTAAGTATTACATTTATTTAAACCAAATAACTTACAAATCTGTCAAGAATAGTAAAACTTCATAGACACACAAATGTCAAAAACTGTTTACCAGATTGAAAATATGTATAGTCCAAAATCTCTGTTATATATTTATGTAATAGCTTTACTACTATACCATCTACAGTGATCGTCCTGTCCGTTCCGTTTGCCCATCGTAATTACTGATTATGCAGGGAAGAGGCAATTCGTCCAGCAGTGGAATTTTATAAAAAATAAATAAATAGACAAGAATGTGAGAATAATATACGATATATATACACAAGCAATATTTATTTTTCTTATAATAAAACATTTCAAGATGAAAATATCTTGAAATAATCAATAATTTCCAGTATTCCAGTAGTTGTCCTTGAGCTTTAGTCAATAATTTTAATCCAATCTGTTTTTTCGAAACTCCTTTGAATCCTCTAACACTTAACACTTGTATTGTATATTATGGCACAAAGAGTTCCATTCATAACATCCAAAATAGTGTGTTTTGTGAAAATAATGTATATTTAATTCATAATATGAGTCCTGTAAAAATCAACATTATTAAAAATTTACAATATGTCATTTCAGAGCACTATACATGAGTTGACATGCTCCAGAATGATTAGAAAAACATATTGGTTTTGAAAAGAGTATATTCTACAGATTCATACTCTCTTATATGAAATCTTCTAGTTTCTTCGCTGGATAGCAAAAGATAGCAAAAATAATCTATTCTAATAATCATTTCTCTTATCACCAGGGGCGGCTTTCAATCGCGGAGCAATGTCGTTAAAAAGTCTAAGTCTAAGTCTTCTCACGCCAGGGTCCTACGGTCGAGAGAGACGAGCCGCTTTGCAGAGTAGCAACCTACTCGATTCATCTATCAAGTCTGTCGAGCGCGCTCGTTTTCTTGCTAACGCCTAGAATGAGAGTCTTGTTTGTAGTAACATCCACCATACCATCTTTTAATTTACTTTTATGGAGCCGAGAACTCAGTTATAAAACAACATAATCCCATTGCGTTGAACTGTCAGACTCGTTTGATTAGTCTTAGTCTTGACAAGCACTGGTAGACAACATTAAATATTTTTTTTTTGGTCTTTGGATAGGTTGCCAGGTCAGGTTTTGACTGTACCCGAGGTTTGTTTTCATTTTACTCTAGATAGAATATTTTTAATCGACTTAAAAAAAAAGGAGGATGTTATTAATTCGACTGTACCTGTTTTTGACGTGATAACGTCTTTAAAATCGTTTTAGTCGGGTGACATGTTCAGAAACTTGTGTCACACCAAAACCTCACGAGCGCGATCGCAGGTATAACGAGAGAGAGACGGACCGATCTCCCGTCTCATCTCGAGCGCTGCCAGAAGACCTTATCACGTAAACATCTCGATCGTAAACCTACTTTACAAACAACCAATTTTTTTTTTTGTATGTATGATTCTTTCATTACCCACGTAGGTATGTAGGTATATTTATTGGAACGCTGTCTAGCTGGAGGCCAGTCTTACTGGATTTTAACTTGTATCTAGTTTCGACGACCTCTGCTGTCTTGGGTACGTCATACTAGGTTGTCACAGCAGAGGTCCCGGGTTCGATCTCCAGTCAGGTCAAGATGGAAAATGACCTTTTTCATATTGACGTGGGTTTGGATTTTTATCTATATATTTATTTGTTATAAAATATAGTATCTACACAAGTCGTAAACTTACTTCGGGGCTAGCTCAATCTGTAGGATTTGTCTATACACATTTATTTATTTTGAAAAATCTAGTAATGTGAGGGTGACCGCTCGTGCTTTCACAAGTTAAGGAACCAGCCGAGGTTGAAACCTGGATTGGTGAGTGAGCGTCGCTTGGTAGACGTTGGCTCATATTGGTTCGTTGCGGCCAGTATGTGAGCTATGTGCTCACATATTGGTCGCCACGAACGATGCGGGTGCTGTGACGGCGGCGCTTGGTAGACTATTTACCGTGGCTACAGCTCGACAGGCCTTACTCATTGGGATGAGTCCAGGGTCCACACATTTTCCCGGGTTAAAAAGTACCTTTGCTAGTTAGGCATAAATCTTGATAATAAGTTAGGTACCTGTATTCTTTTTTAGGGTTCCGTACCCAAAGGGTAAAAACGGGACCCTATTACTAAGACTTCGCTGTCTGTCCCTCTGTCCGTGTGTCTGTCTGTCACCAGGCTGTATCTCAAGAACCACCATAGTATATATATATGTATAGTATATATAGTTGAAATTTTCACAAATTATGTATTTCTGTTGCTACTATAACTATAAATACTTAAAACAAAATAAAATAAATATCTAAGGGGGCTGCCATACAACAAACGCGATTTTTTATAGATAATGGTACGGAACCCTTAGTGCGCGAATCCGATTCGTACTTGGCCGGTTAGAGCTAGTACATACTGGGCGCTCGGCGTCGCGTTGGTCGCGTACACACACCGCTCTTAGGACGGCGTTCTACGCGCGATAGTAAGGTGCGAAAAAAGCAAAAAAAAAATGGAAAAGAAACGAATCGTGAAACGAAAGCGCGCGATCAAATGTTCAACAAAATGGCCGCTCATATATCTCAAAGCGCGCAGATGACGCCCGAGCAACGCTCGTTCAAACGAAAAAATGTAAACGCGCGCTTGACACGCGCTTGACCAGCAGCGCGCGCTTGCATGTGTACATTTCTATTGAATTAGGGGTTCTCAAAAAGCGCGTTTTAAAACGCGCAATGTGTACCAATGTGCTCTTATTATGTATATAAAAAAAATATAGAATCGTTGAGTAGATCCCATAAGACAAGTCGCGAACTTACTTTGGGATTAGCTCAAACTGTGTGATTTGTCCGTATATATTTGTTTATCAAAACAAATTGTATTTATTTTATAAATTATAAGACCTAAACCGGCAATTTTCCGAAGCCGAAAGCGCAAATATTCGTAGCATAGCATAAGCAAACGCACACGTACACGCATACGCGCACGCGTGCGCTCTAGCTCGTGTACATGCCTGTATTAGTGACTGCCCAGGTGAGATTAAATTTGAATCGGTAAGTTTCCTGGCCCCAAACTTGCTCACTCGGCTTCGATCGAACTTTGTAAATTACCAGAATACCAATCTAATGACATCTTACTTTCTATCGGGTTTGTTTCGAAGCGGGGCGAGGTCGGCTTTGTATGGGTTTTGGTTCGTACTTTCTTTCGAGTTGCTATCATGTGCACAATAGGGATATTGACTAAAAATATTTTTTGGCTCAGAGTAGGTAGATTATTATTTTTTCTATTACTAACAAATAATGACAAAGATAATACGCATTTAAATTTCACATGACCCCAAGATCACCTACGATTTTTAACTAAAGGTGTCGTTAATTTATATTACTTTGCTAACCGAAAAAATATGGGTCCTTTATTTTTGGATAATCTAGTTGACGGACCAAATAATATAATATCTTTTTATCCAGTCCACATCCCTTTTCAGAAATACAAATTCCTTTATGAGCTTTTAAATAATTTATAACTTGAACTTTGTAATTATTTTCTACGGATTATGAATTTTGTTAATGAATATTCAGTAATCATTGATTCTAGCCACATCGCCTATGAACATAATTTAGATCTCACCATTACGCTAAGCCTGTCCTTCCGGTCTTACAGCCCTGGGCTCTGTGTATACCGTTAGGAATGAAAATGTGATAATGTATCTATTACGTGATATGCAAGCCGTTAGTCTTGGAAATCACCACGGTATAGCTGTCGTCAAGCTATGTCAGATACCTATAGACCAGTACCAGTGTTGGCCAGTTACACAAACGAAAAACAAATACATATGTTAAAACCGAGATCTTATCAGTACTGCAAGTGAAGACAATACACACGTAGGGGTTCCTGTCACCTTACCAGTTTTCCGCCAGCCCAACCAAAGAAGGCAAGACGGAGGTTAGGTTAATTCTAAAGTTCATTTTACGCGTATAAAGGCCTGGACTTCAGATAGTTTACTATATAAGCAGTGCATTTAGGCCTTTTAGCTCCACTGCTTAACTTAATTACATTAGATTATTTGTTTGTCAGGATCGTAGCAAGTGGAGGTCCATAGTCTCTGCCTACCCCTGTGGGAAACAGGCGTGATGTTATGTATGTATGTATTACATTATTTGTATCTTTTCGCCACAAACGTGTGTGTAAGTGGCCAACACTGGTTGCTTAACGACTGCCATACAATGATGACAGCCGGGGCCAACGGCTTTACGTGCCTTCCAAAGCCCGGAGTAGCTCGGGAAAATTTTATGCCACTTGTGGTCCCACCCAAATGCGGACCACGCCTGGTGTTGCTTAACTTGCTAGATTCCTATTTTAACATGTCTTTTTTAAGATGGTGACCCCTTGCCGTACTCCTCTGTCGATAGATATGGGATTGATGTTGTCCTACCCCTAGAAAGTACTTTGTTAGACTTCGACATATATTTTTACATCTTCAATTTGGAATTTGGTATATGTTTAAAACATTTCTACAACATAAATTTATGTAAAAAGGTAAAATAAAAATATTTGTTCCAGTCCGCTCATATCACGAAAGAAAACACGCGTTCGAGGTTCGTTCGTAGTTTTGACAGCGGTTTCGATACAAAATCAGCGCTCAAACTATCCAAAGTACGATCATTGTAATTGCCGGAATACCAATTGCCTTCTGACAGCGTCAAAAACACGAAAGATGTCGAATCGTAGAATACCGATTCGGGGTTGACAGTTCAAATCGTAAGCAAACCCGCGGAAAACTGCTAACATGTTGTCATATATGACAGTAAGTCAAGTCGATTCAAGTTAATTCAACCAGATTCAAGTCGTTTTGTGTGACCAAAAAACGTCTCAGAATACCAATTCGAAACTGACAAGATGCTTTTGTGTCAAAGTTTATAAAACTAATAGCTCAGAATCGCACTGGTATGTAAGACCTTACCTTAATCGATTTATTAAAATTTGCGACAACATCTATTTACATTTCTGCAGGTATTTTTTAGAGAGTTAGAAAAGTAATATCTTATCTAAAGTGATATAGTCAACTCAGCTTGGAAGAAGTAACCGGCCAAGCGCTTGTCGGGCCACGCGCAGTGCAGGGTACCGTAATTACGAATACCAACTTTGAGTTCAGGCCATTAAAACGTTTAAAAACGAATTTTCTTTTGAATTTGTATGAAATTTTCCTTTTCCGAGTAAGTACATTTTATAAATTGGTTGCCTGTAAATTTTTAATTTCTAAAAGGGTTTAGAAATTATAAATTTACAGGCTACCAACTTATAAAATATCAGAGCTAAGTAGGGACTTAGTTCTGATATTTTCCTTAAAACTTCGTTGTGTATAATGCTACGATGAATTTTTATAACAGTTTAGGAGATAGAGGGGGGCGGGGGGATACTTGACTCTACCAAAAAAGTTCACTATAGAACTAAATATTTCAAGAAAGGATCCTTATATCGAAAAATGCTGTTCACAAGTTCATTATGTTTTTGAAAGACCTATTTAACAATACCCCACATGATGGGTTAGTACAGATCGTCAAGTTACAGCTTCAAGCACTTAAAGTCTCCGAGTAAAACCGCGGACCGACAGACTGACAGGAATGGCCGAACTATGGGTTCCTTGTTTACTACGGAACCCTAAAAAGGGCTTCGTCCGGATCAGAGTTCCTCGTGTCTTATCTGCAATTTCAAATATGATTTGATAGTAGGTATAAATAATTTAATAAAAAACTTCACGAAATATTCAGATTTGTCTTGAGTTATTCAGATATCTCGTAGCGTTTTATCTTTAGGTTTCATAAGCCTCGTTAAGGAATTTCGTTTAGGTAAATTTGGACACCTGATTAATTTTTAAAATTTACACCCAAAAAATAAAGAGTAGGAAAGTCTTAAAACCAACTAAATTCTATACAACTGATAGCAAGATCGCATCAGCAACACTAGTCTCGCAAAACAATCTACGTATCTGCAGTTTTCCTCCCATCGCCCGGGGCCGTCCGCGCGTCGCCCCGCATACTGATACCCCGATTAAACTCCCAACTATTTTACACAAAACCGCCGGCCATAATTAAAGTCGAGCGAAAATGGGCGAAATCAAACGTCTTATCGGGAAATAGCGTCCGCTGAATAGTAGCCGCAGTCGGCGAGTGATCGGAATAAATAATGCTGTGTAGTTGCGAGCGATCTTCCGAGATGCCTAATGAACATAGTTTCTGTTAACTATTGCTATTGTTTGTGCCAGTATTGTAGCTATGCGGAATCTGGGTATAGTATTTCAAATGTGGTAAATACGAGTAGAAAGATTTTTTATATCTTTGTATTTTTTGATGCACACGAAGCGCGTAGTTTGCGATGATTAAAGAAGATAGGTTCTAGAATAAAGACTTTGTGCTGATAAGCAAATGGTAAGTTCACCTACAATTGGTGGTTCTCCTCTCATCCCACTAGAAAACCTTACCAAGATTGCTCATCGAAAATATTCGATGAAGGATATGAAATCCCTAAGAAAATCTAGCTAGGTATACCAAATAGTGAACGTTATGCGGATGAAATAATTACTTCATAGTATTGTATGGGGACTATGCGTATAAATCACAACTAACGTTTCCATTAAATGTACAGGAAATCCACAATAAACATAAACCTCATTTTACTTCCGCTGTTAATGATTTATAAAATCAATAGCTACACGAATACAATTCACTTTCATGGTGTTTCACACCATTCTTTGCTGAAAAGGAGTAAGGAATAATCTGAGCGCGGCTTAATCAAAATCCTGGAATTGCTTTAAATCGGGAAAAGCAGGAAACATCCTTTGTGCCGCCAATTTGCCACGCGTGTAGGGTTACCATGTGTGACAAAATTTACAATAATTATGGAAATTTCTTCCGATCGTGACGTAAATCGGCAGACTGTGCGTGAATCTTTAATTTCAGTGTTTATATACGGATTATTCGTATAAGTTTCTGTGTGGAACTTTGTCTTGCACGAAGTCTATAAGCATATTTTAATCTTAAAAGTAAGACTTTCTAATTTCTTTGTTCAGCGTATAATTTAACATCCTTGATTACTTATATGTCACTTGGATAGCGGTTCCCGATAACCTTAAAAATAAAAAGTGAATTTAAATAAGAACATGTCAGCTAGGCTATTTGAAAAATATTAACTTATGATAAAATCAAAATTTCGGGTCTTAAATTTTTTTTTTCGCAAAAACGTATCCATGATGTACCTTACATTAGTGTGGTGCCCCTACATGCGTGGGGCTAATGCGTCAATATCGTAATTACTTCCTAAATACGACACACTCGCCTCGTAAATAGCAAATAGTAATAAATGCTTTTGCTATTTCATCACAAAGCGACGATTCCATTGAGAGTTTAATTGACAGCTTACGCCTGAAAATATAACTATATCGTTCAAAGTTTGATAGCCCTATATGCGTGGGATTAATGCGCCGATATCGTTATTACTTCGTAAATTAATTCGAGGTGTGCGACGCACTCGCCTATACAAGCAAATAACAAATGCTTTAGCTGTTTGATCTCGACGCGATGGCTCTAGAGTGTGAAGTAAGTATGTAGGACAAGTCGTGTGGTGACACTACAGGCGTCGGTATCGTAATTACTTCCTAAATTAATTCGCAATATACGACATGCGGCGAGGCTTTGATTGAATGCTTATGCGTGAAAATAATTATTTTGAAAAACCACATCGTCGGCTTTTAGATGAGTACGCATGCTAGTGGCATTAACTCACGTGCTGCGGACTGCATAGGACACAGAAAGTCATTACATTTGGTTTAGAGTTTAGAGTCGCTAGTATGTATAGTTTTCATAAGAACACGTTCAGCCACTGGAGAGTTTGTAAAGGAAAGATCTCTAATATATATTTTTTTTTACTAGCCTGGAGGTATTGTGTCCCAAAGTTGGGCAAAGGACTCCAGCTTATTTTTTTGCTGGTCCTTTTACTCTCAAATAATTTACTACGTAAAAATGTTTCAAGTAAATTAGCTCTCACATAAGCGGCACATAGATCCGATCGACGGAAGAGGGGGCCGTCACCATAGCGCCGGAGGCACTAAGAAGTTATTTTAGGGGAATATTACGACGGGCTTATCTTTACGGCAGGTGTTCTCGCGGACAAATTTACGGAATATGCCAGACTTATGCGGATCTCGCGAACGACTTGGAACTGTTTGGATGAGTGGGGTTGCTATAATGAGGAAATAATAAGGATTTGATCGTAGATATTCTACTACAAGGCAGATATTCTCGCGGACAAATTTACGGAATATGCCAGACTTATGCGGATCTCGCGAACGACTTGGAACTGTTTGGATGAGTGGAGTTGCTATAATGAGGAAATAATAAGGATTTGATCGTAGATATTCTACTACAAGGCAGATATTCTCGCAAACAAATTTACGGAATGTGCCAGACTTATGCGGATCTCGCGAACGACTTGGAACTATTTGGATGAGTGGGGTTGCTATAATGAGGAAATGATAAGGATTTGATCGTAGATATTCTACTACAAGGCAGATATTCTCACAAACAAATTTACAGAATATGCCAGACTTATGCGGATCTCGCGAACGACTTGGAACTGTTTGGATGAGTGGGGTTGCTATAATGAGGAAATAATAAGGATTTGATCGTAGATATTCTACTACAAGGCAGATATTGTCGCAAACAAATTTACGGAATATGCCTTACTTATGTGGATCTCGCGAACGACTTGGAACTGTTTGGATGAGTGGGGTTGCTATAATGAGGAAATAATAAGAATTTGTTCGAAAATATTCTACTACAAGGCAGATATTCTCGCAAACAAATTTACGGAATATGCTAGACTTATGCGGATCTCGCGAACGACTTGGAACTGTTTGGATGAGTGGGGTTGCTATAATGAGGAAATAATAAGGATTTGATCGTAGATATTCTACTACAAGGCAGATATTCCCGCGGACAAATTTACGGAATATGCCAGACTTATGCGGATCTCGCGAACGACTTGGAACTGTTTGGATGAGTGGGGTTGCTATAATGAGGAAATGATAAGGATTTGATCGTAGATATTCTACTACAAGGCAGATATTCTCGCAAACAAATTTACGGAATATGCCAGAATTAGCGTATCTCGAGAACGTCTTAGAACTGTTTGGATGAGTGGGGTTGCTAAAATGAGGAAATAATAAGGATTTGATCGTATATATTCTACTACAAGGCAGATATTCTCGCAAACAAATTTACGAAATATGACAGACTTATGCGAATCTCGCGAACGACTTGGAACTGTTTGGATGAGTGGGGTTGCTAGAATGAGGAAACAATAATCATTAAATCGTAGATACTCTACAAGGCAGACATTCTTGCAGATAATTTTACGGAATATGCCAGAATTAGCGGATCTCGAGAACGTCTTGAAACTGTTTGGATGAGTGGGGTTGCTATAATGAGGAAATAATAAGGATTTGATCGTAGATATACTACTATAACGCAGATATTCTTACGGACAAGTTTGAACTGTTTTGGATGAGTGGGGGTTAATATATAGTAGTAACTGTTCAAATATTTACAGATACAATTATTTTATAGCAACAATACCTAGATAAACGAATCTGTTACAATATGTATGTGCATATAATTAAAATCCAATGTAACAATTCCTCTTAAATAATATTTTTAGAAAGCATAGTTATACTTAAATAACATCAAAGAAATAAATTTAAACACCACTTTATAACAGTCGATGTTATGTAATATAAGATACCTACCAGAGGTGTTT
The DNA here is from genome assembly GCA_963555685.1 of Acrobasis consociella. Taxonomy (NCBI): domain Eukaryota; kingdom Metazoa; phylum Arthropoda; class Insecta; order Lepidoptera; family Pyralidae; genus Acrobasis; species Acrobasis consociella. The sequence goes on from OY743106.1 coordinate 6,761,393, forward strand.
ATGAACATATTCATAACAAGAAACTACGAAATAACCTAGGCATTTATAATTTCATAATTGGCTTCTCTACGTGCCGACTAATAAGCATTTATATACGTCTTCGTGCGGCAATAAACTGTACATGTGTATCCATCACACGCCGACGTAAGCGCGTTAAAACAAGTCGGTCTCAAGCAACCCGAGCATTACAGCAACACATGTCAAGCCCCCCATCAAAGGCACGCTCTCCTTAATTCTCCTCGATACACACGCTACGTTAATAAGCAATTAAATCGATTATTAAAGATATTTACGTCATTTTGCCAATTTACCATTGACACAGTCAGATTTCAATAAACCTTTGATCTCGTGAAGCTTAACAGAATCGATTTGTAATCATTGTTTGACAGTTCTGAGACTCAGACACCGAGAATTGTTCACGTTTCAATTCAATATCAATTACTAAACAATAATAATCAGCTTACAGAGTTAATGTGAAATTCCGAACTATTTTTCGAAAATAAACAAACAAATCAAAACCTTATTTCAAGTGCAAAATTTTCCCGACGAAAACCCAATTAAACTCGAAGCTACTGCCAAATAAACTGAAAACAAATAAAAAGTTTATGAAACCTAAACATTCACGAATAAACTGTTGCGCGTCAGTTAAATATAAATTACTGGAGAAACGTCCCCAGGGATCTCATTGTGAGCCACAATGAGTTCGCTTGATTGGCGGAAGGATGTTCTCACTAAATAAAAAAATATCGACGCGTCATTTCGCGCAATTTTCGTCGAATTTTCAAACGATAAAACCTGTCATTTCGCTGTTGATGTCGCCTATAAAATATTCATGCAGGCGGGCGAGAGATGAGCGATTTTTTCTTCGATTTGCGCGTCGAAATAAGATGTCATTTTCCGTATCATTAGCAGCGACTCGAACCGCCGCGCCGCCACTATTTATACGCAAATACGATAAAAATGATGCCCACCGATCGACTGTTGACGCTTCATTGATAAATTGCGACCTTTTCACACTCCTTATCGTTTTTGACGTTTTTATTCAGTTTTCACGTTTCTTTCACCCAATTTCTTCAAACGTTCTAAATATCTTTTAATGTCGTTTGAGTAATGGCGCTATAATGAAGACGTTAAGATTTTTCCGATGTTATTCAATTTATATTTGTGAATATTCTGTATATTAAGAAGATAATTAAATTTAATATCCCTGACTTATAATGTACCTACCTAGTAAGTACGTTTTATTTATCAGATTGCTTAAAATTTATTGGAGGTGGTCTGCCGCTCTGGCAAACTTGTCAAACATTTTTTTTGGCTCATTATCTTTAGTTTGTTTACTACTCAGAACTGATTAACTATTACACATAACATGGTGTATACAGTCTCAATATAATAACTTACTTGACGTGTGTACATTAAATAGGAAATAGAGCCTCTTTCTGTAAAATTTAATAATAGCTGTAATAAATTTCTGGTATATAAATAAGGGGTTAGGGTGATAACAGCATTACTCGTAACAACTTTTACTTATCAAAGAGTATGTCTATATATACATACGTATTGAGTATCCTCACTAAGAAATGATTCATGATCCAAAAGGAGATGAAAGTCATCATCATCATTCGTACTCTTCAACCTCTCACTGCTGGGAATGGGCCTTTCTCAACCTATAAATAATTGACAATAAAAACATCAGTAAACTGCGCGCTCACAGAGCAGGGCTGTACATTCATGGTATACCTTTATATCTTCGCAAGGCAAATTCGATCGGAATAAAACCCCGCGCCATCGCTTGAGCCCTCTCTTTGCGGCGAAATCGCGCGGAGATAGTTTATCTCGCCCGGGTCCTGGAGTCGACAAAGGCACCACTATGATAATCTGAGGATCTTCTGATAAACGCCCTAGGTAAAAGCGGGATGTACTAAAAATAAAATATTGCTGGTAACTCGATCCATTTCTTTTTATGTTGCACTTTTTTGCCAACCATTTTCTATATAGACTAGAAGGATGCTTACGAAAGAGTTAGTGTGTTGGAATAATTAACCTAGCTTTTATGTTTGTATCGTTGTTTGTTACCTATGCGTTTGTTTAATAATTAGGTAATTATTGTTGGACCATTCAATCAATCCATTGGTCTTCAGCGTCAGCAGAAAGCTTTTTTAATGACGAGCAGTTTTTCGCAAAAAAGATAATTATAATTAGAGTTTACATATTATTGATAATAATTTTATTTTAACAAGTACAAAAAATTATTTGAGTACATATGGTAGAAGCAGATATATAAATCAACGACTTCTTCTCACTAAGTCTGAAAATATCTTCAAAAAACTTTTCGAGACCTACTTCGACCTCATAATATAAACGTATATTCTTCTTACAAACCAAAAGAAAATTACTTTTAACATAACAAAACCGCAGCAATCTCTAGAAAATGGTACAAGTCCAAGCCGGCTTATTAAGGTCGGCAGCCCGGCAGGCGCGGCCACGCGCTCCGCAATATTGCGCGCGCCGTGTCCCTACTAATCCCGGGATTCATTTATTTTTGACAACGCAATACGATTTTATCTCACGGCTTCTGATTCTGTTTGCCTCCTGTTATTATGCTCCCACATGGACGTAGATAACGGAGCTTTGGGGGTTGACCCCCCTAAGTTTATGAGAATGTCTGATTTTCTTGGCGTTTGTATTTTTCTGAGTTTCACCTCAGTTTGTTTGTATTATTTTGGTTGCTTCGCTGGTGCTTTGATTAGTTTTCTTTTTCATCATAACTTAGTCATGACAAGACAAGCCAAGGCCTGCGTTTTTTTATTTATCCTACTTTCTTTGGACCTGTACCTACCTAACCTAGTCAATAGTCGCATCGACGAACGCTATATAGGCAAACGTAATATGAGTTGAGAACAATGCCAAGCAAAACTTGACTTTATTATATCATCTCGTTTTACTTGAACTTTAATATAAGAACTGTCTGTTTTTGCAAACAATCAAAACCGAAAAAGAAAAAGAAACACTTATTTTCCTAAACGAAAATGTCAAAACTTGATGGACCCCTCCCATGGGAAGCTATATCTACGTCCGTATGCTCCCATATTCTGGCTACTCATTTATTTATTTAGCGTCCCCTTATGGGGTTTGACCTTTAATACGCGCGTTTAGTGGTACGCTTTATTTTGCCAACGGATTTAAAATGTTAGTTTAATTTGATTTGGTATCTCAAATCGAGGGTGTTGCAATGGTGATACCGGGTGATAAGAATGATGTATTCATTTGGTTTTTTAGTGATATTGATAAGACAAAGTACTTACACTTAGGGGTTTTTTTAACTAATAAGGTCTTAAAAGTGGTATTGCTTATACTACACCGAAAATAATAATATTTAAAATAAGTACTTTAATTTAGACAGTTTACAGTTTCTTAATACATTATCTACGGAGAAAACTGAAAAACCAAAGACATGAAAAAATCCACCATGAAAAAATATGAGAAGACTCAGCAAGTATTTAGCTTCAGCTAATTTATTTAACATTAATAATTGCCTTCTTATTTTTATTGATAAAAATTATGGTAAGTCAGAAATGTTACACTGCGTATGTCAAATTTGTCATAAAAATAAAATAAAGTATTCAGAAGAATAAGAAACGTCATAAGTAAAAGAAATACACATTTGTTGTAAATGCTGTGTGCACTTGTTAGTGGTAAATATATAAGAATAACTTTTACTAAATGTTGTAACGCAATTTATTGTAATTATACTGTTGGTGCGCCTTTTCCCAATAAATAAATAAATTAGGTCCGCACATTTTTTAATATGCAATAAAGTTTAAATAAATACCTAAATAAGAAGGTATATATAACTGATAACCGAAAAGATAAGAACGCGTTAACAATAAGCAAAGCTTATCAACAAAGTTTGACGAGTACAGGCGTCACCAAAATTTGCATACCTTATTAAAAACCTCGCCGTCAGAGATAAAAATGAAAATGAGACACGTCAAAGAAAAAAACGGACGAAACGCGTTCGAGACAATGGTTATTTTGGGCGATACAAAAAACGAACGTTTTTGTCATGGAAATTTCGGACACTTTGCATTTTCTTTATTCCCCCATTGCTTGGCCGGTGGAGGAATCTGTTTTTTTAATTATCGTGTTTGGTAATTAGTTTGAGGAAACGATCTCTTTTCCCCTGCTTCCTCGGAGCCTGGGCAACTTGTCTACGGCTAATGAGGTAATTTATAGTCTAGAGTATCATAATACTGAAAAGATTTAGTCGAGGCCCAAGGCAATTTAGGTCTACGATCTTTTTAACAGTTCAAGAGTTTAGTTCAGCACTAAACTTAGATGTCAATAAATGATTTGACGTAAAAGACAAGCAAAAGTGACAATAATATTTAAGTACATAATACTAGTTGCGCCCCTCGGTATGAGAGGTCTCAGCTTCCTGCATACCAAATTTTATCAAAATGAGTCCAGACGTTTGCGCGTGAAGAAGTAACAAACATGCACACACACACACACAAACCTTCGCCTTTATAATATTAGTGTGATAATACAATATTTTGGATTTGGTTTTAACTATTAAGGAGAAGATTGGCATTAAAACACATCACGTATATATTCACATTTTATCACGAAAAACGATCACTACAAAATAGAAAAATCTTTATTCAATGATAGAGTGCACTTACAAACCTTATACCATACACAAATAATGTTCAATAATAAAGATTCCTCAAAATTAGCGAAACCTAATTTGGCCTGTAGTGGGAGGACAAAACGCCTTTGAAGTGGCAAAACAAATTACTAAGGCACTTGATGGGGCTCGGCGAAGCTCCATTTTCCCCAAATGACACACGGCCGGCGACACAACCTCAATGCATCGGCTTATATCGATCGAAACCGTATTTATAAAAAACGGGGATTAGTCTGATTGCTATTTGGCGACTTAGTCGCGAAAATATCCTAAGTTGTAGAGAAAATGATTTGCAGTGTAGATTACTTTCACCTAATCCTGGAATAGTGAGATTCTATTACTGGCTGTTTCGTATTAAATATCTCAACATCTTTCTTACAATGCCGCTATGGAGCAAATTTTCTTGACAGCCTATGAACTTTCATTATGAATATGCTTATTGATAGAATGTAGAGTAAGTTTACGATTGAGTGTTCAACAAGCCTATTTTACATTTGAATGTTTTTTCTGTGTATATTTATATTATTGTTATTTTTGTATTACTTTACTTAGCTTAACCTTATTATTTTACTAAAATTTGTGTAAGCATGCCAAATACTCAAAATCCTCGCTTTAACATATAAATTTAAAAATATATAGTTTGCCTATTTTAATAAGTCTCTTTTAGGTTCTTTTTTATTCTAATGATTTTTTTAAAGCCGTAAATATACTTGCCGTGTCTAGTAGATTTGTAGCGACCAAGCAATCAATATACTTGAAGATGGTCGCGACACGTTTCTCAAACGCGACCGCATCCCTTGTTTTTTACGGAGGGCCCGAGGGCTCTAATCCGCGCCCGTAAGCCGGTCCTAATGCCGAGTAATTTTGCGACCCCGAGTTTGGAACCTCTTGCCAACTTAATATGTCTCTGCGGTGCTTGATAAATTACATTTCTAAACTATTTAGAGTATTCTCTGTTACACAATCCAACGTATTCGTAGGTTTCGTAGTCTCTGTAAGTACGAATCAGATGGAATTTTTAACTAGAAAAAAACTTTTTTTCTTTAGGTTGGTTTTACGAAATTTATACATCAATCTATCCTTACAATTTGACCCTTCCCGAAAAATTGAAGATGTTGATGATAGGTTGTTAATGTAGCAATCGCATGACTATTAAGGCGACGTCCTCAAATCAAGGAAATTAAAAGACTCAAACAGGGGGCAGTTACAACAAATCTCACCACTAAAACTGCTATATATATCCCCGCGAATGTTGTAAAAAATCATTGCCTCCGTCTACCCTCGGCCCTGGCGAGGGGAAAATCTAATCTGTGCATTTTTTGCGGGACCGCGATGCCACAAAGAATTTCATTTCCCACTGTTCATCTATCTCTATTTCACTGACGGCTCTTGTTCTTCGGCCCCCCCTCTCCCCATCCCTCAAACCCTCAGCCGTTTTTTAGACTTCCTCGATCGGAGATAAGGTTAAGCGAGCTCTTCTTATTAGTGGTTTGTACGCGACATTCCCAGCCTCGTTTTAATTTATTATCTCTGATTAAATCCTGTCTCTGATTAAATTCGTCCTGTATTGGAAAACATGTTCGTCCACTATTTGAAGGTTCTGAGTTTATTCCAAGAAAGTACCAGTTGTCTAATTATTTTTTGGGTACGGATACTTTGAACCCATCAAATCACATAAGCAAAGTTTATCAACTCGACGAGTTGGATCAATTTTAGTTGTTCCCAAACAAAAGTTTTCATTTTGCGAAACATTATGACTACACGAATTGTGATATCGATATCGGAAATAATATTTAATGCATCAATTGATTTACAATAGTCTAACGGCCCCAAAGCCGTGTTTATCATGCTAAATAAAAACGACAAAGAAACAGATGGGCAGAAGTCAACTTATAATTGTATTACTAGTTCCACAATCAAAATGAGCCTCCACGAAAACAAAATTACACAATTGTGTACAATTGACATTCAAATCTGTGGACATTGACGCTTTGTGCTTTTATTGCCTCTTATTGACGCGTAATTGTCAATAAATTTCTACGGGATCGGAGTTTAATGTGGGTTTGGGTGAAAAAAGTTATGTTTTATTAATATTTTTACGAGAGCGTTTAGGACGGACGATAAGATCTGCCGTTTGGGAAGTTTTTTTCTTTCAATTTCCGTCACGATTTGTACACTCATTATTGGTGAGTCGATGGGGGCGATACGGGCAGTGGTAGCATGCCATCGAGTCTAGTGCGATGTTATCGTGTCTCTTAGCGACTTTCATCGGGGCTTTCGATTGTCCCCGATCTCCCCTCTCCTCGTCCGCTTGTGAAACATGATTTCAATGACGTTGCCGCTCGTTATGATTTATTTTCGAGGAAATTTATTACGTAACTTTCTTTCGTCGAATGTATGTAAGACAAATCATTACATAATGATTGCTGTGAATTGATAAATTGCTCACTAGACTTATAAGTAACGTTCGTGATAAGGCAATTGAAACTTTCGCACTCGGGATCGATATATTGTTTTCTTTTGCTTTTCAAATTTAAATTAGTCAAAAAATATATTTTTAGAATAATAAGTAACACTTATAGTCTCTAGGAATTTTAATCTCAGATAAAAGGTATAAATAGACAACGCATCGTATTTAGTATTTTTTTAAATAACAAAAACAAAAAAATAATTCGTTTATTTTTCTCTCTCTATTGATATTGCAATCGGTCGAAAGTACCACAGTTGTGCGACAAACCGTTATCAGGTATACCTATGACCGATATAACATTTGATCAGTACTACTATTGCTCGACATCAATTTTGATCGACATTTAGCAGCAGAGATGTATGGTATGTTCCATGTGTTATTTAATCATTATAATTTTCACAATTTTAATCTTATTTTTCTTAGCTCTAAAAACTCTATATTATAGATAAAATAACACCTATCTGCTTTTTTGTACAGACGGAGAGCATCCTTTACTTCCATCATTCATAATGTGTTCAACGTGTATAGCCTCAAAAATTATAAGCAAGACTCGCATGCTATTCTTCCATAGTATAGCAGCTAACGCAATTTTTTTTTGTTGTCACTTAACTTGTAGTAGCTAATAGAACCTATTTCCCAAATCTTACTTATTTATCAAATAAATTTCTATATATTAAAAGTGCAAGTATACACGATTCAACATCCGAAATCTATTACTCTTTCTAATTGACCTTTATTTGGAGCACAATGTCTCCACGTTTTCCACTCCCCGCTTTTCACTTCTTATTTGATGTCAAGTACATTGACACCACTATTCCGTGTAAGAACCCCTGTATACACCTATATAGTATACCTATTGTTGTGATGTCATACACTGGGATTAATTCAGGGCACGTCGATGCCGATATCTGATGCCGGGGCAACGTAGGGGTTCGGACCTTGATACGGTGCTGTGATGTGTCTATAATGTTCCTCTCTATGGCATCAGATACGCCTGAATGGGTTTTAGTGCGGTGCAAACAAGGACCAAAATTGAGGTTTGTTATTTTGGGCTAATGTCATTAAAGATCATAACAATTAATTTTATTTAGCGAAATGATCCGCAATCTACAGTCTCATTTGGTATAGATGTTAAACAAATACTTAGGTCTTGTACGTGGTATTTTAAAAAAAGATTTCGTATTTCCAAATTTTTCATCTCAAACCATTCCCTATAAAGCCTGAGCCTTCACACTATGATTATTTCGCTTTTAAAGCCTTTCAACACCTTGTAGATTTATTTTTGTATTTATCTGTAAAAAATAAAATAGTTTGTTCAAAAATCCAATTCAAATGGTGTTTTTTCTCGCATTTAGGTATTCATATTCATCCTTGAATATCAAAGCTTTATTTATTATTATTTTCAAGCAGTATCTTTATATGTATTGTAAAAATAAATACAAATATACGAGTATTATATGTTGTCTTCTTCTTATATTTCAGAGCTGGGCTCTTGTCGGTGGAGTGCTTTCCTTTTCTCTCTTTATTCCGCTAAGTTCTTAACCACCTTATATGTTTTTACGTTTAATTTTTCTTTTATCGAAAACATTTTTTCTGGGTTTTCCTATTCCTGATTTTCTTTCTATGTTTTCTTAGATTATTATTTTAAAGAACGCATCGTGACGTAGGTAGTAAATGACCGATCATTTTCCCTCTTCTAATTTCTACAAATATGTATGTACACACGTCATATAGAAAGACGGAGACACGTCTAAAATAATACTCGTAATATCGTAGCGGCAGAACAAGATAACGCTTATTAAACGTGTCACTCTTTGCTGACACTATCTACCCCAATCAGAGGGCGAATAGAAAAATGTTCGTATGTCATTACATTACGCTTGTTAGTGCACGCCGAGCTGTTCATGTTGTGTTCTTAAAACAATAATTCAATGTGTGCTTTTTCCTGAAAACAGTTTGATACGTAATATATTATAGAACGATAAAACATATTTTAAACTCCTGGTATGTAATACGTTAAATTTAAAAAACAAGAGAAAATCTAAGTAACAATACCTACTGAAAGTATTCTCAAAATAAAAGTACCGCTAAATTAACGAATGATCGGCTTTTAATGTCATTTTTAAATATTTTGTCGACATTTTAAAATCTATTCATGTCCATAAAACATACCTAAAATTTAAAAAATATCGTCTTATATATAATATAATATTTAAATATATTTATATAATATTTAAATATATAATTATATAATATTTAAATATAATCGTCTATTCAAAAAGAAAACTTCAGAAGTAATTCTTCGCAGGAAGAGACATACCGCCAACTAAACACAACAATATCCACAAGTTTCCGCATTAGCATATCAAAAGACCCATAAATAAACCATTACCAAATAGGTAGCGATTCTCAACTGACATCAAAACGAAGCGAAGCACTCGAATCGCAGCGAAACGACATCAAAAAGTCCGTACCTAGTAGGTTTTTTGCAATCATCAAATTGATCTGTCCGAGCGCCATCTGGCCCATGAGTAAAACGCTTTCGAGGCCTGTCAGGCGAGGAATTAATTCATATAAAACACATATCGTTCCGTACGGGGGTCCGAATTGGTGTCATTCGATATAGGATTACAGGGGAGTGACTTTAATGGTTTTAGGGCTATGATAGGTCTTAAAGGTTGAACTGTAATGACTTCAATATCAACCCTTTTTGGAATATATTTTCAAACTTTTAAATCTGTTAGTTATTACTACCGATTAAGTATTTTTTTTAAATTTAATAATATTTATGTGCTATTGCAGTCGTCTCAGGCTGTAGTTATCATTAAACGGTCAAAGTTGTAATGAAAGTTAAGTTTTTTTATTTATCTAAATGACAGATCGCTCGCTTTTTTTTTAATGGATGAATATGGAGGAAAAGATATATCGTATGTACTGTAATTTCTTTACATATTTGTGTATAACTCAGGAATTATTTTTTTTTTCTAAAAAACTTGTTTAGGATATTCAGGAATTCAATGTCTGTAGTATATACACAACGATTCATACAATACGATAAAAACACAATTTGTTTGTATGTATTTTGTGGACTCAGTTAGCCCTTTTTATGCATTTTTTGAAAAATATAAATTAAAAAAAATACAAATTAAAATTTAACAATTAAAATACTTGATAAAATATACGTGTATTTCTTGATTGTACGACATTTCTCGCAGTCAATCTATGAGAATAGCCCCCTTCAGTTCGTTTCAGATGAAGCCCGCAGATCAAAGCGAGCATCGACAGTTCAGATTCGTTGATAACTTTACATTTAATAGGTTAGATTCAAAAGATAAGGGACCAACTAGGTTTTATCTAAGTTGTATTTGTTTGTCGTTAGGTCTTGCCGATTTTGGTTTTTCTTTTTATGTTAGGTGACCTGCTTATTTTGCAAGAAGGTAAAGTTGAAAAATAAGTAGAAACCAAAATAAACGGCAGTAGTACCGTATCGTCATTGTAGTCTACTGGGAACAGCTGTACTATCATATTTTTGTACCTAATGGGCATTATGTGATAGAACAACAAGAGTCAAGATCTAAAAATCCAAAAGTGGAGTGGCAAATAGATTTTATAGACCTGGCTTTGTGAATTGTAAGTAACTAAAGCTTAAAAAGTATTTTAGTTGATATATAAATAGATATATATATATATGTATACTAGCTAAACTAAAAGTTTTCCGCTACCTAGCTTAAATAACTATGTACAAAAAAATGCTGGTACAAAACAGCTATTCGACGTAATGTTCTAAAAATGGTCAAATCCCATGCGAGCCTCTCATTGTGCGTGAAAGCGGTAGTTTCACCAAAACATATTTTTAGTATTCCCGGTACAAAACATTTTTATATTCTAGCTGAAAATTGTTACTTTTTCGCGGCGCAACCCGCGACTGGCGCAGGGCGGGCGTACACGTGCTCATCAACTAATGGTCCGTGCGCGGCATTTGAACCGAGCCTACACTCGGCACAAAACCCCCGCCTACCTACAGGCCTGCTTTCGGCACAAAATTATAACGTGTAAAACACGGCCTCTCCTTGCATTCCGCGCACGGGATTTTTATGAATGCCGCGATTATTATCCGCATTTTAAACCCGAATGCAGCGCTATTCTCGCCGAGACGTATAGCAATATTCGTAACGAGTTTTCTCAGCGCCGGTACCTAATTTTCAGGTCGAGTGTAGTAGACGTGAATGCGATAGTATTGCGGAGTGCCTACAATCGCCCGAGTCCACTCGTGATGGAGTAGAGGATTGCCTGCCGACGACGAATCGAACACGATTGCGAATTTATTAGCGAGCGGACGGCGGGCGTCGCGTCGCTGCCTGCCGCGAGCGGCGAGCGACGCACATATACGCAGTTGTTTTAACTCTTCGTGTATTTTTTTCTCGACGAGGCTCGGCTCTCCCCTTTTGTTCTCAAGTGGACCAGCTGTCATTATACGCCATGTTACTGTTATTTTTTTTCGACGTTTTTAGAGTTTTGCGTGGAGAGGGCGTTCCGTTCGGAAAATGTTCGTTTTGCGTGCGTCCGAGAGTTTGCGTGCCGATTGATGTCGACGCCGGCGATTGAAAATGAGTTATGATTTTTTTGAAGTACCTGTACTGTACACTATTGCAATTTTGTTTATGCACGCTTCGTGTTTAGTCATCTCTGATTTTAAAACCTTTCCGTGTGGCGTGTGGTTTCCAGCAGAGTAGAATAGGGCCACATCAAGTTCTCCCGTGGATGTTGTAGAAGGTGACTTAGAAAATACAAGCGAAGCTTATAAATATTAATTAGACCTCTCCAATCCGTCTGGCCAGCGAGGAGAGTGTAGGCCAAAGTCCTCTTGCTGCCCTTGCTAATGTGCCTCTGGAAGTCTGTACTTCCAGAGGCATATTTGGCCAGGGCAGCTCTACTCTTCTCTGTAGAAGAGAGGGTCCTCTTGTAGTGAAAACGAAAAGATTTTATCATGATGATGATATAAATTCAGTGATACCTTCATATACATACTTATTATTTTCACAAACTTTTATTTAGTTTCACTTAGGTATCCCGTTGTCTGTCTGTAATCAAATCGAGACCCACTTCCAATTTTCGACTGAACTGAAATTTTGCACACCAACGTTTGTCGCATGACAATGTAATATAATGATGACATGGAGCTGATCTGATGATGGAGCCGGACGATGGCCATAGGAACTCTGCAATTAAAGGATGCAACCCCATCGATATTAGGCTCGTTTGTTTCGTCTTGAGGAGCTATGACTACCTTAAAGACAAAAAAGTCTGGCGTGAGCTTGACGCGGGTCCCTCTAAAAGTTTGTAATATAGGTACTCGAAAATGTCATAATTTGGTACATTTTGTACAAACTGAATCTACAACTTGACATTACTTTAAAATTTTGACATTCTAAAAATTTAATTTAAATTATGATATGACATAACAAACAAAACAATGTATTCTCTGTCCACATTAATTTTAAGTATTAATTTAATTGTGAGTTGACGTCCTTGGAGAAAAGGTGCAGTGCAGTTTGTTACCGCTTCTTCTGCACTAGCGCTTTGGAAGCGGTAGTAAACTTAGCTGTAAGTAACTATTTGACGTCAACAATTGTGCAACAAAATAATGACGATTATTAAGAGATATTATAAATATTTGATTGATTGATTGATTGAGCATTTTTAAACTTTTAAGTTGATCGTTTTAAATAAAATCTTTTTTTTTTATATTTTTAAAATTACTTCTTTTATTATCCGGCCTTCAAATCAACAGCCAACCAATCAGCTAACTAGTCAAGCAAGCACAAAATCTCTAAAGCAAAATATAACATGTGGGTTGATTCGTCTTGAGAAGCAATTTGAATTTTTAAGTCCATTCTTTTAACTAAAAGATTTTTTTTGTAATTACTCTTATTATTATCGGGCCTACAAATCAACAGCCAACCAATTTCCAAAGCGAAATATAACATGTGTCATTGCAGTTTTCAAGTGGTTTCTGTTTGATTATTTAGAACCCTAGGGGACGTGAAGTGTTTAATCAGAGATGTAGTTTGCCCGAGGATTTGCGTACGACGAGGATTGGAAAACTACGCCACTATTTGATGTTATAAATCGTTTCAACAAATAAATACTTATAAAAGTTCGTTTTTTACTAATAGAAATGGTGATTATTAGTTTTCAGGTAGTTTCTATTTGATTGTTTTGGTTTTCGAAAACCTGCAATCTGCATTTACATAGTTTTAAGTAACATTGCAAGCTTTTCAACGTGCTAGTTCATCTTTAGATAGTTGATACACATTCAGATTTGACGATTAAATTTTTGAGATATTTAAGAACTCACCAAATAACTATTAAGTAAAAAATCATTTTTATATGATGTGTAAGTATAAGGTTTTAGTCCTTAAAGCATGCCCGACAGTTGAAGGGTTAAGTTTTTTTGCCTAAGTAGTATTTTATTCTAGAACCAAACAAAAATATGCAATGTGAATAGATTTATAACTCCAAACGTTCAAACACGTTTCATAGACTTACGAATATTTAGAATAGCAGATTTATATCATTTAAACTAAAACATTATTATATCAGGTTTTTTTATTTAAATTCAATTTGTTATTGTCAGAATTTTGAAATAAAATAAAAAATACATAGCGCAACGTATCGCTGCTTTCAATATGCTGGGAGCTCAAATGCTTTTAGCATTAAGTCCGCCATTTGTTAAAAGTATATTTGTACTTTGGAACAATAAAGTTTGATAAAATAAAATAAAGGCTCATAAATGTAACGTAACGATAATATTACTTTCTCTCTGCGATAACGCTGAAACAACGTCTCTAGTGCCACGGGTCTGGATGGCGTTTTTGCTATATTGGTTAGATAAGACGGCTTGAGAGCCGATAGTCCGGCTGCAATATTGCCGCGGCTAGACAACGACAATGGCTAGGAAATATGTAATAGGTATGCCTTTTATAAATATTGGAAGGGACGTGCATAAGGTGGGGAGTATAGGCGATTTACCGTGCAGAATAGGTCGTCATTCCTGAAAATAAATCGTTTATTAGTAAACATGGTGATGATAAATTACGAACAATCCCTTTAAATTATTATTAATAACTATTGAAAATGTTGTTGCTAAAAGTTGCTACTTTGACCATAACGTGTTTTAAAGCTAGACGAACTACCAACTTATGATTGTTTGCAAAATATCAATTATTTGAAATGAACGCTTTTTCTGTGTGCGATATGATATGCCATTTTTGTATCATCTCAGTTCATCATGATCATCATTTCAGCCGCATAACGTCCACTGCTCTACATAGGCCTCTCCCAAAGATTTCCAAAATGACCGATCAACAGCGGCCTACATCCAGCGCTCTCCATCATTTCAGATGTAACGTGAAAAAAAAATACAAAAAAAAAACACCAGAACAAAGTAATAGAGCATACTAATTCACCTACAATCCTATTAAAAATCCAATCAGCCGAGCAAGCGCTCAACAAGAAATTAATTATCGACACATTAAGCACATTAAATCCTCCATTCCGGGACGTTTTTCCTCACAGCCCAGTTCCCCTCAGTAATAAACTAAATTGACAACCCTGCGAACTACTCAAATACGTCGGTACCTGCCTCGGTTGGCTCCCCTTGAAACTTGCAATCTCTGCTAAATTACACCAGTAACCGACTATGGAAAACGGTTATGTTAAATATAAATAATTAAATATATAAATATATAGGGAAAAATTACACTGATTGAGCTAGCCCCAAAGTAAGTTCGAAACTTGTGTTATGGGATACTACTCAACGATACTATATTTTATAACAAATACATATTATAGATATACATCCAAGACCCAGGACAATTTGTTACGAGCTTATATTAAATATATTAACATGAATATTCTTGTAGAGTATGGAAGCAAAGCGCAGCTAAGCATATATATATAAGCATACAGATTTTTCTGTAGAAGGTTTTGGTAGACCATGCTTTCTAACCGTGACTGCCTTATCTATTGACTTTTATTAGGGGTGTCAATTCAATTAACTTTTCTCGTGGACTTTTCTTTACGGTGTGCTTTAAAATCCTAAAAGGATTCGGGCATTTAAAAAAAATGTTTTTTTTTTTCGAAGGTTTCTTCAAAAAAAACTTTTTACTGAAACATTGTTAAGTATTGCGAGCTGGAAACAAGTTCAAAAGGGAATCCACCTTGTCCCGTCTCAATCCAGTGCATTTTAGGAAATTATTTCGCGAGCACATTACTCTGTATTGGTGCCTCGTGGAGCGCGCCCTCTGGCCGTGCGTGAGCGAATTCGGAAACGTAACCCTACTCCCCGCACCCCGCACCCCGCAACCCCGCCACGTCCTTCAGGCTTTCAGCAGCAAATAGTGTCACTCATCTCAAGTAGCTGGGATTAAGTTTTGGACATGGCCGTGAGAAACGATCAGGAATCCGCTAGTTTCCAACAAGTCAACAACAGATACTTTGTCTAAACGTCAAAACAAACATTTGTAAGAAATAGCACGTCGTGACGTCATAGTTTCTTGGAATCAAATAGCGCTCCTATTATTAGCTTTTCTGCAATAATATATATAGAATTACGTTGGAAAATGGATGTGATCACTGACAAGTGACATTATTTTGTGACGTTTTATTCCCTTATCATTACAAAATAATTTATTTTTGACCCTGAATTGTCCTTAAAACTCTTCCAACCAAATACAGGTTGCTTATTTTTACCAGTCGAACTTTTTAAACTGGTGTAAAAAAAAAAACCTGACTATTTTGCACACATATTAGGTATACTAGCTTCAACCTTAGTATGTTAACTTAACTTATTTATTTTACAAATTATGTTTGCTTTTATTCTTAGCAATTTTTGACATTATGAGCTAACAACAAATATAACTCCAGTCAGAGAAATAGTGCGTCTGGTTTGACATCTTTATTTTAAAACTATGGCATATTTGCATTATAAAATCTTTAATACAATCCGCTATTTTCCAACAAGTCAAATCAGATACTTTTTTCTAAACGTCAAAACAAACAGTTTCTATGGGATTTTGTATGAAATACAGGCAGATGACGTCACAGTTTTATTACGTCAAATAGCGCTCTTATTATCAGTTTTTCTGCAATAATACATTTAAAATTAAGTTGAAATGGATATGTTCGAAGCCAAGTGACATTATATTGCGACGTTTCGTTTTGTTATCAGTATAAAATAATTTATTTTTTGCTTAGGAAAATACCCAATTCACATCGCAAATGCATCCATTTCATTATCGTCGTGAAACATATTTCCGAGCCATTGTCGCGGTCTAGTGGCGGTAATATTGCAGCTAGACTATCGGCCCTCAACCCGGCTTATCTAACCAATAATAGCAAAAACGCCATCCCAACCCAATGGCACTAGAGACGATCGTGAGACGTTGTTTCAGCGATATCGTAGCGAGGAAATACTGTCGTAAGAGATTATGTTATATAGAGGGTGTTTCAAAAAGATGCAATAATATTTTGACGGTATTGGTTTTTGTGTGTGTAAGTGGCTAACACTAGTGTCAGATTTTTCAGGCTGCTCAAAGGCATCTGACATAGCTCGACGACTGCTTTACAATGATGAAAGTGTGGATCAACGGTTTATACGTGTCTTCTTTTGAGAAATTTTTATGCCACTTTTGGTCATCCGTCCAAGTGCGGACCACGCTCGGTGTCGCTTTACTTTTGAAAGCGCTAGTAATGCGCTCTGTTGCCGGGCCACCGAGCTCCTCTTTTGACGGTACGCTCAGTCCATGATATTGAACGTCCAATAGAGTTTCTATGAAAACTTTTTTCTTCATCATCATTATCATAGTCTCCACTGCAGGAGACCCTCTCTGTTCTACCAGAGCAATACTTGGCTAGACTAGCCAAAGGATTTGGCCTACACTCTCCACGCTGGCCAGACGGATTGGCCTCATTGATGTTTATAAGCTTTGCTTAGCTTGTAATTCTTATGTCGCATTCTACGACATCATGTATATACCTAAGCTTATTTAAATATATTTTAATAATTCATTTATTTTAGGCAACATAAAGGTTTACAAAAAATAGCAAATGTCATGCCAGTCGTTGTCGATGACTGTCTATATCGTCTGAATCGTTAATCTTTAGTTAAAAGTAGCACGTTTGCTATGGCTCCTATAAAAGGCAAACAAGGAGATTTTGATTTTAAAATTCTTTTTTTGTTTAAAAGGTAGGTATTGTGTATAGTGGGTCCTATAGAAATTTTATCAAAATTGGTTGGGTAGTTTGGGGTGAAGACGGTTTTTCGTTTTAAAAAATTATACTAAAGTATGTTCTACCTAGTCAGGCAATAGCGTCTCTGAATCGCCAGTCACTGATGCTCAAAGTAGCACGTCTGCAATGGCTCCAAATGGCTCATGCGAGGAGATTACTTGCGTGACCCTGATTCGCGAGACTATTGTGGACGCTCCCCAATTCGACGAGGTTATTTATTTAACGCGAATTAGGCACTACCTTGTGCCTTCTATATATATTTTGTACATACATGTAATTATTTACTATGTACCTTTATACACGACTGACGAGCGTCAACGTGTGTAAGGATCAGTACGAATTCAAGGTGAAATACAATTATCAGGTTGACTTTTTTTGAAAAGATTTGAAAGGAAAACTTTTTTGTGGAAGGGACATGCACGTAATAAATCGAACCACAGGCTATACTAGATCAATACATTTTTATAGAAAATGTGTCTGTGTAGGTTTTAATAATATATAGCTTACATACTATAATATTTTTTTCAATATTTTTGCGGTTTAGGAAAGGCTTTATCAAAAATCTCTACATAGCAAAAATTTTCTACGGTAAAGAATGTTTCGTACGACTTGCCGTCATAAACAATACGACCTTTCAGCGTTCACGCCGTTGACGGACATATCCGTGAGCGGGGGACCACGGAGACATTGTCGCTTTAGTCCAGGGGACTGCTAGAAAGATGTTGCTTTGACAGTTATGTCGCGTAGTAACTAATTATGTTGTAGGACACGACTGCCCTTTAATATCCAAAAAATGCCTTTGTTTCTACTCGGTACGATTTATTTATTAAAACTTTATTAATCCACAGTAAACAATTGTTTACAATTGGTGGACTTAACGCTAAGACCGTTCTCTACCAATCAACCACAAGGATAAACAAATAAATTGTTTCGGCGCAAAAAGTACTTACGATGTGAGTATTTTAACGATATCCAATACATCTCAAATATGTCAAATGCTGAAGACTGCAAAATTATGCTGGGATAAAGAAGCTCACATATTGTGTATGTACATGAAACCTGAAAACATTGAACTCCTTTTTTTGAGCAGTCATATAAAAAAGATACTCGTAGATATTGATTTTTCTCGAGCTCCTCAGTGCTTCGAAAGGCAAGTCAAGCCTTTGGTCCTAACTGTCATTATATTCTATAGGAGTCACTAAGCTATATCAGCTGCCTTTAGACAGCTTAAAAAATGTAACACCACTGTTTGGCCTACTTACAAAAAAAAACAAACAACAAAAAGAAATGCAGCATTCCGAAGAAATTGAACGATTAACAAGATATCCTAAATTCACTGGGCAGATTTTTTAGTTATGTAATGCTTTTTCATACGGTTTATTTTAACGTGCATTAAATTTTATTTTAATTTAGTTTAAGTTTTTAGGGCTCCATACTCAAAGGGGATAAATGGGACCCTATTACTAAGACTCCGCTGTCTATCTGTTCGTTCATCTGTCTGTCCGTCTATCTGTCACCTGGCTATATCTGATGAACCATGATAGCTATACGGTTGAAATTTTCACAGATGATGTATGTCTATTGCCACTATAACAACAAATACGAAAAACAAAATAAAATAAATATTTAATTGGGCTCTCACTCAACAAAGGTGATTTTTCATAGAAAATGGTACCCAACCCTTCATGCTCAAGTCTGACTCGCACTTCACCCGATGTTATAAATATCTTCTGCCTTTTTTGTAGCCTAGTTTATAATTTTCTTTTAAAGATGTAGAGCGTCATCCCCTGGCCTATTGTCGCAGCCCGCTCGCCGCATACAGATCACAGTGAGTCACGTTATTCACGGCCCAGCCACTAATTTATGTTAATTATACCCGCCAATGAGTATGAGCCTCACGTACAGCTTAGCGCGACACTCGACACACCAATGCGTGGAAAATATTGACGATCACGCTTCCTTGTTTGTTACAGACCTAATACTATGCTGGAATTTTAGATAAAAAAATATCAAATGAATAAAGTTGACGTATGTATTAATTCTCAATAATTTCCTTTTTAAGGGGTGATTCAGTCCATAATTTTGAACAACTTTTTCCAATAAAATGTACTTGTATCGAAATATGAAAGAAAATTTAATTTGGAAAATGGCCTTTCCAAATTGTCCTGGGTCTTGGATGTATATCTATTTATGTATTTGTTATAAAATATAGTATCACATAACACAAGTCTCGAACTTACTTTGGGGCTAGTAGTACAGTCAATGAATAATTGTGGATGGAAAAGTCGAAAGCAGAAATTTTGACTTGGCAACTTTGTTAGGACTAGTTAGGACATAAACATACTAAAAGTCCTTACCCCTCCGAGGTGAGCCCGCGGGGGAGGGCACAAAGAAGGTCCCGTTTTTTGGTTTTTGGCTTACATCTCGAAAACGGTGCGTTGTACGAAATTTTGTTGTACTACATTATGAAAGCTGATAAAATTCTCTACAACTATGGCGCGTATATACTGCGCGTGGCCCGACACGCACTTGGCCAATTATTATCCTAAAATCTTCTGTCTAGGTCTATATTCTTTTATATTACACCACTCCACAGCATTTACCTACTAACACAATGCAACCTTATAACGTCTGATAGACATTGTCGCGACAGACATGACGCAAAACGTTATCACGCATTTTAGGGCTACGATTTTCCACGTCTCAGACAACGTAGTGTCAGTAGTACAATGGAGCATTCCCGTCGAGTAGGTTCTTATCGATCTCCGGACGTCATCGGGCGATAGCGGCCGGCAAAAAGCGTGTCACTGTGGCGGCGTCAATGCTTTTGTGGAGACCGGACGCCGCCGCCCGCCGCGGCTGCTTTGTCTCCTGTTTAGTGCCCGCTCGGCACTAAAAGTGGCGGTTTTAGTGTCCGTAAAGTTTGTTCAACCTGTGTTTAGAGGTGCGCTAATGACACGATATCGACAAAGATGCCCGTCGACGACTGTTACGGTTTATCGCGTTCGTTGGTTAGCGGTTATTCTTAGTTTGAATAGAAATAAGCGGGAAAATTTATTTCTGAGTTTTCATATCGGTCTGAGGTTAATACAAAACTGCCGGTGTTATTTAGTGAATTGGGAGTCTTATCTGTAATAAACTAAGATTGGCTAGAAGACCAAGAAAAAAATATTGATTGATCAATATTAATGACTGAAACATACCTCATTCTAATTTCTATGTATAACAATATCTAAGGTCTAAAGCATTACTTTTGATCAGTCAAATTTCATATCACATACATCACAATTTTTGATTCGATTTCCTCTGTACTGTACCTAACCCAGACCATAATATCTTCAAGAAGGTTTTCATATAAAGGTGATGGGTAGGGTAGTCGCGAATCTGTCTATAAAACTAAGTTATATTCCGACAAAACATTTTCCAATCACGAATATGTTTATGTCTATCGGTCGCGACCGCCGACGAACTTGCACTGAGGCGACGAAACTTGAAGATGTTTTTACTCAAAATAATAACTCCGAAGACTTGGCGAGTCAATTTTTTGTGAAACTCGGTGTAATGGATTGTTGGGAAGTTCGATAACTTTCGGAAGCTGCTTTCCGATTTTATTTTGCTAAGGAATTTTTTAGCCAATTTCCCTCGGCGAAGTTAGAATTCTTCGAGTCACCCTTCAGTGGGCAATATCGCGTAATCTATAAATATTTTATTTATGACATTCATTATTGCTGGCACATTTTAAGCGTCATTATATCACTGGGGCTGAAAAAATTAAAACTTTTAAACTCTTTTTGCTGAAAAATATGGCAATAGAACGGTGTGTTTATTATTTTAAACTTTAATTACTATTTTTAACTTTAAAAGCATTTAATTTTTCTGCCAAATTAATTATTTGTGTAAAAAAAAACATGAAATGATGTTTCTGACTAAATAACGTCATGAACTGACATTGAAAACAGTTAAAACTGAGCATTGATACTAATATTTATTTTCAAGTGAGATTATTATTAAGCCGGTCTTACATTTAAGTACTTAGCGTTCCTTCTATAAATCCAAATAGAAGATTTTGCTTCCTATAGAACTTACTTCTATGGGAAACAAAATTTGGTTTTTCAATTCGCTGATTATTCAACTAACTTCATGGAACAGTTTTTCTTAAATTAGTACATTTTGTTAGACCGTAAGTCGGGATAAGTTTATACATGTTACACACATATATATATGTAACATTACACGTAGGTCCTAAAAACAATATTTAATTTAAACTACCACTACATCGTAGTGATTTATTACAAACCCACGTAATCAATTAATTTAGTGTACCAACCTGACAACCACAATCATGCACGAATCAATTAGTTATTTAATTACGAGCGGTTATAAAACAGACTCGTCACGCCATTCCATTTGCGCCGGAATCGAATCCACTGCCCCCGATTTTTGGCAGCATGTTGATGACGCGTAAAACAAATACTAAACCATAGAGTAGCGGGAGTATAGAGATAAAGTCTAAGCGAGATACTGTGCCATGCGATAGGAAGGGCGCAAAAGGAAAACTATTTACTGACTAAATACTTTGGACATTCTTAAGTCATGTATCGCCCATAAACAGAAATAGCCTTACACGTGCTTTGCACAGGAACATAAATACCCATAAGATAAATGTCTATCTAAACACACTATGATGTTCAGCGGCTGAACTTGCAAAAGCATGCCTGGAATGTTATTTGCATATGATCTATTTTTCGTTATGTTGATATTGCAATCAGCTTTTTTGCTTTGTACAGAAAAAAAACGACGGGTTGCACTCTGGGAGTGCCGGCAGAAGTGAAAACACAGCAGTATGGCCACTACACAGACGGTCGAGCCATCAGCTGTCACCATCCATGGATGCGCGTAGCACGCTGTAACATAAACACACACGAACATTCGCGCAAGCGCCCTGCGCCGCCTAAACGAAACAGCAGGCGCAGGCATACATTTTCGCCGCGCCGTAGAAAGAGAGGGGATACTCCCTCTCCTACGCCGCGCCAGCTGTCTACTCTCCATCCGTCTTACGAATTTTCGATCAGGTCACGTGTCCTGACGCGAGTTTAACATTTTTTACCCATTCCAAAAAAAGTGCACAACGCCGCTAAAGAAGTTTTCACTTCAAAAATCTAAGTGTAGGTACTGCTAATTATTCAATTTGTAATGTATTCAGGTAAGTATATATATTTCAAAAGAGGTAGTAGAAGGAGTAGTATAAAAATAGAAGTTGATCTCTACTCTCTATCTTTTATGACGTTGATGACGCGTAAAACAAATACTATAACACTCCATCCATCAGGGTTGGAGTTAATAAAATTCATGTATCGGAAACTTATGGCCCGAAATATTTGAAGGGCGCAACCCTAAGTTTCTTGTGAAGTGGTTGGATAATTCTATTTGTTTGTTGGCAAGAAGTTTTGAAGACGTCGCTAAAATTTACACTGTCGTAAAAGTAGAGAAGGCGGACAGAAAATTGCGTAGGAAATAATGTATAGGTATAAAGTATATTTTGTTTTTTACATACATACAATCACGTCTTTATCCCTTTATTCTCTTTATGCCTAATGGGACAGACAAAGCGTTTTGGGTCTTGTGGCTCTAAGCATATAGAACCTAGGGGTGCAAGACTCAAAGGCCACTTTTAGCTTGATATGGGTAATAATGTGGATGAAGGAATCAAAATAGTGATGGGTGTCTAGCCGCATGGCTTATTAACATGATTCGAATTTTTGCCCAGTCCCTTGATCGGCTCCTACGATCTGCGCAAGAGAGTAATTTAACGAAAATTTCAGTTTAGACTTCGAGGAATTATTCGTCACTAACGCTGTATGAAGCGTAAACCAGTTGTTTTGGTGTACCAATTATACTTAGCTAGAAACACTGAAAAAATTTTTCATTCGTAATCTGAATCTTCTGAATATTTATCTACACATTAAAAAAATTGGTAATTTGCGTTTACCTAACCCAAAAACATATGCCGGACTAAAAAGGAATGACGGGGCAGAAACAGGAAAGACAAAGTTTACAGCAATAGGGTGTCCAAAAGATTAGTCGCGGCGAGACGCAGCGGCTCCGGTCGCATCAGCATTAAAATAAAAATAAGGGTGACCATAAATAGCGTGCGGACAAAGAGAAGATATACGGTTATAGTCGCCGGACCGTTTGCACGGAGCTGTATCGGTTATGTACGAGTGCTGCCGACCTAATATCGTGGTACCTAACTAGGCTAGTGATAAATGAGTCAAAACATGGACGTATAAGGTATTTGGCAGTGCAATATCGTTGCTATCATTAGAATATAGCACCAATGACATTGATACTATTCTAGTGATAATCCTACTAATGTTATAAACGCGAAAGTTTGTAAGTATGGATGGATAGATGGATGTTTGTTACTCTTTCACGTAAAAACTACAGAATGGATCTTAATGTTACAATTATATATTATTATTTATTTATAGCTTATACATCAGAATAACACATAGTCTACAATATATAAAGATATTGTGTGATAATCCTGCGCAGACGAAGTCGCGGGCACCAGCTAGTATCAAAATGTTAATCTTTAGTTTTATGTGGGGTTTATATGTAAAAACTCCTAAAGGTCATTGTGACCTAAACGTAAATATGTCAACATACTATATGGCCAAGTTTACAAAATATAGGTTTACATATTTATATATATATATATATCTTTCTCTCAAATGACTTTAAAATAAGGGGCTTACACGTGAAAATCGTCTGGCCATTTTCAGCGCTTTATACCGGCCCTATCGATCATCATATAAGCGCAGCCTCCCCTTACAAAGGTCAAGCTGTAGTTTCGACGTCGAGAGGGCAAGGAATAAATAAGAAAACCTTCAATCGCCGTCAAACCCGCTCTACCCTTTAAAGCCTGATGATAGATGGACTTTGGTGACGCAATTGATCGGTGACGTATTATAAAACTCCTAGGTAAAGTCCATGATATTGTCACCCTTCTATTATTTCATATTGCACATGAACATATAAACACCTGTTCTTATTTACTATAGTCGGTTTGGTTAGGTATTTAAATAAATGTAAATAATCTTGACATGTCTTTTTAATTGAAATATACACTTTGTTATACTTAGCTAGAAACACTGAAATTTTTTTTCTTGTGGATCGTAGCAAGTGGAAGTCCATAGTCTCTGCCTACCCCTGCGGGAAACAGGCGTGATATTGTGTATGTATGTATGTATGTATGTATACACTTTGTTAATCAATCCCTTTGCAAATTAGAAATCAATTATGTAATTTATGACATAATTACTTTGTAATTCGTTCACATTTATTTAAACACCTAACCAAACGGACTATAGAAGATATTTTTTTTGTGAAAAGTCTTTTTGTATAAAATGAATAGTTTGTTAACATTGTGTTTAAAGGGTATTTAACATTTCCTGCGGAAATCCAACATGAAAAATTTGTTAATTCAGGTAAAAAGCTATCTACAAAATCTACATGCCATATTTTATTTCAATGCGTCCAAAACTTAAGCCTTTATAATTATAATATTTTTTTATTTAAAATACAAAAGAATACAAAGACAAAGAAAACATAAGAGAATCTTAATCTAATTAAATGAAACAACGTTTAATAATTTCGTGTACATATGAAATGAATTATTCGTGTCGTAATTACGCAGCCCTACTTTTGGACTTGACTTTTAGACTTAGTTATTACAAGTCGTGAACTTACGAATTAGCAAAGTTTGTTATACTTAGTCCGTTGTTAGGCTGCCACCTTGAATACGTGCAGAAATAAACCTGATTGTATAAATTTGGTATAATAACCGAAATACACTATTGAGAACAAAGTTTTGTACTCTATAAGTGCTATTTTAATAGGAACTATTTTTAAAAATAAATCATTTAACACGGTTTTACAGTTTCACGTAGTAGTCAGAAAAAGACGACTAGTTTCGATCGGTTTAGATGATCATCCTCAGGACGACGCAAAGTCCACTGCTGGACATAGGCCTCACCCATGATTTCCAAAATGACCGATTGACCTGACGGAGCGGCCTGCATCCAGCGCTTTCCAGCGACCTTAGTCAAGTCATCAGACCACCTTGTGGGTGGACACACCTTCTCCTTATAGATTAATATCAAAATTTAAACAATTCCCGAGTTGCGTTTTAAACGAGTTTCTACATAGAATCTACATTTAAGATCATTCGAGACTAACTCATAAAATTTGCAAAAAAAACAAACAATTTGTCATTGCGACAATCCGCGAGCGTGTATCGACGACGGAAGCCGGCACTCAAGCAACACGACTTATCCATTTATAGGGCAGCCATCCGACGCTACATAAAGGGGTTAAAAAGTGCCCACCGTTACTTGACCCCAAGGTTTTATGTTGTCTCGTGCTTCATATTGCTGTTTAAAATATTTTCTAAAGAGTATTTTTTATTACCAGAGAAGATAAAAAGTTTGATTAAACGTACGTATAATAACAAACAAACTCAAATTCCGATTGCAAATAGGTCCAAAAAACAAGCTTCGTAGAACCTCGTAGCTTAATTCGTAGACGCTTTTTGTTTCGATGTTTCCCCATCTCACATGATATCTGCTACGCTACGATTATTTTGGGTGCTACGAATTGCTACGAACTTTGTCGATCACCTAAATGTTGGGTGAAATTATGTCTTCTGAGAACCAATTCTTATTTTTTCCTTTAACAAAAATTTAAGTTAATAGCGTTGTGTCAACGAATCAATAATTTTCGAAAACTGCTGTAGGTATAAAGATCCTTTACTTAATAATTAGTTTCATAATAATTGATTCATATATTATATGAGAAAAAGAAAAACTTAGAATTAATCAGCTGCTACTCATCCCGGGAAGATCGTAAAAGTCGTTCGAGGGATCGGGAGCCTGACGATAGACTAAATCTAAATCATGTTTATAGGCGATGCAACATCTTTTTCTTTTTCTATTTTACCTTCCAGTATTACTTTTACTGTTGTAACTATCTAGGCTCTGTCTGTCCCATCAGGGTTATCCCTGATATCTGTACACCTAGGCAACGGACTGTACAACTTTTATCACTAAAAACAAGAAGGATTAAAATCAAACTATCAACCGAAAATCCTGAAACATCCTATATACCTATATAAATACAAGCACTGAATCATTTGATCTGGCCATTACGAAGAGTAGTGCACTCAGCGTCATTAGTCCATTTTTACCAAGTGTCCGCAAAAACGTCCAACGGGACTAATCGTCGGAAATTGTCCCATTATCGGCGCACTCGCGCACTAAAATTATTGTCCGAGCTAAAAGTAGCCATTTAGCGATATATGGCGTATCTTGTGTCGGTGCTATATCGATTAGTTCATAATGGGGTAGTTCAGGGTAGTTAGATTTTGTTGAAATTTAGCTTACTCTACACAGTGTCTTATTTCGTAAGTGATGACTTCTTTGTTTTCGTGTGTGAGTGGCCAGCACTGGTGTCATATTTTTCAAGCTACTAAAGGCATCTGGCATAGCTCGATGTCTCCCATACAAAGCTGAACCCAACGGCTTTACGTGCCTTTCGAAGCACGGAGGAGCTCGAGAAATGTTCATGACTCATAATATGTAGGCGATACGGCGAGCAACCCCTCACTGTTTTGAGTATTTTGAGTCTTGCGTCCCTCGGCTATGCTTATAGCCACTGGCCACAAGCCCAAAATGCTCAATATGCCTCATTAGGAACAAATATGTAATAGTATGTAAGTGAAAATACAATTGATGTGAAACATAATCAAAACTCAAAACTTTCCACTTACTTATTCGCTTTCTACCGACCATCTCGACCACATTAAAAATTCTCACGAACGTCGAGTAATCAACACTGAGGGAAGAAACTTAAAATACCTCACGGTTGACATTACCCTCGGTCCTCAGGACCCTCGCCTTCCGGTTATCGCAACAAAAAGGACCAGCCCCCCCTCCCCCCTCGCTCCACACCCCCCGCTACCCCTGGCTCTCACAGGAACAGGAAACACTACCCTTCTATCGTTAGGCTCAGAGTTACGCGTAAAAAGTATTTTTAAAGTGCCCGAAAATTTTTGTAACTGATGTTCAGTTGTAAAGTTCACAGCTAAAATATTTTTATAAAAGTGCTTACCCTATTATGTTTTTTTACCAAGTTTACCTAGACTATATTTGTATTCAAATATAAATAAAAGATTGTTTGGAAAATTTATTTCCATTTGAAATTTTCATTTTTTTCTTCGTTTATTGTAGATAGTTATCAAAACTATGGATATGTAATACATATGTTACATTATGCTGTTTATATACAATATACATACATGAATATGCCTACTACAAATATATACCCACACTGTCATGTTTATAGACAGAGCAGGGAGAAAATCCAAAAGCCTGGTGTGCCTAAAATTACATTGGTATCATAAATTGTGACTGGTTTTTAGGATATTACATAGCACAAAAGAAATTCAAGATTAAATAATATCTTATGGACATAACTGAACCTATTTTTTTTCTACGACTGATAAGATCAGAGGTTCCATTTTTCAAAGACGGAGTCTGACGAGATTTTTATAAAAAAAAACATTCGTTCGATGTCTCCGTTGTTTCAAAAATGGCACTTTAGCGTATAAAACAGTCTAAGATAATGCGGTGTGACCATTTCCACATTAAAATTTACCCTAAATCCATAACATACATTTTTGAGCAAGTCTTGCAACAATGCATAGCTAATGAATTGATTGCGTGCCGGCGCGGGGCGGCCCGGGTGCATTCGGATGCATTAGCGCCGTTTCCGGGGTCGCCCTTGCTTTGTGTTTGTGTTTTGAGGAATGAGGACAAGAAAGTGGATACTTTTTTAATATTTTTGTGATTTAGTTTGAGCAATTTATAAATATAAATCAATTTATAAATTATCAGCTTTTATAACTGACTGAGCGGGCTAAGCGTCTCAGTTTTGAGAATGGCCAAAAATGCTTTTGTCCGGCTGTCCTTCAGTTTGTCTGTCCGACTGTTCTCAACCGATACTCATGAAACTTTGTGAGACAGTTCGAAAATGAAATATGTAGACGACGATTCAGTTTTGTCGAAATTTTTGGCGGAAATATGGGGATTGAAAACTTTAAAAATATTATATCAGCCCTTCGAAATTTTTTCAAAAATATCACAATCATATTGGCGCATTTTTTTTTTGTCTGAACAACTTTTTTATCTTGTTATTTGTCTAGAACGTTTGTCAAAATACACTTACATACAAATAAAATCATGATTTCATGATTTCCTTCCGTGCTTTATTGCATAACAGCTGCAACAGGGCACAGACCCTTTTACTGTAATATTCATGAAATATAAGATTTAAGAGGCGACATGTAGCTCAAAATTTCCATAATTTGGGTAAGCGCGACCTCGCTTGTAAAACAAAATGTCCGCTATGCTTACATGTTGGCTAGTGATGTAAATTCACATAGAAGATATATATCGATAACATTTTAACATAGTATTTTTTTTTCTTCGGGATCTTACAAACCCAGCGACGGTATGCCTGCGATACTGGTCGGCGACCTGCATCGCGCGACGGTCGCCGACTGTCACAAACGATCGCGTGAGAAATGTCAATCTATTACAAACTGGCGCGACCATCGGCGACAGTCTGGAATTATCAGCGACTGTCGTTGACGGTGAAACCGGGTCGCAAACCAAACAAATACACATATAATAAGTTGATTTTTAACGACTTTGAAAATATGGAGACAATTTATCCGACCCGTATAATCACATAAATGTTATAGACATACCTAATCTTTGAAATCTATTATTTTTAACAAGAAAAGTTGTTTGAAGTACTTACCTTATTGTCAGTAAGTAATACTTACTTGTACCTAATGCAATTATGTAAACTGTAAATTATTTTTTAAAGTTTTTCAGATAAATAAACTGAATTATATTTTAGTATGGTACAGAGTTAGATATATGAAATAATTTAGTACCTATCTATTGCCTTTTGCGCACAGAATTAACACCAAACCATCAGTGAAACAGAGGAAGTGACACGATCGTTGACTTTCGTAAACACATTTAAAGCACATCCCTCATCCCTCCCCGACTGGAGCTGGGATTTGATAAATATTTGCGATTTATTTTATTCGTGGTGCCATTTTTTGAACGCACCCGTAAAGAGGCGAAATGGCTGGAGTCACGAGCCGTGGCTGTCGACCGAACTTTTAGCGGGAAAATAAAAACGCGTTTAACTTTGTGTTAATATTATATTGTGCCATTATTACCCCATTTATTATAATCCCGCGGAAGCGATGGGGTTGAGAGTTCGCGTTTAATGGACGTTTTGTTTGGGGAAAACAATTTTTAACCAGTCTAACGATTTTCTGGCAAACCTTTCGGAAAGGCGTAATTTTTCAGCTGGGTATTTATGTGCTGTAATAATGCGTGTTGTTTGCATTTAGGATGTTAATAATGTTTTGTTCTCGCCGTATAATAATAAAATAAATAAAATATGCGGACAAATCACACAGATTGAGCTAGCCATATAGTAAGTTCGAGACTTGTGTTATGGGATATTAACTCAACGATACTATGTTATATAACAAATACATATATAGATAAACAATCATATAAATATATTTGCAAAAAAAGCTAGAAACAGCACCCCGGGCTCTAAAGCAGCACTTTTGAGGACTCAGAAGACTACCATCATAATTTCAATCACCAGAAGACATCAAGACACGGAACTCGAATTTACCGACTAAAAGCGACATCCGATATTCATGATACGAGTACTTAAGAAAACGACATATACGACATACATCTACTTTATGATTGAAAATCAGTGTGTATGTTCCTAACCTTTCCCTTTCGAAATAATAGAACTAGTGTTATCGACGTACTCAAGGGCGGTTGGCCCACTCGGCGGTGCGCCGCGCACTTTGCACAAAAATCATTAATTATACAACCCTCACCTCGATTCGACCCCGAATTATTCTAGAAGCTAGAGGATTTATGATGGAGAAATGGATAGAAAGGGTTAAAACAGGTCATTTTTATCATGGAACTAGCTGATGCCTGTGACTTCGTTCGCGTGGACAAAAATGCTGATCAGGCTGAACAACTTTTGCTAAGGCGTCATTTTTATATTTTAGCTGGACCATTATGGTTCAGCATCAGGTATTCCATTTTCCAAAATCAAATTATCACCTATATGTTTGCCCAGGCTTAACAGATATTATACAGATAACGAAAAGTTTCATTTGAAAGTTTGTTCGAATCCATCCAGGATTTCCGAAGAATAGCATGTATAAACAGACAGTCATATTTCTAAAATTCTCTATTATTATGTCTCCATCGATCCATATTATTGTTTTTTTTTAAATATGTGCACGGTACAAACACTTTTTTAAATGTTTTGTATATAAGTATGTATCATCATCATCATTTCAGCCGCATAAAGTCCACTGCTGGACATAGATAATATAATATACCGATAAATGTATAAATAAGTTGTATTCAATAACCAACTTTTTAGGTTTTTGTTTATTAAAACACTAATTTAGCAAAGGAATGATTTTGTGAAATTCTTATTGTAAAAAACTACGTACTATATACCTGAGTTAGTCCAGTGCCATGCATGCTCAACATATAAGCGCGAATGTGCAGCGATGGCCCTCCAAAGTTCGAGTGCGCCGTGAGCACCATCCAGTGACGGAGAGCCGACGTGTCAATGTCGCAGCCACACGAAGGTTGTCCACTTGTATGGAGTTAGCATGGGAATGTGCAAAGGATGGTTGTGTTATTGGGTATGATAAGAAAATAAGCGAAAAGGAAATAAGAAGAAGATGAAAAACTAACACTGTAAAGTCAAACGCGGTGTCATCCGCGGGAAAAGTAGCCTATGTGTTAATCCAGGGTGTCAGCTTCCTGCATACCAAATTTTAATAAAATTTATCCAGCCGTTTACGCGTGAAGAAATTACACACATAAAACTTTTTAGGTTCTTGTTTATTACCAAACATATTTAGCAAACGAATGATCTTGTGAAATCATTTTTGTGTAAAAACTACGTACTATATACCTGACTTAGTCCAGTGCCATACATGTTCAACATATAAGCGCGAATGTGCAGCGATGGCCCTCCAAAGTTCGAGTGAGCCGTGAGCACCATCCAGTGACGGAGAGCCGACGTGTCAATGTCGCAGCCACATGAAGGTTGTCCACTTGTATGGAGTTAGCATGTGAATGTGCAAAGGATGGTTGTGTTATTAGGTATAAGAAAATAAGCGAGCGGTAAATAATGCTGAAGAAGATGAAAAACAAACACTCTCAATTCAAACAGTTTTAGTCATTTTGGTTTATAAACATTATTTATTTATATACTAGCTGTGCTCCGCGGTGTTACCCGCGGTATAAGTAGCCTATGTATTAATCCAGAGTGTCAGCTTTATACATACTAAATTTTATAAAAATTAATCCAGCAGTTTGTGCGTGAAGAAGTTACAAACATAACACTTTTTAGGTTTGTTACTTTTACCAAACACATTTAGCAAAGGAATGATCTAGTGTTATGCTTTTTGTGTAAAAACTACATATTATATACCTGACGTAGTCCAGTGCCATACATGTTCAACATATAAGCGCGAAGGTGCAGCGATGGCCCTCTAAAGTTCGAGTGCGCCGTGAGCACCATCCAGTGACGGAGAGCCGACGTGTCAATGTCGCAGCCACATGAAGGTTGTCCACTTGTATGGGGTTAACATGTGAATGTGCAAAGGATGGTTGTGTTATTGGGTATGATAAGAAAATAAGCGAAAAGGAAATAAGAAGAAGATGAAAAACTAACACTTTAAAGTCAAACGCGGTGTTATCCGCGGAAAAAGTAGCCTATGTGTTAATCCAGGGTGTCAGCTTCCTGCATACCAAATTTTAATAAAATTTATCCAGCCGTTTACGCGTGAAGAAATTACACACATAAAACTTTTTAGGTTCTTGTTTATACATACTATCACGTCTTTATCCCTAATGGGGCAGACAAAGCATTTTGGGTCTTGCGGTTCTATGCAGAGCCCAGGGCCGCAAGACCCAAAAGCCACTTTTAGCGTCATGGTGGGCGTGAAGATGGAAAAGCAATCAATACAGTGATGGGTTGCTAGCCGCATCGCCTGTTAACATGATTTGCATTTTTGCCCATTCCCTCAATCGGCTTTTACGATCTGCGTGGGAAGAGAAGCAGCTGGTACATTCTAAGTTTTTTTATTTCTCCCAGACCAGCATGTGAGTTCTTGTTTATTACCAAACATATTTAGCAAACGAATGATCTTGTGAAATCATTTTTGTGTAAAAACTACGTACTATATACCTGACTTAGTCCAGTGCCATACATGTTCAACATATAAGCGCGAATGTGCAGCGATGGCCCTCCAAAGTTCGAGTGAGCCGTGAGCACCATCCAGTGACGGAGAGCCGACGTGTCAATGTCGCAGCCACATGAAGGTTGTCCACTTGTATGGAGTTAGCATGTGAATGTGCAAAGGATGGTTGTGTTATTAGGTATAAGAAAATAAGCGAGCGGTAAATAATGCTGAAGAAGATGA
The DNA here is from genome assembly GCA_963555685.1 of Acrobasis consociella. Taxonomy (NCBI): domain Eukaryota; kingdom Metazoa; phylum Arthropoda; class Insecta; order Lepidoptera; family Pyralidae; genus Acrobasis; species Acrobasis consociella. Next base: position 6,794,477 of record OY743106.1, read on the forward strand.
AAAAAAAACACTCTCAATTCAAACAGTTTTATATTTATTTTGGTTTATAAACATTAATTTATTATATACTAGCTGTGCCCCGCGGTGTTACCCGCGGTATAAGTAGCCTATGTATTAATCCAGAGTGTCAGCTTTATACATACTAAACTTTATCAAAATTAATCCAGCAGTTTGTGCGTGAAGAAGTTACAAACATAACACTTTTTAGGTTTGTTACAATTACCAAACACATTTAGCAAAGGAATGATCTAGTGTTATGCTTTTTATGTAAAAACTACGTATTATATACCTGACGTAGTCCAGTGCCATACATGTTCAACATATAAGCGCGAATGTGCAGCGATGGCCCTCCAAAGTTCGAGTGCGCCGTGAGCACCATCCAGTGACGTAGAGCCGACGTGTCAATGTCGCAGCCACACGAAGGTTGTCCACTTGTATGGAGTTAGCATGTGAATGTGCAAAGGATGGTTGTGTTATTGGGTATGATAAGAAAATAAGCGAGAAGTAAATAATACTTGAGAAGAGGAAGAAAAACAAACACTGTAAAGTCAAACGGTTTTAGTCGTTTCGGTTTATAAACATTAATTTAGATTTTTTATTTAGTTTTTATTTTAATTGTAACTTATTGTAGTTTTTTATTTTATTTTAAATAAAGGCTACACAATAAAGGAATCCTTAATACATACTTATTTTTAAACAAAACGAAGAATTATGTACCATAAGATAGGCCATAAGTTACGTAGTTAAGTAGTATGATGTATACTAGAATAAATAAATCTTATAACCATGGTAAAATAAAACAAGGTAGTCTCTTCCCGTGACAGCTGATGACGTAGGTGGAACTTGACTACGTCATCAGTTTGATGTGTTGCCACTGTGTGAAATTGAATTACCCGAGCGTAGTGCATTATTGAACTTTATATACCAATTTCGAATTAATAATCCATTATATCAATTTATGATGAATCACGCGAGAATCGCTAAATACTAAATAGCTAAGTTACTTAATATTTTATTTAATATTCATGAACTAATGGAGAAAGTCCTTAAATTTACTGAAAAGAATAATCAGTGGCCACACTTTCGTGACGTAGTCAAGTTCCATCTCGGGAAGAGAATACCTTGTTTTATTATTCCATGCTTATAACTATCTTGATCCAATTAAACTTGATGAATTTTAGTATCTACACAGAATATTGAAATCAAAGTGGATCAATATCCACGAGCACATTGTAGAAAATCAACCAGAAATCCAATTCAACTTTAAGATCAATAAAATCGCAATGCAATTTGCATTCTCGCCCCTCAAAAAGACAAACAAATGAACGTCTATCGGGAAACGCGTAAGCTAATTCATCGGGGGTTCAGATCTGAAGTAGCCAAGAAGATAAAGGTCCCCCCCCCTCCCCCCTCACTCCGTGCTTCATCCCCGCGGACGCCCGGCACCTGCCGAGTCTTTAATTGAATAATCCTCATCATTAATCATAGACGTCTGGAGGTGAACTTGAATTATTTTCAGTTCTTGCAAATGGCGGATTGGTGGGTACCGGAGACATGAAAAATTAGGTCGAATGGTAAGAAATCATTTGTTAAATATCTAATATCGTGATGTGATAAAGACTTAGATAAAAGAACAGACTAATAAGTTGAGTAAGATTTCTTCAAATCGAACTAATCGAAATATACATAATCCACAATCGACATGCTATTTAAATTTTGTAACACACATTTGGCCCATCTTATCTTATAAGATCTCAAAACTTAAGTACATAGAGGTAGGTAAGTCGGAAAGCATATAATATACTTACCTACACTACAACACTCAATAAAAATAAACAATCCACGCCATCTCACACGAGCAGGATGCGAGGGCCGTACCTACATCAACATCAAGACCCCAAACACGTCCCATGACCCGTCCCACGCGTACCGACGTTACAGTATACAGTACAGGAAGACCCATCTCCTTAACGCACACTCTCAAATCGAGTTAAATCACACGCACACATTGCAGCGCCCCTTTGTCTTAGCTAAGTGTCAACCAATAAAAACAAAGGATTCGAAAATGGAACAAAAAGTGTTGACCAATCACGCGGCGCGTCACGCGTGTTGATGCCCGGCTATTGGCTTGAAAAAATCTGTTTAGCTCGATGACGGCTAGACGTTCGGATCATTCGGACCGACGACTCCCGTATTTACTCTATTTCATTAACATAAAAGTTTACTTTGTCTTGAGAAAAACATGATAGCACAATTCCTCAAAATTTACAAAACGCCATATACAATACTTTAGAGCTCCCCCATAACTGTTAACTCTACCATACATCTCATACTACATACATGCATCGGGTGGTAAGTATACTAATGGACTAATTATTCAAAAGCAAGCATGTATAATTTAAACGTTAATGTGACATCTTTTAAGAGCTTGTTCAGTCCATATTTAGATTAGGTGGTCGGTCGGCTCGGAAGCCTAAAATATTTTTTCATTCTTATTTCGATATACGTTCCGTGGTATTAAGTATGAACTGAATTCAGCATTAAAATAGTTTCAGTAGGTAGTATTTTTTGTTAGACTCTATATAAGGTGCAGACATAGGTACTTACATATATTTTCTAACATTACGCTGAACGTGGACTTTGGGTTGAATGGTCTTACGCTCTGTATAGACGTGATTAGAATGACGTATCTCAGTATGCATAAAAACGACGATCCGCTATCAACAAAGGCATTTTCCCGTTTTCATTTCCACCGAAACATTAGCTTGGTTTACAATATCAATATTCGTCACAAGTACTTCCGCCATTGAGGCGGTTATCACTCGACATTCACGAGACTTAAGTAGACATCCAGAATAAGGAGCATACCTACCTCCGAGCAGTGTTCACGTGTGAGCGGGGGCTGAGCGGGGCGCGGGGAGCGCTCAGAGGGTCATTTATCATTCATATCATCTTCGCTCCACTTCGCTCGCCGCACCGCCGTAAATAAATAAGAACAGACTCATCTTTTACAGCCGCCTGCAACGTCAACGCTCAATTCTCTTCTCTATTTTCAACCCATCAAAACACATTATCACTTACAACAAACAATCACACTTAGGCCTCTACGAACGTTTGGCGCTCCAGTTAGTGAGCGTAGGTAACTATGCATGTGTTTTAGATGTGTGTAGATAATAGCTTCGTTATATATAAAATGGCTGTGTATGTGTTCGTCCGTTCCTAAGTCGAGTCACGTATTTGATGGAGATTGTTATGACCTGAATTTGTTACTCTAAACCACCGACCTATACCTATGTAGGTAAGAATGGGAACAATTTGTATAGGACTCTCCGGTTTATATAAATACCTTACCTAATATAGGGAGGAATTTCACTTAAATTATCTTCAAACATGTATATAAAGTAAAATATATAAATAAATCCATCTGACACAATTTCGACCAAATTGAATCATACTCCTACCTAAATAAATCTATGTTCACGATCATTGTATCACGTTGCTATACTTCTAGTAAATAGCGAAACAAAAAGGTGTAAATTATTTATAAATTTAAGCTTTTTAGCTAAGGAAACGCCTTATAGCCTTAAAACTTATTTACATAAATATGCCTTGATTAGAAAAGAATACCTACCTACTAACGATACAATAAACCATGGGTTAAATAACGTTGGTATTTCCTTTATCTTTTACTACGACCGCCAGAAAATTAATTTTCTTTAGCCTCCACATCTCGAGCACAATAAGGGGAAAGACATCTAGCCAAGCCCCCAACAATTGCGAAACCTTTTATTATCTAAGCATATTAGGTGCTTAGATTCCAAATAATTCCGCTCGCTTCGCTCTAAGAAGATTAACAACGATTGGATGTTCCGAGAAGGTCGGCGCTCGACGCGATTCCATCATAATGCCAAGGTATAGCTTCGGCTTAGAGAATAGCCCATCAATCTGCTTCAGATCGATCACTGACCGCCTCCGTATTCAGAGCATGTAGTACATAAAATTGCAATTAAGCGTCCAAAAAGTCGATAGTCGGCATTAATTGAAAGGTTGTGTTGGACGAAGCCACGTTTGTTTAGTCGGTCATAATTGCTCGGCTGCACCTCGAGCTGACGAGTCGCCGGCACAAAAACTCCTAAATCCAGTTCATTAGGGCTCTATTCACGGCCCACCCCTGGATGGAGATACGCGGTGATTACTGCAACCGCTCCCGACGGCTCACGAATAAAGACTGCATCATAATTTCACCAGATACACCCCAGGGAAGGATTACTGCGAAATACGACTTTAATCCGGAGCACTTAGATTCATATTTGGAAATGGAACGCGGCCCGTCACTTGCACAATAACATGTAAAAATAATGAACAAACTTGCGCTTTCAGCGATGCAAGTTCAGGCTTGGAGGCGGAAGACGAAGGGCGAGATTTGCTTGAAGGTGTGCGAAGGAGATGTTTTGTAAATTAATAGGAGGAAAGTTTCGCAGGACGAACGCACAAGGTTGTCGCATTTGTGATTCAATTTGGACGCTAATTTAATGACGTTCTCGCGAGGCAAACAAATTGATATTCACATGGGACCTTTCACGGGGGTTATTGTTGTGTGTAAACTTTTCCGTTTTCGCATAATCAAATCATCATTATTTACGTTCTTTAATGATTATAAATATTTTATCAGTATAACTCTCTTTTTCGCTCTTTACTTTGCCTGTTACTGTTTCTGTTGTGACTTTAAGAATGAGGCTTCGATCATCTTCATTTAATGTAAGAGATTTCTCCTAGATGGCGCTAGTGGTATAAGTTTGTGTCATTAATGGTTTTTGGTTGGTCAATTATTGGCAAGTGCTTGTTTATGTTTAGGTACAAAGAAATTCATAGGATTATCTATTTTTACTCTATATAAAATTACCTATTTTCTTTTAATTCTTTTGCCGAATCAGATTTTCGAAATTTTTCAAAATGGCGAAAATATAGTGGTTGAAAACATAAAAAAAACATACAGCCAATTCAAAAAAAAAAACAAAAATGTCATAAAACTTTGTTAACCTTATTTAATATTATAAAGTAAAAAAGTAAAAATGAATTTTATCTCTCCAAAACAGTACATAGCATAACTTAAATTTAAATTAAACAAATACAGTAATTATGTTCTTAATCAAGCCCTTCCGATTTTTGAATAGATAAATGTTGTTATATCGGTACTTGATTCATGGTACCTACTTAGCTATAGTTTTTCGAGGAGTTCCCATCTCAACGACCACAATGAGGTAATGGGCCCTGGACCATTGTTGGTGTGTTACTCCCTCGTTATCCAATTTAGGTGCCCAGAACATCTGGACCCAGACGCTTCTGTTTCCAAGTCTGAATCGTGAGAGTTCACACGTCTTATCGCAATATGTACATAACGTCTTTTTTTTTTCATTAGCCTGTTTTGTCCCATTATTACGCAAAGGTCTCTTCCATGTTATTCGACTTATCTTCTTTCTTTTAAGCGAGCCCAACGTCGTTAAGGAATCAATAATCAATAATATTTTCTTTGCATCTTACAATAGATATCAGTTAGTAAATATTAGTATGTATTTAAAAAACCTGCAGACAGGTATGCATACCACAAACATTGTTATCATTTGATTTTAATTTATACTCATACAGATAAGGTTCTTAATTCCTAAGACAAATTTATGACTAGTAAAATGTTCATAGAAATCATATTGTACCAATTTTAAATATCTTTCTATTACATTGGCGAAATCTCAAAAAATATACATTTTTCAACTTGTTTAATTTTACTAAAAAAGCTTTGCCTGGTTTTCTGGTAGGCATATTAAGTTCTAACTTACAAGTACTAACAAACCCTAACTTACGTAACGAGTAATGTTTGCAACATATTTTGTAAATATGTGTAAATAGATAAATAATAATTAAATATAGGGAAATTACACAGATTAAACTAGCCCCAAAGTAAGTTCTTATACTGTTGTGTTCTTAAGTTTAAGAGACTTGTGTTATGGGATGCTATAACGACAAACAAACAAAGCTACATCAAACACTAAGACCAGAGCAGAACCCAAAACCCGTAAAACCCGTGTGCAGCCAACGCAAGCATTTAGAAGGCTTAGCATCTCTGTAAGGTGCAGATAAACGTTCCCAAGTAATCCTCTTTGTGTAAAAATGTCCCCTGTCGCCCCCGCGGACTTTATTAAAAAGCGAGTAATCCCCACTATCTCCACTAGTGGACTGGGTGACGCGATTACCCAGTGTTACGACTCAATATGCCCGCGCCGATATGAAATTGAATTTTAATCCGTTTGTTGATGACATTGGTAACCATTCGACTCTCCAAATTAAAGTAACTAAATCTTTTTTGCGTATGGTGATATCATTTTTCGATTGTTTTGTGAGGTTATTTATTAGCAGAAGTTTTATTTTAATTAGGGTAATAGAGCAAAATTTTGGATCGAATTATATTTCGGAAATGCAACAAACATTTCAAAGTTACAATGTTAGAAAATATCATACATACTACTTACCCACTGTTTATGATAGTTATCTTATTACTAAAGCAAGAAATTTAAAAATGGATACCTAGCTTTGCATTTGTTAAAAATGAATAATAATAAATAAATCTAAGGGACCAATCACACTGATTTATCTAGCCCCGAAAGTAAGTTCGAGACTTGTGTTATGGGATTTTAACTCTCGTTGAGTTAGTATCCCATAACACACAAGTCACTATATTTTATAACAAATGCATATAGATAAACATTCAAGGCCCAGGATTTTTTATAAAAAGCTATTTACCAACTTGCCCTGACCGAGGATCAAATCCGGTACTTCTGGGTGGCGGACTAGCATGATAACCACTACGCCACGGAGGTAACCATCAGAAACAAAATAAACATTGTGATTTTGACTTTAGCAAACATGCATATCATCTTCCAATGAAATGAGATATGTCACACGAGTGCCGACAAACCGTGAAATGTTTCAGCAAAAGTGGCTACCATTTCCACGCAAACAGCTGCTGTCACCTCATATCTTGACACCGGCGTGAGGAAGTGGGGAGCACACCTCATTACAACGACAAATAATGCATCTTGCCGGATTCGATCGCTTTGATCCCCATAAAATATAACTCTTCTGAGTTCGGGAATGAATTTGTAGCCTATTTTATAATGCATTGTTATTATACTTTCAGGAAAGTAAGTTTCATCGTTTATATAGTAACTCAAACTTAATAAAGTTTCATTCTCCTAAATTAAGATAGGTCTATGTTCTCGTAGATTATAAGTTAATATCTTGCAATTTTTATTGGAAACTAGTCAACTTGCACGACCAATTGTGCATTTAAATGTATTACAAGCCATAGACCTAGATTTTTTTTACTGCGTAGGGGTACAAGCTTAATAACATTGTGACCAAGCTGTTTCTTTTTCAGACTTACATGACAGGCAGTTTAAATCGACCACATATTGTGCATAATATCTTTTGACTTATTAAGTTAAAACATTTGGAGAAGAGTCCGTATTACTAGAAAAATGTAACGGTTAATGTGTACATAAGTAGTAAAAACTTGTATTAGATTTTATAGCTTTATACATTTCGATTCTAGGAGAACAAATTAAAAAATACATCTACAGATTATTTTCTATTCCACGAGTGCATACTCATAAACTAAGAAGGACCTCTAAATGACTGGCTTTTACAATAATTGCCGCTAAACAGTTTGACCCCACATTGCAATCTCAACAGAAATCGTAAACCAAGTTCGCCAACCCTGACGCAACAATGCGCAAATCACGCAAATATAATTTGTTCTTGAAATAAACGAAAATATTTGGCGGGGCTCATATCAAATTACGTTTAATATGAGTTGGGACGCGGGGACGCTTATATTTAATTGTGGTGGTCGTGGTGGCAGATGTTCAGATCAGGCAAAATAATTTAGCGCAATTGATCGCCTATTATTTTTATATTACGTAATATATACAAGATTCAGGTTTACTGTACATAATGGAATTAATATTAAAAATCCTTTTAGTCTCAGAAATATCTTAAAAAAGAGGTTATTTTTCTGGCACCTAACAAAAAAGAAGATAAAAAGCAACTGATTGAATTTAAATAATTTGACCTCAAAAACGTAGCTACCTGCTATTCGTATATCTTTTTTTCTCCCTCATTTACACCTAATAAATATAATGGGTTTTTTCAAGACCACAAAACCTCTTAACTAACCTGACACCTTGTTGCAATCGAGGAAAACAACAAAACATCAAATAAATCATGTTTCTATTCAAAACAGGGACTGCTTGTACAAAACCCTTAAAGAAGTGTGTCATCTCCCTTCAGAAGACAAAAGATGATCCTTAATTGACGGGAAAAGGCCTCGAGAGGCACAAAGGCGTAAGATGTCATGCCTTATCAACAGAATTAAGGGCATATTATGTACGTTGAAAGGCTTACACAGGTGTCCCGCCGGTAGGCGTCGGGTTGCTGGAAAAAACTGCATTGTGGACGCTATGGAGTCAGCTCGGGACAAGGTATCTTTTGTTTCTAAGTTGGTTAAGAGAGCCCTTTAGTTTCAAGGTCAATGTCACTCGCTTACGTTACATTTTTTTAACCTACTTAAGAGCTGTTTAGCACTTGTAAATTTTTGTAAATGGCATTCGCATACTGTGTACGAGCCAAAGCAAGATCGCTTTAATGACGTAATATTGAACTTACTATCGATTAAATACTTTAAAGAGAGTTGACATACAGATTATGATAACATGGGGATTAAAGCTGTTTTTGCAATTTTCAACTTCTTGGAATTCCAGTTTCTGTGTTGCAGGTTGTTTGTATTTGTGGAATAGTTAGTTGAGTGTAGCCTTCAGAGATACCAGATGTGAAAACGAAAAATTTTGTGTACCGTTTCCGTGTGGGTATGTTATCATTGATAACATACCTACATGGACCATTTCCATATTTGGTATAGAGATACCAAATATGGAAACGGTACACAGTTACATTTAAACAGACTTTATCGAATGCTTTTCTTCAACATAGGAATCCTATTAATATCGTCACACTAACTATTCCACAAATACCAACAACCTGCAACTACAGCAGAAACTGGAACTCCAAGAAGTTGGAAATTGCATACCGATAGCACTGATACACCATTAACCCCCATAAGGCGAAGTGACGTCACAATGCACTTTGTCTCACATTACCTGTCATGAGCACCCATTAGTGTGACCTCCCACGTCTTCTCCCCCTGAAACTTACCCTCATGAGAAGTCCAAATTACTTTTGCTTCTAGCATAGTTTTCGTACATTGACATAAGGTAGAAAGTTGTGCGAATTGAAGATAAGACAAATGTACACTGACCTCAAAAAAATGTATGTACTAGATTGGACTATCTGTTCTAAATAGATTTAAGGTTATCAACTACCGAGGAATCTTATACAATATAGCTTTTGTATATATACTTTTTCAGCGATAGTTCGCGGATCCGAACTTTTTAAAATTCGGTTGAGTACAAAACAATAAATCATTTTCAAGTTTGAACATCAGCTAAATTTTTAAATATTGATAAGATATGATGAATAGAAATGATGTAAGGAGGATTCCCCCAAATCACGGTTCGAACCAGACTACTAGGTCGGCTTTGTTGGTTCCGTTTATGTAATAGGATTTTTGCAATGCAAATGTAGCAAGCCTAGTATTGAAGTGTTGTCCTACACATTTGTAGGTTTACTTGCTTAGTGTGGTGTAAACTTTATATTTTTATAATTACCGTTTATCTAGATAAAAGTTATACCGGACAAGTATCCAGTGTTCACTAGCCGCGTAGCTATTCCAGTATAAGACTCCTTTATACAGATCGGTGTTACAGTCTGATTCAGTTGACCCAAAACTTGTCATTTACCGTGATTGCTGCGCCACTCCATTTGGCACAGTTGACAGCTACGTCGATTATGTTACCGAGTATCGTTTTCGGACGTGCGAGGTATTAGGTATTTTGTTGGGATATTTGTTTCCGGGTTCTACACGACCGCGGACCGAATAAGAAATTGATTGAAGAAGATAAACGAGTTCGATAAAAAAAAAATATAAGTCATACGTCTCAGGACCTTTCTCCACAAATTATATTTTTATATTGTTTAGATAATACAACTAGGTACTACTTTTTGTCTGTACAATGTAGATTCACACATTTTTTTAATTTTTTTGTTCTTCGTACATAGGCAATATTGCTTTCAAAGGATAATTTGCAACCTTTTCTAATAATTTTATAGCAAATAAATAACTATATTCATAAACATGTATGAAATTATACTTTTACCTACTCACATAATTTAACTTGTTTATATTTTCTAAAATTCGTGAAAGTTACCGAACAACGAACGGTCCGTTCAGTCATGATTATGAACAAAGTACCTTTATGTCTCACTTGCCGCAGGATATGACAATTATTTTTGGTCCAACCTTTGGGCGGAGAGAATGGCTCGTCTTTCACATGCGCAAAATACCTTAAAGGAGCCCTTTGTGCTGGGAGCACACAAAAAATGTCCATTCACAAAAATAGGTTTGTCGCGAAACTCAAACGATATAATGAATGATACGTAAAAAAAAAATGACTGTAATTTGGAAACAGTGAAGTATGTTGCGTTGCGTGTCATTTTGGAACACTTTAGCAACATGCGTCGAGTCGTTAACTACTTTGAGTAAGAAAACATTTTCACATACAATTTTAGCACCTTGTTTCTTACGTTCTAACTTTACTCATCATCGTCAGCTCTCAACGACCCGCTGCTGGGCATAAGCCTCTTTTTGTCTGTGCCACCTAATCCTATATTCCTAGCCAGTTATTTTCCAACCCTACTGACTTTGCTATAAATTTATTCAAACTTAACTTATGCTACATGTTTGATTTTAAATTGGAAGGTTGATCATAGGAAGTAGCAGTGTACGGCGATAAAACTTAACGTCAGATACAAATTTGCTGAAATGTTAATATTAATCAACCTTAGGAGCTACAAAAACTTAAAGCAGATTTCAAGTTTAATTTATTAATTAGTTAGTACATAGTGTTAAAAACGAATAAAGGTTAACCAAAACCAAAAAAAGACCAGAAGAAGTCGACCATCACCGACCAACAAGATATAAGTGCTGTGATTATAAACTAGGTATGTAATACTGACTATTAAAACACCTCATCCAAATTGAATTTTGATTAATTTTTATTCTAATCATCAACCAACAAAAACCCTTTAAAACTAATAATCGTATTTAACTTAAATTAGGTGATTATATCGACTTTAATATGTCGATAATAGTATAGGACCACACTTAACCATAGACCAGAAACCGCGGTACGTCTCGTTTGAAATGAAAAAAAAAAGAGTCCAAGGAACAAAGCCACGCTGTCTGCCATCGGACAGGTATATGACGGGGCACATTTTATTGGTTTTCCGAATTCCCTGCCCTATTAATAAATGAGTGGCGGGAAAAAAAGTCGTAGAATCCATTTGTCAGGAGCCTAGTGATTTATGGTCAAGGACTTTCGAGATTCCTAGAAGAAGGAGCGGTTTTGTTCTATTTGCTTACCTGTCACATTGATTTAGAAGGGTGGCTAATAGGAGGATTTTAGAGAAAATGCAAGTTGCATACCTATCATTCCTGAACCATATTTAAGTACTGAATACCTCAGTGTTGGTTCAGAACTTATATACTCAGTTCTTATATTAAAAAATTACAAGAATGTGCTCGTTACTCATCGATAATGTAATTAGCAAACCCTGTTTACTTATCGTAGTAGGTACGCAATTGTTTACCTACTCAAAAGTGTATGTAAGTACACAAGGAAATACTGTGTAAAACTACATAACATAAGGACCTTTTTAGATTTTTAGGTATATAGGTTACAGTATCTAGTGTCAGGCCTGTGTCACTTCCCATTTAGGTATTGAAAAAATACCTACATTATTAATATGGACCAACCACTCCGGAGTGGAAAATTCTGTGACACGAATCTTTTGTCCAGAGTAATGAGGATGAAATTAGCTTGCAATGAACTAAACGGTGCTGAGTTCTGACTCGAGCTAAATTAAACCTTACCGTTAACCACTGTGAGTACATATTTCTTTGAATTTCTTTGCTGAGTAAGACTTTTGTACGTGAATTCTAGCACTTATTCTGTGCTAGTGTCTACTCGAATAATAACTGATCTAAATAAATTAAAAATAACTCTCTATTAGATAAGTACATCTTCATTATATTTAGAATCATATAAAAAAAATGTATTACACGTCAAAAAAGCGGATAAGATATCCAGTCAATCTTTTAAGTACTTTCCTACGCTCATCACACTAATCACTACCTACGTATTGACACGTTAACTCGATTTTTTGCAATATTTAAACACTACAGTCGTTACGATAAAGTTCTCACGCGTCACGATATATTATTAAAAATTTATTGACATTACAAAAACTGTCACATACTTTGCAGGTAGCGTCGTGACATGCGAACAAAAAAATGCTAGATTGTATCTCGACTAGTTCGAATAGCTCAAATTGACGGCGTGAGTTGCCGAAGTATGAAGTCGTTGACATGCAGGTACAATACAATGTTAATACCTACGCATATAACACTCGATATGTATCACTGTAAAATTATAAGTAAACATGTATACAAAAAAAGCGATAATTAAAAATAAACTTATGAAACTTGACATATTATCTTTGTTTACTTCAATATTTCAGAATACATTTAGTATATGCACTTGGTATCAAAAATAATAAGCTCCATCTATAAATTGGAGTCAACATTTGAAACTCTTCCATTTTAGATATTTTTTCAGGTTAAGTATAGTTTCAGTAATCTAATTCCAACTTAAACAAAAGAAAGTTTTCATTAGCCAACCAAATGAAAAAAGTTAAGGCATTAACTTTTCTGTGAATATTAAGGCCATGCTGTTAGGTAAGAAATAGGTAATTCATAACAATTTCAGCATCTAATTCCATCCATTGTACCAGACACACAGTCGCCGCTCCAATACCAAACTTTCTATTTCGACCGATGATATCATATTCGAAATATTCCGAAAATAAAACAAAGTGCATTCCGTTTCTTACAGCGGACAGTTCACGGAGTGTTCGAATTACCAGTATCGCTTAGTCACCGCGATAGGATCGATACGTTGTCGGTATCACACCGCGATCGGCGAAAAGTGCTGACCTCACGTAGGTGTTAGTTATCGAGCGATGTTCAGAATATTCCTTCCGCTGCGGCATTATTGTACTAAGGTCGTACGCATTGGATAAGTTAATGTCGTATTTTGGTTAAATATGTAGATAAATACCTAGCTAAGCAAGTGTTCGCAACATGTGCTTCGGAACATCCTCAAATATATTTCTCAACTTTAGCTAGCCAGAAAGCCTCCTTTCTGGCTAGCTAAAGTTGAGAAATATGTACCTTACCTAAGGAACATCGAAATATATCAATATATCCAAATATAAAAAATAATTTTTGGCCTCCCATACAAGTAGACCGATCAGCTGATCCGAGTTTGTATGGAAAGCCAAAAATTATTTTTTGATTTATCTTTTTGAAGAAAGTTGTTCAGCATCACGGACTGAATTCAACCTTAAAATAGTTTCAGTATATTTTGTTAGACCTTTTATAATTTGAAGCAATATTTTTGAAATACATATAGGTAAGGTACATATTTCTCAACCTTAGCTAGCCAGAAAGGAGGCTTTATTTCTAAATTATACTTATATTTTGTTATCACCCAATCTTAAATTCTCAACAAACTGACGATATCTATGTATATATCAGTCAATGTAATATATAGTAGGCCTCTTATTGGCTATTTAGGTATGTACATAAAAGCCTATGTATGAGTTGAGTACCCAACCTCTAGTAGTAATCTAACTACAACTATTTAGCATACTATCATAATAAACGAACATTATCAGAAAAGAAATCAAGATTTTCCACAAAACAGCATTCGATCAAAAGTAAAAAAAAATCTGATAGGTTCTGATTTATATGATAATTTTAAATAATGCCGGGGTGTCATTTTGCTCCAATAGTCAGTATATCTCAATAAAACTAAATCGGGATTAACATGGTTCCCTGAAAACTTGATCCTCTCGACCCTCAAGATCACAGTCCGGAAGCCCTTTGTTCGTGCGAGTATCGGGACGCGCCAAATCTCTCGTTTAATCAAAAACGCTTCCAATTTTACACTAAAAACTGACAAGTGCGAGTCAGACTTTAATTTGAATGGTTCTGTGATGTGGGAATATAAAGTATTGGTAATATTTCTGCGGAAATACTGAACTTGCACCATACAACAGGTATACTTACCATTGCTTTTTTTCATTTTTGTCTTTTTTATTACACATTACAATAATATGTACCTAGGTTTATATCGCTTAAACAATACATATCTATGTCAAGGATATAACAAGAACGCTTTTTTCTTTATTTTATAAAAAATAATACTTTTTTTTATTTTTATTTACGTAGGTGCATGGATTCTATATCGTTTTTTCATGATGGTTCAAAATATCAAGCCTTGTGGAAGACCATACGGATAGACGGGTAAACCGATAATATTTCATTTGCCACCTATGGAATACGGATTCCCAAAGATGGCTAATCCGCGGCGCCTTTGATTCTAGGCAGAAATATTTGTTTCTTGAGTCCCACGTCTTAAAAAAGCCTTGGATTATTGATTTCTGAGAATGGGATAATGTTCACGGGCCGGGAACAAATTCGTTGAGGGATAAACTGGCCTCTAATTTCGGTGAAAGATCAGCATTTCGCATGCGGTAATCCGAGAGACTGTTACCTGAGTTGCTCAAGTGCGTTGTTTTGCTTTGCAACTTCAGATTTGGACTCACAGATTGAAATCATTATTGTGTCTTTTTTTACCACGAGTGTCTTTATAAATTAATATTTTACATAATAAATATTATCTAAGAAAGTCAGCGTAAACTAAATAAATAATAGATAAGTGTGTATATTATACGCAAAACAGACAGATTCTTAAGTTTTATTTTCCAGGTAGGTTAAAAGAAGATTTTTGTAGCGTCTCTAAACTTATAATAATGAAAAAATACCATCTGTTGTGAATTAAAAATTTCGTAACTTCTTCACAGGTACTCAGAATACAGTTAGATATCATGAATAATATTTACGTATAAAATTAGTATTCCAGTAAAAAAATCTCATCAATTGGCGAACTTAACGCATAAAGCGGTCTTTCTCAGTCAACCATACAAAAATACATAAACAGATAATATGCCGAAACTAAAAACTATAAATTTGTAGTAAAACGTGTTAGAAGACTGATATAGACCGGAAAAGAAAAACACAAAATTCTAACGGCAACAGTAAACATATTTTTATTTAGCAAATTCTAAACCGTCGTCACAAATATCCAAAGCAGTCAATACCACCGAAGTAAAACATAAATTGCACGTCAATAAAGGTGTCGAAATGCACACGGGCAACTCAGGCCGATCATTAATCGCGGCCATCATTAAAAGTGCACAATTAATGAAGCCTTCGAAAAATGCCGCATCCTAATGAAATAAGACGGGCCGTGATCCATCAAAATAATAATTAATAATAGATCTGGTGTACTTCTCTTGGATCTCGTTGTGAATGCTCGTTATGACTGACTATATAGAAGAGTAATACTTAATTCAAATACTTTTAAACTATCGCTTTGCATCACTAGGTAATAAATGAATGCAAACGGGAATAAACGCGAAACATACCTTTTTTATGCATTTTGACTGACGTTTTATCCGGGTTGCATCGAACGTGGTCCCAGCCTGACCACCAGGCACAGTGAAACCAAACTCAACTTAAATATTAAATTAAAAAATATGTTACCTACATCAATATAAGACATTCCTACTATTGTAAGTACTTAATCCTACACATACATTTTCAACTACCATACCAAATCGGCTATTTTACTGTGTATGTTTTTGGTTAATATTTTATTTAAAACAAAAAGTGCCACTGAAAGGAAACATTTTTTGAAAACAGCAAGAACATTGATAAATTAATCAAGTAGTTATAAGCATTTAAAATATAAGAGCAGGAGACTGGTGGGGATAGATATCCCCACCACTCTCCTAGTGATAGTGAGATAACTATCTCTCTCATAGCCGCGAGCCCTCATAGCGTGACGTCAAAAGTGCAGGATGCACGTACAGCACTTTTGACGTCACGCTTTCTTTTACTTGACAGTTTCCCCTTCCATCAGATTTTAAAGGCTTATAACTTACTTATTTTTGGACAGATTAAAAAAACCTTTTTTTTTTCGGTTTCGGATTATGTTTCGTATTGATATGAATACTAAAAATAATTGAGTAAATTACCGTATTCTTATCGGATAGATACAATTTTTTAAGCTTATAAAATTATGAATATGAATATGTTTATTAGAAAGTGTGTGATTGATCAAACACAAATCACATTGAATGTTAGGGCTCAGACGATCGACAGCGTACCAGCGACAGCTCGTGACCCAGGTCGCCAAGTGTCAGCGACTGTTACTGCTAAACTGTCTGCTAACTGCTGTGACTTAGGATTGTATTGACAAATAGCATACACCTGGAAATTTTAAACTAAGAACAGAAGGAACTGTCCGGGATTGCCTCGAGAACGAATTCGGCCATTTGAAAGTATTAATTTTTTTAGAATCAATTTCAATATATTATCATCATCATCATCATTATTTCAGCCGCATAACGTCCACTGCTGAACATAGGCCTCTCCCAAAGATTCAATTTCAATGTATAAACTTATTTCATTTATTGTAGATAATTCAGTAGTGTATGTATCAATGGTCTTTAAACAAAAGTTTTTTTTTATTATTATTATTGGCTAGGGCCTAATCACTTGACCCAACTAGAGCGTACCACAGATCGAAGCCTGTGATCGATCCCGACACTTAGTCATCGCGTTTAATTAAAAATACCGCCTAAATTAACGGTTGCCGTCAAACGCTGCATCTTGTAATACATACGAGAACCTAAGATATTTGTACTTTATGTTTAACATATTGTTGTGTGGATATAGTATTGTGGCAAAGATGTTTTATTACTAGAAATGGCAAAAACATTAACTTTTAAGTCGAATGGTATGTGAGTTGTTTTCTTGATCTAAAATTTTCTATAATCTAATTTCTTCATTCACTTCAGGTACTTCTGAAGACTGACGCAGGTATTTCGATTTCATGGTCAAAAAGAAAGTCTGAAAATAAGATATTTCATTTTTTTTTTCGTCTAAGGAACCGATATAACAACACGTAATAGGATGGATATCTTTTCGTGTTTACTTACAGTATAATTTTTAAAAACTAATAACCGACTCCACCCCCGAGTCTGATAAAATTATATTATTAAATATAAAAAGAGCTAGAGAGAGACCTGATAAGTATATCCTTACTAATAAAAAAGAATTTTCCAAATGGGTCTAAGCGTCTTCGAATAATCGATGAACATGCATAAAAAAGGTCGTTGACGAATTGATAACCGCCTCCTTTTTTTGAAGTCATTTAAAAACAGGATTCTGTAGCTTTTCTAACAGACCAAATAAATAGATTTCAAATAAAATATCCATCAAGTCTCCATATCTTCGGCCTTTTTAAACTCCTTATACGACACGACATCTTTTACTTTATCCATAAATGTAATCCATGCCATTTTCCTTTCCTCTCCTTTTATAAAAACTAAACATTCGCGTGTTATCGAGCAAGCTTAAACCTAAGAAAATATACATATTCATATAACACAAAGTGACGCCCTAAACTAAGAAAGACTGACAGACGATTGCCGTATCTATAAGCCCGGTAGACTATGTTGCTATCATTGTACCATATCAAGTGGACATCGCGAGTTGCGTTATTTCTAATCATCAATCAAGTCAACATCAATATATATTATACTCATATCATGTAGCTGTTGCTGCTGACATTTCAGTGTCGAAATAATCTCATAGAGTTCTATATAATAATCTCGTCATTTGTCAAACGCAAATCTACTGCATACAGTTAATTAAGCATTGAAGTTAAGGTGCAAATATTGTGAAAATTATAATTGCCTTTCTTTATAGTGCCTTAGATGGCATTGTTGGGATTCCTCTGTAATTAACTCGGAGAAAATGATGATCAAGTGATGGTCAATGTACATGCGGTACAAGATTGGGAGTCAAAGAAAAACTAATTAGATTGACCCTTAAGACCCTATTGTGAACTTATGTAGTACGTATTTGCGTATTAAATAGTTGACAGCGAACAATATTTTGTTACAGATGATGAAGAACTTTCGATCAATGTAATTTCTGGTAGTCACTTGACGATAATTCTATAATAATGAAAAAAGAAACTAAAATATTTTAAATTAAATGCTTCTGTTAAAACACGCTACAAGAAAACTTTAGGTTGTAACGTTGATTAAAGTATCAGCGATTTTCCGTCAGAATCTTTGAAAAAAAAATTGTAAACCGTGTCTACAATGTTTGCTATAAATGAATTATATTTAAATAATTATATAATATTCCATTTATTGTATATACACATATTTATTATATTTTATAAACCCCGTTTAGACAGGTACAACCATATCTCGGATACAATACATAACAAACTTTAAGGCGAAGTTCTCCTAGATTAATAAACAAAAACTAAATCAACATAACAGTATTTCCAAGCTATCTAAGCATCGACAGATTCGCTAAGCCCCGACAAAGAAAGTCCCGCTCTAATAAAATTACAAATTGTCATTAGTTTCTATCAGTCAATTATCTCATAAAGACACTAGATGCAGTTACATAATTGGATTAGGCGATGTTCAGATATAAGTTTAATTGCGGTGCGCGGGCCCAGTGATCGACGCGCGCCGCGGGGCGCCCTAGTGCGCGCGCGCCGGCCAATTATATCAACGCGAGCATTTGATTTGTATGGCTGTGCCTATTGTTTTTTAAAATTATCCAACTAGACTTCGCTGTTTTAGACTGCTAAAATTTTGTATTAATATTACAATTTTTATGAGATTTTGCTGTAACTTCAAATTTCCTCATCATTGTACTGAGATATTTTTTACCAATCTATCGTTTCATTGATTGACTTTGATAAAGACCTTTCCCCAAAGAGAAAATTTGCCAACAGTCACCACGCTAGCCACTTGGAAACTTGCCAAAACCATTTTTTTTATCAATATTAGTTTATACTTTATTAAACATTATTAATTTATTATATAAATGGGGCTTAGCACGAATCTTTATTTTGTTTCGTCTAACGTTCCGAATAGGAGATATATCCTTCGTGATCGCAGATAGACTGGCTGAAGTGCAGCGGTATTTCCTTGTTGACGGTGAACGCAGATTTTGGTTTTTTTAATAATGACAGTACCCGCATTTCACAATGTCACTTACAGTACCTGGGCGACCGAGCTTTGCTCGGTAACATCTCAAACATTAACTAATTTTTTTTAAACTTGTCTAAAAACAATGCAAAATAAAAAAAAATATAAACTTAAACATTAAAAAAAAACAAAAGTAAGTCACCGAGTGGGATTCGAACCCGTAACACTCTTTCTAGCGGTCGCTATCCTTAACCGCTGAGCTAAATCAAGGCGATCGCGGCGCGACGAAATTAGCGACCATATTCTGCGTGGAAAGAAAAACGCATGAAAACTCGAAAACACGCGTTTTCCCAAACATAAAACTAATCTAGATTGATTGTTTACCCCCGAAAACCCCCATATACAAATTTTCAGCGAAATTGTTAGAGCCGTTTTCGAGATCACAGAAATTTATAAATAAATATATATACATACAAGAATTGCTCGTTTAAAGGTATAAGATATCACACAATCTTTATATTTACGAATTAACCCCGGTACACATTACACAAACTGTATCTATTTTGTTCGACGCTAACTTTGTCTGCGACCGCGAAGAATATATCTCCTATTCGAAACGTTAGACGAAACAAAATAAAGGTTCATTTCATCAAGTATCATACTATAGTAAGTATACATTTTAGGAAAATCTTCATTATATTTTATAAGGTTCTTATTTAAGTGGTTTGCCCAGTACTTTCAGTAGTAAGAGAGTTTACGAACTATCTACGCAATATTGTTACTTCGTAAGGCTCATCCACACTAAGATATCGCTGCAAGGCAATCTGCAGGCCCGCGGGAGGTGTGCGCGATCGAACTAATGATAACGCCGATCGACGGATTATTACATTAAACTCGAATGTTTTGCCGCCCGCCGGACTTCTCACCTTAAGCAAGAAGGAACCGTTGGCCCACGGGATTTTGCAAAAAATACGAGTGCAGTAGTAAATTCAGTAATTTTTTGACAAAATGACGCAAAGATTTAGTATCGCATCTATTTCTTTAGAAAAAAATACTCGTATTTATCAGAACAATATTTATGTTTTAGTATAGTCATAAGCTCATCTTTATAGTACCGTATACTTTTTTTAATTTCTGATTCCCGTTCCCTATTTTATGCCCATCTTTGGGTATAACAAGCCCCGGCTCTGTCAACACCGTCTATCTACTTCTCTAATGGATAAAGATGAAATAGAATGTAAGTATTTTTGTACTAACAAATTAAGTACTTAACCGGAGTATATCCGGTTATAATTTTTTTTTTCACCTACAAAATTTATCTCAGCAAAACAACGCAACGTGTATTTGTGTGTTACCACCTTTATTTTCATTCCTTACGAAATGTATTTCTACAGGTTATATACGCTACGTTATGAAGTATTTACTGGTTAATGTTAAATGGAAGTCAAAATCGTAGATATCTAAAAGTTTGATAGTTTTAAAACTATGCTACGATATTATAAATCTTCGTAGCCCCTTCGTAGCGGTCGTCTACGAATCAGCTACGAGTTGAATTGGCGATGCTTTGTCCTTATTCGAAGAAACGAGTCTCGGCGTAAATAGCGTAATCGACGCGTCCGTCCGATTCTAATTTGTGAAGAAACTGTAAGGAATGGGAGTTGATTAGCGAATCGCGGCGCCTGTGAATGGCCGGCGAGGGCGTCGCGAGTACGACAAAGGCTCACGCACGCAGACGATCCGCCGTATCGATCTCGCGACCCTTCGAACGAACGCCGAGCCTAGCACAATGCCGCGGCTCTTTATTATAGCATCTCACATTGTTGTCATTGTTATTATTATGATTCTTTACCGCTTTCCATTGTCGGCCGGCGTTGTGGCGGTGCTTTTTCACGGGCCGCGTTTAGTCTGGGCACTGGGAGCGCGACGCTCGCACGTTCAGTCGCGGAAAATGGTGTTTTTCTTGCGAAAACTAAAGGTGCTTGTGCTTTTTCGCGTGCTGTGATGCGCGCGCATTGGACTGCTTCGCGGAGGTGACGGATGGACAGCTGACCGTGTTTATACGAGGCGCTGCGGATGGACTTGGTGTGGACATGGCTTAAGTGACGTTATGTGAGGGTGATGAGTGTGAAATACAAATCTTTATGTAGGTACTATTTGTTTGTAATGTTGTAGGTAGGAAAGTAGGTAGGTATATTGTTGTATCAAAAGCCTTGTACAAATATTTTTTGTCAACATCATAAACATGTAAAAGAATACTGAGAATTGTTAAAAAGTGCATATTTCTCTTAAATTTAAAGCAGCGGACATTTTGAGTCCTGTAATGAAAAGTTCAAATAAGACTATTCTTGTTAGAGAACATTGGATAATTCTCGTAAGAAATTCCAATGTATTGTTCTTGTTGGATTAATATCAATTGTATCTATTTTTGTTTTTATGTCGACCAATAAGTAGTTGTATATAGTACTTGCTCGGCGCAATGTCTAGTAGATACGAATAGTCATAGATTGCGACGTAAATGCAAATGACAGACGCACGTGGTTGGGGGTACTGTATGTGATTTTAATTTTTTCGTTTGTATAATAGAATAAGTTTAGTACACGAACAAACAATTCTAAACTCATTCTATTATATAGATTATATAGAAATTAATGTTCAATATTGACATTTAAAATAGACATTTTTACAGTCTTATGATTTAAACAAACATTAACTTGAATAATACTACGGCCGAGACACTGCGTAATTTGAGATGTACAGAACGGAACCACTCACAATTTAATGGGCAGTGATTCAGCAGAGTGGTCATTACCCGGCAAATAAAGATGTTTGCCCATCCTCGGGTGCATATCCAATATACACATACAATGAGCATAATTGCTCGTGTCAGAGGTCCCAAATCAGCTTTCTTTTCCATTTAATAGCCGAATTAAAAAATAGATTTTTATGATACATCATATTTACAAACATGTGTAATGCGGTATCCTTTACTTGATTAATTTATTCAAAATTTATAAAAGTGCTGGCGAAATATTTGTCAGGTGTTACTTATATGAAGGCAAACCTATATTTGTAACCCATTGTTTAAAGTTTTACATCAATATTAAATACTAGCTGTGCCCGCGGACTTCGCTCCCCATGGGAATTTTAGAATAAAAACTATCCTATGTCCTTTCCTGAGTCGCAAACTATATCCATACCAAAACTCATCGAAATAGGTTCAGTGGTTTAAACGTGAAGAAGTAACAGAGAAACAAATGTACAAACTCACTGTCGCATGTATTATATTAGTTGGGATTGGGATTCTAGCTACAACATGGTGAATAAAACAGGTATATTAATAATATCAATAAGTATACATGTGCTAAATACCGTGACTTTCACCGTATAATTATGCCTCAGCTAACTCCTTTGCGTCGAAACGCTGTATATAATATTGAGGTTCATATTGGCCTAGTTTCTATGTTCAATCGTACCAGTCCACGTTCATTACATTGGCTACGTATGTAACCCACATCTGGCATAGTTACGTGCCATCAAAGCCATCAGATGTGCCGCAATCTAGAGCCACGTCTCAAAGACGTAGTACATTCGCAATTGCGGTTCTACCCGAGCATACACAGACGGACGGTCCGCTACTATTTAATTTGCGGCCGCTCGAAGATAGGCCTGATGAGACGGAGACAGCGTCCGGAAGCTCCCTGCCTCCCCCTGGGTCGGTGTCACCCCCTACTCATGTACTAGGCCTATTCAAGTGTGACGACGGTATTAAAGTGTCCTCGTTATGTTGAAGACGGTTTTCATTTCTGTTATTTCTTTAATTAACGCGGTAATGCCGTATAAGACTTTTTAATTATGCCTCCCGATGTAAGATTTTTTTGCAGTCGGTATGCGGAAAATATTGAAGGAATATTTTCTTAAGTCGAGCATCTAGCTCGAGATGATTAGGATTCTCTTTACATTGGATTTTAATCATGTGTTGCAAGGCTTGGATTCTATATTTTCTATACATTTTATATCTCTGATAAGATAAAAGTAGAAATATAAATCAAGCTAAGGGTACTTACTCGTACTACATACTCTTATTACAAATATTTTCCTCCCTATCTACTTTTACTCGACTTCCAAAAAAAAGGAAGATGTTATCAATTCTTTGCGATCTCTTATTTTTACTGTATGTTCACTGATTATTCCAAGACGCCTGAGCCGATTTAGAAAATCGTTTTTGTTTGAAAGTGCATTACTTGTTAGGTAAAATCGGTTGTGTAATTTGGATGGGAAGTCGGTTTTTGGTTTTAAAAAATTACAGAATCGTCATTAACTTTTGTCACATTACAATCATGTATGTGCCTAAATAATTCATAAGGTTTTTTATTGAAATTATACTACTATGTAAGATTCACTTACATAGTATTATTACTCAAACAAGATTTGTATCAAAGAACTGTTTTCATTCGTGTACTCTTTGGGCATTTCTATATCCATACAACAAATTTAAGAACGCTGCCTCAAAAACATAAACGCACAAATTGCCAATACTTAAGACCCCTTTTAGATTTGTATATCTATTTCATGCTAATTCATCTTAGCCACAGTGTACCAAAGGCATGTGCTAATAAGTGGCAGTACTGCAAACGCCATAGATCACCCTGTCGGAAATCACAGAGGCTGTGTCCATAATGAAGCTATATTAGGCAGTACATGAACCTAGCACAGACAAGGCGTGTGTTAGAGCAATCACATCTCCTTGCCAGGGGATGCCACCCTACTGAGATGTAGCTACACTTACTAAGACATCGATATCACATACAGGCTGTAAATCTGTAACCTTGCCATATTCTCAGACGTACTTATAGTGATCATACTAAACAACTTTCCCTAAGAAACATAGGTCGAAATATGAAAAAAAAAATTGTTCACCCTTACAAAATTGCTAATCAGCTGATCGATTTAGTATGGGAAGTCCAATTTTTTTTTCATATTTCGGCCTACATTCCTTTGGGAAAGTTGTTCAGTATGATCGGTATAGGTACACGTTTTGAAATATGGAAATTAATTTTTTGCCTTCATACAAGTTAACCGATCAGTTGATCCGAGTTTGTATGGAAAGCTAAAAAATATTTTTATATGTCGACATATGTTCTTGGGAAAAGCTGTTCAGTATCACGGACTGAATTTACCCCTAAAATAGTTTCAGTATATTTTGTTAGACCTTATATGTGCATGTGAAAATATTCCGCTATCACATATCCCAGCTGAAGTGACAGAAGTATGATATCAGAATTAAAAAACATTAAAATAGGAGCAGTCAAATCGAAATAATCACGTACTTACATTGTCAATTTATATGAATAACTTTGCACAAGTCACAGGGAAGATGTTTGTGAGGGCTCTGATATCTCCTGGCCTAAATATCACCTACTAAATAGGTACTGGTATCTAAACATACCTGAATATTTATTAATTTTTAGTGTGGTAATTCGGTAGTTATTAAATTACAAAAGGATATAGCCAAAGAAAATACTTTTAACTTATGTCATATAATTTAAAAATTCAATTTAAAAAGTTTGAGTTGTCTGGAAGTGCTGGGGCTAAATAATTTTTGAATAGCTGTGAAAATATTAATTAACTTTACAAAATCAGCTACATTTAAGCTTTCCATCTGACGAATCTAAAATTAAAACAATGGCTCAGCACAATATAGGCGGCCATATTGCCGCATCAGTGTTGCCAGGCGTAATAATTATTAATTCCCGCACTCGCTGCCATTAGCGACACCTCCGCCAATTAAGGCACTTGCAGGTTTGATGCTCACTTTTTATTTAACGCAAGCGTTGTAGTGTTAATTTGAATGACTCGCATCGTATGTAGTGGGAAACGCGGTATCCTTTTATTTTTACGCGTCGAACCTTACAATTGATCGTTATGGATGCAATTTTGTATTTTTCGTATTTTATAACCAATGTTTGTATTTTTGTGGGGTCTTAATTTTTGTTTTGTTTTTTCATTTCTGACAATAAAAGTCTCGGCCAAAAAAAGGGAATTTTAATGTATTTCTGCTTTCATACGTCCGTACGTAGATAAGTTATTATTTAACGATACCTCACTACATAAACATAGATTGCTTCAGTGAAGTTACAGTAGGTCACTTGTAAAACTACAATTGTTTTGTAGTTTTAGTTTTTATTTTAGTACCTAGGTATATAAGAGTGCAAATTAGCAAATGAAAATCACACGAAAATTATAAAAGGCGAAAGTTTGTGTGTGTGTTTCTGTGTATGTTTGTTACTTCTTCATGCGCAAACGGCTGGACCAGTTTTAATAAAATTTGGTATGCAGGAAGCTGACACCCTGGATTAACACATAGGCTACTTTTGCTGCGGGTGTCACTGTAGGGCGCAGCTAGTGATAAAATAATTGTAGTAAATTTTGTCCTGAACAAAAATAAATACAGTAAATCCAACGGTAAAAAGGCGGTGCTCAGAACAATTTAATGTCATTGCCATTTCTATTCACCGTGAACGTTGTAATTATGAAAACATTTTTGTACTAATATTGTATATATTGTTAGTTTTTACAATACCTTCCTAATAATTTTCAATCTTTTTTTTTATAGAATAGGGCTTAAACTATCCATCAGATGTGGATAGTTTACTTTCGTTTTGTTTAATATTAGATAAACAGGTTCCTAACCCTAAAAGAGTGACAATGCCAGGATTTGTGAAAATCTTGCAATACCCAAACAAAAAATACTACTCAATGGCAGCCTTTCAAAATGCTTTTGTTTTTCCATTTAAAAAAGCTTAAGTACCTAGCTACTACCTGTTTACCTAACTTGAAAATATTTTAAGGAAAAAAACCAGAACGTGGATAAAAATTAGAGCTATCCTGGCAATAATATAAATTACAGGTTATCCAAGGATCCCACAATACCGGGGCCCGGGATTCATTAGGCGAAACTGGAACAAAATGGCGACTCGGCGGCAGCCAGCGACCGTTTCACGGTCTAACAGTTTTGTAGCTGAATGCAGAATAACCTATCTGCGATCAGCCGCCACACCAAATTATATTTCGTTTTTGTTATGTAGGTCGTTGACCTTTGAACTTATTATCTGTTTGCTGTTGTGAAATATTGAAGCGTAGGTAAAATAAACACTGTAAATAAGTTTTGTAAAGTAAAGAATGAGTAGGCGTTTACCAAATGTTAATTGGGACTTAAGTACTTAAGTATTTATAATTATTTAAGGTAGTAATTGAGATAGGTATTGTATTGAAATATAAATAAATAAAATAGGAAACCAGTTGATGACTATTGGGTTGTTTCCATTGTTTCGATTTATGTGTTAAAGTAAATTTCACAAATTAAATCAGGTTGTAAAATTATTCTTACCAACTTTATTATAATGATTAAAATAAATTGAAATAATGAAAATATGTATGTATGTATTAAAACAAAATAAATCATGTTTAATAAAAAAAATTACCTTTTGCTTAGGGTCGAGTATTAGCATTACTTTATCAAACTTGTATTATGTTTCTACCTATAAACAGACCTTTTGTTTAGTTTAGCTAGTGTGGTACTTAGTTAAGAGTAGAATAAATCATTCGTTTATGTCAAACATCATCAATAGTACCTTTACTTATTAGTAGGTAATCTTGTCGATGTCACTCTACTTGACATATTTACATATCAAGTAGTGAAATTTAAAATTATATCAATTAGTACACATAGGTAAGTACCTACGTATTAATTAAACTACATACATAATATCTTATAATTGCATAGGTCAGTGATTTGATTCAAGTCTTATAAAGAATTAATGTAAGTTCTTTTTATACAAATCTAATCTGAGTTATCAAATGTATCTATTTGTTACTTACCTCGTAATAGATATTTATAAAAAAAAATGTTTTTTATTGTTATTGAGTTCGAAAACGCATTTAAAATAAGTATATAAGTTATGAAAGAGTATATTAACTATTTTCATACTTCGTTGAACTTGATATAAGTTCTAAGCAAATTACATAAAAACTTATCTTTGCGTAGATTTAGGAACAATGAGAGTAACAAAAAGATGAAATTCTTTATAATATAATTAAGTTTTACCCAGAACAATAGATTTTTTATTTATTTATGAAAATTAAGATAACTTGAATAACACAAATAAACTATACTATGATTAAACTTAATAACGAAATACTAAATATGACTACTAATAAAAAACTAAACTAGATATAAATACTATTGACAAAACTAATCGTTTCTAATTCTAAGTATATCCAGTTAATTATAAAATAGATACCTACTTTGTTACCTAAATTTGATTAAATTCTAGGTATGAATTTTTCCATCACATAATTCTGTTTAGATTTAAGTACCTATACATTATATGTCAGTTTAGAACTAAGGCCTATTTAGACTTACTCAGTCCAAGTTTGTTGCCTGTTACATACCATTTTATTGAAGCAATAAACTATTCGTATAGCTTTACTAAGACGTTTTAATAAGACCATGCAAGTTAATCTATTGCTTTAATAAAATGGTATCTATGAAACAGGCAAAAAACTTTCACCGTCTAAATGGGTCTTTATTGTGGTAGGTTTCTATGTAAATCTGTTATGTATAATAAAAACAGTATTTTATTTTAAGTAAGTAAAGATAAAATTGTAAATCATTTGATATTTAGCTAATAAATGTATTGAAATAATTTGACTACATTATTTACAACCCAATACCCAGAACAAAAGATAGGTAGCCATGAAAGCTAATTGCTATTGGCAAAGCACCACGCCAAAGAAAAGAAAGGTCTACCTAAGATACCATAAAGTTCGGGAAAAAATCAGTGAGACAATAGGCAACTTAAAATAGTTAAGTGGTTACCTGGAGGTCTGTCATTTCATGGAAATGCGGCAAACTGTGAAGTGAAGTAAGTACCTAACAGTAAGGAATTAAGTACGAGGTTTAGTTCCGTAAGTATATATTCTTTACTTATTACTCAAATACCTAAATTACCTATAAGTAGAGATATATTGAAGGTTATGGGCAAAGATTAAAACATATTTTATATAAATATAAATCGATAATATAAATACTTAAATGTTGAAAATATAGTAATTGAAATACTTTTAGAAGTATCAACGCTTGTAAAATTGCTACGCCTTTTCAAGAAACCATTTAAAAAAAGAAACAAAATAAAAAGTCAATATGAAAATAAGTAGGGATTAAGGAGATAAGTTTGCTATCAGTTCTAAGAGTATGTTCAAATGCCAGTAAGGTATATGTAATAAACCATTTACATTTTCTTTCTCTTTCTCAGAACTATATATTGTTTAAACATCCTATCCTAATATTACCTATATTAATATATGTTTAAATAATAAAAAGATCTGAGTGTTTATAACTTAAAGTCGAGTTAGTTTTATTATTTATAACTTAAGAACGGCTAGACGTATTTAAATGAAATTTGGTAAAGATATAGTTTAATGCCCAGGCAAGGACACAAAATACTTTTTATCCCAAAAATCTTACTGGGAGCGGAACCCGCAAGTACAGTAATATTTTCACAATTGGAAAATAGGCAAAAAAAAACTAAATAGGTATAGGTAAGGGATGTATATTTTTCTCCTTTTTGTTATAACAGTTATTATAATTATAACTAGAACATCCTATTCACCACAAACTCCAAACATCTATTTTAGAAAAAATACCTGCATCTTTTCTTTAAAAACAAAAAATATATTAACATTAAAATACAATCAAATCTTCAATTTATCTATTTAATAATCAACGTAGTAAATTAAATTATAGGTATCTATCCTTTTTTTTTTCAACAAATTACAATATACATGGCTAAGTTATTACACGCAAATAAAGCGTTGCGTACAGTAGCATCCTATACAAAGCTCCATTATGACTGTTATCCAAATTATTGTTACGTTATTTTATTACCTAAGTTCTTAATACTTAAGTGTATTAAGGCTTTTACCACTAAACTCCGTAGGTTAGTGGTTAGTTCCCAAATCTAGGTTACCTGGTGCCAAAATATCAGTTTTTTTTTTAGTGTTTCTCAATGACATAAAAAAAAACAAAAAAATAATTACTACGTTACGTACCTACACTAATATATTCTTTATTTTTAGTTGTTGATATTTTTACTCAAGTAAATTGCATAGTAATAAAGCCATTTTCTTTCAACGATTACCATTATATTGGCTATAAACAAACAAATTACTTAACATCAGACAATGCTATGCAAATAAAGCGTTGCGCACAGTAGCATCCTAAACAAAGCTCGATCATTGACTGCTATCCAAATCATTGTTACGTTCTTTCAGCCTTTGTCCCGGGCCTTGAACTCGCGACAGCTGAACTCACAATGTGGCTACAAGCCTTTCTTGTGTTACTTCAGAACAACTTGTGAATGAAATAACTCATTTTTAAAGATTTTTGAGGTTAAAACGTTTGGAGGAAAACACGTGGCCTAAGTATCGTTAAATCAAAGGACAGTGCTAAAAAATCGATTTATTCAACGATTTTTAAAACTTTCAAACTACATATATTCAGGTTTCAAGAATTACTGAAAGTAATTAAAGAAGGAAGGCAAATGAGGTTTGTAATAACGGCAAAGTTATACTATTATGTTGCCAGAATATTGTTGATGGTTTAAGCGAACTTTAACGAAATTTGAATAATATATTGGAACATAAAACAAAGAACATCATACGCAGGTAATGTATGGCTTGTTTGTAACATAAACCAGGACCGAGGTGCGAGTACCGTCGGCAAACAAAATTGAGATTTGCATGAGGCGGCGGTGGCGAGGCGTGCGCTCGCCTCGCAGGCCACGCGATTAAAAATGCAGGCCGCGGCGGGTGGGAGCGCGCGGGCGGGGCGGGGCCGCGTTCTCTACCGCCATTGGTGGAGCGCTGGGGACGGGCGGACCCGGGGGGCTCGCGCGGGGAGCACCCGCTGTCGCCGCCGCCCGGCGAGCGAGCCTTCGGCATAACGCAAGTAGCCTTCGCGCTGTACGGTACCGCGACACGTTATCCGACGCGCACCGCCGCGAGTCCATGTGAGCGATCGACGGTTCTCTCGTTGTGTACGGTGAACGAAGTTCGGCAAGCTGTACGCGCCGCAGGAAGACGACATGCTGACGATGGAGACGGATCTCAAGGGCGGCAGCCTGCACGCCACCGTGCCGCCGCACCACGCGCTGCAGCACGGCTACGGCTCGCTGGGCGCGCTCGGCGGCATGATGGCCCTGCCGCAGCAGCAGCCGCTGGCGCAGCACCAGCCGCTGCAGCACCAGCACCACCAGCAGCTGCCGCAGCACCACGCGCAGCCCCAGCAGCAACACCATCAACCGCCCAACAATAACAACAACAACACTAGCAAAAACTCCAACGCAGACCGAGTCAAACGGCCAATGAACGCTTTCATGGTGTGGTCGCGGGGGCAACGCAGGAAGATGGCATCCGATAACCCCAAAATGCACAACTCGGAAATTTCTAAACGTCTCGGTGCACAGTGGAAAGATCTCTCGGAATCCGAGAAGCGACCGTTCATCGATGAAGCGAAGAGACTTCGCGCCGTTCATATGAAGGAACACCCCGACTACAAGTACAGACCACGAAGGAAAACGAAGACCCTCGCCAAGAAACAGGATAAATATCCCCTGGGCGGCGGTGCACTTTTGGGAGGCGGGGAAGCGCAGCGGACGTCAGCTCCTGCGGCGCAGCAGCCTCGAGACGTGTATCAAATGACTCCGAATGGATACATGCCTAACGGATACATGATGCACGACCCGAGTGCGTACCAGCAGCAGGCGTACGGCTACCCGCGCTACGATGTTTCGCAAATGCAGCAGGGCGGGTACGGCGGCGGCTACTACGGCGGCGGGCAGGGCTCGCCGTACCTGCCGCAGCCGCCTTCGCCGTCGGCGTACGGGCTGGGGCCGGGCTCGCCTGGCGGGTACGCGCTGCCGCCGTCGTGCGCGTCGCACTCCCCCAGCGGCTCGTCCGCCAAATCGGAGCCGGTGTCCCCCGGGCCGCCAGGCATGAAGCGCGAGTTCATCCCGCACGAGCAGCCGCAGCTGAAGCGCGAGTTCCAGCCGCACCCGCACGACCAGCTGTCCATGAAGCGCGAGTACGGGCAGCAGGACCTCAGCCACATCATCAACATGTACCACGTGCCCGACGAGCAGCGGTACGCGGCCGCCGGCGAGCGCGCCATGCCGCTCATCTGAGAATCGCCTTTCGCGTGCGACATCGACATCCCGCCGCTATGAGCAGGTCGGTTCGCCGCGTTCCCTGAAGCCTCCAGTGACTTTGTTGCGAATCGGTTGTCGCGTTAGGACAGTGATCGTTATCTCCCGGCCGTACATACTTCTAGGTATGTCCATTTTATTTGTTTTATATGACCGAACGCTGTTAGTGTTGCGCGAATGTTGACTTAGCGAGTTATTGGCCGTCGCGCCGCCGACGGCCGAGAGTTCAATTAATGTTGTTGATGAATTAATTATCTTGTATTATATTACGATTATTGTATTTTTTCATGGATTAAGTTAAATATTCTAAGTTGTGCCGTGGTGATGGAAGAAAGAGAACTGAGTGAGGTCGCGCGAGAGACGATGGAGTGACTGCGGTAATTTGAATACCAAAAAAATTTGAACAAGTTTGTAAATATAGTGTTAAAGGCTAGAGTTGAAGTTAGTCGGTAAAGCGTAGGTAGATCGTAAGTCGTGCCACGACGCCACACTCGCGCGCCGCGCGTTGTACAAAATATTTGTTATATGGAACGAAAGTTATAAGCCTCGAAAGACTAAAATATTGTAATACGAAAATGTACAGTGAGTGTTATATAGTCAGTGGACACAAAAGTATATTGAAGAAAAGATGAAGTTATCAATAAACGACGCGTTAAAATTGTATATGCTGTTTTGTTCTACATTCCCAAGTGAAACTACCCCCTCGATAATTGACAAAAATATCATTAAAACTTGTAGGTACATAGTTGTTTATGATGTGCATTGATATCAACATATTACTCAATAAGTACCTGCCTGCCCGCAATATTAAATCGGATCATAAATTTATTATAATATGCATAAAAGATTTTTGCATATAAAATGTTCATCATTATATTCTGATAAAGTAGGTGAATGCCTGATATAATATTGAAAACATATTTAAATATTTCCGGAATAGTGTTCTTTTAAAACTCGTACCTTTCTTAAAACCATGTTTACACAAGTGTACTGGATTTTGAATCAACTTAAAATTTTAGCTGTCACACATGTAACTGACGCGCATGGAATATATTTCGATTCAAAGAGGTTAATAATTCATTATATAATTAAAATATATATTTGTTAATATAAAATCCGTTATAAAGTTGTCAATATTAAAATTTTAAAAATTGTACTTGGGACGCCATACAAAAGACATCAACGCACTTTCAGATCTTAATATAATTTTTCTCAATTAAAAACCGACTTCACTCTCAAACCACTTAACTGATTTTGATAAAAATTATATAGAACTATCTCTTAAGTATACCCATTCAAACAAAAAAAGATTTTTTCAAATCGGTTTTGGCGTCTTCGAATAATCGGTGAACAGGAAAAAAAAAAGATTGCAAATAATTGCTAACCTGGGTACTCGTTTTTTGACTATCGGTCAAAAATTAAAAAACGAAAGCTATTTCAAGACTATATATTCAAAAACTATTTCAGATTATCAGTTTATAAAGTTATAATGTTACCTTGTTATTTGTTGGTTAATATTTATTGTTATTAGGGACACTTTAAATGAAATTCAGATATCATAAAAGGTTATTTTCTGCAAATAAATATGCAAAAATACATAAAATATTTAACTAAACAACCTATCCAAATTAAAATAAAACTATATACTAAAATAATCAAATTAAAAACAAAACGTTATATTAAAGTAAATAAAAATAATAAATATATCAAACATTTTTTTGCTTTAATACTTAGAATAATTGAAAACAACGATAAAACATTTTTAAAAGTTAGATTTAATAAATATAAGGACCTAATTTATCTAAGTTTTATATGAAAACAGAATGAGGTTTTTACAAATAAGTCTCAATTTGGTATATGAAACCTCAGTTCACGATTATAAATAAAACAAATATTTCAGTTTTTGTTTTGCATCTGAATGTCAAACAAGTATAAAAAACCAAATAATCATGTTTTCAATTTCCATTTCAGTTTTTTGTACAAAAATAATTTTGATTTTGTGAAATAAATTCTACCACGAATACAAAGAGAAATATCACATACATACAATACAAACAAAAATAAATTTGCCTTGAAAACACACTTTTGGCAATATTTACATACTTCTTATATATTCATATTATGTGTAGCCAAGTAACAATGTATGCATACACTAATACCTCAAAAAAGTTTAAACAAAGACGGACATTTTAAGGACTAAATAGGATAAATTAATAAATCAGACATAAACAACCTAAAACTATACTATTGAGGTATCCCTTAAAAAAGTTGAAACCATATTAAGATATTTCGGAACAATTTTGCACCTAAAACATCTGGACAGAGTGCACTTTATGTTCCTAACTAGCTGTACCCGCAGGCTTCGCTCCCCGTGGAAATTCCGGGATAAAGAGTACCCTATATTCATACCAAATTTCATCCAAATCGGTTAAGTAGTTTAAGCGTGAAGAGGTAACAAACAAACAAACAAATATACAAACTCACTTTCGCATTTATAATATTAGTAGGAAGTAGGATAGTAGGATTAGGCAAATTAAACGTTCTTTTAACTAAAACTTTTGCGAGAAAAAAGTGTTACATTGAATAAGTAAAATTACGCTTGTTACTCTTACATTACTCAGTAACATTACCAGCAATGTAAAATAAAAAATATTCTTTATACATACATACATACTATCACGTCTTTATCCCTAATGGGGCAGACAGAGCATTTTGGTTCTTGCAGTTCTATGCAGTTTATTCAAAGCCAACTTTTAGCGTCATGGTGGGCGAGAAGATGGAAAAGCAATCAATACAGTGATGGGTTGCTAGCCGCATCGCCTGTTAACATGATTTGCATTTTTGCCCATTCCCTCGATAGGCTTTTACGATCTGCGTGGGAAGAGAAGCAGCTGGTACCAGCTGCTTCTCTTCCCACGCAGATCGTTCTACATACAGTACATTCTAAGTTTTTTTTATTTCTCCCAGACCAGCATGGGAGGATCTTTATACAAAACCGGGTAATGTACTAAGAAACATTCGTTCTTCGTAAATAAGTAATTCAAATTACAGCGGTAAAACAAAAATGGAATTTTCACGTAAAAAATCAGAGCTAAAGAAATGCGCATTTCAATCAATTACTGTCAACACGCAAAGGGTGAGAGGGATTTAATCAATCGCCGGGTAGTTTCGGCCACTTTTTCATCCCCCGAGACGGCCGTAATCCAAGTACGCCCCTGTGTTTAGTGAATTAATTTAAACACTATTTTCACTTGAGCGTTGTAGTGTGGGGAGTTAGTGCGGTTGAGGATTGATCCCTGGATTTATTTTCTTCATGCATGACTTAGTTATTCGGCATATGTTCGTTCTATGTTTAATCTCTAGGGAGAACTGTATTTTAGTAACTTTTTTTCATAAAATATTCAATTCAATTCAAATATATCTTTATTATTATAGGATATTTATAATACCTCTTAATCAACGTCATTGTTTTGTTGCTCACTTGTTGACGTCAAATGGTTACTTACAGTTAATTTTACTACTGCCACTATTATAGTAACTATTTCATAATATGGTGACATGACATATATATTGATTCTATTCGATGAATATATGGGTATATGAATATATGATATCTACTTCTAATATTCATTTTCAAACAAGTTCAAAGAAGGTACCACCTCAATATATATGAACTATTTCAATAGGTAACTAACCTCTTTTTGATAACGTTGCCATGATTGCAATAGACTGCCATGTTACTTTACCTATCTTACAAGGTGTTTAATGACTACCATAAAGCAATAAAGAATAAATAAATAAATAATAAATACAAAGGGA
The DNA here is from genome assembly GCA_963555685.1 of Acrobasis consociella. NCBI lineage: Eukaryota > Metazoa > Arthropoda > Insecta > Lepidoptera > Pyralidae > Acrobasis > Acrobasis consociella. The sequence continues at coordinate 6,829,939 of OY743106.1, forward strand.
CAAATTACACCGATTGAGTTAGCCCCAAAGTAAGTTCGAGACTTGTGTTATGGGATACTTACTCAACGATACTATATTTTTATAACAAATACATATATAGCAAAGGTACCAAATGACGATATCATATAAAAAAACACTATCACTCACTATATATATTTTAAGGCTCTTGGTAAATAGAACTGCATAATTTTTCTTCTGCCCATAATGCCCAGGTCATAATACGTTAGTCCTATGATAGTGACCTATTTCTATGTCAAACCAAATTAGACTTTATCATCAAACGTTAGTGCTCAATGTTGCTTGACACTGCAACGCGGATACGCATTGACGTCCGTCTTGCGTACTGCTTCTGGAGTAACCCTCTGTATAACGAAATGTTAAACATCAATTTATGACCAGACAACTGAAAACCATTCGCGAACGTCATCAAGCTTTTGATAAATTTAACAAATTTTATTTTTACTCCTCAATTAAAAAACATTAGATATATCTAAAGTTTTTTACTCCACATCTCGATAAAAACTATTAAACGCACTTACAGACATTCCATGCCCAATTTTATTCACATTAACTTAAGTTATTAAATTCAGACTTACTATTACAGTCCAGGCTATACCTTCACATGATATCAGTCAGAATAAATAAATTAGCTACTATGCAAAAGTATAACTTATACCTACTCATCACACATAATTTTTTGAGAAATACAGTTTTAGTTATTGTTTAGTTGATGATGATGTTGAGTTATTATTTTACATCGGTCATTGTCATCTTTTAAAAACCCACCTTTATCTGACACCCCTCTGTTTTCCTCCATCAATCTACTTTAGCCACTGAAATAATACTTCTTTCATCTATGTAAAACTTTTCTGTATTTTAACTATGTAAAACGGATTTTGGCCAATACAGTCATTATTATTCTTTTTGACGACCTCCGTGGCGTAGTGGTCAACATGCTAGTCCGCCACCCAGAGGTCCCGGGTTCAATTCCCGGTCAGGGTAAGTTGGAAAATGGCCTTTTTCAAATTGTCCTAGGTCTTGGATGTTTATCTTTATATTAGTTAGGGAGGCGAGGTAGCTAAATGGCGTAATTCAACGGCGTCGTCGAGACCTGTCAAAATCGAAAGATAAAATAATTTCGAAAAGAAAAGCTCATATGGTAAAAACCATTTTAGCGGTGGGTTTGTCGTGTACGGTTTTTCAAAAATGTTAAAAAAAACAGTTACTTGGGCATTCTCGAGTGCGTCAGATATTCATACTACGTATGCCCCAAGTGCCTCTGACAACAATGGCATACTAATCTGCCGGTTTGCGTGGTGGGGGTAGGCATATAAAGTAGTCAAAAATGCAAAAAAAAAAAAAATTACTCGAGCGCGTCAGATTTTCGGAAGGGGTGTTAAGTAGGCCCCAAGGAAGCTCCCTTTAAAAAAACGTGACGATTTGGGCGTGACGATAAGTTACGATGAATTTTTAAAAATGCAAAAAAAAAATAGTATTTTCGAAATACTCGAGCGCGTCAGATTTTCATAGGGGAGGTTTATCTCGGTATCCTGAAAGCATATTTTTTTAATCTGACAAAAAAGTTGGTGGGTTCTCTTAATCTGACCGAAAAAGGTTTTTTGGTTTCTTTTTTTCCTTTCTTTCTCCTTGATAAAACAGGGAATTTGAGAATGACAATAAAGCGATAGATACAACCAACATAAATGTTTATTTAAACTTTTTTTTGTAAAATGTATCGTTCGCGACTTATATGCCGCAACGCGTTCTTAGGAAGACGAAATGGCTCCTCCACACTTCCGGTCATGCGGAAACCGGCAGATTTTGTATTTTTAGTAAGTTTTAGATTGTATTCTTCAAAATAAAAAATAAAAAAATCGCGCTCGAGAATGCCGGATTAACGTTTTTTTTTTACAAGTTTGCAACCCTATAACTCGGCGGCGTCAAGGACTTATCGTCAGATTAGTTAAATTTAGTCTTTAAACACTAAAATCAACCCCCAATATCTTAATCTGACGCGCTCGAGTATTTCAGACTATCGATTTTTTTTTACTAATCTGATCGTCTATCCTAGGCGCGCGTCACTACATATAGAGCTAAATACTTTACAAGGTTGTTCTATTAGGTCTAAGGTATCTCTCATATCTTAAACTGCCACGCTCGAGTATTGCCGAAAATTCCCCTCTTCGCCTCCCTAACTATATGTATTTGTTATAAAATATAGTATCGTTGATTTAGTATCCCATAACACAAGTCTCGAACTTACTTTGGGGCTTGCTCAATCAGTGTAATTTGTCCCTATATATTTATTTATTTATTTTATAAGTTTTTCTCTTCTTTAAGATACTCCTTACTTAGTGGGATATTCTTTATACACGGGCCGAAGTCAAGCGTAAAAGGGACTATTATATGCTGTACGTTGAAGTAAGTGTTATTATTATTATTATTAACAAACTGCGCTCCACGATGTTGCCTGCGGGAAAAGTAGCCTATGTGTTAATTCAGGGTGTCAGCTTCGTGCAAACAAAATTTTATCAAAATTTGTCCAGCCGTTTGCGCGCGAATAAGTCACAAACATACACACACACTCACGAACTATCGCCTTTATAATATTTGTGTGATAGTGTAATGTATCTACCTTTTTGGTATTAATTTTGACTTTTCTCAAAATCAAGATATTGAAATAAATCTAATAGTGTTCCGAACATGCGTTTCGCACCCCACCGTTCCGCAGAGTAACTCGACCGGCACCGAACCCGCGACCCAGGGTGGGCAATCACTGCGTTCTGACGTTCCCACGGACTCCCTTTGTTTTCTCTCACGGTTCGCGACATGTCATTCCGATGATTACTGGGTCACTCACATGCTTTCTAATCATATAGGTACGTAAGACAAGAAGTATCTTGAAATATGTAGAAAATTCGGTTAATGATTTAATGAAGGCCCTTTTTTTAAATCTATGTATAGTCATGTCCACCTGGTCTACTTCATTTGAAAACTGAACTTAAACTATATAGACGTAACAAGTAGGTACTTACCTAATTAAACACAATCTATAAATATACGCATAACATACTCAAATATAATTTAAAAACTCAAGAGGAAATAGAACTATTATTTACAAAATTATGCTTCATAATTCCATATTTTAACTACCTAAGCATTTAGCTTACTTTCGTTTAAAATGAAATATCAAGTTAGGTATTTGAAGCGACATTTGAAACGTGTCCATCGCTTCATCAGATAGGCCTATCTTTCATCTACAGCTTTTATTCTGTAAATTCTCGGCTAAAATATTCATCGACTCGTCTTCCGATGCGTATTTAAATTTCAAAGGCAAAGTTCATACGCCGAGCGTATCTATTACCATATTGGAATGTAAAGAACCCACACGCACCACCCACTTTCTGGCGTCGAATCGAAAAGTGACAAATGGGACCAAATATTGACAAGCAGAGATAAAAACAAAGCCGACACAGGGGCGGGCTGGGGCCGTGTCAATCCTAAGAACAAACAAACTGTTTGACGAACGAATTACTTTACAAGTTGTTTACACGTTCCGTGGGATTTGGGATTGCGACACGTGAAAAAATGGCCATGTGTCGGCGGATGTAAAGACGCCCTGGGAAGCAGATGCGTGGTTCCAGTCAGCTCCAAAATTGAGGGTGCAATTCGATATAGGTTAGTTATGTAATAAGCATTAACAACTTTATTTTGAGAATATAATCTTGTTCGCATGGTGTATACGACTACTGCTTACTTTTTAAATTTGATTTAAAAGTAACTGTACCCGCGGGCTTCGCTCCCCGTGGTAATTTTGATATAAAAAGTACCCTATGTCCTTTCCCGAGTCTCAAACTATATCCATACCAAATTTCATCCAAATCGGTTCAGTAGTTTAAGCGTGAAGAGGTAACAAACAAACAAAGAATTAAAAATAGAAACTCAGTTTCGCATTTATAATATTAGTAGTAAGTAGGATGTTTAGGATTAGTTAAAGATACAGATCACTTTCTTATTTATCCCTATCGGAAAGAGCCTAGGGTGGCTTGGCCCATAGAACAGTTTAGCTTATTTTTAAACCGAAACTGGGAGTTATAAACTATTTTACATGCAAATATTGGTAATATACATACATATACATACAAGTCATGTATGTACTTAACTGAAACACTTGTGCTGAAAGTCACAAGACTTAGAAAAAATATGTTATGACTGTTATGCATATCACAATTTATATTAATTTGCATAAGAATTGTCAGGCTCTGGTTTGGTTTTTATTGTTATTTATTCCAAGTCTTGTATCATTATGCTGTTGTAGGGATCTTGGTATAGATAAATGTAAGAAAGTTTTAATATTTTATAGTACGTGTATAAACTATTAAGATAAATATTTATAACATTCGCAGTCGTATTTTGATCCAGTATTTTTAGTAACAGATGTCCATAAAAAGGATATTATAAGAACTTAGGAAGACTGTCCGTAACTGGAATCTATGTCACAGGGACACGGCCTTCCTAGTAAGCTCCAGGATGATGTAGGTAATAGGAAGAGTAAGAAGGCACGACAAAGAACTGTTTTCTTTAAAAAAAAAGAATGTACATGTTGTAAGAATAGGTAAGTATCCTTATTAAAACCGGAGTCTCCATGATTAGTATGTAGAGGTATTATTGAAAAGAAAACTATAAAATATTTCTGCGTAAAACATCAAATTTTGTAACTTCCAAAACGGGATTAATATGTAGAGGTATTATTAAAAAGAAAACTATAAAATATTTCTGCGTAAAACATCAAATTTTGTAACTTCCAAAACATCAGTATCTAATGCATCTTGAGTTGTAAGCACATTGCTTTTACCAGGGCAGGACTCTAGCAATATTTTTGACTACGAAACTGCAATGGCCGGCGAGTGAAGCAAAAAATGTAAGAATTTTAGCCTCAGTTAGTGCGCATGACCTTCTGAGAATCGGTGCTGGGTGGTTGCCGAGCTAACGGTATGCGTCCAGGTAGACTACGGCTTCGAGTATTGCTGGACTAGCTGTCCTTACTACTGTCAACAGGGTTTTAGTTTGTATTTGCCTTACTTAATTTTGAAATTATTTTTGATGTAGTTTTGTCATCGAATGTTTGTTAAAATAATATTTAAACTAATTATTTTAATATTTATAAAAAACTGCCCTAAGATATACTACCAAATAAGAAGTGCGGATTGTGCGGAAATATTTATAGAATAGACAAAAAAAACACGGCGAAAGAACTTAAATATTAAAATTTAATTTTGCCTATAACTCGTACTTTACACGATTTGTTGTTTTAAATATGTTTACAAATACCTACATTAATACTATGATATATGTCTTGTCTCGAATTTATACGTCTGTGTATGATATACGTTTATTTGACTAAGTATTTGGCTTTTGTCAATAATCGGCCATCGTAAGTGAACATTAGTCATAGATGGTGTAGTAGTAGTATTCATGTAATTCAATTACTTATTAATTTAGATTGTTATTTAGATATTAATTTAGTTTTTAGTTAAATACATTTATAAAATATTGAATTGATGAATCACGCGAGAATCGCGAGATACTAAATAGCTAAGTTACTTAATATTTTATTAAATATTCATGAACTAATTACTTATTACAAGTACATATTAAATTTATATAAATCGAAAAGCTCTTCCCTTTTTATGGTATTTTCATTGTTATTTTAATTTCACTATGCTACAGTGATCTAGTATGACCGTGGTTTGATTTATTACGGGTATGACCCCTTCCACGTTGAATAGTTTTTTTGTTAGTAATTTCTCAAAGACATTTTACACTTAAACAAAATTTTAACTTTGTAATATATATTAATGTTACAAAGTTTAAATTTTTATTTAAGTATTTGGCTTTAATATCTTACAAAAATAAAATTCGATAAAAATAATTTATGCTAGAACCAACTGGTTTTTCATATTCAAAAATGTACACAACATCGAGGTATTCCACGGAACATTGAAAAAAAAGGTGAGCAATAAAAATGTTTTTGGAAAGTTTTATTGCCGTAAAGGGGTACGAGCGACACAGATGGGGTACAATCGTAAAGCAATTACCTAAGCTTGTAAACGCGCCGCCGAAGTTTTTATCTTGTACCTAACTGTAATGATCCGTTGCCCGAGTTATCATAGTAATGTTAATAGGTTGAAATTACACTTACTACCCACAACATTTTAGAATAAAACATTCTAGACACAGAAGTTTTGCCAAAGTTCTTTATTTGAATAGCATAAGTTATTCGTTCATATATACGTATATGATTCGAAATACATAGTTACCCACAAGATTTTTTGGGGTAAACTCTTCTAAGTTTTACTTTTCAATACAATAGCCTTTCGTGTTGACTTCCAAACCTTTCTTGTTAAAATTTATGTTGCTTTTTGTCAACTCATTTTGGAAAAGTCATCTGCAAGGATTTTCATTCTGTTCTTCTTATTGTTTTTCTTCTCCACCTCTCCATATGTAAAGTTACGTTTTTGAGTTCATCTCTTTTATCTGCCCCGTTTGTTTTCCTATTATAAGGATAACACCTATTGAGGACCTATTAGTAACATCTTGAGGACATACTTTTAATTATTAGTCTAAATTGGTGTCTAACGGCTAGGCAAAGGGCTTCCCTTTCAAAATTTTAAAAGTTTATTCATTAATTAGAACTTTACAGGCACTTTTACACGTCAATAAGTATAGTTTACATTAGGTGTAGTCACGAGTAGTGTATATTAAAATTTAACAGATTTTTTAAAGAAAAGCTCCCCATACCAGCGCTTCGCAAAGACCATTGCTGAGAAGAAACACAGAAAGAAACTCATTTTCACAGTATTGGTCACCTACTCGTCAGAAGGGCTTTCTCATTTTGGGCTACAGTCCGCAAGTCAGTTGATGCATCTGTCATCCCACCATCTCCGCCTGGGTCAGCCTCGATTTTGGGCCATAGGTACCCACGATGTAGTCAATTTTGGCCAACCTGTCTCATGCGGCTTGATGACATACATCTTTAGCTAATTCTGGGAGGAGCGATTCATAAATTTTCCAAAATATTAATACCTTAGTCATTTATCTATAAGGTATAATTTTCATCAAACGCGCTTCTCTGTGCAACATGGAAGGGACATACCAGTAATTAATCGAACCATAGACTATACTACACTACATCATATAATAATAATAAAATATCAGTCAAAAACAAAAAGAAATTCCCATACTAATTGCCCGGACGGCTGCATACTTTTCTATGAAAATGCCGAATTTTAGTATTTTGTGTTTATCTTTTATTTTAATTGTATAATACTATAGTGGTCTAGTTTAGCTTACGATTCGACTTATTATGGGTATGTCCCTTCTACGTTGCATATTTATCGCTTCCGGAAGTAGGTACCTACCTAAATTGTGCTATTTTATGTTACCGCCATCGCTGCATCCACAAGCGTGAAATAGCTGCGAACTTGTTACATTTCATTGTGAAACTTTCACAATTTTTACATCGGACTCACGCACATAAATATACAGTTATCTATCAAAATAACATCACCATTATTTTTTGTAGTATATTGAACGTATGGGCTATTAAGCTTCTATGTATTTACAGCTCAATGACGCAATAAATCATAATCTTAAGGTAAGATTGGTCCTCCCATTTATTTTGTACTCGGACATATGGAAAGGGCTTATTCGCAAAACGCCTCTTTCGCAAAATGCCCCTTAGTCGTAAAACGTCTCTTTCTCATAATGTCTCTTTCGCAGAATGTCTCTTTCGCACAATGTCTCTTTCGCAAAATATCGCGATAGAGATTTGGAATAAAATTACGATTTTCAGAGCAACATCGTTTATTAATCATAATTTGAGAACTTAAATTTACTTAATTATTGTTAGTTAGTTTAGTTTACTATAATGAATTATATTCACATTCAAAAGTATTGCAAATAAAAAAAATATACTTATTCAAAATTTGGATTAAAAAAATCAATACTGTTAGTAACCACACATTAGATTTTAGTTAGTACATAATCATAACTAAAAAATAGTATTTTGATTCGCAAGGGGTTAATGAACAGTTTTCATTAACCCCTTGCCAATCAAAATATTATTTTTTATATTTTTTTAAATGATTAAAAAAGGTAATTTAATATTAATATGTCAAATAAATAAATTTCGGTTTGAAATTTAATTTATTTATCAATCATTGTGAATAAAATATATTTTTAATCATTTTCATAAATGATAGTGATAGATACAAGTATACTTTTTTATTTACAATACTTAAGTATTTAAATACTAAAATTATGATTAATAAATGATGTTGCTTTGAAAATCGTTATACTTAGTATCCCATAACACAAGTCTCGAACTTACTTTGGGGCTAGCTCAATCAGTGCAATTTGTCCCTATTTATTTATTTACATGATACTCCGCTTCTATGAAGTGCCACACGTGTGACCTAGAACTGGAGATCAATAGAATCACAGGATTAGTGCCCTAAGTACCTACAACTATTTTCTATATTTTAAATAGATACTACCTAGTCGATTATACCCACTATCTACATATACATAGATACTCTATGTTCTTACACCGAGTATGACATGCCACTCAGACATTTCCATGTTACATGTAGGACCATCTGCCTCACGCGTCTTGGAATTCGTGCCATGAATATTCAACTAATCCTATTCCTACAGTTTCCCTGACAGTCTTTTACATATTGTCTTTCATGTGTTTATCGGATGACAGACATCGAATATATTTACATTTGTAAGATTTTTTATTCTTTACCTAAGTAAGAAAAATCTACTGCAACCAATACTTAACTTTTATAAATATTAATAATAACTAAAAGCTCTTTTAGACGATGCGAGCTTTGTGCCTGTTGCATACCTTTCAATTAAAGCAATTAATGATTTATATGGCTGACATTTCGTTTGAATCATGCAAGTTATCTGTTGCTTCGATAAAATGGTTTGCAAGAAATTTGCACCATTTAAATGGGCTTTTAGAGACTTAAATAATTTATCATCACCACCATCAGATTCTCAAAGGCCACAGCTGGACCAAGGCCCATACGTTTTAAAACTAAAACCGAAATCCAGTAAAAAATGTCTAGAAAGAAATTAGTCTAACATACGTAACTCTATTCAAAATGCAAAGTTATCATGCCAGGCAGCGAAGAAAGTAAAGAAACTTGGATGTGTACTACTTGTATGTTTAATTACTATGAGTAACTTTTCTGATTTCTGTGGTAAGTAATCTTTTACTAGTACCTACTTGATAAGGTTATCAGAAATAACTTCAGTGTCAAAATGATTTTTAAAAAATTGTTGGATAACTAACATTCTTGGAATAATTAAGCTTTCGGAATAGTTCAACTTCACTGATAGCAAAACTCTTATCAATAGATTTAAAATACTGTTGTAATTAGTCATTCTGTTGCGAGTTTAAGCTAATTACTTTCAAGATAAGATATTTTTTATCAATCTAAATCCTATCTTTAGTTATTCGCTGAAAAAAGCTTTGATGGTATATTGAATAAGAAAAAGTATAGGAGTCATACTATAATAACCGGCTAAGTGCGTGTCGGGCCACGCGGTGTGAAGGGTTCTGTTCTGTACAGACAGACAGACATGCCGAGACTATAAGGGTTCCTTGTTTATTACGGAACCCTAAAAAATTAAGATTTCCACATATCGGTGCTTATATACTTTTTTAATTATTTATCAAACGGTTTATACAACTTTTTTTTTATTTGACAGTGAATCTATCGAGGTAGAAATTCAAACATACCTATACAAATCGAAAAGTAGGAACGAATTCTAATTCGACTAAATAGGTTCCACTAGGTCTACGGACATTTGCCTGTAAACAGAGTTTGTTCAAACCCTGATTTGAAATGCAGTAACAAAATAGGTACCTTCATGATATTGTAACGTATGATATGGGCTGTTTGGGTAATCACATATTGGAATCCAGGATTTCGCCTTAGGAATTCCTTAACTTATGGTTCTATGTTCGTATAGAAATGTACTAAGCAAAAAATCATACCTTTTTTATTTCAAGGAAACTACGACCATAATAAAGTTTAATCTCAAAATATAAAGAAATTAATGCTAAGTATGTATCCATGACAATAAAGAAACATTTATTGAATAAAAGCTCTCGCTATAAACTTAATTACGGTATAATAAAATACCCTTAAAACATAAATTTTATACAACACATTAACACAACCTCCTACCGTACAAGTCCTCAATCAACCACCGAGTAGGTGGGTAGAAAAAAAAGAAAAAAACAAAGACCCCGGGCCACACATAAATCGCCCGCGATAGAGTCATTAGCCAGGGGCGGACTCTGAATAATTAAAAACAAATAATGTCGACACGGATTACCTTATCTTCCGACATCGACGATTTTAGTTAGTTTCGGTTAACTTACACGGCAGTTTGGGGGAATTAATGGGACACGTGAATCATCGGGTCTTTAATTTTTTAAATCGTTTTAGTTTGTATGCCCGTTATACTGTGAATATTTTGTAAGAAATGTTTAATTTATATTACTTTTATTGTTTAAGTTTTTAAATTAAAAAAACAATATGTACCTTAATAAGAAGAAATGTAGATACCTACGAAAATTAACTTTCAGTGACATTTTAGCAAATATTCACCTATAGGACAAGGTTCTTATAATTATATACTTCTTCTTCTTATAACTTGTTTCTTCAAAGAACAAAATAAAAACGGGTACTTTAAGTAATTCGTTAGCTGTTATAAATTATTAAATAAAAAATAACAATGTAACTTATTTCTCCTAATTAGATACTCAATTCACCTACCTATCGAATAATTTATTTATCAAACACAAATCGTATTTTGTTACTTAGAAGAATTAGAATAAAATAAAAAAATATTAAAATTTGGTACTTAAAGTAATTCGTTAGCTTATAATTAGTTAAATATAAAACTAACAATTAACCAATTCTAACACTTCCGTCATATTTCTCCTAATTAGATATTCAATTCACCTATCGAATAATTTATTTATCGAACACAAATCGTAATTCGTAAACTATACAAAATTTACAGACCGCCTATCAGTATTGTTTACTCATTACGTCCCCTTCGTCCAGTGCCAGTGTAATTTACACTGTTTACTTACTCCGGCCCTGCTCGCGTGGGCCGGACATGTGTACCTACCTGATTTAATGACATTTACAAATCTTACACGCCAGGCGGCGCCACTGTCATTATGCGACACGCTGTCACCTGTCAATCGTCATTTGTTTTAATTTATTCACGAATCGCCTACGTTGGGCAAAGTGTCACTTTGAATTACGTTGATTTGTTACCATGAAGTTAGAGGGTATATTTGTGAGCGTTATTTCTACTTTTATAAGACACTTCCATATTATTTAAGACTCCGTTTGCAAGCATCTGTACGAAAGTTAATTCAGGAATGAAGATTTAGGTATACCTCAGAATAGGGACATATGGGTGTTCACCGTATAGGTATACCTAGTCTACTTTGCGACTAGTTTTGTCAAAATCCATTTCATTCGTACGTTTAACACAGACAGAGAGAGATGAAAGGCATATGTTGCTCCACAGACAAGAGTTTAGCTCTTTAATAATAATAAGAAGAGGAAATTTAATGCATATTGTAAGTACATATCTACTGCAATAGCTACCTAAAAAATATTGTTTAGTTGTTTATAAAGCTTTATCTATATATCTATATCTATATCTATACATATAATACAACAGTAAAAAAAGTGTGTCTGTACATTAAATATATTTCCAAAAAAAATATTAGGGGCGATGGAGACGTAGTAATAGAGTAAGATTTTTTAAAAAAATGTCTGTCTATTTGTACACGCTAATCTCCGGAAATACTGGACAACATATAGGGTATAAATGATTTTGGAAAATGGAACGCCTGATGCAGAACCATAATAGTCCAGCTAAACTATAAGAGATATAAAAATGCCGCCTTAGTAAAAGTTGTTCAGCCTAATGAGCATTTTCCAGAGACATAAAGTCCACGCGAACGAAGTCGCGGGCTTCAGCTAGTTGTACATAAGAAAGAACACAGATATAAATAAGAAAAGGAAACATACAACGGCGGACTTATCCCGTATAAGGCGGCCAGTGATTGAGAGGAATGTTTACTTATTATGCGTTTGGGGTAAAAATGGTACTTACAATATAATGTAATAATGGTAAATATCTGTCGTAGACGTCTAAAATAAATCTAAAAGTTGGTTTTTGTCTTCCAGGCCAAATTAAAACAAGATCCCTGGTGAGAGTTAAAAACAACTACGATAGTGGAGCACGCCATACGGCACTCGTGTGGAGTGACACACGAGTGTTTGTTCAATTTACACCGAGAGACCCTCGAAGGAGACGCTATGGCGCCGCGTCTACGTTATTATTTATCAAAATATCATGTTTAAGTCAAAAACTAAAGATAATCGACATTTCATATTATTATTATTGGTTATACATAGGTTCAAATACCAGTAATTATCATTATATATAAAAATAACATTATATATATAATGTTACTTTTGCTCCTTTTTTCCATCTCTGCACAATCTGTCGGTTGACTGGAAAAGAAAGCCCAAGGCTTTAAGTCCGCCGTTTACAAATTTGTAACATATAAAGGCGAAAGTTTGTGTGTGTGAGTGTACGTTTGTTACAAACGCACAAACGGCTGGACCAATTTGATAAAATATGCAGGAAGCTGACACTCTGGATTAACATATAGGTTTACTTATGGCTCGGGTAACAACGCGGGGCTCAGCAGTAGTTAAATAAATAAATAACAAATATTTAAGCAACTGAAGTAAATAAGCTCACTAATAGCAAATCTACGAGGGTGCGTTCTGTACGTCTTCATTGTTGGTGTCATCGCTTTTAAGAAAACTCAGCTTTACCAATGGTTGCTCATCTCATGATAGGTGAAGTATTGAACACACAAGTATAGAATGAACGTACCTTTGCTACAGCCATTCTAAAATAATGGGCGCTGACTGAAGACATTAAAAACTGTAGTGGATAGTATTTGCGGACATTGTGTACGCAAATTGTTACACATAAGTTACGATCTACCTAATCACCGTTAACTGTAAAGTTGTTTAAAATAAATTCGTCACCACACTAACTTTTTAGTGTGTCATACAACCATTAGAATCAGCGACATCTTTGCACATCGTCACATTTGCTATTACCAAATTAATTTATTCAACGGTCCCAAATAACGGGATGCCTGAAGACTCTTCTGCCAGTCACACCATCGATTCGCTACGACTGATAACAACTACGAATCATCGTTAAAGAAAATCCTATTCTAAAGCCATGTCAATAGAACTGTTTTTCATTGACAATAGAATAAAGATATACTACCAGCTCCGTCAGAACGCGAGTCAGTAAATAAACAGTTGATACTAACTACACATCATTACATCAAAGAGATGAATAGGTGTTGTTAAAGGACATAATACTTTATGCTCTTAGTGATAAAATTCCAAATATATTGGGCAGTATTCTTATCTCACAGTAGGTTAGTGGGCGCGAACGGAGCCGGGTCAAACGTTTGGCAAACAGGCACTAGCATTCGCCTTGGTGAGTATTTGTTGGCAGCGCCGTGAAATAGTTGCAGTGAGGTCCTTACAATATTGTGTTGGAGTGTTTCGCTGCGAATGGCAGCGCAGTTACGTTCAGGAATTTCCAATTTGCTCGTGGGAGATTTAAAATGGAGACACATTAAAAGGTTTACGATCTTTTTAGTAGAAACAAGTTAGTTGCGTCACGAGTGTTACGTTGTCAGCATTCTTATATGCCATATCCAGGAATAGTTTTGGTTTAACTAGGTAGTCCAGTATAAGTGTTGGTATTTTGAGAGACCGAAAACTGGTTTTTCATAATCTTTGAACTTCAAAGTCAATCGGTTTTTTTCAAAGCAAACTCATAAAAACCTTCATTTACATTGACTCACGCTTTTTAACCAATTATTTAATAGTAAAGCGGACCTAATAGCTTTGCTTGCAGCAGATTGAATTACAGCGACAAAAAGCTCCACGAAACAATACTAAATTATATGAACAACAGAGCGTAAAGCGAGCTCGGTGCTATCGCTAACAAAACTCGGAAGCATCTCAGATCAAACCGAAAAATAATCGCCTATCAATCAGCCGTCCGAATCCACACAAAAAATCCTTTGTCGGCCCAAGCCCGTAATTGGTGGCGGAGAAAAAACAAAAGTGGAAATTTATAACGAGACGAAACACCCAAATCACGCTGTTTAGTGCAAAATTATAGCGTTTTAAATGTGGCGTTTAGGTGATTTGTACTAACTTAATGTGGGGGTTACGTAAATGGACGGAAAGTTCGGGGCAATCTATTAGCCCGGCAAAAAATGGACTTAATTTCACACCTGTTTACCTTTAATGCCATAATGACGGGAGCAATGGGCTTTTTGCACGCGCTTCTGCAAAGCCTTTTACATATTACTTTCGGAAAATCATTAAAGGTATCACGAGAGGCAACGGTTTCCTTTGTCGATTTGAAAGTATTTCGCGTACTGTTTAATGCGGCTTACAATGAGAGTACAGATTTAAGCATCACGACCTACATTGGATTCCCGGTACTGATATTGACAAATTACTAACACAGCAGCGAACAATCTCAGGCAGAACTTAATAAAACAATTCTGGATGATGTATCTTGTAAATGTGATGGGTAGTGCACATTAATGTAGAATATTTGTGTGGACCGATTGGAAATTTCTTTTATGTTTGAAAGGTTGTCTTTTTAAGGTGATTCCGTGGACATTTTATCAAAATCGGTTGAGTACCTAGTTTAGGGGTGACATCGGTTTCTAGTTTTGAAAAACTATATTGAAGCAATACATAACATAAAATAGGGCCACTCCAAGTCTTTCCGTGGATGTCGTAGAAGCTGACTTAGGAATTACATGCTAAACAAAGCTTATAAACTCCAACCCGTTTGGCCAGCGTGGAGAGTGTAGGCCAAGTCCTCTGGCTGCTCTGACCAAGTAGGGCTCTGTTAGTATAGAGAGGGTCGTGCTAATGCAGTGGAGACAAAAATATCTGATGATGACGATGATAACTTGCATTGCATGGTCTTAACGAAAAGTCAGCCATACAAATAATTTATTTGTTCATTATAATGGTAAGCAAAAGGCAAGAAACTTGCACCGTGTAAATGGGCCTTTCTTTATTGAATTACAACGGAATAGAGGCAAATGATATCTGTATGTTGAGGCTCATTGCTAGGAACACCGCCTACCTCTTATTCCCCAAGGGATCAACTCACCTCAGCTTCAAGATCCAGCTGCTCAGCACCGCTGACGTCACGCGCTAGGTGCCGACACGTCGCCGTCACGCTCCACAATCGATGGGTATTTATTGAATTACGACGGAATAGAGGCAAATGATATCTGTATGTTGAGGCTCATTGCTAGGAACACCGACTACCTGTTATTCCCCAAGGGGATTACTCACCTCAGCTTCAAGATCCAGCTGCCCAGCACCACTGACGTCACGCGTTGGGTGCCGACACGTCGCCGTCACGCTACACAATCGATGGGTCTTTGTTGAATTACGACGGAATAGGGGTAGATGATATCTGTATCTTGAGGCTCATTGCTAGGAACACCGACCACCTCGTATTCCCTAAAGGGATCAACTCACCACAGCTTCAAGATCCAGCTGCCCAGCTCCGCTGACGTCACGCGCTGGGTGCCGACACGTCGCCGTCACGCTCCACAAACGCCGAGGTTGGCGCAGCCTTGACGGTCGCCCCACATTGCGCACCAGCCCGAACCGCTTTTTTAAGCAAATATCCATCAGCTATGAAACAATTCAAGATCTTCCGGATATGCGTTGTTAGAAAAACTTGGTTTTGGCATCACCTCGGCTCAATTGCTGCGGCTGATACCTTGTAATTACAAGGATGATGTATAAATTCTGGGTAAAGTATGTAGTTTTTTTATTTTTTAATTCTCTCAATGTTAGAAAAAATAATTACACTCCGGATAGACCAGGTACATACGACCAACATGGCATAATGTATGAGTGTTTGTTTTTCGTGGGTGTAAGTGGCCAACACTGATTTCAGATTATTCAAACTGCTTTAAAGCGTCTGACATAGCTTGACGACAGCCGGGGCCAACGTCTTATACGTACCTTCCGAAGCACGGAATGTAGGGTAGTCGGGTGGCACGACTGTCCGTTCTTTTTACAAAAGGTCCAAGTTGACACGTAAAAATTTTCTGTCGTCGTCGTTGGCCCATTTGATGATACTCGTAACAACATGAAGCCATAATGTCATGACCAAACCATTGTCTTGTTGCCTATCTTCTGTCCTCCTGGTATTGTGTCGCTGTCCTTAGAGCTACCAAGGGATTTCATACCTTAACAGTAAATTGGGCTGGGTTAGGTTACCTACAAATCCTGTATAAATCTTTACCAACTGAGAGAAAAGGAAATGTCCCGGCAGAAAGGTTTACTCCAGTGCAGATCATACTTACGTAACTTACTTAACTTCTACCAAAACACAGGATTTGACTAAAACCCACCTTAGGAGAACTAAATTACCAATAAACTTCTATTATGTTTAACTATTACAACACTTTTACGTATTGTTATAAGATCTAAAGGATGATACTGATACTGAAAACCCATGATACTTAGTCTAATCTTCCGTCTGGACAAAAAAGTTATAAAAACTGTTTAGAAACCTAGATTAATTCTTCTTAAAAGTAGTGATTCACTAATGTTACCGCTACTTACGATGACCGATTTCAATTTTCGACTCTGTGGTTTACTCTGACTGTGGTCTGCCCGCCACAAGGTGACCTCTTGTGCCTAAACGCTTGCTAAGTGCAACTTTAATACATATTTAATGTCGTTTTGAAACATTACAATTTAACACACAATACTCGCAATATAGATGTATAAAATTGTTACTTATTTCATTAAGATGAGTATTGTGGTGCCGTTTTTCAAATACGGAGTCCTTAAAAGAATGCTATTTTTGTGTAAAAAAAGCATTCGTTTAGGTGACTCCACGATTCAAATATTGCACTCCTGTTAGTTAAGTCCGTTATACTTGCTAATAGCAAAGCTTTTGAATCATAATCCAATTAGATGGACACTCGTACAAAAGCCCATGTGATACTACATCTTTCTTAATGGTAACCGTGGGTATTCACGAATTTTCTCGCGAACAGGTCCGGTGCCCTTAGAACAAGCCGTTTTCAGAAAAGGATACAGTTTCACGGAGCTCAACCATATTCTACGGCCAGTTATAATTTTATGAAGAAGATGAGAAAGTATAGCAAACAGTCTTTAAACATTATTAATTTTTAAATTTTTTATCGTTGGCCTTTTAACATCAACTAGATGAAAGTCAATTCAAAGGTACATTTGTTTTGTTGATATTCCGACTTGGCTACTTGCTTGCTGTTGGGAGTTCCCCCCTCATAGTTGTAGACCCGTATGACTGAAATCTGTGTTAGTTGATGCGAGGAGGAAGTTCCGGATTCGAGAAAGATCTTCTTCAACAAATACGAATAGGCTGGGTCAGCTTCAAATCAGTGTTTTTGGAATGCTTTCTGGGATGGTCTATGACCAGTTGTTGATTTTCTGTTAAAAATTATAAACGAATACTTTTTTTCACAAATAAACACATTTTTTAAAAACTAACTACATTTATATTTTTTGGAAAAAAAACGTCAGAGAAAGTTATCCAAATGAGTAACAAATAACGACCATTACGTTCGCAGATGGTCACGCACAGGACAAACGAACGCGATTCTGCATTAAAATGCTCATAAATATAACTAGATTGGTAAATCTTTTCTTTGTCAATATTGGGAGTTGTTACATTAAGAACACAATGCATAACTTTTCCGATTTCAAATAAATGTTACACCCACCCTTTTATAAAGTAACATATGGTAGCAGTCTTTATCATGAAGTGCAAATATTACTATCTTTGTATTTCACCTTTCCGACCTGTTCAAACTAGTCAGAAGTGATTGTGAAATTAAATGTAGGCGTAATATCAACACCAAGGGTGCTTATGCTTACCTTATTAAAGGAACGTAGAGGTTACCTACCACCTTAAAGCAGCATCACGTGTTTTTCTATATCTCCCAAGCGTACCACTTTTATTTATTGCATGACTGCAACAAATAAATCTTTTCATACTAGTGGTTAACTCAGAAACTTGGGAATTCTGTAATTCGACAATACTAAATCATCCAACGTGATAATTTTGCATATAAGAATCTACGGTTATTTTAAACTTTAAAAAATAGTTATAATTATTAAATTGTCAAAAAGAGAGAACCTGCCTAGCGAGGCATAACTAATCAGGAAAGCAATGGTACACCACGCAAATTGAGCCCATAAATAAACACAAAGTGGGTGATTGAAATGTCTAAAAAAGGTTGTAAAATGCATTTTGTGTCCTGCACAGCATGGCTAATCAACGGGGCGATGGACTTAACAGACAATAGTGCCAGCGTGCCGTCATAAACTGAGCCCAGTAATGCCCCGTCCAAAATATTTACTGCGCGTGACAAAACCACGCTTTGTCTTGAAGATGTCTGCGATTAGTCGCGCCCGAGACGGACATCTGTGATGTGTGGCCGATGACCAAAATCGAATGTTCATTATATAATAATAAATAAATAAATAAATATATAGGGACAAATTACATTGATTGAGCTAGCCCCAAAGTAAGTTCGAGACTTGTGTCATGAGATAGTAACTCAACGATACTTTATTTTTTAACAAATACATATATAGATAAACATCCACGGCCCAGGACCATTTGAAAAAGGCCATTTTTCAACTTGCCCTGACCGGGGATCGAACCCAAAACCTCTGGGTAGTGGACTAGCATGGTGACCACTACGCCACGACGGTCGACGAATGAGATTGTTGACACTGACTTGAGATGCGTGACATTCGGGCACATAGTCGTTGACGTGTAGATTTATGCCGACGGGGCAGAAAGGTTCTCGAACGAAGACCAGAAATCACAGTGTAGAAATAGAAACCCACCTACAAAATGATCATTGATTTGAAGTCGCAAGGAAGCTATCTTTATTTCATAAGAACTTAATTATTAATGTAGTAACTGAAACTGTTTGAGTTTGAAAGTACTGCTAAAAGCTGTTTCTCGAGAAATAAATTCTTTGAAGTTTGCAAACGATAGTATTTAGCGTCCTTAGCGGGTGTCCTTTGACTGAGATTCAGGAAACGATAAAGTTTGTCTCCACTTGAATTTTCTTACTTAAATAAGTAAATATCGGTCTGTATACTATATATAGCTAGAAGTCACTAGCAACACTTGTACTGTACACTGCATCAAATTCACGTTTTGATACTTGATCATCATCATAACTTCAACCTCATTACGTCCACTACTGGACATAGGCCTTTCCCAAGGATTTCCAAAATTACTGATAGGATTAAGTCGTTGAAATGGCAATGAGCGGGATACATAGCGCCACGAACCGATGGCCGATGGGGCAAAAAGGTTCTCAAATGGCGACCACGTACTGGCAAGCGAAGCGTAGGACACCCACTCACTAGGTGGTCTGACGACCCGACCAAGGTCGCCTGATACTTGATGTCAGTACCTAATGGAAATTAATAAAAAATAGTGATAGTTTGCTAACGCATTGCCTATTGAGTGTGATTTTCAGAAAAAAAATGATCTACCAAAATATACTGAACTATTTTAGAGATGTCAGTCCGAGATAGTAATCAACTTTACAAGAAATATATGTCGAAAAATGAAAAATATTTTTTAGCTTTCCATACAAACTCGGATTAGCTGATCGGTCAACTGCTGTTTAAGATGCCAAAAATTACTTTTCCTATCTATCTCGATACTATATGTTCCTTGAGGAAAGATGTTGAGTATCATGGATTGAATTTACTCTTAAAATAGTTTTAGTATATTTTGTTAGACCTTACGAGTATATACATGACACTAAAATGCGCTTTTGGAGTAACCTCCCAGAACGACGCGCGGGGTTGACTCAGAAAGAACATCTTCAGCCTTCAAACAAAAGTTTTCCGTTTTCAGCTACATAAAATATTCCGAAACCCGTACAACCGCGGAACTTGTAAAGCCCGTGGTTTACGGTTACCGAGAAAATATCAAATTCACGTGACCTAAAGGCCGTGACCACAACGTTTGCGTAAAAAGGCTTAGCACGTGCCGCCGCACAGCTTATGATATCAAAAGCGATCGCGCCGAGCTCCGTGTCGAAACAGGAACAAAAACCGGCGTCGTAAAGCCAGCTGCCCAATAGCTGTGAAAGTTCACACAACAATTTGGGATTTTAACACCACATCGCCACCGACTCATTACTCGATGCCGGGGACATTTCAGCGCGGGCCCGGCATGTCGCTAATTATTTTATTGTCTCGTCAAACTGTACGGTGCTGGGATATCTTATTCTAGTGTTGGTGTTTGTCTTTTAGATAATTATTTTATTTTATTGGCGATCTTACGTTCTGCTGTTATAACAATCTAGACATTGACAGTGGAATTGGTTTGATTCCGGTGATTACAAAAATCTTTCTAAGCAAGGCCTTTGCATTTTTAGACCCTTCGCTTTGCAAAGGGTAGGAAGTATGCAAAAAATAGCTATGCCTTAATAGATGCAGATTTTTTTTTATTCTACGTAGAATACCGACCAGAGTAACTTGACCATCCAAGAAAAATAATGTAGGTCTTACCGAACCAATAACAATCAGAGGAGTGACTTCTTGTCAAAGTGTGGTAAGTACCCCAACAAGTCCAAACCCAATCAGTTCAAAGCGTGAACGTTATTCTCATACGAATTTAACAGTGCGTTAACACGAAAATACCCTAATTTTCGACAAACCAAACATTTCATCACAGACAATTTTCCTTCTCGTACACAGGCGTAAAAAAACGACCTCCATCTCGAATGTCATTTGCACGGCGACGGCGTGGCGTTGAAAAAGCAATTATTCCGATATCTGGCCCGCGCCGGCACCCAAGCGTTCGGAGTTTGGACAAAAAGTGGCGAGCACGCGCTCCGTCACTGTACTGCGGCCAGTCGACAAGAAAGTTGAGGAACCAAGGACATGCTAAGAGTACCTAGAGATCATGACTGTTTTTTAAGTATGGTTGATGTGATGATCAAGAATATAGGGCACCGCAGCGAAAGCTTGGGTACTTCAGTCTTCTTCTTATACTTAGTGTGTGTTAGTGACTAACACTAAGAAGAAGAAGAAGGTACTTCAGTTACATCACAGGAGACCCATGCATGACATAGATGCATGTTGGAATGCAAGTAAGGGTCGTATTGAACACACGTGCGTGTGTATTCTATAAAGGTATATATTCAGACTGTAATATATTTCATTCCATTCGGTAAAAAATTAATAAGCATAAGTAAGCTTTAGGGACAGCTTTTAATTTCAGGATAATTCCTTTGTTCTTAGTTGTATTTTTAAGTAAAATAAAGTTTTACTTACCTACTTAAAGTGTCAACCAGACACTAAAAACTTGCAAGAGTCGACCACACTAAAGGAACTGGTAAATAATAACGCACCTATTTGTAGAAAACGTTAGACTAGATACCTAAAAGACCATCTTCAGATTTTATTAGTCGATAAAACGCAGCTATGACCGGTATGCTATATTTTTATAATTTAGTTACTTTCAAAAATAGATATCATTTATACGTTTTTATCTTTCTATTACGCTGAGACTATAAAATTTTATTTTAATTTTCGCCGTCTAAACGATTTTTAAATTGCATTATCTAAAAGCTAGAAAGTAACTACAACCTGGATTTTTTTCACTGAATCGTGAAATACTTACTTATAATCATATTTATTCATATCTAGTTTAGATTTTTAGACTTTCATAGATTTTATGAAAGTCTAAAAATCTAAGATTACCAAGAAGACCTTCATACTTTATACTTAAAAGATAGTATAAAGTATGAAGGTATTCTTTAACTATTATAATATAGTAACGTAACAATTAAACAATTATAGGTTATCTAAATTAAATATATTATATAGTAAACAAGCAACATTAGAACGTGCTTCCAATGCCAGAAAAAAAAGCCATGGTCCTTTAGTCGCGAGTTTCCACTCTGCTGCTCGAAGCATTAAGAATAAAACAAATAACTGCTTCCGCTGGCCAATTAGGTTTTTATATTGATGGAAAAACATTACGAGGTTTACTGGCCGATTAGACACGTCCAATAATAAAAATAATAATTTTTACAATCGCAAACCGCGGCATTAACTGCCACTTATTACGACATTTTATTTTTTCTTCTTTATTCAAATAAACACTCTGTATTGCCAGTATGTGATTATAATTTGCAGTCGTGTTTAGTAAAATGAGACTCTATTTATATGGGGTGACGAATGTGTGGGACGGCACAAACCTCGATTTGTTAAGTGGCAAACATTTGTGAGTGTCATTGAAGGCACAATGCATCGGCGACGTTGAGTGGTCCAGCTCAGCCTACAACCTCTACCATTTGTTCACTATTGTGAAGCCTACTGAAGTCTCATTAATAAAGTTTTAAAAGACTAATTGAGATGATCGGAAACGCAGTTGTAAGATATATCCAAATGATTATACATATAATAAACATTCGACAAATTGGAATCGATCGTTTCTATCAACGGTTGATGTGGGAGGTGACCTAGGGATGTAACAGAGAACAGGCAGCAGAGTTTTTTGCGTCATCTTATACCTTTAAACGAGCAATTCTTGTATCTTATACCTTTAAACGAGCAATTCTTGTATATTTATTTATATATATATTTATTTATAAATTTCTGTGATCTCGAAAACGGCTCTAACGATTTTGCTGAAAATTGGTATATGGGGGTTTTTGGGGGTAAACAATCGATCTAGATTAGTCTTATGTTTGGGAAAACGCGTGTTTTCGAGTTTTCATTCGTTTTTCTTTCCACGCAGAATATGGTTGCTAATTTCCCCGCGCCGGCCGCCATCCGCTTAGCTCAGTGGTTAAGGATGCTGACCGCTAGAAAGAGAGTTACGGGTTCGAATCCCACTCTGTGGTGGTGACTTACTTTTGTTTTTTTAAATGTTTAAGTTTATATATAATTTTTTATTTTGTACTGTTTTTAGACAAGTTTAAAAAAATGTAGTTAATGTTTAAGATGTAACCGACCGAGCAAAGCTCGGTCACCCAGGTACTATTTATTTATTTATATATTTATATGTATATAAATTTCTGTGATC
This sequence comes from Acrobasis consociella, assembly GCA_963555685.1. Lineage (NCBI taxonomy): Eukaryota > Metazoa > Arthropoda > Insecta > Lepidoptera > Pyralidae > Acrobasis > Acrobasis consociella. The sequence goes on from OY743106.1 coordinate 6,853,282, forward strand.
TCGAAAACGGCTCTAACGATTTTGCTGAAAATTGGTATATGGGGGTTTTCGGGGGTAAACAATCGATTTAGATTAGTCTTATGTTTGGGAAAACTCGTGTTTTCGAATTTCTATGCGTTTTTCTTTCCACGCAGAATATAGTAGCTAATTTCGTCCTGCCGGCCACTATCCGTCTGGCCCAGCGGATTAAGACGCGGACGGCAAGAGTGTTACGGGTTCGAATCCCACTCGGTGACTTACTTTTGTTTTTGTTTTAGTTCAAGTTTATATATAATTTTTTAATTTAAATGGTTTTTAGACAAGTGTTAAAAATGTGTTAATGTTTGAGATATAACCGAGCAAAGCTCGCCCAGTTACTAAGTACTTAATTTAAATATAATTATGCACTATGTGAAAATAGCTGTTAAGCAGACCTTGATGCAAATCATTTTCATTTATAGTTCTATTTGTATTACTTGCATTTCCATTCGAACCTCCTGTCGTACAGAATTATGCCTACCTTCTACTGCATGAAGATGAATTGCAAATAAATATTTTCCTGGTCCATGTATGTCACGCCAGCAGATGGTAGGGCCAGTGGGCCGGTAACGGGACGAATAGCGCAAGTGTGTCGTCCGCCAATCATTGGTCTGCTTAGAAAGTACCAGTACCTACGATGTTTTGCATACCAACTGTTCCAGATTTAAAATTACAATTTCATGCTGTAAAATACTGGTCAGTTTTTTTTCTTTTTTGCTGATATTTCTATTTTTTCTTCTTGATAAGAATGTCCTTACAATGCATGTCGATTCGTTGTACTTACGACTTATATTTACATCAATTGTATGTACCTCTTTATCCACTAACTAGTAGTCTATTTAGAAAGCACCAGTACAGCGTACTACTTAGAATACTTGACGAAAAAAATTATCACATCATACAACAATGTTATATACCTAAAAATACAGTACCGACGTATGTACTCTAAGCTGTACCTCGATGTTAATAAAATGCAGTCACACCGTAAAAACTTCTCAAATATGAAAAATGTCTCCTCTATCCTCTGGCTGCTTTGACCAAATACGGCTCTAGTAGTAAATAGAGGGTCGTGCTCCCACAGTGGAGACTAAAAGGCCTGATGATGATGATGATAAATGTGATGTGACTGAAGGTTTGAAAGTAAGGTTATACTAAAAAAACTTCTCAGTCTGAATATGGCAAATGTTGTGCCAGTTCGGTGATGTAGATTGTCATGTACCGATCTATAATTAGGGTTTGACAAAATGAGATGTAAACTTTCGTGGATGTACCTGAAGCCCTGAAGAAAAAGTAAGTAAGAATTCAAATCTCAGATTAAACATCGTTGTTTTGTTTGAAATAATAAAGAAAAACTACCATTATTATTAAGCTACCATTCTTTGATTGAAGTTCCTAATCCGCTAGATGTCAACTAGTCAAATTAGATACTATATGTTCTATGGGATTTGTATGAAATACAAAAGGGTGACGTCATGCTTTTTTAGGGTCAAATAGCGCTCTTAATATCCGCATTTATAAATCTAAATCATGTTGAAATTGAAAATGCATATGATCATTGAAAAGTAACACTACTTTGTGATGTTTAATTTTATGAACTATACCAATTTTACCCAATGATCTACCCAGGACAGGAGCGTGGACTAACCTAACTGTGGAAAAATATCCTGTATACCTATGGAATGTTTTATACAGATGTTCATAAAGCGCAGTCACCGGAGAAACGCGGCTGTGTTACGAAGAAACGTCTCACGTCGGTATGATGAATGTTGTGCGAGCGCGGATGACGCAGATTGTCATGGAGCATAATGACGGATTGACGGCGAAGTGTGGCTGGAGACTCGACGCGAAAGTGAATTTAATTTCTATTTGTGGAATACAAAATAAAATCGTCCTGAACTATGATATTTGGGCAGTATTTGGGTAGTCATAATTTATTTGAGAATATAAAGAATAGAAAAAGAAGAAATTATATTAAATACTTTTTCGACTCCTGTATTGTTATGTGTCATATAAATAGTCACAAACACTAATATAAATAATTAGATAATTTATGATTCAGGAAAGTCTATAGTCTATTCCCCATAACAGCACAAGTGTTGTTATTTCGCCAGAAAAATACTCCTAGCCATAGACCTAGAACTTTTTTCTTTAGATCTAATATACTGGCAACATAAGAAAAACGTTTTTTAAACATAGTATCGGAATCGTAACTACCGCCACTTGCATTTTTGACCCTCCTTGTACAACTGTTGCATAAAATAATATTAATATGTAAAGATAGGATTACTAAACGTTGCTAAGAAATTTAAACAATGTATCACTAGCTTAATTAAATACGAGTCAAGTAAGTAGGTTTTTATGTGATACACTTTTTACTATGGAAAAGATTTTGATGATATTGGTTTGTCTAAATCCAATAAAATGTTTGAAAGTTTGTAGATCTAATTAAGTATAGATATAAACCTAATTGACAAATAGACTACTTATATCACAATTAAATATTTTTCTATAAAAAAAATTCTATAAGCTTAATCTAAAGACTTTAGTGTAAATACTTTTTTGTATTCCTAACATTCAAATATGAAGCAACAATAAAATGTCATTTCACTTACTGGAATAAAATTAAAAATTCAGCTAGATTTATCCAACGTCAGATATAAATAGCTCATAATTACACAATTTCGACATCACTATCGATTTGATTGATCCCAAGTCCAATCCAGTGCGCTTACACATCTATGTGCCAATCACCCGGGCCGTGCCCAATACAGGTCGGCTGCGGCGGCATTAGGGGTGGCAAGCTAACTATCGGCCCGGGGCATCGGTCGTGCAGGGTCCTCCTGCTATCGGCTGATAATGTCTAGTCTTCTACAACGACCAATGTGCAAAAGAGTCCAGTGTCCTATTACGTCCTGTCCCACAATGTCAAGTGTTTTAGGATTGAGTCATTTCCTTGCCTCCTTCATTGACGACCTCCGTGGCGTAATAGTTAATACGCTAGTTTGTCAATCGAGAGGTTCTGAGTTCGATCCCCAGTCAGGGAAATCTGGATCTGGATTCTTATCACGAACGTTTATTTTGTTTTTTCTAACGTTTGGAATTAGGAGTTACATCCTTCGTGGTCGCAGACTGCTAAGGTTTAGGACAGGTTCGTACTAAACCCCGTTTATATAATAAATTAATAATGTGTTCAAAGCGTTAGCGATAGTTTAAAAACCAACATAAATACACAGTTAGCAACATAAGTATTATTATAATATTACCTCCCAAAAATTTACCACCCGGAGCCTCGCATTGGCTACAGCCGCCACCGCAGGTCGGGTGCCGAGGTTAGAGCTTGCCGATTCCTTAATTGCCATGACGTTTTGGTGTCAAATTCCTCACTCGAGGCCGACGGTATGCACGCTACTTTACGCTGGTAGCATGTGTAAACTGCCTTACATTGCCACACCGTTGCCGATTGACAATTTGAAGATCGTAACCTCATTATGGTGGAGTATTGTTGAGTACATTTACCTATATGGGTTAGTGCAGGTGCTTGTTGATGGTTACAAATCGATATACATTACAGTTTTTTTTAAATAAAGAAATTATTTCCTCTTAATAACTACGAGTAAGTACATAGTTAGGTATTAGGTAGGTACTTACCTACAAAGTTAAATTAGTTACCTACTTATTTGGTGAACATAACTGGACTGCATCTTGTGTCTATGTCTATATATTTTTTTAGTTGTGCTGATGATGATGATGTCAATAGCATTAAAAATTCAAAACAAATTAAAAAAATTAAATTATTTATCTAAGTATTCAAAATATTAAAGACCAAGAAAAGATATTGGCATACATTTTTTTGTAACGAATGACCATAAATTACCATCATTATTTATTTACCCAATAAATTAAAAAGACATAACTTAAGATCAGCCAGATTCATCTGTATCTCACGCCTAATGATGTCTAAAAAGGGTTGCAAACAAATAAATAACGTCAAAGTCTATAAGAGTTGTTACAAAACAAAATTATTCGGAAGAGGGACCTCTTTCACACATTAGTGACGCTACTCACCGCGTCCTGAGGTAATTATTAAAAAGTTACGTTCTGGCTGGTTATGTTTTTCTTTTTTGTGATTTTAAATTTGGAGTGTCGTGAGTTAAGCAGTATTTATGCGGTCCCCAGCGGCGGCGCGGAGGCGGTTTCGCCACGACAAAACTTCGGGTGAACGTGCATGAAAGGGTTTAAGTACGATTTTACATTTTTTGCTCATTTATAACTTTTAGCAGCTAATATTTTAAAAATAAGTAACTTAATAAATTTAAGTACGCGCCTGCTGAGATTTTTATAAATTAGATTTTTATAAAAAAAGTTGTTTAGGACTCCGTACCTAAAGGGTAAAAACGGGACCCTACGCTGTTCGTCTGTCCATCTGTCTGTCACTAAGTTATATCTCATGAACCGTTAAAGCTAGACAGGTGAAATTTTCACAGATGATGTATTTCTACCGCCATAAGTACAAATACTATAAATAGAATTAAACAAATATTTAATTAAGGGGCTCCCATACATTAAACGTGATATTTTATAAACAATGGTACGAAATCCTTCGTGCACGAATCCGACTCGTACTTGACTGTTTGAAAATATGCGATGAAAAAATAACATGAAATTTATGGAAAAAATCAAGATAATTTTTTCTCCATGTATACGAATGAATCTGCCCTTTATTTTATATTCGATTTTACTTTTCCCTGCTTACTAAATAAATACGTAGTTATAAGCAATCTTTATAAATCCATCTATCAAACTATATGTAAAACTGGAATTAAAACTATGTGATATGTGAGTAAGTATTTAAAGATTATGTACCTATAACAAGGTAGCTTTATATTAAACAAATAATTTTTACATTAATATCTTGCATTATACTTGTACTACGAATGAAAATGAGAAGAACAAAGTTAGTTCCTTTTACGAGGGGCATCGAAATAAATTCTCTTGGACACTCGGGAGCGGATCGCCAAAGCTAATTCTGCTGTGATTAATGTTTCTTGCACTTCCCCGCACTAGGTGATACGCACCAATATAAAAATACAATTAAAAATCGAATGCCGACATATTCTGAACCTTATCACATCGGAATAAGCAGTAAAAACTAAGTAATTTGACATTTTAGATGAAATTTCAGTTTGTCCGTTAAAAGGTATTTAAAAATATCTCGCTACTGCTGTATTGCGTTTCTCACGCAACTAGTTACTTTTAAATTAAAGGAGACCAAGTGTAATCTAATATATTTTTTAAAATATAGAACTCACTTTTACAAACTTCCTTCCCTTTCCTTTTACTTATTCCGATCTTAGCTCAGCGATCTGAAGTGGATCTTGGCCTTCAAAACAAGAGAGTTTTCTTTTTTAGGCGATATCTTGCCATTTCAGAACTTCCATCTCCCACAGATCAGCGTGTACTTTATCAGTCCAACGATATCTGTGATACCATTTTGAAACGCGGAGCACGTTATAAGTTTAACGCTAACGTCTGTTTGTCTGTCTGTTTGTGTTATCGTAGCGCCAGAACAGATGGACTGATTTCAATGCGGTTTTTTACGTCAAAGCACCTTAGAGGTAGTTCTTAGCCATGTTTGATGAAAATCGGTTCAGGCGTTAAAAAGTTAGTGGGAATAACGCCTCGAATTCGGGATTTTGTAGTACTTAATATCGGTTAGTATTAGAATATTATGTATTGCCACCACTTATCATTAGATGGTGGGCTAACACCATCCAGTTCAAGTTTTTTTTCTGGCTACTAGAAAATTACGAGTAAATTTAATGCGCGTCTCTAATTCGCACAACGCAAAAATAATTTATATTATTTGGTACTCTTGACGTACCCCGTGTGTTTCGGAAATTGATAAAAAGTACCATTATATGCTTATCCAGGTATTTTAAACTTATTCGTTTCGGCGTGAATTCGTATTAGCCTATTTAAAGTTTCAAGAACTCACTTCACTTAGAAACCACTTCATTATTTCGCCATCAATAAAACAAAACGCAGGCGTGTCGTTCATAATTTCATTATTTCCGACCTACTATTTAGGGGTTATCGCGGAATCGGACTGCCCCTTAGCATAAGCTAGTTGTAAGGGTTACTTACATTTACGATGTTTTCTTGAAATTTGAAAGTTGACTTGTGGTGCTATTTTTAAACGCGGAGTCACTTAACGTACTGTTTTTTTTATGGAAAAATCCATTCGTTTATTGATTCCGCGTATCAAAAATGGCACTTCCGATCCAGTGTTCGGCAGTTGGGATTTGGCTATAATTCAAGCCATATTCTGAGCTCCTAGTAGTCTTAAATTTTGTTTAAGTTTCATTATAATATACCACAGTCCTTACCAAGACGCTTTTCTTTCCAATCTAAATTAAATTACCAGATGAATGCGCAAATATTACAAAACATTTCGCGAATAAAAATATGACACTCTTTCCAGCACATTAGAATACAATTCTCTCAAACGCTGTTTGTATGTACCTGTAGCTTTACATGTAAATTACACGCAACGCTATAATTTCCCAATGCAAATAGGCTTCCTTCACAAGTGAGGTGTGAAGTGGAGGATTTGCACAGGAAGCTTTTTGTGTTTAATACACGTTCAGTATCAGTAGAAGCAATTAATGGATTTAGTAAACCGTGATTCGACTAAAATGTAACTCCATTATTATTAAAGCATTTAATATGTAGTACGTTCTTCTAAATCTAAAGTGTTCGTTTAACTTTCATGATACCTACCTTTTGTTTTAACTAATTTAAATAGTTGAAATGTTTTAATATTATTCCTAGTTGTGTGATTTACTTGTGGCCAACAATGGTGTCAAATTTTTCAAGGTTCCTAACGGCATTTGACATATTAGCTTAAACATTAAAAAGAGTCTAGTCTTAGGAAAATCATCATCATTCTCCTCGCCATTTCCCTATTTGGGGTTGGCTCTGTATGTCAACTGTTTCCACTTCTTTACCATATTTGTACTAGCCTCTCGTTCCTTCAAAACTGTCCTTATACATTCTATCCACGTCTTTGTCGGTCTTCCTATCCCTATAGTCTTAGAAACAACATGTCATAAATAAACGAGTGTCCTAGTGGTATGTTACTTGGATGTCAGCCTTCAGTGTGCAAAAATCTTCTAATCCTTTTGACTGTCAGTATAATTACATAAATCACCCTACTAAAAACCTACTACAATTCCATCTGTAACAATGCGCATGATTTGGAGCACCGGAACGCATGCAGTAAAATATTCATTCCGATGGCACGATACCGTCCGCAGGTGATTATTACCGAATCGATCATTCAATCGCCGTATCGGCCGCATTTATCTGCCTAATCGAATAGAAACGAACATTTATCATAAACCCCCTTAGAGTAAAGTTTCTCCACATAATTTCATATAAATTACTTAAAATCAAAAGGGAAATTAGAGCCTAATGCACGATTCGCATGACAAGCGGAGGCTTTACCTAACTTATTATTTTATTTTATTTCCCATTCCACCCCTCTTGGGGCGGTGTTCGTTTAACTGAACGTCAGCGCGTTAGGAAATGATATAATCGTTTTGGTAGTTACTGGGAATTATTTGTTTTGGCCTAGTTGTTACTCCTGCCTCTGCTACTACACATACCTTATTAAGGTTTGGCAATATTATGCTTTGACTTATTATCTCAGTGTTTTTCTAACTTACTTGAATAGCTCTGCCTCTGTTATAAATAACATAAAGTCTAATAACAATCCATATTCTACGTCGCTGAAAAAATATTGATTGCACGCGCACTGATGTTACCGAACCTGTGTTTATTAAATGATATCCATACATTTATATTATATCCAAAGACATGACCTAAACTATTAATCTCACGATATAAATTCCTAAATGCACAATCAAAAGCCTCACTTGGAAAGTCACGACCGTGACTCCATCATTACTCGACGCGATCGCCCGTCAGAATACCTGAAGAAACAAACCTCTATGCCAATATTTGGCTTTATATCATTCATATAAACCATTAATTTTCATTTGACTTACAAAACACCGGAGATATTCAGATCTTTCCAATACCTCTAATAACACTCCTGTGCGTGATTGACGGATGACTTGAGTGAGTGTTGGAACCTAATGTAATTACACATCTTAACGGAATTTTAATAGACATTCGGCTAGAGGCGGGTCACTAGTACATTTCTCAAATTGTCTTTGGAGTTTGTAATGAAATTGAGTGTAAGTTTCACGGACGATTGGACTTAATTTTAAAAGTGTAAGAGTATGATTAGGCCTTGCTTGCGGGTCAACGCGTGCTGCTGAGCAGGTATCCATCTATTTGATTTTGCATTTCATGAAATCTTGATGGAGCAATGGATGACAAGGCAATTTTTTTATGACTTAGGCCTTAGGATCGAACTTTTAAAATTGCTCTTCAGTAAGGTAATTGAAGCACGTAATTCCGCTTTACAGCTTTCCAAAGTAATAAAAGTGTTTTTTCAATGAAAATCATTTTACTGACAACTGAAGTGTTTCATGATTCATCATCATGACAAACTGGTGTTTTTTTTATTTAACACTTTTCATGCAATCAGTAAAAATTAAAATAGGGAAAATAATTACTTTACATATCGTGTTTTTTTTTTTTTTTTTTAATAGGTATGAACAGTTTATTTCATATAATCGATCTTTTTGTATTTGACAACAAAATGCACAGAACATAACAATATTGCCAGAACTGAAGTCATTCCACAATAAAAACAATTAAGTACCAAGAAATCATGACATAAAATAATGTGTAAACAATACTAAACTAAACATTGAATATTTAATAGAATAACCGTTTTACATAATCTATTTGTAATGTGATTCAAACCATAATGATGCGATTATCAGGCTACGATAGTGTAGTCAGTAGCCACCGGCCACAAGGACCACCCTTCTACACGCAACCCCTACGCTTCATTCAGAAACTCATAATTACTCATATTCATTGATAACAGGACTTAATGCTCAAAAGCAATACGCTAATTTTAACACAAATTGAAAATATATCGTCTAATCTACTTATATTTGAGATACAAAAGAATTTGTGTTTTATTTAGTTGGATGAAGGTGCACTTTTGAAAGTTTTAAGTGCTTTGAATCTGAGGGAATAATACCAGGGACAAAGAAAGTCGCGGTGTGGCTACCTGGCGTACCTTCCTAGAATGCAGTAATAGCAAACCCTGTAATCCTCTTCTACGGAATACGCGATCTGCAAAAGATAACATGATAACTTTTAATAGGGTTGGCCAAGAACCAACTTCAGTTTCATGGAATTATTAATTTGAAAATTAAAATGAACCGCAAGTTACTCTAAACTAAAAAAAGAAGTAAAATAATAAATGTAGCCAAGGACTTTTATTACATATAATTAAAGTTTCATGACAAAAATTACCGACCGAACTTACAGTTTTAAGAAACAGTTTAGTTTCATGATGATTACATCTAGGTCATTTCAAGACGAAAAAAAGTATTCTCTAAGCTTTTGGCAACCCTAGACACACCTGAATCGCTATCGGCCGCCAAACGATTACCAATTTTGCCACAGGGCTGCCCGCGCGGCGTCACAAAGTCTGCCGAAAGCCCGCTGCGCCGGAAAGGATTATTCTGGATTTTTTGTTTGTCAGATTATCCACACGGGATAGATTGCTATTTACCTGAGTTATTAGTTGGAGAGCTGTTTGCTAGCAATTTATTCTTGGTATTTATTTTGTAAATGACCACGGCATTAAACTTTTGCAAGGAGTTATAAGCTTTTACGTGAAAAATTCATAAAGGTATATAATGTAGATGTAATGTAGAAATCATCATCAGCTTTAATAACCAAGGCCTGGATATAGCCTTCTTTTTAATTAATAACGCTTAGTTATAAAATTATTTATTTTTATAATTACTCATCATACCATGCTTATAACTATCTCTTTTTAGAGAACAACAGTACAGGTGACAGGAAATACCTATCTTAAAATCAAAAGAGGTTAATAGGCAGGTAAGTGCACCTCCCACTAGTAAGAAAACTGTAGGATGCAAGTTTACATGTGTGCCACTGTCATTGTGACATCACAGGATGCAAAACAACTCGCCATTAGTCTTACCAGAGGGAGACCTACGCCCAATGTTGATACTATGTGCGCTGAAGATGATGTTGGTAGGTATAAAATAAATGAAGATGACGTATATTTTCGATGTTTTTATAGAAATAATAATAAAATCGTTTTCTCTTCTAAGAAATAAAAGAATGCTTCGCATTTTGCAATGAATTTATTGTACGAGTAGCAGCGACGTGCACAAATATTTTTAACAGGGTAGGCACTAATCTTACCTAAATTACAAGAACGGCTGATTATCAAGCTTAATATATTTTTCGTTTGCATCCTATATATTATATACAAAGACAAAGGGTAGACAAAGTCTATGTGTTTGTATGAAAAACACTTTACTGACGAGTAGAGTAGATTCCATGATAAGATGACTTACTGGATGCTCAAAAGACGGACGGACTCCCATTAGAGTGATAAAAGTCACAAGTGTATATGTTGTATACTATTGTATTAGTATTTTACTGTAAAGAATCTGCACAACAATAGAGTTGTAGACATTCATTTAAGTTTATAGCGTGGTTGAGTAGCGAATTATTCATTAGTATTGGGATCAACCCATGCTGCTAGAATTGGGTTATAGATATTGGTTTTTTATGTGTGTCTAGGTTTACATTACATACAATAAGTATTAAGTTAAGACGTGTTTATCCCTAATGGGGCAGACTGAGCGTCTTGCAGCTTTAAGGCCATACCCAAATTTTCCGGGGTCCAGTGGCGCCGCCATTTAAAATAAATCATTTAAAAGGAAACGGAGATATCATTCAAAATTGTGTCTTGGTCAAGCCCTAGATAACCCTTAAAACTATTTTATGAACTACTGTTTATAATTTAAAGTACGAACGTGAAGCTTTTCTACGCACATTAGCTAAAAGTGGCCGTTTTTCGCAAATGTGCGTAGAAAAGCTTCACGTTCTCACTTTAAACTACAAAAAGTAGTTTAAAAAATACTTTGAATGGGTATCTAGAACTTGACCGAGACACAATTTTAAATGATATCTCCGTTTCCTTTTAAATGATTTATTTTAAATGGCGGCGCCACTAGACCCCGGAAAATTTGGGTATGGCCTTAAGTAGACTAAGCCCTGAGCCCTGGGTCGCAATACACATATATATTATAACTAGCTTTAACCGCGGGCTTCGCTCCCCGTGGGAATTTCGGGATGAAGAGTATCTCTATGTCCTTCCCCGAGTCTCAAACTATATCCATACCAAATTTCATGCAAATCGGTTTAGTAGTTTAAGCGTGAAGAGGTAACAAACAAACAAATATACAAACTCACTTTCGCCTTTATAATATTAGTAGGATAGTAGGAAGTAGGATAGGATAGTAGGATACACGTAATATTTAAAAAAAAAAATATTTATTTATTGGGTAAAATAATAACTCTAAAATAACAACAAATTTTATTCTGCTATACCAAAACTAAGTAAAATAAACTTAAATACTAAATATAAACAAACTATTATAAATCAATAAAAAATCCCACTAATTCCTTCCATGCGGAAGAGTGTCCAGAAGCCTGGCAGCAATGCCACGTTGGATGGAAATGATTATTCTTTGTGCGAAATACCTCTGATCACCTGATAACTTGAACAGAAATTCGAATAATTTGATTTTATCTACAGCCAAAAATAAAATCTATCTACCCTATTTTTAAATAAGTTGTCTACCGTCGATAAACAAAACTTTAGTTTTTAACTATCATGAAAATAATTTATATACGAGATAGCAATTCCTAAATAAATTATAAAATCATGTAGATACCTACTGAACAGCTTTATTATATAAAATTTTCAAAGAAATAAAGTTTCAATATATACACTAGATCATAAAGTAAATAAGTATTTGTTTGTAAAGTTTGAACATACATACTATTACATCTAAGGCTTAATATGGCTTAGCAACATATTGTTTATCGTATAACTAGGCATATCATATCCCATCTTCTATTAGTACGTAGGTACCATTATTCACAAGTGTTTTTTATTTTATTTACTGTTGATATTCTTGACTGTTTTCCACGCAAGCTATTTAAATGTTTACATAACTCAGTGTTTGTTCGTTCGTATTTTGTAATATTTATCGAGATATTTATTGTGCAAAAAATCTGCATTTCACAAAATCTTAATTTTTTTTCGTCTGTAAAGTTGCAAAGGAATTAAAACCTTTTTTGTCAATCTTCGTATGTTCCATGAGGAAAGATATCCATTATCATGTACTCAGTACGCTCTTATCTACTATCATGTACTCTTAAACTGTTTCAAATACAAACTCGAATTAGCTGATAGGTCAACTTGTTTGGAAGCCAAAAAAATATTTTTCATATTTCGACATATGTTTCTTGGGGAAAGTTGTTCACTATCACGGACTGAATTCACCATTAAAATAGTTTCGGTATATTTTTTTAGACCTTATATACATAGTAACACCAATACATAAATGTGTTTACGTGTTACTCAAGTGATAAACAAGAATATATTATCCATACTTTGTCACAGCCGGAGCCATGCCCCGCTCATAGTTGTCCGATTGGTCACAGCTGCGTACGTCATTGCCAGCAGGTTTACAACAACTGTTTGTCAGGGATTTCAGAAAACAATTCCATTGCTGTACTCGTGAAGGTTATATTATAGGTAAACACGTGAGCAATAGCAATAGGGTGGTATCCTATGTCAAAATCAACTATTTAATTGATAAAAGGAAAAACACTAACGAATTTGAATGTAATTTTAGATTTAGAAGATTACGCTGCTATTTAAGTTAGCCTGACCTATCCTTTAGTAAGAAGTATCTTATTTGACTTTCCCATGCTGGTCTGGGAGAAATAAAAAAACTTAGAATGTACCAGCTGCTTCTCTTCCCACGCAGATCGTAAAAGCCGATCGAGGGAATGGGAAAAAATGCAAATCATGTTAACAGGCGATGCGGCTAGCAACCCATCACTGTATTGATTGCTTTTCCATCTTCTCGCCCACCATGACGCTAAAAGTGGCTTTTGAGTCTTGCGGCCCTGGGCTCTGCATAGAACCGCAAGACCCAAAATGCTCTGTCTGCCCCATTAGGGATGAAGACGTGATAATATGTATGTATGTATCTTATTTGACTTTTTGCAAACTAGCGTATTTTTTAATGTATGTAAGTTTGAAAAGAATAATAATAACTGCGTAAACTGAGACTCAGTAAAGCTAATTAAACTATATGACTTCCAATAAGTTATCAATTCGTCGCGATCCTTTTTTATATATAAGTATGTTCACCGATTTAGAAGATGCCTAAACCGATTTAAAAAAATCTTTATTTGTTTGAAAGGGCATACTTATCAGGTGGTCCTTTATAAATGTTATCAAAACCGGTTGAGTCGTTTGGGGGCAAAGACAGTTTTTAGTTTTGAAAAATCCTACATACTCAAACGAAACATACTATGCAAACATAACCATACTCGTAACATATGCGGTATTTCTATTACGTAGATTTAGGTATGTTATGTGTGACCTTTAGCAATGGTTTACGACTAAGCTGCTGTTGGACAAATTTTAATCTTATTTATATAGTAGGTAACTTGGGAGTCTGTCTAGAAAAAGTCATTCAAAAGGGTAAGGTAATTTTTAAATAAACATTTGATCTGAACCCGCACAAAGAAACGGAAGCCAGTACTCAAGGACAGCCTGCTCGGATTTTGTTTTGGGGATTAGGAGTATGTAATAAGAGGTTACGTTTTTATAGAAAGGTGTAGGTTTCGAGTAACGGTAGGAAGTAGCCGATTATGTAGTTAATAGTCGGATCGGGACATCCGGGCACTGATCAGGTAGGTATAATTGATTGTTAGGATATTTTAATATATTTTATTCGATTTAAAAAAAGAGAGAATTTAATTCATCTAACTACAACCTTCAGATAAGGAGACTATGCAAAAAAATTGGAAAACTGGGTACGCGTAGCAGGAATGAGGAATAGTTGTAAGCAAAATTAAGAAAAAAATCCTAAGTAAGCCAATCGTCTAAGTAATAAAGGATTATACTCTCGACTCCAATCTACTTTTTTGTGAAAGATGATGGAAAAATAATATCAATGCGTCAATGTGACACTTTTACATGAATGTAAATTACTTACAAGTAAATAAGTGTAAGTAGCTCTATCGAAATCCGTAGAACAATGAACCATGCGAAAAAAGTCCTTCATAAATTAGATCAGGTTCTGATTCAATTTATTACACACTACAGGTATTATTATAAAACAAGATATAGGAATTCGGCACCCATCAGATTTCGAGTCTACAATTTGATCTCATCGAGACTAAAAATTCCCATCGCAGCCTATAACAACAAATCAAGGAAAATTGAGCAGGAGGCCCGGGCGCAAAACGCCGAGTCACCGGCGCGGGCGCAGGCCGTGGGGCGACGTCTTTGATGGCCGCCGACGTTCGACATCGGTCGATAGCCGACAAAACGACAACTGCGCTCGTATGGAGTGAGCTGGAGGATGAAGCGAGATGAGTCCTATACATCTTTAATTACATGTAATTGGACAGATGCCAGTTAAAATTATTAATAACTTAAAACCATAAACATTACAACCCGAGAAGTCATAGTTAGACTAATAGTTATAAGTAATAAATAAATATAAGGACAAATCACACAGATTGAGTTAGCCCCAATGTAAGTTCGAGAATTGTGTCATGGGATGGGATACTAACTGTGTAGTAGGTTAAGTCCTCTGGCTGCTCTGGCCAAGTATGGCTTTGGTAGTACAGAGAGAGTCGTGCTCCTGCAGTGGAGATAAAAAGACCTGATGATAATGATGATTTTCCAACCTTGACCGGAGATCGAACCCAGAACTTCTGGGTGGCGGACTAGCATTATCATGATGACCACTACGCCACGAAGGTCGTCAAATATAAGTGAAGGGCACATACGACTATAGCATACATATTTACTCTCTTTTTATTCCTCAAGGAGAAAGCAGAGCAAGTCATCAAAACATCCAAGGGTTTGCAATTTGGTATGGGTTAATAAATAAATTCTGCAGTGGAGACTAAAAAAGACCTGATGATGATGATGAATAAATAAATTGAAATTGGGAATCAAAAAAAATTACAGGTTCGCGTCGCCTATTTCATTTCTGTCAATATGTTTATGATTTTAGAGTTATATGTTTATGATTTTAGAGTTTTGAGGTCACAATCATCCATCTTTTCATTAAAGTCATTAAAGCCATAAACGAAGATGGCTTCAAGTTATAGTGGAATCCAGTGATTAAGCTTTGTAAATAGTTTTGTAAAAAGTGTGTGCGAACAACAAAATGAAAGAATTCCCAAGCGGACACTGTCAGTTTTGTCTTGTATTTAAGGATATAAGGAACAAACGACAAAGAAAGAGGGTAGACCGACAGTTACCCTTGACAGCCGAACATCCATCGCAGTTCTTCATCCGCCAGCGACCACGACGGCAGAAGGGTCGTCAAAATATCTGGCTGAAAACGATATTCCTCTGATATAAATAAGTAAATAAAACGTCATTACCTCATATAATAATGATGAACAGTGCAATAAGCTTGATCAAAATAACTACCTAACCTTATTTTCACGTACTGCTGTTGACATTTAGAAAATAATTGGAGTGTCCCAAGTAGTGTAAAGAAACTGTTTTCCTTAAACATTTTCTCAAAGTAGCGCCCAACTGTTTACACGGAGGCTGAGCTGTTATGACATAGCTTACGGCGTCCCTTAGGGCGTCTGTGCCATGTTTGGTAGCCAACGCAGCCCTGTTAGCTATGTCCAGAATCGCAGTCTTGCTCATTCCGTCAATGTTTGTTTGACAGCCCTGTGGCTTATGTGCCAACAAATATGGAGCTCCAGTTCTTTGACAACATCGTATATCAGTGTACTTAGGTCAAGCGTCACCAAGTCTTTTACAACTTAGACCAACCTTAAAAAACGACGCCGACGTCTCCCCGACACTTGTGAGATGATGGTGTGAATTGAAGGCTAAGATGAGTAAGCTGGCTGGTAAACAACTGCGCGAGAGCAGTAATTGGTTGATATCTGGTGTCATTTGTATCTCCGATGCTGTCGTGTCATTCTCAAGGTCAGATCGCGAATGATAAAGAGCGGCTTGTGACAGTGACATTTAAAATACTGGAGTGGCGTATTGATGTTCAACGGTAAATAAACACTTAACAATTAGCGATACGTAGCAAAATAATCTGTTTATTTAAGTTTATCTTTATTCATTTTACTTACTTATTACGGAGATTACAGGGTACAGGTGGCGCCCTCAGTTGAGATAAATTGTTTAATCGTAAATAAGGTGATAATTAATATTTTGCTAATTTAGGCATTTGATAGACCTTTTTACATTACTCATAAAGTGTAAACTAAAAGTTCGATTTCTAATGTACACCATTTATCAACTGCCAGCATTTGTTTATACTTCCACGTCCATACAAAAGGACGTTCCAGATTCAAATGTGCGCCGCCATTTTGCTGACGTCACACCGTGCACGTGCAAACGCTCGGTGTAGACTTTCAGGCGGTAACCAGACCCCGCCTTTCGGAGTTTCGGTCTCACGGCTGAAGCAAAAAAAAACGTAACTAAACACCGAATTCGGGAGGGTGTGTCATATGGATTGAATATATGCAGATGTGGTAACTGTTTGTATACTTGTAGTTATGTACTTGCTGTACATGCCTTTACTTAATTTGTTATAAATAAAAATGCTGCGCGTTATGCTTAAATGGCATTATAATTAAGATCACTTAGAGCGTTAAATAATTTTGTTAACAAATTTTGCTACTTTTAACTTCTACTACTTTAATCAGTTTGATTGCTTACTAACATACTTTTATAAACAAAAACAACAGTTAATGATACAAGTAAGTATGTATAGAAATAGCAATATACTTACACTCTACATATCACTGTTTTTAGCTCCATAGTAACATGCTCTAAGAGAACGTACAGTAGAGCACGCGTACAGATGACCTCGTTTTTTATTTGTGTTGGTAATCATTTATTTGTCATTATTTAAACATAAAACCAAATCGTTTTATTATGCTACTCATTGTATAACCACACACATAATTATATTAATCGGTGTTAACTCACAAAAGTACACACGCCATACAAAAAGTTCGCGACTATTGATATTACAATATCATGCTTTTAGAACCTATCCAGTTAAAGTAGATCTTCCCTGCCTCTTTCCAAATGAGAATTGTAGTCCAAAAGCGGGTTGTTCCACCGTATATCATAGTCCTATTTAGATTGGTCGTAGTATAAAGAGCTATCGCGTGAATTGTACACTTGTAAATCGCTTTGTTGAGCGGCGCTTGTCATTGTGATCAGACAATGCGACTTGTAAGAAATGTTTTTTAGGAATTCCATTCATGAAACTATTAGATGCGTCCGTTTTGTGGCAAATCTGTGATAATGTAACCTGTTGCATGTCCAGCCGATTGAATGAAAGTGAATTGATTCATTCAATCTAAGGGCAGCTATTGTATGATGTAGGAAATTGTGTCTCATTCACAATTTAACTTCTTCACCGCGGATGCTTCTTTCACTAACAAGTTTGTATGTTATGGCTATTGTAAAAATATATTTGTGGTTGCTTTAGTTGTTTATAATAAGATAAAGTTGTTTTTGGCACTGACTGATTAAAGAAACGAACTTTTCTGTCAAATTTGTAAAAATTCACATATATTGCTAGCGTACTCACTATATCACTGGCATAATAAGCGACTTTTTTTGTGAATATGACTGCAAATTAACTTAGTACTTAATTTATGTCCATGTAGAGTTACGTTCTGTCTAAAGTTAAATCTAAATTCTAGTCGATGAAGTAGTTTCCATGTCGCTATATTTTTAACCTCTCTACGACAGACGAAACACTTCTTTAACTTTTTTCTTTATTTGGTCTATAAATGCTTTTATTGGTCTTCCCTTCTCCTTTCTTTGTTCAAATGATCTTCTATTTTGTTTACAATGAATTTTAGTGTCGTAAAACATGACCAAACATATTTCCTCTTCTGAGAGTTATTAATTATTTTCAATAGAAGGTTCCACTTCTTTAACAACATCGAGTACCAGACTTCGTTTACGTAACATTCAGACAAAACAGATTAAGAATGAGGGTTTTTCAAGAAAAGTGTAGACAGGTATGTAAGTAAACGTGTACTCCGCTATTTACTGACATAATCTCAGACATAAATTGTTTATTCTGTCGTTCCTTTGAATATAAATTAAAACTCAGTAAGATCAGTCAACTAAACTACTCATTAAAAATAAACGAAATATCCTTGTGCGGAATAATGTTCCCTACATACTTCTCAATACAGTAGCTAGGTAAAACTCTCATCATCCCATCCAGCGCTACGCTCAGTTTACAAGCTCATAGCTAAAACAAAAAGAGCACATAGGTACCTACGTAATCATTCAAATTATATATTTTCGTCTATTCGACTCCATGCCACCAAATCACGTACTGCGCACATAGTCTGGTAATGGTGTGTGTGAGGAGGCTGCTCCTGCGCCGCTCCGCGCGTGAGATTTGCCCGCGCAGCTGCGCGCACCAGGTGTTCAGAGCGCACCCCCCGCCCTGCCCGCGGTACTGTCGCGTACATTACATTTTATTTATTATTTTTTTATTGTAATTTTATAAGTACTTAGAAGTAGACGACTACTATGGTTATCTATCTTAAAGACGAAATTTTGCTATAACGAATCTTATTTGTTCGAAAACGTTTTTTTTTTTTTTCTATATTTTCATTTAACCGAAATTTCATTTGAAATCTTATTGAGAATTCAATATCTGTATGTTTTGAAATCCTACTACATTTTTGCCCGAAGTAACTAATGGAAGATAATTTAGATGTCATAAACATATTTTCTAAATTATCAAAAGATTTTACTTTAATTGACATCTTATTAAAATCTATCATCTCTTTTCAACACGCAAAACGGCTAACATAAAATTATAATTATATTTTTTATACTATTTGTTAAGGTACTATAGTTACTAAAGGCTCTCTACATTGAGTGGGGTGGTCGCAGTTCTAAACATAACCTAACCTATAGTTTTGCCATAACCATGTTTTGGTGTCTTTTTTATTTGCGCCCTAAGTTTAAGTATAAAAATACGTTGGTTGTTTTTTTTTATTATAAAAATATATACTTGATTCTTGTTAAACGTGATTATTTTTAACTATGAAGTTTATGGAACACATTTGTTTAGAATACGAAACAGTAGCTAAGTAATAAATAGGGATGCAACGATACCGATACGATAATCGTATATCGGCGATTATCGTAAACCTTTACGATCATTCGTTATCGTAAAAAATACGATACGATATTTTTACGATACATTTACTTCAAAATTTTTAAATTTTTACTGTTTCGGATGAAACGAAACGCATAACGCGTCAATTTCTGAACGCTTTGCAACCGTCACTTTGACAGTTTTAAGCAGGCAGGCAGGACTCCGTTAGTATATAATCTGTCTAATCTGTGGGCAGGACTGATTGATACACAGTGATGAGAGAAACTGACATAAGGGAAAAAACTTAAATATGTTGTGTTTTCTGAATAAGAATTTGCCAGTTATAAATTACGACTACAATTTAAATTAATTATTAGTCGGTAAATTTAACAAATAGTAACAAATTAAAAGTTAATGATGAAAATTGATAAAATTAATAAATATATTGATTAAAAATGGTTTTTTTATACTTTTACTTAGTCTTACAATAATAACATACAACAAAGCTTCCAATAAATTCATCAAAATGGTATTAAACAAATATCGTAATGCATTCGTATCGTTATTCGTTATCGTATTTGGCCATTACGATGTATTCGTCATTTGTATTGGTATCGTAATAGCCGTATCGTTGCATCCCTAGTAATAATAGTAAATAAGTGTTCGGCTATGTGTTATTCTGGAAAATGAAACATAGTTAAAATAAGTTTATTGATGAGCAAATTTATGTAAAATAATTAGTTTGGTATTTAAAACTTCGATATACCGTTTTCGATCATCTGAAATTCAAATAGTTAAGTTTCGTAACAATGATACGATACCGTCTACTATACAACGTTTAAAGGAAATACCGGTAATAAATTAAACCACAGGCTATACTAGATCACTATAATGTAATGAAATTAAAATACTTAATAGTTTTTTTAAATCGGCATTTCCTTAAAAATGTGTGCCGCCCGAGCCATTTGTATGGGAATGCCGATTTTTTTCATTATCATTATACTATTGAGTGATCTAGTATAGCCTGTGATTTGATTTATTACGGGTATGTCCCTTCCACGTTGTATACCTACCCATACCGGGATTCCCTACGCTCTATTCAGAAACACTATTTATGAAATTATGTTCTACAATTTCATAACAAATGTAATAGTTTAGATGTTTGAATGTTTTTAGGTACTCAATTACACAAAAACGGCTGAACGGATTAAATTAAATAATATTTGGCATATATTATAGATAAGTATTTTTTAGCTAAACTATTTTGTCCAATTATTGGGCAAAGGCCTCTACCATCTTCTTTCATTTGATTAAAACTAACGTGAGATACAATCGACAAAAGTAGCTGACTCTATACGTGAGTAACCCGTTCACTAAATAAAAGAATGATTCTTTTATTTGTCTCCATCATCCATTTTGGAATGTGTCGGGATCGTCTAGCTAGCGCTTTCTTGTCCTTAATAAAATAAACATTTATAGTAAAAAAAATGTTTTAAAAATGTATGATTCAAGTGGGATTGTTTAAGAAGATAGATAACCTAATATTAGTAGGTACTTACCTACCCATACAAAAAAAAACTTTTTTTTATTTTGAACATATGTATACCCCTTGGCTCAATAGGCTATCACTTGTATAGTTTAAATTTACAGATAATAACTAATTTAAAACGGTCAGTAATTAAGTAAGTTTGGATTTCGTGTAAATTCAGAAAGTAATTAAAGAAAAAAATTCAACTGAAATCTTAAATAACTATTTATATTGTGGTTTTGAATCACCATTGACGACGACAGTACCATTCCTACCCCATCAAAATCTGTGAATGCTTGCGCAAACCCGCTTCCATGACATAAACAGCTCATGAAGTATCGCATTTACTCCACAAGCGACGCTTGCGCACAACTCCGAACTTTATGGGCCCCTTATGGGGACCGCTCCCCGAGTAATTATCCTACATGTTTTTATATCAGATTTTTACTGAATTATTATTTACGATTTGGTCAACCTATGCTCTGGAATTACGCATACAAATGCTTGGTTTCAATTTTTTTTTATGCAATTACAGAGTTTTAGTTTTCGATATTATACAATTCTTGGATAAATATTTTTACACAAGTGTTACGATCGGAATTTAAAATTAAGTGGCTACGATAATTTAAATATGTCGATAGCTCAGTGGGAGAGTGAGTATCTGAGATGGTAAAAGTTCCAGGTTCAATCAAAGCAAAATCGAATGGCGAAATCAGATTTTTGGACTTTCATGGCTTTGGATTTTTGGACTGAACAGAAAAGAACAGAAGTGGCTACGACAATTTAAATGTGTGTTGAAATAAAATCTTTTTATAGCAAAAAGAAAAATAAGATTTTAAAAAAATCCGTTTGTGAACATACAGATAAAAATAGTTTTTCTTTGTAAATACTTATCTAAATGTAAAATATGTGTTTTTTTTTTCTCACGCCCCTCAAATCATGCTTACTCTCCAATTTTCAATACTGTCAACTCGCAGATACTTTTATTTAAGAAATTAAGCATAAAAGAACATACGTACATAGATTTCAACATTATCTAATTCCAAAAAGTTCAAAGTCTAGACATCCAAGTAACGTTTCAGAAGCCCGTTACTACTGATCTTCTTTTTACCGCGGTTTTTATCGAAAATAGAAAGGTCGATGAGTGGAAAGGTCTTTCTTTAGTGGAAAGGTGACAAATTGTCACACAAAGACGGTCGTGTCGCGCAGCGCGTGAGTGCGACTTTCCATCACTACCCGGCTCTCCCCCGCCGGTAAGATTCAATTTGTAACGGTTATCGAAATTTAAAAAAATAGAACGTGTCCTTACCTTTCGAAATGATTTTATAATTCACATAAAACTCAAATATTCTATTTGTGAACATACCACGATGAACCGATGGCCGAGTGGGAAAAAGGTTCTCGAATAGTGACCACATACTGGCAAGCGAAGCGAAGGACACCCACTCATCCAAAAGGTGGTCTGACGACCTGACCAAGATCGCTGAAAGGCGATGGATGCAAGCCGCTCTAGATCGGTCATTTTGGAAATTTTTGGAAGAGGCCTATGTCCTGCAGTGGACGTTATGCGGCTGAAATGATAATGATAATGATTTAATAAACAGCTTTTTGCCAATTCTTCTATAAGATTTATTTATAGGTTTAAATGCGTTTTATAAATTTTGATATTTTTTGATCGTCAGTGGCAAATCCCTTACAATCGATGTTGTTTATTTTACAGTCATCTACATTCAATTTAAACACAATTGTAACGTGCTTAAATTTATTTACTAAAACAACTTTAATGTAATTGAGAAATGCTCTTTCTTTAAAAAATTACTTTATAAGGTCTAACAAAATATACTGAAACTATTTGAAGGGTGAATTCAATCCGTGATACTGAACATCTTTCCCCAAGAAACATATATCGAAATATGAAAAGAAATTTTCGCCTCCCATACAAGTTGACCTAATCCGAGTTTATATGGAAATCCAAAAAATATTCTTTATATTATAATAAAAGTTGTTCAATATCATGGACTGAACTCACCCTTAAATTAATTTCAGTATATTTTGTTATACCTGAAATAAAGAGCATGTCTCAATTACATAAATAGACTAGTTAAAATTTTTAACAGTTGATACAAACGTGACAAATAGTTTCAAGACACCATTCACCTATGCACCGATGTTGTATAACGGTGCAATAGTATTCGTTTGGTATTACAAATTAAAATACATTTGATAGAAATTCATAGTAAGCTCACACAAAGTCAAGACAGGAATATTTAACAATAAAGTATTTTAATTGAAGTGTTTCGGAAGGCACGTATAAACTGTGGGTCACGAACGCCATCTAGCGTTTGCTCAAACGTATACAAGGATTGGTTTTGGTCTACTCCTTGGATTGCGGAGGTCAGATGGCAGTCGCCCCGGGCTTTGAAGTCTGTGTTTGAAGTGTTACCGCTGAAAATGCAACCGAGACTTTAAATTGAATTAAACTTTTTTATTTAACTTCAATGACTGTAGGCACATTTAGGTTTTATTATTAGGTACCTATCTACTTTATAAAATTTACATTTTATAGTACATTTCTGTTTTATATTTTGTACAATGTAGTACCTACATGCATTTTTTTCCCATAAAACCTGAGTTCACTGGAAATTTTGTGCCTAACTCTAGCACCTATTTAATCCTTACATCACAATTTTACTAAAGTAAATTTTACAGATTGGCAATCTCGTACATTTCTAACGCAATCACGATGATAAAATAAATCCTGCCCACTCTGTTCGCGTAATCGCCTCTCTGACGTTGAAAAATTTCCGTGACATATGGAAATGTCCACTTTCCAATTGATGCGCAACTGTATTCCGTTCCACACATTAGAGGCACATTATTTTTGTAATAATTGCAAAAGTGCGGCGTCTCTAATTCCCTTGGCGATTAGGAGCGTGCGAGTGGACACAGCGCACGGTCACACATGCCTGTCACTGGGCAGTGGTGGATGCGCGGCCGGCGTTTACACCACACGATTCCTTCAAAAATCTTTGGCAGTAATAATAAGT
Organism: Acrobasis consociella; assembly: GCA_963555685.1. NCBI lineage: Eukaryota > Metazoa > Arthropoda > Insecta > Lepidoptera > Pyralidae > Acrobasis > Acrobasis consociella. Next base: position 6,877,302 of record OY743106.1, read on the forward strand.
GATCTGTTATTTCTTTAAAACAAATGCACATGCAAATATTCAATAAAGTTTAACTAGTTATATTTAACTTTTGATATACTTACACATTATTTCAACTGCCTCCGTGGTGTAGTGATTAGAGCGTTTAGCTCATTCCCGGAGGTCGCGGGTTCGATTCCCGGCGGGGGCAACGACTTTGTGTTGTTGTCCTAGTTTGGTTAGGACATTGTAGGCTGATCACCTGATTGTCTGATAAGTAAGATGATCCGTGCTTCGGAGGGCACGTTAAGCCGTCGGTCCCGGTCACTGTCTTTGACATTGGTCGTTACCTAAAACCATGTTAGAGGCCTTTAAGGCGGTTTAAAAACTCTGACACTAGTGTTAGTCACTAACACACACGATAAGAAGAAGAAGAAGATTGGCAGGCAAATAAGTACATTATATAAGGTCTAACAAAATTATACTGAAATTATTTTAAGGCTGAATTCAGTTCCTCAAGGAACACGTATCGAATTTTTGGCTTCCCATACAAGTTAACCGATCCGTGTCTGTATAGAAAGCCAAAAATTATTTTTCATTACTCGACTTACGTTCCTTAGGGAAAGTTGTTCAGTATTACGGACTAAATTCACTCTTAAAATAGTTTCAGTATATTGATTGCCAAAATTAACCGCTGAAATCTATTATAACAAATACTGTACAATTGCCCTATTGTTATCACTAACTTCATCAGGTAAATAAACAAACATTTCGGTATATATACAAATCTACGTAAAAAAATGCTATCTTTTGTAAAAAGTGGTCAATAAAAAGATCCCGTAAGGACTAAACGCCCCCGAAATCCATACCGGCGCGGCCGCAGTCGCGGGCGCACGGCGATTTGTCGAATTTCACGGCATTCGTGGGGTCACGCGGGTCATGCTGCGGGGTCACGCCCCGACAACGTCACGTCCCCGCTTTCCATTAGTTCATGGAACGAAAGTACTAGCTTACCACGACATTTTTTGATTTTCCTACTTGGTACCTATAGACAAAGGTATGATGCAGCGAAAGTAGGTTGAGGAAGGTTCTTTATTAGTTTATTTATATTTTCAATTGTTAATTTGCAGCAATAATTACTTAGATGAAACATAAAATAGTGCTTAATTTCCGCTTGTTACTCGTACATTACTAGCAATGTAAGTACAAGGAAAAAATATTTTTTTTACAAAAAGGGGTAATGTACTGAGAAACATTCGTCCTTTGTACATTACCATTTACATTGCCAAATGTGTACAAAAAAATAAATTCCTGCTTTAAGCGTAGCCGTATGTACTTAGGTAGATACCTACTTAGTACTTACTTAGGCACTTAGACCACTACGTATAGGTACTGATGTTAAGAATGAGTCAATAACCTTAAATAATTGTATATTATGATTCAGTAGATACAATAATAGTATTTTTTAATTCAATGTAAAACCTACAACTCATCAAATACCCGCAAAAATAGGTATTTTTTTTATCTGTATTTCGTATCACGGATTTAAGATAGGTAATTTATTTTTATGTTCAAAATATATGACATCAAAAGATTTATAAATAGGTACTCTTTTCTTTAATCTCAATATTATATATTTTGTAATCTCATCCTCTTGAACTTTTTTAAATCTCATCTTCTTAATCTACTTTGAATGCGAGGACCGCTGATAATTTAATATTAGTTTAATCCATATGTAATTCTATCTTTTACTACCAACTGTCCATTTCCACTTCAACGCATTTCAACCATCTCTTGATTGTATTCCTGTATTTCTGGTTGTACTACCCTCATATAGGTACTATTTCTTCGCCAATGCTATTTTCATTAGACTATGCCTAAAATTAATTTACATTTTCAATTTGAAGCCTATTTCAGTATTTTGAAACTGGCTAATCAAAACAAAACATACCATATAGGCTACCAATTAAGCGAGCAGTGTGACCAACCTAGCAATTCTGACGGTATCATTCGTCCACAGATGAGCGAGCGAACGCGCCCGTGACTTCCGTTTCCGGCGGCGCGCCTGCGCAGCATCCGAGTCCAACAGACCGGACAGTAAGTACAATGCAAAGCTATTTCAGTAATTAAATTAGATTAGCTACTATTTATCTACTTATATTAATCTATTGTGAGTTAAATTACAGGATATATAATTTTTAATCACCTACCTTTAGTACCTCCTACAATTAAAGTTATCTGTGACCTTTTTATATATACGTGATAAAAATTATACAATATTAATATTAATGTTAAAAAAAATGCACGGTAGAGTTAAACGCTTGACATACAAAGAAAAAGTACTAAGATGTTTCATTAACATATTATGTCTAAAAAAATTACTACGGAACCCTAAAAACGGTAAAGTTTTATTTTATATTTACAAATATGTAGAAAGATGGTACTTTCTACATATACTTACCGAATACCCTATACGATACCAATGTCAGTATGCAAACATATAATTCTAACTCACACTGTTACCTATAAGAAATAAAACGCTAAAAAAAGAATAAAGCCAACCCACAAACAACAAAAATAGCCTTTAGATTTCACATTTTTGGCCGACATCAACAAAAATACATTATATGACAGAAATAATTCCAACTCGTAATCAGCGACACGGAAATAAACGCGACTTACGAAATTGGAAAAGTTGGCTTTTTCCGAACACTTGGAAGTTGTGAAGATTTAACTCGTTAATAAAATGTTTTGTAATTCATTACTTGCTCGTAAACAAACACACACCGAGGTGCTTTAATATTTCTTATATTTTAACGTAGGACGTTTAATAGGTGGCCGGCACTTAAGATGTGCTTGCTTTATGCTTTTACCAATACTCATTTTAAAATTACTTTTATAAATGACTATGACCTAGGTACTGGCAAGCAAAGCGTACGACACTAACCCAAGTTTGTCAGACGACCTAACCAAGGTCGCTGGAAAACAACTAAAAAATTCGCTGGAAGACGCTGGATACAGGTGATTTAGATCGGTTATTTTGAAAATCCTTAAGAAAGGCCTATGTCCAGCCGTGAACATCGCATTATGCTGAAATGAATGACTGAACGAATAATTTACGATTAGGTATTATTAAGTTGGTTTTATAAACATTTTAAAAATCAATTTCACCGCTAGAATAAAAAAGTTTGGTCCATTTGTACTTTGTTTTAGGTACTTATGTATACGGTTTTTTGTTTACCGTTTACATTTTTTTATTATACCTTCAACTTTGTTTGATAAATTTTTTCTACAAAATATACATAAGAACAGGTCAAAAATTAATAACCGGAAAAGTGCGGGTCTGTCTCGCGCACGAAGGGTTACCATTATCTATATAAAAAACACGTATTTTGTACGGGAGCGCCCCAATTTTTATTTTATTTTAAATTATTATTTTTTTTTAAAGTAAATATACAACTAAATATTCTTTAAATATTTCAAGCGTATGCCTGTTACCGTTATTGATATCGGGCAAAAAACAGCGAAAAAATTAGCGTTTGTTGCATGGGACTTATATTTTATTTATTTTGTTTTTAGTATTTGTTATTATAGTGGCAACAGAAATACACCACTTGTGAATATTGTAAATTTTTTGCTGTCTAGCTATTACGGTTCATGAGATACAGCCTAGTGAACGAACGGACAGTCAGACAGACGGAAAGCGGAGTCTTAGTAGGGTCCCGTTTTTTCCCTTTGGTTACGGAACCCTAAAAAAGTAAAACCACATAATAATAATTAATCATACCAAGATGAAACAAACTTGTACAAAGCCAGACTTATCCCAGGAAAGGGACCTCTCCAGTCAACCAAAAAACTTTGTAAGGAGATCTAGGTAGATTTTATTTTTTTATTTTTATTACATACTCGTACATATATGTACAACAAAATATGTAGATATGTATCAAAGACTGATATCCAAAAGTAAAACTCTGCCGAAGAAAACTTACCTTTGCATCGTAACAAATTCAGTTCAGGCTAGTTTGCCATTGCGTAATGAGGACACCTAAAGATGCAGTTGCATTTACGTCAGAGCTGCGTCAACTGCAAGCGTCACCGTGACAGGAGCTCCCATTAGCCCGTCGAGGATGGCCGAGGCAGGCATCCGGACACAAAATGAAGAGGTGCAGGAAGAATACTAATGATATTAAAAATATCATCATCATCATCAGGTCTTTTTGTCTCCACTGCAGGAGCACGATCCTCTCTGTACTTCCATAGCCATACTTAGCCAGAGCAGCCAGAGGATTTGGCGTAGACTCTCCTCGCTGGCCAGACGGAAATTATAAAAAATACTACTATTAAAAGCAAATCGCACTTAAAGCAAAATATTATTTTATTGCAATACAAAAGTCATGGACGCATGGGTCACACGACTTATACGTTCTTTCCTATTTTTTTTTTTTTTATGAGCCTGTAGTGTCCCATTGTTGGGCAAAGGCCTCCCCTCTAGTCTTCCACAAACTTCTATCAGTGGCGATGGTTTGCCAGTTCTTTTCATGGGCCCTTAGTTCGTCTGACCACCGTGTTCGAGGGCGGCCTCTTTTTCGTCGCCAGCCTGCAGGGACCCAATCTGTTGTTATTTTAGCCCATCTATCCGGATGCATTCTGCTCACATGACCAGCCCATTCCCACTTGAGCTCGGCTGCTTTCCGCCCCACATCTTTTATTTTGGTCTTGGAGCGAATGGTGGTATTGTGTATACGATCTGTCAGTTTGATGCCCAGTATACTTCGCTCCATAGACCGCTGGCAAACCCCGAGCTTGGACTTTTGTGATAAGGTCAAAGACCAGGTCTGCGCTCCATAAGTTAAGACGGGCAGGATACACATATCGACTAATTTACGCTTCAATGTTAAGGGGAGATCTCCCTTCATGATGTCGCCCATAGACCAGAAGCTTTTCCATGCATTTTGAATCCTTCTTTCCTATAAGTAAGGTTAATATAAATGTTTATGCGAAAGCGCATCGCACTGACATCATGTTAGCAAAAATCGGAATCATTAATCAACGGGGCTCTATAAGCGCAAAACTACGGTTCTCTTCTTTTTCTGTTAGCCGTAATTTAAAATATCATCGTATACATTTAAATTCGTAAGTTCGTATTATCCAATCTTTCAACACTACACAATTGATCCTGTCTATTCTCACATCCCGAGTAAAACTAACTACACAAGGTTATCGAAGACTGTAAAAGTGGAGAAGAAACGTCACAGCTAGAGATGCAATGTAAATGTGCTAAATAATCAAACTGATTGGGCTAGCCTCAATCTCAAAGTAAGTTAAAATTAAGATTATAAACTGACATATCTATTATAATCTAACTTTACTAAGTCAAGCTATTTGTGATCCGTTACTTCAATATATGTAATAGTCCCATAAAAGTTTCCCTAAATGTTGTTGGTGTGTCGAAATGACATATTTAAGAGAGAAATAAAAACTTTATTCAGCTAATAAAAATTAGCGAAAATAAGAAAAAAATCTTTACTAGACTTATATCTAAAGTATGCCGAAAAAGCCGCCAGGTCAGCTTTGTGCTGCGGTGTGGGAATACACAGTGCAATGTTAAAGCTAGTTTATCATGTTAGATGGTTTCTAAATAATAACTTGATAATCATTAAAATAATATAATTTTATGAGGTGTCATTTCTACATTCTCAACACTTTGTACATCCGGTGGATTAAAACAATGTTGTTCGCAAATTAATGTTCCAGTTATGGTTTTATGCGAAACGTTGCGACAGGACGATTGTTGGTTACGTGATTTGATAGGCAGATTTTATTTTACATGAATGATGACATTGATGACTGACGACGGATAAATTACAGTTTTTTACCTCTGACGAGGTGGGATGTTCCTACTACTGGTGAACGCAAATACGAGTAGAATATCAAGAAACATTGCGATAGCTTGTCTTGTATGTATTTTGGCATGTTTTTTGGTTCTAATTTTGAGACCACGACCTAGGTATTAAGGGTTTTGGTAACTTTTTAATATAATAAAGTTCCCATGCATATAAAACATTTATTATATAACATAGTACCTCAGCGTTTCAAGTTTACCTAGGTCTATTGATTTGGACCTAGGTCTGTCGAGACATCAAATATCCGTAATAGTGGAGTCAGTATGTGCATTAAATGTATGGGAACCACTATTTTTCGGATTAAAGAGTGAGCCTTGGCACACTTGTTCCTTAGGTAGACTGGTGTGGAAAACGCCCGGGAGGCAGCGGGTAACACCCCGCTGGGGGGCAGGGGGAGGGGGTGAAGATTTCTTACTCCGCGCGCGCTGTGACTCGTCATAACTGCTAACTTAAAGCTACTAGGGCAAGTTTGTTATTGTTTCTAGCTAAATAAAAGATGATCGATTGATTTCTGAAACAAAAAAAGAGCATTTCCATACAAAAAAAAAATAGCATTCAAAAATAAAAAAATAAAAGTCTAATTTTTTTTTCTTAGTGACCATAAATTTTAAATGTGAACCAGTATCTGCTTTAAAAAAATATATTTCAAAAGGCGCATTCATACAGATTTAAAAAAAATTAGTTTTGTTGAATAATAAAATAATGAATTTGTTTAAAAAAATATTTATCTCGGCGCGGCAGAGACGTATATTTTTGGAATCTGTATGAATGCGCCTTTTGAAATATATTTTTTTAAAGCAGATAGAGACGATACTAAACTTGCCCTAGTAGCTTTAAGTTAGCAGTTATGACGAGTCACAGTGCGCGCGGAGTAAGAAAACTTCACCCCTCCCCCTACCCTCCAGCGGGGTGTTACCCGCTGCCTCCCGGGCGTTTTCCACACCAGTCTACCTAAGGAAAAAGTGTGCCAAGGCTCACTCTTTAATCCGAAAAATATTGGTGTTGGCGTATAACTCCCCAACTATAAAGATGCTGGGTTGATTCAGATATGTTTAATAATTCAAAATTGGTACGTAAGTAATACACAAACTTAGAGGCGACTTAGGCAATACATGCTAAATAAAGCTTATAAACATCAATGAGACCTCTCCAATCCGTCTGGCCAGCGAGTAGAGTGTAGGCCGTGTCCTCTGGCTGCTCTGGCCAAGTAAGGCTCTGGTAGTACAGAGAGGGTCGTGCTCCTGCAGTGGAGACAGAAAGACCTGATGATGATGTAATACACAAAACCGTTTCAAGGTTTCAAGGTAGAGAAATAATGACTTAAAAACACAGGATCTAACAAAATATACTAAAACTATTTCAAGAGTGAATTCAGTACATAATATTTAACAACTTTCGAAGAACATCGAGGTTGTTTAGAAAGCCCAAATTTATTTTACGTATATATCGTTTTTCGACATGTTCTTTTGGGGAGCAGTGTTCAGTATCATTGGCTGAATACATAGTTTCAGTATATTTTGACAGAAGTTTAAAATAGATTCTATTGAAATTAATAACTTTTTATTTATTTAACGCTGGTTGAACACTAGCTTCAAAGAGAAACACGCCCGCCTGTGCACGCTTCTGTTGCTCTGTTGGCCGGCCGCGTTCAGCAATGGCTAGCTCATAAGGTCACATAGTAATGTATCTAGCTGACCGCTGGTGGCTCGCGCCGCATCCTGCGAGATGAGACTTCCTGCGCCTGCGCGGTTGCACGCGCTGTTGAGCGCGACCGAGTGGTACACTGGGGCATCACGGCACCAATGGCATTATAAAATAATTCATATTTCAATCGCAATCGTCCTTTGCTTGCTTACGGAACTATGCCGAAAAAAATAGGTTCTAAAAAGTTAAATAAAACCAGTGAAGACCAAAAGAGATTTCTTTGGTACAGGATTAGGAGAGCCAACTCAAACTAGAAATGAGATAAAGCCAGGGAAAGGATTGACATGTAAAGCTGTAGGTAACGAACACTTTGATCATATCTAACAAACTTGATGTGTTTACCTATTTATACATATTCAGATAAACAGTTACTAATGTAAATACGATAATGTAAATAATACTACGCGGGTAAAGCTGTATTACGACTTTTAAAGTACATTTTTATGATAAACTAGCTGTGCCCGCGGGCTTCGCTCCCCATGAGAATTTCGGGACAAATAGTACCCTATGTCCTTCCCCGTGTCTCAAACTATATCCATACCAAATTTCATCCAAATCGTGCGTGAAGAGGTAACAAACAAACAAATATACAAACTCACTTTCGCATTTATAACATTAGTAGGATAAGTATAGGCTAATCTTACAATCAAATAAGTTATACTGTTATTTATGCTTTCCTGGTGATGATATAATTGCAACAAAAATTCTATTAGTATTTTTTTCAAATCATTTTCAAAATATGTATGTCCATTTTGGCCAAACGTCCCCACATGCGCACGCGGTGTAATATTACCCCGGTGGCCGGACATTGCGCGTTCACCGCGTAATCTCACTCACTGTATCGTATCTATTAATTTTACTTCCATTAACATTAACAATCTTTTACATACCTACTCGGACGATGCACAAGGTTAAAATAAGAAAATATCAGATTTTTTATCGCGGAAATGTATGAGGTTTGTCAAACCAAGGCAACGCCGCGGATAGCAACTAATTTCTAATAAGTTTAATCCCTATGTGTGAGATTCCTTTTTAACCGAATTCCAAAAAGGAGAAGGTTATCAACTCGTCGCGATCTTTTTTTTTTATGTATGTTCACCGATTATTCGAAATTGAACCAATTTAGTTTTTTTTTTGTTTGATGCTCGTATCCCATGCTGGTCTGGGAGAAATAAAAAAACTTAGAATGTACCAGCTGCTTCTTTTCCCACGCAGATCGTAAAAGCCGATCGAGGGAATAGGCAAAAATGCAAATCATGTTAACAGGCGATGCGGCTAGCAACCCATCACTGTATTGCTTTTCCATCTTCTCGCCCACCATGACGCTAAAAGTGGCTTTTGGGTCTTGCGGCCCTGGGCTCTGCATAGAACCGCAAGACCCAAAATGTTCTGTCTGCCCCATTAGGGATAAAGACGTAATAGTATGTATGTATGTATGATGCTCGTAAGGTGGTCCCATAGAAATTTTATCAAAATCGGTTGAGAAGTTTGACAGAGCATTTTGGATCTTGCGGCTCTAAGCAGAAATAGCCCGGGGCCGCAAGATTCAAAGGCTACTTTTAGCATAGTTGTGGGCTAGAAGGTCGAATAAAGAATAGAAATAGTACTGATTCACATATTCACCCATCCCCTCGATCGACTTCTACGATCTGCGCGGGAAAAGAAGCAGCTAGTTGGTACATTAAATTTTTTTCTCGTCTTCCAAACCAACATGTAAGTACATTTTTTTACAATTACGCCAAATTTTCTCTAGCGAATACTAAGTTAAAGTTTAGTTTTAGTTACATTATGGTCAATAAAGATTTAATTAATAAATAAATAAGTTGTATTAAAACTTAACCAAGTGTTGATGTACGTAACACTAAACGTAAAATACCCCGTACAATACGCATTCGTAACAGGAAAACGATACTGAAATAACATAAAACATAACGGTGCTTCTAGATTTGGTTATGTGGAGAAGCACGTCTATTTCGGGCGGCTGCAATTAACTTTGTTTATTGCATTAAACTTTATATCCACTTTCGTGATCCCGTTCATGTCTTTTGCTAGTCTTGATGTGGTGTGAAATAGATGGAAAGTTTTTACAGAATTTAAGCAGGTATTTTATTCTATAGCTTTGTTTGTAACTAGAATTATGTTTTGAACGTACACCCGTTATTGTGAATAGCATTCGTAAAGTAACAAGCAATTATTTAAAAAAAACGACGGGTTGCACTCTGGGAGTGCCGGCATAATATTAACGTTGTGCATTTTTGATATTTTGGAATGGTTAGGGAATAATTTTGCACGAATTGCTTTAATTATCAGTATAAAAGTACTCTCATTTATGTGGTAGAATACAATATTTATTTATTGGGCTATCGTACACAAACATGACATTTTATTAGCACGCTGTAACATAAACACACACGAACATTCGCGCAAGCGCCCTGCGCCGTCTTACGAATTTTCGATCAGGTCACGTGTCCTGACGCGAGTTTTAATTTTTTTACCCATTCCAAAAAAAGTGCACAACGCCGCTAAAGGAGTTTTCACTTCAAAAAATTAAGGGGTACTTAGGTACCCCTTAATTTGCAATGAAAAAGCAATGAAAAAAGGTTAAAGTGCGAACGAATCAAATAAGCCCAAACTTGATGGAGTTGAGTTATTTTATGTTCCTAAGGCCACATTGGACACCTTCCGGCTCCATCATCAGATCAGCTCCATGTCATCATAGTATTGCAATGTCACGCGATGTGCGAAGTGGATGAAATTTAACTTGCACGATTTGATTACAGACGGACAGATAGACAACAGGACAGGTAAAACTAAAAATTAATAATAATAAAAGCTTGTAAAAATGAATACTTACTTCAAAAAATAATTCTGTTATTTTAATTTAAAAAAAATAATTTGTGAATTCTACAGAATTACGATATATTCATACAGATACAAATATATTTCCAAGTCTTTATCCCTGACGGGGTAGACAGAGCCCAGGACCGTAAGACCCAAAGGCCACGCTTAGCGTGATGGTTGGTTAATATGAAAAAATGAGTCAAAATAGTGATTGATTGCTAGCCGCTTTGCCTTCCCTCGATCGGTCTTTTCAATCTGCGCGGAAGGAGAGACAGCTGGTATATTCTAAGTTTTTTTTTTTCATTTTTACTAGACTAGCATGTAAGGAAAATACAAAAGGAAAATTCAATATTTACAAATAATTTCATTTTCCAGAAATGGAGATTTCTTAGTTGATTTTGCTGAATAAAAACGTTATTGTTATTTTTTTAATTAGCTTATTTCTGTGTCCCACAACAGAAAAAATATTTTAGTTTTAAAAAATATGCCAATAACGCCAGTTCTTGAATTCTTTTTAACTTGATGTAACGTGACATAATATTTTTGTAAGAAAATTGGTAAATTGCTTAACAATTGCCTGCCTCTGTACGTGTAAATACGACACTGGTTAGTCGTTTATGTAAATACATTTCGGAGGGAATTCGACACACTATAAAATTATTCAAATGATCTTATTGATGACTATAACTATTTTACTATAATGCCCCTTCGGAAGTGAAGGAAGCCGACGAAAAGATGGGCAAACAAATCAATGAACATCGAATAATATGTGGCAAGATGATTGAGACGTATCAAGTATTTATGTAAATTTTGAAGGCACGCGCTAAACCGTCCCATCTCGTCAATGGATTCCTTTAATTTACACTAGAATGCGACAAATCCAATAGATATGCAAAATCTTACTCACCTGATGATATTCAAATATATCATCGTTTTGTAATAGCGGTCGTTGAACTTCGTATTTTTGTACAGTCGGATTCAATAGCGTTTTGATAATTTTATTATGTATCAAGTGTAAGGTTTTATTTGAAATTTGTAACTTATTGTGTACTTTAACTTTTATCTATACAATTACAATATAGAAACAATACTCGTTTCTATATTGTAAGTATGTTTACAGAAAATACAATTGTACAATTAACAATTTGATACATGGATTTTTATTACCTATTAGTGTGCATGCGTATTGGTGTTCCATAAAATCTTTAATTATAAATGCGTTTGTTTTTAAATACATAACCTAGAGAACCTACTTTGTTTTATACAACGAGCTATTATGTAATTATGTCGATGGTTTCATATTGCTTTTATTAAATATACTTACGAAATATTAAATTAGAAAGTACTATTAAGTCAAAACAAATTTCAGTTTAGACCAAACATTCATCAAATTAAAGACAAAAAATCCTCAATGAACTAAACAGCTTCGACATTATGGACATCAATTTACCACCAAAATAGTATCTAAATAACAAATTCAAAAGTTCATCGACCTTATTAGCAAACACTAGCGTACGCAACTGTACAAAACAGTTCTTTTCAAACACGGCATTGTAAAAAGCTATAGTATTGTATTGTATCTATCGGTGTAAACTGTGTTTAGGCACAAAGTTATTGTGTGGCTCCATTATGATTGTTCAGATCATAAGATGCCTGAAAGGTTTTATTTAGTCATTGTTCGTTAATTAAGTCATCGTTTGAGTGTTTATTAGTTCTGTGGGTCACCGGGCGAGTAGGCGTGGCCGCTGCTGTCCCTTTCGTTCATTATAATATCTTTTGTAATTCGTTTTGATGTCGATCATTCTCTGTAATTACGTGTTTTATATAACGGACTCGCGGTTTTGTGCCGCTTTTGTGTTTTTTTATTGATTGCTATTTTTATACATTCAATTATTGCGATCGGAAATAGATATCCTACTTTTTAAATAGATACTTAGATTAATCGTCAATCTAACGCGCGAATCTGGAACAAACAACATGACTCAGCATAACGTATAGGTACTAAGTGGAGCTTTCTTTACTTTCAATATCGAAACAAACAAGAATATACAAGAAAAATGAATCAATTTTTATAAACCAAGTGTAAAACGTTAAAAAGTAGCCCAACAACAACTGTGCAAGCCATAAACACAACTTTTTAGTCATAAACAAGCGATGTTTATGCTATTTGAAAAGCTAGTGAATGGCTTCGCACCCGAAAACACGTGCACAGATTTCGCAACAGACATACAAATAATAAATTCCAACGCACACCAAATTATTTCTGCCCTGAATAATTTTATACGCATTTTAAAATATCTTTTCACATGGAACGTGGGATTTATGATCGCGGAACCCGTTCGAAGGGTGGTCCGCCCTTTGGGACCGAAGGGAGCCCTGGACCCCTCGCTCCCATTTTCTTATATTTTTTTCTTGACAAACCCCAGCTGGTATACGACATGTTATAAATAAAATCGCGATTTTGACCCGTCTTGTTTGTAAGGGATGTTCGAGTGATCGGCGTGTCTAGGATTTCATGTATTTGTGACATAATAATGCTTATTTTTAGGGTCATAGAGAAGAAATTTGTTTGGCTTGTTGTATTTTGAACGGTAAAAATGATATTGTTGATGTACCACTCGATTCGACACAGGACGTCCTGTCTGTTTTGCAGCAATTATTATTATACCGAACCGGAACCGTTTGAATACGTTATGAGATGTGTTCGCGAACTATTTTATAGACGTGTAATCGATATTCAATTTCTTTATTGTAAAAATTCAATGCTAGGTTCTTAAATAATATGCATGCAATATATATACATTCAGTAGTATTAGACCTTAAAATTTTATGATAAAAAAGTGGTCTTTTATCTTTTATTCTTAAGTCTATGCAAAAAATAATTGATTTTTAAAATATTACTTTTGAAAATCATATCGAGACATTTTATAAAAACTACAAGGCTGATCTGAAACCGCATCCAGCTAGAACGAAAGCACCGTGGGAACAACCCCGCCCCGCGCCCCCACCCCGCCGAGCACCCCTTGCGTGTTGTTAATGAGCGTTCTGCGATGGAATGTTGCTTTTTAATTTGCTTTCAATGAATAAATTAGTATTTTTATTCCATTTGATTTTCGTAAGGGTGCTGTCATTTTAGATTAACATTTTATCTTTAGAGATCTTTGTTTTTAGAGATCAAAATGACATATCATAAGGTATTTGATTTGGCATCGAAGTAAAAAAATAAATAATTTGTAACGAATTTGACCTAAATTTAAAAGAATATTAAGGCTTGACGCTGAGGCATCCTTCCTCTTTTGCTTTTGGCTCAAATTTTAAATGTACTTGTTCCAAAACCTTGTCACTTTTACGCCTCCTTCTTAAGCAGAGTGTAGGTCAAGCACGATATAGCTGGTGGGGCACAAAGGGCATGAGAGCAGGTGCTGCATGATCTGGTCGTAAATAATAGTTAAAGGACGTTTTGCTTTTAAATTAATGCAGAATTTGTAAAATATCTGCAAAAAATTACCAAACTACTAATAGACTTTTTTTGACTAAAACTAAAGTGAGACAAAGACATTATTAGAATGAGTTAACGGGTTACTCACCTACATAGTTAAATACTAATGGACAATTTAAACTAACAAGAATACATAAAGAGCACGAGTAACATCGCACTTAACATAAAATGTACATATTTAAATAAGTAAATATATAGGGACACATTAAACTGATTGAGCTAGCCCCAAAGTAATTTTGAAACTTGTGTTATGGGATACTAACTCAACGATACTATATGTTATAACAAATACTTAGGATAAACATCCAAGACCCAGGACAATTTGAAAAAGGCCATTTTCTATCTTGCCCTGACCGGGGATCGGACTCGAAACCTCTGGGTGTCGAACTAGCATGGTGACCACTACGCCACAGAGTTCGTCCAATGCATAAATTTATAGACGTATCTGGAGCTTTCAAAACATATAACATTAAATAATAAAACACAACAAATATTTCAATAAAACCTACAAATAAACAGCCTACGAAATAACTAATACCTAATCAAAGCGCACTGTTGTAACAAATAATTAAATCTGTCTACAACAACGCGTTGCATCTAGCATAATTCAGTACCAATCAGTGAAGTCATGAAGTGTGAAATCAAATCGACGGACAAAAAACAAATAAAGCGTTACATAAAACCACTCTGGCTGACGCACGTTACAAAATGTCGACGTAACGAAGTAACGGAACGGAGTTGAAACTTCCAATCAACGGACACAACGTTATATAAAGTTCCAAAACGAAAATTCGACAAGATACTCCATTTCCAAAACGTCATTCGCTTCTTTGGTCGGTGATGTTATCTTTTTGTTTCGTGTAATTCATACTTTAAAATGTGACGGACATGATGAGGAAGCAATGGGCGAAAACGCGAATCATTTAGCAAATGGAGATGCGGCTAACAATCCAACACTAATTTTGGTTAAATTTTCCAACTTTTCGCCCACCACCAAGCTAAAAATGGTCTTTGGATCTTGCGGCCCTAGGCTCTGTCTGCTTAGAGCTCGCAGGACCCAAAACAAACAATCAAACCTTTTCTCTTTATGATATATTTTGTAAATAGGTGTAATTAAAATCCAAGAAGCATAAAGGCGCACCGCGCACCAACTTCAACTTGGCAAGCCCAAAATTGTTATTACGAGAACCAACCCTACACGAATTCAACGGTCACTACGTCCCCGTCTCGCTTAAAATTATTGTAATTTAATAACCTCGTCATTCCAGCCCGTCTTGCCCGTCCTGCCATTATCAAGCATTCACTTGCAAAAATAACAATTGATCACTTGCCAGTTTGCGCCCTACTATGCAAATTTTCAAAAATGTTTTGGATCGTAAATCCGTAGAATAGTCGTAGATTGGTATCTTTAACACGTGGACGTTTTTAATTTATACGATGCAGAAGATAATATCGTCTTAATAGCGTGTAGCGGCTTGTTTAACTTGTTGATCGTTTGTAGATGCTCCGATAACGGTTGGTATCTTGAAAGGGTCTGAGCTTTTTTTACGGTGCAAATTAAGGACCTTTTTTGTAGATTTTGTTCTTTTCGCTTTAAATTTCAACAAGTCAATGCCTAATGTAATCTGTTGGTCAACTGGTACAAAAGGCTATCTTAGACTTCCATTTACATTTGGTTTAAAGATTTATGTACTTACGTATATGATACAAACGTTTAAGAAACACAAAAACTAGATTCACACACGCATCCGTGGAAATGTAAACTTCATCTTACAAGCATCAAGTTATAGATTCCAAAAAAGAAATACGTTAAGTAACATCACTACAGGCCACATTATATCACAAATCGAACTAAGTATTTTAATTTTGATGATAAATCAAAAAATGCCGCAATTACCTATGCTATGTGTCAGGTCAAGAAACATCAATGTCCTCCCGCTACCATGTCATGCTTTGGGGAAGATAATAAGATATCATTCATAGGTCATAGAAACATGGAGTTACGTCACAATCACAAAGGCAGATTCCGCAAAAGAAAAGCGTCTAAGGTCCCGTCCAGACCACGATGCACAAAGCTGCGGCCTTGACTTCGTAATAGTGAAAAAGGTTCGTTTACACGGCTGCGACTCTCAATGAATTGTGAGGACACCGCGCCCACACTAACAGGTGTTGCATTGTTATATGCAAATTACACTTTCGCTTTTAACTATTCAATTTTTAGGTCTATTATATTTTTGGCTTAAATCAGGCTTTATATACTGCCGGTATTTCACACGGTGGGATTGCAGGGGAAGCGTCATAGTACGTATAACATAACATTCAAATCTGTCCAAAGAACATCTACTTATAGATCTGTATTTCCACTTGACTGTCCTACACGATTTCAAAAGTCGTATGAAAAAGTCCCGTCTTCATAAAAATGTTTATTGTATAAAAGTATATAAGGTCTAACAAGATATATTGAAACCATTTGAAGGGTGAATTCCTTCCATGATACTGAACAACTTTCCCGAAGGAACATATGTCGAAATATGAAAAACATTTTTTGGCTTTCCATACAAACTCGGATCAGCTGATCGGTCACTTGTATTTCACAAATTACTTTTTATATTTGGATACGTGTTCCTTGGGAAAAGTTGTTCAGTATCACGGACTGAATTTACCCTTAAAATTGTTTCAGTATATTTTGTTAGACCGTATATTACTATTATTTACGTGAGTAATTATAAAACTTGTAAAAAAATTAGAATAATAAAATTCAGATACATTTAAAGACAACTAACTTTAAAAGAATGCCTCCAAAACCAACGCTTCGTCTACAACTTGGCTAGGCTTAAGGATATTTCGATTACATTTTCTTTTGGCAATTCTAAGAGATTACAATAAATTACTTACTGAAATATTTTGCACAACATATATTTCGTAAAATCCGGTCTTTAGTAGACTAACGACTTCCATAAATAAAAATAATAGTCAACAATACAACAGAAACAGTCTGGGAACACAAGTAAACTTGTTTAAACACTATAACAAGTCGTCCATCTTCTGACCAGAGTTTGTCAAACTTGTACTCGTAGCACACCGAACTCTTGGAAGAAATGTCTGAAGATTAGATAAAACAGAATTGGTAAAGGCATCATTTTAGAAAGTGTACAATCGAAAAATATGTAGGTATACCTATAAACCTAGCTACTTACATAATAGTACCTAGATATAACTACAACCTATACCAACCCTACATTGCAACAACATTATATTTATGCTTTGCATTTATATACAACGTGGACGGGATATTCCAGTCAATAAATCGAACCACGGGCTATCTAGATCGCTATAGTATAATGAAATTAAAATAACAGTCAAGAATTAAAAATGTCAACATACCCATACTAATTGCACTTACTTTCGTTTAAAAATGTCGATGTTTTTAGGTTATTGACTGTTATTTTATTATACTACAGTGATCTAGTATAGCCCGTGATTCAATTTATTATGGGTATGTCACTTCCACGTTTAATTTTTTAGGTATAGGTACACACCTATATGTTTTGTTTATTCATCTACATATCTAGGAATAGATGACCAAGATTTCACGACATATAAACGAAACATAATTCTAATGTCACAGTATAAAGGCGAACTCTACTGGGGGTTAGAATATCACACTTTTAGAAACACTTTTCTAAACCAGCTGTGGAGTTACCGGAATCAAGGAATCATGACAAACGGTTAGTTAATGCCTGTTGTCGCTAACTAATGTGTTGTATCGAGTTAAAAGGATTGCATTGGCAACTTGTGTGAATTAAGGGTCAAGTGAATGGGAGTTAGAAAGTGGAAGGTCAGTTGTGTGTGACTTCCTTTGTCGTTTTACAATGGTCAATATGGATGTAAGGTGCTTGATATTATTATGTATGATCATGTGTTCAACTGACTTACTACGGTGGCGCAGTGACCCGAAGTGGATCTTGGCCCTTGATACTAAATGGCGCCATTTCTTGCAGTCTTGTAAGAGTTCCAACCAGTCATCAAGTCCCGAGATACCACAGGTCTTTCTGCACCTCATCGGCCAAATACATAATTTAAGTACACATCTCAAATGTCAATTTACAGACCATTTCATGGAACTCTGCAATTTGCCGTGAATACTCCTTTATTACTTCTCAAAGTACCCGTAACAGAAGAACATGTATGAAAAGATTGATGAAGTTTAGATGAAGCAAAAGAGGTTTGCCAGGATCGTAACAAGTGGAGGTCCATAGTCTCTGCCTTCCCCCGTGGAAAACAGGCATGATATTATGTATGTAGGTATGTATGTACTTCTCAAATCATAAATAGGTACTTATAATTTATCGTCAAGCAAAATCAAGTGCAAATTTTAAGATTAGACTCATTAATCGTCTTTTTATAAAGAGTCTTAGGTTATCTATTGAGAGGAGTAGAGTCTGTGTATTATTCTTATACTATTACTTCCTCATTCATAATTTTAGACATACATATTTTTTAAATAAAGTCATCAACAGTGGATGATTTATATTTCTTTTCGCATTGTGTTTGCTACAAATCCATGCAAATCATGAAAACCGTGGACAAACAGCGTCCTCCAAATGACGTGGGTTTGCTCAGGTGCGCTCCACATAACTGTTTGTCTATGGTGACGACAGCTTGTGGAAATAGAACGACTCGGCGACGTGCTCACGAAGATTTTCCTCATTTACCTTTTTGACCCCCCATAAAGAAGAGGGGTGTTTTAAGTTTGACAGAAGTGTCTGTCTGTCTGTCTGTCTGTGATATTGATGGCGCTCGATCGGAAGGACCGCTTTCAATGCGGTTTTTCTACGTGAAAGCAAAGCTTTTTTTGCGGTGGTTCTTAGTTCTTATGTTCGATGGAAATCTATTCGGTCGTTCAAAATTTATTGGGTGATATTTGTAATTACCTGACATGACTGAATAGATGGCGTTACGCCAAATAAATAATAGATGCATCTATTATTTATAATAGGTAACTGCCATCTATTACTTGTTACTTAACATCTGTTAGATATTATTATGTAGTTAGCCACTTATCACTAGGCGGTGTCTTTGGGGATTTTTTTTAATTTGCCTGGCAAATAGACTTTTTCCTTACTACAATAATTTAAGGGTAGATTCAGTCTATGATACTGAACAACTTTACCCAATAAAAAAAATATTTTATTTTCACTTTAAAAGGATAGGTAATAATAACAAAAGTCTTTATCACGGCTTACGTGCCTTACGTGAAAGCAATGATCTCGAGAAAATTTGGTCACCCATCCAATTGCAGTTTGGTTTCCGGCACAGTAGAATAGAGCCACTCGAAATCCTCCCGTAGATGTCGTAGAAGGTAACTTAGGAGACAAAAAGACCTGATGATGATAATAATGATAAATCCAATAGCAGACCACGCCCGGGGTTTAACAAGCACTAGTAATACGTACTCCGACCGAGCCAACCAGCTCCTCAGATTTACTGATTTTATTAGCACCAAATATGAAAAATACGTATCAAATATCAAGTTACTAAACGCCTATTCAAAAAACATGAAATAGTATCAAAAATAATGTAAAAATCGGGAGAAATCGTTATAACAGAAACACAGGCGGAACATTGCAGCGTCATTGTTCTACGTATCAGAACAAATTTCACTAACGTCAATTAATATTAATAGACACTTTGGCCAAAATTCCGCCGCGTAAAAACCGCAGAGCGACGACTCGATGTCTGTTTTGTTTTTATTTATTTTTTAATCAGGGTTCAGTCCGAAAGCCGTGGGTTCCTTGAGGAGAACACACTGTTTATTTGTAGCTTATTACAGTTATAAAACGGGTATTACGACACAACTTGACCAGTAAACGTCTTATTTCTAAAGATTACATAAAAAAAATTAATAAATAATCTAATATTTCTGAGGTAATGACTCTACTCACGTAGTGTAGTCGGCAAAGGCCTAGTTATGTCATCTTACGTTACTTTTAAATAATATTATATTATCCTGAATTGTATTTAAGGAATTTTTAATTTTAAAATTAAACTGCCTCCGTGGTGCAGTAGTTAGAGCGTTCGTACCCGGAGGTTGCGGGTTCGATTCCCGGCGGGGGCAACAACTTTGTGTTGTTGTCCTTGTTTGGTTAGGACATTGTAGGCTGATCACCTAATTGTCTGATACGTAAGATGATTCGTGCTTCGGAGGGCACGTTAAGTCGTCGGTCCCGGTCACTGTCTTTGACATTGTCGTTACCTAAAACCATGTCAGAGGCCTTTAAGGCGGTTGAAAAATTCTGACACTAGTGTTAGTCACTAACACACACTATAAGAAGAAGAAGAAGATTTAAAGAAAACAGTATGCCTGAATTGTAGGTATTAAAAATATAGGAATTGTTACTAACCAAATTGACAAAGCAATAAGTACAGAAAAATTACAAAATATTCAACGTAAAGAGACAGTTGAGTAAATAGCAAATTGAAAAAGGAATTATTTACGCTTATTAAAGAAAGTTTTCCAGTAGATTGTATTACCGCTTATATCTTAAAGTACTTAAGTAATCAACGCGCGTCATAGCTATTTTTGGATCTCTACAAATTCTAAAATTTCGTAAACATTGTGTTTTGACTTTTTCGAAACCAAAATAAGCCAATTACATAACGGCAAATGTTATTTTTCATCGGTAAACTCGGCAAAACCATCAATTTGTAAGTTTATACTGAAGTAGTATTCAAAGATAAGGAAGTAGTCTACTTCTTTATCTTTGAATTAAATAGAAAATAAACGTTATAGTAGGATGGCTACCTATGCACTTCAGAAGTTCAACAGTCAATCTTTCTTAGGTACAGTCAACATTCACTAATCAAATGATATACTAAAACGCATCTAATTCACATAAGAAAATGAGTGTTTCTTTACAAATATACTTGATTTAAGGTAGATTATTCTTTATTTATTAATTTTTTATTTTATTCATTCGGATGACCAACAGCTATACTTACAATATACACAATAGTAAACAAAAAGCCAATAACAGGTCTTTACAAATAGAAACATAGTACAATTATGAGTTTACGGGAACGCCAAAAACGCTAAGTTAAGTACTTAGATAATTCTACTAATACAAGTATACAGAACCCTTACTAAATCCCTTACATTAATACTGGTAAGTTTAAAAATATCGTCCGATGAGACCTCAGCCGCGGCGCGCTCGTCGAATCCTCGAAATAAATTAAAAAATGCTCACTCATCATCAATCAAACGGGGTCGATTCCATCAATATAATTTACTTTTTGTAGTTTTTAACAGAAAGCGCCCTCCGTGACTCGCAACTTGAGGGCCGCTTGCGCCAGGTACGACGCTAGCCTCCTTGTATTAACATTTGTAATTTTCTTTCGTAGATTAAAACGTGCAATTACATAATTGCTGTTTCATTTCGATTTAAATACGATGTGGAATAATAAATATGAAAAAGTATTTCAATTTGACAGTCCTTGGCTACGGCTAATGCAGATGTTATATTGACTAGGTGGTCGGGATATAAAGGCACTTATAAATACGTAACTAGACTTTATTTTATGTAAGTACTTACTTATACAACGTGGTAGGGATATACCCGTAATAAATCAAACAACAGGCTTATACTAGATCACTTTAGTATAATGAAACTGAAATACCAGTCAAAGCCAAAAAAAATCCGGGCAATTTGTATGGGAATGTCGAATATATTTTTTTGTTTTTTGACTGTTATTTTATTATCATTTTAACTGATCTAGTTTAGCCTGTAGTTCGTTCAACAAGTACTAAACTGTTTCCTTCTTTACATGTTCAGATACATTATTTTATAGATCTTTGGTAATTATAAATTAGGTAGCTCGACATATCCCGTCTTATTGTAAAACGCAAACTATCTTTGTTACTAGGTTTAACTATTATCCGACCAAATTAAGTTGACATCTAGTAATATACCTCTATATCATCTAAAAATGTCTACTTGATTTGAATGGATAATAGTTTAAACCTAGTAACAAAGTTAGTCTGCGTTTTATAATAAGACAGATCATCTTTTTTCTCATCATGCTCAACATTGTATTAATTGGCTTCTTGTCCTTAAGGAAGGGTATCGATTTAATTAGACATAATTATATTCGAATACTTGGCACGTTTTGAATTAATGACTGGATGTTTTTGATGAATCTGCTCGGACGAGTTATTTTTATCGTCATCCCAAAATCAGATGTGTATTGATAACATCTCAAATATTGTTTGAACGATTTAATGGACTTTTAATAGCAAAAATGTAAAAACAACTTTTCTGTAAACTACCAATTGAGAATAAACAAATATTATAAAGTATTATTATACAATTAAGAATAAATAAATACGGACAAACCACATAGATTAAGCTAGCCCCAAAGTAAGTACGAGACTTGTGATATAGAATACTAACTCAATGATACTATATTTTTTAACAAATACATATAGATATACATCCAAGGCCCAGGTCAATCTGAAAAAGATGTTTTTTCCATCTTGACCAGGGTTTGAACCCGGAACCTCCGGTGTGACAGTCTGCGGCATGATGACCATAGACCACAAAGGTCATCGAAATTATCATGATTATTAAAGATTCGAGAATAAGTATATATAACGATAACAACATATTTTATTATAAATTATTTATTATGGATCTATAGGGAAAACAGAATCATTTTATCGCTTCTTTGGTCATCCTCTAGGCCTCAGAAAGATTTTTATTGATAATGTTGACTGGTATCGTGCGTTCAGGTGGCCTGTTCGTCTTGCCTTTGTGACTTACAGAACTTGACAATTTTCAGCTTATTGTGGATCATGGACGAGGTTATCGACTAAGAGGGGGACGTATTCAACCCTACATTTTGCTTGAAAGTTTAGTAAAGCCAGGATTGGGCGAGTCAACCTATACATTTTGGCACTTCTTGATAAGGAAGGACTATCGAATGTGCTACGTACTTAAGTCTATTAAGTGTTTTTACACAGAGCGACTGCCATCTGATCTCCGCAACCCAAAGGGTAGAACCAATCCTGGGATGATTTGAGCAAACGCTAGATGACGTTCAGGACCCACAGTTTATACGCGCCTTCCGAAACACGGAATCATCTTACTTTTTCGGATAATCAAGTGATTCCAGCATGCAATATCCTAACCAGACTGGAAGTCACTTTTTACGAAGTATGCTTCCCAGTCAAGTGGGATTCGAACCCACGAACTCCGGATCACAAGACGAACGCCTTAACCTCTGGACCACGGAGACAGTCAGTTAGAACAGCATACACAATCTAGATCAAACCATGAGGCATTTATCGTGGTGCGACCTTATCTGTGCTGTTTTACAAACAGGCTTCGCCTGACGTATTCCTCTTTGGAAATGCAGTATTAGCCGAGATGTTTGTGCCGAGTCCTTTGATCGCTTCCTATGTCACCCACACGCAGAGATGTAGAGGCCATTTTCTAGGCCGAAAACCTTTACCAAATATTCAGGGTAAAACGCTCAGAAAAGGCTGTTGTGTCCTGTAAACATGAGTACCGTTGCTGACACGTAATTCAAGCCCTGACGGGCGCTCTGCAATGGTGACATGTCGAAACGGTTTCGGCCGTGGCTCAGTAATCGGTTTTCTCCAATAAACGCCGATTAGACGCGCCGGCGTCAGCTCGCCACAACCGCATACAATGAAGTACGAAAATGTTTCATTTTAAACCTTTATTTTTGTTCTCGTTCGTAATTTTTTTATTTGTTGCAAGAATCATATGTTTAATCACTTTCTTTTTATACTTTCTTTACGTAGGTCACTTTTTCGTAATATGTCATGTCATGTTTATCGTAAGGCTAAATAATTACTTTTATGCAAGTTCAAGCCAGATTTACAATATGTTCCATACCAAAAATATTTTTGACGATTTATTTACTGTAGATATATAACGTCTAACAAAATATACTGAAACTATTTTAAGGGTAAATTCAGTCCGTGATACTAAAAAACTTTCCTCAATTAACGTAATGTCGAAATATGGAAAAAAAATTTGTCTCTCCATACAAACTCGGATCATCGACATAAATAGGATGTCAAAAATTATTTTTTATATTTCGATACATGTTCCTTGGTGAAGTTGTTCAGTATCGTGGGCTGAATTCACCCTTAAAATAGTTTCAGTTTTTTAGAACTTTTTTTAATATTTTTGCGACATGAGAAAGAATTATTTTAAATGACTTGAAATGTTATACTTTTAATCCTCATGACTTTCAAAAAAGGATGTTTTAATGTACCTCTGCACTTCACCTCCGTAATACCTTTAGTTTTTAAACCAAAGGTATTACGTTTTTTAATCATTATCTTTTTTGCATCCAAAAACCCGTCGTTGTATCTGTAGTACCTGCTTAGTATGTGAAAGCAACGTATTAAAAGCAACTACTACTATGGGTAAAACTCCAGAAACACCGCCGTCGCCGCCTGTACGTGCTACGGTCGTGACCAGACGGCGATTTCAATTATTATCGAAAAGTCGTTTCCCGCGCGCGCACCGCACCACTTTTAATCATATCATAGGTACTTTTGTAATCATTTTATTTTTGCTATTCAAATATTACACAATTCATCTGTTTTTACCTTGTTTTACTATTTAAACATTACATATTGAGATCACTAAATTATCTAAGTATATGAAGAACATTTAAGATGAGATTTATCGCTCTATTTAAATAACCAATGTATAATTAATTTAATGAAAAAAGACATGAAAAAGCGAATTTAAAACTAAACTTTAAAATAAATCTAATTAACTTATTTAAATCTCTCTGCTCTCTATCTGCTCTGATCGTGTGCGTCTCTGACCATACAGTGACACCGACAGAGACTAGGACTTTTTTTTTAAACTGATGAAGGTCTACCTTTTGACGTATACTGTGCAAATGCTTATTATCTAAATTGCTACTTCCATAAAATATTGCCAAGTGGCAGAATTTTAAATTTGAATAACTTCGATTCGTAGCAATAATCTAAAATAACTAGCCTCTCCACCTTGCCGCAAATTAACAACACATTGTTTACATACGTGTACTAAAATATAAGATTATTTCTACTTTGCACCTCATCGTGAGCTAAAAAACACAACATTCCATCTGTCTTCGCTAAGCCTCCCAAAACGATAAATAAACACTAGTCGATATCTCGTGTGGAGAACGCTCGATAACGACTATTGCTGCATCATTCGACATGTACTTACGTACACCGAATAGCCCGTTTCGATCGCTTAATCTTAGCGCTCTTACAGACGATCGACAGAATGCTCACGATACCTGTCGGCGACCTATGTCGCACAACGTCGCCCGACGGTCGCCGACTGTCTGTACACGTTTAAACAAATGTAACAGAATTATATTTTTTTTTAAGTTACCAGGTCATAACAGACATTGTTTAAACTTTTTTTTAAATTTCCAATACACTTGATTCTTTTTTTATTTTATTTGAAGGGTTGCGATTTAAGTTGAGACACACACGTTCCTACGTGTGCCATATGGGAAAATTAATTTATTTTAGAGATTCGTGGCCGAAAGAGAGAGGAGTTAGTATCGAATGTTTGCAAACGTAAATAATCTCAACAGAAACTCGTTTAAAACGCTCATCGTCTAAATCGTACGTCAACATAATAGGAAGTGGTCTGAAGATCGATTAATCTAGTCTAAAAATGAGGTGATCTAAAGAAATATTTCTTCAAATTGTCGGTGGCGGATATGTAGAATCGATCGATTGAAGAATAGGTGTGATGTCGATCGAGGTGCACGGATAGTCGAGGCGGCCCGAGGCGCGAGGCGCGAGACGCGAGGTGACGGCGCGGCTCAAAGCTTCGACATGCGTCCAGCGCGGCTCATAATTAAGAACGGTGACTGTTGAAAAATGGCTGCCGCCCCTGGCCGCCCGTGAATAATCGGTGTAATTACAATTCGGAATAATTTCCAGTCATAGCGATGCTATCGGAGGTGTCGAGTGCTCGTTATACGCACGCAGGGAAATGTGGCCAGAAATCGCAATTGCTTCATTATGTCCGCTTTGATTAGTTGGCGTTTTTCACATTATTTTCTCTTTGTTTGCCGCTGGAAATAACGCATACGTAATGAACTGCCGTCTTACCTCCTACTCGTAATAGCAGAACATTATTTTAATGTTCTTAAATTTGGGTAGGTATACCTATCTTTAACATACGACAAAATAGGGGAGTGTCAAAGTTTGACGCTAATGTTTGTCAGTGGCATCGTAGCGCTCGAACGGATCCACCAATTTTGATGTGGTTTTTTACGTAAAATCAAGGTCCCTGGCGGGTGGATCTTAGCTATGTTTACATATGACACTACATATTGAAAGTTGTGATTTTTTCATTTTCCTAGCTATAATAAACTAAACAAATCACACTGATTGAGGTAGTCACAAAGTAAGTTCGAATACATCTATAGATAAACATCCAAGACCTGACAAGAATCTGTATAACTTTTTGAGTAAACCTCCACAAGGCGAGAACGGGGGAGATGTCCATTCCAAGTAAGGGGGATGGGGGGGGGGGGACGCATATTGCGCGGGACCTTGGGAGATTCCGTTCTGTATGCTCATATTAATTCTGTGATACAACCCAAACATTTGTAACTGCAAAGTCGCCGAAGGTCACACAGATATCATAGGTACTATTTATCTTCTCAGGTAAGAGACACAAGGTTAATTACGACCATCCTACTCTTTGCACTGTCAGCCGCGGGCGGAATATCCAAACTCGGGAATTCAATCACAAATCTATTTTGAAATAAGCAATTACTTTAGCGATATTATTATGTTTGCGAATATAATAGCTTCCAGTTAAAAAAAAATTTAATACATTTATCACATAGTATAAAATTATATGATTTTAGATTAGTCAATCCCTTATTACTGATGCTAACTGCGTTTTACTTAAGTTAAATTCAGACACATGTATTATTGGTATTTATAGACCGCCGGGTATTTCAAACCCAAGCGATTTCATTGATTCTTTGGACATTCTTCTCCGTAAACTATCCTGGTGCAAAAATATCTTTATCTGTGGAGATATAAATATTGATATAGCCCCCAACAACAACGATACTCATTCCGATGCGTACCTTAACATGCTGGCAAGTCACGGCCTACTTCCTGGTTTTACAATCCCCACTCATGGTAAAACCTGCCTGGATCACATAATACTTAAGACAAAAGCGCAAGCCACTTGTCTTGTATTTGATACGTCTATCACTGACCATGATAGTGTAGCCCTTAGTGTAACACTTTCCCTTAACTGGAATGAATCGCTCTTGACTAAACACCAGATTAACTTCCCAGGTTTAGACCAATCCATGTTAGACATCCCTATTGACGCTATCATTGAATGTACTGATGTAAACA
The DNA here is from genome assembly GCA_963555685.1 of Acrobasis consociella. Classification (NCBI taxonomy): domain Eukaryota; kingdom Metazoa; phylum Arthropoda; class Insecta; order Lepidoptera; family Pyralidae; genus Acrobasis; species Acrobasis consociella. The sequence continues at coordinate 6,904,648 of OY743106.1, forward strand.
CTGCTACAGATCTTCTTTTGAAACATGTAACTAAAGCAATTGATGATAATTCTACAAAATCTAAAATTCCTAAACGGAAACGGACTAATAAACCATGGATAACTAAAGGACTGTTGCGGTGTATGAAAAACAGAGATAATCTATACAAGAAAGTTAAAAAAAATCCTGAAAATGAAACTATCAAAACAACCTATAAGAGATACAGAAATTTTTGTAACGTTTTACTTAAAAAGATCAAAAGAGCCTACGAAAAACAAGAGATTGAAAAGGCCAAGGGCAATAAGAAGAAACTATGGGACGTAATAAAGTCCATCAGTGGCAACAACAAAACAATTGACCACTCTGCTTGCCTGGTCAACCCCGTAGATGCGGAACGGAGCATTGAAGAGGTGAACAAATTCTTTTCAAACATTGGGAAAAACTTGGCGGCCAAAAATCCTCATACGTGCTTAAGAGGAAAACAGCGTAAATCATTTTGTCATCATCGATCATCTCGGACAAGTTCATTTGTTATTCTTCCCACTGATGAGGATGAGGTATTTCAACTTATAATGGGGCTAAAAGAAAATTGTGCCGTGGGTGTTGATAGAATATCTGCAAAAATTTTAAAACGATATATTAACCTACTAACGCCCATCCTAACCTACATTTGTAACCTCGCAATCTCAACCGGCATATTTCCTACAGCCCTTAAAACTGCCATTATTAGACCTATACACAAGAGCGGTCCCAGAGACTGTGTCAATAACTATAGACCAATTTCCATTCTTCCAACCATCTCTAAGATTCTGGAAAGGATAATCAACAAGCGATTAGTTGCTTACCTTGAATCACAAAATATTATTTCACCGGCTCAGTTTGGATTTAGAATAGGTAAATCAACCGACGACGCTGTACACGAACTTGTTGATTCAATAATTACCTCACTAGATAAACAAAAGAAATGTTTAACTCTTTTCCTTGACTTAGCTAAGGCATTCGACACAGTATCAATCCCAATTTTAATTAAGAAGCTAGAGGAAATAGGTGTTCGTGGCTTACCTCTAAAATTGCTAAAAAGTTATCTCAACGACAGAACCCAAAGAGTCAGAATCGGAGAAAGAACTAGTAAGGCGCAAATTGTAAGCTTTGGGGTGCCGCAGGGAAGTATTCTCGGGCCAACGTTGTTCCTAATCTATATTAATGATCTCTGTCAGCTGCAGTTACAACATGGAAAAATTTTCTCATTCGCTGATGATACAGCCCTATTTTTCAGCGGGAACAATTGGAATGATGTATTTGACTCTGCTCAGAAGGGATTTGATTTAGTGAATGAATGGCTTTACCAAAACATACTAACTTTAAATGTAGCCAAGACGAAGTACATGACTTTTGCGTTCAGATCCGATCTACTTCCCAACCCCTCCTATTCAATTACTGCCCATACTTGTGGTCTCCTTTGGCCATCCTGCTCTTGTCTAGCCCTCGAAAGAGTAGATAGTATAAAATATTTAGGAGTCTTGATCGACCAGACTCTCAGCTTTAAGGATCATACATCACTACTTAAAAATAGGATACGCAAACTAATTTACATATTTAGAAACCTCAAACACGCTGCTGACCGGGGGGTAACCAGAATGGTTTACTTCGCCTTGGCGCACTCGCTCATTGTTTACTGTATTTCTTCTTGGGGTGGAGCGGCTAAGAGTCATCTATTGCAAGTCGAGAGAGCACAAAGAGCCTTGTTGAAAGTTGGCGCGGGACTTCCAATGCGATTTCCATCGGAAGACTTGTATAAATTATGGGATGTCCTTACCATTAGAAAAACATTTGTTCTTCAAACAGTACTAAGACAGCACTCCTATCTTATATATGACCCGGAACTCAATAAAAATAAACGAAGAAAGGGTACTGTATGCAAAACACTTTCTCTTAGAACTGCCACATCGAAGCACTTCTTCTGTTTTCTCGGCCCTTACGTTTATAATGAACTCAACCACAAACTCAGCATTTACAAACTACCAAAATTTACATGTAAAACCGTTGTATCAGAATATCTCGAAAAACTAGATTACCACGAGATTGAGAACTTACTAAAACCTCCTGAATAAATAATACCGTCGTAATTAACTTTTCTTCTGCATTCTCCCTTTCACATATCTTGTTGAATCCTCTACATGGCGAATTGGCTACTTGCATCCAATAAAAATTACTGCCTTTTACACACACATAATCACACATCCCACAATTTTTTACATAAACACATGACACACGCATACAAACACTTACTAATACACTTTGTGATGGTTCTGTATACATTTAAAACAAAAAAAAAACAATGATGGTATAATTATAATTATATATAAAATTCCTTTCCCTAATTCTAAATCGTTTCTTTTAGTTTTAAAGTATAAATTATAATTATTAATGTAACTGTGTACTTAGTCGGTATTGTTGGTATCCTATACAATCTATCCGCAGGGGGTCCTGGTGACCTGTGTCACAGGTTTTCTCACGAAACCTACTTCAGGCATCAGTCCTTCATAACGATAGGTTCTACGGGGAACTAACTCCAGTCTAGTTTTAGAGTTATACCAAAGCAAAATTGTTCTCTGTACGCCTCTATGAAGGAAAAATAAAGATTTTTTATTATTATATTATTTATTTAATCCGATCTGAATATTTTGGGGTCTATATGAAAGTACGTCACCAAGCTATCGATACATGTATGTTGTTAATGATTTAAGACATTCAAATAATCAATTAGTACGAAGCAGCTCGTTGGGTCAGCATGAGTACGCATCACTTGTGCTGTCGCAACTTGAGCGACGCCGAGCGTGGTCTGCACTTGGATGGGTGACCGCAAGTTAGCATAAAATGTCTTAAGTCCTCCGTCTTTCGGAAGACACGTTAAGCCGCTCGTTCCGGGTGTCATAATTGTATGGCAGCCGTCAAGTCAGGTCAGATGTCTTTAGGCAGCTTGTAAAAACTGACATCAGAGTTGGTCACATACACACGAAAAACAAACAAACAGTACGGTCCATGTCGTAGTCGCACAAGCGTCCGTCACACAACTATATTAGACACCCAAAAATGACATGTTCATCCTGGAATCTTATTCTTTGTATTTATTTAAAATGAAAACTTCCTAATAATATATCCTCCATACAAGACAAGTTAATCCTTTCTCTTAATTAAAATAGCGGCCACGGAGTGGAGGCGTGTCGGTTGCGCCACCGAACGTGGGTAGATTTAATTAGCTGTAAATACTTTTTTCGCGGTTGCATCACCGTGCGCCGGCCTCTACGGCGTCTCTAGGAGAGGCTTTACAAGGTACGACCTTCAGTCTTGAAAGTCCCTTAATAAACTGAGAGTTGGGATTTTTAACGAGTTGTAATGGATTTCACCAACATACTACCTCCGATGTCTGTGCCATCACTCAAGGCTAATGATATTACATCTTCTAAGATGTCCCTAAAGTTCCATAATAAACTGAGAATTGGGATTTTTAACGACTTGTAATGGATTTCACCAACAAACAACCTCCGATATCTGTACCGTCAAGGTTAATGTTATCACATCTTCTGGGATGGCCCTCATGCTCTGTTTCCTGCTGCAAGTGTTTGCTGCTGTGGCGACCTCTACCCAAAAACAATGAATGAAGCGACGCCCTAGTTCACAGGAAACATACGAGATGGTGCCAGCAGTATGCTACATCTCGATCTCAGAATTCTGGTTGCAACGAACTATATATACAACCTCCGACGATACACAGTTTGAGCCGTGGTTCTTTAGGCGCAACACCATCCCCGGCGGGAAGAACTTCCCTTTGTAGCATCGAGCATATCACTTCGCTCCCGCTACTTAACGATAAACAAGATTTCTTTGAGCCTTCTAATAGCGGGTTTCAAGCGTCGTGCCTAAAAATCTTATAATAAATTAATGTGAGTTTGCACACAACTATACCTACATGTTTTTAAGACTGTCCGTGGACCTTGGCACAGCAAATAATTAGAGTATTTGTTAGAAGTATTTACAAATACGTACTTCTGGAACGTAGTTCCTTATCGCGCGTTACGAAAGGGGGCTAGACGGAAAAAATTAAGACCAAAAGTTGTGACGACACTTTTTGCTATAGTTGTCGTGCGCGTGTTTCTCTGTCTCTCTCTCTCTCTCTCTCTCATAGAAAGCAAGCCAGTTATTTTCGTTTCGTCTTGCTATTTCGCATTGAACAGTGTGGTGTCGCGACGATTATTCTTTATTGTATACAGGTTTTTTGTACATAATAAATAATAAAATATTATTATAACTCAAATAAAAAAATATATATTACAATTCCTTCACTAATTAATAGAAAGGAACTTTGTTCCATTCGGGTGTCCCTTGACACCTCTCAAGTTTTTTTCTTCTTCTTTATCGACAGCGATAGGCCAATATGAAGAAGAAGAAGGGGTATTTAAATTACCTAGTGTAAATTGTTTATTATTACTGAACGTAAGTACATGGCTGACTAGAGACCCAGACTTACTTACATTTTATAAGTAGTTATGTTATAACACCTGTTCCAACATTCTCTGGATACTGTAATTATTGGTGAAAACCGTTGTATTTAGTTTTACAATACATAAAATTAAATAGATTTCTGGTTAATTCTGGTCTATTTAGAGAGGTCGCGTTGTCAAAGAAAATTTTAAAGTCATATAGGTGGGTATAGTTGCAAGTTCAAATTACCTGATAGAATAAGAATAGTTCATACTATAAGGAAAACAGGTAAAAGTGATAGGTAGACTCTAATTTGGTAAATTAATTTAATAATTAACACAAAAGATCGTAGTCGAATCGTCAATTGTGAGCTGCCTTCCAAAATAAATCGTACAGTACGAGATAATTACTTACTTTTTACATAGTAAGTAACACATTTGACCTTCGGCGAGTAAGTTAATGACCCTATCGAGTAAATGTTAACTCTAATGGACAGAGTTCAAGCACTTTTGTACCCCACAATATGTACACAAATTATTAAAGTAATATAAACTTTATAGTGATATTGTGTTATGACTTGTGCCTGAGTCGTAATTCGTGACTAGATTTTTAAGTAAACTGATACAAAATTGTCTGCATGACAGCTTTCTGTGGTGACGACACTATAGATCAGTCTAGAATCGACCTAGACAAGTCTTTTACTAACCCCCGACATAAAGAGGGGTGTTTTACGTTTGATGCCAACGTCTGTCTGTCTGTGACATCGTAGCTCTCGAATGGATGGACCGATTTAAATGCAGTTTTTTTATTCTGAAAGCAAGTTATTTTGCGGTAGTTCTTAGCTATGTTTGATGAAAATCAGTTTAGCCATTCAAAAGATTTCTGGGGTGAACGCTTGAAAGCCTCGTGTTTTTTAATTTGCCTGGTAAATAATCTTGAAGGGAATTTATTTAGACAACCTCCGTATGGGTTACACGCTAGTCCTCCACTCCCGAGGATTTTGGTTCGAACAAAAGCCAGAGCTATTTGGATAATGGCTTTTTAAACTATCCCGGTCTGGTCTTAGATGTTTATACTGAGACTAACAAAATATACTGAAACTATTTTAAGGGTAAATTCAGTCCACGCAACTAAACAACTTTCTCTAAGAAATAAGTATCGAAATATGAGAAATAATTTTTGCCCTCTCAAACAAGTTGACCGATCAGCTGATTCGAGTTTATATGGAAAGCAAAAATAATATTTTATATATGTCAATAGAGGTTCCTTGGGAAAAGTTGTACAGTATCATATACTGAATTTAACCTAATAGTTTCAGTACATTTTGTCAAAATTATGTTTTAAAATAATTAGTAGGTTAGGAATCAATAGGTATAAAAGTTTAAAACTTACCATGACGCTAGCTCAATCTGTATGATTTATCGCTATGTATTACTTATTTCGAGCTAATTGACACTACAGTATAGGTCAGCCATAACGTAACCGGCAACATCGAATCTCTTGTTTGGGCTAAAATACTTAGTTATCTTTCTTATTTGCAGCATCTTATAACACGATTTTCTTTATTTACAGATCATCTCTCACAAACCCAGAGTACCTAAACGACTACTGGAGAGTCAGCCAAAGGGTCGCAGGAATCGGAGCAGACTCAAGTGGTGTTTAGTAACTTGAAGAATGTAAACAACAGCTTTTGGGGGCAGGAAGCCTAAAATCCAGTGGACAATTTCACAAAGCCCAGAAGAAACGTAGCTGTAGCACAAAATAAATATAAGTATAATGTACAGTCAACAATGGAATCTCCTAAGGTCAGTGCAATATGCGTTCCCGTTCCCGTTCCCCGTTCCTGCACCTCTCCCCCGTTCTTGCCTTGTCGAGGTGGCCAGGTGCTCGCAGCCGACCACTCAACACCCTCCACAAGGCGAAAACAGCGAAGAGTTGTGAGGACGGGGAACGAAGACGAAATTCCGTTCTATATGTAATACTTATATTCATAATGTAGCTTTAAGATGATAATATTTCACACAAAACCATATCTAGCTATAACTTATATTGAAAAGGAAAGCACGAAGACAAGAGAGCGATAGTTGAATTATACAGAAAAAGGTGAGTTATTTTTACTAAACAATTTCGTACAGAATCGATGTCTTCTTATTAGATCATAATTCAGGGTATAGTTTTTTCTTAGTTTCTGTACCTCTAGAAACAAATGAGGATACTTCAAGAATGTCATTAGTCAGGTTGATCATCAGGAACCATGATGAATAACCCAGCTAATCGTAGCAGTCGTCGACAGTTCCAACTTTATCATTATTTATTCTGGCTAGTTATACTTCTCATAATCGGCGCTATTAGTTTTTGTACCTTGGACTTACTTCAACTAGAAGGGACATACTTGCTACGTAAGTACAGTGGTCCAGCTAGATAGTTGGGCCGGCCCTCTAGCTATATCTTGAATTTTCTCCTAAACTCAAAATAATATTACATGAAAATGTATATTTAAAAAGACCGTATTAAAATATTTCTGACTATATATTTTCATGATAATATTATTTTGAGTTTAAGAGGAGATTCAAGATATAAATATAGAGCCGGCCTAGGTATTTCGTTGGCCGACTGTAGTACCCCACGTATGAACCTGAGTAAAACCGTGCTAAATAGTTATTATGTTATTGTTGCTGTAGGAACTCACTACTTTGGGACTAGTTTAATCTGTGTGATGTCCCTATATATTTATTAGTTATAAAACTATATTTTTCAAACTGTCCTGGGTCTTGGATGTTTATCTATATATTTATTAGTTATAAAATATCGTTGAACTAGTATCCCATAACACTTGTTTCGAACTTACTTTGGGGCTAGCTCAATCAGTGTAATTTGTCCATATGTATTTATTATTATTATATTGTAGGTAGGTGATTCCACATACACATTGTAGAGTTTCGCAGTTTTATAAACATCAAACTAATTTTCTATTAAATTTGTATAAAATTATCTTTTCCGGGTACATTTTATAAGTTGGTCGCCTATAACTTTTTAATTTGTGAACCCTACTAAGCTCTGATAATTTTTTTCACGTGTCCACATACATACATTGACTCTAACAAAAATTTATTAAAGTTAGATCAACTCTTTAGAATATAAATTTCATTATGTAAAATGGTAAAATGCAAGTAAACAATTTTGAAAACCATATTAATTTTATGTTAAAATTATTTTCAATATTATAAAAAAATATTTTCAATAATTTTGTTAGATATGTCAGAACTATATTTATTACAACAAAGGCAAAACAATAATATATTAGTGCATTTACAAAAATTGCCACTTCCACATCTATAGGTTTGTGTTCACGAAAATCAGGTAGCGCCGGACCGTGCGTGTTATTAAGATGGTAATTTCAAATGGGCCCTTGTTTTAATTGAGTTATGGATAATGTTACGGCTTTTAAAAAAGGCTATATTTTATGAGAACATTACGGGATCATGGCGCACATATATTATTTTTAGTTATGTTGATGCGTAGTTTTGTAGGACCAATTTTTTTAATGCTTGCTACCAGAGACTAGTTTCAATGATACTCTGCATATTCGAAGAGACCAATAATTTAGCAAAACATGTAATTAAGGGGACACCAACATTATCCCCAGACAATCATAACTCAACCACGTCTCTGCTTATTAATATTTCAGATTGCACGTCACGTTAGACAATACGTTCTCACGAGTAATACACGTGAATTTTGGACGTATGTGTAATAATATAATGATATTCTGTCTCATTGTGTTGTGTACGTGAAAGTCCTTCCCACAAACTTGGAATAATTTTGAAAAAGAGAACGCATAATTTTGTATGTAAACGGGTCTTAACACTTACCTTATATTTATTTGTTGAGCTTGGTAAAATGACATCCAAGGTTAAACGCAGTATAGATTAACCATTTTGGGTTCGTTATGCCCCTAGGTAATGCTCTGCTTGTGGCCTTTTTACTCCCCACAAAAAAGAGGTGTATTACATTATAAGTTTGACGCTAATCAGTCTGTCGGTCTGTCTGTCTATCTGTTTGTGGCATCAACTTCCTTGCGGTGTTTCTTAGCTACGTTCGATGAAAGTCGATTCAGCCGTTTAAAAGTTATTGTTTGGGGGTTAACGCTTGAAAGTCGGGGTCTTAAGTTTACCTGGCAAGTAAAAGATGACACTACAGATATCAATTCCGCTTAGCATAGATTGGAACACGTATATAATATAGTTCCGCCACTCATCACTAGATGGTGTCGTCGGGTTTTTTTTTTAATTTGGGGCCACATAAACTTGTTCCTCTACCAGCTTAGAGTAGGTTATATGATGGATGCTGCCATCACAACACCCATTAAGCTAGATGTATACTACAAACACCAGTACTATGTTATGACATTATGACAAGCAGAGGGATAAATATGTAAAAGTGATGATGTTTTCAAACCATGTAAGGTTGTGGTACAACCACTTACAAACAAGTTGGCTGTATGCGTGTTTGCGTTCTTTTATTTATTTAAGAATAGATATTTTTTTTATGTGGCCATTACGGCACAAGCTTGATTTGTTTAATAGATATTTTTGGTCAGAGGTCACGGTATGTGTGTCTAATTATGTAAAAAAATAAAGAGAGCACATTTAAAAAAATTCTCAGACACCTCGTTATTTTTTACATCTATTTACTATCTACTCGTATTTGTTTAGTTGCTTATAATTTATGCAGTAATATGATAAATATATTTATTTACAAGTTCACTGACACTATTACATTTGCATTTTCTTTCATAGCACTACGCAAATGTATGCACAATTGCATATTTCACTTTAAATCCCAATAGAAATCGAGTGTAATTGTTTTATTTAAATAGAAACTTAAAAAAATGTATACTTTTTTTTCATCCGTTTTCTTATTCAGAATGGCAACTACGTTTGGAAAATCTGCCCCCCCCCCCCCCTCCCCTTTTTTTAAATAGAACAACATTTTGCAATTTGCGAACTTATCGTATACATCGGATAGTAAGGTAAAAAAGTAGTAGGTAAGGTAAAGCGTAAACAAAAAAATTCAACTTCATACGAGTTTATTTCATACAAGGTAAGCCAAGTGTAAAACTCAAAGACCAGGTTTGACAAGACGATGGAACCTATACCTTTTTAAAAAAAACTGTTCTAAAACGCAATACACGACAAACAAGCCAAAACAAGCACCAACCGGGCAATAAAATTCGAGTGCACTTTATTAATAAGTCAAAAATGAAATATTGGCCGATAGGCGAGCACGACGAGTGGTGGCGCGCGGCTGTGCTTCCGAAAACCATCACAGACGAACCACGGTGCAAACAAAAAGGCTTTCGCTGCTGGGACACTTCCGATTGCATTGCCAACGCTGAAAAATTACTGGCCACCCCGCCAGTGCAGTTAATACATTACAGACCCCCTTCGCTTCTTTGTCGTGTTCTTTTTACATGAGTTCTTGTTTTGCTGCAGGTAAAACCCGTTAGTTCCTATTTGTATCGTTGCGGTTGCATGCATACGATTGCAATGTTAGTAAGGACTAATGAGGTACTTAAATGATTGATTTTATTTTAATTTATTTTAACAAAATACAAGATCTTTATTTGAACAAAACAAGAGCTGTACCTGACTCATATCGTAATGGCTGTCCTAAATTAAATCTACGAAAACAAAAAACAAATGTTGATGGAGATGAAAATGTGAATTTAGAAAGATTTTAATAAAGTCTTTTTCAATTATATATTTTCTGGTTAATAATATTTTCAGTTTAAGAGAAATTGAAGATATAGGTAGAGGGTCTGGTCAGGTATTTCTTTGGCTGACTGTACGTACATTTGAAAAAAGTACATAACATTAATTTTAGAAATGTGAGGATAAAGCAACACACTAGTTTAATTAGATCAACTAATACCAATCATAATCGTAAATCGTAAGGTTAGACAGGCAGGACCTCCCAATCACCTACGAATTAGATAATTTTTTTTTGTGTTTCGGTGAATTCTCCATCTCCATGAAGCCATATAACCAGGCAGGTTCTGAAAATACATGTCAAAGGACATCGAAACAGAAGGAGACCAAAGGAACGTTGGATGGAATGTGTAAATGAGGTTTTGAGTAGGAAGGGGGTAACGGACGGGTTGACAGAAGAAAGAACAAAGTGGAAGGAACCCACATGCTGTACCACACATACATAGTGGGACAAGGATAAGGCAGAAGAAGAAGAAGATTCTTCCATGAACATATTAAACTTGCTGATTACGCAGCACATCGAATTGTGACTAAAATAAATCAACTAAATTCCATTTACCTGTTTGTACCGTACAAAGTTATGAAGCGTAACGACATTAAATCGTGACAGGGCAGCGCACTTTATGGATGATGATAACCGACAGAAAAGAGCAATTTTTCAATGTACACATTGACCGTCAACGGATGGCAAAAAATCCTAATGACTGCACACCACAAATCTTGTCCCCCAAAATGGATGCACTAATTTTTTTACATAATCACCGCATCACCTTAGGAACGTCCTTCAAACTTCTCAGAATTTATGACTCACGTGAAAAAAGTCTACAATTACAAAATTACGACTTTGTTGAAATGTTATTCGGGGAAGTGCACCGCACTTTCTTTTGTTTCTATGTGATCCTGGGGCCTGGGGCGAGGCGAATTGGCTCGGCGACGCTGTTTGTTTTCACGGGACACATATTTTGACAATTCGACGACGTAATTCCAAAACGACAAAAACTCAAGCGGTTACATTGTATAAATCTCGCATGTTTTCGCTAAGGCAATAAATAAAAATCAAATTGAACATAACGAACTTGTAATAAGTAGGTTTATAATTGCGGCCTGCTAACGTGCAATATTATATCGAGTAGGTACATTGTAACACATGTGTAAACACTGGGGACTAATGTCCACGTTAAACATTTAACAGTCGGTCATAACAACGGTTTTTAATGTCCCCCAATTACAGTCTTCACTTGGTTAACGATTTCGCTGAGCATTAACTATTTCGATTTTATGTTTGAGTCCGACGCGAAATTCTTCACCGAGCTCGCTTTTTCTTATTTTACATATTAAATGCTATTTATGGAGCCAATATTTTAAATTATTGATTTTGATTGAGAACTGATTTAAATTATACTACCGGTTAGAATAGTCTCAGTTATTTTGCAGTCATGAACTCATATTGTGATAAAGAAGGCTTTACAATATAATACTCTAAAGATAGATAAATACTATGGTTTATTAAAATTAAATAGAATAAAAATAGAACTTATAGTAATTAAATACATACAAGACATGATGCAATCAAATAGAAATTTCAATATTATTATAAATTAATTATCAGTTAAGTACCTAGTGTTATCAAAGTAAGTTGAATTAGGTTTTACAGGTAATTTAAAATTTAAAAAGCTTTAATGTATCCATCTTTCTCATACTGTCTTTAAAAAACATGAAAGGTTTTGTAAGATTTCAAAATTCTATATTAAGTATCTATAAAAAAGTCGTGTCGTAGCGTGATGTAATCTATTGATTGTTGTAATAGGTACGATTTTGATGACCTACCATATACAATAAGGGTGTTTCTAACAAGTCAAATCAAATACTTTTTTCTAAATTTCAAAACAAACATTTTCTATGGGATTTCTATGAAATAAAGACTTAAGACGTCATAGTTTTTTGGAGTCAAATAGCGCTGTTAGTATCATTTTTCCGCAATAAAAATTTAAAAAAAATCACGTTGAAAATGGATATGACCAATGACAAGTAACATTATTTTATGACGTTTTATTTTATTAACAGTATCAAATAATTAATTTTTGACCCAGGAAACTGCATTATTTTTATCAATATTTGGTTACACCGCGTAGTATACCAGTGGTACTGCAATTCTACCTAGTATTTTTTTGTGTTATTCCTATTTATTTCCAATATCACAGACAACAGTAATTAAAAAGATCGTTCAATGATACCTCGTTTCTACCTTTTGTTTCGCTTTGGTGACTTACGAATTTTATTATCTATGGCTTAAAATGATATATGGCCGCTCTTAACTGGAGAATCATAAAATATTTTCTGTTTGTGAAATATTTCTGAAGCAATAAAGCAATAATTCACTACGGGACTACGGGGAAGATGGCCAGCTTTATTTGCCGTCATAAACGGTCTGTTTATGATGTACTTTTTTGCGACTGTGGGTGCGCTTCGGTCGGTGCGAGTGCGCACATAAAGTTCTCCGGCCTCGACCATTACGGAGATTGAGAAAGGCTAGTCTAAGAACTCAAGATTTACGTTGCCCGACGTTTTAAAATTCAATTACGGTCATTTTTGCAGTTTTAGATTCATATAATTCGTGGCTTTTTCTGTGAAAAATCAAATTTTAAGTTGAAATTACTTAGGTAGATATATTAAGTGCATTCTGAGAAAAAACAATATGCACAGATTGTAAAAGCCTGTCTAAAGGGAAACCTAGAAGACTGTCTATTCCGTATGAGATAAAAAATGACAGATCTGTATCTAAAGTATTGTCAAAAGAATAAGAAAAAACCTAGGGATACCTGTATAAGTATTTTAGAAATAGGTTTGCTAGGACAACCTTATCACTGAACTATTTCTTCTTTCAGCTTCGTATACCTACTGCACTCTTTCGCCTTTCAAACTTTCCTTTGTCCCTTCAAACTGTCTGTCCCACTCCCACAGATCTATATGAAATACCATGAGATAGGTGTAATTCGTTTATAAATGTGACTGATTGCTATAAATTTTGTATAAACATACAAATGATGGTTCTTCTGTGATATTGTTTTTCACAAATATTATAGATGCGTAATTCACCTGCCTGCAATACTATACGTACCTTAATACATCTCGAACATCGATCAGTATGATTTCTACATCAGATCATCCGTGACTCACAAAGGTTTAAACATCAAACAATAACTTATCAGTCAGATTAAACGCTAGATGAAAATGAGTAAGATCATTCGTCCTCGTCAATCGTCGGCATTTCACACTCGTCTCGTGTGAAACTTTGGAAGTGCCGACGGGGGGCTCCATTAGTCAACGTGATTAGTTCTCGAAGCGCTAATGTTTCAATGAGATGAAAAATCGCCGAGAACAGTGACAAATGTGGCTTGCGCGCGCGCACCTGACTCCCCCCTCAAACGCGCCGCCATCACTCTCGCGTTAGGTTCTGTAGATGAAGAGATTTATATTTATTAATGTTATGAATACCATGGCTTCGTTGGCTGAGAGGACAGAGTTTTTTGCTTAAACGGAGACTTATTTTGACTACATTTCGCCTTTCATTTTTTGTTTTATTTTATCATCAGTTCTTACTATCTACCGAAAAAAATAATTTGTTTAACAGGCAGACAATAGACTAAGGTCCAACCAGGCAGGAAAGGACACATTTTTTTTGCAAATATTACTAACTTTTTTCTAAATAAGAAAGTCAACCGTATAAACTATATTTAATTCAGATTTGACAAAAAGAAAAAAAAAATGCCAGTCATTATTAACATCAAACATCGCAAACGCACATGTATGTTTTAGATCCATTTTGTATGTTGGTAGATTCCCTGCGAGTATGTAGTTTATACCAAAAATTGCAACCTTGATAACCTTGTGCTACTACAACCATGGTGCTCGAAAAACTACAAAATTCTGGCTTGTTTTTAAAGTACTATTAGGAAGCGTTTTTCAGAAATATTTTATCTTTACTTTCGTCAAGCAACACAGCGGACCTTGGCCTCTAAAGCATTACTGCTGAGGATGCAACCGGGAAAATATTCTCGGATGATGATGACTTTTGTCAAGCAAACTAATTTTACTAAAGCCAATAGGATGGCTGAAAATCTTATTGCTAAAAATGGTCTTAAACATAAAATAGTATTCGAGGTAACACAGAACTAAAAAGCCTTCCAATTAATATCCCCGCTCCGCCGACCCCATAGCTACCCTGGCTATTGATAAATGACTCAGCTTACGTATTCCAAGTCAAGGGTTAAACTTGGCTACGATCTCCGGGATCTTTTTCACGGAGCGCATTTTTAACCCGTCGAGCCGTCGATATTATGTGTCACTTTACTATGATTTTGATTGCCAGGGCCTTTGACGTCCACCGCTGGAAGATTTACTACTGCAGTGATAGCCACTGGAGTTATTGCTATTGCTGTACTGTGTATTTTAATACAGCACCCGTTCTAAGAAGATGAAAGCATTATGGTAGGATTACAGCAAAGTGTAAGTAAGCTGAGAGATTATATTGAAAATTTTGCATTGGATAGCATCAGTAGCGTGCGTTTTGTATAGACAGATAGAATGTGTCTGCCCTATGCCACCTTAATATAATGTCGGATACCTACCAGCGAGAAATTATTGTTTCTCGATATGCAGCCATTCTCGTTACTTAGTTAAGGCTAGTGCATTTGCTTGATCTATAAATATGCTTTATAGATTAAGTAAATAAACCTAACGGCCCTGGGCTCTGTCTACCCCGTCAGGGATATAGACGTGAAAATGTATCTGTATC
This sequence comes from Acrobasis consociella, assembly GCA_963555685.1. Classification (NCBI taxonomy): domain Eukaryota; kingdom Metazoa; phylum Arthropoda; class Insecta; order Lepidoptera; family Pyralidae; genus Acrobasis; species Acrobasis consociella. The sequence goes on from OY743106.1 coordinate 6,919,675, forward strand.
TGTATATGCTTTATTCGATTTACTATGTTTAAAAACATCGCGACATTAGTTAAGTACCTAATATACTTATACAATATTACTACCACTGATTGTGATTACAGGTATGTGATATACCAATTACTAAACAAATACGATAAAGACGTGATAGCATGTATGTATGTAAACAAATACGAGAAGGAAGTTTGGCAATTACCTATAGCCTGCCTTAATAATATTGTGTTACGAGTACATAATGACAGAAGGTAAAGTATCAAACAAATTACTTTAGTACCTAAATAGTATTGCTAGTTATACAGTTTAGTAAAGAGCTCATGATTTCAATATATATATTGAGGAACACAAATAGTTACAAATAGACTTTTTTTTAATTATTTCAAAAAGGAGGAGATTATCAATCCGAATGTTCATAAGTTGGTTCTCAGATTACTCAACTAGACCAATTAGGAAAATCCTTTTTTGTTTGAGAGGACATGCTTGTCAGGTGGTCCCATAGTAATTTTGTGAAAATCGATTTGTTCAGTGTTTAACCATACCTACAAACTTTAAACTGACATAGGCAGGATAGGATTGTACCGATAACAAAGATGGTACGAACTATCCACCTATTTCGACATGAAATTCACTAAAAACTAAATCCGCGAAATGCCTCTAATAAAAATCCCCAGTGAATAATGTCAGAGTAGAAAATGACGAAGGATGGTGCAAGTCACTCAGTAGGTACTGGGACCAGGCGCAGGTATGCCAATGAGCCGCCGCGTCGTAAATCAAAACATTCGTGTTGTGATTAATCGAAACCGACCGCTTAGTGCGGGAGCTAGCTTTGAATTTTAAGCACAAGAGGCAAAAACAGGCCAAGTGCGTGTCGAGGCACGCGCAGTATAGAGTTCCGTAAATACGAATGTCGGCTAATAGTCCACGAGACTATATACGTCAAAAAAGCTTTTAAATTTGTAAACCCAATTTAGCTCTGATAGTTTTCGTTTAAACTTCGTTGTATGTACTACAGCCATGGTTTTTTCCACATGTCCATTTACAATCGTTTAGTAGATAGAAGGGGGGGACACTTGACTCTAACGAAAATTTTGAGCTATAAAACCAAATATTTCAGAAACGGTTCCTTATTTACTACAGTACCGTAATAAAAATTATCCAAAATTCCATACTAAACTACGAGAGAAGAGACTATGAGGGCTTTACTAAATCCTGTCAATAAGCAGAATAGGCGGCAACTATTGCCAATGTAGAAGAAGACGAAACAACTTTCAAACGATTTGAATATGTATTTTTTGACGACTGCCTTACGCCTTGTGAATGCAGTTTTTGCACAAGTGGTGCTTAATCGATAAGTGGTTCTATGCATATCCTAAGCCCTTAAAAATATTAAAAATATTCTAACATATACTGGAAACCAAACCGCGCAAACCAAGATCTCTACAGAATGATGTCAATAAAAATACCGAGAGATATGCAAGTCACTTAGTATCTGTGTTAGTATCAGTATCAGGCTAAAGGTATACCAAGTATTTTGTGTACTTCGTTCTGTACTTTATTTTAGTGTTGTTAGTAAGAATGTAGTCCTACAAGTACTATATGCAAGGACTAATAAAAATCAGCGCTGTGGTTCCTACACCGCAACATAGAGCTGAGCTGGTCGCCTTTTCGGCAATCTATAGACATAAATAAATATATACGGACAAATCACACAGATTGAACTAGCCCCAAAAAAGGTTAGGTAGGACTTGTGTTACATATATAGATAAACATCTAAGACTTAGGTCAATCTGAAAAAGATTATTTTCAATCTTGACCTGACCGGGGATCGAACTCAGGACCTCTGGTGTGACAAACTGGCGTGATGACCACTAGACTACAGAAGTCGTCAAAACAACCATTATGGATAAAATAGTCTAGTCTATACATAAGTTTAAATTTTAACTTTTGCCGAATAAAGATTTTCTTTCTTTCAAATTTAACACTAGCTCTTGTACTAGGTCGGGTACGCTCGGAAAATATCGTTTGAAGTTAGATTTGTGGTGTCTGTCAATAGTGTTTAATGCTGGTGGTGGAGTTATTCCAGGACCAGTAACTGAATCCGGTCTTTTTAAGTTGGCATTGGCAGATTCATGAGACAAGTGGCCGAACTCCGGCAAATTGCTAAAATAGTTTAACTAGATATTAAATTAACTAATAATGTCTTCTACATGTTTATGTTATTATAAATATGTACAAAATGCCGTGTGGTTTCCAGCAGAGTAGAATAGGGCCACTCCAAGTCCAGCTTTCAGGAAGGATGCCGCGCCCCGCGCCGCGCTTGGCTGTGTTTACATAAGCTCCGTAATAATTAATTCCTTTTAAATGATAAAAGTACGTTTTGTGTAATGAAACTTTTAACAGGACTAAGACAATTTTATAGTGCATTGAACTATACTAAAACTTAACAACTTAAATAATAATACATCGGTGTAATCATAAAAACATTTTTGAAAAAGTCGTTGGTTTGAAGTGTGCAGTGCAGTGATTATGTGTCGGATCGCTAGCAATCAGCTATGACTCAGCTGTGCGCTGATACGAACTCTTCCGAGTGATGACGAACTATTCCGATAGCCAACGTTCACCCTAGCGCTAAAGAAATTCAGTCATCGTCGCAAGTGATTAGTGGTCTAGTGGCGGGATTTGCACTCCCGAAGTTACGGACAAGGGTTCAAATCTGGACATAGATAGTTCTATTTTTCTTATTAGATTTATTTTTATTTTTTAACACGGAACATTCTTCACATAAATGACTAATTATCATACATGACGTCACATTTTTTACTTATTAATTATTATTTTTTCAATCAAAAACAATACAATGGAAGATAAAAGAGAAAAAAGATCCTGCCGAAAAGCAAACGTAACATGCAATAGATGTAAAAGTACGAGACAAGAGAGAGATACGATTTTATGCGCATGCTGCTCTAAACGATATGACTTTGATTGTTGGGGCTTGTCAGAAAAGCTATATAGATTAATGTCTTTAGAAAAGAAGAACACACTAATGTGTAAAGTATGTTTGTCAAAGCAGAAAAAATCTAAGAATCCAAATACTCCATCTACAAGTAACGAAAGCCCAAACCCTGCTTGTACAAAAGTTCAAATCCAAGAAGAAATAGACACTCCATCATCGTCACGCCTTTCTCAACCATCTTCTCCATACAGTTATTCAGATAACATCTTATTAAACCTAAACGAGGATCAAACAATTCTCCAAATGACTGAAGAAATTCTTTCAAAAAGTGAAGACTGTATCTCGCCCAATGCAAAAGCTCAACAGGAAGTCGAAGAGCTAAAGCAAATAATTGCAACACTCTCTTCCAGCCTTGAGAGTACTCAAAATGAACTTGAAAGCAGTATTCTTGAAAATAATAAACTTCGAAGACAAATAAGTAAAATGAATAAGGAAAACCAGCTGTTGAAAAACGTGTGTTTGTCTCCCCCATCAACGAGAAAATCTAAGAAGAAAAGAAGTTTTGATACTTCGGATTGTCTGGCTTCGATTTCAACCCCTCGTGAATCCCAAAATCCTAAACGGTTGAGATGCGACTCACCAAATACCGAAGAACAAAATTGCCAAGTAACGGAGATAAAGCAAACAGCTTACCCAATGGACATACTGGACTCTACAGAAAATCATAAAATGGATTCTATGCATACTAAAAAAGATAAATTATGTATTTTAAGTAGCAACAGAAGATTAAAGATATTGAACAAAATAAAAAATACGGATATCCCAAACAACTTTGATTACTGTCATTATGTTATTCCTGGTGGTGGGATCCATCAGTTGCTACAAAATATAGAACAAAAAACTAGAGGCTACACAAAGAAAGATTTTGTTGTTATTTTAATTGGAGATGCTGACTTCGATGCTTCAAGAAACTATTTGGATATGATCACCTATATCCGCGCTCAATTAAAAAACATTGAACACACGAATGTTATACTGTGCTCTCCCACCTATATATGTGGAGCAGTTTTGCATAATGCCAGGGTAGAGGCATTTAATATGCTACTTAATTTGGATACTAGTAATCAACATTACGCAGAATACATTGATTCCAATTATAATCTAAAATTAGATATGTTCTCACCGTACACCGGCAAACTTAGCGGAAGGGGTGTAGAATCAATAATCAATGATTTTTATAAACGCATAAAAATAATCTACAAACAACAGCTACATGACAGTGTACCTCTTATTGGAGATGAAAGCGTCTGTGAGACAGTCATCAGCTCGCCAATACCAGCTACGACTTCTACTGCCCATGCTGCTCCTGAAACCACCGCTCCAAAGAAGACTCTTTTTCGCTGATTTTACCATATTTTGTCAAAATATCTGTAGTTTGATGAAAAAGCAATACCTGTTGGAGGCATATTTAGAAGATGTCCCTAACATTGACGCATTTTGTATTTCCGAAACATGGCTCACTAAAAATAATGTAGATCTTATAAACGTGAGTGGATTTCGAATGGTGTCCTCGTACTGCCGAGAAAATTATGAATGTGGTAGTGTGTGTATATTATTAAGAGACGGTATTGACTGTTATGAGCGTAAAGATATAGTAGATATGACGAAGGAGTATATTTTTGAAGTATGTGCAGTTCAAATCACCAATCCACTAAATTTATTACTTATTATTATTTATTATCCAGATAGCAAAAGGCAATTCAATTATTTTTGTAACTGTCTTACAGAACTTATGAATTTATTGTTGCTAAAAGACAGTTCTAGTAATATAGTTATTGTGGGTGACTTCAATATACATGTACTAAACAAAAAATCAACTAAGGCAAAAACTTTTCTAGATATAATGTTATCGTACAATTTTAATCAATATGTTAATGAGCCGACTCGCGTTACCAAGAAATCTGCTAGTTGCATAGACTTAGTTTTTACAAACTTTCGACAAAAGCAAACATTAATATCTGTTCAAGATAACGGCTTTGCTGATCATAGGAGCGTTGTAGTCTCCCTAGGTCCTAGGTCCATATCCTCAGCACCTGTTGTAAAACCTAGAGACACATGGTGGATGGAAAAGAGAATATATAGTGAAACAAACATGAACAAATATAGGCTCGAATTACAAAACATAAACTGGAATAATATTATCAAACAAGATCAGGATATTAATACGAACTACGACTCTCTGCATCATTTACTAACAACTATCCTAGAAAAAACTATTCCGAAAAAGAGAATAAAGATAAAAAATAAAATTGACAAGGGCTGGCTTACACCTGGCATCAAAAAATCTTGTAAACATAAACGACTTCTTAGATCCTTTCTGACTCAAACAAATAATCCTTTATTAAAAAATCATTATAAATGTTACGAAAAGCTTTTGAAAAGAGCTGTTAGTGCATCAAAAAAATTGCATTATATTAATAAATTGAAAAAATCTGCAAATATCACAAAAACAATGTGGAAAATAATAAAAACTAGGACAAATAAAGGAAAAAATATAAATAGAAAAAACATGAAACTAAAGGTCGACAAAAAAATCATAGCTGACCCATTGGAAATTGCTAATTGCTTTAATAATATCTTTTCGTCAACTAGTAATGACAGAGCAGCAAACCAAGCACCGGGAAGACCAGTTTTAAATCCCACTATTAGTTCTTTTTTCCTTTGGCCAGCTGATTTACAGGAGGTCACGACTATCATTAAAAACCTTAAAAATAAACGGAGCTCTGGAATTGACGAACTACCTCCACTTCTAGTCAAAAGATGTGTTAATGAATTAGCCCTCCCATTTATGCTATTGATTAATCAATCATTTCAGGAAGGTGTATTCCCTGACAAATTAAAAGTAACGATTGTCAAACCTGTCCATAAAAAAGGAGACACTACTAATCCAGACAATTTTCGTCCAATAGCACTTCCAACAACAGCTGCTAAAATTGTAGAAGCGGCTATGGGTAATAGACTATATTCATTTTGTGAAAAACATAATATATTTGATAAAAACCAATTTGGTTTTAGAAAAAATTGTTCTACAAGTCTAGCCGTTTATCATTTTATGCAAAAAGCGTTGGATTGTATTGATAAAAAAAAATATGCAATAGGGATCCTACTGGATATGACCAAAGCATATGATAGAGTATATTTTAGAATCTTACTTCCAAAACTCTATGGCATTGGTGTAAGAGGAATTGCCTACGATTGGTTTGATTCGTACCTAAACAATCGCCAACAGTATGTGGAGATTGAACACACGAATTCTGAATCTGGTTTAATTGCGCTCTATCGCTCTAGCAAATGTTGTATGCCCAATTCAATCCCTCAAGGCAGCGTACTTGGTTGTCTTCTTTTTTTAATATATATTAACGACTTGCCTAGAGCAATTAATGAACATTGTGTTCTTTTTGCTGATGACATCTCTATCATGATCCCATCAGAAAATAATTTGACATTAAATAGTAAGCTTTCCCAAATTTTTGCAGACGTAACTAACTGGTTAGAAGATCACAACTTAAAAATAAACTTATCTAAAACTAAAATTATGCAATTTAGGCCGTACCAAAAACCCGTATTAAAAATAAATTTTGTATTAAATGGAAGTATTATTAATTGCGTTGACTGCTGTACATTGCTGGGTATAGAAATTGATACGAATTTAACTTGGAAACCTCATATTCAAAAAATTAAAAGTAAACTGTCTAGTTTTGTATATGCATTGTCAGAGCTGAAGCGCAGCACTGACCTAAAAACGTCACTCTCTGCGTACTACGCCTATGCTCACTCACAGCTGCAGTATGGCATCATACTATGGGGAAACAGTACTGACGCTGATCAACTTTTTATACTACAGAAGAAATGCATTAGAATTCTGGCAAACTTAAGGTTTTCCACTGACAGTTGTCGACCCTACTTTATTGAATATAAAATATTAACTTTGACGGGAATCTACATACTTGAGATTTGCAAATTTGTAAAAAAAAATATCACACTTTTCACAACAAGAAAACAGGAACGTGAGCATAAAATGAACACTCGCTTTGAAGAAAAGCTAAGCCTACCGTCTAGCAGACTAGGAATGGTTAGCTCAAGTACTTTGGTGATGTGTATAAAAATATACAATAAAATACCTGACCATATAGTACTTGAAAAAGATGAAAAAAAATTCATAAGATTTCTAAAAGCTTATCTGGTAGATGAATGTTTTTATACTCTGGAAGAGTTTTTTGCCAAATAATACTTTTGATTACCACCACTAATTAACATTAAAATTTAATTAATTAATGGAAATTCTGATGACAACCTTCTTTCTTGACATTTTTTATAAATTGTGACTAACCATTATTATTTTGATTCTTATTAATTTTATATTGTTTTTTTCTTATTTTTATTTTATTTTGATATGTTTTAATTTTATTTGGTTTTAATTGACTATATATATATATTGTAATGCCCTTGCAGGGTTCCATGTTGTACTTCCAACTATTTATAGTGATTTTGTAAACTTTTACCACACGTGGAAACAATAAATAAATTGAATTGAATTGAATTGAGCTAGGAGAGTATAGGTCACTCCTCTGGCTGCTCTAGCCAAGTATGGTTCTGGTAATACAGAAAGGGTCGTGATTCTGCAGTAGAGACAAAATGATAATGACAAACTTGATGATAATGACAAAGTGCAGGAACGCAAGTAGAAAGCTTTTGAGATTCCACACGCGTCTGTACACCTTGGTCAGTCGACTCTATCCACAGTAGTTGTAACTATACCTAATGCAAATTACATCAGGTATTAGGCAATTATCCCGCTTATTAATTTCCTAGTGAATATAATGTTTTCTATGTAGTCCTGATGCTAAACTCGATCAGTACACTGCACCTGTACAAACATTCTGAGCTAGACCTGAACATATACTCAGTATTGTAATGTAAAACAACAAAAGCAGAATGCACACTCCTTTCTTATAGACCCCTCTTAAACTCGGGTAATCTAGTAAGGTACTTTAAATCCATTCTTATCGACCAATTACTACCTAGTTTATCTTACAACTGCTTTTTGTGGATGACAGTGGTCAACCCCACAGCACGTGCTGGACACAAAAGACCGCGACCCGATATAAATCCAATGTTTTATATTTTTTACCTCGTTAAATATTTTTACGGTGCATTCCATCCGGCCCTATTGGATCGATCGTTATCAGGTAAAAAGTTTAAAAAAAAATTGAGTTTATTTTGTCAGTAATTACGCCCAATACCAATTATTTAACGCATTTCTTATTAAGATAGGTGGATATGTCTAATTAGAAAACTACCTATAATGAGTTAGTCTTGAATAATTAAATTTTTAACAAAAATAACAACCGACTTCAATTTATTTCAGGAGTCTTCCATATCTCCAAAGTTCTTCATCATGTCTTCACCAAATGAATATGGGACTAACTTGGGAGTAAGGGCTTTCAAATAAAAAAAGAATCATCAAAATCAGTCCACGGTTGACGAAGATATCGTGTCACATACATACAAAAAAAAACGTACAATCGAATTGATAACCTCCTCCTTTTTTAAAGTCGGTTAATAAGAAAAGACGGGACGGACATCAGTCTCTCTGCAATCTGGCTAGACTAGACAGATCGACGTCGAAGTGCCATTAGCATTTTGTACATCTTGACTCTTGTGTTGTGCCATCCGACTACCCTTATGGCATGTTGGCAGTTTGTACCAGGAGTGGTAGAAGTGATGGTATTCATAGAATCGCGCACAGCCTTTGCTTGAACAAGTATGAACTGAAACTTACAATAGGTACTTTGGCCGCTTTACCACACAACGATCCCTCACAAATTAAGACCATTTGCTTAACTTATTTCACCTTTATCTATTACAAACAAAAAAGAGACAATAATATGGTTCAGTGTAACTTACCACTTTGTACGCAAATATCTTTTGTGCTTTAGAACCACACTTTTATTATGAATTAACATGTTTATATTGAGACTCATTTGGTCAGCGGTCTCGTCCGACAGTTTTTTAAATCTGATTCGTACTTGTTCAAAGCATATTTGGATCTTATTACGATGAAACTAAAGTTAATTTTTGCGTAATATTTTTGAAAAATCCAAGTAAGGTCCAAGCAGACTGGATGTCAAAGTTATGACGTGTTAGATTGATTATCGGATGGATGTTAAAATACGTTTTACGACTTTTTATGACGATCTTTCGGCGTATGGCTCTCTTAACCCTTCGAATGTCGGCATAGCAGACACAATAGTAAAACAATACATCAGACGCCCGCTCCGGGCGTCCGACAGTTAAAGGGTTAACAGATTCGTTTGTGGTCGCATTGGTTCTACTCGTCGGCTTCTCTGACATTTATTAAGTGAAAAATAACAACAAGGAGTTTGGAATGTCTAGGTCTGGGTAAGATATTTATAGGTTTTTGTATGAGGTATAAGTATAGCAAAAACACTTAAATATTAATACTGTTGTCAATTCAGTTCTAAAGATTGTCCGATAAAAAATCATTTCTAGAAGTTAGGCGTTAGTATCTCCTTGTACTAATTAATACATTGGGTTTTGCCAATTCCGATTATTTTATTTGTTAACCCTCATCTACGTACCGTTCCTTGGCCAACATTATTTTGAATTCCGCTCCATATATTGTTCTAAAATAAGAATTAATTTATCTAGTAGGTATGTATGTTCGCAAGGTGTTGCCAATAACATGGACCGTAGTAAATAAGCACGCAATGTCATGTCACGTCTCCTGGCGTCCACCGCGTGCCGTGTCCTACCTGTCACATATCCGGAACAATTACCGGGTCAACGACCTACCACCAAGCGTGACGCAAAAACATCCAGCAGAATGATATGTGAATGAGATTCTGGGCAAGGTAAATGATATTGCCTGTTCGTAGATGTCTTTTCATACATGGGTTAATGTGTTGGTTGGTCTCGTTTATTTACTGTATAACTAACAATGGTGTCAGATTTTCGAGCTGCCTTAAGGCATTTGACGTAGCACAATTATATCTATTAATTTTTATCTTTAAATTTTGTAATTAATTAAAATCTTAACTTGTTCTCCGTTGCATCCTCTACTGTGCTGGTTTTAGCCCGAGGTGCGATTTCCTGCTTCTTCTTCTCCAAATATAATATCCATGTCACGAAAATGGTTACCAATGATGCCAAAGACCTTGCGAAGTGAAGAAGAAATGGCCGAATCAGTTAAGGCCCTTTCGTCCAACACCACGCTTTTACATATATTTTGACTGACTAAGAAGCGCGAGGAATGATGTGGAATGTAGACATTATAGGTTTAAAAAAGTTGAACCGGTCAAGACCCGCATGGCCTCATATGATGCGGCTTCCATTTATTTACAATTGTGTATTTACTGATCTCATGCATACATGTATAACATCACGCCTGTTTCCCACAGGGGTAGGCAGAGACTATGGACCTCCACTTGCTACGATCCTGACAAAACTCTTTTGCTTCATGTAAACTCATCACTCTCTTCATACATGCCCTTCGGTTACGGGCACTTTTTACCTTTTGGCGGATCTTAAAATGTTAATAGTTAAAAAAGGAACTTTGCTAATTTGAAAATGTAAAATATTAGAGTTAGGTTTATTAGATCTTTGACTAGACTATGGATCCTTAACTAAGACATATTATCTTTTCTCATAGTTTAAATCGCTATTGTTTATGTCTCAGATGGTTTTAAAAACTCAAAAACACGGCCTATCTAGCTTTAAGTAAATTAAAATCTTTACATCGCTACTAAAATATTGCTGATTTAGAGCTATCCACTCCAATACGCGAGAGCGGAAGTGGCGTGGCATGTTGGTATCATTGGTTCTGGTCGCCGCGTCTGCTGCGCCCGCGCAGGGAGCAGCTTCCGTTTCCGATCCGACACACTTGTTGCTCAACCTGTTCGCTATGCCATGACGTAATGTTTTATTAACAAGTTAATTAATGAGAAGAACATTGATTAGGTACTATTCAAAATGATGACGCCTATCTGGAATATCGACATTCCAGATAGGCGTCATCATTTTAAATATGCTTACCGAAAATCGTCATGAACTGAATAATTATGTAAATAAGTAGGGGTGTTATCCTTGAGAGCATCTCTTGACATGGCTTTTTTAACATTTATTGGCTGATTGTTTTAAAGAAAACTGGAAAATTGCTGTCCAGAAATTCTTCAGCTTACTTAGCTGTTGTACTTAGCCTATGATTCTTAGAGGTTCTAAAGGGTAAGTATAAGGCTATCTTTTGAAATCAATTTACAATACGAAGTGTGCAGGGCAGACATTGTTTTTATTTTAACACCATAAAAAGATCCTCATGAGAAAGAGTTCTTATTCGGCCTTTGAAAAGAAAATGATGCATCAATTACGAAGACGCAAGCATTCACTTACGCAGGTCCATATCCGCAGTAATTTCAGCACTGTATATGTATAATTTTCCACAACAGTTAATTTGTCGCTATCTTCAAAGATTGCCATGCTTAAGAGGCTCTCACGTAAGAACGAGCACTTAAGGTCCATGAATTATAATAATGAGCAATAGTCAATTGCACGAAGCTCACGTCAAATCAGCTCAACTCTTGTAAACGTTGGTTAAATTATATTTCTCCGAGTTCCGAAAACTTTCGGCGTTTTAAACGATGAGCCACGTTGAGTCCGCATTAGCGGCCAAATGGCGGCGTCCAAATTCGAGAAAGAAATCAAATTACGTGATATTATTAGGTCTCACGCTAACGTGCTACCGATACCCTAAATAACGGGTTGTGTCTAATTTATAACAGGTAAATTGCGAGAGGCCGCGCGCGTGGTCAATCGGAGATACGAGTATGTTATTATGAGCCTTAGAGTCGATTGTGTTTGGGTAAGTTTGATCAACGCTGATTACATGAATTTGGTGTTCCGGTTGAATGAAACGGATGCGTGTTGTCAATTTCACTTACTTATTTAAATACACTTATTATAGAGTTTCGGTTAACCCCAAAATACAATATGTAATCGTAATGCCTTTAGGAATAATGTTCATTATGTTGCATTTATAAATAATATTAAAGAGACAAGTTTTTTCCAGTACCCGACTGAAAACACCCACACAATAACTTTTGGAAAATTATGGGTGGATTTGCCATTTTCCCGTTTTATACACAAAATGACAAATAATTCACAACTGATCGTTAAAATTACAATTCTATACATACATATTATTAAAATCTTACATGTTTTAAGGTTATAGTGTACAAACTCAAATGACAGAGTTGATCCGCGAGACAGAAACCCTATTCTATCACAAGTAGAAGTAGGTATAAGTATTATACCTATGTTTAGGAGAATACGTAGTGTAGAAAAGCAGTGAAACGGACACTTGATTGAAATTTTCTTTTTTCACATTCTTCCTAATCAGACAAAGAGAATATTAAAACCTGTGCTATGGGATAAGTATAACACCTGTTTTAAACATAGGGTGTACGCACAATTGCATTTATAATTTTTCATCATTATCAGGTCTTTTTGTCTCCACTGCTGCTGCCATACTTGGCCAGAGCAGCCAGAGGACTTGGCCTATATTCACCTCGCTGTCCAGACGGGTTGGAGAGATCTTATTGGTGTTTATAAGCTTTGTTTAGCTTTTATTTCCTAAGTCGCCTTCTACGACATCCACGGGAGGACTTGAAGTGGCCCTATTCTACTCTGCCGGGAACCACACGGCCTGTATGCACGGCAGTACGCACAATCGCGTTGATGATCTACAGTACTATTCTGCCTACATACCCTAAAATTCCTAGATCCAGTTTGAAACAAAATCCGGAGCCAGTTCGTCTGCGTGTGTGGATGTATCGGAATCGGAGGCATGAATGGCCGGCGCCCCGCTGGCCGTGAGTTATACGGCGGGCCCCCGGGGCGAGCCGCTGCCTTCACACCTCCGCCCGCGTGTGGTCCAGGCTTTACGGCCGGCTGCTGCGCGCGCGCAACCGCACTATGCGAGATAGCCGCAACACCAGAAAAAAAACGCTTGCTTGCATGTTTATATCATCATTGATAATTTCAGTCGCATAATGTCCACTGCTGGACATAGGCCTCACCCAAAGATTTCTAAAATGACCGACCAAGGTCGGTCATCTGACCATCTTGCAGGTGGGTGCCATACGCTTTACTTGCCAGTACGCGGTTGCCATTCGACAACCTTTTTGCCCCATCGGCTATCGGTTCGTCGCACTATGGGTCATGTTTACATATTTTATGATAACTCAAAAATGCGAAATACGAGTATGATACCACACTGATCCTTTCACCACATTCAATCAGTCCTGAAAATCAGGAAAGAGAAAGGTTTTATCAGTTTCAATCACTATCACAACATCAACGCCAAACTCTTTATTACTAAAATGATATTTCTAACAACTCAAAAAAAAACTACATAACCGATTGTAATAAAATTTCTATGGGACCACCTCGCAAGTATGCCCTTTCAAATAAAGAAAATAATTATTTAAATTTATTATAAAAGAATTTTCCTAATCGGTCCAGGCCTCTTCGAGTAATCGGGAAACATTATTCTTACAATATTTTTTCAAAAGTTTAGGCTCAGTAGTTTCAGAGATGAGCCCTTTTCATTTGATATATGACAAAGTAAGGATAGCAAAACTTTTTTTTAATTTTCTATATTCACACATGAAATTTTAAAATTAAAAAATTATATTTATTTTCTTTGCACGTTTGTATTTGGGACATAGGAACACCATCCTACCAAATTTTACCTGAATTGGTCTAGTAGATAGAGAAAATTGGCTGTGACAGACAGACACACGAGTGATCCCACAAGGGTTCCATTTTTTTTAATTTTTTGTAATGAACCCTAAAAAGTATATACTTACACATGTTAAATGATAATCTCCTCTTTTTTGGAAGTCGGGTAAAAATGGTAACGTATTATCTGGCTTGCGAGATACAATCGATACAATATAAGTACGGTACGATCATCATCATCAATAAATCTAGGAACTAGGTTCTTGTCGGTGGAGTATTTTCAATGTCTCTCTATTTTCCGCTAAATGCTTGATACCCTATACGACACAACTTTTGCCTTTTCTTTTACTTCATCCATGAACGACCTTATTGGTCTTCAAGGGCGTCGCCAAGGGGGGGCAGGGAGGGGCAGCTGCCCCCCCCCCCCCCCCTAGAGATTCCAAAAAAATATTAAAATCTGGTAATTTAAAAAAAATACGCTGTACGCTGTACACTTATTCAAATTCAAACTCCTTTTTATTCTATTTTTCTAATAAATGTTATTATAACTTATTTACAAGTTTTTTATTGCATAGTCAAGTATTAGTATTAGTAAGTAACAATACTCTGTACTGTCACAGAATATATATGTATATAGTACTAAGATACTGTTGTTATTACAATCGCTGTAGATGTAAGGGTCGTAGTACAAGTGAAAAGCTTCATGTGCTGTCGACTTTACCTTCAATTCATACCTACTTTTCTCATTCATAGAGAATGAGAAAAGTATGAATTGTAGTAGGTAAAGTCAACTTGCCCCCCCCCCCCCCCTGCGCCATCGGCTGGCGACGCCCTTGTTGGTCTTATAATCGAAACATATTCATTGCTCAAGAAACAATGAATAAGATACATCGAATAGTTTTCAAACATTAATCAAATTACAAGTTAACTCATCGACTCATAAGATCATGATTTTCAAAAATATGTGACTACAGTATTTACCTTTAATTTAACTTGCAATGTTTATATTTATGTATTTATGTAACTTGTTTTTGCAAGTCATTGCTTATGATCTGACTGGGACTGTACAATAAATATAAAAGTATTTTTTTAAAACTCTATCAAGTTTTATAACGAAGCCTGTCTATTAGACAGTTTTTAAGAACTCGTACGAGTCATTTCAGCATAAAGCCATCCGAGGCGCACCTAAATCTTCCGGCGTTACTAGTAGATATCCTGCCCCGAGATATTATAATATTAGTCACATTAGTGTGTATATTTTACTGGAGAATTATTTTATTTGTTAGACTTATTACGACCTGCCGGTTTCCTCCGAGATACGATACTGCCGCCGCCATTTTTATTGGACAGGAAGGAAATTCTAACGTTTAATATATTCTAAGTAAAATGTTGGATGTTTATTTATATTTCTTGGTTTCCGAACGCCTTCGCATCGATGAACCAATGCTTGGATGTTACGCATGTTACGAGACAATGTCACTTTCGTAATAAATAGATGCAGTTTACATTTCTATTACTTATTAAACGGGGGTACTTACTCGTAATATGAGGACTTATGTATATCTCTTGAATGACTAAACTATAATTTATAGTTACTTGCTCAACTAAGTTTACTTAGTTTAGCAAATGTGGCCATCGGAATTATAGGCCTATTGAGAAACATCTTTGCCCCTAACGGGATAGACAGGCCAGAACTAAAATAATTGGCCAAGTGCGTGTCCGGGTTCCGTAGTTGCGAATGCCGACTTTGAGTTCATGCTACTAAAAACGTCTAAAAACTAATTTTCATAAATAATCGTTTAGCAGATAGAGAAGAACGGGACAATTGATTCTCACAAAAATTTGCAAAACCAAATATTTCATAAACAGATCTCTGAATCGAAAAATGGTGTTCCCAAGCTTACACTATTTTTAAAGAATGGGTTTAGTCGAGAAAAAAGAATTGACTTCCACTTTACTTGTATGGGAGCTACCATAAAAACAATTTTGCTTGCAGTGGACTTCCTGTAACTGATAATACGATGAAGATATCGCTGCCTAAAACTTGGTCATGGTCATCTATAAATATTGAAGGTAGACCGATTCACAACCCAGCCTGCTCGGGAGAAGTATCAGGCCAAAGAACAATAGAATCATCAACGGTTTTTTTAGTTTCCACTGCAGAAGCACGACTTCCATATCTGTACTTCTATAGCCATGCTTGGCCAGAGCAGCCAAAGGATTTGGACTACACTCTCCATGCAGAGCTGGCCAGACGAGTTGGAGAGGTCTCATTGATGTTTATAAGCTTTGTTTAGCTTGTATTTCCTGCTTAACTAGCTTTTCCTCAGTCGTCTTCTAAGACATTAACGGGAAGACTTATATATAATAGAATGGAAGCAGACGACAACTCGCGCAAAATAGAAATTACTCCAAGATCCACTTCGGTTCGCTGCGAAGTCACTATTAAATAACTATAATTACAAAGTAATGGGAAAGAAATGGTGGTACTTTTTGTGTACACTGGATGATATAGCTGATATAATACACGATAAATGAGCCTAAGCGTAAACGCAGCTTCCTGTTTACTCCCTTGTTACACTAACGGTTCGTGCGAAGGCTTACCATGGCATACGTAAAGGCTGTTATTTATCGCCGGCCCGCTCCCGGACTGGAGATTTATTTGCCAGACAGAAAAACACGACGATTTTATGATGCTACGTCCTACCCAAATCTGGAAAACTTTTGGAATTGTTATCATAATGCATAGCAGGTAAAAACTTTCTTTAAATAAAGCTTAATTATTTTGAAAAGGCCTCTAGAATCTATTGTATTTTTTTATTGAAAGGTTTCTGATACTAAAAAGATATGTTTTGTAAACATAATTAACCTTGATTTTTTGGGGTCCTGTTGTTTGACCAAAAGTCATTTGGCAAAATTACACTTGACAAACAACGTTTGGCAAAGAAATGGTTTCGCCGATTGATCATTTTACAAACGAGTCACTTTTCCAAATGATCGACACATAAATTTACATTTTACAAATAATTATTTCACAAATGAACATTTAGCAACAGACAAAACTACTATTGGTCTAAGAACGTTTGATAAAATGTATTATTTTACAAGTGTTTCGTTTATTAATAAATCTATTTATAGATATGGTTTGGGTCAAGACACGAGAGAGCGACTCAAGCTTAGGGCGAAAGTAACAAAGAAACAAAAACCACTTTGCCATGGAGTATAGGTTAGGTTCGTTAGGTTCCCTGTGACCAAGACATGAGCTAGCGAGCGAAGCGAGCGAGCAACTCAAGCTTAGGGCGAAAGTAACACAGACAAAAGACAAAAATATGTTAGGGCTAGGCATCATGCGGACATATGATTATTATGGAAAAAAATATTATGAGATCTTAAATTATGGATATCAAATTTATGAGACAAAATAGAGAACCGCTAAATCGTGATGTTTGAAAAAAGAAGTACTTTTTAAGAAATAACATTTTGTTAAATGACATTTGGACAAATACTTAATTTGCGAAACATCTTATTTGGTGAAATGATAGAAAGTCAATTGACATTTTAATATTTAACACATTTAACAAGTGTAGTGTTTGCTAATGGATCATTTGCTAAGTGAGTTTTTGTAAGATAATTCTTTTGTCAAATGTATCGTTTGCTAAATGAACATTTGGTGAAACGATGTTTTTTGAATGACCATTTGTCAATCATTTTTTGGTCAAACATTAGTAATCCTGTTTTTTTATATCATTTTAATTTTCTTTATTTTTTTCCTCGAAAATATAATAAATCATATAGATTAACCTAGACCCACAGGCTCTTGCTAGCCTCAAAGTTAGTTGTAAACTTATATTATGGGATACTAAATCATCTACATAACATTTACACGTACTAGACCTTACAGTCACTATCAAATATTGAATATATATGTACTTAGAATGTAAATAGGTGCTATTAGAATTGGCCACATTTGACGCTATGCTATTATAAATTAATAAATAGACAACACTCATTGGCTCAATAAATTTTTTATTTTTTATTTTATCGTAATTTTTTGTCGTAAATGACACAATGACAGAAACATGCACAAACGCCCCGAACCCCAAAAAATAAGTACTAGTACTTTGCCCGCTCTGGGAATCAGACCCAGGACCAAGAAAGTGCCTTAAGAAAATAACCATCTATACGCTAAGGAAGCAGTACCTATGGCTGATCCGTGCGTCAACTCGTGAACGGGTGCAGCCGGGAGGGACGAGGGACTGGTCAGCTCGGCTTCGCTTTTTTGACTACTTAGTATTTCTAATTACGTAATGTATGTTTGCTAACCCGTTAGCAATCATTACATGTTACCTATAATGTATCAACATTATATTATAAGTATTTATTATTTAAAAAAGACATAATACATGACAAAGACCTTCTGGCGAGTAAGCGACCAACACTGTAAATACCTATGAGTTTCTCGGCGTTTCTTCTCAGAGCAGTGGTCGTTGCGAAGCATTGGTATCGGTAGCTATTCTTTAAAAAAATATTAATTTTTAATATGCACTACGCGTAATAATTATTGACATGTAAAAGTCCCTGAAAAAGTCTAATTACTGAATAAACATTTGAATCCTCAAGTGCGAATAATAAATCTAAATCCTAATAAGAAATCACGGGTTTCCTGTTTCCCACAGCAACCGAGTTCTTCCAGAAATAAGTCCTACAGGACAATAAGCCTCTTAGCACACGATGAACCTGCGCAATGTGGCACTGGCCTGGTTCTATACACGACCTGAAGGCTCGACACGCTGCTTGTGGTATATTGGGTTGTCACCTGGTTATTTTTAACCGTAATTCATTGCAATCTTTTTTTTATGTTTGTTCTCCGATTAATCGTAGGTGCCTGGACCGATTTGAAAAGTTCTTTTTTGTTAGAAATTTCTATGGGACTACCTCGAAAGTTATTAAGTTTAATGCGAGGTGGTCCTATAGAAAGTTTTCAAAATCGGTTGTGTAGTTTGGAGGTGAAGTAGGTTTTTAGTTATGAAAAATTATATCGGATAACTTTTTGCTAGCTTTTATTGTTTTGCCTTAATATGAATAGCCCCTACATTGCTGATTCCGTATTATTACCGAATAACATGCAGTTTATAATAAGGTGACAGGCGAATGAACTTCCACGTTTTTCATCAACTAATGTCAGTCTTATATGAAACAAATACATAATGTATTTGATTACTGGCAACATATTGTCAGTTGTGATACCTATGTCAAATTAGTGCATACCAGGATAGTGTGTAAAATTGTAACCGCGTTGTCCGCATTGCCTACCAATAAATTAATTAATACAAGTAATTGTTTCCATTCTCTTCATAATATATAACGAGGACATCTCCCGTTCCTCAACAAATGGAGTTAAGAGGAAAGATGGTCGTCACAGATAATTGGTTTATCCCGCAGTCTCGTTATAAAACTGCATACGATGCACTTGTCGCTACCTTTCGCTCTATTTGCATGCATATACAAATCAAATCTGTAAAATTTAAGTCCGTTATGTGTGTAGTTTCTGTAAGTGCCTTCTGTGGGTTCATCAAATAGAAGAT
Organism: Acrobasis consociella; assembly: GCA_963555685.1. Classification (NCBI taxonomy): domain Eukaryota; kingdom Metazoa; phylum Arthropoda; class Insecta; order Lepidoptera; family Pyralidae; genus Acrobasis; species Acrobasis consociella. The sequence goes on from OY743106.1 coordinate 6,939,025, forward strand.
TATTAATTAAAACTCGTGATATAAACGTTAATCACACGCATTCCTAGGGCACCAACATAAAAATAAACGTTATATAAATAGTTGACCAACACCTGGCAACCCTGGTACGGCGGGGGCGTCGACTATACGAGATTTATTGAGCAGCTCCCGTATTTACAGCAGGCTGGTCACTGGCACGGGGATCGTGCAAATGTTTGTCTTGCATTTTAAAATAATTATGTCCAGTAGAACAAGTTGCGTGGGCACTTCGTGCAATGTATTCGGTTACTTGTGGATGATATTCATTTCAGTTGCTTTACATTTATTTTTAACGGTAACGGCGGGGCAGGAACTGCTATGAATTATTTTTGAACTCCTTGGAGGAGGTTTATATGGTGGACGCCCTTCTAAACATGTTTGTTTCCAATGGAAATTCTGATCGGCTGATCGATCAACTTATATCGAAGTCGTGAAATTATTTTTCGTATTTCGTTTGTTCCTTGGGACAAGTTTTTTAATATCATGGACTGAATGTAATAAATAGTTTCAGTTTTGTTAAAAGTTATATTATTAAAAGCTCTCTCTTATGAGCATAGTGCTGGTGCTTCGAAACCTAGGTCGGTTTCAGTACGAGCTAGGCTATACTTTGCAACTTTTTAAAATCTGTTTCTTAACATCAAAGAAATCCGATTTTTGATATATCTCCACAATAATATTGAAGAAATATATGGCCCAAGTCGAATTCTTCTGGATTGGCATTAAAACAATTTGTATCTAAAATAGGAGAGTAAATTGGGAAGGACTTGTAAAGGAGAAATAAATCAAAACCCTATTTCTGTGAAGATGCTCCACAAAAATCGTTACTTAAAATGCTTATACTGAACGAAGTGCAGAGCTAATGGCTCTTACAGACAAGTGAATGTGTCTGTTAGAACCCTTAGTTCAATATTTTCAAAGTTATAAACAGAAGCAATCTTCAACAAAAAAGTAGCAAATTCGACGCCCCACAAATTTTTCCGCTACGTCAAGTAAAATTACCAACAACAATAGACGATGACCACTTACATTCACCAAGTCTTAGCTAAACGCCGTGAAGATCAGCGATAATGATAACTGATACCTTATTAACAGACGTTTGAATAAAATAATTTGTAGAAAACGCGAGGGCACAATGATTGCAGCAGAATGCCACAATTATAAGAAAGTGACCGCTAACGACTCTTCACTGGAGGTCAGGTGGCCACATACTGCCAATAATTCCTTCTTTCTTTCTTATTAAGACGCCTTGAAGAAAACCGAACATCATGTTGGCTAATTTGCATTAATGGACGCGAGTCCACGCACTTATCAATTTATATAATTGTACTTAAATCATTTCGGTTTGAGAGTGTTCGGCTCTACATACTCGTAATTCTTATATTTTATTATACTAAGCTAGCTCTAGTAAGGTTTTCATTACTTACTACTGTAGTAGTATAAAAAATGTAGTTTTTTTTAGTTTCGGTATTTCTTTCTAACCGACTTCCAAATAGGAGGAGTTTATCAATTCTCGCGATCTTTTTTTATGCATGTTCAGTCAATATTCGAAGACGCCTGGAAAAATTCGAAAAATTCTTTTCTGTTTAAATGGACATACTTGTCAGGTGGTCCTATAGAAATTTAATCAAAATTGATTGTGTAATTTGGGGACGTGAAGTCGGTTTTTATTATTGGATTATTTTTTTTTACCTAGTAACTTTAATGCAACAAGTAATGCACTATGTTTACTAGTCGGTTTGAAGGATAATTGAATAAACTAAAATTTTATTTTTTTTTCAATTTAGATACATTTTTGCTAGTTTTGCTACTACTTGGCTAACTTAATGATATATATTTTTTACCAAGTATTAAAATCTCTACTTTTAGATAAGTTGTGTCCTCCATCAGTTTCTGCTTCTCCATTACGATTAATGAGATCCAAATCGATACCAAGACGCTTATTGATATCAATACGTACGATCTCGACTCAGATGTAGGTACTATAATTTTAAAATAGATCTCCTTAATGAGAACCATCACATTACTTTTTTGTTTCGATTAATTACTTTTAAAACTTTAAAAAGCCGCGTTTCAAATATCTTGATCAAGAATGGGTGATCAAGACTAATGTGGTGAGGTACTCCAATAGCCTAATATTATAAAGCTTTTTTATAAATGATTAGTCTGCACGTCTGGTCGAGGCAACAGGAGACTTCAGAGCTGGCAGCTTTCTTGCCCAAAGAATTAGCCTTGCTATTCAGTGAGGCAACGCTGCCAGTGTCCTGGGTACTTTGCCTCGATCAGATGCATTTGAAAATTTTTCATAACTATTTATTTTATTTTGTTTTAATTTTTAATTTAGATTTAATTAATTTAAGTATTTTAATTTTAATTAAATTTAATTGTTTATTTGTTGTTTATTATTGTTTTATTATTATTATTAAGTTTAATTGTTATAGAATTATAATACGTAGAATAATAAAAGCTTTTTTAAATAAATTTATACAGGGTTAGCCCATCAGCCAAATCTTTCAAGCAAGTTCTATTGATGACACTTTCTATTGAAAAAAATTGTTTTCCCTTACAAAATCCGCTTGGCCGCTTTAATTGCTTTTATGGAAAGTAGCTCAGTATTATGGAAAGGACTTAGGTACTCCAAAAATTTGACTGGTGGTTTAGAAATCACCCTGTGTTTAGGAACATAGCCTTCGTAAAAGTAAAACATTAGGAGCATTCATAGCTTCTTGCCTATAAGCACCTATTTTAGCTATACGTGATAGATATTAAAAACAAAGCACATTATTTACTTCCCGTTGCGATTACGAGATAGCACCAAACAAAAAGCCCAGAAAAACGCCACTAACTCACTGCTGCGAGATTAAACCGCCCGTTTGCAGATTTCATTTGCAGATTCATTCTCTTAGATTAAGTTACTGCGGCCGCGTCATTGTTGCGTTTTCACGAGAACTTTATTAAACCTCTTCCACACATACAGACGCGCACAAAACTCATATTTCAAGCCCACGCACCTTCCGTGAGTCTGCGACACTCTACGCCTTCCTGCGAAACGAATAAACTCCGTTTCTTATGGTTTTCGAAAAGGTATATTTAACGTAAAGTGCAGTTACTTCAAAAACGCAGAACATTTTGATAAATGTAACTTTGTAAGTATTATTTATGATATTTGTAAGCCGTAATGCTTCATACGATCAAGCGGTTTCGTTATTTTTAAGGCAAATTAATTTGCAATTCGAATCTTTCGTCATATCTTACCTGGCTCACTTCAAAATAGCAAAGGCAATACAGAATATTGAGAGTATTTATTGCAGCCTATTTACCATCGGGTTTTATCATATCACATCACTCGCTATAACATAGTGCTGCGGCTAGGTTCCACGTAACCGCGGTAGGGTGCGGATAACGTATCGTGTTAAGACATTAAGCTACCGCGGGCAAAACTGGTGTTTACATTGTGCGCCCGCGCCGAGATGCAATCTGGACGGGTACAAATCGGAGCGGACAGAGCGGCCGCGATTGAGTTATTATATCTTCCTGTTAGGCTACTTGTTTTTGTAGCTCCCGTGTGTTTTTATTAATTACGCGCTATAAATAATAAATATTTTATGGTGTAACGCGATACGGCGCAGGTCGCCTGGAGATGTCGCTGTCAGATATACGACTTGCCGCGCTACTGTTATTATTCATACATCTTTTTATTGTTTCTCGGTTGTATTAATATTCTTTTGGAGGCATTGTTGTTTCCTTTGTTGATCAGATTTTCTTGACACAGCTTCTGTTTTGACACACACTTCGCTCTTTATGACTAATAATACTTATTAGAACTATTTTTTTCTTTTTATGTTTTATTTTCCTCTTCTGGTAACTATTAAGTGCCGATTTCATCGTTGCAGTAAAACGCGATCAATTGAAGCTAAACTCGTTTACGCACGTAAACTGGTTCTTTTGGATTTCATCGACAAAAACTGATCGCGTTTAAGGCTAAACGCGTTCAACAATCTGAACGTCCGATATTGGCCGTTTAACGCTTCTAAACGCGTTCAATCAAACAAATGTCAAGTCAATGCCGAGATTTGACAACTTTGATTGACAATATTGACATAGGTATGTAAATACTTTTTAATTTACGTTCCGTTCCTTCGCGATTCTTTACCGGTTTTAAATCAATGAGTTTTGCTTATCTGTTATTCATATTTTCTGCGTGAAATGAAAACTATCACATGATTTTTAGTGTAATCTGTGCTTTTTTGTCTATGAGTTTAGGTGAACTTAGTTTTCGTAAACGCGATCAAAAATTTGCTCCGAATTGACGGTGAAATTCATTTGAAGTTGATCGAGATCAAATCAAACATTTGAACTCAGTTATGTTAAACTCAGTTTTGCTAAACTCGAAAACGATGAAATCGGCCCTAAGACGAACTTACTAAGGGCCGATTTCATCGTTTTCGAGTTTAGCAAAACTGAGTTTAACATAACTGAGTTCAAATGTTTGATTTGATCTCGATCAACTTCAAATGAATTTCACCGTCAATTCGGAGCAAATTTTTGATCGCGTTTACGAAAACTAAGTTCACCTAAACTCATAGACAAAAAAGCACAGATTACACTAAAAATCATGTGATAGTTTTCATTTCACGCAGAAAATATGAATAACAGATAAGCAAAACTCATTGATTTAAAACCGGTAAAGAATCGCGAAGGAACGGAACGTAAATTAAAAAGTATTTACATACCTATGTCAATATTGTCAATCAAAGTTGTCAAATCTCGGCATTGACTTGACATTTGTTTGATTGAACGCGTTTAGAAGCGTTAAACGGCCAATATCGGACGTTCAGATTGTTGAACGCGTTTAGCCTTAAACGCGATCAGTTTTTGTCGATGAAATCCAAAAGAACCAGTTTACGTGCGTAAACGAGTTTAGCTTCAATTGATCGCGTTTTACTGCAACGATGAAATCGGCACTTAGTCTATTGTTTGTTTTGATTCGAGCAGACAAACAGGTTAGACACGGTGTCGCGACTCTTCGCGAGATGTAAATATTAAACATAGCAACACTTTTTAGTTTATGGTAAGTTTGCTATCGCTATCTGTTGTCTATGCCTTTATGTGAAAAGATTATTTTAAACGTAACGCGGCAATGCGTCTTACGCACTAAGTAAAATTATTTTTCTGTGTTGGATCGAAGGCCTGGTCTGGCGGTCTTCTGTAATAAAGCTAAGTGTCTAGGATTAGTTCTTATTTTAAAGTAGTTATCAATAATATATGAAGACGTTCCGTGTTCCTCGAGGAGGAATCGGACCGAACCATGTAAGAGAATTATAGGCGTCCATACCCCAGAGGTGGTATGGTTTTTTTTGTCCCCGGGGAATGTAGCTGGTCATGCGGCGTTGCGCTGACCCGGCGGACACTCAGGTCTGTCGTGGCCTTAGCCAAGCTAGGGCACGTATCAACTAGTATTGGTTTATGCTGGTTAGATTGTAGCTGGTCATGCAGCGGTGCGCTGACCCGGCGGACACTCTGGTCTGTCGTGGCCTTAGCCAAGCTATGCTGGTTTAGATTTGGGATGCGTCCCTCTTAGCCCAGTCTATAGACAAAAAGGATCCATAAAAGATGAAGACGCTATTCTCCATGGTTAAAGTTAATTTTATGATAATATTGATTTAATGAAGTTTAACATGATCCTAGGCACTGGTGATTTCATTCAGTTGGAATCATAATTATATTTATCTCTACAGGTAGCGATGGCAGATGTTATACTAGCGAAGCAGACCATTATTTGTATGCGTTGAGGAGATGGACACAGATGGATAGCGCAATGCATACATAATCTAAAGGTATGAGTCACAATGCAACATGTTTGCAGTTGGCAATTGTTTCTCAATGCATATATTGTCTTTCGCCGCCTTTGGGTTTCTTTAAGAGTTTTTAGTTATTCCCCATAGTTATAATAAATTCTGAAGGCGGCGACACACGGTGCGTACTAACATTTTAAATAACCTGTGTGTGTTGATGTTAAAATAAATCAAATAAACTATGACGAAGCGAAAGAGGTTTGGATCGTAGCAAATGGAGGTCCATAGTCTCTGTTTATCCCTGTGGGAAACAGGCGTGATATTATGTATGTAGAACTATTCCTCAGAATACAAGATATTGTGTAAGAAAATTATGACCCTCCGCGGAAAAATCCGGTAGTCGAAATGTCAGATACATACTCATACGTACGACACAGAAATACAAATAATAACCAGCCTTTTCTTTTGCACGGATATCGTAAGGGTGACAAAGGGATGTATACGTAACAGAAACAAGTAGAAACGTCCTCTGTACAGCTACTTTACCAGCTATTGGCATCACTAATCGGCCTGCCCTGTGATTTAGGCAAATCGTCTCTTTATTAAAGAGGCCTTTAGTTCAGTAGTGGGTTGATACAGACTGGCAAAGAAGTATTAAAATGCGATTAAAATCATTAGCTTCGTATGCAATCATCATCACATGAGGACGAGCGGGGCGAGCCGTGACTTGGCGGATTCCTAACGTTCCCGTGTAGGTCACACGTCGTTACGATTCGATACGCACTCATCTCAAAAATGGTGTTTCATTGTTTTAAATGTTTTTGAATGTTTCATATTATATTGGCCAAATAAATACTTAATATTTATATAGATTGCAGTTGTATTGTATAATCCGTTGTTTGACAAAATGTCTAGCTGTTTTGCATTACAGCTCAGTTTTGTAAAAGAGCTGAATATCGTTCAGCTGGATTGTCAATGTGTTACGTTTAATAAAACATCTAATCGCATGTTCGGACCACGTGTAAGATTACCATGATTAAATGAAACTGTGTATCCAACAAATGTATCACGGGTCAATAGTTGTTCTTTGTTTTTTTTAATCTGGCGTGGCATGGAAACAAAACCTCAATTGAGGTCCCGTGTTCCATCCCCGGTCAGGTCAAGATGGAAAATTATATTTTTCAGATTGATCTGGGTCTTGGATGTTTAACTATTTAAGTATTTGTTATAAAATACTTTATCGTTAGGTACACTGAGAAAAAAATAAGCTGGCAAAGCGTCAATAAAAGCGTTGTTAAATATTTATAATTACTGCAACTAAACACTTGACATACACTAACAAATGGTAAATTATGCCCAAGGCAATCTTTTTATGGTCAGATATTTATTGTCCCTGCGGCTTCGGAAATTTTAACCGTGTAACAATGTTGAATGACGTTGTTAAGGTAACAACCGCTACTGTTGCTCGAATATTAATATAGGTGTTTATAGTATAACAAAATAACTTCTAACAAAACTAAAGTTGCTGTCATGTTTAATTGATGCATCGCTGGGTCAACAATACTCAAAAGTAACAAAATATTAGGGTGTTCGTTTAACAAGTGAACTAGTGTATCGTGACAAAATACTAGTGCCGTTTTGCCGTGGTTTAAACTCAGGTGCTTAGTTTGTTCGCGAGTGTTCGACCGCGTGGCTGCGTTTACTGCAGTCGTGAAACTGTTTGTGAAGTTTTACATTCTATGTATCTAAAATTCATCATGGAGGACAGTAATGTAATCAAATCGTTTTGTGAATCCAACGGTGTGCGGTGTCGTACCATGTTCGAGCGTGTGGTGCACTTTACGGCGAACAATATCGGTGCGGCTGGTTCGATGTGTCTATCTGTGCAGTGAACAGTAAACAATTGGGATAAACGTAACTTGTGATGAAAAATCAGACACAAAAGCATGAGGTGTAAGTACCTGTCAGTAGTGGGAGATATAAACATTTTTTATAATTATTATTGTACCTAATACTTTGATACTGCAGTACAAATAGAAATAGATTGTCAAAATAATTTTGTTTCAATCAGCAGCTGTCCTAACGTTGTTTGGTAATAAGTTGTCCCAAATCAATTAATTGTAAGGTTTACAAGGATGGCGATAAAGGTAAACAAAATGCAAGTTAAAATATTTTATATAGTTATATAATTGTCTTGCGACCCTTTTTGAACATAATACCCTTTTTTGCTACAAAATGTAAGTTTTGAGAATTTAACTTTACCTGTTCCGGTACCCATAATTAGGCAGAGTAGATATACATAATATTAGCCTATTTTATTTTTAAGCTCTTCCTATTTTTCTTTTGCTATTTTGTAAATGTGATTTACCCAACCGTTTTCATGTCTTGAATCTGGTCACTAGTTGTAAATTTACCTTTGTTTCTTTTACATTTGTTGACATATAAGTACTACAAAAATATGATGTGTAATACTACCGCAATTAATATAAAAGGTGAATTGGTGCCTTTTACATTCCTTAAAAATGCTCAAAGGATTGTTAAAGGCACCAATGAAAACCCTTACCCATGATATTGATCACGGCAGAAAACACGACTTTCTTTTGTATTGCTCATGTCAACGAATTCGAAAGAAAGAAAAGATAATTTACAAATGTGGCCAGATTTAAGAACGGTCATAAAAGGGGTTGGTTAAATTGCTGAAGCAGCAAAAAGAAGACAGCTACAGGCACAAAGTTACATTTTTAGGGAGGCAAAATGGGGAATAGATAAGGTAACAAAGTCAGATTGCTGGGGAAACAAAGCCGGAATGGGTATGGGAACAAAATGATATAGGTATTGGAACAAACAGGAATATGTATGGGAACAAAGTTCAATTGTTAGGGAAACAAATAGGAGTATTTGATATGACAAGATTACACCTTGCTTCTTCAGCGATGTATTATTGTTGCCGAATCAACCCAATTATCGATTTCATTTGGCAATAAAAACTTTTATATGGTAACAATTCACTATGGACGGCTCTCAGGGATTAAAGTTTTATTGTTAGTTCAACAGTATTTTTTTCTCAGTGTAGTATCCCATAACATAAGGTTCGAACTTACTTTAGGGCTAGCTCAATCTGTGTGATTTGTCCATATATTTTTTATTATATTCATGTTCCCTTAAAAACTAATATCAGGAAAAAAAGTTGTCGTCATTTTTTAATTTCACGCGAACGAAGTTGCGGGCACCGCAGCTAGTCTACAATATTATGTTTTGCGCCGCAACATTGATGAATACAAGTCGTTCATACCGTTGGTTCAGTTACTTAACCAGAGCTGTAATGCTAAACAGCTAAAGGTTTTGTCAAACAGTGGATCATACAATCTACCTGCGACATATTTAAAAATATACTTCAGTCTCATACAATGTCTCTCATACGATGCTAGCGTTGATGACGATTCTTATATAGCAATATACCATAACATTACACTGGCTAACTTGTAATAATGTACTGGAAGAATGGTATAGTGTGGTGAAAGAAGGATCAAGTAAAGTGGTAATTATTTAAAATCCATTAATACAAACCACTTTAATTGTGAGACCAATTCTGAAACTGAAATAAATGCTGTTCCCATTTTAATTATTCTTTAACAGGTCATCACTAAATCAGTTATACTTATGTAGATACCCATATATATTGGAAATATTTTCAATACCGTTAAAATGGCAAGAGTAGTTAGAAACAAAACAGTACAGTCACCGAGCAATTTGAAAGTACAGTTAGACAATTAGATATCGATAAATCTACATGTTGAGTTGGATTATTAACCCTGCGTGTGCAGCAGACTTGCAGGCGCTTGTTACCCACCGTGACGACGCAGTCCGGCCCTCCACTCCTCATTTACCCTTTGAGGTCAAACATCAATGATTGTGAACATCGTCCATCATTCGACACACAGACTTCACCAGGATTTCAAAATTTGCATTTTTTACCATCATATAATTTGCTATATGAAATTTATATGATTGCAGATTAAAAACTCTCTTTGTTTGCACAAAGTAATTTACTGACTAACGTTATCATAGAATTCATAATTAACAGACATACCTATAACTAAGGACACATGATAAAGGATAACTCATCAATAAGTTCCAAAACGACGTCATAGTCAAATATGACGAATCTACTGTGGCGACATAATGCATAGTATGCACTTTTGTAAAGCGACTGACAGATAAACCCGCCTAGACTATCACTTGGGATTCAGGAATAAAACGTTTGTTGCGAGATCGGCATTTATCTTGCACCTACCAAATATCAGTACCCCGTCACTTATTTTAGATACATATTTAAAAAATAAAAATTTCATAATAAATGCCGGTATAATTTTGTGATGCCGGTCAAAGCAGTAAGACAGCCACCTACCACATTGTCTACTTCAGATACCAATGTCTCAAATAAGCAGTCGATCTTGAGAGACAAATTAATTTCATAACTTATACATTTCCTTCATCATTTTTTGTTTTACTTTGACTTTGTAAATACAAAGTGCCTGTTTCACCACGAACCCATTAAGTCATATTAAACAACAGAGAATCAGTACAGTCGCCTCTGTTTGTCGTGTCCTGGCCCTCATTACAAGTGGTGCCCTGAAGGGGACATAAAATAAAGACCCGTCAATTTAAGTGACACCGGTATGTCTCGGGGATCACGATGTGCAACCACATTTTCCACTTAAGACACCTTAAACGTAACCTTAAGGCGTCGGTGATGAACTCACGCGAACCTAACTTGCCGCTGCCGTCTACCACTACCTTTGGTTTTCATTTATCTAAACCAAACTCGAAGCAAAGGAAACACAAGTAAAGTATAAAGTTATTCGTTTTTAGTTTACAATCAGAGACCTTGAATGTGTACTTGATACTAAAGTTTTTCTAAATCAAATATTTAAGTTTACCTTGCGAGACACAAACACAATTAATTTATACGTCTAGTCTTGGTAAGTGTCCTGGAAAGTGCTTTTATTTACTTGTAATTGTAACTGATGTTTTTACTGCTTTCACGCCAAAACATCAGCTAAAACGGATTGGAATGAAATTTGGCATGCTTATTATCTGGGAAAACATTTTATGCCGAGAAAAAGCTAGGTTTCCATAAAGGATTATCAAATATTGACCACGCAGGCGGCGCCGCAGACATAGTTAGTATAAGTAAAATCCCACCAATGGTAGAGGCAAGTGGCGTCAACCTGCGGCGTCGCGATTCTTAATACGTCGATTATGTATTGTCATTATCCATCATTACCGCTAATAGAGGCACACGACCGAAATTATTTCACGGGAAGGTAAACGCCGAAAGATATGCGAGAAATGTGAAAGTCGCGTTCTTTTCGTGCCGGTGGTAATGGCTCGTGCGAAATGCCACGTTGAATGCTGCGAAATGCATTTGTATTTCTGATATATCCTCTGTCTAAGATATTTTCTAAGTTGTTGGCAGAGTTATCGTATTAGAAATAATCAACTTAAACCATCTGAAACCATAGGGTTAAGTGCAACTTGAAGCAAACCGTTCGCAATTTCATCTGGCATAATACGAGTAGGTATCTTACATACGTAAGATAATTTTGATTTTCATCTCGTTTTTGAGAATTAATTTTAAAATAGAATAAATGCATTACTTTCCTAGATTCCATACCTTCCATTTATAACTATTACGTTTAAATCAAAAAGATACATTATCCCCGAACTCCTAGCAGTCCCTTCTTCAACCTCAAATGGTTAATACCAATGAAATCTTAAATAAAGAGGCCCAAACCACATCCATCTCATTAGTTCCCGAAGGTTCTATTAGACACGTCACATTAGCAGAGGGCTTCGGGCGGAAATCACGCGTCATATCGACCACATGGCGGGTGGATTTTACGCAGGCCCATGGGATATAGAGGGGTTCGAAATGGAAAAATAGGTATACCTACCTAAATGCCTCCAAAATGACTAATTAAAATATACATACCTACCTACATATACTTATATTTACAATATACTTATTAATATACTTATATTTATAAATATACATACCTACCTACATATAATTATATTACCTACGATATCTGCATTTATCAAAAGTCGTTCTGATATTACTTGTAGTTCCAGGGTGCAAAAAAGTTGAATGTCAATAAATTAAAACTGTTTTCAGGACCTTACCTTATTTTTGATTCGTTTTAAGACTAATTATCGACCGTTTTTTTCGACCGTTTGACCGTTTTTTCATCCAAAAACATTAATATTATCTCGTGTTTGTAAGTACAATATATAGGTATACTTATACTTATTTTCTTTCTAGAAGTTTCTATCCGATGACGACACTAAATTAAAGCTCATCAACTTTAAATTGTATTGTCTCTAAGAGCTTAGACAGACGAGCAACAGTTTACCAGCGACAGTTCGCGACACAGTTCAGCGACTATCGCCGATAACATCACTGGTTTTTTTTCACCGACATATCATATCAACTCTGTTTAAAGGTGTTATTTATGTATATTCTAGTTCTGATACATTATCAACACCTACCTCTGCATATGTTATAGGCAATCAGTCAAAGATACCAAATTCGCTCTGCCCCAAACCTTTTTGTCTCAGTCGTCGAAATAGCCCCGTCACCCTTTTTTGTAAGTCGCATCACGTCGAATAATGTAAAAACAAAATATAGCATTTAGTCACGCCTGTCCGCACGTTCGCTATTTATTTTAAGCCGTAATAAATTACTATCGTGAGTGTTTGTGGGAAATTAAAATTAGGTGGAGAGAAAAGTTCTTATAACGGTTAATAGAATTCATAGTTTGGGACAATATAAACACAAATCAAACCAATTAAAAAGAATGTAGCCACAGCTAAGACGGTAACTTGAATGATAGTCTGTTATCTCAATGGTATCTAAGTAATATCAAGTAATAGGTATGCATATATTTTTAGGAATCGTTGGAATTCGCTACTTTCCAACATCTCAAATCAGATACTTTTTTCTAAACGTCCAAACAAACATTTTCTGTGGGATTTGTATGAAATATAGACTAATGACGTCATAGTTTCTTGGAGTCAAACAGCGCTCTTAATTTCAGATTTTCTGCAACAATAAGTCGAAAATTACATTGAAAATGGATATGATCATGACAAGAGACATTATCTTGTGACGTTTTATTTTCGTAAAAGTACCAAAATAATTTAAAAATAATTTATTTTTAACGCAGGAAAGTACCTAATTCTGTCACCAGTTTTATATACTTAGGTGGGTACGTCTAAACAATTCCTTTTATACAAAATACTAAATTTATACAAATACCAACCAATAATAGAGAACATCTGATCAAAAAGCTAAATTACAGACCGCTCAATAAACAAATGACAAAAAAGAAGATAGAAGTTAGGTTTAAACTAAGTTTTCTATAGATGACCGAGCGAGAGAAACGTCTTAATTTAAAGATTTTGGCCAAAAATGCTTTTGTCCGTCCGATTGTTCTCGCCTGCATTTCTCAACCGATTCTCATGAAATTTTGTAAGACGGTTCGAAAATTATCTTATACCTTTAAACGAGCAATTCTTATATATTTATTTATATATATATATTTATTTATAAATTTCTGTGATCTCGAAAACGGCTCTAACCATTTTGCTGAAAATTGGTATATGGGGGTTTTCGGGGGTAAACAATCGATCTAGATTAGTCTTATGTTTGGGAAAACGCGTGTTTTCGAGTTTTCATACGTTTTTCTTTCCAAGTTTAAAAAAATGTAGTTAATGTTTGAGATGTAACCGACCGAGCAAAGCTCGGTCACCCAGGTACTATAGATTTATTTGTCAATTCTTTTATTTCGATATTTTTCAAAATGGCGGTAATATGGGAGTTGTAAATTTTTAAAATGTTATATTTGAGCCATTTCGCAAAATTTTTAAGAATGTCACGCAACTTTTTTGCTACCCTTCTTAAGACGCAACAGTTTTGTATAAACAATGTTTTCCGAAGATATCAACGGATCGGTATGACAGAACTTATAGTAATTAGTAGCTATAAGTACTACAGAGTAATGTACATAAACTAAAAAACTAAGACATATTTAAAGCTTCCGACAGATTACGAACACATGTCGTTTAATTACCTTCATTAATTTGCTAAACATCCTTGGATACACCTAGAGTAACAACCAACAACTTTTAAACCACTTCGCACATGTCGCTCTCCCCACAAAGGGACTCAAATTAAGGGGGCGGCACCAAACGCGTCTTTAATTGCATGTAACGACCGTTTACTGAGCTAAAACTGTTACACTGTTGTCCTTGCATAAGTATGTTGTAAATGAAATTGCAATAAAAGCTTTAACAAGACTTAAATAAATTCTACTAAGTATAATAAAACGGAATAAGACAGACTGCAACCTAATGTTAATCAGATAGGTAAATGACTTATTTAATAGTCTGAAGTTCATATAAATATAGAGTCGACAGATATTTAGTAATTTTTCAAAACTAAGAACAACCGATTTTGATGAAATTCTTTGTAAATTGTATTGTATTGATTCATGTAAACTTGAAAATTTAGAAATAAAACATTTATAAAAGTAAACATAGTAGTAACTTTTCTATACGATTCAAAATTCCAAGACACATGCATACCTACGTCATGAAACGTTTAATCTTATAGGGCGTAGTTCGCGTGCCCTGCTGCCGTGTGGGGTGGGCCGACATATGGGCATGACCGCTGTCAGGTGTTCCTCAGGGCACCTGTCAATATTACCAGCAAATTGACTGCCGCCGAGCCACCGCGCGGTCTGATGACCGACGGCGGCAGTAGCATGCTGACGGTCACGACTTACCCTGAAAATATTGCTTGGTTGCACTGCGCGTGTGTTGCCTCAAGGCATTTGAAGAAGATATATAATTTTATATCTTCATTAAATTTCGTTTTACTCAGTTTTGTTGTCGATGGAATGCAGATGGAATGTGAAGGAGCATATTGGTAAAAATAATTTGATAAATAACACAAAAGCCGTTATTTCTGATGTGACTACATTCCTCTCCATCCATCGGTTGTCTTAAAAAGATCGCTCTAAGCGATAAGAGTTGGAGTCAAAATGGAGTAAAGTATAAAATAAAGAGGTTAAGAACTTAGCGGAAGAAAGAGAGACATGGAAAGCACTCCACCGACAAGAGCCCAGCTCTTAAATATAAGAAGAAGAAGCGATAAGACCGCCGATTAAACATCATGTATATTTTGTATAACTAATTTTAATGTTTTTTTCTATTGGTGTAATAAAGAGATTTTCATTTATTCAAAGCATTATATCCACAAAATACTTTCCATTGATGATAGATACTTGTACGGTGTGCGAGAGAACTAGCTGGTGTTTAAATTCGAGTTTTTTTCCCTTCCAGACAAACAAGGAGGGAATTTATGATTTTAGAGTTTCACGGTCACAATTACTGTTATTAGTATTACGGGACTTACCGCGATTAATATCGTTTTTTGCCAGATATTTCGACGGCCCTTCTGCCATCATGGTCGCTGGCCGAAGGAGGGAATTGTTTACTACGTTTATTTTACACGGGGGTCCTGTTGTTTGACCAAAAGTCATTTGGCAAAATTACACTTGACAAACAACGTTTGGCAAAGAAATGGTTTCGCCAATTGATCATTTTACAAACGAGTCACTTTACCAAATGAGCAACACTTAAATTTACATTTTACAAATCATTATTTCACAAATGAACATTTAGCAACTGTGTTATCAGACAAAACTACTATTGGTCTAAAAACATGTAACAAAGACACAAAAACTACTTTGCCGTGGAGTGTAGGTTAGGTTCGTTAAGTTTCCTGTGATCAAGACACGAGCGAGCGAGAGAAGCGAGCGAGCGACTCAAACTTAGGGCGAAAAAACCACAGACACAAAAACCACTTTGCCGTGGAGTGTAGGTTAGGTTCGTTAGATTTTCTGTGACCAAGACACGAGCGAGCGATTCAACCTTAGGGCGAAAGTAACACAGACACAAAAACCACTTTGCCATGGAGTGGAGTGTAGGTTAGATTCGTTAGGTTTCCTGTGCCCAAGACACGAGCGAGCGAGCGACTCAAGCTAAGGGCGAAAGTAACACAGACACAAAAACCACTTTGTTAAATGACATTTGGACATATACTTAATTTGCGAAACATATTATTTGGTGAAATGATAAAAAGTCAATTGACATTTTATTATTTAACACATTTAACAAGTGTAGTGTTTGCTAATGGATCATTTGCTAAGTGAGTTTTTGTTGTACTATTGTCAAATGTATCGTTTGCCAAATTAACATTTGGTGAAACGTTGTTTGTCAAATGATCATTTGTCAATCAATTTTTGGTCAAACATTAGTAATCCATTTTACAGACATACAACGTGGAAGGGACATAACCCGTAATAAATCGAACCACGGGCTATACTAGATCAAAATAGCACAATAAAATTAAAAGTAAAAAAAAACGACGGGTTGCACTCTGGGAGTGCCGGCAGAAGTGAAAACTTGAATATTAACGTTGTGCATTTTTGATATTTTGGAATGGTTAGGGAATAATTTTGCACGAATTGCTTTAATTATCAGTATAAAATATTTCAAATCTTTTCTGAACCACAGTCTGTCACAAATGTCACAAGCATGACCAAATTCATTTTCAACAAAATCATTTTCAAATACACAGCAGTATGGCCACTACACAGACGGTGTAACATAAACACACACAAACATTCGCGCAAGCGCCCTGCGCCGTCTTACGAATTTTCGATCAGGTCACGTGTCCTGACGCGAGTTTAAGATTTTTTACCCATTCCAAAAAAAGTGCACAACGCCGCTAAAGAAGTTTTCACTTCAAAAACAAAAATAAATTTTTACCATTTTCATACAAATTGCCCGGGCAAATTTTCGTATGGAAAAGCCGTTTTTTTTAATGTCTGACTATTATTTTTATTTAACTTAAGGGTCCTCCCCGCGCTAACGACCTTGAAAACACAAAAAAATTAATTTCTCTTTCTGTAAGTGAGATTATCAGAAACCCTCGTACAACTTTTTAGCTAGTATCCTTAAGTTTCATTAGAACCTCGAAAATCATTGAAATAAAATACCCTGAATTTTCCTTTGCAAAAAATACTAAAAACGGCCATTTTTGACTCTTTTTGTAAAGGTTTCTAAACCGGATAGTATTTCAATGACTTTCGAGGTTCTAATGAAACTTCAGGATACTAGCTAAAAAGTTGTACGAGGGTTTCTAATAATCTCACTTACAGAAAGAGAAATTAATTTTTTTGTGTTTTCAAGGTCGTTAGTGCAAGGAGGAGCCATAATACAAAATTTATAATTAATTTATGTAAGACTATTGTTTTGATACATTTATTTCTGTTTTTCCTAAAAGCTGACTGGTAGAGAATCCATTAGCATTAAGTCCACCTTTTGTACCTTACCGATAAAGATTTAATAAATTAACTTCATCGTACTATAGTGATCTTTGTACCACGTGGTATAAGGTTGTAATTTTAGATAAAATTAAAGAATTCCA
The DNA here is from genome assembly GCA_963555685.1 of Acrobasis consociella. Lineage (NCBI taxonomy): Eukaryota > Metazoa > Arthropoda > Insecta > Lepidoptera > Pyralidae > Acrobasis > Acrobasis consociella. Next base: position 6,956,395 of record OY743106.1, read on the forward strand.
ACGTGACGGTAAAGTTCGCTACGTCAGCTACGCCTTCAAGATAGCCGAGTACGAATGCGATTCAATTGTCGCCGTACGAACGAATTCATTCCGCAGAACTCATCTTGTCGCGACGGGTGATGGCCACGGAGCGCTCGCTCAACTTTATTTGGAAGTGACTGTGTGCTTTATTTTTACAATATTTTTTTTCAATATTCTTAGCCGTTTTTAAGATACACTTTGACAACATTAAGGATTGAATACCTCAGCGATCATAATAGGTACGAAATGGTCTAAAAGTACTTATCCTAATCAAATTGAGGTATCTCAAATCACAGAATTTAATGATGCATACCCACACCTGCTACGTAAGTTGTTAATACCTGTAAGAATTTATTTTAATGGACAACATTTGTTTCAGTGAATTCTAACTGTTTATAGATGTTCGCGTGTACTAAGTTATACTTGTTGCTTGTTCATGGAAGCCTGAAATTAAACACTACACTAAGTACATACTTATAGAAAAAATAGTTTTGATTTATCTGTCCCAAAAGCAAACTTATACTTGCACATTAACTCTTTATGTATACATTTAATCAATTGTTTCAAACTATCGGTTCCATAAGCAAATTTTTACTTGCAGACTGTCTTTAAATCACTATCTATTTAAATATTTTGGAAAGAGTTGTTAACAAACGAGAAGACTACTATACTTTGCTACGAACTTAGTGCTACGAAATATTCGTAGGCGACGTAGCTCAAAACCAATTAATTTACCTAAAGTAAAACTTTACCCTTGTAGTGCAAAAGTTCTACCAATAGAACTGACGGTTTGGCCAAATTAGTGCAACTCGTTTTGTCTGGACAGAAACCTCGTAAGCATAGTTTTTAACCAACTACGGCTAAGCCAAACTAAAGGGTAATGATTTTAGCAATGTGTGTATGTATGTACGTGGGTATTTATGTCTGTTCTACCGTGGCATCCAAACTCCTTCTCCAAATTTCACAAATGAGATGTTAATTCATTCGTCATTCTTGTCTGGGTGACATGGCTAGCAATTGTATGCAATAGATGCATATATCAAACAAAAAAGTGCGATACAATTTTATTTTCCTTTTTTTGTCGACCCGGGTTTCGAATGAAAGGTCTTTAAAAAATGTACATACGTACATTGTTATTCTGTACCTCAGTAGCTCCCGAGCTTGAATAAAAAAGATTATTAATACTTTTCAGTTACTATTTTCCCGTAGTCGGGTATTAAAATTTTAGACGTATAGTATATCTTGTTAATTTCCGTGAACTCGAGGACAACGCTGCACTTTAATTAATTGTCAGTAAACTGCCTAAAACCAAAATATATGCCAATGGCGTTTGATATATAACCCAGGCAGTAAGATGCGTTCCATTTCCATGTATTAGGCAAAAAAAATCTTATGGTTAAAATATACATAGATAGATCTAGGTATTTTGCCGTTAGTGCTTTCAAAACACTCACGTCGCAGTGCGTCGATGTAGTGCCCTTGGAAACGTAAGGATCGGCAACACATCGACACAAGTGTTGCATTTAATGACTTCGGAAAAGTGAGCACTTTGGTACCTATAGGTAAAGACAGAGCAGTAGGTACTGCTGTATAGATCGGCTATGCAGGAACAATCTACACACAAAAACTTTACAATATTTTGTACCTATCTATTTTTGGAGAACTTAAAACTCCCGTCATCTATTGGACTGGACAATATTCGCATACAACGTGGAAGGGACTAATATTCGTAATAAATCGAACCACGGGCTCTATTAGATCACTAAAGCATGATAAAATTAAAATAACAGTCAAAAATAAAAAACTAAAACTCCGGCATTTCCATATGCAAGTGTGCAGACGCCCGGGCAATTTGTATGGGAATGTCGTTTCTTTTTTTGTTTTTTGACTGTTATTTTATTATTTATTATACTATAGTGATCTAGTATAGCCCGTAGTTCGGTTCATTACGGGTATGTCCCTTCCACGTTATATATAAGAGTGACCTACAGATGAGAAGGTTTTAATACTATAAATTAACCTTATAATTAAAAACTTAACTACCGAATGTTGTCCTACATTACGAGTAATTAACTAAACTAATGGCTTAATAGTGCCTTCATATCTCATCCAGCATCTATACATCACAGCGACAACGTCGTCGACGCGTGCCCGGAAGCGTCACGGCCGCGTGAAGACCGGAAATGGACAGGATGACCGGATCCTATCTCCGCCGCTGCCTACCTGCCGCCATGTTGTGACGTCACCCGCCTCGCGCGCCATCACAATCAGATTGTGTCCCGAATTGTTGATATGTTGTTTATTTATTGTTGTTTAGATTTGACGTTCATGTCCAGGCTTAAAATAAACAGGAATACGAAATATTCTTTTTTCCATTCCATAAGCATATAAAACGGTATTTATCCCAGTGAGAACAGTTACTTGTGCCCTTATCTCTTCTAAATTACTTAGGTACCTCTATTATTGATCGTTATTCATAAGTGGATATTTAGTTTTACTCTCGCATTAGCTGCGCCCCGCGGCGTTACCCGCGGAAAAAGTAGTCTATGTATTAATCTAGTCAGCTTTCTGCATACCAAATTTTATCAAAATTGGTCCAGCCGTTTGCGCGTGAAGAAGTAACAAACATACACACACTCACAAACTTTCGTCTTTATAATATTAGTGCTGCCACAGGCTGCCACCAACGACAGCATGAGAAAACAATAAATACTCAAAACACTCGCATCGAAGGTAGAGGGGAGATTCCTGAAAACCTGAGTTTGCAGAAGCTAGTACATCTCTGGTTATCATTGCCAGAGCATATAATTGTTGGCAATTTCGCGTCTCCATTCAGCCATGAATGGCAACCATTAGGCTCGACTCTCGACGCGCCCTTCTCAGCTAATAAGTGCATTTCACTTTACAGGACTCCTTAGTGCCGTTTTTAATGCTCACTACTTTTTACAAATGGCCGACGCCATTTTACTGTCAAGTGAACATTGTGATAGCAGCATAATTGCAACTGTTGAGTAATTTAGTTAATTTATAATTGCGGATTAATTGTTTAATCTGACGCAATTTTACGCAGCTTAAGGTTAGTTTGATATCTTTTCCTACTTAAGAATATAACTAAAAGCATATGCTGACACATCGCCCTCTCTCACGGCTAGGCAAATCTTGTATTCAGATAGATATAATGCATCCAGAATTTCAGTTACATAACAGCCTATTACACTGATGTACCCCAATACTAATAGTGACCGCATTGGTAGAACGGCCAATACACTCACTGGTAAAACCAAATTTAAACATCAGTTGATACATACTTGTATATTTATATGGACGTTTATATCTATATGTGACTTATAGTCATGGCACCGGCGACAAAGTTTATCGAGCGCTGTCACTTATCACTCTCTAGCTAATCGCTTTACGTTAGAACGAGGTCCTCTATATACGTTGCGCGATATAAACATTTAATTAGATTTATCAACGGTGCCATGCTACAACTGTATTAATTATTTAAATCGAATGTTATTAGGTTTAAATAATATATATGTATGGCCTTCGAGGTGGATAGTCAGGTCGTGCGTCCGCCCAACGGTTTGCGGTTTCAGGCTTTTCTCATTCGGATGCCAACTGGCGCGACCGATCCCGGTAATATTTACCGTAAAACAGACAAATTACTGTAATAACCCTTTTGATCTATATCACTAGGGTACAAGTTACTCCGAGTAATTACGGCTTAAGTTGATAGGCTAAACCACGTATGGCCTCCATTGGCTTGATTAGCCTACGTATAGGTACCTACCAGAAATGTAGAGCCTGTCCCAGTAGCTCTATTACGAACCTAGAGTCTGGTATGTGGGCCAGTATGTAAAACGTATGTATACCATGTTTTATAAAGAGTTTTGTTTAATATGAGTACATCTTTTCGTGGATGGCGTAAAAGGCGACTTAGGGATGACAAGCTAAATAAAGCTTATAAACCTCATGGGACCTCTCCATCCCGTCTGGCCAGTGTGAAGAGTGTTAGCCAAATCCTCTGGCTGCTCTGACTAAGTATGACTCTAGTAGTACAGAGAGGGTCGTGCTCCTGCTGTGGAGACAAGAAAGTACTGATGATAAGATTACATCTAAGTGTCTTCCTAAAATAATTGCATAACCTGCATGTCGTTGGCTAGAAAAGTTTTTGTGCGAAGAGGCCGTCTTTTGTATACTTACATTATAAAAGCACATGTCTCACATGTGATAATAAAAATTGTGTGCTGTAAAATAAATAAATAAGTACAACTGAAACTTTTGCCCCAAAAGACCTACCAATGGCTAGGTAGGACATACATTATTTAAGTATTATTAAAATTGTACAACAACTTCTGTTTGTTTTTTTTTCAGAACTGAATGAGAGAGCCACCAGTGACGCGCACAAGAACTAACATGGGCCTCACACTGAACCAACCTGGACTGGACACCGGACACCCTCTGCTCAAATAAATAATGAAAAAAAAGACTCCGTCAAGGTTCATTTCGGTCGAGTTGATTATGTACTTATAGGTAGAACTTTACATTTGTTAATATCAATGTGTGCTACAGTAAAATTGTTAAGAGCAGCAATGGGTTTAATTTCGTAAATTACCAAATTTTCATTATCTATATCTACATATTTTTACTCATTTCTAGGTATTTGTGAAAGTTCGCAACAGTTCAGTCCTTCCTAGAAGTGAACAATCAAAGATTGAGCACGTATGCTCGGTTCCTTTTATCAAGTAACAGGCAGCACTTAGGTACTTATCCTTAAAAACTGTTACGAAACGTGCTGAAACCGTTTCCAAAAATTACTTATTTTGTGCTTTGTTTTGTTACCTTGTAAGTATTAATTCAGCAATAACTAATTTCCCAATTAGGTACAAAATATGCCGCTTTTGAGAAAACCGCTGCTTTATGTGGATACTCCAATTTTATGAATTCAATGAGTATCTTTACAATGTTCCAGTCAGAGTAAGTCACGACTCCGGTCCCGGGGGCATCCACCTGGGTGCCACACGTAAATATGAAAATATTTTAATAATTTGGTGTCATTACATCTCAAAGGCGTTATTGTGTGCACTCAAAGAAATACCGCTGTTGTAGTTTACCCGTAATGCTATAAAATTAAAAATTTTATTTGCATACATATAGTTTCGTGTTAGGAATTGAATTTCCTACTTCACTATTCTTGACATAGTGATTTTACTTACATAGGAACATACTAGTATTGCGTAATAAAATTACTCTTTAGACTTCTAGAGTTTAAAATTGATATTTTAAGGTTGGTTTTGGTGATCCAAGGCTTTGTCTATGGTAGTGTCAAATACAATAGAATCTTCGTAGCAATTAGTTCAGATTTTTTAACCAGAATAACACAGATACAGTTCAGGTTTCTTGATATGACGCAATTACCAAGGATTTCTGACGACTTAACCATTTTCAAACCAGCTTCTACAATCTTACTCATGTATTTTGACGTCATAGTAGAATGTTCAACGCTGCACATCTTGGTATATAAATAAATATTTTGAGTAGGAATCTAATATCCAGTAGGGGACTTCCTGCGACTGACATTATGATGATGATGACGCACTCTTTGGCTCTGGTACAGTTATATTTATAATTTTAATAATGTAATAAAATTAAACATATCTATAAAATAATTGTGAAGAAACTTAAAAAGCAACAAAATAGATATTAAATAAATAAAAACTAATATATCAAGATATCGGTGTCTGGCACATCGATGACCTGTGTATCCGAGGAAGGTGCGGCAGATCCTCGTTCGGGGCGCGCCTGCTTCTCCAGCTTGAGGATTTCACTCCTCACCAGCACCATCACGTAGCACTGCATCACTGCAAATACAAGATTTGGCTTGGTACAGTGTGCACCTGTGTATCTTTGTTCTTTTGTTTCTTTATTCCGGCAGAGCAGAATAGAACCACTCCAAGTCTAATAAACATCAATGAGACCTCTCTAACCCGTCTGGCCAGCGTGGAGAGTGTAGGTCGAGTCCCCTAGCTGCCCTGGCCAAGTATGGCTCTAGTAGTACAGAGAGGGTCGTGCTCCTGCAGTGGAGACAAAAAAGTCCTGATGATATGAGGACATCACACTAGCTAGCCCCAAAGTAAGTTAGAGACTTGTGGTATGGGATACTAAATCAACGATACTGTATTTTATAACAAATACATATATACATAAAAATCAAAGACCAAGGACGATTTGAAAAAGGCCATTTTTCAACTTTCCCTAACCGGGGATCGAACCCGCAACTTTTGGGTGGCTGACTAGCGTGGTGACCACTACGCAACGTCAATGTCATCTAACATGTCTTTATTTCTTTCGGAATAGAAGCGATGTAGATAGAGCCAAGGCTCGCAAAGCCAAACAGGCGCGACTAGCAAGATGGTGATCCTAAGATAAGAAAACGGGAATCAGAAATAGAGACACTAGGTTTATATTAAACGCAAGAGAAGAAGCAAGTATGTCTGTAAGTACATTACTTTTTGACTGGATCTGATTTAAACCTATAGTTTGACATAGGCAAGAATAGGGGTGATGACAGGGTCCGAAAAGTATGATTGTAATTAGTCCGTCTTTTAGATTAACCAAAAATAATGGACCCGTCTTTTTCAGTTTACCAGAAAAGTAAAAATTCACAAAGATACGGAGCGTCAAAGTTCAAGAGTGGGGGCTAGCGACGTCACCGCTAAGTAAAAATCGTAGCCAGACGTCATGCGAAATTTATAAAAGAAAAAATACGTGTACAATATTTTTTAATAATATGGTAACCGATGTTCCAAGAATATTTTTTAATTCGGCATGCCTATTAAATATGATACACTTGATGGCAATTGGGAACAGGTAGAGGACAGGTTGATAAATTACAAGTACATTAGGTACCTATGAGTGTGAAGGCCCCACACACTTCCAGGGTCTGCATCCTAGACAAGAGCACGAAAGCTGGGACGAGTGCTGCGACTGCCGTCCCTACCATGTAGCAGTTGTACAGTCGTAACATTGCTACGTCTTTCTGAAATAAAACAAGTTTTTTAAAACAAGTGGTTTTTGAAAAGAAATATCCCAAAACCTTCGATACTGAGCAAACACTATCCGTCTATTATAAATCTTTGTTACTAGGTTTAAACCATTATCTGACCAAATCAAGTTGATAACTAGTAATTTGCCACTGTCTCATCTAAAAATGACAACTTGATTTGGTCAGATAATGGTTTAAACCTAGTAACAAAGTTAGTCTGCGTTTTGTAATAAGACGGTACAGGACGTTCCGTTTCTGTGAGTAATAACAGCTCTGAAGAAAATTTGAAAATCTTTTTCTCTTACCGTTTTCCTAGGGTTAAGAGAGGACTATGTATGGGAGTCAACATAATGCTACTGAAATAGTAATGTACCTAATTTATATATAGGTAATTTGGTTATAGGGTTGACGACAGGGTCATGGTCCAGGAAGTATGAATGTAATTAGTCCGTCTTTTAGATTATCCAAAAATAATGAACCCGTATTTTTCAGTTTGTCAAAAAAGTAAAAATTCACTAAAACAAACAAGTCAAAAGCTCCGGAGTGGGGGCATGCGACGTAACTGCTAAGTAAAAATCGTGCCCAGCCTTGACGTCATGCGAAATTTATATGCGCTGTATCTTTGTCATATTTGGTTTCTCAGAGAAAAGAAAAAATACGTGTACAATTTTTTTTTATAATCTAACCGATAGACCAAAAATATTTTTTCATTCGTCATGTCATATTAAAACTACCTACATACTAAAAAATAGATACTATGCTACGTCTATGAAGAAACTTCTCTCAACTCGAATACATACATATGTTTTAAAAAGTTTTCTCTCAACTCGCAAATACCTGTCATTTTGTCCATACGGGTCACGCCGTGGGTAACGGCTAGTTAGTACTTATCAGGCATCGACTTACCTGTCATCAGGCCAAGAGTAGCAACATTTGAGGATGATGCTTGCTCATCCCCAGTATCCCGAAGAGGATAGCTGACGTAATCTCCTCAAGGTCCCAGAATAATACGAGGTTCCTTAGAAGTCTCAACTCGCAAAAACCTGTCATTTAGACAACACGGGTCACCTAGTTAATACTTATTAGGAACTCACCTGGCATCCAGCCACAAGTAGTAGCATGTTGAGGATGATGCTCATCCCCAGTATCCCAAAGAGGATGGCCGACGTAATCTCCTCAAGGGAGAACCCATGCGGGTGCTTGTGCTGCTGCGTGGTCACCAACAGGCAGGCCGTCGATAGCATCGTCAGTAACTATAATAAAAATATAGCAGTTGAAGTAAGTAAGAGTAAGATGATTTTGCTTTTTTTTTCTGTGTATATTTGTATAATTGTTATTTTTTTTTGGTGTACAATAAAGTATTACTTAACTTAACTTAGGTCATTCATCATTATCAGGTCTTTTTGTCTCCACTGCAGGAGCTAGACCCTCTCTATACTACCAAAGCCATACTTGGCAAGAGCAGCCAGAGAATTTAGCCTACACTTTCCACGCTGGCCAGACGGGTTGGGAAGGTCTCACGATGCTTATAAGCTTTGTTTAGCGTATTTTCTAAGTCGCCTTCTAGGACATCCACGGGAAGACTTGAGTGGTCCTATTCTACTCTGCCGCAAACCACACAGCTTACATAATAGGTAACCAGAGGCTATTCGACGAAAGCTGACTCTGAAAAACCGCGGCAAACTAAAGATTTAAAAATGTTTTACCCTTCATGTGAATCTGTTTCGATTCATATTTAAAATTATATTTAAAAAGTACTTTAATCAATAATTTTAATAAAAACGCAAATTAAATAAATAATGTGTAATTATTAAATTTACTGCAGTTTTTAGGCCAGACCCCAAATACCGTAAATTTACTGGTAGAAAAAATGAAAACAAATAAAAGCATAAGTACTTACTAGTCAAAAAGTACCTACGTCACTAATGAGATGTACCTAAATAACGTGTACCTACTTACAATCAAGTACTATAGTCATGACTAGGCAAAGTATCTCAGCCTTTTTCAAATCGTTTATTGTAAACTAGCTGATGCCCGCGACTTCGTTCGCGTGGACTTTATGACTCCGGCGTATAAATATGCTTATCAGGCTGAACAACTTTTGCTAATGCGTCATTAATGTATAATTCTAACAGTTTAGCTAGACCATGTTTCTAAATCAGGTGTGCCAGACCTTCGATTTTTAACCTCAACAAAAAATTCTCATCATGCTGAACAAATTTTGCTAAGACGTCATTTTTATATTTCTTATAGTTTAGCTGGACCATTATGGTTCTGCATCATGTGTTCCAATCTTCTAGTTTTATATCCTAACATAAAATGCTCATCAGGCTGAACTACTTTGGCTAAGGCGTCATTATATAAGTATTTCTTATAGTTTAGCTGGACCATTATGGTTCTGCATCAGGTGTTCAATTTTCCAAAATCAATTATAGCATAAATGTTGCTCAGGCTTAACAGCTATATATAATAAAAAGTTTTATTCGAATCCGTCCAGTATTTCCGGAGATTAGCGTGTATTCGGTCTATTGTTGTGAGCTCTGTACAAACAGACAGACCGGTTTTTTTTTTATTTTTTCTTTTATCTCCATCGCTATACTGTCTCCATCGCCCCAATTTTTTTTTAAATATATTCAATGTACATACACATTTTTTTACTATTTTATTATACGTATAGACAATTATGTTTCTAAATCAAGTGTTCCAGACTCCAGACCTTCGATTTTTATACCTCAACAAAAATGCTCATCAGGCTAAACAACTTTCGCTTAGGCGTGCTTAGGCGTCCTTTTTATATTTCTTATAATTTAGCTGGACCATTATGGTCCTGCATCATGTGTTCCAGATCTTCGATTTTTATATCTCAACAAAAAATGTTCATCAGACTGAACTGCTTTTGCTAAGGAGTCATTTTTATATTTCTTATAGTTTAGCTGGACTATTATGGTTCTGCACCAGGTGTTCAATTTTCCAAAATCAATTATAGCCTATATGTTGCTCAGGCTTAACAGCTATATAACAAAAAAAGTTTCATTCGAATCCGTCCAGTATTTCCGGAGATTAGCGAGTACATACAGACAGACAGACAGACAGACAAAAAAAACAAAAAATCTTTTTTGTGTTCTGTTACTCTTTTTTTATCACCCACACCCATTTTTTTGTTAATTTTATCAAATGTACAGACACGCGGTTCCTACTGTTTTATAATATGTATTGATTTTTATTGCCAATATTGCCATACGTAGAATGTTTTTCCTGACTAGAGCAAACCTATATTTTTGTATGCATAAAGTATGCCTATCCTGTGGAATTCTTTTTTATTTTAGATAACTTTACAAATAATTCTGAATTCATTTTTACAAATAGAGCCATTTCAAATATGTACATTGTAATGTCTTTATAGTAATGTAAAATGGCTTATTCTGCAAAAATGATTGCTGGGAGCAATTAAATCCTACCGGTTGCTTCTTCTGCAGATAAAAAGCACTTCGGAAAAGATGATGGAGGGCACCCCTGCTTTTATTCCCTTCTTTTGCCAACACATCTATACTCAATTTGGTAAGGTATTTAAATAAATGTAAACAATCTTGACATGTCTTTTTATTGAAATAAGTATACACTTTATAAATCAATAATTTTGTTAATTACAAAGTAATTATGTTATAAATTATAAATGGGGTTAAATATAATGATCACCATAAAATGCTTTGATACCCTTAGTTCTTTTACCAAAAATATATACTTAACACCGGAAAAATAAAGTCTAAAATTACAATAGTACTAGCTATTTTAGTCACGACTGCACTTCAAATTATATTATTTGAACACCAAATGTAGTAAATGATCACCAAATCTTAGCGAGCAAATTAATGCGCTATTTCTGCCTAAATAAACCTTCATGATTGCCATAAAATGTAGGCTTATTACCAAATAAAATATTATCATGCCATAATCAGTTAAGTCTCCGGCTTGCAATCCCCTCCCACCGCACCGCAAACGCCGCGGCCACCCGGACACGATCCCCGGCGAGTGCTAAGACACTTCTATCCATTTTCCTAGGTTAGGGCAATCCTATAGGTTAGGTTATGTTAGAACTGCGACCAACACATGCACAAGTCCAGCGAGCGAAGTGAGCGTGCCGCGGCAGCGGCCGGCGAGTGCTAAGACACTTCTATCCATTTTCCTAGGTTAGGGCAATCCTATAGGCTAGGTTATGTTAGAACTGCGACCAAGACACGCACGAGCCGAGCGAGTGCAGTAAATTATTAAAGAAGACTGATTCTTCTTAAGATTTTTTAAATGTTTATTATTCGTTTTAAGAGGACTAACTTTTTTATGGCTGTTTAAATAATTTAGAAAAAGGATTATTGAAATTGTAAGTTTTATTTTTTATCTTAGGTATAGCATTTGGTTGAATAAACGAAACGCTCAAGATATTTCTTTTTTGGTAGTGGTTAATCAATTTGGAGACAAAAAGGTTAGGAGTTTATTTACTATGTTTGGCAAAATATTTTTTTTGCCGAGGATAATTTACTTTAATGGGATAACGAGATATTATTTTTTTGCATGTCAGTTTGAATTAAATTGTGGTTAATATTTCGGTTTTCATTAACTATTTTTGGGTTAACAATGATCTTTTTGGAGTCAGTTTGCTTAAATAGGATAGCAAGATGTAACTTAGGTTATAATTTTACATTAAAATGCGGGTTTAATTTTGGTAATCATTTACTATTTTTGTATGTTAAATGTTACTATATCTGGTGGTAAGTTAAACATAAGCCATTATAAATTACATAATTACTTTGTAATTTGCAAATGTATTGATTTATAAAGTGTTTCAATAACAAGACATGTCAAGATTGTTTACATTAATTAAAATACCTAAACAAATGGAGTATAGTGACTTACAGTATTAATGACTCCAAAAATTATGATCCCATGCCGCAATGGAACGCAGAAACAGCATTTCTTCACTTCAGGCACTTTTACATACATTTCGATTGTTCAAACACGACTGACACCAGCTTTGTGTACTTAACGAATATTCAATGATAAATAACAAAGTGCATTTAAGCCGTGTGATGTAAACAAACATAGTGAGATAACGCATACAAATAAGTATACCTACAATAACATCTTCAATGAGAAACTAGTTCATTGACTCTGTATTTGTTAATCAAGTTTACTAAGTAATCGGTTAGTCATTTTAGTTTATCTAAGGTGAAGTTAAATAGGTACATAAGTTGGTGCTTGAGGTATCGGTATAGGTATACTACCTACCTACCCGAAAACTACTTACATACACCTATGTTAGTACCTATACAATACTCGTATTAGGATATGTTCTGTACTTATCAACACAACAATTCTTATGTAAGTATCTGTGGGAAATCAGCGTTTGGCAAGGGCGGATCCAGGACTTTTTATGGGAGGAACACAACGGGCAGACGTGCAAAAAATCATCAATATTTGTTAGAAATAAACATGTAGTTATGGAAAGGTTTATCATACTTAGTATCAAAACAATAAAAAAATATATGTTTAATAAAGACAGTTACCTGTATGGGGGCGGTTCGTGACCATTATAACCGCCCTTGGCATTGAGTACCATCTCAGCTATGGCACGGCATAGGTAGGAGTACCTTAATTAAGTTTAAGTAAGTACCTAAGGTAATGTATACCTAATTAAGTCATAAAAAGTAAATTGCCCATTATTTTTAGTTCCAACAAAATTGGCGATTATTCAATAAGTATGAACGAGTTTAGTTATGCGAGCTAATGATTTGCTTATTGGCAGTTATTGCATAATTGAGCCACCCAGCCACGACCCTCCACAGACTCGCGGCGATTATCCCCCTGTTTGTTTATTTTTCGTTCAATTACCATCTGTTTCCCGCCATAACCTAGTTAGCAATGTTTGCTGATTTAACTAATAGAGAACCGTATGTTTGTCAATTAAGTAATGAAACAAAATAACAAAATTCATTATGAAAGTACCTACCTAACTTATCTAACTAGGTTCCTGCTAAATAAAATATAGATTAACATATCAAATAGGTAAGTACTTACTTCATTAGTAAGTAGAAATCTTTATTATCTTACTACTCAAATTTAAAAGATGACTCTATCGTATTGATAAATAAATGCATAGAATAACCCGAATGTATAGGCTTTATTTAACTAATAAATTCAACAGACATATATCTGACAAGAATTCGTATTATGTCAAGGATTATCTTTTAAATTCATAACCATAAACCATGACATTCTTCCCTCCTTCCCAGCTCCTGTAGTCATTCAGGTAGGCAGGTGGTCTCTTAGATCGTGCTGACCTGCGTGGTTCATCAGCCATAGTTGAGCGGTGTGGTAAAGAAGAAGAAAGAGGCGTAGTGTAGACATCCAATTCTGAGCTATCTATAGTCGGTTCAAATTGTTCTGCATTAATATCATGACTGTTATTGTTTACATCATCAGATGATACTGTATCCGGTGTAACAATCGGTGTTGCATCACCTCTGGGTGCGAGGTGGCGATTCGAAACCGTCAATTCTCCGCCATTGGAAAGTCTTACGGAGCTATAATGTGGATTTGGCTCTAGAAGGTCAACTTCTTCTACCATTGGATCATATTTGCTGACTCTTACAAATTTCTTTAAAAGAGCCTTTCCAGGTTGCAACCACGACGGCATGGATTGTCCCCAAGACGATCGCCGTGGATGATTAAACATTCTTTCATGAGGCGTTGTGTTAGTTGAAGTGCATAGGAGGGACCTAATACAGTGGAGTGCTTGAGTAATAACTGCCTCCCATTTATCTATTTGGAGATTTTTATCTTTTAGTGCAAGGCGAATCGTTTGCCAAAGGGTTCCATTCAGTCTCTCTACTTGTCCGTTACCTTGTGGATTGTAAGGAGAAGATCGACTAGTAGATATGCCCTTAGTATGTAAAAATTCTTTAATACCAGCTGACATTAAAGACGCTCCTTGATCTGTATGAACAGTAGCTGGCATTCCAAAAATTGAAAAAATATCAGTAGGATGCTTAATTACTGTCTCTGTACTCATATCTGGGCACGCATAAGCAAACGGGAACCTCGAGTATTCGTCAATTATTGTCAAAATGTACTTGTTGTTTGTCGATGATGGTAGTGGTCCCTTAAAATCTAAGGACAATCTCTCAAAGGGCATAGTAGCTTTAATTAATAACCCAATATTTTTATTGAATCTTGGTTTTATCTCTGCACAAGTTGGACAAGACGCCACAACGTTTTTTACATCATCACTGGTAAACGGTAGGTTTTTAGATCTTATCCAATGCGTAAGTCGTGAAATACCAGGATGACAGAGAGATTTGTGTAATTCTATAAGGCGATTGTCAGTTGTGGCTCCGCATACTTGCCTGGACAATGCATCTGCTACAGTATTCAGATGTCCTGGTCGGTATTTTATATCGAATTTGAAATTTGATAATTCTAATCGCCATCTCTGGATCTTATCATTTTTTATTTTACTTGCATGTCCTCTGAGCATATATGATACAGACTTTTGGTCCGTTTTTAAATAAAATGGCCGTCTAATTAGATAATGTCTCCATTTTTTAAGACTTTCTATAATGGCGTATGCCTCTTTTTCTATTATAGGGTATTTTTTTTTACTTTCATTTAGAGACTTTGAAAAAAATGCTATCGGGCGACCGTTTTGTGTCAAAGAAGCAGCGATAGAATAATCTGAGGCATCTGTTTCTACAGTGAATGTTTCTTTAGGATCAACTGCTGCTAAAGACGATTCAGAAATAATCCTTTTTAGTTCTTCAAAAACTTTCACTTCATTAGCGTTTAGAGGATATGTATCTCTACTTGTGTCAATGGGTGTAATTTCGATGAAAAATCTGGTATCCATTTAGAGTAGTGAGAGAATAATCCTATTACGTGTCTTAAAGATGCAGAATCAGTGGGAATTGGTAAATCGCGAAGAGGCCGTAAGCGTTCTGGATCTGGCTTAATGGTTCCATTATTGATATTATACCCAAGAATACTCAAATCTGTTATGGAAAATTCGCTTTTCTCTTTATTTATAGTAAGACGGAACTTATTAGCAATTTCCATGAATTTTTCAAGCTTTGCATCATGATCTTTCTGATCGATTCCGCAGACGGTAATGTCATCCAAATATGGACCTTCAATGGATGACTTTCGAATAATAGAATCTAAGGATCGTTGAAAACAAGCTACTCCGTTGGTCACGCCGAACGGAATACGACGAAATTGATATAAATTACCGGCGGCTTCGAAGGCAGTGAATGGTTTATTCGCAGGAATAATTGGGATTTGATGGTATGCAGATTTCAAATCAATTTTACTGAATATTTTATATTTTGATACTTTTGCTACGATTTCTTCTATATTCGGCAACGGATATGCATCAAGATAAGTAAACCTGTTCACTGTTTGTGAGTAATCAATGCACATCCTCTTCTTATGATTTGTGTTAGATGTGATTAGAACTTGAGCTCGCCAGGGCGAAGTGCTCTCTTCTATGATACCGTCTTCTAATAATTTCTTACCATGACACGTATATCTCTTCCTATTAAGTCGGTAGGTATACTTAATATAGGTTTATTACCAGAAAACCTAATAAGTACTTAGATAGTTAACAATATTTAATAAAAAATAAATATATAGGGACAAATTACCGAGTAAAAGTTTTTACGCCAAATTAAAATGACTATGGGAAGGGTGATAATAAAGTACTTAAGTAAGTACCCTTTCCTGTTGTGAAATCCAGAAACCATTTTTGTCTTTTTCTACCTCTGTCTAAATTTTCATTTTCCGAAAAATAGATATCCCCTATATGTAGGAGCCATCCATCTTCTTCTGATCAAAGTACATAGTAAAAGCACAGTAGGTAGTCCTAAAATTATACAGTTCTCGAGACATAAGCTCTGAAGTGCCATTTTTAAAACGAGGAGTCACCTAAACGAATTCTTTTTCCATACAAAATGATGTTCGTTTAGAGACTCCGCGTTTGAATAATTTTTCAAAACTAAAAACAAACTAAAGACCTCGCAAAAAAAAAAGATTTTTCCAAATCGGCCCTGGCGTCTTCGAATGATCGGTGCAGGACATACATAAAAAAGAAGATCACGACGAATTGATAACCTTCTCTTTTTTGGAATCAAAAAAGAAAGAAAAAAGTCTCCTCAGTTTTGCATTTGTGTGAGTGCACACAGATAGTGTGAGTGAGAAATCGGCCTGAGGCTTAGCATGGTCGGCACCGATTTATATCTACTGGTTTTTGAAACTCGGCCTGAGTCGCGGCACGACTCTCGCGAGTCATCTCCCTGGCCCGCACTTTTCGCTTTATTAAATTTAAATTATTAGTGAAATAAAGTAACATCAACAAAAAAATGTATTATAAAATAAATTAACATAATATCGTTTAAAATCATAAATCAAAATAATTTCTTTCTTATAAAATCTTAATTTATTTTGTAATTTTTTGACCGACTGTATCAGGCGCCAAAAAATAAGCGTTCCTTTACACAGAGTCTATTTTGTAATTTCCACTTACAAAATAGACTGATGCAAACAAAAAAAAAAGATATAATTCTACATGAATTCAAAACAAAATGAAAATATTGTTAAAGTATGTACTTAATAATATTATCTTATCATGCTCCTGCTATACTAACAAATAACAAATGAAAAATACTATTTCATTTTGTGGTGTATACAGAGAAAACCATAGACCTAGAATTTTTAACAGAAAATGGAAAACGGAATGTCACGTCACTCACTTGTCAAATTTGTATAGTCTGTGCTGAAGAGTTGAAGACATTTCAGGATCTTTCTTTCCGATTACCATTTTTATATTTCGTGAATTCTACCAGAATAAAATAAATAAATAGTTTTATAGGACCACAACGAAAAAGTACTAAGGTAAATTTACTTATTTATATTACGTAAGTGTTTTATAGCTATGTTTTTCTAGCCTAATCGTAATAAAATATTTTGAGGTTAGATAACATATCGTGTGATTTCTGGTTATAATTTTAACATCTCCTTCATTCTTGTCTAATCATAATAGAATTTAAAGATATCCAAAGCAATTAAAATTGCGTATATCAATAATAGCATCATTTTTCTGTAGTTTTAAAATTGCATCAAATTCTGCTCAGTTGCTACATTCGCCGACTGATAAGTACCTACTTCATTCGGTACCTAGTTGGTTTTCTTTGAACCAAATATATAAATAATAAATAAAGTCGTATAGATAATCACACAAACAATGAATGAAAATGTATATTTTCAGCTATGGCTGCACAACTCTTCAACCGCATCGGACAAGTGGGGCTTGGTGTCGCCCTAGTGGGTGGTGTTGTCAATTCTGCTTTGTATAATGGTAAATAAATACACTATTTTTAGAATTTGTGACAGCAATTTTGTCATATTTTGGTACACTTTGTATATTGGTTATATATATACTTATAGCTAAAGCGTACCAAAAAATAATGTAGCACAGCAACATAACTATAGACAAAACCGTGTTAAGCAAGCTACATAAATATTTAACCCGTCACACGTCCGCGGCCCATAACCGTTGCATATGCGAAATGTCCCATACATTGCAATTTCTCCCGATTTTTCGTGGAAAAACCAAATTTGTACTTAAACTGTATAATTATATTTGATAAATTGTATACGTAAAAAAAGGTTAGGAAATGCGCAAAAAGATGAAAGTAAATTCATATACTGTTAAATACCTGATTGATCCTTTTAGACACCAATCTTTTAAAGATGTGGATTTTTTTGGCGCCATTCACAACTTACACATTTATTTGTACTAAATTCACACACACTTCATTTAAATCTTTTTCAATAACATGAAGTCCAATAAATTACACGACGAATGAGTATAATTTCACTACTATAGCACAAAAAATCACCTATCAAATTATTTAAATATTTCATTAAGCACCCGAATTCAAACAACAAGCAGTAATGGCGCGGATTTGTTTCGTGTCGCACTTCACTCATGAATATGTTCTCGTTATACAAATATTTCTTGATTGTCATTGGCTTAAAAAATTCAAATCGATAGAAGGAGAGTTCCTATTCGTAGTAATATTATTTTTGAGTGCACCAATCAAATTATAGTGATGGAAAAAAATACCAAAGAGAACGGACTGCGTTATGGCCTAGGTCAGGCTATGGGACGTTTTGCTCGGATTTACGTTAGCGCCTGCGTTAGGACATGGGACGCGTCACGGGTTAATAGTTGACATATTGCTCTTTTTCAATTTGACTTATAGATCATCATATCAGCCACAGGAAGTCCACTGCTGGACATAGGCCTCCCCCAAGGTTTCCCAAAACGACCGATCGAAAGTGGCCTGCATCCAGCGCCTTCTTCGCGACTTATAGATGACAGACTATATATCTAAACATTTAAATTAATCCAAATTTTATTTCAATTCCAGTTGACGGAGGCCACAGAGCAGTCATCTTCGACAGATTTGCTGGTGTCAAGAACCTGGTTGTTGGTGAAGGCACCCACTTCTTCATCCCCTGGGTGCAGAAACCCATCATCTTCGACATCCGATCAAGGCCTAGAAATGTCCCCACTGTCACAGGAAGTAAAGGTATGTATATTAATAAATTTGATACATAGTGACAAACATTCTGTGGTAATGGTATTGCATAAATATTATTAGCTGTTTAGTATATATAATAAAATCAATAAATATGTTGAGTTTAAATAGATACAAAAAAGAATAATTAAGATAATAATACATAAACTTCACTTGCACGTCAATCAATTTTAACATTGAGTAGTTACCGTTTTATATTCTATGCAAATCTAGTTAAGTAACAATAAAATTGTGATTGACTACATGTGCTATTTATGGTTTTGTTTAATGTTTGACTTTCACATTTCCAGATCTTCAGAACGTGAATATCACCCTCCGTATCCTGTTCAGGCCGATTCCTGACCAATTGCCCAAAATCTACACCATCCTTGGAATAGATTACGACGAGAGGGTGCTTCCATCCATCACATCAGAAGTCTTAAAAGCAGTTGTTGCACAGTTTGACGCTGGAGAACTTATCACACAAAGAGAGGTAAAACATGCCACTGCAACTTATATTTTGTAAATTAAGTAATAAAATATGGATATAACTGTATGGGTCTGAAATAAACACAATTTATATTCTTGCTGGCACTTCACATCACTATTTGTGTTCGTGAAATTGTCGTATTCGCCCAAATATGACGAATTGAAGTGGCTCTGTTCGTCTGTATTCACCTATTTTTATGAACAAGACGAATACGCAAATACCAGAGTCCAAATGGTATGGTGATGCGATTTTTACAATCTTATTAAATACATACTTACATATGCAGGATTAGGGAGTAATAAACTGTGGTGTCCATCTTTGCGAATATAACAAAAATATTCGTGAACATTTGGCATGTGCATACAAAAACCATACAAATCAAATCAATTTATTTGCATTTCATGTAAGTACAGTGGATGGTACCAGCGATAGGAAGTGCCACCAGTAGGTTTAAATGCATTCTGAAACAGAGATTTTACAGTCCAATGTCTCACCTAAGCACAAACACAACCACAGCTCTTACAGAGCATAGATGGACTGAGTCGAGATTTTTATCACTTGTTTTATTTATTTACTTGTATAAAAAAATCTGACACTAGTGTTAGTTATTACTCACTTAGTATGACTTGTGTGACTCTACATAACTAGTAAAGTGTCAGATATTATTTTATTTTGCCAGTTTGTCTTTTGAAGTTTAACAAAATTATAAATAATTTTAGTAAAAAATGCACTTTTGTGTAGTACAAAAGTACAAAAAAAGTCTCCACAAAACAGTCTGTAATATTTTTTTAAGTGATATTTATTTGATCATAAATTTTTCAGGTCGTGTCACAAAAAGTCAGTGAAAGTTTAACTGAGAGAGCCGGTCAGTTTGGTTTGATCCTCGACGATATCTCAATCACACACTTAACATTCGGCAAAGAGTTCACACAGGCCGTCGAACTGAAGCAGGTTGCACAGCAGGATGCCGAAAAGGCCAGGTTCCTGGTAGAAAAGGCTGAGCAACAGAAGAAGGCCGCCGTTATCGCCGCTGAGGGTGACGCACAAGCCGCAGTACTCCTTGCAAAATCATTCGGAAATGCTGGAGAGGGTCTCGTCGAACTCCGACGTATCGAGGCAGCCGAAGACATCGCTTACCAACTATCCAAATCCCGCAATGTCACCTACTTACCGCAAGGACAAAATGTGCTATTAAATCTTCCAACACAAAACTAAAATACTTTCTAGGTTCGGTAAAATTGTAACATACATTGAGACTTGTTGCGGTGGATTATGCTGGATGTATAATTGCATTTGTATTTTATTTACACACATGCCTATTGCGTTTAATAATGATAAAGTGTAGTGTATTAAGTTTACGAGGATTCCACCAGAAAAGAAGTAGTTTGCATTTAGTTATATGTTGAATGTGGTTCATTAAAATATACTTAACGTTGGAGTTGATATTTTAATATTCTGCCTGCACCCGATGTGACCCGTTTTTTCCAGACTACAACATTTCTACACAGATTAAAATAGAGAAATCACATACTTTGGCGCACATACATTTACAACTGCAGCAGTGCAAGTACAAATGATAACCTTGTATTTGTACTAAGAGTTATACTTTTCCGTGGTTCTTCTGACAAGGAGGGAACCAACCAATGCAGATCACACACACATATTAATGATCTACGTTAGTTAAGACTTTTTCTATTTCTAATAAGTCTTGTTAGAAATAGAAACAGTTTTTTTTATTGTACAGTTCGTTAGTTCAAATAGTTTTCAGTACACTCGAATGTTCCTATAGCTATAATGTAAAAAAACTAAAAAAAAAAAATATCACGCCTCGCGCGTATTACCACCATGGCGATGAATTTTTAAAAACGCACCGTATGTGTTTTTCGCCCATAGACGCCGTACAGGCGAAGGGAAATCGAAATTCCAGGCGACGCGCGTGCCGCCCGCTTCCTCGTAATGTTTTCGAAAAACACGCACGGCGTGTTTCCCGCAGTCTAAGTGTATAATATTTTTCAAACAAAATTCTTATTACTTATAACTTCCAAATGATTCCTAATTACTATGCTGCTGTTGAAACCAATCCTACTAATATTATAAATGCAAAAATTTCTAAGTATGGATGGATGTTTTTTACTCTTTCACGTAAAAACTACTAAATGGATTTTAATGAAACTAAACAATAATATGGCTTATACATCAGAATAACACATAGACTACAATTTTTAAAGATATTGTGTGATAATCCTGCGCAGGCGAAGTCTGGCACCAGCTAGTGTATATAGCGGACCCACAAGCAGTCAGCGCGACACCAAAGGACTACGCAGTCTGAGCCGGCGCATCTTTGTAGCAGCCTGACAAATTCTACAAGCCTGTATATTTTTAACTTGTGACAAATACAGTGATACAGGCTTTGGCTTAGTTTGTCTCGAGTGCTCCCGCAAATTTTAAAAATTAAGTTAAGCTTATGTATTTATGTTGTTTGCGTGACCACTATATGTCGGAAAGCCATACCTGGCGCAGTATATTATTATACCATGGTAAATACTACAAAACCCTGAAAATAGATAGGGTAAATAAAACTTCACTTTTCGAACTTTCACTATGATGTATATTCAGTTCAAAATTCCACAAGGAACATATTCAACAACAAACAAAATTAAGATATCTAGTCAATATAATTTACAAGATCATTACACTGGTATAGTCCTTTTTGGGTATGTTATGTATATCATTATTATACTCATAAGCAATGCCGTGCCTCTTGGGAGTCTTGAGGCACGCAATAAAAGAAGTTCTTAGGCAATTTACAAAAAAATATATTTTCAGTACAAAAATATAACTAAGCTTTTTTTCCCTATCCTTTTAAGTCCCGTAGTTGGACAAAGGCCTTCCCTTGTTGTTTCCAAAAAAGCTTATAGAACAATTTTTTTTACCTTAGATTTAATTTGAATTTAAGGCTCACACATCTTCAGTAACATAGTTGTGTAAATGGTCTATGCCCAAGTCACATTGCACCTTTTTTAGCCTATTTATTATCCCATTGTTGGGCAAAGGCCTTCCCTTCCTGCTTCCAAAAAAAGGAATTGCACGTATCTATAAGTCTATATTATACATAGGTATATATTATAAAGACAAAAGAATTGATTGTTTGAGTGTTTGTTTGGAATGAATAAACACAAAAACTACAGAACCAATTTTTTAAATTCTTAGAAAGATTAATAAATATATAGGGACAAATTATCAGAGTAATTAAGTAATCAAGCATTATCAGAGTAACATACGCTATATTCTATCCTCCAAAACAAGATTGATTCACCCATTATCAACAATCACTGTGCTTGTACATCATCCTCTGCAATTTCCAGAACCTGAGGGATCATTTTCTGTAGAAATATCATCATCTTTGTCCTTATCTAAAGCAAAATCCTCACCTGCATTATCTTCAATGCAGCCTTTTCTTATTATACTAAAGAACAAATTATTTCTTATGCATGATTCTTTTACATAAGCTATTTCTGTTGAGTTCAAACCTGCAGGCAATGTCAATTTACACAAATCTCCATTTTCTTTGAAGTTTTTTATCAAATTGTCTACTTCTTTTTTGAACTCTTCACTTATTAATTCAGGATTGGCACTCGCTATTTTCTTTCCCAACAATTTGCTTTGATTGCAAGAATTTCGAGTTTTTTCTAATAGTTCAAATTCATTATTAAGTTCTTCAGTGTATTTTGAATGTTGGCAAAGTTTCATAGCTCGTCTAAGTCTTTTCTCTGCTGAATCATACTGGCCTATCATTCTAAGGGCCTTAGCATTAAGGTAGAGAGCTTTACCATTATTCCATAGACTACTTAGTCTGTTTAATTCATTGCAGGCTGTGCATGCTCTGAGTGGTTGCCTTATCTTGATAAAGCACACTGCTAAATTTGTATATAGTTTAATAAGCATCTTTTCTTGAATCTTTTCTTCGGCCTCATCGGCTAAACGGCATGAGTGCAACATATTTACAGCCTTTTTAAAAAGCTGTACTGCAGCACTTGTGTTACCAGACTTATGCAATGTTGTTCCTGAAGTGTATAACATGGTTACTTCCTTATATACTTTTTTGAATATATTGGGCTCGGAGAAGTCAATTTTTCTGAAAAAGCAATGAATATTATTTTAGGGGCTTCTGATAAAAATCAAACAGATACTGTTTAGTGTAAGAAAAAAATGCCTAGTTGTTCAATAGGACTCCTTGAATATATGAATTGTCATAATGTAATAGAAGCCCTATCCTCTCATACTTTCCAACACCATCACATCTTTATTTACTAACCTGTCTTTGGGTGTCAGAATACTTCTTATAAGTTTTATGTAAAAGACACAATTTGCTTTAGGCTTAATTCTTGGTGGTATTCCGAGTTCTCCATACATAACTTTATAAGATAGAAGAAAAGCAGACATCTCTCCAACCAACATTGACATGATTGCTGTTTGAAGACCTGGCAACAGCCCATTTTCGTTAAGGTCAACCACCTGAAATTGCAAAAAGTGAAGAGATATCATACCTCTAACAGACTAAACAGTTGAAATGAAGTAGAACAAATAGATTTGAAGCACATACCAATGGTTTCTGGCAGCTTTTCATATCAAATGGCTCCAATTCTTTTTCCCAATAACCAGAAAATGCCACTGACACAGTACAGCCCTCATGCAAGGGAAAGCCACCGCCCTCTTCGATTATTTTCTTCTTGACAAATCCATCTGGGTCCACAAACACTAAGGACTGTTCAAACTCAATGAAATCTGTTACAGGACTGCCAATTATGTCCACTATTTTCGAATCGGAACGTTCAGATTCTGCGATGTATTCCGTATCATCATAATCAAAATTGATTTGAAGTACTGATCCTGTAGTGACCACTTTCCTGTGGAGAAAGAATTAAGTAGGTTAGTATACCTACATTCTCGTATCCTGATGTTTTGTTATTGTTGTTTACTAGCCGTGCCGTGTGAACAAGAGTAAGTTACATGTAGTAGCTACACCAACCTTAAATCTAGGCCATCCTCAAGCGCTATAGCAGATTTTGAGCCCATTATTTACAAGTTTTGGTCAAAAAATATTGTAAATCTACGAAAAGTTTTGAAGAAAGTTAGCTGATATTCTGATTTCTGTCATTCAAAATTGCCAGTTTTAGTTTTAAATTTTCCCTATACTGCTTTCATTTCCCATTTTTTGCTAGCAATACATAAAATTAAACAAAATATTCCAGAATTATACCTACCTACCTAAACTAATTGAAGCATTAAGGGCAAATTTAGTCCTACTGATAACTTGCCTCAAAGAACATAATGGAATCTCTGGCTGCTGATCAATCATTTATTATTTTCACCATAACATACATTTATTGATTTATATAATCATCATCATTTCAGCCCCATAACGTCCACAGCTGGAAGCAGGCTTCACCCAAGGATTGCCAAATTTAATACTAAATATTACAATAATAATTATCTACCTGGTTAAAATTATTGTGAGAGATTTTTAGGCAGATGTCCGTATCTCACTCCATAACCCAGTTATTCGGCCCACTAACATCCCATTCACATAGCTCAAACCAAGTCAATCCCTCCCTGGCAATAATTCGGCAGCTATGGAGGACTGTCCGTTAGTGCAAAGAGAATATAATCACTACATCGTTAGTTGGTTTAAAAACCATTATCCTACCGTAAACATACCAACCGCGCTACACAGGTTGCGACGCGGGTACAACTTGCTGTACAGCAGCGGTCGGATACAGCCGACACGCAATTTGCTGGGACACGCCCACAACACGTCTACACACATCACAATCTGCAGCACAGCACCAGATTGTTACTGCAGATTGTATTAAAAATTGTGTCGTGTCGTGTATAAGCGGCTTAAGACGGCAAGTGTTTGTATAACTTATTAATAATGAACATGTAAGAATGTTCAATAAAACCTAGGTACGTGAGCTGCTTGAGCGTCTGTGTGTGATCAAAACTAGAAAGAAAAGAAGAATGAAGATCGATATTATGATTCGATCGTGAGATTCGTGAGCCAAATTAGTATGCGGGGTTGGTGATCGTTAGAAAACTGTGTTTTGAAACTTGCTAAGGTGTAATAGGTTCAAAATTGGAGCTACTAACTTTTGCCATTCCTATTTTCCAAACATTTCTCATTTAGCATTTTTTTCCCGAAATTGTGAATAGAACTTCGTTATGGCAGCCCCAATTCATTGTCACTGTCACTCTCACAGATTAGACAGATTATATCATAACGGAGTCACACTGACGTTTTTATTTTTTATCAGTGGCATAGACAAATAAATTTGATTGTATTAAATTTATTTAGGCATAGATACCACACAGGTTAGGTTAGAGGTTAAATACAATCCAGTACAAAAAAACTAGGTCTATGTTCGTTCAGGACATACCTATTTCTGTATAATTTGTGATGTTCGTTCTAACTTTCAACTGCGTTTCCAACCGCATGTTCCATTCCATGACACTCAGACTCACTCAGTTTATTTTTATTGTTTCTTTATATTTTCTATTAAAAGTTTCCCTGGCGGAATATGTTTTTAACGAATTTCTCAAAGATTACTGAATAAACAAATTTAATTTATTTATAAACATTTGAAGACAGCTTTATTCTAAAGGTCTAGTTATAGTCAACATTTAATATTCGACACTTTTCCGCTGGGTACATGCACACGAAGCCGTCGGAGTAGCGGACGATGCCAAAGATCTCAGGTAGTTTTGTTGTGGGATTAAAATTATCCATAAGTAGGTACCATGCTGGTCTGGGAGAAAAGAAAAAACTTAGAATGTACCAGCTGCTTTTCTTCCCGCGCAGATCGTAAAAGCCGACAGAGGGAATGGGCGAGATTAGAATCATATCAATAGGCGGAGGCGGTAATGCGGCTAGCAACCCATTGCATTTGATTCTCTTTTCCATCTTCAGGCCTAGCTTTTGGGTTTTACGGCCCCTGGGCCGTAAAGATGGATGGAAAGAGCCCGTGGGCTCTTTCCATCCCGATAGGCATGATATCTGTATTTTGAAAATATTTATAGGATAAAAAAAACAAACTATAAGTACCTGTAGCTTAAAGCTATGTTTATTCAGATTGTAATTATAATTCAGTAAGTACCTAAGTATATTATGTGTGACGGCTTTGAAAGAAAACTGACGATTATGTTCTATATATCACCTTTTTTTGAAATTAAATGTTTGTTTGCCGGTACCGGTACCTGACATACCTTGACGACTGCCGTCAAGATAAAACTGGCATCAACAGCTTAATATGCCTTCCAAGTTGTATTAAAGTGTATTCAACGGTATCGCAAGTTACAAGTTAATTTTTTAGTTTCACCTGTCCTGTTGTCTGTCTGTAATCTAATCTTGCAAATCAAAATTGGTTTCTGATTGAGCTGAAATTGTGCATGCATACGTATATCGGGTGACAATTCAATATTATGATGACATGGAGCATCGGTCGAGGCCACCTTCCCGCTCCATCATCAGTGATCTGATAATGGAGCTGAAAGGTGGCCTCCAACTTTGAGATGAAACCCCATCGAATTTGGGCTTATTACTTTTGTCTTGGTAAGTACTCAGGCTTAGGCCTCACAATAAAGCTTGTACGAAAATATATTTTTAGTACCTAGGTTACTTATTTTTTTCTAATTCAATAACTATTTAAATTTTTATATTAGTATTTTGACTCGCTTTTGACTTCTGAATCGTTTGCCTTAAAACTGCAATATAAGATGAAATGAGGTCATCCATTTTGTATCCCAGAGACGTTTCACACAATATCTTCGTCCCGCGAATGAAGTTGCCCATCGTCATGTGGAAGAATGTGTTGCCAGACGACCAATTCGATATTTGAGAGAATGGGTGAGTTACTAGCACATCCTGTAAAAAAATACAATGTTTTATAGTTCGTTCAGTAATCAATTTTTAAAGTCGACCTTATTACATAGGCAAAGAGTACTATTTCAAATGAACATGCGCTGTCTCTCCCTTCATATCTTTATAGGGTTCACGCCTTGGCTCTTTGTCTTATAATGTAGGTAATTAGTAATAAGTGTGTTAATTAACAGCTAACATTGGTGTCAGATTTTTTGAGTGCCCAAAAGCTGACTAAAGCCTCGGTCTCGAAGTCAGCAACTGATTATTGCAATCTGTAGTGTAACTACCGATACGAAAAAGTTCTAATACTTTACCATGACGTTATATTCAAAAGAAGCAATAGTAAACGTAAGTACGATTGACATAAGGTCTTAATTTGCGTCAAAATATATAATGTCGGGATTGAGCGCAGTTGTGCTTAATTTGGCTTGGCCAAAAAGCACTTGGCAATCCCACCATTTTGCTCTTCCGTGTTTTCAATACTAAAATTACTTACTCGACTCTGTGGATGGATGATGCTGACACCATTCTTATTTATTCCAACAACCACCATTTCAGGGTAGGACGGGTCAGACGTCTGCTTAACTTCAAAGAACGCAGTACCAAACGTGGGTAGTTGATAAATCTTCTTCAAAAACTTCTCTTTGGCTTCCTCTTGCGTCATAATACCAAGCTGCATGTACGCAGCACTAATTGACGATTTCCAAACAGAGTTCGTCTGTAACCTGACCATATCTGGTGGTATAAATTCTTCTAACATCTCAGTAATTCGTGGTAGCAACGACTGGTCACTTCCGAATCTTGCTCGGTAAATTAGAGCCGCTAATTCTATTAGATCTTGCTTGGAAGTCTTGTGGTACCCGCGTAGGTACTTGGGTAACTCTTGAGGATAGTAGAATATCTGATCAGCATTCTTGTCGCGGCCCGGAATAGTGTTTATCCATAGTTTCTTCATGAAGAATATTTGGTAGTTCATTTGTACTTGCGCACCTGTCATTCAGAAAGGGTAGTATTACAAAGTTGTACCAAAATAATGTAAGATTTAGTAAACTGCGTCAATTGGGACAACGTGAGGTGTTAGTTTATCTCTGTCACAAAATCTACGTCCGAAAGAGATAGCAGAATAGGTCACGTGATGTCGTGTCAATGCTGTTCGAGTTCGAGGGAATGGGCGAAAATGCAAATCGTGTTAATATGTGATGCGGCCTACCACCCAACACTAGTTTGATTCCCTTTTCCATTTCCTTGCCCCACCATCACTCTAAAAATGGCCCCTGGATCTTATGGCCTCTGCCTGCTTAGAGCTGCGAGACTCAAAATGCCCTCCCTGCCTTTAAGGATAAAGACGTGATAGTTTATAATGTAGTTTGGGGTGTAAGGTTACTCAGAGTGGCCTTTTATATAAGTTGAAATAAGTCGACATTTCCAATGGAAATGTGCAATGTACAGTCGGAGGCAGACAAAGTGACCCCTTTCCCCTACCCTCTACCGTACGGCCTTAAAAATTAGAGACAAGTTTATCTGCCACCGGCTCTGTACTTGAGCGAAACAGCTTTTTCAATTAGTTGTTGTTGCTGTTGCTCCCTTTCCCTCTTTCGAATATGTCAGTAAGCAATTGATACCAAAATAGTTACTCATTTCAAATAAAACAAATCAAAGATTAAATCAACGTACCTCCGCGGATAGGACGTGTTTGCTTCATCCACTCAACAAGTTCGTAAACGAAATCAAAGAAGTAATAATTCTCCGGGACCGAGAACACCTTATCAGCGATCTTCACGAACAGACTGAACCCGTCGCTGTTCTTCAAACTCAGCCGGCCAGTGATCTGCTCGCACAAATCCTTCGCCTTTGTTGAAGAGTCTACCTCAAAAGCCTCGTCAGTGTCGTCAGGGAAGTACACCTTATGGTATATTTGCAGACTTCTGTGTTGGATAGCCTCAACTTCTACCACGTAGGGAGCGTACATTCTCGGCCCGCTCTTCTGAATCCTGAACACTCGTTTCAGACATTCTTTCGCTATCGGATGCGGTCGCGTCTTCAAGAATTCGACTAACTCCTTCAACAGCACCGGCCCACACGCAAACACGCCGGTAGCGAGCCACATTATTTCCCACCCGCGTTCTTCACTAAGCTGTATTCTGTTGTTCGTCAGTTGTTTCATAATTTGACAATAAACTTCATCCCTCAGTAATGGCTCAGATATTGCCGCTCTAAATATTTCGTCGGTATATTCGGTGACGGTTCTCGCTTTTGGCGCAGGCATATCTCCCATGTATTTCAAAAGACCCATGTACGCCATGACTCCGAGTTTACATACATTTTCATTTTCCTGCAATTTCTTCAACAATGGTTTCCGCAGTGGTTCACGACTATGGACCCATAAATCCACGGCGATATTCTTTTTAGCTGTGGTTAATGTTGACGCACTATTGAGGCTACCCATAGCTTCGGTGTTTTCCCTGAAGTATTCCTTCGCGAACTTTTCAAGCGTGTACATTCGCTTACGTTGTATCGTGTTATACTTAGACTTGGTTTTATTGTGTGTAACATTGCCCTTTTTGAACACTTCGAGTGTCGTACTATTGGGCTCAGTCATTGTCGGTAAGATATACACTTGCTCTGTGGGGAACAGCCCTTCTTGGCCATTACAAAATCCGTGACCCCAAGTAGAGTTCATCAAAGACTCCCCGGTACAATCTTGTAAGAGTGTTATAAGGTCTCCTTTTTTGTACTGCAAGAAAGATGAAGCATCGCTATACCCTTGGGAGTCGCTTTGAGCGATGACGTAGATCGATCGCCTCTTCAAGCCATCAATTAGATAAATAATAAGAGAACTCATTTCACTGGCATCTACGCTCTGGAATTCAAATTCTTCTTGTTGTATGGTTCTTATTGTTATTCTGCCAATGTTATCATAGTCTTTGTCTTCATTGTAAGCGACGTAAGTAACTTCACAAAACGAGATTTCAAGTAGGATATGCTCTGTTTGGTCAACAATGTAAATCCCAGTCCAGTTAACAGCAATAATAACGAGGTCTTTGCTTATAGTATCACCCTTCAGTTTGAGTGCTTCAAAGAATCTGGAGAACAACATGGGCCATTTCAATTTAGCGAATATTACGATGTCTTCTTTGCATCTTAACGGGTCTACCTTCGATTGTACACTTTGTGATGATTCAAAGGCTTTTGTGACCAAATGTTCCCATTTCGTCAATGCGACGTCATTAGACTGTATAAATTGGTTCGGTATGTAGTTAACGATTACTTTACGCAAGACATTTGGATCTATTCGTGATCCATATTCAATATAATGTTGTTGAGCCGCCAGCATAGCTAGATCTTTTTCGTTACTGCAGCGGTATTCACCGAATTTCACACCCTTTGCTACTTGATGATAGATTAGATTCGTGGCAACTGCATCCTCGGCTGGGTTGTGCCAGGGTGTAAACACTTCTTTACGGAAGAATAATCTCCAAGGAGCATTTTTCTCTGGCGTGCCTTGTTCTCTAGCAAATTGCTCGCACTGAGAAATCGCGTCCATGATATGCTCCCCCTCGCTTCCAAGGGAAAGTACTTTGTCATATAAAGTTATGTACAGGGAGAAGCCAAATGTGTCTTTTAATCCTATATTTTCTGCAATTTGTTGACATATTTCTTCAGAGGTCGTAGCGGAATCAGACTGTATTGTCTTAACGGATTCATCCATTAGAGTCACTGAGAGTAGGATTGGTTTCTTAGTTTTCGTAGCTTGGAGTTCTAACCAGCTAGGCGGTTGTGTTCGGGATCCATTCTTGAATGTTCGCAGCAACCTTCCCTCGCAGTAGGGAGCGTACCCCGGCGGGCCGCTGCGAATGAAAGACCGTAAGTACTTCACGAATCGCTCAGAAGGCGGGAAGCAGCCGACGCAAAGGGAGAGAAGTATCCAGCCACGCGCGTGTGACGCTTTGGACGGGTTGTTGGTGAGCTGCTTACACAGCTGGCAGAAGATTTCATCTCTGTAAAATACGCATTGTCACTGTAAAAATACACTTTGTAAGACAAAAAAAATGTTTGTTTTTATGTATCTGGTTGCAATAATAATTTTTCAAAACTACATACCGACTTCAACACTAAACTGCAACAATCCATTTTGATAAAATTTCTTTGGGACTACCTGACATGCCTAAGAAAAAACTCCTCCTTTTTTAAAGTCAGTTAAAAATGCTCTGCCCCTACACTACTTGAGAACTTGCAAAGAGTAAAGAAAGTGTGCTTTTAAAACTACAAGCAGTAGGACTACGTCACGTTTGACGTGAATTTTATAAGGGGAAAAACAGATTGGAAGTAAAATCTTACTAACTGACAAACTGAAAAATAAAAGTTTTCAAAAATAGGTTTTCTTACCGCAACTCCTTTCTGATAACTCCATGGCCGATTATAAAGTGTAGTTTCTCCAAATTCGTGCTACGTCGCGCATTCAGCCAGTTACTGTACATTTCGTTGGTCACCTCGTCATTCACTAGGCTTTTCATCAGCTCTTCATTTAACTTGGTCTGCCGCTTCAGTGTTTTGTTTATCATCTTTTTGTTATAATTATCTTGTGACAGCAGCTCCTGGAATTGTAATAATTTTTCAAAACTAAAAACCGATTTAATCTCCCTTTGGGGAGAAATCGATTTTTAGTTTTGAAAAAAATAAAAACTACCCAAACGATTTTGAAGTATTACGTAAGTACTAGTATTTATTCTGTGGTATGAGCTTCTTGATTGATTGATTAATTGATTGATTGATTGAATGACGGAACCCTAAGACTGGAGTTCACCGACTTTGTCTAAAGAGTCGATTACGTTAACGGACCGTCAAATTGTAACGCCTGTTTAAACGGCCGTTATGAAAACGAGTGTTCACCAGGCAAAATAAAACGTCGATTACGTAATTGAACCTTTTTTGCGAAAAAGTAAACTGAAATGCTATTTTTGAAACGCGGAGTTATCTAAACGAATGGTTTTTCCATACAAAAAATCTTTCGTTTAGTGACTCCGCGTTTGAAAAATAGCACCTCTGTACTGAAAACCAGAGATATGGGATCTCTGCTGAAAACATAATTCGGTTGTCATTATTGGTGTCAGTCAGATGTCAAAGTAGCTAGCGTGGTATTTGATTTTCTTTATTGTTTATTTTGTAAATTATTGTGAAAATTACATAAAATGGATGCCAAGAATAAAGACAACAATTTCACCACTGATGAGAAAAGGATATAATGCCGTGTGGTTTCCGGCAGAGTAGAATGGGACCACTCCAAGTCTTCCCGTGTATGTCGTAAAAGGCGTTGATCCCGTGTATGAGTATATGTTTAAATATAAGCTGAACAAAGCTTATAAACATGAAACCGTTCCAAACCGTCTGGTCAGCGAGGAGAGAGTAGGCCAAGTCCTCTGGCTACTCTGACCAATTATGGCTCATGGTACAGAGAGGGTCGTGCTCCTGCAGTGGATACAAAAAGATTTGATGATGAGAAAAGGATACTATCGGAACTGGTGTTTAAATATAGGAATACAGTGGAAATGAGAAAACTGATGCTGCAACTGATACCCAGAAATTGAATGCGTGGACTGATACGCAGAAATTGAATGGCGTGGTTTCGTTCATTTCAGTGGATGTCTGTGGAAACTTAATGTACCTCGATGACAGTATGAGACTACTGCTGCAGTAACTTTATGAATTATACGATGAGCAGTAGTACCTTAAAACCACTGAAGTCTCCCATAGATATTTGGTGATCACTATAGGCATAAAATCTGTACTAAAAGCAATGATTTATTGGTGATAATGTATTATGAAGTATTGAATTACTTGTAGTTGTATTATATAATATATATTAATATTTTTCTTCCTAGACTTGTGTTTTTATTGCTTTGAATTCCAATAAAATAAGGGATTTCCCAATTTCCATCCACCACACCCAATGCAAATCTTTCAGCATCCCATCCTATCCTACTAATATTATAAATGCGAAAGTAAGTTTGTATATTTGTTTGTTCGTTTGTTTGTTACCTCTTCACGCTTAAACTACTGAACCGATTTGAATGAAATTTGGTATGGATATAGTTTAAGACTCGGGGAAGGACATAGAGTTCTCTTTATCCCGAAATTCCCACGGGGAGCGAAATCCGCGGGTACGGCTAGTTTTTAGATAATCGTTTCCGAAAATAAAGTCAACTGCGGTGTTCATTATAAAAGATTTTTTTGATAAGATACTGCATGTGCTGGCTCTGATCTAACCTATATTTTAGTGACTTGACTACTGACAACGACAGAATGACACTGTCAAATCAGGCGTAATCAAGAGATAATCGACGAATTAAAGCTCCATTAACTTAACGGCTGATTAACCGGACGTTATCGCCGTTTAGGTGTTGGTGAACACTGTTAAACTATAACGGACTGTTAAATGACTTTGACGGCCCGTTAACAGTTAACAAACTGTTGATGAACTCCAGCCTAAAACGATCGCGACGAATTGATAATTGCGACGATACAAACACACCTTTTTGGAATACATACAGATACAAATACATTTTCACCCGTCACAAAACGGACAAAACCCCGTCAGCGGGGTAGAAAGAGCCCAGGGCCGCCGTAAGACCCAAAGGTTCTTTTTTTTTTTTACATTTCTTAAAATAGTTAATGCTTTTTGGAAGTCGGCCAAAAAAAGTAAATTAAATATGTGTATCTTTTATGTGTTTGTGTGTAGTTGTTTTCTCCCTCAATTTAGTTCAATACTCGTTTAAGACATCGTGATCTTAATGTGTGCGTTACTCTACCTAGAAAGTAGCTCCTAGAGAGACATGAGTGGAATACATAATTAGTACCCAATATGCTGTAAATGTGCCCGGCATAAATAATTTGTGGGGGTTGTCGTTTTGGAAAAAAATGGAAAAAACGGCTCCTGCTAGGGTAACATTGTTCCAGCAGGAAAATTCTAAACTACTGATCGAAAGGAGAAACAATGTGCATGGTCAGATAGCTTATATTTGTGGAAGTATGTGCGGCGGATATGGAATATGTGACGGTTCAGGTTTTTAAGATATCGAGTTTCCTGCTGGAGTAACGTTTAGCGAAATCGTTGTGCTCTAAAACTGTTACATGTGCGCATGTAGAATAATTTCACATGAGTAGCTCTTGATTTGTGCTAATGGCACACATAATTATATTTAAGAAAATATTTATAATTTTCGAGTAATCGCGCTTTTTTTGAAATACAAAAAAAAATTCGCAGCGCCGTTAAGAGAAAACGTACAAGCTCACTAAAAACTGTATTCGGTCCATATCGACTCCTATTACATCCATAAAAAAATTGGGAAGTGTAGGTACATCAGTTATCAAATAATATTACAAAAATCAAAATTATCCTATCATAATTTGGACGGTCAACATACAAGAAAACGGATCAACGCAAGACGTGCGGGTATGAACTAAAAATTAGTACCTATAGTCGAATAACGCATTGCGAATTTTCAGCTAGAAATGTTTCGTATGTAAAAAGTTATAAACAAAAAACATAACCTGGAAACAAGGGCCGATAACCCGACCAAATTCGAATGACTACAAAAAAGCGGCGGTTTCATACATATCGATGACCTTCTTTATTGGACGTCTTATACCTAAAATGTTGTCATACAGTCGCGTTCAAAGGTATTTTGGCATTTCTTTTTTTTCACCCGAGCGTTTTTTGTTGGCAATTTTATAACCTTATTCCTAAGAATAAAAACTATGTAAAAACCAGTATCCTCGTCAAAATGACATAGATTAGGCAGCGGACCCCGGTCTCGGAAGCGTTACGGCTAAGGATGCAACAGGGAATACGCTCGGATGATGATGAATCTTAATATTATTATAATTATAATTATAATAATAATTATTGGTAATTTAAATATTTCATCAATCGAAAAATGGTATTCACAAACTCACATTATTTTTAAAAGACCTATTCAACGATATGTCACAAAATGTATTTGTCGAGAAAAAAAATTTACTCCCTCTTTACGTGTATGGCAGCTACACCGCGGACGGACAGACAGACAGACATGGCGAAACTATAAGGTCCTGGTTTACTACGGACTTTAATCAATTTATATTCAGTTACATAAAAAATACAAATTGTTTTACGTTGTAAATAAATATAGTTATGCAGAAAACTTGGCTGTATGCGTGAGACTCAAATGGCCCTTTGCTTTTTCTTTTTGGAAAACTAAACAGCTGGTGTAAACAAACAATGATATGACTTGATTTAGTTGTTTATTTTATGAAATTTAAGTGGTTTTGTGGATTTTGTGGATACATGTTGTCGATTCAAAATCGTTATTTTTTTACGCTTAACGATATAGAAATGATTTCAGTTCAGTATACATTTCGGTAGGTATTCCAAACACACACAACCACATTCTCCCTCTAGAGGATGAATGAAATTCAGTACATTTTACTTTCCCTGTTTTTAACAGATTAAAAATGACTATTGTTATGTTCGCTTTTTGTGTCATAGAATGTGACTTTTTTGACCAAGTGGTACGAAAATAATATTTATATATAATTACTATGCATATAATTTACACACTTGTAAATAAAAACTACATTAATACATAAATACTTACCACTTGGCACCTCACCGTAAATCGTCGAGCGTAAACTATATATATATCATCAGGTCTTTTTGTCTCCACTGCAGGAGCACGACCCTCTCTGTACTACTAGAGCCATAAACTATGCTTGCAAGTGTCTACCTACGGGCGCCCAGCTGGCCGCCCGCTGCTGAATGAACCGCTGGCAAGCAAACTCGCGTGCGCCCGGCCGGCCGCCTACTGCTGAATGAAGTGAACCGCTGGCAAGCAAACTCGAGTGCGCCCGGCCGGACGCGCTGAATGAACGTTCATGACATGTCATGTCCGAACATGACATGACATGACAACTCACCCGATGACGATTTAATGCATCGATACTGCTAACGCCCCCGGCACCGGGCGGCAAAAGGTATTACTTAAATAAATAAACGCGAAGTGCATCTTCTTTTGCGTGATTTACATCTCTATTTGTGGATTTTAACTACTTTTAGAATTCCGTACCCAAAGGATAAAAACGGGACCCTATTAATAAGACTCCAGTGTCCGTTTGTCCGTCTGTCTGTCCGTCTGTCTTTCTGTGACCAGGCTGTGTCTCATAAACCGTGATAGCTAAACAGTTAAAAAGCCAATGCAACCTCTTGGCGTTGTTTTGTTTTTTTTTCGCCAGAAATGAAATCTGGGTCATATATTAGAGAACCAAAAGTAGTCAATGTAAAAAAAAACCCAATAAATAGGGCTAGCAATTCATCACTATTTTGATAACATTTTCCACCTATACGCCCACCAGTATGCTAAACGTGGTCCTGTCTACCCCGTAAGGGATAAAGACGTGATAATATGTATATATGTAAGTATGAATGATAGATGAAAGATTCTAATAAAAATAACCCCTGTAAAAAAATAGCAATTATTATCCTAACGGATCGTACAGGTTTTTTTTTTACATATTGTATAGTATACATACAAGTTTATTTATTGTTGACTTGTCTGTTTTCTACTTGAGTGTACTTCGGCTCAACACGTTTCGATCGGTTCGTGACTAAGTTAAAAAGGTATCGACCCACAAATTATTTATGCCGGGCACATTTACAGCATATTGGGTACTAATTATGTATTCCACTCATATCTCTCTAGGAGCTACTTTCTAGGTAGAGTAACGCACACGATCTTAATTGAGTGTTTTTGTTCTAGCGTGTTATTAACTTTCAATATATATTTTGTAGCATATCATCGTTGAATGAAGTTTTATTTACCCGACTGCGTCAGAAGTAGCTTATAGTTTTTGAGTGTATGTCTGTATGTATATTATACGGATCGCTCTGCAGTCTTAACGGCTCGCTGAATTCTGAGAGTATACAAGTATACAAAAACAAGCAAAATGGCGGATTTTCGGATTTTTTTCAAGCTTTTTGTGGTTTTTTTTAGGATTACTTGTTTAAACTGACCTCAAACTCCTTACTCTTCTGGAAAGCTCGACCAACGGTGTTAGACAGCTTCGTCATGACAGGCACATTGTCGATTTTATCGTCGACATACTTCGGTTCGGCCAAATCGCCCATGAACCTCAATATCGTGACCCAGAGAGCTATAGCAGCCTCCTTGTCGATGGGCGAGGGGAGCTCTAAAAGAGAATATTTAAGGGGTTTCCTGGAGTATTGGTGCGTAGTGTTGCCGACGAAGTAAGTGGCTGCGAATTTTCTGAAGTTGTACTCGTCTATTGGTTCTTCTTGGGGTTCTTGTGGGATCGGGATAACATTTGTTACCTGCGGTTTAGGCGTGGATACCTGCAAAGAGTTTCTCGTTTAGAACACAGAGTCTTTGTAAAAGAACCTTACTATACACGCTGACTTTTCATTGGATTTGGAAAAAAAATGTCGTATAATAAATAAATTCCTCAATCTAGGTATATACGTAATCCAAATGTGCGAAAATGATTTTCGATCGTGATCACGTAGTCACGCCCGTCCAAAACTGCCGCGTGACCTCGATGAACTCCGGCCGGCCAGCGATATTACTAATTGATCTCTTGAGTTTACTTTTGAGAATTAGTAAAAAAAAATTTTTTTTTTAATTTTTATTTTTACTAGCTAATTATAGTCTTACTAAAGATTCTTATGAAGTGTGCGATGTATGCCATCACAAGTCTTATAAAGTTGTGGGAATGCCCAATTGCCCATCGTGCCCGCCAAAGTGGATCCGCGCTTGGCCTTAGTTGGGCAAAAACGATTAACATAAGGACTTGACCATTATTCACTCAAATGAATTTGACCGAGACAAAAGATAAGACGACTTATTTCGCGTGGTCGGGCTGGTAACGGTTTTGACCTCGAGTTTAAACGAAGTACCAGATTAAATCGCGTATTATAATAAGTCGGATTTATCTTGTGATTTCTGAGAAGTAAGAAATTCAAGTCTACTAACCACCCCAAAACCAGTGCCGCGTACTGTGCCGCCGGGAGTAGCGGAATCCTTCAAGAATCCAAACACGTCATCCACATATCTGTCGTCGATCACCGTACTATTTTGTGCGTTCTCTACTTGTATCTCCTTAATGATCCATATCGATCTCATGAGCTCAGTGAAGTTCTTCTCATATTCATCTTCTGCAGCCCGTTCTTTAAGTTTACCAGAGTTGACAGCATCCTCTTTCTCCCGCTTAAATTGCGCCAACTTCGCTTTGAGAATACTGCCCTTTTCTTTCACCAATTTTCTTATAATAAAACCTCTGCAGTGCGCTTGGAATTTGGCGAAGAATTTCTTCAAATTTAAGAACGTTTTTCTCAATTCTCTGGACTTTATGACTGCTTGTATTCGCAGGTAGCCTCGTCGCATTATGAGGTATCTCTTCCTGTAACCTCGGGCACGGAAGTGCTTCTGGATGGTTAGAGCAGCAGCGCGCAGTCTCAAGAACTGTCTTCTTAGAACGAATCTTCTCACATTCGCTTGTACTCTTATTACTGCTCTTAACAGAACTTTATGTCTTAAATCTTCAAGTATAGTATCATGTGTATCTTTGAGGAAAACTTTTGTATGTCCGAGACGGAATTCGTCATCTTTTAACACTTCCGTGCATATTTTTTTTGCGGCGACTTTACAGTCCACTTTCTCTGCTGGCGGTATGTCAGGAACTATGAGACGATAGCGATACACGAACTCGTAGTACGAGTAGCGGATTGGGAAACCGGCTTGTCTTATTTTAGCAGTTTCCATTAGACCTGCGTACCTTAGTTGCCGCACACACAGCGCTTTATCGAAAATCTGCAAGACAAAAAAGATTCGTGTGTCTTTTTTAAATGTTCTGACCTGTATTTTATGATAATTGATATACTTTATCATAGTGTAGTCGAAAACAAGTTTCAGCCGATCTTCTAAATCGGCCAAAACTAATCGATGTTACCTATTATATCTTGGTACATTTATCCTCTAAGCCGGCACTTGGACGAATTCCTCCCGACTTCAATTGTTTAACTATTGTGTCTGGTATTGGCGCAACTTGAAGAGTTATACCATTTACATTTACCATTAATGTACCAAAATATAATAGATAATAAATTAATCATGTAATAATTACATTTAACATGATTAATTTGTCACGTTTTACTAAATAATATTGTATGTGTTACAAACCTTAGGTTGTTTTAATTCATTTGGTTTGATGCACCGCACGAAGAACGGATGACAGGCATAGAGCGTCTTCATAAGAGACTCCAGAGAGGTTTTGAACTGGTGGCTCAAAGAAACCGTCTTTCTGCTCCCACTCTGTGAATTGGGCTTGTCCCGTTCCAGCGCGAAAATATCTTTCAAGAACGGGTTACTTGAATCTATTATCATTTCCTTGATGTCTGTGGTCAACATGTCTCTATTCTTGTCCAAAAATCCTGTAAAATAAAAAATACAAAAATATTATTTATCACTAAAAGACTTATTGTTATTACTTATTAGATGGCACTTAAAACAATTATTAACACATGAATCATGAATATTATCAATCGATTGTTCTTATCTCACCTTTAATTTGGTACTGAACATTTCCTGCGAAATGTTTTACCCCAAACGAATGTTCGTGGGTTGATTTCGCTGCCACGTAACATGATTTCGTGCTGTGGTTGCTGTTCAATTTAGATAGAAGAGTGACGTCAGTTCCTTTCGGGAATCGGGACTCTTCGTCAATCAGGGACAGCAAATTCATAGGTTTAAGCCCTATCATATCCAACATTTCCTGATTGTCTACGTAATTGATATTCGACCAAATAATACCCTCTTTTTCATATTGCTCTTGTTCCAATTTGAATATGTGTTTGACGAAAAACTGTTGCAAATTCTCGTTCGCATAGTTGATGCAAAGTTGCTCAAAACTGTTCGACTCAAAATTTTCGAAACCAAATATGTCGAGTATTCCAACGGAGCCACTGGAGAGCTGCTGGTCTCTGTGTAAAGTCCTGTTTATCCCTTCAACTATGTACTCAAAAATGTGTCCGTATATCGCTTTGACCAGAGCATCCCTTCCTTCTGTGGCCGCCGAAATGGGGATAGTAGCCACGACCTTTTCTCCATGGGCGACGAAAGTCTTCCTTGTTAATGCATCACATAGCACCGATTTATTTACACCTAAAAGTGACGCAATTCGACTGGCATTTATCATATCAGAGACTTCTGATGACTCAATATTATTAACATTAAAGCCTTTAAATTTCAGGTTTCCTAAATGTAAAATAGCGGCCAGTAAGCTGAACATAGACCAAACTTCTGAATCTGAGAAGTTTAGGACTTTGAAGGCGGATCTAATATCGGCAAACTCGAGGCCGTCATTGCGACCATCACACGTGAGCATGCTCCCAGAATTTAAATAATAGTAGTCGACGGCACGCCCCAGCTCCAACTTCTTTTTCTCGTCCGCGGATAGACCTTCAATAAGCGAGTAGAAAATATGATAATTCCTTTCTCCTTTATTCTGGAACACAATACGCGACTTTTCAAGTAAATATTGGTCTATATTTCCCCCTTCGATTACTCCTTTCCTGCTAAAGTATATATTAATGTATTTCCCGAATCGTGATGAGTTATCATTCTTCACAGTTTTGGCGTTTCCGAACGCTTCTAACACAGGGTTTGTTTCTTGGATCTGCTGTTCTATCCATGAGTGTTTCCCACTGGCCGCTGCTAAATATTGCAATAACAATTTTGTACTTTCTGTCTTTCCAGCCCCACTTTCACCGCTGAAAAATTAGAAGAACAATAAATTAATATTGTTTCAAAATCCGTAAGTTACTATAAAGAACAGTGGTCCAAATACACTTCCTTGAGGTACGCCGAATCTTCAATTGTTCCCTATGAAATATTCGCAAGAGTGAATTTAACTAAAGATCTACTTTACCTGATGACTATGCACTGATTTGTAGAAGACTGGTTAAGTTCTCTGTAGGAATTCTCTCCAATGGCGAAGATGTGTGGTGGTACGTCTCCTATATTCGTTGCCTGGTAGAAGTGGATCTGGTCCATGGTGTATATGGGCAGGATCTCATAAGGATTCATTGCTATCAACATTGAGCCCGTGTATGTCTGCAAGATAATTTAAATTAAACTACTAAAAATAACATATTTACATTTGTACATAATTTGATTGAACGATCAAAAAGTTACGCTTCTTTTGCTTTTTCTGTTCGAGGGCTAAGCTTCTCCGGTGTAAAAAAGGAAATTTATATCCAATTGAAAGATTAAGGTCAATTCACAGACCTAGGGGCCTAGTATATTTTAAAACATAATGTTACATAATGTAAAACATAATTAAAATCAAAATAAGTTATTTGAAAAAGAAATAATATTTCTGTACAACTTTTATTGTGACGCCCAAGTACTTATCAAACGTAATAAATATTATAGATAAACATCCAAGACCCAGGTCAATCTGAAAAAGATTTTCCATCTTGACCTTACCGGGACCTCCGGTGTGACAGAGACAACAAAACAAATGCAATAAGCCCAAATTTGACGGAGTTGTAACCTTGTTCTAGGGTTCCTTTAGCTACATTTTGGCTCCAGCGTCAGATCAGTTTATTAGCTAGTCATCCGTGCAAGTCATATTTAGTTTAAAATTGAGTTGAATTGACCCAAACAAACACACAAGATACACTGCAAGTTACAGTGGCGGATTAACACATTTGCTGCCAGTAGGCTAATTATACTTTGCCGCCCCTAAGCGTAACCTTAAGCGTATTCGTAATCGTAACCTTTTTCTGTGGCGAAGAAGTAAAAACAGGTACGTATCAGCCCGCCGCCCTGATAACTTAAAATATAACCTGGGAGCGCTTGATTGTGCCGGCCCTATTCAGGGTAACGGGGGTGCGCGGAAGGGGAGGGGTGGGAAATATTCGATTTATTTATTTATTTATAAATCACACAATCGATATTGCCGCCCCCTCTAATGTGCCGCCCTAGGCTCAAACCTACTCAGCCTGCTGTTAAATCCTGCACTGGCAAGTTAAATAAAAGCTTGTAAAAGGGACGCTGTTTCTATTTATTTACCACTTGTAAAGTACATGTCATGATAGATAAGAATTACGTACGTTTGCGTCTTATCTATAGCAAATTTTTTCCGGGCAGTCTACAATTTAGTGAGTATCTATTTGCCATGAAGTTAGAGGGTATTTGCAGCTGTTTAGTATCGTAGATGAAGACAGGGTCAAAAGAGTTTTGTTTTTTTTTTTTCATTTTACTAAAAAGTAAAAATTCACTCAATAACGGAGCATTTAAGTTCTAGAGTCACCAAATTTAAATGCACGACACCTTTGTATTTTTTGTTTTTCAGAAAAAAACAAAAATATTTGCACTATATTTATTTATTAATCAGACAAACAGACGGGCTTAAAATATTTTTCTAGTCATCACGCCTTTTAGGAAAAGAATGTGGATGCGTCGTACAGCCCGGTCCATGGCCAGGCTCCTAGAGCTACAATCCCGCCACTGATTGTTTATAACCATCGTTCCACTGATACATCTACTTCATAGCTACAGACGGGTTCTGACTTTGGGCCAAGCTAAAAGCATCTTTATATCGAGGTCTTAAAATCTAAATTAAAAAGTTTCACTTACATAAATTAACTGCTGCTTATATCTTATATGCAAGTTCCTCAAGATCGTGTACTCCTGGAGTTCCCCTAGCGTGATCATGTCTTCGACGCCGGTAACCGACGTCACATGCAGTGGTTTCAGCACATCTTTGATGTTGACAGAGGACACCTTCCCGTCGTCATCTTGGACCTCGAGGATGTTGCCGCTGCTCTTGAGCACCTTAGCAGCTGTGGGGATGTCGAACTCGGAGCTGCCTTGTGGCTTTAGCCAAACCAGGCTCTGAAAGCGTACAGGATGTTTTTATATTTATTTAGATTGTAAAGCTTGTAGCCTTGCTTCAGTAGTTCCAGCGTTTAGTTTAGGGTCACACGTCACTTGAGCCGTCAAATCCCCCCTTCCTTCTTTCCTCTTGACCAGTATATGCTGATCCCCCTGGATCCGCGCTTAGACCCTATTAGACCTTAGCCACTGTCTAGCCCTTATTTTTTATAGTGTCGCGAACGAGATAGATGTAGAATATTCGCGAGTAAGAACTCTGCTGGCGAGATAGACTTGGAATGTTCGCGAGTGGAATCATGCAAGCGAAACTAGGCCTTATATTCTTACGGCATAAAGGCTAGAGTTCTTTGAATGGTTGTCGGCTTAGTCGCACTCACACATACATATCGGCGTATCGATGTTTCCCGTCAATCGAAATACATTCGTCAAGTAATGAGAATATTCGAGAAAAGTGTAGACCTCTGTATCGGCGCATATAAAAAGGCGATCGAGTGCGCGTCCCGCCAGTTCAGTACGAGCTACAAAAGCGATAACTTCGAAGCGAACCGAAGCGAAGGAAACCTACTTCAGTGCGATAAGTGGAAGTACCTGCGACAACTTTGGCGATATACCTGGACCTCAGCTGCTACGCGACTTGGACTTGGACATCAGGAAGACCATCTTCACGTGTCAACCTTTGGGTTCCGTAGTGAATAAAAACCCTCATACGAACTTTGGCGTTTTTCTCCAAATCTCGAACCCAGTTTCGTAACATTTGGTGTCGGAAGTGGATTTGGAGATGCCAGTTCTACCAAGAGAAGAAGAGGATACCACCAGGGAGGGCGTCAGGACCAGGGCCCAGCGTGCCATGGAGGCTCAAGAGGGCGTGGCTCAGGCCACGCCTACTGAACCTCAAGCCACGCCCACTGACCCTGAGGCCACGCCTACCGCCTATCAGGCCACGCCCACCGCCCATCAGGCTCCGCCCACTGGACAACAAGCCCCGCCTACTGAGCCTCAAGCCACGCCCACCAGTAATCAAGCCACGCCCACTGGACCTCAAGCCACGCCCACCAGACGTCTAGCTCCGCCCACTGGCCCCGCCCACCTTGGCCAGGCCACGCCTACTGACCACGCCCACCAAGCAGTGCCAAGTTCATTAGAGACGCCGAACGATTCAAATAACTTAGTACACATATTAGAACTAATTCAACAACGACTGCACCGTATAGAAGAGACACAAGATTTACGACTTCAACGTATAGAAGAGAAACAAGATTTACGATTTGCACGCTTGAGTGAGCAACAGCAAATAGTCTTGGGAAATTTCTGCAAACTCAACCAATCAGTGGAGCAGATCCGAAATGATGTAGACGTTGTCGAAAACCGTGTGACTGATCTGGAAAACAAGGTGGAAAATAGAGTAACCTTTTTGGAAAAGAAAGTATTGCGTCTAGAGACAGTGGGAACCCCAAGTACATCCGGCTGTGAAACTAAGGGGCCAAGTGTAAAAGTGCCATCTTATGA
Source organism: Acrobasis consociella (assembly GCA_963555685.1). NCBI lineage: Eukaryota > Metazoa > Arthropoda > Insecta > Lepidoptera > Pyralidae > Acrobasis > Acrobasis consociella. The sequence continues at coordinate 7,000,952 of OY743106.1, forward strand.
CGGTACCACATCTTGGGCCGCATACAAACAACAATTCCAGACCGTCGCTAGTTTAAACGGTTGGACCGATGAACAGAGCCATACAGCCCTTACTGTTGCTCTAAAAGGCTCAGCACTATCAGTCCTAGAGGCACTGCCTAGCTCTGGAAGCACCTTCAAAGAATTGATGGAGGCATTAGAAGCCAGGTATGGAGAACGTCATCTCGAACACGTTTTTCGAGCCCAGCTGCGTGAAAGGGTTCAGCGCCCAGGAGAAGGACTTCAACAGTGGGCATTGGAAATAGAAAAACTAGTGCGTAAAGCCTACTCGTCTGTTGACTCCAAAATGGTCGACACGAACATTTTACAAGCATTTATTGCTGGAATTAGAGATGTTGAGGTAAGGGCTGCAGTGGGGACTCAACATCACGCGTCACTAAAAGATGCCTTGGCACATGCTCTAGAGTACGAAGCTTTAAGGCAGGACATGCGCACACATAAGTTGCGAGAAGTCACGGAAGACGTAAAGGCAATCAAGAGCCCGCCAAAGAAGACCAATAGCTCTGCGCCTACTTGCTACAGGTGTGGTGAAAGAGGACATTTGCGGCTCTCTTGTCCAGAAAAGCAGGAAATAACCAAATTAAGAGAAGAGCTGAAGGAAATTACGAAAAGGCAGGAGTCCTCGTTTCCTGCAAGAAACCAGGGAAACGAGTAACAGCCAGGACTAAGGGGCGGGTACTGGCTGGCGCAGAGGAAGCCCCAGCAATTGTCATCTCACAAGTAAGCAATAGGAGCAGTTTGACGATATGCGGACATGTGAATAGGACAGATTGCAAATTGACCATAGACACCGGAGCCTCCAGAACAATAATCAACCCACATCTGGTGAAAGCTGCGATGAAATACAAGAACGTCGATTGTCGGCTTCTGTCTGCCTCTGGCCAGCCAATACCTGTCCTAGGAGAGACGACAGTGACAATATACGTGGGAGATTCACCATACACGCATGATGTCATTGTGGCTGAAATTATGGATGAGTGCATATTGGGCCTAGATTTCATGAAGAAATACAATTGTAAAATCGATGTCGCAAATGGAGTTTTTAAGTGTGGTAATGAGGAAATTTTCATACTTGGAGGCCCCACCGGAAAAGTGACTTGTTTAAATAAAATCGTCGTACCTGGTCGAACACAAGCACAAATAATGGTGAAACTGCCATCACCTAAAACACACAAGCCAACTAGATGCGTTCTTATTGAGGATACATCAAACAAGCCAACTCAAAGATTCCTGACAGCAAGAACATTAGTCACTGGAAAGGATACTGCAGTAGTGAGAATAGTCAATCTAGAGGACCATGAGATCATCTTAAATGAAGGAGATGTTGTTGGAAGATGCGAGGAAGTTGTCTGGATGAAAAAGTGCCAATTAACACCAAACTCAGACGCATCTAAAACCTCTAGTTGTTCTACAGTTTACGACCTTCTAAAAGATTGCAAAAGCAACCTAACTTATTTACAAAGCTTGAAGGCAAAGAAGTTGCTGCTGGATTTTGCTGACATTTTCTCTTCCAAGGAAGGTGATCTAGGAAGAACTTCGCTAGTTCAGCACAGAATTGATACTGGAAGCGAAAGACCTATACGTCAGCGAGCGAGAAGAATTCCATATGCTAAGGAAAAGGAAGTACAAGATCTGCTGGAGGACATGAAAAGAAATAAAATCATCGAACCGTCTGCAAGTCCATGGTGCTCCCCGGTTGTTTTAGTCAAGAAGAAAGACGGCAGCACACGATTTTGTGTCGACTATAGACGACTGAACGACGTCACAAAGAAGGACAGCTACCCATTACCAAGAATTGATGACACGTTGGACACCCTTAGCGGAATGCAGTGGTTTTCAACCCTAGACTTGAAATCTGGTTACTGGCAGGTGGAAATTCATTCTAAGGATAAAGAAAAGACAGCATTCTCAACAGGAAAAGGTTTATGGCAGTTCAATGTTATGCCTTTTGGATTATGCAACGCCCCCGCCACTTTTGAAAGACTTATGGAGTGTGTACTAGCAGGATTAGTAGAAGACGCCTGCCTAGTTTATCTGGATGACGTCATCATCATGGGTCGAGACTTTGAAGATCATCTACGGAATCTGGAGCAAGTCTTGATGAAGATACGGGGTGCCAACTTAAAACTAAATCCAAAGAAATGCAGTCTATTCAGAAACAAAGTGAATTATCTCGGACACGTTATCACCAGCGAGGGCATCCAAACTGATCCTGATAAAGTTGCAGCTGTGAAAAACTGGCCTACCCCCAAAGACAAGACAGAAGTACGAGCATTTATGGGATTATGCTCTTACTACAGGCGATTTGTAAAGGGATTTTCTGAAATCGCTAAACCACTGCATCGTCTGACAGAAGACAAACAGCCTTTTAAATGGGATGATACCTGTGAAAATGCCTTTCTCAAACTAAAAGAATGCCTTTGCAATACTCCAATCTTTGGATACCCGCAAGCTAGTGGCGAATTCATCGTTGACACAGACGCTAGCAACACAGCGATCGGAGGGGTACTATCTCAAAAACAGGGTGAAAATGAAATAGTAATTGGATATTTCAGCAAATCTTTGTCAAGGCCTGAAAGGAATTATTGTGTTACTAGAAGAGAACTCTTGGCCGTTGTGAAGACACTGCAACACTTCAATAAATATCTCATTGGTAGACAGTTCAAACTTCGCACAGACCATGCTGCTTTGAAATGGCTGTTACAATTTAAAAATCCGGAAGGCCAAGTTGCACGTTGGATTGAACAACTCCAAGAATTTGACTTTGTTACTGAGCACCGTAATGGAAAGGCCCATGGAAATGCTGATGCACTCTCAAGAAGACCATGTGTGGAAGACTGCAAGCATTGCGTTAAACAAGAGACAAAAGAGCTTACGGTTAACATCACAAGAACAACCCCTACAGGGCAATGGGACGATGACAACTTTAGAGAAGCCCAGGAAGATGATGAAGATATAAGGCTCATCATCGCATGGAAAGAACGTAGTGCTGACAAACCTAGATGGGCAGAAGTTGCACCTACGAGCCCCACCACCAAAGCTTATTGGGCTCAATGGGACAGTTTTATCCTGCAGAATGGAATACTTTACCGTAAATGGGAGAAACCAAACGGCAAAGAGTTTCACCTACAGGTTGTTGTTCCAAGAGACAGAGTGAAAGACGTTCTCCGTGAAGTGCATGATGGTGTAACAGGTGGACATCTAGGCGTTAAGAGAACGTTAACAAAGATTCGGGAACGGTTTTACTGGCTGAATTGTCGGGAAGATGTTCAGGATTGGTGCCGCAAATGTACAACTTGTGCAGCCGTGAAAGGCCCGTCAACAAGAACTCGAGGAAGTCTACAGCTGTACAATGTCGGCGCGCCCTGGGAACGGATTGCAGTAGACATTGCCGGACCATTCCCCGTAACTGAATCAGGAAATAAGTACTTCATGGTTGTCATGGACTATTTTAGCAAGTGGCCAGAAGTATTTGCCATACCTAACCAAGAAGCTTCGACAGTAGCCTCCAAGTTGGTTGAGGAAGTAATCTGCCGGTTTGGTGTACCACTAGAAATCCACTCAGATCAAGGAAGAAACTTCGAGTCGCAACTATTTCAAGAAATCTGCAAACTTCTGGGGATTCATAAAACGAGGACCACTCCATATCACCCTCAGTCTGATGGCATGGTGGAGAGATTTAACCAGACTCTGGAGAGACATCTAGCGAAACTGGTTGACAAACATCAGAAAGACTGGGACAAATACATACCGCTTTTTCTCCTGGCTTATAGGACATCCGAGCATGAAAGCACAAAACTTACCCCAGCTCAGGTGAATTTCGGCAGAGAACTTAGATTACCTGTGGATCTCCTAACGGGGAGGCCACCAGAAGACCCATGTACTGTGCCAGACTACGTCTTCGATCTTCGAGAGCGAATATGGAACATCTATGACTTAGTTCGCGAAAATGGTTTACAAGCAAGTGAAAACATGAAGACTAGATATGACCGAAGAGCGAAGTCACGTGGCTTTGAAGAAGGAGTCTTAGTATGGCTTCATAACCCGATTCGCCGGAAAGGAAAATCACCGAAATTACAAACGAGATGGGAAGGTCCATACAAAATCATTACGCGAATAAACGACGTGACTTATCGGATCCAACGTCAACCAAGAGGGGCACTCAAAGTGGTGCACATAGACCGTCTAGCACGTTATCATGGCAGCAATAGTGACGCTCGGGACGCGCGTCTTTAAGAAGGGGGCAGTGTCGCGAACGAGATAGATGTAGAATATTCGCGAGTAAGAACTCTGCTGGCGAGATAGACTTGGAATGTTCGCGAGTGGAATCATGCAAGCGAAACTAGGCCTTATATTCTTACGGCATAAAGGCTAGAGTTCTTTGAATGGTCGTCGGCTTAGTCGCACTCACACATACATATCGGCGTATCGATGTTTCCCGTCAATCGAAATACATTCGTCAAGTAATGAGAATATTCGAGAAAAGTGTAGACCTCTGTATCGGCGCATATAAAAAGGCGATCGAGTGCGCGTCCCGCCAGTTCAGTACGAGCTACGAAAGCGATAACTTCGAAGCGAACCGAAGCGAAGGAAACCTACCTCAGTGCGACAAGTGGAAGTACCTGCGACAACTTTGGCGATATACCTGGACCTCAGCTGCTACGCGACTTGGACTTGGACATCAGGAAGACCATCTTCACGTGTCAACCTTTGGGTTCCGTAGTGAATAAAAACCCTCATACGAACTTTGGCGTTTTTCTCCAAATCTCGAACCCAGTTTCGTAACAATAGTTTATTCCAGGGATAGAATGTAATGGTGTGTATGTATTGTATTACAATAGATTGGCGCGTATACGTTCATACCCCACCTAAATCGGTTACTTAACTGTCTTAAGTTTAGTGACCTATGTAATCTAAATAAGGCACCTAAACCACATAATAAATATAAGTATTACAGTACCTGGGCGACCGAGCTTTGCTCGGTTACATCTCAAACATTAACTAATTTTTTTTAAACTTGTCTAAAAACAATGCAAAATAAAAAATATATATAAACTTAAACATAAAAAAAAACAAAAGTAAGTCACCGAGTGGGATTCGAACCCGTAACACTCTTTCTAGCGGTCGCTATCCTTAACCACTGAGCTAAATCAAGGCGGTCGCGGCGCGACGAAATTAGCGACCATATTCTGCGTGGAAAGAAAAACGCATGAAAACTCGAAAACACGCGTTTTCCCAAACATAACACTAATCTAGATCGATTGTTTACCCCCGAAAACACCCATATACAAATTTTCAGCGAAATCGTTAGAGCCGTTTTCGAGATCACAGAAATTTATAAATAAATAAATATATATATATACATACAAGAATTGCTCGTTTAAAGGTATAAGATACAGAGCGGAACCACCTAAGGTCCGTTTCGTCACCGCACCTCTTCCGGGCGGGTGGGTGCAGGCGCCTGCAGCCGCCCGCTCAACACCCTCGACAAAGCGAGGACGGGGAACAGGGACGCATATAGCGCGGGACCTTAAGAAATTCCGTTCTGTATGTAATACTTATATCAATTCTCTGCTAAAGTTAAACAGGAAATTAATATCTGGATGTCAACTATAGATTGATTTATAGTTGTCGATCCTCCTTAGATCTCAAATTTAAGAATAATAAACTCACCGCTAGCTGCACCTGGCCTGCCATCTTCAGGTTTCGAGATTCACCTCACAAAACACATTCCGCACTACATTCGAATACAAGGTCTCCGTGACGACTGTCGATATTATCTGATAAATTTTCTTATCACAATCAGCCTGATAACCAAGTTGCACTATCAGATATATCAGGGAATGTAAGTTGAATGTAATGTAGATGGTTATTTGGTATTAATTTCTATGATCTACAAAACTGATTATAAATTATTAAAATGATAGCAGTCATGATTAACATTTGTAAATTTTATAATCTTCTTAAATAAGCTTAAAAACCCCCTGACAAAAAAAATATTGTAGCCATAGCTAAAAATACAATCAAGTCACCTTACTAACAAAAAATATTAAAAATTACTTCGAAAATTACCTTCTTTTTCCTAGAACTTTGTCCATTTGGCAGCAGACTCACATGCAGGGAGTGATGGCAGAGCTATCAAAATAATCTCATTTAAAGTATGTAACTAAAATAACATCACAATAAAAGTATGGCATTGAACAATGTAAATTAGTCATACAAATAAGCACATCCCAATATAAGGCTTTTGGGGACTTAGGGTTGGGGTACCTTACCTACATCTGTTAGCATGAAAAAGCACTTTCGCATGCTATCCTATTCTGTCACATGGAATGGAACAGTCATTTGCTAGAGCGAGAGAGGCCGACGGAACGCTTCAGCACTGGCTGTGTTGAAAAATAAGTTCTGAGTGTAGAAAAGTGCTGTTCTGTGCTGCCAGATGTAGCCCAACTGTAACTAGTTTATTGACTACTTAAAAAAGGATAACAATTTGTATCTGTAAATAAACAAGCATAATATGAATTAGTAAATACAATTTATTTAAAAATAATTCAGCATTACAAACAACTTAATCTAACGATGATTCTAATTATTTCTTCTTCTCTTCTTTCTCTTTTTTGTCTCCCTTCACTTTATCTTCAGTTTTCTTGTCATCTTTCTCATCTTTTTTCTCTTTCTTTTCTTTAGATTCCTCTTTCTTTCCTTCTTCCACATCTCTGTTTGTGATTTTATTATTGATAAGGTTATGGAGAGCTATGATGGACCTGACAAGAGCTGCAAGGTAGACGACAAGAGATTGATCATTGGTTTTGATGTAAAGATTGTCGATAAAGTTGTCATTTGCAATATCTGGCAAGAGATTAAAGATGTCTTGTAGCTGGTAAATGATTTGGTGGTTCATGGGCAGGGATCCTTGACCAACTTGTAAAAGGTAGTCTCGAATCTCACTTAGTTGAGAATGAAGGCCTCGGAGGCCCAGTAACTGGTTGGTGATTCTTTGGGAGAGACTGCCAACTGTTGTATCCTTAATATCTCTTAGAAGATGCTCTACACCTACTTCTTCAGCTTCTTCTGCTCCTATTTCACTGGGAACATGCTCAAAGGTCCTTGTTGTTGGGCTGCCATCATCATGCACTTCTTCTACAGCTTGGTATGCTTCAGTTGGTAGCCCGAGATCCTTGGGCTTAGCATCAATAATGACTAAAACTGAGTTTGGACAATACCGCCTGATCAATACATTTATTGCCACATCATTCTGATGGAGTTTAGGCCCAGTGTGGTACCAGCCCACAACCTTCTCACGGGCATTCACCTTCTTAAACATACCGTACATGTTTTCCAGATAATCATGGTCCAAAAACCATACAGATTTATCTTTGTCATCTTCATCAAATGGAACTGAAAATAGAGACAATGGAATATTAATAGTCTATGGAGGGCAGATGAGATAGCATGTTAAAGCTTTGATGAAAGTACTATTAGAAGATATAATTTGTAGTTTCTATAGATGATAATAACAATATATACTAAAATATTTCACTAACCATTCATAATACTTTACATCCTATATGTTTATTTGCCTGGGTGCATAATGTACCAGCATTATAAGAAATCTTGAAGACCCATAACTTTTTAGGGCTTTAGACAATTTTTATCAGATCTGATAATTAGGATTCACCCAGGGTATTCTTTCAGGTTTTTTCTTCTTATATTATATACATTTCAATAGTCACCTAAGGATACCAAAGACCATTCAAATGCTAATGCATATACCGGAAAGGCTTCAATTCTGCCGTCCTATCCTAACCAAGATTTCAACAGATATAATAAATGGTAGTTATGATAAAGAATACAAACCTGCAAAACTGTTGGATACATCAAGCACTCCTTTTGCTCTCCAACAGCCCAAAAGGACACCGACAACTCGTTTTTGGTTACCAATCTTTCCCATTCGGTTGAAATGGTCCACGACACTAAGTAGTACCAAAGGATGAACCACAACTTTTGTGGTGACAACTTCTTGACTAGGCATGATTGAAGTGTTTTAAAATGTTTGTCGCTATTTCAATTTTCTTTTGAAGTTAATGAAAGAAAGAAATTCGCTAAATCAGCACAACAACGAAGCCAAATTCGTCAATCAAATCAAAACTAAAATTTGACAGTCATTTTGTGTCTATGACAAGTTTATTTTTTAAATAATGACCATAAAATTCGTTCAAAAATGTTCCCAGTCCGCACTAGTCTTTCGTTGTCTATCCCTTTTTACCCCGAATCTCGAACTTTTAGTCAGTTTATTACATTTCTGAACGCTTTATTTATCTGTCAGTGTTATATTATGTCAAACACTCAGTCAATGTCAAAGCTGTCAAACGTGCAAATTTGAGGCTATGTTATGATTTCACATTAACACAGATTAGACTCCGTTAGGATATAATCTGTCTAATCTGTGGATTAGACAGATTATATCATTAAAAGTTTATATTTTTGACTAAAACAATAAGTAGGAATATTTGATTTCATTCACTAGATTATTTAATGGGAAGATTAATAAACAGCCATCAGCAGGAATAATGTCAGCAAGGACGTTGACGTTCGTTACTGGCAACGCCAAGAAATTAGAGGAGCTACGGGCTATTTTAGGAAACACTTTTCCATTAGAAATAGTAAGTCACAAGCTTGATCTACCAGAGCTACAAGGAGAGATAGATGAAGTGTCTATCAAGAAGTGTCAAGAGGCAGCCCGTCGTTTGAAAGGACCGGTATTAGTGGAAGATACTTCTCTCTGTTTTAACGCTCTAAAAGGTCTTCCCGGTCCGTATATAAAATGGTTTTTAGAGAAACTAGAGCCTGAAGGACTGTCAAGGCTGCTGTGTGGATGGGAGGATAAATCTGCTGAAGCAGTATGTACGTTCGCCTACTGCGACGGAAACAATCACTGTGAAGATCTAGATGTGATATTATTTCAAGGCATAACCAAAGGCAAAATAGTGCCTCCTAGAGGAGCAAGAGATTTTGGCTGGGACTGTGTCTTCCAGCCTGAAGGCTCTTGCAGGACTTATGCGGAGTTATCGAAAGAAGAAAAGAACAAAATATCTCATAGATACAAGGCTCTTGAAAAACTAAGGGCACATTTTGTCGAGAAATGTTTAAAGAAAATTGAATGTAATTAGTTTGTAATTGTTACTAGTTATTAGATTGTTATTATATGTATATTAATAATTTCTCTTTTCAATCAATTTTCTGACAGTACATGTATATTAAAAATCGTAATTTTGATTTATTTTAGCCTATTAGTAGTTTTGTGGTAGGCTATTTTGCCAAAATGATTATGACTTGTCTATATTACCCACAGCCAGATTCTTTAAAAATCATAATTTTATGTCTAAAATTTTTTTTATTCACGAAACTAGAAAAGAAGTGGAATGAAATTTAAAAATGTTTTGCATTAAGGTTTTCACTTTTCAAATAGAAAACGATTACATTCATGGAATTCACAAAGATTACACACCACTGGTTACTATGGTCAACAATACAGATTATGTGCAAAACTGAGTACCCTACATTGGGAAAAATCTTATCTTCTTCTTGTGTTAACCCTTTAACCGCGAGCGTCGCATATATATGTGCCAAAAATTGTAGTGCCCATTCCGCAAAGGTCGCATATTTGCGACAAAAAAATGCTCGTATGTCACATAACTTACGTATCCATATCCGTTTTTGGTTGTAGATAGGTATGTTAGATTTACCATGTCTCGCGCTGGCACGACAACTGATATAAAGTCTCGCGGTGAAAGGGTTAAAATAACCCTCATAATAATCGACCCTGATTGTATTTCAGAAAAGTAGTGAAATTAATCAAGGAGAACCATTGAAACAAAATAAAATGTAAGTAATTTTAATAATATTGCTTTTCTTTAATACATAGCTTAACATTACTCTTACAATAATAATGTTAATAATGAGGACAGTGCTATGCTATAAAGAATAATCTACAACAGTCTATGGTTTAAACTAAGCTAAAATTAAATTCATTATGTAACATGGTATCACAAGAGACAGTGTCACCATTTCTAAGAAAACACTGCTACTCTTCGAAGTATGGATTCCAGGAGCTATGTATGGTTCTAAATTTGAATTGTTATAGTTTTTATAATACCAGTCTTTATCATTAATTTGCCTAGGCTTGTTGTTGCCAGTATTTGTACTTTCTGAAAATCTTGTCTTTGCTTCTCTGTTTATCACTGGAGCATAATTATTATTATCATGATCAAATTGAGCCACATGAGGCATATTTACTTTAGTTATTGTACCTGGCCGTTTGTGATTTGTATTTGTGGTATAATTCCTCTTTGCTATTTCCTCATTACTAGGCACCAGGATAGCTGATAATGCTGTTGGTTGATCATTTTCAATGTGTTTTTTTATTACTGGTTTAGATGTGACTGGTGTTGAAGAGTATGATTGACTGCTTGACTCCATCCAAGCCTGCAGAGACATGTCATTAGTTGTATCTGTAGTTATTAATATACCTTCTTTTTCTGTAACTTGAGTTATAGTCAGATTGGACTCCATGAGATTGTATTTGCTAAGATTAGTTGGATCACTTTTTTGCTCTTCAACATTCTTAGTCCTATTATAAGCTACATGGGTGCTGTTGTCATCATCTAGATATGCTTGAAGTTCATGAATTTCACTCTTGATTTTCTGATGAGTGGTGCTGTTGTGGGATTTGGTAGTGGGTGGTTTTGATGCCACCGTTGATACTGTTTGTTCCATACTGCCTTTCTTGCTATAGTTTGGTCCACTTTGCATGACAGTTTGAGTAATGTTTACAGCAGGGTTAGGTATGGGTTTGAAACCCCCAGCTGTTGTAGGTAGAATTGGAGAAAATCCGCCAGTTTCAAATTTAGGTGGCTCCTGATTTTGATATTTATTATTATGTTGACCAGTTTTATCTGGCCAGTCTACTTTGCGGCCACTGTTCAGTAGCTTCCCCATATCTAAAGCTGGAAGTGGCATTCCAAAGAAAGTAAATCCACTATTTGGTTTTGGATTTGCGGTGTTTTGGTGTGTCGTATTTTTCATTCCTGCATACAACGTCGGGATGCCTTGGCTCTCTTGAGATTTATTGTTATTTTGTATAAGGTTTAAGTCATTGTTCAGACTGTTTATCAAAGTCTCATTATAAGGATAATCAACATATTCGTCATAGAAATAGTCAGATTCCTCTGGGGAAGGTCTATTGTTGATTTTGTTTACGTGATAGTTATTTTTTATTTGGGTCGTGTAATCTCTTATTTTATCCAATGACGAGAACACTTGTGACGTCGCCAAGTTAGGCAGTAAAGCTTCATTTTCGTGAGTCACGCATGATCTTAGGTCCTCCTCTTGCACGGGTATATTTATGCAGTCTTTTCGTGAAAATGGCATTGATTTTACGTAAGTTCCATCTGAACATTTCGGTCCTACCGTCGTTGATTCAGAGAGCCAATCTTTTAACCAAATAATCGCACAATTGCAGTTAAGTGGATTACCTGAAAACAAAATAATATTAGTTGGTAAATGTGATAATGATTGCGCTATGGGGTTATTGCTGCTACCGTTATTTTCTCACCATCAATATCCAGAATAGCGATATTATTTCTCAGCTTTACAAAAGTTGGTTCAGATACAGAACTCAGTTTATTACGACGAAGCGAAAGAACTTTTAGCCTTGGCATAAAGTCGAACGGTTGGCCGCTGATGTAGCATATCTGATTGTTATCTAGATTGAGCTCAACCAACCATTCCATGTATTGAAACGAGGCTCTTGTTATCTTTGTTAGTTTGTTGAAACTTAAATCCAAAACTTCCAGAGATGTCAATTGTCTCAAGCCTGTATTGTCAATATTGGTTAGTTGATTGTTACTGATATTTAAATATTGCACCAGCGGTATGTTTTCAAATGCATTTGGTGATATAAACTGAAGTCTGTTTCCTTGGAGCTCAATTATTCTTAATTTCGGTAGATTGGAAAATACATTATCCGGTAAGTCTATGATGTGATTTCTACTTAAGTATACCGAAACCAAATTCGGTAGATTTGCGATTGCTTTAGGATGAATTATCTCAATTTGATTCCTGTCCAAATCAATGGTGTGGAGGTTTCTCAGATCTTGAAAACTGCCAGCGCGCAATTCTACGATTTTGTTATTTGGAAACTTAATCTCTGTTAGTGAATGAATATTATTTATAGCATTGCCATCAAAATGTTTTATGTGATTGAAACTTGCATCTAAAATCTTTAATTTTGGTAACATATTTAACGTAACCGGTAATTCGTTCAAATTGTTCGAGGATATATTTAAAACCTCTACTTCTAAAGCCCTGTTAACCATGTTGGGGCTTATACTTTTCAATCTATTTCTACTAAAGTCTAGTGCTGATAGCGCAGCATTTTCTTGTATAGTCACAAAATCGAAATTTTCTATTGTATTCCCATGCAAGTTAATTTGCTTCAAATGAATCAATTTACTAAAACTTTTAGGATGTACTGATATGATTTGATTATCACCTAAATCAAGTATTTCTAATCGCTCTAAATCACTAAATGTAGTGGTGTCAATTTGCCTCAAACCATTGCGTTTCATATAGAGTCTTCGCAAATGATGCAGGCTTTTCATGCATCCATGAGGAATTTTCTGAATTCCATTGTTAGAAATATCTATAGTTCGTAGAGCAGGTAAATCTAAATCAGGCGATGGGGGCACTGGCAGGCTCGTTATCTGATTTTTCTGTAAATACAATTGCTCTAAACCTCTTGGCAATCCAGGCACAAATTCTATTATTTTGTTTGAGCTTGCGTCCAATTCATATAAGTTTTCGAGATGTCTAAAGGTAGCTGGATGGATAGACACTAAGGCGTTTCCAGAAATATTCACATACTCCAATAAAGGTGATTCCAAGAATGTTATTGGATCTATTATCGATAACTGATTGTTACTAAAGTTTATGCGTCTCAAAGCCGGTAAGTTATATAGCATCTTCGGTTGCAGGCGTTGGAAATAATTGTTAGACAGGTCCAAGCCTTTAAGGGCTGGTAAGTTCCAAAATGGTCCTTCGTTCATATCAGTTAGCGAGTTATTACTCAGATGTAGTTCCCTAAGAGCTGGCATCGCTACAAATGCATCTGCTTGTATATATTTAATACTATTTTTGTTTAAATGCAGTCGTTCTAAACTCGGATGGCCTCTTAGTGCACCTCTTGGAATTTCTTGCAGTAAATTATCACTCATGTCCAAAAATTTTAATCGAGGTAGCGCATCCAGCAAAGCACGGAACTCAGATATGTGCATTATTTGATTTCCAATCAGATTCAGTTCCTCGACTCCACTGCCCGATTGCTGTAAAAATGATTCAGGATGTATTTGGCTTATCCTGTTATAATTTAGGTCTACCACTCTCAGTTTAGGAACTCTATGAAATGCTCCGTGATGAATAATATTTATATTGTTGTTTGATAACAATAGATTTTCCAACATAGGCTGGTCTACAAATGCGCCTTCGTTTAATTTATCTATAGAATTGTAGTTCAGGTTTAAGTTTGATAAAAACGAGAGATCTCTTGTCGCTCTACCGACCATAGTTGCGTCAGAAATTTGATTATTACTTAGAGACAGCTCCGTAAGCACTGGGAGTAATGATAGCGCCCGCATATGTATTACGTTGATACCACAGTGAGTTATTTCTAATTTTCTTAACTTTGGTAAATTATAGAATGCGTTCTCTTTCAGCGTACGTAAATTTGGACTTCCTTGTATGAATAGCCTCTCTAAATTCGGCAAGTTATCAAATGTATGTTCACTAACAACGCTTAAACTTCCAGAATGGATACTGATGTATCGCAGTTTTGGCATATTTATTAGAGCAGGAATTCTTTTCAAGTTTTGCGACTGAATCGTTATCGCTTGGAGATTTTGCAGCTTCATTAAACTTTCAGCCGGAAGATTCCTTAAGTCGTTCTCTACAATAAAAATCTCTACCAAATTCATTTCTTGTGTTTCCAACCAAGCTGCAGATAATCTTTCCACGCCATTGTGACGCAGCATCAAGCGCATTATTTTCACATTTTGAAATATTTTCCCTGGTAATGATGGAAGATAATTATTTTCTATTATCAGTTCATCGATAGGTTTCCGGATATAATCTCCTATCTTCTGAATGCCTTTTAATACTTGAGGCAAATCGCTGTGAGTGCACCTGAAATAAGAATGATAAAAAAATTCAGATTTCATAAATGTTAAAATTTACTTATAAGCGCTTTGGATTTCTGCGAGAAAATAATAATTTACATGGCTTATATAATAAGAATGCTTTAATAAAAGCACACTTACCATATTTGAATATCTTCGTTGCGATTTGTACATATGCAAGGAAGTATGAGCTCTGGCGAAGGACATAGCGTAATTTGTCCGTAAGCGCCAGCAAACGTCACGAGTAACAGCCATATGATTTTTTTGCCAAGTTTGGGATCCATTCCTCTGTTTCTTCCGAGTTCGAGTTCATTGTAGCATGCTCAAAAGTATTGCAGTATTGATTTCTTATAAAATGCACCTGCAAATAGAAAGATATCCTCTTAGACTAGTCAATTGTGATTTTGTTGTTTTGCATCTGACTAATCTGCCATCTGCTTCATTCGCGCAAAGACTGCAAAGAGAATATTCGTTTTGGGATTTGATTAATCGAAATAATCTATCAACCATGTTTCTATTAAGGTTTTCAATTCAAGCTTCCAGTTGAAAGTGTGTGATTCAAGTTCATAATAAATTTAAATCGGCGCCCTGCTTTAGTAGTCACGGCTGTTAATATTGTGGTAGTTTTCGAAATGAACGTCGCCATGAAGCTCAAAACAATGCATTTCCCGCTTTTAATTTGCAATGGTAGTTACGTGAGTTAAGACATTTAGAGGAAGCTGACGAAAAGATAATAGTCGCGGCAAACAATATTGTCGACATTCAATTCTAACCATAATCCGGCAACCAAGGACCAACACTATTGAAAACAATGAACAAATGGGGGAACAATGCTCTAGGCATGGTCCGGTGGTTTAAGGCGCACTTTCACTTGCTATTGTTCTTATTGGCGATCTATGGAGTAGGTACTTGCAATGTTCTCCTTGCATCATTGTTGAGGAATTGCGCAATTTGGTTTAATTTGGAGTTTTGGGGCGCTGTTGATGTAGGTCGTCATTTGACCTATTGAGAGTAACATTATTATTAACAGAGTGATAAGCTCGGCTAAAAGTTTGTCCAAATAAGATAGTACATATACTAGCGATTCCTTTGGGTCGGGTGGTTAACAACTAACAAGATATAGTTTTAAAAACTAAAACTCGACAACGAGAAGATTCTTGCTGAAAAGTACGATGTAACCAGTGAATGCAATTATTACAACAGGTAGAAATCGCTAGTTATGTAGTTATTATAGTTTTTATACTTATGTGCTTATTGAGCTTTCATTTGATACTAAACACGGTATGATTAGATTTTGGATGGTTGCAACTTTTAGGCATTACATCGGATAGGATAGGATACTTGTGCTACAAGATTTTGCAACCCTATTAAATTTAACTTTACTGAATTAGTAATTGTATCATTTACTGGCACAATTATATTACAATATTCCTACATATAAAAAGCATTCATATTTCTACTAATGACTAAAAAAAAAATTAAAACAGTTGTCTTTGCTCAACAACCTGGCTCTACATACGAACGAAGAGCACTTAAATATATAGTACAAAACGGAAAGTTACAGAGATCCGTGTATATTTATGTTAAAAGTCCTAAACCTATCTAAATCTAGATCTGAGCCAAACATACACTTAGCTAAATAGTTCAGCGAGATATCAACACGAACACACAGCAAATAGCGAACGGGATGTGCAATTGTGGTACAGTTATCACATTTATCTAACTGTCGGCTTGTCATCCCGTGACGATACCTTGGATGATTGTCATCCAACGCAGGTACGGTAGCATTCAGTACTGTAATAGATTTTTATCTTAGATTAATAGCTACATTCTGTATGTATTAATCTGCAACTAGGCTCCGTAACTTATTTTCTCTACTAGTTCAATATGGCGAACTATTTTAGTTTTCGTTGGATTACGGCGTACGCTGTTGGTTCTTCAATAGGCTCTTATTAAATTTACTCGTTGGTTACGGATACGGAGTGTGTCAATGGTCTCCAAACGTTTTTACATTTATTTTGCACAACTTTTTTTTGGGCTATGTAATGCAAAAATTCCGCATCCAATTTCAAATTCTTCGGGCCGGGCTTGTACCGGAATTTTCATTAGGTGTTGGACTTGTTGGAGTTATTTATAACCCTCCGGGGAAACAGTACAGAGCCTCTGTACTGTTTCCCCGGATGACTTATGTACTTTTTCATGTTACTCAACGAAAACGAAACGTGCATTGTTATGAAATCTATCTTGAGCTTTTTTATTGTAAACAGTGCAACTTCTTCGTTAAAGTGTCAGTCTTTTCCATTTATCTCTAACCTTTGTCATTTCAATTATCACATTATTGTTAATATAATAGACCCCTTATTTAGTTACAGTTAAGAGAACAATCTAATTTGTGAATAACGTACTCGTATGTAAATTATTTTTGATCTGCTTTTTGGTCAATAGTTAAAAGAATTTTCATTAGGTCTGTTTGACCTTTGAACATCTAATTAACAAATTCTCATTTAGTATCATAAGTATTTTGCATAAACATCGGCGCTTTCTTTCCCTTTTGTCCTATTGTGCACTTTGTCATCTAGTATTTTTATATTACCTTAAAACCATTACACATTATTCGGTCACCAATTTCTACGCACAATTTGCTGACATTACTCACAGCATCTTGTAACCTAGTGCCCTGAAATTATTCCATGGCATCACAATAGCTGCTCATCCAAGTATGGAAGAAAACTCGTTTGATGTCAACTCTCCTCTCATAGTAATGGATAGAAGTACAGAAGGATAACATATGCATGTTCTTTATCTTGTTAGAGATCCTACATTAATAGCTTTTTTTTTGTTTATTGTACCAATTCTTTTGATTTATAAACCTTTAATACCTAGTATCAAAACTGTAGATGCATCTTTGATAGAAACCAAAGCTAGAAAGCTTAAAGGTATTTCTTTTCATCTTTTCAGCAGTATTGATATATCTAGAGAGATACAGGGGGGGTTACTCTAAAAGCGGTAAGCAAAACGGACGTTACTCCGTATTCGCGTTTTATTGACAAGCAACATTAGTCTTAATTTGGTTTGATATATAAATAGAACGTCACAATCGAACGACTATCGTATTATTTTATGGAGTAACCCCCCTGTATATATTTCTTAATGTGATGTACACGACGCTAGAGTTCAGTTTTGTACTCTTTTTACTTTGCGATCGTGTCAAGATGGTTGAAAGCTAGGGAAATGCGCCGGCGCATGCCATGATGCTTATCTTGTGCATAAGTATCATAATTAACTTGAACGATTACATTTTTTAATGTAAGTCTATAGGCACACAACCAGACATTATTTATTAAACTTAAAGCTTCATCGTTCTACAACAAACAATTGTATGAACAATTGACGAACTTTTCGCTAAAAGCTAATGCTAATAGGTAAATTTAAAGCTAACCTGTTGGAATGTTTTAGATAGCTACCAACTGTAACGAGTTGCCAGAGGCCAGAACTAGTTGTAGAAGAAACTAGTTCTGGCCTCTGGAAACTCGTATTTTACTTTAGTACCGACATAGTATTCTCAAATCTCTATCGCTACTGTTCTGAGAGTGTATGTAATAAACTTTTTGGTATTATACAGTCCCCCGAAACATAATGCCATGTGATTTCTGGCAAAGTAGAATAGGACCACTCCAAGTCATCCCGTGGATGTCGTAGAAGGCGACTTAGGACATACAAGCTAAACAAAGCTTATAAACATCCACGAGAACTCTCCAACCCGTCTGGGCAGCATGGAGAGTAGGCCAAGCCCTCTGTCTGCTCTTGCCAAGTATGGGTGTGGTAGTACAGAGAGGGTCGTGCTCCTGTGGAGACCAAAGGATCTGATGATGATGATAATGAGCCCCCCGAAAAAACAAATGAAGGTACCTAAGAGTACCTACTTATAATACATTTTTGATTAAATGAATGCGCTTTTGTAGGCATTCAATTTGTGTATTTTATTTTCGCCTGTGACAACTTGCTCCAAAATGTACAATCTGGAAAAATATATCTTCCTCACTATTACGACCTACGTCGGGCAATGATTTTTCCGGGCAAGATGAGACTTATTGCTTCACCGTAGAATGTCGTCTGAACATGCTTTTTTTCATTTCCTTAACTATATCTTTAGTTCTGTTGGGCCGGCAACGCTGTCTGTTGTCAGTAAGTCAGTTTTTGGTTTAGTTTTCCTATTCTTAGATCGTTTATGCTTAGTAAGGCTTACATTGCATGTACATAATCTCGTATATTCATAACTGTTACATATATTATGCAAAGCTTCAAATACGCATCACTGTTTACATTCCATTTTGTGAAAAAGATACTTACCTCGAAAACTCTAATTATTACAACTTAATTATTTTTATGACTTTCTTACGTATTTATTTACACGCATTAATGCCACTTTAACAATAATAATCTAGTAACATTACAAAAACTAATTATAGTTGAAGATCCAACCTTGTACGATATCCTTTCCACTTAGAACAAAGCGATGCAATTAAGATAGAACTGCAACTGCTTTGAAACAGGTACGAATCTTACGTAATATTATTTGTCACTGCAAAACCATCCGGGACAAGCGTGGCTTCTGGTAGCCAAACACGGACTGGGATGCGAAGTCGATTTCGCATGTAAACACCAGACTTTCGGTTCACAGCTCGATGCGCACCAAGTAACATTATCTTTCACCATTGTGGCGCGTGCCGGCTAACGTAACCGCGCTTAGAAATACAGAAGAGTCAGTTGGTAGCGAACACGGAACAAAGCTATAAAATAAAAGTAACTTCTGTAATAATGAACATTGAAGTTATACCTAATAAGTCACTGAGAAATCGAGAAGGCGTTATCAATAACAACAATAACAAAAACCAATTTTAGCGGTACATTCAGTCCATAATACCTATTGAACAACTTTTTCCTAGAAATATACTTAGATCTAAACATATATTTTTTTGTTTCCCATAATATCATCTTTATTATCTGAATGAAAGACTTGTGAATGGGAGGCCAATCATATTTTTTTAGGGTTTACGTTCGTCGGGAAAAGTTACCACCAAGACCAAAACAGCATAAATAGGTAACGTTTCTGGACAAAATAAATAATCTTTGCGCAGATCGTTGCAAAATAAAGAATGCCTAAGCACCTTATCGTGATTAATCTTAGATGTGGTAACAAGGAAGGGTGGCTTGGACAATAAAATTGACATGTCGCCGTCGCTGTCTTAATTTTAATTGCAAAATTTTTCTGCAACACGCGAAGTCTTTTGCTTTGGGTATGTATCTTTAATTACTTCACTTTAAGTACCTAAGATTGTTTTTATAAACTTATGAAGTAGATTTTAACACTAAAAAATCATATCTCGTAGATGAAATTACCAAAAAAAAAACAATTTATTGGATTTTTTTTTAATTTTTAATTAAAATAATTAATACTACATCATTTGTATTTTTGTTTTGTTTTAGTTCTTATTTAGTTTTATTTAAAATTTGTTAACTATAGTATGAATTTAATTCAAATTCAAGTTTAGATTGCTAAAATTACAAAGGAAATCTTATGCATCAAGATAAAGAACTTGTAGACTTTAGTTTGTGCGTATATTATTATCAAACATTAAGTAGGTATATCATTTGGATGTCGTCGTCCATACGTAACATAACACGTAATTTGATACGCACGATGAAAAGCGGCGATAATACAAAACCTTGTGGAACGTCAGCTTTTATGGTACACGGTTGAAATTGTTTTTCTTTTGTTATTATTATTCCAATCACTCACATGAACCTTTTTTTTTATTGTAGGAATAAAACAGGTCAATCTTGTCTATCTATTATACAGGACTAGCTGATGCCGGCGACTTCGTCTGCGCAGTATATTCATAAATTGTGGCCTATGTGTTATTCTGATGTATAAGCTATATTATTGTAAAGAAATTCCATTCAGTAGTTTTTACGTAAGTAACAAACATCATCTATTCATCCATACTTACAAACATTAGCGTTTATTGAGTAGGACTTCTCAAATTACGACTTTGGAATAAATAGTCTAAGTTAGACTTTTGTAATTTCTTCAGCTCAAACAATCACAAGCACTATTTTGATTTCCTTTTTCCATCTTTACCCTCATCATCACGCTAAGCGTGGTCTTTGGGTCTTACTGCCCTAGTCATGAATCTGTCTACCTAGTTAAATGAGGAATGAAGACCTGATAATATATCTGTATCTCTAGATTCTCAAGAAATCAAGTTCAAATAGTTATAATACTTTACTGTAGATTTTTAACAAACGAGAATTTACCTATACATAAGTGATATCATATGTAAGTAATAAATTCTAATTGAATTTTAACTTCGTAAATTTTATTTATTCATTATTTTTTTTGCTTCATAAACGAATATTGTCAATTTTATTGAACATAATAAATAACAACAAGAAAAAAAACCAGACTAAAACTAAACTGTCTCTAAAACTTAGAACTATTCTTAAAATTACAACTTATAAATAGAAAATTGCATCAAAAAAATGCTATCAGCATTTCCCAGTAATTAATAATCATAGATTTGGAATTTTAAATAACCACATAATTGTGTATACGTCGTAACTTGGCTGTGAGTGTGTAGTGATGTCAAATCCGCTTTTCACATCATAATCATCATCATCAGGTCTTTTTGTCTCCACTGCAGGAGCACGATTCTCTCTGTACTACCAAAGTATTTGACCAGAGCAGCCAGAGGACTTTGGCATACATTCTCCAAGCTGGCCAGACGGGTTGGAGAGGTCTCATTGATGTTTAGCTTGTATTCCTAAGTCGCCTTCTGTAAGTCTTCCACGGCCACGGGAGGACTTGGAATGGTCCTATTCTACTTTAAAGGATATCACACGGCATTTCGACGACACGGCTTTTCACATCTTTTGTAATAACGTATCTAAATATTAATATTTGTGGTCTCTACTCTAACTAGAGTACAGACATCCCATTAATCGGACGTTCCCAGGGTACCTACCTAAGTCTTGATTCTCGATAAATGACAGGAAATCTCAATTAAAATAAACGCTAAGGATATGTATGTAGGTCAATGTAGATATAACTATTGTAATTATTATCATTTCTATTTTATCTCGATTCACGGTCGTGTCTAGGATATCTAGTTGCATTGAGATTAGACCTACTTATAGTCTGTGATGGTGTGTCTCAAAACAAAAAATTACACGACAACTGGCAAAATATGAATCGTAAAATAGTTTGCTGAAAAGCAGTGGTTCCATTATAAAACCTTGAGGCACTCATCAAAACATTAAATAATAACATGAAGCAAATTCCAGAAAATCCCCGGAAAACGTTAATATTCGTTCTTCTCAGATGATTAAATTACATATATCCCTTCTTGAATACCAGGTAAATAATTCTTTATAGAAAATTAATTGTTCATGAAGAGAAACTTAATGATAACGTTGTTTTATGAGCATAAGTACATTTATATGCCCATGAAGTCGCAGTGTAGTTAAACGTAAATGAATGCACACAAATACACAATCACGTCTTAATCCCTAACGAGATAGAGCTCAAGGGCCTAAAGGCCACTCTAAGCCTGATGACTGTGAAGGTATTTAAAGGAAATCGAAATAGTGATGTTTCTAGCCACATCGCCTATTGACATGATTCAGATTCTTGCCCATTCAATGGATCGGCTTTTATGGTCTTCGAATGAAGATAAGCAGCTGGACATTAGGTAAACATTATTGTTTTTTCTTTATGACCAGCTTGAAAGGAATACGAATGTGAATAGATCTATAGATATAAGTGGACGTAATGCGGCTGAAATAATGATGATGATAGGTAGAACTTACATCAAATCGAAGTGAACATATCAGAGATATTGGATGTAAGTATAGGTAGGTTTTTCGTGTGTGTAAGTGACCAACACTGTTGTCAGATTTGTCAAGCTGCCTGAAGTCATCTGACATAGCTTGACGACTGCCATACAATGATAGCAAGTACTTATGTATATAACGAATGTACGTTCCAATCTTTAACAATATACAATGTTATCAGTTCGTTTATGTATAGAGTATGTACTATAGTTAGTAGTAATTATTAATTTAAAATTATTCAGAATAGTGGCAAATGTTCGTGGGCTCGGCAGGAAAACAGTATTTTCAACCAATAGTAGATGCAATATGTGCTGTAATATTTACCTTAATAAGGTATAACTCCGAAGGCAATAGCAGAAGTTACAATAGTGCCTGAAGTAAGTAGCTACTGCGTCTCCATGGGAAAATATACAAATTACAACCTTCTACTCAATAAAGGACTTTCATTAAGATGAATTTAGAAATTCTAATGACCTGCAAAATTTGATTTCCATCTGCATTCGATGAAATTAAATTAAGAAAAAATACGTGTACAATATTTTTTAATAATCTAACCGATGGATCAAAAATGTTTTTCCATTTGTCATGCCTATTGTCAGAAAATGACTTCAAAACTTAGTTTCAATAAGGCACTTAAAAATATCTCAACAGAATCTTTGACTGGGTTAGATATCATCAATAAATTTAAGAACTAGGTTCTTGTCGGTGGAGTATTTTAGTTAGATAGTCGTATACTATTTCTTTAAGAGTGTGTTTAAAATGAAAATACTGCGGTGTTTTCGGAGTCCTACCTTTAAAATTCCATGGCAATACCTCGCAAAAACGCGACGTTGAATAGCCTTGTAGCTTACACCTAAACATAGGTACAGCGTCTGAACTTTACACCATATTGACGTGTATGGAGTCGTATGAGCTATTGAAGTGTGAGATTGTTACGCGATCGTGTTTACGTAGAGCTGTCTAGCCACAACCTGTTTTGTAACTTTACTTCCTAACGATCTGAAATCAGTCTCCACCTAACGCACATACGGCTTTATCGCGTCTCAAGTTATCAAGCATGATGCTGGTTAGGAATTTGTTCAGGACTTCAGTGAAGTTCAGTGCGCAACAATATTCCGTAGCGGTAAATAATACGCCCCCTAGAATTTTAATTACTGGTAAGTTTTAATTGACTTGAATTAATAGGACTAAAATTTAATATACTTGCCTACCCAACTTTTGCATGATAATACCATATACTTACGGCACAACTTACGGCTTTGAAATAGTTTAGTCAAGAGTTAGGGCAACCGTCCCGTACAGACAGAGCCCTACGAGCAGCAACATTTATCACTCCTCTAGATTAGGAAATTTCATGTCCACGTGTGTTACAAAAAAATATATAAATCATATCATTATGTATTAGGATAACTCTTTAAGAAGGATCCAACTTCTCACGTTATGATGTGTAAGTCTTCAGCGGCACACTATTTTAAAACAATAGGTCCTTGGATTTTCTGAAAATGAAGACTCATTCAAAATGCTAATATTATTCTCTAAGTGTAAATTGAATTTTGTCTTAATTTCCGATACCTAGGTGCCGTTTCGCTAAAAGTAGGTAACCGTACCAATACCAACGTATCCTTATCGCTCATTTCCAGCGTTCTGTATAGGTATAAAGGTATTATAAACGTTAGCACGTGCTCGGTATAAAATCTTTGCGCATATGAAATTAACGTCCAGGAACATAAATGAGTAGAAATCTAAAAACGTTCTTACTTGTGCTTAATACACTCGATCGTCAAAGTAAATATTAAATATAGATTTATGGACAAATTACACTGATTGAGCTAGCCACAGAGCTAGCCCTAAAGTAAGTTCTAGACTAGTGTTATGGGACACTAACTCAACGATTCTATATTTTATAACAAATACATATATAGATAAACATCCAACACCAGGACAATGAAAAAGGCCATTTTCCAACTTGCCCTGACCGGGGATCGAACCCGAGACCTCTGGGTGTGCCGGGCTAGCATGGTGACGGACGACTACGCCACGGAGGTCGTCAATGTACAATAGTTAAAAAGTTAATTATTGAGTATAATTGTTTTTAAAATTACTTACCTATACTCTTTAAGTTCATGATGTTGATGACCTGATGCTCTGATGCTCTTGTGGATAGAGTTCTCCCTATTTACCCCTTTGCCAAATATTTTTGGAAGTACGTTTTATTGTACAGCAAGGTTGTCGCCTTATACGGAAACGGGTTTCCCTGGTCCACTTTTTCCTTCAAAGTATCTTTCATTGATGTTTATAAAATTAATACAGTCACGTATTAGGCCTGGCTTTAATCAATCATCTTACATTTTCCGTGTTAAGAGTACCTGTAGGTACATAATATGTGCCCTATATATAATAATATAATATATGTTTATGGACCAATCATACAGATTGAGCTAACCCCAAAGTAAGTTCGAGACTTGTAGTGTTATCATGGGATACTAACTCAACGATACTATATTTTACTTATAACAAATACTCATACCTATAGATAAACATCCAAGACCCCGGTCAATCTTGAAAAGATCATTTTCCGTCTTGATCATAGACGTTATAGAGAACATTTAAGCTTTCTACCAGACAAACATTCCAACTGTTCAGCCGTTGTCTATAAGTAACATAACTTTCACATTTATAAGTATTATTAGTAAGATTACGTAGTTGATGCAAGTACATAAAGGTACAAGATTATCTAGTAACTTGCTTCGTTAGAACGTATTTAACTTTTAACTCATTTGAAAACGTAAACATGTTTATTTATCAAAATGTCGTTTATCCTGAGTATGTTTTATTTCGTCACAACTACGCACCACTGTCTTACTTCTTACTCATTCATAGTTATTTGATATTTACCACGAGACGTTACACATAAACATGACTAGTTATATAATTAATGACAATAGGTAGGTACTCTATAATACTTAGTGATACTGACACTTGCTAATTTAAAATATCTATATTTCAGGTGGCCTAGGTCAACTAGGAGTTGAATGCGCCAAGTACCTTCGAAAGAAATACGGCAGAGATAATGTGATCCTGTCAGACATCATCAAACCAACAGAAGAAATCGTCAACGACGGTCCCTACCTCTTCGTTGACATCCTAGATTTTAAAGGTCTACAGAAAATAGTCGTAAACCACAGAGTGGATTGGCTGATTCATTTCTCGGCTCTTCTTAGTGCTATAGGGGAGCAAAATGTCCCTCTAGCTGTAAGGGTAAACATAGAAGGAATGCACAATGTTATAGAACTTGCCAAACAATATCAACTTAGAGTATTTGTTCCCAGTACGATTGGAGCGTTTGGCCCGGACTCTCCTAGAAACCCTACTCCTAATATAACTGTCCAGAGACCTAGAACAATTTATGGTGTATCTAAAGTGCACGCAGAGCTCTTAGGGGAGTATTACTACCATAGATTTGGATTGGATTTCCGTTGCTTAAGGTTCCCTGGAGTCATATCTAGTGATCCACCTGGTGGAGGTACTACAGGTAAGACTATTTATTAACTTACCAATTTATGAACAGAAAATGTATACAGAGAATTCATAAAATAAAAGTTGTACAAAGGTCTACTTATCTCAAAAGAGATCTCTTCCAGTAGGCCTGTATTATATTACATTCTTCTTGGGGTTTGCCCGAATTCCTTCACTACGCGAAGTACGATACTTATCACTGTTCTTACTCCACTCGCACCATTGGCTCACGTGACAATGATAGACGTAGCAATATTGCCCATCCCATGATCACACAAGACAGTGTATTGCTAATATCGCAAATATGCATGACCGAAGGGTCGCTCTTAGAGTGATGGGGTGGTGGAAAAAGGGAATCAAATACTGGGTTCCAAGCCGTTGTTATGCTGCTTTTCGTTCTCTGTTGCCATACCTCCATCAGTGGCCTTACAACACTGTGGGAGAGAAAAGGGCGATGACTAATTATATTCTGGAATAAATTGTTTTTCTTTCTCTTTCTTTATTCAACTAAAGCCTAGTGAAGTGGGGACCTACTAAGATACCAAAATAACAAAATACCATCATCATCATGAATAGGTACCAGAAACTCCTGAAAGAGGCCCAACGGAATGCAGACGGCCCAAGGGAGAAGGTAAATAATAGGTAGATTAAAGATTATTTCTGATATAAATAACTCGTTACGGTGAAGACAAAAGTAGACGCAATAATTATTCGGTTGGGTATGTAGGTAGATACCTGCTCACACACAAGTGTTCCGAAGCATACATTCAAAAAACATCGTGTTGCGCCGTCAAGGCCAAGTCGAGCCTCCAAAACCCGCAGAGTCAATATCATTCAAACTAAAACCGGTACCTTGTTGCTATACCGAAAATTAGCGACTGATGACGTCACGCAGAGACCAAAGAGTACCTGCCTATATCATCACTTGGCAGAGACCTTGAAATCTTCGAACTGTTTTATTATATTGTTATAAATAACTACGTAATAAATAAATCAAATAGAAACCGATACCTATGTAGGTACTTATTTACTTGAAATTTGAATACTTAATATGTGGTGTTTAATACCTTTTCCTTCGTCACTTTTGTTATCACTAGGCCATAAAGTTGTAACCGCGTCCTACATACTTTTGGCTACGCGAGTTTGCATCCTATTAAAAAATGTTACTGTAGTTTACATGTACCTATAAAAGCCCATGTAAAAGTAGGTATTATTTATCTAAGTCTACCTATACCCCGTTTCTTTAACTAGACTACCTATAACATGTTATTTGTTTCCTATTACACATGTTTTATTAATAAATAATAATAAACATAATATAACAATATAATATTAACTAAATAAATACAACCTAAAATTAAAACTAACTAAAACTAATTAAAAATAATTTATATTAAAATATAAAAAATTGAGGCCAAATCGCTGCCGTCACAGGGCAAAGTACCCAAGAGGCTGGCGGCATTTCCGCGTTGGAAAGCAATACTTAAACGCTGTCCGAAATGCGCGCCCGCCCTTGGGTCCCCGGAGAAATCGATCAGGCGTGCGGAAATACTACTACCTAAGTATAACTAAATAAAGGTATCTAAACAATCTTGAAATATTTTTTTAAAGGGTTCCTAACCCAAAGGATAATAATTGGCCAAGTGCGTGTCGGGCCACGCGCATTGTAGGGTTCCGTAGTTGTAAATGTCAACTTTGAGTTAAGCCACTGAAAACGTCGAAAACGTCTAAGTATCTATAAAATTTGTATATAATTTTCCTTTTCAAGTACATTTTATAAGTCGATCGCCTCTAACTTTTTAATTTTACTTAGCTCTGATAGTTTTCCTTTAAACTACATTATATATTCTATAGCTGTGATTTTTTTCACGTGTCCATATATGTATAACCGTTTAGCAGATAGATAGCGGGGGACACGTGACTTTAACAAAAAAAATCACTTTAAACCTAATATTTCAGACACGGATCCCTAAATCGAAAAATGGTGTTCCCAAGCTCACAATATTTTTGAAAGACCTATTCAACGACACCCCACACAATGTGTTTGTAGAGAAAAAAAAATATTGACTTCCTCTACTATACTTGTATTGCAACTACCCTAAAAAAAATTTTTTTCCATATTTTATTTTACGACTTTATCGCCATGATTAATATACTTATCCATGCCAAATTACAGCTTTCTAGTACTTATAATTTCTGAGTAGGACCGCGGACAGACAGACAGACAGACAGACAGACATAGCGAAACTATAAGGGTTCCTTGTTTACTACGGAACCCTAAAAAGGGATTACTAAGACTCCGCTGTCCGTCCGTCCGTCCATCTGTCTGTCTGTCACCAGGCTGTATCTCATGAACTGTAATAACTATAGAAAGTTGAAATTTTCAGATGTTGCTTTAACAACAAATACTAAAAACAAATAAAAAAATAGTGGGGCTCCCACACAATTTTTAATAGATAATGTTACGGAACCCTTCGTGCGCGAGTCCGACTCGCACTTAGCCGATTATTTAAAATACACACTATACAAGTGCGTAACTACTTATATAACCTTTGCAAATTACAAATTATATTTTTTATAATTATAAATTACACACTTAATATTTTTAAACTTTTCTTTAGGCACAAATCACACGTATAAGTATTTCAATAAAAAGACAAGTCAAGATTGTTTAATACAAAACCAAAACCAAATGGGATATAGGTACGTAGGTACTAGCAGTGCTGCCACTAGTCCGAATGGAGACATCAGTACTTGAAAGTCCTCGTGACCCCACTGGTGGGGATGAGCAGTGGCGCCACAAGTCCGTAGGGGTATTTATTCTGTGATGTAGGTAGTCACGTAGAGTCGTATCATACTTTAACGTAATTTGTTTCATTCCAGACTACGCTATAGCGGTCTTCCACGACATTCTCCGCAAAGGCCAATACCAATGCTACCTCAAGCCCGACACGCGTCTTCCCATGATGCACGTGAGAGACGCACTGAGAGCCCTCTCGGAGTACCTAGAAGTTCCTAATGAGCAGCTGAACAGGAGGGTTTATAACGTCACTTCTATGAGCTTCACCCCTGAAGAGCTCGTTGACGCGATGGCTAAATATCTGCCTGATTTGAAAATTACTTACAAACCTGACAGCAGGCAAGATATAGGTGAGTTATTATTGATTACAAGCCGAAGCCCGAGACTTCGTTGGCGTGGACTTTGTTTTTGAAAATTGCTCATCAGGCTGAACAACTTTTACTAAGGCGTCATTTTTATATTTCTTATAGTTTAGCTGAACCATTATAGTTGTGCATCAGGTGTTCCATTTTCCTAAATCATTTATCAGCACTTACGCGGCGTCCTATCTCACTAGCACCACGCGTTCACCTGGGGCGGCAGCGCAGGCTGCTGCTAGCCAAAAAAAAAGCAAAATATTGAATGTTAAGTTTTAACACATTATGATTTTGTGCCCGTCGCCGTAGAGACTGCGGGCCCATGGTGTCCGGAAGCTAGGGACTTTGTTAGTGAGATAGGACGTCGTTTGAGAGATCGAGGTAATGACTACCGCTCCGGCTGGTACCTGGTTCAAATGATATCCATTGCTATTTAGAGAGGAAATGCAGCTAGCTTAATGGGTACCTTTGATCCGGGTACAATCCGTGAGGGCATTTTTGATTGATTATTTTTTTTATTATTTTAATTTTTAATAAATAAATAAAGGACCTTGCGACATTTTGGTCCAACCCCTCAACAACGTTGAAAGTTATACCAACTGAAAGGTTTTGGAATACACTTTATTTTATATTATGACGGCTAAGTCGATATCTAGCGCGAACATGGAGTTTCGATGCATTTTTGATTCCAAAAAAGCATACATTCCTAAAATCATAAACCGTAAATAAAAGCAATTTTCTATTCTTTGTGTACCTTCGATAGCTTCGTTCAAAGACAGGCAAGATAAGGAGGTAGAACGAAGGATCCAAAATGCCTGGAAAGCTTCTGGTCCATGGGTGACGTCATGAAGGGAAAACTTCCTTTGTCTTACAAACGTAAATTAGTCGACATGTGTATCCTGCCCGTTCTGACTTATGGAGCACAGACTTGGTCATAGACCTTGTCTCAAAAGTTCAAACTCGGGGTTTGCCAACGAGCCATGGAACGAAGTATACTAGGAATAAAGCTAACAGACCTGTGTAACAGACCGTGTACGTAACACCAGCATTCGTTCCAAAACCAAATTAATAGACGTGGGGAGAAAAGCAGCCAAACTCAAATGGGACTGGGCTGGGCATGTGTGTAGGATGCATCCAGATAGGTGGGCCAAGATCGCTACAGAATGGGTGCCGGCAGGCTGGCGTCGAAAAAGAGGTCGCCCAAGGACAAGGTGGTGCGATGATCTGGTGCTTTTTGACAAGACCTGGAAGTCGAAAATAAATGACAGAGAACAGTGGCGTACGGGAGGGGAGGCCTTTGCCCAGCAGTGGGACAGTATAGGCTAGTAAAAAAAAAAAAAAAAAAGTGTACCTTCGCATACGCTACCTTTTTTGCCGCACCCCGCCGCTATGCACATTCCTTTTGTCTCCCCTCTCCTATACCCCGCCCGCCATTGGGTAACTATGTAATGACGGTTTTTTATTAAAAGATATACCCTTTTGCTCCATTGGAACCCTAAAAATAATGTAATATATAGGTAGTCTCAAGAATATCATCGCTAGGTGAAACTCCGATTAAAAATACTTGACATTTTTAATAAGTAAGTACATTTTTATAGGTAATAAATGAAACAAGGCATGTAAAAAAACACCACGTTGGCGCTCGATTTCTTCTCGATTCTTTAGCTTGGTGCTAATAGAATGAAATGATCTACACTTCAAATGTTTACATTTGGCATAGTTTTTATCACTGTTGAGCAAAGTTATTGGTATTTGGACCAGGGTCCATACATTTTTGCGCATGGTCCTTTGGATTAACATAAAAAAAAAAGATTTATACCCTATATGTTGCCATGGCTTAACAGCTATATATCAAAAAAAGTTTCATTCGAATCCGTCCAGTATTTCCGGAGATTAGCGTGTACACAAGTTGTTCAGCCTGATAAGCATTTTCCGGAGTCATAAAGTCCACGTGAACGAAGTGGCGGGCTTCAGCTAGTAAAGCAATATACTTAATTTGTAGTCAGATAGACTAAGTTACCATGTATTCAACTGCTTTTCCAGCGGACTCCTGGCCGCAAGTGTTCGACGACAGCGAGGCCCGCCGCGACTGGAAATGGAAGCCAGAGATAGACCTCGACAACCTCGTCCAACTCATGATCAAAGAGGTCAAGGAGAAGATAGCTTTAAATGGGTATTAATTAAAAGTATTAAAGTACACGAGTGTTCACGTGAGAGTTAGAGTTAGTGCCGACTAGTTTCTGTCTATAAGGCGATTTGCAGTGTGGCGCGGGCGCGTTGCAGTGTGTTAATCGCCTAAGATTCTAAAAAAGCAGAAAACAACGCAACATTCACACCAACTTCAGAATATACAACATGAAGGGACATCCCCGTACTAAATCGAACCACGGGCTATATAGATCACTAGGTATTGTATAATGAAATTAAAATAATGGTCAATAAAAACTTTTTGAAAAAAAATAAATAACAGACTTCAAATCGAAATGCATCATTATTTTTTATATTAGATGTCCCTGAAGTTCTGGGTAAAAAATCTCTATAATACTCATTATTTATTTAGAGTCTGTGCTTTTAGCAGGAAGAGAACTAAGTCGAGTCAGATTTGCCCATGAAGGGTTCCATAGCAGATTTGATTGAATGAAAGGTAAATTGCAGAGATATGGGACTATCTCTGGTAAATTGCGGTTTACGATTTATGACGTATTACAAAAAACTACTTACTAGATCTCGTTCAAACCAATTTCCGGTGGAAGTTTGCTTAGTAATGTACATCATATTTGTTTTTAGTTTTATCATTCTCTTATTTTAGGGGTTACAGGGAGGACACACATTTTACCACTTTGGAAGTGTCTCTCAGGCAAACTATTCAGTTTAGAAAAAAATTATATTTGAACCCTCAATATCTTTTTTGAAGACCTATCCATAGATATCTCACACGTATGGGGTTGATAAAAAAAAAAAATCTTGAGTTCTAAAAATGGGGTACCCCGAAATTTATTGTTTTTTTTTCTATGTTTGTGTAAAAATCTTAACGCAGTTCACAGAATACATCTACTTACCAAGTTTCAACAGTATAGTTCTTATAGTTTCGGAAAAAAACGGCTGAGACAAACAGACATAATCCATAAGGGTTCCATTTTTTGCCATTTGGCTAAGGAACCCTAAAAACAACAAATCGAAAACTTTGCACTTCTTGCAAGTGACTTGCTGTCTTTCTTTCCGGAGTTTTATTTCCCAGATCCAAAGCCCTTCATCAGATCTTCATTTAAATTATAAAAAACTAATCTTATAAGCGATTCTTGCAAACAAACATTGAATCATTAGAATCAGTTTATATTAGAAAGTGATATGAGCATGCAAAGCATATATTAAAACAAAGCATATATTTTTCAAATAGGTTCATATTTGACGGAGTTATGAGGTAACACAAAAAAATATATACACGTTGACATTTCATTGGTTCTGGAAAAAAAATGTCGTATAGTAAATAAATTCCTCTATCCATATACGTAATCCAAATTTCTGTATGTCATAAGATAAAAAAGTTGCGTAAATGATTTTCGATCGAGACCACGTAGTTATGTCGGCCAAAACAGCTGCGTGATGTCGATGAACCCGACCGGCCGGCGGGCGGTGTATGGCGGTGGTACTACTAATTGATCTCACAATTTTGCTTTCGAGTTTTAGTCAACAGTTTTTGTTTCTGAATTTTTATTTTGAGTAGCTAATAGGTCTTACTAACGATGCCTATGAATTGGCATTCGGCTCCAAAACCAGTAAAAAATCACCGTGTATACACGTCGAATTGATAACCTCCTCCTTTTTATGAAGTCTGTTGAAAACCCAAATAAAAATTTGACATTTCCATACAAATTACCCTGGCGGCTGCACCCTTTTGTATGAAAAAACAGCTTTTTTTGTTTTTACTGTTATTCTACTTTCATTATACCTAGTTATCTAGTATAGCCCGTGGTTTGATTTATTACGTGTATGTCTCTTTCCCTTTCGCGTTGTAGGTATACGTATAAGCAGTGACGTCAATATTTATGATATACTCAAGTTGAAATAAAAATGCAGCAAAGTTATGGCTAGCTCAAGTGACTACCTATGTAACTAAAAAACACGATAACATAAAAAAAAATCTCGATAGAAAGAAATTGCCAAGTTGCCTCCGAATCCACGTCTTATAAAGGCAGGGATCTGATCATATAACTTTTTTTTCAAATAGCTCTAGAATATTCTGAAAATATCCACAGTAACCAACGCGCTTGGACCATCCGCCTATGGGCATCACGCCCCTCGCAACGCAACACCTGTCTTATATTTTTGCTGGCATAAGGCGGGCCCTTTTGAATATTCTTAAAAAGTCAGTGACAATTCCATTCCACTATGCGACGATGCGAGCTAGGTGTGCCAGTCTGTCTAAAAACTCAATCTGGGGTGCCAGTCATGTGTTGTAAGCAGATGCTTATTATAATACACTTATTATAAGTACTTAAAAGTTGATAATTTGTTTAATTACGATGTTCCGAAAAAATGTAAGAAAATCTCTTGGGGTCGTGCTTAGAAATGTAACTAAGACAAGTTTAAGAAAGAAAGAAAATCTTTATTCGGGAGATAAAATCTTATGTACTAGACTTGTGAATGCCAAAAAGGCGGCTAGCTCAGCTTCGTGCTGATGTGTGAACTACAGCGCTGATTGCTATAAATAATTTCAGTACCGTGTGGTACTGTGTCTAGACTTACAAGACGGTCTTTACTGTCGGCCTTAGTTGACTTTCACGTTACTAGCCCGTGTAGCAAATATAATGTTCTCGCTTATGTTTTAAATAGTTTTAATAAGCTAGTATCTGTGCTTATACAGGGTGCGTTATTAGGGTATCTAATTATAGTTTTAAGGTTGTGAATAAAACATGTTATTCAATCAATTCCTTTATTTTAAGCATCCATAAACCAACATTAATTCATCTTAACTTATTCAAGGTGACTTTTTAAACACCAGCCAATTTTTTGGAGCAAGTTCTGTCTGCGATACTACTTTCCATAAAAACAACTAACGAAAAACGATAAAAAACATTGGGCTTCCCATACAAATCTCAGCGCTCGGCCAAACGAATTTATTTTTTGGGAGTTCGAAATTTTTTATCGATTTTTAATATAAGTAATAACTTTTTTTATAGAAAGTTGAGTATCATGGGCTCCAAAAAGAGGGCTGGTGGGTAAAAAGCCACCCTATATGAATAATATTTAGGCATTATTAGGACAAGTAGGTAAATGTATATTTGGATAAGCAATGAGTTTTGAACTTATGCTTCCAAGTAGTGAATACCAAAGTATACTTTAAAAATAAAATTTAAGTATTTAGGCTTTAAACTTAAATTATAGTGACTCTAGATTTTTAATCACATTACGCGACTCAGTCTTCCTTGTGCTATTTGTACAACGTGTATACTCCCATCTACATATTCCGTCTTATTATAAAACGCAGACTAACTTTGTTACTACGCATGTATGGGTACACAGAACTAATCTGTTTTGAGCCTAAACTTTGTTTTACAGTAGATTTAGTCAAATCATAGAACGGTGCACATTTTGCGAAGTGCTCATTTTGCGAAGTGATCGTTTTGAGAAATGCACATTATGAGAAGTGCACCTTGTGAGAAATGCACATTCTGCTAAATGTAAAAATTTTGATGAGTGCTCATTTTGCGAAGTGCACATTCTGCGTCAGACCCGTTTAAACCATTATCTGACCAAATCAAGTTGGCGTCTAGTAATATGCCACTGTCTCGTCTGAAAATGTCAACTTGATTTGGTCGGATAATGGTTTAAACCTAGTAACAAAGTTTAGTCAGCGTTTTATAATAAGACGGTTAGTGACTAAACTGGGGTTCGAGGTTTGGAATAGAACGCCTCTTCTTAGGGACTTTATTCACTACGGAACCAAAGGTTCACATAAGTATGGTCTTCCTTCTTAACGTCCAATGAGCAAATCGTCAAGCAGTCATAGTCCAAAATTCGTCGCTGAAAGTTACTTGCCGATATTACTGGACAATGCGCTTTGAAGTTATCTATCACACCGAAAGCTCACTTAGAACTGACTCTGTTTGTTGCGCGTCCGCATTTATATATGCCTGCCTAGGTACCATACCTATATTTCTACATTATTATGGAACATTCTTTTTAGATTATTCTATAAACTTCTAGAACATTTCACGTTGTTCTGGAACTTGCTAGACTCTTCAAAAATGTTCTCTGCGTTATTCTCGAATGTTCTACTTCTAAGCATCTTGGCGACAATATCTTGTTACATATTTTTTAAATGCTTAAATCGCCGAATGTTGTTTTTGTAAGCCTTCGCCTATTTCTGTCAAAAATAGGGTTTGTAACAGAGAGGAACTGATCCCGTCGCTTAAATCCCGCTAAACGCAGTTTCGACCCCTACACTACTAGTCTTATTAAAAAACGCAGACCAACTTTTTTACTAGGTTTAAACTACTATCCGACCAAATTAAGTTGACATTTTCAGATGAGACAATGGCATATGGTGTCAACTTGATTTGGTCGGATAATGGTTTAAACCTAGTAACAAAGTTACTCTACTTTTCATAATAAGACTGATACAGTATAGTAATGGGCCTTTACAAATCAAGCTCACATTCATTTTTCCTCGCCGAGAGAGTATACACACGCCAAAAGCAACACGATCCCTTACATAATATAACATCAATGTCCATTAAAAATTTTACACATAATGGACGTCGATTTCATGTACTAATAAATAACTACACTAACTACTAATGGTATTAACAAGTATACTTTGTTTTTAGATTTAAGATCGAAATTAAGAATATAGTTTACAATATTAACAATCAATTCGAACAAAAGTAATTATAAACTATGTCAATAATAAAATTATAGTGTTAATATGCCGCTTTTCATTCAATTATCTCAATGAATTTAGCAACACATATAGTACAATATATAAATACAAATATTGAAAAATTATTAGCGGCAATAAAGAATATACTACACCCATATACATTTCGTCCTAACCGTGCAAATTATACATAAATAAAATATGGTAATCTATGAAAATCGTCATGATTTCAAAATTCTGCAAAACGCCTTTTTCTGAGAATAGTTTTTTTAATTGTGGTTTGAGGTTCTTTAATTTTATTTTTGCATATGACGTAGACCGTAGACTGGATTCACATTGACAGAATTTCAGCCTGATCACACGCATTGTCTATCATGCTTTATATTTAAGTACATAAGAGGTCAGTCCAACCGAAGTACCCCACATAATAAATAAACCGTAAGAAACATTACATAGTAAATATCAAATAATTTTAAAACACTATGATAATAGAAAAGGCAATATTATTAAATAGCTGGTAATTTAACAGCAAGTAAATATAACTATCCCTTAATTATTGTGTTGTCTAGCGTGACTACGGCAAATATTCATTTAATTCTACGCAGAAATTTCGTATATAATACTTGCAACGCAAATACGTTAGGCCTAAGACCATTTTCATCGGATATCCATTATAACATATCGGCTTTGCATCACTGACCTCCATATATACAAGTACGCTGGACCTATGATACCCTTAGAAATGACAGCTCTTTATTGTGCCTATTTGAAGCGCCCCCGATGCGTGGGAAGAGAACTAAATCTGACGTAACTTTTAGTTCCGTTCCCACCCACTGCTACGAATGCCTACGATCAGCGCCAAAATGGCGAAAATCAAATCGCCTCACTATGGCCCAGCTAATCATAGGTCCAGCGTACTTGTATATATGGAGGTCAGTGCTTTGCATATATCGGGTATCGAACTAGGGGCTATAATAGATCACTTTAATCATCATCATCTTCAGGTCTTCTTGTCTCCACTGCAGGAGCACGACCATCTCTATACTACCAGAGCCATACTTGATCAGAGCAGCCAGAGGACATTAAGTATAATGAAATTAAAATAAGTAAAAAAACTAAAAGAAATCGCCATTCCCATAAAAAAATTCCGGACGGCTGCACACTTTTTAATTGTTTTAGACTTTTATTTTAACTTCATTTTACTAAGATCTAGTATAGCCTGTGGTTCGATTGATTACGCATATGTCCCTAACACATTGTATAAATGCCATTGCCCAAACAGTAAACCCTTCTAGCTCTGAAAGTTTTCCTTTAAACTTCGTTACATATATACTGATCTATTTTTTTTAAGTTGCCATACATAACCATTTAGCAGATAGAGGGGGAGGTTACTTTGTCGCTATGATTAATATACATAGCCATACCCAATTACAGCTTTCTAGTATTTTAGCATCTGTCTGAATAAAACCGCTGATGGACAGACAGACGACATGGCGAAACAAGAACACATATAGGGTTCCTTGTTTACTAGAGAACCCTAAAAAGCTCTAAGGCCAGTCACGACATTACTCAACGGACGACGTGACTCAGATGTATTTTTCTTGACACTGTGACAATACAGGCAATCAATGTGAGAAATTCTGATCGATCGCCACCTCTAGGACTTGTCGTGTCTTTTCGAGAGATTATATTTATTAGGAAGCGATACGTGATAGCGTAATAAGGCAGTTGGCAATTTTGCATGAAAAATAAGATTAACAGTGCTTCTCACTTCAGTTGTGAGTAGTAAAGTAGCACAAACCAAACTCCTATAAAAATTGTGATATAAGTAATATTGTCAAGATATATTTTTTCTACTCAAATAACGTCTAACAAAATATACTGAAACTATTTTAAAAGTAGATTGAGTCCATGATTCTGAACAACATTCCTCAAGTAAAATTTTTTTTTTGCTTTGCATAGAAACTTACATCTAGGATCTTTCTAGAAAAATTCACACTAGAATCGGTTGATCGGTGAACTTGTATGGGAGGGTGATAAAACTTTTAATGTAATTTCTGTATGTTCCTTGGGGAACGTTGTTCGGTATCATGCCCTTAAAATAGTTTCAGGATATTTTGTTGGACCCTGTATAGACGTAGAGTCCGTCAAACATTGGATATTTTTTACAAGCCAGATTGACGCATTTCTGCAGGACTTAAAAATAATAATTTAAAGTAGGACGCTAATTCTGAGAAAAATTAATAGTCAAGCTCGTACAAGACGACGGTCTAGTACTCACAGAAAAAAATAGTGTTTCAATGTGCTCTAGAAAGATTTGAAAATTTCATTCCCAACGAAAATCAGACCACGCCTATAGGTCTAGCTATAATAATTGCACCGTATATCACAAACACCCTACGTAACTTCTATTTATCAATCCCTGAAAAATAACCAGCGATGAAATGTCCTTATTATATAATTTTTTAAAACTAAAAACCGACACCAGACTGCGCTACCGATATTGATAAAATATCTATGGGACTACCTCGGAAGTATACCCTCTCAAACAAAAAAAGGATTTCCAAATCGGTCCAGGCGTCTTCGAATAATCGGTGAACATACATTAAAAAAAAGATCGCCACGAATTGATAACCTTCTCCTTTTTGGAAGTCGGTAAAAAATACTTTTCTAGAATTTTCAGCCATGAATCCAGGGCAGTTGTGTATTTTTTATACACTAATTTCATTTATCATCTCTGGAGTAATTTTTGGGCCCTAACTATACCTACTATTACTGTACTGTGGTTAATTAAAAAG
This sequence comes from Acrobasis consociella, assembly GCA_963555685.1. Taxonomy (NCBI): domain Eukaryota; kingdom Metazoa; phylum Arthropoda; class Insecta; order Lepidoptera; family Pyralidae; genus Acrobasis; species Acrobasis consociella. Next base: position 7,039,465 of record OY743106.1, read on the forward strand.
AAAATATTTAAAAATGGCACGGCACTAGTAACAGTTTCACAAGTTAAACAAAAAATAAATTTGTATTACACATTTTTGTAATTTCTTTTTAAAAGATGGCAGGTAGGTAAATACTTATTACAGAATTTGCTATATACATACTGTAATATTGTAAATTTAAATTTGTTAACATAAAAATTTTCTTTTTAATTTAACCACTTACATCCCACACACCAAGAACAAAAACAATAAAAATAAAAGTGTAACTTATTCAATTTACTTACACCAATTTAGTTTAACTTTATACATAATAAAATAATAACAAAACATGGCAACTTAGAAAGTATATACAAATTAAAATTAAAAATATGAAGCAAAATGCAGCAACCCTTTTCCTTATACGCAGTACTCTTCAAAAGATTCCAGCCGCTAGTGATAAATAAAAGGATAAATGGACAACAGAAACAGTACAGTTTAATAGAACTAGAAGAAATTCATCTTGAAAAACTCGTTTAATATGAAATAAAAGGTTTTAATTTCCTTTTTCATAATATGAAGTATACTTATACTAGCTGGCGGGTTCAAAAATTTGACATCTCATTCATGTAGCAAGGCAAGTCTAAAAAATGGCGTCCAAGATAAAGCCAGCACTGGAATATTAGATGCACGTTTAGCATTTTAAAATATACGACTATCATCATTATTTTCCTCGCCTTCTCCCTATATATTTATTAATTTAAAAGAAATATATAAAAAAGCAACATACCTATTTAGGCCCATTTAAAAAACTACCTACCTACCTAACCTATCTCAATGTGATGATGGACCAAACACCAAGGCGTTTGTGAAATATTAAAAATAAGGCTTGTAATTAATAGTAGGTATATCGTATGTAAATGCATTAAAGTATCTTACAAAAGTGTCAGAGAAGTGAACAATTAAATGATTTTTAAAAACAATGTTTTATGAACACACATAAATTCACGTAATACAGCACCCGTCAATTTACTTTTAGGTCATCAAAATATTTAGTCAAACTAAAGTAAGTTCGGTATATGTTTAAACTCGAATGATGAAGAATTTGATCTTATAAGAAAGACACTAAGCTTTATAAAACGTAAAATTATGTATTTCTAGCTCCTTTTAATGTTTATCATATAATTGACATGTAAATATGAAATAATGTCTAATTACTGCCAATATATCATGATACAAAAGCATACTAAAACTTGTAAAACACAATTTCGTGATGTTATAAAATAATATACATATGTACATAGACATATCTAACTAGGAACAACATTTATAAACAATAAGTCAATCAATGTGCACAAATTCTTTTTAAAATATTATTTAAAACATTACACAACAAAATGTTTATACACATGATAAATCCATTTTTAAACCAAATCAATATACTTACAGGAAAAGAAACATCCTATATTTTAAGAGATTCGTTAAAGACAAGGATTTTCATTATTTAGATTAAGGATTTTATTTAACAAGAATGAAGCAAGTTGAAAAACAAGTCATTTAAGGCAAGCTGGGAATAAAAAGTTCATTTCTATTGGTTTCGACATTTTACCTATGAGTAGACCCCGTTATCTTGTCGCATTGACAATACTTTCTTGTAGGGATTGATACTTAATCGACTGTTAAAATGTCGATGGTTTTAATTGTACTTAAGTTAAATTATAAGCCACTGACAATGAGTCAAAGATTCTAAGAAAGAAAGAAGAATCCCTACTAAAAATTATATGACCATCCTAATTTTCCCACAATAATTACAAAAAAACTTTGTACAATTCTGTAATTAAAGCATGTATAAGGGTTTTGGTGAGTATAAGAAGTCAATATCAATAAGTCGATAAATTAAATGTTTATTATCTCTACAAAATGTGACGTCTGTGCGACCAGATAACGTGGTCCACCATGAGTCTACCCAAGATATTTTCTTAAAAACCAAACACTAGGTGGCAGCACAAAGACATACTCGTACATCATGATCCAATTAATAGCTGACATTTGATAAATTCGCCGCTATAATAATAAAGTAATGCGGCAGAATTTAAAAGAACTGCAAATATTATGCAATAACAGTTTATAGCATTTAAAGTATCGGTGCTGTCACCAAGTGTAAAGCATTAAAATCTCATTATAGAGTCACGCAGCCTCACACCAACATGACAATCGACACCACACTTAACGTTCCTACCATTCTCATGGCCATAGCAAAAATAATTCTTTTCATTACCTACATTATAATTGACTCGTCATTCTTCATTCGGACTTCAAGTGGTTCAGTTGTTCTCGGTTCATGTTGATCTCTTTCAAACGCTGCCGCAGCTGCGCCTTCTTCAAATTGGTCATAATTTGCGTAGATTGGTAAAGCCAGGAACCCTGCAATTTGGTATTTTTTTATGTGAGATGACGAGACGAGTGAGATAACTTGATATGATAGTTTTGCGATCAATGTTTATCCTTTAGTTTGGATACTTTAATTTAGCTACATTAGGACAGGTATTCAATAAACTGAGACGATTTGGGACTTTAGTTCATAAAAGATCAACGAAAAAAACGTACCATTACAATGATTATTGTTTTGACTGGTACATGCTATCCAATGACCTCAAATTCCTAAGTGTAGATTTTAATAATCACATCATACTTATCGAATTAATAACTCGTACTTTAAAAAACAAATACTTAGAAGAGATTATATTTATTTATTATATTAAAACTAAAGCTTATCAACAGATTTATTAATCAACCAATTTATCAGTATAAATCAAAGGCATACGAGTCTATCTATTCTATACGATAGACAAGAAAATCATATGATCCAATCATATTTTATTATCAACTAGCTGTACCCGCGGGCTTCGCTCCCCATGGGATTTCGGGATAAAGTACTCTTTATCCCTATGTCCTTCCCCGAGTCTCAAACTATATCCATACAAAATTTACAACCAAATATACAACCTCATTTCCGCATTTATAATATAAGTATGATAAGATTTATCACATCTTCACTAATATTTTGACGTCTCTTATTATACGAAGAAGCATTTTAACTTTTCGTTTTTTGTACCACTTTACTTGGACTAGTGTAAAAATTAAATTAATGCAGATATTAATGGATTTGTCAAAGTCCATAATCTTATTCTAATGAATAATAAGCTGTATATACTTATATAATATATAAGTAAATATGGAAGTGTAAGTATGAAGCCAACTTACCACCATAATCATGCAGTTGAGTAGAATAGGAATGGAGAAGACAATTGATATAAACAGTCCTTTACTATCGAAATACTGTTGTCTTGAGAACAACGCCCAGTTTTTGGCTGCCACCTCGTTTATACTCTCCGAGAAGTAGACTAGCAGTACTGAAAAAAGAAAATTATAATTTAAAATGTCAGTAAGTATTACGAGAGCTCACTAGCCGTTGAGGAGCTCGTTAGGCCAGTGGGAGTACGCATTGCTAGCTCTTTTGCAAGTTAAGCAACATCGGCCATGTTCCGGATGGGGATCACAAGTGACATAAAAATTTCTCGAGCTCATCCGGCATCTCGGCTGTTATGATTGTATGGCAGTTGTCAAGCTATACCAGATTTCTTTCGGTATCTTGACAAGTCTGATACCAATGTTGACCATTAGTATAAAGTCTACCAAAATATACTAAAACAATTTAAGGGGTGGAATCAATCCGTGATATTGAACAACTTTCCCCAAGAAACACGTTATTATGTCCATACAAACTCGGATCAGTTTGGAGTTGTTTTGGAGGCCGAAACGAAAATCACTTTTCATATTTCGATACCTACGTGTTTCGTGCGGAAAGTTGATCAGTATCATGGTCTAAATTCACCCTTAAAATTGTTTCAGTTTATTTTGTCAGACTTTATATACATAGAAAAGTACCTGGGCGACCGAGCTTTGCTCGGTTACATCTCAAACATTAACTAATTTTTTTAAACTTGTCTAAAAACAATGCAAAATAAAAAATTATATATAAACTTAAACATAAAAAAAATAAAAGTAAGTCACCGAGTGGGATTCGAACCCGTAACACTCTTTCTAGCGGTCGGTATCCTTAACCGCTGAGCTAAAAACATGGCGGTCGGCGCGGAGAAATAAGCGACCATATTCTGCGTGGAAAGAAAAACGCATGAAAACTCGAAAACACGCGTTTTCCCAAACATAAAACTAATCTAGATCGATTTTTTACCCCCGAAAACCCCCATATACAAATTTTCAGCGAAATCGTTAGAGCCGTTTTCGAGAGCACAGAAATTTATAAATAAATATATATATATACAAGAATTGCTCGTTTAAAGGTATAAGATTTGATTGTTTCCGAGTAAATACATTTCAAACGAGGGCATCACTCATGTTAGTGTACACTGTACAGCCTTAAGTCAAGAAGAAAAGATAAGAGAAAGTGAAATGTAGTTAAGTACATAAATGTATTATTACGTCATTCTATAAATCACGTAAAATAAATTCGTTTAAAATCGCGACAACACGGGTCAGAAGGTTAATGAAATACCTACTCGTTGCCCGCGGCCGTGCAACGAACGGTTATCGAGGTGAGCCACCTCAATAATACAAATCAAGCAATGTAAAAAAAATAGTACTGCAACCAAGTATAGCAATTTGCCCCGATTTCAACTAACGAGTAATAATCACAACTTGGCATATGAAAAACAACTTAGTTCAGAAGTTCCTGTATATAGGTCTAAGCAAAGATATAAACATTTATGGCATTTCTATGAATAAGACAGTATGAGACTGGTGCTGTCCCATTACTTTTTTCTTTAAGTAGGTATAAGCAAGATTGCCTGGAAGAAATTATTTAGCGATAAGATCGCTTTTTGCGCATTTTCTAGTTAATTTGATATTTTATGTCCTGTTTTTTAAAAGGGTAATGTATTGTATTTCTCATTTCTCAGTCTCCTGCTGCCAGGCTGAGCGGTGGAGTTAAGGGGATACATGGATTTTTCAGGGTCTAGTGCAGTCCTCATTTGAAATAAATTATAAGAAAGAAAACGGAGATATCATTTAAAAAATTTTCATTACGGACAGTCCTAGATAACCAGTCAAACTATTATATGAACTACTGTTTACAGTTTATTGTGAGGACATGAAGCTTTTCCAAGCATTTTTGCGAAAATTCCTTTTAAATTATTTATTTCAAGTGGGGGCAACACTGGATCCCTAAAAAATAATGTATCCTCTTAACTAATTCTAGGGTAAAGGTACACGGTACAGTGATCACTCTTAGTTATTATTCTGTAAAATTTGATGTCATGTCGTTAAACAGGTCATGGGATTACAATTCAACAAACCTCAATCCTCAATCGTATCGGTACTTAAAACTTCTAAAAATACATATAGTATAGTAGAGTTTACAGATGGCATTCGACAGTTGTATTTAAATAAATTATTGTTTCTTACAATCGCTGTTTGGAATTTTGCCAAATAAAATGCCAATGTTTGCCCTCTATTCTACTGCATTGCATGCAAAAAAAGAGTATAAATTAGCTAATCTTAGATTAGCTTTGGTATAATCGTGGAATATGTCGGCTGAGTTGCTCAAAACTCATCCCTATTGTCTGAAAGATACCGACACTTTAACTGACGGGGAAGAAGAAAGACTGCCGCAAATTGTCTTGATCTATTTTACGGGAGAATCTAGCACAATCGACTTGTTTTCTTTGCTCCAGATCGTCTAGAACATCTAAGAGTTGTGTCGACGGTCGCCGATCGTTGCACCCAATATAACCTATATTTGTAATTTAAATTAAGAAACGATGCGTAGTATTTACATATTGTGTGCTGTATGTAATGGTGTAAGTTAACATTTTGCTACGGGCCGAAAATAAGAAGGTACTTTACACTAAATAAAAATTGAAATAATATACTGCGGTAGGCCCGTGTCTGTGATAGGTAGGACCTAACCTTGACCTAACGATCTGTTAGAACACCGATTACCGGCAAAGTAATTCATAGTCACACCACCAAGGGTTCTTTCGCATCAACTTTCGGTACTCAAATTCCAAGCTGGTCTGGGAGAAGTGAAAAAAGTGCTTCTTTTTTCGCGCGGATCGTAAAAGCCGAATAAGGAAATGTGTGAAAGTTTCGAAGAGTCATGCCACTATTTATAAGACGCGACCTTTGAATTTTATGGCTTTAAGCCACAAAATAAGTACTAATACTGGCCTAGGATTCTTCTTCTTATCGAGTCGAAAAGATAAGTTTACCCGAACATAACCAGTCTTTATTTTCGACAGGTATTTCGTACACTAAATCGCAATAGTTTTCAAGGCATTGCATGCTAATACAAAAAGAAAAAGTTAAAAACCAGCGCTCAGCATTGACCTTCAAACTTAAAATTGTTTCTATGTATAGGTAACAAGATGATTTCAAGGTTCCTTTAGTCGTATGCAAATGAATCAACAGCTTAATTTGCATAAAATATCATAAACAATTCGAATTAGAAACAGTGATTTCCCCACAAAACCTCTAATCTACACATACATATAAATAAATATTTATTTTGTTTGAAATTTTGTTCTTTTATTATAAAAGAGTAAAAAATGTGTGAGTAATAAAATTATATACTTCCAAAAAAAAAAATGAGCCGACAGAGACATAATAATAGAGTAAGAATTAAAAAAAATTATCTCTGTTTATACACGCTAATCTCCAGAAATACTGAACGGCTTTAAATAAAACTTATTTGTTTTATAATATAGCTGTTAAGCCTGGGCAACATATGGAGTATATGTATAATTGATTTTGGGAAATGGAACACCTGATGCAGCATCATAATGGTCCAGCTAAACTATAAGAAACACAAAAGAGTGATTGTAAATTAAAAGAAACAAAAAATGAGGATGTTTTAAGTTCCTTATAAACCTTAAAATACTTTTTAGAATTACTTATTTTAAACTAAATTATTTTTATTTTTTTGAATTAGTTACTGCATCAACAATTTTACATATTATAGCTTACTCATGTCTTAGATTCTAGAATTAAGGTAAAATGGTAAGGTGATTTAAAAAGGGTTAGCAAAATATTCAAATTTTAGTTAAGTGTGCCATTGGTATTCATGTTGCCCTTAATGTATACTGTCTTATATAGTCATAGTATTTTAAGCAACAGTTACACATGGAAGGTAAAAAAATGCGAGTGGCACAGGTTACGATGCAAACTTCAGTTAGCATTTATCGACTTACATATACAACCTTGCATACAATACTTTTTCTATGACTATCTTTACTAAATAAAATACAAAAATAAACAAAGAAAAATATGAAAATATTTGACATAGCTATGAGTATCTTTTTGGCGAAATAACGATACATGTTATGGGGAATAGACTATAGACTTTCCTGAAATCATAAATTATTATACTATTTATAAGACACAACAGTAGAGGAGTCTAAAGAGTTAATTACTAAATCAAATATAGGTACAGAGTTACTTACATAGAGTTATGAAGAGAAGTATTTGAAAATTCCCGTAATTTCTTGTAGTGAAACATGTGAGTGTTACTAAGACATGAAACGACAGCAGAGCTATGAGCCAAGGGTCACGCCACTCAATCTGTAACAAATGCATAAAAACCTCTTTTGTAGCTCACAAACAGAAATTTATCGTAAGAGAGATAAATGAATGATAATACCACACCTGTTTACCACAGGGGTGGGCAGTGACTATGGACTTTCACTTGCTACGATCCTGACAAACAATAATAAGGACAAATACCTATGTCCTGTGGCTGATATGATGATGAAAAATGAGGACAAAAACTTCCCGAATGGATCTGCATGGTATATTGTTAACATGCGGATCTCTTTGGGAAGATTTTGTTCTACTAATTACCTACATTATAGTACTTTTATGGTAAAAATTGGTTTAGGAAGCATAATAAATCCTATCTTACTAATATTATAAATGCGAAAGTGAGTTTGTATATTTGTTTGTTTGTTTGTTACCTCTTCACGCTTAAACTACTGAACCGATTAGGATGAAATTTGGTATGGATATAGTTTGAGACTCGGGGAAGGACATAGGGTATAATTTATCCCGAAATTCCCACGGGGAGCGAAGCCCACGGGTACAGCTAGTATTATATAAGTAAGTATAGGTGTATATCATATGTCATGTGGAAGGAATTAAATCTCCTTGTATTCTGGAATATCAGACACACTGCATTCTCGTCCTGATATGCAGAGCCGCAGCGACGCGGTTAAAACGCTCTTAAAATTCAAAATAGAAAAAGGATTTCTGTTTTAGGTCTGTTCACATCATTTGATGTTGTAGAAGCATAATCTAGTTTCGGAACTGCTCAATTGATGAGTACTTTGAATCATTAATTGGATTGAAGTGTCAGGGTCAACTGTACGCCGCTGCGGCATAGGTAGGTAAGATTATAGAAAATTATGTAGAAGTAGGTAGTATCATTACATCGAGAATACGCCCACAATTAAAGAAGCATGACGTGGAAACTTTAGGTTATTATAAGACCGACTCGTTATTATAAATAATTGAATTAAATGTAGAAGCAAACAGAGAACTTACACTACGGATGTACGAGATAAAATCTGATATCTCATTTACTTCGATAAAGCCCTCCATGATCGATCCTGCTTTCTCAAATCTATAACACGACTTGGTATTACTGGATAAATTGTATGAAAATTTATTGGAAAAACAATTATTACAATAAACACAGAACTTCCTTCCAACAATCTATTTTTAATATATTTATTTTTTCATCTGTGCTGTGGAATACTCGCTTTTTGACGTGACAGCTTTGTTTTGTTTGACATTTAGCTTAGACGTTTTCTCGGGTTTTTCTTTGGCGTCCGGAAGTGCCATTTTTGAAACGCGGAATCACCTAAATGAAAGGTTTTTCCATACAAAAAACCGTTCGTTTAGTGACTCCGCGTTTGAAAAATAGCACCTCGGGTCGTCCCTATTGACCCCTCTGAAGTTCTGAACAGTAGACCGAACCCCGGACAGTCTGGCCGGAATCTAAGCGATTAGCTTCCCTATTGACTTCCGGTTTGTCTATGTCATTTTTGGTGATGCTTTGCCGTCACTGTCATCATATGTGTCAATGTCATCCACATTTGTCTGTGGTGTGATTTGCAGTGCATTGACCGTGCATTTGTGTTTTTGTTGGGTTTTGTATTAAAAATAAGTTATTTTCTACGTAAAATAACTACACATTTTTAATAAAGCTAACGTTTCTGCCATATTCTATGCAGTGAATAAAATAATATATATTAAATAGTGTCAACAGCACTTCAAATTATGTATGTTTTCTCAGTGCGATCAAAATAAGGTTTTGTAGCAGTAGTTATTCCACCGGCAACGAAATGGTAGGGAACACGTTATTAATTTGTTTATTTGGAAGTTTTGTAATAAATTATGCCCAAGGAGGGCAAGGGCTTCGAGACCCGTTACAAACGCGCTATGAAAATTCTGAATTGGACTTTATAAGTGGATGTGCTACGTTAGAAAAACAGTGTCTACATACTGACGATCTTGCATTGCTTTCTTGTGCGTTAAATACGACGCGGTCGCGGAGCAACAAGACTCAAGTCAGTTTCCAGTGTCAGCACAAATTATGGACGCGCGAAGCTGAACTTCTCGATATCTCCTTCCTTACTCGTAAGTTGAGGCAACCTTGTCAAGACGAGCCACTGATATCCGATTGCCTTAACCAATTAACAGAAAATGATTTGAAATCGAACAGTAATGATTATGCGATAGACTGCATTTTAAAAAAGAAATCAAGTGTGAAGGGGAAAGTCTGTTGGAGAATGATCAATAAGATTGAATCACTGATATTTAACGATTGGCAGATCACAGTAAACTTTGTGAAACATTGCAGTGATGACATCCAAAGACACTCATGTGGCAGAATTCCTCCTGATCCAAAGAGTGTGTCTCAAACACATACCCTGAAATGTCTTCAGGCCATCAAGGAGTCAATGATCCGACCAGAGTGTGTGTCGGAAATCTCTGACCTCAACAAGATGATGTACAGCACTTTGCAGTTAGACAAGCTAGTATTTGCTGCGTGTAAGGATGACAAGAACTTATTTTGTCCCGATGAGTTATCTCCATCATGGTCTATGTATAAATGCCTTGTCAATAACAAAAATGATGAGAGTAAGTTTACTTTTTTATATAAATCACCTACAATGATTGTTGTTTAAAAGATGTAATCACACACTACCGAGAGCCAGAAAGGATTTACATACTACGTAATGATATAGGTATGTCATATGTTATTAAATTTTTGTTTATGTTACAGGAATGACGAAAAGGTGTCAAGATCAATTATTCTATGACCAACGAAATGTAGTCATGAACTACAGAATGAGCAGAGGTTTAGTCAAGGCCTGCAAAGATGACATAAAGAAATATCACTGCAGAAAAGGAGTGGTTGAAGACAAGGATGTCAGGCTCGCACAAATTTTATTTTGTTTAGAAAATGAATCTAGAAACAACAACACAATTTCTCAGAACTGTTTACGTGAAATGACTGATCATAGAAGAATGTTAATGAATGACTACAGACTGTCACCAGAGCTGATGCAGAATTGTGCTAATGATATCACCACACTGTGCAAAGGTGTGGAAACTGGCGGAAGGACAATACATTGCTTGATGGACCATGCAAGACCTAGAAGAAGGAAAGATAAAAAGATAAGTAAAGATTGTCAAAAGTCTTTAGAACTTCTGGTGCAGGACACTAATCCAGGAGAGGATTGGAGAGTGGACCCAGTGTTACGTAAAGCCTGCAAAGACACTGTAAATGATGCATGCAGAGAGGCTATGGGGAAGGGAGGTGGCAATGGTAATGTCATGTCATGTCTCATGGAGAGGCTTGGGACTGAGGTCATGAGATCTGAATGTGAGACAGCTCTTATGCAAATACAATATTTTATATCCAGAGATTTTAAGCTGGATCCTCAATTATATCTAGCATGCAAGTATGATGCCGTAACACAATGCAAAGCAAAGTTGCAGTGGGCCGATGCCAGTGAGCACAGATCTGAAAAAGATCCCTTGATTTTACCATGTTTGTACAATTATGCTTATAGCTCAGAATTGAGAGGAAAGCTGAGACCAGCTTGTGAACAACAAGTTAGGAGAGTTATGAGACAAAGAGCAGTCAGTGTGAATTTGCTGCCAGAAATAGAAGATGCTTGTATTGATGATCTAGCAAACCTTTGCTTTGACCACACAGGCAAAGGTGAAGAAATACTATGTTTACAAAGCAAAATAAAGGATCTGTCTTTAAAATGTAAAGATGTAGTAACCAATTTTACAGAAACCCAGAGTGGTCATATAGAGTTAAATGCTGTGATTAACATAAATTGTAGGGATGCTATGGAAAGGCTGTGTTCTGCGAAACTAAAGAGTAAGATAGAGGAAGATGATGTTATGGAGTGTTTAATATCACATAAAAATGACCCAGTGATTAAAGCCGATGCAAAGTGCAGAGCAGCCATTGAACATGAACAATTGATCTCACTAAAGAACTATAGGTTTACTAGAAAGTTTAAAAATGCGTGCAAATCATATGTTGTAAGATTTTGTCCCAATGCACAAACAAAGAGCCAAGTAGTGGTGTGTCTTAGTGAAATTGTCCGAAATGATACAATAAGCAGGAGAAAGCCAACCATTCCCAGAGATTGTCGTCAGCAACTGAGAAGTCAATTGTTCCAGCAAAAAGAGAATATTGATTTAGATCCTGAATTGAAACAAGCCTGCAGAAATGACTTGAATACATTTTGTTCTAATGTTCCGGTTGGAGAGTCAGCGGCTCTGGAGTGTCTACAAACAGCTCCACAGAGGCTCTCAGACACATGTCGTAAAGCTATATTCGTGGTTAGGAAGCAAGAGTTTACAGACAATGCCATTGATTATCATTTAATGACAACTTGTAATGATATGATTGAAAGATTCTGTCGTAGTAAAAATATTGGTACTGAAACATCTAAGATACTAGATTGTTTGAAGGTATACAAGCTGTATATTTTTCAACATTTAATACAATTTTAGGTATAAAAGAAGATATTTATGATTGTAATGTTTTTATTTGCAGATACACCAGCAAGAACAAATATTTGACGAGAATTGTAAAGTAGTTGTTGTACACAGATTGATCGAACAAAACATGGATTATAGACTCAATAATAATTTGCAAATTTCGTGTAACGGGGATATTAAAAAATACTGTTCTGAAATAATTGGTGAGTACAAGCTACAAAACAGAACACACATTTTAGTTTAGTTTCACTTTTACAAGATTTTTTACATCTTATACCTTTAAGGTGAATGAAAAGGGCTCTTCATTAAACTTTTTCCGCTAGATGGCGTTGATTTCAATATTTTCAGGTTTTTCTAAAATTCTAGCGTAATGGATTACTAGTAGGCAAACATTTATGATCGGCGAGCCTGTAACATACTCTTTTATTTATTTTATGGCATGCTATTATTTTTCAGTCAATGTATTCAGAAAAATGCTCCAAAATAAAATCTGTCATTTTGTCTCGTATCTCTACACTCACTCACACTACGACAGGAGCTTCAAAAAGCATGAAGATGGCGTATGGCGTTGTTATAGATTTGAGTATCGCCACTAGATGGCACTTTTTAGAAAAAACAACTGGATAGCGCTTATTTTCAGTTATTTTTTCAAACAGCCGAAAATCATTTTAAACACGGCCGGCGATCAAAAAATGATCTCAGATTGCATATTTATCAACCACAGCTTTGACTCGTATATCAAGCTTTGTATCGGGCCGGGGCACTCTTTGGTGGAAGGAAAACCCAGCGCGCAACAAACGTCGTCATAATGTACATGCATTGTAGATTTTTATTTTTTTAAATAAAACTAAATCGTACACATTGTTGAATTTTCTTTTTATTGAAGTTTAATTTTTATTACTGAAATAAAAAACAATTCATACAGAAATAATGATAAGTACATAATGATAGTGATTTCTTGCCGAGATAAATTGCTAAATATTGTAGTCATTATTCTGTGCACGATGACTAAAAATAAACTTTATAAGTAGTTTATTGCATGTTTGAACTTGAAATGTTGGATGATGGAGACAGCAAACCTCTGTTAGAGTTTATGTAATAGAAGTGAAACATAACAAGAAACACTTTTCACACGCATTTTCCTGATACGTATTTTCCCATGGACCTGAAATAGATTTTAAATATAAATATAAGTATCTATACAAAAATATATACGGACAAATCACACAGATTTTTAAATCAATCAAACCCAAAACAAGTTCGAGACTTGTGTTTCAAAAATAAGTGTGAAACATGGCGGCAAGTTGCAACTTAGGAAAACATTTTGAAACAGATTCTAATATGAAATGTTGAATCACGTATATTATCGTACAAATAACAATATTACAAAATATCGCGAGTCCGTTCAACCACGCAGACAAGAAGTCCTGGCAAAAACGTCATCCGTGACATCCGTACTTTTCTTGCACCGCCGTGGATGAAGGCATTTTTGCTCGCCGCCTTATGTAATTTTGACTAAACAGCCGGTTTTATACTGCGGCGACCACTGAAATGTGTATACTTACATGTAGCGTGTCACCACTACTATCAGACACCCAGGCGACGTAAACGAATCTCAACTAGATACAACTTGCCTATAATAAATTATATTCAATATTCAAATGATTTCAACTTATGTCAAATCGTTATCGGTATCGTTTCAAACCTGCAAGCACTCGCTCCCTCGACTTTAACGGTCCCGAATATACGCGCCGTTGATATTTCTTCCTATCCGATCTGGTAGCCATTATTCCGAAATTATAATATAGCACATCTAGAGATGTGCCGTTACCGGCAACATCTGGTAGATATAAATCCCACCAAAAACATACCTGTTAAAAAGGGGGCCAAGTTCCTATTGGCTAATTGTTCGCCTAAAAAAGAGTTGAAATCCAGTCCAATGCCAAGTATCGAAGAATAATAATTCAAAATTTGAACTTAGTAGATTTTCGTGCTGTACGTAACACTTGATTAAAATTAAATTTATTTAACCTGGGATTGGGTGGGATTTCAATACTTTTTTCAAGAAATCTTACCTTTTTTTCCTTTTTTGCCACGCCTGCTATACAGTGTGCATTATGAATACATGACAATATTTTATACCCCGATCCTCCTCCACCCTCCTCATCCTATTCTCATTGGAAACTGGAACTTATTAACATTAAAAAAAATGTTAGTTCTGCTTGTTATGTGCTAAGAAGCCTCCGAGATGAAATTGATGTAACTCACCTTAAAATGGATTATTATACTCTAGTCGAGTCTAAAATACGCTATAGCGTACTTTTTTGGGGAGGTAGTTATCTCTACAACATTCAAAATGCGTTCAGATCTCAAAAAAAGGGCAATAAGGACAATGGCGCGTATGCACCATCAGGAATCTTGTGAACCGTATTTCAGAACATTAGAAATTGTACTAGTATATGATTACGTAGGTACAATTTTATCTCTCTCCCTGCAATAGGCACTGAGCTACAGGGGGGTCGAAACGGTTCGTGTAAATAGTGCACGGCATAGGCGCGGCCTGTTGCTGGAACTTGGCCTGCACACTACCGTGCGCTTAGAAATCAAAACAAACAAGTGCACATTACTAGTGATTTCGCAAGTAAAGCCACACCGGGAGTGGTCCGCACTTAGATGGGTGACCAGAAGTGGCACAAAAATGTCTAAAGCTCCTCGGTTCTTTGGAAGGCAGTTATAAGCCATATTATATGAAAGTCGTTTAGCTTTGTGAGATTCCTTTAGGTAGCTTAAAAAACTAACACCAGTGTAGGCCATTTACACACATGAACAAACAAAAAAACCGGCCAAGTGCGAATCGGATTCACGCACTATACTAACACTAATGCGGGTTCCGTACCATTAGCAATAAAAAATCGCGTTTGTTGTATGGGAGCGTCCCTTAAATATTTATTTTATTTTGTTTTGTTTTTAGTATTTGTTGTTATTATAAAATTTCAACTATCTAGCTATCGCGGTTCTTGCGATACAGCCTGGTGACAGACAGACGGACAGACAGCGAAGTCTTAGTAATAGGGACCCGTTTTTATCCTTTGGGTACGGAACCCTAAGAAAAGAGTGTGTGTACTCGATGGCGTGTACTTATGTACAATCTACACGCGTTAGTTAGAAGTAATACTTCTTTGGCATGAACATAAATACCGAGAAGATAGGTACGATCGCAGATTTTTATATAATATATCCAATGAATATTTGATATTTAATATAAATATCCCATAAAATAATTTAAACAACGAATTTATGAACTATGTCCAGGTGGTCCAGGTATTGCTAATTTGATTGTTCATAGTAGTAGATTAGATAAGTCACGTTCAGAAGTTCGTAGGTTTATTGTGAAATTCTAAATAAAAAGTAAAGAATAATTTTTCGGTAGTATTCATTGTAGGTAATCAATACATACATTAGTAAGTATTTATTTTTTGTTTATGAATAAGTACATGTTTACCTACTAAGTATATACCTATTATTATTTCTTTGAATTATTATATGTTTTGAAAAAAATATTTGTTTCAGTTTCAGAACGCACTCTTTGGTATCGTAGAAATGAGAAATATTGTGGAGACTTGGAGAGAAATGCATTCGGTTTCAAAAGCAAACTGCGTTGCCGTCTCGTGCCGCTATGTACCTACTAGACTTTGCGCGTTGCCTGCTGCTGCTGGAACGGCAACGTTGCATACTTTTCACGCTGAGTCTTCTGACTTATTTTCTAAGCTTATTTTATGTAAAACATATAATATATACCTATTTACCCAAATAGATAAGAACTATGTCTTATTAAATAATAGTATTTGAGTATGGTATCAAACTAAGAAAACAATTATTTTTAATTTGAGAAGAATACACTTAGCCTAGTGGTGGTTAGTGGCTATCCTTTTTATTACAGCGCCATCTAGATGATGTCTAAGTACGAGTATGTCGTTGCAAGCATTGAGCTGTCAAAGTAGACAAATTCAGTAGTTTGTAATAAATCTGCCAGATGTCACTCCAAAATGAATTCTATTTATTACACACACATTGATAGAAATGTTAATTTTTGTCTGGTTTTAAATATCGTTTTTCTTGTAAAGTACTGTAAATTATTGTGAAAGATTGTAAAGGCGAGCACTACAACTTCATGAAAATTGGAAAATCGATTGTAATATGAGAAACACTATCCACATTAAGAGAATTGCTGTAAAACAAAATGTATGGACGGCCAAGGTTCGCAATCACCTTAAACGAGCAATTCTTGTATATTTATTTATTTATATATTTATAAATTTCTGTGATCTCGAAAACGGCTCTTAACGATTTCGCTGAAAATTGGTATATGGGGGTTTTTGGGGGTAAACAATCGATCGAGATTAGTCCTATGTTTGGGAAAACGCGTGTTTTTGAGTTTTCATTCGTTTTTCTTTCCACGCAGAATATGGTCGCTAATTTCGTCGCGCCGGCCGCCATCCGCTTAGCTCAGCGGTTAAAGATGCTGACCGCTAGAAAGAGTGTTACGGGTTCGAATCCCACTCGGTGACTTATTTTTCTGTTTTTTTTTTATGTTCAAGTTTATATATAATTTTTTATTTTGTACTGTTTTTAGACAAGTTTAAAAAAATTTAGTTAATGTTTGAGATGTTACAGACCGAGCAAAGCTTTATTTATTAAAGTAGATTTTTTTTAAAACTAATTATAATTAAGATTTCCGCGTGTATTTGTTTTATTCGGCATTTGTATTGTCACGAAACTAAGGTTCGAAATTTGGAGTAAAACGCCAACACAACACTCAAGAGAATTTTTTCACTAAAGTACAGAACCAAAGGTTGACACACAAATATAGTCTTCCAAATGGATCCCCTATTCGAAATCTAATGCCGTTTGATCAAACATGATTTGCTCGAAAACTTTTACTCAACTGCCTATAAGACCTACAATCACTGTGCTCTATAGTGTACTACTTACATCAATGCATCGAAATCTCTAACGGTTAAAAGAGGTAAACGCGAATTCTCGAAATATCGTCAGATTAAATCGTTTAATTCACTAAGTACCTACCTACTTATATTTTTTTTAGGTAAGTAAGCAATTAGTACGTGATAAAAAAAGAATTAAATAAATCCATTAAAACAGTCCTATAATTATTATTTTAATTTTGAAAATTAGTAATTTACAAAAAATTCTGTGATATCATGAAAATCACTAACGAACCCACAAACTACCTGGCGTCAATATACACAACTGACCAATAATTTTATTGATGAGGGTAGTTAGAAAAAGAGCGCTGCGTCTTGCGATATTCATATGACGTACGAGAAAAAAATATTTGGTATGGGTATCCATACCAAATATTTTTTTCTCGTACCTATTTATCTAACGACATTATATTATTATAAGTTGACGTAATGGAATTCGCGCAGTAAGTTTTGCTTAGAAATAATCATAATTAAATAATATACAGTGTTTAAAACGATTTCTTCTTACGATATTTCGAGAAAACGTGTTTCTTAGCGTAATCGTTAGAGATTTTGATGCATTGATGTTTAAAACGATTTCATCTTACGATATTTCGAGAAAACGCGTTTACTTAGTGTAATCATTAGAGATTTTGATGCATTGATGTGGCAAACTATAGTGGTCACGGACAATCGAGTGAAGGTTTTCGAGCAAATCATGTTTGATCAAACGGCATTAGATTTCGAATAGGGGATCCCTTCCAAATGTCTGATGTCCAAGTCGTCAAGCTGTCGCAGTCCAAAATTCGTCGGTAAAGTTGCTCGCTGATATTACTATTCGAAGTTATATGTAGCCGAAATTTCATAAAACTGATTCGGTTTGTTGTAATTGCGTCGGCTTTTGTACTTATACGCCTACCTAAGTATCCTGATTTGATATATACTTACGAGCCTTCACGTGTACCACTGCTGGGCAAAGGCCTCCCTCCATCTTTCCATTCAGTTCTGCTCTGAGCTATTTCTTTCCATTCATCTTCAGACTTTAAATTTATCGCGTTCTTGGTCTGCCGGATCTTCTGGTAGGTATTAGTAGGAATCCAACGTGTACCTACATATTCCTAGAAATTTCATGTACTTGACCCATGTCCCTCGCCGAATGTTCGAGTGTGAACCGGGGATTATTCTCGACAGCTCGTTAGTTCCGCGGCAGTATGTTTGTATGCTCACCGAAATATCTTTGATTAGGGCTTCATGAAAAAGGTAGAGGAGACAAAATAGAAATTGCAAGTTCGAATTTATTTATTTTATTTGGATTTTAATTTCAGCTTCACAACCTGAGGATGTAGAACTTGAAGGAAAAGTGTTAAATTGTCTGAAAGATAAGTTTAGAGTATCGAAATTGACATCGACTTGCGAAAACGAAGTGGCGAATGTTCTGAAGGAGCAAGCACTGAATTACAGACTGAACCCTTTACTTGCAAGGTTGTGCAAAACGGAAATAAAGATGCTTTGTTCAGATCCCAATGATTCTATTACAAACTCAGACGGAAGGGTTAGTATAACTTTTAAGTACGACTTTGTTACAAAATAGTCTTGTTTATAAAACGTTGAGCCGTGTGGTTTCCTTTCCGGCCTGAAAATGACCACTACATCTATTCTTGTGCATGTCGGCAACTACGCAAAAACAACTCGTTCGCCACCTGCATACCAAAGGGCTGACGTCGGACGGCCGGTAGCCGCTTGTAAAACTTTTCGTATAAGTGCATTTTAGCTAACGACAGGCATGCGTCCTCCAGTAGTCTGCTATATCGCACATTTCTATTCTCAATGTAATTTGCTATAGAAAAAACATTTACGCTACCATATGATAGTCATAAACAGATAGTTACTGTGTCTTTATTATAGCTATTTTGTAGTGGACAGTATAAATGATAAGAAATACTTTCAATGATTAACCTTATCATTCCACTTCTCCCTATTGTTATTATGTCCATTTAGGACTTTAGTAAGTTGTTTACTCAGGAGTTGTTTATAACTTTATTTTAAGCAATTATTTCATTATGACTTATGTATGACGCATAATATTCGTCTAAATTGACATTATGCATAATAAATCGTAACCACGGGCTATATAATGAAATCAAAATAAGTGAATAACAAAAAAGGCACTTCCATACAAAATGTGCAGCCGCCCAGGCAATTTGTATGGGAAAATAGTTTTTTTTTATTATTATCTTAATATCATTATACTACAGTCATCTAGTACGTACCTACAGCCCGCAGTTCGATTTATTGTGCATACATGTCACTTACACGAAAAAAAGCCGAAAAGAAGACCTCGGGCTTCTCAGCATTATAGCAGCTGAGGATATAACTGGGAATACGCTAAGATAAAAGAGAGAGAGAGAGTTGTTAGGGTACTTTCACACGCGAAAAACAAACAGCAAGGCCACTAATTAAGGTCCGAATTAATTTCAGGTGGAGGAATGCCTAAAAGAGGCTCTGTTAAACCGTAAAATAGTGTCGACGGCATGCGCTCAGGAGGTAGTCCAGATAATAGAGCAGACAGAAGTGGACATAGAAGTAGATCCCCTGTTGGAGCGAGCATGTACTTTAGACTTGCTGAAGTACTGCAAAGACCTGGAACATGGAGCTGGCAGACGTAAGATTTATATTTTGTATGTCTTCAATAATCATCTTTCTAGCCTAGTCAGAACTAGGCATTACAGAGTAGAGGGTCGCAAAGCAAGACAGTGGTTAGATGAAAAACAGAATTAGAAATAGTGATAGAGTTAGCAGCCCATCAACTATTCAGAATAGTGTCAGATGTCAACATCTCTATTCTTTCGATCGGCTCCTACTATCTGTATGGGTAGAGAAGCAGCTGGTGCCATGAACTTAAAGTGATATCTTTATCCTTACACATATACTAATATATAAATGCGAAAGTAACTGTCTTTCTGTCACACTTCAACCACTGAACCAATTTAGATGAAATTTAGTATGGATACCGTAGTTTGAGACGGGAAGGACATTTATAGAGTTTATTACAAAGTACTAAATTTCCACAGATGAACTGTAAAAGCCAGTAATATACAGGGTGTAACTAAATATACTGAAGCTATTTTAAGGGAGAATTCAAAATAAACTGAAACCATTTTAAGGGTGAAATTATGAAATATGAATAATAATTTTTGGCCTTTCGTACAAACTCGGATCAGCTGATCGGTCAACTTGTATGGAAGGTCAAAAATTATTTTTCATATTTTTGTACAAGTTCCTTGGGAAAAGTTGTTCAGTATCAAGGACTGAACTCACCCTTAAAATAGTTTCAGTATATTTTGTTAGACCTAATGCCAAGTCAGATACGAATATTTTAAATTTCCAAAGGGTTTACTAATTTAAGTAGAATTAAACTATAATTACATTAAGGTATGGCATCATAAGACTAGTCTGAAAGCTCACTAGTTTCTTTATACAGATTATTAATTCTTGTTTCAGGACTAAAATGTTTAAAAATAATACTCCAAGATGGTGACAGACAACTAGAACCAGAATGTAAAAAAGAACTATCTAATAGATTACAGATGTATAAATATGTCGCTTCAGTAAGTAATGCAATGAATATTTAATGATACTGAATAATAAGAAAAATATTTTTTATCCATCTTATTAGAAAGATATACATTATGATATTTAGTGTATAGTTTATCTATCTATCAGGCATTTCATATCATACTAATATTATAAAGGCGAAAGTTTGTGTGTTGGCTGGCTGGACCAATTTTGATAAAATTGGTATGCAGAAAGCAGACAACCGGGATTAACACATAGGCTACTTTAGGCGCGGGTAACATAACAACGAGGGGCGTAGCTACTTACATATAAAGGTGAAAGTGATAAATATCAAATTAATAATACTGACTAACTTTGTAAACTCAAAACCATGCCCTGATTATCCATTCAGGGAGATATAATATAGTATAACTAAATGTATGTTTAACTTATTCTATGGAATAATAAAGTTTTTTTTTCAGGTGGTGCATGACTTTGGCGATGTGTATGATAACATAGCATCTTCACCATTTAAGAAGTATTTCCTAGTTGTATTTATTTCTATTGTAGGCTTAATTTTTATATTCGGTTTATACTGTGGACGTATGACTAAGAGAGCTATGTTTATTAAAAAAAAATAGATAAACAATTCACTGATACTCATAAATTAATAAAGTACTTTATAGAATTTTTCAGAAATTTTTATTATAGATTTATTTATAACTAAGACCTTACATTTATTAAGTTTTTTACTCTGCGATTATATCATCAAAATCCATTTCCTCAAAGTCATTACCTGGTTCTTTCTTGGAAGATGCTTGTACTTCTTTTTTGGGTTCTATTTTAACAGCACCAGAAATTATTTTCTGACTCTCTTCAAAGAACTGGTTAGGATGGTTTATCCCTAATCCCATTTCAACAAAGTGGACTGCATCAAAATATTTACTGCAAGCAACTTGATAATGTCCTTTTTTGACAACATCTATTATATCTGATATTGCTGGAAAAAAACAAAAAATTAAAACTAATTAGCTCTTGTGACATAAACAAAGAAATTAACTACTGACTAATGGATGACACTATAGAAAAACATGGTATGGTATCATACATATAGTGATACATATTAACACAGTAAATTAGGTACCTTACGCCTTACCTTACCTTAAGCACAATTTTTTTAATTGAGTGTAGGTATTAGTGTTGCCACTCGATAGTCTACTATCGATAGTCTATCAATAGTTGGGCAAAAGCAATAGTATCAATAGGGAAATTGTTACTGTCAATAGTATTGAAACTATCGATAGTATCGATTGTTGTTACAATATTCAGAAGCAATAGTATCAATACTATCAATAGTACATTCAATATTAAGCTTCGATAGTATTGATACTATCTATAGTATTGCTGTGTCGATGGTATTTATGCTTACGGGGCAATCAATAGTATCGATAGGCCTATCGATATTATAGATGATTTCCGAGGTCAACTATCGATAGCCAAACTATCAATAGTTCGGCAACACTGATAGGTATAATGGTGTCAAATTATGTCTAGCTCTGCCTAAATGCATCTGAGCATCTCATGTAGCCCAATTATTTTCATCTAGTGACAACTTTCATTATTATACACTAGTGAACAGGTTTTTTTAACAATGTTTTCCTTAACCAGAAGTGATGGTAATTGAAAATGATCAGATACAAGTACAAACAAATCACGCTTTGTGAGGATCAACTTATGCCTTGGAGGCATAGTGCCTAAACTGCCCGGACACCAGTTTAAAAAAAATCTTTTTAGTATTCAACCATATGTTAGTCCTAAAAAAAGGCAATTTTCATACCTTGAGGTGCCAATCCATAACCCTGCAATTTATTCTTTAAGTTACTGGCATCACAATGTCTGTATGGACATCCGTGACAATCGCCAGGCCCAACTGTCTCATTGATAATTCTCATACAACTGAATGGAGAATAATTCTTCTTACTTCCTTCTTTGCCATAATTGTACCTTACATTGTATGCATATGATTTCTCAAACTTGTCCAATTCCATTATTTTAGTAAATTCCTCTCTCCAAAACCTTAAAGAGTCTTCTAAGGTAACACCAATACCCTTCAAGAACAAGCCATACTGCAATCGGCCTCCATGCTTCAAGTGGTGAGCCAGTCTCAGCTGTTCATGTAGCTGCCTCATACACATCGGGAAGGATTTCACAGACAATGAAT
The DNA here is from genome assembly GCA_963555685.1 of Acrobasis consociella. Taxonomy (NCBI): domain Eukaryota; kingdom Metazoa; phylum Arthropoda; class Insecta; order Lepidoptera; family Pyralidae; genus Acrobasis; species Acrobasis consociella. The sequence continues at coordinate 7,062,286 of OY743106.1, forward strand.
CAAGGCTTTCAATAGGCACAGTGGTTTTAGCATTACTGTAATCAGTTCCTGTGTATGTTTGATGCAGGCCCTTCAATAGGGATACAAGTCGCTCATCCTGCTCTATTTCTCCAAGGTGATGACAGGCAATCGCTAAACTTTGTCTCAACTGTGTTCTAAACTGAGCTGATAAAACAGACACAAAGTCTCTGTGGGATATGTAAGCATACCCTCCTCTTAGATAAACTTTTCTGAGTTTGACAAGATCAAGGACCTCATAAAACTTCACTTTGTAGAAGTTCATGTCATCAACATTCTGATACACTAGATGCGTTGATTCCCTGAGATTTGGAAGCATTGAATTTTTTTCCTCATCTGGAATACTAGTGTAACACAGATTGTTTAGCTTGAAGAAGGCGTCAACAGCGTCGCTACTCATTATAGTAAATCGCATTCTGAACAACTCGAGTTCTCGTGCAATAAACCACCGACGAAGCTCTTCAGTTCTGCAATAGGCTAGTCTCAATATGAAGTGACCAATATGATCTTTGCGCCTTGTTTCTAGATCTTCTTCTGAAGTGCCACAAGCAGATTTTTCGCAAAGTCTCGTATAGTATTTCAATCCTTGCTTTTTCAAGTCTGCTATGACACATTCCACCCATTCTTTAGAATTAGCACGTTTACCTTGAAGAGTTGTAGCGGAAGCCAGGCTTCTCAATAATGTGAGCCTTTCTAATGCTAATGTTTCGAATTCTTGAAGGGATATATCTTGAGTTGGTGGAATTTTATACATTTGAAGATCGTGGGGATACATCTCCACCTTACTGCCTGTTACAGGCGTTTTAGTTGATTTCCTCTTTATGTTAAAATCCATGGTGATTATTTAGATTGGTCACTTTCTTTTAATAATTTTACTGCACTTTAATACAAAAAAAGAGTACTAAAACAAAATTTAATTTACTCACTGATAGAAATGAATCAAATGTAATGATGAATGAGGCCAATTTGGCGCCAATTTTTGACATTTGTTTTGACGTAAAGTCGAAAGTGTTGCACGATACAAAATCGCATAATTACTAGGCTGACGATCGATCGACGACGACAGTTCGAAATCGGATTGTCCGGACCGGACACAGAGGTGCCATTTTTGAAACGTAGAGTTTGCTGAAGAATGGTTTTTCCCATAGAAATGTATCAAGCAAGATATAAAAGCATAAATTGTATGTAGCCAGTACCTCGCGTGCTAAAAGTTCGCATTTACGGCTTCGCGAACTTCAGTCCGCCCGCTCCCGATCGCATTCCCCGTGCAAAGTCAGAGGTGCTATTTTTCAAACGCGGAGTCACTAAACGAACGATTTTTGGTATGGAAAGACCATTCGTTTAGGTGACTCCGCGTTTCAAAAATAACCCTTCAGATTTTAAAAGCAAAACCTGTTTTTCAATAATAGCAGCGTTTTACCTGAAATAAAACGCATATTAAAATACTTACCTTATTCGAAGCTTATTACTGAGATAGGCACTTCCGTTTCCGGTTAATCGTCACCAGTATCCCCTCTTTTTTACCCCTTCCTTCGGTATTTCCGCTACGTTACCAGGCAGTGGCGCCCTCTACGATAAGCTTGGTACGGTAGCACCAGGCAGAGCTAAAATGTAAGCTTCGAATAAGGTAAGTATTTTAATATGCGTTTTATTTCAGGTAAAACGCTGCTATTAAAACACTTGACCGTTATTCGAAGCTTATTATTGAGAGGTGTTTGTTATCGCCTGGTGACGATGCTATATGGAGGAGGAAGTACAATGGGATGCCAATGTGAATAACACAACAAAATATTTTAACAAGTTATTTTATTTAATAACTAGGCATCAAGATGATTAGATTAAGCTCTCAATCAGTTTAATCAGGTATTTAAGAAAGTTAACTTTTCATACATTACTATAGATATTAATATGAATATAAGATATTTAATCAACTGGATTGAACAAATGTGCCATATGTGGCGAATGATTAAAAGGCATTACTTCACGCCTGGAATATTTTTTAAAAGTATTCTTGGGTCTCCAATTGCCCCGAGCTAGAATGTCATCCCGGGGTAATTTTTTATCCAGTTTTTCGAAGCCACAGCCTCTCTTATGTCATTTAGTAATGTTTTGGTTGTCTCTATCCAAAAAACGGGATTAAGCTTATAGTTATCTTAATTAGAAATAAGCTTCCAACCAGACTGTCGATGCTCACTGCTGTCAGTCTTTGAGCCAAATTGTGGCCAAAGTATAATGTCATTTCCAGATTTAACATAATGATTTGGATCAATTCTAAGTAATGTCAGGTCGTGAACACGACGACCTGAACATAAGAGCAACAAAACAGCTGTATGTCAACGGTTTGAAATATGTTATTGGAGTTAACGTCATAGCTTGCAAGAAAAGATGTTAATGTACTAACGTCCCAAATAGGTGGCTAGCTAATTTTGGAATTTCTAAGAGAGATGGATTTTTAAATGTGTTTGACGAAGACGTGCGAACTTAGTTGACTAGACTTTTCCGTATTACATATGGTTGATACTACAGACTTGTGTAAAAGGATAGTATTGTAAGACATATTTTGAAGTAAGTATAGGTCCGCGAGGAACTGTGCCAAATCACTACCTGAAGGATTACTAGGATCAACATGGTTTTTTGAGGTCCAATGAATCCATCGTTTCCAGGCAACCTCATAAGTCCTTAGGGTGGACGGTCGCCAGGAGAATAAACGTTGACCTTCCGACCACGATTCTACGATCTTAGACCACCCCCACATTTCCAAACTTCTAATGTTATCTCCTGTACCTTGGGGGGAGGAAGACCTGTTGTTGTGCCTACTAAGAATCGGTGGAGGTTCCTCAATGTGAACGGGGCTTCCAGCGATCGAGCTCTCAGATCCGCTCGCCAAAATACTCTCTCCCAACGGGGGGCCACTATCAGAAATATTCCCGACGATTTGTTTAGATGCGCTAAGATTTTGGGCATCAGGAATGGCGGTGGAAAGACCTACGCTAGGTGATAATGCCAATGGGTGCTGAATGCATCGTAAAACATCGCTTGGGGGTCTAATTGATCGAGACTCGCATAATTGCTCACCACGTAGGCTCTGTTGGATGCAAACAGGTCTATCATGGGCACACCCCATTTGGCAAAAACTTTTTCTACACATTCTGGTAGAAGATGCCATTCTGGAGGTTGACGATGCTTTGACAGATGATCTGCATGACTGTTAAACATGCCTGGTGTTAGGGATGCTCTTCGGGGGTTCACAATTAAAGATCCGGGATCCACTGAACTGTTTTTAATTGGGTACTTGTAGTTTACAATATTATATGATAACTTGATAACACGACAATAGTTAACAATGGCCGCGATGAGCCTGAGTAGATAGATGCGCGTGCGTGCGTTATTGTTCGATCTCTATGGCTGACTGTCGAAGTATCGCCGCCGCCGCGTCTTCCAGCCCCGCCTTCCATAGTGCTGTCCCACTATCACTAGTGATGTGCTTTAACACCTGGTATGTAGTGGATCGTAAACGTTATTTGAAATTTGTCTACTAAAAGTAGAATTTGATAAATTATTTCTAGAAGTAGGGGAGATCTTGTGCCGCCTTCCTTTCTGAGGTAAGTTACGGCTGTTCGGTTGTCGCATTGAATAAGAGCTGTTCCTCATCAGGTGAGCCTGACTTTGAAGTGCACGTAAGATCGCAAGCAACTCTTTTTGGTTGCTGTGAAACTTCTCTTCCTCGTCGGACCACTGCCCTGACAAGGCCAGATTGTTCAATTGTGCACCCCAAGCTACCTTTGACGCAGCTGTCGTGAGAAACATTGTTGGTGGAGGAGGGTGCAGAGGCTTTAGTAGATGACAGTTGTCTATCCACCACTTCATTTCTTCTTGAACATTTTGTGGTATGGGATAGACGGCTTTTGGGTTGTCTGACAGTGATTTTATAAACATTTATAACTGAGGTAGGTGAGGTGAGGAAAACTTGCAAAGCTCATTATACCTACTAGCTTTTGAAGGTCTCTCAGGGTCGCCCCGCCCTGCAGTATTGTTTGACTTACATTTTTTACTATGTTCACAACCTTTTCTTTGGGCAAACTTCTTGTGTTATCCCAAGGAATCTATCTAGGAATAATGTAATATTACATTATTCCTAGAAAAACTAGACTTTTTTGCGGAATCACCATGGATTTTTCAAATTTATTTGCCATCCCAGAAATTTTTACAGACTGAGGGTTCTTTTTACATGATTTTGTAGAACATTGTAATTTTGGTGAACCAGAAGAAAGTCGTCCAGATATACGACGATCCTTATATTTTCTTCCCTTAATGTTTGAGCTATCCAGTTCGTGAGAAGGGAGAAAGTTTTGGGAGCTGTGCTTAGACCGAACGGCAGACATGTCATTTCCAGTAAATCCTGGCCGTAAATTAGTCTGATAAAGCGTCTGTGAGCCTTGGCTATTTTCAAGTGAAAATATGCCTGTAAAAGGTCTATTTTGCACAGCCAATCTTCTGGTTGTAAAAATCGGGAATGCGAAACATGTTTATCAATTTAAATGGATCGGTAATTACATGTTCGTTCAAAGCTCTTTGATTGAAAATCGGCCGAGCTGACCCGTCGGCCTTTGGTACAAGAAACATCGGTGACACAAAGCTGGGCGACAGAGGTACCTTCTTTAAAACACCTTGGCTTACCATTTTGTTTACAATTTCTGTCATTTTGTTCGAGACAGGAGTTACAAATGGGCACTTTTTTACATCGGGATAAACTAAAGGAGGTTTCTGATGGAAAGGTATTCGATACCCTAGTATAATGTTTATTAAGAGCCGTGGAGCTTTCATTTGTTGCCAGTGGTTGTAAAAAAGTGCTAACTGACCTGCCTGGAACTGCCTCGAGTCATTGCCGTTGCTGCTTTTTGAGGTCGCCTCTGTAACCATGAGGAGACGCTGCCCGCTTCCGGTTACCTCTCTGGGATCCTCCACGTGTAGGCCTCGGGCCACGGTACTGAAATGACCCTCTTCTCGACGAAGTTGGTTGCTCATACTCGTCAGACTTTTCCCTATGAGAATAGTGGTAGTGTCTATAACCATCCCTCGAGGGTGCATTTTTGTACTGCGAGTGCGATGGACACGACTCGCAAAAATTCAGGTGAGCACCACGAGGTGCTGCTGTGGCTCTATTTTGGCCTGCCTCCTGCGAGGGACGGCACGGAGCCTTACTTGGTCCTGGATGGATGGATTGATCAGGTTTAGTTGGCCAGAAGGCCTTTAGGACGCCACCAGCCTTTTCTAATGCTGATGTAAATTTATCCGCATCGAAAATATGTGTTACAGAAGGAGCTATCTTCCTAAGTGAGCTTTTAACTAAAGGATCTCGAACTTTGCTCAAGATTTTGAGGCGGTCTTAGGTACTGACGGTTCTTTTAGCTTTGTTTCAATTTCAAAAACAAATTCATTTGCCGTATTGCTATGATCTGCAACTGTATCATATAATTCACCGCTGACGCCTGAGCAGATTGAAAGGGAGTCATGGCATGGAGCCTCGACATTAGAATTAACATTACTATCTATATAAACATGCTTACGAAGCTCACCCACATCCTTACAAAGCTGCTCCAACATCCGGTCCGAGCGACGTTGACGTTTATTCTGGCGAATACGTCGCGAACTTCGTTTTTTCTTAGGGCTCGAGGAGCTTGAGCTGGAGGTCGAACTGGATGAGCTACTGCTGCTACGTCGACGCTTCCTGCCGCTTGTTCCGGCTTCATCATCATTGAAATTATTTTTATCACTCATTCTGAAAATTCAACACTTATCAGAACACACAAAAATAAAAATCAATAATAATAACTCACCAAAGTACCCCTACTTTGGTGAGTTATTATTAGTGACTGGTCAAATTAATTAAAAAATAATAATTATTATCGAACGGAAAATCAGTTAAAAAGTTTAAATTTTTATATTTTAAGGAATTATTTGCAGAGGCGTGCACACAAGTTGACGCAGTGGGAAACCAAACGTCAATGGAGCAAAATGGCGCGCCCTACCGTAGCAAGTTTATCGTAGAGGGCGCCACTGCCTGGTGACGTAGCGGAAGTACCGAAGGAAGGTGTAAAAAAGAGGGGATGCTGGTGACAGTTGACCGGAAACGGAAGTGCCTATCTCAATAATAAGCTTCGAATAACGGTCAAGTGTTTTAATAAACAGTTCAAACACCATCAATTAAGTTAGGGCTATTAATCGATGTATTTTCTTTCATCAGTAAATACTCTTCCTGAAACATCTATTATTAATTAAAAAACAATTTATTTTGTAGTTCCGTATTATATTCATCAAAACAGTAGCGGGCGATTTTGTGTCCAATGCGGCTTTCATTTACACAAGCAATTTAAAAATAGAAGGAAAAAGAGGAGTAGGAAAACCCAGAAGAAAATTTATAGACCAAATAAAAGAAAAATTAAACGTGAAAACATATAAGGAGGTTAAGAACTTAGCGGAAGGAAAAGAGACATGGAAAGCACTCCATCGACAAGAGCCCAGCTCATAAATACAAGAAGAAGCAATTTAAACTGTCGAGTCAAGTTCAAGGTCGATTTCTAATTTTTTCCGTCAATCGTAAGAATAGTGCTGCGATTTTCTTATGTACTTGATAAATAAAAATAAATTAAATACATTATTATTTTAATTTAAAAGTTATTATGGGAATAAGACGCGATGTTTGAATCTGTCAGCAGTAAAGAACTTACTTTTTTTCTTCTTCATTTCGCGTCGACTGGCTCAAATTACACTATATTTTGTCCCTTTAACACTTTCACCGCGAGACTTTATATCAGTTGTCTTGTCGTGCCCTCAGCGCGAGACATGGTAAATCTAAAATACGTATCTACAACTAACAACGCATATGGCTACGTAAGTTGCGCCATACGAGCATTCGTTTTTGTTCGCGGAATGGGCCCGTCAATGTTTATCGGATAAATCCGACGCTCGCGGTTAAAGGGTTAATGAATTGCCAGATTGCCACTCTCCTAGACGCCTATGCCTTTTTCACATGCCGAGTATGGCATGGTTTTTTGAATAACTAGTTGGGTATGATAGACATGAGAAAATGTGCTTCAACTGCAAGGTCTTATAGGCGTGACGTGACCGTGACCACATTGGCAACAGGCCTCCGATTTTCGTAGATTCTATTATTGCGCCACATGCGAAGCCGGGAGGGAGGACTCCTGGCCTTCATTTTGTAAAACTGTAACGATCCTAGGGTCAGAGACCTGCTTCCGCCTTTCGATTCCACCAGGTATACTTTTCCGAACCGAAAGTGGAGCGATGCCTGCTAAAGGGTTTAACCCTTTCCATGCGGCTGGCGTAATATTACGTTTAAACTTAAACAGTTCACCACAGTTCACCACACGATGGGCGTATTATTACCTTAACATAAAATCTTCTGTATATACGGCTAGACCAATAAGAAACTTAGTGCTCCTGTACGGCGAATGAAAACACAGCGAACTTGCATGAAACGATGGAAAAATACTCACTTATTATTATGTATACGGTTGTTGTACCTGGGTTGCATGCTTGTCATTATCCAGTTTCATTGTTATTAATATTTAAAGTCCAAGAAAAACGGTGATAATTTTGTTATTTTTCTAATGCATATAGTAATTATTTCTTAAAAATGTAGAAAAAATCTACAGCTATATATTTTTTACATTTTTAGACGTTAATATTTATTAAATAACAATGAAAATTTCGTTTCTCCCATGCTGGTCTGGGAGAAACGAAAAAACTTAGAATGTACCAGCTGCTTCTCTTCCCGCGTAGATCGTAAAAGCCGATCGAGGGAATGGGCAAAAATGCGAATCATTTTAACAGGCGATGCGGCTAGCAACCCATCACTGTATTGATTGCTTTTCCATCTTCTCGCCCACCATGAGGCTAAAAGTGGCTTTTGGGTCTTGCGGCCCTGGGCTCTGCATAGAACCGCAAGACCCAAAATGCTCTGTCTGCCCCATTAGAGATAAAGACGTGATAGTATCTATGTATGTATGTATGAAAATAAAGTACAACTAGGCATTCAGATATATAAATATCTATTACAAGTATGGCAACACCAAATTTGTCTATATAATATTGAAAACGTAATATTACGCTAACCGCGTCTTGTGACGGAATTGCTATTGACGCAATGATACGCCCTCCGTACAGAAATACCATCTTATTAGGACGTAATATCTCGCCCACCGTTATGTAGTATGCCCACCTCATACAAAACCTCGTACAGAGTGTGCGCAATTGAATTAATAGTCGCGCATGGAAAGGGTTAATAATTTTAGGGTGTTGGCTTCAAGCATACACTATCATGTTTTTCATCACTAAACTATAATCGGGGCGCCAAAGCACCTACGCAAAACCGAGTGTGTAGGTTCCCATATAAATCTATTAACTCTATCAGTCTATCTTAATAATAGCTCTGTGATATTTTCTATTTATAAAACCGTTCGTTTAGTGACATCGCGTTTGAAAAATGGCATCACTGTAATGCCATTTTTTAAACGAATTATTTTTCTAAACCAAAAACCATTCGTTTAGTTTTAGTGTCTCTGACTCCGCGTTTAAAAAATGACATCCCGGAAGAAAAAATTTACACAGCGAAAAATATACATCATGCATCTAAACGTGAATTGAAACGTTCTTTGACACGCATGCTTGTCACGCTACATTTGTCAAACAAGTGTCATCTCTCTTCAGTCTTCTGTCAAATCAGTCGAGTTTTATGTTGTAGGGGTCTATAGTTTCGTTTATGAAATTAATTCTCAAGAAAATCTAATTAATATAACCTGTAAAAATGTTTTATTAAAATCAACTTTATGTCGACGTTATAAAATAAAAAGGGCGTTGATATTTGCCAAAGAATAGTATGATAAACAAGATGCAGTCGTCATTGGACGATTTGGTGCAATACACACAGCTTTTCAAGCCGGTGGCGTTTGTCCTTCAAGGAACTATACTACCTTTCATAATAATTTATCCCGTGATATTCTACTCGTGGATTGTGGTGTATGGATTCGAGGAAAATGTCGAAGCAGGGTTTGTAACAGTTGTGGTGGTTGCTCTCATACAAATACTCATATGCCTGTGTTGTTACTGGAGTGTCCACATCCACTGTTTCATGTCCTGCTCAGCGGTAAGGCGTTAAATTAGCAAATTCGTTACATTGTCTTTTAATTAGGTTTAACGATTATAAAACTGTTACATTGTTGCTTTTAGGTTAAAGATCCAATTCAAGCTGAGATAGTTAAGGTTGTCCCAACGACTAATAATGGATTTTCAGAATTAGTCAGACTCCATCATACAAAGGTATTTATCACATTTATTAAATAATACACATTATAAGTATAGTTATAAAATATTAGGCCACATCATTAACAATGAAATGGCAGTAAATGCAAAGTATATGTATGCAGATTTAACAATAAAAACAATCTTTTTCTGTAAAAAAATAATGATTTTTAGCATAATGTTAAAATAAGTCTTAAAAAAACTAGTTACTAAAACCCACGTGTGACCTTGCTAGGGTGCTACATTAATGATTCCTAATGTACAAAAACCTTATTATCCTTTATAAAAGTATGCTCTAACCTATTAAGTGGCTTTTGGGTCTTGCGGCCCTGGGCTCTGCATAGAACCACAAGACCTAAAATGCTCTGTCTGCCCCATTAGGGATAAAGACGTGATAGTATGTATGTATGTATGTATAAAAGTATGCCCATTTCAGTATAGTAAAATACCATTTAGTTTTATGTACTAAATGTACAGATTATTTCATTAGTTGTCTTTTACCTGACCGTTCAGAGCCAGTGTGGTTACCAGACACAATAGTAAAACAATGAACGTAGCATTTATTAATGCCATGCTGGTCTTGACCGGTTAATACATCATCATGAGGCAAAAGAACCAGAAGTTCTTATGTCTCCACTGCACGAGCACAACCCTCTCTATACTACCAGACCCATACTTCGCCAGAGCAACTAGAGTACTTGGCCTATACTCTCCTCACTGGCCAGACGAGTTGGAGAGATCTCATTGATGTTTATAAGCTTTGTATAGCTTGTATTTCCTAAGTCGCCTTCTACAACATCCACTGGAGGGCTCGGAGTGGCACTATTTTACTCAGCCGGAAAGTACATGTCATTATTAATACATACACACTTACATACTGTCACGTCTCTATCCATATTAGGGACGACAGTACACCCTAAATATTGTGGCTCTAAGCAGGCAGGTCCAAGAGCCGCTAGACTCAAACGCCACTTTTAGTGTGGTGGTGGGTTAGAAGGTGAAAAAAGTAATCAAAATAGCGATGGGTTGCTAGCCGCATTACCTATTACTTCCTCGAGGATAATTTTTCACAATTAGGCCTGAATTTCCAGTCCCGTTTGAGATGCAGAGCTGATGCCGGACTCAGTTCTCAAACCAGCCCAGCTCCTGAAGGAAGCTTAGAACATCTGCTGGTGCCCTGCACGCTTTTGCCATGGTTCCTGGATGTTCTAAGAACCTACTAAATCACCATGTCACCTATTAATATAATTCCACTCCTTCCCTCGATCAGCTTCATCAAAATTTTATAAGGTTTATTTTTATCATATAAGGTTGTTGCAGTTTGCATTTAAAAATAAGTTATATTAATGGTCTTATTAAATCTATGCTTTGGTAATAGGCAATGTGGTAATCAATCCATCATGAAAGTTTGTGGAAAAGGGAATAAAAGTATTATTCCCTTTATCACCATCACACTAAAAATTGTCTTACAGTACTAGCCTGTATCAAATCTCAAAATGAATCTTTTATAATCTTTTTCAGTCTACTAAAAAAGGGAGTCTCAATCCAGATGTCTGGTTCATATTTCAAAAGAGCAAATATGTGTATGATTGGGACAAGAAGACATTCCATACAGTTGAGTTTCCCATTAACAAAACTTATGAGGAATACATGGAGTCCAAAGGTTACACTGATGATGAAGCTATTGATATAGCTGAGAAGGAGTTTGGCAGGAATGAGATGGTTATGGTAAATATTTAATATTATTGGTATTCATTGCTTGCACAATATTATTGTTATCAATTACTGTTGTAGTGTGTGGAATTTAATTATTGATACAATATACACTATATTTTTATAATATGAATAAGAATAACAAAGTATGAGAAGAGTATAACAAAAAAGTATGTTTCTGTAGGGGGTCGAAAATCATGGATTTGAAAACATTTACAAATTGAAAAATGTTTTCTCTTTTTGTATAGACGAGTGTGTGCTATACATTCACTTTACCATAAACTACCATAGTTATGCCATATTTATGTAGGTAATGTATTCCATGCTTTAAGCTATTAGTGTTTTTTGTAGCATCTAAGGTTCATGGAACTTCATCACTTCAACTTCAATTCTAATCATTTTTATTTTATTTCATAGGTTGTTCCTGAGTTCATGGAACTATTCAAAGAAAGAGCAACAGCACCATTCTTTGTGTTTCAAGTATTTTGTGTTGCTCTGTGGTGCCTTGACAAATATTGGTATTACTCCATATTTACATTAGTCATGTTAGTTACATTTGAATGCACTTTGGTACAGCAGCAGTTAAGGAACATGGCGGAAATCAGAAAGATGGGGAACAAGCCCTACAACATTAATGTTTACAGAAACAGGAGATGGCGCCAAATAATGAGCGACCAGCTTCTACCAGGTGACATTGTATCCTTGACCCGCTCACTCAATGAAAATTTAGTCCCATGCGATATTGTTCTTCTAAGAGGATCTTGTATAGTTGACGAGTCTATGTTGACAGGCGAGAGTGTACCACAAATGAAAGAATCCTTAGAAAACGAGAAAAACTTAAAAGATAACCTTGATCCTGAAGCTGATGGAAAGTTGCATATGCTGTTTGGTGGCACAAAGATTGTACAGCACACGTCACCAACAAAAAACGTGACGTCCGGCCTCAAGGCACCAGACAATGGATGCATTGGTTACGTAATTCGCAATGGCTTCAATACGTCTCAAGGGAAATTATTGAGGACAATCCTATTTGGCGTCAAGAGGGTTACTGCTAACAATCTTGAGACATTTGGATTTATTTTATTCTTGCTAATATTCGCCATTGCTGCTGCTGCGTATGTTTGGATCAAGGGATGTGAGGATCCTGAAAGGAATAGGTATAAATTATTTTTAGAATGCACTTTAATTCTAACGTCAGTCGTGCCTCCAGAATTACCTATTGAATTGTCTTTAGCAGTTAACACTTCTTTATTATCACTATCAAAATTAGCAGTATTTTGTACAGAACCATTTAGAATACCATTTGCAGGTAAAGTAGAAATATGTTGCTTTGATAAGACCGGAACTTTGACTACTGATAATTTAGTCGTTGAAGGTGTTGCTGGTATCGGAGACCACAAAGATGCCACTGTCATTCCACTATCTGAAGCGCCAAAAGAGACTATTCAAGTTTTAGCATCATGTCAATCGTTAGTACAACTAGATGATGGCGTGGTAGGTGATCCATTAGAAAAAGCTACCCTTAAAGCAGCAGAGTGGAACCTTACGAAAGGCGATGCTGTTGTGCCAAAGAAGGGAAAGTTACCCGGTCTCAAGATCGTACATAGAAACCATTTCTCAAGTGCACTTAAAAGAATGTCTGTCATTGCGGGGTACCAGATCAACGAGAGGGGTTTCATGGAAACCCATTACATAAGTAGTGTCAAGGGCGCGCCCGAGACTATCAAATCAATGTTGAAAGAAGTTCCTAGTCACTATGACCATGTGTATTTAACTTTGTCTCGAAGAGGCGCCAGGGTGCTGGCTTTGGGGTACAGGAATCTAGGTAAATTGAGTTCGCAAGAGATAAGAGATTTATCAAGAGAAGATATCGAGTCTGATTTGACGTTTGTTGGGTTTGTGATTATATCATGTCCTTTAAAGAGTGATTCTAAAAAAGCTATATCTGAAATCGTCAACGCATCACATTCCGTAGTTATGATCACTGGAGACAACCCGTTGACGGCGTGTCATGTTGCAAAAGAATTGAAATTCACTCAGAAAAACGAAGTTCTTATACTGACTCCTGACGAAGAGAAATGGGGCTGGAGATCTATAGATGAAGAAATGAATCTTCCTGTGGAGCCCTTCAAGACAACCAAACAATTGACTTCGAAGTTTGATCTGTGTATAACGGGAGAAGGTCTAACATTCCTACACATGTATCATCACAAGTTTTTGATAGAACTGATGCCCCATATCAAAGTATTTGCTAGGTTCGCGCCCAAGCAGAAAGAGTTTGTCATAGTAACACTAAAGTCTCTCGGATATACCACACTCATGTGTGGGGATGGCACAAATGACGTTGGTGCATTAAAACACGCAGATGTAAGTACACACTTATTTTATTCCTCTGGCCGCTCTCAGTATTTAGGATTGATTTAACTTTAGCCCGTTCAAAAACATGCGAAGAAACTGCCTGACCGTTTTCTTTTTAAGATGAAACAAACATCTTCAAAAAATAACAATGTTCAGACAGTTTCATTAAATATAATATTTACGCCACCTACAGTTATATTCCAAATTATTTTCTGATATTTCAATGACATTTTGCTCTTTAAAAATAAGGCTTGGTGAGCTTAACATAATGTTAAGCAATTCACTGTCACATAAAAGCTATTAAAATATTAGATAAAAAGATAGGGCTTTCAACATCGAAGGTTATAAGTGAAGTGAATGTGTTTTAGGTCGGCGTAGCGATATTAGCGAATGCGCCTGAGCGCGCCCGAGAGAGGCCCCGCGAAGAGCGCCCCTTAGAGCTGGAGCCGCCGCGGCGGGCCGGGCCGCGGGACCCGCGCGCCGAGGCCCGCGCCGAGGCCGCCGCCCGCCTGCGCCGCGCCATGAAGAAGATAGAGGAGGCGGAGCAGCTGCAACTCGTGCGGCTGGGCGACGCCAGTGTGGCTGCGCCGTTCACCAGCCGCCTGTCCAGTATACTTTGCAGTAAGTAGAAATATCAAGTTCACCGTCACCACAGAATTAATATTGTTTGTTTGTTTTTCGTGTAAGTGGCAAAATGGTGTCAGATTTTTCAAGCTGCCTAAAGGCATCTGACATATCTTAACGACTGCTATACAATGATGACAGCCGGGACCAACGGCTTATACGTGCCTTTCGAAGCACGGACGAGTTCGAGAAAAATTCTCGCCCTATGCCATTTGTGGTCACCCATCTAAACTTAGACTACACCCTGTGTCACCATACTTGTAAAACACTAGTAAAGCACTCCCACCGGGTCACCGAACTCAGTAATTAATATGAGTATTATGTAATATTGCGCGGGACAACAGGAAATTCCATTCTTGTAAGTATTGAAATTAGGGAAGGGAACAAAATATGTTTTACCTAAAACAGATTTAGCAAACGGTTATTAATTTTTATGACTTTGAAGGCAAGTGTTTACTGGGCTGTATCAACTCATTGCTGAACAAAAGAAGTTTATATTATGTTTATGTTCGACCTTTCCAGTTTGCCACATTATCAAGCAAGGCCGCTGCACCCTCGTAACCACGCTGCAGATGTTCAAGATCCTGGCTCTGAACGCTTTGATCCTGGCCTACAGCCAGTCCGTGCTGTACCTCGACGGCATCAAGTTCAGCGACACGCAGGCGACGCTGCAGAGCCTGCTGCTGGCCTCGTGCTTCTTGTTCATATCGCGCTCTAAGGTGACACCACCATTTTGTAGTCTCATGTCAAGCAGGACGTGCATGCTGCAGATGTTCAAGATCCTGGCTCCTTAAATCCTGGCGTACAGCCAGTCCCGTTTGTTCTCAGTAATCCCTTTGGAGAATTTTCTTTGCCTTTTCAAGGTTCCATAGTAAACAAGGAACCCGGTTCTACTCAGTTACTATATGTACTAGAAAGCTGTAATTTGGCATGCATGGGTATGTAGAGGTATATTAATCATGGCAAAAAGTGGTACATAATCTTGAAAAAAAAAAATTGTGCATAAATGGAAGTAATTATTTTTTTACTAACCTTTTGTGTGGGGTTTCATTGAAAAATGTGTTTCCTGTAAAGGCACGAAAAAAACTCGTCAGTCCATGCTTCAAGTGATGATGATGCAAGCAGTAAGATATTTTTGCGTAGTGTATCGGTTTTTAGTTTTTAAAACTATATTTTGTATATTCTAAAGTAAAGTTTTTTATATAATAGTAATAATTTTTCCCGTTCACAGCCTCTAAAGCAGCTATCAAAACAGCGCCCTCTGCCGAACATTTTCAACGTGTACACGATAATGACGGTGCTCTCGCAGTTTGCAGTGCACTTCCTGTGCCTCGTTTACTTGGTGCACGAGGCCACCGTCCGGTCGCCTGGCAGGTAAGGGAAAATGGTACTTAAGACTTAGGGTAGGGCTACATCTGTCAGAACGGAACAGCACTTTCGCATGCTGCTATCCTTTTCTGTCGCTCAGAACTGTCATTTGCCAGAGCCAGAGAGAGAGAGAGAGATGTAACGCTATAGCACCTGCCGTGCTGTAGAGTTAAGTCTCTCTCTTTGGCTCAAAGGTTTCGTCTTCAGCCATCGACATCTGACGTCATGCGAAGAAAGAATTTTGTCTTTTCGAACACGTCACCATTCTCACGCGTTTTTGCGATCCCTTCAATAAGTACATTTGAAATAACCCACCCAAATAGTGACATAATTGTTATAAGGTGAACATTTTTGCGAAGTTTCTTTGACACATTTAGTGAGCGAACCCTTGGCAGTAGCGGATTTACAACCTCCATTTACTGGACTCTAATAATCTAGAGATCCTAGAGGTATCTTTGGCCGTGGATGTGATTGGCCTAAAACTTGCCACCCGCTGCGTGCGTGCGAGCGTGCGTTTGTTACTTTTTCACGCGCAAACGGCTGGGCCAATTTTGATAAAATTTGGGATGAAGGAAGCTGACACCCTGGATTAACACATATGCGACTTTAGGCTCGGATAACACTGCGGGGCGCAGCTACTTATTATGACTTAATGAATTACTATCTTGTTACTTATATTTCCAGAGATACGAAGCCCAAGTTGGACATGGACCTGGCGGACGACGAAGAGCGCGAGTTCGCTCCAGATCTCTTGAACAGCACGGTGTATATCATCTCCATGGCGCTGCAGATTTCCACCTTCGCAATCAACTATAGGGTAAGATTTTAACTAAGAATTTAAGGACATTGAAGGTGTATTCCATATAAAAGCGCATCGGATATTTGAAACATTTTTTATTCCTCCAAGGCTTTTGTGTGCGTAAGTAAGACACTAGCATTTAATTGGTCAACAGGCTTCCAATCAAGTTTACAAATACAGCCTTATCACCGGGACCATTGCTTACACAGGAATAATTAGGGGTGATGACAGGGTCAGAAAATTATTATTAGTTCGTGTTTAGATAATCCATAAATAATGAATCAAATTTTTTTTAGTTTATCTAAAAAGTAAAAATTCACAAAGATGCGTATTATCTTAGTTCCATAGAGGGGCATGCGACGTCACCGCTGAGTAATATCTTACCTAGCGGTGACTTCATCCAAAATTTGCGCTGTGTCGTCATTTTTAGTTTCTCATTGAAAAAAAAAATACACTTCTATATTTTTTTATTATCCAAATGATGAGCAAAAAAAATTTGTTTTCGTCGTCTATTTAGGGTTGGGCTATATCTTTCAGCACTTCCTTAGCGCGGCCGCATACCATCAGAAATTTCTGTTAGAAAAATTCTAACGCTCGCCGGACGCATGCCGGACGCACCACGCATACTGTCAGAAATTTCGATCCGGCAGCTTTTTAGCCCAGTCGTGTTGCAGCGTTTGCGGAGACGCGCTAGCCCAGTCGTGTTTCATCTGTACCTCTATTTTTTTGTTCAAATAGAAAAAAAACGACGGGTTGCACTCTGGGAGTGCCGGCAGAAGTGAAAACTTGAATATTAACGTTGTGCATTTTTGATATTTTGGAATGGTTAGGGAATAATTTTGCACGAATTGCTTTAATTATCAGTATAAAATATTTCAAATCTTTTCTGAACCACAGTCTGTCACAAATGTCACAAGCATGACCAAATTCATTTTCAAATACACAGCAGTATGGCCACTACACAGACGGTCGAGCCATCAGCTGTCACCATCCATGGATGCGCGTAGCACGCTGTAACATAAACACACACGAACATTCGCGTAAGCGCCCTGCGCCGTCTTACGAATTTTCGATCAGGCCACGTGTCCTGACGCGAGTTTAAAATTTTTTACCCATTCCAAAAAAAGTGCACAACGCCGCTAAAGAAGTTTTCACTTCAAAAAGAAAGCTACACCGTCGATATTGGGTTCATCCTCTTAATACGACAAAATTACAAGATAGTCAATTATACATAAAATAAAATCTCGACAACGAAAATTATCAAAATAAAATACAGAAAGTATATTATTTTGATAATTTTCGTTGTCGAGATTCCACAAACAGGGATATTTCTCAACTTCGGCGTTCAAATCTTTAATCGTACTCATTTTGCTTCGAGAACGTAGGAACCTAAACAATAACATAAAACAATGACAAACACGTATTCTCTGTATGGCGGCGACCAGAGGTGCTATTTTTCAAATGCGGAGTCACTAAACGAACGGTTTTTTGTATGGAATAAAACCATTTGTTTTGGTGACTCCGCGTTTCAAAAATGGCACTTTTGAACTGACGCGAATCACATGAATCTGATAGTGTGCCGGGCCTAGTACAAAATGTATGGTAAACACGCCTTCCGCAATTTCTGTCAGAAAAAATTCTTACGTCCGGCAAAGGCGCCATCCGGCGGGCATCAGAAAAGGACAGGCCGTTAGAATTTTTCTAACAGTGTGCGGGAGCTAATACAAAATATATGCACGGAGTGCCTTCCGGCGAGCGTTAGAATTTTTCTGTTAGAAAAATCTGATGGTATGCGGCCGCGCTTATTCTGCTATTCTCGGCTGCAAACCGCGCTTGCGTCCGGCGCACAGTCTAGTATGGCAGTCTATGAGAGCTTGTCCACGTAGCCGGACGTACGCACGGCGCTGCCATCTGTATACGATGAAAATTAATTGCCAGCGCCGCGCCGTCACCGCGCAAACCGGATGCGTGGTCAAGAGTCCACGCATCCGGTTTCCGGTAACCAAAATTACGAATAATGTGATCCAGCCATATATTCCTGTGTTTGTTTGCAGGGAGAGCCGTTCATGGAGGGTCTCCGCGACAACAAGCCGCTGCTGTACAGCATCGTGGTGTCGGGCGGCGCGGTGCTGGCGCTGGCGGCCGGCGTGCTGCCCGGCCTGTCCGACATGTTCGAGATTGTGTACTTCCCGCCCGATGTAAGTCCATTTTACTTGTTTCTTGCTGCTCTGGGTTGCATTTGGAGATAAATAAATAAATATACAGTTATAAAAAAACACACAGATTGAGATTTTATTTGTATATTAAATTGTTTTTATATGCTTGTTCCAGTACCGGCTGATATTAGTGCAGGTGTTGATAGCTGACATGGTGTTCGCATACCTCGTGGACCGTCTCTGCCTGTGGCTCTTCGGGGAGGGCTCGCTCCATACGTAACAGAATTACACCCAAACCGGATGAAGACTGACTTCAAATATAACTAGTACGCTAAATAGTTTCTACTGAATTAGTTGATTTTTCGTCTAGGCTACAAAATAATCATTTTGTTGTGTAAAAAGATCACCAGATCCATAAATTACGTCACATGAAGTGCATGACTTTTTGGCTTTCCCCCTCCTCCTTGTCACAGTTGGTTGCAATTTTGAGACCCCTACCCAATAGTGTGACGTCACAGCTATCGAATTTTTAGTTAAAAAATAAGCGAGCGATGCTACCAAATATTTGACTGATGGAGCTGGAAATATTTTAATGTTTATTTATTACTAGCTGTACCTGCGGGCTTCGCTCCCCGTGGGAATTTCGGCATAAAAACTATCCTATGTCCTTCCCCGAGTCTCAAACTATATCCATACCAGATTTCATCCAAATCGGTTCATTAGTTTAAGCGTGAAGAGGTAACAAACAAGCAAACAAACAAATATACACTAATAGAATATTATATATAGATATAGAAGATATAGATTTTGTATTGTCACGTCACGAATCTTAACCTTATGACCCCTTCCACCCCTTGTATGTGTGATGTAATTTATGGATGGTCCCTAGCCGAGTGCGACAAACTATTCGATTAAGGTCACTCTCATAAGAGCAAAAAGGATATCGATCAAAGTGACGTGTGGCAAGTCTAGTATTATACAAGTATTTGATCGTATCCAGCACTTCGGATTTGTTATGTAATTATTTCGGACAATATATCAAAAATTTATTAATTTCTGGGCACTTTCGCCCGTTCAACGATTTAATTATGAGATCGATGACCATACTATTTAATTTATCTTTGGAGTCTTCTATAAATTGGAAGCATTTGTATGCTTTCGCCTAGAAATGGTCAACGTTTCTAAAAAACCGTAAAGTTACATTCCACTATTTAGGTATGTAATAACAATCTACTACTAATACGCGTTCTAGTGTATATTTGTGGTCGGTACCCCAAACTATTTAAATATATAGGATATTTTTATGTACATATTGTAAACGTTATCTTGTCCGTGATTCGGTGTGGGTGTGCAAGGACATTTAGTAACTGCTCAAATATTACGTGCATTTAAGTATGGATGTGTTATATTTATGTAATAAATGTGTAGTAATTTATAATTCTTTTTTTGTACATCCACGGCAAAAATATCGTTATCATCATCATCAAGTCTTTTTGTCTCCACTGTAGGAGCACCACCCTCTCTGTACAACCAGTGCCATACTTTTGCCAGAGCAGCCACAGGATTTGGCCTACACTCTCCATGTTGGCCAGACTGGTTGGAGCAAAATTATAATACACATTATATCTACTTGATGAAAACCATGAAGTTAGAGGAACCATACAGCTAACGCAGGTGTAGAGTTTGAGTTTTACTTAGGCACATTGAGCACAGCACATTAAGTGCTGACAATCTAACTGGCAGTTGCTATAATTTAAAATTAAAAAAATAAAATTTCAAGTTTCATTATTGACATTATATTCAAGACTCCAATCATAGCTTGCAGCGTTATTCTATTAACATTTTCACTTAAGAACGTATACGAAGACAGTTCAGCGAAAACACAATAGACGTAACGTGGTAACAATCACAACACAAAGTCCGTTCTAGTGACCCCAACCGCCGTGGCCCCAGCTTCCGTGGCCCATTCCAAGGTTTCCGTGGCCCAGTCCAAGGTTTCCGTGGCCCAGTCCAAGGTTTCCATGACCAAGCCCATCAAGGCCCCAGCCGCCTAGGCCTAGTCCTGTCGCTCCGTAGCCGAGACCCCAAGAGCTGGTTGCGATGGCTGGGATGACTGGTGCGACAGCGACGGGGGCTATTTTGGCGACGGGGGCAATGAAATGCTGCGGGTGAGCGGCGGGACCTATTCTCTTGACGACGGCGTTGAAGCCGGAGACGGGGTCGGCGGCGTAGTCGACGACGCGGATGGTGCCGTCGGGCTCCGTCAGCGAGTAGGAGCCCTTGACGACGCCGCCGTCGCGGTGCTCCGTTTGCGCCTTGTTGTCGCCCGTCAGCGGGTCGCTCACGGCATAGTTGAAGCCGTAGCGAGGGATTGACTGGAAGGTAATGATTATTTTTAGTTCTGAGAACATCAGCTTAATAATAACAATAAATAAAGAGTAACGGTGTAGCATCCTTTCTGTTATAGAATAAATGTGGCTTCCCATACAAATCCGGATCAGGCTGATCGGTATATATAAACTTGTATGGGAGGCCAAGAATTACTTTTCATATTTCGATACGTGTTCCTTGGAGAAAGTTGTTCAGTGTCATGGAATAAATATTCACCCTTAAAATCGTTTTAGTATATTTTATATATAGTGTCTCAGTGAAAAATTCTAGGATGACTATACTTACTTGAGATACATATTTGAAAATGATTGTTCGAGAATTTTGTTTACTTACGATGGAGTCCACTATCGGTAATGAGGGTGCAGCTGCCGCTACTCCTAAAAAGCAAGCGATCTGAAAACAAAATAATTCAGGTATAGGTATATAGTAATTACGTTAGACAGAATAGACTAGTAGTTACTAGTTCTTTTTCTTTCGACGTGTCCAAAATTCGCAATTGGTCAAACAAGTTTCGTGTGCAAAAGTACAAATTGTTAGTTAGGTACAAATAGTAGATATGGTGATTAGGCTTGCTACATTCGGGCCGGCATTATTCATATTAGGCATATGTTAATTACAGTTATAAAAAATAAAAAAACTTACTGCGACGTATGTGAACATGATGGCGAGCTGATGAAGAACTTTAGTCCTACTATAGCCAATAGGTCCCGACCTCCGCTTATATACCGCGCATTTGTCAATCGACATTATCCTTCCTTTTCACGCTCGTTGGTTATTCGATTACACCGTCGAAAATTTTCATAAATTGCCTGAAATTAGTCTTATTAAAATGCGTTAGTTTCATCAGAATCCTGTTTGTTCAGCTGACATTCACTAAGTGATGTAGCAAGTTTTGCATTTTGATCCTTCGTAGTGCAATGGGCAAGAATGTAGTACATTGTCTCCTTACGCAGTTTCTCCTTAGAATAGCTTGGTAAATACAATTTATTTTCCGTTGCATATCTATATTTTAGTAGCACTACTTCCCTTCTCCTTGATACTTGCAGAAAAACAATGAAAACGTGCGTAAATTGAACCTCAAAGCAACGTACACGTAGAGACGTAAGACTTCTGTATGAAAAAAGTCTTTTTGCTTAGCGCCTACATATAAAAAAGCCACTTGTAAGTACTTAGCAAAAGACAGATTTTTCCTATCCGGGGGAATTATCCAGTCATAACCATTACTTGAGTTTGTCATATACGAGTATGTCAGTAATACGAAAATTCGATATATACCTACCCAAACTCAAATCACGGTCGGCTGATAGGTTTTGTATCATGTATTGATGTAGCTGCAAAAATTTATGCACACGGAATAAATATCCTATAATATGTTTAAAGACGGAAATAATTAATAACAAGTTACACAGTGATCAAACTAAATACATATATTAATTGAGGAGGAAGTCCGCTGTAAACGTTTAAACATATATTCATAAGTCAGCCAATTAGGTAAATCATTTGGAAACGATTGTGCCATGATAACGCCTAATTAGGATACGCATCGGTACTATCGTAATTCTTAGACGCTAAAAAACATACGTCGGTAATTGCAACTTGTTTTTTTTTTCATGTGTGAGTGTCCAGCGCTGTGTGTGTTCGATTTTTCAAGTTGCCAAAATTATACTGGCATAGCCTAAAGACATACATAGATGACAGCCGGGCGTAACGTTCCGAAGCACGGAGGGGCTTGGGGTTATTTTATGCTACTTGTCTCCATCCAAGGAAAGTGCTAGTAATACTTATTCCCCCACTGGGCCACCGAACTCCCCGTTGCAACTTATTCGTGCCATGATAACTACTTGTGGGCTTCTCCCACTTATTTATTGATCTAGTATAGGTACATACTCTTTACTATCAAAACTCCTTATTTTCTACTACTAAGCGATGGTTTTTGTCAGTTGCGCGCGCATACATTTTCTATATTACCCAACTGACAAAGACCATCTTTCAAGTGTGGTTTTTTTCTGCTGTCATGGTTGCATAAATATATTTACTTTAGTAAATTTCTTATTTTATGTAATTTTACGTTGTTGCTCAGATTTTGTATATTCTAAGTTGCACTTCTATCATTTCTGTCAACTTTCTTTCTTATTCTTTGCGCCGCTCGTGCACCTTCTGTTTTCTTTCTATCTTGTGTACCTAATCTACTATATAATAAATAACAATCTAAATTTATCATTTATTTTCTTGCGTACATATTTCCCTGTCTGGGACGCTCCGCCCAGGAGCATCCCAGGCTCCATATACTAATAAGGATTACACAACAACAAATGTATACGGCAGTTGCAACGTTGTTTGTTTTTCGTGTGTTTGAGTGTCCAGCGCTCGGCTGTTGTCAGATTTTCAAGATAAGCCTAAACGCTTCTGACTGCGTCTGACATAGCTTAACGACAGCCGGGGGTCTGTTATTTTTACAAGCTTTTATTTAACTTGCAATATATGTTTGTTCGGGTGGAATCTTTGAACTCAATTTTCAACGAGTTATCCTCAACCGATTTAGCTGAAATTTTGTATATTTGTGTAAGTCGGATGACAATACAATATTATGAAGTCAATGAGCTGTTCTGATGATGGAGCCGGAAGATATTCGACGGAACTCAGTTATAAAACAACATAACCTCATCGAGTAGGTCTCGTTTGATTTGTCGTGACGAGTACTTTATGGCAGACGAAGCTTAGGGTCTGATCACGCAGACGGATGGTGGTCGATAGAACTCAGTTATAAAACGATCCAACACAATCGAGTTTGGGCTTATTTCATTTGTCTTGATAAGTACTTTGGCCACACAATAAAAGCTTGTACAAAAAATGTAATTGTTTCAAAAAACTTATTGTATGGCAGTCACTTTTTACTTCTGCTACTTACGTCGTAATCTTCATTGCTGAGGGTCTAGAATTATGAATGATAAGGATGATGATCCGTCATTCGTCCTATGCTAGTACACTATCGCTAAATTAGGTCTATAGTGTCGAGGAAGACTGGTTGGATCAAGGCATGGGACTGCGTGCTCTGAATTTCTTTCGTTCCACTTTGCCTGTAAACAGGAGTTTCTCCCGATTCTTTCCACGTTTCCTGGAAATGGGTATACCTGAAGCACTCAAGTACTTATTAGTCTGCTTAGAAATATGAAGAGTCCGCTCTTTATTCCAAGTGTGACTATGGGGTCACTAATCCATGGAATATGTTTTGTCATTTCCCAACTGCCTGACTTCTTTGGAGGGAAAAAGCGAGGGAAGAAGAGGCAAAGGAAGACCTAGAGATAGTTTTATAAAACAACTAAAGAATCAGATTAATGTTTCAACATACAAGGATATTAAGGAGTTGACTTTAGACAGAGAGAGATGGAAGGCATTGGTTGCTCCACAGACAAGAGCATAGCTCTTTAATAATAAGAAGAAGAGATCATCATCATTATCATTTCAGCCGAATAACCTCCACTGCTACACATAGCCCTTTCCCAAAGATTTGCAAAACGACTGATAAAAGTATTCAAGAGCGGTTGCATCCAGCGCTTTCCGGCGACCTTAGTCAGGTCGTCAGATCACTTTGTGGGTGGGTGTCCTACAGTATCACATCTCGAAATAATTGATATAGATGCCCAGTCTCAGTTCCATATAAACTCATTAGCTCAGCTCTTGTCGGTGTCATTTTATGGAAAGAGACATTGGTATACACAATGACTATTTTCAGAGATTGGCTATTTCCTTCTGCATTTAGCTAGTAAACTAAGTAGTGTGCAGTTTTGAGATTAATTTCCGTACCTAAGCAGGTGGTGGCAGTTAAAATTTTCGTATCTACACGAGCACAAACTCAGAGGTGCAATTCGCGCCTAGTGAGGATCGAACTTTTGTCTCACAGATGCAAAGCCAGTGCTTAAGGGTTGGGCTACATGACCAGGGCCCTATTGGAAAGTAAAAAAAGCGAATTTAATTTAACATTTTTTATATTATACACGCTGACTTTTCATTGGTTTTGGAAAAAAAAATGTCGTATGGTAAATAATTTCCTCTATCCATATACGTAATCCAAATTTCTGTATGTCATAAGATGAAAAAGTTGCGTAAATGATTTTCGATCGAGACCACGTAGTTATACGCCGGCCGCCTACTGCTTAAATGTCGATGACCCCGGCCGGCCGGCGGGCGGTGTATGGCGGCGGTACTACTAATTAACCTCACAATTTTACTTTCGAGTTTGCAGTCAACATTTTTTGTTTCAGTATTTTTATTTTGACCAGCTAATTAGGTCTTACTAACGATGCCTATAAAGTGGCCTTCGGCTTCAGAACCAGTAAAAAATCACCGTGTATATACGTATATACGATATTTTTTTCTATGCACATAATTGTCAAATTATTTAGTCGTTCTTGTAATTTGTCAATTATGTCCCTGGGCACGGGCCCCGTGTGCGTTGGTGAAGACGGTGTTGGCTACATCTGGCAGCACGGAACAGCACTTTCCTGTGCTGCTTCTGTCGCTCAGAACCGTCATTTGCTTGAGCTAGAGAGAAAGCGACGGAACGCATCAGCATAACCGGTTCCGTAACGTACCTTCGCTCTCTCTCGCTCTAGCAAAAGACGGTTCTGAGCGACAGAAAAGGATAGCAGCTTACAACAGTTCCGTTCCCTGCTGACAGATATATCCCAACTAAAACCGTTTGTCCACCACCCTTTCTTGATTACTTAATTGTGCCGTGATAACACCTAAGTAGTTAGGCAACGGTACGATCGCAATTAGACGCTAAAACGTATACGGCAGTTGCAACTAATTCGGCCGCACTCGGCCGCCTCATTACCCCTTTTCACTGAAACACTCTTTCCACTCAGACTTACACAAATTCACATTTGCAATCAGAGCCCGGAGAAAAGTTCCTCCCGCTTACCCCCTTCACTCCCGCGCCGTGCCGCCTTTAATTAACAGAAAGTGGTTCATTAGAGCTTATTCATTAAAGCAAGGAGTAATTAGCGAACTCTAATGAATGCTGTAATAATGTAAGAGCGGCCGGCGGACCGCGGCCCGACTTCTACATTAATCTAGAACTGGGAATAATTTAGTAATGGCGTTAATTTATTACGGAGCTGATTGCGGGAGTTAAGCGGATAGTGCAGGGTGATGTTGTGGAATGCGAGGGCGAGGTCTATGATTACCTGCATTACGATACAACGAAGTTCTACTTCTCCTTACCGAGAGAAAGTGTTTTCATTCTGGACGAACTTTTTACTTATATAGTACTTATATCTACTTGCATGTGGTCTGCCAGTATTCAGGGAACTCACTCTGAGCTGAGTGTAGGTAGATAAGTGTAATAAAGTTTAAACATTTGCCGAAGTAATTTCCAGCCTCTTCATTGACTTGGTTACTTTATATTACCTAAAGGTACTATACCCAACTGCCTCCGTGGTGTAGTGGTTAGAGCGTTCGGCTCATACCCGGAGGTCGCGGGTTCGTTTCCGGCGGGGGCAACGACTTTGTGTTGTTGTCCTAGTTTGGTTAGGACATAGTAGGCTGATCACCTGATTGTCTGATAAGTAAGATGATCCGTGCTTCGGAGGGCACGTTAAGCCGTCGGTCCCGGTCACTGTCTTTGACTTTGGTCGTTACCTAAAACCATGTCAGAGGCCTTTAAGGCGATTTAAAAACTCTGACAGTAGTGTTAGTCACTAACACACACGATAAGAAGAAGAAGACTATACCCAAGCCCACATCCTTTCTTACATTTTAAATTCTTGATGAGAGAAATCGTCGTTGATCCGACACAGACATCTATTTAAAAGTACTTATTAATTTCATCAGGGTACTTAAGTAATTCCTGCCATTCCTCCAAATTTCGGTTTTATCTCAATAAGATTACATGTATAGAACCTTCTTTAGTTCCTACTACACATTACTGCAAACTTGGAGGGTAGGGCCAGCTGTGAAGTTGGTACTACAGACGAGTTTGGGAGGTTAGGTGATCATAACGTACCAGATTGTAAGTATAATGAACATGTAGAACATCCACCTGTTTTAATTTCATAAATAATTAATTGGATTGCTAATAAATCAACCGTAGCTCCGCACTAAATGTTCTATTCCACTAGACTAGCCTAACAAGTTTTTTTTTACAATATTTCACACTATCTGATGCCCGCGACTTCACTCACGTGGACTTTATGACTCCGGCGTATAAATATGCTTATCAGGCTGATCAACTTTTGCTAAGGCGTCATTTTTATATTTCTTATAGTTTAGCTGGACCATTACGGTACTGCATCAGGTGTTCCATTTTCCAAAATCGATTATAGCCTATATGTTGCGCAGGCTTAATAGCATATAACATATAACATAAAAAGTGTTATTCGGATCCGTCCAGTATTTCCTGCGATTAGCGTGTACAACAGACAGTAATTTTTTAAAATTCTCTTACTCTATTACTAGGTCTCCATCGTGGTCACCATGCTGGTCCGCCACCCAGAGGTCCCGGGTTCGATCCCTGGTCAGGTCAAGTTGGAAAATGGCCTTTTTCAAATTGTCCTGGGTTTTTGATGTTTATCTATATATGTATTTGTTATGAAATATAGTATCGTTGAGTTCCCATAACACAAGTCTCGAACTTACTTTGGGGCTAGCTCAATCAGTGTAATTTGTCCCTGTATATTTATTTATTTATTATTTACCTGGTCTGAAATCAGGGTATAAAAATAATTTAGTTACCTACTTTTTATACCCCGGTTTTAGTCATGAAATACTAATATTGACATAGGAAGTTTTGTACCTTTACTTTCCCTTCCCGTCAAATGGAGCAAGTTAACGATATCGCATCATAATGTGTATGCTCTCGTGGCGGAGTGTTTTCGTTATGGTAATCATGTCTACACAGACGAACTCAGTACGCAAATAAATTCCATATCATAGGTATTCAAATGATTTGGAAGTCTAACCACAGAATTAATAATAGTATTACATATTGGTCTAACGTCAATTGATAATTGAATAGTTAAATGTTTACTGTGTCTAGGGCTTTTCTTGGTCATATACAAGCTCATGTTAACTACTATTGTTATTTGAGGTTGAAGAATTGCAGGTTTGACTTAAATGTGAGCACATTTAAGTCAAACCTGCAATTCTTAGATATATCAATGACGTATCGACGTAGAAAAAAAGTTCTATTTACTGTGACGTGATGCTTGACGTGAAGCTTGACGTGAAGCTAAAATATTTCAGGGCTTCGGGCAGAAAACACGATTTTACAAAAATAAAAATAAATAAATATATATCATAGACCTTTGGAAGTACCTATAATAAGTATACTAGTATTATATATAAGCATACTTCTACCTTTTAGGTAAAATTTATAAAATAAAAAAATACGAAGCTCTTTTTATAAATCCTTGTTGGCATGTTGAGCATTAAAATACAGTTATTTCTTTATTAAATAACTAAAGAATAAAGTAAAAAGAGATTTCATATGCTCACAAAACTCAAATAACTCAATACAGCCGCATAAGGGACCTTCATTAGTATTCCTTAAAATGGGAGGTTGTTAGTAGAGAATTTTCTGATAGCACCGCGGGCATTTGAATATGGCTCGCTGGACAACGATACGTAGATATTTGTTATATGCTAACATCTGACATTATTAAAATGTATCCACAAACCCAACAAGTTTTTGCGAGAAACGAAAAATGTTAATGTCAAATTCTGGGGATTAGGCTCTGTAATAATTTTTTCAAAGAAATATTTGTTCCAATATTTTCCTTTATTGATTTGCGTTCTACAGAGTTTTCAGGTATGGAAATGTTAGCCTGCTAGTCGCACTCATTTTTATTAGATTTCCGTAGATCGTAGAAGCCGATCGAGGGACTGGGCGAAAGTGCTAATCATTTTAATGGCCGATTCGGACAAGCAAGCGAACCATCACTATTTTGACTCCTTTTTTCACCCTCTTGCCCACCATCACGCTTAAAGTGGCCTTTGAGTCTTGCGGCCTTGGGCTCTGCTTAGAGCCGCAAGATCCAAAGTGCCCGTCCCGTTAGGGATAAAGACGTGATAGCATGTATGTATGCTCTCACAAGTCTATCTGTACGTATTTGTATGTTTCTTTTCTTAAGAAGTGACTGATCGTTTTGCTTTTATATATTTTTTTTGTAGAGCAGGTATTGAAGAATAATTCTACAGAACCATTTTCAGTAGAAATATGAACGTATGCGGAACTTATACCGGTTGTAAACTGGACATGACCGTCGTGAAGAGACCCTCTGCGACTTAACGAACGCTGCGGGTCCGGCTCGTACAACACAGCTTCGTTGATAACCGACGCTAATGAGGGTTTGTTTCATGCAAATGTCACATTGATTTCACTAGTTTCTTTTAACAATGAGGTCAATACGGTATTTTAATCATTATTTTTATTATTCATATCAATAAGTAACATGATCCGAAACTGAAATAATTTTTTTTAAATCTGCTCAATCTCAACTAATATTATCGAAACTGAGTTTGTATATTTGTTTCTTTGTTAATTCTTGACGCTTATAAATGCGTAAGTTTATATATAAATTCTTCACGCTTTAACCACTTAACCTATTGAAATTAAATTTTGTATGGGTACAGTTTGAGATTCAGGGAAGAACATAGGATAGTTTTTATCCCGAAATTCCCACGGGGAGAAGAGCCCACGGGCTCAGCTAGTAAGTTATAAACTTTTAAAATCTAATGGTAAGGGAAACTTTTACGTAACAGGAAAAGAATGTAAGAACGGGAGGTCACGAAAAATTTGGCAACGATAAGGTAAATGGCTGATTCTGATTTTACATAATGAAGAGCACCTCTCTGATGCTAAATATGTTGATCTGCCTGGTGAAGTGGTTGCGTTACTTAAATATGGCGCCTGAAAAGTTGGTTAGCGTGACCAGGGGCGTAGCTACCGCCGTATCTGCCGTATCAATTATACGGGGCCCCTGGCCTACGGGGGCCCCCAAGGTGCGTAAGCAAAAATTAATAAAAACTTCCCAAATTTTTTAAATTTCAGAAATGAGAAAAGTAAAAAAATAGCAATTTCTTTTTTCCCGAGTAAAACCTAAAAACATGCCTGAATTCTGAGATTCAAAAAATTCATTCCATTAAGGAGCTCATTGAATTATTACTGATAAAATTCAGTAGTCTTGCATCCAGTTTTCCGGAGGTAATAACAGCATGCTTTTTATTTTTGACCCTTCCAGTTACAACCGCAACTGCTAAAAGAAATTAAAACTGATAAAAAATTATTTAAGAAGTTCTATGGGACAGGAACGCCTGTCAGACCTGTCACTATTGTCCATAGAGGCAGAAACTTTAGAAAAACTAAAGTCATCATCAGCTATGAATGATTTAATTAATCAGTTTGCCGAAAAAAGGGCAAGGAGAGTTAATATTTAATTTGAATTGTTTTTAAAAATGTGACAGATAGATAATTATGATAAATAAATATTTATTTTAATTTTATTCAAACTTTTTTTTCTTTTTTGAGAAATCTTTACCCTTCCTAAGGGCCCCCAAATAAATTTTTATACGGGGCCCCGCCAAGGTACGCTACGCTTCTGAGCGTGACCAATAAATGATAAGGTAATGAAAAGTAACGACCAACATATTTGGCATCAGAGAGATGCTCTTCATTCTGTGAAACTAGAGTCAGCCATTTACCTTATCATTTTTTTTTGGTCACGATAATCAACTTTTCAGGCGCCATATCTTAGTAACGCAACCACTTCACCAGGCAGACCAACATATTTAGCATCAGAGAGGTGCTTTTTAGGGTTCCGTAGTAAACAAGGAACCCTTATAGTTTCGCCTTGTCATGCCATGTCTGTCTGTCTGTCTGAGTGTCCGTCCGCGGTACTACTAAGAAACTATAAGTACTAGAAAGCTATAATTTCGCATGGATATGTATATCAATCATAGCAAAAAAGTTGTAAAATAAAATATGGAAAAAAAATTTTTTTAGGGTAGCTGCCATACAAGTAAAGAGGAAGTCAATATTTTTTTTCTCTACAAACATATTGTGTGGGGTATGGTTGAATAGGTTTTTCAAAAATATTGTGGGCTTGGAAACACCATTTTTGGATTTAGGGATCCGTGTCTGAAATATTTAGGTTTCAAGTTAATTTTTTTTGTTAAGGTCACGTGTCCCCCCCATCTATCTGCTAAACGGTTATATATGGACACGTGAAAAAAATCACAGCTACAGTATATATAATGTGGTTTAAAGGAAAACTATCAGAGCTAAGTAGGGTTAAGGCCATACCCAAATTTTCCGGGGTCCAGTGGCGCCGCCATTTGAAATAAATCATTTAAAAGGAAACGGAGATATCATTCAAAATTGTGTCTTGGTCAAGCCCTAGATAACCTTTAAAACTATTTTATGAACTACTGTTTATAATTTAAAGTGCGAAGGTGAAGCTTTTCTACGCACATTAGCTAAAAGTGGCCGTTTTTCGCAAATGTGCGTAGAAAAGCTTCACGTTCTCACTTTAAACTACAAAAAGTAGTTTAAAAAATACTTTGAATGAGTATCTAGAACTTGACCAAGACACAATTTTAAATGATATCTCCGTTTCCTTTTAAATGATTTATTTTAAATGGCGGCGCCACTGGACCCCGGAAAATTTGGGTATGGCCTTAACAAATTAAAAAGTTATAGGTGATCAACTTATAAAATGTACTCGAAAAGAAAACTTTCATACAAATTCAATACTTAGCCGTTTTAGACTGCAAGTTGGCATTTACAACTACGGAACCCTATACTGCGCGTGGCCCGACACGCACTTGGCCAATTATTATTCTATAAAACCACAGTCAGTCATTTACCTTATCGTTACCAAAATGGTCGTGACCTCCTAATTTAATGCACGTACAGCGCTCTTGACGTCACTACTCACTACTATTAGGTCTCTCGCGTAAAAAAGAGATGTCCCCGCCACGCTCCTCTCTTATATTTGAAATGCGTATTACTAGTTTATTAATTCATTAAATTTCTTATTATTCAACGAAATATTTGTTTTCAGGGGTATTTCTTATTTCATATAGAATATTAACCAAAATAATATACAGTAAAATAGCCTATTCTGTGATCCTTTCGTAAGATTTTCTTATATTCCGCTCAAACACGGAACCTTTTTTATTTAAGAGTATATAATATTTTACTTTAAATTTTTCAATGAGACCTCTCCAACCCGTCTGGCCATATTGGAGAGTGTAGGCCAAATCCTCTGGCTGCTTTTGCCAGGTATGGCTCTGGCAGTACAAAGAGAGTCGTGCCCCTGCAGTGGAGACTAAAAAGATCTGACGATGATGATGATGATGAATATTTTACTTTTAAGAGATCTATGTCACTTGTTACGTCTATTACAAATCGTACTTTTTCAAACAGTACAGTTCTTTCAAAAACATTTCGTTGATAGACTCAATTGGCTGACTTTCTTTTACGATGCTTAGGCGGCACACCGCAAATGACTAACTCCCAGGTCATAGCCAAGAGAGGCGCGGATTGCGGCGCCGCGTGAGGCGCGGCAAGCAGTGAGCGGCGAAAAACCAATGGTAGACAACATCTCCACGGAAAAAGTTCCTGTGTAAGCCACATTAGGCCGCGTAGCCCCCTGTGCCGCGACTGGTTTCAGCCATTATCAGCGTGAATATTGCAGGCCTGCAGGCGGCTCTATTGATTAGTCACCAGCCTACGGTGCCTATCATTCATTCAACGCCGTGTCCACGCGTCCGTCACGGCCTCCACAATTTTTCGACGGTTCTCGCCATTTTGCGACGGTATTTGCAATTTTTTCGCCGGCTTTCGTTAAAGGCCCGCTACATATTTGATGGTACGTCTGTCAGGAAGGAAGAACGACTGCGTAATTGGTCCAGCCGCTGGATAAATTCTAACAAAAACCGCTCGAATTCGTCACCGGACGCGCGTTAATGAGCTCTATTGAAAATCATACAAATATTCTGATGAGTCGCTCGTATTTCCTTCGAAGATAAATTTGACACATTTACGAGTAGATCGTACAATCCCGTATGACGTACATCATTAAAATTATTACCCAAGAAAAGAAATTGTGATAAATGCATTAGTATTTAATTAAGCGCTAAGCATCTAATCCGATCCTTAATCTCTTCGACGAGAAACAAAGATAAATTATTTTCTAGCTAATTCTTAATTCAGCCGATCTTACAAGAAATAAATCTTTCAGCATTTTATCTTGATCTCCATCTCTAGCCTAATTAAATGAAATCGAAATATTTTTGAATAATAATTAACCGTCTTGTCTGCCTGGTTTGTCGTGCGAGCTCCAAAAAAACTGATCAAGTGTGAGTCCTCTCGGGCTGAGGGTTCCGATCCAAGGAGTTATATGGAATGAATATTTTTCTAATGAAAAGATTAATTCGACTTTTCTACGATAAATAAAGAAATAATATACATATAGGGACAAATTACACTGATAGAGGTAGTCCCTAAGTACTTTCACTATGGGGTACTATCACGCGTCATATTTGAGGACATTATAAATCATGATTTGACGTAACGTCAAAAATATAAAAGCAAAAAAAATACATATTAGTTACAAACAAAATTTGATCAAATTAGTGTGCAAAGTCTCTTAATGTTTGGAAACAGCGCGCTTGCTACTCGGCTTGTTGTCAACCGCTTTCATCGCGCGTAGCGTGAGTGTCCATACTTCTTGTTTTTATTGATATATATTTGGGACGAGAATTGATAACTGAGTGCCCCCTTTCAATATGCAAGGTGATTTACCAGTCAGCCTGTATAGATAAACATACAAGTCTTAGGACAATTTAAAGAAGGCCATTTTCCAACTAGCCCTGGGCTGGGGTTCGAACCTAGCACCTCCGAACGGCGGACTAGCAGATAAGTGCATTCCTTTCGAATACTACTTTGGATGTCTATATTTTCACTTATTATAATATAGGTGTACTCAATAGGTACAAGAAGAGAAAAGAAAAGAAAAGCAAAAATGATTTTACCTTCTGTCATCATTATCATCATTATCATTTACCTTCTGTAATATAACTGGTATAATCTCGAATCTCGACGTATTCTTGACACAAAATTTCCAATTTTTGTTTTTGCTAGCTGAACCCTAAAAAAGGCTTCGAAAGGCTTGTTTACATAATCGTACAATTTGCAATGTTAAACAGCGTCGGCCAGATGTTTTCTTGCTTTTTAATCCAACAAAATGTACATAATTGTATTTTTGTGTAAAACAATGGTTAACTCTTCCGATTTGGATTTCATCATAAATTATAATAAAATTAATGTTGCTGATTTATAAATAGCTAAAATTAACTAACTTCGTCAGATCAATGTTTTTGATTATTGAGCAATTTATACTTTTTTAAATATTTTAATATTTTTTCATTTCCCTCAGTTACAGGATTTGTAGCTTTTAGAAAATATCCCTATTTTTTTTAAGACACACAATCTAATTTTGTCTTGATGGATATAAGAAAATAAGAGTATAAATAAATATTAGTTAATGAGATACTGTACTTTCTTTGTTATACGCGTTGTGTATGCTTGCTCACAAGTTCCTCGTAGCTCTCGTAGACCCTCGTAGCAGTTGTAGAGTGTTAGATTTTTTTCAATAAACACATTTCATTCAAATATATTTGCCAGGCAAATAAAAGAAACTCTGACTTTTTTATCCCCAACAATTTTTGAACGGATAAACCGAGTTTCTTCAAGCATAGCTAAGAAACACCGCAGTTTTTGTCGAGGGCTAAAAATACCAAAAATTTGTAATTTTTTTTATTTCGTGCTGGTCTGGGTGTAATCAGAAACATAGAATGTAAACCACATTTTTAATTCTATGCTTATTTTTCCGCGCAAACTGTAAAGTTAGATCGAGGCGAAGGAATGGGTAGGCATCTAAATCATATCAATAGTCGATGCGGCTAGCAACTCTCATAGCTATTTTTAATCCCTTTTTAAATCTAAACGTGGCCTTTGAGTTTTACGGCTCTGGGCTCTGTCGTCCCGTTGAAAATAAAGACGTGATAGTGTGTGAGTAAATAATAACTTTTATATTTAAAATGTGTGTGCGTAAATTGTGTGTAAGTTGATATGACAGTTCTTTTATAGTCTACAAAACAACATAGCTAAACATACAACTGGGAACTGAGATAAGAGATTACGAGTGTTTTATTATCTTTTGTATTTAGCTAATAGCACATTATAATAATTTAATAATGAAAGAACCTAATTTAAAAGCTTCCTCACAAGTAAATATTCCTCGTAGCGCTCGTAGTCCCTCGTAGCACTGAGTGTAGACTTTTGTTTTTATCGTATCATACGAAAAAGTCATACTCGTGTGCTAATAAAGGGTAGGTATATTTTACGATAGCCTTGGTGGTTTTTGAAAACACTTTACCTATAGCGATGTTTAAAACCATAGACCTAGATTTTTTTACTGAAAACCGATGCTTCAGTGACACTTTATTACATTAGTATTTTCCCTATCACTTTTTCTTTTTTACCAGACCATAAAGTAAGAGAAACCACCTCAAATTACATACTAGGAGTGGATTTTGCGTATCACTTTTTTATTGAAGCATGAGTTTAGAGAGGTATCTACTGCTTATGTTAAGCCTGTTTTACACATTGACAAGTGACGAGTTATAATTAGTGACAAGTGAGCGTGTGAACATACAGTGACAAGTGCATAGATACTCACTTGTGTCACTTGTCACTTGTGACTTATGTGTTGCTAATGTGTAAACCAGGCCTTATTCGTGAAATTTCTCAGGACAAGGAAACATTTCAATGAAACGATGTTATAATTTACAAAATTTTATTTTCTTCTTCTTTCGGCTCTCTTATGCTAGATGTATGTTCTTTCTTTGTTGACTGGTAACACCACAACTGTCGTTTCTCTTCAAGGGATATTACATTACCATATATCTGGGATCATAGATCTTTATAGCGATGTTTTCTATAAGAAAACCGATTACACCACATTGCACCCGCTTGTTGTGGGCTAACTCGCACCGTGGGTAAACAACATTTATGAAACGTGGTATAAACACACCGCCCTTTAGGCAGGCAGATATTTGATAAAGTAATACTGCCCTAACAAACTGCCCCACTTCATTAAATCTTCAGCTATTTCCGTCATCAGAAGTGGGATCAGTTTCATAAATTAAACAATGATGGCAAGATTCTAAACGCTAACATTAAATGTATGTCGATGTGACCTTTAATTTCAAATAGCCTTAATTACAATGTTTGAAGCTCTGGATTCTATATATCCTATTAGTTATTCTTCTAATAAATATCTTGCAGCAATTTCACTCGTTTTTTCTGAAATTATGATTAAACTTATCCTGGGCTTATCATGACCCATTAGAAAGAAAACTTAAATATATTTTTGCCATGACTCATGTGCAATATACAATAGATGTATCATAATATAATAATTTTACTCATTGAGGGTTTTAGCATGACATGGATTTCGATATTTTCAGTTACCATATCTAATTCACATGAATCGCTCTTATAAAACGCTATTTAAGTCGCATAAAATCCGCATGACACTAAAAGACCCTTAATAGAAACTATATCTTTGAATAATATTACTTTTTTATTCGATACATACAATACACATATTATGTAAACAAATCACATGAATAGACAAATAAATACTCCTGATTATTCTAAATCTTTAGTACATAAGTGAGCAGTTACAAAGAATGACTGGAAATTACTTGAAGACACATCGATCATACTCTAGTTAAATAAATTTTATGGTATATGACATATGGAATAGTTAGGTATGTAATATACAGTACGGTTGACACATTGTAAGTACATTTATACACATTAGGAATGTTAGCGTTTGAGATAACTTACATACTTTAACTGTATACATTTAAAATTGATTTAAATTGATGGTAAAACATAGACAATATATACACAGACCTTTAGCATAATGATTTTGAAAGATAAAGTTGGCATCGATTTTATTGCTAATAAGTTTTTCATCGATTTAGGTACAAGATGTGTCTACTTACGACTAAGATGTTACGCTAGTATGTACAGTTAAATGAATAATATAACGGGCCAACTAAAATAGCTCGTCGTTTATATACGAAATAACAAATTTATTCGAGAAATTTATTTACACAGCAAGATTGCAAATCACAGAGATGAGTGCAAGAAACACAGTTGATGTCACAAACGAGTAATACTTATCAAAAGGTACGATCATTGGCAAGAATCGACACGCGACACAAATCAATGCTTTATTGCAAATATCAGAGTTTAATAAGAAATTCATCTAAATTATTCAACTAGGAAAGCAACTAACAACCAAACATCTCGTTGCCCAAACAGGTATTCGATGAATTTTTAAATAAAACAATTTTAATTTAACAAAGACTTATCATCATTTTCACCTCGAGTCGGCGAAGTACGTGTAAAGATATGTCATTGAGATTTTCTCATGTGTTCGTTTCATTATCACGATAAATAGCAACAACACCTTTGTGTTTGACACACCTCATTCTGTTCAACCCTTAAGTACCAGTAATTAATGGAAATTTACATATAGCGAGTAAAGTTTTACATAAATTTTCACAACCGAAATTAAATATGTAGGTTCTAACTTATAACATAACAGTTCACTGACTCCACGATATTACTGACCGCTGGTAGTAATATATTGTTTATATAGTTCAGTAGTCTGTGGCACTACGGCACAACACTTCACTCTGTTTCATCACGGGGCGGAGACGGCAGCTGTGGTTTGAGGGCGGCCGTGGTGAGGTCGAGTGCCGGTTCCTGCGAGAGGCTCGGCAGCAGCCCCATGGCGCTCATCGGAGGCCGCAAGTACTGCGGGCCCATCGGCATGCTGGGCTCCATCTCCGACGACGAGCACGTGGGCATCGTGGGCGGCGTCCAGCAAGCAGCACCCGAATACTCTGGCTTCATCGCCGCCGCGCTCAGGTACGAACATGCCATCATCTGTCAACAAACAAATCATACATTAGCTAAAGAATACAACCAAGAAGCTAACAATTACGCATATTTTACGTGTTATCTCCGTGAGAGTATATTGGGGTAAAATATAGCTTACATAAATAATGAAATATGTAGTATTATGAGATGAGAGGCCTAAAGAATTCGCGGGTGATGCGGAGGGAGGCTGTTTCTCTAATCACGCTAATGGCCAATGCGCAGCCCCTCCCAGCTCCAAGGAGGCTTTCAGGCTAATATAAGTGGGCGCAGGAGCAGAGCAGTTCAGTGCTAAATCGTATCACATGTCCGCCACGCCGCCGCTTCGTTTTCATACATTTCACTAGCAACTTTCCTGGATAACTCAGTTCCTCATAACTTGAGGGAACATAGACCAACAATATCATAGAAGATAGGAAAAATTACTAACTTTTATTCTAACTAGTCGCTACTTTTTTAATTGTCATTTACCTGTATAGTTCTTCTTTATCTAACTTACTAGTTACATTCTCCCCAAACTCAAAGAAGCCTAGAGATTTATCCGAATCTACAAAGCTACACAACCATAGAAGATTGTTTTTCTCCAAATTAGTTCTGTCAGTCAGTCGGTCCGTGGCAAATTACCAGTAGTGTTTAGATAAATCTCACGTTCTCCAATAAATCTTGAAGGAATTGCAGCCAAAGCGTTTAGCCGTTATATATCATGGCTCGCTGCAGGCCGCGGGTTGCGTCCATTTTTCACATATCGCCTTTTAAATTGATTGTATGGCCAGTATCGAGGGTTACTATTTGGGAACCTCCTATAATTACTTTTAGAATTAATCAAGTTAAGCTCGAGATAAATTTTTATAACATCAGCTTTGATTTGGTACTAAATCACAGTACCTATTATCGAGAAATTCGTACCTACTGAATGTAGAATTGATTTGCGTGGTACTTGTTATATTGCCGAATAGCTACATAGTTAATGCGGCGAACAAAAGCCTCCACACAATTGGCATAGTTCGCGTAACAGCTGCTCGCGTACACGGAGTGTTCTAACAATGATATTGTAACTTTAATATTTATTGCACTTGATCAACTCGGGCCCTGCGTCGTACGACGTTTGCGCTACGAGTATTTGTATGTAAGTTAAATTAAAAACACGACATTTCATGCAAAAATTGAGAGGTACCATCTACGTCTAGCCCCCAACAAGCAGAACTTAATTAACCGACGCCATTGTGCGCCAGTAAACCCTTATAAACGCTTTGGTTAATATGTTTAAGCGGCGGTATTGCTTTAGGAAACCTAAACTCTCCTATGAGAATAAACAGGGCAGGCGGGTGTCCGGGGACGTGGTGCTCGCTCGAGTCCAGGCGCTCCAATGAATTAGTGGTGTTGTGTTGTGACCGCCACCCACGCGCAGCGCCCGCCGGGGCATGTTGCGATTAAAATATAATTAGGAGCTCGGCAATTGTTTCGCCATCGAGCCAGGTGGCTCGGCTCAGGCGGCTAGGTAAATTAAATAGCCGTATAGGGTTTCCAATTACGCCGCTCGGCGGCCGCGGAAAACATGCTTATTGCCTAATAATAGAACCGGCGAACAATATGAGGATCTTGTATACTTGATTAATTATTTCACGCTGCGCGCCGACCCGTTAAGGTTAAAAATCGCACCGGAAGTAGTGTGTGGGCGCCGCGGGGGGTTGCAGGTGTACTGGTAGTGTATCGTATTAATTAGTATCGGAGAGACAGTGCGTAATAAATCACGCGCACCTAGCGCATACTTTAATGAATTCAAACGGGCCGCGATAATTGCGTGCCTAATTACGGCGGACGGAGCCGTCTAATTTATCACTGTCGCATTATGAATTAGGAATATCGTTAATTAAACATGCATAACGTTTGCGCGCTATTGTCGCCGCGGCTCGCGGATGAAACAATTGGATTCGGAACTATTACTGGCACTATTGAAACTTAACGAATACGTTGTTCTCCGCGTAACAATACCGCTTACAATTGTTATTAGAGCTGCTATAACTTTGAACTGAAGGCCCACAATATTGTGTTGTCAAAGCAATTACAAGATTTTCATGCTATAATTTGTGTTTTCATTACATGCTTCTTAAATTTGTTTTTCACATGATGCCAATTTTGAAATGCATTTGACATTTACATTCGTGAACTCTTAAAAGAAATTTTATGAACATAAACTTGCCACCTTCAACTAACCATAATTTGTAAATAAGTAAATTTTGACTTGAGTATCTTAAATCATAATGGTATCTGAATACAAGGAAGGCACAATTTGCAAAGGTCAGATATGCAGCAGAGGTCACCATGCTGACCCTGCGTCCGTGTAGCCTGTAATGACCGACACATGATACCCAGCCTGGGGTGTCCAAAATAATAGACCATCGAGGCCGCGTGAGCTGCAACCTCTTTGCATTACAAGATGCATAGAGGCCGATTATATGAAAGTAAAAACAAGATAACATAATAAGAATTTTGATTTATAATGATTTTATGTACCTATCTAGAACATTTATTTGATCCCTAATTATTGGGTATTTCGTATATATTTTAAAATATGTAAAAAATAAGATATATAGTACATAAAAAAAATTTAAAAACAAGTCCTTTTAAGTTTTATTTATAGCCAAAATAACAGTAATTGTTTCTGAATGTCTCGTAGGGAACCCATAAATGTTGAAGTCGTTTAGTTTTTGTAACACACTTTGTATCTATACAAAAAATTGCTATTAGTAAATTCCTAACATTAAACCTTAATTTAAGCGAAAAAGTTCCTCTTCATAAATCTTCTAAATTAAAACTTAGGAAACTTTCGCTTGTGAACTAAACAATGGCATCACTTGTGGGCGCACTACAAATTTGATTATTAAACGACGCGGCGGTCCAAGAAAGGGTTGTGTACACACGTCCATATAATATCGGAGCTGAATGGAAAGCGGCCCCGCGCTCACAATGGACATTCCATTAACTAGTAGAGCAAACACCCGCATCCGGACTAACTCAATACAGAACGATTTCTGGCGAGCGATACTCGCACATTCGCTTCAGTCGATCGGGAAAATGTAGACGCAGAACGTCGAATTGCAAAATGTTCCACCAAAAATTAGTCCAATTTTCGGGAATGACTGTACTGTACAACCATTTTCTAGCAGTTGTTTTATTATAAAATATTAGAAACACGTCTTGCGAATTGAGATATCGAATATAAGGGATGAATGAAAAGCGGCTCCGCGCTAACCACAGACGTTCCATTAACTAGTAGAGCAAAAACCGCCGCGTCCGGACAATACAGAACGAATTTCGATTCGATTAAGAAAATTCGTTTAAGCAGTACATTGAAATCGCAAGATGTGCAACATATGCGTATTGGGCGTATCGCAAAATGTCGAATATTTATTTATTTATAAAATTTTATTAATCCACACCTAACCATTGCATAAAATTTGCAGACTTAACGCTAAAATCTGTTAATGTTAAAGTGGTTAATATTGGATGTAAACAAAATGCGTCTTCATGGAGTAATAACTAGAATTGAAATGTCAAGCTGTCAAAGTTCCTAGACAAGAAAGGAAACATAAAACAACCGCTCAGATCATAGTCCCCGTATATTTATAAATCGGACATTACCCCAATCAAACATTTTAAGTCTTTAGACCTTCTGAGAAACAACCATTTAGCGCCTAAGCCATCGGGACACCCATTGGGTTGTAACAATACTAGGTGTTTATACTGGGCCGGCCGACGATCGGATAGACTTTCGCGAGACAATGCACGGCCCTAAATAATTTAATAGTTGTAGACGAGCGCGTCGAGACGTGGGCAAACAGCCGCTCGACATTTGGCGATATTGCGCTCTGCTGCAGACTATACGGGGGTTCTCCTTACGTATTCCTGTACCCATTGTCTGCAAGTCGTATGATGACTTGTGGTTTGCAGATTACATTGTGAAACGTTATGTCACGTTTTGGTCCAAGTATTTGTGATATTTTTTGTTGTACTCGTATGTAAGTATTTCATTAGACGTAAACAGATTTTTTTTATAATTTTACCCGATAAACTCATCAAATCATGTCCCACTAGAGTTGATCTAATATCATCACATATAATTCTATTCTTACTATTTGATATTAAAATATTGAATACAAAAATTTGACCCCATTCATCTAAACGTTACACAACAAAACAATTTACGTAATACGTGGTAAAGGCAGACGAGCAATAAGATATGGCATGGTAAGATATAAGAGTGATAGTGAGCGTTTGGCTCGGGCGGGCGGCCATAAATTAGGGCGGGCGAGGGCGGGCGATGTCGCGTGCGCCGCGGCCGTTTGTCGCGTCGCGTGCGCGCGCGCTCATTGCTTATTCATGCAGGCGCGGCACGCACGCCGCGTACCACGGTGGCCCGCGCCCGACCCGGACCGACTCTACTCTCGATGACCGGACATTAATCATCCTTCACGTCTCCGCCGATAAATGTTTATCTCCACGTCAGCATTCGTCTTTATTGCCCCGTGCCCGACTGATTGACGTCTCCATACTCGTACAACCTTATGTTTACTCGTGCACGCCAATTTCTTCGTAATTTTGGTTGACTTGTGACTGTAAGAACTATTTCGAGTGGCGCTATAATGCAATACTTAAAGAAGTTACTGTGCGTCAAAGGATTTTGCATAATTCTCGATAACGAGCGTTCGAGTCGCTCTCTTACTTCAAAGCTGCCGTTTCAGTTACAGTTTATTATTAATAAAATTTGGTCGGGTTGCCGGTGCGGTGCCGGGTTGGGGCGCGCGGGCAGCGGGGCCGGCCCGGCCGTAACGAGCGTGGACCGCGCTCGTTATCGGCGCCCGGCCGGCCAGCGCCGCGGAAAATTCGCCCGAAACTGACGCGCGTGAAAATTTAATGAACGGCCGGACGCTAGTTAACTAAAAGGTAAAGTGCACCCTCTTGACGTGTTCGGTAAATATTAATAGTGAGTGTGCTAGCGTGCGCCATTAAAAATGCACGAGTCCGCGGACACGGTGCCCGGCGTCGGCCCGCGTTCATTAGCCTCTTTACATGCGGTCCCTTCTCAAAATTAACTAGATCCGTCTTGATCCATTCTCTTGGTACTCAAATAAGGTCTTGATGTGCCATTTTTGCGACTCAAATAATCTTTCAATTGCCATTTGTTTCAATCTTAGTAAGTCGGAAGATAACTTCTGCTCGTAGTCTTTCATAAGACCGATGTAATCATGCTCGCAGTCCGTAGTTAGTAGAGACGTAGAGACTGGATGTTGACGAGCGCCGGTAGAGTCCTACCGTAGTGCTTCGCGGGAGAGTGGCCAGACATATACTTATTTCATCATCCAAAACATGAGTTCGCGGATGTTTTAATGTTTTATCTTAACGGAGTTCACGGTGACAGTTGCGGAGTAGCGCTTTGGTTGCCTAGTGGTCCCTGTGCATTTGGAAATTCGACAGGTGGGATCCGCTTGTGAAATTTGAAATGTGCACGTTGATTCTGCCGTTTTTCAGTTCTTTAGGCTTGCGTCGTCGGGGTCTCCAATCTTGGGGTGCATGTCCATCACGTCAGGGTTATACAGCGACCACTCAGGTACTAATGAAATCCATTGCATCTGGTTCGATCTATTACCATCTACAGGCCAAGAGGTGCGACGGGATAGTGGATAATTTATTTGATTATTGCAAAGTATTTATACCAAAACATTGTACAGTATTATATGGAATCTACACGTCACGCAGTGCTCAATTAAATTATTTGCTTATTAATCACACTAATATTACAAAGGCGTAAGTTTGTGAGTGTGTGTGTATGTTTATTAATTCTCACGTGCAAACCAATTTTGATAAAATTTGCTAAGCAGGAAGCTGACACCCTGGATTAATAAAAGGGTACTTTAGGCGCAGGTAACACCGCGGGGCGCAGCAATATATATCCTTGTGCGTTATGACAGTATTTTTCTAAGAGTACCCACTTGATGTACGCTTATAAAGATGCTGGCATACATTCCACACAATTCGCGTACGCGTA
Organism: Acrobasis consociella; assembly: GCA_963555685.1. Lineage (NCBI taxonomy): Eukaryota > Metazoa > Arthropoda > Insecta > Lepidoptera > Pyralidae > Acrobasis > Acrobasis consociella. The sequence goes on from OY743106.1 coordinate 7,106,106, forward strand.
CCGAAGTAATGTCTCCATTATGAGTACGGATTGTTAGCTGCTAGCGTGCCGAGACACAACGAGCATTTTCTTTCTGCGCCAACGCGCATCGCAATCGAATTCGTCCGATACAATGCGACATTCAATATCGAACTTCCTCCAGCTCCGCGCTATGCATGACCTGCGAACACTTCCCAGAACAAGTTTTACTATCCGAGCCATTTTAAAACTCTTACGGCCGCTATTAGGGATAATAGAAACTGTCTAGCTGGAACGATGAGTCAAGGAATTATATCGAAGCCTGGAATGATCCAAGTTTGACTTTTATGTGGATTTCGTTTGCGAGAACGACAGTCGTTTGTAGTCCGAGGAAAGTGTTCAAGTTTGGTGAGTTGCGAGTTTGTCGGGCGAGGGGAGTCGAGGGTGGTGCGATATTTGTTACGCAGTAATGAGGATCGTTAATTATGTATAGCAAGGTGCGTTGCTTCAATTCAGAACGGTTCAGTGTCGCGGGCTCCAGCGAACGAGGTCAAGGGTTTGCGACTCTCAACCCTGAGGGGCTGCCAAATTAATGAGGACTCCTTTGTAATAAAGAAATAACAAGAATTGCGCACGCAAGTCGGAGTTCGTGTCATTAGAGGCGCGACGCGCAAAGTCTCCGCCGCGCACGCCTAACAACTCGATGTCTTCAAATTTACAAACGATTCTGTCTCAAAACTTTCAAGGCGATGTTCTTTGAATATTACAGAGTTTGAAAAAATATTTTTTATTTGGAATGTGATAATAAGTACCTACTTATAATTGTTATAAAATATGTGGCAAATATAAAATGTGCCAAACAATATTTTCTGATTGCTTTAAATAGTAACAAATCTGGTACTCGTAAGTACCGGAAAATATGGTTTTAAACAGGAAAATATATGTTTGACTTGCCAAATTGGATGACTTTTATTTTCATTATCATGCCAACATCTGATGTAGAAATTTTTTTGATACGTAATAAATCTAAATTAATGTTGGTTATATAATCTAAGCATACCTAGCTACACTAGATAAATTAAATTAAAATAAAAAATGCTTTAACTAAATATATTTTTTTATGACAAATTAAAAGAACTCTTTAAAGTTTGGAGTGCCTTCCAAGACATACGACACGGTTCATATTAGCCTCTCGGGTAGATTAGGAGGGCTGCAGCCGGGCCGGCCCCGGAGGCCTGCGGGCGGGTTTCTAAGCCCGGCTAATTGGATGAACCGCCAGCCTCCAATTAGCGTTGTGATTCATTTTAATCGGGAGCCCCTATCAGTGCAACTCACACCAACAGTTTAAGTTTTACCGGCATTTTGCAAGGACCTGTATGGTTTTGAAAAATAACCGGCTAAGTGCGGGTCGGACTCGCGCACGAAGCGTTCCGTACTATAAAAAATCACGGTTGTTGTATGGACCCCACTCAAATATTACGCCTTTTATTCAGTTTTTTGTATTTCTGGTTATAGCGGTTACAGAAATACACCATCTGTGAAAATTTCAACTGTTTAACTATACGGTTCATGAGATACAGCCTGGTGACAGACAGACGGATGAATAGCGGAGTCAAAGTAATATGGTCCCGTTTTTATCCTTTCGGTACGGAACCCTAAAAATTCAATTTCTATATAGTATGTATGTGGTACAGTAATCAAAGACATTGGTATGTACCAATGTCTTTGATTCTAATGGGACAGAGCCCAGGGCCGTAAAACCTAAAGGCCATGTTGAATGCATTATATTTTAAATCCCAAAAGTGATTACCGAATAACATACATGGTAGTTTTTTAATTCAGTATACATGTTCATGTGAATTTCTAAACGTTAACTTTTAATCATTTATAAAACACATTATAACAAAAGCTTTTTCTAATTTCAAAAAAAGTAATAAAGAGCTATAATTAAGAAACGTGATTGAATCAATTTGACGATATAAAAACAGGACGGTTTACGAAATTTAATCTAAAATGAGTAGGCGGGCCGTGAGAGTAATAACCCCATCCTCTCCCAAAGTGTAAAAAATTGTTAACCTTTATTAAATGCTTACGATTTTCCTCGTGTGAAATAAGTCGGCGCTTGGGAGGCCATTTTTGAAAAAATCAATGATATCATATTTAGTTGGAAAGAGTCAATGTAAAACAAGCGACCTATGCTAGAAAAAGTTAATTGTTTTTTAGGCATATATATATTATGTTACGTTGAGATTCTTATAATTTTTCTGACTTTTCTACAGAACTTGGCATTCATTAAGTCCTAAATTCTTTTGTCGATGAAGTCGACAGAAACATTTTTTTTTGTTAAACTGTACTGTCCCACTGTTGAGCAAAGGTTTCCCCCATATCCTTCCGCTTATACAAATTTGGTGCGACCTGCGACCAATTCTTCTCAAAAACATCATATCTTACCTAAATTTGCACTTGGCTCCCATTTTAACATTTAGTTTTTGATGTTTATGGAAAGCAATTAAGTGTTTAACTAAAAACTTACATCGGAATTCCTGTTTTCAACAACAATCAAATGAAGTTAACATTAAACTGGGTAGTCTAGTCCTAAACCAATATCTGAGAGAGTAAATAATAGAGAGTAGGGTTACCACACGGCGGGCCAGTGACGGATAGTTTCGGGCGAAATGCGACGTGAGAACTAAATACCGCATTTAAAAAGACTGTTAGGTTAGAAGTTCAGAACAGAATCTGTTACGCAGTTTATTTTTTTAAAGAATATTTAGTAAATGATACTGGTGATAACTTAAAATAAAACACTTCAGTGAAAAATTCCTTAAAATTGCGAAATATGAAAACAAAATTGGGCCCTCTCATACAAAATATTTCATTAGCCAATCATCGAGTTTCTTTTCATATTTAGTCGTTAGGTACTTATGGGCTAAGAACCCCTGTAATCACTCTCATGGACTGAATTGGCTGACAAAATTTTTAAATCTATGAACGAAGAAATCAGAAAACGAGTACCAAAGTTACCAATTGCAAAAAACAGGTGATCTAGAAGATGGCCGGACGTTTTACTTGTTATGAAACAACGATTTCATCGCTAGAATTACATATCCGCAATTAACATTCCAAATGTCAAAGAATTATTGTCAAGTAATAAGGAGTTTATAATATGTTATGCCATTATTATCATTATCAGGTCTTTTTAGCCTCTACTGCAGGAGCACGACCCTGTCTGTACTACTAGAGCCATGCTTGGCCAGAGCAGCCAGAGGAATTGGCCTACACGCCATTATTATGTTATTAAAAGGTGTCCATATATCTATATAACTTATAAAATTTAATAAAAGAGTCAGTCCGTTCAGAAACTCATCACGCATTTTAATATAAAAAGTCCAATATAACGTATAGCGTGTAGTTTTTTCATCAGCCGAAATGCATTCGATCGGAGCATATCAAGCAGAGCAACGTGTCCATTAACGGCAAGTTTACAAAACACAAAACTGGCGAGGCGCGGTGCGAGAGGGACGACACGAGAAACCACTTCCGCGATGAGATGGCGCACTTCCTGTGATTGAGGATCGCTGCCCCTCCACCCCGCAATCGCCGCGATCCTTGCATCCAAACTTTTACATACAACTTTTTTAATAGCCGAAGGAAATTAGCTATCGGCAAACAAATGTTACTACTTTTGTACGTAATGTTGGGTTCCTGCAAACTGTTCCAATTAAATTTTGTATTCAATCTAGCTTGAAGATTCTTGTAAGAACTTTAAAACTATTTTAATTTATTGAAGTATGTTAATGAGAGGTTGTAAAATCAGCATTTTTATTGAAACACGATCTCGTGTGTCTAACTTCAGCGTCAGTGAATGCAGCACAGCAGTGTAATTTCCAGTGCATCCCATTCCCATCTCTCTCGCTCAGCTAAGTAATGACTTAGATCCATTCCGGGGTAAATAGCAAATTGAATGTGTGCCCCTACATACGGCCACCCCGTTTGTGCAGGGACTCCTATGCGCTGAATTGTCCGTATCGACAGACTTCAGACAACGTCTTTGTGGACGATTTTTGCTGATTCTGATTGAAATAGTTTGTGGTTAAAATTCCTTAGCAATAAGAAAATATACAGGTGGTTTTTTATGCACATGATATCGGTTGCTGTAAAAATGTTAACTTAATTAAATTGTACTTACTTTAAATAATTTTCAAATAATATAATTTCTACTTTGCGAAAAAATACTACGTAATTTTATGCGCAACCTGACCTGTTAAAACTATGTTTTAGAACTAATTTCAGGCGGGTAGAACGGGCGGGCGCGTCGATAACCAGCTAGTATTTACAATGTTTTTCGCCGGTCGTATTTTTTGGCTTGTTTTACGGTCCGGGAATATGAAAAGTTTTGAGAGGCTCTCGTGGCGAGGCGTAAAGGCGGTTTACGATGCGTCTTCAAGTTGAATGCGCCACATGTTCTACTGAATTTCCGCGCGGTATAACCGCATTACACGTGCTATGAAAATTTTAAACGTTTCGCCTGCAACTGAAGCAGCACCGACCAGGCTATCCGCTGAGAAACGGGTGCATAATGTGAACCCCACCTTTAGGCGAAATACTTGAGGGTTTGGAAAACCGAGATCTTTTTAACACTGCACAATGCAATTCGGTGGGGGCCAGCTGCAAAAACTTTTCCAGTCTCGGGACAACAAAGAGACGTTCTTATAAATTCCCGATTAAATTTTGGGTACGAGCGCCAATGAACACAAATTCGTAGAGTTGGTCCAATAAAGGACGCCGTGCAACCGCGTTAGGAGGCCATAAACGAACGTATTATCCATGTAAGGCGGAATAGCCGTTGCACAATTAATTGTTTCATTTTGGGAAACAATTCCCGCTCCTCATTCAATTAAGAGCGGCGACTGCGGGGTGTGAGGCGGAGAGGGTTGGGGCGCCCGCCCGCTCATGAGACGGACGTATTAATAGCGCCTGCAATATTGATATACTCGTATCGTATCCTACGTACCGTTTCGAATACGATATTGTTTGTTAGCAAATTCGATTTGTGTCGATCATAAATCTTGCGCCTTATGTTGAGTTTGGAGTTGATTGAATTCACACAGCGTAACGTAAGAAACGTGTCATATGGGAGCCGAATAATTTTGGAGAGCTTGGCAATTCGCGTCTCCATTAGGCGGTCCTAAATGAATAATAGATAAATGGAGCGAGCTGACGAGCGGCAGAAATGCTCAGGTGATGCCGAAACGGGACTCAATTAGCAAAAACACACAGAATTAAGAGAGACAAACATGTCGGGCGGGACACATGACGAGGCGCCCTCCTCAATCCGAATTTTATATTGCGCCATTCATTATTCATTGTGTTTGTCAAGAAAATTACTGTGGACCTTTTAATATAACTTCTCGAGTCGCACAAACGGAGCTACAAATTGGAGTTGTGAACAAGTTGTGGAAGTCGCGCCTCAACCTTGCGATTAGTAGCCGCGTGTCGACGCGGCGTCGGCCGTCAAACAAATTTAATTTGCTGCTAAATTAATGCGGATCATTGAACGCGTTAAGGGTGATGATTTAATTTGATTCATGACAATTCAGAAGAAACAATTAAGTACAACTTCTGTAGATAGAAGATCCAAACAAATATTAAAAGTGAGAACGTATTTTCACTTTTCTCAATGTTCCGAGAGCAATTTTCCTTATATTAAAGACACAGCTCTCGTCATCCTTTCCCATTGAGCAGACTATTTAATTTAAGATAGGACGACGCAAGGCTTTCAAATCAGTGGTGTTGGCTGAAGATTCGAGAGCAATCTGTTAGATTGGTTCATTACGGCATCCATTAGTGAAGTAATGAGTCGCGATGCATACCACGTCGAGGGGCACGCAGACGGGCGGGCGTCGCCGTCAAGACTGGCTGAAACGCCACAGTAAATTGAAATCGGGTGGAGCAACTTTTGCCAAGAGTTTAAAATCAACGACAACCAGGTAGGTATCGTTGGCATTAGCGAAAAAATAAAAAAAATAACTTGACACAACGTGTTAAACTGCACAAAGCTCCTCTGTAGCGTGGTGTGACATTTCTGTCGCAAACTGATTTTGATTTAAACATATTTTCAAACACATTTTGAGTCAGTCTGCAACAAACTTGACTTAGTTTATCAACAAAAATTTATAGATGGCGGCGATGTCCGTTTTTCGTTCATAGATCTGGTGAAACTTATCTTTGATCTTCATTGGGTAACTAGTCATTGGAATGGAACATTGGAACTCCTGTAATTCAAGGGATTGTAAAAAAATTCGCCAATTCATTCATTTTAATGACAATCCACAAAACTTGCCCTGCGAACTTGGCCAAAATTAATTTAAAGCAATACCTTTGCGTCGATGAGCAAATATGTTCTATGAAAGCAAGGGATAACTTGAAAATATATAACCCAATATCACGAAAAAAATAGATTAATGAATAGAAGATTTGCTTTCTTAGTGGAGCGTAGAATTTGAAAAGGCGTCGATCTTTCGAAAGGGACATTCAAGCATATGTTTCTTCAGCAGCAATCAGGCAAAATCAGATAGGACACTGGCCTGTTTGGATAGAAAAGAGAAAACGCTGCAAATTTCCTAAATGTTCTGGTGTCTCACCAAACAATGAGCGAGAAATGTGGCTTCGCTCTGTGCTACAGTAAACATTACAATTTTTTCAAACTTAAATTAAGTTGCCGTTTTGATGTAGTCACACTTCCTTTAATATTTTTTACAGATAAAAATTTGTTTTTTTCTAGAAACACGTGTTTTTTAATTGTGAAAAACACGTGTTTCTAAAGAAAACTATTCTAGTCTCACTAGAGCGTGCTTCGATAATTGAAAATGATCGAATGTACTACTATCAAAGTTATACAATTTTAAGAAATAGTACAATATTGAAATGATTCAGATTTTTTGATTAAAACTAACGTGAGATACAGACATTATTAACTCAATAATGATTCGGATTACTGCCTTTCTCGATCGGATTAACCGATCTGCGGAAGAAGTGAAAAAGCATCAGATACGTTTTTGCGTTTCTACCAGATCAGTATGCAAGACTTACTCGAGATTTGATAACTAGATTTATGTTTCAAAACAGCTCGTCTACCTTTACCACAGCATTTAAGGCGAAAATTAGCTGCAGCTTGGTATGGAGGATTTCGAGTATGAATGCAGGTCGGATGCTGTCCATTAGCCTAATTGGCGACGGGGTTGCCCCACCTACAGCCCTTTGTTCCTGATCATAGTTTCGAATAGAGCTGGGTTTGCCTTATGAATATACGGAGCGATTTTTGTCCCGAGTAATTAGGTGTCGTGGTTACCCTAGTGAACTTATTATTTTTTAGAAGAGTGTGCTGAGGCTTCTCATGCAGTATGTAATTGAATTGAATTGTTTTGGAATTGTAGGCCTTGTCAACTGGTTCTATTGTTTGTATCCATGAGGGGATACAATTTTATAATAACATAGGGAATAAAATTATACTTATGTTTGTTAGATATGCAGATTGAAACTAGATTACAGACGTTTTCGACGTCGAGAAAAAAGCCAAAGTTTATAAGATTAACAAAAGTCATTCAAAAATTTTCGGCTTTATATAATTATAGTAATACAACTAATTCAAACCATTTTTTTATTTAATAAAATATTTGTTAAAAAAATTGTCGCAGTTACCATAATTTTATTGTGAATTTGAAACTAACTGAAACTATGTATATTGGTTTAGATTCTATCATTTTTGCTGACAAGACAAGGAAAAAAAACAAAACCTAATTATTAAAAAAATGTTTTTTAAACAAGCTTTTATCTAAAGGATCTCCTCAAGACGAATCAAACAAGTCCAAACTCGATGGAATTGCGTCGTTTCATTACTGAGTTCCTATAGCCATCCTCCGGCTCCATCATCAGGTCAGCTCCAAGTCATTATAATATTGCATTGTTATGCACGTGATTTACTGATGCGTGTAAAATTTCATCTCAATCTAAAACCGGGAAGTGGGTCAAATTTAACTTGCAAGATAATAAAATAACAGACAGAACGACAGACAAGGCAGGTGAAACTAAATAAATACTTGTAAAAGATGATTTTATACAAATCCCGAGAATTCAGTTTGACCAGTACAAAGTAAATCAATTTTTCAATCGGAAAAAGAAATCTCATCTAAGTAGATAGTCCTCTGGCTGCTCTGGCCAAGTATGGCTCTGGTGATACAGAGAGGGTCGTGCTCCTTCCTGCAGTGAGACCAAAAGACCTGATGATGATGATGATGATAAGTAGATAGATACGAAATATGTTCTTACTAAAATCAGCTTCATCAGTTTACAACTTCCAAACTAATACATAAGATACCTCGATAACCCAGTGCGCCATCGAAGAGTATTCTTATTGTCACCAGAAACTTGAGAACGACTAATGAGAAGCCCTAACTTGCGCTTATTCTCGCCGCGTCACAAAGGTGAGGGGGGTTCTAATTAAATGGTAAACTTTCATGACTCCCCCTCCCCTCCACATCGCTAATTAATGTGCCCGTACTGGACTTGCCCTCCGATCCGGTACTTGCTACACACGTGGATGGCAACCATTCAAAACTGCCAATTAATTATTACACTAAGTGTTGCCGGCGGCCGCGGTTGCCCTGTTTGTCTTTTGGGGACTCAGAAGTTGTATGCAACAATTTAAAGGTTTGTTATGCTTCAATATATAATTAACATTATGACCTCTTGAAATAATCTAACCTCAAAGAATAAAATACTTTGAAATAAAATCTGAGTTTAATTTTTCAAATGAAAACTTCTTTAGGCACGTTTAGCATTTTTTGAGATAAAAAAAAATAATTCGCGACATTGTTACCGACACCAAGTTTTCACTTCTGTCGGAACTCCTGGAGAGCCTGTTTTTAAGTATTTAAAGGTTTCGAATGTACCAACGTTGTATTATTTTTATGCACTTTATACTCATATTATAAATTATGCAACAAGATAAATACATCTTTTTACGTGAAGCCATAATCAGTACGTAAATAAAAACGCGTAATATATAGGTTACAAAAAGAACCGCAAACTGTTTGAGAACTCATACTTCAAAAGCATCGATACGAACACGGCAATCCTTTTAGTAAGCGTTAAAAACTACGCCAGGGGAAGTCAATCCACGGGCCGCGGCCGCCACCTGGCTCGCGGCCGTGGCGTGGCCCGCTAAACGTATTGTCGTGTACCGCTCCTGATGTGGTCCAACTATATCCCAACTACTTAATTGAAAACCGTAATAGAGATCCCGAATACATGGTAACCCTTTTGATCGGGATATTCGAGGTGTGATTCCAAATTAATTTGCATCCACCTACGATATAATTTACTCGTAACAATCACTTAGCACGTGGATATATCACGGTTTGAACATATTTAATTACCCCAATTTCCAACTCAAACTTTTTAGATTCCCTCAAAATCATTCCGAATTAATTCAAATCACAGTTAGTAATAAACGTCTGCGCTAGCGCCGCAACATCTTCAGGGAGCGAAGAATACGGTAAAATGTTCCAAGTTTCTTCAAGCAATCAAGGCTTAATACCGTAGTGAAGTTTCGAGTTGGGAAATTATAGGGCGCGGGGTGAGACGGGGGCAGACGTCCGCCGCGTGTCATCTCGTAACATCAAAAATGCATTTAAATTCCGCGCAATAAAAAACAGCGGCGGGAAGTTTCGCAGCGGCCGGGGATTGAAGACGCAACCTCCACTGTAGTTCACACAGCTCCGTACAGCACTGCTGCTGTCCGGTCCTTTATGTGGCTTATTATGGAAATAAGTTAAAAATACGAGTCTTTAGAATAGCAAACGAAATGGAGAGCACTCGGGTGTCGGGGTGGGTTGTTAGTGCGAGCAATTGCCTCATTGTGTCGGCTCTCGAGCTCTGAGACTCTCGATGGATTGTTGAAGCCTAGTTTCTGTTTAACTTTGAGTCTAGGTTAACTAGGGCTGCATTCTCGGGGCAGACACTAGAATGATCGTCAATTGTTTCTCACTTGGTGGTAGCATTATTTTCCTCTCGCAGTAGGCAGGTTGCTGTTATATTTCCGTGGCGCAGTCCCCCTCGATAACGCGAACTTGATGTGATAATTAGCCCGCCGCCCGCGCCGTCGAGTAATTGCGGGATCCGATAATATTGTCCGAGTCGATTCATCTTTTAGCGATTACAGGAGGGTGGGATATTCTTCCCTAACGCCAATATTAGCTAGTTTAGACGTAACATAACTTTATTTTCTTTCATTTTTACTGCTTTAAAGAAGAGGAATGCTTTTATGTGACCATTTAAACCATTACCATATAGGATATTACAATAACAAGGCGGATTTCAAGTCGTTATAAAAAGTATAATTGATGTAGCTGATTTTTAACACATACACCCACAACATATAACATATTCGACAATAATATCGATAACACAGGTGTCCAATTAAATTCGGGTCTAATATGTGTTAGTGAACACGTGAAATGCGACAATTTAACCGGAAATTAAAGTCGGCGCGGCAAACCGCGGATGTCATTTTGCAATAGTTTGTCCAATTTATCAGTTCCGAGAGTCGTTCGAAAATAATCGTAATCGAAGCGAGCACTGTGCCGAACAATATGGACCGATGGCGGGCTCTCTCTAATTGGCCCTTACCTGGAGCGCACTCGAGAATGATAAAGCCCCCATTAGCCGCCCTATTATTTACTTACTCGTCATTAGCGTAGACTTCATTAGGATAACGAGATAACGGAGCCCGGCTCGAGTGGGGAGAGCCTGCATTTTGGTGTTTTCCAAAGAAATTCATGGAATTTCGACAAGATAGCTTCGTTATCGAGCGCGCGGCGAGAAAAGAGCTAATTATTTTCAAGGATTCTATTTTGGTTGTCGAGTGTTCGCGGGCGAGTAGAGCCGTGCGATATGACAGCATAACGTACACATTATTAAGATAATATCGACGCGTAGGAAAATGTTGCAAGCTCGGTGTGTTGCGATCCGACAAAAAACATACCGAATTTATTGTTAATTATAAAACTCGCGCGGCGAACATTAACGGCAGATGCGATGCTGAGATAGCAGCGCGCCTATTTATTTATTATTTAGATATCGGCCGGTGCGGTCACGATTCCATATTGTTTCGCTGTAATGGCATTAATGACCTCGGTTTAAAGTTGAAGTGTTAATTTGATTTAAAATTATGTCCGAGATTACAATCTTCACGTCCAACTTTTGCCCTAAAGCTTTAATTACAGAGGTGATCCCGATGGGGCGCGTGATAGCCGCTCGCCGCTCATAATGTTGTACGCCAGTTATAAAGGCTGCACGTAAAAACACATCGGTTAGTAAACTTTGCTGCAATGCAGCTTAATGCACACGCTGGCATTATAAAAGTTGTATACTTTTAAATTAACCATTTTAATTTTATTTATTTTATTGCGCACTCACAATTTTACGACGGGGCGTTTAGTGATAAGTGACAAATTATGCAAACCGACAGCGATATTAATGCAAATGGGTCTATGAGCGCTACTTGTTGACGGCAAATAATGTTTTTATTTATAGAGAAGTATTTCAGGCCGTACATATGACTGTGGAATTTTACATATGTACGACTATAAAACTCTTTTTGTAATAAGAAATATAATTAAAATTTTACAGAGAATCATTTATATTTAATTTCACTGTATAATGTTAAGTATTTGTACCTAGGTATGTGGTATTTAAAATAATTGAGAAGTATCGTTTATGTTTTTTTTATGTTCTTTAAAAAAATGTGATTGTTCAGCATGATGAATTTCAGCTAAAAATGATAAATATGGTCTGATGTGTAGTATAGATTACCTTAGATTAGTATAGTTTGATTCATAAAAAGGTAGCTACTATAATATAAAGTTTACTTATAGATTCCTCGAAACTACAATACGATCCACATATTTTTTTAGCCACAAACCAAAAGTAGTACTCCAAGCAGACAAAGCAATCTTAGTCGTAGCAGGCACTCAAGCAGAGTGAGTTACGTGCGATGGCTATACTACTCGTATACCTAAACGTCACATTAATTAGAATAGCCTCAGATTAAAGAGCATGGCCTTTTAAAAGAAATTATGCCAGGCTATTGAGGGTAGCCAGTAGAAGTATCCATTACCGCGACTACATCACATTTGAAATTCACTAGAAACTACAATGTAACCCATATCTCCCTAAACTACAAACCAAAAGTAGTATTCAAAGAGCAGACGAAGCACACTTAGAGGCCAGAGTGAGTTACGAGCTCGTAAACGTCACATTAATTAGCATGGCCACTAATGAGGAGTTATGGCGGTCTAATGAGCGGACGGAGACGTATTTATTAACGCGATTATATCGGCATTTGCACCGACGGGGACCGACCCGCGACGCTAGGAAGTGATCATGCGATTTATTGCGAATATCCAGCTGTAAATAGGTCGTTTTATAGGTTCGCTGTTGCGAGAAATGTTTAAAGACAAGAAAAAACACTAATACTTAATACAATTTATTTTTTATATACAACTCGTTAAATTCAATTAACAAATGTATATTTTTTTTAGTAAGATTTTATTCAATGAACAAATGAATATTTTTAAGTAAGGTTTTATTAATTTTAATGGAATTATAGAACAAGAAATAACAAAATACCTGTTTCATCCATAAAAAAAACTTGAGAGGTGTCAAGGGACACCCGGATGGAACGAAGTTCGAGAGAGAGAGACAGACAGAGAAATACGCGCACGCCGCACGGCTTACAACTATAGCAAAACGTGTCGTTACTATTTTTGGTCTTAATTTTTTCCGTCAGGCCCCCTTTCGCAACGCGCGATAAGGAACTTCGTTCCAAAAAATCAAATGTTTATTCAGTAATTAGCTTTTACACGTCAATAAGTAGAATTTACATTACGTGAAGTCATCATCATCATTCTCCTCGCCATTTCCCTATTTAGGTTCGGCTCTGTATGACTGTTTCCACTTCTTTCTGTCCTTCCTTACACATTCTATCCACGCAGATAATAATTTTAATATACACTACACGTATTACATTACGTGGAGTGTATATTAAAATTTAAATATTTTGTAAAGAAAAGCTATCAATACCGTATTCGTAATGACCACTGCTGAGAAGAAACGCCGAAGAAAACTCATTTTTACAGTGTGGGTTGCCTACTCGCCAGAAAGGCTTGGTCATATTATTGTTGTCTTTTTTAATAATTAATTTAAGTTAAATTTATTTTTTTTCCAATAAATATCAATTTTGTATTATTAATAAAACTTATAATATAATTACAATCTTGATACATTATACCATGTAATGCTTGCGAATGAGTTAATAAACATAAATTACATAATAATAAATACTAAGTATAGTTAAAAAATGCCGAGCTAACTAGTCCAGTTAAAAGTAATTAATTAAATTTTTTTATTAGCAGTATAGACTTTGATCACTAGCGGGAAATGCTAGTAGTCTAGAAAAATATTTTAGAAGCGAATTTTTTGTTAATTTAGGTTCCGATTTTTATGTACTTATAAATAACCACTGAGTGAAGACATGATTTTGAACGTTAAGAAATTATCAGAAATCTGAATTTAGGAAATTTAAACCTGCTTATCTGCTCATTTATTTTACATTATTTTGAACGTTCACTGTAAACTGTTACAATATTTGGAACGTTGAAAATAATTAATCAATAAAATGTCTATAATTTGTCTAAAACATACACCAATATTAACAGCGTAACGCTAAAAATCCCCCTCTATAAATAGATATTACTCGCGATAATGCAAAAAAAATATTGAACACACATTTGACATGTTTAACATTATACCAAAATACCATAATAAAGAGCAATGACACACCATTACACAACCCATTCTTAGGTTTTTAGGTAAGTGTGATTCGATGTAACAAAACCGCGCGAAAGAACAAAACGGGGTGCGAACGGGGGTGCAAAAAGACGTTAATAATATTCGTCAAAGCACTCTGGTTACATTAAATCAATTTGCTCTTTCCGCGCGGTAAGTAGCGAACGCTGTAATTGATAAGTTCAAACCCTTGTAGCGAGCTAGAGTTTGGCAGCGCTGCTTCCACGCGGGTTTTGGTCGTTTCGCCCCACAAGCATTACACCCCACTGGCCAAATCGTACCAAATCCTTTACACGATTGGCAGTTTAACCTCTTGGGGCGAGTGTCCTAACTTAATATACTTTTACTTCATTTATTAGCCGCGTGGGGCGAATCTTTAAAAAAATATTTTGTTTGAAACCAACAAGCAATTTTTAAATACTGTGATTGACTTCATGAGGTGAAAATGACGAACTTAAAAAGAGTTCATAACAATTCGGACTATGGGGCGAACTGTTCGAGGGGCGAAACGACAAAATACCCGCCGCGCCCCGCCCGGGCCGAATGTATCTTTCCTCCCTTTCCATCAATCAGATATTTTGGTCAATGTATTTGGATATTGATGGTGTATTTGGCATACGACATTTTTAGAATTGCAGGAACGTGCAGGAAAGTGAATAATTGTGGTTTGTAATATGAGGTAATATTGAAGTAGGTAGGTACGTACGCATTAGTAAAAAAACAAAACTAACATACATACATACATACTATCACGTCTTTATCCCTAATGGGGCAGACAGAGCATTTTGGGTCTTGCGGTTCTATGCAGAGCCCAGGGCCGCAAGACCCAAATGCCACTTTTAGCGTCATGGTGGGCGAGAAGATGGAAAAGCAATCAATACAGTGATGGGTTGCTAGCCGCATCGCCTGTTAACATGATTTGCATTTTTTGCCCATTCCCTCGATCGGCTTTTACGATCTGCGTGGGAAGAGAAGCAGCTGGTACATTCTAAGTTTTTTCATTTCTCCCAGACCAGCATGGGAGATGCATGCTAAATTAATCATTAATTAATTGTTATTTTATTTTTAGTATAATTAAGATAATTAAAATTATTAAGCACTTTTCTAGTTTAGCTTGATTTGTAAGTATAACTAAATGAACTTCATTTTGCTTATCGTAGTCAATCGTAGCAAACGTCTACGAAGGCTACGATTTGTAGCCGATCTTAGACAACGTAAACATTCCCTTATTTTTGTATCTTACTTTTAATCCTAATATTTTTTATTGTATGACGTTAGAGAAAACAAATAAAAATCACGTTTATATTCGAAACTTAACAATGCAGTGGAGGGTATACGGTTATTAAATGGATGTCATGTTGATGTGTAATTTCAACTGTTTGTAATATTAATTTTAACTTGATGCCTTTTTGGATGACTCTAGTAAAAATAAACTTATAAACATGTTTCATCCTTCATTACATGTGACATTATAAAGTAAGATGTGTACACGAGTAGGTACAGTACATAACGAGAAATTATTATGCTAAGGCCACGGTAAGACCTTGTAAAAAAATCAACCTAAATAAGTATAATGTGTCGTATGTTTTAACCTGACTTTTGTGTGTTGTGTTGTGTACACGCAATATCTATGATTAAGAGTAAGCACTTGACACCCTCACCAGAATAATATTTTTTATATTCATAGCATTTACAAGCCCGGGCACAAATTTTAGCCGGGATAAATTTGAACTCTTATGGTCTACACGGTCTTCATCAGAAAACGAACTAAACGCTTTCATGTTTATAATAAAAGTATGGATTTGTTTTATTACTTTCAACCCTGGACGCAAAAAGAGTGGTGTTATAAATTTGGTATGTCTGTCTGTGAATCGTGGCTCCTAACCGAATAGACCGATTTCAATGTGTTTTTTTTATCGAAAGCCTTGTCTGTCAAGATAGTTCTTAGCTATGTTTGATAAATGCCGGTTCAGCTGTTCAAAAGTTATTGGAGTGAACGTTTTAAAGCCGGTTTATTTGATTTGCCATTTTTTATTTGGCATTTAGATTTGGCAAATAAACTAGTACTAACTCTGTTCATTATAATTTATCTAGAAAGTTGTACAATTTTATAAATTATTGATTTATTGCACTATTTAAAATAAGAAATTGATTAACATAGCCACAAAGAATTGCATCAATTTTGTTGGTTTCTAATAACATTGCATTAAAACTGTCGATGGACGAGGAGTTCTATGAAATATGACGCAGACAGTAATGGTAGGTGTACGCTCGATTGATTTAATGCTCCAAAGTGCACCCTCAAAATACTGAGAGGACAGAGATTACACATTTACTTTTTTACATCTACACAATTAATCAAATATGGTTGCAAGCATATTGAACGCTAGGTTACAAGTAAAAACTCAAGTATACAAATAATACTAACACTAAATTGTCTTTTCTGCAGCGTTAAAGTAACAGGGTATAATGAAAGCCTGGAAACCTATGAATTGTTTGCTACAAGGACAAAATAGAAATAACGCAGACGATTTTCAAATATTTATATTAATGTGCATCCTTCACAAAGTAGATGTTACTTACTTCACTCATTGGGTGTGTGCGCCCGATTGAGCACTAGATTGAGGTAGCCGTCAAAATCTAGCTTGAAAATATATTATTACACAGCTTTTATCCACTAACCGATAAAGTATGCACATATATTATGTGTGCAGAGCTACAAAGTATGAACCACAACTTCTCTTTGCCAAAGTGTAAAGATAACCTAATTTTTACTTGAAAACTAATAAGATTTTCTGTTGACTAGTACTTTTTACATGTAAAATTGTATACAGATCGCTCTATAAAATTTTATATATTCTATTGTGGACGTTGTGCGACTGAAATGATGATGATATGTTGATATGTTTTTTACAAAAAATTACAACAAGAGTTTATTTAGTCTCATCCATTCACTGTTAGGGAGCGTCACATCTGTGATTGATTTAATTTGCAATGCAGCTGAGAGCCGCTTTTAAAAGTGAAAGCGGGCATCGGCCGGCAACTGGATTGCGACTGCATCAGTAAGTATCATTTAGATAGAACTGCATGTTTAGAGTCTAATAACTTGTCTACTAGTCAAATGTCTTGAAAGGGTATAAATTCATAGTGTAAAATGTGTGAAATATATACTCGTAATAGAGACCAAATAGTTTAAGTTCAATATTATTTCCTGTGTACGGATAAAAACATTAATAAAACAAAATACGTAATTCTTTACCTGGACCATAAACTATTGCGTTTTGTTTAAAAAGAGTATATACTTCTTTAAAATAATTAAAAATAAAATATATAAGTTTCTGTACCTCTGGGCAGAAAGCCTGGTAAATTAGACATGAAATCTTGACCAGCAGTATAAAATTTGCTATGTTATTCCTTTAATTGCCTGTATAAATACAACTTATAAATAAAATACAGTATCAATGCTAAGAATAAACAAAAGAAATGGTCTACATTAAATTTAAAACAATGTGATAAAAACACAAAAATTAAAGTTTACACAAAGGATTTGGCTTACATAGAAAGACTCTGTTTTGTATAAGTGATTAATTAAACTAAATAAGTTATCAATGCACGCTTTGTCTCAAACAATGGAGCCTTTCAGATTTGCTTCCGTGAATTAATTAATTGAATCTGAGAGGCTTTGCAATATCGGGAAGTAACGCAAACAAACGGTAATTGCATTTCCACTATATTATAATCACATTCTCGTATAATTATATTAATTTATTTCTATCTGTAAAGATGCATTGCAGATGACAATATCCTAATTCACTCGCTCGAATGTAATCCATTAGTGTTCCCTCCTCGGGCGCCCTTCCTGCCCCCACCCCTCCCCCGTCTGTCTGTCATTCATTCATAAACCTCCATATCATTTGTATTGGCACATGTTTCATATGACTAATGGACGAAGGCACATTAAATATAAAACGACATGCTACCTATTTCGCGAGATGCGAGTGTGTTACCTATAAATAATGTAGTACATATTCTGACAATGAAGTAAAAAAAAGTAAAGCGGGTTAAAAAAAGTAAAGTGTGTTTTACCCAGTTTTTACCCTTAGCTATTTTCACATGTAAAATTCTCCGAGTTGTGAAACAAGGAAAGTCTAACAGTATAATAAAAACATGAACAATTAATGTCAGCTATTATCCCGTACGGGTAATGAAGTGTAATTAAATTAATATAAAACGCGGCCGCCGGAGGACGCGCGGTTATACATACTTTAATGTGAGTAGAGAACGATAACTTGAAGACCTCTGTGGCCTAGTGGTCATCATGCTAGGCTGTCATACCGGAGGTTCTGGGTTCGATCCCTGGTCAGGTCAAGATGGAAAATAGTCTTTTTCGAATTGATATGGGTCTTAGATGTTTATCTATATTGGAATTTGTCGTAAAATATAGAGTCGTTCGTAACACAAGTTTCGAACTTTGGGGGTAGCTCAATCTGTGTAATTGTCCGTATACATATTTTTTATTTAGAAGTCATGTATAAAAATTAACATACATTTATTTGCTAGACCTTTGCGGACTACCAAAGTTTCTTTTGTTATTGATTCAAATTAGAGTCAGAATTTTCCAGACTCAGATTTAAAGGCGTTCAAAGAATTTAAGTTAAATATTATCTGCAGTGAAAATCGTGCACAAAGCTTTTCTTACAACATAAACGGGCCTACAATTTACAATAATACCCTTTAATTGTGCGAAAAACATTTTTTGGGAGCCTGATGAGATATCAGGCTCCATAAATTAAGTAAGGTTTATGAGATTTATAGGTTTTAAAGCCCTAGCCACGACATCACTACATTGGCACACGATTACTCTAAATATTTTGCATGGGTATGGGACACGGGTAACACGGGCATACCTAATTACCTACCTGTTTATAGTTTCTATTCTGTATTTTTGTTATTTTGTTGCGCGGGGACGAATGAAGAACGGTTATCTACCTGTGGAGTTAATTAATTAATCACAATTATGCTTAATTAAAAGGGATCATTGTTGCCCGAAATTAATCATCTCATCGTGTGGTTCCGCGATTGTATGGCTCCCTTTTTGTTTCGTTTGTTGATGAAAACTGTATATTGTTATTAAGGTATTTTGATAAAACGTTGACTGACGTGTCTGTGGCGTAAATGAACTCATAGCCTTCAATTACAATAGACCTAGTTTTTTTAAATTATGTTATTGAAGATTATTCCACGTAGATCGTACAGCCTCATATTAAAATAGAATTTGGATACCCATAGACATTGTCTACCGGCAGTAATGATGATGCGAGTAATTACCAAGTTAGTCAGCTATTTACATATTCATATGTGTTTTAGTTGACTGCCTCCGAGGTCCAGTGGTCAAGGCGTTCGCCTTGTGATCCGGAGGTCATGGGTTCGAATCTCAGTGGAAAGCCTTTGTAAAAAGTTGTTTCCAGTCTGGTTAGGATATTGCAGGCTTGAATCACCTGATTATCCGAAAAGAAAGATGATTCTGTGTTTTGGAAGGCACGTATAGACTGTGGGTCCCGAATGCCATCTAGCGTTTGGTCATCAAACTATTCAATTATTGGTTCTGATTTACCCTTTGGTTGCGGAGGTCAGACGACAGTCGCTCTGTGTAAAAACCAGTAACTTCTTTAGGTAGCGGACCCCGGACTCTGAAGCATTACTGCTGAGGATGCAACCGATAAAAAACGCTCGGATGATGATGACGTGTTTTAGTTCTGTTTTTTTGTTCTCAAAATTTTAAATATCTACCCCATGTGGATATTTCTACCAAAGGCGTTAAAACACAAAATTCATGCAACTCAATTTTGACTGAAATATCTAAATGCAAGATAAACCATCTCATAACGTAACAATACCAACCTAAGCATTAAATATGCAAAGCCCTGTTGAATTAATAAAAAATCTCATTTATTTAAATGTTTGCTCTTCCGAAGCTTTAATACACTTACCTATCTACACAGGCTGCATAGCGTTTTCACAAAAATTAAAGAAAGTAATCAGTGGAATTACTGAGCTACTAAAATATGTATCGTCATAAAAGTATAGGGCCGACTTCTGTCGAGGATAAATATTCATTATGACGGATCGGCTAACGTTTTAGCAAGATTAAATGCCATTAACCTACGCATCCCTATGCTCTCAGCTAAATCAATCAAGACATACTACGGTGTATAGATTGTCTCTCGATATTTACGGTAATAGGAAGTATTTATGTGGTTGTCTAATCTAGTCATAAAAGTGTTGTTAAACTTGAATTTTGTAAAATTTTACAACTTCGTATGGGAATAAGAAAACTATTGTTTTCTTACTCGTCATTTTTTTTTAAATATTAAGAACGCGTTTACCTTTGTAGAAGTATGTAATAATATGATTACTGATTTTTCTATTTTTATAAATGTGTAAATGGTATTTATAACGCAAAAAGTGCAAGTTAATTTTTGAGTATAAATCAAAGCTAATAAATAATGAACAAAACTAATGGACAAATTACACAGACTGAGCTAATTCTAAAGTAATTTGTAAATTTCAATCAATAATCTACACTGTTTGTATTTAAAATACCTAGGTTTCTATATCTTTACTAACTATACTAAAAATAAAAAAAACGACGGGTTGCACTCTGGGAGTGCCGGCAGAAGTGAAAACTTGAATATTAACGTTGTGCATTTTTGATATTTTGGAATGGTTAGGGAATAATTTTGCACGAATTGCTTTAATTATCAGTATAAAAGTACTCTCATTTATGTGGTAGAATACAATATTTATTTATTGGGCTATCGTACACAAACATGACATTTTATTAGCACGCTGTAACATAAACACACACGAACATTCGCGCAAGCGCCCTGCGCCGTCTTACGAATTTTCGATCAGGTCACGTGTCCTGACGCGAGTTTAACATTTTTTACCCATTCCAAAAAAAGTGCACAACGCCGCTAAAGAAGTTTTCACTTCAAAAATCTGCATGCTATATGATTAGCTAAATAGGTTTAAGGACACACTGTAATTGACCATCGTTGTAAAAACCTTTTTAACTGTATATAAATGAATTAAATTGTAATTACTTTGCTGTGCATATTGGCTGGCTATGGTCTCAGTCTAAAGATGGTGTTATTACCCAATAACCAACAAGTCGTAAGTTCACCACATTCTCAATCTAGCAGCTGCATTTCTGTAGGTGCTACTAGCTTTTACTCGCGACGTTACCTGTGCGTGTATCCCCTGAAAAACTTATCGTTTCTCGAATTGTAACTATATTACTATAGTCCTTATGCAAGAAATATAATTTGGACTTCAGTATCTATATTTTAGCAGGTGAAACTTTGCGTGTATAATTAGAGTAGAGTTTTTAAAAGGTATGATACAATACATCGATGATGACGTCTTGTCTCGTGTCTCGTCGCGCTCGTCGTCTCGTCGTCGCGTCACTCAATATGTATGAGGGCTGTAAACAGCGGTAGTGGGGGCACGCTTCATCCGGCTAAGAGCTCTCATTCCCCACTAATTAATTACTCAACTCGGTCTCAATTAAATTAACTCGAGATCGGGCATCGACACGCATTCAATCGATGCCAGCCGCGCGACTCGATTAAGATCGTTAATACCGATCAATTTTACTCGTTAGCTATCAATAAAGGTATTAAATGCGGGTGAAACCCTCGCAAACATGCAACGTTTTAAGTGCACATAACCCCATTACTTACGGCTCTGCATGGACGTAAATCACTCTAAGGACTCGTATTTCACATTCGACGTTTCATTGTAGAATTAAATTGTTTATGTAGTAGACCTCAAAATTCGCATCTCAAACACGAAGTAACACTAAAACTAAATTGGCCACTCGAAACTAGTTGAAGCGAGTTTAAAACTGCGCCCTTAGCGGGGCGGGCACGTTTTAATTACGACGTTTAAGTAAAAGCGCCGTTGCGTCTAGCTGCTGCATTACACAGATTCACCCACCAAAAGCCTCCACTTAGCTAATGAAACATGTTCGCGTATAGTGTTTTAACCGTCGTCAGCCTTCCAGCATTGTGAGCCGGGCGGCGAGCGCACAGCCACCGGATTCGGACTCGTCTCCGCAAATCCTCATTTACTTGCATTATTTTAATGGAGCTATTGTGGGCGGATGTCCTTTGTCGTATGCGGATGCGGATCCAGTGCACCGGGCTGTGGGAAATGTGCCGGTGCATAAGTGCATCACCGCTGCCCTAAATTGCGGCCCCATTCTGAATTAAACTCCAGAATCTCTTTCAATTTGGGTTGACTCTAGTTATTGTGCTACGAAAACGGGCAACGCAAGAAATGTATCCATTTAACTAATTAACTGGGTCGAAGTCGTTGGGAGGCGGGCGTCCACAGAGAATCCCACGGCCCTCTAATAACTGGCTTCCCTAATAAGCTAAGAGGTTGTCTTACTCGTGTAAAAATGCAATCGGCGGAGCAGAGGCCCGTGCCCGGCGACGTCGTTCAAACTTTTCAAATTTTCCACCAGCCCCAGAGTATTAATTTTAAATTAGAGGCAGACACGTAAATTGTCCCCACATGTGGACTAGCGTTAATTAAAGTTTTCTCTCTCCGTTGTCACATTTTTCACGAAATTATTTTCGGAAAGTTTTCCTGCGGAGATTTTTAGGGCAAGGACTTAAAGTAGGTGTAATGGTACCTACATATTTTCTTTACAATGTTTAGAACGATGTCAACATAAAATTGTTTTATATACGAAAACACTGATTATATTACAATAAAAATAATGGTTTTACCCTTCTCTTTCTAAGCACAAAATGTAATAGACCAGCAATGACAGACGTAATACAAAACCCGACGGTTAGTGTTATCATTTGATACAGATATTTTAATACAGCTAAAGTGCCGATTTGTGAAATAAGGAAAAACTCGCCAAAAATGTCCAGTTCAAAATTGATAGCCTTTTCCCTAAGACGTTATGTCCGAAACGTAGCCCATGTACGACAGCCTTATGGTCACGGGCGTGATTAATTCCTAAGGCTCCTGACGCCTTAACTATTAACCGCCGCAATAACTAAACTAGACACGAACCCAGCCCAATGAATAAATTAAACACTAATTTCTTGACACACTTTGTGGACTGGATAGCCTTGCCGGTAATTGCTGCAATATTATTTTTAAACCTCCACAGCAGATTTACTTGTGATGTATTTATTATTTTTATACCATAAAAGTTTTCTTTTCTTTTTTGCGTATTAGTTTTATATATCATCATCATATCAGCCACAGGAAGTCCACTGCTGGACATAGGCCTCCCCCAAGGATTTCCAAAACGACCGATCGGAAGCGGCCTGCATCCAGCGCCTTCCTGCAACATTACGTAGGTCGTCTGACCATCTAGCAGGTGGGTGTCCTACACTGCGCTATTAAGTTTTATATATGATTGGAACAAACTGATAGTTTCCCTTTAAATTTCGACACTTGGGAGGAATGGGGGGGGGGGGGGGGGGGCACTTGACACTAAAAGAACACTTTTTTGGCATGATTAATATACGACAGTCAGACAGACTTACATTACATTTTTGTAATTCTACACTGTAGAGTCATAGTCACAAAATTGTGACAACAAGACTCGTTACAAAAGCTTGTTCCCCATGAACACGGGCCTTAAAATGCTGGCAATATCAAATTAGTGGCTGTTCTCATTTAAAATATACACAGCTTCTGTTGCCTTGGTTAATATTTGAAGTGCTCCTAATTGGCATTCGTTAATACAGCAATTAGAGCCCAGGGCGAATGTATCAAGAAAATAATTAGGACTATAGATTTAATTACGTTACACTCGTTAGAAAATATAATTGGCGTTACTAAATATAGCTTATATCTGTTATTAGTGTATGGTGGCTCATTATAAAATATAGTCTTGCGAAATTAAAAATAATTGGTGGACATTAATGAGGCCTACTAAGAAATCACAGAATACTAGTGTTTTTTTTTCATGGTTAACTAACTGGGTGACCGAGGTTCTTTTAAAATGAAACCAAGCTAAATCGATTTTTCAGTCTCGTCACTTCCTAAATACTCAGTTTCACCGAAATCTTTGGAGCCGTTTTCGAGATCTTCATTATATATATATATTAATAATTGCTCGTTTAAAGTATAGAATTGAACATTACGCAGTCTGAAAGTTATCAATTAATAAATTAAAACATAGTCTATTTCCACTATCGGCCCTTTGTATGTGCGCTTAGATCTTTTAAACTACGCAACGAGTTTTAATGCGGTTTTCATCAATAGACAGATAAATTCAAGAACAAGGTTTATATTTATTATACTTATTTTTAAATTTTATTAAATAACTAATAGGCGTACTAGACACAGGCTTTATCCATTAGTCAAGTCAACCCACGGTAATGCCGAGAAAAAGAAGACTTTAAAAAGAAGTGCAAATTATGTTATTTATAAATTACTTAAAAATGCATGTGAGTGTGAAGCCGGGGCGGGCTGCTAGTTAGTAATTAATAGCGATAATTTGTTATCACAGCACTAAACAATAAAATCAAAACAGGATTGCAATTATCACGTTTATCATCGACAAAATAAGTATACCCCATGCCTAGATTTTTAAATTACACTACAATATTTATTCATATGTATTGATTTATTCATTATAAAATAATTGACGTAAAATAATGGCTTAATTTGCCTCCAAACCAAAAATCTTACATTTGTAATACCAGTGCTCTACTAACTTTGCTAATAATTTCGCATCTTTCTTTTTATACGTTCAGTGGCATTTAAAGGTTATAAATAGAAATTTGGTTAAATTTTTAAATTTGAAAACTGGGGTAATTTAGAATCATGTCATCATTTCAGCCGCATACCGTCCACAGCTGGACATAAGCCTCTCCCAAAGATTTCCAAAATTTAATTTAGTATCATGTGGAAAGTATAAACTCGTGACTATGTCATGTATGGGTTGGTTACCTTATTGTTGTCTACAAAAATATCTGTGACTTGTGTGAGTGTGTGAAAAGTGTACTTGAACAAAAGAGATTTTTTTTTCTATTCTGTAAGTCTGTGTAAGTGCTAACGCAGATCTGGACAGAATCAGGTTTATATAAAAGTTGCAGTAACTTTGCGAAATGCACTACGACAGTACCTAATAAAATCAACCTGTATAGAACGACCTGTGCAGTCAACTTTTTGTGGCGTTAGCTGAACCGGTAATTAGAGTGGAGTGATTAGAGAGAGTGGGTGATTGGTTGGAACACGCAACGGGAGTGGGTTCGATGCCCAGCGAGCTCTCACGAAGGGCAGCGATTATTTTAGCTTTCACAATTATGTAAACAATGTTGTATCTTGTTTTAAAGTAATAATTATTGTTGTTGAGTAGACGGTTTTTATACATTTTTTTTACATATTTTAGTGTAGTGTATTTTATATTTACCTTAAGCGAACAAAAGAATACAACTCTTTATTCATATTTCTCTTCAGTTAACACGAGTTCAAAACCCGATGCCGTAGTATATCGCGTGTCGAAACCACCTCAAGGTCGATGTAACAGATAAACGATTTGACAACCATCGATCATGTAGAGAACTCGACGTTTATAAAACCACTAGTCGCAAGAAATCATTGAGTGGAAGTGGAGTACAAAGCCTCATTGAGAGCTACAAAGAGTTAGATCTCTCACCTGTCCGGCGCACTATACATTAGAGGATCGAGATCACAGGCCGCGTCCCTCGCCCGCAGCGACGCCCTTTGTGGAAAGATTCCCAAAGCCACGGCGAGCACACTTTGAAGTCGAGCCCGGCAGGTAATTTGGAAAAACGTTATTTAATTAACTTTTGACAAGTCGGCGTAATCGTGTTACAAAGCCACCTCGCCAAACGGTCAAGTCTTTGAGCATCGGGGTTCGCGCTCGAACTTGATTTTTACGCCATACCCACCATAAAGCGCTGTCATTTCCAGGTGCTTTCCAATTAACATTGCGCCTTTGACCACCGCCGTCCGCACAAACAACTACCGCCTTTGCTATTATATTCAACTATGTAGTTTTATTAAAGGGTTGCATGTAATAGAGAGTCCTTTGTGAGTGGCTGTCGTACGCATAATTTGTGCATTTGTGTTGTCAACACGCTGTAATTGAGTGCGCCGACGCTTGTTGATGTTTACGGTGGCCGAACTGTTCTTCCATTAACTCTGGACAATAGTTTTATGAGTTGCCGAAATAAGTTTGGCCTGTTTAAACTTTGGGATTGGTTAGCAGTGCATTTTGTGAAAGCGCCGTAAGCAAGTCCGCACCGGACGGGATGCGAGGTCGCCCGCGGCTAGGCGATGGTCGCTCTACGAGATAATTAACTCTATGAACTATCGTACAACAAGACGAAAACTGCAATTAGAAAGCTTAGCGTTAATGAATATCGTCAGGGTTGTTTGTGCGCTCTGGTTCGCCATCAAACGTTTTGCTGTGTATTCCCGAGGAACAAATGAGTTAGTACGAGTTTTTAAGGTAAATTATGATACGTAGTTGGAAGTGGTGTATTCCGGACGAGCGGGCCCGGCGCTCGCGCAAACAAAGCCGGTCTTTGTGCGGTGTTCATTGAACAGCTTAATTGCATTTCTTCGCCACTTCTCTTTGCGGCGTTCACACGTCTCATAATCGAATTAATTCTTTAAACTACGCCGTTTAAGAGGAATGCGCTGATGATGTGCCGCTTTTTATTGAGACATAACTAGAATCAGATTCCAAATGAAAGTAGCGTCACGACACTGAGCAAACATTGTAGAGGTAGAGTTCGTTTATGATCCTATCATTTTATTTATGTAATACACTTTATTGTCCCAAAGTTACGTTAGTAATTATATTATATTTGCCCAAAGTAAAAAAATAAAATACTTTTAACGAATGGCAAACTTAATGCTTAATGTATTTTACAATATTTTTGATATAAAGAGCTAACGTAATTTATATAGCTAACGGATATTTTTCATCTTTATATTAGATACGATTACGTAGCTAAGCCACTGTTTTATAAATTATTATAAAATTTTAGTTAAAATTACAATTTAATTATATATTTTAACATTTGCTGAGTGTCGTGGAATACTTTGAACGTAGATACTTAGTTAACGTAGTTTATACACGAATAGTTGGAACGTAGTTACTTTCATTGTATATTATTAAACGCTATATCCACGGGAAGCTTTGAGGGTGCTGGGAAGGAGTATAGGAAAACGCAGTCAAATGTCGCATGTCCGAATATCAATCTTTATTTTCACACTTTACATCAATTAAGTGTCAGTTTACAGTTTGCGCCATCTACCGATTCGAGCAGGAATCAATTACAATACTAAGCAAACTAAGAGCATAGTTACATAGATTCCATTAAAATCCCTACACAGTCAAAAAACCAACAAAATTGCTAGAATATGTAACTTACAAAAATGTGTATTCACGTAATTACGTAATACAACAAAATCTGTTAGAGAAGCTTTAACTGATCAGTAATCCGAGAGTGGAGTGGCGCAAATGGGCCGGGGCCCTGGTTCTCGACATCCCTGTGTTTGACTTCTGATTCCTGAATTTTTAAATTCCTTAAAGGGACGAGCGCTAAAACGTAAAATGCTTCTTAAAGTAATTAGAAAATAAATCTGCAACTTATAAATATACTAGTTAAATGACGGCCCTTGTGTTGCATTGGTAACCTTTTTAAATAAGGAAAAACCTCAGAGAAAAACTATATTTTTCAGGTTGAGATAATTTTTTAACTTGTGCGTTTACAAACCTAATCTATTTAAGTATCGTTTACTTATTAGGTATTCCCAGAAGTTATCAATATCATCAAATTTTGAGGCTAAATACATCAATGACGTTTTGTCTATTAATTTCCCAAGTAGCAAAATATGAATTCTAATGTAGAGTTACATTAACGTGTGAATATTGTAATTTCGCTTTAAAATTATTATGAGTAATCCTTTTTAGCATCGGATCTAACAAATATGCTTGAACTTATAGGCAATGTCCATAAGTTTCCATCTTCAAAAAATACCTTCTTTCTCCAATACGTCTGCGAAAGTAAATACTCATACCTCCGTGTCTACGTGTCAGTCGTTTTACGATTCGTGTTACAGTTTTATCGGCGTGTCGTCGGCTACAATAGCAAATTAGATACGCACCTTTACAGGGTAACTGGTACTGTTAATTAGCCGTATCCGACTGAAAATTACCTCTTTAGCAGAGTTCATAGTGGTTTAGTGAACTGTGCGAGTCGATTATTCGATATCCACATATCAAAATTAAATTTTCCATGTTTTTAATTTGTGGCAGATTATTTTTTTAAGTTCAATTTATTGTGTGTTTTTACTTAAGATCAAAAAGAGAAAACTTATAAAGTAAAAAAAATATCGATATGAATAAAGTGAGTATTGAGTAGGTACCGTGATAGTCACTTGTTAATATTACTAACAATACAAAAGACAGATTGAATATCAATCTGCATGGTTTTTTTTTATAACCAAACGAATTTTTCATTGAAGTTGATTCTAAGCCCTAGAAATTCGCCAATTTTCTATTAACTCGCCTTCTCTACTTGTGCAATTGTCTCACCCCTGTGTGAACTACAAAAAAGTAAACGATCTTAGTTAAGACAGGTTGTGGTTATCGAACTTAATGGGTGTAGGAAACAATTACAAAACTATTTAGATTACTTTGAATACGTTGAATACGTTTACGTTCGCTGATGATTAAGCATTTATAACTTGATTAAAATTGAAAATAAACCTATTTGCCATGCTATTGGGAAATTTTATCTCCGGTGACATTGAACTGCGAGTAACCTCTTACTATTATTGAACTGAAGATACTTAAACATTATCCCACGCTACATTTAAATTAAGTTTAACATCTCACTCTACCACAACAATAATGAAATAACAGATTGATCCTCATCATGTAACGTGTAAGCGTATTAGAAAATTAATTGCATTATTAATCTTTCGGCCATGTTGTTACTAGTACGTCGGGTCGGCATCACTCCAACCTCGTAGTGGCTATAATTAACGTAATTAATTAAAGTTAGTATAACCTAATCAAGTTTTAGTCACGATATGTTGGTAGAGGTCGCCCCGCCCACGCAGATTTTATTGAAAAACCCAACGAATCGAATGAACCGATCAGACAATCGATCGAGTATCGATTAAGATTCGGAGATTGTGTTAAACGTGGGCTGTTTAGAATATAATGGCTGCTTTAAATCCGGTTTAATAGCCTTTATGGCGAATGTTCGCATTACTTACGTAAGTCGAATTAATTATTACAGATCGTGGTATTGTTCCGAGTTATTATAATTATAAATGTTTTGAAAGCGAGCCCTTTCAGAAAGTTCTAATATTAGATAGCTTTCCATTTCACATAGTTAAGTTTATACAAGTACCTACCTACGCCTTGTGAAATATATCGACCTACTTTTTACAGAAAATTTAGGTCATAATAACTATGTATAACTGTTTTTACGTAACATTCGGAATATTATGAATTTGTTAATTATTTTATGTTTTTGAAGTAAGGATAACTCCACCGTAATTCAAAAATTCTAGCTGGCTACATTATTCTTTTATCTCATTTATATCGTTATATGCGATAATATATACCTATTGGTTAGTATCTCTTTTCTCTTTTTTTCCTTTATTTTACGACAAGAAATTGAAAGCATTTTGTGCATATTTTGTTACTAACGGCCCGCCCTGACTTTGCATGGGTATATAATATTACACATACCTTATCACTCTATCTATTAATAACAGCATTAAATTCCGTTGCGAATTTTGAAATATTGAAGCGAAAATACATACAGTGACTTTGCATGGTTATATAATATTACATATAAACCTTATCACTCTATCTATTAATAACAGCATTAAATTCCGTTGCGAAGATTGAAATATTGAAGCGAAAATACATACAGAGGGACAGAGCGCGGGAAGCGACTTTGTTTTTTTAAAATAATTATTGTGCAATGGCTGCGCGTGCGCGCAGGCCTCAGCCTGCAGATCCTGAAGCCAGGGGTACATTTTTTGAACAAAACGGACTAACTGGCCCTGACAAGCGGATGTGTTATCATAAAACTATTAGGAATATGATTCGTCGCGTGGTTTCTGGTAGAGTAGAATAGGACCACTCCAAGTCTTTTCGTGGATGTCGTAAAAGGCGACTTAGGAAATACCTAAAAGCTAAACAAAGCTTATAAACATCAATGAGTCGTCTCCAACCCGTCTGGCCAGCGTGGAGAGTGTAGGCCAAATCGTCTTTCTGTTCTGGCGAAGTGTAGCTCTAGTAGTACATAGACCGTCTTATTATAAAACCCAGACTAACGTTGTTACTAGGTTTAAACCATTATCCGCCCAAATCAAGTTGACATTTAGTAAAGTGAAACTAACTCATCTGTCAATGTTAACTTGATTTGGGTGGATAATGGTTTAAACCTAGTAACAAAGTTAGTCCTGTTTTTATAATAAGACGGAGAGGGTCGTGCTTCTGCAGTGGAGACAAAAAGACCTGATGATGATGATTATGATGATGATAAGGAACATAGTTCAGTAACGTACCTCCTCATAGTCCCTGTGTGAGTGCGGTTGCTGCGCGGGCGCGGGCGCAGGGGCCGGGGCTCATTCTCTCGAGCGACGCGGACGGCCCACCTTGCCCTTGCGCACGGGCGCCACGGGGCCTGACGCCGCGTTCGCACTCTTCATCAACTTTTGCCAGTCCTGCTCACAGACTAGTGATCCCGCGAGCATATAGTACCTGGAATGATAAAAATATTTTAGACGAATTAAGTTAATAAAAGAAGAAAAACATTAAAAATTAAATTTAAAATATTACTTAGGTTTTTACAATATGCTAATCTTTTATAAAGCTATCTTTAATTTATGAAAGTTTATTTATAGGTTTCTTTTAAAAATATAATGAGTATAGTATAATGCTATTGGAAAATAAAAACAGGAAAGTAAGTATTTACTAATTTACAGTTGACAATATAAACCGATGGGCACAATAAATGCACATTAATTAGTTCAATAGGCCTCGATTGAAAAAGACATTAGGTATTTTATATTCTTCCATGCTGGTCTGGAAGAAAAAAAATTGGATGTAAAAACCAATGAGGGAATGGACAAAAATCCGAATTATGGTATTAGATGTAGCGGCTCATCACTTCACTACATATTTCGGTTTATAATTTTTACCTCCTCATGCCTTTCACGATAGGATTGGTCTTTGGATCTTACAGTGTCAGGCTGTGTCTATGCATCCCGTTAGGAATAAAGACGTGATAAGGAATAAGGAAATGCCCTTTCTGGCCTCTATTTTTGAATGACATGGATCTAATGAGCAATGCTGACTCTAAATCAAGACTGTCTGCATGCTTCACATACAACGACACATAATTGATGAGGATGACCTGTGATACATCATTTTTGATATTAATTACCATCACTATGATCATAATGGTCTTATTTGTTGCATAAATCCAAACGCGCTCGTTGTGCGTCGATGCGCAAGAGTTGTATAATGAATGTCTTAATACTGGCATACGATTTATTATATGATAATATCACACCTTATTATTGGGCAACTCTTGAAATCGAACGTTACACATAAGTTTAATTATTTACAGATCAAGTTGCATAATTCATAATTATACATGAATCTGATCTACTGCATTTATCATAATCAGTCAAGTATAATTGATCTTATTTTATTGTGTAAGTGTACAAATCGCACTTTTAATATTTAGAATTTACAATGACTAAAAATAACGAGTAGTTATAACAGTAATTTATTATGTTATACTAAAAAGTTTGTAGGAATGAATGTGTCGTTTCTTCGATTAAAACTTAAGTATGAATATTTTGTTCATAAGTAATAGTAGTACATTCCTGATCATTCCATACAGATTATGAAACAAGAGCACGTTAGTTCTCCTGAAAGTCAAGTGTAAAAGTATATGAGGTAATGCATATTTAGCAATTCTTAATTATATGCCGTGTAGTGACGTCAGAGGAGAATACTATATGCCACAAACCTTACCTCTCCGAAGGGTGTCGTAAAAGGCGACTAAACGAAGCATACGTGACAGTAAATGGAGATCAGAGTCCTCTGTGCAAAAACTCTGTAACCATCTACCGCGATAATCAACCCGTCTGCCCAGCGTGGTGATTACAGATAAATCGTCTCTTTATTAGAAGAGGTCTTTAGTCCAGCAGTGGACTGATGGCGGTATATTGACCAAACTGCAACACAGTGTCAATGTGGTCATAACGACCAGACTATGGAACCACACCTCTCCTGCCCATCGTTCCCTACCAGCTGCACTAAGCGTGACCTATATGAGGCTTCAGACAGCGCCGTAAAAGTGGAAACCTTCTGGAGGGAAAAAATCTGATTTTACTTGAGCCTTTCATACGAGAAGAAGAAGTGGGCTGATAAAGGCTGTAAAAAGGTCATGATGATGATGATAACATTATTGTAATGATTACCTATCACCCTGCATAAGGTGTGAGCCGCATTTGGAGCACGCGAAGCATTTTATGTGGAAGACGTGTAAGGGCTGCTGCGGCGCGTTGGTTCTCATGACGAACTCGCTCGCTGGGATGGCCTGCCCACACGCTGCGCACGCGCCGCCTGTGCCAAACATCCTGCAACAAACGAAAAAAACCTTAATTTTTTACTATAATTCGTAGGATTTATTTCTCGACCTCCGTGGCGTTCGCGACCCAGAGGTTCCGGGTTAAGGCCGCGCTACATTGGATTGGCATGGCATGGCATCGGAAGCGACGCGTTATTTCAAAACAAGCTTTATGTCAAGTGATATAAGATGCATAACCGCCCGAGGGCGTCTTTTCCACGGGTAGGCCGCCGGCGCGCGGTAGTCCGCCGGCCGGCTCTCCGCGTTCAAACGGTTATGCATCTTATATCACTTGACATAAAGCTTGTTTTGAAATGACGCGTCGCTTTCGATGCCATGCCATGCCAATCCAGTGTAGCGCGGCCCTTAGATTCCCGGTCAGGGTAGGTTGGAAAATTGCCGTTTTCAAATTGTCCTGTGCCTTGGATGTTTATCAATATGTATTTGTTATAAAATATAGTACGAGTATCGTTGAGTCAGTACTCAGTAGTCTCGAACTTACTTTGGGGCTAGCTCAATCAGTGTAATTTGTCCCTTCATATTCATTTATTTATTTATTATTCTATTATAATGTGTTATATCTATGGAAGTTGGGAGAGCTTCTCGAAATCTATGGGAGAGTAGAGGTGTTTATTTTTACCTAAGTTGGTAATATTGCATATGCACGGCCAGATAACTGAATTGTTAAGTAAATCGAAAGGTTTCATTCCTCTGTAAGCTTTCTACTATTCAATTGACAAACTATGCATGAAAATCTGTCCCTAAATTGCTTTGCTAATGTCTAGATTAAAGAAAGCTTTTAATAAAGTAGCATTCTGAAGTCGTACATTTTTAGGATAATGTTTTTATAATAATATAAGTCTCTATTTGTCATAGGCTCATAGCATGGAATAATTTATTTAAATTACGAATTTACCTAATATGGCTATTCTAGTGCCCTATCAATAAGAATGACGAGTATACTTTTTTTTACAAAGAACATTCTAGTATACTACCCTCCACATATCTTATGATCTTGTGACTAATAGCAAATGCGTCCATATCAATTTATAAGACCGCGTTAAGCCCGTTTGACCTATGATACCTCGGTAAGTGGCCATGTCTTTAACAAGCTGCAATCCATTAAAATACTACGATTATGCTCGTTAAACATTGATGAATGGATAATAAAGGTAACTTGAGACGTCGACTATAAATCAACTCATGCGTACATACCTAGGCACTATTAGTTTTGTGATATTAGCTCAGAAATTATAAGTTTTAGCATACCTACAATACACGTGAAAAAATATTTTATTTATAATGAAACTTATTAGTAAAGTACGGACCTTTTAATATCCAAGTTATTTATTTTCAACGAACAAACAAAAACAAAAAATATGGTTCAATCATAGATTGTATTTTTTACAAGATTTTGTTTAACTTGCAATAGTATCTCGTATGGTATTAGGTATGTTTGTTTAGGTCAACTCAATTTTTAACCAGGTATCCCCAACCGATTGAGCTGAAATTTAGCATACTCATAAGCATAAGTCAATACAATAAGCATCCGGGAGATATTCGTTAGATGTAATTTATAAAACAACATAACCTCATTGAGTAGGACTTGTTTAATTTGTCTTGAAGAGCACTTTATGGTAGACGATGTCTAGAGTCTGATCACGGAGACGGAAGGTGGTCGACGTAATCCTACTATCCTACTAATATTTGTAGTTTGTATATTTGTTTGTTTGTTATCTCTTCACGCTTAAGAGGCCGTCTATTAAATTTGACAAATTTCACTCAACTTTGCGTCGTGTTTTTGAGAAAACTACAGGATAATCATTAAATTTATTTATATATTATGAAAGATAATATCATATTATTTAGCATGAGTGAACCATTTTGCCTATGAACTTGCTTGTTTTAGTATAATTCACTGGAATCCAACGTGCGTTTTGCCAAATTTCGCAAGACGCGTGGCGGGGCTTTCGAGATTTTCAAATGATTTGATCATTAACACCCGGTAAAAAAAATACACAAATATAGCCGAATAAGTATTTTCTGACATGAGTGAAGCTTTTTTCATTGTTTTGTTTAAATTCACAAGGAAAAAAAATCAACAAGTCGCGTAATTTTCGCCGAAATCGATGTAAATAAAGTCGCTTGTATTTGTGTTTTGAGCTCCTATTTTAGAAAAATAAAAATAACGTTACAAACGCCATTTCATTCCCTTTTTAAATATGCCAAACACATCATAATTATATTTTTTTAAATAATGTAAAAAAATAAAATCATATCGCATAAAAATTTATTTAAATAGGATGCGGTTTACTCTCCGACGGCAGTCCGCGCGCAGCGCTTACAGCGAGAGGACGTATTTCTTTGCGCCAACGCCGACCTCGTAGTCACTGTGCGATGACGTGCGCAAACCATAGAGTGACTGATAGGATTTGATCATTGGAAAACTTGATTACTTATAGTAATTTATTTGTGTCGTTGAACGTACTGTCATAAATATAATGGGCTATCGGATAAATTTTTCAAACTTGAAAAGAAATAGAAAATTTATCAAGTTCTCCCTAATTGCCCCGTATTTCTGAAATGAAGATGTTGCTCCCATTCCATCGCTGGGCGGTGGTGTTCAGCGCTGGTGTGGCCCTAGGCCATATGCGCAGGCACTGTCTGCTCCGCGGTGGAAAGGGACGCGATGTAGCGGCCATTTTAAGAAATTCAGTTTACATGAAAATGCGATTTCACCAATATCGTCTAAGTAACCAAACATAATTATTGAAAGATTTTTTATATTTAATTTGCCCTACTTATTTGGAGAGTGTAGCACGGCAGCTGAGTGCTGGCACCGGATGCCGTCCTCCACACCCCAAATTTAAGAAGAAACAAATTTTGAAAAATCAATAAAAAATAGTTAAATTCATTTTTATTCCAAAAATTTTTTAGTAAAAACTTTAATTTGGAGAATACAGTCTCCGATTATGTTAGAGGATGCAGACTAAAAAAAAAAATAGAATGGGCAAACGAGCTAAAAATAGAATGTTATCAACATTCTATTTTTAGCTCGTTAAGATGTGCTTAGATGTGAAACGGAAAAATAAATACTATGGTGCCACTAATTCTGCAAAAGGCAAAAAGTAAGCTTAAGTAAGTCACTAGACAAGACGTTTGTCAGTTTGGTGTCTGGACTGGACCTGATTTGTTAATTAAAACTGAAATTATCAGGCGAGACGATGAGATTTGGGAAAATAAAATGTAAGACCGGTTGATAAATTTTTATCATAAATTATTACTACTGGAAATCATCGATCCGCCTAAATGTCGTTCAATGAAACTCCTGCAGCTATTAGCCCTATATTATATTTAATACGTGCTTGTACCTTCAATAAGTATCCTAGCTATTGTTACGAAAGTGGGGTTTGAGATTTGGAAAAAAATGCCAACACTCTTCTTAGGGAATTTATTCACTATGCAACCAAAGATTGACACACTAATATGGTCTTCGAAACGTCCATTGTCCAAGCCTTCATATATAGTATAGGTTACGCGCCGATAATATTTGTTAAATCTCTTTGAAGTTATCTCACCACTTTTATATACGCCTGCCAAGGTACGAGAACAGATATTTCTAGAAAATTCATGTGCTTGACCCTCCGTCACCCTGACTTAGAATGTTAGTGTTGGTTGACCGATGTGAACTCGGGATTATTCTCAAACATTCCACAACCTTCTTTTTAATTCTTCATCATTCTGGATTATTCTATAAACTTCTAGAACATTCCACATTATTTTAGAACTTGCTAATTCTTCTGGAATTCTCTACTTCTAGTAGCTTTGCGACACTATTTCTCATCATTATGCTAAATTTCATCGAAATCCGTTTATATGTTAGAAAATATTTGTTTTGAGCACGCAAGGTTTAAAACGGTAGTCAGATTTGCGTGCTAACATGAGGCTTTTCTGCAATAATTTTAATCGAAAATCAGAAGCAAAAGTAGCGTTTCCTGTCAAGCAGATTTGTATGTGTACTTTTTAAATGTATACTCAGACAAATTATACCAATTTTCTTAATTCTACAATTTTATTTATTTTATTCGATAATAAAGAAGGCAACTTCTACTTTTGGAACGTTTTGGAAAAAAAATGTCATCGTGTAAAAAAATCTTCTATCCATATTTGTGTATGACAAGACAAAAATGTTGCGAAAATGACTTCTGATCGAGACCACGTAGTATTAAATAAAAGATTCGCATAGATTCCATGACACGTGTTTATCTCCACCGTCAATGCCCCAGAAAGCTTGTAAAAAATTTTTCACCAAACACATTTAATTTCTACCTTCATTATTTATTCAGAATGAATTCTCACCAACCGGTCAATTAGTGCTGCCAATTTTTAAAATATCCGTCTGTTCGTTACAACTTGCCACAGATACCCGACCGTACGAACGTACCAACTGTATCAATCGACTTCCACTTAGGTTTTATTAATTTAGCAACACTTATGACAACTGCCAATACTGTTTACAAATCGTGATACTTATTAGCTACAACAGATCTAAGAGTTTTAAATAAAAGTAATACTTAATAGTAGTTACGCCTGACCAAAACTGCCGCGTGAGCTCGATGAACTCTGTCGGACCGGCCAGGTGGTGGTACTACTAATTGATCTCACGATTTTTTGTTTCTGAATTTTTATTTTAACTAGCTATTTAGGTATTAATAACGATCCTTATGAAGTGGCTTTCGGCACTAAAACCATTGAAAAATCACCATGTAGAGAGTAATACGGAGTAATATGGCTTACAATCAATGATAAGTAATACTTTGCACTACCTAATTTGCTAAAACTTGCCTTATTTAAGTTTCTATACAAATTAAATAATGTGCGTGCTCAACTCTGCTAAAGTACCTGGGTGACCGAGCTTTGCTCGGTTACATATCAAACATTAACTACATTTTAAACTTGTCTAAAACAATACAAAGTAAAAAAATATATATAAACTTGAACATAAAAAAACAAAAGTACTCATTAACAGTCACCGAGTGGGATTCGAACCCGTAACACTCTTTCTAGCGGTCCGCATCCTTAACCGCTGAGCCAAACGGATGGCGGCCGGTGCGGAGAAATTAGCGACTTTATTCTGCGTGAAAAGAAAAACGCATGAAAACTCGAAAACACGCGTTTTCCCAAATATAAGACTAATCTAGATCGATTATTTACCGCCGAAAACCCCCATATACCAATTTTCAGCAAAATCGTTAGAGCCGTTTTCGAGATCATCGAAATTTATAAATATATAAATAAATAAATATACCTACAAGAGTTGCTCGTTTAAAGGTATAAGTTAAAGAATAGAAGTCTCCATTATTATCACCTTCACGATTTATCATATTATTTTATCATAATATTTTTTACTTACCCGTAATCCAAAGCACTCAAGGATTTAATATTCATATATTATTACTCGCATTTAAATTAGGATGGCATTTACTATGTAATAAAACTTTTACCAAAATTTGAATAATATCTGTTAGTTTATACCAGTTAGTAAGTTAGAAAATCTTTATTGCACCAAAACATAATGTACCACCAGTATATTTAACCAAAAAACATCAACGATCGCCGAGCGCGCTACACCGCGCTTTACGTCGCCTACGTAGCTCTGTGTGTGTGAGCGGCATGTTGTTGTGTGCGTGCGCCCGCTGCCAGCGTGCAAAAAGATTACAGCGGGCTCTTAAACCACTGAACCGATTTGGATGAAATTTGGTGTGGATATAGTATGAGACTCGGGGAAGAACATAGGGTACTCTTTATCCCGAAATTCCCACGGGGAGCGAAGCCCGCGGGTACAGCTAGTTCAGTAATAAAATAACGCAACTCCATCGAGTATGGGCTTATTTCGCCCTATTATGTAATTTAGCCTCACAATAAAAGCTTGAACAACTAAGTTTTTTTTTTCAAAAATGTTTTTTTGCTAACCCAAATTTGCACGAAAGGAATTTGAAAAATACACTCGAAATTAATTCAAACCAAAGATGACTCTACTTATAAATATGTTTTATTAGCGATTTGTCGAATTAATTTAGAAGTTTCGTTTATTAAAGCATATTTTGGATGATTGATGGCCATCCTGCTGAAATTGCTTGAGCAAAAAGTTTTAATTTGAAGATTAAGTATGGACATAGAATAGATTGCTAGACCCACGTCTTTTAGTTAGTAGGGTGTACCTCGAATTTTGAGTACGTAATTCATAATCTGACAACATTATGATCACGCTAAGTTTGTATTTTTCTAGATGAAAACTACCACTGCAGTTTACACATGAAAATGATACAGAAAAAACTAAGTACTTGGTAATTTTGTTGCTCACTGCAATTAAGGTAGATCCAGTTATTACGAAAAAGATGACATGATTATATGAGAAACGAGTACCCACATCTGTAAAATGGTTATATCTCGGAAGACAAGATAAGACATAAGATATACATAATTGATTGATCGAGTCTACTAGCCTAGATGTAGATTTGACACCTCGAAAAAGTACTAAAAGGATAAATTTCCAAGATAAGTTTTATCTGGATTCGGGTATACTTTATATTTAGGTTTTGTTTTTCGTGTGTGTAAGTGGCCAACACTGGTGCCAGATTTTTCGAGCAGCCTAAATGCATCTGACGTAGCTTAACGACTGTCATACAATCATGACAGCCGGGACCAACGGCTTATACGTGCTTTCCGAAGCACGGAGGAGCTCAAGACATTTTCATGCCACTTGTGGTCACCCATCCAAGTGCGAGCCACGCCCGGTGTCGCTTTACTTGCGAAAGCTCTAGTGATTCGCACTCCCGCCGGGCCACCAAGCTCCTCAAAGCTATGTCTTCAGTTCACAGAGCTACCAGTATAAGTAAGATTTGAAGGAGATTACTAAGCCCAGTGTCAGCCTAATGTTTGTTTTCTTATAATAAATCAGACGAGTCGGATCTTCCCAGTTCCCGCCCCGCGCTCTATGGGAACTCCGCCCGTTTAATGGCCGCATTTAATACTTAATGAGTCATTATTGCAATCGCTATTAGCGTCGCGGCCGAGCCCGCATTATTTACAACCCTTGAATATTAATAAATTTACTCGCAACAATCACCTAAACCCAATCAAAATTTAATTACCTGCGCTTCTTCTCTATACACGTAGAAATTAATACCGAACGAGTTAAAGATAAATTTGAAAGTCTTAAAAGATAAATTCACTTCAATCAGCGGGAGCAAATAGGATTTGATTTGATTTACTCCGGTAAGAGGGTTTTCAATTAAGGAGCGCCGACAAACAGTATCGGCGTATGAAGGTAAAATTAATTAAACCCAGCCAAGACAAACATGTACGAATCTATTTGTGTTGGACGCTGCGAGCGAATTACGATACGATACTCGAGATATGCGTAAACATACGAGAAAAATGTTAACACCACTAATACTGTTTAATACGTACCTACTTTTGTTTCTTGTTTGGTTTGTACTCCAATCCTGATTGTCTTTGAAAATGGGGAGAACATCGATTGTATTCATTGATATAAGAGATTGTTTTACTGCTTATGACAGTTAAATCTTTTGTAGAGGTATTTACGGAATCTATTCCTATCACTGGATCAATTCACGTAACATTATAATGTATAGAAAATATGGCAATAAGATAAAAATAAATAATAAAAATAATTCGCAAGCTTGTTTCGTGTTATACCTGAACGCACACAGTAATTAATTTATTAACTGTATACACAGTAGTAAAAAGAAATACGTAATCACAGATTACGAAAGAGCTTCATTAAATAAAGACACATTATTAAAACAAATAATGACTTCATTCATTAACATTATTGACTTTCAAAGTCCAAAACGAGTTCTTTAATCATGTTTAGATATATACTTGGCCACATTAGTCCAGCAAATGGACTATTAATTAGGATGTGAGGCATTAACATGTCTTTCACTATCCGACCGTAAATTTTGTCTGATCAACTTTCGAAGGGTTACCTCTCAGGTAAAAGTTGTAAGATTTGTTTCATCAGGCCCGTAATCTGAACAAGTCCTAATCCGGACCAACTTTTAGGCATCCTTTCATACCGATATTAATTAGGGAGTGTGTGTTTTAACACGAGTTTAATAAATTTGAACTTTGAGCGTTTGAAGCGTCGGCAGGCGAAGTTTATTTGCGTTCGTTACTTGTAAAATTGAATACCTCCTTGTGAATCCTCATTAATTTAAGATGAACACTGTATCTTGACATGTTATTTTATTCATTAAGGGAACGTCTTAAGTCGTACGTGTCGACTTTGGATTGTAACGAAAATAAATTTCAAAACCTCTTAAGGTGATCATTAGAGCATGAGTTGAGTACCTTTCATCCCTGCAGGTAAAAGGGTGTACCTGCTTTAAAAAAATGTCCTCCATAATCCGTACTATTTAACCTAACCCACCTATCAACGTAAGCAATGTTTGTTTTTCATTAATTACATAAAGGTTGTTTTTAAAGAAATATCTTTGTTTGATGCAATTTGCACATAATTGCATCAAACAAAGATATTTCTTTAAAAACAACCTTTTCACTAAATTATGTCAAAAATCATATTGACACGAAAATGCTATTAGCTTCTAAATAACCTTCTTTTGTGTGTTGTTATTACAACGTTACTTTCTTTGTTGAATAATTTTAAAACTACTTATGACTTATTGACTTTCACATGCAATCAGTCATAGTTAGTTTTGATAATAAATAGCTAAATGAAGTTCGAATATATATACCTATTATACCTACCTAATTATTTTAACTATATAGGTACTATTTCAACGAGCATTCTTTTTCGACTCTCTTTTAATACTATGACCTTTTGACTTTCAGGCAATGTTTGAAGTGATAAAATGTAATGAGTAGTTAAGTGAGGTGCAAAGGCAGTGGGAGGTGGGGGTTATTGGGCCCCGGAGACGAATGGCTCTCAATAAAGCGGGGACGTCCGGAGTTCCGGAGCGAGCTGTTACTTGTTGCTTTCCGATCGGCTTTGGCTCGACAGTGTAAGGAAATTCATGATTATCACGCGTTATTTCCTTATTTGGTGTGTTCTCTTTCTATCGTCCTGCCTGGCTTGTATCCTTATAATAAAACATTGAAACACGCGTTTAACATATTATTTTGTCAAACACATATTAAATTTTCTTAAAAAATAATAAAAAACTAACAATATACATACTTAATTTTTTTAACATCTAACCAAAAAAAAAAGACTTACTACATCAAGGTTTATATTTAAAAGTAAAGCAGTCGGGGAAATAGAACAGTGAGCGTTTTAATTTAAAACGCTGTATATTTCCATTAGAAATAAATACACGTTCATTATTATTGAATAATTAGTCAATTTAAATTCAAAGTCATAGATTTCAATCACAGCAGCTGACCCAAATGCCAGCGTCTACGTTTTCCCATGACGATGTATTACCAAGTTGCCGCACGAAATTATTGTACTTAAAGGCCTGCACGGACGAAAGACTGTACATGAGTTATTTTTGTCCCTCAATATAGATCGCCTTTAAACTGTATTGACGAAAAGAGGCGTAGCTCAGCAGTGGGCGGAAGAGCTGAGATAAAAATAATGAAACTCTATCGATTAACGAAAGTACCCTGTATAAAAATTCCTCAAATAAACGCGAACGAGGGACGGAACTAGACAAAAGTAGAGTCAGGCGCGGGAGTCTATGGAAGTGATGTGTCTAACTAGACAGCAACGTGGAAGGCGCACTTCTGTCCACTGTAACTTTTATATGTTTCTGGGCAATTCCGGGGACAAACTACGTCCGACGACGCACTGCCGTGTATACATGGGAGCCGCACAACTAAGGAGAAGGTTTCTAGAACACCCGGGAACCATGGCGGTCAATTCGGGCGTAATTGCGGAAAAAATGTCATTGAGGGAAAGAAGGAAAGGAAGTACGTCCGAAGCGATGCCCTGTATTGTATACTCCGGGGACTTGCCGCGGACTCAGAAGTCCTCAGAATACATTTTTTTTGATAATTCAAGAAATTTGTACTTCGCGGACAATAGTTTCTCTTTTGCGCAAGCCCTAACTGCCAACGTATATAATACGCATGCAATAGTTCCTAACAAGCGTTAGTTGCCGAGCAGTCAATAAACGTCATATTGAATAACGATATTCGATCACACACAATGCATCTTCTAAGTTAAATCGTGTAGGGTTATCACGTGCGCGTCTTGTTTTTTTATGAATTTACATAAGCGACACACTTGTTTCACCGATTTTTACAAACGATGTACTTTTAACAAATACATGAAAAAACATCAAGGATACGTGAAATGTTCAGGCGCTCATAGAAGTAGAGTCGCTGTCGCATCGGTAATATAGTAGAATAAAACGTCATAGAGGGTTTAGAGAAAACAATCTATGTAAACGAGAAAAAAAATATCGGGTCATATTCTAAGCATTAAAAAAAAACGTTAAAGCGAGCAAAGTACTTATTTTAAGTATGACCACCAAAATATGTGGACATATTTTGGTGGTAGTCATATTATTTATCAAAGTAATTAGACATAGACAAAACAGTAACTAATGGATAGTAAAGTTATTTAAGTTTTTTATATGTTTAATCATTAGATATTTAATGTAAATATTGACATTTCCGACGACATGATTATGTGTTCCTTGGCTCCATAAACCATGAACGCAGATGGTTCTTAAACAAAAGAAAAACAACTTCTTTATTGATTCTTGGTAAACTACTCGTAAATAAAGCAATAAAGCATACCAAGAAATGAATAATGGATTCGGAGAAAGCCTAGTTATTTCTGCAGTTGTTACTGTTAACGATTGCTTAACACGTTGCGAGCAAGAATCTTATTATCGGCGAGCATAATGCTCCTAACAGCACATTTGCCGAGATCTGTTAGACGCGGACTAACAAGCGACGTAACCGATCTTGTGGGAAGAAGACTTAATTTGGCAGCCCTAGCGTCGGTGTATCAAGTTAGCACGTCGTTAGTAAGAAACTCGTTAGCGGCGCGTGCCGGCGACAACCAAGAATTTGCTAATGACATACGCCGAGCTAGGCTTGTGTGTGAGTCAAGCTGTTTGACAAATCAGGAACAGCCTAATGAATATCGTTGTTAGTATTGCAAGGGCACGGTTGTACCGGCTATTATTACTATAAAGGAATTTGCTTCGTTTAAGAAAATGGTAGAGCAACGCTTTAGAACGGTGGATGTAAGTTCATGTAAGTAAATACCGGCTAAGACCGAGTCGGACTCACACACGAAGGGTTACGTACCATTTATCTATATAAAAAAACACTTTTGATGATTAGCAATGAATTAATAGTAGTGGTCTACCTGTTGCCGTTATTAATATGAAGCAAAAACGGTAAGTCATTGTTGAATGGAAGCTCCCCTTAAATTTTTATACTGTTTTTAGTATTTGTTGATATAGGCAATATAAATACATTATCTGTTAAAATTTCAGCTGTCCAGCTTACACGGTTCATGAGATACAGTCTGGTGACAGACAGACGGACAGACGGACGGACAGACGGCCAGCGGAGTCTTAGTAATAGGGTCCCGATTTTACCCTTTGGATCATCATCATCATCCCCTCGGGTACGGAACCCTAAAGAGAAGGCTTCACATGCAAAAGTGATTTCCCTAGATACGCAATAAAAAGAGAATATTTAACTCGACAGCTCAATATTCGTTAACGCATACCCGAAGCAATTCCGTATTCAAATTGACATACCTAGTTAAACAACAGCACCTC
This sequence comes from Acrobasis consociella, assembly GCA_963555685.1. NCBI lineage: Eukaryota > Metazoa > Arthropoda > Insecta > Lepidoptera > Pyralidae > Acrobasis > Acrobasis consociella. The sequence continues at coordinate 7,150,459 of OY743106.1, forward strand.
CAGACTAAGTTCCATAAACTCGTTCCCAACTCCCCTCTACACACTCTATCGGCGATTTTTAATTAAGTCCCTAGCGAGCGGCAAGCGAGCAAAGTAACACCATCAATTCATTATCCTAAACTCCGCTCGATTGTTCCTCGCTCGCTACTTACGCAAACTTTCATTTTAATCAAGCGTTTAATTAAAAATTATCCGAGAAAAACAAAATAAGCCCGTTAGGGTCTGAACTAATTAAGGCGCATGCGATGAGCCGGCCGACAACAGGCGTGAGGTGAGCGTACTTTAATTAAGCTTGTTCTACTCCAGTGGCCGGCGTTTACCGAAACTATTACTAGTGGAAAAACGCGCTGAGTGGCGGGACGCCTACGATTGTAGCGATAGTGTCCTGAGTCCTGCCCTGCTGACGCCCAGGCGCGATCATGTTATCAACTCGTGAACGCGCCTATTAACCGACCGGGTAACGACTCAATTTACCCAATTAATTACACCACTACGGTGTGTATACTTCCAGAAATGATGTATTACGGCGTGTAATTTAATTATCGCATCTAGTAGATAAAGTTTTGAGGTCAGCGAGGTGAGCGTCCTTTAATTAAATGTCTTGTTCTACAGCGGCCGGTTAGCGAAACTACTGTTAGAGCGGAAAAACTTAACAATAGTTAGGGCGCGCCTTGTCGAGGTTACCATCTTCAGATTCAGGTTATGTGTCCGTTCAGTTTATACATTAATTGCTATTATATAGTTAGGCCAAAATGTTTCTATATTAATTTATTCCACTTATATTCCGACCTAAATATGTTAGAAAATTTAATTTCGTTTTGATTTGATTATAATTGTGGGTTATGATATGAAGGATAAATAAGGTAAGGTTTTTGTTTCTGTTTTCACTTGACCGACCTTATTGGCGTAAACTTGTAATACAAAATTATTTTCTAGCCTAATATATGTTTTTCAGCTATTTAGCTATACTTGCCTGTTGTATCTTGCTCGCATGCTGCATGCTTGCGGGTGGGATACTTAATGTCAACATGTAAAACATCAACAGTAAAAATGTCAACACCGTATAATCAACAATTTAATCTCTCAAAGAATCAAAATACCATTGATGTACAACACAAACAGTTAAAAATGTCAACAGTCCAAATTGACAACAAATCAAATAACAAATGACTTAGAACATAAAAGGCATATTTGTTCAACGATGCACAATTACAATTTGTGAATAAATCAACGTCCACAAAAAACAACAATACAAATTATAATTTTTTTCACGTTACATATACAAATTTTATTAGTGTGTATAAATCAACGTTTGTATCAAGTACAAAATGTTTAAATTCTTTTTAGTTTAGCTTTAATAGCACACTTGTGAGTTAGATCATATTTGTAACGAAACTAAGAAAAAAAACCGATGTAAGAAATATATTTGTAACGTAAAAAAAATAAAATTGTATTGTTGTTTTTTTAAACGTTGATTTATTCACAAATTGTAATTGTGGATCGTTGAACAAATATGCCTTTAATGTTCTAAGTCATTTATTAGTTAATTTGTTGCCAATTTGGACCGTTGACATTTTGAACTGTGTGTGTTGTACATCAATGATATTATGATTCTTTGAGATATTAAAATTATTGATTATACGGTGTTGACATTTTTAGGGTTCCGTAGCTAAATGGCAAAAAACGGAACCCTTATGGATTCGTCATGTCTGTCTGTCTCGGTCTGTCTGTCTGTCTGTCTGTCAGTCCGTCCGTATGTCACAGCCACTTTTTTCCGAAACTATAAGACCTATACTGTTGAAATTTGGCAAGTAGATGTATTCTGTAAACCGCGTTAAGATTTTCGCACAAAAATAGAAAAAAAACCATAAATTTTGGGGGTCCCCCATACCTAGAACTAAAACTCAAAAAAAATTTTTTCATCAAACCCTTACGTGTGGTATTGTGGGGTATCTATGGATAGGTCTTCAAAAATGATATTGAGGTTTTTAATATAATTTTTTTCTAAACTGATTGTTTGCGCGTGAGACACTTCCAAAGTGGAAAAATGTGTCCCCCCCCTGTAACTTCTAAACTAAGAGAATGATAAAATTAAAAAAAATATATGATATTCATTACCACGAAAACTACCACCGAAAATTTGTTTGAAGGAAATCAAGTAAGTAGTTTTTAAAAAAATACTACTTACTAGATCTCGTTCAAACCAATTTTCGGCTAAAATTAAATTTAGAAAAAAACGGTCGGTAAAAGTTATAACGAACTACAAGAACTTTTATATTATGTTACTTGCTTCTACGGAACCTTACTGGGCGAGTCCGACTCGCACTTGGCCACTTTATTACTGTTGATGTTTTACATGTTTACATTAAGTATCCCACCCCATGCTTGCTTGTATTCTGTATGCTTGCTTTCAGGAAAGTATCAAAGCTAAGCAGCTTTGATGCTTTCATTAGATGCTTGTGAAGTTGTTTTGCTTCACAAAAATGATTAGGACGTTTCACTTTTGTGCGTGTTCATTTTTCGCGATATATTACTAATTGTAAATATTTAAAGTTAAATTTTAATTGTACTAAATGATTAATTTGGGAAGTAAATATATGACGATAAAGCTGTAGGAAATAAAAACTAGGCTACAGTTAATTAGGATTAATAAAATTGTAAGATTTTTTTTTAACGAAAACTTCATGCATCTACATTAGGAATACGAAAAATTAAGGGATTCAATATAGACCCGTAGAATAAACATCACGCTTAGAACTTGCGTTTAAAAAAAATCTATTGTATTAGGATCAGTCATTCTTAGAATTGGGATCCAGAGCCTGTCATTAAATCGAATCCGTATAACAGAGACATAGTTAAAGCAACCATCACAAACCTTTAAATGAATAAGTTCCTAGTGACGCTTGAAATGATAAACCTGTTGTATAGTCAACATTTATTTGTATTTTTCATAATTGTTCAAATATATACCATGGCGCAGCATTATTATCTACTTTTTCGATGTATAATGCTCAATAAATCTTACAAAAGTCTTAATCACATAAATTATTTTTACATTTTTAATTTTCCCTGAACAGGCTTCGTTTGAGTTATGAATTATGATTTAATAAAACGTTTTGTTCGCCAAGTTGTCTAAACTCTAATTACTTAGTACCGATATCAATTAATTTGCGCTAAGAATTAATTATCTCCGCATTAAAGCTCCAATTTATTACTAAACTTTCACTTATCAATCTTTCAAAGCCTACGCTTGTTTAAAAATGTTTAATTAATAAAAAGGTACTTACTTCCCTTTTTAATTAAGCTTCCTATCCTCAGTATTACAATTTGAACTGTACTTTTTTTTAAAAATAGGTTTTTATTATTACTTATTCATATTTTAAAGTCGTGGATTATACGAAGTTTAAGCATTTAGCCATGGGTAGATATGGTAAATACTCCATGGCTAAGACCTAGTGCTTAAATTTATTAATGATGATATTTTGCAAGACTATCTTCTCATTTTCTAATAGATACTTGCAATTCAAAATATCTAGGTATTATTCAAAGGTAATGGACACGGTTTAAAATAATGTTATTCATATTAACATACATACTATCACGTCTTTATTCCTAATGGGGCAACAGAGAATTTTGTATCTGGCTCTAAGCAATCAGAGCCCAGGGCCGCAAGACTTAAAAGCCACTTTAGGCGTGATGGTAGACGAAAAGATGGAAGAGCAATAAACATAGTGTTAGGTTGCTAGCCGCATCGCCTATTAACATGATTTCCATTGTCGTTCATTTTCTCGATCGGCTTTTACGATCTGCGCGTACATTCTAAGATTTTTCTTTTCTTCCAGACCAGAATGGCAGACATGCATATGCATGTTAAATCCAAGCAATACCTATAGTAGTCGTGCATTCCATATGCCCGTACAGCTAATTAGCGAGCTAGTGATCGTGCCAGTAGATACTGCAGCACCACAGTTCACCGAGGTCGGGCGTGAATTTTATTGATCCTGGTGAAACTTGCCGTAAATAAAGTGCATCTAAATAATGTTTAATTAACAGCTTACAAACATTTCCCAGATTCTTGTGCCCAAAGCCTTGAGATTGCTTAATTCTCCTGGTCAGGAGTGTTGACATTGACGTGTTTAGCTTTTCGTCGGGAAATATCACAAAAGAGGTATTTATATATATAGCCTATGTAACTCACTGATAAAGTAGCTTTCTCTAGGTAAAAGAATTTTTAAATCGGATCAGTAGTTTTTGAGTGTATTTATTACAAACTAGCCGAAGCCCGCGACTTCGTTCGCGTGGACTTTATGTCTCTGTAAAATGCTCATCAGGCTGAACAACTTTTACTAAGGCGGCATTTATGTATCTCTTATAGTTTAGCTGGACCATTATGGTATTGCATCAAGCGTTCCATTTTCCAAAATCATTTATACCCTATATGTTGCCCAGGCTTAATAGCTATGTAACAAAAAAAGTTTCATTCGAATCCGTTCAGTATTTCCGGAGATTAGTGTGTACAAACAGACAAACAGACAAACAGACATACAGACAAAGAGACAAACAGACAGACATTTTTTTTTTAATTCTTACTCTTTTACTACGTCTCCATCGCCCCCAACATTTTTTTTGGAAATATATTTAATGTACAGACACACTTTTTTACTGTTTTATTATATGTATAGATTTAAACAAACAAACACATAAACCCAGATACAATTAAAACTTTTTTTATAACATTAGTCTTTATAGAGGGGAGGCTTTTGTCAAGCAGTGGGACATAAAGAGCTAAAAAATATATATTAATTAGTCTTTATGCCATTTACAGATACATCTTTCTATGAATTATTTGTAGTTATTATAATAGAAAAAATACATTAAGCTAACATTACGATTTAAACAAAAATATTGATATAGAAAATTTATTTAACTTTTCAGTCGTCCGACCTTAGTGTAATGTGGCACTGGCTGGACTATCTTATGACAAGATCTCCGGCCTGGAAAGAACTTGCCTTTTAAACATAACATCTAATTAAAATGATGTTTTATTTACACTTAAATAATGTTATTAATTTATGAATGTACAATACATAGATGAAAAGCATATTTCTACTCATTTCATTCTGCATCTCGTTAAGTATACGTTGTAAGTCTCGATTTATACCTGCTTTTTACAACGCAAAAGGTAGTGAAATACGCGTTACGTTCCTAATAAATAATATTGATAATTGATTAAAAGTAAGTAGTAACATAAGTCAAAAGTCAATGCACGATGAGCTAATCGACTATCACCGCTAATTACCCCTGCCCCTCTTGCACCCCCTATAACCACACCATCTCGCGCAGGGCTGCTAGAGATTTAGACTACCCAAGGAGAAGAATAGAGTATGAAAAATGGACTAGGTAATATCTTTATAAATTATTACACGCGAGGTAAACGTGCAAAAATAACGAAACGGGAACGGGAACGGAAATGGGAACGAGAAGGAACCGGGACCAAGAGCGCTTCGCCCGTTCTCTTTCCGCTCCAGGAATGGAAACGGGCGGAACAAAGTTCGTGTGGTCAGCTAGGATATAATATATCTTAATTGACCACAATAGTATACAAGAGATTTCTCCCACATAAAGTTTGCTACCTAAATTAATTAATATTTGATAGGCGCTTAAAAATGAGCATGTACATACACTTTATTACCTACACTACATAATGAATTACATATAAAATTGATCAGTCGTGCAGTGTTACAAAATTAATCATTTACTACTAAGTCTCCCTAGGAAGAATTACACAAGTTTAAAAAAAAACAAACTTCAAGAACTTTGCACTAAGTACGCTTTGGCGCAGCCCTAGGCGAGTCTTGCCGCGAACTAATTAGATAAGTTTGCACTCCACTGTACTTCTGCTCGCCGGTGAGCATCAATCTTTTTAATTAAACATTTTTGACACCGCGCCGATTAGCGATCGACTTCAGTTTGCTAATTTGCATTTTTTTAATGGTTCATTTTAAACCAGCGGCCCGCTCCGGCTGTGCATGGAGTACCTTATGTACAACATACCGAGATAGACAGATATATGCGCCAGGGGATTTAATTATAACATATTAAAAGGATGCAGGATTATGCATGCAATATTTCTAAAATTTCACGTAGGTACATGGTAATTATTTAGTTACCTACTTAGATTTTTATTTGTTAAAAGCATAGCAAGCAAGCAAAGAAATATATAGATATGTTGTTTATATAAATAAAATTTGAATCCTTAAATTCCTAAATAAAATTTATTCGATTATTAAAACTCATTCCTTCATTAACACGAGGGCTTTCATATCAAATTATCTACAAAAATTAATAACGTGTTAAATTATTAACAAATATTGATTAGTCTATTAAAATATCCATTTTCAAATTCTATTTGCTTAATTGGAACAATAACTTAGAAACTTAGAAAATGTTCGTCTTATAATTTAAAAAATTAAAATGTTATCGACGAAATAATGTTCATATGGGAGAATGTAAGCTGTTATCATAATTAATATGATACTTGAACACTTCTCACGATACAAATAATGTCATTGAATTTTAATTAAGTCATTTATAAGCATCTACAGATTTAATCAGTTGGTTAGAAGTGACAACGATTGAAATAAATTATATTAATAAGATATTATTACCCATTCAATATTTGGTTATGTTTAATTAATGTTAATTTTTAAATTAAAAAAGTAGTTTAACTAGTACGAGCCAGCCACGATTATAGGACTGCTTCTCTGTATCTACATTATTTAAGGGTCCTCCCCGCGCTAGCGACCTTGAAAACACAAAAAAAATAATTTATCTTTCTGTAAGTGAGATTATCAGAAACCCTCGTACAACTTTTTAGCTAGTATCCTTAAGTTTCATTAGAACCTCGAAAATCATTGAAATAAAATACCCTGAATTTTCCTTTGCAAAAAATACTAAAAACGGCCATTTTTGACTCTTTTTGTAAAGGTTTCTAAACCGGATAGTATTTCAATGACTTTCGAGGTTCTAATGAAACTTCAGGATACTAGCTAAAAAGTTGTACGAGGGTTTCTAATAATCTCACTTACAGAAAGAGAAATTAATTTTTTTGTATTTTCAAGGTCGCTAGCGCAAGGAGGAGCCTTAATGGAATTTCGTAAGCGAACGGTTGTAATTATAAATAAATAATATTATTAAATATTGTGTTGGCCCAACGATACTACTATATTTTATAATAAATACATAGGCAGAAGTATAAAAACATCCAATTCTTAGGACAACTTGAATAAGGCCATTTTAACCCCCACAAAAAGAGGGGTATATGTTTGACGTTTGTATATCGGTCTGTATCTGTGGCATCGTAGCGCTCGAGCGGATGGAATTTTCGTGTTTTTTTAAAGTGAAAGCAAGTTCCTTTGCAGTTGTTTTTAGTTATGTTTGATGAAAATTGGTTCAGTTGTTTAAAGTTATTTGGAGTTAGAGCTTGAAAGTTAGGGCTTTCTCTAGCAAATATATGGGGCTACGGATGTCAACTTATCGGGTTTCCGATACTTATCACTAGATGGCTTTCTTGACAGTCGGGGGATTTTTAATTTGCTTAGCAAGTAAATTATTATAGCTGGCGATCGAATCCAGAATCTCTCTGATAACGCTACGAAGCTCGTCACAAAATTTTATCGTATACAGCGGGCGAAGACGCAAGCAGCTGCTAGTCATGAATAACAAGGAAGTAATGTTACAAAACAATCAATCAATAATGCAAAAAATACCTAAAGCACGTTATAGCTAAATAAGGTCTTTTCCGCATAAACTAGTTTCATTACGCTTTAAATAAGCAATTAAATAACGTTATGCTTATCTCCTTATAAAACACGGATCGGTCCATTATAGATGAGCGTTGGACAATAAATCAGACCGGCCGGCCGCACAATGGGGCATTGTCCATCGCTCAAGCTGATTAAATAAATAGGTGCCGATCTCACCGGCCGATCTTATCACGATTTGACATTAAAACGAGCAAAATGTAGACTATCCTTTTATGTATGACGAGGTGAGCCAAGGATCTGGAGTAGTTAAAGTCAGGTGAAGCGATAGCGACAGTGGTGTTTGACAGTCTTGGATGATTATGAGTGTTAAGTCAAAGTCAAAATCATTTATTTATCTTTGGATATTTGTATCACTTGATATTTTTAAATTTTGAATTATTAAGATGTGTAAAGTCAGGACGTACGAGTAGCTATAAGATTTTTGCTTAGCAGTTAAAGCTTAATACACTAGTTACTATGTACTGCCAACAAAAGCATACAAATTTTTGCATTTGTTATATTTGTAAGATTAAGCAAAAGAATCAAGATTAGCATATTTCAGACTTACATATCAACCTACATGAGTAATGTCACATTTTACTATTTCGTTGATTTCCATTTATTGATAATATTGTAGCCAAGCAACGAATATATATATATATATATATATTTAAGGTCTAACAAAATATACTGAAACTATTTTAAGGGTGAATACAGTCCATGATCGAAATATGAAAAGTTATTTTTGGCCATCCAAACAAAATAATTTCAGTATATTTTGTTATACTATAAATATGATCTTTAAATTCATGGCATAAATATAAAAAAACATGAAATTGCATTTATATTCATAAATTAATAAAAAAGTAGGTCATTGCTATTTAATATTATAATTATTCTGATACGCAAGTCAAATCACATCGTGCGTGAACATATATAATCTAAAGTTTTACGAATGATTTTTAAAAGTTAATTAAAAATTAAATTGCTTGTATACTTGCAACTTAAAGTGATTAATGTCCAGAAAGCCATTTAATAGAAATGTTTGCACACATTCGTATGTTAATGATGGACATTTATTAGTGTTTAATTCGTGGCAGTTGCAGATGTTTTGACAAGGGTCATCGTCAATGATTATTTACTACGATGTGAGGAAATCAAGATGCCATTTTAAATCTTTAATCACAATTATTATTTTGACTTTAATTAGAATTATAATTAAATATCAAGGGAACTCGATGTAAAGAAATACAATGGAAGGATAGACAAAAACATACTTACATACTATCACGTCTTTATCCCTAATGGGGCAGACAGAGCATTTTGGGTCTTGCGGTTCTATGCAGAGCCCAGGGCCGCAAGACCCAAAAGCCACTTTTAGCGTCATGGTGGGCGAGAAGATGGAAAAGCAATCAATACAGTGATAGGTTGCTAGCTGCATTGCCTGTTAACTTGATTGCCTGAAAACATACTTGATATAACTAAATTATAGACGACCAGTGTACCTATATTGATCAGGTCTTGTCTGTACAAGAACTCAGTAACATTAACTAGGGGGATTTGATGCGGTATCTCTATCATATACAACATAGTTGAACATGATAGTTTAGCTAGTCAGTTTCTATCTCTTTAGTGTCTTCTAGTTAAGACCAGTGCAGGAATCCTTTTCAAAGAATTACAAGCTTTTTTTATTAAGGAATAACATGCACCTACCTGTAGATAACCTTATGTATTAGTTAGGATTATACCTAAATGCTTAAGTAACTGAAATTTATTGCATTTCATTTAAGTCATATTTCATATGTTAACAATAAGTCATAGTTAATTAAATAGTATAATAAAAATACAGTCAGAATATTTTTCAGTCAAAAAGTAAGTAACTATATATTTTACTCAATCCACATTCTGAGAACATAAACCAAATAGGACATAAACCTTACATATGAGTGAATTTCAATTAGATTAAAATAACAAACCCTTCGCTTGGCTTTAGTTACCTCAATTAAGTGACTGCAGCATGTGCAACTGCAATGAAGTTTCGCACGGTATGAAATATGACGTCACAAATGAACTGTCGCTTTGAGCGGTGTCCGGCACAGGGCTGTATTTAGGGTAAAAGCACTAATTGCCGGCCGGATGCAGCACAGGTGCCCGCGCCGGTGGCGCCCTCTCAGGAAATGAGAGCCAATTTGAATTTCTTCCGTGGCGAATCGATTAATTGGAAAGCCATTATATCATGCACTCTCTGACTTTTTAAGAAAAATTAATTGGCGTTCGATAATAATACCTTGATTTTTTGTCTTTACATGTATTTTTTAGCCCCCGACAAAAAGAGATAAGTTTGACGCTTATGGCTGTCTGTCTGTGGAATCGTAGTTCTCGAACGGATAGACCGATTTTGATGTGTTTTTTACGTAAAAGTAAGTTTACTTGCGGTGGTTCTTAGCTATGTTTAATAGAGATAGGTTCAACGGTTAAAAAGTTATGGGGAGTGAACGCTTTAAAGTCGGGGTTCGAGTCAGACATGTCAGACTCGAACCCGTATTAGGCCTGTTATTATTTTACTAGTAATAGATAATTATTACAAAAACAAGCTTGTTCACTAAGGTAAGTACTTTCTTATTTTGTGCAGACAATGTAGCAGTTATCTGTTATTGACGTCATTAGACTAGTCAGCATATGAATCAAGATAGCTATCGGTAATACATAATAAATATGCATGCGTCGGCGCTAGCATAACTAATTATGCAGTACGTACAAAACTATTTCACACGGCCTCTTTTAATCACTACAAACGATTTGTAACTTACAAGGGCAATTAGGAGTTTAACCTGCACGGAAATAAAGGAATTATTAGAAAACAATCCGGACGGTGGGACGAGGGTACGAGGTGCGGGGGCAGGGCGCGGAAGGAAGGGTGTCTAATTAGGGAGGGGGCGAAGGTAATGAGCCGCGATCGCCGCACCGATATAACGAAGGCTATTTACGCGGTGGTCGCTCTGAAAATTGCGAGGTTTTGTTTTAAAAGCGGTTACCGTTTGAGTTTTGCGATTAAGGAGTTTAATTAGACAATGTTGTTTACAACCTCATTACGGCACGAAAGAAAATAGCCTCGGATATCGGCCGATAATTTACGAAGTTGAAAAATGAGTTTCTTGCTGCTAAGTAGATTTGGCTGTAGATTATAACCAAACAATCCGGGCCTATGAATAAACATGAACTCAATTTTCTTACGGCGGTCGAGGTAATACAATTTCGACGGACTTTATTGCTTTGGACGTAAGGTACTGATTTAGGAGGATTAACAGCAGTGTTGACCTTCAATTGTTTTAGAATATTACAACCGTCATTATCTGCCAATAGAATGTCGAAGTTGCCTAGTTGCTGCTGATAAGTTTTCATGGTCGACGATTTTTAACGAGCATAATAAAACTTGCTCCTACTTTCGCATGTTATACTCAAGTAAGTATGTAATATTGTTTTAAATTAACAGCGTAATGTGGCAGTTGCATATAACTTGATTTAAAAATGGTTCATGTAATAAGGCAACAAGCACTGCTTGGTTCAGAGCAAAGTCTCTAACAATTTATCGTTTACCATGTACCTATCATAAGTATCATAATGAAGCATAAGATTGTAAGAAGAAAAAAAAAGACGTGTGGCACTCGGGGACTGCCGCGGTAAAGCTATTGCAAACAAGGAAGGACGGCAACGTCGCAAACGGACGACGGAGACGAAGCGGCAACCTACATGGTAGGCGGAGTGGGGAGAGCGTGAGGTTTTTTCGTTACGGAATTTCTGGATTCGAACCCCGCGCTCAAGGCCCGCGATAGAAGCTATGCAATAGCTTAAAATTAATCGGATGAAGCGATCTACAAAAACAGAAATAAAGGACATGTTAATAAAGTTGAAGTACATAGATCAAATACCAAATTGCTTCAATTAAGTTCTGATAAATCAACGCGGGCCGAAATCGTGGCATCACGCGGTATGCGTATTCAATGAGGCTTAAGGGGCTGGCCCGCAAATGCAACACAAAAGAGTTTTTTCTCCTTAATAGACGTCCCGCAGACATCATTAACGTATCGACAAAGTTGGCCGCTCAGTTATTCGCTAATGTGACAACAACACAGAGAAAGCCCGCCACAAATGAGGCACCATCTTTTCGGGTCAGGATCGGGGCACACTCGCGTCATATTAATACTTTGCAGGACACTCGAACTGGCATGATAAATCTATACACGTAATAAAACAGTAAAAAAAATGTAGATTGCAGATTGCAATATTTAAAAAAAAAATTTGAAGCGATGGAGACATAGTATATGATTTTTCAAAAATGACTGTCTGTTTGTCTTATTAATTATTACAGGGTTTAATAGATTTCGGAAAATGGAAAACCTGATGCAGAACCATTACTGTCCAGCTATACTATAAGATATATAAAAATGAGGCCTTAGCACAAGTTGTTCAACCTAATGAGCATTTTCCGGAGTCATAAAATCCACACGAACGCGCGGGCTTCGGCTAGTAAAAATGTAAAAATATTATTTTAGTTAAAAGCACGTGTTATAAAAAATATTATTTTAGTTCTAGAAAGTGACAAAAAGACTTTACTTTCGTTTTCTGGTCCATAATTTATGGACTGGATTAAATTATTTAAAAAAACTTATCATAATGACGCTTAAAAACTTTTTATATTGTTTCTAAGATTACTAATTAAGTGCATGCGGGGCATATTAAAATTATGTAGCGTTTTAATATTTTTTATTTGATTTCTGAAAACAGTTGCGTTTACCCTATTTATTATATTTAGAATGGCCTGTCTATTTATAAGCCACTAACCTTACGTACTTCAGTAAACAAATGGACCAGACTGCCACTATGATGTAACGGTATCAATTTTATTTAGTTCTTTGGAGATGTAATACACGAATTTATCAAGATGGAATACAGCCAAGAAGTAATCATAATTAATATAGTAACTCTAGTTTTATTTTGACTTGACTTTTTTGTCTACCTATTGATTTATTCTTATAAATAAATTAAGTACACGCAACGTGTTAGGAAATGTCAAAGTACATTATATCCAACTACCTATTTATAAGTTAACTGGCTCTACCTACCTTAAGAAAGATTTTTTGTAAACAAAAAATGCTAAAAACTTTATCGACTACAACCTTTATTTAACAATTCTACCAGATAACCTAGGTGGTGCTGACCTCCTCCTGCTTCATTCCTCTACTGATATGTATGCCAAATGATTCTTGGGATATTGTACTGAAGTTGCCACTAAAATCACATAGGAACGATGAACATACAAAAAAAATACATACTTACAACATAACATAAAACCCTCTTTTTTAAAGTCAGTTAAAAATGGTTTTCTATCAAACAACGTCAATCTCAGTATTCTCCAGTCCTTGCACTCAGTGTGTCAGTAGCCGCGGGGGTGTATTCTAATCGCGTGTTAGCGTGGCCCGTTTTTGCTAACGAACAGGTTGCGTTAAGGCGACGTCTCGACGGAATTTCGCCTCATTAAAAGTTGCGACCCGCGAAGGCAATTTTGAGGGCCGCGACTTTGCTCTTATTAACGACTTGAATTTACACTATCACTTGAAGGGTGTCTTTATTTAGTTTATTTCGAAACTTTTCTTGTACTTAGTTCGTTTTATGTGTTTGTGTGTACATTATTCCAGTTTATTTTGCAATTAGCTATACATTTAGACCTACAAATTAATAGTTTTTACATATTATCCCATATTTATTAATTAAATCGTCACTACTTTTAACTTGCGTTGCATCATTCTAGTTCAAGCCTAACATCGCTGCTTCAGTTGTAACTTAAACGACTAATTTTCATTTCATTTCCATTTTTCATATATTAAAATTGCATTTGTTCTTTTTAAAGTACCCACTTTGACCACATTTTTATTTGATACTAGCTGGTGTCCGCGCCTTCGTCTGCGCAGGATCACACAATATCTTTATAAATTGTAGCCTACGTGTTATTCTGATGTATAAGCTATATTATTGTAAAGTTTCAGTAAAATCCATTCAGTAGTTTTTACGTGAGAGTAACAAACATCTATCCATCCATCCATACTTACAAACTTTCGCGTTTATAATATTAGTAGGAAGTAGGATATTACTACCTACTGACTATATCTAAATATAGTCGTATGTCTAACTAAACTATTATAATTATTAGCAGCATCCCTCGCGTGCCGCGGTCTCCCCACCTGCCCCACTCGAATTAGTAAACAAACGTTTTTACGATCCGGTTTACGAGCCCAGCGATATTTCGGTCTCGCGCACGTCTTTTACGACATAATGAATTTGTTGATGAACTAGGTATTAGAAAGTTTCAAAATAGACGCGTCTGGTGACCGCGTCGTCAAGCCGATCGGATTCGGCCGTTGTAATTTGTAACTGAAACGGTACAAACATTCAAATGTTTTTACATCACATCTTAAATTATCCCTGAACTTATTGAAAAGTAATTGTAATTACATATTGGAGATTGCGAACATAGTGTTAATTGCTCTATACTTGCCATATTAATGATTAACAAAAATAGATAAAATATTACTCAATTAAGAAAACAAAGCATATAAATGCAGGACCGTAAGTAGAATAGGGGCCTCGATTTGTACAGCTAAGTAAAAATAGTGAATTGGTTAATAAAGCATTTTACTTTGGCTCTTGTAAATGTAGTATCTATACATATAAGATTTGTTTTATTTTTTACCTCACTTAAAAATCAAGCATATTTTACCATCACTAAGTAAAAATAGTAATAAATGATGCTAAAAGGGGTACAGGTAATATTTTTAAGGGCGCTGCTTTGAACCCTGAGTGAAGCTAGGGATTCATGTATATCGCCCGAATTAAAAATATTACCGTACCCGAGTAGCATACTCTACTTTTCATCTCTATCTATGAGAAAAACTCACAAACCCACAACAGAATGTAAAGAAAAGTAGAACACCTACAAACCTAATCAGAAATTAAGACGCTTGTGCCAATTATTAATTGTTTTAAAATTAATTTCATCTTCCTTTTTGCTAAACTGCCAACGTTAATTTTGAATTTACATATATATTCGTGTTCTGTTTTGAAGTTGTTTTTAATCCCTAGAAATTTCCTTTTATGCTTTGCAGTTAGTTCCGAGAGATTCTTAGCTCCAAATGTTTTGGGATGAATAATGTTTTCGAATCATTTTTTTCACTTATTATCGAATCGTTTATTTATTTTACAAAAATAATAATTTTCATTAATGATTTAACATTTAATTTTTGACATCGTATCGTTTGCTAATTGACTCTTCCTACTAGCTAGAATAATACAAGCAGCCATAATCTGAATAATTGTTTCCACTGAATTGATAAATACGTGATTCTATAAACATACATGAGTCGATAAACAACAGTGAATTTCAGCCCAATTAGCTACATTTACCGCAAATAAACCATAATACGAAACGCAAACATTCCATAAATCATACTTATCATAGATTAGTTACGCACATTACTAAACGGTTAATTTTGCGTGTAATTAAGCCATCTTCAATAAGTTAAGCAGTAATTTACATATCGGTACAAGCGCTCCATTTATTAATAGGTCTAAGTCGGAGTGCAGTAGAGATGTGCCTGCTCTAGATCGAGACAGAGTTGTTCCAGAGTTTATTTATTTTTAGAGTTATTATTGTTCGTGGTCCTGTTAACTTACTTCGTTGCGATACATTCGATAATTATCGACACGATAAGATTTTCATTATTTAAGTATTTTTATTTCATTTCAGACTCCAATAGTTTTTAATTACCATATACTTCTTTGGTTAAAATTTAAACTAATAACGTTCAATTTGAATAAAGTTTAATTAATAAAGATCTATAAGAAATTAACCTTAGATCATTTCTGGTAGTAATGGTGCATTAAATTTTTCTGTTATTTACCATTTATTTTAGTCGGTTTAGAAAATTACTTGTATCAAGCTTCTCATGGATAAAAATCATATAACTACATACATATTGCTTTATTTGATGGTTTGAAATAAAAAATATCTACTCATTACTTTAAAACTGAACACCAAATTCAGTCAAAATCTGGATCTGTCCCAACACTCCCAACACTAGAGAGCCGTGCGCGCGTCTCATAGTTACGGAGAGGTTAACACATAAGGTTAATTAAGATCAGACGGGACCTATAACTAGCTAACGCCGACACACTCCGAGTTTGCTGAGTGCTTCCCCTTAATTGATACGATTTGATCGTCATCGCACAGGGCCGCACTCGCGTTGCTTAATTAAAATTTACGTTTCGTTATTGCTTATGGTTACGAGACGTTGGGAAATTAATAAAATTAGTTTTAATTCGCCGCTTTAATTTGTTGAAACAATTCGATTAAGTGGAAGTTCCGTTGTATGGTATTGGTATTCAAAATCCATGCTTTATTCAGTATTTTTATTGATAAAAACCAATGCAATATATGACAGTATAGAAGTAGAATCTCACTAAACATTCAACTGAAAATTTAAAACACAACAGCCTCATGGAAAGCGCAAACAGAATTTAAAAAAAGGCTTAAACAATTGAATCTCGACTAAGCGCTGCAAAATATTTCGCGATACTGTCTGTCATAGTCGCGAGACAAGTGGATACCGCTGCAACTAACCGAATCTCGGGAAGTAAACAATATTAAAAATTCCTTTGACAGTGGTGGCTATCGAATAATGATTTGTGTACGTCACGCCAGCTTCCGCTGTCATACTTGCGCCACATTTTCGCTCACAGACTTTTTTGCCTATTTTCCAGCTGACAGCCGGACGCCGGGCACTGCGTTTATTTATTAACGAAATTCGTCCGTCTATGTAACGCGTCACGTGGAAAAATTTCGCCAGATTGATGTGTACCCAAACAATGGTTGGAAAAGTCCGAATTTCAATGGCAGCTGCGATGTCGTTTTGGTCTCTGTGGAACGCGCAGGTATCGTTTACGAGGCTGCATAGGCGCGACGCGGCATTGCGCTCCACCCATATCAATTTCGAATAGGTTTCCTATTCGGCACCGGTAGATTGCGTTTTGATCGTTTTGTATGTAAAACTGTTGCCCTAAATTAAACGTTTTAATAATAGAATAGAAATAAAATCGCCCTGTTCACGCTGCGCACGATGCGCCATCGAGTGCTTTAATATTTTATTGGCCAGTAACAAATGCAAATATCATAATGGGTGGTAAACATTCTGTGTGATAGTGATAGATTTAGTGTGGCGTAGGCCCGGGAGTATGAATTCTAAAAGTGCCTGTAATCTTTTTTAATTTCTGAATAAACATTTGAAAATATTTGTCTATGAATCGATGACTTGCGGTATGTGTAACAGACCATTGCCTATGCTAAGGACAACTGCATATTCTATGACCATGGATTTTATTTTATATTTATTTTCATCTATTTAATATATTATATTTCATCAAAAAATCACAATTTTTTTGAATGGATCAGTGGTTAAACATACATCTGCAAAGTAATCCTTTAGGAATATAGGTAGACAAGGCAGGAAGTGGACAATTACAAGATTTAGTAAATCACAATCAATTTTCCAAATCTTCATGAATAATCGGTGTGCATATATACTTATACAAAAATAGAAGATCACGACGAATTAATAACCTCCTACTTTTATGAAAAAGCAACCTACATTATCTTTTCACTTACTTCTCTTTACAAGATTCAATACCTTTTCGATAATGATGGAAAAGGTATTAAAACGTCTATAACTTAGTTAATTCTATTGACCAAACTCAGGGGTCCAAAGACCACTTCATCAATTACAAGACCAGCAATTAGCAACTGCACTACTAATGAAATTGAGCGAGTTGGTACTAATTAGACCTGGGAACTAATCAGGTGGTACAGTAATACTCTCCGGTGCCGTTATTGCAATACCAGAGATGCTATTAATTAGCTTCTGAATATTTCTTCTCAAACAATACATTATTCTATCATGTATAAATTCTTTTGAAGGTTCTATAGTAAACAATCTGTCTGGTCCGTGGTCTCTCCGATTTAGGGATCCGTTTCTGATATATTTGGTTTAATAGTACAAATTTTTGTTTGAGTCCTGCGTAACCCTCCGACTACTAAATGGTGACACGTGAAAAAATTCGTGTCTATAACACGTGAAAAAATTCACGGCAGCCGAAGTTTAAAGGAAATTCATTTAAGGGAAAACTATCAGAGCTAAGAAGAGTTTACAAATAAAGAGTTATATGCGACCAACTTATAAAATCTGCTCTGAAAAGTAAAATTTAATAAAAATTAAAAAAAAAAATACCGTTTTAAGTGGCGTGAACTAAAAAACGGCATTAGCCTGACACGCACTTGGCCGATTATTTAGTAATTTTTTAGATACGCTACCCACTACTCTTGCGTGTATACTTTGGGTCAAATTAAACCTTTGTCACAGTTCAGTGTCCCATTTTGTTATGAAATAAAGGATACACAAACAAGCATTTTTTTTCAAATATAAATCACAATATGAAGGAATAACTCATTATCTTTCTTTTAAACCCTGGATCGGCTAATGGGTCACAGAAGGGATTTTTTTTTCATGAAACTCTAGTTAATAATTATTTTAAATATAAAATAAAAACACATATGTTGCCACCTTCATTTAATAATTAATTTCAATACTAATAATAATTTACTAAATTTTTTAAGGAACAGATATTACTATAATTAATTTAAAAAATATCTTGTAATATCCTTGTATGTTTTTTTAATTTTGGTAGGATATGGGGTAAGTAAAACTTTACTTTTTCTATCAAACAGATAGATTTAATATTATTAGTAAACGTAACCTACACCTACATGCCTTTTAAAACACTGCGTAAAATTCTATGATGGCAATAAATCTATTATATTTTCCACTTAATAGGCACTTAGAGGCAATAAAATAACAATTTCTCAGATAGCGTTATCATTCACTTAAGATGACATGACTCACAATCTTACTACCTCTAGTTTACTGTTATTTGATGGAATAACAGAAACATTTATGCTGTACACATTTTATAATTTGATTTGATTTCTGGAAACACAAAAACTTCATCATCATCATAATTATAGAGCGGTGGTGGAGTTTTTCCATTCTACTCTGTTTTCAGCCAACCTCTTGATATATTGATACGACACTGCTGTCATCTTTTCCTTAACCACTTTTTACAGCAAAAATAAAATGTTTATATTCTCGAATTCATTCTATTTTTCCTATAGGAAGAAGAAGGGCCAACGCTGACTGCAAATCTTAAGAATACAAATAGTCCGGTCAGAATCAGCAACAGCTGAAAATAAATCTCTTTT
Source organism: Acrobasis consociella (assembly GCA_963555685.1). NCBI lineage: Eukaryota > Metazoa > Arthropoda > Insecta > Lepidoptera > Pyralidae > Acrobasis > Acrobasis consociella. Next base: position 7,169,626 of record OY743106.1, read on the forward strand.
TCCAATTGCATGAGTAATCTGATCTGACAATTTCTTCGAATCAAGGTTTTTTATTTCTTATTTTTCTTTTAATCTGCTATATTTAAATCCTACAATTTTTACAAGACTTAGGAATATTTTTCCATGTAACGTCTCTGTCATCGCATTCACCGATATTGGCGTTCGATCTACGTGGCATGCTCGTATCGTGGACAAGTCGTGTACAAACCCAGGAGAAATTCACGAGGCTTCAATCTTGTACTGCGCTGACCAAGTCTTTGTCAAGTTAAATTGATACTGTGTTTGGGTTCTTAATTGGATGGCCTTCGCTTGCATTCCGAGATTGACGTTGCACTGCTATTGCGTGTGGTAGTCTGGTAGTGATTGATCTGAGTACGAATTTTTTAACGTTCTTCTAATCTATACTGTAACCTAAACACACATATTTTACTATTAGTGGAAAGTCGGAAGAGGGCATACATGTACTGATTAACTAAGAATTTTAACAACATGTATATTGACCAAATACTTTCTTTATAAACAGAAATTATGATCAGGTTAAACGCAGTTCTCAAATCAGTTATGGGCACTGCTCGTTTGTGCTATCGAGCTCTAAGCTTGTAAATCTAGTAGGCAGACCAGACAAAGACAAATATGAGCTCAGCAGTGATTTAGTCGGCTATATGTTGGCGTGGCGCGTATCACGTCGTCGGCAGGCCTAAATTGCCGGTGACAAATGTGTCGGCAGAACGAGCCCCACTCATATATCCAGTCCCACTGATGGGATCGAAACGTCAGTCAGTACAACGTACATTAACAGTGTTGAGACTAGGGATCAACTGAGTTCATTTCATTCGTGATACGTACACAATTTTCGGATAATAGACCTTAAGATAGAGCAATATTGTTCTATTACAAGATTTATTATCTTAAAATTCAATTCTTTGTTCCATAATTGAGTAGATACATTGTATCTTTTTTTATGGTTAAAGACCAAGTGATAAATTGGGATATTTTTCATAACCCAAGCATTATGAATAATGACAAGCTACTTTTGGCAAAATAAATTATAATTTATAATTACATTGAGAATTGGGACGACGTTTTCTTGCAGGAGACAAAAGTAGGTAACCAATTTGGCTATCCAGAATTATGACACTATATGGCGTGGCAGTGGCACCATGACCTTGAAGCCCGGGATCCGCTTTACAACTTTTTCTTCTCCACTTCGCATGGTCTTGAGCATTCTTGGTTGTAAGATGACTAGCTCGCATGTCATCCTTGACGACGTCAAGGCGACATACATTTGTAGCTCCTACGTAACTTGCCGGCTTCTGCAAGACATAACCGTACCAGAGAAGGTGACTCTCTTGCAGTTTGTCTGTACTACCAGCCATACTTGGCCGGAGCAGCCAGAGGACTTGGCCTACATACTCCACATTGGCCAGACGGGTTGGAGAGGTCTCACTGATGTTTATAAGCTTTGTTTAGCTTGTAATCCCTAAGTCGCCTTCTACGACATCCACGGGCGAGGACTTGGAGTGGTCCTATTCTACTCTGCCGAATAGGTACCACACGGCAATAAAAATATTTATTAATACACAATCGAGCTATACACATTTAACACTACTTAAACATATGTCTTTTCATTTCTAGTTGACATTTTGATGATGATTTTTAATTCGAAGGGAATTTCTTCGAATCAAAAAATTGATATTTGCGCGAGACTTACAAACGTTATATTCAAAATGAACGATAGAAATATAATATTTTATTCTAGGAAAAGTATATAATGGCCTCATTAGCGCAATGACGATATTATGAGCAATAAAACGTTTCATTTATGCCTTAAAATGTATCACGTTTTTAATACTAAGTAGTATTCGTCTAGTCAATTCTTGCAGTTTGGCTTAACATGCGATTAACTTATCATTATCTTATCTATACTAACATTAAAGAAAGCTCTCTCATTCAACTTATAAAAAATATATTATTTTTTTCAAAGTTTTTACTAAGCAAATAAATTAAGAACTTAAAAAATAATTTGTTAAAAGGTTTGTTTGTTAATCCGACTAAAAGGCTAGAAAAAATATCGCATGAGGACTTTCACCTTTCAAGATTTCCGAAAAAAAAACCAACGATATTATTAACAACCCTATGAAGTACATCCAAGTCTTTGCACTTATAAAGGCTTTAATACTAGTCTGAAGTCGTGGCGCAACCTCAAAACTGATGCAAGCTGTCTTGGACATAGTTATAATCCAATCGAAGACAAGATAGCTCGTCGCATGGTCTTTAGTTTCGGTTTAGGAGTTCTGGCTGGACAGCCAAAGACACAAACGAAATTAATTGGGGTCATACGCCGTCGTAATCCAATAGCAATGCAGACTGGACGAAGCCTTTCGAATGGCCTGGCTTTAAGGAAACTGGATTTATATTGAGTTATGAAGATTGAATGTTGGTTATGCATGGATCCATTCATCTAGCAATGTTTTGTGTGAACGATATTTTAATTTTGTTTATACTCTACCACTCCGTCCGCACTTCCGATATAATTTTTTTAATAAGATTGTTCTTGACTTAATTTCGTATAAAACATCAATTAATTGTATTGAAAAATGAAAGTAAGTTTAATTTAGATACATTTTTACGTCTTTATCCCTGACGGGGTAGACAGAGCCCAGGGTCGTAAGACCGAAAGGTCACTGGATTAGAAGGATTGAGAGCTTTAGGATGGAAAAAGGAATAAAAATAGTGATAATTTTTTTTAATCATTTATTTCGGACACCTTAGATCCATATTATAATGTGTGATGACTCGCCCATTCCCTCTATCGGTTCTTACGATCTGCGCGGAAAGAGAATCAGCTGATACATTCTAAGTGTTTTCCTTTCTCCCAGACCAGCATGGAAGAGTATTTTTTTAATATGTATAACAATTAAGGAACTAAGGTTACATTTCTCTAATTTGACTAATTCAGTGTAACCCATTACCTAGATTCGAGAATGCCTTTCATCTCTAACTCGAACCGTAGGACCGTATTTTTAAATTTAATGAAGATTTATCCGCAATCTCCAACGGCGAAGTTTGTGACATCAATTTACGTACAATGTCAATTTGCGCAAGAGGAGTCGGGACACAGGGCCTCATTAGGGGCGGTTGCAATTAAAGTGTGCGTCTTTTGCGCCTTAACGATCCACCAAATTGGACGGGCGTCCAATGCCGCCCTGGACACGGCTTTAATAAATACACGTTTCGACATGGCGTACGTAATAAATACCAGCGAATATGTGTGAAACGAGTATCGAAGGTGACTGTAATTGGAAAACATTAATCACGAAATTGAGAAAGAATTAATTAATTAGTTGATGTAAGTATATACTTTATGTTTTGTGTAATATGTATGTTTATGTTTAAATCTTTAGATAATTAGGTACTAATGTAGTATAATATTTATTTTTGAAAAGTATCTGAATTAAATTCCATGGTTCTTGTCGGTGGAGTATTTTTCAGGTCTCCTTATTTTCCGCTAAAAGCTTGACCCTTATACGACACAACTTTTGCCTTTTCTTTTACTTTATCCATGAACGATAAGCGTCTTAAACATGCATTTAAATTAAAAATATATATATGTCGCGCGTAATTTGCCGAAAACATTAAAGTTACGCCATATTTTTCTATGGTCATGACGTCAGATGTCTATGTTAACAAAAGCGCCAATGTATGCATTTTTATAGTAGACACTTTTTAGTTTCCCAGGCGTATTTGAATTGAATTTGAAAACTCATTTTGGTATTTAATTAACTAAAACTAAAATTTTCCTACTGATTTTAACCTAAGTTATCACAAGAATATCTTTTTAGATATTTTTTCAGGACTAAAATAGCGTAGTCGAGTGCACAGAAGGAATAGTAGCGCTTCAGAAGCAGTGGGTAGTTATCGTAAAAGTGTTAGCAGAAGTGGGTAAGAAGTTGTGTTCGCTCGTTAGCGGCGAGGCGGCTGATTGCCGATTGAGCAGCAATTGCTCTGATTCTCTGATTGACGGAGCCCGCACGCGCACTAACGAACTTGCTTTCAGATATCCCGACGTGTCCGACATTTTTGAGCATCTATTTTCATAATGCTGGATATTTTTACTATTGCATGCATGTGCTCTATTTGCATTAGATTCTACATTACTTTGACTGTTCATTTTCGAAACAAATCATATCTTAATCTAAATAAAATTGTGTTTATTTGAATTGCAGATTAGGTGTTGCAGCGATAACTTACCTTTATAAATAAATATAAATTGCTCCCTCGCTAAGCGAGTATTAATGTCTTCATCCAAACAATAGACGTAATAAATCATTATAAAACTCGAATTAAGCCGGCTTAATGTTTGTATAACACTTCCGCCTCCACACTCGCATACGCGCAACACCTCGCTGACTAATTCCGTGCGTACACAGTAATCAGCAGCACGAACATCATCACCGTCTTTGTGGAGCGAGACCGCAATCCATCATATCGGGACAAAAGGCGGATAAACGCGGCAGTTGTTTGCGTGAGAGAGCGTTAATTTTGTTAAGGAGTCTCAATCAGGGAAGGTGTGTAAGTAAAGTCGGCGGGCAGCCGCCGCGGGAGCGATTCGAGCGAATTACCGTACCTGGAGGCGCGGGGGCCGACTCGTTAGTTGTTGTTTGCTGAGTGACGCGGGTCAATCAGCAGAGACATGCACGGAACCGCACTTCTTCATCCCCCTTGGCACCCCGCACCGCCTCCGCCCCGCTCGTTAGGCCGCGCCGTCTCTGTCAACTGTGAGACGAGCTTTATCGAATCTACGACGCACGACCCGCGCCGCGGTCGGCCCACTCTTCGCTCTAGTTTGGCTCACAACCACCGGTAAACAAGGGAAATCAGTGTAAAACGAATTTATATGAACGCCAAATAGAGGGATCAAATGTCTTGATTTGTTAGAGAAACGTTAATGTTTGTCGAATTAAGTGTATGAAGATTGTGACATGTTTAGGTTAGTGGCAGCGCAGGGATGTATTTGGATTGAATTCCCATCGTTTAGCTAATTAACGTAATGGGGCGTCTAAAACAGCTGTGGTCCACGTGCGGCCCCCGTTGCGTCGTCCATACAGATATAAAATCTGAGATAACATTGTATTTGTAATATTTATGTTAATTTTTTATTATTTACTAGTCAAAGTCCGCGACTTCGTTGGCGTAGACTTTATGTACCCGGGAAATGATCATCAGGCTAAACAACTTTTTCTAAGGCGTCATTTTTATATTTCATAAAGTTTAGCTGGACCATTATGGTTCTGCATCAGGTGTTCCATTTTCCAAAATCAATTATACCCTATATGTTGTCCAGGCTTAACAGCTATATAACAAAAAAAGTTTCATTCGAATCCGTCTAGTATTTCCGAAGATTAGCGTGTACAAACAGACAGACATTTTAAAAAATTCTTACTCTATTTCTGCATCACCCCTATTTTTTCTTTTCATATTTTCAATGTATAGGGACTTATTTTTCTGTTTTATTATGTGCATAGATTTAATTTCAACGATGTTGCAGGTACAGCTAGCGAGCGGCTTTTCTTTAAAACAAATAAAACAACTATTTGTTAAAATAAAAACTCAGTTTAGTTGTTGCTGAAATATGCAATTAAATTATTTTAATGAACAAAATAGTCGTTACAGTTAACAGTAACCGTGAAGTAGCTATTGTACGCTATTTCACATCAATTAATTTTATTACATTCATCAGTATAATACTCGTGCCTACTGAATTACTAAGAGTACCATATAAGATTTGCTGATTGTTAGATAAAAGGAAACAGAATTTCCTAGTTTTAAAGTTCGAATCACTGAAAAGCCTTATTTGTCTGCACTTTTATAAACTGAAATGATAAAATCACCGGCCAAGTGCGAGTCGGACTCGCGCGAAAATTGCGTTTGTTGTGTGGGAATGGGAACCCCCACTAAAATTTTGTTTTAGTATTTGTTGTTAAAGAGGCATCAGAAATACATCATCTGTAAAAATTTTAACTGTCTAGCTATCACGGTTCATGCTCATACAGCATGACAGATAGACGGACCGATGGACGGACTGACGGACAGATAGACGGACGGACTGACGGACAGCGGAGTCTTAGCATTATGGTCCGGTTTTTTCACTTTGGGTACGGAACCATAAAAAACAATATTAAAATGGAAGAGGGCTTACTCGGCACAACTGGTGGCTCACGGCATTAACGTGAGGGACGTGGGTTCGAATCCCACTCATGGCAAAATTTTTGATCATCATCATCATCAAGTCTTTTAATCTCTACTGCAGGAGCTAGACCCTCTCTGTACTGTACCAGTACAGAGAGGCCATACTTGGCCAGAGCAGCTAGAGGATTTGGCCTACATTCTCCACGCTGCCAAGTCGTGTTAGAGACGGACGAAATTTTTGATCACATGTTTTATTTTGAATTTACAAATGTATTCAAAAGACTAATTAAACGAAACTGTTGTATAAAAACATTGTTCTGCGGCATCCTATATTAATCCCCGTTCTAACAAGGCCAATTTAGTGGTTACGAGACGCGTCGATCGCTTGTGTGCAAAACTGTGCGCTTTTTGTCCACTGCCAGGTAGAAAATGCAACGGCTCACAGCATTTTAATAACAATGCGCTTGTGGCTTTCTCGGTATCGTTTTTTGGGTTTCCGATGCATTTGACAGACAAGCCCATTGTCATCGTAAAATGATGGACTAAAAAATGATCAGTGGGAATCATCGATAGGATATCGAATGTCGGTCCGTAATAGGAGCTAATTAGCCGCTCCGACGACTAAACAGTTAGCTTAAATGGAATTCGGAGTTAATTAAATAAATTAAGAGGATTCGAGTTAGGTCTACCCAACCCAAATTGAAATGCCTAAGCAGTAAAAAAACAAAGGAACTACATAAAAATCACATACGAACTCTACGTTTGGTTCTAAAGAGTAATAAACTCACCTTGTGTAGTCGTTTTTGCATAATATCATTCCGCCTTTGAAATAGAAGGATCTGCCCATGTCCGCGAGCGCTTGGCCACAACACGTGCATTTTAGGCAGCCGTGGTGCCAATATCTGTCGAGCGCGTGCAGGAGGAACCTCTCGACGATTTTGCCGCTGCAGCCCGCGCATTCTTTCAGTGCGGGGTTGTTGTTGTTATGCGGGTAGTCGTGCCCGTTGGCGGCGAACGCGGCCTCCGGCGACGGCGGGTGCGGCGAGCTCAGCTCTGTGTACCCGTGGTAGTGCGGGTTCATGCTCAACGCGCTCGCTGCCAGCTTGACGGTCTGAGCGGCGAGCGCTCGCACCGACCACCACAACTACACGCCCTGCAACAAAAACAAAACAAACTCAGTACGTGCACGTGTTCCCTAATTAAAAGGCGATGATTAAATTTTCTCGCCCTAAACAATATTGGGTAATTGCGACTCGTTTAGAATGCTTCGAAGAGGTTTGACCCTTCGAATTAATTTTTCTTCCAGCCCTTGGTCAGAGCCGTCGAATTCGGGCATAGGCCTGCGGACGGCCGCGTTTATAAAATTTTCCAATTAGCAATTTCATACAATTAGGAGCGGACTTGGGTGCGGGGGCGGGGGCGGTTAGCGCAGGGCGCGGGGCGAGGAGTGCGTCAACCCGATCCAATTAGCCCGCGGCCGGCGGAGCGGCGGGACGCCGTCTGAGCGGCTCTGTCGCCATAAAACTTAATTAAACGTTTTAAAACAAGTATTCATTAAAGAATAATCAAGCTTATGTAGTCATAAATAACCGGATTGTCCCGCGCGGAACGGGTGCCGTAATTAAGACTGCACAGAGTTGATCAAACGCACTGATTTGAAACTACCCTTCATTAAGAGAGCGCGGGCTGGAGCTTCCGCTGCGGTGCAGAAACTAATTAAGAATAACGGACGCTTTAAAAGCGTAATTAATTTAGATTGTAATTCTATTTCTCTGAGAGTAAAGTAGACAATTATTTCAGTAGCCCTTTCTTTTGGAACGATTTGCTTTGCTAAATGTAATTTGCTTAATTTCTGTGTCTGACATAATAAAAGGGTTGTACCTCCGTCCAGATTAATTTATTGTAAGAATTTATGAAAATATGAAGAAGGAAGGGAATGTCACGTACACTGACAATGTTACTCCTTTAGCTGCTCTGTTGCTTGATCTAATGAAGTAAACTGCTGGTTTAGAGATCGCGTACTACTTTTATAACAATGTTACGTATGAAACACACAGTCCTCAAGTTCATTGACGTTTCTCTTCGTTTTAATGAACATGCTAGTTCTACTAATTATCATACGTGTGCGAGTGTGGGTTACCCCCAAGAGTCTTTCAAACCGTAAGCTTATTATAGTTCACGATCATTACATTACAACTAACGCCTTATTGTATTTGTTGTTTAAAAGGCCAAAAATGCAGTTAGATGATGAAAATAAACGAATTAAAGATTATGTATCGCAATTTCTCAACATCTCGAAAAAAAGAGTAAGACATTGATGATGACAAAAATCACATGGTGGCTGCATTCATTGGGATTCAAATCCTAATACTTAACAGGTTTGGGTTGGTAGAGCCAGGGACCTTTAAAAATATAAAGCTATAATTTAAACACTTTTATTTATTCATGCAATTTAAAAAGAAACATTGAATGTTAAAGTAGTTATAAAGTTATTAAATTCAAGCTTCTCGATTAGGGTTTTAACGGTTGCATTTGTAAAGCATGTTGCAAGTCTAATGAAGGAACGCTGCTATTGCTGAGGTCTCCCTAATGAGCCAAGACGGCTTATGAACGTAATAACAATTTCTAACACTTGTATTTCTGGCGAAAGAGTATTTATTTCGTTATGTATGCAATACACTTTATGGCTCGTTTACAAACGTCAAAGCATGTGGTGTGAGAGGTCGCCGCGGATGTAAAATGTACAATTGTTTGCCACACGGAACGCCTAAAAGAAGTTTTAGGTTCTTGTCCTGAAAGAAGAACATTTGTCAAGCATAACATACAATTATAACACACGACAAATGAAATAGACTACATAACTAGCCCTATAAAGGCAGACATTGTAAAGCAGATCCCATCAAAGACATAAATGTGAAAATGGGAGCAAAGTTCAATATCCGACTAAAGAATTGAGATCTCAATGACCGCCAAGTTCTGTAGAGAATCCTGAAGTTTGTTTATACATATACATAATATGACGCCTGTTTCCTTATGAACTATTTGTTTATAAAAATGTCAAAATTTGACGTGGTTGCATATATTTAGGTTGAATAGGTTTCGAGTCGTGAAGAGGTCAAAAGTAGCTTGAAATGGTTCGTATAAATAAACACACGTCTGTTGCATCGTCAGTTCCTTTTTTGGACTTGGCTCTGACACGCTACCACGTGTCTAGATTTTTATGTGAATGTAGATTAATCTATGTAGAGACGTCATGGATAACATCTTTCAGTCAGTGCTACCGATGGACACTCACTCAGATATAACTTAAAACCAGAATTATGGGAATTTACTAGAAATTCCTCAATTTTGAGATAAGAATATGTTAGGAATTTGCTTTTCAGTGCTATTCTTAAGTATGAGAATTTATTTCCCATCTAACTTTTCTTGTCCCGTTAATCATGAACAAAGTTAGCCTCCAATAAGTTCGTATAAATATGAACTAAGTCCTAGTACTAATATATGTCTGTTCGAACAACTTTGACATTGTTTTGTACGGTTTCATGGGTCAAATAGTTATCTGAAATCAATTTATTTTATTTTAATTTTACGTATGACTTGTATAACATATACGTAAGCAAGTATAAGTAATACAAGTTAGTTGCGTTTGCGTGCTTGTTAATGAGAGTCGTCGTCGCGTGCGCAACATCGCCCTTCGTTAAGGTTCTAATGTCTTCGTTGGCGCGGCTCAAGTTTGGGGCTTAAGGGATACTTACAATTTGTTTGCGATAAGGATCTTGACCTAATCAAGGGTACGTAATACTACGCTACTACACAGGAATGATGTATGTTAGTAATTGTTTTTTATTGTAAGATTCATTTTTTTGAAAGTTATCAAGCTAAGCTTAAAAAAAATTAAATGAAGTTTTTTGACGACGAAAAAGTTCATTTCGTAGATGTACAATTGTACTTTTTCGTAAACTTAAACGATTGGCGTACAGTAAAACTTTTTATCACTAACTTAAAAGCAGTAGCTTTTTAAAACGATGTCCCTATGTTCTTCCATGTCTCTTTTCTCCTACACTATTTTCTACATTCTTTATATTTTATTTGCACGAAACATTCTCAGAAAATAGGTAATTTAATATCGGTTAGCTTAGAGAAGGAAAGTGCCTCGGTCCACGACCTAGAGTTTTATGACCTATAAAGCGAGGTACGTAGCGAACTTCGTCTATTGTTCCATTTGCTTCATGGTCAAACCTTGAACCTCGCCAACTGCTCAAAGACAAGTTTTAAACAATGGTTAATGTTATTCTAAATTATTCAAAACTTAATTCTAATTTCGTTTGAAGGACTTGTTGGGTTAGTAAGTATGGATTTTATAATGACTTTGAAAATGAAACATTAAAGTTAGGATTTTTGTATAAAATATTACTATAGAGGCTTAGCGTGTATAGCTTTGTACATGTAAAACAGGAACCACATACACAATAGGGACTGCCAATTTGGTAGAAGATATCCTTGATTTTGTATCCATTACTTTGATCGACGTCTACGTACTGTGCCGAAGAAGAAAAACGTAAAAAACCTTGAATTGCTGTATTTTATTTTTATTTTACATCGACGGTGAATTATGTAAAATGGCGCAATAGAAAACCCAATGTAATATACGAGGTATATATCTAAGGAAAATCCATTGTTCCTAAATATAAAATAATAATGTCAGCTTATACGAAACAAAATTGTAGATAATTACTCAAACTTGTCTGTTACCGTTTGAATTTTATAGCGATTTGAATGTTATATTCTGTGCAATAAAGTTGTTTATCGAATTCAATTGAGATGGTCCCGTAACACGGTGCGTGTTTAGGCCCGTGGGGGAGGCCTGGGAACTAGCAGGTGGCGTTTTCATTATTCAAGCTCCATTGATTGGATACTTTGCCGTTTAAAAATGTTATTACCAACCGCCCGTCAACAAAGCGGCTCCCTCCTCCGTATTTACCTGTTAAGTGATTTTTTTTCAATTACTACGATGAACTGCACATTCGAATGTAGGAAAGTGTAAGTCATCTTGTTAGCAATGTTTTATTTCCTCTTTGCCTACGTTTCAGTATTTGTCAGCGGCAATAAGGACGATGAGTGTACGAATTGTTAACAAAACGCCTTTTAAATTAGAACTGAGCGTGAAAGAGAAATTATAATGTAAAATTTTCTTTGGTGACCTTTTACAATATTTTTCATTTAGGTCTAATTTTTTTACATATTATGACACATATTCAGTACTATATATCAGGTAATTTATTCTTTTTTGCTGTAAAAGTGCCTGAAAAGTCCTAGTTTCTGAATAAAATTTTATTTCAATCTGTAGCTTACTGAGTTTTAATTTAGTATGTAGTATTAGATAAGCAAAAAAATACATCCAACCTTTTTAGGTAAAATATTGCCAAACGTTGAATAAACACTTCCAAGACTGTCGACACAAAACGGATAATGAAAGTACACTCATGTAAAAAAAACTTCCTCCTACACCAAAAAATATCGTTAATGAGAAAGAACACCACGTGTTTCTCATTACAAGATTTAAAGTTACAATATCGGTCACTTGTTTTAAGTTCCGAAGTACAACATCGTGGCGCCGAATAACGTAATTAAGGCGAAACCGCCGGCGAAATTAAACGCGAAAACGGAATGAGAATGTGAGCCTAATTAGAGCCGAGGCGGGGGCGGAAGACGTTGCACCGACGGCACCCCCCGGCCGACCTTCACCCCCGCTGGCGCCCAAACTCCTGCATAGGGGACGGGACGTAACTTGTGTTACAGACAGCGACTAGTCACGTCATTCGATAACGAGTATATAGCTATATCTTATTGGCGTTGTTAGTAAGTTATACTTCTGATTTTATTTCACAAGTCATCATTACTGTATTCATAGGCGTCTTCAAGATTTTAAGAGTCACTTCTGATAAAAAGCTACTTGTTTATGCTGCGAAGTGAATTGATGAAGTACGTAAAAAAACTCTAGTTTAAATTTTAAAACTAAATATTATAAGTACTTAGTTTAAAATTTAAGATAATAATAATAATTTATTTAATTAATAGTGTCTGTACAAAAATTAAAAACATAAGTTAAATGTAAATAATCAAATTAAATTCCCCCATTGCATTTGATACCTATTTTATTCGACTTCAAACAAATGAAGAGTGGAACTAAATCACAGCTCTAGTCATTCCAACAACCCGGCAAACTTTTCAGCTTGTAGAACGGGAGCGTTCAGTTCGTTTTCTCTCACATCCATACTAATTAAAAAACTGCGGGCAAATTGGAACCCACTCGTCGCCCACGGGAACATAAAATATCCATTCGGCTGACGGCCCGCTGCCACTGATTAATTTTATCCAAGCGCCTGCGATTTTAACTTTTTCATCGGTTAATTGTCATGCTTCATTAAGTAATGATTCGTTATTTCATTTAAATTTTACTTAAATATATAAAAAACAAATATAAATGTATAAAATAAAAATAAATCGGCCAAGTGCGTGTTAGACCACGCTCAGAGTCGTACTGAAGTTATATTCGGCTAGGAAACTGTCTTCAAAACGTTAGAACATAAAAAACTATTTTCCATAATGTTTACTACGGTACTACCTATTAAACAATTTAAAACTGTGTTTCAGGAGGTATGACATTGTTTTGTAAGAAACATGTATTCTCTACAATTTTTTTGCAAATACGAAGTTATTCGTCTATAAGTAATATAACACTACAATTCACTAAGATAACTTTTTCTTTAAAAAAATGGGCGGGCTATATTCACTATGAGGTCCACGCAAAAAAATAGTAGACACTTTACACGCATGAGTGTGTTTTTAAATACGCCAAATTTAATAAATTTAACAATAAATAAATCGCCATGAAAATCATTTTACTTAAAGCAAATGGTTTGTTGTACTTCCAACAAATTGCAAGCACATATCGTTGTATCGATATGTGCCATTTATTGTAAAAACGTGATTGGAGACAAGATACTTGTACCAAACCAATTACGTTTTGTCTCAGTCGAATCGTATGTCGAAACTTCGAAATCTCATTGTTATGTCGATTTAGTAGGTCAAGCGGTACGCATATGTACAAAACAAATGCAGATACATGATGTTCACACTTCCATTGACAATTTACGCACAGATTTTAGCGATTTGAATTGATTTTTAATCACGCATATTCGTATAGTAAATAAATATTTAAAATGCGTAGATATTATTCTAGCCATAGAGACTGTTAGTGGGTGAGCACTGATGAACATACGTAATACATTTGAGCAATATTGTCAACTAATCATGCTTTGTTCTTCTATGTACGTTAGTATTAATTTTACTTATACTAGGTACGTACTGGGTCTGTCTAAAAATATCAAAAGTGATACTTACAATCGTATTATACGTCCACTACAAACTGACGTCATAATGACGTTTGTAGTGGTAGTAGTCAGATAAGGCCCTTAAATAATAAAAGGGCTTAGCTTCACTAAATTTCACTAAAACAGTGCGGAAATCATTGAAAACTGTAAGTCTGCAGCATTTTATCTTTCTATTTGTAAGCAATTATAGAAAAATGCTCTGAAAAAATAACCATCTTCGATCTACTTATTCCGTCATTGCAAGGTGGAGCCGTAATGTGTTAGATTTAAGGTTCATAATTATGGTATAAATATATTAAGTGAAGGTATGTACTCGAGGTAATATGTAAAAGGTACTCGTATTATTTGCATATAATGAACGGTAATGGGCTGAGTGTTTCTTCCGGTTTGGGATTGACCTCAAACCAGGCGCGAGTAAAACTTGCCGAGTACCGTTGATCGATGTACTGTGTCTACTGCTTTTGGATGGATAAATACCTAGCTGTGCTCGTGGGCTTCGGTCCCTGTGGGAATTTCGGGATAGAGACTATCGTATGTCTTTTCCTGGGTATCAATCTATATCCATTTTTCATCTAAATAGGTTCAGTGGTTGAAGCGTGAAATGGTAACATACAAACAAATATACAAACTCACTTTCGCATTTAAAATATTAGTATGATTAGTAAGGATAATACAAATTTCATATTCACATATTTCATAATGGTATCATTACAAATTTCATTTAAGGAATATCTGTAACGTGTAACAAAATCTTCTGAAATTATTTTAAGTGTAATTCAGTCCATGATACTTAACAACTGTCTTCAAGGAATATAAAGCAGTTTCAGTACATTTTGTAAAATTCTTTATAAAGAAACCAGAAAGAATAAAAGTGATATAAATAATGAGGCCTGAGTCATAGAAATAAGTAATGTTGCAAGTACAATAAAATTGTAAGTACAGTAGTAAGTAAGCATGACATCAGTAAATATCTAAACTACATTATGTGTGTGCATAATGCATAGCTATGTATTTAAATTAATAGGTAACGTTTTATGTAGGTATGAACAAAGAGTTAATAAAAAAATGGAGTTCTACTTGTTCGTAGCTGTGTCGTAGACGCGCGTAGCGGCCTGCTACGACAAATAGATTTTATTATTTGGATTTTTTATTTATATTTGTTTGTGTTGATATCTTCTTAAAAAAAATCAATATTCAATCTATATACTGGATTATTTCTGCAATTCGGCCTTTTAAAAACTTAAGTTTACTTAAATAAATAATTAGACTTTTTGTAAATTGAAAGTTTTTTTAATGGGATTTATTTATATTAGTCAATTTGTAAAAATAAACAAACTGCTCAGTGACGACTTTATTTATATACACTATTTTTTTTAAATTTATTTACTTTTACTACATTATAAACATCACTTATCGCAGATCCTACTCGCAAACATTAACCATTCGAAATGGCATCACGTGACATGAACGCAAAGCGTTCGTTTTGTCCGACACTATTTTAATGGCGGCTGATTTGTCATTGTGTCAAACAGGTGTGTCGTGACGAAAACATGTAATAATGACCGTACAAGTGTAGACATTGTCTCGGCCAGATCGTCCGCTCTCACCCGTAATTAGAGGCAAGCGGCGACTGGGAGCTACGAATCCATTTTTTCCTAGTTCTTGAAAATCTGTCGGAAACGTTAATCCTTTATCTATATTAATAAAGATGTGGGAAGCAATAAAAAAAGATGTTTGGTAGGGGTCCTCCTCAGGAAGAATGTTCTACAGGTCTTTTCTTATTTAAGGGTGATGTTCGGATTCTTTCGGCGTAGTTCATAGTATCAGTATCAATATAGTATCAGTAGTATATTAATATCCGACGCGCCCAAACGCTTGCCAGCTTCAAATCCCAAGTAAAATCTTATTTTCTATCCTTATGAAAGGTAAATTAATATCCTTTTCTGTTTCCACTTAGTGTATTAATCTTGTACTGTTATTATAATTATTTTGTTCTGTGTAAGTTGTATGTATTTAAGTAAGATGTAAATGTATGTTTATTATAATTATTGTATTTAAGTATGTTTATTATATTGACCCCAGCTCTATCTTATTCCCATCACTTTTTTTTCTATATAGGTTGCCTGGAAGAAATTGCTTAGCTATAAGGCCGCCTTTTGCGCATTACCTAGTTTTTAAGATAATTTTGTGTTGTATTTATTTATTTTATGCAATAAAGGGTATTGTATTATGCTGGCTGTCAGGAATCAAAGTTGTATTACGCTATTCTGCATTTTCTTCCAAAAAATCCCAACTCAACTTCCTTCCAAAAATTATAGCACAGAAGAACAATAATTTATTGATCACAGACTTGCCAGTTAGATTTTCTTCAGTCACGTCAGCAACCTACTCTCGTGTCGTATGAAAATAAGATATGATATGAGTATGTCAGACAAAACTGCACCTGTTTTAAAGAATAGTAATAGTAAAGTAAGTGTTAAATGCAATTTTCAAGGCCGTGAAATTTCATATTGCACGGTCCATTAACTTTTATTTAATTAATGTAAATTTGAATTATAATGACAAAAGAACACATAAATTCTTAGTTATTTTCGTAAATATAACTTTTATACAGGATATTTTAAGGAATGGAGAACAGAATATCACGGTCTAACATACACATTTGTCTTGGAAACGAACTAATACGAAAAGCTATAAACTTAACGGCCTACTGAATATAATGCGTCAGGCAACACGTTTATAGTCCAAAACGAACTAACTTATATAATAATAGCTCTAACAAAACTTAATATACAAAAAGTCAATTTTGTATAAAAATATTACAATCCTCGCGTAAAAAATTAAAGAAGCAAATCAATTCTTAATCTCTATAATCTTTAAAAAGATCTTAATTTTTTGTAAGAAATCCGTCCAAATTATACCAAGATAAAGTAAAGTAATTCATCGTAATTAAGTAAGTACTTATGTTCATACACTTGGTTAGTAAGTAATTATATTATCTTTGACTTATCCACAGTAAATTTAACTTACTTATTTACTTATCTATCTAAGTACTGGGCATAGGTATAGGTACTGTAGTTGCTACTAAACCGACATATAAGCAGAGAATAGTAAAGATTCTTACTCCAAATTATCGTTTAGTGTAACACCTCAAAACAGCTGTAGCATATCCAAAGTTCGTTCGTCCGGGTCCTCGCGGTCAACGGAGCGGCCCGTCACGGCGGACTGCCCATAATTGTGCCTCGTCCGGCAAATATATTAAGTATTCGTGATAGAGGCATACACTGTGTAATTTTCGAACGTTTCGCCGCAAATACCCGCCCGGGGACTGGCTGAGAGGTTTTCGTTAGATGAGAATGTTGAGCGATGCACACACTGAGAACTAGCACTTGTTATTAAGGCGCCGAGTATGAGGCTACCATACACAATCCAGTGGGCTAACGTGACTTAACTGTGGCATCATATCCGGCTCATCACACTATTCTCACTATCACACGTAGTAACTTATTAGTAATCTGTGCTATCACATCACAGCGGCTTATCATATCACGGTTCGAGCTTGTATAAGAGTGCAAGCTTTACTAGATCGCAGCCAAAAAGAATACTTATTTACGAAAACAAATATTGAATTGAAGTAATATTCATGACCGATATTAAGTACTAAAAAAATAATTCACTCAAACCATCCTATAAGCCAGGTCGATTTTACGGCTTCGCACGCATTTCAAATATTTCCCTTGGTTCCCTAGTATAAATAAACCATTGTATTCAATATTTGTTGACTGTATGAATAGTCTATAAATATAAATATAATGTCCACTTTCATTTGCCACTTTTCACTCTTCACACGAGAGGATTTAAGTCTTCAGAAATTGCAGTGTGTCAAAGTTTTTGCAACACAATTGCATATTGCTTTCAGAAATAAAAACGGAATAGCATTTTCGCGCTTAAATCAAGCAGAATTAAAGTACTCTAAATATAGAGTCCAAACAAAATGATGTCAGCGAGATGCATAATGCTTTAAGCGTGCTAAAACGGTATACCACATTGTTGGATTCTCAACACGTCTAAAAAAGTATAAAATGAATAATTTTCGGCACATTTTCGAATAACTGTTAAAGTGATGGACTGATGAGTCACTGTTGTAGCGCGCGATGTCAACCGCGACATTAACTTTTTTTAACAGTACCTACTCACATACTTAAAGTATATGGCTTAAAGTCTGCCTATAACATTTGTAATAATGTTAAATAAAATATGCTCTGTTAGTCTGAAAGTGTGAAAAAGAAAATTTATTTTAAACATATTCTTGTTCAATATTGGTTTTGTTTTTATTTCAATTTACTATCGTACGTATCTGTGTAATTTACAATTAAGATCGTTTTTTTACTACAATACACATTCACCACCACGACTTTACTTTAATAACACATTTAACCCTAACCACCTGCATAAACCTGACCTCAAAAAGGTTACTAAGAATCGCTGGCAGGTGTTCAATATAATCTTAATCTGACGAAAATTATCTCACAAAAGCTGATCCAATCTATTGCGTGTACAAGTAATCAAGTATATTGAGATTGCAGCACTCAAACGATACCAGCTGACAATAAATAAGATTCAGTTTATTGTCCAATTATCGATACCAAACGATATCGATAATTATCCGTACTTGTTTGTTCCCATCTCTAAAGAACACGAGCAAAAAGTTCCGACATGCAGTTCCGGATTATTAATATCGGGCGATTAAAAACCTTTGATCAATGATCGAGATAGCTCAAGGCGTTATTGAGAATATAAAAGGTTCAATTATAACAAATGTGGCTAATTTCAATCAAAATAATACTTCTAATTAGCTGACATCGGGTTTCTTTGTGCGGGCGGCTAAACAAATGACTCAATTGATGTTGTTAATAGTCGAGCTTTGGCCAATATAACGGAGCCGACTACACGGACAGTCACGACAGCAATTCTAAAGTTAATACAAAACAGGGCTATGAATCATATTATAATATTTAAAGTCGCAATATAGTTCGCTGAGAAAATAAGAACCTAAACTCTGAAAATACGTAGAAGCAAATATGTACTAGCATATTAGCAAGTAACACTGATATGAATTCTGTGATATCAGGCCAATTTTAATACTTCCTAGCCATTTGATATTATGTATTTCAGCAAAAAAGGAATGTCGAAACAGTAATTTCGTTTATCTTTCTTCTTTACTTTACCTTCATTTTTTCACACTTGTTTTAGATAAGCTGTCCAAAGGCTGTCAAGTTGGCCTTATCAGCTGTCTTCTAGAGGCTAAACCCGGGAGCAGTAGCTATCCCAATAATCATATTAGCTTGTAACACTGATATGAACTCTGTGACATCAGGCCAATTTTTAAACTTCCTAGCCATTTCATATAAAATAATGAGGATAATGGTGAACAGGCTCTTAGCTAACAAATGATCCAATCGAGATGTTAATCTGAGGTCGGTTCATTACGAGCTCATTAGTCCGAGCCCGCGGCTACGACGGATGTCATTTTGCCCTCAGATGCTTTTGTTTTTAAACTAATTAAAGTAAGTTGTTGTAAATGTTTTGTTTGAGGTACTCTTTCTTTGATAAAATTTTTACACGTGTTCACATCAAAAGCACCTCGATATTTTTCTAAAATTCAAATTTTTGGTTCTGTCGTTTTATTTTTAGCACGTGAGTAAAAACCTTCGTTTCCGCCATTATCATTCGTAAAAAAATAGAAATGAAAGTGATTGCCCAAGTCGTGTATGTCGCTCTCTCAGCGTATATTAATTATACTTTCTTTACGGGTTTTACTATTAAAGTTAATTAAAAAAATGCCAGTTTCATCACTGTATCCTAATTCCATGATAAATATTTAATAAAAACTTGTAGCTGTAATAATGTAAGTATCTATATATGAACCAATTTATTTCGCCTCATCCCATTTTTTTTCTTATATTTGAAAATGAAATTGATTCGAACCTTCGTAGTTTATGGGTAAGTGGATAGATGACGGGTGTTCTTTGGTTTCCTATAAATAAGCAGTGACAGTGATGGACACGGGCCCGAAAAGCGGCCAGAGGAACAACGGGCGGTCTCAAATGGAATCAAACTAACTATCGCGATCTCTTTAACATTTTCTAAATTCCATACCGAATTAGGCAACGATTTGATGATATAATTTATTTCTTCGTTCTAGCTTCGCATGGTTATGATATTTGGTATACATCAAAATTTAAGAAAAGTGTGTACAAATACACACTTCAAAAACGTACACGGCTCAAATAGGTAACGAGGTAAAATTACGTACCATTTTTTCGTCAGACAAGTATTTTATAGGTTTTTTCATGCTAGCTGTACATTATAAAAATTAACCTAACGGTGAATTGGTAATACACTGCACACTTAAAAAGTAATAATATAAAAGTACAGTAGTATAGTTCTTAGAGTAAGTAATACTTACTGTAAGAAGAGTAAATACTTCGAGGATTTGAATAAGACGTTTATAAGTGATTATGTGAGAATGACATACCTGATTGTGGAGAAGAAGTATTTGATCAGAGAAATAAACTTTAATACAATGACAACAAGAAAGGTCTTTGATATTCATTACTGAATGCAGGAAGTAAATGAACCGTACTAATTCAACATTTATAGGCAGGTTTCTCCCAGGGTCCTGTTCTGAATCCGGGATTTTAACACCTATATAAAATTTTAACTCAACCTGAAATTCGCAGCATTGACTTAAAATAAGTGACTATTGATTCATTTATCACAAAGTATTTTTAAATTAGTGTTAAAACTGACAAAGCTAGACAGTTGGTTAGTTTCTTACTTAAATATTACCTAACTATTTCAGAAAGAGATTAACATTTTTTGGGTCGTCCACAGTGCGAGACATTTTACTGTGAACAACCAAAATCCTTTCTTGACCATAGTGTACCAGCTGTACTAAGCGTGGCCTTGGATAACGCTGTAAAAGTGGCATCATTTTGGACGAAAAAAAAAGTTAATTGTTTGAGCCAACGGCACTATTTGGAGTAGCTCTTTAGATTTATTAAAATGTATAGAACTATTTATTCTACGACTGTGTATTCGATTAATTTTCATTACGGTTCGATGGCGTTTTGACGAGCGCATTAAAATTTTTATTATATCGTTAGACGGGATAATAAGGACGGCGTACAATGATGGACGTTTGATTCGGTGACAGACAGTTGCCAGGTGGTCTCGTTCTCCCCAATGCTGCGGTGCAGTTTTTCATTTGTGATGGAAAAGAATCCTTATACTATTCTGTTTAAGGTACAGATTTATTTGTTCTTGCTAAGTCCTTTAATATTGAAACTGACATTCTTAAAATTGGTATTTTATTTATCAAACATTACGTGTTAATTCGTCCTCATTTCGAATAACATCTTCCTCTAGTATCATTACTAAAGCGAGACAAAACAGCAAACACGAGGCTCGTAAAAACCTAGTAGGCAAACTTCCAAACCGTTTAACAAAACAGAGTCACAAAACGCTCGAGAGCAAAGCAAACAACACTAATATAAATCTAGGAGTCGTAATGAAGCGTTATTGGTACGATAATAAAGCTAAATTGATTAGCGTGGTCCCGTGCAGGTAGACCGCATTCCGGAGGACCCCCTCCGCGTCCCTGCCGCACCTCGCCCCCTCGTCTCGCGAGACGGGACGCCGCGCGGGAATGTGTCATAATAATGTTAAACTCAGAATTAATAAAAAGTTTGATGTAGGCACAACAACCAGCCAGTATTATTATGCCTTTTTATAAAACTCTTAATTTAACAAGGATTGTTTACCATTTTTCTACTTCGTCAAGCAATTAGAGCATATTCCTATCATTACCCGGCATAAGATAAAATCAATTAGCGTTAATTAAATTTTCTTGGAAATTAGATACAAACAGGTCAATATAAAGAAAAACACAAGATAAAACTACTTAGGTAAATTTGTAACTAGCTGCGCCCCGCGGCGTTACCCGCGGAAAAAGTAGCCTTTGTGTGTCAGCTTTCTGCATACCACATTTTTTAATTAAATATTTGTCTAATTTATTTTAAAGTACCAATATGTATTTATCACGTTAGTCACAAGTGGTACTCAAACAGGCAAAATATTATTATTGTGCCTAGGAATTACCAGAAAAAAATAAACACACAATTAATAAAGACATTAAAATTTTATGGTTTAAAATTTGTTTTCTTGGATTTCTACAAAAACAGAATATTTAGAATGACGAAATAATCCTAAAAGGGTATAATCAGTAAGTGATGTATATATAGCTATTTAGAAATTAATATCTTCTGTAAACTGTTTAATATCACAGACTGAGCATGCCCTTAAAAATAATTTCTGAAACACCCTGTACACTATAGGTAAGTACTTATTATTTTTTGAATATCTATGTATTTCGTGTCCGAAGCAGAAATAAACTAAAGTTCAAATCAAACATGATAAATTTCCGATATAATAAAGAGCACAGAATTACTTAAGGTACTAACATAATAGTTCAAGAAAAATAGAATTTTACTTCGGCTTTTACAAAATTCAGTAGATAGAATTGTCTAGCTGATTCTAAATGTTTTTATGAAAGCGAATGCTTTGTTCCTTTAAACCGGTACATATGTAATGCTATGGCTAAGAGGACGAGGTGAAAATGAGCGTGGAATTATCAGATCAAGGATGGCATCAAAGTATCGTTTGGCCCAGTACACAGTTTATTTTTATTCCGTACAGTAAAGTAAACACTGCGTTACGCAGATGACCATGGTTAATATTTTGTTCGTAAGTACTCTGTAAACATAGTAAACCGGCACACTTCACTTTTCAAGCAGGCGTCCCAATTTTATTTTAGTATCTAATGTTTTATAGTTTTGGCACCTCTGGCATTATATGCAATAATAAATAGTATGTAATGTGAAGATAAAGAAAAATGTTCTTCTTTGTTGTTATGTTCCAAATCTAAAGTTGATAAGTCTTTGCTGTTTTGTGCGCTACAAGCAGTAGATACCATCAAAAAACCATTGACATCATCAATCTTTGAATCGCCGCTGCTGTGGTATCGAGGATTTTCGTCCTAACACCTATCTTCAGGTTCATCTCACTAAACAGTTCTTGCTAGCTTCAAAATTTGTTTAACCAAGATCCGTTCATCTATGGACCATTATATTGAAGTAGAGCTATGTGCGCCCACGCAGCTCTATTTCATATATGTACAACCTATAAATTTAAGGCCGGCAATAAAAATACAGAGCTAACACATTTCCTACACTTTGATTCGCCTCGTTTACACGATCAAAGACGAAGGAAATAAAGTTTATCTAATCTACCATCATAACTCCGTGAATTCGGAGAATAAATGACCTACATTTGACCGTGTATTTGTTTATTTGCTGAGTTTCAAGTAATACGGATGGTTTACGGTAAACTATAATGTACTGCAGGTAGTCGACAACACAATTTGTAAGGCCCCAAACAATGACCACCCCAGCTGCCGGCAAGATGTGTATTTTCTTTGTTTGGGTCCTAATTTTATAAATCCTCGATCCTGCTCACATTTTGCATTTCTATCAACAGCCTGCTAGATCTTTCCAAATATTAAGTTGATCTAGCCAAAGATAACTAAATAACCGAAAAAGTCATAAAATAAATGTCTCTCGTAATGTGAGCTAAAGTGCGGTAAAACGGGTGAGAACAGTTGACGATAATGAGTGAATTTCATGATACATATCACCACTAGTTAATTGCAAATTATTATTAGCGGTTGGCGGCGACAGTACGAGAGTCGCCGAGCATTGAGCGTGGAACGTAAATGGATTGCAGAAGTGTCGAGTGTCGCATTAGGACGCGCCGCGGAGGCAGCTGGCTTCGCGTGATGGCATCCCAGCTCATGAATGAACGCCGATCGGCTCCATTCAACCAGTTTGTCGCGCACTGATTACCGCCTGCCCACTTTTAATCTTATCTACTACACGACTCGGAACCGCCACGTGAAGACAACCCACCAACTCCATAGGCCGACCACAACACAAAAACTGACCGGTGCCTACCTCTTTCCATTCACACCTTTTTATAATGTTTTTTCGTGAATGAAGTCGTGTTCGGGATAATTATTGAATTTCGACGATTCGTTACGAATATCGATGAGCCGGAAGCCTATCGGCGCGGGTGATTGCATCGGGTGATCAAATTCCGACGTTCAGAAAGTAATTTTATGCTTTTTAAACGAAATTTTATTTTTAACCGAAAATTTTAGTCAACTCGCCGCTCGTGGTTATATATTTATTAACTCTACTGGCGAATGAACAGTAACACATTTCAATTTAAAGTCGGGTTTCAATTTACGAAGGTGCTGTTTTCGTATAATGATCCACTTATTGGATTTCCTGGAAACTTTTAATTGAAATGGACGTTATTTCGGAGAATCATTCTGAGTTGATAAACTTAAATCCTTAAAGTACCCTGTAGCTAATCGAGTTATTGAGCCAAATAACACAGAGGTTAACAAGGTTGGAGCGGTATTTGCGTGGATATTTCCCATGGTTAGATTTGACGACTGCAATCAAAGCAAACATAAAACAAATAACCTGAATAATTATTACAATCATCACATAGCATTACCGATGTAAACTATAATTTCCATAGTAAATTACAGTGCACACACGACGGTAATTCGTTCTCGATAACTGTAATTTTAAAGCTAAGTATAAATCTACGAACGGGGTGTATTAAACCGGCATTATGGGGAATCAGGGGTAATAATGGGGAGATCTAATTAAATTGCCGCCATTATAATGGCACTCGGTCTGTCTGGTGTCCCCTACCCCTCGACATTTATTATTCTAACTTACATCCAGTAGGTACCTGAGATCCACAATAAGCGAACGGATCCTTTTTACAATATTAAAAATTGGATTGGGGTCGCCATCCTGTCGCGATGTACTGTACAAGTCTGAATTCTACATTCAGTTTTGGTTATTTATTATTGATTATCAGCTGGAGCAGGAATTTTTGATCAATGTTCCATGTCTATATGAATAAGTGAAATATAGTTTTCCCAAGTTCAAACTTAGTAAGCATTAATAAAAATAAAATAAACCAATGAATCAATCAAATCCACATCAAAATGTGTAGTTTGAGGGTGAAGTCGGTTTTTAGTTTTGAAAATTATTTAATTCAATTGAAATTTAAGACTTTTCACCTTGAAGTTATATAAGAAGTCAAGAGAAACAGCTTTTAATTTTAAGTGTGGCTAGGAAAAAATTCGCATCTACTTTACCTGATTGCTATTCAAGGCAATTGAAACACCTTTTTATATTGTTATATCTCTTCTCTATTTTCATTGCTCGCGGGGGACTACATTCCCCGTCCCCGCTTCCCCGCAGGGCCGCTTACCCCGCGCCTTTACCCCACGTCCATTAGTGTTTTGTGAATGATTTAAAAGCTCTTTCGGATAACTACTCTGTAAGTGAGTAATTTAAGACTTACTTCCCATTTTATCAGTGCTCCCTAAATTAGAGTGCGCATTAAAACATTACAGGGTATTTGCTGTGGCTCTTTGCAGGTATAACACGGCTATATGAATAAACTATGTATATGATTTAACTTGTTTAAAGAACAGATATGAAATTTAGGTTTCTTAATACAAAATAACTAAGACAAATAACTTAAAAATGAAATGTAATTTATAAAATGTTGAAATCGACCGTAACCTACCCGGAATTTATTGGATACCGTTATTATTAAATTAAGATATCAAATACTTAACTCAGAGGCATTACAGATGTAGGACAAGTAGTGTATAAATTTTTGTGTTACACTCATATCCAAGGTTAGGTACGAGTTGTGAAACCGGAACAAAATCGACATTTCTGTATGACACATATGATTAATTATTAAGCAAATGTAGGTATTAAACAAATGTATAAAATTAGGTATATAGGTAAATGGGATTGGTCGTGGTGATCTAATGGCTTATATTATAGAACAGGGATCCCTTATTCTTTCTAATGAGGAAAATAGATTATAATACCCATCTACTCTAGTACTTTGTTTTGTATGTTTTAAACATTCGGAGATTGCAATTATGAATTTATTAAAATTATATAAATTGGGCTTAAAAAGTTGTTAATACATTTCAATGTACGCAAAGAGTAATAAAAATGTTTATTCCCCGTTTACTCAAAAACGCCTGGACGAATTTGAAAAAATATTTTTTCTTATATATACAGGCACACTTGTGAAGTGGTCTTATAAGTATAAATTTTATTAAAATCTGTTTATGTAGTTTGGTGTTGAAGCAGTTTTGAAAAATATATGTGTGATACCCAATTACTCAAAGATTAATTTGGAAAATCCTTTTTTGTTTGAAAGGCATACATATATTGAAGTTAGGGGTTGAAGTCGGTATTGTAATATTTTTATTATTGTAACTTAATGATTTATGATTACACAAAGGTAGCGGGCATGGTCCATGGGCCGTGTCTCCTGCATGCGTTATCGTATCATTAGCATCCCGATAAATTAACGTCTCTCATTTACATGCACCTACATGCGCGAGCATTGTTTACGAGCATAGATGACGAATATTCTTCCGCTTTCACCGCGCGAACAATTTATGCATTTTGTATTTGTTTGGTTAATATTGGTTTTTAAATGGGCAATGATACCTTTACCTATAACGTCAGCTGTAAATTATTAAAGCGGAATTAGTTATTATTATCTTTTAGGCCTTTGGAAAGTTTGTAGTAGCTACATATAATATGTAGCTAAGGATTGTTTGAGATTATGAGCAGGGAAGCTCTATTTACAGTTGCAGCGACTTGACTGAAATGAGTGACGGTATGAGATTTCGGGATAATAAAAAAGGAGAAACCACTAAAATCCTAATTATTATAAGAAAACACCAATATCCTATAATTTAATTCAGGAATCCTTATCATTTCGATATTGCAATACATTTTTTGAAATTACTAATTTTGCGCACATACTTTAAAGACCACCGAACAGCAAAGAAGCAACGCAACCAAGTTAAATGTGGGCAACTTTACCGGACAAATTTACAAAAGGAGAAACAAGATTTTACACTCAATACTTTCATGTTTATTGGAGGTGAACGCACCGTTATGGCTTTTTAGATTAGGCCAATTTATACTGTTGTCACGTGACAAGGAAAGCTGTTAGCTTATCGAATATTATCGGGTATAATAATGAGATGTACGGTTGCCCAATCCGAGGTTGAAAAGTCAAAAACGCACTAACATCCATCTAGGTGTAGAGTCCGTCGCGTCGTTGGATTTATAAAACGCTTCGTACAATCAGGATAATTCGTTTAATCCTTAAATAATACACACATGTTTTGATGCTATGCTGCTGATAACATGAGGACATTTTTCAAAGAATTGCTGATTAGAAACAAAGAACGATAATAAAAGAAATTGAAGACGAATTTAAATTAGCAGTATAATAAAGGTCAAACTTGATATATTTCTAACGACTTTATAATCTTATTCTTAGGGAAAAATCATTGTCATGATAAATTTATTTAGTACTGATGCATTTTATTATCATTTCGATATTTCGTCCAACATTTTTTTGCAATCATATCACCTCTAATGCCGCCAATCATTATACAAGTCAGTAAGTACGTTAGTTGTCATCGTATTTCAACAATGGAGAAAATTGGGGTAAATCGACAGATAAAAATAATTTATTTTGTCTGTGAACGTAGTTAGTACAGCACTGGGGTGACTTGCATCTGTGACCCTCGCATAATGTTAAATTATTATTACGTTAAATTGAATGGGGATGTTAAAATTTGTATTGTATATGTTTTATTAATAGATTTGTTTTTAAATGCTTTAGTATTACTTAAGATAGATATATACTCTAGTTTTCTTTTTTTCGGTTCATGAGAGAAAAAGGCATTTGGCAAAGTCCCAACATTTAATTATAAATGGCCTGTAATAAATAAATTAATAAATGCTACTAAGTATTAAGTACACTTAATATAAAGTGTTTTAATTAAATATTGTTATTCATGGCATTTGAATTGTTTACTTAATTTACTTTAACCAAGTATTTATTCTGTGCTTTTACCACAGAGTTAATTATAGTATTACATACTTTTACTTAAAACGAGTGCCACGTGGTATAAAGAAAATATCAAATTTTTAGCTTAGTGGGGGAAAACGACATTATCACTAAAATATTAGAAAACAATTTATAATGTCGCTTTGCAGCTCACGCATTTACGCAACGCTTGAAACGGTACATTTTACCTACGTCTACGAACAATGGGGGAAACTCACGGACAGGCGAGACCGGCGCACGCGCAGGTCATTCATTGTTCGCCTGATGAGCGATGGAAAAACAAAGCATTAAGTCAAACCGGCAGCTAAGTGCGAGGCTTTCTTTAGATTCAGTAGTTTTTATAATAGAATATTTAAAAATATAACCGGCCAAGTGCGAGTCGGACTAGGGCAGGAAGGGCGTATGAATATCTATAAAATTACACGTTTGTTGTATAGGAGCCCAACTTAAATATTTATTGCATTCTGTTTTAAGTATTTGCTGTTATAGCGGCAACAAAAATACATCTGTGAAAATTTCATGACGGTCATGAGATATAGCCTGGTGACAGATAGACGGATAGACGTACGGACGAACGGACGGACGGACAGCAGTATCTTACTAGGTCCTGTTTTTACCCTTTGAGTACGGAACCCTAAAAAGGAATTAAATTGAAAAAGCGAAGCTATATCGGAGGCTATACCGCGCAGATCGTAAGAGCCGATCGAGGGAATGGGTGAGATTTGAATCATGGTAATAGGCGATGTGGCTAGCAACCCATCACTATATTGATTATTTTTCCACCTTAACGCCCATCACCACGCTATGCGTGGCCTTTGGGCCTAACGGCCCTGGACTCTGCCTACCCCGTCAGGGATATAGACGTGAAAATGTATCTGTATATCGGAGGAGACCACTATTAGTTATAGTATATAAGTGCTGTTTTAATTATCTTGTCATAACAAATGATTTAGACATTTTAGTGCTTGTGATGTGAAAATATTATTAATGAGTTTGGTTGACGAGCATCCGGACAAGGAAATTAAGAAAGGAAGAAGGGAAATCTCTGAAAGAAAAGAGCTATAATGTACGCTATTTGTGAAAGTATCCTTCTTTAATAAGATAGTATGTCATTATTCTCATTATATACTGTCGTGTCGTTAGACAGAAATATTATATCGATATAATATTAGAAAATTATTTTATTTCTATTACCTCACATCTAATGAAAATTATCATCATCATCATCATTTCAGCCGCATAACGTCCACTGCTGGACACAGGCCTCTCCCAAAGATTTCCAAAATGACTGATCTAGAGCGGCTTGCATCCAGCGCCTTCCAGCGACCTTGGTCAGATTGTCACAAATAAATAATGCTATTATTTTTAAATTATTTAACAAGATAAACTTTGATTTTTGTTTTTCTTATTCTGTTACAGAACTCTAAAGAAATTCACTCCCAAGTCTACGACTTTCGGGGTCGAGTCATGTAAAAAGTCGATTCTGAATGACAACCTGCTATAGTGGGCGACCTTTGAACGCGTTTGTTCCTCTGTTTCTAAAAACAGTTTTAAGAGTTGGAATTTAAATTAGTGAGCAGGTAAGCATTGTGTTTGCTTGTTTGTAGAGGGCGTGGACTACAGCCAGGCTCCGAGTTCATTTACCTAGAATGTCAGTCAGTTAAGACACCTTAAGTTAAATCCTCAGCAGAAAGGATTAATGATTCATACAATATACATTTACATTGTCTTTAAATATTTTTAACGAAAATAAGTACGTATCTTACATATACATTTTACATGACATAGTAATTTTTTAAACTATAAGTTTTAAGTATTTTTATTTTGTATAATTTAGCATAGTGATTAGGATATGGGATAATAAGTTTTTAATAGAATAGTGCAAAAATCGAAGATTGTTATATTATCATCACACTATTATAGCTAAGCATGCATATAACGAGCTCTAATATGTTTCATTTTTGCTTCTTGTAAATAAATTGTATGTGTAGTCATTTTTTTCTTTTCTTCATAATCTATGACATAGGTACATGCACATGAAATGTAATTTTTGGCCTACCATAAATGTAAACTGAAACACCAAATTTTTTTTTTTGTTTTTATTATTTTAATTCCATTATACTATAGTGATCTAGTATAGCCCGTGGTTCAATTTATTACATGTATGTCCTATTGTCCCTTTTTACGATGCATAGGTAGGTTAATGTAATAAAAAATTAAATAATCTTTTTAGAGCAATTCACTATACTTTAAAAGATGGTCTTGCTTACTTTATAATGAGCATCGCCAAATAGTTTAAATAAATTCCGATTATATAGCAGGAAACAGTCTCGTTAAAACTTTATACGCCTAGAAATACTTTAACAAGTTCATGCTTCTTACTAGGAGCCACGCCAATTTGCACGTGTTAAAGATGTGGACAAAATTATGCAAACATCACATACAAAGCTATTATTCATGTATACATGTCTTTAAATATTGTTATATTATGTTACTAGGCTACTTAAATTGGTAGCTATATATAATTAAATTTATTTACTACCTCCTTGGTCGCATTTGGCTCTGGCAATTTGGATATCCGTAAGTTTTTTTCTTTTTTCCCTGTGTTTGAAGCCAAGCCAACACCTATTTCAGATTTTAAAGTAAGCTAGGGTCGTAAAAGCAAAAGGCTTTGAACCCTATATTGATAACAGTCAGCTTTTAATTCTTGACTTTGCATACGTAAAATACCACAGGCAGGCGCTCCCATCCGGATTTAACGACGGAACTATTTGTTAGGCACAACTGAATCGTTATGGCCAAAAGGAAGATTGGCGCAAACAAGAAGTTTATTTGGTAGGCAAATTACAAAAAAACTGACTTTTAGGCGTTCACCCCCCATAACTTTGGAACCGCTGAACCAATTTCCTTCAACCACCGCAAAGGAACTTGCTTTCACGTAAGAACAAAACGCATCCAAATCGAATCATCCGTACGAGAACTACGATGTCACACACAGATACAGACGGACAGACATACATTGGCATCTAACTTAGGTAACACCCCTCTTTTGTCGGGGGTTTAAAACATGCATATAACAGCTTAACACTGATGTTTATTTATTACTATCTGGTTTCGTTTCGATTGATCGTCATCCATCTGGATTTTCCCTAGTTACATATATAACATCGCCTTGTGTAGTTACAGATTTTTTAAGTACAACAATTTTACTTTACTAGGTTTACACTTCCTACTATGATTAATTTAATACGCAGTACAAAACCTTAATAATAAAATTCCCTCAATGACCTACTGACTGAACCCCGATACCGAATAGACGGTAAAAAGATGCGTAATTGATTGCATCGACGCGTACTGACGGACTCATTTGGCTGATTGTATGGAGCTCTAAATTGCGTATTTAACGTATGGGAAGAGCCCGGAGCACCCTCGTGAACCGTTGCCAATTTGGGCGCCCCCTGTCGAGGGTCCCGAATGTTTTTATTACGTTTCTATTATTGAGACGATTCCAAGTTTCAATATGTTTTATTGGTGGCTCTAGTTTTCTATCAAAATCGTTGGGAATGCCTCGAACGAAAAGGCGAGCAATGTTACTTGGATGGTTTGGATTAGTTTTTTAAAAGAAAGAAGCAACATATAATCAATGAGACCTTTACTTACGTACAATAACAATCGTAATACGTAATTAATTATAAAGTGATCCTAAAATAAAAATAAAAGTGATGGAAAATTACAGACAGATTAACAAAATCAATTTCTATTTACAGTCAACAGAACAACAAGCTACCTTTAAACCATTGCAAATTCTCCACTATTACCGCTGTATTAAGGTGCGTGAATGGTAACTTACCCTGTAATTGATTATAAGTATCTCTAAAAACTGTAATATTACGTGGTTAGTGTTGCAAAATGCGTTTCAAAAAGGGCCATTCGCCGCATTATCACCGTGCAAATATCCCGCCCTGAGCAGATTAGATAACTCGAAGACGCGCCGTGGGAATAACCAAGAAATATCACGCGCATTGCAACTATACTTATTTAACTAAGTTTAAGACAGCCGTTAAAAATCATTTATTACAAAATGCGTATTATCATGTAAATGACTACTTATCATCATCTGAGAAAAATTCTTGGAAATAGTTGTCTGCAAATTGTTATTGTATAATTTAAATGTATAGCTTAAGTGTAAATCTGTATTGTAATTGTAACATAGCCCATCAGGCTGGGTAGGGACCAATACTGAACTGGGTTTCTTTCGGCGTAATCTTCCCAGCAGTGGTCGTTCCGAAACGCTAGTAGTTTTTAGCTTTTGCACTAAAATAATATTTTAAAAAAATGACCTTCAATAAGAGATAAATTTATCCTACATTGAATAAAAATTTTTGACTTTTTTGACTTTTTGACTAACAACTATTCAATGCTGTATATCTGTATGATATCAGTCACTGTTTATTTGTTTCTTTTTAATTCATGCCACTGGCATTGATCTTTGGGACCAGAATATCTCGAAAATGGATCTCGCTTTACGATCCATCCTAGCCTAGTGCCAATTATTTTTTCGTCGTTTTATTGTCAATATGTGCCAGTAATTTAGAATATAAAAATACCGATTGTCATAGATTTTCTTTCGTTGAGTTTATTACTGCTTTTTCCAAACCATCTTTTTGTCGAGCGATACCTATCCTGAAAGTTATTTATTACTTTTTATTAAGCCTTTCATATTTCCCATGTTCATTTTCATTCAAATATTTATCGACACCAATATACAAATCGAATGAAGTAATGGAAGAGTCGATAAATCGGATGTACTTAGTGTTTGCAGTGTTAAACGCACCAATTACCTGTCTAAACGAATGCGCATAATTCGATTGAAACTGTCGGATTAGCAGAGGTTTCCGAATTTGAGAGACCGGGTCATATCTATGCGGATCTAAATTTGGGGGTAATCGCTTGTTTAATAATATATGACTGAGCGGATATATTTACATAGCGTCCGATTTACTCGATTGAGCCATTTGCATTTTCATGCAAGTGACATTACAGGAATACCGCCGCGTTTTCATGTAGGTAATGTGAATTCTTATAAAATATTTCATTAGCTTAGAAAGATGCGTTTAGATTATTGTTAGTTGATAATCTTTCCTTTGTACTTCGACAGCTTTTGGCTCGAATTTTTTTTTCTCCATTCCAGTGATATTTTTTATAATTATATATTATTAAACTGCCTTGTCTAGGATTAAAGAAATAAGAACATACATGAATAAAATACAAACAACGTATTCTAGCAGTGACATTAGAACAATGCTTATTAGTAAAAAAAAAACAAAAAGAAAAGAAAAAATTTAAAAGTGTGGTCAATGAAATACATTTCATTTGTGTATATAACTTATTGCCACTATTGTATTTAATTTGACCATCTGGATTTTATTATATAAACTTATACCTTTAAACGAGCAATTCTTGTATATTTATTTATATATTTCTGTGATCTCAAAAACGGCTCTAACGATTTCGCTGAAAATTGGTATATTTTCAGGGGTAAACAATCGATCTAGATTAGTTTTATGTTTGGGAAAACGCGTATTTTCGATGTTTGAGATGTAACCGAGCAAAGCTCGGTCGCCCAGGTACTAATCTTTTATATGGAAACGACTGTATGTTTTATACTTTTCTGGTACAACCAGAAAATTAACAGAAAATTCTTAAGTAAGATTCAAACTCCCATTGCTGTGCCACCGCATTGGTATGGTACCTATACTTGTCAATAGGTCACGGCTATCGTCAGTTGTCGCTCAGAAACAGATGGCTCATTGTGTGTAGACTTTACAAAGATAAGCTATTGCTTTTTAGCTATGAGTACGGGAGCCCACATGTTACTAAGTAAACATCTTTACAAAAGAAGAAGTTACCTACTTATTCAAATTTGTAACGACGAAACACTTGGATAATCTTTCTTCTGTTTCCAATGAATATATATTTGACATTGACGAAATGATCACGGACTTAAGCAGCTTTTATTGATAAGTATTTAAATTCCCGCTGGTCGTATTGGAACGAGCAAGAAATCAGCAGATCATTGACGGTACAGACAAATGCCGCAAGTCACTTGGCCGCTCGTATCGAATATATCTCAAGGGGCGAGGAAATTTAAATTCCCACTGCATTCAGATATTCGAATCCCAAACGTCCTCGTTAAACCGAAACGACCGTTATATTTCCAAGTGACGTAACAATGCTAATTTAACACGCATTCTTTATTATAACTCGTTAAAACATCAACGGAATTTGGCCAATTAGGAGCATAGCGTCGATTACACGCACGCCAAAATAAAATCTGTGTAATTATATGCGGAGATGATTCAGCTGATCCGCAACGTTTAAAATAGAATAGATTGGGCCTTTATAAAATTAATAACAACAATGACTCAGTTTGTGAAATAAATCAAATTACATCGCCCACTATGTGCGGAACAATGAGACAAAATATAGCGTTTAACGTCACAATTAATATAAGACAATACCGCTGCTGCGGAGGCCGCAAAGCGGAGAAGTTCGCTCGTCATCAATCAGCGATCGCAGCCTTCCTCGTCTTTACTCGTTACACATAATTAATCACTGGATATAATTAAAATTCCCAATGACAAGGCGCGATCACCACAATTTTCAGAGGCCTTTAAAAGAATATTGAAGTGAAGGTCTAAGCGTCTGAGATGACACTTTTTCTTAATCCTTTGGGATTTCATCGGGTAAAAAATTGCAGCTAATCTCGGTCATTAAAAATACAATATGACATTCTATTTTAAGGTTCCGTACCTAAAAAGACAACATGATTATTTATTCATAATAGAAGTTTGGTTTTTGGTGTATCGGTATCTGATTGTGGTGATGGACTAGATAGAAAAACCATAAACTTGGTCAGAGACGGCAACCTTTCGGGTACACAAAACCCTATCGGCTCAGTTACTTTCTTTGACTATATAACTTAAAATTTAATAATAAACAGTCCGCGATGTAAAATGTTAGCTAGTATCTCATTATTAATTTATTATCATCATCATATCAATCGCAAGCACTCTTATTCTGGACATTTGACTACCAAGGATTTCTAAAAGTCGGGTAGGTTATTATTATTATATAACAAGTACCGTGTCGTCTTCGTAGCTTATTGTAATGAAGCATAGATTTGAGGCGCCCCGTCGCCGTCTATAGTGTAATTACCTAGTGACTCAGCACGGCTTTGTCCGCCCTGCATAGGATCCGCGAACAAACTTGTTTTAATTAATTTCGTGTCTCGAACAAGCCTTCAGCTGATTGTTATCTACTTAGTTGCTGTTAGCGCTCCGGACGCCCCGATAATGAAGCAACAAATTGTTCTAAAGTCAACCTATGATTTTGATATTCACCAACTTGCTTATAGTTCAACGTGTGTTATTAGTTTGAGTCATGAAATTTAATTAGTTTCTGCGGTTAGATAATTGATTCAAGCTTCGTTATTAAAGAAAAATAGCTATTAACTGGTTGTGTAATAATAACGTTAATAACATTGCGGGAATTAATATTATTTTGTTTAATCATTTTATTGGATAAAACCAGACTGACTGAGAAATGTATTTCTTTAAATAAGTAAACGATAATAATCTATTGAAGCAAGTGTTATGTAATTTTACATAGATATAAAACAGTATACAATCACTATAATATAATGAAAATAAGAAAAACAGTCAAAAACTTTAAAAAAAATTACAGTCGCGCTGTGGATTTTATTAGGAATTGTAATTTTTTTTGTTTTTTTACTTTTATTGTTATTATCATTATAATACAGTGGATCTGATATAGCCCGTAGGTCAATTTATTATGGGTATGCCCCTTCCACGTTGTATAGTGTACTTTAAAATGGCATGTAATTTAATGCAATATATTTTATGGTTTGTCAAAGTAAGCAACTCGTTTAGACTGCAATAATTCATCTGAATCTTTCATCTCCCATAAATCATCAATTCATTTCTTTATAGCAGTTTTATCTATAATCTGACCCGCGTCATTGACTTATTGCCGACGAGTATTTTATATCTGTTGTTGTTTGGCGTTGGTTGCCATGGTAACGAGTGAAATATGGGCCCGTCTTTACCTGGCTATAGCCGGCATTAGCTAAGGATAGCTATTAATTTCACCTGTATTACAATACAACGTGTGCAATCGCAGTATTTTATCGCCAAGTGCTCTGATTCTCGGAATTGATGCAATATGCGCGAGGGTTAACTTGCCGTAGTCATGAAATATTATGACTACGGTCTAATTTTAATAGATTTATCGCTTTTACCATGTTGGGCATGTAATATTTATACAAATATGTTTTTTTTAACCTATTACAAGTCATCTGTCAAATATCATTTTATAATTTCATGAAACTATTTTTGAATAATTTCACTTAGTTTCCAGCCATCACGTGTCCCACTGTTAGGCAAAGACCTCCTTCTATTCTGTCCGGTCCTGTGTTAAATAATGTTTTATTTTTTAATAATATTTCAAACTAAATGCGAAATTCATGAAAAGCCACAAATAATGGAGGAGGGATAATTTCATTAGTGCGATTTCACCACTCGACTCTCAAAACAAAAATTAGTACCAATTATAACACGAAATTCCCTGTACAATCAAAGGGGATGACTCTGTAGATATTGAGTGGCCGCACGCGGAGAAAGAATGAAAAAACATCTCCTCTCATCATGACGAGACAAATACTGCCAGCCTTTTCTTTCACTGGAGTGAGCAAAAGTGAGCCTTTAACCAATGACATGAAAACTATAATTTACGAAGATAAGCGATCATTAGAACTTACAGATATAGCAATTTAGCATTATCTATGCAATAATAGCACGTGTTCATGAAAGACAACTTCACGAAGCTTAGTATGTAGTATGTACTAGCGTTGCTGGACTATCGATAGTTGACCTTTAAAAATAGTCACAATTTCTATAGTAGCAATTCTATTGATAGTTTGTTGGTTTTTTTTAAGCTTTATTGTACATTAGATCGAACATAGGCAGAAATCAGAAAAGTAAACATACAACGACGGATTTTTGACGACATTAATAGTATCGATAATCCTATGAATATTTTTACTGTTTTACGAGGTCACGATAGTATCGATAGACTATAGATATTTTATACTATACTGCTTGCAACACTCGTAGGTACGTATTACATTATCAACATTATATTGCCAGTGTCATTTCCCGTGTGATATCTTTTTTATTTTTTGATTTTCCCTTACTCTGAACAACATAAAAGGATAATACAAATACTTATATACCCAATATAATAACTATTATATCAGTTATTATTTTATTGTGTACAACATAGGCAGTTATTTTAAAAAAAAAATTGCTACAGTGGCTATATATTATAAAAGTAGGATCTGTAGGTATAGATATACTAAATTAAATCTGACTTTATTCTGTTCATCGAAATAATGTCTTGTCAAACTGTAAAAGTAAAATAGGCGTTCTTATGTCGATATAAATTCTTTAAACAATCATTAGTTTCGGAGTTCAGGGACCACCTCCCCCACAAGACAAATAAACTGCGGTGACTTTGTTTATTTTTGTATGGCAGTTGAATTGCTTCTTCCAAGAATAGTGGAACGTCGGTAATCGTTCTGTAAATAGTGCTAGAAAAATGTATAAGTGGAGTTATTGAGGCCAGTCACAGCTGCCAGATTTTGTAATAAAGATGTTTCACAATCAGAAGGAAATGCTTTTATTACTTTTGCTGTCAAATAAGACTGTGTTTTACGACCTGTTGAATAAACTTCGTATAGTATACACATACTAGCCATTCCTAAAAATAATTGCCTTGTGGAATAGGATAATAAACTAAACGACACATGACATGTAATACAAACTAGATTCATTTCATAATAATGTATTATAAGATTTATAAGGTATGTATAAAAACCGGCCAAAACAAAGCACTTTAAAAAATCTTGACCTTCTCCAAAATTAATCAAAGTTTTGGGGAACTGTTTCAAGAATGCACTCCAGCCAGTCTGTCTATGACCACGAAGCCACGAAGGTTGTAATGTAACACCTATTCGAAACGTTAGAAGAAACAAAAAAGGTTCGTGCTATCGTTCGTATTTTATATATATCAATAATGAGTTCAAAGCGCGATAGTTTCAAAACCAATGTTTCAAGAATGATACCTATACAGTCTCTGAGGTTGCCCAAAGAAGTGAAACCTTGGAGAGGAAGTCACTGATTGTTTATACAGATAATTTTCTACACCTTATTATGCATCACAACAAATTAGACAAAGAATAATACATTGTAGAGAATATGCAGAACAAGCGACGTGAGAGGTTCGTTTCCGCCAAACGGATAAGTAGGCAGCTATAACCTGTAATCGAAACCGGTTTAGTCAATGTGGACTTACGGACTGGGGAGAGGGCATGCGATATCAAAGCAGGTGTTCCACTATGGGCCCGTTGCCTCAATGAGAATTCCATTGCGAACCTTAAATAGTTCTACTGAGATTTAAAGCTTACACATAACTTTGAATTGCACTGTCTAAAGCAAATTTTGTATTTTAAATCTAACCGCTTTTAGAATCATTAGGTACTCTGAAATATGTGATGTAGTGAAAATTCATAGAGTATTAAAATAAGATGATTTTGGCACCAAACATTCATCATTTTGATTTCACGCATAGTTCACGCATAGTTTTAAATTAATTATTTTTGTTATAGTATCTTATACCTTTAAACGAGCAATTCTTGTATATTTATTTATTTATATGTTTATAAATTTTTGTGATCTCGAAAACGGCTCCAACGATTTCGCTGAAAATTGGTATGTGGGGGTTTTTGGGGGTAAACAATCGATCTAGATTAGTCTTATGTTTATGGAAAACGCGTGTTTTCGAGTTTTCATTTTGGCTCAGCGGTTTATGATACGCACCGCTAGAAAGAGTGTTACGGGTTCGAATCCCACTCGGTGAATTACTTTTGTTTTTTTTTATATTCAAATTTATATTTTTTTTTTGTATTGTTTCTAGACAAGTTTAAAAAAATGTAGTTATTGTTTAAGATGTAACCGAGCAAAGCTCGGTCGCCCAGGTACTGAGTATTTATTTTATACAAATTACTAATTGATGAAATATTCAAATTGCATCATAACATCTTGCATACGCATACAGCGAAAAATGGGCAACTATTCTAAAACTAATAATTAAAAACTGCTTTGTTGTATAACAAGTTATTCCCATAGCGTAGGTCAGTCAAACACTACTCGGTATATCCAACTTTAGGGTATCGCGGGTAAAAAGACGAAGTTCATGTTTGGCAAAGTT
Source organism: Acrobasis consociella (assembly GCA_963555685.1). Classification (NCBI taxonomy): domain Eukaryota; kingdom Metazoa; phylum Arthropoda; class Insecta; order Lepidoptera; family Pyralidae; genus Acrobasis; species Acrobasis consociella. The sequence goes on from OY743106.1 coordinate 7,208,673, forward strand.
GGATAATGATTTTTATATCAACGTCTTCAACATCTGAAGATGAGCTGGGGTGGCGTGTTTATAACGTGTGTTTAATATTTTAGCAGCGGCGGTCCCTTACCAGCCTGGCTCCTGAATAATGGATGCAACAATAATATGAGAAGCATTGAGGAGTCTGTCTCGGTTTGTTCAATGGACGAGATGCATCTTTAACTAAGTACTTTAAAAAATACTGAGCACTAACTATAATGTTGACTAAAGCATGATAACCTTTACTAAAAACCGAATGGTTTTGATTTTGTATTATGCGGTTTTCTCTTACAAAAGAAAAAAAGATTTTTTAATTTGACAGGGCTGTTCATGTTCAACGTTGGTTGAGTCGTCGATGAAACCTATTAATTCTCAGCAGTGGACAAAAAGGGCTGAGTTACTTAACTCAATATTATTACTATACACGACATTTTAATTAATAAGAAAATTGGAAGTTGAATTTGAATAGAATTTTCAAATATTTCTTATTTACTTAAATTCCAAACAATTGATAAAAAATTAATAATTAATATTAAAATTAAACCGTATTTATCTTTATTATATTCCTCGGAAGAACTTGACGGGTCTGAGTAATGTCCGAGGAATCCTATTGTTTATTATTTCATATTCAACAATACATCTGTACAACTACAAAAAATGTGAAATCCATTATATAGGTAATAAGACAATAAAACAAAACCTAATATTTTGAAGTATAATTTATTTAGTAGTTAAGAGAGTGGAATGACAGGAATAAATATTGATGTCAGCGATACTTTGCTAATCCTCTTATCTCGACAATCAATTCTCATTTGTGGTGTTTGAATATTCTCCTCCTCCGAAAAAGGCTTTTATAAGAGGAACATGGGAACGTACACCTGTCGTACTCTGCATTTTAGAATAGCGTCTGGCTTGCGTTTGAATGTATTCATCTATTAGGTAACACAGAAAGCAGGCTTTGATTTCAAATAATTTTAGGAACTGTCGTTTAATATGAAATAACTGTTTGTTTGTTCAATCTAGGTAATTTTACTTTAATTTAATTTATGTTGCAATTTCGATACTATAAAACATATGCTTAACTTAATAAGCGGCCAAGTGCGAGTCGGACTCGCCCATGAAGGGTTCCGTAGTAGCAAATAACATAATATAAAAGTCTTGTAGTAAATTTTTATATTTGAGTTGATTGAATGAAAGGTACATTGCCGTTTATGCTTTATGACGTATTAAAAAAAAACTACTTACTAGATATCGTTCAAACCAATTTTCGCTGGTAGTTTTCATGGTAATGAACAACATATATTTTATTTAGTTTTATCATTCTCTTATTTTAGAAGTTACGGGGGGGGGGGGGGGGGGGGACACACTTTTTTCCACTTTGGAAGTGTCTCTCGCGCAAAGTATTCGGTTTAGAAAAAAATTATATTAGAAACCTCAATATCATTTTTGAAGACCTATCCATAGATACCCTACACGTATGGGTTTGATGAAAAATAAATTTTTGAGTTTCAGTTCTAAGTATGGGGAACCCCCAAAATTTTCTATTTTTTTTCTGTTTTTGTGTCAAAACCTTAATGCGGTTCACATAATACATCTACTTACCAAGTTTCAACAGTATAGGTCTTATAGTTTCGGAAAAAAGTGGCTGTGACATACGGACGGACAGACAGACAGACAGACATGACGAATCTATAAGGGTTCCGTTTTTGCCATTTGGCTACGGAACCCTAAAAATGTCAGCAAGTTTTTCAAAATATGCACATTAAGGTAACAAACTCAATGTTAGTAGTTGAACCTCTTTAAAATTTCAAGATACTTGATTAATTTATCCTCCCAAACTCCATATTGGCGATTAAAATATCCTTAACAAGAAAAAAACTGTGGCTTTGGCTTCATCATCAAATCAGCTTTTTAGAAAAAGTAACGTAACAAGTTACAGGATACCAGAACTTTCATTTCTGAGGTAATAACGACTCGTTATGTCTTTCCAAGCTTTATTTGCATAGTAAGCGAGTTGTTTAGTTGCTGTTTAAATATAAGGAACTAATGTGTAGGTAGAGAGCCAGCCATGTGGAACTGGTTATATTGCTTGAAACTGTTACTAGGTAGTAATACTCGTAGCTTTACTGGAGTTATGGTGATCATAACAACTTCACTTTTTATTGATTATTTATAGAGAATATGCTTGTGTTAAGAAAAAACTAAATATATTGTGGCTTTATCATTAACAACATCTTTTACCCCAGAAGCAACGAAAAGTTTTAGAAAAATCAATTAAGAGGCTCATTTCTGTTCTGAGGCTGCTTTAAATAATTTACAAACTGTATATCGCGTATTTGCATAGGGGTGCAGCAGAATGCGTTTAATTCGTTAATAAATCAGGCTGTGGGGAGGTACGGGTTCATTAGACAGATCGCCCGGGGCCTTCCGGGGAGTAGTGCCCACTCCATCCGCCGTCCTTCTGTTACTTGATGCATTTAATTTGACAAGAGCATACACATACTCAAAGTACCTATTCATAATCTTATACCTTTAAACGAGCAATTCTTGTATATTTATTTATACATTTATGTGATCTCGAGAACGGCTCTAACAATTTCGCAAAAAAATTGGTATATGGGGGTTTTCGGAGGTAAACAATCGATCTAGATTAGTCTTATGTTTGGGAAAATGCGTATTTTCGATGTTTGAGATGTAACCGAGCAAAGCTCGGTCGCCCAGGTACTCCTAATTGAAATTCTGAAAACCACTATTGAGTCATTCCATTAACAATATTTATTAAATCTGCAGTCGCACGAATTTGTAAATGTTGTTATCTATTATTAAAATTTGGTTAAATCTAAATGGGAATCTTACCTCAAATAAGTAATTAATTGGCTCTCATAACTTGAGCTTATCGCTGGCATAAATTAAGGTAGATTCGCGGGCGCCGGTCCACGCACGCAGTGAAACTTTTAATTGCATTGAGCTCTATCACTCTCGACAACAGAGTTGTGAACACCTACAGAGATCACTTTTCCTTTATCAACCTATCGGATATTATTCCTTTCAGTGTGAATAAGGGATAATCTATTAACTAGTTCATTGTTTTCAAATGTGTTACTTGTTTAAGTAGGTGTTTTATTACTTTGCTTAGTTGTCATTGCTTTGAATTGCCTGTGTATTATTATTAAATTGAAATATAAAAACACTGCACTGAATTCATTTCATTACAATTAAGCTATTGTCCTTTTCAAGCGGAAGGAACATCTACCCGAAAAAAATATTTGGCATCCGAAAACCAACCGGGGACGGAATGAATTAATTAGAATTTTTAAATTAAAATTGTCACCGTGTATCCGTTGTCTGGCCAGCATAAACACAATACAATGGAGGCCAGGACCGGACGAGAGGTCTCATTAATTTAGATGATTGTACAATTATCTAAATATAAGCAGAGACGCCCACGCGGGGGTACACCCGAGAGGGGGAGGGGGCACTCGTTTTAATTAAACCGGCGATGAAATGAAGTGGTCCGTATAATAAATATTGCTTAGATATGTTTTAAATTAATTTTAACCCGTCTCATTATGAATCGTGTCTAATTATTCTAGTTCTTAACAAGAATTTGATGTGTAATTTGCATCTGCTTCATTTTCTATTGTTATTTCTACCAAGGTTACATTTTATTTGATATTAATTACTAAATTAAGTTCTTAATTGATGCTGATTGGAAGATAAATCAAATATTTTATAGTAACTTCATTATTAAAGTTGCAGGCAGGAAATTCTTCATCCTGAAATTCTTTGGAAACTGAAATGCAAATTAGCTAATTAATTTTTTGTTTACATCATTGCAATAGATCACATTTATCTTTTCCCTTTATAATTCAAATTAAATGTCATTGTAATAAATAAATTGGCTTACAACGATATTACCAACCTACCCCAGCATGACGGAAAGCCGTACGCAAGGGTTGTGCGCCTCTCCTCTTCTCTATTTGTTTTTCGTTAAAGCTTTAATTAAAAGTAGGTTTATTTTAAAGAAAATTGATGTTCAAAGTAAATAAATCTCTGGTGGTTTAATTATTCTCTTAGTAATTGAATTCCACCTCATGATGAAATAATTAGTGTTCTCAAGAAAACGATTTAGCATCAATTAATGAATTTAGACTCAATTTAGATTCTTTCGGGACTACTATTATAAATTATTATTCACATTCTTTTTATATGTATTCTCTTAACATTATAGAATTCTTGCGTTTCTAATTATTTTATTATAGTTGTATTTATATCTATATCAATCTTTTTTTCATTAATACCGTTTTCTTTTCTTATTTTCATAATTCCTTTTAGTTAATCTTTGTTGATCGCAACACATCCTTAACTATTATGAATATTTTAATGTCTATGTTTATGTTTGTGTTCTTTCCCTGAATCATTGATTTGGGATTGGGCAGGGCTGCTTCCATTGTCATAAACTATTACAGTCCCGCTTTCTAGGTAGTACTTATCATATTATAGTTGACAAAGACGTGCAAAGTTTCAAGAAAGTCGACAGATTAGGTTTCCTTTCATTCTTTGTTAATGTTTATTCCATACCTTTAAGTCCAACAAAGGAATGTTGAGGTTGCAGTCAAAACAGTCGAAAAAGCACGTGAATTACTCTAGCCGGCAAAATATTAACCTTTAAAAGTATTTCCGGCTACTTCTACATATACAGCTGTGCCTTTTCTGCCAGATGTAGCGTTATTGTCATCATGACATTCACATCAGTGTTTATTATATGCCAGATTGTTTACAAACATGCTGCATTGCAGATCGGCGCTAGACGGTTTTGCCGCGCTTTCGTTACTGTCATGCATCAAAGGAATCTTCCAAATAATTACCTAAAGGCTCTGTCCTCTTGGGGCCTGTTAGCGGCGCGTCCAGGCTGCAGCTCGCAGGGATCGGCGGTCTCCGGACCGACACGATGCACCAAACAAAAAAACTCAACAATAACAAAAAAACACAACCAACGTATAAACTCAAGAAACTACACGGCCGAATACAGTCTCTTAACCTTTAAGTTCAACAGGATAAAAGACTGGACACATAAAACTTTCTTGCAAAACTTTAAAACAAAACCTGTATAGAGAACTTCGAAAAAAGTAGTAATGTTTTGCGGGGAGCGACGACACTTCCCCTTCGGCGTTTCGGTCGCGACTGAGCCACGCGGTCGCTGGCGGGGCGCGGGGGGTGGGGGCAGGCAGGGGGCGCTGGCCCCGCGCCTCCGCCGTATTATTTGATTAATTCGCCTCCCCCTTGTATACTCGGTGAGTCGTTACGACGACGACGTTAAGTTTTTAAATTTCAGTAAGAGGGCCGCAACCTTCACCTACTCCTTAATACTTTAATTGAATTAATTAAGATCGATGGCCGCCAACAAAGATTAGACGTTAATAAGCAGACGCCAAGGATCCGTCCCGTCCCGTTCCCGTAGCGTTCTTGGTTAATTACGCGGCTTGCGGTGCGGTGCTCGCGGGAAAAAATCCCGCCTTGAAATAATGAATATTACCAAGAAATGTTAGTGCCGCTAATTGGAGTTCATTTGCATGCAGAAATAAAATAAGTCGGAGTGAGTTATTTTGACGAAGTCAGATGTCTCGACGTCAGGATAAAAACGTATACAAGGGGTCCGCTGTGGGCCACTTGCTAATTGGTCGCCGCATGTTCCGTGATACAAAATTTACGGCTCCGGCGGTTTATTTACGATAGGAGTTCAGCAAAATGTCCTGTTCCATATTTAACACACGTCCAATTACAGTAAGCCCGTGGAACTCAATACCCGTGACGTAGGTAATTAAAACCGTAATAGCCTAGTAACTCGTAAATATCGGATAACCAATTAAGTTCACAAAAGCTGATAATTAGAAGCTGGCTATTGAACTCAATCCGTGGTTCATTCTTCACGATATTCCCACGGCAGGACCTCCGACGACTAATAATGAACGGCCACTATGGAAACCGAACTAATATGCCAGTGACATAAACTCACTTTACTTAACTTTTATATGCAATTTGCGACGATCTCCGTGTCGTAGTGGTCACCATGCTAGTCCGCCACCCAGAGGCCCCTGGTTCGATCCCGGTCAGGGCAAGTTGGAAAATGGCCTTTTTCAAATTGTCCTGGGTCTTGTATGTTTATCTATACACCCATGTATTTGTTATAAAATATAGTATCGTTGAGTTATTATCCCATTACACAAGTCTCTTACTTACTTTGGGGCTAGCTCAATAAGTGTAATAGTTATATTTAGTTTTAGCTTAAGAAACTGATTTTAAGGCTAAGCTCAGACCGGACGTATGTACGTACGACCGAGACTTGTGTAATGGGATAATAACTCAACGATACTATATTTTATAACAAATACATGTATAGATAAACATCCAAGACCCAGGACAATTTGAAAAAGAAAACTGCCTCCGTGGTGTAGTGGTTAGAGCGTTCGACTCATACCCGGAGGTCGCGGGTTCGATTCCCGGCGGGGGCAACGACTTTGTGTTGTTGTCCTAGTTAGGTCAGGACATTGCAGGCTGATCACCTGATTGTCTGATAAATAAGATGATCCGTGCTTCGGAGGGCACGCTAAGCCGTCGGTCCCGGTCACTGTCTTTGACATTGGTCGTTACCTAAAACCATGTCAGAGGCTTTTAAGGCGGTTTTAAAACTCTGACACTAGTGTTAGTCACTAACACACACGATAAGAAGAAGATTTGAAAAAGGCCATTTTCCAACTTGCCCTGTCTGGGGATCGAACCCGGAACCCCTGGGTGGCGGACTAGCATGGTGACCACAGCGCCAAGGACGTCGTCAAAAAACGGAGGTTGTATAGGTGACCAGTTCTTCGTCGTCACTAAATTACAATGAGCGACCACTACGAAACCCGAACAAATAAACCAGTGATATTATATAAACTCACTTCACTTCAGTTTTAGCCAATTTTACCCCTGTGCATTTTTCATACAATAAGCGATAACTGTTCCGATTTTGACGATTTCTGGAAACTTACGAAAGCACCAGCAAGCGTACTCGTATATATCACCGAGCCACCGAACTCCTAAAATAACCCCAACTTATTATGCAACCCCAGATTTGTACACACTTGTATTGGTTACTACTTCTACGTCTTTATGAGCCCTTGTCAGTGGAGTTTTCCAGGAGTGGAGTTATCTAGTTTCTCTTTTCACTGAAACCATTTTCTTTCCTGGTAGGACTCTAATACTCCTAACTTTTCTTCTATTTGTTGGAAAAACTAACCCCCTATTGTTTAACCCCCATCCCCATGCTTTTGAAAGCACGTTAAACAGTTGGTCCCAGCGGTCACTACCGAACGTAGTCGTTTAGCTATTCATACATCAGAACTCTCTACGCAGATTGAAGATTTAAGCAAATTTTTTGATAAAATATGATTATTCAAATAACAATCAATAAACGCCCCACTTTTTATCGTGTTATGTATTATTTCATATGTACAAATAAAACATTGCTGAAAGTTCCAACTAGTTACATTTAAGTATTTTGCCGTAAAATATCTGCTATGAAAAAGTTACTTAAAGATGCCTCTTTGTCTTTTAATTATAGTGTGGTTTTAATGGTGATATGAACATCTATTCATTAGGCTTGTAGGTAACTAGTTACTGGGCTATTAATTAAACTTGCATGTTGAACAATGCATACTATGTAAAGGGAATATATTGTTGATGAGAGCATCTCTGCGGTATGAATAAAACAGGATAAGTAGTTGGACTACTGGGACTTTGTTTCCCAATAGTACTACTGGTAGGTCTGTTGGTAGTAACATTATAAATAGTGTAGTATAGATAGTCTGGGAAGTTTTGCCCCAGGAGACCTACCAGTAGGACTGTTGGGAAAAGTCCCAGACCAGCTCGATTTTTTTATTAGAAAGTGTCACTATAGTGCATTAACTCATACCGAAATAACATACTCGTATGTATTACGTTTCCTTTGATTGTAAAAGGACGTAGCTCGTACTCCTATTTAGAATGACACAACAGGACAAAGGAACTTTTGTTAAAGTATAAATGAATAAATACAAACAGAGGCAGAGTAAAAAATACTAACCGCTGTACTTTTCGTAAATTTCTCGGACCTACTGGAAACTCAGCTCGTACCAAAGTTTAGACCTTTGGGAATCTAATATTTTAGCTTGTTTTGCTATTTGCGTTAGTAATAAATATTTACCTTTACGTAGTTATTATACTGTTAAGTTGCATACCTATAGTCGTATCCCTCACACATAAACTCAGTTAATTCTACCAGTCCAAATCAAACTAAGTGAATGGCAAAGGTATGAAAACTCTGACTGACCGAAAACTCCTGAAGTATTTTTTTAATGTTAGGAATAACATTTCGTTTATTCGTAAATAAATATCAGATCTCTCGGTGTAGTCATAGTCGTCAATTATAGAAAATAAAATATATGTATCTATTGCGGTACTTTCATGGATCAAAAATAAATTATATAGTTTTCTTACGAAAATAAAACTTCACAAGTCATATTCATTTTAAATGCTATTTTAGTTTTACAGATTATTGCAGACAAACTGATATTAAGAGCGCTATCAGACTCCAAGAAAGCATGACGTCATTAGTCTACGTTTCATAGAACTTCTATAAAAAATATGTTTTGACGTTTAGAAAAAAGTATCTGATTTGAGTTGTTCGAGAGTAACATTACTTAGTTAAGTTGTCAACTGTCTTATGACATTATTTTTTATACGTCATACGAGACGGGCTCAAGAAATAGGGGCGTTTAGATGTGTGATGTTCAAAATTATGATTTAAAATGTTTTTGTTTTTTATTATTATTTGACTGGATCGACAAGTCTGATATTTATTTACGATAAATAGGAATGACGAGAATATTAACACTAGAAAAAGTTGGTGTTGTTAAAATAACCATCCATTCCCTATTATACATAGGTAACATAATATCACCAATTATCAAACTTTAAAAACTCTCAAAAATTTACTTGTATCTCAAATCTTTCATTAATTTAATTCCATAAGCAATTTAAGTTAAATTACATTAATCCCATTTCAGTATTCTCGGTATGGAAATAGAATGCCGAGTGATTCCACTCTAGAATTAATCTTGTATAAAGTTAATAGAGGCTTATTAATCACGGGCATTATGTCTATAATATAATGTGGTAATCGATGACTCACATCCCAAGATTCCGTATATATACTATAAAACATCTTGCGGGTAAGTATATTTTTGTACGATTGCCTGTATTGGAATAGAGCTTACTAGTGACTTCTGTAATCTATGATAGAGAATGTCATTAAAAGCTATTTTTGTCTTAAACACGTATTGACTTATTACTAGGTTTTAACTTGTATTCATCCTAAAGAAGTTTACAAATGACACTATCTTATCCAGATTAGGTATTGTTCACTACGAGATTGGTAAAGTAATTTTATTATAATGTATAATTATTTTATGATATGAGTTATAACCGCACACCTTTGTTTTAATTTTAATATAATACCTAGCTAGACCAATCAAAACAGTAACATACATTTATTAAAAGACTGTAAAGTAGGAAAGAGTTTGACTTTAAAATTTAAAATAAAAAGGTAAACTATTGTTATTTTTTTTTGTTTTATAATAATTATTATTATGTTGGTACGCTTTTCAGCCACGGGTCTATGGGGACCCGGTCCTTAAGGCCTTCATGGGGCCAAAGCCAACATGAAGAGGCCTTATAGTACCTTTTTATCTAAAATGTGAGATGGCTGCATCTACTGAGGTCTATCCCTTATAATCAAAGCCCTTAATGTACCATTGAGATGCACTAACGGACAGTCCTTCATAGCTGCCGAACTATTGCCAGAGAGGGAACTTGGTTTGGGCTAATAATTATTATTATTACACAAAAAAATTAACAATAATTTACAAGTGTTACAATCTTCATTATTGTTGTTTACAATTCGAATTATTTTCTCAATTGAAGCAACCTTCTTGCCTAGCCAAGATATGTCTTGTAGTTTGCAGTCAGTTGGAAGATATACCGAGGCTTTTATTACGAAAACAAATGCACCGTTACCTAACCTGTTCTGAACAATTTCATTAGATCGATCTATAGTAATCGGTTATTTTAGACCTTATTCCTATGTAATAAAGACGGAAGGGTTCGACTATTAGCAGGATTAGATTAAAGGCAGGTGAACGCTTATTATTAGAGGCTTTAATGTGATGCGTGAATGCTAAGTAATTAGATTTTTTCAATGTGTTCGGCTACATTTTAAAATCTATTACAATTTTAACTTCCAAAGTCGATAACATACGTCTTAAGATCTAATTTAAATTTATTTGTTACAATCTAAAGTCAGAAGTTTTAATTTTACTTCATTACCTTTCTTCACTACACACTTTAATATCTTTTTTCACACTGACATGTGGTGACATATGACACTACGCGTTACTTCTATTGGTATTTGTAAATGATATATTATAAATAGACTTTTAAGCATAAGGCAAATTTTTGGAGCTATTTAAGTCCACCAAATGTAATGGATGGAAAAATCTCATGTTCTGGAATAAACTTTCTGCATTCATTCTGTGAGTCACAGATGATCACCATTATCATCACTTATGAAATATTCATACTAACACACCGCCATAAATAATCAATTATGGAACATGAGACAAACATATTCTAATACATCAATGTGAAATCTGAAAACAAGGGTACAATTAAGACGATGGCACACTGCACCACTGCAGTTAAGGGCCCCGACGTCACAATGCGCCAAATGACGGCCACCCGGTACGCAAATGAAGAATATTGTCGGACCCTGTGAATGCTCCTTAATGACGCCTGCTAGAGATGTCTCCCACACGGCCCGATTGTCAACTGGCAATAATCTGTGTCATTGTGTGTATAACATGTTATATGTGTATAGGCACAGGATGAAATGATAAATCACATGACTACTTATGGGTAAAAAAAATCAATTATTAATATTAAAAATTTATTCCATTTTGGCGTAAATTTACGTTTGACTAATACATAACTCAGTTTATTGCCTCAATGAAGATTCCTCTGTATAATTTTTCTCATTTTATTTCAAAAATATGATGTTACAAAATCTCTACAGTTGATTGGAGTCTCCTTTTAAGCATAATAAGGCTTGTGCCCGGAGAGACCGCTCTTCTATTTAGATAATTTTAAAAGTATAACCATGCCAATAAATTGTTAAAACTATGAAATAACATAAATATTTAGAATACCATATGAGATATTTCAAAAACATAATATCCATCCATGTCCCTGTATGCAAGTTAAATAATGTCCCTTATTTATTTTAGATAAAAATGTGTATATATCATATGTTAAAAATGATAGTAAAAACACGAAACCACGTAAACTTTACATTTTAATAAATCATCGTCATCATCAGGTCTTTTTTAGTCTCCACTGCATGAGCAGGACCCTATCTGTATTACCAGAGCTATACTTAACCGGAGCAGCCAGAGAATATGGCCTACACTCTCTATGCTGGCCAGACGGAGAGAGGTATCAATGTTTATAAGCTTTGTAAAGCTTGTTATTCCTAAGTTGCCTTTTAGGACATCCACGGGAAGATTTGGAGTAGTTCTATTCTACTCTGTCGGATACCACACGGCATACCACATGTTATTTAATATATACAAGTTAATCATTATATGAGAGACAAACATATAAATCTATTCCTATAATGCTCTTTTCGTTGTTAGCAAGTTTTAAGAACAGTCATATTCCAAATTAACGGTGAGTAGCGAAAAATGAAGTTTCATTTACCCGTTAATTATGTATTTTCTCATTAGTACTCTTTTGTTTGATATACTACTATTAACAAGTTTTCAACGCGTTGATGTCTTTTTGATTAATTAAGTAAAATTTCCAGAAAGTGAATTTTTTTGATTGCTTTATTTTTTCTTCGCTATGATTACGTAATTATTTTTAAAAAGAAGGTAACAATTTAAATCATATTTTTTTGCAAAAATAACTTTTGATTATAATTAATAAAATTAAAAAAGAAAAGATGGAAAGTTATTGGTAACTTTAAGAATATCTATAATATGGATAATCTTATTTCTTTTATTGATAATTTATGTACCTAAGTAGGAATAAAGCTACAAGGTTTAATTTAAATGTAATAAAACATAAGAAATTACTTTAATTTAATCTAAACAAATTATTCAACCTCCTTTTAAATAAGAAAGCTCTGCAAATTAGTTTCTTAAAAACTACTTAATTTTTGTTCGTATTTTGCCTACCATACAATAATTTTATTCACGTGACATTTGCTCTTGCATTCACAGACATTCTTATTTCTCACATTTGTCTTGAAATAAAACGGAGACACTTCCTAGAACGCAGTAAACCTCAGCAGCTCATGGCACATTATTACTTTCGCTGTAAAGCACATATTGTACGTTTATTACAATAACGTACAGCGTGAATTGAGTACGTGTTGAAGAAGTTATATTTCCTAGCCTCATTTTATATAAAGAGGGGCGAAACACTAGCACTCTATCAAAAATTTGCAAACCAAATATTTCAGAAACGGATCCCTAAATCGAAAAATGGTGTTTTCAAGCTCACAATATTTTTGAGAGACCTATTTCCCTTAGTCACGCCATCACGCGTGAACGGCTGGACCGATTTAAATAAAATTAAATTTGGTATGGATATCGTTTAAGATCCGGGGAAGGACATAGGATTATATATTTTTTATTCCGAAATTTCCACGGGGAGCGAAGCCCGCAGGCACAGGTCGTATATAAAACTCATGTTATCTCTTACGTAGTGATATTTATAAATCGGCATCTATCGTGGACAAATGCCAAATGCCCGAAAAGTACACTCAAAAAGCGTGGCTTCGTCGACATTTTTCATATTTTAATTGACGTTAGTTATTCATAAACATAATATATTATGTCTTGAGTTACTGACGTAATATTTTAATGAGAAGAAATATGTTTAACCTTACAACAAATACGCATAACTTATTCAGTAATTGGCACAAATTAAAAGTATTCAAAAACAAAATAACAAGCCGCTAATTATATTAATTATGTTATAATTGTGCAATCAAATTTGAACATCAAAAAGCTATTAAGAAATAAAACCAGATTTACTGGGCGCAGTAACTTATGTTATGACATGACTTTGCCTTCAATATGTCGCAAAGAGAAGCAGGTGTAAAGCGTACAATGCGCCGTTTGACCCAGACCTCGGCGCGTCCGCAGCACAAAGACGGCGATGACGCGCCTGCCCTGACCCCGGCCACCCCGGACGCCGCAGCTGCAGGGACGTTTTGTGCTTTTTAAATTACTTTTTCAACATTAATTTACTTAATTATTTTGGCTTTTTGATAATTAAATAACATTTAAAGGGATAGTTTTAATTTTAGTTACAGATCTGTTTTGTTTATACTTATGTAGAATGTATAGCTATGATTAATTTTATACTATGTATAAACAATATTTTAAGTTGAAATTTTAGTATCGAAGATATTTGATTATAGTTAACTGAGGTATCTCGTGTTGTATATGCGTAAACTGCATGAAATTATCTGAAACGAAATACAAAGCAGCAATCTGCTGCACAAAGAGAACCTGAATCTCCGTGCGTTGAACCTAACCAACCGCGAGGAACCGACCATTCAATCGGCAATCGCAGGTAAGCAAGAAAGCAACACAATTTAAAATCGCACTAATCCGTGTTCGAGGCATGATAAGAAGGTTGCAGGCGCGCCTCGGCGTGGTGCGGCATCGAACGAGCGCATTACCTTCGATTGTAGGAGCGAGCGCGGCCTAATTGCCGGCATTGTGACGGCATGCAGATGTGAATGGGCTTTGATTTGGGCCGGAGCGGGGTAGGGGCCAGGGGACAAATCGCTCGTTACGCTTGCAGGTAAACTTTCATTGAGCGTCGGAAGGCGTCGGACGTGAGAGGCGGCCGACAAAATGCCCTCGTTATTCGCCGCCGAATCACCCGCTCATTGTGTTCGGGGAAACGGTAGACGCGGTCGCCGAATCACGAAAAAGACTTTAATGAGGCGTGAGAACTCTAAATGAACGATTGTGACGTTTAATGAACGATTGATATTGAAGTGGCTTTGATTAATGCGAATTATGAGCCATTGTTTATGAAGCCAACGACTAAATAGTGGGAGAAAGCAGCGAACTGCCAGTTGATTGCCTGGTTCTTTAGTAATAATGATTTATGTGAGCATAAGCTGGGAAATAAATTATTATTAATGTTGAACCGCCTATAATCATGTCATCGAGAAAGTTATGAAATATGGAATCCATCGCATATGCATGAGGGTTCTCTAGAGCGGATTTATTTGTGGAATTAGTGTTGATTGGGTAAATTTGGACTCATCTAACCACCTGTTGCGGATGGAGGGTGTGAGAAAAACTGAGTCGCTGGTGAGAGACCCCCCTGTCCCCCCTCGTTTCCCTGCTCGGAACTCGACACCATGCCAATTAAAACCTGACTCCTGGCGTTTTGTCATGTACTGTCTATGAGCCTAATTGATGCCAGTTTAGTTTGTTTTGAAAAAGGTAACTTTTCCATTTTTGGTACCTGTTGTACTTTGTTTCATTTTACTTTAAAGCACGTAAATTTAAATCATTGATGTTCCTGGGCGCAGAATAGTAGCTTCGCTCACATTTGCTTTTAAACATTTAGTTTTCCTTTATATAAATACTTTTGAAAATCGATTTGAAAATCCTTGCGGGAGGCTGATGTGATGATGATGATGATGATATGAATTCTTAATCATAAACATTGTCAAATCAAGTCTTACCAAATGCATATGTAAGGCACTAGATCAAACAGCAACAGGTCCATCGGGAATTGAATCGCGCTCCGACTCAGTCAAGCTTTATAGGTCTCAAGTTACGGCCTTCAATAGTGCAAGCTTTTAAGCTCAATGTGTGGTCAAGCTTTTCTGACAGCTTTTCGAGATATATCATGTCTTTGCAAAACTAATACAATACACTATCACGTCTTTATCCCTAATAGGGCAGACAGAGCAGTTTGGGTTTTGCGTCTTAAAGTAGACAGAGCCGAGAGCCGCGAGATCCAAAGGCCACTTTTAGTGTAATGGTGGGCGAAATGATCAAAAAAGGAATCAAAACAGTGATGATAGGTAGGTTGATATCCGCATCGCCTATTGACATGGTTTGCATTTTCGCCCATTCCCTCGATCGGCTTTAACGATCTGCTAGAAAAAATAAGCAGCTAGTACGTTCTAAATTTTACTTTTCTCCCAAACCAGCATGGAAAATGAACGTAGCGTTAATACCAATTAAATGTTCTGAAAAAAATAAACATAATCCGTTCTTCGAATTATCTTGTTGATAGAGATTAATAAAATACGATAATTAGAAAGAAATATTTTTTGTAAGATAAATAACAAAATATGAAGAAAAAAAACATAAGACTTATTACATAATTAGTCAGAAAAATTCCGCAAGAAAGCTTACTCAGTAGAAACCCTTCGATAAAGAAATATAGGTACTAAAATTTCGACAAACGACTGCATATATTATAGGCATACACTTTCTTATCCGAACCGAAGCATCTTTGATTGAAACTGTCCTTTGTGTAGATGCACTAAGGTTGAATTTTAAAACACAAGTTACACCGTCAGATACCTTGTTATCATGGATGGGACATTTTGAAAAAATATAACATAACTTAACGTCAAATCTACCTACATGGTGTGAAAAACAATTCCTTTATATGAGTAACTAATTGAAAAGAATTCAAATTCTCTCATTCAGTATGTAAAACATCGATGAAAGTGGCACATTTGTAGGGCAGGTGGTACACTGGTCGCCGCCGCCGCCGCCGCGGGCGCAACGTCGACTCAGCCTGTTGCCAACACCATGTGTCTATTTGTATGTTAATTTATTTAATTAACAGTTAAAATTTAAACACTCACATCATTGCTAGAGTGACCATAAAAATAATAGGTGCTATTAACAGCTTCGCCTTGTCAATTTACATTGTATTTGATAATTAAGTTATACATTTGTTGTCAGTATTTTTTGTACTCGTATCTATAGTTACTGAGGATATTTTTGTAACAATCCATTACTCAGACATAATATTACTGGTAACAAACATAACGCAATTTTCACTGATTTAAAACAGGTTTATATTAGACAACGTGGAAGCATACTATAATAAATCGAACCACGGGTTATAGGTACTAGATCACTATAAAAAAAACTAAAAAAATGGTATAATTTCCATACTAAAGTGTGCAGCCGGCCGGGCCATTTTTATGGGAATGTCATTTTTTTTGGTTCTTTTACTGTTATTTTAATTTCATTATGCAATAGTGATCTAGTATAGCCCGTGGTTTGATTTATTACGGGTTGCCCCTTTACGTTGTATATGTTCCGTGCGGAAAGTTGTTCAGTATCATGAACTGAATCCTCAAAATAGTAAGGTACAGCATATTTTGTTAGACCCAGTTTGTAGTGATGTACCAAGCTCTATTCGTACCCTTTCACGTTATCGATAACGGCTTTAGAAGATTCTCAGTTGAGATACGTGATGAACTGCACAAACTAAATGACCTGCGGCAATTTGTTGTACTACCACATTATATTATTAACGAAATTAACAACAATGTTGTTAGTATACTACTTACCTACTCACATTGTGAATATTTTTCTAACTTGTGTTTATTTACACGTATTGTGAAAGGTAGGATACAGTCGATATGTACATGTCTTTGGTATGATGTGTGTAAGTAAATTAATGTTCTTCGGTACCTTGATAACTCATTTTAGTCGTAATTTCGCTTGTATAGAGTAATTATAATTTCAGTTATAATTTTGATCACGTTGATGAAAATAATAAAACCACGTGTCATCAAACTCATTAAAAGACAATTAAGTTTTTTCACACTTTAAGTAGACAATGGATTACAAAAAGTGTACAAAAGTTGGACAGGTGAACCCACCAGGATCAGAACAATAAAATTGGACACCGCGGTCACACTAGCCGCTGGTCACACTGGCCGCTGGTCACTCACCGCTACTTTGATACTTTGAGTGTGACGAAATTATCTTACAATTGTTTTCGGTGTCAAGTGACAAGTTACAGTCAGTGTTTATTGCTTTCACCTCTGAACCCTCGGGATCTGTTTTTCAACATAATGTACAATATAACTTTTCGACGAATCGAGGAAGAGCTTTTGTGTTAGCTCTAAGTACAAATATTTGTGTGTGTTAACACGTATATTGACTCAAATGCAGTTTGCTGATTTCATATAAGTCATTACTTAAAGAGGTCTGAAATTCAGATCAATCTTATTCCTGCCTACCTAAGACATAGAGTCCATCTATATTACTTATTTGTATCAATGCCATGTAGTTTGTAATTGATTATAAATTCTACAATTAAGCGATTTAATGTTTCTACTCGTCGTTTTTTCATATAATAATTACCGTGCATTTAATTTATCCGTTTACTAAATAACAAACTGGTCCTGTAATTCATAATTAAAGAAAGACGGTAGCCGAGCGATATATGAAGATACATGTGCACGTGATTTCAATATTTCATCTCAAAGGCTGCATTCACACTGCGGTCTCGGGCTCTCGGGCCTCACGCGTTCCACTCCTACAATTACGCGCTTGTGTCATATTTACAGCCCAGGTAATTGCCATTCAATTAAGAGGCCAGCCTGCTGTGAGCGAGAGCGAGAGGATCGATGGTCGACGATATCCCTTTCTCCGTCGCACGCGGCGTGCAGCCGGCCAGCCATCAATCATCGAACACCCCCCGCCGGGCGCCCGTAGGGATGGGAAACGTCACAAAGCAAGTATCTTGGTATAACAATAGTCGATAAGAGAGTAAACGCTATGCTCAATTGATTCCAAATTAATCGAAATTTTAATGTTGCTAAGTAGAGACTATTTATTTATTTGGTTTATTTTATATATATTTACCCTATTAATATTGATGGTATTAGTAATAATAAGCTACCTAAGTTTCACTTTTTGTATCGAAACGGCCTCTAATTTTGACACATAAGTAAGTAATGACTCTGTGTATTGTAGGCTCGCGAGTCTGTCTTTGCATAGTTCAAAACAATTGTTTGATAAAATGACAGTTATTTGACATCTTAAAACTCTATTTGCAGACATTCCAAAAATAAATTCGGCAAAATTTTCATACCAAATCACCGGACCTCCTTACTAAATATGTCTGTAAACTGTAGAGTAAAATAGTCAGGCAGCCGGATAACCAGACAGATATACTATAAAGCACTTCGCTTTTGCTCGGTCAATAATATACCTAAATATAGGTATTAGTAAACTAATTGCGAACACATATAATACTAAAATTTTAAAATAATCTCACGGGTATATCGAAAATGTATTCACCGGTGCGACTTTTAATTTGATATGAATAAAAAATTTGCAGAACTATTTAGTTATACTAATGATTGGAAGTTATTAGACCTTACCAGTCACCCCCAACCCGTTTAAGTTTTACGGATAAAAAAGTTGTTCAGACAATAAAGTACATTTTTAAACATTATTCGAAATGGATGAGATATATTTTTAAGTTTTTAATTTTGTCGAAGCTGGAGCTTTGCTCGCTCGGTTGATAACATTACTACTTCATGCTACTTTATTAATTAATGATGTTATGACTTTTATTTAACCGGATATCCAATTTATATTTATTGAAATCATTAAACTGCATAATCTCTTAATAACATACATGATACAGACACACCTCAATATTCCTAATTGGTTATGTTTAATTGATTGCCTTGGCACCTGCTATGTTAATTTTATATTAAATTCCTTTTTCAAAACTGCTATCTAAAGCTAAATTGTACCAAACTTTTGTGATTGTAGATAGGAATTGAATACAGTCATAGTTTTAATCTCAAAAATTTGCTTATTCGAGAACATTCGATTTATTGAGACCTTAAATTCGTATGTAGTCAAAGCAATATCGATAATCTGGAAATAGAAGCGTGTTGCAAATTTATCGATATTTGCGCGAGTCACATCACCAACCCCCGGTGCGGCCCGATCGCTGCAGGTATGCAGTCTCACCTTTATTCACCCAATTGCACTTTGATTCCCGGTCAAACTAAATATTCCTGATTTTAAATATAAAATAATATTTTCAAGTCTTATGCATTACACAAAAATTAAGTGAAAAAAAAAACGACGGGTTGCACTCTGGGAGTGCCGGCAGAAATGAAAACTTGAATATTAACGTTGTGCATTTTTGATATTTTGGAATGGTTAGGGAATAATTTTGCACGAATGCTTTAATTATCAGTACCTATAAAATATTTCAAATCTTTTCTGAACCACAGTCTGTCACAAATGTCACAAGCATGACACATTACACACACGAACGTAACGTAACATAATCGCGCAAGCGCCCTGCGCCGTCTTACGAATTTTCGATCAGGACACGTGGTCCTGACGCGAGTTTAAGATTTTTTACCCATTCCAAAAAAAGTGCACAGCGCCGCTAAAGAAGTTTTCACTTCAAAAATACATTTGACAAACGAATACTCATGAATAGGATCCACTTCTGTACTGTATTACACATTAATATCAACAAAATAATCTTCTTCTTCGGTCACTTCCCGAGAAACCAGAGGAATCCAGAGCAGCGTGTCTGCCCCGGGTTGACAGTAGGCCAATATTTCTTATCTACGTTTTTAACCATGTAGCTGATGGTATACCTAAGTATCTTTTATGATCTTAACTGGTTTATATCTTCCACTCGGAATTCCAAATCCAATCAAAATCTCACTCTTGAAGTCCTGAAACCCATTCAATATTATTTTCTCCAGTAAGGCACGCTTAATTGGCCGCACCATACAAGTAAGTTAATTCAATGCTGCATAGAATAGATAAATTTAAGCAAAGATTTTTCTCGGAAACGTCCGGCTTGCTTATTTCAATTACGCTTACTAATGAGTTGACTTCTACTTGTTAATTAGTTACCTGCTAATTAGTCGCAACGGGTTCGCCTTGTAACGTGAATGTTCGTTTATAAATACGAATTTCTTGTTTGCTTTCAAACATTTAAGGGTCTTATTTCTTATTCCTGTTTAGGAAATAACGCACGATCTGAATATAAAATTGTATGCTAATTGCTAATGAGAAACTTGCTAGCGATTCACTTGTATAATATTTTTTCTTTCAAATGTGTTACTGGCTTACAGTTAGTGACAGATTTATTAAAAAACTTATGTGTATTAGACTAAGGTTTGATTAGATTATTTTTAACGAAACGGCTTTTGGACGAGGCTTACGGTTTTTGAGGAGGCAGTTCACGTATTAAACATTGGCCAAGTGCATGTTGGGCCTCGCGCAGAGTAGAGTTCTGTAGTTGCAAAAGCCAACTTTGAGTTCATGCCACAAAAAATTTCTAAAAACTAATTTTCTATTGAATTTATATGAAATTTTCCTTGATACGAGTACTTAAATCTGACAAAAATCTTCACTTCAAAAGAGTATTTTAGAAACGGATCCTTTAATCGAAAATAAGTGTGCATAATCTCACAATATTTTTAAAACACATACTCAACGATATCTCACACGATGGGTTAGTCAAGAAAAAAAATATACTCCCCCTTAACGTGTATGGGAAGCGTACCTAAAAAAAAAAATATTACAACTTTTTCGGCTAAACAACAGCTTTCTAGTATTATAGTCTGAGTAAAACCGCGGGCGGACAGACATACATGGTAAAACTATAAGGGTTCCTTGTTTACTACAGAACTCTAAAAAGGTGATTTTACTACTTAGAGGTCTCGGCCAAATTACTCAATGATAACGATCTGAAGCTAAACAGAATCGTATCCAAGGACAGCCGGATACACAGCCATGAGAGAAGTAAGTGCGTACCTACTTATATTTAGAGCAAAAACCTAATGTTCTAGCTATACATACGTTTTCCTTTCATATATAATTAAAATGAAGCGTGTGCTAGTTCCATGCAATATTTGAATATAAATCGTGACAAGTAGTTTAACAGAATCAATAAAAAAGTAGTCAAAGTGTTAATCCAGGATGTCACCTTCCAGCGTACCAAATTTTATCAAAATTGGTTCAGCCGTTTGTGCGTTAAAAGTAACAAACATACACACACACACACACACACACACACACACAAACAAACTTTCACCTTCATAATTTAATGTGATATCAACGTTCACTTTAATTGGCTAATCAGTAACCACCACGACCAATAATTGCTAAGGTACGCTAAGATCGCAAATGTTAATACTTTGGTACCCTAATCTGTAGGTACAGTTCGATAGACTCGAACTATGCTTAGACAAAGGGTAACGTTCAGAATACAGTCAAAAACAGTCCACAACTAAGAACCTATAGTATTTTTTTAAATTGAAGTGAGGTTTCAACATTTTCGTGTCATTGTTGAGCTAGTCCAAAGTACAGATATCTTTTGTACCGACTATTAAGACTATAATAACTAGGTATACGAGTACTATCGAAAAAAACACAAAATTGGAATGAAGCCAATAATTGGCTTCGATTAAGTGCATTCTAAACATATCTAAACCTCATTTTAGAATGTAATGTAGTACCCGTAAGTGGTAGGAAGTGGGTCCATTATTTACTGTCATTGATTGTAGACTGGCTCACCCATCACATCATGGAGCAATGCTGCCCGAACTTGACAAAAGCCCGCTAATCTAATTTGAACTCTACTAGAAAAATTTCACATTATATTTTGGTGCACACGTTTTTGTGAGAAATTGAACTATATGTAATTTTCTAGAGTTATGCAAGTACGGGGTAGGGCTGAAATTTAAAAAACCCTGAATCTTTTTTATTTCTTCTATACCATAAATTAAAAAATATCAGACTTCTCTGTTTAATAAATTTAATGAAAAAATATCACGTAAACTAGATTTCACCAAGCCAAACGTCGCCATTTATTGTGCCTAGACAGACAGACGTATTAAAAAAGTCATGTCATGGAAACACTATTTTGACAGCTATGACAGTTAAATGACAGAAAAGCAGTCAACTGTCATATGACATTATATTTTTGATACGGCAAACGTTCCAGGCCTGGCACAAGAAATGGCAAAGACAGGCTGAGTTCAGTCCATTTTACGTTATTTAAAATTTATAATATTATTTTTTAAGCTATTGCATAGCTTCTATCGCGGGCCTTGAGCGCGGGGACCGAATCCAAATATTCCGTAACGAAAAAACCTCACGCTCTCCCCACTCCGCCTACCATGTAGGTTGCCGCTTCGTCTCCGTCGTCCGTTTGCGACGTTGCCATCCTTCCTTGTTTGCAATAGCTTTACCGCGGCAGTCCCCGAGTGCCACACGTCTTTTTTTTTACAAAGAATTGACTGAACAAAAATATCTGATATTTTACAATAGTAATAAAAAGGAATGTTATTGCTCGCGTGAATTATCGTATAGGTACTTGGTCTACCAATAAAATCAGTCATTTATTCAAAGAATTACATATTTAAAATAATCCAAATTCATTTCTAACACCATAAATAATTAAGCGTTTTCAAAATATTTCATCCCTTTCTACTTCCCATTACGTAAGTCATAAGTACCTATAATATTATTTTATTTAATGTAATTTTTGACTTTCTCTCTAAAAATGCGACCTGTAGGCAAGAATCCGGAATGCGGACACTAAGAATTTTTGGCGAAGCTGGAACGGAGACCTTCTTTCGCTTTGTTTTTTTCGGTCAATTATTTATAATTATTCTTTAATTAGAAGTTTAAAGGTAAGTGTAAAAAAAATAAATAGATATGCGAAGGTATGATACTTTTAAAGGAAAAAAATATGCTTATTAATGTTATAAATACTTTGCTAAAAAGTATTTTGTAGTGGTTTTTATCATAAAATATTTCATATGTTCACGTTAACTCTGAGACGACGCTTTTCGCAATATTTAAGTGGTTAGTTAGTAGGTAACCTAACCACTAATCAGACAACAAACAAGGCTTCACTTAGTTATATAGTTATGTCCTCGTAAACCTTTCCAGTAATTACAACCAGGTACACTATCTTTCTACCCATTGTTCATAGAACACTAACGTCTTATTATATTATCTTAGCTCATTAAAAACAACTTTGTGCTACAAAAAATAAAGTCTGTTTTTGAGAGAAGAATCGTATTCAAATTAATATTGATGAATAGTAATTGATCATTGTTATGAAAATCATTATCTTATTGAGTCATCTATACGCTCAAGCATTGGATTTTGAGTTCATTAACTTTAAAATACCCATAGCTGTTGTCTGGTAATTTCTTGAGTGTTTTGTTTTACTTACTAGAAAGAAGAATTTTAATTATTTTTATCTTCGTCATTTTGTTTATTTTAAACGAATCACTTTATTTATCGCTTCTCTTAAATTAAATTAAGAAATAAGTCCAATTCACACCATACAAGCATTTAGAAGAATTTTTTTATTTATAAATAATAATCTTTAAAAAAGCATTTTATAATGTACAAGCTTTTATTGTGTTTAAAGACAAATTATATAAGCCCAAACTCAATGGAGTTGTATAGTTTTATTACTCAGTTCCATCGACCAACTTCCGTCTCCGTGATTAGAGCCTAGACATCGTGTCATAAAGTGCTCATCGAGACAAATCAAACGAGTCCTACTTGATGAGGTCGTGTTATTTTATAACTGAGTTCCGTCGAATATCTCCCGACTATCATATAAACATCAGAATAGTTCATTAAATATAATGTATAATATTAAATTGTCAACCAACATAAACAAGTACGCAAAATTTCAGCACAATCTGTTGAGGATAACTGGTTGAAAATTAAGTTGCAATAATTGACCCAAACAAACATACATGTGGTGTGTACATACAATATACATTGTAGTTTAAATTAAAGCTTGTAATAACACATAATATAAAAATACATAATGTACTTATTCCACTTTTGATCTGCATATTTTTTTGTGATTTTGATCATTTTATATGAAAAACATATAGGTACGTCTATATTATATTTTAGGGAATGTTACAGAAGTCTGGCATCGACATTTATAAAAAAGAATTGTTCAGCCCTCAATACCATTATACAATTAAAAGTGGTAGTAAATAATCGTCTTACCACGCATGCCAAATGAGACATATAGCTAATTAAGTATTAGCATATTAAGAGCTTATTTATCACAGAATATTTCAACCGAGTCCGATGTTTGGCCTAAGCAATTAAGTGCGAGCTTTTACTATGGTAATTCAATTTAATTAAAAGGAAATTGTATTAAAGTACACGATACCACCTCTCGATTGGTTTCTTCCGTTGAAGCACATTTGAATATCTACGCATCTTGCTAACTTTAAAATTATACGTTGGGAAACACTGTGAGAACAATTGTTGAGATGGTGCGTTTGAAAATAGCAAATAAGTACTATGCAATTTGTCTTATTCAATACCTAAATAAATCTTTTTTTGACAAAACATTTATGAGATAAATAAATTTGAAATTTTTGAATAAAAATGTATAAACGCTTATTATTAATTTAATAAATAGGTAACTAATTTAACGTCAGCAGATAATAATGATCACACGAGCTTAAGTAACTCTACAATAATGTAAGCATATATATTTTTGTACATAGAGTTTCTCTTACGAGAACCCTGTAACAGGCTGAGGGACAACCATTTGTATCTGCAGTCAACACTATCTAGAAACAAATTAATTATTTCTTACGACAACTAGTTATGTATTAATTAATATACCCTTCAATTACCCAGCACACATTCAACAGCTAGTTGGAAATTAACAAGCATCGCATATTGGCAGCATCGCGATCGATCCCCCATCGGCTCCATCAAAACTCGAGCTCATTACTCAAAATCAATTAACGTTATTAGTGCGGCGTCTTCGTTAGCCCGTGATGGAGGGTAATTTATTGGCATCTCTTAATTAGGGATAAGTCTAATTGGAGGCTTAGTCGTAACGAGGCCCTCGAAATCTGACGTCCCGAATAAATTGGTCGGCGCTCGGTCGGCGGCCCGCTGCCTCACGCACTGCCATATTTCGACGTGCTTCGTGCTAACAAGTGCTGTTTTAATTGCCTCTATATGCATTATTTACCAGCGTGTGGTATGCTGATCTTGATATTTATAATTAGTTTCAAATTCCGGACGCTGGTACAAGTAATGTATTTGGACACAATTATAATGATTTATTCCGTCGAGTCTCTATAGCCATAAATGGAAAAGTTTGTGAATATATACTTACAACCGCACATCCATCCGGGTTAGTTTTTGTTTTATATTTGGATTAACACATAGGATCGCGGAAAAGCGTATGACCTCCGTATTTGACAATCCTACAGGTTATACGTACGCCGCGGCTCCGGCAGCAACTAAAATCACTGAAGCAATTCAAGTACCTATTAGCTGCAAAATTAGTGTGAAAAAGGCAACCACTTGGAGGGAAAAAGATATGATTTCATTTTGAGCTTTCGAAACGAGAAGCTGCAAAATATGACTTTTTAAAACATTTTTAGAATAAGTATACGAAAGTGACGGTATTAGATTAAATCAGATCAGTTTATAAACTCGTTACCTGAATATGTAGTACTACTGATAATCTAGAGTAAAGATACACTACTATACTACAAAATATCACAAGTGTATTTTCTACAAATATTTATGTTAATATCCTTACCCTTTCTGCGTATGAAATAATTTTGCAGCACGAGTATTTGTGGGGTCGTGATTTAAAAGATTCCCGCAGCTCTACTGAGGCTCATACGCCGCTGCGGCGAGTGCTAAGCGGTGCGGTCGCTGCGGTGGAAATAAAAAGTAAAAAATAAAGCTAACAAATAAAAGAGGGCGGACAACGCATGATCAAGTGAACCGCGCGATGTAACCTGATACTTGGTGCTTTATCCCAGCCGCTACGGACTGGTCAATGGCTATAATTAGAACTGGTGATGGTGACGTACTGCTGGCTAGTGAAACGTTATCCATCTTTTGATTATTTAAAGTAAAGCACTTAATAGTACGGTCAATCTGTACTATTAAGTACTTTACTTAACTAATTAAAACCAAGCAGATTTTTGGTTGAAGATCTTTTTCGGTTCGAGCTAGGCGAAAAAAAAGGACTTTTTCTAGGCTGGATTTTTTGGGGGTATTTTTAGGGGCTTAAAGTTTTGTGACTTCGTTCCAAACGAGGATGCTATGACACTTAGTTATTCCTTAAATTTGTAGATATACAATATTATAATACGCCATTGATGCTACTGAGGGAAGATGTTTACAATCGTCTAGCCGCGCCTACATCTATCCTACTATTTTTATCAAAATTGATCCAGCCGTTTGCGCGTTAGAAAGTAACAAACATACACACACATACACACACGCACACACACAAACTTTGACTTTATTATTATTAGTGTGATAGTGTAATAAACTAACTTTCGGTTCTGAAATGAAGCTGATTGATCGTTGAAGAGAGAGAAAATTATGTTAAAGTTGAAGCTTATTAATTTATTGTGCACACACAGACACATTTCACGTCCTTGTCCCTGACGGGGTAGATAGAGCCTAGAGCCGTAAGACCCAAAGGCCACGCTTAGAGTGATGGTTGGCGTTGAGATGGTCACTTTGTAGGACTAGCTTACACTTCCTTTAAAGGAATTTAACATTACAATGATCCGAAGACATCCAGCCAGATCTTGTTGTTAAATATAAATGTAAATTATTAAAATTAAAAAGGATTCCTTTTTAAAAACAGACCGATGACTTTTTTGGCAAAACATATTTTTTTTTAAACTAAAATATCGTAATCTTTGTCATCATATTATTTTTTTCAATATTTTTAAAGAACATATTTTCCCGCTTAACCGTCCGGTGTTCTCTTGTATAAGCATATCAATCAATCGCTGTCCTGTTCCTATATAAACTGTTGTCGCCTGTCAACAGTCACTTAATATGATTTATGATGTCTCGATGTCTCGTCTGTCCGCCTGTCGGTCAGCATGTCAATGATCACCACTTGAAGGTCCTGGTGTAGTGTAACTGCATATATAAAAATGCCGTGTGGTTTTCGGCTGAGTAGAATAGGGCTAATCCAAGTCCTCCCGTGGCGGTCGTAGAAGGTGACTTAACAAATACAAGCTGAACAAAGCTTTATACATCAATGAGACCTTTCCAACCCGTCTGGTCAGCGAGGAGAGTATAGGCCAAGTCCTTTCACTGCTCTGGCCAAGTATAGCTCTGGTAGTACGAGAGGGTCGTGCTCCAGCAGTGGAGACAAAAAGACCTGATGATGATGATGAATAAGAATAAGACCACTTCCAATCTTAGAGCGTTCCCGCGGTTGCATCTTATGAAAGACATAAAAATACTTTATTTGGTGCGTTTACAATTTGCAGAGGATCTTTAATAACTGAATCTAGTTTTACATCAAAATTGCACAATCAGCATATGATAATGTGCCTTTACATCATGCCGCTGGACTTCGGTGGCACCAAGAGAAGAGAGAGAGCACTACCAGATATCTATTGACAATGATCAAGTCGAAACCATCTGATGCATAGATATTACCAATAATAATAATACAGTTTTAAGCGATACTGCCAAATTCAGTTTATAATAAATAAACAAATAATATATATGAGTATAAACATGCTGTACAGCTTTGGAGCCCGGGGTGCTCCTTTGGGCTTTTTCCTCTCCAACGTTAGGATACATGTTTAGGGTCACCCAAGGATGGCTTAGACCTTGCTCAAATCGCTTGCTTCGTACCGATATGAGCTAGTCCCAGTAGTCCTACCAGGTTTGGTCTACCAGTAGGACAACTGGGAAACTTCGTCCCAATATATCTACCGATTGGCGTTGGCGTAGTAGTTCTAATGGGAAAAAATTTACTCGTGTAAGGACACTTAACAGGTAACAGTAATAACAGCAGATAAAGAAAATCTTCACTTTAAATATACAAATATACCTAGGTAAACTTTTAAGCGTGGAGCTAGAATCAAATATGAAAATGACCTTTGACAAACAATAGATTCAAGTTTTATAAAACCTTGTTTTATAAGTTCACAAGTCAAAATGTTTTATTTTTGAATAAGGGTGAAGAACATTAACCTAATATAATCAGTTACATATTTATTCTACAAGTATACAAAAAAGCATAATCATGAGAATATTAACAATAATCGATTTCGTAATAGTAAAAATATAGTCGAAAAGCGTTATTATCATACATGACAATCGCAAATAACGAATATTAATCATCCATAGGTAATAAAAGGTGGATTTATCACACCACAATAAGTATGAATTCAACAAATGGAACTAAAATTGCATTCAGCACACTCGCCATTTAAAACGTCCATAAAGATCCCACTAATCCCTTGGAACCCAATAAGAGCAAGTGAGCCCTTCCTTTGGCCGTCTTGGCCGACTAATGCCCACAATGTGTATTATAGCATTTAATATAATAATAACGTAATGAAACGTCTCTCAAGAGCGGGGGAGGGGAGGGAGGGGGAGCAGCGGAACCGGTCGCCAGAGGTCATCGGCAGCGAGCCTTCCGCAGATGGAGTTGCCAGCTCTAAAGAAAAAGTGTCCCAAGCATCGGGGAATTCCGAATTGGCTTGTCAAGTAATTTTCAAAAAGATCTGATTCGCAATCCTTTTCGAGGAATAGCCTCTAGGAGAAGATTTCTCAAATCAGATTTTAAAATAAGGTCTTACCTATTTAGATATTTGCAAAAAACCCATTGACCTTTATTTTCAAGCAAGGTCAAGCTTATTTGAGGAAGTGATGTCACGATGAAGATTTTTTGAGTAAAGTTGGCAATTTCCACTTTCAGTACTGTACTGAAGTGCCATTTTTGAAACGCGATGTCACCTAAATTACTGGTTTTTTCCATACAAAAACCGTTCGTTTAGTGACTCCACGTTTCAAAAATGGCACCCCTGTATTATATGTCACTGTCACTGTCATCTACCAACACAACAATTTGACAACAACCAACATACAGACGGTAATTTAAACAGTAGACATTGACAGTTGACAGATGTCATTGTTTTATTAGCGCTAAATTTAAACTTCGATTGCAGTGTGTCGTCACTTCCGGTGTTTTGTTTAAAATTATATAAAAAAATCCTGATAAAACGTAGAATATTTATAATCAAATTACTTTCTTAAAATTGTCTATATTTTCGATTAAAGGCACTTTTAACACTTTCATATTTCTTAGTTGACAAGCTAATTGCGAGGCTTATATCCGAATGTACTACAATTCCAGAATTCCAGCCGAAAAAACAAAAATAATTATTTTTGTTGTAGGTGCTTATTCCAGCCAAAAGCACATTATAATGTGCTTTTGGCTGTAATAAGTACCTACTTAGCGCAACAGATTAATTAATGTTTATGCATTTAATATTACAAGCAAGTTATAGAGATCAATAGTAATTAAGTGCTCTACATAGGTATTTCTTTTACACTTGCCTGAAAGTTTTCGTCATGGTTTTCCTAATATTAATACTTTGGTTAGATACCTCAATACATAACAGTTATACAAAAAAAAAAAAACTTAATAGGTACTTTTAGATTACTAAACCGTTTTTGCAGATTATGCAGATTATGTGCTACGTCATATCAACATTGTATTAGTGTCCAGTATAGCTGCAGCAACACACTAATATAAAGCTATGTAAATACATATATACATACAATGCAAATACAAGATGCAATCAACAAACAATATTTTGATAATAAAGCAATATCAAAAAGAAAAATACATAAAAACACAAACCGAAATACAAAAAAGTGTTTAAAATTTTATATAAGGTAGGTACTGTAAATAATATATATATGCAAATAATCAGGTAAAATGTATCTGCAAATAATCCGGTAAAATGTAAAGCCCGAGCTCTGGTAACCCTTTAACGGCTATGGTAATGCTTCGACACCGCCCGCGCATATGTTAATGCTCCATTAAGATTATACTAATTGAAAGCCAATAAATACAACGGCTATGAATATTAATTTTATTTGGCTTCGCGAACCGGGTCGCTCACGTGCGACCAATTGCGCAGACCTGTGTTTTACAATGAAAAATGTTGACAAGTCCAGTGAAAGTCTGACAGTGAACCATTCATTACTGCTTCAAGCAAAATGTATATCACAAAATGTCTTTCATACTGTAAGAACAATAAATTAAACATTCTTTTGGTCAATGTACCTTACATTGTCAACAAATCTCTTTGAAAATATTTTAACCCAAAATGTTTGACGAGATGCGTGGTCAAGAGATAAACATAAGCGAGAACAATATTTGATCTGAGCTGCGGCGCGCGGATGCCTCCTGTGACGTCTGGATATTCCTGTCAATCCGCTCAGACCGTCGATTACGCAGGACAAATCAATTACCGCTCGCATTCCATCGACAGCAGACCGACGAATTCTCTATCACGATCCTATCGCCAATGACGAGACCTCTCATCTAATATGCCACGTCGTCAAGCAGCGGAATGCGGAGCATTGCGGCGCGGACTCCAGCCGAAACTCCAGATTGGCACACCGAGCGCAATGGATGATGCGCTTCAATCAATCGTCCGTAAATTCCTGGCATTGGAACACATGTCTAGATCGAATCGGGCTTCAAGTATGGCTCAGCATTGACCACGCCAAGAATTTCGTGTTCGATACCCGAACCGGAATGTTATCTCTGCGTAGCATCGGCACTCGCCGTCCGACATGTCAAGCGGTATTGTGGTACATTTGTAAACCACTATTTAAATTGAGTAAATTAATTGAAGCGATGTCCTATGAAATATAAATGAAACATTACTACATCCTGCGGTAATCAGCTAATTGGACATGAATTATTGATTCTGTAAGTGGTGGTAGAGCAGCAATAATAATCTGTCCGCACACGACGCTCGGCGGATGGAAATCGCGCGATGCCGGCGTTGTTCATTTGTACGTAAAGTACGTAATTTTTTGCGCAGAAGTCAGAACAATTTACTAGCATACGTAATTGTATATTTTACTCAAGAAAAAATGTACAAAACGTTAAATTCCGCAATAAACTGACGTAGGTAGACACGGCGGGTCAATGTCGGTTCTCGTGCGGTTTTCCTTCGCTGCTGCGAGGTCGACTAACTGCTAATTATTTTTCGACCCATGTTGCAATACCAGCTTGTTTAAGGATGACTAAATGCGGTTTAGTGGTCACGAGCTTTGGTAATTACCCTGCTGGGTAACCATCTCGTTTAGTGTAGAGTAAGAATCCAAATCATTCGAGGAATACTTGTATTGTAGCTCTAGTAAAAAATAAAAGTTGGAGAGAGACATCGTCTGGTAGAGGCGGAGGGTGCGCCCACGCAGGTCGCCGCGCTCGTCCCGATTTTATGTTAATCGAAGAGCCGTGTCCTGCCCGACATATAGCTATAAGATTCGGTGTTACGGAACGTCCAGCCAGAAAATACATTAAATAAACCATTATCAGCGACCGAGGACAATTTCACCTTTACGACTTTACACTGACACATCGTAAATAGGGTTTATATAGTTTCCATCGCATCCTTATTTGCACATAAGGTAATCGTGAGTCTCTTAGAGGCCCATAAAAGCAGCCAGACGATTATTGTATAAAGAGGTTTGCAATAAAATGATTATACGGTGCAGTTTACTTTGATTTATGTTGTAGTAACACCCGAAAATCAACTAACGCATATGTCTTTGTAGGAATTAAGTTTCAATATAATTTTAATATGGTGTTAAGTAAATTAAGTATAATATACATGTTCACATACTATAAGCTAGGATTATTGTTGTTACACTCGGTATATAATAAATTGTTTTAAAATTTATTCAAAACTAGTCAAAATATACATAATTATAATTTATCCCTAAATGAATATTTTAAAATAACAGAGTTAGTTAAATATTTAATAAATATAGGTAGATATGCAGTAATAGTTTAAAAATTTTACTTTGTCGGTACAGGTACTTTTAGTGTCTCAGCACACTTTGCCGAAGTTCAGCCGCTGAAGTTCAGCCAAAGCATGCCTGCAATGTTATTTCCATATACCCCGACACACTATGCCGAACTTCCGATGCGTTTTGGCTGAATCGGAACTTCGGATTCAGCCAGAACGCGTTCAATGTATTTTACATATACCCCGACACACTATGCTGCGGCTGAAGTTCAGCTTGACGCTGTCGAGCTGAACGGGGAACCCATTTTGAACATGCGAGTCATAAAACTGAAAAGCGTTTTTCCAGTACCAGCGCGACGTATGTATTTATTTTTATTTAATATTTTTTTAAATAATAATACCTAATGTTTGGTTTGGGATCATCATCATCTTCTGCTATCGACGGCTCATAGCTGGGCATAAGCCGAATACAAACTTAAAAACAGTTGTATTAAGATTATACTAGTGGTTCACCGCGAACTAAGCCTTGCGATATTCCACAAGTTTATTTGCCAGGCAAATTAGTCGTAATAAACAGATTTTCCAACCTTCTATTCTGAGCTGCAACAGTCCATTTTTTATTTTTTTTCATTTATTTCCACGCGTATAACATCGAAACCTGAATCAAATATTGACAGAGCAACGTCTCTACATCCGGTCGCGTGGTCGGTGAGCATGACACTTGGCTAGTCTTCTACGACCGTGTGGAATGGGAACCGTACAATTTGTTTGAGGACCAGTAATACTTCTCATACTGTACACAAATCACAATTGGTATAGGTATCTTGTGGTGGAGCTGACCGCGTGATTCAGAGAAATGTCACTTTCGTATCAGAGACACCTAGATACATATTTAAAACCTAGATCAAATATTTATTTGTTTTTTAAAACTTTATTGACTATTAGGCGCTTTATATATACATACATAAACAATAAACACACATAGATATACATCATTAATACAAACATTCATAGATTTACATGTGTAATTGATGTGTGAAGGTAGCTTTAGAGTTACATTTAAAAATATCATCAAAATTAGTTCAACGGTTAATACATAGATACCAACTAATGTACATACATAAATACAAACAATTATTTTCGCCCCAACTTGAATTTTACCCGAAGGAAGTTCTTTGGTGTCAGTATATATTTTAGTTAGGTTTAAAGTTCGCCATTAATTAAGAATTTTAGACCGCAATGTATGGAAAATTTGGCAAAATATTTGAAGTGATTTTATCTATCGGAATATGTTCGTTATAGATCGTAGTTAAAATTCATCTAGTCTCCCCCCCCTCCAGGGGCGTGCGTCACCCCCCCGCGCCCCCGAAAGTGGCCGAAAAACCAGTTTTTTCAATTAAAAAATAACCGTACATGACACATTAAAAATGTTTACGAACGAAATGATCCTTATTATATTAACTATCAATCTTTCATACACACCAAAGACATATTACTTATAGTTTACGAAAAAACAGCCACTGAATATGAACATTTTTCGTATTTTTGAAATTTAATTACTAATAAAAAAAGTCGAATTTTCTTTCAAACACGACATAAGCATGAATAACTAAAGTAATGAATGGAATTTTATTTTCAAAATTGAAATTCTTAGTTACGTAAGTTATGTATAAACAGGCAATAAACAGCCCGGCGAACGTTTGATTCTTGCGCTATACAAAGCTCGACCCTAAGTACTAGATTTGAATCATCACAGATTTGTTTGCTTTAACAAATTCGTGGGACGGCAATTTTGGCGAAATTGCCACCTTTAGTCTGTTTTTACTGGTCTGGGGGAAAAGAAAAAAAATGAAATTTACCAGCTGTTACAAAATTACGAGCGGATAAAAAAACGCGCCACTTCGGAAAAGCTCAAAAGCAAAACATTCGTTGCGTATGACTCTTGCGTTCAAAAACTGGTCTCATCTGGGAAAAAAAGAAACCCAACCTGACAACCCTTTAATATTTAATTTTTCACCATAATGGTAAAATAAAATCCCCAACCTGACAACCCCGGGGGTTATCAGGTTGGGTGTTTGAAATTTACCAGTTGGTAAATATGTGCGAGCGGTTAAAAAAACGCGGCACTATGGAATTTTTTAGAAGCAAATTATTTGTTTTTCTTTCTCTTTTTGGCGAAAAAATTTACATGGAGATAATATCTTTGGGGATATTTTAATTCTTTTTGTTTCTTGATGGTGGCGGGTGCAGTGCGTGCGTGCAAGTTTTAATCAAAGGGTAGTGTAGGTGATTGAGTGGCGGACGGCGCCTAAATTCAAACAAAAAAAAATCACTACAGCCGTGCTATGACTGTCCACTTTGACTATTTCACATATTGTTCATGATAATAAACATTTATAATATCAAATAACCAAATTCTTATAATAAAGTCCAACAGAATCAATTTACTAAATAAATTAAAACTGAACCCATTGACTTCCTGCCAAAAACTCTTGGGATTGACTATTTTCGGACGAATAA
Organism: Acrobasis consociella; assembly: GCA_963555685.1. NCBI lineage: Eukaryota > Metazoa > Arthropoda > Insecta > Lepidoptera > Pyralidae > Acrobasis > Acrobasis consociella. The sequence continues at coordinate 7,243,207 of OY743106.1, forward strand.
CTCAATGGAAGAGCCTATAGGTCTGACAATTTGATTCTAGTGCCGCAAAATAGGATAGTAGGAAATGGTAGGAATAAATTAATGGTGTATTTATTTTTTAAAATTATGTCAAACCAAGTTCACGCGTTTTTTATTTTTAAAAATTGAGTATGGGGAAATTCGAGAAATATCATCTAGAAACCCTGTCATCATCTGCCATAGTGTGCGTGCGTAGCGTGGTGCGTAGTGATGTTTCGCCCTCTAATTTTCTCAACTTTCCTTTTTTCCCAACAATGGAACTAAAGTATCAAAAATAAATTAAGTATTTTTTTTTAATATAAACCTACAATACCCCGACTGATTCACCGATTGACTAATGATAGAGGCTGCTCCGTATAGAGGCTGCTCCAGTAAGTACCAGAAAAATTACATGTTGAAGGCTGAGGTTTAAGGTTACTTATATTGGTGGGTGTAGATTTTTTTCTTTTTAAATAATTATTGTCATTAGCTGTCGGTTAGTTGTTATTGCTGTCAATATCCAAAACGCATGTTCGAGATGTGATTGTAGCTGCTTCTCTTTGTCTGCTTCTGACCTTGCATGTGCCGTGTCTGCAATAAGTATGTTTGATACGGAAAAAATAATTCTGGCAGTACAGTCACGGCCATGCCTGTGGGATAATGGGGACAGTACTTACAGTAATAGACCCGAAAAAAGGAAAGCATGGGATCAGATAGCTCAAGAATTTGACGAAGATTAGAGTACTTATAGTACAAAAAAGAAAAATGCAACAAGTAAGTTTATTGAAATCTTTCAAGAATTTATTCAACCAACAATTAATTTTTTTAAGGTTTCTTGTCATTAAAGAAATATATTTATTTACACACAAAACCGTTTATATTTATACAAAAATTAAAATAATTTAATCAACTGGAGTTGTTACTTATACTTATAAAGAAGTTTCCAACAAATCAAATCAGACACTATTGCTATGTCTTCATCGCCCCCAACATGTTTTTTTGGAAATATATTTAATGTACAGACCCACTTTTATACTGTTTTATTATATGTTTAGATAGATAGATTATTTGATTGCTCCGAACCTCAGTCCCCTCGTTCGTTGAAAAACCTCGCCCTAACAAAAGGACATAAGTTGTTTAAGAAATAAAAATATTTTTATTTTCCATTTAAATTATTTTATCTTATTGGCGTTCATTGATAATTGTATACTTTTATTTTATGAAATTCATCTTATTTTAAACTTCTCGTAAAAACGGTGATAAAATACGAGAATTTTCTCAGAAAGTCCCAGATAAAATTCCCAAATCGGCACATCACTTTTTTCACCGAACTTTAGCGGCTGAACTTCAGCTTGTATAGTGTGTCGTCTCCACCGAAGTTTAGCCGCTGAACTTTAGCCGCTAAACTTCAGCCGCTAAACTTCGGCATAGTCTGCCGAGACACTTATAGATTAAAAAAAAAGAGTACTTATATATTTTTTACTTTTTTTTTAGGCAACACACAGTCGTTATGTTGGTGATTTATTGTAAATTTAATGGAGATAAATATTAGTCTGATGTCTAGTAGTTCAATAAATAAGAATGGTCTCTCATGTTATTTTTAGTACTAAATAAAAACTTTCTGCTTCTTACGTAATAGTTTTCAGTGGCTGTTTTTAAGAAAATTGTTTTTTTTTTGTGCCACGAACTTAGTTGTTGTGCCGCCAAGCTTGAATCAAAATAATTTTGGATCAAGAAACATTGACAAATCAAATTTAAACTCTTAACCACTTAAAATATAGTTGCAATAAGCAGAAAATAGCTAACTCAGTCGAAACTGCTAACTGATTATACCTTGAATAATGTATGATGCATTAGTCATTCAAACAAAACACTCGGCGTAAGCATAAGGGCCTTATAAATACAAAGTATTAATTAAGAGGGTTGAACCACTCCGTCTCTAATTAACCGAAGACCCTGGCCGCATTCTGTAATTAGTTCCCTAGAAGGGCCCTTCTCACGCTCGGACTCTAAACACGCGGAATTATATGAATTTTGCCTATGTATTCAAATTATGAAAAAAAGGGAGCTAGCGAGTGCAATACATCAAGTCCATTAATTTGGAACTGCAAGTACGGCGTGCACTAAAAGAGATGTCAGCCATATTCGTGGTCAGGCGCGGCAATTTGTCGGCCGCTACGTGGATCGGTTATTAATCCGAAAGCCACAATTACACGCCATCCATTGAATTAATTGTACCCCTTATCTGGCGAATTCACTTGCCAACATCTGCCTTATCGTGATGTGGACTCCTTACGCCACAGTCGACGACACGCCGACATTTTTATTGCGACAAAAACTGAACGAATGCGATCCCGCCATATTGTTAAACAGCTGGCACTCAGAAAAACTGTAAACGTATTTATTCGATTGCTTGTTTTAATAAACGAATTAATTTAGCGGGCGATCGAGGAGCGGTTGACAATGAAATAAACGATCACTTTCGTCGGCGCGGCAATAAAAATAACTTAATAAGATTTCTTTAAAACAATAATACCCGACGAGGGTGGTCGGGAATCTTTATTAAAATCTCGAGGGAGTAATAAAAGCACAGTTAAATGCGGAGAACTCTGATGAAAATATTAATTAATGTTTCGGAATGGGAAACATGTTGCTAATTAAATGGCGATATCGCATAAAACGTAATTAGAGGCCGGGAACATTCGTTTCTCACGGACGTGAGGGCCGGTCGCGGGCGCGGGGTGCCCTGTGCCGTGCCGTACCCTTCGTTGCATATTCGCGGGAGGAATGCATGAGTAGTACGATGTGCACGTACCCACAAAAACTGGTTGCTTACACGGCGAAGTCATGCTATATAAATACTTCTTTGATCACTACATCACAATACACGTTTATGAGTTGTTAACGTTTTTGTCGCCCAAGCTTGATTTCATACTTCTGATTTAAAAATTTTATGCGACGCTTTCATAATGGAAATTCCGCAAGGCACGATAGAGCGAGCGGCTTTATTAAATGCCCTGACTGGCAACTATTAGCGGGAGTGATGGACGCGTGAATGGGCGGCGTAATTAAAAAAGCAATGATCACTTATTGTAATTAGTGGTATCGCTCGCCGACAAAAAGGTAATTGTTTCCGAACGCCCATCAATCGACGAACACGTGCTGTGGCGGTGGTACTCTCCTATGTCGAAGCCTTCGATCTGAGATCACGATACAAGTTTTATTGCTTTATTTCCCTTTGAGATTCCTTTGAAAATACATTTTTCTTTGAAAAGGATAAGGTTTAAAGTGCTTCTTGCGAGCAATCAAATTAAAATTTCTATTAATTTTCTATTATTTGTAAAAGGCGGAAACACTATAAGCACTGGCCGCATAATAGTTATTTTCCCTTTTTGATGACTAAGGATACATTGATTGCATCTGAGTATATTAGTTTACCTGCTCTACCAACGCCTTCTTGCCAAAGGTACAAATTGTAGCATTTTTGCAATTTTCTAGACACAAAATAAAATAAAATGTTATATGTAAATGAGTAAGTAACTAGCAATTATTCATTATTCTCAAACCAACAAAAAGATAAACAATAATTCGTGATAAAATTAAATTATATTTAGTCTGTCTGTTATGTTTTCTTTTACTTATTACCCTTCAATGACTTTCCATCTGTTGTAAAGGTAAAAGCAATCGTTAATCGCCTTTATTTACAACAATTCCGATAACACGATAACAACCTTCCAGCATTTGCTACAAAGCCACAACGAGGCATTACTTTTATCTCCAATTGCTATTGTTCCAGCCAAGAAAAGCTAATGGCTGAAGCTCTGTACGGGCCGGAACGCAATACAATGTAGCTAGATACACTTCCACGTCTTATCCTTTACGGAGTAGACAACGAAAAAGGAAAACAAGAAGCGACTTATAACTAGCTGTTTGATGCTTCCTTTCTGTTTCTCCCGTGCTGATCAAAGAAGTCTATCAAGAAAATGGGAATTCTTCTAAAAAAGCAATAGAATAGCATTTCCTCCTGCCTACCATCTTGCTAAGCATGGCCTAGTCTGGCTGTGGGTCTTATTTCCCAGGTTCCGTCTTCGCAATCCCCGACTGTCAAGAACACCATCTAGTGATAAGTAGCGGAAATATCGAGACGATTTGATATCCGTAGCGCCATATAATATTTGAACCCTAACTTTCAAGCGTTAACCCCTAATAACTTTTAAACGACTGAACCAATTTTCATAAAACATTGCTAAAAGCCACAGCAAGGGAACTTCCTTTTACGTAAAATGACTGCATCAGAATCAGTATATCCGTTCAAACGCTACGATGCCACAGACAGACAGACAGATATTAGCGTCGAAACTATAACACCCTTCTTTTTTGTAGAGGGTAAAAAAGACGTGACATGTATCTGTACCTACACGGTATTTTATGCATCATTGTGAAATTGCGACGTGTTAAAGGAGTTTTGGAGTTTCATCTACTTTGTCGTCACAATTCATAAAACATTACAATTGGTACCTATTACTTCCGAACAAATAAAGGCTATCCTCGAATCGAAGGTAACGTTGTTTATATTTCATAATGAGGTTATTACGCCCGCTCCTCTTATCTACCAGTTGCGCGGCGAGTCTAGCGCCAAATTGGCGTGGCAGTGTGCGCAGCCGCAGCCGATCAGGAGCCAAGATATACTTAATTAAGGACCACTAGAGCCGATCTATTTGGCGAGATCTGCCCGCTGACGTGTGAAAATACCCAATTAATTAACGCGAAAAGTCTCTCGATACGGCCATCGCTTCTCGCGTGCTCAAAAAGACATGTCCTAACTAAGGTCCATTTATTTTCGTTTCCTAGTATTTGATGACTACCTGCTTAGACAACATTACCAGCTAGTATTTCTCAAACTGTTCAATTAAACCCGTTTATGGATTACGTAAATTGAGCTGACTTTAGTAATTGTGGCGCTGTTGCGCTTGATAGATATTAATGAACATTACAGCAAATAATGTTGCTATTGTGGCCTATTTATTTATTGCTGCGATATTATGTATTCTAGATAGTATTTTAAAAGTCGTCACATGTATTTTTTTAAAAGATTATATTGGATATTAGGGTTCTTTACATAATAAGTTGACTCAACGCGCTATGGAGAGGCCTAGAGCTCGACGTTTCTCTATATGATCAAATCAGTAATGAAGAAATTCGCAGGACAACAAATGTCAGTGGCATAGTTCAGTGGATTTCAGTGACGAACTGATGGCCCACCCACAAATGGTAGTTGGTGGAAAGCGCTAAATGCAGGCCGCTCTCGATCATTCATTTTTGAAATTAGTCAATAAACTTCATTCACTGAGACCAAGTCTTGATAATCTATAAAATAGTCTGTATGTCAAATGCTTGCTATAAAGCAAATAAAAGTAATGCCATAGGGAGGCAGGTAAAATCTGCAAACGTTCCGCACATGTGTAGTGCCGGGCTAAATAGGTGTAAACTCAAATAGATGGAAATAAGCGATGGCCGAGTGTAAAGCGAGTGTTAATGGGCCATTAGCGGGTGCTGGCACGGCTTCTAATTGGCACGCCGGCACGAAAGCACGCTAACTTAGCACGCCAGCACGCCAGCACGCTCGCGCACGCCGCCCCAGCACGCGCAACGATCGCCGGATACGACGCACGCTACACTATTTTTGGCACGCTGAATTGCCTAATTGCAAATTAAATGCACTATACCAATTTAAACTGTAATTGCGTGTAGTAAAGGTTAGTATTGCAATTTCCGCGTTTTCTATCTATTTGGGTTTTAATTAGGCTGGTGCTTTGCCGCTTTCTTAGTGTCTTGAATGGGGCAGAGTTAAATGCCTGTATTGCTTCTATTAGTATAACTAGATGATGCCGAAATAGAAAAATGAAAATTAGAAATACATGCTTTTGTTATTTTACATTTAAAGCTGAAAAAGATTAAATAAGCAGTTAAGAATGAGAGAGATGACTACAATTCTAGGCTTAACTAAAGCTATCAAAGATGGCTCACGATTTTGCTCTTAGGCCCAAACTCTACTGACGCTGAACAAGTGTTTTTTGACAACCAATAGAAATCCGATTTAACTAGGTAGATGTAGGTACTATCTCACCATTTTGATGTATCAATAACGAAATGTCATTGGTTTTAAAACATAGCTCATCCTCACTCAACCTCGATGGTATCCTTGCAATTGTTGTAGTCACCAGAAAAAAAATGACAGCATTAAAACGGCAGAGAAAAATAAGAATCTTGAAATAGATAACCGACAAACAAAGCGTCTTAGAACAATCGCCTACATTTAACATTAGTGTCAACTTAGCCGCAAAGACGACTTGACAAACACTACAAAAACGTGCAGCTAGTGGAACTGTTCTTCGCCCTTACAATCGGCCGGCGGCACAGGAAATTAAACGGTTGGACGCAGCCCTGCAGCATGCTATGAAAACAGTACAGAACCGACACTTCCAGATGATATAAAGAATATAAAATTTGAAAGTGCTAAATCAATGGCTGACTTTGATTTGTAAGGTATTCTGAGTTTTATGAAGGAGAACAATCACAAAAGTCTAAATAAATCTAAATCCTCATCTATATATACAAGATATAGTTTTAAGAATTAAAACCCGATTATAGCAAGCAAGCAAGGGAAACAGCTAGTAATCTTTATAAGCCTTTTTATTCGATACACGGTATGATTTGTTTTATTTTAAGTCTCTTACTTTTAAAAATCATAGAAAAAACGAGGAACAAATGAATATACAAACATAACGGGGAAACACATAACCCTCCTTTAGTGGGAAAAAAATAATAAACTGACTGGCTGATATATTTATTTGCTGATCGATCAACGCACTGCTGAAACCGCTAGGCCGAAACGTAAAAAATTGCACAAACCGTCCTTTAACGACGAAGTGTGCATTTTATCATTAGATTACACGGGCAACACCGTGAGCAACAGCTAGTACATCAAAAGGCAAAAGGGTTATAATATTTTTATATAATCCACATGTCACAGTATTTTAGCAATTACCGCAAGGGAACTTGCTTTCATGTAAAAAAATCCGCATAGAAATCGACCAATAAGTTCAAGCGCTATGATGATACAGACAGATAGACAGACCAACAGACATTACCGTCAAACTTAAGACACCCCTCTTTTAGTCGGGGATTAAAAATAAAATGACTTACTTACCAAGTAATAACGTGCGTTATCTTTCTGTATCCATTTTTAATTAAAAGCTGCAATGCAACCGCCCGTCCTCATGTCATTCAAACTGGAGCATTCTGCGCGCTACTGGATTTTGAGTGTGCATTTTCTAGTACAATACGACTTCATTTAGTCTTGGGATTCACTTATGTCCACTTACCATAATGATGCCGTCAAAAAAGTTGCCAAGTTGTTAAACGTTGAGTGATTTTAATTCAATTACTGTCGGCCTAGTTATTCAGTTGGATGCCTAGTTTGAATGTCCAGGCTAGGCGTCCAGTTGGATGGCTGATTTAACCAAATGGCTGCGAAATTTACATTTTAGTAGTTTTATGTCAATAAAGACAACCTTCTGAGGTGACGCTAGTCTGTCTATCAGCCTTGATTGGCGTCAGGAATGATAAATTCTAACATAGCTTTCTTTGCATATAAACATGAGAGGCCCAATAAAATTAAAAAGCCATCGCCTGACCTGGTATGGACACGTAATGAGAGGGTATGCCGAAGATCTGGCAAAAAGAGTGGTCTACTTGAAAGTAAACGCTTAATGGTCATAGAGAAAGGGGAAGGGCGAGAAAGACGTGGCAAGAATGCGTGAGATCGAATTTGGGGAAACGAGAGGTTAGTACAGAGATGGCGAAGGACAGAAAATTATGGTGGGAGTTGACATACAGAGCCGATCCTAAATAGGGAAAAGGTGAAGAAAGAAGAAGAAGATACTAGATAGGCCTATCCTCAGGACGGAAGAGGGATTGGGATGATGATTGCTCTTTTTGCGCCAGATCACACAGCAGAGCTAGCTACGAGTAGCTACTTTTTGTCTGACGCCAAAAAAAATTTTGTGTCTTTTAAATTTAAGGGCCAATATGGACAGAACTAAATTTAAAAAGTAAAAAATCTTAGATGGACTTACCAGGTCTATATAAAAAAACACGTTTTCCCATGTTTTCTGCTCACTTACCTGAAAGAGAAAATATTTTATAGTTTGAATTTAGGTTATAGGATTTAGTTTGATTGTTTTGAATAAAAAAAATAGCAATATGTTTATTTTGTTAACAGAACAGACAATATATTTATACTAGAAGTTTGCCGCGAAATTAGACCTTGCAATTGTTATTCATTATTTAAGCATTTACCCCGATAAATTTTCCGCCGCTGTACCGATTTCCATCAAACATAGCTAAGAACCATCTCAAGGAAACTTGATTTTACGTAAAAAAACCGCATTGAAATCGGTCCACCCGTTTGAAAGCTACGATGCCACAGACATACAGACAGACTTTGCGTCATACTTATAACACGCCTCTTTTTTGTCGGGAGTTACAAAAACGATTACGTAAATTTACAGGACCAGTTTAAATATCTATTGAAACAGTGATTATTATTAATTCATTGCGCGGTTCGATATCTTTGCAGAAAATCGGTTTTCCAAACTACTTTCTTCTTCTATTCTGAGCTGCACTAGTTTAATTTGTTTAGGTTTTCCCAATAGATAAAAACAAATCCTTTATCAAATAAAATAACCGTAAAATGTTTTGACCTTGAAATAGTATGTACAGTACGTCCAGCCACTGCCTCCGTGGTGTAGTGGTTAGAGCGTCCGGCTCATACCCGGAGGTCGCGGGTTCGATTCCCGGCGGGGGCAACGACTTTGTGTTGTTGTCCTAGTTTGGTCAGGACATTGCAGGCTGATCACCTGATTGTCTGATAAGTAAGACGGTCCGTGCTTCGAAGGGCACGTTAAGCCGTCGGTCCCGGTCACTGTCTTTGACATTGGTCGTTACCTAAAATCATGTCAGAGGCCTTTAAGGCGGTTTAAAAACTCTGACACTAGTGTTAGTCACTAACACACACGATAAGAAGAAGATCCAGCCACCAACTCTTTTACTCCAATATCCAAGACTATTTTATTCAAAGTGCTTTAATTCCGTCCAGTCAATTATTTTTCTGATATTTAGATGCCGAACTATCTGTCTGTTTTTTTATCAAGGTTATCAGGGTAAGAATGCTCTACCAATTGTAGCTATTGGCCTAATAAAGTCTTAAACAAAAATAATAGAAAATAATTAGAAGGACGAATCATAGCAATCCTAATTGCGCGGTTATAGAGTAGACAGACATAGACAAGCCTGCATCGGCGTTTAATTTCCTGGGACTGTGAGGCAGAGCAGTGTATTTCAAAGGATCCTAAGTAAGTAGGTAGAAAGTGAAGTTAGTTATATCATACCTAACGCCTTTTGTATTTATAGTAACTGTTCTAAGGAGGATGAACACAGCGACTTGAAAGTACACATTACTTATTTGCTTTTACACATGTTAAGCAACTGTGGCTGTAGTCATCATCGACATCATTAGGTCTTCTTTTAGTCTCCACTGCAGGAGCACGACCCTCTCTGTACTAATAGAGCCATATTTGGTCAAAGCAGCCAGAGGATGTGGCCTTCACTCTCCACGCTGCCCAGACGGGTTCGTTTTTGGAAAGCTATTTGATGTCCTTCTCCGGGTCACAAGCTATATCCATAACAAATTTTATCTCAATCGGTTCAGTAGTTGGAACATGAAGAGGTAACAAACAGACAGAGTTACTTTTGTATTTATATATTAGTGAGGATGTAAACAATAAAATATAAAATTTACAAAAGCATACTTTCATGAAATCACATGAATGTGGATCTAAGAATATAAACCGATGTATTTTATTAGGGTGTGTAATATATGTAATAACAACATATCATCTAATGATCATACAACCTAATGTTATATAATATACTTTTGTTTAGTATAAAGATCAATTGTTATACTGTACTATTTATATAATTTCATTTGACCATCAAAATCGGTTCAGTAGTTTTTGAAATATTAATAAAAATGTCCGCGATTATGTATCAAACGAAACCATAGCGCGTTCTAACTTTGGATACCGCCATCTAGGGGTTATTTAGGAAACTGAATTGCGAAATATAATCGCGAGGTCTAAGTTCGCGGCGAACTACTAGTATATTTTCATTAATATTTACTTACTATAATATTCTTTTGCTCTAATAATTATAATCTACACATAACAAATTTTATAATGTTATTATAATACCCACACCACCTAGGTATACACACCATATAGGTAGGCCCATATTACAGATATCATAGAAACACGGCAAATAATAAGGAGAGCATCTTGACCGCCTTGTCTTTGGTCTCAAAGACAAGGCGGTCACCGCAGCCAAATTTTGGTCAAATCATTTTTTTTTAATAATAATAAACAAGATTAAAATATGTTTATTTTTTTCTAACAGTCTGATATTACGTGTAGGTGTACAGTTCTAAATAATTCTTAACACCATTTTCGTGTCAGAGAAAAACAGGCCATGCTAAAAGCCACTTCATGGCCAGTCGCATGCTAAGCCTAAATTAACACTTTATGAACAAAACATTGTGTACACTGTAAAACACAAAGACATACTTTTAAAAATCAATAAATAAATGAGATAATATCCTCTCAGTTTTCCATAGCTTACTCTCACAGCATTGTTGGAAGAAGGTGACCGAATGACGTTTAATTTCCTAGAGCTTGAGCTACTCTCGTAATCTGATAACTGCGAGATTCAATTAACTTGATCTAATGAAGTCTAGCCCGTTGGAACGTTTGCAAATAACGGATTGTTTCTATATTTTCTTTCTCAATGACTGCTGAGTCTTATGCAGGTATATGATTTGTAGAATTGTTGATGTTTGATGTTGTAGAATTACTTAAAAGAACTCATATATCGCATTGGATTTTTAACTGTATTATTATTTTATGTTTGCTACATGAAAAAAGAAACGTTTTTAAACTCACTTTGGGATTAGCTCTGTAAGGTTTGTCCATACCTATCACAATATACTTACTTTTAAAGCAAAACCCTTGATTTAACCTAATTAACTATACAAGCTAACAATTCTGTATTGCCTGTAGTGTCGTGGTCTGTTGACTGTACATTTCGTATAAAGGATAAGTTCGCTGCTTTATGTCTGTTTTATGTTTTGTGTCTATGTTTTCTCTTTTGTACCTATGTAAAAAGCTTAACTAATAGGCAAAGTATAGGTTGGTTTGATTAGCATCGTTATTACCGTTCATTCTCAAATCAGACTATTCAATCCGGAATGAATCCTCGGATGCATTTCTGAAACAATGCGAGGTACTAGTTCATAGAGATAGAGCCGGAGTAGGTAATTTAGGCTCGTTCATCGCGTGTTCGCTGTTAGAATTCGGTTGTAGTTCGGAAATTAATCAGAGGCCATTGTCGCGGCCTGGTGCCAATTATTGACTGCGATGTGCGGAGCAGGTCTGCCTCGAGGTTGCTGTATTCGTATTTTAAGGACCAAAGACTTTAATTTACAAGTATATTACAAATTGTTACCGTCTTATTATTAATTATCCGATCAAATTAAGTTGAAATTTTCAGATGAGACACTGGCTTATTCCTAGATGTCAACTTGATTTGGTTGGATAATGTTTTAAACCTAGTAACGAAGTTAGCCGTTTTTTTGCCGCGTTTTATTATAAGACGGTTAAAGCCTAATGCACATAATACTGCCAATGCTCGTATCAGGGTACTCATTAGTGATGTTCATAAATCGGACTATTGAATAGTCTAGGATGCATTTCTGAAACAATGCGCAGTACTAGTTCATAAACACTAAGGCAGAGCCCGTCGTTGCAATCATTGGTACCAATTTATTGGTTTAGAAGGTTACAAAACAGTGCCTAAGTTAGGTACCAATACTACTTACTGTTTTTAGTATTACGAGACTTACCGCGATTCTCTTCCCCGGCAAGTTATATGCGATTACTTATGGACAGCTCGCCCTTAGAAATATCGATTGTTTACAAGATTGACTATGTTCTGAACGCTCGTATGTTGGACAAATCAAAGAAATCTATATCCCAACGGGTCAAGGAGAACATAACTGTACTCAAAAACAAGTATAAGTAAGCTTTCGTGGATCATCTTGCATAAGCTGGAGTTAATCATTGGATTGAGCTACATCAACCCAAAATACTTGCGACTGAACGCCATTACATACCACGGTTACTTAGAGAGACGATTGAAATTAAGAAGCATCCTAATTTTAATCAAGAAGATGGCTTCAATTTAAATGTGACGTGAAATCTAGTGATTGAGCTTTGTAAAAACAGTGTACGAATAACAAAAAACAATTCCCGAACGGACACCATCTGCGTTATGTGTATGTATGCAACAAACGAAGAAAGAGGGTAGACCGATATGGTTATGGTTATGATTTAGTATACAGTAATTGTGACCGCGAAACTCTAAAAACAAATACCAATACTCTTTGTTTTAATTAGTGTACTCATTACGAATGTCCACTCTAAGATATCCTCAAATGAAGCTATTGATTCCGAAATAAACCCTAGGATGCATTTCCGAAACAATACGCTGTACTAGTTCGTGCTACAGAGCCGGAGTAATTTCGTCGTTTGCTGTTAGAATTCGGGTGTAGTTCGAAAATTAATCAGGGCCCATTGTGGGCGCTTTGTCGCGGGCCCTGGTGCCAATTATTGGCTGCGTCGCGCAGAGCAGTAATTGAACCTGCCTCGAGGCAGTTCCCAACTCGCTCGCCGATTGGAAAAAGTTAGTTCCTATTTCATTGATTTGAAGCCGACACACGTCAGTTTCGATTTGCGTACTGTAGACGATGCTTGCATTTCATTTTTAAAGCCTTTGATTAAAACCCCTTGATATAGTGTTTCTTACCAGCAAATATCGAAGCATACATATTGCTTTTTAGGGTTCCGTAGCCAAATGGCAAAAAACGGAACCCGGAAATGGATTCGTCATGTCTGTATGTCACAACCACTTTTTTCCGAAACTATAACAACTGTTGAAACTTGGTAAGTAGATGTATTCTGTGAACCAGACCGTGTGATTTTCACACAAAAAAAGAAAAAAAACCTGGCTGGTTTCCCCATACCTAGAACTAAAACTCAATTTTTTTTCAATTCTTACTCTATTACTAAGTCTCCAACGGCCCAAATATATATTTTTGGAAATACTGTATATTCATTGTACATACCAAAACTTTTTTTTGTTTTACTATATGTATAGAATTATAAATATAGTAAAATATTTTTTTGTTATATTGTGAAATGTTTCATCATGTTTCAATTTTTTATCTTCATCAAAAGCTATTCAAGACTAAGTAAGTAAGTAAGACTCAATTCTAGAAACTCAGAGAAAAAGACGAACAGGGAAACTAGAACTCCTATTCCCGGCCAGGTGAGTAAGCTTCCTACTCCGAGCCATCACTGGTACTAAATACTCAGTATTGAGTAATGGCTATAATGTTATTAAATTGTTATATGTAAGTGATAGCATACTTCATCTACTGTGTACTACTATATAGGTCCTCGTAAATAACTTGGTTCTCTCCAGAAAAAAAAAGCAATTAGCCTAAACTGACATAAACCGATGTTGTTACGTAAAAATATACGACACAAAAACTAAAATGTAATTCAATTCATAATTTAAAGAGAAGGCTTCGTGTCAATTATGTTTAAGTGAACAATTGTTCATTGTATTCAATGTTGCTATTAATTTAGCACTATTACGGGACAAGCATTAACGGTGATAATAAAATCATCATAAATAAATGTTGAAGCGGTGAATCAGTATTTATCTCTGCAACTCGGACTCGTACCGTTCACAATCACATCATAAGCAATCACTAGAGAGTGAATGAAATAAATTGCACGTTTACAATATTCGTTTTTTATATTCGAATGAAAACGCATTCACATGCGTCGCAATTTGGGCGGTTTGTGCAATAGAGTGAACATATTTCGGCGGGCCGCAACGGGTCGGGCCCCCACGCAAAAATGCGCCCATACTGTTCATATATAAGTTATGAGTATGTAGCATATACATAGAATATGGAGCGAAGGCCACCTTGCTCACATTTTTACGGAACTAATTTCAGTTTTAAATAAGTACCTACACATTTAATTATGTGATGTTAGGAACGTATGCAAAATATAACGAAAAAGCTGGCGAGGTGGATATTATTCTATAAAACTATATGGCTATAGTTATTTATTTTTTGTTTTATAATATTTAACGTTTATGATAGTTGCCTCATTGCCGAATATTTGCGAATATTATTTCTGATTACGACACTGCGAGCTATGTGCATTTTAAATTGATTAGAATTGCAATGCGGTTCGGCCCGGAATTTGTTCCCGTGTTTGCTATAAAACATGCTACCTCAGCCCGTATCTAAGCGGAGGTAGCATGTTTTTTCATTTTTTACGTCGCGTCCCGGCCCATTATGCTCGTTCGTTTATAGTCGCGTTGGGTTCTGCCGGCACCGCACGCTTGTCCACCGAACATCGCAATCCACTGATTGATTTCAATAAAATAATTTGCGTGAAAGCGCAAACTTCGTCACTCGTCAACTCTTTTTCATATTTACATTTCAATCGCAGGTTGTTTTCGAAATCGGAAGCGTTGTCGCGACGATGCAATTACAGTTTTGAATGATTTGATTTTTGAATGAAAAAGTAACAGTCACGTTGAATCACGTAGTCTACTTTAAACCTGTTTGTAAGTATTTGGATTACATTGAAGGAAATAAATATTTGTTGAAAAAGCTTAACGTTTACAAATTATTTCATTTTGACTGTTGATTTCGGTAGTAAGATTAACCTATAAATTTATTACAAAGTTATAAATTAAATAATAAATAGAATAAAACCCATACTAAATAGGTATGTATGTAAGATAACCTAGGTATCTATCGTATATAGACAATCAGTTAAAACTTGTTATGAATACCACGAACTTGTCAAGTAAGTTGTAATTCTTAGCCCTGAATACCTAAGGGATAAAAATGTGAAAGTTTTTATTGACCAGTATTTATTAATGTACTCGAGAAAAATCCCCGAACACACATATTGTATCACACAATATCCCGACTCTAAAATATCGAACAAGACCACGTAAGCCATATAAATAATTCATCAAAACCTTATAAGCGCGGTTATTACCGGCACTTACAGGTATTATAAACGATCGCCGAGCCGTCCTCGTGACACTTTTTCTGCTCGGCACAACTTCATCGAATGCTCTCAGTGCTCTCTCGGAATCAGAAACGACTGTGGTGTGATTGCATTCAGAATTTGATATCCATGTCTTTAGGCGATGCGGTTAGTATTGTGGGTTGAGTTGATACTCAATGTGATTCCCTTTTCCATTTACACGACATACTTAACGCCACGTTTGGTCATACCAAGGCTCTGCTTACCACGTAAAGGATAGAAACATGATTAAATTGTATTTATTTTATTCACTCATAAAAATAGAGTCATTATCTTACCATTAGATACGTGACTCTACCAACTTTATGTTTGCTTTTTACAACGGGTTTCTTTAAAATATTTTCACAATTTACCTAGAAGGCTAGTTACTTTATACTTATAATATAAAAATCAATATAATGCTTTAAATATTGTAATGAGCAGCAGTAACCTCGAACCTTTTCAAAAGAAAAGGAGAAAGACCTTTTAATTTCCCAACAATTTAAACTTGACCAAAATATAACTATAATTAACTCTTAATTTATCCCATGTTCAAAACAAAAGAGCCCTGAAGAACATAAACAAAGGCTAAGTCCTAAAGTCCGTTATTCAGCCGGGGTTAATGTATTTAAAGGTATAAAAGTAGAAGGTATAAAGCGACGCTCTAACAATGGCGGATAACGCGTCGGTTACCGCCAAATTTGCATTCCTCATTGCGAGAGCACATAAAAATGCTCTCATTAACCTGGGGTGGTCAAAAACAAACGCCCGCTTGTTGTCTAGCTCTCCGACTATAATGGATGCACGTCAGGCTAGGGAGCATTGTTAGGGTTTTACTAGTTGGGTGCTAATTTTTGAGAAGTTCGTTCGTGGGTTTTTAAACCTGCCTGCGAGACAAAGTAGGTTAAGTAAAATAAAATAATGAAGCATGGCTGTTGTAACAAGAAGAAATTAATTGTACCGCATTTTTTATATTAACAACTATGGTTAACAAAACTATGGTTTCCAAATCAGCTTAAATTTTTTTATCCTAACGTCGTCACCGAAGAAAAAGGGACTCTACCTTTCCAAAAATTCTACGCTAACATTTTCACCAATACAAATTACCAAAAAGGCGCACTACAATTTAGAGAACGGACAGTAACATACAGTATGTAGCCGAAACTGTCCAAAGATCTGCCATTGTAGTAATGGTGTGTTTCGTTTCATTACGCCTGCTTAACATAGCAGCACCGTGGGCCGCGGTGCGCGCATACCAACCGAATGCCGCGTTCTTTTATTGCGCCTAATGTTTATTACTGCGCCAGTAATTTTATTACCGGCTTTCATTACTATTTACGTATTTTCAGTTTTATTTTAGTCGACATTCCTGCAATTACTTGGACAAATTATTTGGTGGTATGGTAACGTTGCCGGAGGGTTTTTGTACCTACAACGATCGTACATTTTGTTTTCTCTTACCTCACGTGCTTTTTGAGAGCAAGAATGCTTTGCTTACCTTAGCTTTGGCTAAATTTTGTAAAATTTTACAGGTTACATCTTAAGTTTTTAACTACGCTAGGAAGCCTGATTGCCATCACTAATTATAACTATCTAACAAGAAACTCCTGAAACTAGATTATTACTTAAGGAAATCACGACGCGTCTTATTGAGGCAACTGGTGATCATCGTCTTATGGAGGCAGCTGGCAGCTATTTTGCTCAGCGTATAAGTATAGCCATCCAGCGGGGAAATGTTGCCAGTATTTTGAGTACATTGCCTCAATGTGGTGCGTTGGAGGATTTTTTTATAACCTTTTTA
The DNA here is from genome assembly GCA_963555685.1 of Acrobasis consociella. Taxonomy (NCBI): domain Eukaryota; kingdom Metazoa; phylum Arthropoda; class Insecta; order Lepidoptera; family Pyralidae; genus Acrobasis; species Acrobasis consociella. Next base: position 7,260,301 of record OY743106.1, read on the forward strand.
TTTTGAATGTAGTATTGTTTATTTGTTTAATAAAGAGGATAACAAGAAACTTCAACGTGTCTGTGCCACGTTTAGACGAAGTGGGTTACAAGAAACGTAAGTACTTTAAAAGGTACAAGTAATTAAGAATTAAATAACTAGAAAGACAGAAACAATGTTGAACCCAAGGAGCTTGTAAATCTCTCCAGATGTCTGGATTACTCGACCCATTAATTAATCTTCCAAACTAAACCAGATCTCCAATGTTTTGCGAAGCGTCCATGTTCATAATCTCCGTCTCGAGGGTTAAAATTCAGGCCGCAGTGGCAGCATTGTTCCATTAACACAATTTTATACCCGACATATTAAAATAATAAAAACTTATGCCTCTCTTAATTAAATAATTTAGCGGCGGGCCGGGCGGAGATATGTAAATTGTTTTAGGGGATAGATCAAACAACCCTTTTTTACGACTTTAATATGCGGTCGCCGAGGCGGGAGGGTATGAGACACTGGTGTGGGGGGCGAGGTAAGTTATGAAATATTTAATAACGGCGCACACGATTCCATTTGAATTACTTTCGAGGAAATGACGACGTGCAAAGCAGGAGGCGCACCGTGCACTGCGCGCCGCGCGCTCGCCGCCGCCCGAAATGAACGCCTACACAAATATCAAACAAACTTTATGCTTTATTAAAATTGACAGCAGCAAAATATTCTCATGGCGGCTTACACGCTACAGATGTACTACTTAGGTACCGGACTCATGATTTAAACTCTCATGACTACATGCCTATATTCCTACTTTCTTTACAAATATTTGATATGGAGTAATCTTATTTAAATTAGTTTAATCTTATTTGCCGTGTGGTATCCGGCAGAGAAGAACAGGGCCACTCCAAGTATTCCCGTGGATGTCGTACAAGGCGACTTAGGAAATACAAGCGAAACAAAGCTTATAAACATCATCAACGACACCTCTCCAACCCGTCTGGCCAGCGAGGAGGGTGTAGGCTAAGTCCTCTGGCTGCTTTGGCCAAGTATGGCTCTGGTAATACAGAGAGGGTCGTGCTCTTGCAGAGGATATAAAAGAGATCTTGAAGTCTTCCTGTGGAGGTCGTATAAGGCAACTTACGAATCACAAGCTAAACAAATTTACAAACATCAATGAGTCGTCTCCAATCCGTCTGGCCAGCGTGAAGAATGTAGGTAGTCCTCTGGCTGCTCTGGCCTAGTACGGCTCTGGTAGTACAGAGCCTAAAAAGACCTGATGATAACAATGAATCTTATTTAAATTCATTGTAATGTTTACTTAGTCTTTAATATATATTTTTTGGTTGATTTTTAGTTAAAGTAAATTTAGATTTGTTTACCTATGGTAGTGAAAAAATAAATGCCATCCCCGGCTCAGACGCCAAATTACAAAAAAAACCCATGTATAATAAAGCTTAGATGACAATAATGTGGGTAACGCGTGACGTCGCCGGGAAGTAATCACGCTTATTACATCGTCATTAGGACCTGGTATTTAGTCGATGACTGCTGGAGTACGAATGCTTGTCACAGTGAAAGGGTGGCTTTGAGGAATTATGGCTTGTTGTTTGGCTGGCTCTTCTGTCTGGGAATTTGTTACGTCATGTATTTAGAAGGAAAGATTGTGCCAATTTTGAAACGAAAATACGAGATTTTTACATAAAAGAAAGTCACTTTCAAAACTTTTATCTTATATTTCTTATATTCTGAAAATATTGCTTACAGATTTTAATGCTGTTTACATTATGATGCAGAACATTTCATCCAAAAAATTTACTAAATGGTGGGGGAGCATATCTATTACCGCTGTATTTATATACTTAGAAGACAATCATAAAACTAACTACTTAACAATATACCTGACTATGTTGTCAGTAAGTTTTAACGACAAATCGAAAAAAAAACTGAATGTCGTGGAACAGTCGGTTTGAGCGAAGTTACAAGAATTGAAGCCCCCACAAAAACCCCCAAAAAATTCTCGCCCCTAAAAAGTTTGTGACGAAAAAATGTGACGGAAAAATCTTCTAGCCCCCATCCGCCAAGTTCATACCGTCAGAAAAGGAACTTTGTTCCACAATCGGCCAACCCAAGTGCGTATCGGGCCACGCGCAGTGTAGGCTTCCGTAATTGCGAGAACCGACTTTGAGTTTACGAGACTAAAAAGTCTAAAAAATAAATTTGCTACTTATATTTAATTTGTATAAAATTTTACTTTTGCGAGTATATTTTGTAAGTTGGTCGCCTATAACTCTTTAATTTGTAAATCCTACTTTGTTCTGATAGAATTCCTTCAAAGTTTGTTAAATAAATCAATGCTCTGTATTTTTTCAGGGGTCCACATACAGCCGTTTAGTAGATAGAACGGGGCAAAAAATTTGCTATTAAAGAAAATATTTCAGAAACGGATATTTTTGAAAGACCTAGTCAATGATACTTCGTACGATGGGTTAGTCGCAAAATTAAAAATGGACTCCCACTTTACATGTATAGGTATAGGAGATACCGCAAATAAAAATTGTACCACTTTTTAGGCATGATTAATATACATATCCATGCCAAAATACAGCTTTCTAGTACTTATAGACTCTGAGAACCGCAGACAGATAGACATGGCAAAACTATAAAGGCTCCTAGTTTACTACGGAATCCTAAAATGGAAAGCAAATAGCAAGAACATAATGCATATAGACGTAGTGTTAATTATCACCGATTGTCTTTAGTGAAACATTAACAAATGAACTTCATACGAGTATGATACCGCTGACAGAACTCTAAAATACCAACAAATAAATTTCATCGAGACGATAAAGCTGACAGTTTACTTTTTAAAACAATTGTTCGATAATAAAGCTCATTCAAACACCAGGGCAGGCGCAAGTCCTCCATTTTTTCTTTAGTCTTGAGAATTGAGAGTCGATCGATTCTCACGCTTGGATATATCATCAACGGCTATCAACCAGTAATGTCTGTGTCATGCTCTGCAAAATGTTGATTCTTGCATTGATGTATTTTGTGACAGAAAAATTGTAAGTATTCTTTTCACTTTAACGATTCCTTAGTTTTTTAAAATCATTTTATGATTCGCTAAATCTAGAATTCAAAATTCTTAATTTTTGAGATTGTATTTTCCCATTTCATCAACGACTAAGTCACGAAATTTAGATTCAAGCTGAGCTTTAGCTCTATATTAATTTATTATTTTTATATTAATTTATTATTCCATGTAATTTATTATTTTATATTAAGTATTATATTTAGAAAAATATATGTAGTTGAGTTATTATTTAATTTTACGACTGTCTAAAACAACATCACTCGAGTCTTTTCACGTGTGTTATAATTTATAATAACTCCGTTTTCTAAATAATTTTGTCAAAAGCTTATTCACAGACTATGTTTGACTAAAAAAATCCAGTACCCTCCAATTACGCTCCTCCGTTAAATCGGCAAAAATAGCTTTATCCTGTGCCGCATACCATGCTCAGCAAAGTATCAGTTAAGAATATCATTTTCAATACTGAAACTCGTGATGCTGTTATTTAAAGTAAATCAAAATATTACATCTCCCACTTAACGAAACACGTGTAGACGTTCTCGCCATGCGTCGATCGTTAAAATATGCCTGCACAAAAAAATATATTAATTTCTACCTCTTCCTTTTGCTATACGTGTGGGGCGTGGACTCAGGGCTGCAAAAGCAACTCACAGATAAATCGATAGCTAATTCGAAATGGCTCATTGTTGTCTGCATCAATACAAAGGCTCACAACTTTCACAGATATTGCCTTGCACAATACCGCGGACACTTCTACACAAATGGCAAGGGTTGAGGCGACCTAAGTGCGTGCCTGTACTGCCATGCCGATTGTCTTTACTTTGAATGAACAATAGCAACTAGTGTTCGTTGTTTGCTGACAACGTGATAAAATAAACATTTGTCAATAGTTTTTGAGTGAGGAATTTGATGCTCGAGAATATTTATTACACATAATGAATACTTTTAAAACTGCTTCGGAAATTTGTTTTTATATGTAATACTTAATTGATGTTAGGTCTTTGAAGGCAGAGCACAACAGAGTTACTTCGTGAGGTAGTTTATTTCAGAAAACTCTTTAAAAAAAGGATTCGTCTTTAAAATGTATTGTGTTCCTAATGCATCAAAACATATAAAATGAACTTATTAAAAGAAACGGCTAGTATCTGAACTATGCATTTATTTAACTATGTATATATTTCCCTAATAGAAAATGTGTACAAATAAGATTTCTTCTGACTTTTATAATGACAAACATACTTGTAAATAGCATGAGAATTCTGCGGCGGAGTGATCCACGCGGTGCTCAAGAATTTTATGGGAATATATCCCAGGGTACAAGTTGTGAGTTGCACAAACATAAGGGCGTGGACATACTGCGGGCGAGTGGTCTGGCGCACGCGTGGGCAACAAACATGGCGGCCGTAACAACTTAATAAGCGGTTGTGCGTGATTTACGCTCGCCCGCGGCGCCGGCGCATTCGCCCGAGCCGACTTATTTAAACTAATTTATGACAGATAACCATCGATTTTACTTAGTGCTATCGCTACGAGCAGCTAAATCAAACGCCGCAATAAATATGAATGCATCCAATATACGCGAGTTCAAACGGCTCATTAGTCCGAGCGGTTAAAAGGGCTGCAGCAACTCGAAAGGCCCTCGCAAACCGTATATAAATCCAAACGCGTGCTAATTACGCTGCACCCAATAAATCTCTCGTATTATATAGGTCGTAAATATACCACAAATATACCATAAATAGCATTCCGTAGCGTTGTAGGCCATAGACCCCACTCGAAGTTGCTCTCGAGGCGAGTTATGGCCCTTCGGCCGGCCTCGCCGTAACAATCGGTGTGAATCGAAAATAACCGGAAAATTTCCACAGGTTGTCTAATGGCTTATTGTTGTACGATTGTGGTGTTATTGTTGTTTCGGAAAACAAACTGCGGTGTTGACTGTGTGGTTTGAGCGTTATTTAGTGGGACAGTGGACTACCAGGAAATATATTATGGTAAATGGGATAGGAAGTCGTTGGGTGCAGCTCAGTTGTAGTGTTTGTATTTACACAAGTTTATTTGCAAAGCAAATTTAAAAAAAACCCCGACTGTCTAGAACGCCATTTAGTGATAAGTAGCGGAACTACCAATACGACTTAACATGCATATATAGCTATCTATATAATCTATCATTTGCTTGAGAAAGTCCTGGCTTTCAAGCGTTATCCCCCAATAACTTTTAAACGGCTGAACCGATTTTCACCAAACAGTTAAGAACTACGGCAAGGGAACTTACTTTCACGTTAAAAAAAACATATAAAAATCGGTTCATCCATTCCAGCGCTATGATGCCATAGACAAACATACCGACAGATATTAGCGTAAAACTTATAACCCCTCTTTTTGTTGTGGGTAAAAAAATTATGATCATGACATTATAATAAAAAAAATATTAATAGACTGCCTTAGGAGATAATAAATCTTCCGGAATTTACATAGATATTTAATTTAATTATTATTTATTTAGGTATAGTTTTATGAGCGTGATAAGTTTAAAACCCATATAACAATTGCTTAATATAGTATGTAACATTCTTGTTAGCTAAAGATTTCTGTAGAGGCTGCGTGCGCAAGACAATTTATCATTCGCTTAGCTACAAGCTGCGAAAGTGACTTGACTAATACAGTTGTTAAGTTATGCAAGGCACGCTTAGTGAGTCATAGGAATTTAATCCGTTTCTGCATATTCGTGATCTGATAAAGGAAGAAAATAGTTTGGTTATACCAGCTGCTTTTCGTCCCACCCAGTTTAACTAGTGTTTAACTTTAAGAATAAAAAAATCATGCGAACACTCAAAATTAAAAAAGTAGTCATAATAGCAAGGGTATCTTGCTATTAAGACTACTTCTTTAATTTTGACCGTAAAATTTAGTAGTGACAATTATCTAATTAAGAACTCTACTTCTTTAATTTTGTCCGTAAAATTTAGTAGTGACTATTATCTTATTGAGAACTTTACTTCTATAATTTTAACCGTAAACAATCTTATTAAGAATTTTACCTCTTTAATTTTAACCGTAAAATTCAGTAGTGACAATTATCTTATTAAGAACTCTACCTGTTTAACTTTGACCGTAAAATTCAGTAGTGACAATTACCTTATTAAGACTTCTACTTCTTTAATTTTGTCCGTAAAATTCAGTAGTGACAATTATCTTATTAAGAACTCTACTTCTTTAATTTTGACCGTAAAATTCAGTAGTGACAATTATCTTATTAAAAACTCTACTTCTTTATTTTAATTAAGAAAATTGGATTAAACTAAAGAAGAAGAGTCTTAATAGCATGGTATTCCTGTTCTAAATTTATTTTTGACGACATCCATGGCGTAATGGTCAACACGCTAGCCAATCTAGAGGTCCTTGGTTCGATCCACGGCAAGTTGGAAAATAGCCTTTTTCAAATTGTCCTGGGTCATGGGTGTTTATTTATTTATTATAAAATATAATAGCGTTTAGTCAGTATCCCATAATACAAGTTTAAATTAACTTTGGCGCTAGCTCAATCAGTGTGGTTTGTCCCTATATATTTATTTATCACTATTATTTATTTTTCAAAAGTAATAAAAATACCTGAAATTATTAAATTAGGTATTAGTTTAAAGAACTAAGTATATTATCGTTGCCCATCGAATCTCTATGCTTTAAAGTAACTAATTATATAATGTAAGTATAATGTAAGTACGTTTATCTAAATAGCAATATCAGAACTTCTACTTCTAAATTAATAAAACTTCTGATCGACGGGTTTGATTTATGAACAACAGAAGCGCTGCAACTAATACACTAAACTTAACTAGTTTGCAAGAAAAACAATGAGTTCGTATCTCTGGTGCATAAATTAACGAGAGCTCCTCGGAACGGGCGCCCAAATTACAAGGACACAGATATGTCCCTTGGCAGAGCTTAAAAGCTCTACTATCTTATTATCCTACTTAATATACTTACGAGCTTTTTATTTAAACTGTGTTATGTTTATTTAACATGCAGACTTTATATTGAGCTACATTTGGACACCAAATGTAAGACATTCTGAGTCCAGCCATAAACATTTTTTGAATTCTAGAATCCCCAGAGGTAAAAAGTAATATTATTGTTTTATTATTTATAAGTAATTTAAGTTATTAGTTTAGTTTTACTTCGTTTTCTTGTTTATTTTAGTAATTTATTTATTTGTAGTTTGTAATCTTTTTATAGCAGTATTTTCTAGTAGATAAAAAATGTCTTATATTATTGTTTGATGGAGAATCAAATAAAATTATACCCGTACCAAATGTTTACTTGATTTGAATTATATAGAAGGATTTTGATTTTCAATGTGCTTATAATTTTATTAGAAAAAAATCATTTTTATCTTTTTGATATTTTACGAGAAGACTAGCATGTGAAAGTTTGTGTTATTAAAAATTGAACAAAAAAGAAATTAGAGTTATTTTTCTGTACGTTCTTCATTTTTTGGTGGGTACGGGCGGGACTCGGGAAAATAACTGCAATATGGAAATAACCTAATTAGTCTATACCGAGTTGATGTTTAATGATGTTTTGAATTCATAAACGAGTGATTCAATTGTTAATTATCGCTTTATTAAAAACTGAAATGCAATATCTGCTAATCTGATAAAAAGGTGCTTTTTACTGTTGTTGAGATTAATATTAATGCATTTTAGATGGGTAATTATCACGTCTGAATCGTCGAAGAAGTAAGTAAGTAAAAACACTTTATGAGAAAGGACTGTCTTGGAAATCAGCAGGGGCTTTATTCGTGATCATCTTAAGAGTCCCCTTACCCTAGACCAAAATACAACTTTCCATACAAACGTAGTCTACGTTTTATTTCAAAACGACATGTCCGATTTAGGCAAAATTTTGTAATTTCAAAGATATTGCAATTATCTAGGGTTATAATTGGTTTCCTACAGTAAAAATATGAATTTGAAATGGAATATAGTGTTTTATATCATTTTTGACCATCAGTATGGGAAACTTCTAAATCGTTATATTTTCTTTCCAGTTCATAATTTTACTATAGGAAACCAGTTATAAACCTAGATAATTGCAATTTCTTTACAATTACCATTTTTTAGCGGAATCTGACATGTGGTTTCAAAATTAAGCGTAGACTACGTTTGTGTGAAGAAGTCTAGGGTAACGACTCTTAAGGCAGTTGACGGTTGATATTTTTTACGAAAGAACTAGAAGTTCGACTCGCACTGTGAACGCCACACTCTTTAAAACTCCATATCTAGGCAAAACCTTGACTAGTTAAGTTAGTTCATATTAAACTTTTTGCTTTAATATCTGCTCACCTGTATGTTTTTCGTGTGTGGAGTGCGGTGTAAGGCTGACCTCACATTGGGCGTGCGCGTTTCTTGTAAAAATGTTACTAGCGTGGGGCGCGGCGTGCTTACAGTACAAACGCCACGCGCACGCTGAGCTCACGTGAATTAAATGACACCTTATTTCCTAATTAAAATCCTTAATCTAATGTACCTATAACATACATTTACAAAATCCCTGTTCTCACGACAAAACGCTAACCAGCAAATGTGTCGGCAGACCATTAAGTTATCCTCTACAATTATACAAATTGTTACCGGCAAGCACGAAAAAGGTTATCTTGGTAAGGATCGAGAACTCTTTATACCGACAATGGGTCCTCGGCTTAACGAAGAGAATCTGCAACTAGCTGGAGGTCATTAGCGGTCACTTGACGTCTTAAAAAGAGTTGGCACGTGGACGGAGCCTTATCAGCCGAGGAGGTCGTCGACGTCTCTATCGCGTGTAATCGCAGTTTGTTCCTTATGTCCTAATAAGGTTCTCTCCTGCTGTTCCTTTGACGTGTCGCATTTCTGTTTAATACTTAGAACAGTTAGTGGAATATCTTTATTGGTTATATGAAATGGTCATTTATTGTGAATTGTAGAGTCAGTATGTTAAAAAAATTACTCGTGCCGTAGAGCAACCGATAGGATGCGGAGGAAAAAGGAAAAAGCCGTCCATTCATACGGTTGACTTTTGAGCCGCATTTAAAGATAAAGTTATATGTAATTGGCACTAAGTATTTGTTTCTTATATAAAGGTATATATTACACCACTAAACTACCTATCTAATTATCCAGATATAATAACTTAATTTAACAATCTCAGCCTTTTTATACCAATTCAGCAGAGTTCTACTTTACACATTATTATATTATCATCCAAGTTAGTTATAACACAAAAAGAAGCCTATTACTCGTATATACTTACATCAGAACTATTTCAAAAACTTTTTTGGACTTTAAAAACATATTTATAAAAGGTAGTTATTAAGATTTCTTAAAAAAACTGTGTTTCTTTTTAGATCTTACAGTTTCAGGTAGATTTTTGCAGACATAGACAATGGACCAGTATTAAATAGTTCAAGTCTGCTAGTGGGAAGTGCTGTTTTCGCATTTTTTTTCTGGTATTGCAGTACAATACCAGAAAAAAAATGCGTAAATTTTCATATTTTTAAAAAAAAATTACATATTTTTAACATGTTAACCTATTAACCTATTAACCTATCAATGTCAGTATCATTCTCCACATCACCCGGTTGGTTAAGGCCTTAGGCTTTAAGTCCGCCATTGCACTTCTATTGGTGTATAAAGTTAAATAAATATAATAATAACAAATAAACATAATTAAAAACAACGACTGACATGTACTAATTGTACAAAATTTGATATTGGAAATAGGAGACATCGTATCTGAGTGTGATAGGAGAATAGAAAATGTTGCAATTACGAAGCGAATAAATAAATATTCTTGAACACATTATTCCCTATAGGCGGGTTGAAATCAAAGAACATAGTGGAGTACACCAAATCGCGTGTTTATCTGCAAATAGTAGACATTGAGTCGGTTTCTATAAAGTTGTCACGCTGCATATCTAAAGCTGTGTAAAGATTATTCTATATGGCTTATTTTGCAGTCACTGAATAGCATAGATTAAGTGAAGTGAGTAAGCTAGCAGGAATATTCATGTGAGAATTTGTAGTTGAATAGGAGTATAAAACGGAAATCGAAAACGTCATATCTGACATTTAATTATTTGAATATTTTTAGGTATATTTCATAAATTCTGGTGTTTCGGCAATTATGACACCTGATTTACATTAGTATACACATGATGAGAAAAAGACAAAAAATTACCCACCACCTATATAGGTACTTATCAAAATATACTGAAACAATTTTAAGGGTAAATTCAGTCTGTGATAGCGAACAACTTTCCCCAAAGAACATATATCAAAATATGAAATATTTTTTTTTTGCTTTCCATACAAACTCGCTGATCAGTCAACTTGTATGGAAAGCCAAAGATACTTACTTTTTATAGTTCGATATGTGTTCCTTATGGAAAGTTGTTCAGTATCATGGACTGAATTCACCAAAACAGGCGATTTATTGGAAGAACATACATATATATATAATAATATCACGCCTGTTTCCCACAGGGGTGAGAATTATGTTGGAGGAACATAACTAAAGACAGATGCGAAAGTAACTCTATCTGTCTGTCAGACTTTCAACCTTTAACCACTAAACCGATTTAGATAAATTTTGGTATGGATATAGATAGAGACCCGAGAAAGGGCATGGTACTTTTTATCCCGGTATGAGGTTCCAACTCCGCGGGCATCAGGTATCTATACATAAATAAAACAGTAAAAAAGTGTGTCTGTAAATTAAATATATTTCCAAAAAAATAAAAAGAGCAAGAATTAAAAAAAAAGTGTCTGTATGTCTGTTTATTCACGCTAATCTCCGGAAATACTGGGCGGATTCGAATGAAACTTTTTTTGTTATAGAGCTATTAAGCCTGGGCAACATATAGGATATAAATGATTTTGGAAAATGGAACACCTGATGCAGAACCATAATGGTCCAGGTAAAATACTTATAAGAAATATAAAAAGGACGCCTAGCAAAAGTTGTTCAGCCTGATGAGCATTTTCCAGAGACATAAAGTCCACGCGAATAAAAGTTATATTAATAAGTTAACATAACTTTGGAAAAAAGTTATTTCTTAAAAAGCCACTCGATATGTTTTCAAATTCATCAATAAATCCAGATAGGTATTATTTGTATTTTTATACATTTAAGAAATTCCAAGCCGAAGCTGAAATCGTTCAGTGAATGCCGGAAATAACTAACAGGATTTCACAATGAGTGAGCATTTACGAGCGTGGCGATTTATGAAATAATAACATGACGGTTGTCAATACAAAGATTATTATTCCACACAATGTGTACGTGTGAACGCTTGGATTCGCTTGTCGAAAGTAAGGCGTGTTCACAGCAGACGTTTTTTTTTTGTTTTAGTGCTTACTTGCGACAACATTCCAAACATTCTTAAATAATCGGCTAAGTGCGTGTAGAGCCTCGCGCAGTGTAGAAAAAACTAAAAAATAACGAATTTTCTATTTAATTTGTATGAGATTTTCATTTTCTGAGCACATTTTCCTTACTTAGCTGATAGTTTTCCTTTAAACTTCTTTATACTACTGCCGTGATTTTTTGTCACATATCCATCCATATACAACAGTATAGCAAATAGAGGGGGGACAACCAAATATTTTAGAAACCCAAAATCTAAAAATGTTGTAACAAGCTCACAATTATATTAATAAGTTAACATAACTTTGGAAAAAAGTTATTTCTTAAAAAGCCACTCGATATGTTTTCAAATTCATCAATAAATCCAGATAGGTATTATTTGTATTTTTATACATTTAAGAAATTCGAAGCCGAAGCTGAAATCGTTCAGTGAATGCCGGAAATAACTAACAGGATTTCACAATGAGTGAGCATTTACGAGCGTGGCGATTTATGAAATAATAACATGACGGTTGTCAATACAAAGATTATTCCACACAATGTGTACGTGTGAACGCTTGGATTCGCTTGTCGAAAGTAAGGCGTGTTCACAGCAGACGTTTTTTTTTTGTTTTAGTGCTCACTTGCGACAACATTCCAAACATTCTTAAATAATCGGCTAAGTGCGTGTAGAGCCTCGCGCAGTGTAGCAAAAACTAAAAAAAACGATTTTTCTATTTAATTTGTATGAGATTTTCATTTTCTGAGCACATTTTAAAGGTTGGTCGCCTATATTTTTTTTTACTTCTTAATCTTCTTTATACTACTATCGTGTTTTTTTTCACATATCCATGTACAACAGTTTAGCAAATAGAGGGGGGACACTTGACTCTAACAAAATTTTAATCTAAAAATGTTATTAACAAGCTCACAATTATTTTAAAAGACATTCAATAGGTGCATGGGATAGTCAAGAAAAAAAATACCCACATTTTACATATATGGGACCTCCCATAAATGTAAAATGTTATATTTTTACCCCAAAAAAGCTACTTGTAGAAACATCCGTTTTAAACTGAACCTAACATCAAACATCTGTGTCCATATTCAGTGTGTGCACCGAGCTAGAATCGTCCCGCACGCAGGCTTATTCTGCGCCAATACCGACTATACGAGAGGGAATACCTTATAGTACCTGTTGATACATCCTATCTTTAATTTAAAGGGATGGAATCAAGATAAGTATTACTAACCTATAAAAATTATATATATCGATGATCGGATAATGCATTTAACAGTATCTTATTTTTGCGCCGAGCAAAAGTTCAAGGACGTCAGCTTTTAAAACATAAAAAAGCACTTCAAATATCGTCGATATGATATGTAGTTTTTATTTGCTAACTAATGTATATGATAATATGAACTATAAAGTCTCTATTCAAATTATTTTAAAATTAAAACAAAGCTTCATTATAAAACGTGGACCAAATGTGTTAGATAAAAGGGAAAGAAACCAGACAGAATCGACAAATAAATTCATATCGATACACGATTCTATCATAAACGTAAGTCCCTTTGCAATATTCATGCCAACATTTTTTTTCTGTTTCTTGGAACCCAACTTTGAAAGCATCTTACAAAACATGTGCATAGTTTAAAACATGTTCAAAGGCAAATTCTTAAAGTAGTCATTACTAATTTATTTTAGCATGTGCGTGGTCCTGCATCAAATGTTATGGAATAGAATTTACATTTTGGAAAACACGGTACATAAAATGAGACTGTAAGTACTATTTATATATGCAAATATATGCTTTCATCGCACATTTTCCCTCCTGTCTTAGTAAGTACCATATAATTTAAAGCGTAGGTTTAGACACTTATATCAAATTCGTGTCGTCAAAAAGGACACACTCATGTCATCTGGACTATGAAAATATCAATTAATAGTTACCTTACTTTTAAATTTCTGAATTAATTTTATAGATTTAAATCTAACCAAAATATTTAAAAGCTATGAACATCTCAAAATAATTCGAACAAAACACAGCATAAGCCTAATGCATAAGCCGATATGATTTATTCCAAGAAATATATCTAACGTTCGGATACACGTACTAATGCGCAGCTATTCATTACAGGTGAGGTTGCTATGGCACCGTGTAATTAGGAGTATCGAGTCGGTCATTTTGTGTAATTCATAATGTATGATAATTGCGGAGGAGCCTCGCCCGAGGACAGGTCGCAGGATGCGATCCCGAGCCGATAGGGCCAAAGTTTGGAAACAAATAAAAATAATGCTGACTCACCATGAGATGTTATTTTATTCTTTTTATAAAACATGGTTGGTAATGCCTAATTAGAGTTTTTAGGTGCTACGTCACAAGGCACATGCTCAAATACATTGATTAATTGTAGATACGTGTTATGTATCATTTAATACAGTTGGATAAAAATCTGCAACAATATTTTATATTGCCGCGTATTTTGTCATAGTTTTAACGAGTAAAACCTCCAAATCTTATTCTTACAGCGCTTTGATACCAAGTAAGGAAATCTACAGTTGTTTCAAACATACTTTTCAACATAGCCACATGGCAGACTATATTTTGATTGCATTGAAAATTCGTAATTTGTTTCGTCTTCAAAACGTCACGCTCTTACATTACAATGCTTAGGTACTAGATACAAGTACACCAGATATAACTATTTATAAGTCTGCAGGTAATTTAAAAAAATCCATAAATGAGCCTTCTTTCTTATGTTGTAACAGAATCATATGAAAGCACACCACCCACGCGAGTACGCAATTAGCCAGTCCATATTTTGATTGCAATGAAAACTCGCACACTTTTGTGTGTTTTCACGGCTTCAACGAGCGATGCTTACAGCCTCAGGCTCCTAATTAGGCTGAAGTCGGACTTGCCAATTAATTCAAGTTTCACTCGGAAACTTTGCTGCGTCAATTAATTTCATAGTTAATTAGCAGACGGTTTCGCGGACAAAACCACGGCAAAGAAAGGCTAACGATGCCCGCCCACGGCATATACAGTGCACCAATTACAGCCTTTGTTGAGGCACGGTTTTCCTATCATTTTCATTCAGTGACGCCGTCCAGAGCACTTTCCAGCTTTGAGTGACTTGGAAATGCAAAAAAAGATTTGTTGCGCCAATTTATATTCTGCTTTTCGCATTGTTTCTGAAAATTAGATTTGTCAAAAGCTTTTTGTGATTTGTGGTGATCAACAATAAAATTATGTTTGAACCAATGATCTAGTATCTATTTTTTTTAAACAATTATAGGTATATCAGCTTTGGAGGTAGGTATACGGTTTTCCTATCATTTTCATTTGTTTTTGCTAATGTCGACTTTGAATTACGCCACCAAAGACGTATAAAAACGAATTTTCTATTGAATTTGCATGAAATTTTTCTTTTCCGAGTACATGTTATAAGTTGTTCGCCTATAACATTTTTATTGTAAACCCTACTTAGCTCTGAAAGTTTTCTTAAAACTTCGTTACCTAAACATTAAATTTTTTTTATGTGTCCCTTTCATATATAACCGATTAGCAGATAGAGGACATTTGACTCTAACAAAAAATTGGACTATAAAACCTAATATTTCAGAAACGGATCCCTAAATCAAAAACTGATGTTCACAAGCTGAAATTTTTTTCGAAAGACCTATTCAACGAAACTCAACACGATAGATCAGTCGAAAAAAAAATTGACTCCCACTATAATAGTAAGTATGGGAGCTATCGTAAAAAAACACTTTTTTGAAAATTTTACTGTACCACGTTTTTTGTCATGATTAATATATATACCAATGCCAAATAACAGCTTTTTAGTACTTATATAGTCTCTGAGTAAAACCGCGGACAGACAGACCGACAGACAGACATGGTAAAACTATAAGGGTTCCTTGTTTACTACGGAACCCTAAAAATATTTGTTGCGTCAATTTATATTCTTTATTTCTGAAAAATTAATTTTAATACCTTACTAATTAAGATCTACACTGGTATCAGGTGTTGTCATGGATTCTATATGGTATTTAGACATAATAAATTATATAGGTATGTAGTAAATATATATATATATATATATATTATTACTGTATATATGTATTATTTATTCTATTATATCTATGTATAAACATTTTAGTATTTGTATTGATTATGTTGTAACTTGTAACTACGGGTGTTTTTATTACTAAAGCTATAATTATTTATTTGTACGCCTACCACCAGTTTTTCTCTTTTTATCCCGAAGGTTGACTGGTAGAGAATGCTATTAGCATTAAGTCCGCCTTTTGTACCATATTGTTTTGGTAAATAAAGTTTAAATAAAATAAATAAAAAATAAAATGCTGAACAGCTAAATCATACATAGGTACATATATATTATCACGTCTTTATAATTCCCTAATGGGGCAAACAGTCTTTCGGGTCTTGCGGCTCTAAGCAGATAGAGCCTAGGGATGCAAGACTCAAAGGCCGCTTTTAGCTTAATGCGACCTGCGCGGGAAGAGTAGTAACTAGCTGCTAAATTCTAAGATTTTTCTTATCTCCCATACCAGCATAAAACATTATTATATCTACATTTTATATAACAATTAAATCTTCATTGTTGAAATAAGGTTTTCCTATAATTTTCATTCAGAGAGGCTGCTCAGATCAGCACTTTTCAACTTTGATTTGAGTAACTTGAAAATGCAGGAAATATTTTTGAGCTAATTGATTTGATTTTACTTTGATTAGGATACATTTTAAAACAATTTTTTTAATGACCGTGCGCGCGAAGCAAGTGCGGTCTCTAAATCGAGTTGGGGGCGAAAACACATTGTATTTATGTATGTATGTTTGTACTGCGATAACTGCCGAACCTATGGTCTGGTTTTGATGAAATTTGTTAGGCATGTAGGAAATATCAATAGAATTTTCAAGTTCGTTGGGCATCAAAATCGGTTCAGTAATTTTTGAAATATTAATAAAAATGTCCGCTAATATGTAGCAAACGAAACCATAGCGCGTTCTAACTTTGGATAGCGCCATCTAGGTGTTACTTAGGGAACAGAAATTGTGAAACGCGAATAATAATCGCGAGGTCTAAGTTCGCGGCGAACTACTAGTTAAAAACTTTAGTTCCCAGGAAAACTATAATCGAAATAGATTAGGTATATCTTATTGCAAACGTAATATATTTTTGATAGGTGCCTATGTTCATCATGTAATTACAGTTGGCTCTGGCGACATCCTAAGACGACGTCACATGATTACAAAAAAATATTTGAAATTGTTAAATAATAAATAAATAATATTTATAGCTTAAGGGAATAAAATAAAACGTTCTCTAACACTCATTACTCTCATTATGCAAAGCAGCACACACGGTCTTAAGGGGCCAAACATATTTCGGGCCGAGTGAGCCCTGCAGTGGAGCATAGACCGCCTTGGTCGAGTCGACCCCGATTGTTTTCCCGCTATGTCATTAGTGGAAAGCCCTCGATATTTTCGCGAGCATCGATTATTTTTAATGGGACGCCGGAGGCCGAGGCATGCCGCACGATATATCCTAGCTCTGCTGTAAATTAATACGTAAAATGTACTATCCAAATACTATTTATGTAACAGTTTTAACATACTAAAATTATTTAAAAATAAAGCCAGTACAGCATTATTTTAAATTCAATATGGTTTTTTTCTTATTTAATTAGGTATTTTATAACTTAATGATTAAACGTACCTAACGATTATACTACGTACTTATATTTACTAAACCTAGAATGTAGGTTATCGTAAAACTCCAAATATTAAATTAAACAATATAACTGCCAGTGAAGTGAGAAATATGAAAATTTTATGGTTTCAAAATTACATTATGATTTTATGACTACGCGAGTAAAATTCTCAAATTCGGTGTTTAATAAGTTAATTCACGTGGAAGATGTTTGCCGAGCAGGCGGCGGGCCCCAAGCACCACGCCACACTCTTGTTTTTCTTACAAATGAAATTATTGCGTATAAAACGAATAAAATATTTTACCGTCTGTCAATTTGCTTGGTTGAAACGTTCCGCGAGATATTAAGCAGAGGTTAAAATTTTATTTGCGCAGAGTTATTGCCCAAAGCCGTGGCTTTCATATTGTTAAATTTTCCTCGGTACATCGCAGTCGTTCGTGGGCTTCGTGGCTCATTACAGCTTGATGTAAGACAATGCCTACAAATAAAGCAAAATAATATTGTTTATTACCCCATGGACTCGCCTTGAAATATAATGTGAATAAAATTATGTATTATAGAGTTTAGAAAAAAAATGAAATGTTTCTATTAAATACAATCATAAATATATATCATTAAGTAGTAAATATATTCAAGATACTAAATACATATTATTTATCATGACCTCAATTTTTTGCATTCAGATCAGATTGACAATGTTTTAAGATATATTTGTGTAATAAAAATCTGGGTAGAAGAATTTGATCTCGACTTGTAGTTCATTATTTGTATATACTCAAAAATTATTAGAGTACTTTGATTTTTTGTTTTGTTTTCCAATCCACCACAAAAAACATATGTATACATACTTACAACAAACACTACTTAAGTGACTGTTTTAAATATTCACCCCAATCTACAAAAAAATAAGTTAATTAAGATTTCCTTAAAATAGCCGTGTTTCCTACACGCTTTATCTTTTAGATCGTTTATATTTAGATACATGCAATTACACTAGCGTTTCTTCTACAAACCTTATTCCCTAATTGGGGCTCAGAAATAAGCTTGTTTTTGTTATTTAATAAAAAACTACATAGCAAACATATAACAATAGTTAAAATAGACTTTAAATATGTGATAAATGAAATAAACGGTCATTTGTAGTACCTATCAACGTAATTATTTATATTTACAAGGAAGTAGCCAATAGCCCAATAGCTATGTCAGATACCTAAAAGCAGCCTGAAAAATCTGACACCAGTGACGTTGACCAAAAACGACAAGTTAGTCAAATAACATTAGATCTATCTTAGTAACTGAGCTATAGTAGATATTTTAGTATCTGTTTGGTCTATTTCTATTCTAGTTAGGTCTCTACTTCCAAAAAAGATAAATAACCGGCCAAAACAGACAGACTGACAGACAGACAGACGGACATACAGCGAAGTCTTAGTAATAGGGTCCCGTTCATATACCCTTTGGGTACGGAATCCTAAAAATAACATCTGTGGATAAAGAAGAGACCGTCGGTCGCCGCATCACTTACAAAAAGATATTTCCAATTAAGCAATAAATCTGTTTTTTCGCACTGTTACCTTTTTGTACTGTGTCGTGGGCTTTAGATCTGTATGAAGGGACACCTTTAATGGCAACGCATCTCGCCCGCGGCTCAATCATTAAGGGATCATTAAAAGTCGTGTCGCCGCGTCCTGGGCGGCCGTCGATGGGCGGCTTTTGCACCTTTGCTAACGATTTTATATCACTGTACATTTTATATTTATACGTAAAAATCTTTTATACTCTGTGCTCTTTTTATTTAATTTATAACACTTAAAAATCTAAAGATTGTAATACAAATGGAAAAACTTACATAAATAAATATTATTATATAAATACTCTTTCAAATAGTCACGAACACTAATATAAGAAAATTGCTAATTTATGATTTCAAGAAAGTCTATATATAATAACCTATTCCTAATAACAGCACATTTATTTTATTTATTTATACTAACATACTTATTACAAAAAATACGTACAACAAAACATTATATTTACATAAACCACTGAGGTTAGTAGTGAAATGTCAAGTAAGTTCTTAGTTTTATGACAATTTTAAAAAAAATGATAATATTTGCATTTGTTATTTTTCCTATTTAAGTTATTGACTCACATGTACGCTTTGGGAAACTGTAAGTGCACGGGGTAATTTTTATTAATAATAAAGAAAAAAAGAAATACTCATAGATTTAACGAATACCTACCCAACTTTAAATATTATTACATGTGTCGTAATTTCGCCCAAAGGATACGCGACGATAAAGAGACGGACGGACAGACAGATGCATGGACGGACAGCGGACTCTTAGTAATAGGGTCCCATTGTTACTCTTTGGGTACGGAACCCTAAAAAGTAGGTGTAGCCCTTACCAGGTTATATCTCATGAACCGTTATAGCTAGACAGCTGAATTTGTCACCGATGATGTATTTCTGTTGCCGCTGTAGCAACAAAAACTAAAAACAGAATAAAATAAATATTTAGGAGCCTCTCATACAACAAACGTTACTTCTTTTCCGTTTTTTGCTCGATATTAATAAGGGCAAGAGGTAGACTCCTGGAAAATTTACAGAATATTTCTTTGCATATTCACTTTAATGATAAATAATCAAATTAAAATAAAATAAATATTACAAAGGGCCTCGTACAACAAACGTGATTTTTTTATAGATAGAGGAACTCTTCGTGCACAAGTCCGACTCGCACTTGGCCGGTTTTTTTCTTAAGATCTACCATACTGCCAACATAAGAAAAACTTTCAGAACTTAGTCATTAGGAAAAAAATCAATTTAAAAAGTTTACCATAGGTACCTATAGTACCCAAAGTATCTGCCAATCATTTTAATATATTTTTTTTTGTATTTTTTTTAGTAAATATAGTCGTAGAAAAAGTATTGTATGCAAACTTGTATAAGTACGCCAAAAAATACTCGATAGCGTCTTGTAGTGTGGTAGCATAGGTAATAAGTGTGTGTATGAGTAAGAACATATATATTTGATGAACGTATTGAATAAATGAGGAGTATCAAAGTAACACTCGTTTCATTAAGTCGCCTCATCTCTACATGGCGACCCTGCCAGTCGGCGCAGCCCTGCGCCGGCGCGGCCGCGTGACGCGCATCGTCATGTAGGCCGCGTATACTACTATTAATAAATAAAATAAAAACTATACGAGTGGGATTTCAGAAATTTGTGGAAAATGGGGCGGCAAGAAGAACATTTTAAAAACTGAAGAACTTGAAGAATGAAGAAAAATAAATAAAGCTATTAAGAATAATCATATATATATATATTTATAAAGAAGAATATGAAGAAATAAATATTGTTATGAAAAAATAAATGAAGTTGCGAAGAAATAAAAATCAAGTCGAAGAAAAGTATGAAGATTTAAGAATAAAGAAAAATAAATAAAGATAATGAAGAAAGAAAATAAGATATTTTTTATTGAAGAAGAAAGTCACATAATTTCTTATGAAGATATTGTCGAAATTTATCGCGACATATGAAGATTTTGAAGAAGAAAGAAGCGTAGGTGTCAAGGAAAGGTGTCCAGGGTATAGCCCGGCCCAAAGAAATGTACGGGACAAGGAACGGAGTCCAGGGTATAGCCCGGCCCACCCAGCTCGCAGCTTGGAGCAGCCATCGAGGTACCAGCTCAGCGCAGATCCAGCGTCGTGATCGTCCCCAGGCGCCAGGAGACGGACATTGACGATACCGGATATAAAAAAACCCCGAATTGACGAATAAAAACCATAACTATACGTATATCCTTTTTATAAATTTTAATACACAGTTTGATTTAGTGCTAGGATATTGTTAATGCGATTTTTAGATTATTTGACGTGGAGATTATTGAAAAGACATAATTTTTATACAAGTTTAAAATTTTTGGATTTTTTGGTAATATTTATTGTGATTTTATACAATTTTACTCATTTACATTTGTACAATTTTTTTAATATTTTTGCATCTATAAGAGATAGATAAACATTAACAATGGCTAAATTTGATTTACAGACAGCTATAGATTTTTTGCCTATCATGAACGGTGACGAAAATGTAACAAAATCTTTGATAAATAACATAGAATTTTATGCCAGTATTTTAGATAAAATTTCACATAAATTTTTAATTAAATTTATTTTAAAAACAAAGCTATCAGACTACGGAAAAATTATCCTAAAACAAAATTATTCGAATGTTAAAAGTTTAATCCAAGATATGAAACATTATTTTTTGCCTAAAAAATGTCCAGTCGCGTTACAAACGAAATTATTAAATTGTCGTCAAGGAAATAGAAACATCCAATCCTATGGAGAAGAAATTCAAAATATTTTGACAGATCTTACTTTGGCTCAATCGGAAGGTGATAGTTTTAAAATCAATATTCTTCAGCCTATAAATGAAAAAATGGCTATTGATTGTTTTTCTAGAGGTGTTAATAATTTTAAATTACAGGTAATACTTTTATCTCAAAATTTTGAAAATTTGTCAGAAGCTGTTCAATTTGCAATAGACGAGAATACGAATATGACGATAAATAAACAAAATAGGTCAAAATTCAACAATAAACATTTTCAAAATAATCATTATTTCCCAAACTCATTTCGAAATTCTAAAAATAGATTGTACCTAGAAACGTCGAACGATATGACGACATCGAAGTGTCCAGTATCATCCGCGTGCGTACGTTCCGCCTATTCAGCAAAGCCAGCCTGTTGCGGAATTCATATCTAACGAAACAAATAATTTAACCCAATTCGATAATGACGATTTGTATGATTTTAATAATTTATTTGTAGATGTTAAAAATAAATATACAGAAACTAAGCAAACTAATGTAGAAGATTTAAATAATTCCAAACATTCAAAAATTAAAAATAATCGTTGTAAGAAAAATAAAAAGAATATAAAATTTAAAATCAAGGATTTGACGTATAATAAAAATAAATCTAATATAAATAAAAAAGTAGATAAGCGCAATCGAGGTATAACTCGTACTAAAATAAATTTAAGAAAAATGAAAGTTATTAAGATTAAAGGTAAAAGAGGAAATTTTAAAAAGATGAATAAGCGAAATAAATGTTTAAATAAAAATAATATTGTTCTAGAGAAAAATAAGAGAAATATTATGAAAGATATTTTCAATAAGACAACAAATAAATGTTACAAAAGGCAAAAACTTAATAAGATTAGTTATAAATGTATTAAATATAACAATTATTGCAGAAATAATATTAGAAATGTAATTCTTAAGAAGACATATGATCGTAGGTGCGTAGGTATAACTTAGATTAAGAATATTATAAAAGTAAAAATTTTTTTAAAATATAAAAGTAATAATTTGGCGACACTTCGCGAAGAAATGTTATAATATAAGTATATAAGTTATATTGTAAGTTCCCATAACAAATAATTCTGTTATTGTAATCTGCCTGCACTGCATTCCTTACCCAACCTGTAGTTGGTTCATGTTTCTTTATCACTAAGTAATATTATCAGTTTGTTTTCGATCAAGAATAAGTTTATGTTTGATGATGTACTATAATTAATCGTAATTGAATCACGTTTGTAATAAATTTTGTTAATAATTCTATTTTATTTTATGTAAAAGAAAAAAACAACTAAAGTGTATTTTTTTTTTATTTCAAGGGGGAAGGTGTAGTGTGGTAGCATAGGTAATAAGTGTGTGTATGAGTAAGAACATATATATTTGATGAACGTATTGAATAAATGAGGAGTATCAAAGTAACACTCGTTTCATTAAGTCGCCTCATCTCTACAGTCTGCGCCACTCGCTTTTTTGACACTTCTTATAGGTACAACTATTTTCATTATGTTCTTAGTTAATAACATCATAATACATTAATAAATTAAAACATTATAATGGGATCATTACGACATTATTATACTATGATTACTTACATCGTGTCGCCTCGGCCTGGGCGGCTGTCAAAGGGCGGATTTTTAGAGCTCTGCCAACAATCTATAAAATATTGTATACTGTTGCTTAACAATCGATAGTTGACCCCGGAAAACAGTTACAATATCGATATGATCAATATTGATACTATTAGTACTATTTTTATAAAGAACTATCGATGGTTATTATAAATATATAACTAAGCTACTAAATAGTAATTTAGCCATCGAGCTATCAATAGTACATTTAATACTATTGACAATAATTTAGCTATCGATTGTTCTTCACACAAATAGTATCGATAGTAAGTAATAGTATCGAAACAAACGAGAGTATTAATTAAAACCCATCAATACTATCGATAGCATCTAAATTCAAGAGTGTCGATACTATCGATAGTATTACCTTCATAAATAGTATTGCAAACTACAAGCTATTGATCCTATCGATAGTCCTATCTATATTATTACTGTTTTTCAAGGTCACTATAGTATCGATAGACTATCAACATATCTATTGCTTGCAACAGTATTTTATGTTTATACCAGCAAAAAATCTGGGGGCACGGCAGTGCCCCCACCAAGTCGAGCAAAAAAGCGTCACGGCCGTACCATCCTTTTCTCGAAGCAATTCAGACCATTTTCGACCCCCTGTAACTTCGTTGTGGATAAAACTAGAAGACTGAAATTTTCAGTAACCATGCAGGCATGTAAAGACACGGTATATTTCAAATTTCATTCAATTTGAACCAGTATTTTAAGAATTATAACGGGTCAAATTTCTTAATTTTGTCACTCACTGACTCACCGATCATCAAAATTCTAAGGCACTTCTAGCAGACCTAGAAGCTTCAAATTTGGAATATAAGTAGTGTTTGGTGTATGAATCAAGGAAAAACTAAAAAATCTAGAAAAGACCGCAAAGAAAATTAAGCCCATACAGCCAAGTCTTCAGTTAAATTTTTCAATATTGGCTTTATTCTTAACGATGTTTTACGGCAGTTATTATTATTGCGTGCGAAGCCGCGGGTTTAAGCTAGTCCCATATAAATATAGGCGCATGGTAGTGCCCCTACCAAATCGAGCAAAAAATGGGTATTCCCGTCATGAAAACACGTGTAAATTAAATTAAAGCCTCAAAGCCTCCCAGAAAAACGCATAGAGACAGGGAGTGGGCTCTTAGAAAAACTGTAGCTGAAGCTCAAGAAGTAGTACCGGAAAAGAGAAAACGGAAGGCTACCTACAAAAATAAGAAAAGT
Organism: Acrobasis consociella; assembly: GCA_963555685.1. Taxonomy (NCBI): domain Eukaryota; kingdom Metazoa; phylum Arthropoda; class Insecta; order Lepidoptera; family Pyralidae; genus Acrobasis; species Acrobasis consociella. Next base: position 7,284,712 of record OY743106.1, read on the forward strand.
TCATAAGTCAGAGAGAGGGCTTTAAGAAAATTCGTTGCTGGTAGATATACATATATACAATAAGTAGAAGGTACCGAAAAGGAAAAAAAGTAGAACTGTCTACAAAATACAAAAAGAAATGAGATCCCATCAAAAACAATACTTGTCAAAAAAACCAAGTCTCGCAACTCAGTTGTTCTGCGGTAAAAAGTTGTGAGATCCATGTAATACCAAGTCGGTTATTAATTTATTCAGTCTCTACTTAAGCGACTTTCTGTCTTAATACGTCCAGTCTCTAAGACCACGATCGTGGTCCATAACAATTGAAAATCAATTGTGTCTGGAATCTCCGTACTCGAAGCATTAAGTTGTTACGTAATAATTAACAGCATCTTATAGTGACGCATATCAATATTAAAATTCTTTAATGATTTATATAAATATATTGAGACTTGGCCATCGCCTGAAAACACGTGTAAATTCAATCGCCTGAAAACACATGTAAATTCAATTATTTAGTGCGATGGCCAAGTCTCGATATATTTATATAAAACATTAAAGAATTTTAATATTGATATGCGTCACTATAAGATGCTGTTAATTATTACGTAACAACTTAATGCTTCGAGTACGGAGATTCCAGACACAATTGATTTTCAATTGTTATGGACCACGATCGTGGTCTTAGAGACTGGACGTATTAAGACAGAAAGTCGCTTAAGTAGAGACTGAATAAATTAATAACCGACTTGGTATTACATGGATCTCACAACTTTTTACCGCAGAACAACTGAGTTGCGAGACTTGGTTTTTTTGACAAGTATTGTTTTTGATGGGATATACTTATTCCTTAAGCAATTAATTGCTCATCATTAAAAATCGTGTATCCTTGTAATTTTATATTTATATCCACAAAAAATATACTTCTACCTACAAGCATTAATTGCTCAGTCATTAAAAGTCCTGTAACCTCTCGTCGTGGGCGCGCGTCGATGGGCGGATTTTGCAGCTATTTCATAGATTTTATATTATTATATTATATTTAAAAATTATTTAGTCAGTCAGAAGAAAAAATACGACTCTGATCAAGGCAGAGCCATGGAAAAAGTTTCAATTTGTTGTTACAATATACTTCCAAAGGATTCACCATATTCCTATAAAAAGCACCAGATAGATATTATTAAATTGACACGAATTAAAAAACTAACTAATTTAAATCCATTTTCTCTTACAATTAAAAGAAAAATCTTCAGAACGTCTGATAGAGCAAAATAGAAAATTTCAAAATGGCACAATCAAACTAAAATTGTACATTTACGACAGCGATTTATCACTTTAAAGCGATAGTTAGAATCGGCGTCGGAATGAAAAGAGTGGTAACAAAGTCGCGGCGCGGGCGGCAAGCAAATGAGGCGACGCTCCCTGCTAACTAAACCAATCGGCCGTGAGGGCGGCGCACACGGGCGGTTCGGACGCTGTTAGCAAGCTCTAAAAGAACAAGAAGATTTATGAAAAAAAAAATTGCTAGCTTTTATTGTAAGACCCAAGTACTTATTAAGACAAATTAATTTTTTTATTTTATTGGTTCGTTTATTTGTACATTTTTTTATTGGTTCAAATGTACTTTGAACCAATAAAAAAATGTACAAATTAAACCTTATATACGTAAACATAGTAAATAGGTGTAACTTATTTCTAAAGAAATTTAAAAAAAAAACAAGTCGTACCAGCCCAAATATGATGGGGTTACATCGTTTCATTACAGAGTTCCTATGGCCACCTTCCTGTTCCATCATCAGATTAGCTCTATTTCATCATACTATTGAATTGTCATGCAAAATTTCAGCTCAACTAAACCAATCGGTCGTCCGTGCTGGACAAACAGACAGTCCGGATGCTGGTTGTAAAACCAACCAAGTTGTAATAATCTATCTTAATATTTATTAGAATGTTAAAAATGAAAAATCAGTACTAACCTTTTATAATTTTCTAAACAACTCAGAAAGCTCACTTGTTACATTCGTTTTTAATGCTCAAACTAAAATTTAATAAAAATAGTAATATTATGCTAAACTTAAACTACTTAGTTACCAACGAACCGGCTAGACTCTAGCTGATTCTCAAGAACAAATAAAACCCTCCAGAATCACATATTTCCACTGCAATACTAACCTTTACGCTTGACGTTTTCCAGGCATCTAAGCCGCTCGTCTGTACTGATCATTTAGCATCATTTGCGGGACTTTTTATCATCTGTTTTTAACCAGGCCGCTGAATCCTTTCGTCGCCGCTTGTTACTCGGAAACAATACTTCGCCGCGATTTCAGGTATGAAATGAGACTCGTCTCGGGTTTCATATCGTTTACGCTCGTTTAACGAGGACAGAACTTTTGGTGGATTTGTTGATGAACAGAACACCCATGGATGTGTGATCGTTAGTGGAGTCTTGTACTGGAGAAAAAACCCTCAATTCTACGCAACCTTTCGAATTAAAGATAGGGTTCTTGGCAATCCAATTGTGTCATAATCACGATATGTTCGCAGGAGCTCGGTGGCCCGTGGGAGTATGCATGTCTAGCTTTTCGCAAGTTAAGCAACCCCTGGGGTAGTCTGCACTTGGACGGATCACGAGTAGCACAAAATTTTCTCGTACTCCTTTGTTAGTGCTTCGGAAGGCATGCTAAGCGATTGGTCCTGGCTGACATCATTTTATGGCAGTCGTCAAGCTATGTCTCATGCCTTGTTTTAACTAGTTTCAGTTAATAAGTTATGTAACTAGTCATACCGAAGTAGTAAGTACACCCAGGGACGTGCATCACCGATTATTGCAGGGTAGACTAATTTTGGGGCCTTTGCCCAGCAGTGGGACAAAAATAAAGCTCTCTGACTGAACTGACCCTATTACTTAGTGTGTTTACATCCTGAGAGCCACTTATACGCGTCATATTGTTTAATATTCATAAATGTTCCTTTTAGCTTACCGCTTGTTTGAACTAAATCCAAAATAGGCTGGCATCGGCCATTTATGATTATTGCACTTTTTCCTCAAAAGTTAAATGGTTAAACGCGTAACTTTTCAGTTTTAGCAAACAAACACCTGGGGCACAACTCCCACATGAAAAACTTTACATTGCAAACTATTTTAAAGAGGTAATAATAGAAAATAAAAATAAGAAACTTCTAATTTCATCTGTTATCGCAAACATAACAAAGTTCAGAGCCAGTGTTGCCAGTTGTGGTTGGCTATTTAGAACGCCGGAAAATCTAAAAACGAACGAAATTGGAGGTAAGGGAACGCAATACAAAAAAAAGTCCCTTTTGAGTGTCAAGTGTTTGCCGACGGGGGGGGGGGGGGGGGGGGGGGTGCAATTCGTTTATACAAGTGATAATTGGCCTGCAAAGAAACACTTTTGTTACAGACAAATATATATTATACCTTTTACCCTCCAACTTTATGGTGTGCGACCCGCCCCGCCCTCTCCCCCGACCCCGCCCCCTCTTCCAAAAAGGAACGAAAAGAACGATCAAAACAAGAGAACGATAAGGGAACGCATGGCCGCTAAATAGAACGCAAAATGTTCCAAAAGGAACGATCTGGCAACGCTGTTCAGAGCAGAGCGCAACACGTGATCATTTGTAATGCGACAATGCAAATAATTATCATTGGACAAGAAAAATTATCAAATATATACGACTAACACAAAAATCTTCGTGTTCCGTTTTATCCTCGATCATCTTCCGCGTATTTAAATTGGTAGCATAACACAAGCGAGAACCAATAACTTTCTACTTTTCATCACAGGAACAAATGAATAGGCCTAAAATCGATATCATTCCTTATTGGTCAAAAGTGAAAAGAGATAAAAAACGTTGATTATTGAGACAGAAATAGCTTAAAGATAAGGGCCATTTTTGAAAAACAGCGTATCACTTACTTACTGGTTTTTTCCATACTAAAATTTGCTTTGTTTGTTACTAATGCGTTTCAAAAATGGCATTCATTAGGCAAAGTCTAAAATATTAGTTGTGTGCGCGTATACTTCATGTTTGTGTGCGTCGGTGAAGTACGTTGACGATCATACCACAGACGCAAATCCTTATCCATGCGTTGTGAATGTGTGCAAATCGAGACACGATGGACAATTGTCTTTTAGGTAGGTAGCCCCTAGAGTACATGACAGTATACGTGGCGGTGGCTTGCATATGGCGCGATGGGAAACGGACGGGGAAGCGCGCGTTTATTTGAAAATAGAGCCTATTTATTATTTATTTAATTTATTTTAATATAAAGAATGCGGATATATTAGGGAAGCTCCGGGTAGACAATGTCTCTGCGTCTCTATGGACAGCACGTCCCTGTTAACACCTACCTATCTACACACACACACACACTTACAAAAGAAGTAAACACATACAAACATTTCAAACACATAGATTTAGTGAATTTAGTGCAATGTAAATAATCGTTATGCATGCTAGCAAAATTAATAAACATTTAGTGTAATTAAATTTCATTATTAATGATTTGTTATCGTCTAATTTAAATTATAAATTTTATTGTATTTTAATTTTATTTCTACAACAAGGAAGAACTGGTTCTCGGGATACAGGTTTTCCTAGTCCGAGAGCCAGGGCTAAATTTATCTTGTAAATCCGTTTGTTGTGAATAAATGAATTTATTTATTTATTAACTCCTGTAAATTTGAACCAAAAAAAGTATTTTTCTTGTTTTCTTTTCATCTGATTTTGTGAGAATAATTAAGACCATTTAGTGTGGAACTTGGTTGCCGTGGTATAAGTTTAGCCATGAACCTTGGTCTGAGGTATTGCCAAGTAATATTTTGCATATAAAAACAATTACTTGTATGTACTTCGTTTATAATGTGTCTCAAAGCTACTTTTTCATAATTTTAGTATGTCCTGTTCAGTGGAACTGCTTGTCTATGTTTATAGCTGATTAGTGCAATAACAATTTGTTTCCAACCACAGCACTGCATTAACAACCTGACGTTTATTAACATAGCAGCATCATTATGGCGAGGGATCATTTTAGCGGGATTTGTTTTATGCGCTAATTTTGTTATACCTATCGTTTCGCTAATGCGCACTAAAACTACTGCAAGGGTAGTTGTTAGATATTTTATCATATGGAAGGTCATTGATAGGATACTATAATATTATTTTCTCTAGATACCTTTACATCGTTTACGAACCCAACAATTTTAAATAATTAAGAACTTTAGTAAGATTGATGAAATTAGATCATTAATTAAAAAAGTACAAAAAACAGCATTTTGCTAATATGCACTAATACGACTGTAAGGGATTTTACTGTTACTTTATATACTTACTTCAAAATAATTAAGAACTCTACTTCATAATGACGGAAGATAAAAAAGGTAATGATAGCTTAAAGTAGGTAAGTACTACTTATATTTTATCTATATGCCGTTAAGTTTAATGACATCTTCTTTCTTTCAAAAGGAACACTTATCTACCTATTTATTATAGCTTGTAATTATACACAACATAGAAGCGACATACCCGTAATAAATCGAACCACGGGCTATATTAGATCACTCTACTCTATAATTAAATTAAAATAACGATAATAAAAACAAAAAAAAAAATGGTTGCCTGTAAAGTCGGTTTTACGGGCGAAGATTTTACGTGACAACGTAGATAACATAGTTGAGTGGGAGAGAGACGCAAGGCATTCGGCGGGCCTCTCTCTCGTTCGGTGACTCATCGTAACGTTACCGAGCGTTACACTTTTTCATAAGTGACTCCCAGCCGCAACCTAATTTAAGACGTTGTCACGTCAAAACGTTTGACTCCCATACAAATTTCCCCAGCGACGGCACTCTTTTGTAAGGAAGTGGCGATTTTTCGTTTTTGACTGTAATTCTGATTTCATTAAACTAAAGTGATCTAGAAATATAATTTCTAGTATAGCCCGTGGTTCGATTTATGACGGGTATGTCCCATCCACGGTGTATAACTATGGAGCTTAATTATCACGTTTACGTTCGCTGTACGATCACGTAATGAGCGCACGACGTGTCCGTAACGAGCACGTGACGGGCGCGGCTCGTTACCGCGCGCTCATTATATGCGGTCTCCAATGCATTGCCGTCTTACATTATTTGCATTTGCACCTGCTGTAATCTCTCTACAAAGTGCCTTTCTATAAGTGCGGAAAGTCACTACCAATATTAAAAAGTTGTTTTTCACGGAAACAGAAATATTATTTCCGCCACAAATTTTTACATAAATTTTATGACGCCAGTATCTAGATCTCCTATAAAATAAAATTGCATTATATCTACCGATTATCTTCATCATCATCATCATCACCAGGCCTTTTTGTCTCTACTGCAGGAGCATGGCCCTCTCTGTACTACCAAAGCCATACTTGGCCAGAGCAGCCAGAGGCCTGTTCTTTTGCAAATTGTCATAAAAGTGTAATAAAAATTTTACAAAAAGTATCGTAGTTCTATAAAAGACATCATTTCTCGTAGTGATCTTACTCTTAAACAATTAATTTGCCTATCATAAATCTTTGTTGGATTTATTTGTGTTATTATTATTAATTACTCGTAATTCAAAAATACGTTTAGCATTCCATTCAGTCACGGCACTTACCGAGCAAATTGAATCAAAATTCACTTGAAAGCTAACGCGACAAAAACCGCGACAGACAGCAATAGAACCGCACGACAAAGCACCCCAATCGGAATGAAAAAACGATCCGGCAATTGCCATAAAAAGATCGCGGGCCAATAAAACTGAATCGACATTGTCAGCGATGATTTGAGCCGGCGGGGGACAGAGGGGGGGCGCGCGGGGAGCGGGGGGCTTCCCCGGCTCGGATACACGGTTTGGGCGGACAGACATTTTTATTCGAAAGGAAAAACGCGATCCGATATCGGCGGTAGCTCCCGATTGGTATCCTAATGTGATGACTATTTTGATGCTAATGTTCTCGTTTGGTTCTTTTATCTGGAAAACATGTAAAGCTAGATGTGGGGTAGTTTTCTTTATTAAGATTTTTTTATTATTATTTTCTCTTTATAGTATATTGTCCTCTGGCTGCTCAAACTGGCCAAGTACGGCTCTGGCAGTACAGAGAGGGTCGTGCTCCTACAGACTAAAAAGACCTGATGATAATGATTATATTATTTTGTTCAGTAGAAAAAATGTACACCTTGTAACTTATTTTTGTTTTACCAAAAAGTAAGTACTTACTTCTTTTTTTACCTATACAGCTTTACTAGGCAAAGAGCTCGTTCATTTTCTGTCATATTAATTACTATGAACTATGTGAGCTGTAGACCTCGCGAGTCCTCCCACCCAAAAGGTTTACCGACACTTTTGATTGTTTTTTGTAATGGCTGAAATATGATTTTTTAAAGTTTTCAAACATATTTGCGCCATTTTGAAAAAAAATGAAAAACTGAATAGAATTTAATTTTCAGACCAATGGAAAAAAAAATTACAAGAGTCAGTTGAGAAATACGACCTGTAGACCAGGACAGCCGGACAGCCAGACAAAAGCATTTTTGAACAATCACGAAACTAAGACGCTTCACCCACTCGATCAATTTATAAACTTATTTTTTATTATTTTAAAGTTTAAGTCAAAGTAAAGCTTTATGGATTAGCAGTCAATCAGGAAGCGATAAACGAAAAAGTTTTATTTAAAAAAAAAACTGTTTCAATTGATACAAATTTTGTTAATAATAAAAAATATATTAATTTGTCATCAGGTGTCACCATCACTAGCTGCTTATTATAAATTTTTTCGCTCATGTTCAATGTTTCGTTTGACCTAAAGAGCCGTTACATCTGATTTACAGAGTGTAAATTGGCCCCGAAATAAAATTGTTGAAAGCTGAATTTTTATTTCACAAGACTGCTTGTGTCGTGGTTGACAGACGCGGCTTGCATCTCAATTTAGATTATTGACACATATATTCTTGCTCAAATTCAATTTTGGCTTGGTATCTATACTCATAATACTATACTACTTTCCACGAAAATGAAAAACCAAATAATTTTCGACCTCCCATACAAATAAGCTCACAGCACACAGCTTAATTTTCTTTGGCTTGGTATCTATAGTCATAATTATAATACTGTAGTGCTTTCCACGAAAATTAAAAACTAAATTATTTTCGACTTCCCATACAAATGAGCTTACCGCCACAGCACATAGCTAACTTTTCTTTGGCTTGGTATCTATAGTCATAATTATAATACTGTATTACTTTCCACAAAAATTAAAAACTAAATTATTTTCGACACACAACTTTTCTAAGGACGATTGTTTTACATCTTTTGAATTCTTTTTCCAGAAACTAACTCAGGTTGAAATAAATGTAAAGTCAACCTGTTTGTGCTGAACTGTATAATATTAACCAATAGGGAAAGAAATTAACGTGATAAACGAACATACTAATAAACATTCTCACTTCCTCATTTATTATATTTAAAAATCAATATCACTACTTCTACCCATGGGACTAGCCCAAGGCTCAAGTTTAGGTCAGTTTCTCATTTGTTTTTAATTTGATTATTGTCTAGATTAAAAATGTAAACGTATTGTACATATTAAATTAAATACCTATCTGTATAAAAAAATGTAGAGGCATATAAATTGATTACCAAATAAATAATATTGTAAGTGTATTTTTATCATAAAAGGTACTTGTTGGAGAACATTGTTATGTCCTCATAATAATTAGCATATTTTGTCTTATTCCCATTATTTAAAAAAATTCCTGTAAGTAACAGTAAAATTTATAATTTAACTAAAAGTATAGGACAAAATACCTAGCGCTGATTGATATAAGTACCTGGGCGACCGAGCTTTGCTCGGCTACATCTTAAACATTAACAAAAATTTTTTAAACTAAAAACAATAGAAAATTATGTATAAACTTGAACATAAAAAAAAACAAAAGTAAGTTCATCGAGTGGGATTCGAACCCGTAATACTCTTTCTAGCGGTCCGCATCCTTATAAGCTGAGCCAAATAGTTAGCAACCGGCGCGACGAAATTAGCGACCATATTCTGCGTGGAAAGTAAAATGCATGAAAACTCGAAAATATATGTTTTCCCAAACATAAAACTAATCTAGATCGATTGTTCACCCCCGAAAACCCCCACATACCAATTTTCAGCGAAATCGTTGGAGCCGGTTTCGAGATCACAGAAATTTATAAATATATAAATAAATATACAAGAATTGCACGTTTAAATGTATAAGATAACAGCACTAAATCTGGTCTAATGAGTAAAATCTAAAAAGTTGACACCTTTCATACGATAAAGGTATCAATTAAATTATTCTTTTGTTACCTGTTTTTTTGGTTTATGTAAAAAAACTGTTTTATTAAAATATGACCTAATAATTGCCTAGAGGTAACTAGAGAATTCTGTAATAATGAGAAAAAAACAAGGTAATAAAATCCACAATGAAGATCAAGATAGACGGTGTATTTACTTGTTTTATAGGCAGCATACTCTCGCCCATGATAAACAAAGGATACTTTGATCAAGTTTTTGACTTACTTGGCGTGTTTGTGTGGTGTAGTGCGGGAAGAAACTCGCAGCACGCCTGCTCAGACGCGCACACCCGACTCCACACCACAGCACACCGCAAGTCGTACAACTAGCGTCTTGGAGAGCAAGCCGCAAAAGTTTTCAAACTTGTTGCCTCATCGTAAGATATAGCAAAGTTAGTGGACGCCCGCGCAGAGATGAGCGGCGAAGATCGCGTCGTGAGGCCGACTGAAGGGAAAAGCAAGTCACGTCCGAAGTGCGCCGCGCCGCTGGGCGGGGCCGCGTCCCACGCCCCGCCTCAGGCCCCGCCCACTCCCGACCACGCCCACCTGAATTAATAAAGGCGGCAAACACCGCCGGACACGCGGACAATGCTGCATTGTCCTGTACCCAAAATAGTTTCAATTAGAATCGGGAGCAACGCACAAAAGCGTCGCCAGAGGATCATTCATGGCCAAATTGGCGGCTGCATGGGCGATTAGCGGGCGCTGGACTGCTGGTGTAGGTTTCAACTGCCAGCCGATCACCCAATTCAACCCAGCTACCTATGTAACAACACGTGTGTATCTGGCAACGAGCCAGGTTACACATCAAATATCCGAACTATCATCATGTAGGACACTCGATAACATTAAAGTCTTAACTGCTATAAACAGAAGGCAACTAAATTTTGATTTCTTTGATCTGGTTTTATTTTTACTTAGGGTTGGTATTCTTTTAAACCATCGCCTTGCATCATTAGATACTAAATTAATGCATACGGGAATTTACGCGAAACGTACCTTTTTAATTTATTTTGGCTGACGTTTCGTCTGGGTGGCATCGAACGTGGTCTCAGCCTGTCTAAATTAAAAAGTAAGTATGAAAATATAATTTAATTAATTAATTTCTTATGTTCCTTTTCCGCTTGGCATAATAATGAGCTGCGTTGGCTTGTAATATTAGGTAAAAGTTCACTATCAATAGATGAGGTCGTACACAAAGCGTTGAACGACAAGGAATCACTACCAAAAGTCTCACAGATAATTTTACAAAAAAAAACATAAAACCGTCCAGGATATAGTTCTGAATTGTGACAAAAAATTAACAAGAGACCAATCTTACTCAACACCAAAAAACTGTTCTATGTTATTTCAGAATGCAACAAATGATAAAATTTATAAAATAATAACTAATCTTTAATCTAGAATAAAGCTCCGGGTATAGATTATATAAAAGTTAACGATGTCAAAATTATAAACAAAAAAGTGTCGGGTGTTTATTCCTAGCCCTACATCATGACATCATTCTACTAACTTATTAGTAATCTGTGATTCTACTAATGAATGAATGAATGAACATTTATCAGCGATAACAAGGCACGTATCATCTGCAAACTATGCCAAACTTACGTCGTGTTTTTCACAAAGAAATAAATTAACCGCGGAACTTTAATAAACGCAGAACAGAAATAAGGCACAGCATGTTTAGTTTAGACTTTTAACACTTTTAAATTATTTTTCATCCCATCTTCTCGAAAAAGAATGTTTTCATCCCAAAACATTTGAAACTAAATTTACTGCTGGTTCTCTCGGGATTAAAAAGTGAAAACTAAAATCTTACGGGATCAAAACACAATTTGAATTACTAAAAACGAATGTTATCTATGTAAAATCAGCCAAAAACAAAATAATTTAGTTTTAATACAATAAATGATAGGCACAGATTTCGTATTTTTTAAAATTTGGAATACATATCATCGCCAACATGGATGAATGTAGGTTAAAATGTTTATGTTCTTTGCTTCGAAAAAGCGCAATTTTTGTCTTATTCAAAGTAATTACAGAAGTTTTAGGTTAAATTGTGTTGAAATTAATTCTTTTGCGTAAATTTGAATCCTTTTTCGTTAGTTTAAAAGCCGACAGTGAACATCAAGTTAATAGTTATTATCTACACTAATATTATAAAGAGGAAAGATTTGTTTGTTTGTTTGTTTGATTGTATTGAATAGGCTCCGAAACTACTGGATCGATTTTAAAAATTCTTTCACTGTTGGATAGGTATGTTATCCCTGAGTGACATAGGCTATGTATGTACCACGGGCGAAGCCGAGATGGACTGCTAGTAAAAAATATGTAGGACCACGCAAACAAAGCTATGAGTTTATAAGTGATCAAACATTATTTTAGAAGTTGGTTCTGAAAAAATATTTCTTAGTATTTATTAAATGAAAACGTCACTAAATAATGGTTTGTACTTGTTGGAGCTTTGATGTTCTACTTTCTTCATATTCTGTTTTGTATCTTTTTTCTATTTTTCTCATAGATGGCGATGAAAAGTAGAGTGTGCTACTCGCGTACGGTAATATTTTTATCTCGGGCGATATACATGAATCCTTCGATTAACTCAGGATTCAATCGTAGAATCAATCGCTACGCTCGTGATTCAACTGTGGAATCCTTCGTTTTGCTCGGGATCCAAAGTAGCGCCCTCGACTTAGAAGTATTACCTTTACGCCTTGCAGCATACTCAACTATTTATTTGATAAGTGTCATCTTTTTGACACACATTGTAAGCATTTCAACTAACCAATTTTAATGTTATTACATGTTTCATCATCATCGACCGTCTCTGTATTACTAGAACCATGTTTGGTCAGAGCAGCCAGAGGATTTGGCCTACACTCTCATCGCTGGCCAGACGGGTGGGAGCGGTCTCATGATGTTTTAAGCATTGTTGCGTATTTCCTAGGTCGCCTTCTACGACATCCATGGGAAGACCTGGAGTGGTCTTATTCTAATCTGTCGGAAACCACACAGCGATGAGGTATACATGGTTAATACTGATTAAATCAAGCCTAAATTTATGACTGCGCTTTTTCAATATTGATATTGATGTTGTTGGGCTAAGCATTGTCATCACAAAGATAAGTGCTCAGATTCCTTTCTATATCTTACCTACTCTTTTGATTCTAATTAAAGCCCCTACTTAAGCGAGTCCCAATAGTTTTGTATCTTTTGCAGCTAAAACAACGTTGTCTGTCATTATTATTTTAGATAGCCATGAGCTATTTGTAGTAGTGTTTTGTTTGTGGAAAATACTAGCGTAATATAGAAGCGAGCGCTGAGTATGAAATACGCTGTTGGTACCTATAAAAAAAATTAGAAATTAATGTAGAATGGTTTTAAAATATTGATCAAAAACAGCTAACTAAAACTCTTATTCCACACTCTGTTTAAATAACAATCGGACACATTCTTCCATATCAGTGCATTGCCATATAGTTTAGATAGATTTTATTCTCAGTCGATGGATTGAGTCAACTCTCTCAGAATTTAAATGATACGTTCCCGTTATTACCCTTACCGTAAACACCATGGATCTATCAATGTTAGTAATTAAATGTGGTTAAAGTAGTATAAAAACTAACGTAAAGTGAGATACATTCATCATGAATATTATGCAAGTACGGTTTGCACACTGTTATTGTTTTTCGTGTGTGTAAGTGGCGATTATTAAGGCTGCCTAGAGGCATCTGACTTAGCTTGACGACTGCCATACAATGATGACAACAGGGACCAACGGCTTCTACATGCCTTCCGAAACACGGAAGACCTCGAGACATTTTTATGCCACTTGTGGTCACCCATCTAGGCGCAGACCACTCCCGGTGTCGCTTTTTTTGAAAGCGCTAGTAATGCGCACTTCCATCGGGTCAACGAGCTCCTCACTCGAGGTATTGCTTACTGAAGTAGTGACTAGTTTAAAATGGGTAGTAAACATGTAAAATTATAGGAAATAAAGTCTCCTTATATTGTAAATACGTAGGTATAACTTCGGAACGGCGCGTGGCTCGACACGTGGCCAGTTTTTAATTTAATTTCCACGCTTAGCATTACGCTTGTCGTGGCCTTAGAGTCTTAACTTCTTGGAGATAAAAAGACATCATTAGTTTAACATTAACAGATAGTTTTTTCATAAATACTTAGATACCAGTACATAGATATATCGACAAGTAATATACTTTTTCTTTGACACTGAAGTTTAAAAGTATAGGTAGCCAATTTGCTTTTCATATACCTAAGTAGCAAATAAATAATTTGCAAAGAGTTTATATTTCTGAATATTACGTCGAAAAATAAACGCTCCCGTTTGAAAATCCCCTTTAGTCTCACCAGGAACCCACCTTTTCCACACTACCGTGCCAAGATAACCATTCACGGATGACAAACTCGAGTTCCGTCGCCAATAAGTGTTCGAACTACGAATATCCGTTTGCTCAACTGGACACAATTCTCGGCTCAGTAAACACGAAGTAGGGATATCCGATTTTAGAATAACCGTGTTTGCCGTCGGAAAGTATACGGACCGTCCGACCGAAGATGTTTCAATAGTTAGGGGAGAAAGGATACTTGTACAGTACATCAAGCTATCAAAATTTATCTTAATATCGCCTTGTACTACCTTTGTGCCAAGATTTGTGAACGATAACCAGATCTGTGATGGACGATAACCAAGCGTTGAATTGACATTAAGTATACCCAAAAAATTATGTCTAAATATATTTTGATTTATGCATAACAGCTCCGTAGACATACGAGCTTACATAAGGTCTAACAAAATTTACAAGTAAATGCAGTCCGTGATAGTGAACAACTTTCCCTAAGAAACGTATAGCGATTTCGCTATACGTATTGTTTTGTGAAAATCTTCAAAAGTTAGCCGCCGCGCTTCCTTTACCTTTAACTGTCCTGAGGTATACAGCAGTAGCACCAGCTGTTAATACATTCCGGGATACGTATGGCTGTACACGTATAATTTAATTGTTATTTATTTGGCTGGGTAAGCTGAGTATCCTGGGTGAATTAATTAACATCCACAGATAGAAATGGACTGGTCCTATTCTAGGCTGGAAACCACAAGCCACAAGCCTAAAGCCTGGTTTACATATTGACAAGTGACCAAGCGAGAGCGTGAGAACAGGCACTGACAAGTAACAAGTGCGTAAATATTACTTGTCACTTGTCAATTTGTAAGCAGTCTTTTCAGTATTCTAGTGGTTTTATTATATGAATGATCTCTCGTCTTTTTGAAACAAGAACACAAAATAAATACAATTTCATTTCATTGTACCGAATTCGAAATTCGAATGACTTGTGAGCAAACACAGGCAGACAATCGGGCGCTCGATCACGTGCCCTAATATTTATTTTATCAATATTCAACCGCTCTAAACGGCAACATTTTGACTCGTTTAGAATTGTCTCTGCGTAGTCAGCAATAAAATTAATTTTATTAAGCCTATAATTTTTGATATTTTAGAAACAACTATATTCAACGGACATGAATTGTTACATATTCCTATCTTAACTCGATCCTTATAATGTAAGTAGATATATCTATGCCTAATATAATTTTTATGTTCAAAAATATTTTACTCCTATATTTTTAATTAATTATTTACGTTTTCACCTTTTTACAAACTTTACAAATCTGCTAGCTGCAAATCTTGTTCTTATTATCTAAGACAGCAAATCAATCGATGTATGTTTCAATTGAACAAGCTACATCCAACACTTTATCAATGTAGTGATGAACAAGATACTTTTTTCAAAACTAAAAAATCTACGTTACCTCCAAACTACACAACCGATTATGATAAAATTTATATATGGGACCACCTCGCAAGTAAAAGAATTTTCCAAATCGGTCCTAAATCTTTAAGTAATCGGGGAACATACATAAAAACGTATACATTCGAATTGTTAACCACCTTCTTTTTTTAAAGTTGGCTAAATAGTAGATTGTGCTACAAGGCGTAAAGGTAATACTTTTAAGTCGAGGGCGCTACTTTGAATCCAGAGCGAAACGAAAGATTCCACAGTTCTACGGTGGAATCCTAAGTGAAGCGAGGGACGTATAACGCCCGAGATAAAAATATTACCGTACGCGAGTAGCACACTCCACTTCTACCTTTCATCTATTAGAAAAACTAGCAAATAGATACAAAACAGAATATGAAGAAAGTAGAACACCTACAATACCTAATCAAAGCTCCGACAAGTACTTTATTTAGTGTCGTTTTCATTCAATAAATACTAAGAAATAATTTTTCAGAACCAACTTCTAGAGTAATGTTCACTCAAAAACTCATCTACTTTTTTTGCGTGATGCTAAATATTTTTTTTATTTTAATAATAACTATACACTTGATGTTCACTATCGGCTTAAACTTCTATTCTATTTTACACAAAAGAATTAATTTTAACACAATAACCTTAAATTTCTGTAATTACTTTGAATCAAAGCATAAAATGGTGCTTTTTTAATTATTCCTTTTTCCTTTTTCGAAGCAAAGAACATAAACATTTTTACCTATATTCATCCATGTTGACGATGATATGTATTTAAAATTTTAAAAAATACGAGAAGTATATAAAATAAGACTTTCTTTTTCACTTTTAAATCCCGAGAGAATCAGTAGTAACTTTAGCGTCACACGTCGCCGACACTACGTGTAAATTAGGATAGAAATTATATATAATTATTATGTATGTTAGTTATAAGGTATTTATAATATGAGTCTCTGGCATTGTACAAAATTTGTAAGTACAATGCTATTGCCTGAAATAAAGGAATTTATTATTTTATTTTTTTTATTTTTAGCTCCAAATGTTTTGGGATGAAAACACCGTTTTTCGAGTAGTTAAGATGGAAAACCTTTAAAACGAACTATACTTAGTTACGTTAATAAATCTCGTTATCCCGCACCGAGACGATGAATTTAATACAGGTTGCCGGACTAATCGATCGGAAAACCTCGTTATACTGTAATAAGTATATTTTTAACTTTGCATAGAATAATAAGAAATTATATCTGACGTGCCAGACGTAGATTCAACCAATTATGTCTTTACTCTTTATCGCTCACGGCCCAGACAGCGTGATAAAGTGTGTATAGGTGGAAATAGTATTAAAATAACTGGCTTAGTTCTTAAATTAAAACCTCGTCATACTGTCATACATTTTTAACTTTGCATAGAAAAATAGGATATTACATCTGACGTGTCAGACGTAGATACAACCAATCATGTCTTTATCGCTCACGGACCAGACAGCGTGATAATGTGTCTAATAGTATGTATAGGTAAGAGTATTAAAATAACTGGCTAAGTGCGAGTCGGATTCGCGCATGAAGGGTACCGTACAATTATCTATAAAAAATTACGTTCTTGTATGGGAGCCCCAATTAAATATTATTTTATTCTGTTTTTAGAATTTGTTGTATACTTAGCGGCAGCAGAAATACACCATCTGTAAAATTTTCAACTGTCTAGCTATCACGGTTCATGCCTGGTAACAGACAAAAAATCCTGGTAAAAACGTCTAAAACAACATATTATCTCAATAGATATAAATTCAATAATTTATTTTAAATTTGACTTTTCGAAATACATTTTATAATTCGGTTGCCTATAACTTTTTAACACACGATGGGTTTGTCAAGAAAAAAAGTCACTTTGCTTTAATTATTATATGGGGACATACCATAAAAAATAAGATTTTATTTTACAATTGTTTTGGCATGATTTTCTTTCTAGTTCGTCTGAGTAAAACCGCGGACGGACAGACAGACAAACAGACAAATAGAGACAAAGCGAAACTATAGGGTCCCTTGTTTACTACGGAACCCTAAATATCTTCCAGTAATATACCAATTTAAGGACAGCAAACTTTTAATCAATTTGACATCAAAATCAGCTTTTCTCAAATCAGGGGTGTTTTTATGTTGTATGTGTGCGGTTAGTAAGCCGCTGAACATGAACACGCTGCCATTTTGATTGAAGTTTGAGACAGCAAAATTGTTGTATCTACTTTCCACGGAAAAATGTGATTCGCCACAAAATAAAATTAATTTGTGATTTACCACTCTCCTTCCAGTTCTGAGGCTCAACATTTTGACTTGACACTCGTAATACCACACGTTTAGTTCCCGCCGGGATTCGTACCTGAAGATGTCACGTCTGACGTGTCCGACACCCATCATTGTGCTCCGCAAAAATACGAATATATTCGCCTCCTAATTCCTGCCTCCTGTCGCACGTCGCTCTTCGCCCGTCAAATTTGCGATCAGGGTTACCCTCACAGTATTTTTGAAAAGTTTTTTACAGAATCTAAACATTGATGTTTTGACGTGATAACGTCTTTAAAATCGTTTTAGTCGGGTGACATGTTCAGAAACTTGTGTCACACCAAAACCTCACGAGCGCGATCGCAGGTATAACGAGAGAGAGACGGACCGATCTCCCGTCTCATCTTGAGCGCTGCCAGAAGACGTTATCACGTAAACATCTCGATCGTAAACCTACTTTACAAACAACCAATTTTTTTTTCAAAAGGTTTCTCATTTATATTGAATTATTTAGTAAGCTGCTTTAAACGGCGTTTCTATGTGTAATATTATAATAAGCGATTAAAGAATAGAAATTAATATAGTTAACTCTGTTACATTCAGTTGGTTCCACACTCGTAAGAATGATGTCTAACCTTGATCCTTTGGCTTACAACGGTATTGATAATCATGTATCAATCAAGCCAAGAGGGTTGTAATGTATTCTCCAATGCTTACTACTTTACTTATACATTACAACAACTATGAAAACGCAAAAAATTGTATGTACTGCGATGCGACGTATGTTATTACCAACCAACTCAGAAAAAATGCACTTGGAGGGTTTGTTTTCGCGCTCATCCCCTAGTTTCAGATTTTTATACTAAATGGCATTACATCGATTGCTGTAGGTAAGATTAAAAACTTGCACAAATGTTCACAGAACATATCCGTCCATTTGCATCTGAACAAACTCAACATACCTAAGAAGTTACCAAATCTGTCATTATCGGATTAGTCGCTCAACAAATAAAAAAGACAGACTGACACCTATTTATATATCCTTATGACACTTTGAATGAGCGAGCGAAACGAGCGAAGTTCTCCGAGTTTATTTGATCAATCCGGCGTTTGTATGTAATAAATAAATTCATAGGGACAGATTACACAGATTGAGCTAGCCCCAAAGTAAGCTCAAGACTTGTGTTATAAGATACTTACTCACCGATACTATATTTAATAACAAATACATATATAATTAAACATCCAAGACCCAGACCAATCAGAAAAAGATCATTTCACATCTTGACCTGACCGGAGATCGAACGCGGGACCACTGAGTAGCGGACAGGCCTGTTAACCTTAAGCCACGGAGTACACACTATAACTCGAGTAATTTTATTTGGAACTTCATAAAATTTGTGTAGGTAGGCAGCCAATAGAATTTTCAGAAATCAAATCTGTCAATCAGTTGCCGAGATATGGCGTTCACGAGTTCACATTTGGGTTGAACTACTTTATCTAGAACATTAGGAGCATCCCTAAGCCAGCGTCTTCGACTGACAGTCGGCGACATATTTTATTCACGGCGAGCGCTCGTAATTCCGTCGATGCAGATAAATTGTTTTACCGCGGGAGCGGGCCACGTCCCGGCGTTTGCATGATGAGCTCGTTTTTTATGCTCGAATAAAATTGTGTTAGCCACCACCGACGTGTGCCAGCAAGAAATTGTTCGGAAGCCTGCTCGGATATTTATGAAAGGTGGCAGGCGCAGGCGTCCGTTTGAGTGAAGGGTAGGTGGATTTAGATATCCCTGGACGATGTGACTTGTGACTGATGTTTTCTTTTATGTGTCAGTTCAGTTGTTATTATCTCCGAGCGGAGTTATAAAGATAAGTGGTTCGTACCTACATACCAACTAAATTACAAGTTGGATAGGGTTGGATAGATAGATAATCACCAGTAAAACCTTTAAAACCTCTCCAGGGATAAAACTCGTACATTATTTATAGATCAGTATCACATGACAGGCAAAGCCTTAAATGGCAAGATCATCAAATCTCCTTTTAACTTTTATTGTAGGATATAAATAAATAAATAAATAAATAAATATATGATAGGCCTTATTGGGTAAAAGGGATGAAACTTATTCTGACTTTTATGAAACATTGTTTTTTCGATTTCATCTTACGTTCTTGAGACATCTCCCAGTAGATTTGCAACTCGAAAAGGTACCCGCCGCTTTACCCAAAGTCAAGTAACAATGCCCTTAACTTGAAAAAAAAATGTCTCACAGATGCATTTGTGTATTTCGAGTAGCTAAAAATGTTCTAAATTTTCATTGGTATAGTAAATAAATTGCAAACATGGTAGCAAACAGACACCAACCAACGTAGCACTTGCACGTAGGGGACGTGCAAGTTAACAGATTTGGAATGTATGGCCAATACATACTTAATTAAAGAGGTAACTCGTCCCATAAAGACCTGGGTTCTAACGAAAAATTACGATATTCTCTTACAAATTGCCCTGTCTTGGCATGCATATCAGCTAGGCCATTGAGCTCCTCAAAATAAGAAAAAGAACATAAAAAAGCCAACCCAAAAGTCAAATTATTGCTAGGCAGGAACCTAAGACGCCGTCGGCAAATATGGAAGTCTGTTAGACTTTGAAACAAAATAGATAAGTACTTAGATACTTAGAACATTTTGAACCTCTAGCGTCAAAAATTAAATTAAGTTTAAGATTTACGATCTTAGTCGTTTTTCTTTGAACCAATAAACCTTGAAATGATAGTTATACATACATTCCTATATATCTATTTTGTTTCGGCTACGCTGATTTTCCAGGGAAGTCGTTTTATGAGGCTTAAGGCTTAATATATATTTCTGTGAATTAAGGAGCGAATCAGTCCATTGAGATTGTTGTTTTCTTTTACGTCCCTATTAATTCCTCCAAACGGCCAAGAAGTATCAACATTTCAAAATTGTTCGCCTCCCATCTATCCATGTAGCCGTTAAGTATGTAGGTAAGAATGATAGAGCCCTTTTAAGGAATATATTTTTTTTTATTCTCTTTTTTTAAAGGGCTTTTATCTTAACAGACATGTCAGTCCTATTGTGCCCTTGACCAAGAAATTTACGTTTCAGCACTGATATAAAAATGTCATAGAATTTCTTGGCGATTATCGAGCCTAATTTCGACAAAATAGACTCAGCGATACCGATATCAGGCATATCATTAAATTCAACATTTTAAGTACCCGAAAAGTACTACATACCCGTTAGTTAATATTTATTTTTCAATTATAAATAACTGTAGCCATGCATCAAACTGCAATCGTGTACGTAGCGAGCTCAGAGTTGCAAACACGTCTCCGCCGCCCGCAACGAGCTCCCGCCATCAATAGTAAATGATGATGTCGACGGCAAATATCTGCACGCGAGTTAGTTAACTCGATATTACAGGGATTTCATGAGATTAGACAAGATACTTCTACCGCGGTATTAAACAGAATATGGGATTAGATCTGTTTGCATATTTTTTTCGACATAATTGTTTATGGTATGATAATTATTTGTCATATGTATATCTCATTTTGATATAATATGTGGCCTTCGTAATTTCTATACAATAAAATTTTATTTAATTAAAGCTACCGGACTTTAAATGTGTTAACTATAAAAAGTATGGTTTTTTTGTTGAATCTGTTTTAGACATTTGAATGTCATGCATGATTCAAACAATCCTACAAAATAATATTTAAGAGCTCAAGTATAACTCCACCTGAATCCTGTCCATTGAATTATAACTGTTTATAGTCAAAATTCGAGGTTGTGGCATTCGAGGCAAATATTGAAAGGCGCGCTCAAAGGGTGGCTTTTTGCGAGTCCTTTGACCCGCGGCGTGCGGTCCGGTAAACCGATTAGCTGAGACCTCAGGACCTCCGAGAATTCTGACCAAATTTCCCGGCTTTCATAGGTATTTGCTATTTTTGTTGTGACCAAACTTCTGGCAGGTTACTTTAGCTTTTGGTGAAAAAAAAAATTCATAAAGATACTTTGATTTACAGACTAATATTAGATAAGTACCTGTTACTGCAATTAAAACAATATACAACTCTGAAAAGCAGGTAACTTTCACTTTTTAAAATTATGAAACGTATTTTATATCAAAAATACAGACTGTCAGATGTCATACGAAAGTTTAGTTAAGTAAAAGTCAATTTTATAAATAAATACCTGCTGAATTTTCTATTAAGTAATCTATAAAATTAAATTTTCTGCTAGTATGTAACACTGACACTACATGTTCATCCTAGGTCACTTCATTGATATCCTCAAACAAACCAAGTGAAAAGTCAAGTCCCCAGTCAACTATAACATACTGTGAGTATACAAGGGGTATGATGTACGCTTTACGACTGACTGACACTAAAATGTGCTCAAATAAAATTGTTTCCCATCAAAATATCTTCAACGCGTTGAATGCAGGCCTACGTAACAGATATACCGAGAGATAACGTTAACTGGAAGGATCTCGTGGATCACTTTTCCACACGTAGGACTAAGGTCTTCTATTTTGGATTTTAAGTAAAAAAGAATAAACTAAAGTTTTTAACATTTGCAGGAGAGGGTTCACGTCACATACAGAACATGTATGCAGCAGTAGCGCGCTTTTACACAGACACAGAATTTGTCCACCCTAACATAATATCGGATACTAGTGAAAAATGTATTTTGCTTGATATGCAGCCGTTTTCGGAATTTAGGTAAGAACCAGAACGACCCATATAGCGTGCCAAGAAAAATAGCGATAGTGAACCACTACTGAACAAAGACACAAAGTCAATCAAAGCAGGCAGTTTCTGAGATATTCTACAATACCTATGAGATATTCTACAATGAAGCGGAGAGGAGCTTAGGGGTGCATGAATTGACCAATCACAACGCTCGAAATCTCCGCTCCGCTGTTTCCATTGAAGCGGAGCGGATATTTCGAATTTCGAGCATTGTGATTGGTCAATTCAAGCATCGCTAAGCTCCTCTCCGCTTCAGTGGAAACGCAGTCTAATTCTTAATTTTTGGATTTTATTCAGAAACTAGCTGCACCTCGTGTTAATCCAGGATGTCAGCTTCTTGCATACCAAATTTTATCAAAATTGGTTCAGTCGTTTGCACGTGAAGAAGTAACAAACACATAAACACCACTCACAAACTTTCGCCTTTATAATATTAGTGTGATGTTAAACCGTGCACTTTCTAAGCGCCTGCTTTGCCTGCCACATCCATCGCATCTTACGAGCGTCCTGCTGACTTATTCATCTCCCAGCAAAGGCTTCGCGGCTCCACCTGCGGTTACACGTAACTTAACGAACCCCCTGAATCTTTAATATAGTTTCGTTTAATGTGCGCTAGTTCTACTCCTCAAGTTTGTTTTCAATGCTCAAACAACCCTAAAATATTATATGAAGGGTCATATGGAAATTAGTTGATGTTAGGGTGGGTGGGTTTTGTAAGAAAATTGGCTAGCACACACTAGCTAGAGTAAAATATTACATTATTTTGGGAGTAGCTCGCATTTTTTTTTTTCTACAAGTGCAAGAAACAATTGACTGTATTTCTGAATATATTGTAGCCATTGAAACAATTTCGTAATGATTACGAGTATAACTTAGAATTGTTTCTCTAATCGCCTCGGAATCTACAATTGAATTCCTTCTCGAGCTCTTCCCGTAATACAATTACATGAAATCAAAAGCAGAATTAATTCCATTACCAATACAAACATCGTCCTACTCAGGTAACTCGTCAAACGTCCCTACTTCGTAAATTAGATTTGACATAAAGCCTATTTTAATTTGCGCTGTCGCTAAACATTGGGAGCTCTTTAATGTTTAAGCGGGCGCACAAACTCGTATTGACTCAGTGCGGGCGGTGACGGGAACCCGTTGACATTCAACAAAGCAAATATGCTCACGACGCGAACCGCGAGCGAGCCCGGGCGGCCAGCGGGCCCGCCGCGATAATAAGCTTAGCGGCTGGGCGGCCTCGCCCCGCGCCCGCGGCCCGCCCAAGCCACGCCGTATTATTAAATTCTTTTGTTGCTCTGCACCCAAAATGCCCAGTTATTTAGTATATATTAGCTGCGGTCCGAGTCCTCGGGATCAACGTAAATATCTCCGCCGTATCCACCTTTTGAACTCTTATATGACGGCACAAAGCGGATTATTCAGATCTTTGTTTTGGAACGCGACTACACGCACGTAACGTACGAACTAAAGAGTTATTCTAACAATTTAATATGAAAAGTTACGAAGAAGCAGGTGCTCTGAATCTCAACCGTGCCGACTGTGTTTTGCGTCATTATGAAATAAGCTGCATAAATTAAAACGCGAAAATCCGCCCGCCCTATCTAAGCGTTCCCTCTGCTTCATTTCGAGAACATTACTCTCTGTTCAACAATAAAACTCATTAATTCGCTCGTGCGGTCGCGTTTTATAAATGTTTCACGTATTAATAAAATTAACAAAGCATTCTGGCTCGGGTGGCGGCGGTACGCGAGAGGGCTATTTCTCGACAAAGCGCTCAGCGCACAATGGAATCTAAAATAAATACGAGACTTTAGCAAACAGGGCTTACAAAGCGTCCACCTGGCGGCGTGGAGGTGGCGCTCGCCTACTGGTGGAAATTAGGTGGCTGCGACGGACCTGCTGGATGGCCGCGAGGCGCCCTATGCGGCTAGACTGCCCTTCACACGACGTGACTTGAACTGAAAGTGTCAAAGATAGAAGCGAACTAGATTCATATCTCTTTTTCTTGAAATAGGTACTTACTTACGTTGTTTAACTGAAAAATATTCAGAATATCAAATCGTGTCTCTAAAAAAACACAGCCATTCAGCAAAAAAAGCCTTTATATACCTATTTCGAATATTATTTTGATTTTCTTAGAAAATTGTGTCTCAATAATTCGTGAAAAATAAAGTTTATTGACAGTGAAAACTATTATGTCACCCCGAAGTGTGAACACACGAACCCCATATCTTGGCAACCCCTTGACAGATTTGGAGAACTTGCTCGCATCGCTTGCTCGTTTAATAAAGAAATAAAATAATCAAATGGGCGAATCCGCTAGCAAACAATGGCAATTTAAAACAGTAAATAAAATTTAGTATTCCACAATTCCACCAATCAATCGATTAAGCCACTAAGCCAGTTACGAAGAAGAAAAATGGGGAAAGTGAATATCATACGGCGAAAATAGAGGCGAGGAGTCAACAAACGAATTTCCAACATGTCAAAGTAAATCTCTGGCCGACAATACGGATGGCAATAAAATCCGCCGAGGCTCGAGTCTCCACTGCGATTGGTAAGCTCGCAGCCCTTACCACGGAAAATTGGTAAAGTATTCTGAAAAAAAACAGTGGAATTATTGAACTAAGTATAAGTAAATCTGTTTTTCCACAAGTTACTTAGAACGTAGCCTTGTCATATTTTTTACTGTTCAGGTATTGTGTTTCACGATTTAATAATGCTCGTTTTCATTCCCAATAATACGTGGATACTGAAAGTAGATACTGATACAAATGATTAACGAGAAAGTAATATTACATTATTTAATAAGTTTTATTGTGTTATTCTTATATGTAAATCATATAGCCCCGTCATTGAGGTCATGAAAAGTTCAAATTAATTTAGTACTTTTGTCTTTAAATTATATTGTTTTATAGCATATCTATAAACAATGGCGCTTTAATACTTGATAAATTTTTATGAGTATGTATAGGTAAATCCAAATAAATGAGAATCAAAATAATTTCACTAGTAGGGGCGCTACTAAAGCAAATAAAAAAGCCACCTTTCGCAGTTTTTGAGAGGAGCCTATAAAGCGGTGTAATTTAAGCGAGATAAGCGGGGGTTAGCGCTAACTCGCCGCTAAACTGGACACGGCCGATAACATCTGCCAATAAGGCGGCAAATGTCGGTAGACGAGAATTGCGGAGATACAGTTTTGTGGTAGGTTTTTTATTATGTGGCATGAATCAAGATTGATCTGTTTGATTAAGTACCGTATTTGTTAAAGGTTTATCATCTTTTATGTGCAGTGCAAAAAGTTTTATACATAAACTGGCCATAGAATAACATAGAGCCGATAAGGAGGTGAGAACTCGATTGATGCGGATGATGTAAGTAATGATTTATGGACTACCACACTTCAGTTAATAGATAGTTGACCTTTTTTTAACCACCTACAGCGCAGCCAAGAGGAGAGTTATGTGTTTCGCCGCTAGGTGTGTATGTATGATCATCTGTACTTTGTATTCTTTTATGATATCCATGATCCCTTAACAAATGAGCGGTACCGTTGGAACATCTTGGCTGTGTGCTAGTTATAAGCTATGTGACATCACAATAAATCTAATATAGCGCCCTCTATAAAGGAAGTAACTAAAAATAAAATAAATCGATCGAAGTGTTTAGTATCAAATTAAAGGGCTTAAAAAGCACACTTTAAAAATATAAAGATTATTAGCTGTCACCCCCTACTGTGCTTGCATTAGCTGGATCCGTACTTTTCAGTTAGAATTTTCTGTAGTCGGTTTTTTTAAATATATCTTGTTAAACTAAAAAATCATAAAAAACCTTAGTTTATAACTTTACTCTGAGCTTGCCAGAACACGTACTTAGCCATTCGTTTTTAACTTAAATAACAGAAAAATAAAATCTCGATCTTTACTGAATAAAGAGCCAATAGTGGATTTTTTATATTGAGCGAATTACTTATCTTCTTTTTAAGCAGGAGATACTTGAATAGGGATATGGACTGGGTAAAAAAATATTTTTCATCTGATCGTGACATCACGCAAAATTTTAATGAATCTAAAAAAAATGAACTTAATAGTATTTTTTGCAACAGTTGTATAAGAGGGTTCAAAATATGCGAGTGGCGCAGGTTACGATGCGAGCTTTAGCGAGCATCGTAGGGAGGCGCCATCGAGCATTTTTTGACGTACTTATACAACGTTGTATACAATACTTTTTCTACGACTATATTTACTAAATAAAATACAAAACCAAACAAAGAAAATATGAAAATGTTTGACTTACATGTTTGGTAAATCAGATTTAGAATATACAAGTACAAATTTATATGGTATCTATGGTAAACTTTTTTTCTAACTGACGTCTTTACAGTGACTATGTTAAAAAAAAAATTTCTTATGTTGGCAGTATGGTAAATCTATAGAAAAAAATGTTCTTGGTCTATGGCTAGCAGTATCGTTCTGATAACGACACATGTGCTATTATGAGGCATAGAGTATAGACTTTTTTCTGCAAGCATATTATCAATGTTCTTATATTAGTGTTCAGAACCATTTAAAAGACAGATAACAGTACAAGAGTAGAAAAAAGCTTTAAGTGCTCTGCAAGACGAATCTAATAAACCCAAACACAATGTGGTTGCGTTGTTTCATTACAGAGTTCCTATAGCCATCCTTCGGCTCCATCATCATATTAGATCCATGTCATCATTAATATTGCATTGTCACGCGATATATGTATGCATGTAATTTTAACTTACAAGATTTGATTACAGACAGACAGACAAGGGGACAGGTGAAACTAATTAAAAGCCTGTAAAAATACGTACACCACACTTTTTAATAATCTACCAAATGAATTATTTTTTTAATACTGATCAATATTTTAGCCTATAAAAGTCTTGTATTTAATAATTACTTTTACTCAATATTTTTTTAAACCTAACTTTTCTTATAATGTGGGTGTTATATAAAAAAAAAATATTTAGTAGTACAAAAATATTTATTGTTATTATTTTCGTAAAAAGGCTCTTAGTCCGTGAATATTTTAGTACCACAAAAAAGACACTTAAAACGTAAATCACTGCATGCCAAACTAAGTGGATTACACATTTTCCGATGCACAAAGAA
This sequence comes from Acrobasis consociella, assembly GCA_963555685.1. NCBI lineage: Eukaryota > Metazoa > Arthropoda > Insecta > Lepidoptera > Pyralidae > Acrobasis > Acrobasis consociella. The sequence continues at coordinate 7,312,083 of OY743106.1, forward strand.
AAACTCGTAGCGCGCGTCATTCATAAAATATTAGTGGCATAATTTTCAATTTCCCATACAAACACAGGTAAGATATGCGCGACTTTAACAATGTTTCCTGCGGGCTTTGTGCACTCAGCGAATTACGGAAAAGCGAAAATTTAAATACCGCCGACACTGTTTTACATGTAAGAGATGCACTTTGCATGTAACGTGGCGATTAAATGAGGCGACGTGTTTCAAGCGCCTGCCGCTAAAGAATTTTACTGAATTTCGGTCTCTGTAATTTTCTGCTAATGCTATGGATGATCATTCCTTTTTGTAGTGTATTTGAAGTATTTTCAAATGTACTATTTAGTTTAAAATTAATTTATCCTTTCCTTATGCTGGTCTTGGAGAAAAAGTTTAAAAATGTACCAGCCACTTCTCTTTTTGCGCACATCTTAAAATCAGATCAATGGGCGAACATTCGAGGTAATTTTTTCGCCCTTTAATATACTTACTATTAATATATTATTACTATATACTATTTTGATTCCTTGTTCCACCTCCTCGCCCTGCATAACGATAAAAGTGGCCTTTGAGCCTTGCGATCAAAGCTCTGTCTGCTTAGAGCCGTAATACTGCTCTGTCTGCCTGTATGAGAGACTGTGAATTGAATTCTCAGTACGAGATTTCAATTTTTTTGAGTCTCTTATCTGCAAGGCACGGATGAGGAACTGTGTGCAAAAGTCCGCGATTTGGTGCCACACACGATGTCATGATGACACCGCGAAGGCGTCATTAAAGGTAGCTTTAATGCCTCAGTACCTCCTTGATGTGAATATCTATCATGGTAATTGATCTTGTACAGCCGTGCCATTTTCATATCGACCCCTGGAACTGTTAGAGAGAATTTCAAAATTCGCCAGAAAAATCCCGAACCCCTATGTCTCATGGCTGCAGGCACACTTGCCACAAAGGCGAGGTGATAAGTGCAAACTCAATTAAAACAGCGAGGCACTAGCCGCCTCACATTACGAGCGTACCCTCTATTAGGACGGGGGTTCGTTTGGCGACGAACAACGAGTAAAACAACGTAACAGGGCGCGCTCAAAGGTTAAGCAGGTGCGATTATCTGAAAGTACCTATGGTACTCGTATTTTGCCTTGTCTATTTATATCTTGTTATAATAAAATAGGACAAAAACTTGTGGACATATATTCCCTATAAAAAAATCCTTTACAGTAAAGTTAGATTTTTAAAAGCCGTGTAGTTTCCGGCAGAGTAGAATAGGGCCACTCCAAGTCCTCCCGTGGATTTCATAGAAGGTGATTTAGGAAATACATACATGCAAAACAAAGCTTACAAACATCAATGTCTGACCCGTCTGACCAACGAGTAGAGTGTAGGCCTATTTCTCTGGCTGCTCTGGCCTAGTATGGTTTTGGTAGTACAGAGAGGGTCACGCTCCTGCAATAGAGACAAAAAGATCTGATGACGATAATGATGAAGTTTTTTCATGTTATATTTAATAAAATAATAGACTTTCTGGATTATATTGTTCACATTTATACACTTCGACTTTTTAAGCGATTTCATAATTAGTTCCACAATAAAAGCTGCATCTTGCTCTTTAATGAAGTACCTAAATCTCATATTTTACCCGTCAGCTTGACAAAAACACATCACCAGACTCAAGACAAATCCCTCGTATTATCTTGAAAAAGTCTTAAAGGACAAATCCTCACATTCTTACGCGTGTCACCACATCGTTACGGGGGCGTAAATGCGCGGCTGGCCAATGGCCGGCGACGTAGGGCGGACCCTGCTGATAAATGAGCTCTGATAAAGAACTCACTTTCGGATCAATCTGTACAAACATTGTAAGCCCCGAGAAATCTCTCTTTTATTCCACTTCGAACGTGGTGGAGATAAGGGCTGTATCTCAATTTGTTGCAATTTTTTCTCGACTAAATGTTTACTAATGTACGAGTAACTTAAAATACTTTATTAAGTACATGTTATGTTAATGTGCTAGAGCTATTCTAAATAATTATATTCTGTTACAGAAAAGAGTGGAAGAGAATAAATATAACGTTACCTATGTAGGTGCGAGAGCCACAAGAAAATGGCATCAAGGGAGAATGGCCTCTCGTTACCTTTGGAGTCCGTGTCAGGTCTACCACTGTCCTCTGGCAACAACAGTTACTATGTAGTTTAATTACTAAATAAACTTTTTTGGAGATATTTTATGTCTGGTAACCAAAAATATTTGAAATAACCGGCCAAGTGCGAGTCGGACTCGCGCACTAAAGGTTCCGTACCATTATCTATAAAAATCACGTTTGTTGTATGGGAGCCCCCCCTTAAATATTTATTTTATTTTGTTTTTAGTATTTGTTGTTATAGCGACAACAGAAATACATAATTTGTGAAAATTTCAACTGTCTAGCTATCGCGGTTCTTGAGACACAGCCTGGTGATAGACAGACGGACAGACGGACAGACGGACAGACAGCAAAGTCTTAGTAATAGGGTCCCGTTTTTACCCTTTGGGTTCGGAACCCTAAAAATAAACGATTTTAATCCAAAAGTAGATTTACTTATTTGCCAAATTCAAACCACCAGAACCCTTTTTTTTTTTTTTTTTTTTTTTTTTGACGCGGAGAAAATCCCTTCGGATACCTTACCGGTTACGGGACACCGGTAAGGTTATGTGGTGTTACCACTAAAAACTCCGCGGTGTCACCTCTCAGCCGCTATCGGCCGGGACCGTGTGCTTCTTCATGCTCCACAGCCCCGGCGCGGCCGGCCGCTACTTAAGCGGCCCCGGCTCGCCAACGGCCTCACGGCACCCTCTGCTGAATCAGAGGGGCCGAAGTAACCGCCGCCTTGGCCTCTTGGCCCAAGGACAGACGCGCTGACACGCACACGCGCCTGCCTTCCACTCCGGAGGGCTGTCCGTTGGACGATGGAATCCCGTTTCCACCGTCCAACCAGCCCTCATAATTTGGGGCCTGCGGAAGCAGGCCCTGCCCCAGTCCACCTGACGGCGACCGGGGCCCACACAGCCGGCCGCAGGGGATAGGGAGAGCGGCAACGTAACACCGACACTCCTCTTCCCCTGCGGCCCCACCGATGCCGTGCCAAGCGCCACGGCCGCGCTTGGTCGCGGAGGATAGGGCGAGCGGCAACGAAACACCGACACTCCTCTTCCCCCGCGACCCCTACCACGGCTGTGATGGTAGGGAGGTCGTCGTCACCCCCTTCCCTCACAGCCAGGCCATTCCCGCCAGGAATGGCCTCCGCCGGGCCCGGGGAGGCCTAAGCCTCAACCCGGGCAATGGGTTCCTCTTAGCTTCCCTGCGGCCGAGGCAACCGCAGGTACTGAGCCCCCCCATCGCGACAAGATGGGAACCACATCGGGGGGGAAAACCACCAGAACCCAGCCTAGCCTATTCCTTTCAAAACTCTTAAAATTAAAACCGAGCACGGAAACAGTAAAATTGTACGCAAAAGTCTCGGGAAGGATCGTTATTCGAACCACCTCGCGTCCCAATGGAGTAATTTATTTTCAAGTTGGCTCATTAATTAATTGGGCGTCTAGTAGGACGGCCGCGTGCTTTTTACGACGACAATAAAGTTATCTTGCGCACTCGCGGCGGGTGGCGTCATTATCTGAAACATCCGAAAGGAGCGGACTGACGGAAAGCATACTGCGTAATGTTACACTCGTTTGGAGCAACTATTTTAATTACAGCGAGACAGAAACTACAGCAGAATTTATTCTTAAAGAAGGTTAACTTCATAAAGGAACCAATCGTAAAATTCAAGCCAAATCTTTCAAACTATTCCGGCTATTTTTTCTCGATTTTACATGGTCATTGACCTAAGTGACCATTGACATGGATATTAACTATATTTGAAGCAGAAAATGTGGGAAAACGCACCCGGGCTTCGAAGCCGTGTACCTGAGGATTTAAACGTAAACTCTTGATAAAAAAGAAAAAAATATAGGTACACTTTATGGTAATATAACTGTTTTAAATAGATCTATCTACGAACAGAATGTGAAAGGAACCTTCGAACTCGAAGTAGGTAGGTACTTAGCGAAAAAAATGCACTTAGATTTACAGATGAATTCAATATAACTAAGTTTGGTTCAATTTACATCTGTTACACGATAGCGATATTAATTGTTTATTAAGGATATTTTGACATTACAATACTTACCTGTTTTCAGAGAATGGGGAAAGCTTGTACTTAATACAAACATTGTTGCAACAACAAAAAAAACAAGATTTGTGGTTGCAAAAGTAAAAGGACACAAATTAGTAACAATAGATTATTGGAACTTACTAGGTAGCAATCATTACCTATGTTATCATTATTTTCCTAAAAACATCTTGTATACTGACAGATATTTAAGCAAATATAAAGACAAAATTTTATAACAGCGAATGTTCGCAGTATGTGCACTCCTTGTAATGCGAATAAGAAGCAGTTAATTTAGTAGAACATGGTTATTAAAGTTATCATAATTTTCCTAATAAACTCCTTGTTTCGACGGTCAAAATCTAAGCAAATGCAAAGTGCACTGTGGTCAAACATGAAATTATTATAACAGTGAATGTTCACAGTATGTTCACTCTTTATAACATGAATAAGTATAAGTTAATTTATTGAAACACAATTATTAAAGTTATCATAGATTTCCTAAAAAACTCTTTGTCCCGTCGGACAAAAAGCACAAGCAAAGAGATCTGTGGATAAACACGACGATTATTATTACAGCAAATGTTCTCAGTATGTACACTCTTTGTAACACGAATAAGTAGGAAGCACTCAATTTATTGAAAGAGGTAATTAAAGTTATCATAATTTTTGTAATGAACACTTTGTTCCGACGGATAAAATTTCAGCAAACACAAAGTTCACTGTGGATAACTATGAAGATTATTATTACAGCGAATGTTCATAGTATGTGCGCTTCTTGTAACACGAATAAGTAGCAGTTAATTTAGTGGAACACGGTTATTAAAGCCGTAATGATGTTATTGTAATGTCCCTAATAAGCGCCATACTGCGACGGATGACTAATATAGAACGAACACCGAGATTAATTAATGTGTTTTCGTTATATTCATTTGAAAAGCAGTTAGTTATCTTTACTGCTATTTTTTGTTTTATGTTCAATAGAAATTTACATTAAACAAAAAATAGCTAACAATATAAAATATTGTCTACATACACAGACAAATGTGTTCAATAGATACTCGAAATCATCGAACCATAATGTAACCATCTATACCGAAATAAAAAAGAAATCTTCTGTTTTCTTGTATTCATTTTCATAATAATAACCCTCTCGTGTCTATCCAACTTATTTGGGAGGTGTATTTTATTAACGGCAGCAAAAACGTCTAAAATACGACTGCGTAGGCTTTGGTAGTAACTCAAAAATGCCTCCGTTTTACGACTACTTAATATCCAGTAATTTGCCACAATTAAACAGTTCCTATGCCAATTGGGTTTACGATCGAGCCACCATTTTGTAGGCTTTTCGACGCCGCAACAATTTTATGGTTTTATTTGACGAATTAATACGTCATATACCTAGTTATAGCTGAAAACTGGAGCATACTTACTAAATATACTAAAAAAAAGTAATGCAAAGAACGAACGATTTTTTCATTAAATTATTTTATTTCAGATATGATATGATGAAATGATTTATTGATAGACAAGCATAGGTATGATACCTGTTCTAAGGACATAATATGTGAAGTTATGAGTAGATAAAGTAGTTGTTAGGTATTTCTAACAACTACTTTATCTACTATATGCTATATACCTAGTAAAGTTATGAGTAGATAAAGTAGTTGTTAGGTATTTCTAACAACTACTTTATCTACTCATAACTTTACTATATAGTCTAATTTTTAATCCTTTATATCTTAGTGTATTTCTAAGATTTTGTATAAGCTGCAAGCTGCTGTAAGCACAATAGATATTAAAGGTACTAGACAACAAGTAACTGTTGTAAATATTGATTTAGAGTAGCTTCAGAATAACTCCAGCATCAGGGTGGACGATTTTGCTTTGTTTCGTGATTCCTTACTTTAAAAATAGGGCTAAAAGATATTTGCAGTGCAAAGATTTGCAGTCAAAATTGACACAGGCAATTGAAAAATCAGGAACTTTAACCACACATACCCTACGCCCTATGAATTATGCAAATAAAGCTTTGCCGCACCGCATTCCCGCGTTCCAGCATGAAGAACATCTCTCAAGACAAGTTGCCGGTTGCCGGTTCGCGGTACTTTTAATGGCGGTTGGCGGCATTGCGCGCGGAATGTAAATCACTTGCCGCAACTGTTGGCAACACCTATTCGCGTTATTTCAGACGCGCACTGCAATTTTATACACCCCTTATAATTCACCAGTTGAGAAAACAAGGTTTTGGGTGTGTAATTTTCTTGACAAATTTTCTGTACTTCTTAGGAACTTTAATGTCTGACTCTAGGGCCTTACCTTCTATTATAAAATCGGTTCTAATATAAAGTAGGGTACCACGGCCTTCCAAACCTTGTAAGCAATGCATGTCGCATTAAGTTAAAGCACAATTATTTTAATTCCTACCGCGGTAGATCTACATTTTGTAGAACGTTCTACAAGGAACGAGATGTGCGTAGCAAAAAATGGTTCAGCGTATGCGATGCGTAGTGGACTGTAATAGGTTAATGAATGAATTATGTAGGCCTGCTCACCTGATCAGAAACACGCACTGGAACTTTCATGCTGCAGCCTTACACTTTAGCGATGCGGGTGATGTGCGCGCCGATGTTGCGATCAGACTGAAATTCTTCTTTCTTCTTGACAAGCAGGCCATAGATGAGAATGAGATGAACGAAAGAGTATATGATGTAAAAAGGGCGATATGGCGTAAACATCCTCCCCGGCCTTGACAATGCGTAGCGTTTCAAGAAGTCAAGAAATCAAGAAGATAAATAAATGCGTGAAAGCGAAAAAGAGTAGGATTAAGTTGAGAATCAAAGCGTTGAGAGTAATAAATGAATTTACTGAGAAGGAAGTGGATAAAATTTTACCACTGACCGCTTAAGGAAACAATGATGAAAAGTCCTTAAATACGGAATATAAAATAGCAAAGCAGTAAAGCGAGATAACATCATGTTATTGATGTTGATGCGTTAAAATAGTTAAATATTATTTTAATAACTAGCCACTTTTGTCTTGTTTGCAAGATATGTAAATGTAACTTACATCTTTCTTAAAATAAGCTAATTTTAAAATAATTGTTTTCTAAAGCGTTAGACCATCGGAATAGTTAAATTCAAAAAAATTAAAGACAATATCATAAAACGCGTAAGTTATTTATTATATATTAAAGCGAGCGGAAATTTAATTTTGTTCAAGCGAGAACAACTCTGTTGTATCACATCACCCTAAAATCTTTCAGTTTGTCTATGTTACTCTTGAAGGGCAATGCATTGCACAGTGACAACCCATGCGTTTACGTGATAATATAGAAGAAGATTTTTCCTCTAATTCTTTGTCTTTGTGGCTAGAGAACCTTCCAGAAGGTACTTCCAAAAGCTCACAGAATAGAGGTAGATTTTTATTAAGCGATTCATCAGCATTTAACTTATTAAACTGTGTAAACAATGTATACGATGTATGGGAATGCGAAGAATTAGAGGGTTGAGACGCGTCTGGTATAATGGGAACTTCTCCCATAAAAACATAGCCAAAGACTGTTTCTATCGCTGGAGGTGCAGGTGGAACAATAATCCTACCACTCATTAATATATGCGGAAACAGCTGTGCTCCTAGAAGCAAATCGATGTCACCTGGCTTATGCCATACGGGATCGGCTAGCGGTACATGGACTAAATGCTGAATTATATTAGCGTCCACCTTATTACTTGGTAAGGAATCCGTAATTTTGTTCAACACAAATGCGGTTGTATCTAAGTAATAATTTAAGTTATTCTGAGCGTATAAACGTACTTCTACGTACCCTAGAACAGTTTGAGAAATACTTCCGATACCTTTTATGTAAGAGTTCGGTAAAGGAATAATCTTTAAATTCAAACGTTTACAAGAAGCAAGCGTTATTATATTATTTTGCGAAGCGTTATCAAGAAGACATCTGACAGTATGCATTTGTTTGTTTCCACCTTCCACCTTCACTTGCGCAGTTGACAATAAAATAGTCGTCTGGCATGTATTTCCATTTCGAGCGCACAGCGACATGGGAGCGCTAACAACTTCAACAGCGGGTGTTTCTTTAATAGTATCAGGTTGTTCATCAACGGCAATAAGCGATGCATTAGAAGGCAAGGAAGAAGGAGTGTCATGCATGTCATTAGTTTTTTGATTTTCAATAAAATGTAAAAGCGTATGGTGACGTTTGCCGCAAGTCTTACATGAATGACTCGATTTACATTTAGCGGTATTGTGCATTAAACTTAAGCAATTGATGCATCCGTTTTTATTTTTAACTAAATTTAAGCGATCTTCAGTAGACATATTTATAAATGCGTCACAAAAGTATAATTGAAAATGCGTTAAATCATTACACAAAGCACACCCAGTCTTCGGCCTGCTAGTTAGCAATGTTTGAGACTGAAGTATGATTGGACGGTTTAGGTTAGACTTATGAGCATGCTCACCCGAGCCCTGTGTGCTACTTAGGTCAGCGGAAGCGTTATTATTATGTACATTAAACATGCGCGAAACATTAGATGTGCGATCTAAAATTTTAACTTGCCCTTTTATAAATTCGGAAAACTCCTTATATGAAGGAATTTCTTTATCGCGGAAATGCATTTCAAAAGCTTGTGCGATATTTGGATCAAGCTTGCGTAAGGCGATCGTTAGAAACATAAAATCTTTCAAATCCGTAATTTGCAACTGTTCAAGCGCTGAAACTGCCGCAGAATAGGATTCTATGAAATTGTTTAGCGAAGCGGAGTTATTAAGAGCGGGTTTAATATTAAGTAAAAGCGATAAGTAGTGAGAGCCTAACGCACGCTTGTCCTGATATTTACTGACAAGGCTATTCCAAATGCTTTGGTTTTCAGCAGAAGGCACAATTCCAGCGGTTATTTTAAGGGCGGAACCCGTAAGTTGGCCCATTAAATAATGAATTCTGTGCCCATCAGTCAAATCTAGATTATCGTGAATACTAGCTTTAAAACATTCATAAAAAGACGGCCAAGATTCTATAGACCCATTAAACTGTTTTAAAACCATTGGTGGTAGTTTAATATTAGGGCCCAGTGTAACTTCACTCTTAGTATCCTTATGACCACTGTCTTTATTCTTAGAAGTTAAAAGAAGCGATCTGAATCTTTGAACACGAGCATAAATTTCTTCAAAGGAAGTAAGCGGTCCATAATTGGGCGTATATTCATTATTATTTTCTAAAAGAATTTCATTTATTTTATCTATATTAAAAATAAAATCTTTACGAATTGTAGGCAATGTTTCAGTATCAGCGAGAAACGATTCCGATGATCGCAAACCTTCTATACCAGATATGGTTTTCGATCTATCATGTAAATGTGTAATATGAGCAAAATACGCCTCATTTTTTGCGGTTAATAATTTAACTTTAGTTTCCATCTTTTTTTACAATTAATAGAAGCGGTTAAATAAAAGCAGAACAAAGAAAAGCGAAAGAAACTAAATTTAAAAACAAAGACAAAAGCGGTTTTATTATTTGTGAGAAAATAGCCTTATAATGTTTACATGTAAAACAGGCCTTATATATGACAGCGGTTTGAAACATATGATATGTTCAAATTTTCAAATTTCAAATACGAAACAAATGGAAAATTAAAATGTCAATTGGATGACTGACAGAGAAAATGACAATCAAATCAATCGATAAAAATTACAATAGGTATGCGAAAATGCGAAAATAGAAAATATGAAAATGCGAATGCGAAACTGGGATAAAATAGTGGGATATGCGGGATAGTATAGCGGATAATCCGGCCGATAGGAGCCAAGCACAGTGACTGCCACACTATTATTTTTTATTTCTGGTGCATTTAAAATAAAGAAAACAAAAGAATTGTAAACATTACTACGTTTATTTAAAACAATACCAACAGTGTATAATTTTTAAGTAAACATTACAATACATTTTTATTTAGCGAGATAAAGAGTGATCACAATTAATTTTAGGAGACGTATACAGGTACAAAGATTTCTCCGTAATAAAATATGTCTTATTTTTACAAAAATAAATTACAAAGTGTAAATATTATGTTTTACAAATAGTTAATATTTTTTATATTGGGTATACATAACTATTAAGTACTCGTATAGATTGTTATAATCTATGTATAAATGTATTCATCAAAATATATCATTACACTTATTATATACATTGTACAATATTCGACAAATACTAAAACAAGTGTTTTATATACATATACGGGTATATAATATTTATATAACATTTCTGCTGTGTAAAGGTAGAATAAACCTATATTTTGTGCCAAAGCGATCTCATTTTAAAATAGACAACTTAAAGGTGGTGCCTCCAAAGGCGATATTTAGTCACACAGCTAACAATCTGGGTTACTGCGTTGCCACAGATATTTTTTGTTAATTAGTACAGATTTTTTGCGAAAGAAAATGTACAGTGCGGGGTATTAAATTTTAGTGATGATAATTTGCTATTATACATAGTATGTATCTCTCTTTGGATAGAGCGCATTAAGTATGAAAGTTTAACGTTTGCGGATTAAAGGATGTGAAAGCGTCGAAGGTTGAAGCAGGATACTGGACTTTTGTATTGATGAGAAAATATTTTATATTCGATCTACTTACTAGATGAGATTTTTTATACAAAGTTATTTGCTAAGTTTGTAAAATTAAAAAACTCTCAACGACACCATCTAGAGATGAATGGTGGAACTACATATTCTGACCGATATTAAGTGGGATTGATATCCGTATAGCGTCATCTATTATTTGCTAGGTAAATTGAAAAACCTCGACTTTCTTCCGTTTAAAACTTATTGGGGGTTAACGCTAACCCCCAATAAGTTTTAATCGGGTGAAAACACAGCTAAGAACCACTGCAACGGAACTTGTTTTCACTTTAAAAAACCGCATCGAAATCGGTCCATCCGTTCGAGAGCCACATACACATACATACATTAGCGTCAAACTTATAAAACCCGTATTTTTTATCGGGAGTTAATAAACGTACCAGATCCTCATAATTAATTATAGCATAAAAAGCTATCAATAAATAATACCTACCAAATACCAATTGACTTCACTGCTCAAAACCCGTAAAGTTTTTTGAAACGTGGATAATTTTATGTATCTACCATCTATGACAGTAAATATGTGTACCTGCGTGTGTTGTTGCGAATATAAATTTTCTACATACAGGTTTGTATCTAAGTACTAAAAAAATGGAGACCTGATAGTTGCTCCAAAAGCTTTAAGTACCTACCATACAATACTGACGACTACGTAAAATGAAACGTGTACCTTGAATACGTATATATTACTTGTTGTTTATATGACTGGGGTCAAAAATAAATTATTCTGTACATAAAATAAAGCATCACAAAATTGTGTCTCTTTTCATTTATCATAATATCTATTTTTAATAAGATTTTAGACTTATTAATGCAGAATAACTCATAATAGGACTATTAACATTTGACTTTAAAAAAGCATGATGTCAAAAAAAAATGTCAATGTTAGAAAAAAATGTCTGATAGATTTGACTTGTTGTCATATAGCGGATAAAATAATTTTACATTAAAATTATTATATGAACGAATAATATTTCTGAAATCAAAATTAATTCTTTAGGTATATTTTGAAAAAAGCTAAGTTTAAGAAATAAATGAAACAATTAAGTGTAGATAGTGTAGATAGAGAAAATCACAAAGTTAATAATTTTATATATTAAATATTGAAATACCTACATAATACTTCATTCTTTAAAAAAGTCACTTCGCTTCTCGTGTATGTCTTTTCGTCAGTCATTTACTTAAACTAAAAGAACAGACAGTGTATTTAATGCGGTTTTCAGAAAAGATTGTACACTATCATATGTATAAGCCCGTGTGTAGACGGGGTGTGTTGCTAGTGTATTAAATACTGTATATTTTGTTTATGCCTAGAACGTAAATGTTAACAAATAAATTCTATTACTACAGATTCGAAACATTTTAAAAATATTTTAACACATTATTAATGTATATCTAAACGGGGCTTAGCACGAACCTTTTTTGTTTCGTCTAACGTTTTGCATAGGAGTTACATCCTTCGTCGTTGTAAACAGTGTCTGTCCACGAGGATGTAACTCCTATTCGAAATGTTAGACGAAATAAAAAGTTTCGTGCTAAGCCCCGTTTATATATATACATTATTAATATATGATTTTAATTTAAATATAAGTTTTAGGTATCTATACCTAGCCAATATAGAAATTTTATTAACTGATAAAATAATACTATAAATGACAACCATTTTCATGAGATATTCGTTTAGTAGGTTGTACGTAAAATTGAAGTAATATTTAATAAACGCCTTTCATGGCCGATCGTATATTATCACTAATTATTATCCTACCCATTTTGTACACACATTATATAATTCCACAGTCACGAGTACACTAAACAAATCGTACAATATTTACTTAGGCAATTATGCTTCCATAAAAATGTATAATATAGTTGGTCCCTTCCTTTGTTTCTTTTGACACATCAATTTAGCATCAATACAATACAATACTTATAAATTGTGACATTGATTTTTATCTATTCCTATAAAAGTATTCATAATATTCATCGATATAAGATTCGCTGGGCTCAAAGTTATCTCTAACTCTAACCAACCTTTGCCAAAATTAAGCCCAAAATTATTTTACAAGGCTTAGGCGCATACCTACATACACATAATTACATAGACAAAATGCTGTAAAAGAAGTAGCAAATTGTGAATTTATGTTTTTCGTTATTGCTGTTTTTTCCCATATTATACTTAATACATATATAGGTACAACGATTTCTACCCGGTTTGCTATGATTATATTCAAGGAGTAGCTACTTTTCGAAATCTATTAGAGCACAGTGAATCTTACGATATTTATCTAAAATGCCAATATGTATACACAATCCCATTCCATTTTCAGATTCTTACCTCTCACCTACTACACTGACCATTCAGTTCGATCTGAAACAAACATAATAATATGATGCACAAAGTGTAAAACACTAAACAGTCAAATTGCTATAACGTTTTATAAGGAGAGTCCAAGTGGCCGGATCTACTATTAGATAATATAATAAATGATTATAATAGTAAAAGTTATTTGAAACTTTAAATTACTTAATTAAATTTAAGGTTGACTCGACTTGTATAGAAAATAGTCGTTTAAACAACTATTCAAATGTGACCAATGCTAGGATTTCGAATAGATATGACATATTGTAAAGTGGCCGGTCTATTCGGCACTCCTGTATGAAATAAACATGATAATTCAGTCCCATACAAATCGTAAGAATAGCTGACTTTTGTATTAGAATGTCTTATTTTTAAGGACTGTAATAGATATTTCTACTTCAGTTTTGTACCTACGATTTGTATTAATTCGTATTCATATTATACAGGTGACTTTTTACTTCCGAGCCAATTTGTTTGAGCGAGTTCAGTCAATGATACTAATCTAATTTCTATCAAAACAATTAACGAATAACGAAAAAATGGCTTCTCTTACAAATCAGCGCTCAAATGTATTCTTTTTTATCGATTTAATAAACTTTTTTGTGGTTCAGTATGATGGACTGAACTTGCTCCAAAAATTAGGCCAGTGGGTAAAAAGTCACCCTGTATTTATATAGTAAAATGAACATCCTGAACAGTTATTAATCACGATCATCACCGTGTCTTTGTTTAATTACCCAAAGGACTTACCAAAGAGAAATTGTAATTTGTAAAATTTACCTTTTCTAATCTCGCTACGAGCAGAGGGGACGAGGGCGCTCGATGGCTGGCAGTCTCAGCCAGGGCTACGGCCCGTCGGACCTCCCCTGCATTCTCATGGGCCTTCTCCGGCAGCCACCTCCATACCACGGGCGTGAACAGCTCCGCGTCCAACTTCGTCGGGTCTCTCTCGTCTAGGAAGTAGCCGACGATGGCGCCGACTACCAACGTTGACACCAGGCCGAGTGGCGCAATCCAGTGGTACGACACTCTAAATAGAGGGAATACTGTTGTGGGATCCTGAAAAGGAGTTTAAACTTTTATAAAAAGGTTGAATTGGATCCTTTTTCAAATTGGTGTTTTGCATTGCATTGTCCAACATTGCCTCTCGGTTCCATAATTTTTCAAAACTAAAAACCGACTTCACTCGCAGCTATTCAACCGAATTTGATGAAATTTTAATGGGACCACCTGACAAGCCCTTTCAAACATTTTTTTTTTTAATCGTTTCAGGCGTCTTCGAGTAATCGGTAAACATACATAAAAAAAGATCGAGACGAACTAATAATCTCCTTCTTTTTGTCAGTCAGGTACTTTAATACCGCCTAGCCTAATAGCAAATAAAAAGCTCAAATCATCAATTCAAAGTCCATCAAAAACCGTGGAAAGTCACAATCAAAAAAAGTTTAAAGTTACTTCGTGTCAATAAATATGAAAGTTAACAAAAGGAAGAAAATAAAAAGCAAGGAACAGTTCACTTCGCTAGATTCGTTACATGGGTTCGATTCCCGGCGGGGGCAACGACTTTGTGTTGTTGTCCTAATTTGGTTAGAACATTGCAGGCTGATCACCTGATTGTCTGATAAGTAAGATGATCCGTGCTTTGGCGAGCACGTTAAGCCGTCCGCGTCGGTCCGTCACTAAGAAGAAGAAGACTTCGCTAGATAGAACATGATCTTCATCATCATCATCATCATATCAGCCACAGGCAGTCCACAGCTGGACATAGGCCTCCCCTAAGAATTTTCAAAACGACGGATCGGAATTTACCTGCATCCAGCGCCTTCCTGCAACATGATCTTAGAAATAGTAAAATACTTACGAATGTAGTAACATTAGATGACAATGTGACGTTCCCACCGCAGGAGTCAACAGGCCGTGGCGGGTGCGCCAGGCCCGCGGCCGCGGCGGCTTGCGAGCCCAGCGAGGTGGTGCCAGCGACCAGCGCGCCGGCGAGCCCGCCCGCGATGGCGCCGCGGGGGCCCACCCACCAGCACACCATGCCGAGGGTGAAGATCCCACAGGTGGAACTGGCGGCGATAGCTGATAGCGCCGTCGCAACACCTAGTTATCACATCACACTTATATTAAAAAGGCGAAAGTTTGTAAGTGTGTGCGTGTATTTTGTAACTTCTTCACGCGCAAACTGCAAGCCCAATTTTAATAATATTTGATATGCAGGAAGCTGACAACCTGGATTAACACATAGGCTAGTTTTTCCGCAGGTTGTTAGCCGCGGTGAACTGCGGGGCGCAGCTGGTTGAAAAATAAAGCTAAAGCAGTTCAACTCATTGCGTTCATTACCTACTATACTATGCACTACTGTGTGATTTTTAAGTAAAAAAATATTTATTTAGACTAGAAATAACTAAGATACGACCGTCAGTAACATACATTACAAAATTGTAAGTATACCTACTCGAATCCTAGTAACAATGACTTGTGACTATACTTATTTGAAGTTTTTGGGCACAGATGATATATTGGAACTATACCAAAAAGCAGAATTTAAAGGAATATGGCGACACCTGTTCCACGCTAACACTACAAGCAAGAAAAACCTGGAGATCACAGTGGAAGATTTTTTTCCAAAAAATTTGCTCGCTATTATTTGGGTTAGGATAACTACGCCCCTAGATGCCAGTGGATCGGCCTAGCAATCTAGCATTGATAGTTTGGGAAATGCTAATGAAGAACTATTATTTAAAGTTTAATATTAAGTACTTTAAGTATGTACTTACAACGTGTTCTTAAAACTCATTCATCACTAATTAATTTGCTAAAATAGAAGGTCAATGGCAAACAGGAAGCCATTTAAGTCACGCTGCCAGCTGACTTTCATAATCCTTTTACTCAATCTTATTTGACGCCATGGTGGATCGATCAGCAAATATTTTGACTACCGAAGCTAATTATGATGCTAACTACTAAAATGAAGTAATGCAAACGAAACCTGTTATAAATATGACATAACTGATTGTGATGGATACGGTACACATAATAATATTTTGCAACAATCTATCTTGTCTAGAAATAGAAAGTAATAAAAATGTACCTAAAGATTGACTCCTTGCAATGTCATCTAAAAATATGCTTCATGAAGACGATACGAAACACTGATACTGAACATTTTCAGAACAGGTTCAGGGTCATCTAAAAAAAATCCAAACTAAGTGAGTGGAGATTTGTTGCTACTATGAGACACTCGGGAAAGTTTTCTTACTACTAAGGAACCCAAGCCTTACAGCACTTTGATATGTATGAAACAAGGTTATTCTGTTTGAGGGTAAGTAAAGGTCTAACGCAACGATTTTGGAAGTAAGACCAAGATAAATGGCTTACATTGAAAGAAGCCTATTCCCAGCAGTAGGATCAGCCGTCGGTCCCGGTCACTGTCTTTGACATGGGTCGTTACCTAAAACCATGTCAGAGGCCTTTAAGGCGGTTTAAAAACTCTGACACTAGTGTTAGTCACTAACACACACGATAAGAAGAAGAAGCAGTAGGATGTGGAGGGCCGTCGCGATGATGAAAGGTCTTACCAAGAACACCTCCAAGCTTCGCGATGACGATGAGCATGAGAACAGATAGTATCGCCAGCGTGGCAGTGACGACCCGAGCGAGGATGCCCTCGTACAAAGGCTTCAGATGCACCTGCAGCCAACCGTGCATGATGTCCTCAACCACGACGAGAGCGCATGCGTTCAAAACAGCTGATAAGGAGCTGGAAATAATATATGTAGTTCCTAGATATGACATACTAAAAACCGCTATTCGTTTGTGTAAATCACTCCAATCACACTAATATTATAAAGGCGAAAGTTTGTGAGTGTGTGTTTGTTACTTCTTCATAAGCAAACGGCTGGACCAGTTTTGATAAATTTAGTGTGCAGGAAGATGACACTCTGAATGTTAACACGTAGGCTACTTGAAACGCGCGGGCGGCGTAGATAAGGACCTACTAAAAAATTTTGCTTCAAAAAATTAAAATGCAAAACCTAACGTTATTAACAGTATCACAGTAACAAAGTTGTTGGTATGTTTGTCATAAACGTAGTTGGTCTATGTTCCTATTATTTTATTCGTTTGTCGCTCCTCTGAGAAAAAGAAGTTATCGATAAGAAGCAGCTAACGTTGCCTATACAAAATTATTTAACTAACAATAGTAAAAAAAGATTTGCATTATGACTTTTTTGCATATTTCAACCACAAAGGGTGGTAGCACCTATTTTGCAATGCGTTATCATTTACAATAAGATATAGTTATCGTAACTTTCAGAGGCTGGACGTCATAAATTATCAAAGATCCGGGAGCCGAACACAGTGTGATAAGCTAGTACTAGTTGAGATTTGTCGGAATGCGTGCAAATAAAGGAAATTTTGAAACCTTGAATGATAAGCATTTTTCTATTATCTGACTCATATCTGAGAGTATTCAATTCAAAGTCCATGTACGATGGTACTTACATAAAAAAATCGCACAACGAAAGTGATTTAGTTAATTATGCTTTGATGAACTTACATATAGATACTTCAGTTACCTATTCGTAGGTTCGTACTTAATACACGTATTTGGCGACTTTCCATAATCCAGCATCAAACACCGCAGCTAAGAAGATTAAGCAGTTTATATCTTGTGACACATTGGCAACGAAATCTGGTAGAATGGTGATGGTCTGTCATCCAAAAAATCCGCAGATAGTCGCATCGCACCCAGCCGCACCGCACCCAGGTGACAAACGCACTTGCTTCACGAGCAGATGGCAATATCGCACCACAAAGAAGATAAGTACAGAATTTAATACATGTGTAAAGATCTACTCACCTGAGTCCAGCGCCAAATACTCCAGCTAGAAAGACTCCAGGCAGACCAGGAAGGTTCTTGACCTGCGACACATAGGTGACGAAGGCCGGTAGAAGCCTGTCATCCACCGCGGGCGCCGCCGCCTCGTCACAGCCGCCCTGCACCCAGGTGGCAAACGCGGCCAACCCGCTCCACGAGCAGAGCGTGATGGCCAGAATCGCCCCCGCGGAGAAGATAGCTAGAGCACTAGAATAAATTAATCTGTTAAGAAATAAATGATGTCCCAGAAAGGGGTTTGTTTATCGTGGGACCAAAATTGTGTAATGTCAGTTTTTTGTTCGTACACATAATACACACGCATTACTACTCATAGCCTAGACATTTTAGCAACTCTTGTCAAAATTTCGTCTTGTTAACCAGGTTTTTCCGACGGCTTTGATAATACCTCTATTCTCTACCAACTGCAATCTTCTATCTTGAAATAATAGAAGAAGACGTATACAAAAATTTCTGAAAAACAAATTGCGTACAATTTTCAAATAATAAATCCCTAAGTACATCTCATTTAACATTTGTCATTGGTATGAATATGATACTCACTAAATAGCTTTCCGCTTAGTCGGCAGCGAGATGTACCGCTGCACCATGGTCTGGTTGACGGAGTTGAAGCAGGTCCAGTACAGAAAGCCGCCGACCACGGCGCCCCAGCCTGTCTGCCGCTCGTAAGGTGATATATCCCAACTAATCGATGGACAAAATCCAATTTTAATTACCAAACTCCTGATTCTGCCCTTAATTAAATTTTTTTTTTTTCATTATTTAGACATCCAACAGGAAAATAAATATTTCCTAATACTGCGTATAAAATATTAGCTATTCGGCGGTGTGGTTTTCAGCAAAATAGAATAGGACCACTCCAAGTCTTCCCCTTGGATGTCGTAGAAGTTACGTAGTAACTTTTTAGTAATCTGTGGTAGAAGGCAACTTAGGAAATACGCTGAACAAAGCTTATAAAAATCATGAGATCGCTCCAACCTATCTGGCAGCGTGGAAAGTGTAAGCCAAATCCTCTGGCTGCTTTGACCAAATATGACTCTAGTAGTACGAGAGGGTCGTAAAAAGACCTGATGATAATGATGACTAAGTAAAAAAGTAACTCGTATTTTTGAAGTGAAAACTTCTTTAGCGGCGTTGTGCACTTTTTTTATAATGGGTAAAAAATGTTAAACTCGCGTCAGGACACGTGACCTGATCGAAAATTCGTAAGACGGCGCAGGGCGCTTGCGCGAATGTTCGTGTGTGTTTATGTTACAGCGTGCTACGCGCATCCATGGATGGTGACAGCTGATGGCTCGACCGTCTGTGTAGTGGCCATACTGCTGTGTATTTGAAAATGATTTTGTTGAAAATGAATTTGGTCATGCTTGTGACATTTGTGACAGACTGTGGTTCAGAAAAGATTTGAAATATTTTATACTGATAATTAAAGCAATTCGTGCAAAATTATTCCCTAACCATTCCAAAATATCAAAAATGCACAACGTTAATATTCAAGTTTTCACTTCTGCCGGCACTCCCAGAGTGCAACCCGTGGTTTTTTTTTTAAATTGCTTTACAAATATGACTACTAAGTAAAGTATATCAGACAATTGAAAAACAATCAAATTATACATGTTAATTGTTAGAGATACCTGGAGCGTCTTAAGAAAGACTATCATCTCCTGCGTTAAATGCCCAGGTAATTATCAAATTTGTAACTGCCTCGGACGTAGTTTTCGCAAATCTTCAAGTTTTACTTTACGCTAAAATACGATGTAGAAATATAAGCGTACTTGGAGAGATCAAACCGCCCATTCTCCTGGACGATGCTGACCACAGTGCCGACGCCCCCCACTGCGAGGGTGCCGGCCACAGCCACCAGCACTACTCCGAGGAACATGATGCCAGTCTGCACAGAGTCCGTCCACACCACGGCTCGGAGACCACCCTGATTGGAAGGTTAATATAAAAGTAATTATGTGTCTTGAATTTTAAATAAATCTAGTTTCTGAAAAATGTGGACAATGGAGTTCATCTCTCTTAAACAGGAAACAATTTCAGCGAATATCAAGAATATCCTCAAAAGTACATCATTTTATCTACATCGTGTTACTACAAATGTGCCCTCAGACCAAGAACAACAACTTCCTAAAATAACAACTTAAGTACTAAAAATGTAGTAAGTATATAAGTACGCACCAATGCAGTATAGACACCGCATATAACGACCATCACACATCCGACGGCGTAAACATTGAAACCAGTTACTGGAACAAAATAAATAAAAAATACAATAACTTAAGTACTTTATTTAAAATATGAGTTTATTTTTTTAAAGTTCAATAGGTATTATGAACACCTCAGGTAAAAACAATAAAAATAAAGGTATCTATTTATTATCATTGTTTTCACCTAAGGTTTATGTTTAGTATTCTACTAAATTTAAAAAATATATTGCTCTCTCTCTCTCTTCCGTCCGTGCGTGCCTTGACGCCTACACTGTGTCCGTGTTACTGCTTTATAATAAAATATATTAAACAGTGCTTTCGTTGTCAAAATTAGTGCAAAATAAACGTGGTGAACAATAAAGTGCGTTTCAGTAAAGTGGTCACCTCTACACATCCAATTTATAACAGTTTATTCAAATTAGTTGTCAAAGAACATATGTACTTACCACAAATAATTTTCATAGTACCTAACTTTGTGTTTATTGCTTTAATCTGGTTGTACGCAGTAAGACTTACATTGATTAAATGCTAAGGCTGGAACGTAGATCACCATAGGCAAGAATAAAACCTGAAACAATAGTAATATTTTAAAGTCACGTATTTTTAAAGAAGTATTTAGTATATACTTAATTAATTGTGTAAAAATTCTCAGCTAGACTAGTTGGTAATTGATCCATCTCCATCATGAAAATCTATTGTTTAGCCTTTATTTTAATTTTATTTAATGCAATCAATAAATAATTTCAAACTAAAGACTATTTATCTAGCTAAACAATTTACAATAACGTATGTCTGGCTGATAATGACTTTGGCTGATTTTGACAGGGTAGACACGTTACTAATCTTACCTAAAGTACGAAAACGGCTGCATATTAAGAAAAATACATTTTTCGCTAGTATCCGATATTATTTGAGGTTTGCAAGGATCGTAGTAAGTGGAAATCCATAGTCTCTGCCTACCCCCATGAGAAACAGGCGTGAAAATATGTATGTATGTATGTATCCGATATTATGTATAGGGTAGACAAATTCTATGTGTCTGTATTAAATGCACTACGGGGTAACACCATGTATACTTCGTATAAATATTTTATTTCTACTGTCCTATCTAGTTTGATCATAGATCCGCGTTAATTAACAGTACAAGTAGTTAATTATGTAGGAATGCTGAAAGGTCTTGCACTTCATAATAACTGTAAAGCTGTTTTTAATCGACCACAATAGACTACAGCTAATTTGATAGTGTGAGAAAATAAAGGTGTATACATAAGTACTACCTATTCAATTTTAATAAAGATTCAATGATTTATTTCACTGATAATATATTTTTTGTTTAGCTGTTTGCTTTTGTTACATTTTATCCTCATATATAACACAGCAGAGGATAAATAAAAGTACCCAACTATTTTTATGACACCTAACAGGAAAAACAATCACCCACGATTTTCTTCCCTTGACCTGCAAAGATAACAGCCGCCAAAAATTCTCCACTTCGATATAGCATTGACTTGCTCTTGCAATAAAACTTCCCCACCCTTTTTTACCCTTGATGACTTATATGCGGCTACTGACGACGCTGTTAGAGTAGCTCAATATTGCGCTGATAGAATAAACCATCGACACGCAAAAAAGAAAACTATATTCCCAGTCAGTATCTAGTTCTGTGTTGTACATCAGCCTCAGAAGTCAATTAACGCTTAACATATTCAAAGACATTGTAAGTGGTCATAGTCCGCGTTTACGCGACCTTGGCCACCAATCGTATCAGGAATATCACCATATTTCCTTCACATTGTAAACAAATCTAGTTAACCGACTTCCAAAAAAGGAGGAGGTTATCAATTTGTCGCGATCTTGATCAAAGAGCATATAATCAGTACTTTTTAACCTGGACCGAATTGGAAAATCCTTTTTTTTTGTTCGAAAGAGTATACTTCTAAAATGGTCACATAGAAATTTTATCAAAATCGGTTATGTAGTTTGGTGGTGAATCCGGTTTTTAGTTTTGAAGAATTATAATTCTTTTTGACTATTCATTTTTGACTTCAGCATTGTAGAATGTAGCAAAACTACGTAGGTATACTGACATAAATTGTAAAGAAAAATACTTAAACGAAACTTAAAAGAAAAGCCATAGATAATGATATCACAAAGCGAATAAAATAATTCTAAATATTCTAATAAACTAAAAATTTTAGAAGCAGATTTAGTTATCAACTTTTACTGAAGGACCAAGTATGGTCGGATACATGAAACCAAATACGAAAAAAATGTAGGCTGAAGAATTTAACTGATCTGTTTGAATAATAACAAATGGACTTTTATGTATGATCTTTAGAAAAGGATTTACTCAATCGTAGAGAAAAGCCGCATAACTATTTTTCATAAGTATTAGTTATTCGGTTGAAGCAAAATCCGATTCGACTAATCTTACAACATCACAAATACTTCACTGCGGTTTTCCACAGCAATCAATCAGTAGGCACGTCGTGCAACTATTGCGGACAATTGTTGACGGTACAAAGTCCGCGCGGCCGACGAACGACCGCCGTCATAAGAATTGCTGATTTCAACAACATATTTAGGTGCTCAGTACGTCAGTACCTATATGTTACGTTTCGATTACGTGTAAGAATAGGTTGTTTACAAAAATTATTATTTGTAGTACAAGTGCTAAACTATTTCTATATTTGTCACGCACACAGAGATATTTTGTTTTTTAGATCAGATCAGTTCCTGTTACTGCACTTGTTTCTGTTTAATAGGTTATACTAGATTTATTTATTTTTTATAATTAAAACTTATTGATCCATAATTAACGATTTTCTACAATAGGCGGACTTAACGCTTAGCTCTGGACATTTTATTATAAGATACCAGACTCCATCAAAAAAGCGACATTTAGTTAAGTCTTTTTTTTAAACTATTTGACTGGCTTAGTGTAAGAGTTTCTCAATTTCAAGACATTACTAGTAATACAAATTATTCATACGAAATAGTAATGTAATTTTATTATTTAAGTATAATAGCATGACATGATCCATTTCTTATTTTATTTGTTATATAGTCTGTTAGCTAATGCAAAAACTGTTTATACAGATTTGCATGCTATTGTTAATGGCTGATTAGGTGTTACTTTGTGATTAGTATTTAGACTTAAGTATGTACCCTTGTCAAATGCAAACAAAATATATTCTATCCTAAGCCTTACATGTCTAGTTTATTCTTAGGGGCTCGAAAAGGGACAAATAGGGTGTTGAATGGAAGAAAGTCTCAAATCGCAGAAATTAACCACCTAAGCCGAAAGCGAAGCGGAAAAATTGGCGACTGGAAGCTTCAATTATCAGCGCTCGAAATCTATACAATTTAACGACTTCTTCTGATCAGATAATTTCATTCCACATGCGTAACGAATATAAAATACCACTCACGCACGATCTAAAGAATCGTAACTTAAAACCTTATTCTTAAAAAAAATATATCCAACATATAAACAACTTCGACAAAAAAAAATATCATCTCCAATTTCACAGTTACCTCATAGAACCGGTTGTTATCAAATACATCCTAGTAGCATTTTTGCAATCATGACTTTCAATACATAACCACTATCTAATCAAACTCGTATCATTTATAAAGAATGCTGATAAAGATCTACTCTTAAATTACGTACTTACTACATCGTAATTTATTTTTCTATGGTTGTTTAACTTGTTTGATTATACTTGTCGCGTGAAAAATGACAGCAACATTCACAAGTATTACTAATTACTTTTACATGAAAATGAAAAAAATATTAAATAGAATAGATCTATCCAATAGTTTGACGACAGCTTAATGGTTAACATGCCTGTGCCCTACTTAGGAAGACCGGGTTCGATCCCCAGTCAGTTCAATATGGAAAATTATTTTTTCTGATTGGACTGGGTCTTGGATATTTATCTTTATATGTATTTGTTATAAAATATAGTATCGCTATGTTAGTATCCCATAACCATAACACAGGTCTCGAAATTACTTTGGGGCTAACTCAATTTGTGTCATTTGTCCCCAAATATTTATTTATTATTTGTTTACTAGTTAGGCACGCATTATTTTTATCTGGTGAACGTGTTTTCTTTTGCGCTTTTGTATCTAAACACAAATTTGTTTTATAATGAAATACTAGCTGCACCCCGCGGTATTACCCGCGCCTAAAGTAGCGAAAAAAGCAGCTTCCTGCATACCAAATGCTATCAAAATTGGTTCTGCCGTTTGTGCGTGAAAAAGTAACAAACATACACACACAAACACACTCACAAACTTTCACCTTTATAATATTAGTGAGATATCGTAAAATGTGTCTTGCGACGTGTAACAGTAAGTAGAGTCATGACCTGGCTCAATAATTTTCGGTACGAGAAAATGTCTTCCTATAAAAGAACACCAGAGATTTTTTTTAAATTATATACCTACCCACTTAAATAAGTACTTAAGTTATTACTCACCTCATCTAATAAGAAGAGAATTGACGCAACAGCTCGAACATGCCGGTTAAATCTTAATTCTAAGTACTGCAAAGAAAAAAACAAAATGTTAGTAATCTTAATACATATCTACTAATTTATTTTGGTAAGAACGTTGAGGTCACGACACTTCCACACATGGTCGTCTTTCCACTTTTGGTGGCCTTCGCGGATATACTGGAATGTAGTTCATATTTAGCAAAATAAATATAATACCCATCGCTTATAAAAATATTGTTAGCAGATATTGTCCTTACAACGTGTCATTCAATATGTTATAGAAAAAAGATTTGTTCAACGCCGCGGGCAACAGCTATTGTGATAAAAAATCTTGTCAGCAGAGTTCGTTTACTTAACAACTTTTTGTCTCATTCTTGCGGCGATCGGTAAGTACAAAGTAAGCACAGACAAAGTCATAATCAAACTAAGTATTGATAATATAGATAATATCAATTAATATTATAAAATTCAATGCATATTATTCAAAAACAGACAAACGCATTGTTCTGGGTACTTCTAAGCTACAAGTAGCTGTAATTTTCGTACTTTGAATGGAAAAAAATTTATTTGAAATTTTAAAGAAATGTACACAGGAGTAGACACTTTTTTATGTTTCTAATAACTACAATTTTATAAACAAAACACTTTTCTCTGTGAACTCGGTTTATCAGGAAAATATTAAAAACTACAACTCTTTATTGCGATGTTTTAAAGAACTGTAACAGTCGTCAATATTGACTCAATCTTGTCGGACTTTGGACTCACGGTAGCAGCCATTGCAGAATCTCGATTATCACATTTATCTCGCATGGAGATACGAGTGAAATTGCCTTTTCATTCCGTACAATCTGACCTACCAGCTGACCGTGAGTCGATAAAGCCTTTACAGGAACAAGGAAGCTACTTATTACAATAATAAATATCTTGAATGCAGTACCGGCGTTAGGGTAGGGCGCGGTTGGGCGACCGCCCAGGGGCGCCGGACTTTAAGGGGCGCCGTTAAGCGGCGCCCCTTTATATTCACATCTCTGTAAGCGAAAAAAAAAAACGATGTGTTGGCAACACTAGAATGGAACGCAGTGCTCAATCCGTTCGGTTGGAGCACTACATACATACAGTTCATTTTACTGGGAATCCCCGACCACAGAGAAACACATTATCTATCTCTTTTTAACATTTTAGTTCAAAAGAGTTGGCGTTATTTTTGATGGAGCGGAACACAGCTCATTCTTATTCATTCAATCGGTGCACGCACTTAAAAACAGTTATCGCAATTACATATTTTAAAACAAACAGACGCAGTAATCAGGCGGTCCACGCTAAGTTACGAAGTGCATGTTTTTTACTTTTTGTCGCCGACTACAGAGTGACATAGGTTTTATCCAAAAAGTTGAAATACAAATAGTGTTTAAGTAGGTATTTGCTTTATGACGGATTATTTCACTAATTAGGTAAGTACAATTTTATTTTAACTATCTTTACTTATTATACTAAAGAGGTAACATTTGTTTGTTTGTTTATGTTATGTTTGGAGTGGGGTAATCTATTTAAAGTAAATTATATATTATAAAATATCTCTGGAACTGACTATATAATGTTCATGAAATTTTAACACGGAGATAATAAATTAATGTCGAGGAGGTACGGTCAAGTGTAAAAGTGGATGAACACTGTTCATTCGTAAGCCTTTGTGTTAAAGGTGAAAAGTGTCCACCGACTTTTGCATCTGACTGTACATAGAAGTCATTTTTTCGGGAACGAGTGGATGATCGTGATTTTTTTCATAGAAATCTAAGCACTATCACGTAACACAAGCTTTTAAATATAACATTTCACAATTATTCCGCTGCCATGACAATATTACCTTACCTAGATTTTTCGATCGTAGTTCACGTGTATGCTAACGCTTTCCAGAATATAAAGCGTTTTTGGTCGTCCTCACTCAATAGCGTTATATTTAATTAATTTATAGAAATGATCGGACTTACGCAGATTTAATTTGTTGCAGATTTGATTAGTACAAAATGTCTGAACACGTTGATCCTTTCAAAAGAAAACCATCTGGGTCAAAATATAGAAAACGAAAAGCAGAAAAAGAGAAGGAATTTGAAAAAACAAAAAAGTTTATGAATATAGGCAAATATATCACAACAAAAAATCAAGACCTTAATGTGGCATCTACATCTGAAATACAAGCGAATGCATCGGTAGTGGAGTCTCTGTCTGACAAGTCAGATCAGTTAGCTGTTGAAGAGATTGTGGACGAAGTTTCCCGAAGTGAGGAGACAAGTTGTGTTACAATTACAGATGCTGCTCAGGATGACACTATTGGTGATGTACAACAAATACAAATTCTAGATGACGTTAGTTTTCTTGTTCCAAATATATCGGATCCAGCCACTTGGCCACTCACTCGAAATAGCAAAATTATTGATCATATAATAACTAATGGCCCAGTGCAAACTCACATTGATAATTATCCAAAGAATGATACAGGGCGACATTTCTCAAATTCTCATTTTACCAAAAAACTTGCAAACAATGAAATAATTCAGCGTCGTTGGTTAATATACTCAGTTTCTAAAAATCGAGTTTACTGTTTTTGTTGCCGGCTATTTGATAGCAGCTTAACGTCGAATTTAGCATCTGAAGGATATAACGACTGGAAACACTTATCAGAAATGTTAAAAGTTCATGAAAGTAGCACTTTTCATAAGAAGTTTTACCTCTCATGGATTGAGGCTGAACTAAGATTAAAAACGGGAAAAACAATAGATTGTCAAGAGCAACATTTGATTAGAAAGGAAACTACAAGGTGGAATAATATTTTGTCTAGATTAATGCATAATACACTGTATTTAGCTGAAAACAATATGGCGTTTAGAGGTACTTCCGACAAACTATATACGCCAAATAATGGAAAGTTCTTGGGTTTAGTACAACTACTAGCCAAATTTGATCCAGTTATTGAGGAGCACTTGCGAATAGCTGTAAAGGGTGATGTTTCTGACCACTACTGCGGAAAAGACATTCAAAATGAATTAATAGAGCTGATGGGTGAAAAAGTGAAGTCAGAAATCATATCACGTGCAAAGAAATCGAAATATTATTCTATTATAGCTGACTGTACTCCGGACATTAGTCATATAGAACAGCTTACACTGACAATACGATTTGTTGATTTATCATCAGATGTCGATAAAATATCAGTAAAAGAGCATTTCATAGAATTTATACCTGTTAATGAGTCGACTGGTGAAAGGCTGACTGAAGTTATTATTGATATTTTAAATAAATACGGACTGGAATTGAACGATTGTAGAGGTCAGGGCTATGACAACGGAGCAAACATAAAAGGAAAAAATATTGGAGTTCAAAGGAGAATTCTGGACATAAATCCTTTAGCTGTATATGTACCGTGTGGCTGTCATAGCTACAATCTCGTTCTATGCGATGCCGCTAAGTCATCTGTAAAATCTGTCACTTTGTTTGGAGTACTTCAGAGGTTGTTTACGTTGTTTTCAGCTTCTGTTCATCGATGGAAAATTCTGACCGATCACTTGGGATTGTACACTATAAAAAAACTCAGTGACACGCGTTGGGAAGCAAGAATAGGCAGTGTTAAAGCAGTCCGTTATCAAATTAGCGCCGTCCATGACGCTTTAATCACTTTGGCTATTGAAACTCAGCAAACTGATGTTCAAGTCTCTCATGAGGCTACTACTCTAGCCGAACAGCTAAAAGATTTCGGCTTCATAGTTTCATTGCTTGTCTGGTATGACATACTTTTTCAAATTAATGTCGTTAGTAAATCTCTACAATCAACAGACATGGATCTCGGTAAATGCACAGACATGTTGAAAAAATGCTGCAATTTCTTGGAAGAATATAGAAATACAGGCTTTAAAAGCGCCATTTTAACTGCGAAGGAATTGGCTGAAGAGTTAGAAATAGAACCTGTGTTTAGAGCGACAACAAGAATCCGACGTGTTAAGCGCCAAGCTGGTGAAACTGCCCAAGATGAGCCTATAACTTCTCCAGAAAAAAAATTTGAGGTTGAATTTTTCAACTGTCTTTTGGACACGACGTTAACTTCACTCAACGAAAGATTTGAACAGTTATGTGAGTACTCGGAATCTTGGTCTTTTTTGTACAATTTAAAACAGATTCCAGAAAAACACGACCTTATCAAACTCTGTAGTGATCTTCAATTGAAATTAAATGTAAATTCCAAATCAGATATAGATGGATGTATGTTGTGCGATGAACTCGTAAGTCTGAAATCGTTTTTGCCTGATCAGAAAGTGGTTACTCCTGTTTTTGTTTTAAATTTTATCAAAGACCGCAACTTACAAGAACTATATCCAAATGTTTGGATAGCATTACGAATATTATTAACTATTCCCGTAACGGTTGCTAGTGGAGAGAGGAGTTTTTCTAAGCTTAAGCTGATAAAAACCTATCTGCGATCGACAATATCTCAATCTAGATTGACAAACTTGGCAACTTTGTCAATCGAAAATGAAATTGCTGAAAACATTGACTTTGATAACTTAATAAAAGAGTTCGCCGATAGAAAGGCTAGAAAAGTAAAATTTTATTAGTTTTTTTAATAAATGTTTATTTCTTTTCATAAATGGTTATTTCATTATTATCCTTCGCCTTTTTTCGTATGGGTTTGAATTGCAGTTAGGGGGCGCCGTAGAAATCTCGCCCAGGGCGCTGGTAGTACTAAAACCGGCACTGCTTGAATGCTTGTGACGAGATATAATTTTAAAAAGATGTTATTTCTTAAACGAACATCTTGAGACTTTGTTCCAAATGTTAGGATAATGGTAGGAAATTTAACCCTTTGTAGCATCGTGTTGCATATATGCAACGTACTGGATTTTTTTTATTTTATTAATTATTTTTATTACTTTAAATCATCATTTCAGCCGCTCAGCGATGATTACTTTAAATATTTTTTAAATGTTTTAAATTCAGTTGTAATATCCTTTTGGTATTTAATAAAAGAAATTAACTGTTCAATAAATCTTTAATTTTTTTTCTTTTTTTGTCTATGCCAAGTCAACTTTCTTGCGACAACGAACCATAGAGCCAAAATCCATTTTTATTTAAAAAAAATATTTTATATACTTAATATTGTCAAATTGACACAAAATAAATTGCATAAAATAGGAAATTAAACATATTTTTATAATTCATATATAAAAATAACGACAATGAAAAATTATTTTATTTTATAAAGGGGGGCTTTTTTTCAAAAATTTTAAGCTTTTTAAAATTTTGGCCGTTAAACAAAGCAAAAAAATGTTTTTTTATTTTTTCCCGTGTTATTTGGATAATTATTGACCAATGATGTTAATTTTATGAAAATCGAAAAATTTGCGCTACAAAGGGTAACACCTATAACATAGTTAAAAATATTTTTTTAATTACAGTTCTACGTCCGCCCATAACGTACGTACGTGTACATTACCTGTATACCTTATACTAAAATATAAAATATCCCAGGCAGGAATCGAGGGCAGGGGTGAAACTTTTGTCATATAAAGCTATTTTTACTCTCGCCTGTGTGTGTGTGTGTGTGAGTGTGTTATATTGTGATAGCACGGAATCCATGCCATTCACGCCCCAAAGAGATCTAAAGATTTTTTGTTGCATACCTCATAAGACGATGATAGCTTAAGCAAGCAGAAGACTGGCAGGTAGACTACGGCGACCACCGCACAGCTGAGCACCACTCCCACCACCACTAGCCAGTACTGGGTGCCGAAGTTGTAGATCTCGGCTGGCGTGCCCAGAATGGTCACACCGGAGACATAACTGTTGGCAAAATTGAGAGGTTCCTTATATCGAGAAATGAGATAAATGTTTCTACCTAAAACATTTAAACTAGTAGTTCGCCGCGAACTTAGACCTCGCGATTTTTTTTCGCAATTCAGTTTCCTAAATAACCCCTAGATGGCGGTATCCAAAGTTAAAACGCGCTATGGTTTCGTTTGCTACATAATCGCGGACATTTTTATTAATATTTCAAAAACTACAGAACCGATTTTGATGCCCAACGAACTTGAAAATTCTATTGATGTTTACTACATGCTTACCAAGTTTCATCAAAATCAAACCATCGGTTCGGCTGCTATCGCGGTACAAACATACATACATACATACATACATATAATGTGTTTTCGCCCCAACTCGATTTAGAGACCTCACTCGCTTCGCTCGTTCGGTCAACAACTCGATTTAGAGACCTCACTCGCTTCGCTCGTTCGGTCAATAAAACTTGCTATTTCTACTATGTCTAATCTCGATGATGCAGGTACAAATTCGACGCGCCGCATTTTTTTATTTTAGTATTCTTTCTTAGCTTTTAGTACCGACAAACTGTTTAACTTTTACGAAAATAATCTAGATCATCCCGTTATTTTTGTGCTTGCTTAGGCCATATTGACATGGTGGCTAGAGTACCTTAAGTCTACTTTAATAGGCTTTAAGTACAATTGGCTATATTATAATCATTCTAAAGAATACATCGAACCGCGGGCTATACTAGATCACTATAGTATAATGGAATTAAAATAACAGTATGAGAAAAAAATTGGCATTTCCATACTAAAGTGTGCAGCCGCTCTGGCAATTTGTATAGGCATGTCGTTTTTTTTTATTTTGCTTTTTGACTGTTATTTTAATTTTATAGTGAGCCCTTAGTTTGATAATTTGATATATTATGGGTATGTCCCTTCCACGTTGTATAATTGGCCTTGCCCGTGTTCGTGAAAGTCTATATAGTTGCTTCGGCCAATTTAATAAAGCATTGTGAATCTTTAGTAAGAGTAAAAGAGCATAAAGTGAATCATTTCAACAGATTTTTAGGATTCCGTAGTAAGCAAGGAACCCTTATAGTTTCGCCATGTCTATCTGTCTGTCTGTCTGTCTGTCCGTCCGCGGTCCTACTCAAATACTATAAGTACTAGAAAGCTGTAATTTGGCATGAATATGTATATTAACCAAGGCGAAAAAGTCGTAAAAGAATATCTGGAAAAATGTTTTTTTACAAGTAAAGAGGGAGTAAATTTTTTTTCTTGACATACACATTGTGTGAGGTACCGTTTTTCGATTTAGGGTATCGTTTCTGAAATATTTGGGTTCAAAGTGCAAATGTTTGTTAGAGTCAAGTGTCCCCCCCCCCCTATTTGCTAAACGGTTATATATGGACACGTGAAAAAATTTACAGCAATAGTAAATATAATGTAGTTTAAAGGAAAACTATCAGAGCTAAGAAGGGTTTATAAATTCAAAAGTTATAGGCGATCGACTTATAAAATGTACTCGGAAAAGGAAAATTTCGTACAAATTCAATAGATAATTATTTTAGACGTTTTTAGTGGCATAAACTCAAAGTTACTATTTGCAACTACGGAACCCTACACTGCGCGTGACCTGACACGCATTTGGCCAATTATTTTTTTATATCGACAATCTACAAAATGGCCAATTGCTTAACTCATAGAGTTTACAGATTTATTTAGTAAACTACCTAAGAGACTTATGTTAAATATTTAATAGGTACAAGTAATTTAAAAAACTGAAGTAAACTTTTTTATGCTTATGATTTTAACTCTGTGCCTTACCTACTTACCTAGTGCTGCTACATAAATATAATAATCCATAGCCGAGTAAATTATAATAATATATTCTGTATCATTTACAATATTTACAAACCGTCTACTAAAGATAAAGGAGATATCATAATGTAAAGCCTGCAACAATTTATACCATGTTATGTCTTTTCGTTTTCATTGTGCATATCATCGAGGATTCTATCTTCACTGGAGTAGAAAGAAGTTACGCTTTTAATGTAACTTCAATATCCTAGACTATTACGTTGTTTCTGACATACCGCTCATTTTTGGCCAAAATACGCACTAATAAGAGCAAATAGCAAGAGTTACAATCCTGTCGTAGAGAATCCATTGTTTTATGCACATTGTCTGACAAAATTGAGATTGATAATTTTGTAATTTCAAAGATATTGCACATATGTAGCCATACAACTGGTTTTTACAGTCAAAATATGGACTTAAAAGAGATTATAGTTAACGAATTTATATCATTTTTAATTTAACCGACATCTGACATGTAATTTCAAAATAAAAGCTAGACTACGTTTGTACGAAAATTTCAATGGCAAGGGGACTCGTTAACTCACCTTGCTATTAAAGACAAGGCTACCGGAAATGTCGTCATCGTTTTGCCACCGAGCAGGTAGTCCTTTATGTCGACCACCCTTTTGCGGGTAGAACTGGTGTAGCTGTACCAGATGCCTCCTGCGCATGATGAAATGCAAAGCACGAAGAACACCGCAAAGTCTGTTACTCCGAAACCACCCTCTGTCATGGTGAACGACATCTTGGTAGCTTTAGGAACTGAAACAAAACAAACTACAATTTATTACAATGATTGTTTAAAATAATTAAATAAAATAAAAAAATTTGCAAACTATGAAAATGAAGCTACAAATTTCATAGCGTTATAAACAGAAAGACGAGTATAGATCAACAACTAAGTTAGTGTAACTGAAATGATAGCTCTATCGAAAGTTTTGTTTGTTATGTTACGAGCAATCATGTTAGACATGACTGTCTCCGTGGTTCAGTGGTCAAGGCGTTGTGATCCAGATGTCATGGGTTCAAATGCCACTGGAAAGCATGCTTTGAGAAATGTTGTTTCCAGTCTGGTTAGGATATTGCAGGCTTGAATCACCTGATTATCACCAAAACCACCTGAAATCACTAAAGGCATCTGACATAGCTTGACGTCTACCACACAGTGAAGACAGCCGGAACCAACGGTTTATACGCCTTCCAAAGCTCGGAGGATCGAGAGTCTGGAATTACATTGGTTTTATAAATTCCAGGCCTTTTTGTAAGATCATAGCAAGATTGAAACCTTGTTCAGTCAAATATCTTAAGACTACACATTTAATAAAAATAGCTTAGAACTAATACGTATCTTGTGCAAGAAATATTAACATTAGATTTAAATCACAAAACTAAAGATGAAGTCGAATTATATTGATTTTTTTAATTTTCCTGTCATAAAGTTACTAAGATTACAGTAACCTTCATTTCAAATGCTGTAAATGCTATAATTATGGACGCGTTCAGCAAACGTAAATGATGCAAGTACTTGCTTTTTAATGCCTTACAGTACTAACTTATTAGTAATCTGTGGTACAGGCTTGCCTATTACAGGCGTAGCTATAACATATTAATATCCTATGTCCTTCCCTGGGTCTCCAACTATATCCGCACAAATGTTATCTACATAGGTTGATTGAAGCATGAAGTGGTAACAAACCAATATACAAACTCACTTCCGCATTAACAATATTAGTTGGGAAGTTAGGGTTAGGATTCTCTATTAAAACATAAAAGTAAAAAAATATATTACAGTAAAGCTAACATGTGTGATATAATATACAGTAAATTAACATTAGTACTAAGTCTGTAACTGACTTTATTTGAAAGAACTTGCATCTCAGTGGATTAATATTTTGATGGTGGACCGGTAATTTTCCATGACAAAAAGCAGGGTGACATCATGTCCACTCGATATCTGCATCTAGGTACGTCTTCAAGTATAGTACGTACATACATATATAAGTACGTCATGAGTATTTCTAAATTATATACGCCTGGCATTATTGTGTTGGCCCCAATTCCCTTCAAAACGGTCTTTATATAGAATGCAGTCTGTCTTTTTATAAACTGCTAACGCACCTTCCAGTTTGCGAAAAAAACAGTAATTAAGTATATTCATTGTGTGACGAAAACTTAGTTTATTTTTGGCGTATCTAAAGACCGGGTCTGAAGATATGTAATAAAAATACCTTAGCACCTGTGTTACTAACTTTGAGATTTGGTGATAAAATTCAATGCCGTCGCTTTTAATTAGAAGCCCAGAAATCTCTAGTTTTTGGAAATCTTTGAGTGAGGCCTATGTCCAGCAGTGGACGTTATGCGGCTGAAATGTTGATGATGATGGTAATGAAATCTCTACTAAACTATGTAAAACAATACTAGTATCTCTTAAGACCTGTTATATTTTCGAAATATATGTATAGTACATATAGCCTCACCTTGTGTGATAATGTAATAGATGTAAGTAGTTTTTATCACAATGGACAATATTATTTTACTCGTACATCTATACGTAGCCCGTCGTAGATAGAATGACTTGTCGCAGAAAGCCCGAAATAGATTATTTATTTGCACTCTATCACTGTAACTCTACATTCCAAATCTATAAATAATGCTTGAATGACTCTACAATAAGGAGTGACGTTCTTTAATCTGAGATGGAGTGCAATTCTGACGAGATCACTGAAAATGAGGAAGTTTCCAACGACTCAAATCAGATACATTTTTCTAAACGTCAAAACAGACATTGGTATGAAATAACGACTAATATTGTCATAGTTTCTTGGAGTCAAATAGCGTTCTTAATATCAATTCTTCCGCAATAATAAATCTAAAATTACGTTGGAAATTGATATGATCATGATAACAAGTGACATTATTTTGCGACATTTTAGTCTATTACCATATAAAAAAATGCAATACCATCAGAAAGAGAACAAAATTAAAAGACGCTCTTACTTACACAAAAAAAATGAAATGGCGTTGGGCAGGACACCTGGCAAGGTATAAAGACGATCGTTAGACCACGCTTATCACGAGGTGGAAAGGCCCCATCGGCAAGAGAAAACAAGGCAGACCAAAAACTCGATGGATGGCTGGCAAGAAGTGGCAGAGGAAGGCACAGGAAAGAGGACAGTGGAGCAGTTTGAAAGAGGCCTATACCCAAGAGGGGTCCATATCTAGTGAAAACTAACCAACTAACACACTAACAAAATAATATTAAATAGTTAAGTTAAATAAGTTTAAAATAACAAAAATAAAAAACTAACATTGAAAAAAAATACACATATAAAAGACACAAATAGTGAAAGTGATATCTAAACAAAAAAAAAATTTTAAAAAAATCTAACAACTAGACTAACATCATTATATAAGGAAAAAAAATAGATATGGAACAAATAAAGGCTTTTATAATTATTATTATAGTTACCAATGAAGTACCTAATAATTTATTTTGACCCGGGAAACTGATGATGAAAACCATGACATGGAAATGAGACTATGATGACATGGAGCTGATCTAATGATGTAGCTGAAAGGTGGCCATCGGAACTCTGTAATGAAACGACGCAACCCCATCAAGTTTGGGCTTATTACATTTGTCATCATCATCATTTCAGCCGCATAACGTCCACTGCTGGACATAGGCCTCTCCCAAAGATTTCCAAAATGACCGATCAAGAGCGGCCTGCATCCAGCGCTTTCCAGCGACCCTGGTCAGGTCATCTGACCACCTTGTAGGTGGGTGCCCTACGCTTCGCTTGCCAGTACGCGGTCGCCATTCAAGAACCTTTTTGCCCCATCGGCCATCGGTTCGTCGCGCTATGTGTCCCGCCCACTGCCACTTCAACGTTTTTACATTTGTTTTGATACTTGATAAACGATTACATTTGTCTTGATAAGTAAATAGGCCGCACATCAAAAGATTTTTTTTAACCTCTTTAATTTTCAGTCTCATAAGCAACTTAAAATGTCAAAAGAATAAATAAGCAATATCACAGATTACTAATGACTGCATTGTCTCCTACTTCTTTTTTAACCTTCGTGAGTATCTTGTTTGTTAAATTATTTCTGACCACGATTTTTACTTGCCTGTTCTAGTCAATCTTCTTTATACGTACTTGCTATGTACTATTGGACACAAGCATTGATTGTAACGGAACTCTGTCTGGTTATAAATTAACGTACAAATATGTTTTTTTCCAAGAGGTTTTTGACTTGACAAATCAACGGTACGTGAGCAAGTAAGAAGAACAAAAACGATACGCAAAATAGTTTATAACAATAATATTACGATTTTCAAATATTTTTATTGTAGCCGATTTGCCTTATTATGCATAATGATAATTTTTCAAAACGAATAACCGACTTCACGCCTAAACTAGACAACCGATTTTAATAAACTTTATATGGGACAACCTTGCAAGTATACTTTTCCAAACAAAAAAAAAATTGCAAATCAGTCCAGGCGACTTGTAATAATCGTTAAACATACATTTAAAAAAAATAGTGACGAATAGATAACATCCTCCTTTTTTCGGAAGTCGGATAAAAGCTCTCAACAAAACAAAATAAACGAAGTCAAACACAGCTATCTTGCTCCATAGCATATTTATCAGCCCAAACTTACTTATGTAGCTTACTTATGTATGTTTGACGACCTCCGTGGCGTAGTGGTCAACATACTAGTCCGCCACCCAGAGGTCCCGGGTTCGATACCCGGTCAGGGCACGCTGGAAAATGGCCTTTTCAAATTGTCCTGGGTCTTGAATGTTTATCTATATATGTATTTGTTATAAAATATAGTATCTTTGAGTTAGTATCCCATAACACAAGTCTCGAACTTACTTTAGGGCTAGCTCAATCAGTGTAAATTTGTCCCTATATGTTTATTTATTTATTATTTATTTTATTTGTGCCCAATTTTTTTCGGAATCCAACGGATAAACTATCTACCACGGTTGTCCGTACGTCCTGTCCATAAATGGAAATAATTATAAAATAACTAGCTGTGTCCGTGGGCTTGCTCTCCGTAGGAATTTTGGGATAAAAACTATCCTATGTCCTTCCCTGGGTATCAAACTATATCCATATCAAATTTCATCTAAGTAGATTTAGTGGTTGAAGCGTGAAGTGGTAACAAATATACAAACTACAAATGCGAAAGTATCGCATTTATAATATTAGTAGGCTAGTAGGATTAGTAGGAAGTAGGATTAAGTAAGCAAATTCGGGACCGGTTCCAAATACCAGTAGGTTGTGGCATAATTTAAGCGTGTCATTCCGAATCAATCTGCGGCCAATAATTATTAATCAATTCTGTACGAACTCGAGTCTAATTGAACTTTAATTGGAACTGATAGGATTATGTTTTAACTTTAGGATCAGTGACATCTTTGTGAGAGCAGCTGGTACTAATTTTCCCTAATAGTTTTGCCTATTTACCTTCATTCATTCATTAATTTATAAAAATGACGCTGCTGTGAGAATTCTAGAAAGCAAAATATCAGACTTTAGAAGGGATGTATTTGGTAGAGTCATATAGTAGTAGAGTTACACCCAGATATTAAAGTATAGGCATGCATATAAGTTTCTATAGCGTTGGTTTCCTAAAAAGGAATATTTTTATTCGACCCAGAACAGAGACGAACTATGCGTTTGGGATTAGAGAAATCAGAGAATTTGTTTATATATGAATGGTTGACATATTATAAGATGCTGTTTTCAGCATCAGATTTAGTACAGAAGGAAATGTAGATCGATATATGTATATAAGGTTTTACGCTACTTATAACTTTCTAATCTCCAATATTAGAATATATAGTTAAAAGCTTTATTTGTTGTTTGTACTTTGCATTGTTTCAATTTCTCTCCATAACGGATTAACCAATGAAGATTACACCTACATTTTTCGTAGGGTTCCGTCGTAAAAAAGGTACCCTTATAGTTTCACCATGTCTGTCTGTCCGCAGTTCACGCACTTGACTGGTTATTATTAATAAAAAGGTTTGCGTTGTCATTCATACGACTATGGTTTACGGAGTCAACTTTTTAGGGAAAGCTGCGATTTCTTGTTTATTATGTAAAGAGGAATAAGAAAACCAAATCATACAAGCCGATCAAGGGAATGAGTGAATATCCGAGTTAAAAACCAGCAATATTTTGATTCATTATTCTCCTTCAATTACACTATCATCACGCTAAACGTTAGTCTTACGGCCCTGGATAAATTGTTAAGAATAACGACGTAATAGTAAATTGATGTAGATTAATAGTTGTTGATGGAATGGTTATCACCAATTGCAGGTTTCCCAAAACATACATTTGTCTATTTTCTAAATAATGGCATCTGTACGTTTATGCAAATAAAGTTGTTATTTCGAAAGAATATATAAATACTATCTAGACACTACACTGAAAGGGCCACTCCAAGTCCTCCCGTGAATGTCGTAGAAGGCGACTTAGAAAATACCGTCTGGCCAGTAAGAAGAGTGTAGGCCAAGTTCTATGGCTGCGCTGGCCAATTATGGCTCTGGTAGTACAGAGAGGGTCGTGCTCCTGCAGTGGAGACAAAGACCTGTTGATAATAATAATGATGATGATCTAGACACTAGTTATTTTTTCTTACCAGCAATTTTTATATTTAGAAGAACAGGACCTTACAATGTAAAAACAATAACGTAATAACGTGAAGATGATAAGGTGATTAGCCAATTATAAATAGACATGCTAAAACTAGCCAAGTCAAATAATAATAAAATAATATATACGGACATATTACACTGACTGAGCTAGTACACTAGCTAACCCCAAAGTAAGTTCGAGACTTGTGTTATGAGATACCTACCAACGATACAATATTATATGTAGATAAATAAATAAATATAAATATATGGGGACAAATTACACTGATTGAGCTAGCCCCAAAGTAAGTTCGAGACTTGTGTTATGGGATACTAACTCAGCGATACTATATTTTATAACAAATACATATATATATAAACATCCAAGACCCAGGACAATTTGAAAAAGGCTATTTTCCAACCCGACCGGAGATCGAACCCGGAACCTCTGGTGGCAAACTAGGATGGCAAACACTACACTATGGAGGTCGTCAAATGTTAAGATTCTTAAAAATAAATTTTAGGATTCTCTACAGAACTTAGCGGCCGTTTAGACCTGAATTCTTTTGTTGGATTTTGAACTTCGCTCTCATTTTCACATTTATGTTTTTGGTGAGATTTGTTAATGTACAATAGTAAATA
The DNA here is from genome assembly GCA_963555685.1 of Acrobasis consociella. Classification (NCBI taxonomy): domain Eukaryota; kingdom Metazoa; phylum Arthropoda; class Insecta; order Lepidoptera; family Pyralidae; genus Acrobasis; species Acrobasis consociella. Next base: position 7,351,869 of record OY743106.1, read on the forward strand.
ATAATAAATATTTTTAATAAACATATAGAGACAAATTACAACGATTGAGCTAGCTCCAAAGTAAGTTTGAGACTTGTGTTATGGGATCTAACTCAATGATACTATATTTTGTAACAAATGCATATAGAGATAAACACCCAAGAACCAGGACAATTTGAAAAAATGCAATTTTTTCAATTTGCCCTGACCGGGGATCGAACCCGGAACCTCTGGGTGGCGGGCTAGCGTGGTGACCACTACGCCACGCGGAGGTCGTCGATAATCACAAATCGTCAATAGAGTATAAACAAATAAATCACTTGAGCTTATTTCAATCAACAGAAAACGTGACGTTTTTTACATAAATATGCACATATTTGTAGAGGCTTATCGGCGATGGATTAATAACGAACAGATTGGGTAAATTACTTTTGGTAGTTAGGAAAATGTTACTCTCAGCTTCATCTTCATTACTAAACTACTTATTATAAAATCAAATACTATTGTTTAAGCAAATAAATATATTGTATTCAATAAATGGCCCTATAATTTACAATTTTTCAAATCTAAAATCGACTTCACCGCCAACTATACTACCAAATTTGTTAAAATGATGGTAACCTGGTTGTGTATAGTAATTTAAATAATAAGGTAAGCACCACCTGATAAGTACCCCTTTCAAACAAAAAAGAATTTTGCAAATCGGTCCAGGTGTCTTCGAATAATCGCGGAAATTACATAAAAAAAAGATCGCGAATTGATACCCTCCTCCTTTTTTTGGAAGTCGGTTAAAAATCTAAAATAGAAAATCTTTGAAAATCTTTAAGTTGTATTAAAAGTAATCTTATCGTAAATTATATTATTATTAACCCGCCTAGTTCTTTCCGAAAAGCTCTACCTACATATTAGTGAAAACCGCATTAAAATTGAAATGAAAAAAAAATTAAAATGAAAAATGTTTATTCAATCACTTACAAAGGTTACAATATGTGTCTGGAACCTCCATTTAAGTGTATAATACACTTGTGTTTGGACTTTCCGCTCTTCCATGACTGTTTAAATTGATGTTAGTAATTAAATAAAATTATACTAAATTAAAATTTTGACAAAATAAATTTTGATAAAAATTGCGCCAGAAGTTTTTTACTAAGTATATTGAGATACACACCAATACTAAGAGCTTCGCTAAGAGATACTTTTACGCGCCGAGTAACCATCATCAATATTACTGTGAGACGTAAGACCTTTGCTCGGCAGTGAGGCATTAGTAAATATAAAAGAAAGCATTGATTAATAATACGAAAACGAATGTACCTTAGCAGTAATTAGTATCAAAAATTTAATGCTTCTCGAGATTTCGATTCTATTCAAAACTTCCCAGGTAAATAGGTATCTACATACCTACATATTCAACCCCAAATAGGTAAATTCACGGGCAAGAGCGTTTTACTTATTTAAATAAGAAAACAATAGACAAAAAAATATTACGGGCATCTCAAGGAAGGAAGTTCTTACTACAACAATTGTAAGTAACAAGTATTTTTGTAAGTATAGTTGATAAGACTTGACTAATCAATGTGCTGGTAATGCGGGGATTTCCCTTGTACAAACATTCATAACCTACATGATGATGAATAACAGCTGAAATAGAACATCGCAAGCTCTATCTTAATCCTTTAAATAATTTCGATTATAAACTAAATACGATCAGAAGGTTAATCTGAAGTCAAAAATATAGGTAACACTCAAGTCATCGATCGTTTTTCACTTAGCAAATGATGAGGAATTACTTAATGATTCGTTGAAATCAATTCAACAACCGAGGTAACTTATTAAGTTAAAATTTTAAAAATAATAAACTTTTATGTAAATATCTGCATTCATTAATTAATTTTCGGCTCACATCAACCCACTGCTGGGCCTACCTTTTTTTGCGCCCTTTCCCACAGTCCTGTGCCATTCTTATTATCTGCTTAACCGTTAACCTTACAATAGCGCCTGACAAACGGGCCGATAGCTTCCCTATTATTTTATTTAAAAAATTGAGGTTACAATAAAAAAACCAATAGACCTCTACATCAGCAACACGTTAAAAGAAGCAGTACCCAAGCACGATAAGTCATACCGTGACTCAAGCAAAGCGATTGCAAAATCATAACAAACTTATTATTATTTACCTTTTTCACACAGACGTCTGCCAATTAACTTAAAGCGGAAGGTGTCTTCGAATTGCACGCATACTATGGTGCGTTGCCAATCATACAAGGGCACATACGAGTGCTCGTAGGGGCAACGTCATCGGCGCTGCTTGAACTGTACACATACCATATACTTTCACCACAAAAACTGCACTACTTATTGCTCTAGCAAAAAAGCGGGAACACACATTCTCTTAAAATTAACAAGTAACTTGTAATTCCCGCGAAATTTGTACACATGTCAATGTCATAACACCGCGACCGATCTCCGTAATATTAGAAAACAGTCCTTATTTACACTTATGAAAACACCTGCGATTTAATAATGTCTTTGTTATAATTTTATGGAGATTACACGACGGCCACCGACGAGATCGACCTACAAATAAAGCAGTTCTTAAGGAAATCATGTCACGAAAATGTTATATTAACATATTTTAAAGTGACGTGCACTTTGGCAGCTATCAGTCGCGAATAAACTTCACATCACAGATAGAAAAAAAGCACATGGGCTAAAAGTAAAAACTCACACGGTAGGCTGCTGTTTGCGCGACATCTAGCGCCGTTTTTCTAAACAAGTAATACAACTGTTTTATCAACTTTTCATCAAAAGAAAATAATGGAATGGAAAAATCTACCGGGGAAATTTTTCATTAAGATCGTATTAAGCTTAATAACGTCTATAGATTGTAAATTTAATATTAAAAGAGTCAATCTTTCATGGATAGAAATAAAAAAAAGATAACATATTGTAGTCAAAAAATATTAAAGTAGCAATATATATGTACTTTCAAAACTTTGTCTACAAAAATTGTTTTATTCGTAGCAGAGATATTCTGATTCGTAGTTATCATAGTCACAAGATGACAATTCATGTCATTAAACTACTGTCAACAACTGCAATTTGTTTACATGGGTATGGGTCTGCTTCGTAATATTTATATTTTAACAATTTTTACATTTAGCTATTGGTTGAATTAATCTAGTCATTTTTGAATAGTAATATGCCACCAAAAGACACTGCTAAAAAACCTCCTGCAGTTATCAATCGACCACCTATAAGTGAATCTAGTCTGTTTTACGTCCCAGACGATGCAGTAGAAGGTATATTTTAATATATTCTCTAATAGAAAAAAGTAATACGATCATAACACAATTTAACATAATTTTAACAACCATCATATATTTCCAAGGATACCAGGAACGCATAGAAACTGGAATAGAATGGACTCTTGTAGAGCAAGCAGCGCGTCATCATAAAATGTTATGCCTTCAAAATCAAATTGAAAAATGTCCATTTACTGTAGCCCTTCAAAACAAGCTGGAAAATAGTATTTTTTACATATTCTTAGATAAAAACTCAAAATTAACTATTGATGAACAATGGGAACTTCTATTACCAATATTAGTGTGGGATAATGAAAAGTTTTCTAATGAAGAAGGAAAGATATGTTTCCGTAGTGCGAACAATCTAACTGATGACATGGAGAAAATAATAAAGAAGGCTGTGAAAGTTGGCGATCAAAAGCAAATTATGAAAGAATTTTATATGGTACCAGTACTACGCGTTAATGACGCTCAAGTAAGTTCAGATAACGTTAAAATAACATGATACGTACTTAGTTAAAAACCAGTAAATGTGTTATTGCGAAAATGGTTTTGCAGATGACGGAACTGGACAGTGGATTAGCAAAATTTAAGAAGTTGGTCACTCTAAGTCTTTGCGGAAATTTTATCGAAGACATCAACGCCTCATACATTCCCCAGTCGTTAAAAACTCTTGAATGTAAAGGGAATCGAATTAAATCAGTGCAATCGTTTGCTCAATATTTACCTCATCAATTGTTATACTTGGGATTATCAAATAATTTATTGAACGATGGTTATATATTAAGATTTTTAATTTTGAAAATATTACATTCTAAAATTCTAATATGCAAACATATTTTATTAAAATTTTACTTTTTTCCAGAAAGTTTAGAGGGGCTATCGTGTTTACCATACAGCATTACAGTTTTAGATTTGTCAGATAACGACATCTACCGACTCGAGCCGTTACTTGATGTTCTGGCGAAACTGCCGAACCTCACCGCACTTTACCTTGCTGGAAACCCATGCGCGGTATGCTTTGCCCAATGTACGAGATGTATAGATCGCTCACTAGAGGGACAGATTTGGTGTAATCATGTTCTAATTCTTATGATTATACCTAGTAATGTTACTATTTCTCTAACTTTGTAGATGTCTGCTGCATATGCTCGTGCGACATTATCGAGATTGCCTCGTCTGAGATGGTTGGATTCTAGGGAAATACTAGTGACAGATAGACCAACAGAGATTTTTTCTCCCCACCCAGATGACTTGCGGGCCGCTTACTTCAATTTTACAATTTTCAGGATAATTTCTGCGCCACAACCTCCAAAACCAGAAAAGGTTAAGAGTTATCCTTTAAACCTAATAGTCCCAAAAAGTATGAATGGTAAAAAAAATATATCAAAGTAAGTAATACTTATATTTTAGGGAGCAGTCACGACGTTTCATGTAGAATTACAGTTACCTCTACTAGATTCAGAAAGAAGAGCCTTTCTCATGTTTCGGAGAAATGAATCACTTACAGAAATGTTGCCTCCGCCAGAAGATGAAGATTGGTTTACGATGACTATGCCTTCGACCACTGCGAAAAGCAAATCGGTCATGGGTAAGTAGCGCAGTATAATAAAATATTTTGCAATGACATACATGAGTTACTGAAATTGTAAAATTAATAAGACATTCTTGGCCATTCAGAAACTGAGCAAACATCTGAAGATTCAGATATTTATAACCGCTTAGAAGCAGTGAATTTAAGAGAGATTCGTCACTTCACGACGTTTGAGAGCAACAAAATTCAGTGGAATAAAATAATGAATTTCCAAGAGCCAGCTGTCAAAATATTTTGCCCTGATCTCGTCGCTTTGAGGAACACCTTTCGAAGCACCATCACCGTTAAATTAATTTATTCTGTGGTTAGTAATAAGGAAGTTTCCAACAAGTCAAACCAAATACTTTTATCGAAACATCATAAAAAACATTTTCTATGGGATTTGTTTGAAATAAAGACTAATAGAGTCATAGTTTCTCAGAGTCAAAAGCGGTTTTAATATCAGTTTTTCCGCTATAATAACTAAAATCACGTTAAAAATTGATATGATTAATGACAAGTAACATTATTTTGTGAAATTTTTATTCTGTTAACAGTATCAAATAATTTATTTTTGATTCAGGAAACTTTCTATTCTTGAAAGTCGACATCTCGATAGCCATTCCTCCCCTTTTTGTTTTCAGTCACTTTTATTTCCGGCTGTATCTTAATTATTTTTTTGTAGAAATCCGACAACTTGTCTGTCTATCTCTTCGTAGATTTCATAACATTTATTAAAAAATTACTCGTAAAGTGCTAAAAATTGTGATAATACATTAGATCATAAAGGGGCGTCATATTTTTCTTTGTGCTTCAAATTCGTATGAATAATGACAAACGATAATTCTAAATCTCGTTCAGCTTTCTGATCGATCGATCTTTGTTTGCAGTCAATCACAGTAAAAGCAGGGAAAGCGGACAAAAAAAGCCAGATGGCATTAAAACAACCAACAGAGCAGCGAGTGACCTTGGCCACAATTAAATGTCCGCTGAGAAGGCTCGACTGGAGCCAACCTTCACAACATTTCCATTGGGACGACTCTTTGGGCACCAACGACGCTATTCATTGGGGCGATGGAGATCTTTCTGTAACATGAATTTTCTTTGTTATATTGCAAAATACAAGTTCCTGTTATTCTCTTTCCGTTTAAAAATGTATAAGACAGATTTTATTGTCGCCATTTGGTCACTTTTATCTACCACCACTTACTTTCATTTGTGACGTCGGCAGTCTAAAATCATTAATGTATGTTAGATGTCTTGAGCAGCTTGAAAAATGTCACAGTGTTATGACGGAAATTATTTTGTTCCAAATAATCTATAATAATATCTCATGATAAGGGGTGAAATTATTTGGAACCATTGGAACCAGAAACGTATGAACGTTTCTGGTTTTAAATGACTTATATAATTTTAAAAAAATCCTGAATCATTAATTTATTTTAGTTGTCGTTTGAGCAACTTAAATAAAGGCAGTGTTAATTTTAGTGAAATTAATTCCAAGTTCCAATTAATTTCGCTTCCTATCTCATAAATTATTTCTTTTTACACAGATTATACAATACACCCAGACCCCAACTAAGGCTCCAAAGGGAAAAACAGATTCTGAGGCAGGATCGGCAAAACAAATGCTGCCCGAAAACTTGACTTGCCACTTTGGTTTTGGTATCGACACATTGCGTTACTAACTAGAAGCAAGAAAACTAAATATTACTTTTGTGTTATATAAATTTCATCCCTATATACACTCCTTTTCTACTTTTAGTATAATGCATTTGAATATTTTTACATTACGTTATTTTGATGTTACCAGTGAAAATTGTAAATGAAACTTTGAATTTTGGTACTGGTATATTAAGCGATATCTCGTTTACTGGCTGACTATAAAACTTTCCAGTGCTGATCTACCTGACTGTACGTTCATATTATAAAAATATATCACATACCTATATTATGAGTATAACTTCATATAGTTACGAATGTTTTAAATAAATGTGTCTAAACTTTATCCTGAGATTCCCAAATCACTGCTCTCTGGCGATAAACTTAGTCATGGAGCCTATTATCCTGTTAAGCGTGACCATACAGCTTGTAAGAGTCCTTATTTATAGACCCCTGTTTCGGATTAACAAATAGTCGTATCCGCAATTGAAGGATTGACCAATGGAAAGGTTAGCGTTAGGAAACTGTTCACAAGTGGATTGGTTTCGTGAATGGCGGGGGGTCCACATGAGAAGTGGAGCAACCAGCGGGAGTATCTCCTCTCTTGTCTTGGATATGCGGTCGGCATCGGAAATTTGTGGAGGTTCCCATACCTGTGCTATAGAAATGGGGGAGGTATGTTGCTGTGTTTGTACTTTATCGTAGTATTAATCATATTTGCCCATATAATTCTACCACAATGACCAAAGTCTTAACTTCGATTTTGAAATTGGTCCTTCATACAACGTAAATGTCAACAACTCAAATTATTTATGGCTATTAGTTGAATAGCAATTGTTATTTGTTCGTCAATGATAGTAATATACAAATGTATAGTTGGAATTTTTAAACTCCGACGATAAATTGGAGTTTTATAAGTTTTACGCTAATTTCTGTCTGTGACATCGTAGCGCACGAACGGATAGACCGATTTCAATCTTGTTTTTTCACGTGAAAGCAAGTTCCTTTGCGGTGCTTCTAAGCTATGTTTGATGGAAATTGGTTCAGGCGTTTAAAAGTTATTAGGGGTTTAGTCTTGAAATTGGGAGTTTTTTGTTTTGCCTGGCAAATAAGTTCCGCTTCTCATCACTAGATGGTGTCTTAAGGTTAACATAATATAAAAGTAAAACGCGCTATGATGTTTTTTTCATACTTAATAATTTTCGGCTACTACCTAATATTGAAAATTAGAAATGGAAATCTGTTAAGCGGTTCTTAATTAAATCATTAGTATGGAGAACCAAGAGGGAGGCCTTTGCCCAACAATGGGATCTAGCAGGCTTTAAATAATAATAAATAATATGGGGAGTGAACACTTGAAAGTCGAAGTATTTTTAATTTGTCTGGCAAATAAACAAACTTGTTGCTTCAATGTATGTAATGTTACAGGCAAGTTACTTGCACTATGTAAATGGGCCTCTGTCAAATAATTTACGAAATTTATATAAAAATAAAAATCTTTGATTTCAGGTGCTTTTCTTATACCATATTTCCTGACTATGGTAATATGTGGAATCCCACTAGTGTATCTGGAGACGACTTTGGGGCAGTTCGCCAGTGCGGGATGTATCTCCGTCTTCAACATAAACCCCTTGTTCAAAGGTACGTTCTTCGTTATTTTATGAATTAGGCACAGAAATAGAGAATATGCACTTTTTTTATTTGCTTGATAAATTTCTTATTTAAAGTAAAACGTACAAAGTAAAAAAAAAATATAAAAGAATTTGTAAAATATTTTATCAGCAACGAACTTGACACTTTAAAGTTTCAATTAGAAAGAAAGGTCCGATATGGACTAGTGACGTCAACGTCCATGTCATATATATACATTGGCGATAAAAAATTGCGTTTTTGCGAGTGAGATAGGCATATTTTCGTAAAATCGTTATACCAAACTCGTTCGTTTTTCAACCAAATTTTAATATTTTTTTTATACTGTTAGTACTTTATACTTTTGAATATTCATGGATAAACTGGTTAGTTAACACTTTTTTTCATGCATATTCCCTAATAACATGAAAAGCCGACTTTCAAGAGTTCACCCCAATAACATTTGAATGGCTTAAGGCCATACCCAAATTTTCCGGGGTCCAGTGGCGCCGCCATTTAAAATAAATCATTTAAAAGGAAACGGAGATATCATTCAAAATTGTGTCTTGGTCAAGCCCTAGATAACCCTTAAAACTATTTTATGAACTACTGTTCATAATTTAAAGTGCGAACGTGAAGCTTTTCTACGCACATTAGCTAAAAGTGGCCGTTTTTCGCAAATGTGCGTAGAAAAGCTTCACGTTCTCACTTTAAACTACAAAAAGTAGTTTAAAAAATACTTTGAATGGGTATCTAGAACTTGACCAAGACACAATTTTAAATGATATCTCCGTTTCCTTTTAAATGATTTATTTTAAATGGCGGCGCCACTGGACCCCGGAAAATTTGGGTATGGCCTTAACTGATTTTCATTAAAAGATATCGTAATCTTTCAACAAATTTTACTCTTTAATTTGATAAAAAACCGCATCAAAATCGGTCCATTCGTTTTATGGCTGCGATGACACATACAAATACAGACAGACACCAGACATGTCAAACTTATAACACCCCTCTTTTTCGTCGGGGGTTAAAAGTACATAGGTGCATCTGTTTATTGGCAATTAGCTAAAACTGATAGATACGTAGTATTTGTAGTCCGTACCATAGAATAATATTCTATTTAGAAATTAAATTAATTACAATATAACTGCCTCCGTGGTGTAGTGGTTAGAGCGTTCGGCTCATACCCGGAGGTCGCGGGTTCGATTCCCGGCGGGGGCAACCACTTTGTGTTGTTGTCCTAGTTTGGTTAGGACATTGCAGGCTGATCACCTGATTTTCTGATAAGTAAGATGATCCGTGCTTCGGAGGGCACTTTAAGCCGTCGGTCCCGGTCATTGTCTTTGACATTGGTCGTTACCTAAAACCATGTTAGGTGCCTTTTTAAGGCGGTTTAAAAACTCTGACACTAGTGTTAGTCACTAACACACACGATAAGAAGAAGAAGAATTACAGTAAATATATTTTATACATCCTACATGCTTTGTCTGCCCGTTAGGAAAGAAAACGCGATGCTATGCAAGATATTCAATTTATTATAACAGTCTATTGCAACATTTGCAACCGATCACAGAAATATCCTAGAATTTGGTAAACAATAATTTTTTACTCTACGCAATAGGCATATAATGTCCCAGGCGTTTATTTGATGGATTGTGAATATGACTCTATATATCTTCTTTACATAATACAAGCTTATTCGTAGCAGACCATTCTAGTACTGACTGAACAGATGGTTTGCAATAACGCTGCAAATAGAGTCGTTATTATTGTATTAGACTCGCTTTCCAATAGCGATTTGATCATTTGATATTTCACTTCTAATATAAGTTGTTTTACTCTAATAATTTAAAACATTTATTTCTTTTTTACACTCATATTATTAGCGTTCAACTTAAAAACCTATTTGAAGCTACATCAATGAAAATTGTTCTATAAATAGTTAAGTTTCGACACTCAATGTCTGCATAATGTATAAATTTGTTAGTTATTAAGATATTTTCTACAATGACTGTTTGTGTCACAATAAAGAGAAAAAAGTGCCTTAACTTTTTTGAGCTTCTCCATAATTAAAAAAATGAATTTAAAAAAAAAGTCGTTCAAAAGACAATACCGATAGTAAAAAGAAAATTAAATAATTTGCCAAGTGCGTTTCGGGCCACGCGCAGTGTAGGGTTCCGTAGTTGTAAATGCCAACTTTGAGTTCATACCACTAAAAAGTCTAAGTATCTATTAAATTTGTATGAAATTTTTCTTTTCGAGTACATTTTATAAGTTGATCGCCTATTACTTTTTAATTTGTTAACCCTACTTAGCTCTGATAGTTTTCCTATGAACTACATTATGTATAATAAAGCTGTGATTTTTTTCACGTGTGATATAACCGTTTAGCAGATAGATGGGTGGGACACGTGACTTTAACAAAAAAATTCACTTTAAACCTAAATATTTCAGACACGGATCCCTAAATCGTAAAATAATGTTCCCAAGCTCACAATATTTTTGAAAGACCAATTCAACGATACCCCACACAATGTGTTTGTAGAGAAAAAAAATATTGACTTCCTCTTTACATGTATGGCAACTACCCTAAAAAAAAAATTGTTTCCAGATTTTATTTTACGACTTTTTTTCCATGATTAATATACATATCCATGCCAAATTACAGCTTTCTAGTACTTGTAGTTTCTGAGTAGGACCGCGGACAGACAGACATGGCGAAACTATAAGGGTTCCTTGTTTACTACGGAACCCTAAAAAGGGCATTTGCCCCTTTAATTAATTTTTTTATACATTTTTTTTTATTTTTGATAAAGGGGCAAATGCCCCTTTAATTCATTTTCTTTTTACTATCAGCATAATCTTTTTTTTTTTTTTTTTTTTTTTTTCTTTATTTATTGAAAGGGGTTTTGTCACACAGTGACTATGTCACCCCCGTAAGGTATACAAAAAAAAAATCTAACAATCAACTATTAAACATTATAAATACAATTCATTCACAACACGGCTGAATATAGTTGTGACAGCCTTCTGGCTTCCTCAGATAGTGGAGAAGCCAGAATGCTGTTACACATTCCCACGTCCCCACCTAGCTGCATGTCGCGACGGAGCGCCTCGTTCCGGACACACTCCATCAACACATGCTGTACATCTTCTACTGTTTCGCACTCTGGGCAGTTTGGTGAATCAGCCCGACCGATCATATATTTATATTTGTTTGATAGAATGTGTCCGGCACGAAGTCGCATCAGTGCAACTGCTACTACTCTGCCACCACGATGGTCATCGAACCATGGGTATCGGGGAGGTTGACATTGCATTGTTTTATACCAAATTCCTGCGTGTCGTGATCGCTCGTCGAAGTATTCATTCCACAATATTTTGCAGTCAACTCTAGCTTCTTTCAGAGCCTCGCTAGGGAGTGGTAAAACCTCATGTACAATTCCATCACTTACGGCTTCTTTCGCGGCTAGGTCAGCCTCCTCGTTACCCATAATACCAATATGAGAAGGAATCCACTGTATGACAACGTCTTTGTTCAGGGATCGGAGCTTACTGATGGAGTCAAGGATATTGTAGGCTATCGGATATCCTCGACTATTCGAGGGAATTCGAGCCAAATGTAATAAAGCGCTTTTAGAGTCTGAAACTATTACTATCCGGTTATGGTCAAGCGACATTGCATATTGTAGCGCCTCGGATATCGCAATTAGTTCACAATGCATTATGGAGATATTACCTTTGATATTAAATTTTACTGATATCCCCAATTGGGGGTCTACAAAGGCAGCCCCACATCCTGCTTCGTCCTTAGACCCATCAGTGTAAAGTTTATGAAATGCATGATAATATCTGTTTAGGTGTACACTGCAGTTATTTCGGAGTTCTGTTAAACTAGCGTGTCTCTTTGCCAATTCAACACCATCGACTGTTACAACAATAGCATTTGATATATTATAATAAGTAACCCAGTTATTGAGGCTATACATAGGAACATTTTCAGTTGATTGTAATGGGTTTTTACTGTATTTTCTATGAATGTCTATTAGAAGAGGCAATTTTTTACGACACCAGTAACTTTGATTAGCTATATGCCTACTTGATTCATCTAGTTCTTCTATAGCACATATGGTTGTATTTGTATTAACAGCTTTTGATTTAAACCAAAACTTAGCGGCAAGGTATCGTCTTCGAACAAATAAAGGAGGGAGACACAGCTCACTCTCCATGACATGTAGTGGCGTGCTATTTAAGAAGCCGCCAATTACTCTCATTGCCTGATTCTGTACTTTATCCAGCTTAACTAAATGGGTTTTTGCACTATTGTCGTACAAAAAACTGCCGTAATCCAATCTGCTTCGAATAATAGCAATATAAAGTCGTCTAAGATGCTTTGGATGTACTCCCCATTTTACTCCAGCCAATACTTTAAAGACATTTAGAAACTTGCAAGTTTTTTGACAAGTTTCATTTATATGTTTTCCCCACCTTAAATTTCTATCAAGCCACATTCCTAAATATTTAACGCTGTTAACTCTTTCGATCCTTTTATTATTAACTTTTAAAACTACATTATCCAAATTTTTCTTAATACCTCTAGAGAACACACATACTTTAGTTTTTCTGTGGGAAATATTCAAACCTAAACATTCAATCATATCATTTAATACATCCAAAGCATCCTGGACAATATTAACCGCTTCTAAAAGATCTTCATGGCTGGCATAAAGTACAAAATCATCGGCATATTGAGATACAATTGATGGTAAATTTTTGCAAACATCCATCGTAGCTACATTAAATAACAACGGAGACAACGGGTCCCCTTGTGCTATCCCAATTCCCGTAGTGCGAGTTATATTTTTATTATTACTCAGTTCAATAGAGACAGTACGGGAATGCAAAAATTCCCAGAGATAGTTACATATTGAAGACCCCACTCCAATGTCATCTAGAATGTTTAAAAGACTAGATATATCGATATTATTATAAGCACTGTTAATATCAATAAAACAGCCTACCGTAGTAAGTCCTTTGCTGAAGCCACTGCGTATTCGAGATACTAGCCTCGATAAGTTGTCCATGCACGACCGAGATCTTCTGAAACCTATGGTTTCATCTGATAATAAACCATTTTTCTCAAAGTACCACTCCAATCTTCTGGTAATAATTGTGTGAAATATCTTGCATGGACAGCACATCAGAGCTATTGGTCTCATGCCCGACGTTGGGCCACCACCAGCACCCTGTTTTGGGATAGGGATAATTTTAATCTCTTTCCATTGTTTCGGAACGAAACCTGATGATAAAAATCTATTATATAATAATACTAAAATATTCTTGGCTGCATCTGGTAAGTATTTAATCATCGAGTAAGAAATGTTATCCAGACCTGGAGCTGTATCTGACTGTTTTATGTTATTTGTAAGTTCTTGGATTGTAATCGGGGCTGATAAATGCAAATTCTCTCTATGAAAACTTGGGGCAGGTGGCAGCACAAAGTCAGGTGCCAAGTCACACAGCAAAGATTTTGCTGATTCTGGAGTAATACTGCTTTTTTGAGTTCTGAGTCCTTTAAGCCATTTCATTTTGTTCCACATTTCACCACAAGATACCACACTGTCTATACCGTCAGTAATCTTACGGTATAATCTTACACCAGTAGGTGTAAGATTTTTCGAGCTACCTAAAAGCATCCGACGTATCTCAGTGACTGCTACCTAATTACATGTTTGTTCCGCTTTTATACTGAACTGATAGGAATTAAATTTAACACTTAAATATACCCCGTAAACACTTGTAATAAATCAAACCACAGGCTATACTAGATCATTATAGTATAATAAAAATAATAAAAGATAAGTCAAAAAACAAAGAAAATTCAACATTTACATACAAATTTCCCATAGGCGGCTGCAAACCTTTTTTATTTTAATTTCATAATACAATTGTGATCTGTGGTATAACTCGTGGTTGCCTTTAATACGGGTATGTCCCTTGCACGTTGTATAGGTACGTTTTATTCCGAAACACATGTGGTTCCCGTGACATTGTAAAATAAACCAAGCAATAGCTAGTGTTCAATACAATTTTATGTATTTGATTCACTTTATCAGAGATAGAAAAAATACATCTTATTCATCACTTATCAACCCGTATTTTAGTCCAGCCATTAATTTTCAGGAGCGGGATATGCAGTGATCGTTCTGAACGTGATAACAACAATATATTTCTCAGCCATAATGTCGTATCCGCTGCTCTACATCTATCACTCATTCAACTCCCCGCTTCCTTGGCAGAGTTGTGGGAACTCCTGGAATACTGAGAAATGCACAGAGGTACGTCCACTTTTAGATGCAGTTCTAGTAAAATTTGAGCCACTTCCCGCGCAATACTTTTAGCACCAGCAACTGTGGGTGTCAAAAATATGACACCAAGTGGCAACACAGTGACGTTGCCGTTCCATTTTATTTTTGCAATACCCAACAGAGTTCATGTTGTACTTAAGAACAGTGGTAATATTAGTAAGACTAAGAACTGATGTAAGATATGATTGCAATAAATGAATTGAAATGAATTGAATTAACACCAAGTGGCAACACAGTGACGTCAGGTCCAACAGACTGTTGCCATTGGACCATCAGTTGACAGGTTATTTTGCTCCGTTAAATGTATCTATAGGCGGGTCTCCTGCACCAGAATTTTCGAAACATTACACAAAAAACATGAAACAAAAACAAAACAAAAATATTATTTTTCATACACAAACCGTCTCCTGCGAATAATTTCTGTTATGTTTCGAAAATTTAGGTGCAGGAGACCCGCCTTAACACCAGCAGTTTATTAGACCAGACTTCACTGTGCTGCCATCTGGTGTTCCATATTTTTGAAAACCCTGAATTCGTTGTGATTATAAACTTTGGGTTTACAGGAACTTTATTAACTATGTTTAAATCATTTGTATTATAATATAATTAATTAAAAATCAAATTCTATTCAGCCTTTACTTATAATGTGAAAATACAATAAAAAGCCATATATACAAATGTATAAGTACAACAAATATATATACAAAATGTAACCTAAAGGCCTAAAAGCGGACTATCGCATAGCTTCTTTAGCTAGTGATTCTGTGTCCTGTAAACCTTTGTCGATCTTCACGAGTTTGCATTTGCAAAGCTAACTGAATAAATGTTCATCGTGCATGTAAAAACCTTTTTTTGTTGCCATACGAAATAACTAAGTGTTTTTCAGATCACGGGAAATGTGAGCTTTCTTATATCAAACAATTCTCTAACAACGCCAGAGGATGAATTCTTTCAGTGAGTTATTTTTATTTTATACAATCATACCAAACTTTATTAAAACCGAAGCTTTTTTCTTCACTATTAAAATTATTGTAAACTTTACGATTCACAAATATAACTATTATACTTTTTACAGCATTAGGCTCTTACAGATGTCTCCTAGCATCTCTAAAATAGGTAACATCGTTTGGCCCTTGTTCTGGAGTAACGTTTTATGCTGGATCATAGTCTACCTCTGCATTTGCAACGGTGTCAAGAGTGTCGGCAAGGTAATACATATTCTCGTTTGGCAAGTCGCCGCTGTGTCAATCAGTCATCATTAGGTCTTTTTGGTCCCAGTACGATCCTCTCTGAACTACCAGAGCCATACTTGGCCAGAGCAGCCAAATTACTTAGCGTGCTCTCTCCTCTCTGCCTAGACGGGTTGGAAAGGTCTCATTGCGAAGCGTTTGAAGTAGTGCTCTACCCTCAACATGTCAGGGCCATTTTTCTAGACTTAAACTGTCTCTATTATATTCATAACGCACTAATTCAATTATATAAGTACAGGGATATGAAGAACAACCCTTTTATAAACACATTTAATACTTGTAGAAAATATTTGTCAAGCAACATAAAAAAACTATTTCCAAAAATTGTTCGTGGACGATCGGATGTCTGTGTGAATGTGAACGTATATGCTACGGTTTCACTCGATCGGACCATTTTTTTTAAAGCTTCTTTGAGTCACGCTATCAAATCTATACATATAATAAATCAGTAAAAAAATGTGTCTGTAGATTTTATATATATTGCCAAAAAAAATATTTGGGGCTATGGAGACAGTCATAGAGTAAAAGTTTAAAAAAATGTATGTCTGTTTGTCTGTTTGTACAAGGTAATCTCCGGAAATACTGGACTGATTCGGAATAAAACTTTTTTTTTAATAGCTGTTAAGCCTGGGCAACATATAGGGTATAATTGATTTTGGAAAATAGAACACCTGATGCAGAACCATAATGGTCCAGCCAAACTATAAGATAACGATATAAAAATGACGTCTTAGCAAAAGTTGTTTAGCCTGATGAGCATTTTCCGGAGTCATAAAGTCCACACAAACGAAGTCGCGGGCTGCGGCTAGTCATTAATAAAATACTCAAAAAACTTAGCTGGCCTCCCGTAAAATGTAAATGCATATTATTTACTTTTATAATGATATTTATATTTTTTACGTCTCTGGATACAAGTCTTTTGAGTTTATTAGTCAGCAGATGGTGCACTTTTGAATTATCCAAACTTATTTATATTTTTCAGATTGTATATTTCACCGTCTTGTTTCCATATGTCGTACTGTGTGTGTTGCTCATCCGAGGAGTCACGCTACCGGGTGCTTGGAACGGTATTCAATTCTACATTCTTCCTGATTGGGGACAACTAGCTAAACCAAAAGTAGGTACTGTTTGTACAAATTAATTCCGAATAAAAGTAAAGAAAATAATGCTTACTTTAATATTTCAAGGTTTGGGCAGATGCAGCTACGCAATTATTTTTTTCTCTCGGACCTGGATGGGGTGGTCTAGTCAGTATGGCGAGTTTCAATCAATTTCATTACAACAATTTTAAGTAAGAATTTTATAATTATAATTTTCAAAAAAAGATATTTCTATTATTTCTGGTCTTCTTCATCAGTTCCACTTCACCAACACACTTTCTTTTGATTGATTTACTGACAAAAACATCAAAATCACTAAGTATCTACATGTATGCCTAGATTATCTTTATCTTTAGAATATTTGAAGAGTTTCTACGATTTGTCAAGTATCTATCATCAGGCCTTGACTTAGTGACAAATTCACAATCGTACCAACTTGCATGTGTACCCACTGCAAACCAAAAAAAATCTCTAAATCGTTTTAAAAATGGAGTAATTGTTGGCAAACAAACATAAGCAAAAGAACATTGAGATTGAGAAACTTCTCCTTTTTACAAGCTTTTATTTAACTTGCAATGTATCTTTTATGTATCTTGTATGTTTGTTTAGGTCTTCTTGCAACTTAATTTGCAACCAGTTATTCTCAACCGATTGAGCTGAAATTTTAAATACTTGTGTAGTTCAGATGACAATACAATATTATGGAGCCAAGGAGTCGTTCTGATGATGGAGCCAGGAGATATTTGACAAAACTCAGTTACAAAAAAACATAACCACATTGAGTAGGACTCGTTCGATTTTTCTTAATGAGCACTTTATGTTAGACGATGTCTAATCACGGAGACAAAAGTGGTCGGCGGAATTCTGGACGCAACTCCATCAAGTTTGGGCTTATTTAATTTGACAAAATAAGCCATTGGCCTCACAATAAAAGATAGTACCAAAAAAACATCATTTTTCCAAACAACTTATTAAACGTAGTCTTTACAAACCATGACCGCCATCTGGTGTCCGACAAAAAACATAAATATATACATACAAACATGCCATACATACTTACATATATAGACTGCTAAAATCATTATTTGCCGCAGTCGGATAACAATCTATACAAAGATATAATAACACATTAACATAAGCATACCTACTTATTAAAAATTACAACGTTTGATACCTTTGGTATACTTACCATTCCTGGTGGTAACTAGACAAAGTAGTCAAAAAAATTAAAATCAGTATTCGTAAAAATCTTAATAAGTAAATAATAAAATAAAATCTTGTCACTTTACTAGCGATTGTTACTATATATTATTTTTCAGGTCTTCAGTAATAATCCCACTTGTGAACAGTGGCACGAGTATTTTGGCCGGTTTCGTGGTGTTTTCCGTGCTAGGATTCGCAGCAGAGCAATCTGGGGTACCAGTAGTCAAGGTGGCGGCTGCTGGGCCTGGGCTCGCTTTCGTGACCTACCCAGCGGCTGTGAACATGATGCCGGCTCCGAATTTCTGGGCAATCACGTTTTTTGTCATGCTATTCTTTCTTGGTATAGATACAATGGTAAGAAATGTTTTTAGTTATCAGCCAGTTTTTATCTGTTCATTGTTTGTCCACCATTAGGTAACTTGTCCTTGTTCACATTATTGTTATGAGTTGCTTGTAACAATATATTATGCTTGTAAAAATAAATTACAGAAAATTTCACACAATTTGTGTTTTAAAACTTTTGGTTTTTTTTGGTAAATCGGTAAATCAATGAATAGTTCTGGCGTAAGTACGCCGCTCAAATATACATCCACGTATATTATTATTTGACAGATGTCGCCTTTGTGTCAAGCAAGTGTCTCCATTCTACGAAATATCTCCGAAATTTAATTACGTGAAAGGGACATACCCGTAATAATCAAACCACGGGCTCTACTAGATCACTATAGCTTAATAAAATTAAAATACAAGAAACCAAAAAAATTCAACATTCGCATGCAAATTGCCCAGGCGGCTGCACACTTTAGTATGGTAATGCCAAATTATTTTTTGGTCTTTAATCCATAATCTTAATTCCATTAAACAATAGTGATCTAGTATAGCCCATGGTTCAATTTATTACGGGTAGGTATGTCCCTTTCACGTTATTTATCTAAAGATAACCTCTTTATTTCGAACCAAAAAACTGTGTCTATCAGACTGTTCAAAGGAAAATACTATACCTATGAGGATGAAGTTGGATGTGTGTAATAAATGTAGTGTAATCTTAAGACACTAAAAATGCTGCATCTTTTTCTCTCACTCTCTCTCTCTCTCTCTCACTATCTCTCTATCTCACACACTCTATCTCTAAGTAAAGCTTTTTTTTATTATATTGTTACAGTTTGTCACAATAGAGGCAGTGATAGCAGGTGTATTGGACGAATTCCCAAAGATAGGCACGCGCAAGCGGCTGATCACACTGCTGACGTGCTTAGTGCTGTTCAGTCTTTCAGTTCTTTGCAACACAGAGGTAAGATTCTTCCCCAAGTTAGCAAATCTATCATGTGTTCATCCTTTGCTTTACTGCTTAGAAGATTTCCAGCTTTTTGTCCCCTAAGAGCCGCGATCCGTTTACCTGAAGCTTCATCCCCCAGTTAGTAGTTAGTAAAGGTCAAAGATGCCATTGATGGGACCGTTAAAAGATACATATACGAATATGTACGTAAGTAGTAAGATAAGTATGCTAAAAGTATTAAATATAAAGAAAAATACTTTACTAAAATGTAAATAATAGCATGTTTTTTGCGGGTGCTGAAAAGTAAAAGGTGAATGATTTTTATAGGAAGAGGTTTTTCTCATAATAAAAGTTGTTCATATTGATTATTTCGAATACCTACCCTTTCTTATTTACGTTTAGTTCATGTGACCACTTAGATGTGAAACTGACTTTAAGTCTGTTCTACTAAACTGGCTTTAAGCTTATTAACATCAACCTGCCTGCTTCGTACAACACAAACGGCGAAAGTGGGAGACAAACGGCGGCCGCCCTACAGTTTGTGATAATTAGGCGACAGACGCTCTAGGAGACGAATTTTAACAATTATCCACTCTCGACAAACAGACTTTATACCTAAAGTGTAAGGACAGAAACAATAAATAACATCGAAATGCCTCTAAACATTGCATTCAAATATTCGATGTCGTGACTGGAAGTGCTCAGGATCATGTACTGTGCTAGCTGTAAAAGTCGACGGTAACAGGCAGGCAGACGCCTTCGTGAACAAACTCACTTAGTCGTTGAAAGGCAAGAAAAGCTAATCTGGTGCCATCATCGCGAATTGTTTTGAACTTTACTGCTGATAACGTATTTTATGGAGCACGTAAAAATTTAAGTGGATAAAGAATTGAATTCGTAGTAGGGTCAAATGATCGAACAAATACGTTACATAAATTATAATGATTGAGAGGATGGAAATAGTCATGACAATAACATTTTCATCTACATGGTTTATCACAGAGTACTTTGGTACCTACCAACTTATTTTTCATATGAAATACTTATGGGCAGATTTCTTTGTTTATTTATGTTTCTCTACAATCGTACATCATAATGTATAACATAATGATATCGTCGACATAGGTACATGGTTAGCAAAAGATTGTGAAACTGGTATCTGAACTAAGCGAAGCTTGTATTTTACAATGCAAGACCCCCACAGTTGGAAGAAACAGGAACCAGATTACCGCTTAACTTATATTGATAGTTATCCTATGAGAATCTGAATTAGCCTTTCTTACATACACACACGACCTTTTAATAGACAACACTTGTAAAACAATCCGTCAGTGATGCAGAAGGAAGTGAAGACGTGGAATTCCTCTGCTATTTAAGCTAATCTTACTTTCTAGTTTCTTATTAAGTGTGGAACTGGACGTTTTCCCCCAAAATTTTGCATTTTACTTATTTTTTACAGGGTGGTTTACACATCATAGGGCTGCTAGACGCCCACGTAGCGATCGCTTGCGTGCCTGTCGTGTGTCTCCTGGAAATCGTGGCTGCAGTTTACACATACGGCCCTAAAAGGCTCTCC
Source organism: Acrobasis consociella (assembly GCA_963555685.1). Taxonomy (NCBI): domain Eukaryota; kingdom Metazoa; phylum Arthropoda; class Insecta; order Lepidoptera; family Pyralidae; genus Acrobasis; species Acrobasis consociella. The sequence continues at coordinate 7,372,793 of OY743106.1, forward strand.
CATGACGTCACGTTCATGACTGGGAGACCACTGAAGCAGTTCTGGATTGTTATGTGGAAGTACATAGTGCCTATGGTACTTATGGTAAGATACATTGATATATTAATGTAAGTCAATTGTAATATTAGACAGGTCTCTAGGATGCAATCCGCAAGGTGGTTTTTACTACCAGCCAGGTGGTTTTACTCAGACTCGCGCACGAAGGGTTCCGTATCACTATCTATATAAAATCGTGTTTGTTGTATGGGAGCCCCGCTTTCAACTCTCTTGCTATCACGGTTTATGAGATACAGCCTGGTGACAGACGGACGGACGGACAGCCGGACAGCCGAATAGCGGAGTCTTAGTAATAGGGTCCCATTTTTACCCCTTTGGTACAAAACCCAGAAAAATATTATTTTTACTTGTTTGAAGAAGGTAGTAAACGCCACTCACTTGTACTGATTTTTGTGTCATTTCAGATAATATTCATTTACTCGATGCGAGAAGCGTCGGGGTTTTCAGGATGGGCTGTAGCTTTGGCATCTGTCATATTCATCCCCATACACGCAGCCGTGGTGCTTTGGAAGACAGACGGCGCACTAACGCAGGTTAATAATAATACTTTTCGTACCACTTGCTCAAAAAAGTCACATTCTATAGCACAAAAGCGAACATAATAATAGTCATTTTCAATCTGATAAATTCAGGGAAAGAAAAATGAACTGAATTTCATTCATCCTCTAGGGAGAGAATGTGGTTTAAGTTTGGAATACTTACCGAAATTTATACTGAACTGAAATCATTTCTATATTGTTAAGCGTAAAAAAATAATGGTTTTAAATCGACAACATGTATCCGCAAAATCCACAAAACCACTTAAATTTCATAAAATAAACAACTTAATCAAGTCATGTTATTGTTTTGTTTTTTTTTATAAATTAATTTACGGCTCTGGATACTAGTGTACTATCTTTTAGAGCCCATCTTCATTTATCTCTTCTTTATTCCGAATCCTAACCCTAATTATACAATCGAAGGTTGGTACTTATAGGTCCTTTGATTGCTTTAAGCGAGTCCACTGGTTTTAACCGATTGAGTGGCGGACGGCGCCGGCGCCCAAAGACGCCCACCGCAGTCCGCAAATAAATATCACTACATGACTGTCCACTTTAAACATTTCACATATTGTCCGTGAGAATAAGGATTACAACTTTACCAATTTCATATTATAAAGTATAAAGTTTGCTTTAAATTGTTTTGCAAATTGATTCTAGTTATCAATTTGCAAAACAATTTAAAGCAAACTTCAACTGAACCCCTTGACTTCAAAAACCGCCAAAAACTCCCGTTATTGTTTGTTTACACCAGCTGTTTAGTTTTCCAAAAAGAAAAAGCAAAGGGCCATTTGCGTCTCACACATACAGCCTAATTTTCTGTTTACCTATATTTATTTACAACGTAAAGCATTTTGTATTTTTAAAGTATCTGGGTATAAATTAATTAATAAATGCTTATCTCTTGTTATTATTGTCTTTATTTTTTTCGCAAATGGTACGAAAAGTAGAGTATTTTCCTCGGTGATAAAGCTGTCTTAGTCTTGGGTGAACTTACATCCGTCGCTACACTCAGGACTCGTCCTAAATCCCTCGCTTCGCTCGTGATTTAAGTATTTAACACCCTCGCTTCGCTCGGGAGTAAACCTCGAGTCCTTCGTTGCGCTCGCGATTTAAGTCGTCACCCGCGACAGAAAACACTGCTTTATCCCCTTGGTTAATAATCTACTATTAAAATATATATATATTGATTAAATTAATTTATAGTCTATTTACCGACTCCAAAAAAAGGAGGAGGTTAACAATTCGCCACGATCTTTTTTTATGTTCAGCGATTATTCGAAGACGGTTAAGAAAATTATTTTTTTGTTTGAAAGCGTATACTTTTTAGGTGGTCCCCGTAGTTATCAAAATCGGTTGTGTAGTTTTGGGTGAACTTGGTTTTTAGTTTTGAAAAATTATTAGTAGTGTAATTTCGAACTTAGGTACGTAGGCACAACCTGGCGCGCTGGCGCTATGTTGACCAAGCAGAAGCTCAGCGTTGTTGTGGTAAAGACGACCGGACCATGCAGCGCCTCTGCTCATGTCCTTTGTGCCTCACCAGCTATACCATGCTTGAACTATACGCTTCTCGGAAGAGGCGTACGATCAATAAATCTTTATCCTTACTAATATAATAAATGCGAAAATAAGTTTGTATGTTTGTTACCACTTCACGCTTCAACCACTAAACCTATTTAAATGAAATTTGATATGGATATAGTTTGATACCCAAGGAAGGACACAGGATAGTTTTTATCCCGAAATTACCACAAGGAGCTAAGCCCATGGGCACAGATAGTATTCGATAAATCGTTTTATCGAAGCAGCGTTTGGCGCCGAAAGATTGTTTTACAATAAATTTCTCATATAGACATCTTTTCAATAGTTCCGTTAATTAAACACATGACTCTCAAAAATAAGTTACGGACCCTAAAAATTGCACGTATTGGAAGAACAAAATTTATAATTTAAGCCAACGACACCATATAAAATGCAGTTTCAAAAGTTAGGCTTAAAATATTTAGTGTTAAACTAACACAATTCTAATAAATAGACTTTTAGTTTTATATTGAATACGTGATAGTTAATCTAAACGTACTAAACTACATTACAAAAATATTTACTATCCCCGGACCAAAAAGCCCGTTTCGTAAATACGTAAAATTAGAATACTTTCAGGCGATAATATAGGAGCCTCACATATTTATCATACGAACCTTCAGTAGGGTGCCTATTTGCTGTAAATTGAGATTTTTCTTTTTTTTCTTTAACACTAGATTATTTACACTGGATTAAATCCGACTTTAACACCAAACCGATTTTGGTACAATTTCTATGGAACCTTCTGACAAGTATTCCCTTTAAAACAAAAAAAAAGAATTTTCTAAATTTAACAGGCGTTTTGAGTTATTAGGGAGCATAAATACGAGTAATAATAAGGATCCCTATACGAATTAAGAACGTCCTCCTGTTTTGAGTCGGTTAAAAAAGTTTACTATTTACTATTTTTAACTCAACTGATAACATCGTCAACATGTAGGTTAATAGATAATTATTTAGTTTCTTCCTTAAAAATATCCAGTAGAGTATTTTTGTACTAGGCCAAGCAAGATAAAATAAGTAGGCAGGTACCCCCGAAATATTATAACATCATGTGATATTATCGTCACATTAATTGTAACCACAATAGATAATAATTAATCTTTTAATAACAAAGATGTGAATAATATGCAAATAACTCATTTATCTCCTCAATAACAGTTACAACACATTCAGTTTATTTATAATATTACGTTACCTTTAATCGACCGAAACTATCTTAATTAGATAAGAAAAAAATACACATGCACTTATATAATTCACGTGTATCATATGCCCATAGCGGCAGTGGGTGTGGCACATATCGAATCGCGCATAGGGCAAAAAGGTTATTGAATGGTGATCAAGGCAAGGCAAGCTCACAGGTGAAAAGCTCTAATCCGTCAGAGATACGAATTTCTTTTTAACCGACTTCGTCAGGATTTTTTTATGTATGTTTACCGATTTTTCGGAGACGTTATAACTGGATTTTATTTGTTTGAAGCGAGGTGATCCCATAGAAATTTTATCAATATCGGTTGTGTAGTTTGGGATGTAGTCGGTTTTTAGTTTTGAAAACTTATTTTAATAATGATTTGCTTTTGTTTAATTATTAATTTATTGTTATAAAAACAATTTACACTAATTAAATTTCACTTTACCATTAGATAATATACCTACGTACAATAGAATAGTCTATTTATAATCATAAAGTCACCTCATGAACTTTTAAGTAGGGAGTACGGTTACAAGAAGGCGAAGAAATCCGGTGTGTACCTCCCAAATTACTTGAACACAATGTTTAAACCTCATCCTGCAATCGTTTTAAAAAATACCTTCGTGTATGTACGTACCAGGGGTTCAGTTTGAGTTTGCCTTTAATTTATTTGGCAAATTGATTTTAGTCGATTTTATAATAATGATGGTGTAGTTTAGTGTTATAAATGCCCATGCTCATGAACAATATGGGAAATAGTCAATCATGTAGTGGGTCAATATAGTCTTAGTACTCTTAGTACCTATACTGTAGAAGCGGACTGTGGTTATGGGTGCCGCGCCGTCCGCTACTCAATAAGCTTTAAAATCAGTGCACTTGAATAGATTTATCGCCAGAAGCTTTGAAGCGATCTAAGGTGTTACACCAACCTTTCATTTAAACTTGTTAAAGAAACTGAAAACCGATCAAATCAATGTTTCAATCTACAAGAATGCATATGGGTTGACTTTAGGCAGAAATAAAATAAATAAATATATACGGAAAAATCAAACTGATTGAGTAGCCCCAAAGTAAAATCGAAACTTGTGTTATGGGATACTAACTCAACGATTCTATATTTTATAACAAATACATATATATAAAAACATCCAAGATCATTTTTCCATTTTGACCTGACCGGGGATCGAACCCGACACCTCCAGCGTGACTGCCTGGCATGATGACCATTAAGCCACAGATGTCACTATAGAAGATATTGGTTGCTCCACAGATAAGACCAAAAATTAGAAAAGTAGAGGCTCTAAAGGATAAAAGGACTCGTATCCAGGACCGTAAAAGAAATCTTAAAAGATTATAGGCAATGTAACTTAGATCAAATTATCCTTCAGGAGCGTTTGAGAAATGTGGAAAAGACGAAAATTACTCCCGCCCGATCCCTGTTAATTTTTCAGCGGTTTTTATACATTATTTAGTACGTATGCACCTAATAAATCATAATTTTCAGCGCATAAAGAAGAGCTGCCAGCCGTCCAGCGAATGGGGTCCGGTCGAAGTAGAGATTAGACAACGGTGGGAGGCGGGACCTAGTCGAGACCCAATGACGACGCACGAGCTCAATAACATCTGTAAAGATAAACCATGAGATCAGTACAATATATCATAACTTTTTGAATAAATAACATTAAAACTCGGATTTATAATTTTATTACTATTTCGATCATTTTTCTTTTCTATTATACACGCTGACTTTTCATTGGTTTTGGAACAGAAAATGTTTCATAGTAAATAAATAACTCTATCCATATACGTAATCCAAATTTGCGTATGATATAAGATAAAAAAGTTACAAAAATGATTTTCGATCGAGACCACGTAGTACTCGTCCAAAACTGTCGCGTGAACTCGCGTGAACTCATGAACTTCGGGCGGCCGGCCGTCGACAACGCATGGCGGTGGAACTACTAATTGATCTCACGATTTTACTTTCGAGTTTTACTCAACATTTTTTGGTTCTGAATTTTTATTTTGACTAGCTAATTAGGTCTTACTAACGATTCCTATGAAGTGGCCTTCGGCTCCAAAACTAATGAAAAATCACCGTGTATGTATATAATAACTTAGCTATGTAGGTTTGAAATCTAATTATCACATCACTTGACTATGAGGACCATGAATAACCGAAACAGAAGTTTTAACAAGTTAACATGAAAATATAGTTAGTATGGAATGTCCCAAACTTTAGTCTCGGCGAACTAGCAACACCACCACACTGAATAAAAAAAATCTATTCTGTTTTAAAACGCTCATTAGAGAAGAGAGTTTTGTTATGAGAGAGTTGAAAACATCTCAAACATCATAAAAAGGTAAATACCTACTAGCACAGCTCCAAAGAGCAAAAACATAGAACGGTATATACCACTACTTGTATTTGTAACCCTTATATTCATGAGCCCGCCCGGTGAAGCTAGCGGGTGTACAGGGCGCGGCCCAAAATAAAATAAATACAGAAAAGAAAGAAAATAACAAAACATGTTTTAAATAAAATAGGTTTAGCAAAAAAATACTGTTTACTGTTTTTAATATACCTTTATCTTAGGACGTTCCCGGCTGCATCCTGTACTGTGCCGCTTTGAGTCAGTCTATCCCAACTTCATTCCATAACCTGTAAATCTTTACCTTTTTCTTGCAATAGATTTTCTTTTGCAAAAACCTTTCATGGGTATATCCAGGAATGAGTTTTGGCGGGAGCGCCATATAAAAACTTTTCCAAAGGGCTTCTACGTGTTGGATCTGTATCCCCGCGCAAGCCTCTCAAAGGACCGAAGTGAAAAGACCCTTGATTCTCGAAGGAGATAGATACAAAATGTACAGTAAAAAGAAGTTGAGGTCATTTCCCAACAGTGTGATAGTAGATGTGTGTACTTGCATTCTGTCCCGTCCAGAAATCGTTGATACTGTGTGTAAAGAAAGAGGGGAAAGAAAAATTACAAAATTCAATCTAAGTATATAACAAAATTAGGTATTTTAATGACATAGGTATCAGACCATGCAAGTCAACAACAGGCAAGATACATGCACTATCTAAATGGGCCATAATTCGTAATCTGTAGAGATAAAAAATTTTGGTACAATGTTGGTACCTATGTACCTACCTTTATACTTGTTTATGTAATAAAACCTATTTTTTTTAAACTTGAAACAAAATATAGAAACAAAATCATTGCGCTGTCAATCATTTTTCAATTTCATGGCCTCCAAATTTTGAAGTAAATTTTTTAAAACATTTGGGCCTTAAATTTGGGCCATTTAATCAAAATTATTGTTCAAAATTATCAATGTAAAGTGTAACAAATTATTATTCTAAATTTATATCAAACAAAATTTAACGTGTGTCATATTAAACCGTAAAGTCCGTAAAGCCAGAAATCAAAATGGTTGAGAAAAAAGATGGTGATAAGAGTGACGACAAGGACAAAAGAGTCAAAATCAACGTAAGTTCGCATGTATGGCTGGTTTTGCAGCTGTGCGGAGGACCCGCACGATTCGGTCGCAACACGTGCTGTGAAACGAGAGTACGATACGATTGAGCGGGTGACGTATGGGCGCTATTCGGAACCTATTCCGTTTCCGTACGGAACGATCCGCGTCGCCGTAAAAGCATTTTCTAGTGTTACGTGTCTCTCCGCTCTGGAGGCTCGGGACCGTACGGTGACCCATAGAGATCTCCCACATGGCTGCAAAACCAGCCTTTACCTATCTCTACCTAATAATGATAGTGATTTTAGCACCTACTTAAAGTTTCTGATCTACTCGTAGTACCACGTACCTACTTATAGGTACTTGTGTTGGGCATATGATAACATTATTTTAAAAATACAAGACTGTTTATAAGATCCTTGTATAGCTTTGTATGTGATCGATCTAAATTATGAATAGGTATATGACTACATTGGTAGATACCAACGCGATACAGTTATGTATGATAGTTCCTACTTGCATTAAAATATAAGTAACCTAGACTTGCAACATGGTTATACTCTCTTATAAATATACTGGCGAAATTCGTAGCGCCTTACAGCTAGTAAATAATACACTTACAGGCACAGTGCAGGCACAAATCGCACTGATTTACCAGTCAATTAATGTAATAATAACTTTTAGCTACACTTAAATTTATTATTCTCATCTGAAAAACAAAACATAGTAAAACTAGTATCTTAGAATTATAAATGTATAGATAGTGAAACTAACCCGAATTTGTTTTATTTACATAAATTATGTCTCTTTTGTGACCCACAACAAGTACCTTGTTGTATTTTGTTGAATTTTTTAAACAAAGATATGAACTTTGATAATTTTATATAGCTTTTGATAGCCTTACGCCTCCCATATCAGTAAAATAATTAAGATTCGAATTATCTCAGTAAAAACAAATACTTCATCAGTTTGGCTTTATCAATAACGTAATAAAGATTCACATTTTTTTAGTAAAAACAATTACTTAATCAATTTTATGAATAGGTTGAAAATGAAGACGAAGCGGTGGAAGGAGAGGGGGGGCGGAAGAAGATGAAACGATGGCAGATGCCGAACGTGCCCAGATGGTGGCAAGCGAAGGTTATCGAATATGCGTAAGTGGACCTTCTCTCTAATTGCTTAAAAAATAAATATATGCAAAGAAAATATCACAAATTATGCTAGCTAATAAGCTGTAAGTTTAAACTTATGTTATGGAATAGGTATTAACTAGAAAGATTACTTTAATCATAAACTAATTAAAAAGATTATCTTCTATGATAAATATATAACACCCAAGACCCAGGACAATTTTTAAAATGATTTTTTCCCATTTGCCCTTGCTGGGGATCAAACCTAGGACCTTCCAGTGGTGGACTAATATGGCCACCAATACGCCACTAGGCGTTTAGAACAAGATTCGTCTTAACATTTAATGACAAGATTGTAAGCAAAGTTGTAGGAACTCACCCAGGCTGGCTTCCGAAAACCGAATCAATAAGTACCTAATAAACACTCATCGTTGACACCTGGGTCTAATATTAACTTCCATGCTGAACTGAATTGTATGCATTCAGAAAAGGATTTTCAAACACATACAAGGTTACCAGCAGCTGGTACTAGCAAAAGGTAGGTACCAAGTGTATTCATGAAGTAGAGTCACCATAAATAAAAGGGTAGATCCCAAGTATATTAATAAAGTAGAGTTTAATGTAATCAGGTACCAAAGATAAAGGTAAAATTTTTAAACACTGTTTACTACTGTTTTCTTTGTCGCATAAACACAATCGTCATGAGTTTTCTTAAATCTATAATATTGTGATGTGATTTTATTTAAGCAACAGGAATAATTAATCTCGAACCTAACCCCAATTAAATATTGTATATCACTGGTTAATAATTATAGCTATATGGATAAAACGTGGCTGACGTCATTTTGTTCCAAACATGTTTTGTCCCAATTTTAAAGGACACGTGCTTGACCCAGATTTTATTGTTATCGAATGGTCGGATCCTCACACTGAGATCGTGTCGTGTCTCAGTTGCGTGTGCGTCACAATCGTAACACCCTTGTTGTTAAATTGATTTTATTTGCTCATTGTTTTTACGATAATTTGTGACGTTACACTCTATCCCAAGAACAGATATATTAATAAGATAAGATCTTTATTTCTCTGGTGTTTTGTTTGATAGTTTTCAACTATTTTGTTTTTTCCTTAATTTATCAGTTATCATACACGCACGCCAAAAGACAATTTACGCACATAGAACGCAATGTTTATTTAAAAATTGAATATAGTTATTTATAATAGATTTTGAATTAAATGCTTGCATTGCATAAATAAATACACGCTAAACATACTATGCCTTGACCCAAATTCCATTCACTATGAAGGCCTACTAGAAAATAGGGTCGTCTGAACTAAATTGCATAGACATAATTATTTCTGGTAATCTGAAGGACGCCGAAAGCTGACCCGGTCGCGGAGACGTTGGCGCCATCCGGGTCACCGGAGCCCGGCCTAGCCGAACCTGTTGGATAGAAAACAAACAGGTCAGGTGCCCGACGTCACCTCAGTGAGAATTTACAGTTGCGATCGCGAGCCACGTCACCTCTTGTCTGCAATTAAAGTTTGCATTAATCAAACACGCCAAAAGTTATTGACAGCATAATAGAGCTGAAAATTAACGCGCCAAGCAATTAACTACAATTAAACGATGAAAGCATTCGGAGTGGCTCATCGATGATGGCGAATGCGCGGGGAACAACCATGAAAGGTGTCGGCCCAAATTAATGTTCGCGTGTGAGCACTTGGGGTGTGGGACGGGGTGGCGGCTTCGTCGTCGACGATGATGGCGACGGCAGTCATTGCACCTTCGACCACGGCTGGAGCAACATGCACTGAGGAGTGCACCATGTTGCGGACGCCATCGACTTCTTCCGAGGGGTCCTTTTGGACTACAATAGAACTGCTTGCGGACCGCGGCCGTCGAAAGTCGGCTGGAGATGCTGATGACTATGCAGTCTCTATCGATGTACCCAAGCGGAGGGTGTCTACTCTCAGGTGCCAATCATATTTTATGACTACTATCGTTTTGCACCGCTACATATATGCGGGTATGTACTCATCACCTTTCATGATTTTATTTAATAAACCATTCTAGAAGCTGCAAAAAAAGTGATTACTAAACTTTCAGCTATTTATTAAATTCAACATAAACCTCTCAAAAGTGGCGTGACTAAACGCGCCGAAAGAAACCGTTTCCAAGGGTTTTGTAAATATTTACTCTCAGTTTAATGTAAGTGCGTCGCGACTCCCGTGTTTCGTGTATCGTCGTAAATCACTGATGAAATTCCACCGAATCATCTCGCAAGTTTACTGGCTATACAAGCTTTTGTTCTAGTTCAAAGTGCCCGATGATAATACCCGCGCGTCTGCTCTATTTTCCGTCTTACGAGCGTGCGATTATTTAGAGATGTTATATTTCGGACGTTATCAATGCGGACTGACAGCTCTTACGCGATTATATAAATAACATGAAAGCTTTGTTTATTTCAACGAATATTCAAGTAAACATGATTTTCAGATTTGTCTATAAGATAAGAGTAAACAAACCATTTAAGTCACTGGATTAATATTTTACGCGATTTTATGGGTTCCTAATATATTTGAATCTATCGGTTTTAGTTTTTGCTCACTGACAGTTCTACTCGTGTGAATTTTGATAACCTACGGAGATTTTAAAAAAGTGTAGTTCGAGAAGTACCTTCGTTTTCACCCATTACAAGCTAGATATAATTATTTTAAGCAGATTACAATATTCATCATAAATTACGAGGAGCTGCGCACTGAAATAAAGAGGATTTTTCATTCTTGCCATTTACTGACTGAGTCAGATAAATTATCCTAGGCAGGTACGCTAGCATTGTAGTGCAATATATGGCAGCCAGACGTAGCCTCACAAATCTGTATGTATGTATACAGATATAAAACTATATAAAACTTATTGAATAAAAAATACAAAAAATACTTATAAGTAGTTTAATATGTTCTGAAGTATTTTATTATTCTTACTTACACCATGAATTGGATTTTGGATGATTTCCAGCTACTAATTGAACGTTACGTTTACCGACAGAGCTCGGGGTCAACATCTATCCTTCGTTCTTTCTCCAAGCACATAATATTGTTTTTTTCCCGCGATGTTTAGTTGGCATCTGCTCTATAGCCGACGTTTTTACGACTTACTACACTTAATGTATTGCGTAAATTGGTATTTAGCTGTTAATGCTGTAATACTCATTAATCAATGTATCGAATTCTCTCTACCTCTCTGTTCTCAGTGGCATTAAACGCTGTACTTCTTTGGAGCTCTAAAAAGACAAAAACTTCCTCAAAACTTGCTTGTTATCATTAGCAAAAAAAATCCACTTTCAACTGGTGATAGATGATAATTTTTTCGTCTGTCTCAGTGTAAACAGGCAAGTACCTAATAATTACCATTACCTCCACTAGTGGGGAAAGTCAGTAAGAAGTAAGAGCTCGGGTAGCAATTCGACGATTTCAGACATCTCACATCAGATAAACAGGCATAGCAAAATTGACTATATTTGACGGAAAGGCATGGCAAAGGCCGTTATAATAAATACCATCTCATTTTGTAGGTATTCATTTCCTTTATATCAATAACAGGTCCTGTTGGAACGTAGTTCCTTATCGCGCGTCGCAAAAGGGGGCTAGACGGAAAAAATTAAGACCAAAAGTTGTAACGAACTTTTTGCTATAGTTGTAAGCCGTGCGGCGTGCGCGTGTTTCTCTATCTGTCTGTCTCTCTCTCTCTCTCTCTCATAGAAAGCAAGCCAGTTATTTTCATTTCGTCTTTCTATTTCGCATTGAACAGTGTGTTGTCGCGACGATTATTCTTGTTACCCAGGTTTTTTGTACATAATAAGTAATAAAATATTATTATAACTTAAAAAAATAAAATTATATTAAAATTCCTTTACTAATTAATCGAAAGGAACTTCGTTCCATCCGGGTGTCTCTTGACACCTCTCAAGTTTTTTGTTTTATTGTTGGTATCCGTGTGTGTAAAAATGGCCAACACTGGTGTCAGATTTTTCAGGTTGCCTAAATGCATCTGACATAGTTTAAGGACTGCCATAATGATGACAGATTGGACCAACAGCGTTGGTTTATACGTGCCTTTCGAAGCACGGAGGAGCTCGAGAATTTTTTATGCCACTTGTGGTCACCCATCCAAGTGCGGACCACGCCCAGTGTCGCCTAACTTGCGAAAGTGCTAGTGATGCGCACTCCCGCCAAGCTACCGGGCTCCTCATTGTAATGAGGAGGTCCTAAGTATCAATTTTATTCGAATTATTTTATACTTACTGTTCTCCAAAACGCCTATCATTATTTCAATCAGTATTCTCAGAAGTGCTACAGCAAGGTCATCGACATTAGCCGCTATGAGTCAGCAGCAGTGTCGCATATTGTACACTTCAGCCCGCTTGGGGCATTACTCCGAAATTCCTGAGCCGTCGAATGACGTTGCGAGACTTGCGAGTAAATTTGTCGTGACGTGTAATTCTGGCGTTATGTAAACAAAGTGTACGCCAGCTCGCTCGTTGCTCCACGCGGGTTGTGTACGTACGCGCGAAAGCGCGATGAGGGCGGGCGGCTGACGACGCGACGACGTCTGGGTTGTATATTGTTGAGGGAGAATCGTATTAATTTTGTTTTTTTCTCTTCTTATTACCATAAAACCTCAGCACAAGTTCACTTATAGCAATGATTTACTTTATAGAAATATATTGTATCACCGTAGCCTATTCCTACTGCATTAATAGCTGTGCAGCTTTGTCTTATATGTATTAGAAAAATATAACCTTGAGATGTCAAAGATTAGACGGTATAAGACTTTTTGAGTAGATACACGCAAAAACTATTCATAAATATAAATTGTAAGTACAAGTTGGAATCAACCAATATAATATATATTTTTTCTTACTTGTATGGCAATAATTTGTTATATATACGTAAATAGGTCACATAACTTCATTCAGAAGTTGAGCGCAAGTGAAGAAGTAACAATAATTTCGTTCAACACGATAAACTAATCACCCTGTTTGTATTAAAATAACTCAAACCTATTATATTTTATCTTCGCAAATATAGACTCAGAACAACAAACGTCATGCGGTATGCTTACTTTTTTAAAAGTAGTTGCACGAAAAACTCGTATATATTTTGTCTGTAATTCTGCCCCAAACACATAATAAGTAAACATTCCTCTATATTACTGACAGGTTGGCTGGAAGAGATCCCTATACGGGATAAGTCCGTTGTTGTATGTTTACTTTTTGATTTTTATCTGTTTTCTTCCTTATGTACAAAAGAAACAAACAAAATGGGTAGAGGCCTTTTACCACAGAATTGTCCCACCATACTATCCTCCCACGCGTATCGTCCCATGTAGATCGTAGAAGTCTCATTCTCATTAATTCGCGATCTTTTTAGGGTTCCGTAGTAAACAAGGAACCCTTATAGTTTCGCCATGTCTGTCTGTCTGTCTGTCCGTCCGCGGTCCTACTCAGAAACTATAAGTGCTAGAAAGCTGTAATTTGGCATGGATATGTAAATCAATCATGGCAAAAAAGTGAAGGAAAAATTTTTTTAGGGTAGCTGCCATACAATTAACGAGGAAGTCAATATTTTTTTTCTCTACAAACATATAATGGGGGGTATCGTTGAATAGGTTTTTTGGAACACCATTTTCCGATTTAGGGATCCGTGTCTGAAATATTTAGGTTTCAAGTAAATTTTTTTGTTAAAAACACGTGCCCCCCCCCCCCCCCATCTTTCTGCTAAACGCACAGCTATAGTATATACTAGCCGAAGCCCGCGACTTCGTTCGCGTGGACTTTATGTCTCTGGAAAATGCTCATCAGGCTGAACAACTTTTACTAAGGCGGCATTTTTATATCTCTTATAGTTTAGCTGGACCATTATGGTTCTGCATCAGGCGTTCCATTTTCCAAAATCATTTATACCCTATATGTTGCCCAGGCTTAATAGCTATACAAAAAAAAAGTTTCATTCGAATCCGTCCAGTATTTCCGGAGATTAGCGTGTACAAACAGACTGTTTGTCTGTTTGACAAACAGACAAACAGACAGACATTTTTTTAAAAATTCTTACTCTATTGCTACATCTCCATCGCCCCCAATATTTTTTTTGGAAATATATTTAATGTACAGACACACTTTTTTTACTGTTTTATTATATGTATAGATATATATAGATATAGATAATGTTGTTTAAAGGAAAACTATCAGAGCTATGAAGGGTTAACAAATTAAAAAGTTATAGGTAAACTTATAAAATGGACTCGAAAAGGAAAATTTCATACAAATTCAATACTTAGCAGTTTTAGACTGCAAGTTGGCATTTACCACTACGGAACCCTATACTGCTTGTGGCCCGACACGCACTTGGCCAATTATTATTTCTGTGTATGTGCACCGATTATTCAAAGACGTCATTAACGATTTGGAATATTCTATTTTTTTTTAAAGGGTACACTTGCGAGTTTTTCCCATATAATTGTGTTTTTATTAAAATCGGTTGAGTAGTTCGGAGGTGAAGTAGGTTTTTATTTTTGAAATATTATTTATTAAGTCGATCAAGAGAATGGGCGAAAATGCAAATCATGTTAATAGGCGTTGCAGCTCGCAATCCATAAAAATAAAAATAGTCATTTATTTCTGTAATCTTAGTTACAACATGATGCTAGGACTTCCCAGTGAGTAATCTTATGATACTCGTGATGGGAATGACCCGCTGCTTTCTATAAAGGTATAAGTTAGGACTACATTAGTAAATGTACCTACTAGTTTGTACTTTTATTTATACATATTGAAAAGAAAAACAAAACAATCAAGTGCATTTTAAGTAGGTATGGTGTAAGTGTAAAGGATGTGTAACAGTGTAAAAGTGTGTGTGAGGGTGTGTTTGTATGTGGTAGTGATGTAAAGAGCGATTTGGTGTGTAATGATGAGAGTGTGCTTAGGAGTTATGTGAATGTTAATAGAGTGTGTTAGCTTGCGTAAAAGAGATATGAATGCCTTAGAGAATTTGTATAAGTAATAACAGAATAACTTTAGATAGGTTTGGATAATAACTTTTCAATTTCATCATAAGTAAGTGTCTCCAACCACTGAATCAAAGTTCTTTTGCACGTATATAATTTCATAGGATAAATTCCACGGAGAGTATTGAGTTTATTATATATATAAGCGGACAGGAATGGGTATTGACGTTTAGCAAAATCAGTACGTACAAAAGGAGTGGAGGCTACACTAACCTTTCTTCTTTTATTTTGGGGGGCTACTTTGTACGGCAATGTTTTATGGTAGTTTAAGATCAGGTTGAGGACAATCCATCACTATTTTAATTTCTTTTCTCACCTTCTCGCCCGCCATCACGTTAAAAATGGTCTTAGACTCTTGCGACCTGGGCTCTGAATTGTCCATTAGGGATAAAAACTGTGTATATATGTATTGTCACAAAACTATTTCAATTTGAGTCGATGTGAACATTACTTACAGTGACTAGAAAAGTAACAAAAATAAAGTTGCAAGCTTTCGTTTAGATGTACGAATGGCGCAAAATTTACGACAGTTTACCGCTCGTTATTATCTACCTACAAAGTGTTATTTTTCACTTTATTACTGCTTCATATTTTTTATTGTCGTAACAAAACTACTTACTATTTGGCATCTGTGTTTTATGAGTATCTATATTGTCGTAATTCTACAAGAGAATCCCACTAGTGGATTTCGCATAATATATAATGGGTTGCATCTAGGAAATCAAAAAAGCTATTTACCAATTGCGTACCTAAATGTAAAGATAGGCTAATATTCAAATACGTCACACCTAAAAATATCATTGATACTTTTAAAAGCTTGAATAATAAAAAAACTGGTGATTTGTGGGACATTTCTGTATCCGTTATAAGTAATATTATAGATGTAATTGCGCCTTACTTAGCTTCCATATTTAATAAATGTGTAGACGCGGGATCTTTCCCTGACATGATGAAGTTAAGTAAAGTTATCCCTCTATTTAAGACTTGTGACAGAAATGATCCAACAAATTACCGTCCCATTTCTATTCTGCCAGCACTGAGCAAAATATTCGAAAAGATAATTTTTAACCAATTATTAGATTTTTTCAACAAAAATAGTCTGTTCCATGGTGATCAGTATGGATTTACTAAGGGTCGATCAACAACGGATGCAGGTGTTGCACTTTTACAAAACATCTATGATGCTTGGGAGTGTTGTCAGAATGCAATTGGTGTCTTTTGTGACCTCTCCAAAGCCTTTGATTGTGTAGACCACAAAACCCTTCTATCCAAACTTGAGCACTACGGAATAAAAGGGAAGGCTCTTGAATTGATTAAATCTTATTTGAGTAGCCGAATTCAAAAAGTTAGTGTAAATCAAGTAAAATCTGAAGGATCAACCGTAGTGATGGGTGTGCCCCAGGGTTCTATCTTGGGTCCTTTGTTGTTCCTGATCTATATTAATGATTTACCATATTATGTAAAAGATTGTAAGTCTGTACTTTTTGCTGATGACACTTCCCTTGTTTTCAGCGTAGATAGGAAAACTGACACCTCTGATGAGATGAATAATATATTGTCGCAAGTGTTGGATTGGTTTACAGCAAATAATTTAGTATGAAATGCAAAAAAAACGAAATGTGTAAAGTTCTGCTTACCGAATGTTACAAAAGTTCCAACACGTTTATTTATTTATAAAGAAGCAGTAGATATGGTTGATAAAACAACATTTTTGGGAATAACGCTTGATTCAGGGTTGCAATGGGGTTGCAATATTCAAAAATTAGCTGGAAAACTTAGCTCTGCGTCCTATGCGGTTAGAAGAATTAGACAAATGACTGACGTTGATACAGCGCGTTTGGTATATTTTGGGTACTTCCACAGTGTTATGTCCTATGGAATATTGCTATGGGGTAACGCTGCAGATATAAATACCATATTTGTTTTACAAAAACGCGCTATCAGATATAAATTAGGTGCTAGAGAGTCTTTGAGGGAACTATTTAAAGTCATAAATATTTTGACCCTCCCTTCGCAATTCATCTATGCTAACATTATGTACGTGCGTCAGAATATACACTCATTTAAGAGAAATTGTGATATTCATAGTATTAACACGAGAAATAAAAATAAATTAGCCATCACAGCTTTGCGGTTAGAGAAAACAAAAAAATCTTTTGTGGGTCTCGGCTTGCGCCTCTATAATAAAATTCCAGATGATATAGTAGCATTACCATTATCTAAGTTTAAGACAGCCGTTAAAAATCATTTATTACAAAATGCGTATTATCATGTAAATGACTACTTATCATCATCTGAGAAAAATTCTTGGAAATAGTTGTCTGCAAATTGTAATTGTATAATTTAAATGTATAGCTTAAGTGTAAATCTGTATTGTAATTGTAACATAGCCCATCAGGCTGGGTAGGGACCAATACTGAACTGGGTTTCTTTCGGCGTAATCTTCCCAGCAGTGGTCGTTCCGAAACGCTAGTAGTTTTTAGCTTTTGCACTAAAATAATATTTAAAAAAAATGACCTTCAATAAGAGATAAATTTATCCTACATTGAATAAAAAATTTTTGACTTTGACTTTGACTTTGACTTTGTCCTTTCATACTGGCCAGGGGAAAAGGAAAAATTTGGAATGTATCAGCTGCTTCTCTTCACACAATCGTAATAGAATCAAGTTATTAGGCGATAATGCTAGAGCATCAATATTTTGATTCCCTTTTGGGGTTCCGTACCCAAAGGGTAAAAACGGGACCCTATTACTTAGACTCCGCTGTCCGTTCGTTGGGGAGTTGATGCTACTAGTTGGTTTTGATTTGACCTATATATGCATTTATGTTTTTACTGTACGCTAGTACAATACGACGATAATAATACGAGTAAAGTAGTAAAATATTTAGCTATGTCTGATTTAGCTTCAACAATAGTACCACGCACAAATCCACATGAAATTTAGTCACGCAGGTTTGTAGACCTAGAAACCCATAGAATGCCTAGGTTTATAGCTGGTTCTAGTCTTATTGTCTGTAGAACACGGTACGCAATGATAGTCAAACTACAATAGTATAAAATATTCTTTTATTACGCTAGAAGTTTACAACGTGGAAGGGACATACCCGTAATAATTAAAGTATACAAGATTACTATAGTATAATGTAATAAAATAAAAGTTAAAAAAAAAAAACAAAAAAAAATGGGTTTTTCACAGTAAAGTGTGCAGCCCGGACAATTTGTATGGGAGTGTCGAATTTTTTTTTGTAGTTTTGTGACTGGTATTTCAAATAGGTATAGAGCCTTAAATTGCTGTATACATTCACTTTATTTTCATTAGAAACTATATTAAGTAAGAAATTTTTAACTATTAAAAATACTTATATCGCATTAAAAAAGCACAAAGAACAAACTGCTGTGCAGTTTTGCAGACTTTGTATAAGGAACTTGTACTGTCTATATAAATGAACGTAATAAAAAAAAAACGTCATGACATTGTAATTTATAGCCAATTTAAGAGGAACGTCTATCGTTGCAGTAGATCAGATATGGTATCAGTATATTTTATTTCTAAAGATATCTGTCTGGTTTCTAGTGTCCTCTACAATAAAACCACATTAAATAAATAACTTCCCTTTCCTAGTTTGGTATCACCAAGGTTATGAAGTAAATAAATATACGACTATTATATAACCAATTACCGGTACAGACTCACCCGCCAACAGTGGTTTTATTATCAACAAATATTTTTGGTACGGTCATACGGCCCTGTTCCGGCGTTGACAAACAAGATAATTGGTCTATTTAACACGTGATATGATGATTACATGCTGTCTGCTCTATTTTGGCACATAAAATACTTATGTTTTTCAAATTGCGGATCTAAAAAAAATGCAGAATTGAGTAGTTTTAGCTTCCCCGTATTGTACGCGTCGTTAAGTTTATGTAATGAAGTAAGAAAAGTATATGACGAAGGCTTTTCCCAAAAGGATTAAAATAAACTCACTCAGCCATAAAACCCAAAAGCAGTTCAACGCAAGACGCGTAGGTCTACCTACATCATAAGAGTAGTAGACTACCATGATCTAATTTGCACTGTTTTAATTACGTTTTCATTGCCACCTTAAACAACAAAAAAACGAATTACAGATTTCTTTCTTTCTGTCTTTCTTTCTTTCTTTCTTTCTACAAGCAAAGTGTCAGCTACCACACTTGAAACAAGTTTATTTACCAGGCAAGCTAAAAAAACCCCGACTTTCAATAGTTTTTGTATATAAACGCCATCTATTGATGAGCGGAGGAACTTAATAGTAGAACTTATATCCGTTAGCGCCAGCTATTATTTGCCAGACAAACTACGAAACCCTTTTCAAGTATTAACTCCCAATAGCTTTAAAACGGCTGAACTGATTTTCATCAAACATAGCTAAGAACTACCGCAAGGGAACTTGCTTTTACGTGAAAAAAAAACCTCAAAATTATTCTTAATACCTTTCATAACGAGTATATACAAGTATACACCTAACCAGAATTTTGATGTTTAAAAACAGGTTATTGTTTTTGTAGCAACGTCAGTGATAGCTACGCGACTACGCCAATGGCTACAAGCTACGATACTTCGTAGCAAAGCTCTCAACATTTCATGCATATTTAGAGCCCAAGTGTAATTATTTGAGTTGCAAGTCGCTGAACATGAGTTGCGTAATTTCTACTGCGTTTGGTTTTATACGAAAGTCTTGTCTGGTTGTTCAACGCGGAAAAAAATAGTTATAATGTATAAATAACGTAAATTGCACTCTTTTGTCAGGGCCTTAAAGTCGAATATCAAAAAGAAAGGCAAAGCCGGCACGCTGCACTAAAAATGAAGGGAGAATCTATGCTTTTCATATCCCTACTATGCAGATATCAACAACAAGTCATTATCGCTTTGCGTGATCCAATTTAATTCACCCCAAAACCTAAGCCTTACTGTGAAACGTGCGATTAATCAACAACTATGGCTCACTGTCTTTTACCCGTGGCTTCGTTATAAATATTATTTTTAATGCTTATGTCGTGCCTGCTCTTGCTACATAAATCGTAAAAGCTGATCGAGGGAATTGGCGGAAAACTGAATCATGTCAATAGCTAGCATCCCATTCACTCTATTTTTATTATACTTATGTGTATATTTACATACCTATGTACTAGTATATTAGGAGCATCTCGAAATCGGCTGCAACGATTTCAATGAAATTGTTATGCAGGTACTTCGTCGACTTAGGGCGGGAAAAATCTATTTAGCTAGGTTTCGTTTGCCGAATCGCAAATTCATACGCTGAATTTACCCACTTGCATCGCTGGTCCTCCGCTCAAATGGTATTATTTCACCATTACTTATTGCATTATTTAGTTTAAGTACTTTAGTACTGCATCTTGAATGCCTAAAAACCCTATAAAAATACCCATTCCTATGCCATGTACCGTGCATATGGGTTATTGTGAATACTCTTTGAACACGCTACGTAGAGGTATGTTCATAATGGATCTTGTTATATAGGTGTTTACTATAATTCTAATTTTTACTTAACCTATCAAACCCCGACGGTTCACATGTGAACCCGTTAACAATAGAAATCTATTGTGTCTGCGATTCCGGTCGTTGACGGGTTAACTTGCAATGTATCTTGTATGTATAAATGTATGAATGTTTGTTTAAATCAAATCTTGCAACTCAATTTTCAACCAGTTATCTTTAACCGATTTAGCTGAAATTGTGCATACTTATGTAAGTCAGATGACAATACAATATTATAAGTCAATGATCTGTTCCGATGATGGAGCTGGGAGATATTCTACGGAACTGAGTTATAAAACAACATAACCTCATTGAGTAGGACTCGTTTGAATTGTGAAAATCCTACGCAGCATTACAGAAACTATGAAGCTTCTCTACGAGATAGTAAAAGCCAATAAATGAATGACCAAGAATTTAATTCATATAAAAGGTGATGCGGATTGTGGTGAGGCGAACAACCCATTACTATTTTGACTCTCTCTTTTCACATTCACGCCCATCATCACGCCAGATATGGCCTTTGGATCTTAAAGCCTCTAGAATCTATCTACTGCGTAAGTATAAAAACGTAATGGTGTATGTATGTATGTATTTACTACTTAGCAAGTTGGAAAAAAATATACATTGTTTTTCCATACATATATAATTACCGTTGTAAAAGAAAACTTTTTCAACCTTATGCCGAAACGCATAATCATTCCTCTCAATTACTGGCCAGTAGACTGGAAGAGATCCCTATACGGGATAGTCCCCCGTTGTATGTTTACTTTTCTGATTTGTATGTGTTCTTTCTCTTGTACAATGAAGTTTTAAAAACAAACAAACATTTAACGAAGGGGAAGGAGATCCTCCATGGAGAAAATCATTACAGTATCTTATAATATTAGGATTTTTTCGTACTTTTTTATGTCTCAGACAAATATTTTTCTCCATTCGAAAATAGTTATACAATTTTCATTTGTCGGTATGTTGGTAGTAAACTTATAACTATCAGGAACCTTGAAATCACATGTGAATGTAACTTTACACGAAAACGGTATGTGTGGTGTCGGCGGGGGCCGTGCCACACCGTGCCAGGCCATCGTATGCCACAATAAAGGCTTCCACTATGACACGGGCCCCTAGCGCCAAAACTACTAAAACTTGACGAGCGCTCGACGACTCCGCTCGACATATACAAGTGGGTTTCCAAAACGAGTGGTGGTAGCAACACGAGCACGCGGAGGGGGTAAGCCCTAGGTCTAAGGAATATTTCTAGGTTGATATCATGTTATTCACTTGTTCGTGTAATGTATTTTGTTCCTTTTCGTGCCTGCGCACATTCTTATGTGCGTGAAAATGAATAGATTGAATTACTTATTCTCACCACACTTTTCACATGAGAACTCAAAACAATCTTTAAATATTATCTAGCAAAAACATATAATGCATTTATTACTGTAGTCAGAGTAGAAAAGGGCTACTCCAAGTCCTCCCGTGGATGTCGTAGAAGGCGACTTAGGGAATACAAGCTAAACAAAGCTATAAATTTCAATGAGACCTCTCCAACCCGTCTGGCCAGCGTGGAGAGTGTAGGCCAAGTCCTCTGGCTGCTCTGGTAGTACAGAGAGGATCGTGCTCCTGTAGTGGAGACAAAAAGGCCTGAAGATGATGATTTATCACTGTATTTCAAATACCTTCATAGTTGGTTTGTTAATAATGTATAAAGTTTTTCTTAAATACGTACCTAGTGTAACAGGGGCTATGGACTTTGTTTATCTTTCGTCGTCATTGTTTAGTTTTCCAGTAAGAATACAAGTAGAAATTGTAGCTAATATTTTTAAGTTGATTGGACAGTAAAATCTAACTAGGAGTCAAAGTTCATAGAAAATTGCGTAAAACTGGAGAAGCGCATTGTAGTATTTGTAATAAGAACTAGTTTTATGGGACCTTAGACTTTGACCTTTTCTAAGTCAACGCAACCCAATCAAAAATTGACATGTAATATTTGGTCTTCCAGCTTCGCCCACCCGCATGTCCGAGCTCGTCTCGAGAAGCATATGGGATCGAACCTGGTGCGGCTCACAGACAAGAGCTACATGAACGACCTGGAGGACAGGATCCGGGAAGTCAACGAGGAGAACCTCAACAAGAGGATCACCGCCAGAGTTGTAAGTATAAATGACTTTTTGACGTATATCATGAGCTTCTAAGTCTAATACAGACATGTATATGCTTGAGTAGTTAGAGATTGACATTGACAAAGAGCAAATCCGGGCGAGGTAGTGATGCAAAAATCCTTTCGGTTGACTTTGTCTACTTTCTCAACTGGTCCATTTCCTATCCTGTCACTTTTTTTAACAAGCTATTTTTGACTCGTTCATGTCCTTTAACCCTTTCACCCGTTAACCCTTTCACCGCGAGACTTTATATCATTTGTCGTGCCCCCAGCGCGAGACATGGTAAATCTAACATACCTATCTACAACCAAAAACGGATATGGATACGTTAGTTATGTGCCATAAGAGCATTTTTTTTTGCCGCAAATATGCGACCTTCGCGGAATGGGCCCTGACAATGTTTGTCACATATATACGACGCTCGCGGTTAAAGGGTAAATGATAAGCACTACTAAACTTTAGTATAGAGTTAGCCTAGTACTTGGCCTTCCAATAAAAATATGATGCATACTTCAAATTTCACACCTTATCACATTCAAAGATTACAGTATAGGACCTAAAAAAACGTTCTTATAATAAAATCAAAAAAGGTAACCTAGATGTGATCTTACTCGATACTCGTTAGAGTCTCAAGAAAGCAATCTATTATGTCATCAGGGTAATAAAATGGTTTCGCGTTTCGTAAAATCTGCTATCATTACTATTTTTCGTGTTGCTTTTTTTTTGGCTTAAAGTGATCCAGACTTCTGTTTTATGTAGTATTAAGCAGGAGTAGTCTCAAGTACTTCCTATATTATAATATGATCAAACCGTCGATTTTGGGATTTGAGAAATGTGCTATCATAACTATTTCTCATCTCGCCTTGAAGCGATCCAGACTGCTGGCTGCGATGTCTATAATTCATGTCACTGACATGTACGCCGTGTATTATAAGATCGATGTATCCCACGTTTTTGTTTATAGCCATCGCGTCGACTCGATTTATGATCTTTGAATATGCTCCGCAGCACAGAAGTTGTTAGAAATAGATAGCACATGTATGTAAAAGCGCTTTGTCCGCAGTTCATAAGAGGAAACTAAGAACAAACATTTTCAAAGAAAGATAACGTCGGGTGTTCTCTAGGGTTTATCACCTATCGAATTGCCCGTCGTTGTTCCCTTACTACCCTTATCCTCCTTTATATATTTTATCTACCGTTTCTTAGAACTCCGTCTGTTTCTATGTCCTTATCTTGCCTTTTTAAAACCCTGCCAGCCTTTTTAAAGAGAAATGTTATGACATTAACATATGCCTAACATATATATAGCGCGCACTCGTCCATACAAAAAGATTTAGTATTCTGTTGACACAATGACAATAAGTTCATAGCTAGGTAAACTAGGTTGTGTCAAACTTCCTCTTATATTATACTCATCTCTAGCAGCAACTCTCTTGTATTTTACATAAATTACTTGAATTGTCTGTATAAATTAGTTATCGATGCTAGGGAACAGTTTATTGGTGTCCAAACATCATAGCGCACTTTATTGTAACAGCGAGAGCACTTAATTCTTACTCAAAACTATACTGTTATTTATAGCTACTGAAAATACGTTCGCCAGTATGATTTTATTTTACTCATTTTAAAGACCTGATTTTCATTTAACGTCGATAATATTATAAGTACTTAAAATTTTTTCAATATAAATCTTCGCAATTTTTATAATTTTATACTATCACACTCCTATACAATGCTATTCTGCGTTCACTGCAATTCAGATAAAGTCCAGTACATGATACAAATATACTCGAAAATATGTTTGTCAAAAATATCTACTCATTAATTATTATTTATCAAACTATTAGTAGGTAGATACTTACGATATCACTCTAAAACTGTTGATAGTTTAACAGTCAATAGGTCAAAGTTACCTCATCAATACTACGAACGTCAATTCTATTCCACAGCAATGTTAAAGACACCAAGTCACGAATACCTTCGAAACTACTGCAATTTTCGGCAACCTGTCCCATACATCATATTACTGTTTGCAGCTAGACCTTCTATGTTAATATCTAGCTGAATACTAACAGATGTAAATAAATTTACCTACGTCTATAATATTTCTTCAAAACTAAAAACCGACTTAAACCCCAAACTACTAAAACCGATTTTGATTAAACAATTGGACTACCTGATAAGTGTACCCTTTAAAACAAAGAAAGAATTTTCCAAATCGTTCCAAGAGTCTTCGTGTAATCGGTGAGCATAGATAAAAAAGATCGCGACGAATTGATAATCTCTTCCCTTTTTTGGAAGTCAGTTAAAAATGAATGTAGTTTCAAAGCCCTGGCTTTGCTTCAAATTGCCCTGGATCTTGCATTCTTATTGTAATCCCGAGAAACGAGAGAAGACAATAACTCGAGCAGTTTTTATCGGAACTTTATGTTTGGTAGGCTTGTAGAAACCGTGAATAATTTTTTTAATAACCAACATGAGCCAAATCTGTCAGTAGTTTGCCGTGATATAGGGTTCACGAGTTTAGATTTTTCAAGGCGAACCCGAGTAAAAAATAGTTGACTTATTCGAGGTAGTATCCTATACCTGTCTGCCTTAGTAAGTCTTGCTCAGTGTGTGACGTTTCTTGTTATATGCTATAATTATTTTTAATTTCAACAGATGGATGAAATGGAAAGGCTGAAGCGCCTCATCCTGGTTGGAAAGACACCGCTGAAAGAATGCCCTCCAGAGCTGTACCACCACCCAGTGTTCGTGTTCTGGAGAATGGTCAACAAAGAGGTCGCCAGAGCGTCGAAGAAAAGAGCTGACGCTTACTACAGAAAGCTAAAGGCCACACAGAAAGTTGATACGGTTAGAACATTTTAATGCTTATGTAATCCCAATCACTGGTGTTTTAGTGTCTGGATACACGTACTTAATATTCCGATTTGGATGAATGCGATAATACCATCCTCGTAATGTTTTAGCAACTTTAGCACTAATATACCAGGTAGGCGTTATGTCTCCATTAAGTTCAACAAAGATGAAGTTACCTATATTTTCGGTCACATTGCCCTTTTCCCACCTTTACCGTAACCAAAAAAAATCATACTTTCGCCAAATTGTTCTTACATACTAAGTCAATAATATAATATATATATTAAAGTCGTGCTCCTGCAGTGGAGACAAAAAGACCTGATGATGATGATGATGATGATGATATATTAAAGGTGGACTTGGGGTCTTACAGCCCGAGGATATGACTACCTCATTAGGATAAAGACGTGATAGTGTATCTTCATCTTCGTCATTATAATTAGCAAGTAGGTACATATATCTAATTTATTTGTTTTTGATTTTTATAGTCAATGGAAGAAGAGGATATCAACGAATACGTCGAAGAGGAAGGGGAACAACTATCTCCAGAACAACTGCTCGCGCGATGTCAGGATGAACTGGAGGAGCAGAAACAAGCTGCCATAGAAAAAGGGGTTCGCTTCAGCGACGAACAGTTTGCCCTTCTCAAATACGAGACCAACGATGTGAAAACCTTAAAAAGTCTGACGGTATGTGGGTTTATAAACTATCTTGAGCAATTTGGGTCTAAAAATACAATAAAATATATATAATCCAATGTAAAGTAAGCAGGACTCCTGCTAACCTTACATTTAATAAATTCAAACCCTACATAAGTAGTAGGAATATATCTCGCTGAGATATTATTCCAATGTTGATTTAAACACGCTTTTTACTCTTGTTAAAAAATATATTAGATAATTAAACTTAATAAACACTAAGTAAAGAGTTGACGCTGACTAGGTACTTACATCATATACTGCTAATGCCAGTTAACAATCCATGTGATAGAAGATACTACTAGTTTTATTAGGTAACCAGCAATACAATTCTAGAAATTGTGTGAATCATTGATTTTCTGATTAGGTACGTTTATCAACTTGAAAACTGACGGAGGAGAGTGCAAACACGTTTCTAGAATCACCCAAACAGTCCCAAGTCCGCTGTCAAAACTAGAGTGAACCAGATTCATAGAAATATCTATTAAGTTACGTCTCGCTTCGGGGAAACTGATATATTCGAATATATGATTTAATGTTAGAGAAGTAAAGGTGGATTTTCCGTTTGGGTTGTTTATCTGTTGAATAGACGAGATCTGGCTCGTGGTAAACCAGTAAGCTTGGAGTTATATCTAGTTTAGCGTGACCTCTATACCCCTGCACCGGCCGTGTGCTATCACTGCTTATCATCGAACCTAGGCATTGCTGGCTCGTGTACCATTTTATATGAGTGCAGTTGTACAACATGTCATGATTTTAAGAAGATCAATTATTACACGTGTAAGATTTAGTCGGTGCTATAAATGTGATCTTTAAAGACTCCACAATCTGCTAGTTTCTAACTTGACATATCAGATCAGAGAGAATTTGACGAATTTGGGATTTGTATGAAATAGCAACCGTGACAGCATAGTTTCTTGGAGTCAAATAGCATTAGTAACATAGAAATTAAGAGCCGTTCAAGGGCTAGATTTTGTAGCTTCCTTAAGGTATATGACACATAGCTCAAAGATAGTCATTTAGTGATAACAATAATTATTACACACTAGTTTGTTTGTTTTTCGAGTGTGTAAGTGGCCAACACAGGTGTCAGATTTTTCAGGCTGCCTTAAGGCATCTGACATAGCTAGACGACTGCTATACAATGATGACAGCCGGGACCAACGGCTTATACGTGTCTTACGGAGCACGGAGGATCACACACACACACACACACACTAGTAAAACTAGTGTGCAAGTTTCCTTACTATGTTTTCCTTGTATATACAAACTCAGTTAACCTCCTTAGTTGCCTTGAGGTCGACATAAACCATGTAACTCACAAACTCTCACGTAATAAGTGCTTGTATCTGCGAATATCAACTAAAAGATTTGATCTAGCCAAGTACCATTACGATATTTATTACATACAAAAAACTTAGCTGAAAGCTTTCATGAGTTACGTGCTTTTAGCAATTACCGTTTCAACCTCCTACTTTCAGCCGACAAGCACGGATGCGTGACAGCCGAGTGCCGCTGTCCATTTTATAACGTGCACAAAATAAACAAATCCTCATTATCATAGTATATAACCGGTTCAGATTGGATCCTTACAGTATGATAATAACATTAATTAAAATTATTTGCTAACTACTCTCTACTCGTATCGTATGAGCGGCCCATAGAAACTAGTTACATATCCGCTTGTTAACAATTTTTGTTTTGTTATCTATCGAAGTAAATATACCTATGTAAAATAGTATCAGAAAAGTCTTGACCCTCTTAGATATGAAAAAAATATAAAGTCACAATATGGACTTTGTCAAAACGTTTCGTACAAAAAGCTGGTCAATAAGTGACGTCATATTTGATTAGATTTAGTCGCAACCGAATGTCACGTGAAAACTTTGTTCGACAGATACAACAATAGATTTTATTATTTACTTTATGGCAATGTTGTTGACGATTTTATACATTGGTACTCTAAACTACTCTAAACACAAAACAACACCTATTAGTACATTTCTCTGGTACGTACACGTATCCATCAAATACTTGTCACATGCAAGTATCATGTTTAATATTATGATAATCGATCTTTTAGCCGTGACTTCATCACGCACACCTCACGACGACCTGATATATGTCAGTGTCCGGCGACTCAAGTTTTTTTATAGTCTATGTAATATCCTGTTGTTAGGCAAAGGCCTCCCCTTCTTGCTTCCACGTATCCGTGTCTCAAGAATATATGCCCAAACTTGTATCGATCTAGTGCGCGTTCATTTTGACGCGGAATGTTTATAAAAGTAGAAACACACATAGGTACATTACGCCTGATTCCCACAGGGGTAGTTATAAAACCAGTACCTATAAATGTATTTAGATTAAATTATCCCCAAATGCCTCCGATATAAATGTCAAGTATAGATAATAATAGAGATTGAAGAGCGGTTCATAGTTTGTACAGTACACGCACCATGGTTCGTAATTTATGAAGTGGTTCGCTCGCTACTCTTTTGGGAATAAGGCAAATTGGTTTCAGCTTATACAAGGAAAATGTCGTTACCTACTTTTTATAATAATATTTTATGCATGGTACATAATACCTATATCTTTTTTTTACAGACTGTGGAAGAGATGTACGCGCTCGCGGACAAAATCATAGGCACAAAACGTTTATAAAAATATTGTATTTTATTATTTTAGGCGTAACTGTTATTCTAATGTAGTTTTTGTCAACTTACCTTGTACTACTACAATGATGGCACTTCTGCGCTTTTTCCATAGATGAAAATGATATTTCAAATAAGACTTAGGCCTAGTAAAACCTTGTCGACTAAAAAACTTTCGCCGCCTATATACGAAATCGTAGTCTTATAATCAGTTTTTTTTTTTTTAATTAGCCCGATGTTGTGTCCCACTGCTGGGCAAAGGCCTCCCCTTTTCCTCTCCATCTATCAGTTATGAGGTATAAATGATTGTAGTATGAAACTGATTTTAATGTAAGAATTATATCTTAGTATGTATGATATATAATATCTGCCAGATTTTTAAAGACCAAATGACAGCTTGTTTTATTTTGTGATGAAAGCATAGAAGTGCCATGGCAAAACTTTTGTTTGGTAGGTAATGTCGGGTTTTTATTTAATATCAGTATTCATCGTAGGTACTAAAAAGACATAGAAAAAATATTGTAAAGTTATGAAAATAGTAAAAGTAAGCGGAATGTAATTTTGTATGTATTAAATGTGTGTTAACCGCAGCCTGTATTTTTTTATTCATAATATTTTATTATATTTATTCTGTTATAAATAAAACTCCGGTCAGAGCCCTCGTCCCCGACGCGTCTTCATCGGTCGGAGGGGAGATCCAAGAGGGCTCGCAGGACTCTGAGCTCTGCATTGCTATAATTGGCCGTGCAGAGAGGAATCCTTACAGCTCAGCGAGTATCTTCGGAGAAAGCGCAGCAAACCTCTGCACCGGTGTCTCCACTGGTAACTATTGCCGGCATGTTTGTGAACCCATCTAGTGGGCGGCAAGCCAGACCTGCCTACAATCATAGACTTATGATACATGTATCTTTAGGTACCTACAACTATCCTAACTCTATGCCTATAATACCCCCTAACTTCATGCCTACACTTCTTACAATAGTAATCAAGATTATGGCAGGTGCGCTTTATTTTTATTGCAATAGCCCGGATTACTAATGTTTGACCAAAAAATGATTGACAAATGGTCATTCGACAAACAACGTTTCACGAAATGTTAATTTGGCAAACGATACATTTGACAAAAGTATCATCTTACAAAAACTCACTTAGCAAATGATCCATTAGCAAACACTACACTTGTTAAAATGTGTTAAATAATAAAATGTCAATTGACTTTTTATCATTTCACCAAATAATATGTTTCGCAAATTAAGTATTTGTCCAAATGTCATTTAACAAAATGTTATTTCATAAAAAGTATTTCATTCTTCAAACGTCAGGACTTAGTGGTTCTCTATTTTGTCTCATAAATTTAATATCCAAAATTTAAGATCTCATAATATTTTTTTTCCATAATAATTATATGTCCTAAAGTCCGAATGATGCCTAACCCTAACATATTTTTGTGTCTGTGTTACTTTCGCCCTAAGCTTGAGTTGTTCGCTCGCTTCGCTCGCTCGCTCGTGTCTTGGTCACAGGAAACCTAACGAACCTAACCTACACTCCACGACAAAGTGGTTTTTACGTCTGTGTTACTCTCGCCCTTAGCTTGAGTCGCTCGCTCGCTGCGCTCACTCGCTCGTGTCTTGGTCACAGGAAACCTAACGAACCTAACCTATACTCCATGGCAAAGTGGTTTTGTGTCTGTGTTACTTTCGCCCTAATCTTGAGTCGCTCGCTCGCCTCGCTCGCTCGCTCGTGTCTTGGTCACAGGAAACCTAACGAACCTAACCAACACTCCACGGCAAAGTGGTTTTTGTGTCTTTGTTACTTTCGCCCTAAACTTGAGTCGCTTACTAGTGTTTTGACCCAAACCATATCTATTAATAGATTTATTAATAAACGAAACACTTGTAAAATAATACATTTTATCAAACTTTTTTAGACCAATAGTAGTTTGGTCTGATAACTCAGTTGCTAAATGTTCATTTGTGAAATAATTATTTGTAAAATGTAAATTTAAGTGTCGATCATTTGGAAAAGTGACTAGTTTGTAAAATGATTAGTAGTAAAATGACCAATCGGCGAAACCGTTTCTTTGCCAAACGTTATTTGTCAAGTGTAATTTTGCCAAATGACTTTTGGTCAAACAACAGGAATAGCCCAGCATCAGTCCATCCCAACCTCATTTCATAACCTATAAAATAAACCTAATGAGTTCCACCACGTCGACGCGATAATTAAGTCCCAATATGTATGTATACTTCGAATTATTTTGATTCCCATCACGCCATCTTCGAGTGACGTAGACTCAATGTGGACACTCGCAAACGTTTCCTTTTTATTGCAACTAGCTATGCCCGTGTGCTTCGGGATAAAAACTATCCTTTGTTCTTGCCTGGGTATCAAACTATATCCATGCCAAATTTCATCTAAATAGGTTTAGTGGTTGAGGTGTAAAGTGGTAATAAACAAAAAACAAATATACAAACTCACTTTCACATTTATAATAGATCTATTTCCTGATTAGTATATCTAAGAATGCGTTTTGGCGGGAATGCCACATAATAACATCAACTTTCCAAAGGGCCTCTACTTACGTATCGGATTTGTATTCCCATGCAAAAGCCTCTTAAAGGACAAGGGTTAAAAGACCCGTGATTCCCAAATGAAACTCATTAAAATAATAGGTGTGACGACAGGGTCAGAAAAGTATGATTATAATTTGTCCGTCTTTTAGGTTAGGTATGTATTCATAAAATTAAACAAAATCTGTCTGTACATTGAATATATTTCCAAAAATATATATATGGTCCATAGAGACATAGTTATAGAATAAAAATTTAAAAAATGACTGTCTGTTTGTTTATCTGTTTGTACACGCTAATCTCCGGAAATACTGGACGGATTCGAATAAATCTTTTTTGTTATATTTAGTTAAGCCTGGGCAACATAAAGGATATAATTGGTTTTGGAAAATTGAACATCAGATGTAATTGCACATGCAGAACCATAATGGACCAGCTTTACTATAGTATGAAATATAAAAATGACGCCTTAGTAAAAGTTGTTCAGCCTGATGAGCATTTTCTGGAGTCATAAAGTCCACGCGAATGAATTCGCGGGCTTCGGCTAGTCTAAAAAATTCACAAAGATACGGAGCAACAAAGTTCCGGAGTGGGGCTTGCGACGTCATCGCCAAGTAAAAAATTGTACCTAGCCGTGACGTCATGACAAAATTTAAATTTTTGTTTCTCATAGAAAAGAAAAAATACGTGTAGATACAATTTTTTTTAAATATTCTAACCAATGGGCGAAATATATTTTTCCATTCGTCATGCATATTGTAGTTGCAATACTTTAGGGGGAGTGTAGTAAATAAAATGTTAAAGATTGGTTGTACTAATTTGTACGTACTATATTGCAACATATTTACAAAAAGTATACGTACATATGTATTTGTAAATTAAAACTTTCTCTTAAATAATGTTTACACTATCATCATAAGGCTAATTTGAAAGACGCTTACATTAACATTTCGTTTAAGCTTTAGAAATATTTATTTCGGAGATATGAAAATCAAATATATTTATACACATTCGTGCCTATGCGTCTTTCTAGTATACATAACCAAAAAACCTATTCGTATGATTCATACTCTCACACTCTCATCAAGACTCGTCGAATCGTTTATTATTCAACATAGAGTTAGAATAGTAGGTAGTACCATGGTAGTACCTAAAGAATATTCACAATAGCGTACAGTGTAAGTACACCTTCTTTAGCAGAATCGGTTTTGTAATATGAAACATTACAATAAAATCATGAATTTGAGCAAATCATTGGCAAAATATCAAAAAACATAAGTCATGGTGCGAATGCAAACCTTTTGCATCTGCTTATATTACTTCATAGTAGGCTCCTTCAAAAGGCGCGTTAAATCGTTAGTCCCGGGTGTTAGCTAGATCGCATGTAATGATGTCAGATGCCTTTACGAAATCTGATGCTAATGACATACGAGAGAATACGCGTAGCGTAGGTAGCGTAAATTCCGTTTGAGCTAATAACACCGTTCAGTCATAAATTCAGAAAGCTACGTCGCGTCGTAGCATGTAACAATATCGTAGCCGCTACGAGCCTAGGTGGGTCACAAATGGCTCTTGGGTCTACGCCGTAGCTGCGCGTAGATAAGCCCTGCTGGCTTGTCGATGGGCTGGTAGATGTGATGGCGAGGGTCTCCTTTCGTCACGTTAGCGGGGAATTTGGACACGTCGATGTTCAAGTAATGCTTATTGGGCATCATCATCTTGATCCACGTGATCTGAGAATAAAAAGTAGCAATGTATTTAAAATAATATTCATTTGTGACAAAGTAGTAAGCATGGGAAACTATTACGTTCCAAAAGTGAACTGGTATACAATGCTTAGCATTAAGTTGTACCTTTTGTACTATAATCTTAAGATTTTAAGTGCAATAAATTAAATTAAAAAAAGTAATGAACTCTTTGTATGAAATAACACTTAAATGCCTATTACATTTGAAAATTAGAAACCATGCCTATGATAACTGATATTTTTAACGCGGGCTTCTAGGGATGGACTTTATAAAATTTGTCAAAATTATGTTAGTTTTCTAATTTTATTAGCAATGCTGGGGCATTGTGTCCAACACAAATACGAATTAATTACTCATTTGATAATCTTTGGCCCGGGTGCCGACTGGAGCCGGCATCATGATATGCGACACTCACGTGACGCTAGATAAATGCCGGCGTAAGGTCCGTCTGTTTTCGTTTATAAATAATTGTTAAACAGAAAACATACCTACAAGTCCATAATAAGAACTACGGTTCAATTTTGCTATATCAAATTGATAGGTACATAAAAAAAACGATTTTTTTTTTCACTTATTATCCATCACAAAATTTTAGGTCCGAATATGAATGTTTTTATCGCGAATACAAACAACTAATAAAAATACTTCACAGCTGTAACACGATGCTATGGTTTCCCTATTATTCCTTACAAACAGCAACATCTCGTCCCACCTTACTCTATTAGGATTATATTGCACACTTCCAAACGACCGCACTTTAATTTCGGACAATTTCTAAATTCTTAAACAATTTAGTTGCTGATTTTGTTAGTAAATAAAACTGACGTGAGACTGACATTATTAATATTCGTGATACGGGTTATTCACATGGAAAGAAAACGATTTACTAAAGTAGGAACTCACCTCGGCAACTTTTTCTAAAACAGTTTTCTCAGCCAGGTACAGCGTGTGTTGGACGGAGGGGGAGTAGATGCCAGTGTCTGGCGGGCCTGCGAACTTGTCCAGGATGGCGTCCTTCACCGTCAGCCACGCGTTGTCGAAGTCTGCCGTCCGCATGCTGTCGTATGTCCACTCCGCTTCTACCACCGTACTGTACAAAAATAAATACTTTAAAATTCAAGCCCATATTTTAACTATATCAACTAATTCTCAAGCTTTCATTACTTATTTTAGATGCGGTAAGAAAATAGTGTTATTTACCTGAATATTCTTTCAGCTGCGTCCGCTAGTGTTGTGTATTCGTCTTGCACAAAATCGACGAAGGCAGACTGTGTCGTTTTGAGGACTCTAAGACCACTTAACCCCGACTTCACTTTTACTGCCTCTGTGTAAATAAAATACATTTTTTTAAAATAACATTCCTTTTTAAAACAAAATTGTGCCAAAGTTACTATGGATTAAATTAAAACAAATTTTTCAATAACATATTTAAAGATTTATCAAAACTTATGACACACAAAGATATAACAACAACTACTTAACACAGGAAACAAACCTATTAAGACACTCACCGTGACGTTTTTGTGAAACTTCAGACCATCTGGTAGCAGTTGGTGAAAACACAAAGGCATGGTTATGGGGCGTCCCCGCCTGCAGCCTCTCCCAGGGGTACTCCAGCACACGACACTTCGCTTCTACAACCTGCTTGTACATGTACAAAAAATGGTTCACTACAACTGCACCAAACTCTTCAGGAGTCTTCACCCCGTGCTTCTTCGCGAGCAGATATACTGTGTTCTTCTGAGAATCTGTCGCCACTACTTCTTTGTTGTCTCCTACTACGTAAGCTGATTCGGATGTTAGTTTCAGATCAGTGGAGACTTCGAACTCGCGGATGATATGGAAGTCCCCATCACGGTGTACGTGTAGTAGCTTGACGGAGCTCTTCCCGTATCCATGGTCGCAGAGTTCAAACCGGCCACCGGAGTCAGCGGCCGCCGTCGGGGCCGGCCGCGCTAGCGCCGGTCCGACCACAGGCTCACCTGCGCTCGAATTCGAGGGTTTCGCGTAAATTCTGCAAAAATTAAACAGTTTTAAAAAACATAAACACATGTATGTGTTTTAGCAAATATACCTTTTGTTTTTTAAGAATATCAAGAATATATATTTTTGAGATATACCTGTTGGCACTTGTCCAAGGCATTTTGAGACAAGAAATTCACTTGATTTTGAGTGTGTGTAAAAAACTGCGTCTTCGTATGAAGGCCAGCTTGGCGGTACTGTGATTACCAACTACCAAGTCCACACTATATATGAATACCCTTTGACCTCCCTTATCAGACGCCGCACGCGCCAGTAACAACTAAATAGGAACTTAATATCTATTAAGTACTTGTTCTTTATCAGGACAAACAAGAATAAGTACATACATTTACTAAAATTACAATCAATGCACAATATTTTTGTTACCAAAATAAAACATCAAGACATTTGTTTTTTTTTTACTTATCAAGTTCTATTTTATTAATTGAGACACCTCACCACACGACACCCCTAAGTAGCCTGCACCGGGGTTACTCCTTTGCCGGCAACTAATGTCGGCGTGTTTGAGGTGCCCATCTAATGGATGGCAAGCCATCATCTACCTAAAATAGTCAGTTATCATGATTATGGCACGTGACGCTTCTATTTCGATATCCCAGAGTATAAGTATATCCCAAACTCATTCCATAACCCATAGAGCTTTCATTCAAAGATACCTACACCTTTCATATGTGATTTTGGCAGGCGCGCCTCATAACATCAACTTCTCCAAAGGGCCTCTACGTTTTTAATCTGTATCCCCTCGCAAACCTCTCAAATGACCGAGGGTTAAAAGACCCGTAATTCTCAATATGGAATACTTAAAAGAATAAAATAAATTGCATAGCAAATTGTTGTTTTCTTTTTTTAAATAATCAAACCGGTTGTTTCATTTATTTCTAATAAAACATTGATTTTATTTTTATGTAATTTTTTACCGATTCTACTGTTGGCATTCATTTGCACTAATGCATACCTCGAGAACTGTACCTGGTGACAAATTGTGTCAAATAGAGCCCAATTAATAGTTACTGGAAGACAAGCGACATTAATGAATATAGGTACCTAAACAACCAAGAACAATAGCATAACACACTAACCTATATATATACCTTTCATTATTAGCGCTTTATTCACATAGCCCTACTTAATGTAAATCTACTTACGTAGTAAGATTTGATAGCAGCCAAGAACAAAAAAATAAAGAATTATCTTTTCAGTTCAAATGAGTTGACCTCTGGAATAACTATAAGATTAAGGCAAAAAGTGATAACGTGTAAACGTTGACTTTGGAGCTTTGGCATTTTAATATACTGTACTGTAGTGTCCAAGATAACCTGACTTAGTTTGTGGTTATATCCAGAAACAATTTCAAAGCGTCGTTCTATGAATTTCTAGGGAATAATCTTTTATCATTATAACAAATATTTTTTGAAGCTATGCTTTGTATATCTATTTGTTTCTATAGGTTGTATACATATCCCCTAATGTTCCTCTTAGGATAAAGTAATCAAACATTATTTTCAGAATATGGCATCTTGAAAATCAAAAAGTATACCACACTATATTCGTGATGTAATGAATTGATATTTTGACAGAGCCTTAAAGTTGCCTACGGAGCAGCATAAACTCTACTGAGACTTTTGCATACGCTTTCAAAATTTTTACTACTTTTGTTTTCGTTTGAGTAGTAAGTAGTTTTATAAAAAGACGTTTACAAAAGTATTAGAAATGAAATGGCCATTAGAACATTTATTAGGTATGAATTTTCAAATAGCCGTTACATTATTTTTCTCAGCACATGCTCCTTTGAATAGTTTTCATTCGAAAACTAAAGATACATATTTCATAGCGGTATTCAACATCTAAAAATAAGTGTTATATCGACGTATTGAGGAGTGAGTGCCACGTTTTTATAGTCGGCTCGTAAATATCGCAATATTTTTATGGCCGTTACCATTTGATTACCTACATTTTGACGTCTTTAAATAAGATGCGATGGAAACAAGATGAAGACATTGCTCGTTGGTTTTAAATTAGTTGAAAATTTCCTTATTTCGTAACTACGTAGATGCACTGCGGTCCTTGAAGGTTGACGACGACGATGATGAGGTACTTTGTAATATAGAGCAGAAAAGACCATGGAGCGTAAGAAATAAAGGTAATTCTTACACAGATGGGTTTTATATGGAAAACATGATTCAGAAATATTACAGACTCGTTACGTATTACCCCTATTAACTTGTTGTAACCCAAACTTTATGAGAGATTTTATGAAATTAGTAAGGAGCAATATACTTATCTACTTACTTATACTTGATTAGCTTTATTTTTCTACCGTACCATCTGAAGAAATAATAAATATATATTTATATTAGCATGAACTAATGCAATAAAAAGCTTAGCCAAAGAGGACTTTGCTTTCAGAGTGTCTCTTCTACTATAAGATTAGAATTATAAGTATATGAGACGATTGTTAATCAGCACTTAGAAAGAGACGAGTTTGACGACAGTATTTCCAGTAAAGTAAAACCATGACGACCCTTCCAACGGCTATTATAAAAAAAAGATAAAATGTCTTTATTGCACCAACTATAGGAATAACTTATATTTAAACTTAAAATATATGTAATTATAAAGGCGGACTTATCACTTAAGCCATTCCTTCCAATCAACCAACCTTTAGATAAACAGGGACTTGACCAAATATTAGAGGGTTGGCGCAGAACAAATATTATAACATTAAGAAGAAAGAAAAGTTTTTAGTCGTTTTTTTCCTGGAAAAAGACTGATACTAAACAAGAGTACAAAATAAATATTACTATATAATGAACCAGACAATGTCTTCATTCCAACCGCTCTGTTTTCGCCGTAACGAAATAATATTCTACAAATAGTCACATGTGAGTGTTACTCGTAAAGAGCGAGCTTTCAAATGTAAAATCTGGCTCAGGCAAGAAGATTAGATTGATCGTATTTCCGTAGATATTTATTGTATTTTCTATTATAAGACCAAATAATCCTTGAACGGGACATTTTCAGGACATGATAGTGTAAACTTAGATTACCTAACAACTTTTGTAATAGGAAAAAAATTACAAATTATAAATTACATAATTACTTTGTAATTTGCAAAGGTATTGATAAATAAAGTGTATATTTCAATAAAAAGACATGTCAAGATTGTTTACATTTATTTAAATACCTAACCAAATGAAGTATAGGTTAGTCGTGAAATTCAAAACATATTGTCAAATTTTGAGTGAATTTCTGACGTACAAGCGAAAAACGCTATAATTCCAGAATGCGACACATTCTGGAATTGTAGCGTTTTTAGCTTCAAAGAGAGGAAGGCGGGAGAGAATTCACTCGGCACGAAAGCAACGCTTCATTATGCCCTCGGCCGACGTGACTAAATAAATGAGAGTGCCAAACGTTTCTGAAACATTTCGTTATTGCTGCAAACCTGCAATTTTTTCTTTAAATGTTTAGCAAAGAAATGCTTTTTCTTGTCAGACAAGTCAAATACTAGTTTAAATATTAAGTGGAGTAATATAGTAGACGAATTCCCAAAGTTTTATAAGAAACGGTTTAAATTATTTGTACTTAAATTCTTTGCGAGACATCCAGATAAATAATTTAGTCACTCTTTCATACTACTTTACATATATAACTGTAATAGTACTTAACCCTCCAAAATCTGAATAAAAAAAAATTACCGACCCAGTAATTGACCGAGCGAGCGAAGCGAGCGAAGCGTCTCAGTTTCGAGATTAGCCAAAAATTCTTTTGTCCGTCTGTCTGTCTGTCTGTCTGTCTGTCTGGCTGTTCTCGCCTACAGGTCGCATTTCTTAACCGATTCTCATAAAATTTTGTAAGCAGGCTCAGCAACTAAATAGAATTTTTTTGTCGAGCCAGTTTTTTAAAATTTTTCAAAATGGCGGTAATATGGGGGTTTAAAATTTTAAAACTGTCATATATCCGCCATTTCAAAATATTTTCAAAAATGTCATTAGACTTTTTTGTTGCCATTATAAAAACGCATTTTTTTTAATTGAACAACTTTTTTGTCTGGACAACTTTTTTATACGTTATACTTGAACGGGTTTAGGGTGACTCGCGAAGTCTAGCTGACTGAGCCGTGGCGGATATACAATACAAAACCTTCTTACAAAATATTGAATTCAGTCCAGGTTACTGAACAACTTACTTAAAAATACATGTCTCCCGTGGGAATTAAACCCGCGACTTCCGAGTTACAAGGCCAATGTCTTGACCACTATTTTTAAGAAAAGAAGAAAATTTACAAATATTTGTTGCGTACATTCAATACCATATAGTTTACAAAAAGCAATAACTATGTAGGTAGATGTCCAACAAAAATTTTAAAACTCTTAGAACTCGCTATGGTTATTTTTTCATAAGTTTACAAGATTGACTTGATTTTTTCTTAATCGTATGACTTTTTGTTGTCTTGCTTGTTTAATTTGTTTAGTCGGTTAATTGTGTTCAATTGTCGTGTATTGGATTGCTTGCTTGCTTTGCTTGGTAGTAGAAGATATGATCGCGAGGTCTAAGTTCGTGGCGAACTACTAGTCTAAAGAGGGGAGACAGATATATTACGTGTATTCAACACTCAAGAGATCGCGAAAGCATCTAGCGTATTGTTCGTTGTAACTCGTAAATACAGTGTCTGGGCGGGCGGGAGCGCGCGTGCGCTCGGGCGGCGCCGTGACGTGCCGCTCAGCTGTCGCCGAGGCGGCCGCGAGTCGACGCGTCGATACCGCGCCGTCCGCGCCATACCGGCTCACCACCACTCTAGCGAAAAACGTGTTGAGCCCACGTTCCCAGCCTCTCCCAACCAGATGATGGTGCGACGCAGCGGACGGTACACCGTCAACTGGAGGGGCTTCCAAAACTTCGCCTTCGGAAATAAACCGCCTGATGAAGGTGAGTTTTATAAATAATACTGACTGACATAACCTCTACGCTACTATGAAAACGGGAACGGACGCTGTTTTCGCGTATCTGTGAACTCCTGGCACGAAAATCCAGTGATTGATCAAATATGATTGTGCATACGATTGTGTGTGATCCCACTTTCTATGGGGTAGTCGGTGAGTGGTGTTATCTAGTGTGTTAATTGCATACAGGGAAATTTAATGCTTTGAAATTGTGCAATGCAGTTCACAGTTATGAATGTTAGTGAGTAATAAAATATTAAATTACGAACAGTATGTAAGAAGACATAGTGTTATCGTAAATATTGTTTTCGAATAGTCCTACATACATAGTTTCCATTTAAATATTTTATATTCGAATTCAAAAACATTAATAAGATCTCACTTTACAAAAACCGTTAATCAACAATTAAATTTGTTTTTTTATTTTTTATTCTGAAGTGTGTTATTTTGAAGTACTATAGTACTTAAATACTTACTGAAGCACTTAAGTACTTCATTGCTCAATATTTTCATCCTAGCTTCGAGAATTTTATGTACGCAAAGTTCATAAATCGCATTCCGATACTGTGAAAATGAGTTTCTTTCGGCGTTTCTTCTTGGCAGTGGTCGTTGCGAAACGCTGAGAATTTATTCTGTGACGCTGGTATAGGTAGCTTGATTTTAAAATATAATTAAATTTTAATATACACAACACGTATGTATGTAATGTAAATTAATAAGAAATAATTATTAGCGTGTATAAGTGCCTACAAGGTCTAGTTACTAAATAAACATTTGAATTGAATTATAAGTATATCTCTTACATATCTCACACGCGCTTATAAATTTATATCAGCTTATATAACGAGGAAGAAAATAAAAACTAGGTAGTACACCTATCGTCATAAGATTACGAAATCCCGGCTATCATTTACTGTTGTATTCACTCTAACAACAACACATGCAAGACAATCAAAACGAAACACAATATTTTTATTGTAATAATATTGTAATAAATACAGCACAATTGATCTTTTCTATTCATTTAACCTGGTACCTACATCATTTTAGCATAGTACAATTACGTTAGCAAAATGCCGCATTGTTCAGCTGTTTAATACAAAAACTCTAGTACTTATTAGTATGTTCCTAGATTACTAAGTTTGGTCATGCATGCTACTAGCAGGTATATTTGATGCATGTACTGTACACATATATGAACGTACATACAATATAAGTATCTTTTTATTGACTGTGCATTTTTTAAGAGCATTTTAGAGCAAATTTTGATGACAACGACTAAGAATCGCATGAAAAAGGAAATAACTGATCACGCGTTTCTATGAGAAGTCATTTTTTATAGGGACTATTTTAAATTGCTTTTGAAATAAGTTTAAAAAAGTCTTACGAAAGCTTATGCGGCATGGGATTGCGGAAAACGATGAGACGCCTCGCGGGATTACTGCGGATCATAACTAAGGATCACATAGTATGGCAGAATATCTCGTACTGATATTTATACAATAGATTGAAATGTAGTACCTATGCCCAGGTTTATCACGGGCTGGTTGGTCGAAACTACTTAGTTTTACGTAGTTTCCACCCCGACGCAAAAATAATGCTATGATGACTGAAGAAATAATTCTGAGGATAATAAAGATTAAATATCTTCATTCCTCAGAATTATTTCTTCCCTTCTGAAATAGAGAAATAAAAATTAGATTTCATGATGGAAACTCCTACTAAAAGGTAAATACATATACCTATTCGGTTCGATTTGAGCAGTATAACCTAACGATTCACGAATCACGACCATTAGGGTAACAACGTAGGTAGATAGGTAAACAATACACATGGTGCGTTGACAGAACTAATGATGTTTGGTAGGGTTCACATTTCATACTGGAGGGCACGTGTGTGTATTGTCGGGATATCCAATTTGTACAATGTTGCGGCACTTCGTCGCCAAACTGAGAATAAAATAAGTTTGTTTAAGTACATAACAAGTTTCTGTATTCAGATCTGTGATTTATGAATTAAACATTACCGCTACTTATGCCTGCAATATGCATTACCTTTCCACATGAACTTACCTGAGTGCTAGGTAATCCTTATATTGGTATCCTATCTATTTCCGCTACTAATTTTATACACGTAAACAGATGGATTTTTGTCAAACTAAACATCTTAGGGAGGGCGTATAATAGCTTTAAATCTATAATTTTCTGAGAGACCTTTGTCCGGCAGCTGGAACGACGAGAACTCGTTTATAAGCTCGTAGACGCTTATAAACCAATCTAAGTCGTAGCCACAAAATTTCTTTATTGCACTAACTATGTACGACAATATTCAAAAGTAAAATTAAAAATATGTAGGTACAAAGGCGAGCTTATAAAGTGATTTCTTTGCGTAAAGACTAAACGATGTGGGGGAGTTGGCGCAGTTAAAGTATTATAGTACCTGGGTGACCGAGCTTTGCTCGGTTACATCTCAAACATTAAGTAAGTAAATTTTTTTAAACTTGTTTAAAAATAATACAAAAAAAAAATATTACATAAACTTGAACATAAAAAAACAAAAGTGAGTCACCGAGTGGGATTCAAACCCGTAACACTCTTTCTAGCGGTCCGCATCCATAACCGCTGAGCCAAACGCATGGCGGCCGGCGCGAAGAAATTAGTGACCATATTCTGCGTTGAAAGGAAAAACGCATGAAAACTCGAAAACACGCGTTTTCTCAAACATAAGACTAATGTAGATCGATTATTTACCCCCGAAAACACCTATATACCAATTTTCAGCGAAATCGTTAGAGCCGTTTTCGAGATCACAGAAATTTATAAATATATAAATAAATATACAAGAATTGCTCGTTTAAAGGTATAAGACTAGTTGTATAACAATGTAAAAGACAATATAAAAATAAATAATAGGAGTAAATACATACATATAGTGAGTAATATAAAATACATAAACTTTAAAATGTA
The DNA here is from genome assembly GCA_963555685.1 of Acrobasis consociella. Lineage (NCBI taxonomy): Eukaryota > Metazoa > Arthropoda > Insecta > Lepidoptera > Pyralidae > Acrobasis > Acrobasis consociella. The sequence goes on from OY743106.1 coordinate 7,416,013, forward strand.
TAAGAACACATAACTACAAACTTAAATAGGTACAAAGAAAAGATACGCTCGTTGTTAATCGTTGCCATTTGTAGAGAGCTTTATATAACTTTTGTAGGCAAAAGCTATACAACTTAACTTATAAATAGGGTTCATAGATGCTCTACATATAAAGCCGTAAAGCGTGGTAGGTTATTAGACACATTTTTATATTGTGAGTATTTTTGAAAAATTGATGTAAACCAATATATTTTTTTAAATTTACCAATAAATCTTAGCCTTTTCTACAGAGACAAACACTGTCTTAAACACGATTTTTCTCGATAGAAATAACACAGCAAAATATCGTTGGGTTTTAGTCTTTGTTCGCTCTTGACGATATTTCGCCGTGTTTTATTTATACATTTTTATAAATTAATTATGTATATTGAGGTAAGTATTTCAGTGTAGCTTATTGCGCTTGTAATTTAAATGATATATTTTTTGATTATGTAAAGATGATTGAAAATACTTAAAATTTAGACGTAGGCTTTTGTTTTTTTTTTTCTGTGGAGATAAAAATGCTCAATCTTGTTTGGGATAGTGTTTGTCTATGTAAAAAAGCCTGTAAATATCTATGTAAAATTTTTGAAAAATTATTTGTAATACTTACCTAACTAACCAAGTTTCTATAACCACTCAAATATTGTGAGCGATTAACCTACCGCATTTTAATTCGCGTATATATGCTCGTAGACCAAACTAGGTCGTAGCGACAACAAAAATATGAACTAACTACTACTTGTAGACGTACTAACCATATTTATTGTATGTCTTTAAGTAGCCGTAGGCCGCCCGGCCGTAATCTAATGTTATCGTAGCATTCGTAGCTGTACGCATGTCGGCGTAGCAAGCTGTTGCACGTTTCAGTTGCTTGTAGTCTACGAGCTTCGACGATTAAAACCGGCGTCGTAGCTTAGAGCATTTTATATCATGAATATCATTAAACCCATTTTTTCCGTCTCAGTCTTAGTATAAAACGCAGACTAACTTTGTTACTGGGTTGTAACCATTATCCGACCAAATCAAGTTGACATCTAGAAATATGCCATTGCCTCATCCGAAAACGTTAACTTGATTTGGTCGAATAATGGTTTAAACCTAGTAATAAAGTTAGTCTGCGTTTTATAATAAGACGACTTATTATTATACCATGATTAAATCAATTTATTGTTCTCAGCGTCGTAGCTCGTGTGTAGATAAATTCGTAGCAAAACTTTGCGAGTAACTTTTATAGCCGGAAGTTGACGTGATAAATGAGTCTATCTATTTGTTTAGGTAGGTAATCATGAATTAAAAGTATTTATTCTCATACCCCTTTGGTCTAAGTGATGCTGATACTTATTCTCTAAATAATGCATTTTTTTATTTTATTACAGAAAAAGAAGAAAAGAAACCAGAAGAAGACTTAACAAATCATGAAGTAATTTTCCTAAAAAGTATAGTGGAAAGTCCGGACTTTGGACGAAAATATGAGGTATAAATAGTAACAAGCGCTTCTATGTATTTACTATTACTTCGCCGCGAACTGTGAACTCGCAAGCCCCAATATGTCTGCAACCTTGATAGTTTAAGGCTCATGTCTTCGCTCACATAAAAATTAAACACGCCTTCCAAATTGTATGTCGACGAAACATAGGTATATATAGGTACTCGCATACATACATCTATACCTACATCCTTAATTTAAATATTTTTAAAACAAACAATCATTTTTATCTCTAAATATTTTATCTATTGGCATTTTATTTTTCGATTCCTACACAAAAATTATAGTTTTTAAACAATTTAATTTTTATGGTTGGTACGTCTGATTTGTATAGTTTATACAAAACGGTCACTCGAAAACGCAATTAAATTACCTATACAATTTAAAACCTTATTGTGTTGGAGGTAAAGTCAAAAATGACATAACAAAATTAACCTATCACAAATATTTTTTGATTGGGTTACATACGTCAAGAGTTTAAAAATGTTTTTTTTGAAACGCGGAGTCACATTAACGAATGGTTTTTCCATACAAAAATCGTTCGTTTAGTGACTCCGTATTTGAAAAATGGCATCTCAAGACGTGTGTCAAGCGTCAAGTTGGTTGGCTTGGCTGGCTTTCCACCCACTGACAGTTACGTCAATGTCAAAACTCAAAACCCCGGAAAACAACGAAACGAATGTGAAATTAAGCAAGCTTGGGTGTGTTCTTTTTGTTTAAATTAATCAGAATCATTGTAATGCAGTGATATTCATTATTTATAAGTTGGAACAATTTGGTTTATTATATATTTGTGTGTGATTAGATGCATGTTTTACAAGTCGTTGATTTTCATTCAAGAAATCAAAACAGCAAGTGCCACGCCTATTGAATTGATACTTACTGTATTTTATAGCGTCGATTGTGGTGATTGTTTTAATTACGTGTGTATTGTTACAGTCTACGGACTGCGAGGAGGATTTGATCGTAAAACCCGTCTCCCTTGGCAACGTAAACATAGTAAAGTCGCTGAGCGAGTATCGGGGTAATAATATTAGGACTATCGAGCAAGCGGAACTTGCTATATTGCTATCGAGAGTACATTTTAGGGTGAGTACATAAGCCGTAAAACATGTTTTTGTTTGATAAATGTTTACTTCATTTTGTTGGTAGGTTTGTTTACTATTAGATTCTGACTAGATTTTTGTCAGCAAAATTTACAAGATAAAACTAAACATATGTTTCTAGTAAAGGCTTGTTGGAAATATAATATATATATAATATATAAATAATATATAAATATATAGGGACAAATTACACTGATAAGTAAGTTCGAAATACTTCCTATATTTGATTCAGTGTCATCTAAAATTTATACAAAGACCTGAATGTTACAATGAATAAGTACATTCCGCCTTTCATATATTCTTAAATATTGTTTTGTGCTTCTTGCCCAACTCCAAATATAAATGCCTTTGCCTGCATAAAGAAGAACTACTGTTACACCTTTTTTTATCTAAAAGCATCCCAGGTGTTTTGATCTAGAATGAAATTGAATCTCTATACTAGCATATGTATATTTTATGCCTAAATTTATTGCAGGCTCTTATAGATGCACATGACCAAATAGGTGCGATTTGGCTTGAGCGAGGCTCAGGTATTGATGAGAAGACAATAGTTAAGGAAGAGAGTAAAGTAGCTGAAGGCGAAGAGGAGACTCTAGAGGAGAACGGAAACATGCCTGTGGAGACTGTGAAAGTTGTGGGCCTTCGAAAAGTGCCTGGGCAGCCTTTAGGCCTGACAGTGAGTATCATTTCTACAGCCCAAATTTAGATGTTATTAGTGAAATATCCCAAGTATTTAGATGTGACTTGCTTGGTACACAGTTGATCATCTATTTATTACTTCTAACATACTACAGAGATCACGTCTTAACACGGGCTGTAAGACTCAAAGGTCACACTTATGGTGATGGATGTAAAGATGAAAACAGGGAATCAAAAAAGTGGGTGGTACTTACATTACCTGTTACAAAGATTCAGATTCTCACCCATTCCCTCAATTGGCTTTTACTTTTCAAACATTCTGCATTTTTGCTTTTCTCCCAGATCAGAAAGGTAGACAACATAGGATAGCTTTCTCCTAAATTTGGTTTCACTAAACTGGCTTGCCTAGTCCACACACATTAACTCATTCAAAGTTGTCAGGGCATTGACACCTTAATGGAATTGTAATTAACCAGTATTACTACAAAAACCAATGTTAACATGCTATATTATTCCCTTGTTACCACAATACCTTACAGCTTATGTTATATATCCTATTAAAGTATTAGATCACAGTATTTCAGCAAAAGCAGTCCCAAACTTATATAATCACATTAGTATAATGTGAAGGCCAACTGTACACTAACCTGTATTTCAGATGCTTACATGATATCATATGCATAGCTTGTTTTGGCAAGATCTGTGATTTTATATTACAAAACCAACACCTCTATAAAAATATGTATAAGATATAGGTAGTATACAAAATATACTAATAAAAATCAGTATCTGAATTTCAGCATGTGTGTATATATTCACATCCTAATACAATAAAATATTGTGTGGCTTGTAACAAAAAAAGAGATGAGTGTCATGGAACACAAAAAGTGAAGCCCCTAAAAAAACCCCAATAAATTCTAAACCCCTTAAAAAGTTTGTATCATCCAAGTTTCTAAAAATATGAATATTAATGAACTTTTGCATGACAATGACTCATTTGTCACTACATTTTATTTTATTAGTAAATTGCAGTTAAAATCCTGTGACTCATTATCTTATTAACAACATCAAAGAAAGTTCAAATTACTCCTTTGTTTTGATGATTCATTCAATGCATTATGCTTATTAAATTATTACAATCTGTTTAGTAGTAATTAAAGTGTCTGTATTTGATAGTATTAAAATTACTTAGAAAGTAGAGTTTTAACCTAAACCCTTTTCCATTAACACCACCAAAAAAGAAGGGTGTTTGACGCTAATGTCTGTCGGTCTATCAGTCTATGGCATCATAGCGCTCGAACGGATGAATCGATTTAGATGCGGTTTACATGAAAGCATGTTCCCTTGCAGTGGTTCTCAGCTATGTTTGATGAAAATTGGTTCAGCAGTTTAAAAGTTATTGAGAGTTAACACTAGGGATTTCCCTAGCTAATAGTAGATGGCGCTATGGATAACAAGTCGTAACGGTGGTTCCGCTACTCGTCACTAGATGGTGGATTTTTTTTTTATTTGCCTAGCAAATAAGCTGTATTGTGACTTTGTTCCCGCAGTTGACTGACTTGATTTAAAATATTTCTAAAAATGGATTTGTTTATATGTTTGTTATATGTAAATGACTATAGCTGATTTTCGATTTTTCACACTGTCTCTTTTAGCAAGTTTTGTTAGAAGCCTACGCTTGTTGAATACTTCATGACTGGAACATGATGTACTTACAGCCGGGAACAGCAATATGTCACTTGTGTCACCAAGCCAAGTGTGAAACACATTTAGCACTACTGTGCATTTGAAAGCAGTAATGATGGGTATGCCCAAGAATTCATCAAGCTTTACAATTATCATTCGTCTTTTTAGGTGACAACAGATGAACATGGGCAGCTGATAGTAGCAAGGATATTAGCTGGCAGTGCAGCCGCGAAACAGGCACTCTTGTCAGTCGGAGATGTCTTGTTGGAAGTGGACGGAGTACAGATCAACTCGGAGGAGCAGCTCAAGGAAGCAGTGGCTAAACCTAATGACAGGATGACGCTCAAAGTAGGACCTAACCTGAAAGAGAAGAGCGCACAGCCTACTAATAAACTTAGTGTAAGTGCTATTTTATTTATTTTACTAAGCAACACCAATAGTATTTACGTACAAATTCAAGCATAATACATGTAATACTAGTTTGTAATGTAAATACAAATGGCAGGTATACACGACATTGACTAAAGAGATCAAAAAGGCATAATAAAAGTTTAAGGTATCTAAGTTTGTTATGTTTAAAGACCCTCAAATTATTGCCAAATATGTCCAAATTCTCTTGAGGCACAATTAAGATTATATGTATTGCATATACGGTCAACTGGAGCTTGTCTACCAGTTTATAATTTCTATTATACAGGCTGATACAAGTCAATGAATTTTATGGGTCGTTTATTATCATGCAAGATTCATTAAAGCTGATTTTATAAATCAGCAATTTAGTCCTGTAATGTAAACCACCCAATTCAGTTTGATATTAATTTATTTTATTATTTTAATAGGCCCATGTCCAAATGCCAAAAATGCAGCATTACATCACGTTTTGCTCTATGGTAAAATTAAACATGCCTATATTATGATATGATGTTCAGAGAAATTATCTGTAGTCAAAATAAGTACTTTCATATATTTATCTTTAGAGTGAATTTAATCATATGTTAGGTTTCTTTGCAGTGTTACATGAGAGCACTTTTTGATTACAATCCTAAAGAGGACACATTGCTGCCTTGTAAGGAAATTGGATTGGAATTCAAAAGAGGAGATATTCTACAGGTAATCTTATTTTTTCATATGACTTATTAAAAAAAAATGTTTTTGTAGAACAATCTCTGGACACTGAACGAAGCATTCCTGAATGTTATCTAAAAAAGTTGTCAAGTACTATTAATTTCCCAAGTTAACTTTATAAAATGTTATATCAAAATCAATAAAAAGAAATTCGACTAGAATTTTATAAATTATGGACATATCCACAAATTTATTAAGTCAATAACATTGTAGGTATCGGATAGAAAGGACCCCAACTGGTGGCAAGCGAGCCATGTGGAGAACCCAGATGTGGTGGGACTCGTGCCCTCGCCTGAGCTGGAAGAGAGACGCAAGGCCTACGTGCCGCCAGAGGCGGACTTCGTGCACAAGATTAGCATATGCGGCGCAAGGGTGAATATTGCATTAGTATCATGATTCATAAATTCATATTATAAAGGACAACAAATAAGTTAGTGGACCTGAAGTATTGGCACCACTGAATGTTTTTAATCTTTATTATTACATGGTGTTAGTGATGTCATGTGAACCGGTTTAGTTTCGATTTTTCCCGCAATACGGCGAGGTTCACTAACTTATTTGTTAACCTTTACTTACGTACAATATCACGTTTTTATCCCTAATAGGGCTAACTAACAGAGCCCTTTGGATTTTCGAATTTTCGAGAATCCATAATCGATTCGAAAATCCATAGTGACGTATTGTTAACCGCATTGGCTATTAACGTGATCCGCATTTTCGCCTATTCCATCGATCGGCTTTTACGATCCAAGCATTCATTAAACTAATGTCAGCTATTAGGTACGCTGCCTTGCTAAATTGAGACAGCAGAAGCCGCGGCGATAGCCTAGCAAACTCCTGATGAATGCTTGAAAACATTCATTTGTTTGAAGAAGTGAAGAAATAGAAATTTATTTTAATCTTACAGAGGTTTTTCACTTACTTAATGTAAATGGATTTTGTGAAGTTATATGTAGACATTTAAAACTAAACAGTGATCCAATTTAATTCCCGAAATATTTTCGCAACAAAGATTATCATGTCATTCCGCGATTGCCCGTTTCAATTGTTGCGAAGTGGCGTGCGTCACGTATTGTTCTAAATAACAACAAAACAATGGTGCAGCATGTCCAGCGATGAGTCATAATCAGTTAATTAAGCGTAATTGTCACGATCTCAGTGTGATTACAACACAGAGTTCATTTAAGTAAATTTACCATCATTTACGAACCTAAGAAAAAGGATTTTTTCTATATGCATGTCATTATTTGGAGACCCGCACGACATTAATAATTGTCTTTCTATTGTGTCTGGTATTGGCGGTAAAGGAACGGTTAACTGCTTTTTCTCGTGTCGAAAGCTCAAAATAAAATCAGATTTTGTCACTCCAGAAGGTTTTCACTTTCACAGCGTTGTCTGAGGCTTCATATAGGTCACGCTTAGTGCAGCTGGTAGGGCACGATGGGCAGGAGAGGTGTGTCATAGTCTGGTCGTTATGACCACATTGTCACTGATCATATGGCTTAAATACGAATTTGTTGAATTAGTGTGCATGACATCGGCGGGTGAGCGCGTCGCAAAGGCCTCGCCTTTGAAAAAACCCAACTCGCTTTGTCGGTACACTGACGGCGTACCAACAAATTGACCAAATGGCCTATACTATAATTTGTTCCTTATTTTGTGTCCCACAGATATCCAAAAAGAAAAAGAAATTTGTGTACGAGTCACGCTCGAGCGTGCAGCTCGAAGGCGCCGAGCTAGCGCTCTACGAAGAAGTGGCTCGCACTCCCCCGTTCCTTCGTAGGACACTGGCGATGGTCGGCACTCGCGGCGTGGGACGGCGCACGCTTAAGAACCGCATGATACAGGAACACCCGGACCGATTCGGGGCTGTCGTTCCACGTGAGTAGACATAGTCTTTTTTGGCTTTTATAGCTCTTTTTAAGTTTTGAAAAATTATTGGATTTCATAGCCCTTTTTTAAGAAAGTTACTCCCACACCGCCTTTCCAGCATAGAACGCTAGCAACGGTAGGCATTTACATCGTTGGGCAACATATACTCAAGAACCGAATTATACCCGGAATGATTCGGCGCTGTTGTTCCATGTGAATCGTCAACGGTTCATTCCTTGATTCTTGATGACGTTAAAGGAAAACATGATAAGGAAACCTGCACATAGTTACTTGTATGATCATAGATCACTAGATGACAGTCATTGAGCTACGTGAATCAACTTGAAAAATCTGATACCAGTGTCGATAAGACATATAATAAGCACTTAATTAACACATTGCAGGACACTTACGGCTGTGGACGTAATTCCATTGTTATTTCTATTGAGTCTGGCCGAGTGTCCTGCGATGTGTTAAAATAAGTACTAATTTGATATTCGATATTTAAGATTGAACTTATAAGTATGCTCACCGGAAAAACCTTCGTGGTTTAATGTATTTAATATTATTTTCTGAAAAGAAATAAAAAATAGAACAAGTATTTGACAAAAAAATAGAAAGTACATAAAAAAGAATCCACCTCCGCCGGCCTCTGGCAGAAGTAATTATGTTTCACACCTCAGGCCGCTTAAAACCGTGAGATTTGGAGAAGAAAAAGACGGATGACATTAATAATTATTACTTCTTCATACTTCAGATACGTCCCGCCCACCTCGACCCATGGAAGAGAACGGCCAGTCGTACTGGTTCGTGTCGCGGGAGGAAATGGAGCGAGACGCACACGCCGGCCGCTTCCTCGAGTACGGCGAACACAACGGGCACCTGTACGGCACGCACCTGGACTCCATACGAGCCATCATAAAAGAAGGTATGTCTGTTTATGTTCGAATACCCACTTAATATTGCTGGTTTTTCCATATTAACAGACTAGTCTAGTTTCGGTAGTTCGCTAACTATTGTCACACCTGTCACACCCATTAAAGTAGATTAAAATGTCTACTCTGGTACTTGTGTAATTGAATGTACTACCTAGTGATCTTCGAAGTGAGATTAACCAAAGTACTTACTGTGTTTTGGCTGGATCGACCAAGTAATCCCTATATGTATAATTTTATCCTAAAATATCATCATCATCATCGTCAGCTATCAGGGGCAGCAGGGCATAAGCCTCCCTTTGTCTGCGGCATCTGGTTTTATCCCTTGCCATCGCGATCCAGTTCCTTCCAGCAATCCTAAAATATCATCATCATATCAGCCACAGGCAGGAAGTCCACTGCTGGACATAGGCCTCCCCTAAAATATACATAACGTAAATGGTTTGCAGGCAAAATGTGCATCTTGGACTGCGCGCCGCAGTCGCTGAAGCTGCTGCACAACAGCAGCGAGTTCCTGCCGTACGTGGTGATGCTGGCCGCACCCGGCATCGAGCAGCTCAGGAACCTCACGCACGCCTCCAACAGGAACCTCTCGGTGAGTTCTCATGAAATATACGTGATATTTGTATTTGATTTTTAAAGCGGGTTCCACACAAGCCTACTTATGTTTATAACTAGCCGAATCCCACGACTTCGTTCGCGTGGACTTTTTCTCTGGAAAATGCTCATCAGGCTGAACAACTTTTGCTAAGGCGTCATTTTTATATTTCTTATAGTTTAGCTGGACCATTACCGTTCTGCATCAGGTGTTCCATTTTACAAAATCATTTAGAACCTATATGTTGCCGAAGCTAAACTAAAATATATTTAAAGACACTTCTCTTATTGTTTTATTATATGTATAGTTAAAATTCATACGGTTGCCGAACCAATTTTAGTTAAAATATGTTCGGTCGTTATTTCCCATTTTGGTATTTGATATTGTAAGAAAGAGACAAAACATATTTTAACTAAAATGAGTTTAACATACGTTTAATATATTTTAGGAATGTTAGAGGCTTAGAGCGTTGGACTAAAGACAGAATTAATATGAGTTTTACATACAGAACGAAATCTGCCAAGGTCCCGCGTAATATGCGTCCCTGTCCCCGCACCTCTCCCCGTTCTCTCTTTTGACCTCTGGAAGGTTGAGCGGGCGGCTGCGGACGCCTGGCCGCCTCGACAAGTCGAGAACGGGGGATATGTGCGGGGACGGGGGACGGGGACGGAGAAACACTAAGGTCAAGAGAATTGAATAATATGTATTTGTAAAAGATATTGCTGTCACGCTATGCCCGAACCACCTGTCGCAATGTGCAATAGAGAAAACTGCAGCTCGGACCAAAAATACCTAAGAAAAGTAGCTGATTTCTCCTTCAAATCCTAACTGATTTGATTTCTTCTTTCGAAATATAAATTCTACTATTTAATTCCTCCGCCCGCCCATCAATAGATGGCGTTTACATATGAAACTATTAAATATCGGGTTTTTTTAATTTGCCTGGCAAACAGACTAGTTACTATGTAGTATATGCTCACAAACGCGCGATGAGTGGTGGATCCAGAGAGTGGAACTCGCTTTGGTACTAATTTTCTGGTTATTATTGTTATTTTAGTGCTGTTTGAGACAAAGATAGACTTTTTGGTCGTAGTTTGCATCGTGCCATTATAATTATTTATTAATGTATTGTTCGTAACAGTTAAAGTTTGTGTTTAGTTTGAAATTACATTTTTATCGCTTATTATTTTTTCTGAACAAGCGTAGACTTTAGACCACAGATTTACGTCACAGATTACACTCTGCAGACTCGTGTTGGGGTCACTTGATTAACGCACAAGAGGTGAACAAACTAGGGTTAGTGGATTAACGTTATCACGCGGAACCAGGGGTCGCTGACCTATGATTAAAATTGTAACGATAACTGATAAGATTATTTAGACAGTAAAGATTTGACGTTCACCAGAAGTCATTTATCAAGTTTATGTATTTAAAAAATGAGAAAAAATAAGTATTGAAGAATTTGCAGACCACCAAATATAGAGTACGTAATGTACGCGTGAATCTGTGACAAACTCGATACCCTGTGACTATTAAAGTTAGATCGCCTAAAATGACTTTTTAGCTATTGTTTAGAAAAAAGATAGAAGTATACAACTTGGCTATAAAGTCTAGAAAGCTTGATATGACAATGTTTTTTTCCTAAATTTGTGTTTTTATTACCAAATACTTCTATTTGCCCATTTGAATTATTTTTTCGCCACATCAGCAGAAAGTACCGGAAGTATTTATCCATAAATAATTGATAAAACATTTGTGAACATTTTGCTCGGAACTTTCGGCTGCCAAGGCTCGACTGTTAGATCGTTTTTATTATTTGCATGTTGAGTATGTGCATTACATTGTATTGACGTGTTGTGGCATGCTAGTTCGACCGGCAGAGCTCCATCCGCTACAGCTCGCGGCGCGCGCGCACCCTCGAATCGCTGGCGTCATTGTATGAGGTAAGTTTATATATATTAGCCTGAGATAATTAGATAGATGATAGATGTCATTTATTCCTTAGAATATGGTAATACAATGCTGTTATCAGGTACAAGTGCGACATACTCTGCCTATTACGCGTAGGAATGTTAAGTTAAATTAATATTAGCATGTCTCGAGCATGAACATGTACTGAATTGATGATTTAAAAATCATAGTGAAGCGGGACACAGATTCAATACTGTATTAAAAGAGAGAAATAAAGACTTTTGGCTCTGTCAGGCTACTCGGCCTAACTTCATTGATTTTTTAGAAGCCAGGCCTGATACACTATCACCTGTAAAACCTTATGCTGGAATGAAAAGTTTTAAAATCAAGATTTATTTATAATCTAACAATGAAATTTTATAAAATATAACAAAAAATTAGAAATCTATGTACCTATAATAATCCCACATCTAACATAATTTGTTATATAATCCCATATTATTAACACTAGTACAACACAAATAACACAATTAATTGCTATGTACCGGTAGGACTACTGGTAGTACCACGGGTAAGCAGTGGTTTTTTGTCGTTCCCAACATTGTGTTGCACGTTCATATTTGTCCTCGCCTAGTAGCAAAAATCAAATTTACAAACTAATTTGAACGTAGAGACCTGACGCGATTCCCTGTCTTGCTTTGACAAACAATCTTTCATGTAACTGAAAGAGATCGGCATAACGCGATACCGGGCGATAACATGTGTCAACCACCTCTACCGATTATAAACCTTTCTTTACCTTAACCAGGAAGAAGACATGAAACAAACGCTCGAAGACAGCGCGCGCATCGAACGCCAGTACGAGAAGTACATAGATCTGGTAATAACGAACAACAATATGGACACCACGTACTCCAAGATCATGGACGCTCTGCATTCGCTCTCCACCGACCACCAGTGGGTGCCTGTCAGCTGGATTTACTAGCATTCGTGTAAAATGGAACGTTAGGTTTAAAAATATATAAATGGGCTGTCATTTGACACTTTGAAAACCAATATGGTTTGTTTTATATTCTTGATTAACTACGCTGATTGCAGAAGTTTATATACTTGTGATATAGGTGACATAGACTTATGTATCACGAGTAATGAACGATCAAAATACGCCACGCAATAGGTTTATTGTTTCTCTAACATTGAGGCAGTAGACAAATTTATAGCATTTTGGATAGTAAGATGGCAGCCTTGCTAAGTGCTAGATAAGTTGAGACGCAAGTGGTTGGCTCAAATACTCTTCTTGTATTCATCGACATTTAAGCTTTAAGAAATATAAAATCTTAGAGCTAATTAGTAATATTTTAATGAGTGCCTAAACGTCAAAATGATTGATATCACAAAGCCTAATTAATGTAACCCCCATTAACTAAAAAATATTTGAATAGAGCTGTAAAACCACAAGCGTCCAGTAAAAACGAGCAGCTACTTAGACATATAAGGTCTTTAGTCTTCCCGCACTGACCTAGCGAGTAAATTGAAATTTTCTAGCTTCGCAATCTTTTTTACTTTTCTAAATAAAGATTTTATTATTCTTCAAAAACGTGGAGTGTAGAGATAAGTTTTAAATCTCATATTTCAACTTTGTCAAAGTAGTCAGTTTGCATTTCATAGATTTTATGTGCGAATTTTATTTAATACTTACTGTCTTAAAGCTTATCTTGCTCTTTACATAAGACTTATTAAATTAGACACATCACATTTACGATTTTATCTAGAATTTATGACGAAGCAAAGTGCGGGGTAAGTTAAGTTGTACTAAATATTGTGCCACTCCTGCTACGCCTGGTTAATAAGCTAATAAGATTGTAATAAGTAAGTTTGCTGGCGAGAACAGGCCACACTACCTTTTAAAGTAGACAAGTTATGTCATCACATGCACCAAGCTGTGCGCAAGTCATTCCATTAGAAATTGTGTTCAAGATTAATAATAAACGAGCTAGCCTTTTGCAGGCAGTAATTTTCACTCTGTTACTTTTTGCACAGAAAAAGTTAGGGTCGAATTCCGTACTATTAGCCTTTTTTGCATTACGATCAGAATTTGTTGGCGATCTTTAGTCCTTTCAAAGTTCTGGATCCCACCTAATGAAATCATTAGAATAAGTTTTTTTTAAACCGCAATGTACTAGTACCTATCTTACAATCTTTTTTATAAGTATCGCCTAAGTTAAAAACATCGTTATAATAAGTCGATTGACGACCAATTCTCAAACACGTAATAAAATGCATATTAATCTTATGATGAGATCACAAGCATCTCAGATTGAAGTATTTGATTGGCCGTTCATCGTATAAATTAAATCAACAATGTAAGATCTCCAAATTTCATTTATAATGTATTAGCCAATGTTTTATGTTAAGGTAGTGGTAGTTACCCGTATCACTGTATCTCTCTATTGTATAGTTATAAGTTTTACGACTAAATCGTGGAAATATTAATTTTTGAAATTGAAAAATTCATCACAAAACTATCACATTATTAGCAATACTTAGCCTGCAGTAATAGGCATATTTTGCAAGTACAGCTATTATTTTGTGCAGTATGTATTTTCAACGATCCTTGCTTGTAATATTGCATTAAGTGACATTGATTGTATTTTTAGCTTGTACTTCATTAAGAATCTCACATTCCGTCCATTTTATTTTGTTATTTAGCTGTAAATTTTATTGTCAAGAATTATTCAATATACAAGATGTAACATCAATGCTTTATTTTATTTTTATGCTTTCTCTTTTCAGTTTCTTTCTATGCACAAAAATAACAATAAATTTCACTTCAATACCTCAACTTTCTTTCTACTGTTTTCGTTCTGTTATTAAAATGATAATGACAGCATGTAGTTCCAACCTTTTTACGGTTTTTAAAAGATATATATATATATAAAATATAAATAGTACCTGGGCGAACGAGCTTTGCTCGGTTACATCTCAAACATTAACTACATTTTAAACTTGACTAAAAACAACTTGAACATAAAAAAAAAAGTAAGTCACCAAGTGAAATTCGAACCCGTAACACTCTTTCTAGCAGTCCGCGTCTTTAACCGCTGAGCCAGACGGATAGTACCCGGTGGGACGAAATTAGCAACCATATTCTCCGTGGAATGAAAAACGCATGAAAACTCGAAAACACGCGTTTTCCCAAACATAAGACTAATCTAGATCGATTGTTTACCCCCGAAAACCTCCATATACCAATTTTCAGAGAAATTGTTAAAGCCGTTTCCAAGATCACAGAAATATACATATATAAATATACAAGAATTGCTCGTTTAAAGGTATAAGATATAGAGACAAATCACACTGATTGAGCTAGCCCCAAAGTAAGTTCGAGACTTGTCAATGTATCTAATAGGAAACACTAAATGAGATAAACAATCTGCTTTCGTCTTTTAGAACAGCTAGGGATTAGGTAGATTAAAGGAAAAAAGGAAGGCTTTTCGTGTAGGTGTATTTTATCTAAAACACTGGACAGATTTAAAAACAGATTTAATTCTACATGATTCTACAAAACATTTAGAACAAACTAGAAATCAAAAGCTACTGATTGGTTTGTCGGCTGCCTTTGTGGTGGCGGGCCGAGGTCCTGAATATATTCGGGTCGATGTGGTTCAAACCAGGCTCGCTAACCACCGCCACGGAGTTATCAGTGTCCACCTTCTCTAGTAGATGAGGTGCCAGTAGGAGAAAGAGTTGCTGAAATAGAATCAATGTCTTACAAATACACGTACTTTGAAAGCCGTCTAGTCGTCCGTCGCTCTAGGTCGCTATAGATGTCAGTTGATTTGGAATGCCCGAGTTTGTGTTGAAAATAAGCAAATATTAGCCGCTAATAAATTGCTTGATAAATTCTTGCCTGAAATAAAGTTCCTAGTGAGTACCTACACTATTGGTGTGTTAAATAGGGCTACCTCATATTATATGTATGAATCCCAGATGCACTCCCAGCTGTTATGTTGAACCCAGTGTTCGCTCGCCTGCTCGATACATACCATCGTTGTGAATGCATTTATGTGCGAAAAGTTTTACAACCGGCCGCCGCCCGACATTACCTGACCTTGGGAATGCCGTTATGGCAACAAATACATATATTAATGTTTAATACTTTTGCCAAGGGACGCCATGGGGCGCTGACTTCTGTTTTCAGGGAGCGGCAGAAAATATCGGGTTTTCTATTTCGTTTCGAAAAATGATGATATCGGGTCTGAGAAAACACGCATTAGCGCAAGCATGTCCGTTCAGATAATCTTGTTTTTCTTCCGCATTCGTCTGCAGTCCTCAAAAAAAATGTAAGTAACAAATATAAAAACACACCTCCGCCCACGGTATAAGCGGTAGATTAGCAAACGCCGCTTGCCAGCCGGGCAACCCAAGATGTACCAGCGCCATTCTGAAGTACATGGTGAAGGAGTCAGCCAGCCATCCCCACGAGCCTTCTCGCGTCACCAGCCACACTGACCACTGCCCACCGGTGTATATTAAACAGACCTATGGTAAGAAAATACACCTTTACAAAAACGGTTAACTGCGACAGTAAAAGCTTTGTGACGATTTTGCTTGACCATATTCTAACTATACCGGATTCACATTTCGAGCACTTTGGCCAACTATTGCATAAGTAGCATTTTCCGTCCATTACATGCTACGGTCCTATTGAAATTGGGCTATGCTAATTGCTGCTGAGCTGTGCTGCCAGACGTACGATAATTTCGAGTCCGGGTACGATCTAGGTACGATACAATAGGTATCGTACGCAAAAGTACGATAATTTGCAACCCTCATCCGAAGGTTTTTTTTCGTGGGTGTAAGTGGCCAACAGCCACGAAGCTCCTCCAAAGTGGGGTGAAAAGACTAGAATTAATTAATTAATGAATAAGTTAATTTTTTTATTTCTTTCACATTTCACAACTTTCCAAAATTTGTATGTATCTTATTTCTTGTAATGCGAACTACGAGCTCCGCGCGGCTCAAACAGTTGTACATTGATTTTTGAATAGTGATACGATAATTCACTCTCACTCGTCTGGCAACCCTATTGCTGATCTGCTCCGAAACCTATTTATCCGGCTTTTTCATAATAGATAAGTATAATTATGCTTGTCGACGGTCATACAAAGATGCTGAAGACTGTGCGAAGTGAACAAACAGTCAAATGAAATAAACACAGCGTTGCCAGAACGTACCAAAAGGTACGGTTTTCCGTACTTTTTAACACACAACCGTACTGCAACCGTACCTCAGTGTAGACCGTACCTTTTTCATACTTTTTTGTATTAGGTAGGAGGCGTCCATTAATTACGTGAGTGTTCAGGGTTCGGGGCAGGGTGGTCAAGCGAAATCTCGACAAATATCACGTAATTTAATTCTTTCAAAAAATTATGTAATAATGTGAAAAAACTTGATCAAATAAATTATTATTTGTATAAATATATTAAAATCCATGAGTAGGTGTGAAGTTAAGTTACTCAGTAACTCGATCGATATATCGAAAACATAGTTCCTGATTTCTTATTAGTTGATAAATTGAGACGCGCTGTTCAAGTAATAGTATTTATAATGTTATATCCGAATGGCGCGCTGCCACTCGTTAAGCAGCACGTGTAAGAGCCGAGTAATAGCTACGCACGGACTTAAGCGCCATTTTTGAAACGCGGAGTCACCTAAACGAATTGTTTTATCATACAAAGAACCGTTCGTTTAGTGACTCCGCGTTTGAAAAATCACTCAACTGGTTCCAGCTTGCTTTGTTTACACTCTTTATACCCGTAAATTTTTTAGCACACAAAGGCTCAGCTAATGTTTTCACTTATCTTGAAAATTCCTTAAAAACGCCTCACGTAATTAATGGAAGACCCCCTTATTGATTTATTTTTCACTGCAACAACTACAAATGGCAAAAACAAAAAAAAAACATCGATTTCTCTCAATATTTCGAATAAAGCGTTTAAAAAAATATTTTACTTCCAACAAAATAAGACTTGGCTTGCTTGGCCAATATGGACTGCATTCCTTGCTTTCCTTTGAAGCAGCAAAAATAAAATAAAAAACAAAACGTACCATGAAGATAAAAACCGTACCTTTTCAGAAAGTCAACCGTCCTTTTTTGGGAAATCATACTGGCAACACTGAATAAACAGTTTGTCTATAGCTTTTGAACAAGCCGCCTGCTGCCAACCCTAGGAACACATTTATGCAAAAAGTTTTACAACCGCACGCCGCCGCCCGATGGATGTTTTGTGATCTATGTAGCGTGAGATGTTTGTGCTTAGTCCTTAGTCGCTTCTGTTCGTTATAAATCTAGAAGTGTTGAAAATACCTTTCCAATCGTTCTGCAACTATCCAATTCGAACACTTTGCTCTTGGTGTTCAATAAAGGGCGGGGGCCACTGCCCTGTCTGGAGATGGAAAAGTCTAATAGATCCTTCAATGCTGGAGATAAATACAGTTCATTCAGAGCGTTAACGTGAATTGAACCCACTGGCAAGATTTCATCAGCTGTAATGTAAAAAATATAGGTAGAAATAACAAGAAATTTTTAGAAAAACTGACATCGATTTTGTCAATTTTTTTATGGGACCAACTCGCAAGCATATATATGCCCTTTAAAGGAACGGTGTGTATGTCCACAGCGGAAAAGTGTCAAATATTAAATGTTGACTATATTAGATCTTTAGTTTAAAACTGCCTTCAAATGTTTATCGATAAATGAAATTTGTGTATTTCAGTAATTTTTTAGAAATTCGCCAAAAACATATTCCGCCAGGGAAACGTTTCTCTGGCGGAATTTTGTCAGGGATCCAGAATTCAATTAGCTGAGCAATTAATGTATCATGAGAGACAAATGTTTATGTACAAATGGACTTTGTATGTAATATGCCTCCGAAGTTATTCAAACTTCCGCTAGGGAAATGTTTGGCCTTTTGCTGGATCTCACAAACGGTTTGGAATACAGTATTGATTTTTTTTACACACATTGCTATTCATTTGTTTATAACGTCTGTAAATACAGAATAAAAAAAACACAACCATTTACGAATAATAAATATAAACATAAAAGTAGGTATTTTAGTTCTAGTGGCTTAACTAAGGGACATAGGGAAAAGGTTTGAATGTCGATTTATGTATTCAAACTGCCTCCAACATCTGGGAAAGTACGATTGTAATAGAGTAAGTATTAAAAAAGATACAACAAAAAATAATGTCCCACTGACATCATGATTTTAAATCGGTCAATTGGACGAGTTTTATATTATGTGACAAGTTTTAACTAATTCCAATCTTTAATGTGTTAATTCAACTATCCAAATTTCAAAAATTAGCTTATTCCATTAAGTAATAAAGGAAATATAGTAAAATAACCAGCGACACTTAAAACTTTGTTATAAACCGACCAATTTCGGATGGCTATGAAAAAGCGACTGCTTAGTACAAATAGCTGACTTCTGAATTTGCAATATTACCGACTGGAATTATACACAAAAGTTAATAAATTAATTTTTTTGAACATCATAATCATCATCATTTCAGCTGCATAACGTCCACTGCTGGACATGGGCCTCGCCCAAGGATTTCCAAAATGACCGATCTAGAATAGCTTGCATCCAGCGCATTTAAATTTTTTTGACTGATTAGCTCTAAATAAATACTAGGTACTTAAGATGTATTAAATCATCCAACTTTAATGTATTGTGTACGCGTCTGTACCAATTCCAGTCGGTAATATTGCAAATTTCAGAAGTCAGCTATTTGTACTAAGCAGTCGCTTTTTCATAGCCATCCGAAATTGGTCGGTTTATAACAAAGTTTTAAGTGTCGCTGGTTTATTAACTTTTGTGTATAATTCCAGTCGGTAATATTGCAAATTCAGAAGTCAGCTATTTGTACTAAGCAGTCGCTTTTTCATAGCCATCCGAAATTGGTCGGTTTATAACAAAGTTTTAAGTGTCGCTGGTTTTTTTACTATATTTCCTTTATTACTTATTGGAATAAGCTAATTTTTGAAATTTGGATAGTTGAATTAACACATTAAAGATTGGAATTAGTTAAAACTTGTCACATAATATAAAACTCGTCCAATTGACCGATTTAAAATCATGATGTCAGTGGGACATTATTTTTTGTTGTATCTTTTTTAATACTTACTCTATTACAATCGTACTTTCCCAGATGTTGGAGGCAGTTTGAATACATAAATCGACATTCAAACCTTTTCTCTATGTCCCTTAGTTAAGCCATTAGAACCAAAATACCTACTTGTAAGTTTATATTTATTATTCGTAAATGGTTGTGTTTTCTTTTATTCTGTATTTACAGACGTTATAAACAAATGAATAGCAATGTGTGTAAAAAAATCAAGACCGTATTCTAAACCATTTGTGAGATCCAGAAAAGGCCAAACATTTCCCCAGCGGAATTTTAAATAACTTCGGAGGCGTATGACATACAAAGTCCATTTGTACATAAACATTTGTCTCTCATGATACATTAATTGCTCAGCTAATTGAATTCTGGATCCCTGACAAAATTCCGCCAGAGAAACGTTTCCCTGGCGGAATATGTTCTTGGCGAATTTCTAAAAAATTACTGAATACACAAATTTCTTTTATCGATAAACATTTGAAGGTTTAAACTAAAGATCTAATATAGTCAACATTTAATATTCGACACTTTTCCGCTGGGGACATACACACACAGGAACGAGAAGAAGCGGAACTGAGCGGAACGAACATAAACTATAGTTATAGAAGATACTAGGTACTTATGGAACGAAGTTCGCCGGGTTAGACATTAGTAAACTAGTGCTGCACCGTAATATAATAATCATCATCAGGTCTTATTGTCTCCACTGCAGGAGCACGACCCTATCTGTACTACCAGAGCCAGAGCAGAGCCATACTTGGCCCGAGTAGCCAGAGGATTTGGTTAACACTCTCCTCGCGGGCCATAATATAATAATAATATTATTAAAAAAACAGGTTTCATAGTTATGTACACAATAAATACTTTCCTGAATATTTGTAATGCCAAGTCAACTGAAATCCATCAATCGAGGCGTAGAAATTCCGTAAATCATCTGGCAATATAGCAGAATGTCTTTGTTCCCAAGTAGATATAGCCACGCGATCGCAGGGTGATTTGCGCTCAACACTCACATTGCATATACGTGGATCAGCCTCTAAAATTGGAAACGTTTCATAGAAAATTGCTAAAAGAATGATAAAATTAAATTATTAAAAGAATTGCCTCCAGAACGTTTCCACAAGGTTAATTTTGTACACGAACGCGTTCATTCGCAGTTGGCAGCAGTGTAAAAATGTCATAATGACATTGACAGTTATCTCGTGGATTAATATATATCATTAACCTTAAAAATCTTAATTATCACAATTATTTGATTATATTGAATAATCGTGTTTAAAATTAAATTCTAAACTCAAATTAGTTTTATTTCCAATAACTATGACGAGTTCAAACGCTGGAGTGTGTGCCATAAAAAAGGAATTTATTATAGAAAGACCGGAAAAAATCGACAAAACTGTAAATGATTCCAATGTATCAAAAAGAAAACTAGACAACGAAGTCGATGAAGTAAATGAAGAGGACGATAGTAAGAAAGCAAAAATAAATAGTGGTGAAGATAAATCGATTAAAGATAAAAAAAGAGGGCAAAATAAGGCAAGGCCCAAAACATATAAGGACAGCAAAGAAAACAAAGCATGCCCCAGCATTATTGACGTTAAATCAAGTGACGAAGCTAAACCATGTCAATATAATAATTGCAGATTCATTCACGATCCTGTTGACTATTTGAAGAATAAGCCAAAGGATATAGGTGAACAGTGTCATGTATTTAATATACGAGGCAGGTGTCCTAGAGGTATTGCCTGTCGGTTTGGATCTAAGCACATCACAAGTGAAGGTTTCAATGTACTAGATGAAGAAAAAATAAAAAATTGGAAGGATGATGTACGTAATACTCTTCAGACTTCACTTCAAGTTTCATTACAGAAGAGAAAATATGACTTGAGTTTAGCTGAAAAGCTAGTCAAGTTGTTGGATACAAGAAATAAACCTTTTCCTAAAGATTCAAATGCTGTAAAACCTGACAGCATAGATAATAATGTTGAAGTAAAAGTAGTTAACTCTGGGGCAATCACTGATGAAGATATAATAAAACTTCTGCCTACAGAGAAGAAAACAATTGACTGGAAAGACAAGTTATATCTTAGCCCTCTGACCACTGTAGGAAACTTGCCATTTAGAAGAATCTGTAAGCAGTTTGGTGCTGATATCACTTGTGGTGAAATGGCACTGTGCGAGTCCCTACTTAAAGGAACAAAGCAAGAATGGGCTTTAGTTAAAAGACATGAATCTGAGGATTTATTTGGAGCCCAAATATGTGGGAACAATGCTTACACAATCTCTAAAGTTGCACAATTGCTGCAAGAGAACACGGACCTAGATTTCATAGACTTAAATCTGGGATGTCCTATTGATTTAATTTACAAGAAAGGTGGAGGTAGCGGCATGATGCATAGGCTGCCAGCCTTACAAGCATCTGTTCTATGTGCTTCTAAACTTCTTAGCATACCATTTACTGTCAAAATGAGGACTGGGGTGTATCAAGAAAAGAAAATAGCCCATAAACTTATACCGAAAGTAGTTGAAGCTGGAGCATCACTAATTACACTGCATGGCAGATCCAGAGAAGCTAGGTATACCCGGTCTGCCGATTGGGAGTATATTGAGACTTGTGCAAAAGAAGCAGCTCCTTGTCCAGTATTTGGCAATGGTGATATTTTATGCTATGAAGATTATGTACAGAGAAGAGAAATGGCACCAACTGTACAAGGGGTAATGATAGGCCGTGGAGCTCTTATCAAGCCATGGATATTTACAGAAATAAAAGAGCAGAAGTTGTGGGACATCCGGAGTTCAGAGAGATATGATATCCTCAAAAAATATACTAATTATGGGTTAGAGCATTGGGGTTCAGATATGCAAGGCGTTGAAAATACGCGCCGCTTTTTACTGGAGTGGCTTTCGTTTTTATATCGCTATGTTCCAGTGGGGCTCCTGGAAAGACCTCCTCAGAAGATTAATGAAAGACCACCTCTCTACATGGGTAGAGATGACTTAGAAACGCTGATGGCTTCAGGCAACTGTGCAGATTGGATAAAAATTAGTGAGATGTTGTTGGGCCCTGTGCCAGAAGGTTTCATGTTTCTACCCAAACATAAAGCTAATTCATATTGAGTATATATTATATTGTATATATATACAATATAACAATGTGTTAAATATAATATATTTTTGTTGAATATACTGATAATAAAATTAATTTATGTAGGCACAATATTTTTATAAACTATGCATACTTGACTACACCTATGTTATAGTATGACCTGAATACATAGGTACATATGCCTTTTTAAAGCAATACTAACCCAATAATTTAGTAACACCCAAAGTAATATTCTCATAGAAAGAATCTTCAGACACCAAGTCAACACAAAAGCTCATTATAGTAATATTTTTAAAATTGCTATGAACTGATTTAATAGGTATAATTACATTTTAGGATTTTCAGTTTAAGTACAATGGTGTTGTTCAATCAAATGGCAAATTCTACCATGGCCATGGACATTATTGATATTGTCATAGCGACATGACTCGTTTGTTGTCATAACAACTAATAGTTTGTTTCAAAATTGTAGTAAGCATAGAGTTGGATAGTTATACCTAAAGTATAATAGTAAGTATCCATTGTGATATGACCCTGTGCCTGATTAAATTATGACCTTTTTAGTCTAATTACTAAGGTCCAGCGCGATATGAGTGCCCGGTTAATGTCATGCTCAGTGGCTACGCCACCCTTCATTTTTTGGACAAAACCACGAAAGTCAATGGACAAAACATACTGTATTGTAATGTACATTGAACGTACATTACTTTTGACAAAAAAGGCAAGTAAGTATGGCGTTGCTACTAAGTATGCTCCGCAGCTGCGCCACTTAGAATTCATTCATGGAGATACAATTTAAAGTGCTTTTTTGCTTTCAAACAACGTACGAACGCTATTTAGTATGTACATACATTAATATTTTAAATGAAAATTGTTTTAAATCGTTAATGGTTTTAGATGACATCAACAGCTTCGAAAACGAGTGGCAACAGGCTGCTATGGACAGGGATCTGTAAAAGAAATAATTGGCCAAGTGCGTGTCGGGCCACGCGCAGTATAGGGTTCCGTAGTTGTAAATGCCAACTTACAGTCTAAAACGGCTAAGTATTGAATTTGTATGAAATTTTCCTTTTCGGGTACATTTTATAAGTTGATCACCTATAACTTTTTAATTTGTTAACCCAACTTAGCTCTGATAGTTTCCTTTAAACTACATTATATATACTATAGCTGTGATTTTTTTCACGTGTCCATATGTAACCGTTTAGCAGATAGATGGGGAGACACGTAACTTTAACAAAAAATTTTACTTGAAACCTAAATATTTCAGACACGGATTCCTAAATCTAAAAATGGAGTTTCCAAGCTCACAATATTTTTGAAAAACCTATTCAACGATACATTTGTAGAGAAAAAAAATATTGACTTCCTCTTTACTAGTACGGCAGCTACCCTAAAAACCTTATTGCCATGATTGATATACATATCCATGCCAAATTACAGCTTTCTAGTACTTATAGTTTCTGAGTAGCACCGCGGACGGACAGACAGACAGACATGGCGAAACTATAAGGGTTCCTTGTTTACTACGGAACCTTTAAAAGGTAAAAAGGGGTGGCCTCTGTACAACAGTGGGACACCACCATAGGCTAGAAATTCTTTTTTGAGGATTCCTAAAATGTATTATTTAATTTCGCATATTCTGCCAATTTTCGTGCATATTTGCATGCATATAACAAGCCTTTTATGTTGCTATAATCTGGTCTCAGAATAAAAAAAAACGTTTTAAATCAGTTGTGAAATAAGTATACAACGTGGAAGGGAATTAAATTAACGGTAAAAAAACAGCAACAATAATTTGGCCTTTGTGCAACCTACCCGGGCAATTTCTATGGGAATGTCGATTTTTTTTAGTTTCTTATATTGTTATTTTAATTTTATACATTACGCTATAGCAATCTATTATAGCCCGTGGTTTGATTTATTACGGGTATCCTTCCTTGCCCAGTGGTTTCCGGCAGAGTAGAATAGGACCACTCTTAAGTCTTCCCGTGGATGTCGTAGAAGGCGACTTAGGAAATACAAGCTAAAAGTTTATAAACATCAATGAGACCTCTCCAACCCAAATGGCCGTAGCGTGAAGAGTGTAGGACAAATTCTCTGGCTGCTCTGGCTAACTATGGCTGTACAGAAAAGGTCGTGCTCCTGCAGTGGAGACAAAAAAATTCCTGATGATGATGTCCCTTCCACTTAGTATAAGAAAATGGAAATGCAACTTAAGTACGCAACATCTCTTATTTTTATTATTAATTTAATTTGGCTAAGACATTATTTACAGGCGTAATCGCTCGTAACAAATAAAATATCGTTATATTATTGACAGGAAAATCATCATTGTCTCAATAAATGATTACGTTACTAAAAGGTTGTCAACTTTTTCGAAATATTGTAGGTAGTTTCAAAAAATATATGTTTCTGACATTCGTTTTGAGCTGTTTTATTACTGTTAATTTAAATACATTATACTATAGTGATCCAAGTTTAGCCCGTAGCTATTATTAATTCTGTGCCCGTAGTTCGATTTATTACGGGTATGTTTGTATCCACGTTGTAAGAAGTTTTTATCTTT
Organism: Acrobasis consociella; assembly: GCA_963555685.1. Taxonomy (NCBI): domain Eukaryota; kingdom Metazoa; phylum Arthropoda; class Insecta; order Lepidoptera; family Pyralidae; genus Acrobasis; species Acrobasis consociella. The sequence continues at coordinate 7,441,260 of OY743106.1, forward strand.
ATTAAACAAATAAACAATACTACATTCAAAATAAACAGGTTATAAAAAAAATTCTTCCAACGCACCACATTGAGGCAATGTACCCAAAATACTGTCAACATTTCCCCACTGAATGGCTATATGGCGCGTCGTGAACTCGTGATGTCCTTAAGAAATAATCTAGCTTCAGGACCCCATGGGCCCATTGTCTCTACTGCAAAGGGTAAAAATATCTTATTATCCAAAACGTTGTATACATATTTCACAACTAATTTAAAACGAAGTTTACCGTAGCCAAAAGACAAAAAACGGCACACTTATGGATTCATGCGGTGAGACACTTCCAAAGATTGGTAAAATGCGTGTGTGTGTGTGTGTGTGTGTGTGTGTCCCTGTAGCTTTTACTAAAACTAAAAAAAATAATATGATGAACAGTTTTTTAATACGTCATAAATCGTAAACCGCAATTTACCATTCATCTATACTCTATAGCAACAAATAGTACGGAGGTACCTACGCAAGTTACGCAACCCTTCATGTACGAGTCCGACTCGCTCTTGACCGGTATATTTTTTATACTAGCCTATGGTGGTGTCCCACTGCTGTACAAAGGCCACCCTTTTTTAGGGTTCCGTAGTAAACAAGGAACCCTTATAGTTTCGCCATGTCTGTCTGTCTGTCCGTCCGCGATCCTACTCAGAAACTATAAGTACTAGAAAGCTGTAATTTGGAATGGATATGTATATCAATCATGGCGAAAAAGTCGTCAAATAAAATTTTTTTAAGGCCATACCCAAATTTTCCGGGGTCCAGTGGCGCCGCCATTTAAAATAAATCATTTAAAAGGAAACGGAGATATCATTTAAAATTGTGCCTTGATCAAGTTCTAGATACCCATTCAAAGTATTTTTTAAACTACTTTTAGTAGTTTAAAGTGAGAACGTGAAGCTTTTCTACGCACATTTGCGAAAAACGGCCACTTTTAGCTAATGTGCGTAGAAAAGCTTCACGTTCGCACTTTAAATTATAAACAGTAGTTCATAAAATAGTTTTAAGGGTTATCTAGGGCTTGACCAAGACACAATTTTGAATGATATCTCCGTTTCCTTTTAAATGATTTATTTCAAATGGCGGCGCCACTGGACCCCGGAAAATTTGGGTATGGCCTTAAGGGTCGCTGCCATACAAGTAAAGATTAAGTCAATATTTTTTTTCTCTACAAACATATTGTGTGGGGTATCGTTAAAAAGGTTTTTCAAAAATATTGTGAGCTTGGGAACACCATTTTTCGATTTAGGGATCCGTGTCTGAAATATTTAAGTTTCAAGTAATTTTTTTTGTTAAAGTCACGTTTCCCCCCGTCTATCTGCTAAAAGGTTACATATGGACACGTGAAAAAATTCACAGCTATAGTATATATAATCTAGTTTAAAGGAAAACTATCAGAGCTAAGAAGGGTTAACAAATTAAAAAGTTATAGGTGATCAACTTATAAAATGTACTCGAAAAGGAAAATTTCATACAAATTTAATACTTAGCCGTTTTAGACTGCAAGTTTGGCATTTACAACTACGGAACCCTATACTGCGCGTGGCCCGACACGCACTTGGCCAATTATTTCTTTTTCAGATACCTGTCCATAGCAGCCTGTTGCCACTCGTTTTTGAAGCTGTTGATGTCATCTAAAACCATAACGATTTAAACCCATTTTCATTTAAAATTTTACATATTTCTCGATATGTACATACTAAATAGCGTTCGTACATTTCCTGAATAGCTACGCCATACTTACTTGCCTTTTTTGTCAAAAGTAAAAGAAGTACAATCATAACAATTACGTCATGTTCGTTCATATTGTTTGTATAAAACGTGTAACGGAAAGGGTATATCAATAAGAAGTGGAAAAATACTGTACCTTGCATAGATCCTTTATACCAAATTTCAAGTTAAAATATAAACTTTAACTTATACGTGAAATTATAAAATATTTAACCACAAAAAAAAATTGCACGTAAACAAACATGGCACAACACTATTCAGGTCAATGTCTCCTCACTTGCACTATTCACTATGGAGCCTAGTACTCTTGGTATACGAAGAAAGAGGAAAGGGAGCATTGCACTACTCTCCTCACACGCCATGAAATCCTAGTACTCGGCGTCAACACGCGCTTTTTTGCGGTGTTGTTTGGCGGCAAATCAACAAAGGATATGCCGCGGCCAAGCGGCGGCGGTAGCACCTACGGCGGCGATCGTTTGACGAAGTCTGTAACAAACAAATTTCGATTTAATGGCACTATTCCTAAGAATTATTTTACTTTAACAAAGTCAAGTCTTTTTTAATGCGAAAATTAGATAGGTAAAAATAGTAGGTACTTACTTTTCAAAGGAAAGGTTCAAAATGTCGCCCTTGTTGCTGGATGCACAGGCCAGCTCGCCGGTACATGGATGCACAGGCCAGCTCGCCGGTACATGGATGCACGGACGTTACGCAGCATCTCTGGCGTCACAGTACTGAAGGCGGCCTTTATGCGTTCTATCATTTCGTCCCGTGACGAGCACTCCACAGCATACACGGTATTTTTTATGTATCCCCATAAGAAAAAGTCCAGGGGAGTGAGGTCTGGTGACCGCGCTGGCCATGCGACACTGCCTCCTCGCCCTATCCACTGGGAGAAGCGAGCATTTAAGTGACTTCGCACATCACGAGCGAAGTGTGCTGGAGCACCGTCGTGTTGAAATATTAGATTGTTGTTCATCACGAGGTCGATGTAAACGGACACTGGCATAACTTGTAACTCTTCATTTAATGTATTACTTAAAAACTCTAAGTAATTTTCACCATTTAAAGTTTGTGGCATAAAGTATGGTCCAGCGACAACATCTCCCACTATTCCAGCCCACACATTTATCCGCCACTGGTGCAGAAATGATGACTCCGAAGAAACGTGTGGATTGGAGTGCGACCAGTAGTGTTCGTTGTGGATGTTGCTTATGCCACCTCGTGTGAAAGAAGCTTCATCCGTCCACAGCACTTTTGAGGCAAACTCCGGTGAGGCTTCAACCTGGTTCCGGTACCACTCGCAGAAAGTGACGCGAGGTAAAAAATCAGCAGACGAAAGTGGTATGGATGTTGGCCGTCGGCGTGCATCACTCGCCACACTTGCATGTGATTCGTGGCCCCCAGCTCTAAGGCGGCACGACGCGTGCTGCTCCTCGGGTTATCCTCGAAATGTTGCAGTACGGCTTCTTCAAATTCCGGGTCTTGAGTGGACGGGCGGCCCGTAGGTACTGGGGCGTGGAAAGAGCCAGTTGAGTACAAGCGATGCACCATCCGCCTGAAGCAAGCCAGTGAGGGCAGACGCCTGGCTTCAACAAGTGGTCGACCATCAATGAATCGCTGATGGTACAGCTCTCGAGCGGCACTGAGACTGCCGTCTGCTGCTCCGACACAGAGCATCATTTCGTAATATTCTCGATTACTCAAAGACATCACGAAGACACAAGTAGGTAGGTAGGTAGTCGAAATCAAGAACAAAAGTCGAAACACAAAACACGGTCTGATCACTAGAACGCAAAGAGAACGACTAAAGCAAATTACCTAATGAACAATTTGTATCTTTTCGTTGTAGCATCCTAGTTTCCTAGTACAGGGTAGATGTACCAAAAACCAGCCAGCTTTAAAAATCAACATTGTATATTTGTATTTCTTTATTTTAGTTCTGACGACGACTGCAAAAATGTATGGAATATTCTATCTAAGAAATAAAAAAAACGACGGGTTGCGCTCTGGGAGTGCCGGCAGAAGTGAAAACTTGAATATTAACTTTGTGCATTTTTGATATTTTGGAATGGTTAGGGAATAATTTTGCACGAATTGCTTTAATTATGAGTATAAAATATTTCAAATCTTTTCTGAACCACAGTCTGTCACAAATGTCACAAGCATGACCAAATTCATTTTCAACAAAATCATTTTCAAATACTCAGCTGTCACCATCCATGGATGTGCGTAGCACGCTGTAACATAAACACACACGAACATTCGCGCAAGCGCCCTGCGCCGTCTTACGGATTTTCGATCAGGCCACGTGTCCTGACGCGAGTTTAAGATTTTTTACCCATTCCAAAAAAAGTGCACAACGCCGCTAAAGAAGTTTTCACTTCAATAAAATAATATTCAATCCCGTCATTCCGGGACTGTCCCGTGGAATGCTAAACAGTTAGCAGCTTTCATCTCTTAATATCAATACGGTCAAAGATGGTAGTCAAGGAAGTCACAAAATCCCAAGTAGTCACTGGCATCAGGATTCTGGGCCAAGAATTGGACCACTCTGTCTTTCGAAGTCGTAGTAATGTCGTACGTAAATGATACAAGAAAGGTTTGTGCAACCGGTCGTAAAAACTTTAGTCACAAGAAGTTTATCATTCGTAGCGAACGCGCATGTGAAAAACTATGAGTGTGGTGCCTTTGTGCATGGGATGCCACTAGCATCATCCTCCATCATCCAGAAAATAGTTTGGAAATCTGACACAAATTCACGATCTGTCCTCTCCTCACGCACGAAAAGTAAACAAACAAGCAAGCACTGAGGTGGACGTGTATTGGCACTTCTACCCTATTTTGGTTAAAAAGTGCGAAAAGTATGGGAATATCATACTTGCCTGCTTTAATAATTAGGGATCTGTTTAGTTTTTACATACGTAATTCAATATACCTCCTCATGACTTATGGACTCCTAGTAATATTTGGGCAATTTATTTAAAAAAATTAAATTTTAAGGTAGGTGTATTAAAAATAGCTTATCAAAACTCCTAAAAAACTTCAATTTAGTGACGACATCGAAAAAAATTAAACACATCCGGAACCTTTTCTCAAAATTAAAATAAAAAGTACCAGGCGCATAGTTGAGAGTGATGATCGGGAGCCACGCCTATTTCGGGGTTCATTTGAAAAGTTAAAAAACTCCTCTTTGTTTAATAAAATAATTTTTTATTCAGTTTAATTCTTTTTTGGGCATTTGGCCTGAATTTTAAATAAAAATTTAACATTTGTGATGATTAATAAAGTCTTAAACATACTTACTATCTACTTGGTTAATACGAGTTACAATATTATGTCCTTCCGCATTTACACATTCGTGTTCGTTATTCGCCTCGCGATTCGCACGAATGTGAAACCGCGGTACGAAGACGGGAATCGCGAATGACGAGACGAATAGCGAACTCACTGTTTACATATGCGTGTTCGTTATTCGCCTCCCGATTCGCGCGAATGTGTAAATGCGGCATCAGAGGTTTTCGTATGCGAATCAACGTCTTTTTAGCACCCGACACAAACGAGGGGTGTTTTAAATTTGACCGCTATCTTAAATAGGTGAACCAATTTGGTTTTATTTTTTTGTTTTTATTTGAAAGCAGATTTTTAACGTTGGTTCTTAGAAATGTTTTATTAAAGACGGGTGTCGATGGATTTTTTATAATTTTATTTCAATTAAACATTAAAAAATTGTATTTTATTGTGTGTCAGTGCTTCAAAATGCACGTTAAGTCTTTAATCCCACCTAGCATACGAGTATTATGGTCAGTTGTTTTTATGTAGCTAGAAACATCTTGACACTAGTGTTGACCAGTCTGACCACTTACTAACACATACAAAACATTTTGTGCTAAGTCAGTACGTACATTTATCAGAGGCAGGATGAGATAACATCTTAAGAAACAATGAAGATGTTACCTCTCTCATATCAGAACATTTTCCCGATTGCATACGTTACTGTGATGCTTTAAGGCCCGTGTCCACTTCCCGGCTTTACTAGACTAGGGCAAGGCCGTTATGCGACTGCCCTGCGCTTGAATACTTTTTTTGATTTAGGTCAATTTTATGACCGGCCGTGTGGCTGACCTCACCTTTCCATCAAAATGTTTACTCCTTTATTCGCCTCTTACGTCATTCAAGGAGTGAAAAGACTGGTATCAATCTTAGCCGAAAATCAGACCGCAAAAAAAAATTAAGATGTTAACTTTTACGAAAAATAAATCTGGAACCCATCTTTGTAAATAATATTCGTTTTAATACCAGGAGCACAGGGTAAGTGATGTAAGAGGTGGAAACTTATTCTGATAGGCATGGTTGTAGGTGATTGACCCATGATTGACCCCACAGCTGTTAATTGTCATAGTGATGTGCGAATGTAAATTAATAAAATGTATACACATATTTCAAAAAATTATTTAAAATCGACACGTCAACTTACAAGGCAAAACAATGCACCATGCGGTTTCTTACAGTTGCCTGTATTGATGCACTCGATATTGATATACCCTTTCCGTTACACGTTGTATATATAAGGTCTAACAAAATATACTGAAACTATTTTAAGGGTGAATTCAATCCGTGATACTGAACAACTTTCCCCAAGAAACATATATCGAAATCAGTGGCGTAGCGTGGGTGGGGCGGAGGGGGCGGCCCGCCCCGGGCGGCAGACTGCGGGGGCGGGTCGCCAGTGAAGCGAGATGGCCGTCACAGGTCAAGCAGTAATTAAACGAGTCACTGAAACGCGCTGAAGCGCTAGACATGTAGCTGTCAAGATGCTTAAAAATAAGTTTGAGGAAGTTCTTGAGGTACTGGAACAATTAACGGATTCATCTCAAACTTCCGAAACAAGATCGGGAGCCAGTCTTCTCCTGACAGCCATGCAGTCATTTAACTTCCTAACTTTTCTTGGCTTTTGGGCTGCAGTGCTACCTGAAGTAGATGACGCACAGATTTACCTGCAGCAACGAGGACTAAGTGTGGATAAGTGTGCTCAGAAACTCTGCGCTTTGAAAACCCTCTTAGTTGAAAGTAGAGACCGTTTCGTGCAAGAAGCAATTGACTTTGCTAAGACTCTCTGCGAAAAACTCAAAATCGAACTCAAAACGAGAAGAATTCGCAGGAAAAAACGCATGCATGGCGATGAATCTTCTGAAGATGCAGCTTTGTCTCACGAACAGGAAATCCGTCGAGAGGAGATCGCATCATTGGACAAGATCATTCAAGAAATTACGACTCGATTCCAGCAAATTCAAGAAATATCGGACAAGTTCGGATTTTTGATGCCAGCGAAACTTTTGGACAGCAAGTTCGAGTGTGATCTTTCCCATGTATTAGAAGACATCGACAAGGACGAGTTTCAGATGGAGCGGAAGCGTCTTCAGCAGTTTGTTGTTGTTGCCTGTTCTGAATCAGAGGAAGATATAAGTGGTAAAGGACCACTGGAGCTCCTCCAGTTCATTCAAAAACTGAATCTCGGAATTTCGGTTCCAAATATAGTCATCTTGATTCGTATATATTTGACTTTGACGATTAGTGTTGCAAGTTGTGAGAGAAGTTTTTCGAAGTTGAAGCTAATAAAAAGTTACCTCAGATCTACTATGAGCTCCGCTAGACTATCAAACTTGGCTATATTGTCGATTGAACAAGAATTGGCTGCTAATATTTATTTTGACAAAGTTATTTCTGACTTCGCTGCTCATAAGGCCCGTAGAATCCGCTTGTAAAACCGCTCTATTTTAACTTCAATAAAAGGTACTTCATTGGAATGCGTAACCCCAGCAAAATGTTGCGCCGTAGAGTAATAAGAGTATTACAGATAGTTGGTTCATAGTAAGCCTCATTTTGTTCAAATATAGCAAAATGTGTTCATGTTGTATTTTCGAAGTTATTCGAGAAAAACTGATTTTGCTGGAGTAACGTTACCCCAGCAAGATGTTTTTTAAAAAAGGCGTTTAGCCTAGAATCAAGTATATGAAAAGAAAGCTCTTAATGAGTTGTAAATGTATACCGATAGCAAGATGTGTTCATCTTATACTTTTTGAGATATTCAAGATTTTGCTGGGGTAACGTTTTGCAATTTTCCATATCTCGAAAACTGTTAGTAGCAGAAATTTGAAAAAAATACTGTTTATAGGCCTTACTATGTTCAAATTTGTTTGAATATAAGTATTTCGATTTATCTAAAAATATCGAAGTAATTTATTATTTTAAAAAATCGGAAAATTCCGGTTTACTCGTGAACTAGTACATTTAATAACAAATAAAAAGCAGTTACATATACGTGTATATCATGCTTTCGAACGTGTACAAATTCGGATACACAAACATTACGCGATATGAAGATATAAAGGAATTTCATCGAATTCCTAGTGGTGTGACTTTGGCAATCGAATACGTAGCTCTCTCTGAACACAAATAGATAAACTATATTGAACATGTGTGTTCATTTCGTTACAAAACATGCCTGAAAGTTTCGGCTTCAAATCTCGCATGGAATAGAAGTTATTAAAAAAATAAGAAAATATCATCAATTCTCCTATAAACCGACTAAATAACGGAGGCTACGAAAAAGCGGCCGTTTCATACTTGAGCGTAACCATCTCAAATAAATGGTATAATAGTCTTTTTGGTAGTACAGTCGCATACAAAAAGGTTCTTGCGGTTTGTGGATAAAGAAAATACATGAGCATGATTATTTTTTTATTCAAATTACTGTTTTACAATAATTGTATGCTATATAACTTAAACTAGGAAAATCACAGATAAATTGAGTATTATTTATAAGTGTACTTTTATCACTAATTTCACATATCACCTTTTAATCTTTTACATGTGAGATTAATGAATACTTTACGAGTTATCATAAAATAACTATAGGCGGAAGAAAAAATGCAAGAGCGCGGCAGGTCTCACACTCACACTGATGGCGCTTGATTCGATCTCCGATCTACATACCTGTGCGCAGCCTGGGCATATGGTATGCATATTAGATCAAAAATGAGTTTAAGCGATTAAACATTCTTTATAAAATATAAAATACTGCGGCGACGAGATTTTTTAGCCTTTTATACGAGTGTCGATTTTGCAATGATTACTACAGAAACCTAAAATTTTAAAATACTTAATTTTTTTTAGCGAAACTGAGTACCTACAAGTTTTATACATTTTGATAAAAAGAAATTATGTATTGACATTTACGCTTTTACGTTAATATTCTTAGCAACAGTATGCTCACATTTACAACAGGTAATTAACTGTTCTTAGTAAAAAATACTGAGTATACAATATTTCAAATATTATAATTAGTAAAAACTATAAACAAGTAAATGAAAAAATAAAATTACTTACTATTTTTAAATACACTAGCCCAGCACAAAACAGCAACGTCTCAGGTCTCACAATGGCCTGGCTTGACTAACATGACTGACTCATAGTAAAAAAATGTATGCCTGGGCTTCGCGGCGTTGTAAGAAAGAGACGCCTACATAGTGGCAAGCGAGACAGAACTATAAAAAAAACTTCTTGTGTTGGACACCGTGACATGTGATCAAATTATACATATGCATTATTATGATATATTTTGGTTATTTTACAAAAGGACTCGTACATCGCAATCATCTATTAATTTACAACTTTTATTATTAAAGACTTAGTTTTAACTATGATTCTGGTTACCTTATACTATTGACGACAAGGAATTTAAAATCTGTCTCGTAGATAATAATAGAATATAAAACTCGTATTTATTGCTTTGTTTAAGTAGGGGATGCGACATTTATTAATCTATCCGACATACACTTCCATAGAGTTGTCAACCCTATTGCCAAAAACTAATAAGTATAAATTCACACCAAATAATACTATAGTAAATATGCTTAAAACATTTTAAATATCGGCTACATGAATATAATTCTGCTCGACTGTACTTTTTATCGGTTATTAGGTTGCTAATATGCGTAGGCATTTTTTCTTCCGCCTATAGTTATTTTATGATAACTCATAAAGTATTCATTAATCTCACATGTAAAAGATTAAAAGGTGATATGTGAAATTAGTGATAAAAGTACACTTATAAATAATACTCAATTTATCTGTGATTTTCCTAGTTTAAGTTATATAGCATACAATTATTGTAAAACAGTAATTTGAATAAAAAAATAATCATGCTCATGTATTTTCTTTATCCACAAACCGCAAGAACCTTTTTGTATGCGACTGTACTACCAAAAAGACTATTATACCATTTATTTGAGATGGTTACGCTCAAGTATGAAACGGCCGCTTTTTCGTAGCCTCCGTTATGTAGTCGGTTTATAGGAGAATTGATGATCTTTTCTTGTTTTTTTAATAACTTCTATTCCATGCGAGATTTGAAGCCGAAACTTTCAGGCATGTTTTGTAACAAAATGAACACACATGTTCACTATAGTTTATCTATTTGTGTTCAGAGAGAGCTGCGTATTCGATTGCCAAAGTCACACCACTAGGAATTCGATGAAATTCCTTCGCGTAATGTTTGTGTATCCGAATTTATACACGTTAGAAGGTATGATATACACGTATATGTAGCTGCTCTTTATTTGATAATAAATGTACTAGTTTACGAGTAAACCGGAATTTTTTCGATTTTTTAAAATAATAAATTACTTCGATATTTGTAGATAAATCGAAATACTTATATTCAAACAAATTTGAACATAGTAAGGCCTATAAACAGTATTTTTTTCAAATTTCTGCTACTAACAGTTTTAGAGATATGGAAAAATTGCAAAACATTACCCCAGCAAAATCTTGAATATCTCAAAAAGTATAAGATGAACACATCTTGCTATCGGTATACATTTACAACTCATTAAGAGCTTTCTTTTCATATACTTGATTCTAGGCTAAACGCCTTTTTTAAAAAACATCTTGCTGGGGTAACGTTACAATCCAGCAAAATCAGTTTTTCTCGAATAACTTCGAAAATACAACATGAACACATTTTGCTATATTTGAACAAAATGAGGCTTACTATGAACCAACTATCTGTAATACTCTTATTTCTCTACGGCGCAACATTTTGCTGGGGTTACGCATTCCTTCATTGCATGTGAAATCTTATACCTTTAAACGAGCAATTCTTGTATGTATGTATGTATATATATATATTTATTTATAAATTTCAGTGATCTCGAAAACGGCTCTAACGATTTCGCTGAAAATTTGTATATGGGGGTTTTCGGGGGTAAAAAATCGATCTAGATTAGTTTTGTTTGGGAAAACGCGTGTTTTCGAGTTTTCATGCGTTTTTCTTTCCACGCAGAATATGGTCGCTAATTTCGTCGCGCCGCGACCGCCTTGATTTAGCTCAGTGGTTAAGAATAGCGACCGCTAGAAAGAGTGTTACGGGTTCGAATCCCACTCGGTGACTTACTTTTGTTATTTTTATGTTTAAGTTTTTTTTTTTTTTTTTGCATTGTTTTTAGACAAGTTTAAAAAAAAATAGTTAATGTTTGAGATGTAACCGAGCAAAGCTCGGTCGCCCAGGTACTTTAATTTTAATTAAGCACCTATAGAATGGGGGCGGCAAAATGGGTCTCCCGCCCCAGGCGCCGAGATGGCACGCTACGCCACTGATCGAAATATGAAAAGTAATTTTTGGACTTCCATATAAGTTGACCGATCAGCTGATGAGTTTGTATGGGAAACCAAAAATTATTTTTCATATATCGACATATGTTTCTTACGAAAGTTGTTCAGTATTACCACAGAGTAATAATATACTACGTACAGTATTATACAATACACAAATTTCATTTATCGATAAACATTTGAAGGCAGCTATAAACTAAAGATCTAGTATACTCAACAATTATTATTCGATACTTTTCCGCGGGGGACATACACACTAAATGATACCCTTCGTGCACGGGTAAACAGAAATTCCCCGTGCCGTGGACCCACTGGTGGGTGAACGGCTCGCGGCTCTCTATATCTGAAAAGTGCCTTATCTGTAATTCCAGTGTGAGTTATTCCAACATATCAGTCCACAAGCTTACAGGTTTAGCAAAGTGTGTTGTCTCCATGAAGTTAGTTGTCTGTTTTTCAACAATGTACAAACATTATATCCCAATCACAGCTGCTATGATTAATGAAAGAGCTACATACATTATATGTTCACCGTGATGTCAAGTGTAAAGGAAGACAAAGTAAACACAAAATAATTGTTATAAAATTTTATTTCCGTTCACATAGGTACATAATAAATGAGAATAATGGCTAGTCAGTAAGATTCAGAACATCTACATTATCTTGTAGATACTATAGCAGTATAAAACAAATGTCTACCACTAAATTATATGAAATCCGTTGATCAATCAAAGGCCAATTAGGTATATGGAAATATTATATCTACCTACAGTAATCTTTACTCAGTAACCGTATTTTTAAAACGTGGAATCATATTTTACCACGCTTGTTAATTTGGTAAAAAATCCTGCTAAACTACATGTTTTCAAATAAAGGACTACAAAGAAAAAGCAATTCGACAGAGTAAATAATGCAAATTAACCAATCTAATAATCTTTGTCATACAGAAGTCAAGACAATAAAGTTCCTCCATAGAAGTGGTCGGAGCCAAACTGTTTTTCAAACAAGAAATTGACACCGATCACTTAAACGTTATTATATTTCTCATATTAACTGGCGCTTAAGAGGGAAGTCTAGCGCGCACTCTCCATTAAAAAATTGAAAATGTTTTTCCACTCCTAAAAGTTATCTGATCTTAATGATTTTTAGAACGTTATTTGCACAATAAAGACTAGGTTTACAAGATTTCCTATATTTGAAATCTTTTATTATAGAAAAAAAAATTTTTTTTTTGAAATGAGTGTAACCTATGAACCTAGTTTTTTTGTCAAAAACATTGGTACTAACTATTCATTGAAATCAGATTAAATATAGGAGTGGAAATAAGTTTTCTCCATCTCCTTTTTTTGTACGGACGGGGCGCGTAATATACTTCCCTCTTAAGTATTCCTAATTAGCTAGTAACCTATGAAGTTAAAGTAATTATTGCAAAGATACCAAGCAGAAATCTTGTCAATACAAAATTTTGAGGGTATTATAGGCTACATTTTATTTAATACTTAAGTCTTTTTATGAATTTGTTTATAAAAAACAACTTACAATACAGGCTTCCAAGTTCATGTAAATAATAATATACATCAGTGATATTATCGCGAATTTCTTATGATTTAAGCTACAATTATTATGTATTAAATATCAAATGAAAAAATCTACTCTTTCCATCTTAGTACTAATAAGTTATGTACAATGCATGTACCAAAAATACCGAATACAATGGTAATATCCATTGTTATATAATTTCGTAGTAATGTGAGTTACGTACCTACTTTTAAAAATACAATAAAAATGTCAAGCAATACATGTTGACTTTAAACGAAATATTGAGACACGACAAAGAACTGTTACACCCAATCTACTCGTACATAGCTGAAACATGGGCAACCTCTCATAAAAGTTCAATATGGAATGAATTTTTAAAATTTGATTTCAGTTTTAATTGCAATTTTTTTTGTTCTTAACACTTCATATATCCTCGATGTTTAACGCCTTCGACGACGGCGAGAATCCCCATTGTATCCGTTTTCTGCAATCAAATAAAATTGTATATTTTATAATATGAAATCAGACCACAATCCACACAATTTTATGCAGAGTATAAGATCAAATGTGATATGCCACCCATATATTCAACACATACTCATTTGATGCAATAACATGGATCAACAGGTTGTATGGTTCGCATATCAAATACAAGAATAATGCGTGATTGTTAAGGAGGTGAGTTATCATTGGTTTTAATGTAACAAACCTCTATTCTATTCACCGCTGGCGATTCCTCTGGCGGTCTGTATTGTACCCCACGGCGCCATCAGCGTGCGCACCATTCATGCCGCCCATGCCGACTCCGTAAGGTCGACCGGGCCCCATGTTCTGGGGGCCATAGTAATCCATCACATTGCCATATCCGCTATCGTTGTAATTTCCGTTAGTTAATGGCCCACGATCATTATTTCTCTGATTGGTTCTGGGACCGTAAGAGCCGAAAGCGGTAAAGTTAGCGCCTTGCGGGCCGATGGTGTCGCCGCCGGCGTGCGGCAGAATGCGCGGCGCGAGGCCGCCGTGGGGCGCTGCGGGACCGCCAGAGGCGAAGCCCGGCCCGGCCGCGGCCGGCCCGCCGCCGAGGCCGCCGAGCCCGCCGGGTGCCTGCGAACCCAGGCCACCGCCGCCAGAGCTTTCAGAGTCATGGTCGCGTTCGCGATCGCGACCTCTTCCTCGGCGCCGGCGATCGCGGCCCTTGGGCCGGCCGGAGGCTTGGCCACCGAGCCCGGGCAGGTCGTCGTAACCGAGACCGCCGCCAGAGCCCAGCCCGCCTCCGCCGGAGCCCAGGCCGCCGCCAGACCCCAAGCCGCCACCGGAGCCCAAGCCGCCGCCGGAGCCCAGGCCGCCGCCTGAGCCGAGTCCACCGCTGCTGGAGCCGCCGAGCGCCGCGGGCCCGGCGCCCGAGCCCAGGCCGCCGCTCGGCCCCGAGCTGGCGCCGCCGAGACCTCCGTGGCGAGAGCCTCGCTTCCTGGAATCTGTCTCGAGACCGCTTTCGCCCGAACCATGATGCCCATGAGCCGTGCTACCGTCGGAGGGGGGAGGGGGCGGTGGAGGAGGTGGAGGCGCCGTCCAGCCGCCTGCCGACATCATAGGCGAGGGAGTAAACGCAGGCATCATCATACCATATTGTTCGGCGGCTGGATAATACTGGGGCATCACAAATCCTTGCCCATTCATCGGGGGCGGTACACACATATTCATTTGTGGATTGATAGCCATGAGTGGTGGTATTTGGTTGGGTGGCTGAATTTGCGGTTGTTGAATATATTCTAAACGATTGTGATCGTTTTTGTTGGCAGGATTATTGTTCATTAAATTATCTTTATTGGGAGGAGGAGTGGATGGGCCTCTACCATTAGGCTTATCAAGTGAGGGAAGTTGAGGACCGATGGGCGTCGGTAGCAGCGGCTTCGGGTTGGGCAATAAAGGTTGACTGGCGGACGCGGCGTCCTTAGCTTCCTTCTGGGGGCTGCACTTGCCTGAACGAGATCGGCTTCGCGAACGGGATCTGGATCGCGAATGGCTTCTAGACGATCTCGATGACCTGCTGCGTGAGGAACGCGAAGAACTGTGTCGGCGGCGGCGGTCGCGAGAGCGCGAGCGGGTGCGGGAGCGGCGGCGACGACGGTCGCGGTCGCGGTCGCGGTCACGGTCACGGTCTCGGTCACGGTCACGGGAGCGGGAACGCGAGCGAGAGCGGCCGCGACCGCCACGGCGATACCGACCGCCACGCCCACGGTGTCCTGAAAACAATACAAATTACTTTTAAAATGTCCTATTCACTTTATTTACTCTCTATTTGTAGTTTCTTCTGATAGTTTATCTGACAATAGTAATTAGCACATAGCCGTATTTCGGGGAACTTAAATTTGTTATATTACAAACACAGAATTTAAGTTGATTGCCAAAACCCCTAACCTCCACACTAGTGAATTTAGTTTCGAAAAAGATAGGCGATTTAGTTATTGTATACATGTCCTAACCGTCAAACCAGATGCGAAATCTGCTTTTATAAACATAAAATCTTTGATAACAAAATTTGAAATCTTACGTCGGCCAGCACCCCCTCCACGCTCGGCAAGCTCTTGCAGTTTAGGGTTGACCACTTGCTTAGCTTCTTTCAAAACAGACACAAGATCGGCCGCTTTAGCTGCATTGGACGGCGTGAAGAACGTGTATGCAGTTCCAGTCTTATTTGTACGACCTGTTCTTCCTATACGATGTACGTAATCTTCCGAATTACTGGGATAGTCAAAGTTGATGACAAACTTAACATCATCGACATCTGGAAATAAAAAACATACATTGATTACTAAAATTTAACTTTTAACTAAATTTAATTCCTTTTACAATCATATACATAAAATACATACCTAAGCCTCTGGCCGCCACATCTGTAGCTACGAGAATTGGAGCCTTGCCGCTTCGGAAATCTGAAAGAAATTTAATAAATAAGTAACTGTTTAATTTGACTTTTTTTATCGCCCACCCAGCATAATTTGTACAGAAATAACCTTAAAGGTGTTCACACATTTGTTCGCTTAGAATTCTTATTAGAGATGTGCCGAGTAGTCGTCGACTAGTCGGTAAAGCAGACTATTTGGCCACTATAGTAGTCGGCAGAAAGAGTCGAATATCCGGCTACTATCTTATTCGGTGACTAGTCGGCGAATATTCGTCAAAGAGCGCCGACCATCTGTCTTCTTATTGTGTATGTATTCCTCAATAATATGTACATAATAACATATTAATTGGGTACATTAAATAAAAACCTTGAGTCCATCTCTCGTCCGATCTGTCCTTACGAAAGCAAAAATCAAGAAACAATGCGAAGTAAACAAAACAGTTTCCGACGCAATCGCAGGCGGCGCGGCGTTTGCGACTTGCGCGCGTATCAGCTGTAAACGTAGTATTACGATAAAAATACCGAAACCGTGAGCGGCTTGGCCGAATAGTCGGCCTCTTCACAACCGACTAATCGGCTAGTCGGCCAAAGTCATAATCGGCACATCTCTAATTCTTATGTTTATGCTTGTGTGATGTGATGATATAGAACAGGGGTGGCGAACCTTAACGTATGCATGTGCATTTTTTTGACGGAATGATCAATTGTGGCAATAGATGGGTTATCTAATAGTTTCGACTTCCTGATTATTGAGAAAATAATAATACTAAATAATATGAACTCAAAACGCTTAATTTAAATTAAAGTAAGATTAGTGACTTCATTCTCTGGTTGCAGATTAGATGACAATGAACCAGTTAAGACCCGCATTCAGGCTTCCATTATTTTACTATTGTGTCTGGTATTGGCGAATCTCAAAAGCTTACAAAATTAGGGTTGTAAGATGTTTTTTTTTTTTAGCACAATACAAGTGGAGACCTCCGTCAAACAGTTTCTGAACGAGACACAAAAAACAGAAGCATCACAAGATAGATGTTTTTGAGCCATCGGATGCGGCGTATCTCTGCATATTGCGTGAATGAATTGACGAATATTTTAGAGAAATATTTTTTTGTAGTAGCGAATATCTCACACCTTCACCCCTAGTGTGTAAGAGATCAGAAAATAAGTTTAAAATGTTGACATGAGATAGAAGAAAGTGATTGAAAAAGATATGCTATGCCATGTGATGTCATATGAAAACTAAAATAATTGAAATAATGAATAGGAGAAAAGTATACAGAAATGTATTCATCAATATGGAAATCTTTTATTATTCTCATAGTAAAAGTTAGGAAGTAACAAAGAATTTGAACTCGCGAAAAAACGTTTAACTTTTGACTAAGCATTGATGAAACATAATACTAACAAATGAGTGAACATCTTATACTTGTCGACAAAGTGATTAGTAAATAAAATCCAAAATCGGCTGTGTTAAGTTTAAAAAAAAATCTAGAATTATACTATATATATAGATACCTATGACCTATAAATATAGCTACATTTGCAATTAGTTGCACCTATATATTGGGTTTGAGGAGACTCAATCTGAATTATTTACAAAAATTTAGCTCCATAAAGGAAACTGAAGATGTCAAAGTATATGAACTTGTGATTAACAAGTGATAAAAATGATATATTTCTTGAGAAAATTTGTTCAGTATCATGTGCTGAATCTTTCATTAATAACCGTCGAAAAGCGTGTCGGGCCACGCGCTCTGTAGGATTCCGTAGTTGCGAATGCCGTCTTTGAGTTCGCGGTACTAACAACGTCTACAAAACTAATTTTCTATTGAATTTGTATGTAATTTTACTTTTCCGAGTACATTTTATAAATTGGTCGAACTTTGTAAACCCTACTTAGCTCTGATAGTATTCCTGTTAACTTCGTTATATATACTACAGCCGTGAATTTTTTAAAGTGTCCATACATAGATACAGGGGGACATTTCACTGCAACAAAAATTTGCACTATAAAACCAAATATTTCGGAAATGGATCCCCAAAACAAAAAATTAGGTTTACAATCTAATTTATAACAGACCTATTCAACGATACCCCACACACTGAGTGAGTCGAGAAAAAAGAATACTCCCATTTTACAAACATGTATGGGAGCTACCTCAAAAAAAGTTTTCATAATTTTATTGTATTTAATTTTCGTTTAATCTTTTTAATCTTTCTAATACTTTAAGTCTCTGAGCAGAACCGCGGATATAAAAACAGACAGACATGGTGAACTATAAGGGTTTCTAGTTTACTACGGAACCCTAAGAAATTTGACGTAAATTTGAATGGAAATAAAATTTTGTATTATGATTTTGCTTTTGCTCATACATATTAAAGAGTATTAGTCAGCCAGGATTTAAATATCTACAATCAATCACAGCAGTGTATGCTGAAAATTTAAGTCATGAGGATAAGCCTATTGATATTTGGCTAGGAAACATGTGTTTTTGTTTTGTTGTGTTCTAGACCTACCTAACTCTAAATCTGATATTAGACGCCATTAATATGAGGTTACATTCCACCCCACATAGATCTCCAAATCACGAAAGTCGTACACTCTAGTTATGCCACATTAAGCTAATTATGTCAGAATTACTGTACAAATTATAATGCGATAGCTCAAAAATGCGGAAATGCACATCCAATTTGTTTATTTGGTTATCTATTACAGGGGTAATGCAAAGTTTGATCGATTTTCAAACCTATACTTATTCATTTTTCGAACACAACTTACTAAGAAATGTTTCCATCAGAACTGTGTAGGTAAGGCACATAAAACAATAACCGAGAGTAAGGCGGCCTCTCGTGAGTGCGAGAGGCGTGAACCGAGAGCCGGAGGCCCGGGCGCGTTAGCTCGGGCGCTGTCGGAGCGCAGCGTCGCCGCCACGCTACGGCAGCAGCGGCCTCGCAGCGAGGGGGCGAGCCTCGCCGCGCCGAGAGAGAAGCGGCTCAGACTGGCCGCAGCCACTGGCGAGTCAAGCTTAGGGTCTAGCCCCGACAACGAGAGCCGGCCCGGAGCGGACGCGAGCGCAGCGCGCCGGCGCCGAGCTCCGGCGGCGCCGGCGTGAGGCGACGCCTCCGCCGCCCGGCCGCTGCTCGCCACAGCCTGCACATGCAGACAGATCTCATTACCAAGAACGCTACGGGCCACAGCCACTCCCAAGTGCGTCATTCAGTCCGAAACCGCTTCTCGTCATTGCTCCACTTGATGAGCCAAGCTTACATTGATCATGTAAAATTTTAAATTAAAAGATCATAGATGTGGTACATAAATATATAAAAAGAAATGAATAAATTCAAATTACAAGTAGAAACTACTTGCATACTGAACTTAAAAATGTACCTTGCAGAACCCAGTCCCGTTCATTTTGAGATTTATCACCATGGATACATACAGCTGGCCACCTAGACAAGAAAAATACTCTTATTACAGCAGGTAACAACCTTTTATTCTTAGGCTAAAGAAGTTACGATGACAAATTAAATAAGCCCAAACTCTATGGAGTTGCGTCATTTTAATACTGAGTTCCATTTACCACCTTCCATCTCCGTGATCAGACCCTAGGTATACCAAAAAGTGCTTGTCAAGACAAATCAAACGAGACCCACTCAATGAGGTTATGTTATTTTATAACTGAGTTTCATTTAATACCTCCAGGCTCCTAATATTGTATTGTCATGTGACATACACAAGTGTACAAAATTTCAGCAAATTCAGTTGAGGATAACTGGTTGAAAATTAAATTGCAAGATTTGGCCCAAACAAAGATTCATACATAAATACATACAAGATACATCGCAAGTTAAATAACAGCTTGTAATTATTAATATCACCATTGGGAAGACTATAACGTGAATTATCTATCTAAACAATATACATATATTATATTACATAATGAAGTCAACTTAAACTCACCCATCTCGTTTCATTTTTCTAGTAATATCATCGACGCGCCGCTTCGTCTCAATAAAGATTATTGTTTTATTTTCTTTCTCTGCCATTATTTCTTTAAGAAGAGTGCTTAGCTTTGTCTCCTTTTCATATTCCATACAAACATCAATAATTTGCAGAATATTGTGATTAGCTGCTAATGACAAGGATCCAACATTGATCTGAAGATAATCCTTTAAAAACTCAGAAGCAAGGCTTTGTACCTCCCTAGGCCATGTTGCAGACCACATAAGAGTTTGGCGGTCTGGACGGATTTGTTCAATGATTTTTCTAATTTGAGGTTCAAAACCCATGTCCAACATTCTGTCAGCTTCATCAAGTACAAGATAAGTAGTCCTCTTCAGATTAGTTCTTTCACTTTCCAGAAAATCCAACAGTCTTCCTGGAGTAGCAATCACAATTTCAACCCCAGCGTCCAAATCTCGTGCCTGGGGTCCTTTAGGAGCACCGCCAAACAAACATGTATTGTGAATTTTTGAAGTATTAGCAAATTTATCACAAACTTCTTGAATTTGTTGAGCTAACTCTCTGGTAGGAGCTAGCACTAATGCTATGGGTCCATCTCCTCTACTGGACTTAGGTTGATGATTGATGTGTACTATAGCAGGTAGAATGTATGACAGAGTTTTACCTGACCCAGTTGATGCTATTCCTACCATATCATGTCCACCTAAAGCTATTGGCCAACCTTGTGCTTGAATAGGTGTGGGCTTTGAGAACCCCATTTTATCAATTTCATCCATAACATAATCTGGGAATCCAGCTTCTTCAAATGTCAATGTAGGTTTCGGAATGCCACGGCCTTTGAGTGTTATTTCGTTTTCACTCCTCCATGCTTCGACTTCTGAGTCAGGTCTGCTTTCCACGTCAGGATGAGGCACGTAAAAGTCTTTCTTGAAAGGCTTGAGTCTGTTCAGATCCCATTTTGGTTTACGTAAGCTAGCACCAGGGTTACTTCTACGACCACCACCGCCATAACCGCCGCCGCCTCCGCCGCCTCCGCCGCCCAGTCCATAACGTGGGCTGCGGCTGCGACTTCTACTTCGGCTTCGACTGCGACTTCGACGCCGGTCGCGACTACGATCCCTACAAATATTTGAAAATTAAGTTCTGCTCTGATGATATAGGGAAAGCTGCAAGTTAATCATTATTAGTAACTACCTATGTGAAGAATAATATAGGTACTTAGAGCATTTCTTGAGTTCTAATAACCTACGCAAGAGCGGTTGACAACTTGGTATCGATTGATCAAAACGCCCATAACCAAATCATCACGAGTTACAAAAGAAACAGACTCTAAAAATTTACTGAACAAACGCGCTATAGTAATTTATACTTTCCACGACATATAGATGCCTAGAAACCTAATCAAACATAGTTGCTTGTGCTTGCGAAGATTCTGCACGTGTATAATAATACACAAGATGTGAATTTTAATATTCTTACCTTCCACGACCCATGTCTTGATTCTAGTTTATAATTCTCGATGAATCACTGTTATCACACCGTTTTACATGAAATAAATAATAAATTGATTTATGCCGTTCACTGTGAAAGAAAGAATCAAAATCAAAATGGCGGCTTCAAAAATGGATAGCGACGCGCCGCGATGCAGTTCACACAATGTTGCCAGTGGGTGGTCACTCAATAAGAACAGAATTTATTAAAAATGCTTCATTGCATTCTCGATCTTATGAGAATGCAATAAAGTTTATTATTAGAAAGCAGCTGTAAATCTGGACGACCGCGGTTCTACACCAACATAAAAATATAAACTAAAATTATTTAAACGTTGGCAGAAGTGTTTGTTTTTGTCATCATTCATGGCATGTCAGCCATTTTTTTCGTCTTTCAACTTACAACTGAACTTGTTCGTTTTTTGAAACTTTTATAAACTTTTGAACTGGGTACATATGAAAACGATAAAGTTGTGAAATAATTTCATTGAATTGTGTTTGTGCGGACTTCCTAGTTTTATGTGGACGTTTTATCGCCAGAAACTAGCTTATAATTGTTTTTCTCGTCTGGACGTTTTAATCGCAATATCTTGAACTTTGTAAAGTATTTGTAGTGTTTTTTAGTTTATTTGGACGTTTAACGCCACTTCTATTAGTTTTATTTTATTTTAAGTGCTTAAATGTGGACGTTTTATCGCCGAAAACTAGTTTTTAAGTATTTTTCTTGACTGGACGTTTAATCGCCATTTCTTGAACTTTTTATAGTATTTGTAGTGTTATTTAGTTTATCGCCACTTACTCTAAGTTTTCCTTTTGTCTTGGACGTTTTACGCAACTAGTCATACATTTTATTAATAACTGTTCTCCACAATCACAATGGAAAAACATAATAAGTCTCGAATATCTAGAAACTATAAGAAGTGCGTTATATGCAATAGAAGACGTACACCGGGATCAGATGTGCACTTGTTCCGAATACCACTGGCTCCTGACAGGTATATGTACTCATATTTAACATGGACATTAGTTATTATGTGTAATATGTATAATACATTGTTTTGTGGTATATTTTAGGTGTCGGTTGTGGTTGAAAGCTATAGGTCAAGAAGAACTTGTGGATCTACCAATAGAAAAGCTTCATGAGTTGAAATCTGTCTGCAACATACATTTTCTACCCGAAGAATTTAATGAAAGAACTAAGAGATTGGCAACGAACGCTGTACCAACTTTAAATATACCATTACAACCATTAGATGATCAGCTCTTTGCAGATTTTCCAATGCATATTGGCCAATACCCAAGTCATGGTATGTACCTTATTATATTTTAAACAAGACATTTCTATCCACTGGTTTACAACCACTGTTCCAATTATTTTGTGAATATTCTAGTTTATTTTACTAGGTATTCATAAACCTGGCATTTTTTATTTTGGTGTAATAGTCCACACTACCCAACTGCAACAAATAATATGATAACAGTAACCCTCACAAGAGCAAGATGGTGATCAAATTAACAATTTTACAAAACATAAGCTATTAGCTGCCTGACACAAGCACAGTCAATTAAAATAAGATTTTTCATATTGTTTTAATACTGCATTTTTTTATAAGTATCCATTAAGAATATACCACTTTTTTATAGTATTTACCTTAGAAGATGGTATCTTCTGTTTCACAGTTCGTATCGTAGGTACAAATACAACTCTTTTAAGGTCACACAAAAACATTGCATTTCCGATAGCATTATGTTGTACTTTTAGATCAATTGTAACAATTAATAAATGCATTTACAGAAGTCCCAGGATATTTAACAAGAATCACTCCGAAAGAGAACCAAGCACCACAAATAAATCAAGGTGAAAATGAAATGCAGCAAGAAGCTCATACAAGTTTGCCTAGTACTTCGTACGACCCAAGTAAGATATTTTATATATATATATAATATATTGTCAATAGTCACGCAAGCATGCCAAGGACCTTGCGAAATAACCCAACAGTTTAAATGTTTTGGCTACTGTTTGTAGTTGTAGCTTGAGATGTTGCGTGTTAATTTCTTTAGTTGCCCCTTACTACATCCACAGTAATACATAGACTGGTTCTTTTCTAGGCTGGAAGCCAAACAGGTAATTAATGCTTTCTTAAATATATAGTTTTTTATATTTTTTAGATACTTTGCAAGACATAACCAACATGGAGTTTGGATTGTCTAAGGCCACACCTGCCACGGAAGAAAGGAAATATGCTGTTGATTTCACGTGTATGTAAAATAGAATTATTTGAAGTAGTATAGCTTTTTGAGTCACTTATGAAGGCTTAGGAGGAGAGGAGGAAAGCTATGGAGAGGGCTTTGCTCGGTGTTTTATACGTGATCGAATCTAAAATGAAGAAATTCGTATAAAATGAAGGTCACTAATATAGCCCCGCGGATTAGATCTTTGAAGTGGCAGTGGGCGGGGCACATAGCACGAAGAACCGATGGCCGATGTGGCAGAAGGGTTCTCGAACATTATATATAAATATATGGTGGGCTGTACTATGACAAATGCTATTCTCATGTTTTTAAAACATTATCTTGTTTATAGTATTATAATTAGTATGATTATGCATATAATAGTTATATTATTTCTTCTATTTCTTTCTATCATTAATCATATTTGCCTATTTACTTATTCTCCCCCAAAGTCTTCCGTACAGCCATCTACTTTCAGATGGACTATTCTCTTAGACAGTTGTTCAGCATCTTATGTGATAATCCAGATAAAAACGGCTAAATGGAATCAAATTAAATTTTGATAGGGTAATAGCATTAACTGGATTAACTAACATGCACATATTTGTTTTTACCACCGAAATGTAAAGTTCCCTTAGGATTGTCAAACAATGAACTGTCAATCTGACCATGTGGACAGCAAATTTTTTCCTTGGGGCGGGCGTCTGATGTATTGTTTTACTATTGTGTCTGCTATGCCGACATTTGAAGGGATAATCCTTGTTAAACTATTTTTCAGGTTCCTCAGATGCACCAGTTGCAAGTACATCACGTGCAGATGACATTATTGTGCAAAGCTATAAAAGAAAAAGTACAGAAGAAGCTAAGGGTATATATTATTTTTATTTGCTTTTTACTACGCTTCGTAAATGTGCAATTATACAAGAGCACAGAACAATATTACCTACTTCTAGTGGAGAAGAATGACAACTCCATACAAAAAAACCTGAACGATTCAGCTTTTCACTCACCTAACGCCATCTAGTGATTGCCTAAGGTACTACGACAATATATACGTACTACGTGTACATATATCTACTGTTTTTATTTGATTTATCGGTCTCGAAATCATTATTGTAAGTTACGAAACAGAATAATGAAATTAAACCTCTCATTTCAACAATTTTATTTATTTATTTGTTAAAATATCAATTTTCCCCTTTAATGAGGACTGAGGACTGACTCCTCTGCAAACATCTTGTTTTTGGGAATACAAAATCTCTTAATGTAAACATGCACAGTGTTTCGTATGATTGAATTTTTATTGTATTCCCAATGTGCCGGGCAATTTTGTAAGAATCTACAATTTATAGTACTTAATTTAGTCTTTTTTTATATCTGTCTCATGGCCTTTTTCTGCTAGCATTTTATAAGCTACCGAGGCTTAATGTTCAACATAAGATACCACATTTTCATGGCAATATACCAAAGAATTGTTGTTCTCTTTGAGTTCCTTAAAAGTAGTGAATACATCATTATTGGTTTTCTCCTGTGTTATTATGTCTTTACAAGTTTGACATTCTTGTTTTAACCTTTTTAATAAAAACCCACAAACATATGCACAAGCATTGATTTATCCTTCTTCGGTTACTTTTTCAAGTATTTCCAATAATTCATCACCTTCCTCTATAGTTCAGATGTTAACTGCTGCGTCAGTTCCCTTAGGATTTTCAATCAATTAACTAACAATCTGACCATGTAGGCAGCAAATTTTTTAAATTCTTGTCAAACTATTTTTCAGGTTCCTCAGATGCACCAGTTGCAAGTACATCACGTGAAGATGATATTATAGTGCAAAGCTATAAAAGAAAAAGAAAAAGTGCAGAAGAAGTTAAGGGTATATATTATTTTTATTTGCTTTTTACTACGCTTCGTAAATGTGCAATAATAAAAAAGCACAGAACAATATTACTCACTCTTGGCGAAGAAGTATGACAACTCCATACAAAAAAACCTGAACGTTTCCGCTTTTCACTCACCTAACGTCATCTAGTGATTGCCTAAGGTACTACGACAATATGTACTACGTGTACGTGCTGTTTTTATTTGATTTATCGGATTCGAAATAACTTTTGATGAAGTTGCAGTTTTTTTTCTAGTTATTCAAACTAGAAAAAAGCTGTAACTTCAACAAAAGTTATTCCGAATCATTAGGTATTGTAAGGAACGAAACAGAATATGAAATGAATCCTTTCATTTAAACAATTTTATTTATTTATTAGGTAAAATATCAATTTTCCTCTTTAATGAGGCTCTAGAGCACTCCTCTGCAACATACATACATACTATGACGTCTTTATCCCTAATGGGGCAGACAGAGCATTTGTTGCGAGCAAGACTCAAAAGCCACTTTTAGCGTCATAGTGGGCAAGAAGATGGAAAAGCAATCAATACTGTGATGGGTTGCTAGCTGCATCGCCTGTTAACATGATTTGCATTTTCGCCCATTCCCTCGATCTGCGCGGGAAGAGAAGCAGCTGGTTTCTTTACATTCTAAGTTTTTTCTTTTCTCCCAGACTAGCAAACATCCTGTTTTTAAAAAAACAAAATCTTACGTCTATTTTCGCTTAAATCTTTCTTTTTCTTTTGTCATGGTATAAAGTATAGTATGCAACTCTTGAATAATACGGATTCTAACACTTGAATCACGAGCGTAGCAAGTGATTCAAGTGTTAGAATCCGTATTATTCAAGAGTAATCCGAATCACTTGCTACACTCGTGATTCAATGGGGTATTTTCCTATGCGAAAAATAAATTAATATGTACTGATAACAAAATAAAACGTCGCAAAATAATGTCACTTGTCTTTAGACATATCCATTTTAACGTGATTTTAAATTTGTTATTGCAGAAAAACTGATAATAAGAGCGCTATTTGACTCCAAAAATCTATGACGTCATCTGCCTGTATTTCATACAAAATCCCATAGAAACTGTTTGTTTTGACGTTTAGAAAAAAGTATCTGATTTGACTCATTGGAAAATAGCGTATTATCATAAATCACTCCCTACAGTCGTGATCCAGTCGTTAGAATCCTTCACTTGCTCATGAGTCATCTATGGCCCTCGATTTAAATCTGACCTTTATTCACTAATTGCATATTATACTATTATATTGCTTTATTTCCCTTACAACAAACGTGATTTTTTATAGTTAATGGTACGAAACGAAACCCTTCGTGCACCAGATCGACTGGCACTTGCCGATTATTTAATTTCCCTAGCAAAAAAAAACTTCTATCATATTTTTTTTTTAATTTCAGATGTTGATACACGGGAAGAAAAATTGCTGAAAAAATTGAAGACGCAAAAATTAACAATTAGAAGACTAAGCAGATCTTCCATAAATTTAGATGAATTAGACAATGCTATCTTAAAAAATTTAGTAGATGATTTAAGAATAAATCATAAAAAGAAACCCACTGGGAAACGTTGGTCCATTAAGACTAAAATGTGGTGTTTAGCCATATTTAAGCGATCTCCGAAAGCTTATCGGTATCTACAATGGGGATTGTCTTTGCCTAGTGTAAAAACTTTACAAAGACTACTGCAAAGTGTTGCCTTAGGACCCGGAATTAACTTGCACTACATTCAAAAAGCAAAAGAAATGTTGCAAAAATTCTCCAATAAAGACAAGTTATGTGCTTTATTATTTGATGAAATAGCATTAAAAAAGAGATTAATTTATAATGAAACGTCGGACCTTATAGAAGGATATGAAGATTATGGTGATGAAAGACGTTCGGGGATCGCAGATCATGCATTAGTTTTTATGGTCCAAGGTCTCAGAAAAAAATATAAACTTCCAATAGCTTATTATTTCGTAAAAGGGACGATTTCATCCGAAAAGTTATATGTAATTATTAAAAATGTTATCAAGGTATTGGAAGAAGTTAGTTTTAAGATTGTGACCACAGTGTGTGACCAAGGCCCGACAAATGTAGGCGCATTAACCTTATTAAGAAAATTTGGAGGACAGTCTCCTGAAGAAAATTTTTTCACATTTGAAAAGAAGAAGATTTTTATTATGTTTGATGTACCACATTTATTTAAATCAATAAGAAATAATTTTTATAATGCAGGTGAAATTAAATGGGGTGAGAAAACAGCCAAATGGTGTTGGCTTGTAGAAGCAGAAAAAAATAATAAGAACTTTTTAGATTTTCCGAAAGTTACGCAAAATGTGGTACATCCTTCTTATAAAATAAAAATGCGTGTAAAGTATGCCGCCCATGCATTAAGCAACACAATGGCAGCAGTCCTAAACATGTTAAGTTGGAAATATGTATCAGCTGCAAGTGAGATTCGAGAAACAGCAGACATAGTAAAAAAATTTGACCAATTATTTGATGTCTGTAATGGTCCATCATCACCTAAAGATGTTAAAAAAGGTATTAGAGAAAATGTTAGTTCACAAACCAAGCACGTTGAAATGTGGGGACGTTTTTATGATGAAATGGATGGCATAAAGTTTATGAAGTCGGATTCTCACTTGCAGCTGAAACATGTGCGATGTATAAAAGGTTTTAAAATTACGTTAAAGTCGTTAAAAGACATATGGCATAGTGTTAAAAAAGAAGGCTTTAGTTTTTTAAATTTACGTCAACTTAATCAAGATGCGCTGGAAAATCTGTTTGGCATGATACGACAACACAGTGCTACCAACAAAAATCCCACGTGCTCCCACTTCACAGCGGCTTTAAAAGCTTCCATAATAGTAGGTTTAAGTGCACCACATAGTCGGGGTTCTAATTGTGAGCCCGACGCGAACGAGTTTTTATTTAATTACAGCAATGTAAAAAAAATTATGAATGAAGTGGAGAGCACACAAAGTGAAATCTTTGTAAATGAAACAGATAATATACCTGTGTTGTCGTTACCAGAGGAAGATGAAGACGATCATATAATAGAAAAACTATGTTCGTTTGAGGACCAACCAGTGGTGTATGTCAGTGGCTATTTGGCGGCAAGATTAGTACAAACATTGAATTGCAATAATTGCAAAAACTCATTGATAAATAAGGACCCAGAAAGCAATATGTATACTTATATTAGTTTAAGGGAATGGTGGGACGATAAAAAGTCACTGACATACCCCAGTGTAGGGTTATGCCAAACAGTTACCCAGGCCAAATCCGTATTTGAAAATTTAAAACACTATCACACAAACTTTTTAAGTGTGAATTGTGTTACGCAATTTATGGTTCATTGTAACGTTGCGTGGTTATCATGCATAGAACATGATATCAAACAAGAATTATTTAAAAAAATTGCAATTCTTTTTATAAGAAAACATTGTAAGGTAATGAATGCTAAATTTGTCACAGACGAAGCAACGGCTACTAATAATTATAAAAAGGCCCAAACTATGAGCAAGACCTAATAAAAAGAATATGTACAAACTTTTAATTTAGTTTTATTTAATGATTATCCACTTGAATCATTTTACATGAACCTGGGTACCTACAGGTACATATGAGTATCGATATCGATAAAAGTACAACACTAAATAATCGTCGATGGTACGAAACGTCCCATCACTACAACTGTCATCGTGACGTTAACGGAAGTGGTTCTGCCAACAATATAGTTTTGCGTAAATTTTTATAATATTGGTAATTATTTGCGGAGTCGTGCGTAGCTCGGAAAAATGTACCGAGTGCCGTCTCTTAAAACGGAGTGATTATATACTCTTTGAATGTTGCTACCTTAAGCGCCGTATTCACAATCCAGCGCCGCTGTACAGCGGCTCAAGGTCGCTTTGCTGGATGCGCGTATTCACACATCCAGCAAAGCATCCAGCAAGGCAGTGTTGCCGTTAGTCACACATTTTGCGAGCCAGTGTTGCCCTTTTTTGTTGTTCTTGTCCGTTGACAGTTATAACCTGATGCAGTAGTCGGCTATGAAAACCAGTGGAATCGCTTAGACAGATTTTCCGCCAGAAGCTCCTAGCAATCAAAGGATGTCTACACCAACTTTGGTTAAAACTAGAGGCCTAGGAATAGAGAAACGAAGGAATAAAAAGAGGCTTAAAAAGACTAGTATCCAGAGATTTAAAAAAAGAATTGATTTAAAAAAAAGTCTGCTGTACAGCAAGCGTATTCATGGTCCATCTGCCCGACGGTCGCGGTGGTGGGGGTGCTCGCTGGACGCAAAATCGATCCAGCAGTGGGTCTACCGCCTATCTTGCGTCGATTTCAAATTATCGTCGGCATCGACTTCAATTTGACAGCCGACGCTCATTTCGTACCGCGCATTCCCTGATATCGATGCGTCGATTTGGAAGTCGATGTCGACGCCAATTGAACGAATGGTTTCAGTGATTTTGACAGATAAAAGCTACCGCGCAAAGTTTTGACATCGACGCGTCGGCTTGAAGTCTATGTCGACACTGTAGATTGAATACGGCGGCTCTTGGGGTGCCACATTCAACCGTCGATATGAAAAATTTTTCGATTTAACTTGCTTTTTTGAATTATATTGGTGTATTACGTTAGCCTAAGGCTTTTCCTTATTGTGATTGTGAATTTCAAGGAAGATTTCGCGTGAACAAAGCTACATTTGTCAGCGAGGACATAATCCCGTTTTTGCCCACTTATGAAAGAAACAGTGGAATAAAACCCGAAATTAAGGTATGTACGGAACTTACGTGCCGCTATTTGTACTTCATTTGTCAAACTTAGGTAACCCATGGACAAATGCGAAGTGTTAAAATATTTTGCTTGTTTCAGGTGTTAGCGGCATTGAACTTTTACGCTACCGACAGTTACCAAGGAAGTGTAGGAACTAACGACGTTCTTCACCTTAGCCAGCAATCAACATAATGCTTGCAAGAGAAGAGGTCACCGAGGCTCTTAACAAGCCTGAAATACTTAGAAAGTATATATAAAAGTTCCACATACTCAAACACAACAAGACTCGGTAGCTAGGAGGTATGTAATTGCAAATTATACACTTTTAGGTACTTAATAATAATAAATGCATGCTAACCAAAGAGCCACAGCTACCAATGGTAGGTACCTACTTATAAACATACAATATTAATCTATCTATCTATATTTAAGAGCTGTGCTCCTTTCGGTGGAGTATGAATTCTCTTCCATTTGTCTCTCTCATCTGCCAATTGTTTAACATCGCTGTTTAACTAATAATATAATTTATTTTCTACTTAGGTTTACTTTATTCATATGTATTGTTTAAAAATAATAAACTAACATACTGGTTTAGGTTCAATTACAAATTTAGATTCCCTGGGGTCATCGGGTGCATTGATGGGACTCATGTGGCTATTAAGGAAATTATTGACAGTCATATTACTTTACGTTCTACTCCATCTATCAAATACAGTTTAGTCCATAAAAGTTGATTGGTATTGTAAAACATAATATCCTACATATTTATAATACATGCAAGTAGTGCAGTTAAAAAATAGTGCTCATTAATTGTATATGATTATTATTAGTGGACTTCCTGTGGCTCATAATATGATGATGATGAATTATATATGAAAAACAAAATAAAAAAAGATATGTATAAAAAAAAATTACAAAGATTGAATTACATTTCAGGTGACTCTGGCTATGCCCAGCGTCAATGGATGATGACTCCCATCCTCAGCACCCTGCCAAATTCTCCAGATGCCAATTATAGCAGTCCATGTGCAGACGCACCTTCGGGGTACTACACTGTCTCTTGGCTCATAGAACTTTGCACTATACACTATGTATCAACTTGCTTATATTGTAAATTGGTTATTACAGTTGTACAAAAGTAAGTACTTAATTTTAGTTTGTTTTGTCTCATTCTTACTACTCATATGTCAATTATTGTATAGAAAGATATGGGCAAAACATGCTTTTACCAAAATGAATTTAACTATGTAATGAAAAAAAATTTGGCTATTTTTTATATATGCGAGAACTTCTGTTTATTATTTATTTGTAAATGATTCAAATATGTACTAGGTTCATAACAAATAAAACTAATCGTTTCAGAAAGACTCTTTTTATTTTTGTAACATTTAAATTATTGATATACCTAGTGTCACTCTCAGTGTTAGGACATCTAACCACACCTCAAGCTAAAATCCATCAAGCTGTTTAGGCTGTAAAGCCTGCCAAAGACATTGACATACATACACATAATCCTCCTTCTGGCGCAGTCAGGTAATTATGCTATACTTGAATCAAAATCAAATATTCAGTAGTAATTCAAATATTGATTTATTAATAAGGCCTTTGCAGGCACTTTTACACGTCAATAATTTGAATGTACAATAAGTGTAATGTTTATTAATATCAAAATTATTTTTCCTTTATTTTAAAAGCTACCTACCAATACTTGCGTTTCACAATAACCACTGCTGAGGATAAACGCCAAAAAAAAAAATCATTTACACAGTATTGGTTGCCAACATGCAGTGCTGCAGTTACTCATACACTTTTTTAGATTACTTTTTGTAAACATGTAGTTGCAATTAGAAATGAGAGTATTACAGATAATTTGATCATAGATTTATATTAGCATCCATTGTTGAGACCAGTCGTGAAGCCATAGTCTCTATAGCGTCAGCTACGCGTTCCTCCGCCTGCAGACAGCACTCATCAAGCGCCCTCCCAAGCCCACCGAGGCTGCAGTATTTCCATGGTACCTAAAACAAAACATATATTAAGTATTGATAAGATAATAAACATACAATAATATTTAAAAAAATCACACAGCGGATGACTGTGTGATAGTAGTGTGTGTGGTAGTAGACCCAAACTAGGCAAAGCCTGTATACTGTGGACATCACAGACTGATAAACATACTTAAATGATAGGTTAAGAGACAACACTTAAAACATACACATTATGGGTCTATGTGCACTGAAGATTTAGTTCCTTGCAACAAGCATCACAGAAAAACATTATGTTAATAAAAACAAAACACTGGTTAAAAGACATACTCAAAAACATACTTATTATGGATCTATGTAGGAAATGAATACCCTTGTCACAAGGCATAAATAACACACTTAGAAAGATTTGTATACACTTACGTCCCGCCACTCTGAATATGTTTTGTGCACGCCCGTGCCTTGGGCGTTAAGTGAGGCCGCCAAGTCCTCCCACAGCCTCCTTGGCCCGTGAGTTGTCAATGGCCTGCCCCTTCGCCAAAGCTGTGTGCTCCTCCAAGTAATTCAGCAGGATTTTTATTTTCTTGCTGAAGGCTAACTTTCCTTGATGCCGGCATCTACAAATTATAAAGGAATAAAGTCCCAGGGGTCTGTGTGTCTCTGAATAACAAAAAAGCATGTTAGGCATTTACTTACTGTTTTTTAATTCACGACATTCACATCACAATCACAAATTAGAAAGATAGTCGTCATCGTCACAATAATATTCACGAAGTGAGGTTATAAGAGAATTCGTAATTGTCAAATATTACCCCGTTCGGTTTTACGAAACGCATTTGTTGATAATTTGATAAACACAATTATATATGTATATACGCAATCGTACCACCTTCCAATCAAGTTTATTTTACTTATTATAATCAAAACTATACCAATAATAGTTGTTTTTCAACATTATTACTAAATTAAAAAACAAAGTGCAAAAAGAAATTGTACGTAAATTGAGTGAAACGGATCGCAAACCGACGGTATTTTTTTCATTCGTTCTGTAATCGACGGTCGCCAAGGCGACGCCGCTAACTTTGCGCGGTACCAATGAAATGAATCCGACGATATCGCCGTCGAAATCGGAATACGACGTCGACTTGAAATCGACGCAAGATAGCCGGTAGACCCACAGGTCCAGCAAGCAATTAATAATAATAACCGACGTGAAGTTGCTTGCTGGACGTGCTGGATCCAGCAAGCACCCCCACCACCGCGAACGTCGGGCAGATAGATCGTGAATACGCTTGCTGTACAGCAGACTTTTTTTTAAATGATGTTTTTACGGATAAGCTCTGGATACTAGTCTTTTTAAGTCAATTTTTATTCCTTCGTTTCTCTATTCCTAGGCCTCTAGTTTCAACCAAAGTTGGTGTAGACATCCTTTGATTGCTAGGAGCTTCTGGCGGAAAATCTATCAAAGCGAGTCCACTGGGTTTCACTAAGTTTCATAGCATCAGGTTATAACTGTCAACAGACACTAACAACAAAAGAGGGCAACACTGGCTCGCAAAAGGTGTTAGTGAGGGCAACACTGCCTTGCTGGATGCTTTGCTGGATGTGTGAATAGGCACATCCAGCAAAGCGACCTTGAGCCGCTGTACAGCGGCGCTGGATTGTGAATACGGCGCTTAATGAATACGGCGCTTTATACCGGATTTACACATGCGTGTTCGCTATTCGCCTCGTCATTCGACGAAACATTCCACGAACTATTCGTGTACGAATGCCGACGCGAACTGCTGTTTACACATTCGTGTGTTGATTCATTATGAGATTCGCACACGAATATGGAGGACGTGGACATAATGGCGGCATGCACGCTACATTTACAATTATGTCTTCTACCCGGTAATTTACCAACGCTTAGGTATATACCTGTATGTGGTGGGTAGATTGGGATGTTTATTTAAAACCAGCCGAAGCCCGCGACTTCGTTCGCGTAGACTTTATGACTTTGAAAAATGCTCATCAGTCTGAATAACTTTTGCTAAGATGTCATTTTTAGGGTTCCGTACCCAGAGGGTAAAAAAGGGAGTCTTTTACGAAAACTTCGCTGTCCGTCCGTCTGTCTGTCATCAGGCTGTATCTCAAGAACCGCGATAGCTAGACAGTTGAAATTTTCACAAATT
The DNA here is from genome assembly GCA_963555685.1 of Acrobasis consociella. Taxonomy (NCBI): domain Eukaryota; kingdom Metazoa; phylum Arthropoda; class Insecta; order Lepidoptera; family Pyralidae; genus Acrobasis; species Acrobasis consociella. The sequence goes on from OY743106.1 coordinate 7,475,657, forward strand.
ATGTATTTCTGTTGCCGCTACATCAACAAATACTAAAAACAAAATAAAATAAATATTTTTTATTAAATATTAGCTTTTAGCTTATTTGGGGCTCCCATACAACGCGATTTTTTATTGATAATGGTACGGAACCCTTAGTGCGCAAACTCGATTCGCACTTGGCTGGTTTTATATGTATACTCTACGAATAATAATTATCTTATTATATAATGAGAATTATTATTCGTAGTGTATACTGTATAGACTAGTGGACTTTATCCGTGTTATTATAAAACGCAGACTAGCTGTACCCGCGGGCTTCGCTCCCCGTGGGAATTTCGTGATAAAGAGTACACTATGTCCTTCTCCGAGTCTCAAATTATATCTATACCAAATTTGTTCTATATCGGTTCAGTAGTTTAAGCGTGAAGAGATAACAAACAAATATACAAACACACTTTCGCATTTATAATATTAGTAGGATACAAATTTAGTGAGAGTCCTCTAATTATATGTAGAAATGTATCAAAAGGTCATTTAATGAATAAAACAATGAATATATCTAAAAGAGAAAATAACAAAGATTAAAATCACTGATGCTATAAGTACTTATTGAATATAGAGATATCATCTTATTTGATGTCTGATTGCCTATTTTAACATATAATTAGGTCTACACACATTTGCCCACAAAAAATGTTAACTTAGACCTTTCAATTCGTATGTTTCCATACAAGTCATACAACGGGTACATATACGTCCTTTTGGGTCGGGCGCTAGCTGCCAACTGCCGGCAGGCGAAAGTGTAAACAGCCAGTTCGTATTCGCTATTCGTGTCCTTTGATTCGCGTCCGAAAAACCGCCCTCAACGCGAACTCGCGAATCGCGAGGCGAATCACGAGGCGAATAACGAACTGACTGTTTACACATGCTAGTTCGTTATTCGCCTCGTCATTCGCCTCGCGATTCGCGCGAATGTGTAAACGCGGCATTAGAATTTTGGTGAATGTTGCCAGATTTTCAGATGTCCGGAAACAAAAGGATTGCGAATCAGGAGTGCTATTTTTCATTGAGGGACTCAGCGAAACACAAAACGTATAGTTTTCCAACTCACCGCTCGCGTAAAATACAAATATCGTATTTTAGAACGAAAAACAATATTGTTTTAAGGCGGGTCTCCTGCGCCAGAATTTTCGAAACATTACACAAAAAACATGAAACAAAAAACAAAACAAAAATATTATTTTTCATACACAAACCGTCTCCTGCAAATAATTTCTGTTTTGAATGAAACATTTCTTTATGGTTGACTTCATCATGAGGTGCTACTTTTCAAACGCGGAGTCACTAAACGAACGGTTTTTTGTATGGAAAAACCATTGGTTTAGGTGACTCCGCGTTTCAAAAATGACACTTAAGATACCTAGAAAATCAAGTTCAGAAGAAGAAAATTCTTTGGATCTCTATAGTCTATCCGATGATAGTTTTTTAGGCATTGAATATTTAGGATAAGACTTTGATTATGGTTCTGATCAATAAATTAATAAATATATTATTGTTTTAAATTTATTTTTTATGCCTACCTTACCTAAAGGCTAACGATGAAGATAGCATCTGAAAACATATAAAAATATATTTTCATTTACAGCCATTACATGTAATGTAAATAATATATAAAAATATAATTTATCCATTAGCATCCAATAGCCGTCATAGTTTCAAAATATCAAGAACTTTATAGTCGCACTATAATGACACAACAGTGTTGTCAACATAACAAATACGGATATTAAACACAACTGCGCCCTCAAATCCTACGACGGTTCTCTTTCCGTACAGACGAGTCTGTGCGGAAAGAGAACCGTCGTGGCGTAAAATCAAACTAACAAAATCTTTTTTATATGACAACCCAACACCCATCTGTCAAATGACAAACTTTACGTCATCTTTGTTTACCATGTTGTTTTAACGTGATTTTTATTTTAAATCATTTCAAAAAGGGGAAATCCTTTACCCAGTCCTACAAGGGAAATAATATTTAATATTATTATAGGTTTTGCCAAAAAGAAAAAGCGGCCAAACACAATTATCGACTTAAACAAAGTCATGGAACGTGTGGCGGCGATGTGCGGTATGTAGAAAGTTATTTTAAATGTTTTAGATTTCCTAGGTAACCCCCAGACACCGACATTTTATATTATGTATAAATTAAAAAGAATTCGCATTAATATATAAGAATACATGTTTATTTTGTTTCAATCAAAGTTTTTGATAGCAGGTATAAAGAGTGTTGATACTTTTAATTTATTATGCGTTTAGATAAACTTGCCCTATTTTTTTCAGGTTTGAGTAAAGATACAGTATCTAAAATAAAAAAGAAGGTTCCTCAAATAACGGCGTGTGGTGCAAGAATTTATTATAAATAACTGTAACAGATTCGAGCAAATCAAGTTCAGAAGAAGAAAATTCTTTGGATCTCTATAGTCTATCCGATGATAGTTCAAACATGTCCGGCATTGAATATTTAGGATAAGACTTTGATTATGGTTCTGATCAATAAATTAATAAATATAAATGTTTTTATTTTTAGTAATATTTTTAATTTATAGAATAGCATTTAGTTAATTAATTATAATGTAATTCTAAAATAAATATATTATTGTTTTAAATTTATTTTTTATGCCTACCTAACCTAAAGGCTAACGATGAAGATAGCATCTGAAAACATATAAAAATATATTTTCATTTACAGCCATTACATGTAATGTAAATAATATATAAAAATATAATTTATCCATTAGCATCCAATAGCCGTCATAGTTTCAAATATCAAGAACTTTATAGTCGCACTATAATGACACAACAGTGTTGTCAACATAACAAATACGGGTATTAAACACAACTGCGCCCTCAAATCCTACGACGGTTCTCTTTCCGTACAGACTCTACAGTTATTTACAATAAATTCTTGCACCACACGCCGTTATTTGAGGAACCTTCTTTTTTATTTTAGATACTGTATCTTTACTCAAACCTGAAAAAAATAGGGCAAGTTTATCTAAACGCATAATAAATTAAAAGTATCAACACTCTTTGTACCTGCTATCAAAAACTTTGATTGAAACAAAATAAACATGTATTCTTATATATTAATGCGAATTCTTTTTAATTTATACATAATATAAAATGTCGGTGTCTGGGGGTTACCTAGGAAATCTAAAACATTTAAAATAACTTTCTACATACCGCACATCGCCGCCACACGTTCCATGACTTTGTTTAAGTCGATAATTGTGTTCCGCCGCTTTTTCTTTTTGGCAAAACCTATAATAATATTAAATATTATTTCCCTTGTAGGACTGGGTAAAGGATTTCCCCTTTTTGAAATGATTTAAAATAAAAATCACATTAAAACAACACGGTAAACAAAGATGACGTAAAGTTTGTCATTTGACAGATGGGTGTAGGGTTGTCATATAAAAAAGATTTTGTTAGTTTGATTTTACGCCACGACGGTTCTCTTTCCGCACAGACTCTAAGGCTAGGCGCGCACTGATGACTTTTTGTCACCGTGACAGTATTTCTGTCTCTTTTGCACTTTCAAAATAAGAAAAAGACATATATACTGTCACGGTGACTAAAGTCATCAGTGCGCGCCTACACTAATAATATTTATTTCTGATTACTGTTATCATCATTTTTGCCAGACGTAGAACTAGAAGATGTATTCTGCGTTTTACCAATTGCAGATAATAGAGATAGGCTCCAAAGGACTCGTACCCAAAACCATAAAATAATTAAAAAATAAACCCTTCCCCTCTCGCCCCGCGCAGCGCATGTTTTCCATCTGCTTTGGAAAGTAGAAACATGTGTATAGCCACGCCACGCCCCTTTGTTTGCATGTTTTTGTGTAATGTTTCAAATATTTAGGTGCAGGAGACCCGCCTTTACGCAGACAACATCGATAATTTGTCTATGCTTTTCTAAAAATTCAAACATGAATAAAATAATTTGCCAAGTGGCGCATTTTTGAATCGGTAGTTTGCGAAGGATTTGCAACGAGTGGTCTTGACCACTCGTAATTTTGACATTTTTAGTGTAACTATGTCATCGAAACTAACCATGGGCAAGGCAATCCGTTCCATTTCACGTTGCTTTTTTATTAATGTTTGAATTTTTAGAAAAACATAGACAAATTATCGATGTTTTTCGCTGAATATTGTTTTTCGCTGACACGACGGTTTCAAAAATACGATCAATCTGTACTTACGCGAGCGGTGAGTTGGAAAACTACACGTTTTGTGTTTCGCTGAGTCCCTCAATGAACAATAGCACTCCAGACTCCAGAACGCACCTCACCAGTACCACTTAACTCCTCGCTCGTTGTGAAAAAAACAGAGGTGCTATTTCTCAAACGTGAAATCACTAAACGAACGTTTTTTTGTATGAAAAAAACCGTTCGTTTAGTGACTCTTGACTCCGCGTTTCAAAAATAGCACTTCAGGATACGGTGCGTTCCGAACTGGTTCCGAAGGAAAAGTTTGAATCGGAATATTCGTACTGAAGTGCTATTTTTGAAACGCGGAGTCACCTAAACGAATGGTTTTTCCATACAAAAAATCGTTTATTTAGTGACTCCGAGTGTGAAAAATAGCACCTCTGTTTATACTCCATGCGGTAAGGTATTTAAATAAATGTATACAATCTTGACATATCTTTTTATTGAAATATACACTTTATAAATCAATAATTTTGCTAATTGCAAAGTAACTATGTTATAAATTACATAATTACTTTGTAATTTGCAAAGATTGAATTGAATTGATTTATAAAGTGTACATTTCATTATAAAGAAATGTCAAGATTGTTTTCATTTATTTAAATACCTAACCAAATGGAGTATAGATGGGTAGATAAAACCTACCCGGGCCAAACTACACGAACGATAGTTTACCAACCAACCAGTTTAATCGGTTGTCAAAAATCAATGTACCACTTCTCGGGTGCGCACACGGCACTGATTCAACTGTTCAATCAATACAATCGAGACCGATCACCAACTAAATAGTTGGCCAATCGACGTAAACTCCACGGTTTTGTATGACGGTTCGCACACGAGTTGGCCCTAATACCCCATAATTGCACATTCGTGTTCGTTATTCGCAGTAAAACGTGTAAACAGTGAGTTCGCTATCCGCCTCACGGTTTCGTTATTCACGTCTTCGTACCACGTTTACACATTCGCGCGAATCGCGACGCGAATGATGAGGCGAATAGCGAGCTCGAGCGAACTCACTGTTTACATATGCGAGTTCGTTATTCACCTTGTCATTCGCCTCGCGATTCGCGCGAATGTGTAAATGCGGCATAAAAGAGTGCTGCCAGGGCACATAATGTAAAATCTAATTTATTTTGGTTGTTTTTAATTTTTCACCTTGTCAACACTTGTGGAATCCATTTTCTGCGTTGTTGTGACATTTTTGTTTCAATGGTCTGAAAAGGATTTTTGTGAATAATACGCTGGTTCGCCTTGAGATTATAGAATTAAGTGATGACTGATTTTATAACCATTCAGAATTAGGAAACTATTTGATATTCGAACCGCGAGGAAATTCGCAATGGGTTGAATTAGTGATGGCTATCGGCATACATTCATCAATTTAGTTTCATGGTTTTCTGCTTTACTCATTCATAATAACAATGGAACTGGATGTATCGCCAGCTGCTGACATGGATAATAACATCGAGTATTCTGACAATTCGTCAGATAGTAAATATATTACATGTAATAATAACGAGCGATCTTACTCCGTTATAAGAATTCCTGAAGATGAAGGAAAGTCTAGCAAACATTCGAGGAAACAATCGAAAAGACGAAAAAAGAGTTCAAGCCACTCTAGACCTTTACCCAGGATAATAGTGAAACCATTGCCTCCACCACCACCACCAGAGAGCCGCGAGTGGACTGCGGCGACATCATGTTCAGAGTCTAGCAGTAGTAAACCGTCGACCATGAGAGAAGTGCTAGCCAGTATACCAGGGTTCTGCTTAAAACCTAGAAAAAGGAGTAGCAAGAAACTATCCACTGCTGCTCAGCTACAGCAAACAAGAGAAGGGTGTATTGATTTAGAAACACCAGATTCAATTTTAGTTAATACAAATATTAGAGCTCTACTAAATAAACACACATTTTCACTTCTACCTCCCTTGTATCAATACAAACTTGGACAGTTATTGCCAAACGTGGACAGATTGAGTCCATCTGGACGATTAAACTCATCTAGTCTCAACAATGAGTTCTTTGCCAGGGCTTGTTTGGAGTGGCAAGACTGTCTCTCTGGTGGGGAATTCACACCTGAAAATCAACAGAAAATGAAGACTGAAGCTGAAAAGGAGAAAAGTAAAATTGATCCATGGAAGTTAAAACACTTTGAACCATTTTGGGGAGAGAAGTCACGTAGAGAAAAGTCTTCAATAAATTTAAATTCTGAAAGACCGTCTTTGAAAACAACTATAAAGTTAAGACCAACTGCGTCCATCACCAGTAGTAGTACAGTTCCAAAAATTAAAAAGAGTAAATCTTCTAGCAATAGTAAAAGAATGCGGTCTGTTGGTGCTGTGACGAGATCATCTGCTAAAGCCGATGAAGTTCTGGATGAAGCAGTGTCAGTCAGCAACAAGCCATCAGCTCCCTTGCCAGACTTGCTCCCCCTCAAACATGTCAAAAGCCAAGGCTATGTTGATTGCCAAGCAGACTTCAGTTTTTCAGACTCATCATCAGTTCAGAGAATGGATGATTCTGTTTCAACAACACCAGTTGATCCTCTGTTATTGCCTGATGGTGATTCAGATCGCAATGAGGTGAAACAAGAATTGGATTTGAGTGTAGTGACAATAGAGGAATCTAGTGTTTCAAAAGACTGTGAAGAAGATAAAACAGATTCTGACAGCAATTTTCCTGAAAGTTCCAAAAGAATGAGTGATGATAATGATGACTATGTTGGGTGTGCTAAGAGAATAAGATTTGACTATGAGTTAGACAATGCAAGATTTGTGCCTCATAACGACATAGCTGACACCGGTGGACCTGGCAGCAATAATTGTTCTGACGCTGAACTAAATTATGCAAATGAGCAACCCCAATCAAACGAGGAACTTCATTTATATCCAGGCCAAGACCCTGGTGATACAAACAGCGAAGACAGCAAAGCAACACCCTCTGTCTATGATTATGATGAACAAAGTGTGTCTTCTATGTCTAGTTTGAAGATAGAAGTTAATGTGAATATAGCTGTTAATGAACCTATATCTTCAGAACTGCAAGCCTGCAAAGATCCTGTAAATATGGAAGATAATATTGTTAAAGATGAAATGAAAAGTTCTCCTGTGCGGACCAGTCCAGTTGAATATGCTCCTGAGGAAACTGCAGAATGCACATCAATATCAAAAGATAGTGATGTACCAAACGAATTCATGAAACCATTCGGTGAAAAGGTGAACTGTGAGATTGAAATAATTCAAGAAGAGCCTCAAACCCCACAAAACACAGCTCATCTAGAAGTAAAAAATGTATTAAATACAGACAAAGCTGAAGAGAACAGACCAAGTGAAAACATCATACAAAATTACTATGATGAGCATTTCAAAGATGCTGAATCCTTCATTTTGGAAACTGGTGGCTTATCTATCTTACCTGCACGTTAGTATTATTCTATTCTATGTTATATATATGCAAATAGTATTTGAAAACAAAATGGCTAAATACTTTTTTGTTTTTACAGAAGAAGATGGTAAATATACACCACATCCAAATTTAATGGAATTGTCATCATACATGAGTGAAACTAGTGAGTATGAACATTAATTCTGTAAAGGCTATTGTAAATGATTTGATTCATGATAATGTAGGGTAGAAAAATTATTACATTATTTTTTACTGCTGTCATTTGCTTGTCATATTATTCTTGAACACATTGTTGTGTAATGAAAGAAATAAAATAAATGTTTAATGTTATTGCAGATGTAACTGCTGTGGTCACAATGCCCATGACTCAAAACTCTTCAATACCTATGATGGAAGTTACAAACACATCGGTAAGTTTGAATTTCGATAAGGCTTTTTTATTCAATTATACATTACATATTTTGTTTGTCACTTCTTACCAGTATTTTAATTTTATATTTGTTAAGAAGGTTTCAAAGTTACATGAGTGTAAAATATAAATTTAAAGTCCTTAAATCTTGCATTACTTTACAGCATGCAAATTGTTGTAATTTCAGATAGTTTCATATCCTGATGACCACATGCAAGACCCAGCAAAACCAAAAAACTCTTCAGTGCCATGGAAAAACGAAAACGATTGGTCAAATAGTGAAAATGTGATGACAATACACACATTTTCTAATGTAAACTCTGACTCTGCTAAGTATGTGAGTGAAGACTCCAAAACCAGTATGGACGACGTCAATATGAATGATGAGAATTGTATGTACAAAGAAGACAGGGATTCAAACTATAACATGGAGTCATCAAACTCGTCAGAGAGTTGTCAGTCCATGAAAGATGCTTCAATAAAGCTAGAAATTGAGCCAGCACCTAGTTTGGTGTCCAGCACTACTGTCACTAACCCTCCGGTCAATTCCACTACTATAACTTTGAATTCAAGGCAGATGGGAAAAAAATCAAAGTCAGGAAAAGACTCTAATAGGTATGTAATGTTGTCTATATCTAGTTTTGTATTCTTATTTAATTATGTTGGTACGCTTTTTATTTAATTTATTATTAATAATAATATTATTGATACATTTGCTTCATCGAGTAAAAGAAGTGGAGAAGCAAATTTCGTCATCAAAGTTTTCATGGTTAGATTTTAGTCAAGGATACAGTGCTTTGCATTAGATAGTATAAAACGCTTTTTTTAACGTGTCTAAGAGATCTATTCTTGATCATGTCTTGAGTGTCTTGAGTTAGCCTTTGATCATTTTTTTAGCCCCTGACAAAACAGATCAAGCTTATAACTTTGACGTTATTGTCTGTACGTAGCATTGTAGCTCTAGGACGGATGGACTGATTTCGATGCGGTTTTTTTACGTGAAAGCAAATTCCCTTATGGTGTTTCTTACCTATGTTTGATGAAAATCGGTTAAGCTGATCAAAATTTATCGGGGCTAATGCTCAAAAGTCGGGGTTTTTTAATTGTAAGAAGGCGCTTTATGGTATTAATTAAAACATTAATTTTTTTTTATTCCTAATAAAGTAGTGCTCATATGAAAGGCAATAAATATTTTTAAAGCATATTCAACTCTTCTTTTGTCACTGTTTTTGCTAGTCGTGTGTGCTGCTATCTCTGTGCTTACCCGCAACTCCAGTATTGCCTACTTACGGGCCTTCAATAATTTCTATGGAGTTGGGTATTTGTTATGTTAGTAATGATATTCCCCCTTATTCATTAAAAAAATAAACATTTGCTAAATCTATTTTAGTTAAAATATGTTTGGTCTCATTCTTTCAATGTAGTCAACTAAAATAGGTTTAGCAAACAGTTGTTATTTTTTATGTATATGAGAGATTATCTTTGGTGTTGCAATATTGCAGGAGCAGGAGCTCAAACAAGGTGCCACCGGGGGCGGTAAACCTGGAGCGCAGCTACCAGATCTGCCAGGCCGTGATCCAGAACAGCCCCAACCGGGACGCGCTGCGCGGGCAGCTGCGGCCGCCGCCGGCGCTGCTGACGCGCGCGCCCCGCGCCGCCCGCGCGCCGCCGCCCGTGCTCGTGCGACAGCTGCCCGTGGCCGTCATGCCGCACACTGAGGTGGGGTGCTGTGCTCTCCGTAACACTAAAAACCGACTTCACCAATACACAACCGATTTCGATAACATTATACAAGTAGCGGCACGTAAGTTTAGCGCTGACTGAAGTGTAGAGGGGATACTGTGCACGGATACAATATAAATTTTTGACTTCTGCGCAAGCAAGGTCAGCGCAAGAGTTTCGTGCTGCTACCTGTACAACGTGGATCAGTTGGTTTATAAAAGAGAGTATTGAAATTGCAAATTTTGTTCATTTGCTATTTAATAAAACAGTGTCGTTTTAGTCGATCAAATATGAAAGCCAGCACTAGCAGCAACAATCATCATATATCCTTAATGATTTCTTATTAAATTTCAGATAAATGAAAATAGACCTAACAATGTCGGACAGTACATCTTGGTGCAAAGAACACCTAACGTAGTGCCGCGAGCTTCGAGCGCGCCTCCATCTAACCAAAACTCTAATGTTGTGAGTATCTTACTCTTAATTTTTGTTTTCTAAACTTCCACTTCCACGTTTCGAAACTCTCATAAAACAAAACAAAGTGTGCTAAAAGGCCGGTCTGTCTGTATTGGTGTCATGAGAAAGAGACGCACACAATGACTTATTTTTTTTTTGTAGAGATATTTTAGTGCTTTGCCATTGCTTTATGCATTGGCAATGGGGTAGATGACTGGGTTCAAAATAAATTTATTGGTTACAGTTCATAAAATAAAACGTCACAATAGTGTCACTTTTCATTAATCATATTCATTTTCAACATGATTTTAGATTTATTAATGCGGTAAAACAGATATTAAGAGCGCTATTTGACATTAATAAAGCAGGACTTCACGCTTTTATATTTCATAGTAAAACTTATAGAAAATGTTTGTTTTGACATTTAGAAAAAAGTGTCAGTTTTGACTTGTTGTCATTTAGCGGAATCCACAAATGCAAAAAATTCCATTGATTTATTTACTACTAGCTGCGCCCCACTAAGAAGTACTCTACATGTTATTCCAGGGTGTCAGTTTCCCGCATACCAAATTTTTCCAAAATTGGTCCAGCCGTTTGCGTGTGAAGAACTAACAAACATGCGCACACACTCACAAACTATCGTCTTTATAATATTAGTGTGATTGATCATTCTCAATGTTCGTTTAATTTCAGAGCGTAGCTCGATGTCGCAGCGTGGGCGCCGACGACCCGTGCGTGTGCAACTTGCGCGCGATGATCCTGTGCAAGAAGTGCGGCGCCTTCTGTCACGACGACTGCATCGGCTCGGCCGAGCTGTGCCTCACCTGCCTCATACGCTGACATCGCCCTACTGACGCAGACCACCTGCGGCGCCGCTAGCCTGCTCTGTGTACCACTACAGGCCGCACAGGATGTCTCATTCGACTCAATATTTCTGCATCAATAACCTACACCAAATTTTGTATCCATACTGTTTTGTGCAATCCCAGTGCAAGAGAAGGTATTCTTGAAAGCATCTCATAATGACAATATGGATATATTAGACTAACAAGACACGCCTTACAAACCCTGGCTATAGTGTTCAAAGTTCCTTGCATCAAAGCTAAGATCATAATAATGCTATTCTTATTGAGGCTGTCATTATCAGAAAATTTTAATGTAACCGTGTATGGAGAGTATTCTCGTTAGTTTTTCACAGTGGCATAAAGTGCTTGTAAGTGTATAAGTGAATATGGATTGTCGGGACAGTGGACTGAGTTGTTAGGAATGGTGGTGCTATCTGTTTGAATAACTCGAGGAAATACAAGCGTTATTTTACTTTAGCACTCCTTTTATAAAGACGATAAAGAGATGATGTCTTTAGATGGAGTATTTATAAGTTTAATCATATGTAAATATTAGTTGTATCAATATGTGATGATTTAATTTAACAAATTGTTTTAGTTGATCATTTTCTGTTGAGTGTAATACATGTTTGATTGTAGAATATAATGCAATGGTCAAGAGCTTAACTGAGTGGGTGCAGTGAGCAGCTGCTATTTAGGTTTCACTATTTGCTTATCTCTGACAATCATAAATGTTTAGAGTGCTACAAGCAATGTGTCAAAAAAGTATACTGCCTGCGAGTGCCTGGCTTACTTTTGTGCATATGGCTTTTTATCATTAACGTATTGTATAGGACTTTGTGGCATGCTTTATATCAAACAGAAATTTGATAACACATGGTATTGTAAACAGTTTGACAGATGTAGGTATGTTATTTTGCACTATCCTTATTAGCAGTTGCTTTTTATGTATTATCATAATTTTTATGACCTTAACTGGTTAGGATGGGCTCACACTAAGTTGAATTCAGGCACTGTTTTATTATATGTCTTGGGCTGGGATCTGCCTCGACAGACCATGATGTGCCAGCATATCGTGATTTGTTTGTAAAACTGGCCGTATCATTCAAAGATTAACGTTCATTTGCCCAGTCATGCTTGGAAAAATCGATTTTATAAGATTTCTATTTTGTTACAATTTTCTCACATTATATAACATGAAGAACTCAAAAATTAATAATAATTTACTTTTTAAATAAGTACAAAACATTAACTTTAGCTAAATAACACAGCTTTTTCGTAAACACACAGTTATGGGCTGACACTGACAGTATGAAAACAGCGCCACTGGCATCGCAAAATGGAACTACATAACGATGCACTCTACCATATCTCGATATAGCCAAGTGACTAGTAGGGCAAATCGACAAATTTATATGTTGCTCCCTTTGATCTGCCCAACTGTGTATTGTGTTGTACATGATTTCATGATATGCATATCATGAAATAATCGGTCAAATCATGATATGCCTCACATCGTGATCTGCCCAAATAGATCTCGATTAGCCTAATTTTACGATCGGCTCACGATGTATGTAGGTACGTGGCATGTTTTTACCGGACTACGGCAAAGCCAACAGGAATGGTATCAGGTGAAAGGTTTTTTAGCAAATTTCAGTCTAGTAGTCTGGTATTAGTTTTTTAAACAGTTTTCTCGTAAATTATGATGACGTTCAGGTTGTTCATTATTAAACAGCCAATGTAAAATCTGAATCTGAATTTAAAACAGTGCGAGCCTGGACTCTGAATCGAAAAATGTATTTGTCAATTTGTTAATAACTTATTTTTGACAAGAGTAGTACATACAATTTTAAGTGATTTAAATCAGTTTGCCATTATATTTTCTCTAATTTGTAACATCACATTTAATTTAATGCTACTGTTAATTAATTTTGTAAGTAATTTGATGCTTTTATGCATAGATATCCTAGCTTTTTAACAATTTTAATGATAATGCGAAAACTTACTAGTATATAGCGTTCGTTGTCATAAAATATCATTATTTTAGCAAATATGTACTACTTGAGCTTGATTTGGTTCATCGATGGTCTATTTACTGCAAGGATACGATAGGCCGATAGACTCGTCCGCGACACATGATAGTAGAATAGAAAGTATCACTGTTTTTGGAACGCAGTAGTTACTAAATGATCGTTCCTTTAGTAACTACTGCGTTATTTTGTACGAAAAAAAATTATTTACGGACCGGGAGGTAGAGTCCTTGCGTTATTGCTCATACTCGCTACTTGTGTCGTGAAGACGTGAACAAAGTTTTCAGCTTATGAAACGAACGTCTTGTTTCGGATGCCCATGCACCGAATTTTGTTTTCCGTCTATTTATGTTCTAAAATTAAGGGTATGTACAGATATTTATTGTCACGAGAAGGCTGAAGGATGCAACATCGGGTGGGACTGTAATTTTATAGTAAGTAATGTACACTTGATAGTATATAGCATAGATTAATCACTTGTTATAACTAAGTTTTCATTATGGCGTATACACTTATACACGTAGCGGCACGTGAGTTTAGCGCTGAGCGAAATGTAGGGGGGATACTGCGCACGAGTGTAGTACTAATTTTGGACTTCTGCGCAATAACGGTCAGCGCTAAAGTTTCGTGCCGCTACCTGTACGACACTAAGTTTTGCAATATACATATTTATCCGTGATATTTATAGTTGTCTATGATATTTTTGTAAGAACCTTTTACACAATGAAAAATAGCTTTTGCTAATATAAAACACCATTGTAATTGGAATTCAAAACGATATAATCTCCTTCTGATCTCTCATCTACGTAAATCTGTATTACATAAGGTCCTCCTAGATAGTGTATGTAGTGTATGTATGTTACATTAAATTATAAAGAAGATAACTGATTATCAAAAAATAACCGATTTATATTATTAGCCAGCATTTACACTGTCTTCAAATTCATATGCTAATTTGATATATGTACAGTGCTGGTTTTGGAATGATTGATTAGAATTAAACTTTAACAAAACTGGCAATGGATGTGAAATGAGCATCTGAATCAAGACAGGCTTTGACACTGTACTGGCTGCGCCTGACGCCTAGATTACATAGCAATGCCTTACACGATTGTTTACAGAAAATTTAATTACAGTTATACATAGTTTAAGATATAAATAAAATAATAAAAGTTGCTCACAATGTTTGAACGACAAATATACATCTATAGGTACATAATATAAGAATAATATCACAATTATAAATACTTGTTAAAGAGTATTTTAGATACTCATGGCTGAAATACTAGATTTATATAATTTGAAATGATTTACTCGAATCTGAGGCGTGGTATAGCTGAACAGAGTATTTATTCTATTGCCTATAGAATACTTAGTATTAGATCTTCTTGTCCTGATACTTACCGATATGCAATAATAAATAAAATATATACCTAGAAATTCGAGTTCGATGTTATCATTGTATAATGGAAACTAATATTGGTATATATATATTTACCAACGATTTCATAGACTGCTCTTTTTGTGTTGTAAATTTATAAACGACGTTATTGCGAAATGAGGTGTCCAACGACCCAAAATATTCGCGTAATTGTTATTTATTGGTAATTAGTTATTTTAGGCACCTGAACATTTTTCTCTAATAAAATTATGTTCTTCTAATTTTGCGTTTCATATTTAATTTTTATGATTGAATTTACAGAGACCTAAAATCAGGTCCTGTCCCCATAGCATGGCACCGTGGATAAACCCAGATATCATGGTATATTAATATGCCAGATATAAAGCTCAACTACTAGTGCCATCCCGCTCGTTATTAAGTAGAGAAAGCTCGTTATAAAGTTGTAGATGATAGCGCTTGAGTGTTAGACCACTTAAAATAATTTTAATTCCCAACAACATGCAAAATTACAAATTACACAATGAGTTAGTACCTGTGTGTGAGAAAATAAAGAAACTTATCGTTGGGTGTTCCATGCCTTAGCGAACGACGTCATGTGTAAAATTAAAATACAAGGTGGAAGGGACATAC
The DNA here is from genome assembly GCA_963555685.1 of Acrobasis consociella. NCBI lineage: Eukaryota > Metazoa > Arthropoda > Insecta > Lepidoptera > Pyralidae > Acrobasis > Acrobasis consociella. The sequence goes on from OY743106.1 coordinate 7,490,814, forward strand.
CCGTAATAAATCAAACCACGGGCTATACTTGATCACTATAGCACGATAAAACTAAAATAATCGTCAGGAAACCAAAAAAAATTCGCCATTCCCATACATTTGAATTCAACATTGCCTTGAAAGAAACTAGTTGTTGAACAAACCTTAGAAATACCCAGACCGACAGACTAGGCAAAGCTTTAAAAATTAAATTAGAAATGCCATTAGTTACTTCCTAGTTATTTTATGTGAACTAATGGTATGGGAGGAAAGACATACTTATAAATAAGCAACAAGTAGCAATAAGCAGCCAATTGCGCGTCGGACTCGCTCATGAAGGGGAACCCGTAGCAGCAAGTAGGAAAGTAACATAATATAAAAGTCTTGTAGTAGGTACCTAGGACCTATTTTTTTTTAAATTTATGAGTAAGTAAATTGCGGTTTACGATTTATGACGTGTTAGAAAAAAAAACTACTTACTAGATCTCGTTCTAACAAATTTTTGGGAGTTTTTGGCGGGAAGTCAAGGGGCCCAGTTGGAGCGTGCTTTAAATTATTTTGCAAATTGATTCTAGTGGACTTTATAATATGAAATTGGTGTAGTTTATAAATGCTCATTCTCATGGACAATATGTGAAATGTTTAAAATGGACAGTCATAGTGCGGTTGTAGTGATATTTATTTGCGGACTGCGGTGGGCGTCTTTGGGCGCCGTCCGCCACTCAATCGGATATGAAAACCAGTGGACTCGTATAGATTTGTCGCCAGAAGCTCCCGTGAAGCAATCAAAGGACCTATACCAACCTTTGATTGTATAGTTAATAAGGGTTTAGGATTAGAAATAAAGAAGATATTACTAGACACTGGCAAAATAAGCTTCAACGAAGTTTGACCGCCATAATCAAGAAAAGAAGAAAAAAAACAAATTTTCGCTGGTAGTTTGCATGATAATGAACATCATATATTTTTTAAGTTTTATCATTCTATTATTTTAGAAGTTACAGGGGGGGGGAGGGAAACTCATTTTTAGGGTTCCGTAGCCAAATGGCAAAAACGGAACCCTTATAGATACGTCATGTCTGTCTGTCTGTCTGTCCGTCCGTATGTCACAGCCACTTTTTTCCGAAACTATAAGCCCTATACTGTTGAAACTTGGTAAGTAGATGTATTGTGTGAACCGCATTAAGGTTTTGACACAAAAATAGAAAAAAAACAGTAAATTTTGGGGTTCCCCATACTTAGAACTAAAACTCAAAAATTTATTTTTCATCAAACCCATACGTGTGGGGTATCTATGGATAGGTCTTCAAAAATGATATTGAGGTTTCTAATAGTATTTTTTTCTAAACCGAATACTTTGCGCGAGAGACACTTCCAAAGTGGAAAAAAGTGTGTCCCCCCCCCGTAACTTCTAAAATAAGAGAATGATATAACTAAAAAAAATATATGATGTTCATTACCATGAAAACTACCAGCGAAAATTGGTTTGAACGAGATCTAGTAAGTAGTTTTTTTTTAATTCGTCATAAATCATAAACGGCAATTTTCCTTTCATTCAATCAACTCAAATATAAAAATTAAAAAAAACATACTACAAGACTTTTATATTATGTTATTTGCTACTACGGAACCCTTCATGGGCGAGTCCGACTCGCACTTGGCCGCTTTTTCCACTTTGGAAGTATCTCGCGCGTATCTCATTTTTGAAGACCTATCCTACCCGGCCCACATGTGTGGGTTTAATGAAAAATACATTTTTTAGTTTCAGTTCTAAGTATGGGGAACCCCCAAAATTTATGTTTTTTTTTTTCTATTTTTGTTTGAAAATCTTAACGCATTTCACGGAATACATTACCAAGTTTCAACAGTATATTTCAAGTTTCGGAAAAAGTATCTGTGACATACGGACAGACAGACAGACGGACGGACGGACAGACAGACATGACGAATACGTAAGGGTTCCGTTTTTTGCCATTTGGATTCGGAACCCTAAAAATATTCAGTTACATAAAAAGAATAAACTGGCAGCAACAAATGAGCCTTCTTATTTAGATTATAGTTTTACTGGGTCCTAAAAATTCATCTGCATCTCTCGAATACCTAAGCCACGGTTTAGATATGAAGCAGTTGTCGATCTCGGCGCTGTCCTTGAAAAATATACCTACGCCACGGGTGCGTAAGGGCTGCCCGTCTACAGTATTTAATTTAACTACTTGAGTGACTAACTTTTTGATTGTAAGGTGAATGAAAAAGAAAGCGTTAAATAAAAATATACGTTATGTTTTTGATTATTATCGTATTTAATAAACATAAATTGCACTTATAAATTTGCTACAGAAAAATATTACCGCCTAGATTGAGAAGTTCGAAACTCTTTATTGTTAAATTTTAATGTGTAAAAAATCCGCATTCTGATAAATAGTTTATTTAACAATACTTTTGGGAAACATGGGCAAGGTGAAGAAAATGGAATATCTTTTACCATATTATAAATACTTGCTGCTACTTTACAATTGATATATTTCTTTTTAAATGATGTTCGGAATATTTCCTCCATTTTTTCTACATATTCCACGAAATCATCACTAGGCACTATTAACAAATTTTGTGTATTATTCTTACAGTAGTCCCGGTACCTTAAGTACCGACTCTCTGCGCTAAAATTGTGGCTTCTTTGTTGGGGCTTTACGTACGACTTAGCCTGACAATCACCATGTTTTTCCAAACAACGCTTAAGAAGATACCCACAAATATAAAAAAGTGATTTTTTTTCTGGTATGTCTAACTGATTATAATCGGAACTAGTAATTTCGACGCTGGAAAATTCTTCATTACCTGTATTTGATATTTCGTTGGTTGATGCAGTTATTGCACAGCTGTTAATTCCTTCAGGATTTGTTTGTACAAGAAGTGTTCCAAAATCATCTGTACAATTTCTCCCTTTCGGGGGTTTAATGATGTTGCAGAAATATAAGTTTTTAAATGCTGATGCAAACTGTCTACACGTTGGATTTAGAGACGTCCCATTTTTTGTTCGTATCTGTCCGAAAATTTTTTCAGTCTTGATTGCATCTTCTTGTCATGAGCAAAATGATGTGCTTTCACCCGTAAGTCATCAAACAAAAGCATTAAGGATGTCATAGTAATTTGAAAACCTTCAATGAATCTTACACTTGATGTGTGGTCACTGCCATTCTTTGGGTTTATTAATTTTAACTCTTAAAAAAAGCTTATCATCTTTTCGAAAAATTCCTTTTGTGAGTCATTGCCTTCATATGCTCTTTTATATTCATTACTATGCCTTAAATTAGATGTATTTAAAGAATCGAACAAATTATTCATCATCATTATAAAGTCAGCCGTGTCTCTGCATGATTCGTCAATTTAATTGTTATCTATATAAGTACCTACAAATGCCACTTGCAACGAACCTCCTAAAAAGTTGTGTCGCAAAGCAAACCTTTATCTTATCAAAGTTCGTGGGTTTTATATGGCTGTTGGTTTGTTTTTGTGCAAGCCTAAAACTCTTTTTTACGTCATGATTATAAAATTGTATAATATGATCGTATTTTGCTAAAGAATTTCCAAAGTGAAAATCTTTTCAATCATCTAATCAAAAAGAACGCTTTTGATTAGATGTGGTGCATCAAAAATGTAATACATTTTTCTATGATTAATAAAAAAATAAGGTGTTTCCGTAGAAACTGATCTTTTTTTGGAAGCTTTCCATAAATCAGACCCTTGGTCAGATACAAAAATACGGATATTTAGACCAATTTCAAATAATTTTTCTAGTACTTTATCAATCCATTTATTTATTTCATCATAGTTTCGACATTCTGAGAGTAATACGTATGCTACAGGCTGTTTCCAGTTCACAAATATACCACGAACCATTATTACTAATGCATTTTTAGCTGGTTCAGGAGACTGCAATCCTTCAATTTCCTGGAAGCCGGATATTTTGTCGTCTTTTATATTAAAAAAATAGATTTGCTTTTAATGACATAGCATCAATCATAACTGAACAATTTTTTTCTTTTTCTGACATTTGTGAAACTTTAATTTTAAGTACAGACATAGCTCTTTCATTAATTTTAGTTGTAATTGGGAAAGAATGTTTGTACAATGTTGACGGACATGGGAGACATAACACACTTTGCAAAAATCGGTAAGCTTGTGGGCTGATATAGTATAAATTAAGGCAGAAAATAATGTATTCTTGGTCGTATCGATTTCCTTTTCCATGTTGTTTTAGGTTAACTTGTGCTTTTATTAGAAGAGCTAGTTTATTGGTCAAAAATTTATCGCAGTTGATGGAAAGTACCTTTTTCAGCGTTTTGTGTTTTATTTTCAGTTTCTAATAGTTTTATTTTCTTTCGGCTTTGGATTAGTTCAGCTTTCAGTTTTCTTTTTCTTGAAGTGTTGCAAGAGAGACTCGTCGAGGTTTCAGCATAACTATCATTCGCTGCATTCTCAGTCTGTGTACAATTTTCAACACCAATCGACACAGTAAATTGAGTTTGTTCGTCTTCTTTCCGAGATCCTCCTGGAACTGTACTTGGTAAGCTTGGCAGCATCAATGATGGAATGGCATTGTTTGTTAAAAGCTTTCGATTCGGTGACTGACGTATGTCCTGCACATTAAAATGTTTTTCGCAAATCCGGTAGGCAGCAAAGTTAGGTTTGTTTGCTAAATCATCTCGAAGAATCAGTTGCAGCCATACAAGGCGTCTGAAAAAAAATAGATTTTTTTGGTAAAAAAACTAGTAACCGTTTCCGGCCTAATAACAAACCACCCCGCGACCTACCTACGTACCAAAGGTACCATCTGTGATCATAAGGAGACCTATAGTGGGGACAGTCAAATTATTTGATATCTGTACCACCATCTATTATTTTCCAGGTAAATGACAAACCCTCACTTTCAAGCGTTAACCTAATAACTTTTAAAGGACTGAACCGATTTTCATAAAACATGGCTAAGAACTACCGCAAGGGAAGTAGCTTTCATGTAACAATAAGCGGCCAAGTGCGAGTCGGACTCGCCCATGAAGGGTTCCGTAGTAGCAAATAACATAATATAAAAGTCTTGTAGTATGTTTTTTTTAATTTTTATATTTGAGTTGATTGAATGAAAGGTAAATTGCCGTTTATGATGATGACGTATTAAAAAAAAAGTACTTACTAGATCTCGTTCAAACCAATTTTCGCTGGTAGATTTCACGGTAATGAACATCATATATTTTTTTTAGTTTTATCATTCTCATACTTTAGAAGTTACGGGGGGGGGGACACACTTTTTTCCACTTTGGAAGTGTCTCTCGCGCAAAGTATTCGGTTTAGAAAAAAATGCTATTAGAAACCTCAATATCATTTTTGAAGACCTATCCATAGATACCCCACACGTATGAGTTTGATGAAAAATAAATTTTTGAGTTTTAGTTCTAAGTATGGGGAACCCCCAAATTTTACTGTTATTTTTCTATTTTTGTGTCAAAACCTTGATGCGGTTCACACAATACATTTACTTACCAAGTTTCAACAGTATAGGTCTTATAGTTTCGGAAAAAAGTGGCTGTGACATACGGACGGACAGACAGACAGACATGACGAATCTATAAGGGTTCCGTTTTTGCCATTTGGCTACGGAACCCTAAAAACGTACGTAACGTAAATGTAGGGTTGAGTGGAAGAGATCCCTGACAGGGATAAGTCCGCCTTTGTACTATTGTGTTTCATATGTATTTCAATTCTGACTTTTTATGTACAATATAGAATTTACAACAACAATAACAAAAACCGCATTGAAAACGGTCCATCCGTTAGAGCGGTACGATGGCACAGACAGAGAAACCGACAGACGTTAGCGTCAAACTTATAACACCCCTCTTGTAGGGTATTAAAAAAAAGCAAGACGATAAGTCTGTGAATGCAGAATGCACCGTGTGATTTTATTTGTATTGATTTTTCTAATTTTCCTTTTTCGTGATAAAATACATAATTTGTTTAAAGTAGAGAAAATTATAGTTTTCTCTTTCAATAACTAGTAAAAATAAAGTCGAATTTGTATAGGTAAAGGTATCTTTTTATTTAAACACTAGCCGAAGCCCGCGACTTCGTTCGCGTGGACTTTATGTCTCTGGAAAATGCTCATCAGGCTGAGCAACTTTTACTAAGGCGGCATTTTTATATCACTTATAGTTTAGCTGGACCATTATGGTTCTGCATCAGGCGTTCTATTTTCCAAAATAATTTATACCCTATATGTTGCCCAGGCTTAATAGCTATATAACAAAAAAAATTTCATTCGAATCCGTCCAGTATTTCCGGAGATTAGCGTGTACAAACAGACAAACAGACATACAGACAAACAGACAAACAGACAGACATTTTTTTTTAAATTCTTGCTCTATTACTACGTCTGGATCGCCCCCAATATTTTTTTTGGAAATATATTTAATGTACAGACACACTTTTTTTACTGTTTTATTATATGTATAGATATAGATTTTACTAACGTTCCATGCTGGATCGAATAATTTTTCAAAACTAAAAATCAACTGCAACACCAAACTATACTTTAGATTTGATAATATTTCTGTGGGACGACCACCTGACAAGTATACCTTTTCAAACAAAAACAGAATTTTCCAAATCGGTCCAGGCGTCTTCGATTTATCGGTGATCCATACCATTATCTATAAAAAATCGCGTTTGTTGTATGAGAGCCCCCCTTAATTGTTGTTATAGTTGCATATATACATAATCTGTGAAAATTTAAACTGTCTAGCTATCGCGGTTCTTGAGATACAGCCTGGTGACTGGTGACAGATAGATGGACAGACAGCGAAGTCTTAGTAATAGGGTCCCGTTTTTACCCTTTGGGTACGGAACCCTAAAAAGATCGCAACGAATTGATTACCTCCTTTTTAAAAATCGGTTAAAAAGGAACGGTAAGTTATTCTGGTTTGTTCAGTCCGGTCGGATTACAATCCCTACATACATACAGCACGGAGCAACTCGAAACAATTTTTTTTTGTTCACCATCCCATATTAAAACGCTGCGAACGTATGATATCCTCGCGTGCGCATTCTACAGCAATCAAAAGCCTACCTACTAAAAAATCTCACTTAAAAATTATAGGTAGGTTTACTTAGCGTAAAGCGCCGTATTCATTATCCAGCGTGCTGTACAGCGGCTCAAGGTCGCTTTGCTGGATGTAGCCTATTCACGCATCTAGCAAGGCATCCAGCAAGCCAGTGTTGCCGGCACTCACACATTTTGCGAGGCAGTGTTGCCCTCTTTTGTTGTTCTTGTCTGTTGACAGTTCTAACCTGATGCAGTAGTCGGCCATGAAAACCAGTGGACTCGCTTAGATAGATTTGCCACCAGAATCTCCTAGCAATCAAAGGTTGTCTACACCAACTTTGGTTGAAACTAGAGGCCTAGGAGAAAGGGAAAGGAAGGAATAAAAATAGGCTTAAAAAGACTAGTATCCAGAGCCGCAAAATATTCAAGTTTATTTACGTATCCAGAGCCGTAAAAACATCATTTAAAAAACGTCTGCTGTACAGCAAGCGTATTCACGATCCATCTGCCCGATGTTCGCGGTGGTGGGGGTGCTTGCTGGATCCAGCACGTCCAGCAAGCACCCCCACCAGTTCAGAACTGTCAACAGACAACAACAACAAAAGAGGGCAACACTGCCTCGCAAAATGTTTGAGTGAGGGCAACACTGGCTTGCTGGATGCCTTGCTGGATGCGTGAATAGGCTACATCCAGCAAAGCGACCTTGAGCCGCTGTACAGCACGCTGGATAATGAATACGGCGCTTAAATCTTACTAGGTAGGTAACTGAAAGGTAGGTAATAATTGTTATAATAACATTATAATATTTGTAATGATATTTTATTTCAATAATATATATAATAGGTATAAGTAGCTAATTATGTACATACCCACATCAGTAAGTATATATGTAGCCTAGGAAACCACTAGGTACCTACCTCCTAGTTTTTTTATCACGAGCATAGGTAAGATAGCTCACTCGTATTTTATGTTAAGTCTTTTAACATTATCACTTATTTACTCTGTGGAAAAAAGGAAATACTTATCTATTAAAAACAAAATAAACAACATACTAGTAGGTACATAGATAAAAACTATTTTATTAGTCTTACTTACCTTTCGGAGTTTTGAGGTAATTTAAAAAATGTCATCTCTGGGTGCTTAACAGACGAGTTTAAACATCCAAAAACAGCACAATATAGTCTGGGTTTCGCCATATTATTAACGCGCAACTAGGTACTGCTCGCATCAAAACACCGTTCGCCACAGCCAGCGGCACAATCCCGACTGTTTGTATACCGAGTCACGGAACAAGTGTATACTGACTTTCGAGGCGCGTAGCGTAGGTATACTTGCGTTCCGTCCGACCTCAGACAGCCGCGATTACACTACACGATTCATAGGGGACGATCTCACGTAGGCGCCCTAAATCGGGAAGTGTAATCGCTGGCAGGGAGACAGTGTCCCGATATCGGGTGATCGGGGCTACCCGACCGCCCTGTTTCCCTATTTAGGGCGTAAATCGGGTGATGTAATCGCTGTCCACGAGTCAGGGTGTTCAGAAGTGCCATTTTTGATACGCGGAGTCTCCTAAACGAATGATCTTTCCATACAAAAAACAGTCCGTGTAGTGACTCTGCTTTTCAAAAATGGCACTTCTGATATTAACTTATAAACATGTATCTTATACCTTTAAACGAGCAATTCTTGTATGTATGTATGTATATATATATATTTATTTATAAATTTCTGTGATCTCGAAAACGGCTCTAACGATTTCGCTGAAAATTTGTATATGGGGGTTTTCGGGGGTAAACAATCGATCTAGATTAGTTTTATGTTTGGGAAAACGCGTGTTTTCGAGTTTTCATACGTTTTTCTTTCCACGCAGAATATGGTCCCTAATTTCGGCGCGCCGACCGCCTTGATTTTAGCTCAGTTGTTAAGGATACCGACCGCTAGAAAAAGTGTTATGGGTTCGAATCCCACTCGGTGACTTACTTTTTTTATTTTTTATGTTTAAGTTTATATAAATTTTTTTATTTTGCATTGTTTTTAGACAAGTTTAAAAAAAATTAGTTAATGCTTTAGATAACAATATATATTTCTCATAAATATGTCTTACATTTAACTATACTGATTACGTGAATAAGATTTATGCTTTCGAGTTTTTATTTTATTGAGAATTTGAGACTTATAAAGCAATAGTGCAAAACGAAAAATTTACCAATATTTACCGATACAAATTTTAAACACAGTTTTTTGGATAGTTTTTGTGGCGCCATCTCTCGGACGATGCTATAAAAACTAACTACTACGCCTAGCGCACACGAGCTGTGTAATAAGAGAAAATGACAATAGATGGCGTTACTCCGTGACAAATGCTCTCCGATATGAATATCGAAAACGGCAAGAAAGAGTGTTACGGGTTCAAATCCCACTCGGTGACTACTTTTGTTTTTTTTTTATGAACAAGTTTATATATCATTTTTTAATTTATATTTGATTTTAGACAAGTTTAAAAAAATGTAGTTAAGGGGCCACCTAAATTTTACGGGATTCAGCGGCGCCCTCATTGAAAATAAATTATTTGAAAGGAAACGGTGATATCATTGAAAATTTCGACTTGATCAAATCCTAGATAACCCTTTTAACTATTTTATGAACTACTGTGTGAACACTAAAGTGCGAACGGGAAGCTTTTCTACGTACATTAGCTAAAAGTGGCTGTTTTTCGCAAATGTGCGTAGAAAAGCTTTACGTTCGCACTTTAAATTATAAACAGTATCTACTATACTATACAGATAATAACTACAGCGAAATAAAATTAATAATCTAATGTTTTAAAAAGACGTACTTTAATTATAACCACAGATTGTCCGTCGGGATTTTTTGAAATATTGTCTATACGTTGAGAAATGTAATAAAACGCGATTGGGGGCGCTGCGTTCGCTCGGCGCCCTTCAAGTTTTTATATAATTTTTTATTTTGTATTGTTTTTAGACAAGTTTAAAAAAATGAAGTTAATGTTTGAGAAGTAACCGAGCAAAGCTCGATCGCCCAGGTACTATTTCTTAAAACGAGATACTCTTTACTCCAGCATTTTCTTTTATCTTTTTTCTCACATTTACACTCGCAGTTGCGTCAAGAGCAATATCAATTTTTAGGGTTCCGTAGTAAACAAGGAACCCTGATAGTTTCGTCATATCTGTCTGCCTGTCTGTCTGTCCGTTCACAGTTTTAGAGAACTGTAATTTGGTATGGGTATGTATATTTATCATGGCAAAAAAGTCGTAAAGTAAAAGCGTGAAAAATAATTTTTAGGAGTCCCCTCTATCTGCTAAACGGTTATATACGTCAAAATATTCACAGCAGTGGGATATATAACGAAGTTTAAAGGAAAACTATTAAACCTAAGTAGGGTTTACAAATTAAATAGTTACAGGTGACAGACTTATAAAATGTACTCGGAAAAGGAAATTTCATACAAATTCAATAGAAAATTAGTTTTTAGACATTTTTATTTACTTGCACACATTGCATTGACACGCACTTGGCCAATTATTTGATATCTGGAAAGCACAGGTACCATCCTTTCGACATCAAGTTCGTTAGGGACAACTAAGTTAGGGAGGCGATCTAGTGCAGTGTAATCACAACGCCCTGTCTGTCGCCCCTGCTCATCGGCCCGACGGATCGTGAAGTGTAATCGCCGAGTCCGCGCGTGTCTGTGATGGCTTAGGATATAATCTGTCTAATCTGTGGTGATGGCAGCCGGAGGGCAGCGAAAAATAAAAAAATGCCTCGTTGCGTGATAATAAACTGCAATAGCCCAAAAATTGCAAGCGCCCAAAGTCAAGGACATATTTCCTATCATAGCTAAGTTATTTAAAATAAATAAATATGCGTAAATTCATTTAAAACAATTTTTTAGGCATTCCAAGCGGTGATTCGTGGCGTAGTGGTCACCATGCTAGTCCGCCACCCAGAGGTCCCGGGTTCGATCCCCGGTCAGGGCAAGTTGTAAAGTGGCCTTTTTCAAATTGTCCTGGGTCTTGGATGTTTATCTATTATGTATTTGTTATAAAATATAGTATCGTTGAGTTAGTATCCACAACACACGACACAAGTCTCGAACTTACTTTGGGGCTAGCTCAATCAGTGTAATTTGTCCCTATAAAATGTCCTTTTTAATTAAGTACAAATATTTTAAGAGGTGATTCAGTCCATCATATCGAACAACTTTTCCCAATGAATGTATATCGAAATACGAAATATATTTTTTCGGTTTTCATACAAATCGAAGTAGTCACGTGATATCATTACTATGGAAAATGAAAATTATTTTTCGTATTTCGATAAAAATTTACTGGGAAAAGTTGTTCAAAATGATGGACTGAATCACCCCTTAAAATATTTGTACTTAATAAAAAAGGACAATGTATATTTATTTATTTATTTATTATTTTATTCCAAGAATATACCTAAATAAGTATAGATTAAGGTTTAAAAACTACATTCACATTACATTGCCTTATTACATTTTAATAAGTTGGTATATGTAGTTTGAATTTCAGTTAAATTGAAATAAATTATTTGAGTACATACAAATATTTATTCTTTATTATCAAACAATTTTCCGTTTAGAATCATTTGTTTATCCAATTTCATATCATTCGTCAATCAGAAAATCGATTGTGATTTTTATCAAAAATCGATTAATTTGAATGTTAATCGATCGTATGGTTAGCGAGCGCGGAGTGAGCGAGCGAGACCACAGATATCAAAACTATGAGTATGAGCGAGACGATCAGGGCGGCGGCGTGCGTCTTCCATAAATCGTTCAAATCATAGCGAGCGGTTTCTTTGAATCGGTTTGAATTTCGCGTCTCTAAAATTGCCTGTGAGGTCACAGTAGGCATTAAAAAAGTTGGCACGCTTGGTTTCGATACAAATCTTGATACGGGCGTTATCTATTACATTTACATCTATATCTGTGCGTCCGACCGTTTGTATGAAGATACAATACTGGTAGATTATCTCTATTGTGCGGATTGTGCCTAAGCCCCCTGAGACCGCGACCCCAGAGAGGTGTGAATTCTTATGCGGCCATGCGGCATTTACACATTCGCGCGAATGATGAGGCGAATAACGAACACGAATGTGTAAATTAAATGCTGTATTAGAAACAGAATATAATCACTATGTAAGTATTACTTGAGGTTGAGGGTCACTGTTATTGGGGGTACGATGTGTTTTGATTTTGGCTGGACTCATGGGCTTTGGGCTCTACTATTAACTTTAGAGGACTCTACGAAAGGACTCGTTGCTAGTCAGAAAAGAAAGAAAAAAACTACTCTATGGTCCTCTGTCATACGACTGTCACTGATATGTCACTACAATGAATAATGTGTCACTGTCACATCAGTTCATGACAAAAAATCAGTTCCTCTTGTGTCGATTGGTGTGTGGCTGTTTGGTTTGTAAAGTCGCACAAAATATATTGCTTCCTCTCGTTTTAGGGAGTGATATTTCGTGGCGATTATGTAGATATTTCTTTCCGCATTTCAAGGATCTCCTAATACCCGACAACTTAACAATGTCGACCGTTCTTTTAGCTGTCGTCGCAGTTATACTTTGTATACTTTTCCGAATACTAAATGTTAACAGCCAGGCCCAAAAACCAGTGATCTATGGGAGGGATAGAAGTTTTATCGAGAACATACTGTTTATTTCTCCGTTCCTGAATGAGCCGTAAGTACTAGACATCGTTTTCATTGCGTTTCCCTCTGTGTACACTTATTGAACTTGTTTGATGATGTCATGTTATGATCAACCGATGCATCGACGTTTTCGTAGCCGTGTTTAATAATCGTTTCTGTAAACTTCCAGATTGACTATTACTTGATATCTACAGCTGATATTTATTTAGGGTCTCCCTCCCTTTTACTATAAAATAATAGAGAAAGTGTTGCTGAATGTTTTTCCTATGAGTAAGCCTATATATTTATATTCTATGCTTTCTCAAAATACCAAATATTTACATACTACTATTGTTCAAAAAAGTTTCTGCAAGAACTAGGCACTCCTATGAAATAAGGAGGACCACTTTCAGGACACATGTTTAAATTGTGATGACTCACCATCTCCACTGGTAATTCTTATCTTACATGACTGGGTTTCTATCACATAAAATATTAGATGTGACACTGTACATGAATCTTCTTCCTTCACCTTAATGAGGCAGTGACCTAGTAAAGATATAGATAGTAGATAGTGCTTGGAAAAAAAGGGTTCATGGTTTAACTCTCATTTGATTTTTTATTTATTTATTTATTACATTTTAGGAAGACTTACAGCTATAATACAGATTATATAGAAACAATAAAAAATAGAAAGCCATTTAAAAGTCTCCACAACTAGAAATAAAATTCGATCTAATCTTAAGCTTGCACAGCGACAACCTCTATTCATTATGTATGTAACAGTGTACAATAATGTCATCATTTACTACTTGTTATGGGTAAATGAAAACATCGTGAGAAAACTGTGCTCTGCAAAGAAAACATGTAAATTTGATAGGTATAAAACCTAGATATTTCTGTCAAAAACCACAGCCCGTATTGCACATAACTTAAGTATCCATAACCCTTTTTGGTTTTGGGTATTTTATTTTAGATTTATTATACCTCATGCTGATATAAAGTCTTACAGTGAAAATGATGTGCAGGAAAAGAAGAGCTGAGGGCTATGCATTCTCTATGTTACTACTCTTGTTAAAATATTCTTATTACTACTTTAGTACTTCTTATAATATCTAACTAACACTACAAATACTACAATTTGGTCTTAGTTGTAACAACAGATATTTGTCATTTGCTATTTTAGTGACATCTACATCTTAAACTAATTATCTCAGACTAGCTGTGCCCGCGGGCTTCACTCCCTGTGGGAATTTCAGGATAAAAACTTTACTATGTCCTTCCCTGGGTCTTAAACAATATCCATAAAAAAAATCATTTCAATTGGTCCAGCCATTCATGTATGATGGTGTGACCAAGGGAAATAGGGATTCATTTTTATATATGTGTGGATGTAAACTAATAAAGATTTTCTTACGAAATAAGTCTATTTAAAATCATGAATAATTTGTTAACTAGACAATTAACCCTCATGTCAGCGAAGTAACCTGTTATTGAGTCATTCATGCTAAGTTGACCTTGACGCAGTCACAAATACTGTCTTCGAATTTTAAATGTTTTAATGTATGATAAATTATACAATCTTTTAAACAAATTGATTTATACTATATGTACATATATATTAGAATTGGTATGTTATATTATAAGTGGTAAGGTTGATTATAGTCTATGTAGCACTATAGACATTTACCTTCTCATTCCTTTTCTTATACATAAAGTGATGTGGCACATTGATAGTGCTGAATAAGAAGTCGGGATTAAGAATGCCTGAAACAATAAAGTTTATCTTTAGTATCAGCCTCATGATATCGCCGGGCCTGAACAAATGTCGCCGTCGCCGCCAATCGAGTCGAAGCCTTATCGTCAGTCTGGTCTGTGGCATAGGGTATTTTACATGTGGGAGTTTTCTGAAAAAACGACAAATTACCAAAAGTTACAAAAAATACCTCAAGAAATATTAAATGAATCTAGAAATGATAAATGAAGATAGGGTTCAAAGAATTTGAGCATATAACGTACAAGTAGCGGCACGTAAATTAGGCGCTGAGTGAAGTGCTCTACACTTCACTCAGCGCCTAACTTACGTGCCGCGTAGAGAGGATACTGTGCACGGGTACAGTATTAATTTTTGACGCAATAACGGTCAGCGCTAGAGTTTCGTGCCGCTACCTGTATTGTGTTTTTAATAAATAACTTATCTTGTTCTAGATATGTTCCAACTCGTCTATGGGGCTTCAGTGGCCATGTCCAAACCATACTGCACAGCCTCATCGGCCGCGTGCGATGCCCGTGGCCCATAGGCGGTCGAATCTCATTGGTCCTGCCTGATAGGTCTACCCTAACCTATGATCTGTATGAACCTGTTGGATCTGAACATGAAGGTAACAAAGTATGCAACACTGCCACAGACAGATAAAAGTACTAAGTACATATAACGCTGGCAATTATGAGGCTCAAAGAATGCTGGCACAGCACAGGACCGAGATGGGTGGCGCTGATGAAGAGAGGCCTATGCTCAGCAGTGGGCGGAAGACGTGCTGGGATGGTGATGATGATGATGATATGTCACATTTAAAATGTCTCGTAGGAGATATAAAAAAAATCGCCGTAGCCGCACTGGTAAAAGAAAATTTAAAAACATCGAAGGATCCTACTATTGTCATCATCAATTGGCTTCAACCTCCATTGAAAGTGTTGGCTATGTTCGATTCGAGGTCTTCATTATATCCACGATTATCAGCTTTTTATTATAAACATTAATCTGGGTGCTACATGAGAGTGTGATCAGAAGTATTACAATGTACAAACTTTTGCACTCTGTCCAACAAAACACTTTTGATTATGAGGTAGTCACAATCACGGCTTTTAACTCAGTTACTCAGTGAATCGAAATCATTAAAGTACCTACTATACATCAAGCATAGACTTTATTACTGCGACGTAAAGATTTTAGTTCAGTCGCAAACGTGACTCCATTTATTGGTATAATGATTTGCAGCCCCATGAGAGCTCGATATATAGCAACTATAGCTATTCCATGTGTGCTCAGTAATAAATACAAATCTTATTGGTTACTAATTATATCTTCCACTCATATCTCTCTAGGAGCTACTTTCTTGGTAAAGATAACGCACACCTGTTTTACTTCATAATAGCATTATTTTTCTCGTAATGCTGCTCTGAGAGAAATAAAAAAACTTAGAATGTACAAGCTGCTTCTCTTCCCACGCAGATCGTAAAAGCCGATCGAGGGAATGGGAAAAAAATGCAAATCATGTTAACAGGCGATGCGGCTAGCAACCCATCACTGTATTGATTGCTTTTTCATCTTCTCGCCCACCATAACGCTAAAAGTGACTTTTGGGTCTTGCGGCCCTGGGCTCTGCATAGAACCGCAAGACCCAAAATGCTCTGTCTGCCCCATGAGGGATAAAGACGTGATAGTATGTATGTATGTATGTTTTCTCGTAAGCGTTTATTTGAAATGGTGTCTTTTAGTAATTATCTACCTATATACTAAGGAACGTAAGCGACATACAAGTAAACTATGTCGCTTACGTAAATAAGGTAGCCTTTTGAAAAAGAATATCTATGTCGTTATTATCCGTTGAGTGCAATTTAAACTTGTGACGAATAATACCGTTAATGTAAAACAATTCACTTAAAATACTTTTTTAAGTAGGTAAATATTAACATAAATATAGATGTTTCGTCATTCGAATGAATGTTCCGGAAAATAACTAATTAGGCGGGTGACTAGAAACTTCTTTGTACAGCATCTGAGTATTCACTAACATTATCTAGTAAATTATGACCTTCTAGCATGAAAAAAACTTCATATATGTACGGTCACGACTCATGACTTGACCCACGGCATAATGTGGCGCCCTCATTTGAAATAAAGTCTTTAATCATTTTGGTGATAATATTTATTATGTATTATAATTTTTTTGATATAATAGAGATTACGAACAAAAAGCAGCCCTCCGAATAAATTATTTTCTCGAAAACCAAGATGAATATCAAAATTTGTATAGATACTTAAACTATTTAAATAATTTGTATAAAAAAACAGAAACCGTATGGTGACTGCAGAGTAGTATACAATTTGAGTAGAATAGGACACCCCTTCCTTACCCCCGGGTGTCATAAGCTTCCAACACAAACAGGCAGGGGCGCGACATGGGCATTAGACATTACTTTGCACATATCTTTCTAATTTGTAATTACTTTCGTTTCGTCGATGTTCATTTTAAGGCCCGAGGCTATTGAGGGATGTATAGGTAACAGTAACGGGAAATCAGCATCCTCTGTGCAACGTTTATACCATCTACTTCGAACACCAACCCGTCTGTCAAGCGCACAGCTTGGTG
Organism: Acrobasis consociella; assembly: GCA_963555685.1. Classification (NCBI taxonomy): domain Eukaryota; kingdom Metazoa; phylum Arthropoda; class Insecta; order Lepidoptera; family Pyralidae; genus Acrobasis; species Acrobasis consociella. The sequence continues at coordinate 7,507,940 of OY743106.1, forward strand.
ATTACCACGTGATTACTGATTACAGGCAAATTGCGCAAATCCTCCTTTTATCTAAAGAGGCCTTTAGTCCAGCTGTAGACAGTTCTTAATAGGTTAGAGAGAAAAAAAATATGATAACACGTCTAGACTCTGTGTTATCAATCAAACGAGATATGCGCAAGGTCAAGCTCACCACGCTTGGCTGCTTGCTTGTGAGTTCGGAACCACTGTTGCAATATTTCTTGCGAAATTTCGTTGCGGGAATAACTAGTTTGGTTTACCAGTTCAAATGCTCTAGCCTATAGCAATATGTACGGCTGTACTATATATGTATTCTGTAATATGGGTGAAGTGAAGTTGCATGTATAAAGTACTCGGATAAAGATATAACACGCTTGCACGTTAATAACGCTCATATTTATAAAAACCTGCTTTCGTAAATCAGTCACAAGTTTAATAAATAATAATACGCTAATAATTGTATTGTAGTGCAGGCTTTTTGCGGTATTGACTGACAGTACACAATATATAATATTTTCACTTCCTTATAATATAGATATAAAATGAGGAAGGCAATTTTTTAAATTTTCAAAACAATTTCATCCCTTCACTACCCTTTCAGTCCTAATGTCTATCGCAGCATGTAAACGCTAGGGTCTGATTGTCGCGAATGGTCGCCGACTAGTGAAATGAAATGTTTTTATTTTATTTTACAAAAGTGACGTACAATGTAGGTGATATATAAGTACAGTACCTGGGCGACCGAGCTTTGCTCGGTTACATCTCAAACATTAACAAATTTTTTTTTAAACTTGTCTAAAAACAATGCAAAATAAAATAAAAATATATAAACTCAAACATAAAAAAAAACAAAAGTAAGTCACCGAGTGGGATTCGAACCCGTAACACTCTTTCTAGCGGTCGCTATCCTTAACCACTGAGCTAAATCAAGGCGGTCGCGGCGCGACAAAATTAGCGACCATATTCTGCGTGGAAAGGAAAACGCATGAAAACTCGAAAACACGCATTTTCCCAAACATAAAACTAATCTAGATCGATTATTTACCCCCGAAAACCCCCATATACAAATTTTCAACGAAATCGTTTAAGCCGTTTTCGAGATCACAGAAATATATAAATATATATACAAGAATTGCTCGTTTAAAGGTATAAGATAATTAGAATCGTACACTTGCTGTTTCCAGCATGCAAAATATTAATATATTTTTTACAACAAACGATATAGTACCTAGTCAAATAAATGCCAAGATAATACAGTACAATGCCAGTTATATGTTTACTCGTATAGGAAATTTACAGACTACAATTAAATTAGATTTGGTTCTAAATAGTCTATAAATACATTTTTCAACAAGCCAATCATGTAATTTCTTTTTTTTAAAGTCCATTAGGTAGGCTTTTGAATTCATCAGGTAGTCCTTTATATTTTTTTACGCACGCACATAATACCGCAGCCTCTAGAGCATATGAAACTTATGTTGCGAACTGTCGTTGGCACTCTGTCGCTCGTCAGAGGAGGCTTAAAATATATATTTTCTTGAATTCAGATGACGTGACGGTGGCTATTTGTCCCGGCATCGGCAACACGTCGGAGAGCGTGTACATCCGGACTTACGTCCACTACTCGCAATGCCACGGCTACCGCTGTGCCGTGCTCAACCACATCGGCGCCCTCAACAGCGTGCCCGTCACCGGCAACAGAATATTCTCGTATGGTAAGTCCACATTTGTTTATAACTTTTATAAGAGTAGTTCGAGACTATAGTCAACATTGCTCAGAGCAATTTGCTTTGTTCGTACATACGTCCGTAAGCCATGTGGTTTCCGGCAGAGTAGGATAGGGCCACTCCAAGTCCTCTCGTGGATGTCGTAGAAGGCGACTTAGGTATTACAAGATAAACAAAGCTCATAAACATCAATGAGACCTCTCCAACCCATCTGGCTAGCGAGGAGAGTGTAGGCCAAGACCTCTACGGCTCTCTAGCTAAGTATGGCTCTGGTAGTACAGAGGGTCGTGCTCCTGCAGTGGAGACAAAAAAACCTGATGATGATGATACATACATACGTCCACTAATCGCAATGCCACGGCTGCCGCTGCTCCGCCCGTGCTCAAATAACCACGTTAGCGCCTTCAAAAGGCAGGGGTCATGTCGTATCAAACGCTAAAGCTCAAAGCGGAAGATCGACAAACCTAGCACATACTCCACGGACACGAGCGATAAGCTTAGTAATAAGAAGAAGAAGCTCATTGCAGCGAGCGAAATCTTTGAAGCAACAGAATATTCTCGTACGGCAATGAGTTTCAGGTACGACATTTGACTCGAAGGAAAATTCTAAAGACATACCCGTAATATTCGAACCACGGGCTATAGTAGATCATTATAGCTTAATAAAAATAAAATAACAGTCAAGAAACAAAAAAAAAACTGCATTTCCATATAAATTGCCCGGGCGACTGCACACTTTGGTATGAAAATGACAAAAAAATTTTTTGTTCTTTTACTGTTATTTTAATTCAATTGTATATTGGTCCATTACATGACTTACAACTATGCTTACTTTTTTCTATTATATACGTTATTTAATTTTAAACGCTTGGACAGTTCAATCAGTACATATTTATTCAAAGCCATAAAATAAATTGATAGCTAATTGACGTTAAATTTTTTTATATACTAGGATAAAAATCCCTATCATCCATAGTTAGTATACCCAAAATATATTATTATTATATGTATATTAACCTAGTTATAATTGTAACAGTAGAAGGAAACTCGAGACGCGCTCTTATCACGGCCTAGAAGATTGAAAACATACCTTTTAGTATTACCGCATCATGTTTACATAATAGGTTCTACTATTTAAACTGTAATCGCGAAGTGAGTCAGTTGAGATGTTAACGTCTGTATGCCAAATTATGACGCATTCTTTGATTCAATATTATGAGTTTCAGATCGATCTATCTTTGATTCTTGATCCTCATTCTTATATGTTTAATCTTATACCTTTAAACGAGCAATTCTTGTATGTATGTATGTATATATATATATATATTTATTTATAAATTTCTGTGATCTCGAAAACGGCTCTAACGATTTCGCTGAAATCTTATACCTTTAAACGAGCAATTCTTGTATGTATGTATGTATATATATATATATTTATTTATAAATTTCTGTGATCTCGAAAACGGCTCTAACGATTTCGCTGAAAATTTGTATATGGGGGTTTTCGGGGGTAAACAATCGATCTAGATTAGTTTTATGTTTGGGAAAACGCGTGTTTTCGAGTTTTCATGCATTTTTCTTTCCACGCAGAATATGATCGCTAATTTCGTCGCGCCGCGACCGCCTTGATTTAGCTCAGTGGTTAAGGATAGCGACCGCTAGAAAGAGTGTTACGGGTTCGAATCCCACTCGGTGACTTACTTTTGTTTTTTTTTATGTTTAAGTATATATATTTTTTTTTATTTTGCATTGTTTTTAGACAAGTTTAAAAAAAAAATTTAATGTTTGAGATGTAACCGAGCAAAGCTCGGTCGCCCAGGTACTTATAAGTTTAAGTATTCGAAGCTGTTCACCAGCCATCTATCAAATAATCTAATTAAATTGAGATATCTAAATTTCTATAAAATATGATTATGGCAGGACAAGATATAAAACTGCTGTTGCCTTAATTGAGTTAGGCTTATGTATGATAAACCATTCAAATCGTTTGTTAACATAAGTAATAGCCTTATGCAATTATTAACATGTGAGCAAATTTTTGGCTTGTATTATATTATGGTATACTAAGTTAAAAAACAAAGTATACTTTGTTTAGATACATGATACAGATACTATACATCAAAAGTTTGGGACTTATCGATTAGACCGGGAATTAACCAGAGACTTTGTTTCGAGGAAAAAGAGAATTGCCGAGGTCTAGTTCATTGAGTTAGGGGCTCGTGTGATCACAACATATGTTGTTCGCCCTTCTCCGACTTTGTGCAATTGGCTTTAAATCGATATTTCCCCATGCTACCTCGCTGCAATGAAATTCCAGCTCGTTGGGTGCAATTCGTTCATGTAATTAGTAGACGTACTCACTTCAATGTCTAATAGTAATTTCAGTGATGGTCAAGCGGAAAATTTAAACAATATTACCTAATGTCTAATATTCGATTTTATATGTGGAAACTGGTTTAATCCGTACTCGTATTGGTCATACCATCATCGATACGAGTTACTCGAAGATGAGAGAGAGATAAGTAGAAGTAGGTTATATTTTCATGATCTTTCATTTGAAATATGAATGCATATGAAAACTTTTTGTGAAGTGACTTTTCTATAAAACAAGAAAATGGGCTGCACAACATGGAATTTATAAGCTTCGCCCCGCGGTGTTTAAATAGGTTTAGAAAATGGTTGTTTTTATGCATATGAGGGTAAGGTTCATTGACGTTGATCGAAGATTTAGAATATGCAAGTAGTGGATTTGATGCAATTAAAATTCAACAGATAAGAGTGACCTAATTTACAGAGTTTGATCTGAAGGGTTAATGGATTTATTTATTTGAATTATTTATTATTTTATAATTAAATAATAATAAAATGTAACGCTGTAAGGGTTTACATTTATTTATTCATTAATGTCGGGATTCTAATGTTACTCTTGACCAAAACAAACGCAAAAATTCAGTAAAATGTTTGATTGGCCCATTCTCACATTATTTAAAAATATTGTACACACTTATCTCTGTCTGCTGCAAGCTCTTCCCATCCAGGTAAAAACCTATCCTTTGCCCAGCAGTGGGACATAACAAAAAAAGACTAGGGAAAAAAATGTACACATAGATTTCCTATGCCTTTACTAACAAAAAATGACGAAGATACAGCGTGTTTTAAATTCGCGCTACGTTACGCGTTTAGTACAATATGGATGTGTTTTTGATGTTTTTTTTCTCTCATTAACTAGATTTTTTATTTATAATATAATAATAATAATACGAGCCATTACGTGTCCCACTGCTAGGCAAAGGCCTCCCTCCATGTTTTCCATTCAATTCTGCTCTGAGCTGTTTCTTTCCAATCATCTTTAAATTTATCCAAATTGTCACGCTATCGCATTCTTGGTCTGCCGGGTCTTCTGGTATTAGTAGGAGTCAAACAAGTGGTGACCTTTGCCTAGAATTTTTGACGTGATAACATCTTTAAAATCGTTTTAGTCGGGTGACATGTTCAGAAACTTGTGTCACACAAAAACCTCACGAGCGCGATCGCAGGTATAACGAGAGAGAGACGGACCGATCTCCCGTCTCATCTCGAGCGCTGCCAGAAGACGTTATCACGTAAACATCTCGATCGTAAACCTACTTTACAAACAACCAATTTTTTATTTCTTTTTCATTTATCCGTTTAGTCCCATAGTTGGGCAAAGGCCTCCCTTTGTTGTTTCTAGTTATTTTAATCTTTATTTTTTCTTTCCAATCCTTGTCATACTATTAACTAGATTATTAAAAAATATTGTATATGTACGTGTTTTTCTTTTCTCTGATTAACAAGTAATGACGAAGACACAGGTCATTTAAATTTCACGATCAAGTCCGATTTTCACTATACGGTAAAAAATGCTATCTTGTTGAACTGTTACTTTCATTTTATGCCCCTCTGGGCATATTCTTCTAATCTGGGCATTATTATTATAATGAAGTGAATGTACCTACAGTTATACGTATATTATTACTATAAAGACTCATTATGAATAATTATTTTTACGGCCTTGGATAGTCCTTTAGAGTTTTTAATTTTACGTTATCGTGTTTTTCTAGACATTATCTACATAGTTTTTTCAAAACAGACTAAACAAAGACGTCAAGCTATGTCATGCCGTTAGGCAGCAACACCAACGTTGGCCACATACAAACGAAAAACAAACCGAGTATATATTAAAAAGGTTATTTTCCGTTACACAGCTATTTATTTTCAGGCCACACGGATGACTACAACTATATGATAGAGAATCTTCTTGAGCGATATCCCAACACGAAGATCATTTTGGTCGGCTTCAGCCTAGGAGGCAACCTGGTGACCAAGTACCTAGGAGAGGATCTGAAGAGGCCGTCCAACATCATCGGTGGCATTTCCATATGCCAGGGTTACAACGCGATTGAGTAAGTATCATAATTAATTACGTTCATCGCTCGTTTAATTAAATTCTTCGTTTTACGTAATCGTGTTTTACTAGATGTACAGACTAATCAACGTAGTAAATTTTTAGTTGGAAATGTGATAAGGGAATATAAACTTTAACGAAATATTTATATTTAGGGTTCGACACTAAAATTCCCTTACAACACGGTTTCTTCCTTTACATTTACTTTATTCCCGAGTGCTTCTTAGTTTTCTATTTTCTCAAATGTACAGATATCTGTCACGTCTTTATCCTCGACGAGACAGGCCCAGAGCCGTAACACCCAAAGACCACTTTTAACGTGATGATGGAAAAACGGAATCAAAATAATGATAGTTTGCTAGCACATCGTCGATTAATATAATTCATATTCTCTCCCATTCCGTTATTGGATTCTACGATCTGTGTGAAAAAAGACATGTTTTTCTTTTTGCCCAGACCATAGAAACAGCATAAATTACATCCTATAATCTCTATATATTTTTGTCTAATTTATGAATACCAAGTTGTTTTAAATAATTTCAATGAGAGCATCAAGGTGACCATGATAATGACATTTCAATGAATCGATATTTTTCTTACGCAATCATAAAATCGATGCTTTATTTCGCTTCAAGGACTAATTAATTTACTTTATAGCCACACACGTGTATGCACGAGTATATGCCATATGCACTGCGATTAATCTTCATATCCACTTCAAGCATATTACATTATGACGACCAATCGATACCTAAGAGTATCGATTTTATGTTTGCATTTTATACCTTAATTGATTTACTAGAACATTCCATGCAAGTGATTGATTCAATTTAATGTATTTATGTATGTAAGTACGTAATTATGTATAAAAACGCGGTTTACAAGCATTTTGCCAAAGGATCGATTGTACTTGCCAAAGGATCAAACGTTTATTCTGAAAGTAGGCCTAGTAGACATTTTTTATTTATTTTAAATTTACAATGTATTGCGACTAGTTAGAAGGAATAAAATTACCTACATAAGTATATAATATAAACGAAAACACCTACAAATTACAAGGATTTTAGAACGACTACTGGTAAAACTATATGCCCGTGCAGATAATTTTGCATGAGAGCTTTTCTAATAAAACATATATAAAACAAGATATAGTTATATAAAAAACAAAAACCCTCATCATCATCATCATTTTCCTCGCCTTATCCCTATTTGGGATCGGATCTTTATGTCCACACCCCCCACAGTTTTCTATCATTTACCATAATTTTTAGCCGTAGTCGGGTGAAAGGAATAGGAAAGCTTACATCATTAAAGCCGCATATATATCGTCCACTGCTGGACATAAACCTCACCCAAAGATTTCCAAAATGACCGATCAAGAGTCTACAGAATATATAGAATAAATAGACTAACTGGTGGTCTCACAATTGTCTCTAAATAAAAATTATTTTTCAGCACTATGGTGTACCTCCTCCAGTGGCAGAACTTCCGCCGCGTGTACCTCTACATCATGACGGACAACTACAGAAACATCATAACGCGGCACAAGAGGATGCTGCTGAGCCCCGACATCAAAAGTCGGTACTCGCTCGACGAGAAGGCGATCGTGTCGGCTGGCACGCTGCCTGACCTAGACGAGGCATATTCGAGGTTTGTACGTTTATGGCACTAGCCTCTAAATATAGGTGACATTATGGTGATGAACTATGCAGAAACATCATAACGCGGTACAAGAGGATGCTGCTGAGTCCCGACATCAAAAGCCGGCACTCCCTCGACGAGAAGGCGATCTTGTCGGCTGGCACGATGCCTGACCTTGACGAGGCATATTCGAGGTTTGTATTCGTATGTTTATGACGCTAATCAGTAAATATAGGTGACATCATGATGCAGAATTACAGAAACATCATAACATGACATATAAGAATGCGGTGCTGCTGAGTCCCGACATCAAAAGCCGGTACTCACTCGACGATCGACAACCTTGACGGGGCCTATTCGAGTTTTCTGCATGTTGATGATAAAAGTCTCTCGTATAAGTATACCAATAGATAATATCATGGTATCACTACAGAAACATCATAACGCGACACTAGAGGATGCTGCTGAGTCCCGATATCAAAAGTCTGTAGTCTCTCGACGAGAAGGCGATCGTGTCAGCAGGCATACGGATTGATGATATGTATATTGATGATATAGTCTCTCGTAGATGGATATCATCAAGGTGTTGAACCACAGAAATATGCGACACAAGTGAATGACTCTTTGCGCTGAGTTCAAAAGCCGGTACTCCCTCGACGAGAAGACGATGACATATTAGATGTTATTCATAATACTCTCACTGGGAATTCCTTAAAACAAAATACATTTACGCTTATAACACTAACATTGTAAAGGTCAAAGGTTGAGAGTGTGGGTGTGTACGTTTGTTACTTCTTCAAACGCAAAAGCTGACACCCTAGATTAACACATAGGCTTTTTCTTCTTCGGCGGGTAACGCCGCGGGCCGCAGCTAGTCAGCAGAATAAATTGTCAGGGTTACCTATATATATACTTCGCAGAGAAAAGATAACATCGATGCCCCCCTCCCCTCTTTTCACATGACAAGGTTTTGATTCTGCGCATGCTTAAGTAAAGCACGAATTTACATCTCTGTGCAAGGGTTCAAAAACGAGCTAAGATTTATCAGTGGTAACATAAATTCATATGATTTGTTTGTCTTTTTCAGAAGAGTACACGGTTTTGAATCTGTGGCTGATCTCTACAAGTGGAGTTCGTCATACTTCTACTTAGACAAAATAAAGACCCCAATGATATTTATAAACGCGCGCGATGACCCCATAGTACCTGAACCACTGCTGCCGATTATTAGAGAGTTTGTCAGTAAGTATATTTTTACATCTTATTACCTCCTACTACATAATAGTATACGATAAAGATTTACATAATTTTTACTTAAGAGAGTTAAAACTATAGGAATGTCGATCACATACTTATCATAGTAAGGCGTCAGTTAAACGGGACGAAACTTTTCGGTTGCGTCTGCGCCTCATTCAGCGTTCAGTGAATTCTAATGAGAACTTTATTTACTAGGTAGCAAAGTTAAAATTTTTGACTATCACATGACATCCAATATAGGCACGCAATCGCGCGTCCGCCTCATGATACGATTCGTGCCGAGTTAACGCGCCCTTATCCTTGCACTTTGTAAGGATGGCTAATTTCCGTGGTGGATACTTTTCTTTTTTACCGCCCAAGGTGTATAATCTACTATTATTAATTTAAGTGTACCTTAAGAAATCTTTTAAGAACAATCTTGTTCAATTGTCTTTCTTTCTGTCTGATAGGGATCTGATCTGATAAAAAGCTGTATTTGGTGATAATCCAATGTTAGTCTAGTAAGTTCCATCTAAGTAAGTAAGTATGTCAAAATATAATTTTAATTTATTAGCGCGCTTATCTATGTAGGTATTTTATCGAAAGGCGGCGCAGGTTAAATGTTATAATAATATCTGCGCGATAGGATATACACTACAATACACTCTTATGAGTACTCAAGTCATGCTTTGACCTTTTTGTTCCTGTCATCGAACTCGATAGAACACACATTCAATTTACAATCAACATACCTATACTCTTAAAAATTATGTATAATATATGCATACTCAGTAATTTTGACCTACCTTAATTCTTATTAGCATTCAATGGAAGTAGAAGAAATGGAAGGTCAGAATAATAAACTTTATTTTTAAACAAAACAATAATAAATTATAATAAACTAAATCAAAAATCTCAAATAAACTAAATTAAAAATCTAAATGTGGCTTGGTGCCAAGAACACTAACTGCATTCTCGCGCTGAATAGCTACTGCAATCTACTACTGCGTTAACAAGCCGAGGGGATATTTCTTTATTATTATTATTTTTTACTTGGAGCCTTGGACCCCGTCTTCCACGGACTAAAAGTTTCGACGCCAAGCGAAAAAAAAAATATTCTCATTAGATAAAAACGAATAAATATAATAAAAACTATTTTTACCGACTTAAAGAAAGGAGGAGGTTATTTTATGTATGTTCATGGATTACGGGACCAATTAATTTTAAAATTATTTTTTGTTTAAAAGGGCATACTTGTCAAGTGGTGCTATAGAAAATGTATGAAATCCTTTGTGTAGTTTGGTTTGTATTAAAGTAATGGGAAACAATGGATTTTTTTATCACGTTTTATTTTTTGAATTTTGTCGTTTGAAAATTATAGATTATCGCATTTATAGTAGCGTTTCTAGAATCAACGATTGATAAATAATAATCACTTTTACTTGAATTATTATTACGGAAGTAGCATATCCCATAAATCGAGTTTTAGATAAAAGTGGCCGATAAATTTTATCAATAAACCTGCGTTGCATGATGTGACAAATTACATCAACGTACGTAATAAATATCACGCGAAATCTTCTTTCTCTTATCGAGAGTGTTAACATGCTTCAAACTTCTGATCTTTATTTTATTCAATTCATTCATCACTCGGTACACGTACTTGAAAAAAGCAGATTTCTAGCCAAGAAAGGACCTAAATTCAAAGTATACACCTCGGGCGAATTATTTAGGCTAATTTATGTGATCCAAGGCTGTTCTTTCACCGTCATCGGTATATCATCATCAGCATTTTCAGCCCTAATCAACCCACTGCTGGGCATAGGCCCCCCAACGTACATTTCCCTCGGTCCTGTGCCATTCTCACGCTTACCCGTCAACCTTACAATATCGTCTGACCAACGGGCCGATGGTTTCCCTACTGGTCTGTCTCGGCCACTTGGTTACTACTTTGGTCCTTCGGTTGTCTTCTCTTCTAGCCAAGTGTCTCACTTGGAGACAGAAAGAGACAAGACAGACCAAAGAGCAAAGCCCATTCCCACTTCAACTGCGTGATGCGTCTACCTATCATCGGTATATCCTACTAATATTATAAAAGTGAAAATTTGTAAGTATGGATGGATGTTTGTTACTCTTTCACATAAAAACTACTGAATGGATTTTAATGAAACTTTAAAAAAATATAGCCTATACATCAGAATAACACGTAGGCTACAATTTATAAAGATATTGTGTGATAATCCTGCGCAGACGAAGTCGCGGACAACAGTTAGTAATGTATGTATGTGTGACAGGTTCTCACGACAAAGCAATGTACTTGGAGCTGGCCCACGGCGGCCACCTCGGCTTCTACGAGGGCGGGCGGATATACGCCAACCCGGTGACGTGGCTGGACCGCGCGCTGGTGGGGCTCGCGGGCGGCCTGCTCATGGCGCACAACAAGTGCTCGCCCAAGGACGCCGCCGCCGCCACCGACGGCGCCTACGACGACGAGCCCGACCTCATCAAATCCTCGACTATCGTCTACAGGGACCCGCTAGAAAAGTCCGCCAAGGCTTACTAAACGTACGTGCTTATTCAATGTTACATTGTAAGGTTTAGGCATACTATGCCTCCTAGGTGCGATTGAATGACTGATGAATGTGTTCAAATGGTGAATCGTTATCTACCAAAGCCTATTTGAATGTTTAATTTAAAATTGTTACAAGTACTAATGTAATGTGTAAAAATTTTAAGTGTAGGTCTACCTACCCTTTTAATATTTTTAGACATTGCATTTAATGAAAGCGAATTAGGCAAATGCCTCGATAATGTTTTTGTTTATGTTACATAGATATTTTCAAATAATGTGATAATAATTGACAGATAATTTTATTTAAGTATGTATGTACTTACCATAGGCATTTTATTTATTGACAATATAACTTCACATTTGTTTTGATTTCACGAATATAAATATCGCTAATGATTTATTTGTGTAATATACTTAGAACCAAATGGCATGCGAGGGTGACCATTGATCTTTATTACACTTTTTAACTTCTTCAAAAAAGGAGGAGGTTATAATTTCGAATCACCATCTTATCAAGTATCTGGTATGTCATATAAGTCTGATTTCATCAGTTAACAAACCATTTATGTTCGCTAGAGACGGACTAAAGGCATCTGCTGTTTCTGTCGCGCGCAAGGATTTCTACTGTGACTGGTTGAATCATGCAAACGCGTTACTCAGCACGATGCCTAAGTGAAACATTTCGAATTTGGGTCAAAGCCCTATTCACATGTTATTTGGCTCCTAGTATATTTCTGGATGAAGTTAAATTCGGAAATGAGTTGAATTCGTAGACATTCGAAAGCATTCAGATGCTGAAACAAAGTATTTATTATTGATATTGAAATTAATTTAGTGTTTGTAAATTTGTAGAATTTTTATATGGATATGTATAATATTAGTCGGAAAGGGACAAACCGGAAGGGGTTAGTGTACTATAACTATTAATTAATTTTTACCGTCTTACTGTTCCTGAATTGGCAAAATAGTTTTTGCTTTAGTAAGCATTATATTATTTTATTGGATTTTTTTAAACTCTAGCCTTTCAGATTTGGTCCCAAAGATTTGGCAAAGTGTTGTTAATTCCCTTTCTTGGCTCGAATCTTCCGACTAGCGTTATATATAAAAGTTTTTTGATAATTGCTATAGGCACACAAAGTGCATTTATGTCGTATAGCGTTTCACGTAATTTGAAGCTTTGGAAAAAATAATGCATGCTGTGTTTGCCTGAGAGCATCAACTGCAGAAAAATATATTATGACCAATTCATTCCAATGCAGGGTCGAATCAATAATGGAGTATAGAGACATAAAGGAGGAACATCTCATATGGGGTAGCAGTTGCAGGGGTTCACCATAACAGTAAATTATAGTTCCAAATCCCTCCAGATTGGCGCTGGAGTCACAAGAGTATGTGTTCATTCGTGATCTTGTATTAACATTTTTAGTGAATGTATTGTATAGTGTTATTAACTGTTAATGTTCAATAGTATTCTTAAAGTAAATATTAAAACTCACGTATATTTGGGCGCTTCGTTTAAATTTTATTTTAGCGTAGCGCCAATCTTTGGTAATTATGGTCCTCCTATCAGTCAAAATGCGTGCGCGTCATATCATCAAGTACGAGGGGGGGTCAAAAAGTTCGCGGAACGGAGGGGAAGGGGGGTGAAATAAAATACTGTACTATTTTTCTTTTTCAATATATTCCCCCTTAAGTCGAATACATTTTTCAGATCTCTCTATTAACTTATTAATACCGTCGAAAAAAAATGATTTGTCTTTGTCCTCAAAATAGGCCGAAATCGCCGACTTGACTTCTTCATCATCGGAAAATTTCTTCCCCCGAAGCTCTTTTTTTAATTTGGGAAATAAAAAATAATCACAGGGGGCTAAGTCTGGACTATAGGGAGGATGGTTTAACATTTCGAAGCCACAGTGATGAAGGGCAGCCATCGCAACGCGGCTCTTGTGTACCGGTGCGTTGTCATGCAAAAGCAGCACACCCTTTGTCAACTTTCCCCGCCTTTTCTCCTTGATTGCTTCTTTTAATTGTCTTAGTAGATTAGCGTAGTATTCTCCCGTTATAGAAACACCCTTATCTTTATAATCTATTAATAAAATACCCTCTGTATCCCAAAAAACAGTTGCCATGATTTTTCCAGCCGATTGTGACACCCTGTATTTCTTAGGGGGGGGCTGACCCTTTTTATGCCACTGCATAGACTCTTGCTTCGACTCAGGCTCATAATGATGAACCCAAGTTTCATCTGCAGTAACAAGTCTTGCAAAAATTCCTTCCTTGTCGGCGCTACAGAGGTCTAAAAACTCCTTTGAATACTCGACGCGCAGCTGTTTCTGTGGTGGTGTGAGCATTCTTGGCACCCATCTTGCGCTGACTTTTGACATCCCAAGATTGTCGTGTAGAATATTTAAAATGGTTGTAGGTGATACTCCAACCATTTCTGCAAGTTGTTTCTTCTTCAAACGAGTATCCTCCAGTATAAGATTCTCCACTTTTTCAACGATGTTTGAGGTGGTGGCCTCAATCGGCCGTCCTGAGCGAGGGTCGTCTTCAAGAGACTCTCTGCCTTGCTTGAAAAGGCTATTCCACTTGTACACCATGGTTTTCCCAGGGCAAGAGTCCCCGTATACTGATAACATTTCTTCCAAAATTTTCTGAGGTGGTTTTCCTTGCTTAGTGAGGAACTTTATGACGGCACGAAACTCGATTTTTTCCATGTTCAAGTTTTTCTTCCGGATTCACTTGTTTGATCGACGACAGGTCAAAGGTTATTGACACAATCAGGTTCAAACTTGGCATATATACTCACAAAGAGTTGCTCATTAGTTACTACCTGCGGCAGGTCCCCCACCCCCCGCTATCCCCTCCATTCCGCGAACTTTTTGACCCCCCCTCGTACATTTATTTCACAACAATACTCGAATAATTTATAGGAATCGATTTCCTTTCGATAATTTAGTCACTCGTTTTGCGTGAAAGCGTATTCATACTAAATACTACATAAATCGTTTCGATTCTGCATCTCTTTGAATTGACGCTGTACTGTTAAAAAGACTCAATAAGATATGTTACTATGGCCTTAAATAGTAACTGTCATATTCATGAAAAATCTGCGCTTTTCTTGCAGTCATATAGTGTTTCCTTGTATTATGATATTGGTAGATTATGGAGCTTAGACTTTTGTCGAATTAGATATAGGACCATCAACATTTCTTTAATCTTTCGAGTAGTTATTAATTATATGTTTTCTTTTTATTATTATTTTAACAAATGTTTACCCGATCAGTGCACTATATACTGATTCAAGAAGAGCAGATTTTTTATTAATTTGACAGTAAATATATTTTTGCAGTTAGTGTTTGTTGGTTGGTTGAAGAGTAGTAGTATAGTATAACTAATTTAATGTATACGTAGCATTAGCTACACGTTACTACAATTGTAAAGGGAAAATATGATGCAAGGTTATAAAAAAGAAGACCCACTGCATACAGATAGGAATGTGCTTTAGTTTACGTACTAACTGGCGCTTGCTATATTTAATTACTTCCTAGTTTTTAGTAATAATACCCCAACGACATTTTATTTATATTTATCTTATTATACATCACATTAAAATTCCAGCGTTGAAATATGTTCCTAAAAATCTGAAGCTTAATTACCAGCACTTCAATAAACGACCATATTGCAAAGCATTAGGGCCGCGCTACATTGGATTGGCATGGCATGGCATGGCATCGGAAGCGACGTGTCATTACAAAACAAGCTAATATAACATTTATAACCCTTATGAGTAGTAATACACGGTGATTTTTATCGGTTTTGAAGCCGAAGGCCACTTCATAGGCATTGTTAGTAAGACCTAATTAGCTAGTCAAAATAAAAATTCAGAAACAAAAAATGTCGTCTAAAACTCGAAAGTAAAATTGTGAGATCAATTAGTAGTACCGCCGCCATACATCGCCCGCCGGCCGGCTGGGGTCATCGACATTACGCAGCTGTTTGGCCGGCGTATAACTACTTGGTCTCGATCGGAAATCATTAACGCAACTTTTTTATCTTATGACATACAACAATTTGGATTACGTATATCGATAGAGGAATTTATTTACTATGCGACATTTTTTTTTCCAAAACCAATGAAAGTCAGCGTGTATAAGATCAAACCGTCGCGCGCTCGCGGGCGTCTAGTCCGCGGCAGGTCGCCGGCGGGCTCGCCATGTTCAAGCGGTTATGCATCTTATATCACTAGTCATAAAGGTTATAATAGCTTGTTTTGAAATGACGCGTCGCTTCTGATGCCATCCCATGTCAATCCAGTGTAGCGCGGCCCTTAGAATGCAGATTGAATTGAACGACCTAATGACTTCTTTCGTGTATTCCTTTCTTGAAGTTTTTTCACGCTGTTCATGATTTTAGATTTTTTTAAACTTTTTTGTCCATTAACCGCTTGTATTGCACAATAATACAAGTAATGCAAGGCAGTGGCCTCAGCTCATTACGACTGCTGCTCTAAGGAACAATCTATGGTGGGTTTCCGCGTCGCAATCAAAAATGTGTTTGTGAGTAAACTAAATTAGTGGATCTGAAATAATGGCGCGCCACCGGTTGTTTTTTAATCTGTGTTATGCGTGGTCCAATGTTAAATTTATCCGTTTTTTTTTCAATGTGGCAACGCCCGAAAAGCTAGTTTAACTTTACGTTGCGGCCTAGTTTTCTTGTTCCTTTTTTGTATGCGCAACGTTCAAGTGCATTTGCTTCACAAGCATTTTGATCTTTCGTAGAACTTAGAAGCGAATAGCGATTACAGGCATGAATATGCAAAGTATCATTCAGTCTAAGAAATGTGTCGTGAAATGTTACATGTGATGTTGTTATAAGGCTGGCTGGTGTAAATTTTGCTAGGAAGGAGTTTGAAGCGATGGCCTAAGACAGCATATTGTGACACTATTGCCACCATCTTGATATAAATATTCAAAGAACGTAATCTTCAAGAGATTCGAAAGCTATACGAACATAACGCGACGCTACGAAGCCGAAATAGTCTTTAGCATCTTTCATAGTCAAACTGCAGACGATGATACAACGCAGCTTTGTGCGTATTGTTATCGTGTAGCTTTCGCGGTAAGACCTAAGTGATTTTGAATATAATTTGATTGTGTATGTAGCTGTTTATAATTTTAGCTATTCATGTGGCAATATTGTCAAAAAGTATTCTGCAACTTCGCCAAACGCCATTTATGGCTTATTGTCATTCGATTGCCAATCGAGCATTGTTCATCGCTGAGGTTTATCGCTTACCGTACATTTTTCTAGCACACCGAAAAACCAGTTTATACTCAAAAGACAATTTCTACTATTACCATGGGTTTTTTATTGCTGTCACAACGGTAAACAATAATTTATGCGTTATACTGGTTATTCTCTCCTCATCAAATCAAACTCATGGTAAGCGAACAGGTCTTGGATAGAGCTTGGCTCTTTGCACTGGAAAAGTGTACGACTTTAGTTTTTTAAAGTTAGAGTTTAGCTAAAACGTGGACGCCGTATTTATATGGATTTCGTTTGTGATTGAAGGAGTTTCAGTTCTTTTGTTGCACAAGTTTTAATTTATTTGGTTGTAGTTGTAGCTTTAATGCATTAAAGCTATCTGGATGATATTTTCATGTAAAAAATGTGAAAAACTGTGTGAAAACACTATAAGGATGCGGTTGTCTGGATTTACGAAAATTATTGCGACGAGACTAAATATTTTTTATTCGTTTTTCATATGTACATGATTCATATAAAAAATACTTAGTATCGTTTAATCCATTAATAAGCATGGCACTAATTGTTCTTTATATTTGTTATGAGGGTTTAGTTGTTTGTCTATTAAAAAAAAATACTTTACGGCCTACAAGGTGTCGTCAAAATACACGCTACGCCTAATACAAGTAAGCACTATGTAAACTCAATAGCGCTCAATTTAGGTTGTAGTAGATATCGTGTAATAGCTTTTAGACTATAGTTTCATTATCTTTTGATTTATTGCTTTATGGCTATGATAGTTTCTACTATTTAAGCTAGATTTAATACATATGCCTAATACCCTCATTTTATTTTAATAAGTCACAAAATTTCTGTATATACTTAGGTACCATTTTAGTCCATGCGACTTGTTTTTTGTTTTTGTTCGAATGGCATGGCTGGACCAAGCAGTTAAGCATGCATTTACTTAAATGTAGAATATACCAAAAAATTACACACCTTGTGAATTACAATGAAAATTTGTCATAATTTTTCCTTCTGTAGAATTAAAATATTTATTTTTGAAGAAGTTTTTTTTACCAGCATAGACTTGCTTGGTCTTTTTGTTTCGTATTTATTTTATGAACTGTTGAAACTGATCCTAAATATTACGCTACAGCATTGTTACACTGTTTGAGATTACCTACCTCGAAGTTTTAAAGTTGTTCGAATGATATTTATTTGATTGGGGACCATTTGTAAGTTTTAGTTTTTTTAAATAGTAGTAATAAAATTTCACGACAAATTGTTTCGTGAAATCGAGCACTCCCAATTTTTCTCTGCCGTGCGCAGGAAATAACTTGTATTCAATGTGTGGATAATTTTTTGTACTTAAATTTGTACCTATGTATTTTTATTTAAACCCTACTATTCATGCACTTCATATATTTTTGATTAAACTAATCTGCACAGTCTGGATTTGTAAAATCACGAATGTTAATGCTTCTTTTGAGCACATTGATTGATATAAACTTAATGCATTTCATTGTTGTGATATTTAATTTTCAGTATTCATTAGTAACATCTTGCAATATTAATTGATTATAATGCATCCTGAATGAATGATAAATTTTTAAACAAGTTGTGCATTTAAAGTCACAAATTAAAGTATCAAGAATTATGAGATTGATTGGGTACTTACTACTTACATCAAATGTGTGATCAATGTAATTTTTTTGAGGCATTTTAAAGGGCGTTAGTTAGGCGCGTTATTTCTACTGTAAAGATTACTAATGATTTGCAATGCCAATTTGTTTCAGTGTACAAAGTACAAGTCAATGACATGAGAATATAGCACAAGAATATTTATTTAATGCATTTCAAGAGCTTTCTTGGAAATTTATTGTGTTATGTGCAATTTTCCTGCCATTTTGAGTCAGTTATAACGTTTGTGATGATAGTATATGTATAACCAATAAATACTAAAGTGAAAATAAAACACATTTTTTTTTTCAATTATCCCATTCATGTTGAAATTATTCATTACAAAAAGATTGATAAATAAGTATAATCTAAGTCAATAATATAAAATTTTAAGAGACGGGTGAATTTACGCTGCTTATTTCTAACAAGTTACATCTAAGCTATCTTAAATATTTTGTAAATGGAATATTAAAATTAAATTGTTACAGTGAGCTGCATTGAAAACTTAAAAAGTAAAAAAAATATTGAGCAATAAATGCAAATGAATAAAAATAGCGTTGCGATTATTTACAGTCCATGTCAACCACGCTCGGAACCATAGAGGTAGGATTGGTGTAGTGCCTCGAAACCTGAACTGTAAATTCCGCATAACTGCGCTCCTGTAACCGTAACTCATTGGCTAAGGGATCTCGAAATGGGTAGGTAAATGTCTTAAGTGCGTGGAGTCCACGATATTGACATTCCGATACAATGATTGCGAATTGCGATCAGTTTTATACATACTCGATATAAACATATAAATAAAAAAATATGAACGTATTTCCAGCCATCTACTAATAGTTACAGTCTAAACCATGTTCGCATAATATCAACTATCATTTTGATCCTGAGCTAGGTGGACTGAATATCACCGAAAAATTGCCAAAAATAAAAATAATTTTAGAAATAATCATTGAGCAATAAACTAAACTAGATCATCAAGCACTGTGATAATATTAATTCCATAAAATTATTTCACATATAATTAAATCAAGAAATATAAATTATTTCAGTAAGTATAATAAATTCAGATCTTGTTTTTTAAAGCTTAAATTCCAAGTTTATGAAGAGGTCAAGAATACAAAGAATATATTATCAATATTCCAAATACAAATATCACATTTCCTTACTTATATGACTTACATATCTTTCTTTACACAATAATATCTTAGAGATCGTTCACACTGGCGTGTGTTATGTATTTTCCTCCAACGTCGCGGTCAGATGAAAGAAACGCAAACGCCAGTGAGAATGTTGCTCTTAGCTTAACACATCGATAGTTAAGTATTTAAGATACATACAGTAAAAATTTACAAATAGGTACTGAAATAAATATGGACTCAGATCTTCAATACTCTAAACAAAAGAGAGCAATATCAAATTAGAACTTAAAACATAGCATGGACACTAAATATGGCCACTGGGAGAGTAAATGCATGTTACTGGTAGGACTTTAAAAAATACACTTCATCAATCCCAAATTTAGAGAAATACTTACAAAATATATTGAGTATTTTTTCAAAGTAGGTAGGTATGTATCTTAATGTCATTAAGTATTTTATTAATTTATTGAAAACAAAAATACTTTTAAACCTCCTAACTATACTTATGGAAATGATATTTTACAGTCTTTATAATATACATCGGTTTTAAATCTGAGTATTTCAGAATAAATTAAAGCTTTTTTTTACAAAATAGGTATTGTATAAATAAATTACGTAAATGCAATTAAATCGTAACTCGCAGTATCATATAGTCAGCATATAGATGTAGGGTCGCCTTCCATAGTGCACGCTATATTATCTAATTTATGAGCTAAGTGCATTTTGTTCTCTAGTCCTAATATAATTTGTTCTCTATATTTACTGACATAGATGTACAACTCTTTTAAGGCAGACAGAGTATCAAACTCGTTTAATTGTTCCACCGAGAGTTGTTGCATCGAAGTACTTAGCTCTTGGTCTGTAACTTGAGGTAATTGAGACACTGACTGATAAAACTGTATCACCATATCTCTATACGTAGGTAGATCTTTCGCAAAAAGTAATTTGTTGGATGGAGAATCTTTACATAGTCTGTGTTCAGTGAGTGAACATGCATCCATGAATGTTTGGGCGATGACTGACAGTGACGAATCCACTGTAGCTGTTTTGTTAATATCAAATATAAAGTCTGGATTCTTTATAAGATTTACCCAAAACCTTAATGGTAAACTGTTGGACTTCCATGCGTGGACCACTTCAGGATTCAAAATTCCATGTGCCCTAGCAGCATCGTCAAAAAGGTCGAATAGCCACTTGACTGCCGGTGGCAATACTTCGTTTACCGTAAGTATTGTGCTGAAGAAGTCGTCAACGAATTTATGAACAGTGCCTTTCGTCGACAACAATCTCGTGAGGAAGATTTCAGGAATGGCTTTGTGGCTATGTTCAGAGGACTTATTGACAATATGCTGGTATTCAATAGGTTTAACCAAATGATAGTAATGGACGTTTTGGTCATTAATGTCACTGTTGTACACTCGTATGTGAGAATTTGTACAATATATTCCTGTGCAATTCTTGCAGGGTATTTTATATGGAGTGTTGAAACTATCATTTTGGCGAGATATTAGAGACATTACGGCTGATTCTTTTACACCATAATGTGCTAGAGTATTTAATTTACGCCAGCCATTTAGTGTTTTAGTGGTTAGATCCTCATCTTGCAGAGTTACGTGGCCACCTCTGCCATGTCGCCATTCAAGATCGACTTCATGGACGGACGGTCTCAAGGAGAATGGGGTATTTTTAAACAAGGCATCTAATATTTTTGACTTTACTTGTGATATACTATCGCAATCTAAAACTTTACATTGGACTTTATCATCAAAATCATCTTGTATAATATGAAGAGTTATAGTTTGATGATCAATTTGTTCTTTTAATAGCTTTTCTTCTGACAAAGAGTAACGTGCTTCGTGTGTTATAGCATCAACAACTCCTTTCTCGATTTGGTGTTTGATGGCTTTAAATAGCAGAAACAATGAAGAGCCTGCATAATCTTTGAGGTAGTAATACATACATAATGCCATCCAGTTGGTTAACATTTTCTCCACTACACTCTCAGTTCTCCTCAACATTAACTGCGGGTGTTTGTTGCAGACAGATTTATCAATGAGGCGCAGAAGCAGAGACTTCAAAATATCCGTCGCATATTCCATTTTGCCCATCAATATAACCATTAACAGGGAAGCAACATTTACTTTGTCTCTTATATTGAACGACTTCTGTGACTCCAATGTGTCTATAAATGACAGAAGGAAACATTTGTTATTTAGGAGCTGCTCAAATTGAATCATAGCTGCATCGTAATTGGTCCTGGGCGCGTTGATAAACTGTCGCTGAACATTCAATATTGGATGATCTGAGACGCCAGGGAAGAATACTTTCATAACGTAGTTTACGTGATCTAATGTCGGAATGCCAGAATGTTCCAAATCTGCTGCCAAATCAGACATATCAGTTTGCAGCTCTGCAAAAGCTAGCTTGCATTCAAGTCGTACATTGCTTTCCAAAGTATCCATTTGTATTTGAATCCTTTTGTATTCCCTTTCTGCTTTAGTACTTCTACGCCGATACATAACCAGAACTATCATAAATATAAGAACTAAAAAGAAAGTACCAGCAGCAATGCCAGCTATCGCTTCTGGTGGAAAATTGTAATTCCTCAGTAACTCATAGTGCAAGTATCCAATAGGAAATCGTAAATTCTTTCCAATTTTAACGACTACCAGAGGCAGATTTATATCGGTTATTTGCACGCCATTTTCATCTGTGTTAGCAGGCTGCATTTCAGGTGGTGTGCAAAGCAGTTGTTGCATAGTGAGACTGGTGACATTGCACGGTTGGACACCAATAGTTACAATAACATCAGATTCATCACTGGCTCTTATTAAATTTTCGCCTTCTATTACTAATGGATCACCTTTATACAATTTAATCCTATTTGGAAATTGATAAACATGAGGATCTTCAACAAACACCATATATGTTCTAGGAGGATTGAAATATTTTTCCAGATCATGCATGGTCTCAACATTGTCCATTACAAAGCCTACTTTCATAGCAATCTGTGGTGTACTTGTTTGTGATTTTGTTGCTTGAATTATTTCATTGTATTTGTCATTTATGGCTGGACTTGGACATTCCATCTGATTAAGGTTAAGCACTGTACAAGCTGTATAATTTACAGGGAGCAATTCATTATTGTAATACAATTTCATCAAGGGCTTTTGTATTGTATGTAGATTAGTGCCATGAACTGTAATCATTCTTCCACCAGATACAAAGCTTTTAAGTGGTTTTATTTCCATTATAGTTGGATCTGCTGTATAGTTAAATAGATCACCATACAAAGTGCGATTGGCATTATCAATTACTACTGTCACAGTATGGACCACTCTAGGAGAATTGGCCTTGGGAGTGATACATATTAACCTGTTATTAGATGATTGTGTTTTATTAACAGCACAAGGTAGCTCATCTAGGTAGGCTGATACAGCTGATCCAATATTCAAGTATTGTCCTCCAATTGCCAACTGAGTGCCACCAGACATTGGTCCCAGAGCAGGATAAACACCTTGAAGCTGAATATTTTTATAGCTAAACAGCACAGATGACTCAGTATATCCAGCATCATTCTCCACAATGACAGGGGCTACAACTGATCCATTAGAAGGCCCTGTCCGACATGTGATGCTTACGGAAACTTGAAAACCTACAATTTTACATAACACATCGCCAATACGAACTTTTCCAGTAACCTCTTCTACACGTAAACCAAGATTACTGCCTTCAATAGTGACTATTGTCCCGCCTTCTATAGGACCACTCAATGGTTTTATCATATCTATTCTGGGTTTTGGGCATTCTGTTACTGGATTCTCAAGACAAGATTCACTGTAAGAACAAGAGTTGCCACACCAAGTGCATTGATAAATAACGTTGCGGGTGATGCAAAGAGAACAGTCAGCATGCTCTCGATGAGAACCAAGTATTTCACATTTATATAAAGTGATTGTGATTGTATCTATATAGTGCTTATGATTCCAAACAACTTTAACACTGACATTGTACTCTCCCACATCTTCTTCATATGAATATGTTGTTTTGTCACATACAATATAGTGATTAGATTCAACTCTAGCAGGCAATATCATATTAGCAAGTTCAATACTCACAATGCACTGAAATCCAGTGTGTCCGGGCTGCAGATGAGGTAAGTTCTCCACCTCCAGTTCCAATTCCTTGGGGACATTATTTGGAAGTAAGATTGGTTTCTTATATTGTCTTATTCGAGGACAATGTCCAATACCATGATTGAGTAACTTAGTTGGATTGTTCTCTCCACTAATAATGGTCCTTTGACAAGCTGAGGTTTCATGTGTACACTTATTATCATAAATACACCAATTGCAAGCCCACTCACTCATTATGCATGAATGACAAGTTGTGTGTTTAGAACAATCATAGAAAGCAAAGTTCCTAGAAACAAAATCTTTATTGGTTTCTGATGAGTGAACTGAGAGAGGTACATACACATGATCTTGGTTTGCTGGGATTTTAGGTCTGTGTTTAATATCTGGAGTGGGACAGGCTAGCCCGTTAGATGTTACTGCTGCATCTATAGGGGGAGTATTTCCAAAAACACATTTATATTTCGCACCAAATGGTAACTCAGGAAGTGTTCTGATGATTAGCTGCACTGTCGTAAACTCATTCATGGATATTCTATCAGGTAATATCTGCTCAAAGTCAATACACTGCTGTCCTGTGTACTGGGAGAGCCACCTGGGAGCACTCTGTGTTCCTTTCTGACACATACTTTGGACAGTGCAGCGTTTCTCAAGAGAGCACCAGCCACAGTGAGGATCATTAAATTCTAGGCAGGAAGAGCAGTTGCCATGCTCTGCACATCTCTCAGTTGGTATTTGGACAATGGAATTTCTAGCTAATACATACAGGGTTTTGCGATATGGTGACAAAGTAGTATCAGGCAATATCCTTTGGCCAGGCAGCAGTTCCTCACTGGAGTACTCCAATGCTTCTTCAGCATCTATGAGAACTTTTTTCAATGTGCCATCATTGGTACCCAGGAAAGCAACTGTGTGAAGGCCAGTCACTGACATTGTTACAGAGGTTACATGTGTGTCATTCCAATGTATAACAGACATTGTTTTAATAGGGTACAAACCGCTTATCTTAAGACCTACCTCACAAAAGTTAAGTATATTACCAGTGGAGCCCACACTGGGGCATTTACCATCAGATATCATCCCTGATATGTAACCCATATTACGGGCTTTAGTGCTACCATTGAAACACATATGAACATTTTCATTGAACTTAATTTCTATCTCCTGTAGAGAAAACACACAGATAGCTGATTTGGCCATAGGTTCATTGGTGATACCTTTTGATGGGCTGAATGCTGCCACCAGAATGGAGTCTCCAGTCTTGATGCCCAGCTGCGTGGCCAAGTTCGCTCCAGCCTTGGCAATTTTAGCATCTTGAACAAGGTTGTAATTGACAAGTTCACTCTTACCATTTACAGTTTCTTCACGAACATGACACTCTAGTGTAACTTCTGTGTAACTATTGTAGTTGTCATCATTCACACAGGTACGAGCCAGGCGAGAAACATATCCAAGTTCTTCATTACCAGCCAAATGGGAATGCTTCTGAATTATCAAAAAATATGCATAGTCACTAGCATTAAATCCATAAACATATTGCACTAAAAAGTTGTCTCTGTACTTAACATCTATTTGGATTAAACTCTGCTTGGAGAATGTAAACTGAGCTAACTCTAGTGTCATGAGATCTCGACTGGATATGGCTGGTACATCGTGCCTGTATTCTCCAATATTTGTGAATGTTGTGCCCACATAGAGCACATTGGAGCGGTCCCAAGAATTGTACCTTTCAGGACCGATGAAGGCATATGTGGAGGCATCAGCATCGTTAGCCGCAACACTGACAGCGACGAACTCCGGTTCCGCTGATAGGTCGCCCAGCTTGTACTTGGAACAAGAGCCCTGGGCGACAGATCCACATGCTATGACTATCCTGGATTCTTGATCTATCACTAATATCTTATTTACATTGTCGATCGGTGTTCTTGTTATCTCTGGCGAGGTACAGCCGCTGGCATGACACATAGGATTATCGAGCTTTGGTCCCGTGCTTATTACATGAATAGGTTTCAAATCAGGACTCAGTTGATGGAGCCAATTCAAGGAGCCAGCGTAAACTTGCCCGCTAGCCCTGTCGATGGCCAGATGGTAGAAATAGTATGATCCATTCTGTTGATTGCTGGGATATTGTGATATAAACTCGTATCCGTATACTATTGTACATCGAAGCCACAATGTTATGACTAATAAAGTCGTGGAACCAGCCATTATCACATCTTAAGTAGTCTGCAAATAATTATTTTCACTTTCTCACAACCACTATACTGTTTTTATTTCAGTTTCAACCCATTTTTGGCTTACAAAAATAAATGTAAATTGTAAAAGCAAGCATCCATCGATGCCGACGAATGACATGCCAACCATAGATAAAAATGTTGCCATCATTTATTTGCATTGGAAGTTTCACAATAAAAAAATCGAAAAAATACATATTCTTGTTTTTTATTTACTTTTGTTATTTCGGAACCTACCAAAACCTAGCCTAATATTTTATTTTGAAATTAATTCAACATTATTTTACACCTACAATGATTAAAATATACAAGTAGGTTTACAATATTCTATTTTGTATCTGTTATCTTCCTCGAGTTTCCTCATTTTAGCCCCGTGTTTACCATCAAAAGTTTCAGTCGAGGAATATAATTTTGACCAATCAAAGTATAGACTGATATTTTGTACTAATGAACCCTTCGTTTTTATTGGTCAAACCAATCGAAATCTCATTTTTATTTCTTTCTCATCTTTCTTTTCCTTTCATTTCATTTCTGTCTGTTTTTGGTTTGGTGTGATTTGTTGTGATTCCGGAAAGTGTGAATTTGTAGAAATATCTTGTAAAAACTATACAAATGTCGTGTTTCGATCCATGTCATGCATAAACATTGTATGTCGTTAGTGAAAAAACATCGGCACAGCGCATTCTCATAAGGAGAAATCAACATGCCGATAGAAACTTCTCCGTAGAAATAGTAATAACTTATCCTCAATTTGATTCATGTGATCTTCGAGAATGATGGCTTCCATGTCTACCGGCGGTCCTGGGGACCCACACACTCAGATGAACACGTACCGCAGCTATGTCACCATGCTTGCAGACCCTGGAGCTAAGGACGAGATCAAGTTGAAAGCGGCACAGGAACTGAGTGAAAATTTTGAAGTAAGCACATAAAATTGTTGTAATGCTATCTTTTTATGTAGGTACATAATTTGCACAAAGTATGATAATGTATGGTATTTTTTTTTAATTTTTTGAATAGTCATACCTACCCTCAATAAAAGGCAAGCTATGCAAGTATGCACTTTATAAAAAGACCACAGCACCTATTATTGTATAGAAACACCTTGATTAGGTACTTACTTAAAACTATCATGATTTTTTCAAGGTAATATTGAGTTCGCCACAGTATCCTCAGTTCCTTGACCATTCTTTGAAGATATTTCTCAAAATATTGCAAGAGGGAGAACCCCATTTCATAGCCGAGTACAACATACAGCAAGTAAGGAAGCTGATCCTGGAAATGATCCATCGTTTGCCAATCAACGACACATTGAAACCACATGTGAAGAACATCTTGATTCTCATGTTGAAGCTGATGGAGATAGAAAATGAGGAGAATGTTCTTGTTTGCCTTAAGATCTTCATGGAACTCCATAAACAGAATCGGCCTGTATATAACACAGAAGTTGATGTGAGTTTTTTTGTTATTGCTGCATTGCTAGCTACAGTTTTCACTATAGAAATATTTATTTATAAAACCATATTTAAGGGTTAATATGCCAAACCAAAAAAATAAAAAATATGGCAAAAATCTCCATTTGAGCTGGGGTGAAAAAATACTATGCAAGCAGGAATGAAACACCATGCAAGCAAGATCCTGTTTACATGGTATTTTTGAATGATGCATAGGTTTTTATTCTTCGTTTCTGTTTATAATAAGTTATGTCTTAAGAATGTGTAATAATGATAACTTCTTGAGTCTTTCTGTCTTACACCCACCATCATGCCAAATGTGGCCTTTGGGTCTTAACTGTTCCTTTACCGCCAATATCAGAAACAATATTTAGTAAAACAAAGAACATAGCATTTATTAATGCCATGCGGATCTTGACCATTTAAGGCCCTTGGCTCTGTCTACCCTAGGTTTCCCTCTAGGTTTAAAGATAAAATAGGGTATCTGTATCTAAAGTTGACTGATAAATGTATTAAGTTAATATTCTTAATTTGGTGCAGTAAATAATGTTCTATTTTATAATATACTTGATGTAATTTTTAGATCCACAAGTTCTTGCATTGGGTCAAAGGTATTTACTCAGATTTGCCCAATCACCTGCCCAAAATATTTGAACCCAAGCCCACAATCAGAGTGAAGGATTTGTCCGAAGTGAACATTGAGCAGCTGCTGCAAGAAACATATACCACAACTCCTATTCACACTGAGAAGAAGTTGCTTGATGGTAGTGTTGTAACTGTAAGTATTTTGGCCTTTGTTCTTTTATTTATTGTATTGAAATATCAATTAAAAATGTTTTTTCTTGATTTTGTCCTATTAAAATCAATTTTTTGTTTCAGTATAATCTCATCCCTAGATCTGTGCTATCATTGAAAGTGATACAGGAACTGCCAATCATCGTGGTGTTCATGTACCAACTGTACAAACAAAATGTCCATCAAGAGGTCAGCAATTTCATCCCTCTCATCATGGAGACCATCACGTTACAGCCTGCTGCTACACACAGGTATATCAGAGTGGGTGATTTACTGTTATTTGTAGCGGTTGCTCACCCATTGTTAATATTGTTATGATAAGTCACTGTTGGATGGGTTTAGTTTAGCAGGATAATAAACTCTTATAAAACTGAGAACTGAAAACAACAAGGGGATGCCCTTGCCTAACTATGGGACCAAAACAGCCTAAAAAAAACTGATCAAGTTTACATGCTTAAGTATCGCTGCCTGCCTACTATCTATTCACATTAGGCTTTATTGATATATATATATATTTACAACATATTGGATCTTTCACTTAGTGTCACTGCTAATTGTGCATTAATTATTATAGATTTATATTATGTGAAATGTTCAGTCTATCTTTGTTACAAACTCTACCTGCGAAAGAACAGAATACGACGTGTGATGCCGTGTCTCTGTCCGACGTAGAGTGTGTGACAGAGATAGACTGAATACGTCGCGTGGTCAAGCAGCATATGTAAATGGAAAGAAAATCAAAGCTAGAAGTTGTCAACTTTCAGCTTATTTATTCAAATTTCTTGATGCCATTTTTTATATATTTTTTTATTTTAGGCAATCTGCATCTTTCAACAAGGAAGTGTTTGTGGATTTCATGGGTGCACAAATAAAGACATTAGCGTTCCTGGCGTACATCATACGGATATACCAAGAGACCATAGCCAACCATGCAAACTTGATGGTCAAAGGAATTATTGGACTTTTGACCTTATGTCCCCCGGAGGTGGCGCATCTAAGAAAGGAGCTGATCATTGCTACGCGTCATATTTTAGCTACCGATTTGAGAATAAGTAAGGCAACTTTGAGTTATTATTTATTATAACGTGAAATCCTTGGCAGAGGCCTATGTCCAGCAGTGGACTTCCTGTAGCTGATATGATGATGATAAGATAATGTAAAAAGGCGTTTTTTCTGAGCTTTTATTGAAACTTAAGCTTGTGTAGCTTGTAAACTTGTAAACATGTAAACATAAATGTAGACAATAGGTTACATATAAGTTAGAAATCTCAATCATTACATATTTGCACTTTTACAGGACACAGTACATGCAACCTATTAGCTTAAATTTTACGAGGCCATATATGCTGAAGTTATAGGGTAATACTCAGTTACACTCTACCTATCTTTTCGCATTAAACTTATCATATTTTACAGAATTTGTGCCATACATGGAGCGTCTTTTCGACGAGGATGTCTTGCTCGGTGGTGGCTGGACTGTTCACGAGAATTTCCGCCCATTAGCGTACTCTACGTTAGCGGATTTGGTACATCACGTGCGACAACACCTGCCGCTCTCGGACCTCGCCATAGCAGCACATCTTTTCTCCAAGAATGTACACGACGAATCACTGCCCACCAGGTAAAAGATTTTCTATTTTAATTAACTTGAAGTAGTCAGCAGTAAAAATATATCACCATATTTTATATTATGCGTTTACAATTTTAGAATTATAATTTTTGCTGCTAACTGTTCAGTCCATTTGAGTTTCAGTCCACTGGAATTTCTAGGTTTAATTTTTGTTGAAGAAAAATATTTAAAGTACTTATACAGAACACAAAACAATATAAAAGTACATTTTTGAAAAAGTACTTAAACATACAGGACACCTCAAAACAAGATATGAGACTTGATCCCTTTCTGTGGTACACAGTATAAGGTACAGATTCGTCAAACCCTTTTAAATCAACAGCATGGAACTCATGGAAGTGATATTAAGGGTTGGGCTACATTTGTCAACACGGAATAGCACTTTTTTGTGCTGCTATCCATCATATGCTAGAGCGAGAGAGAGCGACAGAAAAGGATAGCAGCATAGAAAAGTGCTCCGTGCTGTCAGGTGTAGCCCAACTCTAAGTAGCTTTATCAATCCACCTTCCAAAGGTTAATGATCTTCATGTATTCCAGCATCCAAACAATGTCCTGCAAGCTACTGCTTAACCTCGTGGACTGTATCCGCCAGCGCTCTGAGAGCGAAGGCGCGGCCGGCACGTCATCGGCTGCGCAGCCGCAGGGCCGACAGCTACTAATGCGTATTCTTGAAGTATTCGTGCTCAAATTTAAGACGATATCCAAACTGCAGCTGCCGGCTCTTATGGCTAAATGGTAAAATATTTATATTTCTTTTTAACATACTCTATGATAACAACACGCATTGTAATTTTTAAACAACAATTTGCTATCAGCATCTTTACATACTTGTTATCTTTCTTATCGAGTGTGTTTGTGACTAACACTAGTGTCAGAGTTTTTAAACCGCCTTAAAGGCCTCTGACATGGTTTTAGGTAACGACCAATGTCAAAGACAGTGACCGGGACCGACGGCTTAACGTGCCCTCCGAAGCACGGATCATCTTACTTATCAGACAATCAGGTGATCAGCCCGCAATGTCCTAACCAAACTAGGACAACAACATAAAGTCGTTGCCCCCGCCGGGAATCGAACCCGCGACCTCTGGGTATGAGCCGAACGATCTAACCACTACACCACGGAGGCAGTACAATACTTGTTATGCTTAACATAGATGGCAATATTTATTCAATTACTAACTGCGTCCCTATGTAGCCTATGTGTTATTCCAAGGTGTCAGCTTCCTGCATGCCAAATTTTATCAATATTGATCCAGCCGTTTGCGCGTGAAGAAGTAACAAACACACACACACAAACTTTTGCCTTTATAATAGTGTGATTAGGATATTTTATTATTATTATAAATATCCTACGATAGTAAAGAAAGAAGTATTTACCAGCAACATATTACCAATTTTAATGTATATTAATTAATTATTGTTGCAGCAAACAGACAACAGTTACACCCACGAATGGGACCAATGGAACAACGCCAAGCACTCCCACTACTCCTGCCCCGAGCACCTCAACTGCCCCTTCTGAGGTGAAAGTGGAAGAAGAGAAGCTCTCGCCAGACTTCCTAGACAGTGCCTCCAAAGCCGAGGAGAAGTCGAAGATAGGCTTCCCGGCTTCTCAGATGAGTAACCTCAATGTGGGAGACTATAGGACGTTGGTTAAGACGCTGGTGTGCGGTGTGAAGACAATCACCTGGGGCTGTGCGTCGTGTAAAGTAAGTTCTTGCCTATTTTTAGTTTTTATTTAACTTGATGTAATTTTGTTTTAACCGGCTTCCAAAAAAAGGAGGAGGAGTTCGTCGCATTTTTTTTTATGGTGGTTCATTGATTATTTGAAGACGCCTGAAACGATTTGCAAAATTCTTTTTTTGTTTGAAAGGGCTTCCAAGATGGTCCCATAGAAATGTTATTAAAATCGGTTGTGTAGTTATAAGATGAAGTCTGTTTTTAGTTGTGAAGAACGAATTTGATATACAATGTGGAAGGGACATACCCATGATAAATCGAACCACGGGCTATACTAGATCACTATAGTATGATGAAATTGATATAACATACAAAAACTAAAAAGAAATCGACATTTCCATATGTAAGTGTGCAGCCGCCCGGGCAATTTGTTTCTTGACTGTTATGTTATTATTATTACACTACAGTGATGTAGTCTTCCAAGTCCTCCCATGGATGTCGTAGGAGGCGACTTAGGAAATACAAGCTAAACAAAGCTTATAAACATCACTCTCCTCTAGCCCGTCTGGCTACTGGAGAGTGTAGGCCAAGTCCTCTGACTGCTCTGGCCAAGTATGGCTCTGGTAGTACAGAGAGGGTCGTGCTCCTGCAGTGGAGACAAAAAGACCTGATGATGATATAGTGATGTAGTATAGCTTGCTCTGGCCAAGTATGGCTCTGGTAGTACAGAGAGGGTCGTGTTCCTACCTCCTGATGAAAAAGTGATGTAGTATAGCCTGTGGTTTCCCGCAGACGACGAACGCGGAGGGCGCGACGACGACGACGCAGAAGCAGTTCAGCGCGCGCGAGACGCTGGTGTTCATCCGGCTGGTGCGCTGGGGGCTGCAGTCGCTGGACATCTACACGCTGGCGGCGCCGCGCGCGCCCGCCGCGCCGCCCGCGCAGCCGCACGTGCGCTCCAAGGAGGAGAAGGAGGTGCTCGAGCACTTCAGCGGAGTGGTTCGTATATTTGCGCCTATTTCTTTTTTCATCTCTTTTGTTTGCCTTCGTGTGGAACAAATTACCGTCCTCATTCGCATGTGTTCTTAATATAATCAAATTGGCCACGATTCTTTTTTACTTTTTTGTTTGCCTTCGTGTCGTACAAATTACCGTCATCATTCGCCAGTAAGGCGCTCTTGTTCTACATAATAATCAAATTGATCACGATATAGCGTGTTTCGCAGCCCGAAATACGCTTTCCAGCTTTTCTTGCTTCTCGAAATATAATATAACAATGGCATCGATCAAATAGTTATTATTTAATATTTGATTGATGGTAACTCTAATAAAACAGTTTAACCTTCTACTATCCGCGTGGGTATAAAGAGTTTGTATATGAAACATAAATAGAAAGATTTGCCGCATGTCTTTGTGTTCATTTGTTTCTTCAACTTCCTCTAAATAGGAAAACAAATTTTACACAATTTATCAAATAAAGTAGGAATAAGATAAAAATGAATTTAAAATATATGTGCATTATTTCAGTATAACAAATAAGGATTTGATCGTTTTTACTACTCTCAGATGTATATTTTTGTCTTGCAGTTCTCCATGATGAATTCGCAAACCTTCCAAGAGATTTTCACTGCGACGATTTCCCACATGGTGGAAAGAATTAACAAAAACATGACGCTTCAAATAATAGCCAACACATTTCTATCGAATCCAGCAACTTCACCAATATTTGCCACAGTCCTTGTTGAATACCTTCTCAAGAGAATGGAGGAAATGGGCACAAACATAGAGCGGTCTAACTTGTACCTCCGACTGTTTAAGCTGGTGTTCGGGTCAGTCAGCTTGTTCCCCACTGAAAATGAGCAAATGTTACGTCCGCATTTACACAGCATCGTCAATAAAGCGATGGACTACGCCATGACGGCCAAGGAACCTTACAACTATTTCCTTCTTTTACGAGCTCTGTTCCGTTCCATAGGCGGTGGCAGCCACGATCTGCTTTACCAAGAGTTCCTACCGTTGCTACCTAACTTACTAGAGGGATTGAACCGTCTTCAAAGCGGCCTCCACAAACAGCACATGAAGGACCTGTTCGTCGAATTGTGTTTGACCGTCCCCGTAAGGCTGAGCAGCCTATTGCCTTATTTACCCATGTTGATGGATCCTCTGGTCTCAGCATTAAACGGTTCACACACCTTAATTTCGCAAGGCTTACGCACGCTCGAGCTCTGCGTGGATAACCTGCAACCTGATTTCTTGTATGAACATATTCAACCTGTACGGGCGGACCTTATGCAGGCGCTCTGGAGAACTCTGCACAACAATGAGGTCGCTAGGATAGCATTCAGAGTTCTGGGCAAGTTCGGCGGCGGCAACCGCAAAATGATGATTGAACCACAACGACTCGAGTATCGCGAAACAGATGCGCCGCCGCCGGCCGTGCAGGCCTACTTCCAGGACCAACCCAAACCCATCGACTTCGAAGTAGATAAAGTTATAGAAACAGCATTCTCTGCACTAAAGTCGAGCACTACCGACCCCTTCTACCGCCGCCAATGCTGGGAAGTGCTGCGCTGCTACTTGGCAGCATCTCTGAACCTCGACGACGATAAACAGACGCTGCAGAAGCTGTTCAATCACCCGAGCTTCCTCGAAGGAAAGATACAAACCCAGAACGGACCTTACTACAAATGCTCGAATACAATCGTGAGAAACACGCAGCGGACCGCTTTGACAGGAATGTTTGTCGCGGCTGCGATTAAAGATTTACGCAATGATGTTCTTCATACTATGGTTACGCTGGTACGGCACTACACAATGGTGGCGATAGCCCAAGAAGCCGGGCCTTTCGCTGGCACCGGTGGGCATAAAGACGGTCTTGACGCTTTAGTCCTCGTCGACGCAATTGCTGTCGTGATGGGACACGAGGAGAAGGAGCTCTCGAAACCTGGTCATCTGGCGCTAGTGTTGATGATCGAAACTGCGACGACCGTGCTGGGAAGCAAAGAGAGGGCTTGCCGCTTGCCCCTAATGGAGTATTTAGCGGAGCGTATGTCGGCGCTGTGCTACGAGCGAGCGTGGTACGCCAAGCTTGGGGGGTGCATGAGCGTGAAGTTCATGTTCGAAAAGATGACACCCGAGTGGGTGTACAAGCACGTATTCACGTTCCTAAAGGCACTGCTGTTCGTGATGATGGATTTGACGGGAGAAGTTTCATCTGGGGCTATAGATATGGCGATCGTGAATTTGGAGCGTTTGGTGCGAGTGTGCGTGACGGGCCCTGGGGGACAGCCGGTGGAGGTGGAGGGGGAGGTGGCGGCCGCGAAGGCCCGCGCGCTGCACGACGTGCTGCAGGAGTTCGTGCTGCAAGTCACCAGCCCACATCTACTTGTGCGACAACAGGTATGCATTTTAATTTCTTGCAATATATTGAACAAGGGAGAGTAGTTGACCTTCTAATTTTGTGGTTATTTCAAGACGCGTATTTGTGATAATTAGCTTGTCAACTAAGAAATATGAAAGTGTTAAAAGTGCCTTTAATCGAAAATATAGACAATTTTAAGAAAGTAATTTCATTATAAAAATTCTACGTTTCATCAGGATTTTTTTATATAATTTTAAACAAAACACCGGAAGTGACGACACACTGCAATCGAAGTTTAAATTTAGCGCTAATAAAACAATGACATCTGTCAACTGTCAATGTCTACTGTTTAAATTACCGTCTGTATGTTGGTTATTGTCAAATTGTTGTGTTGGTAGATGACAGTGACAGTGACATATAATACAGGGGTGCCATTTTTGAAACGTGGAGTCACTAAACGAACGGTTTTTGTATGGAAAAAAACAGTAATTTAGGTGACATCGCGTTTCAAAAATGGCACTTCAGTACAGTACTGAAAGTGGAAATTGCCAACTTTACTCAAAAAATCTTCATCGTGACATCACTTCCTCAAATAAGCTTGACCTTGCTTGAAAATAAAGGTCAATGGGTTTTTTGCAAATATCTAAATAGGTAAGACCTTATTTTAAAATCTGATTTGAGAAATCTTCTCCTAGAGGCTATTCCTCGAAAAGGATTGCGAATCAGATCTTTTTGAAAATTACTTGACAAGCCAATTCGGTCAACCTGATTTATAAACAGATAAAATAAACAATAAATAGAAAAAAGTACAGCCAAATTTACAAACATACTTATACATACATACATACTATCACGTCTTTATCCCTAATGGGGCAGACAGAGCATTTTGGGTCTTGCGGTTCTATGCGGAAGCCCAGGGCCGCAAGACCCAAAAGCCACTTTTAGCGTCATGGTGGGCGAGAAGATGGAAAAGCAATCAATACAGTGATGGGTTGCTAGCCGCATCGCCTGTTAACATGATTTGCATTTTTGCCCATTCCCTCGATCGGCTTTTACGATCTGCGTGGGAAGAGAAGCAGCTGGTACATTCTAAGTTTTTTTATTTCTCCCAGACCAGCATTGGAGCACTATATAGCATAGGATTATACACTAATTAATAATGTAAAAGTGTGGATGTAAATGTCAATATTGCTCTTCCTTACCGGAAAAAGCTGTATCATTACAAAAATTAGTTAATCAGCGATAACAGACATGTATGTTTATAGGCAATGAAATCTTTGGAACTGATAGCCGAACTACAGAACAAGACAGTGACGGATGTGATGGACCCGCACAGAGAGGTGCTCGCCGACATCATCCCTCCCAAGAAACATTTGCTACGTCATCAACCCGCCAACGCTCAAATGGGGCTCATGGACGGCACTACGTTCTGTACCACATTGAGACCTAGGCTGTTTACCATTGGTGAATATGAATAACTTTTTATGATACGATGAAATAGTCCAATCACATGACTTCTTTGTCAATTAGAATAATATACCTTATTGATTATAGCATATAGCAAGCGAAAGTCAGAATGTTAATCGCAGATTGATATTTATCTCTGGCACTCACATTTTGATATATATAGTTTAAATTATTATATTTAGCATATGAAAATTGTGGACCTATGTTTAAGTGATAGATCGGTCCGCTTAAAATTTCTTTTCCAAGAACTGACTTATTATACTTCTTACTTCCCTACAAAATTATGCGCAGTTTTGCGTGAGGAGCCGGCTTCAGTTTTCGAAACAGCCCAGCTCCTGCAGGAATGTTAGAACGCCTGTTGGCGCCCTGCACGCTTCCACCATTGTTCACGGTTGTTCTAGAAATCTTCTCTGACGAAGAACTGACTTCTCCTACTTATGTTTCTGGGTATATTTCAGATCTGAGTATTACGGAGCACAAAATATTCTTCCGCGAACTGCTATCTCTCTGTGAGGCCGAGGACGCCATGTTGGGAAAGTTCCCTTGCTACAAAGGCGTCAATCTAGTGCCGCTACGAGCGTCCGCCTTAAAGGCCCTAGCGGCCTGCCACTACATTCAAGACAAACATTGCAGGGAGAAGATATTCCAAGTGTTGTATAAGTCGCTTGAGAAAAATGACCAGGAGTTGCAACAGGTATGAACTTTGCTTTATAAACAGTTTTCTTTATTCAATTTCTATTTATATTATCTTTTTATTGGTTTTTGCAAATGAATCTGGATTTTAATAGTATATATCTGAACTAGAATAACCATACTAACTAGGGTTAAGTGTCTTTTGCTACAAAACACCGACCTGGTGAAGACCAAATGGTTCTTACTTAGCAAAAGCGTGGTTAAGGCCTTTTCACTCAGGCTCATTTGCTACTATTTCTGTCCGTATTCCTGAAATTTCGAATAACATTTATTTGTATTGAATAATTTCGAATATTCATGACATGAAATTATTACTATTTCAGGCTGGTTTTGAATGCATGCAAAAGTTCCTATCTGGCTTCCAAATTGACATGGAGATGGTACATCCGGTTATGAGACCATTGCTGTTGACCCTTGGCGATCATCGCAACCTTAGCGTCAACGGCGCCAAGCGACTTTCGTACTTAACGCAACTGTTTCCGTCCACGTTCAGTGAAAAGTTGTGTGAACAGTTGCTGCAGCTCTTGAAAAAGTTATTGGATTATTCGATTCAGACTGATAGAGGTATGTAAATTTTATGTTAAAACAATTTCTTTTACTTACTACCTATGTTAATGTCCGTAGAGTATATTCCATTTCTTCCGATCTTTCGCCAAATACTTGACTTAGAGAAAGTAGTAAGCAAAGGCAGAATGTCATGTGGTGTAGGGACTTTGCCTTTTCTTTTACTTTATCCATGAATATTCTTGGCGTTCCTTTTCCTCTCCTTACTCGACCTTTCCTTCCACCATGTTTTTGATGAAGTGGTCATTTCACTTTTGGCAAATGTGCGTAGAAAAGCTGTTTACAGTTTAAAGTAATATCGTATTATTACTTTAAACTGTAAACAGTAGTTCATAAAATAGTTGGCGGTTATCTAGACAAATTTTAAATGATATCACTGTTTCCTTTCAAATAATTCATTTCAAATGAGAAAGAAGAATATGCAATCAGTTAATTGTTAGTGAGTCCTTTTTATAATGTCACGTTCTGTCTACAGGTGGAAACTTCCTCCAAAGTGTATCGAAGAACATGGAAAACGAGCAAAAGATAATAATCCTCATCGGCATATTCCACCAAATCCCAGCCGCGTCCCCTCGTTTCATCGACGTGTTGTGCCGGCTCATATTCCACACGGAGAAGTCGCTCATGATCGAAGCTGGCTCGCCGTTCAGAGAGCCGCTCGTCAAGTTCTTGTTGAGGTAAGTATTGCATCAACAATATATTGTGTACTACACAAAGGTAGGTGACGTTAGAACTGCTAGTGGTTTCCGGCAGAGTAGAATAGGATCACTCGAAGTATTCCCGTGGATGTCGTAGAAGTCGACTTAGGAAATACAAGCTTAACAAAGCTTATGGAGCTTGTGGAGAGGTCTCATGATGTTTATCATGAGACCTCTCCAACCCGTCTGGCTAGCGTGGAGAGTGTAGGCCATATCCTTTGGCTGCTCTGACCAATGGCTCTAGTAGTACATAGAGAGTCGTGCTCCTGCAGTGGAGACAAAAAAGGCCTAATGATGATGATGTGTATTATCCAACAGGTATCCAAAGGAAACCCTAGACTTGATACTAAGTGACAACAACATCAAAGACCAGCAATGGAGCCGCTTCCTCGTGTTCCTGATCAAGCACGCCGACGCGGGCGCCGCCTACCGGGAGGCTCTGCAAACGGCCAAAAAGCCGCGGCTCATGCAACTGTTAGCTGCCAACTCAAACACTGCAGTGGCAGCTTTGCCGGCTGTTGATAAAGCGGAGATGCAGTTCCAAGCTATTAGAGTGATTTCCTTATTGATAAAGTATGATGACCAGTGGCTGTCCACGCAGCACGATCTGATTGAACTGCTGAAGAGGATTTGGTGCAGTGATCAGTATCATGTATGTATTTTGACCTGTTTTTATAACACAATTACTTATTATATTAGTGAGATATTCTTTCACGACTTCATTTATTTGTTTCTAATTTAATATGTGATATAAATCATTTCGTGGCCGTCATTACATCCCCGCCTAAAAGTGATGGGAAGTTGAGTATATTACTTATTTGAAAAAAAAAACCTGACACGGAGTTACTTCTGATTTATCACACGTTAAGCCTGTTATTATTATTATTAATGACCAGCTAAATCTGAGGTCATACTTTGACCAAAAGTGATCTGATCTCATCTCTAAAAATGTGAAAATCTGATGACATTATATTGAAAATTTTAATGGAATCTTTCCTTTCAGGAGATACACAAGAAAGTAGAGAATGTGGACTGTACTCACTGGAAAGAGCCTAAGCTGATTGTGAAGATATTGTTGCACTATTTTTGCCATCATCCATCTAACATTGATCTGTTGTTCCAATTGCTGCGAGCCTTGTGCGACCGGTTCATACCGGACTTCCAGGTAAATACTTTGCAGAATAATTAACAAACATTGTTTAGATTAGACCTGGATTGCTTATTAGGAGGATCACAGGTACATAGCATGATAGTTGAAGATGGGGAGGCTTAAGGTACGTCAGGTTGGCGTAACTTTTTATCTTTAAAAGCTTATTTTATACGGCTTTACGTGCCCTATGTAACGTAGCACTGACAAGTCCCCGATAGAGTGTCACAAGCATATGTGCATATGTTCAGACCGCACATAGTCATTATTACGTTGTTACGCTTTTTCGCCACGAGTCTATGGGGACCCGGTCCTTTGAGGCGTTGATAGGGCCTAAGCCATCATCATGATCTGCCAAACTATTGCCAGGGAAGGATGTACTTGGTTTGGGCTGTGTGGATGGGATGTTAGTGGACCGGATTACTGGGTTATGGAGTGAGATACAGACATCTACCCAAAAATCTCTCACAACAGTTTTACCCTGGTAGATGGTGACTTGCTGCTCGTTGACTAGACAGCCTGTGGGCGCCTTAACTACCCACTAATATACAGTACTATTAATAAGTACTTACTTATCTCTTTGTTTCAGTTCCTCCGAGACTTCCTCGAACATACCGTGGCGCAAAACTACACAGTGGAGTGGAAACGCTCGGCGTTCTTCCGCTTCGTGGACCATTTCTCCAGCGACGCCATGTCGCAGGATCTCAAGGCCAAAGTTCTGCAGATGATACTTATCCCGTGCTTCGCGGCCAGCTTTGAGAAGGGCCAGAAGATTGTTGGTGGACCGCCGGCGCCGTATCAGGACAACCCAGAGAATGTGGTCTCGGTGTTCATCAATAATGTAAGTAATTCAGTTAAAACTCTTTGAGAGCTAAAAGATTTTTAACCTGTTTTATCTGAGTTCTGGACGAATGTTTTCCCATCTTTTTTTATTTATTCTTATTCAGCACGATTTGCTATAAATTCCACTCAGAACCGCCGATCGTAAGACCAACTTTCTCTAGGCTTACGTTTATCAGCAGGTTATTAAATAAGTTTATCGACCAGTGCATCCCGCCTAAAATGCATTTACTATTGTATCTGGCATTGAGCGCAAACGAGGAATTAAAGACAAATATGAAGTCAGCGGCAACAGACATGTTTGGTGGATCTGTTACTTACATTCATACATACATACAAACTATCACGTCTTTATCGCTAATTGGATAGACAGATCATTTCGGGTATTACGGCTCTAAGCAGATAGAGCCTAAGGCTGCACACATTGAAACTGGATATGATCAATGACAAGTAACATTATTTTGTGACGTTTTGTTCTCGTATGAGTACAAAATTATTTATTCTTGACCCTGGATACTACCGAATTGGGTATTTTCCTTAGCCAAGAATAAATTATTTTGTACTGATAACAAAATAAAGCGTCGCAAAATAATGTCACTTGTATTTGAAAATATTTATTTTAACGTGATTTTAAATTTATTATTCACTCTGACTCCAAAAAACTGTGACGTCATCTGCCTGTATTTCATACAAAATCCCATAGAAACTGTTTGTTTTGACATTTAGAAAAAAGTATCTGATTTGACTTGTTGGAAAATAGCGTATTGTAAATGTTTGTCGCAGGTAATCGACCCAGAGAACCCGTTCGCGTGTTCGGACGCGGTCCGCATCTCGCTGCTGCAGTTCGCGTGCCTGCTGCTGGAGCAGGCGTCCGCGCACATCCACGACGCCAACAACAAGAAGCAGGGCAACAAGCTGCGCCGGCTCATGACGTTCGCCTGGCCGTGTCTGCTCGGGAAGAACTACGTTGATCCTGCTACAAGGTCAGTTTCAAATACCAACATTTTTCTTTTATTTTGCAGTTAATAGTACAAAACGAATCCATCAGGGAGGTCCACTATAGTAAGGAAGTTTCCTGGGTCAAACAGAAATTATTTGGTACTGTTAATAGAATAAAATGTGAACAATAATGTCACTGATCATATCTATTTTCAATGTGATTTTAGATTTATTATTGGGGAAAAACTGATATGACATCAAGAACATATGACGTTATTAATCTTTATTTCATACAAATCCTATTGAAAATATTGGTGAGTTGAGTTGTTGGAAACTTCCTTGTTGCTGGCACGATGGGCATGCCCTTACAAATCCACAGCAATGTCTAAAATCAGCTAATAGGAGTCTTGACCGCAACCTTTTTTTGGTTAGCTGGATCTGCGCCTGTGTACACCTTGATTTATCATACGTGCTATAGAGAGTTAGCAAATTTTCGGCTCGTCTATCTTGCATGACTGGCTTTGGCTTGTGTAGACTGATACGTCGTTATCAAGTTTTTTTTATCCTCCAAGATTTCACAATTCAGTATTGCTTTCTCAGGTATCATGGTCACCTACTACTGAGTCACATCATAGCGAAATTCGCTATCCACAAGCGGATTGTCCTCCAAGGTAAATTATTCATAATTAACTTAAAATAATTATTTTTAGTTTAAAATGTTCAACACTTTGTTTTGCAAAATTGTAGTCAGTATTATTGTGAGAATTTGCAAAATCCGGGTCCGCTTTTCCGATTTTTCTTCTTGAAATATGGTCACCTAGGAGTGCCAAAGACCTTGCGAAGGGAATAAGAAATAACCGAAACAGTTAAAATTATTTAGGTATATTTTTACGAAACGGTATATTTTCAACCCTCTTTGGGTATTTGTGCGAAAAGATTTACAACCGGCCGCCGCCCGACCTTAACCATCCTTGGTAATGCAGTTGAAGCGAAATATTTGTGCTTAGTCCTTCAGGCATCTCCTACGACATTCACAGAAAGAGTTGTAGTGGTCCTATTCTAGGCCGGAAACCACATGACTCAGGGGCAAATCATGTTTTCACTTAAATAGGTTTAGCAAACAGTTGTTAATTTTTATGAATATGATAATATATCATTACATTATAGCTATCGTG
Organism: Acrobasis consociella; assembly: GCA_963555685.1. Lineage (NCBI taxonomy): Eukaryota > Metazoa > Arthropoda > Insecta > Lepidoptera > Pyralidae > Acrobasis > Acrobasis consociella. Next base: position 7,550,424 of record OY743106.1, read on the forward strand.
TGTGAAGCCCTATCGAAAAACATGTAAATCCTCAATCGAATATTCGCTTCTCAGTGTTCCACAGCCTGCTAAAAGCCCACGCAGTGGAAGCTCGGCAAGTGGTGCGGCAAGCGCTGGAGATTCTCACGCCGGCCATGCCCCAGCGCATGGAGGACGGCAACACCATGCTCACGCACTGGACCAAGAAGATCATAGTCGAAGACGGCCACTCAGTGCAGCAGCTCTTCCATATACTGCAGCTCGTCGTAAGACATTACAAGGTCTGTTTTGTGTGAACTTAATTCGTTTTTGTAGCCATACTTAAAGCAGTGGGAGGTGAGTACCTGACAAATTGGTCTTTATTTTGTTAATAGGGATGTGGAATTGGTTAAAAGTTAATTTTAATATAGTGTAACTTTACATTGATCGTATCTATTTTCAACAAGATTTTAGATTGATTGATGCAGAAAAACTGTCCGCACTGCGATATTTCACCGCGCGGATTTTATCCTCGCGAATTACATTCCGTGTTCGAAATTCATCTAGTACGTAGTATTTTTATCAGTTCAATGCAGTTTCCTGCTGAGTCATACTGTACGTATGCATTCAAATAGATTACTCAATTTTCAACTAGTTGTCCTTATCTGATTTAGCTGAATGTTGCATGCTTGTGTTAGACGGATGACAATTCAATGAGCGGTTCTGACGATGGAGCCGGAAGATACTCAAATAAAACATCATAACCCCGTAGGACTGGTTTGATATGCCTTGACGAGCACTTTATGGTAGACGCGTAGGATCTGATCACGGAGACGAAAGATAGCCGATGAAACTCATAAATAAAACGACGCAACTCCATCGAGATTGGGCTTATTTTATTTGTCTTATTAAGAACTTGGAGGAGCTCGGTGGCCCTCGGTGGCGCAGGAGTGCGCATTACTAGCGCTTTCGTCAGTAAAGTGACACCGGGAATCACCGGGTGAACACAAGTGGCATAAAAAATTTCGCGAGCTCCTCCGTGCTTCGGAAGGCACGTATAAGCCGTTTGTCACGGCTGTCATCATTGTATGGCAGCCTTTAAGCTATGTTAGATGCCTTTAGGCAGCCTGAAAATCTGACACTAGTGATAGCCACTTATAACACATATGAAAAACAAACAATAAGAACTTTGGCCTCAGTATAAAAGCTTGCACAAAAAGTGTAATATTTTTTCTAAAAACATTTGTTGTAGGTATACTACCCTGTCCGCCACGCCCTCGTGGGCCACATGGTGGCTGCCATGCACCGGCTCGGGTTCTCGGTGACCGCGTCGCTGGAGCACCGCCGCCTCGCAGTGGACCTGGCCGAGGTGGCTCTCAAGTGGGAGCTGCAGAGGATACGGGACCACACGCAGCAGGACACCGTGGTGAGTTCAACTAATTAGTTAATTGTTACGGACACGTTAAACAGGTTGAGCTAGCCCCGAAAGAGGGTTTTAAATATATGGATTATGGAATACTGTCTTAATAGTATCGTTGAGGATACTATATTTTATGGTAAATACCTACATACGTGTTTCGGAAGGCAAAACTGTGGGTCCCAAACGCCATCTGGTTTACCCTTTGGGTTGCGAAGGTCCGACGGCAGTTGCTCTGTATAAAAACCAATAACCTTGTCAAATCACCTAGGTTAGGTAGCGGACCCCGGGCTCTGAAGCGTTACCGTTGAGGATGCAATTTATGATCAGATGATACATATTATCCTTGCCCACGTCAAGCTATGACCGGTTTATAGTCGCCAATAGTGTTATACATGTGATTACGTGTCACTCGAAAATTAAAAAGAAATAAATACTTAAGAAGAGGCCGAAGTATTTGCATTATAAATAAAAACAAGTGACCATAACATTGTTTTAATTTTTTTGCCTTTAGGTTGCGACTTCCCCAAGCGGAGCCACCAAGCGCATATCCGAAGACAGCGCCAGCAGCGCGAGCGGCGAGCGCAAGGCGCTGAACACCGGCTGGGCCAGCCCGCAGGCCGCCGCGGGCGCGCGGCTGGAGCCCGACGCGGCCAAGCCGCTCGACCGGCAGCACGTCGACGTCGTCGTCAACCTGCTGCTGAGGCTCGCCTGCCAGGTACAGGTACTCTTCTTACCAGTTTTGTTTTTTTTTTATTTTTTTCCGTTTGGCCAGTTATAAGCTATTTGTTAATTTTGCTATTTATTGCACGCCTCATAAACGGAGCAAATGAGGTTGCATCACTCTCAACATTGACATGTCAAGCATTTTTTATAAACTTTATTTACCAATAATAAATGGTACACAAAGCATTTGCATTTGCCGGTTAACTGGAAGAGATCCCTATACGGGATAAGTACGCAGTTGTATGTTTACTTTTCTGATTTGTATCTGTGTTCTTTCTTATCCCTTTAACTGTCGGACGCCCGGAGCGGGCGTCTGATGTATTGTTATTCTATTGTGTCTGCTATGTCGACATTTGAAGGGTTATGTACAATAAAGCTTTATAAACAAACAAGCATTCTCTACCAGTCAACATTCGAGATAACTAGAAGCGTAGTAGGCGTAAAAGTAAAGTGCTCAAACAGTAATTTAAATAACGTAAAAGAATAAGGTGTTATGCGGTGAGTCACCCGAAAGATGTTAATGAGTACATTCAACGTTGCCCAGGTGTTCCGCAGGGGTCGGTCGTGAGCCTTCTGTAAACCATGTTTTACAATTTACCCTAACTTTCGACGAAGTTTTTTTTCTGTAAAGTGTATTTTATTTAATTTGTCCCTTTTTTGCCAGTCGTGTGTGCTGCTAATTTCTGTGCTGATTTTTTCCATGCTTACGGCGTATAATATACTATTGTTGTGAACAGATAAGCAATAAAGTGTATATGCAGGTGAACGAAGGCAGCGTATCGGGTGCGGGCGGGTCGCCGGGCGAGCAGCTGTCCAAGCGCTGCGTGCTGCTGCTGCGCGCCGCGCTCAAGCCGGACGTGTGGCCGCACCACTGCGAGCCCAAGCTGGCATGGCTCGACAAGGTACTGTCTAACCCAGCATAAGACCGCTCTATCTCATGCTCAACTACAATAATCTATCTTTAACCCACTTCAAAAAAGGGGGAAGTTATCAATTTAAATGTTTATAAGATCTAACAAAATATTATGAAACTATTTGAAGGGTGAATTCAGACAAGAACTGAACAACTTTCCCCAAGAAACATATGTCGTATTATGAAAAGTAATTTTTGGCCATTGACCTCACATACTAGTTGACCGATCAGCCGATTCGAGTTTGTATGAAAAGCCAAAAATATTTTTTTCATAATACGACATATGTTTCTTGGGGAAAGTTGTTCGCTATTCACGGGAATTACTATGGAAAAATATTTTTGTTTGAAAGGGCATACTTCTCTGGTTGTCGGTGTTGAAGTCTGTTTTTAGTTTTGAAAAAATAGTTTTTCATTTCACTACTTAATTAGATTACACTTCCTGTTTTCACTATAGTTCTCGTATCCAGGTGTTTTCATCGGCGGATTCAAATGCGGCAGCTTGCGCGAACGCTTGCACGGCGCTAGAGCTGCTCGTCTTTCTGCTGGGAGTGCTGCGGAGAGAACAGATCCTCGCGGCTCTGAAGCCCTTGCAAAGAGGCCTGGCCGCTTGCGTCTCCTCGACCAACCCGAAGATAGTGCGGCTGACGCACAACTTGCTAGCGAAGTTGACGGCCCTGTTTCCGACTGAGCCTTCAGGAGCGGCGCAGAGTTCCAAGGTTTGTAATGGATGTAGACTGTCATGCCGTGTGGTTTCCGGCAGTGTAGAATAGGACTAGGAATACTTAAAGTCTTCCCTGGATGTCGAAGAAGGCGACTTACTCGTAGGATATCTAGCAAGCCAAACCAAGCTTATACTAAACTTCAGTGAGTTCTCTGACCCGTTTGACCAGCGTGGAGTGGTAGGCCAAATACTTTCACTGCTCTGGCCAAGAATGGCCCAGTACAGAGGGTCATGCTCTTGCAGAGACTATAATAATTAAATTTTTAACAAAAAAGAAAACAACCGACTTCAATTTATTTCAGGAGTTTTCTCCATATCTCCGAAGTTCTTCATCACATCTTCACCAAATTCATATGGGACCAACTTGGAAGTAAGGGCTTTCAAATAAAAAAAGAATCATCTAAATCGGTCCACGGTTGACGAAAATATCGCGTAACATACATACAAAAAAAAAACATACAATCGAATTGATAACCTCCTCCGTTTTTGAAGTCGGTTAAAAAATACATGATAATGAAGAGTCATGTTGCAGTTACTTAAATATAACCTTTCATGATCTTTAGTCCTTTTGAAAAATTTTATTTTCAGTAATTCATTAGTATTTATTTAGTTATTATTAGGGTAAGTATTTTTTTTCTCTGGCTGCTCTGCTCTAGTACAGAGACGGTCGTGCTCTTGCAGTGGAGACTAAAAAAACCTGATGATGATGAATTCATAAGTAATTTTTCTTTCTTTTCCGCAGTTCGAGGAACTAGAGACCCTATACGCCTGCGTGAGCAAATACGCGTTCGAAGGTCTCGCCACATACGAGAAGTCTGCCGCCGGCGGGGGCGGCGCGGCGGCGCTGCTGGGGCCGCTGATGATGCTGAAGGCATGCTGCTCCTCCAACCCTTCGTACATCGACCGCCTGCTGCAGCCGCTCATGCGGGTGCTGCAAAGGATGGCAAGGGACCACGTCGCGCCCAATCCTGATGCCGCGCTATCTGAACTATTGGTGAGTTATTGTTATTTACAAGTTGTCCGTAACTCCCCAACTTTTTAAACATGCAGATACATTCATCATCATTATCATTTCATGACGTCCGCCGCATAACGTCCACTGCTAGACACAGGCCTCCAAGGATTTTCAAAATAACTGATATCGAGCGGCCTGCATCCAGCGCTTTGCATCACCTTGGTCAGGTCGTCAGACCACATTATCAGATACATCTTTATCGCTGACGGGGTAGACAGAGCCTGATGGTAGGCGTTAAGATGGTAAAAGGAATTAAAATAGTGATGGGTTGCTAGTCGCATCGCCTATTAATAATATAATTTAAATCTCGCTTATTTCCTTGATCGGCTTTTACGATTTGCGCGGAAAGGCAAGCAACTGGAACATTCTAAGTTTTTCCTTTTCTCCCTGACCAGCATGGAAGAGCAGCAGCTTTTCAATCATATCGATAGTATATGCATAGGCTACTGTACCGTTTTCATCAGACTATTGTTTCAGGGTAATATCGTTGAATATTAATCAATTCATTGTTTATTTACAGATCCTAGCGCTTGATTTGTTAAAAGCACGCGTTTCGGTCATGCCAGTGGAGACACGAAAGACGTTTATTGGAAATATTTTAGTCGGACTCATCGAAAAGACCAGCGATGCGAAGGTATATTATTATTTCATTATCTAAAATGGTGCTACTTACTAAAAAGCCTGACTAACCTAAAATTATTCAATATTTTCGATAGAATATCATATAAAACATGAAAAAAAAAATGTATATTTTACGGGTCTAGTTTTTTTAGCCGGCTTTCGAAATGCGGGTACGCTTATTTCTAACCACAATAACTAGGCGTAACCGCTTTCGGCTTTTAGCCGTAAAATATACACTATCACACTCAATTTTTGATGAGAAAACATTTTGGTACAGGTGATGAAAGAAATCATCCGCATGATAGAAGGCTGGGTAAAGGCGCGCGGCGCCGCGGGCGCAGCGCCCTCGCTGCGAGAGAAGTCGATCCTGCTGGCCAAGCTCATGCACTTCGTTGAGAAGCGGTTCCCGGACGACTTGGAGCTGAACGCTCAGTTCCTGGACATCATCAACTACGTCTACAGGTAAGCTAGTGTTTCAAACTATGGATCGAGATTTGGGTTAAAAACGCCAAAGTTCGAATGAGGGTTTTTATTCACTATGGAACGATTGAAACATTGATTTGCGTGGCGGTATCTCGCCTCAGGTACTTCCACTTGTCGCACGTAGACAGGTTTCCTTTGCTTCGGTTCTTTTCGAAGTGATCCTTTGCTAGCTCGTACTGCTGAACTGGCGTGACGCGCATTCGATCGCCTTTTTATATGCGCCAATATGGAGGTCTACTGTTTTTACCAATTTTCACGAAGTTCCGATGAAAGAAACTTGGGTTATCATCAAAATAATTACATTTACATAAAAGAACAAATTACTGTTCGGTTAGTGTTATCAGAGTCTCCTTGCCGGCGCAAGTAGATTCTTCTTCGATTTGTGACTGTCTTTATGGTGTTTGTTTGTATCGCAGGGACGACCAGCTAAAAATGACAGAGCTATCAATGAAGCTCGAGCCCGCTTTCTTGGCCGGCCTGCGGTGCCCGCAACCGCACATCCGAGCCAAGTTCTTCGAAGTGTACGACCAAAGCGTGCGCCGCCGCATCTTCGACCGGCTGCTCTACATCATCTGCTCGCAGAACTGGGATCACATCGGACAACACTTCTGGATCAAACAGTGCTTGGAGCTACTGCTCGTCACATGTGTGTCAAGTATGTGTTTTACTATTCGGGAGTTTGTATTCTCAGTTTGTGGTATAACAATACAATACAAATAATACTCTATTGCACCATAAATAAAAGGAAATACAAAAAACAGAAAAAATGAAGAAGACAGAATTATGATACATAATATTGTCCGTACTCGCACTTTTTAACCGACTTCCAAAAAAGGAGGTTATCAATTCGTCACGTTCTTTCACCGATTACTCAAAGGCGCCTGGACCGATTTGAGTAATTCTTTTTTGTTTGAAAGGGTATACTTCCGAGGTGGTCTCATAGATATTTTATCAAAATTGGTTGTGTAATTTATGGGTGAAGTCTGTTTTTTTTATTGTTATATAAGCACTCAATGAAATAGTAACTTACTTTATGCTCGGTGCAAAAATCTTCTATTACTCGTTTAAAATTTATTTTTATTTTTAGGTACACACATACGTCTGTCGAACACCAAGTACCTGCTGCCCAACATCGGGGCGGTGATCAACTGGGCGGACAGCGAGGAGCGCAAGTCGTTCGCGATATACAGCTCCGTGAAGGAAGAGTCGTCAGACGGGTTCAACTACTCGATCGACTCGGAGAAGGAGGACGTACTTGACATGGATCTCGATTCCAACTCCAATCAGAAGGAGGATCTTACTAAGACTGTGAAAAACAGGTCAGAGCTTAGACTATTACTTTTTTCTTCTTTCCTTTCCAGCCTGTCCCAGCGTTGGGCAAAGGCCTTTCCCTTATCCTTCCACACATCTCTTCAGCGATCTTCTGCCAGTCATATATGAATTTGTCAAGGTCATCCAGCCATCTGTTGTTCATTCGTCATCTTATAATTACAAACCAAAATACTTGGCCTCTAGTGCCTGGCGGCTCTAGCGGCCCCGGCACTGACGAATGCCGGATCAGCCCTGAAGCAAGGGGTATTAAGAATCACCGGGTGGGATTGATCCACACACTGTTACTAATACCCGAATATTATACCTGGTCCTAAAACATCCTGGCACCTGGCATCTACAAATGTCCTTATCCTACAGGCAAAGCCTACTGAATCAAATGGTGATGAAGCAATGGGAGTTCCTGGAGCAAGCCCGTCGCGTGCGCACCGAGCAGCTAGTGGTGGCGGCCGCCCAACTGTGCCACATGGACGACATGCTCGCCCACCACACGTGGCTGCGGCTGTTCCCCAAGCTATGGACTACGCTGGATGACCGCCAACTGGGGGTGAGTAGCACCGGATGGAGGCCGCTTTCGATGGCTCGTTTTGGAAATTCTTAAGGAACATCTTTGTCCAGCAGTGGACTTCCTGTGGCTTATATGATAATGATAAGGGTGAATGTAGGGAAACTTGAAATTTGATCACGTACATGGATCACTTCATAAACTACGGGCTATTCTCTCCTTTTAAAGTCATATTTTGAAAAACACAGTACTTGTGTTTTACGGTGCAATAGTTAAATTAGACCTAAGTCACGAGTGTCCATCACGCTAAAAGTGGCCTTTGAGTCTTGCAGCCCTGGGCTCTGTCTGCATAGAGCCCCTAGATATTAGCAATTAAATTCTATACTTTTGAATTTAAATCGTTTCAAGCCTATTTGTGCGAGAATGAAGATAGTTATATAATTTTCTGTTCCATAGACTGTGATGAACGAGATGGTGCCGTTCATAATCTCAGGCGTGCACGTCAACCAGCGCGATCAGCCGCTCAGCGCGCTTCACACCTTCATAGAAGCGCTCGCGCGCTGCAACCCGCCCATCAGCATCAAACCGTGAGACATCTAACAATATACTATTTTTAGAGCTGATTGTTCTTGTAGTTTAATGGAGAAGACTTGTCAGTTCTTCTCTTTTCTCGGTTGTGTTCCATATTCCTTGATAGAACTTTTAAACTTTCATGTGTCGGAACAGCTTTTTCCTAACTCTTCCTCGTCTTCTTTTTATTATTCCTTCTGCAATTAAATTTAATTCAATAAATGTCTAATTATTATCCTTCAATTTAAATATATGCATATATCTATACGTATGTTATATCAATATACCAAGCAGCACAAAAAGTTCCCTGACCTCTTTACATGGCTATACAAGCCATTAAATGGCTTGTATAGCCATGTAAAGAGGTCCGTAATGTAAAGAAGTCACAATGTTCGAAAACACTGGGGTATACCGATTTACGAAAGCACCTTTATCTTCCAGTCCTATGATGAAATACTTGGGCAAGACGCACAACCTGTGGCACCGCATGACTTTGAACCTAGAACAGATGGCAATAGAGCAAGGGAACGGCCGGGGCCCAAGGGAACCTCTGGAGATATACGACTACGACGTGGAAACAACCACTCCCACAGTAAATATCAATTTTTTTGTGTAGTAGTAATTATTTTTTAATATGCAACAGGTACTACACGAACTTAACTTTCACAGGAAATATTAGACTCATTGAGTGATATGTATGAACTGCTACAAGAAGAGGACATGTGGTCGGGACTGTGGCAGAAACATGCGCGTTACCGCGAGACCAACGTCGCGATCGCTTACGAACAGCAAGGCTTCTTCGAGCAGGCTCAGGTGAGAATTGTAACAAAATCAGTCTTATTACTATGACTTAAGGTTTTAGACCAACGTTAAAAAAAAATTGTACAAGTCGAAATTGTGCAATACTTGTTCTTAAAATTGTTTGAAGGGTTATCTTGGGCTTGATCAAGACAAAAATTTAAACGATATCTCCGTTTCTTTTTTAATAAATTATTTCAAATGCACTGTACCTCGAAAAATTCATATAGCCCCTTAATTTCTTAAAAAAACTTTGTTAGTGAGCCAGGTAAAGATCGATTTTTAGACTTTTCTCATTATATGGTAAACGTAGTGTGGGTCGTCCGAGCTAGATGGGTTGATACCATAAGAAGAGTCGCGGGTCAATACTGGTTTCGTAAGGCGCAGCACCGAAGTGGTTGGCATACATTGAGAGAGGCCTATTCCCATCAGTGGGATATGGAGAGCTACCGACATTGATAAAAATCAAAGAAAAAGTGATTTAAATATTTTCCAAAAGCTTAGCATTGTGTTTTGTTTATTTTGTCAGGCTGCCTACGATGTCGCTATGACTAAACTAAAACAGGATTACGCCGCCAATCCGACGTACAACATGCACAAGGAGTGTACCCTCTGGACCCAGCACTGGCTCAAGTGCGCCAAAGAGTTGAACCAGTGGGACTCGTTGCTTGAACTGGGACTCAACAGGAGCGCCAGGGACCCGTTCCTTATACTGGAGAGTTCGTGGCGCAATCCCAACTGGCCGACCATGAAGGAGGCGCTGGCTGAAGTGGAGTACAACTGTCCCAAAGAGCTAGGTGAGATATTTATGTTTTCAATGTACAAAGAGCTGAACCACTCACAGGATTCACTGACGTCAGGTATATTAAATCGACTACAAAATTATGATAAAATTATTCCATTTAAATCAATCTCGGGTGCTTTAATTCCACAAAACAGTCAACTAGTTGTTGCAACTAGTGTTTTTTTATGGCAACATTGCCTTACTGTAATCTTTCTCTTTCGTGCTTGACTGCAATACACGCATCATCTTGGAGCGCCTCTTTTATTTCAAATCCAGCCAAAGAAACAGTCTACTACTAACATCTAAGAACCCAACAGTGGTCCTTCGAACCCAACAGTAGTAATGAATGAATGTTTGTGGTGTCAGCGTGGCTGGTGAACCTGTACCGCGGCTACCTGTGCATCTGCGCGGGCGTGGAGCAGCAGCTGTCGGGCGTGGAGCGGCACGCGGAGGCGGCGGCGGCGCAGTGCCTGCGCGAGTGGCGCCGCCTGCCGCGCCTCGTCAGCCACGCGCACCTGCCGCTGCTGCGCGCCGCGCAGCAGCTCATGGAGCTCAGCGAGGCCGCGCAGATACACACTGTACGTTCTATTTCAGTATTCTACCGGTTTATCTATGTCGCAGCCATCTGGATAAATCAGCCATCCAACTGGACGCCTATCCTGCACATTCAGACTAGGCATCCAGTTGGATGGTTGAACGACATCTAGCCAAGTCATTGAACGCAACGTTTAACCAGATGGCTGAACGTAGTAAGTGTAGTCATTTAGTTAAATTATTTAGATATTGATAATTTGTGATGGTAGTTAGGTCCTATAACTTACATATTACTGACAACTACTTTTGAGTGATTCTAGTTCAATGAACTATCGGCCTAGGCATCCAATTGGATGCCTGGTTTTAATGTCCGAACTAGGCGTCCAGTTGGTTTGCTAATTTAACCAGTTGGGTGCGACATCTATACAGGGTTACTGGTATCTAACGCGTAATCTTCTATAGGCGACTTAGGTACATCTAGAGTAAAAAATCTTGTTCTATAACTTTTTTAAATTAAATGTTTTTTTTTTCCATATAAAAATAAACAAAAAATATATTTGCAATTCTACTCGTCTTAAATCTTTGCCAATCGACACTCGCATAAAGCGCAGAGCGTGGCCGCGTAGATACACACTGTGCGTTGTTCAACAGTATTCTTGTCGGTTTAACTATAAATGGTTACTTGTGTTAAAGATAATATATGATGATAATAGAAACTATTAGACGGCCCAAAAGTAGGCAATACTGGAGTTGCGAGTAGGCACACAGATGGCAGCACGCACGACTAGCAAAAAAGTGACAAAGGAAGTGTTGAATATGCTTTAAACATATTTATTGCATTTCATATAAGTAATTTGGGCGATTAACACACTGCACCGCGCCCCGCTGCGTAGAGCGGGGCCGCCATACAAAAACGACGCGCGGGGACGCGGTGTCAGTGTGTTGGACTGTGCGTGTTTTCTATAGAAACGGAGATACTTACAAGCAACGTTAGAACACGCATTCACGCGCTATGTTGCGTAGTGCGGGGCAATGTGAGAATCGCCTTAGAGTACTACTTGATGTACTTACTCGCCTCTAGGTTATGCGTTAGAGACCAGTAACCCTGTAAAAGTATTTCTTATAAAATATACGTATCGTTGAGTTGGTATCCCATATAACATCAGTGTGATATGTCCCTATTTAACTTACTACACTCCATACAGCCTCCGCAGCATGGCACCGGCGAAATTATTTTTCGAGTGCTATCGTCTTACGTCAGTTTAATTAAGCCAGACTTTTTAAATTAAAACGAAATGCGTTCCGCAGGGCCTCCTCCACAGCCGGCCGACCTCCCTGCACGACATGAAGGCGATAGTGAAGACGTGGCGCAACCGTCTGCCGGTGGTGGCCGACCCGCTGTCGCACTGGGGCGCCATCTTCACGTGGCGCCAGCACCACTACCAGTTCATCGCCTCGCACTACGACTCGCAGAGCGAGCACGCCTCGCACCCTAGCATGCTCGGCGTGCATGCCAGCGCGCAGGTTTGTCGCTATACTATTATTTCCACCCATATCAATCTTTTATTCTTTTTTTTAGGGTTCCGTAGTAAACAAGGAACCTTTATAATTTTGCCAAGTTTATTGTCATAATGACAATAAACATCTCAACTTAAAAGAATATAATTAAAAAATCTCATAATGACTTTTTGTTTATTAACCACTTATAGCTTCACAAATATATTAGTAGATTTAGCAATATTTCAGGAAAAAAACGAAACCATATTTGCATAAAACGAAACGTGGTACCGCCTTTAGCATAATTTAAAAAAAACATTCGATGGCGCTGTCATGTCAAGTCCACTAAATATCTTTCTATTTAAGGACGCATTTACAAAGAGACGCGCTTTTATTTTAGGTATTTAACTGTACTACTACATGCGCAGGGCATACGCACACAGCGACGCCCGCTTAGCTGAAATCTACAGGACTAACACATCTTGATACTTTTAATATTTTTTGTATAATAATTTAAATTCATTGAAGTTTAATTTATTTTTGTATAAAATATTTATTTTACATTAGTTTTTTTATTCTGTACTAGCTCATGCTTGCGACTTCGTTCGCGTAACTGATTTCAGTATAGAGGTTATATTAATTTATAGTAAATATTTTTGTAACATCGATATTTATTAAGTTTCCGTACCCAAAGGTTAAAAGCGGGACCTTATTACTAAGACTCCGATGTCCGTCTGTCTGTCACCAGGCCGTATCTCATGAACTGTGATAGCTAGACAGTTGTATTTTTAGCAGATGATGTATTTCTGTTGCCGCTATAACAACAAATATTAAAAACAGAATAAAATAAATATTTAAGTGTAAATAAATAAATATTTTGGGGGTCACGGTACCCTTAGTGCGCGAGTCCGAATTGCACTTGGACGGTTATTTTTAATTGGCATACCTAGTAATTATTATACGAGTAGTAATTTTAAAACTACTAAAACTAGAACTAAAAGCGTAATGCCGGATTATTCGAATAGGTATATACCTCAAAATAGGTTAGATGAGATGAGATTTTTGAACAAGCGATGTTCTCACAGTCTACTTGAACAATCCGGCGTTTGTTTGTATATATATATGTACCTATATACATTTGTATGTATGCATATGTCGCAGTTGAATTGTATAATCCGTTGTTATTCAAAAACTCTAGCTGTTTGGCAATACAGCTCGGTTTTGTAAAACAGCTGAAAATATTTCAGCTCGATTGTCAATGAGTTACGTAATTACGTTTAACAAAACAGCTAGCGTTGAGATAGCATACAAGGTTACCATTATTAAATAAAACTGTGTTACCAAACGAAATAATATATGAGGAGACAATAGTTGTTTTTTATTATTTTTATATTACTCGTGGGATTGAAATAAAACCTCAATTCAACTCCTTACTAAATAATTCAGTCTCCAACATCATAAAACACCTATGAAGAATGATAATCAGCTCGATGCAATTGGATAAGAAATATAGAAATTTTGTAAACCCGACAACTCAATGGCGCAGCGATTTCTTACGGCCAATTGATCCACGTGAATTTTCCATCTTGCCGGAAGGCGGGCGTCGAAATAACAATATGGGATCCAAGCTAAAGGTCTGCTTTATTTTTTACAATCTTTTGCACTCTGAAATCACAAACGATGCCCCCGATGTCTCTCGATAAAAACAGCTTAGTCCCGGAACGCGGCGAAGAATTTACTTTATAGGAGGCCATATTTGTTGTTATGACACTGACACTTCACAAGCCACAAGACCCACAAGTGGCAGAATTCCGAAATAATCGTTCTACAATCTTACGTTAGCTATTTTGTTAAACGTAACATATTGGACGTTCTAGCTGAATGATTTTCAGCTATATTACAAAACCGAGCTGTAATGCCAAACAGCTAGAGTTTTTGAATAACAGCGGATTATACAATCCAACTGCGACATATATATGTTTATTCGACGATAACTCTAGTAGTTATCGGTGTTTCATACAATTTGGTAGGCATGTAGAAGCAGCCAAAAGAATTTTTTGGTCTAAATACCGAACACAAATCTGTCAAGGGGTTGCCGAGATATAGGATTCGCAGTTACAGTTAAACTAATTAAGTTTAAGTATTAAACTGATTTTGATCCTTACTTTTACTGGACTCTACCAAAGTGTTCAAATTACTATGACTGGTAAGCTTACTCCTGAAATAAGAGTACTGGAATCAAGTAACAATTAAAGTTTAAATTAGACCTATAATTGATAGCTAATTGAAAATAACGAGTAAAAATCATACATACATTCTTGCCTTTTCTAAGTTACTTCTAATTGCACGAAGGTTTTTGCGATTCATTCCGAATGCCTTAGACCGTGGCATCTAAAAAAATAATTGTTCATCGTGTAAAAATAAAGCTGACAGGCATCAAACACCATTCTTACATTAAATCATCATCTGTAATAAAATGACGTAAATCCCATCGAGTTACGATGGGGTTACGTCGTTTCCATCCATTTCATCATCAAGACTCTGGACTTCATCTAGGACTAGAGTACTAGTGAAGGCAAACCAAACAAGCTCAAACTCGACCGGATTGCATGGTTTCGTTACAGAGTTCCTATAGAAATCTACCGGCTCCATCATCAGGACTCTGGACTTCATCTAGGACTAGAGTACTAGTGAAGGCAAACCAAACAAGCCCAAACTCGACCGGGTTACATGGTTTCGTTACAGAGTTCCTATAGTAATCTGCCGGCTCCATCATCAGGACTCTGGACTTCATCTAGGACTAGAGTACTAGTGAAGGCAAACCAAACAAGCCCAAACTCGACCGGATTGCATGGTTTCGTTACAGAGTTCCTATAGAAATCTACCGGCTCCATCATCAGGACTCTGGACTTCATCTAGGACTAGAGTACTAGTGAAGGCAAACCAAACAAGCCCAAACTCGACCGGGTTACATGGTTTCGTTACAGAGTTCCTATAGTAATCTGCCGGCTCCATCATCAGGACTCTGGACTTCATCTAGGACTAGAGTACTAGTGAAGGCAAACCAAACAAGCCCAAACTCGACCGGGTTACATGGTTTCGTTACAGAGTTCCTATAGCAATCTACCGGCTCCATCATCAGGACTCTGGACTTCATCTAGGACTAGAGTACTAGTGAAGGAAAACCAAACAAGCCCAAACTCGACCGGGTTACATGGTTTCGTTACAGAGTTCCTATAGCAATCTACCGGCTCCATCATCAGGATTCTGGACTTCATCTAGGACTAGAGCACTAGTGAAGGCAAACCAAACAAGCCCAAACTCGACCGGGTTACATGGTATGGTTACAAAGTTCCTATAGTATACCTTCCGACTTCATCATCATGACTTATCTTGATTTAGGACTGCAGTCTACTAGTGAAAACTTGGTTTGAAAAGTATAGCTTCCAAGTAACAAGTTAATGGCGGACAGTATGTGTTGGAAGCATTTAACCTTTTTTGTAGATATCTGACTTGTATAAAAAAGAACTGTGTATAATAGACTATATGTGAAGTTGTCAAATAAATTTCCACAAGATAAATTTTCGTAAGACACACTGGAGTACTAACGAAGTAAAAATAAATAGATACTTTTGCGTATCAAAACCAGTTGATCTAACTAAGTCTTCCTATCTGCACAGCGATGTATTCGTCTGCGGAATTTTGCTCCCGAGCGACACAGAGGCGTCTTTTCACAATGGCGCACAGGCGCTGTCTGACGTTCCGTTTGAAATGTCCGTCACTTTATAGTATAGAAAAACGAAAGACTGAAACTCATAATTTTTATTTTGTATAATTTTTGCCGAAACTTTATAATTTTTTTAAAGCAATCAATTGATGATTATCTGATTTACATGCTTGTATTTTTCTTTTAAAGAATAATCCTCAAATTCCTTAGGTTTTTTGTACCGAAACCTTACCCTGTTTTTGTAGTTTTCGCGAGAAGAGGCTAGGAAAAACTAATTTTATAGCATTAAAAACGACTTTTTACACAAAATCAAATACACCGAATTATAGTTAAAGGTTTACTGTACCGTTTAGTATCCGCAATACTTTATGAAGTACAATGAATTTATCAGAAAATGTTCCGACAAACGACGAATTTTATTAATTTTTGTAAACACGTCCTTAAATTGTTTTTTCAGGCGATAATTCACTTTGCGAAGATCGCAAGAAAACACAATCTATCAGGCGTTTGCCTCGACTCTCTGCACCGCATATACACGATACCGAGCGTCCCCATCGTGGACTGCTTCCAGAAGATCAGACAACAGGTCAAATGCCACATCCAGATGTCCTGGACGGAGGGGAAAGACGAACTGCAAGAAGGCTTAGACATGATTGAGTCTACAAACTTCAAGTACTTCACAAAGGAGATGACGGCAGAATTTTACGCTTTCAAAGGTTTACTCTTAGCGCAACTGGGCCGTTCAGAAGACGCGAATAAAGCGTTTGCGGCAGCTGTCCAGTTGCACGATACTCTGGTAAAAGCCTGGGCGCTTTGGGGAGACTACTTGGAGCAGATATTCATCAGAGACCCGCGACAGATCAGTGTGGGCGTTTCGGCTATGACGTGCTTCTTGCACGCTTGCCGACACCAGAATGAGTCGAAGTCAAGGAAGTATTGTGCCAAGGTAATTTTGTTTTATACTTCGTATTCATAAAATATCAGCACTCTTTAAATCGGTTATATAGTACAATGCTACTGATTTAAGATTTAACAATGCTGGATTTTTCTGTAAAATTCAATTAACCTTTGACATGCTAAAGCCACTTTCACAATACCACACTCAAAAAAGTAAAAAAAAAATATATATGAATTAAATACCACGGCTAATGAATTCTTATTATTTAATCATTTATTTATATTTACTATACAAAAATAACCGATTTTGCAGGTCCTATGGATGCTAAGCTTCGACGACGAGAAGGGCAGCTTAGCGGAAGCCCTGGATAAGTACTCCGTGGGCGTGCCACCGGTGCAGTGGCTGCCTTGGATCCCGCAACTGCTGGCCTGCCTCGTGCAGTACGAAGGCAACGTCATACTCAATCTGTTGAGTCATGTGAGTTTTTTATACACATTGATTGTTTTAGTATTGTGTCTGGAATCCCTGGCGGTCAATGGGTTAAACAAGATTTACTTTTAAAGACTAATACCCGGCTACAACTAACATGTATACATTTTTGAAATGTGCTAATCAAGACCTTTCATTTGAAACCCCACTCGATGTCAAAACAAAAATTTTTTTACTCCCTCTTTTTTGTATGTAACATTCGATGTATACTTTTATTGCATACAAAATTGTAGCCTATGTCACCCGGACAATAAGGAGGAATCGATTGAAATCTCATTTGTAAAAATTGGATAAGCCGTTCAGATGCTACGGATGCACACACAGATATCCAAAGACTTACATACATAGTGCTAAAAATATTACCCTTCCTCTTGGCTTTACCGTAGTCTGGTAAAAACGCAGAAAATTTTTTTCTTAATGAGATAGATTTTCAAAAATATGTGTCTTCACTCTAGGTTGCAGCACAGTAACGTCAGGTCTAGTCGACTGTTGTCATGGGATTATCAGCAGTCAGGTTCTTTTGCTCTAATCTATCCAATAACATCAACATCTGGTGTCCCATATTTTTGAAAACCCTCATTGAGTCATAGTCTTTGTTGATCACAATGTTATTGAAAGAGGAGAGGTCTTTTAGTTCTTTCAATCTGAGTCGATATATGTATCAAAATAGTTGTTTGGTACACTCAATTTGTTTTGATAACATATTTTTACTTTTTTTTTAGGTGGGAAGACTATTTCCACAGGCTGTATATTTCCCTATCCGGACGTTGTATTTGACTTTGAAAATAGAACAACGCGAAAGACACAAGACCGCTGAAAACATAGCGCAACTCATACCACATCAACCAACTACTTCCGCGGTAAGTCGGGTTTTATATCTGTGCGGCGAGTATTGCTGCGTATACTTTCTATGCAAATACATAACACAGCCAAAGATGTAACCGAGAATACCTTTTGAGGAGAGACTCTTCCATTTTCGCTTGAGTTATGGAACCAATTCCATGTTACAGTTTTCTTTATATACCGCAACATGAGGTTCTGAAAAAAGATTGCTAAGCGATTTCTTCCCGATCGGTATCTATAAAAAGAAATTATTAAAATCTAATGAAAACATATCGGAATTCTGATCATAGAGGTGATACTTATAATCCATCTTTTTTAGGGTTACGTACCCAAAGGGTAAAAATCCGTGTCCTTCCGTCCTTCAGTCTGTAACCGTGACAGATAGACAGTTAAAATTTTCACAGATGATGTATTTCTGGTGCCGCTCTATAACAACAATATACTAAAAATAGAATAAAATGAATATTTAAGTAGGGCTCCTATAAAACAAACGTAAGCTTTTTTTGCACGAGTCCGACTCGCTCTTACCCGGTTATTGCTTCCACAGGCCAGCACCAAGGTGCCGGAGAGCGCATCGTCTTCCAGCGGCGCGTCAACAGGCAGCGAGACCGGGCCCATCAAGGCCACGCTGCCCATGTGTCGCTGCTCGAAGATCATGCAGCTGCAGCGCGAGATACACCCCACCGTGCTCTCCTCCCTCGAGGGCATAGTGGATCAGGTCAGTCGCAACTTACAGGTTATCACGGATTATAAGACGTCGTGCTTTGCTTGTTAGTAGACGCTAGATAAATAGACATTTATGATTATTTAATCCAAAGAAAAAATATTATGTTGTGGTGCTTCCACACTGAAGTTACACTTTTTGATGCAACATTAAGAAACGTGAAAATTCAGATAAGTAATATTTGAAAAGGTTTTAATTATTTTTTTTTTTCTTTTTAATGATTTTCTTTATTAAAATTTAAATATCAAGGTTACCTAAGTCAATTTTCGTGTTTTGTAAATATTGTTCCACAAGGAGTAACATCAGTGTGGATGCACCATTATCCATTAAATGGATCATCTGTTCAACTTCTACGATACAATATTCAACGATACTTGAACTTGCTTTGCTGTTTTATTATTAATACATATTTTTTACTACTCAAAGCTTGCAAAGCATGTTTCTCTTATTCATAAAAATTAACAACCGTTTGCTAAACCTATTTTAGTTAAAACATGTTTTGTTCCTTTTGCTCTTTTCAATATTTGACATTGAAAGAATGAGACAAAACATGTTTTAACTAAAATCAGTGTAGCAACTATTGTTAATTTTTATGAATATGTGGGTAGAGGAACATATAAAAACACAGCAGGTGGCATTTGCAGATGGTATGGTTCCGTGAGAACTGGTACGAGGAGGTTCTGCGTCAGCTGCGGGCGGGGCTGGCCAAGTGCCACGTCGTGGCCTTCCACCACCACGCCGCCGTCGCCGACGCGACCGTCACGCCGCACACGCTCAACTTCATCAAGAAGGTCGTGTCTACGTTCGGAATCGGCATCGGTATAAGTGAGTCTGGTTTTTTATCACAAATTTTATGTTTTTTTTTTGGTATTTTATTTTATGGCCCTCAATACGAATCCTAAATGCTTTTGGTCATTGTCATTTCTTTTTTTAAATCAATCAAGTTTTAATCATATGTTTACTTATTTAAGGGTTTCTAGTATTGCTAGAAACAAGGTACACAAATCAAGTGGTTTTCGTAAGCTATTGAGTTGAGTCATGGACTTCAGCTATTCCACATATTGTTTATAAATAAGAGCAAGTAAGTCCAATAAATTTCAAACCAACCAAATTTCTCACCTAAAACTCCAGTAACCAGATAAAAAGTTGTTGGAGCACACTATTTACAAAGTAATCGAAAAGAAGAATGGCAGAGATCTGTAGACTGGTGGTACCGTCTTATAACGAAGTGTAGGACAATGAAAATATTACTAATTTATTTGTCTTGAATTATGTAATAAAAAAAGTAATCATAACATATTTCTACAACTTATGAGTAAAAAGTTAAATGAATTTAAAGTTAGTATGGGACAAAGTGTAGAAAGCATAACAAAACGTTGTAAATGGACTTAAATGGAGATAACAAAACGTTTTCACTCCTTTTGACACATCACAGTGAGACCTCATCCATGACGTTGACGTTGCAAGTGGTGTCAGACGCGTGACGTTGACGTACATATGATGTATTTTACGGCTCTGGATACTAGCCTTTTAGAGCCCATCCAGTGTTGGGGGCCCACTGCGTTTTATTATTGCTTGTCAGTTAAGCGTTTTGTTTGCACGATTTCATTGAAAGCAAAAGTTTTAAATTTCTTTATTCTCAAAAGTTGTAGAAAAATATGAATGTATGAAAACTAAAAGACTAAGTATCAGGCGTAAAATACCAAAAAATCAACACCCTACATCTTATATTTTAATGGGTACCACGCCTGCCTATCTTCTTTAACTCCTAGGTACTTACATGGTAATTCAACACTTTGTGTACATTGTGTGTACAAATGTGTACATTGTATCTTTACATTCTTGAATATCATGGTTTTCACATACGGCTTGCGCTACAACTGACATTCGAGTCCTGCTAGCTTAGGTTTTATTGATTTTTTGAATTTTATTTGATGGCTTAGTGGTAATATTAATATGTGTGTGCAGCAGAACCAAAGTGTATTAGATTGCAAAAGGCTTTTTTCAAGTTGTATCTAAATTATCAATAAACTCGTATGTTTCTATTGTCAAGCATTATATCCTTACACAAATTAATCATAATATACGTAATTATTATTTATGTTCGTAGCGACGAAATGGGAAGTCCTTTGTAAGGCTTTAAAATCAACATTTTCAGTTGCCATATCATTTCATAGTCACTACACTACTTCGTCATTGCTGACTTTATGCTGTGCGATCACGTCAATTTAAGGCCCAACGCAGACGACAGACCAATCCGTGCCGTACTTTTTAGTCTGTGAAAATAGAACCGCGACGCGCAAAAAGTCAGGCGCGCGTCGTGTGCGTTACTGCGTATGATTCCATAGTTTTGAATTAAATCTGACTTGGCACCGCCCATAACATAGATTAACAAGTTTATTTGGCAGGCAAATTAAAAAAACCCTGATTACACCATCTAGTGATGAGTGGCGGAACTACATATAATAACCGATGTTAAGTGGAATTGATATCGTAGCGCCATCTATTATTTGCCTGGTAAATTTAAAACCCAAATAACCCCCAATAACTTTTAAACGGCTCAATCGAAAAAATCGCATCGCAGTCGGTCCATCCATTCGTGAGCTACGATGTTACATACAGACAGATATAACCGTCATACTTATAACACCCCTCTTTTTTGTCAAGAGTTAAAAACAAGCCGTGGAGACATCATGTGAGATCCACTAACATAGTTGTAGACTTTTATTTACAGGCAGTAGACTATGTGCGTATCACTGGAATCACAGTAATGTCAACCATTTGTTGTATCATCTGCCATATGCGAACGTTCCCTCACAGAAACACTCCATTTTGTATGTCTACAGAAAGTGTTTCAAGTAGTGTAAGTGGTGCATTCTCTTCAGCTGCTTCGGAGAGTCTCGCGCGCCGCGCGCAGGCCACGGTGCAGGATCCGGTGTTCCAGAAGATGAAGACGCAGTTCATCGCAGACTTCGACTTCAAACAACCCAACGCCATGAAGTTACAAAACCTCATACAAAAACTCCGCAAGTGGGTGAAGATACTCGAGGCCAAAACAAAGGTTCTGCCAAAGTGAGTAACTCAATGATGTAACTGACCCGAGTAAGGTAACCAATTGATTTATTACATTGTGCCGTCCACTTCATGTTTAGTGTTAACACATAGTAGTCGGCCCATCAAAAATAATATAATTACTGACGTAACAGATACCCAACGCCATAGAATCTATTAGAGAGCCCGTAGAGCCCGAGAGCAGGCAAAACTGGAGTTGCGGGTCGGCACGCAGAGATGGCAGCACACACGACTAGCAAAAAAGTGACAAAGGAAGTGTTGAATGTTTTAAAAATATCATATTCATATTTAATTAATTAGAGTACTATTATTCTATTAAAATTATTAAGTATTATTTAAATTATAGGAATAAAATATTTTAATGTTTTAATTATTACCAAAAAGCGTCATCTAGTGACAAGAAATAGAAATAATTATCTTTATATGGCGATGGGTAGGCATGCCCAGGTGTAGTTCATTTAGTTACGCTTTATTTCACCAGTTTAACTCCCGCATCGTATAACTCTTTCATCATCGTCTGTTTATAAAATCCAATAATTATATTAAATTAATATTTCTTTTCCAATTTCAGGTCATTCCTCATCGAGGAGAAGTGCAGATTCCTGTCGAACTTCAGCCTGAAGACGGCTGAAGTGGAGCTGCCCGGAGAGTTCCTGCTTCCGAAGCACACGCATTATCACGTTCGGATCGCTCGCTTCATGCCGCGAGTCGAGATTGTGCAGAAACATAACACATCCGCGCGCAGACTGTACATACGGGGACACAATGGAAAGATTTACCCCTATTTAGTAGTAAATGATTCAGGACTCGGCGAGGCTCGAAGAGAAGAACGCGTCCTTCAGCTATTGAGAATGTTGAATCACTACTTGGGCAAGCAAAAGGAGACTTCCAGAAGGTTCTTGCACTTCACTGTGCCCCGTGTGGTGTCAGTTTCCCCGCAGATGCGCCTTGTTGAAGACAATCCAAGCTCTATATCGCTGCTTGATATCTATCGTACCGAATGTGCTAATAGGTAAGTATTTGATATATGCTGTCATATATTAAACACATTATTTTCTACTAATTCTATCGAATGAATCCACATACACCGAAAAAAGCGTTTGTCCGGTGTGTGTGGAATGTGCCGTATTGTGTCTACTAACACATAATATCGTGTAGTTCCCAAAACTTAGAATTACTACGCATTAATCATCTTATCTAGTCTATCCTATATAGTCAAGATTTTTAGAGTTAAAAACACTGCTAAGTATAGACATGGAGGTTCTATACTTGCCCGTAACGTGCCCAGGAATGGTTGCAAGGTCATTGTATTATGTATATTCAGAAATATTTTAATGAAGTCTTTCTAAATATACATTTTCGTGTCAATATTATTTTAAGAGAAAGTTCAAGAGGTAGAGAGCCAGCCCAGGTAGTCGTTGGCAGTAGCGTTTCATACAGACACATAGAATTTGTCTACCCTGTGCCACCCTAATATAATATCAGATAATAGAAAAAAAATATTTTGCTTGTTCTGCAGCCGTTCTCAAAATTTAGGTTAGATTAGTGCCTACCTTGTCAAAAATATTTGTGGACGTCACTGCTGGTTGACCCACTGTACTAGCTTGAACAGTAAGTAGACATTGTACATGTAAGCGGTCCCCCCGCAGGGGCGTGGAGTACGACGCGCCGGTGGCGCGCTACTACGAGCGGCTGGCGGCCGTGCAGGCGCGCGGCACGCAGGCCTCGCACCAGGTGCTGCGCGACATACTCAGAGAGGTAACTGCTAACTGTATTGTACTGTACTGTATTCAGTCTTACTTTGAACGTTGTACCTATATTCAAGGTACGTACTCTTTAAGCGAAATAAAAAATGCAGATTTTGTCATATGTACCTTGTAGGCGATTCTAAAAGAAAACAAAAGAAGAATAACTCCAATGACAAAAGGCGAACATAATAATCATCGCCTTCGGGTCTTTTTAGTCTCCACTGCAAGAGCTACTACTAGAGCCATATTTAGCTACTTTCCACGCTTACCAGATGGGTTGGAGAGATTTCATTGATGTTTATGAGCTATGTTTAGATTGTATTTCCTAAGTCGCCTTTAACGACATCCACAGGAAGATTTGGAGTGATCCTATTTTACTTTGATGAAATCCACACGGCGATGTGCCAATCAGATAGCAATGGTTATAAAATTCAAGGGTGAATTTAGTCCGTAATACTGAACATCTTTCCCCATAGAATATAAATTGAAATTGAAAAAACAAACTCGGATGAACTGATCGATCAACATATGTTATGCAGAGCCAAAAACATTTTTTTATATTTCGATATGTATTCCTTAGGGAAAGTTGTTCAGTATCATGGACTGAATCGACCCTTAAAATAGTTTCAGTATATTTTGTTAGACCCTGTATATCTATGTACCTTTAATACCACAAATTAATGTTTCTTACGTCAGTTCTACCTGTGATGTAAAGGCACCATAATAACAAAGTAAACATGTAATATTTCCTCTCAGGTACAAGCCACAATGGTGCCAAAGGGCATGGTCCGCGAATGGGCAGCTGCCACGTTCGCGGCGCCCACCGACTACTGGACGTTCCGCAAGATGCTCACCCTGCAACTGTCGCTGGCGAGCTTCGCGGAATACGTCCTACACCTGACGAGGCTCAACCCGGACATGATGTATGTCCATCAAGACTCCGGTCTCCTGAACGTGTCTTATTTCAAATTTGATGTCGACGACACCACAGGTACGTCCAATATTATTACGAAATGCGTTTGCCTTTGTAGCTTCTGATTAACACGCTTGGCTTGCTTTTTATAATGGGTTGTGTTTTTCAGCTTGTTATCCTCGATGTGAGTAACCTTTTGTTATTGTTTTGCGATTCTGTGTTTTTTTATTGTTATATTGTAACGTTTTTTGGTATTTTTATTTTTTACTAATATTTTTGATACAAATCATGTGCTAACACTGCATAACTAATCATATATATTGTTATGTATATTCTCTTATATTAGAGTCAGGCTTTCAAAACCCATTCATAAAGACAGGGTTGCGAATAGGTATGCAGATATTCGTAATTCTTTCTCACACTAATTAAAAAAGTAAAATCCAAGGTGGTTTCTTATAAAAAGAAATAATTTGCGTAAAAAGTCGTGACTAACACGTATTAATTTCGACATTGTTTGTGAGAAGTCGGAAATTTCTTCACGACTCTCGATAAAGTTTATCGAGAAGCGTGAAGAAATTTCTGAAAAGTATAAGAATTATAAAGAATATGTGCCTACTGGTCTGTTCATACGTTTTATAATTTTTTCCCCGTCATTGTCACGTTGTTCATTTGGTGCAGGGGAGCTGGACGGCAACCGGCCGGTGCCGTTCCGGCTGACGCCGAACATCTCCGAGCTGCTGACAAACATCGGCATCACCGGCCCTCTCACCGCCTCCGCCATAGCTGTCGCACGTTGCCTCGTCACGCCGAATTTCAAGGTAAACAATAAATTTCTTGTGTTCCTTGTACTTTGCTTTTATCAAATAACAGCTTTTTAATATTTTAATTTAAACAACATTTAAATTATTACAATAGTAAGAAAATTTATGAATTTTTATGCAGTACAACGTGACTCGAATTTGAATTATGTTATTCTAAATAAATAGATCATCATAATAAAAAGACCGCTTAGTGCCACATCATCATCATCATTGCATGACATATAAATGTATCATCAATCACCACCATTTCATTTTATATTATCAATATTAGACATAGCTATTTAGGTGTTGTTAAGCAGTCGAAGTGTTAAAAATGCCGACATTTTTGATCATGCGGTGACTAAATCGATAAAGTAGAAAACGCTTAGTGCTACGTAATCATAATTGACATCCCAATGTTTCACTAATCATCATCATGTTAATTTTATTTCACGTTCAGCACAGCTCTCTGATCCTTCATGTAATCATCATCAAAAGACGTTTTTCACAGCTACTTCATCCGTCGACCATGAGTTTCCGTACAGAGTTTCACATTTCGTGTAATTACACTGAAATCGTTTTGCGATACGCATAACGTACTCATAGTCGGCAGAGAATCAACACAACAGTAATATAAAACGCTTAGTGCTATATCATCCTCATGCAAAATTGTTGTCATCAATATCTCTTATGTAGCTGAAACTAGATGTTCAGCATAGCTCTCTCACAAGCTTCATGTTGATAGTTCAGCAAAATCGCCAATGTCTCAAGTCGCGTCGTACTGCCCTTAAATGAAATGCGATCATGTAATTCTAACCTACCTTACAGATTCAATCGATATTGCGCACTATTCTCCGCGACGAAATGATCACAGGCTACCGAAAGCGTTTGGAAGACAAGTCTGGCATGTCGACAGCCGGCACCTCCACAGAAACCAAGCCGATGGAAATCGACAACGAAACCGTCGTCAATATGGTCAATAAAGCCGTCACTGTGATCATGAATCGACTGAACTCCCTGGCGTTATTTGACGGCCCCGAGAGCAAGGTGGCGACCTTAGTTACAGCCGCCAATAATCACGATAATCTCTGTCGAATGGACCCCGCCTGGCACCCTTGGCTGTAAACATAAATAGCTCTCATATAAAATTTGATAATTTATATAACACAACTACTGAAAAGATAAATAGAAAACAGAATTTAATTAAGCAAATTACAGGTACAAATAGATATTGACTTGCCTATGACGACGAAGGACGACCACCCATTGTGATTTATTTTTATGATAATAAGATTTAGTATGACGGAATTATCACGACGTAATATACGGTGGTTGAATATCTATTAAAATTTCATAGGTATTGTCATGGGTTTATTAAAAATATATCTGAAAGAAAATACATGTCAGTAGATGCATTGGGTAAGAGCTAGTCTGCAGATGTGTGTCAATAATGTTCTTGTTTATTGCTAAAGCAACTGGGAATAATATAACTCCACTGCTCCAGATGAAAGACCCCGTTAACCTTTTTGACTGTCTCTAAAATTATGACTACGTGCAAAAGTCAGAAATGAATATCTATTGTTTTCATCAGCCGGGGTATTTTGTGTTTTTAGGTAAGCTAAGATTTCTTTTTCTTGTTAAAAATTTTTAAAGGCCTGTAACATATACCTACGTATAATATTGTGACAGGAGCTTCTTAACCCTGATGTTATTTAGAATTATGGTATACCTTTGTGTAATAAGATTAGATTAAGGATATGTTCATAAATATATGAACAAAAGACTATGAACGACGTTACAAACAGGTGCGGAATTGTGATCTCTTGTATGAGTTTTGGAAAATAAAATAAACTTAGTAAGTACGATCAACTTTGTGTTTTATTTAACTGGTGCATTAGCACATAACAGTATAATGGCAGTGCATTTGAAATGAATTGCCGATTGCATGTGCATGAGTGACAGCGGGGTACCTGCATAGGTGAAAGTACCGGGACGGCATCAAGTGCGGCTAACAAGCGAGCCCCTCCCGCCCCGAGCACCGCCACCCCGCGCCCGCAATCTCACTCGATCGCTAGATAGTAAAACTGATTTCATCACGCTAACAATGGGAAAGAAAGTGCAATAATTGTAGGATAGTCAGGAACTGTTTGCGTATTCAGCAGAGCAACAATGCGGGATCGATGTGATAATGCCATGGTTTCATTCACCGTCATCCTATTGTATATATTGTTATTAATAAATAAAATAGCACATACTACTTGCTGTTCTTTTGCACAAAACGAGAAATCATTAGCGTTTTTTATACATATTGTTATAAACGTTATTGCTGTAAGTACATAAAAACAATATTTTATTTACCATTACAAATTCAAATTATTTATTGATTATGTGCCGTGTACGTTCAAATCTCTGGGATTTTTCGTTCTATTTGGTAGTTCAATTTAAATTCGAGGATTACAAACGGTGATTCTTTGTTCACCGTTTGTAATTTTTAGATAAGCAATTAACTACAATAATTTACTGTTACTTCAATTTTTTAGTAAGAAATATTAATGGTGATATTTCTTCGAGGCTTTCAACTCCTCAGTGGTGGGATCAGACCTGCGTCATGGTCCCATATATTCCTGCATTTATATAAGAAGATTGCAATTTTCTTCTCCAGTTCTGTTCGATCTTATTTGCATGTTGTTTATTTACAGCTCAGGCGTGGTCCTTGTTAAATAATAGAGTCGGGTCGATATGAGTCTGATGGAACCAGACGTCTGAAAGACGCTGTTAGGAGCCAGCTGTCTAGTTGTCACGTTGTAATGTTCGGCGGGCGGCGGGCGTCGCGTTGCTAGGCGGCGGAGGCGGCGGCGGCGCCGGGCGGCCGGCGGCGCGACGACGTGGCCGCGCGCCCGCGCCCCGCGCCCGCCCTAGCGCTCTCCAGTCTCCAGTCCGCTCCGCGGCGTCGAGTGATGCGCCGGTGTGTCGCATGTCCTCTCACTCCACCGTTTAGTGTCCGACCTCTGTAACCGACCGTTTATGACATTCGACAACCCCGCCCTGTGCATTTTTCCGAGTTGCATTTCGATCAGTGCGAGGAGCAAGTTAGCAGCGGGCGATCTGCGGCGGTGTCGGTGGCTCTCTCCGCGTTTATTTATGTTGTCGTTTTGGTGTGGTGAATATTTGTGTTGTACGGACGATAACCGTATTATCTGTGCTATCGAGTCGAGTGGATATTTTTAAAGATCGACATCGTTTTCGCCAAGGTGAGTTAAATATTCATATCGGCAAATGCTTCTTCTTTCGATGGGATGCACGGTTTGCCTCTACGTGGCGGCCGTCTCGTCGATATGTTCGGGAATGTCGAGAGCTGTGTGCGTAGCGATCGCTCGCGAAATTGTTTGATTTGTCAATCTATACTTGTTTTACCTCACCCACGTATGCGGTGCCGAGCGGCGAAAATCTGCTGTGTTATGTTACTTTCCTAAATTTTCTCAATATGACGTCATCTGTATTATTCTTTAAAGAATCAAGAATACCATTAGTTTGAAACATAAACGTATAACAGTAATCATTAGAATTATAAAACTGATGAGAATCTTATTAGATTTGGTCCTATCCCACTATACCATATGGTGGACGGAAGCGAATGGATAAGAAAACATAGAGGAGAGCGGGCGTCGGCGCGGGGTGGTGCGCGGCCGGTCGACCGACCGCATTCCATATGGAATGCCGGATTATACGCAATGTCAGTGTGACTCCGGGCACCGTGCCCCTCTGCTGCACTGACCAATGCACATTTGCAACACTGCTTGATGTATGTCGTTACTTGAAGATGTTTATGTCTATTTGTTAATTGTTGCGTCGACGGACATGACAGCGCAAGTCTGGAGCCTTAACACCCACTCTTTGGTATATTTAGCAGTCGTCAATTAGTCGATAAAGGTTGTATTAACTGTTATAGAAGTATGTCTTGTGTGTTCCTCCCCATTTTATATACTTATATCTTTTCTTGATTCTCTTGTTTTTAGTTTAAAGTTAGATATTTTTGAGGAGCTTGTACAAAATTATATTTTTGCTGAAAAACACAGCCAAGATTATAAAAAAGTAGACGTAGACTCTGTTCTGGAAGCTGATTTCTTACTCGTTTCCTTTATGCATGCACATCTCTGAGTAACAAAACAATAACAATAATAACTTTGACTAAGATTAGAACTGCATTGAGTACCTAATCTTTTTGTCTTTTTTTCTTTAGAGGATTTACTTTGATACAGTACATTAATACAAATAGTATTTAAATAAACGATGGGATAAGGATTGCCCTACTAATTTGCTAAACATGTTTTTTTCTTAGTTCTGTTCGCTCTGTAAAGGATAGTGACTTGTATATCACGCGAAAACAGGGTGGGTCGCTAGCATAGATCTGTAAAAAAAATTCTATGTCTATGGTCGCTAGTGTCTTTGTGTAAGTCACGTTGATAACAATAAAAATATATTTTATAATAATTCTAGGTAACACAGGCAAATGGCGTAAATAATCACATAGCGCAATAATGGTAGGGTAAAGAAAATATAATATTTGATGCAAAGCCAAGTATAGAACTTATTAATACTACTACTCTACTACTGAAATAAATCAGTCTAAACTCTACTAGTAGGTAGCGTATTCCCTCATTTTATATTTAAAAACCTCATAGCTAAACTTGTAAGGATTTCCTGTAAAAATAAAATTAGACTAGGCAAGAGTATCAGACCAAGAGAACTCATAT
This sequence comes from Acrobasis consociella, assembly GCA_963555685.1. NCBI lineage: Eukaryota > Metazoa > Arthropoda > Insecta > Lepidoptera > Pyralidae > Acrobasis > Acrobasis consociella. The sequence goes on from OY743106.1 coordinate 7,580,263, forward strand.
TAAAAATCTAAAACAGCCCATAAAAATAAGTGTGTGATTGAATGTACTATGTATTCAGTTCGGCGCGTACACAGGCTAGTAGCTCGTAGTTATCTTGTGACATTACGCATGATCTCGTATAATGAGCTCGATAGTGCGTGCCATATTTCGAAACGCGTCCGTCGCCGCTTCCGCCGGGTGACCCACAATTTACTACAAACTTTAGGTGTATCACAAAGTAACCACGTTTATCCCATTAGGAAAATAAACCGACACTTTCTACGTGGATTGTGATCTTTATGACGTGACTAACACCTTTTTAACTACTTATATTGACGTGGTTTTGTAATTGTGCTACTTCATCAGCTATCCTGCTATCCATCGAAAAGCATGGAAATTCTATCATATGAATATGACTTAGTGAATATCTATTTAGGCATATGTTTTAGTTACCCTGATTCATCGACTGACTTATTTTACTTTTCATAAGCACTTTTACTTTTAGAACTTCCTCCTTGAATGCCAAATTATTTATTTCTTGGATGAAAATCTAGCCTATGAGAATAAACCAGCAATGCGTTCAATAAAGATAAGACTAGAAAAGATGTTTACAGTTTTATTTAAACACCTTCAATGATGTAGCTAGGAGAAGAAAAAGAAGAACAAGATTAGTTCTTTAGTTGCCTTATATATATCAGGTTCGGTGGAGTATCTTCGTTTACTCTCATACACATTAACAAGAAAAAAATGAGACCTTTTCTAAGGTCGGAAATCACACTGCAACATATTTAGTAGTAGGATCCGAAAGAAATTATCATTGTAATTTGTTAACTGTTATTAACAGCTAAAGTAACCAAATTATCACGCTGTGTCCGGGTTTCGGGTCAAATTTACACAATCTTGCTGACCTTTAATCACGTTTCAAATAGCTAAAACGCGTTCCTTTGTGTCGATTCTCGGAACATGGATAGATATGGCTCTATCTCATTGTTTGTTTTATTTACAGCATCTATTGCTACGAGTTTTATTCATTTTTATGGCTTATCTCGTGTCGCTAATGTTCACTTTTAGAATAAAGTAGCATGCTTCTTCTTTCGGTGGCGTTGACAAAGAGAAGCTTATGCTCAGAAGTGGGCTTGGTTGATGTCGATTATGATGCTTCTAGAATATATAGAAGATAGCCGCCTTATACAACAGTCAGTCAACAATAAACACAAGTACCTAAGTAGTTTGAGACGATCTTCGGTACAAATACAAATTACGGACGGTTCTAGTAGACTCTAAATGTCATCAAATATTCATTTTGTACCTGTTTTACAATGTAACTTTGTTAGATATGCATCATATAAATGTTTATTTTATAGGTCCTTATTAACTGTGACTATGATGAAGGTGACTGCTAGTCATAACATAACTGACGAGTGACCGAAGTTCCATAAGGCGCAAATCGGCACAATGAATACTGATTCCAAATTGAATCAGATTCAATTACAAAGTAAATCGGGCGGGATGCTAGCTCCACGAGTTCACATGCTAGAAGCACGTCACATAGGCGATCAGGTGTCTAGTGTCTACTTACCTACCGGCATCTATGTTGTATCTCACGCGGACCCCCTTGAGACTAGCAGATTTGAGTTACACAAAATTAATATTTTTTCAAAAATATTAATTTTGTGTAGTTTCGATGTCATCCCCAAACTACACAATCGATTTTGATTAAATTTATATAGGACCACCTGATAAGTACATATGCCCTTTCAAACAAAAAGGATTTTCCAAATCGGTCCAAGCGAAATCGGTGAAACGACGTAAAAAAAAAAGATCACGACGAATTAATAACCTATTTTGTCTCAGTAAATCCTTATATGGCTTAACATATTTGTCTCATAATCATAAGTAGAAATGGAAACAGCTTTCATCTGTACCACCGGCCAAGGTGACTATTTTCGAAAGTTAGATTTTCGAATTAGATGTTCGAAGTATATTTGCCACTTGAAAAAAGTACCTGAAAATACTTACTATATAATAAGATAGGTAATCTATAATCTGTAAGCATTTATTTGAATTACGAAGTCGCTAGACGGAACGGCTCTTATAGTTTCAGTATGTCCGTCTGTCCGCGGCTTAGCTTAGAGACTATGCAATGAAAGTACTAAAAGCTGTAATATTGAATGGGTTAATACTTATACTTGTACGTAGTATATTATTACTCTGTGCTTATACGTACCTATGACCAAGTGGTGAACAAAAATATTGTAAAACAAATATTTTTATGTCACTTAAATAGCTCCCGCGTTTCGAAATTTTAAAACTGATTCTTGTTCGGGTATATTATCCCTTCCCCTCTTAAAGCTACATGTAAGGTCGAAAAATCGAAAGAAAATCGTGATATGCCGGCAAAGTTAGCTTTGTTTACAGCCGCTTAACTTAAAATGTACTTACCTATTAGCAAAAATCGTAGAAAATACCTACATCTAATTTATAATAATTTCATAAATAAAGTTGTAACTTGTTATAAAAAAATAGTTTTCATGTTGTAACGTGTAAGTTTGGAACTCTACTCTAGCTCGACACATATTTCGAAAAGCACATATAAACCACTCAGTCAGATGCCTTTAGGCAGTTTGAAAAATTGGACACTTGTGTTGGCCACTTACACGAAAACGCGATAGAATAAGGCCCGACACGCACCTCGCCGATTTATTATATTTATGGAATGGGCGTGCATAATAATAATATGTTGTGCTTGCTTGTTTCTATTGTTTTTCTATGGATAAATCGTGTATGAATAGGTATTGAGTTACACTGTTATCTTTACTTTTTAGGGTTCTGTAGTAAACAAGGAACCCTCATAGTTTCGCCATGTCTGTAAGTCCGCGGTTCTATTCAAAGACTATAATTACTATAAAGTTGTTATTTGGCACGGAAATCATGCCGACAAAGTGGTAAAAAATATTATTTTTCGGGTAGCCCATGTAAAGTGGAAGTCATTTTTTTTCTCGACTTACGAACCCATTCTATAGGGTATCGTTGATTAGGTCATTCAAAAATATTGAGCTTATGAACACCATTTTTCGATTTAGGGATCAGTTTCAGAAATATTTGGTTTTATAGTGCAAATTTTTGTCAAGCGTCCTCCCCCTCTATCTACTAAACGGATGTTTATCGACACGTGAAAAAATTCATGCCAATAGTATATTTAACGAAATTTAAAGCAAAACTACCAGAGCTAAGTAGGGTTTACAAATTAAAGAGTTATAGGCGACCAACGTATAATGTTTCTTACATCAATCATATAGAATGTGCTACCAAATTAAGCCAAAATTTTGTAAGCATTTAACAATATTTAACATATAACATCTCCTTCATTCAGTAGCGCTGTACAGTATAACTGATTTAAGTAATGCAGATTGTTTTAACCAACTTTAATAATTGGCCAAGTGCGTGTCGGGCCACGCGCAGTGTAGGGTTCCGTAGTTCCGAATGCCAACTTTGAGTTTATGCCACTAAAACGTTTTAAAACTAATTATCTATTGAATTTGTATGAAATTTTTTCAAGTACATTTTATAAGTTGATCGTCTATAACTTTTTAATTTGTATACCCTACTTAGCTCTGATAGTTTTCCTTTAAACTACATTATATATACTATAGCTGTGAATTTGTTCACGTGGCCATATATAACCGTTTAGCAGATAGAGGGGGGGGGGGGGGGGGGGACACACTTGCCTCCAACAAAAATTTCCCAAATATTTCAGAAACGGATCATTAAATCGAAAAATGGTGTTAAGAAGCTCATAATGTTTTTGAAAAACCTTTTCACCGACACCCCACACAATGTATTTGTCGAAAAAAAATATATTGACTACCTCTTTACTTGTATGGCAGCTAATGTAAAAAAAAAATATTTTTCCAAATTTTATTTAACGACTTTTTTGCCATGATTCATTTACATATTTATGCCAAATTACAGCCTTCTAGTACTTATAGTTTCTGAGTGGGACCGCGGACGGACAGACAGACAGACAGACATGGCTACCAGATTGGAATAAAAAGGAGGAGGCTATTGTTTTTTTTTGTTTGTGACGTGATATCTTCGTCATCCCTGAACGATTTTGATGTTGATGTTGATGATGAAGATTTTGATGAAGAACTTGGAGATATAATGTAAGAAACTTCTGAAAGAAAATGAAGTCTGTTGATTTTTTTTTGTTAAAAATTTAATTATTGTATTTAGTAGGATAAATTAGTTAGCTTAATAACTTGGTTGGCACGCAAGTCTCGTGGTAAATTAAGTACTTATTAAAAACTGGCGGAAGCCCGCGATTTCGTTCGCGTAGAATTTATGTCTTCGGAAAATGCTCATCAGGCTGAACAACTTTTTCTAAGGCGTCATTTTTATATTTCTTATAGTTTAGCTGGACCATTATGGTTCTGCATCAGGTGTTCCATTTTCCAAAATCAATTATACCCGGTATGTTGCCCAGGCTTAACTGCTATATAACAAATAGTTTCATTCGAAGTATAGTATTTCCGGAGATTAAAGTGTACAAATAGGAAAACAGACAGACATTTTTTTTAAATTCTTAGTCTATTAATATGTCTCCATCGCCCCAAATATTTTTTTTGGGAATATATTTAATGTACAGATACTTTCTTTTTTAATGTTTTATTATATGAAAAGATTGGTGACTGTCATTTTAGTGCAAAGATTCTCTACAATACTTATAAATAAATGATATGATACGTATTCAGCTGCTCAAGTGATGAAATCATATAATCGCATTCCGCGGCAGCTTCCCCTCTCTCCACTGCATATTGCGTGCCGGCCGACGTCGTGCATGTATCTAACAAGTGGGTTGCACAGAGTATTGTCGGCATACGCTTTTTTCATCGTATCGCTCATGTTGATAATGATTGATTCGTCATATTTTCCTTTACCTTTTGTACTAATCTCTACTACACCGAATCTTTTGGAATCAAAACACAAAAGTTTCATAGGTATATAAGGATAATAGACGGTTACATGCGGCGCAGTTCAGTAATGGCACTTGGCAGGCGAGGCCCTGATAGGTGATGTGTAGGAGCATAGCGGGTAACGGTTCGGTCGTGTTTGCAGAGGCACGGGTGCGGGCCCGTGTGTGCGTTCGCGCCACTCACCCAAACACACAAACGCAAAGCGTTCACGTCGTAGCGCGGCCGTTGAACCGAATACTCGAGGAATTTCTCCAACGCTGCTACTTCGTTTGCAGACGAAGAAGAAAATAACGACAGGTGAAGGGAGTGACATCCTGGCCTTCTGGCAAATCAGATATTTGAACAAATCCATATGCGCTGAGCTAGTTTGTACACCGCTCGGCACAAATTAATAAATTGCGTTTTGTAAGTGAACGTTTGAGGTATCGGCGAGACCGATTTGTCGTAGACACGTGTGCGAGCGATCTCGCAATCACCGGCATACCGGGCCAGGGCGCGGTCTGCCAATGGTTCTCAAATCGCCAATAAATTTAACTTGACATAGTTGTGTCATAGCTTTATGGGTTCAATTTTACAATGCATTTGTATTATCTTAGATATAGGGGTTTAAGTAAGGTTCACCTATCCTACTTATTCCTCCAGGATATAAAAATATAGTCAAATAAGTATACAATAAAAGAACAAGCGGAAAACGAATCGTCTGTGCTGTGTGCGAGACAATGGAGTGCCAATTAGTCAAGCACCGAGCCGACGTATGAAGTAGGTAGGTACATCGTATCTTACTGCATTCGTGTACCCGCATTGTTTTTTCTTTACCTTTATTTCAATCCCCTGCTGCAATGTAATTTTCTAATTGTCAGGCGACAATTAGAACTTGTGTAATAACTTTATATTTTGCGAAATATGTCTCTCAAGATAAATGAAACATACTTATAATGCTTACGAAATTATTGGTTAGTAGCCAGAAACTGTCATAATTAAATAAGTATCGATTAACGCACCAGATAATGTTTCTGCTCGCGTAACAGAACTTAGTTATAAAAATTTACAGGTACATGGTTAATAAAATATTCCATTGTAACTTCCGGTATTCTAAGACGAGTGGTTGATTATTTTAATAAGTACTTAAGATTTTTTATCTGCGTGTACTACAATTAAAAGAATGTCGTTTATTGCGCATAAAAACAGATTTCTTATGTAAGTTTTGCATAATGCTGTCACAGCGAATTCTTAATTGCCACTCAAGAATCTAGTACTTTTGCATCATTGCTTCGTTGGTAACTTACTAATAAAAGATTGCATCACCTAGCGTTCACTTTTAGAGTTTCGACACTATGCATGAGCTGCACGTTGCACAAACATCCGGCTCGAAAGACTAACCAAGCTGCTAGATGACAATCAATTTCGATTTTCGATAGTCAGCTAGAAATCGCTATATTTCGTTTCTCTTTCACGTAGAGCCTTGCATGTCAGCCAACCAATCAGAGCAATTTCCAGTAAATACCGTGCGCCTACTTTCTGCTGCAATGAATATAAAAAACCTGTTTCAGTAAGGGAAACAAAATTAATCACACATTCCATAATACGGCTCGAAGTGTTGGTGCTAGTGGTGCTGATCCAAGCAATATATTCTCACAGGATGTTTTATTGCAATACTCACTTTGAGCGAGTCTTATTCAGCTCACTGAAGCATGTTAAGTTGGTTTTGCCATTATCCACGAAAACATTACGTGCTTTTAAGTTAAAAGCTGGCTGATTGATAAACCTTACGAATATTTCGACTAAATCTGTTTGAATTATAGAAGTATCAACGATTATAAGCAAACAAAAATACACTGTCCAGTCCACTGGCCCTAGTAGCAACCTGATGCAGTTAAATGGTGCTGCTTGGGTTTTTGCAAGTATGAGATAAAAATAGTGTTAAATCTAGGATAAGACCCTTGGCAGCCGGTTGGAGCGGTGGCAGTGGTGTGGTGCGGCGCGGGCGAGTGAACGCGGCGACCTTGGGCCCGTGGCGGCCCGCGGACGTTCGTTGAACGTGCCCCACTCCCCGCACGCCTCACCTCGCTGCCACTACGAAACAACTCGTTTGCGATCCGATTATTTGAAAATTAAATTTAGAATCAATAGAATGGAAAATGTATTAATAAAGTTACTACATATGTATGCTATAGTCTTCACCTCGACTGGATTTTAACTAGGAATTTGAAACGTATTTACTTTCAGGCCCAGTCACTCAAAAATATCAGTTTTATTAAAATGCGTTAATTTCACATGTCGGGTTACTTTATTGCTAGGATATGAGGTTACGTGTTATCTATTATAAATTGCGGTTGTCGTGTAAATCATACACTGTGGTTAAATAATTTAGTAAATGATTAATATTAACCTTTGATTAATGTACAACATAAAGTTAAACTAGAAAGATTTTTAGTTATACAACAATATTCGGCATTTGTCGATAGCATTAATATTTTATAGTACGATACGAGATTAAATCCAAATCAGAGTGCCTCTCTAATAAGTATTATTTTGTTTCGTAGTTCGTAGAGCACTCTGAAAATATATCTGTGCTAAAGATTTATCAGATGATCAGGAAATATTAAAAGTTTTATAACTAAATGTCATCATCATCTGTTTCAAACATATCTTCTTATGGAATCACGGGTCTTCCTTTCCCGTTGCTTTGGGAGGCTTGCGTGGGGATTAGTGTCCGACTAAAAATGTGTTTCAGCCGAAAACGCAAAAATAAGCTTTGGCTTTAGGCTTGTTTTCGGCTAGATCAACCTACAGATTTTACAAACAAACTTGTGTCAATTTGAGTGAAAATGACGCGAACTTTTGGCTAAAGCTAAAGCTAGTGTTGCCACCTTGGAATTTTTTAAGGCGCTATTTCGAGAGTAAAGTGTCGCCAGAGTTTTAGAAATTCAAATTAAAAGAAACTACCACATTCCGCTAAATTTATAGTATTTAAATCTCAGACCAAAGTATAAATATATACCGACCCTTATATAAATTAAAAATGAACGAATATGTTTCAGATGCTACTAAATAAATATAAAGGGACAAATTACACTGATTGAGCTATCCACCAAGTAACTTCGAGACTTGTGTAATGGGTTATGGGATACTAACTCATTGAGAAATAAATTCTTTAAACCTTTACTCAAATACTCAATGTGTAGCCCTGAGGTGTTAGCTTGAATAGGTTTTGGCAGGAGAAAAATAACCACATGCTTTTAAAACATTACTGTAATTGCTTTCATCTTTACTAGAGTAGAAAACATTTCCATTATATGTAGGTAGAGGTGCTTACTTAAGTATACTTAGGTTGTGCAAAGTACAAGATGTGCACAGCAAGTTTAACCCATAATAGCTTTTATTCCCTTTGAAATACTTATTTGTACTAAAACATGTTTATAAAATTCCCATAAAACATGCTAATTTTGTATGGAAAGTCGAATTTACTTTAATAGCATAATTGCTTAATATAGTCATTAGTTGGCATTAGTCACAGTCGCAGTAATAAGACTGAGGAGAAGTCATTTATTTGTACAGCTAGACTAACTCAACGGCTTTTTGTCCACGTGTATTTCTCCCATGTTTCACGCTAAGTCGTTAACCATAGCAAATCAGATAGGTAGGCGCTGTGGCGGGCACAACCTCTGACAGTATCTGATAATGAAGTCGCTCTTTAAACAAAGGATTTTAACTTTCCGTTTACGTATTGTTGTAACATACGGACTATAAAAATGTGTCCGAAACGGGCACGACGTCTAATTTGGCTGCAGTATTTTCGCAATATTTAGAAGGTATATGTTGGCAGCGCGTGGGGCCCCGCGGGCGGTGCCGGCGACTGCGAGCGTTGACCGCAACCCGCACTATCCTGAAGAGATGTGCACTCTGATAGGTGTTGAGATTGTTTTGGCGAGAACTTGGAAACAAAGCGATAATCCAGCTATTTTAATCCTAGCGATACTAAAAATAAGCGCCAAATAGTTTGCACCGTTGGTGAATCAACTAGTGTAGCCGTATCTAGTTAACAAAGAAATAAAGACGATTTGTTTAGAAATTCCACTCAGGTAAGGAAACGTTGTAGTGCCAGCGTACGTATAACGCGAACAAGTCGCTAACATTTATGACGTCTTCATCAGCTATTTATTATCACCGTTTTATTTTAATCTCAAGGCTTCCTCTGCGCAGAAATGTGCAGGTATTCGTGCATGCAAACAGGATGTATGAGGATTTTCCTCGTTGCGAGTCGTGTGACGGCTTGGCTGCAAACACGTTCACAGGGTTCATGGGTGCGTTATTAACAACAAGTCAGCGAAACGCATCGAGATTGTTAATGATATTATGTTAAATATAAGTTTAAATAATTTTTCCTTCCATGCATCAAGCTTAAACAATAATCATTGAAATATTTTGCTATTTTGAGGAACGCGATATAAGTGTCGTTGGGTAAAAAAAATCTAGTGATGATTTGTCGAAGTATTGGAGTTTTAAGGCGGTATTTAAGGTTCTATTGATTAATCACGAAGTTCAGGATATTCACAATGAAGGTTTCTCAAATATATAAAAAAAAACTCGGACGAGCTTACGTAGATTAGATCAACAGTCAAGTCAATGTTATCATACTTCTATATATATATTCAGTTAAGGAGTTGAGATGGTTTTCTAGTTTCAATAATTCTATCATCAAAGCCACATGCATGCCTAATAAGTTAAAACTGTCTTAAATGTTATTATATTGCATTTTGTAATTATAAGAGGCATGTCTGTGGGAATCGGCGAATGCGTCAGCGTCTAAACTCGCATAAATTAATGTTCTCACCAACTGCCAGATTATTGTGATCAAAAACAGTGCATTATGTTTAGACACGTGAGTTATAATAGCCTGTTCTGGTAATTTTAAATAGGTTGAGTAATATACATAATAAAAAAAAATGTTAATAGTTGTGGTGGAAACTTAAAAAGTATACTTTCATTAGATATATTTTAAATTCTTAAGATTAGAAGTAATCATAAAGATGAATTCAATTATAAATATAAAGAAAAAAAAATAATTCGTAATAAAAGCTACAGACAGTATTAAATAAAAACAAAATAGTATTTAAGAAAATTTAATGTGTAGATATATATAATTATTTTTCGTCGTAATAAAAGGTACAGACATTATAAAGATAATCATTAAAACAGAACTTTTATCAATACCTAATTTTTTAGAATGATACGAGCAAAATGTATTATAGGGAAATTGTTCTTGAAGGAAATACCCACTGGTCTGTGTTTGACCTTCCGTTTGCCTTACGTGTGTAAGTTATAGGTATTTTGACACTTATTAAAAAATTGTTTCCAACTACATCTTGGCTCGGCTTGTAATCTCCGGGTCAAACAAAATGTGGTATTTTAAAGCCAGTTCTTGCATACATACATACATACATACTATCACGTCTTTATCCCTAATGGGGCAGACAGAGCATTTTGGGTCTTGCGGCTGTATGCAGAACCCAGGGCCGCAAGACTCAAAAGACACTTTTAGCGTCATGGTGGGCGAGAAGATGGAAAAGCAATCAATACAGTGACGGGTTGCTAGCCGCATCGCCTGTTAAAATGATTCGCATTTTTGCCCATTCCCTCGATCGGCTTTTACGATCTGCGCGGGAAGAGAAGCAGCCGGTACATTCTAAGTTTTTCAGTTCTTACAAGGGGAAAAAAGCCTTAAATCACATGTTAAGTATTCAGCATCATCACCTTCCTGATATTTTTCTTCTTATTCGCCCTCGATGTCTTGTCCTAAAATTGACCGATCAATAGATGTTTACTTTGCCTCAGTGTTGGATATAGATAATAAAAATCACAAATGCACTGTAATACACAAATTGTACTAAGTACCTACTGTAATCTGATCTCCCTTGACCATTTCAAAGATTCTCATTTTCAGCATTAAGACTCAATAGGTTGGTTGAACTCTTATCAGTTTCTTTGTCCTCGCTCTTGCACACAATCTACGCGCTCATAAAAATACATCTTTACTGAAAATATGCCTACTGTTAAACGAGTTTTTGTTTATTTATGATCGCGTTCACGGGATTATCTTTAACCATTTGGCTGAAAGGGTTTTACCTCAGGTTCTACGGGAATAAAAAAATATCAAGTTGTTGAACTGGGATAATATATATAACTTATCTCATTTTTTGCGTACAGTAAAATAAAATCACGAATGTTTGTCAGTTTCATCGTCAAGGTATGCATAGCAATTTTTGTCTCTGTGGCTAGTACGAGGTAAAATAGTAATCTAACCTCAGATTTTTAAGTTAACTTGGTACCACCATTCATGCATTTGTTTAGTGTACCTAAACAAAGTTTGCAAGTAAATAATTAAATCAAATTAAGAAAGAGCTGGACAAGCATATCTTGAGGACGTTACCGCCGCGTCAGTAGCTGCATAAACCTCGCTATCGTGATAGCGCGATAAGCCAAGATCGCCGTGATTGAGGTGCCTATCTATGTAAATCGCCGTGACTTGAAATATGCTTACAGAATTTTTAAAGTAAAGTTTATAAGTAAAATAATTTTTATTTTATTTTATTAGATAGACCAACAACTATTCTAATTTACATAGATAACTATGTAGACACAGAAAGTCCATAACAGTTCCTCACTGATAGAAGGCATTGTATTTTGTAAAAGATTTCGATCTCTAAACATCAATTTATCATTTACAATATACTCTAAAGAAACTGCAACTTAAACCATCATAATAATGTAACACAATAACATAACTCTTTTTCTCGAGAAAGTACTTAAATTAATTCATAATGCCACAAAACAAATTAACTTACTAGGTACTTAGTAGGTACAATAGCTAATTTGTTCTATGTCAATCATGTCGTAGTAGGGAGTTGTAAGTGAAACTATTTTAAGAGTAATTCAGTCCATTATACTAAACAACTTTCCCCAACATCACATCAACAGTCAAAGAACATACATATATGTACATATATCGAAAAATGAAAAGTAATTTTTATCCACTTGTATGGATACAAGATGACTAATCGGCTGATCCGAGTTTGTATGGAAAGCCAAAATTGTCTAAATTTGCTTAGAGTCACTGCCTCATGCCTCCGGATTTGTATAAATTGCATAATAAATTACCAACTACCTACCTATAAATTATTCATTTAGACCGCGACGTTACATCATGTTTTAGTGCTATGACGTAATGAATGGAGTAAGGCCCGTGGTAAACGTGAGATGTAACAAGTGGTGCATCGGGGATGCGACGGGGCCGATCGATAAGGGTTGCGGGGTGCGGGGCGCCCGCCCACGTCAGCTGGGCCCGCCGCCCGGACAGCGCCGGCAATGTCGACATCCTAGCTGCCCGCTTGGGGTTGTGTTTCGAGGAATACCTCTGTAATTGGGTAGATGCTGGGTCAACAATACATAATTCGGTACAGTTCATAAAATAAAACGTCACAAAATAGTGCCACTTTTCGTTGGTCATATCCAGACATAGATTTTTTTTACTACGTAAGGTCATATCCATTTTCAACATGATTTGAGATTGATTAATACAGAAAAACTGATATTTAGAGCGCTATTCGACTTTAAAAAATCATGATGACGTCACGTTATTTCATTTAAAAAGTTTGTTTGACGTTAGAAAAAAGTGTCTGATTTGACTTGTTGTCATCTAGCGGATTCTAAAAATTATTATAATTATTTAGTAAATTAGTTTTCACCATTTCGAATGCGAATGTACCTACCTTATGATTGAATACAAAGTATAATTTGAATAAATAATGCCCGTGTGATTGTCGTTAGAAAGACGTTACGTTCTCTAACCTTATCCGTGATACTTTTGACACCAGTGAGGTGGTGACGTCAGTTTTCTTCGAATTTTCCCCATAATTTGTCTGGCTGTTCCTAATTTATTTTTATGGATCTTTTTATAGTTTCTTGAATACTGTAGAAATAGCTGAAACGGTATAAATAAATATCGTATTCACGTGGTTTCACAAATCTACCATCGAAACGGCTCGGTTCTGTCTGACAATGCGGGGAAAGCCGCCTGATATACGACTAATTTCTATTCGGTTTACAGCTAATGACATAATTTGCGTGATTAACTGTGTATTCGATTTTTCATTCAGTTTTAACGTCGTTAATTTACATTGTTTTCTTTCAATCACAGGTAAATTGTTTCAAATAGGTACACTTACATTAACTATAACATTTTAAATTGTAAACTTATAAGTACCTATGTCATCAGATATTTTATTAATAAATAAATATCTAGTGTATTCACGAGAAATTAAATACTTACATTTAATACACGTGAATACCTATATAGGTATTGAAATTATTATTTACATTATTAAGAACTTACTTGTTTAATCAGTTTAAGTTAATCAAGTTCTCTGAATGTAAATATTTTTTACAAGATCATTTAGTATCATATTATTAACATAATTTTTTAAGAAATCAGTTATTCTGAATTTCCGATTAATAAATAAATGAATCATAATCTTGTTTTTGTTGTTACGGCCGTTGGGAAAATTATGACAGCAACATCCCAGTCATTATCGTGTTCGTAAAATCCATTAATTTATCATATAAACAAGCGTACTTAGTGTTTCTCGAAACTTAGTGATAGGCAGACATATCATGCCAGTGATAATATTTCAAAACTAAAAATCAACTTTACCCATAACCATCTTTGAAGATCGCGACGAATTGATAATTTGTCAATCCTTTTTGGAAGACGGGTAAAAAAGGACCGGCAAATTCGCCGGCTCCTCTGCCACCGAGTTTAGTCCATGCAGTTTAATAGGATTCGACAGGTTCGTTTAGTCTGCAAAATAATAGGTACTTTTTTAGGACTTAGGCCTAGTTTTATTGTACCATCACCATCATCATTTACAACCTAGACTTTCTGGATCCTCACGTTGAAGTTGAAGTCTCTAATAATTCACATTGCACGCCGACTCACCATCAAATTAAAAATACCGAAGTGACTCACACATTGTTTTTAACTCGCAGGTACGTATGCAGATGAATCGGGCGCACCGGGAGCCTACTCGTTGCATGGTAATGTAGATATAGTATAGTTACGATTCAAATGTCTCGGCTGTTTTAAAAAACTTTGCATTGTTCGCGGCGGGCGCATCATGCTCCGCTCATGTTTTCCTCACAATGACACAAACAACGGACATCACTGCCGCGCTGCCGCCTGCATGTGATCGCCTTCTCGCTCGTCGTATGCTATCTAGTATCCACCTATCTGTGTTTTGTTTTTCTTCGTTGACGTTTTTTGTAAATAGGTAGTTAAATTGATAAATCTGCAATGTAGAAATATGCAATTAATGAATATTTGGGTATGTTTAAAAGAGACAAACTTGGCAAGGAATATTAAATCGCTGTTGTAGCGAGGTATACTTTTAAAAATGCGCAGTTAGTTCATAGGAATATATTTACATAAGTGAAATCTTTACATAGGTACTTATATGATATGTGGGTCTTCTACGACGCGGCGGCAATGCAGGCAACGTAATGATTTTTTTTTGTATATAGAATAATAAAATATGTACAAACTTTGAAATGTTATATAGTAGGTAAAGAATTTTCTGATTAAATAGATTAGATTTCTTATTGGGTTATTTATAAATAAAAAACATTTCAGTGATAACGTAATAAGTACATAGCCACAGAATTAATAATAGTATTACATAACATAGCCTAAATTCGAACTTAATCTTTATTAACTTAGTTTTGGACAAGTTTTGAATTACCAAATTTAAAAAAGTGAAGTAATCTGCCTAAGTACATTTATTGTTACTATTATGGTTTGGCTGTTAGAGAATGCTTTTAGCATTAAGTTTGCCTGTTGTACTTGCTAAAACATATTTGTACATGTGTACAATGGTATTAAAAAAATATATGAATAGATAGTAGGTTATATGGAGTCAATTAATTTATATTTACATAAACCCATAAGAACGGAATAAATTTTTAGATCGCTTATAATAATTATGAGCAGGATACATAAAGATAAGTAATATTTCCAATGAATCACCATTCCATTCTTTGTTGCGAGTTGACGAGCTACTGCTGCAAATTAAAATAACTTGGTAGTCACATACAATTATCACAATTATTTACTTGAACATTTTGCAACTGTAACATTTTATAAATCTAATGTTTGTATCGTGTTTCTACTTTCAGTATTCATGCATGACATACTTAGCAGATTCAATTTGAAATAAATGTTTGGGGTAAAGAATTGAGAAGGAAGATGTGTTTCGTTGCGTTATACGAGTACGTATGTCCTATTAGCGCATAGCGTAGTATATAATACGCAAAATAACCTGATGTCGTGAATGATGATTGATTTGCATTTGCCAGTTTTGCCAGTAAGATGAAGATTTTTTCAATTATGCATCCTCAACAACGTATAGGCTTTCTAGGTACCCATACCCAGGAAAGTACTATCCAACAAAATATATTGTAAAATATTTTTAGTCTTAGGGATTTTTCAATTTAAATTGTAGTTAAAACATTGTTAATGCAAAAGACATACCTATGCACCTACTATCTCAGTTGGCGACTTTGCTTACATTTTAAGGCGCCAGTCTGTTCCATCAAAAAGTTAATAAAAAGCTCTCAAAGGTCACTAGAAGCGCAAGTAATCTTTGCTTCAAACCAGTTAAATTTTTGCACTTGTTGCATACTTTTCTACCTGAGTCAGCCAAGTTCTGTGCATTAAATTCAAGTTAGTTTTCTAGTTTGTCCATCAAACAAATGTAATTTAACTGTTAATTCCTTTAGCTCTGGTAATCTAAAATGGTGCTAACTAAAAAAAAGTACTAAATTCAAACACAAACATATATATTACGTAAGAACCTAAATCTTACATAGAATTTTCGGTCCCTAGAAATTAACCTTTACTAGTTATATAGGTACACTGTTTCGCAAGTGAGTACAGAAATTTTAACAAAGATCCCTGCGTCGGCGCCTCAGCCTAGCAGTTAAAGCTTTCAATGCAACTCCCCCTTTAAGCCTGTGCGCCGAATGGAGGATCGATATGATTGTCTTCACAGGCGCATGTTTATTCTTTTTAAGATCGTGAATGCGTATCTTCATAAATTACTTTCCTTGCGTGTGGTACTTTGTATTGATTTCAAGTATCCATTCTTTATAAATTCTTAGTTGTAATTGGTGAAGTGCTCTTAAATCTGTCAAGCGTATCGTCGTGAAAGAATGCGTGATTCGATCATAAAACCGAAAAAGCTAAGTATACCTACCTAGGCTATTTTATGAACATTAAAATGTTAAGAATTTTTTTATAAATTCATCGCAATGTTGTCAATTATCAAAGGCAAAGTGTATAATTTACATAACCTCCTTCTGCTGTATGTAAGCATGAAATGAGTAATGTAATCGTCATACCAGCATTTAGCAGACAGTTCGTGTGACTGTCAAAACACGAGCTACTCTGATGAGCGTAACAGCTGAGTATCAGCTGGCGACCTCGCTCCACAGGCCGCGGCTGAGTTCATCGCTTAAACTATCCGTTCAGTTCAGAGTGCCCTATCCTATTGAAACAGCGCGCCCGCGGCAGACTGCGCCTGTGAATATGTGGTAATTTAGGGGCCACTCGGATTGGCGGTGGCCTGTTAAACGTTGAATAAATACGAATACTAGAAACAATCTTAATTAAACCACCTAGATATAAAACAAACAACATATGTACAAAGTACCTAATTACTATTTATATACCTATATGTTTTACTTTAAAAATATGTGCTGCTGTAGCTATTTTTCACTAGTAAATCTGTCAGTCAATTATTCTCAAAGTTAGCTAATCCGAAGGTGTGCAAATGTTACGACACAACATTAGTGCATGCTGTTGTATGTATGTTGGATTGGAAATAGGTAACTGAGAACGACGCATGCGAAAAAGCGAGTAATTAAAAGGTTGACAACGAAGGCCGCTAGTTCCGCGTAGTGTCGCAACACTCGCAACGCAGCAGCGGCGGCGGGCGGCGCAGGCGCAGGCGCGGGCCGCTCACCTCGCCGTCTGCGGGTCACGCGCACCTTCGATTCCTTTCTAAAGTGCTTTCTATATCTTACACACTAGCATCTTTTGCTTTACCTCCGAGCTTCGTTTCACCTTCTCGTTTTTCCGCCACTGTATATATGTCGTCAGAGCATATCGAATTTCAATGCGAAATTTTCTATTTATTAGGCGT
This sequence comes from Acrobasis consociella, assembly GCA_963555685.1. Classification (NCBI taxonomy): domain Eukaryota; kingdom Metazoa; phylum Arthropoda; class Insecta; order Lepidoptera; family Pyralidae; genus Acrobasis; species Acrobasis consociella. The sequence goes on from OY743106.1 coordinate 7,597,472, forward strand.
CACCTAAGCGGATGCGCTCCCATCTTTCTATGACCGTGCGGTCCAGTTATCTAGCACTGTGTGTGCGCTGCGCATGCATTCTAGGTACATCAGCATTCCGATAGAAGCGCGTCATCCTCGATTGTGCTTCGATTCGTTAGGTATTTAGGACTCTAGTTATTATGCCAGACCTCTTTGTTCTTTGCGTTTGATTACGGCAACTTAAATAACACAATGTAGTCTGTAAATGAAATTCATAGTCCCTTCCCCTTAGTTATGAAATATATAAATCATTAATGATTGAATATCATCTGTTATAATCATCTGTTGTTTAGAAGAAGTCGAAAGTGACGGTGTTGCATAACGTCATTGTCTTTTTACCATCCATCGAACGTAACATGAATTTTAGTTTGTACTGCCTTTCTCGCGTTGTATCTAGTCCATACGAATCGTACGTACGTAGAGCCGATCGGTTGGACAGTTTAATTAGAATAGATAGCAATATAAATCGTATGCCACTGGCACGTCGTCGGTCGTCGGCAGTTAGAAAGTGCGCGTGATGTAACAATGCAGCCGCAGTCCGCTCCGGGTCGTGACTGATCTGTCACTCCTACTCCTACCTTCATTCCACAACGTCACACTTTGTTCATCTCTAGCATTTGTTTATCTCGAATCTAGGTATCAACTGCTATTGACAAGATTAACTTGAAGCAATTTTGCAATTACCTCCAGTCTGGGGGATTATTTTGTTTCCTCATTTCAAACCGCAAATAACAGTCGTCCGTGACTTTTAATCTTTTATGCTCTCGGTAGGCAATTATGCGATTTATTGAAACTAATATGAACCGCAAGGACACAGGATCGTCGGTGGTCGGGGCGACAAGCTCGTCTTCATGCCTAGAATGTCGATTGAGGCGCTCGGTGATTGTCTGATTTGCCCAAGGCAGTGAGGCGAGCGATTGTTCAAAATGAAGGGCGGGTCATACAAGTACAACAGACGGCGTTGTCTCGACCCACTGATCCATGGGTAAGCGGTGTTTAGTGCTTCCGGGTTCAAGCCATAGTAATAGCGGCACGCGACTGGTGACAGGTGACACCCACATGCACACGTCGCGGTGACGATGAGCTCTTCATGCTAATGCTCTCCTGCTAGCGATCGATTCATCGTAATGGAATGCTGTGACACTCCACTCGGAGATATCGCCATTTATATGGCACATATGTGCCTATTAGATAGGCATCTCATAAGGCGGTATGCCGCAGCTCTTGGAAAACTACATCTACGAACGTGTAATAAGTATTTAACGTTTCTCTTTTTATGCAAGTACCGTTTTATAATTAAAACTTGTTCAATATAACGCTCAAAGCCATTGACTAAACATGACACTCAGCAGTCAGCAATCCAGCACCAATTCTGACGCAACTGGTGCGTCAGAAACAAATTTACGTTTTATACATTTGGTCTATTGGCTGCGATAAATTAAGAATAATATGCGGGTATTTCTATAGCAACTTGCACTTCGGTTTTTATTCATTGCTTTAAAAAATCATGGTTTGATTAATATATATTTGTATTTGCTGTCTTACAAGTTCACTAATTAGACCTAGAGGTCTAGCTGAGAAGCTCCACCGACACCTATAAAATAAGTATATATAAGTAGAACTACACAACTGATTTTCATAGAAATTTAATGGGACCACCTGACAAGTATGCCCTTTCAAATAAAAAGAATTATCCAAATCGGTCCAGGCGTCTTCGAATAATTGGTGAACATACATAAAAAAATTTTAATATCACGACGAATTGATAATCTCCTCTTTTAGGAAGTGAAAAAGAGTTACATTTTATTATTACGACGTGAGAAACATGGATAGCTATAAAAAAAAGAGTTACTACCATATAATATTTTACGTTTGATAGGTCAATGTTTAACGTATGAAGTTAATGCAAATTAATATTCTACGGGCGCCGCGCGGATAAAATGATGATGATTTACGTGTCTACATAAGCATAAGTATGGCCACATAACGTGTTTCGCAATAAATTCGCGGTGTAAATAGGTACCTAATCTATAGGTGTAGTGTGCAATAGCAAAAATGCCGAATATGTCCATACGCAGAACTACAATGTAGGTTAAAACATCGACAATTTTTTTCATGGAAACAACATGTTATGCAATCAGGAGACGCGGCGGCTTATCTCTATTGATAAGCCTAGGTATGTACATGAGCCAAGTGTTTCCAAAGTGCAAGTAATAGGTACATTTTATTTCTCCATTATAACTACAACATTCGTGTATATGAATTAAGTCAGTTGTGCATGATGCGCTCCGGGATAGCAAAGTTTTTACATAGCTAAATCATTTATAATGATTAATGTCAAGGGACCGAAATATGCAGAGAGGAGAGCGTGAGCCGTGGGACAGGTCGCGTGTCGTTTAAATTCGATGAAAACCCATGATAACGCAACAATGTCGATCAATATTCATTAAAATGTTAAAGTCTCGTAAAAAAATAGTATCAGATAATCGATAGTGTGGTTTCAGAAGTACAATGAGGGAATTTCACACATTATGTCAGCTAACCTAGCGATGGTGCGATCGCGCAATGTCGGCAGCCTCTGCTAACAACGTTGACACTACAAAATAATGGTTCCATGTTACAAAACTCGATGTCGCCCAGCTCGCAGTAAACACAATTCATGACGATGTACTGCACGCAGTCTTCCACAATACCAACGACCACGACCATTATTATGTATTAGTTAGGTAGGAAAGGAACCTATGCCAAATTGTAGCGTAAGTTATTTTATGCAATAAAAGCCTATTAAATTACGTACACACACACGTCTAAGCCACTTTAGTTATTCGTAAATAGATAAGTGTTAGAACAAAAGTGATAGGTACATACCTACAGTAAGCCAGAATCAAAAAGTCGTATGTCTTTAGCTACAGTCGCAGTAATTAATTTTGTTTATATCGCTCTAAATCAAACTGTACGAACACTCTTGTGAGCCGACGACGGCAACTGGTTTATTCATATTCTGTCTGGCAGTGTGCGAGCCCGAATGAATCTTAATTCTTGTCGATTTGGACCAACCGTCTCAATAAGTGTTTACGAACATTAAGTCTTCTTTACTTGACAATACTTTTTAGCTTGACAATCGAGTTGCATTCGTTTCATCTCCTCGTTCCAGTCTGTGAATTTCTTTGTATTTTGCTTTTCGCTGGAGGTCTTGACGGTGACATCATGATCTTTGACCTGATGAATAAAACAGAAGGCTAGTTGGATATCTGCTTTGTGTGAAATTCAAATGAGCTCTGACTACAGCGAGGTATGCATTATCTGCGGCTGGTGCCGCGTTGTTAGCTACTCAAGTGGCTTTATCGTCATCTTTTTATGGCATGCTTGAGGTTCAGTGATTGATGTAATTAACGAGTCGGACTGCTGGATTGACGGTGCGGACACATGGGGCGCACGTCAACTCTATTACAGGAAAACAGCCAGAGCGTGTCGAAGGTCATTGCCGTCGGGCGCCGGCCACGCTCGTCACTGGCCTGCCTGTGGGCAGCGTTCTCGACCCCTTATATTCAGTCCCTGGTCATGGTGTTTCTGTTAATTAAATCCCTGATTACTACACTACTTAACTGACTACCCACTTGAGATAAGTTCTTTACATGAAACATTTTCCGTCTATAGTAAGTTGCTTTTCATATTAGCTGGGTGCATATTATACTACTGTTAATTCCTGTCAAACGCTTTTATAAGATTAAGAGGTCTAATGATTGATTGTGATATCTGGAGGACTGCCCTGTGCAAAAAGGTTTTCTATTCCGAAACACCTACCTATTTGCTGTATTCAAATATTTCCACCACCACGCCTTGAACTGACAAAATAAAGACAGTAAATAATGTTGTAAAAAATAAAACGTAATGAATGAACCATCACAATGCAGCCATACTGTACCTTCTTACAATACAATAGCAAAACAGCATAAAATTGTAACGACATGCTGCATTGTTTCTCGGAGTGGTCTGAGAGTTGCGTGGAAGACTCTGGCGCAGTGGTAGCAATGCAGCGAGCGCAGGGGCCGTGCGGCGCGCGGGCGCCGCGGTGTGAGCCGCGGTTAACTTTCGCGTGGGAGCCGCACCTGCGCTTCGCTTCGTCTTTATTTAGCCTGTGACGGCGCAACCACAATTACGATAAATTAACATCTTCATGTGTTTTTGCTTATTGCGTATTCCCTGCGCTGTCACTTCGCCTATGATACAGAGAAATTGAACGTAATGTGGTGTGGTTGCGTGCAGTGAACCGCAAGTCGCTGCCACCAGTTCATCAGTCGAAAACTCGTTTGATCTTGTAGTACAGATTGATAGATACTTTAGTATTTTTCAATGAATGGTAGTTTTTTGCAATAAGTAATCTTGGACGAACAAACGAGTACTAATCTTTTATTACGGTACATATAAATAATGTAAGTACTTAACCCAAAATAAGCAGTGCAGGCAGGGTGGGTTACGGCGCGTGCGCTGCGCCGTGAGTAATGAATGAGTGATGTTGCTCGGTGCCGATAATGCGGACAATGTGGTACACAACACGCCTCTAAATAACTAAGTAACTCTAAGTTAGTAAGTACCTACATTCGACACGAGCGTGTCAGATAAAAACTTGACTTCTAGTTATCAAGACGCTCTTCCTTCTTGGAATTACTGAGACGTATAAACAAATAACAGGAAAACTTGCCACTTAAAGTTTTTTATTTCTTGCAAATTTATGCCAAACATATTTTGAAACCGACCCTTGTATTTTTCCTCTCAAAAATTGACTGCTAGCCTGTTATAAGGTGACATACTTGATAGCTCAGACTTGATAGTTTCCGTCCGCCACAACAGTTGACTGCCTCGCCTCTATTTATTAATAATTCTACATGTAAACCGCCTTCATTCACAACACTCGCGTGAATGGGCCTTATTAAGGGATTCTAATTGACCGGCACCATCACAATGAGCTGGACACGCGAACTACGACGTACTATTGTGATTGTGAACCAAATGTGGGTAGTGTCATATAATCTATCCCCGGCGAACATAGTTGACACAGTGTAGGGCTTGTTTTGAAATTTGCTTGTAATACATACATACATACATACTATCACGTCTTTATCCCTAATGGGGTAGACAGAGCATTTTGGGTCTTGCAGTTCTATGCAGAGCCCAGGGCCGCAAGACCCAAAAGCCACTTTTAGCGTCATGATGAGCATTTGCTTGTAAAATTATGATAAACACAAAGGGGGCTCTGTTGGTCTGGGCATTTAATTGTTTTTATTAGGTACTTTTAAAGTTGCCATTTCTAACCTAATACAAGGTAAATAGATGACTAACCGTCTTATTATAAATCGCAGATTAACGTACCAGGTTTAAACCATTATCCGACAAAAATCATGGGCATATTAATAGATTTCAACTTTATTTGGTCGTATAATGGTTTAAACTATAATATAAATTTATTTATTCCTTGGAATTTAAAGTATCGCGGTCACGATTACTGTTATTAGCTGTAACAATAGCTCGCCCTCAAGAAGATCGGTATTACAAAGTGACTGTAGTTGCGGACGCTCGAATGTTCGACAAACCAAGAAATCGAGGTATATCTCAACGGGTCAAGGAGCAAATAACTGCAGTCAAAAAAGACGATAACTCGGCCATCGCGGAGAATCTTTCACAAGCTGGAGTTAATCATTGAATAAAGTTACGCCCACCTAAAATATAATTAATATTTGAAAAATGGCGATACCTTTAGTGTTGTTTGTGTGTAAGGGCTTATGCAACAAACGACGAAGCAAGAGGCGAACATCCATCGCAGTTCCTCGGTCCTACATGTCAGTAAGTGTTGGCAATCAAATTTGGGAAAATAGAAGAGGTGTTAACACACAAGGGATATCGATTAGGTTTATCGTTTTAATCCTTTTTTTACAGAAGTTAGCAAACGGTCTGTGCTACTCTTATTTGAATCGCATTGCAAGGAATATTAAAATACTCCTTTTATGTTGTATTGTATCGTAAATACGTTGTCTTAGACCTCGACACAACACTAGGCTGCCACCATTGATGGATATCTGCTAAATCGCGTCTCACGCTAAATCACAATTTTTTGTGCGATTATAGAAGAAAAAATAACCCAGACGGACATTTCCGACTGGAATAATAGGACAGCTTTTAGCACTTAGCGTATCTTATTCAGCATTCTGATGGTATGATAGATAGGCACCTACATGGCACTTGGGTGGGAGCACTTTCGCTGTGTTCAGTTTAGAATTTAACAGTAAAAAATATTTGATACAAAAAGCGATTCTAATACGTTCTAGGACTAGACATAACATAAGTAGAGAAATCTTAGAAAATGTTGACACATTGGGATTTATACACTGGTAAGACTAACTGAACTAGATTTTTAGGTGTACACTTTATCTGCGCTGCTATCAAAGCTTGCACATGCAGTCATGCAATGATGCTGATAACTTTTGGGCTCTTTGAAATCCGTTTCTGTTATATAAGACTATCTCGGGGTTAAGTATTCATATTATTATCAGTATTAAAATGAAGCAGATAAGTTTAGTACCGGTTGGCAAGTAAGATATCATCCAAGAGTACACAGTACCAGCCACATATTAGAAAATTGCGCTGTTGGCTCTCGAGTATCCACAATCCCACAATAGGAGGGCCGAGGTGGGAGCTGGGTGGGCGTAGGAGGCGCTATCGGGCTGCTCGGCGGAAGAGCGGCGTATCCTGCGAGATAAGCGCAGCCTCATCTGCGGGACTCAATCATGTGGCGCGCCGCTGATTGTTTTTGCGTGAAGGCGTTGCGTGGAGTCTGCCTTGTTTCGCTTCAACGCAGATGGCACTCTCCACTTTAATTAATGTTTCTGCAGGCGTAGGACCAGATCTTTCTAGTATTGATGTGATATATTACATGCTGTCAAGTAACTATAATTTTGTTAATTTTAGTACCTATATCTAATCCAGTATCTAGAAGAATTTCTAAAGAATTAAGGTTTTGTATTTAAATAATTTGCAATCTTCAGTTTCTCTGACGTGTTAGTTGTAATACAAGGAAATTGTAATAGTACCTAAGTACTCGTATTTTCTGTCAAAATTGCATATCACTATAATAGGAAATATCTAAATTTTAGTCTTGTCCAATGAGGTGGTCTAAAGTAAAATTTCGTCAAAATAATGAGACTGTCCAAACTAATCTAAATATGAGGTGATCTAAACCGAAAATTGTTTAAATATAAGGTGGTCTAAACCAAAACTTGTGTAATTATGAGGGAATCTACATTTTGTATATATTAGCAATAACAGTATAAGTTGTATTGTATACTTTGTGATCGCTTGCGACTTGCTATTTAAACGAGTTCCAAGTTGATTTAGGCGAGACTTATGCATTAACTCCTCGAATCGACATCCAACACTTTTTTTTTAACTAGAGACTATCCGTTAAACATAAAATAAAGTATAATAATGACACTATTTTCGGTGCAAGAACGTGGAGACGCAATGCTAATGTCATTTTTCACATTGCTGGCTTGTGATTGCGTGCGCGCATACCGGCGCGCTGTAAATAATGTATGCGCATGCGGCATACATAGTTCGTGCTCCATTTACGTTATCATGCTGCTACATGAAATTATTCTCGTTATTTACGGCTTACAGATTACCAATAGATACCAAGTTGTGTGAACGTAATAAAGTAACAAATTCTATCTAACCATAAAAAATCCTGTATTAAATCTACTAACATCAAAAAGCCACCACGTGTGTTGTCCATTCTTCGTTCACATATGCTTATACAAGTTAGCACTCTAGTGCTCTTTGTTTACTTAATTTTTCTAGTATATATACCTGACCTAATGAAATACCAATCACCAAGACTTTCGATCGATTTATTCATGTTTATCCTGCTCTATATGCGATCCTTTTCCATCGTCTTTTCCAGGCCCAGTTTGCTTATTATAGTTGCTTTTTAGGGTTCCTTAGAAAACAAGGAATCCTTATAGTTCTGCTATGTCTGTCTGTCTGTCCGACCGCGGTCCTACTTAGATACTATAAGTAGCATATTAATCATGGCGAAAAAGTCGGTAAATAAAATTTGGAAAAAAAATTATTGCAGCTGCAATACAAGGAAAGAGGTAGTCAATTCTCTAAATGTTTGTCCAATAAATATCATATGGGTAAAATTTTTATGAAGTTGTAAAAGTTGGATTTTCCTAGTGAACTGTGTGCTACTAACTACATAATAATACGGTGCTACTAGAGTCAGACAGACGATCCCAGTCCACAGGCGACGCGACGTATTTGAGCAAGTGCCATAGAAGGAGAGCGGCGCAGCACAGCACAGTGCCCGACGAATATTCATTACTTTAGTATTGGCAGTTAATTATAGCATGATTTGCAAACGACCGTTATGAGTGACAGTAATGTATGGGATACAGAATGCGTGCTCCATTGATATTCAGTTCAGCTGCGGATGGCGGCGGATGGCGGCGGCCGCATCACGGCGTGCCTGTTTCTGGCTCACGAACTATTCGGAGGTCGACGTACGACCTCTCTCCGATAATCTATCCTAACAACTAAACAAAGCTAGATAATATTTATCACGAACCTACCGAATATTATAGTTATCTCTCGTCGGTTAAGCAAAAGCCAGTGACCGCTGGATGTGATTGACAATCAGACATGCAAATTCTCGGACGTGGCGCTTCGCAAACTTTTTTGTTGCGCTGATGTCATTTTTTATTTGCTACTCACTTGTAGATAACCTTTACAGCGTTTTATTAAACTGTGATATTTTATTTTATAAAGGAACTAGTATCACAAGGAAAAAATTAAATTGCATCAATTTTCTCTTCGACCGATGAAAAGGCATATTTTTACCCAAAATGACCATCTCTTGACGTCCATCTGGTGGATTTTATATCGGTATATCATCTCTCATCCATCTAACTGCCACTTTACCTCTGAGAGCACGGTCGTTTAGGCTGCGTTTCCACTGAAGCGGAGCAGAGCAGAGAGGAGCTTAGCGGTGCATGAATTGACCAATCACAATGCTCGAAATCTCCGCTCCGCGTCAGTGGAAACGCAGCCTTAGACCAGCTCGCTGGTTTACGTGGTATTTTTCCCCATTTTTAATTTTTATATGTATAGTAGCCTCGGCAATAATTACTTATTTGAGCCGTTTGGGGTTGAATTGTTGGAGCCGTGGGGGAATATCAGTGCATAAAATATATAAAACTGTCGCCCGAAAATTGACTGAAAACAAGCGTGACCAGAAGGCTGGCCTTTATCTGGCTCAAAAGATAAGCATTGCCATACAACGTGGCAGACTGGCAATGCTGTACGTTAGCACGGGGCAGCGATTTTCCAGGGCTTTTTTATTTATAAGTAATTTAAGCTAGGTATTAGTTTATATATATTTAGTGTTCTTGTTTATTTTTTAAATATATTTGTTGAAAATCCTAATAAACTTACATGTTTATTTAAAAAAACTTTATGTAAGAATACTTTAACTGTACAGACGTAGTTAGCTCGTTACGATGTTATGACTCGTTATGCTCGCTACCTTTGTCGCAGCACCTACGTACTTTGACGGTATGACGTAATTCGATATTGCCAAGGAAAAGATATGAAGTTATTTTCTCCGTTAATCTCATCGATAAAGGAAACTGAATTCTTGTTAGTCTAAACTATTACGTAATCTACTGTAAATATGTAAGTTGTAATAATTATTATTATGTTATAAGGAAACAGGTAAAATAAAAATAGTCAAGAGTGTGTGTAAGTAAGTAAAAAGGACAAAATAATTATTTACTCAAATTTCCTCCGAATTGGATCACCTTTAGGTACATATAATAATGTAATTAGGTTAGTTACGTACTTATTCCAAACTTGAACTCTCAGTATCTGATTTGTTGTATCAACAAAAGTTCAGTTCATGAACGTTATTTAAAACCTTACGTAGATTAAACGTTTTAATACAACCCTTAAAACAGATAAATACGAATAAAATGTACATAATACATTTTTATTACAGCTACAGGATCAGAATTGTCATGATATGATGAGCGATAATTTTTGTCGTCTGCCGAGGCTGTTCACCCGAGACAGCAGATGGAACGTGCCCGATAACATGCTAGGGTCTAGACTCTGCTGTTGAAAATGTAGTTTTCTTTTCTTACAAAGAAAAGAAATGTTTTATTGTCTCTAGACATTTTTTTTCTTTCCTTGATCGTGGCGTTCAAACTTCGTCGAAACTTATTTTGGCAGGGTCTAGTAAACCAATGGCAATGGTAAATAACCTGCCAAGTGCGAATCAAAGTCAAAGTCAAAAATCATTTATTTATCTTTGGATATTTGTATCACTTGATAATTGTCACTTTTTTTCCTTTCGATTTCTTATAAGGTAAATGTTGACGTCAGATTATTTACTTATAGCGAAGTTTACTGCCGCTTCCAAAGCGCAAGTACAGAAGAAACGGTAACAAATTGTATTGCAGCATTTTCTCCAATAACGTCAACTTACAATTATACTGGTATTAAAATTAGATATGTGGACTGAGAATACATTGTTATGTCATAATTATTAATTAAACATGATGTCAAGTTTAAAATTAATGTCAATTTGTAAATTTTGTACTAAAACATGTACAGAATGTTCTTAAATTATGACATTTGTGAATGTACAAATACAAACCTTAGAGGGACCCGAGCCAAGCTCAAGCCAGACATTTTTGTCTCTAAGGTAATCATCGGTTCCGTAATCTGGGGGCACGGCAGTGCCCCCACCAAGTCGAGCAAAAAAGCGTCACGGCCGTACCATCCTTTTCTCGAAGCAATTCAGACCATTTTCGACCCCCCGTAACATTATTGTGGATAAAACTAGAAGACTGAAATTTTCAGTAACATGCAGGCATTGTAAAGACACGGTATATTTCAAATTTCATTCAATTTGAACCAGTATTTTAAGAATTATAACGGGTCAAATTTCTTAATTTTGTCACTCACTGACTCACCGATCATCAAAATTCTAAGGCACTTCTAGCAGACCTAGAAGCTTCAAATTTGGAATATAAGTAGTGTTTGGTGTATGAATCAAGGAAAAACTAAAAAATCTAGAAAAGACAGCAAAGAAAATTAAGCCCATACAGCCAAGTCTTCAGTTAAATTTTTCAATATTGGCTTTATTCGTAACGATGTTTTACGGCAGTTATTATTATTGCGTGCGAAGCCGCGGGTTTAAGCTAGTCCCATATAAATATAGGCGCATGGTAGTGCCCCTGCCAAATCGAGCAAAAAATGGGTATTCCCGTCATGAAAACACGTGTAAATTAAATTATTTAATATTTAATGCAAAAAACGTACCTACGTGCGTATTCGTACTTATTACGAGTGCGTAAGGTTGTAAATTAATTAATTTACCACTTGCTGCGATGCTAGCGAGTGAGCGCGGGCCGTTACTACGCGCTGCGCGGTGCTAGCGCGAGGGCATGGGGCCGGGACAGTGGCGGGGCGCGCGGAAAGGTGAATGTCGCCGAGCGAGCAGCAGCCGCGGTCATACGCGCAAGCGACCCAATGCTGTTCGGATGTGCCCAGAATTCTTACCTTTATGTTTACCGTGACTTACTCTCAACTAGATTAATAACTCTTAAACCCGATTCAAATGAAAACAGATTGGTTGAAATAATTGAACATCTCTCGAAACTTCCTAATGATACCGTTTGCTTATTACCTACAAAAAACATGTGTCAACAATTAAATACTGCAATGCTTAGATCTCTCCCACATCCCGAAATAAAACTTACAGCTGTAGATAGCTTAGATTGCCCCAAATACCTAACAAAAAGAGCTCGTGAAAGCATAAAAAAATATGAAGATGATGCTTCTATGACAGCAGGCCTGGAAGAAAACATAATTATAAAAATAGGAGCAAAAGTCATGCTTAGGCGAAATATTGACGTGAGTCTTGGTTTAGTTAATGGTTCTATCGGTATAGTGCAAAGAGTAAAGGTTGATCCGGATAATACAAAAATCATTAAGAAAATATACATTACATTTAATAACGAACATGTTTACGAACTTTGTCCGGTTAAAACTAAATTTGAAATTATTAATAGAGCTTATGTTCATCGCGAACAGTTTCCCATATGTAAAGCCTATGCTATAACTATACATAAAAGTCAAGGACTAAGTCTACATAATGCACTGATGGATATCGGTTCTACAGTATTCACATCCGGTCAAGCTTACGTGGCACTTTCGAGAGTTACAAGTCTGGGCGGTTAACATCTAATTAATGTCGACTTTGGAAGTGTTAAAGCGCAGGAATCCTCAATTTGTGAATACAACAGACTAAGAAGCATTTACCGTCCAGATTTGTCAAAAATTGTAACATCAAAGCCTCCCAGAAAAACGCATAGAGACAGGGAGTGGGCTCTTAGAAAAACTGTAGCTGAAGCTCAAGAAATAGTACCGGAAAAGAGAAAACGGAAGGCTACCTACAAAAATAAGAAAAGTTCATAAGTCAGAGAGAGGGTTTTAAGAAAATTCGTTGCTGGTAGATATACTTATATACAATAAGTAGAAGGTACCGAAAAGGAAAAAAGTAGAACTGTCTACAAAATACAAAAAGAAATGAGATCCTATCAAAAACAATACTTGTCAAAAAAACCAAGTCTCGCAACTCAGTTGTTCTGCCGTAAAAAGTTGTGAGATCCATGTAATACCAAGTCGGTTATTAATTTATTCAGTCTCTACTTAAGCGACTTTCTGTCTTAATACGTCCAGTCTCTAAGACCACGATCGTGGTCCATAACAATTGAAAATCAATTGTGTCTGGAATCTCCGTACTCGAAGCATTAAGTTGTTACGTAATAATTAACAGCATCTTATAGTGACGCATATCAATATTAAAATTCTTTAATGTTTTATATAAATATATTGAGACTTGGCCATCGCCTGAAAACATGTGTAAATTCAATCGCCTGAAAACACATGTAAATTCAATTATTTAGTGCGATGGCCAAGTCTCGATATATTTATATAAAACATTAAAGAATTTTAATATTGATATGCGTCACTATAAGATGCTGTTAATTATTACGTAACAACTTAATGCTTCGAGTACGGAGATTCCAGACACAATTGATTTTCAATTGTTATGGACCACGATCGTGGTCTTAGAGACTGGACGTATTAAGACAGAAAGTCGCTTAAGTAGAGACTGAATAAATTAATAACCGACTTGGTATTACATGGATCTCACAACTTTTTACGGCAGAACAACTGAGTTGCGAGACTTGGTTTTTTTGACAAGTATTGTTTTTGATAGGATAAGCTTTATCACAGAGTACTTTCTTAACATAAACTTTAAATTTTCTATCTGGCATACTAAGAACCGATTCTGGCAATTTATTATAAAACTTTATACAGCTTCCCATAAACGACTTACTAACTGTTTTCAACCTATAGGAATCGGATCCGCGCACTAAGGGTTCCGTACCATTATCTATAAAAAATCGTGTTTGTTGTATGGGAGCCTCCTAAAATATTTATTTTATTTTGTTTTTAGTGTTGTTATAGCTGCAACAGAAATACATAATTTGTAAATTTTCAACTGTTTAGCTATCGCGGTTCTTGAGATACAGCCTGGTGACAAACAGACGGCAGACGTACAGACAGCGAAGTCTTAGTAATAGGATCCCGTTTTTACCCTTTGGATACGGAACCCTAAAAATCAAGTATCAATCAAAGATAGCGTAGGTAATCAATATAAGTTATTTGATTGCTTCCCTTGACAAAACTATACTTATCACTTGTTTTTCATTGAGGTCTTGTCTAGGTTCTATTGGGTCGTTGTCATTGGCAACAGCTTGGCGATCTGACAGTTTTAAAATAGATTCATAAGCATAAAATAAAAGTTGAATCAATTGCACGAAATTGTCACAGTATTTGAGCAATATAAAAGCCATTTGTCTAGATTTGTGGTATAAAATTAGGTTCATGTTCTATGCATTTACAGACATGGTGTTGAAAAATTAGGCACACATGTATGTTATTGATGGGTCTTTTTTCACCCCCATTAAACTTTTTTCTTGCTTTTACTGAAGTAACAAAATAAAATAGTTAATAATATTGTCTATACCAATGAAATTGCCAATTTTGCTATTGTATCGGTACAGGCTTCTACTTTAGACCTATTAGATTAAGATTACTATTGGTGCAGTGTCCACGTCGTAAAGAATGTACATTGGCTTAAAAGATTTTTATTTTATAAGCATTACTATATCTGTATTTAATGTACCAACTGTGTATAACATTTTATAGAATAATATTTTTTCATAAAAAAGCCTTTGTTTTCTAAATTTGGGATTTTTTTATACTATGACTAAACGAGATGTAAATGTTGCTGCGACACGTATAGGTAATGTGCTTAAATCGTAATTCAAAATGTATGAAGCGATTGAACACATCCTTTATAAACAAAGTTAATTCCTCTTCCTCGAATGTAATATGTTTGCTTATAGCCCTCTCGGCTTAGTTACAAAATGTAATGTTGTTGCGCGTTTTCCTGCAGACCGTACTAACTGGGTGACGCTCCATTGGCGCCGGGATGAGTAAATCGGGGAGCATCGCTACTATTTGGCTGCGATCCAGGGATTAGCATCCACGGTTCAAGTGTACGCTGTATTGTATCATTTGTTTCCTCTATATGCCGATGTGTGTTGGCACTGCCCGTGCCGTACTCACGATAGGTAGTGGTACTATAGCTTTTTTATCACAATACGCGGCAACTTTATTATCTCATGTTTGGTCTTTAACACAAACTGTAAATCCACGTTAATAAGGTACTAAGATTGATGTCCTTGACCATGTCAATTATTTATATATTTATAAAAGAAGAAACTGACTAATTGAATATATTGACTGATCGATCAACATTCAACGCACGGCTGAAACTGCTGGGTCTAACAGCATGAAATTGTGCACAAACCTAAGGGATTTTTAAAGGTTTAATAAACTATCACTATATAAAAAAACATTCAATTTAAAACGGCTGTACAGCGCAATAATGTGAGCGCGGGCTTCAACTAGTTATAACATAAAAGCTGGTTTTTAGCCCTCCAAGTTTTATTTTATTTATCGGAAAATAATAAAATTGTCTAAGTGACTATACATTGACAGTGAGTATACATTGACTGAATAGTACCTTGATACTTCACGTAGATTAATACGATGTTTAATTTAATAAGAAGGATAAAATAATGTTTTGCTATAAAAAATATATTGGGACTTATTACATTTTCATGGTTTCATTCATTATCAACCTTTAAACCCACACTGAAATTCATACACGCCCACTGAGAACTACAAGACGTGGGCTACCCTGGGGCTCGTGTAATGGTGTCGTGTTTTGTTAAACCCCGAAGGCTCTCAAGTTTCTTGTAAACTATCCCTGATTTAATGCAGCGCCCGGAATACCTTCTGTTCGTCGTCAGTGCCTATTTCTGAGTTTGTCATATATAACTTATCAAAGTTAATTATTCCTACGCACCGGCAATGCCACTGTTGGGCAAAGGCTACCCCATCTCCTTCCATTTGTCTCTAATCTATTGCAATCCTCGACCAACCACGATAAAAGACATTGAGATTTTCACGCCAACGCTTTCCGGGCCTACCTCTGCTGCGGCGACCCCCTTCACTTGGTAGGCCC
The DNA here is from genome assembly GCA_963555685.1 of Acrobasis consociella. Classification (NCBI taxonomy): domain Eukaryota; kingdom Metazoa; phylum Arthropoda; class Insecta; order Lepidoptera; family Pyralidae; genus Acrobasis; species Acrobasis consociella. The sequence continues at coordinate 7,613,217 of OY743106.1, forward strand.
ATCTATCTGGGGACATTTTACTGACGTGACCCGCACAATCCCATTTAAAATTGGCGGTCTTGTGACCTATATCCGTTTTACCTTTTTTTAACTAATAGGAAATACTACATGCATTTCCTAACCTACGTATCCGAAGGTGCTCACTGCTCACTGCTCAGTCTTGCAGTTGCTGATCGACAATCAGAAGTCCAAAAGAATTTTGTCTGCTGGTGAAAGAGAAGTGTTGACTAGGGTTGATACACTATAAATAATAAAATTATATCGTACCTAATAGTAAGGTATATTGTAACATGAAAAAAATATTATTTTTTATACTAGCTGTGCCGCGCGATATTTAGCGTTTCCAGTGATATTTGTTGCTCTGATAGTATGTACTTAAGTAACCCGTGCATGCCAGTAACAATTAACTTGGCAAATTATATATTTAATCATATGGAAATTATAGGTACGTATGTACGAATTTTAAATCTAAAAAAAAAGCTTGTAATTCGCAACTACCTACTTGTTGCGTTGTGTGTTATTTATAATATCTAACAAAAACACGTGGACGTACCTAGTTATTCTTACCGTGAGGCAGAGTTGGCGAAGGAAATGATTTTTATCTAATAAAAGGTAGGAGAGCTTATAATGCGGCAGTCAGCGGCGGTGCGTGGGCGCCGCCCCCGCCGCGTGGGCGGGCGGGTGGCTTTGCCTCCGCACCGCCCGCCTAACTTCCAGTAAAATTACGAGCTTTTAAGTGTTGCCAATTTATTATGTTAAAATAAATTATAAATTAAGTCAATCACCATTACAGTCGGGTCAGGATTCTACGCACAAATTACCTTTTGTTGACGTCATGTGTGCTTTTGCAATGTAAGTCAATGATAAAGTGTAAGATAACCGTATAAGGGTATCATTATAGGCTTCTACGTAAAAAATCATATTGTGTGTACCTAATCATAGTATTTATTTAGTTTTTAGCAAAGTCTTTAGTACCTAAGTATGTCTCCTTAAAATTTATGGCGTCATTCAAATCATAGTGTACTTAGCGAGTATAACAATATGAAAGTAAATTAAAGGTACAACGGCAATAAAAATTGAATATTTTTTAAAAGTAAGTGTGCCCTTAGGTATACTTGTAATACGTATAATCAGAAAAATATTTTTTATTTACGCGCCTACTTACTAGTCACGGTTATTGTCGTGTCGGTCGTGCAATACATGAGAATTATTAGATACATTGTTATTGTAGACTTCCACTCATACAGCGTGAACCGCACAGTGTAATTTATACAAATAATACCTATTGTTATGATACCGATTGTATGGGATTGGTAATGGTAGACGTCGATGGGCGACGACGCGACGTCGACGTCGCCATTTTGCCGATCCTGCCTGAAGCTTATAGGTGGAGGCCGTAAGCAAACAGACTCTTTATAATCCCCAACAAAAAGAGGGGTGTTATAAATTTGACGGAATTACTGATTTCGATGCGGGTCTTTTTACGCGAAAGCAAGTTCCCTTGCGGTGGTTTTTTGTTATGTTTGATGAAAATCGGTTCTGCCGTTTTAAAATTATTGGAAGTAGTTTTTCGCAAAAATGTTAAGAAAAGCTTCACATCTATTTTATGAGCTACTAGAACTTTCAACTGTTTACAGTAGCTCATAAAATAGTTTGAAGGGTTATCTAGAGCCGCATGAGACAAAATTTTAAATATTATTTTCGTTTCCATACAAATATTTGTTTTCAAAATGACTGGACCCCGATAAAATTCATGTTTTGTTATAACATTGGCTGGAATATGTAGTTCATCCCTAGACGAGGTCGTCGGGGGTTTATCTAATTTTTCTGTCAAATAAACTTTTAGTTAGATTGTTTAGAATTTCACAATTAAATTTTGTTCAATAATTTATACCAACAGTTTTATCCTGGGCTTATCAATTCCTTATTCAATTACTGGAGTACCTATATACAGATATTACGAGAGCTTGTATTTTTATTTAATAACTAGCCGAAGCCCGCGACTTCGTTCGCGTGGACTTTATGTCTTTGGAAAATGCTCATCAGGCTGAACAACTTTTACTAAGGCGGCATTTTTATATCTCTTATAGTTTAGCTGGACCATTATTGTTCTGCATCAGGCGTTCCATTTTCCAAAATAATTTATACCCTATATGTTGCCCAGGCTTAATAGCTATATAACAAAAAAAGTTTCATTCGAATCCGTCCAGTATTTCCGGAGATTAGCGTGTACAAACAGACAAACAGACAAACAGACATACAGACAAACAGACAAACAGACAGACAATTTCTTTTTAAATTCTTACTCTATTACTACGTCTCCATCCCCCCCAATATTTTTTTTGAAAATATATTTAATGTACAGACACACTTTTTTTACTGTTTTATTATATGTAAAGATTTTTTAATTCATCTTTAAACACAGAATTTAAATTGCGTAAAATAATTATAAGATTTAAATTCCGGCAAATCAAATTTTGGTCTATTAGATTAGATTTGTTTGAAATAAAGACGTTGAAAATACCGGTGAGTGAGCCAGTGGATACAACTTCTGCCGTCAGTAAAATCGGTAGATGATCATCTCAAGATCTCAAGAGGTACCGTGGTGTGGTCGGCGTCATCGACATATCTAACGCGAATTCCCGCTACCGCGTCATTAGCTATGGTAATGAATTCGCGGAACTCGAACGAGATGCGGCCGCCTCTTCCTTTTGCACAACTTGATATTTGGGATCCCCGACAAATGGATTGCTGCCGAAAATAGTATTATAAATAACCTGAGGGCTTTAGTAATTTAGGAAGTTGCTTTTAAATTGTTCTTGATTAGTTAGATGGTGGTGTTTCTTTCGGCGTTTCTTTTCAGCAGTGGTCATGCGAAGCGCTGGTATCGGTAGCTTTTCTTTAATAATAAATTAAATTTTAATATACACTACACGTTATGTAAATTATATACTTATTGCCGTGTAAAAGTCTAATTACTGAATAAACATTCCAGTTTTTAGTTGTTTTTTCGAGTTTGTATATTCAAATGTAAAAACATCATTTACAGAAAAAAAGTTTGTTGGTTTATGAAAAAAGTAACGTTGAGTAATATCATTAACTTATTTATGATTATTGATTATCCTCAGCGTTCTACTACGATGTAACTTTGCTCATATAAAATTATAGACTGTAAAATCTTACAGAATCTGATGATTAAAGAATATTTAGGTAGTTTTACTTAAAATAAATATATCTACATAATACCTATATTTGTGAATGTATCTTTGGCAAAGCTGGTTTTATCGCATAATTGTTGGATCGATGGCGGACGTGAGTGCACGTGCGTCAGCGGCCAGATTATGTTTCGTTTCAATTGCCAATCGCCGATAGGAAAATAATAAAAAACTAGTATTCGTAAATTGACTATGACCTAACGTGGGTTCGATAGGACGGGCACGTTTAAGCTTTGTGTTGCTTACGTCAAAACACGCGTCCTGGCATTGTTTGACCACAATAGCATTCATAAGGCTCCTGTAAAAATAAGAGGAAAGCCCTCCCGCTCCGTGCGTCTCGACATTTCGTCACCCACGCAAACTCCGGCCGCGGAAACGTGATTCGAATGAAACATTTAACCTACCTCTCACTTTAATTTATATTTTGCTGGAAATATGTTTTTTTTTTTGCTGGAAATATGTTTTTTTTTTAAATTAAATTATGAATTATAAACATTATAAGAATGTATCGTACTTAACAGTTGGTAGAGCTTTACTTTAGATATCATGTAGAGACGAATTGTTTATTAAAATATAATATACAGCCTAACCGTTTTACACTACAACTGCATAGTAGATGTTACAATTACATCACTACCTGTATAAATAAACAAAGTTTTCTAATTATATATTACATGTAAAAGATCATTATAAAATTATTGTTAGATATAATATGTAATCACTGTAAGCGTAGGTACCTTTTAAATTAAATAAAATAAAATTATTGTAAAATAAAAATATACTGAATAAAATAAAAAAAATAAAATCAAGATCCCTCAAACAATACATTTAATAATACAATTGATATAATTTAAATACATATAAATATTAAATAAGCAATTAATTTAATGAGTCATTGAAAATGTCAACATCAGTTTGGTGCGTGAGCATGCCTCCGAGCAACTGCAGCGCTCCTATTGTAGGCGCGTTCTTTGTGTATTCCGATAAATATTTCAATGCTCTTGTTAAAAGCATCTAAACTCATAATTTCAAGATCCTGTTGCCCACAGTTCGTCATATGGCCATGACCCTGTCCACCTGCGACCCTATTTACATAAGAACGCGACTAGAATCCGGCGTTAAGATCGAATGCGGCTGTACCTCCACGATTATTCAATTTAACTCGATCGAGAGCAATGAAAGATTGTCTCGGTCTTGCTACATGCGTCAAAAGAAGGATATTCTAGTGTAGGACTTATAAATTGGTTGTTTAAATCGTTATTTACTGCTCAATTGTAGCGTTATCCATTTTTTTTTGTATTTAATATATACGAATAAAATGTTTAGGTACCTTAATTGAATAAAATGCACCACCTTAAATGAATAAAATATTTAATTTTTTCACATGTAATCACTAAAAACAAAAGAAACGGATGAGTACCTAACAAATTGACATACAGGTATATCTGCTAACTATATTGGTTTTTTTTTATAACGGAATAGCTTTATCAGGCCGCGTAAAAACTCCTGTGTGTGTGTGTGTGTAATAAATAACCTATACGCGAGAAAGAGAAACTTCCATAATAATTGTAAGTACCTGTTACGCACGTCCACCTACAAGTTAAGGAAAAAGGCAAGCGAGTAGGTACATATTTGACCGAGCGAGCGAAGCGAGTGAGGTCTCTAAATCGAGTTGGGGGCAAAAACACATTGTATGTATGTATGTATGTTTGTACCGCGATAGCAGCCGAACCGATGGTTTGATTTTGATGAAATTTGATAGGCATGTAGGAAACATCAATAGAATTTTCAAGTTCGTTGGGCATCAAAATCGGTTCAGTAGTTTTTGAAATATTAATAAAAATGTCCGCGATTATGTAGCAAACGAAACCATAGCGCGTTCTAACTTTGGATACCGCCATCTAGGGGTTATTTAGGAAACTGAATTGCGAAAAATAATCGCGAGGTCTAAGTTCGCGGCGAACTACTAGTTATATATATCAGACTCTTTTTTTGGCATGCGACTGATACAAGAAATCATTATCAACCAAACTCAATGCGATAACGACGGAAACGCTTCAGACTTCGGAGTCCGCTACCTACCTAATATAGGAGATTTGACGTTGACGAGGTTGCAAGCAGTGGCGTAGCTACCTAGGGGCTAGGCGGGGCAGTGCCCCGGGGCCCTCAAGCTCAGGGGGCCCTCGAATCCTTCTCAGAAATCCAGAAAATCTCGATCTATCTTAACTTTTGAAAATTTTGCATGAAAAGATTTATGAGTGTTGACAAAGCAAAAGAGGTTTGCAAGTATCGTAGTTAGTGGGAATCTATAGTCTCTGCCTAACCCCATGGGAAACAGGCGTAAAAATATGTATTGTAAGATGTGAACGCAGCGACAACGTCGACAGCCTTCGGGAGTGTTCGGTTACTCTCGTGAATGCGCCCGATCGTGTTGTGACTCGTATTCCCCGTGGGACAGTGTAAAAGCGCGCGCGGTGTAGTAGACATCATTTTGATATTAATCAGTGATTATTGGGTGTTAAACTATTGTTTAAAGAATATATAATGTGTTCATAAAGTTTAATTTAGTTTCACTGCATCACCTTATAACTCAGAAGTGCGATAGTGTTCCTACGTGCGTTTATGTGAGCAAACCGTGTAGCTAAAATACCTAACCTGTGTTAAGAAAAAAACTTGTTGAGTGTCGTGCATTACCAATATGGGTAAACCTAAACATAAAGAAAGCAGAGAAGATAGGCTAAGAAGGAAACTTTTAGCTGAGATAGAGACGCGTCGACTGGCTGAACGCGTAAAATGGTTGGAAGACATCATTCGGGAAAAACCCTGCGGCCTGCCTCCATCGGGGGAAAAAACCCTGCGGCCTGCCTCCATCGGGGGAAAAACCCTGCGGCCCGCCTTCATCGGTGGACGACGGGATCATCACGCCGCCGTTGCCATGTCCTGTCAGATCAGAGCCGGCTGCGAGGGAAGATCGGGAGCCGGCGCCTCTGACAGTACCAACACATCGAAAAGCCTTGCCGGCGTCATCAGGTATACCAGTATCAGACGCGACGACGGCCGCGTCGATCGCGTCGAACGCGTCGACCATACCTACCGGAGCTGTCGACAGGAGCGTGCCGGCATCGACATCCTCACCACACTGGAACGTGCCGTACGTACTCGCCGAGTGTAGTAATAATAAGTTACGATACGTGGGTCGTAACGACCCTATTCCAGAGTTCGACCCAAAGTCGTCCTTACTGACGATGGAAATTTGGATTCGAAAGGTCGAAGGCATTTCATCTATGTACGGCTGGGATGAAAAGACACTTGTATTTAATTGTGCATCAAAACTAAAAGGTTATGCGCGTCGTTGGTACGACCAGTTGCAGGACTATAATATGTCGTGGGCTGAGTTTAAAGCCAAACTACTGTCGGCTTTTCCATGTCATAAAAGTAAATTAGCTATGATGCGTGATTTAGTCAATGTAATTAGATCCCCCGACATGGATTATCTTCAATTTTATTATGACAAACTGGCCCTAGGTAATGCGTGCGGTATTTCCCCGGCCTTGATTACGGAGGCCATTATTGGTACAATAGGCAGTGAGCTTGTAGAGGTCGGTGCGATATCTGCCGGGTGTCGTGAACCAAACACTTTGTTGAATTATCTTTCGTCCTTACGACAAAATAGTAGTATTATGACGAACTTCCGACAAAATAGTGCCGGCTTAAATCAAGGTCACACAAAACTAAAATGCCATACGTGTAAAAGGCAGGGACATACCGCCGCGCGATGTACTTTTAAGGTTCGTGATAAATGTGATAAAGCATTAGTGTCTTTTTGCTCATTTTGTAACAAAAAAGGGCATAATGAAAATAATTGTTTTTTTAAAAATACATAAATGTTCCTATTGTAATAAAACGGGCCACATTAAAGACGAATGCCTAAAATTTAAAAGTCGTAATGCGAGCGACACTGTAACGTCTACTCAAACGGTTCGTGTAATAAAGAGCACAAGTCAGTCAGGTTCTAAATATTATATGATAGTTAAGGTGAATAACTCAACTGTTCAGGCATTCATTGATTTTGGTAGTTCTTGTGTAACAATTACTGATTCAATAGCGAAGCAGCTTAACTTGAAAACTCAATGTATTAAAAATGAGAGTGTTATTAAAGGTTTTGGAGGTTCACAAATAGTACCTCTTGCTGAAGTGTTAATGACTATCACAGCGGATGAGGCCACTTGTGAAAATATTAAAGCATATATTGTACCTGATTATGCACAAGACATAGGTATCATTATAGGTCAGCCCTTTACCGACTACCCAAATGTGTATGTCATTAAAACACCTACATCATTACGGATGTATAACGCTAATTATTTGACTGACTTACCCGGAACATGTGACGATATTGATCGTGTTACGTTACATACAGATGATGATATAAAACTGACACCGGGGGTCAATAAAATAGTATTAACTTGCTCTGATTTTGAGGGGACCATACGGGTTCCTGAGTCAACACATCTTAAGCCACGATCAGAGTGTTTTATCCCTGAACATATCACTAATGTAGTCGATGGCCGAGTGGCACTTAAGGTTATTAATTTGGGTTCGGAGATGATCACAATACGAGGTAATGAGTGTGTAGCACGTGCTACAGTCGATAGCTCTAACTCTAAGTACCAAGTCGGACAGGATTTGGACCCTGATATTAGGTCACAACTTGATAGTTTATTATTGGAATTTTCAGACTGTTTTTCTGAAAATGATGAAGTAATTGGTAAGTGTTCGGTAAAAATGAAAATAGAGATTACCGATACTAAGCCAATTTATTATAGACCATATAGGATGTCCATCGAAGATCGTAATCTCGTTCGCACCATTGTTAAGGATCTCTTGCGAAAGGATATCATTGAACCTGCTAATTCACCATATGCCAGCCCTGTGATCTTAGTGCCGAAGAAAACGGGCGAAAAACGAATGTGCATTGATTACAGAGCTATCAATAAGGTGACTAAAAAAGAACGTTATCCTCTTCCGCTCATACAAGACCAACTAGACAGACTATCCAAACAGCGTGTATTCTCTTGCCTTGATGTATTATCTGCTTACCATTGTGTTCCCCTTGAGGAAGACAGTAAACAGTTTACGGGATTTATTACACCTGATGGCCATTTTCAGTATAAACGCATGAGTTTTGGTCTGGTCAATGCACCTAGTGTATTCCAAAGAGTGATAGACGAGATACTAGGTCCACTCAAATTTGATTGTTGCACTGCTTATTTAGATGATATTTTAGTGTATGCCATAGACCATTTAACGGCGCTGGATCGTCTTCGCCAGGTACTAAAGCGACTACGTGATGCTAACATGACTTTACGCATTGATAAATGTTCTTTCTTAGTTTCTAAAGTAGAATACTTAGGCCATGAAGTATCTAATGGTGAAGTTAAACCTGCACAACATAAAATTAATGCTGTCAGAGACTTTCCAGTACCGATAAATGTTCATCAATGTAGGCAATTTATGGGATTGGCCAATTATTTCCGAAAATATGTTCGAGGTTTTGCTGCGATTGCACGACCTATTACCAACTTGACGAAGAAAGATCAGCCCTGGGTTTGGGGTAAAGACCAGCAACATGCATTTGATGAAATAAAGTCGATACTTGTTAGCCGTCCCATTCTGGCACTATTCAATCCAGATTATGACACGCAAATACATACAGATGCCTCAAAGATAGGTCTGGGAGGTATATTGCTCCAAAAACAAATAGATGGCACCTGGAAGCCGGTTGCGTATGCTAGTAGACAAACAACTCCTGCTGAGCAAAAGTATCATAGTTTTGAGCTCGAGACTATGGCTGTGGTTATGAGTTTACAGAAATTTAAAGTCTATGTTAGTGGAATCAAGTTTGTCATTGTAACTGATTGTAACGCACTGCGCTGGACCTGGGAGAAGCGTGACCTAAACCCACGTATTGCTATATGGTGGCTAGAAGTCCAAGGATTTGACTTTACAGTGGAGTACAGGGCAGGAACGTCTATGAGTCATGTGGACGCACTTAGTCGTAATCCTGTCGGCATTGTGATGCGCTGTGTGGAAAAGGATCTAATAGAAAGTCTGCAACAGGAAGATGACTCAGTGCGTTCGACAATAGACCAACTGAAGGATGAGTTGGAAAAGGGCAATACCAAGGGATTAGCTGTGGATTACTTGATCGAAAATGGTATACTTTTTAGAAGGGTTAATGGAGGACAAAGAGTGGTTGTACCAAAGCAATCCCGTTGGTCATTGGTACAATCTTTCCACAGTGACAATGGTCATGTTAACTTTAATAAAACATATGACGCGGTTAAAAATAAATACTGGTTTAGTAATATGCGAAGGTTTATTCAGAAATATGTGCAAGGGTGTTTATCTTGTCAATATGCGAAAAAACCTACAGGGCGTTTAGTAGGACTATTGCATCCTATAGAGAAAATCTCAGTGCCATTCCACACAGTGCATATTGACCACCTTGGTCCATTTTGTAAGAGCCCATCTGGCAAAATGTATATCTTTGCTTTAATAGATGCTTTTACCAAATTCATATGGATTGAGGCGGTACGCGATACAAGCTGTGTTAATGCACTAAAAACTCTCGATCAATTTATAAAAACGTTTGGGTTGCCAAGTAGAATAATCAGTGACCGAGGCAAGGCCTTTGATTGTCATGAGTTCAAAAGATACTGTGGTGATAGACAAATTAAACATGTGATGAACGCCGTGGCCAGCCCCAGGGCCAACGGTCAAATTGAACGATATAATCGTACCATACTAGATGCACTTGTATCCTATGTGGGAGATGATCAAAATAACTGGGAAACCTATTTACCTCGGGTACAATTAGGATTAAACTCGAATGTGAATAATACCACAGGAAAGTGTCCGTTAGAATTATTGTATGGATTCCGACCTCGTTTATCTGGCGACCTGGTTGCACCAGTCAATGTACATCCCTTACCCGAACTCCGGGAAGCCGCAGCCACTCGGTCACGACGGGCCGCTGAGGAGGCGAAGGTAGCATTTGATCGGAAAAGACGTACTGAGGCTCCCTTTAGTGTTGGCCAATTAGTTCTCGCTCAACGCAAGGTATTTAAGAAAGGGTTAAGGAGTGGTAAACTCGTGCCACGTTACGACGGGCCGTTTGTAGTGACTAAGGTATTACCACATGACCGCTATGTTATTAAAAGCACTAAAAATGTTGGGCGGAAATATGAAAATGTATTGGCTAGAGATAAATTAAAATTGTTCTCTTGTGACACGGAATCCGATTGAGAATAGATTCCTAGATATTGTCATCGTTTTTGTTATTTTGCTTTGTTATTAATATTGGTCATTATATCCTTTTGAGGAATATTCTGATCTCATTTCACTATAATTCATTCCAGATTCAGAACTGGTTTTAATTTTTGATCCCAATTACCTATTGTGGTACAAATTGTTATGTCAATTGTAAGGCTATATCATGGCATATTAAAAAAAATGTTGTGTGACCTTATCGTCAGTTGTAGTTGCTGGTTAATTAATATATTTGAACAAAATCCATGGATTTCATTTCAGTTATAGCGCTATACGGTTTTCTCTAACGACCTTAAGAGGTTGTTCTCTAACGACCTTAAGGGGTTGTTCTCTAACGACCTTAAGAGGTTGTTCTCTAAGGACCTTAAGAGGTTGTTCTCTAACGACCTTAAGGGGTTGTTCTCTAACGACTTTAAGAAGTTGTTCTCTGACGACCTTAAGAGGTTGTTCTCTAACGACCTTAAGAGGTTGTTCTCTAACGACCTTAAGAGGTTGTTCTCTAACGACCTTAAGGGGTTGTACTCTAATGACTTTAAGAAGTTGTTATCTAACCACCTTAAGAGGTTGTTCTCTAACGACCTTAAGAGGTTGTTCTCTAACGACCTTAAGAGGTTGTTCTCTAACGACCTTAAGGGGTTGTTCTCTAACGACTTAAAGAAGTTGTTCTCTAACGACCTTAAGAGGTTGTTCTCTAACGACCTTAAGAGGTTGTTCTCTAACGACCTTAAGAGGTTGTTCTCTAACGACCTTTAGAGGTTGTTCTCTAACGACCTTAAGAGGTTGTTCCTACAATCTTTTAAGGCTGTTCCTGAAAGCTGATGAAGCGGATTAAGAAGAGATCTGTTCGGGGCGCCCAGTATCATCAGGATGGTCGACTGTAAGATGTGAACGCAGCGACAACGTCGACAGCCTTCGGGAGTGTTCGGTTACTCTCGTGAATGCGCCCGATCGTGTTGTGACTCGTATTCCCCGTGGGACAGTGTAAAAGCGCGCGCGGTGTAGTAGACATCATTTTGATATTAATCAGTGATTATTGGGTGTTAAACTATTGTTTAAAGAATATATAATGTGTTCATAAAGTTTAATTTAGTTTCACTGCATCACCTTATAGTATGTATTTTTATTTTTCATTGCCCAATACCCCAAGATCTACACTAAGTATTAATTGTAATTTATGTCCTGCAGTGCACGAAAAAGAGTTGAAGATTAGCATTTTTAAAGTATTTGTATATTTAATATTTTTACTTGATCAAACCTAACCAGTTTAGATGGCAGTGAGGCCCATTGTTTCATTTGCCCCAGGGCCGTTGGTTACCTAGCTACGCCACTGTGGCTTTTACTGATATAAGAAATAATTTGGATAAATGCTTTCTTTAATACGTAAGGTTAGGAGCGATTCTCATCAAGTAGCATGCTTCTTCATATTGACGTTTAGATAGACAATATCCCTCAGATAGTGCCTAAGGCCCTTGAGTAGGTACACCTAATCAGAGCCTATAAAGCATGTATTATAATATATTTTCCTGGCTAATACGTGGCCAACACATGTAGGTACCTACTATGGGCAGAACTTACTTTACAAAAGTAAATGAACAATTTAGCGTTTTCAGTGAGTAAATTGATGTGTCATACAAGCATATTGTATGGACCTACCTAAAAAGTATGCATGAAAGGTCTCATTTTGTCATTGACTCATGATAACATTCAATTACTCATATTTTAGTACCTACTCGCTTTATTCATAACTAACAAGAGTTCAATGGTCTGTATTTGCCTTTTATTATACTTAGGTATGCATAATGTTTGTCACAAGTAGTCACATTTAACGTAGCTTGTTAAATAAAACGTTGCAGTTTTTTAGAATTCTAGAACAGTAGTTGTTGTTTGAGAGAGCTCAAGCTTTGATAGAAAGAAAACGGGAAAAGGTAGGTTCTTATAATTAATCACGGGTACCAAAGTTTCTTTAGGTTGCTTAAGAGTATCTGTAGTATATGTATGTTTATATTAATTTCCTTTGACAAATATGACTTTACGTAGTTAAATTATGATTTAAATTTTATTACCTATAGGGAAGTAATTAAAATAAATGGTTTGGTGACGTTATTCGTAATTACTTATTAATTACCGTCGAGTATGCGGCACAGGTATTTATATGTAACTACGTATTAAATATAGAAGGCATTCCCCATAAACAATAGCTAGGTATGATAGCGGATGCCGCCGATTATGCTCGATAACATACATTTATAACGTCTTATCATTTGTTTTGTAACGATATGCCAGCTGTTCTTATGTCTATTGCAGAGATAGGTCTAACGCTTCCGTTCTGACTCATTACGTGATATGATTAATCTAAGTTTAATTATAAGCAGTATGCGAGATTGTAAAGTGGTGTTTTATGTTATGTAAACATTCTACTTCAGCGCGTCTTTTTTGTGTTATCGAATAATTTACGAGCATACGTGAAATTCGTGAAAAGGTTGCGAACGCTTTTATGGGGACGGTGGCGGATAAGTGGAAACTCGCATGTTTGCTAAATAAATGCAAATTGTATTATTACCGTAGCAAAGAAGAGTATTTTTCGTTAAGATCTCAGGTTGAGATCAATCTGTAGGAAGGTACCTATTAAACATATTTAAATATATTGGTGTGTAGTCTAAATTCGATACATAATCCCCTTATCGATGCACGCGTTGACCAAGGCCTTCGAATTACTCCATTAGTGATTAATTGCATTATTATCCCTTAATTATAGTTGTCTGCAAGTAATTTGTAATCATTCGCGCAACAAGAAAATTGACACCATCGCCTACGAAACCAACAGTTACTTACATATTCAGCAATGCGTATTTGGTTACAGTCGTTCTCGGAAAGCGGAATCAGGTATTTTGTGCAATCAACGCACTCGAATTGCCTTGTGGGATTCCCCTCTTTGTATAAACAACCAGTGACTCTAGATAGCAACTGGTTATATAAGTGAGACTATAACTAAGATATTATTACCCACATAAGCAAAATGTGGTCGGTAATGATAAGAAAGAGAATATTCCGCAGTATTTTTGCCGTATCTGAGACTTGCTTACATAAAAAACCCATCCCGAAACCTAACCAGACTGACAAATAAATAAATTGAATAGTCTCTGTGATTTCGACGCAGGATTTTCCTTATGCTCGTAGGAACATGCATGTTATCTTTTTACCCATCTGCTTCGTAGTCTAGTCCAGACAAATCAAGGAAGCTTTAAATTCCACCTTTTTAACCCTCGACGAAAAAAAGGATTGTATTACTCGTAAGTTTGACGTGATTGTGTCTATTTGTGTCATCGTAGCGCATAAACAAATCGGCGGATTTTTTAAAAGCTGGCTTGATCGAAATGACTTTTGTTTGACGATGTTTAATGGAAATCATTTCTGCGACCTTAAAGTGGGGATGAGCAATCCCAAGTATGCAAATAATGTCTGCGTCGGGTATCAAATGTAGGTACCTAAAGGTTAAATTTGTAAATTGAGAAAAGGGCCTTTATAGAAAATCTTTTCTTTTTAATTAACTGAAAATGCAATAAACTCGTTGTAAGTATTTATAAGTAAGTTCCTCGGCTTATTCTTAGCAGTAGTAGTCAAGTAGGTACTTACTAAGATTTAGAGTAGGTACGCGGTTCAATGAAAGACCAAAGCAGTCCTGAAAAAGAACTTATTTTAGGGTTGCTTTGTAACACAACAAACAAACTTTAATTATAACGGAAAATTTTCTATGTTCTGTTAATTAACTCCAAACTCGTCTGAGCTTCAAAGCCTTGCCTTTGAATTTGAAACTATAAGGCGGTCTATTACACAGAATTTCCTTTTGCAAAACTGCAGCCTTACAAAGGGAGGTCTGGCAGGTTTACTGAAATTATTAAGTAAGGTCGAGTCAAATAGTTATTAGTTTCATGGATACTTTTTAGCTAACCCTTATTATGCAACCAACCAATCAGAAATTGTGTCGGTTCCGAAATATTTTTTTTCCCTCTTTTGTCCCTTTTTGGTTTTTGTTCGATAGGATCGAAAAAAATTGGAGATAGGCTTGTTTAAAAATTTATTAAATAACTAATTGTTTAACTATGTACTCGTACTTTTAATTTTAAATAGTTGACTCCTATTCTTCTTACCATCTAACAGTGTTCTTTCATTTGTAGGTAGTTGGAACTAGATATATTTAAATATATTATTATAATAACTAGATGAACTAGCTTTTGTTAGGTATTATGCTTTTACAAACAGCTTCCAATAGCTTTAGTGATTGACACAGATAGCGTAGCAGCCACGCCGAACAGAACTCGTGAGGTGTCGTATGATGGCTCCCATTTACTTATATTACATCGCAAATAGGGTCACGACACGACGCGTACGCACGGATGCGATGCGATGTGTCGCTGTAGATTCTTGTGCATTGATTGCTACCCTCGCTGATGACATGTGACAAATGAGTTTTGGTCCTTACGCTTTCAGTTTACTTCTTCTCATTATATCATCTTCATTGTCTAATAGACTGTACAGGGTGCGACTGATTTATTTTTCATCATCATCATCAGGCCTTTTTAGTCCCCACTGCAGGAGCAATACTTGCCCAGAGCAGCCAGAGGATTTGGCCTACGCTCTCCTCGCTAGTCAGACGGGTTAGAAAGGTCTCATTGATGTTTATAACGCTTGTGTTTCTGCGACATCCACAGAAAGACTTGGATTGGTTCTACTTTGTCGGAAACCACACGGCACGGATTTATCCTTATCATATGTCATAAAGTCACACCACACGTGAAATGTTCACCCAGATAGGGGTGAAAAGAGTGGTTTTCATAACTCGAGGTTCATAATATTGTAACATTTTTCACTCAAATAGATAGATAACTACCTATATCATATGCGTATTTTAAATTTAATTTATCAATCACCCACCTCGATATTATTTGACATGCATTGACGTCATTGGTGGCTGACGAGATTCCACTGTGTTTATCAATATTTACTTTGGATAAAGGCTTAGGTAGGTATTATTCGTAAATAATAAAGATCTGTGGTGAATATACCTACAAATTTTAAAAAATTGTATTTTTACTTTTTTATTTTTATTCTGTCCGGTCCGCAAATCTACCAAAGGTCACCCTCACATCAAGCCAAGCTATAATGTTTTTTACAAGCTTCGTTTCTAAACTGTACCAATGTAATAGTATTCTTCTAGTCCTGCTAGTCCTTTGTCTCTCTCTTTTGCATCGCCCACCTTCAGGTTACCTACCACTTCGTGGGTGAGCCCAGTGTTCTGACCTGAGGTTTTTAGTTTTAATGAAATAATTTCCTTGTTACAGGGTTCGTCCCTATCGGCGAGTGTAGCGCGGCGCATGCGGCGCGGCATGCGTGCGATGCGCTGCTAGAGCCGCGATGGTCGGCGTGGGCGTGGCGGAGGGCGGCGCGGGCAGCGGTGGCCCGGCCGACGGCTACTACGGAGAGTACTACCCGCCGGAGCCCTACTTCGTGCCGCAGGAGATGTGTCCGCATCCCCAGCAGCACCCCCAACATCCGCACATGTGTACCGTGCACGCCGAATATGGTAAGTTTTAGTTATATGCAGGTACCTGACGTCTGATCGTATTGTCTATATGATACAAAATAACTTTTCAACACACTTGCTCATAAAGTGGCTCTATGGTCACCGCAATTAGGCACATAATGACACCCATAATCAAACTGACTTTTTCATTGCTATAACTCACTAGTGAGTTATAGATTTTTTTTTAATTTTATTGGTTGAGTTCATGGAATTGTCATGTACTTGCGTTGAGTTGCTTTGTTCTTATTAAAAAAGTTTTTATTCAAAAAAAGATCGTGTTCAATAGAACAAACAAATTAATGTTCCTATTGCTTGCTCATTTCGTGCAACTTCTTATTTAAATAGATAATTTTAACTCGTACGTCTTTAATAAATAAAATTTTCACTCACATATAACTTTTGTTTTCTCTGTAATAAAAGAAAACTTTAAATTCCCCATTTTGTACGTGGCAGAATAGGCGCAAATCTTATGCGCGAAAAAAAAACCTTATCTCTTTAGTCTGTGGCCGATCGCAATGCGGGCGCATAGTAAAACTGATTATTTTTTCCCGCCATAGCGAAACATTTTTTACAACTCGTTTTCACTGTTGAAATTATAGTTATTTATTAATTAAAATGTCTACAAGTACTAGTTACGAAGAAAATGATTTATGTTATACACCGCCCGATATAAGATGTGAAGCCCTTAACGTTGTAGAAAGTTTACTACCTGAAAACTCCAAGGAAAATTATCTATTAGCGTAACCAAATTTCATAAAATGGCAAAACAGCAAGAATACGCATTCTTTTTCAGAAAATGTGTTCATGGCGTATAAAGAATTATCTTCTAAGTACAAACCTAGCTCTTTGTGGTGTTTATACTCAATGTTAAAAAGTACAGTCCGAACAAAGAATGGAGTGGACTTAAAAACATACTCTAATTTGTAAGCTTATCTAAAGAGACTATCCGATGGATTTAGAAGCAAGAAATCAACGGTTTAATCGTCTGACGATATTGAAAAATTTATAAAAGATTCCTACTGACGAAACACCAAGTACATCCAATGATTGGATTTCACCTACCTACACGAATAATGAGCCATCTCAAATTACAATAGAACATGAAGTATTTCAATAAATAATCTATCTGTTGAGACCGCTATGTCATAAAAAACAGTTAATTATAATTTTACTAACTGCTCATTTACTAATTGTTTCTCTAAATATACTTTTTATCTAATAAATAAAATGAGTTTTTATTGTTATTTTATTCACAAGTGTGTTGAAAAACGTCGTATGATACACATGTGTATTGATGATTACCGTCCTTGGCTCTCTTAAGACCTTCGCCTACGGCTCGGGCCTCAATGGCGCCGCGGCGGTAATCACCAATGTTACACACTAGTACCATAATGTACTATTCTCCAAGGAATATAACTGTATCGAGACATGGGAATTTTATTTTGCTTTTCATACAATCATTCATCTCTGATCAGCTGATCGATCAATTTGTATTGTAAGGAGCAAGGAGCCCCTTTTTAGGGTTCTGTGCCCAAAGGATACAAACGGGACCCTATTACTAAGATTTCGCTGTCTGTCCGTCTGTCCATCTGTCCGTCTGTCTGTCACCAGGCTGTATCTCAAGAACCGCGATAGCTAGACAGTTGAAATTTTCACAAATTATGTATTTCTGTTGCCACTATAACAACAAATACTAAAAACAAAATAAAATAAATATTTAAGGGGGGCTAACATACAACAAACGCGATTTTTTGTCCTTTTTTGCTTGATATCAGTAATGGCAAAAGTTAGGCACTTGAAATATTCACAAAATACTCAGTTGTATTTTTATTTTAATAATAAATAAAAAAATAAAATATAAAAAAATATTTATGGGACCCATACCAAAAACTTGACTTTTTTAGGTAATGGTACGGAACCCTTAGTACGCGACTCGCACTTGGCTGATTATTTTCGTACATACTTCACTATACCTATACATACATATGCTTAGGTATTTGTTTTTAGCGCAAATGCAAATACTTTGCAATATCCTTTTGTGGTTAGGCAGGGACCTAATATTGGTTAGATTCTAACAATGTACTGCTTATGTGGAAAAGCTTAGTCACACTGTTACACATGACACGTATGTATCATACAGTAAATATATACTTACGTGCTGTGTAAAACTCATAATTTCTTCAATTTAACTGCATTAAACGACCAATTAGGTAAAACCAGCGTGGTTTACGTTACATTCATTAACATATATCTAGTATTGTTATTGTAAATTACATACATTACTATTTGATCTAAGCGTATAATACATATGTACAATGTGGAAGAGACATTTCCGTAATAAATCAAACCACGGGCTATACTAGATTGGGTACTATGGCATAATAAAATAAAATATCAGATAAGAAACCAAAAAAAATCGACCTTCTTGTACGGCGCAGGCTTCGGTTGTCACCTAGACTCGCGCCATACATGAAGAGATGTTGATGTTGAGGTTGTAAGATGTTGGAGTGGAGACACAAGACCACGTCACGTAGAAACTGTTTATTGTTGTTATGTCACATCTTTCTCGATCGCTGTTCGATAGTATCTCAATTGTTTGTTATAAGTAGATTAAAAACGTAAAGTAAAAACAGCTGACACGCGACCTACATAATATGTCGCCGCGTGCAGCTGAAATGTGCGAGCTTGGCTCGTACACTTCCCTTATAAATTGCCAGGGCGACTGCGAACTTTAGTATGGAAATGCCATAAAAAATATTTTGTTCTTTTACTGTTAATTTTATTCCAATAAACTATAATAGTGATCTAGTATAGCCCGCAGTTTAAAGGTATGACCCTTCCACGTTGTATATTTATTGGGATTAAGATTTTTATGTTGTAGTGAAGTATGACAGTATCCTTATTGTAGTACGTGAACTAGGATATATAAAACTAAGCAAATTATATTTTGTTAATTTTGCACATCACGTACCTGTGTAAATTCAACATAACATAAGCTGTACAATGTTTTATAGTATAAATACTCTGGATAATTCAAATAAATTATTAATTGTCCCGTCGCCACTCCTGCCTGGCCTATAAACGGTGATTGATCAACCAGGATCCAGTGGGTTTCATATATTAGCAATGAAGATAGCTATCGTAAAAAAAAATACGATCTTACATACTAAAACCAAGTATTTGAAAAGACACGTAAGTGCGTAAAGTCAGCCATCGAGATACCTGAGCCGGTCTCCTATACCTATATTGATTTTTTTTAACTCCAAATAATATTAACAGGAAAATATATATTAATTTTAATATGTTTAGAAAAACTTCATTAAAAACTTTCTTTATTATACATTTTCATAGAGTAGGCCCAGATATCTATTGTTGGCTGACTGTACAATACATAGTCTACATTCTAAATTCTTTGAAGGGTAGGTACTTACCTAAAATATTAAAATAATCAAATAGGTATGACAAGAATGATTTTATCGCGGGTTTTTATTTAACGATGGGTAATATAAATTTTACGGTTTTTAGTAAAATGCTAGACATTCAGCTATAATATGTTTATTAGTGTTCAACCAACATATTTGGTGCACGCTATTCACATACCTTCAGTCAGACATACTTAAATGATAAAAGAATATGTACACATGAATAAAAGAGACATAAAATTAAAAATGTCAGTTTATTTTATTACATTACGTTTTGCTAGGTTTAAATAACAACAATAATAAAATAAATAATGCTCTATCCATATTGCTCTACGCTACGGCACAGATTACTTATAAGTTACTACGCTACGGCATACTTCGGTTAGGCACTAGGGCTACACAATCATCGCAGATAAAATAAGAAATGCCTACATAAGCAGCAGTAATGAATAACATGGTTAAATAGAAGATAAATAAACTTAGATAGATTTCGAAACATAGTCGGGTAGGTAGTTCAGTATACTTAGTAAACAGGCTAATTACAAAAGAATTTTCTCATTGAAAGATATAATCATAAAACAATTTTGACTTAGTCTAAACAACAAAAAAGGAGATCAACAAACCGCATTCATTAACAATCGTGTCAGAGGTAACGAAATGCTCGAGAAAACCCTTTTACTCGAGTGGAAACAAAGAACTCAAGGCCCACGTGGGATTCCGAGCGGTTGCTCAAGAGCTGCGCCTGCGGTTGCGAGCGCCGCTGCCGAACCTCGCTAATGTACAGACACACCGACGTACCTATTGTTACTAATAAAGTGTAGGATGTAGGGATGCCGTTCAGTACCTAGTCACATTACTGACCAGTGACCAGTTTGTAACGTTTGTAATTGTAGAGATTATTCATGGGCCAATTAATCTTAGAAGGCCTCTAGTTACATAACTTCCGTCTGTATTTTGATATTAGATTTTGGTTCTAATTACGTCTTTTCTTTTGAATATAGGTTATAGTAGTGGTCGATTATATTTATGAAATACTGCTAAAAACCAGGACCAATAACAAGCAAGGCACCTCATTGCTAACCAAGGCATAATTAATAATATAGGCTTCGAGATAGAAAGCAAAAAATCTCTGGTTATAGGAGATTATTGTAGTTAGCTTAGTTTGCTAGCTTTCTATCCTGACTTGGAAAACTAGCTGGATGTAATCGATAGCACCAAGCCAAGATAAGCTTACCTTCAAATTAAGCTGGTTCTGTTCTGAGTTCTGTTCTGACTACTTGAGGATAGAAACGCTAGCTTGCTATGCTTATCCTGGCTTAGAATACAAGCCTGGGCATTAGGTAACTAGTTGCATAGCATATATATCCATTTAGGCTTCATTTTGATTGTATCAGACGGATATCGTTGCGCTTGTCTTTCCTGTTTACGAGTGGTATTCTGAGGTCAGACCTCTAAATATGCGGCGCGTTTCCGCTGACACAAAAAAATTATCCAGATCCCACAAAAAGCGATTTCTACGAATGCACAAAACACGTTCATTCATAACCGCAGGGTTACGGGCCGGAACCGACGATGTCAAAATAAAGCAAAAGCCAGCGGCCCGTGACGCGCCGCCGGCAGACGCGACAAGGCCGCTATCATCTCCATGGAAAACCATGCGTGATGTGCAGGTTCTGACGACGTATCGCATTGTTTTGGGGCGTGTGTTTCCAGGATACTTTTACGAGTGACCTCCTTGTTTCCATTACGAAGCTAAGCTAGTGCGTAACACTTCACACCTCAACACAACAATCAAACAAGTAATATCTTTGTGATAAGATAAAGTGATGTAAACGACAGTTTGTTATTATATAGTGGTTCTTTGTCGTTATCGTACACATTCCTAGACCCTAGGTTTTAGTTTTTGTAAGTTAAATTCTTATACCTTTAAAACGAGCAATTCTTGTATATTTATTAATTTATGTTTAAGTATATAAATGCATTTTAGTGATCTCGGAAACGGCTTTCGGGGGTAAACAATCGATCTATATTAGTCTTATGTTTGGGAAAACGCGTGTTTTCGAATTTTCATGCGTTTTTCTTTCAACGCAGAATATAGTCGCTAATTTCGTCCTACTGGACACTATAGTAGTCTGGCACAGCGGTTTGACACGGACGGCAAAAAAGAATGATACGGGTTCGAATCCTGCTTACTTTTATTTTTTAATATATGTTCAAGTTTTTTTATATACCTATAATTTTTTAATTTTTATTGTTTTTAGACAACATTAAAAAAAAATAGTTAATGTTTGAGATAATTATAACCGAGCTAAGCTCGGTCGCCCAGGTACTATCCACTAGAACAACATATTTGCCTACCTACTATAAGTACCTTTTATAGGGCTGTGGAGTACTTGGCCAGGCTACACTCACCTACTCCCCTTAGCCGAGTTTAAAGTCATCTATTGCACAAGGGGATGGGCAGTTGGGGTATGTCAGGAGCTCCACAAGTCCACAGTCACAACGGTGGTTGTTTGAGAAACCCCACTTGACTCTGTTCTTGTGGCATCTCCCTCCTAATACCAGGCCCGTAGTATATTTTAGGACTTCCAGATTGACCAGAGATCATCACCCTGTAAGAATTTCTTAGCGGGTGGAAAATTTGATTATTTCTATCAAATTTTCCACCCGCTGGTGTGGGGTGTTTTTTTTATTAATGATTTTTTTCATTACGACAAATATGGTGTTTTTATGCATAAAGGGATGAAACCTATGTAAGAATTTTGTGTCGATTCCAGGTGGCATGCCTGTGGTGACGATGCCGCAGCTGATGCCGCAAGTGATGGACTACCTCGTGGCACCGCATCCCCACCCTCATCACCCGCCCCACCACCAGCCGGCGCACCACCAGCCACCGCACCACCAACCACCCCCGCATCACCAGCCGCCGCACCCATACGTAAGTTTCTGGAAACGATATTATGTCTCTAATTTTGATTAAAAGTTTTCACATGATAGACAGGATCGTTATACTATAAAGGTGTTGATGGACAGTGAATTTAAGATAGAATGGTTAGCTATACGCGTCGTTTATTGATATTGAGTTTTTTTTGCTATTTCTTCATTCCCAAACTAAGTAGTATGATTCGGTGTCTTGTGTAGTGAAATACTAAAATGTCGATTGAAAGACATAAAATTAGATAAACCGTGTAAGGACTAATCTACACAGGCGAGATTATCGTGGCGACATCATCGCCATCATGCCAGCTCAGAGTGTGAAGCTAAAACACCGTTGTCGTGCGTGATCGTGAATATGGTGATCGTGATACTGTCGCTCGTGAGGCTGGTGTCAGCTAGAGTAAGACTGGCGAAGTGAAAAACTTGATATCCAAAGTTGTTATGTGAAATGACAGAGCAAATACCTTACGTCTTTCCCCTTTCATCCTCCATTTTACATAATAAAGGCATAAAAGGTTAAAATCTCGATGTTTCGAAAAAGCCGTTTGTGATTCGCTTCTGTAGACAAAAGGTAGGTACGCTAAAAAAAAGATACTCGTGACACGTGACAGTTGACAGTACAATGTCAATGTCAGTGTCAAGAAAGAAAGCCAAACTTGCTTTGCGTTGCTTGTTTGTCGATTATTTTGTTTGTAAACTGAAGTGAGGAATTTGATAGTTTTGTTGCATAAAAAGAGTGTTTGTGAGGGAAATGTGATTGATCACCATTCACCACACCACAGAATAAACTAAATCGTTGCATGAGTGCAAAAGAACTGATCGATTGACTTATATATTTACTATATTGCCATATCTTTACGACTTTAAACATTATTTTCCACCAGTTAAACGAACTTGCTTGAAATATTGATTCCTTTGCTAGAAAATACGAATAGAAGGGTGTATTATTTCATGTTAATAGGTACATATCATACTTCGCCGCATACAGCTCGGATGTAATGATTTGCTTTGTATGCTTCAATAACATAACACCACAAAACAAGCACCTTCTGTTCAAACAATATCCGTTGAGGTATATAATCGTATCGCGTGAAATTAAATAAACTATTCACTTTTAAATTCGCGCACGAGCTGAGGAATAAACCGACTGTGTTAAGTATACAGTGTAGTTGAAATACTACTGTTTTATTCGGTGGTAATCTGATCGTGGTGACGTTATACTGTGTGCGATTGTGGAGCGTGTGTTATCAACGCAGAGTTGGCGGTACGTGGCAGTGACGTCCACACAACAAAGTTTGTAGTTTCAAATTTATTGTACAAAACATGGGGGACCCTAATCCCTCCGGTGCTGAGGGTGATGTGTCTAAACCAAAGGTAACAAAGGTCAGTAGGTTTTAATTTTTACTTGATTCATAAAAAATACACAATAATCATTGATTATCACAAGGTCATTAGGTAGGCATATCAACAGTCATATCAACAATCATAATTTTTACCAAAATATCAATATTATCAAAGCACTTTGCTTCACTTTTTACAACCTAAAATTATTTGTTGTAAAAATACTTAAATGGCTGTTCCGATTTATTTAATATGTCCATAATTAAGTAATCCATATGGTATGCAATACCTACTATTATAAAAGTTAATGAAACTTGTACATTTGTCATATTATCTGTGAACTGATCCAGAGAATAAAAATAATTTTTTGTTTAAATTAATTGTGTAGGGCAAGATTTGATAAAAGTAACTTATATGCAGATAAATTTTACAAAAATACCACAGTGTAGCCCCAGTCATATACTGATGAGAACTCACATACATGTAGATATAATGTTATTTTCACTGGCATTTTAATATTCACTGATAAAAGTATCTTGTATTTCCATGATAACAGACTTTTCATAGAGATTGAATGCGTTGATATATTCCTTTTGAAATTGATGGTTATGTGGTACTCCTGCTTGGGTATATGGCTAAAAGTGCTAAACCTTGAGTATACAGGGTGCACCAATTGTTAGAATGTAATTGCCAGTTGATAAATTAAAAACAATAGGTATTATAAATACATAGTAACTTGTTTACCAGATACTTAAAAAAGTTACTAGAAAAACTTTTCTCTAGAACAAATGTAGCATGGTGTGGTGCTTTCGTTGTTTATTATAAGTTTACTTATTATAACATATTATAATAGTATATATTTAAGATTCAAATAAATTTCATTTATTCTCCATACTGGCAATATACTATATTATACTCTTTCACAGCTATTTGTCAAAGGTTTTGGGATCAATTGGTTTAATCTAACACAGTGTCCAGATTTTTTTGAACTGCCCAAATGCATCCGATGTAGCTAAATTACTAATAATCTAGTGTCAACAATATAATATAAAACAGGAGAGAAATAGTGTATAAGTTTCCTTAAAATGCAAGTAATTTTTTTTTATTTCTTATAATTTATCCTTTTGGTACCTAATTCCTCGTTCAAATCTTTTATTGGTGTAAGTTTAAACGAGACTGATGTTTCTTTTGTTTTCTTCTCAGGGTCCTACAAATGGCGCTGGGGGTCCACAACACTTCTACGGCGCGGGGTACCCGCCTCACTACCACCATGTGCCTCAGCATCATATGCAACACTCCCCACCCCCCTCTGTATACCAGAAAGATGAGCGGACACAGCAGAGGTACACCAAACTTAAGCAGAAGTTGGACCGAAAGCAAGCTAGTAGAAATAATGGGATAGGTGAGACTACTTTATATAATTTTACATTAATCTTGTATATAAAACAACAGAGGACTATTATATTATGTAGTAGGAGGGGCACACTCTTACTATATGGCATAATATAATATTCCTTTGACTTCAGTGGTGTAGACCTTGCGGCTAAAATTAAGACAAAAAAATATCGTCATAATGTTTTTCAGAAGTGAATTCCGGCGCGAGCACGCCCTCTCTGTCGCCGCGCAAAGAGCTGAATGGCGTCGGCAGCGGCAGCGGCGGCGCGTCGTCGGGCGCGTGGTCCGAGGGCGAGGGCTCCTCGGCCGGCGCGTCCGTGCAGGGCGACGACGAGAACGACATGCAAGCCATACTCGACCTGCTCTCCGCTACGAGGACGCCGCAGGTATACACATCCACCAAATTAAATCCTTTTTTCAAACTTTTTATTTTTTATTTTATTTTTTTATTTACATCGAGAGACCAACAGCTACAAGTAATTACAATAAAAACAGAAAATATAGCAATAATAGAGCCAATTAAAGGATGATTATTAATGAATAAATAATTATGAATGATCTTTTAAACCTCTTTTTTTGGCATCACCTGTAGGTTGACTGGTAGAAAAGGCCCTGGGCCTTAAGTCCGCCTGTTACAATTTTTGTAATAAAGTTAAATTAAAATAAAAAATAAATTAGGGTTAGTTTAAAAAGTGTGTTAGAGGTAAAATTATAATATCGGTATTCTTTTAGGTGAGCGACATAACTCCTACCAGTGCACTTGTTCAATGGAATTCGCCGCATCCTGAAGGTGTCACCCTGCCCAATTTGGAATTAACATATGATCTGTTGCTTGGCGATCGAGACGTCAAGAGGTACAAGGCCATCTACAGCGGACCGTCATTATCGTGTCGGTGAGTTACCAAAACAAATATACATCATTGATGTTTGTTTTTCTTTCAATGTGAGACGTTTACAATTTAATATAATTTGCAGAGTTCGCGACCTGCGGCCCGGCTGCGAGTACTCGGTGTGCCTGCAGATCCGCGCGGGCTCGCTGACGGGCGCGGCCAGCGAGGCCGCCACGTTCCGCGCGCCCGCCGCGCCGCCCGAGCGCATGCCGCCGCTGCGGGTCACGCAGCGCAGCCGCGCCTCGCTGCAGCTGCGCTGGAACGCCGCCAACGACAACGGCGCGCGCGTGCAGCACTACCTGCTCGAGATGGACGCCGGCGACGGCTTCCAAGAGCTCTGCAAGCCGCGCACCAAGCAGCACACCGCCAACAACCTGCGCCCGCAGACCAAGTACCGCTTCCGCATCGCCGCCGTCAACGAGTGTGGGCGCGGCGACTGGAGCGAGGAGACGATCGAGTGGACGGCGGGCTCGCCTCCCCCCGCGCCCTCCGCCCCCGCCCTCTGCTCCGCCTCGCCCACCACACTCGCGCTCGCCTGGGACCGCCGCGGCGAGGAGGAGTTCGTGCTGCAGATGGACGACGCTACGCGCGGCCACGGCTTCCTGCCCGTGTACTCGGGGCCCGAGCGGGGGTACGTGTGCGCGGACCTGCGACGCGCCACCGAGTACCGCTTCCGACTGCGCTGCGAGACCAGTGACGGCCAGGGACCTTGGTCGCCGGAGGTCGCGTACCGCACGCTGCCCGAGCGACCGGGCGCGCCGGGCCGACCCGCGCCTCGCGGAAAGATTCACTCGCGCGCCTTCCGTTTGCGCTGGGAACCGCCCACCGACGACGGCGGCGCCGCTGTCGCTTCCTACACGCTCGAGATCGACGGCGGCGAGGGCTACCGGCCCGCTTACCAGGGCCCGGAGCGCGAAGCGCACTGCGAACGACTCCAGCCGGGCACGCCTTACCGCGCACGCGTCCGCTGCGCTAACGAGGCCGGCGACAGCGACTGGTCGCCGGCCGAGACGATCACCACCGAGGCGGCCGTGCCCGGCGCCTGCCCCGCGCCCGAGCCCGCTGCGCCGCCGCGCGCCACGCTGGCCGCACTGCGCTGGCGCGCGCCCGACTGCACCGGCGGCGCGCCCCTCACCGAGTACCGCGTGGAGCTCAGCTTGGCAGACGGCGAGTCGCGCGTGGCGCACGCCGGCGCCGCGCCCGAGTGCGTGCTGCGCGACCTCGCGCCGGGCCGCCGCTACCGAGCCTGGGTGCTGGCGTGCAACCGCGTCGGCGCCGGCCCGCCATCGCCGGCGCTGGAGTTCAGCACGGCACCCGCGCCGCCCGACGCGCCGCCCACCCCCTCCGCCATCGTGGAGAGTCCTCGCTCCGCACGCCTCGAGTGGACTTCGCCGCCCGACAACGGCGCACCGATCGTCGACTACCGACTAGAGATGAGCGTTTCGAACGTCGACGACGCTTTTGCGGAGGTGTACCGCGGCGTCGGTACCGCTTGCGTAGTCAACAAGTTGATCCCGTTCTCCCCGTACTTTTTCCGAGTGTGCGCGACGAACTCCGCCGGGCGGGGTGCGTGGTCCTGCGTGCGCGATGTGTTCACGCCGCGCGCGCCGCCCGCGGCGCCGACGGGGCTCCGCCACGAGGCGACCGCCGACAGCCTGCGCTTGTACTGGCGATCGCCCGCCGACCACGGCGCTGAGATCCTGAAGTACCGCGTCGAAGTCGAGGACTCCGTGTTCGACACGGACGGGCCGACGCCCGAGCGGCTGGTGGAGCAGCTGTCGCCCGACACGATGTACCGCGTGCGCGTGGCGGCGCTCAACGAGCTGGGGCTGGGCGACTGGTCGGAGGAGGCGCGCGCCGGCACGCGGCCCACGCCGCCCGCGCCGCCCGCGCTGCGCCTGGCGCTCGCTGCGCACAACTACCTGAAGCTGGAGTGGAGTGGTGCGTCGGAGGGCGCGCAGTACTGCGTGGAGATGCGCGGCCCCGACGGCCGCGAGTTCCGCCACGTGTACCGCGGCTCGGCGCGCTCCTGCAAGGTGAAGAAGCTGCGCGAAGCCACCGCCTACACGTTCCGGATACAGGCCAGCGACGAGCGCGGCGGGCGCGGCGCGTGGTCGGCGCCCGTGACGCTGAGCACGCCGGCCGCGCCGCCGCCCGCCCCGCGCCCGCCCGCGCTGCAGCCCGCCTCGCGCACCGCTCTCGTGGCGTGGGACGCGCTCGAGGACGCAGAGTACGTGCTGCAATGCGCGCGCGCAAAGGACCCCGTATTTAAACAGGTATAAATCATGAATATTATGATACATAGTCACCATAGTTGTATACATGCTCGCGTGTTCTGTTAATCGTACACATAGTGTAAACATAATAATATGGTTTTGTTAAAAAAAAAAATTGGTTGTTTGTAAAGTAGGTTTACGTGATAACGTCGTTTCACGGAATGACTGGCAGCGCTCGAGATGAGACGGGAGATCGGTCCGTCTCTCTCTCGTTATACCTGCGATCGCGCTCGTGAGGTTTTGGTGTGACACAAGTTTCTGAACATGTCACCCGACTAAAACGATTTTAAAGACGTTATCACGTCAAAAATTAATCTCCTAGACTGATTGATAATTATAGCCTTGCGACGACGTGATTACCTAATCGAATATTCTTCAATCACAGGTGTATGCAGGCAGCGACAATCAATTCCAACTGGAGGAGTTGGAGGCGGGCGCCGAGTACCTCCTGCGCGTGATGGCGGTCCGCGGCGGGCTGAGCAGCGCGTGGTCGGGCACGGCGCGGCTGCAGGTGCCGGCGGCGGCGGCCGCCAGCGCGCGCCCGCGCCGGCCGCGCGCCGCCGCCGGCGCGGCGCGCTTGCTGACGCCGCGCCAGGTGGCGCTGCTGATGGCGGCCGGCTTCCTCATCGTGGCCGTGGTGGTGGCGGTGCTGGTGCAGCGGCTGGTGGAGCCGCGGCCGTGACGCGCGCTGGCGGCGGCGCGGCCGCGCGCGCTGGCGCTGCTGTAGCGCCGCCGCCCGCCGCCCGCGCCCCCCACGGCTCGCGCCGATAAGATTCCCCGTGTCAAGTGCCCGCGCCCCGCAGTGCTCACGTCGCCGGCGTAGGTGCGATCCCGATTCGAACCTACGGCGACCGAGGTGTCAGAAATGTTAATTATTTATATGTACATATTATGTAGATATCATATCGACGAACGGAGTGCTGCCGTGATGTAACGTTCGGTGGCGCATAATCTTATTTTGTGTACCTTTTTTGATACATTAGTAGTAATAATGAAATGAAGATGATGCTCATCTGATGTGTCGATACGGTTGAGTGTGTCGCAAAGTTTATTTTGTCATATGCTAGATTTACTGTCACGGACGGGTCGCGCCCCGTGGCCTAGCGCACCTGTTATAATCAGTGTTGGTGTTTCGAAATACTACTGTGAATATTATAGGAAAGCCTTCATACACGACGAGCAGTGCATGCTGCATGCTTGTGAAGTTGCTGTATTTTGATGTATGTTACTGTGGGAGCCTCTCCTCTGTCCTGTATGTTATATCTTGTAAACTTTCACAAATCTTCGTAATCTAGTCTCTCTGCAACTTGTTATTTCTTTGCTTTTCCGAAGCGACGGGAATAATTTTATTTATTATATATCAAATGTAATGTTTGTTTAATAGTGATATGAAGTGTACTTCCAATATTTTATTAGTATACTTGACTCTTGTATGTTTTCCATACATTAGATATTTTTTATAAAGTCAATCAGTCTGTTGCATGTTTTTATCAGATTTAAGTATAAGAAATTAGTAAACAAGGTGCTCTATTATTAAAATTCTGTTAAGAGGGACGTGGCCCCTCGCTCTGCAACGAGTTTCCAGTGTGTGTGCTGTGATCACTTCCTTATGCGAATGAGACTGATTTTACAAGTAACTGCTTTGTTTATAGACGTATTTCAAAATGCTTTCGGAACACTTTTTGAAATTAGCTGTATTCTGTGCTGTCCATGCAGACTGACTGGCGGGATTCTGGTTTGGCGAGACATGTGGCATTCTATGAGTCAATGCTGGTATTGTAATTGGATCTAGTAGATCGACGAAATATTACGTTTGTATTTCGACATTTGTTACCTAGTTGATCCTTTCATTTTGTTTTGTTTTTATTACAAGTATTAGATACACTGACACTTGGCTACCAGTGAAGGCCGCGGTCGCGTGCGCAGCACAGACTGGCCCGAGAGGCCGCTCGATAAATAGAATCCGATTTTATATACTCCAAATGCTTATTTGATAATATTGATGTAACTAATCATATTATATCGTCGATTTGTTTTTATTCATAGAAAATGACCTTTTATGGATGACATAATATAATAAATAGATTAATTGTTTATAAATTCTAGAGATTACGAATTATTGAGATTGTTACCACCCGGCGTAAAACATGGAATTGTCGAAAAGAAGTTAGTCCGAATAGTGACACTTCGAAAAAAAAAAGATATAGTTAATAATCCCATATTGGTGTCTGTTATTTTAATAACATTATTAGAAAATTGTTAACTGATTTCCATATACATAATAAATATTATTCTAAATGAATTTCGTTTTAGATAAGCAAAGTATCTTTATTAATTATATGTTTTATTGAAAGTTAGTAGTAATTGTCATGCCGATGTATGAGATTCCATTTTAAACATTGATGTTTTAGTATCATGATTGATATATCTTATTACTCACTAGTTAATGTGGTCTGAAAGTTTTGTGGACATGTTATCATGAATATCGTAATTACATTGAGTATTATCATTGTCGCATAGGCCTCTGCATCCAATGATCAATATTCGATCCGTTGCTAGGTAATAATCGTGTCGGTGTCTTATTTATATCATAGACGAGATTACCGCCAATCGCCCAATAGCTATATATATTAAATATAATTCGTAAATATGTAATATTTACTTCTGTGATCAGCTTATTCTCTTCTTTCTATATCTTTATTATTGTTATCGGAGACATTCCTAGAGTATGTGTTACTTTGGTTTCAAGAAACTCGTTTCGTGTTGTTGTATCGCGTTAACAAATCACTTCGTGCCTGATTCCGCAAGGCGAGTGGAAGTAGTAAGCACAGCTTACTCTCTTCTATATTATATGTAAAATAATATATTATTTTCGAAATTTCATAATAATGATGTGCAATTAACAATTTATTTATTTTTTATGGCTTGTTATAGTATTTATTTTAGAAGTGTAACGAATCGTCTATCGTCACGCAACAATGAAGGAATCTGATGTTCCTAACTGATTTTACACGTTTACACCGGTTGCTGCTAAATTGTGTACTGCAGTCAAGCATTCCAACTATATTCCACTTGTAAATAGGCCTAACGAATTTTACTATTGAATGTACATCTTGCTTTAATATTGAAAATGTAAATAAATCTGATGTTGAAGAGCTTCGTGTAAGAGGCATGTTTAGAAACTGAACATGTATGACAATGGAAAATATACTATACTGTGTTGAGACTAAACGTTTTAAATTAATGAGATATATGATTAACGGGGATAACATCTCATATTGTATTTGTGTTTAAATAAGTAACGTATAACGAAATGTATATGTTTATAATATAATATTTGATGATGTTATGTATACAATTTATTAAATATGGATATATCAATAAAACTATATTTTGTGTACGATGAATGTTTAATTTTCATTTTTCCACCTTAACAAAAGTAGTCTCGGTTCTACGTTTCTTACAATTAACTTACAGTTAACAATTTAAACAAATAGATTATCAAAACGTTATAAAATTAAATCGACTACTAAGCACACTTTGGTCATTAGAAGACTAGAAAAAGTTTTGTACTATGAGTATTTTTGACTAGAGCTAGAAATTATCACTCAAACCCTGGGTCCTTCTAGTTAAGTCAAGGGAAACAGTTGGCACGATTTTACATTTTCGCTGTAAACGTCAGTAAAGTTGGTTAGGTAGGTGTCCTCGGTGGTAGATAACTGGTCGATGCAGCCTTTGAAATTATGTGGAAATATCTTTCTTGCTACTGCGTTTTGTTCTGTTACACCACCTGAAATAACACAAAAGTAGGTACTACCTAAGTTTAATATTTAGCAATGACAAAGCAATGGACTTGCCGTGTGGTTTCCGGCAGAGTAGAATAGGGCCACTTCAAGACCTCTCGTGGATGTCGTAGAAGGCGACTTAGGGAATACAAGCTAAAAAAAGCTTATAAACATCAATGAGACCTCTCCAACCCGTCTGGCCAGCGTGGAGAGTGTAGGGCAAGACCTCTAGCAGCTCTGGCCAAGTTTGGCTCGGGTAGTACAGAGAGGGTCGTGTTCCTGAAGTGGAGACAAAGACCTTGATGATGATGAAAGCAATGGATAGGACTATTACCATCATCCGTAAGTCTACTGTTGAACAAAAATAATCAGCAGGGTTTGATTCCCGAAGAATGTCGTACAGTGTATATTTTTTTTTGGACCATGTGTCCCACTGGCGTGTGTATGTCCCACTGGCGTGTATATGTCCCACTGGCGTGTGTATGTCCCCAGCGGAAAAGTGTCGAATATTAAATGTTGACTATATTTATCTTTAGTTTAAAGCTGCCTTCAAATGTTTATCGATAAATGAAATTTGTGTATTGAGTAATTTTTGAGAAATTCGTCAAAAACATATTCCGCCAGGGAAACGTTTCTCTGGCGGAATTCTGTCAGGGATCCCGAATTCAATTATTTAGAGCAATTAATGTATTATAATATATTATATTTGTTTATAACGTCTGTAAATACAGAAGCCAAAAAAACACAACCACTTACGAATAATAAATATAAACATAAAAGTAGGTATTTTGGTTCTAGTGGCTTAACTAAGGGACATAGGGAAAAGGTTTGAATGTCGATTTATGTATTAAAACTGCCTGCAACAATCTGCGAAAGTACGATTGTAATAGAGTAAGTATTAAAAAAGATACAACAAAAAATAATGTCCCACTGACATCATGATTTTAAATCGGTCTTTTGGATGAGTTTTATATTATGTGACAAGTTTTAACTAATTCCAATCTTTAATATGTGTTAATTCAACTATCCATATTCCAAAAATCAGCCTCATCCAATTAGTAATAAAGGAAATATAGAAAAAAAACCAGAGACACTTAAAACTTTATTATAAACCGACCAATTTCGGATGGCTATGAAAAAGCGACTGCTTAGTACAAATAGCTGACTTCCGAAATTTGCAATGTTACCGCCTGGAATTGGTACAGACGCGTACACAATATGTAAAAGTTGGATGATTTAATATATATTAAGTATCTATTATTTAGATCTAATCAGTCAAAAAAATTGAAAGGCGCTAGATGCAAGCTGCTCTAGATCGGTCATTTTGGAAATCTTTAGGAGAGGCCTGTCCAGCAGTGGACGTTATGCGGCTGAAATGATGATGATTATGATGTTCAAAAATTTATTTATTATACTATGTGTATAGTAATACTTGGGTATATAAGCATACTGAAAATATTTTTTATTTTATTTTCCTACATAGGTCGTACACGGATCAGCTGACTGAACGAATTACGAAGTGAAGTGTGGACAGTTACAAGAATATTCGTGTTTCGGAATAGTTTATTTTCTCTATAATACCACGCTCAGGCATAGGTTTTGGTCACGTAATCAATATATTCTTAAGGGAAATCTAGTGTGTAAACGTATAAAACTACCGTAAAACCTAGGTCTAATACGTGTATTAAGTTGTACTTCAAATGATGTAATATGAACTTAGTATATGTTACAAACATATTGAATAAATTGTTTATTGACTATACAAGGTGCAATTGAAATAATTAGTAGTAATTTAACTTATTAACATACTCACATAACGAATATTTTGTACGGTAACATAACAACACTGCAATTAATGCTATTCAAAGTATCAAAACAGTTCGAGAAGAGCGCGCTTGCTGATACCTACCGCCGCAAGCCGCAAGGTCAGAGACCCCGTTGCAAATAGTAATAGACTCAGCGGCGCGGCCGGCATATAAAAGTAGACTCTATTTTACGTGAAGGTTTAAAGTCGAGTAGGGACGGGACGAACGCTTGAGAATAGTAGGTTTGTTTGAAGTAAGATTAATGTTAAGGTACTACGACGTACTACGAAATAAATACTATTATAATTCATTTCTTTTTTTCGAGTTTAATGACGATTAGTTTATTTTATTTATAATTGCAGTAATGCTATCTATCGAAAAGTCTACACAATACTCACAAAACTCAGTAATTATTATTACACTCTCTACCCACAACGTTTCATCAAAACACAAACATTGCTGCTTTACGGCAGGTGAAAGAGAGGTATAAAGTCTCCTTCTAGTCAGGAATAACAAAAATAACTACAAACAATTTATAGATTTTTACTGTTACTAAGACTTGTGTACCTAACTGTACCACATTTATAGTGATATTACATTGTAATGTTTGGAATGACAGCCATTTATATAAAGCGGTCGCTTTTTCATAGCCATCCGAAATTGGTTGGTTTATAACAAAGTTTTAAGTGTCGCTGGTAATAATAACTTAACTATATTTCCTTTATTACTAATTGGATAAGGCTGATTTTTGGAATATGGATAGTTGAATTAACTCATATTAAAGATTGGAATTAGTTAAAACTTGTCACATAATATAAAACTCGTCCAAAGGACCCATTTAAAATCATGATGGCAGTGGGACATTATTTTTTGTTGTATTTTTTTTAATACTTACTCTATTACAATCGTACTTTCGCAGATGTTGGAGGCAGTTTAAATACATAAATGGACATTCAAACCTTTTCTCTATGTCCCTTAGTTATGCCACTAAATACCTACTTTTATATTTATTATTCGTAAGGGGTTGTGTTTTTTTGGATTCTGTATTTACAGACGTTATAAACAAATGAATAGCAATGTGTGTAAAAAAATCAAGACTGTATTCCAAACCGTTTGTGAGATCCAGCAAAAGGCCAAACATTTCCCCAGCGGAAATTTGAATAACTTCGGAGGCCTATGACATACAAAGTCCATTTGTACATAAATATTTGTCTCTTATGATACATTAATTGCTCTAATAATTGAATTCGGGATCCCTGACAAAATTCCGCCAGAGAAACGTTTCCCTGGCGGAATATGTTTTTAAAGAATTTCTCAAAAATTACTCAATACACAAATTTCATTTATCGATAAACATTTGAAAGCAGCTTTAAACTAAAGATCTAATATAGTCAACATTTAATATTCGACACTTTTCCGCTGGGGACATACACACCCCACTAGCCCACGGCTGGGCAAAATACAGAGAGAAAAAAATGGGTTATGAAAGAGCAAAAAAAGGTCTCCTCTTTCTTTTTCCACTTATTAGGAAAGGAAAATACCCATTTGTTTATCATTTTAATGTATAAGAAGCATCAATACCTACATTAATGTTACTGTCGTAATTTATTTTTGTCTTTGTAACTTAGTTCATAGTCCTCGACTCGAAAGTTGTTTATAAACATTGAAAGAAAATATAGGTATCTACCTAGGTATGCTCGCCTACATAAATTTTACATTTGAACGTTTTTTTCTTTGTATATTTGAATGATTGATATTTTTTTTGGTGTAAAATAAAGTAAGTATTACTTATCTCCTATTGTTATAGTAGAGAACCCTATGAGGTAATATAAACTTACCTATATACATATCCACATCACCGTAATCCACATCGCTCATTCCCGGCTCCTCGATGTACACGACGAGCCCGTCCACGGCCACGGAGACGTTGTCCGGCCGCAGCCGGCACGACAGCACGTGCCACTCGCCGTCCGACAGGAACCCCGCGTGCGGCACGAGCCGGGGCGAGGGCGCCGACAGCTCGGAGATGAAGGAGTGGGTGGAGTTGCGAGGGAGCGACCGCGCCAGCTTCAGGTAGCCGTTCTCGAGGCCCATGCCGATGTAGTCCGTCTCCTGAAATTAAGAAAAATGAAGATTCCATGCCGAGGAAGCAATTTCTTTCGGGGGAGAAGAGGCGCAAGGCCCAATAGCCGCATGCTTCTTCTTTTTCGAGTCGTTGGTTCAAAAAAATTTTTTTTTTCCCTCCAGAAAGATGCCACTTTTATACCGTTGTCCAAGGCCTCATAAAGGTCACGTTTAGTGCAGCTGGTGGGGCACGATGGGTAATAAAGGAGGTGTGACATAGTCTGGTCGCTATGCCCACACTGACAGTGTGTTGCGAATTCATGAATGTAACGCCAACGAGCCGAGTTATGCCTGCATCGGCCTATCTGAGTTCGAAGGCGGTTTAGGCTCTTCCATGTGGACCACGGGAGTTTATGACCCGGGGGCAGTTCTTCTGAAAGTGGTATAAAATTAGAGGGAGGCGGGTATCGGTTGCGACACACAGCCGAGTCGAGAGGATTTTGGGTCGCCTTTAAGCGGTTTAGCCACGTTGAGCGAGATATTGTTCTTAATATCTATGGGGAGGTGGTAAACGGGAATCAGTAATTATGGTAGTAGAGGTTGTTACCCTAACGCTCTATGCTATTGCTATTTATAAGGTTTTCTACCATGCTTTAGTCGACTTCTATGATCTGAAAGGGAAAAGAAGGCATTGATATAATATATTTTGAGGTGGGTATAATAACTAGATAAGAAAGAAAATCTTTATTTGGCAAACACAAATTATAAAGTTAGTAGGTAGGAATGATAATGTACTTAGCTGAAGCAGCTGCTATGTGGTCTAGTAAGTAGGTATTTGCATGTGACAAGCACCAGTGTTCAAAAATTCCCATCAGACAGTCTCTATGTTATACTTTATAGTAAGACAACTCACCATTGTAAGCCAAAATAAGAGCGCATCAGGTTGCGCCGTGGTGAAGTTCAGCGCAAGGTATCCGATGCGAGGTTGTGTGGAGACTCTCTGTTCTGCGGCGTGTTGAGGCGTGGTGGTCAGCCGGCTGGGCGACAGTAACGCGTCGCCGTTGAACTGCGGGATCGTTATGTTTATCCCTGAAAATTGAGAAAATTTGGCACAGGCGTAGAGGATTTTCACGTAGGATTTAAGTCTATTTATTTTAAATTAACGTCTACGCTTGAGATGCACTTTTAACCGCTCAAGAAACAGACTTCCATCTGTTTTGATTAGTGGTTTACCAATCAATCATATCATTCTCAAA
Organism: Acrobasis consociella; assembly: GCA_963555685.1. Taxonomy (NCBI): domain Eukaryota; kingdom Metazoa; phylum Arthropoda; class Insecta; order Lepidoptera; family Pyralidae; genus Acrobasis; species Acrobasis consociella. The sequence continues at coordinate 7,650,516 of OY743106.1, forward strand.
CGATCGATTGTATCGCACTCTTGCAACCGGGTGTCGGGTATACTTAACATACTTATCTTCTGCAAGGCTATGCTGCTAAGCAGCATAGCCTTGCAGATCGTGTATCATTATCGTGTATTTTTCTCTTCTTCTCTTGCTAGGCTTTTGTGCAGAACTAAAGTAAAAGTGTAAAGAGATCAAATATCTTTAAATTAAATAATGTATTGGCAATAATAGCAGAGAAGACTCACTATTCTCACAGTAAGGGCCGTCGTAGCCCGAGGCGCACACGCAGCGGCCCTTCCTGCACAGGCCGGCGGGCGGCGCGCAGCGGCGGGACGGGCAGTCGGCCCCGCGGCGGCAGCGCGCCCCGCCTGCACCGCCCGCGCAGGCGCAGCGCGCGCGCCCGCCGTCCACTGCGCACGCACCGCCGCCGCACACCTCGGCACCGCACACCGTGCCGTCGCAGTCCTCCAGGTTGGCACCCTCTATCGTTTATTGATTAATCCTTGCATTCACTGATAACTTTTTCTAATCTAAACTGGGGATTAAGAAAGTTCGCTTCCACGAAAGTAATCGGCTGATTGGTTATCAAAAAATCATATGATTTACCATTTCGACAGCCCATACATTATCTAGTCATTTCATAGTAGTTGGTAATTGACAAAGTCAGCAAAACAACGCGTTTTTACCCTGAATATTCTGTGGTTCCAGAGTCAGCAAAACGTTGTTGATGTGGAAGTTTCTGATGCAGCCGGCATACGATTCTGCCGGCCCCGACATCGCGTCGAATGGTAATGTCGACAAATCCCGTGCTCCACCTTGAAAGTGGAAAGAAAGTAATCGAAATGAAATAGATCTCATGAAAAACGTGTATGTGAAATTAGTTAAACATCGTCATCTAATACCATCGTCTAACATACTCAGATTTTGATCTTGTGTGATCGCTAAACTAAACGATTTGATTAATTGTTTCCTACTGTCTAACAATTTTTTACTAATAACTGAAGATTTCCATTTCCTTCCGTTCACTTTTGGTTTTTGAGTTGTTTGATTAAAATAATACTCCATCTTAGAAACGTTACAGATCTAGATTAGTTACATACAAATTTTACATCAGCTGACTTCATCGAGCGAGTGTCAGCACCTACCTAGCACTATAGTGGCGTTGCTGGAGGTGTGAGGGTAGGCGTGTGCGAGCATGGCCTCGGTGCTGATGGCCCCGTCCACCCACACGTAGAGGCGGCTACCGTAGCGACCTGCCTTCACAGCGTGCCACTGGGACATCGACAGAACTACTCCGCTCCGGACTAATGAAGTCAATCCCGATAGTCGATCTGGAAAAGCCGAAAAACACATATCAACATATCTGAGAAATGTGACTTGCAAAGATATCATGCAAAGCAATATTATCATGGCTGCTACTTGACAGACAGCATTGAGATCTTGAATACTCCGAATCATTTCTCAGAAGACTTTGAAAAATGTGATATTTTATTCAACTAAATCTTTGAGATTCAAAGCCGCATCCTAAATTTAGAGCGTTACCAGATTTTACTACAATAACCCCTTGGTCACAAGGTATTTCCGTTTGGGAAAATAAGACTGTCCAAATTTCAACTAATTAAGAAACGGAACCCTTACAGAATCACTCGTCCGTCTGTCTGTCAGTCCATCTATCATAGACAATTTGCTCCGAATCTACTGGACCAAATATAGACGTGTGACAAAGTAATTAAATATATTTTTTAAATAAGGGTCATTTTCGGGGGACAAATTAGAAAATTAAAAAAAAGTTTTGCAAACCTTTATGTGTCATATGGGGCTTGAGGCTCGTTATGAGGATCTCAAATATATTTTTATCACATTTTTTTATAAAATAATTGGTTTTGATTTTATTCATGAAAAAAGACAGAAATTTGACCATTGAAGAAAATTGACCATTATCCCCTGATCTATGAAACTATTGAGCCTAAAATTTTGAAAATGAAAATATTGTTCATTGCTTGTAGATTACAGGAAAACCTATTAGAATTATATCAATTGAAAATAAAGTGTAAACTCAATATAATACGTTTACATATGGAAAAAAAAAATTAAACAACACTAGATAGTGCCAGTAGTAGTTCAATTTGGCATTGTACTGAACCTTCTCCAAGTAAGTTTAACTCGCACTTGACCGGTTTTTCTTAATTACGTTAACTTACATGCTTTTTGCAGTAAGTAAGTTGAATTGAAATGTTTACTTTTTACTGAGTTTTATTTTATTCTAAAAAAATATTCTAAATGGAGTTTAAAAAAATGGTTTGCATGTTGATTAGCTATATTGGTTGATTAGTTATCTGCCTTTGATAGTGTTCGTCTGCCATTTTATTAGTTTGCATAAAATCTGAATAGAAGGTACTCTATATGCTAATTCAAGTACATGTAAATGTGTTTTTATATTAGCTTGTGCCCTTAATTGAGACAGTAACGCATAGAATGTTTTGGAAAAACAACGGTTTAAAGATTTATTAAAAATTATTTACATAATTATAAAATGTGTAAAAATTAAAAAATCCTGATGATTTTTTTACTAATTCATAAATTAATAAGAAGAATATTCTTCAAATTAAATCATCAGATGAAAAATTTTGTTTGTATTTCCTAAGTCGCCTTCTACAACATCTACAGGAGAACTTGGAGTTGTCCTATTCTATTCTGCCGGAAACCACACGGCAAATGTAATAATATATTTTTTAAAAGTAATAAATAAATAAAATAGAAGGGTGAATCTTCAGATTCGGCATATTTAGTTGATTCCCCTGGCGGAATTTATTTAAACAGTTTTTTTATATGTAATAATAAAAATTAAAATTTTACTCAATTATAAACACATATAACGAACAGGCATCACTTTTAGCTGAGCGGTTTTAAAATTATAGCAATTTAAAGTTTTTCTTGGCAGGGGAATCAATAAATGACGTCAAGGGAATCAAAATTGAGTCATGATATAAGTAAATCAAGTTTTATTATTAATTTACAGTAAGTAAATATACTAATCAGCCTTTTGGTAGCATCTGTAAGAATTAATCAGCCTTTTGATTGAAGAAATTGGCACTTTTATCCATAGTGACTCATTAATTATAGAAAAATATACTGAAAACAACTAAAAGGAAAACTATTCAGTTTTAAAATCAACTATCAGATTATCCTTATACAAAAATTTCGGTAAGTACTTACTTAAATAAAAACATCAGTATTGCGATCCAACGCGGAAATGCGGCCAGCGTTCTTAACACTATGCCACTTTTTAGACTAAATTAATACTTTTTTCTGTGTGAATATTTGTAAATATGTAATTTTTTTCTTTTTTCTTTCTTACTTCAATAAAATATATATATTTAAAAATTATATAAAATCAACAACTAATATTTTTGGTAACGTCATTATTAATAATTTGTCAATTTCCACATAAAAAATATCTCAGATCAATCAACTTACATTCAGAAAAAATAAGTATTAATTAATATTAGTTTATGATACAATACAGACACACAGACACATAGACAGACCCACATAGAAACAGATATTGATGTCAAACTTATAACACCCTTCTTTTTGCATCGAGGGGTAATAAATGATTTTTAGTCGAAAGGATAGATTAAAAATAAACATATTTGTAATAAATAAGATAAAAACCTTTCTTTTTTTCACGGAAAATCAGGAAAATTTTGATTTATCATCATGAATTTTGAGTACCCTGGCGCAAATACCAAGGGAATCGACCCCAGTGGAATCAAAAAGTAGAATGTTTTTATCGATTGTGATAAAACCAATAGGTTTTAAACAATAAAAATATAATAAATACATAATAATCATTTCCGCTGTTCCGTTAACATCGGAAAACAATTCCTAAAAAATCTAATGATATTTATAAACGTGATCAGGGTAATCAACGACCTAGTGAAACAAAACCAGGGGAATCAAATATTCGCCTTTGTAATTTCGTCCTGGAGCAACGAATGGCGCAATCTTCCTCAACGATGTTCGAAGTGCTACTAGTAGTACCCATGCGACGACTCGGATGCACTCCTTTAGAATATTCCGCTAGGGATTTACGTGTTTTAGTGGCGCGCCACGGGAATCACTGTTTAGTCTCGGACAAACTTTATATTATATTTCTAAATAAATCTGTCATTAATACACATACTGTATATTTTTTTTATATATCAACAACAACCCTGCTAGCGATTTAACCTCACTGTTTATTTTATTTCCGTTCATAACTTAGTGTTTTGTGGGTAAGTTGTTCAGGAAATGTGAAGCGGACGCGCCAGGGTTATCAATATTTTGACCTTTCAGATTTTTTTTTCGACCATTTGCATTAAAATAAACACAATAACTATCGTGCCTCAGTTAGATCATACATTATAGTAGCATAAAAAAATTATTTTGTTTTCAAATTTAAATACTACGGGTACTTTATTTTTCCAGACAGCGCAAATTGAGCCTCTCAAGATTCACCCAGAAACCCTTATCAAATGAAATAATTTTCGACCCCATCTTAAAAAGTCTCACCAGTCCACCTGTGCTCAGGAAGACCTCCTTGCAACGACAAAAAGTAGGGAGTTTGTACCAACCAAGTGATCTAAAAAGATCTTACCAGTCCACTTTTACTCCAGAAGACTTCTTTGTAGCGACAGCGCGGTGTAATAGTGGGGAGTTTAGACGAACGTGATCAACTTGCGTTCCAAGTAAGAGGTCTAAAAAGGGCTCACCGGTTTAATGTGTTCGAAAAGATAATGCTCAATCAAATGCTGCTTCACTTCAAAACCTACAACCTGTTCCATAGCCAACAATTCGGTTTTACTGGCGGCAAATCGACCACCTATGCGGGAGTGGCACTCGTTAATCATATATACGACGCATGGGAGAACAAAAATGATGGAATTGGATCATTTTGTGATCTCTACAAAGCATTGGATTGCGTAAATCATCCGACACTTTTACTTAAATTTCGTCAATACGGTTTTGATGATAATTCAATTAAACTAATAGAATCTTATTCAACAGATAGGCACCAGACTGTTGATTTAAATGGCATAAAATCGCACGGATCTAACGTTAAAATAGGCGTACCGCAAGGTTCAATTCTTGGACCTTTCCTTTTCTTGGTTTATGTCAATGACTTGCCTTACATGGTTGAGAAACAGGCTGGCATAGTGCTGTTTGCTGATGACACCTCGCTAATATTTAAAATAAATCGACATAGCACAAACGCTAGCGCAGTGACAGCACCTTGTCTTCCATTTCTGACTGTTTTTTGCCATTAACCTCATGTTAAATGTGAAAAAGACCAAATGCATTCGATTTTCTCTTCCCAATGTGAGACAGGCCTGCGTTGACATAATGCTAGATGGTGAAAAACTCGATCTTGTTGAAAGTACTACCTTCTTAGGAATTACAATAGACTTAAAACTTCAATGGAGTGCTTATATAACTAAACTTTCTAATAGAATAAGACAATTGACAAATGTAGCAATTGCTAGTGTACTTTAGTTATTTTCATAGTGTAATGTCTTACGGCATACTCCTGTGGGGGAGTGCAGCCCATATTTTAGACAGACAGACTATTTTTATTTTACAAAAACGGGCAATTCGTGCTATTTACGGGTTAGGACCAAGAGACTCACTTAGAGAATTATTCAAGAAAATAGATATACTTACCTTGGCATCGCAGTATATATTTGAAAACAATGTATGTAAGGAAAAATATTTCCTCATACAATAAAGTAAGCGATATGACCGATGGAAAATTACGTAATAAGAATGACTTATTTGCCCCGTTTTATAGGCTCAAAACAGTTAGTAAGACGTTCATGGGGAACTATATACTTTTTTAGATAAGAAAGATAATAAATTGCCACAATCGGTCCTTGATATGCCAGACAAAAAATTCAAAATTATGTAAAGAAAGTATATTGTGAGAAGGCTTATTATAGGACCGATGACTACCTTAAAGACAAAAAGTCTGGCTTGAGCTTGGCGCGGGTCCCTCTTAAAGGTTTGTAATATAGGTAATTTGACGTCAACAATTGTGCTGTGCAATAAAACAATGACGATTATTATGAGATGTTATAAATATCCTATGATAATAAAGATATATTTTAATTGAATTGAATTGAATGTACTTTAGAAGACCTCCTTGCAGCGACAGGATTGTATAGAAATGGGGAGATTGGATGACAGATCAAAGGCGCGTTCCAAGTGATCTAAAAAGGTCTCACCAGTCCACCTGTACTCCAGGACACCTCCTTGCAGCGACAGCGCGGTGTAGAAGTGGGGAGTTTGCACGAATGTGATTAGCCCACGTTCCTTCGCCGGTTTGATTTCGGCCTCGAAAGCCAAGCTCACGCTGGACACGGGCCGGGAATACAGTTCGACGTATGACCGTGTGCCAGTGAACAAAACATCGGTTGGGATGAGATCTGAAAGTGGAAGGAAAACTAGGATACTTAACTAGTCACCAAAAGAACAAACTATGTAAGTATTGAAACTGAGAAAAAAGTGAGATTGATGAGAGAAGCTTCCAGCTCATTATATGATCAAAGTATGATGGTTTGGAAATCCTTGAGAGAGTAGTGGGCGTTATGCAGCTGAAATTATTATGATTCCTGCGGGAAACAGGCGTGATATTATGTATGTATGTATTATTATGATGATGATGATGATGATACTTGGTCAAAAATGTTATAGGTACTCTAAAAATGACACTTCAGAGTAGTATAAGTTCTGCATTTTGCTTTCTTTTGTTTCTTTCTTTCTTTCATTCAATTTTTCATAGAATCTTACCTTGATCGCAGTTCTTCCCAGTTTTCCCGTAGGGACAGTCGCACTGCGGTTCCGAGTCGGTGGAGAGCACGCAGCGCCCGCGGCACGGCGACGAACCGCCACAGGCGCTGAGCCGGGACGAACAGGTGGCTCCGAACCAGCCTTCGTTGCAGATGCAGCTGTTTAAAAGTTCAATATTTTTTTTCATTAATTGAGAGAACCAGTACGAAGAAGATTAAGTGTGAATATTCCAAACTTACGAGAATTTTCTGGAATATTCCCAATATTCCGTAAATATTCCTACTTCTGTAAATTCCCATTTTTAGGAATATAACCGGGAATGTTTACGGGTTCTCAATTCTATTCTATTCTATCTCATGTTTACGAAATTCCCGAGGCACATTACTAATTTGACTTTTTGCAACCACATGTCCCGGGTTATTTTTGACATTTTAGTGGTGCTAGACCTACAGCTGCAGTCCCAGAAACTCCAGGACATGGAAGTCACTGACCCATAAGTAGCCGGCGAGTGTATGCACACCCCGTGCGGGGCGTTGCAGGAGCGCGCGGTGCACTGCGCCACACCGCACTGCCCAGCGCCGCGCGCCGCGGCGGGCCGCGCGCCGGCCGCGCCGCCCACGTCCCACACGCAGCCGCGCCAGCCCGCGTGCAGGGGCAGGTCGTGCGGCAGCTCCGAGAAACCGGCCGATGGGTGGCCTCCTACAATTTGTTAACAAGGTAGTAGCTTATTCAAACTTGTGGACTGAAGCGAAGACAGTCTGATAGTGTATCGAAGGCTTGTCATTCAGAGACAGTGTGTAATTTAAGGGAAGCACTCCTGCTTTTGGTTGAGAAGAAAAACAAAAATAGGCATTTTGGGAAAGCCTATACGAGAGCTCAAGCTAATAAGAATCAACAGAAAGCGAATTTTAGGCAGGAGAGATAGTAGTAGTATTACCACCAATGTAGACGTGAGGTAGCAGAGTCATCCTGGCATAGTGTGCAGAGTGCAGGTGCATTACCGGAGAAATTGTAACGGTCGTCCACACTTAAACGGGGAAGCGACCGCGTCTTCACACGCACACAGTGTAGTCTCCGCGACGAGCGCTCAGGGCTATAAACTTAAACACCCGACGAGGACTCACCAATGAAAACGTAAGGCAGTAGAGTCATCTTGGCATGATGGGCCGGAGCGTTCCCGGAGACGTTATACCGGCCGTCCACACTGAACCCGGCGGAGCGACCGCGTCTCCACATGCGCACAGTGTGGCCCCCGCGACGAGCACTCAGTGCTCGAGATGTGAACACCCGTCGAGGACCTACCAAAAGGCATTAGAACTTTAGAACATCTTCAAGGACATTTGCAAAAGATATGTTAAATATCTTATGACGCTGATTTCCTTTTCATCATTCGCAGATCCTGTCTAAATGGATGTAACTAGCTTTAACGACTATCAACTATCGGTAACAAAATAATTAACGAATAAACCTTCTTTCCGAACTATAAAGGAGCAGAAGAAGCCATTAGCAAGCTCACCCTTTAGGTTCAGGCAAAGCGTCACGATATCTCATAGATACTCACCACTCCCCATGTTCCACGTCAGCATAATGTAACCTTTCACGTAGGTCAGCGCCAGGTGTTGACTACGCGAGTCATGGCGGCCGGCCTGGCCAACAAAGGCCAACAGCGCAATCTGCTCCATGTCATTAGTTTGGAAGCGAAGGCGGAGGTCGAACCGGTCGGAGTTCAGGGCCATGGGCGACAGCGGGTAGATAAGGTACGATGATATGCCTGTGCTGATCGGAGCCAGCGATGGACGCGTTATTTCCACATCTGAAAATAATTAGATATTTCTTCCGTGAGGCTTCCGTAGGATAGATACGACAAATTATAGACTCTTTGTCGTCAAAACCCATTCTTTCTCTGTCTGTCTCTGCGTTATGTTCTTTCTCATTTTAGCAACAACTTAGAAAAGAAGAAAACTCACTGTATTCGCAGAAGATGCCGTGCTTGCCGTAGGGGCAAAGGCACAGGAAGCCACTGCCAGGGTGTCGCACGCAGATGCCACCTGATTGGCACGGGTTGTTTTCGCAGACAGAGCTTGAGCAGTGCGGTCCTGTCCACCTGGCAAACAATGGCAGTTTATAAAAAAAATATTGCCGATTTGTAACTTTTCTAAAATGAACAACAGAAAATTAAAGAAATTCAAGAAACATTCATAAAGAGGATAAAATATTATGATTATAAATAAAATAAATTGTTCAGGTTCTTGTACGAAGCCCGGGCGACTGCCCTGCTCGGTGCTGCTGCACCTAAAGCCGACATTGTAGTAAAAAAACATACGTAAGTAATACGAAAACACCATAGAAATTTAGACCACCTCGTACTTAAACAATTTCCGGTTTGGACCACCTCATAAGTACTTAGAAGTTTCGGTTTAGACCACCTGATAATTAAACTAATTTTTTAAATTTAGACAATCTTTCAAATTTGACGAAATATTACTTTTATTCAGACAACCTAATTTTTGGACGAGATTAAGTTCTAGACTACTTGGTATTATGACAACATGCTATTTAGAAAACGAGCATTTTAGACGAGGACTAACTATTGTCGGTAAAGACCATTCGATATAAGGACTAACTCAATTTCGAATAATAAAATGATAGAACGAGGCTGCGTTGCAACGAAGATTAACAAAATATTCGCTTATGGACATGCACTATACATAATTTTCTCATCATCTGGTCCAGAAGCAGGAAAAGAGGCTTGCCTTACCCATTGCTGCAGGAGCAAGTGTACCCGTCGCCGGCGTCGTTGCAGGCGCCGCCGTTGAGGCAGGGCGCAGACAGACATGCGAGCGAGGAGCACTCGCTCACTTCCCCAGCATCCAATGCGTCTCCGAAAACCTCGCGACTTTCTCCATTCACCTGATATATTAGAAGGTTATTGACATATTTTTCAAAGAAACTGGGAGATTGTTCCTAAGGCGGTACGCAAGAAGGACGTTACTGTATCCGCATTTCAGTGTCAAGCAACATTGCGTACTAAAGTACGATGATAAACTCTAATTTGGTTTGACATAGAAATAGGACGTTACGTCATATTACTGTGTCGTATAACGTTCGACTAACGTATATTGTTTTATGGACCTGTTTAGTTAGGTATCTACGGGTATTTTTTGGATTTTATAGAGGGTTCAACTAAAAGGATTCGATAATAAACTGCATTCCCATTTTGGTATTTTCAACGCGTTGAAGTCTTTTGAATGAAGCTTTTCAAAAGACATGAACGCGTCTAAAATTCGGAATGGTCTTAGATTTGGTAGGTATATATGCTTACTATGAGATCCTTTATACATCCAATGAATGGCTTGCTCTCCGCGTCTCTCACATCAGGGGAGTTGCCCAAGTAGAGCGTAGTGTTGTGGTCCAGGTTTGTGATGTTGGCCACTTGCCCCCCACTCATGGCTACTGTGTCGTTCAAGCGGAGAGTGGCGTTACAATGCTGCTCTTTCAAATACAGGTCTAATCTAAAAATAATTTAGGAAGTCTATGTAAATACAATGTCTAAATAAAGTCTGTACTCCATGTATTTCTGTTACGCAGTTTATAAAAATCTATTCATAAATTTATAATATAAATAAAATAGTGGTGTGCAGTGATGCTGCTGACACAAAGGTAATTTATTCTACTATCGACTCTTAAAAAAATACTTTTAATAAATATTATATTTATTATTGCATTTATTGCGATAAGTCCGCCTTTGTGCCTATATTGTTTCTTGTTGTTGTTGTAATTTTTATTGGTGCAACAAAGGTAATTTGAATTATATTGTATTGTATATATTTATGAAGACGTGAGATTAATTGTGATATGTCACAGAAGTGACATTAATTGCGGTAAATGTGTTTATCATACTAAAGTTCTTAGATATTGTGACCGAGAAAGAGGAAAATCGCATATTTTACCTGGTTTCTATTTTCATAGGATACCCTTTATTGACGAAAGTTTTCAGTTCACTCAGGAGCATGGTCTGATACCCACAAGAAAATTTGAATTTCAGTAATCCAGAAACCATGCATAGTTGCATGTATACTCCTTTGGCTATATCCACATGCATAATTTGACCATCAGTTATAAGAGTTTTGGCATTAAATTCGATATTTATTGAAGTACTATTGCGTAGTTTATGAGTAATGTACGAGTTTCCACCAAAAGCTGCTGATGTGATTGTAGTTTTCTCTTCACAAAACTTTCCGGCATAGTTGAAATTACAATGGCACTGTAAGAAAAAAATACAATTTCATGCTATCGTCTTTCAAGCAGTAACATTTTGTTTCGTTTTCTATTCCCAACGAACCAAATCACGTCAGTCATACCACACTATTTTAATTTATTATTTAAACTTACCCGAACACCATGTGGAGTATTGACGCAGTTTCCATTATTGTTACAAATTGAATCAGTACATTCATATTGCTGAGTGGTGTACAAGGAAGTCGTTTCAAAAGCAGTTGTTGACTCCATAACTTCAGTAGTAGAACCCACTGTCGTCAACGGATGTTCTGTCTCTGGGTGTTCCGTTGGAGTGTCTGTGAATATTATTTCTGTGGTCATATCTCCTTTGGGCGTTGAAGTTATTTCTGCTGTAGTCTCGATTGTTGTAGATTCTGTTGTAACAACTGCTTCAGTTGTTGACACTGTTGTAGGTGTTGTTGTAACTTCAGGAATTTCATTTGTTGTTGCCTCTTTTGTTGTTGTATCTGAAGGCACTTTAGTTGGTTCCGTCGATGTGGTTTCAGCATCAACCGGAGTCAAACTTATGGTTGGAATCGTCGTCTCACAATTTTCTCTGCATTCTTTTGTTACATTCGTTCTAGAATCTTGAAAATCTATAGTTACAGCTGTCTGTACTTCTGGAGTTTCTGTTACAGACTCTAATGTTGTATCTACTATCATTACAGCCGTAGTTTCAGTCGTAACATTGCGTTCAGTAGTAGTAATAATTTCTGTCGTCATAATTGATGTGACTGTAGTTAGTGGTAGTGTCGTTAGCTCAGCGTCACCAGTAGTAAAGGTGTCGTTGATGAATGAAGTAGATGCGGTAATTCTTTCAGTTGAACTAAATTCTTCTTGTAGAGAAGACAATGAAACCGTTAACTCTGTTGAACTAATGGTCAAAGGCGTAGGGCTAACATATTCGCAGTCATAGCTGCCATCTTCCACAATCAAGCATTCGCAAAGAGATCCTGTGAGCATCGGAGGACAGGAGCATGTGAAATTGTCTACTCCGTCAATGCACGTTCCGCCATTCATACATCTAAAAATATTAAGTGTACTTAAAAAGGTATCTTAGCAAAGACATAGAAACGACGGAATAGAGTACAGATTGGTATAACAGGGTTAATCCTTAAATATTAACTATGATTGGTCACAAGAGCTGGAACAAGAGGTAAGACATTCCTCTTGTTCCAGCCGTGCTATTCTGACATGCAATAATAGTTTATCTGAGATAAATTAAAACCATTATCCGCCCAAAACACGATGTCACCTTCTCTTAGGTTCAAACCAAGTCGTAAAATTAGTTCTTGTTTTATAATAAGACGGATTAAGTTTTTTTATGATCGGTCTAATCATACCGAGGTCCAAGAAGACATTCATCATATTGCAACTCGCAGCGCTCGCCGTGGTAATCTGGCACGCAGTAACACACGCGCATACCATCTTCCACCACACACAATGCATTGTTGCTGCAAGAATTGTCATCACAAAACTCTATTTGTATTTCGCAACTTTTGCCAGTAAATCCTGAAAAAATAGAATTCTGTGTTAGCACTATTATGCTTTAATGAAACTATTTATGGTATTACTCGTATTGAGTATTTATTCACAGACACACACGATACGCCACAGGTACATAAGTAGGTATCTCAGGTAACACGTCTCATCTGGAAGCCTCGTTAGGCGGCTCTGGACGAATCCGGCCTGGCCACATTGCAGGCACCGTGACCTTCAGCCTCCTATTATCTTCTAATACCGCAGATAACACTGAGGTATATTATTAAATTTTCGATGCTTTTGAAATAGACCGTCTGACAGATTATAGGGATAATTGGTTGTTTCTTTGACTTAATACTTACCAAAGGCGCAAGCGCACATGTAGTCCGCATTAATGTCGATACAGATGCCCCCGTTTTGACAAGGATTGGATTGGCACTCGTCTATTTGATCTTCGCAATATCGTCCTGCCCAACCTGCGGAATGAAGAGAAGTTTATATAGGTATTATATGATATCAAACACAATAACATGACAAACGACCAACATATACCATAATAATGTAGAATTGACACACTGTAAACTTTTCATAAAAAATATATTATTTATCGCAGATTGTAGGCACGTAATTTTATCCACACTCACCATCTACGTACAAGCAATTTTTTTTTAAAGAATTCTTTAGATATAATGTCTCCAACTGTATTTATTTACTTACATACTTCTACTGTAATTTTTTTATAGAAAGTCTATACGTTTCCTCCCATTGTAGAAGGTCTGATACTCTGAGAGGAGTGGCAGTCGTATACCAACTCTCTGACATACAAGTTTCGCTTAGTTAAGGTACCGTCTCTCACAATCTTCTGCTAGCCATGTAACTTGTCTATGATATCATTATGTGTTTTGTACCTAATATTGTGTACCTAAATTGTGGAGATAAAAAATAAAGAATTTTGGATTTTGAATGTAGAAACTAAAATATACCTGGGAGGCATTCACAATAGAACTTGAAGCCAGGTCCCTCGATGCACTTGGCGCCGTTGTAGCAGCGCACCTCCTCGGTGGTGTTGCAGACGGCGACGTCCACCTCGCAGTGCTCCCCCGAGAAGCCCGGCGCGCAGGAGCACACGTACCCGTTGGTCATGTCGATGCAGGTGCCGTTGTTAAGGCACGGGTTCGATTCGCATTCGTTGTAATTCGTCTCGCAGTTGTCGCCTAAAATATAATATAAAATCTCTAGTAAACAAATCAAGACAAGACGTTAAGAGAAAGATAGAAATCAGGATGATGAGAGAGTGAAATTAAAACATGATGTTTCTGTAATGGCAGTAAAAATTGGTAGATAAAAATAAACAAGAGTACATATAGCATTATTTAAATCTATAAGTAGTTTAGTTTTTTTAATAGGCTATACTATCACACTGCTGGGCAAATTTTATTTTATTTTATTGTATTTATTCTTTTTTCTCTATAAAAAACTTGAAAATAGAAAAAGTATCGAACTAGTTTTTGTTTTTTCTAATAAAAAATTTGATGGTATTAATTTAAAAATCTATTAGTACTCGACGCTAATGCATGTTTTAATTAAATATCAATGATACTAAAACAGAAATATAAAGTTAAAGGAGATGCTACTCACCTATGAACCCATCCGGACAAGAGCAGTTGTAAGAAGCTATGCCATCAATGCAGCTACCGCCGTTCTGGCAGGGAGCTGACCAACACTCGTCCCAGTTGGTCTGGCACTGAACTCCCGTGTAGCCATCCACACAGTAACATGAATAAGTGCTGTAATTAATTATATACAGTACACATAATTTATGAGAATACATTATTTAAAAACATATTTTAAAGGTACAAAATACCTAGTCTTTTCTTTATTAATAAATAAAATATTAAATAAGAAGGGGAAAATGTTGTAATGAAGTATAATGTACTTCTCACATAAAAGTCACTACTTAGAGTCATATCTCTAAAAATAAGTATAGAGTCATACAAGGCAGCATACTGGGACCTTTGTTAATTCTATATTATGAAGTACGAACTGTCGAGATCGCTCTTTTATGTTAGGTATGTAAATACTTATTTTAGATTATCCTTTTGATTTTTTTAAGCAAAAATAAAATATTACCCTTTACAGAAATACTGGTTTGGAAGGTACTCAATTTTATGTACGTAAAATATAAAATACTTACCTGTTAACATCATCGATGCAAATCCCATGCAAGCAAGGGTTGCTGAGGCACGAGACACCGCCGTACACAATCCGTGCCGCAGCCAGCACCCACCACGTGACCCGGAAAGCCGTTCCACTACGTTCCAGTAACATGGCTGGTTTATGGTTGTCCGACTAATTAAGGCATTTTGAGTAGGCTTAAAAGGGAGTAGATTATTGTAATAGGAACGTACCTTTTTCTACATAAGCATATAAGTTAACGCTCTATAATATTTTTGTATTATATGTAGGCAGGTACCTAGTAAAATTAACTAGATTTTATACCTATCACTCAAAAAAGATTTCTGAACACTAAGAATTTATATTTATTAAATTTTAATGACAATTATTTTTTGCGTGTATTTATGAGTGTATTTCTTGGTTATTCAGGTTATTCTCAGTGAAATAGAAATTATTTTGTTTTTCAATTAGGTAAAAAATAAAAAGCTTCTTAGTTGGAACTTACTGATAGACCTTTTTTTGTAAATCAGCAAATAATAAATAACTAAATGATAATAATCACATTTTAAAATAATTAAATTGAATCACTAATTAAGTGCATTTACCTGTTGTGAAACTAAATGGTTACAAATATCTGTTTGTAATTTAATTGCTCTAAAACTAGGCCTCGTGCGTACTCGTGACTGAGGTGTGGTTAGGGCGCCTTCGCCATAGCAACCGGTAACAACATCGTTTACTGCCTCTCGGCGTTAAATTATTGATAAAATTCCGACACTTGCTTACATAATCAACTAGATACAAGCAAACAACAGGTCACGAACACCGGTTTAGATAAACATTTGCGCCAATATTGTGTACATTGTACTTATTATTATATACTAACTGAAGCCTGCGACTTTGTTGAATTTGATGCCTCCGGAAAAAGCTCATCAAAGGCGTCATTTTTATATTACTTATAGTTTTGCTGGACCCAATGAACTTCCATGCTGGACTATTATGGTTCTGCATCAGGTGTTCCATTTTCTTAAATCAAGTATACCCTATAATATGTTGCCCAGGCTTAACAGCTATACAACAAAAAAGTTTCATTTGAATCCGTCCAGTATTTCCCGAGATTAGCGTATACAAACAGACAGATAAACAAACAGACATTTGAAATAAATCTTACTCTATTACTATTTCTGTATCGTCCCTATTTTTTTTTGGAAATAATGAAATGTACAGACAGTGGTAGCGCGCGGTTGGGTGACCGCCCAGGGGGCCCAGATGTAATTTGCGCCCCAGGCACGCTCTAATCTTCAAATTAACATAGTCTTTGCTTTCCAAATAAAATAAATCGTAGATAGAAAAGGTAGGAATCGTTATTTTGTTAGTTTTTATGGTTTCGGTACCCAAAGGGTAAAAACGTTTCCCGATTATTAGGCCTTCGCTGTCCGTCTGTCTGTCTGTTAACAGCTTGTATCTCATAAACCGTAATAGCTAGACAGTGGAAATTTTTATTAGGCTGACTTTTTTGGTATTTGTAATTTTATTTTATAAATGGTTATAAAACATTACATCCTTTGCCGTTTCGATTGTGTACCTAAGTTATTATTTAAATCTTTGATATTATTTTAAATAAACCGCCAATAGTTACGTCAAACCATGGACCAATCTAAGTTTTCCTTTAAATTTTTCTCATCCAATGAAATACAATAATTCTAATCATCTGTTCTCAGCAGCCAATCGTTTATGAGCTTTCAGGAACATTCCGAAACTGATTTATTTAACAGTTTACACTTAGCTCTGTTTTCTATCTACATAAATCCAAATACTTTTCAATTCAATATTACTTTGAAAAGTGATAAATCATGTTTGTTCAATAAAATTATTTGGAACATTATAAAATCTTGATGTTCTATAAAACGTAAGTTGCACTTTCATTACTACTACATGAAATGTCAAAAAAGTTTTTTAGCGGAACATTCTGAACGTTATTACTTTGAAAATGAAAGGAAGACAATTTTCACCTCTGGAAATCGTTGACTCAAGAGTTTTTAATTAGCTTTGGTTTCTTTTATTATTTCACGGTTTTAATTTGCTGTAAACATTCTTTGATAATTCGTGGACCCTTTAAAACGTTTCATTTAGTGGTTTTAATTGAAATCAACCACAAATTTTGCTTGTGAAAATGGATCCTGGTATCCTTTGTTTCCACCATTGTGAGCATAAAGTATTTTGCACTATTATTCCAGAAGAATGTCCAGTCTGCCATCAGAAACTGGATAGATACGACTACAATCTATTGCCGTTTAGGTATGTATAGATTTTATTAATAGTTTTAGGACTTAACGCAATATAAAAAGGTTTTTGTTAAGCGCCCTGTTTTTGGTTTCAGGGTGCCCTATCCTTTTGTAAAAGCATCTCAGCATCCGCGAGCTATTGTCATGAAACCTACTCATGGAGATTTCCTCAAGTATGTTGTTTTATGAATGTTTAATATACTTATATACATCTTATTATGATATTGTATCTTTCTTTCTTGATCTTAGATTTGAATTGCAAATTCTATAGAAATTGGTCTAGGTCTGCAGTTTTCATAATTTGCTGACAATGTCGTGCGTCATTAAATGGTGCTTCCATGTTCTGTTACAACATTTTTGTAGAATTTAGTAATACATTAATACTTAATCATTTTTCAGTGACTATTACAATTCTAAAGATTTGCATATAGGTGTCACCAACTCGCTTGGCTGTGTTGTGGAGTTCAGTGAAGAAGGCATCCGAGGTGTGGATGCCAACACTAAAAAGTGGAGCTGCCGTGACACCACTGTCGAGTGGGACCAATGTCTACTGCTAGAGCAGTTCGATGAACTCTGGAATGAAATATGGGACAGTGTGCTACTAAAGGTGAGCAAAATTATTTTGATTAACTTTTTCATAGAAGACAAGTAACTCATCTCACATTGAATGGTCAATGTCATGTCAGTACAATAAATTTTCTAATAATAGTTAGGTTATAGAGAAGGAAATAGCAAAACTTCCAATTATCTCTGGCAAAGGGTCACTCCACTATTTTTGTCCCATTCCATGTTTTATTATATCTATACATGAAAAATAAACATGTCAAATATCTAGTGACTATATGGGTGAATGGTACCTACTTTGACTTTGTGACCTTAGCTATTGTGAGAAAATATTGTATTGTCTTGCATACTTATAAGCAAGAACCTTCATTCACTAGCAATTGTAAATATATTATTTACCATATATATCTTTTGCCTGTTCTAGGTCAGCCTCAGCCCACTGTGGGAGGCAAATATGTACAACGAAGAAATGCACAATTGTTTCACCTTCGTACTGGCTTTTCTCCGAGCTCTTGACTGTGGGGAGCTTTCCGAGAAGGCCCACGACCCAAAGCTTTTCTGCAAACAATATGTAGTTCCGAGAACTTCTGCTGCAGGGAAGTACATCTCACTTTACCGACAGCTCAAAAGGCAAAGCTTCTTCATTCAGAACCAATGATGGCCTATAAAACATTTCATTGTATGTATTTATTTATTACATATTCAGTATTAACTGTGATGTATTTTAGGCTTAAGATTCTTAAATTCAAGTGCATTTAATTTAGACCAATGATATTCATTCAACCATAAATGCTTCTTAGATAGTATAACTATAGGTCCAATAAGTATTTATTGCTATTATTTTAAAATGGTGCATTTTGGTATTTAAATATTGTAATAAGTATATATTGTATGTATTTTTTTGTAATTAAATGTTAAACGTGCATGTTGAAGTAGGTACTAAGGGCTCTAACAGATGAGTAACAGCAGTGATGCGATGGTCACCGTCTTGAGTCACGAGGGTTCAATCTCACACACCACTGAAATTTGTCCAATGGTTCTACTGTGACCGTTAAAGTAGCATTAGTTCCATTGCATCTATTGATGGTACTAATGCGTCTAGGACAAAATGCGAGTCTCAGTAGTTATTATCATTTCATAAGGAACGGGAGGGTGTATTTGGGAATGGTTTAAGGATGTTCTGGTGGTGATTTAAGAAACTAATTAATGCAACTCTTAAATTAACGTTGTCCATCTGAGCCCTTAGGTATTTCACTCTAATAAGTTTTAAAATAATATAACTTTGTCTAATGTAACATCAGTATAATTAGTATAGATATACTTACAGGGATTATTTTGTTGGTCGCTCAAAGACCAAAGATTGTGATAATATCTCTAATTTTGTTTTAAAACTTTTTTAATTTTGTTACTTTTTTATTTAATATTAATTCCTTAGAATAAAAGTTATCTTGCCATTTCTGACATGGAACTTTTGTTTAAAGTCCAGGCCTTTGAATAGTATAAGTAGATTATCATAATTTCAAACACTATGTGACCAAATACATGACTACTACTACTGCATATGATTCCCCGAAGGAATTGATCTGTACTGACTTGATGCAAAGCATTTGGAATTTGCAGTATTGCACATAATCTTTAATCTTTTATCTAAATATATATTATCATGCATGATTCATTCACTTACTATTTATGAGTATTTATAGATAAGGATATAACATATCTTCACTGGTCTCATGGTTGTAGTTCATTCTTCACATAAACACATAAATAACTCATATTTACTATTGTACTATTCATGTATGTAAGTATCAGGAATTGTAGTGTCAATTACTGTTTTTGTAAACCTTTACACCATATTATGGCCTACACGACGAACTTCTGTGTAGAAAGACGACCCTAAAGACTTGTACCTACATTTGTTAAAGAAAAAGTACGCAAACAATTTGTATCCGTCGCGATATGGTAAAGATCGCTACACAGTTGTTACCAGCACCATTTTGGGATATTTTGGGTATATCCCATTCGTCCCCAGTGAGGACGGCCTCCCTACTGGGGCCAAATGGGTAATTTCTTTAGTTGTGTGTTTCGATTGTCATCACCGCGTCATACCCTCTGGGACGAATGGGATATACCCGATTTTTTTTTTGGTAATAGAAGTCCGTCGTCACCTTTTTCACTCTAAATTTTTAGCCGTTACCATTTTTCACTATAATCATATCCAACTTCCCAAAGTAACTTAGACAATACATATTCTTATTTTATATTCTTACTATATTATGCTTTCTTATACAAATTACATCCGGTCATTGTAGGTATATCACAACTATTGATATGTACAGCACAAGTTACTCAAATTCAATGAAATTTCACAATTATTTCTTACCACTGCATTTAGGTTACATTTCTAACTTACCTTTGTTTGACTGTATCTGCAAATTACGCTGACGCAGTGAATCACCTTCAATGTTAACTTGCTTTTCTGAATTGAAGTTTATTGTTCACTTGACGAACGGAAATGTGTCATGTTTGATTTACATCGTCGCAAGTTGGAATGCTGCATTGGCATTTGTTATATGAAATTGTTAACAGAAAAAATATGTACTTGATGTCGACGTGAACTTTGTTTCTATAGGAGTTTTCATATTACCGGAAGATTTTGTTCCAGTGTGAAACATTGTTGTCCAAGTACACTATGATCTGAACAACTTTATTTTGAACGGTGTTTAACTTGCCATTGAATTATAATTAAATATATGTATTTACCACGACCTGAATTTCTTGTAAAAAGTTGTACGCTGGAAAACTGTTATGTACTGTGCCAATAAAACCCCAGTTTGTATTTTAAAAACATGCTCAATACAATAAAAATCGGATTATTTTTTTTTAATTAATGGAAAGGATTTGACATATTTATAGAACATTATTATTTTTAAGAGGCTGTATGTATAACACAAAGATGCTCATTGTAAACTCCACTAAGTATTTGTTGTGAATATCAATGCATATCTGGAAATTACTGCTTCACTACATAGCTTAAGATTTTTATGTCGTATATATGCATGGGTTTATATATGTATAAATATTATATATGTGTAAAGAGTAATGGCTTTCCCACACCACCTTACTTTCAATTTTCGACTTAAAGAAAGAGAGAACGGGCTACGCCGTAACGAGTTAGGGTGTAAGATAAAAGAGGCTCTGTAGATGGCCAATTGCTGTAGGCCAGATTAACTTGCTTTTATCATTTTTTTTTAACAACGCTCGATCATCTGATGGCTTGAAAACTCTCATATCCAGCCAGTTCATTTAAATTTAAATAATTATGGCAACGTACTTGTATTTATTAGAGAATTGAAGCCACGTTCAATCATCTAATGTAAGCTTCGTGTTAGATTGGCATAGAGTACGATGACCCCTTGATAGTTGGACAAGGTTGTGAAAATTTATTAAAGTAGGTAGGGATAGGAAACAACAATTAAGTTTTTATTACTCTATGCAAACTTATCAGATTTTACGAGTTATTGATTACTAATGAAATATAATTTACTTTTGTTTTTTGTTGGTTGGCATCCAGACATAATGAAATGTCTATACAAATGAGACGGAATAAAATACTGAAGTAGTAATTTGAGGTTTACATTTCGAGGGTATATCCCATTTGTACCCAGTGGTTATAAGTTTTCACCCTGTATATAACAATGTAAAGAATTTGACATACACATAAAGCCCTTCCCATCTATCTTAAGAATATACATTTTAAAAATCATTATTAGCTATTCTATATAACATAACTGAGAACAAAATAATATCAGTTTCATTTGCCATCACTGGGGTTAAATGGGAATCAAAAAACGAAAGTTCCTATTCCAATACTGGAGACAAATGGGAATTTGATGGAAGTCGGTCCCATTCGTCCCCAGTGAGGACTTTCCCAAAACTTTGCCTTGTGCCTAGAGTTAAATCAAGTGGTGTGAGAAAGCCACATAATTCACTTTGTGTATCTTAGTTCTAGGACATACTATATGGACTTGTTCCTTTCCTTTCTAAGTACTGAGACTTGAAATTTTGTAAACGAATCTCGAAGACAAATTTCTAGGTGCTACGTTTGAATAAAATAATTGTTAAAAATTACAAACTCTTTTATTATAAGACCATATCACATTTTTTTGTATAAAAATACTTATAAATAGTTCCGTTGTCAGATTACTTGTGTTAAAACAGAATTTAAGCTTAATTCTGTTTTAACACAAGCAATCCTTTCAGTTTCCGTATGACATCTTGTTTTCACGAGCTAAGGAGGTACCTATTGCCACGTGATGTGTAAATATTTGGTTTGTGTAATACACATCTTACCTAATAAATCAACACGGAAATAAATAGTTAGGACAATGGGAATCTTAAGACAAATAAAATCAAAACCTGTCAAGAAAATATTAGACATTTTCACTTGTTCTCATAAATACAGTTGTTCTCATAAATACTGCTTTCTTGGAGTGGTAACTGTTTTGTAATAATTATGTATTAAAATAAAAAAAAACTGATTAAGTATCACTAACGATATGTTTTAATTTAAACCACTTTAACAGGGGCGGACTCGACTCCCACCCAGAATACAGCACCATTTAGGGCGATGGTGGCTCTGAAAAGCAAAACATAAATCATAAATAAAATAACCTAGATAAATCTATACATTATAGTAAAACAGTAAAAAAGTGTGTCTGCGCGTTAAATATATTTTTTAAAAATTGGGGGCTATGGAGACAGTGATGTATACGAAATTTATAAGCAGTTGAGTTTAAATTAATTCGTTAGTTACATTATGTCGTATGCACGACTTAGCTGTGACGAAACATTTTATATAATCATATAAAGTAGTCATTGTTTTTTGCGTATTATGTAGGTATATTCTCGTTCATTGATTACTAGCCAAAGACCGCGACTTCGTTCGCGTGGACTTTGTTTCTGGGAAATGCTCATCATAAACAACTTTTACTAAGGCGTCATTTTATATTTCATAGAGTTTAACTGGACCATTATAGTTCTGCATCAGGTGTTCCATTTTTCAAAATCATTTATACTCTATATGTTGCCCAGGCATAACAGCTATATAACAAAAAAAGTTTCATTAGAATCCGTCCAGTATTTTCGGAGATGAGCGTGTACAAACAGACATATAGACATTTTTTTAAAGATTTTTACTCTATTATTATGTCTCCACTTCATCGCCCCAATATTTATTTTGGAAATATATTTAATGTACAGACACACTTTTTTTTACTTTTTTATTTTATGTATAGAGTATAGACAGAATAAACCAAATACATATACTATAATTTATACCAAATACATAAGTATATAAGGTCTAACAAAATATACTGAAACTGTTTTATGGGTGTATTCAGTCCATGACACTGAACGACTTTCCTCATGGAACACTTATCGAAATATGAAAAGTAATTTTTGGCCTCCCATACAAGTTGACCGATCAAGTGAACCGAGTTTGTATGGATAGCCAAAAAATATTTATTTAGTTTGTTTGGATGTAGGTAGGAAAATAACTAAGAATACTTTTTGGAACGTAGTTCCTTATCGCGCGTTGCGAAAGGAGGCTAGACGGAAAAAATTAAGACCAAAAGTTGTAACGACACTTTTTGCTATAGTTGTAAGCCGTGCGGCGTGCGCGTGTTTCTGTGTCTGTCTCTCTCTCTCTTATTAATCGAAAGGAACTTCGTTCCATCCGGGTGTCCCTTGACACCTTCCAAGTTTTTTATATTTTACAGAGAATCCTTGCTTTACCCTTAAATATTGACCTAATACTACTTAGTACCTATCTTTAATCTCATTGCATTGAGTATGTACGACAACTACGATTATAGGGCTTCATACTTGACATAGCTATTATGTAGAGTTTTTGTTCCTTGAACCACAGTTATGAATATATCGTCTGTCCACATTTCGGGCCCTTTACATTAATTCCCCTTTTTTATTACTTATATACTTTTTTACGAAATTGGATAATTCGTAACTATACATAAGATAAAAATTACTTATCTATTTAATAGTTACCTGAATTTGATTTCCCCCTTGAAGTCAGCTGGGGGAGTCCATGTGAACTTGACTGATTGTTTGTCTTTGTCTTCTTCGTGCTTCTTGTGAGTCACTGCGTTCTAAAATATAAAAAAAAACTTAGTCAATATCTGTTAAGTTGTAAGTATGTATATTTGAATTCTCGACCAAAAAATATAGGCGAAAACTGATCAAGTTACTCTCACTAGCAAAAATACATATTTCTTGAAATTATATTAGTGTGACTAAGGTGTAACTTTTATTTTATTTTATTCTAGCCTGTTAGGGTGTCCCACTGCTGGGCAAAGGCCAAAGATAGGTAATATATCATTTAAAGGTGTAACTTAACCAACTAAATATTTCTTTGATTTAATTCACAACACATGAATGTTTATTTCCTTTACCAATCACATACATGGTCTAATTCGTAAAGGCCATGCCTACCCAACTCATTATTTCGTAGTTCGATTTAGGAGTTATTAAATGCAAAAACGCTTATCGTGCTTTAACGCAAAAATTACATATCTACCGATACCTTATAAGTTATTCACACACCTTTGCGTGTAATAAGGTGCCTAGTTTTGTATCAGGTAGAAGCATCACACAATAAATTCCGATCTGCGTAAATCTGGGACAAAAACAGTATACCAACATTAATTTGACCGCAGGTAGTAATTTATGCAAACCTCGTTGCATTGTAATTTCAAGATAGTTCAACTGCCTATCACTAGGCCCAGGTCAGGGACTTTGGGACGGCGACTAGAACGCATGCAGTTATTATATGCGCCTAATATATGATATACCTGACCTACTCGGTCGGGCAGAGGCAGGACTGAGGTCATTGGTTGACAATGGGCGGAACTTTTATAGTTAGTACTTAGTTACGTTAAGCAATGAAGATGACAATGATCTTTCAAAGAATAGAATACATTTTCCGCAGTCTATTGAAACAAGTGAACGCAAGTGAAGGGAGCAGTTATGTCCTCGGTCACACAATAACCTATTACGATACCTAGCTAGTAATTGCTTATATTTATCGAAAAGAAAAAGTTTTACAAAAAGTTGATAGCATAATGAAAAAATCACGAGTTTCCAGAGCTTAAAACAAAGCAAATAAAATAAATTTAATTTAAAAAATTCAATAAAACATTTTTAAAATGATGCAAGGTGAAAATCCGTACTTATGCACAGAAAACTACTGAAGAAAAGTCACAAACTTTTTTAGGGGCATTAATTTTTTGGGGTTTTTAGGGGCTTAAATTTACTTTGTTCTGAACGAGAATACCACGACGCTCAGTTTTAAAAAAAAATAGAGTTAGTATTGAATATCAAGCAGTAAAACAGTTACAGAGCCTATTTTCTATGCGCGCATTAGCGACATGTCATACGAATATTATTTGAAAAAAAAAACAGCTACATTACATATGTAAGTACAGTACTTAATTGTAATCTTATACCTTTAAACGAGCAATTCTTGTATATTTATTTATTTATATATTTATAAACTAGCCGAAGCCCGCGACTTCGTTCGCGTGGAATTTATGTCTCTGGAAAATGCTCATTAGACTGAACAACTTTTACTAAGGCGGCATTTTTATATCTCTTATAGTTTAGCTGGACCATTATGGTTCTGCATCAGGCGTTTCATTTTCCAAAAACATTTATACCCTATATGTTGCCCAGGCTTAATAGCTATATAACAAAAAAAGTTTCGTTCGAATCCGTCCAGTATTTACGGAGATTAGCGTGTACAAACAGACAAACAGACAGACATTTTTTTTTAATTCTTACTCTATTACTACGTCTCCATCGCCCCCAATATTTTTTTTGGAAATATTTTTAATGTACAGACACTTTTTTTACTGTTTTATTATATGTATAGATTTCTGTGATCTCGAAAACGGCTCTAACGATTTCGCTGAAAATTGGTATATGGGGGTTTTCGGGGGTAAACAATCGATCTAGAAAGTCTTAAGGCGCGTCCACACTTGTGTCATGAGTATGACACAAACCGGACTGCGTGGCATCGCTTCAGGACATGTTACGCAAAATGTGGACGGTCTTAGGTTGACGACCTCCGTGGCGTTGTGGTCACCATGCTAGTCCGCCACCCAGAGGTCCCGGGTTCGATTCCCGGTCAGGGCAATTTGAAAAAGGCCATTTTTTGTATCGTTGAGTTAGTATCCCATAACACAAGTTTCGAACTTACTTTGGGGCTAGCTCAATCAGTGTGATTTGTCCCTATATATTTATTTATTTATTATTTATTTACTGACACGGTTACAAACCATGTACGATGAAATGTTACAAGTGTAGAGCATGGTCTCGAACTACAGCGCGTGGCATGACATCGCTACATAAGCGGATCAGTGGCGTCATTTAATCTCCGACCACTTTATCGACGCAAAACAAAACTAATTTAAATGAAAACGATGCTCATAATTAAAGCAACGACGAGGCGAAGTGCGGGCGGGGGAAGTACCGGGACGCGTCACGTCACGACGACCCGATCCACTCCTTCCCCGTGTCTGTGTCTGTGTCATCAGGCATACTTCGACGCGTGTCATAAATACAAGTGTGGACGTCTCCTGGTGACGCGGCCAATAGCGAACATCCTTTAAAAAAAAACCGACTTTCAATGGATCGGCTCGTAACACGTAACTTAGATGCGTGACAGTACACAGACCAGCGTCCACACTGGACCCGGCTAGAGGATCGTAACTCCGTACATTGCCTTGACGGCTATTCTGTGTTGAGCAGTTTCCTTCAGTGTTCGAAATGGATTGAATCTTGACTGCAGCTTGTGTCAATTATTCGCGTAACAAAACACGTCCACATTTACGGTACTGACACGGGTTTCTGATACGGTCACGGGATAATGTTCGGCAAAATGTCACAAGTGTGGACGCACCTTTATGTTTGGGAAAACGCGTGTTTTCGAGTTTTTATGCGTTTTTCTTTCCACGCAGAATATGGTCGCTAATTTTGTCGCACCGGCCGCTGTTCATTTGGCCCAACGGTTAAGGATGCGGACCGCTAGAAAGAGTGTTACGGGTTCGAATCCCACTCGGTGACTTACTTTTGTTTTTTTTTTATGTTCAAGTTTATATATTTTATTTTTATTTTGTATTGTTTTTAGACAAGTTTGAAAAAATGTAGTTAATGTTTGAGATGTAACCGAGCAAAGCTCTAATAATATATTTATATTACACAAAACGAAAAACTGGAACGATTGATCTTGAATTGTAATGTAAGATTAAGGCCACCTTTGACGCATCGAGTCAGAGTTAACTATTGCAAAATGACTTTAATCCAAATATACATAACGAATTTCGAAAAGATTTTGAACGCCCTTGGTTCTCTTTGAATTAGATTTTATAAATATTAAAATCTTACGAAATGACGCCATTATTAATAATTAGTACAGATGCATAATTTAATGATATTATAATAAGCATTAATAACTGCATCGTTAAACTCTTGACTGTCTGTGTTTTTGGTAGAGTTGGATCATTAATCATTGCTGCTTCTATTGGATGCGACCTTTTGCATATAACAACGAATATAGCCTTGGTGATGCAACAGCTCACGGAATTTATTTAGGATCATATATTTACTAGTATTTATTTTTATGGGGTTTTTTAGGCATTCAAGATGCAGTACAGTACTCAAATACAATAATAATTGAAATTACTATGTAGCATTTTTCATTTTACATTGCATATAAGGATAGTTTCTAATAACTATGAGTAAACAACAGCTGGGCATTAGTTATAGTTTAAGTATAGAACGTTTTCTTGTGTGTAAATGACCAATACTGGTGTCAGATTGTTAAGGCTGCCTAAAGGCATCTAACATAGCTTGATGGCTGCCGTACAATTATGACCGCCGGGAGCAACGGTTTACGTGTCTTTCGAAGCATGGGACCTCGAAAGACACGTAAACCTTCTATAAACGTAAAACGTAAACCTTCCTGAGACATTTTTAGGCTACTTAAATATGGTCACATCCAAGTGCAGACATCGTCTATAGTTATAAAATGAAACATATTTTTTTATTGCTGCTTATTTTGAATCTGAGCTCAAGGTTTATTCTTAACTCAACATAATATTTTTTTCTAGTTAAGAGTTACGTTTAGTACGTATACGTTTTAGAACTTCAACAAAAAGTAAGTCATTGTGTGAACTGAAGGTTTTTTAACTTTATTGTCTATTTTTTCCATTGCCTTGATTTTAGTGGGAGCATAACAATTTGGTGACGGATGAGGAAGCCTTTTTTGACATTACCTGTACGAGATTATTATCTACATTGTTAGTATGTATAAGTAGTTCTAAATCGCGCCGCTTTTATTTAAGGCACACAATAATGCTAGTATTACATTGTTAAGGTATGACCCTTAAGCTTTTTTAGCATTCTGTAGTAAACAAGGAACCCTTATAGTTTCGCTATGTCAGTCTGTCTATCTGTCCGCCCGTCCGCGGTTCTATCTATAAATATTTAAAATACTGTAATTTGGCATGAGTATGTAGATATATTGATCATGCCGACAAAGTGATAAAACAAAATCATGAAAACAAACATACGTGTGAGGTGAGAGTCAATTTTTTTTCCCGACTCATCGTATATCGGGGTATCGTTTTTAAAATTTTGGAAATATTCGGTGTTATAGTGCAAATTTTTGACGTGACAACGTCTTACATTAGGTTGCGGCTGGGAGTCACTTATGAAAAAGTGTAACGCTCGGTAACGTTACGATGAGTCACCGAACGAGAGAGAGGCCCGCCGAATGCCTTGCGTCTCTCTCCCACTCAACTATGTTATCTACGTTGTCACGTAAAATCTTCGCCCGTAAAACCGACTTTACAGGCAACCATTTTTTATTAGGGTCAAGTCAAGTGTTCTCTCCCTCTATCTACTAAACGGTTATACCTATATGAATACGTGAAAACATTTACGACAGTAGTATATAGGCATATAAAATAGTTTAAAGGAATACTAGTATAAGCTAAAGAGCTTTAATGTCATCGAAAAAGAAAAAAAAAAACACAAATTCAGCAGAAAATTCGTATTTTGGATGTTTTTAGTCCCGTAAACTCATAGTTTGCAATTGCATGCGTGTGGCCCGACACGTGTATTGCTTAGTTGAGGAATTGACTTGGTAGATAAAAATTGTAAAAAGTGACTCGTTGATGTCTTTTGAACTGTGACCCAAAAAATATTTTTTTGCAGTCATTTGAAATATTTTATGCGATCATTTGGGTACAATACTGTCTAATTATAAAACGCAGATTTACTTCGTTACTAGGTTAAAACCATTCACCAACCAAAACAAGTTGACATCTTACTAGATTCAACTTGTTTTGGTTGGAGAGACAATGTCATATAACAGCTATATGCTATTGTGTCATCTGAAAATGTCAAATTAATTTGGTCGGATAATGGTTTAAACCTAGTAACAACGTTAGTCTGCGTTTAATAATAAGACTGTGTCTAAGTCTGTGGGACTCAATAGTCCCATAGACTTGGACACCATCAGTCTTGTCAGTCAGTTCAATAACTGGTCTGCGCAATCCTATCGTATTATAATTATAACTGCAACAACGCAACGTAGGTACATGTGTTGTATGACTCTACCCGTCTTATTATAAAACGCAGACTAACTTTGTTACTAGGTTTAAACCATTATCCGACCAAATCAAGTTGACATTTTCAGATGAGACAGTGGCATATTACTAGATTAAATCTAGTAACAAAGATAGTCTGCGTTTTATAATAAGACGGTACCTATCTAAGACATCATCTGCTCCTATTTTATCACCAATGCATTGACTTCAATACGAGATAATTCACGTATCACATTTCGTTAGATACCTATTGTTAGTTTTTTTTTTTAAATTCGCCGTTGAGATTTAAAAGATTAAAATTACAATTGTTTTATTTGTTTTTCTTCCTGTACTGGCCGTACCACGCTGTGCCATGAGAGCATTATCTTATTTTATTAGCAGTATAATGAACTTAATTCTGCAGTTCAGCTGTAACTGTAATTTTGATTTTCTTAACTAAGTTAATTTTCCTAAAGTTATAGCCCTATCTCAAAATAGACGCTTAAATAGATAAAAACTGAGAAAAATTAAACAGTCCGAGTGTAAGTGAGCGATTTAAGTACTCTACTCATTCTGTGATAACCGACTGACGAGTTAGAAAGAAGGAATGCTTTAACTGTAGTTTTGATTTTCTTAACAAGTTAATTTCACAAAACTTATAGCCCTTATCTCAAAATAGACGCTTAAATAGATAAAAACTGAAAAAATTTAACAGTCCGAGTGTAAGTGAGACATTTACTCTACTCATATCTGTGATAACACTGATAACCGACTGACGAGTTAAAAAGAAGGAATGGAATATCATCTTAGCTTATTTCTGTAGGTCTTTAAATTCATGATATGGAATTGTGAACTAGAGGCTTTAGCAAATTATCTTGTCAAAAGCTGTTACATGTCTCATATTAACGACTTTATGACGACCTCCGTGGCGTAGTGATCACCATGCTAGTCCGCCACCCAGATCCCCGGTCAGGGCAAGTTGGAAAATGGCCTTATTATTTACTATATACGTATTTGTTGTAAAATATAGTATCGTTGAGTTAGTATCCAATAGAACACAAGTCTCGAACGTGTAATTTTTCCTATAAATATTTAAAATTTAATTTTAGCTTTATAAAGGAGAATAAAAAAACTCACATTAGGAGTTCCGCAGTTTAGCAACTGGGCGAAGTCGTCGCTGGGGTCGACCTTGAATCCGCCGATGATGTTGTCCCCTGCGCGCGCCTGCAGCAGCAGGCCACGCATCTTGTCGGAGGGCGTCTTGCCCGAGATTGTCACCTCCATAGGGCTGCCTCCTTTGACGGTCTGAAAAGAAAAAAAAAATTAATTGTGTGAAGAACTTTTTTCAACCGTGCCGTAGTCCACTGATGATGTTCTTTTTTACTTGAATATTCATCAGTTTGACGAGTAAGGTCCTACTTATTTTCCATTTTGATAAGTACAACGTGTATACTGTATACTGGGCAACTAATTAATTAAAAAAAAAAAAAATTATCTACTTATACAAGTAGCGATCACAAAGTGTCAGGTATTTTAAAAAACTCAGCGGAATTCCACTTTACGCGCAATAACTCATTTTTATCTATCATTTTTATATATATTTACGGTATATACAAATATTTTCTTTTAGACCACCATGTAAGAAAAGTTGAACCTATTTCTCTAGATCCTAGATAGAAATAGACGTGAAATTTACATATGCAACAATAAAACCCCCTTAGGGTTACACGTCCAGCATATCCTTTCTTTTGAGAATCTAACTATAGAATAATCAAAATATAGAAGGAAATATAGTACCTTAGTACTAGTAGTGATGGTGTAGGGTGCTGGTCTGGTCTGCGCGGAGACTGGATGCCGTGGGATCATGTCCTTGCAGGTGCCGCTGGGGGCGCCGGCGGAGTAGGCGTCCGCTGCGGCGACCAAAGCCACGGCCACGGCGAAGTATGTGCACCACATCTTAAAGCTGAAACATGTTACTAGATTAGGTATCTATCGCCTTGGACTTTAGGTTTTGACTCATCATTATCATCATTTCAGCCGCATAACGTCCACAGCTGGACATATGCTCAAGAATTTCCAAAATGATCGATCTAAAGCGGTCTGCCTTCCAGCGACCTTGGTCAGGTCGTCAATACTCGAACGGTGTCCTACGCTTCGCTTGCCAATACGTGGTCGCCATTCGAGAACCCTTTTGCCCCATCGGCTATCGGTTCGTCGCGCTATGTATCTCGCCCACTACCATTTCAACGAGATAATCCGCTGGACTTTGTTCGTGACTTTCGCTCGCCTAAGAATTTCCCCATTTCTGATTCGATCACTGTGACACGATCACAGGTTTTGACTGCTGCTTTCTACTATAGAGTTAGACTAAATAAACGTAATAGTAAATAATGGCATCGTTATTAATCTGTGTAATTAATATTATTTTAGAAAACTATGTAACTGCTTATTAGAAATAAAGAAAGATTTTTTTATTAATGTTGTGAAACATGCACTGAAATATAACTACTTACTACTATACTAAGTATTTTCATACTATGCTTATACTACACTGTTATAGGTAAGGTAAGTACTTATCAATGTCATATTGTAATTATGTACGAATATAAGTACGTGGCGTCTACTTAACAATACTTAATACTTATTATATAATATGTACTTATGTGATCTATGCATTTTCGATCGATTAGGTACCTATTAATAAAATTGTGTAATTAGTTGTAGCTTAAACAAAGTACCTACTTTTTAATTCTTAATACTCAAATTTTATTGAAAACCCTTAAGTACCTACATAAGATGCTAACAATATAATTTAAAATCATTTAAGGACACTGTCAAAATTTTGTTTAGATAAGAGGAGCTCGCACTCAAACGTTAACAAAAACTTACTTAAATTGTAGGTTTATAATATATATATCTAGGTGACTTGCGCATTTTCGTACTATATAATTGAATACTCTAATTATAGCTAAAAGTACTTCGTTACTTTACATGATATGCTTGTTATGGATGAGGCAGCTAAAAAAAGAGGAAACCCCGAATCTGAAAGTTAACTAATTTGGGTTTTTCTCTTTAGGAAATTAGCTTTAGTAACGAATTATACAGTTTGTAGTAAGCTATTGTTTTGTACAGGAATAGAACGACTGAGCTTCCTTCCTTCCATGCCTCTTAGATACGACATAGTAATTTAAGGCTTTGTATTAAATCATACTAAATAAAATTACCACATAGTTCAATACCCTTGAATGTTAAGATTTTTACGCAATTTCATATCGTGACAGCATCAAGTTAAGGTTTAAAGTTTGTTTAGCATAAACCGTGAAAGTACCCTAACTTGTGTCAATCCCCAGACTCGAAATTAAAAGGGGGTCATGGTCTTTTTGTCTTCAAATCCCAACTCAACTTCTTGCAAAGCTACTCGTCACGAAGACAGGTTTGCGTGAAATGGCGCAACACACCGATCTACAAACACTCTCGTTTACATATTGCAGAAATATAGAAAACAATAAATTTTTTGAAATATTATTTCAAATATACTTATATTAAACTTACACGTTTTTTAATTGTGGTATATTCGCGTAAAAATAACTTAACTATTCTCTACTTACTAATAATAAGTGCGAAACATCACTTATTTGTAACTTAACGTAAATAAAATCCGCATAAAACCGCTATTCAAATTTTTATTATAATATCAATTGTAAGGTCAAATTTAACACTAACTCAAAAAAAATTGTGTGAATATGTAAATAAGAAATTCAGATAAAACTTACTAACTATGAAGAAATATTGAAACTTAACGTACATAGGTACGAAGTAGGTAATCTAATAATACTAGGCTGACCTAGTATATGCTAGCCAAGCTCTAAGTCTATGTTAGCCAAGCTCTTTATGGAAGAATTAAGTAATGCAAGGAAACCGAGAAAAACAATAATTGACATGGCCAGGTGGTGAAATCTAATTGTACTCGCTCGGCATAAGGAAAATATAGTGAGCACATAACTTCTCTAGAGTTAATTAACCTTAAAAGAAGTTCATGGGTATTTCCCAAATTTTTTTTAACAAAGCAAAGGACAACTTTCTTTCTTCTTTATCTCAAAAGTTCTTTATCGTGTCTGTACCATATTAATAAGGGACCAACTATAGGTATTATATTAGGAGTATAGTTATATAACTACACTCCTGATAAAAAATAGATCAAAATCGGTTCACTAGTGGCGAACTTATCGCGTAACATAGATAAAAAAGAAATATACGGGTCAAATTGCTAACTTCCTCCTTTTTTGAAGCCGGTTAAACAATAAATTCATAAAATATGTATATTATGCTTAAACTTAAAAACTTAAAGTCAATAGTTAAATAATTTTTAAAACTTTGATTTTTTATTGAAATCTTTTTAATTAAAATATTTAATATTTATATAAATAATTGTAATTAGCATATATTTTATAATGAAGTAATTATATTTTATAAGTAACTGTCTTATTTACCTCGATATGGTTTTGTAGTTTACGCGTGAGTGACGGACGTGGTAGATCCAAGCGGACTAATGCGTGAATGTGGTCGGCTGCAAGTTATATACAATACTAGCTTATACTGTGACGTCTCTTAACCTGGGTTCCGTGAGATCATTGTAGGATCCGTACATAATATTATTTGCCCGATGCGCCTAGATGAAGCGTACATATATGCTTTTGTACTTATAATGGAATGTTGTTATCCTGGAAAACTAAAAACATCTTTTAATAGTATTATTATTATTGCAGTTATCTGAAAACCATTTATTTATGTTATTAATTATACCTTCGTAGAAAGGTATAATTAATTCATATAAATATTTCATTACTTAACTATGTAAGTATTTGTAATTCTTATTTTAGCCGCAATTTTAAACAATAAACTTACTTAATTATCTAATTTTACTTACTATCAGTTAATAGCGTAGGTTTTCTAATATAAAATTTATACAACTAGGTACTTAGTACAATATAAATTATTACATCTCTTCACCAGTCTAGATTTACTAAATATGTAGAGTCTGTTTAATTTAATTGTGCTGCGATATGATTCTAGTTAGTACTACATACTTATATCATCATTAGGTATATCTGACGTTAATCAATCCGCTGTCTAAAAAATATTAAAAACAATACTAAGACAATTGATTTGTTCACAGATACTAATCTCGGGACAGGCAATCCATGTTAATTTGTGGTCTTACTGTATCCTTGTTAGGTGGTTGTCTTACTGTTTGCTTTTAGTAAATTGGCCTTTTACAGTTGCTTCAAAGTAAATTAATTTCTTTTCCAGCCTTGCGAATCCCTTGTGCTTTGTATGGAAAAACTGGAAAACACTAGATATTATTCGACGGGTAGGTACCTAGGTATTAAACATGTACCTAACATTTTTAGAGAAATGCAAATTTTCAATGCAGGTATGGTTAAAATCGTACATAGATTATTAAAAAATCACTGTTTAAAATTTGTCCTCAATAAAAGTTATTTCTTAGTGAGTAGGTATCTTTTTATTCTTCTTTGTTTATAAGTATTTTTGAAGAAAGCGAATAAATGATTTAAACCAGGTATTGCCTAACTATTTATTACACAGTTAGGCATTAGATATACGTGTAAGTAAGTATATTTAAAGTAGTAGTATTATCTCTTACGTGCTGGTTTAGAAGAAAAGAAAAAACTTAGAATGTACCAGCTGCTTCTTCCCTTCCGCACAGATCGTAGAAGTCAATCGAAGGAATAGGCGAAAATAAGATCCATGTTAATAGCCTAGGCGATGCGGCTAGTAACCTATCACTAATTGATTGCTTCTCCATCTTCTCACCTACCATCACGCTTAAAATTTTTGAGTCTTGCGGCTTTTTACTTTAGTTACTTAATTGTACCTAAAGATGTGGATAAAATTGAAGAGAAGGCAAAAAATATAATCGCTAGATCGATAAATTTATTAGGTAGTCTATGAATCGTTTGTTAGTTTTTGTTTTGGTTGTGTTTTCTATAGAAAAACATCACTGTATAGGTATAGTTCTGTTGCCCTGTTTTTTTTGTTAATTTAACAATAATAAATAAGAGGCACTTCTATAAAATATGACATATATACCTACTAACATAAAAACAGAATGGCCGTAGCATGAGTACAGATGTTGACACATCTTGCTTGATGACTGTATTATATTCCCCGTTTCTTTGTGCTCTCGGATCAAGTGCACTATAATCTAAGTGCGGTTTTTCCCTGCCCTAAATTATTAAGGAAAATGATGTATAGGTATCATACATTTTCATCCCTATTTTTCATGAAAATATATCATGTACATTTACTAATAGCATGCGGGTGGAGATGCCAGACGTAACATTGGAAACTAATATAGCTTTACTATCTCCCCATATAAGGATAAATTTATTAATTTTATTTTCTATTTAGGTAAAATATCTATAAAATAGGAAAATATATTTTGTACCTACTAATTTTAAGTACAAAATATAGATATGTTACATGTAATTAAAACCTAACCTAGTTGACCGCTCGCAACGGGGCCTGACAAATAGATTTAGATAGTATTGTGAAATTGTGATAATCATTCAACTGTACAGTAGCTATAGGCAATTAGGCATGCCTGCCTACCCATCGCCATAGATAAGAATATGTACTGATCGCCTTATAAACATAAGTACCTGGGCGACCGAGCTTTGCTCGGTTACATCTCAAACATTAACTAATTTTTTTTAAACTTGTCTAAAAACAATGCAAAATAAAAAAAAATATAAACTTAAACATAAAAAAAAACAAAAGTAAGTCACCGAGTGGGATTCGAACCCGTAACACTCTTTCTAGCTGTCAGCATCCTTACAAACTGAGCTAAGCCGATGGCGGCCCGCGCGCCGAAATTAGCGACCATATTCTGCGTGGAAAGAAAAACGCATGAAAACTCGAAAACACGCGTTTTCCCAAACATAAATCTAATCTAGATCGATAGTTTACCCCCGAAAACCCCCATATACAAATTTTCAGCGAAATCGTTAGAGCCGTTTTCGAGATCACAGAAATTTATAAATAAATATATATACATACATACATACATACAAGAATTGCTCGTTTAAAGGTATAAGATTATTTCTTTTCCTTTACTAGATGGCGCTATAAGGTAATAATTGAAATATTAAAATCTTTTATTACTATTATTTAAATTAAATATGTAGTACTCTAATTAATTTAATATGTCTTATCTGAAATACAATAAATATTTTAAAAGTTTCTTTGCCACTTATTTGCTTTGCTAGACGTGTGTGCTGCCATCTCTGGGAGCCCACCCCGCAACTTCAGTTTTGCCTATTTTGGGCCTCCAATAATTTCTATATTTATTAGGCGTTGGGTATCTGTTACGTATGTAATTATATTCTCTTTGGTATAGGTGCAGGGTAGGGCTTTCCCCGACTACCGAACGTACCTACGTGACGTATAGGGAGGTCAAGCATTTAGCTTTAAATAGGGAGACATAATAAAAAGGTCGATGCAAATCTGTTCTGTACCACAACAGATATTCGTATGATCTTGTTTAGTAATTTTTTTAAACTTTTGCTTTAAATTATAAGTTTTATCGGCGATAGTGTAGGTATTTGAATTGACTCCGATTCGTTCAGTATCACTTCATTTTTAAAAAATCATGCGTCATTTAGGCAATGTTATTTAGAACCATGGAATTGTTTTACAATTCCATGTTTAGAACGCTTAAAGTTGAGGAAATCCTGAAAGGTTATAGAGGTATTAATGTTGATCACCATAAGATTAGTGGTGCTAGAAGCTGGTATCGTGCAATAAATATTGTTGTGTTGTAATGGCAGCCATTTTATTTACAGTGGTACCAAAGCTGCTCAATCTGATAGGATGTAAGTATATTTTTCACTGCGTAAAATAAGAAAATGAAACAAAAAGTTTACCTATTTTGGTAGTCCTGGATCAGACACTCGTACCTCAGGAGTAGAGTCGGTTTCCGTATCATTATCGATAAAACACAAATTTGTTGTAAGGGAGCTCAATAAAAAATTTAATTTAATCTGTTTTTAGTATATTTGTTGTTATAGCGTCCACAGAAATACTGTGAAAGTTTCAATTGTCTAGCTGTGATATAGCAATGGATAGAGAGTTTGGGAAGCTGGCGGCTAACTTCCAGTAATAGAAAGGAAAAGAAGAAATACAGCCTGGTGAAAGACAGACAGACGGACAGATTTTTAGTCAGGGTCTTTACCTTTTGGATGCGGAACCCTAAAAATGGAGCTAAGGACGGATGATCTCACCTAGGGTCTCTAACATGTTAAATTTGGATTTCCCTCTATCGGAGGGAGATTAAGTAGGTACGTATTTAGGAAAAATGAATCATATCAGTACAGTAGGCGATGCGACTAGCAACCCATCACTATTTTGATTCTCTTTTCCCATCTTCGTGATGCGCTAAAACTGACCTTTGGGTTTTGCGGCCGTGGGCTCTTTCTGCCCTGTTAGAAGTAATAGTGTATGTATCACTTACATACCTACTTATAGGTTCCTATAAGTAATCAGTGATATTGTATTGTATTGTAAAAAAAATATGCTTAAGAGACGTACCTAAGCACCAAATCACTGCTTTAGATATTTTTAAAAATAAATCTAGACACGCGGCAGCGTGTCAGAGCCAAGTTCAAGAAAAGGAACTGGCGACGCGACGCAGCAGTGTGTATAGAGGTAGGTATATTTACCTACACGAACCATTTCGAGTTACTTTTGACCCCTTCACAACTCGAAACCTATACAGGGTGCAATTGGAATCATTAGCAATAATTTAACTTATGAACATACTTAAAGGATATTTTGTACGGTAACAACACTACAATTAATGCAGTAATTAAAAAGTACCTATTAAAAAGCAAGAAAAATAACCAAAGTATCAAAACACTTCGAATCGTGCGCGCTCACTGATACCTACGAATCGGAAGGTCAGCGACCTCGCTGCAATACAGCTGAGCGGCGGGCGCGGCCGGCATACAAAAATAGAATTTAAAGTACGTGAATAAGGTTGAAAGTCGAGTGGGGACGGGTCGTGTCGTGTCACACGCACACTTGAGGATAGTAAGTACGTTGAAGTAGGAACGAATGTTAGCGTACTACGACACGACGCGAAGAAATTGATACTTTTACCATTAATTTCTATTTCATGAATTTAATGACGATTCGTTTTTTTATTTATAATTGGAGTAATGGTATTTATCAAAGAGTCTAACGCATGTGTAGAGATTTTCTGTAATATGAAAATGACGACTTTTGATTGAAGTTTTATTAGTCTTAAATTATTTTTTATCGTGGCGTGGGTACAGTAGATACCTAAAATATTGCCAACGAATTCAGTTACACCCTTTATAATCTAAATATATAAAATTTACATAAACGGTCAGTTGTCAGCTCATTTTGTCTCCCAAATTTCAATAATGTATTTATTACACTGTAAGGGTAGGGTAGGGTTCATTATTATTTATTAAATATGTGTCAGAATTGTCGGTAAAAAAAATATTGAGATTATTATAATTAAATTCTCTGCAAAACTTGGCTGCCATTTAGATCTCAATTCTTTCGTTGGATATTGAACTTGGTTCCCATTTTCACGTTTATGTTTTTAGATACAATACGAGTAATACAACACATTACACTTATCGAGGATGCATTTCTAAAACCACATGCGAATTTTCGATGCACTGCTACAAAAGTTATTATTTGTGTATTTGTGTCTCCTGAAAAATTTGTATTTTGTGCATACGTCCATTTGACTTGACGCTCGCCATGTTTATATAATTAGGTATATATTATTATATTTTTTCAATATGTAAGATCATAAAAAAACATTTAATATGTGTAAGTACATACATAGATCTCGTTGATTTTATAAAGGCGTGTCTCCTGCGACAGTTTTTTCGAAACATTACACAAAAATATGAAACAACAATATTATTTTTCATACACAAACCGTCTCCTGCGAATAATTTATTTAGTGTTAATATTCTTTATGGTTATCTTTATCATGAGGTGCTACTTTATAAAGACCTAGCAGATGTATTCTGCGTTTTAAATGAGAGATAGGCTCATAAGGTCTCGTACCCAGAACCCTTTGCCATAGACAAATTGATAAAGTTAGTTTATCTGTGAACTACAATTGACATTTACTAGCATTACTTGTCTATGCTTTACTTCAGTCATATTTTCGGTGTGGTGGTCGATTTATCAATTTTCACAATATTTGTCTCTGAATATAGGCGGGAAGCCGTATTAATTCGGTAAAAAGCAACAACAATGAGTGTAGAAGAGGATGTTATGAAAATACAAAAGAAATTGACTAAAATGACTTCAGATGACGGCACGGTACGTCTCAAACCGATATGATGAAAATTGCCGAAGACCCCTTCCGCCGCATTTATCAATAGCCTGGATTTTATTTATTTTGGCTGTTGTTCTATGCCTTAATATATGAGATCGTACAAGCGATGACACCTTGATGCTTTTATAATCATTATCATTTCACTTTTCATATTCCTATGGCAACAGGTCCGTCGTGAGTTTATTTTGAACCCAACATTATTACATTTAGCATTTGTCAAGTTGAATTTTGTGTATTTTCAGGGCCAGGAAGAAGCCTTGGAGCTCCTCAAAGCCCTTCAGACCATGGCTATAAACTTAGATGTCTTGACAAAAACCAGGATAGGAATGACCGTAAACGCGCTTCGTAAATCAAGTAAGGATGAGGAGGTGATATCTTTGTGTAAAACTCTGATCAAGAACTGGAAAAAGTTCTTATCTACTCCCAGTACTCCCTCTAAGGATAATGGAAGCTCTTCAAAGTCCAAAAAGGATGGCAAGGATAAAGAAAAGAAGGATGATAAGGAAAAGGACAAAAAGCTACCAGCTTCATTCCCACCACAGTCTAACACCACTGATGCCATCCGTATCAAGTGTCGAGAATTCCTAACACAGGCACTCAAAATAGATGGAGAGAACCCTGATGCTTGTGCTACATCAGAAGAACTTGCTGAAGAGTTGGAAGAATGTATTTATGCCGAATTTAAAAACACTGACATGCGATATAAGAACAGAGTTCGCTCCAGGGTTGCTAATTTGAAAGATCCAAAGAATCCTACACTGCGCACAAACTTCTTGAATGGAGTAGTTTCTGCATCCCGACTTGCTAAAATGACTCCGGAAGAAATGGCCAGTGATGAAATGAAGAAATTGAGGGAGAAATTTATCAAAGAGGCCATTGATGATGCTCAGCTGGCAACGGTACAGGGAACTAAGACAGAAATGCTCAAGTGTGGTAAATGTAAAAAGAAGAACTGCACATACAACCAGCTGCAAACCAGAAGTTCTGATGAACCTATGACCACGTTTGTGCTCTGCAATGAATGTGGCAACCGCTGGAAGTTCTGTTAAGACTGCTTTTTCAACATCTCTAGATAATAGTGTGTCTGTTATAATATCATACATAATTGTATGAAGTATAATTCTTATTCTACTATTTCACTATGAAATAAATTTTCTTTTTGCTATTTTAATTGCATTGACCTTTCTACTATCACTAAGAATAGAATCATGTTGAGTAGATAAGGCAACATTAATTTAACAAAATAAATTAATTGCTTTAAGTGAATATTTCAAAGTTTTATTTTGTATTGGCCTTTCTAGCTCTTAGGCTCAAAGTTGCATTTAGTTAAGTAATATCTTATTAATAATGTGTAGTGTAGTAATTTTACTCATTTATGTAAATGTGTCTGTTTTAGTTAAGGAAACATACTGAGAACTAGTGTGGTTTGTAATAAAACAAGTCGAAATATTTTTGATTATTTATATTCTGAGTATAGCAACAATCAGGAATGCGTCCTATAGGACTTAACTGTAATTTAAAAGGCCTGCCTGCATTAACAGCCATAATGAATCTTAACGAAAATACTACTAAATATAATAATTAAACTAAATATTGTAATTGCTACATAATTCTAGCATACTTATATATGTATGTACAAATTAAATCAAATGTTACTCATGATCAAATTTCACAAGAAATTTTTATTTTGATGTGAGTGTACATAAACGATAAAAAAATTATTACCAGATCACAATTATTCTTTTGCAAAATATAAAATTGGTAACACTAACATACAATAAATTATTTATTTTGGAGTTAACAATGACAAAACAGGTATCACCAATGATTGAAGTCTAAAAATTTTGACTAGTTAAAAAATTTCGAGATGGGAGAACATTTAGCAATCATAAAATACTCATAAAAGAGAAATAACTATGTACTTAACAATCAGCAGATTTTAAATATTTTCCTTTATCTATGTGATCGAGCTACTGGTACATTTGATTTTAATTCGATAACATCCTCCCAGGGCCTATGTCATAAAATCTCTAAAAAAATATTAAAACTGCATGAACTGCAATGAACCAGGAAACTTATTTAACGAGAAAAACTTCACTCTTCCATACAATTAGTAAATTGGCTTATCATTCTTACCAAATTTTTATTGCATTCTGTAAGGAAGAAAGAGTTTAATGCTTGAAGACATTGTTACTAGTCTTGCAGCATCATGCTCGGCTTGCCAGGGCATTAGGAGAATGATACCTTAATTAAAAGTAGGTAATGTTTAATTTTTTAACAGGTTTTAATAATCTTTCTATTAGAACTTGTGTTAACTGTAAGTGTAGTACCACTTACGCAATATAATATTCAGTTATTTGTCGTTAATAATATTACGTCTCTCTTTTATTTCTACTTTGTACATTTTTAAATCTAATATCCACAATATCTAAGGTACCTATGATTTAAAAATATGACACACCCAAAATGTCCTGGACCGCTATAATCTAGTATGGCAAGCTACACTTTGGTGAATCAACTTTGCATAGTTTTTGGCTTAGACTTAACAGATATACATATTATATTGTCATATGATAAACTTTCGAAGCATTAAGTAACTAAGTACCTATCTATTTATGTTAATGAAGTAATTTATTCCAATGACTTACTCTACCATAAGTTCTCCAGTTTTTATTTTAACATACATTTTATCTTCGTTACATGTGTATTTCTGGTTTCGTATATCTAACTTGAGATCTGTAGACAAGTTTTCGTCGTCTATTTGAGTTATAGTAAAGCTCACATCTTTGTTGGCTACGTAACACTCCGCAGTTAGTGTTTTCTGATAACTGAAATGAGTTTT
Organism: Acrobasis consociella; assembly: GCA_963555685.1. Classification (NCBI taxonomy): domain Eukaryota; kingdom Metazoa; phylum Arthropoda; class Insecta; order Lepidoptera; family Pyralidae; genus Acrobasis; species Acrobasis consociella. The sequence goes on from OY743106.1 coordinate 7,693,029, forward strand.
GAGATGTTCACGAAGGAAATGTGATTGTACAACCACTAAGTCACAGTAAGAGCATTTGTGAGTCCCTGCACTGAGAACGTCTGTGTCATCGTGCCTCCTGTAATGGTTTGTCAAAGCGTCCTGTCGCTGATTTGTGTACGGGCATAATAAGCACATGTGCAATTTTCGGTTGGAAGGCGGCGACGTTTCAGTTGCGTTTGGATCCTTTCCAGCGCTATTTATGGAACGTCTTCTTTGAAGCAGGCGGAGGGTTTGCTGATCGCTGATCGAGAATTGCTGGAAGTCGCTCTTGGCCGCTCCCCTCGGCATTGTTTTAATTGCTAGTTTTATATTATCACCACTATCGTCTAGTTTAGTTTCTTGGACTTCTGTTTCTGTAAAACCGTTATTGCCTTTTTTTCTCTCGGCTTGAGCCTCATCATTCATTTGATGTTTTCTCATGTGTTGCACGTAATTTGCGTAGTACTTTACTGAGTAATCGCACAGCTCGCATTTATATCTTTGCTTGGATCCATGCAGTGACAAGTGTATCTTATATTGTTCTCGTTTTTCAAAAGCAGAAGGACACTTATGGCACTTGTAACGTTTTTCTTTTTGTCTTCCGTTCTTGAGGTAAGTGGGATATATAAATTCAGGATTACCGTGCATCAGATAGCCAAATTGTGGGTCGGCTTGTAGTACTGGCGGGAAATGATCGTTAGGCTTTACAAGTTTATCCTTATCGGTTAATACGCGCTTTTGAGCTTCAGTTTTCCTTTGAAACAAGTCTGTTCCTGACAGTGGTATATTTTTATAGTCCATATCATCACCGGAATCGTAGTCACCAGGCTGTTTATTCTCGTTTTCATGTAGTAATTCATGTTTAGCCAAGTTACCTATGTTCTTAACAGCGTAACTACATTTTTTACACTTATGTTCGCCATCACTCCCGTGAAGGCCCATGTGATAAGTGAGAGCTGAACTTTTGAAAAATTTCGCTGGACATTCTTTGCAAAGATACTGCTTGGGCGCGTGCTTGGTGTCACATGACTTTCTAATGCTACTCTCGTCATAGTTTTTGCTCGATGTCGACACAATCCAAGTAATTTCAGAAGTTATTGGACAGTGGACAAGTTCCAATCGAGGTTGAATGTGAGCTGGATGCGCGTTATGTATAAACTTTAACATTTTTGTTTTAGTGTGATATTCGTCTGAATGAACAGTCGCATGAGCTTCCAAGTCTTCTTCTTCAGCAACAGAAAATTCACAACTTTTACATTTATAACAAAAGGTTTCTTTATGGCCTATTTCGTGAGCAGACAATTCATCTTCTGTAAAGAATCTGGACGGACATTCCTGGCAGAAGTACAAGATCTTCACTTCTTTGTTCTCACTTGTTAGCATTTCCTCCTTTTGAGACTCTTCTGGAGTATTTGTTTTTTCAACCTCGATTACTTTACGTAGTTTTGCAATTTGTTCTTCATCAGGCACGTCAGGTTCGACAGGACAATAGATTCGGCCGTAGATTTCACCATGGGTTTTGGAATGTTCCGCTAATCTTCCTGCGTTGTCACACGTGAATTTGCATTCCCAACATTTGTAAACGGTTATTTCGCTGTTTTCTATGCAGTGGATTTTTTCATGATTCGGAATTTTGCATTTCTGAGAATTCACGTATGAACAAAATCGGCATTTGTACATTTTGTGGAATTCATTTTTGGCTGATACCCACACATATGGTATTTCTTCCAGAACTGGTATATCAGCCAACTTTTCTATTTTATTAGTATCAGATACCATAGCTTCTAATTCTGCTTCAGATTCTGATTTCTTCATAATGATTCCGTGCACTCTCAGGTGCTGATTAAGTAAATGCCTTTTAGAAACGCTGTAATTACATTCCGGGCATTTGTATTCTCGAGTTTCATTTGGAGCGCGATGAAACTGTTCATGATACATGTACTGTGATTTACTGTTTGTTTCGTAGGGGCATTCTGTGCACTTGTGTCGTTTGGTGCCCGACAAGCCTGATGGTCCGGGCAAGATGACAGGATCTGGCAAGGGCGACCTACTTCCCATAGCTTTTGCGATATATTCTTCTGGTTCTGTAATTCCGTGCAGCAGCAGATGCTGGGTTAATTCTTTTTCATCTTTGACAAAGAACGGACAGAAGTAACATTTAAATATTGAGTCAGGAGTAGGCTGATGTTGCTGTAAATGCGCCACGAGCACTTTTCTATCAGTGGATCTAAATGGACACTTTGTGCATGTATCGCTCGTTATTTCAGACGAGGACGATGTTTCTGGTTTTGGCTTAATAGTAGTAATCACCTTAATGATTCCATCATGCTTCAATCGGCAGTGTCTCTGAAATACCCAAACATGTACAGATTTAAAAAATGCTATTAATGATAATACACCACTCATTTGAAAAATAATATGCTTCTTCCAATACTATGTCATTAAATGTTTGATGTCGGAAAGAAAAGGTAATAAGTACCTGTATTACATGTTTCCAATTCGATAATTGATTGCAGTGTCCACAGCGATATGCCAAATCTGCTGGATCTGGTAGGTTTTCTAGTTTCTTGTTTTGCTGATTGCCTGGGCCACTGTCTGCTTTAGCGTGCTCTCGAACATGTTCCAATAATGCTTCTTTAGATGGGTCTCTGAAATTATAATAAGAATTCATGTAAGTACCTAGCTGTTAATTTGATGAAAAAAAAATAGTAACTCAATATGAATTGTGAAAACTTACTTGTAATTGCATTTTTTGCATTTCCATAAAGTTTTCTTAGGTTTTTTGGCATCAATCATTCTGCCATCCATCAAGTCATATTTTTGCTGGAAATGCTGAGTCTGCAAGTTTAGCGGTTGCATGTCGTAGGAGGTGTGCATGTCATTAATTTCATTGACAGAATCATGACCTTCAATCGATGGATCGGCTGACGCATTTTGATCAACATAGTGAAACTCATTTTCACCATATTCATTTAAAACTGGCATAGCAAGAAATTTACTATATTTTGTGTAGTTTCTCCTTCCAGTTTCGTCGGTCATCAAAACTTTAGCTTCATTATGCTCTGGGTCTCTGGCAGATTTTAGTTTAATATGCTTAGTGATGTCCCACCGCCAATTTGATTTATACTTGCAGAGCGAACATTCAAATGGTTTCTTGTTTAGATGGCCTACTATGTGAACATGGAATCTTGACGCTGTTGAAGCCCAAAACGGACAGTGTGGACATTTAAATACTCTTTTTCCAACCGCCTGGCTTGGCGACAAGTTCATGCTTTCATTGTCGTCTACGATCTCAGTTTCGAATGATTTGTGTGGAATCGGAAGAGTAGAATCGTCATTTATGTTAATGCCAAGTGGAGTTTCGAAATTATTCGCATCGTGGTTTATGTTGTTCCAAACAAAAACAACATTTTCCATTGGATGAGGCTCTGCATCTCGGTCTTGGTTTGAAGAAGAAGTTTCATTACTATCATGATTTTTCATTTCCACTAACTGATCTCCCTTTTTTTCATTCTTTCTACATGTCTGCATATGTATATACAGGTCTGCACTAGATTTGCATCTGTGTCTACAGTATTGGCATCGCGTTGAGCTTAAATTCGGTAGTAATGTATTCTTGGCGACATTATTAAATTGAGCAGTACAATTTTTTTCATGCACTGAATGTTCAGAGAGACATTTGCTCACGAATCCACAATTTTTACAATTCAATGATCCTTCTTCACCAGTTTCTGTTAGTATTCTTTCTTTTAATCTATCGAAGAAAGACTCATTTTTCTTACGCGCTATATTTTCCTTTGTAGGCATATTAGATACCGGAGTAAGAGTAATGTCAGCCGGTAGGCCATCAAGTTTGCTATCGGAGTTTGAGTCACTAGACTCGTTAGATGGATTTTCTTTAAATTTTTTGCAGGGCGGCTCTCCGGTGGATTTGGCCTGATTCGGGGTGGACGCATTTAGCGGTATGAGCTGTGGTATTGGTCGGGGTATCTTTCTGTTTTGTTTTTGACTCTTGGCGTCGTCCGTTGAAGCATTGGGCGAATGTTGCACATTTTGTGCCAACTGCGACTTTTTGGCAGCTACGTCGGAAGTCGACGCGTCGTTAGAGTCGCTGTTACAACTTATCGTATCCCGCTCGATGTACTGCAGTCCCATCATGTCCTGAAATTTAAAACGTTTTGCGTTATTTTTATAGTACATTAGGTACGTAATTTTTTACCCAATCAACTGCACAGGCTGTTAAGTTGCACAGTGTCACAGAGATTTTTCTGTGTATTTTATTCATTTGTAGTATTTTTTAAAACTAATATATAAAATATCTTTAAAGACAGAATGGATTAATTAGTTAGCAGCAAGTATATTTAACTTTTAACCAATCGATATTTAAAATAAGCGTTATTAACCTAGTATGTGCGCCTACTCGACTATAGATGTATGCGAATATTAGATATATTCAAAAGATCTTAAAATCATTTGGTCGCATCGCGTCCCAGATAAAAATATCAACATTTACTGTACCTCGTTGTTGCTATTAGAAAAAGGTACCTTTATTAAAATATCGAGATCTCGACGGTATTTGTTGTAGAAGACTAGGTAGTTTATTTACCAGGTCAACGAATTTTTAGCATTCACCCCCAAAACTATTAAACCGCTAAACCGATTTTTATTAAACATAGCTGTGAACCATCTCAATCAAGTAAGCTTTCAAAAAACCGCATCAAACTCGGTCCTTTCGTTTAGGCGCTACGTGCCTCAGACAAACATAAACTTATAACACCCCTTTTTTGTCAGGGGTTTAAAAGCTCACTCAGAAAAACAGTTTCAGGCTAGTATACTATGTATTTAATCTTTTAAACTTATTCTTCGGTATTTAGTAGGAGGTATCAATCTTCTGTTATTACTTATATGCATACTAGTATCTTAGACGCAGTCAAAACGCGCCCAAATAATTTTCCCCCAAATGCAACATCTCTTCTTCTTCCAACATAATGAAAATCGCGTTACGAACACATTTTATCGTTGACTGTACATAGCACAGATTGTAGATCTATAGGAATAGTAAGCATTACGCAGTCTCCTCTCCTGTTTCTCAAAGTAAGGCTACGGAAAACACGCATCACGAAAGAATTTTTAATAACCGACGTGTATTGTAAGAAAAAAATTTAATTTTTAAATCTACTAGTATTATTGCAATGAAAATAAACGGATCATGAAAGAGATTTTCCATTTTTAAATTGCTCTACCTACAAGTACGCCTATGGCCGATCACGAAAGAGTTTTTTTTATAACTTAATAGTGTCCCACCTATGCCAATATTTTATGAAGCCATATACAGGAGAAAATGAAGAGTTACCCAGTACCTGTCTAGTTATTTAAGTTATTTAGCCTGGGCAGGTAAGTCTAGATCACAACTAACAAATCTTAATATACAAACAAAGTCGTGTTAGTTACTCTATTTATAACTCAAGAACTGCTTAACCGATTTGGATGAAATTTGGTATGGATATAGATTTAAGACCCGGGTAAGGACATATAATAGTTTTTATCCCGAAATTCCCACGGGGAGCGGAGCCCTCGGACACAGCTAGTTAACTTATAAAATTAGTAAAAAAATACGTTATTGCGGTTGTTTTATTCTCTTTGCTACGTATTACGTTAACGTATCATTGCGATATTTGTTTGGTTTGTAAATAGGTAGTACATATGTACTTGTTGATATTGTTACGATTGATTAGGGTCACAATTGTAATTTATTATGGTTAAGTTTATAATAATTATTTTCGTCATTATTTTAGTAATTATGCAATAATTCTGGTAAATCAGTAATGTTTCAATATAAATGTACATAAGTACCATAAATCATATAAATATATACTTAAATCATTTAGGTGGAAGTGGAATATTTGATTGTGACATCACATGAAATAAATATAGAGAGAGCGCAAAAAAGACATGCAAGTTTTTAAATTTTTTTTTCTAGTATGCAAGCATGATGCAAGAGCGCGCGAGGGGCCGAGTGCAATCGCACACGGCGCGTCGCTGGTCGCTCATGATAACAACGACAGCACCGTGACGTCACCGAGGGCCGCCCGGCGGGCGCGGGACGCGGCCCCTCGCTGCGCGCCAAGCTCGCGACCGGCTGAGGACTCACCGAATGCGAGGAACGCGAGTCGCCGCTCCCTTCGTCCTCCTTGGGGACGACTGAAGCAGGCGCGCTGACTAACACGTCGCTGGCACCCACACGATTGCGGCCGCGTCTCCCCACCGACTGGTCCATCGGCCGATTGTGGTGATTCATTTCATGCGCCGTCAGACTTTGCTTTATGTCCGCCGTAAAGTTGCACATGCAGCAGTTGAAGCTGCCGCTGCCTCCGTGGTTCTTCATGTGTCGGTCCAGATTCCATTTGTATGGTGTTCTAAATTCGCAAATACTACATTTGATCCTAGGAATTGAATGGTATTTGACATGCTTCGTAAATCTCGCTTTTATATGCGTCACATAGTTGCATTTATCACAATTAAAGTATTCTCCTTTATTCTTGGATGATTCGACTTCAGTGGAGCGATACACGGAGTCGGCATGCCCGTCTTCTGTGTCCATTTCTATGTCATCGCATTCTTCTACTTCTTCTAAGAGATCTTCCATACGTTCCATACGCTCACGTTCTATACGTTCTTGGCGCTCAGCACTGTTTGACATGGCGGGGGGCAGTTCAGGTTCCAACTTGGCCGCTGAGTCCCGGTTGTCGTGGACCATTTTCAAGTGTCTTAAAAGTTTTTGATGGTGTCTGGATGCGTAAACACAATATGGGCAAACATAAATTTTAAATCTTTCAAAATGAACTTCCCGAACGTGGAGAAGATATACGCGCGGGTTTTGCGTATAAAACTTGCACTTGGTGCAGTTGTAGTTCCGTCTTATTTTGCACTGCGGTAGGTCGGGTTCTTCTGCAGCGTCGGAGGAGGCCTCCGAAGAGGCGTCGCCATACAAGCGACCTTCGAAGGGGCGAACGATACACGCGACCTCGCCGACTTGTGCGCTCGGCTGCGAGGACATCTGCTGGAGCATACTCCGCTGCAACAAAACAATGTTCGTCGTCGGTTAAAGTTTCCGGGAGGGCGCGCGGCGAGGGGTACGATCGCGCGGATGTCGCGGCGCTACAGCCACACGTGTGCGGAGCGCGAGAACGTCGCCGGCTGAATGAGACGAGTCAGTCGAGGGCCGAGCAGCCGGCAACGAGGCAGGCGACCGGCAAGCGCCGGTGGCGGCTGGCGGTCGCCGGAGGGCGTGGGCGCGGGCGCGGGACGGGCGGAGGGTCCGTACTGATGCTTCAATGTTTTTCATCCTCGCCGGCGGTGGTTAGGGGAGCCGACGACCGAACCGACCGACCTCCACTGTGCCCTCATGTTGTACCATCTTGTGTGAATACAAGCTAAGCCCTAGTAGTGTTTCGTCACATTGGACTTACTAAGTTATGCTAAGTTTTTTTTACCGCCAATTTGAAACCGACATTGGTAAACGAAGGCTATATTGTCCTATGCAGATTATGGCAGACATGTGATGCAGTGGATGATTGTTACTATTATCAATATCATCATCGAAAAGATATATTATTATGTACCATTTATAATTATTAATTTGAAGTCACTCCAGGATACCTAACTACCAACTACTATTTTACTTAATATCTATTCAACAACTGCCTCTGATTTTGTGCTTTACGAGCCTAGAACTTCTTTTAACCGACTTTCAATAAAGGAGGAGGTTATCATTCGTCGCTATCTTTTTTATGTAAGTATGTTCACCGATTGTTCGAAGACGCCTGGACTAATTTGGGCAATTCTTGTTGGTTGAAAGGGTATACCTACATACAATGCGAGGTGGTTCCATAGACAATACTAAGTACTAGAATTTTTTTCAAAATCGGTTGTGTAGTTTAACGCAATTCGTTGATGTCTTTTATTCAACTTGTTATCTAATTACCTTGTTACCAATGTTTACTCTGAAATATTCCAAAGTAAACATTAACGTCTTATTAAAAACGCAGATTAACTTTGTTATTAGGTTTAAACCATTATCCGACCAAATCAAGTTTACATTTTCAGATAACGCAACGGCATATTACTAGCTGTCAACTTGATTTGGTCGGATTATGGTTTAAATCTAGTAACAAAATTAGTTTGCGTTTTATAATAAGACGGTAAAAGTCTGCCAAATGATGATATTTGATATTTTTCATACATTAAAAAATTCTAGTAATTTAGGTCCCATAAATCGAACAACTACTTACAACGAAATATTCGTAATTTCACATGTAGTGCCGTTTTTCAATCAAGGAGTCTCTAAATGACCGGTTTTTTCTACGGAAAAACTATTCGTTTAGGTGACTCCGTGTTTCAAATATGGCACTTATGTTTCCTTACTCGCTTCCGGTGACGGACTGATAATGATAAAGTAAATACGAACTTTTAGTACAAGAACACTTAGGGTAATAATCAGTCAAGTGCGTGTCGGGCCACGCGCAGTGTAAGATTCCGTAGTTGCGAATGTCGACTTTAAGTTCACGGGATTAAAAATGTCTACATAGACCACCTTGCGTTTAAGACCATTCGAGTTCGAGACTAACTCCTCAAAACTAATTTTCTATGTATTGAATTTGTATGAAATTTTACTTTTCAGAGTTTTAAATTTTATAAGTTGGTCGCGGTCGGTAACTTGTAAAATCTTTTTCGCCTGTGTTAGTGTGCCAACACTAGGTAATATCAGATGTTGAGAGCTGCTTAAAACATCAGTTATCTTAAGTAAAGATGATAAATATTTTATACAAATGCATTACGTATCACGTCTTTATTCCTGATGACGTAGACAGGGCCCAGATCCGTAAGAACCAAGGACCAATGGTGGATGGACGTGTTTCATGTATTTATATCGGGTTTTACGAACAGCGCGGGAAGAGAAACAGCTGGAACATTCTAAGCTTCTAAGCTTTTTCTTTTCTCCCAGACCATCACGGAAGATATATTTTATGTCACGTTTAGAAATAGCAAGAATAAAAACTTTGGCATAAAGTTCTTTTGTCACTATGATATACAACGTTGAAGGGACATACCCGTAATAAATCGAACCACAGGCTGTACTAGATCACTATAGTATAATGAAATTAAATTAACAGTCAAAAAACCACAAAAATTATTGACATTCCCATACAATTGCCCAGGTCGCTGCATACCACAGTGCACACTGTAGTATGGAAATGCCAATTTTTTCCTTCTTTTACTGTTATTTTAATTCCATTATACTATAGTGATCTAGTATAGCCTGTGGTTCGATTTATTACGGGATTTTCCTTCCACGTTGTGTAATACTGTATCCCATACCCCGATATATTGTCCACGAGTAGACTCGTAGTTATAGTGTTCAAAGCTGTAAATTGTTTAACACGATGACAATAAGCATCCCAATTATAGAAACCATGTACCTCAAGTACGTATAATAAAATATATTACTTATTTAAATATATTTAAGTACTTACATAGACACTTGTAATACAGAGAAAGGGTGATATTTATCAAAAACTAAAAAATACGCCCTCAAAGTTTTATTGCAAAAAAAAAGCGCTTATAACTCTTGAATAAAAAAATAAGTACAACTTGGTATAATTACTATTACGTTATATGGCGACTGGCTGTAACAAATAGTACTTAACATTTAGTTAGTATCCTATAATACAATTTTAAACTTTATTAAGCTAAAGCTCAATCCGTGTAATTTGTCCCTATCCATATGTTTACTTAAAGAAAAATAGGAACTATACGCGTTAATTACTACAACTAAAGGTCTTTGTACATTGATAGTTAGAGATATGTGAAGAGTTACGGAGGAAGCCTGCAAGGTACAGGCTCCAGTGGCGTGTCCCGCCCTGCGAGCCGACCCTTATCGATCAGCTCCCAGGCTTTGATAAAATGATCCCTGCTTTCGAGGAAGGATGGCATCTTAGCGGAAAATCAAACCCAAGTTTCTCGAAAGAGTACTCGTACGTACTCACTACGTACCTCAAACTCTTAAAAGAATTGGTGTTTGAGTTCTGTCTTGTCTGAAGATATTAGCAGAAGAAATCGGGACATTTTTTACCCGACTACGGTGAAGCCAAAAGGAGGGTTATGTATTCATTCTGTGATGCTGGTTAAAGGCTATGTGACGTCACAATAAATTCAAAATAGTGACTTTTAATTATGCTAAAAAAGTAAAATTAATCGAATCATACCGTATGGGGTATCAAATAAAAGGGCGTTAAAAGCACTTTTAAAAATAATGTAAATTATTAAAAAATGCTCCCAATTTTTCCATAGTCAGTTCAGTTATTAAACTACGAGTAGGTATATCTTGTTGTTTCTCAAGTTTTCAGTTTTGTTCTTCTCTTCTACTCGATTATACATCTTACCTAGAGTTGTATATGCGAGTATGGAGTATGCATGAGGTAGGTAAGTTAAAAATTTGTCCCACGGATAATATATGCTGGCTGGATTATCCGTAAGACAAGTACTTAGTTACTTCTCTTCGTTTTATGAACGTAAGAAAGTATAAGAACAAGTTTATTTGCTAGGTAAATTAAAAAACCCCCGATTGTCAAAAACATCATCTAGTGATGAGTAGGAGAACTACCAAAGTCGTATTAGTAGTTCCGCTACTCATCACTAGATGGATATCAGTAGCACCTACCTCTATATTTAGCTACCCCTATTATTTGCTAGATCAACCGATTTTCATCAATCATAGCTAAGAACCACCGCAAGAACTTGCTTTCACGTGAAAAAAACCGCATAGAAATCGGTCCATCCGTTGCAGCGCTACGATGCCACAGGCAGACACACAGACAGATATTAAGCGTTAAATTTATAACACCCTTCTTTTTTTGTCGAGGGTTAAAAAATAGACAAGCTATCCTTTTAATCCTCACAAAAAATAACTATTCAGTACCTTGTGTCAAAAGTAAACGATTAAAAAAAAATTGAATATGATAAAAAATATACAAGTACATTATATATTATATGACGACCTCCGTGGAGTAATGGTCAACACGCTAGACCGCCAATCCGGAGGTCCTGGGTTCGATCCCCAGCCAGGGCAAGTTGGAAAATGGCCTTTTTCAAATTGTCCTGGGTCTTGGATGTTTTTCTATATGTGTATTTGTTATAAGATATAGTATCGTTGAGTTAGTATCCCGTAACACAAGACTCGAACTTACTTTGGGGTTAGCTTAATCTGTGTAATTTGTCCCTATATATTTATTTATATTTATTTATTTATTATAATACAGGGTAGACAGATTCGCAAAACGCAAATTCTACGCTTATGAGATTATGAGCTAGTGACGGGTTGCTAGCATTATTTCGTTTGCATACATAGAAAAATCCTCAGATTTACTTTAGATTCTTTGGTTCGATTCTACATCGGGGCTGGTACATTTAGGTTATTTGCTCCTAGACCTACATGAAAGCACGGAAATTACGGAAAGAAGCCATCATACCTGCTCGTACATCACACATTCTAGTTACAAAATCACTTTTTACAGATGGCTTTGTATAGCTACCCTATAACCCGTTCACCACGCTTAGTTTAAAACTAATAATTTTTCAAAAATAAAAACCGACTTTCCCCTCAAACTACACAGCCGATGTTGATAAAATTTCTATGGACTCACCTCAGTAGTATAAAACCGTTCAAACAAAAGATTTTTCCAAATTGGTCCAGGCGTCTTCGAATACTCGGTGAACATACATAAAAAAAGATTGCGACGAATTAATAACCTCTTTCTTTTTAGAAGTCGGTTAAAAAGCTAATTTGGTCCACGCAGGGTTTGACCTAAATGTGCCTTAGAGCTGCCAACAGCCTCCCGCCTATGTGAAATGTGGCATCCCAGACCACGGCGGTAGGAATATATACCTCTTAGCTTCATGAAAAAAGAACATTTATTTACATGGTTGTTCCAAAATATAGTCCAGTCTAACAAAATATACCTACGTACTAAAACTATTTTAAAGGCAGATAATTTTGGCAAACTTTTCCAAAGGCCTAATAATGTGATAAGTACAGATACATAATCACGTCTTTATCCCTGATAGGGTAACAGATAAAGCCTAGCGGTCATCATGTCAGGCAGTCACACCGGAGGTCCGGAGTTCGATCACCGGTCAGGTCAAGATGGAAAATGACCTTTTTCAGATTGACCTGGGTTTTGAATGTTTATCTTAGTTTTGAATTTCCTAAAAAGTTGTCACTTCCCTTCAATAATGACTTTTAAAAAATCATTATTTTTTAAAGTCCATGGTAGAGTCACTAAAAAGCTATACTATCGCTATTAAACTACAAAGTAACTAAAGTTTCAGTAAGAATGCCTACGCCTCCCTAAGATGGTAAGTAGTTGCCATAGCTTCTAGGGAACTATAATACAATACCTACCTACCCTACCTATAGTAGTAAAGAGTTACAGACATGGTAGAGCCCAGTTTTCTGATATTATAGTGTCAGCTTCAAGAGTTTATTCTTTTGTATATCTTGTAATTTGTTTGCAGCAATCTGCACTGCAGACTTCGAACTAAGTGCGAAGTTGCGAACGATTTCAGGTATTGAAATTCACGGCAAGCTACATATAGTGGCCAATATTTGTGCCGTGAAACATGTTTCACCTGTGCGTTGGTATAACGTGCATAATAATAATGCTAAGTTTGTACTACATCCTAAAAGATGCGCGTGGAAGCTGCACCATGTCTGATCATTGCGATTTGTGGACGGGCGATGAGCACTGTAATCACAGGAGCGGACAACATTTGGTCGCTGAGCGAATGAGCAGCGAAGCATTCGAGGAGGCAGCTGCCGGACGTGTCCTGATGGGACCGGAGGGCGAGGGGTGCGGGCGGACAGCGGCTCGTCGCAGACAACTCGACAGGGCCGAGGCAGGAAACGGCCGGAGAAGGCATCCCAGCCCGAGCACAATGGAGGCGGCGCGCCGCAGGGGGAGCCATCGCAATCGATATGGCGTCGCTAAGGTCCGTTGGCCGCTGCGAGCGGTTTGGAGCGCTGCAGAGGCGGATGCCCCTCGGCCCGCGCGCGCCGCACCCCCCGCTAGCCTACCACACCTGCTGTGTATTTATAGAGCGGCACAGCCGGCGCAACCCGGGGATGCAGGGACGGCGGCTTACCACGGCCGTCGACATACACGATATACCTACACGTACGCCTGCCAGCCGGCGATGCAGCCGCGCATATCATGCTTTACTTCTTATTTGTCACACTGGACATAAAAATAGCATGCAGTCATCAAGTGGGTAGCCTGCTGCGTGCCGGTTGCGGAAAGAATGCTGGCAGTTAGCGATCCAACTATTGCATCGCTTTACAGACACTGACGGTCCTATTTGCATCTACAACAGATGGTGCGACATTGTGCGACCCGTGTGATTGATTCAAAAGAATATGCTAATCAACTGACAACCAGTTGACTTTACGACGTGCGCGCAGTCTTGAAGGAAATATAGTAAAACGATGGCGATGATTGTTCAATAACTAACTATATGTATGTTTTGAGTCTCTTGTAAGTACTTTTACACGCCGACTTTTACTACCTTCGCTTAGTTTTACGCTATAGTGTAATTTATATAGGTATACAGTCCAAGTATAAAAGCTACTAAATGTACTTAAAATACTAAAATATATCTAACATAGATATGAATTACCAATCATCGCAAGACATTTTTATTAAATTTACGTAATTCTATTCACAATGTACTCGTAACATCGCTGCACCTACCTAAGCAACAACGGACAAGAACAATAAACATAATATAGATACGACACTGGCTGTCCATTAACAAACATGTTTGCAGAGATTTCTGGTTTAATTTGATCTCTACGGTAGAAGACATAAGAGTCGGAACGTAGAACACGTCGACACATTTAAACGTTCACACACGAAATATGTAACACCATGTTCCTTTCACTCTCCGTTTCAAGTTCGATTCCCGAGAGCCGCTACGCATCGGTCGTTTGCTATAATCGAATACTTTTGCTTTCAACTGACACTACAATATAATTGTCTATTACTGAGTTCAGTGCCACTATTCTTAATCATCGATGATCGTATTTGATTAATTACCCAATGGGTGCCAATGGGACCCTATTACTGAGACTCCGCTGTCTATCCTGTTCAGGGCTCTATCTTTTGAACCGCAATAGCTAGGCACTTGGTATATAGTCTTCACGAAAGCCGTGTTGGAGAACATCTATCTGCGTATACATATAATTTGAGTTAAAAGTTCAATAGACAGTCTTACAAACTAGGTCTACCACTTAAATGGCTGGAGCCATCAGGTGGGTTTTACATATCAAGTCGTGGATTCTACTTCTTAAATAATTTTGTGCTTACTAAATTACTAAAATAAACATATAATTATCTCTAATATTAGTATTACTCATTTCACAGATCTGTGTATTTTTACTGGTACCGATTGACTCTACAATAAGAAAAAGTCGATAACGAAGCCTCGGACGGGCCACAGAACCTTAAAATAAGTGTTCTTGTGGTCGACCGACCCATCCGCCTTTATCAATCAAATATTCCAAGCAAACCATTTATACCTTCTATTTGCAAGCACAGTAATATTTATGAAATACAAACTACTTTTTTAATAATATTTATAGGTACGTAATGAAGATTTTGCCTATTCACTTAATCAGTATTTACGATCTATATTGAACAATAAACTAGAAGACGTGTACAGTATACTAAAATAATACATAAAAAATATATAGGAACAAAAAAATATTTTAAGATCTTTTAGTAACCTGTGTTTCCACAATAAAGATGATTGATTGATTGATTGATCAAATCCCACAGATTGAGTTAGCCCCAAAGTCAGTTTAACTTGTGTCATGGGATACTAACTCTACGATACTATATTTTATTACAAATAAACATCCAAGACCAGGTCACTCAGAAAAAGATCATTTTTCATCTTGACCTGACCGAGGATCGAACCCGGGACCTCCTGAGTAGCGGACTGGCATCTTCACCATGCCATCACGCCACGGAGGATATACTAAAATAAAACTACTTATAGAAAATAAAAATTATAAAACTCTTTAATTTATAATATAAGTAAAAAAATTACTTGTCTGATGATTGATAATGATAACTGATGACGTTAGTAAATACGTACATACAGGTTATCACGCCTGTTTCCCATTGGGGTAGGTAGATTCCTGATTAAGTACAATGTATAAAATAACAATATAAACATACATATATAGTTTGTCTCGAACTGTGAACTAGCGATAACGATGTAGGTAATACCTACTTATTATCTCGATGGTTTAGGAGTAAGCCATATCTGGGCAATCCCTTGACCAATTTGCTTGTGAACTCATGCTCGGAATTTATATTTGCCTCTTCTACTTATCTGAGTTCTGAGAACCTCGCTTGTTTTGAAAATGTTACAGTTATAACTTATAATATGTAGAGCTGAAGCTATTTATTTATTTTATTTATTTAATCTTTATTGTTCATCAAATACAAATTGTACAGAACAATAGGCGAACTTAACGCTAGAAGCGTTGTCTACCAATCAACCTTTGGGTTATGCAGATAGTCAAAATGTGGGTAAGCTTTGCAAGATAAAAATAACTATTTCATGCTATTTTGTTTTACTTGGATTCAGTGCTTTGATAAACGTCACCTATACTGCGCTATATGATCCTGAGTATTGCACAATTAATTAATGAATCGTTTCAATTGGTACATTGAACCCTCTGACCAGGTGTGAGCACTCCATCCATTGTCGTAACTCACGTCGCGTCACACAAAAATAAATAACATAAAATATAGCTGAATCACAACACTTGCGTCGTCCGCTACTCCATTCCGGAAACTTGCGTAGGAAAAGACGCAATGTAGACAAAAGCGTGCGATATTTTAGTTTCTTGATGATGGGCTATTAATTATGTTGTTTGCAGCTAAACTGAAACATTAGCGTGGTAATTTAAATTGTTCCTGTGGGTTTTATTGACTCTACTTTTCCCTTTTGTTTAATTGATAAGTGGTAATTGATCGTTAATAATGATCCTATAATTTGTTATATGTATGTATGAAAGTATATGGTTATTGTTTATCATGCTATGCATGACTTAACAAAACAAGATTTTCATTAGCTAATTGATAACATTATATCTAGTACATAAATAAAAGTACAGTATCTTTTGAAAAGTTCGCTTTTTCAAGTCGTATGAAGACGTAAGTTTCCTTTTCCTCGTATATTTTTTTCGCTTACCGGTTAGTTTTTCTTTCAGCTTAGAGGAAAATCGGCTCTGCTCTATAGATAACTTTACATATAGAGACGACGTAGACGGTCGTCAGTGTAGAGACGGTGGCCGTCATGCTTGGGATAAGTATACACTGTATGTGTAGAGTAGATAGGACGCTTGGGTCGGAGTTTGCTTTAGTCTATTCTATTATATTATGGATGGGACAGCAAGTTTTATCAGATAACGTGTTTGAGGTCATGTCCTGAATCCAGAGTTGTAGAGACGTCTTTATACGTGTTAGTTTTTATCATTACTACGTATACCTAAAATGAAATGCTTTTGGCGCATACAACTGTTTGTTTAGGCTAATCTCATAAACACGTACTTCATATTTAGATTTAGATTTCCCGAATGAATTTTCCGGATGAGGCACATAATGCAATCATATGCGTAGCCTCTGCCTACCCCTGTGGAAAACAAGCGTGATAACATGTATTATGCATGATTGTATATTATGTCCGTACAAGCCACGGCGGGCCACTAGTATGTTCAGACGATCGCTGTGTTCTTGTAGGAGTGGAATGGAGGATTGAGTCGGCGGCGCAGGCATTCCAAGCGTGACTAACCACAGTCGCAATAAGGTGCCTTGGTGAAGCGTTCACCTCGCCGCGGCCTCCACTATCTGACCACTTCTTGCATCGAAACCAGTTCTGATCCTAACTAGCATGAAATAATGCAACGGACGCGGTGACACCCGCCGTAAAACGAAACAATCGTTCTACCACTAGCAGTTCGCTACCTGTTGTATTGTAATCAATTGTCTATCAACAGGTTTCCATCGCACATAATATCTATTGTTGTGCGAAGTGTGATAAGAATGCGTGCCGCAGTTACCTTCAATAAAGAGCACACGATAGCGCATTGTCGGCGTTCGCGTCAGCATTCTGCAGGTCATCTGCAGGGACGCCGCCGCATCGGCGGCACGAAGCATTCGTGTGGAAAATGATGGGTTGGAATGCTAGCGCAGTGCTGCAGCCACGTTACGGATTTTGCGACGCAAATAATTTGCGCGCCAATTGACCTTTCGTCGGACGTCGCCGTCGGCGGTGGCGGGCGCGGCTCCGGCTTCCAACCAACACGCGCTATATATAGATACGCGACAACACGCCGCACTCCAAGCGAGCACCCGCCGCCGTGCGCCAGGGGCCGACCAACTACGTAGGCAGTTTTCCTTTATCACCCACCCGACAGCCTCTAGCCTGGATTTTACGGAAGCTTCGCTACAGCCGCCGAGAGTCGTAGGCGACGGGATGTCGACCCACACCTCCCTCCCGAGATCGATACAGATGGTCGCCGCAAGAACACCCTAGTGTGGAGATGTATAAGCCATAGCTGTATACAGGGCGCTCTCGACCTAGTATAGGGAACTATCTCGTTAGTCCCGTTTCGTTGAACTTTATTTTGTCATCATGATGTAGATAACGCGAGAAAGATATGTGGTAGATGAGCCGCTCTCATACGACCAAAACAGACGTGGAATACGCCCGTAATAACGCGGACATGATGGTAATTTCTAAACAATCCTATCTCTGTTTACTCGTTAGCATGATGAGTGTTAACGAGTGCAACTGTCACCGGTCCGACGGGTAATTACCATGGCCTTGCAGAAGTTGGCCGGCATTCATGTTCGCCGCGCCTGCATAATGAAAGGAGTGCAACCGTCGACAGCCATCGTAGCAACAGCGTTCTTAAATGGAATTCGTACCGAGTGGCGGGTGGCGTGCGCTGTGCTCGTTTAAAGATGGCTGCGATAAGGCGCGGTGACGCTCCTCGGGCGCGGGCGTCGTGCCGGCGCTGCGGCTGTGTGCGTGGCGTGCCGGTGTGCTGACGCCGTCCCTGGCGAGGCGGACCCTCCCCGCGCCCCCGGCACGTTCCGCAACATGTGCGGCTCCGGCCGCGGCCTGCCACCAACACTCGGCCGCAGCTCTCGTGTCATCCTCCCACATCGAGCTAGCTGATAAACGCGTTATCAGACCACCAGATAGCAGAGGTGCTGCTTGCTCGTTTAGGTGTCACGGACGCATCGCCCTCGCTGGCCGCCGGCCGCCTCGTGCACGAACACAAACGTGCTGACTTGTTTGTGTTAGGCTCCTTACCTACTTATTTAGGTAGGTACTCGGTACTCGTTGTGAGTCAACACCTATTCCAATAGTAAACAACCGTCATAAGATCGTTTTGCACACTGCGCTGTTGTTGAAAGTGGCAACATACAGATTTACACCACACTTCACCAAATGATGCCTGCATAGCAGTTCACGGTTACGACACCATACTACCTACTTTGTAGAGAACCTCTTCATGTTACTTTAACTTCTGGACACGGATAACTACACTAGTGTAGGTAGGGTGGAGTACCTAATGTCAGCCTTTTGGTACAAATTTCACCTTTAAAAAATTGTACTGCTTTAAGTATAGGCTGAAATCAATTGTTTCTTTTTTAGGTTGATAGGTTATGTATTTGAAAATCATAATTAACATCTGAATTGACCATAAATCTAACAAATCTGCAAATTTTTAAAATAATAAAATATAGAAAAGTACCCTTCGGCTCTAATTACAGCCTCTCGGTATCTAATACCACCCTTTCACGTACCGAATATCAGCCTAGTGTGATACCAGCCTCAGGTGGTTGGAATTAGGTACTCCGTTAAACCTAATACCAGCCTAATAGGGTGGCTGAAATTAGGTACTCCATCTAATCTAATACCAGCCTAGAGTGGCCTAAAGTGGCTGAAATTACATACTTCATACATTTGATGTATCTAACTACAGCCCCATAAATTCAGCTGACATGAGAGACAAAACCTAAATTATTATTAAGAAATCGATTCACAACTTTATCATAATATAAAATAAACCAAATCAAGAACAGTACAGCTGAAGAAATAAGAGAAATACCTTGTTTTAGTGACTCCGGAACTTATAATTTTTTTAGCAAAATGGCCGCCGTCCGTAGTCGCCTAGCTTTAATTGACGATTGACGTCGAAGTACTCAGTCCAGTGTCACCATATTTAACAAATATTTTGGACTAAATGGTTTATATTTTTTTTAAAAAGTTCTTGCCACGTTATGTTTACAGAAACCTTATTATCTAAAAAAACGTTGAAAGGCTGGTATTAGGTACGGGGCTGGTATTAGGTACGTCCACCCTAATTCGATTTGAAAAGTCAACACATTCCTGCAAACCCAATTTTATCAAAGTTGGTCCAGCCCTTTTGCGCGTGATAAGTAAAAAACACACACACCCCCACATACACATATACAAACTTTAGCTTTTACAATATTAGTGTGATAATGGTGATGGTGATAAATAAGTTCCCAAATCCTGTTGGGTCGTTCAGCCTCCTTTCAAACACAATCTTTTCTTTCTTATAAAATAGATTTTTTGTGCAGTGATATAAGTTAAGTTCGAAAGTCATACAAAGACGAAGAATTATTTCATGGTTTCACAACACCTTCTACATGCAAACATGTAGGTACATAGGTAGCTGTATAATGTAATTAGTATGAAATAACTGAACAACTTTTACAAATGTGTGTCAATTTCCTTTTATACTGTAAGGAAACTCATACCGAACCTGGGTACTTATACAAAGTGTAACGGAAGTATCAACCCTGAAGGGAGTAAAAGTACTAATCGATGTAAACAGATTTTACCATGGGGATATCTCTGAAATCGCAAAAATAAAACCTGCATCTCCATACACTTTGGCAGGTAGGTAGGTAGTTACTTAATTTTGTATGGCGCTGCAGATTTTTTTTTTTTTTGCTATTTCAGGTAAGTATGGTCCCGTAGTAAAAATTGTTCACATTGATTAGTTTTTCGTTTTCGACGTTTACTCCCTTTCGGGTTGATACCTCCTTTTCGTTACACGTTGTATGAAAATAATCCGTCTGAGATGACGGGGGTTGGACCTGAGTAAATGCTCTTCTCAATACCAATATTGGCCTATACTTTTTCAATACTACATTATAAATTTTGTATTATTTTAGTTTAAATAATTATATTGCATGGTGGATTTTATATATAAACTAAAGTTAAAATACCTAATTGCCTAAAAAGTAAAAATCTAAATTTGATTCGTGTGGCATGGTGCCAAGAAAACTAGCTGCATTCAGATATGAACCTGCTCTCTTGTACCAGCGGCGAGGCGTCTACGAGACGCGGAGTAATTTTTTTGGTACTCGGACAAGGATGTTGACGAAACAAAAATGTTGATGCCAAACGGAACAAAAATATACATGAAAAGTGTATGTATTAAAATTAACAAGAACGTTTTTTTTAGTTTTCGCAAATATGAAGATATTTTTTAAGTATATTTTTACCTAACTATGTATCTCTACTAAACCTACCCAATTTCCCCAATTTTAGTTATACTTTACGTTGTTTCTAAGCACAAAACTTCCCAAGAACAGTAAACAGTTCCTCTTTCGGGTGAAATCAGTATACTTATGGACATCCCTTTCTTATTTACTCTGTCAATACTCAAGAAGCGGTAAGACATGGTGTTGCCGAGTATTGACAACCAGTATTTCTTTTTGATCTATATAGGTACATTGATCGAAAAATAAATCCCTAACATATACAAGAATAACCGCGCATCATTGCCGTAATGTTGTTACTGCGGAGTAAGTATGTACTTACCTACTTATACGGTGCGTGGTGTAGGGAGTAGAAACCCAGGAAAGCGGCCGCAACGTGTCGCAAGAAGCCGTTGAAGTAACATAAGCGCAGCAAATTATCAGGGTCGAGCGACGCCGCCGCCGGCTGCACGACCCTGCCTACGCGCCTACCTACTTATTGTACTACCTATGTGCTAGCTGCTCGGGTAAACAGCAGCGCGAGGGCACTCCGACGGAAAAATACTAGCAAGTAGCGCAGCCGCGCCAGAGGACGCCGACCAAGACGAACAATGCGCATTGACAACAATGAGTAGCATTAGAAACGCGTCCGCTTCCCAGAAAAGGTTATAGATCGCCGAAGAACATCTTTAAAAACTATTTTGCCTTTGTGTTAAAAGGCTGGCAGTGAGCCCAAACCTTTGCTGTGCCACATTTGATTGCAGTCTATCACACATACATGTATAAAACCGCGTATAACATTGTGGTAAGCAATGAGCCACATTGTTATCGCGCGAAGGCGACGGCGGCGGTGGTCCGCCATATTGGAGCGTCTGCTTGGAAACAAGTTTCGTTGTATGCGCAAGCGCAGGCAGCCGGCCGCCAGCTGCTCTCGTGTCAGGTGGTGCGTGGCCTCGCGCAATCCACATAAGAACTACCTACCTCGTACTCGCACCTACTCCGATTGCAGAGTGCAGTGATCACACGACGACCGCTAATTAAGGTGTACAAGTCTGTAAAGCGGAGTCAATTAGGCGGTGGCACGATTGTTAACGATGGAGGCAGACATCCCGCATTACAGTCACGAAATCTATTTAGAACCATATATTTGAAATTCTTTGCTGATTCTATCTTTGTATGCCAATTACGTAATTTGTCAACATGCGCAGATCAAGTGCACGTGTTAAAAACTAGCTAAATAAGGGATAAATTCTAATGTCAATGGACAAAGTGGCAAACAATAGAATGGTTGATAGCGATTAGGTCATAAATTAGGTGGTGTGGTCGGCGCCTGAGCAGAGCAGTGAGGTCACTGCGAAGCGAGTGCGACGTCCGTCCGGCGCGGGCGCGCCGCGCTGCCGCGGCGACAACACACGGAGCAGCGAGCGCGCACGCATACATTACGTGCCGCCTACAAGCACCACACCACTGCCTATCTGCACACAGATTATTACGTGTGTAGTGTGTTCGATATAGCACTGGCACTGGCAACGCGCCGCTCTTCATTGTTGGATGCGATGGCTGGCGCAAACACGAGCGACCTCTTTTAGTTTCAGTGACATCGCAGACACGACTCTCCAGGGGGGAATATGCAATGAAAATGAAAGCATCCTGCCTCCTACATAGGTACTGTATTTCGTACGCAGGAACGAACAATGGAATATGGACGTGAGATCATCACATTGTGCAAAAATCTTTTCATACATTTTCGCGAGGGAGAACATTTGCGCATTTGCTGAAAACCACGCACAAGTGGTCGATAACGGGAAAATGTCATGCACTGTATGCACACATGTACGTGGGCCTGCCACAGCTACGTGGTTGAACAGAATCTCCACTACAAGGCTATTGCTGATAACGTTATCTCGGTGGTATGAGGACTGGTAACAAAACAGCGTCTTATGTTGTCGCAATCGTACCAAGAAGCTTTCTTTGTTAAAAAACATAACTTGATTTGAACTCTTTTTATTAACATGTACCTCTATACATAGGAAAGTACCTATCTTTATTAACCACTAGTACATAAAACTAAATAACAATGATAATGCCTAGCAATGCTTCAGCACGTTGCCTAACCAGCACCGCGATGATGCAGCGACCGCCGGCGCCGGACGCGGCGTTCGTCTCGTGGGAACGTTTCTCTTTGTCAAATGCTGGCCAGTATTTATAGACATATGGAAGAAAGATTCAGTAGCGTGAGTTCTCCGCCAGTGACGACACATCGATATATTTACGTAATGGCTACGCAATTGCCAGTCTGTCGGGACGCGGTGCAGGCTCTTTGCCGTTAGCCTTGGACGCTACATTATATCACTTTCGATTCCACTATACTGTTTCATCTAACCGTGCCGTTTTCTCATCGTCGTACAGAAGTCAAGTAAAAACAGCTGAAGGGTCGGGTAATAAGTTTTATCGAAAAGCCTCCGAAGTCCAAGAACAAATAAATAAATACGAACAAATTACACAGATTGAGGTAGCCCCAAAGTAAGTTCGAGACTTATGGTATACTACATCAACGATACTATACTTTATAACAAATACATATATAGATAAACATCCAAGACCCAGGTCAATCTGGAAAAGATCATTTTTCATCATGACCTGACCGGGGATCGAACCTGGTGACGAAGGTGACAACTTTGTCCAAGTATTACCACGCACATATTATAACGTATAAGTTATCTCTTATCTCTTTATTGTACCGGAAATAATAATAATATAGAAAAAAATATGATAAATTTATATACAAGGGCAGGCTTATCCCAGGAAGGGATCTCCTCCAATCAACCAAGAAATTATAAGAGTGCAGTCAGAGTAGGTACAAGTACAGTTCCCTACGATTTCCTAAAAAAAAAACACATTAGTTTAGTTGTATGAGATAGGAGCCTCACTTAAACATTCATTTTATTCTGTTTTTAGTATTTGTCGATATAGCGACCACCGAAAAACAACATCGTTAAAAATGTCGACTGTCTAGCTATCAGGGTTCATGACATACAGCAGACAGACGAACAGATTTTTTACCCTCTGGGTACAGAACTATAAAGTACCATAAATAATAAAATTACATAATACAACCTATTTTCACAAAACTTATTACAAGTATGCCTACAAATTATAATACATACAACCAATATAAAATATAATTCAATTACACATACATCCAATGAACAACGCCGGAAATGTTATAAAAACGCCTTACTTTTAAATCAGACCAGACATTCAGCCGTTTTCACTTCTACCGGAAGAGCATACTACAATTTTGCAGCGTACACCGAAACTGAGCACCGAAAAAGATTTTGAATGTGTCATGGTAAAATGAACTGGAATATTCTGGGTGGGTGTACCACTTACTCGCACGCAGACGACTATCCATCTCACGGAAAGAGAATTTATCTTGAAGATAACTAGGAAAGCGGGTGTTTAAGAGGACTTTAAAGTTACTCCGATATTGTATTGAATAAACTTATACGTTTTTGTTCTCATATTCTATGTAACTTTACATACATTTCATTTCTTTCAAGAACTATTTAGCGAACCAAAATCATATAATGTCTGAAAAAATTATAATACTTAATAAACGAATGTTCATCGCGGCTACAGAAGTTGGCATGTACAGACTAATCTCAGAAACTAAAAAGGGCAATTTTGATGCGGATTTCACTGACGTATAGAGTATTTTCCAGGGAAATTTTGTATGTATGACATGCATAACACATGCCTGCGTGAAGCCGTCCCGGCTCCCAGTTGATTCACAAAAACCAATTAGTTGAAGATGGCTTTGAAACAGGGTGTTGTGAAGTCAGATTTGTTACATACATGAAAAGTACGCTTCAAAATTGAGTCATAATCTCTCATACTAATTGTATGAAAAATTATGATTCCATTTTTGAAGACCGTATGTATCGCTGAATAAAACATTTGTAAGTATTTCCATACGGCATAGCAAAGCATGAACGTCTATTTCACCCGTCTTTCCAGCGTTTATAGAACCTAACATCAACGGGATACGACGGCGGCTTCCTGTTATACTATCTAATGATCATGGTAACATAAGAAACGCCACGCCACGCAGCCACCCTCCGGTGAGGGGGGTACGGGGGAGGATGGCGATCGCCCTTTCTCAGCTCGTGCAGGCTCTGACCTCTACTCTACCTAACACTTCACGTTATACAGCAAAGTATTCCTTTGAAATATATCACTTCCTTATACAGACACAGCTTTGGAGAGCTTTTGATTAGGCTAACCACATCAACATCCAATGCCAATACTCTTTGTTTACTTGTTCTTCTTTGAGTTTTTTTTACATATTTTGTCAGCCTAGTAGAGAGCACACTCTCATATAGAGTAAAAAAAATTCTATGATATCTAAAAAACTACTTAGGTATACTTAATAAAATTTGTATTAAAACTGAGAACTAAAACAAAAAAAACAAACTTAATTTATTTACGAAATTAGTTTTTTTACTAAAAAGAATGTTTCTATTCGTGTGTCAATAGGTAGTAAAAAGTTTAACGCGAACACCAACCCAGCGACAACTTTGTTAGACAGAACTTACGAAGCTTACAAAGTTAATACAGGAATATCTAAGTTAAAAGTAAGTACTTATTTCCACAGCAATAACACAATAAGTTATACAAGTATGTAGTACTTACAGTAATTACACATAAATATCTGAACCGAAAAGATAAAATCGTAACATACTCGTAACGATAAAAATCAGCCAAGCGACTGGGAGCCCGAGGGTGAACTACTTTCCATCTACTTGCAAAAGTTGTTAACATACGGAGAAACTTTTATTAACAAAGTCTATTTTATAAAATCAGCCAACAACATATTCTTTTTATGACTGACTATTTATAAAAAGGACAGACTATTTACAAACTATTTTTATTCTAACAAAAGGGCAAATTGTTTCATTTGATATACTCTCTGGATCATCCCAGTCACCAGAGACAAAAAAGTCTGGCTTGGGCTAGGGCAGGTCCCATAATTTTTAGTCCCAGGTTTTTATTTGTACACTAACAATGTCATAATTTAGGTGCCTTCAGTACATTTATACTTAATTTACAAATTGACATTAATTTCGAAGATCCGATAAAAACCGATCGAGGGAATGAGCAATATTTGATTCATGTTAATCAGCGATACGGCTAGCAACCCATCACCATTTTCATGCCTTTTACCATCTCACCGCCCATCATCATCATCATGTTAAGCGTGGCCTTTGAGTCTTACGGCCCTGGGCGTGGGCTCTGACTACCCTTTCAGGGATAAAGACGTTAAAATGTATCTATATCTATCTGTATCTCAGACCACATATCAAATTTTAATATCAGTATATAATTGTACGTTGACGTTTTTGGAGAAAATGCTGCAGTGCAGTTTGTGGCCGCTTCTTGTGCACTTGCGCTAAGGAAGCGGTCAACAATTATTAGTATGAAATCGAAAGTTAATCAACTATTAAATCAAGTGAAACAAATATCGAAAGATAAATGATTTTTGACATTGACTATGAGAAGAGAAGATAACTGCAGCAAATTACGAAGATGTTTTATTTAAAAAATAAACTGCGTTTGACCTCTTTTCAGTTATTTTTAAACGTTACGAATAAAGCTCCTTAAGAATAAGTAAAAATGACTATTTTTTAAAGAAATAAAAAAAATAGGGAATATTCAGGAACTTATCGGAAGTCAAAGTATTCTAGTCGACATTCTTTAACCGCACTAATGAGAAAAGAGGACGCAAGGCAGCCTTTGCGTATGGGTGGAACTTCTACTACATAGGGAGGGAACGTCATCCGATCCCTAGTAAGGCGTTGATTAATAATTAATAGGTACTTATGCATGACGATAAATGGGCAAATATAGGTATTGGGAAAGCATAAAAAGAGACAGTATTACATCTATACTGTTATATACTATATGTTGGTTGACTGGTAGAAAAGGCCTCAGGCCTTAAGTTCGCCATTTACATGTATTGTAATAAAGTTAAATAAATAAATAAAATATGTAAATGTACGATGGATGATGATCAGCCAATATTGAAGCTACGTAATTGACGTTTCTGGTGGTATAACTACCTCATACCTATGTCATCAACATCAACTACATACCATTGATACGAACGAATATATTATATTTTAATGATTACGAAAGTCTTAAAACAATTTATGCAGTCTCCTAAGTTTCTTTTTATATTTTCCCTAATAAATGGAAAGTTACGAGCAGTCCAAGAACAAATATCACAAAAAAATGTAAACATATTTGAAATACATTTTATAAAAAAGTGAATTGCAAACCAAGAATTCGACATAAAAAAAAAAATATTACTCTTTTAGTGGAACGTTTGCTATCCCACACAGCTTCGTATCTGTCTACAGTCTACAAGTATGGATGGAGCAGAAAAAGAGCAAAAGCAGCTGCCAGCTGCACTGCAGCTGCAGGCGGCTAGCGAGGCCGCAATCTCGTAATATATATATATAAGTATTATATTATATAATTATACTAATGTCGTCAGTTAAGTATAAGTATTACTTACGTACGAGTATCATAGGTGAACTCGTAAATTTACGTATTTCAAACTACAGTCAGATTTTTAAGCAAAATAAATATGAAACACTCACATCTTTAATTGTAACAAATCGTTACGTTGTTGTTATGATGTATATCACAAACGTATTTATGTCACAAGCGATGGACTATGTTGTAATTGCCATTTTTAAATTATAAGATTATAAAATTTTTATAAAATCCTATTAACGAATATTTTACTAAATAATTGCGGAAATTATATGCTATGTACGAGTGCTACGGCTACGATATTTTTGTATTCTATCGATATCTTGTTTGTGTAATTTTTTTAAGTAATACAAAAAAATCATTAATATTAGGAAGACCGAGAATGATGATTAAACAATTTAGACAAATTAAATAAAAGTTTAGTATACGTTATTTTTTGCAAGCATGTACATATTGCTTTTCGTTTGTTTACTTTCAACTTAGTTTATTACAGCAACATACATTCATTCGTTTATTACGGTCATTACGAGTTATCCTTATAATCGATTAAATTTAATTTTTCACCATATTCATAATACTTATGTACCCACATAAGTATTATGAATATGGTTGTAAAAATACAACACTATAAAACCTGTCGCTTCGGTATATTTGTTGACGTCGAACTTACAATGTAAGTTACAACTTTTCTATCGGTCTAATGATGAAAACGTATCCGGAAAAGATCACATTTCTTGCCTATTGCATATGCACTACGCATAGCTATATTACTAATGTAATTTTTTATATGATGGCCTGCAGTTCAAAGCCAATTTTGTTTTTATAATAGTTAATGTATTTATTTTCTTTAGATAAGAGCTTATAATGGTTACCAAGTGAACCAGACAAACGTATAGTTACCAAATAATTAACTTTTAACTAAAGTTTCCCTCGTCTTACTATCGACTTGGAAATCAAGGAGATTATACCTAACACTAAAATCTTTTGCAAGCAGCACGCTACCATTTTTAAATGTGAAAAATAATTTCAAAGAATTGGCCGAACACGAAAACGCGACATGCGACTGCCATTTTCTGACTAGCACGTAGGCTGTAGCTGTGGATTTAAAAGCCTGTACTGTAACTTTGAAGAACACAGTGACAGTTGTACTCATAGATTATAAAAAAAATAGGTCTATGGTTGTACTTATGCCAAATGTATGTAATATGTATGTCGCAGCCATTTTGTTAAATCAGCCAGTTAACTGGACACCTAGCCCGTTCTGCAAAAGCCGGCATTCAATTAAATGGCTGGAGGAGGACTTGTCAAGTCATTGAACGCAACGTCTAGTTAAAGATGGCTAAACGTGTACTTAAGTATAGTAATTTAGTTAAATTCATTACTGAATAAATTTTATTGAGAAAAAAGAAATATCAACAAAAAAACTTAACCAAACTAAACTAAATTAAACTAAGCTATAAAATAAACTTATACTAAATTATGCTAAATTAAAAAAGTCTCATCTGATGAATTGGTGCTAGTGTAATTAGGGTTCAAGAATTACTGACGACTACTTCTTACTAAATAATAATAGAAAAATATTTTACAAAAATGAGTTTTGATATATCTTGTATGAACATAAATTTTTTCGTTTATACATCTTGTATGAACGAAAAAATGTTAAGTTAAAAAAAGTTATTAGCTTTGTTGACGCCATATTTGTTTTAGTGACTGCAAGCGCCTCAGTGGAAAAAATTAGAACTAAATTTGAATTACTTGACTGAATGTTGGTCAGTCATTAAACGTTGAGTGAGAGATTGAACAATCGGCCTGTATGAAGCCTTCAAGGAACGGCCCAGGCGTCCAGTTAGCTGGCTAAATTAACCTTATGGCTGCGACATGTTCATACTTGCCTTTGCCTAACTCCGTTCACGTGGAATTTTTGGGATCCTACTGTAATTACAGATACAAATATTATTGCACGTCTTTATCCCTAACGGGTAGCAGAGCCCATAATCCAGGGCCTTAAGAACCAATGGTCACGTTTAGGGTGACGGTGGTCGTTAAGATGGAAAAAAGCAACAAAATTAGTGATGGGTTGCTAGCCGTATCGCCTTTAATATGATTCAGATTCTCGATAATTTCCTCGATCGGCGAATATTATTGTGGGACAAAAAACATTGTTAGGTATCAATAGGTAAGATATTCCGTCTCGAAAAGTACATTTCGGCGGTTTAAAATATCTAGCCCAATAATATGTGAACAATAGAAACAACCGGATGAAATAATTAATAACTATGCAGTGATTACGTCGCGTTTGAATTTTTTTATTTGATGTGCTACGGCGTAGCAAATTCGTAGCGCAGAGGAAGTAATAGGTAAAAAAGTTTATCCTAATCGTTGCTTTGGTGGTGAAACTAACCTAAATAAATGGCCAAGTGCGTGTCCTGGCCACGCTCAGAGTAGAGTTTTGAAGCGATACGTTATAAAATAGGGACTTTATATATTTTCCATTATAGGCGGTTGGTGTGTTCGAACATATGAACATGATATACATGTACTTATAAGCTTGGATAAATTTCCTTATTTCTTCACGTCCTGTATACGAATATGTGTAAATTTGTGCTTAAATATAATACCAATCTAAAGACGAAATCATACTTATTCCTAATTGTCTAATCTACGAATCACAAAAAAACATTTATACATTTGTCACTTACACATTGTATACAATACATTATTATGTTTTTTTATTTGTAGTTCGTCTCAACTCTCAATATTTTTTTTGTGTTTCGTCTCATATGAATTTTTATAAGAGCCTGAATTTAAATTTACCCGCATATGTGGTTCTGTATTCGGTAATAATAGCCCACACGCGGGTCGTCTAACCGTCTTAGCACCCCTGGGACTCGACGACGCCACTGACTTATGTGTATACCAAGTAACTACACGTAGGTATATCAAGTTGGTCTCCATTGTGTGTGATATTGAACAATAGCTATAGACTCGTCAACTGTCAACGCAAGTGCTTAGAGAAAAAAGTTAATAGAACCCTGTAACGGAAAAAGTTGTAAGTCGGGTGAAGTGAAGACAGCCATGAGAAAAACTGTCATGAATCGCATTATATAACGTCTAACAAAATATACTGAAACTATTTGAAGTGTGAATTCAGTCCATGGTACGAGTACTGAACGACTTTCCCCAAGGAACATATATCGAAATATGAATTTTAATTTTTGGCTTTCCATACAAATTCGGATCTGCTGATCGGTCATATTTCGATATATGTTCCCTGGGGAAAGTTGTTCAGTATTACGGACTGAATTCACCTTAAAATAATTTCAGTATATTTTGTTAGACCCTGTATCATTTCTTGACAATATATTTTTTCACATTTTTTTATAGACAATCTGGCTAACTTGGCCCGAAGTAAAGCGTGTAGCCAAAGACCGTTCGCGATGGAGAAAGACTTTTAAAGCCTTCTGCCCCACCTAGGGGCCTTGGGAGTCAAGAAAGTAATATTTTTTCACAAAATCTTAGCGCGAACCGGGCAGACAACCTATTTCGTCAACGGCGTACAAAGTCGACCTCCGTGGCGTACTGATCACCTTGTTACTTCGCCCTCAGAAGTTCCGGGTTCGATCCCCGGTTAGGGCAAGTTGGAAAATTTCCTTTTTCAAATTTTCCTAGGTCTTGGATGTTTTTGTGGATTAGTTCATCCCATCACACAAGTCTCGAACTTTTTTTAGAGCTAGCTCAATCAGTGTAATTAGCCCTATATATTTATTTATATAAATAAACTATAGTGAGATGTAAAGCAAAATGCATTGCTTCTCTCCCCACGCAGGTCGTGATAGGAGATAGGGGGAAATGGACAAGAATTTTAATTATTATAATAGTCAATACGACTAGAAACCCATCACTATTTTGATTTCTTATTCTGCCTTCTCACCCACCATCACGCTTTGGAACCTTGCTAAAATTGACCTTGGCTCTGTCTGCCCCATTTATGATAAATAGTGTATAATTCATGATATATCTACCTATATCTATATATACATATAATAAAACAGTAAAAAAAATGTGTCCGTACATTGAATAGTATATAGATCAATATAATATTTTTGGGGCGATGGAGACATAGTTATAAAGTAAGAATTTTAATAAAAGTCTGTCTGTTTGTTTGTTTGTACACGCAAATCTCCGGAAATACTGCGGACGCATTCAAATAAAACTTTTTTTGTTATATAGCTGTTAAGCCTGGGCAACATATAGGGTATAATTAATTTTTGAAAATGATTCACCTAATGAAGAACCATAACGGTTCATACTATAAGAAATTTAAAAATGACACCTTAGCAAAAGTTGTTCAGCCTGATAAGCATTTTCCGGAGTCATAAAGTCCACGCAAACGAAGTCGCGGGCTTCGGCTAGTTTAATAATAAAATATTTTGTTGTTCAAGTACTTTGACGACAGAATATCAGACAATGGCTTCTACCCTTCATTGAGATGCTTCAGATCGATATCTTTTGGCAACACCAACCAATGCGGCTTACCAGGTCGCAGTCGTAAGTACGTAACTACAGTATAGGCAATGTAAGTATCTACATAAAATCTGCAAAAACTTCAGATTGGTTTAATTAAACAAATAATTTAATAATATACTTGCAAGATTTCATATTAGATGTTAATATCAAAGATAAAAAATAGACGATGACAAATACCTAGTTTTTAACAAAAATAATTTGTCAAATATATGCCTATAATAAGTACACTTTAAAGTTTTTATTCAATACAAAACTCATTAAAATGAGATGTGAAATTCGAAACTCAATTACAAATTACATATATATTTACCATGTTATCATCCACTTACTACCTGTAGATTTACTCAATAGAAAATTAATCGTATAAAATATACAAAGTCTAACTAAAAATATACTGAAATTATTTTAAGGGTACATCCAGTCCATGAAACTTAGCAATTTTTTTAAGAGCGAAATACAATTAAAATATTTTTTGTTTCCTTAAAAGTTGACAGAAGCTGAGATAAGTTTTTATTGAAATCTTTTTTTAAATTTTTGGCATAAGTTCCTTTGGGCAAGTTATTCAGTATCATGAACTGACTATAGCCTTGAAATAGTTTCAGTATATTATGTAAGTTCGAGACTTGATTTATTTGCGATACACTTTTCAATGTGTTGATACGCGCTTAGAATTCGTAGCACTCGTAGCAGAGAGATGAATGAGATTGTACTTTTGACAACTTATGGGGCACTGATGTGCTACGGTAACCTACGAGGTCTCTACGAGTTCTACGAATTGTCTTTTTTAGGGTTTCGTACTCAAAGGGTAAAAACGGGACCTTTTAATTCGACTCCGCTGGCCGTCCGTCCGTCTGTCCGTCTGTAAACTAAACTACTAAAAACAGAATAAAACTAACATCACATCAATCGTGATTTTTTTGCCGTATTTTGATTAATAACGGCTACAGGTAGACGCTTCAAATATTTAGTTGTATATTCACTTCAAAAATAAATATTTAAGGATTAAGCCCATAATAGAAACGTGATTTTTTATAGATAATGTAATGGTACGGAACCCTTCGTGTGCGAGTCCGATCGCACTTGGCCGGGTACTCGTATTTGTTCTACTTGTCGACCGAGCGAACGTAGACTCTGAGAACTTCACTCGCTCGATCAAGACCAATAAGGGATTATTGGTCTTGATCGAGCGAGTGAAGTTCTCAGAGTGTACTTGAACAATCTGGCGTTTGTAAGGATGTATGTTTTTGCGAGGATAACTTGAGTAAGTATACAAAGTGGAAGGGACATACCCGTAATAAATCAAATCACGGGCTATACTATCCCATACAAATTGTCCGGG
The DNA here is from genome assembly GCA_963555685.1 of Acrobasis consociella. Lineage (NCBI taxonomy): Eukaryota > Metazoa > Arthropoda > Insecta > Lepidoptera > Pyralidae > Acrobasis > Acrobasis consociella. The sequence continues at coordinate 7,726,113 of OY743106.1, forward strand.
CGGCTGCACACTTTAGTATGGAAATGCCAATTTTTTTTGTTCTTTGATTGTTATTTTAATTCCACTGTACTATAGTGATCTTGTGTAGCCCGTGGTTCGATTTATTACGTGTATGTCCTTTCCACGTTGCTTCATGAAAATTAACCCTTTCACCGCAAGACTTTATATCTGTTGTCGTGCCCCCAGCGCGAGACATGGTAAATCTAACATACCGATCTCCAACCAAAAATGGATATATAGATACGTAAGTTATGTGCCATACGAGTATTTTTTTTTGTCGCAAATATCCGACCTTCGCGGAATGGACCCGACAATGTTTGTCGCATATATCCGACGCTCGCGGTTAAAGGGTTAAGAGTCCGGCGACCCTAGACTTCTCCATACAAACGTAGTACACGTTTAATTTTGAAACCACATGTCAGATTCCGGTAAAAATTGGTAATTGTAAAGAAATTGCAATTATCTAGGGTTATATTGGGTTTCCTATAATAAAATTATGAACTGGAAAGAAAATATAACGATTTAGAAGTTTCCCATACTAATGGTCAAAAATGATATAAAACACTATATTCTATTTCAAGTTCATATTTTTACTGTCGGAAACTTAATATAAACCTAGATAATTGCAATATCTTTGAAATTACAAAATTTTGCCCAAATCGGACATGTCGTTTTGAAATAAAACGTAGACTACGTTTGTATGGAAAGTTGTATTTTGGTCTAGGTCCGCCGGACCCTTAAGTAGGCGCGTAGATGTAGCCCATAGAGTTTTTAAGTTCGGACATGAGCCAAATCGATTACGGGCTTGACGAGATACGAGGTTCGCGAGTTTACAGTTTGGGGCGAACTTGGTTTGAGGGGCGCAGTAAAGTTTTAGGTGTAACCTCTGTCATGACCCAACCGCTGTAGGATTTGCAAAAAACATTTATGGTCTTAAGTCACCAGCGAGTAAGATGAAGTCTACACATTTTAATTTAAAAGCAAAAGATCAACATACCACAACACTTAACACATCGGTTGCCTAGAAGAGATTGCAGTTGCGATAAGGCCGCCTATTGACATCTGTTTTATGTATTTATTACTCTGTTACTTTATGTTTTGGTGCAATAAAGATTTTAAATAAGTAACTAACATATTTGGTAGACCACCATTCTTAGTAATCATCAATAATGGGCATTTCTTCAAATTTCGTTTTCCGCGTAACCTTCGTGGCAAAATTGAAATTACCAATAATCTTTTGAAAAAAAATACTACGCTATAGATGGTTTAAAAGCAAATAATATACTGTTTGAAACTTTCAAATTGACTAATAAATGATAAAGATATAAAATTCCGAAAAAAATCTGCCCACGAAAGTTACTATTGATACCACGAAAGTTACGCCAGTAAAAAATACAACTCAGTTGTAACGAAAACTTTAGTTTTCGCATAATTTAAGTTATAACATACAACTAAATATATTTTTGCATTAAATAACAATCAATCAAGACAAGCATATGCATTGCACCAGCGTTCAATGTTTAAATGTTGCATTAGCATCACTTTTCTATTTTTTTTATGAATTAAAACTGCATAAATTTATAGTTAGTGTAAAATTAAACAAAGCCATTTTTAAAACAACATTTTTTAATCACAAATTCGAACATTATTTATTTTTTCTATTAATGGCTAAAGAATATGTGCGAAACAAAATAAATAAAAAATGGTTTGACATAAAAATTATTAACTTATAGGACGTTTTAGGCTTTCTATGACTAATTTTTAGATGTAATTTTTATTATGTTGGTCAATTGCAATTAATATAATTCACAGACAGGTATTATTTCTTTTTTTGCTTTTGTAGTAAATTTCTCTCGGCTTTGCTTTTATAATATTGTGTAATTCGGTATCTTTTTTTATTTTTTGACGTGACAACGTCTTATAAATTGGTTTGCCGGGTGACACTTCAAGAAACTGCGTTACGCTCCGCTCACGTTATGCGCTCACAATGAGAGCGAGTGAGAGGCACGCATCATGGTTAGCCCGCCTAAGAGCGAGAGAGACAGACATAAAAAGTCGTTGATAATTTAATTTGATAATTTATTTATTGATATTTTATAATGTACAAATTTTCATGAAGCCTCTGGTTTCCGAGTTAGCTCGCGCTGTGTTTCGGATACCAGCGTCTTCTCCCATTGGTTGTTGCGTGTCTCCCGTTGTCACGTAAAACTTTCGCCCGTATACCGACTTTACAGGCAACCAATTTTTTTCTCTTCTTCTTATTTCGTCTAATCGCTTTTTCTCCAGATGTAATTTTTACGGCGGCATTTTTAATTTAAATACGTTAAACCATTAAATAAGTTATGATAATTCTTTAAAAAAATTTACACACTTACAAATATGCATACAAAGTCACAAACGTGGATATAAACCTGTATACAAACATGTCATAAACTAAAATACAGAACCAAATTTAAACTCTATATAAACTAACATACAAACGAATACTTTATTAAAGCTAAACAAATCCAAAAAAAAACTTCAATGGAAACTCACACATAAACTCACATTCTTACTATCATACTAATTCAGAAACTCACAATCAAATTCACAGACAAACTAACAAACCAAATACAATGTCCTTTTTAATTAAGTACAAATATTTTAAGGGGTGGTTCAGTCCATCATTTTGAACAACTTTTCCCAATGAATGTATATCGAAATACGAAAAAAATATTTTAGGTTTTCATACAAATCAAAGTAGTCACGTGATATCATTAGTATCGAAAATGAAAAAATTTTTTTCGTATTTCGATATACATTTATTGGGAATAGTTGTCCGAAATGATGGACTGAATCACCTCTTAAAATATTTGTACTTAATTAAAAAGGACATTGTATATAAAACCAAACACAAAAAACTAATTATACTTCTACTCGCGAGAATATTCTTCGGCCGGCTCATTGTTACTTACACATACTAACACTTACCAAGAAATACCAATACTTTCCAACACTGAAATACATATATTACAGTCAACGAATAATTGTGGATGGAAAAGTCGAAAGCAGAAATTTTGACTCGACATCTTTGTTAGGACTAGTTAGGACATAAACATACTAAAAGTCCTTACCCCTCCGAGGTGAGCCCGCGAGGGAAGGCCCCAAAAAAAGGTCCCGTTTTTTGGTTTTTTGCTTACATCTCGAAAATGGTGCGTTGTACGAAATTTTGTTGTAGTACATTATGAAATCTGATAAAATTGTCTACAACTATGGCTTTCATTTTTGTATCTATCTCCAATTTTTACCTAGGTATGACGTACGAAAATTTTTCGAATTTTTAAAATGTGTTCTGCACTCTGGGCGTGTTCGGACGAAAAGCGCACGCCAAGCCCACGTCCAATGCATGCTTTTCATTGCGTTTCTATCCCCAAAGTTCAGGAGGAAGGTGTCCAAGCTAGTCCTAACAAAGTTGCCGAGTCAAAATTTCTGATTTCGACTTTTCCATCCACATGCCCCTTTTGAGCACTCATTGACCAAACTAATACCAACCCATAGCAACACTTACATATACCATAACATACCGACACAAGCAAACATTGTTTGAGAACATTTTAATAGACGTTTCATTGTATTAGATTACTCGTATATTAGAAACCGCTATAAGGAATATCACAAAAAAGTTTGTCGTATAAAAAATAACGAAATAAACATGTTTTTAGTATTTTATTGTTACGAACATAGTAAGGTATGATATAATATATGTAAAGAAATTAATATCATTGGTAATTTAGTGAGAATTAATAAAGATACGTAACTTTCGTGGCATGCTTTATAACTTTCGTGGCGAAATCGCCACGAAGTCCGCACCACGAAAGTTACGAAAATTTAACATTTTTTAAAATTACGGAGACAATTACGTATGAATTTAAAAACAAAATACTCTAAAATAAACTCGAAGGCATATTACATTTAAGGAGTGAATCTTTTAATGCGGAATAATTACTATTATTCTTCGAAAAGTGACCACAAAGGTCACTTGGGTTAGAGAATTTGAAAAAATACACATCTGTATTTATTTGCAGACAACCGGTGAGCAGCGCATGAGTTCCCCACCAATGACGGGTCGCTACTGTTTATCCGCACAACTAAAATTTGTACCTATGATTCAACTCGTTCTGAAGTTATGAGCTGTTTTGTATCGTTTTTTGAAAACTAGCAAAATCGTGTGACAGAGACTAAATGCTTCATAACTTTTTTTATTTAAGAGATACAATTACCATTTTTTGTACAACTATGCATTGTTTAATCATAAACAGTTCGAAATACAAAATTTACTGATTGGGTGATAAACAAAAAAGTTATACGAGAAGGCAAAAGCGCGCGCGTAAGTGTGACACGCGGAGAACAGCAAATTTGCTCCCGATTTGGGCATTTAAATATTATTTAAAAAATTACTGTACATGATGTATCTTATTTAATTATGATTTTGTATAGGGGTATAACCAAAGTAACTCCTGCAATCGGTTTTAAAACCATACATTGGTTAAGTTAGGAATAAAGACCGTGTGACAGTAAAAAAAGGCACTCTGAAGAAACACCCTAATCATTGTTAACATGACTACCAAGACTGTTTCTACTCTGTATTGGAAAAAGACGTGACTCTGAACGTACGATTCAATTTTCATCTAGCTAGGCATGTGCTAGCTAGCCATCAGCACTATCAGCAGCCTGTGCACTGACATGAAACAAAATACAGATCCGCCGCCGGAGATGCACTAATTAGGTTCTTGAACCCTGCTAACTTTTTGCGCCGCTTTTGGTACATGTACACGTTGTGCTAATGCAATGAGCTCTGTGTAGAAATGAAATTCAGGCTACTAGCTGACAGTGAGCTCATTGGCTTAGCTGCTGCGCGCTCTATTGCATTAACCCATCTAATAGTTTACGGACATTGCATGAAAAATTGCCCTCATAAATCAGTGGTTGTTTTGACATGAGGTTTTAAGCTGTGTCAAATGCCTTTGAGCAGCTTGAATATCTTACACAAGTATTGGCCACTAACACATAATTATAATAAATATTTATAGTAAGAACTGCAAGCTACAAGACGTGTGACATTACAAGTCACACACAAACCAATCATTTTTGATCGATTTTTTAAAAAGTATGAATTAACGATTATAATTTCAAGTTTCAGTTAATGTGCCTATGTCATGAGTTCATGAGTCATCTAACTATATGGATGGTTCACATTAGGAATAGTACCGAATACCATACCCAAATAAAGCTTGGTACACACTGTACCCACTGTCCAAAAATGAAGTTAAAGGGCATCTCTTGTACAAAAAAAGAAACATAATGTATGAGGTAAGTATCCTTAAAAACGTTTCCGGGTGGTCTTAAAAAGCAGTAATGGCCGCTACAGACGTCTGAGCTACGACTGTAATTTGCTCTTTCGACGGCCCCGGCGTAAAAGCAGCAGATTTAGCAAATCCCAGATGGAAGTCCCGGGTCGACCACTCCTGCGGGGTGCGCCGCCAGCGCCACCCCTCACCCCTCACCCACCTCCCTGACTTTCACTCTTGTGCGTCGGGGATCTCGACCCTGCTGTACTTCGAAACACTGTTTACGCCATTGCCGACCGAGCGTTTCCCATCCTACCGCCATAGGAATTACGAGCCAAAATGGCACGTAGCCTAAATGGTACGAGGCAGGGTACATTTTTAGCGATGCGTCTAGGGCGTAATAAGCGGCGAACCCTCGGCACGGAATATTAGGGCGTGTTACCACGGTTCAGAGGCGAGGATCGCGTGCGAGCGAAATTAACACGCACTGAGTTGCTGCCGAAGACACCACCGGTCGAGTGGCGGGTCCCTCGTCACCGAGCAACCCGAGCACAGTGAGCACACTCCGCGGATATTTCATGTTGCGACTGTTATATTGAAGAATTCATGCACTTTCCGTTCGTAATGAATGACTGCGCTAATATTGTCGCTGTTTCTATCAATGTTACACGAGACTTCACGAGGGTCGTAGACCTACGTCACTCCCGCACGCAAATATTCGGCAGTTAGCGAGTAGGTGCGTGTACGTGATGCATGATGGATGTATTTATGACAAAGTCAGTTTCCGAACTAGTTCGAAGAAGCCTGTTAATAGTTGATACCCAGCAGCCGCAGCAGTGGCGGCCTCGGGCGCCTACTTGGATTCAGATTATCAAATCGTGACGTCATATCTGTGAATCTAGTTCGCTCGCTTGCTGCTTGATCAATTCGATAACAGAAACACACATCTGTCTGTTGAGCAAATACTTAGCTTTGTCTTAAACGATCACAGTCACGTTTTTTCGTACCTATCAGAGAATGTTTAGCGAGATGTGAGATTGTGGTTTGATTCCGTTCGCGAGTTACAGCTTACAGACGTAATAGGTATACTTACAGTAAGTATCTAGTTGGGTATAGGTAGCCTAATTAAGTTCCTGTTGATGCTAATTTTGTGTGCCGCTGTGACGATAACTCAAAAATATAAAGCATGCACGCACATCAAATTCTAAAGTTTACTTATGTAGGTATAGGTACCACGTGAGTATATGCAATCTGTACCTATAGGCCTAAGGTCTAATGCATGCATCAGTCAAGGAGGTAAGTATTTGGTAACCTAGGTACTTACTTGGTAGGGTCTACCTAATGGAGTTTGTTTACAAACAACTGGTAGGTACTTTAGAACAAGTTCCAAAAGCTACGCTAGCGACACTTCTGGAGTTTTCAAAATTTAATAGAGGATAGAAAGGGAACCTGGTTACATAACAAGCAAATTACGATTCGCGATTGTTATATATAATAGCTATAGGTTTCATCATGTAGGTATCTACACGTATGTATAACAGCTAATAAGAGCGACGCAAGAGCAAAGACAGAGGTCGGGCGCGCCCGCGTCGCCGCCACTGTCGCCCGCCGGTGCTCCGACCCTACGGCCCACACAATAAGGCGCACATCGCCGCATGCGCTTGTTGACCTCACCGCACCGCCGGCAAATAATAAATATGTAACACTGATAAAACCGCAGAAGCGATGACCGGCAAGTATTTAGGGATTCTCTCTTGCAAAGTAAGAGATCATTGTACCAACCGGCCAGCGAGTGCGGCGAAGACGGCGGAAGCGTCGCCGATGGCCGGTTGAGGGCTGGGAAGTCCTCGCGGTCAAAGAGGCGCGGGAAGGTAGTCACGTGTGTACATACCTGAGAGCGGCGTAGGTGCTGCGAGTCGCGGCTCGAACAACTCGTGTCGGTGGCGCGCGGCTGACTGGCGGGCAGCAGTGGAGCGAGCGTCGCCGCGGCAGCAGTACCGCCCGCGCCCCGCGCCGCCTGCATTCCGTGCGTGCGCCCGCCGCCGCCGTCGGGAGCGCCGCCGCTCGCCGCTTCCATCAGCCTCGCCTGACGCCTCCCCATATCTCGCACGCACGCCGCTCGCTTGTCACCTCTGTGTGACCCTCACGACCGCCTACCCGCGGCGACCTCGCTCCACTGTTCACGACCCATCTACTCTTAAATTGATAAAAAGACAAAAGGTCATCATCATCTACAACCGCACGACGTCTCTAGGCTACCTACACCAGCACAGATCTCGAGTTACTTTACGGCTTTAAGTACTTGCTGTTTAACAAGAATTGAAATAAATTATTATCTTCACACTTAAGGAGACAATAAGGATATTTGCACACAAACAGACCCCCGGGATCCTGTCTTCGCCCTATCGCCCATTCCCTTGATCAACTATTACGATCTGCGCTGAAGGCGCATTACCAAGTGATACTTAAATTATTGCCAATGTCGCGAAAAAGTCGTGCCATGTTGGTTTGGTTGGCTCTGAGTGCCTCTGAGATTCAAACTAGCGTCAACGTTAAAACACCCCTCTTTTTGAGTCGAAGGTTAAAAATCTACTTATCACTCGGTATTGCAGTATCCAAAATGTGTTTGGTCATACATAATACATTTCTGAGGATGAAGGTACCTTTCTGTTGACAGTTAGAGAAAGGTAAAAATCGTAAAATATACCAGCTGCTTCTTTTCTCTCAAAAGTTGTAAATGCCGATCGTGGGAATAAGTGAAAAATCTGACTAATCGGTTCATTGATTCAGATAGCACCCTACCTGTCACTATTTGATTAACGTTTGCACATACACGCCCACTAATAAATAACCCTAAGCATGTTCTTTAGGTCATACATAAGTTACAGGCTCTGTCGTTCTCGTAAGGGGTAAAGACGTGAACATCATGCATATGTATGTAGAGTAGAGGGTTACGTTTTAAACACCGGAAAAGTTACTGAAAATCGGTATAAAAATTTAGTCTTCCCATACAATTTTTCTCATACAATTTTCATTTGGCTGAACGCTGAATTATATGGAAAGCATATTGTTTCGTTTTTCGATAGTGGTTTCTACGGACAGTGAGTAATTCAGTGTCACGGACTGAACTTATTCCTAAAGTGTAAAAAAAAAAAATCTTACACCGTTTTATTATAAAACGCAGACTAAATTTGTTACTAGGTTTAAACCATTATCCGTCCAAATTAAGTTGATATCTAGTAATATGCCAATGTCTCATCTGAAAATGTCAACTTGATTTTGTCGGATAATGGTTTAACCCTAGTAACAAAGTTAGTCTGCGTTTTATAATTAGTCAGACAGAATGTATCTGTCGCAGTTAGATTGTATAATCCGCTATTATTCAAAAACTCTAGCTGTTTGGCATTACAGCTCGGTTTTGTAATACAGCTGAAAATCGTTTAGCTAGATCGTCCAACGTGTTACGTTTAACAAACTAGCTAACGTAAGATTGTAGAACGATTAGTTCGGAATTCTGCCACTTGTGGCTTGTGAAGTGTCAGTGTCATAACAACATAGGCCTCCCATAAAGTAAATTCCTCGTTGCGTTCCGGGACTAGGCTGTTTTCATCGAGAGACATCGGGGGCATCGTTCGTGATTTCGGACTGCGAAAGATTGAAAAGAATAAAGCAGACCTTTAGCTTGGTTCCCATATTGTTATTTCGACGCCCGCCTTCCAGCAAGATAGTCACGTGGATCAATTGGCCGTAAAAAATCGCTACGCCATTGTGTTTTCGAGTTTACAAAATTTCAATATCCAATTGCATCGAGCTGATTATCATAATTCATTGGTGTTTTATGATGTTGGACACTAAATTATTTAGTCAGGAGTTGAATTAAGGTTTATTTTCATCCCACGAGTAATATAAAAATAATAAAGAACAACTATTGTCCACTCATATAATGTTTTGTTTGCTAAAACAGTTTTCAATAATGGTAATGGTAACCCACTATGTCATCTCAACGCTAGCTGTTTTGTTAAACGTAATTAATTACGTAACTCATTGACAATCGAGCTGAACTATTTTCAGCTGTTTTACAAAACCGAGCTGTAATGTAAAACAGCTAGACTTTTTGAATAACAACTGGTTATACAATTTAACTGCGACATATCTACTTAGCTCGGTGGCCCGGCGGGAGTAGGTACTTACGCATTGCTAGCGCTTTCGCAAGTTAAGTGACACCGGACGTAGTTTGGTTTAGGATTGATGACAAGTGAGTGGCAAAAAAATCTCAAGTTCCTCCGTGCTTCGGAAGGCATGTTAAGTCGTTGTTCCCGGTGGTCATCATTGTATGGAAGTCATCAAGCCATATTAGATGCCTTTTGGTTTAGCTCGAAAAATCTGACACCAGTGTTGGCCACTTACACTCATCAAAAAACAAACAAGTAAGGTTTTTAACTTCAATCACCTTCAATGTTGAAGTGCTAGCCGTCTCGAATGCCTGAGTCGGCTTTATATCGACCGTTATCTAATGACAACAGCGGGGCCGACTGGGGCGGCTTAACGTGACACCCGAGGCAGTGAGGAGCTTCAGATAATCGGCATGCGAGTAGGTAAGGTACTAGAATGTTTACCGACCATTTTTATTTATCTCGGAAAACTTTTCAATCATATACAACGTTTAGGATTTTGACGATGTAAGTTCATTCATCATCATCATATTCAGCCCTCATCAACTGTTGAGTATTATCACAGGTCCTGTCATCCTGTGCCATTCTCATCAACTGCTAACCCGTCAACTACAATATTCGCCTTGAGCATTCAGTCCACCTGTTACGACATAAGTACATAGGTACTTACAATCACGTCTGGGGGAAATGGGGCAGACAGAGCATTTAGAGTCTTGCGGCTCTACCTAAGATAAGAACGATCCCAGAAGCCGAAAAATATAAAGGCCCCTTTTAGCGTGATGGTGGGCGAGAATATAAACCCATGCGAAATAAGCAGTCATGTGCGTGCTTGTGGGGCCACGCGCACGTAGGGCCCCGCCCAGGGCGTTGGATCCCAGGGCGTTGGATATAACTGCGCCCTATCCTAAATTCGCTACTAAGTGCGTTTAAACTTATTCTTACGTAAGTACGGGAGCCAAGTTTCTCTTTTACAAATTTATGTACAAAGTATGTCTTCATAATAAATACTACAACCAAATTCTTAACGTGCCTTCCGAAGCTCGGAAAAGCTCAAAATATTTTCTAAGCGACCATGCCCTTAGTTGTTTAACATGCTTAAACGTACGCATTACTAGCGTTTATTAAAATCACTAGGAAGGTAGGTACCTACCTACCTGAGTCTACACACGCTAAGCTTTTAAATTCACAGAGTACTTTGTAAACGTTACGTTACAGAGATTCGCCCCGAGTAAGATCCATTGGCATTCGCCTCGAGCCCGCAAGATCCTTTGGCACTAGTCAAGTCAGCTGATGCCCGCAGCGTTCGCCCGATGTCGAAGTTTTGGCAACGCCGCGGGCTGGACCTCAAATTTTCCCTGAAATAAAAAGTATCATAAGTGTCTTTTCTAGGTAATAAGCTATCCAATTCGTTCAGGCGTTTTGGCGTGAAAGCGGAACTTGCGGAACGAACCGTGGGAACAAACATCCAAACATCCATACAAACTTTCGCATTAATTAATATATTTTGTCGAGCAAAGTATTGCAGTTGCAGCATGCAAGTCTCCATCGTCCAGTAGGTATGTACTTTACTTACAGATTACTTAGAGAATACTATAGTTTGAGTTTACAGCAATATTACAGTACTTATTATTAACTAGCAGTAGTGGTCTGGTGGTGAGTAAGAACCGCTTTAAGGCCATACCCAAATTTTCCGGGGTCCAGTGGCGCCGCCATTTGAAATAAATCATTTAAAAGGAAACGGAGATATCATTCAAAATTGTGTCTTGGTCAAGCCCTAGATAACCCTTAAAACTATTTTATGAACTACTGTTTATAATTTTAAGTGCGAACGTGAAGCTTTTCTACGCATATTAGCTAAAAGTGGCAGTTTTTCGCAAATGTGCGTAGAAAAGCTTCACGTTCTCACTTTAAACTACAAAAAGTAGTTTAAAAAATACTTTGAATGGATATCTAGAACTTGACCAAGACACAATTTTAAATGATATCTCCGTTTCCTTTTAAATGATTTATTTTAAATGGCGGCGCCACTGGACCCCGGAAAAATTGGGTATGGCCTTAATATAGTATTTAGGTAACTTTTTTACCCTCACGCCCTCACGTCTTCTCTATTTAGGCATTCTGTATTCATGCATGTAAAGTGCATGGTGCATACAACATGCATTAGTGATGGTGCATGCCATGTGCATTGCATGCATGCCGTACCTATGCAAAGAAAAACAAAAACAAACATCTGACACCAAACACCGAGATTGACATTGACATTGACAAACAATTCAATTCGAGTGGGAAAAAAAGGAACTACGATTTTACAATGTACAAAAGTGGGCTTACAGCGACAGAGGCGCCGCCATCCATGTCTTGTAAATAATGAACATGACATGACGTGAGGTGACGGTCGGTTGACGGTTGATGATTTTGATTATTTGTTTACCTTGCAATTTGTTTTCTTGCGATTGATTTTAAATTTTATCTCGTATTTCTAAAAATGAATATTGTAATAACAACGTTTAATAATCCTTTTTCATTTTATTGTTTAATTGATAGCGACAATAAAAATTTGTCATTGACAAATAATATTGAATCCAGTGTTATTACAAACAAAACTAAATCGGATCTAGAAGATGTTCAACATGGACAGGTAAATAGGTTAAATTGATTTTTAATTTTAAGTTATAATTTAGAAAAAGCTCGATAGCACAGCACTGCGCCCGTTTGGCGCGTTAGGTAGATATCTTAAGCCCCTGGGTGCCGGCTGTACCCGGTTAGGATGAATCTGTGAATAACATTTTATCTTGAACTTCAGAAAGTACTTACAGCAGCGTTTTACCGAGATACTATACCGTATAAGTTATTTAAGTATGACATAAATTACATTCACACATTGTTATTTTATTATTATCTACATACACTATGTACACTAAGAAAGTTAAAGTTTTGTTATTAAATACACAAATTAAAAGTTACAAAGTCCTGTTGTGTCTATTTCATACAGGTTTTCGTGTGCATTTATATCCTCTTACAAAATACAATTGCAAAGTCACATAAATAAAACTTTGATCAACTAATTAACAAAGGAGCTTGCCTTCAGTATTCTAATAGGTATAGTTCAGGAAGGTACTAAGTAATTTTAATAGACTATCACGTTTTTTTTCTTCCATAATTAGGCAGACAGCATTTTGAGTCTTGAGGCTGTAAGCAGTCAGCCCGGGTCACAAGACTTCAATGCCACTTAATATTATGTTTTAATTAAGAACTGGGATAAGTTTGTAATTACTACTGAGAGCTATTAATTATTGCCATTATATTTTTGTAAATAAAGCAATTTTTACACATACAAGTTCTTATTACATATGTAGGTAGTTATATAGGTACCTCTTTGTGAAAATTGTATCCAAATTGGTTTAGTTTGGTATGTACCTACCTATTATTTTTTAAATTAAGTTTGAAACTTTCTAAATTATTAAGGGAGTTAAAGTTAGCAACATACATCCCTTATTATCAAAACAAATATCAATAAAGCGCAGCTTCTGTTGTTGTTAACAATTATATTGTTTTAGTATTAATTATTTTTAACATAAGTAAATAAGTTGGATTGAAAGAGTTTTTTTATAATGCATTGCAATACCTATACTGATGTTACGGTGTGGGGACATGAATCAATCCCATAGAACTTAGGTTTGACAGATTTGTCCTGAAAAGCACATATACTCTGGTCTGGTCTATACTAATGAAGCTGGAACATTATTTTATTTAAGGGGATGCATTAATTATTCTGGGTCCAGTGCTGCCCCCATTTGAAATAAATTATTTGAAAGGAAATGAAAGATATCACTTAAAACATTGTCTTGACCAAGCCCTAGTCAACCCTTCAAACTAATTTTTAAACTACTATTTACAGTTTAAAGTGAGAATGTGTAGCTTATCTTCGCACATTTGCCAAAAGAGGCCGTTTTTCGCAAATGTAATAAAAAAGCTTAAGATAAGAAGAAGAACTTTAAATTGCAAACAGTAGTTTTTAAAATAGTTTAAAGCGTTATCCAGGGCTTGGTCAAAACAACATTTTAAAGGATATCTCCGTTACCTAAGTGATTTATTTAAATGAGGACAGCATTGGACCCAGAAAAATTCAAGTTAATGCCCTTTCTTAGTATGTTGCAGTCATGTGGAAAAATAAATGGGTAAGAGGCATAGTGTCAATGGAGTCACAGTTTTTGATTTGGCTGGTTGATTTTGGCATTTATTTGCGGCCAGACGATAAGACTGTTTATTTAGACCTGCCAACAGAGTACAAGAAGCTCCCTACCAAGGTTTTTGAGGCTAGCATTCATGGGGTGACACCTATTGATAAAGTAAGTTTTTATTATTTGTAATATTTTTATAATAAGTAGCAGAATACAGTTTGTTTGTGTCAATAGAGAGAAATATGATCAGCAGTATTCAGAAAAAGGCTGAAATGTTGATGAAGAGTTTATAGAGAATAGCAACAATTGATTTTTACGGCTATCCCTTTATACAACCAATTCTTGCGAAGTTTTATTAATACTTCTCTTGTAGATTCATCAGACCTTCTTTTCCTTATTATTATCATATGAAGATTGAAATTTTTATAGCACTAAATGGGGCAAAAATTACATGAATACCTACAAACCCAGAGCTATAGATTGTTCTCTATATATATTTAAAAAAAAACTTTTTTGCATTTCTTAAAAATGTGACCAGCCAGTATATACTAGGTTCAAATCTAACGTAAAAATGTTATCTATTTATTTTTAGCCAATAATGTGTATCAACGAATGTACCAATTGTATGAAAAGCCTTTTCGATATACTTGTTAGTTTGAAAAAATATTCCCTATAAATAAATTCTCTTGATTATGACCACCACTAATTATGTAGTTATGTTAGCTATACTAATAATATTTTGTTTAAATCTTCATCTTTCAGGTGCTAAACAGTGACTGCCAGATAATAAATGAAAGCACAAAAGAATGGACCAAAGGAGCTATTGATAAGGCACAAGAGCTTATAGCAAATGCTAAAAAACTTTATTTCATACCTATTGCTATGATGACTACAGACCACAATGATATTGTAAGTGCCATACGGGCATACATTGCAGACAATTTTTAGTTCTTGTTGATAATTTTAAACTTAGGGGATACTTGAATTTTCGGGGTCCAGTGCCCTCATTTGAAAGGAAAAGGGGATATAATTCAAAATTTTGTCTTGAGCAAGCCCTGATTACTCTCCAAACTATTTTAAAAACTACTGTTTACAGTTTAAAGTGAGAACGTAAAGCTTTTCTTCGCACATTTGCGAAAAACGGCCACTTTCGGCTAATGTGCGTAGAAAAGCTTTACGTCCTTAATTTTAACTATAAACAGAAATCCATGAAACAGTTTAAAAGGTTTATTCTAGTAGAGCAGGGTAAAGACAACATTTTAAATGCTATCTCTGTTACCTTTCAATTAATTTATTTCAAATGGGGGCAGCACTGGACCCCGAAAAATGAATATATCCCCTTAACTTGTTGTATCATGACCATTTGTGACTTCCAGGTTCTTGGTGATCTATACATTCAGAAGGATGGCAAAAAGTTTGTTAACATCATAGATGAGTTACAACTTTGGCCAGTTTTCCTGGAAAAGAATGAGGAAACATACATTCAACGTAAGTATTTTATTTTTGTATTGTTTATATAAAGTCTAACAAAATATACTGAAACTATTTCAAGGGTGAATTCAGTCCATGATACTGAACAACTTTCCCCAGGAACATGTATCAAAATATAAAAAGTAATTTTTGGCTTCCCATACAAGTTGACCGATCAGTTGATACGAGTTTGTATGGAAAGCCAAAAATTATATTTTATATTTTGACATATGTTTCTTGGGGAAAGTTGTTCACTATCACGGACTGAATTCACCCCTTAAGTAGTTTCAGTATATTTTGTTAGACCTTATATAAAGGTCTTAAGAATGGCAATGGCAGTCGATTAAGAATTTCCTACAATGTTCATATTATTTACAGACTTGCCATATCATTATACAAGTCGCAGGCGACACCGTGCAAATCAATTAAAACCCCATCTCCCTAACATAGAATTACCCACAATCTCTGTGAACGCTACAATAGAATACTACAAAAAGGTTTGTGAAAGAGCATTACCATTTGACGATGCTTCTTCTTCCACCTCGTCCGAGTGCGACACAAATGTGGAAGATGGCAGCACTGTCATTGGATATGGCGGGAACTACAAAAAGGAAAAAAAGCCATTTGAACTAACACCTACAGAGATTGAAAAGTACTGTAATATGTATGTGACGGTCCATGGCAGGGAGTACAATGTTTTAAATGTACTGTTAAATAAAACTCGAGATCTGAATATGTGCGAGAGGTACAAAGACCATGACTTGAAGTCTGTTGGGAGAGGAATTACGCGTAGGCCCTTTAAGTGAATTGGTTTTGTTGATAAAATCAACAAATTTTAATAATTTTTTGTTTATTGTTTTCTTTACGAAATCATTTTAAAAAAATAGATATAAGAACCCTTGGTCATTAGAAATAAGAAGTTATACTTACTTAGTTCTTCATCATGTAAGAGCTTAAATTTCTAAGTATTTTGTTTTTATAGTTTAAAAAAGTTATAATTTTGTTTACTTTCATTAAAGTTGTTTCTTTTTTCTTATAAATTTAATAGCATGTTGATTTTTTAATTATCAGTTGTTGTGATTTTGTGGTTATTAAACCATTATTAATATATCTAAGAAGTTTTATCAGTAGAATATAAGAAACTGTGACAATAGATATAAGAAGTCATAGTCCTAAATCCTAGGAGCTTAAATTTCTAAGTACTTCTTAAGGCGGGTCTCCTGCACCTAAAATTTCGAAACATTACACAAAAACATGCAAACAAAGGGGCGTGGCTATACACAATTGTCTATGGCATACACATGTTTCTGCTTTCCAAAGCAGATGGAAAACATGCGCTGCGCGGGGCGAGAGAGGAAGGGTTTCTTTTTTAATTATTTTATGGTTTTGGGTACGAGTCCTTTGGAGCCTATCTCCATTATCTGCAATTGGTAAAACGCAGAACACATCTCCTAGTTCTTTGTCTGGCAAAAATGATGATAACAGTAATCAGAAATAAATATTATTAGGTAGCTTAAGTGTCATTTTTGAAACGCGGAGTCACCTAAACGAATGGTTTTTCCATACAAAAAACCGTTCGTTTAGTGACTCCGCGTTTGAAAAGTAGCACCTCATGATGAAGTCAACCATAAAGAAATGTTTCATTCAAAACAGAAATTATTTGCAGGAGACAGTTTGTGTATGAAAAATAATATTTTTGTTTTGTTTTTGTTTCATGTTTTTTGTGCAATGTTTCGAAATTTTAGGTGCAGGAGACCCGCCTTTAGAAAATTTTATATGAACATTACGGGATTTACCCATTGATTTTTATAGTAATAAATGTTTATACTTAATAGTAATTGTAATCGCTCATGACTAAAATCGTATTTCTTAGGAAATTGTAAGACTGATTTTGTAATTATTTTGATAATTGACTGTAATAATGTGATATTTTGGGTAATTTAGTTACTAGCCCAAAAAAATACTGTAGATTTATATGAAAAAATTAATCAAAAGAAAATGAAGCAAAACCTTTTACTTACTAGTAAAAATAACTATTTTTTGTCCAGCTAAGTTGCTAGCATATATATTTACTATTCCTATTTGATCAGTATTAAAGAAATTTACGTACTTAAGTTTTAAGAAAGATTATTTTTTGTTTAAAAACTATGCAAGATTATTTATGATTCATTTGTTATTTCTACAAGAGCTTATTTATTAATGGTGCTGTGTTGCAGTAATAGGCAACTAGTCTTATCATAAGTACTTCAATTTAACTAAGACAATTTGTGCCAAATATAGTAATGTTATTTAATTAATGACTCTTGTTAGGTGAATACGAATATATGTACGTTATAGTCGATGACTTTGCAATATTTGTGTCGATGTACTTGGACTACTTCATATATTGATTGACATCTGATCATTAGCACAATTTTTTCTAAATTGTGCCGCCTGTTTGTTTCTCAATACTCACAGGTGCCGGAAAGAATCAATCTATACTTAACATTCCTTTGAGTAAGATATGTTGGTGCCATATTTTAATATTATGTAAGGGTAATTCAGAGCCTATACAGGCACCATATCTGTGGTTGTATTGGAACCTTATCTAATTAGACAATAAAAAACGTCTCTACTTTCTTAACTTTTTTTATTTATATACAAATAAAAATTCCCTTAGGTAATAAACCTAAATAACTTACATAATTCTTAAATTACTATTCTGTACAATTTAGTACGTCGGAATACGGGCAGTGCAGGGGAGATCCGATGCTTATGGCAAGTTTTACGAGTGCTTTGACAAAAGTTATTGAATATAATGTTTTATACAAAGAGGGGTTACTTCCAAAGTCAACTGCTTAGAAACCTTGCACAGTTAAAAAGAGGTCTTTGGGAGTCCTGCGTCCGTGGCATGGACGAACACAAGTCAAATTGTCACTGGAAAGTTTTTGAGTATTAACTAGACGCGTCACAGGCGGAGGCCGGGGTTGGTGCTCGCCACGTAGTTGAGGAGTTCCTCGGAGTCCTCGCACACGATGGGCTTCTCGTGGTAGCAGGCGACGTCGTGCCACGCGATGCCGTCGTTGTACACGTTGTTGAGGATGCTCAGGCAGGACTCCGTGGTGCCGTTGATGTCGAACTCGGCGTTGTCGGGCTGGCGCTGCTTCTTGTGCCCAGTTTGAGACCATGGGTTGTAGCCCCAGCCGTTGGGGATCTGAAATTGGACATCAAAAAATTATGTAAGGACATAGCAATAAAACATAGATTTTTCTATACTGCGAATAGGGGTGACGACAGCGTCTGAAAAGTATGATTGTAATAGTCCGACTTTTAGATTATCCAAAAAAAATGGAACCGTATTTTTCAGTTTACCGAAAAAGTAAAAATTCACAAAAATACGGAGTGTCAAAGTTCCGGAGTGGGGGCTTCCGACATCACCACTTAGTTAAAATCATGGAATTGTATGTACTTGGTTAAAATCGTACCCAGCCATGACGTCACCATGCGAAATTTACATGCCCTGTATATTTGACATTTATGGTTTCTCAGAAAAAAAATACGTGTAAAATATTTTATAATCTAACCGATAGACCAGACATACTTTTCTATTCGTCATACCTATTCAAGGGCGTCGCCAAGGGGGGGCAGGGAGGGGCAGCTGCCCCCTCCTAGAGATTCTAAAAAAGTTGCCAAAATATAATGCAACCAAAGTCCTAAGTCTTTGAGTTGATTTGCTTGGAGTTCAAGCCTTGAACAATTATTCCCGTACGTCGAAACTCGAATGAATTCACCAATTCCACTCCTAATATTCCATACACTTATTCAAATTCAAACTCCTTTTTATTCTATTTTTCTAATAACTTATATACAAGTTTTTTATTGTTTAGTCAAGAGCTTGTGCTCGTGTAGCTTTACACATTTTGGACTCTGTACTGTCACAGAATATATATGTATATAGTACTAAGATACTGTTGTTATTACAATCGCTGTAAATGTAAGGCTCGTAGTACAAGTGAAAAGCTTCATGTGCTGTCGACTTTACCTACAATTCATTCCTACTTTTCTCATTCATAGAGAATGAGAAAGGTATGAATTGTAGTAGGTAAAGTCAACTTGCCCCCCGCCCCCTGCGCCATCGGCTGGCGACGCCCTTGTACCTATTGTCTTTGTCTGGCCAAGTATGGCTCGAGTAGTACAGAAAGGGTTGTGCTTCTGCAGTGGAGACTAAAAAGACCTAATGATTAATGATGAATGATGATACAAGTTAGTAGCTTGATATAATATATTTTGAAAAAGAGTACCTAACAGTATGTTATTACTCATTTTCAAAAAAGATATTTTTTTGCCTGTTTGTAAAAAAATGTATAATATTATTATAAATTGAAAATAACTTTTGAATGCGGTAATAGGTAGATATGATTATAGATAAGTAGGTTAGCGCGAAATTGATCAAGATACCTTATTAATAGAATCCGGGGTCAGGCGATGCAAATTTGGCATCACACTTTGGCAGTTATATCACGCTTTTCATTACTTATGTAATATTATACTATAATAGTGTCAAATCAATAAGCTTTGCCCTCCTCAGTAATCAATAAATGCGCCAGCGCATAGGTGTTTTGAAATTCTATACTAAATTGGTCTGGGAGACTGAGAGTTCCTCAATTCTTTGACTGCATTTGGAAAAGTAGATTTAATTTAATTTCTCTAAAACCGATTGCCTTTTGTGTGTAGGTATATAATCTACATAACTCTTCGATACTTAGGTACCATTTGTTTAGTTTATTTAAATGGCATCCATGCTTTGCGACTCGCGGCTTACACTGCGGTTGCGGACCTCAGTAACTACGAATGAAATGTATCTCATTTAAGGAGCGAAAAGGTGAATTTATTTTCACGTTTCCCTGTACAATTCTTAATTGCGGAAAGTTCTTTAGTATCACAGATTTAAAACTTAAACAGATTTATCACTCGGCCTGCACAGATATCTAACAGTGAAAACTGGACAGGTTGCCATATACAAAACTGCTTTCCTTTTATCAGGTATTGTTTGAAGCTCTGTATTGTTAACGAGAAGAGTAGGTACGTGTTGAAAATAACAAATTTTCCCTTTTACTGTAACGTAACCACGACAAGAATTAGTTCCACTCGTAACGTAAAACCTTTAGCGTGATGGTAGGCAATACGGTTGAAAATGGAATCAAATAGTGATGGGTTGCTAGCCGCATCTTCTACTAACTAATTCTTATTTTCGTTATAATTGTATCTTCTCCCCTAGCCAGGAAATGCCTCTTGCGTAAAATGCGTCTTGCGGGCCGCACCGACGTACAATTAATGTGCACATATATGAGCAATAAAGTACTTTTTTTTAAGTTTTTACCTGGCTGGTTGGCGAAATCTTTTCGCGGTTTGCGGACCAGAACCACCCGTTGATGTTCTTGGGCTCCAGGTCCTTGCGCGACTCGCAACCCTTAAAGTCGCAGAGACGGCCCGATGTCCATATGTAAGGTACGTCATCTGGAATTGAAATTATATTTTGTAGTTTGTTCAATGGATCGAATTATCGGATTTGAGAGAAATATTACAATTAACTAAACTAGTATTTAAATGTGTATTTCAAGAATTGGACATTTGTTAAACAGTAGTCGAACGGATGAAATTACTGTTTATGTTTGAGCACTGAGTTGTAAAATATAGCTCTTAGATTAGTCAAAAAATAAGTTGCCAGGTCAGCTTTGTGACAAATCCACATGAAATTTGATCTTAATTTTTTTTAAATATTTATTCAATTCAATTCAATTCTTCATATTATTAATAATGTGCTTATTTTTAGCGGGTCGGCTGTGATCATGAATAGAAAAGTTATTTAGTAAGTATGTATATTATTAGATGTGGAAACATCAGTATCTATGGTACAGTCGGCTAATGAGATACCTTGCCCGCCCCTGTACCTATATCTTGATTTTTTCTTAAACTCAAAATAATATTAACATAAAAATTTATATTTAGAAAGACTTCATTCAAATCTTTCTGGAAATACATTTTCACGTTAATATTATTTTCAGTTTAGGAAAAAAAATTAAGATATAGGTAGAGGGCCGTTTCAGATATCTCGTTAGGCGAATGTACCTAGTAGTTTAGATGCAGTTAACCAACAAACTTTATTCTATTATTATACATAAACTTACTTTGTTGGATGAGCTTGAAGATTAGATTGTTTTCCTCCTGCGTCTCCATGGAGACGAGGTCCATGCAGTACTCGCGGCAGATGTTGCGGCCGTCCAGCCAGTCCACCTTCCGGTTGGCCAGCGCGGGCACGTGGCCGCTGTAGAAGTAGTTGTGCCCCCGGTACGAGAATTCCTTTGGTCCTGGAGAAAATTAGCATACATTAAGTAAATGTTATTGGCTATGTTTATCTATGTATATGTATTTGTTAAAAAATATAGTATCGTTGAGTTAGTATCCCATGTCATAACACAAGTCTCGAACTTACTTTGGGGCTAGCTCAATCAGTGTAATTTGTCCCTATATGTATATTATCATATTATCATTGTAATAGAAAGAGGCAAGAGGACATGACTATTATTACCATGCTTAGCGATGTGGTGGGTCAGCCTATATATAGATAATGAAAATCACACTATAATAATTATTATAAAGGTGAAAGTTTATGTGTGTATGTTTGTTACTTCTTCACGCGCAATCGGCTGGACCAATTTTTATAAAATTTGGTATAAAGGAAGGTGACATCCTGGATTAACACATAGGCTACTTTTTACGCGGGTAACACCATGGGGCGCAGCTACTAAGAAATATTGATGAGACTAGATCTAGAGAGCATCTGCGTCTGTGCATAATAATGCTAGATAATAGATATACTGAAATTAGTGTTTGAATCCTTTACTGGGTTAGGCAGCTAGTGCTTGTTTTAATAGATTGAAATCGAAAAAAAGTGAAATAATACCTTTCAGTTTTGTCAGTGTTGTTAGTTTGCAACTAATGATTTCAACAAATGCAATTTTAGACGGTAGTATCTGTATCTATTTCATCCTATTCCTAGTTTCCTATTCTACTTATACTTATTAAAAATGCGAAAGTAAGTTTGTAGGTATATTTGATACCACTTCACGCTTCAACCACAAAACCTATTTAGATGAAATTTGATATGGATTTGTTTGATACCGAGGGAAGGACATATGATAGATTTTATTCCGAAATTTCCACGTGGAGCGAAGCCTACGGGTACAGCTAGTATACTCATAATGGGGATTAGTCATTGTGTTGAGTGGCAACGAAGATGGTAAATAAAACTGCTAATTAATTAGTTAAGAAATCGAAAAACATAAATAGAGACAGGTTGCTCATCGGCAGGCTCAGGCTGAAAACACGTACATAAATTATCTTCAATTAGGCCTAGACCTCTTGACATCAATGTTAAGACCTAAAAAATACCAGTTCTATGCGCTGTCTGTCGTACTCAGCTTGAATAAATAAATAAATAATTTACAGCGCCGTGTTTTGCTAATAGGCAACTATTGACGACCCTCGTGCGGCGGGGTCGGTACCAATGAACTGATGCGACATGTGACATTGAAGGCCGACCAAAAATGATGGCCGATGCAGAAAAGATAATGCACAAGATAGAGTTCGCAACGTGCAGTTTAACGCGCACTCTTTGGAGTATAGAACTGGGTGGGACACCTGGCTAGAAGAAACGATGGAAGTTGAAGCACGCTGTCACCGAGTGGTATATATACCTCCACAGATATGAGAAACGTAGTATAGGACGTCCGGCTTGGTGGGTCGACGATATCAAGCAAGTCGCTGGGACCAACTGGATCGCGATGGCCTAGGACAGAACAGGATGGCGCAAAAAAGGAGGCTTATACTCAGCAGTGATTTTATGATAGATGATGATAGATGATAGATACTGACGAAGTTGAAAGTATTCCCGTTAAATCTTCTGGCAAGACCATTGACAAACGTGGCCGGCTTACAGCCGGAAAGGGAAACCGCGCATTGCTCTTTTGGTAGGACTAACTTGGTAGGTTTACAGGTATAATTTCTGTTTTTTATAAATTAGGTACGCACAATTGTATACTAGCTGATCAAGACTCCTTTTGCGTGAATTCTTCAGAAACACAAAAACTGTTGTTAGTTTGAGTTTAAATAGCACACCGTGTCAGCTACCTAAATGGGTTTGAATGATTGATTAAGTTGCCGGGATTCGCAAAATAAAATCATGAATAAACGAAAGAACTTGGATCACAAATAGACCCTGCTCTAACTAACGCAGAATACTTCTCATCCCGGTATAAAGTCCCCTTCACCAGTCATAAAAAGCTAGCTTTAGAATTAAAATATTTATATTTTACTAGGCATTTTTTTATCAAACACTTTCAGCAGTTTACGGTGATGGTCCGCTGTTTAGTCACGAGGTAACAACTGGGCCAAGGTCTGCCTACCGGATGCACTTTTTGTATAAGATAAATTACTAAGTCTCTACAACAGTAACTATTTTGTTAAGCATTATCAAATAGATAGACAATCAGAAAAAAAAAACAACGTGATGCGACGTATGCGCATGCCTTACAAAATATTACCATTCAATGGGCAATAATAACGTGTGTCGTCATCAGATATTTAAATATCACTCTTTGGCTAAGAATCTTCAAATAAAATATTCATCAGGCAAAGAACGTAGAGAAAGGATTTATTAACTACTACGTTAGTTACAGTAATACCAACATTTAATTAACAGCTACGAACAGGTGTCGATGATAAAGTTTAATAAGCAATTACAAATTAATACATAAAAGGGCAATAACAACCCAAAATAATTGACGAAAACAATAGGATCGACGCTTGCGCAACCAATTGAAGGTTCTTAGGTACAAGAGGCTTTGATGCAGAGCTTTTTGTACGCAACCATAAGGCGAATAATCACAGACAATTGCACGAATATTAGTAATGAGCCGTCGTGAGACAATCTTCACATTGATCACGCTGGTGTGCGCTGGGGAGCGAGTTGCGTCGTGTTTTTGATAGCGAAGAAGTCATCAGTTTTCACAACTAAAAAGACTTCAACACCATTATACACAACTCATTTTTAATAATATTTTTACGGGACTACCTGACCAAGTATGCCCTTTCAAACAAAATTGGACCAATTCGAAAAAAATAATTTTTCAATTTAGTCCAGGCTTCTTCGAGTAGGTAATCAGGGAACATATTATATAATATTAATATTACATGCAGTATATACTTAAATAAAAAAATATACATCCGAATTGAAAACCTCCTCTTTTTCGGCAGTCGGTTGAAAACAGCCGAATCATAATGTAGACTCCGTAAAAACAATCCGGTGATATTTTTTTCAGCGTGTTATGTTATGCAAACAACTTTTCAATCGAATCTAATCAAACAGACTCGCAGCAGCTTTCCAGAAGCTTGGTCATTATTTTCCGGGGTAAGAGTAGATGCTTTCAATTTGTGTGTCTTTGCCAAATAGGTTTTTTTTAGACAAATTTCCTGAGAACTGACGTTTGGCCCTGCCGTATTATCATTGCATTGTACAAGTTCAATTGAGCACGGCGCTGAGAGAGCAAAGATTATTTGTTCAATTGAACTCGCACAATGTGAACGTTGTATGGATGTGTTAGTTCGCACGGCGGACAATTATTGCGGAGACCTTGCGCGGTGACAGACAGACGGATGTGCGATTGTTTGCAGACGATCAACCGCGAACAGACGGCACACAATATGCCGAATATTAATGAGGATAAATTAGCGACCTACTTAGGTATAGGTAGAATCGAATGGGGTGCGCAAAGTTCTAGCAAGTACAGTTAATTCTGGCCGCTGATATTCTGGACTTATAACCTTCGAATTACGACATAACTTTTGGCGCCACAAAATGGTAAGTAAGCATTGGTCTCTCTTATCTTAGTACCAATTACATTCTTAGTTGCGCTCAATATTCTGTCCATGATACTAAAAACTTTCCATAAAAACAATTAAAGAAAAACTAATACAAATCAGCGCTCGGCCAAACGATTTTTTATGGGACTACGATATTTTTTATCGTTTTTAATAACTTTTTTATAGAAAGTTGTTCAGTATCATAGATAAATTTGCTTCAAAAGTTTAGCTGGTGAGCAAAAAGCCACTCTGTATACCCTGTAGGTAAGTGTCTAACGACACCTCTAATGCTTAAACCCATCGAGCCATTCAGGCTGCAGAGAGTGCAAAAGAAATATACATACACTTGAAAATCATAACCCACCTTCTGGTGCAATCGCGGTAAAATACAATATCAACGTTGTCCTTACATCTTTAAAATGTCAAATATAAAAATAATAATAGCTAAAAACGTAATGGTTTCGCTTTATCACAATCAACTTTACTTAAATTGGGTTTTGTCCCCATTTTATTTTCAGCATTGACCAGACCGAATCATTGATAGCGCAAATCAAGGCAAGCCTATATAACGTCTAACTAAACATAGGTAGGTACATACTGAAATAATATATACTGAAAACTTTTCCCTAGAAACGTGCCTCTATATCGAAAAATCTATACATATAATAAAAGAGTAAAAAAAGTGTGTCTGAACATTAAATATATTTCCAAAAAAAATATTGGGGGCGATGGAGACGTAGTAAAAGAGTAAGAATTTAAAAAAAAATGTTTGTCTGTTTGTCTGTTTGTCTGTTTGTCTGTTTGTCTGTATGTCTGTTTGTCTGTTTGTACACGCTAATCTCTGGAAATACTGGACGGATTCGAATGAAACTTTTTTTGTTATATAGCTATTAAGCCTGGGCAACATATAGGGTATAAATGATTTTGGAAAATGGGACGCCTGATGCAGAACCATAATGGTCCAGCTAAACTATAAGAGATATAAAAATGCCGCCTTAGTAAAAGTTGTTCAGCCTGATGAGCATTTTCTAGAGACATTAAGTCCACGCGAACGAAGTCGCGGGCTTCGGCTAGTAAACAATATTTTTCCTTTCATTCCTTACAAATTTGGATCAGCTGATCGGGCAACTTGTACGGAAGGACAAAAAATATTTTTAAATTTAAATTTTTTATTGTTTCAATATATTGTTCTAGACCCTGTAAAAGGATTTGCATACAACATACAAATAACATTTTTCACATTAGACTGAACATATAGCATTCTCAATATGCAAACAAAACATTACAAAAGAAAAAGAAGATGAGCTATCGATAAAATGTCGAAAGGAACATTTGTATGGACGAAGGTTGCGTTCGGTTGCAAAACTCAGGTCTTATAATTTTATTGTCTGATTAATGTGATACGAGTCTGCGAGAGTTCGTCCGCAAGTAGCTTGTTGATTGAGAAATCGTATTTATGATTCACTTTGTAAACAACTGTTTTATTCAGATTTTTTATATTGCAATTTTGCACTATCACTTTATCCCTTCTGGGCAAACCTAGGGCCGCAAGACGTGTGATAGTTGGCGAAAAATAATAGATTCTTATGATATCACATTATTGTATTATATAATATTGTATTGTAAGACGAGTTAACATCGTCTTGTCTTATCTCTTAAAAAACAAATAAATATAATATTAAGATTCTTTGCGATATTAATGTACATTTCTCAGAAACAAGTTGTAATAAAGCAATTAAGTTGCGACAGTGACGGTAAACCACGCCGATGGTATTTCATTCAAAGTTGAACTTCAATGATGAAAGCTTAATCGTCGCTATTGATATTAAACGACCTTTAGCTGTCGAAACAGCCCTACACTATACAGGCCAATTAATGACTGAATAGTTATCATACATCATATCTAATAACATTATCATCATCATCTACAATGGAGCAAAATGTCATCGTTTGATTTTATTTCCACAGATTGAATGAACTACAAAAAAGCTTTGCTCATCATTCACCGTTCAAAGAAATCTCATTAAGTATACTTATTACATGTAGATGATGACGTCTTTCCTAAATAAATAATGACTTAATTGTTTAATTCAGCAGTTGAGTTTTTAAGTTAAGAAAAAACTAATAGAGTGTAATCAAGACCAGGATGCCACTATACCAGTGATCTCACAGAAGTAAATTATTCCTAAATGACATAACTATAAAATAATTAAATAATAATGATTTCCGTCAAAAAAGTTGTCTAGCTCTACTCTCACATTTTATTTTTATGGCCCCCTGGCATCAATATTCAAGACCGGTTTATTGCGGGAAACATAAAATGTCTTTAAGGTATAAATTTGATTTAAAAATTGATTTATTTTTTAATTAATTATTATCTCCACATTTACTTGTGTACATAATTTGCTACTTGAACTTTATTACAAATATTGGTATAATGTGTGAGTGTTAGGTATGTAAAATATTATAATATACACTAACACTAATTGATTTTTTTATCGAAAATTTAAAAACGAAATATTTAATAAACTTTGTTCTCAGAATGAACCACCTCCGGTATTACAACATTTTCTACATTCAATGCATGAACTAAACAAATACATACGCACAAAACTACACACTTTTTCTTCACTTTGTTTTACAAAGTAACTAAGTACGCAAATACAAAGAAGAAATTACGAATGTTAGTATTTACGTTAGCTTCCTATTTTCCCTTAGAAGAGGCTGTTGCGGCAAACGAAACGATAGAGCACGGTAAACCACAGACGATTAGGAAAACAGACGATTGGTTATTTTATTATAGAAAACAACAATATAACTATAAGGAAAACGCAGTGGGTATCAGTTTAATAATCAATTCGACGTTTGCAGGGCATTATTTTCTCGTCAGTAATTATTCTGATACGTGGCCTTATGTATAGGTATGCCAAGAAAAAATAATTTTTGATCAAGAAAAATTAAAACTAACGTGCGACACTAACATAATTAATATTCGAAACTTCGAAACGTGTCATCGAAGTCACATTCAAACAGTCAAAACATCCTATCATTCGAGCGTATTTTCCCGGTTGCATCCTCAGCAGTAATGCTTCAAAGCCCAGGGTCCGCTACCTAACCAGGGAGATTTGACGAGGTTGCTGGTTTTTTTACACAGAGCAACTGCGGTCTGTTCTTCGCAACCCTAAGGGTTCCAATCCTTGGGTAGTTTAATAAGCAAAGGCTAGATGGCGTTCGAGACCCACAGTTTATACGTGTCTTCCGAAACACGAAATCATCTTTATTTTCGGATAATTAGGTGATTCAAGCCTGTAATATCCTAACAAGACTGGAAACAACTTTTCACAAGGTATGCTTCCCAGTGGGATTCGAACCCATAACACGGCGAATACATCCGGAAAACAAGGCGAATGCCTAGACCACTAGACCACGGAGGCAGTCAATGGGTCATATAGTTTCGCCATGTCTATCTGTCTGTCTGTCTATCCGCGGTTTAATCAGAGACTATAAGTACTTGAAAGCTGTTATTTGGCACGAGTGTGCATATTAACATACCGAAAAATGGTAACATAAAATCTTGGAAAACCATTTTTATGGTATCTCCCGCACAACATGTAAAGTGGGATAATATTTTTTTTCTCGACTATCCCGTTGTGTCAGATGTTGTTGAATAGCTCTGTCAAAAATAATGTTAGTTTGTGAACACTTTAGAGTCAAATATCCCCCCCTCTTCCCTCTATCTGCTAAACAGTTGTATATGGTCACATGAAAAAACGAAGTTTAAAGAAAAACTATCAGAGCTAAGTAGGGTTTACAAATTAAAAAGTTATAGGCGCGATATATATACTTATAAAATGTACTCGTAAAAGAAAAATATGATACAAATTCAACAGAAATTTAGATTTTTAGACGTTTTTAGTCATAATCGGCATTTGTAACTACGGAACCCTACACTGCGCTTGGCCCGAAACGCACTTAGCGGGTTATTATAAATGAATTTATCTATCTAAATCGATGTTTTTTATTTAATATTGGATACTTCGATCACTGTTTGTAATTTACTATTAATTTTACTTTATTCACTTTACGCAAAACAATAGGTACTCGGTACAACATGGCATTCATATAATAATATGTTTTAAGCTAGCTGTGCCCGTGGGCTTCGCTCCCCGTGAGAATTTTGGGATAAAAACTATCCATACAATATTTCATCCAAATCGGTTAAGTAGTTTAAGGTAGTTTAAGTTAACTGCCTCCGTAGTGTAGTGGTTAGAGCGTTTGGCTCATACCCGGAGGTCGCGGGTTCGATTCCCAGCGGGGGCAACGACTTTGTGTTGTTGTCCTAGTTTGGTTAGGACATTATAGGCTGATCACCTGATGTCTAATAAGTAAGATGATCCGTGCTTCGGAGGGCACGTTAAGCCGTCGGTCCCGGTCACTGTCTTTGACATTGGTCGTTACCTAAAACCATGTCAGAGGCCTTTAAGGCGGTTTAAAAACCCTGACACTAGTGTTAGTCACTAACACACACGATAAGAAGAAGAAGTTTAAGCGTGAAGAGGTAACAAACAAACAAATATACAAACTCACTTTCGCATTTATAATATTAGTAGGATTCTATCTAAAAACAAACTGCGTACGTATTTTTTAATGTAAATATTCTGTAAATGTCTTCTTGCGATAACGTCTAAGTAAAGAACTTATATATATTCTTTAGGCTATAATAAGGCATCGATCCTTTTTTCTTTTAATTACTCAACAAGACAACTACGATACCTATTTGCTACTAAAACTTGTATTTTCCGCGCGCTCGTAGCAATGCTACGAGTGCTACGATGCTACGAAGCGGGAGGTGAGAAGCGTAGCGTAGCGCGGGGGGAGCGTCCTCGAGCCCGTCCGTGACCTTGCGGGTCAACGACCTCCACGAGCTTTTACTTTTATCTCTCATTGATGGGATGAATGTCGGTTCGGTTATTATGGCTCTAGTTCGAAGTTATGACCCGAAGTTATGTAACATGTAACAGGTTGACCATTTTATTACCCGGTAAACTATGCTCTTGGTAGTATTACAATTATTACGAATAGAGAACGAGAAATTGTAAAATATGCAAAATGAAACATCTCAGAGCCTGTTCCCAAATTTAATGGTGAAGGTCAAGTGGGTAATTAAAATAGACTGGCTGTTGCTATTATTTCGCTTAGTAACCAAAAGTAGCGGCATTTATCTCAAGTACATATCTAAGTAGTGTATGTACTGTAAATGTAATTATCAGTGTACTTTATACAATTTGGCATCGATCCTTTTAAATAAAATAACTGAAATAATTGCAAATATGACACGGTTTTCCAATATGGACAAAACATTTAACTTAATCTGGACTAAATGGTTCAAACTAATTACATATTCAAATATAGAATTGATTGGCTGCCTATCATTTATTAACTGTGATAGTTTACCTAAATTAAATCCGGTATGCATTATATGTACAAGTAAGATAAATAGGATATGTATAGAAATGTTTTAGAAGCCGGTATGGAATGTGTGCCTTTCCGTGCTTTTGCAGTCTAAAATATTTGACAACTTATTAAATGAAATTCCTACACAAACTTTTATGATTAACCTATTTGCCACTTAAAAGAGATGATTGTCATATACCACTTTCGATTTTACGACGTTTTGTAGAAAAAGTTGATAACTGACAAGAACTGAATTTACCCCAAATGTTTTCAGTTGATTACGTTTTAAAGCATAGAATTGTATGTACTGCCTACTTTCGTGCGTTGAAGTCATTTTCTGCTGATTTATTTATCTGTCGTGTATGTTTAAAAGCTACCTAAGGGCGTAGAGTTTATGACAGAGATAAACCGAACACGTCGCGTAATCCCGCTTAATACAGCGCACGCCCTAAAAACATAGTACGTATCTAGTGATAAAAGTCAGGATCAAAGGCTAAACGATACTTCTGAAGGACGAGATCGAAATATTGCTAGGGGCTTAAAACTAGCACTTACTGTTAGCGCACTTTTGTGGCACTGGGAGGGAGAGGAAGCGACCAGGCTTCTGCGCAAGCGCCAGCGACGCCAGCGCGGCAGCACACGCCACCACTAACCACGACTGCATCTGTAACAAACGTACATATATTGTTAACCACTTCAAAAAACTTTTATTGGACCTGTTGGCACGATGTGTACATTTTCATAATAGGGATGGGAATTTGATTGCGTAAAAATATATTATTTTTTTAGTCCGTCAACTAGGTAATCCAAAAATAAAGTACCCATATTTTTCCGTTTAGCTAAGTAGTCAAATTCACCAAAATACAGCGCTGCGAAGTTTTGGAGCGGGGGTGATTTACGTCACCTTTGGTTAAAAGTCGTAGCCAATCGTGACGTCACGTGCAATTTAAATGCGCTGTATTTTAGTCATTATATGCTAAATATAGAAAAGAATAAATACGTATACCATACTTTTTAAAAATGAGTCAAAAAAATTTTTTTTCCACATCCCTCTAGGTCTATGGCACTGGGTGCGGCTATCCTCTCTATTAATTTATAAACAACTACTTCCACTAAAAATATTTTCCGTAAATTATGAAACGGATTGCAGCGTTGAACATGAAGTCGTTAAAAGACAAAAGATATAATAATGGGAATTAATCGGCAATATGTCAGTAAACTTGCGAGCGTTCTTTTTTTATAATTTGAAGATATTTTATACAACCTACTTTAAGTCCTACAGTGTAAATAAAACTCTATCCTCAAACTGTATCTATCAGACCTATTCGTTTCCTTCCTACTACAAAAATTACTTCAAATTTGAAATCCATACTTCCTTATCTAAAAGTGAAAACTGTATCAATATTCGTTAACACAAAACAATAGGCCTATTGTTTATGTAACTAAAGGTGTTTTACTTTTATTTTCACGTACAAATCCAAAACAATGACATGAAATTAACATATTGTTTGACGCGTGTCTTAAAACTGAAGCTTACCATTACATAACAGAATACTTCAGCTACAAAGCAAAGTAAAACAGACATTAACCAAATTATACAAATGTCGTGTAAACTGTGCTCTGAGGTTCGTCTTTCGCAATAGAGCCTAGAAATAGAAACTATACCATGTAAACAATAGATTAATTAGCCCAGTTACATAATTGCTTTTTTGACGTCCATTACTCATTAGTTAGTCCCATTCAAGAGGCGGTCTCATTCAAACAGCGTGTAACTCTTTGGGCGCTTTATATAGTCGTAGATAACATGATAACCAGACTAATTAGTTGAAAGTTGTTATTGGCGCGGCGGTAATGGCAGTACATAAAATAAACTTGAGAAAAAAGTAAAAAATTAAACCTATAATATGGGCCAAGACTGACAAGTAATATCTCTAAATTAATAAGAAAACCGTGTGGTTTCCGGCATTAGAAAAGGACCACTCCAAGTCTTCCCGGGGATGTCTTAAAAGGTGACTTAGGACTTACATATATATGTACAAGCTAAACAAAGCCTATAAATATTATGGACCTCTCCAAAACGTCTGGCCAGCGTGGAGAGTGTAAGCCAAATCCTCTGGCTGTTGTGGCCAAATATGGCTCTAGTAGCACAGACAGGGTCGTGATCCTGCAGTGGAGTTTATAAAGATCTGATGATAAGAAAACGAAAGTACCTACCGTACGTACTTTTAACAAATAGGCAAGTTATATCCCTAGATTGATAAGAAAACGAATGATTCAGGTGGTGTATTTATAGTATGGAGCCTATGATGCTAAAGTATGTTTAATTAAGAATATTAACGGATGGTATTTCTGCTTTTGCTTCAAAAACTTCGTATATATAAAGAACGTATACTGTTTGCGTCGATGAGCGATCTACGGATTGGACTTACGAATTGCTACCAAAGTTTATTAAATGCCAACGTGGGGTTAATAGACATTTAATAGGCAAACGGAATCCAGCCAATGATGAACGGACGCAATCAGCTCACGATTGACTTTTAGTACCTCCGGCGTTCATGCGCGGCTGTCGCAACCCCAAGCTCATAATTAAAACTTCCATACGTTTCATAAGCACTTCAAGTTCTGTGCCCAACTCTTTCACGACTCTCACTGCGACAAAATTACATAATTTTAAAAGTTTACAATATGCAACGCGAATCGAAATTCTGTCATCCACGACCGAGGCTGACTGACTGGGGCACTGGACCGCGCGTTGCATATTGAGTAATGCATATTTCCTTTTTGGATAGCAAGGTGTTACCACAAGCTGACATGTCTCAGCTCACGATTCATTCATCTGTTTTCCATGTAAGTTTCCTCAGCGTGTCATGACAACTCGAGGGACGCGTTGTGAGATAACGTGCAAATATTTACGCCGCATGATGTCACAGACTACAAGTAGCAATACAGCTGTCCGATTGTTTTTAAATGGTCAATGTGGTAAGTTAGGTCTGTGGTACATTGGTCAACTGTTATGTAAGTAAGTGTGTCGCGGACCTCTTCACGCACCGGCAGGCTATGCCTCAGGCATTCTGTATCAGTTATCGAAACCAGACTTCGACCTAATAATAACTGGTAATCTGTGCCATGACATCACACTACAGTATTGACATTTCTTTGCATATTATTGTAGTGAATAAAAATAACCACTGCCAATGTTTACCGACTTTTTGCAGCATAGCTAATGAGTTTAGTATCTATGCTAAGTAATAATTATGACTTAACTGTGTGGTGTTTAAGCAAATATTGAATGCGTGCTAATAAAAAAGTTGCGGTAAGGATATTAGGATTCGTAAGCGTGTTGAGATAAAAACTGCTGTGAATAATGTCATGATGCTTAAAGATGCGGAAGCGGCGGGTCGGGCTCCTCACGCCTAGACATCGGTAGGTACTCTTAGCCTTGACATGCATGTAGTACTTTACAAGTGGGTGACCGTAAGCGGATAATTGCGATCCCACCTCATCAATAAAGCATAGACGCGTCATCACGACCACTTTATGGCAAGATGCAACATCGTGCCCGCTCAGGGTTGCTTGTAATTGACTTCCTCGCCCAAATATGGTAATTGCATGGAATTGTTTTATAGGTACTTCACAATACCGTAAAAATAGACACTTCAGATTGTTTCGATAGAAAGCAATGTTCAGATAATCGCTTCTGTTGAAACACCTCGTACATGGATTACCTCTTAGCTATATACCACCAGAGCTATGTCAATATGTACGCAATAACTATATGCATTTTACTATATTTACCATCGTAAAGATTGTATATATAAAGTGTGGTTACCAACCACACTTTATATGGATTTGACAAGATTGTATCTTGATTGATGTACAATGTTTAATTGATTAGTAATTTCTTAACAGTTATTAATTTCATTGTTGTTGTAAGGCGTAACTTTGTTTATAAAAACAACAATGCGTATATTTTTTCTTGAAGATAGCAATTCCAATAACATTATCGTGTATCTTAATGTGGGTGATATAAACCGTTTATGCGAATATTTTGGCCTCAGCAAATTAAATTACAATCATGGCTTTAACAATAGTATATGGATACAAGTGATCGCAGATCTGTGTGTCTCAATCGCGAATTTAGTGCGAGGTTCCCAGGCACAATGTGTGTGTTGCAATTGCAACCGCGAGGTCGGGCGGCGTCCGTCGCCTTCGGTCACGATCCTGCAGCTTCGTGCATCGTTCACTGACTCTGGACTCAGACAGACATCAATTCAGACTCTCGTTTCATGTAGACATTATCATCATGCCAGCTCTTCTTCCGTCTAATGCCTCTGTTCGCCCACGCTACCCATTTCGGTCCTGTGCTGCTCTTATTCAGGTGCGTCCTATGACTTTGATCATGACGTGTTTCAATTAGTCAGTCTGATACGTCAGTTATAATCAGCCTGTGTTTCGGCGCTTGCCAAACATAGTTCAGCTGTATTCTCAACCAACAGTATGAGGTAATTATCAAACTTCTGCTTTGTTTCTTGTACGAAAAGAGCTTCATACAATAACTACTATCTTTATCAATAACAACGTAGACAGAAAAAACGGAAGATCCAAATACCACTTCAGCTTGTAAATGGGAATCAAAATAGTGATGGGTTGCTTGCCGCATAACCTATAGGCACGACAAAAATTTCTGCCCATTCCCTAGATCGGCTTTTGCAAACTACACTGAAAGAGAAGCAGCTGGCACATTCTATGTTTTGTCTTTGACCAGCATCGAAGGAATACAATGACATAAAATATGGATGTAGATAAACCATAGATGTAAATCAAAAGCCTGATCGCTTCTGTGAGATAAACTGCATAACCATATGTGAAAGTTTTAAGTGTGCCTATTGTAATGCTGCTTAGGATTCCAGTTGTTATTTGGAGAAACTCTTATTATGACAATGAATGTGACATATGCAGGAGACTCGCATACACATGTCGAAATTATTGTAATTTTCTTTGTGAAGTCTAATCATAGTACTGCATACTGCTTTGAATAACAATAAAAAGGAAAGAGCCAAAATATCTCTGATTTAACTATATAAAATAAAAATATTTTGATAAATATTTATATCGTCTTTATAGCAATATCATAGTAACTTATTATTACAGAATTTAAGTACTTATAAAACATAACCAAAAAACATTAAAGTTACGAGCAGAATTTATACTATAAAAATTACTGTATAACCACGACTTGAACTTGAGATCGATAACTGCACTAAAAATTTAGGTAAACATTTGTCAAACCTTCATAGCTTTTCCGTTCTCCACGAGAGTAAATGATACTAATTTGTGCTTCCCGATTGACCTCCAAGGCGCAAGTTCAATGCTAAGATATTATAAAACTTTGTGATCGTCAGGCGGTCGTGACATAAGGAACCTCTTCGTTTGCTAATACCTTCGACCTCGCCGACGAATTGGACGATCCAGTGAGGCCTTGTCACCGCCTGATCTTGGCGTTGTGACGCAGACACGTCATATGCATAGGTATGCATCGATCTCAATAAATTACGAGATTATTGGCCATTTGTATGGACCATTCAAATGTATAGGGCTATAAATTAAAACGAACTGATGTTCCGAGCTTCAATTTCCTCTATTTATCAACAAAATCGATTATTATATTCTCTAATCGTGTTTTATGACGCCTATTAATAAAGGCAAATTTTAAAGTAGATACATATTATTTGCAAAATATTCACTGTATTTATACTTTAAAGAATAAATAAATGTAGGTATAGGGACAATCACACTGATTGAGCTAGCCTCAACGTAAGTTACGCGGAATATTAACTCAACAAAACTATATTTATCATAAAAATATGTTAATATAAACAAAGTTTATTTATGTGTAACGGAAAGCAAAAGAAAAATAGCCGTATACAAAGGTATGGGGCTATATTTATTTTTACATTAAGTTACACATAAATAAACTTATGTTTATACAGGTATTTAAAAATAGAGTCAATGGATTGTAATTGGAATTCTCTTACAGAAAGTACTAGTTCGACCACAAGTAATATAATTAAGTATGACCTATGGCCCACCTCAAATAAACCCACAATAAAAGTTTCTACAAAATAAAAATTCACCCAAAAGCACTGGCACCTCGCAAGCCACGTTATAGAATTTCGTGGCAAAAACGTTTATTTCTAGGTTTACGACTTACCATATATCATTTCACGCATTGATTAAACTTTGCCAATATAAAAATGTTTCGTAACGTATTTAAACACAGCAAGTGATTTATGTAAGTGCAAACATTACTGAGACAACGCGACCCATCGGTGGGGAAAGCTCTTGATTGATCGAGCTTGCGAGCATTGCTGATTACTGTAACCTGTTTACACACAAAGCCTATATGAGCATGTTGTATTGTTTCATTGCACGTAGTGTTTTAGTTAACATCGCAATTAAATTACTAATTAGTATTGTAAAGTTTATAAATATACAGCTGTCAAGAATAAAAAAATTGAATATAGCAAACGATTAAAGATGTACATTTCAAAATCTTAATTTTTTTATACTCATGAACTTGTACAGTAAAATATAAAAAATAGTATATAGTACTATTCGTTACGTCTGTCATATTATTATTTTTTTGGAAATATTCATATTTTTCGCACTTACAATTCTTAATCATAAAGATACATAACATTATAATATCTATAAATTTGCACATCTAAATGTTAAAACTAAATGTAAATTTTAGGAAAGTATCAAAATTAGTGAACATCATTTTTGGACAAATCGCACACAGACAAGGGAACTATATATTTCAAGATTTGAGTTTTATTTTTATCATTGAAATACCCGCCTGATATTTAAATGAACTAGTTTTTTGTCCGTTCCAAATAAGATCACATTTTAATAATCGTCATTAAGAATTACATAATCCTGTTTCAATTGCATAAAATGCCAATAAATTGATGCAACGTATGACATATTTTTAAAGTTGCTACGAAAAATTGCATAGTAGGAAAAGACTTCAACGCGCTCTGCTAATAAACGCAATGTTTTAACATCTCCCAACCCAAGTGATTTATTAGTTAAGGCGCAAAAGTCTTCCCTTATTTTGCCTCGTGTTCTCGTATATTTTTTATTAAACCACTTTCGTGCCTGTCTGCACAAACTTATCTTTACTAAAGCTTGCATTAAACGGCATTGATGTAAGTACATACAAATTGAGAGAGAGCACTTTTCTAAATTATGTCTGTATTATCGTTTGTAAATAGAAACTGAAAAATCTGACACCAGAGTTGGCCAACACACACGAAAAACAAAACAATAGTAACTTCCTGTATACAGCAAAATTATATTTATAAAGTAAATATTACTTCATAATAACCATATTAAATATCGATGCAAATTTTATCTCTGATATTATAAACCGTGGCCAAGTTAGAGGTATAAAAAATATTATTATGTGATGAGCCAGTTAAACAAGCCTAATCGAAGCTCTCTACATCCGGCTTACAATTCCAGTTTCATGAATAACTTTGAGCCTTCGTTGCGGAGGTTGAACCCGGAAAGGTGTTAGCTCTTTAACATAATCTTTATCAACATGACACAATTACATTGTTCCAGTGAGCGACTCTTCGCGATCAATTCCGGCTTCTGATATCATTGACCAACGTATTTTTACCAAACTTGTTCGAGATGTAAATTAAATACTCGGAACAAGGTACACGTGAAGAGACGTGAAGATAGACAAAACAATCGAAAAACATTTGAATTTGGCGCTGACTATAATAAAAAAAATAATCAAGTGCGGGTCGGGCCTCGCGCAGTGTAGGGTTCCGTAGTTGCAAATGCCAATTTTGAAAAATGTAGTTCACAAGCTTAAAATATTTTTGAAAGACTTATGAAACACGATGGAAACAAGAAAATAATATTAACTTCCACTTGGGAGCTACCTAAAAAATCTATAAATTCAAAACTTCTTGGATACTACAAATATTTAAACTAAGTATAGTCCATTAAAATTTAGACCTCTTTAGTCGGAAAAAAATATTCGAAACTACATGTAAACTGTATTATAAGTGCAAATATATACGTCACAAAGATAATATAACCAGTTCGTTTTTGTACATTAGGCCGTATTTATGTATATCTATCAATATCCTAGTGCTTTATCTACTCCTCAAAAGTAAAAAACCCGGAACTTATCTACTAACAACCTGCAGATTCTGCAGCCTTCGTCGTGATAAGAAAGAAACCGCCTGATTTATGTTTTATTTATCTTTTTACACGTATATTATGTATGTAGAGATTTTTCTGTTTTTAATTATATAAACACTATAACAACAACAAATATTATTTTAATCTAAGAAAATTAAACCAAATAGAAACGCGAAAACGAAACCTAAAATTTATTTTTATACTTAAAAAGTATTTTTGTTTCCTTGATCTGCAGTAATATACAAGGGGGAAAAACATACCTGTAATAAATCAAACCACAGACTATACTAGATCACTATAGTATACATACATAATATCACGCCTGTTTCCCGCAGGGGTAGGCAGAGACTATAGACCTCCACTTGCTACGATCCTGACAAACCTCTTTTAATCACTATAGTATAATGAAATAAAAATAACAGTCAAGAAACAAGAAAAAAATCCATACAAAAGGGTCCAGCTGTCCCGGGAATTTATATAGGAATGTCGTTTTTTTTGGTACTTTGACTGTTATTTTATTTTAATTACATTATAGTGATCTAGTATAGCCCATGGTTCGATGTATTTCTGGTATGTCTCTTCCACTTTAACCAAACGAAAATTTTTATTTCACGCTGAAAATTGTCCGCATCTTCTCATCTGCGACTGTTCAGAGACAAGAATGTC
Organism: Acrobasis consociella; assembly: GCA_963555685.1. NCBI lineage: Eukaryota > Metazoa > Arthropoda > Insecta > Lepidoptera > Pyralidae > Acrobasis > Acrobasis consociella. The sequence continues at coordinate 7,765,506 of OY743106.1, forward strand.
GTTTCGCTTGTAAAACATCTGCTGTAGCCTTGAACCGTTGCGCAACTCTGTGGCATTTGTCCCAGCCTCCCAGCATAGACATCAAGTGTCTATTCCGTGGCGTCCGTCCTTTCGAAATTACCGGCAGCCGATTTGCGGCTACGAATAATAACAGATAAGCCATCGAGAATTCGGCGCGATAATATCTTGTCGAACTAATTCGGCGAACGTTACGCAAGCGTCCTTCGTGTCTCGTGCGAAGTGACTGCGCGTAATTGCATTGTGACTTTGTATGCTTTAAGTGCTTAGGCTTGATGAAGCGGTGGTGCGGTCAAAGTCAGAAACCGCGAGACATAACGGAGAGGTTTCAACTTTAAACTCTTATGAACCAACTCGAACCTTTTAGTTTATCTTGTTGTCTTTTCTTGTTCTGAATCAGACTACAGTTTGTCATTTCTTTTCGAAAACGAATGAAGAAAATGTACAATATTTTTTATCATCGTATGTAACGGAAAATCTTTCTACAAGTGCACACTCATAGAACAATATCTTCGATTCAACCATAGTACATCAAGTTTTTGATTCTGCATGATGATAACAATTATTAGAATGAGAAACACGACGAAAAAGAATCCTATGAACCTTCTCATTTTTTTTTATTTTTTATATTGTTTCGAGCATTGCAATGCTGTATAGATTATTAAAGCCTTATGAAGCACGGGATCCCTATAAATATGACTTGTAGCTCTTGGGCACCCACGCATGTCATATGTAATAAGGTATTTGTCCCCTATTTGCAGCTTTAGCTCCCTATACCTAATTACGATTTGTAGTTCTCATGACACATTATCTAAGACTCATATTGTCTTGAATTGAGACGCTAATTCTGATTTTAAGACCGTGTGAGCTTAGGCTAAAAGTCCCCGTACACCGTCACGTCTCGTCATTTGCTAAACTTGCAAAACACTTGTTAAATTACTGCCTGATTATTTATTTACATTGGCCTATCTCGGTTTCCTAATTTGGGGTCAGCTGACATACTGGCAGGTCAATTTGTTCAGTTAAATAATATAAGCAAATGTGTTGTTTAACGCATGTATAGTTAAATGTGGTTGTGCAACAAATAACATATAGCTTAGAAAATTCATTAACGTGTAGTGATAGTCCATGAGCTAGATACTGAATGTCTAAAATTGGCTGCGTACGTTGCAGATCTGAATTGTCTTTTAGGGTGATGTTTCGTGTGCAGGTGGAAAAAGTTTAAAATCTGTGATATTCTTTTGTCTCAGACTAGCAAAATTGTAACTGTATTTAATTAACACTAATTTCTTTCTCATCATTTACTATCTTCAGAAATTGTCACAAACTTTTTACTTCCGATACTTTTTCAAAACCCATAAATCTCATTATGTACACACAAATATCGGAAATCCGCTGGTATTAGGATTTCCGAAAATAATCTCATAATCTCGTTCCGATACTGAAAAACGTGTGCTAGTTGTAAACAATGCTAGAATTCTCACACTTTTTACGGGCTGCGTCTAGATCGTGAGAAATTGAGATTAGCAACGGTTTTCAAAGTTCTAGTTTGTTATACAAAGGTTTTGTAGTTTCGTAGTGTGAGACGAAACGATGTGGTCGGCCAATGACACAGATACATAATGCACGGGAGCTGCATCGCTGATGCAAACACTCGTTAGCTAAATGGACATCGATAGAATTTAATGTGTTAATCCGCCGATGACTACACAGACCATAAAATATTTGGCACGTTTTTTTATACGATAACGAATAAGGAGTTAAGGTTGATTAGATAAAATCAATAGATAAAATTATTAAGTTTAGACATGATACAAATCGACTAAAGGGTTGCCGAAATATGGGGTTGTAAGAGATTCGCGGGTTCACAGTTTGAGTCAAATTATTGTTAGACAGGATTTTATGTTTTAACTTTTGCTTATATGTACATCAAGTTAAAAAGAGGTAGACATTGTAGTTGTAAAATAGGAATGATCTCAACATGAAATTGATTATGTCATTTATTTGGCAATTATTATGATATTACTTGTGTTTCTTATCCATAAAAAGAACACGTAGCGTGCTTTTCCCTCCGAATATATGGGGGAACATTATGTAAGATTATTTGAAAAGTTGAGATCGTTGAGAAACTTAATTTATATTTACAGAAAAATATGTTTAATGTTCGTATAATCACAATTATTAAATGGTTGGTTGTTTAAATATTTCTTGTTCTAAATCCACTTGGATTTTCATCACATAAAAATCTACGGCATAAACATTTAATATTTGATAAATTGAGACCAATTTTTATATGAGGCAAGGTTTTAATGGGATATTAAAATAATTTTACTAAGACAACCTCGTACCCTTTTGGGCCTTAATTACGGTCTAAAGATCCAAGGACCCAGTTGTTAATTAGGTAAATTAGGTGATTAACACATTATCTTTAGATCAAATGCTTCCCTTTGATTAAATAAATCAAAGGTCTTATTATGCATAAATTACTTTCTGAATGTCATCTTATGTCTTCCACCTTTGAACGGTGACATTGATACAAATTTTTATTTCCTTTATTGTTAAAGATATTTAATTCATGACATTGATACAGATTTTTATTTCCTTTATTGTTATAGATATTTAATTCATTATTATTTTCATAAGACATCAAAAGAGTTGGCCAGAATACACCAAATATATTTTAGAATTATAAGCAGTAAAGTACGACAAAATACTCAAGTAATTTAATAAAAGTAATTTCCTGATTGCTTAGCGATTCTACAGGCTTCAGTTTACTTGTGTTAAGTTTACCTAGTGCTGTAATGTAAGTCACGTTTAGTCCACAAGTAATGAGTTTTGAATTTAATCTATCGCTGAAGCTCACATTCAGGCTTCCAGTGACTCTAAAAATTAGAGATTAGGCAGATTAGTGAATCTGTAAAAATTAACGTCGTCAATTAGTAAGTTGGTACGAAACAGTCGACAATAGGCTATATCTGTCGCAGAACGTCAAATGCCTAATATTTTTTATATAATACACTATCGAGGTTTTATCCCTAATGTGGCAGTCAGAACATTGTAGGTCTGCGGCTCAAAGCACACAATTTTCACACCTAGATATGATCCGCGACACGTATTTACTACCTACTCATAACACTGACAGTTTACAGTGACTGCAAAAACAGTTCGCCCATTCATACTATTTCGTAAACTTCAAATTAAAGTTTGGGGTCGAAGCATCACACGAAGTGACCTGACCCGACTCATGAGTCAGCCTCAGGGTACCGATGCTATCCTTGAACCGATCGCGAAGATGTCAGGGATTATGTTTATTGACACCAGAGACATTAATGAACAATTAGTTAAAATAGCTGAAAATTTATATAAATAAACTCAACAATATTAAGACGAAAATCGACAAAGTGCCACTAGTTGAAACTTATTGTTGTCACTTGAAATAAACTCTGTAAATCGAAAAAACTGTCACATATCGATGAAACTGGAGCGAGTTGCGAAGTGTCTCCGTTTTTATTAATATTTCGTATTGGCAAATTGTGTCGATGGAATGATTTTACGTTGATCATATTTTTTAAAGTAGATAACTATAGACAGACGTATACGTACGTCATAAAGGAAGCTTTAAAAGTTATTTTTAGGTTAACATTTGTATTTAAAGTTACCAATAAAATAATCATAGGTTTCTATTTGAACTAAAGCGTAATTTAAAAACTGGTTTTGAATATTTAACATAGGTATGTATCTTTATTAAGTCATATCTAAACATTTGTCACACGTCGTACTTGAAAGTAGTCTTATCAAACTTTTACAAGTTTTGAAACATTACTATTTTGGTATACCTACTATTTATATTTATTTTATTTATTTGGTATACCAACTAGTTATCTATATGTTTCGTTCAATATTAGGTATATTCTTTCAATATAGTATAGGGCCTTTTAGTCTCTTATAATGGCGTTGACTCCAACTAGTTTTGAATTTATTTACTTTAGTACGGATTTTCAGCCGTTTAGCTATCGTTTGTAAAATAATTCTTCTTCTGGCATTTTTTAAAAAACGTTTACAACTGACAAAATGCCGAAGCTAGCACTGCAAGCCTGCAATAACTTAGCCATTTGTGCCGTTGCATTAATCTTAGTTTAATTTTGTCATTCATGAGTAATATGAATAGTTATAATTCAATTGTTGATCGCTCGTTAACCACCATTAGGCATCGCCATCAATGTCGAAACTCCCTTAGAAAAGGGCTCTCCGCCATAATCTGAACATCAGCGGTTTCGCAACGAGGCTTGACATACATACACCGTAATCCACAGCAGACACTTTGCGCGTACAAATGGAAGAACGTCGCCGCGAGCCTACTCCCTCTTGCCAATTTTTATGTCAAAGTTGACAGCAATCACCACCGGCGCAATAAACCATTGGCGCAATGTGCGTAAAACCGACAGCTCTGCGTATATAATTTAACTTTTAATTAAAATAAATATTCTAAATATTAATGATTAAGTAGATACTTATTTTAATTTTACGTATCAAAATGAGTAAAAGAATTAAATAAATTTAAATCATTTTGAATTTTTAGGAATGATTTACGGGATTTTCTATCTTTTTAAATTAAATAATATCACTAATTTTCCCTTACACTTGGTCAATCGATCACTTATCCTCAATCCCAAATCATCCCTCCGCATTCCTTATATCCAGATCACTTACCTTAATGGGTGAATTAAATAAATACGGCGGGAAAAATCACAGAGGCACTGTAGTAATATAGCGCGCGGCAGGTTTGGGCAAAGTCTTTTATAGTCGGCGTAGCGGGGATGCGGCGCGTGCGCCGCGCCGCCTGCATGGGGGACGAGCGCTCCACACGTGATTCTAACTGACCAACTAAAGGTGACTCTGACTTTATTTTTCCTTTTATGACCAAATTATTACGTACAGCCTTATTAACTAAAAAAAAATATCCATGTAATCTTTCTGATAAGATGATACCTAAGCTTTAAGAAGCTTTTAAAGTAGCCAAACTTACGCCATACGAGTAGAAAATTTTCATGACTTGATTTAATGATGACATATGCAATAGCTTTGAGTATTATTAATACGATCGATAACAATAATACTTTGGATCATGAATCGTGGAAGCAAGAAGGAGGCCTTTGTCCAAATATGGGATACTAGGCTATTAAAAAAAATATAAGTATGAATACAATCTTCTTAATGTTACAAAGTTTCTAGTTGTTCTTTTATATTCTCGTGTAAATCTTTCTCCTTTTATCGCCTATGCATGTATCTCTCGAATACGCAGGTGAATCTTGTGACTTCTAATTGATTGAGCCTTGTTTATTAATTACTTCCGACCAGAGAACGGAACTAGTGTAAATATCGATTTTATAAAAGTTATCGATAGAACATCACGAACTGTCTGGTAATAATTATGCATTTACGAGAATAATATATGATTTTAGGCTTTTGTGGTCACAATAAATATTCTCTATAGCAGAGAATAATGTGGTTTCCGAAAAATTGTGAAAGAATTTGTACATGCCTAAATACCCTTACATATAGAGGTACTTATAAGTTTTTTTAACTTTCGCGCTTTAAACACATCGACCACGAAGAATGGAACTGCTAACGAAACGTTAGACTCAACAATTAAGGTTCGCGCAAAGTCCCTTTAATAAACCTGCCAACATAAGATAGATCACTTATAGTTTGGTAGTACATAATACAGTGGATTTTTTTGAAAATTGTTGACAACCTCCGATTCAAAAAGTAATTTTGAGAGCCAACTATCAATGACACGAGTAGTATCAGTGATAGTGCTCTCAAAATTACTGAGCACTAAAACTTCATTGGTTCCCTACAGATCTCTAATATTACGTATCACGGTATCAGTGATAGTTTGCTCTTAAAATTACAGAGTGCTGAATTTTCATGGTTCCATATGAGCACGCGATTTGTACGCGAATACCAGCGTTTTACTCATACCACCTAATCTACACAGGTAGGTTTTCATCATACTCAAACCTCATCCACCTTATTTACATGGCATTATGATCCACAGTATCCCTAAAGTTTTGACGCATAAGGAAAACTTGTACTCGATAATATATTACAGAACTTTTTTTTACAAGAAACGAGCATGTTACTTTTTATCAAGGTTGGAACGCGCATCTCGGGCTCCAAGTTGCACAGTTAAGAATACAACTAGAAACGTGCTAAGATGAGAAGACTACCTATATACTAGAGCATTTTGTTAGCTATGATAGTTAGCCTTTATTTAGAAAAGAAAGGAACTTAGGAAATACAGGATAAACAAAGCTCATAAACATCAATGATACGTCTCGACTGGCCAGCGAGGAGAGTGTAAGCCAAGTCCTCTAGCTGCTCTGGTCAAGTATGGCTCTGGTAGTATAGAGACAATCGTGCTCCTGCATTAGAGACAAAAAGACCTGATGATGATGATTTAGAAAAGCTTATTTATAAGGCAGCTTATTTACACCATAGAAGTTCACGATATACATCGTTGTAATCTATACTACCCAAAGTAAAAAAATTTAATGGAATCCAAAGAGCAACCATTATTATTTGGAGGCTAATGAGACTATAAGAGATGTCTGAGATGTCCTTTCAATCCCTAATGTTACGGTAGGTCATGTTGATAGCGTGCGATATTTATTTTTTCGAGATTGTTGTTGTGTTGTGACAAATGGCATAAACGTTCCATAATGATGCCACTGCTGCGAAGATTGGCAGTTGGCACACGTTGGCATTGACTGGCATCCTACCTGTGGAAAGAATTCTAGCGTAATTGTAATAGTTTAAATACGCGGGTGATCTGTTATAAGTTAAGGATCCATGGATTACAAGTAAATGATAATGAAATCATTCATATTACGTAAGTTTCTATCCTTATAAGTTATAATAGGTTTATATATTATAATATATATCGTTGAGTTTGTATCCCATCCCATAACACAACACTTACTTTAGGGTTACTTAATCTGTATGATTTGTCCGTTTATAGATATTTATTCATATTTTAAAAGCTATGCTCTGTCTGCCCCATTAGGGATAAAGACGTGATAGTATGTATGTATGTATGTATGCTCTTGACGTTGGAGCAGCCGTTGTACGACACGAAAATGTACTAAGTACCTTTAAAATAATTCTAGTAACCCCTCATTATAATACGGGCCTTAAAAATACAAATAAACAGTTCATTACTCCGTACCGGTCCGAGTTATTTCGAGCAGACAGTTACAAAAGTCAATTTTTAGGGTTCCGTACCCCAAGGGTAAAAATATCCATATTACTAAGACTTTGCTGTCGGTCCGCCCGTCCGTCCTTCGCGTCTGTTTGCTACACAGTTGAAATTTTCACAGAAGATGTATTTCTGTTGCAGCTATAAACACAAATCCTAAAAACAGAATAAAATAAATATTTAAGTGGTGCCCCCATACAATAAAACTGCCATAGACAACGGAAAAGGTACGAAACTCTTAGTGCGCGAGTCCAACTCGCACTTGACCGGTTATTTGTCTTCACGAACCCGGATTGTCCAGTTACGTTCATCTAACACCATAACAAACAAGCAATAAACATAGAGTATAGTAAAACCGGATGTTGTTACTTGGAATAACTCGGTTCGTCATCTCGTCATCTCGTACCTCGCACGCCAGCGGTTACTACGCGACCGCGGGCAGTCGGAGCCCTTACACATGTCGTCGACAATTTACCTTAATCAAATGGTGTCATTATCATACAATATTCTATTTTTAAAGATCACATAGGTACATGACTTAATCGATAAGTATGGTGAAGCTGCTGACATAATTTCGACAAGCTTTGTTTGCCAAGTTGGATACGCTGTATAATAATGTACAAAGCCTACCTCTGTCATTTTTACGATTATCAGTAAATTGTAAACTAGTTTCCATAATAGAATTACATTACTAGTGGAAAAACGCCTTGTGGACTCGTATGCCTTCTTCCTTACCTATTAAATGCCTCTTGAAACTTGGAAATTTCTCCCAGGGTTAAGAAGATGGATATTTTTGAACCGAAGGTTTCTTCGGCAGGACTTATCTTTGTGTTCCTAAGATGAGTTTTCAAAGTAGAGTCACCTGGATTTTCCATGCATGTGGAGGATTGATTTAGCCTTAGCTAGTTACCTACCAAAGTCGGAGGTTAATAAAAGTTTAGGTAGTAAGCCAAGTTTGGTATCCTTTTCGCATACATCAAATATGTGGATATACATTTTTGAAAAAAAATTTGGGTCAATAAGCAGTAAAAACAAAATAAGATATAAAAAATAATGTTTGTACTTTTTACTATATGTATAGGTAATTTTAAATCCCTGTGTTCAAAGAATTTATTTCTGTTAGAAATAAATCTTTGAGTAAATTTTTAAATAAGTTAACAAACTTTTGTCTTCATTGTAAATTGAGAAAAAAAGATTAAATAATTGGATTAAGAATTTAACACTTCGTGTTCTTTTATTCATAAAAGTCTAAAAAAATTAAACTTTTTAACGGTGCCACAAAATTAGCTATTTCTTTTAAGTAGCCAACTTGAAAAAATTGAAGATTGTGCTACAAGGAGGGAAAGGTACTCGTAATAATTTTAACGCGAGGGTGCTACTTTGAATCCTGAGTGAAGCGAGGGATTCATGTTTATCACCCGAAGTAAAAATATTACGGTACCCGAGTAGCACACTCTACTTTTCATCTTCATCTATAAGAAAAACTAGCAATACATACCAGCTAAAACTAGCAAATACAGAATGTAAAGAAAAGTAATCTTTTTATTTGTATATGTAAACTTGATATTCACTATCGGCTTAAACTTACGAAAAAGTATTCAAATTTACACAAATAATTACATATCAACCTAAAATTTCTGTAATTACTTTTTGAATCAAAGACAAAAATTGCGCTTTTTAAATTATACTTATTTCTTTTTTTGGAAGCGAAGAACATGAAAGTGTTTACCTAAATACATCCATGTTGACGACGATATATATTTGAAACTAGCCGAAGCTTACGACTTCGTTCGCGTGGACTTTATGTCTCTGAAAAATGCTCATCAGGCTGAACAACTTTTGCTAAGGCGTCATTTTTAGGGTTCCGTAGTAAACAAGGAACCCTTATAGTTTCGCCATGTCTGTCTGTCTGTCTGTCCACGGTCCTACAGAGAAACTACAGAGAAGTTACTAGAAAGCTGTAATTTGGCATGGATATGTATATTAATTATGGCGAAACAGTCGTAAAATAAAATATGGAAAAAAAATTTTTCAGTGTAGCTGCCATACAAGTAATTTTTTTTTTCGACATACACATTGAGTGGGTTATCGTTGAATAGATCTTTTAAAAATATTGTTAGCTTGTGAACACCATTTTTCGATTTAGGGATCCGTTTCTGAAATATTTGGGTTTAAAGTTCAAATTTTTGTTCGAGTCAAGTGTCCCCCCCCTCTATCTGCTAAACGGTTATATATGGCCACGTGAAAAAAATTACAATTATAGCATATATAATGTAGTTTGAAGGAAAACTATCAGAGCCAAGTAGGGTATACAAATTAAAAAGTTATAGGCGATCAACTTATAAAATGTACTTGAAAAAAGACATTTTCATACAAATTCAATAGATATTAGTTTTTAGACGTTTTTAGTGGCAAGAACTCAAAGTTGGCATTCGCAACTACGGAACCCTACACTGCGCGTGGCCCGACACGCACTTGCCCAATTATTATATTTCTTATAGTTTAGCTGGGCTATTATAGTTCTGCATCAGGTTCTTTTTTCCAAAATCCTTTATACCCCATATGTTGCCCAGATTTAGCAGCTATATAACAAAAAATGTTTCATTCCAATTCGTCCAGTATTTCCGGAGATTAGCGTGTACAAAGAGACAGACATTTTTTTTCATTCTTACTCTATTACTATGTTTCCATCGCCCCCAATATATTTTTTGGAAATATTTAATGTACAGACACACTTTTTTTACTATTCTATTATAGGTATAGATGTATTGATTTAAAAAATTGCGACACCTGTGCCCTTTATTTATTGTTTTAAAACTAAATTCTTCTTATTTTTGGTAGACTGCCAACATTATTTTTGATTCCACTTAGATTACATCAGCGTTCAGTTTTTTTAAATTATGTTTTAATTCCTAAAGATTACATCTTTTTCACTTTTCAATCCCGAGAGAATCAGCAGTAACCTCAGCTTCAAATGTTATGGAATATAACAATAGATTCTAGGCTCTAAAGTAGGTAACCTTCCAATCCTCAAACAACAATTAATGAACTTAAAATTACATTATCTACATGTGGAGGGAATGATGCTTGTTGATTCCTGAGCTATGGGATTTTAGAACGATGATAATTAAAATGGTCCAATACTTAGGCACAGCAACCACAGCATAGTACAGCAATTGAAGAAAAGATAATATTAAGATCTGATCGTCGAGTGGCGCACTCGATGACCAGTATTCGATTTCATGTTCTTAATATTCCCATAACCTACCTAAGAGCTTTCTTCCTTATGTCAACCGTGCGAAAAAGAGGATGGGGGATTTTTGCACAAGCGATCGAAATACGGAAGTTCTACGTGTCTACAGGAAAAAACGGAGACTCGAGTGTTTCTGATCAGAACTTATAAACAAAGGCGATTCATAAAATAACAAGAATATTTTACCAAAAGTTACCCAAAGGTTGGCTGTTAGATAATGCTTTTAGCATTAATTCCGCTTATTGTGCCATAATTGTACTTTGTACAATAAAGGATAAATAAATAAATAAATATTTGTAACCAAACCGGTCAAGGGGTATTCTAATCAAAGTTTATAGAACAATTACAGCTCAAATCAGCCTAGTGCTAGAAAAGGCCTCCCATAAAGTCTCTCTCTCTCTTCTCAGCGCATTTCCAGTTGCATCCTCAGCTGTAATGCTGCGATGCTCGGGATCCGCTTTTCGGCTTTTTCTTCTCCGCTTCGCAAGGTCTTGAGCATCCTTGGTTGTAAGACGATTGGCACGCCTATCTTCTTTGACGACGTTAAGCCAACACTTTTTTGGTGTACAACGCTTGCCGGGCCCCGGCAGAAGCGTTTTTACATTTATTTTCCACGTCACTAGCCGGTTTCCACCAATAAAGTATTAGTACACCCTGTATTTGCCGATGCCACGCTGGGCAGGCGGGTTGGTGACGCAATAGATGGAATAAAGTCTAAAAAGAAGACGCTGCCGCCGTAAGACATCTGTGGAAGAAGAAAAGGGTATTGTGTCCTGTTAAGATATGGAGTTGTATAAAAGTCATGAGTTCACAGTTCGCGGTGAATCTACGTCCTTACTCAACCCCACGCAGTGATGCAGTCATATGAATCATTTAAATAACACTTGTCATGTAAATGTATTCTCAGAATTTTTTATCATATATTTAAAACGAAATTAAATAGTTTCCTCTTAATACGAGTATCGACGCATCACATGCACAATTCTTGACACAAACTATACATTTTAATGACGCCAAAATTGTCGAATTATAATCCAAATATTTTTGGTTCATTGAGCTACAAACTGTTTTGTAGCTATTCCTAGTGCGTTTGGTTTACGAAATTGGTTATTTGCAGATATATTATTAAATCATTATATTCGACGTGATTTCAAGATTTTGTTTTGGCCCTTAAATTATTTGTATTTCGAGTCGACCAATGTTTCCTCGGATGAAGATTTTGGGGTTTGCTTTTCGGATTTTTCTATAGTTTTCTATGTTATTTTTGTTTTAGTACCTTAGAACTCTCTTAGAACTGACCATGTACTTAACGTTTACCCTACTTGGTCATATAATTACTGCATGAAATCGCCGCTTAGTCCTATAGGCGCATCATAAACGACATCCACACCAGTTATATAAAAATTACGTTATCATGTAAAAGCACGTATATAACTTAAATCTTAATCTGCCATCCAAATTGACATAAATTTAATAACAAAGGTGAGAATAAGTCAAGAAGTGGCATGATACGTCTCACAAAGAAACTAGGATGCCGTAGATTGTATAGATACTGATTCACGAGTAAGCGATGTTTTCATTCATATAATCGTCGCGATAATAATTACTGTATGTTTAGACAATGACGTAAAAATTCTTAGAATTGCATTGAAATAATTTAAAATTAACATAATATTAAATGAAGATTACTTTAAAGTAGAGATATAAAATGATAGGTAATTGAAGAAAAAGGATGATGTAATTTTTTTTTACATTCTACGCGAATGTAAAAATGCCACGGTAGCAGAATGGACGAATTCCTGAAAATATTTAATAATAAGCACTACAACTTAGAAACAATAAAATTTAAAAATATGGTCTGAAATAAATGCATTTGTTTGTAAATCTATCTTAAAAAATCGGTCATGAAATTTGACGCTGTAGCATAAGTTATATCTATTTATTTTACCAGTGACTCGTCCCCCAGATTTTCACGGATATGTACTCATAATTTGAATGTAAACCTTTCCGAATAAATCTTGTACAGTGAAAATCGCGTTAAAATCGGCACTTTAAAAAACTTCCTGAGTTATTTCAAATACTTACAGGAGTATTTCATTTAAAATTAGTATTTAATAGGTACAACAGTAGATGAGAAATATTCCTATAGCTTAGTAGACATTGTAGGTGAATCTGACACCTTTCGAACCTCACACGGATGTCAATATTCAAGTTCGAGGAAGAGATTGTAACTGAGTATTTAAGTTCATGGGTAACAGGCAATTTTAGGATTATAAAAAAAACTAAAACGCGTTTGGCTGTACAAGACCTGAACAAGAGCTGTTCTTAAGAATTTATTGTCTCAAAAGTGATGATGGCAGTATATAGATTTACCCCCTTATTCTTGAAAAAAAATAGAAACGTTTGTTAGACCTCTTTTAGTCAAAATATGTTTTTTCTCGTTCTATGTCAAATATTGAAAAGAGGGAAAGGGACAGAAGATGCTTTGGCTAAAACAGGTTTAGCAAGCAGTCGTTAATTTTTATGAGTATGAGGGTTAGGATAGGTCTACGGTAAAAGTACTTATTTTCTCTTTTGAATCAAGAATCAAAAATATTTAGTTGAGCTATTTGTTGTTGGGATAACTAAAATCGTTTTGCAAAAATGCCCACAGTCCTATTTCCTATCTTGGCTTGGCTCCACGGCCTTATGTCGAGTTACCTCTATAACAATAACCTGAGTTTTTATTTTATATTGATTTTTGACTGCCCTACTCATCAACTAGTAAAAAATAAAAGTCGGACGGTCTCGGAAATGCCAGCTAGAAATGTTACTCGTAAGTAACAACAATACATGGGTACGTTTTTGAACTGAGCTATAAGAAAAAACTACCAAAACTTATAAATAACAAAAGGATTGTTAGTAGTTACCAAATATCTTACCCAAATTGTAAATTTGATCTATTACCTAAATACATCGACGGTCATCGATCGGAAGATCATCGATCCGTGATTCATATCCTTGAACATTACGAATCTGTAGACTCCTTTTATTTTATTGAAATAAATTGCGATATTATTTAAAATTGCATAGTTCTAAATCAATTATATACATTAAGTAAAAAATTACTCATCACGTTTGTTTGTCCCAAACTACCTATTTCAAACCCACTTGATCGCATCATCATAACATCGAATATGGGCTTTAATAATACTTTGAGCAGTTCTCTCATAAGTTACTACTTTATGATCACATTCAACCCACTGTATTGTGGTCTGGCTGAGAGTACTGATCAACTAACTTTTTTCGTATGGATGCACAATACATACACCGTCGGAACCGCGGTTCCTGGCGGAAAGATCTTTCCCTTATTACAGTCGACCATATCACCTTGCTCTCGATACAAAGAATATAACAAAGATACTAGTATGTACCTATAAACATATAGTCATAATTAATCATATTAATATGCCGTGTGGTTACCACCAGGGAGGAGAGTGTAGGCCAAAGTCCTCTGGCTGCTCTGGCCAAGTATAGCTCTGGTAGTACAGAGATGGTCGTGCTCCTGCAGTGGAGACAAAAAGACCTGCTGATGATGATTAATCACACTAAAATAAAGGCAAAAGTTTGTAAGTGTGTGTATGTTTGTTACAACCTTACGCGCAAATGACTGGATCGATTTTGACAAAATTTGGAATGCAAGAAGCTGACACCCTTTTTTTTTTTTGACGCTGAGAAAATCCCTTCGGATACCTTACCGGTTACGGGACACCGGTAAGGTTATGTGGTGTTACCACTAAAAACTCCGCGGTGTCACCTCTCAGCCGCTATCGGCCGGGACCGTGTGCTTCTTCATGCTCCACAGCCCCGGCACGGCCGGCCGCTCCTTAAGCGGCCCCGGCTCGCCAATGGCCTCACGGCACCCTCTGCTGAATCAAAGGGGCCGGAGTAACCGCCGCCTTGGCCTCTTGGCCCAAGGACAGGCGCGCTGACACGCACACGCGCCTGCCTTCCACTCCGGAGGGCTGTCCGTTGGTCGATGGAATCCCGTTTCCACCGTCCAACCAGCCCTCATAGTTTGGGGCCTGCGAAAAAAGGCCCTGCCCCAGTCCACCTGACGGCGACCGGGGCCCACACAGCCGGCCGCAGGGGATAGGGAGAGCGGCAACGTAACACCGACACTCCCCTTCCCCTGCGGCCCCACCGATGCCGTGCCAAGCGCCACGGCCGCGCTTGGTCGCGGAGGATAGGGCGACCGGCAACGACACACCGACACTCCTCTTCCCCCGCGACCCCTACCACGATGTACAGCTGTGATGGTAGGGGGGTCATCGTCACCCCCCTTCCCCCACAGCCAGGCCATTCCCTCCAGGAATGGCCTCCGCCGGGCCCGGGGTGGCCTAAGCCTCAACCCAAATCAAATCAAATCAAATATATCTTTATTATCATAGGATATTTATAATATCTCTTAATAATCGTCATTATTTTGTTGCACAATTGTTGACGTCAAATAGTTACTTACAGCTAAGTTTACTACCGCTTCCAAAGCGCTAGTGCAGAAGAAGCGGTAACAAACTGCACTGCACCTCTTCTCCAAGGACGTCAACTCACAATTAAATTAATACTTAAAGTTAATGTGGACAGAGAATACATTGTTTTGTTTGTTATGTCATATCATAATTTAAATTTAATTTTTAGAATGTCAAAATTTTAAAGTAATGTCAAGTTGTAGATTCAGTTTGTACAAAAATGTACCAAATTATGACATTTTCGAGTACCTATATTACAAACTTTTAGAGGGACCCGCGTCAAGCTCACGCCAGACTTTTTTGTCTTTAAGGTAGTCATCGGTCCTATAATAAGCCTTCTCACAAAGTACTTTCTTTACATAAGTTTTGAATCTTTTGTCTGGCATATCAAGGATCGATTTTGGCAATTTATTATAAAAAAGTATACAGTTCCCCATAAACGTCTTATTAATTGTTTTAAGCCTATAAAACGGGGCAACTAAGTCATTCTTATTACGTAAGTTTCTATCGGTAAAATCGCTTACTTTATTGTATGAGGCAATATTTTTCCTTACATACATTATGTTTTCAAATATATACTGTGATGCTAAGGTAAGTATATCTATTTTCTTGAATAATTCTCTGAGTGAGTCTCTAGATCCTAACCCGTAAATAGCACGAATTGCCCGTTTTTGTAAAATAAAAATAGTCTGAATATCGGCTGCATTCCCCCACAGGAGTATGCCGTAAGACATTACACTATGAAAGTAACTAAAGTACACTAGTCTAGCAGTTGCTACATCTGTCAATTGTCTTATTCTCCTAACAGCATAAGCCGCAGAACTAAGCCTATTTGAAAGTTTAGTTATATGAGCACCCCATTGAAGTTTCGAGTCTATTGTAATTCCTAAGAAGGTAGTACTTTCAACAAGATCGAGTTTTTCACCATCTATCATTATGTCAACGCAGCCCTGTCTCACATTGGGAAGAGAAAATCGAACGCATTGAGTCTTTTTCGCATTTAACATGAGATTATTGGCAGAAAACCAATCAGAAATGGAAGACAAGGTGCTGTTCACCGCGCTAGCGTTTGTGCCATGTCGATCAAGTTTGAATATAAGCGAGGTGTCATCAGCAAACAGCACCATGCCAGCCTGCTTCTCAACCATGTAAGGCAAGTCATTGACATAAACCAAGAAAAGGAAAGGTCCAAGAATTGAACCTTGCGGTACGCCTATCTTAACATTAGATCCGTGCGATTTTATGCCATTTAAATCAACAGTCTGATGCCTATCTGTTAAATAAGATTCTATAAGTTTTATTGAATTATCATCAAAACCGTATTGACGAAATTTAAGCAAAAGTGTCGGATGATCTACGCAATCAAATGCTTTGGAGAGATCACAAAATGATCCAATTCCATCATTTTTGTTCTCCCATGCGTCGTATATATGAGTAACAAATGCTACTCCCGCATCGGTGGTCGATTTCCCGCTAGTAAAGCCGAATTGTTGGCTATGGAAAAGGTTGTAGGTCTTAAAATGAAGAAGCATTTGATTCAGCATTATCTTTTCGAACACCTTACTCAAAACTGGCAGGATAGATATAGGTCTGTAGTTGCCAGGATCTGTTTTTTCTCCTTTTTTAAATAAGGGGATTAGTTTACTACATTTCATTAGGTTAGGAAATATGCCTTCATCAATACATTCGTTAAATATAAAAGCTAAATCAGCAGCTATGATATTTATGATATGGCTTACTACAGCAACTGACATGCCCCAATGGTCTTCAGATTTTTTTAAATTTAACTGTTTAAATGCATCTATTATATCTTTGGGGCCAATATGCTTAAATTTAAATTTAGAATCACAAGGCCTAACATTATTCTTAAGCAAGGCTTCAGCACGCTGTGGGCTAGAATTCACATTAGAAGTAAGTTCCAAAGGAATGTTAGTAAAGAAATCATCAAAAATATTTACTATTTCTTCAGTTTTAGTAATAGTCTTACCACAAGATGACCCGGGCAATGGGTTCCTCTTAGAAGAAGCTGACACCCTGGATTAACCCATAGGCTACGCGGATAACACCGCGGGGCGCAGCTAGTTAGTATTAAAACTGCATTCGTGCAGATGATACATTTGTTTACGAGTAACAACAATGTAATAATTACATTCGCACAGGTATTCAAGTATGCAAAAAGTATACTTAAGCGACAAGCGACTCTTGTGTCCATTAATATGCAATACTGAGTATCTTGGCAATGACCTACAGTACAGTGGATACAAAAAATATGAGTGTAATGCTAGTGATATGAATGGTAACCACTTTCTATAAATTTTGAATAGTTTACTATTTTACTCAAGCGCGTTTCCATTCACCAAATCATGTACACACAGTATTTCTTTTTTTTTACTTATACACATACATTATTTTTATTATTTTTCATTTTCATGATTACGTCCGCTAGAAATATTGGCTATATAAAACAAAATGTCTTAGTTGCTACTTGCTTCAAACGCATGTTCGGCAGATCATTTATTTGTTTTTGTTGTCATTTATTTGGTATGCCTGCAATAAATTTGAAATTAATTGCAAACTGGTAATATAGGTTGCACTGTAAAATAGTTTTGAGAAACAAATGTTTTTTTAGTATTTGTCATTTTTTTCAATGGAACTTACTAGAACGCATTCAAATATGAATATGTACAGTGCACACGCAGACGCACCACGGGCTCGAGCCAAAAAGGATACCCGAAGGTCTTGGCGACAAACGCTTGCGCAACGCCAAAAGATAAAATACTGCAACTAATCAATCACAGCATAGTTAATTACTTATGCCGTTAATTTAAGTTATTTTGCATTACCACTTGCTACCGACTGGTTCCGAACTGGTCTGCAAATTATGAGAATGGATGTGTGCTGTGGTGTGTGTAATGGAAATTAATTAAGTAACGATGATCTAATCAGATGTAGTTATTAGAGTTGATCTTAAATCTTCATAATTAAGTTCAATGAAGAAGCGTTAAAAAAGCTTAGGTACTCGTAAATTATACTCAAACACGATTTAATTAAACAGTCACACAACCGTGTGAAGTACTTAAAGGTATGTTATGTATCCACCTATTACAGATTAAAAGTTGACAAAGAAGTACCGTTATAGTTATAATGAATGCATTTTTTCCATAATATGGCGACATAGTTGTGCTAGAAAAAATGCGGAAAAAACTTTTAACCGGCTAAGTGCGTGTCGGGCCACGCGCAGCGCGCTATCTAGTGTTCCGTAGTTGCGAATGCCGACTTTGAGCAAAATCGCCGTTAAAACGAATTTTGTTTAATTTGTATCAAATTTTAATTTTCCGAGTACATTTTATTAGTTGGTTGATGACTATAACTACTTATTTAATTTGTAAACCCTGCTTAGCTCTGATAGTTTTCTTCTTAACTTCGTTATATTTTTTATCATGCCCATACACAATTGTTTAAATGTCCCCCCTACACCCATTTGATAAAAAATATTACTTTAAAACCAAATATATCATAAACGAATCCCTAAAATGATAAGGGTGTTCACAAACTCACAATATATTTTTGAAAGACCTATTCAACGGTGAACCCATGGTGTCAGATGCCGTTGAATAGGTCTTTCAAAATCATCATCATCACCCCAGTCCATCTTCCAGCCACTGCTGAGCATAGGCCTATCTTCGTCTACGCTACCCATTTCAGTCCTGTGTATACGTATGGGAGGTATACATACAATGACATATAAATCACAAATACCTGGACAATCCGTGAAACAAACAGGCATTTAAAAGTACCATTGACTTAATTAGTATTTGCATAAAATTATGAGGTAAGTTATTAGAAAACTTCACAGTAATTAGACGATCAGAATCTACCTACTTATTTACACCAAACAATTGCCAAACACGGCCATTGTGCGTAGTATAAAAAATATCGGCGTGGGAAACTATTGTCTTATATCGAGAAAATGAATTGCGATTGCTCCAAGTTACTATCAATTCACACGAAGACATACTAAAAGACTACATTTTTTCGTGTGTTGGAACTAGTACCTATACTAATGTTAGGTTTTACAAACTGCCCAAAGGAATCTCTTATTTCCTTAGTAAAAAAAAATGTGCATCACGACTCCGACAGGGCAGGGTTTCATACAAACGTAATATAATAATAGTTTAATTTATTCATTACAGTCATATTAATGTATTTGATTTTTAAATGGGTCCCTGCCGGCTAGCGAAGAAAAAGAAACCACGATGGGCAGACGATATATCTGCGTTTGAAAAGAACTGGCGAACTGTTGCCACTGATAGAGATAATTGGAGGAATAGAGGGGAGGTCTTTGTCCAACACAAGGACACAATAGGCTAGTTAAAAAAAATAGGTACTTATATACTTACTATCATAAATACATACTTTATGCTTGTTTCCCATGGGGTATGCAGAGACTATGGATCTCCACTTGCTGCGATTCTCGCAAACCTTATTTGCTTCGTCAACACTCATTACTCTTTTTGTGCATGCTCTCCGATTATGGGTACCTTACATCTACATCTTACAGTTACATCACCTTTCTTCAGAAAATCTGCAATTAGTCGCAGAACGTACGTCGAGGTCAACCCGGTCCGGTTCTGCTATCATCTCTATGTAAAATGTATTAAACGCTAAGCCTGGCCTTTAAGTCTTACAGCCCTGGTCTCTGTCCACACCTTTAGGGACCAAGACGTGATAATGCATGTATAGGTATGTACTGAACCTCTTGGCCGTCATCAAGAAACAACAATATAGCCATCAAGTTCGTTCAACGTCTTGTCGTGCCACATACTTATAAACTCTAAATATATGTAATTGTAGGCACCGTTCAAAAACAGAAATAAGTATATTATAAATACTCTTGCCTATATTCTTCAAGAAATTCATATTAACAGCTGAACCCGGAATAATTCTAGGACGGAAATAATATTTTAAGATCGTTAAACGAGTCATTTGTTTTCTTAGTTAAATATTGTTACTGTTAAAATTAGTACATATATTAACTAAACAATAAGACTATATTAGTTGTAATTTAACTTTAATTTAAAAAATACCGCCATGAAAACATAATTGTTATGTTATTGTATATTTAAAACATTTCGAATAATTCCACTGAATTTACAATACTTACGTATAGACAGAATTTAGCTATGATTCATATGTGCGGAACAAAGACATATCAAGTTTGCTCTACGAATAAATATGCCGCGCGAAATTCTGATTGTTGATGTATACATCAAAGTTTTGCGTCAATAATAAAATAAAATAACGTAAAAATACCTCAATAAAATAATAAACATATTACATTTATGCTATATCCTAATTGATACACCAAATTTCAAAATAGAAGCGGACAAACAAAAAGCTCGTGACGCCCGTGTTAGCCTTGGAGAGATTACTTGATAAAGCCGATTTTTAAACGAAATCCAATAATAAAGGCCTTGTTTAGTATGGAAATGGTAGAGTTCCTATAAATCCTCATGACCATATAAAATAGACCACCCAAATACATGCATACGTAATATACTTATGTACATTATGTAGGAAAGATTGAAAGAAATAAATATGTTTTATCAAATAATAATTAAAAGACGGAACGACACATAGTCCTATTACAGCAGACTGTTCGCAAAATAGTCGTGTGGAAAATATAGGGAGATGCATTTGCCCACCAGTGGCACACAACAACAGGCTAGACTAAAAATAATTAGAAGAAAAACTAGGTACTTACAATTGGTACTAAGTAGTTATATCGATAAAATTTGCGGTATCAAAACACTAAAGGCTCCAACACCGACGGGACACATTGTATATCTGTGTATATTAATTCATTTATTTAAATAAGCGGCTCGGTCAGGCTACACGGGTTACGGGCATACACTTAGCCTTATATTCATTAAAATTAACAGGCGTTTTCTAAACCTGTTTTAGTTAAAATTAAAACTTCTTTTGTCCCTTTCCCTCTTTTCAATATTTGACATAGTAAGAACGAACCAAACACATTTTAACTACAAGAGCTTTATATCTTTCTAGCAAACGTTTTATATCTTTTATAAATATTGGGGTAAGTATATATAACAAGTTTATTTACCAGGAAAATTATACAAATTCCCGACTTTTAAACGCTATCTAGTGATGGGCGGAGGAACTAAATAGTAGAATTAATCCGTATCGCCAACGTAACGTATCCGTAGCGCCATCTAATTATTTGACAGGCAAACTACAAAATCTCCTTTCTAAACTAGACTTTCAAGCGATAAACTTAATAACTTTTTAACCGCCGCACCGATTTTCATCAAACATAGCAAAGAACAACCGCAAGGGAACTTGCTTGCACGTAAAAAAAACCGCATCGAAGTTGGTTCATCCGTTCGAGCGCTACGATGCCACAGACAGACATAAGCGTCAAACTTAGAACATCCCTCTTTTTTGAAGGGGTTTAAAAAAACTTCTAAAAGAAGAAATGCGCTAAACTACTGTAAAAACCGCATTAACATCTATATAGTTACTAGGCAGGCAGACAAGCTTTTTTAAGTTTTTCAAGAATTGGTTTAGAATCTAATTGTAGGTACTGTTTGTATATTTAAAACGACTATGTAGGCGTTTTTAAATACTACATTTGTATCAATGATCAAACTCTACCTTTAGTATAAAGTTTAACCACAAAATCACTATCTTATTCTAGTTTCTTAAACACTGAAATTACCAGGCGGATTTAAAACACAAGCTACATCACGACTCACGCTCCAAACCTTGAGGCTCCAATCACGTGAAAACGAAGGGTAAAGGATGTATTTTTATTTCTATCAAAATAAGAATTGGATTGCTCAATCAATAATATTTCAAAACTAAAAACAATCTTCACTTTCAAACTACGCAACCGATTTTGTAAAAATTATATGGGACCATCTCGAAAGTATGCCCTTTCAATCAAAAAAAGAATTTTCCAAATCGGTCCAGGTCGTCTTCGAATAATCGGTGATCATGCATAAAAAAGTTTGCGACAAATTGATAACCTCCTACTTTTTTTAAAGTCGGTTAAAAAGGAAATTCAATCACACAATTTGCCTAGAATGCACAATAGTCTGTTGGTGCATATCGATGCAGCACGGTCAGCAACGGGCTTCGAATGCCGATGAAAAATGGCCTTTTAGGAGCTTATTCCACTGACAGCGATAAGCGAGACACAAGTACCTAATGTCCTTGAAGCTTGATGAAATTTCGTTTAGTAAATCCTCATTTTAAAATTATATAGTTTTGGTACTGATATCGATGAAATAAGTGTCGATATATTACAAAAAAATCGTACAGTCGTTTCTCTTTAGGGCAGTAGTGTTATAGAGCAGTGATGATGCAGGCAGAGCAGTGACGAAAAGTCGCATTCACGTTCATCGCAGTTGTGTTTTTCAGTCGTATATGACACTCAATACGCTCTACCAGAACATATTTGCGACCATAACCTTAGCTACGTGCGTGGGAGAACTGGCTGGAATATTCAGTGAATCGTACCACTAACTCGTTAAGATTATTTTGTATTTGGCATACTTGTGAGTGTAACTGATTTATTTTTTCCATATGTGACTTAACTACGTTATTCTGTCTACATAGACGTTCTGCTGCTTGCCGGCGTCTTTCCAAACGTTAGTTCTAGAACATAAATGCTTAGCATAGCTCGTAGTAGGACTCGCGCCTTATGAATACTTAAACGCGTGGCACGTCGCGACATCGACGAAGCTAACAATTAATCAAGATTATGCTGCTGTCATTTTTATACCAACTCATAAGGTATGGCATCTCGAATGATTAAAGCTCGCATTATTTCACTGGACATATCAACAAAGAATATGCCGTAGCTGGCTGTGTTGGGCAATGTTTTCATTCATATGTTGATGATAAATAGCGATACAATAAAGGTAGCTGTTGTATTTACGTACTGAAGTATAGTTAGAACCGAAAAACCTTAAACGAAAAATTAATTTGTAGTTTGCTCCGAACTGTAATCTCGGTAACCCTTCACCGATTTGGCTCATGTTAAAACTTAAATGTATCTAATGATCTCATCTATACGCCATAGTACTTACTGTACCTAAATTAATAAAGATCGGATCAAAAATATTCGTGTTATTGTCGAACAATCATATAGGCACATACAAACGCAAGATTGTCCAAGTAGACTAGGGAGTTAATAAACCGGTCAACTTTTTAAACACCAGCCAAATTTTTGGAACAAGTATACAAAATACTTACGATAGTAATTATATTATCTTTCACAGTACTAAACTACTTACGAAAAAATTTAGCGCTCAGCCAAGTCAGCGCTCAGTCAAATTGATTTGTATGGTTAAAAGTATTTATCTATTTTCAGTAAAATTTTTTTATAGAAAGTAGTTCTTTATTATAGGTTGATCTTGCTGGTGGTTAATAGTCACCTGTATAACAAATACTGAATTCTGCTATAACTTTTTCTTGAAAAAGGTTTCATTCCTAAACGCGGGCCAAGAGACTTGGTGAACTATATTTTTAAGTTAAGAGCGCCCAACCCGCCTCACTTTTCATACAAACGCTCGTACGTGATTATGGCGTTGTAACAGATCTTTCTTGGAAAGTTTTGAACTAACAGGAATCTTGTGCGCTATATCTAGGTTTCTATAGAAATTAAAAAATACAATTTGGAAAAAGAAATTCAATATAAGTCTCCAAAAATCTGCTTTTTTGTACAAATTTTACCTGAACTTCGGCCGATCATAACTCATGAATTGTAAAAGTAAAGAAAATATTTGCATACAAACCTAGCAAATGTCATGAAGATTCTAAATGAAAAACATTTATTTCACACACTCGTAAGGCTTACTGAAAAACACGTATTACCTGGAACAAGTTTTATAAAATTTCCGTACCCTATGAAAAGTTAATATTCGTTCAATGAATAGTAAATAATAATACTAATTTCTTACAATATAATGCAAACTGAGCTCTCAGGTGCTATCTCTCTCTTTTCACTTTGATTTTTTTTCTATCATTGCGCTGGATGATACAACAAGCATTTCCAACCATGCTCGCGTTGACGATAGACGGACCGGGAAGGGTCCTCTTAATAGTAAAGTATACAAACAAAACTTTTTGTTCTGCTATACACAAATGCAGACAGGACGGAACCCTAAAAGCAGCTGTACAAAAAAATAAGAAAACAAATATTAATATTCTGACTCTCTGGATCCATTTATATCCAGCGTCAAAGCTTTCTTTTTTTGCGATGATCATCATCGTTCTGCTAGTCCATTTGTAGCAGGGTGATAAGGTAATCGTCATCATCATCATCATATCAGCCACAGGAAGTCCACTGCTTCATGATCATTATCATTCGACATCAAATTCGTAACTAATGCAACTCCATTTACCTCAGTTAAGTTGTATTTTGTGTACATGTGTATCATAATTCATAACATCAAAATTAGTAGTTAGGGTCTTTTTGTCTTGCCATGTGCTGTTAAGGTTGTCGAGTTCAGTGAACTGTGCTAATTTGGCATCGAGACCCTTAACGAGTTTTTGATTTTGACAAATAATTATAATCCATCTTAATCAAAGTTGAGAAGCATTTTATAATGACTAGGTACCTTCTTAATACAATTTAACACCTTGAACATTCTTTGAACCTATAGGTAGATGCAGAAAGAATTTTCCAGCGTACCTATTTCTTTTTTATCAACTTCAGTCCATGATTTAAATTCCTTTAGAAAAATACAGCGAAATATAAAAATGACGACTCCCACAAACGCGCGATCTGCTATATCATTAACAACATTTCGCTGTATAATTTTTCGCACTGGACAAAAATCTTCCTATATCAGGCTCTCAATACTGCCTTCAGATTTCTAGAATCTCTAGTCATGTTTTTAAATTGCGGCCATTCTCGTATTCTCCTTGTGGTAATCCGATATCGCGAAACGGAACAAGAAGTTGTGCCTTTCAATGTTGGTACCGCCTGTAAGGTCGGTGTTCTAATTTCTCGATGCAAATGAGAGCAGACCTCAGCACGCTGTTATTAATACCCAGGGTCTCACGATTAGATGCGCCCGCGCAGTCATCGACATGATTTGTATATTAACCTCGTACGTTATATTTAGCACGTATATTTTCTAGGTGATGCTTAGTAGCTCAACTACCTTCTTGCTGCATTTCATACTAATTTAATCAATTGGGAATGTTTTAAAAATGTTTACTATGACATCTTATAAACAGTGGTTTTGATTTTATATGCAGTTTGGAACATTAAATGGTTAATAAGCAAAAATATACCCACGAATGAAAATTACTCAAAAAGAAGTAATACGTACAAAACCTGCATTTTTTTAAGATAATATCGACAAATGAAATTGTAAGCCAACAAGATTGCCAGTCATAATTGGATATAGAATAAAATACCCAACTTCTAATTAATTTGTTTTATATGATTTTAAACTCATTAATATGCAAAGCGTGTGCTACTATACTATACTAAACTACTTTGCTTATAAATGACTATTAAGGTAGTTCAAATTAATATTATGCATGTCTTGTGATTGTGGGGTCAAAAATAGAACCATAAAACATTTTAAATATAAGCAGATGCTTTAATTCCTTAATTAAACAATACAATGTGTAACGAAAAGGGAGTATCAACCCGAAAGGGTATTACTGAACTAATCAATGTAAAAAACTTATACTATGGGATCATCCCTGAATCGCAGTCTGCAGCTCTATGCATTGGCGCGGTAGGTATTAGAAGCTGCGATTTTTATTGCGATTTTAGGGTAAAAGTTTTTCACATTGATTAAATACTTTTACTCTCCTTCGAATTGATACCACGTTTTCGTTACACGTTGTAAAGCAATGAATAATATTACGAATTATTTATTTCTTTAAATAAATAAATAAATATATATATAGGGACAAATTACAATGATTGAGCTAGCCCCAGAGTAAGTTCGAGACTTGTGGTATGGGATACTAACTCAACGATACTATATTTTATAACAAATACATATATATAAAAATTTAAAAAGGCAATTTTTCAACTTGCCCTGACCGAATCGAACCCGGAACCTCTAGGTGGCGGATTAGCATGGTGACCACTACGCCACGGAGGTCGTCTTTAGAATACATATAACGTAAAACTAAAATAACGACAAACTCTAACCGTCATAATATAAAACGCAGACTATCTTTGTTACTAGGTTTAAACCCTTAATCCGTCCAAATCAAGTTGACATATAGTGAAAATGTCAACTTGATTTGGTCGGTTAAGGCTCAACTCACACTGGCGCAGTGTCGAAGCGACGCCGTTATTAAGGTACAAATTTGTATACACTATAACGCTATCGTAGTATTTTAGTACATTTTTGTTTAGTATTTTGTTGTGAAGTGACCGCAAGTCAATATTTTTTGTAAGTACCTTTACAATTATCGAGGCCATCATTATTAACATACTCGCGCAAACACTGCGCATTCTATAATCAATATAATAAATAAATAAATACGTGTCATAATATATAAAGAATACATGGTATTTTCATGCCTAAAACATTGCTAGAAAAAAAATTGGTAGTTTTAACAAATGCGATCCAGGCAATATCGCAATGCAGGTTTTCCCAGATGGGGTTAATATGAAATAAAGCGAACTTTAATTATTAAATTTATTTGTTGTTTATTTAACATAAAAAATGTTTGTGTTTTTCTAATACGTTTCTTGATACCTACGGAGGAACGAATTGAAGAGGCAGTCATATGATCCCGTTAACACTTCTTGTGTAAGGGCCTACCCCTTACCCTAAAATTATAGTTTTAAAGCATACCGACTGCATAAAAACAAGGTGATACAAATATAACAAGCCGTCAAAACAAATTGCATTGCCAAAAGCATCCGATCCAATAGTCGATCGTTTAGCGCTAATTGATAGCGGGCCTTGTTAGAGGTCGCCGGAATCATGAACTTGTGCGTTTCGATTAGCCGGTACACGAAAATTAAATTGAAATTTTTGACATTTGCCTTAAGAGTTCAGGGGTCAGGGACGCTTTCCAGAAACCCCGTGACTAGGTTTGACATTTCGCTTTGTGGTTTTTATAAATCGTTTATTTTTAACACGAATTTTGAAGTGTACCAGTAAGTAATTCGAGGTTGCAATTCGATCCTTAGGATGACAATGACATTCAGAATATCCAAAATACTGTGTAATTTATATTATCGAATCCAAATAGGAAATATAATAGTGCAAAGTGCAAACGGGGTGCGCCGTTATAAGGAAATAAAACGAAGCAGATTTTAATATAAAATACATATTTTACTGACTCGTAAGATGTTAGTCGCAGTGCCGCTGCTTAATAACATTTCATTAAATTTAAAATTAATCAGGTCAACATAAAAATATTAAACTATCTTAACAGATAAAAAATTGCGAAATACTTACAAAATTAAGTGCGGGTTAGTTTTGCGCTTAAACTTACATTATTATGGTAACGAAGTATTCGATGATATGAACGCATTTAATCCTTTTTACTAACGCTTTTAGGTTCCGGGCGATGGTTCACCGGGTTCACTTTGCAAGTGATTTTGTATGACTCCACCATCTTCACGGATTCTCGGACTAAAATCGTCGATCGGATCGTGAACGAGTGCGAGAAACACACGGCGCCGTCGCACAGCGCCGTGTGGAAGCTCAGGTACAAGCGATAATGAGTCTTATCGGTTCTCTGTTTGAGTTTCATTTCGACCCGGCCGGGGAGCTTGCTGCCCTTGTGCGAGCAGCCCACGAACTCGAAGTCGTCGAGCGTGACGTCCCTGTTGCCGTCGTCGCGCACGCACACGTGCCAGTTCTGCGGCGCGCCCGGCGTGAACCGCACGGACTTCGTCTCCACGTCCAGACTCACGTTGAAGTAAATTACCAAGTTCCCGCACTTTTTGTTCACGAATAAATCATTCTTGTACAGTATGAGGTTCTCGGGTTCGGTGAACTTTGGATCTGGCAGGCGCACCTTCAGTTCTTGGCACACGTTTTTGGCTAAGTTTAAAACTTTAATGCTGTGGTTGTTTGTGTCGGCGATGTAGAGGTATTTCCCGTCAACACTGATGGAGAGTCCCGACGGTTCATTGAACGTGACCGGGTCGGCGGTTTCTATCATAGTGGGGGATAGAGTGGTGACTTTTTGCGTGGAGACGTCTACTTTTTTAATTTTGTGGTTGTAGGTGTCTGCGATGTATAAAGTTTTGGTAGACTCACAGTACGACACGCCCATTGGGTGCTGGAGTTTCGCTTCGATACCAATGTCATCCACGTCTCCGAAAGCGAATAGGTTCTGTAATTACAACACATCTATTAGCACTGACAGAATATTTATGGAACCAAAAGAGTTTGAAACGCTCCCTTAAGAATGAACGTCATTCAAACGACATAGTAACAACACTATCGAGTCATCAAATCAAATCAAATATTTTAAAGAATAATATTTAATTAAACATTCAATCTATTCCGCAGCATATAATATAAATATCATAGGAATAGGTCATCTGGAACATGAACAGTTACATTTTTGTCAAAAAAGTTTAATAAATAAACGGTCCTTTTACATCGACTTATTTTATAATGTAGGCCAATTGATAGATGGATTAGAAGACGTACCCATGCGTACGTAGTACAGTTCTACTTTTAAATAACCTTCTACTACCCCATTCATAAAAAATAACAACCTAATATTCAAATATCAGATTGTTATTTTAAACTAATATTTAAACATTCATAAAAATAACCTAATATTTAAATATTAGATTATTATTTTTTGTGAATACTAGGTAAGTGTATAAATACCAGCTTAGGGGTACCTAAAAGTAGAGGATATAATTACCAAAGGATTACGATCCCCACCGCACAGAGTCGACACCTGCCCCGTCGCTAACGCTAGTCGCCGGATGGAGGAACTTTCTGAGTCCGCTATGAACACTTCAGGGTTCGTACCTGCACAATGAAATGAAGAATTAAAAAAATTGATCTTGTTTTCTGCCACACACGCAATAGTATGGCACGGCCTCTTATAGGCTTTAATATTTGGTTTTATATATATTGGGTGTTACCCGCGGCCGTCCCTTGAGTGTATTAGATTTATATAATTTTATAATTTTTGGGAAGGTCAATATAATTGTAACTTATTTTGATTTTTTATTTACCCTCCCATTTTTTTTTTGTTCGGGCCATTAGCAATTGGCCAAATATCCCACGGAAACTTTACATTCTGCGTGATAAAACTGTTTTAATCCATGAAATAAGCTATTTACATGCAAATTTTCTCTATCTTTGTACAGTAGTAACACTGACTTTTTCATTGTAACATTAGAGAGACTGATTTTTACCGCTTACAAAACTTTCATGTTACAACTTGTTGAACGTTAATTATTTGTAGAGCCCGTGTAGCAAGTGACTAAAAGTGTATTGGAACCTTCACTGGAGTTTTCCTTAACGGCAGCACCCCAAGTACGATAAGTGCGGCAACTATAAGCCACAAATATAAAGTCTCTTGCAATCGGAGATGCCTAAACCAGTCCCCACACACCTCTTCCTAAAAAATTTGCTTTTATAATATTAGTAGGACAGTCATATACTGACCGGTGCGCAGTGCCAGGCCGGAGGGTTGCGCGAAGGCAGCCGTGTTGGGGTAGCCGCTGTTACGGGCCGCTTCCGCGCCCGACCCCGCGATGCACACACACGTGCCTGCAATAGTAGTCAACCTTATTACACATACATAAAGTCCAATTATAAACTAATGCGCTTTAGCAATTAGTCAATTCCCTAATTTTTAACAAGTCTTAACAAGAAAACCAACATTTTATGGATTTGTATAAACTTCGAAACCTATTATAAGCTCGATTAATAAATCTAAAATCACGTTCAAAATGCATATGCTCAATGCCAAAACTGACATTATTATGCGACTTTTTATTCTTTTTTATTCTATTTTTTTTTACATTTTTGCAAAAAGCTGCCACTTTTGGCAAAAAATGCTAAGAAAAGCTTGACGTTTCCTCTTTGAACTGCAAAAAGTAATTTATTAAATAGTTTGAATGGTTATACATTTTTTAATGATATTTGCATGTTCTTTTAAATAATTTCAAATGGGGGGCAGCATTTGACTCCAAAAAAATCATCCCCTTAAAAGATATCGTCAGTATTTGCAATGTTTACGTACCTTCATTATAAGTCTTGTACTTCCACCAAATGGTAGTGTCCAGGAACAGCCCCCACATCTGATGTGAGCCAGCGCACGCTATTATCAACACGCGGCGTCTCTCGTCCTTCTTCTCTTTTTCTTTTTCTGGAATAATATATTAATTTAAGAGTCCCCTTACCCTAGACCAAAATACAACTTTCCATACAAACGTAGTCTACGTTTTATTTCAAAATGGCATGTCCGATTTAGGCAAAATTTTGTTATTTCAAAGATATTGCAATTATCTAGGGTAATAACTGGTTTCCGACGGTAAAAATATGTACTTGAAATAGAATATAGTGTTATATACCATTTTTGACCATCAGTATGGGAAACTTCTAAATCGTTATATTTTCTTTCCCGTTCATAATTTTATGATAGGAAACCAGTTATAAGGTACCCTAAATAATTGCAATTTCTTTACAATTACCAATATTTACCGGAGTCTGACATGTAGTTTCAAAATCAAAAGTAAACTACGTTTGTATGGAGAAGTCTAGGGTAAGGGGACTCTTAAGTGACCATATAGCGTCCTAAGTTAACACATTTTATTTATTTATTCAGAAGATTTACAGCACAACAATAAAAATATGTACAAGAACATAAATATCTGTAAGCCGATAGCAAATCCTCATAAATATAATACATGCGGTTATATGCTAAAATCAGCCGATGCAGCCGCCAATGCCTATGCACCCAGTGTGTCCTGCCCACTATGACGTACGGTGCTGAGACATGGACGCTTACAAAGGAGGCTGTGCATAAATTGATAGTCGCACAGAGAGAAATAGAGCGTACCATGCGTGGTATCAGGTTACAGGATCACGTTTCCAACACCGTCATCCGCGACAACAAGGACAAAATATACGAGATGTTGGCACGGCAGTCAACTTAAAGTGGAACTGGGCAGGTCACCTGGCCCGAAGGAGTGATGGCAGGTGGAGCCCGAAGGAGTGGTGAGGCTCATTCTAATGATGTCTGTGTCTTAAGCTAGTTTTTATCAAAAAAACTTACCTTTCTTTTCGTCTTTGTCGTCCTTTGTTTTCTCTTTCTCCCCATTGAGTCCGGGCGCGACAGATGGTTGCAGCATGGGGGGCGGTCGCACAGACATGTCCATGTCGGGTGTCGTGAACATCACTATGTCTCATGGAGATGCTAATACTCATAAATTTTCATATTCACCTTTTTTTTCATCTTTGTTGTCCTTTGGTTTCTCTTTCTCCCCATCGAGTCCGGGCGCGACAGGTGGGGGCAGCATGGGGGGCGGTCGCACAGACATGTCCATATCAAGCGCCGTTAACAGCACTACACAGCATCTCATGGAGATGCTAATACTCATAAATGTCCATATTTACCTTTCTTTTCGTCTTTGTCGTCCTTCGGTTTCTCTTTCTCCCCATTGAGTCCGGGCGCGACAGGTGGGGGCAGCATGGGGGGCGGTCGCACAGACATGTCCATGTCGGGCGTCGTGAACAACACTATGTCCCAGGGAGACGCCAGCGCTTGGAGCCCGAGGCATTTACCGCCTGAAAAAGGTAATACATTAGTTTTCAGCAAGTCAAATCAGATACTATTTTCTGAACTTCAAAACAATCATTTTTTATGAAATACTCAACCGTAATGTCATAGTTTTTATGGAGTCAAGAAGTTTTCCTCTTCACGTATGAGATCTTGCAGACTGCGAGTACATGGGTTGCCTACATCACTACCTGTTATCTAAGACACTGCTTGGGAGCAATTCAAATTTTTATTTAGTAATTAGGACTTTACATGCACTTAATTTACACTTCATTAAGTATAATTAACATAATGTGTCGTGTATCATCATCAGGACTTTCTGTCTTCACTTCTTCTTCTTATCGAGTGTGTTAGTGACTAACACTAGTGTCTTCACTGCAAGAGCACAACCCACTTTGTACTTACTACCAGAGCCATACTTGGCCAGAGCAGCCAAAGGACTTGGCCTACACTCTCCATGCTAGCCAGACAGGTTGGAGCAGTCTCATAGATGTTATACACATCTAGGTTTGTTCAACTTTTCTAAGTCGCCTTCTATGACATCCACGGGATGACTTGAAGTGGTCCCATTCTACTCTGCCGGAAACCACAGTAGTGTAAATTACATTTTATTTTTTTAAGGAAAGCTACCTATACCAGGTCAGATATCCTTACCCTGGTCTCCATACTCGGCTTGCTGCCCAGTGCCGGCCAGCACTTCGACGGTGCCGTCGTCCAGGTGCACCGCTCGCACCGCGTGGTTGTTCGTGTCGCACACGGCTAGAACGCTGCTTGACAGCCAGCATATCCCCTGAGGCGAGTTGAACAGAGCCGCGTTCAGTTCTGTAAGGTCGAACAAGTTTATTTTATATGTTAGGATTAAGTTAGATGAGGATGCTCGGTGGCCCGGCGGGAGTGCGCATTGCTAGCGCTTTCGCAAGTAAAGCGACGCCGGGCGTAGTTCGCACTTGGATGGGTGACGATAAGGGGCATAAAAATTTCTCGAGCCCCTT
Source organism: Acrobasis consociella (assembly GCA_963555685.1). Classification (NCBI taxonomy): domain Eukaryota; kingdom Metazoa; phylum Arthropoda; class Insecta; order Lepidoptera; family Pyralidae; genus Acrobasis; species Acrobasis consociella. The sequence continues at coordinate 7,798,320 of OY743106.1, forward strand.
CGTGCTTCGGAAGGCACGTATAAGCCGTTGGTCCTGGCTGTCATCATTGTATGGCAGTCGTCAAGCTATGTCAGATTAGGCAACCTGAAAAATGTGACACCAGTGTTGGCCACTTACACACACGAAAAAGAAGAAGAAAAAGAAGGATGAAGATTATCGACTATGACAACAGTATAACACAACATGTTAAACATGAAGTCATTTAAAAATCTGCACTTATAATATACGTATATATATATACATATTATCACGCCTGTTTCCCAGAGGTAAGCACAGGCTATAGACCTCCTCCACTTATAACAGTTACACATGCAATAAACGAAGCGACGTATCCTATTACTATATGACATACAGAACTTATTGAAAAGTTTATACAACATATTATGTACCATAACATAGTGCTGCAGTTTGGTAAGTAAGAGGTGAAGCTGAGAGAAAGGGTTACCAGCATTTATATTTTAAGCGGAATGTAACCCTGATCAAGGTCAAGTTTATGAATAAAAGTGGAAAATTACTCATGATTTCTAGTAAATTATTAGATAAACAAAGCTGCAGATCAGATAAGGATACTATGATCTGTTGACTCACCTTGATGATTATCGTCTAAATTGATCGAAACCTGGTGTAAAATATGTTGTATTTTACCACCCTAGGTAAAATAATTTACGATAAAGCTGTTATATTTGAGCACGTACTTCCGTCTTTGAATCCGGCCGCAGTGCCACCGATGATCCGCAGTATGATGCCCGAGCAGTCGGTCAGCAGAATACGGTTGTGGCCGCTGTCCGCTATCGCCAGGAATGGCTCCTCGGAGCGGCCGCGGTAGAAAGGATTCAGCACAACCTGTTACATTCACAAAATCTGTTGAATCAAATTATTTGAAAGGAAACAGAGATTTCATATAAAACTTTGTCTTCAGTATGCCCTAGAGAACCTTTCATACTATTTAATAGACTTCTGTTTACGGTTTAAAGGGAGAACTTAAAGCTTGTATTCGCACATTTGCGAAAAACAGCCACTTTCGGCTTTTATTTGAAATTGTTAAATGGGGAGGACCCCAAAAATTAAAACCAGGGGTGCCAATAAACGCTGGTTTGAGTAAGTGCAAAAAAGAAACATAGAAATGATGATACTACTGCTGCACAAAAGTGTCCTTCATCTATTTCCAAAATTTTGTAGATGGATAGACGTATCCGTTTTAGCCGAAGTTTGGGAGGAAACAAAAGCGTAAAATGTATTAACTTCTTATCTTCCTATGCAGGTCGTAAAACCCGACCAACTGGGTAGGCGAGCGAATTATAGCAGTAGGCGATCGTGACTAGCAATAGCAATCACTATTTTGATTTCGTTTTAATTAATCACTAAAAGGTAAAAGCAGGGACCGGATTAGCAGCTAATTTTTAAAACCCCTTTAAGTGGTCATCCTTACGATAGACTTACCCTCACGTTTATGTTAGCCTGTAAAAAGCTTATCCAGCGAAAGGCTTACCGTATCCCCTATTGAGTAACCCTATCCTTATGATAGGCTAAGCGTTTACCAAATCATTGGAAGGGGTAATTTTTTCCGCTTTATTGAAAGGGTTTTTCCCCCCACGTATCCCGCCCGCCCCGTGGCCGCCACGGAAAGCGCTTCTTAAAGGGTTAGCCTATGAGATAGGGTTACCCTATGAGAAATGGTTTTTGTAAGGGTAACGTAACGTGCATGTTTTAACAACTTATTTAAAGGAAAACCCTTTTAAAGGCTTTCCATATGATACGGTTAGTCGATCGAAAGAGTTACCCAGCGATAGGGGTTTTTAATCCAATAAAAATATTCAAGCCTATCAATTAGCCGCTAAAAACCCACGTTAGGGAAAGCGCTTCCTGTCCCTGGGTAAAAGCCTGCAAATGTACCACAACCATACCTATCCCTAAGTGTAAAAAAATCTAAGAAATAGACGAACAACGTAAGTGTACTATATCAAAGAATAAGGATTTTTTCATTTTCGCGCCTCATGAAGCAACTGGTGTTCATAGAGCTGACAGCTATTTCGCTCAGCGTATAAGTATAGCGATTCAGCGAGGAAATGTTGCCAGTATTTTGGGTACGTTGCCTCTTGCGTTGCCTATTTTATTTATTTATTTTAAATGTAATAATAATAAGCATGTGTTGTTTCTGAAAAATAAAGTTTTTTGCTTCTAAGAATTTTTATTCTATTTTACGTGGCCGCCTATGTAATTAAAATGACTATTGCATACCTTACTAGGAAAATATAAGACTTGGTTGTCCTTTTCTTTGGGCTTGATGTGTTTAGTGAGAGCGATGGGGAGCGGAGTGTTGGTGATCTTGGAGGCCAACCGTTTCATCGCCACGCCTACGACCGACACCAGCAGCTCGCGATGGCCCTCGCCGGTGATGATAAAGATCGGCTTGTTGCCGGGTCCTGCAGTAAACAAAATTAAAATTTAGACAAGAAAGAAAAAAAAGAAAGTAAAAGAACAAGTAAAATTAACCTTAAATTCAAAATAAGTTGGTACCTCTTACTCTATATTTGGTCTTAAATCATAGGTCAGTACAGTGAAACATAAGTAATATCTACTCTCATAATGCTTAGATAAATTAAGTGAAAAAATAAAACACTTAACCCATTATTCAGTTAAGCCAATCAAAGCCAGTCAAGCAAATAAAAAAAATATTATATGTGTTGCTGTTGGATTGTATAATCTGCTGTTTGACAAAACTGCTGTTTGGCATTATAAATTTAAATTTGCACTGAAAAAAAGTATTTTTCTTTCTTTCATTACAGCTGGGTTTTGTAAAACTGCTGAAAACTATTCAGCTGGATTGTCAATGTGTTACATTCAACAAAACCACATGTTCGAACCACGTATTAGGTTACCATGATTAAACAAAACTGTGTAGTATCCAACAAATACATGGTAGGGCAATAATTTCCTTATTTTTTTATCACACTTGGCATGGAAATGACACCAATTCAACTTCTTGCTATGTAATCCAGTCTTCAACATCATAGGACACCAATAAGGAATGATAATTAACTACAATTCAGCTGAACGATCTTCAGATCTAGAGGTTTTGTCAAACAGCGGATTATACAATCCAACTGTGACATATGTATTGGGTTTTTTAAACCAAGACATTATTTTACTTAAATTTATATATTTCGCAATTTCGGTGATGCAAAACAATCTATTATTACTTGGGTAAGTGTATCTTATCGAAAATAAAATAAAAATGATCAGTAGTAGTAAAATAATACCACTACTATCATCTCTGATCTTTCTTTGTCCATTTCTTCAGATGATGTAAAGCATTTTTTTATTACCAGTTGATTACCGGCAGTTTTCTTAATAAAAACCCCTTGTTTTAAAGTTTATCTCACCTAGTATAAGAAGTGTGGGCCAGCATTTGATGCCAAGGGCAGTCCAAGTTGCATGGTCAGGGTCATTGACCACTGGGTGTTGGATGTTGTACCGCTGCACGGCTGCTAGGACATTAGGCAACTCCTTTTCGTTGCTAAACTTTGCACAGTGCACTCCAATCTAAAAGTTATGATAATGACACATAAGGCACCACCATTTCCAAAGAAGTTCCTATTGTAGATTAACTAATAACAGAAATAGTTATTATAACTTTATTTGATTTACAAATGTTTTTGATACCTATATAAAACTTGATAAAATCATAATTTACAAAAAATTATTAAGAAAATTAATACTTCACTTTTTATTTGCAAGTAAAATTGTTACATATGTAATACAATAATGTATGTAACATAACAATTTAATTGTGTGTGTAGTGTGAAGGTGTTTCTTTCTAGTGACGTAATATAAAGGCAAAAGTGTATGTGTGTTTATGTTTGTTGATTTTTCACGCTCAAACAGTGGACCAATTTTGATAAAATTTGATATGCAGCCAGCTGACATCTCAATTAACACATAGGCTACTTTACGTGCGGGTAACACCACAGGGCACAGCTAGTGTTAAATACTCTTTACAACTTACCACAACCAATCCATTTTGGCCTTTGTGCAAGTTCTCCAAGTGCTCCAGGTCAGGTAACACATGGTAACAGTTGATACAGCAGTAAGTCCAAAAGTCCAACACTACTATTTTCTCCGAGCAGTGCTGGGACAGTGATATAGGCTCCGAAACATTCACCCACTCCAAATCTAAATTTAAAAATAATATTGAAATTGGGTAGTATTCAAAAATTTCATCCCTGAATAGAGTATCCCATACATATGAGTGAGAAGATTGAAAAAACATACATATATATAACAAATTATACTATGTAATTTAAAAGCACTTGAATATTTTGGAATTTAGTAAAACCTTTTTTAGACAGTTTTATATTTTTTTTACATTATGTAAAAAAAATACTTGAATCAGGTGAAAGTACCTAGTTGCAGTGGAAAAGTTTTCAAAGCAATGATGCAGCTGAACTACATATCAATGGAGTTCCATACCAACACACATGATAATGATTAGTCACTTACTTTTTTTGAAATCCTCCACAGGATTTACAGAATACCAAACTTTCTTTATATGGTTAATGATCAAGGTCTCCTTGTCTGTATCCTTATTTTCATTACTTAGAGCCTCCTGTAAATCCATAGAAGCCTGGGCTACAAAATCTAAGGGGCTAGATTCCATTTTTATTTTTGGGGAATACTAGTTAACAATTAGTTTACGTACGTGGTACCTAATTAGGTTAAAACAAATGAAAGTTATTATTTAAATTAAGCATAAGACAGGTACTGTTTATTTATGAAGTTAATTTAAATAAAATTCAGAAAATACACAGACGAAGAAAGTAAACAAACTTCTGACTTTGACATCAATCAATGTCAGTGTCAATGTCAAAAAGCATTATTACCAATTGAAGCAAATTTGTAGGGCTGTCATCAACAGTTTATTTTGAATCGGAAATCGAATCGAAAAACATCCATTTTACTGTCATACAATAGCGGTATACTCTATGGTGAATGAACTTCAAAAACAGTTGTCAATGTCAGATGTCATCAATTGTCATTATTTATATTGTCAACGAAAAAAGGTTGTTTTGATTTCGTTTGGTGATTATTCCTGTATCTTAATTTACATCAATTTTTACATAGTTCTTCCGAAATAAGAAACACAAAGCACGATAGATTTATACGTAATCTAATCGTTAAATAGTATGGTAAGCAATGGATGCGGTGTTTGATATTTGCTACCTCTCGTCGGAGGGTAACAATGTTGAACCAGACGATATCCCGAAGACAAAGGATAATGTTTGGATTCTTGGCAAAAAATATAGTGCGATACAAGGTCAGATTATTACATATTTTTTAAGACCCAAATCTCCCTAATTCATTACTTGGCTAACCAGTTTTTACTACATTTATTGCTTGTCGTCAGTTCAAACTAATTTTTGTCAGTCATCTCATATTATTATTCGTTTGTTTTATCTAGAATCCTTCGATTACAAAACCACAATTATTTACAGAGCTGGATCGCATAAGACGCGATATAACGTCCATCATCTGGTGTACTTATAGAAAAGGCTTCGTTCCTATAGGAGACGAGGGTCTCACTTCAGATAAGGGATGGGGCTGTATGCTGCGCTGTGGGCAGATGGTCCTTGGTGTTGCGCTAGTGAAAGTACACTTGGCTACAGATTGGTTTTGGAGTCCAGAAACTAGGTAATTGTGTACAGTACTAATTAACTAGGTATTGTTCATAGTTTGAAGAACTCATAGACAACATGAATTGTACACAAAGCTATATTTTTTAAAGAAAAGAATGCATTTGTTTCATAATGATTCTCTTCTTGAGTTTTCTGTTTAATTTTAAGTATTGCAAGTGTCCCAATTTTGCAAGATGTTGTTACTATATGTTCCAATTTTTTTTGACCAATCTTCTTTGGGAACTACAGTTTTAAACTATAAGTTTTATTTTACTCATTAAACTTGTACATTTTATTTTAGAGATCCTACATACTTAAAGATTGTTCAACGCTTTGAAGAGAGAAAGCAAGCTCCATACTCTATTCATCAGGTGGCCTTGATGGGAGCTTCTGAGGGCAAAGAGGTCGGCCAGTGGTTTGGACCCAACACCGTAGCACAAGTTTTGAAGTAAGTTTGTATGATATTGTTTAAAAAATTAATTTCTTATTTTTGAATTATGCAATATTTTTGTATCTTTGTCAACTACTCTATTTTTGCAGTTGGTAGAAGTTTTTCCGTACCTTATTAACGAACTGCCTAAAGTCATATAAGTTTGGTACTTTGCCTGTATAACATGCATTATAGATTACACGAAAATTATTATTTTTTGCAGAAAATTGGTTGTTTATGACAAATGGAGTTCTCTGACAATACATGTGGCTTTAGATAATACAATAGTAAAAGAAGATATCTGTAAGTATATTTTTTATAATTGTTATGTTAATTTTACTCTGATGTTTTATACATATATGATAATTTTTATAACTAATATGAAATCCTCTTTATGATATCTTATAAAGGGTGATTACAAACCTCTTAGCTATATTCAAGGAAAGTATTTAAGCAAAATGAAAAATATATTTCTGTCATAAGTATGTAGTCATAATAAACACTAAAGATATCAGTGGGAAAATGCATGGTACCAAAAATCTCCCATTTGAATGTCATTGCCTGCTCTAGATGGCTGGCTGGCTGGAGAGGAACAACTACACATATATTAAAATCAGTAGGTTTAGCCATTTATTAGAAATACTGAAAAAAAAAAGTGGTTTTGTGTTCTATGATTCAGATGCCAAGTTATCATTGCTATAGAATGCATGCAAATCCAAACTGTATATTTTTCATATTGTTATTTTTTTCGAGAGGGAGGCCTTTGCCCAACAATGGGATCTAGCGGGCTCTAAATAAATAAATAATATTTTTGACTTTCAGTACAACTATGCATAGTGAACAACGACAGAGGTGACACATCATCTGCTGAAGATGTGATGATAACCGACTGGATGCCGCTGCTGCTCATTGTGCCCCTGAGGCTGGGGCTAAGTGAAATCAACCCTGTTTATATTGACGGTTTGAAGGTTAGTAATACAGTTTTAATCATCATCATCATCAACGGCATAAGCCTGCTTTTCTCAGGGCCATCCCATTCTTTTATTGGCCATCCGATATTTTCAATTCAATTTAAAAAAAAATAAGTTTGATAGACTTAATTCACAAGTAATTTTACAATTAAATTTTTTCGATTGCTATAAAGATAAAGTATATTGCGGTTCCGAATTTTCGTGTTCAGTAACACAGAGCAATCAAGTATGACCTACTAAACTATTAGCGAGATAAGAAGTTAATACTAGCATTATTTATTACTGCTGCAAATGCGTGATAAATTGATGCAATACCTACACATTCATTACAATAAAAACTATCCGCTATAATAACTAGACACTTTAACTGGCCAACACTGGTCTCAGATTCTTAAGCTGCATACCTCGACAACTGCCATGCAACAATGCCAGCCGGGACGTCAGTCCTGGCTGTCATGTCAAGCTGTTATGCTTAACGTGCTTCTGAAGCACACAGGTGCTCAGGAATTTTTAATGCCACTTGTGGCGACGCACCCAAGTATGGATCACGCCCGTGGTTGCTTAACCTGCGAAAACATGCGTACTCCCGCCGGGCCACCAAGCGCCTGTTCTATTTCTGTTAGATATTGGAGGTATGTAAAGGTGAACGCACTAATGAGGCATCAGCACCACCCTTACAGTACCTACCTATAGAGCAGAGCTACCGCCGGTCGGTAAGGTTAGGTAGGATAGACCAACGTGGTAAACTGGCGTATTTTCTAGCGTTTTCTTCAAACATGATATACCTACTATGATAATGTTTTTACACAGAGCTACTACCGTCTGACCTCCGCAACCCAAAGAGTAAACCAAAACCAATCCTTGGGTAGTTTGATGATCAAATGCTAGATAGCGTACGGGACCAACAGTTTATAAGTGCCATCCGAAACACGAAATCATCTTTCTTTTCGGATAATCAGGTGTAATCAGCCTGCAATATCCTAACTAGACTCGAACCTATGACCCCCGGATCACAAGGCGAACGCCTTGACCACGGGACCACGGAGGCAGTCTACATTAGTTTGTTTTTTCTACAGATATGCTTCCAGTCCGCCCAGAACATAGGAGTGATTGGCGGCAAGCCCAACCAGGCGCTGTACCTGATTGGCTGTGTGGGAGACGAAGTGGTTTACCTGGACCCTCACACTACGCAAAGATCTGGACTAGTTGAGGTCATTAGTCTTTTTTATTGGCTTTCAGTATTTTTAACCCCCAACAAAAAAGAGGGGTGTTATAAGTTTGACGCTAACGTCGGTTAACGCTTGAAAGTCAGGTCTTTCCCTAGCAAGTAATAGATGGCGCTACGGATATCAAGTCGGTTCGGTAGTTTCGCTAGTCATCACTAGATGGCGTTCTTGACAGTCGGGTTTCTTTTTAAATTTATCTAGCAAATAACCTTGTAATCTGGACAACTTACCGTAATGATTTTTTACATACATCGGGTAATCTCTTAAACTGATCTTATGAAAATCGAAAAAGAAAATTGTATAGTTCATGATGAAAAGTTAGTTACATAGGTTTTATGTTGGTTGATTGCTTTTTTTTCAGAATAAAATTACTGATGAACAGAAGGAAATGGATTGCACGTATCATTGTAAATATGCATCTCGAATACCAATGTTAGAAATGGACCCTTCAGTAGCAGTCGTGAGTATATTTAACTTATACAGCGTAACTAGAGAGAAATTCTCTAACCCTCGTAGTCATAAAAATTAACAACCGTTTACTTAACCTATTTTAATGAAAACCTTTGTCCCTTTCTGGAAAGACATATTTAAACTCAAAAGACGTTTAGCGAACGTTTGGTGTTTTTTAGGGTTCCGTAGCCAAATGGCAAAAAACGGAACCCTTATAGATTCGTCAAGTCTGTCTGTCTGTCTGTCCGTCCGTATGTCACAGCTACTTTTTTCAAACTATAAGACCTATACTGTTGAAACTCGGTAAGTAGATGTATTCTGTGAACCGCATTAAGGTTTTGACACAAAAATAGAAAAAAAAACAATACATTTTGGGGGTCCCCATACTTAGAACTGAAACTAAAAAATATATTTTTCATCTAACCCATACGTGTGGGGTATCTATTATGGATAGGTCTTCAAAAATAATATTGAGGATTCTAATATCATTTTTTTCTAAACTAAATACTTTGCGCGAGAGACACGTGCGTGGAAAAAAGTGTCCCCCCCCCCGTAACTTCTAAAATAAGAGAATGATATAACTAAAAAAAATATATGATGTTCATTACCATGAAAACTACCAGTGAAAATTGGTTTGAACGAGATCTAGTAAGTAGTTCTTTTTTAAAACTTCATAAATCATAAACCGCAATTTACCTTTCATTTAATTAAATCATACATAAAAAAAATATACTGTAAGACTTTTATATTATGTTACTTGCTGCTACAGAACCCTTCATGGGCGAGTCCGACTCGCACTTGGCCGCTTTTTGTTAATAAGGGGGTTACATAATTTTTCAAAACTAAAAACCGACTTCAACCCAAAACAACTCAACCGATTTTGATATAATTTCTATAAGACTACCTAACAAGTATGCCATTTCAAACAAAAAAATAATTTTTCAAATCGATCCAGGCGTCATCGAATAATCGAATAAAATACAATAAAAAAAAGATTTTGATAAATTGATTAAAAAAAGAAAAAGCTTTTAAATAAGCTACAATAAAAAAAGCTGATTTACGTCACCTTTGGTTAAAAATCGTAGCTGATTGTGACGTCACGCGAAATTTAAATGCGATTATTTGCCAATCAGAAAAAAGAAGATATTCGTATAAGTACCATACTTTTTAAAAACCAAAGAGCTAAAAAAAATTTTGTCTACATCCCTTTTATATGCATTGTTACTTTTTATTCCAGTGCTTCCTGTGCCGCACAAAAGACGATTTCGAGGAGTTATGTAACACTATAGAAAAGAGCTTGATGCGCGAAAGCCAGCCGTTGTTTGAGCTGTGCGAGAAACGGCCCTCGCACTGGGGTCCGAGCACCACGGACATTGACCTGCAGAATACGTCACTTTTTAATGGTAATTATATTTCTCTTGTCGTGTGATTTCCGGAAGTGTAGAAAAGGACCACTCCAAGTCTTCCCGTGGACGCGTAGAAGGCGACTTAGGAAATATGCAAAGCTTGTAAACATCATGTTAACAAGCTTATCTATCTATATGTGTATTTATTATAAAATATAGTATCGTTGAGTTAGTATCCCATAACACAAGTCTCGAGCTTACTTTGGGGCTAGCTCAATCAGTGTAATTTGTCCCTATATATTTATATTGATTTATTTATATTTATCATGAGACCTCCATCCAGCTGGCCAGCGTGGAGAGTGTAGGACAAATCCACTGGCTGCTCTGACCAAGTATGGCTCTAGTGGTACTCCTACAATGGGGACTAATAAGACCTGATGATGATGATGACGATATTTCTATTGGATATTTTTTGAACAATAAAGAACACTGATATCCTTAATTTTATTAACCCGTAAAGACCCGGACCTCATTTATAAATGCCCACGTCCATTGTCTTTCTATTGTGTCTGGTATTGGCGGTTGCGGATGGGTAAATAAACGTCATCAAACGTATTAGATAACTCAGTCAATATGTTATAAACTGGATTTGAACCAGATCAAACAGAAAATACTGAAAGATATTTAATTTTTATTTATAATATCATATGTTTGTCCGTTTTGCTGCCTCGCTCTTGAAGTGAGATACGACACATAATCACAGACCGACTGGTGTGTTTTTGTTAATTTCGTTGTTTAAATTATTGTATTATTAATTGCAATTTCTTTAAAATTCAAAATCTGACATGTGGTTTTATAAAATAAAACGTAGAATACCTACGTTTGTATGAAGAAGTCCAGGGAAAGGGATTCTTAAGAAATGAACATATAAATGATATTCGAAAAAGACTGCAGGGTTTATATACAACCCAATATGGTATTTGTAAAATAAATACCTTTTTCACCCCCGGCAAAAAAGAGTGGTTTTATATTATAAGTATGAGTTTGATTAAGTAATGGGGTGAACGCTTGAAAGTCGGAGTAAGGACGGTTTGGGCCCTTGTCGGGTTGTTTCTATAGCAGAATTATATATTTTACAGAATTCGAAGACGTGGATCGACAGTTCGATGACTCAGACGACGAGTTTGAAATACTTTGATTTCACATATAAGGAAATGTTGTGTATAGATAGATAGCATAGAACTTTAGCATAGTAATATATACAATGTATTTCGACGTTGCTTGTAAACATCCGTAATAACAAAGTACAGCGGACGTCCCGGACGGTATGGCAAAGCATTTAATAATTATTTTCTTGACTATGCATTAAGTACCACAGCTTTAAAAATGTGCACTTTGGAAATTATAATTTTTAGTTTAATTTAGTAAGTAGGTACTTTTTCAAACTACATTACTTTATATAGTATTAAAGTATTTTTTTTATCAAAACGTTTTTCCCTCCTTCGATATGTTTATAGTTACAACATCAAATATAAAACGGCGCAAAGTTCTTATCAATCCTTTTACCTTGGCAGTTCAAGCCATAGATTTAAGAAGATAAAAAATGGTTGCCTGTAAAGTCGGTTTTACGGGCGAAGATTTTACGTGACAACGTAGATAACATAGTTGAGTGGGAGAGAGACGCAAGGCATTCGGCGGGCCTCTCTCTCGTTCGGTGACTCATCGTAACGTTACCGAGCGTTACACTTTTTCATAAGTGACTCCCAGCCGCAACCTAATTTAAGACGTTGTCACGTCAAAAATTTCTAGGTCTATTGACGAGCTTGAACTGCCTAAAACGTAATTGGAACTCAGTTGTGTTCTTTATATATTTTTCCTTACCAGAGTATCTCTTGTGGTCTTTCCCTATTCCTGGAGTCGTAACATAATTTGCATAACACTTTGCCATTCCGTTCGCTGATTTGGCTTTTTTTCAACAAAGGGCGTGCGATGCGTAACGCAACGGATTCAGGCCATCTCTGTCGCACACACTTTGTTTTTCGTACTAATACAAACGTATGGGTACTATATACTTAAGGCCTTATAGCCCAGGAATATGAGTATACGTGATACATATAGTCCAGTCCAGAGCTACAAGGCCCTAAGGCCACTTTCACTTATTTTTCGTGTGTGCCAATAACCAACACTGCTGTCAGTTTTTTCTAGCACATACATTGTGTGACTGAGATGGCTTAATCCGTGACGCCTCGAGACCTGTATGAACAGTGACGAACACTGTCTAGACTGGAGTAGTGTAAGAGCATACTTACTTTGCAGTGCCTTTTCGAAGTCGATATATCGTGCAAGTTTAGAATATTTAGACATGCAAAATTTACATTCCTTTCTGTAAAGTGCAAGGGAAAATGTCATTAATATTTTGTTTTATCATGCAATGTATTTTTATCCTTAGTTTTCTTTGATAATGTAATCATTTAACACTTCGGAACATTTACGGCGTTTTACATAAATATAATTCAATTATTATTACATAACGTCTAACAAAATATACTGAATAGTTTCAGTATATTTTGTTAGACCCTTCGCAGGTAATGTCTAATTAGTTGTCCCCAGACGTAATGATTCTGACTTATGACCGTGTACTATAGATAAAGTCAGCAGAATGCTTACAAACGCAAATTGAACTCATCCTACATTTTACAAAGTAATTGTATTATATTTATATAGTGGCGACAATCGTCATAAAATGTCATTTGCTTTACACGAAACACTATTTTTATATCATGTGTAACAGCAATAAAGATTACAAAAACTTTATGTGGACTCTGTAATTAATTTTAATTACAACTGCACTTAAAATGCAATTTCAAAATAATCATCAAAAATCATTGCTTTATGAACAATGCATGTGTTTATTGATTTTCTTCTAGTCATAGAATAAAAAGGCACAAGAACAGTCTAATAAGTCTAGAAAAAATAAATAGAGGCGACATTGATTATAACAAACGTGGTATTTTTAACCGACTACCAAAAAGGAAGAGGTTATCAATTCGATGCGCTCTTTTTTATCTATGTTCACCGAACATTTGAAGACGCCTGGACCGATTTGAAAAATTATTCTTTTGTTTGAAATTGGGACCACCTTGTCCCATAGAAATTTTATCTAAATCGATTTTGTAGTTTGGGGGATGCTTCTAGACTTATTATCCAGATTTGTAGTGTCGTCCTCTTTACTTAGAATTTTTATATATTTTTTTTCTTCATATTTCGGTCATGTAATGAAAGTATCGATGGCATGTGTGGCTCATACAGATGCCCTCTATGCTGACAATGCTCGTGAATAATCAGTTATTTCACTGTACAATATCGTAGTAGCATTTTATCAGGTATTTTACATAGACGCGAAACAAATAGAAAATTTTAATCGCTTCTTTTCTCGCTATAAATCACTTACGAGTAAACATTATTAGGAAAAATATTATGTTTCACAAGTTTTATTCACAAAAATTTTTATGTTTTACTTAGTAATAATTGCAATGTTGCAAACTGCAAACATGTAATAAAATATAGAGTTAAATTAGTTATCGTATATGTTTATTTAAGTTCTGTTAACATGATTTTAAGCACTCACATTAATTTAAGTATGTACTTAGGTATATGATTTATCGTTTTTCATAATGAATTACCAGTTTTCCGAAATATGGCTCGGTTTAACTTAGTTGTCGCCGTGTAAGATGTTGCATTTTACTTCAATTATAAATTGAGTAAAGATATTGCGCACGAAGTTTGGCGGCTTCAGGATTGAGGACAGAAACAGAAGACTTATGTTCAGTAGTCTGGTCACTGATGTCGATTTCCTTCTTCTTTTATTTTCGTCGAGGACAAACAATCAGGAAAACAAATAGGTAGTTGTAATTTTTTATTCGAAATTTATCTTAATCTATGGTCTGGATATTATTTTTAAATATCAGATTTATTTATTTTTAAAAATTAGTTTACTTCTTACTAGTTCTATGACAACAACTAATATGGAATCGAAAGACAAATTGACAATCATCAAGTACAAAATCCAAAGATAAATAAATGATTTCTTAATTTGACGCGCACAACGTGGCTTATTTACATCTCGCTCGCTCTGAATCAGCCGAACACGTCGCAAGCACTTTAAAGCTCTTTTTCGTCCAAGGTACCTTCTATTTATTGCTTGTATTATTTTAATTGTAGGTAATTAATTATGTCAACCACCAACAAAATGCGTGGTAATGATAATTATAGCTGCCAATTTTATGGCGTTGCGCACTACGTTTATTCGTTATAACTATTTGTAGAATACGCACGTTACTATATTTTTAATCTATTGAGTGTCACGTAGAAAGAACGCTACACATGTCTTGATTTAAGTTACTGTTTTTAAGAATATAATTTTGCAGCTTTATTTATTTTTGCTTAGGTACCTACAATCAGTTATAAACTGCGACGGATGCAAAAAGTAAAACCCTTTACCCCTTTTTATTAAAATTTCTTAGCTTAGGCTATACCTATCTGCAATCCCACAACCTCACCCCTCTTTTTAATAGCCGGTTGATCTATGCCATTACGAATAGAGTAGGTTAATTATATGTTTAATATTGTATGTATGTAATGTACAATGCTAGATTTTATAATAATACAGTAATAAGTTAGATTACAAGAAGTTTTAAGTTTTTTTTAAGTTTACATAATCGAATGCAGTTTGAATGCAGCTGCCAAAGACTCAATATTTTTATAAATAAAGTCTCGTAAAGTTGAATGTTGTATTTTTTACATCACTCATACATAACATAATCACCCTTTCAGAAATGAAATTATAGATTTAGCAAAAGCGTGAGAAGCGCTCATGAGAATGGTTATCTTCTTTTAACTAAAATTTGCACTTTACTGTTGTGTGATAAGGTTGAATTCTCAAGTGTATACCGGTGTGTTACACACTTACTTATTTAAAAGCTATAAGCCGCTAGCGCTCATTACGTGAATTAGGGTAGTGTAGACGAAATAACGCGACCGAATATCGGCGTGATGATTACGCTTGCAGTACTATTTGAATGACTAGCATTACATACTACATTTTTATCCCAATGAGATACACAGAGAATTTTGGATCTTGCGGCTCCAAGTAGACAGAGCCAAGGGCCACTTTTAGCATGAAGGCGGGCGAGGTGGGAAAAGGAATAAAAATAGTGACGGGTTACTAACCGCATCGCCTTTTATCATGATTCACATTTTCACCCATTCCCTCGATCGACTTTTACGGCCTGCGTGGCAAGAGAACCAGCCACCAGACCAGCATGGAAGTGCACAAGGTATTTTTTATAGTCCTTTAGTCGCCTCTTGCGACGTCCACAGGAAGAGAGTGCGTTCCAGGCCGGAAACCAAACGGCTCTTTTTGTATATCATATCAAAATACGTCTGAACGTAAAACCAGTCGCGTCATCGTTGGAACTTGAAATCATGTCAGATGGCTCTTCGTTTTTAACCAACATCCAAAAAAGGATATTATCAATTAATCGCGATCTTTTTTTATGTATGTTCACCGATTATTCGAAAACGCCTTCACCAATTTGGAAAATCCGTTTTTTTGTTTGAAAGGATATACTGTCAGGTAGTCCCATAGAAATTTTATCAAAATCGGTTGTGTAGTTTGGGGGTGCAGTCGGTTTTTAGTTTTGAACAAATATGCACAAAGAGAATAAGAAAAAGATAATTTCACATTACCATTTATTTACGTACAATAATTATGCTTTGGTAATTTGACAAAATAATCGGTAACAAGGTTTTTTATTCACAATTTTCATTTTCAATAATATATCTAAGAGGCAAGTTAATGGTCTGAGCTAATAACAAATCAATTAGTATTGCAGTTGTTTAAAATTACTTATTCCTTTCAATGTTTGAAATCTGAAAGAAGCATTATTGGAGCAATTTATTATTTAACAATAATTTATTACGATTAAATCAAAAGATTAGGTGAATAGCTTGGTCAAGTGGCACCCTCATTTGCAATAAATCGTTTAGTCGTAAATTAAGACTAATCAAAATTCTGCTAACCAAGAGGATTTAGATTTTTGCGGAAACACGTTATAAAGCTAGACGGAATTATCAAATGGGCTATCCAAATTCTCATGGTTAGCAGATATTTTTAAAATTTTGCCTATAATTTTTTTTCCAAATGAGGCCGCCACGAGATTGTGTCATTCGCCTTAAAAAGACTGCATTATCAGCCATAATTTGGCACCTTTACATATTTTACATTTTTGTTTCAAAACAGTTGGCCAACCGCATTATTTTAGTGTCATTTGACTTGACTTGGCCCCATTTATAGCGATGGACACTTCAATTTATTTTTACCGAATGTAGGCCGGCGTATGTTATTATTGTAGGCGATTTTTAGAATTAGTTGTACTTATGAGACAATACAGTACAAATATGATGAATATACAAAAATATATGTTGCATTTAATGTTTTTTTACCACATTCAGAGTTATGTCTTTAATGAGAACTATGAAGCATGGATTGTTAGAGATCTGTTAATTTATTATTATGTACTCATTCTAATATACTCTTAAATAGAGTAAATACTGACTAGTACCACAGGACAAATAATAACTATATATTACACATAAAAAATTACAAGGATGTACCTAAACTCCTTATTTCCACAAGATGATTTATCAACTTTTTAGACATTTATATTATTTAGTTTTTGATAATATTGTAAAAATAAGGAATCCTAAAGGAACACCAAGAACAAATGCGATGAAGTAATACATAATAGTAACTAATTTGCAGGTCAAGCTAAATTTTAAACATCACCTTAATGGGTATTTAGATTCCAATTGTTACTTTTAACCACATATTACCCAAACAAGGATTCTTAAAAGAATTAGATTATTGTACAGTCATACAATAAACAAGGCAAATGTATATTAACTATAATAACAATATTATTGAATGTATATTTATATATAAATCTAATAAAAAGGTACTTACACAGAATTTTACAACATTATTGGTAACAGAATTATTTAATTCGAATGAATGATATAAAATCCAGTGAACACCGAACACTATAATAACCATATCATGCAAAAATGCGTGTTCACATCACAACCATCCATAAATTCAAAAATTTAGATTTCAAAAATATTATGTTCAAAAATATATAAATGACTCTTGTAAAGAATAGATTTCTACTGGACGTACATAAACATTTACATGACACATGCAATATTCACACTAAGTATCTAGGTTGACAGGAATATGAATCAACTTGTAAAATGTACTCTTATGTTTTCAAGTATAGTGGACTTTATGTGACTAAAGGAGTTACAATGAGACACTGCCATAACAACAATTAAATATTTCTATAAAATGTTAGTCAAATACAACTGTAATTACTCTAAAACACGAAATGCAGAAAATGACAGTTGTAAAGTTCTGCTTCAGGCACAACTTAAGTCATGCCGATATACAACTCGCTATGCGAGTGTTTCTAATAGATCTTAGTAAATTTTTCGCAAGACAAAGGCATAGTTCAATAAAACCTTAAAAAAAAAAACAAAAAAAGATTTTGCCAGAATGTACATGAAAAAATCCCCATAAATTTTAGGATCACTGCACATATTCATTTAGATTAGGGAAATCCTTTTGTTGAATAAAAGATATGATAAGACTCATCAAAACCTACTGGGAAATAGCAGCTGAGGAAATTCTATTGTGCAAAAAGTTTATTACTAGAACTGTAATGTTGTCTACAGAACCTCTATAGTAGGCCTGTAGTGTCAAGCTTTTAGCGCCATAGTCAGGTTCATCTAATCGCTCCTTAATAAACTTCACTGCTTCCTCATTGGAGAAGGTGTCCCAAAGGCCATCTGATGCTAGAACTAAGAACATAGGCTTGTGATCGTCTAGATTAAATGTGAGAATGTCAGGATCAGCAATTACAAATTTCTTATCTTTTAGGGGATAGTCCCCCATTGCACGGGAAGTAGCCAGGATGCCAGCCACACGCCAAACTCCATTAAAGGCTATGTATCCACCAGCAGCTTCAATCCTTTTCTGTTCTCGAACCTGTAAGAAGAATTAACTAATTAATAATAACATATTTAAAAGCATTAATTTGGAAATCATTCCTGAATGTTAATCGAAGAGAAGGCAGTATATTGCGCATGCAGTGTACAATACATGCTAATCTTTCAAGGCCTAATCAATAAGCACATTTTCAGTAACCTTGAATAACTTGTGATACTGATAATGATTGTGATTTTTAAGTTGTTTTCTTGATTGAAAGGCAAAAGTCATTTACTATTAATTATAACTGAGGTCATCATTATAATTGTTCGTAAATTACTTTTGCCCATCAAGAGATGCTTACCTGTTGAGGTTTGTGGTCAAAAGAAACTGGAATGGCATTGCCACGTGAGTCACACATCACACCTCTGGAATCTCCAACATTTGCAACAAAGAGATGGTTTCCTTCCATTATTGCAATCAAAGCAGTGGTACCTGCCACATTCATGGACCTCTTTGCTGCTTCCACCAGCAACCTGTCTGCAGCCAATACTTCATCCGTCAAAAGCTTCCCAAAGTTTATTTTCCCATTGACCAAGTAGCTTGATAAAGGTATAGACACGTTTATGACTGGTTTTGTCGGCCTTACTTCTCGGGTAAAAACTTTAGACCTTGAGATCTGAGCTAAAATGTCTGGATCTGTTATCTCTTTTTTGGCGGTGTCATCAGCAGTACTGGCAGACTTCTTGAAGCTAGTCTTCCTCTCGACACTCACGTTGTTCTCCTGTTCTTTTTGCTTTGGTTCATCTGAAATTTCTTTTGTAGGTGTGCTGATTGTTTTTCCATCTTTAAATGCATTCAGTTCAATAATCTTGTTGAAAAGGTTTTGTATTAAGTGGTCCTTGGCATAATTGGCAGCAAACTCACCACCATGTCCATCAAAAATAGCAAATAGTGAAATACCCGTACTGTTTATGTTCTCGTTAATGATAAATCTGTCTTCCATATGCATTCTCCTACCTTTGATGGCATAGGCAGCGCTGAGCGTTCCCTTTAGTTCCCAACTTTGTTTGTCGGCATCGGAACTCTCCAAAAATTTCATTCGCTGAACGGCGCTCATAGGGCTCATTGCCTGAGATAATCTGCTTAGCAACGTACGACTCCATAGCTCAATTGTTTGTAAATACATAAAGAATAAAATTATGCCAAGAGTAAAAACTAGGACTTCCGATCGTAATAAATAAAGACGCACCATTTTCCATAAATAGCTCACGGGAGTATCTAAAGGAACACTGCTGGTAAAACGGGACAAAATCTTCATAAATGAGAGATATGTTTGGTGCAAAACTCTGTCTTCTAATTCGTCTTCCATGTCCACGCACAATGCAATCACAATAAAATGATAATCTCTGCTCATAAAATAAAATCACTTTTTTATAAACATTTCCCTGCTTGCTGTGCTTGCTTTGATTTAATTTGACATTTGACTGACGTTACTTACGTCCAAGTTTCATTTTGACAGTAAACTGTCATTTTTTTTAATGAGGCGAATCAGTCTGTTTATACAGCAACGCTAATAACGCTCGGTCGGTATACAAAACCGGCCAAGTGCGTAACGGGCCACGCCCAGCGTAGGGTTCCGTAGTTGCAAATGCCGACACGTCTCATGGTTCAACGTCTAAAAAACGAATTTTCTAATAAATTTGAATGTAATTATTCATTTTCCGAGTACTTTTTAAAAGTTGGTCGACATCTCTTTATCCTTTCACAGCGAAGGTCGAATTTATCCGACAAACATTGTCGTGCCCACCGCGAGCGTCGGATATTTCCGAAAAAAAAACCACTACTCGTATTGCACATTATGTATCCACATCCTGTTTAGTTGTAGAAGGTATTTATTTTACTCACGTTAGAAGAGGGGAGGGGAGGGGGCACGACAACTGTATACACTGTATATGTAGTCTCGCGGTAAAATATAAATATCGTGCATTTTTTAGGTGTGCTTAGTCCTATAGTGTGAGGGCTACATCTGTCAGCATCAGCACAGCACGGAACAGCACTTTTCTATGCTGCTATTGGGTAGTCAACTAAAATGTATAAGTGTTAAAGGCGAAAATATAGTCAATTTTAAGAAACTAAATTGAATAAAAAAAAATCTACGTGTTATCATTATCACTCAGGATTTTTTTAAGCTATTGCATAGCTTCTATCGCGGGCCTTGAGCGCGGGGACCGAATCCAGAAATTCCGTAACGAAAAAACCTCACGCTATAGGTTGCCGCTTCGTCTCCGTCGTCCGTTTGCGACGTTGCCGTCCTTCCTTGTAAAAATTCACCGACCGAACGGAACCACCTTAATGCAATAGCTTTACCGCGGCAGTCCCCGAGTGCCACACGTCTTTTTATTTTATTTTAAACATTACACCGGAAGTGACGACGACACACATCAATCGATATTTACATTTTTCCCATGCCTACAGTAAAAAAAAATAATGACATCTGTCAACTGTCAATGTCTACTGTTAAAATTAGGTACCGTCCCCATATCTCTGGTACCGTCGTTATGTTGGTTGTTGTAAAGTTGTTGTGTTGGTAGATGACAGTGACAATGACATATCATACAGTGGTGCCATTTTTGAAACGTGGAGTCACTAAACGAACGGTTTTTGTATGGAAAAACCAGTCGTTTAGGTGACACCGTATTTAAAAACTGGCGCTTCAGTACAGTACTGAAAGTAGAAATTGCCAATATTACTCAAAAAATCTTCATTGTGACATCACTTCCTCAAATATGCTTAACCTTGCTTGAAAATGAAGGTCAATGGGATTTTAGCAAATATCTAAATAAGTAAGGCCTTATTTTAAAATCTGATTAGAGAAAACTTCTACTAGAGGCTATTCCTCGATAAGGATTGCGAATCAGATCTTTTTAAAATTACTTGACAACCCAACTAGAGTGAGAGAGAGCGACTATATTTTAATAAACAATAAACGCAGTCGCTCTCTGTCGCTCTATCGAAGACGAAGAAGCATAGAAAAGTGCTGTACCGTTCTGACAGTTGTAGCCTGCCTGCCTGGCCCCTTATACAAAGTGGTAGGGGAGGGGGGGGACACTTCACTCTGCCAAATTAAAACCAAACAAACGGATCCATAAACCGAATTATTGTGTCCAAACTTACTATAATATTTTAAAAGACCTATTGAACGAAACACCATTTTATATGGGAGCTACTCTAAACTTTGAACAGTAAATAAAATTTTGTGGCTAGTTTCTGCAAAAATCGTGTATTATTTATAAATAAGTAGGTATATATTTAATTATTTATTCAATTTTACATAAATATCCACAAAATTATAAAACAACATACACCTTACTACACTTATTTCAAGATAGTGGAGTTACTGGCAATTTTACCCTATTGAAAGTTAATGATGTATGTTAATTAGGTACTGTTTTAATTTTACTATTTTAGTAGGTTACCTACTTACTCAAATCTAATTTCAAATTGACCATACGAAATGCTTAATGAGCGTAAACTATTGTAAAGTTTTGAACGGATGACTGCCTTTTTTTCTTACAATTGTTTTTGTACAGGGTGTTGCTGTAATGCACTTTGCGGTGCAGCAGGCGCAGTCCAATATAATGATTTATGTATATGTTCCCTCTTCATCATAGTTGAAAATTTGAGCTCGGCCCTTATCAGAGGAATAAAACAATGTCTTATTTTTATAAAATGTATTAAAACAGTGAAGTTACAGTATGATTATACATTAGAAGATACAAAAGGTTACCATATTTGGTGCGTTATCATTATAACAACAATATCACTACTGTAGTATTCCCGTATTCTATCACTATTTTATGCCGAATACATTTATGGCTTTCTTGGTATTCATGTCATTCAATCATGATTAACGTTTTGCCTTTAAGTACATAATAAATGCTCTTCAATTAATATTTTCAATTAAATAATAAAAAAAACAAAGTTTAAAATACTCAGATGGTTTTTATAGATAATGTGGTGTCATGCCATGCATAATACCTACACTTTTTACACAGTCTGCCACATATCATGCTTTAAACGTTTCTATACTTTGTTACGTCGAAAATATATTATTTGCGACTGATATGGTTATGCTAGACAAGTGGCCGACTATCGGTAAATAAATTAAAATCACATAATTAAGAATATACATAATAAATAATATATAACATCGATTTAGAATGGAATGAACAGAGTACATATTCATTAGATGTAATTTATCCAGGTACGAATAACAAATCAAATGAACCAGCAAAACAAGTAAGTACTACAGTAATATAACTGATTCATCAGCAATTGAGATAAGTGCTTATTAAATCGAAAATAAATACAAATAATTAGTTAAATAAAAAAACTTATACACATTTAACATCTTAGCGAAAATGCCAAAAAAAATAACAACTTATAAACTAAAAAAACTTTGGATCACACCAATCCACCGTCAACACTAAATACACGATACATTTAATAAACTCGCTTACAGATAGAGACAGTAAATTATCTCAATAATACTATGGATAATAGTAGGAATTCTAGAGTTTGTACGCATTAAACTAAAAAAATAACAAAATAAATTAAACATAATTTATAAACTCTTTGTGCATAAACTTTTATGTTCAAGCATTGCATAATTAGAAATATTTCTTAACGTAACGTAATAAAATTAACGTAGTGTTGTGTGTTGATCTTACTAAATTAATTTTATTTTTATTATAGTATATTACTACAATTTGTTCTGTGATACAATACTCCAAGATAATCCAAACTAGATAAATAAAGCGCATTTTTATTTGACTTCAAACAAAACATTAGGACTATTAAAGCAATGCAAGTCCAAATTAAAGTTTTTGTGGAACAATAAAAAAATACGAAACCTTTTCTAAATATTGCCATTATATAGTTTTGTTCGATATGTTGTACCAAGTTTTACATGTTCTTAAATTGGGATAAACTACGTATGAGATTCAATAGGTAGGAAAGTTTTAAAGACAAACATCTTACATAACAAACTACATTATAATAAGCATGGCAATCATAGTCAAACATTTTACAAATTATTTTATCTTAGGGTTGTCTACCCTGAAAGTTAAAAATCCTATCTAAATTGAAAATTATGCCCCTGTCGGTGTTGTCGACTCTAAAAAACCACGATATTACCAATATCATGTAACTACAAAACTAACATTTGTTTATAGTTATGTTTGATGAACTTCAGGCACTCAATTAAGTAAAATTGTCATTAAGGATGGATTTTGTAATTGACTGTGACAAACACAAGTGTTAAGTGGACGAGAGACTATTGCCGAGAGCAAAAAACTCATCCATTTTGGTTCAATTTTCAGCGGATATGTAGTCTGTCGCGGTATCGTATACTTTATTTAATACTTATTATACGATACGTGTATGGATATATTATTTTCTGCGCGAATAAAATCGGAAATATGCTGACGTCCTTATTTTGACTATTAAAATGATTAATGAGTGATTTACGAAGATGTGATCAAAAATCTGCTAGAAGAAGTATGCATAACACAGATGTCAATTCCAACAGACAAAAAACACATTGATCAAAACTTTGCTCCATCAAGTGGGTAAAAATCACAGGTTGATGAATTATATTTAAACTACCTATTCTTTTTAATTGATTAAATTTAATTTTTTGTGCTGTTGGACGTAAGTATCAATAAAATATAGTTTTCGTTTGTCCCGTCCAGGTCTTGCTCTGTTCCTGTTCTTTCGGGTCAATCTACAGAATGCCCTTGTCACCTAGGAAGAGCATTTTCCATGCTTGTGAAAGCACAGACAGATCATTACAGTTTCTCCTAGAAAATGTTGACTATATATTTACGCGTTGCTGGATTCCAACTCGACGCCAGTGACTGTGGTGCTGAGGTTACCGTTGACTAGGATATCGTGTAAGGGCTGCCCTAACACGCTGGATAGCGAGTCGCTTAGCTTGTAATAGTTGGACTCCAACGCCTCGTGGTAGGTCACTTGGTCGGAGCTGATCAGTTTGGCGTTCAGCTGTAGAGCCGAGTGGCATATCGTTAGGAACTCTCTGAAAGAGAAAATAGCTGTTACGAAAGGTAAGAATAAACATGTTGGTAGTTCGATAATTAGGCGGAAAAGGGTGTAGGCGTAGGCTTATACTTTTCTAATCTATTTAACATTTTTTTACTGATGTAAGAGAAACGAAAGATCCCCATTTGTTGGTATCAAAAAGGATTAGCAAGTTCAACTAGTTAAATTGTGTTTTAGATGTTCACCACTGTTGACATCTTTAATGGGAACATATGAAAATAATTAGCCGCTAGCCCGTCACAAATCGCAATATTTCTCTTACAGGAAAAAATAGGCAGTAATTATGTGAGAATGCACAAACCTGGACTGCGACCACTACAGTTTTAGGTCATACTTCTAAACAGGTGAAGGTTTCTAAAAGAAAAAACATCGCAACTTTCGTTTTTTTATTTAGTTGAGTTATGACCGAAATAAGATTTTATGAATACGCACGCTCGGTGAGTTACGTTACGTAATTGATAATTTTATTGCAAACCACCTACGATGGCATGGAGAAACATTTAAAATACTATTGGCATGCTACCAATAATACGGATGTAAGCTTTCTCGTGCAAAACGATGACGCAAATCGCGAATTACATAAAGAAAGCAACATCATATTATTATAAATTGATAGATGGACATAATAGGTTGGAGAAAAAGTCTTTTCGCATTTTATATGAAAATTTAAACATTTTTTAATATATTTAACTAAAGTATGTAGGTACCATTTTTTTCGATAACTTTTTGCCATCTTTATTGGTAGGGAGATGATCCCATTGTTATAGACATTTTGGGGCTTCTGACCTGACACTGCCTAAAGAATTCTGAAGAGACCGAAACAGGTGGAAATCTGAAGGTGCCAGGTCAGGACTATACGGCGGATGCATTAACACCTCCCAGCCAAACTCTCTTAATTTTTGCTGAGTGGTTTAAGATGTGTGAGATCTAGCGTTATCATAATGAAAAACCACACCCCTTCTGTGGATTAATTCCGGCCGCTTTCTCTTAACTTCTTGCTTTAATCTTATCAGTTGTTCGCAGTAGAGTTCTGAATCGATGGTCCTGCCTGGTGGTAACAGCTCATAATGAATAATGCCCTTCCAATCCCACCACACACACAGAAATGAAGCCTGACCGGCCTTTGACCATGACCTTTTTCGCACGTTCTTGTCGTACGTGATCCACTTTTCATCACCAGTTATCAATTGACAAAGTTAGTTATCAAATCACAAATGAGTACACGGTTCATTAGGTATCTTTCAGAGAGCTCGTGAGGCACCCAAATATCGAGCTTTTTTGTGTACCCATTTTTTTCAAATGCGCCAAATCTGTTTTGTGTTCAATTCCCAGTTCTTCAGCTACGTCGTAACTACTGATATGCCGATCGTGCTCCACTTTTTCAAAAATAGCATCCATTTTATACGTAACAGGGCGACAAGAGCGACGTGCATCATTGACATCAAAATTTCCGGATTGAAAACGCTTAAACCAAATTTGTGCTACTCTCACAGACACTGCACTAGGTCCATAAACATCGCAATTTTTTTTTCGCGGCTTGCGTTTCATTTTTACCTTTTTGGTAGTAAAATTTTAAAATGTATCTAATTTCTTCATTAAATTCACTCATCTTGACGGTAAGAAAAACAAATGAAAATCACGCATTTTCCTAATTTGAATTTTAGATTCACTCATCTTGACGGTATGTAAGAAAAACAAATGAAAATCACGCATTTTCCTAATTTGAATTTGGAATTATCTTCTTTAAAATTTAAACTTTTAAATGATACCAAAACCAGCCAGGTATAAATAATATAGCCAAAGTGGTTTTATTACAAGTTCATACATACTAGGTATATGCGAAAAGACTTTTTCAACACACTTGCTCATAAAGTGGCTCTATGGTCACCGCAATTAGGCACATAATGACACCCATAATCAAACTGTGACTTTTTCATTGCTATAACTCACTAGTGAGTTATAGATTTTTTTTTTAATTTTATTGGTTGAGTTGAGTTGCTTTGTTCTTATTGAAAAAGTTTTTATTCAAAAAAAGATCGTGTTCAATAGCACAAACAAATTAATGTTCCTTTTGCTTGCTCATTTCATGCAACTTCTTATTTAAATAGATAATTTTAACTCGTACGTGTTTAATAAGTAAAACTTTCACTCAAATATAACTTTTGTTTTCTCTGTAATAAAAGAAAACTTTAAATTCCCCATTTTGTACTTGGCAGAATAGGCGCAAATCCTATGCGCGGAAAATAAAAAAAATACCTCGTCTCTTTAGTCTGTGGCCGATCGCAATGCGCGCGCATACGAAAACTGATTAATTTTTACCGCCATAGCGAAACATTTTTCACAACTCGTTTCCACTGTTGAAATTATAGTTATTTATTAATTAAAATGTCTACAAGTACTAGTTACGAAGAAAATGATTTATGTTGTACACCGCCCGATATAAGATGTGAAGCCCTTAACGTTATACAAAGTTTACTACCTGAAAACTCCAAGGAAAAATATCTATTAGCGTACCAAAATTTCATAAAATGGCAAAACAGCAAGAATACGCATTCTTTTTCATAAAAAAGTGTTCATGGCGTACTTTAAATAATTATCTTCTAAGTACAAACCTAGCTCTTTGTGGTGTTTATACTCAATGTTAAAAAGTACAATCCGAACAAAGAATGGAGTGGACTTAAAAACATACTTTCATTTGTCAGCTTATCTAAAGAGACTATCCGAATTAACCGATGGATTTAGAAGCAAGAAATCAAAGGTTTTATCGTCTGACGTTATTGAAAAATTTATAAAAGATTCCTACTGACGAAACACCAAGTACATCCAATGATTGGATTTCACCTACCTAGTAACACGAATAATGAACCACCTCAAATTACAATAGAACATGAAAGTATTTCAATAAATGATCTATCGATGAGACCGCTATGCCATCAAAAACAGTTAATTATAATTTTACTAACTGCACATTTACTAATTGTTTCTTTAAATAAACTTTTTATTTACTAAATAAAATGAGTTTTTATTGTTATTTTATTCACAAGTGTGTTGAAAAACGTCGTATGATACACGTGTGTATTGATGATTACCGTCCTTGGCTCTCTTAAGACCCTCGCCTACGGCTCGGGTCTCAATGGCGCCACGGCGGTAATCACCAATGTTACACACTAGTACCATAATGTACTATTTCCCCAACCTAATATATGCAGGGCGCAGGCCGCTTTAGATCGGTCATTTTGGAAATCCTTGGGAGAGGCTTATGTCCAGCAATGGAAGTTATGGGGCTGAAATCATTATGATAATGCTTGAGTTCTATTAAAAGCTTGATCATTTTTGTCAAGGATTTATCTTCCGAATGCACCAGCTCTAGTCTTACAAGCTTCTCAAGCTACCATAAGATATCTAACATGCTTAACGAATGTATTACTATATCTTATACCTTTAAACGAGCAATTCTTGTATGTATGTATGTATATATATATATATTTATTTATAAATTTCTGTGATCTTGTAAACGGCTCTAACGATTTCGCAAAAAAATTGTATTTGGGGTTTTCGGGGTTAAATAATCGATCTAGATTAGTTTTATGTTTGGGAAAACGCGTGTTTTCAAGTTTTCATGCGTTTTTCTTTCCACGCAGAATATGGTCGCTAATTTCGTCGCGCCGCGACCGCCTTGATTTAGCTCAGTGGTTAAGGATAGCGACCGCTAGAAAGAGTGTTACGGGTTCGAATCCCAATCGGTGACTTACTTTTGTTTTTTTTTTATGTTTAAGTTTATATATTTTTTTTTATTTTGCATTGATTTTAGACAAGTTTAAAAAATTAGTTAATGTTTGAGATGTAACCGAGCAAAGCTCGGTCGCCCAGGTACTAATCTATCTAAGTACAACAACCGAGGCCAGCGGCTTTGCGTAATTGTATTACAAAAATTGTGACAGGCGAACTTTAAGACCCAGGACTTTTCTACCAGTCAACCTATAGGCGGTGCTGATAAAAGTAAACTTTAGACGACTTAGGACATTCTAAATATAATAATAAATGGATGATGCGCATCCATGTATGGAACTTGGTACCAGCACGAATCGGAATAAATGATACACCATTGAAAAGGTATTTTTGTGTGGATTATGAATAACTATGGCGCTAGTCCTGATTCGGTGTCCGATCGTATTATTTTTTTGTTTTCTGTTACATCCTACCCATACTTTTATTGACATTTTTCTCGATTTTCGTATGATATTATTGTAATTATATTCACTTTATTTCTTCTTTATCTTAAAAAAACAAAGTAAAAGAAAAATATATTAATGTCATGAATATTCTAGAGGTACTGGAGAGTACAATAGGTTATATTTCATCCTTGGAACAGTTTCCCCGTTATGGGGCGGGCGAAGCCGAGGTCGGAAAGCTAGTTATTAATATTTTTCTATATCTAGGCAAATAAAACACGTAAACACGAACGTACGCGCCTCCGCCCCCTCTCATGCCCGCGCGAACCGCCGCGCGTGCCGCGTCAGAGCGAGAGAGGAAACAAAACCGTTTCAGCTTACTACTCATCTGCTTACGTACACTCACAGTTAATACGTGGGGCGCACTATAAGTTTCCGGAATGAATATGAAAAAATACTATTAAAGGTACAAAATTAATTTATTGTTTTTCAAAATAATCTCCCTTGGCGTCTATGCACTTTTTCATTCGATGAAACCAGTTTTGAAAACTTTTGTGCCACTCCTCTGTGGTGACCTCTGAAACGTGTTTTTCATACTCCTCGACAGCCTCTTCTGGTGATGAAAATCGTTGACCGCGTAATTGGTTCTTAAGAGTCCGGCGACCCTAGACTTCTCCATACAAACGTAGTACACGTTTAATTTTGAAACCACATGTCAGATTCCGGTAAAAATTGGTAATTGTAAAGAAATTGCAATTATCTAGGGTTATATTGGGTTTCCTATAGTAAAATTATGAACTGGAAAGAAAATATAACGATTTAGAAGCTTCCCATACTAATGGTCAAAAATGATATAAAACACTATATTCTATTTCAAGTTCATGTTTTTACTGTCGGAAACTAAATATAAACCTAGATAATTGCAATATCTTTGAAATTACAAAATTTTGCCCAAATCGGACATGTCGTTTTGAAATAAAACGTAGACTACGTTTGTATGGAAAGTTGTATTTTGGTCTAGGGTCGGGGGACCCTTAATTTTTGGGAACAGAAAAAAGTCACCAGGTGCCAGGTCGGGACTGTATGCAGGATGACTCATGAGTTCTACATTTTTCGCCTTCAAAAAGTCGTTTGTCTGTCTGGCCGTGTGAGAACTAGCATTGTCGTGGTGCAGGATGATACGGCGTTTACGGTTATTTTTACGGAGTTCGTCAATAACTTCTGGCAAACAAATGGTCGTGTACCAGTCACTATTCACTGTACGACGATTCTCTAAAGCAACAGTAGCCACGTGTCCAGTTTTATTAACCCTTCGAATGTCGGCATAGCAGACACAATAGTAAAACAATACATCAGACGCCCGCTCCGGGCGTCCGACAGTTAAAGGGTTATAAAAAGAAGCAATCATCCGCTTAGATGCACTTTTCACGCGCGCCACTTTGGTTGGTTTCGGCTCATCTTGAAAGACCCATACGCTCGATTGCTGCTTTGTTTTGGGATCGTAGCAATAAATCCATGTTTCGTCACCTGTTACTATGTCCCACACCAAATTTGACGCACCTTCGTTGAATCTGGTAAGCATGGCACTGCACCAAGTGACGCGGTCCGTTTTTTGAGCCTCGGTCAAGTTGTGTGGGATCCACCGCGAGCACAGCTTTCTCACACCCAAATGTTTGTGTAGGATTAATTGTATTTGACTCATGCCTATTTCTAAGGATGCGCGAATTTCATGGTAGGTCACATGCCTGTCTGTTTCAATCATACGGCGCACAGCATCGATGTTTTTGTTGGTCACAGCGGTGGACGGCCGACCATCGCGAGATTCGTCACTGAGATTGATACGACCACGCTTGAATTCTGCAAACCAGCTATAAACAGTTGTCTTGCATGGTGCTTCATTGCCAAAAGCTGTTTCAAGCCGAGCGATGCTCTGTTGAGCTGTCAAATTACACTTAAAATCGTAGAAAATCATACTACGAAAATTTTCCCGAGTTAAATCTATGTTGATGCAGACACAGAATTTTTTAAATGGCGCCACAAGGTAAAAACAAAAGACAGTCAGGTGAAACAAACTGCATTCTACAGCCAAAGAGTTCTATTTTCAAATGTTGCAATAAATTTTTAAATATTGTTTATGTAAGTGGCCAGTTCCGGAAACTTACAGTGCGCCCTATGTAGTAACAATAATATAGTTTCAATATTAATAGATGTAGTTTTTTATGTATTATTGTTTAATAGTGTTAGCATTTCCAGAAATCTCCCATAATTTAATAAATACTGGCAACCCAAAAAGGGTCTTTAATGTGAGAAAAATGGTAACACCGGCCACGCTGTCAGTGTCATGATATGAGATATTGCCGCGCGCGCTTGTCGGACATGAAGAGTGAAGCGTATTTTATTATATGGATTGTAAATATTAACAGAATATACAAGATTTAAAGGAGGTTCCCGGTTTTATTTAAAAGTACCCTAATGAAGAAGTGAGTGTTACCCAGATGACCAGGAGATTCCAACAAGTCAGAAGCGAGATTGGTAATCTACGCCCGCAACTGCAGTTTGTACGTATTTATTACTCAATTTGTTTACAACTCAAACGATCGGTAATCGATAACATAACGGCAATTGAGTTAATAATACAACATGTATCATATACCAATTCAGCATTAAACAAAATAAATAGTGACACTGCTCATAATTGCTTATTAAACATAGGGTACCTACTTCTTACAGTACCTACTCTATCTACATAAAGATCAGTGTTATGGAAGTGAAATCAAAAGGCTTGTTTTTGTCATATTGTCATACAGTTAGTTATACTTTTAAAATACAACTAACAGTGATGAAAATCTCGTCTGAAGTTTTAGGTCTCATATTTCTGAAGTTTTATGTAACATTCAGGAAGTGAACATTACTTATACATAAAGGTAATCTTTTAATTTGTTAGCGTGGATGATTCCTGGTTAAAGCTTACATATAATTAATGCTTTGTGGGAGATATGTTGATTTCAGCTAGCAACAACAACAAGCCCTCTGAGATGAAAGGCAATGGTTGCTCCACAGACAAAAATTTAGCTCTTTACTAAGAAGAAGACAAGCCCTATCATATTTGTCGAAGGATTGTCTTTACTCATATTGGAGAAGAAGAATTAAAACTTAACACCGATGTCACCAATATGGTATGTATTCAGTGTACCACAGACATAGATAATCTATATCTGTGCAGTGTACTAATGACACATGGACCAACTGTACTTACATGATGGACTGTGTTAAGGTAACTATCTTACTACCTACTAATATTATAAATGCGAGGGTGAGTTTGTATATTTGTCTGTTTGTTGCCACTTTAACCACTGAGCCTATTTGGATGAAGTTTGATGTGGATATGGTTTGGTACCCAGGGAGGGGCTAAGATGGTTTTTGTACTGAGGTTGCCATGGGGAGCGAAGCCCATGGGTACAGCTAGTAATATATAATTGCACAAGTGTGCTAGCCGTGAGAACACATTTCTAACGTTATTGACAATCCTATATATTTGTATGAGTAGAGTATGTACGAACGAGGGTGAAGAATCTGTTTATTTTAAGTTGCGATCATATGGCTATAATATTATATGATAATTTACAGCACTATGAGATATACTTACACATTTTGTGAAATTAACTTTATGTGTAAGTTCACCATTCAAGAATTCAAGTGTAAATATGCAAAGAGCTTAGTTAATTGATTTCTTTAAAGATATGAATATTCAGATAACTAAAACAGAATAGAATTTAAGTTCAGGATAAGTTATTGCTTAAATAAAATAAAATACCAATTAGTGGAATAGAAACCTTACAGTGAGACCATACATACATACAGTCAAGTCTTTATCCCTAACGGGGCAGAATATTTTGTACCTCGTGATTCTAAGCAGACAGAGCCCAGGGTATTAATACCATGTCAGATATTTAAAACCTTAAGAAGTATGTATTGCTATCAGTAGTATTGTTATTACATCTGTGTGTGATTGCATGTACATTGTCAGTTGGTAATGAAAAAAGAAACTAGATGATGAGTGTTATAGTGGCTATAGTACCTATTTTAGCAATGTACTTAATAAAGAAGTACACTGACATTTACCAATGGGTAGCTAGCCTTAGGTCGAGTAGCAATAAATAAATATTGTGTGTTGTCACTGAAACATCATACTGTTGCTTTTACTTTATTACTATATGTTTACTATACTTAATAGAAATCCGACGCGTGGGTTTTAAGTTAATGAAGTTTACGAGTATGTAACAAATATTCTTAAATATTCAGGCTTAATTGTATTAGGTACTAAAATGTTTGAACCACTTATACAAGTCACGTGCATACACAGACATAGATGTACTTCTGTGTGTTCATACTTTTTAGATGTAGGTTCCCCAGTTTAGACTGTTTAAACAGCAAGCAAGTTATATAAAAATAAAAGTAAATGAACGAATGATATTACTAAAGATAGAGTATGTATGTTAAATGTCTGGGTATTCATTAATCCTAAGGGAGGTAGTGGATGCAGTTAACGGAGTAGTCACTGTGTGTGGCTCTGAAATAATGATAAAATAGCTCCATTATCTAATTACTTTCATACATGATTAGTATGTAATGAGGATATCACAGGTGAAGTTAAGAGTGGATGGTCACCAAAAATATCATCAACAATAATAAAAAGAAATAATTGAAGACAAATTAACTCACCTTAATTCCTGTAGGAGAAATATGAATTGGATATTAATATGTATTTTGAACCATTTAGTTATACCCACACATAGTAAACACCAATGCAATGAAATATTGCATATAAGGGTTTTGATATGTGTTTGGGGTTGAAAGTGTCAACACAAACACCTGCAAATGTGTCCATAATACCAGGTTGTTCCCTTAGTGCTATCACATGTATCGATAATTTTTATATTTCTTGTAAAGAATTAAAATCTTAGTGCAAGATAACGTTTAAATGTTTTGAACTTAAACTTGATAAAGATGGTTGGGACCTTTGTCTATCCTATATTTATTATTAATTTATCCTATATTTGGTGTGACACAATACAATATTTTAACATGATTGAGTATAGGTTAAAAATCATGATAATAAGTTAGTACAGTATAACTGGAGTGTAGTACTGTATAACTATAAAAGTCAATATTTCACTATCACACACCTTAGATGTTACATACTAACTAAAATCTATATACTGCTCCAATTTCTAATGTTGCAATGCCCTATCAGAGTGCATGTGGCAAGTACCTATTAGAACCAGTGAATAGCTTGTACGTCCAGACCTGAGTCATTATATTGTAGCTGTCATAGAAATAGCCATATAAAGTTCATTGATTCAGTTTAAATTATTTAGACAAGACCTTTAAGATATAGGCATAGCGCAGTGCAGAGAAAACTGTTAAGTACTACTTACTTGAACTAGGAAATTAATGATTTAGTATAGTTGACATATTTTATACATAAAGGAATTTAAATACATAGCTAAGTCCTCACAGTCTACTAGGCCTTTTCGGCGTTTGAAACATGTTCGACGATAAATAATAAATAAATTTGGTACACAAGTGAATGGGACCGAATTGGATGTGAATCATATCGGTTAAGGAGTTACAGAGCTACCAAGATATGGGGTAACATGTGTAGCAAATTCAGGGCGAATTTCAAATCTAGTCTATTATATTCAAAATAATTAGATGAAGTTACTGAGAAGTAACTAAAGTAAGTTTTTCTTTGTAACGATAAATAAATTAGTAAGAGTAACTAAAGTACTTAAGTGAGTACATATAGAGATTCGTCTCTTGTGTAATATAAAATAGTCAGTCTGAAATACGTCGCGACTACATTAAAGAGGCACTACTCCTTGGTACTCTCAATAATTCCTGTTGGTCACAACATAACTAAATAAATAAAAGACTAGACATCTGTTAACTGTAGCTAATAGATACCATGAGTTTTCTAGTAAGTGGTTGAGCCTAGTAAGGGTGAGGCAAACTCATATATCAAAATTATATAAACAAACTTCTTAGTTATCAGGATGATCGAACGAATGTTTTGTTTCATTGTTGATTAAGAAGTGTTGTTGTATAATAAAAGCTATTTGTCTGTCACCTTAATTGTTATGGTGATATATAATTAAATGGTGCTACTCAGAAATTGGGTTACCTGATGGTCTCATGAATTTACAAATGGTAAATTCATAATTTTTATTTATTGTTAACACACAAAACAGATTACAATCGAATAGAGGATCAGTATTTTTATGCGTAAAAGTATCGTTCTAAATTATAATCCAAAAGATGTGTGCCTAAAAGCATAATCACATAATGACTATTTAATACTAAGGAGCGCTGATATGTTGTAAAAATATTTAAGTAAAATCAGTAGCTTTAATTACATTAATATACCTATATGAAATTTACTAAAAAGACTAGGTGATGTTTATTTGCCTCCGGAATTGAGACAATGTCATATGAAAGATATCAATATCTCTGTTGGACGTAAGAGTTTCGTTGTAATGGCGATATATTCTAACTATTGGGTTATAGTACGATGTATTATTTGAGAAGACGTGGAGGACAAAAATATTATAATTTGGATTACGTGATCTGAATCTAGTGTTAAAATTTAGAAAGGAAAGCAAGTTAGGCGAATCTATGAGATTGTGTATGATTTTATACAATAGAACAAGTTCATTTATATTGCGTCGAGTTTCAAGGGAGTTCACACGAAAATAATCGAGACGATCTATATATGAGGTGGGTCTACGGCCCATTCCACAACTAAAGCTCAGAATTCTAAGGAATCTCTTTTGTACACTTTCAATCCGATTGCAATGTACCAAATTAGAAGGGAGAGCAATTTCATGTATATGTATAGAATAGGAAAAGCTAATTCTAGAGGGAGTATCCAGTCACTCAGAGAAACACCCAGTGGGGTACACGTATTCGTTTATGGCGGATCGATAAATACAGAATATATATCTTACTAATCTAATAAATCGTATTTATGTGTTGTACAGATTGGAAGTAGCAGCGAGCCTGCGAGTGGCTACGGCTGCAGATCAGTACGCAGTAGGCCGTGTGCCAAAGTGGCCGAGCGGTAACTGTGGCTGAGACGATAAAAGAGATAGAAATGGCTCGCGTAGAGGCGCGAGAGGGCAATGGGCCCGGCTATCGGTTAATGTGAACCGAATGATGACAAAGGTATGAAAATGATACTTAAAATATGAGATGCCCGCGGGTGGCATCGACAGTCGGTAGGCACGTGTCCAAACGGTGGCAAACGGTAACCGACTGTCAAGTGAATATGCTATGTAAAGTATCAAAGATAAATATAGTCTACAGAAGCATTCATTCAGCGAATGGCAAAATAATGAAAAAAAAAAGATATGACATGAGAATTCAATATTTGAGTAAGAAAATTATATGGGAGGCAACAGCCTCACGCACCACTCAAGTAAATCGTGATGATGTTTTGTATAGTTTGGAAGAATAATAAAGGCTCAGAAAGTAAAGAGAGCGTCTAGACGAGGATAAGAATAATTTTATTTGCTTGAATGTTCGGAATATTCTGCTGGAATATGTGCAAGTTACTTAAAAGATAAAAATGAAGAAATACGTAATCTAGTGAAAGCGAGAAGACAGTCACTAAGAGCAATAGACATCAGAAGAGGAAATAAATATGTTTGGTCATCTGATACAATTCTATCGACCAAGAGCGGACACTAAACAATTTGTATAAAACGTCATAGAAAAGTCGAATCAAGGAGAGGAAGGGAAAACCGAGAAGAGCATCTAAGGAGGAAAAGCGCAAGTCCTACTCTAAAGGGAGGATAAATGAATAGCTCAGGGCAAAAGAGGATTCGACGTAGAATACGGAAATTACTGCGCCGACAAGAACAAAGTCTACAAATAAGTAGGGACTTAGTATAAAAGGCAATATTTGGCCTGCATAGTGAGATACAGGTGGCGGCATGAAACTCTAGCGCTAACATTGCTTGCGCAGAAGTCAAAAATGAATACTGTACCCATGCGCAGTATCCCCTCTACACTTCACTCAGCGTTAAACTTACGTGCCGCTACTTGTGTATAATTAATACATATTTACAGGATCGTTTATATACGTGCTAGTAGCTATTCTTGTAAGTAATTTCTATAAATGTAAAGTGCTGTAATTGTTTGTGTAACTCAACTGTAGATGTATATCTCACAAAAATGGAATCTGTTAATTTATTGTTTCAAGATTATTGTAATTGGAATATGTTGCTATTTGGTGATACTTCTTACTCAATATTAGTCAATTACAATGCTTCCACTTACGAAATATAGTTTGTTTGTAAAAACTTTGATGCACCAGTAACATATACTTGAATATAAAGCCAGCATTTCAAAGAGCAAACATACAAAGACTTATTCCATAAGTTATAATTATTAACTATTACTTATACAAACATACATATTTTCACGCCTGTTTTCCACAGGGGTAGGCAGAGGCTATTGTGACTCATTATCATAAAAATAAATATTACTTAAGTATGTTTATAAAAAGTTTTATTAAATAACTTAGTTGAGTTAGTTATATTGACTTACTAAAGTTTAGCCAGAACTTACATTGCATTAAAAAAAAAAGTATCACAAATATGATTAATGTTATTTTCTAGTTAAAAGATACCTGTTCAAATTGTCCTATTCATGTTAAGCAACAATAGTCAATTTCTATGTACGACGATACATTTTACCTACTTATGCTGTGGTAAATGTAAAATAAAATAATTATAAATTCAAATTATCATATTTAAGAGCAATGGGATATATTTAATTGCTGTGTGCCTTTATACAAGAAAAATGAATGCAAAACTAATTTTGTATTCAGTAGTTATCATCTTTAAACATAAGCATGTTCTCTGCACACATGTACATACATTTATAAGAATATGTATATGACAATTTCCACTATGTGACATACTACATAAGGGTTGTTAAGACATAGCATTTTAGAAATTATTCTAAAAATAGGTATAATCTAGATAACATAATAATGAGGCAAATATTTTATACAATTTAATAAGTAAAGAAAATCTGAGTTGTAGTAATAAGCTTCAATGCAGATATATATGTCATTTGGTTCAAATGTCTGTTATTTTTCTACAGTTAACCTATTATTATTATTTGAAGTTTACTATGGAAATTATGTAAAGTTATATTCTGGTGGTCTGAAATTAATAAGTTAGTATTGATAAATATTCATTTAAATATTGTGAGCTGATAGTTTTTCCTCTTTACTTATTCATCGAATGTAAAAAAAAAAAAGAAAATCTTTGGTAAACGTTGTTAAATAACTAAATATAAGTATACTTATAGAATGGAAATCTGTGTTAAAACATTACCAACATACATGTAAGTGTGTCCAATTGTCCAGGTAGATACATACCTACTTAGTTATCTTGCAAGTCTATACTTGTTTAAACAATAATAATAATAATCTGCTAGGTACTGCACTTAGTGCTCGAATATAGTAAAGTTAAGAGTATTGTGATCCAGTAGTTTTTCTAGATATTATATATATGAGTAATTTTGTCATTTAAACTCAAACTGTGCTGTATCATCTATAAAAACCTAATTGCATTGGTCAAACCCTAATATACCCAGGTATATAATAATAAATACTTCAACAATGTATATTTGTAACGTGGAGGTTAATGTCCCTCCCTATTTATGCCATTTATTTAACCCATGTACGCGAGTTGTATTGTATCTCTCTCGATGTACATTAGCAATGATGTAATTAATCCCATAATCAATTTATTAGTTATTTCAGTTAGTAAACAAGATAAATTGCCTGTAATTGTCATCTTATAAAATAAGTAAAATATTCTTAGAAAAAGCCACCTTGTTACGGTTGTTTTAATACAAAACTAACAGCTGTATTACAGTCAATATTCAAGTCATGATGATGACTTGATGATGATGATTCATGCTTTTAATACGATACGAAAGTAAAATAATAGATAGGTATGTACTTGATATTATTTAATGTATAAAAACGCTAATGTAATATAAAAAAATAAAAAAAAGATATTATTTCAATATAGAAGGTAGAAGTTGTCTGCCTGATTGGCTTTTGAAACATTACTTAATTGTTTAACAGTTATAAAATATAGTAATTAGTTATTTTAAAGGAAAACGGACAAGTGTTAAAGTTAAGTCTGCAATATTTCTATTTCTATTTCAATATAAACGTTAATATACTGTAATTACGATTCTAACTTTTACATAAAATGAGATGCAAAATTGCAAATGTTAACTGTAATACTAACATATACTTACCTAAGTTATTGAATCTTTGGATATGCGGACATATCCCATATCAGAACGGCCGAGGTTAGTAGTACTTTGTCAGTTATTTTATCAATATGTTAAGCATCATAAT
Organism: Acrobasis consociella; assembly: GCA_963555685.1. Taxonomy (NCBI): domain Eukaryota; kingdom Metazoa; phylum Arthropoda; class Insecta; order Lepidoptera; family Pyralidae; genus Acrobasis; species Acrobasis consociella. The sequence continues at coordinate 7,837,204 of OY743106.1, forward strand.
ATATTTTCAAAGGAATATTCTAAAGAGAGAAAGAGTAAATACTGGGTTCATGTAGTATTGACTTATAATATAATTAATTTCTTTTCTTCTTTCGAAATATGTATAAAAGACTTCTACAATATTCGTAATAAGTATAAAAATAAGACTTGTATAAATGTTGCATAATGATCCATGATGCTTGTAGTTCTTTAGAACCTAATTAAAGACCAAGCTGGAAATGCTAAGTCAAAATATTGTAGTTACAATAATATATTTGTTATTCTCTAGCAGCGTTAGTTTTAAGCAATCTCTGGCATCAGGAATAGGGACATTCCTGTTAGCAGAATGGCCGTCTGTTAGCATTTCCAGAAATCTCCCATAATTTAATAAATACTGGCAACCCAAAAAGGGTCTTTAATGTGAGAAAAATGGTAACACCGGCCACGCTGTCAGTGTCATGATATGAGATATTGCCGCGCGCGCTTGTCGGACATGAAGAGTGAAGCGTATTTTATTATATGGATTGTAAATATTAACAGAATATACAAGATTTAAAGGAGGTTCCCGGTTTTATTTAAAAGTACCCTAATGAAGAAGTGAGTGTTACCCAGATGACCAGGAGATTCCAACAATAGGTAGATCACTCCTCACCGAAACATACAAAACTGATTTTGTTGTAATTTTTAAGCGTTAACTGAATTTTATTTATGTCAAAATCTGTGTAAATATCACCAAAATCGGTCAAGCTAAACCAGCGATTTGAAATCGATATTTTTAAAATTCTATTTTGAACTAACTATTAAGTACCTTCTGAAGACTATACTTTAAAACGGACAATAGATACGGGTTTGCTGCCATAGTAGTTTTTTGTACTCTTGAAAAGAGCTATCCAACGATGATAAATTTATTTCGATTGGACAATATTGGACACGGGTACCAAAACACGCATCATCCTTTGTCACCAATAAAAATGTCCCTAAAACAAATATTTAAAGTTAAAAAACATTGCTTTTCGCATCACGATCGCCCTCATCGTTTTTAAGTTGCTCCAATGATTTTCTATATTTTTCAGTTGGAAGTGCGCTGGAAGTGTATATTTGAAAATATTTATCCTAATAAATTAAAAACAATAGTTAAACAATTGACCTGCGGCGAGTATTCAATATTCATATGTTGACAGGGTTATTCAAAATACAAAAGGTTTTAATTTATGATGTTTCAGAAAACATCAGACAATGCGGCTGGAGGGATTATTTTAAGAATATTCGTATTTTATATTGCGTCTCAGCGTGAGCGATCTCACAGACAACAGCGAATAGGTTTGTAATAGATATTCGTCTTTCTTAATAAAATATGAGTTTATTTTTCCTTTCTACTGTGCTTGACAGGCACGACTTTATATTCTAAATATTTGACATGGGAATACACGAGTACTCAATATTTTATATATAAAGTAAGGTCTGATGTGTCCCCAAGGGGAGCCATCAGGGGAAAAAGAGTCCGGAATCTCGACTTGTACCTCATTAAATGTTGTTATTGAAAAGTGTTCCAAAATTGTAAATGTCTTTTGGTGCAAACTTTTATGTTTGTATTGTATTGAATCTTATCTGTTGGACTTACTTGAAAGTAGCTTTGAGTTTGTCGACCAACTCGTCCGGGTACATGGGCGCCAGCGTCGGATCCAAGAACGCATTGGCGTACGCCAGCGGGCCCGCGTTCACTTGCACGCACACGCTGCCTTGTAGCCTGTTGCAAATCATCATCATCATCATCAAGTTTTTTTGTCTCCACTACAGGAGCACGACCCTCTCTGTACCAGAGCCATACTTGGCCAGAGCAGCCAGAGGACTTGGTCCACAGTCTCCACGCTGGCCAGACGGGTTGGAGAGGTCTTATTGATGTTTTTTAACTTTGTTTAGTTTCTATTCCCTAGATCGCCTTCCACGGGAGGGCTTGGAGTGGCCCTATTCTACTCTTCCGGAAACCACACGGCTTTGTAGCCTGTTGGAAATAACAGAATCATTACTGTTTACGCGAATGGCAACCCTACTGCTGTAGAGCCCCTGACGGAAGAACCTCGATCGCAACCATCCGCCCATCTTCATCACGTGACGAATTGTCAGCTGTGGCCGACCAATGAAGCTCTGTCTACTCCATAATTATGTGCGAATGTTCTATTACCCTTTATCCCTGACTTAATCTACTACAGCAACTTACACTTTTGTGATTCTGAAGGCACTTTAGTAGTAACAAGTTTATATGCCAGACAAATTAAAAAATCCCCAACTTTCAAGCGTTCACCCTCAATAACTTTTGAACGCTGAACTGATTTTCCTCAAATATAGCCATAACAAGGAAATTTTCTTTAACGAAAAAAAAAATGCATCTCAATCCGTCCATTCATTTGAAAGCTACTATACCACAGACATATATTAGAAACTTATAACACTCCTCTTTTTGTCGGGGGTTGAAAAGATATAAGTTTTGCTTTTGTTTATTTTAGGATTCCGTAGTAATTACAAGCTTTTATTTAACTTGCAATGTATGTTTGTTCGGGTGGAATCTTTGAACTCAATTTTCAACCAGTTATCCTCAACCGATTTAGCTGAAATTTTGTATACTTGTGTAAGTCGGATGACAATACAATATTATGAAGTCAATGAGCTGTTCTGATGATGGAGCCGGGAGATATTCGACAGAACTCAGCTATAAAACAACATAACATCGAGTAGGTCTCGTTTGATTTGTCGTGACGAGTACTTTATAGGAGACAATGCTTAGGGTCTGATCACGCAGACGGATGGTGGTCGATAGAACTCAGTTATAAAACGACCCAACACCATCGAGTTTGGGCTTATTTCATTTGTCTTGATAAGTACTTTGGCCACACAATAAATGCTTGTACAAATCATGTAATTTTTTCAAAAAACTTATTTATTATAGCTTGTATACTTGGAGGCCTTTGGTCAAGTTATCTGTTATACAGGCTGTCTTGTAAAAAAAAATTACTGCTTTTACTGTACCAAATATGAAATCGCGGAAAAAAATACATTTTGTCGCAATGGTGCTCATTTAGTTTTGTATGGGACAGACCGTTTTCGCTAATTTACGGAACCCTAATGTTTTTTCCATATCTTCGAAAACATTTTCTTCGAAAAGTTGAAATACTGAGGTTTTCTTAATATCAATATCATGTTGCGCCATCGAAATAAATACAGCAAAACTATCTTAGGTGTACTCAGTGTATTCAGGTTGGTTTTCTGTTAGGCGCTTTAATGTGTACAATTTCGGCTAGCTTTGTCACCTATCACTTTAATAAAGTCGCTGTAACCCTACACTTGGGTTTTGAAGTTTTCTGTCTCATCATCATATCATCAGGTCTTTTTGTCTCCACTTTTTTCTTTCTGTCTCATAAATCTTCAGAATTATGTAAACACTATCCGTCTTATTATAAAACCAGACTAGCTTTTTAACTTCGTTTAAAACATTATCCATCCAAATCAAGTTGAAATGTAGTAAAGTGAAACTAACTCATCTTTTATTTGGCTGGATATTAGTTAAACTTAGTAACAAAGTTAGTCTGGGTTTTATAATAAGACGGGTTGTGTTTCCCTAAACATACCTTAGTTGAAGTTTTTTTATGTCAGGCGCTTTAGCGTTCACAATTTCGGCTAGCTCCGTCACCTGGCTCTCCATTTCAGCCACAGCGACCTCTATCGGACTCTTCTCCTCCACTTGAGTTTCGATGACGGGAATGCGCCGCTTTACGTACGGGAACCAATTCTCGGCTGTAACAAATTTATATTGTTTATTTCGAGCCATCACGTTTCCCACTGCTGGGCAAAGGCCTCCCTCCGTATTTTCCGCCATTTTTATTTTTGGTCAATTTCTATTTTTAGACCTTTTTATGATTTGGACATTAGTAGTGTAAGGGAGCTTTAGAGGTCATTTGACGACTTTATTTGACCTTGACAACAATAAACTAAACTACATTAGTACCTAAAAAAATTGTAGTTGGAGAGACATGTCATTTATTCGTATCTTCAGAAGGGAAAACATGTTAATCATTTTTTACATTTCAAATGTGATTGCTACTAAGTATGATAGCAATTTAATTTCTTGAAATGTTAAGATTGTGGACTGGATTGTGGTTATTAGAAACCTTATTATTTAATGTAGATATGGGTAAGTTGAGTAGTCATCATCATCATCATATCACTTACAGGAAGACCACTACTGGACATAGTCTCTCCCAAGGATTTCCAAAAAGACCAATCTGAAGCGGCCTGCATCCAGCGACTTCCTGTAACCTTGCTCAGGTCGTCTGACGACCTAGCAGGTTTTCTACGCTGCGCTTGCCGGTTCGTGGCCGCCATTCGAGTAAGTAAGTAGTAACTGGAGTATATTTTTTTCCGTGTTAGTCTCCCACGAACTTGCGACTTGCGACGTCTCGAATACAAACCACCTCATGGACCGAGAGCCCGAAGGTGCCAGAACTTACTTAATATTATAGGTAGTAAAAGGTTTATCTTTAAGGCGCCTTTTCCACAACTCCTTTACAATGCATGCTTAATGTATTACCAGTGAGGTGCGTCAGCCGCAGTCTCTGGTGGTGGACGGGCCCCCTCGCAGCACCGTCCCTCGTGAACGGCGTCTCGAACACAAACCGCCGCACATTGTGGACCCTTTCAAAAGACCCTTCTCCGCTCGCCGTCGCCACAGCCAGGCCTTCGGGCGCAGTCCGCACCCATGTCACTTGGATGTATGCTAATTTATCGTCTAATTCCTCTCGATTCACCTGAAACAGAATTTGATTATTACCTTCGTCGATAGGCGAGAATAGACAAATATGTTTTATAGACAAATATGTTTTCCTCAGATTTATCATGACATCGGTTCATCAGGGGCAATAAGGAAACAGAACGAAACCATATTTTTCTTTTACACATATTACTAAGTCTTTGTTAACTCTTTAAAACGGATAATTTTTAGACTGTAACAATGTCAATATTCAAAGTATAGAGCATATACAAAGGTTTAGGCTAGTACTTCTATTTTTTTTTATTCTTTTCAAATAATTATGTTAATCAGCAATAAGTGATATGTATACGAATACAGTAGTTATAACAATACTTTTGAAAACAAAATTGTCAGCGTATGAGTGAACACAAAAGTGGAGCTATTATATTAAGAATCCAATTTGTATTTCAATGGTTCTGTTGTGGCAATGAAGACATTTAGATGCTTCTCCGTATATAGAATAACTAGAGACGTTTTTGATCATTATAAATTGCTAAAACGTTTTGATACCAACCGGTGCCGAATCCATAATCATTTTGACATGTCCAACGCCGAACTTTTGTTCATAGAAATTCTGTAGCTTCTCCGATATTTCACTGAGAGACGTCACCTTTGGTTCTTTGTAAATAAATTCTACTCCTTCCTCGTCTTCTCCGAAATGAGCTTTCCCGAAGAAAGCCACGCGGTAAAACCTTCCAAGTAATCGCTTTCCTGAGTTAGTGACTTCTATAACTTTAGCGTAGGCTTTAGTAAGATGTTGGTAGCATGCCAGCAGGGCTTGGTAATCCTTCCTGCGCTCGTATATTGGCACGATGAGGCGGTACAAAGGGCCAAGGAGTTCGTAACGTTCTGCTTTGTCTACGTATTCCGTGCAGATCATGAGTTGGTCTAGGAGCGCTTGCTCGTTGTAGTGGACTTCAACCATACCTGCAACAAAAATAATATAGCCACATCAGGGCACATGAGCGACGCCTTGAATGAATTTTTTTTAAATTTATATATAAATTGGTATCAAACAAATACAGTCACCATAGCCGAAAACGGCCAGGGAAAGATGATACCTATATATATATATATATATATTTGGCTCGTTTATGTTATTATTTTTAATCACCGGTAATAATATAATACGTACATAAATAAGAAATAGTTTACGTTTAATTTTGTAAAATCCATTTTCTAATTCATCAAACGCTCTCAATGGCAAATTAGTCTCACCTTCTTGCTACTACCACGTTAATATTTTTTATTGTAGTGACAATCAAAATTCCATCACTCGTTAGTTAGCATTATCTAGTTTCTATGTTTACATAGAGATAACATCAAGAACGTTTCGTTCTTACTACAACAACAAAAGAGCCGCGATCGTCGAGTAAATCACCTGCGGTTCAATGAAAACTTTGTACAGGTGTTCGCGGCAGCAGCAGCGCCCCTCTGACTGATAAATTCTATGTATCTGTATATAAATGGAGCGGAAGCTCTGCTCATTGCAGTCGAAATCAACACGCGGCCGCGCGCCCGCCGGTAACACACGTTTGGCGGGACGTTCAAGTACATAGGGGGAAGATGCGGACGGTGTATGTAGTGATAGCATTTGCGGCGACGCTAGCCTGGGGGCAGGACGCCACCACGGCCGGGCTCGTCGTGGAGAACCCCGCCTCGCTGGCCATGCCAGACGACCTGGCCGACACCGAACTGCTGGCAGCCTTTGTGGTACGTCCGCGCAGACAATTTCGCTATTGAAACGTGAGGTCACGCTCGATATACGTGTCCCCTACTTCCTACATGAATCGCAGATCGTTCATTCAATCAGGATCGCAGGTCAATCATGCATATCATGCACGTGAGATAACTCATCAGATGATACATGCATACGGCGATATATCATGTCTTAGATTTTGAAGTGACATCACTATCTAGGTTTAAAGAATTTCTTTCTATCTTCATAGATCTTTCGACATGGTGACCGCACGCCTGATCAGGAAGAATTGGATCTACTTTCAGATGGAGAGAAACATAAAGATGTTTTCTTTCCGTACGGAATGAAGGCTCTGACAAATGTAAGTTATGAGTATTCATTTAGTTAAAAGATAAGCAACTTAGGTCTTAAAAATATACTTAACATTCTACTAATAAAATAAGTCATTCATTACGGTAGATAATGTTCGAGCATGTTACCGGCAAATTATATAATTTAGTTAATTGTATAGAATAAATCTAGGTGTCTAGGTTTTCTAAAACATATTAAAAAATAGTACAATTTTATTTAGGCAGTGCACAGATTACCTAGGTATAAAGTATATAACAATTAAGGAAAATATATTTTTATAATCAAAGCTATCAGAAAAGATTTGGATTTAGAACAACCATGAACTTGTTACTGAATCTCATGTTTTGTATTGTACTATGTGTGAGAAAATATGTATTGCCGGTAACAGATATAATGCAATGCATATTTTAAAGATATTTAATTGACATTTATGAGGTTCCAGCATATTTTAGAAACCTATGCACGTCTCTTCACTTATTGATATTAAACCTTTTTTCAACAGAAAGGCAAGCAGTGTGGTTACCGAGTAGGACGATACTTAAGGAGCCGCTACGACGGCTTCATTTCGCGGCTGTACCTTCCCGATGAAGTAGTGATCAGGACGACGAACTTCGACCGGACGAAAATGACCGCACTGACAGCTCTAGCCGCCATGTATCCCCCGATGCCTGCTCAAAAATGGAACCCAGACTTGGACTGGCAGCCAGTACCATATAATACATTAGACAAAGATATTGACGATGTAAGTAATCGTTGAGAAAGGATTCAGGATTCAAAATTTTTTATCTATCTCTCTCATCTTATTATGTTCATAGTCAAAGTATTATTTTTTTATTCAATGTAGGTTAAATTTATCTCTTATTGAAGAAAATTTTATAAAAAATAATAGCTGGCTTCACTCCTCTTGAGAATTTCGGGATAAAAACTATCCATATTAAATTTAATCTAAATAGGTTGAGTAGTTGAAGCGTGAAGTAAGGATTGTTTTAGTGCAAAAGTTAAAAACTACTAGCGTTTCGGAATCACCACTGCTGGGAAGAGTACGGTTTTAGACATCCTTTTTAACCACGACAGAACGAAGATTGCACATAAGTATATGCTTTTGTGGACGTTGCGTCGGTTTACAGTTTAAAAGATGCGGTTGTCAAAGATTCCCGTTTAATTACATACACGACAAGTTATTTCGTCATCAGTTGGTTCTGTTTGTGTTACATGTACCTATTATACTATTGGGGATGTCCGTCACAAATGATTGACCTTTCGTGGGCATCCAACCATGTACTACATATAAATAAACAATCTAAATAAGAAAACTTACAAATAAGACTACGCAAAAAGTACTGATTGGTAAAATTCGCAACGGTAAAAAATATATAAAAAGCAATCTTAAAAATGTGTTCTTAACCATATAGCTACGCAGCTACGGGTATCAAGGTACTTACTTGATAGGTTGCATTGTCTTTTCGTTATTAAAAGGGCCATAGTACTTATTATGAATTAATAACTTTTCCATATTTGCAGTTGTTATATTGGTACAATTGCCCGATCTACCTTAAAAGAAGAGCTCAAGTTTACGATGAAACTCCCGAAATACAGTCCTGGGTGAGGCCGTACGATAAACTTTTTGCTTATCTTTCCGAGAAAAGTGGAAGCAATGTTACAAATTGCATGGATACTTTTTATTTGGATAACCTTTTTCAAACCTTGGTGAGCATACGTTATATTTGTCTTAATTCAAATTAGACATTAATATTGACCACCTTTGTGTACAATAATAGAAAACAAATCTTTGAATGTTGCTATTCCATCATTAATTATTTAGATTGCAACAATATGTAATTTATATTTGTCTTGTTGCTACGTAATAAAAACAAATTATACTGATGCTTCGCGCGTGCCATCAATGGGCCACGCGTGAAAACAATTTTTGGTGATAGCTGCCGGCGGCGGGGCAACGTCGGAAAAGTAGATTAATTTATTGCAGCCTCCTCAAATATGTAAGAGTAATATATTGCGATTGGATTTGAAAACAATAAGATATCATATTATTAAATAATAAATTATGTTTTAGGAAAATGTAGGTATAAAACCGCCAAAATGGGCACAAGTGGTGATGCCACAGATACAAGAACTGACAAAAATTGAATATGCCGTCGAATTTTATACTACTGAACTCATGAAAATATCAGCAGGTAAATAGATAATTCAATTGTGGCTATCTGTGCAATGAAAAATTGAAAACAAGCTTTCACAATAAGACTAACATTAGTCTACACTTTGCCTGACTGCTGACAATGTTCAACCTAATTAGCGTTTTATATGTGTAGTTGGAGTTCAGGTGAAACTTGACAGAAAAACACTTTTCGCCAAATGGATAAATGTATAGAAAAAGTTTTAAATATCCAAGACTTTATGAAAATGTAATGTAAAATTACTGTTTTTTTGGGCAGGAGTTCTGATGACAGAGATAACAGAAGCAATGAATTCAGCTATCAATGGCTATACAGACCAGCCGAAGCTGCGTCTGTACTCGGCTCATGAAAACAACGTAGCGGCCCTCATGGCCGCAGCTCGGGTGTTCGTGCCGCACCAGCCCGGCTACGGTTCCACCTTCGCATTGGAGCTCAGGCGAAGGAATACAACCGGGGAGTTTGTCGTGGCGGTGGGTACTTCTGGATAGACAGCATTTGCTACTACGTCTGTATTGGGTTCATGAGAACAACGTAGCACCCTCATGGCTGCAGCCCGTGTGTTTGTGTCGCACCAGCCTAGCTACAGCTCCACCTTCGCACTGGAGCTTAAACGAAGGAATACAACCGGGGAGTTTGTCGTGGCGGTGGGTACTTCTGGATAGACAGCATTTGCTACTGCGTCTGTATAGGGTTCGCGAGAACAACATAGCGACCCTCATGGCCGTTTACCGGGTGTTCGTGACGTACCAACCCGGCTACGGCTCCACCTTCGAACTGGAGCTCAGACGAAGGAATACAACCGGAGAGTTAGTCGTGGCGCTAAGTACTTCTAGATTGACAGCATTTGCTACTACGTCTGTATTGGTTTTACGAGAACATCGTAGCACTCTCATGGCCGCAATTAACCCGGGTGTTCGTGCCGCACCAGTCTGGCTCCTGCTTCACCTTTGCTTTGGAGCTCAAACGAAGACATTACATTCATCTGTATTTAATAATAAAAATCAACATTTAAGACCCCTGGTTATATATCTTCTGTCACCACACTGTTATCATGAGAGTGGAGTGGCCTCGGACAATGGCTATATTGTACGGATTCTAAGCAATTTACACAAGAATTAAACAAAACCAAATTTCGTGATAAGTCGTTATACATACATCATACATATCAGTATGATTGTATGTGATGAAAAACTACACTCATCTGTATTTAATAATTAAAATCAACATTTAAAGATCCTAGGGATTATACAAGGTCTGACAAAATATACTGAAACTACTTTCAGGGTGAATTCAGTCGTATGTCACCATACCGTTATCATTAGAGTTGAGTGGCCTCGGACAATTAAAATTAGAATTAAACAAGTTCAAGTTTCGAGATAAGTCGTTACAAATAACAGACTCTTTAGTTATACTTTTTGGAACGTAGTTCCTTAACGCGCGTTACGAAAGGAGGCTAGACGGGAAAAATTAAGACCAAAAATTGTAACCACACTTTTGGCTATAGTTGTAAGCCGTGCTGTGAGCGCGTGTTTCTCTGTCTGTCTCTCTCTCTCTCTACTAATTAATCGAAAGGAACTTCGTTCCATCCGGGTGTCCCTGGACACCTCTAGTTTTTTTTTTCTATAAGAGCACACAACTGTGTAACAATACATTCTATTACTTGATCGTCTTGCTGCAAATCAGTGACATTTATTATTTAATATTTTACAGGCGCCTTATGCCAAAGACGCCGGAGGCCCTGCTGAGCTTCTGCCTGTCAAGGGATGCGGCGGCCGACTTCTATGCGACTACGAAACCTTCTCCACCCTAGTGGCCGACACCTTGATGACGTACGACGAGTTTAAACGACTGTGTGCCATATCAGAGTAGCAAAACAGCGCGAGTGGTAGTAGAGGAGATTTGTTTGCATAGCATTGTCAACGAGAAAATGTTAAATGAATGATTGTCGGCGAGCAAAAGCTGTAATCTGTGATGTTTGAAATGGTTGTATTTAGTCTTTATTAAATAAATGTAAATAAAAGATGTTTTTTTCATTTCGTTATTGAGTATTTAGTTAGTACATAGGTAAGTATTTCTATAACTAAGATGCATTTGGAAACTTAATGCATGAATTGGAATTACTCCTAATCTGTAATAACTAGCGAGATTTATCATAGTAGCAAATATTTGGTCCCGTTTCGTACTATCAGTAATAAAGGCTGGGAATCAACATGCTGTCATTCAGACGCTGCTTTGTGAAAAGCATTAATTTGTAACAAGTATAATCTCACAGTGCGTACTGAATCTGGATCTGGTCAGGCGTACCTATTAGTCCACTTTATCTTGAGCATCCCCGATATCATCGCTAGATGACAGTCCTTAAGCTATGTCAGATGCCTTTAGTAAGCTGCAATAGCAAGTGACTGCAACCAAAAAAAAATCGAAACGAAATAAAGCGCGATAGAAAAATAACCGGCCAAGGGCTCCAAGGTGGGGATGGGAGGGTTAATATTATCCCTGGTGGACTGTGTTTCTCTCTCTCTACGATAGTGTGACGTATAATCTTTAATTTGATAACAGTGATTGTAATAGAGGTAAATAGAGACAACCTTAATTATCATTCATTATCTCCCTCAGCAGGCAGTGTGCACAGATGTTTATCAAATTATACTCATACACAGGTCAATCCATATAACTTTTTCCTTATAAGTGCTGACGTCAGTAGATAGTATTTTTGTCCCTTTAACCATGGTGAAAAGAATTAGCTTATTCTGCAAAAAGTAAGTAAATTTAACCTATGTCAAAAAAGGAGGAGATTCATTTAATTCGTCGGAATCTTTTTTGTATGTTCCCTGATTACTCGAAGACACCTGGACTAATTTAACGATGTTTTAATATTTTGGATGACAGTTTGATGTGAATGTAAGTAGTTATTAATCTATATCATCATCAATAAATTTAAGAACTAGGTTCTTGTCGGTGGAGTTTTATGTTCCATGTCTCCCTATTTTCCTCTAAATGCTTGACCTCCTTAGACGACACAACTTTTGCCTTTTCTTTTACTTCATCCATGAACGACCTTCTTGGTCTACCTTTTCCTATCTTGGCTTCCACTTGCCCTATCATTATGTTTTTTATGAAGTTGACATGCCTCATAAGGTGGCCAAACATCCTTCCTCGTCTTATCTATATTAATCTATATAAATTGAAAAAATGTATGTGTAAAGCTTAAACAGCTAAGTACATAAACTGAGGCAAGTGAAAGAAATTAATTATTAAACTCTTTACCTATTAATAACCAAAATATTTGTGAATTTTACACATTGGTACTTTTCTGCAGTTGGGAATTTTGACTGCAAATTTCATAATGCAATGATCTGATTCCACATTGTAAGAATCAATTAATTACGGGACTGGTCTTGAAACCAACGATTCTCGTTTCCACCTGTAGGTTTGTCTTGGTAACAAAGACCTCTTTTCTCTTCCAAAGCTGTCGTAAAAGCGACTAAATAAACGGTGCAATGACTTGCTTTTTACCTGCGATCACCAACTCTGGTGATGATAATGGGCATATCCTCCTTTTGTTGGGGAGGCATTTTATCTAGCTGTGACCTGATAATCCTGATATAGGCTGTAAAAGTGTCTTCATAGCGGATGATTACACCAATTTCCAGTACATCAACCAAATTAGATAAAACAAAATGCAATGTCATTCTCAAAAAAGTTAATTCTAACAATCCATACAAATTACTTTGAATGATGCCAGCGAATGTTATTAGGTGCCCCATCTAATACGGCAACAACGTTTTTAGTTTACAAAAAATCAGTTCGCGAAAACAGCCTCTCTGCAGTTCGAGATACAACATACAATCGCGCGTATGTAGCTGACAGTCCATGTGCTTTGTATGTGACAGTACCGTGGCACAATCGATTGGATAAAGTTAATCATCTGAGCGGTCAGGTCGAGGCGACCGTGAATCTGGGAGGACCCAGTGCCCGGTGTCCGTACGCAGTGGAACACCGCCTCGCGGTCCGTGTGCTTCCCGTCTCGATAAATATACACACAAAGTGGTGTTGTCGAACGTGTTTGTGTACTTAAATGATACAACTGTAAAGTCAGGATATGCAACACGGTTCACCGGAAAGCGGCCGGGATTAGGATCACTATGTAGAGCTGCTGGTTTGTAGGCGGAAAATGTAAGTGTTCTTTGTGCGTATAATGTCAAAACGTCATTTACAAATATTCATACAAAGTTGATATAATTCATCCAGATTTAGGCTATTTATACTTCGACTAACAAAAAAAGAGGAGGTACACTACACAAACATCTGCACGGTTACTCTTTGTGTTCTGTTACGGATACTTTCGTAAGCACAATAGCTGCTAAAACAGAGTTTAATTGAAATTAAAGTTTTATTAAATTTTTCACATGAAATAAAATAAACTGAAAACCTAATGGAGAATAGATCTCCTAATTTTATTCATTTGTTATTGTTAGTAGAAATTCTAATATTCTCATTGAATAAACCCAATGAAATATGTCATCATGTTCAGGAAAGAGGGTCGCGAGGATGAGCCTCCCAACCCGACGGAAGCAGCAGTGGTGGCAACTGTGCCGGGCAGTCGCATCGAGCACATCTGCTGCTGCATCGGCGTGTTGGTGGGCGTCCTACTCATTGCCAGTGAGTATACTACCTACCAATACCAACCCAACGAAAGCAGCAGCGGCAACAACTGTGCCGGGCAGTTGCATCGAGCACATCTTTTGCTGTATCGGCGTGTTGGTGGGCGTCCTACTCATCGCCAGTGAGTTTACTATCTACCAACCCGACGAAAACAGCAGTAGCTGCAGGAGTGCCGGGTAGTCCCAACGAGCACATCTGCAGCTGCTGCATCGGCGTTTTGGTAGGCGTCCTACTCATCGCCAGTGAGTATACTACCTGCCAATACCAACCCCACGAATGCAGCAGCGGCAACAACTGTGTCGAGCAGTTATTGCCGCTGCTGCTTTCGTCGTCGAAAGCAGGCAAGCATAATCTGTTGCTGCATCGGCGTGTTGGTGGGCGTTCTACTCATCGCCAGTGATTATACCAATAAATACGACTAATGTGAAAGTGTTAGAATTAAATAGCAACTCGAAAGATAACGCGAAAAAATGCTGCTGCTATACCAGTTTTTACGTCATTGAGTCAGTTTTAGAAGTGCCCAAGAAAATACGAGGATAATTCATGGCAAGTGAATTTTACAAACAACGAATGCAATGTGTCTACATTTGCATTACTCGCGATACTTACCTTAAATTACGGTCAGTTAAATCGATATGTTTAACCCTAATCAAGTCGTTGGTGATATCTTTTAAATATTTTACGATATTTTAAAACAAGGCCATGAAGTAAAATTTAATTTAGTTTCAAAAACTTCACAAAAAGTTTGAAAAAAAAAACTCTTTTTCGAAATATTTCTAGTATATTCTAATATATTTTCCTTCTTTTTTGCAGCCCTCGTAGCTGTGATACTTATGAAAGACACCACGGTAGAAGTCACAGCACTGCGGCAAGTACACGTGGTAAGTAACTTCAAAGAAACATATTGTATACTTATACAATACACATACTTAGCACGTCTTTATCCTTCATATGGTAAACCGACCCTGGCGCTATAAAACTAAAAGCCACATTTAGCGTGATGGTGGGCGTACTCGCTAATAGAATTTAATTAAGTTCCACTCGAACTCAACTCACCAAGTACAAACCAGTCAGCATTAACTAGGCTAACATCATCATTTCAGCCGCATAACGTCCAACTGCTGGAAATAAGCCTCCCCAAAGATTTCTAAAATGATCTGGCACAGGCATTAATTTTATCAAATTATTGTTTGATCAACTTATTACGAAACACTTCGATGAAGATGTCAATGGCAATAAATTCACAGGCATTCCAATTGTAGAACATTATACCTATAATGCACCAATTAATTTAAGAGGGAAGTTTAGCACGCGCTTCGTTCATACAAGTTAGATTGACACGCGGAGGCAGGCAGTCTGGTTTATAAAGACTAGCTGGTTTTAATATAATTTAAGCTATATGTCACTGAATTGTCACACATGCATTGAATAGATTTGAGACCCACTTGATAATTATATAGCTTATCCTGATCCTATATATTTTATGGGTGAATTCAGTCCGTGATTGTGAACAACTTTCCCCATACGACATATGTCGAAATATTATAAATAATTTTTGGTTTTCCACACAAACTCGGATGAGCTGACCGGTCAACTTGTATGGGATGCCAAAAATTATTTTTCATATTTCGATACGTGTTCCTTGGGAAAAGTTGTTCAGTATCATGTACTGAATTTATCTTTAAAATAGTTTCAGTATATTTTGATAGACCTTATATATGATACATTTAATTATTCCCGCTTGTCGTACCTACCTGATTTCTAAACTAGCAAGACAGAACCTATTGAGACAAATTTAACTACAATTTAAGTAAACAATTCGTTAACAGCTAATGTCGCACGGAGAGCGCACTCCGAACGAGCGGGAGCTGGCGATGCTCGGGGCTACACCACCTGACCACGTTTTTGCCCCGTACGGCGCCGGGGCTATGACGAACGTAAGTTGTATAGTTACAGAAATATTCAAATGCCCGTAGGACGTAACAAAAAGGGACACCTACGAATAAGCACCTAGAAAAAAACATAGCAGAGCACGAGCTGAACAAAACTGAACAAATTTAAAAAGCAATTTGATATTTACAGTCACAGTAAAATATAAAAAATAATGTAATTTCATGATATTTTAGTAACATTAACACTAGGTCGTAAAATTGCAATTTGCATTGATATAGGTATCTCATGGGAACCGAGAGAGCTGTGGTTTCCGACAATGGTAACTTATTTAGCGTACTTCCTCCATTCATCAAATTATTTATATAGCCGTGACGGACCGTTCATGGGGTATGTACTATACACATAAATCGAGTTCCAGCATACGTACGTATGTTAGGGGCGCTCCTTTATCCTGTGCTGACAATGACCTTTACAAATCTCCCACTTGTATAATTGTCATTAAATGATTGCATTTTGCGATGCGATTTCCACATATAGAACTCCATGTCCATACACCTGATTCTCTATTTTGCTTTACATAGATATGTTATATAAAGACACGAGTTAATAAATAATATGTTGCTACCATCATGGGGAACTTAAGATGAAGTCATGATGTAGGCTCTGCAAGTAAATAATGAATTCTAAAATTCTAAAAATAAAAAAACATATGTAAGTTTTATTAAAAAAAAAAATTAACAATGTGGGTTGTCTATGTATATAACAGGGGCATTTCCTAGGAAGACAAATGCGTTCCGAAGTGTTTATTTCCCGGTGTGCGGACAGCCGGGAGGGAGACCGATTTCTGAAGGTCGCAAGGCGCTAAACGGCGGCGGAGGGAGCCGAGACGCAGATAGCCGTCACAGACTAATAATGATTTATCGCCTGTCGCATCGCATGTCACTCGAGTAAGGGATCAAACGCACTTGTAGTCCAGGTCTGAGATAAAATAAATAATAAAATAATAAATATATATTGAGCTAGCTATAGATTGAGCTAGCCCCAAAGTAAGTTCAAGACTTGTGTTATGTTATAAGATACTAACTCAAGGATACTATTATTTGATAACAAATACAATTTGACATTGTGGCAAGTGCTCTTAAAATAAATAACATAGTTTCACCGCTTTGGCCTTAACGCGGTAATATCTATATTATGTAAGGGCACAGAATTCATAAAAGTATTACATAAGGTAAGGGTCTTGAAGAAGCTTACAAGAAGCGTGATATCCTCTTAAGTTTATTCGGCATTTTATACCTTCTTTAACTTATCATATAATGTTTGCACCTGTGCATTTATTCTTCAAGCATTGCATCATTCAATTTCCTGAAAGTATAATGGTCTTGAAATAGGTTATATTTAGTAAGGAGATCCTTTTTGCTGAGTTATTTGAAAAGTAAGAAAATATTGTGAGCCAGATACTACATTTGGACAGTTTCATATCCTATGCTCTTATCCAAAAATTTAAGCGTAACAGGTTGACTTTGTTTCAGGAAGGGAAAATGCTAACCTTCGAAATGGGCGCATTACTTAGAAAGAGATACAACCAATTCCTGGGTCCTTATTATGAAGCAGGTACTTAACAAATGTTCTTTTACTCTATAGTACTAAATATTTAGGATTGTTTACTACATAAATAAAATCAAAATGTGTTTGATAAGTATTTACACATTACTGTTGAAACAGGAGGGAATTAAAGTACTGATATGTTTGTAAGCACAGCTTTTTAATTTTGTTTTCCAGACCACAGCATAGTCATAGCTTCAGACACAAACCTGAGCAAGATGACGGCTCTGCTGATAGCTGCCGGTCTTTGGCCGCCACTGGAGCCGCAGCTTTGGAACGAGACTATAGCGTGGCAGCCTGTGCCGTACACGTATCCTCATCCAAGTCACGACTTTGTAAGTAACGTTCAACTGTTACTTACTGATATGTTAAATACTGATATGTTACACTTGCTGAGACGGATCACAGCTTGGCAACGTGGTAGTGATAGCAACCGAATCCCATATTTTTTAGTAACGTATAAACATGTATTTTGAGTTACTTGTGTGGCCCTAACACTTTTGTTGTAAGTTCAATTAATAGCTAGCTTGGCAATGGCTCTACTGGTAGCAGCCGGTCTTTGGTCGCTGCAATTGGATGCAACTTCTAATGGTTATAATTTGCACGTAGCGACTTCGTTTATAGACCTTACTAATGGGATTAAATTCTTAGAGCCGTCACGACGAAAATCTAGCAGGATGTCGGCTCAAGAAGAGGTAACTGTAAAGCAAGCAAACTTTTTGCAATGTGCAGAACTGTTACATGATTTTAAGAAAAATATTTCAATAAATATGTAAATGAATCTTATGGTGCTTCATTTATGCATCCTCTTTGGTTTTAGTTTTGATTTAATTTTTGTCTATTAAGAGATAGACATTTTGACAATAGAAATTGTCAATGAAAGGTACCTAAAAGATATGGAAAATGTTATTATATTTAAAGATATATTTGTGAAACAGAGATAATAAATAGCATTAAATGTTGTAACTCTAGTCTTTAGAGCAACGCATTTTTATTTCGTAAACCCATGATATATAATACCACTTTATAAATATATGAAAAATATTTCAATAAGGCAATTTTTTGTTTGTGTTACAGATTTTTTGATATTTCATTTGACTTGTTCCAGTTGCTATACCACCAGAACTGTCCCCGTTACAACCAAGAGAAGCAGCGGATACTGAGAGCGTTTATCAGTGAGGGTCACCTCACTCCTTACAAGGACCTCTTCCACAAGATCGCCCACATGACGTCCACTAACTTCAGCACGCCGCAGGAAGCGTACTATTTGAATAATTTGTTTATTATACAGGTTGTATATTTATATTTCATAACATCACTTATAGCCGAAAAAAGTATGTCAAAAGAAATCGGGGTGGAATGGAATGGAGATAATGAATAAGCGTACTACGATTTATTAAGACTCCATATAATACCATTATACATTCGTTTCCGTTCTTGTAATCTTAGAGGTGGACCAGAATCAAAACCATTTTGCAATATGTTTATTTGCCTGTATTTAATTATTATTTTGTGTTTAAATTATTTGTCGAATTTTAAATTCCAGGACGACATCAAAGTAGCGAACCCAAAATGGGCAAAGCACGTGAAGAGAAGGCTGACGGAGATCGCACGATTGGAGTACAACATGATGTTCCACAACGATCTGCTAAGGAAACTCAGTGGCGGTACGTATCTGTGCCAATTTTTATAAAGTTAAGGAGCCATATAAGTACCGCGTCGAATATTTGACTTAGCAGTTTTATATAATCTAGTTGGTAATCACGTTTCAGTACAATATTTGACGACACGCACTAAGGTGCGATGAGGCTAGTTTTGATTCCTTCTTCTACCTTTTTGCTCACCATCACGCCACGGCTGAAATCGCTAAAAGTGGCCTTTGAGTCTTGCGGCCCTATAAGTTATCTGCTTAGAGTCGTAAGACCCAAAATGCTGTCTGCCCTTTAAGGGATAAAGAAGAGATAGTATGTATGTAACAAATAAATACTACAAAAAAAATGTTGTCCAAAGAGGAATTCCTTTTTTGGCAGAAAACCACTGTAAAAATTAAAAAAGTTTTTTCTGTCTAAAGTTGAATTAAGATTTTTTTTAACCGGCTAGAAATTATTTTGACGAATGCGGTTTCTGACGAAAGTGGCACGATTCGGTCAATCCTACGCTATGTCATTACCATTATTTCCCTCTAGGAGCTCTTCTACAGCAGATAATAAAGGAAGCGCTGTCAATCACAATGGGCGTTCCTACTCCCCGTGTGATCGTACGCACGGGGACGCCCGTCACCGTGGCCGCGTTGCTAGCCGCGTGTGTTGCCCCCCCGCCCCGCCTGCCAGACCCTGGCGCCGCATTGCTGTTTGAATTACACGAGAGAATGCCGTCTGCGCAAAGCAAAAAGGATCAAAGTGCTTTGACTGATGGCCAGCGATTCGGTTTTAAGGTAAGTTATTCGAAGTCTCACTTTAAAGTTAGTTTTTAACTTCGAAAGTGAATGTTTAGTTTAGCCGCAGATTAACATTTAGCAATGTACAAAAAAAAAACTTAGTGCGATTTCTTTTTTCTTCGATTTTTTCCCACCAAAAAAAAATTGTAGCGCAATACACACCAAAGCCGCTGACCCGACCCGGCAGCCTGTATGAAAAGAATCGTGTTGGCACCGTGCACCGCGCGTGCTGCCCGCCGACATGTGGGCGGCCTACGTATGCGCCATGACTTGCCCGGCGACGTTCAAGCTGTAGAGAAGTAAAAGTTCCCGATGTCGAGTCGCCGACATGCCGCCGACACAGTTTTCCGAGTCCGACCTCCAACGAGGGAAGCTGCCAACTTAGCCCGCCGATAAAATGTAACCGACTTATGTCGGCGGCTCTTGTAGGTATTGCGCTTAATATCGCATTACATTTCAGATTTACTACTGGGACGACGACTCAGCGGAGCCCCGTCTGATGGAGGTGCCCGGCTGCAACGCGTTATGCCCCTTGGAAACTTTCATGGAACTCACTAAGCTTATCGTCACACATGACTATAAGAAAGACTGCACGCTGATCCCTGCGTAGGTTTAATGTGAAAGAACTTAACAACTCGTGAAAAGCGGTGCTATAGAATTGATAAACCGAGGTAAAAGTATTATTTTTAGTTCTAAACATTATAGTCGCCAATATTTTCATCAAACCGATAACAAATGATAAGTCGAGAACGACGAATATTATACTTCTTTTCACGAATACCTTGACATTTACCTCAGTAAAGACGACCAATTTATTTTCGTATGTGGTTAATTCATAGCTATTGCACGGGCACCGTAAGTACGCGTTTTAACATATACCTACCTAAACATAGTTATAGTTACTAATTGACTATATTTACGATATGTAACGAAAGGACTAAGGCTGTGCTTATTTAAAATGGGTTTATTGTGAAAGAAATAAAGTGTTATTGTATTATCAGCAGTTTCACTCAATTAAGTATATTAAGTGAAGTAGTAGGAAAGTGCATAGCTAATTTAGACTTTGGAGCGTCGAATTGGGACCAAACGTTTGGAAGAATCTCGACTTAAAACTTGAGGCGCTTATCACTATTTTAAGTACTAATGAGTATGCGTTATGATTTTTACGGGAGCTAGCAACGTTGACTACTAATAAAATTTTATTATAGAAGACCCTTGAGGGCCACATTCCACTTAAACAAAGGAAATCCACTTACCCTCGTCTATTTTGAGGCCGGTTTCGTCTCGCGGTATGTTCTTGGATATTTCTGTGAATTCATCTGATCCCCACGCCTGTGTCCCGCGCATCTTGAGGTACTCGGCTATTAGCGCTGCTATGTGCAGCTGGCAACACATGGCCTGTAAATATTTTTATTTTCTATTAAATGAAAACTAGATTTATATTAATTGGCTTGTCAACTAAAGAATACAGAAGTCTTGTAGGTTCTTTAATCGAAAATAGAGACAATTTCTAAAAAGCAATTCTAATAAAAAAATCCTACGTATTATCAGGATTTTTTTAATTAAAACATTACACCGAAAGCGACCCCACATAGCAATCGAGGTTTTCTTTTTCCTATGCCTGCACGAAAAAAAACAAAGAGGAGCCATTGACATCTGTCAACTGTCAATGTCTCCAGTTTGAATTACTATCGTTATGTTGGTTCCAGTCAAGTTGTGTTGGTAGATGACAGTGACATTGACACTTTGCTCAAAGAATCTTCATCGCGACCTCACTTCCTCAAATAAGCTTGACCATGTTTGAAAATAAAGGTCATTGGGATTTTTGCAAATATCTAAATAAGTAAGACCTTATTTTAAAATCTGAATAGAGAAATCTTCTCCTAAAAACTATTCCTCGAAATGATTTGCGAATAAGACTTTTTCAAACCATGTCAGAGGCCTTTAAGGCGGTTTAAAAACTCTGACACTAGTGTTAGTCACTAACACACACGATAAGAAGAAGAATTACTAGACAAGCCAATTCTTCTATATTATCATATCATGGATTAGATTTCCAAGTATTGTCAATTAGAGCGACTCACCTCGTCGTGGTCCCCGAGGCGGGCATTGTGGTCCGCCAGCGTGGCTAGCCAGGCGTGCCGCAAGCGCGGCGTGGCGCGGCACGAAGCGGCCAGAGCGTGCTGCAACTCTGCTAACTGCACGCCGCCTGTGTCCATTTAATAGGCATGATGAATGGAAAAATATCCTTGGTCCATCGGTTAGATTATTAAAAAATATTGTACACGTATTTTTTCTTTCCTCTGAGAAACCAAATATGACAAAGATACAGCGCATTGAAATTTCGCGTGACGTCACACTTAAGCACGATGTTTACTTAAGAGTGACGTCGCAAGCCCCCATTCCGGAACTTTGACGCTCCGTATCTTTGTGAATTTTTGCTTTTTTTTGGTAAACTGAAAAATACGGGTCCATTATTTTTGGCTAATCTAAAAGATGGACTAATTACAATTATACTTTTCGGACCCTGTCGTCACCCCTATTGTATTGTATTGTAATTTTTTTACTGTACATAAAAGCCACAATTGAAATACAGATGAAATACAATAGTACAAAGGCGAACTTATCCCTGTCAGGGATCTCTTTCAGTCAACCCTACAAGCAGAGGAGATAATGACCAAAGGTGGGGTGGAACGTTGTAAAATGCTTACAAGCTAAACACTTTCATCACACTAATATTATAAAGGCGAAAGTTTGTGAGTGTGTTTGTTACTTCTTCAAGCGCTGCCGGCTGAACCAATTTGAAAAAATTTGGTGTGCAGGAAGCTGACATCCTGGATTGTAGGCTACTCTTTCCGTGGGCGCAGCTAGTACATTATAAAGTCTGTTCGCGAGTTGAAAGAGTTGATAACTATTATAATTCGCCTCCGACTAGCGACTGTCGCTTAGTACGGTATTTTAATCAATAATTTTTATTTTTATATATAAATAAGTAACATAATCCGAAACCGGATGCAAAATGTTTTTTTGAATCTGCCCAAAAATAAGAGTTTGCGTGGTTCGAGACATAAGGTACTACCGGCTGACAAGGCCCACAGTTTTGCAAGGCCCAAGCGCAGAAAACCATTTAAAATACATTTGACTCGCGCCAACTTCATGGTACGTGTGAAACAGACCAATAGGAACGCAAGAATGCAGCAGCCGGCAGCGCGTGGCCACCATTTCGCCAGTGACGGCCAGTTGTTCGCTGACTTTGGTCACGGCCACTCATTTAACTAATTATTGCTCCCACAAAACGTTAGTTTTCACTTGTTTATACTACGATTTGTAAGTAAATTTTTGTAAAGTGCGTTTATTTGATCATTATTCTTTTGATATTAACATAGCCATGTGCTATTATACACGCTGACTTTTCATTGGTTTTGGAAAAAAAAATGTCGTATCGTAGATAAATTCCTCTATCCATATACGTAATCCAAATTTCTGTATGACATAAGATACAAAAGTTGCGTAAATGATTTTCGATCGAGACCACGTAGTTATACGCCGGCCTAATGTCGATGACCCCGGCCGGCCGGCGTGCGGTGTATGGCGGCGGTACTACTAATTGATCTCACAATTTTTCTTTCGAGTTTTAGACAACATTTTTTGTTTCTGAATTTTTATTTAGACTAGCTAATAAGGTCTTACTAACGATGCCTATGAAGTGGCCTTCGGCTTCAAAACCAATAAAAAGTCACCGTGTATATGTATTTATTTCTAAAATGATCAATTTGTGTTGCGACGCCCACGTCGTTTAGGAAGGCCCAACAAAATTGTTGCTTGGGGCCTTACAAAACTCGACTGGGCCTTCCAACCCTACTGCAGTCTAACAAGGCCCCTTAATGTTATTATAATATGAGTGATAAATTAAAAAAAAAAATGTTTTTATTGATGTACAGTGCTTACTTATGGATACACACAACTTATAGATACACTTATGTTTTTTATTTATTTGTTCTTAGATCATTAAATGTCTTCTCCGAAGAAGAAGCGGGGGAGTTGGTGTGAAGGAAATTTCAAATCTGCTATTGAAGCAGTTCAAACAAATTGTCTAACTCAGCGCGCTGCAGCTGAAAAATAGCACATTTCCAGACGAACTTTAAGAAATGATTTAAAATCACGCGTTGTTAAAAGTAATAGGAAAACAGACTACCCTTAATAATACATACACCCATAATATCACGCCTGTTTTCCACAGGGGTAGGCAGAGACTATGGAACTCCTCTTGCTACGATCCTGACTAACTTAATTAATATTAAAGAATAAACTAATTTCAAGGGCCTTGTTACACACATTAGGGGCCTTCTTAACCATATAGGTATGTGTGATAAGGCCCAATTTATGAAAATTATAAATCAAAAATATTTGACAATAATTACTTAATACTAGCAGGAATAACAATATTTTTAAGTAAAATACTAACATTTATACACTTAACACCCAAAAATCAAATATCTGGGCTGTTTTCTTACACAGTGTAAAAGAGTATTTTTCTAAAAATATGTTGATAATTTTAGTAACTGCTTGCTGATATCAAGTTCATGAATATAACATTCTTCAGTATTTATACTTTTTTGATGTCTTTAATTCTTACTTTTGCGCCAAACGGCTTGAAAACGCCAAGGGCCTTATTAAACAGACCATGTTCAGTGAAGCCCAAAATAGAGGTTTTTAAACATGTTTAAAAAACGAACATATAGTCATCATAGCTTTAAAAACTACATTTATTTGGATTTTGAAATAATCTTAGCTTTTATTGTAAACCTTTTATTCCTTTAGGGTGGTAAAATAAAGGTTTTATTCAATTCAATTTGTAAAAAAGTGGGCCTTGTCACCCGGCAGTACCTTATAGCTTAGTATATGTCAACCGCGGCCAGAACGGGCGAGCGAATACGGCGGCCACATATTGCCATTCCATTCTGAAATGCGCTTAAAATAAGTTGTTTGGGTCTTTCGTGTTGTTTACAGTCAACTCTTCGCGACTTTAGGTGCTTGAAATCGAAGTATTTGATATACTCAAAATCAGAGTTGGGCGTAATCAACTACTTTTGTGATCAGATTAATAATCTTACAGAAAGTAATCATGATTATATTAATCATGATTACTTTCAATCATGACTACATGTAATCGTTAGTCATGATTACAGTAATCAGTAATCGAGATTACATGCATATGTATTATTGATTTTGACCGCAACGACGACCTGGACCACCTTGACGAAATCGACGACCTGGATCACCTCGACGACCACAACAACTTCGAAGACCTCGACATCGACCTTGACGACCTCAATGACCTTGTCAACTTCGACGACCTAGGTGATCTCGACAACCTCGACGGCCTGTACCACCTCGACGATTATGACTACCTTGACAACGACTTCGACAACCTCGACGACCTGGACGACCTCGACGAACTCGACAGCCTAGACCACCACGACGACCTCGACATTGACCTTAACAACCTCAATAACTTTGACGACCTGGACAACCTTGACGAACTCGACCACCTCGACGACCACAAAAACCTCGAAGATCTCGACATCGACCTTGACGACCTCAATCTTGACGAATTGCATGACCTCGACGACCTCGACATTAACTTCGACGACCTCGAAGACCTCAACGACCTCGACGACATTGATGATAAATATTTTATTTTTTTTAATTTTTCGATGTCGTTTGTATCAATCAGGAAAATTATGTAATCAAAAAAGTAATCAGATTACGATTACAGACTAATAATCATTTATCACCGATATGATTACTTTCTTGATTAATTGCCTTAATCTGTAATCATGATTGAAGATTACAAAATGTGATCGTAATCCTTAATCATTAATCTGATTACATTTTGCCCAACTCTGCTTACAATTGAACCAACTTAAGTCTTACTCGAGGCTAATAAATAGATAAATTAAATAGATTGAGCTAGGCTAGCCCCAGATTAAGTTTTAAACTTCGCAAGGGAGGTCGTCCTAGATCATCATCATAAAGGTTTGTCCAAGCCTGTATTAAAGAGATTTAAGTATGGTTTTTTTTAGTCTGCTTATTATGGAGCCGGCGTTGATTTCACTTAGATTTGTGTCGGAGGCTACGTGAGCCATTATCAGCGGCCTTGCGCCTAGAATTAGACTATCGATAACAATGTACAATTGGTAAATAAATAAAAACTTTACCTGATCCTCCTCCACCCGCCAGCCTGGCTCGTGCGCCTACAACTGTGCGTACGCGCCTCATGAGCTCCGCTACTTCACCGGATAAACCTGCACAATCAAGAAGTAAAGCTATGAATACTAAAGAACTTTATCTATTGCATTATACAAGACGTTTGATTACATCCAATACACTATTGCCAAAGAACTATGGCGAACATTTTTCATCGTGGAGTGCAATTTTTGAAATGCTGTTTTTCCATATAATACCAAAATAATTCGTTTAGTTACTCCGCGTTTCAAAAATTGGTCTACTGATCGCGCGTTTCATGGAAAGCTGAAAATCTAGTTTGAGTTCAAATAAGAGAAAAAAACATAATTACCAGTTCCTTTCATAGCTTTATCGCCCGTAGCAAAGCAGTTGATCACAGATAAAGACTCTTGGAAGCGCTTGCAGTTGAGTGCTGTCGAAGTGTCGAGCAATTTGGAGACGGCTATGATCACCTAAAACACACATTTTATTTTAAACTCACGACAAAGATAACCTTTGAATAACTGAATTAGCTATACAATCTTAAGTGCTATTAAATCGTTTTTTAGGTAAGAGGTATCTCATGCTGCAAAGCCGAAATGACAACTACCTAATCATGGAAAAAGTAACAAATCTCTTAATTTAAATAACATAACTTTTAAGTAAGTAGAGCAGAATTAATTCATTTACCTGTAGATGTACCCTGGTGAGGTTACCACCGGCGCCATGTTGGAAATTGGCGCGCATGAGCAGATACAACGCCGCAGCTGCCTCCCTTCGAAGCCAAGCGGCCCTCGCTCCGCACAACTTTACAACCGCGCTCACTACTCCCGCACATAATGTGCTGCCACCTGTGCAGTGCAATAATGTGATACATGAACGAACATTCATTTTCGCAACTTGCACAAAACTTGAAAAAAGATAATTGTCAGGTCAATTTCAATCAGCACTTTTGGGTATTTCGAATTCGACAATAAGGGTTTTTAAAAATATGGATATCAGATGGCAGCACAGTGAAGTCAGATCTTAATCTTTTGTTGTCATTGGACCATCAGTTGACAGGTTTTTTTCCTCCATCAAATGTATCCAATAATAACAGCTTTTCATTTAAATCATTACATATATGCTTTGCACCAAAAACGATCCAGAGCGAGAGTCACCATTTCTTTTGGCGATTCTGTGCCCTAATTCCATATATATATATATATATATATATATATATATATATATATATGTATATATATATATATATGACAGCTTATTGTACCCCACGTAATTGTGCTGCCACCTGGTGTCCCATATTTTGAAAACACTCAATGAGAGTTTTCAAAAATCTTGATTGACAGGACTCAAGAAGTTCTGAGGTGGTGGATAAAAATTAGTTTTGGTATTTTAACAACACTAACCTTCGAATAAAGTCTCAGAAAACTGATTGATATATGCTCTTAGCGCAGCAAACAGATGTTTATAGAGCGTCTCGCTCTGCGGGTACTGCAACAGTTTGAGGTATGGCTTAGCAGCTATTCCCTCGGCGGCGCCCATGTTCTTCATAAAGAGGCATACGCGGTCAATCAAAGTTAATCCCACTTCCGTAGCGAGGCAAGCGGCCGACAGAACCGTGTGTTCAGCGATTAATTCCAATTCTGGAAAATGAGGTAATGTAGCATCAGAAACATCAGACATCGGATACATATTTAAAACTAGCCGAAGCCCGCGACTTCGTTCACGTGGATTTTATGTCTCTGGAAAATGCTCATCAGGCTAAACAACTTTTACTAAGGCGGCATTTTTATATCTCTTATAGTTTAGCTGGACCATTATGATGGTTCTGCATCAGGCGTTCCATTTTCCAAAATCATTTATACCCTATATGTTGCCCAGGATTAATAGCTATATAACAAAAAAAGTTTCATTCGAATCCGTCCAGTATTTCCGGAGATTAGCGTGTACAAACAGACAAACAGACAAACAGACAGACATTTTTTTTTAAATTCTTACTCTATTACTACGTCTCCATCGCCACCAATATTTTTTTTGGAAATATATTTAATGTACAGACAAACTTTTTTTACTGTTTTATTATATGTATAGATAGATAATAAGGGTCTTTAATAATATGTGACACCAGGTGGCAACACAGAGACGTCAGATCCAATCGACTGTTGTCATTGTACCATCAGTTAAGTTCTTTTGCACCGTCAAATGTATCCAATAACAGCAGCTTATTGGACTTGACTTCACTGTGCTGCCATCTGGTGTCCCATATTTTTGAAAACCCTTATAGCTAAGAACTGTGTTAAATTAAGCGACAAAGATAAACCATCTTATTATAAAACGCAGAGTAACTTTGTTTTAGGTTTAATCGACCAAATCAAGTTGAAATCCAGTAATATGCTTAGTTAAACCTAGTAACAAATTGAGTATGCCTTTTATAATAAGACTGTTACAGTCTATGAATTACAAAGTTTATAATCTAAACTATTAAAAAACACGAGAATGGTAGTAAGTTCTGTTCATTAAGAAAATAAATTATATTGAAATGATTTGTTGGTTATAAAATAATAGTTACCTGAAGAAACAGTGGTAGGCACGAGGTTCTCCCTATTGACGGTGTTGTTCTTCTCCACAATGATTGGCGGTTCTTTGGAGAAGTCCGGCGGGCTCATCCGAGCAGGTAGCGTGCGCGCCTTGATAGGTTTCGGTTTGCCGTTGCAATCCGGCGTCGTGGTTTTTATTTCTGAGAGAATCCTCTTTCGGCCTATATATTGGAATTGCTCTGCACATATTCTGGAACAGAAGGGGATGATCAGTACTGACTGATAAAATGTAACTACTTTTAACCTATCGGTGCAGCAAAAATATCGCGCATTTTGTAACAAAAGATGTAAGCCTTATTTCACACATACTATTCATTAACTTATTTTCATTAGCTTAGAAAGTGGTCATAGTATGATAGTCGCAATGGTAGGTACTTACTCCAAAACATTGAAAAACGACTGCTGCTGCGCAGGTGTGTGGGTCTTCCACCACAACACGAGTCGGTCTTCGTCTAAGTACTTCAAAACAAACAGGAAACACAAAAGCACATCCCGGACTTCTTCAGGGGACATCACACCAAATCTGAGACACACACATAGCCACAACCTTTGTTATAACAGTATACGTTACAGAAAATAATGTGTTCGGAGACGTTGAAATGAAAACTCCATGGTCAGTGAACATTACAAAAAAAAGGGGATTAATTTTTTAAGTCGATAAAAGAATGCAACTATATTGTTAGTTTTTAATCTAAAACAACCAGAAAGCATGGTCATCAATATGGCTTTTTAATTTGAATTTAATTGGAGTAATCATTCAAATTAATATTTTGTGGCTTTATCAACGCTTTAGTTAGAAACCAAAGGGCTGTTCAACACTGATGGCTGTCATGTGAATGGCTGAGAAAAAGGTAATTTCATGGACTTTTCATTCAACATACCAGCATTCATTTGAGAACCTACCTGTTGACTTGATCACCGATCTCTGTCAAGTCTAGTCGCCCCATGTTCCTAGGAAGCGAGTCGCCACCCGACATAGTCGACACAGACTCTAGTGAACTTTGTGACATATTGTTTGCATGATCTATAAACATAAGTGCACGTGGTATACAAACAAGCAAGGCTATGGGGAGTAGAAAGACGTCACATTTCCAATAACAATAATTGAGATAAAAATAACAGTAGGATATACAGACATAAGTGTACGAATGTGTTCACCAAGAAATCAAAAAAAAATGAATGGCGATGCTTTTAAGAGAGGTTGTCTTAAACTTTTGCGTTAGACAAACCTTTAAATATTTCTGAGTAGATAACCACAAAACAAATAATGAGCATCAGTCAACAGTGAAGGCCAGATACAGTAGAACAAATCATCATCACCAAAGTTAATGTTTAATGGAGGACATACCTTTTCTATACATTTGGTTTTGTATAACCGGTGGTTCTTTAAAATGCGCCGAGTTTCTGACCGGCGTATGGTCGAAATGTAGCGTCAATCGGTTTTTCCTTGGCGTGCTGTTTGCAGACGTCACATCTTTGTGCACGTTGTTGACCGTCAGGTTGGTAGAACCGTCGCCGTCTACTTTGTCATGGCCATTTTCGATCACGGGACTGGCAAGAGATTTCGTCACGAGACGATGAGCATTTTCTGTGATAAACGTAAGTTTACAATAACTGTCGAGAACAGCGTTAATTTTTATTTAGAGTACAGAACAAATATAAGGTACCTAAAACAATAGTCATCCAAGGGGCGTACAACATCGCAAGCCGGGAGCGACATTGTCGCGTTCGGTATCTATCGTCGTGTTCGTGCTTAGTGAGCAGCGCTCGCAGCACACCTAACGCAACGCGACGCTTTTGTGGCGCTTCTCTAAGGGATTGTTCGACCTACAAAACACAAAAATTATATCATGTAAGTAAAGGTCGAATGAAATATTAATTGTAATAGGACTAAGTAAAGGGAAGTCACATGGAAGCCTATGGAAATAGTTTGGCATAATGTTACTGGTAGCTATTTTATTTTGCTTGTAGATGAATCTACCAGTAGAGAGGTGAGTGAAAAAGCAATTATTTTATTATGAAAATTTTACCTGCTTTAACAGACTTCCGGCAAGAAAATGTCGCATTATGAACTCTTCTGTCAAACATAATCGCGCTGGATCTAAAAATATGAACGAACATTAATATAAGCATAGATAATAATTATAATAACACAAAGGGTCTATTTAGAATACCCACCTTCATCACAATCTTTGGCAAGTACATTAGCTTGTAGAGGCAAGTTGAATGGCACAAAATGCTCGTGCGAGCAAATTGTTTGCAGGAACGTGAACTTGAAGTCGAATAGCGCTTTTGGATCGCAAGCTTTGAACTTATCCAAATACTTCTTTATTTGGCGGAAGACAAAACCGCGGTCCATGAATGATAAGCACGACTGAAAATGAAGTTAACTCCAAAATTACTCGCGTATTAAACGTTGTTCTGAATGTTATGGCTGTGACATAAGGTACATTATGCTTTATCACTGACGATGGACACAAAACAAAACTCAAAAGCTAGTTAGATATTACTACTGACCTTCAAAAACAAGGCAAGATTCTTGTTAAAAATATGGGTTTGCATCGGCTGCTGTAGTATGTACGACGGCTCCACAACAGTAAAGAGTTTTTCTATGTTTTCTAATAGCTCAGCATGAAACCTCTCATGACGTGACATCTAAAAGAAATACAATAAAGATCTGATAATAACGTGTCCGACCATATTTATATCTCGCACGAACTTTCTATAATTCGAAATAAGAGTACATTGAAAACAATATTATTAGATCTAAACTCAGCTGTCAGATGCTTACAGATGATGCAACAAGAAATGCATTAAAATGAGAGGAAGACACTTTTATATACTAAGACTAAGATTGTGCTTACCTTGATTCTCCCTGTATTGATGAGATACTGAGCCATGCTCTTGACAATGATGTCGAAGAAAAAACTAGAATACTGCATGAATTTGTGACTCAGAAGAAAATCCTGATGGTTGGAATCTACAAAAAGGTGTAGCGGTGCCGTCAAAACAGTGTGTAGTTTGAACTCAACGCAGTTGAATACATACTGCAAAATAATGTTATATGTTTTTATTAAAATTGTTATGCAAAAATACGAAAATAGTCATAGCACTATAGGTAATAACCGCCCAAGTACGTGTCGGGCCACGAGCAGGGTAGGGTTCCGTAGTTACGAATGCCGACTGAGTTCAAGGGACTAAATACGTCTAAAAACTAATTTTCTATTGAATTTGTATGAAATTTTCTTTTTTCGAGTACATTTAATAAGTTGACTGCCAATAACAATAATTTTTTTAAATTCTACTTAGCTCTGATTTGTTACATGTTTTACTGCTGTGTATTTTTTCACGTGTTTATATATAACTGTTTAGCAGATATAGGGGATTCATATTTGCACAATAAAACCAAATATTTCATTTTAAAAACAGTGTTCACACGCTAACAATATTTTTGAAAGACTTATTCAACGATAGGTCACACGATTGGTTAGTCGAGAAAAAAATTTGGCTCTTACATGTATGTACATACCGAATGGCATTGGCATTTTTTTTTAATATTTTATTTTACAATTTTTTCGGTATTACAAATGTACATACATACCTATACCAAATTACAGCTTTCTAATACAAATATTTCATAAAAAAGAATACATAGTCATTTACAGACACACTAAAATTACCTTTACATAGCTGTCAAGTAAATCCTTTCGTCCGTAGTCGTGTATCATGTGGACAAAATGCACGATCAACTTCACAATTTGATAGCCCATGTCTTGGCAATAACTTTTTTCATATGTCTGTGGAGCAAAATGATACTCGAAGTAATAATAAGCAGCTTACAGCTATTAGTCCTAAAAAAGCTTTTATAAGACTAATTTACAGTCTGCTAAAATTATGAATTAAAATAGGTATAGGACTAAAGGATAACACTAGACTCACCATCAACTCAAACAGCTGATTAAAAATCGTGGGTAAGAATGCCACTAGCGAACTCAGTTTGATAGCATGAGCTGCTTTCAGGGCGTTACAGACGTCATTCCAAGGAGGTGGGGAGGGGGAGGTAGGAGGGGAACTACATTTAATGAGCCTTTCAGCTTGGCTGAAGAGGTTGTGAAGGTGGGTGTCTCGAGTTGCCACAGTAGAGTCCAGGACTAGTTGGCAACGAAACAACTGCTTCTCGGCTTCTACCCACACTACTTCTGGGCCCGTATTCTGTAAATGAATAGCCTTAAATTAGAATTCTTTGAAATGTGTGACACCTGACAGTGTCATTAAAACTTTAAGCCTATTGTACAATACAATGCAATTTATTGCAATAAAAACGACCAAAATTATTGTTCCGCGAACATTTTTGGTCCTGACGGTGCTGTCACCTGGCGTATATTCGGTTTTAGAAATTCAGCGTTTACAATAAACTATTAAGGTATTAAAAAAAGTAGTTGCTCACCCCCTTTCCCAACCCTAAAGGCTGTATAGAAAGATATCCGGAAGGAAGATGCGTTGCGACAGGCAAAACCACGATTTCCTCGACGAATTTATCATTCTTCAATAAGGGTGCCCAGGCGTAACTGCAAATAAAATGGATTGTTTTAAGTTCCAGTTCCATTCGAATATTAGGAACAAGTGATGCTGCATTTTAAATACTGTAGATACTTCCACTTCGTAGATCTACGGGAAAACAAAGCAATGGCAATATAACATCGTACTAGATCTCATACACAACTTAGTTACAACACTTACCCAATACAAGTTTCCACGTTAGTATCGTTCTTCTTCGCGATGTCGCAGGAGATATGATGGAACGTAAAGAGCAGGTGATGCTGAGCTGTTATTGTAGCAGGTAGGCGGATCTTCGCTTCGTCGCTCCAAGTGGGATTAGCGTTGTGGTGCAGCACAGAACATCGGTATTGTGACGTCATACCTGTTCTTCCATACACCACCTAAAACAAGGCATTACAATTTAAGACATTGTGGCAGTAAAGTTGCGACGAAAATGGATTTTACCAGAACAACGTAGTGTCAGTACTACAAAGGAGTTTTTGAAAGAAGTTCCACTTGCTATAGATTTTCATGTTGCATGCACTGAATTAAATTCGTGTATTAGATCTTCAAAAATAAAAACCGATGTGTAAGCTACGCGTGAAGAGGACGTTCATCTGTGGCAGTTCAAGGACTAGTACATGCAACAACGTCAGTCTACATCTGCTACTTTCCAAGAAGTCAAATCAGATACTTTTTTCTAAACGTCATAAGCATTGTCTAAGGGATTTGTACAAAATAGCACGACGTGACGTCATAGTTTTTTGGAGTCGGATAGAGCTCCCATTTTTCCACGCTGAAAATGCATAAGATCAATTACAAGTGACCTTTATTTTTTGACAATTTATTCTCTAAACAGTACCTAATAATTTATTTTTGACCGTGGATACTACCTATTGTTCTTAAATTCTTACCTGCAAAGGATTATTTTCCCCTGTATCACTGTCTCTCAACTCTATCGAGCACGCAATATTCCTCGCCCGCGCGAACACTTTCTGCGACTCGAAGTTCAGAGACAACGGGCGCACGTACAGGTGGTGGACGTACGCTGCGTACGGCTGCTCGGCTTCGACGTTAAGAGTCGCCAGTTCTAACGTCAGCGGCGATGCGGGCGGCAGTGGGAAAGGCTTTAGAGCCGCGTATGCGCTTGTCATACAATCTGAAAAAATAAATCCTTAATGTTTTCGAAGGTACTAGTTTGAGAGACAGCAAAAAGTCCTACTATCGAGGATGTGGTATTGTGTTACACTTTTGGAAGTTAGATAACGCATTCCGTCGTATTTTGATGAAGTTCGTTTTGAACTTGTCTTATTTTATAGCAGGTATATGTAGCAGTGGCTGGGCCACCATATAAGATTATTCCCATCGGGTTCCCTTACGGGTTTATAATATATAGGTATGCATTTATTACTAACAACCAAACCAACGTATATCGGCGCATTAGAATGTCCATTTAGGTACTATTTTCATAAGCCGGATTGCACACACCCACATATTCAAAATACGAAAATTTTCGTAGGTTATTCAAATACACATGCAGTGATAAATTTTGTATAAACACGATCAGAGACAAATACAAACACTAAATTACTAAAAATAATAATACGCGAATTATAAGCCGTACATTGATCGGCTTACGTTTAATAACCTTTATAACCTAATTAGGTAGGTATTTAATTCGTTTCATAGTTTTGTAGCTGTACTAGTCCAAATTCTTACCCAACGCCACTGATATGTAGCATGATAAGATATAGCTCCAGTCTTTTCGGGTAATGCAAAGAGTGTTTTTCCATAGATAAAATCCCAACTATAGACGTTTACATGTGATTGTTTAACTTTGACTCAGCATATCCAAAAAATTTGTGTATGTGTAGATAAAAAATAAGTAAAAAGGTAAAACTGATTTAATAAGCAAGCAACTCACTAGGTATTTGTTCATTGCAATGTTGCACGTTTATACTGAGCCACCCAGGTACCACAGTCAGTTTCGCCAGTTTCTCAGGCTTGCGGAAGTCGGACAGAATTTTCAAGAGATCGTCGTCGGACATCTTGTTGGGTTCCTGGCGGTAGAGAGCAGAGAACTCGGGAGTGGTGTCCAAATCGTTGCTATACATTCTGGAATAATGCGTTACTATATTAAATTTCGTTAGGTATAAAATAACAAAAATTAAAGGCAAAAAGGCTATAATGAATGCCACAGAACAGGGATCCTTATGCCACTGTGATAATTTTAATTGAACGCCAAAGCTCGTCGAGCGGAGCGCATGCGCAGACGCAAGTCACAGTTCTATTATAGTATTTCATGCAACAGTTGTATAAGAAAGGTCAAAAAATGAGAGTGGCACATGTGCTGTTATGGGAAATAAACTATAGACTTTCCTGAAATCATAAATCATATATTTTCTTACATTAGTGTTCGTGCCTATTTAAAAGACACATAATAGTAGACGAGTAAAAAAAGTATTATTACCTGAACAAAGGTTTAGCAGTCCAAGCAAAAGGCATCCTGTAACTGCCGACACGGTTGGAATATGCTTGCACAGTTTTGTGGACTTTGAGGCCCAGCCGTGGGTCCTTGGTGGCTTTCAGGTACGGTTCAAGGACTTGACTTACATGGCCTTGCAATATTTTGTCTATTTTCACCACCAAAAACAAGTCCGGATGGGGATTGTTTACAGATAAAACAACCTGAAAATAGTGCAAAATAGTACTAAAATTTAGGTAAACAATATAGTGTTACTGTTTGGCTTTAGTTATAGACTGCCCGCAGCGTCGCCTGCGTGGTCAAAGGATATTTAAAAATGTCTATGTGAAAAATTTCATTCCAATACGTTCAGTCGTTGTCGTGAATGTGGAGCAAACATATGAACAATCTTTGTGTATACTTTGTTTGTTAGTTATGTTGGTTGTAGACAGAGAAAGCAAATATAAACATTGTTTTTACAGAATAATCTAATTTCAATAAATATTGTTTCCAATACCTGTTTCTTTGATCGATACCACTCATCGGGTATTTGTTTAACATCTAACTTAACATCGTAGCTAAAATTCTCAACTAATGACTTTGTGCACTCGTCGTCTTTGACTAGATCCTTCACGGCGGCATGGTTTAAGTCGAAGTGGAAGTTTTCCGTCAGTTTTCTTCCACTTCTAGCGTCATACAACGCTAAGTGAGTGTAGTACGGTTCAACTTGGCACAGCAGCTCTTTGTCGCCATCTATTGGCGCTTGTAACCTAAACTTTAAGCTTTCGCATTTGAGCAAAATTCTTTGGCCGAAGTGTTCTCTGGAATAAAAAAATACAGTTTTATATGAAAGATAGGTAAGTAATAAATAGTACTGTACAAAGCCAAGAATGTTTCCAATGTTAGGAATTGGCGACATAAATTATTTGTTTACTCCGTACTATAGGCTGAAAACCGTCGGTGAGTCATTTAGAATCGGTTCTTGGTATGCCAGATAGAAAATTTAAAATTTATGTAAAGAAAGTACTTTGTGATAAGACTTATTACGGAACCAATGATTACCTTTGAGACAAAAATGTCTCGCTTGAGCTTGGCGCAGGTCAAGGTTTGTATTTGTACTTTGATAAAAATTTGTACATTCACAAATATCATATTTAAGTACATTCTATACACGTTTAAGTACAAAATTTAGAAAATCGACATTAATTTTAATTTTAAACTTGACATCATGCTTAATTAATAATTATGATAACAATGTATTCTCAGTCCACATACCTAATTTTAATATAAGTATAATTTTATTGTAAGTTGACGTTTTTGGAGAAAATGCTGCAGTACAGTTTGTTACCGTTTCTTCTGTACTTGCGCTTAGGAAGCATCAGTAAACTAAGCTATAAGTAAATGATCTGACGTCAACATTTACGTTATAAGAAATCGAAAGAAAAAAAGTGATACAATTATCCAAGATAAATAAATGATTTTTATTTTTGACTTTGACTTCGAGGAAGTAATGGATGCCTTTAAATACTACTGAAGGAGAGTTAATCTTTTTTCAGTCTATTTATCCTATTTATGAATATCCCACGGTCTTTATGCAGCTAGGAATGAACCAGAAAAGTATTTATAAAAAAATTGGTTGTTTGTAAAGTAGGTTTACGATCGAGATGTTTACGTGATAACGTCGTTTCACGGAATGACTGGCAGCGCTCGAGATGAGACGGGAGATCGGTCCGTCTCTCTCTCGTTATACCTGCGATCGCGCTCGTGAGGTTTTGGTGTGACACAAGTTTCTGAACATGTCACCCGACTAAAACGATTTTAAAGACGTTATCACGTCAAAACCTTTGCTGGACAAACAAGACCTATCAACCTAAAGCTATTTGCGCCAAGTAGACAAATAGTTACTCCAATTTCCGATCGGTCCTTGGAAATCCTTGGGGAAGGCCTATGTCCAGCAGTCGACTTCCTTTAGCTGATATGATGATGATGATTATATCGTCGGTATCTTGGACCTAATTAAATAAGTCCTTTCTTTTTGTCTTTTTTAGTTGGTTGCTGTTGTAGGTACTTACCTCAAAAATTACTTTCTCAGCATCACCTGTTGGTTGACTGGTAGAAAAGGCCCCTGGCCTTAAGACCGCCATTTACATGTTTATTGTAATGAAGTTAAATAACATACATACATAATATCACGCTGTTTCCCTCAGGGGTAGGCAGAGACTATGGACCTCCACTTGCTACGATGCTGACAAACCTCTTTTGCTTCATCTAAACTCTCATTCTCTTCATACATACATAAATAAATAATAATAAAAAAAATGCTCACTTGAACGGTTCTAGCTGAGGTTCGGGCTCGGGCGCCCTCTTGAACGGCAAGCTGAAAATATTGGCGCGGCACTCGTTCCGCGCGGCCGCTATCGACATGTCGGTCTCGCGGGAGTACCGCATGAGGAGCGGGTTCATACTGTGCTCGAGGCCTTTCAGGGTCCCGTACGTCGGAGGCGGAGGCTCAGCCGTGAGGGACACATCTGCATCTGCGAGAAAATAACGTTACAACCGCCTATACATACTATCACGTCTTTATCCTTAATGGGGCAGAAGGGCTCGGTGGCCCGGCGGGAGTGCGCATCAATAGCGCTTTCGCAAGTTAAGCGACACCAGGCGTGGTCCGCATTTGGATGGGTGACCACGTGTGGTATAAATTCCTCAAACTCCTCTGTGCTTCGTAAGGCACGCAAAAGCGGTTGGTCCCGACTGACATCGTTATATGACAGCCGTTAAGCTATGTCAGATGCCTTAAGGCTGCTTGAAAATCTGACACGTGTTGGCCACTTACACACACGAAAAACAAACAAACATGAAGCAGATCATTATGGGTCTTGTAGCTCTTAGTAGACAGAGCCCAAGGCCGCAAGACTCAAAAGGCCACTTTTAGCGTGATGGAGGGCGAAATGGTGGAAAGAGAAATCAAAATAGTGATGGGTTGCTAGCCGCAGCAGTGCTTATTGTTAATCGTCTATAGGTTTTTCATAACTTTTAGAATACAGACAAGCATTCACAGGAATAATGCTTTACATTGACATGTTTCCTACGAATGCTTATCTTGTGTGCCGTATCAAGTTTTTATTATCAAGTAATAACAAAGGTTTCCTTAAAGTCCAAGCAAAGTGAAATATTTCTGTTCTAATCGGACTCATGTAACATTAATAATAATAATAATAACCTTTATCTAAAACCTCATCGCTTTGTTGCTCCTCCGGGCTGTCAGGTTTTTTCTTCAGAGCCGCATTGAAAGCGGCTATCCAATCATTCATTTCGTCTTCATTCTCAGTAGCAAATGTGTACCCCTTACCACCCGCCATGCGCAATTCGAAACAGAATCGCCCGCGTTTCTGATTCTGCAAGTAATTTGTGCATAGCATGATAATTTAATTACACATATACTGTACAATTAAAATTTATTTTGAATTATTAATGAATTATTCAATACTTTTTAAAGAAGTTCTGTGACTGGTCTTTTCTTTATTTACAAATAGCCAAAGTCCGCGACAACTTCTGCAAAGACGACATCTTTATATTTCATGTAGTTTAGCTGTACCATTATGATTATGCATCAGATGTTCCATTATCCAAAATCATTTTTACGAATATTTTTTTATATAAAAAGTTTAATTCGAATCCGTCCAGTATTTCCGGAGATTAGCGTGTACAAACAGACAGTCATTTTTTTAAATTCTTACTTTCTGTACTGTTTTATTATCAGATTATTAATAATTTTTCAATACTTTTTAGTGAAGTTTTGTGACTGATCTATTCGTTATTTAAGTACATTAAAATAAGTCAACATACCCTAACAACATCCGAACAAAAATCCATAACAATAGTGAGCTTTGTGTCAGTTTTCTTTTCATCTTTATACACTTCAAGAATGTAAGTACCGTCCGCCTCTCTGAGCATTGAGCAATATCGTTTCTTGAAGGACTTGGAAGCCAGGTTGCTGAATATCCTATCTGAGCCGATCTCCGGTCCTTTGAGCAGGTAGCCCTCTTTGGTGCCGATGTCCACTTTGGCCGCTTGAGCTTCATTATCACTTTCGGTCTCTGCGTCTATGTCGTATATTTCCTCTGGCAGTTGATTGTTTAGAGGTCTGCAGGGCAGAAAAAATGATCGTCAATGCAGGTAAACGCAAATTGAGTTGTAACCACAGATCTGTAAGGTTGTAACATTTAATTACTTTTTTGATGTAAAGACATATGTATTTTGTAATAAATATTGTTGACAAAAACGCATCACCAACCAAGTGGATGTTGTTTGATTAGTTTCTTTTTCGTTTTTAGGTTTTGGAACCCAAAGGGTAAAAGCGGGACCCTATTACTAAGACTCCAATGTCCGTCCGTCCGTCCGTCTGTCTATCTGTCACCAGGCTGTACTAGTCAAAGGATAGCTAGACAGTTTAAATTTTCCTAGATGATGTATTTCTGTTGTCGCTATATCAACAAATAGTAAAAAAAGAATAAAAAAATATATTTTAGTGAGGTTCCCATAAATCAAACAAAGGTAATTGTTGGGGACTGTATTGAAACACTGATTTTCTTCCTTCGATTTTTATTTCTTCTGATCACTATTAATTACAACTGAACTGAACTGAACTGAACTGAACAATGCTTTATTATATGCAATTTTTCTGTACATGATTAGTAGCAATAACGAATGACTACAACGGCCAATCAGATCGCTCGCTGCATCCCCTCCATTCGCCTATTGCTGTCTCGCTTCAACACTACGGTGACGTCGCGCTGTCCTTATCATCCTCCCCCCGGCGAAGACTCTGCGGAGCCCCAGCTACGGTGAGGACAGCAAGCTTCGACGTCGGTCTCCGGAACGTGCCTCCTTTTGTTCTCACGTCGACGTTCCTTATTTCTCCGTCAGGTCCGGGGTATACTCGTTCGACGACTCCTCGGGGCCACGTATTTCTAGGCAGCGTCGGGTCGACGACGATTACTAGGTCGCCTTCTTTGATTTCTTGATTTTGTGTTTTCTTTGATTCTCCTCGTGGTACAAGCGTTGGCATATATTCTTTTAGCCATCGTCGCCAGAATTCATCAGCGATGGCTTGGCTGGCTCTCCAGACTCGTCGATCCGCAACGTTACAGGGACCGGTGTATGGCAAGCCCTGTGATGACCCCAGCAGAAAATGGTTGGGGGTTAATGCTTCTGGGTCATCAGGCTCGACAGACACGTGTGTCAAAGGTCGTGTGTTGATGCTATGTTCCGCTTCAACTAGGACAGTCTGTAGAACTTCTTCTTTAGGGTTCTTCTCTCGTAGAACTGCGCTCAGTGCAATTTTTACCGAACGCACCAAACGTTCCCAGGCCCCTCCTTGATTTGGAGCTCCCGGCGAAATGTAGCGCCAGGTCATGTGATGGTTCAGTCCATAGTCTTGGAGTGCTGGAACCCACTCGGCGTATGCAGCACGTAGCTCCGCGTCTGCTCCTTTAAAATTGGTAGCATTGTCGCTGTACATCACTGCAGGCCATCCACGACGCGCCGCCATTCTTCTTAAGGCCATAATTGCAGAATCGGTGGTCAAACTGTTGACTAACTCTAAGTGCACGGCCCTGGTTGTCAGACAGGTGTATAAGGCTCCCCATCTCTTTTCTCTGCGCCGTCCCACTGTAACCACCATTGGCCCGAAGTAATCGACTCCGCAGTTACTAAACGGGCGGTGAAATGGGTCAAGTCGAGCCGCCGGTAAGTCTCCACATATTGGCTTACTGGGCTGAGACTTTCGTATTCGACAGTATGTACATTCGCGAGCCACAGTGCGCACAGTTGGTCGGAGCCGTAAAATCCAGTAGCGTTGACGAAGTTCATTCACTACACGTTCTCGTCCGGCGTGGCCTGCGTTGGCATGTTCTTGCATTATGATAAGTTTGGTGAGCGGATGTCGGCCGTCCAGGATTGCTGGCTTTTTGGTGTGGGTTGGAAGTTGAACCACACCTATACGTCCTCGTAGTCGTAGTAATCCGTCTTCGTCGATCTCTGGATCGAGCTTAATCAGTCGGCTTGCGCGATTGATTGATTTTCCAGCGCGCAAACATGCTATCTCGTTCGGAAAGCTTTCTTTTTGAGCTTGGGCCAACCACAATGTTTCAGCACGTCTCATGTGTTCCGTGGTCAGATTCTTCTCTCGGCGTCGACATTTATCGATAAAGAGCAACATGGTTGCGGTCGCTCGTATCAGACGTAGGAAGCTGGAGAATCTTTCTATCTTTGGCAAGACGTGTTGTTGTTCCTCCACGCTGGTGTGGTTGATAACTTCGATATCGTTATCCTCAGTAGTGGTAAGTTCTTCGGGCCAACACTCCGGTTTATTTCGTAGGAATCTCGGTCCCGTGAACCACCAATCTTCGGCATCCACAGGCACATAATTATTTCGGGTGGCTGTGTCAGCTACATTTTCGTTCGTCGGAACCCATCTCCATTGGTGTATCTCGGTGCGTTCTGCAATCTCTCCCAGTCTGTGTGCGACGAATGGAGTGTGTCGTCGAGCGTCTTTGCGGATCCAGTGCAAGACTGTACGAGAGTCCGTCCAATAGGTGACTTCATCAGCAACCCAACGATGTCCCGTCTGTACTGCTTCAGCCAGTCTGGTGCCAATTAGAGCAGCTTGCAGTTCAAGACGTGGAATACTTTGGCTTTTGATCGGCGACACTTTCGACTTCGCTGCAGCGAGCACGACGTGGGCGGTTCCATCTTCTTTTTCCAGACGCCAATATATAGCTGTAGCGTATGCGTCCTGACTGGCGTCACAAAATACATGCAGCTGCTTCTTGCTGTAATTCTGTTTGTCGTCGTAACATCTTGGTAGACGTATCTTGGTGACAAATTCCAAATTTTCAAGCCAGCTCATCAGTGCTTCGGCATGTTCGTCAGGTAGTGACTCGTCCCAGTCGATCTGAATCCTCCATAATCTTTGTAGGTAAATCTTAGCCGTGATGGTGAAACAGCTAAGAAGTCCTAAGGGGTCATAAATGGACATCACCGCGCTCAGGGCTTCGCGTTTAGTTGGCGCGCGCTGTCTCATTCGCACCTCTGCAGGAACACGAGGCATGGTGGTATTGAATCCAAGCGTGTCCTCCTTGGGGTTCCAGACTAAGCCAAGTGTTTTGTTATCGTGTCCCAATTGTGTTGATGATCGGGCGTGCAACTCTTCAGGGACGTGGACCAATGCGCGATCTTTGTTCGAATTCCAGCTGCGTAATTTAAACCCAGCTTTGGCGTGCACCTCTATGACTTCTTTGATGACTGTGGCGGCTTCTTCCTCTGTTGAATAGCTGTTCACGTAGTCGTCCATATAATGGCTCTCTACGATGGCTTTGAGAGCAGCAGGGTGGGTGTGTGTGTGCGCATGTGCGTTATAATTACGCACGCTGTGAGCGATGAACGGTGAACATGACGCACCGAAAATCATCGACGTCATCTTCATCTCTCGAGGTGGTGCTTTTCTTTCGCTGCCTCGCCATAAAAACATTTGGGCTGCTTGGTCTTGTTTCTTTATTTTAATTCTCAGAAACATTTCTTCAATGTCTGCTGATACGGCGACTGGAAGTTCGCGGAATTTAAACAAGATTCCCAGCAAGGATTGAAGCAGATCCGGTCCTTCAAGCAACTTGTCGTTCAGACTTGTCCCATTCGTGACGGCAGCAGCATCAAATACTAGTCTCACTTTGCCGGGCTTGTTAGGGTTGGTTACGGCAAAGTGTGGGAGATACCATCGGTGTGGATATTCCCTTTCGGACCCGTCGCATTCCTCAGCGTAACCTTTCGCTATCAAATTTTCAATTTGAGCGCTGTATTGTTTCGCAAATTCCGGGTCTCTGTCCATTCTCTTCTCTATGTTCTTGAGTCTCTTGTATGCGTTCTCATAACTGGGTGGCATAGTAGGGACGTCTTCCTTCCATATCAGCCCGACTTCGTAGCGGCCATCCTTACACGTGACTGTTTTTTCGAATATGTCTAGTGCTCGTTTATTCTCTGGTGACATCTTAGTTGTGAGTCTCACGCCTAGCGCGTCGATCTTGAAGTGCTCGTTGACTTGATCATGTAGTCGTTGCTCTTCATCACTTTTCACGTGCAGATGGAGAATGGAAGCTTCGTTCTGGTATATTGCTCTTGGCGTGCTGCCGTGTATGACCCATCCCAACTGAGTCTTGGAAGCAGCAGGTTCAGATTTTCTGCCAGTTCTCAGTTCGCGGGTGACTATTAGCTCCCAATTATCGGCGCCGATGAGCAGTTGAGGTACAGCTAGATCGTAGCTTAGATGTTCCACCGGTAGATCTCGCAGGTGATCACAGTTTAGCAAGTGTGCCGGAACTGTTTGATTTGTCAAGGTGAGTCCTTCGACGGTCCACGCTTTAATCTCACTTGCATGAACTCCCGTCTTTACATGTATCTTGACACGACGACTATCAAGTTGGCGTGCTGCGTTGATTCCTCGGATGTGTAGTGGTGAGGTAGGTCCACGCGCATCTATTTTCCTCGCCAACTCAGCATTTATCAATGTAGCAGACGATCCCTCGTCCAACAGGGCGTACGTCCTCACTTCACCTCCTGGGCCGCTGACTGTTACTGGACACACCTTTAACAACACCGTTCGTTGATTCGTGCTCGTTCGTATTGTGAGCACAGTCCCATCATTCGCAGGTGCGGCATCGGTAACAGCTAATGCAGGCGTGGTAGGTGTCGATGCGTGTAGTAGTGAGTGGTGGGGGCGCGAGCATCCGCCGACTCCACAAGCCTTGGCTCTGCAATGGTTGCGTCGATGTGTCTTG
This sequence comes from Acrobasis consociella, assembly GCA_963555685.1. Lineage (NCBI taxonomy): Eukaryota > Metazoa > Arthropoda > Insecta > Lepidoptera > Pyralidae > Acrobasis > Acrobasis consociella. The sequence continues at coordinate 7,881,487 of OY743106.1, forward strand.
TTAATACACTTGAAGCACACTTTTTTATCTTTCACCCATTGCCATCGTTCTTCAGTGTTGAGTGCTTTGAACTTTTCACACTGCGGGACTTTGTGATGTGCCCCACAGTACAAACACTGCTGTTCTTCGTTGTTGGCCGGTTCTGTAGCCACAGTGTATGCAGAAGCCTTGCGTATTGCATCTCGCTTTCGCGCTGTTGCTGCGTTGTCGGTCGCCTTAGTGACTCGTGATGACGTAGTGGTGCTCGGCGCGTATGCATGCTTTAACGCACGATCAGCTTCCTTCATTAGAAACTTCGATAGTGTAACTATCTGTGGTTCAGCTTGGTTCTGATTATCTTCTGCGTAGTCGCACCAACGAGATCGAAGATGTGGACTCAGCTTCTTAATTACTTCTCTTGATAACATGGGGTTATATAGGTACCCACGCTGGTCGAGACTGCTGAGCACTTGAACAATGTTTTGTAGCTTGACTGCCAAATTATTTAAATCTGTAGCACTGGTGCCCGGTCGTGGCAGCTTCTTGATGTCTTCTATGGCTTGGTCAACTATTATCTCGGGGCGTCCAAAACATTGCTCCAGAGTTTTCATTATTATTTCGGGATCTCGGCTGGTGTGTAGTAGAGCGCGTACAGCTTCACGTGCTTCACCCTTTAGACTATTTCGTAGTCTTGCCATGTTCTCCACGTCACTGAACTGATAGATGAGTGCTGAATCCTTCATAGCCGCTTTAAATGGAAGCCATTCACCAGGAGCACCTGAGAAAGTAGGAAGCTCGATCACTTGCTTCGGTGGTACACGCACTCTTGCTATCTTTGTGATTGCCTCAGCGAGTTGCTCGATGCCTCTGCCTGTGCTGCGATTCCTTTGATTCGTTGGCGTCGGTGAACGCGGTCGTTGATATCGTCGCTGCCTCGGCGTGTTCTCCCATTCAATGTCTCCATGAATAGCCCGTGGTTCGTGGTGAATGCTTTCTCGCTCCCCCCGTATAGTGTGAGGGCGCGCAGCATTGTATGCAGGCGTATTCAGTTGTGCCACAGATTGGTGAGTCGTAGTGGCGGCTACAGCAGTAGGTGGCAGCTCTGTAGGTTGCAGTAGGCTCGTACATGTTGGTTCTTGATTAGATGAGGCAGGCTCCTGTTGGTTCAGCCAATTGTTGACTCGATAAATTTTTTCATGTGTACTGCCTGCTTCGCTTTCTTCGTCTTCAATGGTTGCGATCTCGAAAGCTAATTTCTTCTGAACGAGATCGGCATCGAGGCGTAGTTCACGGCGCTTAATTTCGGCAAGCCTCTCCATAGCTGTCAACTCAGCCTGTCTGATGCGTGCAGTAGCGCTGGACGATGATATGCGAGAGCGGCCTGATCGTATTGATCGATCGGGTGAGCGCGTAGTAATAGGGCGCGCTGACGGATACGCGGTCGCGAGGTGTGCGGATGTAGTAGTCGGTCCGCACATAGTAACGGGGTGCGCGGCGGCGGCACTCGGCCCGTACGCGAGAGTGGGGTGCACAGCGGCGGCAGTCGGCCCGTATACGGTAACGGGGTGCACGGCGGCGGCACTCGGCCCATACGCGGCTACGGTGTGCGCAGTGGCAGCACTAGGCCCGTACACGGTCGCGGGATGCGCGGTGGTGGGGGGCGCTACGCTCGATGCGTGCGCATACGCGGGGTGCGCGGCAGCGGGGGGTGCCGCGCTCGGTTGGTACACGGTCGCGGTTACTGACGGCGCGGTGGAGGGGGGCGCGATCGGCGCGCTTAGCTCGTTCGACGCAGTATCAAGCGTAGGACTGGCGGGTTGCCTAGCGGCGGACGACGTCTCTGTGATACGACGCCCAGTGCGGATCCCTTGTTCTGTACTCGGCGACCTGGGTGGATCTTCAAAGACTCTTCCTCGCCGCTCTTCTTCACCGCTTTGGCTGCGCGTGACGACCATGACGAAAAATTAATTTCTTCACCGCTGATTTCTTCTTAATATCCGGCTCGAAGGACCACACTGTTGGGGACTGTATTGAAACACTGATTTTCTTCCTTCGATTTTTATTTCTTCTGATCACTATTAATTACAACTGAACTGAACTGAACTGAACTGAACAATGCTTTATTATGTGCAATTTTTCTGTACATGATTAGTAGCAATAACGAATGACTACAACGGCCAATCAGATCGCTCGCTGCATCCCCTCCATTCGCCTATTGCTGTCTCGCTTCAACACTACGGTGACGTCGCGCTGTCCTTATCAGTAATGTTTCGTTGATAATGGGACGGAATTTTTCCTGCGCGAGTCGAACTCGCACTTGACCGGTTATTCTCACTTTTAGGCAACATCAAGGAGTGAGTGAAAAAACTAGCAAATATTTGGGAGTTACAAAATGAAGTATAAAAATAAATAAAATGGGTAAGGGCCTCGTTTTAATATGTATATTAATTTATATTTTTAACTTTACATTATGATATAAAATTTATTTTTATTTATTTCATATAGTTTAACAATATACACATACTATCGAATAACTATACTGTTATGAATGTGAACGCTTATATGTGTTTCGAAAGTTTGTGCGTTTGGATTTTTTATTATTACTTAATCACGCCAAAACAGCTTATGAATTGGAATGAAATTTGGCATGTAGCTCAAATCTGAGTAAGCCCAAGTTATGTGGGTTAGCCCAATGCCGCAGGTAACAGCTAGTTAAACAAAATTAGGTATAGGGAAAGTCCTATTAACCACTCAGGAAATGCCCATACTTGCGAAGGGATAACATTGTTATCCTTATTTAAATAACAGAACGGATATGACGCAGAATCTTGATAACTGGTAGATGTTGACCTTGTGAAAACAGTATCAAAGTTAGAAACACTGCACTCATGGTCATACAAAGTGTGATAATTAAGCTACTAATGAATGCTATTTGATATAACTTTAGCGCATATTATGAAATGTACTGGAGCATTTAGTTTTAATTAACACAATGATATTTTTTTTTTTATTAGCCTTTCCAAATTCGTAAAAAGAGATGAAAGAGATCCCTTCCTGGGATAAGCTTGCCCTTGTACAAATTTATAATAATTTATAACCCTCATATTTATAAAAATTAACAACAGTTTACTAAACCTATATTAGTTAAAATATGTTTTGTCTCATTCCCTCTTTTCAATATTCGACATTGAAAGTTTTCAAAATTTTACATTGAAAGAACGATGCAAAACATGTTTTAACTAAAATAGGTTTAGCAAACGTCTGTATTCATTATGAATAAGGGGGAAAGTCTGTTCCTATGATATTTTATTTTAGTACAATAAAGACACTACAAAGAAACAATAAATATTTTATTTTATAGTAAGTATCATAAAACTTTTCTTGTTTGTTTCATTAACTATGCATTAACATGCTAAATAATACTACCTAATATTTAAGCTGCCATAGTCTAAAAACGTTTGATCTATGAAGGCTATGACTAATAATATATTTATTATATAGTATGAATATTTTTAAGAAAACTAAGCTCACACTTTGTAATAGTGTGGCCAATGGCCATGTACCAATTCAGCCACCTATTTTAAGCACAAACATTCCTTATTTTTCCTTATTGTAATATTCCGAGCAGGAAACCATCCAACAGAATCTCACACCAGAAAATGTGACTGATCGGAATCTGAAACATTAACAACTGACCTTGGCAAGTTGAGGTAGGATCCAGAGTAGTTAGTGTACTTGAAGTGGATGAGGTTCCAGCTGGAGGCATAGCTGAGCAAGGCCTGGCGCGTGAGCAGCGGGCAGGTGGAAGCGGTGCGCACGTCGGGCACCGCCGTCGTCACTGTGCGCCAGCGCCGGGGAAGCACTACACTCTGCATGAGACAAAATTAAATTTTTAACAAAAAAAAAAAACAACCGACTTCTTTTTCTTTCAGTTTTTTCCATATCTCCAAAGTTCTTCATCATGACTTCACCAAATTAATATGGGACCGACTTTGTGGTTAAGGCTTTCAAATAAAAAAAGAATCATCAAAATCGGCCCACGGCTGACGAAGATACCGCGTCATATACATACAAAAAAAAACATAAACTCGAATTGACAACCTCCTCCTTTTTTGAAGTCGGTCAAATACATTTGGAAATACACTTATCATCATCATCCGAGCGTATTCCCGGTTGCATCCTCAGCGGTAATGCTTCAGAGCCCAGGGTCCGCTACCTAATCTAGTGATTTGACGAGGTTGCTGGTTTTAGTTTTTCACAGAGTGTCTGCCATCTGACCTCCGCAACCCAATGGGAAGAACAGTTGGAAATACACTTTATAATGTAACAAAATATAATTGAAGTGAAACTATTTTATTTTTCATATTTATTTCTTTTATATTTGTTCCATAGGGAAAGTTGTTCAGTATTATGGTCTGAATTCACCCCTAAAATAGTTTCAGTATATTTTGTTAGACCCTGTATATATAGCTTAGAAGTGTTTCAGTTTTTAAATTCAAGACAAAAAATAAGTGTAAAATTATATGGATTGAGTTAACATAACTTGTCATCGTCAAGCTATGTCAGATGCCTTTCGGCAACTTGAAAATTCGATACCAATGTTGGCCACTTACACACACAAAAAACAACAAACAAACATAACTTTCTCTACACTTTTCTCGTTTTAAAGGTGGACTAAGACTAAATAAATAAGAATTAAGCTGATACATATAAAAGGATGCAACCACATTGGAAAAAAAACCTGATAATAGGTACACATTATTCTATTATGAAAGTATAGAAGTTTCTTACAAAAACAAAGTAAAACAATACTTTTCTGTGTTTCAACAAATATAAGTTTTTATCAATCAAGATATTAAATCTTTATGGTCAAAAAATTAACTTTGTTGATAATTTTCTCTCCTTTGTGTGAAACAAAGTCTGACTTATCTATTAATCATAGTTAGAACCCTAATAATACTTACAGATACATCATCAGTCGGGTAAAGTAGTATGTCCCTGAGAGGATCATTCAATAGCAATGTCTTGTTCTCTTGAATATAGCGCTCAAAGTCCAAGGCTGTGCACTTATTCACTATTATGTTCTGTAATTAAGTAATTATAGTATGGCGTTATTCATGGTGTCAAATCACAAACATACATATTATTTATTTTTATACATAATTTCCTAATGAAATGTCACTCATCTTTAACCTTTTCCAATTCTTAGATACACAGGGTCAAACAATAGTTATTCATCAAATGTAATTTTTTGAGTGATGGTAGGTAAAAAGGTAGAAATAGTAATCAAAATGTGATGGGAGTGATGGGTTACTAGCTGCATCGCCTATATATATAATTCGCATTTTCGCCTATTCCCTCAATCAGTTTCTACAATCTACACTGGAAGAAAAGCAGTAGGTAAATTCTACGTTTTTTTTCTTTCTCCCAGAACACCATGGAAGGATATTTTAAATAAAGTTTAGCTTGATTTGGTTGATGTTGAAGCTAGTGAAAACCATATCCCAGCAGTTTGAGAGTATATTTGAATTATATACTGTTTCCCACAGGGGTAGGCAGAGACTATAGACCTCCACTTGCTAGGATCCTTACAGACCTCTTTCACTTTATCAACATTCATTATTTATAAATGAAAGAAAAATATAATACTAAAAATTATGTGGTTATGCAAGTTGGAGAAACTTTTCTGGAGCCATATTGCAGTTATGTAAAAAATATGAAAGTATAAGGATATCAATAATTTGTTAAACAAATTACTAATTTCCAGTTTTAGCTTAGCATAATTATGTGTCTCAAAGCAAAGCCATTTACGCTCATTTGCATTATCTGTATGATAATCACATGTTATGCAAATATCATGTCTAATGCGTCTCTCCAGTGCATTATAATGATAACAAACACTGAAATAGAACATTCAAATACAATAGATGTTTTTAAAATATCATACTAATGTTTTCAATAAGTCCAACATTGATATTGGTAATAAATGAAAACAAAGGAACTGAATGACCTTGTATTAGTTATAATAAAGTGTAACAAATTGTAGGACATTTTGGTGGTCATTCATATATTCAAAAATATGTAGGTAATAATCAGGTATGCTTTTAACCAACTAGCTAGTTATGGCCAAGCCAAAAGAAGTGCTATGTTTTTCAATATCGATGGTACCTTAACAGAGAGGTGTCAATTGTCGAAAAATCTTGGGAGTACCCTGGTTATTGGCTATATGACGTCCCAGTAAACTAAATAATGTGCCCTTTATTTAGACCATAATGTGATAAACAAAAAATTTTAATAAATCTGATCATTCTGGATGCAAGCCCCTCTAGATCGGTCATTTTGGAAATCTTTGGGAGAGGCCTATGTCCAGCAGTGGACGTTGTGCGGCTGAAATGATGATGATGTTATCAAATGAAAGGGCTCAATAATTTTCACAGCACATTTCAAAAATATATACATAAGATGATAATAAATGATGAATGTTGACTTGACCTATTTAATTCTGGGCCATTAGTTATGTCTGCAAAAATATATAATAAAATACCTTGAAGTATAAAAGATGAAAAAAACTTGAAAATTTTCATACAAAAAACTTAAAGAGTACCTTCTCAAAAAATGACTTTTATAGTTCAGGAGAGTTTTTGGAATAGTTTTAATAAAATAGGTACATATTGTACTTAAATTTGATTAATTTTAATTATTTTACTGTTTTTCTGTGTTTGATTATGTATGTCATTTATTTAATTCATTTTAATTATTGACTATTATTTTCTATTTTGTTTGGACATATTTCTAATCATCATTGTATTAATAGTTTTTTATTTAAGATTTAGTTATTAGGTATTAATTATTATTGTTGTAGTGCCCTACCAGGGTTCCATGTAGTGCTTCTATTTATTATTAACATCTATTTATATGTATGTACATGAAAACAATAAATAAATAAATTAAATATGTATGGTATTCCACCTAAACTATTACATGAGACAAGGAAATATAATATTTATGTAGTAAAATGAATTTATAATAAAATATTAAGTAAGTATGGCTCTGGTAGTACAGTGGGTTATGCTCTTGCAGTGGAGACAAGATCTGATGATGATTAAAATATTATTAACATTTAACATTGGTATAATTGACAGACATCAGTTTTCAGATACCTGAACCAATATCTCTCACTGAAGTCATTAGGTACCCAATTTCATATAAACAATTTTTTTTTCGCTCACTGAAGTTTTACACATTTTACTCAACATTTATTTGTTTAATAGTTAGTCTATACAATAAGTACTCATACTCTTTCCATGTTTATTTTGGCCATATTCTTTAAAAGTAGTCAAATTCAAGGGATTCTTACATGAAATCGAACTATTTAGATGTTCCGTCATTTAAACAGCTATGTCCTGGGTCCTGGAAGGGCATGATGACCTTTTTAATTTATTACTTTATCTTAATTTTAGTATCTGCTGTTATAGCGGCCACATTAATACATAATCATTTAAAGTGTTTAGCTATAACTGTTTTCTAGAGATATAGCCCTGTGACAGATGGACATCAGACAGACAGCAGAGTCGCAGTAATAGGGGTCCCATTGACACCCTTCGGATACAGAAGGCAAAATACTATCTAGAATCTCAAAAAGAAAACCTGTTTGACTACTTGTTTCAAGAAATAAAATTTATTAATCTATCAATAATAATTATAGCGTACATTTACCAAAAGAAGTTGAAATGTAAATTAGGTTAGGTAGGTACCTTTACACCGCATTTAGAAAATCATCCAGACAAATTTTACTTTTCATAAATGGCACGATTCGAATATACTGCATAGGTACTTGAGATGTACGATAAAATGAAAGTATTTTAATAACAAACAGTACATATTCATATGTAGAACGAAGACGAAAGAATACAATTACAATCAATTTCTTACCTCGTATTCGGCAACTCCTTTCTTCGACTTGGGATTTATGGGAGGCATTTTGATTTCGAAGCACACATGAATAAGAACGAGGTAAAATTCAAAATTTCCAATACCTACATATTATTCGTACAAGTAAATTGTTTACATTATTTGATAGGCAACATTACACAATCACAATCACAAGTTATCTATCACAACTTCACAACACAACAAAAAACGCCGAAAATCGAAATCCAATACCCAGTCGATGCGCTTGTTCATGGTTGTTGAATGATTGGATGGAATGATGAATGAAGTAGGCATGTATGAACGAATCAACGAACCGTTGAATGAATGGCATGACAATGGCATCATGAATGACAGACATCAGACATAAAGCGCTGCTAGGTAGATTACCGGGTTCCGGCCCGAACGGAACCGGGCCGTCCGTGTTCGTTTTGCCGTCAGGCAGGACCGTGCCGGCCGGGTTCTGTGTTCACACATATAAGGGAAATCGGTGTCAGGGAAATCTGTGTCTGTGACTGATACGCAGTAATACGCACACAACGAACCTTAAATAACACTGAGGAATTGGCAATTATTGCAATAGCGTTCGATGAAGAAGATGAAGCTCATAACCAAGAAGAACATCGGGATCAGCAGGCAGTAAAACGTATTTGGGTATCTGAGCTCTGGGAAGATAGACAAACTGCAGGAGATTTTCGTACATTATGCAAGATTTTCCTATTTTATCTCACACAAGCCCGCGACTTCGTTCGCGTGGACTTTATGTCTCTGGCAAATGCTCATCAGGCTGAACAACTTTTGCTAAGGCGACATTTTTATATTTCTTATAGTTTAGCTGAACCATTATAGATCTGTACAGGTGTTCCATTTTCCAAAATCATTTATACTCTATATGTTGCCCAGGCTTAACAGCTATAGGTACATTTATCAAAAAAAGTTTCGTTCAAATCCGTCCAGTATTTCCGGAGATTAGCGTTTATAAACAGACAAACAGAGAAACAGATACAAACAGACATACTTTTTATTTTAAATTCTTACTCTATTGCTATGTCTCCATCGCCAACAATATTTTTTTCGGAAACATACATACCATCACGTCTCTATCCCTAATGGGGCAGACAGAGCATTTTGGGTCTTGCGGTTCTATGCAGAGCCCAGGGCCGCAAGACCCAAAAGCCACTTTTAGCGTCATGGTGGGCGAGAAGATGGAAAAGCAATCAATACAGTGTTGGGTTGCTAGCCGCATCGCCTGTTAACATGATTTGCATTTTTGCCCATTCCCTCGATCGGCTTTTATGATCTGCGTGGGAAGAGAAGCAGCTGGTACATTCTAAGTTTTTTTTTATTTCTCCCAGACCAGCATGGGAGATCAGATGTTAAAAGCTTACTAATTATTTTTAGGCAGATTAAAAAAAATATTTTGGATTCGGGTTCGGATTATGTTACTTATTGATACGAATAATAATAATAATTAATTTAAATACCGTATTCACAGCTGTCAATTTAGTCTAGTGCACCGACGCCTTTATTTCGACACTGGTCTTTATAAACACACTATTAAGGTTCACTTTTCTTTATACACCAAAACTCAAGACACAATGAATGCGTATCCTATGAGCTCTGCTGCTCAGACAATAAGGTCGAAATTGGTTCACCGCTGGGTCCGGCTAGCCCGCTTCGCCGCGCGGGCAGGGGGTTTTTTTTCGGAAATATATTTAATAAACAGTACAGACACACTTTTTTACTGCTTTATTATATGTACCTATATGTCATTTATAGGGTTCCGTAGTAAACAAGGAACCCTCATAGTTCCATCATGTCTGTCTGTCTAATTTGGTGTAGGTTTGTATATAAAGAATGGCAAAAAAGGTGTTTAGTAAAAACTAGGATTTTTTTTAGTAGCTCTCATACAAGTAACGTGGGAGTAATTTTTTTTTCTCCATTTACCCATCGTGTGGGGTATCGTTAATAAGTCTTTTAAATATGAGCTTGTGGACATAATTTTTCAATTTAAGGATCCGTTTCTGAAAAATTTGGTTTTATAGTGCAAATTTTTGCCATGGACAAGTGTCTGCTAAACGGTTAATATATGGACAAGTGAAAAAATCACAGCAATGGTAGTAATAACAAAGTTTAAAGGAAAACTATCAGGCCTACCTATACATTACATAATAATAAAATCGTAACCGATCGCTGTCTGTACTTCAAAGAAAAAATATTGTTTTGGGCGTTTACCAACGCAATAAAACACAAAACAATGATTTTTAGGGTTCTGTACCCAAAGGGTAAAAACGGGACCCTATTACTAAGACTTCGCTCTCTGTCCATCTGTCCGTCTGTCTGTCACCAGGCTGTATCTAAAGAACCGCGACAGCTAAAGTCTGATTTTTTATTCCGTAGAATTCTGACAGCTGTCATTTTTTGACATGTCAGAGATCATAAACCTTTTTGGCCGGGCACATTTTTTATTAAATTCCAGATTTCTACAGATAAGAGTATGAAAATCTGTGTCTACACATTTTATTTGTTAGTGAATGTAACTATTGTATTAAGTGCGATGCTCCAAATTAAAAGGGGACGTACACCGAGCGATATTTACGTCCATTTTCATCACTAACAGTTCAGAATAACCGACAAACTTAACAAACTTACAGATAGACAGACAAACAAAGGAAAAAAATATTTTTGATTCTATTTTTTGTAAAGACCCCTCTTATACGTCCCTTCTAGGTTCCTAAACTATCTCCATATCAAATTTAATCTAAATCAGTTCAGAAAAAAATGTTTATCAACAAGAAAACTTAACAAATACATAATAAATATAATAACAATCAATGTGACAGCCACGACGTGACAGCTGATAGCCGCATACTTTATTTTTTAATTTTTCTTCTTGATGAATTACGAAAAAAATAATGTTATAAGATTTTGACTAAAAAGGTTGATGATACATGAATTAGTAGGGAGTGATGCCAGGGAAAGAAAAATAACCTGCTGACTTAAAATTATTTAAAAATATAACTTTAATAATTCGGAATTAAAAAATGTTATAACATTTTAAATATACCAGAAAGATTAAACTTTATCATTATCTTGGTAAAATATAACTATTAATCAAGAATGTAATTTTTTATCGCACTTATAATAGTTCCCTTTTTAGTTGGAGAGCTTTTTTAGTAGCAACACTTTTGAAATGTCAGAATTCTACGGAATAAAAAATTAGACTTTAGACAGTTGAAATTTTCACAAATGATGTATTTCTGTTGCCGCTTTAACGACAAATACTAAAAACAAAACTAAAAATAAAATAAAATAAATATTTAAGGAGGGCTCCCATATAACAAACATGATTTTTTTGTCCTTTTTTGCTCGGTATCAATAATGGCAACAGGTAGGTACTTGTAATATTCACAAAATACTCAGTTGTATTTTTATTTTAATAATATATTTTTTATAAATAAAATAAATATTTAAGGGGGGCTCCCATACAAAAAACTTGATTATTATAGATGATGGTACGGAACCCTTCGTGCGCGAGTCTGACTCGCACTTGGCCGGTTATTAGAATTTTTGTCGGTTTATCTGTTTGTCTGTGCGTTTATGCACGCTAATCTTCAAAATGGCTAAACCGATTCGATTGCAGTTTTCACTAATTTATTGTGATAAACTTCACTTAACATTTAGTGTTTATTTCATTTAAATCTGTTTATAAATAAAAAAGTCATATCAATTTTGGTAAATCACGTCAAGAAGTTTTGTTCGAAAAATTGCGTTTGTGTACGCTAATCTCAGAAACGGTTGGACCAATTCGGTTGGGGTTTTCGCAAATATATTTTAATAAGTTTTATTTAACATTTAGTGTTTGTTTCATCTAAATCCGTTAGTAAATGAAAAAGTTATATCAATTTAAAGAATCACGTCCAACATTTTTGATCGAAAAATGGCTATAAATTAACTGATCGGTTGCATTTGTTAATTTTATCATCATAATCCATTGACTTCATAATCCGAGTGTATTTTCCCGGTTGCACCCTCAGCAGTCGTTCAGAGCCCGGGGTCCGTTACCTAACCTTGAAAGTTTATAAAAAGATAAAAATTGATTATTTCTTTGATATCAGAGTATTCTTAATTGTTTTGGTCAACAGTCAACACGCGCATTTTCCCTTGCGGGTAGAATGAAGGCTGAAGGGCCACCCCGCAGGCCACTCTGACCCCTCTTGCTAATTGAGAAGGTACCGCGAGTGAGCCTAGCTAAGCGGCCCACGTGCCACGCCTGTGGAGCGCGAGTAGCACACACTATATAGGCAAAAGCGGTAACGGCGTTGTCACCATGAGTTTTTAGTGGGTGAGAGGTGGAAGTAGGAGGAAGGCACCTTTTTCTCACGTGGAAAAGGTAAGGTTATTGCAATAAAAATGACTGGAAAACCCATGCCACGAATGCTTAGGATTATGGCCTCCTTCAACTGACTGAGCTGACGTTCTCCGCGGTGATATGCGTAGTACACCGAAGACATCCCCGTTTTCGGTAAGGCTCAGTTGATGCTCTTCGCTAATGACACGGCGCTTCTTTCAGTTAATTTAAACTCAAAGTATGCCGCAAGTAACCTCCAGACATTTAAATCCAGCCCTATTAGACGCCCTGCCTTACAAACTCTTCAAATAGAGGTTCTTAGTGAATAAGAAGCAGACATTGATCTCAGAGAACATAAAACTCCTGCCACCCTTGAAGCTTTTTAGGAAATATGTGCCGAGACACTCGCACGTCAAATACCTAGGAAAAAGTTCGGCAGATGCCTCAGCTTGAAAGCCAACATCGATAGTATGGTGATGATAGCAAAGATGACCCGGGGGAAGGCTCTATCCAGTACTTTTCTCTCGCTTCTCGCTATGGACGGTATGGTGCTATGGTGCTCGGGATTAAATCAAACGTAAGAAAAACCTACGTCTTAGGGGCGGGCCAATGGGGCTTGAGAAATGCCCTCATCCGTCGGACTTAAACTAGGAACGCTTTTTTTTTCGCTTCATCTCCCGCCTAGCGAAGAACATGTATGGTAAGGCTTACCGTTACACCACTACATCATAAGGGTGGGGGAAGGGGGGAGATACTTCAGTAGTTTAGGCGGCGGCAGCACTCCGCTGAAGTCCTGAAGTCAGTCACATCAGTGCAGTGGGAACTTTCGCCAAAAGACGGAAGATTAATAAAGTACTTGCTAGTACTTCATTCATCTTCCGTCTTTTGGCGAAGTCACTGCCTATTGCATAAGTTTTCAGTTTTTGAGAGATCTACACCATGTAAACATTTCAAACGACTTAGACCACTATGAGGTAATGTGTAATCGTTTTAGGGTTTTGTAGTAAACATAAGGAACCCTTTTCGTTTCGTCATGTCTGTCTGTCTCTCTGTCCCGGTTTTCCTTAGAAACAATTAGTACCTATGGCATGGGTTGAGTATGTATATAATTACTTCAAAGTCTTAAAAAGTTTTTTACATGTGAAGTGGATTTTTTTTCTATGCAGATCAGGACCATAAGATGCAAAGGCCTACCTTAGCGTGATGGTGGACGTTAGGATGAAAAAGGGAATCCAAATATCAATCCTCTTTCTCCCAGAACAGCATGGAAGATAAATAAAACTACTTCAATTAAATATTGAAATTGTTTAATTATTTTTAACTATAAATCGGCATTTGCAACTATAGAACCCTTTACTGCGCGGGGCCCAACATGCACTTGGCCGGTTTTATTAAAAATATCAAAAGGACGGTGCTCATTAACTAAAGTCCACGCCGACGAAGTCGCGGGCAACACCTAGTTAAAAATATACAGGCAGCAGACTTATAAAATGTACTCGGAAAAGAAAATTTTATACAAATTCAATAGAAAATTAGTTTTTAGACATTTTAAGTGGCGTGAACTTAAAGTCGGCCTTTGCAACTACGGAACACTACACTGGGTGGCCCGACATGCACTAGGCCATTTTTTCTCAGAATCCAAAAAACCAAAATTAAAAAGATCGTAGATTATTCTATTCTGCCGTAGGTACTAGTTTTAGTAACCTTTCTGCGCACACATAAACAAAATATCGTCCCGTAGGTAAAAATCAGATGGTATGGCACCGTTAGGAGCGCACGCCGGCCGGCCGGGCGGCCTCCGGGATACCGACGGAAAACGTATTAAACGATTTTCCAGTATGGGATAAGTCCGCTGTTGTCAATTTATTCCATTGCTTTTGAATGTAATTGTGTTTTTCATAGGACAATAAAGTTATTACAAACAAACAAACATTTTCTCTGTCCCGGCTGGGCTCCGGCCCGGACGGGAACCCGGTAATGTGTATAGAGCTTGTCAAGTCAACAGAATCCAACTGTCAGTCAGTTCCTTTTTACTAGCCCTATCTGTCACTGTCAGTCACGTCAGAAGACTCAGAAGGAAGAAAGAATAGAAAGTTAAAGTTAAATTATTAGAAAATAATTAGGTACTTAAGTATCAAGAATAACAAATATTTTTTTATCAAATAGACATAGAATCAGAAACGTAGATACATAGTTAGTTATCATAATATTCTCTTTTGTTTCACATTTATTTACATTTCACAGTCGGTACTGGAATAAAAGGTATGTTTGGTTAGGTAGGTAATTAATTATATCCCTCCGGGGTATATCCTCGTGGCGCCCAGAGATTTTTTGGCTCTTCTTTGACTATGGCCTGACTGTCCTTTTTATAGGACATATTTGTTATAGTCCTAAACGCCCAAGGTTTTGAGTTTAAAATTGAATTTGTTAGAGTTGCCAAACTAAGGTGAAACTTTTGGGGTATACTTATGATTATATTGGCTTACGTTTTACAGTTCGATTATTTATCTATCTTTTGTTCTTTATAAAGGCCATTGGGCTGCAGTTACTAGATGGAAAGGATTATTGAGCGATGGAAAATAATTAAAAATGAATATGATTTATAAGTTTATTACAATTCTTTTTGATTAAATTACACCCGTTTTTATTACAGATTTATTTAAAATTAAAAGTCTTAAGTTTTACTTCTTAAATTCCTTGATCAATAAATTATTACTATATTAAATTCTTTATTTCTTTTAATTCTTATTATCAAAAAATATTCTTAATCAAACTTTTAAAATAACTTAAACACACAATCAAACCGCACATAATAAAAAAATTTTTAGATTTTGAGAAAAATATTCTTTTTGATTAAATTGCAAGACAAGTGTACCGACGTCCGACACAGTCTAGATAAAAAAGTCAAAAAGCTGGTATTTTAGAGAACATTAAATTGTTAGTGAAAGTTAGTAAGCGCTAATAGTTGTATTAATCTTTTAAATATTTCACAAAACAATATAATACAAAGAATAAAACAAAACCATAAAATATTTTCGCACTAGTTTCGACCCAATGTACTTTTCAAAGGTCATATTATTTCAAAACAATATTTCGCAGAATCTTATCGCTATAAATGCGAAATTATTAAATCCATTTAAGGAATACTTATTATTGAGCATCTTTTTGCATAAAAACATACGCAAAATGCATAAATAATCATAGAAAAGTTGGATTTACCTACCACGTTTTCGTGAGCCCGCCATACCGCTGACTACTTTCTTAAAAATGACATCTGTCAATTGTACCGACCAATGGTAACATACAGGAAACTGTGCCCCAATATTAATCAATCTTTGAACCGCGAAATTTCAAAAAAATATACAGATTTTTTTATTTTGGGCTTCTGAAAGGCGCATGGGCGGTAATTGAACGTTACTGGCAAAATGTTCTGGGCTGGAGTCGCCATGTTTATTTTGACCTAAGAAAAGGCGCGTGGGCGCTACGAGGATATTGTTTTTAGTCATATACCATACTGTGATTGAATAGTAATGCTTTCTTCTTCCTTTAATTTTTTCTTATCATCATCATATCAGCCACAGGAAGTCTAATATGCTAGACATAGGCCTCAAATTTTTTTAAAATTATTCTTAAATAACTATTGTGAAAGTATTTCATGAAAGCACAGCGGAAGGTAATGTAATGACTAATGACTTAATGATGTTGGTGTTTAAAATTTTACTGTAAAGAGTTATATCATAACTTATTTATATCATCCTATGACCAGCATATCATAACTTATTTATATCATCCTATGACCAGCTTCCTGCCCCATCATCGCCCTGGGATACCATTTGAGATAAAAGTACTTCTCAAGGCAAATGTAATGAGCCCAAACTCGAAAGGGTTGCACATTGTATCGTTACTAAGTGTAAATTGTAAAAGCAAGTATATTTAAAATCTCTATATGAGGCTGCCTGCCTGCTTGATGGTGCCATCGAATGTTTTTATTTTACACAGTAGCGAATAGGGATTTGTAATAAAACAAAGAATTTAAACATGAAATTATTTGTATGAGTAAGAGTAATTTCTGTATACATTTTCCAAAACATTGAAGACATATGCACTATATATATATATATATATATATATATATATATATATATATATACACTATAAAATTTGATGTACAGTCCAATAAAAAGAACAACCATAGGTAGGTACTTACTTGTAACATTCTCTGATAAAATTAGCTACATCTTCAATTATCCATTCATTAGTAAGTATTTACTCTATTAGGTATTTTCCTTATTTGTGTATTATATTTTGTTTTATGACACATTCCTTCATATACTTACGTATTGTGTTTTTCCTACGCTATACAGGGCTACGCTATTGGAGCAAGTTATACTCCGCGATACTGAACTATTGCAGTCCGTGATACTGACTATTTTCTATAAAAACAATTATTGAAACAGTTTCTATTTCCACGTCCCTTCGTACTTGCCCGATACCTAAGTATACAAGATAATACAAAACAAGTTTTTCAATATTGTGATAAATTTTATGAACAGATCGGTATTGTACTACGCTACGTACCTACTTTACGATATAAGTATAAGCATGTGTAAATATAGGTAGATAGTTACAATGAAATATTACACATATTTAGACGTCAATACTAATACTTTCTGTTGTAGAGCAAAGGATTTGAATTTTATTTGTTGAGTATAATTGCTTATGTAATGTTTTTTTATTTTACACACATTAAAGTAAAATTTTTAATTGCATAAGATTTTCGTAAATTTTTTAAAGTAGGTAATTTCTTAAATTTATTCATTAGGTTAAAAATCGCTCGGAATAGTCAGAAAACTCATTTTTACATCAAAAAATATCTTATTTTTATATTACAATCGATGAACTGCTTTTATATACAAATTTACAAAGTTGATCTATAATTAAGATAAATTTAAAATATACTTTAAATCGTAGCTAGGTAATAACTACTTTGTTTAGGTATACACTTTATTGGGTAACTACTTCTTATGGTACTTACAATTTTGTATATGATGTTAAAACATAAGTGTACTTACTCGATTTGAGGTTTAATAATTTTTAACATCAGTTCCTTACAAATGACTTATAATTATTCCTAATTATTATTATGATCTTGAACGTTGGTATATCTATAACTACATTAGGTACTCATTTATTTTTGGTATATGGCACAAAAATAATTACACCCTGCACCCTAAAGCAGCGCTGAGGATGCGGATCGAGTTAAATCAGAAGGTATTACCTAACTAGGTTAGGTAGTAATTATTAAACATTAGATATCAATAATTTGAAAATATCACACACAGGTAATTCGAGTATTATCTTCAATAACTCTTTTTCACCCTCGTTTTAAATTTCGTGACTTAACAATCAAATGCCTGATGGGATTCCCGCGGGAACGTGAGGGCAACGTTGGCGGCAGTCAATAGCGACGAATGTGGCATGTACCGAGGCGCCGGCGCCGCCGCTGGCCGTCAAGTGTACTCTTCTTCGTCGTCTTCGCTCAGTTCGGATTCTGACTCCTGTTCGGGGTCAGGCAATGGAGCTAAATAGTCCACCGCGGGTCGCTGAGCTGGTATCAAGTATCCCTCGGTGTCCTGAGGCGGCGGCGGCGGGCGTGGCAGTCGAGTTTGCACAGCTGTCCCGCTAGCAGCAGCTACAACCTCCAGCTTTCTACATATCTCTTCAAAGCCTATCCTCTCCCTGGGGTCGGCCTTCCAACAAGCACGCATTAAGTCGCCTGCAAATCTCGGACAGTCTTCTGGAGGCACCAATACAATGCCCTGTAAAATCAGCTTTGTTGCACCATCATTATTGTGGCCATAGAAAGGCTGTTTGCCCCGGCTGTAAATCTCCCAGAGTACGACGCCGTACGACCAAACATCGGATTCGTGTGTGAACCGAGCGTATACGATACTTTCTGGCGACATCCACCGGACTGGCATAGGGCGTTCGCCTCCCATTTTGTAGTAGTCGCACGTGTAGACGTCTCTCGACATACCGAAATCGGCGATTTTGACTGTGAGGTGGGCTCCAACGAGGCAGTTTCTAGCAGCGAGGTCACGGTGGACGAACCGGCGAGCGGCGAGGTATTCCATGCCTCGCGCCACTTGGAGAGCGACGTGAAGCAGCGCCGGCTCGTCCAGAACGGGCCCTGGTCGGCCTCCTCCTCTGGAGCCTCTTAGTACTCCGGCTAAGTCACCCCACTCCATGTATTCGAACACCATCCAGGGAGTTGCGTTGATATCATCTACAAAAAACATACATGATATATCATTAGCAGAGCTGCTTGAAGTTGGAACCCAGGCTCGTCTTTTTTATTTGTAATAAGCAAGTACCTAGTACATAGGTATATTACAGTCTGTTTCTTCGAAAGGTGTGCAGACTATCGGCACGCCGACAATGGCGACGGCCTTTCACACACAATAAACACAGACTGCAAAACCATTCGAACGAACGAACTATACATGCGTACTTTTAAGTACCTATATACTAGGAGTACCTACTTAAGAAAAAAAAGTTAAAGATTCTTACCCCGGTATACAACTCCAACCAAAGTGAGGATGTTGGGATGCCGGAAGGCGGACATGATGGAGACCTCCCGCACGAAGTCCTCCTCAGCGCTGCGGCCGGCGCTTTCCTTCAACACCTTTATCGCGACTACTTGTTCGCCAGAACCTGATCTTAGAAGACCTGAAAATATGAAACAAAACATTGTTAAACCTGAGAAGATAAATTTTAAAATAAGTAATTCATATTTGGTCAAGAAATTGTACCTAGGTGTATCTACATATAAATTCTAGTTTGTTTACTAAAGCAAAGATAATATAATTACTAACGTAAACTATAGTAAACAATACATTGTGAGTGAATAGATAGCCAGGCAGACATGTTCGTTGACTTCAGCTAAATACTTACTACCTCTAATGTCATACCATACCCCCCCGAGGTAATACCTAATACAGATGATGCAGGAGATACGAGGGTCGTTCAATAAATACTTAGCCTACAAAAAGTAAACGAAAATTTTGGAAAAGTGGCAATTTATTTTTCAACATAGTCTCCTTTTAGTTCGATACACTTAGCCCAGCGATGCTCCAACTTTTTTAACCCGTCCGAAAAATAGTTTTTGTCAAACTCTGCAAAATAGGCCTCCGTGGCGGCGATGACCTCCTCATTTGATCCATATCTATTCCCGGCGAGTGATTTTTTCAGATTAGGAAACAGAAAGAAGTCACAAGGGGCCAAATCTGGAGAATACGGTGGATGGGGCAGCAATTCGTAGCGTAATTCGACCAATTTGGCCATGGCAACGGCAGACGTGTGAACCGGTGCGTTGTCGTGGTGAAACAGCACTTTTTTCTTCGCCAGATGGGGTCGTTTTTTCTTTAATTCGGCGTCGAATCGGCCCAATAAATCGGCATAGTAAAGCCCTGTAATTGTTTTACCCTTCTCGAGGTAATCGATGTAGATCACACCTTGTGAATCCCAGAAAACGGTGGCCATAACTTTTCCGGCAGATTTTACAGTTTTCGCCTTCTTTGGAGCACGTTCCCCGGTCTGGATCCATTGTTTTGATTGCTCCTTGGTCTCTGGTGTGTACCAGTGGATCCAAGTTTCATCGACGGTCACAAAACGACGCAAAAACTCCGCTGGATTCCGCTTAAACAGAGCCAAACACGTCTCCGATGTGGTCTCACGGTTGCGCTTGTTTTCCGGTGTGAGTAAACGCGGCACCCATCGCGCCGACAGCTTTCTCATGCCGAGTTCCTCGTGAAGAATATGATGCACTGTTCCTTCTGAAATGCCTACAGTCTCAGCTAGCTCCCGAACCTTCAATCGGCGATCTGCCAATACGAGATCATGGATTTTTTTAATGTTTTCCTCCGTAGCAGCTGTTTTCGGTGCACCTGGACGTGGTTCATCAAAAACCGACGTACGGCCACGTGCAAACTCGTTGAACCAATTCTTGATGGTGGCCATCGATGGAGAAGAGTCACCGTACACAGCATCCAAGCGCTCTTTGATTTCGATGCGCGTTTTCCCTTCCAAAAATAGAAATCGAATTACCGAACGATATTGCTCTTTTTCCATTTTTGTAAAACCGATCGACACGTTCGCTTCCTTAAGTTGTCAAATTAAAACAAATGAAGGGATTGGAATGAAAATTTGAAAAAAGAATTAAAAAAGAATGTGCTACACTGTGGTAAAACTCTTTTGAAACTACAGCGCCCTCTGGCGATGAGGCTAGGTACTTATTGAATGCCCCTCGTATAACACTATGAAGCGCTTGCTTAACTTTGAGTACTTAAGACTAAGGATAACCTGAAAATATAAGGAGTGGTACTCAGTAATGTAGTTCGTTATAGATTATAGATCAGCTATAAGAACGGCTTTTTATTTAAGTAAGTAGGAATCAGTCATACAGTTTTTAAACCGACGACCCTTTTAATTGTGCAACCAGTCATTCATTCATTACCTTTAATAAAGGTATGACGACTAGGAATCCCGACTTCAAAAAGGAATTCTACGTTTCGTCTGTGTGTGTATTTGATGGAAAACAATGTATGCAGGCTGCCAGATCGAGCCCGATCCGATTTTGGAAGTCCTTGAGAGGACGCCGTGTGTCTGAAACGATGACTGACCTTTATGAACCCTCCCGAAGCATCCTTCTCCGACCTCTTCGAGGAACGTCAAGGCGTTGCCGTCCAGCAGCGGCACCTGCGACTCGGTGGTGTCGTCCGCCTTCACCGGAGCGACGCTGGCTTGCGCCTGCCCGCCGTAGACGCCGTACTGCGGGTTCGTTATATACCGTTCAGCTAGGAGCGGCTCTCCCGGCCGACGCTACGGACAAGAGCGTCACCCGGTTACTACTATAGTTGAGTAAGAAAATCTACATAAATTGTGTACATGTAAATGTGCACTACTATTTTTTATAGGGTAGGATTTAATCCCACGAGAATAGCTCCATATCAAACAAAATACATTTCTCGCTAGTATCCGACATTAGGTACATTAGGGTGGACAGAGTAGAATCCTATGTGTATGTATGAAATGCACGCTAGTGTAAATTGGGGGCCTCTCGTGTAGTTTTGTTAAAAAATGCTGAGCTAAACTTTAATGTTTACTTATATAACACTTACATATAGACGTACACCGAATATGTTATTAATTGTGCTGACATTTTGGCAAAGCCATAAAGGATAATAGATCTCTACAAAATAATGAGCTCAGTAAAGAAAATTGTCATTTTGTTTCTATCTGCATTAGTACCCACGGATATTCAAAGCCTCAATCATCTCTCTCTGGATTAATTTTATTAGGTAAGTAGGTATCTATCAAATTAAAATACTTAAGGCCATACCCAAATTTTCCGGGGTCCAGTAGCGCCGCCATTTGAAATAAATCATTTAAAAGGAAACGGAGATATCATTCAAAATTGTGTCTTGGTCAAGCCCTAGATAACCTTTAAAACTATTTTATGAACTACTGTTTATAATTTAAAGTGCGAACGTGAAGCTTTTCTACGCACATAAGCTAAAAGTGGCCGTTTTTCGCAAATGTGCGTAGAAAAGCTTCACGTTCTCACTTTAAACTACAAAAAGTAGTTTAAAAAATACTTTGAATGGGTATCTAGAACTTGACCAAGACACAATTTTAAATGATATCTCCGTTTCCTTTTAAATGATTTATTTTAAATGGCGGCGCCACTGGACCCCGGAAAATTTGGGTATGGCCTTAATAGGATTTTTCACTTGCCGGCATACTTATTATGGCAAAGTACATCTAGAGTCATTTGCAGATAACTACGAATATACTCTCACTATCTAAATGGCTTACCGGTTGAGTTTTTCCATCGACAAGGCGTATTCGTTTCCTGAGGTAGTACGCGATGATGGTAGCTGCGACGATGACCAGCAGAAGAGCCCCCAGGGACATGGCCACGAGCAGAGCCCCGGTCCCGCCGCCCACGCTGGCGCCTTGGATCGACCCATCGGCTTTTACATCGGAGATCTTACTACTGATTAGTGACTTAGATATCTGTAAAAAACATTACATAATTATTATAATGCACTTTATGAAATTATACAAAGTACAGATACTTATTTGTGTTTGGCCGCTATGTACTTATGTAAGTATGTTTATTCATCTGGGGGGTTACTCTATTAAATAATACGTTAGTCCTACGATACTGACGTTCTATTTTTATGTCAAACCAAATAAGACTTTATCATCATACGTTAGTGATCAATGTTGCTTGACACTGAGACGCAGATAAATAGTTAAGTCCGTCTTGCGAACCGTTTTTAGAGTAGCCCCCGCTGTTCAGTGTATTTTCTATGATATACAACGCTGAAGGGACATAGCAGTAATACATCGAACCACGGGCTACACTAGATCACTAAAGTATTATGGAATTAAAATAACAGTAAAAGAACAAAAAAATTTTTGGTAAGTATTTTCATACTAAAGTGTGCATCCGCCAGGGAAATTTTTATGGGAATGTCGATTCTTTTTTGGTTTCTTGACTGTTATTTTAGTTATACATAGCCAGCGGTTTGATTTATAACGGTTAAGTATTCCCTTTCACGTTGCATAAGTTCTTACAAAATATAATGAAACTATTTTAAGGGTGAATTCAGTCCGTGATACTGAAAAACTTTTCTTGTTTCAATTAATCCTTACTAATAAATAAATAAATAAATATATAGGGACAAATTACACTGATTGAGCTAGCCCCAAAGTAAGTTCGAAACTTGTGTTATAGGATACTAACTCAACGATACTTTGTTTTATAACAAATACATATATAGATAAACATCCAAGACCCAGGACAATTTGAAAAAGGCCATTTTCCAACTTGCCCTGACCGGGGATCGAACCCGGGACCTCTGGGTGGCGGACTAGCATGGTGACCACTACGCCACGGAGGTCGTCAAACTTTAAACGTCAAACCTTACTGGTTCTAATCAGGAAAATTATAACGGACATAAACTTAAGTAAGTATAAGTATACAAGATAATTATTTTTTCAGAGCCAACATTTTACTGTACCTTAAGTCAGTATAAGATACCAGGTAATTTTTCTGATAGTTGAAATACGATATTGTAGATTAATAAGGTAGGTATACATAGAGGGCAGTGAAAAGAAGACAAGTCTCCGTTTGTAGGAACTAGCTGCTCAAGTCGAAGGCGAGGATGATGATAATGATAACATTTTGTGATCTGAAGCACAGAATACATTCTGAAGCTTTCTTGCACCAAGAAGTGGTATTTGACTGTGCATTTTTATAGGTACGTGTCAATGTTCTCCATACAATTAACGTATTTACTATCTTTCTAAACGAATTCAACATACTTATATACTTATATGAAGTGTAAGTAATGCAATCTAGTATTAACGTGTAGGTAAAACTACCAGCATAACAGCACAAACAATATTCTATTTTACGCTTGGGTTTACGTCAAATGCTCTTAATTTGTATGACAACCTTATCGAGGCTGACCTATCATGAATATTTATCAGCTTGTGTGGAAAAACACTGATTTCGGCCATCCCATCCATTTCACTTGGCACCTAAAATCAATACTCCACGATAAAGATTTATATTCGTCCAGCTTTGATTAGTTTGGATATTTATTTTTGTTCGCCTGGAAATACTTAATGGAAAAAGACGTAATTAGGCCTAAAAGATAAATGTAAGAATATATGTAAAAAAAATATCTATCGATTTATCTTAGAATAATAGTATTAAGGAGTAGGAATGTTATAAATTTATATAAAAGTCGGTATAATTTCTGGACGCAAACGAAAAAGGTAAATTGGATATAGTCCGACAAATGACACATTTTTATTAATTTTTATGTAGTAACATTTTATTTTTCCTCATGATGAACTAATTCAACGATACGTTCTAATAAATATCATTAAACTTTTAGATTTAATTTCGTCACAGCTTCCAAAAAAGTGCAGATTCTATGAAGATGAACGATCTTGTTTATCTACGCAGGACAATCTTATCTCGTGGTAATAAATAATGTAGTATAATATATTAATTTTGTAATAACGCAGTCCATCTTAGTCTCGGGACAACTTGTGGGTGATAAGGTGATAAAAATGTGTTAACGAAGATAGATGCGGGAGAAAAGTTACGGGGCAAAAAGCATATAAGTAAGTATTAGTAGATAATACACCCGAGAGCGATGAAAGAATGTCTGAGATCGCAGATACTAGCCGCACAAGCCGAGTGCTAAGTCGATGGTCATAGGATCTCAGAACGTTTTTGCTCGTCTTGAATCTGCATAAGTACTCCGTCCGAAGTATACAATTTAGCATAGGTATAACTACAAGTGGTTAATTCACTTGCAGTACGAAGAAGAGTAAACTATATAAATAGGTAGGTATAATTTAAAAGAACAAATGCTATAAGTTCTTATAGGTAGGTACTAAAATAAATGTATGTCGTACATATGTAAGTACATAATAATATATTATTAGGTATACAAGCAGGTAATGATGTGCTTACTTGTGCGGTGGGTGGCGACGCTGCGTACCGGGTGTCTGTGGCGTTGGTGGTGCGGGCCTGTGGAGGGATGATGTTGTGGATCGGCTGCGGCGTCTCGGGAACTGTGGACAGAGATACAGATTCACGTCTTTATGCCTGACGGGGTAGTCAGAGCTCAGGGCGTTAAGACCCAAAGGCCACACTAAGCGTGATGGTGGGCGTTAAGATGGAATAAGGAATCAAAGTAGTGATGGGTTGGTAACCGCAAGGCCTATTGATTCAATTCTGTTCCGTTTCCTCGATCTGTATTTACGATCTGCGCGGGAAAAGCAGAAGGCAGGCTGGTTCATTCGAGGTTTTCTCCTTTCTCCCAGACCAGCATGGAAGATGGACAGAGACTATTGTAGGTTTTTCATTTATTATGTATGTGCCAAAGGAGCATGTGAGCTTATATTCCTAGATTAGAAAAATACAAAGCCGATTTTTCAGAATAAATATTATATGCAAATTAGGTTTCCAATTTGATTCAACATAGCCAGAGATAAATTTTCCACATATTTTTTAAACAGTGTATGGAACGGACATGATGTAAAATTATAAAATATTTTTTTCATCCAAGCAAGGTACCTCAATTATATATTTCGTATGTCTGATAGAAACGTATATATATGCTAGTTCGATTATTACGAAGTACAAGCTATATTAATTGGAGGCTTCAATACGACTGTACTCGAGAAATTACGTCTGCGAATTTTACATTTAAGTTACCTACAGTCGTGAATCATTATAATCCGAGACGAATTTGGGTGACTCGGCCCACTTCGGCGGAATAAATAGACTGTAGGTAAGAACTTAATTAAATTATTTGGCTGAAGGTGAAAATTTGTTAGAAGTAGGTATCATTCGCTTTATAAGAGGTACGCGACCGAGCTTCGCTTGGTTATTACTATTTATTGTAATATGGTGGTGTTTAGGTGATGATCTTTATAAACTTAAAAAGTAAAATGTGAACTGACAAATATTGTTATCACAAACATTAACTACATTTTTTAAACTTGTTTAAAAACAAAAAAAAAATTAAAAATAAAATATAAACTTGAACATTAAAAAAAAACAAAAGTAAGTCACCGAGCTGGATTTGAACCCGTAACACACGTTTATTGCCGTCCGCGTCTTAACCCGCTGGACCAGACGGGCAGTGGCCGACTGGACGAAATTAGCGACCATGTTCTGCGTGGAAAGAAAAACGCATGAAAACTCGAAAACATGCGTTTTCCCAAATATAAGACTAATCTAGATCGATTGTTTACCCCGACAACCCCCATATACCAAATTTCAGCGAAATCGTTAGGGCCGTTTCCGAGATCACAAAAATAAATTTATATATAAATATACAAGAATTGCTCGTTTAAAGGTATAAGATTATAGAGCAAGCTTTTAATTAGTAAAATTCAAAACAGACCTACATAGCATTTATTTAAAAAAAAAAAAAAATATCTTGGCAAGTATGTACCTACCATAACTTACGACGAGTGAGTAGGTAGGTCAAATAATCACATAGATTGATTAGGCTTACAAATGTTACATTCCTTATAGTATTAATAAGTGTAGGTATCTACAACTAGATACTAGCACAACATAGTACAAAATTAGTAGGTAGCTCGTTGTACTAGAGTTATATAAATAACACAAAGAAGGTTTCATTAAGAAAAGTCGAGCCTGCAAGTCCACGAGGCGCCGTAAACAAAACACTCCTTTCTAATTTATACGAAGACAGACAGAAAAGTCGTGTCACTCAGCTTAACGAAACAATAGAGCTTAACTAGTCGGGGCAAAGTGTTAGTAATTGGAAATTACCGGTGCCCTAAGCTTGGCGGCCCGGTGCCCGCACCTACGCGTTATTAGCGCTTTCGGATTTTAGGAAACCCTAGGCATGGCATTTAATTGCATGTGACCACAAGTCATCATCAGGTCTTTTTATCACCACTGCAGGAGCACGACCCTCTCTGTACTGTATTTTTTATGTTTCTATATTAATATTTGTATTTATATATACTTAAGGTGTGTGTAAAGTGTATTTATAGTGTACTTACAATGTCAGCTGCTGTATAAATATTTTATTAACTACTTTATAATTTTGTATTTTTAGTCTAAGTATGGCATCCGCGGAAGATCAGCGTCTTGGTAACCCCATGACAAAATGCTAAGCGGAGACCAATTTGGTACTGTTCGTAAATTTGTAATTGTACCTAATTGTAGTTTTCATTTGTGTAACAAATAAACAATTTTTCTTTTTTCTTTCTTTACTGTCAGAGCCATACTTGGCCAGAGCAGTCAGAGGACTTGCCCTACACTCTCCTCGCTGGCCAGACGGGTTGAAGAGGTTTCATTGATGTTTATAAGCTTTGTTTAGCTTGTCTTTCCTAAAATCACGGGAGGATTTGGAGTGGCCCTATTTTACTCTGCTCGAAACAACACGGCATACATATATGCTACTTATGGTCGCATACATATGACCACAAGTGGCATAAAATATCTCGAATCTCCATACTTGGGAATGCACTTTAATTCGGGCTGTTATCATTGGCCGTCATCGAGCTATAATATAATACGGTGCATTTAGGCTGCTTGAAAAGTCTAATCAAAGTATTGGTTCCTTACTACTTCATCTCATCCTACTCTACGTGGGTCGGACAGCATGTGAGTCTTCAATTTACCTCTATCATTTGTCATTGCATCCATTACATACTTCCTATCCATATATCTATCCTTCTTCGCGCACTCCATTCACCTTTTCCATGGCCTTCCTCCGTTCCTGTGTTGGCCAGAGGTGGCCCCTTTACACTGTTAAAACAAAATAAACAAACCGGTGCTCCTCGGGCATTTGTAGTCGGCGGTGGGCGGTTTCCCGTTGGAGGTGCAGAGGCAGTAGTGCTGCGTGTTGTTCCCGTGGTTCATGCAGGCCACCTCTTCGATCTCGCCGCACGATTCGATCTGGCAAGGGCCTTGGAAATATGTTTCTGAAAATAAAAGGACTAATTATATTTCAAAACGGAAAAGTATTTACCGTACCGTCAGACGCGTACCAATAACTTTCTTATTCTTTTTTCTACTAAAATTTTATAAGCATATTGATCGTTTCTAATAAGTGTTGAATAGAAGATAAACTATCGCGTCTTTTTTTCTAACGGGGTAGACTGTACCTAGGTCCATAAGATCCCAATGCTTCTTTTATGTTAAAATAAAATAAAACTTATAATTACTTTGTGTATCTTCATTTTCTACTTTTTTTTCTTCTCTCGCCACTCTTCCCGCGTTGTCGCGTAACCTCTGAAACAATAAAAAAAATATTTTTACTCATTTATTAAATTACTTCCACAACCCGTGTCCTAAGTAGAGGATGATGATTATTTACTTTTAAAACTTTAATACATAGAGTATTATATTTAAACATATTCAAGACCCGAGGCGTCACATCGTCGTAGATAGGTAATGATTTAAAAAAATAATAAGTAATACCAAAATGTATTATTTTTATCCGACTCTACCTTTTGCCGAAAGCTCTCACACAATGCAAAGTTGTCCTTAGATAAGCTTTGACACTTGCACTTGTACATTTCTCAAACGTTAAAAAAGTCTTAACGATAACAATACTACAGCAAGGTTATCTAAAGGTTCTTACGATACGGGTATAAAAGATAGTGCTTACAGCATCCCAATTATTTTGAAGCAGTATCTATATACTGCTTTAAAATAATTGGGATGCTGTACTTCGAAATTATAGTAGAGTACTTACTTATTACTACTACTGCTAAATTAATATACCTATGTATAAAGTACGCGTACGCAGTTGATTCTAAGGAAGTTCAAATTGGTAATAATTGTGACTGACTTGTTTATACATTTT
The DNA here is from genome assembly GCA_963555685.1 of Acrobasis consociella. Taxonomy (NCBI): domain Eukaryota; kingdom Metazoa; phylum Arthropoda; class Insecta; order Lepidoptera; family Pyralidae; genus Acrobasis; species Acrobasis consociella. Next base: position 7,910,194 of record OY743106.1, read on the forward strand.
AGGGATCTGTACCCAAAGGGTAAAAACGGGTCAAAAGTCAAATAAGTATATCTTTATTATCATAGGATATTTATAATATCTCTTAATAATCGTCACTATGTTTTGATGCATTGGGACCTGGGGGACACTGGGGTCTGTGTCTATATGTCTGTCACCAGGACGTATCTCATAAACCGTAATAGCAAGACAGGTAAAATTTTCACAGATGATGTATTTCTGTTTACGTTATAACAGCAAATACTAAAAACAGAATAAAATAAATATTGGGGGCTCCCATACAACCAACGAGATTTTTTGGTGTTTTTTGCTTGATTTTAGATGATATCGGCAATCGACGGTAAAAATATTTACAGAATATTCAGAATATCTGAATATTCTGTAAATATGTTTTTTAAAAATGATGATGATGATAGATGTTTTGTATCCATTTTAGTTTAGGTATATTACTTAGTTATATTAAAATTTAGTTTTTAGTTATTAAGTTGAATTTTAGTATATTTGTATGACTGAAAAAAACATTTCTTAAAAAAATAAATAGGTAATTAAATTAAAATAAAATAAATATTTAAGGGGTCCCCCATACAACAAACGTGATTTTTTATAGATTTATGTTATGGTATGGAAACGCAATCCCATTCGTGCGCGAGTTTGACTCGCACTTGGCCGGTTATTTAGTTTAAGTATACTTACTTCATTTATTTTAATTGCGCATTTATCGTCACTGAGGGAATGGAATGTAGGCATTAAATATTCTCATATGGAAACCTTGGGGTCCTATTCGTATCCGACTCCCATACTAAGCAGCTTAGGCAATCAATTACGAGCAATTAATGCTTGTACCTGAACACACGCATCCATTTGACTGCATCCTATAGAAGCTTAAGCTATAAGCAGTCTTTTGATTCCAAAATCGCCTTTGTCTGCAACTGTGAATGGAATTGTGTTTCACGACCTGAAATTAAATTATCACGAAATACAGAGGCAAAATTTTGGAAATTAAATAGGTAAAGGATAGGGTAGGACAAAGGCGATTCAGGTCGTTCAGGTCACATTTACTTACAAACTAATAAATTTATATGTCGAAAGTCCAATGTTCACAATTACTTCTTTACGACTTTTGCTAAATTTTCTAGGTACCTAATTTAAAACATTTTGATTTATAAGAATTAGATACCCACATAAACGAGACATAATAATTGCCTTCCCGTAAAACCTTTCTTATGTAGATAAATCCTACACTCATCTCACAATTAATATTGGTCAATCTTTAAATAATAAATATGGGTAGGTATACGGGCAAATCACACAGATTGATCTAGCCCCAAAGTACGTTCGATACTTATATTATGGGATACTAACTCAACGATACTACGTCTTATAGCAAATACATATATAGATAAACATCCAATCATTGGTCATATTTGTCAAAAAATTACTAGATATATATTTTTTATGTTAGGTACTATTACTCGAATTCTATCACTCTAAATTTATATACCTATCACTAAACTAAGTACCATTTTATGTTTCGCTCATACATAATACCTAACGTAATACTACTTATAGAGCTTTGGCATCATAAGTGGTTTATAATAAAAAGTAATAAGACGATTGGGCGTGCGTTATCTGAGGAACGTTTGAGATGTTCAACTCTGGGCTATTTTGGCCACCTTATCGTGAGCAGTGCCGCACTCCGCCGTGGCCTGTGGTTACTATAAATCAATAGTATCATATATATACGTAAGCGAATTTATTGATACACACCGTTTATAGCCAGTGTCAATAATAACAAACTTCTAAGTAATGATGCCAATTTATTCCGGAAAATTAGCTGTAGCAACAGTTAAGGTGTTTGGTCGTAGCCTTCACCCACACCTGGATTTCAAACACATCGGGTGAAGTTTTAATTAAAGCAAACAAAAAGTTGCACACTGCTGTCCCTATGAAAGACCTAATTCAAGTGGTCGTGGACATCCAATTTCATACAATGTTGCAGATTGTAATGTAAGTTTTTACTATTATTTATTTTACTTGATTCGATATAGCATTTTTATTTATAGTCCTTAAGTTTTATTTTTTAGAAGCTGTGATGTAGTTTTACCTGTCCCGGTTGCCTGTCTGTCTGTCTGTTTGTCTGTAATCAAATCTTGCAAGTTAAATTTTACCCACTTCCCGATTGGAATTGAAAAGATGGAGCCGGAAGATGGCCATAGGAACTCTTAATAAAAGGATGCAACCCCAACGAATTTGGGCTTGTTTGATTCGCCTTTATAAACACTTTAAACTTTTAAGTCCGTTGAGAGTCCTTTTAAGTTCGTTTCGATAAAACCTAGTTTAAAAAAATATATATTTTTAATTGTTACTTGTTTACAGTAGGTATAGGTAATATATTTTAATTTTGTCTTTGATTATGTAAGTATAAAACAAAAGTAGAAGATGTTATTTAAACTGTAAGGGATAGGTAATTCTTTAAGAAGTAAGAGAATCGTGATGGAAAAAGGCGGAGAGGGGAGGAGGGCAGAGGAGATGGGAAGATGAAATTAAGAAAGCCGCTGGAGGATTATGAAGAAAAAAAACAAGGAAAGGAAAACTACGGAGACTGCTGGGGGAGGCTTTTGCCAAGGTGCAAGTTGATGACCAACAACAGCATCCACATCAAGAAGGCAGAGAACGTCAGCAAGAGAGGCTGCAGTAAGTTTTAGTTTTTAGATAACTACTTAGATTTAGTTATATATTATTTATTTTGAATTGTAAATATTTATGTTGTTCAATAAATTATGTTTGACAAGTTATTTATACATATAATAAAACAGAAAAAAAATGTGTCTGTACATTGAAAATATTTAAAAAAAAAAAATCGGGGCGTTGGAGACAGAAATATAGAGCAAGAAAGTGTGTTCGTCTATTTATCTGTTTGTCTTTTTGTACACGCTAATCTACGGAAATACTGGACGGATGCAAATAAAACTTTTTTGTTATATATAGCTGTTAAGCCTAGGCAACATATAGGTACAGAGTAATAATTACATATACTACATAGGGCATAATTGGAACACCTGATGCAGAACCATAACGGTCCAGCTAAACTATATAAAAATGACGCCTTAGCGAAAGTTATTCAGCCTGATGAGCGTTTTCCGAAGTCATAATAGTCCACGCTAACGAAGTCGCGGGCTTCTGCTAGTACTTTTTTCTACTCCTCTACTGTTATCTGCCTTTTACATAGTCACGAACACTATTATAAGAACATTGATTATTTATGACTTCAGGAAAGTCTATAGTCTATTCCCCATATCAGCACTTGTATCGTTATTTCGCCAAAACGATACTCCTAGCCATAGACTTAGAACCTTTTTTTTCTTTGAATCTATCATACTGCCAACATAAGAAAAACGTTTTAATAATATATTCGTGATATATTCACTAGGAAGACGTCAATTTAAAAAAAATAAAGTTTACCATAGATGCCTATTATCTACCAAACATAAATGATGTCATACATTTTCATATTTTTCTTTGTTTATTTTTGTATTTTATTTAGTAAATATAGTCGTAGAAAAAGTATTGTATGCAACGTTGTATAAGTACGTCAAAAAATGCTCGATGGCGACTCCTTACGATGCTCGCTAAAGCTCGCATCGTAACCTGCGCCACTCGCATGTTTTGAACCCTCTTATACAACTGTTGCATAAAATACTAAAATAAAGCACATATAAACAATATAGGTACTTAGTAGTAATTTTCTAATTTCATCCAGTTTGATTATCTTAACGAATATGTAACTTACCTACATTTACAATCTTTGACAACAATTGCCATCTTTTACAATTACTTTTTCAAGTTCTGAATATTATCTACATCAGTTTGAATTGAACATTTCATTTGAATTTGACCCAGGCGTCCTACCAACTTTTAAAAATAAATTAAGTACAGGTAAGCTATTGTAATGGTGTAATGAATTGAAATCGATTGTAGAGTAGGTTATTCAGAATACCAAGACCTTATGTCGACGGCAAGTTGACATGCCAAACCCACAATGTGCTCATTTGCAACCTGCTGGGGCAACCTGTTCCCGCGAAATAATAGCATTTGCCGCAGACAAAGGTAATTTTATTTATATTGCGTCCCGTATTCTTTCATTATACGGGATACATGATGAATGAGCAAATTGGATTTGTTTATTTTTCTATATTACAAAAATGTAAGTCACTTATGCGGAGTTGGTAGGTATCGAACAAATAGTCTATGTACTCGTATATAACTAATCTTTTTTCTTTACCAATGGACTACCTACATATTAATAGCGGATTCCTAAGGAAGTACCTATTCAAAGTTTTCGGTTTATCATTTTGGAAATCATTGGGGACACCTATTTCCAAATAGATTTGTTAGTATATAGTTAGATTTGTTGAGAACTGTTGCCTCTTCTCAAAAGAAGCTACATACCTCCAACATCGATGCTTCAGCACTACTTTTATTACCGATACAACCTTACTTTAAAGGCAATAACAATTCAATTTAAAAACCAAGTGTATTCGATCGAACAGTGATCAAGCGCTGCTACTCAAACGCAAACCGTAAATATTTATAGTTCCATTATGAAAACGATAATATAGATTTACGATTGGATACATTGGATACTGTAGGGGCGTGTAACAATATCCATATTATTAGATTGTGGCGAGTTATTGCACAATCAGGGCTTTGTAACGGGAACCCTGGTGTTACTGACGGAAACCAGTGCGGTATTTTCTCCAAGTTCCTTGCTCAGCTGTAGCACGGTGGACTGGTCGTGCAGAATAACACTTCTTCTTGAATCGGCTTCTTTATTCGTAGAGACTTACAGGAACAATGACCTTACATTTCATACAGAGTGCTCGTTTTTAGGGTTTCGTAGTAAACAAGGAACCCTTATAGTCTCGCCATGTCTGTCTATCTGTTCGCGGTCCTAGTATGTATATGGTCATGAATATTTTATTTAGGTTAGGTCTCATACGCGTAAAGTGGGAGTCAATTTTTTTCCTTGGCTAACCCATCGTGTGGTCTATCGTTGAATAGGTCTTTCAAAAATGTTGTGAGCTTGGTAACCCCATTTATGATTTAGGCATCCGTTTCTGAAATATTTGGTTTTATAGTGCAAGTTTTTGTTAAAGTCAAGTGTGATCGCCATCTATCTGCTAAATGGTTATATATGGACCCGTGATAAACATCTCGGCAATAGTATATATGTATATATGTCGCAGTTGGATTGTATAATCCGCTGTTATTCAAAAACTTTAGCTGTTTGGCATTACAGCTCGGTTTTGTAATATAGCTGAAAATCATTTAGCTAGATCAGAGGTTCCCAAAGTGGGCGATAACGCCCCCTTGTGGGTGCTGCAGGTATCAAGGGGGGCGGTAAGCGATTCAGAAAGAAAATGTTTTTTTTTTGCTAGGAGCTTTATTTAGCTAGGAGGCCTCTTAAACAACGACTGCAAGAGCTCTCGACTCTCGACAACAACTTGTGAACATCAACTAATATGAATTAAAAGATTGCTCAAACTCGGTTCTATATTTCTCTCCGCGTAGTTCATATATCTGTCCTATTTTATTGAATATAGAAAAAATGAAAATCATGTCAATCGGTCGCTCCGTTTCGTAATGAAAGTAGACACAAACAAACAAATAAAAAGGCAACAGACACACTTTCGCATTTTAATAGTTATTAGTACTCGTAGATAGTTATCATGTTTTAACAAGTTTTTGTTAAATAACCCGAATTGTGCATTCCTGTATCAGTTGGCTGGTTTTTAAATAGGTGAAAAAGTGGGGGCGCTAAAAAAATATTTATTCTCAAAGTGGGCAGTAGACAAAATAAGTTTGGGAACCACTGAGCTAGATCGTCTAATGTGTTACGTTTAACAAACTAGCTAACGTAAGATTGTGGAACGATTAGTTCGGAATTCTGCCACTTGTGGGTCTTGTGGCTTGTGAAGTGTCAGTGTCATAACATAACAACAAATATGGCCTCCCATAAAGTAAATTCTTCGGCGCGTTCTGGGACTAAGCTGTTTTTATCGAGAGACATCGGGGGCATCGTTTGTGATTTCGGAGTGCAAAAGATTGAAAAGAATAAAGCAGACCAGCTTGGATCCCATATTGTTATTTCCGCCTTCCGGCAATATGGAAAATTCACGTGGATCAATTGCCGTAAGAAATCGCTGCGCCATTGAGTTGTCGGGTTTACAAAATTTCTAATCCAATTGCATCGAGCTGATTATCATTCATGATTGGTGTTTTATGATGTTGGAGACTGAATTATTTAGTAAGGAGTTGAATTGAGGTTTGATTTCCATCCCACGAGTAATATAAAAATATTATATAAATTTAATATTAGTACATTATGGTACTAGTGTGTAACATTGGTGATTACCGCCGCGGCGCCATTGAGACCCGAGCCGTAGGCGAGGGTCTTAAGAGAGCCAAGGACGGTAATCATCAATACACACGTGTATCATACGACGTTTTTCAACACACTTGTGAATAAAATAACAATAAAAACTCATTTTATTTAGTAGATAAAAAGTTTATTTAGAGAAACAATTAGTAAATATGCAGTTAGTAAAATTATAATTAACTGTTTTTGATGACATAGCGGTCTCAACAGATAGATTATTTATTGAAATACTTCATGTTCTATTGTAATTTGAAATAGCTCATTATTCGTGTAGATAGGTTAAATCCAATCATTGTATGTAGGTACTTGGTGTTTCGTCAGTAGGAATCTTTTATAAATTTTTCAATATCGTCCGACGATTAAACCTTTGATTTCTTGCTTCTAAATCCATCGGATAGTCTCTTTAGATAAGCTGACAAATTAGAGTATGTTTTTAAGTCCACTCCATTCTTTGTTCGGACTGTACTTTTTAACATTGAGCATAAACACCACAAAGAGCTAGGTTTGTACTTAGAAGATAATTCTTTAAAGTACGCCATGAACACATTTTCTGAAAAAGAATGCGTATTCTTGCTGTTTTGCCATTTTATGAAATTTTGGTAGGTACGCTAATAGATATTTTTCCTTGGAGTTTTCAGGTAATAAACTTTCTACAACGTTAAGGGCTTCACATCTTATATCGGGCGGTGTACAACATATTTCATTTTCTTCGTAACTAGTACTTGTAGACATTTTAATTAATAAATAATTATAATTTCATCAGTGAAAACGAGTTGTAAAAAATGTTTCGGGCGGGAACAATTAATCAGTTTTCCTATGCGCGCGCATTGCGATCGGCCACAGACTAAAGAGATAAGTTTTTTTTTTCACGCATAAGATTTGCGCCTATTCTGCCACGTACAAAATGGGGAATTTAAAGTTTTCTTTTATTACAGAGAAAACAAAAATTATACTTGAGTTAAAATAAACACGTATGAGCTAAAATTATCTATTTAAATAAGAAGTTGCGTGAAATAAGCAAGCAAGAGGAACATTAATTTGTTTGTTCTATTGAACACGATTTTTTTTTTGAATAAAAACTTTTTTAATAAGAACAAAGCAACTCAACGCAAGTACATACAATTCCATGAACTCAACCAATAAAATTAAAAAAAAAAATCTATAACTCACTAGTGAGTTATAGCAATGAAAAAGTCACAGTTTGATTATGGGTGTCATTATGTGCCTAATTGCGGTGACCATAGAGCCACTTTATGAGCAAGTGTGTTGAAAAAATATTTATTCGATAATGGTAACCCTGTATGCCATCTCAATGCTAGCTGTTTTGTTAAAAGTAATCCCATCAAAAACAATACTTGTCAAAAAAACCAAGTCTCGCAACTCAGTTGTTCTGCGGTAAAAAGTTGTGAGATCCATGTAATACCAAGTCGGTTATTAATTTATTCAGTCTCTACTTAAGCGACTTTCTGTCTTAATACGTCCAGTCTCTAAGACCACGATCGTGGTCCATAACAATTGAAAATCAATTGTGTCTGGAATCTCCGTACTCGAAGCATTAAGTTGTTACGTAATAATTAACAGCATCTTATAGTGACGCATATCAATATTAAAATTCTTAATGTTTTATATAAATATATTGAGACTTGGCCATCGCCTGAAAACACGTGTAAATTCAATCGCCTGAAAACACATGTAAATTCAATTATTTAGTGCGATGGCCAAGTCTCGATATATTTATATAAAACATTAAAGAATTTTAATATTGATATGCGTCACTATAAGATGCTGTTAATTATTACGTAACAACTTAATGCTTCGAGTACGGAGATTCCAGACACAATTGATTTTCAATTGTTATGGACCACGATCGTGGTCTTAGAGACTGGACGTATTAAGACAGAAAGTCGCTTAAGTAGAGACTGAATAAATTAATAACCGACTTGGTATTACATGGATCTCACAACTTTTTACCGCAGAACAACTGAGTTGCGAGACTTGGTTTTTTTGACAAGTATTGTTTTTGATGGGATCTCATTTCTTTTTGTATTTTGTAGACAGTTCTACTTTTTTCCTTTTCGGTACCTTCTACTTATTGTATATATGTATATCGCACCGCGCAGCGCGTAGTAACGGCCCGCGCTCACTCGCTAGCATCGCAGCGCGTGGTATAATAATTAATTTACAATCTTACGCACTTGTAATAAGTACAAATACGCACGTAGGTACGTTTTTTGCATTAAATAATTTAATTTACACGTGTTTTCATGACGGGAATACCCATTTTTTGCTCGATTTGGCAGGGGCACTACCATGCGCCTATATTTATATGGGACTAGCTTAAACCCGCGGCTTCGCACGCAATAATAATAACTGCCGTAAAACATCGTTACGAATAAAGCTAATATTGAAAAATTTAACTGAAGACTTGGCTGTATGGGCTTAATTTTCTTTGCGGTCTTTTCTAGATTTTTTAGTTTTTCCTTGATTCATACACCAAACACTACTTATATTCCAAATTTGAAGCTTCTAGGTCTGCTAGAAGTGCCTTAGAATTTTGATGATCGGTGAGTCAGTGAGTGACAAAATTAAGAAATTTGACCCGTTATAATTCTTAAAATACTGGTTCAAATTAAATGAAATTTGAAATATACCGTGTCTTTACAATGCTTGCATGGTTACTGAAAATTTCAGTCTTCTAGTTTTATCCACAACGAAGTTACAGGGGGTCGAAAATGGTCTGAATTGCTTCGAGAAAAGGATGGTACGGCCGTGACGCTTTTTTGCTCGACTTGGTGGGGGCACTGCCGTGCCCCCAGATTACGTAACTCATTGACAATCGAGCTGAACTATTTTCAGCTATTTTACAAAACCGAGCTGTATTGCCAAACAGCTAGAGTTTTTGAATAACAACGGATTATACAATTCAATTGCGACATATATATAACAAAATTTAAAGAAAATCTATCAGAGATAAGAATGGTTTACAAATTAAAAAGTTATAGGTGACTAACATAAAGACTTTACTAGGAAAAGGAAAATTTCATACAACAAATTCAATACAAAATTCAGTTTTAGATGTTTTCAGTGGCATGAATAAGTCGGAATTCGCAACTAAGGAACCCTACACTGTGCGTGGCCCGTCGCGCACTTGGCCGATTATTATTTTTGGGCGCCCTTTCAAATCTAAATCTTGATGACTGTAGTTGAGTGAGCCTAGATATATCCCTAATAATTAACACGTACTTTTCAATTTTACGCAAGAGGCGTGGGCCGAGTGGCCATGGAAAATTCCTAAATTACAAGTGTCACGAAAATTCCCTATCCCAATTACTTTATACCGTAAATCTTTACAGATTTATTGCTTTGCCATATTCTCAGACGTACCTCCCTATAGTACCAATCATACTGAACAACTTTTCCCAAGGAAATAGGCCGAAATATGAAAAAAAATTTGACTTCTCATACTAAATCCATCAGATGATTAGCAATTTTGTAAGGGGGAACAAAATATTTTTTTCATAATTCGACCTCTGCTCTTTGGGAAAGTATAGTTCAGTATGATCGGTATCGGTACGTCTTAGAATATGGAGGTTACAGATTTACAACTTGTATACCTGTGCTAAAACTCTGCTAAGAAATATCAGGCAAATAAATTGTACAACCTCTACATCGTATGACTCTATTTTACTTGTATACATTTCTTTTACTTTTACATAGGCTAAATGCCGTAACTATTACACTGATGAAAAACTTTATTTTATAATATTTATGTATTTACAGTATATATTGGCTATCTATTCTGTCCGCAACATCGGTAACGAAGTTTTCTTTGTGGGAAAGTGAAATGTAATCGCCATGGAGACAGCTTCGAATAAATATTGCGTCAACGATTGTTTACAGATAGCAAAATATACCAATGTATAACTTGCACCAACGTACTATACCTATCAGTCTATATTAGTCCACTATTGCACTGATTGCAGTGAAGGCCTCTCTCAATAATGGGAGGATTTGCCCAAAATGACCACGCTGAGCGGGAATGCCCAGAAGCTTCCGATGTCAGATCTATGGATAGTTAGTAGAACTGGTAGACAATGCATTAAGTTGTACCTTTTGAACTATAATCTTAATAAGTAATAAATAACATATTCTATGGTAAGTATTTTTTCACTTTTATTCAATATACTTAGTATATACACTTCACAATTTTTAATAGTATTGATTATATATTGAATTCTCAGATTTATTGAAAAAAATTTAAATTACTATATAAAATAATTAGTATATACTCAGTAGTATTTAGTTATATCAATATACCTAGTAAATTAGTAAATCTCTATTTAATAAAATACAAATAGAAGGGCTCAGTTACTGTACGATTTTTTCCAAACGACAAAACAAAGACATTTTGTGATCCTTTTGGGGTTTTGTGGAAAGCAGAAAATAAAAATTTCGATAAATATGTTAAAGTTTCAGTACCTACCTATATATATCTTGTTGGGCCTTCGATACGATAACGAATCAAATAGGTACCCCCACCACCGACGACGACGACGAGGTAAACGAATGCACATTGTACAGTAAGAACGTAAGAATAGGTTTGCACACTACTTTATTGTGATTTATATTATAAGTTAGTCCATTAACTTATTCTGGTAGACTAAGTTATTTTAATAAGCATCTTATTAAAATTGTGTGTATTGAACTGTTGAGGTAAACTTACATATACTTTATTGCTAAATGAAATGATATATATCAGTGCATATAAGTTTGCTGATAGTTTCAATTATTAAATTAGTTATGTATCTAACTCCTGTAAATGTGCAATAAATAAAGAGTTTTTCTTTCTTTTCTTTGTTTCTTTCTTAATGTTTTGAATAATAACCTATCGACGAATGTAATAGAAATGGTATAACATTTAGTCTGCCGACTCTACACACTCGGAAATCGGAATTTACAACATTTCCAACAAATTGCTGAATGCTTTCGATTATTGGCGAATGAATACTAATATTATAGATGCAGCAGCGCAGTGACATTACGAAATACATTTTATAGAAATCCTCGCAGGAGCCAGACAGCCCAAGAAAGTTTTGCATACGAGTAATATGAAGCCAATAGGCTAACATTTATTTATTTATTTACCATTAAAGAATTACATGACAAAAGAAAATACTTCAATAACATAAATAAACCACGCAGGTTCGTACTTATGTTATTAATATTTTACATCGGTACATATACAGAATAAGCATAAGATATATTACTTATGCGTTCTTGATTCAATCAAATCAAAAGCGACAAAGCAAAATAGTCACAATATCCAAAAAAAAAAATTCTTTGACTTGGTCAACTAACCGAAATGTCGAAAACTTTTCCTATTTTATTACAAGCTTTTATTTAACATGCAATGTATCTTCTATGTATGTATATATGAATGTTTGGTTAGGTCAAATCTTGCAACTCAATTTTCAACCAGTTATCTACAACCGATATAAATGAAATTTTGTATAGGTACTTGTGTAAGTCGGATGACAATACTATAATAAGAAGTCAATGAGCTTTTCTGATGATGGAGCCGGAAGATATTCGACGGAACTGTTCAATCAACTGTTTGCTTTGTGTCCCGCCCATTTCAACGAGCTAATCCGCTAGGCTATGTTAGTGTATTTAGTTCTCCAAAGAGAATTATCGCCAAATTGCTTGATATTAAAAAAAAAAAAATTGTCAAGAATTTAATAAATCGTATTGCCCTTCTAAGGCCCCTTGTACAAAATTATGTACAAAAAGAATATTAACTTTCAGTCCCAGCATTTTGTAAGTATATTCATATCAGATTCTTATAAACGCCCAGTGTGTAATATTTTGCACATATTACGAGGGTGGGTCAAAAAGTTCGCGGCATGGAGGGCATATAGGGGCTGGGGGAACTGCTGAGGTAGTTTCTAATGTAATGAGGAACTCTTTATGTGTATGCCAAGTTTAAACTGTCATCCATCAAGCAAGTAAATCCGAAAAAATTGAACACGGAAAACATCGAGTTTCGGAGGTTAACATCGATTGTGATGAAAATCTCTGCCGCGAATTGGGCCAAAATCACAATGTGATTTAGGCCCCATTCGCGGCAGAGATTTTCAAGAAAGAGATGTTCGGGGAATTGGTTGCTATCGCAGCCGTCGTGCAATAAGCAGTAGGTAATCGTCGAGGTAGTGGTGGAAGAGATTGATCGTAGGCGAGAAAGCGACGAGGTTGATTTATTGATTTGTTCAAAAAGTCATGAGACTGATCTATGTTCCTCATATTATAATATATTTTCCATATGTTAGTAAAAACGTACCTTTCTATTTTTTTCTGTTTCTTTTTTTAAAAAGGTATCGTGGATTAATCCCCGATATAGCATAAAGACCTAATGTAAATTTTTTGTACAAAATAAAACCTACTTCCGCCTATACCACGGTATTCGCTGGATACTTCCTATAGTTCCTACACATGCAAAAATATAATTTTACCCAATTAAGACCCTATCTCAAAAATATAAGTAAAAGATTCTCTGGGCCTGACAACAAATAGGTATTTATTACGTGCAAAAAAAAATTTCATTTTTATTTATCTGCTCCTTAGGATGGAACTTAACAAGTGACGTGCGATGCTTTGTAGTAAATATAGGTACCTTCCTATTTATAAGATGTAGGTATGTGCTCAAAGCTGTGGTTTACCCGCTTTCCGAATAGTAAAATATTTATCACTCACAATAAAATTTCCGTGTTCGTGAGAAAATTCCAACGTTCCTTATTATCTTCGGTTCTAAAATTATTTTTATTTCCGTGAAACTGAATTCTCTAACCATCTATTAGGAAGTTGAATTTCGAATAAATAAATATCTACCTACCAACCACATTATGACAAATTGGGACAGTTTTATACCTATAAGAGAAAACCATTATGAAACACGATGTTGATTTTCTAATAATGTAAGTTCCCCTTTGAAAAGAATTTAAACTCACACATGTTATATAAATTGATCTTAGAAGGTACCTAAGTACATTTTGTATATTTCGATTTGTGTCATATTGTTGTGTATACGTTCTCTAATAATTTTGATCATGCATGATTAATTTCTTGAAGATTATTTTCATTTGTTAATTACAATTATTGTATATTACTAATAGGTAATAATAATAAGTTAAAAAACTTAATTTGATGGCCGGAAATGAAATGATGCATTGTCAGTTAATAGATACAAAAAATATATTTATAAAGTAATGTATCTAACTTCTACTAAATAATAAAATTAAAATTGTTCTTATCGTAATACAAAACCACGTCTTAAAACTAAGTATGTATACCGATTAAATTACTGAGGTCCTAAACCAGGCTGAACTATAGAAATATATGGTTTTCATGAAATCGTAGTGCAATATTAATAAATGCAAGTGAACCTAAAACCTGACCTACTAAGAAGTAATTTATTTGCCCTTCAGCGTCTGCGATTTTCTACCCACCCGACAGTCTATCTTTATTGGTTTCACAGAATCATTTCATTTGAATCATTATATCATTTTAATCTACATAAACGCACAATAACCAATTTGTACGACTCTGTTGTTCTAGATATCTCGCAATCGCTGTTTGAATGTTCTGATAACTTAAATAGGGAATGTCAGGTAATAAAGGGATCTTTATCGAGCTCCGGTATCGATATTGCCTTTGATACGGCTCTGAGCTCACCGCATTTATTCAAATCAATGTACGAAAGGTTTGGTGTGCAGAGGCGTAAAAATGTTAGTCCCGCCTAGTCGGACTGTCTGATGAAAATAAACAAACAAGTTGTAAAGATATATTTTTTCATTGTATTGATCATTAAACTCATATGGATGTCACATTTTTATAGACAATGAAATTTAAGTAGGTAGTATAATTAAATACCGTCTTACGATGTCACTTGTGATCAATCTTAATGTGGATCACGCTTGGAGTGGCTATCCCACCCAGCTACAGAACCTCAGGGAAAAGAAAACTAGTCTCTAAGACACGTATCAATCACGTTTCCTGTTCTCACTTCTCCACTTTAAAATGCTACTATATTGAAGCTTTATTTCAATTTTTCAATGATTACTACAAGTAGACAGATTCTCAGATCGATACAATCTAATTTGTTTAACTTTTATGTGTGAATTGTTTATCTAAATCTATTTAAAATTACGGGATTGAGTGTCGGACTAGAATAGATTTATCAAATCGGGTGTTTCTCCGTCCGATAGCTAATGCGCGGTCAGCCTTCACCGAAGCACCCACGGGGCGTCGTCGTGATAGATTGTACCATCGATAACAACAAGACGTAGCCTGGAGATATGGCGCCGATACAAACAATAGCTAACAATAACCAAATTACGAGTCATTGCGTTGCTTCCTACACCTTCACAAACTAAAGCTGTTACATTGATTTCAAAATAGGTAGTATACCTAGTTAATTTTGTATTTTTGGGCATTATTTACACACCCTACTTATATAATAAATGTCTATACATACATACATACATAATATCACGCCTGTTTCCCGCAGGGGTATAAATGTTATAGACATTTATACCCCTGCGGGAAACAGCGACCTACTATAAGTTTTAAGTATTTAAGGAAATCCCAGCTGGTATAAATTTCTAATTAAATTTTAAAGCTTGCTTACTGGTTACCTATTCTAAAATTATTAGTTATACTTAGTAGGGTTTTAATAAAAAATACCCGGGTGAATATTAACAAAAACGAAGTTCTCTAAATATGAATCCTATTTAGATTTTCACACCCTAAATACTTACTGAGTTTCATCAAACTCGTTTGAGCCGTTTCCGAGATCCTCATTATATAGAAATAACGAAGTCTTATATTATTATTTAATATAAAATATATATTTATACATATTTTTCGAAAATTAAAACCGAAAAAAATTATATGGAATCACCTGAAAAGTACTAATACCCTTTTAAACAAAACATAAAAAGAAGATCGCGGCGAATTGACAAGCTCCTTCTTTTGGAAGTCGGTTAAAACTATACTGAAACTCTGTGCTGAAACTATTTTGAGGGTGAATTTAGTCCATAGTACAAAACTTGTAGGTTGACTGGCAGTAAAGGCCCTGGGCCTTAAGTCCGTAATATTTTTGATTTTTGTAATCAAGTTTAATAAAAAAAAAATTAAAAACATTTTCCCACACAACATAGGTAGGTAGAGTTCGAGCTACCAAAAAAGTCTTTATTCTATAGAATCTGAACTAACCAAAATGCTATACATAATCCAGGGGACTTCTTTGGTGGCGAGAACGATACAGAAATATGAAAAATAATTTTTGACACTCGTACCATCCGAGTTTTTTTTTTAAGGTAAGAGGCTGGCGTTATTCCCGCGTTGATCAACCAGGCTAAGATTTGCCCAAATCTTGAGTCATCCCTTGGATCCGGCGTATCCAATTATAAAAAAATATCTTTCGCAGTAAATACAATAATTCTTAGACCTACAATAAATTTATTTTAGAGCTCTACTAAATTTAAGTAAGCGCCTGGTTTACAACGAAATGATATAAGTAAGTACCCTAGGAAGCTGGTAAGTACCCAATATCTTATACCGTACGTACTGCAGTTAAGTTACCACCTGATTGCAGTTTACGAGGTATCTCTGAATTTCTGACTGACGAACTTAGTCAACACATAGGATTTACTTTTGTTTTCATTACATTCATTTATCATTACATGTTTTTATTACATTCATTAACTCATTGGGTTTAAAGTCTACAAACACACTTTTATAACTAGTTTACTCAAAACACTTTGTAAAATATTCAATTTTAATACATGTAGTAGGTACCTTTTTACCAAATAAAAAATATTTCATTCTTTATGTAAAATGTATCTGCCGCCGTATGGTACAGCATCAATCAATGCGTAAGTACAAATAAATATGTATCATTTCGCAAATACTAAGAATCACTAAACTCGAAATTCATCCAGCATACGTTAGATCTTTCATCTGAAAGAAACATAGGATTCTTCGAAGAAGTGGGTTACTGTTTAATGAACAAAAGAAGTAGGTATACGTAGGGGGTAGAGGGGGGCGGCGGCGCGGGCGCACCGTCTGCGTACACCTGGCAGGGCAGGCGCGGGCCGATCATTAAAAATGTTTATTTAAAAATCCGACCGCTTAACGCCGACTGATGTAATGCGAGAGTGAACCAGCCAGACTGTATTATGATAATTACTGCTGATTGCAGCAAGACTGCATTAGCTCTATTTGACTCTATTTTTGAGGTCAGTGAAAGACTCGTATTGATGTATCTATTCTACTCCGACACTCAATCCCAGAATTAAATAGATTTAGATAAACAATACGGAATTTTAGGATAGAAGAGTCTTAAAAAAGTCGAAAATGTTAGTTTTATTTCATAAAATACCAAAATAAATTTTAAAATTCAATTCAAAGCTTTGATTTATTAGAATCTGTTTTGAAACACCAAATAGTAGCCGACCGTGGAATTGGCCGACATGTTATGACGTCATTGATCATTCATCCATCTGTGAAAACTAAAAAGAGTCAACTGACAAATTGTTTACACGCTTATGCTAATCTGTCGCATATTTCAGCGTTTTCGGTAATGTTCGCGCGAAATTTGAAAATGTAAAATTTAAATGCATTTTATTGCACTTATCGGTTAAATAAAAAATTGAGTATTTTGAAAGTGGTTTATTAGCACAATGGAATCTAATTTAGTCACTTTTAAAATATGGGTATTATGATAATGTTTTTATTACGTGGTTTGATGTACTAAGTAGGTAGGTACTTACTTCACGTTTTATAGCAAATTATTTCAGAAGTAAGTTATGTAAAGTTGGCTATTTGGCTAATCCGAAAAGCCACCAGGTAACTTATCATTGTTACGAAACTTTACTGTTCAAATTTCAGATGATCGAAAACGGTATATCGAAGTTTTAAATACCAAACTGATTATTTCACATAATTTTTCTCATTAAGAGCCACCATCAATCACCAGTAAAAGCGTCGTAATCATTATGAAACTTTTGTTTAAATATTAAATTTTCTTAACTTCATATTAAGCTCAACTTAAATTATTTTAGTTGGTAACCATCCGGATTAGCCCACGTCTTTTTCGGATTAGCCAACGTTACATAACTTCTGAATTAGTTTGCTATAAAGGGTGTCTATTAGAATACAGTTTTTTTTTTGACATCGAATTTCGTTTCCAGAACTATTCCACGATATTTAATACATTTTTTTACTAATAAAACGAATAGTTTATCATCGCAGTTTCATATTATAACAACAAAAAAAAAAATATTATTATTTAAATATTTATTTTTATTATTAAAAAGTATTTGCAAACTGAAACTTACGTGGAAACAAATCTATGGGTAACAAAACTTTGATGTTACGTTATTTCGATAAAATACATAAAAAATGAAAAGAAATAACGATAGACTAAGACTGACTGAGTTTGTAAATAACGAATAATCGAGTAAATGAAATTTCGATGTCAACAGATTTTAGGATTTGTTAAATATTGTATTAATAGTTTTGCGAATAGTTTTATAGGGAATGAAAATCATTGAAGTTAATTGTGATAAAGTGATGGGTTCCTTGATGGTGAAGATTAATTATAAAAATATTTATAAATATTTAAATTTAACATTTATTAGTTAAGTTGTAACATTAAACCGGACTTTAAGTCCCAAGTAATCTATTACTTATTCTAACGTTATGTTAATAACGCTCTGAGGGCGCGGCTTCGCAGAACCCGCCTCAGTTTGTATCAAACAAGTTGGCCATAGTTGCATGCCCCCATCCACTGCCTAACAACATTATGGTCTGTCTATTTTCCTAATGTGTCTTAACACTACCGCCACAGCCGCCGCTCCACAGATCCGACTGTTCCTTAACAAAACAACTCTTCCTGAAACATCAACAACGTATCAACGATTATAACCATGGCAGCCGAAAATACAAATGAAATCATAGCCCTTTATTTTGTTTATTTACATTAAAGAATCTTACTATGGGCCTTGATTGCTTTAGAAAATTCCACCGTCACTTTTTAAGTAAACAAAGGTATATTGATTGATGTATTACAGTTGGGCAACATTACAGTAATATGGATCTTATCCAAATGTCAAATTAAGGTAGTAGCTTTTCAGCTGTTATTGTATTCAGCATTTCTCGTAACTATGTACTTACTTATTAAGAAGAATTTTGCACACTACGCTATAACATGATTTCATTTTAGTATATGAAAACTTTATTATTTAACGGTATTAAAATTTAAGTAGGTAAAAAAGGTAGTACGAGTAGCTACGGAGATTTGACGTTTTTACATCATTATCCACACGTAATAACAGTAGGTTGTAGGTACCTTTTACCCATGGTAGTGATAAGTTTAATAGAATATAAAAAGGGAAAGGTTCGTTCATCCCATAATAATGCGAATTGTTTACTTAACACTAAAGGCGCCTAAAGCGCACTAAACTATGACATAAAAAGTTTAAAAAGCTCTCAGTAGATCAAACAAGACGAGTGGTGTCGGTCGACAGACGGCGCGGTGTAGGGTTTCGGGCGGCGGGTCACATTTGTCTCATATAATAAACACCAGATTGGTGTCAAAAAGAACGATTTTATTATCCCATCAAACCGTAAACCCCAACTCAGCACAAGTGTTTATTTTTAATAAATCTTCCGCGAAGGTTGGAATGGTCTTTGATCTACCCATGTAGTTTTAACTTTGCGTTATAAATTCATACTAATGCAATTTGACATACAATTGTATTGCGGTTTACGAAATGGTTTATTTAGGTTTACGTTCAATAAAACTCAGTCGTTAATGTTTTCGGGCGGCCTGAATTCTCTTTATGTTATTTTGGTAATCCGCTCGTTCTGATGTAATTTACGTAGAATTATGAACATAAAACAAATACAGGTGTTTGTGGGTATTTGGTAAACGCTAGTATCGCCTATCTATGTACAGATTAATACTATCTGATATGTATAAAACATTATCGTAAATGGGTTGAGAGCATTCGATTGCAGTCGCTTAATCAAGGAGAAAATTACATGTGCTTATAGGGTGTTTGAACACTTTCACGCTAATACGGAGAAAGTCGGGTCGTGAGGATATACGAAGAATGCGAATCACGTATGACGATTAAAGCTATAGGATCGTGCGTCGTCTAATAACTGCGCTTTTACCACCATTTTAAAACATTTTTTTTAATTAAGCAAATAGGTCTTTCCCTAATAACCTTCTAATTGCAATATACATTAGATCACAGGGTTAAATATTTTGCAAAGTGCAAAAGTAATTAAGATGCAACCGCATCCTACGAGTATGTGCTGTCATGATAGACCGCATCCTCGCAGTGTTGATCTTGAAATCGAATTGGGACAGTCAGATGATATAATGTGCTCTCGAATTTGGACCGCGCGAATTGTTGGCCACGGGCGCTCGATCCCGGTTGCAAGACCTGACCCACATACTTCGCACAATGAACCTTTAATTAGATGTTGCAGTGTTCTCTGTTGTTTGCCTAGTTTGCGGACGGCATAGCGTTTACACTTCAAGTGCACCTGTTATTTCTTAATCTGGCTAATGATGATAGTTTGCAAGTGAAAATTTATTGATGGGGTTTAAACATATGAGGTAAATCAAAATATTGGCCCTAGTAAGGTATCATCTATGCACTAAATCTATTTTCGGGTTTGGCTCAGTTCATTAAGTATAGTTACTGAGTTACTGATTAATTTAAAAGATCATGGAATTACTAAGAGGTAAGAAATAAATTCAAACGCTAACAATAAGGTATGGAATGATGGAGCTAGCCCCAAAGTAAATTCGAGACTTGTGTTATGGGATACTAAACTCAATGATACTATATTTTTATATCAGATACTTTTAAGTATAGATAAACATCCCAGACCCAGGCAATCTGAAAAAGATCATTTTTAATCTTGACCTGACCGGGGATCGCTCCTGGGACAAGCAGTGGCAGCCTGGCAAGGTGACCACTACGCCACTGAGGTCGTCAAATATTCATTCATATGCGCAAGATATGAATATACCTATTCACATCTCTAAAAGGTGACTATTGCAAAACCAAGTTGAATTTTAAAAAAGTTCTGATATTAGAGTATTGAAAACAATAAGTGCATTATTGACAGTTTTTAACAAAAAGTACCTAGTCGCTTCAACTAAAAAAATATAATCAATAGTGGGTCGATTACGTCAGCATTTTTGTGGTTGAATGAGTAAGTTCGAATCAATGTGGGATATGATATGCATTGATCATTGATGTCGAATATTTGTGTTGGTGGTGGGTGATACATTGATAAATGTTAACGTACTCGTATGTACGAAAACGAATAAGTCTCTTAGTGACTGTATATATACACCTATAGTTACCTAGGTAGATGATAAATTCCCTAGTTCTGTACAGGTTATTCCATAGAAATATTCAGAACTGTCTTTTATGACTGCTTATAAATAAATAAATAAATATATAGGGACAAATTACACTGATTGAGCTAGTCCCAAAGTAAGTTCGAGACTTCCCAAGCAGCACACAACTTGTATATTATCTAAAAAAAATGTGGATTTAGGGCTTTAAGATAAATAATCACTTTAATTTGGCACTAGCAAAGATTAAAATTTATATATCGGCATTTATCTCTTGTGATAATGCTTATTGGTATATAATAGTCTAAAAAATATATATTACAATGCCAACAGTCGTAAATTAACATCTGATAATTTTAATATAAATCATCTTGAAAACTATTAACATATATCGATCATTTGAAAAGCGTAATGCATTATATTAACATTAATCAATGATTGTATAATGTCTTAAACTGTAATTAAACATTTTTGACGATTAAAACCTGTATATTGATCTGTGATTGTGTTAATATAATGCTAGTCATACACCAGCTTTGACTAAATAAGATATAATGAATTTGCTTAGTTTTTTTACTTTATTAAAAAGAAAATAAAGCCAATAGCTGTATTTTGATCTAATTTAATGTATTTTTAAATACACAAGTAATAAATTGATCATAACTTAGCTTTGCAAACCGACATCTACATAAAACTTTAATTTTATCTGTCGCCATTTGTTTTCTGTTTTATATTTTGTTATAAAGATAATCTGAAGTCACCAAAATCTGTTCAAACAGCGTTAATGTCGATTACTTTTATTCACGGTTGACCGAAAAAGCAAATTATATGTGTAAAAACTGTGTTAACAGCGTATATTTCACAAAACTTAAGTTATGTTTTTACAAATAATTTTAACAAAACAGCATTTTTGCGAGGGCGCCTTTATTTTTTACCATAAACCCTATATATGTTTACAGTAAATTTATGCCCGCAGGTCCATTTCTCTAAAAACACAGAATAAAGATCTCTCACGCAAAATTAATTTTCTATTTACATCACATCACATCTGCACGCCATAATATGTTGACCCAATAAATGTATATTTTTTAATCTATGTGATAATATATTTATAAATAAAATAATGGAGTACGCATTATAAGAGGATTAAATCAACATATTGTCAAATAAAAAGCTGTATACCAATCGTAATGAAGTTACAAATAATGTCTTTAGCATAGGGATATGCTCTTTACTGACTTTATTAAAGGTAATATACAAAAGTTGTATTGCCATTAAACTGCTGATATAAAGCTCAAGGCTGTCTAAGTTGGGGCCCAAATTAAACGTAAAAGAATCGTACAAAAGTTATAATGCTAAAATACGATTTCCATATAATGCTTTGTGCATTATTTCATGCTGTTATATGTTTGATATAATGCTGTTTTGTGCTGCTTGGGTTGTGTTATGGGATACTAACTCAAAGATACTATATTTTTATATTGTGTCTCTCTATACAATAGCTATGTACAAGAAATCGTACGTAACCTCTACGTTTATGGCTACGATATTTTTTAGACTCTCTTACCTTATTGCTTAGCCGTGGCTTAGCCTTATTGGTATGACAAATCTGCATAAACTTGGCGAATCTGTAAGGGCTTCGGGTTTTGCCATGGTTACTATACTTAGTGACTATTTACTAATGTGTGAAATGGAGAAGACAATGGCAAAAAACTCCATTATCTCTGTCAAAAATGACATTGTGTTCGTCTCTTAAATGAAAACAGACAGTTTGGTTCATAAAAATATTGCTGCAATGCATGCTTGCTTTATTTTATTTTTGCTTGTAAGAATGCTTTATCATAGTCCGCAATTTTTTTGTTAAATGTTATAATTATGTGTCAACATCGTATTATAAGTATTTATTAATTAAAAGACAATACTTACTAATTTGACAAAGTCTTTTTGGCGAGCAGGCGACCAATTCTGTGAAAATGAATTTCTTTCGGCGTTTCTTCTCAGCAGTGGACGTTGCGAAGAGCTGGTATCGGTAGCTCTTCTTAAAAAATATATTACTTTTTAATATACACTACATGTAATGTGAATTATATTTATTAAGACGTAAAAGTTTTCGTAAATGTCTAATTACTGAATTAAAATTTAAAAGCTGATCATTCTGAGTAGATAACGAGGAGGTAACATTTTATGAAGAAGAAAAGACAATCAGCTGAAATTCTCTCCGAATCCCCCAGTACCATTAGAAGGTGAATACAATGTAGCTCATGTAAAAACAAACACCTGAGGTTCAAGGGCTTACTCATCTCATTTACAAACATCACTGTTTCCAAACATTTGCCGTAAGCTCGCGCTAAATAATTTATAGCTTTAAACGACGTTAATTGAACTTTAGGCCATTGTCGGCTCATAATCTTGTTCAATATCGGCGAACCTCTATTTATGATTCTACTACCTGCGCCCTGCGGTGTTATCCGCGCCTATAGTACCCTATGTGTTAATCCAGGGTGTCAGCTTCCTGCATATCAATTTTTATCAAAATCGATCCCACCGTTTGTGCGTGAAGAAGTAAGAAACATACACACACATACACACACACACACACACACACTCTCAAACTTCCGCCATTATTATATTAGTGTGATGTTATATTCTATTTTATGTAAAAGCCATATATCAGCTCTTATCAATATCATTGTGTGGAAGAGACTATACAACACAAGTCTTAGAAAAGACAAGGTCGAAAAGACTTG
Organism: Acrobasis consociella; assembly: GCA_963555685.1. Taxonomy (NCBI): domain Eukaryota; kingdom Metazoa; phylum Arthropoda; class Insecta; order Lepidoptera; family Pyralidae; genus Acrobasis; species Acrobasis consociella. The sequence goes on from OY743106.1 coordinate 7,933,820, forward strand.
TGAGTCCAATGCAAATACAAATACGTGTACAACCTAATTTTAAACAAATTAAATTCTTTATTGGGAATTTATTTCAGCTCAAGTACAAGCTCATGAGTATTCTTCAACTTTAATTTGTATCTACTAATTTAATTTTATTATAAATGAAGAGAAATCTTTGAAAGAACGAAAAACGATCAGAATTTATAAGGCAATTCCAAAAATTCTCATTTAATTATAATACATTTCTTATGAACTACATTTTATAGGCACAAAAAAAATGAAATTCCTAACAATTTTTACAAGTAAAATTAAACTTAACTAAGCTAACTGTGCAGACTTTAGGTAATTTATATTTGTGATTAAGTTTATTTTAGTAGATTCTAGGTCTATGGGCATTTCTTTATAAACTACGTTTAATAAGGCACAAATGAAATTCCCAACTATAGGTTACCAGTAAAATAAAACTTCACTTAGCTCTGTGCCGATTTTAGGTCATTTATTTATAATTGTGATGGTATTTATTTTAGTAGATACCTACCTATAGGTACCATATACCACATAGGTACTATACACCTATTACATTTATCTCATCACCGAAACTCCTAAAATATTTATTGAGAAAAAAAAAACAACAAATAAAACTAAACTAAACTAAGCTATAAAATAAACTTATACTAAAATGCTAAATTAAAAAAATCTCATCTTGTCCGTGCGGCAAGGCTGCGTTTCCTCGCTGGATAGCAATGCTAATCCGTTGAGCGAAAAAGCAGCCAGCCCTCTTACACCTGCAGCGGCTATTAGTCGCGGGGAGATCTCCTTGAAAAGTCTCCTCGCGCCAGGGCCCCATGGTCCAAATGTTTCAACACCAAACGGCACAAATATATAATCTCCACTGAGAGAACAATATTTGCGCCGCTTGGCAGCCTCAGCGCCTTCAGCAGCCGCCCCGGCCCTCAGGGCTGACTCCCTGAGATGGGAAGGCGCCAGCGTGTCAACACATGTTGCCTCCCACACTAGAGCTCTTCCACGTTCCCAGGGAATCAGCGACATCCCATGGACTCTTGCCATTATTTCGTGTTACACCCCGGGGTTCCAGGGTGCAGGGGACGTTTATGGTATCAAGAGCCCTTTTGATGAAGTCATTTAAAGAGCCGTGGCGAGGAAGTCTACCTGCGCTAAGCTGACAATATAGGCCATGGAGCCCAGACCGATCGACAACATTACCTGCAAAAACAATAAAATTAAAATAAACCGTAATTAGGTACTTTTGTATAAAGAGCTCGGTGGCCCAGCGAGATTGCGGATTACTATCTCTTTTGCAAGTAAAGCGATACCGGGCGTGACATAAAAATCTACAAATGAATATCTTTATATTCGCTATGTAATAAAGCCTCTGTGTTATACTTTATACAGCAATATACTTCCTTAAACTTTAAGTTCTGCTTATTGCAAACGTTACTTCTGCTGATTGTGTCATACTTAATTTTATTACGTAGTTTGGTACCTATTATCATGCAGATTAAGCATTGTAAAAAATGTCCTTCTCTATGTATAATTTTTAGATTTATGTTAGGTATTGTTTTCAGAGTCATAAGCAAAAACATTCAGTATGGTAGGCGTGAAACGGCATACATATGTCGCAGTTGAATTGTATAATCCGTTGTTATTAAAAAACTCTAGCTGTTTGGCAATACAGCTCGGTTTTGTTAACATACACATACACAAAAAAATCTAGTGTGCGAGCGCAATTTTATCATACCTACCATGCTATTAACGATACTAAGTAAATAATAAATGTCATAATTTTTCAAAACTAAAAATTTCCTGACTACTTTTCAAACAAAAAAAATAAATCGGTCTAGGCGTCTTCGAATAATCGGTGAATAAGTAATATATGTACATCAATCAATACATATAATAAAACAGTAGGAACCGCGTGTCTGTACATTTGATAAAAATTTCAAAAAAGCGGCCAAGTGCGAGTCGGACTCGCCCATGAAGGGTTCCGTAGTAGCAAATAACATAATATAAAAGTCTTGTAGTATGTTTCTTTTAATTTTTATATTTGAGTTGATTGAATGAAAGGTAAATTTCCGTTTATGATGATGACGTATTAAAAAAAACTACTTACTAGATCTCGTTCAAACCAATTTTCGCTGATAGTTTTCATAGTAATGAACATCATATATTTTTTTTAGTTTTATCATTCTCTTATTTTAGAAGTTACGGGGGGGGGGACACACTTTTTTCCACTTTGGAAGTGTCTCTCGCGCAAAGTATTCGGTTTAGAAAAAAATGCTATTAGAAACCTCAATATCATTTTTGAAGACCTATCCATAGATACCCCACACGTATGGGTTTGATGAAAAATAAATTTTTGAGTTTTAGTTCTAAGTATGGGGAACCCCAAAATTTACTGTTTTTTTTCTATTTTTGTGTCAAAACCTTAATGCGGTTCACACAATACATCTACTTACCAAGTTTCAACAGTATAGGGCTTATAGTTTCGGAAAAAAGTGGCTGTGACATACGGACGGACAGACAGACAGACAGACATGACGAATCTATAAGGGTTCCGTTTTTGCCATTTGGCTACGGAACCCTAAAAATGGATGTGGGCGATAAGAAAATAGGAACACCTTAACTTAATATAAGTTTATATTGCGCTGTATTACATTTATCTGAATTGTGAAATGAATTTTAATAAATAAATAAAAATAAAAATAAAAAACAGAACACAAAAAAGATTTTTTGGATTTTTTTGTCTGTCTGTCTGTCTGTATGTACTCGCTAATCTTTGAAACTACGAAACAGATTTTTACGCGGTTTTCACTAAAAGATTAAGCTCATCCCTGAGCAACATAAAGGCTTTGTTTCATCGAAATCTGTTGTCAGATAAAAAAGTTATCATCATTTAAAGTTTAAAGATAATTTTTCTATGGGCGATTGTTTGTCTGTTAGTACACGCCAATTTAAGGAAATACTGGACGGACTCGAATGATACTTTTTTTGTTATGTAGCTGTTAAGCCTGAGCAACATATAGGCTATAATTGATTTTGGAAAATGGAACACCTGATGCAGAGCCTTAATGGTCCAGTTAAACTATAAGAAATATATAAATGAAGCCTTAGCAAAAGTAGTTCAGCCTGATGAACATTTTTTGTTAAGATATAAAAATCGAAGATCTAGAACACCTGATGCAAAAACTTAATGGTCCAGCTTAACGACAAGAAATATAAAAATGACGCCTTAGTAAAAGTTGTTTAGCCTGCTCAGCATCTTTTGTTGAATTATAAAAATCGAAGACCTGGATCAACTAATGCAGAACCATAATGGTCCAGCTTAACTATAAAAAATAAGTTTAAAATGACGCCTTAGCCAAAGTCATTCAGCCTGATGAGCATTTTTTGTTGAGGTATAAAAATCGAAGTCTGGAACACTTGATCCAGAAACATAATGGTCTCTACGTATAATAAAACAGTAAAAAAATGTATCCTTATATTGAATATATTTAAAAAAAATTAGGTCCATCGCCCTAATTTTTTTTAAATATATTCAATAGACTGTAGTATAGTAAAAAATAAAATAAAAAATCTGTCTGTTTGTACACGCTAATCTCCGAAAATATTGGACGGATTTGAATGAAACTTTTTTATCAACATATAAGCTATAATTGATTTTGGAAAATGGAACCTATGAAACAGAACCATAATGGTCCAGCTAAACTATAATAAGAAATATAAAAATGACGTTTTAGCAAAAGTTATTCAGCCTGATGAACTTTTATTGTTGAGGTTTAAACTCGAAGATCTGGAACACCTGATGCAAAAATATAATGGTCCAGCTAAACTGTTAGAAATATTCATTAATGACGCATTAGCAAAATTTTTTTAGCCTGATGACCATATTTATATGCCGGTGTCCTAAAGTCCACGCGAACGAAATCGTGGGCATCAGCTAGTTAAAAATAAAATAAAAGATTTGAAAACCTTCTCCTTTATAGAAGTCGGTAAAGAAAAACACCAAAAAAAAGAACTAACTTCTCATACTAAGTATAAAATCACATGATCCCCTAATCTTTACATAATAATATGGTGGTTTATTTTATTTCGTATTTTAAGATATTGGCATATGAATTTGGGGTACAGGAAAAAAATATTCAGTGAAAACGAATAAGTAAGAAAAAAAATTGTACCTGAAAGTTATAAAAGTAATATAAATAGTCCTTAATTTTGAAAACGGATTCTAAAAGAACGTTCCTTCTCAGGTTATGTACTTCAATACTCATCAACTCTAGCACCCTTGAGGAGCCAAGTTTTACGATACCTACTTATATAGTTTGATTCGGATGAAAACGAAAATTTATAATCACTTTTTTTTTTCACATTTTTCGGGAAAGCATCCACTTTTTAGCAAATTAAGAAGCTACATTTTATATAATTTAGTACATACTAAATCACGATAAGCAGAGAAAAGAGAGCTTTTAAAGCATGCATTGCAGCCTATTAGGTTTAGCATAAACTCGATGCATTATATTATGTAAAAGAATTCCTTTTATAGTGGATGCAGTTTATACCTCTAAAACCTATTTTCCTAATTTAGTTACAAGGTAAAGGGTTCGAAAAATCTTCATATTTCTGCGCAATAAAAGCACGGTCGAAACATCAAATTCTCCACAGAATTAAATAGCTAATTTAATACTAAAGGCTCTTGCTGTGAAATTGATAATTTTAGTGTATCGACGGGCGGGATAGATGGTAATCAGTTGAAATATCGGTACCTCGGGCAAGTATGAATAAAGGTGGCTACACATGCCAAAAATTTAGCACACAATCTGCAGTAACAATTGGTATTGGTACTGTACGCAGTACTACAGATTGTATCTAATGTGTTTAGACGTGTTGTGGCTTGTGGCAATTGTGTCCCAAACATATTACTATCTTCAGTACAGCATCAGATGATACTGTAGATTATATGGTAAATAGGGATGTGGACTACATAGGTCACTAAAGACTTAACAATTTTTTTTATTAAGTCCGTTTATAAGATTATCCAAAATTAACCCATAATTTTCGTTTAGCAAAGTAGTAAAAATTCACCGTATTGAAGTTTCGGAGTAGGGGCGATTTACCTCAGCGTCTAGTGAAAATCATACTTGATTGTATTTTCATGCAGAATTTAGTTGTATTTTTGTCATTATTTGTTAATAAAGAAAAATACATTTACAATACTTTGTACTAATTGATTTAATTTTAATTAATCTATTAATAAACCAAAAAAAAAATCCATTGTGTGTGTTGTGGGCAGCCACCTTTAGCTGGGCGTGGGACGGTGCATTGGATAGTGTGGATACAAAAACGCGGGCGCCCTTGAGCCGGCGCTCTGTTTATTTGATTGTCGTCTAGCACTTAACGCCGACGTCGACGTCGGCTATTTCTGCGCGGTACAAGAAAAATCTCCGCTAAATCTATAGATTTGCAATCGTTTGTGATATCGAAAGTGCGCGAATTGCTTCTTTACAATAGAAGATAGCTGCCGATTCGCATAGACACAGAATATTTATGCCTATTTAAGTGACGACATAAATATCTAAAGAGTAGACGTTATCTAGAGGCACGGAAAAGCCCCTGCTAAGACCTGCCACCGAAAGCGCACGGCACTATCTCCCTTTTCTCGAAGCTTTTCGATGTATTTTTTAACGCTTAGACGCGAAATATAGCAAGCGCTATGGTGGCGCCTCGGGTGCTTTCTATGTTTCCTGCCTTATAGATGCGGTCTGGAATTTTGGATACTGCTAGACATTCCAAATTCTCAGGACATGTCATGTTTCATTAGAGTATTTATTTTGATAACTTCTTTTATAGTGCGAGCAATTCACCTACATCTTGGAATTACTTTACATGAAAATGTTTTGGTGGGATCTAAACACGCGGCAGCGTGTCAGAGCCAAGTTCAAAAAACGGAACTGGCAACGCAGCAGCCGCTTGTATATTACAATTTTCTTCAAACAGAAGGAAAAATTGCAAAGCTCCTCTAGTTACTAGTGTTAAAAAGTGTATATGTCCTGCCAAATACCAAATTTTAACAAAATTGGTCCAGCCAGCCGTTTTAACGTGAAGAAGAAACAAACATACACTCACAAACTTTCGCCTTTAGAATATTAGTGTGAAGTGTGATTTTACCATTTTTGTTTTTGTGTTTAAACGATACAAAGAATTGAAATCCAGGATAAAGTTAAAGATATAAATCAGATCAATATTTTTAAATTATTATTAAAAACTAAATAATGTCATCGATATATTTCAATATTTAATAAATATCATAGACGAATACTAAATAATTATTACCACGCAATACTCTAAGAGAATTTGTACATTACATAAGAGTGTATGTTAATTGTATTGTTTCGCAAATTTCCATATAAGTAATATTAACTACTTACAACTATGTGTATTTATTTGACCATTGTTTTACTGAGAAATGTGGGAATAAATAACTCGCAGTTTTCATGCACTGTTCTTTTAAAGAAACAACCTCAACAAGTACTAGTATTTCATAAAATTGCAAATATTTTAATGGTACACACGGTGGACGCTTTATACTTATTATCTCTGCGATTTTAATGATGTCCGAAAAAGGATATCAGTAATCGGTTCTCAGATAAATATAGATTTGTGCCTTTTTAGGGTTGTCTTGTCCAAGTGACTGGTTCTGTCCTGTCCATCAGTATCGGTTGCTTCGATAAAAAGTTACACTCTTAAAAAGGTCACATGAGCATTGACGCAGACCATGTTTATACGTTTTTAACCCATTTGGATAAAGCAAAGAATTGCTTCTATATAATATATACTGATAGAGTCCAGGCTCGAATGATCCAAACGTGATAGTGGGCGTGAAGATAGCAAAAGAGATCAAAATAGTGATGGGTTGTTAGCTTAGTTTTCTCTTTCTTGCCGACTGACATGGAAGCATGCTCTTTTACCTTACTGAATAAAGTAATTAATTAGCTAAGGACATTTATAATGTTCAGTCGATGGTAACTTAAACGAGATTTTCAAATGAAAGATCTCTTTCTATCAATAGTATAGGCGGGACCAGACAAAGTAATTAATAAGTGCTTATATTATCATACAACAAATCTGTTGCAGCCAGCTATTATTATACTGTTAATAAGTATAATTTGATATAAAGTATGAACAGGTAAGTACATATTTATTCGTAACATTTTTATATCACGTTTTTTTCACGTAATCTCAAAATTAAAATAAGTAAGTATTACGTAAATAAGGGAGTCAATCTATCACAGAAGCAAGATAATTTTTTTTTTTAGATTACTATTATGTCGAAACTTTCGAAACAGTTTTTTTACTGTCAATATGCAAATAAATATTACACCGATCCAGTAACAAGACAATTAGTCATCAAAACTGGTTACTGGAAATGTTTTTATTTATTATATAGTGTTAGAATTACTTTGACCCCAGGTCAACTTGATTTATGAGAGTTGACAACGCAACATGAACCAACCAACCAACAAATCAATACATGAATTTATAAAAAATACATGTTAGTATTTCTTTCTCTAGCAGACACAAAAATAAACAAAAGGTATATACAAATATAGTTATAAAAGTGTAATGACATTTGCTGACGTTCACCGTTCATCTACTCCTTCTAATACTAACCTACGTAAATAAATAATTTCTCAACATTGATAAGTAAACTTGACTTAAGAGATATTCGAAATAATACAATACATTTCTTTTTCAAACAAACTGAAGAAATATGTACCTACATGTTCTACAAACCGTAAATAAAATAAGTAAATGATATTTCTTGTAGGTACATATAGATGTACCTATAAGAAATATCATTTACTTTTACCTAAGAGGAGAAAAACCTTGAGAATTTCTAGTATTCCCACTGCCGCTAACTACAAGTCCATTCATTCTTGTCAACAAGGTGGTACACGATAATTCACGAAGGAAATTAAAGAAATTAATCAGTCTGGCGACTCCAAACACCATTACGGTTGTCAAAATCGCGTGTTCGTATCTCTGGAGTGTTAATACCTTAATTTATCTTCCTAACACATGTTTACCTCAGAGAAAATAGTAGTTGCTAATAATGATAATGAGAAAATGATACTTTCTAAGTACTTAATATAGTATTTACATGTGTGGAACTACTGGATACATATTTACAAACGTTTTTTTTATGCATGGAAAAAGTAGCTGGGACATTTTAAGATTTTCCTTTCCGTGCAGAGAACAATGCTTTTTAAAAACGTTTTATTGCTATAATTTTTTTTTCGCAATAAACGAATCACTTTGGTATAATTAAATTATAAGAACAGTCAAAAAACAAAACAAAAAATGACAATTCCATACTCAAGTTTGCAGCTGCCCGGAAAATTAGTTTGGGAATGTCGAATTCTATTTGGTTTTTTGTCTGATATCTTAATCTCATTATACTATAGTATTATAGCCTGTGGTTCGATTAATTACGGACGTCCCTTTCACGTTGTTTATCTGCGGATAAATTAATATAGGAAGGATTGGTTTGAACGTAATTGAATAACGTAACAGGATAACTCTTACCTAGAATTCAAGCGTAACAATATTGAAAATTGGTGAGAAGTTTTTATAGTAAGTAACTATTTGAAAGCTGATATAAGGGTTATAACTGGAGGTATAATTAATTGAATTTATAAAACAATATTCTGCTATGCTGGTCTGGGAGAAAAGAAATAGAATGTCCCACTTCTCTTCCAGCGTAATTCATAAAAGCCGATCGCGGGAAAGGGCCAGGATTAGAATGAAGTTAAAGCTATGTGGCAACGTAATCTCTACTTTGAATTCCTTTTTGCCACCTTTATTCACAAGCTAAGTATAGATTTCGCCTTAGGCTCTATCTACCCCATACGAGATGCGATAGTGTATCTGTATTATAATAACCGGCCAAGTAGAGTAAGAACTAAGAAGAAACCGGCCACGTGCATGTCGGGCCACGTGCAGCCGTAGTTGCGAATGCAGAGGACTAAAAACGTCTAAAAAACTAATTTTATATTTTTGTATAAAATTTAAATCGAAGACCTCAGACCTCACAGGCACGATGGGTTAGCCAAAGAAAAAAATACTCCCACTTTACTTACATATACGGCTACTCAAAAAAACATGTTTTTTATTATTTTATTTTACCACTTTGTTGGCATAATTATTTTTTTTTACACATCAAATTATAGCTTTCTTGTACTTGTGTCTCTGAGTAGAACCGCGGACGGACAGACATGGCGAAACTACAAGGATTCCTTATTTACTACGGAACCGTAAAAATATAAACAGGACGCGCAAAGGGTGATGACATCGTATTTCTTCCTGGCAATCTAAGGGAGATAAATTAAACCTCCGAGGTATAATGTGTTGGCGAGGTCTATTGTTTGCTATTCTTAGCCTATTTAGTTCTGATACGTTAACCCGTAATGAAGTCAATATGTTGCTATTGATATTGTGTCAAACATAGTTTTCGTCTTAACTTTTCGAAAAGCGATGCTTTATCCCAAAATGTTTAGAACTAAAGCAAGAAATATTATTCTCACGGGACAGAAAAGTGAAAAAAAATCGCATTGGATAAAAAAGAAATCTAAACACGAATGTATTCAAATAGAATCAAAAATAATGTCGGCAGTACAGCAAAAAAAAAAAAACAAGAATTTAGTTGTAAGACAAAAAAGGCACAGGCGTTTTTATTGTTTAATTTAAAATATGACATTTTTTTCAGGGATTAATGTATGCCAGCTTATTAGGTCCTTTGCTACAGAAAAAAAACATATAGGTACTTAGATATAAAAAAGCGCAAAAAATGTGGTCTTCATTATCAAAAATTCAGGTCTGAATTTAATAGTAATTATGAAAGTTTTGAGTTGGTTATTTAAGTTGATTGGTAAATGTGTAAATCTGAATAATTTTTGGGAAGTTTAGGCCGAGAGTGAATAAAAAAGTTTACGCATAAAAAAATATAAGTAAATACATATATGCACGCACAAAGAAACCGTCATGAAACTATTGTAATTACTAAATATGTGTAAAAAAAAGTAGTAGTCCTTGAAAAATGTTGTCTTATTTCTTAAATCTTTAGTGAAAACTACACCAAATTAAGGTTAGTAGGTAAAGAACGCTCGTTGAACTATGATTAGGTACTTGCTTATGTGGTGGTGTTCTAATTTAGAAACAAAATCACTGAAGTTACGGAATTAGGTGACATTTTGTTTATCCTACCAGTCTCAAAATTTAATTGTATAGATATTCTAGGGTATCGACTTAGATGCGTTATTTTTTACGTTATAGAAGTGTGAAGTTACTAAAGATGCACGTTATTTAGTTGCCAACCTAGATGACCTATAAAAAGTTCGGATCTAATAAAAACCTTCCTCATGCGTAAATAAGATTCTACTGCCTACAGAAAGTCATTGACTCGCACTTCGAGGGATGGTTTTATGTCTACACTTCCGTCTCGCTCGACTGAAAGTGTTTTGTAGACATTTCCTTGTCGATGCACAGACATACCTAATCTGCCTTTATAAATGTCAAACTAACTTTAATAAGTACTTGGTTTGGTAACTAGTCCTAAAGTAATCAACTTTTATACTTAATAAGATGGAATAAAGTGCAACGCCAATTTTGCGGAAACAGACAGTTTTTTTACCTAAAATAATCAGGTTACGTTGATATCTAATTCATTTACATAGCATAATGAACTATAAGTTAGTAAATATTAGAGACTATGCAGAAGAGTCGAAAAAAGTATCCCCCTGTAGTTTATATCAGCGGTACAATTTTACTCGGTAAGTATATTCTGTAACCCAGCTAAACGCACAGTGGGGTGAAGAATTCGCATGCAGCATACATAATGTTTTATAATTTATATCTTTTGCCAACCAACAAAAAATGTAAAGTTCATTAAAACAGTGGTAACGAACTACACGCGTCCTGAGCACGCTGCCAAGACAATCGCGCTCTGAAGACGGCCTTATCTTTAGTTTTATCTCGGGAACGTGACCCTACTATCGCGGCCGCTCGTACCGACCATCTCAGGCCAACGCAAATAAATACCCACTTTATTTCACTGCACACTGTACCAATACCAAACCATTAAGACGATGCCATCCGTTACATCCCGCTGCATATTGCAGACATCCGTTTTAGCCACTGAAACTGCCTGCTAAACCAGAGAGAGAATTATCGATGTCGATCCTACTTCAAAAATATAGTATAGTTGTAGTTCATTTTTATGTATCGCTCAAGAAGCTAAAAATACTTATAAGGTTGAAACTTGAACATATTAAACCAAACTGAATACACAAACCCCGTTTTTTTTACGCCGAATTACTGCGTTTTACTCAGAAATGCAAAAAATAAAACGAATAGTGAGAATCACTTTGATAATGTTTTCTTTCATAATAGTGATTAAGCACATCCTCTTAATTTAGAAAGAGAAATGCCGATGTGTCGTGTGATTGTTTATGAAGCCCAGTTGGACCACCTTGTCGGTGTTATTAATTGATCTCCTGATAACCGACCGTTAAAGATTTACGAGAATGTAATGATAAGTGTGGATTCGAAGAAATTACCGCACGCTCGCGATTAATAATAACGTTCATTTATTTTTCTCCATATTTTTGTGTGTGGAACAAAAGTCAGAGGGCAGGAATGATAACAGTATTTTGAAGTTAAAAGTAAAATTGTTTTATTGAACATAATATTGTTGAACTTTATTATTTGAATAGTTACCTACCTATACCTAGCTATTTGTTTTCAGTATTCTGTATTCTGAAATATACGGTAGATATATCGGAATCTGAAGGGCTGACTCAGCCTGTCAGTTAGAAAAACTAATAAGACTTTTTCTAAGGGATCACGAAGATAATTTAGTTTTTCTTGTATAAAAGTACCTACCTATTTATCTGATCTGCGATTTTTGTCAATATTTTTTTTTGTATTGCTACTAGAAACATTGAGTATGATAAGAATCAAGAAATGTGGGAAAATCATTGACTAAAAAATTATGGACAATCTGACAAGTTTGCCCTTTAAAACAAAAAATAATTTTCCATGTTGGTCTAGATAACTTCGAGTAATTGGTAAACATACTTAAAAGAAATTTCGACGAATTGATAATTTTTCATTTTTGTAGTCGGTTAAAAAAGTTTTTCAGACAAAAAAGGTATCTATTATAGGTGCCAAACAAAGATTTTGAATATATAAAACCCGACCAGAAAGACTTCATAGTAAACTAAAAAAATATTTTAAAAAAGTATAAAGGATTACACTGTACGAGGTTGCTACGTCAATTTACTATTGAGAGGTACCGGAACTATTTTAAAAATAAACCAAGTGATGCATCACGCCCGGACATACGCAGTACATCACGCGAGGGGACTGTCGGATGCCGCGACAATCGAACTACTTATTTGCCCAATACTATTCGCATTCCATTATTTTGCATTTAAAAATTACTTCATTAGAACTTAGGAGTGTTACGTAACTTTTATTAGACTAAGGTCCTGGGTTCGAATCCTAGCGAGGACAATTAAACTTACTCAGGGTAAGTAATATAAGATAGAACAACACAAAGTCGACTTTTGTTAAAAGTTCTGTCGCTCGCTCGGTCACTGTTATGGTCACTGCAAATCATAACCTAACATGCTGACTGTCACAAAGTCTACTTTGACAGCAAGTCCCTTTTGTTACGAGCTCAGTCGCTCGCTTACTGTTATGGTCACGCTCACTCGTGTTTTGGTCACAGGAAACCTAACGAACCTAACCTTAACTCCACGGCAAAGTTGTTTTTGTGTCTGTATAACTTTCTCCCTAAACTTGAGCCGCTCGCTCGCTTGTATCTTTGTGTTGCTTTTGTGTTTGTATTACTTGCGCCCTAAGCCTGAGTCGCTCGCTCGCTCGTGTCTTGGTCGCAGGAAGCTCGCTCGCTTCGAATTATTTCATTAGTACCATAAAATGCCTGTCTATACTTTTTATACGGTATCTTTTTGCAGTTAGTTCTAAACAGTATAGGTAAAAGTTTTGATTTATAGTGGGAAAAGGTCGACCTCGGCGAACTTTCTGCGACCAAATTGCAGACGTTCTAAAAAAGGGAGAGGTAAAAAGTACCCGTAACCGAAGGGCATGTATGAAGAGATTAATGAGTTTAGATGAAGCAAAAGAGGTTTGTCAGGATCGTAGCAAGTGGAGGTCCATAGTCTCTGCCTACCCCTGCGGGAAACAGGCGTGATATTATGTATGTATGTTAATTAGTATATTTAGTTGTATAACAGGTGATATTAAGTTTACATAAACGTTATTAAAAATGTTTCTATGCAATTTAAAAAATGAAATGAAGACTCTCTGTCCCAATGAAAACATCCCAGAGGCACCAAACCGACAAAAACTCTGGGATGTCCCTCTGGTACAGAGAGATTATAACTATTTGGTTCAAAATTCTATCAGTGATTTAGACCGCGCAAGGCTTCTTGCCGTCTCTGAACATGAATCAGGACACTGGTTACACGCACTCCCCTCCGCCAACCTCGGAACACTTTTCGACAATGGCAGTTTTCGAATTATCGTTGGACTTAGATTGGGTGCTGCCATTGTCGAACGCCATCTATGTTTATGTGGCAGTGTCGTCGACAGGAACGGACTACACGGGCTACACTGCCAACGCAGTGCCGGCAGATTTTCACGCCACGGCTCCATTAACAATATCGTTAAAAGGGCGCTTGCCACCATCGATATCCCTAATGTGTTGGAACCTGTAGGAATAACTCGCGATGATGGCAAGCGTCCAGATGGTTTAACCCTTGTCCCTTGGGAGCGGGGGAGGGCACTCGTGTGGGACGCGACATGCGTCGATACGGTTGCCCCTTCTCGCCTCGGGGCGACGGTGTCAAGGGCTGGAGCCGCGGCTGAAGCAGCAGAAGACGCCAAGCGGCGAAAATATTCCTCTTTATCTAATGAATATATTTTTGTTCCGCTTGGCGTCGAAACTCTTGGTCCGTGGGGTCCAAGTACTAAAAAATTTATCAAAAAAATAACCCCTCGGCTTGTCGACGCCGCTGGTGACAAGAGGGCTGGCTCATATCTCGCGCAGAGGATTGCAGTAGCTATTCAGCGCGGGAATGCAGCCAGTGTTCTTGGCACCATGCCACATGATCAAGATTTAGATTTTTAATTTAGTTTTTTAATTTAGATATTAATTTTAATTGTATATAACGATACTACATATATCAATATTTTTTCGAAAAAAAAAAAAAATATGAATATTATAGGTATCAAAATATATATTTTTACGATTACTTATATCAAATTAATTTTATATCTGAGGAATGTTATTGAAATTTAATTTTATCAAATGTTATTTTATCAAACAATACGCACCCATATGCTCAACTAGCAGTGTTACCCTCGAAAAAGTAGTCTATGTGTTAATCCTGGGTGTTAGCTTTCTGCATACGAAATTTTATAAAAATTGGTCCAGCCGTTTGCGCGTTAAGAAGTAACAAACATACACACACACACGCACACTCATAAACTTTCGCCTTTATAATATTAGTGTGATTTCAAAGGCTTATAATAATTTTAGGTATATTTTGCGTGTTTCTAACCTTCGGAGATATGCAGGAACTTTTGTCTGCTTTCATAAATTGAATACTTAATGTATAAGTACTTTAGCAGTCTATATTACTATATCTCGATACTTATGTACTTTAGAGGAGTAGACTCAACCTATAAAACCTAAATTTAGCTAAAGTACATAGGTACATGAAGTCGAACAACATTGGAAGAAATACGGTACTTAATTAGGTAGATGGTATCAAAACCTGACCAATTCAACAAATTAGAATCCAATATTTGTGGTCAGTTTTGCAAGTAGTTATAAGTACTGAATATGCTATGAAAATTTTAAATTTTTCGATATAGAAGTTAGATATAATTTCGCACAAATAAAAAAAAATTAATTAAGATTACTTTTACTATTTTTACTTACCCAATAGATAAAAACGAAATAAATAAAAAAATCTCTGAAATTAAATAAATTCATAGACGTGTAACATAATAAGCAATTTGTAAGTATACTTATTTATTTTTATGAATATATCAAGATACAATAAATAAAACTCCGCAATCTTCTCCGTAAGAGTACCTACCTATTGAAAAATAATTTTCCTTAATACGACTCGCTGAGCTCTCTTTTATGCTTAATCGATTCTTCGAAGAGAGACACCAATATATTACGTGAGCAAAACGAAATTAAGTGTATTACATGAACCTATTGTAATGCTGAAAAATAAGAATACTTATTCAAGAGAAGGGATTATTGGCATTTAGCGACTTGGTCGCGCGGCAGTTTTTGACATTTTTTGATAGATTGACATGTGTCACGCGAATCTTTGCGAGCGAGCGACGCGACGTTCGCAAACGGTCGCCGACCATGTGTATCGCGGGCATAATGTTGCTCGTCTTTAAGAGCCCTTAGGGGATAACAAATTCTTACTTAGTTCTTAAGAGACCTTAAATGTAGTAAGTAGGTACATTTAAGTAACATTTGTGCAAAATGTTATGCTTCTCGACCCTTCAGCTGTGCGTTGATCGATCAGATCTATCTGATCGATCAACGCACAGCTGAAGGTACTCTATCTATAGAGAAGATAAAAATGCATCGTTTTTAGGGTTCCGTAGTAAACAAGGAACCCTTAGTTCCGCCATGTCTGTCTGTCCGCGGTTTTACTTTGAGACTAGTACTAGAAAGCTGTAATTTGGCATGGGCAATTGGTAAAAAAAAAATTAGGGTAGCTCCCATACATGTAAAGTGGAACCCACATATTTTATTCTCGACCAACGACCACAAAACGTGTTGGATTTAAACAAGTTCGATTTGTAACATCACATATTATTGTAGTAAAAATTACATTACCAAGTACCTACACTGAAAAAAGGTACGATACTCATTTGAAAGTATTATCAACGTGGGACAAAAAAATATATCAGAGTAATTTAATTAATGACCACTGACTTGACTACACTAACAACAACTAGATCCCTCTACCCAGTAGAAGCAACATAGTTTAGTTTAATGCTAATTAAATTTAAAGAAATTATGTACATACATTAATAAATGAGTATCAATCGATAAAAATCAGCGTCTTATAAATGTTACTTATTAAGTGTCGGCTAACTTATATTAACTTAGTTCGCCGTACGGTACAAGCGATAGCTTGGTTCATAGGTCACAGTATTTGTAACTCCAAACTTGAATGGCGGCACCTACCCTATTATTACTCAAACAAATTATATAATACCTATCGTTATATAAAAAAATATTGCGGAAAAAATGTCCTCGACGGAAATATATAAATAAAACTAAAGTTTTTATTATTCTTTGATAAAATTCAGCGTTTAACAGATTTTAGTTCAATAATGAAGTGTCGGCAAACATCAAAAATCGTTACTAGTTCAACATCGGTACTACCAGGGAGATAGCCCGGTCATAGGGCACCCGGCACAGTATTGGTAACTCAAAATTTGAATGGCAGCACCCACCCTATTACTGAGACAGTTATCTCAATTATGTACAACACAAACATTGTTTACACTTATTGTGGGATTTTGGTACTAACGACGTTGCTTACTCTCTAATTCTGTTTATCAATTTACCTAAATTAGTCACTTTAAGTGAAGCTGTAATTAACTGAGAAAGGGTTAGTTAATTAAGTTAAGAAGTAGAAAGGCTGTGTTTGTTATATACTTAACTAAAATTTATAAAGTTCAATTTCATTGAGAAGATTAATTAAACAAATAAATTAATACAATATACAAGAAAACTAACTTAAACTAACATCTTAAATTACTTACGATCATACATAAAATATCTCTGGTAAAATGGTAACGTGCCTAGAAGGCTTAAATTAATTTATTATAAGTAAACAAAAAAATAATTTTGTGATAAAATTACTTTTTTGGGAGCCGAATTAAGTTTTTAGGGTTTCGTTAAGGGTAAATACTGAATCCTATTACTAAAACTCCGCTGTCCCTCTGTCTGGCACCAGGCTGTATTTTATGAACTGTGATAGCTAGACAGTTGAAATTTCCACAGATTACGTATTTCTGTACTATAACATACTAAAAATAATAAAATAAATATTTAATTGGGGTTCCCATACAACAAACGAGGTTTTTTATAGATACCTCATTAGGTATCTATAAAAAACCTCGTTCTCGCGCACGAAGGGTTCTGTACCATTGTACAGAACCCTTCGTGCGCGAGTCCGACTTGCGAGACCGGTTATTCTATATCTATTAACCCTAATTACTTAGGTAATGTAGTCATTTCCTCTTAATACCACCTCATAATAGACGAATACAAAACAATACAAGGCAAGAGGTATTTGTCTAGCAGTGTGGCATAACATCTACAAGCCTACAAAAAAGACACCTAATAGATATAAAGTACTTGTAGGTATCAGTACTTTATATCTTCTCATACATACCTAACATACAAACCTACGAACACACATTCTATTGCAAAGCAAAAATGTCCACCTGGTATTTCGTAAGTTTGTAAAATGTAAACGTTGTTCAATAAAGGTCCGAATGTGCAATAAAATAAATACCATTCTTTATGAAGATAAAATTTCATTACGAACGATTCCGGCGCATGCGTTTTCCATTATACGCGGCGATTTAAATGTCTTTTATTGCGTCTCAGGCTTACATTGACACGGCATCTTCGTAAATTACAACATACTTTAGACGTGCGTAGATGTAAAAATAAGTAATTCTTATTTATTACCTTGGCGTGTTGTACAAGCTCGGACGAAGCGAAATTGTAAACGGGTAGATTCAAAATGTCGTCGACTTACTAACTCTACTACACTCTGTGAGAGTATTTGTTACTGTATTGCATTAAATACACAACCAAATGACTAAGAGGAAACATACATGATGGACTATTTACCCCTACTGACCCCACTTCCATACTTTCTTCTTATGTAATTATTGTTACAAAGTGCTCCTAACCATTCATGTACTTTAAGAAATTTTGGACAAGTTTTCAAGGATTCAAAATGTTGTCGGTTTACTAACTTTACCACACTGTGTGAGAGCGTTTGGTTCTTTATTGCATCAAATACACAGCCAAATGATTAAGAGGAAACGTACCTGATGGATGGACTATTTATCCCCTACGGACCCCACTTCCATATTTTCTTCTTCTGTAATAAAATTATTGTTACAAAGTGTTCCTAACCATTCATGTACTTTAAGAAGTTTTGGACAAGTTTTCAAGGATTTAAAATGTTGTCGGTTTACTAACTTAGATCTATATCTGTATCTACCACACTGGGTGAGAGCGTTTGGTTCTTTATTGCATTAAATACACAGCCAAATGATTAAGAGGAAACGTACATGATGACGGACCCCACTTCCATTTTTTCTTCTTATGTAATCATTGTTACAAAGGGCTTCTAACCATTCATGTACTTTTTAAGAAGTTTTGAAGAAATTTTGATACTGATATATAGGTAAATATTATGATTTGATGGCTTCCTTTTCCATGCAGATTGTAAAAGTCTATGGGCGATGAGGCTAAAAAACATTTCTATTTTGTTACACCTTTTCGCCCACAATCACGCCAAAAGTGTCCTTCGGCTCTTGACTTGAAACCCTGAGCCTTGTCTGCATAGAGCCATAAGAACCAAAATAGTCTGTCTGCCTCATTAGCAATTAAGACTATTTTTATTTATACTTTTAGACATAGTAAATAATGGCATGGAAAATGCATTTAGTCAATGAATAGTTTACTTAATTAGTACTTGATTGTGTTGTGTCAATACCATTAATTAATGTTTGCTCCATCCGTGTGAAATTTAATCATCATGCATCGCTTATCTCTTGTTGAAAATATTCCTAGTTATTCAAAAATCCCGTGTCTATCTTCATTCAAATTGTATTTGATCGCTTAACAGAAATTAAAACTAGAAAATGTTGA
The DNA here is from genome assembly GCA_963555685.1 of Acrobasis consociella. Lineage (NCBI taxonomy): Eukaryota > Metazoa > Arthropoda > Insecta > Lepidoptera > Pyralidae > Acrobasis > Acrobasis consociella. Next base: position 7,952,844 of record OY743106.1, read on the forward strand.
TTTTTCCTCACAAATTAATAACATTTCAGATTTTCCTAGAATATTAATTAGGTATTGTTGGTATCGTCATCATCATATCAGCCGCGTAACTTGTGAGAGGCCTTTGTCCAGCAGTGGACATAGGCCTCTCTTAAACATTTCCAAAATTACTGAATCATAGAGATGAAAAAGAAACATATAAATTACCTTGTGTTTGTGTTATTTTCAATTGAACACAAAATGTCTAGTCGAGATAGAGCTTTAGTTACTAAGTATATAGCGTGGAAGGGATGTACTGGATCATTATATTATAATGATAATAAAATAACAGCCAAAAAACAAAAAAATTACACTTATTTCCCGGGCAGCTGTACACTTTTGTATGGAAATGCTTTACTGTTATTTTAATTTTATTATCCTATAGTGGTCTAGTATAGCCCGTGGTTCGATTATTATGGGTATGTCCCTTCCCTGTTGTCTAGTATGTTTCGTTGTTATATTATTGACGAATGGATTATGTAAATAAAATACAATTGATATACATACCTGTTTTGCTTACAAATTTTCATTAAAATTATATGACAGAATTTTTAAAGGAACTTACGCGGACCTTTTTTTTTACATTGGGAATATTGTCCAGAGTTATGAATACCTAAATAATATACTTCACAATGTGTAAACTAACAAAGTGAGATCGTGGTTATTAGTAAATACAAATAAATAGGTCAGAGTGCAGAGGAAATTTCAAGCAGTGTAGAGTCACGTAGCGTAGAGTTCTAAATCAGAGTCGCCGACTATTACGAATTATTAGGCACTTTATTGATGAGTTCATTATGGTTACAGTTTATTACGTAAACAAATATTTTGATAAATGTTTGTTTGTTTTTCGTGTGTGTAAGTGGCCAACACTGGTGTCTGATTTTGGTTTGGCTGCCTAAAGGCATCTGACATAGCCTGACGACTGCCATACAATGATGACAGCCGAGACCAATGGCTTATACGTGCCTTCCGAAGCACGGAGGAGATCGAGACATTTTTATGCCACTTGTGGTCACAAGTGCGGACCACGTCTGATGTCGCTTAACTTGCGAAAACTCTGGTTAATGCGCACTCCCGGCAGCGCCACCGAGCTCCTCTATATAAATATAAATAAACATGTTATAAGATATATATCTTTATAATAATAAATATGTAAAATATAGATAAATAAATATATTGAAAGCACCTTAAAAATAATTGCTGAAAGAAATCGACGAGGAAAATGTAAACAAAATCGATTGAAGTGAATTTTTCATCGGTACTTACATCATCTACAACATTAGTTACCTACCGATTCCAAAAATAAAACATTTCTTTCTGCGGTATTCGGGAACCTCTCAGCAGCCGTCAGACATCTGCCAGCGGCTCTCAAAGCTGACCAGAGTGCTCATAAATATCTACAGAGTAAACTCACCCTTAGTTTGCCTTTCGGCTTTTCCGACGCGTGTGTGTGATTCTTTTTCCTCAAGGTCCCCATAGCGATCCTCAAGGAAAATCCTCAGAGACATCTGATTCACTTAAACGTTATAGTCACTACAATATTGCACTGTATCAGAAATATTAATTACACTTGTCAATAACATTCCAAGTTGATAAGCACACATTCCGTAGGAAAGTTTTTTGAAAAGTTTAGAACATTAGCCACGTATCCACTGTTTGGAAAATCCACTGGTCAAAGGAATAGTTCCGATTTAACGAGTGACTTCACAGTTGGGCTTTTCGCGGTCGGAAAACGTGTTTTCCCGCGCAGTTTGTGATCGCGCGTGGACGTGAGTGACGCGAGAGGCGTCTGCGTCCCGTCCCGAAGCCGAAACAACTTGATATAGAGTGGGCATCCTCCGCATCACGCTCCCGCCTCCGGGCTCCACGCGCCCCGCCGCCCGCCCTCCCACGCCGTCACATCACCCTCAAATCAAAACATTCCAATAATTAACTTATTCGTTTTAAGTTTGCAGAAACAGCCTGCATTTAGATGTAAATGTGAGTGAGGACGGTGATCACGCCGCAGTCGCTAAAAGCTAATTGCTACAAGTTTGCCGTAAACGTCTGCAGGCATCGCCGCTGCATACAAATGGACTCGCGCTAATGCACCTCCAAGGAGTTTCTTTAAGCTGCCGTGGACATTAGTGTTTAATTACCTATGAGCTCGGACACTTCCACATTAAATTGAGAAACCATAACTATAAAACGCGAAGTGGGTAAACCGATTAAGTAAACACGATGTTTGTTAGTAAATTGAATGTGATTCAATAAACATGAGGATTTACACAGCGAGATCGGCTCAGATTAAGATCATGCTTTGAAACAAGGATTAAATAATAAAATATATTGAAAGATCAGGACTGAGAAAAGCAATTCTGCTTCTAGCTCCGTTAGCCGCTAAGGCATTTTAGTTTAGTTGTGAAAATCGGTATACCTAAGTATTATACAGCACATGCTTTCCACTTCATTATATTTTCTATCCAGACACAGACAGATATATTATCAAGTCTTTATAACTGATGGGGTAGACAGGGTCGAAAATAAATTAAATTAATTTTTTTATTTGCTATAGGTAAATAATACATAGTTCAAATCTCAATTTCACTTCCACCGCCAATACACCACCTGTAGGTACCTAGTACCCTGTACTTGTCTTACACTATATCAATAAAAGTGTTGCCATAACATAAAGTAAGATTTTCCACCAACTAGATCACAGTTCACAGCTATTAACATGTGATTTAAGCCAAGTACCCGCTACGATTTAATTTGTGGTCGTAAAGTGTAAACAGGCGCGCTCGAGGTGCTTAGTCTTGTAAACGATTTTTTTTTTGTAATATGAAACGATAATTAGATATTTATGATATCAGAATCACCGATACATTACAAAATTTAATAATTTACAGGTGTGATCGTAATTAAATAATATAATTCTCTAGATGCATTTTGATGTAAATGATAATTACGTTGTTATGGATGCAGCTGTCATAAGGGGCCTACAGGAAAATGTCTAGTTCGCACATAAATCGAAAAATAATTTCCAGTTTAAGTATTGATAGGTACATCAAAGGCGCTTATGGCGATTTGAGGCTGTCTTGCTTATTATCGAAGATATAACAACTGGGTTGCAATTCGAAATACAGACTACTTAATCCCAGAATGCAAGCCCCATTACCTCGTCTGTCAATGCTTGCAAACGATTCGTTATTTAATATTTATCATCATAACTCAAAGTTATGCGTGGTATTTGTGTCAGAGTGCGCTCTAGCTGTATCGAACGAATTGCAGTTGCATCAAATGCATCAATCAATAATTCGTTATAGATGCAACACGTGATTCAATTGCAGAGTGACATAGGTAACTAGGTACTTAGTTATAGGTAAAAAATCCTACTAATATTATAAATGCGAAAGTTCGTAAGTATGGATGGATGGATGTTTGTTACTATTTCACGAAAACTACTGAATGGATTTTTATGAAACTTTACAATTATGTAGCTTATACATCAGAATAACACGTAGGCTACAATTTATAAATATACTGTATAGACGAAGTCGCGGGCACCAGCTAGTAAAATATATTTTCGATTTATAGAAATAATAAAAAATTGTGTCATCAATATTGTTTTTTTGCGAATACCCTAGGGAAATTAAACCTACCACCTATGCTACCACCCGACGACTTTGAAGTAGAATACCATTCGAGGGATAAGAAAAAATAAGTACCTTCCTACTCGTATTACAAAGAGATTTTGAGAACTATTTTTGCTTTACGTATAATCTACAAAAACCTTTAAATCAAAACCATTTATTTACACAAATATTTATTTTATTTAAACGAAAAAAATGTATACATATTAAATTTTCATAAATCTTAAAAAAAGATAACTAGTAGTTCGCCGCGAACTTAGACCTCGCGATTATATTTCGCAATTCAGTTTCCTAAATAACCCCTAGATGGCGGTATCCGAAGTTAGAACGCGCTATGGTTTCGTTTGCTACATAATCGCGGACATTTTTATTAATATTTCAAAAACTACTGAACCGATTTTGATGCCCAACGAACTTGAAAATTCTATTGATGTTTCCTACATGCCTACCACGTTTCATCAAAATCAAACCATCGGTTCGGCTGCTATCGCGGTACAAACATACATACATACATACATACATACATACATACATACATACATACATACAATGTGTTTTCGCCCCCAACTCGATTTAGAGACCTCACTCGCTTCGCTCGCTCGGTCAAAAATACTACTAACTATATAAAGATACCTACCTCAATGTAAAATTTGTAACGAAATTAAAATAGATATCGATGGCCCTTGGCGACCATTTAGAACCTACCATACATATTCTCTATGTAAAAATTAAGCAGTGCAGTAGTAGTTAAGATGTGTCATTGCTAATTTACTGAGATATGAGAGACTTTTTCATATAGAAAACGTTTAAATCAAATTCAGTGACATAGTTTAGATTTTCCAAATAACCAATTTCCATTTCACCGAAGGCCAGCATTAACCAAAAATATACAATCGTGGCACGCTTTATCGGTTCCCATGGCGCGCGATCGCGAATGCACTTCGTGTTCAATTAAAATATTACGGTGCACTTGATGCGTACCTATGCACTATACTGTACATACACTCTCTGGGCGCTCTGGCTGACCTATTGTCATAGAAATCCTGTGTTGTAAATGTTTTCATGTAAGTATCTATATCTTATACCTTAATTCTTGTATATTTAGTACCTGGGCGACCGAGCTTTGCTCGGTTATATCTCAAGCATTAACTACATTTTTTTTTAACTTGTCTAAAAACAATACAAATTAAAAAATTATATATAAACTTGAACATAAAAAAAACAAAAGTAAGTCACCGAGTGGGATTCGAACCCGTAACACTCTTTCTAGCGGTCCGCATCCTTAACCGCTGAGTCAAACGGATGGCGGCCGGCGCAACTAAATTAGCGACCATATTCTGCGTGGAAAGAAAAACGCATGAAAACGCACGAAAACTCAAATACACGCGTTTTTCCAAACATAAGACTAATCTAGATCGATTGTTTACCCCCAAAAATATATCTTATACATTTAACCTGGTCACCCAGGTACTATTTATTTAATGAAAACAATCGTACATAAGGTGGACTTCTATTCGCAAACTTTACTAGTCAACATTTAGAATTTAATTTGATTGCGATGAAAATAAAGTCAGACGTAACAAAAGAAAAGTTGTTCGAGCCCCGTTTATATTTACACGCACCGTGAAAATGGGCAATATCTATTTCTTATTTCTCAGCGAATATCAGAAATTTAAAACTGATACTTGCTAATAGCATACTAGACCGCTTTTCCAACATAATTGTGGTTGTGGATACACGATTAGTTAATTTTTGTAACACAAACTTGCTCATCAAAAACACCTCTACCAAAACATATACGGTCTAATTTCTCACAAACGAGAGGGACTTCAGCTTTGAAATTTTTTATGCAGATTAGTAATTATGTAGTCTTCAAAATTGTAGTACAAATTTTTTTTTGATGCTTTAGTTTTAATTTTCGAGCCATTTTTCTATAATTGATCAGTTTTGCGTGGCTTTAGATTTCAGTCATATAAGCCCTTTTGCCTTCCTGAAAAATATTGTACTTGCCGTCTCGCTTTTTCGTGAGTGTATTTAAATAAACTGTTCTTGTTGCACAGATTTTTGACAGTTATACATCAAATTGTCAGATGGCCGATGGGCCTCACGAAGCGAGGACGCGTCGCTCTTCACAAAAAAAATGACATTTGATTTCGTAAAATTATTGTCACAGTGTAGAATAATATCACGAATATATATGGGTTGAACAGTCTGTACACAAACGTGCGAGTAACTTTCTTACACTGTGTCACTTGTCATAATGTCAAAGTAAGTGTCAAAGCATAGCGTGGCATAGATTGATTAACTGACAGACATGGTCGGCATAGATTTTTTTTTCATACAAGTAATGTACATACAATATCGATTAATAATATTTTATTTTTATTTAATTACCAGTTTTGTGGCAATAAATGATTTTATAATAGCCAAATAAACTTATCTATAAATAATACGCTTCGGATTTATTTACTTTTAGATTTCGAGAAATATACACGTACATACTTTACCACTGACTGACTGGCTGACTGATTGATATGGTTGTTTGATCTGCACTGTAGTGATAGGCGTAAGCATGGTATATAAAACAAGATATTCTCTTCCCGTGACAGCTGATGACGTAGGTGGAACTTGACTACGTCATCAGTTTGATGTGTTGCCACTTTGTGAAATTAAATTACCCAAGCGTAATGCATTTTTGAACTTTATATACCAATTTCGAATTAATAGTCCATTATATCAATTTATAAAATATTGAACTGTAGAATCACGCAAGAATCGCGAGATGCTACGAGTAAGTAGCCAAGTTACTTAATATTTTATTTAATATTCATTAACTAATTGAGAAAGTCCTTAAATTTACTGAAAAGAACAATCAGTGGCAACATTTGCGTGACGTAGTCAAGTTCCATCTCGAGAAGAGAATACCTTGTTTTATTATACCATGGGCGTAAGGATTGAAGCTCACTTGCTTGGTGGGGGAGCAGAGAGAGGGGGGGGGCTTTCTGCTTAACCCTCCAAACAAGCAACCAAGTGAAGCCTGAGGCCGAAGGCAGAGGTTACCTATAAGGCCGTTGACAGAGCCACTACCACCAAGTGCAATTTGGCATGGGGCATATTAATCATGCCAAAAAAAATAGTAAAATAGGGAAAAAATATTGTAGCTCCCATACAAGATTTTTTTTCTCGACTAACCCATCGTGTAGGGTATCGTTAAATAGGTCTTTCAAAATATTTTGAGCTTGTGAACAACATTTTTCAATTTAGGGATCCGTTTCTGATATATTTGGTTTTATTTAAAGGTAAAAGAAAACTATCAATCCTAATTAGGGTACACGAATTAAAATTAGTTTTTAGACTTTCTAATCGATATGGATAGTTGTATCGATATTGTGAAGGTTTTTCGAGATCAATTATCGATAGTCAAATTAAAGATAGAGTTATACTATACTCTATACAACACTTGTAGAAATATTTTTAATAGACACATCTTCCTAGGAAATGTATAGATTTCAACTGTCTGTCTATCACAGTTCTCGAGAAAAAGCCTGGTGACGCAGATAGACAGTGAAATCTTAGTAATAGGGTATCGATTTTACCATTTGGGTACGGAACCCTAAAATGATAAAAGATCTAGTTTAACTTTCAATGAGTGGGTAAAAATAAAGGACCGAATTACCCTTTCTTGGCACTTGTTTTAAATTTTGCCCATTGTTTACTGTAGCATAACAGCCAAATAAACGTGTATTAAGCGACAAATTTGAATATATAATATTGCTCTCCTAGCATTTACAGTACAAAGACGCTCCGCAAATTCGACGTCAGTTTAGAATAAATGTAGTGCCCACAGTAGTTTGATTTGATTGATTTGAGTAGTGCCAATATACAACGTGGAAGGGGCATACCCGTAATAAATCGAACCACGGGCTACACTAGACCACTTGATTACATATTTATAATGACAGTCAAAAAATTAAAAAAAATATTCGGCACTTCCAAACAAAAGTGTGTAGCCGCCCGGCCGATTTGTATGGAAATGTCGAAATTATTTTTGTTTGTTGAATGTTATTTTAATATCATTATAATATAGTGATCTAGTATAGCCTGTGGTTCGATTTATTACGGGTATGTCCCGTCCATGTTGTATATTAATTGTTTTTTAAACATACTTGCTCGTATAGTGGATTTCATTGAATTTCATCGGCTTTAGACATATATAAAGTAGCACATAAAACACGCTTGCGTTACAAACGCAAATAGTGAAGTTATATTATGAAACAGCAATTTTTTTAATTTTTTTTCTCAAATTCCGAACACGCCCACTGCCTTGTGGCACCAGCTAGTAATGGTTGGCCAGCCGCGCTGATTTTAATAAGTATTAAGGTGGGAAAGCAGCCGTGTGCTTCACAGTTTTATGGTTGAGTTTATTTAACCGTTCCTTTACCGCTAATACCAGAAACAATAGTAAGACAATGAACGTAGACATTTATAAATATGGTGCGGGTCTTAACCGGTTAAAATAAAATTCAGTTTAGATATATGAGAGTGTTTAACCAATATACGTGCCTATATTGGTTAAACACTCTCGGCTCTATCACGCCCTCGCTTTCGGCTCGGGCACGATAATTCCGCCTCCTGTGTTATAACCACTATAACGCACATATATGGTAATATACACAACTGTTTTTCAATTTAAAAAATATTACTTATTTTAATATAAAGAATTGAATAATGCAGCTCTTTTTTATATAGTTACGTATTTACCCCTTACTTATTTTGTACAACATGCTGACTTTTCATGGGTTTTCGAAAAAAAATCGTATTGTGAATAAATTCCTCGATCCATATACGTAATCCAAATTGATGTATGACATAAGATAAACAAATCAAGACCACGTAGTTATGTCCGACCAAAACTACCGCATGACCTCGATGAACTCCGGCCGGCCGGACGGAGGCGGTGCCTGGCGGTAGTACTAATGGATCGCACGATTTTACTTTGATTTTGAATATTTTTTTTGTTTAGCTAATTCAATTTTACTCACGATCCTTATAAAGTGTCCCTTGGTCCAAAAAAACAATGAGAAATTACCGTGTATATTTTTAAAATTTAATTAAATTATTTCTGTTTTATCTAAAGGCTGACCGGTAGACAACGCGTTAGCATTAAGTCCACTTTTTGTACCATTATGTTCATTTAAGATTTAATAAATAAATAATTTTCCCATTGCGATCTTTTTCTCAACGTATCTCTTCTTCAATCTTTCATTATGAATTTCGAACATTCTAGACTTCCCTCCAGAATGTTAGTCATTGCTCAGATTTCTTATTGAAAGCCAATACCTCTGGTTCATTGATCTAGTAGGCTTGATAAGTCTCAGTTTCAAAAATATAACGTAACTATTAGATTACGTGACATGACCTTTTTCAATTCTTTACAAAAAAATAACATGTTACAAAAAAAGTAAACATACTAGAGATACTTTTTATTACGTCATGTTTTTCATACTGTGACCTCTATATATTTTTAACTCTATTTGCATTGCGTTTAGACATTACTACAAACCTAGCGGAAAAGAACGGACAACTTTTGAATCAATTTTGACAGATTTTGAAAAATAAAAACGTAGAGCCAAGCCTTAATCACAAGTTTGCTTTTTAGCCTACTGGGTACTTAAAATATTGCGATGTACATGCACTTCATATGCGTACGTACCTATGCAGTGCACTACGTACTCTAGCTAACCTATTGTCATAGAAATGCCTGTGAGACAGCTAGCGACCATAATTCAATACTGATAAATAACTTTGAGTTTATGGCTTTGGCAGCGCGAAATTGGATTTATTATTTAACGCCTAGCAAAGCCTGGAGTGAGGCTGACTGTCTTTGTTTAGGCTGGTTTAGTTTATTAGCAATCTAAAAGAGTTTAACATAATAAAAACTTTACATCGTTGATGGAAGGTGCAAAACATTTATTGTTTTTTATTTTATTAAATCAAAAATAAAATAGCAACCCACAAACTTCACCGCTACGTAGGTAGGTACTTAACTATCCTAATTCTGAAATCCAATCTGTAGGTAAGTAAATGCGATGTTTCATAATAGCTTCGGAAATTTCAGATTTGCAATGCATCAAGTAAGTAAACAGAGGTAATTAGATTCTAGTGTATCCATGGTTTGAATAGACAAGTTGCGTGGACTCGCATAGATCACGCGTACCATGCTATAGACGAAGAGGCAGACGATTGAAATAGTAATTTTTTGACATTTAAGATATAAAATAAATAAGTTTTCAACTTCTATCTTCCACTCTTTAAAGAATCTTCGTTAATATATATTTACGTATATATTACTGTAATTATCTTTCTTTTTTATGTACTTTACTTTTATCATGCAACCTGTATTAAGACTATCTGCATAACCCAAAGGTTGACTGGTAGACAACGCTTTTAGTGTTAAAGTACGCCTATTGTTCTGTACAATATGTATTTGATGAACAATGAGGATTGACAAAAAAATAGAAATGAAAGCCTTGATGTAGAAGATTGATGTATACATTTTGTCGATGGTGACAAGCTGCATGTCGAGTCGGCTCTCACTATAAACAAATCATATTTGGTCTCTTTTTCAGCAACTCAAATTGTAGTGGGAATATAAAATCTATTTTTTAGTAGATGTGTGATTTTTTACAATTGTAAATATGTTGAATTTTGTGGGTACTTTATTAAAGTAGAGTCAGTTGTATTATTTTTTTTCTAAATTAAGACCCTAGCTTTGGATACTCACTTCACTTATCTTTGAAAATTAGTGAAATGGAACCTTTATTTGTTCATAAAACCGTCGCAATAATTTTGAACCATAAAAAGATATTCTATAAAATATTTATAATTGGTGTTTTGATATTTCGTACTTGGTACCCTGGTACGAACCTTGTTCGTGGGCTCACAAAGATTTTCCTCATAATCCCTATCCTATGAACTGTTTGTTCATTACAAAACCATCAATCTTAGGTCGATTCAACAAACCGTGCCGTATCTCCCGGTCTACGCGGCATGTGGGTCGACCGCGTCACGCACGTCCTCCGCTAACGCGCACCGTCGCGGTCTCTCACTACCGCCAGTACCACCAGACCACCACACGCTCTGTCGCGATTGTTCTCCAGCCCAACCTTTGTTTGCCACACATCTTGTCCAACCGTTTGACCACAATGAGAGACCTCGTTTGGGAAAAACACAAACAATGTGAAGTTCCATGCGTAACATGGGCAATTAAACCCTACAAATATACAGCGCCGGTCAGATGCTTCGCTCATTCATATATCTGTTTATTTACCCTATAAGTGTACTTTTACTTACCGATATAACAAAAATCAAATGAGTAAATAAAATAAAGCACTTACCTACTTATAACTAGAAATGTAAGTAGAGGTACCAACCAAGGGAAAATCATCAAGTAACTAGAAAAAAATACTGAGAAATTACTTAGTTGTGTGGTGTTACTCCACTCACAAGATACATCGGCGCTTCAATAGATACCAACAAATTCTCATTCAAGAAAAAAAAATGATCATTCGCAACAAATTGTTCAAAATTAAACACGGTGACAATCAACAATTTTACCTCCAACAATTCCATAAAGACCTTCAAATCATTCCATGAACGACCGCTGAAAGCAATATTGATAGTCCGTCTAACGAGTTTCCGAACTAGACGGACAATTACTTTTAACGGTCATTCATAAAATAATTCAAATGTCCTTCCAGAGATTGTTGGAAATCAAATAGCCAATCATCACTATATTTACCTTTCAGCAATCCATTTCAAATAAGGGCGTCACCTCCGAAAAGTTCTGCAAACATCTTTGCATTCTCAAGAAGGGTTGCTGTCCAAGCGACCAGTCGTTAAACTACAAGTACTAAGTACAAGTACTACCATCAAGAAGATTGTATTGAAAAGGAAGTCCCTCGTAAAACTATGATACTTACCATCGACGTTAGTACATAATAGCTTGTTGGTAATCCACAGATTTTATTACCTCTGCAGTACCTAATTAAAATTAAGTGTGATCGAGTCATGTATACTTATTAAACGCGTTTTTAAGATATAAAAGTGGGTGCTTACCAACAAATATGGAAGGTTATCTAGGATCATCATGAAAACGTTGATAGTTAAATAACTAATAGTACTATGATGATGAATAAGAGTTATACTTATATTAAGATATTTCAACCAACCGATTGCTTGTATTAAATCAGTAACTCTTGGTAGTCACTCGGTGAAGTGACTCTACCAATGATTACAAGCAAAATCGGTCCTCTCTAATGAGAAATCTGCGTATACATAAGTAGCTATAGTTACTTACTTTAAAAAGTCCTCCTTTTTAAAAAGTCGGTTAGAAGAAATAAGCAAGACGACGTTCAGGGATGAAGGAGATTACCGGTAATCAGAGCCGTGTTGTTCTCCATTGAACAACCGCTCCTTGTGTCTGTCTGTCAGTTTGAGGTCATCCGACTGCCGCACTTGTGTCTGAGCCCCGTTTACGAACAATTTAGACTTGTCAGACCCAAAATGCGGGTGTAAGCTAAATTATAGCTACGTACTTCTCAGAAACAGCTTTAGAGCATTAGAGCCCAGAGAGTCTATTTACTTATACGCTGTAGTTTCCGGTCTAGAATTGCTCCACTCCATCTCTTTCTATGGATGTCGTTACGGTAGACGACTAAGAGAAGACTGTGAAACCGTTTTCCATTTTTAATTTATTTCGAATCATTCACAGATTAAACATTTACTTAGGTATCTCGTGCAACAAATGAATATAAGTGGAAGGTTTTCATTTTTCCAATTTTCGACTAAATCTATGGAGGATGTCACTATTAGCACGATGGTGGGCGAGAGGTGGATAAAAAAGTCTAAAAGCAACGGGTAAAAAGTGAGGTGTTGTGCTAGCTGCATCGCCTGTAAACATAATTCGCATTTTCCTCCATTCCCACGATCGGTACATTTTAAGTTTTTCTATTTTCCCAGAACATGAAAGAATCATTACTTTCTATCTACCATGATGAAATTCATCTACATAAGTATATACGATTTTACCGACCGACGAATAAGTGTGTTTCCATACTAGCAAACAACCCTTAGCGCATATTGTTTTGCGTAGGTACTCAATGTACAACGCCGTGTGGTTTGCGGCAGAGTAGCATAGAGCCACTCCAAGTCTTTTTGCGGATGTCGTAGAAGGCGACTTAGGAAATACAAGCTAATTAAACAAAGCGTAAAAACATCAATGAAACGTCTCCAACCCAGCAAAGAGAGTATAGGCCAAGTCCTGTGGCTGCTCTAGCCAAGTATGGCTCTGGCAGTACGAAGAGTCGTGCTCCTGCAGTGGAGACAAAAAGACCTGATGATGCTCATGACTCAGAATGTGTAACTGTTTCATGACATGTTGAGTTGGTGTTAGGCGTATTTGACAAAGGAAGTATTGTCTAATATCGTCTGTTTTGGCACTATGACGCAAATGATAATGGCACTGAGAGATTAGAGGCCATTGCGGGCGACATCGGAACACTAAGTATCGACCACACATGAAGGCTAGTACGTAGTTACCTACCTATACCATATTTTAATACTATAGAGGACTATACTACGGTAATACCATATGGTGACCCGTCATATTCAAAAAGTTTTAATAAATGCATGCGTACCTCCGTATAGCTATCCATTTCTTCATGACGATTATTAAGATGCAGTAAGAGGCGCGACTAAGTAAATCTTGTGTAACAATAACGTTCCCAAGGAGGAATTGGGAATGCCTAAAGGGACGAGGGCTCCGAAGCGCAAATAAGAGAGTTTACATATTTATACATTAATCTGTTGTTTACCTACCTATATATTAACGCCACAGAACTATGTAGCAAGCAAAACACGCCTCCTCAGTAGTGGTTTTTTGCATACCTACCTTCTTATGCCGTCAGCCAACTATTATGCCGTGTTATGTTTTGTACTTACTTATATCCAATCCAGCAATGCCAGTTAACATCGACGAACTTGGCAAGTCGTGCCTAGTCTACATCTCCGGAAAACGTGAGCCGTTACAAATACCATCCTGATAACTCGTGACATATATTTAGTATCACCACGTCAACAGTTCATAGAACTTAAATTACTCGTGTGTACTGTACATACGTTCGAGTGTATATTTGCTTCATGGATTATAGAAGTAAGAGGACCATCTAATGGTTATGTCAGAACGGCAGAAAAGATTACTTATAATGATTGAACAAATCTATCAAAACTAAATATAACTACAGCTTAACTAAATATTAATACTTAATTAAAAATAGAATTAAATAATATACAAAATAAGGACCATCTTATAAGTTGCAAAAGTGACAAGCTAAAGCATTCCAAACCCCTTTAGAATGGCTCTAGATTCGCAAGAGAGTGTTAATTTTCTTGATCTTTTAATAACATCTACAGTAAATGTAGAGGTATATGTTTACTATTAAAAAGCTTTTTAAAATGATAGGAAATTTTGTGCTAAGTATATAAAAGTTGTCCAAGTGGCCCAAAACTGTATCCAAAGACCACTGTAACTGGTGTTTACCGCATTTTGACGGACACACTTGGATACTAAAGGAAAAGATGGTGCTTCTTACCTCTACACTCCATGATTTGCTTGCGAGAGTTCAACAAAGTGAGTCAATCTGGAAACTCATTACGTTATCGTTGCGGGAAGATACTTGTAATAATAAAAATACCCGTACATTTTGTTACAGTCACTTGTTTATTCTTTTTCGAATGTAAAGGGCAAAACTACCTAGTGTCAATTATTCAAAATTTAAAACTAGGTAAGTCCCTAAAGGCATCTGACCTATTTTGAGGCAGATATTATGATGAAAGCCGGGGCAAACAACGTGTCGTCCGAAAGCATTAATTCAGTTTGTTCTAAAATTCAGTCCAAAACATATATGGTATTATAAAAAAAAACCTCCCAATTCTTCCACAAAATGACGTATCAGCTAATCAGAAACTTGAAACTTTCAGGCAGCTTGAAAAATCGGTATTGGCCACTTACATACTTACTCGAAAACAAACAAAAGATGATCAGATTTTTTATAGGGAGCCTAATATATTTTTTTATATTTCGTCGCGGTTCCTTGGGGAAGGTGGGAAAAAAGTAACAGTGCATTTTGTTAGATGTTATATTTGTTGGTTCTTACATATATTTTCATGTTAATATAATTTTGAGTTTAAGAGAAAATTCAAGATATGTTACGTATCTCGTGGGCTCACTACGTATGTCAGGTATGTCTTGGAACAAAAAATCCAACAATACTTAGGTACGTAAGTATATACTTTTTTACCTAGCCGTTTAGGTCCCATAGTTGGGCAAAGGCCTCCCCTTGTTGTTACTTATAAATATTAGGCTTACTTATGTCTAGGTACCTACCTTTTAGGACATTCATAGAATGTCGAAATAAATACACTGCCCTTTGTTTCCCCGAGATTTAAAATGTAGAAGGCGCTAAAAACGACGCCGTGGCTTCCCGGATAAGTACTTACGTTTAGTCCACGGAGTAATCGATGCACTTACATTGGGGCCACGAAGATACACTATCACCGGGCATTGTCTCTCGAACGGTACACATTCTCGAACTTTACGCACGTAAACATTGGCCGACGACGTTATCGGCGCATACTTTATGGTCGCCGCGTTTCTTTTTGTCGCTTAATTAATCGTTATAAGTAGGTATATCATTCCATGCTGGTTTGGGTGAAAATAAAAAAAGTAGAATATACCAGCTGCTTCTTGTCCCGCGCCGATCGTTAGAGCCGATCGAGGGAATGGACGCGAATCTGAATAATGTATGTGTAGGCGATAGTGTTTCAACGCAATACATATTTTGATCCACTTTTTATACCTACATCTATGCCCACTATCAAGCTAAAAAGGGCCTTGCTAATTGCTATCTAGTGGCCCTGGGTGTATGTCGATAGTTGCATGAAAATCCTTTTACGAGTACCCAAGCCGAACAAATGTTCAGCGTGCATTTAGTGCGAAAACTTGTGCATTTCGCTCTAAAAATGCCTGAAGGAATTCTAATAAATTGGGTCGTCTAATCTAAATTATTCGTTTGTATGTTTGCAATAACTTTATAGTACCAAAACAAATACATTACAATAACAACATGAACAACATGAAGGCAGACTTATCCCATGTAGGGATTATAATTTTTTTTAAAGGTTAAATCTGCGTTACTCTATGATTATGATAATAAATACCATGATTCTTTGTAACAGTAAAATTTCAAACAACACTTTATTTATAACCATATCTTTCCCTACGACTGGTATCAATTAAAGAATTCGACACACGAAGCTGTGATCGAGACAATGTATCGTAGGACAATAGACCATAGATAAATTTAAAGGCAGTTGTAACATACGCCTTCTATTCGCACATGAATTTATGGCTATTCTCTGTGGTTCAGTCTTGAGTTGCGAATCGTTGGTACAAATTGCTAGGTGCGAGATTCCTTATGGGATGTGATCGTAAGTTCTACAATCTGGGACGTCGATCTCGGACGGCTGTTGTCGTCGGGAATTCGATTTATTGTGGAACCTTAGCGCGCGCGGCCTTACAAGGCAAGGCTTTATGTTGTACGGTTTTCTCTCTCTAAGTACAGTAATAGTAAGTAGATATGTTTATATGAATAACGTGGCCACAGAGCTAGTCATGAGTTAGGGTCTAAGTTTTTTCTTTTCTTATCATCTCGTCATAAAAAAAACTTAGAATATATCAAACCGATCGAGGGAATGGGCGAGAATCTGAACACACACAATTATTTTGATTCCCTATTTCCATCTCTGCCGCGCAATTTAAGAACGCAGTAAAGAACATGTGAACAGTTTCGAGAAAAACGCTGTCAAAGTTTTAAACTTATTTTAGGCTACCTACAATTAGTTACGAAAAAAACTGAAAAAAAAATTATACAGGCTTAAAGAGCAGAATTCGAAGATTATCTCGATGCAGGCATTTCGGTTTTTAATTAATATTAAGTGCATAAAATTTATTAAAAACTGTTTATGTTATGGCCTCATTCATTTTCTCATAAGACATTAACCTCATGAATGCAGTAAAATTGTTCCTTACGGCATTTATGCTAAGTTTCCTGTATTTACTGCACATATGTTACGTGAATGAATGTCATTTTATATTTTCCAACACAATTTATGCGCCGTATTTTTATAATACACTGCATTTATGATAGGTAGCATTAAAGGAAATGACTTATCACAGAACATATTGCGCAGTAATATTACATTTACACTGCGTTTATCTTAAGTCAATAACGCTTTCATGTTGAACTGTACCAAATGAAAATGGAACAACATTTACTTTTGAGATCCCTTTATTTTATAAATAACAGACTTTTATAAGGTAATAAGCAGTTCAAAAACTTATAACGGGTGTTTTTTTTAGACGTGTGGTATTCAAAAAGAAATAAAACGCATATTATTTAATGTTATGTCCAAGAATTTAACTTTAATAAAAAGATAAGGGTTTGCCATTATGTTTTAAAAGTAATTTCGAACAAGTGGCCACCGCGGCTTCGAAATTGAAGCCGGAAGGCCCAATTTTCGACCACTTGTCGGTTTTGGTGAGCGCATTATGTCGCGTCGTGGGCCTTTGGCGTGGCCTCCAAGATCTTGTGATTTAAATCCGCTGGACTATTTTTGTGGGGTTATGGAAAGTCTTTTGTCTACGCAGATAAGCCCAATACGATTAACGCCTTGGAAGAGAATATTCGGCGCGTTATTGCTGACATACGGCCCCAAATGAAAAGAAGTGGTCGAAAAATTGGGCCTCTCGGCTGGAATTTATTCGTGCCAGCCGCGGCGGCCACTTGCCCAAATTTATTTTTAAAACATAATGGCAAACCCTTATCTTTATAATAAAGTTAAATTCTTGGCCAAAACATTAAATAATATGCGTTTTATTTCTTTTTGAAAACCACACGTCTAAAAAAATTACTTTCCTGGACATTAAAAAACATTTCCGCTTGCTAGGCCATTTTTGACTACATTATAAGAATAAAATTAGTATAATTTAGTAAAAAATGGCTCATTTTGATGTTCATAAGGTAACATTAGTTTAAAAACTTATTAAAGAAGAAAATAAAATTAGTAATTCAATAAATACGAAATGGTCCCTTCTGAGGTTCAAAGGTACGAATAAAATTGTAAATAAATACGCTTAATTATAACTTCTTTTTAACAATTATTTATCATTTAACAATCATATCTATACATATAATAAAACAGTGAAAAAAGTATGCCTGTACATTAAATATATTTCCAAAAAAATATTGGGGGCAATGAAGTAAGAATTTAAAAAATGTCTGTCTGTTTGTCTGTGCGTCTGTTTGTACACGCTAATCTCCGGAAATACTGGACGGATACGAATGAAACTTTTTTGTTATATAGCTGTTAAGCCTGGGCAACATATAGGGTATAAATGATGTTGGAAAATTGAATACCAGCTGCAGAATTATAATGGTCCAGCCAAACTATAAGAAATATAATAACCGGCCAAGTGTGAATCGGATTCGCGCATAAAGGGTTCGGTACCATTATCTATAAAAAAATCTTTTTTGTTGTATGGGAACCCCCGTTAAATATATATTTTATTTTGTTTTTAGTATTTGTTGTTAAAACATAATTAATTATAAATACATAATTTGCAAAAATTTTAACTGGTTAGCTATCGCGGTTCTTGATATGCAGCCTGGTGACAGACAGACAGACAGATTGACAGACAGCGAAGTCTTAGTAATAGGGTCCCGTTTTTATCCTGGGTATGGAACCCTAAAAAATACGCCTTAATAAAAGTTGTTCAGCCTGATGAGCATTTTCTACAGACAAAGTCCACGCGATCGAAGTCACGGGCTTCGGCTAGTTTAAAAATAAAACTTATTTGAGATTAAACATTTTGAGCATCTTGTTTTCGACGCCATATCTGCTAGTAGTTGTCAGTTGCTGCGTATATGACATGTTAAACCTAAGCAAAATTCCGACGAGCTTTTCAATGAATGCGGTATGATTGTAGTTGCCGCGTTAATATTATGTGAGAATCATTTGCTTTTACCATGAAAACATATGAAAAATGACGTTATTGGTAAATACTGCACTATTGTTGTGTTACTATTGCCACTACTATATGTTTCTACATAATATTAAATAAGTAAGTCCTCTTACTGCTGTTATGATATGCAATTGAAACTAAAATCTGCTCTTCACTGCATTTATGATAATACGTTTTTCCCTTTCTAAGCGAGATAGAAAAAAACGGGTCTTTGATTCTTGTAGATCGTAATAGTTAGGGAGGCGAAGAGGGGAATTTTCGGCAATACTCGAGCGTGGCAGTTTAAGATATGAGAGATACCTTAGACCTAATAGAACAACCTTGTAAAGTATTTAGCTCTATATGTAGTGACGCGCGCCTAGGATAGACGATCAGATTAGTAAAAAAAAATCGATAGTCTGAAATACTCCAGCGCGTCAGATTAAGATATTGGGGGTTGATTTTAGTGTTTAAAGACTAAATTTAACTAATCTGACGATAAGTCCTTGACGCCGCAGAGTTATAGGGTCGCAAACTTGTAAAAAAAAAAAACGTTAATCCGGCATTCTCGAGCGCGATTTTTTTATATTTTATTTTGAAGAATATAATCTAAAACTTACTAAAAATACAAAATCTGCCGGTTTCCGCATGACCGGAAGTGTGGAGGAGCCATTTTGTCTTCCTAAGAACGCGTTGCGGCATATATGTCGCGAACGATACATTTGACAAAAAAAAAGTTAAAATAAACAAAAAAGGTAATTTTATTTTACACAAAAAAGGTCTCTTTACATTTTTGTCTAAAGTTAAAACTTTTTGACAAAAAAAGAAACCAAAAAACCTTTTTCGGTCAGATTAAGAGAACCCACCAACATTTTTGTCAGATTAAAAAAATATGCTTTCAGGATACCGAGATAAACCTCCCCTATGAAAATCTGACGCGCTCGAGTATTTCAAAAAAACTTTTTTTTTTGCATTTTCAAAAATTCATCGTAACTTATCGTCACGCCGAAATCGTCAGTTTTTTTAAAGGGAGCTTCCTTGGGGCCTACTTAACAACCCTTCCGAAAATCTGACACGCTCGAGTAAATTTTTTTTTTTGCATTTTTGGCTTCTTTATATGCCTACCCCCACCACGCAAACCGGCAGATTAGTATACAGTTGTTATCAGAGGCACTTGGGGCATACGTAGTATGAATATCTGACGCGCTCGAGAATGCCCAAGTAACTGTTTTTTTTAACATTTTTAAAAAACCGTACACGCCAAACCCACCGCTAAAATGGTTTTTACCATACGAGCTTTTCTTTTCGAAATTATTTTATCTTTCGATTTTGATAGGTCTCGACGGCGCCGTTGAATTAAGCCATTTAGTTACCTCGCATCCCTAACTATAATGTCAGCATCTCAAATATCTAAAACAACCATAAACGCAGTAAGTGGTACTTACTGCGTTCTTAAATTGTGCGGCAGATCTTCACACCACCATCGCGGCTAAAACGCTTGGTATCTGTATAAGTTGAAGGATATGACACATTTCTTTATGTTTTTACCCAACTAAAGTTTTGTTACCTGAGAACAGAAAACAAATCAGCAGTTTCTGATATTTGCCGTGTAGTTTCCGTCAGAGTAGAATAAAACCATTCTAAATCCTCCCGTGGATATCGTAGAAGGCAACTTAATAGGAAATACAAGCTAAACAAAGCTTATAAACATCAATGAGACCTCTCCAACTCGTCTGGCCAGCGTGGAGAATGTAGGCTATGTGTAGCGAAAGACCTGATGATGATGATGATAAATCTATGATAGTAGATTCGATTAACAAAAACCACTATAAAATACTTACTAGATACAACTGTTACTATAAGGTAGTAGGAAAATATGTTTTAGTAAATGAGAAAGTCGAGACAACCCTGTGGCGTGAGCTGCAAATTAGTTGCGAAGATTGAGTACAAGAGGTGTCGGATTACAGCGTCCGACTGTCGAGGGCCTTGGCCCAGCCTCACAACGTCATTTTGCTACTCTCATCTCTACACTATGTGTTCATTTATTTTACTTTACATTTTTACTTTCTATGAATAACAATTTGCGATCTTTATGGAGTGAATAAATAAACACTTAATACTTAAAACTAAGTAAGAACTTCCATGCTGGTCTGGGAGAAAAGAAAAAACTTAGAATGTACCAGCTGATTCTCTTCCCGCGCAGATCTAAGAGCGGATCGAGAGAATGGGCGATAATTCGAATCATGTTAATAGGCGATGCGGCTAGCAACTCATCACTATTTTGATTCCTTCATCCACCTTCTTGCCCACATCAAGCTAAAAGTGGCTTTTGAGTCTTGCAGTCCTAGGCTCTATCTGAGCTTAGATCCGCAAGTCCCAAAATGCTCTGTCTGCGCCATTAGGGATAAAGACGTGATAGTATGTATGTATGTATAAATAAACAAACAAAGATACCTAGGCATTCAATTTAAGTTATCGTTGAACAAATACACATAAATACTCACAATTCATACATACAAACGGTGGAATTCTTCAAGTAGACTCGGTAAACTTTGCTCGCACTCCTTCAGCTAAGAAGGTTTAATCAATTAATTATTAGTAGGAATTAAGTATTTTTATTATTCCTAGAACCGAACCAACTTTTACATAAATTGAATAAGTATCTGAGTTTCTATTGAATCTCCGAGAAAATCCTATTATCTCAATACAATAATGCCTCGCTGTCGGCAACACGGCCGGGTGCTCATCTCCGGCTTCTGATATCGTGTAAGTACGGTAAATTAGCAAAAAATAATGGCGGGGCGGCGGCCGGCGGTGTGCGGTCATTCCATCACATTGCATCCTCCACAGAATATAACGTGGAGCTGAGAAAACAGAATATTTTGTGTCTTATTATCATGTAATAACCCAACTAGCAAAATTGTCTTACAAAAAAGTATTTGTAAGAATTAAGTAATTATAAAAGGCCTATATCTGTCTTGAATAGTAAAAAACACCTTACAAAAGCATTAACAATAAGATATTTCGCACTGGAAACCATTCGGATTTGAAGTCCCTACTAAGAACAAATAATATTGGTCTTGAGTCACAGGTATAGGGAGGTAAGAAAAGAGAAAAAATAGCTTTAATATTTATATTATCAGAGAAACTCTATAACGTCTTTATCCCTAATGGGGTAGACAGAGTCATTAGACCCAAAGGCCCCGTTTAGCGTGACGGTGGGTGTGAAGGTGGAAATGGAATAAAAATAGATAAGGGTTGCTAGCCGTAACGCCTATTGGCACGATTCAGATTCTCGTCCATTCCCTCGATCAGCTTTTATGATTGTATCGGTGTATTCTACTTTTCTTTCAGACAAAGTACAATGGAAATGCATCAATCAATGAAAATGAAGTACAACGGAAATGCATCAAAATGAAAGTTAATCCGCAGCAAAAATTAAGCTCTACATATATGTCGCAGTTGAATTGTATAATTCGTTGTTATTCAAAAACTCTAGCTGTTTGGCAATACAGCTCGGTTTTGTAAAACAGCTGAATTGCCAAACAGCTGCTTTATTTTTTTCAATCTTTTGCACTCCGAAATCACAAACGATGCCCCCGATGTCTCTCGATAAAAACAGCTTAGTCCCGGAACGCGGCGATGAAAAATTTAATACAGTGATTTGAGACTGCAAAGAAAGAAAATGCTGTTATAGAATCATATCGGAGTTTCGTAGCTCCACGTTCGCATATCAAGTGTGTATCAATGGCAGATTGTATGAGGCTCGTGTTGATACAATGCGCCTCATGTGGCCGGCAAGGCTGCTGACCCAAGTCTCCTCGCCTCAGTACTCAGTGCGCGCCGACAACCGGTCAGGAACAGGAATCAGGAACACCAACGGTACTCGTAGGTGATACATGTGAATTGAGGTTGATTAAGTGGGCGAAGTTTTGGATTCCCTGCCAAACTGATCCAAACGATCTGTGGTTATTCTCAGAGTTGATAAATTACGGGCGAGGCTTTAGATGCCCTGCCAAACCCTTGGTAGAAAATCTGTGGTTGTTCTCAGAGTAACAGAATGGTGCGAACAGCTTGTAACGAAAATTTAAGTTGTTATACTAAGTTACATTCGTTCATAGGGAGCGCCTAAATTAGGGTTACGAAAGGATGACGGCCAAAACATATATGTCGGACTTAAAAATTGTACAGCTGTCGACAGCAGGAGGTACGCATCAATTCCGGAGAGTGCTCCGCTTTGATGTGGATGTAACACCAGCATTGTGTATTTGTACGATTACGGTTAAGAGCACTGCGCCTTGTAAATAGTATTTCTTTGCTATGGTTTCCTAAATCCTGAAAAAGTATAAATATAGATAAGTAAGTACTTACATTACTTTTAAATTTGTGAATTGGAATGCTTTTGTGGAAATAAATATTTACTTTCATTTTATTTGATTCTTTTACATAATTTAATATCTAGGTGCTTACATACGTATATTTTAATTTATACAATTCAATTCACATTACTTAGTTATCTTATTTCTATTTTTTATATATACGATAGTCTCTTTAGGTTTCAAAAACACGAAATACGCTGTAAAACACATGTAGCTCAATAACATACTAAATATAATCACATACACCACGTACTGGCGCCACCAAAAGTGAAGACTATTGTCTATGCCGACCCAAAGGCCCGTGAACACTACAGTCTCAATAGTAACCACTAGAATCCAGAAAGCATGCCACACACGGACATGCCGAAACCGAATTTTGAACTCCATGAGGCAGAAGAGATACACGAATGCGAGGAATAAATAGAAAGATCTCTTCACCGTGCTCGCTTGCGGTACTATCAAAAACAGTAACATCACTTGATAGTGAGAGAAAAGAACAATCGTCGAAGCCACGATAGATAAGTTGATGAAGGCGGCTATAGATAGTAGACGAGAAACGAAGAAGGAGTACCATGCTAGAAAATGCACTAGCGCCGCAGTCACGTCCGGTGGCTCTAGACCTCGCGTATACGATCGAGGGACACGAACTGGAATATCGGGCTCATCCTGGACAACTTCGTCACAGTATTTCCTTCTCGGAGGAGCTGACAGCCACATAGGTATCGACTCAGCGTTTTCCACCATTTTCTCTGCCCACACGGCTAAGGATCCAGGTCGCGGAGCTGGAATTTCTGGAGGGGGCGGAATGTAAACATCTTGTATAGTGTACTGCGTATCGCGCCTCCGAGGCGCCACCCGATCTACAATCGATATGGGCTTGACGTATTCCTCATCGCTACTCGCTTCTGGCGATGATCTCATATTCTGAATTGGAGGGAGATACCCGGAACTATTCGAATCAGTTGAAACGTCATCGTAATCATAGTAAAAAGTTGATTCGTTAATCGTCCTCGGCGACGGTGAAAACTGGATTAGGTCACTGGTCTCTCGCGATTTTCTGTAACTTGTTCTTTGTGATGATAAGGAATCTTTCTTATCGATTGTTTCATAAATGGGTTCCTCGTTTTGTTGTCTGTCTTCGTCGATACCGTCGATAGCGGCCTCAGTGTTCTCGTTGTTAGCATTATCGATTTCCTCTTTTGCTTTGCACCAAGGGTATTTGCGGCCATTCAACTTTTCTCGTTCAAATCTCCTGTACGTGGTCGCTGTACTTGCCATTCGCAGTGAGGATGCTATTATGCTGATTGACTGAATTGTGGCTGAAAAAATAAATAACCAGATCTTTAACTTATATGTATGATAGAGCAGAAAAATGCTAGACTAAAAAGATGCATGAATTTATTTTCTATAGGAATTTTATTCGTGTAACCATAACCGTGTCAGCCGCACTTGCTACACATTTTTCTACTAATTGAGAATTTTAAGGCTTTATCTACTACTAAAGGCATCGCGCGGCTTCGCCCGCATTTACCACTCGAGTGAAGTCGCGGGCGTGATGCAATATAGCCTATAGTCTTCCTCGTTATACGACCTATCTAATACCGAAAGAATTTTTCAAATCGGACCAGTGGTTCTTGAGATTAGCGCGTTCAAACAAACAAACAAACTCTTCAGCTTTATATAAGTATAAGTATGGATGAAGCGGAAAGAGTGTAAAACGTTTGCTAAACCTATTTTAGTTAAAATATGTTGTGTCCTTTTTACTACTTCCAATATTTGACATAACAAGAACAAGAGAAAACATATTTTAATTAAAACAGGTTTAGCAATTTTATTTATTTTCTATGGCCAAAACGCCACGTTAAGAATTGGTGATCACCCTAGAAGTTTGAATTGACGGACCTTTCCCAAACACAGGGTTGTGAAAGCGGGCCATCATGTCCAGGATATTGACGATAGCATGCGGGGCCGCGTGTATGAACGCCTGCAGGAACAGGTACAGCTCCACCGGGGACGGCTTCCGCGCGAACAGTATAGCCTCCTGCGTGCGCGGGGCATCATCAGCTCGGGATGCGTACACGGCTTCTATCCACCAAAATATTAGGTAGCAATATCTGAAATGTGCAAAAAAAGTATACAATCTTACTTATTTACTATATTATCACCAGTGATCGAATAATCGGGCGGTTATATACCAAAACTTCTTTTCTTAAAAGAATAGTATGGATATTCCTTCCTGAAGTAATCAGTAATCCCTTGTTTATTTTACTATAACTTCTAAATGCCTGAACCGATTTAAAAGTGTGTGTTAGAATCCTTAGGTCATCCCGATTGACATAGAATACCCTTGTTGTCCAAAACCACCGTAAAAAATCATTTTTACGAGAGTGTATGTAAGCATTATTCAAAGAAAATGTATTGTTTTACTAACGAGTTCTAACTTTATTTTGTATGTAGGTAACATTTTTATCTATCAGGAATTTCAAACGATTCCGGCATCCAGGATTCTAAAAGGCATGTCCGTATTATTCTTTCGTTTGCATAAAAATGAAGTTTAGGTATATTATAGCGCCCTATTATCCGATCACTGATTATTACATTATTTACCACGCTCTATTTAGAGCATTGATGGATGGCTTACACTTTCTTAATTATTCCAGCGTAGGTACATATTGCCTGTTTTGTAATGATCGATCAGGATTTAAATTTAACAAAACAGGCATTTTTATATCAATACTTGAACTAAAACTTGTGTAAGCTCATTAATAAATATTTATAATATAGGTAACTACTAGGTAAATACGACATTATTTCACATTATTACTTTATGTACTTACAAATAAAGGTTCGAGATTTTTTAGGTCCCGTATCAACTTGCACACAACATTGAACTCGCTTCGCATTTCATTTGTAAACTTTTACCAAAAATTACTAAAGTAGATATCTATATCTTCACAAACGAAACAAATTTAAAACAAAATCAAATCATTTTCTTGGAAAATGAGCTTCTTACCTGCCGATGGCAGCCACAGGGAAAAAGAGGCAGTTGAAAATTTGCAGCAACATCCATTTTACGTCCTTTTTCTGGAGAGTCACAGAAAAGGCGGAGAGCTCCGTCTGCAAGCCGGGCGGAGGAGACGCCAGTGTAAAAATCAAGCTGATCAATGCTGGCAATACCATTAAGATGATACAGAAGCAGCCAACCCTGCCAAAGAACGCAACCATGCAACATAAATACATATACATTTATCACGCCTTTATCTCTTAAGGGGTAGGCAGAGTCTAGGGCCGTAAGACCTGGCCACGTTTAGCGCGATGACGGGTGTAAAAATTGAAAAAGGTACCTAATCAAAATATTGTATACTGGGTGAGTGCTATACTAATGTAGGTATACTTACCTACATTACCTAAGTATATTATATGTGTGTCTGAGATTTTTCTTGGTCTTTTGATCTTGTTACCCAGGTAGGGATAATGTACACTACTTTTCAAATCTTTTATTTTATTTTATCATTACTCTAGCCAATTGTCAAGTCAGTCCATAGGTAGATACTCCATACAAGGCAGTAGTAGCACGCAGTTGTCAGGTTCAGATCAGACGTAACTAGGTTACCATTAAGGTTCGCTCGTTTACTTACACCCTATGACCATTCGCAAAGTGTTCATAAACTAGCGCCAAATCATAACAAATCAGAGTCATGTAGATGACCAGCCCGCCGCAAGATGGCAGCACTCGGTGCAGGAGCAGGGCCTGCCAGGCTGGTAGCTTCCATCCCAACACAGCTCCAGATACTTCGTTGTCCAGTTCACATGTTACCATCTTACAACCATAAACAAATCACTCATGTTTCTAACTACCACACTTAATATCTAAGTGGTTGTTAAAACTAATTCAGAGAGTCATAAATTCGTGTAAAAATTAACACTTTCACTGAAAATTACATTTTTACAGCATTTTCCACCTTTGTTATGATTTTTACGTGTTTTAGACCAAATGAATAAAGCAAATGAACGATTTGTATTCCACACCCATTGATAATGTTGATAAGATAAATGTTGAGTCATCAATGTAGATGGCATAGTTTCGTTGCAGATACGTAAAAACATAAGTAGGTATAGGCTTATTACTCTGTGGTATAGGTAATTGCTTTGTTTTCTCACACGGCTTCCACACAATAGCCTCGTTTTTCAGCAGCCATGCCATGGATCATGATGGTATATCCGCACTGCAGGAATAGTTGGCTTTTAAAGTATACATGGCTTATTTAACTAGTTGGCCGCGACATACATAAATCTAAAAACCGATCAAGTGCGAGTCGGAGTCGCGCACGAAGTGTCCCGTACCATTATTTATGAAAAATCACGTTTGTAGTATGGCAGCCCCCTTTAAATATTGATTTTATTTTAATTTTTGGTGAATAGACAACTGAATATTCTGTGAATATTTCAAGCGTCTACCTGTTGCCGTTATTATCGAGCAAAATACGGCAAAAAAATATCTCCTTTGTTGTATGCGGGAGCCTCCCTTATATATTTTATTCTGTTTTTAGGATTTGAGATACATCATCTGTAAAAATTACAACTGTCTAGCCATCACGGTTCATGAGATACAGTCTGGTGACAGACATACAAACAGACAGGCGTACGGGAACCGGAGTCTTAGTTATAGGGTCCCGTTTTTACCCTTTGGGTACGGAACCCTGAAGAAAGCCCATTTCGCTAAAGCAAATATTACATTGTACCCAGTGGCGGCGCAAGACCTCAACTTAATGTGGGCACGGTAAATTTCGCGAGGCCCTCAATTCAGTGTTGGGAATTAGTTTAACTAAAAAAAAGCAAATAGGAGGCTTGCCCAGCCCATTAATTAATGGTATTAAATCAAGAACAAACATACGTTCTTTCCTCTGTACTCTGAGGTTCGTTTATTCATGCCACTGACACATCAGTATATTTAAAATAATAAAAACCTTATGGCGTGTACTTCTGAATTTTCCCTATATTTTCGTGTGTGTGTGTGTGTTGTGTGTGTGTGTGAGGCGCGAGGCCCTTTGCCCTGCGAGGCCGTGGGCGGTGGCCCACACCGCCCACGCCTTACGCCGCCTCTGATCCTATCCTATCCTACTTCCTACTAATTCTATCCTATCCTATCCTACTAATAATCCTACTAATATTATAAATGCAAAAGTGAGTTTGTATATTTGTTTGTTACCTCTTCACGCTTAAACTACTGAACCGATTTGGATGAAATTTGGTATGGATATAAGTAGTTTGAGACTCGGGGTAGGACATAGGGTACTCTTTATACCGAAATTCCCACGGGGAGCGAAGCCCGCGGGTACAGCTAGTTTATCTGCAAAGTAATTTTTGAGTTTTTTCATTACAAACATACTTACCCTTTATTATTAGTGTGGATGTGGATGGGGAAGTGTGATTGAGCTTAAAGGGCCTGCCAGACGGTTGCCAACAAGCCTTCCGAAGTGTTGACCTTGGTCGGTGCCTCGTCGGCGCCGACCGTCGGAGTGTTCCGGCTACACGGTCGGGTCGGTCGGCCGACCGCGCTTTGGCGTCAGTGTGTTTAGAACTCGCAGACTGACAATATCTCGTAAAATGACTACCAACCTATCGAAATTTCAACGAGTTGGCGTGGTTTAAGTCCTATTGAGCTCAATAGAAGAAAAAAAAGAAAAAAGGAAACGTCGGATATGGATATGCGAAAGTTTCATCCCTTAGGAAAACAGAACTTTTAATATATTTTTTTAAGTTTATTAATTTAAGAAAATATTAAGAATTTCTTCAAGCCAAACCACCGCACCGATTTCAATAAAATATTTAATTTTATTAATTCAATTACATAATCTATCATTTAAAAAAATATTGTAAAATCAAACCCCAAAATTAGATATTTTTTTTGAAAAAAATGGAAAAAGTCTTTTTCCTTAATTTTACTAAAAAAAATATCCATGGGATAATAATGGGTTAATTAATATTTTGGGCATATTAAATACAGTATTTTATAAAGAAAACTGCATGTCAATATCCTTCATTTTAGAGAGATATAAAATAAAAGCATCCGCGTTGGGATTGGGACGCCGTCATCATTAATGCATGCACATCCGCACGCGTCGACTTCTTCTCGCGAATGGCCTAGCGCGGTCGACAACAGGCGGCTACACGGTTGCCAACCGGCAGTCCCGACAGCGGTCGGGAGCGCACGCCCGACGACCAAGGGCGTTGGAATGTCAAACGAAATTTTGTCGCCAACAGCCGTCTACACGGTCGGACCCGACCAAGGTCACCTGGTCGGAGGTGCTTGTTGGCAACCGTCTGGCAGGCCCTTAACTTTAAGGTTACATAAGCTATTACAGTCTGTTGATAAGTTTAGAAACTCTGACACTAGTGTTAGTCACTAACACACACGATAAGAAGAAGAAGAAGAAGATTGCAGACTAACTTTGTTACTAGGTTTAAACTATTATCCGACCAAATCAAGTTGACAAACAAAGTTAGTCTGCGTCTTATAATTATATTTTGTGTCGTTCTGTTCATAAGGACGAAACAAAAAAGATGTAGCAAACATATTATTCGGTAATTTTGCCTTGTTGTGAATAAGTTGAGCTATGCTAAGGCTGTATAAGTTAGTGCACTTTGCATTATGAAAAAAGGCAACAATGTCAACATTGTCAAAAGGGAAAATAAAAATGACAACCACACAAATCGGATTGTATTTTATTTTGGATTGGAGGTTATTTTGAGGACGATCGGGAGTATTTTTCAGGAAAAAATATTTAATTCTTAAATTATACTGAGTATTAATGAAACAAATTATGTAAGAAGATAATTCTTACGCTGCCACATCTAATATGTTTCGAAACATACTAATACGAGCTTTAAACAATCCACGAAGTTTACATCCTCGAAATGTTGTCAGTATAAATATAAACAGGCGAATATGCTGCGGAGTTTGCATGAGAAATCCAAGACAAATACCTAAGTCAAACAGCTTAACGTCTCCGGCCATATCTAGCAAGTACCAAGTGATAACAGAGGAAAACTCACCTGTTATTGAGAACACAGCCGATGAGGTCCACCTTGAAGACAAATATCCCTTGCTTAGCGATGAATTTGATGGAATCAATCTAGAAAGTACGTATAAGTAAAGAAATTATTTTTAATTGCTTTACATAATAATAACAGTATGTTTATATATTATAATAGTATGTATATATATAATAGTTTACTGCACAACACAACATGAGCATGACAACTGATTTTAAGTCTCGCAGTGAAAGGGTTATATTTATATCTAAATAAAGGGTTATACTTATTTATAAAATTCTAATAAAATTTCTATGGGACCACAAGTTTACCCATACAAACAAAAAAAGAATTTTCCGAATCAGTCAAGGCATCTTCGAATAATCGGTAAACATAAATAAAAAAATCACTACAAATTGATAACTCCTCCTTTATCGAAGTTGGTTAAAACTTGTGAACTATCGATTTTGTTTTATTGCAGGAGGTAAAACTGGTGTCTTTGAGATTGAGGACCTAGTAGAGCTGCTTCACCGAGAAAACTCTAAAGATGTCTTCGTAGCTACTGTTCCAAAGGAAATTCATTATGTAGACTACATCTGTGTTGTTAGCGGACGCAGCAAGAGACATATTCAGGCTTTAGCTGAATTTGTCAAGAAAGTTTATAAGAAAAAATGTTATAAATCTGATTCAATACCAAGAATAGAAGGAAAGGATTCAGATGAATGGATGGCTCTAGATTTAGGTCAGCATTGATCATATTTCCTTTTTGCACCAAAAACAAGGTTTCTTTTGAGATTGGCTGTAGAATTAAATTCAAAATAGAAGGCAGATAGACAAATATGTCTTCCTTATGAGGAAAATTAAGGAATTTTAGCAATATGGTGTTTAGGTAATAGTGACAATCAGAAATCGCATTCACACACTTGAAAAATGCCATTGCAAATGTACAGCTTTTCTTTAATTCCAATACATAAGAAATTGATATATTAACCAACTCATAAAAAGGTTGGTTATCAATTAGTTGTGATCTTTTTTAGGGTTCCGTAGTAAACAAGGAACCCTTATAGTTTCGCCATGTCTGTCTGTCTGTCTGTCTGTCTGTCCGTCCGCGGTCCTACTAAGAAACTATAAGTACTAGAAAGCTATAATTTCGCATGGATATGTATATCAATCATGGCGAAAAAGTCGTGAAATAAAATATGGAAAAAATATTTTTTTTAGGGTAGCTGCCATACACGTAAAGAGGAAGTCAATATTTTTTTTCTCTACAAACATATTGTGTGGGGTATCGTTGAATAGGTTTTTCAAAAATATTGTGAGCTTGGGAACACCATTTCGATTCGATTTAGGGATCCGTGTCTAAATTTTTAGGCTTCAAGTAAATTTTTTTGGTAAAGTCACGTGTTCCCCCCATCTTTCTGCTAAAAGGTTATATATGGACACGTGAAAAAAATCACAGCTAAAGTATATACTTCTTACTTACTTCCGTCGAGGACAAATTTTTCCGCAATTAGGCCCGAAATTGCCGGTCCCGTTTTGCGTGGGGAGCTGTCACCGGCCTCAGTTCTCGAACCAGCCCAGCTCCTGCAGGAAGCCTAGAACGCCTGTGGGCGCCCTGCACGCTTCCGCCATGGTTCTCGGGTGTTCTAGAAACCTTCTTCTTATGTGTGCGACGCCATCGCACTCCAGGAGGAGATGGCTCGCAGTTTCTTCAGCCTCCATGCATGCTCTGCACAGAGGACTGTTAGTTAAACCTAGGGTGAAGAGGTGTTTATTTAGTGCACAATGACCAGTAATGATGTCAATCATACGGCGTAGGTTCCTCCTTGGCAGTGCTAACAGACGTTGGGATAAGCGTCTGTCCCATTGGGGCTGCGCCTCCCTAGCCTGTCGGCACGTCTGGAGGGATTGCCATGATTGAGCCTGTTCTTCGCCAATTCGACCTTTGATCCAGGAGCGAACCTGCGTGAAGGGAATCGGGGCCATCGGAAGGGGACCCTCCGGTGACATCGACTCGATAAAGTATATATAATGCAGTTTAAAGGAAAACTATCAGAGCTAAGTAGGGTTAACAAATTAAAAAGTTATAGGTGATCAACTTATAAAATGTTCTGGAAAAGGAAAATTTCATACAAATTCAATACTTAGCCATTTTAGACTGCAAGTTGGCATTTACAACTACGGAACCCTATACTGCGCGTGGTCTGACACGCACTTGGCGAATTAACTATGTATGTTCATGTTCACCAATTATTCAAAGACGCCTGGACCGATTTAGAAAATTCTTTTTTATTGGAAGGGTATACTTGTGGAGGTTCCATAGAAATTTTATCAAAATCATTTGTCTTCTGAAGTAGGTAGGAATTATTTTGCTGCATCAGTCCTACCTACTTCAGTTTAGCCAGTTTACAATGTAATATAATTATGCAATACTGTGATCTCATATATTTTTCTTATATCTTTTCAGGTAACATTGCACTTCACATATTTTCAGAAAAAGCTAGGAAAGTATATGACTTGGAAACATTGTGGTCTGTTGGCCCAGAATTTGATGAACAGATGAACAAGAAGAGTGACGTGGTAGATGTATTTGAAAACTATAGCTTGTATCTGAAAGATTTGAAGCCATTATCATGATATGTAAATATACATGTTTATAATAAATAAAGCTAGTAGGTATACAATAATTCCATCGTTTATTTCCCTTAAGAATTAAAAATTCATTAAAAGTCTCATATAAAATGTTTATTTGTTTCTGCTTAATTACATTCAAGATACATAAAGTACGGATTGAATAGACAATTGAATTCTAAATAATATTTAAATTAATTCACATTGTTCAAAATTAAAATAATGGATCAATTAATAATACAAATATTCAATATAATATACCTACTTTACTGAGCTATGTTGTCTGTCAAATATAATTTGGCATTATTTATAACTAGCTCAGAATTCTAAATGCATTATTTAATGTAAAATTATACAAATGAGCTGCTGATTACATTTAACATTCATACCACAATCACAAGATTCTTATATCAGTCAAAATTGCAGTTTCACATTCTACGCCTAGATTTACACTAAGTAGTTACAAACGTCTTGGAAGCAACCTATATTAGTGCTTCTAATGTGTTAAACTAAGTAAATACATAAAATAAACTGGAAGCAATAAAAAAGGTATAATTTTATGTAGATTATTAAGTAGCGACTCAGTTGGGAATGAACACCCATCACAAAAGCAATTATTGGACCACATAAAAGTCTTTCATTTTTAGTGACTACAATTAGTATCAAAACCATGACTATTTAAAGTAATTATAGAAAAGTCAGTTGTTGCCAATTTTTAGTATTTATGTTATACAAGTACATGAAATATACAATGTTATGCTTATTGCTAGCTATAGCTAAATACTAAAAATTGACATAAGACTCTTGGGATTCAACGGAGATTTCAAGGCAAAACTGGCAGTTATTTGTCCTTTCTCTTTACTAAAGCATTTTACAGAATTTAAATCTTAAATCTGGTGCAAATTTTAAATACATTCTTATACAAAATACACAAATAATAAAGTAATTTGTGATTTCAATTTGGATCAAAGGTTTGGCTCACGACTAATAAATTATGACAATATGGCCACACTCCTCCTCACACCTGCACCTGAGTTGACATTATCCAAGCTTGACCATTTCTTGATGCCATTTTTGACTACTTCTGCAGTTATTTTATCTTCCATCACCCTTGACATAGCTTCTAGCTTTTGTGCCCTTTCCTTGCTCAGCGGCTCACTAGGGAATGCAAGGTCATTGGCTTCAGCCAGAGTACGGAGATCAAAATAATACTTGGCATACACACTGGATGGGACATTTATGTTAAACTGCAACATTTCAAGAAACTGTCTCTCTAATTCATTCATATCCTCTACTGTGATGTCCTTCAGGATTTGGCAGTAGTCTACATTCCAGACAGCTTGGTCATCCCACACTTTACTAGCAAGTAAGATAGCTCCCAAAACTATTCGCTTCCAGTTGGAAGGAGCTATATCTAGCTCTGCACAAATTAATAATCTCTCTAGGTATACCAATGTTATGATAGCACACTCTGCAGTCAACTGTGCAGCATTAAACAAGGTTCGCACGAATTTATAAATCTGCTTATGCTCAGGATTATACTTATCATAGTCGTCACTAACTCCGTCTTTGCTCAAGGGGTGTAACCTTTCATCAAATATGTCTAGCCTTCTTTCTGATGTTCTATTTTTTATGTGATAGTAGATTGCCAGAGCCACACACTTCACAGTGTTTTTCAGATTCGGTTGTGACACAGTGCTATCATCTAAATAGATTGTAGAACAGGAACTGCTTTTCTTTAGCTTATTATCAGCTATTTGATGTTGACTACGTTTTCTTGTGATACCATTTTCAATGGATGCTTTGGATCTTTCCATGAATATAGTTCCAGCAATGGGATCTTGAGACGGATCAATGTCTCCATCGTCAGGTTCTCTTTCACTGATGTGTTGAATGTTATTGGAACTCACTTCTCCTTCAGGAAGGTAGTCCTCTAGTTTGACGATGTCTTTCCTGATGGGCGATGGGCTTTGGTAACAACAGCAGCTGTTTTGGTTACCCATTGTTATACGATAGTAAATAATGTCAGATATAAGTTATAGACATTCTACAAAATAATGCCACACATCTAAACACACTTATTAAAGATGCCGATCGACGGGAATGACGAATACTCACAGCAACTGAAACAAAAAGAAAAGTATGAATATTCTATGAAATTTGCATTGAATATAATGTAGGACGTGGTAGACTTCAAATCGTGATACTGTACCTCAACATTTTACATTATTCAGAGTAAAATTACACTCATTTCAATAAAATGTAGAACAAATCCGAGCGGAATTCATTTCATTCATATTGCAATTTTGACAACTAAACGTCATTTTGTACCATAGATAGACCATAAACCTACCACACCACAGATACTATCTCATGACTTTCTGCGTCGTCCTTCATCTTCTGTGATTTCTGCAGAGATATGGGATTTCTGTGAATCTATCGATTTGGATTTGAAGTAAAATGTGTGCTTAGCTGTGCTCTATGGTTGTACATTACAAAAAGAAAAATATTTCACAATTCTCTTTGGAAAGAAAGATGGCTGCTTTAATTTATTGAGCACGCTTGGTGGTTATTTCTGCATTTTCTCAATATATTGTTGAATAATTTGTAACAAAAAGTAATTGAAATAAGGTAATAATCTTCGGTTTTGCCATTATAGATAGTCATTTCCTAGGTAAGAAGCGTAAAAATACTATTAACTTTGTGATTCTTGATTTACAGACAAGGATGCGTCGTAAAAGTGAGCGCACCGCTAGTAAAAAATCTAAACCATCTCCTGAAAAGAAGATTGAAAAAGTCAAGCGCACGAGGTCACGGCGAAGTAGAAAGCATTCCACATCTTCGGATAATGAGTCTGCTGACGAAACTGTTCCGGAAGTGATAGAAGTTGTACCTGAAGAGGGAGATAAGAAACCGCCACTAACACCGAAAAAGGCCGAAAGTCCGGAGGAAGCGCAGGATCAGGTATGGCAAGTGAAAACTGCTGAGAGCTCTGGTGATATGGGAGAAATACAGAAGCTCAAAATATGTCTGACGCGGCCGCCATCAACGCCGGAACGCGTCGATAGATCTCCGCGCAGCAAGCGGAAACATTCCCGCGCTACTAGTTCAAGTGACACGCCGAGTGTGGAGGGCGTGGAAGACCGGAAAAAGAAGCATCGCAAACGTAGCACACGCGAGTCCAAAGATGAAGATGACAAGAAACACGAGAGCCAGGAAGAAGCAGAAGTTGAAACGGAAAAAACTGAACAAAATGACAATGCTATCACTCAAAGCAGTGAAGAAGTAGCCAAGACTGTTTCTGATGAAGTGACTACTACAAATGATGATTCTAAATCATTTGAAGAGAAGCAGGACAATTCGGATATACAAGATTCACAAGATAAATTAAAAGCAGACCTGGATCAAAGTAAGTCATCCGATGCTGATACAACTGTTGTTTCTCCAAGGGACGATTCAGTTGGTGTTTCACAGAGCAGTGAAGCAACAGCTGAGCCTACCAAAGAGGAAACAGCAGTTGTTTCACCAAAGGTTGGGACTAGCCAGTCTGATGCTAATTCATCATCTAAAGCAGAAAGTCCTGACAAGGAGAGCCCAAAAAGGCAAAGGAGCGAGTCTATAGATAAATCAGAAGTACTGGAAATCCATGAGGAAGACACCAAGATTGAATCTGACAATGACACCAGCAAGAAGGAATCTGAAGAGAAGTCATCTGAAAATGAGGTAAGTAAACTAGAAGAGAAACTAAATGTCTCGAAAGAAACAGGGACTACTAATGAAACTGATTTTGTAGAGAGTTCACGTAAATCTGAAGAAATAGTAAAGGAACACACATCTGACCCAGATAAACATAATAGTAGTATAGAAAAACAAAAAGAGCTTCACCGTTCGGAATCTACACAATCTAACCAAGAGGAAACAACCCAAAATGGATCATCTGCACCTATAGTTATCAGTCGGAAACGAAGATGGGGATCTCGCCCTGCTAAAATCACAACCCAAAAATCCATTACCATTTCTACTGATGTTCTAAAAGAAATCATTCCTGATGTGAAACCTGTGGAGTTTGAGGAAGTCATTGAAGAGAAAAAACATAAGCGAGTAGAAGTTGACAAAATTGAAAGGCCTATCTTGCCTAAAATTGTCATAGATAATACAGAAAATGTTGAACAAAACAAGAGAGAAAGGAATCATGAAGATGATGAGAAGGAAACTGGAAAGTCAAGAGAGTCACATTTAGCTGCCAACAGGAAGATATCAATAGTGAAGGACAGTGATAGCATAATAGCGAGGCCACCTAGTCCACCCAGACATAAGCAGTCCTGTATTCTGTTTATAACCAACTTGGTTAGACCCTTCACATTGCCGCAGCTGAAGAATCTCTTGCAAAGAACAGGCCGGATTGAAGAAAATGGATTTTGGATAGACAGAATCAAGTCAAAATGCTTTGTCAAATATGAAACTGAGGAGTAAGTGTCCATTTTGCTATATAGTAAAACATCTTTGTTCTTTCATTTCTATCTGCAAAATGTCTTGAGATTTCAATTTTTTAAAATAAATGTATTAAATGTTCAACTTTATTCCAGCCAAGCAGTCGAGACAAGACATGCACTCCATGGTGTGACATGGCCTGTGTCAAATCCTAAGACATTACAAGTGGATTTCTCGACCCAAGAGGCGTTTGACAAGGCCAAGCTGAATGAAGACACTGATAATGCTCAGGCATCAACCATACCGGGGACTGTGGAGGACTGGCTGCGGGAGCAGGATATGAAGCGTGAGCGAGGAGAATTGGTAACTATTAAATATTTAAATAAAAATAAAAATTTCATAACGATTTTTAGCTATTAAGTTGAAAAATTATTAATAGGTACTTAAAAGAAAATAATTAAAAAAATACATCTGATTGCGTATGCCAAGCAATCCTTTGTATTTATTTTTAGTTCATAGTGCGAAATGTAATACACTGGTGCTAAACATAGCAACATTTTTTCCTCTAACTTGTATGTTTTTAGGAGAAACCATGGGAGCGGAAGGCAGTAATGCGGGAGTGGGATCTTGGCAAGGGAGACAAGGAAAAGGAGAAAGATAAAATCAGGCGCGATGACGAAAGACGTCCATTGGACAAGAGACGACACAGAACTCCTGAAAGGAGCCCAGAGCCAGGTAATATGCTAGTTTAAGGGCGCCCAACCCGCCTTACTTTTCATACAAACGCTCGTACGTGATTATGGCGTTGTAACAGAACTTTCTTAGAAACTTTTGAACTAACATGAATCTTGTGCGCTATTTCTAAATCTTGTGCGCTATTTCTAAGTTTCCATCGAAATTAAAAATTAAAATTTGGAAAAACAAATTCAGTATAAGTCTCCAAAAATCTGCTTTTTTGTAAAAATTTTACCTGAACTTCGGCCGATCATATAGTACTCATGAATTGTAAAAGTAAAGAAAATATTTGCATATAAACCTTGCAAAAGATTCTAAATAAAAAAACATTTATTTCACACACTCATAAGGCTTACTGAAAAACACATATCACCTGGAACAAGTTTTATGAAATTTCCGCACCCTATGAAAAGTTAATATTCGTTCAATGAATAGTTAATAATAATACTAATTTCGTACAATAGAATGCAAACTGAGCGCTCAGGTGATATGTCTCTCTTTTCACTTTCCTTTTATTCTACCATTGCGCAGGATGAAACAACAAGCATTTCCAAGCATGCTCGCGTTGCCGATAGACGGACTGGGAAGGGCCCTCTTAAAATATTAATTTATTTTTTGTCTTTTGCAAACATCCACGCTGATCTGTTGGAAGGAAAAAAAAAAATTAATGTACCCACTGCTTCTCTTTCCGCGCCGATCGTAAAAGCTGATGGAGGGAATGGATGATATTTGAAATTTCACTATGTATCACCCATCGCTATTTATTTGGATTCCTTTTTCCATCTTAATGCCCACCATCATGTTAAACGTGGCCTTTAGGTCTTACTGCTCTGGGCTCTGTCTGACCTTGCAGGGATAAATTTTCTCAACATGTGTGTATGTACCACCATAATTTCTATATAAATCCATTTATCTGGTGGTTAATTTAGGATTTGTGACTTGGGCAGCATTCTTTTGGTTGATATTCAACCCTGTCAAACCTTTTTAATGCTTTAATTATATCCCGTAATGGTAAACAAGGGTGGCATTCTGCAGATAGCCATCATTTCAGTTGCAAGTTTAACAGAGACTGGGATGCCGTGACGGTCGACCAACTGCGTGCTCATAATAGGTCAGTCAGGGCCAACACACCAATTGCCCTTGACATTTTTAATCAGACTATTTAACATCAAGTTATATTGTCAGTATTATTCATAGTCAATGTATTTACCATAGCTATATGCTTAGTATTTACGAAAATAATAGGAAATGTTTGCTAACTTTAGATGCTTAAGAGTCCCCTTACCCTAGACTTCTCCAAACAAATGTAGTCTACGTTTAATTTTGAAACCACATGTCAGATTCCAGTTAAGATAGTAATTGTAAAGATATTTCAATTATCTAGGGTAATAACTGGTTTCCTACAGTTAATTATAAACTGGAAAGAAAATATAACGATTTAGAAGTTTCCCATACTGATGGTCAAAAATGATGTAAAACACTATATTCTATTTCAAGGTCATGTTTTTACTGTAGGAAACCAGTTATTACCCTAGATAATTGCAATATCTTTGAAATTACAAAATTTTGCCGAAACCAGACATGTCGTTTTGAAATAAAACGTAGACTACGTTTGTATGGAAAGTTGTATTTTGGTCTAGGGTAAGGGGACTCTTAAGTAATGTGTGCAAAAAAAAGATTGAAATGATAAAAAAAATTGCACCAGTCATCTGTTTTCCAAAATTCGGTTGACAACACTCA
This sequence comes from Acrobasis consociella, assembly GCA_963555685.1. NCBI lineage: Eukaryota > Metazoa > Arthropoda > Insecta > Lepidoptera > Pyralidae > Acrobasis > Acrobasis consociella. The sequence goes on from OY743106.1 coordinate 7,992,566, forward strand.
CTGGCGCATAGTTATGCAGACATCAATAGTTCATCATATTTAAAACTGAGATTTTATTTTATTTTGTCCAATTTTTTTTGCAAATCGTACTAAAGTGAAGTTAGTTGCACACATGTTTGACAGCATAATGTCACAAAATGGCGGCAATTCGACGATATTGTAATCGCATTGTATTTAAGAGGCGCGTCCTTAGTAAAAGCGCGAATGGGCTCCTACAGTTTTAAAAATATATATAGTATTCGTTTGATTTAAAAACACTACAAAAAAATCTCAATTGCCTAAATGATCAGTCTACAACTTTACCAGACGATATTTCTAAAAATATTCTTAATTTTTGAGAAAAAAAATCGTCAACTTTGATCAAAAACATCGAAATCGACCTTTTCTATTTTAAATATCTGTGCTATTTCGTTGTCATATTTAACAACATTTTAGGTGGAATTGTGAGACGAAAGTATAAACAACACATTCACCGTTAAAGATTTTTACTAATTCAAACAAAAAAATGATAAATCTAAGCCTAAACATCAATAATTTTTTTGGCAGAAATCATCCCCGGGCCCCATACATTTTAGTATGAAGCGGTAATTCGTTATAAATTAGTGTCACTGTCACTGAAAAATTCAGTGCCCGCCTAGTTTTCAAGGAGACCGCACGTCCGTTCGTACTCCGCGTCTAACGTCATTGCGTTTGTTTTGTTTAGCATAAGGGTGGGTCGCCAGTGTCGGTGACGACATTTCAGCGAAATCATTGGAGCCATTTCCGAGATTACAGAAATAAATTTATATATAAATATACAAGAATTGCTCGTTTAAGGTACAAGATAAATATGGAAGAAAAATTAAAAATGTTTTATCTAGTTTGCTTATGCTCCCGGAAATAATCGATTCCAGATTAGATAGAAAAATGACAGTGATGGGAGCCTATTTATTTGATAGAGGCGATTAAAAAAAGAGAAACAGAACGCGAAAAGAAGAAACGGAAAAACGAAAATGCTTGCGAACCCACTAGTGCCAGGATAAAGACCAAGCGCTAGTTGAACTCGAGAAGGTTCCGTAGTATTGATAGAATTCTTATGCATATTTCCTGTATGATTCAAATCAATTAACTATGTTTTATATGGTCAAGAGTAAACCCATAGTAAAATAATTTGCCAAGTGCGTGTCGGGCCACGCGCCGTTAAGGGTTCCGTAGTTACAAATGCCAACTTTGAGTTCATGCCACTAAAAACGTCTAAACTAAAAATTAATTTTCTATTGAATTTGTATGATATTTTCCATTTCCCAGTACATTTTATAAGTTGATCGCCTATAACTTTTTCATTTGTAAATCCTTCTTAGCCAGGCCTCCGTCACTCGATCAAAGTCGCCCTATATTTACCTACCGGCTAGAAGTGTGTTCGAACGCAAAAGTGGCAGAGGGACGCCGCACGCGTGAAACCTTACTGCGTATTGTTTCTTTACAATATACATTACTGTGCGGTATTTGAATGTCAAAATCAAAGAATCAATAAAAAATTGACGTTTTTCACATTGCCAAAAAACGACTAAAGATGTTTCTGTTTTGGTATAATTTTCACTAGAATTCACTGTTTTGTTATAAAAAGTAGTCGTATAGAATAGGGTTTGGTACTGTCCGTCTAATCAGATTATTTTGTAGGTAACAAGTTGGACTGTCCTACTGAACGTCGAAAGTCAAAACATCGATGTACTGTAGAAAGTATATGTTATTGTTTTTCGTATGTGTAAGTGGCCAACACTAGTTTCAGATTTTTTAAGCTGCTTAAATGCATCTGACATAGCTTAACGACTGCCATACAATATGATATCAGAGACCAATGGCTTATACGTGCCTTAGGAAGCACAGAGGAGCTCAATTTTTATGCCATTGTGGTCACCCATCCAAGTGCGGACCACACCCTGTGCCGCTTTATATGCGAAAGCGCTAGTGCGGACTCCTGCTGGGCCACCGAGCTCCTCAAGTAAAGTATATAAAAACTATTTACCTGAAAGTATGCTATAACGAATTTTTCAATATCGTATGTTTCTCATTGCGATGTTCTTTACTTCGTTCGACAGATTATTAAATCGAATTACTCAATAGTTCAATACCGTATATTCCTCATTGCGATATTTGCGATGTACGGTACATCCACAGTTTATGAAGTTTCTATGATAATCACACGTTCTTATTACATCACAACTTTTCAAGTCAAATCGTCTATAGATACTTTTTATTAAAATTTCATTTAATAAATATGTGTCACGTTTTTGTCACTTGTTAAACATTTTTGTATTTATAACATTGGGTCAACCCGTGGGTGACGTCGGCCGCTGTGCACTTAAAACGCTCCGTTGAGTCAGAGCAATTGAGCTCATATTTCCTCGCGTCGCTTAACAGCTAGAAAATTTAGTTAAATAAAGCGTAGGTATTTGTCGTTTTTGGGGAAGCGATGTATCTATGACGTAGTAACTTATTAGTAATCTGTGACTTAGCTTTGATAGTTTTCCTTTAAATTTCGTTATATACACGGTGATTTTTCATTGGTTTTGAAGCCGAAGGCCACTTCATAGGCATCGTTTGTAAGACCTTATTAGCTAGTCAAAATAAAAATTCAAAAACAAAAAATGTTGTCTAAAACTCGAAAGTAAAATTGTGAGATCAATTAGTAGTACCGCCGCCATACATCGATCCCCGGCCGGCCGGGGTCATCGACATTACGCAGCTGTTTGGCCGGCGTATAACTACGTGGTCTCGATCGGAAATCATTTACGCTACTTTTTTATCTTATGACATACAGAAATTTGGATTACGTAGGTATATGGATAGAGGAATTAATTTACTATACGACATTTTTTTTCCAAAACCAATGAAAATTCAGCGTGTATACTATAGCTTTGATTTTTTTACGTGTCCATTTATAATCGTTTAGCAGATAGAGGCGGGGACACTTGATTCTAACAAAAATTTTACTTTAAAACCAAATATTTCAAAAATAGATCCCTAAATTGAAAAACGGTGTTGACAAGCTCATAATATTTTTTAAAGAACTATTTAACGATACCCCACAACATTGGTTAATCGAGGAAAAAAATTACTTTTCAGTTTACTTGTATGGGAGCTACCCTAAAAAAAAATTATTTTACCACTTTTTCCGCACAATTAATATACATACCCATGCCAAATCACAGCTTTCTGGTACTTATAGTCACTGAGTAAAACCGCAGACGGACGGACAGACAGACATGGCGAAACTACACATTGAATTTCCATTGGTTTTGGAAAAAGAAAATGTCGTGTAGTAAATGAATTCCTCTATCGATATACGTAATTCAAATTTGTGTATGACATAAGATAAAAAAGTTGCGAAAATGATTTTCGATCGAAACCACGTAGTTAAGTCCGTCCAAAACAGCCACGTGAGTTCGATGAATTTCGTCGGCCGGTCGGCGGTGGTACTACTAATTGATCTCACTATTTTACTTTCGAGATTTAGTCAATTTTTTTTGTTACTGTTTTTTTATTTTGACTAGCTAATTAGGTCTTACTATCCTTATGGTCCCTTCTCTTATCGGCTCCAAAACCAATAAAAAATCACCGTGTATAAGGGTTCCTGTGTACCCTAAAAAACCCTGTGACCCTAAAAAAGAGCGGTTTATGGTATATATATAAACTTTATTTCCCAAAAGACAATAAATTAAAAAAAAAAAAAAATATATATATGTAGTTAACAACCTAAAAAAGCGTTCACTGTGACCCCACCCTTTGTCGCCGGCTACTCGCTGCGCTGTAAATACATTGCGTATTGTCTATGAAAATTCTAAATATGCTTCGAGGCGAACGCGTGATGAATATGAAACTTCCTTGGTGCTTATACTATACTGCGCAATGTGTCTGTGTGAGTAGAAAATATGAATGTGGGTGTTCGATCATAAGTTCACACGCTCAAGGACCGCAGTCTTAATATTTATTTATATCGATTTTTTAAATTAGTTCTATTATTTTCAGCACGTAAATTCAAGAAGAAAGAGGATGAAGCACCTGCGAAATTATTAGATGACTTGTTTAGAAAGACAAAGACCACTCCTTGCATATATTGGCTGCCTCTGTCTGCTGAAACGGTAAATAAATATGTATACATTTGCAATAGCGCTTTCGTTCTTGCTTTTGTTTCTTTTTTTTATGTCAGCTGTCTTTCTTTAACAAACATTTAGTGTAAACATATGAGGGACCAGACCATCTTGTGTATCAAGTGTGTCCATTAACATGTGTTAAATAATAACACGGGTTCAGTGGTTCGCCTTGGGGTAAAGCATAATACTTTTTGTTTTACTTTCACTACGCCCACTTGGACAACTTTTTAATAGTAAAAATGTTCCCCATAGTATGTGTAATTTTAAAAGTTTTTTCACTTTAAACACTTAACAATGTGTAACGAAAAAGAGATTAATCCGAAAGGAGAGTAAACATACTAATCAATGTGTACAACTTCTTTACTTAAAATCGCAATAAAAGCAACTCCATGCATTTTGGCCCAGTAAGTATTTAATTTTGTATGGAGCTGCAGGTTTTTTTACTATTTGAGGGAAGGTCTCATAGTAAAAGCTGTTCACATTGGTTAGTATGTTTACTACTCCCTTTCGGTTTGCTAACCCTTTTCTGTTGTGTGTTACACGTTGTACTTATTATGTATGTTAATAAAATATAACAAAAAATTGAACACACCTTGCGACTCTAGCAACATTCCATATTGGAGTGCACAGGTCTAGGTCGGTGTTCTGTCCACGAGACTGTGGACGTGGCCGCAATCTGTGGACGGAAATCCACCTGACAAGAATCCTAATCGCTCCACTTGTTGTAATATGCCTATTTTAATAAATTCCATGAGGAATTTTGTTTGCAGCTGTTTGCAAAAGTCAAATATGATTTATTTATCTTTGGATATTTGTATAACTTAATAATAGTAAACTTTTCATTTCTTTCGATTTCATAATAGGTAAATGCTGACGTCAGATTATTTACTTACAGCTAAGTTTACTACCACTTGCAAGTACAGAAGAAGCGGTAACAAACTGTACTGTAGCATTTTCACCAAAAACTGAGAATAAATTGTTATGTCATAAAAATTGCGATTGTTTTCCTTTTCAGATTGCTATAAAAGAGGAACAGCGTCGCCAGCACATGGCCGAGCACGAGCGCCGGCTGCAGGAGCTGCGGCGCACGCACGCGCACCGCCGCCACTAGCATGGTCCGTCCACACGCATTCATTCATCACTCACACCACCATAACACACACCACACACTTGACACATACACCAATGAACACTTCACACATTTTACACAACCATAATCCATTCTCATATTAATTTTAGTCGCAACGTCGACTTTTTTTTTCAGGTGACATTTTATCGAAAATACAATAGTTTACTTTTCGTAATTAGAGGGAGTCTTTAGTTTTGTATGTTTTAATTTTTAATAAGCTAGGTTAAATGTCAACATTTGAATTATCGAGGAAGAATTTGTAGGTGCTGAAAATGTAAATTTATTTAACGAAATGTTATAGAAAAGGCACGCTTGGAGGAAATCCTATTTAATTCATCGTCGGAGTGTCGGTGACTCTTGATCGAATCGAGAGAAGGACCCGTCGGACTCCGCTGTGGAAACGGAAATTGCGGTCGACCCGTCATTTGGCTTTCGCAATATGACGACGGAACATTGGAGTATTGTCTACGCGCTACAGAAGCACATCACCTATTACTATAACGGAGGTGTGTGCTTGCGCTTTTATCAGTACTTCGGAGACATTGACAAGACTATCAGAAATCGATATTGAAGATATGGAGACATTTTGAACAAAGCTGATAACCCCTGCTGAAGAATGGAGAACATCAATTCAAATCTACAGAGGAAATTGTGTAACATTGGGTATGAATTCTCATTGGTCGAACTCATAGTATTTGTAAAGGAAATTGGTACATATAATCGAATATTGGAATTTAGCCGTCTTCGTCGGCAATAGACATTTAGTATGAGAGTATTTTGCAGTAGTCAGGTCCACTATGTCGTATTGTAATTAAATTTCTATGAAAAAGTGTTTTTGTGAGACGTATAATATTTCCATTGATGTTCAATATACATTTCCTTACGATAATTTTTTTGTTTCATTTATAGCTTGCCCTGTAGAAGTTAAATTACTTAACATATTCTATATTTTTCAACATTTTAGAATAAAGATAATTTGAAATTTAAAAAAACTAAAAATTAAATATTTTCCTCTTGGTACTTCCATTAGCAAAGTAATTTTTCGAGTTTATTATAACAAGGAAAACATTAAAAATTTCTCTTCACATATGCACTGTTATAGTTTATTATTAATTCAATATGTAAAACTTAGTACAAAAAATGGAATGTTATGCTAGTCAACTGAATTCCATTGGATAAAACACGAGGATTGATAATGGTCACTATTTATTATACATAATTAAGAGAATTTAAGTAATACCTTTATCGCCGAGCAGATAGTTTATCATGGGATAAGATATTGTTACGATAGGTGTATTATTGTCGAAGTACAAGTCTTGCGGCCGCCGTTACGGTGGTCAATAAAAATGGTGAGTTAATTTCAATTACCTATACTTATGTACTCTATTCTAACTGCATCCAGATATTTTTTGTTTGTATACATATAAAACAGGTCATCAGGAATCAAACCCAAGATATTTAAACGATAAGGTAGCTTACCGTTAAAATATCTTGGGTTCGATTCCTGGTGACCTGTTTTATACCTTTTGGAAAAGTTATTTGCGTAGCGTCGTCGTAAAGCTTTTTGTGACATTACATACTCAGTCGATTTGTCTCACTCACTCAATTGAGATTGACATAAGATGAAACTAATGATGGCTATGTCGTACAACCCAACCGTACTACGGGCAAAGAATGGTTAAAAAAATTGAAAGCTAGTGGAGGCGAGCGTTTGCATCCTGCCTGCATATGCTCGAAAACGTTTGATGTTGATGCTAAGAGAATATGGGAAGCCAAAAAAATTTATAGGAATAAAATTGGACGCACTTAGTTCCCTGTCAACCAATAGGTAACTAGTAGCAGATTTAGACTAATTGGTAGTCTACCACTGCCAAAGTGTGGCATTGGTTAGGTAACTATACTGGCTCCAGTCGGCTGGAGATTTTAGTGTGGTATAAACTACTTTTAAACGCTAAAGTAACATTTTCGCTGAAGGTGCGAGGATTGTTGTTGGTGTGCGCGGCCCTGCTGGCCGTCGCGTCGGCACAGACTCCATTTACGTTGGAGGAGTTCGTTGGCGGAGTCTTCTCGCAGTCAGGGTTCAATGGCATCTGGATTTCTGGTAAGTGTAAAAAACTGGGATTGTAAATGCTTACTAGTGCCTGTGAGCTACCACTACCCAGCGTGTTGATTATATGGACAAATTATATAAGTATTTATTGGAAGAGGCCTTTAGTCCAGCAGTTAAAACTGACATGAACTGACTGGAAAATTAGTATCTGCCTAAAATAACCATGGCCGAGCAGTTAGAGAGCATACAACGTGAAAGGGATATACCCGTTATAAATCGAACCACAGGCTATACTAACTAGACCACCATAGTAGAATGAAATTAAAATAAAAGTCAAAAACAAAAAAAATCGGCATTTCCATACTAAAGTGAGCCCGGGCATGTTTATAGGAATGTAGTTTTTTTTTTGGAACGTAGTTCCTTATCGCGCGTTGCGAAAGGAGGCTAGACGAAAAAAATTAGGACCAAAAGTTGTAACGACACTTTTTGGTACCTATAGTTGTAAGCCGTGCGGTGTGCGCCTGTTTCTCTGTACGCTTGTAACTAAAAAACTACTGGACAGATTTTGTTGCAGTTTTCACTATTATTGAGGGCAAGGGGACGCGGGAAGCCATTCTTGCGCTAAGGCTAATAACCTCTAGAAGAATTGATTTAGGACTCGATACGTTTATAGGTTTTATAGACCTAGAGAAAGCTTTTGATAAAGTCAACTGGAAAGAGATGATGGATACTTTAAAGAATAACGGCGTAGATTATAGAGACAGAAGAATCATTTATCAATTATATAAAAACCAAAAAACAATTATTCAAGTAGGAAATGTAACTGATACTGCAAATATTAAAAAAGGAGTTAGACAAGGTTGTCCTCTATCACCCATGATATTTAACATGTTTATAGAAAAAGCCATTACTAAAATTAGGGAAAGCAATATAGGTGGAGTGAAATTTAACGGAGAAATTGTTTACTTTATCCGATACGCTGATGACATAGCAGCTGTAGCTGAAAGTACAGATCAATTAGAAAAGATGATGGAAATAATGGACAAAGCTTTTCAAGAAATAGGATTAAAAATTAATGTCACAAAAACAAAGTTTCTACATGTAACTAGGAATACACCCTCCACATCACCAATCACACTCAACAATAGTCCAATAGAAAAAGTAGATAGATTCAGGTATTTAGGCAGTATAATTAGAAACGACTCTAGGAGTAAAGCAGACATAGTTGCAAGGATATCGATGGCAAAAAAAGCGTACAATGACAAAATGTATATATTTAATTCAAAAGTGTCACGTAAAATAAAGAAAAGACTCATTAAAACATAGGTACGTTTGGAGCATTGCATTGTACGGTTGTGAAACTTGGACAATGAACCAAAAGGATCGGGAACGACTAGAAGCCTTTGAGATGTGGTGTTGGAGACGCCTGGAAAGGATTAGCTGGACAGAGAGAAAAACCAACAAAGAAGTGCTGGAAATGGTCAATGAGAACAGAACGATTATGCATACAATAGAGATAAGACGAGGAAGAATGTTTGGCCACCTTATGCGGCATGACAATTTCATAAAAAACATAATGGAAGGGAAAGTGGCAGCCAAGAGAGGAAAAGGAAGACCAAGAAGGTCGTTCATGGATGAAGTAAAAGAAAAGGCAAAAGTTGTGACGTATAGGGAGGTCAAGCATTTAGCAGAAAATAGGGAGACATGGAAAATACTCCACCGACAAGAACCTAGTTCTTAAATTTATTGATGATGAGTTAGGCACTTTCAGAGCTAACGCTGGCTAAGATTTAAAAGATATATAAAAACAATGTATCAGAAAGTTGTAGGTCTCTAAAAGGTCTACAAAAAAGTCCGCGATAGCATATGTCTATCTCCTAAGGTTAGATCACAATAACAATTTTTATGTTTATGCCACGCGTGCAAGTTTTAAATAATATTTTCACCGACAGGATATTTTAATATTTTAGATACCTTGGGTTTTTAAAGTAGATTAACATTGTCCTTTACAGTATGGCAATCAAATGTATAGTTTAGAAGATATTTTAGATACCTTGGTTTTTTAAAGTAGATTAACATTGTCCTTTACAGTATGGCAATCAAATGTATAGTTTAGAAGATATCACGAAATCAAAATTAAACGAAATCATTTATCGGAACGTAATGATCACGGAGCTGCCGCTGATGTAGATATGCCTACTAAGTACCTAACCTTCCTATAGTTATATTATATCTTTAAACGAGCAATTCTTGTATATTTATCTTATACCTTTATACGAGCAATTCTTGTATATTTATTTATTTATAAATTTCTGTGATCTCGAAAACGGCTTTAACGATTTCGCTGAAAATTGGTACATGGGGGTTTGTAGGGGTAAACAATCGATTTAGATTAGTCTTATGTTTGGGAAAACGCGTGTTTTCGAGTTTTCATTCGTTTTTCTTTCCACGCAGAATATGGTCGCTAATTTTGTCGTGCCGGCCGCCATCCGCTTAGCTCAGCGGTTAAGGATGCTGACCGCTAGAAAGAGTGTTACGGGTTCGAATCCCGCTCGGTGACTTACTTTTGTTTTTTCTTTATGTTCAAGTTTATATATAATGTTTTATTGAAACGAAGTTCCGTTATCGCACGTTGCGAGAGGGAGCTGGACGGAAAAAATTAAGACCAAAAGTTGTAACAACACTTTTTGCTACACTATATACTTGCTATAGTTGTAAGCTGTGCGGCATGTGCGTGTTTCTCTGTCTGTCTCTCTCTCTCTTTCTCTTTCTCTCAATAATCGAAAGGAACTTCGTTCCATCCGGGTGTCCCTTGACACCTCTCAAGTTATTTTTTTAATATTGTTATTATATAGTGATCTATTATAGCCTGTGGTTCGATTTATAACGGGTATATCCCTTTCACATTGTATAACCTTAACTTAATCAAGAAGTTCAAGCTTTAAATCTTATTCGAAATAGATCTATTTGTGATACTAGTGGGATTTGTGTCTAGTTTTAAATAATATGATATGTACAGACAATTCACGCAGATCGAGCTAGCTTCAAAGTAAGTTCGAGACTTGTGTTATGATGACAGCGATACTATATTTTATAACAAATACATATATAGATAGATAAACAACCAAGACCTAGGTCAATCTGAAAAAGATCATTTTCCATGCTTGACCTGACCGGGGATCGAACCTGGGACCTCCGGCGTGACAGCGTGGCATGATGACCATTAGGCCACAGAGGTCGTCCATCTATCTACCTTCATAGAGAAGGTAGATAGATGGTTATGTTCATATGCGTCCCTAACATTTGAAGCGTCCGTTCTATAGGTAACATAAGTATGAGTCGGAGGTAAACAATGCTACTTATGAGTGTGAGTGAGAGGTAGATGCTAGAGGGCAAGAGGTATTTACCACTTATCACGTTATGATGATGATGACGAAACACTATAGGTAAATGTTTTCTTTCAGACACTGAGTTTACCTACACCATCTCAGGCCAGCCGGGAATATACATTTATGATATGGAAACGCTGAATGGCACAGTTTACGTTTCGGGTGAATTGATGGTAAGAATTCAACACACGTGACATTAAATAGAGAAAAAAAAGTTACTAAATACATACAAAAGTGTTATAGAAACCAATAGGTACATATGTATAATACAAAGTCTTTTCGCACCGTTTGTATGTACCCTTGCCTGCCTATATATATTAAAATAATATCGTCTTATTATAAAACACGGGATTAACTTTAGTAAGTAGGTACTTGGTTTAAACCATTATACGCCTAAAACAAGATGACCTCCCGTAATATGTCACCTTCTCTTAGGTACGGCACTCACTATTAATTTCATATGGGTGAACAATGGTTTAAACCAAGTCATACAGTTAGTCCTCGTTATATAATATTAACGCTATATAATATTATAGATAATTACAAGTGGAAGGTTTACATTAATGATACTTATTACTTACATATCCGTGTAAATCCGCTAAGAAATAATAAATTCATTATAACACTTGCCGTCTTATTAGAAAACGCAGACTTACTTTGTAACTCTGTCCGTGATCCGATCAAATCAAGTTGATATTTTCAGATGAAACAGTGGCGGATGTCAACTTGATTTGGTCGGATAATGGTTTAAACCTAGTAACAAAGTTAGTCTGCGTTTAATAATAATGTAGATCTTGTTTATAAAAAAAGTTGGACACTAACTTTTTAATAAAAAAATACAACCGTTTGCTAAACCTATTTTAGTCGAAATATGGATTGTCTCGTTTTTCAAATTCAAATATTGAATAGAGGGAAAGGGACAAAACCTATTTTAACTAAAATGGGTTAAGCAAACTGTTGTTTATTTTTATGAATAAATATGAGGCTAAGTATATTGTGGTGTGTTGTGTTTATCTGAGAACAAAGAGGAAAAGTAGAATTAATCAGCTGCTTCTACCACGCATAGATTGTGGGTAGAATTAATGAAACTCAATGCTTTAGCAGTTGGCATAAATCTTGTCTTGCAACACTAGGAATCGTCTATCCCGTCAGGCACAAAGACGTGATTGTTTATCGTATCATATTTTTTATTTCAGGCGGAACTGAACACCAGTAATCCCATTTTGTCTGCAGACAGGCGATACATCTTGGCTCCTAGTGAAGTGCAGTCAGTGAGTACTACCTACTTATTTTGTTTACCTACTAACAAGACTTATAATTTTAATAAACAAAATATTTGGGTGGGTGACCACAAGTGGCGTAAAAATTTCTCGAGCTTTACCATGCTTCGGAAGGTACGTTATTCTGATGGTCCCAGCTGTCATTATTGTATCGCGGTCGACAGACGGTGTCAGATACATTTAGGCAGTTTGAAAAATCTAACACCAGTGAGCCACTTATACTCACCATTAACAAAAATTACGAATTATTTATAATTATTAATCTTTATTTTATAATATTTGGCTTTCCTCAATCTTTTGACGAATCTTTATCAAATGTGCCTTGAACAACATTTAAGTCATCAATAGGCACAAAATTGTTTAGGTATGTTATCGCACCTGTGCCAGACTTATCTTGGTTGTTAAGTAATAATGCTATTATCTAGTGGATAAAGTATCATTACTTACCTACATTCATAATCCGTTAAACTAAATGGTATGGACCGAAACACATAACCGCATTGGCGCCGCAACGCGAGTATATCCCATTCGTCCCAGTGCCAACTGGGGATAAATGGGTAAATTAGATTTGTGTGTTTTGATTGTCTCTACCGCGTCCCCGAGCAAGGGACGAATGGCAATGACTATTATTTCACAGTTCCTCCCTCCTTTCTATCTATCCTAAAAATATACTTTTTGTACTCTGCGAGATTTTTGTATAAATGAATTGTTCTTTTTTTTATAGGTGTATCGTTACTCGACTACAGGCCGATATGCACTCTATGAGGTTGAGACTGAGTAAGACTTGTTTATTTGCTTTTTTATTCATAAGTGGCTCGTGGTTTGATCAGGCCAGACCATACTTGTTCACTCGGTGTCCTCGGGAAAGGAGACCGCATGAGGTTGCATGATAATTCGTCGTTGAGTATCTTTAGCAGATCATTTTATTTATTTATGGATTATGTCAATAGGCGATGCGGCTAGCAACCCGTCATTATTATGAAATCATTTTTACCACAATCATTTGCAAATAAATAGCAGTCACAGCCATACATTAAACAATTATAATTCAAACGAGGGCCACTTCTGCACGGTATTCACCTTGTCGGTATGCTGTTTGCTCTTTAATAAATAGTTCGTATCGGGAGGTCTTGTTTAAATGACGTGCAAATATCCCTCCACACATACATAAATAACATGGCGCAGTCGGTAGGATACGAACCTACGCTCCTAAAGGATATCTGATTTCCAATCAGTTTATAGTATCATTGTTCCCTGCAGTACCACAAGGCTGATAGCGGACCACCAGCGCCTTCAGCTCTGCATCTTCGGCGGCGGACACTCCCTCGCCTACGTGCTTAACAATAACGTGTACTACCTTCCTGAGGACTCTAATGAGGCCATCCAGTTGACATACGATGGGGTCGAGGGAGTCATATACAATGGACACACCGACTGGGTGTACGAGGGTATGTACTTATTGATATTATATTTATGTATAAATAGATATTATTTACTTATTTTTTATTTGTTTATTTTATATTCATAACGAACAGAGTTTTACATATAAAGTCCGAACCACGAAAACCTCGTAGCATGTGATATCTACCTTATTTTATGAAATATAAGGTTAGATTAATATATTATAATAATTGAGGAATAGCGAGCATACATAAAGACAGTGAATGAATGCATTGAATGGTTTTGTAAAGTAGTGTTTAGTAAACATATTATCTTGGTTTTATCCCTTCATCATCATCATCATCATCATCATCATCATCATCATCATCATCATCATCATCATCATCATCATCATCAGGTCTTTTGGTCTCCACTGCAGGAGCACGACCCTCTCTATACTACCAGAGCCATGCTAGCCTGAGCGGCTAGAGGACTTGGCTTGCACTCTCCACGCGTGCCAGACGGGTTGGAGAGATCTTATTGATGTTTATAAGCTTTGTTTAGCTTGTATTTCCTAAGTCACCTTCTACGACATCCACGGGATGAGTTGGAGTGGCCCTATTCTACTCTGCCGAAAACCACACGGCAGGGTTAATTCAAAGACAAAGTTGTGGATGCAATTTTACTGATTTAGATGCGAACACAAGTCGCGACTAGGTTCTAAATTTCGCGACTAGTTGCCTACTAATAAGTAAGCAATTAATTAATGTAAGTAGGTAAACTCATATTTGTCTATTGAATACATGTATGTTGATAAAATTCCAGAGGACGTCATGTATACCGGACAGGCGACGTGGTTCTCTACGGGAGGATCTTACCTGGCCTTCGCTAGTTTCAACGACACGCTGGTCGAAAGCTACTCATACTACTACTATGTCGACAAGACCGACCCTGACGACCCTTATCCAGAACTCTTTGATCTCAAATACCCGAAGGTAGGTCCTTTCCGTTGGTTTATCAGGCGTTACAGTTGATAAGACCGTTTATCGAACATTTAATTACAAATTAAAACATCAGTTAGCGAACCAAATAAATAAATAAAAAATAAAAAAACAACTTAATATGATACATGGCATCAGTGAAAGATTCATAATCTTGTAAAGGTAGCGACACGAATCTCTAGCGCTGACCGTTATTCCGCAGAAGTCAAAAATTAATACTGTACCCGTGCGCATCATCCCCTCTACATTTCACTCAGCGCTAAACTTACGTGCCGCTACTTGTGCGAGTTAAACCGCGCATAGTTTAACATGGTTGATTTTCTTTTTGATAAATTTATAAAGTTGATAAAATATTTTGCCTGGAGTATAAATATTATACTAGGAGCTGTGGAAAAATAATTCAATATTTCTAAGTTTAATATTGTCAGTAGCTGAACGAAGGTTGATTCATTATTTATCCTTGTATTATTATTCCTATATTGGATGTTTATCTATTGTATTTGTTATAAAATAAAGTATCGTTGAGTTGGTATCCCATAGCACAAGTCTCGAACTTACTTTGGGGCTAGCTCAATTTGTGTGATTTGTATGTTTTTTATTTATTATTTATCCTTACAGGTCGGCCGCACCAATCCAACAGCGACCTTGCGTTTGGTCAACCTGAACTCTCTAGTCCAAGAAAACGACAGAGACTTCATCACGATGGAGCCCCCAGAGATCGTCACTGAGGATCACATTCTGGGCGGGGTGAGGTGGATCAGTGATGAAGAGATCGCGATTCACTGGCTCAACAGGAGGCAGAACTATACCGTGTTGCAGATCTGCAACGTCACCAACATGGCATGTGAGGTAAGGAAGTCTGTTAAGTTTTGTTGGCTTTGTCAGTACAGAATTTTTAGGGTCACTGAAGATCTGCAATGTCACCTACATGGCGTACAAAGTGAGGAAATATATCCTTTTGAGCGATCTTTACTTGCGAAACGGTGACGTGAGTGAGACGCCAAGGACGACTAAAGCTGTCTAAATGCAAAATTTTATAATCACTATGGAGCTTCTGAAATCGTATTTGATTGGTGAAGTGAACAAAGAGATGCGTCAGCCATTTAAGTGAAAGACTCCAGAAAAATATCCCCTTAACGATGATTAGATCGCTAAGTTATTTTCCAACAATTGCTATATATATAGAATTTGCGACATTTTTCTTTGTTATGCTAACCCTTCAAATGTCGGCATAGCAGACACAATAGTAAAACAATACATCAGACGCCCGCTCGGGGCGTCCGACATTTGAAGGGTTAAGCTAATAGTAGTTAGTATAGTTTTATTTTTTTAATTTTCTTAATTCTGTGCTAATAAACAACTATTTTGCAGGAGGAACATCGCGATCAACCCAACGGTTGGGTCCCAATTGCTCTACCACAGTTCAGCAGTGACGGTTCTTTTTACGTCAGTACCAGGTGGTCCCTGCCCCAGGCTGATGACAGGATTTGGCAGCATCTGTACCTGACTGTCAGGATCAATGGACAGATGGAGTCCAGCTCTATTACTCCTGGCGCTTCCACTGTCAACAACTACGTCGGAATGAATGAGGAAGGGCCTTACTTGTAAGTTCTAATGTTAGGGCTGAAACACATAACTGCATAAAGTACAAAAGAAACAAGCAACGCAACGTGATGACGTGTTTAAGCTCTTAATGCTGCTATAGGTTTGACTATACAATGAGGTCGAGGGGGAAATGTTAGTGCTACAGGTCAACACTTAATAGCAGTCTCCTATAGTGATTTGATTCCTCATGGATTTCTTTTTTTGTTATTTCGCTTGTGGCGTCCGCTAAGTGGCGCCCGCGTCACTTAGCGGACACCCTTAATATGGTAGAAAGGGCTGAAACAACAACAACAATAAAAATTAACAACCATTGCTAAACCCTTTTTTAGTTAAAACATGTTTTGTCCCTTTCCCTCTTTGTATTATTTGACTTAGGTTTAGCAAACGTTTGTATTTTTTTTTAATGATAAATGGGTTAAAACAGTAAATAATGCGATACGATTTACGGGTAATCGAGTCGGAGAGCCATCGACGTTAAGTTGCTGTGTTGGACTCTAGCATATATACGTATTCTTGTTTTTATAGCTTCTACACTCGCACCCTACCCGGGCAACAATGGCGCTCCCAAGTCCAAATGGCGGGCCCTAACGACGTCTGCATCAGTTGCGGCATCACCATGCCCGAGGGCGGGGAGTGTACGTGGGCCACGGCCACGGCCAGTCGCGGCGGGCGGTTCCTGTCCATCACTTGCTCGTCTAATACTGAGCCGGCCGCGGTGTTCCTCGTAGAGCCTTTGGTGAGTTCATCCGTGTACGTGTAGTGGTAGATTTAAACCGCGAGTAACCTTTAACCGACTATCTAAAAGGAGGAGGTTATCAATTTGTCACGATCTTTTATATTTTCTTTTACCGATTATTTAATGACGCCTGGACCGATTAGGAAAATTCTTTGCTTGATACTTGTGAGGTGGGCCCATAGAAATTTTATCAAAATGTACATAGGGGGTGACGTTGGTTTTTAGTTTTCAAAATATTATCATGAACCCTTAAAATGCCTACGTGAGATCTTTTTTCGAGTTTTTATTTAATTTCACCTGTCCCGTTGTCTGTGGTTCTGTCTGTAATCAAATCTTGCAAGTAAAATTTGACCCACATCCCGGTTTTCGATTCAGCTGAAATTTTGCACGCATACGTATATTGCGTATGCCGTATTATTATGACAATGCCGTATTATTATGATATGGAGCTGATCTGATGAAGAAGCCAAAAGATGACCATATTAAATCTGTAATGAAACGACTTTATGATAGCTTGTTTTAAAAAGAGTTTTTTATATAATTACTTCTTCTTTATCCGCCTATGACACTCCACTGCTGAATTAAAGGACTTGTTTTTCAATACATACATGGTTACCCGTAAAAACATGTTGATAAAAATGTAACTTTGTAGAGCCAAACCGTCCTCGTGACATGGGTGGACAACGCCGAGGTGCGCGAGCGCCTGCGGGACAAGATCCGCCCCGTGAGCGAGATCTTCACGGTGCCGCTGGAGAACGGCATCCAAGCCCCCGTACGGCTGCACTTCCCGCCCGGCATCGACCTCACTGACACCTCGGTCACGTACCCCATGGTGTACTACGTGTATTCCGGACCTAACACCAACACCGTTTTTGACACATTCACTGTTGGTCGGTTTTATTTATCACACTTATAATATAAAGAAGTTTGTAAAAAGTTGTTTAAGTCTGGTTAGGATATTGCAGGCTTGAATCACCTTTCTCTCTATCCATTATCCGGAAAGAAAGATGATTGGTGTTTTAAAGGCACGTATAAACTGTGGGTCCCGAACGCCATCTAGCGTTTGCTCATCTAACCTATCTAAGCCTAGAATGGGTTCTGGTCTACGGCAGCCGCAGTAAAATCAGTAACCTCGTCGAATCACCTAGGCAAAGATAATATAATTACTAACGTAACAGATACCCAACGCCATAGAAACGATTGGAGAGGCCGTAAGCACGCAAAACGGGAGTTGCGGAGCGGCCTCTCAGAGATGGCAGCTCACACGACTAGCCAAAAAGGTGACGAAGAAAGTGTTGAATACATACATACATACTATCACGTCTTTATCCCTAATGGGGCAGACAGAGCATTTTGGGTCTTGCGGTTCTATGCAGAGCCCAGGGCCGCAAGACCCAAAAGCTACTTTTAGCGTCATGGTGGGCGAGAAGATGGAAAAGCAATCAATACAGTGATGGGTTGCTAGCCGCATCGCCTGTTAACATGTTTTGCATTTTTGCCCATTCCCTCGATCGGCTTTTACGATCTGCGTGGGAAGAGAAGCAGCTGGTACATTCTAAGTTTTTTTATTTCTCCCAGACCAGCATGGGAGTGTTGAATATACTTTAAAAATATATTGCATTACATATAAGTCTTATTTAAATAATTAGAGTACTACTTTATTTAAATAATAGTTATAAAATATTTTTATGTTTAAATTTTTGCCTTAAAGCGCCATCTAGTTACAAGGAAAAGAAAAAATAATGTTTATATGACGATGGGTAGGCATGACCTAGGTTAGGCAGCATTCCCCGGGCTCTGAAGCGTTATTAATCAGGATGCAACTGAAAATACGCTTGAATGATGATATTATTATAGGATACTAAACAATAAATCCTCTGGCTGCTCTGGCCAGGTGTGGCTCTGGTAGTACAGAGAGGGTCGTGCTCCTGCAGTGGCGACTAAAAGACCTGATGATGATGATGATAAAACAATAAATACCTATTTCATTAGCTACTGCTACTAGAAACTAGTGGCTGGTGTTCGGCTTTCACATCTGTATCCCTCACGAGTGAGACAGACAGCCCTTTGCTGATATAAATATGTTAATTTAATATTCCTTAGGCTACCACTCGTACTTGGCTACGAGTCGCAACACGATCTACATGTTAGCAGACGGCCGAGGCGCCGGTCTCAACGGCCAGGAGATCCTCTACTCTCTGAACAACGCTCTGGGCACGGTGGAGGTCGAAGACCACTTGGTGATTTTGAGGTATGTACGTTTGTTTAGTTCTTTGTGTGTAAGTGGATACTGGTGTCAACTTTTTACTGCATCTGCTGACTATAGCCATACAGCCCAGACCACAGATATAGATGTAATAGATAACGCCCGTATCAAGATTTGTATCGAAACCAAGCGTGCCAACTTTTTTAATGCCTACTGTGATGTCACAGGCAATTTTAGTGACGGGAAATTCAAACCGATTCAAAGAAACCGCTCGCTACGATTTAAACGATTTATTGAAGACGCACGCCGCCGCCCTGATCGTCTCGCTCATACTCATAGATTCACATAGATACACAGATACACATAGATCTGTGGTCTTGCTCGCTCACTCCGCGCTCGCTAACCATACGATCGATTAACATTCAAGTTAATCGATTTGTGATAAAAATCACAATCGATTTTCTGATTGACGAATGATATGAAATTGGATAAACAATTGATTCTAAACGGAAAATTGTTTGATAATAAAGAATAAATATTTGTACTTAAATAATTTATTTTAATTTAACTGAAATTCAAACTATACCAACTTATTAAAATTTAAATTAAAACTAAAAATTACAAATAATGTAAATATTTTAATTGAAATAAGTATAGATTAAGGTTTAAAAACTACATTCACATTACATTGCCGCGTTTGCTTTGAGCGTTTGATCCGACGTTGTGTGTTAAGAAGCAATGTATATCGAAACAAGCGATACTGTCGCGCATCGCTACGACGTCGTGGTACCGGCAATTTCTCATTCGTCAGTAAAATTTAGCGACTAGTGTAGTTCGTTCTACAACATATACCAATAATCGATTTTAATCGATATCGGACTGACGAATGATATAAACTATTATTAAAGAGCCAATTTAATAGATTATAAACAAGCTCATTTCCTAATTTACACTTTAGAAAACGAGGGTAATATATTCAGAGTTCATGTATATAATATGGTCGCTCTTTGAACTACTTCACACGTTGGTGAACAAAACCGCGCGTGCGTCACTGCTCATTGCTCGTTAGTGAGTCGTCCATACTGCATTTCCCCCATTGAAGCGGTATATTTTCGATACCTCTACGCGGAGTGAGACAAGCCTGACATGGCTAAGAACGACCGCAAGGGAAGTTGCTTCAACATTTAAAAAACGCATTGAAATCGGTAAAAACGTGTTTTTTTATAGATAATGTACGGAACCCTTCGTTCGCGAATTCGACTCGCACTTGGCCGGTTATTTAAGAATAATAATAGTTTTATTGTTAAAGTTCAATTAAAATATTTACATTATTTGTAATTTTTAGTTTTAATTTAAATTTTAATAAGTTGGAATAGTTTAAATTTTAGTTAAATTGAAATAATTTGAGTACAAATATTTATTCTTTATTATCAAACAATTTTCCGTTTAGAATCATTTGTTTATCCAATTTCATATCATTCGTCAATCAGAAAATCGATTGTGATTTTTATCACAAATCGATTAACTTAAATGTTAATCGATCGTATGGTTAGCGAGCGCGGAGTGAGCGAGCGAGACCACAGATATAAAATCGATGAGTATGAGCGAGACGATCATGGCGGCGGCGTGCGTCTTCAATAAATCGTTTAAATCGTAGCGAGCGGTTTCTTTGAATCGGTTTGAATTTCCCATCACTAAAATTGCGTCTGACGTCACAGTAGGCATTAAAAAAGTTGGCACGCTTGGTTTCCATACAAATCTTGATACGTGCGTTATCTATTACATCTATATCTGTGTTATTTAGGTATAATCTTGGAATCACCGCTTGGAATGCTTAAAAAATTGTTTTAAAATTAATATACGCATAATTTTTTTTTAAAATAACTTAGCTATGATAAGAAATATGTCCTTGACATTGGGCGCTTGCAATTTTTAGGCTGTTGCAGTTTATTATCACGCAACGAGGCATTTTTATTTTTCGCTGCCGTCCGGCTGCAATCACAGACACGCGCGGACTGTCAGTAGCGTCGGCCAACCTCGACGCTTTGTCTGAGAACTTACACGCGAAGTAGGAGCATTTAAGTCGTCTATCTATATCTATGTCTGTGGCCCAGACCAACGGCTTTGCGTGCATTCTGAAGCGCGGAGTACCCATCTAGGTGCGGGTCAAGCCCGAGATTGCTTTACCTTGCGAAAGCGCTAGCGATGCGTACACACACGTAAAAAGATGAGTATGTCAGTGATGATCATTAATGACTTTCTAAAGAATACTTTAGGTGGTAGCTCCAGTCATTCCTGAACTGAGGTAATGCGTTAAGGTCAGAGTCAGGAAGAGCCGAAAGAGATGAAATGTCGTCGGTCGATTATTTGTTGTTTTTTTTTTTGCATTACTTTGTATCCGTGAATTGAATGAGGTGGTGTGTTCGGAAGATGATTCAAACAACTAAGTGAAGATTATAATAAATATATTTTAAAGAATCACTACAATGTATACTATTAAAGCGGTTATTTAAGTAAGTAAATAATTGTAGTAGGATATTTTCTAAGTTTTTTTTACCATCGAATGATTTATCAATTCATTTACGTACCTATCCGAGGATATTTATTGCAAGTTAATAAAAATCAAATATTTTCTTTATTGATTAATCGGCGCTGTAATTAGTATAATAAGTGTTATTTACTTAAGTGTTCATCATAACAACGTCATTCGCTGAGGTAAATACACTTATTGAACATGTGTTTTAATAAGTGGCCAATTGGCCAAAACTAAGCTCTTACTTACGTACATACATTATTACATCTTTATCCTTGATAGGACAGACAAAGCATTTTTGGTCTTGCGACTCTAATCAGACAGAGTCTAGGGCCGAAAGACCTTTTAGAAGAGCGAGAAGTTGGAAACGGGAATCAGAATATGATGAGTTGCTAGCCGCATCGCCTAATAACATGATTCGCCCATTCCCTCAATCGGCTTTTACAACTTTTACGGAAAGGAAGCAGTAGGTATTTTTTTCTTTCAGACATGGAATAGATTTAAACATAGTAAAAAAGTTCTAAGTCTATGGCACGGATGAATTAAGCCAATGCACGTCGAAAGCTATCACCAACTCAAGATATATCTCGTATCTTGAGAGAGATCTTGGTGTCCACAGATGTGAACACCGAGGGCCTGACACGCTTTTATAGAGCGAGATAGTCTTATTGCGATTTCTAAAATAAGGAAAAGAAAAGAGTGCCGTGTTTTATCACTGACCGACCTCATGGTCAGGTTATAGGCACAGAAGAAGAAGATAGGCACACTTCAAATTGCATATACTTGAAGTGTACTCATGAAAAAATTTACTTAGTTTCATCAAGGTCTTTCTCTTATGCCCGGTTGCTCGGTGGCAAATTTATAACTACTTGTATATACTATATGTTTGGTGGACACGACATACTCGTAAGTCGATAGTCGATACATAGTCGGTATTTTGCCTGTCCATGTAATTATAAACATACAGACGCCAAGAAGTTTGATTAATTTTGCTATTTCTCTACACGTAGACGTAGGTTAATTATACCTAAATCTAATATTATTTTTATAATTTTAAAGTGCGCATAGCGATACTTATCGGGCTTCGTTCTCAAATCAAAATATTATTAAATATTTTGTATGGTTTAATTATAGAACAAATTGTTTAATTTTAGATAAATACTAGCTATACCCACAATACCTACTCCTTTCCGTGCTATGGAATCAGCTTCTGCCGAAATGAATGAATCCAAAACCATAACGACATTTACGAAACGAGTAAAATATTACTGTCTTTATCATCCTGATCATCATATTTAGAAATAATATGAGTATATTTTTATTTATGTAAGTTTATTTTACGTACATTTATGTAGGTATGTCCATTCAATTATTTATTGGTCTGTTTATTTATTTATGTATTCTATGCGCCAATGGAAGGCAGGAAATTTTTTATGAATGTTTAAAGAAGTACAGTTGTAATAACAATCAATTTTATTTCAAGTTTTATTATTATTAACTACTTACGACGTGTTGAAGTCCATTTATAGTATTTTATGCAACAGTTGTATAAGAGAGTTCAAAATATGCGAGTGGCGCAGGTTACGATGCGAGCTTTAGCGAGCATCGTAAGGAGGCGCCATCGAGCATTTTTTGACGTACTTATACAACGTTGCATACAATACTTTTTCTACGACTATATTTACTAAATAAAATACAAAACCAAACAAAGAAAATATGAAAATGTTTGACTTACATGTTTGGTAAATCAGATTTAGAATATACAAGTACTGATCTATATGGTATCTATGGTAAACTTTTTTTTTAATTGACGTCTTTTTAGTGACTATGTTAAAAAAACATTTTTTTCTTATGTTGGCAGTATGGTAAATCTATAGAAAAAAATGTTCTTGGTCTATAACTAGCAGTATCGTTTTAGTGAAATAACGACATATGTGCTATTATGAGGCATAGAGTATAGACTTTTTTCTGCAATCATATTATCAATGTTCATATTAGTGTTCAGAACCATTTAAAAGACAGATAACAGAACAGGAGTAGAAAAAAAATATTTCATTTGAGCTTGTTTTGAATATGTTTGAAATATTAGCATAGACCACGTTCAAAACCAAATGCCTACCTACTATTAAATATTTTCCCTTTAACATATGACACATACACTAGATGTAGTCTGATGCAGTATTTGCCACTACTACGGTTGTCATAGCAAAGAAAATTTGTATTTTAGAAATTCAATGCTTCCACTTGAAAAAGAGTTGTTTTATCTTCCGTCCTGATTATTTTCATACTCCTAACAGTCTGTCTATGATGTATAAATGTTAACGGAAATGTTTGTAATCCTTAATTGTATACAATTCCTAGAAAATGTATATATGAGTAATTCCTAAAACCGCCCGGAAATGTGTGAATTAATTTATATTAGACTCATTTTCTAGGTAATCTATACAATTTCTTAATAGCTGTCGGAAATGTAAAAATGTATCAAATTGGTACCAAGAATGGTATCATAAAACAATTCGGTATTTGACTAATTTTGGAAATAGTTTTAAATTATTATTTTCGTATATAATAAACCTAGAAAAATAATATATCTGCGCAATTTACAGTATTTAAGATAAAAATCGATGTTATAATTTAAATTGTAAAAATGGCGGCAAAAACGACATCTTTGTAATGGCTCCGGTCACGTGACGCGTGTGACGTCACAAGCTAGTACACTAATCCATCTTGAATACATCTGACGGTGCATTGCTTGTTTATTTAATCAAATTTCAGTAGTTATTGGAAAATATGGCTTATAAATGGTGTGTAGTGCCACAATGTATAAATACGTCGATAAAGACTCCGGAAAAAGTATTTTTTTTCTGTTCTTAAGAATCCCAAACAACGTAAATTGTGGTTACGATTGGCGCGAAGAGAGCCAAGCAGTATTTCGATGCATACAAATATCAGAATTTAAGAAGGGAAATACTGTGAAGTATTTAATATCCTGCACTCCTAATGGATTGGTCAACTATGTTTCTCAAGGGTTTGAGGGCAGAACAAGTGATATTGTAAGATTCCCTTGCAGACCTGTGGAACAAACGCAACAACCACACATCTCCTAACACGTTAGTAATTATATTATCTTTGCCTAACCTAAAAATTGAGGCTTTTCAAAATGTTTGAATATTGAATACAGACATAGGTATAACAATATATAGGTATTATTTTTGCATTTAAAGTGCTACATTGCATTACACTTATTAAACAAATGAATAAAATATGCCAAAAAATTCCTAGCCGCGTGAATTTTTTTCGTCGTATCTTATTATTTATTTAAACAGACATAGGTACTAGTTTATAAGGGTAAATAATATATATATATATATATATATAGATTCCACTACGGTACTACTAACTACCTCAATGGTGTAATGGTTAGAGCGTTCGGCTCATACCCGGAGGTCGCGGGTTCGATTCCCGGCGGGGGCAACGACTTTGTGCTGTTGTCCTAGTTTGGTTAGGACATTGCAGGCTGATCACCTGATTGTCTAATAAGTAAGATGATCCGTGCTTCAGAGGGCTCGTTAAGCCGTCGGTCCCGGTCACTGTCTTTGACATTGGTCGTTACCTATAAACCATGTCAGAGGCCTTTAAGGCGGTTTAAAAAACTCTGACACTAGTGTTAGTCACTAACACACACGATAAGAAGAGAAAGAACTACGATACTTCATCATTTCAGCCGTATAACGTCCACTGCTTGACATAGGCCTCTTCCAAGGATTTCCAAAATGACCGATCAAGAGCGGCCTGCATCCAGCGCTTTCCAGTGACCCTGGTCAGGTCATATGACCACCTTGTAGGTGGGTGCCCTACGCTTCGCTTGCGAGTACGCGGTAGCCATTCATGAACCTTTTTGCCCCATCGGCCATCGGTTTGTCGCGCTATGTGTCCCGCCCACTGCCACTTCAACGAGCTAATCCGCTGGGCTATATCAGTGACTTTTGTTCTCTTACGGATTTCTTTATTTCTGATTAGATTACGTAGGGAAACACCGAGCATAGCCCTCCATAGCGCGTTGAGCGACCTTGAGCCTTCTTATGAGACCCATACTAAGGGACCACGTTTCAGAGCCATAAGTCATCACTGGTAACACACATTGGTTGTAGACTTTAGTCTTAAGGCACAGAGGTATTTTGCAGAGCAGCAGAGTCGGATTCATTGAACGACCTCTTCCTCGAAGCTAGAACTTCCTGTCTGAATCAAATGACCCAGGTATATTTACGTACTGTTCTACAACTGGGTGAGGGTAAGGATGAGGGTGGAGCTCCCAACACGATGGACTATGGTACTTACACTGCTGTTTTCATATTTTTAAGTTCAGCTTAATAATAATCAACGTTATTGCAACCATAAACGCGTCTATCCTGAGTAAGTTGCTGCACAAAATTTGCTTCCATTTTGCGATTGTAAACCAGTATTAATGACACTAGTTATAAAAAATGTACAGCAGTTCTTCAAAAATAGCTCACAAATGAAAATAACAACTAAAACACATTAAACTCGAATGACAATCAATAGTGCAAAAAAAAATATCCTAGCGTGTGACGTCACGAGCGTTACCACCAATCACAGGGCGTTTCGATTCACGAAAAAAAATTTAAAAAACATCATTTTTATTTTGCGAAATATGCAAAAAATATAGATTATTTTGTTAAAATAAAGTGAAAATGGTTTTCTTTAGACTATTATCTCGTAGAATGTCCACATTTCGTAGAGTATTTTGAATGTTGTCAAACACCGAATTGTACCTATTCTAAATCTCAGATTAATGTTTGTCCGAGAGTTCTTCTGGATGCTAATGATGTTCCAAGTACAGAAATTCCCCTTCGTTCAATTGCAAACCTACAATCCACTAGTACCGGATTTAATAATAACCAGCCAAGTGCGAATCGGATTCGCGCACTAAGGGTTCCGTACCATTATTTATACAAATCGCATTTGTTGTATAGGAGCCCCCCTTAAATATTAATTTTATTTTCTTTTTTTTGTTATTTATTTGTTGTTATAGCGGCAACAGAAATACGTAATTTGTGAACATTTCAACTGTCTAGCTATCGCGGTTCTTTCGATACAGCCTGATGACAGACAGACGGACAGCTTGAGTCGCTCGCTCGCTTTGCTCCCTCGCTCGCATTTTGGTCACAGAAAACCCAACGAACCTAACCTACCTCCGTGACAAAGTTGTTTTTATGTCTGTGTTACTTTCGACCGAAAATATTATTATTATTATAGTCAGTAACATTTGTTTTAAAAATGGTTATACAAGGTTATTGTTATATAGAGATATGTATGTATGCCAATCGATTTTAGTCGATGTAATATTAGAGATTCTAAAATTAGGACTATTGATAGGCTAAACTACTATTGTGCAAAAAAATTCATTAGGCTAAACGATAATTTTACATTACTTTAGACCAATAATGTTTGGCGAAGTGAAAATAGAAAAAAAAATTACGCGATACAAAGGGCACCCGTTTTATATTCATTTTATTCGTAGAAAGCATTCGTTATAAACATTTCCTAATACGATATTGGAAATGTATACAATTCCTAGGAAATTTATACATTTCCCAGAATATGTGTGTATTAATAATCACAATATTTAAAACATTTCCTTATTAGCTTCGGAATTGTATACATATCCTAGGTATTGTAAACAATTCCTAGGTTTTATACATTTCCGTTAACATAAATAAATAAATAATATTTTTGCAAAACTAAGAACTGACTTCACCCCCAAGCCCAAACTTCACAATCGATTTGATAAAATTTCTATAGGACCACCTCGCAAGTTTATTTCTTTTAAACAAAAAAAGAATTTTCCAATCGGATAATCGGTGAACATACATAAAAAAAGATCGCGACATTTGCGACGGATTGACAACCTCTTTTTTGGAAGTCGGTTAAAAAGTAAAGGGTTTATTATAAAAGGCTGTTAAAGGCTGACAACTAAGTTGGTGGACCTCGCCATATTGCGGAAAAAAAGAGGAACTTTATTATGGTACAGTCGGCATCAGAAATACCTGACGACCCCTCCTCCACCTACATCTTGAAATTTCTCATAAACTAAAAATAATATTAACATGAAAATTAGTATTCCGAGAGATTTTAATGAAGTCTTTTTGAATATAAATTTTCATTATTATTTTCAGTTTAAGAGAAAATTACAAGATATAGATAGAGGAGGGGTCAGGTGATGATGCTGAATGTACTTTCCATAACACGTATTAAACTTAAACACTTACCGGTGGCGCGCCATTCAGGTCTACTAACGCAGTTGTCAACCTTTACAGACAAGTGCTCGACCGCTACCCAGTGATCGACCGCTCACGCGTGGGCATCTGGGGCCACAGCTACGGCGGATACGCGACGCTGCTGACCCTCATCAAGGACCAACAACACGAGTTCAAGTGCGGCATCGCAATCGCCCTTGTCACCTCGTGGTTGTACTACAGTAAGTTGTTTTTTTTTTGACTGGACTGAACGTAAATTAATATCGTAGGGTAATCTGTCCTACTATTTAATGTAATAATGTCAGTTCTTGCTGCACTACGCTATTTTTATACTCCTCATACATGGTTGGTTCAATGGTCCCGCTTCGCCCTTTCTGTCTGCTCTCCTTTTGTCTGCTTATTTGTTCAATCCGCTAGTTTCCAACAACTCAAATCAGATACGTTTTTGTCCATGGGATTTCTATAAAATAACACGTCGTTAGGTCATATTTTCTTGGAGTCAAATATAGTACTTCTGTTATCAATTTTTCTCATCTAGAATAATGCTGAAAAGTTTTTTGAAAAAAATAAATTTATACAAGCTTTTATTGTAAGACCAAATTACTTACTGAGACAAATAAAATAAGCCCAAACTCGATGGAGTTGCGTCATTTTATAACTGAGTTCCATCGACCAACTTCCATCTCTGAGATCAGACCCTAGGCATCGTCGGCCATAAAAAGTACTCGTTAAGACAAATCAAACGCGTCCTACTCAATGACGTTATGTTGTTTTGTAACTGAGTTCCGCCAAATATCTCCCGGCTCTATCATCAGAACAGCTCATTGACATAATAATATTGTCTTGTCATACGACTTACACAAGTATACAAAATTTTAGCTAAATCGGTTGAGGATAACTGGTTGTAAATTGAGTTGCAAGATTAGATCTAAAAAAAAAAATTCATACATACATACAAGATAAATTGCAAGTTAAATACAAGCTTTTAAAATGGATATGATCAATGACAAGAGACATTAAATACCTAGTGACGTTTTATTTTCTTATAAGTACAAAATAATTTATTTTTACCCTGAACACTACCCTGTTCATAAAATATTGTAGATACGATGTACACTGAGCGGTACATGGGGCTGCCGACTCCGGAAGACAACCTGAGCGGCTACGAAGCCGGTGACGTCACGCTGCTCGCTGAACAGTTGAGAGACCACGACTTCTTCGTGATCCACGGCAACGCCGACGACAATGTGCACTACCAGAACGCGGCCAAGCTCTACACTGCGCTGCAGAAGTTGAATATTCCTTTTGAGCAAATGGTGAGTTCTTTTGAGTTCTAACGGATCTGTACGTTTCCCTGTGTATTGTCTTATTTTATATGTAGACACTTATACTTACTTATAGTAGACCAACGATCATCGTGATATGATGTGTGATCGTAAGGAAGGTCGACATAAACTCAAGTATTACGCGCACTCTACTTTTAACACATTGACTGCCAGCATGCAGACAGAAAAGTCTCCCCTCCCTCTCCCTCATTTAAAATATTTTTATCGTAATTTTTTACAGTGCTAAGCACTAGATAGGCATTTAAATTATTTAATAAATAACCTTTTAAAGTATTATCTAACAAAAATGTATACGTCGAAATAGGGTTAAACCTTAGTCCCTTACTTTAAAAGACTTATTAGACAGACTATAACATAATATCATAGAATAATATCCATGTAATAGTTTCAGCACTGAGTATGCTTACATATGCATACATACATCAATTATAAAATTTATGATAGTATAAACAAAGCGAAATTATAATCATTGTGTTTGTTTGTATACCTACAGCAATTTTAGATTAATTAACTTAGTAACTGTGTGCGCATTTGCGTACAGTCGTAAGGTTTTTATAGTGTATATTGATGTATGTAGTATTTTTATTGCCTGTAATATTTATGTCGACATTGACAGAAATATTCATATTCCATCGCTCTAAATTGTTTACTTTATGTTTCATGATAAGCATAAATGTGCATGTACCTAAATGTTGGTAATACATTTTTACTACAGTCGTATTTCTACAGCAAAACATTTATTATATTGGTTACCAATGTATATGCTACTTTACCATATCGCGAAGTACTTTCAAAGTAATATTTACACTGAGGAGTGCGCATTACTAGCGCTTTCTCAAGTAAAGCGACACTGGGCGTGGTCCGCACATGGATGCGTGACCGCAAGTGGCATATAAAAAAATCCCGAGCTCTTCCGTGCTTCGTAGGCACGTTTAAGCCGTTGGTCCCGGCTGACATCATTGTATGGCAGTCGTCAAGCTATGTCAGATGCCTTTGGGCAGCCTGAAAAATCTGACAGCAGTGTTGCCCACTTACACACACGTAATACAAACAAACACGAACTAATAGGTAATTATTTGTAGGATGAATGGAATGACTCTTTATTCCACTATACGCATCCATGAGAACCATAGAGTTCAGTCAATTAGTTTATTTAATTATTATATCTGTCAGTTATTTTTGGCTAATTCAATATCATTATCTCTGCCATAGGAAGTCCATTGCTGCAGATTCTTTGGTTTGTTGCCTTTAATTTTTTTCGTTGTTACAGTCATATCCGGATGAGGCGCATAGTTTGGCTGGCGTGAATATGCATCGATACAATGCGATGAACCGGTACTGGGAGAAATGTCTAAATATTTAGACGTCAAACGATTTACCCACAAACAAGGAAAGAGCATAAAGCTGTTTAATTACATCAACATTGAAGATGGTAATGAAGATGGACTTAGTTAAATGTTCATGTTTTGTTGTGCAAGTAAAAGTGAACGTAGATGTTAAGTTGGAATTTGGAATGTCCATTGTTTCGAAATGTACTTAAATTATATGCATTTAATTTATGAATAGAATCAGTAAGAAGCTCGATACTGATCAAAAAGGATCTGGATCAGTTGTTTTTGACTTTCTTTCGGATGTCGAGCAATGTTGAAAGTATGAGAGGTTAAAAATCGTATTTCGTTGAATGTAATTGTATCAAAATATTTGTACTCTGAGAAAAATCTTTTATGTCTGTCAAAACTTTATACTACAGTTGATAGATACTTGGTTATTTTTATACAACAAATAATGTAAAAATATTTAATGTAAGAACCAACGTTTTAAAGCGTATTTTTATAAATAAAACATTTAATTCAATTTCGCTTTTAATTTTAATCTCTTAGTTTTATGTTGGGGAACGGATCGTTTAGATCCGTTACACATGATTACCTATATTATAGGAGCTCGGTGGCTTTGCGGAAGAACGCATTACTAGCGCAAGTTAAGCAGACCCAGGCGTGGTCATCACTTGGATGCGTGTGTGTGACCACGAGTAGCATAAAATTTCACGAAATCCGCCGTGCTTCGGTTGCTTAGTCCCGGCTATCATCACTGTATGACAGTTGTAAAGCTATGCCAGATGTCTTTACGTAGCTGGAATCTGACACCAGCGTTGCCCACTTAACATATATTATAAGATAACATACATACATACATACATACTATCACGTCTTTATCCCTAATGGGGCAGACAGAGCATTTTGGGTCTTGCGGTTCTATGCAGAGCCCAGGGCCGCAAGACCCAAAAGCCACTTTTAGCGCCATGGTGGGCGAGAAGATGGAAAAGCAATCAATACAGTGATGGGTTGCTAGCCGCATCGCCTGTTAACATGATTTGCATTTTTGCCCATTCCCTCGATCGGCTTTTACGATCTGCGTGGGAAGAGAAGCAGCTTTTTATAAGATAAAATTTCTATAATGCACCAACTAAGTATAATAGTAGGTACAAATGCGGGCTTATCACTAAAGCGATTTCTTCCAGCCAACCTTTGGGTAGAAAAAGACTATAAAAGATGTGGGGAGTTGGCGCAGTTATTAGCAGTATTACAGTGTAGAACAATAAAAATATCCCTGTTCGAAGACAGGAACTATTCTAATTCCTACTAATATTACGAGTATAGACATTAGAGAGAGTTTCGCGTGTGCTTCTAACCAAACTGCAAAAACGGTAGTACAGATTTGAATGAAACTTGGTACACAGATAGACTACATGTCATGGCTTAACACAAGACACTTTCAATCTCGAACTTACCTACTACTACCGTATATATTTATTTATTTTCAGGACACTTGAGAAACCGATGGAGTTGCGCTCAAAATTTGTACAATGAAACGTCCGTCATGTGACCACATAACTAGGTTCAAAGGTGTTTGACCTGCAATGACGTTTGAAAGACAAAAACTATTTGGATTGGTTAAACTAATAGATAGCTATCCAAATGTTAAAGGTTGTCGACCCATAGTGTAATCAATTTAATTCATATATCCAATTTAAAAAAATTAGTAAGGGCTCAATTGAATTGTATTTTTTAACTTTTTTTACAAGTAAGTAGTTTCTTAATGCTTTAATTAATATCAAAATAGGTTCAGTAATTTATTTTTAATATAAAAATAAAAGAAAAAATCTTTTAGTTTTATTTTTAAAACCAAAATAAATGGAAAGATAGTATTTTATCCCCGTAGTATATAAATTTGATGAGTAGGTATTTTTAAACCTAACAGACTTCCAAAAAAGGAAGAGATCAACAATCCGCTATTTTTCAACAAGTCAAATCAGATACTTTTTTCTAAACGTCAAAACAAATAGTTTCTATGGGATTTTGTATGAAATACAGGCAGATGACGTCACATTTTTTTGGAGTCAAATAGTGCTCTTATTATTAGTTTTTTTTAAATAAATTTAAAATCACGTTAAAATGGATATTTTCAAAGACAAGTGACATTATTTTGCGACGTTTTATTTTGTAATCACTACAAAATTATTTATTTTTGGCTTAGGAAAATACCCAATTCGTCGCGGTTCTTTTTTACGTTTGTTTACCGATTATTTGAAGAGGCCTGGACCGATTTGAAAAAGTATTTTTTCTCTGAAAGGATGATGTATACTTTAGAGGTAATAGTCCCATAGAAATTATATCGAAATCGGTTTTGTAGTTTGGAGGTGAAGTTGGTTTTTGGTTTTGAAAAATTGTCCTGTGACTACTCGTTTAAGGTCACATTGAAGTAGGTTTTTTATGTAATATATTTTTATCCTTACCTAGAACGTATATCCTTTTTATTAGGCAAGTTCTGGACCGCTACCCAGTAATTGACCGCTCACGCGTGGGCATCTGGGGCCACAGCTACGGCGGGTACGCGACGCTGCTGACCCTCATCAAGGATGAAGACCACCTGTTCCGATGCGGCATCGCCAGCGCGCTAGTTACGTCGTGGTTGTATTATAGTAAGATGCATTTTATTTGTATAACCCTTTATAGGATCACTCATTTGTCTGTCCGTCCGTCTGTTACATTAGCTACGAGACTACTGGACCGAAAGAGTTGAAATTTGGCACAGGTATGAAAGTCAGTGATTCAAAGGTCTGGGTTTCGTTCGGCGTAATCTTCCCAGCAGTGGTCTTTCCGAAACGCTAGTGGTTTTTAAGCTTTTGCACTAAAATAATATTTAAAACATAATGACCTTCAATAAGAGATAAATTTGTCCTACATTGAATAAAAAAAAATTACTTTGACTTTGAAAGACGGGCGTTATAAATAAATGTATTTCAAATATGGGGGCCACTTCAAAAGGTTTATCAGATATAAAAAAAAACTTTTGTAAGCTATATCGTGTGACATATCAAATGAACGGGATTTTTATAAAACTTTCTATACTTGAATACTTTTAAAGTTATTTATTTACCAATTTACGCACACGGAAAATGTATGCAGAGAATTCATAATATAAAAGTTGTACAAAGGCACTACTTATCTCAAAAGAGATCTCTTCCAGTAGGCCTGTGAGAGATGTTTATGTAAGAGAGTTATATTTATACTTTTTCTCAGACACAATGTACACGGAGCGATACATGGGTCTGCCCACCCCCGAGGACAACCTGGCCGGCTACGAGGCTGGTGACGTCACACTCCTGGCGGAACACCTCCGCGACCACGACTTCTTCGTCATGCACGGCAACGCAGACGACAACGTCCACTACCAGAATGCGGCGAAGCTTTACACGGCTTTGCAGCAGTTGAATATTCCTTTCGAGCAGATGGTTAGAATTTTTTGCTTAGATGATATTTTTTTTATTTGACGGAGCATTTGCCGAAATCAAACATTCCCGAAAGACGGCAAAGATTTTTTCAGATTCGGCAAATTTGCACTCTTTGCAAGCGTCTACAGGCAACAAAGGTTTCTGGTTTCACCCAGTACCTACCAATACAGTAGTCACCACTTAAGGTATTGGGCTGTAGTTTGGTGACCACCAATAATTAATTAGTAAGACCTAATTTTATAGTCCTCCTTATCGTTTTCGATAACGGAGACCTCGGACAAGAAAATGATTGGTTAGTATTATTGTTTATAGTGTGACCGAACTCACTAGACCGAATTTGGTTTTAATTGGAATTTTGTTTGTTTGCCTCATTCGTTTGACTTTTAAGATCAGTTCTTTCTTCGTATCGAGCGTATTATTAAAGATTTTCTTAATAATTACGTGTTGGGAACCCGTAATCTGCTAGATGACAACAAGTCAAATCGGTACTTTTTCTTTACATCAAAACAAATATTTTCTATGGGATTTGTATGAAATACGAAAGTGTGACGTCATGCCTTTTTGAAGTCAAAGAGCGCTCTTAATATCAGTTTTTCAGCACGAATAAATCTAAAATCATGTTGAAAATGAATATGCACAATGAAAAGTGACACTATTTTTGGCGTTTTATTTTATGAATAATTTATTTGCCGAAAAAAATTTTTTTGGCCCTGTCATCTACCCTATTATTAAGAAAAATCTGGTCCTTCGAGCTGTCTTATTAATAATAGTATTCTTAAAAGTGATTACTTTCGTTCTTGCAGTCGTACCCCGATGAAGCCCACAGTCTTGCAGGCGTCCCTATGCATCGGTACAACGCCATGAACCGGTACTGGGAGAAGTGCTTGAATATCTAAGCAGTGTCAAGTGATTGAAGTTAGTATAGTTATTTAGTAGCAAATTTTTACACCCTTCATTCGACTTGTTAACCTGTCATTGTAACTTCAATAGACTGAATGAATACCGGTCTGTTGTGTTGATTTAAAATATGTGGACATGTTTTATTCCCAATCTTAAAATAAGTAATTACTTAAAGACATTTGTATTTGAAAGTTAAATAATATATTTAAAATAAAATATTTCATAAGAACATATTTTTCATTCATTAGAATACCTACTTCCTATCATCGTAAAGATAGCAGCGTTGTTCAGTAGAGCAATCATATATTTTTGACCTATAGAGTTATCTTCTACTCAGTTTTTTGTTGCTTATATAGGTATCTGTAATAGAGTTATTTAGAAATAAGTTTTATTTTTATGGCTCCACAGATAAAATATCCTAAGCAACCTTTTAACGATTGCAAACTCACGTTTGTTTCTATCAACTTTCCGTAACGCAAGAAATTTTATAAAAATTTTGATATACTTATTAGTAAACTCCTATAAGACCCTGACCTCCTTTGGTTGTCGAAATTTCATCGATAAAAAGTGGTAATACAACATTCAAAACTTGTTTTTAAATTTGCATCAATAGCATGTAGGAATCCGGATGTATAATGCTCTGCTTGACTAAGTAGGTACCTAACTTAGATTATAATCGGTCAAATGGACTATTTGACCGATCAGGACAAAAAATAAAACAAGTTGATTTTAACAGTACCTACGATATAACTTATAAATTATTATGTACTCTACTGAAGCAGGCATAGTTGCTATGACATTATTATTCTATTTTATTCCAAACTAGCTGAGCCCGCGGGCTTCGCTCCCCGTGGGAATTTCGGAATAAAGAGTACTCTATGTCCTTCCCCGAGTCTCAAACTATATCCATACCAAATTTCATCCAAATCGGTTCAGTAGTTGATGCGTGAACAGGTTACAAACAAACAAATAAACAAACTCACTTTCGCATTTATAATATTAGTTCAGATTGCAAAAATTAAGGAAAGGTGCTTTATGTATTTCCGGTGAAAAGCTCAACATTTCAGTGACAACCGCATCAAAATTGACTAAGTAGTTTCTGGGTTTTCAAATACACAGAGACATATATACTTCAATTTATTATAAGTATAGAATAGAAGTTATAAGCAATTTAACATATGGAGATTGCATGAGCGGAATTATGTATTCGGATCGAAGAGCCATTGACATTTTTATTTCGGCCAAACCAGGCCAGTGACTTTGTTTTCGATTTCTTTAGCCTACATATCATTGCTAAATCTATAACTATCAGTTGCAAAGTCAGATTCATCCTCACTAAATCCTGGTCCATACTTCGGAAGGCGTATAAGGCCGTTCGTCCTGGTTGTTCTAGATTCAGATATCTATTATGATGTTTATTTGTTCTGTTTTTCGTGTGTGTAAATGGCCAACACTAATGTCAGATTTTTCAGGTTGCCTAAAGGCATGGTTTTGTTGACTGATCGAGATATATCCTAATTTCTCAATACATAATACATACTTCAACACCTAACTACATTTTGATAAAATTTCTATGAGACCATCAAGCAAGTTTGCCCTTTAAAAATATTTCTAGTTGGTCAAGGTGTCTGCGAGTAATCAAGGAACGTACACTAAAAAAATATACATTCGAATTGATAACCTCCTCCTTTTTTGCAGTCGGTTAAAAATAATAGAAAAGGCGATCATGAGGATGTGAAGTGAAATAGACGATGCGCTGATATGTTTTGTTATTTTTATTTCTACAAAATATTTTGCACGCCTCATAAGCGAAGCGTTGAGGTGGGTACTATACTGTCACTTCGCGCAAAACATCTGATTTTTCAAACTTAAAATGTCTTTATGTATCATACATTGCACTTGTAAGATAATATATACACACACATATTAAGAAAAAAACACTATTTTTAACACTCATGACATTTTTGTTATTCAAACTAGTTAAAAAACAGTTTAAAAAAGTTCTGTCTTGGACGTCCGTGTGTCTGTATGTGCGGAGGCTTTTCTTGTTAACACGATAACGACCGAAATACTTTACTAATCGAGTCTTTTTTTTTTCTCTTACGCTTGAGTATGCTCAGGAATAGAACCCTTTAATTTTTCAGGGTCTGATTCGATGTGGTTTAATTGTTATTAAATAAACAAAAAAAAAATCGACTGTGAATTTCTATATGCGTAAGAATTAAAAAAAAAATGGACCCTTTGAGGCGTGCTCTTTTGGATTTTACAAACTTTTTTTAAATATTTCTTTACATTCACATCCATTTCTGTTACATTTACCTTATAATCTTGATGTTTATGTGAGTCACGTGAGCATGCGGCTGTCGACCGACGAAAGTGAAAGGAAATGGGATGCCCGATCGTCGTTATCTTACACAACAATGTACAACTTTGGTGAATATTGAAATAACAATTATTGTGTATCGTTTCCAAGTGGTTAGATGCACTGAGATGGAACTGAATAGAACAATAATATGCGTGTGTGTGTCAAACACGTGATCTTTCGGATTTCGTATTTTGAGGCGTTAATTTTTTGCTTTTATGGCGGAAATGCAAATAGTCTATGTATGTATACTCTAAAAATTTCAAATTATAGACCGAGTCTTACTCATCATCGATTTCAACAGCCTGTAGTCCATTGCTAAACTTGTGGCTCAGTGAGCTGTATACCTCGCGAGTCACCCCGACCCGATGGAAGTTTATCGGATAAAAATGTTTCAGACAAAAAAGTATGGATGAAGTATTTTACATAAGTAATATTTCATCCACGGTCTTAATAAGAATAACAAAAAACATTTATGACATTTTTGAAAACTTTTCAATATATTCTCAATATTTTGAAAAATTTCAAAAAAAATCTACACAGTTTACGAACATCACCACACGACCATACGATTGGTGGTCTCACGCCGTTATACAAATTTACCTAACAGATCTAACATAAAAATTCGTAGTTTACCTACTGCACGCGAACGTTTTTCAACGAAATAGCGTGATAACTGATAACAAACAAATCTATTTAGTTGTGGTCAACTGGTGTCCGCTAATTGATTTGCTTTATGGCTTTTACGCGATATTGACACATTTGGAACAGATCTGAACGGTTAGTCGTTTGCTGATACGTTATTTTTTATTGGATACAGTACACTAAGGTCGCTCTTAGCGTGATTGTGGCCGGTGGAATAAGGGCATAGAATTACAGATTTTTAGATCATCATCTTATTAACCACAGGAAGTCCACAGCTGGACATAGGACTCCCCCAAGGATTTCTCAAACGACCGATTGTTATCTAAGTTGTGTTTTTATTTAGATATATTTTTAGATGTAAGTTTCTTCTTTTGCCTTCTCACCTTATTCCACTTTACGTGGGATCGGTAACTAATTTTTGCACAATAATTTTGGGAAAGGTTAACTGCCTCAGTGGTGTAGTGGTTGGAGCATTCGGCTCATACCCGGAGGTCGCGGGTTCGATTCCCGGCGGGGGCTACGACTTTGTGTTGTTGCCCTAGTTTGGTTAGGACATTATAGGCTGATCACCTGATTGTCTGATAAGTAAGATGATCCGTGCTTCGGAGGGCACGTTAAGCCGTCGGTCCCGGTCACTGCCTTTGACATTGGTCGTTACCTAAAACCATGTCAGAGGCCTTAAAGGCGGTTTAAAAACTCTGACACTAGTGTTAGTCACTAACACACACGATAAGAAGAAGACGTGGGATCGGGACAGTATGTGAGTCTTTCCATTTCCTCTATCCTTTGTCAAGGCACACGCACTCCATCCACCTTTTCTTTAGCCGTCCTCTTTTAGATGTAAGTTTTCATCATATTTAAAAACTTAGTTCTACAAAATAATTGCTTAATTATTAAGTGCGGATAATGTTTTAACATCAAGTGCAGTATTTTCATTTATTATCTTACACTTAATATAGGAAGTGATTGTTGCGCAATTTCTATGGGCTACAAAAAATCGTAGGTACTTTTATTGGTATAAGGTAGATATAGCTAAAGATTTAACTAAGATAGTGGAGTAAGCAAAAATCAGTGACCATCATGATAATTTAAAGAATATTTGTTGACGCCATCTGTCAGCTCCACTTCCTTATTTGTCAGTCTAATTAGGGAAAGTTGTTCAAAATGATAAACTTCAATTGATCTATTAGATCCGATGGGCAATGACCTAACACGTTTTGTGACAATGGGTGCAGGTTAGTCATCTAGGTCGTGTTTTTTATTTACGTCGGCCATTTGAAAGGATCTTGTATAAGAGCTCACATAACAGAATGCAACTACAATCACGGCTAATGTTACGTCATCCTAGATTCAATATGAAGCGAGCTAAAAAATACTTACCATTTTATTCCTCGACAGAGATAGAGAGATTAAGGCCACTTTTAGGCCCAACGCAGACGACAGGCTATCCGTGACGCACTTTTTAGTCTGTGATAGTCTGTGAAAATAGAACCTATGGAATCATACGCAGTAACGCACACGACGCGCGCCGGACTTTTTGTGCGACGTATCGTTAGCGTGACGACCGGCTTTGTAGCCCAATCCCTCGATCGGTTTTTCTTAATATTTTATTCCAGACCAACATGTAGGAAA
Organism: Acrobasis consociella; assembly: GCA_963555685.1. Taxonomy (NCBI): domain Eukaryota; kingdom Metazoa; phylum Arthropoda; class Insecta; order Lepidoptera; family Pyralidae; genus Acrobasis; species Acrobasis consociella. The sequence goes on from OY743106.1 coordinate 8,031,963, forward strand.
AGTATAAAAAAGTGACGTGTTATTCTTAGTTTTATGGTCTACTTAATTGATGTGATTCCACAAATTTTCTACAAAGAACAAGATGTATGCGTACATATATGGCAAGTCATAAGGTGGAAAATGGACTGTGTGTGTGTTTGTTACTACGGTACTGGTACGGTACGTTGAGGAAAGTATAGCCGCTGGCTGGGTCAAACAACCGGTTTTTTATTACCCAGTACAAGGAACTGGAATTACCAAAGATATCAGTCCCTATATACTTACTAATACTACTTACATATCTATAATACTTCTATACTATATTATAAGAATTATTTCTCTTTAAATTATCTAAAAAAATGTCCTCGACAGTATATGTCTATCTTTTAAGATTAACTCACAATAACCGTTTTTATGATAACCAAATTTGGTCGAAATTAATACATTATTACAAATTATTTGTCATAGTTGTATTAACATAATAATATTGATCTTTATGGAAATAAATGTGTTATTGATTAAGAGTATTTAACTGTGAACAAAATTGTCTTTGACATTACCTAATTTCAATAAACATCTTTTAGGATAATACAGTATATATATATATATGTATATATATATATACATATATATATATATATATAATAGGAGAAGCTGACTGACTGACTGACTGACATATCAACGCACAGCCCAAACGCGGGCCTGGAGACTCCAAATTTGGCATATAGGTCCCTTATGAGGTCTAGGGGTGCATTTAGAAAGGATTTTTAAAAACTCACCCCCTAAGGGGGGTGAAACGGGGGTCCAAAGTTTGTATGGAGAAACAAGATTAGTTGGACCATTTAATTTGAAATTTCGCAGGAGTACTCCTGGCGGTAAAAAAGTAAATACCTGCTTCAGGATTTTTCTAAATTCATATAGGGTGACCTACCTATTCCATGCTGAAACGTCCCGTCGCTCTTTATCTCGCTCTAGCAAATCACAGGAACAGGAATAAGAACAGGACCGGGAACAGGAATGGGAATTGGAAAACGGGAAAAAAAGAAACTGACTTATTGGTGACTGACTTAAATATGAACTCACAGTCCAAACAGCTGGATCTAGAGACGCCAAATTTGGCAAATAGGTTAGTCATGAGGTCTAGAGGTGCACTAAGGAAGGATTTTTCAAAACTCACCCATTAAGGGGTGAAACGTAGGTCCTATGTTTGTATGGAGAAACAGAATTAGTGAGACCATTTTATTCAAAACCTCGCAAGAGTACTCCTGACGGTAAATGAATAAATATGTATTTCAGGATTCTCATCAAAAAAAATAGACATCCCCATACAAATTGCCCGGGCGGCTGCACACTTTCGTATGGAAATTACATTTTTTTTAGTATTTGTCTGTTCTTTTGATTTCAACATACTATAGTGATCTAGTATAGCCCGTGGTTCCATTTATTACGGGTATGTCCCTTCCACATTGTATGGCCGTATATCATATTGACAAGATTCAGATTCTCACCTACTCTCGACCGGCTTTTACGATTCTACGTTTTTGCCTTTCTCCTCGACCAGCACGGAAGAGTGCCATTATAGCAATAGAGTCATTGACGTCATTGTAGAGTGCCTTGAGTATTTAAGTAACTAATAATCTATCATTTAACTATATTTTTTAGTTTTTATTATCAATAGAGAACCATTTCCATGTTTAAGAAAAAATCACAAATTATGATTAGTTTACATCTTACCGCTGAAATATTTCAATGAATTTAACCACGAATAAAATGATATAATAGGTAGGTACTAATATTTTATTATTTAAAAAATGAATGATTTCCGTAATAAATTTTTTAAAAGGTAACATCTAACAGTCCCTAATATCCTTTTAAAAACGTTACGTGCTGACCATACAGATCAGCGCGCGCGCAAGATACGCCGCGCAGTCGCCGTCCGCGCAGCTCCGCGGAGACTCGTGTAACGTGCCTTCGCCTTGTGACCGTGAGTCCGCGAGTGTATGGTAGTTTCGTCACGGTGCCCGAGTGATGCCAGATTGGACCACTTAACTTCCATTGAGGACTTGTCCTGGCTTCCTGTCTGCGTACACACGTAACATGGTGAGACGTTTGTAGACAAATCTTTGGTATTTTTACCACAATGTGGGAGAGGCAAAAATAACAATGCTTTTATATTTATTTTATATATCAATAGACGTTAGTGTCCTGGAAAGGGTTTTAAAAATTCGTTTATTACATTTGATCATTTACTTCCATGCTGGTTTGGAAGAAAAGAAAAAAACTTACAATCTACCAGCTGCTTCCCTTCCCGCGCAGATCGTAGGAGCCGATCGAGGGACTGGGTGCAAAATGCTAATCATTTTAATAAGCGATGCGGCCAGCAATCCATCACTATTTTGATTCCTTTTCCACCTTCTCGCACGATGGAAGTGGCCTTTGAATCTTGCGGTTTTGGGCTCTGTCTGCTTAAAGCCGCAAGACCCATAGTGCTCTGTCTGCCACGTTAGGGATAAAGACGTGATAATTTGACACGGCGTTTTAAAGCGAGAAATTCTTATAGAACAAACGTCCTGGGGAAAATATCGAATCATTGAAGAATACTTGACTCTTACTTAAACAAATTGAGCGCTCAGCTGATAGAGTTTTTATAAATATGTATAGAATAAATAAAATAAAAAACGCAACGTGTCCCGCATTTATTTACATATAGGAAGGTATGTACCTATGTAAGTTTCTTTATTCTGCCATAACTTCAAAATGTATTAATAGATTTGTATGCTATTGTATAATATGAGAGCAGTCGTGTTTTTTTTTAAATTAGATAATGCCTTATTTGTTTGTTCTATAAGGAAGTGCGTCAATATTTTTTGAATTACTTGTACAAAGGATATATACCTGTAACAATCAATATGCATGTGAGAATTTTTTTAATGTCCGATTTGGCGCCAGTGTACGTTTATTATCAGAGGGCATAACAAGTCTGGCATGCATCATGCTCACGTAGTTACATGCATCCCTAATCAACGGATCGTTCAAATAAATAAATGGTAGCTTAGAGGAAAAAGTACTATTTAATGTATTTAACTAACATAGTTAATTTGGAATTAAAAATGAAAATTAACTAAGTATATCGGTACTAGGTTTATCAAAAATCTATCCTGAGGGGTTATTCCAAAAGCGGTATGCAAGACGGACTATATGCGTATCCGCGTTTCAGTGCCAAGCAACATTGAGCACTAACGTATGATGATAAATTCTAATTTGGTTTGACATAGGCATAGGTCGTAGAATCACTATCGTGGGACTAACGTATTATTTATGGAGTAAAACTCCTGGTTGGTTAAAGGACAAACCACAATATTAAAAATTGCAGAATATAAATTTAATTCGAAACAATCACCAATTTTATGCGAGCAATAACGTTAGACGTCATAGTAACTCCCAATTAGTGTTTGAATCGTTCGTCTGCCTTTATATGTTTTCTCATTATGTCTCGGCCCGACAATAGCTTATTGTAATTAAAATGAAGGCGTACAGTGCACACGTTCTTACTGCTTTGGAGTTGTGGATTTAAATGGAGCAGTTTCTGTCGTGAGTGAGACTTGTTTTTGTTTTCAAATAGTTCAAATACGTAAAGCCATTGTGGAGCTGCTGAAAAGGCAGTTGGTCTAAGGAGTTCTTTAGCTATTATTCTTCTGAACATAAGAATTCTTTGTCTTTATTCACGACTTATAAATGTGTGTTACATACATTTTGACAATGTCGTTGAAAATCCATGGCCAGATCATTTTTCCTGCTGTTTTGAACATAGGTAAATAAAAATTTAAAAATTATAAAATATTAATATCCAATAGCTTTTGCTATGGTATTTAACTTAGTTTTTAATTTACAAATAGAAATAATAAAATGTGGAGAAGATCAGAAATTGCTTGTTGCAATGTTTATATGCAGGAGCAGAATTTACTTTTAGGTACCAAGTTACGAACCCTGAGCAGTGGGATATAAATGCTTAATAAAAGTTCTTAGTGAAAAATATATACAATGTCCTTTTTAGGGTCCCGTAGTAAACAAGGAACCCTTACAGTTTCGCCATGTCTGCCTGCCATTTATTGAGAAAAGTAAAATATTTGTTTTAAATAAAAAAGGACATTTTATAATTATATTAGTGCTCAATATTTTAATCACATTAAAGTTACTCAACTAAAAGATAAGTATAAAAACTCATCACAACACAATGTCAAGTCAATGTAAGGATATATTACTCCAAAATTGAAGTGATAAACTGGATATCTCTGTTATTGGACTCCGTAACCGCAGTTTATATGTTACCTACTTACTATGATTAAAGTAGAGCTCAATGAACTACCGTGTAGCGAACAGCTTCCGCATGACGGGGTCTCAAGTTTATATGGGTGATGGGACATTACTTTAGAATAGGTACAGATTAGTAACTCAGACTCTTAGTTTAAACATTTACAAGTATATTCAATAGTAAGGACTATTCAAATTATTAAAATTACTAAAGAACTTTGAACAATACTAGATCAACGTGACCGAAAACGCAAATTTGATGAGGTAAATACAATTTATTTTTTACTTAAAACTAACGTGAGGCACAAACAATATTAAACTGTGAATACTACTACGAGCGAGACGTACTAATTAGAGTGCGTCTTGCGCGTCTCTAGTCACATTCGCCATGAAGAAGGAAGATTTCCGGATGAGCTCAAAACAAGTCGGCCAGTAACTTGCTCTTTAAGTGCGAGAGTAGGTAACTCGTTAATTGCATATTATTAAAGTACAATTTATGGTAGGGAACTAAGAATGGAAGTAAATTATTCGCCACTTTCTCTGGACAGTGATTCCGTTCCGGCTCATTAATATTTCGCCTAGGAGAGAACATGAAATTATTGCCTGCCTGTTTTACGAGATATGATCTTGCTGTACGAACAGACTGCGTGCGTGCGGGGAACATTCCTATTATAATGTTTTCTTGTGTTAGTTCTATGGTGATACTGGATTCAAAGTGTGAGTGACAGATCCTTACTTCCTTATCCTGCTGGACATAGGCCTCACCCAAAGATTTCCAAAATGACCGATGTATATATGTGCTTAAAAATATATACTTAATGTAAAGTAAAATATACTAAAACTATTTTTAGGGTAGGTTTAGTCCATGATATTGAACATCTTTTCCCAAAGAACATATTTGTATATCAAAAAAAGGTGATAAAAGTTTGTTTTCCACAAAAATGTTGATCATCTGGTCGTCAACTTGTGTAGGAGATAAAAACTTTTTTCACAATGAAAGTGGACTGAATTCAGGCTTAAAATAGTTTTAGTGTTAGACAGGATAAACAAAAGATAATATAAATGTTTTTCCTGTATAAATTAATATAATTTTAAACCCGACAAGTTAACATTGCCTTATTTATTCATCACAGTCGTATTGTCATAAATAACATCGAAATAAAACAAAGCATGTACTTCCTCATACATAGTACCTATAGTCAGTCAGTTCAGTACTGAATGTGACATTATTATGCAAACCGCACCTTCGCATCCAGGGTCGACTACTGCTTTTTAAATAGGTAAGTACTTGCACACGAGTAACTGCACTATGGGACAAAGCGAAGGAAGTGTGATATATAACTGTAATTATGATAGAGAATAGCCGTGGACCCCATTTTTGTAGGGCTTGAAACATTTAATTTATCGACTTATTGATGTCGACTTCTCATACCTACTCACCAAAATCCCGAGTTACATTGACGATATAGAATTTTATATTGTTTAGTTTTTTGTAATTATAGTGGAAAAATAATAAGTCAACATAACTTACGAACGCCCATATTTTAATTTTTTTTTACCGTGGATTTTATTTATCCCATTTTTATCAGTTAGTAGTGATTATCTTTGACTCATTGTCAGTCAATATAGTTAACGCAAGTACAATTAAATATGTACCATCGATATTTTAAAAATCGACAAAAAAAAAATATCAATCACTACAATAAATTAATTTGATTACCTTTTATACCTTTTGTTTATTTATCTAATTCACTCCGTTGACATGCACATAGGAAATGTTTTTTCCAAATCTATATACTTAAGTATCTCAGGAAAATAGTTCCAATATATTTACTTTTATTTCGCTTTGCTTGTGAACGTCACTCTACCAGCAAAAACCGTATTTGAAATGGTATAATATATCTAGACTCGTAAAACAATATAAAAATGTTGTTAGTCATACCAAACTATTATTAGGTTATTACTGCATTTTTGTACTTTGATAAATAATTCATTGAATTCATGAACTCTCCTCAGAATAACAAATAACTTTCAACCTTAGTAACCTATATTCATTCCTTTTTATATTAACTTCAACAAGAATTAATAAATTTGCTTTATATACTATACTATTTACGGCAGCGAATGCATACATGCATGCATACTATCACGTCTTTATTCCTAATGGGGCAGACAGAGCATTTTGGGTCTTGCGGTTCTATGCAGAGCCCAGGGCCGCAAGACCCAAAAGCCACTTTTAGCGTCATGGTGGGCGAGAAGATGGAAAAGCAATCAATACAGTGATGGGTTGCTAGCCGCATCACCTGTTAACATGATTTTCATTTTTGCCCATTCCCTCGATCGGCTTTTACGATCTGCATGGGAAGAAAAGCAGCTGGTACATTCTAAGTTTTTTTCATTTGTCCCAGACCAGCATGGGAGCGAATGTGTAAGAAAATGCTGTGTATGCTCTTAATTGGTGTTTACATATAGAATTGTATACCTATCCTATTGATTTATTTATCCAATAATGTAATAAGTAATACATATGTAATCACTGTAAGCGTACCTTTTAAATAAAATAAATTAAAAACTAAAAACCGACTTCACCTCCAAACTACACAACCGATTTTGATAAAAAAACAGACCACCCTGATAAGCATTTGCAAAAAAAAAAACGATTTTTCCAAATCGGTCCAGGAGTCTTCGAATAATCAGTGAACATACATAAAAAAGATCTCGATGAATTGATAACCTCCTCCTTTCAGGAGTCCGGTAAAAATGAGTTTATCGGAGGAGTCTTATCGGCGTTCAAGTTCAATATTCTCAAATTAAAAACAATATTTCTATATTTCGGTTCACCAGCTGATAAGAAAATCACTCAAAGCTAAATTTGAAGTTCATTGCTAGATATTAATGCACCTATACATGTAATGTTTTCAATAACTAAATAAGTATACAGCTCAGACCAAGTATACAGTTATATAATATACATTTTTACGTATTTAGTAACCCTAACGGAGTAAATATAGCCCTTCTGTCTACCTCTAGGTCAAAATTAGCAAGTTTGTAATTTTATGAAGTTCTTAATATTTTTTTGAAAAGCTACGAAAACATATGTCCTTAGATCCAGCGGGACCCTATGCCTGATTGAATTAAGACCTATTTAGTCTAATTAGTATCCATTTCTACCTATCGATTTGTATAAGTATGTTAAAATTTCTACCTCGGTGGATTCACTGTCAAAATAAAAAAAAAGCTTCTTCATACAGTCAGCGGGGCCCTTTTGCTGATTATAGTGGTATTGATTTGATATATATATTTTTCATAAGCTTTTTATTTTTACCTTCAGGTTTATGTACTATTATATTGCTACCCCAACAGATGTCCCCAAAAACGGCAAAATGATTCCTTTACTTTCAGCGAAGCCCTCCGTGAATTGAAGGCGTACAGAATAATAAAGTACATTTTCGTGGAGCCTTTTATTTCTACCTTTCAAAAATTATATTTTTTTGATCACGAAGAAAAAAGTTTACGAGATATTTACGAAAAAAGTTTTAAACTAAGCGGACAGTCAGTTGGATCCTTTGCTTTTTAGTAGTAAATATCTACAGTGATAACAAACTTAACAGCGACTAAGCACACATTGTTATTACAAGGTATCATTTTGCCTTTTTTGGGGACATCTGTTGGGGTAGCAATATAATAGTACATAAACCTGAAGGTAGAAATAAAAAGCTTATGAAAAAAATATATATCAAATCAATACCCCTATAATCGGCAAAAGAGCCCCGCTGACTGTATGAAGAAGCTTTTTGAAGTGAAAACTTCTTTAGCGGAGTTGTGCACATTTTTTTGGAATGGGTAAAAAATTTTAAACTCGCGTCAGGACACGTGGCCTGATCGAAAATTCGTAAGACGGCGCAGGGCGCTTGCGCGAATGTTCGTGTGTGTTTATGTTACAGCGTGCTACGCGCATCCATGGATGGTGACAGCTGATGGCTCGACCGTCTGTGTAGTGGCCATACTGCTGTGTATTTGAAAATGATTTTGTTGAAAATGAATTTGGTCATGCTTGTGACATTTGTGACAGACTGTGGTTCAGAAAAGATTTGAAATATTTTATACTGATAATTAAAGCAATTCGTGCAAAATTATTCCCTAACCATTCCAAAATATCAAAAATGCACAACGTTAATATTCAAGTTTTCACTTCTGCCGGCACTCCCAGAGTGCAACCCGTCGTTTTTTTATTTTATTTTGACAGTGAATCCACCGAGGTAGAAATCTTAATATACTTATACAAATCGATAGGTAAATGGATACTAATTAGACTAAATAGTCTTAATTCAATCAGGTATAGGGTCCCGCTGGATCTACGGATATCGAAAACATTATTTTTATCATTGAAAAATTGATCTTATATGTTTCATTCATTAGGTATGAAACAATAATCATGCTATTTCGATTACATTAAAGAAATGTTACGATAAAGCCTAGATTAGTTCTATGACTATGACGGATAGCATAAGGTATGGTCAGTACCTACTTACTGCACATTGCAACGAAAAAACGTACATTAAAACATGGAACTTCCCGTCGAAACCATCGAACACAGGTTGACATTACTTAAAAATGTACTTAGAGGATGCATGACACCTACACAATACCACACATCGTTATGCTACGATAAACTCTTACCAACAGGTGGGCCGAATACGCTCCTTAGTGCGCCGGTTTATTTTTACCTAACTACGGCAAAGCCAAACGGAAGGGTAAGGATTTGAACAGTCTATGTATGTATGTGTGTATGTCAAACAAGGGCCATAACTGAAAAACTTACAAATAAAATCAATGTCTGGCAGAATAACATAGAGAGGGGTGTAGTTGGGGTAAAGTAAGATTGAAAGAAATAGGACACATAGAACACCTAAAAAGTCTAGTCTATGTGTCTATCTTAGCTGTCTTGCTTCGGAGCACGGGGTCCGTGTGTAGTGCACCTACTAGCTTATTCATAAATATTTTTAATAGGATTAATGTCAATTCTGCATCAGCGGCTCCAGCGAAAGATGAGTTGTGGCGCCTGAGGGACGTCGTCTGTAGCGAATAAACCATCGCAAATGCTGAGTTTATTTGATATACCAATATAAATATTTATACAAATCATATTAGCTCAGATTTAGATTATTTATTAAATTATCTGTTAAACATACAGGAGGGGAAGAAAGGAAGAGGACGCCCTTCTACTACCTGGAGTCGAACTATCTCCAACGATTTAAAGACGTTGGGTATAAGCTCAGAAATGACACAAAACCGCCAAGAATGGCGCAAAAGTATTAAGGGGGCCGACCCCGTATGGGGATATGGCAAGGAGAGAAGAAGATTAAATTATCTGTTAAAAAAAAGAAAGTTATCTCTTTCCATATTAATTCATATTTTAACATTAATGATATGATATTTTATTTTAATCTGTGTGATTTCTCATCGTATATATTAATTTATTTATCCTCAGTTTGGTTTCTCACGGCAAGTAGGTGAGTTAATGCAAGAAAGTTAGTAAAAGAAGTTATTTTCGCGTCTACCGAGTGCAGGTCATGTATATTTTCAATTCGAAATATACGAGCTACTAACACGACTTAAAATATTTCCGTATATTTTGTGAAACATAAATCAATAGGCCAACCAGTTAACTTGTTTATAAAAAAGTAGGTGAAGTAAAGCTAACAAGGCAAGTAGGTGAGTTAATGCAAGAAAGTTAGTAAAAGAAGTTAATTTCGCGTCTACAGAGTGCAGGTCATGTAAGTTTTCAATTCGAAATATACGAGCTACTAACACGACTTAAAATATTTCCGTATATTTTGTGAAACATAAATCAATAGGCCAACCAGTTAACTTGTTTATAAACAAGTATAACATTTTTATAGCTAGTATTACGGAGAGTTGTTGCTTGTGTAATGTTGTCAAGGTTGGGTCCTTTCGCTTTCAGCTGAGTTTTACCTATATGACAGAAACAGTGTAGAGACTTGCATTTGAAATGTAAGAAAAGGAACGTAGTTATTATTAGTCGTGAACGTAATTATTATCTCGTTTTGTTTGTAGAAAGACTATAATAAGATAACGTAAACTAACGACACAACATAACTTCATTAATAAATCATTTGTTGAGATTAACAATACTTTTTATATTAAAATATAAAGCAAACAAACTGTAACCTTATACCTATATCAAAACATATATAAAGAATTGTTATTACCACTCTACTATTTGGAAACCGTAGCGTTTATAGTATACAATAGAAAAGTTTTATCATCATCATCATCATCATCATCATTAGGTCTTTTTTTTTAAGTCTCCACTAAAGGAGCACGACCCTCTCTGCGCTACTAGAGCCACACTTGACCAGAGCAACCAGAGGAAGTTTTATAATAGTTACAAAATTAACAAGGCCCGCTAATGTCTTTTGCCGAAAAAAAAAACATATTAAAAGTTATAGTTAGAAACATTGCCGTAGAGTTTAGAGTGACATGAAAATACATGAGGCAATATAAGCAAAAAGAAGAAGAAGCTATTAGACAGTTTGACACGTTATAAAAATGCCTATATTTTATCTTAATAATTTCAATATTAGGTATACTATTATTTGACTTCAATATACACTAAAATCCTACAGTAAGCCCTCTATGTAAAAAATATGTATTGATATAACTTCGTTATCAACTAACTTGATTGGACAAGATCCCAATCTGTGATAAGTCCGCCTTTGTATTGTTCTCTTCTTTTAACTTGTATTCTTGTTTTGTTTATGTAAAATAAAGATTTAATAAAAAAAACAACGTATTACTTAGGACGTTATACCTAGTCACTTAGTAACGAGGATCTAGATAGTGCCTAACAATTGAATAGTATCTGATATCAGGTCTATCAGAATGCAATCAAGACATCCTGTACGTTGCGGGGGACGGTGCGAGTTTCCGTTCTGTATGTAATACTATTATTAATTCTGTGACGGAACACAAATTAACTCAAACTTATACGTGGTATTGTTGGATAACTGTAGAGATAAATGAATATGGACAATTTTTATTTTTATTTTTTTATTTTATTTATTTATACTAACATATTACAAAAATAGATACAACAGAACATTATAAGACATTTACATAAACCACTGAGGTTTGTAGTGAAATGTTTAGAAGTTATTCTACGTACAATGTAAATTCTAAAACACAATCATACCTTATCGTACTTATGTAGTTACTAATAGTTTTAACAAATACCTACCCAACTTAAAATATTATTGATATATATTATGATATTACAATGTAATTATTTTAGCTGGGCAACCACGTCAAAAGTTAGTTAAAAATCACACACATGGGATACCTATACCAACTACAAAACTATGTTTTATAACAAATACATGTATAGATAAATATTTAAGACCCAGGTCAATCTGTAAAAGATCATTTTCCATCTTGACCTGACCGGGTCGAACCGATCGGGGAATCGTTATGATATGATGATCAGTAGAGCACAGAGATCGTCAGAGATGTAGAGCCATCAAATAGCTAATGTGTTTTTTGCTAAGGTATCTTCCTTAAGAAAATTGATTAATATCTCTGACTGACTTAACTGAAATATACTAACACTATTTTAAGGTGTTGCCGTGTGGTTTCCGGCAATAGGGCCACTGCAAGTCCTCCCTTGGAAGTTGGATGTCGTAGAAGGCGCCTTAGAAAATACAAGCTTCTTCTTATCGTGTGTGTTAGTGACTAACATTAGTGTCAGAGTTTTTAAACCGCCTTAAAGGCCTCTACAAGCTGCACAAAGTTTATAAACATTAATGAGATCTCTTCAACACGTCTGGTCAGCGAGAAGAGTGTAGGCTAAGTCCTTTGGCTGCTCTGGCCAAGTATGGCTCTGGTAGTACAGAAAGGGTCGTGCTTATGTAGTGGAGACAAATAGACCTGATGATGATGTTGATTATAAGGTGTATGGAAAACACGAACAGATTGCAGATATATGTTTTTGTTATAAAATATAGTATCGTTGAGTTAATATCCCATAACACAAGTCTCGTACTTACTTTGGGGCTAGCTCAATCAGTGTAATTTGTCCATATATATTTTTTCATCATCATCAGGTCTTTTTGTCCCCACTGCAGAAGCACGACACTCTCTGTACCGCCAGAGCCATATATACTTGGTCAAAGCAGCCAGAGGATATATATTTATCTATACCATTTGTTTAATAGTTTGTTTGTTTGTATAGGCGGGGCCGACCCAGCATCTGGTGCTGTTACTGCTGCTGCTTAGCTGTCGCTCCGCATCTCCGTTTATCCAGCTCGCATTGAAGACCTTCAGCCTTGAGGAACTGGTCCCCATCAAACCTGAGTTCTATCCGGAAAGAATAAACGTTCAGTGGGTTTCAGGTGAGATATTTTAATAAATAAAGTTCAATGTATGAAGCTATAAAAATACCTGTACAATAATTCATCCATTAAAGATAAGATGAACGTTTACTGTAATATATGTTCATGGTATTGTTCTTTTAAAAATAAGAGAAAACATAGTACTTACTTTATTTCCGTCCATGCATGGCACCTGTATATCAAATTTCGTCCAAAATTTCATGTTTACAATAAGTATCTGGTATTCTTTATTATTGGTAAGTACGATAGAAAGTAGGTATATTTACATATAATATAAGCATGAACACAATGGAAAGTATTTAGTAAAGACAATGATATTCAGTAGGAATCACCTGTGTTCTGAAAGTAGTGTGCCATGATATTCTTTTCTTCGTAAATATCACGGCCAACAACGCACCCACTAGTGCGTGAAACATCATTGAGATAAACTTGACTTGAACGCACTTCCGAGGTCGAAACTAATTGATCTATTAGTGTCGTAGATATGAGGTACTCGGTGTGACAAATTAAGCTGATGACCGGAGTCATCGATGCCCAACTAATTTACTATAAAATGTGCGTTTCACTTTTTTCTATATAGCGAGGTTGCCGCGAAAAAATTGCTTAGTCACAAGCTTTGCTCATTTCTTAATTTTAACCGCCCTAAAATAAGGTGGAGGTTATGAATTCGTTGGAATCTTTTATATTTTTTATGTATGTTCACTGATTACCTAAACTAAAACTAATTAAAACTAATTCGGCCATTTTTCTTAATTTTGCATGATCTTCAGTTTCCTTGGGTGACCATTGACATGCATATTATATTATACTAGCTGTACCTGCGGGCTTCGCTCCCCGTGGGAATTCGGGGATAAACATTACGCTATATCCTTCCCCGAGTCAATTTAATCCATACCAAATTTCATCCAAATCGGTTCAGCAGTTTAAGCGTGAAGAGGTAACTAACAAACAAACAAACAAACAAATATACAAAGTCACTTTCGCATTTATAATATTAGTAGGATAGTAGATTTGAAGAAGAAAAGGTAGGAAAGCGCACACCAGGCTCCAAAGCAGCACAGCTGAGGATGCAACATAAAGAAACTCGATTCTAGTAGGAGTAGAGAAGAAGCGCAGTGGCTCAGCGGTGTACTCGATGCGCTTACGCGCGCCATGTGATAGATACCTTATTGCTAGGTCTAGGTGCGCCTGCCAGCTTTATTTAATAAGAGCTCCTCCCATAGATAACAGTCAAGAACAAGACATTTAGAAGAAAGAGAGAAGTATCATAGATCTTTATGTAAAGAGGAAAAGCACGCATAGTGCTTTTAGATAACTGATACATGTTTAGACATGAACAACAAAAACATAACAATCTAAACATAGCAAATATGTTGTACCTATATATTGTTATAAATTTATGCTACATTTACTATCTTACTATCAACATTGAATAAACATACCTACTTATACACACCGGTTGATGACTTATCAAAGATTATGAAATAGTTATATAACTAAGCATGTCAATCATGCACCCATAACTTCAAAGTAAGCTTGTTAACTGTGTCTGATTGTAGGTATATAGATGCACTCTTTTTTAGAATTTCAAGTCGTGGTATTATATTATCTAAGATTACGTTTTTTTTTGGTTTCAGACACAGAATACATTCACAGGGAGCTAGGCAATGGCATTGTGAAATTCAATGCCCTGTTTCGTACTACCTCTACTGTTTTGACTGAAGATGAATTGGTGAGTTCCATTACGTGTCTTTTTAGCAATTCGATTGATGATTTACACTCTTAATGTCTAATTCATAATAATGTCCCAAAATTAAAATTATCCGAAAATAAAACATGGTGGTCTGTCCTCCCCTAATACCTTGGGTTCGATTCCCAGCCCATTATTCAGCCCAGCATTTCCATATGATAAGTGAGATATCATCAACATCATCCTCTTCGCCTTTTGCCTGTTTGGGCTCCCGGCTCTGTATGTCAACTTTCTTTATTTCTTTCTATCATTCATCACATTTGAACTAGCCCCTTTCCAAGTGATAGACATGATCATCATCATCATTTTAGCCGCATAGTGTCAACTGCTGGTCATAGGCCTCCCCCAAGGATTTCCAAAATGACTGATCTAGATCGGCTTGCATCCAGCGCCTTCCAGCGACCTTAGTCAGGTCGTCAGACCACTTTGTGGATGGTTGTCCTACGCTTCGCTTGCCAATTTTAGTAGGTAGTAGGTCCGTTGGGCAAAAGCTTCTCCTTATCGTCAAATCAATTAACAATGGGGACATTTTTTCTTTAGACAAAAGGAGTCTTGTTTTATTAATTTTCTTTGTCTGTCAACAAATATTATTGTTCCAGTACGATCTACGCGCATACATACCGACAACATTTTCTAGCGACGGAAAATATATGTTGTTAGCATCTAATTACCAGAAGGTGAGTAGAATTTTTATTTGCGTGAAGTACTTATACGAATACATTTTGTTGGAATTTTTATAAAAAGATATATAAGGAAAAATCACACTGATTCGATTTGCCCCTAGCTATCAGAGCAACATTTTCCTGGTAAAATAGGTCGTTGCAAACGCGATCAAATGTCAATTTTATGTTACTTTTCTTGCTAATGGGACTGTGTCATTGGTGACGGCTGTAAATTTGAGTTTACTTTACCTACTCATTACCATGTAACGTGATAGTCTTTACTCTGAAAAACAAGTTTTTATAGCACTTAATTTGCACATTAATATTATAAAGGCCAAAGTTTGTGAGTGTGTGACTGTGTATGTTTGTTACTTCTTCACGCGCAAACGGCTGGACCAATTTTGATAAAATTGAGTATGCAGGAAGCTAACACACAGGCTACTTTAAGCGCGAAAGAAGAATATGGAGCAAAACATTTTACGTATTCGGCCTGCGTTTTTAATTGCCTGCAAAGTCTACCGTGAGTGTGTATTCAAATATGGTAATTAGCTGAAGCAGCGCATAGAAATATGAATACTAATTCCCACCTCGATCTTATGGTAATATTGACATAGCTGTCATACACGCGTGTGGGTAATGTAACTGACTAATTTTTCTGTATGTTCACATTGTTTAATTTTAATATCGACATAGGTACTACTGACAATACTGTATATTGTATATTGTACTGTATACCCAATAATAATTTCCATGCCCTTGAATACAACGACGCGCTTGAGTAGGTACGAACGGGAATACATGTGTTTACGTTTTTCATATGGTTAGTTTTTTTCGATTTAGTTTCGCCGCGTAATTTCGGGCAGAGTAGATTATGACCACTCTAAGTCTTTCCGTGGATGTCGTAAAAGGCGACTTAGGAAATACCTACAAGCTAAACAAAGCTTATAAACATTAATGAGACCTCTCCAACCCGTCTGGCCAGCGTGGAGAGTGTAGGCCAAATCTTCTGGCTGCTCTGGCCAAGTGTGTCTTTAGTAGTACAGAAAGGGTCGTGCTCTTGCAGTGGAGACTAAAAGGACCTGACGATAATTGGGCAATAGACCTAACTCGATCTAGAGCTAAATTTTTGAATGAGAAGTCACTTTCCATTTCCCCCAATTTAACCAAAACTCGATTTCAAATGCAATAAATATAGTAATTTATTTAAATACCTAGCTATTGTAATTTTTACCCTGTGCGTGTTAGGTCAAGGCACAGAGAACTCAAGTGACATTTGACTCCAATTATTATTCATCTGGTGGCCGCGTTAAGGTCTTAGAGCGTTTATTATATTACGCCGCCGC
The DNA here is from genome assembly GCA_963555685.1 of Acrobasis consociella. Taxonomy (NCBI): domain Eukaryota; kingdom Metazoa; phylum Arthropoda; class Insecta; order Lepidoptera; family Pyralidae; genus Acrobasis; species Acrobasis consociella. The sequence continues at coordinate 8,048,419 of OY743106.1, forward strand.
GGCAGAGATTTTAGCCCCCGACAAAAAATAGTAACATTGATAGTAACGTCTGTCTGTCTGTTTGTCTGTGACATCGTAACGCTCGAATGGATAAACCAATTCCGATGCGTTTTTATTTAAGTGAAAGCAAGTTCCCGATGCGATGGTTCTTAGTACTTCTTAGCTTATGATTGACGAGAATCGTTTTGGCCGTTATTAGGTTATGGCTTTATAGCTTGCCTTTCAAATAAAAGGTGGCGCTAGGGATACGTGACGTTGGCGATACAGAATAATTTTACTATTTAGTTCCTCCGCCCATATCTAGATGGCGTTTACTTATAAAACTATTTAAAAGATGGGAGTTTTTTAATTTACCTAGCAAATAAACTTGTATTTATGATAGCATATTGTGTTACTCCGCTCTGCCGCGGCTGCAATGCATGTGGTTCAGTACAACTTACGTTAGGAATTATATTATCTTTGGTAGGTACAACTAACAAAACCAAGCGCGCGTCACCGCAGCGGCAGCGAAAACCGCTGCCGTGGCGGCGTAATGTGTAAACTCTCTCATTTGGTACAAGGAGATAGATAAGTTCGCCTTTGCATTTTTTCCTTTTGTATTTTTTGTGTAATTTTTGTACAATAAAGAATTTACATACATACTTACATATTATAATAATTCATGTAAAATAATAAAATCAGAGTCAGTGTGAAACTACTTGCTTTGCTCCACAAGTATCTCTAAATGCGGGAAAAGGCCATAAATATCCTAAGTAAGGTACTCTTATCTTTATTTTTAAAGTGTGAACAATACTTACTGTGGAACAGTGTAGAATTTGGGATCCCGGCTTTTTATAAATCACGGAATAGCAATACTGCCTACTAGGTTTAAAAATCATTATTCGCCAAAATTAAGTTAATATTGGCAGATGCGATAGTGTCATTTTACTAGATGTCAACTTGTTTGGGTTGGACATACAATTCCATAGGTTGGATAGTGGTTACCGAATAGATAAGATTGTCTGTATTAGTTAGACTATAGAGTTATTTATTTATTTTATTTTTAGGTCTACCGCTACTCCAGCTTGGCTGAATTCTCGATCTACAATCTTGAAACCAAGTAAGTTAGTTGTATAGCGCGCAGAAAAATATATAGAAAATATTTTTCCACTTTATCTGATTTCAATGATTTTTTGTATGTCATTTACACAATAAAATACTCGGTTTATTAGTATTTTTTTCTTCAAAATTTGTTATATAATATATAATTTATATGCATTTTATTAACTGTTTTCTGTGATTAAATAAAACTTTACTTTTTTTTTAAATATTGAACCCAGTCCACATTCGTATTAGGTACTTAATAGGTACGATATATCTCTTATTAAACTAGTAATGCCGTATAAAAAGTCGATGAGTGTTCCCTTATATCGAAATAATGGTTTCGATATCGAAGTAATGGCTTTATAAGCTTATCCCAAAAAAAAGTAAAGCGATCGAAATATACTTCCCTAATTTTATTTAGGTTTTAATTTAAGTTTTATGTTGCACTTTTTCTCTCTGAAATTTGTTACATTTTTTAATTAAAATAAGTATAAAGATATTTCTTCAAGCTTTTCTCATTTCAAGCCCTTTTCCATGGCAGATCTATCAAAAACATCAGTAGAGGTCCTCTACAAACCGTTCAATGGAGCCAGAAAGGAGCTCTAGCCTTTGTGAAGAACAACGATGTATACTACGTAGCTGACCCGGCCCGGCCGGAGGTGGTCACTGCTCTCACTGCGGAAGGAGTCCCTGGGGAAGTGTACTTTGGTGTCCCGGATTGGATTTATGAAGGTAATTGCTAGAAAATTCTTCGTTTGGCCCATGGTGGTTTTTTTATAACACAATCATTTACATCATCATGTGTCAATTGGTATTTTAAATATGAAAACCAGATGAATACCTATTAAATTCATAATTATTTATGCGGGTAGTTGGTGAACTGGTGGTAAGTGACGTCGTGTAATGTGATAATTTAATAATTTTCCTATTTATTTATTTTTAAATAATTTATGTACGGCTTTTAATGAAAATTGTGTTCGATAGAACACAATTTCAATTTTTCTTACAATAATTGTCATAACAGCTAGATGATTATTTTAATCCTACTCTCATGTATACCACTTACAATAAATAATATTTTCTAGACTTAATTGAATATTTCAATTGTAGAGGAAGTATTCAACGCAGCAGAAGCTTTGTGGTTTTCACCCAATGGCACTTACTTGGCTGTGGCTTCCTTCAACGACACGAATGTCGAGTCAGCGATCTATCCCTACTACGGGAACTCATCCGACTTTAATAACCAGTACCCTGAGCTGGTCGAGTTCAAATACCCCAAGGTTAGTATGACTATACTACGCAGAACTTCAAAATACTGTATCGTGACGTAATTTCAAATGTGCATTAGATTGAATTCACTCCTGTCAGGCAGGTCGCGTCAATCCTGTTGTTGGTCTTCGAGTCTACAAGGTGGATGACCCCACATGTATACCTAGGAGCATACCGGCGCCTGTTGACGTAGTTGGAGTCGATCATGTCCTGGGACGAGTAGATTGGGCCTCTGATCATAATCTAGTCGTTCTATGGTTAAACAGACGACAAAGCGTCAGCATTTTAGTCAACTGCGACTTGAAACTAGACGAATGCAGTCTAGTGAAAGAACAGACTGAACCAAATGGCTGGATTGATATTCACGACGCCTTTTATAATGCCAATGGAACGAAGCTGGTTCAGATTGAACATTTGTACCATGGCGAAGCAAGATTCCCACATGCCGCCAAATTTGATTTCAATTCTCTCATCACACAAGATCTTAGTCCTGGAAATGCAACAGTTTTGGAGATCCTGGGCTGGAATAAACCCTCAGATACAGTGTATTATATAGCGGCGCCTGGACATGCGCCTTGGCTCAGACAGTTGTGGGCGACAGCAGCCGATGGATCCTTGAGATGTATTTCGTGCAAAGAACCATCCTGTCAAAGTGTCTCGGCGAATTTTTCGCCCGGAGCAAGTTTTGGGGTCGTCAGTTGCAGCAGTACAAACAATCCTCCTAAAACATTCTTCTACGAATGCCAGGTAAACTTTCGTTAAAAAATGAAGTTCATCATGTTTTTTATTATTTCAGCCGCATAACATCCGCTGCTTGACATAGGCCTCTTCCAAGGATTTCCAAAATGACTGTACTTAGAGCGAGCGAAAACAATAAAATCATCTTGAATGGGTACTACTTTCATGATTTGGAACGAACGACTTATCCAAAACGGAATACGAAAAGCTTCTCATGTAAAGAAATTTTCATGAAATTTATTTTCTGGGCAAGCTGTTCAATATAACCAACGGAAATGGAAACGCATGTCCATTTCCAGGATTATTTCGCGTTTTAAAACATCCTTTACAAAAACAATATTCCATTTTAGGATGACACATTCACACTTATAAAAGATAACTCAAGATTATATCAGAAACTGAGGACATACAAACAGCCACTGGTCTTGTTCAACACAATTCACTTGGAGAAAGAACAAACAATGGCAAATGTCAAACTTTTGATACCCCCCGACATCAAGGAGGGGAAGAAATATCCGATGGTTTTGAGGGTGTACGCTGGGCCAGGCACTGCTAGAGTAAAGGACAATTTCGATTTAGGTAAGATTAATTTAAGTACTGTTTCATGGTTTCTAATACTGTCAGTAAGGATGTAGATTAAATAAGTATTTCTGTATTATAAAATAATGAGTAAGTACCTAAAGGTACAAGGCTGTTACAAAAAGGAGAAATAACGGTGACGTCGTCTCTGTGATAATAAAGTTAAAGATAAATTTATCTGCAAAACGAAACAATCTGTTACAACTGTTACAAGCAAGATATTCGTAGTAGATTGAGTAGATAGGTGCATTTCGTTTTGTCAAAATTAAATCATGTTTTACCATAACGAGTGTGTGTGCACTCACGCGTCTGATTTTGCATTATCGTTGAATTTGAATAAATTTCTTTGTTGTGATTCTGTTATTTCTTTGTTTTTTTTAGAATACTACAACATGTATCTGTCCACAAATCGAAGTTTCATAGTAGCGTCAATCGACGTGCGAGGTTCCGGCGTTCTGGGCACAGAGGCTATGCATGCGGTGAACGACGCCCTCGGCACGGTCGAAGTTACGGACACACTGGCCGCTATCAAGTAAAACACACATTTATTTACACTCTTTACAAGTGTATATTATTTTTCTTATGTGCAGGGATGTACTCGATGTCAGGATGGAAGAATGTAAACTCATGAAAATTAACTCGCTGTATGATTAGCGTAAGATAAACACGGGCGGTTGATTTAGGCATGAAAAAAGGTTTCTTTGATGAAATGAAAGAAGTTTTTTTAATTACTTATTTGTGTCTTATTGCTGGGCAAAAGTTCTTCCCTCCACAGAATACCCAGGAAAGAGAATTGAGGACAATTAGTTCCACAAAGTAATTTCCTAAATCAGCAGACGAAAACAATTTTTGAACTTCAAGTTTCCAATCATATAAAATCCACTTTCGAATTTCTGACCCATATTGTTGTTGAAAACTATCGATGGAAAACAATCTGGCGGTACTGCGATTTCCCTGATCCCAGATTTTCCTGAGCTGCATAATAGCTACGAGTCTAGTGTATTGTTCTATATAATATATAAGGTATAACACAAAATATACTGAAACTACTTGTATTTTTAGGGTGGATTCAGTCCAATCAAAAATTATTTTTCATATTTCGGCATTTGTTTCTTGGGGAAAGTTGTTCATGGACTGAATTCACCCTTAAAATAGTTTCAGTATATTTTGTTAGACCTTATTAATTATACAATACTTCTCTATAGCAGTATACCCAGTCTGATGATACGTACAATTTTGTCACAAAATATTACCACATAAAAAATTAAACTTTATTTTTAGAAAGTGCAAATCGGGGACGCATTCTTAAAGGCTCGCATCATCCAATCAACATAAAAATTCCGTACCTTAAAATACCTGATTAAAGCTTTGACCACCAGGGCCCTCCTCAAGATGTACTCGTTCATTGACCCCAAGCGCGTGGGTGTTTGGGGCTGGAGTTACGGCGGGTACGCGACCACCATGATGCTGGTCAAAGACACGGAGCATTTGATGGCGTGCGGAGCCGCCATTGCTCCTGTCACCTCATGGCTCTATTACGGTAGGTATATTACATAGAATAGAATAGAATTTACTTTATTGCCAAAAAATTGTACACACCTAATAGAGAAAGTTTATCCAACAATAAAATAAGAATGGAATTTTATCATTCTTTCATATCTTGATCTCGTACATTTTGTGCAGCATTGTTATGGCGTGGTGTGGCTTTTACTACTACATATTTAAGTTAGTATACTATGAGAATATCGGACATGGCCCCATCGATTTCGAAAAAGGTCATGCTCTTGCAGTGGAGGCAAAAAGACTTGATGATAATTTCGGTAAAATTTAGTATATAGGGGGTTTTGTAGAAGTTCGATCTAGCTAGGTTTCATTCTTAGAGAACCTCGCTTTCTTGGTGTTCTCATCAAGCGAAGTTCGGTCGGCCTAGGCATAGCAATAATAGCCTTTATTCGGACTTTTTACACTTATCAGAACAAACAATATAATTGATAGGTCGCTTAGGTACTGTTGTATTATAATGCTTCCATGTTGGTTTTGGAAAAAAAAAAAAAAACAGCTGGTGCTCTCCTACGCAGATCATAAAAAGCGATCGAGGGAGGAAACCTCGGCTAGCAACCTACCATCACGATTTTGATTCTTTTTTCCACCTTGTGACCCACCATAACGCTAAAAGTAGTATTCGGTTCTTGCAGCCCTGGGTATGCATAAAGACGCAAGACCTAAAATGCTAACTTACGAAAAATGTAAGACAGCAAATCATTTTTTGGAACTTCCAGATACAATATACACGGAGCGCTACATGGACACACCACAAGCTAACCCCAAAGGCTACAAGCAGTCCGACCTCCTCCTAGAGGCCTCCAAGCTGCAAGGCCGCAAGTTCTTGCTGGTCCACGGCACCGGGGACGACAATGTGCACTACCAGCACAGCTTGCAGCTCGCGAAGAAGCTACAGCATGAGGACATCTCATTTGAGCAAGTGGTAAGAATCTTTATTACGTTTTTGACACAAGTCTGTTACCCATAAAAGGATGAGTGGTTCTTTATCGTTTAAAAATGTTGACTTCTTGTTTTACCGATTTTTTTTCTCAATAGTTACCCCTTTGTATGCAAGTCTGATTTGCACTTGGCAAAAAAAGTTAATTTATCCGTGTACCTGTGAAATGTCTAAATCTACATAATATTTGTTTAGTCGCATGTACCAAGTACAATAGTAGACAACACTTACTGGTTATTGCTTTATGATCTATCTATATTTAAGAGCTATGTTCTTGTCGGTGGAATTTTCTTCCATTTGTCTCTCCCGTCTACTAGCTCTTTTACTTCGCTGTACGGTACGACACGACACGTTTACCTTCTCCTTTCTGTTTCATAATGCATTAAATATTGGTCTTCTATGGTTTCGTGCTTTTAAAATGAACATTGTCGTGCCAAATTTAGCGAAACTGTACAAATTTTGCACCAAGTTATTGAACTGGACAAATGTAATTGTAAAATATCCCTCTGTCGAATCCTTTTCTTGTTTTATTCATGCACTCGACCGTATCGGGTCTCGAAGGATTATGGACGTATTATTATGGTAATGAATGTCTGCTATATGCGTGCTTGTACCTTTGTGTCTCACAAAAATGAGAAATAAAAGTAAAAGCGAGCCGTTAAAAACTAATCTCCTTCTAAATATAACCTAAAAATTGTACAAGGATTTTTGTCCTTATTTGGTAAGCTCTATTGAAAATCCTAGACGAGAATAACACAAGAATATACATCATCATTTATTGAAAATCCCAAAGAAACTGACACTAAAATACACCAATTTTTTTTTCATTCACTTACCTGTAAACACTCCACTAAAATTCAAATTTAATAAACTACCAGCTGACAGTAATATGATAACTCTATTTCCGTGTACCTAGTAACTTTCTATTTAATTCCTCTGTTTCTCATATATCCCCTATTCTTGTTTTCTTATATCAATTCCATACATTTTAAATCGATCAATTTGTAGAAATCTAAATTAATATCTAAATTACAATCTAAATTAAAAAACTAAATTAAAAATCTAAATCTTGATCATGTGGCATGGTGCCAAGAACACTGGCTGCATTCGCGCGCTGAATAGCTACTGCATTCCTCTGCGCGAGATATGAGCCAGCCCTCTTGTGATCGGCGGCGTCGACAAGCCGAGGGGTTATTTTTTTAATAAATTTTTTAGTACTTGGACCCCACGGACCAAGACTTTCGACGCCAAGCGGAACAAAAATATATTCATTAGATAAAGAGGAATATTTTCGCCGCTTGGCGTCTTCTGCTGCTTTAGCCGCGGCTCCAGCCCTTGACACCGTCGCCCCGAGGCGAGAAGGGGCAACCGTATCGACGCATGTCGCGTCCCACACGAGTGCCCTTCCACGCTCCCAAGGGACAAGGGAAACCATGGGTTCCATATATTCATGTCAGTTAATAAAGAGTACGTTAGCCAACTTTGAAAAGTGTAAAACATTACATTACCTACACACCACGTCCCTGTAAGTTTATTAAAATATTTGGAAGTATTTTAGTTCTTTGACAATATTACTACAGAGGAAAAATAGTAGATAACTCTATGTCGAAATTAGCCAATGTCTTAAAACGAACGTGAAACAAAGTTCCACGATGGCCGCAGTTATCATCGGCTGATTGCTCTCGTAATAAAAACTAATAACGTTTCATTTATTTTTGATGCTATATTAAAGTTAGAATGCGACAAGTTTTATTTATATATTTTTTTAGATAGGTACTTACCTCATCTCTTTTGTCGATCTTTGTCATTCTGATTTGTGTCTATAGCAATAAGCAAAAATCCAAACCGGATTTTTAGCTAATAAAGACCTTTAGGCCTACGGCCCTAGGCTCTATCTACCCCTTTAGGGATAAAGACGTGATCCCTGTATCTGCAAAAACACTACGTATTTCAAAATTAACCACATTCTTGAGACAAAAGCTTCTAGCGTTGGCTAATCTCACGAACTTGTTTAGCTGCTTACATGACCTACATTAGTTCCTAGACCTGATGAAAAAAGCAATTACGTTAAGTGACAAGTAGTTAACTCAACTTCCTCTTGGCCAGGACGAGGCTCGGTTCCATTATTTGCAATTAACTATTCATGTGTTTTAAATCATCTGGGACGACTGAACATACGATATGTTAGCACAATGTATTTTACTTACTTGGATATAGTGTATTACCTATCGACTGAAATATACTAAAATACTTTCAACCGTGCTTTCAGGGTCAAGACATAAAAAGATAAATAAATATAAGCAATTTGATTTTACCTTAAAGGATTAAGTAGTACTATAGAAAAGTATCAAAATCGATGCATGTCTCTCTGATGCTGCTCTGACTAAGGTTTTACTAATGAGGATAGTGGCCTCTTTTTTATGAAATATTTTTTTTATGAAAATTGTAACTTTTTAGGCATACATATGTAAGAAAAACAATATAGATCAACACTAAAACCTTATTTGTTACCTAAATTAAAATATGATTGTTATTTGTCTGGAAAGGCTACCCGGGTCATCATCCTGCAAAAGTATTGTACTATAGAAGGAGATTAAGAACTTAGTGGAAGAGAGACATGGAAAGCACTGCACTGACAAGAGCCCAGCTCTTAAATGTAAGAGAAGATCTGTTTTGTGTGCTAAATAGAGAAATAAAATACTATTTAATAGATGTCAATTAATGTGAGACTAGGCAGATCGCACTAAGACCCGTGGACGAACTTTGTGGCGGAGTTCTGTGCATGTCGTGGCAATTTAGCCGCATGTTACATGACCGTGGTCGCCATTGCTACATCTGTGAATACGACGTACATTGCGCTATATCAGTACACTATGTAGAGTATTATTAGTTTGGTGGTTCCATCCAACCTTTTCAGTTACCTAACTGAACTAGTGTTATGATTATAAAAACATAAAAAATCTGTTTTGGAAAAAGTTTCCTCAACTGAACTAGCCAATTGAACTAGTGGGAACAAATGATCAAAGTAAAAAATAATCATTTATTTATCTTTGAATATTTGTATCATATTTTGATGAAATCTTCTAGTGATGGAAAATATATTTACCCTTTGTCATCCGGACTATGATAACAAATAGTTACCCTACCTTTTTATTAAAATTATTTATATGAGTATTCTGGATCAAACAAACGAGAAAGTTGACGCCGTGTCGTATAGTGAGATCAATTAAAAGAGCCTTCCAAAGAGAGGGAGACATAGGAACTATTCCACCGATAAGAACGTAGTTCTTAAATTATAATTAGATAAATTTTGAAGTCTACGGTGGAACACATATAGACTACGAAAATCACAACCGTTCCAACACAGGTTACCATAACATAGTTTATAATTTACGTAACCATTAATTTGCAATATTCCGTCGAAAAGTTAGGTATGTTTTTTCATTTTATTATATTTGATTTGTTTTTTCTGTTCCAGAGCTACACAGATGAAAACCACTCACTGATGGGGGTCAGCAGACATTTCTACCACACCCTGGACCGTTTTTGGACAGAATGTTTTTACCCATAGCAATGTTCACGGCCACACTGGTCAAGACTGTAGACAAAAATAACAAGGTGTCATACTTACTGACTACGGCTTTACGTCTACTAAGTTTTTTTTTTATCTTATAAGGGTAAAGGCCCATTCAAACAGAGCAAGTTTCTTATCTGTTGCATAAGATCAAAGCAATAGATGACTTTCTTGTTCTAAACAAAACGTCGAGTTAATTACACATTCCTGCAATCAAATCGTATGCGACAGGCCAGATACTTCTACTGTGTAAATGGGCCTTTATCCTTTATGAAGCCACACAGGATGTTAGACTGGTTTCACAGCAGGAGATCTATACGGATTCCCGGAGCGGAGCTACACGTGAGGCGCTAGAATATCGTTTCGATCGTTCCTTACTACTAGTACGTAGAGCTCGTACAACGCCACCCGCTCAATCGTACAAGTACCGAACTCTCGTTTCACAGCACTGCGGGCGCTTACTGTACAGTCTAGTACAGCTGTGAAACCAGCCTTTATGACTTTATATATGGTCGATACATATTTGAAAGGGAGACACTTTTCTTATAGGATCGTATTTTTTTAGATCCTAGCACAGAACATAAAGGAAATATGTTCAGGTTGATGGTCTAAATCAGGGATGTTGCGGATGTCGATTTTTTCACATCCGCGAACGTAAATGTGGATGCGGATCTCTGAAGCTCACATCCGCGAATGCGGATGCGGATATTTATGATCTTATATAGATATAGTATCACCATCATCATTATCATTATTGGCATAAAAATACTTGTTTATAGAATTAAAACAATAATAAAGTAATTAATTAAAATAACAGTAATTACAGCAAAAACATAATGATTTATTTACAAGAAACAAATGATGCACCACAACAAACGGGTCGGATCTTGTCACCAATTTTTTTAGCTCCCATTGGTCATTGTCACGTAAAAACGGCATGCGCCATTTGCCGGTAGTACATTCGCATCCGCATTGATATTTGCGGATCCGGCTGTAGATGTCGCACCTGCACATCCGCATTGATTATTGCAAATGCGAATTATGCGGAAGCTCCGCATTTGCGGATGCGGCTGCGAATAATCGCAACATCCCTAGTCTTAATCAACTTCAAGTCCAACACATCACTTTATTTGTAAATAACTGTGTAAATAAAATATTGCTATCTTCTTAGCAACGAAAACTGTAATACCGTGATCTCTAATTTCTTTAAAAATGTTTTTATCAGTCAATTAATACAATAGTCCCTCAGTTGAGAATGATGTAGCGAATCTTAAGTAAATAAGCATAATAAATATATTTATAATTTTTCTTTGTAGTTTTTTTTTCTTGAGTATTTGGGATTGGACATACTTTAACTACTAGCTACGCAGTGTCTTCTCGTCCAAAATACCTCTGTGCCTCAAGACTAAGGTCTACAACCAATGTGTGTTACCAGTGATGACTTATGGCTCTGAAACGTGGTCCCATACTATGGGTCTCATAAGAAGGCTCAAGGTCGCTCAACGCGCTATGGAGAGGGCTATGCTCGGTGTTTCCCTACGTGATGGAATCAGAAATGAGGAAATCCGTAGGAGAAAAAGTCACTGACATAGCCCAGCGGATTGGACAGCGGAGTGGCAGTGGACGGGACACATAGCGCGACGAACCGATGGCCGATGGGGCAAAAAGGTTCTGGAATGGCGACCGCGTACTGGCAAGCGAAGCGTAGGGCACCCACCTACAAGGTGGTCAGATGACCTGACCAGGGTCGCTGGAAAGCGCTGGATGCAGGCCGTTCTTAATCGTTCATTTTGAAAATCTTTGGGAGAGGCCTATGTCCAGCAGTGAACGTTATGCGGCTGAAATGATAAAATGATACTTTAACTTCTTTTAAAAAATGAATCTTAAGTCATATATCAATAAAGATGTATTTTACGATTTAAACTAACTTTTCGAAAACTTGCACATACATATTAACAAAGAGGATACAATAGCAGTTTCTCTTCAGCTGAAACGTTCTTTTATAGAGAAACGACATCAGATTTTTTCTTCTTCAATTTCGTATAGTGTCATTAAAATGTCATAACAATGGCTTTATAAATTTGTAAATTATGTGTATTCCGCAAATAATATAAATTAAATTGTGACATCATACCTATGAAATTTTTAAGTGGAGCAGTCTCGGCTTTTTCGCGAAAATGGCCGAGACCATTCATTCGAACGTAAGTCTTATAATATTGTTGTTTTTCATCTGTTTATGTGGCCAACACTGGTCTCAGAATTTTGTTACTAAATTAACATAATATAGTGCTACTTATGTATGAAAGTTCATCCATATTTCTGCATTGACTTCTGTTTTAGTAAGGGTAGCGGTATACAAAAAGGCAGACATTATGTTTATTGATGTGTAGCAGGCTAATTTGATTATTTTTCTGTTGTAACAGCCTTGATATGATAGGAAGTTAACATAGGCTACCTTGCTTAATCCTTGACGTTTTCTAAATGTGTTTAAATCCCCTGGCAGTCTGTTTAAAGATGAGTAAAAGGAATGAAGTTTATTTATTATTATAATTATTCATAGTTACGCCAAAGAGAGCAAATCAAAAAAGAAAGAAATAGTATGCGAGAAGAGGCCAGCACTGTACGATTGCTCGATCGACATGGGAGACCGAGGGATATGTGCCGTGGAGCCCGAGGATGCACAGAAATGCTTCCCTGAACCACGCGTGGTCATCGTCGGCGCTGGCATGGCTGGGTTGGCCGCAGCTGCCCGCCTGTCGCAACGAGGAATAAACAACATTGTGATTCTTGAAGCCTATGAAAGGTAATAAAATCAGTAGTTCTAGTTATAGATTTTTTAATTATTAGCTTAAAGACGCAACTACTAGGTGACAACTTGTATTTAAATGCATCCTTGTGGTCTCATTTGGAAATATCGATGTGCAAAAATCAACGATATTGAATATGATCGGCGCTCACACAGCATTGCAAAGTAATTAGATTTTTTTATTGGTATAAAAAGTCTAACTCGTGCAAATGACATTGAAACTATCGCAATCAAAGTGTCCCTAACATATTTTGGTATCTGTCGTTCAAATACCCAGATGACGGTAAAATGATGCAGGGAATTTTACTTTGCAGGCCTGGGGGTAGGATACATTCATGCTGGCTCGGCGATATTGTTGCAGAGCTTGGCTCTCATTGGAAGCCCGATAATTGTGAAACTCATCCTGTATACGAACTGTCAGCTACAGAGGATCCTCCGCGCCCCGGAGTGCCGGGCTCGGAACACCCACGAGGCCTTTTTAACAGAATCGTAACAGGCAAAATGCCTTTTCCACCTACCGTTACGGCTTACCACAAGTTTCGACAAATCGAGGAGGAAGCAGCTCAGATTTATTGCCTCGGCGGAAGCAAACAACAAGGATCATTAATTAATTTTATGAGTCTCAGAATTCAACAAGAGTTACATGAATATCCAGAAGAGCAGCAGCACGATGCTGCTAGAGTAATGTTCGGGCTAGCCCACATGCTGAACGCCCGGAGTGGCGACGACGTAGCGATGCTTGGTTCTGATCATTGTGGATGTTTCATGAACATACCCGGTGGCGAAGTGAGAGTACCACTTGGCCTGGTCGGAATACTGGCACCTTTACTGCGTCAAATCCCAGATGGTGCCATTCGATATTGCAAGCCTGTAGACTGTATCTACTGGGGGGCGTGCCAAAAGGCGGGCTACAGAGCGACCGTATGCACAACGGACGGTGAAGAGTTTCCCGCAGACTACGTTATCATAACAGTTTCTCTTGGTGTGCTACGATGTAATAGTGTCAAATTATTTTGTCCAGCTTTGCCAGCATCTAAAATTGATGCAATGCGTATGCTCGGGTATGGTTATTGCAACAAAATTTATTTGGAATATAGCAGGCCCTTCTGGTTCTGGCACAAAGGTAAATTAGATTTTAAATATTGCCCAAACATGGGTCGCTGTGATTGGACAAGTGGAATTACAGCTTTAGAACCGGTTCCTAACAGTAAACATGTAATGTGTGCCTGGGTAGTCGGTATGGAAGCATTGGCAATGGAGGGTCTTTGTGACAGAGATGTAGCGGAGGGTGTAACAAGTTTACTCCGGTGTTCTACAGGAAATCCGACTATACCGTATCCTAGTACAATATTGAGATCGCATTGGACATCGGATCCATTTTTCTACGGTGCTTATTCTTATGATTGTTGTTGTGCTGATGGTACAGCGCAGCGTGCCCTGGCGTGTCCCCTTCCTGGCCCCGGTGAACCTATACCGCCAATACTGTTATTTGCTGGGGAAGCCACCGTACCTGGTCACTTTGCAACCGTGTCAGGGGCACGAATCAGTGGTGTTCGAGAAGCAGAAAGAATTGTCCAGTTGACATTAAGATTCAAAGGCCCACCACTGCCGACACCCGAGGTTGGCACAATAAAAATAGAACGTAAAAAAGCTAAACAGTAGAAAATGTATGCAAAATCACATTATTTGATATGACGGAACAGAGGCAAAATATAGAGCAAGTTGCTTGCTCTCCCCTTGTTTCACTCCTTTAATATTTTCATCCGGAACTCATGTCTGCGTAACTACTAACTTATCTGAGGCAAGTTCAGACTTCCTGTTGTTAGTTTTGAAACTTGGATAATACTTGTATCTTTGTTTTATGTTTAGATACACGTCCTTCTACGTATAGTGTGATGTAATCATTAAACAAATATCTATGTGATATACAGTTTATTATCGTTTTTATACCAATATTAGATACTAATAACAATATCAACATATTCCACAAAAAGTGAGGCAAAGGGAGGCCGTCCCGGTAGACCTAGCTATATCACTGTCAGTAGTGAATAGTGATACTGAGATGATGTCAACTTACGCTCTTCTCTTTTATTAGAAACCATTTTATCGCTTTGCAAAATTTACTCGTATGTCGAATACATTATTAAAATTTATTGCAACAAGAGATTTTTTAACCTACGTATGAATAATTTAAAAACTTTTTAGAACATATTCTCTTTGCAGACTCAATATAAAAGTCAATATCATCACATCACCCCTGCATTTTCTACACTAAAATTCTTTTTCTTTTCACTTGATGAATAGTAAAGAAATCCTCGGATTCTTCAATGGAATCTCTTTTGATTTAGTAGAAACGACGCGACGGTAAAAAGCGTAAAAAATCTTTTTCTCACTGTCTATAATTCAATTAAGCTTAAGGTAAAAAAACGAAAGGGACGCCGGGACGGGGTAAAATCCGGGGTCAGATTGAAGCGGCACGACTTCGGGCCCTCCAATTTTTCATCAGATCGGTGTTGCAGTGCTACCATTCGTTTTAATAAGCGTTTTTAAAGAGCTTTGTAGGCCTTTTATGGACATGTATCGCGGTGCGTGCTACTGATCCCAATGCGAAGCTTATAGGGAACTTTAAGTACCATTTATGAGTATTTTCCATTTCTCCTTTTTCATATAAGCCTTATACTATATATAAGGCTTTTTTGACCGGTTTCTTTGTTTAATGACATTTAAATATTTAATATTTTTAAAAATGTATAAAAAATTCCCAACATTTTTAATCAGTTCTAATATTTGAAAGCTTTTTATTAGTTCTAGTTAACAACTTATTGCACCGCGAATAGGCGACGATTAATTCTTGATTAGATTTTTATCATTAATAGGGCAATCGTAAAATAGATCCCACATTAAATTGAACCTTATAACTTTGACATAATGTTTAAAACCAATGAAAAATTTATACCTACGATGCCCTATTAAGGGTTAAAACTATTAGATAAAATACCCACTATTGTAATCCAGTCTATGAATAGGTCAATATTTATATATTCTTTGGATATATGGGACACATTAACGTTTATTTGTTCGTTGACTGTAATCAATGATCTGTGTAAATCATCAAGACGGCTTACAAAGGATTGTAGAAACTGATTGGAGCACTGATGGATGGGAATCCAGTGAACTGAGACGAAAGCGTGCTTAGCTCGCGTTGACAAATGCATTCGTACAGAGTAAACAGATCAAAAGCACTCAGACTTAAGTGAATTATCTAGATCTAGGGGCACGGCACGGCAGCGCCCCCGCCAAGTCGAGCAAAAAAGCAGCACGGTCTTACCATATACCATCTTTTTCTCGAAGCAGTTTAGGCCATTTTCGACCCTCTACAATGTCGTTGTGGATAAAACTAGAAACCTGAATTTTCAGTAACCAAGCAGGCATTGTATAAACATAGTATATTTAAAATTTCATATAATTTGAACCAGTAGTTTAAGAATTATAACTAGTCAAAGTTCCTTAATTTTGTCACTCACTGATTGATCAATCATCACAACTTTCTTTTAGTAGACATAGAAGCTTCAAATTTCGAAAGCAATTAGTGACTAGTGAATAAATCAAGGAAAACCTTAATTATTTTTGCAATTTCGGTACACGATAAACCAAATGCATAAATAAATAACTTTTTATCAAATATGAGCATTAATAACTTTTTATCCTACGTAAATGTATTTGATTACAAAGTTACATTTGCAGTGAATAAATTAATGTCCTACCTGTACATGCATAATATCTAATAATAGAATAACAGGTGTAGACAGGTAACTAGGGGCCTGGCGTGCTCCTTCTTCTTATCGTGTGTGTTAGTGACTAACACTAGTGTCAGAGATTTTAAACCGCCTTAAAGGCCTCTGACATGGTTTTAGGTAACGACCAATGTCAAAGACAGTGACCGGGACCGACGGCATAACGTGCCCTCCGAAGCACGGATCATCTTACTTATCAGACAATCTAGTGATCAGCCTACAATGTCCTAACCAAACTGGGATAACAACACAAAGTCGTTACCCCCGCCGGAAATCGAACCTGCGACCTCCGGGTATGAGCCAAACGCTCTAACCACTACACCTGGCGTGCTACCACCAAGTTATGGCAGTGCCCTCGCCAAGTCGAGCACTGTAGCTGTAGCTCAAGAAGCTTAGAAAGCTCAAGAAAATTAGAAAAGCTCATAAGATAGAGGGCGGGCTTTAAGAAAATCCGTTGTTGGTCTTCAAAAAGTAGAAGGTACAGGGAAGAAAAAATCTTTTATGTTTTTAAATAAATATTATAGAATGAAGTGCTACGACGTAGCACTATATTTATACATCAGTTAAATCCATAATTGAATTTACAATAAGTAATCAGGTAGTGTGAAAGTTAAATCCATAACATAAATTACAAAAAGAAATTTATTGAATACGCTCATGTGTAACAAAATGTTTAACTCTCACAC
Organism: Acrobasis consociella; assembly: GCA_963555685.1. Classification (NCBI taxonomy): domain Eukaryota; kingdom Metazoa; phylum Arthropoda; class Insecta; order Lepidoptera; family Pyralidae; genus Acrobasis; species Acrobasis consociella. The sequence continues at coordinate 8,065,448 of OY743106.1, forward strand.
AACCAGAAAACAATCTAATCTATTGGTGCATAGATTCTGTATATAGGTATGAGTGATTTTTTAAGGACAGTCCTATTAGATGGAGAGCTGGCTACGGAAATAGGTATACAATTTATAGAGCAACGAAATCCCTCTTGTTAGTAGGCCATACTATCATTATTTATTAATTCGAGCGCCTGGCAGTTTTTCAGTGGTGGGTGTGAGAGTGGATGGGCAACCAAGGGGCTTCAAAATCAATTGAAGGTATAAAATTTATTAGAGCCCTGAGTTTGGTGTGTTATAATAGCTGGGTGTTTCTTCAGAGTGCCTTTTTTACTGTCACACGGTCTTTATTCCTAACTTAACCAATGTATGGTTTTAAAACCGATTGCAGGAGTTACTTTGGTTATACCCCTATACAAAATCATAATTAAATAAGATACATAATGTACAGTAATTTTTTAAATAATATTTGAATGCCAAAATCGGCAGCAAATTTGCTGTTCTCCGCGTGTCACACTTACGCGCGCGCTTTTGCCTTCTCGTATAACTTTTTTGTTTATCACCCAATCAGTAAATTTTGTATTTCTCACTGTTTATGATTAAACAATGCATAGTTGTACAAAAAATGGTAATTGTATCTCTTAAATAAAAAAAGTTATGAAGCATTTAGTCTCTGTCACACGATTTTGCTAGTTTTCAAAAAACGATACAAAACAGCTCATAACTTCAGAATGAGTTGAATCATAGGTACAAATTTTAGTTGCGCGGATAAACAGTAGCGACCCGTCATTGGTGGGGAACTCATGCGCTGCTCACCGGTTGTCTGCAAATAAATACAGATGTGTATTTCTTTAAGTTTTTTCAAATTCTCTAACCCAAGTGACCTTTGTGGTCACTTTTCGAAGAATAATAGTAATTATTCCGCATTTAACGATTCACTCCTTAAATGTAATATGCCTTCGAGTTTATTTTAGAGTATTTTGTTTTTAAATTCATACGTAATTGTCGCCGTAATTTTAAAAAATGGTAAATTTTCGTAACTTTCGTGGTGCGGACTTCGTGGCGATTTCGCCACGAAAGTTATAAAGCATGCCACGAAAGTTACGTATCTTTATTAATTCTCACTAAATTACCAGTGATATTAATTTCTTTACATATATTATATCATACCTTACTATGTTCGTAACAACAAAATACTAAAAACATGTTTATTTCGTTTTTTTTTATACGACAAACTTTTTTGTGATATTCCTTATAGCGGTTTCTAATATACGAGTAATCTAATGCAATGAAAAATATATTAAAATGTTCTCAAACAATGTTTGCTTATGTCGATAGGTTATGGTATATGTCAGTGTTGCTATGGGTTGGTATTAGTTCGGTCAATGAGTGCTCAAAAGGGGCATGTGGATGGAAAAGTCGAAAGCAGAAATTTTGACTCGGAAACTTTGTTAGGACTAGCTTGGACACCTTTCTCCTGAACTATGGGGATAGAAACGCAATGAAAGGCATGCATTGGACGTGGGCTTGGCGTGCGTTTTTCGTCCGAATACGCCCAGAGTGTAGAACACATTTAAAAAAAATCGAAAAATTTTCGTACGTCATATCTAGGTAAAAATTGGAGATAGATAAAAAAATGAAAGCCATAGTTGTAGAGAATTTTATCAGATTTCATAATGTAGTACAACAAAATTTCGTACGCCGCACCATTTTCGAGATGTAAGCAAAAAACCAAAAAACGGGACCTTCTTTAAGCCCTCCCCTCGCGGGCTCACCTCGGAGTGGTAAGGACTTTTAGTATGTTTATGTCTTAACTAGTCCTAACAAAGATGCCGAGTCAAAATTTCTGCTTTCGACTTTTCCATCCACAATTATTCGTTGACTGTAATATATGTATTTCAGTGTTGGAAAGTATTGGTATTTCTTGTAAGTTATTGGTAAGTGTTAGTATGTGTAAGTAACGATGAGCCGGCCGAAGAATATTCTTGCGAGTAGAAGTATAATTAGTTTTTTGTGTTTGGTTTTAAATATTTGGTTTTTTAGTTTGTCTGTGAATTTGATTGTGAGTTTCTGAATTAGTATGATAGTAAGAATGTGAGTTTATGTGTGAGTTTCCATTGGAGTTTGTTTTTGGATTTGTTTAGCTTTAATAAAGTATTCGTTTGTATGTTACTTTATATGAGAGTTTGAATTTGGTTCTGTATTTTAGTTTATGACAAGTTTGTATACAGGTTTATATCCACGTTTGTGACTTTGTATGCATATTTGTAAGTGTGTAAATTTTTTTAAAGAATTATCATAACTTCACGAATTTAATGGTTTAACGTATTTAAATTAAAAATGCCGCCGTAAAAATTACATCTGGAGAAAAAGCGATTAGCCGAAATAAGAAGAAGAGAAAAAAATAAAAAAAGATACCGAATTACACAATATTGTAAAAGCAAAACCGATAGAAATTTACTACAAAAGCAAAAAAAGAAATAATACCTGTCTGTGAATTATATTAATTGCAATTGACCAACATAATAAAAATTACATCTAAAAATTAGTCACAGAAAGCCTAAAACGTCCTATAAGTTAATAATTTTTATTTCAGACCATTTTTTTATTATTTTGTTTCGCACATATTCTTTAGCCATTAAAAGAAATAAATAATGTTCGAACTTGTGATTAAAAAATATTGTTTTGAAAACTGATTTGTTTAATTTTACACTAACTATCAATTTATGCAGTTTTAATTCATAAAAAAATAGAAAAGTGATGCTAATGCAACATTTAAGCATTGAACGCTGGTGCAATGCATATGCTTGTCTTGATTGATTGTTATTTAATGCAAAAATATATTTAGTTGTAGCGAAAACTAAAGTTTTCGCTACAACTGAGTTGTATTTTTTACTGGCGTAACTTTCGTGGTATCAATAGTAACTTTCGTGGGCAGATTTTTTTCGGAATTTTATATCTTTATCATTTATTAGTCAATTCGAAAGTTTCAAACAGTATATTATTTGCTTTTATACCATCTGTAGCGTAGTATTTTTTTTCAAAAGATTATTGGTAATTTCAATTTCGCCACGAAGGTTACGCGGAGAACGAAATTTGAAGAAATGCCCAGCTAATTATAATTTTGAATATAACAATGCCAGGCGTTTTAATTGTGTCAAAAGTGGTGCCAGGCGACATCCAAGGTGCGGGAAAAGTACCAAAGACGTAAGTATGTGAGTGTGTGTATGTTTATTACATCTTTACGTGCAAACGGCTTGACCAAATTTGATAAAATTTGGTATGCAGGAAGCTTTGTTTGCTTTTCGTGTGTGCAAATGGCCAACACTGGTGTCAGATTTTTCAGGCTGCCTTAAAGCATCTGACATAGCTGACGACTGCCATTCAATGATGAAAACCGAGACCAAAGGCTTTTACGTGCCTTCCGACGCACGGAGGAGCTCGAGAAATGTATATGGCACTTGTGGTCACCCATCCAAGTTTAATCCGCACTACCGCCAGGCCACCCAGGTCCTCATGTGGTAAGCAGAAAGCTGACACCCTGGATTAACACATAGGCTACTTTAGGCGCGGGTAACACCGCGACGCGCGGCTAGTGGTATATAAAGTCTTTGCACAGTAGGCCGCTGCTGCCTGTTCTATTCTTAATATCTTTTAGTCGCATCTTACGACACTCTTGGTAGAGGAAGTGGTGCCAAACGTTCTTTCTGAAATACCTACTCGTATGTCTTGATCGGTCATTTTAGAAAACTTTGGAAGAGGCCTACGTCCAGCAGTGGACGTTATGCGGCGGAAATGATCATAATGATGATATCTTCTGTTCTGAAACTTAGTTAATATTACGTACTAGTGGTGTTCTCATTTGGAAGTGATTGTTAAAATCGACGGCACAACAGCAAAATCTGGCTAAGTAAAGGTAGGAGTGTCGTGTCGGTGTTGAAAAAATAGGAAATGGCTATTAGTAAACAACATCGCCTGGGACTGTCTGCCAGTCAGACAAGTTACTAGGACAAAGCTTGCTTTTTGGCTAAATGGTGACCCAAAATTGATAAGGCAGGTATAAAAAACGTTCCGACTGTTAGGAATATTTCATGTAAGTAATTATGTAAGGTAGTATAATAAGGGGTATTAATACGAATGTGCATATAAATATGTTGAGAAATATTCAATAAAGATTATTCTTATTCTTATTCTTATTCTTATAAGACTTTATCTACACCCATATGATATGAATCCTATATAAAAGGTTCTGAAACGATAGGGTAGGTACCTACAGTGATGTAACAACTTTATAAATTCATGGTAAGTTTAATTGCTGAGAGAAAACAAACTGTGTCGAGGTAATAATGGAATTATTTATTGGAATAATTACTTATTTACAATTTGGATCGTACAAAATTTTTAAAATGCAAATTATTCTTTAGCAAACAAAAATAGCGGGATACGACGTGAATTCGAAGAATAATAAGTTTTTTGCTGTGGTAGTGAAAGTGCATGACGATGTTCTTTTTTTTTAAATATATAAAGATATCATGAATTATGGCGTAGAGTCCATCGCTGTGCAGACAGAGCCTTATTCTTCAGGAATATATAGATATTCCTCTTCTTATATATTCCTTTAAGACTGCGCTGAATGTGGCTGTTTGATGAGTAAGCAAGGAATCAGGTTTGCGTTGCATAATTAAATTTAGTGCAGCAATATAACACTTGTTTGGATGATATTAGGGTTACTATGACTCTAGTTAATTTAAAGTTGGCAATAAGGTAACTGTTTTAGAAACTTTTATAGAGAATTTATAGCATGGGTGTACTGTAGATAAAAAGTTTATGACAAACAAGAGTCTGTTTCAGTAACGAAATTTGTACTTAGCTGTTTATCACAGTTATTAATATAAAACCGATAAAATTTTATGCGTTCCGAATAAAACTGGGTGCATTAAACGTAAAACGTTTAATTCTTGACTGTAAGAGATAATGTGAAAACTGAGGAGTGAGGGCATTAACACCGTCGCAATGTCACGCGGGGTGGCGCGGCGCGCGGCACGAGTAAGCGCGTCTCTGCAGATGCCCGCGGAGCACGCAAGAAAGCGTCGAGACAGATGCGTGACGCAGCGCGCAGGACCGGCGCCCCGCCCCGCGCGGTGCGTGCACCCTCCCCCGCGGCTCCCGACGGCTCCTGGCAGAATACATCGATTTCGCGTGGTGCGTGAACCCGCAACGAGCTCGCAGGCCGAGCTGCGGTGGGCAGCTAGCGCGTGGCCGTGGTGGTGCAAGAGTTGCGTGGCGCCGGTGCAGGCGTTCGGCCGCGGTGCGTGCTGGAAGCGTGGCGGGCGGGGCGGGCGCCGGCCCGGGCGGCAGTCGCTCGAAGGCAAGCGGGCGGCTCGCGTCGCCCGAGCATTTCCCCGTGCACCGCTGCAACGATATCTCGCGAACTAGCGTTGAGGTACGCGAGCCGCGTCTAAAGTGCGTCCTGCACTCTTATAACTTCTCCTTTGTGCAATTTTCATTCATCTTTCCGCTGTTTTCGGAGTAAACGCCGCACCGATCCTTTTCGCTCGCACCTGCTTCTTAATGATCCTGGCTCAAGACGAGCCTCGCACCGAAGTTAATTAGGCACAACCGGTAAGCAAGCTACTTACTGAGATAAATTATTTATTTAATTTTTTGTTATTCTTATATGAAAACATAGATTATTTCTTGTTCATAAAGCGTAGTCGAAAGCAAAAATCGTAAATGCGTAGTAAGATATGAGGGATGCCTGGAAGTACTCTATTTTACGATAGACTTGATTTAGCTCCAGTTTTCTAGAAGACATGGAGTGTTGCTGCGTTTCACATGTCTTATAAAAGTTGTCACTAGGGTGAGAGAGCAATGGTACTGGACTGGTGCCAAATGCCGACAGCGGCACACATCTTTCGGCAACGAAATATTTTAGAAATATCCCAGATAATAATGTCCGTCTCGACTAATCTGCATACCTACTAATCAATATTTTTAAAAACGAATCAATTATTATTTTCTATCGAAGGGGCCAACAATTTACTCTGGCAGTTTCGCTATAAACTCTGTACTTAGCAGTTGTTCTTATTTTTCCATCAAATTATATAAACAAGACAAAATAGATATTTATCAATACTTAAAACTACGCACTACAAAGTCTTAACTTCAAATAGCATATAATAAATTATTTGAAAGCTATTTTAAAGTCTTAAATTACGCAGCCATTAAATATGACAAAGACACCTCCAGTATTATTATCGACATGCGAGTTTTTGCGACAAAATAATTCAGAGTAAGTCAATTTACGTCGTATCAGAGGATCCATCTCCGTCGCCTTCGAGTCACGTGCGTGGATCAATGTTTTCTGAAGACCACCTTTTCAATTAAACGTACGGAGGTAAGGGGAATGTTTAATGGGATCCGTGTAGAAATTGGGGAGTACGTAGGTAGATATGTGAAACGATCTCACTCTGACTGTGCTTTTAAAAGTTAGATGCGAAAGTTGAAAAAAGGCTTAGAGAGGGCTTATAGATATTCTTGTCAACTCTTTTACATGTAGTATGGTAGAAGATACACTACTTAATAACCTGCAACTTGGCAATCATCATCTGAAATTCTTGCTTCTAGCATTTTTAGTGCATTTTGTTTTGCAGGATTTTGTACCTAGCTATTGTAATAGCAAAAGACATATTATATTACTCACATTTTAGTGGTTGACAGAGTCGGCTGAACTATGTAGTTGGTGCATAGTTAATTTCCATAAAATTGATCAACCATAGAATTTTGTTCGGACGCTCGTTAGACACTCCTTTGGTCAAAGTACTCTGTTTGACGTTAGACTTGAGCTTGTATTGTACAAATAACTATAAGAAGTAAAAATCAACGATATGTCTTTATTATTCAAAAATGTTTAATTTTGTTTGCGTAGTAAATAAATATATTTTTCGCAAATTTTTTACTACCTCACCCTACTCTTGCAACCGTGGTAAAACGTCATTTTAGAACTGCTGACGTTTGTAATATTGGAGAACTGTTTCAAGTAATGCAATTTCCACTTCTGCCTAATTGGTCCCGAATTTGCTATTGTTAGGGAAGTGTCACTTCGGTGCACATCTAACCAGATCTGCCCAATCTCTAACGTCATTGCTAGTTATGGCAAATTGCATGTTACATTGTGGACAATGTGTCTACATCATAGAAACTTCGGGCTCCTGCCTCCGTGGTCCAGTGGTCAAGGCCTTTGCTTTATTATCCGAAAGGTCATAGATTAGAATCCCACTGGGAAGCATACTTTGTGAAAATTTAGGCTTTTGTTGCGGACTGATCCGGTTATGGTATTTCAACTTGAGATGATGTAGAGATAAATTTGAATTGGATAGATAAGGCAAGTATCAATCTCCTTCGATCTCTGTGGCCTAGTGGTCACCATGCCAGGCTACCACTCCGGAGGTCCCGGGTTTGATCCCCGGTCAGGTTAAAGTGGAAGATGATCTTCTTTAGATTGACCTGGGTTTATCTATATATAGATGTATTTGTTATAAAATATAGTACCGTTGAGTTAGTATCCTATAATACAAGTCTCGAACTTACTTTGGGGTAACCTCGATCTGTGTTATTTGTTCATATATAATTATCCTTCAGTCTTTAATGTTAATGCACAGGACATTAAAGAATGTAGGGATTGATACTTGATTTTTCAGATACGTTTTCAGGAAGGTAAATCCTAAATCTTTATCTATCTCTACATATAATAAAACAATAAAAAATTGTCTGCACCTTGAATAATAATTCAAAAAAAATATTTGGGGCTATGGGTAGTAACGAAGTAAGAATTTTTAAAAATGTATGTCTGTTTGCACACGCTAATCTCTGAAAATACTAGACGGATTCAAATGAAAAGTTTTTCTGTTAAATAGCTGTTAAGCCTGGGCAACATATAGGGTATAATTAATTTTGTAAAAGGAACACTTTATGCAGAATCATCATGGCCCAGCTAAACTATAAGAAATATAAAAATAACTCCTTAGCAAAAGTTGTTCAGCCTGATGAGCTTTTTTGGAGTCATAAAGTCCAAGCAAACTAAGTCGCGAGCTTCGGCTAGTTCTGTTCGGTTCTAATAGTTTTCACTTTCCTGAGTGCAAAGTCATCATATCTAGAGTTACACCAACTAATCACGGCATTGTAATTGCAGTTTCAGTTTGAAGGGTTGCTGATGTTTGGGCAATTTGAGATCTGTCCCAAGAGATGCAATTTCCTCTTCCGCTTAATTGGCCCGAACTGGCTACAAAGCTAGTTAGGGAAGTGTCGCTTCAGCGCGCTACTGACCGGCTCAGTCCAATCAGTTATATGACATCGCTAATTATGTTTATGTGATTGGAGACGACTTCCGTGGAGTAATGCTTAACGCTAGTCCGCTAATCGAGAGGTTCTGAGTTTGATCTCTTGTCAGGTCAAGTTGGCAAATGGCCTTTTTTAAATTGCCTGGGTCTTGGGTGTATAACTATATCATAATATAGTATATCATAATATGTTATTCAAATGAATATAACTTTGAGTGTGAGATAGTATACCTAAGGCTTCAATAGTTTGATAAGGATAAATCACACTAGTTGAGCTAGCTCAAAAGTAAGTTTACACTATATGGGATACTAACTCAACGCTACTATATTTTATTATAAATATATGTATTTATACTTTTGGGCTAGCTCAACTAGTGTGATTTATCCTTATCAAACTATTGAAGCTTTAGTTATACTATCTCACGCTCAAAGGTATATTCATTTGAACAACAAAATCAAATCATCCTCCTTTCAGTCGCAAAAGGTCCACACACGACATACGACAACGTCCACATACGACATAGGCCTCCCCTTAGATTTCCCAAATAACTGATTAAAAGAGTTGGCATTTAACGTTCTTCTGTGTAATTTAGGTCATCAGATCACCAACACTGCACATAGTGGTCGTCATTTGACAATCTTTAATTGTTTGTTCCTGTCTACAAATAATTTTAAACCATGACGAGAAATTCTCGATTTATTTAAATAAAAAAAATATTTTGTTTGTATTTTATTATTTGGGCTGAGAACTTTTTACTTCTCTATCGACTTACGTTGGTAGTGAAACAGTAGACATATCCCTAGCTCCCTAATACCGTAGCCCGTATCCAGGCACAATTTGTAAGATAGGATGTTATATTGTGCTCTACCGGGTGTAAGCGGCTTGTGAGTGAACTCAGACCTTTGCTGGATTTGGCCGAAACCTGATAAATCTCACATACTTTATTCTGGTCAATATTCCGAGTTCATGCACCTTAAATACCTTTCCGAGGAGCAAAAGCTCAATTTAATTGGAGGTGAGCCTTTGTGTTCATCTGTCAATATTACTTTTTTCCATAAAAAAAATTATTTATTTATAGCGCAAAAACTATAATTGATTTTATGTGTATGTAAAAGTGCGATTTTTTCACTGATACATGCTTATCCCATCTTAGACAAGCTTTCACTTAGCTTGATTTCTGAAAGCTTCTAAATTAAAATATAACTACTGAAGCAGTAGGTTGGTCTAAAACCATTTATATTATAATATTACCTACTATTTAGAATCATTTCGACACGACGAAGAAAAAGTTACTTAACTACCTACTGTGCTGAAAAAGAACAACCTCGATGCAGAAACAGCGAATCCCTACTCTCCTAGAGTCGTTACGTAAGAATTTATGTCCAAACGGACACGGAACTCAGCACCGATCATGGTGTCCTTCCTCAGCGAAAAATCACATCCCATAAATTTCCAGTTGCGTGATATAATAATATGAATTCTTGGCCACAATCTTCGCTATCCGCCGGAGCATTCTGATACGACCTACTTAAACATGGCGAGCTAATATTCAAATAGATAAATCAAGTGTCTGTTCCTGCTTTTTGCACGGCGAAGATTGATGGGGATTTTTTTGCAAAATTTCTTTGAGATGCTGATCCTCCATTACGTCACGCCTTTGTAATAGATGATATTGCAGGCCGGTGATGTGATTGCAGATGAACGGATGTTTGTAGCGAACCGCTGTGTCATGTCCGCAGTATCGAGGGCTGGATATGGTAAACAAGGAAAATGCGAATATGATTGGAAGGGCAGTTCGAGCAGTCATTGTTATTTTCTATTCAGCACTGGCTACTTCTAAAGGAGTTTTTTGTTTAATGGTAGGGTCTTCATAAATTATTATTATTTGCGATTGGCTTTCTAAAATATGCAGCAAAGTTAGAGGGGGAATGGAAGGCTGTCAATCATTAGGGCACATAATATTAATAGTCTAAGTGTCAATCCAATTAGTATATCGTCTTAGTTTATTTTCCTAATGCCACCCTCATATCAATATACAGGATTAGGCAAGAGTCAGTATGAGGGATAATTATCAAGAAAATCTAGGATAAACTTCTTTAGAACAAGAACATGTTTTTTTTATTGAATAACCAATAACGTAATTCGATTTCATTTTGTTTCAGGTCTGCTGCCCGCACGGTGCAAATCTAAAACTTTTTGATCTTAAACTAAATTGTCACTAATAGGTATAATCATCTTATAAAAACTAGTGCATAAAGCAGTGCTTCTTTATTATCTTTTTAGATTATTGTTGATTCCAATATTTAAAGTGCCTAATAAGGTTTGTTGTAGTTTACCTAAACTCAGATAGTTCAATTGTGTAAGAATCGCAGATTTGAATTGCTAAGACAGTGTTTTGACTAAGATTTACTTAAGTGAACGATTACATAACTTCGTAAATAGTGTTTTCTTCTACCAAGCAGCTCTGAAGTTCTTCGATAATGATATAAGGTAAGATACGAATAAGTACCTATATGTGTTTTGTGTTAAATTTTTTACGAAACCTTGTTGGCTGACTACCTTGTAATCTCAATTTAGTGTTAACCAAGGAAATATTTGTCTATATTTTAAATGAATAAAAAATCGCAATCATTACATAAATCATCGCGATTGATGACTTACGGGAGATGAGCGAGGATGTACTGTGATTTGATAATTAATTGACCGAGCGAGCGAAGCGAGCGAAGCGTCTCAGTTTCGAGATTAGCCTAAAATTCTTTTGTCCGTCTGTCTGTCTGTCTGTTCTCGCCTACAGGGCACATTTCTTAACCGATTCTCATGAAATTTTGTAAGCAGGTTCAGCAACTTAATGGAATTTTTTTGTCGAGCCAGTTTTTCGATTTTATTCAAAATGGCGGAAATACGGGGGTTTAAAATTTTAAAACTGTCATATATCCGCCATTTCAAAATATTTTCAAAAATGCCACTACACTTTTTTGTTGCCATTATGAAAACAATTTTTTTCATTTGAACAACTTTTTTATCTGAACAACTTTTTTATACGTATACTTAAACGGGTTTAGGGTGACTCGCGGAGTCTAGCCGACTAAGCCGTAACGGATATACAATACAAATCTTCTTATAAAATATACTGAAACTATTTAAGGGTGAATTCAGTCCGGGTTACTGAACAACTTTCTTAAAAATACATATCTCCCCTGGGGTCCACAAAGTAATTGTCTGAATAACTATTATGGTTATTATTTTAAGTTTCATAAGTAGTTCTATAAATTTTATCATATTTAACCGACTTTAAAATAAAAGGGTTTTGCTTATTTGACGTATAGTTTTATTTTCAGTTTTTGCTTATTTTGATTGATTGTTGGCTTGTTTATCAAATTTAGCAATTTTGTTGAGCGAACTTTCGTTCAATCGCTATCGCTGCTTGTCTGTGCTTCTGTAGTAGTATTAGTGATTATGCCACGAACTAACAAGAGATCAACAGCAACCAAAGCCCGCGAAGTAGCTTTATGAAGAGAGTAAGAAATCAATAAGCAGTGGCATAGAGCCATGGCAATACAAATAAACATTTAAACGAAAACCCATTAATAGTTTTCTGGTTTTTTCAACAACGAGCTGACTTTTTCATTTGAAAAATTATGGGTCATTTTTCGGTGAATGACTACTGGTACAGAACTGAATTTCAGCAAGGTAGACCTCATATCCATGTGATGTATGGTAGGAAGGTGCTCCTGACATTTCAAAGCTAGATCGAAAGTCATTTGAAGAAAGGGCTGTGATTGCCAACTATTTTGGAAATTTGGTTACAACCATGAATCCGCATATCGGTAAACCTGCACCGATTTTATTTATCCAAATCAGGTACTTACATTATTCTGAAATAATAATCGCGAGGTCTAAGTTCGTGGCGAACTACTAGTAATTATTATGATATGATTCAGATGTCTACACAGATATACGATAACATATTTCATTCGTTGTTGAAACGGTAGCACGTCTATGCCTCCAATGGAGACTCGGCCATCATCATCGTCATCAGGTCTTTTAGTCTCCACTGCAGGAGTACGGCCCTCTCTGTACTACCAGAGCCATACTTGGCTAGAGCAGCCAGAGCATTATAGTAGGTATGAAACGGGAATTTGTATCTTTGAATTCAACACTGACGATTTTTCTAGAATCGGTCTTGGAATCCTACACAGGCCTAACACTCTCCTTACTGGTCTTCTTAAATTACAACCATCGGGCAACAATAATGTATAAGGCATCCATTTTACAACAAAACCGATTAATGACAGGATTTGGAAGGATTTCACTTTTGTTTTGTATTATTTTATTTTTACACCCTTCTGCGATATAAAGTGAAAGCAACAATATGATCTAACATCAGGTTACCTACCTAGCAATATTAGAACTCTCCTCTGACAGACAAAATATTTTGATTTCAAACTGGATATGTACCTTATGACACCGATTTGCCTATTCAATTTACTTGTCTGCTTGCGGTCTCAAGCAAGTCTAAAGGATAGATCACGTAATATATTCCGACCAGATTTCAATCGGTTTAGACGATCATCACCAGAGTGAGTGTTAGGAGCGGCAACCCGACTGTATCGCTGCACTCTTTGCACTGATATTGATAGTGCATAATAGATAATTTTTACCGATTTGAAAAAAGGAGTTTATCAATTTAATGTTTGTGTATCTTTTTACGTTTGTTCCCCGATTACTCGAAGAGAACCCCTTCGTATCAGAAAGGCAATGTACCAATTATATAGTATTTTTTTTATTTCGTGGTGGTCCTATAGAAATTTTATCAAAATCGGTTGTATAGTTCAGTGTTGCAATCGGTTTATAGTTTTGAAAAATTATAAATACAAAATGTTAGTTTAAAATAGCGTTTGATGTCGCAGCAGCGGCACATATGAATCACAAAAATTCTCATAATAAAGAAAACAAGATAATTTAGAAGTAGGACACGTGTTTGTTTACTATAGACAAAGTTTATTGGCAACAATGAGCACAACACATGCCGCCGCGTCGCGTCTATTTTAATTTGCGCTCTCTCACTTTATTGTAATGAATGGAATTTTTTAGAGTTCCGTAGTAAACAAGGAAATCTTATAGTTTGGCCATGTGTGTCTGTTTGTCTATCTGTCCATCCGCATTTCTACTCAGATACTACTCGTTTAAGTACTAGGTAGCTGTAATTTGGCATGGGTGTGTAGATTAATCATGCCAAAAAAGTGGTAAAAGAAAATATTGAACAAAAATTTTTTTAGCTCGCCCCATGATGATGTAACAGTTGGAGTATTTCTTTCGTTTTCGCAAATTTTTGTGAAACTCAAGAATGCTCTAGGGGAGGGTTCTATCTGTTAAACGGTTGTATATGGATAAGTGAAAAAATTCACGGCAGCCGTTTAATATATATAAACGAAGTTTTAAAGGAAACTATCAGAGCTAAGTAGGGTTCACAAAATAAAAAGGCGATCAACTTATAAAATATACTCAGAATTTTTTTTTATACAAATTCATTAAAAAAAATCTATTTTACACGTTTTTAGTCGTGTGAACTCAAAGTCGGCATTCGTAACTACGGAACCTTACACTGCGCGGCGCCCAACACGCACTGGGCTGGTTATCTATTTTTATTTTTTTCATTTTCTTACTTGGTGTAATCTTTGTGTGTAAAGTTCACAAAATAAAAAAATGTTGTGTGTGTATAGTTAACAAAGTTCGCAAAATGTCATGGCTGAGGAACATCCGACAATGGACTGGTATCAAAACGGTAAAACAACTGTTCAGGCTTGCCATGGATAAGTCAAGATTTAAAAAGCTGATTGTCAATCTTCGGGAATGAAGTGGCACCTAAAGAGGAAGATAGTTCACAGTGTGAAAAGTGCAGAGTATTATTTATAAGTAAGATACTCTGCATTTTTAGCATTTTCAACTTCCTGTAATGGTTTTCTTTTTCTTTCTCACCTTGCCCTACTCTAAGTGGGGTCGGAACAGCATGGGAATTTTTTTCGTTTACCCCTATTGTTTGTCATTGCATCTGTTTCATTATTCCTGTCCATCCTTCTTTACGAACTCCTCCCATCTTCTTCATGGCCTTCATATGTTCACAGGCCCGTTCCATTAGTAACATTCAAAGATTTTTTTAAGACAAGTAAGGAATAGGTAAGAAAAGTGCATCGTACTTCGTCATAGTATACAAAGTCGTCATGTTTGTTTCAAACACTAATAGTATGAATTTTGATGAACTTGATAAAATTTAAAATATTACAACAATGTCTTCACCGTTTACGCCATTAAAAACACCTTCTCTCAAAATTTCGGTGACAATATTCAGGTCACGGCGACCCTCGAAATCCTCGCTTGACTAAGCACGGCTCTGTAGTATGTAGCGCTTTAGTTGATACCGTAAGGTGGCGGTCAAATAGTGAATGAGTTTTTTACAGTGCATTATGTATTTAGACCAGCCGACGGCCACGAGACAGTTTTTGATAGATTGACATTTTTGACCGACCGACCGACAGTCGGCGACCGTCGTCGCCGACTTGGGTCGCGGGCATACTGTCACTCGACTATAAGAGCCCTTATTTTACGAGTAGATAGAGTCAATTCGTTTTAAAAGCTACGATTCTAAATAGAAACAAGGCAAAACGTTGTGTTAATCTTTTTATTTACATTTTGTAATATTTTAATTAGAAAAGTAAATAATTAAATAAACTCTAGTTATGTAAAGGCAGTAACCGAGAAATAAAAAACTGACTATATTTAGTAATAGATTTTTAATAACTTTACTGGACAGGTAAGTCACTACGTGATTATACTCATACAATACCTTTGTCTTAAAATAGGTCAGTAGGTAAATCTAAAGATAACGTAAACATGAACTAATTACTCACTTAACTGGTCACCCCGGCTTTCCGAATGCTAAATAGCTGGTTTTACAACGGATGCTTTACTGGCTTAGTCAGCTCAAGAATTTAACTGAAACTTCTAACCCAGCGCATTACCTTTGGCCTACTTTCTTTGACCAGTAGCTTCTGTATTATCACGACGTTTGTCATTTAACTACTCTTAGTGGAAATGCTTACCTGTGTACTCGTACTGAATTTAAGTGCCACCATTTCGTTGCCAGAAGTGAAAATCAAACGAGAGTATTTGTTAAAACAATCATTGGATAGTTATTTCCAATTTTATTCGATGTACAAAAAGATAGTATTACCCATCCATCATATGGTGTTTTTGTCTCTACTGCAGGAGCACGACCCTCTCTGTACTACCAGAGCCATACTTGGCCAGAGCAGCCAGAGAACGTGGCCTACACTCTCCTCGCTGGCCAGACGGGTTGGAGAGGTCTCATTAATGACTATAAGCTTTGTTTGTCTACGATATCCACGGGAGGACTTGGCGTGGCCTTATTCTACTTTGCCGGAAACCACATGCAGGCAGGAGTTCTCTATTTCATCAGGTTTAAAAAACTGTTTTTAATAGTAACTCAAGTGCCGCTAGATTTTGTTAAGACCCATTTACTCAGTGCAAGTTTCTTACCTTATAAATTTTGATTAGCATTAGTCCATGCAAACAAATCAAAATTTATTATAAAAGTAATTTATTGCTATGTATGCAACAAGCAAGAAACACAGTGTAAATGGATCTTTAGTCCTCAATTCAACAGTTATATTTCCAGTTACCGTATTTAATAATATTTATCTACTGAAATTTTATCAGAGTTAGGCACAGACACTTCTGTATCAGTAGTTACTGTGAAAAAAAAATACACTTTAATGAAGAAACAAATTATCATCCGATCAAATGTGTACTTTACAGGCGAGCATGACGACTTGTAATTTATTCTTATCTATTTCCTGCCTCTTAATATAGGGTGAGTAAAACATTGGCGATAGTCCAAATGGCGCGACACTAGCCCTGGCCTTCTATAAGGCTAATTATTTTAATCTCGACTTCTTGATTAAGCCCGCTGTCCACTAAGAGAAATCTTATCTGATACTGAAACCAATAGGTACCATGCACAGAATCTTGGTTAACTAGATTTAAACCCAAAGATGGGTCCACGGGTTCGACATTTACAAGAAAGTGAGTGGGAAGTATTTTTTAATTGTTCATTCTTATAAATATTAGATCAATATAAGGCAACAAAAAATAATAATACTCAAAATTAATTTTACATATAATATGTAAAGATTTAGATTTCTACAAAGTTTTAAAGCCAAAACTAGGCAAATAGAATAAGGTGAAAAATGCTGATCATAACACATAAATAAATAATCTATCCCCCATGGGAAACCGGCGTGACAATATGTATGTATGTATGTATGTACTGTACACATTTGTACAGATTTTTTAAAAGAAAGTATTAAATTTTTTAGTAAGTATATAAATGAAACAACGGCCTAAAGATATGTTTTCACTTGCCAGTAATTTGAGAATGATTTATATCGTGTAGCAAATCTGTGACGTCTATTTTGGTATCACGCCGATGGGATTATTTTTGAACATGTAATTTTATGGAACAATACCTTGGACATATTTGAGCGGGTCGCAACGGCTACGACGGTACCATTAAGCTGTATAAAATAAGAAGTAAAGCCAAGCAAAAATTTCATACCATGCAGTACAGTAAAACGCATTGCGCTGCAACAATCAGATTTATAAACGTATGGTGTATTTTGAATTTGTTTTACTTGTCGTGTTAGTATTCCTTTTTGTCGTTTACCCTCTAACTAATAGTGGCTTTTCGACATTGCGGGCTTTGGTTCTGTGTGTAAAGGGCGTCAAATGTTATGAAGTTACCAGTAGGGTTTATGCGCGGGCATGAGTTCCAGAAATTTCCTACAAAAGGGTCAACATTTGGCAAACCATTTTCACTGGTCGATACAGGATTAGTAAAAACAAATTATCAAATTTCTCATTTTTTACTAAAATCGGTCAATCATTGCGACCCGGTGCGATTCAGCTTGTCGGCCCAAAAGCCCGTCCAAATTGGCTCGTTTCTCAAATTATTGGTCAAGGTACGCATTTTAGTTTGTGTCGCGACACTTTTCCTGCGACATTTCGAGACATTAGTGACAGAAGGCTATGGTGGCAACGGTCGCGCCGACAGGTGTTCCGGGCATACTGTCGCTCGTCTATTAGAGCCCTAACAGTTGCAGTCGTCACTATGAACACTAACAATCAATTTCTCATTAAGATAACGCGCCGCACTAATTGTTCCTTATCAGAAATCTTACGACCTTTCCGACGGTTTGTGACATTTATGATTACGACTTTTTCGCGTAATCGCGGCTAATTCTCGGCTTCGAATACAATGTGGCCTATTTACATTAGAAATAGGAAAAGAAGTGAATATTTATGAAGCGTTTTCTGTAGTTTATTTTTGGAAGAAAATATAATATGATCATGAGGTAGAATTCAAAACTTTTGTTAATTTTGATTTGTTTAAGTACATATACATATGAATTAAATATTTGACGTATCTTATCTACATGTAGAGAAGACCAAGACCATATTTTTTCAGCAGTGAAATAAAACCCTAAGAGGGGTGTTTACCCCTCTTACTTACTTATATTTTTACCAGCGTTTATTTTTTAAAGTTAAGAGTTTTGAATGTAGCTTCACCAAATTGCGCTCGAGAAAGCCCCTCGTGCATTTTTCTTGGAAGTTTTACCGGAGTTACGAACTCGAGATTAAAAGGCAGTTAATTTATAGAAGGGTCAACGTGGTTTACCTACTATACTGGGGTTTGGTCTGTTTTACAGCTGTAGATACCTATAATATGCTTTTTAAACTAACCTATATCGTCCCATTGTTGGGCAAAGATCTCTCCCATTTCCTTCCTACCTTGTCGAGCAAAAAAAGCGCACAGCCATACTTTTCTCGAAGCCAATTTTTATAGATAAAAGAACGTACTGTATTTAGTTAAATTCCCAAATATAGCTTATTGAATATTTATAGTTTACAAGCTGTGCCCGTGGGCTTCGCTCCCTGTGGGAATTTCGGGATAAAGATCCTATATCCTTCCCCGAGTCTCGAACTATAGCCATACCAAATTTCATTCAAATCGGTTCAGTAGTTTAAGCGTGAAGAGAAAGCGTGAATCAAACAAACAAACAAATATACAAACTCACTTTCGCATTTATAATATTAGTAGGATTAGCAATCACCAGTGAAAGTAATTAATATATTTAAACTTTATTGATCCACAATTCACAATGGTGGACTTAATAAAGTTCCATAATTTTGTCACAACTTACTCACCGATCATCAAAACCAGAACTACAAACATTTTCGTCAATTTTACCTCTCGTTTATCACCTTCGTCATTATCAATGGCAATTACACCGAGTGCCGACTCAATTGCTTAATTGGCTGGGAGCGTTCCAACGACGTTTATCGCCGGTTATCGATGGTGTGTCAATAATGAGCCTGGTTAAGCACACGTAAGCAGCCAGCATCCGTCACTGTCTGTGCTTATGGCCGCTTACAGAGGATTAAATTGTCGGCACCGGTCAGACATCCAACATCACTGCTATTAGTTTTGTGATAGTTTATGACTAATCGTGCTGTTACTGTGTTGTCAAAGCTTGATTAACCTTATTGAAATAATTTTTATATGTACCTGTACATAATACGTCAAGATTTTTAATTTAAGCGCAACTGCGTATAAAACCTATACACACTTTTTTATAACTGCCTTGAATCAACCCTATTAATGGCATTTTCTCCTCTGGCATAGAGTTGACTCGAAGAGATCCATGACTAAGTCCGCCTTTCTATTGTTTTATTTTGTATATTTGTTGGGTCTCTTTGTACAATAAAGAATTAACATACATAAATACATAATTATCTTGTCCAAACATATTAATAGTTACATGAAAAACGACTGTTTTTTTTAAATAATTTATTTAAAAAATAATCGTTGGAAATACTTACCTATTAGGCTATTATACTTAGAAACATTACGAATTCACTCGTAAGGTAACGTAGGTAAGTTGGCAAGGGAGTGGCCAGGTCTTCAATCACAGGGCGGAAATGAAACGTAATTTCCATCATAGCCACCCGAAACGTTGTTACAACGTGCCTTACACTGGATTATAGCCCGGCAATTTTGCTGTCATTGATTAGCTTATGAACTATAATAATGGGGTAATACTAGTTGTTAAATTATAAGAAACCGTTTAGGCCTTGAATTTAAAAAATAGATTTGAATGCTAACCTAATATGGTATTCTAGATTTATGGGAATAAAGTTCCACGAGTATCTTTA
This sequence comes from Acrobasis consociella, assembly GCA_963555685.1. NCBI lineage: Eukaryota > Metazoa > Arthropoda > Insecta > Lepidoptera > Pyralidae > Acrobasis > Acrobasis consociella. Next base: position 8,085,062 of record OY743106.1, read on the forward strand.
TCGTTCAACCTCTGCGGCCTTAATGATTATGATTATACAGAAAAAAACATAAGTATAAATATTGTAGTATTTCATGCTATATTATCAAGGTATCTGCAATATGTTACCAAACAAAGTGTCCTTTTAAAAGCACTATAGAGAAGTATCTTTTCCAAATAAGCAGCGCAGTAAAGTTTGCACATTCAAGTAGAAATCCATATAACAATGCTCACAACGTTTTAGCCGATACAAAGCGCTTTCTTGAACAAATATGAATGATACGTTGGAACAATCACGTGAATTGTTTGTTTCGCTGAAACGCGAAAACTTCACAGTGAACTGGAATGTAGACCAATTATTAAGGTCTAACAAAATATATCGAAACTATTTTAAAGACAACAACTTTCAAATCAAAATACGAAATACTTTATAAGTTATGCCGTCGGTCGTTTATTCGTTTTTGTATCCACTTTAGTTTTGGAAATGTTTAAAATAAAACTTAGAAAAACAATTTCTATTCAAACGACGGTCTTTGTGAAAATTCTGTGGAAATTGTTCTCGATCCTTGAAAACATTTCGCCTTCGCATTGTCGTCTGTCGCAGGGTTTCATTTCTCATACGGTTTGTAAGTTTTGCATTCCTTGTTCTGCTTTTCTTGCTTTTGCGATTCTCTTCTACCAAATGCTTATTACATTTACAGGATCTAAAGTACTATACTCTTATATTTATTTTATATACTCTTGAAGTTTTTCAAATAAGGATTTTATAATGTCAGTTTTATTGGGTGTCGTGTTTGGGAGTTCCAAAGGTGCTTAATCAAAAAAATTATATCGATTTTTGAAATCCAAGATGGTGAAAAAACATGTTTACGAAAAGTCATGTAATATAGTTATGGGAGTCATGTTAGAGGTTTTTCATTTATTTTATGACCTTTTGATCTGTCTCGTTGTTTGTTTAATGTAATAAGTAGGGACTACTCGCGTAATCTAAAATATACCAAAATAAAAAAACAAACTGATTCGAAAAAAAATATACACGAAGCTTTAAGTTTGAGTTTAAATTGACAGTTCGAACTCTACATTCCTTTATATTAGTATCTTAAAGAAGCTTATAAAAGCTAAGAAAGCACTTTCCATTAAGTACATCAAAGGGCACTAACCTTGTCAGACACAAAGGTCCATAAAAAAACTTGATCTATTTGATATTCATGCATCCTCTCTTCTAGTCGCTATTCAAGACAGTGCTCTGCAAAATTGTCCGTAATTTTCCAAGTAAGTACTTCGTCGTTGCATCAAGAAAAGGTTAATAAAAAAAAGTTAAACAAAAACGGAGGTCAGATGTTTTCCGCGCGTTATTTTTTGAGCAAAGTTTTAATTGGACAAACAATTTACTTACGAAGGAAAGGGCCGGTGTTAAAAACTGAGCTAATACATTTTTATCACGCTTACTGCGCTATAAAACATTATTTTAAAGGTCCTTCGTGTCTTGCAATTACAAGCCCTTGTTTTCATGTTTTATTACAGCTTGATAAGGTCATTTCGCCTGAAAATTTGGTGTTTAGGTTTTGATTGTGTACGCTAAATAGCTCTTTTTATCCAACTGCCGAAAAGGAGGTCGTTATCAATTCTATAGTATGTTCACCGATTATTCAAAGACACGTGGACCGACTTGAAAAAATATTTTTTGTTTGAAAATACGGTGAGGTGGTCCCATAAACATTTTATCAAATTCGGTCTGGTAGTTGGAATAATAGGGATGAAGTCGGTTTTTAGTTTTGAAAAATTATTATTTTTTTACTTAGGTACTCGGATTGTGTAGGGTTGCTACTAGAGATTTACGGATTATAAATTATATTATCTACAAACTATGGAGCACGTACTTTACGTGACCCAGGTACCCAAACACCTGCTCTTGGAAGACCTCATGGCCGGAAACGATACAGCTATCGAAGTGGCCCGATATTGGAGTGACAAATCAAGTATTACCATCGCCACAAAATAAAGAAAACAACTTTTTTAAAATCTGTTTTATCTGACATCTGAAAAATTAAGAATACTTTTCCCTTTTGCGGTAATCCAATTTTCAGAATATATATACTGGCTATACGAAACTGCTAAAAGTTTTAGTCTGTTTTTTGGGATCTAGTCGATTAAATATTATACCTTTAAACTTTCGGCCATCTTGGATTTTCTAAAATCAAACTGCAAAGAGCAAAAAAAATTACATTCTTTAAAGAGATAATCTGATATAAAACCCAATCAAACTCAGCGCTTGGTGGGGATGACAACTACATTAACTTCATAAAATTTGTTCATTCATGTTAAGTATTATTGTTAACGTGCCTAACTGCAGAAGTAAGCACAGCTTGCAACTAATAACAAACTCGAACCCCAAAGTTTCAATGATGTTTCTACTAAGTTACGCCTCTACTTAAGCACCTATAACCAGGTAAAGTTATGCATACCTGCTAAGGAGAAGGCCGCAAAACTAACTTTAAAATTTCGTATATTTCAGTAAGAGCCCACTAAAATATTGGCGATAGGGAATGCAAGCATATCGTGATTCGTGAAACTATTTCGCAAACACTCATAAGTTTTAAAGAACGTGCACGGAGAGGCTTGAATATATTATGTTTATATTCCACATAATAAAATAAATGCATTTTATTTCCATGGAAAGAGGTTTTTGGAATTTAATTTAAAATTTTAATAGAGTAAAAACGAGGTTGGGTTTTCGAAAATATGGAATACTTGATGACAGTACAAATACAGTGACGTCAGGTCCAATCTGAAGATCAGTACATACAATTCCATGTCTGAACCGTACATACAATTTCATGTCTGAACCCATGGAATTGTATGTCAGTACATACAATTCCATGTCTAAACCATAAGTTGACAGGTTCTTTTGCTCTGTCAAATGTATCCAATAATAGTAGCTTATTGGACCTGGCTTCACTGTGCTGCTATCTGGTGTTTCATATTATTTTAAACGATCGGTGTACGGATAATTTTGTGTTCCCCGTGCACCTACCAGCGTATAAAGCCGTTTTAGCTTAGATTATTAAGTGTAGATTACATAATTATTCTAGGTTTGTCTAATGTAAATTATGATTTTTAAAGCTACATTATTAAACTTTAAAAAAAATAGTTTATCTTTATAGATCAAACCTTAGATCGAACTCATTCAATAAGTTGTATGCACCTTTTGTTATTTAGCCGCGTAATGGATATTGCTTCGATTCTATGCACCGGGGCATACCAACCTCTTATCGTGATTGGATTGCTGGTTTAATATTCATAAGTACTTGTAAAAAATAACCGCACTTTAATTATGACGCTTCTGCATAGATTATATATATATACATATATTGCAACCTGTTTTTTTAATCGCTTTGAGAAAAATGTTTTACCTTTGCTGGGCTTGGTCGAGCTTTGCCGGGGTAGTGACGTCACTCCTGACGTCACGGGCGGGCCCCACCCACCCGTTTGTGTGCGTCACGAACCCCCTTACATCGATACGCAAATAATTTTGCAAAAGCAACCATTTCATGATAATTTTATTTTTTAAAGTTGTTTCTCTATTTTTAACACGATGTAATAAGAAAAGCAATTAAGTATCTATAAAAATTACTCTTTATCCGACATCCTTGCTTTTGTTAATTATTTTATCCGACATCCTTGCTTTGTGTAACTTATGTAGACGTGCTTCGTAGTTCGTAGACAGCGGCGTAGACCTTCGTTGCTACGAAGGTCTACGCCGTTGTCTCATGAAGTATAATTTGAAAGTTTATCATACCAGCCACATGAAGTCAAGTTTTGGTCATTTTCCAAAGTAATTAACAGTATAAATAATAAAAGTACTTAATCAATTTAAGACAAATATGGTAGATTGATACCCTCCCTACCAATTTCGGCGTCAAAAATCAGATTCCATCGATAGCTAAGTTTGGCAATGATAATATCTTAAAAAAAGTTTATTAGGATCATTCATTATTCATTTATTCAGGATCATTCAAGAGGAGGCCATTGCCCAAGTATTGGACATAAACCGCTAAATAAATAAAAAGATCATTCAACACTCTTCTTTGCCTTCGCCAACAGTATTATTTTTACACAAATTTCTACATACAAATACCTATCAAAACTATAAAAAAAAAATCATCCATTTGATATTTACAGTGTCATACACAGCTAATGAAACATACTTAACATCTTTCTTTTAGCATCAATTGTAGTCCAGTAAAAATAGCGTAACCTGGACATAATGCTATAACCGTAAGTTTCTTTTTGTATGATATAAAGTAATGTTAGTTATAGTTAAAATAAACCGAATTAAACAAATTAGGGCTCTGCGTCAGTGTAAAAAAACCAAAAAACTGAAAATTTAACAAATTTTGATTTCATAAGTACAGCATAATTAATAACTTTGGAAAACTACCTCTACCATATTATAACGTGTGCATTCCAGTCGAATAAATCTAAATTAAACAAATTAATCAATTAGCACTATCGTTAATAAAGAAGGTTCGGTATGTTACAAATTTTCAGGCTTATCTCACCAGAAATTATGGATTACTGTCTTTCAACAATTTATTCTAAATATTATATTATGTGTGTTGATAAATTATTAAAAATTAAACAAATTCATTTTATGCATTTCTACATTTACTATTTTTTGTAAAGCCAAAATACATAACTATTTTGAAAGTGTTTAACTTATGCAATCAACATATTTTTGATACTATAAGGAACAAATCAAACAAAAAATATCTACGATTATATTTTTTTTCTATTTTTTTCTTACTTACGTTTTAATATGAACGGTGTTTCTTGCACAATAAGGTCGTCATTGGTTTGTGCCTCAACTCCCGACCGTGCTGTAGCGAGTCACGAGTGATTCTCGTGTACAGTAGTTTCGTCGCGTCGTCTTATGCATTTATTTGTAGTCAATCATTGTCAAACTTTTATAAGCACGTGGGAACTTTTACTAACCATGGATCGGCTAGGGTGGAGATTTATTGAAATATTGTGTTTATAAGATCGATAATAACTACATTGTTGAGATTTTATTGGTTTGTTTATAAAGCTTTTTATGGTACATAATAAAGAACACAGACACAAATCAGAAAAGTAAACGTACAACTGCGGACTTATCCCCAGGGTTTGTTACTCGTACCAAATTCACATTTTAAGTACCAGTAACAGAATTTTCATTATGTTAAAATTTTAAGGGTAATACTCGTATAGTACGGGTATCGTTTATGTAGTAATAGTAACGTTATAGGTATTGTTAAAATTTAAAGGTAATTTTACCGGTACGTACCTACGCATTGTTACCGTTCCGCATGAAACTCGACTGCGAAGAGCCACATTCCCGTACCTACCGAGTCGCGATCGCGACGCACAACACTGCGATGACCAGTGTTGCCTCTCGATAATACACTATCGCTAGTCTATCGATAGACTATCTGTATTTTGAATAAAACCAATATTATCGATAGTATTGATTCTGACGACGAACAAACTATAGATAGTATTGCTTTTCTAATAAATAAATAATCGATACTATGGATAGTTTATGAAACGCAATACTATAGTTAGTTTATTCGTCATCAGGATCGATACTATCGAAAGTATTGTTGGTTATCCATATTGTTGCCCTAAAACAGGAATTACTATCAATAGTACACAAACTATCGATAGTATTGTTGGTTATTAGAGATGTGTTGTTCCTTTAATCTTTAAGGTCTAAACCAATACTGAACTGTTGTGAGTCTGATTCTGACCCATTCAATTAATTGATGGGTTTTCTCATGAAAGTTCACGAAACAATCGTTAAAGCCGGGTATTCCTACAAATGTAGGTATTTAATGCTGCCCCGGCCGCAATTTGCATCACGTGGATGCTGCGTCGGTGAGCTCACATGTGACCCCACCAGCGACACAGTATAAAAATAAGCAGTAGAATAGTTTTATTTTCATTAAACTTTGTTTAAAGTAGTGTTCGATACAGCTACATTATCTTATATTAATGCTGACGGGGTAGACAGAGTCCAGGGACGTAAGACCCAAAGGCTTAGCGTGATCAAAAAATAAATCAATAGTGATGGGTTGCTAGCCGCATCGCCTATTAACATAATTTGACAGTAGCGATTTATTAATAAACAATTAATAGAAACAAATAACCCTGCAAAGTCGTTATTTAGTGTCTTTGTTTATTTTCAACCCCCGACAAAAAGAGGAGTGTTATAAGGTTGACGGGTCGGTATGTCTGTGTATCTAGGTGTCGGTTAATGGCATCGTAAGGCCTGAACGAAGATTTAATTTTTTTGTTTGAAAACTGACTTTTCGTCATAGTTCTTAGCTATATTTATTAGAAATTGGTTTAGCCGTTCAAAATTTGTTAGGAGTAAACACCTTAAAGTCAGTTTTTATTATTTTTCTTGAATATAAACTTATGGGTATTATGTTGTTTTGTTATTTACTATCTATGATACAACACTGAACCTAAAAAACATGGGTCTCACCTAGATCCCAGTATTTTTCATACGACATGCAAAGAAAAAGATTACGAATATATAGTCTATAGGGTGCAATTGAAATCATTAGCATTGATTTAACTTATCATCATACTCACCTAAAGGATATTTTGTATGGTAACAATACTGCAATTAATGCAGTAATTAAAAAGTATCAAAAAGTAATAAAAATGAATAAAGTATCAAAACACTTCGAGTCGTGCGCGCGTACTGATACCTACGTGCCGCAAGGTCAAAGACCTTGGACGGATACAGCCAAACGGCGCGACCGACCGGCATACAAAAGTAGACCTTAATTTACGTGAATAAGGTTTGAAGTCGAATGGGGACGGGTCGTGTCACACGAAAGCTTGAGGACAATAGGTACGTTTGAAGTAGGAACGAATGTTAGGGTACCAAGACGCTACGAAATTGATACTATTATAATTAATTTATTTTTCGTATCAGTTTTTTTTTTATAATTGCAGTAGAGGTATGTATCAAAGAGTCTGACGCATGTTTAGAGGTTTTCTTGAATATGAAAATGACGACTTTTGATTGAAGTTTTATTACTCTTAAATTACTTTGTATCATGGGTATAGTAGATACTTAAAATATTGCCAACGAATTCAATTCCACCCTGTATATGCATGTATGATGTTGAATGTATTTGATTTTCTTTATTCCTTAATGTCGCCACGGATTTGAATGTATGGCCACAGAGCAGATAATATTATTACATACAGAACGGAAACTCGTTAGCGCTTATTATAATACGACATAATAAATAGTAATAATACTTTATTAAATACAAAAAAATTATATTATTTAAAATGTACATAGCACACAGAAAAAGACATTAAAATGTCCAATGGGCGTGGGTGGTCTTATAGCTAATAGCGATAATTTCTTTCAGACAGCTGATGTAGAGAAGTGAAATGCTGCCATTTCCTATAGAAGTCTGATAGACAAGGTCTATGGTAAAAATAAGTCTATCTATGTCAAACATTTTAGTCCTGCTCTCTACCACTACACGGCCTCTGTGCGGGCACTTGCGAGCACGTGTGCAGTGCGAATTGCGTTGAGACGTAACTTGGGCGTCGCATCGTGTGAACGGTGGGTAGAAATTGTGTAAAATGCTATTGTTACGAAACTGGGTTCGAGATTTGGAGAAAAACGCCAAAGTTCGTATGAGGGTTTTTATTCACTACGGAACCCAAAGGTTGACACGTGAAGATGGTCTTCCTAATGTCCAAGTCCAAGTCGCGTAGCATCTGAGGTCCAGGTATCTCGTCAAATTAGTCGCAGGTACTTCCACTTGTCGCACTGAGGTAGGTTTCCTTCGCTTCGGTTCGCTTCGAAGTTATCGCTTTCGTAGTTCATACTGAACTGGCGGGACGTGCACTCGATCGCCTTTTTATAAGCGCCGATACAGCGTTCTACATTGTTCTCGAATATTCTCATATCTTGACGAATGTATTTCGATTGACGGGAAACATCGAGACGCCGGTATGTGTGTGTGAGTGCGACTAAGCCGACGACCATTTAAAGAACTCTATCCTTTATTCTATAAGAATATAAGGCCTAGTTTCGCTTGCATTATCCTGACGTCTTTTTTATACCATTCCTCTCGCGAACATTCCGAGTCTATCTCGCCAGCAGAGTTCTTGCTCGTGAATATTCTACATTTATCTCGTTCGTGACACTATGTAAGCGCATAACATAATGAAACTTAAATTGCACGGCGCAACTTGCACTCTGTAAATACCCAACTACATTTTAGTACGACAGCATAAAAACTTCGTTATATATTTATGTATTTAATTCTTTTTTCTCATGTTACATCCCATTAATATGCAATGTCATGGGAAACGGAATATTTCAGCAGGGGCCCATTTTTGGAACGGTATTAGTCCAGGGGCTGTCATGTTGTACAGGTTTGCTGTGACAACAAGAGTATTACAAGACTTATATTGTTTTTAGAGTTTTAAATTGTTCATTGTGTCACCACGTTAACCCGTAAAGACCCGGACGGCATTAAAATGCCCACGTTCATCGTCTTTCTATTGTGTCTGGTATTGGCGGTTGCGAATGGGTTAAAGTTCAAGGCACAATCAAAACAATCCTACAATTAGCAAAATTCCATATTTACGAGTTATATGTTTTGTAAGCACACGGCGCGATCGGTTGAAAACACGTATAAACTCGTTCGCAGCCGCGCGCTCACCCGGCTGGTGCCTCGCTCTCTCTCCCCGCACCGCACCGCAATCACCGCAAGCATCCCGCTTCACGACATGTTCTCGCGTATTTTCAATCAAATATTTTTAGTTTTAAGTAAGACGTTAATGTGTTTAATTTTGATGAAAATGTGATTATAGTACACAAAAAGCTATAATTAAACAAAAATAACACAGTTACTATTTCTGGCTACTGAGAAAAACATTAATTTTAAAACATTAAAAAATGATGTTTAATTTTGGTCTTTAATGTCTAAAAAGACACAATATAGCTTATAAAGATATAAACATTATGGTTATCATTTTGGCTTAACTAGATATCGAGATCAGGTGAAAACTGTGAAAAAAAATGTATAAACAAAAATGGGGTCAGTTTAATTTTGCTATTAAGTGATCGCATTTGAATGCACCTAAAAGTTAAACTAACAAGGTCTTTGGTTACCTATTATGCTTTTAGGGAAAAGTTGAGTAGTGTACAAAATCTCACGATTTTTATATAATACGGTTGCGACCGCGGATAAATTACATAATATATCTAATTAATATTTGATACTCAATATTGATATCCGATAAAATATTGAAAACAACGAGTTTATTATTTATGTCCAGGTTGTGCTATTTTGATCGGTCTATTGAGCAAAATAAGAAGGCACTATAGTAAAATACACTAAATGTATATAAAAGTGAGCATCTGGCCTCTCTAATAACATTTTCATATTTGTCTCGTCTTGTAACTACTTTATTTAAACTAGTTCCGTTCTGGAACTTTATCGAAGTCAATATTTTATTTCCGAGTCGCAATTTTCTGCGCGGTTTTGTGTAATGCTGCTTGCTTGTTTTTTACACTTACCCACAAGCAATATTTAACTTTACGATATTGGATTAGAGTTGAGATTTCAATTAACGTGCCAGCCTCGCGGTCTGTTCCAGCAAGAGCAAAAGATAGATCCTTGTAAAAAATACAGTGAAGTGTTTTGGTAGCAGTCTTTTACTGTGTTTTGCTGTGAATCTCTGGGATAATGGATCATTAGGTACGTGTCGAGCGCTGGATGAAACTTATTAATGTTGTCTGATGCTGTATTAAAACATAAATAAATAACCGGCCAAGTGAGAGTTGAAACCGCGCACGAAAGAAAATTAATAAAAAATCACGTTTGTTGTATCCAGGGATCCCTATATAAATATTTGTCGAGTAGTTGGAAATTTTATTCTGTTTTTATTATTTGTTGTCAACTGTCTACAATACGATACAGTTTTGTGACAGACAGACAGACAGATGGACGGACAGCGTAGTCCCAATTTTACCCTTTGGGTACGAAACCCTAATGAGCGACAATTAATGAAAGTATACCTTAGGGTGCGTTTTTCGCAAAGAAGTTTTAAGGGTGCTTTTAATCAAAAACATTCCTCTGAATTTCGAACAATGTTTTTCCTTTATCTCCTACCCAGCCCTACTTAACAGATGAAAATGGTATGTATTCGTTCATACAAAGTGAGAGAGTTAAGGGATGTGTTTGAACAGCCGTGTCGCATAGTTTAGTTGCTGCGGATGGCGTTTTGATTATCCTATAGTTTCGTGTTAGGAATGTTTTGTTACAAAACGTGTCGCTTCTATTTAGAGCTATATTTTAGCTACAAACTTCTATCAGCATAGTTTAAAAGGCTAAACTCACAACATTTCTAACCGAATTAAATAAAAAGGAGGAGGTTGTCAATTCGTCGCAATATTTTTATGTATGTTTACATAATTAAAACTTCGAGCATGGACCGATGTGAAAAATTCTTTTTTTAACGTTTGAAATGGTATACCTGCGCGGTGATTTTATGGAAATAGGTTTTTTAGTTTGGGGGTTAACTTTAAAAAAAAATATAACTCCCTCCTTATTATCATAACTGCTTCCGTGTTGTAGTGGTTAGAGCGTTCGGCTCATACCCGGAGGTCGCCGGTGCGATTCCCGGCGGGGACAACGACTTTGTGTTGTTGTCCTAGTTTGGTTTGGACATAGTAGGCTGATCACTAGATTGTCTGATAAGTAAGATGATCCGTGCTTCGGAGGGCACGTTAAGCCGTCGGTCCCGGTCACTGTCTTTGACATTGGTCGTTACCTCAAACCATGTCAGAGGCCTTTAAGGCGGTTTAAAAACTCTGACACTAGTGTTAGTCACTAACACACACGATAAGAAGAAGAATTATAACTCCATATCTAGACAAACTCTTTGGCGATTATACTCATGTTCGAACTCAATTCATAAGCACCGAACTTTATGGGATACACTGAACGATATTATATTTTATAACAAATACATATATATGTATGTATATATATATATATATATACATATATTTTATATGTTATAAGGTGACCACTACGTCACGGAGGTTGTCAAAACAAAGAATCTTTGCTCCTTGACGACCATAGAAGACACATTAACTAAGCAGCAATTTTTTTGGATATTTATAACAAGGTTTTATAAACAGCACAATCATCGACAACAACACGACACTACTAACCCTGCATTGTCTCGATATCTGTCTGCCGTAATCTAGTCGTTACGTCGCTGGTTTGTGGAAGCAAGCAAAGCCTTTGTCTGTCCCGTATTTACCCGAGATGCCTGCAGTCCGCATTGCCATGTGAGTGCTCCGGATGAGCTCCTCTTGATAACAGTAAACAGATGAAGAGCGTACCGTACACAAGTACAAAATTATACATCAACAACATAATACAGCTTTCTTGGTATATTGTATTGTTTGCTCTGAACAGTGAACATTTAACAAGGAGTAACTCCTAGGGAAGGTATAGTCTAGTGAACAAGTTTAGTTGCCAGTCAAATTTCAAGCAGTCACCCCTTATAACGTTTGAACTGCTGAATTCTATCCCATCAATCATAAGAAATTGAATCTTGCTTTTACGTCAAAAAATGCATCCATTCGAGAGCTAGATAGACAGACAGATAGATATTGGCGTCAAACTTATAACACTCCGCTTTTTAGTCGTGGGTTAAAAATAACATCCATGCGGCTAGCAACTATATATTTGATTCGCTTGTCCACCTACACACCAACGCATATTTTGAGTCTTATTACCCTAGACCTCCCCTACGAGATATAGTAGTGATTAATATGTATAATTTACTGATAATGTAAACATTTCTTTTAATAACTTATAACGTTTTTTCTCGACAATGATCAATCCGATCGCTGGAGGCTTATCTCCACAGACGGACTTGTCGGCAAAGGACCGATTTTGTAATCTATACATATAATAAAACAGTTAAAAAAGTGTGTCTGTACATTAAATATATTTCCGAAAAAAAAATGGAGGCGATGGCGGTATAGTAAGAATTATGGATATATTCGAATGAAACTTTTTTCTTATATAGCTGTTAAACCTGGGTAACATATTGGGTAAAAATAATTTTGGAAAATGGAACACCTGATGCAGTACTATATTGGTCCGGCTTAACTATAAGCAATATAAAATGACGCTTTAGCAAAAGTTGTTCAGCCTGATGAGCATTTTCCAGAGACATAAAGTCAGTACAGTAAAGCTATTACTATATATTTGTTGACAAACCTTTTATTATAGCAGGCATTCTTGAAAAATGGCAAAAATAAAGCAATCACTCGCGGGAAGTTGCGGGTATCGCGGAAATGGCGACTTTGCGTGTCGGCCTCATTCACTTTGATATACGCTCAGCCACTCCGCACCGTGTGTTCCTAATAACCTTTTATGCTATCATGCAGATGTAATCACTGGCCTAGTCGACTATTTAATAACATTATTTGTGTTATTAGCTGAGAATGTGAAGAGAGGTTCTTTTGGCGTTTCTTCTCAGCAGTGGTCATCCAGACCGCGAGAACGGTTTAACTACCTGCATTTTCCGAGGTCCAGTGCTACCTCCATTTGAAATGAGTCATTTGAAAGGAAACGAATAACGGCTACTTTTAACTAATGTGCGAAGAAAAGTTTCACTTCCTCACTTTAAATTATAAACAGTAGTTAATAAAATAGTTTTATCAAAAGACAATTTTAAATAATAATATCTCATGAAATTCAAATGGAGACCCCGGAAAATTTATGTATAGGGATACACTAATTTTCCGGGGTCCAGTGCTCCAATCTAAACTGTTTCGGCTATTTCTTCTCTATTTTGCATGGTCTTCGGCATCCTTGAGTGACCATTGACATGCAAATTATATTTGGAAAGGAAAAAACGGGCTCCGAAGCAGCCCAGCTAAGTAATCGGCAACGCGCTAAGATGACGAAGACAAGTTTAGACTACTTACATATAGCCGCGCTGGGAATCGAACCTGGCCCCCATTTAATTGGCAAACAGTGGCCGTCACCATAGAATTAATATGAGTATTACATACAGAAAGGAATCTCATAAGGTCCCACGCAATATGCGTCCCCGTTCTTCGTCCCCGCACCTCTCCCCCGTTCTCGCCTTGTGGAGGGTGTTTACCGGTCGGCTGCAGAAGCCTGAGGCGGCCAGGCTCCTGCAGCAGACAAGGCGAAAACAAGGAAGAGGTGCGGGGACGGTAAAACAGGGATGTATATGCATATTATTCTATATGTAAGACTAATATTCATTCGGTGCCGTAACGTAAAAGTTCCAATATACTTACTCGTTTTTAGAATTTACATTGTACCCATTGTCCTCAATAAAGGCAAAATGAAATTGCTAAAACAACCCAATTCAACCCTCTCAGTCACACGGGGTTATGGATCTGCAACGTGTCAAACGGATATAAGCAATTTAGCCAGGGTCGGAGTGACCGTTAATCATTCATACTTGCACCTGAATCCCGTGGGGATTAATGACGAGGTTTTTTTTAATTAATTGCCTGTCGTTGAATGCCGACCTTTCATCGTATTATATGATGACTTCCCTTTACGTACGCTCATAATTTTATATGACGTAGAGTTAAGACGATCCCTTTAACAAGTATACTTATAGCAAACGGGGTAGTTTTTACGTAGGTACTTACAACTACTACAGAGCGAAAGAGACATAAGTTTGTATTTGTGTGTGTGTATGTGTATAGTAGATACATAATGTGTTTACTTTCTAAACATGTACTTGCTGCATAAATACTCTTATTAAGTATTTTTTTATCTGACTCATGTATTTTTATCAGCCATTACTATTTCACTTACAAAGAGTGTCAAGAACACTTTTTACTTGGGAATTATTAGAGGAGATTACATCCCTATTGTATGTAAGACAAAAATAGAACCTTTCATAATCCGTGAAATCATTTTGCCCACTAAACAAATATGGATATTGTAAATTGAGTTCGTGAGCAACTAGTTCATATTCATTGAACAGAATTAACATACCTAAGCTCTACTCGACCTTTCCCTTCTAAAATCAGCTCGCGATATTGATTATCCCCTCCTAAAACAACGATCTATTTAAATAGGTATTAACCGCTTTATTCTGAGCTTCGTATACATCCAGATATCATCGGCGTTTGCAAACAATGGCGGATCGGAAACCTTGACACACTTACCTGAAATGAATCAGGAAAATGCTTTTCTAAACTTGACGTGAAAAACAAAAAGTATGGCTCTAGCTAGCACTGTGAACCCAGAAACATTTTGAAATTATTACTCTGTAAAATGTTTCTGTCCATATTTTACTAACGGTAATTCAAATTGTGTTTTGGTTTCTGATGGAAATCGGAATATTCCAGTTGAATTTTTGCCGCTTGCGTTTTTTTATAATTTTTTTATCTCTTTGTATAAAACATAATCTACATAAGTTTATTACATAACCACACCATCACCTTATTGTTATATTAAAAAACGTCCTCGTGTAAGGCACAAAAAGTTGAAATATGTCGTTTAATTATAAAATTTCACAAATTTTTGTCACAATTTTCAACTTATTAAATAACATAAGAGCCGAGGGTCGGAATTACCTTACCGTTGTTGGGAAAGTTTTATCTGCCGCCGCGTCTTCGTGTTCATATGCGTATCCTCGAGGGCCGTGCGGTAATTTTAATTAAGTATATTTACCGGGACGAGCGGCGGGCGTCAGGGAACGGTAATAAATGTAGCCCGTAAACGTAACAAATGTGTGGGAGGAAGCTGTTTCATCTCTGCTGCCTTGCCTTGCTCTGCCTCGCCTCGCTTGCGAACTACATGACAGGTGATATCCACCTGCGCGACTCTTTCCTTCCTGTCATTCAAAAGCGTTGGGATTTTAGCACGTCCTTTCCTCCCGCTGAATAACAGTCGTTTTGAGATATGTTTTGCTTATTTATGTTCTACTTATGTTTATAAATATTAACTAACATACAAATGTTAGTTAATATTTATAAACATAAGTAGACTCACAAATGTTACAAAGCAATTTCCTGTGCGTGCGACTATCGGAACCTTTTTTCTGAAACACAATATCTGTGTCACTGCTGTGTCTTAAAAATCTCAATACAGAGGGATAATCTAATAATCACATTCACAATTTATGTATAAATCTAACACCCTGGTATTCTGGAACATTTAATATGATCCTTAAACAATTGTTATTTTTCTTGTGTGTGGCTAATTTACTTGTTTTATTTTGTAATAAAACTACACGGATGATAGTCTCATCCAATCCAGAAAAGCAAATAAATCCTACTTACTGAAATTTAGGCAAATCACTGAAGAGTAGCGAAGATTTAAATTCTTCGAAATCTAAGTTATTCGGACGAGCTGGGAATGGAGAAATATCTCTCGAATTTGGGTCGGGTTTGGCTCGCAGCTCCCGAAAGTCTGGCAAAATTGAACGCAAATCCGATTTGTGCGGATCCGAACCGGCGTCTTCCAACGCGGAGTGGTGCCCGAGCACCATTCTTATCTATTCTTTCCTTTGAGTTTGCGACTCTAAGGCCCAACTCTAAAAGCTTTCAATTTAGAAAGAAGCTTTGAATTAAAATATTTGCTCGCTGATTGAAAGAACATAGCCTTTTGGAAAAAGACTTGAAATAATGCTATATAGTATCTCATATTACAAGTATAATTAGTGCTTTTGAACGTAAACCGCACAAGTGGCATATTTATCGAGCAACTGCGTGCTTCGGAAGGCACATAAAGTAGTTCCTCCAGGCTGTCATCATTGCTGGGTAGTCGTCAAACTACGTCAGATGCCTTTAAGAAGTTTCTAAAATCTGATACCAATGTTGGCCAGTTCATCATTTCAGCATAGGATTTTGGACATAGGCTTCTTACAAAGATTACCTCCATCCAGCGCTTATCAGCGAACCTGGCCACTTACACAAACGAAAAAAAAAATTATGTTTAATGAAAGTAGTAGATAGTTTTTTTTTAAATCTGGCAGCCATTAAGTTTGTCTACAATTTTTTACCGATTTTCAAAAAAGGAGAAGATTATCAATTTATCGCGATCTTACCGATTATTCGAAGACGCCTGGACGGACTGGTTTGGATAATTCTTTTTTGCGAGGTGGTCCCATAGAAATTAAAATCGGTTGTGTAGTTAGGGGGTGAAATCGGTTTATAGTTTTGGAAAAGTATTCATATCCCTTCCGGGAATACGATATATTAATGACAAGGCAATTAAGGCTAGGCAAGGCTCTACATTTACAAAGTCATTAATCCCAAGAGGCTGACTCGTTTTTCCATACGCCTCTATCTGATGCCGCAACTTGAATAACAGATTTCATAGTTTCCCGGCTAAGTTTGCAATTTATGGCGTTGGAGTCGCGCTATATGACTTAGTTAGTGTATATATGGGTTACCTATATTTCAGATGTTTAACATAAATGTACGAGAAATATTTTTTTCGTACATTTACGAATAAACAGAATAAAGAAAAAATTGCACAATTTATATGATACTGATTAAGTACCATTGTGAGTTCGTTGTAATGTAGTACTTTTCTTAAACCTATTCATGACTCCATAGTTTAATAATATTTTATAAGAAAGCTCAATTATTTGAATACACACAAGTTTCACCATCTACTGTGGATGTTGACCGTAATAATAATTTTATAGAAACTAAGTTTACTTAAATAAAATACCAATCATAGTAAACCGTAGTTAATCGCAGCCGATATTGTAGGCAGTTGCTATGATCCGTCGGATAACGGTAATCCGGGGTTAAAGGTCTGTTTATCCACCCACTACGGCTCAGCTAGAGTTTAGATAATAATAGGTATAGAATGAATGGAGTGGGCGCAACTTGGGAAATATCCATACCAAAGGCAAACTATTTCTAATATTCTAAGCCAGGTTTTCCATTAATTAATATGTGATAAACGGGTTACTTATGTAGAAAGTCAGCTACTGGCTGTCTTGTTTTGTATCATCCGGAGGTCTTCCTGCGGACGAATGTGACTTGAGACGCGCTCACGATATCCTTACTAATATTATAAATGCGAAAGTGAGTTTGTTTATTTGTTACCTCTTCACGCTTCAACTACTGAACCGATTTGGATGAAATTTGGTATGGATATAGTTTGAGACTCGGGGAAGGACATAGGGTCCTCTTTATTTCCAAAATTCCCATGGGGAGCGAAGCCCGCGGGCACAGCTAGTAGTCACAAAATTGATATGAGTATTACATACAGAACGGAATCTCCTGAGGTCCCGCGCAATATTTTTCCCCGTTCCCCGTCCCTGCACCTCTCCCATGTTCTCGCCTTGTCGAGGCGACCAGACGCACGCCCGCAGCCGACCAGTCGTTAACATTCCCCGCAAGGCTAGAACGGGGCAGAGGGGCGAGGACGGGGAACGGGACGCATATTGCGCGGGACCTTAGGAGATTCTGTTCTATAAGTAATACGAGTACTCATATCAATTCTGTGATATAGTCCCGAGCCGCAGTCTCTATACAGTGCGCGCGTGCCCGTTGATCTGGCTAATATGGATGTGTTATGTACAACTTCAAACTCGCAACACTGACCTACATTGCCTGCACCTAGACAGCACACATTAATTAATCACACGAACCAAAAGTGATAATTATGGGGCACAGCGCTGCGGTCGCGTGCCGCATTTAATAGTCCTCTCGACACACCAACGGCAGCCAGATTGCATCTAAATAGCTTTACGACAACGTAAATGGTTTGATAAACATGCAGCGGAAAAACAGCCCTGGACAAGGGTGTGTTTCTCTTTGTACTTATAGATTCAATTCAGTTGATTTTACTCTCAGAATTCTTAACATGAAGCCATCTAAGCCAGGAGGGTGAGAATAGTTAGTTTCCTTGTTACATTTTAGAAAAAAATACCAAATGTGACGTGATAAAATCAACACTGATCTACATAATTCACTTCACCTGGACTCCATAATAATTACATTATGATAATTATATGTACTAAGTATGAAAAACTCCAGGTAATGGTCCAGCGGATGGACACATTTTAATCTACAAAGAACGTCGCATCGTTCACACATCGTATAAAAATTTTCAAGGTCATGCAGGCTTACAAAGGCACGTGAATAGTTTAGCTATGATGGTTATGACGAAACAGCTTAGCGGCTACTAAAGAAAAAGAAAAAAAAAATATCAAAGATAAAAGAGGAGCAAACTACAGGCGAGCGGACATAAATGTGTTGCACAGGGGACGCCCTGTAATTCAAGGAGCCCTACAGCCCTACCTAATTATGGACGGCCTTGACACGCCAATAAAATTGTACACCACTGCACTACAATGTTATTTTAAACTGCTTTTCGTAATTGCTACATAGTCATCTGATTTATTGATACTTTCACTAGGATTCGCGTGTCTGTCGTTTAGTACAACTTTTAGTGCGACCTTTAACCATGGTTGACATTTACTCACACACAGCATTTACTATTTGCAATACATTGTTTTTGTACTTCACTGCTTGTAGTTCCGACCTTTTTCACAACCCCTAAACTGAATTTGCTCAAGTTTAAACCTAAAATTCGTCATCTCATAAATTACCAAATTTCGTGACGTTCCAATCCAATTACAAGGTATTTCTTTCGTAGTATATATCTTCTACTACTACTTTTTCTTAGCATGTTTGCGTCCACTACTACAAATATACCTCTTCCATGGATTTCCATTCAGATCTTGCTCCGGCGATTGTATTCCAGGTCGGCCCTGCCGTATTTTTGATGTCGTCCGACCATCTGGTTGCTGGTCTGCCTACACCTCGTCTTACTGTGCGGGGTCGCCAGTACAGATCTCTCTGGCTCCATCGATCATCATCCCTGTGGCAGATTCGTCCAGCCCATTGCCATTTCAAATGTGCGATTCGTTCACCGATATCTGTCACTTTTGTCAGATATATTATGCAAATATTTACATGGTAAAAATTCACAAAGGTTCTCGTGTGTATGTAATGTTGGGAATAATTGATGAATCCGTTATTCTTTTTTATTAGGTGCAAACCTTAAATAGAATAAGTTAATTTGAGAATAAAAAATAAATAATACTCGTATTGATAACACCAATCAGTACAAATTACGAAAAACATACAAGCCAAATTATTTAATAATTTAGTTAAATGAACTTTAAAGGAATATAGCGTAAACATTATTTTAAAATTATGTTTTCCTAATGGCTTATTTTACAGCTGTTAACAAGGTCGTTACAAAAACTAATCAAAGGAGTGGCTTCCGAAATAGCGCGACTCGATTTTACGAGCAATCAAATATGTAAGTTGGATGAAATATTTCTCTTTCGCGCCATAAAAGTCTACACTGAAATACAGCTGAGAACGAGTCATATAGTCATGAGTTTAGCCTGAGTATATTATTTTGTACTTATATTATTAATGGCAATAACTAAGGTGTATGGACCACCAAATCAGCTTATCAGTCTATAAGTACTCTACCTACCTACTCTAGTCTATAAGTACCAGTGCACTAGTGATTTCTATGGCAATTTTTTTGATGATTCGTACAATTAGTGTGCAAAGATACAAAAAAATTAACTAGGTAGACTGAGCCAATATTAATTAGACTAACGACAATGAGAAATAATGTTTTGTAAGGGAGATATAGTAAGATTGGAAAAAGATTGTAAATAACCACTCTATGACGTGTGAAGAAGTAAGCCAATAACTAATCATATTATCATAAACGATATTTGTCAATAATATTTAATAATTAAATAATATGACGAGGGAGCCATATTGACGTCCCGACAACGGGGATGAGACAGATCAGCTTACAATTACAAATAACAATATTGGCTTTGGATATATTTGACAAATAATCTATGATATACCTATATTATCCGTTATATTCGTTTTATTAACTTGTTACTCAACTTTTCTTTAATACGTTGATGTTAACTTGCAATATGCAATTATCATCATTATCATCGTCAGCTTTCAGTGCCCACTGTTGGGCATGAGCCCCCTACTGTCTGCGCCATCTTGTTCTATCCCTTGCCATTACAATCCAGTTGGATTGCAATATGCAAATATTGACAATGCAATATGCAATATGTGCAATTGATATGTGCAATTTTAATTTTACTACGAGCACATCCATGATGAACAGACGAGATGAGAAACAGACATAGGATCACTTGGTGCTGATTGAACCTAATTTGGCCTGGAGGTTCTTCGTGATTTGAAAAGCACGTAAAACTGATGTCTTAATTGTAAAAAAAACTTGATCGTAATCAGAACCTCATTTGTGAAATCATTATAAATGTACAAAAGACGTTATAAAAATGTTATCAATCTATAAAAACTAAGGTTTGATTATACCTCTCCGAATAAATAATGCTAATAGCATTATCATCCAGGAAGATAATAACCAAAACCCTTTATCTTACACACAAACCCTTATACGAAGCGATAAACATAAAGGTTTAACCGATGTAAATTGTTTCCGCTCTCAGCAAATACTCGAACATATCGAGCTCGTGACATCACATTGTGTTCGCTAGGGATCGCCACTCATCACTTCAGCTTGAAGGACGTAAATGTTACACTGTTCGAGTTGACAGGCGATTTCTGATGCGAGTACTAACGGCGATGTCGTTTTTGGTACTGACTAAAAACTAACTATACGGAGAAGCGAAAAGATAAAATGTGAAGCAGAGTCACTGATGCTGAATTTACTAAAGAGGGTGATGTTGAAACCTTTTCTCTTTAAATAAAGACAAATGTTACTGCTGGGTGTAGACTAACAAATGCTCATTTAAAAGTAACACTAGGTAACGGTATGCTGCAAAAATGGATATAAGTCATATTCCCTCACACTAATTGTATGAGAAGTTCTCTCATACTGATTGTATGAGAAATTATCTCATACTAACTGTATGAGAAATAATGACTTCATTTTTGAAGCCTGACCGTAAATAAAAATAATGCTGTACCTATTAAAATTTGCTTGTATTTTAGTAAAAAAAATCATTAAATCTATAACAATCAAAATAAGTGTCTATAGCTACCTGCGGAGCAGTAGGCTTCTATTCTTGAAGGAGCAAAAAATATATTACAAGAGATTGTAAATCGTCAAGTAACTCGCCATGTTTACTTTATCAATCGCCGATCAGTCAACTCGATGTGAGCCGAACATAAGTGTCAGTAGTGTATCCAAGAGGAGATTATCGAGGCAAGCCTGTGTTATTCTATTATATAGTTGACATGGACGTGTTTATCCTTTTCGGAAAGTATTTTGTAATTGCCTTTCTAGGTGATGCTGTAAGGAGTAAAAAAAACATGGAAAGTCAATTTATTTAGAGTTATTAATTCTACCATGCTGGTCTAGGAGAACTAGCATGCTGGTCTGGGAGAATTAAAAAAAAAACTTACAATGTACCAGCTGCTTCTCTTCCCACGCAGATCGTAAAAGCCGATCGAGGGAATGGGCAAAAATGCAAATCATGTTAACAGGCGATGCGGCTAGCAACCTTTACTGTATTGGTTGCTTTTCCAATTTCTCGGCTCACCATGACGCTAAAAGTGGCTTTTGGGTCTTGCGACCCTGGGCTCTGCATAGAACCGCAAGACCCAAAATGTTCTGTCTGCCCCATTAGGGATAAAGACGTAATAGTATGTATGTATGTATTAATTCAGTTCTTAGTTCTTATATTAAGTTCAAAGTTTAAAAAAATATCCATAGCCTCGAGTGTCCAATCGTTAAAAGTAATGAATATTTAATGACTTTCGTGGTGTATTAGTTAACACCTATTGGTGTTAACTAATACACTACGTAATACACATAAGACCACCATTTCGGAAGTTTTGGGCTCAAGAATAATCATATATTTACGTTTGGAAAATATACTATTATCCCCACTGTAATGCCTATAAACAAGGCCTCAAAAACTCATTAACTGCTATCGGTGAAATGTAATCAAAAGCCTTAATTAAGTGACATTGTTAGGCAAAGTATTGCTCCTAAAGATTGATAAACAGGCAAAGTTGGCGCGGAAGTCGAAATGATACCTTTGAAAGCGTTTGGCAACTTTGCCGGCAGTAAAGACGCGTTCTTCGACGCCTTAAAACTTTTGTTATACATGAGACTTTGTACAATTTTGTGTTTCTTTTTGAGTTCAAGGAAATTTGTCTGGCTGCATTCTGTTTTGTGCCTTTGCCAAAGACGTATTACTTTGTGAGTTGAGATAAATGACATTGTATGGAAAGGAAGTTCCTTTTCGGACGTTACGGTCTTGGCGGATGGGGACTTCTCCGTCACTTTTTCCCTTAAGAATTTTTTTTGTAACTTCGCTCTTATTTGGTGTTCCACGACACTCTTTTTTTTACTTAGGCTTCGAGTGGTGGTATTATTTGTGTGTAGTGGTAATAAGCTTAGTGAAAACATTGTAGAGCTTCACACACCTTAAGTTAAGTTATTTCATAACTAACTTTCCTCTTTTTGTTTTAGGTCAGTTCGAGATTTTTGAACCTGTTCTACAACTATGGTAACTACAATTAGGGTTATCATTTCCGATACAAAAATGTAGCACTGATTAAAATAAGTACCTGGTTATTATAACTATACAAATTAGTACGACAAAACATAAGAAGGTAACCTAAGGTAAATATTATTGACAAAACCAAAAACATAGTTCTTTTTCAGTATCTGACTAAATCTAAAATGTTACTATTAAGTTGCTTCATGGTCAGGTCTTATTTAGTCTCCACTGCAGAAACACAACCATTTCTGTACTACCAGAGCCATACATGGCCAAAGCTGCCAGAGGATTTGGTCTACACTCACCACGCTGGCCAGACGGATTGGAGAGGTGTCATTGATGTTTATGAGCTTTGTTTAGCTTGTAATTCTTAAGTCGCCTTCTACCACATCCACGGGAAGACTTGGAGTGGTCCTATTCTACTCTGCCGGATACCACAAGCATTATAAGTTGCTTACACGAGACCAATTTCTTGAACTTAGGTACCAATTTTGTTAACAAGTTACGAAATGCTACGAACGTGTGGCAACTCGTAGCACTCGTATCTCGGTTACGAGCTACGTCTACGAGGTGCTACGAAGGTGGCGAGCAGAGATTGGGCACGGCATACACCGTGTTTTAGCTATCTGGTCTTACTCAGCCCGTAAATATACAATAGTATATTACTCATTATCATGTCGTATAACATATTAATGCAAACTTAAAGACGTTTTTACAATAAGTTTTTTTCTAATCAAAATATGTTATTACGCTCCAGTAAAGATTGTCTTTACTGGTAATTATTGTTACGAAAAGTATTTTTTTTATTACTTAATGGATTTTTATGTATGCTCATATTTCTAAATAACAAAATCAACTTTGCCTTTTGTACGCGTTTAATGGCTTAAAAGGTACTTTGTTTTTTACTGCTTGTTTGTTAAGCCATAAGATGTCAAAGATTAAGCACGCCATATCTGCTCTATCTGTTGTACATCCGTAAATACCATATAATTTAGGTAAAAAAATAAATAAATCTTTATTAAGCTATAATAAAATAAAGTACTAACAATTAAAGGTACTTACTTAATATTTAAAACGGTTCTTAAGTCATTACGTAAGATTAAATCTCTAACAATTTTAAACTGATTACAGATAAGTACGACAACAGTTATCGAAATATTATATCGTTTTTGTAAC
This sequence comes from Acrobasis consociella, assembly GCA_963555685.1. Lineage (NCBI taxonomy): Eukaryota > Metazoa > Arthropoda > Insecta > Lepidoptera > Pyralidae > Acrobasis > Acrobasis consociella. Next base: position 8,108,845 of record OY743106.1, read on the forward strand.
CAACCGCACACTTACATACACGCTGAACTTTTATTGGTTTTCGGAATTAAAAGTCGAATAGTTAATAAATATCTCTATCTCTATCCATATACGTAATCAAAATTTGTGTATGACATAAGATAAAAAAGTAGCGAAAATGATTTTCGATCGAGACCACGTAGTTACACCAGTCCAAAATTAGCGCGTGACCCCAAGAACTTCGACCATACGGCCGGCGGCGCCTAGCGGCGGTACTAGGTACTGATTTATTTCATTAATTTACTTTCGAGTTTTAATAAAAAAAAACTGTTTCTGAATTTTTATTTTGACTAGCTAATTATGTTTTACTAGAATCCTTACGAAGTGGCCTTTGACTCATAAAGACAATGAAAAGTCACCGTGGATATATATATATATTTTTTTTTAATCTTTGTTTATTAAAGAGGGTTTTATCTAAAAAGAATATGTCACCCTCAAAGGTGCATCTAAACAAAAAATCATCTACGACTAATTAATAATTTCAATATTTTATAAATAGTTCTTGCTGCCTCAGATGTGGGAGTGGCAAGTATACTATTTATCACTCCCACATCCATGAGGTTAACATTAAATTTAATAACAAAATCATTTCTCTCGTTTTCGACCCGGACACACTCAACCAAAGCGTGATACACATCTTCTATTTTATCACATTCATCACAATATGGAGATTCGGTCTTGCCCATCAGATATGCAAAACTATTCAGTGGGACGTGTCCGAAACGAATCCTTAAAGCCATACAGATTTCTGGCCTACTCATATCAGCCCCAACGAACCATGGGCATCGCGAGAGACTGGGCTGAATAGTCCTGAACCATATGCCTTTAGTCAGAGATCTCTCATCAAAGAACTCCTTCCATATTTTTAAGTGGATATATTTATAAGTCTGTTAACTGTGATATCAAACACGCTTCATACCTAACACAAGCACTTACTAAGGAATATGTTCGAAAAGTACTTCACCTCCGCACACAACTTATTCTGCAATTGAAAAGTAAATTGCTTGCCTGCTTGAAGTTGTTTGTAGGTAGATTTTGTTTATAAGTGATAGCTGTTTGCGAGGTAACCCGTATTACAATATCAGAGATTAGGCACGCCGCACACCGTGTTTTTGTCTGCCTGTTGTGTAACTTTGCCCGTAAACATACAAAGTAATGACTGTAGTCTCGTGAATAGTTCTCAAGACATTTAGTAGAAATTTATCTGTAACCATTTTAAATCGATTGAATATACTTAAACATTATTTTATAACAAAACGGCGTTAAAATATTATTTTTATTAAATTCAATTTCGATTTGTATTTAAAAACAGGGAAGTGCATAAAATCAGTACTTAAGAGAGGATGTATCTAATTATAAAAAAATAAAGTGTATTCATATTTTTTTTTCTAATTATAAATCGGGATATTTGGGAAATATTTACTCCACCGATAAGAATATTAGTTCCTAAAATTTATAGATTGACTGTGATGCATGAGGTTAATATTCACTATATAGACGCGACTTATTCTCATGTATGGTCATTTTCAATATCTACCACTTGCTCCACTCTGTGAAATGATGAAGGTAATGGCAAACCACGCCATTATTTCTGCCAAAAATAGTCATTGTGTACTTAGCTTTTAAATTATACACACACATTTAAATACTCTTACGTATGTTAAATAGCAGTAATCCGTAGATTTTGATGACAGGCTGTTTGTATGGTAAGTGATAGCTCAGCGGCCCCACGGAAGTGCGCATTACAAGGTCCTCACTTGGATGGGTGACCATAAGTAGCATAAAAAAAATCCAACTCCTCCGAAGGCACGTGTGTATAAGCTGTTGATCCCGGCTGTCTGATGACAGCCGGGATCAACAGCTTGTATGGCAGTCGCCAAGTTATGTCATCTGCCTTTAGGCAGCCTTAAAATCTAACATCAGTGTAAAACCAAAAAAAACAGAACAAACATTATGATATCAGAGATTAGGCACGCGCCGTGTTTTCCTCTATACCTTATTTTGCACATAAACATACAAAATAATCGCTGCAATTCCTTGTACGGTTCACAAGATATATAGTTAGGGTGATTTTATGTTGTGTGAATATTTCGTAAATATTTTACACATAAGGTTAAGTAAGTGAAACTGTCAAATATTTTTGAAAACCTATATTTTATTGCAAAATCTCGTGTGTGTGCTGGTGGGACAACTAGGGATGAGAGAAAATGTAATGTTTGCTCAAAGCTATCCAAGTATTTTTTTTATCCAAGGATTTAGTCTACCCTTTGGGTTGCTGAGCTCAGACTTCGTCAAATCGCCTAGGTTAGGTAACGGCTCGGTAATACGCTCGAAAAAAGAATGACGATGATCCTTAACTGTAATGTGAAGCTTGGCGTCCACTTCCTGGCCTATTTTTCTCCATTTCTCACAGGCTTGGACATCCTTGGTTGCAAGACCAAGTCGTAGGAACAGTTATTATTTGTAATAACGTATAGCTACAACACAAGGAACATCCTCGATTTAAAGTTAAACCTGCTAGCACCCTAGTCTAAGCTCGGTACTAAGCTTCGACTAACCTCAAAATCATGACATATATCAAAACAAAACATAAAAATTGTAGTAAAATCTATAATTTTACCTGATAGCTATTAATAAATGCTTAATATATCCAGGAAATGTGTTGAAACTGCCATGAATGTGATATAAAAGTATTTTTATTGTTTGACAACTTTCCATGACAAAATTATTTTATCACTATTGTTCGTTTATTTACATTCACAACATTAAAAACACGATTTTATATTTCTTACACTATACAACACTCATATAAAAACAATATTTATTGAGATTTTCTACAATTTACAAACGTAAACAAAATTATAGGTAGATTCCATGACAGGCGATTATGACGTCGTACCACAGACTAAATATAGAATTACGTTGTCAAAGTTGTCAACATATCTGCGTTCCGTTTCTTGATACTGTTATACTTTATTTATTGTAAAAGAAATATTATTTAGCAATCAGATCAATAAATAAGAGATTTTTGATAAAATTAAATACATTGCATAATTTTAAATAAATTATATTTTAACTTATTTCCCTTTATACTAAAATATTTTCGAAAAAATAATATTATTATGAAAAACGGAATGATTTTTCTACTTCCGGTCAGACTAAGTTGGATCTATCATAGTCCGTCTTTTTTGCACTTTTTGTAATAAAGTAAAGTCTAAAGTAGATTTAACGTTTGTTACCGTACTAAAGCCCGACTAAGATAATACGGGACTAAACTACGATTAAGGTCTTTTTTTGTAATAAGACTGTAAGTACCATTTAAATAAAATGTTATTCGGAAAACAGCATGAACAGTTTGACTTACAATATGAATTATGAGTTTTCGTATCATAAAATACAACCCATTCGTAAAGCATGACAAATATGATTTGTTTGATTTACATTCGTTCGCTTAATGTAATTAGGCCAACTCGACTGTGTGTAATAAATTGCGTGAAAAATTTATCAAATCACGGAACTCACGGAACTGCTTAACTCCGACAGAACATGAAACTACGAATGTTTACAAACAAACCCTTGCCGCTCCCCTACAAAAAGAGTATCTACTCGTGCGACTCGCGCGGGCTGAGTGTGGCTCCCATAGAATTAAAATAAGGTAGCATGGAATGCTTAATTTTTTTCCTCTTTGCAGATAATATAAATTATGGCATTTCTGAATATTGTTCAACAATTATTAAAAGACAAAGGTTCAATAACATAATAGGGATGTGGACTGGGTCAAAAATATACTATTTTATTTATTCCGTCAATTAGACTACCAAAAAATAAAGGAGCCATTTTTTTTTGTTTAAAAATATATTCAAAATTCACAAAGCTTCAAAGTTACGGAATGGGAGTGATTTACGTCACCGCTGATTAGAATCGTAGCCAAACGTGAAGTCACGCGAAATTTAAATGCGCTGTATCTTCGTCATAATTTGCTAATGAGAGAAAAGAAACAATACGTATACCATATTTTTAATAACCAATCTATTGTATCAGAAAAAAAAATTGCCACCTTCCTATTAAGTTAGTACTAATACATGATCGAAAGAGCTGACCGATGGAATTGCCGAGAATTTAATTCATGTCAAAAGGCGATTCGGCAAGCGACCCATGATTATTTAGATTCTCTTTTTCAACATTTACGCCAAACATCATGATAAGAGTGGCTTTGGGGCTAATGGTCCCAGGCTCTGTCTACTCGTTATGGATAATACGTGATAATGTAATACATGGTTATACAATCACGGCGATATCCATTTTAGGGTACATAAATAATAACAGGTTGCCAGCCTATTTAGATTCGCACAGGAAAGTTTATAGCTTAGTTAACTTTTACGATTTGCGCGGGGGAAGGCGAAGGGTTGTGAATACCTACTGTGTTTATATATAAACATATGTATGAACTTATTATTTTATTTTTCATTATGTTGGCCTGTAAAAACGAATGAGATACTTTTCATTTATTTATAACAAACATGAACAATGTTACACAAACTTAACTCAATATTCGCACAAGGATGTAAGCAAAAAAAGAGTAAAGTTACCCCGTTTCATTTTTCCGACACATCCAACAAAGCGTAAGTTAAACGTCTATCGCTATAACAATTCCTTCCAGTATCATCGTTTGTAAAGTTACATGCAAAAGTAAAACAACCCAAGGAGACCATTGAATCAAATCATTGTAAAAGTTTTAAAATCTATTTACCAGCTAGTTAGCTTGGCTCACGAACCCTAAGCGAGGAACTTTTATGATATCCCATTATAAGCTTTATTTTTTAAGGATAGGGTTGCTGAAATTGCTAGGTGTGGTGGTGTTTACATCCGCACTATCCATACGAAAGTGACACGCAAAAGGGGTGAAATAATGTCATACTTGCATGTTAACGATTTGATGCTTACATAATCTATTTTTGTGGCAGTATTTTATCTGTTATTAATATGTCAATCTGAGCAACAAGTTAAAAAAAACTAGAGTATTCACTATAATAATCTAAATTATGACCACTGATTTTAATAGCTTTCTTTTAAAGTAATACTCATACTCACAAGTACTAAATTATGTTAAAAAATATGTTTTGTCATTATTGTTAAATTCTTCATCAAAGTACAAAATATTTTAAACGAAAATTATTAAATAATTGATAACTCATAGATCTGACCTGACAAGTAAGCATAATAATGATATAGAAATAATTATTTGACTTTACCAACAAAGTACAGAATAAACGAAAAAAAAAATACTTAGATACTTCAGTGAATTCTCAACCTTATTTTTAAAGGATCTGTTACGACACGCGTCGTCAAAGTACGAGTATAAACGGGGATCGGTAGTGCCGCAGGCTGCGTCAAAATACTGCCGATTGCGTAATTTCCATTTGAAAGAGACGCTCCAGCCTCTCCTGTACAGAATGCTACTCACGATTGTTCCAGATGGTGGTACCAAGACCAAAAAGAACCACGTCAAAAGAGGCATGTCATCATCATTTCAGCCACAGTAAATCCACTGCTGGACATAGGCATGTCATAATAATGGAAAATGGACAGTAGACAGAGACAACAAAGACCTAGATTTAACTGAGAAACAATACGTCGTTTACAGAAGTGTTTAGCTAACTGGACATTTATAAACGAATGCCATTTCAAGAAATCGTTTTACTCGGTACTAAGTAAGTATAAAGTCTAGACTCCTAATTGAACCAATTAATTGAACTATATGATCTAACGACGTAGAGGTTTTAAGGAAATGTAAATCCTCCACATAATTTCCCAAGGATATAAACACTCTTAAAAGACATCGGTAGTGCGTCCTCATCAGAATTCGATTTTGCCATTTCCATGTTAAAGAGACGTTTAGGCTTCTATCGCAGAGTTTGACTCAAGATTGTTCGAGAAAAATACCTGTTTACTTTAAAAAAAGAGTATTTTTCTGGAAGTACCATTGCCAGCCAAGTGTTTAAGCTTTTATTTTAAGCGTCGATGGAGACAGTAGTAAATACAACGCACATATTTAGGTATAGTCATACCATATATCATAGATAGGATTTATTATTCGGCTTAAAATTTTTACGACGTCCGACGTCCGTCATAGATAAAATATGATTTATACCACCATTCGATTTAGGGGTATTTTTCCAGTTGTAGGAAGTAGTACATTTTATGTGTAAATAAAGTGCTAAGATAATAAGAGGTACTATTCACAAATCTTTAAAAGTCAAGAAATAAATGCTTCCTTCCTTCAATTGACTCAATAACGAACGTATTTTGTGTGAAAGTGACAACTGAAAATTGCAGTAGATTGATTGACATACAGTGCACTGCGATTGCACTACGAGCATACAAAAATTTGAATATCGGTACATAGTTTTGGTGCCTCATGCATAAAACATATTGAAGATTGAACAAACCTTAGCTTGCTTTAGATGCTTTTATCAGTCTTGGAGTGAGGCCATATTGTGTCGTGAAAGGTATTCTACGATTTCTACCATGTTTTTTGATTACGATGATGATTAAAATAAAATTGAAAAGAAAATTAAGGATAGGGTCTGGTAACCCTTAGTTTCTTTGAAATAATATCAAGAATTAAAGGTGTAAGTAGGTAGAAACGTTAAGAGACAATTTCCTATAAATAATAACCTAAAATATGTACCTGGGTATATAGCGGGCTCTCCCAAGTCAAAGTAAACTTAATGAAAATAAAATAAAGGTAAATCAAATTATATGCGTATGTCCTTTGTATACAGGTAGGTAAAGTTTTCGCATAAATTAATTATCTACTCATTTTTCTTGCACGTTAGGCCGTGGTTTTGTCGACGAGAATGTTTCATGGGTGCTCCCTCGAGATTCCGTATACACGTTATAAATCGAACCGCTAGATCACTATAGTGTAAAGAAATTAAATAACAGTCCAATATGAAAATAACAATTAGGCCTTTTATTTAATACCAAAATGTGCAGCCATCCGGGCAATTTGTATGGGAATATTATTTTTTTGACTATTATTTTATGTTATCACTGTCCCATAGTGATCTAGTATAGCCCGTGGTTTACCCCTTCCACGTATTTACTTAGTTCCGTGTATTTAGGTATTATTGTGAGCTATTTTTATGTGAGTGTAGTTTATGATTTATCTATTCATTATAAATGGTTTTCTTCTTCTTCTTCTTTCTCCTCACCTTATCCCACTTTACGTGGGGTCGGGACAGCATGTGAGTCTTTTCCATTTATTATAAATGGTTGTAATAGTGTATAATATTTGTAAGTTTATGTTAATGTATTAAATTAAATTAAATTAAGGAAAGTTTTTTTTTTCCCTTGAGTAAGGTCGACTAACTCAAGAGGACATTACTTATCGGGAACAAACGCTTAAAATGAGGAGAATGGAATGAAAAGACGGTTTTACCGCATACAAGAATTTTCCGGGGCCCAGTGCTGCCCCCATTTGAAATAAATTATATGAAAGGAAACGGATATATCTTTAAAATTTTGTCTTAACTAAACCCTAGATAACCCTTCAAACTATTTTATTTACGACTGCTGTTCACAGTTTAAAGTGAAAAAGTGATGCTTTTCTAGCATATCATTGGCGAAAAACGGCCATTTTTGGCTAATATGCGTAGAAAAGCTACACGTTCTCAAGGTCACGGTACGTTTATCTAGGGCTTGGAAAAGACACAATTTTAAATTATATTTTCTTATAAATGATTTTTAGGCAGCACTGGACCCCGGAAAATTCAAGTATTTAAGCCATAGACATAGATTTTTTTTTACTACGTAAGATTTAAGCAGTAAGACCGTCCATTCGTCTCATTTTATGTAAGTAGCTGTGTCCGTGGGCTTCGCTCCCCGTAGAAATTTCAGGATAAAGTGTATCCTATGTCCTTCCTCGAGTCTCAAACTATATCCATACCAAATTTCATCCAAATCGGTTAAGTTGATTAAGTGTGAAGAGGTAATAAACAAACAAACAAATATAAAAACTCACTTTCGCATTTATAATATTAGTAGGATAGGATAGGAAGGAAGACTAGCTGATGCCCGCGTCTTCATTCGCGTGGACCTTATGACTCCGATCCTATCTTTCAAGTTGGATCAAATCGCACACAGTGTGCAAATCCAATTTTAAATCGGTTCAGTAGTTAAGGAGTCCATCGCAGACAACCCCCTTCTTCCATTTTGGTAACTAAAGACACGTATTTTTTATATATAAAGAAGAAGATTAGGATAGGGTTTTTTTTTGTTAAGTACAATTTTACCGAGCCTAGCACAGGAAAGAGATAATTGAAAGACGGTGGGAGAGACCTTTGCCCAACAATGGGACAAAACAGGTTAAAAAAAAGTACATTTTTGTTTTGGTGTACAATAAAGAGTTATCTATCTTTTTAGTACGTCTACGTCGTCTGTAGTCTAGTGGATACAATAATAAACTCGCCGAGGTCCTCTATTGTGGCTGATTGATATGCATCGCGCGCAACTGCTGCAACTTGCATCTATAACGACATCTTGGAAACTTGTTCCTCAGTTGCGAAGGTAGTGTTTCAACTATGGAGTTGTTGTACCTAAAAACATCATCATATCCAAGTAGCTAGAATGTTGTAGGTATGTCTTAGTGAAGAAGACGACAAATAAAAATTAATTAATTAAGTGCATTTTAGAGGCCTTTGCCCAGATGTGGAATAAATTAAGTATACGAAAAGCTAGAAGCAGCAACAATTTAAAGTTAACCATATACTATAACATTGGAATTACTCTTTAATTTTTATTTTCATGATAAACACGAAAAAGGTCAAGGGTCAAAATCACAATGTTATTACATTTACGATCAAAATAAAACACAGCAAATTGAGATAAATCCATCCTTTGACCGTGTGTGGGGGTTGCTATAAATAGGCTTTATTTCCATAGCGTGCTCGAAGATTAGAAGCCACCCACGGCCGGATGCCGCCTTGACAACAGATAAGTACGATCCGGAAGTGCGTGTACGCAGACAGACAGTTCGCCAGAAATATGCAAAACGGAACCTTCAGCCCAATTAACCAACCTGATACCTCTATCTATAAACAAACTTTGAACTGGCGTGCTCGCTTTTATTGCTTCGGAAATACATACCTTGAAAGATATCTTCGAACACAATAAACAACGTTTCACTAAATTACAGTGTTTAACCCGAAAATAAAATGCCAAGAACGAAAATAGACCCTCACGCAATCGAAAGTTTATTGAATGGAATATATTTATAACAACACCTATACAAAGTTTTACAAAGTAAGCATGCCCATTTCCGATTTCTTGGCTTGCAAATTGCCTAATAATGGGGCAAGTTTGAGAGTGGCAAACATGAAAATCACGCACCTCCCTTTCACGCATCAATCCAAACACAAGTAGATAAACCCACGTAAGAATAAACATTTTTATTCGCAAAATTAGTTCAGTGAATAGAGACTAAAAGAGGAGGTTATTTTACAAACGGTCCAGTAGTTCTGAATTTTTGATATGTTGTTTTAGTCCAGTAACTTTATACATTACCGTATGCGTCACATTCGGTAGTTCTGATTTTTTGCAGACTTGTTTATCATGTTGGCCCAATGAAATCCAAGTTTATGACCTCAAGCGCAATTTTGTCTTCGGCTATATAATAGATTTTTAAATTTTGTTTTTAGGACTTACTAGCTAGTTGTAAAATGTACCTACTAGGGAAAGAAAAATTTCATTCAAATTCAATTTAATTTAATAGAAAATTCGTTTTTTAGACGTTTTAGTAGCGTGAACTGAAAGTCAGTCGTAACTATGGGACCCTACACTGTGCGTGGCCCGACACGCACTAGGCCAATTATTTAAAAAAAAAATTAAATATCCGAACCTATCTGTCCTAGATGCATCATAACAAAGGTATAAGCGAAATTCTGAAGAAATTGCCAATTTTGTAAATATGGCGGGGTTCGCGGATGCGGCGATATTGTGCATTTTGGATTTTAAGACTCACTAACCAATCAAAAACATTTCAAAAATTCTGAACTACCGGAACGTTTGACCCCCTCTTTTCCCTGGATTAAACGTGCTCATAATCGAAATTTTGTTTTGTTTTTGATATTCAATCTTTGAAATGATCCATTGACCAAGTTCATTAGTTGTAACACAGAGTAATAATATACTACGTACAAGTTGTAAGCTCGTTGTAAGTAAGTAGTGAGATTATTTTTGGAACAAACTATCAAAACTTTGATGTTTTGATAGTTTGATTCTACCGACGAGTTTTTCTTTCTAACATTCCTTATTTAACACACATACATTATAGTATTCTAATATTTTTTATTTAAAAATTCTATATTAATTAAGAAAAAGTGCAAAGTCATGAATCATGTTCATGAAAGATCGTGACTTGCACATAGAGTTGACATTGCATATTTTTATAAGCTCCAGAGTAAAGTATCTAGTCATAAACTCACACTCGTAGTAAATTATACTTTATTATATAATATTAGTGCACTTTTAATGAAATTTGAGACAAATTAAAATAAAAACGTCATACAAAGCATTCGTAAGTATTACATACTAAATCTCTCGTAAATCTATCAAATTAGAAACGCTCTCTATTTTGTTGTTTCTATATTACATATAGTCTAGCACAAGAAAGATATAGATCTGTACTTGTTTTTTACCTTTCTTTCGAATAAAATTACATGAAAAGGTACTCAGCCCTGTCATTCTTTAAAATACAATTCCACGTTTCTTGAAAAATAAACCGAGAAACTTGATTGTATTTGCGCTATGTAGCTGTGGAGCAGTCAGTAGTTTACATAATGCCGCATCTTCATTTTCTGGAAAATTCCGCAACGTCGCGGCTCATTTCCGCGAAACTTGTTCCTCGTCGCGTTTCTTTACGCTGATATCGATATCCCATCATCAGAACGGGTATTAGCAAATTATACGAGTTTCGTACTTACGTTATTTAATTTCTTTCCATTTTATACCGATTTGCGGGGATAGAAGAACGTAATCACGCGAGACAGGGTGAGCTTAACATAAGAAGGAACGAATGCATACTATTCTGTGTTGGCCAGAATTAATCAAAGCTCTGTAATTTATTTATGTTATGGCATGTTTATAGTGCAGGACCCAGCAGTGGGTTTTCAAAACCATGGCTAGGTACAATTTTTACTAAGCGGTGACGTCGCAAGCCCCCACTCTGGAACTTTAATGCTCTGTATTTTTGAGAATTTTTACTTTTTTGGTAAACTGAAAAATATAGGTCCATTATTTTTGGATAAACTAAAAGACGGACTAATTACAATCAAACTTTTCTGACCCTTTCGTCACCCCTATTCCGTTTATTCCTCGTCGTGGTCCTTCGCTATAGTATATCTCAGCATTGGAACGAGAATTGGCAAATTGGAGTAGTTCGGTGAAATAAAACTGCGATATTGTAATTAAGTTGAGAGCGTCTAGGAAACCGGCGTTAATTTAACTTGAATTTATGCGCTAGAGGTATCTCCAAGCAGTTCTTTACGATGCAAATGGGTGCTTTTTCTGATTTACCTATTTAAAAATAAGCAAGCGGTTTTATGATGGCCTTTTTCAAATTCTCCTGGATCTTAGGTGTTTATCTAATTAAAAAAATATTATTACCTACACGATTGTACTCTTTTTACACTTTAATTAAATATATCGTTTTAAATCTAATCAGCGACCATTTGGTGTTTATTTTAATATAAAACAAGTTTACTAATGGGCATTATAAATCTTATAACTGAACATAATAAGAGTCAGCGTCTTAGACAAAAATGCAACGAATAAATAAAGACTAGGTTCCGTTATTATTCCCAATTACATAAAAAAGACTCAATCAAACCTAACACGATCTATCCATTTTTATTTGAACGTAAAAGGAAAGGATGTTCATCCACACTTGGAAGTGCCAACTCTGATAAGATATTTCTGGGAAATTACTCGTCATCTCCGAATATGTTATGAGAGCGTCGAGTTAGCGATCCCTTGAAATTATGAAGATATTGCCGAACCCATCCTATTCCCCAAATGCATTCTGTTACGTAAATAACTGCTTTGGGTAAGAGGGTGACTTATTGTGGCGCCAGCCTCGCGCCTCATATATGTTGATATGACCTGGGACGTATTTGACATAGATTGAATGCCCTGGGCTAAGAGTTAATCGCTTTTTATCAAAGGTATCAAGTAAACATTTGCTGGCGGAGCGCTTGCGCATCTTTTAATATTATAATAATTCTCCTAGCGTTTATCCTTAACCTATTCTATTGTACAAGTTTTTTACGCTCGCCTAACTCCTTTTTTTAGTAGGAAGGTTTAGTTTTTTTTAGTAGTGAGAATGAGTACGACGCAGTTTTTTTTTAAATTAAATATTACTTCATTTTTCGACGTAGTCACCTTTCAAAAAAACAGAAGAGAATATTGTACATACCCTTGGTACATACAATTACATGATTGATTGCTTTTTTTATTATCATCATATCTAATGCCCAAGCCATGCCAGTCAGTTTTTTTCTTTCCAAGGAGAATGTATCGTATTGTCACTATTTATTGAACTCCCCTCGTAGACAAAGTAGACTGATGATTTGCGTGTTATCATTTTACAAATTCGCCGGCGGTGAAAACTTGCTTGAAACGTTTTCACGCTATTCATAACATGCTAAATTGCGATCATAAGTTGTGTTATATCCTTCAGTTTATACTGCTTCGGGCTATAGTCCTCTAACCATGAGCTAAATACGCCACTGGCTCCTACCATTTCCTTCTTTGCTTCGTTTATTCCATTTTTATGTTTCCTTATGTACAAAATTACGAGTCCTTTTCACTGGGTCTATAAAATAGACATGGAAAGGGTGCATTTTCAGTGAGATGGAAACGAGCGGGCTAAATGTGCGGAGTAGTGAAAATATTTGAGTATGCCAGCTATGCGGATGTTAGATCAAAACAGGTGGGTGGCGGAGTCGAGCCTTGACTCCGATAAGGGATAAATACTGACAAATTTAGTAAACACTGTAACTGGGATAAGGAAAGAACTTAGAATATTCCAGCTGCTTCTCTTCCCGCGCAGAAAATGCAAATTATGTACATGTTCGATGCGGCTAGCAACCTATTGAGACACATTTTGTGTAGCTGCGACTCTAAGCGTATAGGCCTTTTGGATCAGCATATCCTAATTTAGACGACTTCCCGCACTATGCACTAGGTAACATTCTGAAACTTATGCAGTCTTTCAGAAATCCCGATGCGGGTGAGTAAGGCAAGGGGTACAATATAACCCAAAGGTTCGACGTGCTTCCAATTATGGACCCCAAAGCACGATAAAATAACCTATGTTTTATTATTTTGTTTTCTTTTCCACTTCTTGCCAACTATCGCACTAAAAGTGGGCTTATTGGGTTTTTAGGCACTGAGTTCTATCTGTTTAGAGCCGCAAGACCCCAAAATTCTCTGTATGCCCCGGATAAAGGCGAGATAATATGTTTCTGAGAAAATATTTGTAAAGGAAATCGATACACAAACAGTAAAAGAAGCAGTAGATTGTTTGTAGCGCAAGCATACTTTGTATATTCACGACACGAGCGCGGACAACATTACTGTTGTTTTTTGTATCGACATTATTTCTGGCCGTCATAATTTATCGGAAATGTTCGGTGGAGTTATGATTTATACTGAGCTGGTCTGCGGTGGGAACCAATTTCACCCGCTCCGGAAACATTCCCTTCTAATACTTTGGATGGAAGCGGGAACTTTGCCGGCAATTTGCTACTATTATGTGAAATAAAGGCGCCTATAACAAAACAATTTGACGGTATTGTAAATCACGTTATGGTTTAATTAAAGTGTGAGGTGTTCTTGTTGGGATTTTGAATAACAAGAAAGGTGCTAATTTTTTTTAATCAATACCGTCGTCAAACAACTCTATGAGACTAAAATATACGTATTTAGCATTGTCGTCACAAAATGAAATTTTATAGCGAGGTAGGTAAAAGCTTGTAAAAATTGCTATTTTCTTACAGATTGGATAATTGGTATATGTTCTTCATTAATATACTACTTTGATAAAGCGTCCAATAAAGGCAAATAGTTATAAGGTATTTCTTTATTACACGTTCATACGTTCTTCAAGAGATTTTAATATATTTGGTAAAAAATAATTTTATTTTGAAAAGGAGACATTCCATTTTAATTTAATTTTAAAGGGCCCTGATCAAGGGACCAAACTAATTTAGGGCGCAGCCGCTTCGGTTTATTAAAATTGGAGCCGTAAGTTCGTAAGTTCGACACGGCCGAGTAAGACGTTTCGCCGAAAAAGTGCCCACTTGAAAACTCCCCTGGTTTACGATTTAGCCCCAAATGCCAGATTTTTACGAGAAAACTTTTCTGATATAATGTCCAAAGCCGAGCAGTTTCGGCCGAAGTGATTAAACACGAACTTTGCATTTGCACAAATAGGCACTCGTAAATTATCGAGTATTTTGGAGCGCGATGGAAAAAAAAATGGAAATACCAATAGCTCGTGAATTTCTTTCGGTTAAAATTAAGAAAATTTTATTTAACGCTTAGTGCTCTTAGTCTAACAATATTAAAACATTTATAATCGACTTAAGAGTGTAGTGTGAAAAGTTCGTAGTGACAATAAGTCGATTTTTCTTATATTTATGCATATAGCTACTGCACACAAAGAAGGTATTAAAAAACAGAAAGGCGTCAGCTTTAAAAAGTTTTAAGTGGGAGGCATTTTACGAACTCATTTCAAGATGCACAGAATTGAGACAGGGAAAGAAAAGGGCGAGTGAAATAATAATTCTTCAAAAGTAAATCGAGTCCTCTATTCACTTTTGGTTTAGGTGGGAATTTAAGTCAGAATTTAATTAATTTCAGCGTTTCAGCTCGCCGATCCGTCCCCCCGAGTGGAACCCATAAAACCTAATGGACTTTCCTTGTATAGTAGCAATTTTGTGCGGGACTCAGGGCAGTGATCTCGCTGCAATTTGGAGATAGCAGTCACTGCCGCTGACTTACTGTTCTGGGACATGCGGTACGTTTGTGGCGTGATAATAACATTTCGACACTATGACACTTGTTTTTTGTAACATAGTTATTGTGTTCATGCGCTCAATTTCTATGTTATGTAGGAAAATTGCCGTAAAGATCACTTGGTGGAAAATGGGGACCGTAACACAAAGACTTCTATAACAATCAAAATATTTGAATGTTCGTTTACACTTTGGAAACCATTTTATGCCTTTTTGAATAAAACCCAATTGACTTTTTTAATATAGTGTAGCTATTGCTGGTAGTCTGGAAGAGATCTCTTCTGGGATAAGTCCACCAGTCTATTTGTAAAATTCTGTTTGTTATATTATGGTCATGTAATATTTGCTGATGTGCAATAAAGTTTTTAAATAAATAAATAAAAATATACTATAGCGTATTTATTTTTAAACTAATTTGAAGAAATGATTTTACAATTAATATTTAATATTGATATTAATAAAAATATATAAGATTTTTTTTATTTAGTCACTGAAAGTACGTATACACGGTGATTTTTTATTGGTTCTGAAGCCCGAAGGCCACTTCATAGGCATCGTTAGTGAGACCTAATTAGCTGGTCAAAATAAAAATTCAGAAACAAAAAATGTTGACTAAAACTCGAAAGCAAAATTCAAGTGAGGTCAAGTAGTAGTACCGCCGCCATACACCGCCCGCCGGCCGGCCGGGGTCATCGACATTCGCAGTAGGCGGCCGGCGTATAACTACGTGGTCTCGATCGAAAATCATTTACGCAACTTTTGTATCTTATGACATACAGAAATTTGTATTACGTATATGTATAGAGGAATTTATTTACTATGCGACATTTTTTTTTCAAAACCAATGAAAAGTCAGCGTGTATAAATTATCAGAATTAGAACTGGCGTATTTTCGTACTAAAGATTGGTGAACAAAAAGTACCTTCTTTTATTTGGTAATTTTACCTAATAATTTACCTTGGATCGTGCGCTTAAACGTTGATATTAATTACTGTAAGGTTTATGGGGCGTTTTAGCATGTAATTAATACAAAACCACCTCGAATGCCGTGACTCTCGCCTTGTAAACAGCGGAGATAAGCCGTGCCTAGTGGAGGAATTTCAGTTCAACATGCAATGGTTTGTTTAAAATTATGCTATCTATTTAAATTCAACGTTTAATTTGGAGTAATGGGAACAAAAAAGCTATTTATATTCAAGATAAGATAGATATGAGGCTAGGTTAAGTATTTGCTTTAAAAAGTTAAGTTTAAATATACTACGAGTGCAAGAAAAACTGCACAAAACCAATAATTTGTATTTTGTACTATACGTGTATATTGGCACACCAACCCCTAAACATGATTGTCATCATTTATAATTTCTTATTTTGCCATCTTCAACCCATTCAAGACGAAAAACAGTGTCTGTCGGTGTCCTTAGTTTAGACAATATTAGGATAGAAGTAGGTTAATTAAAATGTAGTCGCAAGTATTAATCTTGGAATCAATACATTATCTTCTTTCTTGTTTTCTGCTTTCTTTCTCCTTACCATGTTTTGATTGTAATTTGTTCGTATAAACAGTTAAATTTTTCATCCATAGGTCAAAAATTTAATTGGCAAAAGACAGAAATATATATAAATATATAAAAATAAAATGGAAAAAACTGATGGTTTCACACTTAAAATGAATAAAGAGAAGAAAAACTTAACTAAAGTTAAAACTTAAAGATTGATTTAGATTTAAGATTTAAGATTGTTTACGTTGGCATTTTTTTTTTATTTACATAAATTATGCTACTTCGTCCAACTTGCCAGGTGTAGTTAATATTCAGGTAAAATATAGAAATCGATTTCAGGCCAGACTCGGTTCGCTACGAACAATCGATCATCCAAGACGTGTCATGATGAATAGCGCGATGGAGCCTGATAACCCCCGCCATTATTCTATTACCTGCTAGACTTTGTGTCCTGAAACTTCTAGCTAGATTTTAGGAGCTAAGTCTTAGTTGATACTAAAAATAAAAAAATAAACATAACACAGGTAGTATCGACATAGATAGATTTTTGTTGTAGATTTTCATGTTTCTAGTACTTATTTAAAATCGGAACCACATCAAAAACATAATCTGTTAATGGAGATAACAAACATAGGTATGTAATTAAAAGGCCCGTCAAGTGCACTAGTACACAAAGTATTTATACAAAGTCAATTTATTCTTCAATGTTTATGTTATTATCCTACTTCCTACTCATTTCTATTCCTACTAATATTATAAATACGAAAGTTATTTTGTATATTTGTTTGTTTGGATTGGGATGAAATTTGGTATAGATATAGCTTGAGACCCAAGGAAGGACATAGGATAGATTTTTATCCCGAAATTCCCACGGGGAGCGAAGCCCGCGGGCACAGCTAGTAATATATAAAGCGATGCTTAAGTATAACATTTGAAGTGCGCTTTCGATAAACGAACATTTCGAAAAGATGACTGACCTTACCTAAACTTTCTTTACAAGCCTATTCAGTGTCCCATTAGCGGGCAAATGCCTTCCCATTCTGCTTCCAGAACACTCGATTTAAAGCAGCTTGCTGCTATCCACTAACCTCGTCTGACGTCGTTTTACCACAGGTACAATCTGGATACAAGTTTATAAGTTGCCATTATAGATGCACGTTGCAGTGCGGCGTGCGCGATGCATATCAATCAGGTACAATGGAGGACTTCGGAGAGCTTTATTATTGTAATGACTGGAACCATCGACTACGTGCTCTTATAACCCAGTAGTAGTTGATATAGCACAAGGTAGATTAAGCTAATTATAATGAACATCGTACGCCAAGAAATATATATTAAAAAAACTTTTTTGCTTCCAGTTCTTCTAGTCGAATCTAAATTGGTTTTTTTTCTACTCCTGTAATGTTATTTGTAATTTAAATAGTCTCGAAAAGTATTATAAGAACATTGGTCGTATGACTTCTGAAAAGTCTATACTCTATTCCTCATCACAGCGAAACACTCATGAATGAATAAATAAATATTTAGGGACCAATCACACAGATTGAGCTAGCCCCAAAATAAGTTCGAGACTTGTGTTATGGGATACTAACTCAACGATACTATATTTTATAACAAATACGTTTGAAAGATAAACATCCAAAAGGCAGGACAATTTGAAAAAGGCCATTTTCCAACTTGTCCTGACTGGGGATCGAACCCGGAACCTCTGGAAGTTAGAGGAACGCTACGCCTAGCTATAGACCTAGCTAAGAACTTTTCCTTTAAATCTATACGCATGAAGTCAGAGGATAAAAGTGGAAGCCCTACATATTCCCTACATGAAACAATCTTGACTGCATGCTATTCCGTTCACGCCGCCGGCCGCTCTCGCCAAGGGTCGCATCGCAACCTACGCCGCTCGCATTTTTTGACTATTCTTATACAACTGTTGCATAAAATACTGTAGTATACATATAAAATTTAAATGATCTTATGCTTCCATTAAAAACTCCTACTCATCGGTGGATTGTAAGCCAACGAAGCTAACTATTTTGTACCGTTATTTATAGTTTGAGGAAAATTTCCTTGGAGAAAGTTTTTCGTTATCGGACTGAATTCTTTCTTCAGAGCTTGTCAAAAAGAGATTATTTTTGCTTATCATTGTTTGGTCTTGTGGAAAAAATAAAAACGTAGAATGTACCAGCTGCTTCTCTTCTCACGCAGATTGTGAAAGCCAAAGGATGAGCGAGAAAATGAATTATGCCAATAAGCGATGTGGCTGGGAGCCCGTCAGAATTCTACCTACCTATAATAACTTACCATTGTGCCGAACGTGGCTATTATGTATGTAAAGAGCTTTTCAGTAAGAAAATCAAGAAAGTTTTGTTACTAGAAAATAGTAGGTAGGGTAGATTAGGTTTGCAATTACGCGTACTTACTTAAACTTCCTCGTAATAATGATAACCCCAGCATTATTTCAAAGGTTCATGGCTTTGTCGAGGCGTGTTTAGCAATTCTAATCAGTAGCAGACAGTGCCTGGTATTCTCATATCACGAACAAATGGATCCGGACAACCGGACCGACACGCGACCCGGGTAATTAAACTGCTAATAATAACGAACAGATAGGCATTCCGGTAAATTCATATTTAATTTCAGTATCAATGAAAAACTTATAATATTTGTGTAGTTATTGTAATCTAGTTACAAAAAAGTGAAATGTTACAAAGTCATAAATACTTATACAAAATATCAAAAAAGACAAGATATTAGATAAATTGGTATACGAAACGAATTAGTTTCCAGTTATTTTTTTAATGTCAATGCTCAAAAGAAATGTAATAAATATTTTATTTAGATGGACCTATAAATAATTTAACCAACTAGAAAAAGTTATCTGCAGTCTTTGTTAGCAAGATAATAAAAGTAAGTATTTTCAATGTTATTGTATTACTTTTCAATAGAAACTTCCAAACAAAATACGTCATCGCTATAAAACCTGCCTCAAAATAATATCTAGCTCCACATTTACGCCAGTCTGAAAATAAAGCAAATATTTACCTGTTTACCGGGCAAGCAAGTTTAAAAATAAAACGCTTAAGCTAACGTGTGGTAGACGGCTCGCGATAAGTGTTGCAAAAATAAGCTATAAAAGTTTCGGCACAAAGACCATGTAGTTTTAAGTTATAGCGATGGATCATCAACATTTATTTAATAATAAAGATTATTTAGGCTAGACAATAATATTTTAAACAAGGTCATTAAAATAATTAATAACTAGGCATAAAAAACTTAATTAGCAGTTTGGTTTTTTAATTTTTTTGTTGTCTTTGTAATAATATTAGCTTACGTAACAAATTTCAGCAATCTAGGACTTCAGGAAGTACCTTAAAAATTTTGATAATCAGTGAGTGAATCAGTGACGAAATCGGGGGTTATTAGACATTAATAAAATCTAAAGAATAATAGCTACGATATTCAAACTTTGTATGTTTAGTGATTGTACTAGTGTCATTATATCTTGAAATTATTAACTATTAAGCATCATCCAAACCAAAGTTATGAGAGTTCAAAAAAACGACGAAAAGTTTCGAGAAAAGGTAGGTCCCTGCCCTTGCGCTCCGCTTGGCTCGTCTTGGCACAAACATTTAGAATATACAAGTAAGTAGTGATATTTAATGATTAAAGAAAAAAAGATTTGGTCTATGGGTAGGTCTAACTTTTTGGCGAAATTGCGACACACCAGCTGTGATGGGAAATAGAGTAAGTATAGACTTTTTTGTAGTCATAATATTACCCATGCTCTTATGTGAACGTGTAATAACAGTACAGGATAAGAATAATACTATTTGATGATTGCATATTTTTTTAAGCCTATATAGTAGCTATTTAAATAAATGACCGTGAAATCGACAAACTTATGTATCCACTATATAAGTTATAAGTACCTAAGATCGAGGTTGCAGTATAATTAGAACACGTTCTCTATAACATATTGCACTGTAAATAAAAATATTACCAGACAGCCAAAGATTTGAACCAAACATGGGTACATTCAAGGTAGGTAAATAAAGTTAAACTTAAAGACTCATGGAACAGAACTCGTTCAGAGTTATAACGTTGAAACGTCAAAACGTGCTGGAAAATATAGGTTAGAAATTCAAATAGGTGCGAGCATGCAGCCGGCCCTGGCGCGAATGCCATTTCCGGGGTTTGAATCCGGCGGGACACGCGAGCTTCACAAAGGGCGTGAAAAACTCCACTTATTGCACTAAAATATGCTAAATTAGCATTTTTATTACTGATATACGTATATCTTCGAGTTTTCCGACAGACTGTATAGCTCCAAAATAGAAGCAGTGTTAAATTTTAAATGATAATAATTTAACTTTTGCTCCAAAATATGCTGAATAATATTTTTAGTACCTACTGTTCTTTATCTTTTTATTTGACTTGAGTTGGATTTATCAGCTTAACCTAAATTACTTATGAGAGTTGCGACTAGACTACTATACCTACTATGGTATAAATCCCAACCAATGCCACTTCCGAGCCAACCCTCCGGTTCACTCGAAATTTACTAAGCTGTAAAACAAAATTCAAATAGGGTTTTAATTCTGCTGTGATGAAAAACCGGCCTTATTGCACCCAAACGTGCTAAATTAGCATTTTTATTACTGCTGTATATCTTCTGACTTGATTTCAGGTAGGGGTTAATTATCTTAACCTTAAAAATACTCTTCATAAGTACTTATTTTAAATTAAAATGGATCATCTGTGACAAGCTAGAACTACTTAAAGGTATAATGAGTCGTCGCGGATACTTTTTCCGGGTTGTATAAAATAGAACATGCTATCTTCGCAAAGAGTTAATAGTTGACGTTTATGTGAAGGCCTGCTAAATTAGCATTTTTATAGCTGTTGTAAAAACTTATTCGATAGCAGCCCATTACTGTAACAAGATTTATTATTAGGTGTATTTTTCAACATCATCATCATCATTGCCCGCATTCCATGTCCCACTGTTGGGAATAGGCCTCTCTCAGTGTATGCTTAACCACCTTGGTACTGCGTCTTACGAAACCAAAAATATATTTTACAAGATACTTATATCGGATAGGAAAAATGGATACTCCATAGCCACAGTGTCATGTATGTACTTAAATGATGAACATCACACGCACAATTCGCACATATAGCCGGCCTATGTCGATGGCTTGTGGTTACACAGATAACCCGACTAAATTCATGTATCATCGCTAGTCATACATCAATCTCGGAGACGAACATCAATCATTCGAAGCTGCCTATGCATTCCACTTTGTTCGACAATGTTCGGCAATACGTAGCTTCATGAACATAAGATAGATGAAAATGAATATTTCAAAAGGTCCTGTACGGAATAGCAATGATAAATAGCTAAGGTTTAGTTCAAAAATACTGGCTAGAATAGTTTAGGTATGAGCTTTATGTTACCAGCTTTCTTTTTCTTGTCAACAATCTATTTATTATTTATTTTTATTTATTTACCAATTTATGTACTAATACATAAAATAAAAGTTGTAAAAAGGCACTACATACTTATGTCAAAAGAGATCTCTTCCAGTATTCTATTTTAAAATGTAAACATATCGTTTTTTGATTCGAATAGATAGATACAATAGCTCTCGGTAATGAGATCTGAAACATAGAAAAATTAGGCGATATTTCATCACAAACTGAAGTAGAGTAAAAAAAATGAAAACAAGGAGCCACGAAAATTGTACAAAAGGAGGCAGGAAGACGTGCATTCCGGGACACGGCGTAATTAGGTGGCAAAAAAATAATTACGGTGTAATAAATAACAATGGGGGTTGCTTTGCAAAGAATTGCTTCATTTCCGAATACCGTTTCACAAGAAGGGCGACTAAAGCATTCGTGTCACAGGATAAAATGTAAGTAAGTAATTACGTTACTCTACAATATCTGTAGTGTCTATACGTTTTAATATGAAGGACCGACAAACAAAGACATTTTTACATCTTTGGCATTTTAAGGTGATTTGCAGTAGGCCTCATGTTCCAATAATCAAACAAAATAAAAGGGATTTTTCAAGGAAATGGTTTCTAAAACTCCGTATTTATTTCGTTGTCGTCTACATCGTCATCATTCGAGCATATTCCCAGTTGAATCCTCATCAGCAGTAATGCTTTAGAGCTCCGCTACCAAACCTACGAGATTTAATCAGGTTACTGGTTTTTACACAAAGCTGCCGTCTGATCACCGCAACCCAAAAGGTAGACTAGAACCAATCCTTGGATAGGTTTGGGCAAACGCTAGATTACGTTCGAGACCCAAAGTTTAAACAGCCTCCGAAACTCGGAATAATCTTTCTTTTCGGATAATCAGCTGATTTAAGCCTTCGTATCCCACTGGGAAGCATACTTTAAGAAAAGTTGTTTTTAGTCTAGTTAGGGTTTAAATACTGTAACCAGACTAAAACAACTTCCCAGTGGGATACGAAACCACGACGTCTGGATCGCAAGGCGAACCTTGACCACTGGACCACGGAGGTACTCCGATCTACTGTTTCACCTCTGTATATGATAAAATAATTTTGACAAATATTAATACTTCCATTCACATTCTACAAGCTGTTTTAGGCCTAGGCAATCAATCAATCACTTTAATCAACATGCATTCGTCAATATAAGAAAGCATTATGAACACTCCGCACTTCTAAAATTTTCTAGTACCAAGATCAAGTTTTGTACAACAAATGTAGTCATTGTCTGCTTTTATGATTCCTCTCTCCTTTGTTTTGTTTATATTCTTTCTGGCAGTAGTTTAAGCTAAAGCTTTCTACCTGAAGTGCTCTTGCGTTGCATGCAGCAGTATCTAGGCCAGGCGTGTACCGCTATTCCTGATGAGACACCTTATACTTATGTACTAACATAGTGTACTAAGGCCACCAACTTGTATTACTTTAAAAACAAAATCTTTGCTATGAAAGTAAATTTATAAATCTTTAACCCTGTTAGTTTGTGCGTCAAATATAGTGTTAATTTCATTAAAATTAATTCCACGTTGAACCAATTTAAAATTGAGGGTTTACTCTTCTTGAGCTACTCGTATGTTACGGACCAAGTAATAAATTAGGCATTTTTTTTTTATTTCCCTGGTATTCACAATATCCTAACCTAACTTAAATATAAAGTTAAAAGTAATAACTCCTTGCATTTTCCGTCAGTGTGACACTTTCATACTTCGTTTTACAGACTCATACCTACACTTTTAATTTAAAACTAAACTAACAACCACCGAAGTAAAATAAACAAAGTTATGTGCCTAACAAATAGCGCCATCAGAAACTTTGATGCAACTGCATAGTTGTGCAATGTTGTGCATTAAATCCTGTTCTGTCCTCCTACATATCCTTCTATATGGTACGGGATATACGTGTTCGGAGTTGTTTTGTCACGGTACACCAAACTATTAAACTTTGCAGATCCAGGACTCTCCCAAGTCTTCGAACTATCTGCTAACAGGAGCAAAAACAGGAATATTTACACTGAAAAGGCTGGGAATCTATTAGTTGAATCTCCACTTAAATAGGTGAATGGCAATAACAACCTTTCGACCTATCGCTAAGCCCAAATCCTATCTTAGCCCACCTTGTATACATTGCAAACAAGCGTGACAATAACAAAAGCTACATATAGACTAAGAGGGGGCCGTATGCAACCCTACCTCATGGAATAGCAAAATGTGACATATCTAGGGTGTTGCATGTGTAAAAAGATACGAGAAAACATAAAAATTATACATACTTGGATGTTCTGTACACTATTGGAGCGTCCAATATGGACCGCCGCTGAGTTGATCATCAATACAAGTTGGCAGTAGAAAATATACAAGCTCGGGGTTGTTTTGTCGCCGTTTGCCAGCCAATTAAACTTCGTCCCCAATTTAAATGGAGCGGCGGCAGCAAGGACCGACCAGATCCAACTATCTGAATTTTTGAAAGATTTAGAGTGCGGCTTTGCATTCGCTTTGTGTGGTTTTCGGAGAATTCGTTCAGAAATACAGGATTTTAAATTGGGTGCATTCTGATAGTATCTACCTTTTTTATAGCACATGAAACCGAAGTCTGAACAAAAACATTTTCAGTAAAATGTTTTTTGGTTATTTGGAACGTTATTAATACATTGATGTCCTTCATTTCTATTTAAAAGTAATTAAGTACCTTATCTAAATTTCTCCTTTGTATCCACAAATGTTAACATATAGAAAATCATAATTTAATATTTTGTAACAACATTTTGTCATACAGGCGGCTTTAAAAATATACTTTCTCATATAAGGGAAAGCTTTTCCAAAACGATTTAAAAGAAAGCTATATAAGCGCGTCAGCTATAATTTCTTATGCAGCGGTTAATGCTTGTTAATAAGATTAGTAGTCACAGCTCCAACTGTTTAAACTCGTAGGCTACCATAATACTATCACTATCAGCATAATAATCTCCCGGCGGCGGAGTGTTTGTGCAGTCGGCACGTAGACTACGCCCAGACATTTCAATTGATAGTATGCGTAGAAATGCATTTGTACCTTCTTCTTATTGTGGCAAAAGCTCAAAATAAATTATTATTTTTCCTACTAATATTACTTGTGGTCTGTGGTTTCTGGACTAGAATATAATCACTTCTTCTCCAACAACGCAAAGGATACAATACAACCGGGATCTTGTTAAGAAGATTGCTGATTCGAACAAAGTTATAACATAAGCGTGAACACGACTAAACACTGAGAAAAAGAAATAGCTGAACCAGATTTGCTACTTGCGATTTGGTAAGAAGATAATATAAACTTTCTTATTAGCAGAACCATGTAGTTACATGTCCCACTTATTAATTACTAGTAGTTCGCCACGAACTTAGACCTCGCGATTATTATTTCAGAATGATGTACCTGATTTGGATGAATTATCAGTGCAGGTTTACCGATATGCGGATTCATGGTTGTAACCAAATTTCCAAAATAGTTGCCAATCACAGCCCTTTCTTCAAATGATTTTCGATCTAGCTCTGAAATGTCAAGAGCACCTTCCAACCATATAATCCCATGGATATGAGGTCTACCGTGATGCTGAAATTCAGTTCTGTACCAGTAGTCTTTTACCGAAAAATGACCCATCATTTTTCAAATGACAAAGTCAGCTCGTTGTTGGAAAAACCAGAAAACTATTAATAGGTTTTCGTTTAAATGTTTATTTGTATTGCCATGGCTCTATGCCGCTGCTCATTGGTTTCTTACTCTCTTCGTAAAGCTACTCCGCGGGCTTTGGTTGATGTTGATCTCTTGTTAGTACGTAGCATAATTACTACTACAGAAGCACAGACAAGCAGTGATAGCGATTGAACGAAAGTGCGCTCAACAAAATTGCAAAATTTAATAAACAAAACAACAATCAATCAAAATAAGCAAAAACTGAAAAAAAAACTAATCGTAAAATAAGCAAAACTATTTTTTTAAGTCGGTTAAATATAATAAAATTTATAGCACTACTTATGAAACTCAAAATAATAACCATAATAGTTATTCAGAGAAATTACTTCGTAGACCCCAGGGGAGATATGTATTTTTAAGAAAGTTGTTCAGTAACCCGGACTGAATTCACCCTTAAATAGTTTCAGTATACCTTGTAAGAAGATTTGTATTGTATATCCGTCACGGCTTAGTCAGCTAGACTTCGCGAGTCACCCTAAACCCGTTTAAGTATAACGTATAAAAACGTTGTTCAGACAAAAAAGTTGGTCAAAATCACATTTTAACTAGCAGTAATGTCTCAAATCAGCAATCACTCGATCTTAATAACATGTAGCAAAAAATTTTGCTAGTAGCAACCATTTTTTTTCAGTGTTACCCTAGCACAATGTTTCCCAAAACGCAAAACATGGCGCAAACCTTTCCCGGCCTTTCAGGACATTCCTATATGAATTAAAAGAGTACGATTTTTATTTTCTTTCCGTTTCGCCGTGTGCATGGCTCCGCGAGCACTAATGAACATACCTTAGTTCCTGACCGTGCATTCCGACAAAATTATTTTTACGTTTCTCAAATCAAACTCCACTCAATTATGAACTTTAGGCTCTTAGATTTAAGTGGTACCTGGCTGTTTTAAAAGTTGTTGCAAGACAATAGTGGATCGAGCTGAAAGGGAAATTATTGAGGCGGCGAAGATGGTTTTGTAACAGCGTTTGAATGGCCTGAATGAACATGTTCAGCGCTCAAAGGAGCCTGGAACGCTGCTAATTACGTTTTACGTTCAGCGTTCAATGGGGAAGGGACACAAATTTTAAAAACGCCCGAATTGTTTCTACATTCAGGAATAACATTCTTATTATCACACTAATATTATAAAGGCCAAAGTTTGTGTGTGTGTGTGTTTGTTACTTCTTCAAAACCACCCTGGATTAACACATATGCTACTTTAGGCCCGGGTAACACCGCGGGACGCAGCTAGTATTAAATAAATATCAGATTTTTCAGTCTCAGTCTCGTCTGACGTAAAAAATATGATGTCTTATGACAGTTGGTAACTTAACTGTCATTGTGGTACGTTTTTCACTCGAAAGTATAGACAAAGTACATATAAATTACAATTCCATGGTTTTTCACAAGTATGACAGTTATAGTAATCTGTCAACTGTCATATGACAATGTCTTTAAGTTGTCAATTGTCATATGACAATATATTTTTTTATACGTCAGACGAGACGTGCGAAGGAAATTGCGGCATTAAGGTGAGTTGTGTACAAAATTGCAATTAAAAATATTTTTATTTTTCATAATTTTTTGACTGGATCGAAAAATATGCTATTTATTTCAAAAAAAGAGGAATATGATTCCTAATATAAGAAAATATTCTCAGGCGTTTTTAAGATTTTTAACCCTTCCCCATTTCTCTTTTTGTTAGTTTCCTACACTAAAGTAAAGGTCTTTTCCATCTTTATCTAAGTAACTATTACCACCAACAGATAACAACCAAGAACGGTTTAAACAAGATATGATCAAGTATAACTGATATACTGTTTATATGTTAGTATAAGTAAATGTATATGTGTATATTGTAAGTAGATATTTATTCTGATATTTATGTATCATAGGTATTTAATGTAATTGTATATTATATAGTATTATTTTATATGTGTAAGTATAATGTATTGCTTTTTGTGCCGCATAATTTTTTCTGTTTATTCCTATGGTTGACTGGGAGAAAATGCTTTTAGCATTAAGTCCGCCATTTGTTAAAAGTATATTTGTACTATGGAACAATAAAGTTTGATAAAATAAAATAAATAAATATACATATCAACTGCTTAGAGCCGCAAGACTTAAAAATTCTCTGTCTGCCCCATTAGGGATAAAGACGTGATAGTATAAAAAATAAATGATCAAGCATTGAATGATGAATAATTACATTTTCTGCAGTTTTGTGTTTTGACCTACACAGACACTAGTTTAGAGCTTAGTGAGGACCATGATATTAGAGTCAACTGATTGATCACATATCATTATCCAGTCATTAAAGTTTAGAGTATTATGAATGGATAAGCTAATTTGTGACTAAATGACGAGTGGCAGATTAGTTCACGAATTATTTTGGGTCAGTACTGTTTTCCTGTTATGTTAGATACATATCTGCGTCACGTGTATGTGTACTTATTATAATGAAACCTGTACCAACTATACAGAAAGGAAGGAATATGTTTTTTTTTTGTATTTCGGCTTGATTGTTTTACTATTGTGTCTGGTCTTGGCGGATCTCAACAGGACCTTTTATTGCCTAAATAAGTAGCATTTGAATTCTAGGTTTATTTGATTATAGCAAACGTGATTAACGTTTGCTCTTGCACTTATAAAGGCATAAATTCACAGGCTTATATAAGCCTCTTCGTTAAAACTGAAATAGTTATGAGACATTTTTAGTTCCTGAATTAGAATAAATTAGTCCAAACCAGAGTGTTAATCCAGCTAAGCCTTCGCGATTAGCACTCCGCGGCCTGAAGCCCTACACTTCCCAGGCCTTTCTTTGGGTTTAATAAGCTTATTAGATTCTAACTTAATTATGCCTAATGAAATTATGACGAATGGCAGTTAAGGCATCGTATTATGGCAATTGAGTTAATCGGTCTCTTAACCTTTGAGTGACAAACATTAAGATATTTTAAAATAATAAATAAAGCTAACATTTATTAATAAACATAAAAATGATTTACTTTAAACTGCTTGCTATTGAAGGAAAGAGTGTATTTAGCTTGTTTACATAAAAACATTTGATACTACATATTTTTTTATAGTCTTTTGACAAATTTAATATTTTCAGACAAAAGACTTAAATATTAGATACTTTGATACTAAGTATCGACTTCAACACCAAACTACATAACCGATTTTCATAAAATTTCTATCACCTTGACAAGTATCAAACAAAAAGAGAATTTTTCAAATTGGTCCAAGCGTCTTCGAGAAATCGGATAACATACATAAAATGCATATACCTATACATTCAAACTAAGAAAATTTTCCTTTTTAAAATCTGAATATTATTTTAAAATCTAAAAACTGACTTCGTCCCCTAACTTCCCTACCAAATTTAATAAAAAATTTATAGGACCACCTCGGAAGCATACCCTTTCAAACGAAATTTTCCAAATCAATCTACGCATCTTTGAATAATCGGTGTATTTAAAAAAAGATCACAACGAATTGACAATTCCTATCTTTTTGCCGATAGACAATTAGCAAATGCATTTTGTATTAGCATTCGCCAACTAACGAATAATTATAAATATTACAAGTAATTAAGAGGAGCTCAACATCAATAACATCTTTATCGCACATAAAGTTAAATTGAATATTCGTAAAGATAGTGCCGGCAGCGGCTCGTTACCCGGCTTTACTGCACATGCTAACCGTTCGCCCATGCCACGGCAGATAAACTTTATGGCGCCGTTTAATATCCTAATGGAATGCCTCTTAAACACAGCGGGCTGACACCGTCGTCGATGCCAATAAAATTTGCTAGATATCAAATCCTGCATGCATTTCCAGATAAAAGTACCTAATCTCCACGTCGATGCCAATAAAATTTTCCGGATATCAATCTTGCATGCGTTTCTAGATAAAAGTACCTAATCTCTAAGTCGATGCCAATAAAATTTGCCGGATATCAATCCTGCATGCGTTTCTAGATAAAAGTACCTAATCTCTACGTCGATGCCAATAAAATTTGCCGGATATCAATCCTGCATGCGTTTCTAGATAAAAGTACCTAATCTCTACGTTGATGCCAATAAAATTTGCCGGATTTCAAATCCTGCATGCATTTCCAGATAAAAGTAATGTCTGCTTTTAAAGATATGTTGTCTCTTTTCACTACAAGCTCTGGTTTGATCCCCGATCAAATCAAGATGGAAAATGAATGATGGATTTAAAATTGTTCTGAATGTTGGACGTCGAGTTATACTCCATATCTAACACAAGTACCTACATACAACTTATATTATTTATACCTAATTAATACAAAATATTTGTATAAGTACAGACAAAATGTTAAGATCACAAGCATACCTTATCACGAGTGTATGTACATACCTTACCTAGTGCATATAACTATTAGAAAGCATGTGATCATACTTGCATTCAAAATTTTGTATTATACCATGCCAATAATTAACTTAACAATAGAAAATGTAAATACCAGTTTCGAATATTAAGATTACTTCAAAATTATGTTCTCTATCCACTGGTATTTCAGTATTGGACTACACGAGTCGTTCTACGAACAATAAATCCGACTAATGACATACAAAGTGAATATAGGGTACACCGAATTAAGCAATAACAATATAATCAAATTGCCCACAATTCCAGCTTCACGGCTAGCCAAAACCGAATAGTGAAATCAGTATTGGCGTTAGGGACCGTGGTTAGGCAAGGGCCCAGGGAGCTCTCACCTAAAGGGGCCTGGCAAGCTCCAGACTTGTATTGGTAAATCTAATATGTATAATATAAAAAGACCTTAAAGATCGTACAAAACCTCCCTAATTCCTAACAAGTTAAGTTTTAAATTAACTTTTTTTGTATTAAATAAAACTACAAAAAACTATTAGGTATATGTGGCATTGAGTTGTGGCAGTTTTATACTACCTATTCATATTTTTTCTTTCTTCTTTAACACCGGTTCTATTGCTAGTGGCGACGAATTAATTGCCCGAAATCATATCTATTACAAAATGTGTAGCGACAAGATGAATCGCCATAGCAATCACGTTCAACCGTTGATAAACCCAGATAAACTTTATATCGCGCGACGGACTTGTGCCTTCCCGCTCGTAATTAATACTTAAAGCGAGATCATCATCATCAGGTCTTTTTGTTCCCACTGCAGGGGCACGACCTTCTTTGTACTACCAGAGCCAAACTTGGTCAGAACAGTCAGATTACTTTGGCCTACACTCTCCTCGCTGACCAGACGAGTAGGAGAGGTTACATTGATGTTTATTTTATGATATTGATGCTTTGTTTAGCTTGTATTTCCGAAGTTGCCTTTTACGATCCACGCGAGGACTTGGAGTGGCCCTATTCTACTCTGCCCGAAAACACATGGCGGCTAATGCGAGATAGTTATGGATAAAATGGGCGATAAACGCGATACTAGGTTAGGGGCGCCGATAGCCCTAAAACCGCCACTGCCCGAAACTGTGGTCCATCCGAGTATAAATTTAAATCGCACATTAGCATAAGCCCGCTGTGTCTCGCTGAATGGATTCGGCCTGTGATTCTGTCTGCATTCGCCAAATTCCGGCTTTAATTCAATACTACGGTAATAAACGTTCTTGCGAGCTTCAATTGTTTTAAAACATGCACTGGATTCCAATTCGCGTGTTGATTACAAACTTACATGGCACTTTGATCGATACATGATGTGAAGTGGACAAGAAAAAGCCGGAAAGCGAACCCCAGGCTTCCCAGCTTAGGATGCAACTGCGAATAAATTTATCTTTTATTGAAGGTCATTTTTTTTTAAATATTATTTTGCACTAAAATAATATTTAAAATAAATGACCTGATAAGAGATAAATTTATCCTACACTGAATAAAAATTTTTGACTTTGATTTTGAATATGCTGAGAAGAGAAGGCATACGCAACTAACGAACCCTACACTACGGGTGGCCCGACATGCACTAAAATAATATTTAAAATAAATGACCTGATAAGAGATAAATTTATCCTACACTGAATAAAATTTTTTGACTTTGACTTTGAATATGCTGAGAAGAGAAGGCATTCGCAACTAACGAACCCTACACTACGCGTGGCCCGACATGCACTTGGCTGGTTTTTTTTATTAACTTGTCGTCTCGGAAGCGTGATAAGATTTTTTTATATCACAGTTACAATCTCTCCAACTAAAAGTAGCATGCAAGCATCTGCATAAAAGCAAGGCCGCTGCACATCCGACTGTGAAGGCTCTGAGCAACAGGTATTAGCAGTAATAGCTCGAAATAGCTGTCACATGCAGCTTTTATTTCTATGATATTCGAAATAATTGAACTATATATATGTCGGATAACATCAGTGCTTTTAATTAGGTATTAAGGTAAGTATAGTGTAATGCATGAGTGGTTAATGATTGTATTAGTAGGTTTAGTTACATGCTGGTGGTACAAGTTTTTTTCTCGTTATGACACTTAGTTTTCGATCGTTGCTTTAGTACAAATACACCTTATTTTTGCTTATTCATTTTTGCTCTTTGGCGCGTGGACATACGAGTACGTATTAGGTAATTACTAAATATTATACACATATATTGAAAACCATAGCTGCTAACGTATGGATAGGATTCTAATAAGTTTATGTCGCTAAAATACATATATCAATTCTGTGGCCTATCTAAAATTAAATAACATATTACTAAAAAAGCTAATAACTTTTGATTCCATAATAACTCACCGATATTAGCTTAAATTTAACGGAACTATGACTAAATACCTATTTTGGTACCGATATATACATTTTACTTCCTCTTTGTATAGATAGATGCGAACTATTATTTCGCCTGCTTTAAAATGTATGAAGGCAGACTACTTCCTGCAAAGTATTTTCCAGGTTTTGATAAGTCAACGTGCCCTCAGCGAAGCATCCTTAGGGATGAGAAAAATCAATTTGTAGCATCTACAGCGCGTACAGTTGGCAATATTTCAAATTCACTTTGATGCAATACCTCGCTTCCCGTCTTTGTGCTTGCATAACCAATACAATGACCACATTTGTCAACTCAAATTTCTAAGAAATTGCTCGCTCCAAAACATATTTCATAAGTTTGTGATTTATGGTTTATAAAGTCTTGCAGTTTTTAGGTTAATCAATCTTTAATGCTGGTTAATCTTTGTCATTTTGGATTGGAAGAAAATGGAATGGTTATGTTTATAAGAAACTGTAAGTTATAAAAGATTATGATAATACAATATGAAATAAAAATAAGTAATAGGTACTGTAGAAGAGGAAATAGGGGAAAGGAGTAAGTTCTTGCGATTTTATCAATAGTTAATAATTCTAAATTCTAAAACCTATTGAAAGGAATATGCGTGAAGGGGATAGAGAGAGTAGAACACCTAAAATATTTTTGATAAGACCTACCTATTTGTATTGTTTTTCGGACAATTAGCTCCTAGGGTTTCACGCAATAGATCGTTTAAAAGTTCAGTCGATATTGCGTACTGAGCGTGTTTCGAATTGCACATCTGTGACTTCTGTCGACCTGAAAACAGTTGCAGATAAACAGTAAAATCTATTCATACAACTCAACTGCTTTTTTTTCAGTTACTTTCACTTGTATGGACAATTGCCTTCATTTTTACTGGCCAAAGCATTATATATTACCGAAAGATCGATTGGGTTTACTTGTTTTTTTTCAGTGTCGCCTATATACATGTTTAAAGTCTCACCCATTCCCTCGATCGGTTTTTCCATCAATATTCATGAATAAAATTATTGTAAATTCAAGAGCGCTACCTCGAAATTCCCCAAAGGGTTATTTAAATGTTTTAATGTAAACCTGTAACATGCGCTTGATGATCGGCCATTGATGTTTAAATTGATGCTTTCCGATCGCGCTGTACGGGATTTTCATGTTTATTTAATGTTAAAAATTCAGATTACTCAAATACGACTTAAGATTCGTGTGATTCTGGAAAGTACAGATGTACGAGTATCGATGCTGAATATGCATGAAAAAAATATGGATTATCTAAACAGTTTATCCATAAATATTCAAAAGTAAAGTACAAACAATGAAAACAATAAAAATTGGTTAAAAAACGAACGAGATATAACGATTTTAGGAAAATATGTCTATCTCACTCAAAACGCTATTTTCTATGGCAAATGTATAGATGACAAGGACGTTAACGACACCAGTCCATATCGGACTGCTCTTTCTAAAGTATAACAAGTTCTTCGCTGATTAATATATTCTATAAATTCTTTCATAAAAAAAAAAACGTACGTATTCTCTATTAGAGTAGAATACTACATCTATTTGTATTTCACACAGCGTCTTATTCACTGATATTACTAACCGATTATTTTTATTATACCTACATTGTAGGACACAATTGGCTTGTCAAGTAATTTTAAAAAGATCTGATTTACTTTCCTTTTCGAGGAATAGCCTCTAGGAGAAGCTTTCTCTAGTCAGATTTTAAAATAAGGTCTTACTTATTTAGATATTTGCAAAAATCCCATTGACCTTCATTTGCAAGCAAGGTCAAGCTTATTTGAGGAAGTGATGTCACAATAAAGATTTTTTGAGTAATGTTGGCAATTTTCACTTTCAGTACTTTACTGAAGCGCCATTTTTTAAACACGGTGTCACCTAAACGACTGCCTTTTCCATACACAAACCCGTTCGTTTAGTGACTTCACGTTTCAAAAATGGCACCACTGTATTATTTGTCACTGTCACTGTCTTCTACCAACATAACAACTTGACAACAACCATTGCAGCAAACATTGAAAGTTGACAGATGTCATTGTCTTTTTTACTGGAGGCATAGGAAAAATGTAAATTTCGATTGATGTGTGTCGTCACTTCCGGTGTAATGTTTAAAATTAAATAAAAAAATCCTGATAACACGTAGATTTTTTTATTCAAATTAGTTTCTTAAAATTGTCTATATTTTCGATTAAAGGCACCTTTAACACTTTTATATATTTTAGTTGATTACCCAATTCGTCTATAGACGTTCTATTTGTGTTTGGCTATAAGCGTCCAGCAAATTAGAAGAGAGAGAACAAGATTATATAATTTCCCATTTTACAACTAAAAATACTTATAAAAATAAAGATTGATGAGTACAGTTCGATTTTGTGGCTAGTATTATTCGTGCAAAGTAAAGTCTTACTTTTAACTGCCTGATTTATGAGTCTTTATCTCCTTCGCTCGCTGCAGATAGTGGTTCTGACAAAGTGCTCCGATCTAATCAATTACTTAAGCTGGCGTTTCCAATTTGTCCTTTATGTCCAGGGCGTAAATCACATGTGCAGTAACGATACACAATCGTAGCTTCATTATAATTGTTTATTTATTTATTTATTAAATCTTTATGGACCATAATGGGAAAAAATGTGGACTTAATACTAATACATCCTCTACCAGTCCGCCTCTAAGAAATACAGAAATAAATTCACTAGCAATGGGCTCTTAAAGATACACTATATATATATTATAAACAGTACCTACTGATTAGGTAGATAATTATTAGATCTGCTGCAAAAAATTTGCAAAAAGGTGCGTGTGGACTTCTTACTTGATGAGGTGGTTAACCTTTTTGAAATACTTTTGATATTTTCGGATAAGGCATTTTAAATTTATTTTTATTATTTCTATGTTTTATTCATATCTTATAGTTCTAGTTATTTAATCGTAAATCTAGGCTATCATTAGTACAATATATACCATCATTGTTATTAGTACTTATTACGGAACTTACCGCGATCAGTATAGTTTTTTGCCATATATTTCGACACAAAATACAGTTCAAAGTTATTTATTTGCTTACAGAAGTTGCAATAATATTTCGTCTCACAAAACAACTTGATGTGTCGTATCTTTCTTTAGTTCCCACTCTCACTTTTTATCAATTGATTTATGAGTTTTTATCTATGTGGCTCAACCTAGATAGTGGCTCAAATGAAGCGCTTCGATTTAATCAATTACTTAAGCTGAGTTTTCAATTTGTTCTTTTTATCCAAGGCGTAAACCGCATGTGCAGTAACGATTCATTCACAAAGCATTTAAGTTATATTTTGTTGTTCTACTTTGAAGAAAGTTATCCAAAAGATACCAGTTATATCAATTCTTTACAAATTTCGAAACATATCAATTTAAATCATACACTTAATTGATCTTAGACCTTGGTCATCATCAATTCAGTATCTACTGATGTATCGTGTTCTTGGATTATTTAAGTTTTCTAGTCTCACTTTTTATCGTCTGATAGAGTCTTTATCTCTGTCCGATTCGCTGCAGATATTGGCTCCGACAAAGTGGTCCGATTTAATCAATTACTTAAGTAAGCGTGTCCAATTTGTTCCTCCATGTGCAATAACGACATTCACTCTCAGGTAGCGTTTGTTTTGTATTTCTATTCTACTGATGTCGTTTTGGTCCGGTTCAACTCATTGATATACTAATAAAATATTTTAAAATGTACTTATAGTAAGTACATTTTAAAATATATTTATTGTAAAATATCAGTAAATTTTTACTTTATTTTCTATCCAAGAAAACAACATCCATGTCAATCGTCAAGTGAGTCTTCTTTTGTAATGGATTCTAGTTCTATTAAGTATCTATTAATATATTGTATAGTCTATTCTAAAGAGTACTCCTCTCTCTTGCAACTTTTTAGCCTTACCTACTTTTTACTTCTTACGAGTAAAATTATAAAAACAAAATATTATATTATTAGCGAACGCTTACTGTGTACAATGTACATATTAACATACTTTTTTACCCTTTAGGTTCATTTCAGCGTTATGGTGGGTTTGTAGGTGAAAAATCAAATTTAAATATTTAACATTGCAGGAACCCAACGTGACGTAATAATAAACAACCCCAGTAATAGGATCAGCGCTATAATGGTCTATAGAGAGAGACCATTAGCGCCTTAGGCTACAACGAGTAATACGAGCATGCAACAATAGGTAGCAAGCAGCAGTGAAATTCATCGAGCCGCTTACAGCACACATACGGCTTCTTTATGCTTTACAGCGATTAAATCCAGATCTTTAGGTTTCCGTTTCAACAGATTCCCATATTTACTGATTTCTATGTCTACTGTATCCCGTTCCCGCTGATTTTTGTTTCTACAGAATCCCATATGATCATGCAGAGTTGAAAAGAAAATCAAAAGAAATGAGAATCTGAAGATTTGGCTATGATCGCTGTAAAGAGAGGTAGACCGAGCCCAAAGCTCTCAGACCCAAGCGCACTTTTATCATGATTAAAAATCAAATTAAAATATTCAACATTGCGGAAGCAAAACGTACTATAAAAAGTCTCGTTTCCATAGACCAATAGCGCCTAAGGCTACACTGACAGGAAAAAAGTATACGACAATAGCTTAATGGAATTTGTCAGACTGCTTTCAGGCACATCTTTGTTCTTTACAGGGTAGACATAGCCCAGTGACATCAGACCTAAGCCAAGCGCACTTTTGTGATGGCGGAAAATCAAAAACATCGCGGAAACAAGTCACTCTATAAAGAGTTTCGGTTCCATCAACCATTAGCGCCTAAGGCTGGACTGACATGAACGAAACATACAACAATAGCGTAATGAACTTTGTTTAGCCGCATTCAAGCACGTCTACATGCTTTAAAGGGTAGACATAGCAACAGACCCAAGCCATGCGCACTTTTAGCATGATGGTAAAAAAATAAGACGAGTATTCCTTAAAGAGTTTCGGTTCCATAAACCATTAGCGCCTAAGGCTAAACTAACAGGAACAAAGCATACGACAATAGCGTAATTAAATTTGTCGAGCCGCATTTAGGCACGTCTTCATTCTTTAAAGGGTAGACATCAGACATAAAAGCAAACCGATGGTAGAAAATCAAAAACATCGCGGCAACAAGTCATTCCATAAGGAGTTTCGGTTCCATAAACCATTAGCGCCTAAGGCTAAACTAACAGGAACAAAGCATACAACATAAGCGTAATTAAATTTGTCGAGCCGCATTCAGGCACGTCTACATTCTTTAAAGGGTAGACATCAGACATAAAAGCAAACTGATGGTAGAAAATCAAAAACATCGCGGAAACAAATCATTCCATAAAGAGTTTCGGTTCCATAAACCATAGCGCCTAAGGCTGGACTGACAGGAACAACTGCATACGACAATAGCGTAATTAAATTTGTCGAGCCGCATTCAGGCACGTCTTTATTCTTTAAAGGGTAGACATAGTCCAGTGACATCCGACCGATTGGCAATCCAATGGTAGAAAATCAAAATTATCGCGGAAACAAGTCATTCCATAAAGAGTTTCGATTCCATAAACCATTAGCGCCTAAGGCTGGACTGACAGGAACAAAGCATACAACAATAGCGTAATGAAATTTGTCGAGCCGCATTCGGCGCACGTAGCCGCGTTCAAATTGCCGCCTAATTAAATTACGCCCGCTGCAGCCTCTCACGCCGAGAGGGAATTCATTTCGACCTCTTGACTGCTCTTTTCAGCTTAAATGGCGACCATTGCACTCGTTGAAACCGACGTTTCAATTCCATTATTTTAACAGGAAAGTAAATTTTTGTATCGGCAAACAATTGCGGGAAAATGAAAATAAATGGATAAGTTTATTTTTTAAAGTAAAATGCAAAAGTTTCGTTGCAGATTGTGTTGAAATTTTTATAAATGATACCCGGCGATCTAAAGTATGTGTTCAAATAAATAGGGGAAACTTAAGTAAGCAAATACAGTAAGCATCCATGTCCTATAAAAATACCCATTAAAAGATACCGACCAAATTATAAAATTACCAGCGACTGTCCTTGTTTTTACAACCAACCTATTTAGTTTTCTAAGGCTACTGAATAGTACACAGGACCCCACTAGTAATTCTATTGAAATGAAAAATTACGGTTACGACGTGGTTAATGTTATGAGGCAAAGTCGAATAATTTATAACCAGCACAATCAGAAACATTCTATTTATATCATCTAAGCAACATTTTATTATACTCATCTAACGTTCCTTTTTTACATTAGAAAATGTACCTTTTGTTTTAGAAACATAATGCTGTCGGAAACGTCTTCTGTACAGCATCCTTTTCCAAGTATCCCTCCCTGAAAGTGTCGGGGACCTGCAAAGCCCCCACGACACCCGCCTGCTGAACAAAGCCTTGCAGCCAATATAAATGTTCATTATGAAACAACTAGTTTGAAAGGGAACGATCCTGCGGTCGCAGCGAGTAACGAACAGTTTCATCGCTTGAAAAATTGTTTTTCTCATTAGATTTCAGTTACAGCGAGGAAACTGCAATACTTCTAAAAGTTCTTTGATTTCTTTTTATTTGTTGAAAAAGTATACAATACAGTTTTCAACAAATAAAACGCAGCATTGCCATACAACGTGGCAATGCTGCCAGCCTTTTGGCCACGTTGCCGAGGGGTAATATTTTAGTGGGACTACATAATTTGTAATTTTTAGTTTTAATTTTAGTTTTAATTTAAATTTTAATAAGTTTGTATAGTTTTAATTTAAGTTAAATTTAATTTTTTTTCCAATAAAGAATACGTTTTCCTTGTTTTTTTATAATTCTGCGAAATTGCGGCTTGAGTTGCCGTGCTTTGCTTTTCCTGTGTGACTTGACTTCACCGTGAGGTTTTTTATAATGGGTGTGAAGATATCAACAACGCGGGGTGATACACCTGGAGTTCAGATATACTGGTTTGAGTATTTAAGGGAATATAAAAAATAGCTACGTTTCTTCCATGCTGGTCTTGCAGAAAAGAAAAAACTTAAGTTAAATGTACCAGTTGCTTCTCTTCCCGGGCAGATCGTATAAGCTGCTCGAGGGAATGGGATCGAATCATGATAATAGGCGATGCGGCTAGCAACCCATCACTATTTTGATTCCTTTTCCATCTTAACGCCCACCATCATGCTAAGCGTGGCCTTTGGGTCTTACGGCCCCGGGCTGTGTTTGCCCCGTCAGGGATATAGACGTGAAAATGTGTCTGTATCTGTATATAGCTACGTTTGCTCTATTCGCTTATACGTAAGACTTGCTAATATGCATTGCAATTGCAACACCGCAGACATTTTCGGTGAAGATAAACGTTTAATTGTTACGAGTGTTTTCTTTGTCCGTTCCATGCCGCGCCACTCTCTCTATAGACTGGGTGAAGCATAAACTTATGTAAGCCTAAGGCCGGAATTCACAATGAGCCGAAGGTGAAGTATGCTCTTATTAAAGCCGTAAATTTAGCCTGTCGTGGATATTCGGCCGGATATGAAAGCTGCGATCCATTTTGTCGGGATTTTTGCTTATTAAGTTTCAAAGCTTGTATCTATTTTTATCGTGAAAAACGAAATAACCGGCCAAGTGCGAGTCAGTCTTGCGCACTAAAGATTCCGTACAATTATCTATTAAAAATTATGTTAATTGTATGGGAGCCACCTTTAAATATGTATTTTATTCTGTTTATAGTATTTGTTGTTATAGCGGCAACAGAAATATATCATGTGCAAAAAATTTAAACTGTCTAGCTATCACGGTTCATGACAGCCTGCCTGATTGACAGACAGACGGACAGACGGACAGCGGAGTCTTAGTAAGGGTCCCGTCGCTTTGTGTACGAAAACCTAAAAATAATGAAGTGGACAGTTTTGATGGTAAATTTTTCGTTTCAAGAGACAGCGGTTAAGCCCAATAATATTTGTTTGTTTGATAGTGAGCTATCGTCGATAGATTTTCTATAAATTAATTACCTATAATAAAAAATTGTGTTTTGACACAAATTTAAACGGATCTTAAAAAGACTTCAAAAAAGTTTTAAAAATATTTAGTTACTTACCTTATAGGCACCTATAGATATTATTCGTATTATTCGTAACTTGTAGATAGATACCTATAGGTATATCCTGCTTCTCAGATTAAATGCCAATAATTTATTAGATAAGTACTCTACATATTTATAGTTTTCCTTTAAAAAAATTCTAGGTATATCGTATAACGAAATACCAATATAAATATCATTTGACACAAATAGAAAACCAAAGCACATTTCAATGAGCTCTATTTACCTCCGAAATAGAAGCGGTATTGTGATAACGCTACAGGAAATTCTATGTAAATTCTCTTTTGAATCGTAGTGGTTGATAACATGCCCTCCAGGGACGCCTACCTTCTGCTGATCTGAAATATGCACCTCAAATTTCAAATATACCAAGAAATGTCGACGAGAATTACGTTTGTAGGCGTCCGTTCACAAGGCCTATCCTGCACAGATCACAGAGTAGTGACTTCATAAATCTTATCATATTTTATAATAATAATATGCCTGCTTATTCGTAATTACGTACTGACATAAATAGCTCTTCTTCCTTCAATTCTTCCATGCTGGTCTGGGAGAAAAGAAAAAAAACTTATAATTTACCTATTTGCTTCTTTACCTGTGCAGATTGAGGGAATATTCGAAATGTTAATAGGCTAGCAACCCACCACTGTTTTGATTCCTTTTTCCACCGTCACGATAAAAGTGCGTATTGCGGCGCTGAACTCATATCTGCCTTGAGCTGCAAGACCCAAAATGCTCTGTTTGCCTCATTTTGGAAAAAGATTTGATAATTAATGTGTATGTCTATTTAATAAGCTTTTGTGCACAAAAACGAACCGCAAATAGATACCTTCTTATTCATTGTTCGTCAAATCGCGAGTATTTTCAGATCTCAAAGAATGTGTTTAAGTAAAAACTTACAAATTAGATAAAGGCGATTTTTATTTTACAATTTCAAAACTATTTTGCATTTAATTCGAAAATGCCACTGTGCTGTGAACCGACCCTAAATGGTTCCTTTACTAGCGAATTTTGGTTGGGACGAAACGTTGTAATGCGCTGGCTTCTGGCCAATAAAATGTGCAATTCGGTCGTCAACAAGGAAGCACGTTAT
Source organism: Acrobasis consociella (assembly GCA_963555685.1). NCBI lineage: Eukaryota > Metazoa > Arthropoda > Insecta > Lepidoptera > Pyralidae > Acrobasis > Acrobasis consociella. Next base: position 8,150,653 of record OY743106.1, read on the forward strand.
ATCCAAACAGATATGTCACGTGACCTTTTTGAAAGATAAATAATGTGAGCAAATTGAAGATATTTGTGGCATTGTTTATGTTTATTGGAGTCAGAAGTAATTTTAGCAACGGAATTATGGAGTTTAACTTCAAAGAGATAAAAAAATATATATTAAAAAGTTTCATACCCTTATTATAAAATTTAACAAGCTACGTACCCTTATTTACTAATCCAAAGCCAGCTTAAAACTTTTAACCCAAATGCCTCATTCCAAAAATAGCGAAGTACTAATGAGTTGACGTAAAATACTTATGTCTACCTACGCTACTTTACGTAACTCTCGACAGTTATGACCGTAAGTACCTAGAAGAGGAAGGGTGAACATCCTTTTAACCCACGTGATTTATTTTCAAAATAAACTGAATATAACAACATAAATAATAATGTTACCATCTCTGTATACAATTACTGATATAAAAATATGTCGTTATTTCAAAATCCCTGTTTATAAGAGATCCTGAAAGGGCATATTACAATGTATGTATTTAAGAGACTGTGATATTTTAACAGGTTACAAAGGAAAGATTTTCGAAATACAAAAAATAATAGGGTCCGCCATACAAAGTGAGCAATAAAGTTCTATTAAAAAGTTAAAATTTCTGTATATAATTATTAAAAAGTGTATATGATGACATGTTACTTGGATAAGTACGACCATGGAAACCAAAGATAAACATGAGATAAATAACTTTTTGATACCAATAGGACCAAAAGCGATCCTCGTTTGATTTTTCGCCGCACAAAGTTGTAAACTCATCGTACCTACAAGAAACAAGTGGCTAACTGGCTACGCACCACCTTCCCTAAGGTGTTGCCTCCACTGGCCAGTTAATCACGACGACTTTATCATCGTGTCACCTATCCACACTGTCTCTGCCGACGTGTCTACATGGCAATATCATCCTTTCATTTTATGTAGACGTATTTTATTTATTTATTTAACTTTATCACAAAAATTGTACCAGGCGGACTTAAGGCCCAGAGCCTTTTCTACCAGTCAACCTTCAGGTGATGCCGGAAAAAGCTAATTTTGGACGAAAAGACACATTCTAATTTAATCTTTAAAATTGTACGTATGTCTACTCGTCAAGATTATCTAGCCCGTGGACGCAACGCCTAACCCTTAAACCTAGCCACGCCAGCAAAGTTTGCTACGATGCTGATTAATTTTAGATTCCGACATCCACTGAAATTTATGTCACGCTTCATCGGGCCCGCGAAGGCTCTGTAGGCGGCGATTTTAACAAATGACTTCATTTGAATATTGGACAGGAAACTTATAGGCTAATTCGTTTTACGTCATAAGCTTTTTTATTTAGTTTGATTTTTTTTAATCTTCTATAGATGCTTTCTTATAGTTGTTTTGCCCCAGTAAGTATCTAATTAAGATATACACAAAAAATTAATGTAGGTGAAACAACTTTGTTTGTTAGCTCGCGCGATTATCTGCTTGTACTGGATACCTAAAAGCGTAACTTCCAGTATTATAGTTATTCATTAAAAATATTAAGACCTAACTTTAAGTCTTTCTTAGGGTTCCGTTTTAAATAACTTACCCACGGGTAAAAACTTATTCAGTGGTACTGTTGAATAGGTCTTATAAAAATATTGTGAACTTGTGAACACCATTTTCCGTTATGGAAATATTTGGTTTTATAGTACAAATTTTTGTAAGAGTCAAGTGTAAGTCTCTATTGGCTAATCGGTTGTGTCTGTGCTAGAACGACCTATAAATCTGGTACAATACTTTTTTTTGCGTCCTATTACATACTAGTATGAGCATGGAGGTTCTATACTTGAAAACGGTTAATATACCTAAAGGAAACAGTATATTTTTAATTTAGTTTTAAAAAGTTCTTACTTTATTTGACATACAGAGCCGTTCCCTAATAGGAAAAAGGCGTGGAAGATGATGATGAGGACTTTTATTGTAATTTATTATTGTTTTGATACAAAAGTAAGTTACAAAAAATAAGAAAATTGTACAACGAGTAAAAAAACTGTATTATTATGTTAATTTGGATGACGTGTAGAACTAGTTTTAATTCACTAAGAACCATCTGTGCCCTCAGCGTGAGTTAGAAAGTTCTGCATTCGCAAGCGACGAGAACATCTCTCGATTAGAATCAGGCGGGGAAAGTTTGAACGTATGTCCTGCTCCTACGACAACTGTTTGAGCCCGTGACTGTATTCGTGTAAATACATTTTGTTTAGATGTGGTTCGTACATATGCTAAGTTTTTTGAAGTGAAAACTTCTTTAGCGGCGTTGTGCACTTTTTTTGGAATAGGTAAAAAATCTTAAACTCGCGTCAGGACCACGTGTCCTGATCGAAAATTCGTAAGACGGCGCAGGGCGCTTGCGCGAATGTTCGTGTGTGTTTATGTTACGTTACGTTCGTGTGTGTAATGTGTCATGCTTGTGACATTTGTGACAGACTGTGGTTCAAAAAAGATTTGAAATATTTTATACTGATAATTAAAGCAATTCGTGCAAAATTATTCCCTAACCATTACAAAATATCAAAAATGCACAACGTTAATATTCAAGTTTTCACTTCTGCCGGCACTCCCAGAGTGCAACCCGTCGTTTTTTTTTTTAAAGATGTACGAGATGTAGCTCGATATTCATTTGTAATTGAAAACATAGCAATGTTCTTACAAAAAAATATATTTTGAGTTAATATGACAACAGTTTGTCCCATACTGTGTAATCGCAACCGCTTTACCACCCCATATCTTGGCGAACCCTTGCTAAGTTTAGCTCTTTTAAAACTTATTACAACTAAGTCTTTAATTATAACCATGATGCTGAAAAAATATTTTTAACCCATCAGTTAAAATACCAAAAAATATTGCATATGTGACCGCTTTTTTCGTTTCTCTAACTAACAAAATATGATAAATATACACCGTATTTACAACAGATCTTACATCACGGGTTCGTATTTCATAACTTAGATCCTTTGTATCTTTCGAGTGCATTTTTTTAATAATCTTACTGACGGACTCTTTTCTTAACCCAGTCATCATCAGTACTCTTTTAAAACAACGCAAAGTCGCTAAAAAGGTACGTTTTACATCTCCAGCACTAAAGTTTTAAAACAACGCAGTGTCAGCGGGTGTTCCGATACAATATTGGATTCAGTACAAAATGAAGACTATTGTAGATTCCAGCTGTATAATCGCGGAGCGGAGTCGCGGCGACAGCGACATGAATTGCATGCAGCGATTTATTGCATCAACAGCGTTTATGGAAATTGCCGGGCTCAAATAATGGATTTTAAGGCCGTTACACGTAAGTGCTGCAGATAAAGTCATTTTATGCACGAGTAAATTTCTACCAATTTACGAATTTTACAAATATAAATAGAGAAACATTTTTAAAATTCAAATGTAGGTAGATATAGGTACTTCGTTTTCTCAGTTTTTTAGCTATCTTAATAAGTAAAATAATAGCTTATATCAAACCCTGAGCTCATAAGTACAGCTAGAAATGCAAGCTTAAAAATATGAAAGAAATTCTTTCAGAATATTTTTATGGCTAAAGTAAATCAAAGGAATTTATAAGAATTAGCTTATAAATTGCCAATTTAATTTACTGCTTAGGGAGTTAATAAATCCTTTACTACCGAAATAAATTATTTTCACACACTAAGGTATAAGTAACCTTTTGATTAAAACTAACGTGAGTTAGTGAATACAGACATTAATAGCATGAACTAAACGGGTTACTCACGTAGAGTCAGCAACCGGCCGACGTGTTTCGACGTCATCCGGAAATCTCCGTCAGGGCAAATATCATTCGCATGAAATGAAACTCGCATGTTTATGCAAATAATATAATTGTAACTTGTAATTTTTTCACATTCAGGTAATATATGTAAGCGAAACTGCAAAAAATTGAAACAAATTAACAATTCTTGTGTGAACCAGTATACACTAGAGTTATTAAATAGAACCCGTAACAGTTGGATGCAACGAGTATCGAAATCGAATGATAATATGCAAAACAAACATTTATTTTTAATATTGACAGTGCGTTGGAGATTCATTGCATTTTCGATTCGTTTCGATACATAAATCGAAGAATTTATCGACTGAGATTGTTTCATTTTAGTTTTGAAATCTCTTTTTGTTATTGTACATTGTGTATTACTTTACTAAATTATACAATGAGAGCACAAAAAAAAACCTCCATGTATTTCAAACTGATCTCCACCTCTACATAAGGCTGATCTGAATTACATTAAAAATTACGAAATAAAATGAAAATGCAAGAGCGATGGGGGAGTAAAAGTTTATAATAACTATGTGAAGTAAAGGATTGGATATATCTACCCGTAAATCCGAATAGCTATTGGTCAGGTCAAGTTTTCCGATTAGGTATTTAATGGTTGCTACCCGTTGATGTTTAATTTTCACCTATAACGGTAAGTGTAATATTGTACGGTAATGGTGGTACAAATTAATACATATGTTTATAAACTCATCATTATCAGTGCCAATTGCATGTTGTAGACAAATTTATATTCTAGTAGGTATATAAACTATTATTCATAATTTAGACATAATTGCAGTATTTTACAGATTTACGTGTGTTGCTACTTCTTAGTCCGTGAATTAGGGCACAGTTAAAGCCTTCAAATATAATATAGTCAATATTTTCGCTCCACCATCGGCTAGTCTAAAAACAGAGAGCTATAAATAGCTAAATGCTAATGGCTCCAAAAATTAAGTGGCTCGCTTTCACCGTGCTCCACTAATAGTTATTTTTCGGACATGTTTTGATGCGAGTCATCATTAGCCGAGTGCGGTCTCATCGACCAAGCCCTGCTCTTTAGGGTTATCGAAATGGAGCCGGGCTTTTCTCCGTTACTTTACATATTTTGCTTAGATAACTGATACGTGTAGGTGAAAATTAATGCTTGTCATTTCCAAATGAATATTTGATTTCTCGTTTCATCTGAAGTATTTTATTGCTTAGTGATGATAGAGTTTATCAGATGGAATAGTATCCGAGTCTCATGTTTTTGCATTTAGTTCCTTGGTTAGTCTTTTTACCTGCACTCTCCTTCACGTCTGGCTTTTATTCGACCTTACTCTAATTCTCCATCGACTATCAGTAGTTTATATGAAAATAACATTTAACAAGTCTTATTTGTATTGTTATTGTTTCAGGTACTACGAGGACTATTAGAAAATAAGTCATGAAAAGTTGTAATATGTAAGTGCCTCCTAAAATTTTATTCTAATTTAAACCTCGAACCAAATGAAGTTTAAACATAGGTATCATGCTTACAATTAAATACATTGGGCAAAGTTTCTTTAACCCTATTTTTAAAACGCAAACCAGAATTTTTTGTACAAAAAATACTTCGTTCCATAAATAGAACCGCTCTGGGACTATTACAATTCCAAATGTGCCAAGACAGCAAACAACAGGCTTAGTAGTTGCGAAACGCTATCTTCTTTAAAATATCGGTAACTTCTTTAAAATAATTTAAATATACTAAATAAACATTAATATAATAAAGATGTTTTGAGAAGAATTGGTCGCAGGTCGCACAAAGGCGGGGTAAGTGGTAGGATATGGGGGAGACCTTTGCTCAGCAGTGGGACAATAAAGGTTAATAAAAAAATAAACATCACTTTACATACCTACCTACATATACTAAACTCATTGCGGAGTAAAAGTGCCTGCAAAGCCCTTATAAAAATATTTGATTCTTTCATTCTTGATCATAGACAAGTACCTACGCCTTGCGTACAATAAGGAGTTTACTAGGTCAAAAATAAATTATTGGTACTGTAAATAGAATAAAACATCACAAAATAATGTTACTTGTCATTGATCCTATACATTATCAACATGAATTTAGATTTATTATTGCGGAAAAACTGATATAAAGAGCGCTCTTTGACTCCAAGAAACTGTGACCTCATTACTTTTTATTTCATACAAATCCCATAGAAAATGTTTGCTTTGACGTTTAAAAAAAAACTATTACACCAAAAACATTTTCATGTAAAAATGTTGCCATTCTACATTTTAGTCAAAACGTGTGGCTTGGCCGTTTTATTTCACACACGATGAACGAATGCCTATGAAATCTTCGTAACGCTAGCAAAACGGCCAAGCATCACGTTTTGACTAAAATGTAGAGTATGTGAAGTTAGGCCTAGTAAAGAACGGGCGCATAGATGAACAACCTTGACTCTACATGAGATCTGACCACTTTTTCACAGGGTAAGCTATGTAGACTCGTCTCGGCAACATTTTTACATAAAAATGTTTTTGGTGGGATTTCATTTATTTTTATAAGTTGGTTAATGGACTTTTTTGATTTTAAAAATGATAGTTATTACTGAATGATTTGTAGTTAGTGCAAATGTAATGCTAGTCTCATTCAAACTTCCACCTCCTATTCCGAGGGGATAGGTTAGGTTAGGTTTTTTAATTTTTTTGTTGTCTTTGTAGTAATATTAGCTTACGTACCAAATTTCAGCATTCTAGGACTTCAGGAAGTACTTTAAGAATTTTGATGATCAGTGAGTGAATCAGTGACGAAATCGGGGGTTTTTAGACATTAATAAAATCTAAAGTATAACGTAAAGTATAATTACGATATTTTAACTTTGTATGTTTAATGATTGTACTAGTGTCATTATATCTTGAAATTATTAACTATTAACCATCATCCAAACCAAAGTTATGAGAGTTAAAAAAAACGACGAAACGTTTCGAGATAAAGTAGGTAGTGCCCTTGCGCTCCGCTTGGCTCGTCTTGGCGGGGGCACTCCCGTGCTCCAAGATCTGATTTGAGTTAGAAACTACCCTATTCCTTTCTAGTCTTACCTAGACGAGTGTTGCCCTCATTTGCGCTGATGCTGAAATAAAAAGGTTACGTGTCGGCCGGGTGCCAATGCCGTCGCAAATCATACGCCAATTATTCCGCACAATCGAGCATTTCGTCAATGAGTCGTCAGCTCTTTGGCCTCCCTCGGAACCCATGTTACGATATTTTTAGAACCGAAAAAATATATCTACGCACAGTATTTACTAGTGGAGCTGTAACTACAATCTAGGTCTATGGTAACACCAAAAGATAATTTTAAAAAATCTAAAATAAATTCAAAGAAACTTTACTAATGTTTGGGTTTCATTTTTGAAGTTACTTTTTAGGGTTCCGTAGCCAAATGGCAAAAACGGGAAAATGGGCGAGTCCGACTCGCACTTGGCCGCTTTTTATTAATGTAAATATAGAGCAACACTGACAACACGGATGTAAAGTGATCAATGTCTGGTAACTAGGACAAAAACTCACATATAAAAGAACGTCGTGTTAAAGAGGTATCGACTAGTCATTGATGTAACAAATTTAGCACATTGTATGTGGCTTCAGTATAGATATATCAAAAACTGCATATCGACGAAGCCGTATGTTTTCCGGCGCACAGCCACAAATCCTCTTGAACACATGACCGCATCGGTATTCCGTTCAAATCTGGTATTCATAGTAAGCTACCTCGCGCTCGAAAAGGGAAATCAATAAACGCAGTACTTATTCGAAACATCCCCAGCTATATTTTAATTTGGAACATCCCCAGGACAGCTATAAATAATCGGGAACGTAAAAAACCTAAAAATTGTTGGAGCGTACAGTTTCATTTATACACAGCGGCTTTATTTCACGGACTGTGGGCTTCAGAACATGGCTTCGATTGCGAATCGGATCAGATCGTTCAGGAATCTGAACAGCACGTGAAATAAGTACTCACGTTATAAGTGATCAATACATACCATTATATAATTATAAACATAAATATATAGGGACAAATTACACTGATTGAGCTAGCCCCAAAGTAAGTTGGAGACTTGTGTTATGGGATACTAACTCAACGATACTATATTTTATAACAAATACATATTTAGATAAACATCCAAGACCTAGGACAATTTGAGAAAGGCCATTTTCCAACTTGCCCTGACCGGGGATCGAACCCGGGACCTCTGGGTGGCGGACTAGCATGGTGTCTACTACGCCACGGAGGTCGTCAAATTTTACTGAAATATCATTTTATTTCAATTTGTCCTCTTTACGTCATAGTCAATCGTACTTAATTTTGTTGATAAGCACGACGAGGTACACTGGCTCTGGCTCATCACAGAGTTCCAAAGCGAAACTTCACACCAGATCTACTGGTAGAATTTACTCGGTAGGGTACTGAGACTAGCCCAAGATAGGATAAGAAATAATATTTTTTTATACAAGTATGTAGGTACCTTTACGATTTTTAACATTCAAAAGGCAACATGACTATTGGCATAAAACTATTTTAATTTTCACAGTACTTTGTTTAAGGTGCAAGGTATTGATAAAGGCGATGATAAAAGCTCACATGAAAGTTGATAATTTAAAAATATTATTAACATTTAAATTTTAATTTTCTATTAATTTATTCATAATACAATAAGAACATAGTCTACGAGGCTAAACATAAGTATATACAACTCTATGTAAACCTTAGTAAGTGTTGCTAAGCTATTTTTCCATTGATGCAATGTTGATGAAAGTTTCCAGTGAACATATTAAATGAAAATGCGGTATGAATAATGTAACATGTTTATTTAGAAACGTAACATGATAAGTTGATAAGCGCCAGCAAAGTTATGCGTTATTTAACGTTGCATTGTGAATCGTCGAGTAAATACGAGTACAAAACCCGCAGAGACAAGAGTGCAGAAAGTTGCGCTGCAGAAAGTTGCGCTACAGAAAGTTGCGCCTATTCACATAGTTCAGTTTTTCCGCTGAAAACAGTTTTCCGTTGTGAAAAGTTAACCAAAACATTTGTAGTGGAAACGATTTTTCACTCTCAGTTTTTGCCTTGATAGGGTGACAACAACTGCGTTAACCTAAAACAAAACCAAAAGTACTCTACCTCTCATTATATATTTTACGGTACCTTTTGCTTACGTAGCTGTTAATTAATCGGCGTCGGTGAAAAACAAGGGAGTTAAGCTTGTAAGATTTATTTTTTGTCCACCCCTTTCCTTTTTAGGGTTCCGTGCCCAAAGGGTAAAAACGGGACTCTTTTATTAAGACTCCGCTGTCCATCTGTCGTTTGTCTGTCACCACGTTGTATCTCATGAACCGTGACAGTTAGACAGTTGAAATTTTCACAGAGGCAGAGGATATATTTCTGTTGCCGCTTTATCAACAAATACTGAAAACAGAATAAAATTAATATTAAAGTGGGGCCCATACAATAAACGTGTTTTTTATAGATAATGTTAGGGAACCCTTTGTGCACAAGTCCAACTCGCACTTTGCCTGTTATTATTAAGAGCATAGCTATTTTACAACAGAATAAATAATTCACAAAGTACTATTTCGTAAGAACTTTGCTAGATACCGACATAATTGATGCACAAAGATTCTCATCCATATAACAAAAGCGTCATCTAGGTAATACCTCTTTGAATTTATAAACCAGCGCAGCTTTGTTTTTTTTTTTTCACTTTTAAATCCGAGCGTCCCGGTGTGGCCATAAATCGGGAGTGGGTCCGGGAGGTTGTTTGTCCCCGCCTGTGTCTCTGAGGTACGAGATATATAGTGCGAACAGAATGATCTCTCGCCCACCATGACGCTAAAAGTGGCTTTTGGGTCTTGCGGCCCTGGGCTCTGCATAGAACCGCAAGACCCAAAATGCTCTGTCTGCCCCATTAGGGATAAAGACGTGATAGTATGTATGTATGTATGTATGTAATAATTTTTCAAAACTAAAAACCGACTTTGCCCCCAAACTACACAACCAATTTTGATAAAATTTCTATGGAACCACCTCTCGTGTACTTGCGAGGTGGTTACATAGAAATTTTATCAAACAAAACCATTCAAACAAAAAAAAAACAAATTTCAAGTCAGTCCTGGCGTCTTCGAATATTCGGTGAACATACAAAAAAAAAAGATCACGACGAATTGATAACCTCCTCCTTATTTGGAAGACGGTTAAAAAAGAGAAATGGCACAGTCTTAGACCATCGTCGTTAAATTGAGACCGCAGAGGTCACGTCAATTTGACGTTTCATTCAATTTGACGTTTCATTCAATAAAGATACAGACGACTGTGTTAAGTTTAATTCCAAAAATGCTATTATTTTTCTGTTATACGGTAGTTTTATGTTTATATAAAAGTTTACTACGTCTCAATACTGCATCTAGCTTATAGATAGGTTCTATCTTTTATATCAGGGACTGATTATTTTTTGCAGAGGGGATCTACTCGTATATCCAAAGTAAAACAAAGCTGCTGACACTGGTGTCAGACTTTTTGAGCTCAAAGCGTGAATGTGTTTGCATTACGGAATGCCTAAAACAAAAATATCTAACTACAGGTATAAAGAAAACATTTGAAGTACCTATTCGCAAGATATGTTTATTTTCTTTTTAAACTACCTAGACCTGAAAATAGACATTGGACTTAATGTGTTGCTAAAGTGTCCGCATCTGGTATCCTCTCTAATGTGTCCCTGGGGTCCGTACCCATGTCCCGGGCGAGCCATTAAGCACACCCGCGGCCGCTACATCTTGTTCCATCTCGAAAACATCTATACCTATCAGTCAGAATATCTAGATTTTAGAATTTCAGCATATTGAAGTAGTAAAAGAATTTATATATTTTTTCTATTGAAAATGAGACACAAAATATACACGTATAATACACGATATATATGGAAATAGGCTAGATATATAAGGTCTAACAAAATATACTGAAACTATTTTAAGGGTGAATTCAGTCCAAGATACTGAACAACTTTCCCTAAGGAACATGTATCGAAATATGAAAAGTAGTTTTTGGCCTCACATACTTACGATCATACAAGTTGACAGATCAGCTGATCCAATTTTGTATGGAAAGTCAAAAAATATTTTTCCCATTTTGACATCTGTTTCTTGGAGATAGTTGTTTACTATCACGGACTGAATTTGCCCCTAAAATAGTTTCAGTTTATTTTGTCAGATCTTATATATCTAGCCTATTTCTATAGATATTTATAAAGGAATATGTTATATTAGGCAAGATTGGTGAGATACACGAACATATTTGATATACATCTTACGTAGGATTATTTATCTAGCTATAATAGAACATGTTTTTAGGTTAAATAAAGAATATGAGGCAAGATTGCAAACACGATCATATTCTAGACCATCTTATCAAGACAATATCCGAATTTCTATTTTCAGATGTTTTTCTTAAACAAGACACTTAATAGTAGTAACTAATAACGCAATAAACAAAAAACAAAAACCATAAAGCTAGTCAGCCTTCCCTATATATATAATACAGTATCAGCACAGTCAGTAGTCAAATACGGTAATGAAATTCACCATGGATTGAGTCTCTGGATCGTGCTCGATGCAAACAAGGCAGATCTGAATATTCAAAGACCGCAGGATTGCTCACTCACTCATCATTGGGCTCAGAGATTTCCATTCTTGGGATTGGTAACGTTTTTGGTGGAGAACGCAGTGACTCTCGTAGTATTTTATCATATATATTATAATACTGCACTGTTTATTTTTCTTTCGTAATTTAATCAACTTTAGAGAGTGGTTGCCTAAAGATGGTTACCGTGACCGGGTAGGCCAAGAAAGCGCTGGCGTGACGATATCGACGCAATTTAAAAAGGATGTCAAGCCTAACACGTGAAAGAGATAAGTGGAAAAAGCTGGGACCTTTGCCCAATAATATGACCAAACAGATAAATAACAAAATAAATAAATAAATATCATGTTTGAATTAAAAAGGGTTTCCTTTCTTCTCAAATTACAGTATATTTTGTCCCTCCAGTGAGTTGCCACTCTAATGCCTCTTTCCGATGCCTATTATTTAAGTCGTTTTCCGTATCCATTCTTTAAAAGTAAGTAATCGTATAATTATATAAACCTATATTTATCTGACTAATATATTTCAAAAACAATAAAAAATGTTTGTGTCTTCATTTTTTAATGTGATACTAGATTCGCGTCAAGGTAAGCATATCTCAGTAGTTGGATCTTATTCTTCATTCCCATTTAACTAATAATCATAACTTGAAAAACTTTATTATAAAGAAAATCTCTCACTCTCTCTCTTACTCTTTCTCTCATGTAAGCTTATTTTTTATATAAATTGGTTGAAACATAAAGCACGTTGCAATTTATGAACACGTACAAATATCCATTTTCATAAAGCCGTGTTCTCGGCACTTACAATTTGCGGATACTCTACTTTAATTAGCTCTCAAATCTGCCGACAAAATATACCAGGCCGTAAAACAAGTCTATAAAACCATACTTTACGACTCTCATCATCCTCTAAGCGCAGTGTTATCTTTTATTCTACTATTTTGGCAACTTGGACGGTAATAAGTATTTGTATAAGTTTATGTGATATATGTGCAATAACTTTAAGTGTTTGTCAATATTTATATAAAAAAAGAAAGAAAGAAAAATCTTTATTTGGTACAAAATATACAAAAAATATGTCCATAACAGAACAGAAAACATTATACTGGATGCACCAAAATGTATATTTATTGCAAAAAGAAAATTTTAATCAAATTAAAACTTTAGGTATAAAAATTTAAATAAGAACTAAAACTAATAATATAACAAATAGTGTATCTTAATCCCAATAAAATATCATAAAACGTATAAGAACGTAACACATACATTTAGAAGCCAGCTTTTTCTCAAACAAAAAAGACATAAAAGGCCACATACCATATACGTAACAGAGATGAGGGTCATTCCAAACGTGATAGTAATAATTGGACGGTAAAAGCAGAAGTAAAATGTTAGTAAACATTTGCAATTAGTCGTCTAAACATCTCAGTGTGCTCAGCACACTCGCTCTCGCAAGGTATTTAGTCCGTGTTTTCACTAAACACGTCTCAATTTAATCCGGAGACGAACAAATAAACCGAGCGGTGCAAGTGCATTTGGATAAACTTGCAGTCAACATTTAGTGTAGGTATTAAGAACAATAGAATTCATGCTTGTGTCTCCCTCCAGCATATAGATTTTAGTATTTATTAAGTATATTCTACTTGATTAGGTACTAGATCTAGATTTTACCACTTGCTTCTCTTTGCATGAAAATCGCAAAAGCCGATAGAGAGAAGCATATATGTTAATAATCGAGGCGACCATCAAAATCATTATTTTAATTCATTTTCCTTCTTTCTCGCCCACCGTCACGCAAAAAGTATCCTTTGGGTCTTGCCGCCTTAGCCTCTTAGAGCCGCAAAATCCAAAATGCTCTATCTATTGTGTATGTGTTAGCGTCATACTTTACTTGTGTGCGTGCCTTGCCCTGTGTAAGCGTACTAAAGCAGTATGCTACTAGCAGTCCGTGGTTTCTTTTCTTGTCTCCTTATATAAGAACCTAACACTATCTGTTTAAGTACAGATAAAAACATGATAATATGTACGTCTTTATGTCAAGAAAACAGTGGTCGTAACTAAATATGTTACTATCCGCTTGATATATTGTACATGTTAAGCCATAATGGTTATTAATCTCACACCACTTGACTGCTCACCTCTCAGTTCATTAGCTGCAGAGCAATCGCGTTCATCAATATCTGCTAGCTGCACCACATTCCAAGCTGTGCCACGTAGCTCAATAAATCTAGCTTGTATTCGGTTTTACCGGCATTTATTGAAAAGAAAAGAAATACTTACTTCTCTTTCCGCGCATATTGTAAAAGCAGATCGAGGAAATGGTCGAAAATGGGCGATGTCACTAGCAACCCATTACTATTTTGATTCCTTTTTTTATCTTCTTCACGTCAACCTTTAGGTGATGCCGATAAAGGCAAATTTTGAACGACATGGCACATTCTAATTTTACTATTATTTTATTACTAATCTTCAAAATTGTACCAAAAACATATGTAACTATAATTTTTATATATCTTCATATTGAAATGTTTTAAAAACCTAAATTAAACAAGTAGTATCAGTGCCCACCTCCTAAACACGCACCGGCATAATTGACGACGTAAACCCGTGATTTAAACACAGTTGTCCTGAGCAAATAACTATTTTATTTACAGCCCAGTGAATTAGTTGGTTGTCTCGTAAACTCCAAGTGATGTAAATATTCAAAGAGCTATGACGTCACGGGAAGTTTCGCAGAGCACAAAAGGAAGAGATGTAGCAAAATGCTTTTTGTTATGGACAAACGAAACCAGGAGGACGCTTTCTATCTATGTAGGTAAATAACGATAACAAGCATGTGTTCTTTGTGATGATCCATATATCGCGAATCCACTTCTTCGGGGCACTGTTCCTCATGCCTTTTTTTTCAAGAAATTGACATCATAAACTTTTGCAGTACGAAAATCAACAACCATCTTTCTCTCGCGAATATACTTACCTTAATGACATCTTTAGAACTGTAGCTACTTCGCCCTTACCTTAGATCTTTCAGGTTTGCCGTCCGTATTTTTCTACTCTACTTTGTACAAACAACGAAATACGAAAGGTTTTATATTGTTGTAAATAAAATCAAAGACTATATAAATTATTAGTGTGAATTAAACAGATTACTCATGTAGAGAGTCGGCTACAGGCCGACATATTACAACCCTCATTCGAAGATCTTCACCAGCGAGCGAAAGTGACGCGTGCACACGATGTCGCTCGAGCCGCACTATATAATTTCGAGAAAGTGATGACCATATAGTTTTAGTGCACAACCACAAAATATCTCCTATATTCTTTGATCTGTATGAAGAATTCAATCTCCAGAGCTCGGTGACTCCGTAACAAGGGGGATTATCTGGGTCTTGGAGTCGGCAAATGGGACAGTTATTATACGGAAGCGAGTACTGTATTCCACTGTGATTGGAGTGTCACTTCTTTATACGAAGGAACTATTAATGATGAGGATTTTTATCGGTCTATTTTATAATGAACGCCTTTGTTTGAAGATAGAGATTGCAAAGTAGAGACAAAGTTTTATTTGAATGTAATGAGCTCTAAATATAAAAGTATTCTACCTATGTTATGTGCAATGGAAAAATATAAACGTATTTCAAGCGTATTTGTTGTAAGGCCTTTTTCAAGTTTCTCAAACCGTGCAAATTGGTAAGTACCTACTCTTTAAAAATACAATGCGAATTTAAATATTTTCACGAAATGTAATCAAAATTAATAATCTACTGAAAATTAATAATTAATATTAATCGTCATCAACTGCAAATAGTATTGATTTATCTTGCTTACAATTGTTCATGTGAGCTTGCTTTTATGCACAAAAAACAATGTAAAACAATATCTATCTAATTTTACGTTCCGTTGGTAGTCTCCGTTTTTGGTACTGTACGTCGAAAGGTATAAATACCTACCTTTAATTTATGACTTATGTTGTTGATATGATATATCTTTACAGAATTTCGGAGGCTGGATGTTTCGTGGCGGCTCGTAAATTCTAATATATGGACTTTCGTGATCTCGAGGCATTGCCGCCCTCCGAATGAGTATAATCTTGTGAGATGTGTATTGTTGATTCAATTTTGGTTATTTTGGCTTCAATGTTTGCTAACTTATTATAAATTTCAATTCTTATACCTACTGATACTCTGACAATCTTAGATTTGCCATGTAGTTGCATTTTTAGCATAATCTGGGGGCACGGCAGTGCCCCCACCAAGTCGAGCAAAAAAGCGTCACGGCCGTACCATCCTTTTCTCGAAGCAATTCAGACCATTTTCGACCCCCTGTAACTTCGTTGTGGATAAAACTAGAAGACTGAAATTTTCAGTAACCATGCAGGCATGTAAAGACACGGTATATTTCAAATTTCATTCAATTTGAACCAGTATTTTAAGAATTATAACGTGTCAAATTTCTTAATTTTGTCACTCACTGACTCACCGATCATCAAAATTCTAAGGCACTTCTAGCAGACCTAGAAGCTTCAAATTTGGAATATAAGTAGTGTTTCGTGTATGAATCAAGGAAAAACTAAAAAATCTAGAAAAGACCGCAAAGAAAATTAAGCCCATACAGCCAAGTCTTCATTTAAATTTTTCAATATTGGCTTTATTCGTAACGATGTTTTACGGCAGTTATTATTATTGCGTGCGAAGCTGCGGGTTTAAGCTAGTCCCATATAAATATAGGCGCATGGTAGTGCCCCTGCCAAATCGAGCAAAAAATGGGTATTCCCGTCATGAAAACACGTGTAAATTAAATTAAAGCCTCAGAGCCTCCCAGAAAAAACGCATAGAGACAGGGAGTGGGCTCTTAGAAAAACTGTAGCTGATGCTCAAGAAGTAGTACCGGAAAAGAGAAAACGGAAGGCTACCTACAAAAATAAGAAAAGTTCATAAGTCAGAGAGAGGGCTTTAAGAAAATTCGTTGCTGGTAGATATACATATATACAATAAGTAGAAGGTACCGAAAAGGAAAAAAGTAGAACTGTCTACAAAATACAAAAAGAAATGAGATCCCATCAAAAACAATACTTGTCAAAAAAAACCAAGTCTCGCAACTCAGTTTTTCTGCGGTAAAAAGTTTTGAGATCCATGTAATACCAAGTCGGTTATTAATTTATTCAGTCTCTACTTATGCGACTTTCTGTTTTAATACGTCCAATCTCTAAGACCACGATCGTGGTCCATAACAATTGAAAATCAATTGTGTCTGAAATCTCCGTACTCGAAGCATTAAGTTGTTACGTACTAATTAACAGCATCTTATAGTGACGCATATCAATATTAAAATTCTTTAATGTTTTATATAAATATATTGAGACTTGGCCATCGCCTGAAAACACGTGTAAATTCAATCGCCTGAAAACACATGTAAATTCAATTATTTAGTGCGATGGCCAAGTCTCGATATATTTATATAAAACATTAAAGAATTTTAATATTGATATGCGTCACTATAAGATGCTGTTAATTATTACGTAACAACTTAATGCTTCGAGTACGGAGATTTCAGACACAATTGATTTTCAATTGTTATGGACCACGATCGTGGTCTTAGAGATTGGACGTATTAAAACAGAAAGTCGCTTAAGTAGAGACTGAATAAATTAATAACCGACTTGGTATTACATGGATCTCAAAACTTTTTACCGCAGAAAAACTGAGTTGCGAGACTTGGTTTTTTTTGACAAGTATTCTTTTTGATGGGATTGTATTATACGACTACTAAAAATATCACCATCACTTGCGCAACTTTTTGCGGACCTAGGCTCTGTTTACTCCGTTAGGGACAAAAACGTAATATGTATCAGTATGTTTACTCATTTTCACTAGCCAGAAAACAATGTACAATCTACGTAAAACAAGCGAGTTAATTCGAACTATAAAACAATTAAACAGCTACGAGTATGTAGCAAGTTTGCTAATTAACTTTGATATATGGAGGCAGGCCGACGACAGGGTCGTATCTGTTCTCATAAGTATCTGGGTTAATTACAAATGAACAAAACGGAGCTCCATGTCGGCGGCCGGAACGGAAAAACGAGTTGATGCGTTACAGGAACTGCGGAGGACTGTAATGCTGATAACTGTTGAAATTTACTGCCTCTTTATAAACCTTAGTTGGTGACTGAAAACATACAGGAAATACATAAATTGTAGAGAATAAAACTGCTTAGTTTATTCGTTGTTATTAGGTTTGATCAAATAACAATTCATAAATTGTACCTGTAGCTCTAATTTATGTGTATGCACATGATATGTATTGCATGTAAAACTTTAATATAACAAAATCATTTACAATAATATATACTTACTATCGAGATACTTTTCTTGTCGGTGGTGTTATAACAAGGATGTAGATTTTTTTTTAATTATTACATAAATTATAAAAAAGCATGTAATGGTATACATATTTTTCTATTCTCTCATTAACAGATAATGACGAAGATACAGCGCATTTATCCATCTTTTTAATGTCTTGATAAAGGACCCAATATAACAATCTACATTGCAAGAAACTAATCCAACGTCTTAATCTTAAATCCTACCATGCCGTGAGAGCCGTATGCAGCACGTGTAGTTTCATGCAAGCTAAATCAGACTAACAGCGGTATCTGCTAATCCCGCGCTCAGCTAACACTTCGGCGTGTCAGCCGGCGTGTCTCGGCAGCGTGACGAAACGTGACAGCTATGACACTGTGACGGCTGTGAGCGATTGCTTTTCATGCCTTCAACGTGTTGCCGTTTTCTGGCAGATATTTTTTCATGTACACTTAAAACATTAAAAATAAAACCTATAAAAGTAAACATAGTTCTTTGGTACTACCTATTTCTAAAGAAAATAAAAGGTATATGAAATATTTTAGCCATATACTTTTTATAAATGTTATTGATATGGTAAGTCACTTTGTTCGAAAGTGATTGCATCCAAATATTGTCAATAGCGAGAAAATAAAAAATAATTGGTTTTGGTTAAAAATGTATAACTAGTCATTGAAAGTTCCATATTAATACTTATAATTTAAGAAATAATGATTTATCATTACTTAATTATATATAGGTAAGTAACTTTTAGTGACTACTGGCAATAATTGAAACACAAGCTGGTTATAAATCATTATTTTAGCTTATTTATCATCAATACCAGCTAGGTACACAATTTCTCATAGTTTGGCGCCACAAAAGATGTGAAAGAAAGAAAGAAAGAAAAATTGTTTATTTGGTACACAAATGAAAACTACAATTAGGTACAATTACAAATTTACGAACAGTACCAAATTGGTCTCCGCTCAGCATTTTGTCATGGGGTTACCAAGACGCTGATCTTCCGCGGATGCCATACTTAGACTAAAAATACAAAATTATAAAGTAGTTAATAAAATAGTTATACAGCAGCTGACATTGTGAGTACACTATAAATACACTATACACACACCTTAAGTATATATAAATACAAATTTAAATATAAATATAGAAACATAAAAAATTAAAATAAAATTTATAGAACAAAATAAAATACATAAATACGCTGCGATTTTACAATTTTTGAGCACTTAATAAATGTTTTTTTAAGTTAACTTTAAATGTTTTAACAGTAGTCGAACGCCTTATAGGTGGTGGAATGTTATTCCAACAACGCGTCGCAGCGTATTTAAAGCTACCTCGAAAGGCAGCAGTTTTATGTCTGGGGCATATGAGGCGGTCGGGAACTCTTGCCCGTCGGGTGAACTCTAATCTACGATACAGATACGAAGGACTACCATTTTTGATGACGCCAGAAAGAAGAACTGCGAAGTGGAGTGCACGCCGGGAATCCATGTTTAACAGATCATTTCTGTTTAGATAAGGTGTTATGTGTGCTATACTCGGAATGGTAAAACAATATCTGGCGCAGGAATTTTGTACGCGTTGTATGAGTTTCTTTGTACGAGCCAGTAAGCACTGTCCGAATACAACATCTGCATAGTTGAGTTTAGATAAGATGAGAGATTCGCAAAGATAAATTCGCGATTCTACACTTAGGTGCTCACGAATTTGATACAATACTTTCAACCGGTAATAGCAGGTCCTCACTGTCTCAAGTACATGTTTTTCAAATTGTAAAGTATTATCAAACACAACACCCAAATTCCTAGCCTCAACCACTTCATTGATTTGTATATCATTCAATTTAATTTCAGGTGAGTGATTCTTTATACTAGAGACCTGCGCTTTTGTGCCTAAGACAAGATATTTAGTTTTTAAGGGATTTAAAACTAAACCATTGGCATCTGACCATTCAGCAATTCGTTTGAGGTCCTCGTTTATTTTTTTTACAACGGTATTTGTCTCAGATGGCTTAAATGTTTGATAAATTTGAAGGTCATCCGCGTATAGATGATACTGGCTGCTACTCAAACATTTAGGTAAATCGGCGGTGTATAAAATAAACAGTATCGGTCCTAATATTGACCCCTGTGGCACACCTTTATTAATAGGTTGGTCTTTAGATACCAATTTAGTACCGTCACTGCAATTGACTTCCACTCTTTGAGTACGGCCCGTGAAGTAACTAGAGAACCACCTCAATGCAGAACCATCAAAGCCATAATAAACAAGTTTGGCCATAAGCAAAGTGGAATTCATTGTGTCAAAAGCACGAGAATAATCGAGTAATACCAGTATTGCCCCTTCACCTATATCTCTTCCCTGCAAAATATCATCCACCACATCCAAAAGCGCTGTAGCTGTGCTTCTACCAGCACGAAAGCCAGATTGTTTAGAAGGTAAGATATTATTAGTGTTCAAATATTCCACCAGTTGCTTACACACGATCTTTTCGGAAATTTTGGACATAAAGGGAAGAATGCTAACGGCTCGCAGATCTTTATATTCCTTTGGATTCGTTTCTTTAGGGAGTGGTCGAACTATGGCATGTTTCCATAAGTCTGAAAAAACACCGCTCGCCATAGACATGTTAATAATAGCCGTAATAATAGGTAACGTGCGCGGGAGTGTTAGTATAATCATATCCAGTGATATACCATCTACGCCTTGTGCATTAGTTTTAATTTGCTTAATAGTTTCAAAAACTGTGGCTTCATCAACTGGTTTTAGACTAAAGACCGACGGACCGAATCTATTAAACCAAAAGTACGATAACTGGGACATGTTTACAGTATTATAATTTCTAGGGATATTTAGAAAATGACTATTTATGTGGTCAGGATTACGAATGTGGTAGGGTAGATGTTACGCTTCAAATTTTTCCACAGAGCGCGAGAATCCTTTAAGTTTTGATCTATTTTGTGACGGAAATAAGCTGTTTTCTCGTTGTGTATAGCTTCACTGACAATTTTTTTTTAACTCCTTATATGCTGATATATCCTTATTTAACTTTGATTTGCGGCTCTTAGCGTGCGCCTCATTTCTCAGCTGCATCATTTCTTTTATAGTTTGAGTTATCCATGGATAGCTTTGTTCTTTAATGTAGGAAATTTTAACAGGAGCATGTAGGTCAAACAAAACGTTGATTTGACTATTAAAGGCTTCAACCGTTTCATTTATATCATCACAAATTAGGTCCTCCCATCGTATAGAGTTGACATCAGCATTAAAATTATCAATATTTATATCCTTTAGAGGTCTATACTTTATCCAACGAGGCTTAGGTTTAGGCTTTTTAACATTTAATTCAAACGAAATATAGGCGTGATGACTTAATTCTGGCACGTAGTCAACAACAAGGTTTATGACTTTGGTGCTGCTACAAACTACATCTATCAATTTGGCTGAGTGATCAGTAAAGTGTGTAGCTTCATCCACATATTGTTTGAGACTCATAACATCAATAAAATTAAGGAGTTTTTTTGAATCACTATCATTATAATCCAGTAGGTCTATATTAAAATCACCAACTAAAACAACATGATCAAAGTTGGAAAAAGAGCTTACAGATTCTGTCATCGCGTCTATAAATGTGTCGACGTTCATCCATTGCGGACGGTAAGCGGTGCCAATAACGAGCCTATACCCTCCATGTTTCATACTGAGCCACATCTGTTCAACATGCTGTGCCGGTGGATGTTCTAGAACACGCGCACTTATCCCGCGCCGTAGGTAAAAACCGACTCCACCACCACGAGAGCGCGGCGCATGCACGGAGCGCGGAGCGTGGCGAAGCCTGAAGCCGGGCACCGTGGGTGCGCGCGCATCCTCGTTTTCATAAAGCCATGTCTCGTTGATAGCCATCACATCTACTGCGTGTCGTTCCATAGCGACTCTAAACTCGTCATGGCGACGGCGATTACCGAGCGAGCCAGGATTTAACAGGCCTATGGTGAGATTTTTACGTTTAAAAAATCTTATAGCAAAACTGAATGATATCTCTACATAAAAGCAATTAATTAAATAAAATTTCAAAACAGTAGTGTTACGCCAATTTAGTCCAAGAATAACAGAAAAAGTTGTTACTATTCCAATAATGTAAAATTCAATATGGCATAGTTTGAGTTGAACAACATATATTTTTAAATACATAGAAAAAAAAAATTACTATTAAAAAATAAATAATATAAATATAACATCGAAGTGATTGGTGTATGCGTATGATAAATTTATGTTTCATAAATAAATACATTATAAATGTCAAAACGTGAATATTAAAATAATGTAGCTGTTGCAAACAATCATGAAAAATTCTCCACCCTAATACTAGGCAGCATATATTATTGAACTGACAAGATGGACACAATTGCAAAATAACGTTACATAATAATTGGTTCAATCTTACTTTAACATAGTTGAAATTAAAACAGTCACGCATATAACATTTAGACTCAAAAAAACGTAACATAATAAATATTTTATAACTAGCTAACAGAAAAAAAATCTCAACAGCAAAAACTTTAAAAGTAGTGTTACTAAATTAATATTAAAATAATGAAATGCAATACAATAATATTTAAAGGAACTTTTGGAGTGATCAATATTATTGCACATTTCTGGGCACTGAGCTAACGCCGCGATTGCCAAAAACCTGAGCAATGTCCACATCGAAGCGAAGCCGGACACTCGCTTTTCCTTGCTCTTTCCTTGCATACACTTTCCCTTCTCTGGTCCAAACGAACTTCCAATCATTTTGCTTAGCAGCTTCGCGTGTTTTTTGAAACAGTTGCCTATTCGCTTTTGTAAGCCTCTCATTTATATAGAAAGAGCGAGGAGGTCCCTGTTCTTGAAGGGCTATGCCCCCCAGTAGTCACACCACGTCGCACGCGCGCCGCACGCAGCAGCGCATCACGAGTCGCGCGGCGCGCGAGCCTCGCGACAATAGGGCGCGGGCGCGGGGGCGCGCCCCCCTCCACAGGTACAGGCACCGGCCCCGCGCGATGGGCGCTGACCACATCGCGCTCATCCAGGTCCACGCCTAACTTTTTTGCAACTGTTTTTATTACGTGAGTCGCATTTTCGCTTTTTGCTTCGGGAAAGCTCGCTATCTCTACGTCATTTCCAGCGCTTCTTGTTCTCTGTCCTGGATTTCTGTTTTTAATATAAATACTGTTTCTTCCAACTCTCGTATTCTACTATCCTCTATGTCACTCTTTCTGCCTTCAATTAAACCAATTCTCTCCTCTAGTCTATCCATTCGCGCGTTAACGGCGTCAGTAAAACTGGACATCCTGTCGCACATTATGCTCAATTCTCGTCGCATCGCTCGTAGTTCCTCCGTAAGAACAATATATTCCGGTGGCGCTAGCGGACTGATAACATGAGACGTCGAGTTAGAAGTCCCCATTACATCTTTTGAGTCATTTTATTATATTGAGTCTCCACTGACCTGTGTCTTTGTGAGTTTGTTTCTTAATGTCACATTTTCATTTTCATCGACAGGACTCGTAGAATTAGTCACGCTATCATTGACGATGCCTGCTGATGGGTTTGCTCGGACTGGTGTATTAAGATTTCCCTGTTTTGGCACCTTGCTGAGGCACTCGGGGCATTTCCAACTCTGCTTGCGTTCAGAATTTGCGCCATAAAATGAGTTATAACGCTGGCTGGACATATTCAAGCATAATATATCGTATGTCGATTTGCACATGGCACAGCTCAAGCATTCCTTTTTAGCTAGTGGTTTTTTGCAAGCTGCACAATTTTCCGGAGTCACGGGCTTCGATTTTGTTAAAGGCATTTTGTTGTTTGAATACTTTCATAAGTTTCGCATAAAGTGGTGCCCTCTATCAGCGAGTGGCAAGAGAGTTTAAGCTTTTAGTTGTTATTTCTTAGCAAAAACTAAAGATGGCGGTAAATCTCACCCATGTATCAACGCCCTCTGTTGCTGAGTAGCGGAAGCTTACAGATACAATTTAAAAATAAACACTGTTGCACCACTTCGAAATTAATTTTCAAATATCCTGTAGCTGGAACCCTTGTCACTGATATTTTCTGTATATAAATTTACTTCTGAGGTGTTGAATCACTTACAGTTTTTTCCAAAAAACAGATTATTCGGTTTTCATTAGATTTCCGTTTAGTGCACGTATATATTTTGATGCAAACACTATCACTTGGTTATTGTTCAACCTGACACAGATTTCCTCTATCAATTGTGTGATTTGACGACTTCAACCAATTTTAAAAATTAATTAATACGGAGCACAATGTTTATGTTGCGCCACCTAGCGGCAGATCCATGTGCCTGACAGACACATGAGTTTCATTCCAGCTGAATCAGACAAACATCAGTATCTACTAATTCCACGCTTGGCTGACACGTCGGCGTGTCCCGCAGTAGCTGGCGTGACGAGACGTGACAGCTTGACGTTACGGCCGTGACGTCTGGGAACGATTGTGTGTCATGCAGTTTCAGTGTGCTGTCGGGTTTTATCGTAATCTGATCTGATACGATAATGTTTTATAATCAAATAAGTCTCATCTATATGTTTATGATTTAAAATTTGATCTAAACGAGAAACCTAAAATAAGTTTTATATTTGTTTTAAGTCTAATTTTTGAATAATGATGAAAGCTGTGACCAACGGCTTAACGTGTCTTTCGAAGCACGGAGGAACTCGAAACTTTTTGATGCCACTTGTAATCCAAGTGATTGGTTTAAGATACAAAAATAAAGTAAGACATCGTGTCTTGGTGTCCGACACAAAGCCAGCCAGTAGTCGACGACCTAAAAGACTACATCCCAAATCAATGAGCGTTCTGGACGATTTATGTGGACAGGGTGGCGGGAAAGTAACGAGAATGAGATTTACAAGTCTTGCCAACTATTCCAATACACCAAGATTAGTTTTACACGAAATATAGCTACATTTACATTATTTATGTAGGTAGGTATATCTTGAAAAAGAGATAATGTTTATAATGGTTTTTACGACTAAAATGATGCTAACTAGTCTGTAATAACGTAATGAGATGAGATATAGCTGTACCTTTGAGATCTATCCTTCCTACTAATATAAATGAGCAAGTGAGTTTGTATATTTGTTTGTTTGTTACCTCTTCACGACTACCGATTTGGATAAAATTTGGTATGGATATAGTTTGAGACTTGGGGAAGGACATAGGGTACTCTTTATTCCGAAATTCCCACGGGGAGCGAAGCCCGCGGGTACAGCTAGTATATTAAATATCCTATAAAAGTACACTGTTAATTAGTTTACAAACAAACAAACAAAAAAATATACAAACTCACTTTCGCATTTATAATATTAGTAGGATAGATAATAGTACATTATGGTACTAGTGTGTAACATTGGTGATTATCGCCGTAGCGCCATTGAGACCAGAGCCGTAGGCGAGGGTCTTAAGAGAGCCAAGGACGGTAATCATCAATACACACGTGTATCATACGACGTTTTTCAACACACTTGTAAATAAAATAACAATAAAAACTCATTTTATTTAGTAGATAAAACGTTTATTTTGAAAAACAATTAGTAAATGTGCAGTTAGTAAAATTATAATTAACTGTTTTTGACGGCATAGCGGTCTCATCAGTTAGATTATTTATTGAAATACTTTTATGTTCTATTGTAATTTGAGATGGCTCATTATTCGTGTAGGTAGGTGAAATCCAATCATTGGACGTAATTGGTGTTTCGTCAGTAGGAATCTTTTATTAATTTTTCAATATAGCCAGACGATAAAACCTTTGATTTCTTGCTTCTAAATTCTCTTTAGATAAGCTGACAAATTAGAGTATGTTTTTAAGTCCACTCCATTTTTTGTTCGGACTGTACTTTTTAACATTGAGTATAAACACCACAAAGAGCTAGGTTTGTACTTAGAAGATAATTCTTTAAAGTACGCCATGAACACATCTTCTGAAAATGAATGCGTATTCTTGCTGTTTTGCCATTTTATGAAATTTTGGTATGCTAACAGATATTTTTCCTTGGAGTTTTCAGATAGTAAACTTTCTATAACGTTAAGGGCTTCACATCTTATATCGGGCGGTACAACATAAATCATTTTCTTCGTAACTAGTACTTGTAGACATTTAAATTAATAAATAATAATTTCAACAGTGAAAACGAGTTGTGAAAAATGTTTCGCTATGGCGGGAATAATTAATTAATTAGTTTTCGTATGCGCGCGCATTGCGATCGGTTACAGACTAAAGGGATGAGGTTTTTTTTTATTTTCCGCGCATAGGATTTGCGCCTATTCTACCACGTACAAAATGGAGAAAGATTTATTTATTAAACACGTACGAGTTAAAATTATCTATTTAAATAAGAAGTTGCATGAAATGAGCAAGCAAAAGGAACATTAATTTGTTTGTTCTATTGAACACGATCTTTTTTTTTAATTAAAACTTTTTTGATAAGAACAAAGCAACTCAACCCATAAAATTAAAAAACAATCTATTACTCATCATCATCATCATCATCATCATCATTTCAGCCGCATAGCGTCCACTGCTGGACATAGGCCTCTCCCAAAGATTTCCAAAATGACCGATCTAGAGCTGCTTGCATCCAGCGCCTTCCAGCGACCTTGGTTAGGTCGTCAGACCACCTTGTGGGTGGGTGTCCTACGCTTCGCTTGCCTATACGTGGTCGCCATTCGAGAACCCTTTCGCCCCATCGGCCATCGGTTCGTCGCGCTATGTGTCCCGCCCACTGCCATTTCAACGAGCTAATCCGCTGGGCTATGTCAGTGACTTTAGTTCTCCTACGAATCTCCTCATTTCTGATTCGATCACGTAAAGAAACACCGAGCATAGCTCTCTCCATAGCGCGTTGCACGACCTTGAGCCTTCTTATGAGACCCATAGTAAGGGACCATGTTTCAGAGCCATAAGTCATCACTGGTAACACATATTGGTTGTAAACTTTAGTCTTAAGACACTGAGGTATATTTGACGAGAAGACACTTCGTAGCTTCCCGAACGCTGCCCAGCCGAGTCGGATTCGTCTAGAGACCTCTTCCTCGAAGCTGGAACATCCTGCCTGGATCAATTGACCCAGGTAGATATACTGGTCTACAACTTCGAGGGTGGAGCTCCCAACACAAACAGGTAGGGGCGCAACATGGACATTCGACATTACTTTCGTTTTGTCCATGTTCATTTTAAGGCCCACTTGTTGGGAAACTCGATTTAGATCTCCGAGCATAGTACTTAGGTCTTCCATCGATTCTGCTATGACAACGATATCGTCGGCAAATCGAAGGTGAGTGATATACTCGCCATTGATGTTGATTCCAAATCCTTCCCATTCCAGAAGCTTGAAGGCATCTTCCAGTGCAACGGTGAACAGTTTCGGAGATATAACGTCTCCCTGTCTTACACCTCTATGCAGTGGAATTGCCCTCGTGCACTGCTCCTGTACTCGGACTGACATAGTGGCATTACTGTATAAGCACTTCAACACTTCGATATACCGATAGTCAATACGGCATCGCTGGAGAGACTGAAGTACGGCCCATGTTTCGATCGAATCGAAGGCTTTTTCATAGTCCACGAACCCCAAGCATAACGGCCGGTTATACTCCCTCGTCTTCTCTATAACCTGCCGCAGCGTTTGAATATGGTCCATGGTACTAAAACCTTTACGGAAACCGGCTTGTTCGGGAGGCTGGAAGGCATCGAACCTGTTTGCGAGACGATTCGTAATGACCCTCGAGAACAACTTATATACATGACTCAGAAGCGTGATAGGCCTGTAGTTCTTCAATAGGGTGCTATCTCCCTTTTTGAAGAACAGGACCACCACGCCCCTGCTCCACGCTTCCGGCGTTACGCCCTCGAGCAGAACGGAATTAAAGAGCCTCTGAAGGACTTTCAGTACCGGCGTTCCGCCCGCTTTCAGAAGCTCTGCTGTGATTCCATCCTCGCCCGGCGCCTTGTTGTTTTTAAGCTGTTTGAGGGCCATCCTAATCTCGTACAGGCTGATGTCCGGGATATCTTCGGTATAGTGTCGGGTTAACTTGGTTCTTGGGTCTTCAGCCATTTGTCCGCTGGGTTGTGAAACTGAGGTATACAGCTGTCCATAAAACCTCTCGATCTCCGCCAGAACCCCTTCCTTTTTCGACACCACGCCGCCGTCCTCCGTCTTCAGCTTCATCAATCGGCTTTGCCCAACCGACATAGCTCTTGCGAACACTTTGGAGCCTTTATTCTGCTCTATCGTCTCCTTAATACGCTCAGTATTAAAGGAGCGGATGTCGTGTCGCAAGGACTTTTGTATACGTCTGTTGAGCTGCCGATATGATTCAGCATCTTCGGAGGTCTGCAGCGGCCTTGATCGTCGCTCTGCCATTAAGGTAAGGGTCGCAGCTATATAATCTATTACTCACTAGTGAGTTATAGCAATGAAAAAGTCACAGTTTGATTATGGGTGTCATTATGTGCCTAATTGCGGTGACCATAGAGCCACTTTATGAGCAAGTGTGTTGAAAAGAAACATCCAAGGCTATTCGAAAAAGGCTGTTATATGGCTGCCGTGAAAATATTTGATTTGTACGTATTTACATTTTTTTGCGATTTTGGAGCTGTTCATGTAGAAAAAGCAAGATATTATCGTACGAAATAACGTTGTACATTTATGCATTGTAACTTTAACCACAGTTTATTCAAATAACTTTGGCTTGTAGCCTAAAGTTTTGAAACGAGATAGAGATCTCATCCAAATTTGTTCCGACAATGAGCTAGCCGTACATTACCAAATGTCGCACCGCTAGATGAAATGGAAATCCGAGCGAGCTATATCACCATTTTGCATAAATTTAGCACCACAATATACGGCAGTGATATCATAAATAAGGACTCGTACAATGCGCGAAATGAATGCAAGGGAAGGGGCACAGACTTGATTTAGAGGTGCCCAGAATGTGCCCAGAATTTGCCCAGATAATGATATTCGGGCAGATTAGCATAGCTTACCGCGAATCCTATCGGAGCTCGGTCATTATTTAAATCACTCACGGCAAATGGGAGTTTAAGAATAAATTGAATTGGGAAGCAAACAACGTAGCTGGAGATTTGGTTTTGTGCTTATGGGAAGCCAATGATCAGTGCAAGCTTTTGAAAAGATTGATTAAAACTTAATGAATTATGAATTTCAAAGATAAGTAAATGAAACTAAAACGTATATAATGAAATAAAAATGGTGAAAAATTATTATGCAAGCTAGATTTGAGAACTCAATTTCTATTTCTTTTTAACGTAAGGCAGACCTCATTAGCACGAATTAACGGGTAACTCACGTAGGGAGTCAGCTACTGGCCGACATGTTTCGACCTTATCCGTCTTCATCAGTTTTTTTCACGCTCGGGCACCATCACCAGCCGCCGACGATCCGACGATGAAGAAGATGAAATTGAAGGCCCAGCACATTCACGGGAGGCGTCGACACGGGAAACCAGCAACCCCCAACCCCAGTAAGCTAAACATTTTTAGCTCATACTGTAGATTATTAAATAGTGTGGTTGGTATAAGTATTTTTTCTTTTCTCTGATTAGCAAATAATGACGAAAATACAGCGGATTCAGATTTCGCGTGACGTCACGATCAAAGGATCGAAAGGCGACGACTCTTCACACCACTCTTTTTGTATCTTTGTGAATTTTGACTACTTTAAACGAAAAAATATGAATCCTTTACTTTCGGATAATCTAGCTAGTCCACACCCCTATTCTATTAAAAATGTGAATTACTACAAAATCAATTAAATAGAAGAAGACGTAGATGATAGTTTGAAAACTATAAATTAGAAAACTATTATACCTACTGGCCAACAACCCATAACGCATTCAAGTTAGAGAATTTCAATCAAGTCGCATGCCGGACTTCCACTTTACTTCAAACGACTTACAGTACTCCAAGTATAAATAGAACTGGCTGTATTCATGCCGGAAAATCCCGGAAAACCTCCACGGAGAGACACTCCCACGGAAAATGGATGTCGCCCACGCGTCGGAGTGTATTTTCGTTTTTTAACAAACATTTTTCTGTTCGACAGGAACAAATCTGCTTTTAAAAAGCTATGATTTTTTAAATTTATCTTTCATTTTTACAATTCAGGCATGTTTTCGTTAAAAAAAAAGTCAGTCGTTTTTTTCCATAGATTTTTCGTGAGTTCAAATCCCACTGAGAGGCATACTTTGTGAAAAGTTGTTTCCAGTTTGGTTGCAGGCTTGAGTCACCTAACTATCCAAATGCCATCTATCGTTTGGTCAAACTTATCCAAGGATTGGTTCTGGTCTAACCTTTGGGTTATGGAGATCGTCACGGCCAGCAACCTCGTCATATCACTTGGGTTAGGTAGCGAACCCCGGGCTCTGAAGCGTTACTACTGAGGATGCAACAGGGAAAACGCTTGGCTGATGATGAGAGCCTTTGAGTTCTTTTTTATTTACGAAAGAAAATAACATCAAAATGTTGTGTGTTTATAATTGACATACAAATCATCCTGTGTGTCTTTTCGGGATGCCGTAATTCAAAGTCGAGTTCAAGTTGAGTATTTTCATGTACCTACACATGAAAATACTCCCTATACTCAAACTATCTTGCTACGACATAGCTCAAAGCTACCGGTGCTACGAAGCTACGAGTTAGCTACTTACAATCTACGTAGCAAAAGCTACGACAACCGCTATTACATGCAGTTACTATGCCAACTGCCATTGGCGGATTTACGCATTTGCCGCCAGCAGGTTATTTTATTTATATATATTCGCCCCTATGCTGCGTTCACTGAAATATCATATGTTAAAAACACCCTTCTACCTTCTCGATTGCCGCGATCCACGAAAGAACGGAGAGAAGGATGCAATTGGCCTCAAATAGGTTGCCCCTAAAATGTCCTGCCCTAGCACTCAGCCTATTCATAATCATGCAACGAACATACACCACCAAATACAAATAAATTTCTATATAAAATAATAATACATAACAAATTTATATGTGAAAACCCTTTACAGCTAGTTTTAGGTCCAAGAGCGCAGTCACATTTATAATTTACTGAAAAATAATTGACCGAGTGAGCGAAGTGTTTCAATTTCGAGATTGTCCTAAAATGCTTTTGTCCGGCTGTCTGCCTACAGATAGCATTTCTTAACCGATTCTTGTGAAATTATTTGAGAATATTCGACAATTATATAGAATTTTATAGTGGATTTTCGAAATTTTTCAAAATTGTGTGAATATGGGGGTTGAATACGTAAAAAAAAACATAATTAAGCCATTTCAAAAAAAATCAAAGATATTAGAAAGTTTTTGGTTACCCTTATTAAGACACAACTTTTTTGTCTGAACAACTATTTGATCCAATAAACTTATACGGCTGGGGGGGATTCGCGAGTATAAAATAGTGGATAGTATAAAAAGTATAAAATAGTGGCTCTGCGAGCTATAGACAGCTCACATTTTATACTTTTGTTAACAAAGTTCAAAACAAATACGGCGGGAGTTCAGACAAGGTCCCAGTCGGGTAGGATTTATAAGAGACGTGTATTGTTAGCGGCACCGAAGATATTACCCGTCATAGTTTATCAATAAAGTGACCAGTTTCCAACTAACTCCATTGTGCGCTCTCGAATTTGGCCGGTTCTGATATATATTTTACACGTGAAACAATAGGTTTATCTTTTTATTTACTCGTACATAAAGCTTGAAACATGAATACTCAATTTCCGGAAATGTAAGTATATAGTAGCATAAAAATGTCGTTGCTACAAATTAAAACCGTCCCGTGCAATAGAATTTTAATTCGTTTGTAATATTATTATTTTTATACATATATATTATGACACTATCGCACTCAGACCTATCGCATAGGTAATGTATAAACCATATTTCATATTTTTTCATTTGTATGTATAAACTAACTTTTTTCGATCGGTTTAACTACACAAACTTCTGTGGTGGTCCGGTAAAATATAAATCTTAGAATGTACTAGCTAATTCTCTTCCCGTCCCGCGCGTCATAAAAGCCGATCGACAGATTGGACGAGATTTTTTGGTGATGCGGCTAGCAACCCATTACTATTTTTATTCCTTTTATAATCAGAATGCCCACCATCACGCTAAACGTGGCTTTTAGGTCTTACGGTCCTGGACTCTGTCTACCCCGTCAATGATTAAGACGTTATAATGCTAAACGCTAAAAATTAGTTTATTAATTAGTTTTTAGATACGGTTCTCGGTATTATAAAATGGTTTTTACCCGTAACTTTGCCCGATACTTTTTGTGTATAAGTGTATGGCTAATATTGCTGCTAAAAACATACACACAGGCAAACAAACACAGTTTCACCTTTACAATAATTATAATATCCATAATCTTATCATTCTGTAATATGATAAGAACTGAATCCTCTATTTAGTTCATTAAGTACTCCCCAGAAGATCGAGCTCGCAAAATTTGCGGTTAGTGGCGAGTCAAAAGGCCGTTCGTTAGTTAAGTCAAAGCCAAGAAGCAAGCGATTTCCTGGCGAAGCCTGCATTCAGGGATGCTCGTATTAACCCGGTTTAACCGGGCTTTTGAGGGCACGGTATTGTAATCTCGAAGTTCATAGTTAGCTGAGATTAAATCTCTATTGAATTGTCTAATGGATTTAAATTTTTGACAACAAACGTGCGCCTGTTGTTCCTACAGTTTAAAAGTTATCAAAGATACCGAAGTACTTGTTTATTTTTCTTAACCCAGTTACTACTTACTATATATAAAAAACTACAACTAATCAAACTAAACAAACATTGCTCTTATGAAATAAAATTTTGCTAAAGTTTTTTTCTGTTATGATAACTATCTGTTTATTAAGATAATGAAACAGACCCAAAATAAAATATTTTAAAGAGGTTTTCATATTTAAAATATATGTAGCAAGTCAAGTAAAACTATCAACACTTAGGCACGAGTCGGTTCAGACCACCTCGTATTTAGACTAGTTTTTGTTAAGACAATCTCATGATTTTGACGAAATATTGATTTACCATTTCTCCGTGTAGAAACAAGGTCTATATTACTTGGAAAGCAAGTTATATAATAAATACACTTATATGATTTATAAAGAGGATTTCATTCACAAGCACTCATTAACTTCAAACTTCGCGGCCCGAACTTTTTGATTCATTAAACAGTTTTAACTTTGTTGGGACTTTTATTAACGGATTTATTCGCTGTGAAGAATGGGATACCGAAGTTATTTACTTTAGTAGCTTATTTACTGTTTGTTTTCCACACTTTGCTTATTATATCAAAAAGCTAAAGGCCAAAAAAAAACACAAAGGGCCAATGTAAAATGTTCGCGGAGGTTAGTATTCTTGTCATTTTTTTGTATTATGTTTCTTCTGTTAGACATTACTGAACCAACCGCTTTGGTGGTTTTAAACATAGTTCTTATCTTAAACACTGCCAGTGTAGTGACAGCAAAGTAGTAATTGACTATCACACCTTTCCTCTCCCACGGGTGTCGTAAGAGGCGACTAAGAGAGGTCGGTATAAGTAACAGTAACAGATACCATCTTTATACCACTGCTTTCTTTAATTTCAAGTTCCATTTATTTCTAACCAATCCATAATGTACAATTTGGTTTATTCTAACCACACAATATTCGTTGAATGCTATTAGTACAAATGTCCGCCATCAACACAGCCGGTAAGCCATTACAATTGACTGTTTAATCTGTGGACGACCAGTAGACTTACAGCCGGGATTTCCACATGTCATGATAATTTACTGATTTAAATTGGACCTTCATAAACTAGTATCAGTAGTTAGACGTGTGATTTTCGGCAGAGTAGAAAAGGACCGCTCCAAGTCTTCCCGTAGATGTCGTAGAAAGAGACTTAGAATGACCTCTCCAACCCGTCTGGCCAGCGAGGAGAGTGTAGGCCAAGTCCTCTGGCTGCTCTGGCCAAGTATGGCTCTGGTAGTACAGAGAGGTACGTACTCAGTAGAGATAAAAAGTCCTGATGATTATAATGATGATAAAACTAGTGACAAAATTATAATTTCCCGATATAAATCACTTTGTGTGCTTCCGCTGCCAGATAGTTTATGCAAACTATTTCCGTCTGTGCTCATCCGGTACTATACCTGTCATAAATAGTTGATGTATGCTTACGCCAATACTGCAGCATCAATAATGGAGCAATACCGGCAGTTTAGTTCGCAACACGTGTTTCACCTAAACGAGATTAGACGAATGATCATTAATTCGTCGCCAGGCCAGCGAATGATCAGCATTTGGGTTTACGCCTGAGGATACCTGAATGAATTAGTATGATAACGAATACAGATCTAAAATCTTGGTCGTATAGTAATGATCTTAGGCAAGGCTTATCAAATTCATATTTATTTTCTGAAGACAGATTGAGTAGTTAATTAACTACTTTTGCTGAGTGCTTGCTTTACAAATAATTACTTTGTATTGAACCTTTTTAATGTATTCGGTATGTATTCTATTGGATAGCATTAATATTGATTCACAGTATTTAATTAAATACGGTTCCTGAAGGATCAAAGTCCCGGCGACGTACGGCCACGATAAAGAGATTAACCGACGGCCGATCCGCCGGTTGCGGATTTCGCGCCATTTTACTAAACTTTTCACGGTTTTCCCGTCTAGCCCAGCGGTTAGGCTCGGCCTGGTGACTGTAAAAAAATGTTACAGTTACATTTTTTGTTTGAGGCCCTTTTTTATGAGTAATATACTCATATATTATCTTCTTAGAGGTCGAAAAGTTAATTATTTACAGAACATGTGAGTAGTCTCTTACACCAATGCTGTTTTAACCCCCGACATAACGATGAAGAAGTTTTGTTTGTAATTTTCTGAAAAAATCCTAGCTGATATTATTAATGCGAAAGAGAGTTTGTTTGTTTGTTACCTCTTAACGCTTTAACTACTGAACCGATTGGGATGAAATTCGGTATGGATATAGTTTGAGACTCGGGGAAGGACATACTCTTTAACCCGAAATCCCCACTATACAATTTCACTGGCTCGATGACACTATCTGGCCGTACACCCGGAAATCTCCAGGCAAAGGGGAGAAAACCACTTTAAACTTCCTATTTTTTTCGAATTTTCCCTATCGGTTGCTTCACGCAAATTGAGTATGACCGTATCTCTGGTAGGTAATGTCTAGGATTAAAACGATCGAGCCTAAGTTTTCTTTGCAAAACTTCTTTACTTATTCTCTGCTTGTGTAAAATACCCCTAACGACCTTTCACTTTCACATTTATGATACGTGTCACATAAATTCGTAAATAATTCGTAGAGTAAGAATCGATGGGCGCAAGGAGACTATACGCTTAGTGAAACTTTATGAGAGTTATTATATAAACTCATTATTTCAAATTTTAATATCACTCACTTCCATAAATATCTTTCGCAGTGATGTACCATAACCGATGGACGAGAAAAAGACTAAAACACTTCCACTTCCTTTCTATTTTTATTGGATTTCAACGAGAGCCCCCGGGGTTATGGCTCGCAAATTGAGCGTGACTGTCTCTCCCAGCACAAGGAAATGGAATAAAACTTAGAAGAAGACTAGACCACTCTTCACTAGCTATCTATTTTCATTGGATTTCACCGAGCGCCCGCTCAATGACATGCATGGGGTTCTCGCAAATTTTGACTGTGACTGAGGGGCTACTCCAAAAGCGGTGCGCAAGACGGACGTTACTGCGTGTCCGCGTTCAGTGTCACGCAACATTGAGCACTAACGTATAATGATAAAGTCTAGTTTGGATTGACATAGAAATGGGACGTCACTATCGTTCGACTAACTATTATTTTATGGATACCCCCTGTATCCTAGCACAAGGAAATGGAGTAAAAGTTTTATAGCATACCTATTAAATCTAGCATTAGACACTAACTTTAATTTATGTTTACCTTTTTTTAAAATAACTTGACATATTTTATGACATATAAGTAAAATTAAAAATAACATTTTACTTTGGAATCTAAATGATTTTCATACTAGATTTACCCATTTTTCAGAGTCAGCATTAGTGGGTGAACAACTAAACCACTTTTCACTTCTCTACTTGCAAATTAAATGTGACCGTCTTCCTCGACATATGGTGTTAAAAGAATGGAAAAGACTCTTCTGGATAAAAAATCTAGCGTAAGGATAATATACTAGTGCAGGGTAGTTTACTTATCTTTTCCTTGTTTTTATGGATCTCGTAACTAGCAAACAGAAGTTAATAAATTCTTTCTATTTCGACTTAAACAAGATAAATATTTAATTATTTATTATTTAAGAGTATAAAAACTAAGATAGAAAAACTTCGTGATGTTTCTAATTCTATAAAAATATTTAGTGTAATATGTTTCTAGGTTATTGTGCGATTTCTTATTTTCATAACTATTTTGTTAAATACCAAGACAATTTTTTAAGTCTTCTAGCGATTGTTATTCCTGGCTACAAATGGCCACAAAACGCGCGTCTTCCAAAGCCTACAACTCCGACGCGTCCGCTTGTGTGTAGGTACTTGATCGTTCGTGACTTGGGCCTAATTCTGTAACACAATACTACCAATCGGCAGATTTTACGAGCCATATTTCAACTTCCTGCCGACGTTACGTTACGATACAAGGCAGCTTGTGTTAGTGCATAAATGAAGCAATAAAACGGCGAATTGATAGAAAACACTGTCATTTTCTGGCCCACTGCCAATGGAGCACTACAGTAATTCTTAATTAGTTCTTATAGTCTTTCTACGTTCTATTGGAATTTGATATGTATAGTTATTAGTATTTTTTTATAAAGCAGAAAATAACGAGTTAATTGGAATTAATGACTTCACTTTACCTGACTTAAGATCCTAAGGCCCCCTTGTGTGGCCGAGGACTGAACAGTCTTTCTTCATCGCGATTGGTTTCTGGCTACGCACTCGTTAACCCGATTGGCTTCATCTTTGCCGCAATCCGACATCCATTACCACCTACCTATATCTACATAGTCCTCTCCCAACTACCTCCAAAATGACCGATCTAAAGCGGCCTGCGTTTTCCAGCAACCTTTTCTCAGGTCGTCTGACCGCCTTGTAAGTGGGTAACCGCACACTTCGCTTGCTAGGTCTGCTTAGGACCTCATAGGACAGTCAAAGTTTTGCTTGCCTTGGGGAGTTCATTCCAAGGCTTGCTCTGGAATGTGTGTTTGCTCTCTACTAAGAGTAATGGCTTAAATTACTCTTTTATTTTTTGCTAAAAAAAATTATGAATTCAAATATTTGTGTTAATCGCTTTATAATTCTTATTTGTATCAATAAAGTTTTTTTTTAAATAAAATAACACCTTACTAAACACTACTGTTATTACATAACTTTAAAGTTGCGTCAGTCCAGCAATCACGCTGTCGTAACAGTTTTATTGCCGCGAACGCTTTCGGAAGAGTACCAACTGTATCGGATCTAAAAGGATCTAACGTCGCCATCAATCGGAAGTGTCAAGGGCTAACTGCAATCGTTTTACGACTGACATTTTTATTTAATAATGTGCATTCACATCACAACTTAATACTTACAATACAAATGGTTTGCTTTTATATACCTACCACGGAATTTACTAATAATAGCGAACGTTGCTTTATCTTCTTTCTTTTAAATAAAAAGTTGTTTATTATTAATAGCACCTGGACTATCGAGTTTCACTCGAAAAGCACCAGAAAAAAAGGTTCTTGATAAATGAAAGCTAGATCGCTTTTTCATCCGTGAAACTTCTAAAACTTCGTATATAATTGCCAAATGCAAATCCTAAATGTCACCAAGGGGTTCACTTTACATTGTAGGACATCCATTTTCTTATTTAATTCCTTAAAAGGCATTTACAATAACAAACTTCACTAACTGCTGAGGTTTAGTGTCCAACCCGTCAAGTTTCGTCGACGTAGGTCGTAACAGTTTTACTGCCGGGAATACTTTCCTAATACCGGATTTACACATGCGTGTTCGCTATTCGCCTCGTCATTCCACGAAACATTCCACGAACTATTCGTGTACGAATGCCGACGCGAACTGCTGTTTACACATTCGTGTGTTGATTCATTATGAGATTCGCACACGAATATGGAGGACGTGGACATAATGGCGGCATGCACGCTACATTTACACTAACCGGGTATTTACCTACGCTTAGGTATATACCTGTATGTGGTGGGTAGATTGGGATGTTTATTTAAAACCAGCCGAAGCCCGCGACTTCGTTCGCGTAGACTTTATGACTTCGGAAAATGCTCATTAGTCTGAATAACTTTTGCTAAGATGTCATTTTTAGGGTTCCGTACCCAAAGGGTAAAAAAGGGACTCTCTTACGAAGACTTCGCTGTCTGTCCGTCTGTCTGTCATCAGGCTGTATCTCAAGAACCGCGATAGCTAGACAGTTGAAATTTTCACAAATTATGTATTTCTGTTGCCGCTATAACAACAAATACTAAAAACAAAATAAAATAAATAGGTATTTAAGCTTTTAGCTTATTTGGGGCTCCCATACAACGCGATTTTTTATAGATAATGGTACGGAACCCTTAGTGCGTAAATTCGATTCGCACTTGGCCGGTTTTATATGTATACTCTACGAATAATAATTCTCTTATTATATAATGAGAATTATTATTCGTAGTGTATACTGTAGGTATAGACTAGTGGACTTTATCCGTGTTATTATAAAACGCAGACTAGCTGTACCCGCGGGCTTCGCTCCCCGTAGGAATTTCGTGATAAAGAGTACACTATGTCCTTCCCCGAGTCTCAAATTATATCTATACCAAATTTGTTCTATATCGGTTCAGTAGTTTAAGCGTGAAGAGATAACAAACAAATATACAAACACACTTTCGCATTTATAATATTAGTAGGATACAAATTTAGTGAGAGTCCTCTAATTATATGTAGAAATGTATCAAAAGGTCATTTAATGTATAAAACAATGAATATATCTCAAAGAGAAAATAACAAAGATTAAAATCACTGATGCTATAAGTACTTATTAAATATAGAGATATCATCTTATTTGATGTCTGATTGCCTATTTTAACATATAATTAGGTCTACACACATTTGCCCACAAAAAATGTTAACTTAGACTTTTCAATTCGTATGTTTCCATACAAGTCATACAACGGGTACATATACGTCCTGTTGGGTCGGGCGCTAGCTGCCAACTGCCGGCAGGCGAAAGTGTAAACAGCTAGTTCGTGTTCGCTATTCGTGTCCTTTGATTCGCGTCCGAAAAACCGCCCTCAACGCGAACTCGCGAATCGCGAGGCGAATCACGAGGCGAATAACGAACTGACTG
The DNA here is from genome assembly GCA_963555685.1 of Acrobasis consociella. Taxonomy (NCBI): domain Eukaryota; kingdom Metazoa; phylum Arthropoda; class Insecta; order Lepidoptera; family Pyralidae; genus Acrobasis; species Acrobasis consociella. The sequence continues at coordinate 8,189,944 of OY743106.1, forward strand.
TTTACACATGCTAGTTCGTTATTCGCCTCGTCATTCGCCTCGCGATTCGCGCGAATGTGTAAACGCGGCATAAAAGTGCCAACTGTATCGGATCTGAATCGCCAGCAATTCGGAAGTATCGAGAGCATTTTAATAGCACTTGTTCTTTTTACATGCTTCTTGTCTGGGAGTAAAAGAAGAAACGTAAAATTTAAATGTTAAAAGGTTTGTTTTAAGTATTATAACTTCATTGTAAACATCAAAATTGAAACGTAATAAAAAAATTGCCACAAATGAGATTCGAACTCACGCCTCTCATATCTGTACTGTGAACGTGCACCTTCACTCCGAATCACCCTGACGAATTTCCTCATCATATATTACTTATGCATTTAGCATGCGCATTTCTTCATAACTACCCACTATCTAGTAGTGTGGTATTCAACTTATTTCTAATTACATAAATTAATAGCTGATTAAAGTGAAAAAGGACTTGAAGTGAGGTTTTAAGTATTGACACGTAATGAATAATAGTACTTGACATAAACAACATCTATTGTAAAAAATAAAATACAAAAGTCGAAAGAACAATATATAATAATTGGCCAAGTGCATGTCGGGCCACGCGCAGTGTAGGGTTCCGTAGTTCCGAATGCCAACTTTGAGTTTATGCCACTAAAAACGTTTTAAAACGAATTATCCATTGAATTTGTATGAAATTACTTTTCCGAGTACATTTTATAAGTTGATCGCCTATAACTTTTTAATTTGTATACCCTACTTAGCTCTGATAGTTTTCCTTTAAACTACATTTTATATACTATAGCTGTGAATTTTTTCACGTGGCCATATATAACTGTTTAGCAGATAGAGGGGGCGGACACTTGCCTACAACAAATATATGCACTTTAAACCCAAATATTTCAGAAACGAATCCGAAGCTCACAATGTTTTTGAAAGACCTATTCAACGACAACCCACACAATGTATTTGTCGAGAAAAAAAATATTGACTACCTCTTTACTTGCATCACAGCTAACCTTAAAAAAATATTTTTCCAGATTTTATTTTACGACTTTTTCGCCATGATTAATATCCATGCCAAATTACAGCGTTCTAGTACTTATAGTTTCTGAGTAGGACCGCGGACGGACAGACAGACAGACAGACATGGCGAAACTATAAGGGTTCCTTGTTTACTACGGAACCCTAAAAAGGCTTATCTTGGCGGAAAAAATTGAAAGGATATATCGACACGATTATTTAATATAATAAAATTAGTACATACCTTTTTGCATTTTTTTTTATTTTATCACAGGGGCAAGAATCTACAGTGAATAAATTCTCCGACTCTTAGATAGTTTATTGACCGATCGTCCTTTTAACTTTTCAACATCTTATGATATTTATTAGAAGTAATTTATAATTTTTTTTTTTGCTTCTTTTTATATATTATTCGTAAATAAAAGAGAAACTAAGGTCATTGGCATAATGGGTACATCGCTCTTGCCTATTTCTGTCAAAAAGTTTTGTTTACATACGTAGTTGTAAGGGTGATTAAATTAAAACATAATGGGCATTATGGCTAGCAACCCATCAATTATTTTTATTCCTTTTTCCATCTTCTCGCCCATCTTCAGGCTAAATGGGGCCTTTCTGGCCTCTTTGCAGCCCTGGGCTCTGTCTGCTTAGGCCAAAATGCTCTATTATAGCTGAAGAGTTTGTTTGTTTGTTTGTTTGAACGCGCTAATCTCAGGAACCACTGGTCCGATTTGAAAAATTATTTCGGTATTAGATAGGTCGTTTATCGAGGAAGGCTATAGGCTATATTGCATCACGCCCGCGACTTCACTCGTGTGGTTAACGCGGGCGAAGCCGCGCGCTACCTCTAGTAGTGTATATAATAAGACATGTGACTCACCTTACTATGGGAGCAGCGTTTAAGCGATACCACTGCTGTTGATAACGTAACATAAGATGCATCCTTTTCAACTAACTCAGTCTCCCGAATGTTTCCCTTTCAGAGATAAAAAACTGACAGGCCACGCTTAGTGAGTAGGTGGGCTTATAGATGGTTCCTGCTATAAAATAGATACACAGACATCACTCACTATTGCTACATAGTGCGTAAATTCATTTTATGAACTGTATTTTAAACATTATCGAAAATGCGTTTTGGTTGCCATAAAAGACATTATGTGTTTTGGCTCGAGTCCCAAATATGAGTGATCTCTTTCAAAAAGAATATTAAAAATACTGGCACTTCCATTAGTCTCCTTGACCCAACATCTGCATTAGGCAACGAGTTTCAAAGCTTTCTTAGACAGCTGCGATATTAACTGTCGGATGTATCGTTTGCGTGTGGTATCCATTAGGTACATTTTATTTAGTCGCCATATTTCAGACTGTACCTAGTTTCAAATTATTTTTTCCTCCACCCAAAGGTTGGCTGGAAGAGTTTGCATTTATTGTAATTTTTTTATGTTTATCAATGGTGCAATAAAGTTAATTTGTATTGTATTGTATTAAATTTCTATTTTTATAATTAATTACTTTATTAAAACCATATTATTAATTGTTCTAATAGTAAAATCTATTATAACGATATCAAAAAAGCCAGTAAAAGTAGAACAATTTGTAGCGTTTTACTTTTGAGAAACTAAACACAATTGTAAGTCACTAAAATCAACATTGTTATAGCCAATGTCCAGTCCACTGCACAAGATTCAATTAAAGTGTTAAGTTAGCATTTGTTTCGTTAATAATTCAAAAAGTAAAACGAATTACTTGCTGTAAAGAGTTAAATCATTTATTTTGGACTTTGAGAATTTATTTGGATCACTCCTTGAATACAATATCGCGAAAATCACCCGTTATATTTTGTATTGAGAACCTGACAATATTTCAGTCTTCTAAACGCACGAACCTTCACATATCCCAAATACAAACCTACGACGAAAAATTAAAACTATCAAACGCTTTCAAACTCCATTATAATGTCTCAATGCGATGAGTAACGGACAAACGCAAGCGTTCAAGCAAACCGATATATCTCTGCCATGTTGGAGAGCTTTTAATCGCCTTTACGACATCATAAAAGAATATTCGATTAACGCCGTATCCAAGCTGTACAAACAGGTCCAGTGGATTCAATGGAACCAATGGAACTGGCTCGGGGCCAGCGCCGATGTAGTGACAACCGACACATTAATAGGGATCGGATTGAATTCAAATGACCCTGCTCAATGAACAATCGACGTTTTGGAGCGCTGTTTATTTCTGAAAATGCATGATACACGTCGCTATTTTTTGAGCAAATTTATGAGAGAGTAAAGTAACTAATACATTCAGGCTGGTCTGGGAGAAAAGAAGAATTGTATAATGTACCAGTTGTTTACTTACCCCCATAGATAGTAAAAAGCGAGCATGAAAATGGGCGAAAATCTGAATCAAGTCAATCAGTCATTTAACTAACAACACATCACTATTTCGATTCTCTTTTTACCTTCACGCCTATCATCACGTCCTTTAGGTATTGCTAGCCTAAGATTTTTCTACCCCGCCAGGGATACAGACGTAATAGTGTATAAATAAATACAATAGTACCTGGGTGACCTGGGCTTTGCTCGGTCGGTTACATCTCAAACATTAACTAATTTTTTTAAACTTGTCTAAAAACAGTACAAAATAAAAAAATATATATAAACTTGAACATAAAAAAAACAAAAGTAAGTCACCGAGTGGGATTCGAACCCGTAACACTCTTTCTAGCGGTCAGCATCCTTAACCACTGAGCTAAGCGGATGGTGGCCGGCGCGCCGAAATTAGCGACCATATTCTGCGTGGAAAGAAAAACGAATGAAAACTCGAAAACACGCGTTTTCCCAAACATAAAACTAATCTAGATCGATTGTTTACCACCAAAAACCCCCATATACCAATTTTCAGCGAAATCGTTAGAGCCGTTTTCGAGACCACAGAAATTTATAAATATATAAATAAATATACAAGAATTGCTCGTTTAAAGGTATAAGATTTTATATTTAGTTAGGTAAAAATACTAAAATAAAAATAAATGTTTATTTTATTTTAGTGTGGCTCGTTGTGTGCTGTCCATTTATATGTTACTTATATGCTCAAAACGAAAAAATAATACCCTATTTAAATTCGAAATTCCGAATGTTTATTATTCAGACAAGTGTCGACTGCTGAATGCATGTGGACTAAACCTTATAACTTTATATCTATAGAAAAAAAATATTTTCTACAAAATTATTACAACGATAAATAAATCATGTAATAATTTATCGTCTTTAGAATCTTTTAAATATTTTTTTCTGATTTTTCTATTTTCCTAGAGACATGCGTTATTCGGTAGGGTCGAGATAATTGTGAAAAATGCGGTATCAGGTCCACATCTGCATTGCAGTTACATCAATCCCCCTGAGCCTTCAGAGGCCGGCGAGGCCATAAAGCTCAAATAAAGCTGCTGCAAAGCCCGGAGATAATTATAAGAAACACCGTTAATGCCCAAATTGGAGTCCTCGGACAGTTCATCGCGGCACGGTCTATTGCACCCCATTTATCTAAGCCGCGAGCTACAACTTTTGGACACCGAATAAAGTTAAATTCCCAGTTTACTTCAGCACGTGCAGAGTTAAGCCATTAGTTCAAAGATTTATAGTGTGCATGCAAAACATTATGCAAAACAGACGTGATATGAAATATTTAGAGTTTGAAACTACAAATGAGAATGTTCAGCGAGATAACAGGTACCTGAAAATAAAAACAGTAAAGAGAAGACTATAAACTGTTGCTAATCTGGTGATGATGGCGGGTTGCGGTTTTTCTAAGGAAGTTAAATACTGAGATCGTTAATTTTTTACCGTGATACCGCAGTCGTTCTTTTGGAATTATTTCAACTGAGCTAACATTTGCGGGCGAGATAAAATCTGCGAGAGCCTCGCTGTTACCCGCCGCAAACTACAATTAACGCTCTTCGGTTTACTTGCTCCAAAAAAGAGCAAAATATCAGCTGTATTCTTGCCAAACGGCCACATTTCTCAGCCGAAACCGCTGAAAGCCTGTATGGGGAAAAAAGAAGCACGTAATGGAAAGACCTCTTTTTTGGAAGATTTTATTTAGTTTTACCTATCTTGTTGTCTGTCTGTCTGTAATCAAATCTTGCAAGTTAAATTTGACCAACTTCCCAGTTTCTGATTTAGTTGAAATTTTGCGCGCATACGTATATCACGTGTCAATGCAATACTGTGATGACAGGGAGCTGATTTGATGATGGCGCTGAAAGGTGAACATAAAAACTTTATAATGAAACGACGCAGTCCCATCGAGTTTGGGCACGATTTAATCGTCTTGAGGAGCACGTTAAACTTTAAAGTTCATCCTTTAGATAGAAATTTGTTTCAAATTCTATTTTTTCAAATTATTACTTGTTACATGCTCTTTTTGTAATTTTAATTGTTGCTTAATTCATTAGAATATAAAACAATCCCAGAATATATCTATAAAAAAAGAAATCACTACAAAAAGCTTCGCACAAAAGCCCTTGTAATAGTTACCTGCAACCTACAATAGTAACAAACAAAAGATAATTAATTAGTTACGAGCAGTCTTCTTTAAAATGGTGATATTTGTTCCTTCGTACACGACACCTTTCAGTGTTTATACTTTTACAAATTTAACCATGCTATGATGATTAATAAGCGGCCAAGTGCGAGTCGGACTCGCCCATGAAGGGTTCCGCAGTAGTATTTTTTTTTTAATTTTTATATTTGAGTTGATTGAATGAAAGGTAAATTGCAGTTTATGACATATTAAAAAAAAACTTCGTACTAGATCTTGTTCAAACCAATTTTCGCTGGTAGTTTTTATGGTAATGAACATCATATATTTTTTTTAGTTTTATCATTCTCTTATTTTAGAAGTTACGGGGGGGGACACTTTTTTCCACTTTGGAAGTGTCTCTCGCGCAAAGTATTCGGTTTAGAATAAAATTATATTATAAACCTCAATATCATTTCTGACGACCTATCCATAGATACCCCACACGTATGGGTTTGATGAAAAATATTTTTTTGAGTTTCAGTTCTAAGTATGGGGAACCCCCAAAATTTATTGTTTTTTTTTCTATTTTTGTGTCAAAACCTTAATGCGGTTCACATAATACATCTACTTACCAAGTTTCAACAGTATAGGTCTTATAGTTTCGGAAAAAAGTGGATGTGACATACGGACGGACAGACAGACAGACATGACGAATCTATAAGGGTTACGTTTTTGCCATTTGGCTACGGAACCCTAAAAAGGAGCACAGTACGACAATTCTTTTATTTTACCATTTTAGGAGTCCGTAGTAAACAAGTTATTATAGTTTCGCCATGTCTGCCGCTCTGTCCGTTCTACTCAAAGGCTATAAGTACTTGAAAGCTGTAATTTGTCATGGGTATGTAATCAGGCCAAAAAATAGTAAAATAAAATCTAAAAAAAGAATTTAATGACACCATTATCCTACTAAGTAAAAAAGTAATAGTTTATTAGAATTAGAATAGAACTAAAATACATATATTATGGTATTTCAATTTACGGACATATAACGTACGTAACAACCCAATGTAAACAACAAACAATTAAATCAACATGGATTTTCGATTAGGTACGGTCCGGTAGGACAAGAGGTGGTATTTAACAGTTTCACCGCAACACAGTGTCCCGAACACGCCCGCCCGGTCGCAATGCCGCTGTTCCGGGAATACGGAAATTAACATCAAATGGCGACGGCGGCTGTACTGTACAGTACACGATGCGTATTTACGTGAAATTGTGCTTTGTAACTCGCTAATGTAATATGTCATCATCATCTTTAATTCTTTTATTATCTCCACGGCAGGAGCATAACCATCTGTACTACCAGAGCAGCCAGAGGATTTAATGTAATATGTATTTAGTTGGATCATAATCCCCCGCGGTATACCTATTTTAAATTCTTCTGCCAAATCTGCAATACTGTAAATTAGGCTTGAATTTGTTAATTATAAAATGAGAGAGATTTGGATGGTGATGGTGATGGTTGATCAACATTTTAAACACAATTCAACGTTACTTCATTAATTCAAATCTGTTCAGGCATTTCGAAGTTATGTCGAAATAAAGTAACTCATACATAACCCTGTAAACGGTTTCTGCTTACCCTTATGGGAAAGAAGCATGATAATATTTACCTATGTCTTGTATTAACCCTGAAATATTCCACTCGATTTTTTTGGATATTTCGGATAATGCACAAACTATTCCTTGAATTAATTACGGGGTTTCAATTCAAAAGGTAAAGTAACATATCATAGCATTAGGTATCTAAATGGGTCGTGGTGAAATGGCTTCTAACTAGATAAATTGCATAGTAAGAGCAGTTGGAATAAGTTTCCCGAAGTCGTAAAGTCTGCGAAGTATTGAGTTGCGATCGCGTTGGCCGCTGTCCAACGCCACTCCATCTCCGCTGGCTGCAAAATGATAGCAAATTACAGGAACGTTTACACCTAGGCTCCTTTAATTTTGATCTAAGTATGATGCTGCTTTTACTAATATCTAGAAGATCTAGAAAAACATTTTACCAAAGTTTTAGAAGAAAAAAATTGACTGAGGTTTAGGATCTACCCTTACCAAGTAATCATATAATTTTATTTAATCGAGAAACGACCAAATAGACAATATCATACGGTATAAAAAATGGACTACAAGAATCTCTTCGTTTCTTTCTTATGTTCTCATATTGACAATGATGATAAGTTATGATAACACCTCATCAAACTAACTTTTTGTATTTGTCAACAGTAATGGGGCGAATAGTGAAGCGAGCGACTAGAGCGCAGCGGGCGTGCGCGTCGAGAGGCGCGGGCGCAGGCGCGGAAGCGAGCGCGGAGGCGTAGCGCGGCGCCGTGGCGGGTGCGCGCGCGGCGGCGGCGGCGGCGGCGGCGCATGCACGCCACCGGCCACACGGACCGCTCGGGCGGCGGCGGCGGCGGCGGCTCCTGGCGCCTCCCGCCCGACGAGACTTTGCAAGTCGCCGACCCCAAGTCCTCCAAGGAAGAGGTAATTAGCCTGTTGTCAGTGCAAAACACCAGACACACCAGTAAAGCAATGCATCTCGACCGGATTCCGGTCTGTGAACAGACTACAGGTTAACAGTTTTTTTTAGTTATGCTATCGTAAAATCAATAAATTACACAGAAATTATTAAAATACTCTTAGTAATACAAACTCTTAAAAAGGAAAAGTATAAATTCAAGTACACTGAACTTCCCGAATCTCATAAAACGGCTAGCCACAAATGATGTAATTTTTGAGTATTTCTTTAACTAGGTCAAATTAATTAATGCAAAAAATTTGATAAGCAAGTACAATCAGATGAATTGAACATCAAAATTATACATAACATAATTTTAATTTCACGTATATACTCTTGATCACTCTGACATTTAATAGTCCAAGGAAAATAAATAAGCGACTATGTAATGAAAATCAAACGACCATTATCGCACATTTCATCCTACAGTGAATGGAAATCCAAATTGGGAATAAAATAACGTAACAAAACCGCAACTCATTTGGATATCAAAATAGATGTAATCACCACTTATCGTAACGAGCTACATTGTGTTGGACAATTTCGATATCTAGAATGCTTCATTATATAAGGTACTTTTAACACGAGTCACTGTTACGTATGCCTGCTAGTGGTACTTTATTTTGAGCTTCTTAATACGCCGGAAAGTAAATCACGTACTAATTTAAAAACAAAAGATTTTTTCGAGAATTTATCAATATTAAAATTTTATTTGACAATCATTCCATCATCAGTCCCTGTTTCGATCCTTTTTACAAGCTTTTTAGTTTCACTTGTCCCGTTGTCTGTTATCAGATCTTGCAAGATAAATTTTGACCCGCTTTCCGGTTTTCGATTGAGCTGAAATTGCACATTTACGTATATAACGTGACAATACTGACAATGCAATATTATAAAGATATGGAGCTGATCTGATGATGGAACTGGAAGGTGGTCATGGCATCTCTGTTATAAAACAACATAACCACAACGAGTTAATGCTCGATTAATCCGTCTTGAGAAGCACTTTGCTTTACTTTAACCATTTTAGCAAATTGTTATAAATAAAAGCTTTTTTTTAATACTTACTTGTTTACAATCTCTAAGATATCCATCTCTACCTACGACAAATCTGAAGATCTACCTACCGATAAAGTTCATCATCACGTCACGCAACAAATCGTAACTTTGTTTCGCTTTCACTAAAATGATAACAATCAATACTTACTCATGAATCTTTCCGATTTATCACAATGTTTGTGACTATACTTGTATGACAAAAGTGCGTCACTTTTGCAGATACCTATGCTCCAACGTAAATCGATGTCGGGGTCGATCGACACCCGTCTCCATAAATCTGATTCCCGTCCTGCCCCGTTTTTATAGGCCCCAAATAGTTTAGCTACCTACTTTAGTACTCGACCCTTTGGGACGTGATTCCTGATTTCGTTTGATATTTGGCTATCAAACGAAATCATTCAGCATTTAGAATTAGGCAGGTAATTGAAAAAGCTTGTTTAAAATGATAATAATTCTACCTAGAATTTTGTAGCTTTTGGCTCAATAAAGTTTTTAAATAAATAAATAGAATGTTGTCATTTTTGCTTTCTTTCCCCATTTCGCCAAATCTTATTTCTTGTTAAGGTCCGCATTCCTAATACTTAATTTTCAGTAAAATGTCTACTAAGTTATCAGAGGATCTCCTATTTTTTTTAAATATTGATTATACAATAAGGAAGTTTTCTGGTTCAAAAATAAAAATTTAGTACAGTTCATAGAATAAACATCACAAAATAATGTCACTTGTCATTGATCAAATCCATTTTCAACGTCAGTTTAGATTTATTATTGCAAAAAAAAACTGCGCTATTTGACGAGCGCATTTGACTCCAAGAAACTAATGAAGTTATTAGTTTTCATACGAATCCCATAAAAAATGTTGTTTTAACGTTAAGAAAAGAGTAAGTAGTTGACTTGAGTTGTTGGAAACCTCCTTATTGCCTCATTGTATAATACCGGGTAGCTTATAAATGATATACTTAGCTCTACATTTTCTTATAACTATAAAACGTGACTGTGGAAAATAAACAAATCCAAACTGATCTTTTAAGGATTATTTGAATGATCTTACATAACCTCTATGAATTTGAAAAAGCTCTAACAACTTAGCTATACATTACATTTCGAATACATGTATAAATATATCCAGACGATTTCAGAGTTTAAAACTTATGATTCCATTAAATTGTACGTGACAAAATTTATCTAAATATGCAAAATTCTTTCGTCGAAGTACGAGATATGACTTCGTACGTGAATCTAGAAACTCAGCAGTGTAAAATTAGAATTCAGCCAACGATTCCCCAGATAAAATTTCGATAAGTCAGCGACTCTACACCCGCTCTTCGTTTCTTTGCAGGATCTATACCAGGGATATTTCGAATTCGATTAAAAAACAGCTTTTCATGAATAGGCATAAATAAATTATGACGACCTCCTTGGCGTAGTGGTAACCATGCCAGTCCATCATTCAGAGGTTTTGGTCCGAATTTGATCCAAATATTTTCCAAATGGTCCTCGATCTTCTATACGTATTTTCATAAAATATAGTATCCGATTACATAAGTTTCAGCTTACTTTGGGGCTAGCTCAATCAGTGTGATTTGTCTCTATAAACTTATTTATTTATAATAGATTCCGACAAATTGAGAACCCCTCCTTTTATAAAGTTGGTCAAATATGTACCGAATTGCAATTATTTAAAGTGAAAAAGGTACCATAGACTTTTATCAATTCATCAAGGCCCTTCTGACAAGCTGAACTAATCGGTTATATCGGTTATAGTTTGCATCGGTTTATAGTTTGCAAAGTTTAATCCAAATACTCGTAGTATTGCTACTGAATGATAGTTCAGCTCGTAGTTGATGGTACATTCCATAAGTGAATCACAGACTTCCACAAAGCCAGAAAAACTCCTGAGAATGTTAGTTTCAACCTACTTCTTTGGAGTAGGAACTTAGGAACCCTGATTATTCATCTTCTGCAATAGACACAACCACTTATTCCACACTTCGTTTCAGGAACTGTACCAGGGAGATGGCCACAACTGGAAGAGCATCATCTTCTCGTTGATGGTCATCAGCTTTGTGATAGCGGGCATCGTCACAGCGATTTATTTGTTAGGGTAAGTATTATTTGGAATTATGATAAGTCCCTTGGTCCACAAGCGGCGTTTTACGCCCGCTACAACCGTGAAAATGCATGGCCAATGCCTAAATAAAAAGGAAAAGAATAAAATCCACCACGCCAGAGATGAAGATAGTTTGAGATTACACATTTATCTGGCAAATTTCTGCTTGAAAACCATCTTTGTACTTAATTTTGATAAGTGCTAACAACAATGTCAGTCACATCATTACTTAGCTATTACCACCCTAATACACTTTCATCATCGCTGTAATTGCAAATTTTGGCGAGTCGCGTGTATGGCTAAATTGAATTTAAATAACAGGTTGCACATGCATCCATTTGCGCATAATAACCACCCGTGGCGTTCTACCGGCAATAATTTGCATATTAGCAAAATTACTCTATTACACAATAAGTTAGAAGCAACTATGTTGTGCATATTTGCATCTGCATTCGCAAATGCGGTTCCATATTATATTATATAGGAATATTTCTTTCATCATCATCATCATTAAATTTAAGAACTAAGTTCATCAATGAGACCTCTCCGACCCGTCTGGCTAGCGTGGAGAGAGTAGGTTAAATCCTATGGCTGCTCTGGCTAGTAAGGCTCTAGTAGCACAGAGAGAGTCGTGCTCCTGCAGTGGAGACTAAAAAAGCCTAAAGAAGAAGAAGTTCTAGTCGGTGGAGTATTTTCCATGTCTTCCTATTTACGAATGGTTGACAGCAATGCGTGGCTATACGAAACGAGTTTCGCCTTTTCTTAATTCATTAATGAACGACCTTCTTGGTCTTCCTTATAACTATTCCTACCGCATCCTCATAAATCAATTAGGATTATACCCAAACGCGGAACGTCTAAATTGATCTCTGGTAGTAAATTTAGCCTGGTAAAGAGGAAGATAAAATGTTTGCATGGAAATTAGTTTGGCGTTTAGGCTTCAAACTCGATCCACTAAATCGAGAGTAAATGAGATAAGTGAGCTGGCAAAGCGTCTAGGCTAGGAATAAGAGGATATTAAAAAGTAACTGTCACAAGCACTAAGACACAATTTCCTTTAAATAGAATTTCTCTGAAACGACGTAGACGCTGAAGAGCGGTATTTAGAAAATAAAAACCTCATTTTCAGCTTTGCACTTAGTCTATTTTTCTGCGGTGCATTTTTAAATTCTGCTCTAAAGCTCTATTCTATGGGTTACTTTCAGCAATGTTTTTAAATTTTGTTATTATTTTCATAATAAAATTCAAACATACTCTTACATATGAGGCTCGCATGAGTCTTCACTGTATTCTCATAGAAAACGGATATTTTCGAGGTGTTATTATTTTTTATAATCGAGAGACTTACTTTTCTAGACCTATGTTCTTTAACCATAAAACCTTTTTTTTTTCATTACAAATTTCTGACAAAAACGTAAAAGTAAACTTATATACAAGCTAGTAACATTAAATAAAAATGACATTTTCAGATATGTGGACGAGCTGCTTTACTGGTCGGGTCGTCGTATGCGTCTGGACGAATTCTTGCGCGGCGACCTAACAGGAGAGCGGCTTCCCACGACTTGGGTCAGCTCCCACCAGCTGGTGTACCAGGCGGACGACGGAGGCTTGCTGGCGCTCGACACGTTCAACAACACGCTCTCTGTGCTCGTCACCAACCACACTCTCGTGAGTATACTCTGTGGTACTAGGACGACGGAGTTGATCGACAACACTTCCAAAAACCATTCACTTAATCGTTGTAGATTCTTAAGGATTCCTTTTGACCGTTTTGAAATGAAAGTTTTGAACTGTGTTTTTAATTTTTCTTATTAAAATAACTATATCAACCATACAATGATGACAGCCGGGACCAACGGCTTATGCGTGCCTTCGGATTCAAATCACGGTTTGGTTGAACCACTGGTTGAGGTTTTTTTTGTAATTTATGCCTGTCTATATTGCGAACAGTTATTTTTTTCAGATACTTTAATTTAAATGGAAAATTTAATTTACTCATACATTTAAATCACGTGATGCATTCTCACAGAGAAGCTTTAATAATTAATTAATGTTGCGGTCATTAGATAAGAGTGATAGTGAATGTAGAAAGCTTTCAGGCAGGGTGTGGCGATAATAATTACTAGCCGAGCCGGCTGTACGTACATTATGTATTTCTCTCGGTACATAATGCAGTGCAGGCGCATAATGGCCTGCCTCCGAATACACGGAGATTTTAAGTTTTAATGGAACTTCCACGTTCACCACTAGCCTCATTCATAACACTTTTCTATTAACGTGGTGAAAGCAAACATTTTATTTGGATTGAATTTTGCAATGACCGCAATAAAGTCAAGTTATGGATTTCCTAGCATTTGCAAACGACCTTTATTTTGCTGGAAATCTTTAACATTTGGTTTTTAATGGCCTTTATATAGTCAACTTTATTTTGAATGCCCGTGCCAGTAATAAAATCTAACTCGCGAGCCACTTAGTAGTTAAATTTTTAAATAAAGCGTTTTTCATACAAAAGATTTTTTGTTCAGTTGAAATCAAAATGAATCTACTATAGGTAATTTTAACTTTAAAATCTAGTTTGAATCTGCAATCTGCAAATTAGTTTTACTAACACCTATAACAGATTATCTGGCTAGTTTGAAACCCTAGTTTTTGAACCCTATGCCCAACAGTGGGACTGAAAGTAGATATAGGATAAAAATAGAATAGAATAAATACAATGAAAATTTTAATTTAATGCGAAAGTTCGTCGTGAAAATGTTGTAGGTAATTAAGATCAGATATCTAGATGACACCGGAGACGGCGAGCAAAGTTTCCTGACGGCTTTATTACATAGACCGTTATCAAATGGTTATCAACTGAACTGAAAGCGATATTATATCAACTCCCGACCAAAACGATCGTAAGTTTGACGCCTTCATGAATGTGACAAAAGTTATTTTTTTCAATTATCATATATTTTCTATGTTGCACAGATAAATAATATTATGAAGGTAGCAAGCTACGCATCTATACGGTAATTTGCACTTAATATATATAAAATATTCAAATTACCTATAATAATTTAGTTTTCTAATTTCAATATAAAGTAAGATGACAATAATATTGAATGAAATTCATATAAATTTTTATTTACAATATCCTGTGCCTCGATATTTATACTCGGTAATTCTATATTTGATGAAAATTGATTCACTCTAATCAGCCCAAATCCAGAACATTTTAGTACCGTATTATTATTATTATGTTGGTACGCTTTTCAGCCACGGGTCTATGGTTATTATTATTATTATTAAGAGCCCATTAGATCTCATTTTCGGGCAAAGGCCTCCCTCTCGGCTCTCCATTTATCCCTGTTTTGTCCTTTCGTGTGCCAGTCCTTTGAGTACCATATAGATGCTTTAATATTTTTATAAGGTTGGGTAGTTCGAAGGCTAGGTCTGCAAAGTAGGGAAATGATTAATATTTTATCAGGCAGCTGAAAGAGAGTACTGTGTAATGTACCGAAACCAAGGATGTATTACGGATTTATAAAGTGCTTGAAGATTTATCAAGTAAATTATGGAAATGACCATGAAACGACAGTTTTATTTTTATTATTAAACTAGCCAAAGCCCGCGACTTTGTTTGCGTGGACTTTATGTCTCTGGAAAATGCTCATCACGCTGAACAACTTTTAATAAGGCGCCATTTTTATATTTCTTATAGTTTACCTGGACCGTTATAGTTCTGCATCAGGTGTTCAATTTCCCAAAATCATATACATCCTATATGTTGCCCAGGCTTAGCAGCTACATGAAAAAAAAGTTTCATTCGAATCCGTTCAGTATTTCCGGAGATTAGCGTGTACAAACAGACAAACGGACACACAAACAACAAACAATTTTTTTTTATTCTTACTCTATACTATGTCTCCATTGCCCCTAATATTTTTTTGGAAATATATATATAATGTACGGAAACACTTTTTTACTGTTTAATTATTTGTATAGATATTTGTCCGGGAGCTTATTACAAACTAATCAGCCGAGTTTTAAAAAATATAATTTAGTTGAAAAAACTGTTTTTTTTATTTAAATTAAGTGATAAATTCTTTTTTTTATTGACAGAGACAACTCAACGTGCGCGGATACCAGTGTTCGCCCAACTTGCGCTTCGTTCTCTTCCAACACAATATCAAGGAGGTAACAATCGCCCGTTGAACTTTTAATTAGCTTTTTCCAAAATAAACAAGGCGCTCGCTGCGAACTTCAGCTGGTATTCTAACCCTTGATTGAACTGGGATTCGCTAGTTCTTACGCCTTGTTTAAAAAACTGTTTTAAACAAGTCGTTGTAAGAACCTTTTATCCCTTGTAATGAAAGGATCCAATCTTACAAGCAGGAAGGAGAATTACACGTTAGCTATAATGCCTTACATCGATAAGTAAATTATTTATGTCCAGTTTTTTTCAAAATATGTTATAGATCGAAGTTTCTAGAATTTTGTGACCAACACTAACCAATGTTAGTTTAATTTTAGTCCACGCACTATTACAGATGGCTTCAGCAACAACTAACAAATCACTAACTGACAGACTAAGTGGTTTGTAGATTCAGACAAGCTATATGTGCGTTGATACAAAGTTTGGTATTAGCACTACCATGTGTTGCTTAGTGCTTTGGAAAATAAATAGTACTAGTATTGATGTGTAGAGAGTCGTAAAAAAATATTAAACATTTGTAATTTTTTTACTAATAATATAAAAATCCAAAATTGTCTTCTTTGACAGGTCTATCGACGGACGTTTACAGCGCACTACACCGTTTATGACGTCACAAATGAGTAAGTACCTTTTGATATTTGTCGCCGCCTCCCAACCGTCGTAAAGGTCTGACAAACCCTCAGCACCCGTAATTATATTTCCGCTTGCAAATTAAATTTCGCATTCCGAAATTGGTTTTCACTCACCGCACCTTCGCCAAATGTCATTTTGATAACAATATCGGGAGGCTGACAAGCTCGCCGCTTTTTGGTGCGAATGGAAATGAATAAATATCTAAATGTAAATTTCAGATATTTATTTTAAGTCTTTGATATAAAGATTTATATAAGTTTCCATGATCAGTAATTCTTCGACTCAATTTTTTTCAGTTATTTCGTTACATTTTGTATCATTCTGTATACTTACATAATAAAAATCTTTGAAATCTGGGACTTGATCTTGCAAGCATACGTAGGTACATCTGTGTATATGCATTTTATAACGGTTTTAGCCGAATAATGCGAAAATTTTGCGTCATAGAAGAGTCAGTACGAACCGCAAATAAGATTAGAAAAGAAATATCTACTCGTAAAGAACAAAAGAATTTAACTAGTTTAACTACTAGGTAGGTATATATTTAGAGTATTAAAATTTAAAATGAAGCCATACATCGTCCAGCATAATAACTATTGTCGACATAGAAATAAGCGAGGTTCCCGCTTCCAGGCAGCAAATATAAAACGTCTGCACGCTCTCGATTCGTTTTCTTTACAAAGGAGAAAATTCAAATTGGGCCCAAAGTCAAAGTTCCAGCTGTCAGGCGGCCATGAAGTCAATAGTTAGTACTACTAATGGCGATCATTTGTTAGTATGGCATGAAACCTGTGGGGTTATTCCACAACTTTTTATTTCCATTTAAAGATTTATTTCTTTCATACTTTTTTCCCAAGTGCCGGCCAGTCTCCGGCGATGCACTAGGTTGTTAGCACTAGTGACAGTGAGCAATTATTACCATTGCATCAAAAGTGTAGGGTTATTCCACAACGATTTATGGGCTTTTGAAAAGTGAACTTTTCAGACATTTAAAAAAAAGTGCCGGCCAGAATGCGGCCACAATTCCAATTGTTAGCATTACTAATGGCGATCATTTGTTAGTATGGCATGAAACCTGTGGGGTTATTCCACAACTTTTTATTTCCATTTAAAGATTTATTTCTTTCATACTTTTTTCCCAAGTGCCGGCCAGATTCCGGCGATGCACTAGGTTATTAGCACTAGTGACGATGAGCAATTATTACTATGGCATTAAAAGTGTAGGGTTATTCCACAACGATTTATGGGCTTTTGAAAAGTGAACTTTTCACACATTTAAAAAAAAAGTGCCGACCAGAAGGCGGCCACAATTCCAATTGTTAGCATTACAAAAGGCGATCATTTGTTAGTATGGCATGAAACCTGTGGGGTTATTCCACAACTTTTTATTTCCATTCAAAGATTTATTTCTTTCATACTTTTTTCTCAAGTGCCGGCCAGTCTCCGGCGATGCACTAGGTTGTTAGCACTAGTGACGGTGAGCAATTATTACTATGGCATTAAAAGTGTAGGGTTATTCCACAACGATTTATGGGCTTTTGAAAAGTGAACTTTTCACACATTTAAAAAAAAAGTGCCGGCCAGAAGGCGGCCACAATTCCAATTGTTAGCATTACTAATGGCGATCATTTGTTAGTATGGCATGAAACCTGTGGGGTTATTCCACAACTTTTTATTTCCATTTAAAGATTTATTTCTTTCATACTTTTTTCCCAAGTGCCGGCCAGTCTCCGGCGATGCACTAGGTTGTTAGCACTAGTGACGGTGAGCAATTATTACTATGGCATTAAAAGTGTAGGGTTATTCCACAACGATTTATGGGCTTTTGAAAAGTGAACTTTTCACACATTTAAAAAAAAAGTGCCGGCCAGAAGGCGGCCACAATTCCAATTGTTAGCATTACTAATGGCAATCATTTGTTAGTGTGGCATGAAACCTGTGGGGTTATTCCACAACTTTTTATTTCCATTCAAAGATTTATTTCTTTCATACTTTTTTCCCAAGTGCCGGCCAGATTCCGGCGATGCACTAGGTTGTTAGCACTAGTGACGGTGAGCAATTATTACTATGGCATTAAAAGTGTAGGGTTATTCCACAACGATTTATGGGCTTTTGAAAAGTGAACTTCTCACACATTTAAAGAAAAAGTGCCGGCCAAAAGGCGGCCACAATTTCAATTGTTAGCATTACTGATGGCGATCATTTGTTAGTATGGCATGAAACTTGTGGGGTTATTCCACAACTTTTTATTTCCATTTAAAGGTTTATTTCTTTCATACTTTTTTCCCAAGTGCCGGCCAGTCTCCGGTGATGCACTAGGTTGTTAGCATTAGTGACGGTGAGCAATTATTACTATGGCATGAAAAGTGTAGGGTTATTCCACAACGATTTATGGGCTTTTGAAAAGTGAACTTTTCATACATTAAAAAAAAAAGTGCCGGCCAAAAGGCGGCCACAATTTCAATTGTTAGCATTACTAATGGCGATCATTCGTTAGTATGGCATGAAACCTGTAGTGTAAGACAAGTAGCTTAAACTTTTTTAAGGGCTGGAGATATTTTATAACTTGATTCATTATGTAGGTAAAAACTTTATTCTTTTTTACTTGAATGTAAAAGAATTTGTTTTCGCGTGTAAGTTCTAGGTATAAGTATGTGTGATTGTTTTGATAATTATCATTAAAAGGTATAAAATGAAATATTTCGTATCAGTCAACTGAACAGCTGTATTAAACTTATTTTAAACATTTATCACATATTATTCTACGGGTAATAAATAATGTGCCTGCAGTTTATTTTCATAATCTTTGAGTTTTGCGGCTTTGGACTATATCGGTTTTAGCCACAAGTCTATCTTTCTTTTTCGTGTAAGTGGCCAACGCTGGTGTCAGATTTTTCAGGCTGCCTAAAGGCATCTGACATGGCTTGACGACTGCCATAGAATGATGACAGCTGAGACCAACGGCTTATACGTGCTTTCCAAAGCACGAAAAAGTTCAAGAAACTTGTATACCACTTGTGGTCACCCACTCAAGTGCGGACCATGCCCAAGTCTAAAATGCTCTGTCTACCTCATTAGGGATAAAGATGTCAACAAGTTATAGTTTGTGTAATCGTGTGTGAGTGTACGTGTGAGGGTGTGAGGGTGCGTGTGTGTATGTGTGTGTGCATAATTATGTGCCTGCGTCACCGGAAACTGGCTTGCACTGGCTTAATATCCGGCACTTTTATTAAGTATGAAAGTTTGCTTTTTTACACGTTTAATGACTTTCTAACAATTAACGAATTTCTCACCATCATCCGTGTAAATCAACTGCTGCGTCACCGAGAACTAGCCGGCACTTAGGAAAACAGTATGAATGCAACAAATATTGTCATGGAAATAAAAAGTTGTGGAATAACCCTAAAGGTTTCATGCCATACTAACAAATGATCGCCATTAGTAATACTAACAATTGAAATTGTGACCGCCTTCTGGCCGGCACTTTTTTTTTAATGTATGAAAAGTTTACTTTTCAAAAGCCCATAAATCGTTGTGGAATAACCCTACACTTTTAATGCCGTAGTAATAATTGCTCACCGTCACTAGTGCTAACAACCTAGTGCATCGCTGGAATCTGGCCGGCACTTGGGAAAAAAGTATGAAAGAAATAAATCTTTAATTGGAAATAAAAAATTGTGGAATAACCCCACAGGTTTCATACTTTACTAACAAATGATCGCCATTAGTAATACTAACAATTGAAATTGTGGCCGCCTTCTGGCCGGCACTTTTTTTTTAAATGTGTGAAAAGTTGACTTTTCAAAAGCCCATAAATCGTTGTGGAATGACCCTACACTTTTAATGCCATAGTAATATTTGCTCACCGTCACTAGTGCTAACAACTTAGTGCATCGCCGGAATCTGGCCGGCACTTGGGAAAAAAGTATGAAAGAAATAAATCTTTAAATGGAAATAAAAAGTTGTGTAATATCCCCACAGGTTTCATGCAATACTAACAAATGATCGCCATTAGTAATACTAACAATTAAAATTGTGGCCGCCTTCTGGCCGGCACTTTTTTTTTTAAATGTGTGAAAAGTTCACTTTTCAAAAGCCCATAAATCGTTGTGGAATGACCCTACACGTTTAATGTCACAGTAATAATTGCTCACCGTCACTAGTGCTAATAACCTAGTGCATCGCCGGAGACTGGCCGGCACTTGGGAAAAAAGTATGAAAGAAATAAATATTTAAATGGAAATAAAAAGTTGTGGAATAACCCCACAGGTTTCATGCCATACTAACAAATGATCGCCATTAGTAATGCTAACAATTGGAATTGTGGCCGCGTTCTGGCCGGCACTTTTTTTTTAAATGTGTGAAAAGTTCACTTTTCAAAAGCCCATAAATCGTTGTGGAATAACCCTACACTTTTAATGCCATAGTAATAATTGCTCACCGTCACTAGTGCTAACAACCTAGTGCATCGCCGGAGACTGGCCGGCACTAAGAAAAAAAGTATGAAAGAAATAAATCTTTAATTGGAAATTAAAAGTTGTGGAATAACCCCACAGGTTTCATGCCATACTAACAAATGATCGCCATTAGTAATGCTAACAATTGAAATTGTGGCCGCCTTTTGGCCGGCACTTTTTTTTTTAATGTATGAAAAGTTCACTTTTCAAAAGCCCATAAATCGTTGTGGAATGACCCTACACTTTTAATGCCATAGTAATAATTGCTCACCGTCACTAGTGCTAACAACCTAGTGCATCGCCGGAATCTGGCCAGCACTTGGGAAAAAAGTATGAAAGAAATAAATCTTTAAATGGAAATAAAAAGTTGTGGAATAACCCCACAGGTTTCATGCCATACTAACAAATGATCGCCATTAGTAATACTAACAATTGAAATTGTGGCCGCCTTCTGGCCGGCACTTTTTTTTAAATGTGTGAAAAGTTCACTTTTCAAAAGCCCATAAATCGTTGTGGAATGACCCTACACTTTTAATGCCATAGTAATAATTGCTCACCGTCACTATTGCTAACAACCTAGTGCATCGCCGGAATCTGGCCGGCACTTGGGAAAAAAGTATGAAAGAAATAAATCTTTAAATGGAAATAAAAAGTTGTGGAATAACCCCACAGGTTTCATGCCATACTAACAAATGATCGCCATTAGTAATACTAACAATTGAAATTGTGGCCGCCTTCTGGCCGGCACTTTTTTTTAAATGTGTGAAAAGTTCACTTTTCAAAAGCCCATAAATCGTTGTGGAATGACCCTACACTTTTAATGCCATAGTAATAATTGCTCACCGTCACTATTGCTAACAACCTAGTGCATCGCCGGAATCTGGCCGGCACTTGGGAAAAAAGTATGAAAGAAATAAATCTTTAATTGGAAATAAAAAGTTGTGGAATAACCCCACAGGTTTCATGCCATACTAACAAATGATCGCCATTAGTAGTACTAACAATAGAAATCTTGGCCGCCTCATAGCCAGAGTTTGACATGTGGACCCAAAAATGTATGGCGCCTGAATGGTCTCCTTTATCTGTTTCGGCCGGAATTTTTATGGCTTCTCTCGCCGCTTGAGTTCCTTGGACTAATTGGTCGGATGAATAAATCGTTATGCCATTCAAATTAACTGTCTGTTAATTTACCTTAAATATTATTTCTCATCTTTTAATGAACTGGAATCTCTTTTGCCTATAATGGCCAACGCGATGGTTATTTCCTAGATGTACTAGCACATCATATATATAGTAGGAATATACATACGACACTTTATTTTTGACAGGCTATCACAGAAACCTATTACATTAATCTTAGTCCAACAAGTTACTCTGTTAGGGATGGCATCTACCCAGCAACAACTGACAAGTCACTGTTACCGGTGGATTGTTGGAGTGTGTTTCAGACAAGCTAGGTTACATGGACTATCTTAGGTTACTCCGTGCATCGGAAAACAAATTGACAAAATAAACAATTTTCCTGTAGGAATAACATACTCGTATTTTTTTTTATATATAAATTAATTATATCGACTCTATTAAATAACTCTACATAGTACGTGTCGACTCAGTAAACAAAACCCAGATATTTTTTTTTTCAATTAAATAAAAGAAAAATTAAACGTATACATGAAAAGTATTCCACCGACAAGAGCTCAGCTCTTAAATATAAGAAGATGTAGTCAAAAATTACAGTGTAGGCAAAAGATGTACTCGTGTTTTCTTAATGTATGAAAACGAAGATCAGCACTTAAATTGAGATTTCAAGCCTTGACACAAAATTACAGCAGTAAAAGTCATCACGGCGCTAAATCTCCGAATAATGTGTTCGTAAACATTGAACACATTTCATGGTTACGAATGTATGAGTATGACACTGTTTCGTGCACTATGATTTAGAGCCGACACGAAGAGAGTAATAAAAGTGTTGCCCGACCCAATGTTACGGTCATGCGTATATTTTCGTCAAGGTGACGAAATGGAAAACATTAATTATATGCACTTGTCATACTTAATCGTGTTAAAAAGTGCTCTCTTGAATTTATTAGTACCTACTTACAATTAAATCTTTAACATAAAAACGATTTTGAATTACACGCATTATAGTAGTACATGTTGTAGATTTTAAACTAACGGAAATATGTGATAAAGGTAATAATAGCAATTTGATTTAAGCCTATGAAGGTATGGGTTTCTTTGTACTTAGGTCAAAATGCTTAGTCTGCTGCTTCGTTCTTAGTTGAATCAGAGTTGAAAAGGTCTTCAATTAATTTTTTTTTGATCTTTCTCTTTCTTTTGTCTAGTCATATATGACATAGCAATAAAAAAATATTTACGGAGCTTTTAGATTTTAGAATAAGCGTTTAGTTATATCTGCAAACAATAAAAGCAAAAACTTTCCCCATCTTTTAAGACTTTTTTAGTAGTATGATTTGATAACTTTAAGATTTACCGTATTTAAACCCACCTTCCAAACAAAACAGTCATTATAAATAATGAACAAGAGGCAACTAGTAACTTGCAAACACAGCAATTTGCCTTATTCAAAACAACACTCATTAAAAATATGTAAATGCAGCTTTCCTTCGCGAAAAAGCTACTAATGGCTTCTTATGGCTTTAAAAAGGCAATATTAAAGATCGCTTCGCTCTCTCGCTTCGTTTCTCTTTCAAATCATATCTTTGACGATTTCGGTCGCATTCCGCCCCTTTTTTCGCGGGTGACGGAATCGACTTCAAGGTGTAGACATACGATATTACACGTTCATGAAAATAAATCTGGTTCATATTTTATCTTTCTTGCCGATTTCATATACCTCCAGGATGACTTTTTAGATCAGCCAAATTTTTTAACAACTTTTTTACAGAAAATTTTCGTCCTCCCATAAAAATCCGTTCGGCCGAGCGCTGATTTAGATGGAAAGCCGATTATTTCTTTATTCGTTAATCGTTTTTATAGAGGGTATTTCAGTATCATAGACAGGACTCAGTGTGTATATCAAACCTTCATCGATTCAACAAAGTCACATCCTCATAGGCCAAACAAGTACGAACAACACTTTGCATTCTTAGTGTCCGGCGTAAACTAAAAGTTACTCCTATCGGAAATTCAGGCAGCTCCTTAACTTTAATGGTCTGTTTCCAAGCTTCCAGGAATTGCGATTTCTTTACAGTTTTAATTCTCTTGCATTGTTTGTAAATAACTTTAGGCCATTTTCGTGTTACGAACTCTGTATTTTAAATAAATTTCATACTAAATTTATAATATTTAAAGAGAAATTCTTTATTTTAATTAACCCGCCATTATTGTCTCCTTTAGTCCTTTTTAACAGACTTCCAAAAGAAGGAGTTTATCGATTCGTCGCGATCTTTCATGTACATACATTTTTTTTTGAAGTGAAACTTCTTTAGCGGCGTTGTGTACTTTTTTTGGAATGGGTAAAAAATGTTAAACTCGCGTCAGGACACGTGACCTGATCGAAAATTCGTAAGACGGCGCAGGGCGCTTGCGCAAATATTCGTGTGTGTTTATGTTACAGCATGCTACGCGCATCCATGGATGGTGACAGCTGATGGCTCGACCGTCTGTGTAGTGGCCATACTGCTGTGTATTTGAAAATGATTTTGTTGAAAATGAATTTGGTCATGCTTGTGACATTTGTAACAGACTGTGGTTCAGAAAAGATTTGAAATAATTTATACTGATAATTAAAGCAATTCGTGCAAAATTATTCCCTAACCATTCCAAAATATCAAAAATGCACAACGTTAATATTCAAGTTTTCACTTCTGCCGGCACTCCCAGAGTGCAACCCGTCGTTTTTTTTGTTTGAATGGGTTACTTGTCCGTTTCGTGGTACCATAGATTTTTTTGGTTATAAAATCGGTTGTATAGTCGTACTTTGGGGTGAAGTCGGATTTAGTTTTGAAAAATTATTAAATACTTAATTAGGTACCTTTCTAATTAGAAAATTAACCAAAATGTTATAATAAAGTCCTTTAAAAATACTTATTCATGGTGGGGTGGTTTATAGGATTGATAAACTTTTTTCAGTTAGTCAGGTGTTGGAAAATCTTGTAGGTACCAGTTTCGCCACTTACGACATGAAAAAGAAAATCTACCAAGATTAGGATTTTATACTTTAGCCGTGGAGTCCAAGATATAGTCGCACATAAAATTCCGTGGCATCCTGCGCTGCATTTATTTTTGCAATTCCACCATGCTTACTGCGCCATTTCTTTTTACGGTTCCTTCTATTTTACACTTGATTATTTGGTCACGGTTGTAACGGCAGCTATAAAAACATTGCTCTGATTAAATTGCCTGATCTTATCTCCTCGAAATTGGCATTAAAATGAGAAATTCTGTTTACAGGCTTTTATAGGTGGGTGTATTTTTTATGCCCGGTATCTCAACGAGATGGTCATTTGATCAATTTGTGAGCGTGTCATTCTCTGAAAAGATATGCAATCTTCCAAATTTCCTTGACTAGGAAAGTATTGTACAAAATTTTACCCAGACCAGCGAGTCAACTCGTCCAGATTTTTGTATTTCAAATATGAGGAGAGGCAATATTTTTCAATCTAACTCAGCTCCCACAACTTGTATGTGAACCTTATTTTAATGATGTCTCTTTTTTTAATGTAAATTATTTCCGTAGCCACCACGTACCGCTGTTCGGCGAAGGCCAGGGCAGCTGGGAGTGGCAATATGCGTCGTGGCTTGGCTCGGAGGGGGCGCTGCTGCTGGCGGCGGACAACGAGGTCCTGGCCAGACCCGGCCCTCCGGCAAAGAGGGCGCCGCTCATCCGTCTCACCACAGATGCGGTGCCCGGGAAGGTGTACAATGGAGTCTCCGACTGGCTGTATCAAGGTAAGGTATTTATAATTAAAAAGAACAAGGTGGATTTTTTTAAATGTATGTATATCCTTGTCTACTGCAACTGGAGGGCACTTATGAAAAGAGTGTTGAGTGTGGATAAAGAGGTCTTTCAGGAGTATCCGGATCGTAGCAACATGTATATATAGTGATAGGAATGAAGATGATAAGAATGTTCGTTCCCTGATTACTCAAAGACGCCTGGACTAATTTGCAAAATTCTTTTTTTTCAAAGGGCATACTTATGTGGTGGTATGGTCCCATAGAATTGTTATCAAAATCAGTTGGGTGTTGAAGTCGGTGGAAAATTATTATCTCTTTGTAAACTTTAACACCCTTTAGCTCCTTAAGTATTGATCGTACAGTAAAAATAAATATGACCAAATTTGTAGAAAATTTATCTCAAAAGTTTTGACAGAAGTATAACTGAGCAAAAATCTGAAAATAGATACTTTCAACCCCCGACGCTCTCAGCACACCCCCCGCCATTAAGGAATTTTAGTATATTCATCTGGAAACTACAAGCTATGACTGTGCCAATTTGACAAAACTTCATGAATTCCTAGATTGAAAAAAGCTTTTCTGATTGGATTTATGCGGTATTTTTTACTTCACAAAAATTAAGGCACACTCTTTCCCAGATAAGACTCTATCGAAGATTAATGTTAATGAAGAAAAAATCAATGTGATCCTTCGATCACTTACTCTAAAAGAAGGAGTAACACCTGTGTTACTGCACGTTAAAATATGATTTTTTAATAATACTTTTTTTAACAAAACATCTCAATTTTTTTCGTACAGAGGAGGTGACAAAGACCCCCTCGGCGACGTGGGGCTCATCTGACGGCACCCTTGTCCTGTACGTCCAGTATGACGACAGCGACGTCTCCGAGGTGCGATTCCCGAAGATCTCGGAGGGGATTGGCGGGATGGGCGCGTCCAGGTCGGGATTCCTGCTGCCCACGCTGAACAACACTTTGCCTACCATATTTCCTGATCACATCACTATTAGATATCCAACAGTAAGTAATATTGAAAATAACATTAATTATGCATTGGAAGACTTTCTTATTTAGTGCGCAATTTTTCATTGAAATTATCAATGTCCCGTTTCCGTCCCGTGTCCGTCTGTCTGTAACCATCCTGCTGTATATCATGAATCGTGTTAGCTAGACAGTTAAAATTTTTACAGATGATGCATAATATTATATTTCTATTGCCGCTTTATCAACAAATACTAAAAACAAAATAAAATGAATATGTAAGTGGGGCTACCATATACAACCAACGTTTTTATAGATAATGGTACAGAACCCTTTATGCAGATCTTTCCAGTCTTTATTTTAAAGGAGGACGACGCTTTCTGTACTACTAGAGTTATACTTGGCTAAGCAAGACAGAGAATTCTGCCTATTATTTTTTTATAATGCATAGAAATATACTCGATTAGCTGATTGAGTATTTAATCATCAAATGTAGAATAAGGTTAAACATTAATCATCAAATATAAATTAAATTGGTTTTAAAAGTATGTGCTCTAGAAAATATAGAGCCCAAGCTTAAGGTTTGATTGATTACTAATTGCAAATGCTGATGCTAGGCTTAGGTATTGTGCAAGTTATGATCTTCTGTGAAAGCCGCAATATTTTAATTGTAAGCTCGTTAAAATCTATCATTAATCATTTTAAAAAATAGCTTTCCTTACAACGTTTCTTTCACATTGATTTAAAGTTCCAGTTTCAAGAGGTCTAAAATAGGTCATTACTTTTATAAATGACCCTACGTTTAAAACATATAATTACAATAAATTATATTAAAACATTATAGATACCTATCTATGTAACGTCTTAATATAACAAACAGAAAGTATAAGATTATCTACGTAAGCAAAAATCCCCGACCGCCATTGAGTATGCAAACACTTGATATACAAAGCGAATGTCATAACGGTATTACATTCGTGACGGTGCCACTTGTTGCTTCAGCCCGGGAGCTCTATACCGAAAGCGAGGCTTTGGATTGTGGCGGTGCAGAACGTGACATCCCCGCCTCGGTGGGAAGTCAAACCGCCGAGCACTCTGGATGGCATGTAAGTTACACAGACATTATCATCATGATCATCATCATCAGGTATTTTTGTCTCTACTGCAGGAGCACGACCCTCTCTGTACTACCAGAGCCATACTTGCCTCGAGCAGGCAGAGGACTTGGCCTACACTGTCCTCGCTGGCCAGACGGGTTGGAGAGATCTTATAAATGTTTATAAGCTTTGTTCAACTTGTATTACCTAAGTCGCCTTCTACGCCTTCCACGGGAGGACTTGGAGTGACCCTATTCTACTCTACCGGAAACCACATGGCACCAACACACACAGAGTGACATTTAACTACCAGCCAAATTTTGAAGCAAGTTCAGACAATGTAGATTAGGAGGTCACGACAAATTTGGTAACGATAAGGGATATGGCTGACTCTGGTTTTATAGAATAAAGAGCACCTCTCTGATGCAAAATATGTTGGTCTGCCTGCGTGGAGTGGTTGCGTTACTTAGATATGGCGCCTGAAAAGTTGGTTATCGTGACCAAAAAAAAATTATAAGGTAAATGGCTGACTCTTGTTTCACAGGATGAAGAGCACCTCTCTGATGCTAAATATGTTGGTCTGCCTGCGTGAAGTGGTTGCGTTAATTAGATATGGCGCCTGTAAAGTTGGTTAGCGTGACCAATAAATGATAAGGTAAATGGCTGATTCTGGTTTCACATAATGAAGAGCACCTCTCTGATGCAAAATATGTCGATATCCCTGCGTGAAGTGGTTGCGTTACTTAGATAGGGCGCCTGAAAAGTTAGTTACCTGGACAAAAAAAGATAATTATAAGGTAAATGGCTGATTCTGGTTTCACAGGATGAAGAACACCTCTCTGATGCTAAATATATTGGTCTGCCTGCGTGAAGTGGTTGCATTACTAAGATATTATAAATAAACTAAGGTACTAAAAAAGTAAAAATCAAAAATTTTGTAGTTAGTACATTTGTGAACTACGGCATCAATATTAGGGTAACACAGGGTAGACAAATTCATGTGTTTGTATGAACGCACGCTACTGTATCTAAGTAACGCAACCACTTTACACAGACAGACTGACATATTTAGCATCAGAGAAGTACTCTTCACCCTGTGAAACTAGAGTCAGCCATTTACCTTATCATTATTTTTTCATCACGATAACCAACTTTTCAGGCATCATATCTAAGTTTCAAAACACAACCATTTCACGCTGGCAGACCGACAAATTTTTTATCAGAGAGGTACTTTTTGTTTTGTGACAACAGAGTCAGCTATTTACGTTATTATTTTTTCTTTTGTTCACGATAACCAACTTTTCAAGCAACATATCTAAGTAACGCAACCACTTCACGCAGGCAGACCAACATATTTAGCATCAGAGAGGTACTCTTCATCCTGTGAAACCAGAATCAGCCATTTGCATTACCATTTTTTTGGTCACAATAACCAACATTTCAGGCGCCATGTCTAAGTAACGCAACCACTCCACGCAGGCAGACCAACATATTTTGCATCAGAGAGGTGCTCTTTATTCTATAAAACCAGAGTCAACCATATCCCTTATCGTTACCAAATTTGTCGTGACCTCCCGTTCTAATGATACTCAACTGCTTAAAATTGAAAATCGATAAAATTTTCAAAAATCCATTCAGCTCAGCTCTGATTTGTATTGGAAGAAAATTGGTTCAGTATCATGGATGCTGGATGCAGCTGGTACATTCAGTACCAGCTGCTTCTCCTCCAGAGCAGATCGTAGAACCCGATCAAGGGACTAGGCGAAAATGCTAATCATTTTAATAGGCGATACGGCTAGCAACCCATCACTATTTTGATTCCTTTTTCCATCTTCTCGCCCACCATCACTGGCCTGTGAGTCTTGGGCTCAATTTGCTTAGAGCCGCAAGACGCAAAGTGCTCTGTCTGCCTCATTAGGGATAAATACGTAATAGTATGTATGTATCATGCACTGAACTTGCTACAATATTTATTTCTTGGTTTAAAAGTATAGACAAAACTAAAAGTATTCAAGGATTAAATAATCTTAACTTCATATTTATAGGTCTTCCGTTTTTAACGTGTTCCACAACAACTTACTGAAGCGCAGAAAAAATACGCGTAACTTGACTGTTGATATAAATGATTGTTTGTTTGCTGTTTTTAAGGGAATATTACCTCATATCAGCTCAATGGGTGGGCAAGGACAACTCTCACGTGGGAGTAGTGTGGATGAATCGAGCGCAGAACCTCACCGTCTACAGCAGTTGTTATGCGCCTAACTGGACGTGCACAGAGGTGAGTTTTAAAACTTGCAGTAGTCTACACACTTGGTTTCTTTCATTTGTTCATTGACATTATCGTTCATTTAGTAAAAGTTTATTGTTCCACAATTCACAATTCTATTTTACGATTAAGAAAGCATTCTCTCCTCGACTTCCATGTGCAATATATAAGCAAGCGGAGCAAATATAAATTATGTTTTCCTAGGCTACCATTCATTCATTCACATTGTGCGTTCTTTATAAATATGAAAAAAATATTGCCATCCTCAAATTAAATTTCTAAATTAATATGTATATGTATGTATTACCTAAATAAATGCTCATAATTTGATTGATTTTAGCGATGTACGCTGCGCAGGCGCAAATTTTTTTTCGCTGCCAAAAAAACGTCAAAGACTTCTTCTAATCTTTTTTACTACAGACGCATTCAGAGAAGGCGACTGAAGAGCCTTGGTTGGAGGTGCACCAACAGCCGGTTTACTCCGAAGACGGCAGCGCGTTCCTCCTACTGGCAGCCGTTCAGGAGGGCGGGGGGCAGTACTACACCCACATCAAACACGTGGACGTGCTGAGGCAACGCATCGCGGTGCTCTCGCACGGCAAGGTCGAGGTCGCAGAGATCCTGGCCTGGGACCAGGACAACCATTTAGTTTATTATTTAGGTAACATCTTGCTTAGCTTCGTATTAGTTGATGCACTGAACTTTCTGACGGTCGATATGTTAGGTGGAGTGGTTGGTGGCAACGCACTTTCCATAACTTTATCTGAATTATACGGAGGAAAAAAGCCAACAAACAAAAGTGTGGTCACAATTGAGAGCCACGTTTTGGCTTGTGATTTACCGATTGCCACTTATGAATAAATGTGCAGGCAGGAAGATTTAGTAAATGTGCAAGCTTTATTCAATAAGTCTCACTTAGCAGCTCCTTTGGAAGGACACAACTATCGGCCGAGAAACAGTGCGTCGCCTTTGACCTGTGTAATGTATTCTCTAACTTGCACGATTTATTTCTAATCAGTATATTTTTTCTTTTGATTAAAGGTTTAGACAAAGAAAAGTTATACATACCTAATCTGCATCCAGATATGATGAAGGAATCGAATCAAATTAAGTATTGAGTGCTAAGGAGTGAATTTTCCAAATTTTTATACTAACAACACATTAATCTTGTAACAAAACCCCTATCCTTCTCATCATCTATCATCGTCAACGCACGATTATCTAGTTTAGCAGGGACGTGGTGTGGAAGTGTGTTGGTTTATGTGACGTCTGAATAGTATTAGAGCTTGTCCGTTCAGCGAGTTTCAAACTTGTTGCTGTATCTTCATTTTCTTATGATGATAGTAATGATTGTGTGATTATATTACTTTTATTCTCATTTTCATGCGCCTTCAGCAAAACCAAACTTCGTTCAACTATTGTACCAATTCTATCAAGATTTACCGCTGTTTGACAATACACCCATGGTCCTGAAACTGACATAGTCATATCACGATATCATCTAACAAAACGAAATTTTTGTCCCAACAGGTAGTGCAGAGAGGCCAGGGCAGAGGCAGGTGTACGTGGTGCGAGATCCAAGTTACGGAGGGGGAAGCAATTCCGTGAGAGCGCGGGCGGAGCGCGAGGAGCCTCGGTGCCTTACTTGTGAGGTGGCGGTGTGGCCAGCGCGGCTGCACTACGCCAACTGCTCCTACTGGAGGGCGTCCTTCTCTCCTCCAAAGCCAAGAGTCGGCATTACGCATTACGTGTTGGAATGCGGCGGGCCGGGACCCCCTCTGGCTGGTCTCCATGACGCTAGAACACATAAGCTAGAAAGAATATTGTATGACACGAGGCCTTATAGGTAAGAGTCATGATAAATGTAACCAAGTCTCAATATAACCGTTACAAATTGTACTGTCATACCACAGAATTAATAATAGTATTACATACAGAACGGAAACTCGCACCGTCCCCCGCAATCTGGTGTCCCCGCAACCTTCCCCCGTTATTGTGAGGCGTAAGCGGCAGTAAAACAGGGTTATTGGTAGTCGCACGTTTATATTACGCCAGTCACTTAGGATCATTGAATTATAATGGTGAGAAACTGCGCACATTATCATTGTTTATCCACGGAAAACAATAAATCACGAAAAATGTATAGATTTCCGAGTGATAAAAACAGGTAAGCAAAGCAACAAATTCTGTGGTGGCGACCCTGATTGTTTAACTCACACATTTGACGTGTGCACGGACGGATTGTTTCGTTTGTTGTAGTACTAGGTATATATGCTGCTCCGTTTGTATGAAGTGCCATACCTGTGGTCATACGCCGAAAGTTCATCTTAACGCTACTTCATCGCGGTTCAATTAAAGGATTTTATTCGAAGTGACGAAAGTTTGTGGTATTCAAGCCACCTATGATGAGCATCTAGGTTTAAAGCACCACCTACGTACATCTACGCCTGACGTTACATTCGTTGCATCAAATGATGATGCACTTCAAAATACGCGCATAATCAATGGCAGGGGGCAATAGAACTTCTATGGACTTACAAACCACGTAGAGAGGACGTTTTCTCATGTCGTTTACAAAGACCTATCAGTAATAAGAATTTCCTCATACTTCTTGCAGATCAGTCCGCCTACGCGAGTTGGCGCTGCCCACGCGGCGGTCGTTTGACGTACAGCTGGGCAGCGGCTCGCGGGCGCGCGTTCAGTTGCTGCTCCCGCCGTCGTGGCGTGAGGAACTGCGCGACGCTGCCTTTCCTGTGCTGGTGCATGTGTAAGTATGATCAGTCCACCTATACGTGCTGTAGGTATTTTTGACGATCTTTTACTTTTGCTGGTAGGTTAAGCACGTTTCCTTTGCTGGTACATGAGTAATTCTGTATATTATCTTCTTGCCACAACCTGAACAACACCTGATAGGTAGCACTGTACAGATACAACGCTCATCAATTATAAAACAGTTGCTTGTTTATAATAAATAAAATTTGTCAAATTACATAGATTTTTTGAGATATCCATGTAGTTTATTTATCATGATCAAGGCACTAGCAGACCAAACCAACATTCTCTCTAGTTCAGCCCGACCGTTCATTACAAGATTTTTCTTTTCTTCAGAATAATTTTGACCCATACTATACTATCAGAGTTCGAACGAGTCTGCGGGCAGATGTGAGAAATATTCTGACAGAAAATATCTTATAATATGCGGCTGGCCTAAAGGCAACTGATATATCAATATGATCATTCCAGAGACGGGCGCCCCGGTAGCCAGCAAGTGACTGAAGAGTTTCTAGTAGACTGGGGCTCGTACATGTCGTCCCGCAACGACGTGGTGTACGTGAAGTTGGACGTGGCGGGCGCGAGGGGCTTGCCTCGGGCGCTGCTGCGGGGCCGCCTCGGAGGCGTCGAGGTGGCGGACCAGTTGGCTGTTATTAGGTAAATCCCTATACAGTGCTATACATAAAAGCTAATTTCTAACTAAATGACGTGGTATTCCCGAGGTAAAATTCTATAATAAGTTCTATCGTTGGGCAAAAGCCACCCTCTTTGTTTCCATCTATCGCGGTCCCTAGACGTGATCTGCCATTCTTTTTCAAACTGTGTAAGGCCATCCGCCCATCACTTTCTTGGTCTTCCTAATTATCTTAAATTTAGGACACCAATTTTACGAGGTGGCATCAGCAGAAGCGGGACCGTAAGCAGAAGGCATTGCGAACCTCCGTCCATAAGGCCTCAAACGTGAAGTGGATGGGAAATCAGGAAGAAATAGCCAGAACAGTTTTTAAACTATTTCGCTTTAGTTGTACGAACGGCCGCTAACGTAAACCTTCCTTGTGAATAGAGTTGTAGCACGAGATGTTTGTGCTTAGTCCCTTAAACACCTATTACGACATCCACAGGAAGAGATAGAGTGGTTTATGTTTTGTATGTTGTTTCCAGATATTTATTAGAAACCTTCAAATACCTGGATGTAACCCGTGTGGCGGTGTGGGGCTGGGGCTACGGCGGCTACGTCACCGCCATGCTGCTCGGCTCCCAGCAGTCCACGCTCAAGTGCGGCATCGCCGTGTCACCCATCACCGACTGGCTATATTATAGTGAGCATTTTTTTATGAATAATTTCCTAGCTACAAAATTTTAGACCTGAGATGTACGTACAGTAGGTATACATACAGGTTGTTAGTGAATGCAGTGTCAACATTATTTTATTTATAAACAGGTATATGTGGCTATTGATGATAGGTATAACGAAATTGGATTTTGGCTGTATTAATCGAGCGGATTGATTTTCCGCACTTTTCATACATTTTGTATGGACTCGCCGCACATGGTGTCGCCGGTGGCGGCCGCTAAATTAGTATGTAGTAGAACCTAAGCTTATGTATTTAAACCTCCAGACGCAGCATTCACGGAACGTATCCTCGGCACGCCGTCCGTGAACTACAAGGGCTACGTGGAAGCGGACGCGTCGCAGCGCGCGCACCACGTGCCGGCACACGCGCTGTACCTCGTGCACGGCATGGCCGACATGAGCGCGCCGTACCCCCACGCGCTGCAGCTGGCCAGAGCTCTCACTGACGCTGGTGTGCTGTTTCGCTACCAGGTTAGTTAAATGCGATTTCCTTATGAAGTATTTGATGTAGCGAACACAGTAAATAAACAAAAAAATCTTCTGCAAGAAGTAAAAATGCTTGACATGTCAATGTTCAGAATATGCACAACGTCATTGGCAAAATCTTAACACTACATTACAGCGCAGTAGAACTAAATATGTACATACATCAAAGAGCTGAGCACCGGAATTTCGACTTTATTAGTCTTCAAAGTACGCCACCATAATCGACAATGGTCGACAATATCGTCTTCTAGTCATTGTTTTTACGAATAATCATTTTTAATTAAAACTGTAAGTTACAAATATAAATAAATAGGGATAAATTACACTGATTGAGTTATCTACGAGTACTAAGGTGAATACCTTTTTTTATAATTTGACAGGCATACGCAGATGAAGGGCATGATCTGAAAGGGGTCATCGAGCATGTGTACCGTTCCATGGAGGACTACCTCCGCGAATGCCTGTCCCTCGACCCGGAAGACACCAAGCTGCCCCCTCCAGACAGATAGAATGGGGACACTCCACCGAGCAATAACTTGTATCCGATCACTTCCGAAATATATCCAATTGTTATCTTAATGCTGTCTGTAAATATGTAAATGAAATAGTGCTTTAATGAAATGTGTTCCCCTCGTTTGGTTTAGCAGCCTTTTAATCGTGTGTCGACATTATTTGTGACGCCACGGCGGCCGAGGGCTATGTGATTAGATAAGGTAACTATGATAATAAGAAGTCCGTTCTGTTACTACAATTTTGCATGAATGTTAATTACAGAGTTAGCAATAGTCTAATTTAAGGAACCACCTCCATTGGTATGGCAGAACATTATAATATCCAGTATCAGAATCAGCAAGGCATAGGTAGTTTTTTTTACAATTTTTGTAATAGTTATAGTAGGTACGTCGTGAAAGACCTTCTATGAAGTAACTGCTATAACTGAATTCAAAATTGATAAATAATATGATCTGAAGTCTCGTTTATACTTTTACGTCCTCCCAGGCTGCAAGTTTTCCCATAATCATGAAAAAAACTTGCAGCCTGGGAGATTTTCTTTAATGACTGTGACATGTAGGTACACTACCAACACATTTGAGTTCTATTGTAATTTTGCAAAGAAGCAATGACATCATAAAACTGGTTGCCACCACTAATTGCGCATTATTGTAGCCTCCCGGTACCAAACAACACAATTATTGTCCTAAAAAATTGCCACTTTCAATGCCTGCAATAGGATGTGGATTCTTAAATTGATTTTGGTATAGACAGGCGAAAGAGAGCTGTCGGTTAGAATAATTCTTCAAATTGAATATTTCTCATTCAGCCATGAAACTTCGCTTCAGCACCCTTCGGCTAAACTTTCATACTGTGTCTTCTAAACTTTAAGAAAAGCCTAGATAGGAAATAAATTCTGAAAGTGAAAAGTATAATTTTGTAATTATACCTACTAAACATAAACCTGTTACAGTCCGGTGCAATGTTCATTGTTTCATCAAACAATGCACATTGCGTCTCACTGTCTTGTTACTCATAGAATCTCGAGCTTGTTCACTTAGGCGTTTACTACTGTTTTCTACTGTTATACCTATTATCTATAACTTTAACTTCTCTATTCTTACTGAGTATGCACTTTTTAAAACAATCAAAACCCATGTTTAAATCCACTGAAGAACATTCATCAAATCATTTATATAAAGTTCAAGATATTCCACTAGTTAGCATAAAGCATAAAATCCTACTTATCGGTACTTTCCTTCCGATTGTTGTTAATAATACCTACATAAAGAGCTTATCATTTTAGGAAAAAATACTAGGCCTTTTTGAAGAATTTCGTTCTACAGGCATTTGAAAATGTTAAGTTTTGTAAAAAATATAGTGCTGTTGGAAAATACCTCATACAATGTAGATACCCTATTCATATTTGTATAAATTGATCGAAGGAAACGCATTTTATAGTGACTTATAATGTTTAGAAATGAAGTGCCCTTGATCATCCCCTAACCTTAGCTGCTTTTGCTCCATCACTTCACCATTTACTAATCTTCTTAGTTCTTAATGATATTAATGTAACTCTCACTTTTGAAATAGCCGAATATGCATACAGAGCGAAGGAATACATTATCCATTATCGAACCCATAAAATATTATACCTAATAAGGATTAACCTCAAAATAAATAATAATACGTAGTCGAGTGATGAACTTCACTGTAGGACTCAAACCAATAACATATTTGAGTAATAGGCTTGTACAAAATAGATTTTAATTGAGCTAGAGAATTTGCCTTTCTGATAGATATTTCAGTAAAGTGTAGGCAGTCACTGAGTTGGTTTGTAAATGTAGAATGTAACATTTAAAGTCTGCAATCGAGAACACATCAAGAGACATGATAATTATCATTTGACTTGTATCAAGTCAATTCACTTTCTGGCCAGGATTTTTTTGAGAACGATGTCCTGAATGATACGTAGCGCTTGATGTAAAATCGAATTAGGCAAATGTAAACAGAGATAAATCGTATTAAACGCTCACAATTTCTTAGTCAATATATTTGTTTAAAACATTAGATAACAGTGGAATTATGGTGACTAGTCTAGTGAGTATGATCTAAGTTAATCAGTGAAAATGTTTAACCTTTCAAATCCTGGATGGCATTTTCTAATGCCATCCAGGTATTGCAAGGTTATCTACTATGAAACATCGGGATTCTCGAAAACTTTATATGATATACCTTCGTTTACATTTACCTACTTCTACTGTAAACGTGGATGACGATAAGGGCGGAATGCTAGTAGACTACGGATTTACCATTGTTGTTGATTTCACCGTAACTGTGACATAACTAGATACATAATTCATTGTTGTTGTATAGATTAACGTTTGCCGATATTTGTTAAGTGTTATCGGATACCTGCATAGACGCATATCGTACATTCCATGTTTGTGAAGACTGCCAATTTGGTCTAAATTTTAAAATCATTGTACTAATTAATACCTACGATACGTCGATGAGATTAATTTCAATTGCCGTTATGGTCTTAAGGATGCTGTGATTCTTCTATTGCATAATTTTAACGATACTAACCTTTAACCAGGCTGTGGTATAATAAAGACCACATTAAATAGAACCTAAGGACATTGAAACCCAAAAATTCATAAAAATTATACTAAAAAAGTCTGGTTAAGAGTTACATTATATTAAATAAATATTGATATCCATCTGATATTACGTAGGGCCTAGTGAAATCGAATTCGTTGTAATTATTAAAATTAATTATTATAAGGTAAATGTTAATTTAGATATTTTGAAATTCTTCCATTATAAAAGTAAAGATATTGCTTTGTTCTCCAGAAGTTATGAAACAAACATAGACAATATATTACGGGCTATGTGTACATCACACAACATATGAGATTTTATAGTTAGATAAAATACGAGAGAGTTCGGAAACCGGGTGCTTTAAATTTTACATCATGTTGTATGTAATGATTTCTTTAGCGATGTTCTCTAGTTATTACAATATACTTATCATACGGTTTGCTAGCGGTGTGGCTCCGAGCTGGCGGGCAGAGGCAGGCTGACCATGGCATAGGAGGCATCCCATTGATACTCGATATTAAATCATCTCATTATCTCAATATTACACACTGTAAAAAAATCTGAAGAAATAGTAACAATAAAATGGCAATATATTGGTACAAATAAATCGGAACAATATCTTGCTTAAATTTTGCCATAAAAAAAATATTGAATCCCCTCCACACCATGACGTTAGAGCTCTAACTTCATGCTTCACACCATTTTATTATTTTTTTTAATATTTGATATATTTGTGAATGTGTGGCAACACCAATACATCCGAAAAATAAATACTACAGATCTTAAAAAAACTAGTAAAGCCTTGGTAAGCCTGCGAGCATACGCTAATGGTAAGCTAGAAACGCGACGTGCAACACAGATGCTAGTTTAATGTGTAAGGATTATTTCAGTCTAACGTGGAATTCTTCTTAGTTGATACGAAGATTTCTACGGATAACACCAAATAAATTGTGTATAGAAAATTTTTATGAAACAAAATTGTAAAATGCTGGGTTGTTATTAGAATTTAGCACCAAATGATTCTATCCATTGTTTGCACGCTTATTTCGCTTTCTTTCGATCGAAAGACCTTTAGTCTTCCAGAGTGGCGAAAGCTTCCCTAACTTATCTTATTCTTGAAGCAGGAAAGTATAGGAACTATGTGATGAACTATGTCAATTATTTCATATTCCAACTTCAGCTATATTGAGCGTTTGTTTGAATCTCCTCCGAAATCTCTATTAAATAGTTTAGATTTTCGTCCTAGTTTGTCCAGATACAATGGATGTGGTATAAATGTGAATCAGTAAAGCTGTGTTCTTAGGATCCCCTGCGAATAATGCTGACCTGTACTCGATTTGCCATCTATCTACTTCAGTGTAGAACTTTTCATCTAATTTAGTACCCAAGGCTTTGTTAAAAAATTGAGTGTATCAACACAAATTTTCAACATTCATTTATCTAAGTATCTTTATTTTATCAGGGCCTAGGCAAATGTGCACAATTTTTGAGTTATGAGTTGCGTAAAATGAGATGTGGTATTATTTACCCTCTATAGAATTTGTGTCGCAGTCTGGCACAAACAGGACTTTTATATTAAACCGAATATCAGCGTAAATTGCACAACTAATTTTACGCGTATCATTACTCAAAAGATTATGCTTCTTTTCCTAAGCCTTTATTCCTTAACTTACTTAGCGCCGAAAGGCCTCTTATGAAGTTTGCTTGGTAATTATAACATTTTTAATAGTACAAATAGGGTTGCTTTTCGAGTACAGTTGAGCTGCAGTGTAGTGTCCGCCTTCGTAACTTTAGAGTGCCACGGATGTCTCCCTTAGCGGTTAGATTGAAGACGTGTGCAAGTTGAATGCAATAACAACTAAATTGATTCTGCAGTCACGTGTTATGTTTAGTGTATAGTGAAATATTACTCTATATAGACTATCTATTACACCATCACCACTTCGCAGTACGTGTAGCCGAAAGTACTGCAGGACATTAGAAGCGTATCACTACACTCAAGAGTAAAATATAATCAAATACTATAAAAAGCTGATGACTGAGTTTGATGAAATAAAGTACGCTTAAAATAAATATTGTTACAGTCAAACTTAGGCATAGAGAAGCTCTGGTGACGTCGTTATTGTATTCAACATCACGCCGTTTGATGGTCCTAGAAAATGCATCTAAATTCTATGTTACCTATTGTTAATCAGTGTTATAAATCTTATCTCGTTTAAGAGTTACAGTGTTGTATAGATCGGTACGTTTCATTTGTAAATTCTGAGATTATTCTGTTATTATTGTAAATTTTCTTTGAATAATAAAATTTTGAAATTTACATAATCGTTCATCGCGAAGTTTTATTTGAGCTCAATTCCTGTATATACCAACTCACTAATGAATAAAACTTAATTATTTCTCTGGTAACTCGAAATGAACATGAGGATGGGCCAGTTCTCTGAAGTTGGTGTTCCACATTTCGGCACTGCGGAAGTACCGCTCTAGATGCTCGTCCTTGAGCGTGGTGTCGGTGGGGCTGGCGCAGGCGTTGCAGGTGCTGCCGCTGTGCGCGCCGTCCGAGTAGCAGTTGGTCCGGGACAGGTTCCGCATCAGTTCGTAGTGAGAGAAGTTCATCGACATCAAAGATATATTATCATTTCTCGGAGCAGCATTGAAACTTGGACTAGCATCCATATACATACTCCTATTAGATGCCGCTGAATCTTTCTGTACCTCACAAGCATCTCCATTGACTAGTTTACTCTTCTTCAGCCGTCCTAGAGCTAAATCCAAAGATTTTACTGCATCGTTCACGTAAAACGACTTACGCTTGATGGGCTCGCTTTTGAGTTTATGATTTTGCAATGTCGGCTGGACGCTGTACGATTTTGCCTTGTTTATATTCTTCCTTTCACTAGAACCGTCCATATTATTTTCTTACTCAATGATTTAGGGCTTTCGAAACATGATTAAATTGAAAAATGATTTCGCTAAATAAATCGAAGTTTCTTATGACATTTTAGACAACGTCAATATGAAAATTAAATAGAGGAAGATACGTAATCCGCTAAATAACGACAAGTCGATTCAGACACTTTTTTCTAACGTCAAAACAAAAAAAATCTATGGAAATCTCAGACCAAAAAATTTAAAACGGGAATTGTATGAAATAAACAATCGTGTTAAAAAAGGTATGACAATTTCTTGAAGTCAAATACCGCTCTTAATACCGTTTTTCAGCAGAAATGAATAAATATTATAATGAAAATAGATATTATGATCAATGTAAAGTGACACTATTTCGTGACGTTTTATTTTATTAACTGTACCGAATAAATTTTTTTTTGACCCTGTCCACATTCCTAATCATTTGGCCCGGGTGGTGGAAGCAAGGAGCTGTGGCAAGCACAAGGTAATAAATATACTAATAAAAAAAAAGATTTAAGAAATTGGAAAAGCAGAGTGCGGCTATAGGGCAGAAAATTCTTAAACAATCTTAGTACAAAAAAAAATACCTACACCATATTATTATAATCATAGTACCACAGATGCTGCATTGAACCCTCATATTGCGCCACCCCACGATAACGTGCGGAACGATTCATAAAAATAAAAGCATTAAACCTACAGTGCGCGAAACGCGACACGAGTGCTTAGTTTTCCACTGAGTTTGTAAGAAATATAGATGGCGCTACTAGTTAGAAATCTATCTTTTGGTTTGTACTATGTAGGTATCTCAGTTTGTCTTTTTTCCATATCTAGCTTAAAAATTTTCAAGATGTCGTTACGAATTAATCATGCCAAATCTCTTGAAACCATTAGCAAAGCTGGCAAATGCATATACATGTCACAAAAAAATAACAAAAACAGGTATAACATTTATTCAACCAAGATAATCAGCCTGAATAATTTTAGATGGCAAATAAGCGTCACAGAGAGCCGCAGCAGTGGGTGCCATCGCCTCAATTTCCGCCTTCACGCCGCTGGACAGCATGGCGCTAAGTTCTGCCTTGATACGGAGACCTAGGAAAAGGTCACATCATTAGGTATCTGATATGTGAAAAGATCCTTATATACGAGTACCAATCAAACTTAATGGTTAGGTTGTTCCTATGGTCACGGTAATGATATCTATTGGTCTATAGATGTTGTGTAGCTAAACAATGTGTTAATATATGAAACTTTAAATGAAATTATAAAGCATTTCCTATCCCATAAGCAAGTCGATATTGTCTATACTTTACTAGCTGTGCCCGTGGGCGTCGCTCCCCGTGGGAATTTCGGGATGAAAACTGTCCTATGTCCTTCCCTGGGTATCAAATTTTATCTAAATAAGTTCAGTGGTTGAAGAAACAAATATTCAAACTCACTTTCGCATTTATAATAAGCATTAGTAGCATAGAAAAGGAATAAATTATTTACTAGCTAAACAAGTTAAAACTTATTTTTCTGAGAATTATATCTCTATGTTTTTATTTTAACTTCCATTTACATTATCGAATGAACCTGGGATTTAATTTTAAACCAAATTTCTTACTTGTCTACCAAATGTTCAATACCAAAGTTTCTATCGTTTCTACGATCGCCATCTTCAGACCTAACTCTATATCTACTATAACCACCCCACATTTTGATAACAAGAAAACAACCGCCATCAATCGATCATTTCGGGAAGCTATCAGTGTAGATGTACCTACAGCCGAAAAGATGTTTAAGTATATTACATACCTACCTAAAAAGTAGAATAGAATTCCCTTTATCACGAAAAAGTATTACCTGTATCATTTTCCAAATAGGGTCTTCGTAGCAATGCCGCGAGTTTCCTTTTATCCAACTCGGTCATCTTCAGGCGAGCCTCGTTGGGAGCCAGGGTGTGGACGTCGTGAAGACGAGCGCCCAGTAACAACAAGGATGTACATGCTAAAGATGTTGACAGGTGAGATTGGGCCTGTAGAAGAACATGACGAATCAAACATTGTGATGAATTTTAATCTAAGATTTTTTTATAATATTTTAATTTCACAAAACACAATTGAAACACATTACAGGCTTTTTATTGAATACTTACCAGCAGCAAATACAAAATATCGCTCGTTTTATGTGTCTAAAATTTGCTTTATGCTAAAAATACTTGGTACTTAATTCACCTTCTTTATGACTTTGAGACATTTAAGTTTATTTTTATATCAATTCAATTCGATGCTTTTGTTTCTAGTCTAGTTTGTATTTCTGGCTGTGCCTGCGAGCTTCGCTGGCCATGGGATT
The DNA here is from genome assembly GCA_963555685.1 of Acrobasis consociella. Classification (NCBI taxonomy): domain Eukaryota; kingdom Metazoa; phylum Arthropoda; class Insecta; order Lepidoptera; family Pyralidae; genus Acrobasis; species Acrobasis consociella. The sequence goes on from OY743106.1 coordinate 8,232,744, forward strand.
TTTTGGATAAAAACGATGTCCTTCCCTGAGTCTCAAACTAAATTAATACCAAATTTTATCTAAACAGGTTTAGTAGTTTTAGCGTGAAGAGTTAATAAACAAACAAACGAATATACAAACTCCCTTTCGCATTTATAATATTAGTTGGAATTGTGATTGTGTCCATACTAACCAAAGATCCATATTTATATGTGAGAAAGATCTCGAAGCCGTGAGGGTCGGCATCCACCAGCGCCAATGCCTTTAGGCGAAGTTCTCCACACAAACGGCAAAGCAGCTGACGAGTACATACGTCTGGATAACCCTTGCCCTAAAGTAACATTTTTAATGATAAAGACAGCAGTAGAAGAATAGAAAGAAGACACTCTATAAATTATATTTATATCCTGTTAATTTGGTTGATCTATAAAGGTGTTTTTAAGGGGAAGGAATTCTTCAGAGTACATTTCTTGAAGCTGTAAGTCTGGATGAATCAACACGAATGCTTTCAAAATAATAAAATCATCCCCAATCCAAAAAGTCGATTGAACTGTGTAAAGTTACGATGTCTTGATTTAATATGAATATTTGTACCAAGGTTTTCTTTACCGTCATTATAATCACAGGCCCCAATCTGACAAGGGCACCCTCGTCCAGCAGTTTCTGAAACACGGCGTCCTTTTCCACGACTAGAATGTATTTTGCTGATGATTTGAGTTCTTTTATGCCTTCTATGTCTTGCGGTATCAGTGTACCTATAAAAGTAACCAATCCCAATTCAATAACAGCAAAGTTATGAAGTTAACATACCAAACACCCATACAGGCTACTCAAAACTATATTAATTCGTTTATTTTTACACCAAATGAGACAGAAACATCACATTAAAAGCACGCAGGCAAGCATCTCGATGGGTTCGTTTGACTTTACAATTTTAGTGAAAGAAGATCCTCCAAGCAACATGCCAAAACTACTACTAGTACTTGTATGATGTCACTTACCACCTGATGTCATACAATCGACAACACTGCCATTCCTCTGCACTATGGTCAAAGACCCTGCTATCAATCCTTTAGCCGTGGCAACGATGCCCAGACTCCAGGGCGGGGTTTCCAATAAACAGCACACATCCCTCACAGCCACGTCAAGATTGCTTTGGTTGCGAAACCTTATCACATTCTGGTAAAATAACTCTCTGAAATGGTCCAAAATTGTTAGATTCTGAACTAAGCAAAAATGGTTTCTAAATTCTCATGGCTGACGTATCCCTACATACGAGTAGTTCGTATAATATCTATACGTAACAAACATTTAGAAATCAAAATTTTTTTCAAAAAAAAAACTTTCGTCAGTTATATTGATAATAAAAATGGAAAAAAGCGTCACTTTACCTTCTTGTCACTGTCAAATTCTTCGATAGAAGCTCGTGCACTTTAGTCAAAACGAACACGATGATGTTAAATCTTGTTTTGTCTTCGTTATCGGAGTAACATACTATTGTCTTTTTGGCATCGTTAAAGGACTTCAAAGTTACTCTAAAACCAAATTAATGTATCATTTGTCAAGTTTAAAAATATAAAATTGATTTCACCCTTCACTAAAGTTGAATATGTACACTATTTACATAACTTTTTAAGCTACTTTTAATGCCTAGTGAATTGTAACATACATCGACCTTTCTCATATATTGGTAATTATAATTATAGATACCTTCAAATGTTCAGGTTTTTGTAATGGACATCGTATTCGCAATGCATATTCAAGGTAGCTACAAAGTAAAGCTTATGCACAGTAATAAATAACCAAAAGAGATAATAATTAATAAAGAATAAAACATACCTGTCCAGGTCATAAATACAATTGCTCCAGAGCCTTTGATTCCTTAACACCAGTTTAGGAGTTTCACCATCTTCGGCACTTCTGTTGATTTCGCTGAGAATTGTTTCTATGTTCTTTATGAGCATTTTCCTGGTATTTTTGCCTTCGTTTGGAAGTAAACTGGAGTTCTCTGTTAAATTGTTTGATTTTTCTGTTAAAGAAATAGTATATAAGTCAATTGAATCCGTCATTTCAAAAAGGTCACAATTCACATTGCGGCATTATGTGTTTTACATATTCCCTCCGTAAAAGGCACATTTTTATTTATCTAAAACTTATAGAGCAATTGAAAACTAAGATCTGTTTGACCTATGCATCGATAACAATTTTCTAACTTGTAAGTACATATGTATTCCTACATGTACTGAAAGATTTTCAGAAGCGATCGTGGCTCTATAATACAGAATCGTGTTTTTGTTTTAGTGACCCAGTAAAAATAGAGCGGTAGAGGCAGTAGTCCTCTTAGTGACGAAACACTAGTTCACTAGTGTGTAGTTATTAGATAACAGTCATTGATCTAGGTCAGATGCCTATAGGCAGCTTGAAAATTTTTGCACCAGTGTTAGCTACTAACACACTCGAAAAGTGAGAGAGTGATTGTTGTACAGTATATATGAATATACCTTACTTACTAAATTTATTTAGGTACAAACGAAGTAACTTATTGTAGTAAATTCAAATTAGAACTTGTTTTTTTCTTCATTGGGTTGAATCTAGACATAAGTACCTTTTCTATTAGATGATTGACGCAAAAGTTCTTGAACTTCCTCAAAGTTCAGTTTCCGCTCAGGCAATTTGATTCTCCCATCAGTCACAGTATTTTCTCCGTGTCCATTTCCACAAAACAGCTTGTTAATAGCAGCTACTAGTTTCGCATCTTGTCTAAACTCGACTATCGGATTCAATGCTAAATCCCTCGACAAAGCCAACAGATCTTCATTCATTCTGTAAAACGCATTAAATGGCTCAAACAGCCTTCGAAAACAAACAATTGACAAACAACAGAGCCGATGGAGTTCTATTAAAGTAAGCCACCGGTAAAAGTGATGATGATCCGTACCTACCTAGTGGCGAGATGTTTATCAACCGCAAACAATAACAGCGTCACAAAACGGGGCTCGTAAAAGGGCCACGAGACAATGGGACAGCTCCTTGAGTTTTTATGCGAAGTCGAGCGAACAAGCGGACGGGACAACATCATCGTCGGTGGCGCAGCCGACGCGACTCGCGCGCCGTGAAAAAATGACACAATAGATTTAATCGGAGATAGTGGGGCAGGCGTCTCGGGAGCAGATGACACGACGTGACGACCTCACAAAGGGCGTGAAATGACGTCATAATAGCCTCGAATTATCGCCCCCTCTTGTCTCAAGGCAAATATTTAACAGCAGCCCCGTTTTTGTCCTCTTTCTTCGGTAAAGGACCATAAATTACGGGGTTACAAATGATGTGGACCGTTACCGCAGCGCTTTGTTATTTGTGACATATTGCAACGAGGTGATGTTTATGTCTTATTATGGACTTTCAGGTAAGTTATGGTTAGCTGACGAATTCTTGGTAAACCACTTTGACTTTGTGATGGGAAGAGGGATTTTAATATATTTTTATGGGGAACTAAATACTTAGTTAATGTTGGAATGTATATAAGATTTTTTAAAATAGGTCAGAATTCAATAAATAAAATTGAATCATTAATAAAAACTTGCCAGTTTTTCTTTTCAAAATAAATGTTTCGACTTAAATTCCTTGTCTAAGATTCAGCAAGGACCTTCTACTACCATGGGTAAATTAAATGTTAAACTTTATATCTGCAGGTACAAAAAAAATAAGCTTAAACACTTGGCGCATTGCTTCAATACAATCCTGAGGTGTGAGAAAACGGCTATTGAAAAGAGTTCCCATTGCCCGGCACCCCGAGGCGCGCGATCCTATCAACGGGTGACAACCCGCACAAATACCATACAAATTGCTCGATGGCTCCTTCAAATTGATTGTTGCAATTATTTGAACCCTTTCGCGACTCCGCGACCGCGGGGAGGTGAGAACGCACTTATCTTCGCGGCGATCGCGGGCCGAACCGACCCAACTCTTTGACGATGGTGTGAAGCAACAATCCGCCTGATCCACAGCCCGTCGCTGCGGGTTATTCGCTATTATTTTTTATCGCCATCGCGCCGGTTGATATCTTGATAAAGACTACCGTTTTATTGCTACTTGATTTACTGTTAAACTTCGAGAGCTTTATGTATTATGGTAAATTAAAAAATCGAGAACCACACAAGTTAGTTTGTATCTTCACACTTTTGTAAGCTGATAAATATATCTCTTAGTAAAACACGTGAGTAAAAACTTAGGTATGTAAAAAAAGAAAACGCAAAAGTGTGGACACTTTCAAACTAGATCTAACCCAGCATTCATGGCCATTTAAAAAAAACCTTGGTGTTCCAGGCAGACCAAGTTGACGTCACAGACATAGATGATTACAGCAATTTCCGCGTTGTTTTTTCGAGCTTCCCACAATATCCGACCTCTCGAATGGTCAGTGGAGCGACATTAAAAGCAACAGTTATAAAATAGGAAATACAGTGGAGATGTATTGTATTTGGCGAGTGGGTGCCGCGGCGAGCCCCAGGGTGCCTGGCCACAATGGACCACCATCGCGCTATCTCGATGGACGATACGTTGCCGCCTAATTGACTGCTCAAACGTTAGTTTAATACTTTGTTATTGAATTCAGATACGAGGTATTAAAATCCGATAATTTGAGCTACTTTGTGAAGCTAAAGATTTTATCGAGACAGTCGTTAAGTACATGTTTAATAAGCTACTAACATGTCGTTTCTCAATCTTGACTTATAAAAAACAACACATTAGTGAAATGTTATTTAGTTTAATAATGATAAACCCACATAAGCGATTCCCTTGTAAATTAAACACATAGATCTATAGACTAGTTACTTATCATCTTATCAGTAGATTTGTATGGTTCGTTTAAGTCTTTTGTTCTGACAATTAACTAATCAAGTATAATAAATTAGTTCTAAACTATAATATTTCATAAAAATAAAAAATAAATTCTCCTTTTTCTCTACTGATATACTTAATTAACTTTTTGGTTGCCTGTAAGAGATTGCTTCGGCGATAAGGCCGCCTCTTGTACCTCACAACATGTTGTTATTTCATAAGTGTTAAAAAATTGAAAATGTCTTTTGGTGCAATACAGTTTTTTTATTTTATTGTATTGTATTAAGCCTTTTCGAGAATTTCCTCAAATATTTGAAATAAATCTTATAGACCAAATGTGCGTAAGTAAGTACATGAACTTGGTTGACTGGTAGATAAGGCCTTAGGCTTTAAGTCCGCCATTACACTTGTATTTGTGTATGAAGTTAAATAAAAAAAATAAAAAAAAACTTAAAAATAAAAGTAAAAAAATAGCAACACGTATTGTTCATTATCCTAAGACTTAATTTTAAAAAAAGCAATTACAATACTATAAAACCACCCATAGGTATCAAACCCACATTCCCACATCGCGGGGTCCACCCAAAGGTTACAGTTTCTCACATTGGAGTGGCCACTCAAGCCACCTCAAGCATTGTACGAAAACAATGAAACAATCGCAAGCAAGAATACTTATGTAGTATCGATACTTAAGAGGCTAATAGGGGAATATTGCAAAAGATTGTAATTTACAAAGAATGCAAATGAAACAAATCTTAAATAGGTTATGTGACCCCTATATTGTGTTTGTACAAATCTCTATTTCATTCTTTGACATCATCATATACAATTGAGTAGTTTTTTTTTTCAAAATTACGTAGAATAATAAGTAAGTAGACATTGGTAGAAAATTAGGTACTATAACAAATTCTCTTTCTGTAGTGGTCATATTGGCATACCACAGATCAACTTTCTGATAAATTCAGGAAACCTTAATATTCTAAACCATGTTCGATAGGAGTACCTAGTTAGACAAAATGATTTATGTTTTGCCAAATAAAGTTTAGGTTTGCTTAATCTGCTCGGTGTTAGCTACAAATCCGGCACTTGTCATTTAGGTAAGTAATAATTTTTTTAATTACTTTCAAATCTCTACAATATCGTTGATTAGTTTTAAATCCCTTGTAAGTGTTTTAAACCAAACTAATAAAACCGCTGCTACCGCCGGGCAGTGAAGTGGCGCCCCGTTGCGCACCAATATTGCGCCGCGCGTTCCGTTCCCACCCCTCTTCACAACATTTACATACGTACAATACAACTGTCACATATTAAACGATATAATTACGCAATACATTAGATTTATAGCCGAAAAACAATAGTTCCGAACCCTTTCGTTTAAAATAAAGCCGACGAAATGCGTCGCTCATTTAGGGGGTAATTAATATGAGAAGTTCTCATCCCCAGCAATTAAAAATGCTTTGTTTAGAACAGCGGAAAGTAAACAATGAGGTGACCTTTTGTGTTTCGATTTAGTCGTGTTTTTTGCTTATTTTGAGATGCGCTTTATGAATTGATAGATACATTCAGATAAAAATATGCATGAAGAAGAAATATGTGTTAGGATTTGGATTGAGAAAAAGTTTCACTCTCTTCCTGTAAACATCACGCGATGAGTTACAATAAAGCACGATAAGCCAAAACTGATATTTCTTTTTATATCTATTATTTTTATGTTATATATACGTGGAAGAGTCATACCTGTAATAAATCGAACCACGGTCTATACTAGATCACTTTAGTATAATGAAATTAAAATAACAGTCAAAATACCAAAAAAAATCGTTATTCCCAATACAAATTTCCGGTTGGACACTTTTATATGGAAATGTTATTTTTTTTTATTTCGTCTGTTATTTTAATCTCATACTATAGTGATCCTAGTATAGCCCGTGGTTCAATTTATTACGGGTATGTTCCTTCCACGTTGTATACAAAATGATAATATGCGAACAGCTTGCCTATTAAGGACGAAACATAAATAATTTTACGCACATATTATCCTGCCTCACTATCAGTTTATGTTATTACTCGAAACGACCGGACTACACGGCGACAGGTGGTCGGTGGCCAAGTAAAGATTTTTTAATTATCATTAATTGAGTACTTACTACATTGCCGTTATCAGATTTTAGACCTAGTCTCGTTTAGTAGTGTGCAACTACGAAATCAGGTCTAACAACGACTATTTTACAAAATACGTACATATTTTATAAAATTAGGTGTAAAATAATTATTATAATAATAATAATTTATATTTGTAAATAATGACTATATAATATAGTAATTAAACACATCGAATGAATTTGTGCGAGTATTTGGTATATCTAGTAGTTACCATAGTTGCCATCTTAGCCTATTACCTTGTATACCTACCTAAGTAGTTATGTACTTAATTGAACTACCTAAGACGCTTACTGAATGCGCCATAAACCTAATTTTATTTAAGTTTTTGTTTTTCTTTATCTAAGTATACCTAATTGGTAAGGTATAATTATCTTACCTGCCTAATATTTTATAAATAACCATTGATCCCCTGTAATATCATAATCATAATATATCATTACCTTGTTAATTCTTTAATAAGTTTGTTTATCTAAAATTACGATGCCAATGAACGTTTTACAATAAAACAACATAGACGATAAACACGGTAGCACTCAATTATAAAACATGATCAAGTTTTTCTAGCTATTTAACCAAAGCAGCGTTTGAGATTCCTTCAAGCCGCATTAGGAAGCAGGCAGGTGGTCACCAGCACGCAGGTGCGTTCACACGCTCCAAGAATTAAATCTAGAAATTTCTACTAATCTAGCATACTATTTATGACCCTGGATCTTAATATCCCGATAGCAATAGCTTACACAAGAACATAAAATGTGATAATAACCTTAATTGAAAAAATCATAAACGTTATCTCACCGTAAAGATAATTCACAATTAAGTACCTACTTATATAAATAATGTTTAACAATATTGTAAACTTACCTTAATTACAAACTTAATTTAGCAGGCACTTTGTCGTTTAATATTTTTTAATAATTTAAAAATAAATATTTGGCTCAAAGAGCATATAATCACTACGTTATATTTTGGCTGAAAATATCAAAAGCCGCGCGTAAATTTTCAAAAAAAGAATATATTTTTTTATAAATATCACCTCTTTGTTTCTTTTTTTTGGGTGTCTATAGACGCCTGTCTACTTTGTAAATAGGTATAAAAGTACGTATAAGTCTTGTCTTTGGTATTGTTACAAAATCATAGACCTAGATTTTTTTTACTGCGGTACTAAATCATCCAGTCTGCACTCTGAAGTGTATTTACCTACATGTTGCACATTTTTACTTATTCAAATTAAAACAAGGTGTGCCTGAGTGTACGGATCTTCAAATTCATTTATACAGTGTTTACAGACGCATCAAGAATAATAAACAAATAATATCACTGGTATCACAGTAACTTTGAATACTACATACATACGTAAGGGGATATTCAAACAGTAGAGGATCATTTACATATTTTTATCCGACTTCAAAAAAGGAGAAAGTTATCAATCCGAACCGTATGTTTTATTGTATCTAAGTATGTTACGCCATTTCTTCGCCACTTGAGAACCGATTTTGATGATTCTTTTTTTATTTGAAAACCTTTAGTACTAAATTGTAATAATTATTTGGTGAAGATAAGGTGATGAAATGGAGTCAGTTGTGTTTTTTGTTAAAAAATGTATTTATAAATTACAGCATAAAATGACGACCTCCATAGTGTTGTGGTAACCACGCTAGTCTGCCATTCGAAGGTTCCGGGTAGATCCCTAGCATGGGGCAAGTTGGAAAATTTCTTGGGTCTTGGGTGCTTACCTATATATGTATTCATAAAATACTCGTATAGCATACTAACTAAACATAAGGGATATCTACTAACTCAACAAAAGATATGTAAGATATGTTTAAATTTACTTATCTAAAAGTATAGGTTCAGTAAATAAATGAATGGTAATGGTCACAGATAAAATGTTTTATTGGATGGTTTAACATAAATAAATAAAACCGCTTGTTTGGGTATCTCCTCATCAGGTAGTTATCGGAAGCGCGTGCTGAATTCACCAACCAAACTCCACGTGCGGTACAACACTACTCCATAAACTAAAAAGGATAGTAGATGCGACACATTAGACATTTTATTATTTGGTTAATATACTTTTATTTTAGAATGTAGATATTTCGATCTTTTTCTTACAGGACAGCGTCCATATATTTTTTTAAAATTTTAGTAATGCAACTTAAAACTATATTTGAACGACCTCTGTGGCCTAGTGGTCATCGAGCCACGCTGTCACGCTGAAGTCCCGGGTTTGATCCTCGGTCAGGGCAAGGTGGAAAATGATCTTTTTTTAGATTGCCCTGGGTCTTAAATGTTTATCCAATATCTATAATTGTATTTGTTATAAAATATAGTATTGTTGAATTAGTATCCCATAAAAAAAGTCTTTGGGGCTAGCTCAATTTGTGTGATTTTCCCGTATATAGTTATTTATATAAAAGAAAATAATATTGTTTAAAATAGAATAAACTTAAACTAGGTATAATAAATGTTGTGTAATTGTGACCTGTTACTAAGAGAACCATTGAAAAAACATAAACAAAAGTTTTTCTCATTTTAAAACGCAATTTTCATCAATAATTTATTATAAGTATGTACCCTATTTAATTTATTAACATGCATTCCAAAAAAACTTGAAAGCAAGAAAAATTAATCAGTGCTACAAACATATTCCTCATATATAGGTAATTTATAAATTTGTTGTATAAGCTTGTGGTCAGTCACGTCATGGTTAGTCGTTTTTCTATTACACTCATTATTTTATGACTGGTTGGTAAATGTCCCTCGCCACAGATTATATCTATCATCTACCGATACGCAGCTGTCATTGCCACGCGCCTCCCGCAACACAGGTAAAATAGAAATGTGAAATTTAAAATTGGAATTCCAATCTCACAGACGGAGCACATTGGAGTACAATTCTATCTTCAAAATCAACAAAATAATAAGTCAGCCAGTACCTACTACCTACTTTCTACTTAGTAAACAAAGTGTTTTTGTTTTTGTCAAAACTTTTCGTTGTTTAAATCTTTTCCAATATCTTTATAATACCAGTGACACCCCTGGAACTGGGTTTTCAAATTAACAAATATATTTTCTGCATAACAATATCCGAGCTGAATCCAATTATTTTAGTTATGCTCTCGTAATATTTTTTTTATATGTAATCCTCAATTTTCCAACAACTCAAAACACAACTTTTTCTAAACGTCAAAACCATGTCAGTACAAAGATTTTCGCAGATGACGTCATAGTTTCTTGGAGTATTTCTGCAATAATAAATCTTAAATCACGTTGAAAATGGATATGATCATTATAAGTGTCATTATATTGTGACGTTTTAATTTTCTTAACAGTTCCAAATAATTTATTTTTGACCCAGTAAAGTACCCAAATGGTACGAACAATACGAACAGTACGAACAATCTTAGATTAAGTACACCCACTGTTCACATATTGCCGTATTCCCATGCTACGTCCTTTGCTTTGTTTGTATTATTGAAGCAAGGTACAAATCTACAGGGAATGTTTAGATTAATAGCTATCGCAATTAGCTTCCCTTCATGTATATGCAATGCAACAGCAATATCAGTGGTTTTGTAATTTCTAAGAATTTGGCTATCTGTTTTTACGTTTGAGCTTAACTTATGTACCTAATAAACATAACCACGGACCTTACTATATATTTGCAATGTACATCTACATACAGACTACTTAATTAGGCCTAAATAATCATTGAAAATAAAAATATATCCTAATAAGCATGGTAATTTGTTTTTACAATTTAATTTATGGCCAAAGATGCCATAAAACGTAAAGAGTGCCGTCAGCAGTCGGCACCCACCCACGAGCCTCAATCCTCATGCGTTTTTTATTTGCCTATCAATTGTGTCTGCACGGCAGGGAGGGCTGCATTCCCTCACACCTCGCGTCAGCTGGCCATCCTCACCCTCCCTGCTTCCTATTAACTTCAATTGAGCCCGACAAATTTACATGAACTTGTTAGGCCAGGAAAGAAGCGAGACGCCATTTGATAGATATTTTTTAACACGATATCGAAGGGAACCTTATAAATGCTTAGATGCTTTCTCACCATCACCTCTAAGTTGACTGGTAGAACAGGCCTTTCTAAAATATAGTATCGTTGAGTTAGTATTCCATAACACAAGTCTTGAACTTACTTTGGGGCTCGCTCAATCAGTGTAATTTGTCCCTATGTATTATTTATTATTATTCTTCAATGATTATATATTCTTGATAAATGTGTGTAATGTTATACAGATATTTACCTTACTTAACATTAAGTATATAGTACTTACGACAAGGGCTAGTAAGATTTGGGAAGCGTCGTAATGGCACATAATTAATAATAGTATTACATAATGGTAATGGTGTAAAAAAAAATCAAGTTTCAAGTTTCATTGGTACGTATCAATAAAAAAGGATTACTAATGTTTGACCAAAAATTGATTGACAAATGATCATTTGACAAACAACGTTTCACCAAATGTTCATTTGGCAAACGATACATTTGACAAAAGTATCATCTTACAAAAACTCACTTAGCAAATGATCCATTAGCAAACACTACACTTGTTAAATAATAAAATGTCAATTGACTTTTTATCATTTCGCAAATTAAGTATTTATCCAAATGTCATTTAACAAAATGTTATTTCATAAAAAGTACTTCATTTTTCAAACATCACGATTTAGTGGTTCTCTTTTTGTCTCATAAATTTAATATCTCGTAATATTTTTTTTCCATAATAATTATATGTCTGAATGATGCCTAGCCCTACCCTCCACGGCAAAGTGTTTTTTGTGTCTGTGTTACTTTCGCAATAAGCTTGAGTCGCTCGCTCGCTTCGCTCGCTCGCTCGTGTCTTGGTCACAGGAAACCTAACGAACCTAACCTACACTCCACGGCAAAGTGGTTTTTGTGTCTGTGTTATTTTTGAACTAAGCTTGAGTCGCTCGCTCGTATCTTGGTCACAGGAAACCTAACGAACCTAACCTACACTCCACGGCAAAGTAGTTTTTGTGTCTTTGTTACTTTCGCCCTAAGCTTGAGTCGCTCGCTCGTGTCTTGAATCAAACCATATTTATTAATAGATTTATTAATAAACGAAACACTTGTAATATAATACATTTTATTAAATTTTTTTAGACCAATAGTAGTTTTGTCTGGTAACTCAGTTGCAAAATGTTCATTTGTGAAATATTTTTTTGTAAAATGTTAATTTAAGTGATGATCGTTTGGTAAAGTGACTCATTTGTAAAATGATTAGTTGTAAAATGATCATTTGACGAAACCATTTCTTTGCCAAACGTTGTTTGTCAAGTGTCAATTTTGCCAAATGACTTTTGGTCAAACAACAGGACCCCATAAAAAAATGTATTTCCACGCAAGCCTTCCAAAGAACCAGAGTGTATGAAATGACCTGTAATTCCAAAAGAAGATACATGACAATAAAATAAAAACAGTAATAAATTCTGGGGCACCCAAAAAAAAATCTACCGCATATTGCGTGGCCACACAGCAGCACTCGTGCGCCGCGCCATATGGACTCTACGCGACTCAAATCGCTATTATATTGCTTTTAATTGATAACAATTTAAATATATTTGGTGATTCACACTTACAAACCTCATTATTATTCATCGAGTCATTATCTCCGTGTTCGCGTTTTACCATACGATGCTATCTTAAGCACGAATGTGTTTTACCTTTGTGCTTTTATCGTCACGCCACTAAATTTAAGCGCCCTAAAATGACACTGTTGAAATTATATATTACACGTAGTGTCCAATTATAATGGATAGAGGAGTTATTTAGTTAATTAAACTTTTAATCTTCTAGAAACTTAAGTTTAACGTTAGACAGTAAAATATTATCGAAGGTGCCGATCTGTAAACAACTTTACTTCGGAATAAAATAATATTATTATGAATGTGAAACTTAGTTTGGATATTTTAGTGTTGGTAATCAAATTGAAACGGCTGAACGGTTATAGTAAAGTTTAGCATGCAAATAGCTTATTACATGGATTATCTAACATATTAGATACGATAAAAAAATTGAGGTTCCCGTGGATTGTTAAACCGCGTAAGCTAGAAAGTTATCTTTGTAAAAAAACGTCCAATATTAAAAATACTAAAATTAAAATCCTTTATTTTCAAACAACTCAGTCCATAAAAACATTTAAAAAAATTTAAAAAATTAACATTCTTGTTAGCAACGATGTAGAATTTGTACCTAATGATCCTAAATATCCTATACTCTTCATGCACATTGTCTATATACTCCTTGTGATCACGTTTGCGTCAAGTTCTGCAATCCGTCCAAGCAAACAGCAATGTCAAACATTGTTTGCGAGAGTCGCGACCACAGAGAGGCCTTGAGAGTTCAAGAAGCCCGGCTCCTAGGCCCAGGCCCTTGCTCCTGATTTACTGCCTCCGAAAACCACAGGCCTCAATGTGCCTTTGTTGCTAAGCTTTATTGAATAATAAAATTTCTCCGCAAAATGGAACAACTTTATAGGTCATAATTCGTTTTTAATGTGCAACTTTATGTTCGAAAGATTTCTGCTATCTTTGAAACGAAGATTGTAATTGTTTTAGGAATATTTAAAATAAGAAAACTTCTTTAATCATTTTGCGAAGTGAATCGTCTGTAGTTGTACTATGTATTCTGTGGTTATATTTAAGTGTAGAGTTTAGAGAGAGAAAAAAATACACATTATGAATTGTTGGGTGAATTGCCCAAGCAGAAAAAATACACGGCAATCCTGAGAACGGTAGTGCAATGTACTAGTTTATGATTTTGTAAATTTTTTCTTAGTAAAGTAAGTACTTCTCGACCTTGGCAAAAAAAAACATTGAGAAATGGCCTCTATTACATTAAATAAAAAATGACAAAGTGTCATTTTATCATTACGGTGGCCTGTCCTGAACCTAAATCCGTTCATAAAATATCTTCCCCTGCAAATACATCTATTATTTGGATTAAAATTGATTTCAGTATTGTAAAATTATAATATAGCCTATCAATTAAAACAATTATTGTTTGTTTATCTTCTTTCTGATACACTTGAGAAGCATTCATCTTTTGTCCGGAAAAAAGTTATCATTTCAGAGGACAGTAAGTTTTAGTAGAATAATCCTGTCAACATTGCGTTGTTGCGCCCCCCCAGCCTTTCCTCACTTCGGATCCATCCGTCTCAAGCTCGCGAAGTACACGGACCGGTCGCAACGTCATTGTAGGTTCCCACCAAAAAGTAAGTTTATCATTTCGATGGTATGGGGACAAAAATGGTTTCATTTCGGTGGCCCTTATTACTCGTGCTAGGTTCATTTTCATTTATTTCAAAATTGTGTTTTAAATTCGCCCTAAGTACTGTTTTGCTTGAGTAGTGTTGAAATTTTAATAATGATTTTAATTCGAAGTTAAATGTAAAACTAACCTTTTTTTATCATCTCGGTGTTATCATTTCAGTGGATTCGGTGGACTATAATACCTATAACAGTCCACGGAAATGAAATGTACCACTGAAATGATAAATCCATAAAGTTTTAGAGATCCTTGTGTCAAATATTAAATCATTTCAGTTTTGTAATGTACTTTTGCCTAGAGTGTAGGTCCTATATTGTGGATGTATTATAGAGGGGTTGCCATATTCACTTAATATTACGAGTGTAGAAGTAACACTAGTGGTTGCCCGCGACTTCGTCCGCGTGAAATTCGAGTTAAATGTATTTTACATATAGGACAAATCATACAGAATGAGTTAGCCCCAAAGTACCTAAGTTCGAGACTTAAGAATGTGGTAATCAAACCTAACAAATATACAGAAAGGAACCCTAACTACGCAGACGATTGTTCTTAGCTGTATCATTTCGGTGGACTAATTTCATTCCGGTGCACAGTCTTATCATTTCAGTGGCGTAATTATCATTTCGGTGGACATTTTTTTCATTTCGGTTGACACTTTTCATTTCAGTGGATTCACAAAAATTCAACCTTAAATATTTCAGTAAGTTTTGATGATATTTGATGTCCACTCCCGCACATGTTACACATAAGGCTAAAGTTTTATTTGTTACTCAATATATATAGATAGCATTGTTATAAAAAAATCCCACCGAAATGATAATTAAAAATCTCTTGTTGAAATTCACCCTGTTACTTATTTGTTGCTACTAAATAGGGGTTTCGCCTTTGGTAGCTAATGCACGAGTGGAGTTATTTGGCTGTCTTTTTACTGTCTAAATTTTTTCTTGAAGAGTTAATTTACAATAAAATGTTTAATATCAGATTCTTTTGCAATACATAGTCTCCAACCAATCTTGTACTGGCCAGAAGAATAATTTAAATCAATACCAGTCAAAACCTTTTTTGAAAGCTAATAATTAAACACGTGTGCACACATATCTCAAATGGTATAAAACACTCTTTATCAGAATAATATCTGAATTGAAGAGTTTAATTGCACCGTTTAAACGTTTAAACGATCATATGCGTCGCGTCGCGTGACAATGCGGTCAGATAACCTTCGCAGACCATATTGCACCCGTGTCATTTGCATAATTGTTGCATTTGGAAGTACTCGCCTTGCTACGGTAGCAAAAGTTTGTTTTTTACTTACTTTCCGGGGTGTTTGTTGGTAGAGAACACTATAGAAATCTATACATACAATAATAATAAAACAGAAAAAAGCGTGTCTATACTTACATTAAACATATTTCAAAAAAAATTGGGGGCGATGGGGACGAAGTAATAGAGTAAGAATTTTAAAAAAATGTCTGTATGTTGGTCTGTGTGTCTGTTTGTCTGTTTTTACACGCTAATCTCCGGAAATACTAGACGGATTCGAATAAAACTTTTTTGTTATATAGCTATTAAGCTGTTAATTATAAGAAATATAAAAATGTCGCTTTAGCAAAAGTTGTTCAGACTGATGAGCATTTGTAACTCGTATGACACTGTTGTTTTGTTCGAGTAAATCGAAAAAGCACTTTCACCTAGCAGTGGCAAAGCCGATAAAAATAATGGTTTTTTTCTAGCCAATTGTTGGGCAAAGGCCTCCCCTCCAGTCTTCCATGCATTCATATCAGTGATGAGTTCGCTAGTCCTGCTCATACACCATCAAAATGCCTGAAATTAAACACACATCCAAATAAACACATAGGAATATAAGTTAGTGCTAAGGTGGTTAGTTATAGATTGCAGAATAATTTGATCGGAAAACTCATTCAATTTCCTTGCAAAGTTTCCCATAAAATCACGCAAAACATGAATAAAAGCAAAATGTTTCGCGCAGCAAAGCATTCCGTACCGAAGTCACCAAACACAACACACGCCCAAAGCAAGGCATACACGTAAGGACGACAGTGCTTACGGTATCTGGAAAAGGCTTTTCCTAATTACTTGGGGTGTTTTGTTTGGTGCTATCAGCGTGTAACGAGCCGCAAATGGGTCGGCGATCGCGCGATCATGCGGGTGCCCCGCCCCCCGCTTCACCTCTCACCCCTCACACCACGCGTCAAAGGCCTTTGTACTCGTGTGGAGGTAGATGACATGGTGGAGACGGAAGCGTTTTAGTGGCAAGTTTCTGAGACTAACTAGTTTATGTGGGCTAGTCTTGCCATTTCTTTTCCATCTTTATAATTTCTAATTAGTTGAAATAATTGGTTATTATCTGCCAGTGAGAACGTAATTAAGTGTAAAGACATAGGATCTATAAGTATAGAATGTAAATTAAAAAATAAAAGTCAGAAATAGCTGACTAAATTATATGTTTTGTTGTTTGGTCTTTACTACCAGATGCAAATTTTTCAAGGCTGGAAGCCAACCAAATCAGACAGCGCACGATAGTGTAAGCACGTGAAAAAACTCAATGAATCTAATCTACCTGTAAAATGCTTCAGCCTGTGCTGTCAGTGGATCGATCTCATACGCGCAACTACTTACTCCATTAACTCTGATAACTTGCGAAACGCTTCAGCCTTATTCTGTGTCCTCAACCATACCAGATAAGCACGGCAGCGGAATCTCTTGTCTATCCTTGCTCACAAGTTTATCTCATACGTATGCAATTTGCCAATTGATTAAATCAACTTGCAAAACGCTTCAGCCTGTAATATGTTCTCACCAATACCAGATAAGCACAGCAGCGAAATCTCGCGTCTATCCTTGTTAACAAGTTTCTCTCATACGTACACGATTAGCCCATTGAATCAACTTGCAAACGCTTCAGCCAGTAATATGTCCTCAACAATACCAGATAAGCACGGCAGCGGAATCTCGCGTCTATCCTTATTAATGAGTTTATCTCATACGTACGCAATTAGTCTATTGAATCAACTTGCAAATCGCTTCAGCCTGTAATATGTCCTCACCAATACCAGATAAGCACGGCAGCGGAATCTCGCGTCTATCCTTGTTAATGAGTTTATCTCATACGTACGCAATTAGTCCATTGAATCTGGCACAAGGATTATTCGGAGGTGGTCAAAGTTTCGTCGTAGGGTTCCGTGGACTCGATTAATAGCTGCTACTATGTCACCTTATCTGCTGTTTGGGATGGTTAGACGTTAAGACTACCTTAGTTATGTTACGTACGAGAGGCGTCACAAGTTTATATGTAGGTTTAACTGCATCGAAATCGATCTATCCGTTCGAGAGCTACGATGTTGAGCTGAGAAAACAAGTTTCATTCCGTGTTTCTACTCAGCATTGAGTTACCAAACATACGTCAAACATTTTCATATTTTCTTTGTTTGTTTTTGTATTTTATTTAGTAATTATAGTCGTAGAAAAAGTATTGTATGCAACGTTGTATAAGTACGTCAAAAATTGCTCGGTGGCGTCTAATTACGTAACCTGCGCCACTCGCATTTTTTGACCGTTCTTATTCAACTGTTGCATAAAATACTAGAAAAAAATAAGTTAAATTTTAATATACACTACCTAAATGTAACTTACTCTACAGACATACAGACATTATCACAAATACTCAGGCAGGACTAAGCTCGACTGCTTACTTCTATGCAGAAAAAATAAATAAGTATGAATACAGGTGTCGAAATCGAATATACGAAAATACTATTTGTATCTACAGTGAATCAGGTATATAGTATGTTACTTCTAATTCTGTTTATACAAGTCTTTTACCACAATAACTTTGTATTTCTACTGCTTTTATATGTTTCACGAGCATATTTATAGCAACACTTTATTGTAATATTGATAGTGATTTTTATACCTCATAAAAATAGACAATGGAATAATTTTAGAGCAGCGAAAGGTGCAGTGTTTATGAGTTCGACCACAGAGCCAGTAGCGGCTTTAGGGTAGGGCGCGGTTGGGCGACCGCCCAGGACACCCGATATACAAGGGCGTCGCGACCGCCCCTGTATATCTCCTCGCTAATAGATTGACGCCTATTATTTTACTCGTGAATTCCTACAACTTAGCGAAAAAATCGTTATGTTTGCGTCTTTTTTGTTTTTTCATAATTATCATCATCAGCTCTTTTTATCTCCACTGCAGGAGCACGACCCTCTCTGTACTACCAGAGCCATACTTGGCCAGAGCAGCCAGAGAACTTTGGCCTACACACTCCTCGCTGGCCAGACGGGTTGTAGAGATCTCATAGATGTTTAAAAGCTTTGTTTAGGTTGTATTTCCCAAGTCGCCTTCTACGACATTCACGCGGAAGGACTTAGAGTATTCTGCTCTACTGGAAACCACACGGCAATTTTCTTTTGTACGTCGCAAACTTGTTTTGTTTACTATAGCGTTTTCTTGGTGCAATAAAGTTAAATCGTTCCTTTGCCTTTTTCAGATAGGTTTGAATTGCAGTTATGTAGGACGTGCCGCAGAAATCTCGCCCAGGGCGCTGGTAGTGCTAGAATCGGCACTGCACAGAGCACGAACTGTGCGGTATACGATGTACCTACTACACTTTTAAGAAATTCTCTAAACCATCTTCTACATTTAAATATTCAAACTGGTGAAAGATACGCATTTATTTAATTTTAAAAAATTTGGTCTTACGATGTTTTCAAGTAAATAAAATCATTTATTTGTTTACTGACTGGTGTGATGGTGTCCAAGACTGTGTTCGCGTGAAATGAAAAAATAAATAAATAAATATATAGGGACAAATTACACTGATTGAGCTAGCCCCAAAGTAAGTTGGAGACTTGTGTTATGGGATACTAACTCAACGATACTATATTTTATTACAAATATATATATAGATAAACATCCAAGACCCAGGACAATTTGAAAAAGGCCATTTTCCAACTTACCCTGACCGGGAATCGAACCCAGGACCTCTGGGTGGCGGACTAGCATGGTGACCACTACGCCACGGAGGTCGTCAAAAAATGACGACGATTCCATAAAAGAAAGCCTATGTGTTGCCCCGATATGAGCGTAATCTATTATTGTAAACCGTATTGTAAACAGCAGATTCAGCCAGACAAAACTTTTTGTCACTTTTGTCTTTTACTTTTTTTACCGCCCACATTTTTACATAATTTTTATATGTACAGACACGCGATTTTTACTTTTTTATTATATGTATGATATTGATCTAAACTTTATTGCACAGTTAAAATAAGGTACAAGTGGCGGACCTAATGCCATAAACATCAATAAAAATATTTATAAAAGTAGAATGTCATTCATGTTACAGTAGAAATAATCTTTTTGTATATTCTAAATCTTTGGGAATAAACTACAAGCCAAAAATGGCGAAATAAAAAAAATATCGACTTTTATTAGTTATACCTAACGGTAGTTTACTGATAAAAAATACGAGGTGTACCGACACAGACCCAGATGTAAGGTGTAAGTTTGCTGGGTGAAGGTACTTTTTTGTACTACTTCACCATCATTTGTAACTTAGCAGTGAAAGGAAAATAATAAATATACACAAATAAGTAGCTAATTCAAACGTTGTCAGAATTGGGACTAACTACTGCGCAATATGTTTAAAATTTAATTTAATTTAATATTTGTGCAAGATTTGAAAGTAAAAATTATATTTTTTACTACCTAGTAAAGTCAGCAAAAACAAAGTGTCGAAAAATATAACCCTAAATTGCGTAAAAAAAAACATTTCAAATTCCACGAAGCGACATCACCCGTTCGCAATCCCAAAAATAAAACACCAGGGTCACATAAATAACAAATAGCATAAAAGTTCAGGGATCAATTTATGACAGATTGAATAAGGTAGGAGACACGTTCTCGGGCCGGGTGGTGTTATCGACCACCTGGGCAGCTGGAGTTGTTTTTATGTATATTATTACTCTGTGTTTTTATCGATTCCGATAAACAATCACGAATGTTATCTGTCTAAGAGCAACGTTTTTGCCATAGTCGATAGTTTTTTTTTATCTTTCTATACCTATTGCTAAGTTGCTTATGTCTTTCCCTGTTATATTTTTGGCTTCAAAGAGCGTTGCTGTTTTGGACCCCAGGGGTGCGCTCTCCGACTTCTTTCTCCTAAACTTCATAATATACATAAAAGATGCTGCAAATCTTGCAAAGCAGAGAAGTCAAATCCAATAACATTAAAACGATTCGGCTGTTTTACCACCGGTTTCCTGCATAACGTACTTTGTCTATCCTCAGCTGGAAATACATAGTGCAAAAGGTTTCATTAAGTTTTAGTACTAATCGCTACCCGATGTCAATTCATTGCACACGAGATATTCGTACTTAGTCCTTTTATTCGCCTCTTACGACGTTCACATGAAGAAATTTAGTGCATTTTTTTCCTGTAAATGTCATAAGAGGCGTTTAAGGCCTAAAAAAATGCAGTGACATTATTTTTTTAAGAACAATAAGTAAAGACTAATTTGCATCCTAACGCCAGTAAAGATCTTCGATTGCGGCATTGCCGTGCCAAAATCTATCAACTTGATAACTGTTAAGTTAATTCTTTAAACAGTTAATAATTGCATTATGTAGGGTGTCGGTGGAAAGTGAAACGGTATTGTGGTCGTGGTCCTACGTCAATCAATGGATGCGGGTCCACAATTAGTCGCACGTGCCGGGATGGGAAAACGTAATGCGAATACAAATAAATTCTAATGTATGACGATTTAAAAAATAACGTTCCAAGTAACGGTCTTTAACGGCTAATTCACAGGTCTTTTAAATATTTCCTAATGCGCCTGCGCACACAATTTGTATGCCAAAATCATGATATTATATTATCTGCTTGTATGCCAAAAACATGTTGAGTATTTCAACTTTCTTGCTAAGTGCACCTACCTAACATGGTATTTTTATTTTTCATCTACGCTCTACTAGAGCTTAAATAAAAAACATAAAGGATAAGTTTTACGTCTACATATTATAGGGACAAATCTATAGAAAATAATATTTTTTTGTTAATATTTAAAACTTGATACGTCACACATTCATTACTGGTGTGTTATTTCCATTACATGAAATTTCATACATGCTTTTTCGTAATTTTGAATCACAATTTTATCATTTCAGGATCGGCATTGCTTATAAAGGCAGACACTGGTTTTAATTTAGTGTAACTTAAGCCTTACTGTAAAAGCATGTAGACTTACAGTTTTACAGCTTTCCTGGATCTTTAAAGGACTGCACAGGATCCTAATTTTAATACTTACATAAAAAGTATTTGAAATCTACAATATTTGTGGCACGTTTCTATCTATTTGCGAACATCAAAACAATCCTACGCACGAGCTAATTCCATAGTAAATTGCGGGGTGTTTAAATCGACCTCACACATAGTAGCTACCGAGTAATGCAGTAATAGAGCGTAATTGAGATATTACATTGCAATAATGGAAGATATTAGTAAAACAAAGTAATAACACACTTCGCACATTTTAGTCACGTTCTTTAAAAAGTTAAAAAGTTTTCTCACGATTTCTAGAACCGATTCGTTATCTCCGCTCTATTTTTGTTTCATATTTATGTTTACTATATATTGGTATTGATAGATAAATACCATTTGTTAATCAAAAATATCTCCAGTGCTTCAATTTTACACTCGATCTAGTTTTCATATTAATATTATTTAAGAAAGTGCCCTGCAATTGTTGATCCCCTCGATGTGTCTTCCTGCTCATCTTTAATGTAGCAATTTGTAGTACCACACAATGTTTTAGATGAAAAATAATGATATATAATACCGTCATCAGGGCGAGTGGACAGCTTTAATATAAAGATAAATTTTCATGACAACACCAGCTGAAGAACCAATAGGAGTACACCATAAAAATAAACTATGTTTTCAATAAAATAAACTTTAATTTATGCGCGAGGATCCTCGTAAACTGCAAGTTCATAGAACCTCGGTGCGCTTGCGCATCTGGTCGGCCGGTCGCTGGCTGATTGCATAACGATCGGGTTCCGCAGATGTGTGAGCTGATTGCTCGGTATATTTAGCTAACAGGTGCTGAACAATCTCACGCGAATAGCAGGGTTGTGCCTGGAGAACCCTGGAAGATGACAATTCAATTAAAGTTTGTTTGTTTGTACCGACTAAGATGACGATATGGTTGTCATCTTATCCAGTCCCGGTTGCATCCTTAGCTGTACTTACCTTTCGAAGCCCGGGGTGCGCTTTGAAAAACTGTGCCTAAACAGTTAAGAAAACACTTTAGCTTGATGCTAAACACATTGCGCCGAAGTTGCGAGACCGAAGTTCAGCTTGTAATTTATTATTACGCAATAAACGCAACGTAAGATTGTTTTAGTGCGTTGCTACTTATTTTAATGGCATTGTAATGCTATATAAATACGGCTTTAATAGGCATGTTTAAACACCCGATGCAAAAATAAGGGGGAAGAAGTTACATCAGAATCTTAATGTTGATTAGGATTTTTTCTTCGAAAAGTTAGTTGATCGGGAATCCGAGACTATAATTCTTACTTAATTCTCTCTATATAGTCAAGAAAAAAGGTCATTTGTTTTTTGCGAATCTACGTAGTATCTTCTTCTTATACGCAAGAACCATTACGGAATGCTTTCCATGTCTCTCTTTCTTCCGAAATTGTTTGTTTTTATACAGATACATTTTCACGTCTATATCCAAAGGCCCAGTTAGGCACAAAGGCCACGTTGCGTGGTGGTGGGCGTTAAGATATTTTATACATTTAATTTTTCTTGTATTCGATCAAGATTTCATTTTATTCTCGTGTAAGGCACATTGATTCAATTGGTACAACCCTAAGTACAGGATATCTAGTCAGAACAAACCAGTTGCGATTGCGTCGACAATCCACACATTACGTAAGTGACGTTGTAAGATTTTTTATTCCACAGCTACACTGGATAATTGCATCCCTTGACAGTTTATGTCTTGGAAATATAGAATTATACATGTTGGTGTTAGCCGTGGTTTATCACCTTCGCCATGTGGTCGGTTAAACGGATAACGATTACTTATGTTTAAATTAAGATACAGGTTGTGATAATGACAGACCAGTTTATCGATGGTGGTTAATCAAATCAAGTAGTTTGCAGCCTGTTTGAGAGTGTTTATGAGGAGCGAAACTTTTTTGCAATCGGTTGGCTTTTGATTGAGATTCAATACGTAGTAGTAAACAATTTAAAGGGAATTAAGTAGTCTTTGATTTGATAATAAACTTAATAATAAGATGACATACCTACTTAATGAACTATATGCATTCATCATCATCATCATCAAGAAAGCGCTGGATGCAGGCCGCTCTTGATCGGTCATTTTGGAAATCTTTGGGAGAGGCCTATGTCCAGCAGTGGACGTTATGCGGCTGAAATGATGATGATGACGATGAAATATGCCAAAGCGCACATTTTATATGATGATAGATTAGGATGATCAAACAAATGTAAACAACCAGAAGTTTAACCGAAATGATCATTCATTCAAACTATTCAAAGATAATCTATATATATATCTATACATATAATAAAACAGTAAAAAAGTGTGCGATAAAGACGTAGTAATAGAGTAAGAATTTTAAAAAAATGTCTGTCTGTTTGTCTGTATGTCTGTTTGTCTGTTTGTACACGCTAATCTCTGGAAATACTGGACGGATTTGAATGAAACTTTTTTGTTATATAGCTATTAAGCCTGGGCAACATATAGGGTATAAATGATTTTGGAAAATGGAACGCCTGATGCAGTACCATAATGATCCAGCTAAACTCATAAAGTCCACGCGAACGAAGTCGCGGGCTTCGGCTAGTAATAAATAATAGGATTTGCATTCTTACAAAAAAATATACTTACGTAGGGCACCGACTTAGAACGTTTTTATTGATTACCATTAAGCACTCTGTCATCGCTTTTTTTTATTAAGTTCACCGATATTTTTTTTCTATTAAGTACTAAGATTACAATTCTATGTATCTAGCTAAGTTTTCGACGAACAAGCCAAGTTGTTATTTATTGATAATAAAAAACTGTGTTGTTTGTTAGAATAAAAAGTTAAAAGTGCATTTAGCAAATAATCGAGTTACTTACTTAAAGTAGACAAGTCAAATCCACCGTCTCCATCCATTTCCGTCCTTTTATTTTAAAACCTGCGCAAACACTAGTAATAAATTAATTTAAAGCTACATTAGCACGGGCACGTGTCCCAGCCCGTATGTCCGCCTTAGAATCTAACGTCTCACAATAATTGACCAAACGTCTGCATTTCCATTTTGTCATTAGCTATTAATTCCTAGATTATGACTAGGAGACTATAGGGGCTCGCAATTTTCGCCACGCGTCCTCACATCTGCCTCCGGGTACTTGTATCACTGCAAAAACTTTTCTACAAGGAAAGCCACCTGCGTTGGTCAACGCATCGATTTATTTCTAATCGATTTTCTACATTCGTTATTAGTTTTCATATTAAGCTCAGCTGCTTGTATCAGCTTTTGTAATGACAGCCATGTTATATGTTTTTCTACATTTATAACATGCATGATTATGAAAAATTGTAATTGACTCATTAATGGATTGCTAAAAATATTGTACACGTATTTTTTATTCTCTGACTAACAAAAACATACGAAGGTAGAACGCATTTGCTTTCCATAAACAAATAAATACTTAGCTCTATATAGATATAATAGATAGAATCAATACGATGTATTTACGCGACAGGCATTCGCAAATAGAGCAAGACTCCAAACACTGCAGTCTTTTGTGAGAGCACATGCGCTCTTATGATTGTGCGATACCGCATAAAGCTTTTCAATGAATTGATTTGCTAAATGCGCGCGCGCTTCGCATTGTGCGTGAGTCACTCTACAAACTCTTCTGTGGTACAGGGATGAGAAGAAAAACAAAAAACTGTTAATTGGATGTTTCGGCTGTATAATTATTTCAATAAATAAAATATAAAATAATAGTTATTTATCCAACTGTTTTATAATAATAAGGGGGTATTTAAACATGAATATGGGTTTATCACACTACGCGAAGCCGCGAGTGTTTTAATACCTAATTATGTACAAATCTTTTTTACACCCAGGGTATGAATCCTCTATAAAAGGTTCTGAAAGCATAGGATGTTGTACAGTCTAGTAAGAACTATATGTAAATTCATGATGAGTTTAATTGCTGCTGAGTATATAATACAAACAATGTATGTACAGGTAATAATTAAATTATTTAATGTAAAAATTATTTACATTTCGGATCATACAATTATTGAAATGCAAATTAAAGTAATATCGAAAAAAATGGCGGAATACGACGTGAATTCGAATAACCAATATTTTTTTAGACAACGTTCTTTTTCTTGTAAGGAAGTACCTAACGTAGTAACCGGCTGAAAAAAGTCCATAAAAATTAGCAATCAAAATTTCATAGCTAGCAAGACTCTAAGCGACACCAAAAAGCTATGCAGAAACAGCCAGATAATCTTTGCTGACGCGTAATTAGTAGCGAAGCGAATGCCAAGAATTCCTTTTATCAGAGATAAATGAAACCCAAAGCATCCCCGATCAATGGGGTATCGTATGTCGGCCACCTGCGCGCATTGAAAACCTCTGCGCAGCCGCATACTGGGCTCGAGGGCTCGAGGACTGTCAATGCAGGGCTAAAGAGATGAGCATGACCTAATCTTTAGCTGGAACTAAACAATGCATCGTTTTTATTTGGATGGGTTGCTAATAGTGAACCGACCCTGCAGTTTATATAAAGTCTTGTCCCATAACATAGCCATGTGCAATGTGCATAACGATGTAAATTATACACTAAATCTAGAATATAAATGATTTTTTAAATATTTATTTATCGCAATTCACGAGTCGGAGCATTGAAGCTATGCGTCACTAGACTTCACTACAGTCATCATCGTTATCATCATCATCATGTCATTTTGTCTCCACTGCAGAAGCACGAGATACTACATAATTATATTTACGAGTTTCTGTATAGTCTTGTCCTACTATAACAGAACTATGTGCATAACAATTACAAGCTGACACCAAATCTAGAACGTAAATGAAACTATTTTAAAAGATTTTATTAATCACAATTTACGAGTTGGAGCATGCAATCTCTTACGAGTATAGTACTCTGTATTGTATTATGATAAAGCTATGTCACTAGGGTTCACTACATTGATACTACTTACATAATTTTATTGAAGAATTTCTTAGATTTTAGGGGTCCGTGCCAAAGGGCAAAAATTAAAAACAAGACCCTATTACTCCGCTGTCCGTCCGTCCATCCGTCCGTCCATTCGTCCGTCTGTATGTCTGTCACCAGGCTATATCTTATGAACCGTGTAACTAGTACAGTTGAAATTTTTACATATGATTTTTTGTAGCCGCTATAGCAACAAATACTAACATAAAAACAGTTTAAATAAATATTTTAGTGGAGCTCCTATACAACAAACATGATTATTTATAGATAATGGTACGGAAATCTTCATTCAGACCAAAATCTATATTAAAAATACCTTTGCCTTGGATCTCGCCTGCTTGTATTTTACTAAGATATCTTACCGATGATGTTCACTGTGTAGGATGTAGGAAATATAAGAAGTGGACTTTGGCTGACATAGGCTTTTGACTTTGTAGGTATTGACTGCCGAACAGTTTGTTGCTATGTTGCTATGCATGCAGCAAAAGGTGTTCTTTGTAATGTTTTTCTTGATCTTAGTTATACATTGTGTAACATCAATTACAATATGAACCTATTCAAAATCAAACTCGCGGAAACATTACACCAAATCCACCTCAGCATTTGTGAGTCGAGTCATAAAGTGAGATCTCGCACGCCGATATCTCCCCCGACCCCCCGCTGCTCCTGAGAACGTCACTCATTAACAATCGACATTTATATCGATATAAAGTTATCGATTCAAATTGGCATATCGATGTTATCGCGACCGTTTGCGGTTGTGGGAAGCGATTTTTCAACTTTCTCTCGTGTTTTGCAAAACTCACATCTGCGAGAAACACTAAAATAGATTGACTTTGCGGTTCAACAATTGCTTTAAAACCATAATGACAAGTAAAACCTAATAAAACATTAAATTACTTCAAGACTATTAGACTTGCTTTCACCTGTTCCTGTAGATTGAGTAGTTATTTATAATCTTGTAAGTAGTTTTTGCACAATAACTAGGATTATGCTGTGTCAGGTAGTTACTCCATTAGACATATATTAATACTAGCCGAAGCCCGCGACTTCGTTCGCGTGGACTTTATGTCTCTGGAAAATGCTCATCAGGCTGAACAACTTTTACTAAGGCGGCATTTTTATATCTCTTATAGTTTAGCTGGACCATTATGGTTCTGCATCAGGCGTTCCATTTTCCAAAATCATTTATACCCTATATGTTGCCCAGACGTAATAGCTGTATAACAAAAAAAGTTTCATTCGAATCCGTCCAGTATTTCCAGAGATTAGCGTGTACAAACAGACAAACAGACAAACAGACAGACATTTTTTTTTAAATTCTTACTCTATTACTACGTCTCCATCGCCCCCAATATTTTTTTTGGAAATATATTTAATGTACAGACACACTTTTTTTACTGTTTTATTATATGTATAGATTATGAAGGCAAGATATTTGAGAAGTTAATAATGATGAGGACGATACCAAATAAATTCTTATTACATAGTAGATATTGTGTTTGCGTACATAGGATTGAAAGGTACATATTTACTTGTAGCTAGGTATAAGCGCTGATACGGATTGGACAGCTTGAGACAGACAGCTACTTGCAGCCGCGAGATTTTAGTTTTTCTAAAACTATACTATATATTTCTATGATAGAAAGAAAGATGAATATGATTTGTCAATGTGCGCAGCCGGCCACTGCCATTCTAGTTTGAAGTGACGATATGACGTATGTTAATGTAAAAGGGAATCGAGCAAACATATGTCTAAGCAGTTCATGACTCTCGTAGTTTACGTCATAATTTTTAAACAACGCGGAACAAGAATAATAATTTATAAGTAGAAATATTTATTAACTCATAACTCTAAACTTTTAAAATCCTTTTCATATTATTGTCTAACACAAAACTCGTATTTGCAAACAGCCCTTTACAAAATATCGTATGACACGAGGAAGTTGAAAAGAACATCATGGATGCATCCCCTCCGGTGCTCGAACTACCCTAATCCTTGATTGTGGGAACGGGCAAAGACAATGGTGATTATATCAGAGTTAATAGCTCCGAGTAGGGTGGGGGACCTGCTATCGAAGGGATTAGCAGCCCTATCGAAAGATAACGGAATGTTATTGACCGACGTCGGCGACAGAGAGGTACATTTGATTACAATTATAGGGTATTCAGTTAATTTGTGTGAGAGAGACATATTATTATCTAATATAGTAAAATATGTTGGTAACGCCCCCGGTTATTATCACTGCTGTGTCGGATACATTATACCTAAAAATTTAGGTATTGCAACGAGGAAATGCGGCCTGCGTACTTGGCACTATGCCACATGGGTATGATTTTTTTAGGTTAAATTTGTAGCAGGTAAGTATTAAACTTTTCTATATTTATAAATATGTAAATTATTCTAGCTTCCTTACTTAAATAAATTTTATTATTTGGTAATAACTACGTTCTTATTGGTATTAAAATTAAAATTTAGATAGTAAATGTTCATAATAACATGAAAGTTCATAATATAATGATGAAATAACTCAACTCATCACACCTAAAGCAAAAATCATTAGACAATTAATTTTTCACTATAATTTACAATATTTCCGAAAGTGTAGGGTATTAATGTTAAAATCAATTGAACAACAATAGAATCCAATTGAAATTGAAGGAACTATGATCGAATTATTAAGACGTGTCCCTTCTAGCCAACTAACCCATTTTGAAGCCCATAAGCTCAACGAACATGGTGTTTATTTTTATAACAAATTGAGCACTCTCCATTGAAAATACTGTTTTTATGCAGTCACAATAAAGTCGAAATTAGTAGTAAACTCAGGGAAAGGCGTGTAAGTAGGCACTAGTATTATAATCAAAACCGTAGCATACGCACAATAAGATCTCTTTAACCATATCAAAATGTCTATCACGGCGAAGTCATGCAACAAACAAAAGTATATCTTACGTTATATATTCGTTAAGTTGATTTTCCGACAGATATTTCTTTGCATAACACAGAGGGGTAACATGCATTGTGTTAATATCACAATATGGTGCTGTCAGTTAATTGGAATAGATTATGGGAATGAGGGAAGAAGTCTGCTTTCCGAGTACTCCCGAGGGATGCGGTCGTTTTATAATGTTTTTTATCAAGTCATCGAGTGACAATGAGGATTTGCGGATTATCACAATATTTGGCCTGTTATTTGAGAGCTGCGGTTCCCCTTTGTAGAAATATTGGACGTAAACATGCGTAATCATCCGGTAATGCATGCTAAGTAGCTTCATCATGGAGTTGTTATATTGAAATTCTACAGCTCTTGTTCATAAATTATATAGATATATATACAATGTCCTTTTTAATTAAGTACAAATATTTTAAGGGGTGGTTCAGTCCATCATTTTGAACAACTTTTCCCAATGAATGTATATCGAAATACGTAAAAAAAAGTTTAGGTTTTCATACAAATCGAAGTAGTCACGTGATATCATTACTGTCGAAAATGAAATTTTTTTTTCGTATTTCTATATACATTTATTGGAAATAGTTGTTCGAAATGATGGACTGAATCACCCCTTAAAATATTTGTACTTAATTAAAAAGGACATTGTATAGTACAGACACCTACTACTATATTGTATCTTATTCACAGTTATTCTTTTTTAAAATCTATTAAAATCGTCTTTTTTTTAGATTAACTGCATCTTTGGTCTTCTGGATAAAAATCTCAAAATTATGTTTTGTTGGAACCCTTCAAGTCAACGATCATGTTGACATAGACCCAATAAGCTCTTTTTTCCTAGGCGTTTAACACCTATATAGTCCTGTAATGTAGGTATGACCTCCGGAATGATAACTGTTGCACTTAAACTGCCTTTATCATCAGCAGGTCTTTTTGTCTCCACTGCAGAAGCACGACCCGCTCTGTACTGCCAGAGCATACCTAGATACTTGGCCAGAGTAGCTAGAGGACTTTGGCCTACACTCTCCACGCTGGCCAGATGGATTGGTGAGGTCTCATTGATGTTTATAAGCTTTGTTTAGCTTGTATTTCCTAAATCGACAACCACAGGAAGACTTTGAGTGAAACCACACGGCAAAAACTGCCTCTAGACAACTAGCGTTTTAGACGAGTTGCTACATAGACTACTTGCGTGTAAGACCATTCGCGACTAACTCCTTTTTCAAAGTAAACTTAGTAACTATATGGAGTTCCAGTAATTTTTCATGACAATAGCTTCTTCTCTCGTCATTAGCTGTACAAAGTCTCATTCGCATCCGACTAAGAATTTCTCTATTATGAGTATATCTTTTTACAATTTTCGTATTCTAATATGTTTCATTGAAAACGTATGTATACCATTGTTGACTGAACTACTTATAACAAACTTTCTTTTAATGGGCGGGCGTTCAATAATTTAGACCAATTAAACATGTATGAGTAATAAAATGACACTCCTTCCTAAACCAGGCAGCTGTCTTCTATTACATTACCGACCTTCCCCAACCTGCTCTAATGGCGTCAATCCTACGCGGTGTGACCTACTGACTGCCCGCATGTCTGTCTCAGCAGACGGCGGGGCTCCGGAGGCTGACTCAGACTCAAGACATGATCTTGAAGCATGATTCATGCTCGAACTATTAAGACTTTCGCAGATTGAGCATGGATCGCCGTCTGGTCATAAAAGTGCATATCCTGTATTTAAGTTGTATGGAACGCTCTCTCAAAAACTTGTTATTGATGGAACTTTTGCAATAAAACCTCATTTGCTTACATGACAGTATTTAAATTACTTATTTTTAAATACAAAATACAAGTAATATTTTATTAAATTATTTGGTATACCTAATAAAAAATAAACAGTGATTTATTTTTCGTTGCAGGAATATATCTAAATATAAACTGTTTTGCTTATTTTATTGTCCTGGGTCTTGGATATTTATCTATATATAGTATCGTTGAGCTAGTATCCCATTACACAAGTCTCGAGCTTACTTTGGGGCTAGCTTAATCAGTGTAATTTGTCCCTAAATATTGATATTTATTTAAACTTCATAAGGTTGGGATAACTACTTACATATTTAATAAGAAATTGACTTGTAAAAATAATGTACCCTTGTGTGTAGTTTACTTCTTTAGCACAAATATTTCTCATTTAAAATAACAAACGGAAAATGTGTACTTTATTTAATTTGTTTCCTACCTATTGAAAAACAACTTAGCTCCTCCTGACATTGCAAGTTTCATTCGAAAAAGTAATTCGATAGCTATCTCTCTTAAAAGCAAACATCAAAGTTTCTGGCGATGTTTCCGAATTTCATGGACTATTCTGAGAACCCAAAGAAAACACAATGCAATATTTGATATAGCTTCTATGAGCTAATAAAGGAATCAGAGTAACCAAATTATAGCGTGAAAACATACATCGTTGCGGCCGACGTTTTTATCGATAAAAAACAAATAAAAGACGTAACAAAGCTTTGAAGATGAGCAATAAAAATGTAATAATGCGTTGTTGGGTGCGGTATAATGAAACGGGAGAATAGCGTGACGGGCGTGACAATGGACTCATCGACGCGTGCGCCTGCGCCGGTAAATGCACACCTTGATGCGTGCGCGCGTTACACGCGTGCGTAACTTGTTTTCGGTAGCCCTCTATCTATCTCGAAACTTTACTGTATTGCTTTTCTGACTATGGACTATAACTAAAAACATTGAAAAATATCTCCTATACTACCGATATCGTGACCTTAACTAATAGTAGATATAATACATATGTAGTATTGATATTTACATGTTTATAATATTTTTTATTAAGATTTTGCTTAATCTGTT
Organism: Acrobasis consociella; assembly: GCA_963555685.1. Classification (NCBI taxonomy): domain Eukaryota; kingdom Metazoa; phylum Arthropoda; class Insecta; order Lepidoptera; family Pyralidae; genus Acrobasis; species Acrobasis consociella. The sequence goes on from OY743106.1 coordinate 8,265,176, forward strand.
AAATACGAGTTATTTTATTTATTAAGTATTTATTTATTTTATTTTTAAATTAGTTACCATTAGACGTCCTGGCTTACAGCTCTTCTAGCTGCTTATCTACGACCTACATATATTTCGATGTAGGCAATCTAGGCATACTTATACTTACTTAGAAATTACCTTCTAGAAAAGTAACTTGTCTGAAAACATTTCTGTACAGTAATTTTATTGGAATAAAAGCGCCTTTTGACCTTAAATTCCACAAATCCCACAAATCCAAACGAACAATACGCAAAATAGCTTTATAAAAAGTAATCCATTGTACCTAAGTCCAAAAAAATGCATTGGGCGTATAAAAACTCCCCAACAACGTATGCCAAAGATCTTGAATAGCTCTTTGTCAAAAAAATCTTTGTATTTCTCATATTTGATTTGTTGCTACAAATAGCGGACATGAAAAGCGTTTAAGGTACTTATGTCCAGTAATTGGCGATCAATGAGGATCAGTGGGCACATTGTGTTAAAGTATCGAATGGCTTTGGCTATTGTGAGAAAAAAGAAATAAAAAACACACTGCGCACCCGTCAGGGTCAAGTCACAGCGTCGATATGAAAAAATGCAAGCTTGAAGTTTCGACAGTAAGCTGTCGATATGTGACAGATGAATGGGATTAAAATTAAATGTATTATATTTTTTACAATCAAACCATTTGACCACACGATTATCCACGAAAAGCCCTGCCAAATATAGTGATGTATTTTTCTTTTTCTTTCTAATTGACAAATTGCTTCAGTTTCTACAAAATTATTGAAAATTTAATTAAGTCAGTAATACTCAATGTCTTGTTCAATAACGGTTTCTTTTTGTTTTCAGGTTCAGAAGAATAAGAAAGCCTTCTCGTGTGGCAGATATTTGAGATACTCTACACAACTTTAGTGATTATTTATCAACGGCTAAGGAAATGGTTCCTGGATAGTAGTAGAGACCATTTCTTCTTTAGCTACCTAAAAACACAAAAACGTAATTAAGAATACATTCATAATATAAAGCTTTAGTATAGTTTATAAACCATTTTTAGTATTTAATAAGTGTAATTGTTCTAATCTAACGATTTAATGTAAAATATTTAAGGAGAGATCGATTCGGACCCGACCGTGGATCGAGCTCTTCTAAGTAAATATAACACACAATTGATGAGTAACTATAAAACCTACATATGTTCTATTCCGAATCCAAGCATTAATTTAGATTCAATACTCATACGCCAACCAAACATGATTGTATCAAGGGTTGGTCTAAAACAAGGTGTTTTAAAACAACGGGTTTTCAAACATTTGAATTCAAAGAGAGTGCTCGATACATAATCGAGTGCGGTCCCACGCATTCTGAATAAGAAATATGAGCTGAACGGATACTGCTATTATCAAAACATTATTACAACACTCGAGCTCGCCCTTCAAATGTAAAAATTAAACAACAATTGCCTTTAATATTCGCTTACTGGTGCGGACCCTCTGGTTTTATAAAAAATCTGTCAATCTGCCGTAGATCAATCATCCTTGGTGAATGGGAGGGGTGATCAGCTTGGCCACAATCGGCCGCAGATAATGAAACTGGTGTATATTTACGTAAACGCATCGGTTTGATGTCCAATATTGTGGTCGGGCGCATCCGACACTGATTTCGGCTTTGCACCCTATTCGCTCCTTTGTGAGATGTGACTTGAGTGACGTTTCGACAGAAATGTCAAGTAGGCGTTATGTCCATAGTATCGGGAAAATACCGGGCAAGTGCGTGTCGGACTACGCGTAGTGTACGGTCCCGTAGTTACAAATGCTGACTACTAGTTCACAAGACTAAAAACGTCCATTAACTAATTTTGTAAAAAATTTTTATGAAATTTTCTTTTTCCGACATTTTATAAATTGGTCGCCTATGACTTTTTAATTTGTTATTCGTACTTAGCTCTGATAGTTTTTCTTTTAACTTTATTATTGCCGTGATTTTTTTCCATGTTTTTATATACAACTGTTTAGCACATAGAGGGGAGACGCTTGACGCTAGCAAAAATCTGCATTAAAAACCAAATATTCCAGAAACGGATCGCTAAATCGAAAAACGGTGTTTATAAGCTCACAATATATTTGAAAGACCTATTCAAAAATAACCCATACGATGGGTTAGTCAAGGAAAACAATACTCCCACTTTATACGTAAAAAGTATTTTTGTATTAAAATTATAAACTATAAGGATTCCGTAGTAAACAAGGAACCCTTATAGTTTCGCCATGTCTGTCTGTCCACGCTCCTAGTCAGAGACTATAAGTACTAGAATGCTGTAATTTGGCATGGGTGTGTAACTGTGTATATTAATCATGCCGAAAAAGAGGTAAAATACAATTTAGAAAAAAAATACCTATATTCCCGAAAGTTAACTTTTGAATGAAGTAAAGTGAACAAAAATAATCAACTGAATTTGCAGACTTCGCCATATTGCAGAAAATCAGCCGGGTACTAGTTTCACGAGGTAGGTCATTGCCCATATAATAACACAGATTAAAATATTGGTGGTGCCATCGTTTCAAATCTATATAAGGTATATCAAAATATACTATGAAACTATTTTTAAGGATCAATTTAGTCCGTGATTGTAAACAACTTTCCCCAACAAACATAGTATGTCGAAATATGAAAAATCATTGATGGGTTTCAATACAAACTCGGATCAACTGATCGGTCAACTTGTATGGGAGGCCAAAAATTACTTTTCATATTTCGATACGTGTTCCTTGGGAAACTTGTTCAGTATCATGGACTGGATGTAACATTAAAATAGTTTTAGTTTATTTTGTTAAAACTTATATACAAGCAAGAATAATGTATATTATTATGTTACAGTTATTTATTCCACACCACAAAATATGCGATTCCATACTGTATTTTATTATGTGCAATAAAGGGTATTGTATTGTATTGTATTGTATTGTACCACACTGTCACTTCACAATAATTTCCCTGCTGCCAGTAATTATTACCTTTCCACAATATGTTGACAACAAGCACTTGTGACGCCTGTGAAGTGTAAAGACGCACGCGCAGGTTAAGTAACAGAGGTGATCGGAGTCGCAGATGGGCGCGCCCACGTGTCAGCACGGTCTGCCGCGTCCACGTGCATCGCACGCGCAGTGCGCGCGTCGCCGGTAGTACAGGAAATGTTTTCTTTTTGAAGCAAGAGTGCGATAAAAGACAAATACGTGTTGAAAATGCAAGTAATAGGGTTCCGTAGTATGATAGGTACCTGAAGAAAATAGTTTCCAATCCATAGGCTATCACTATAGTGGTTTTTCTGGGTGTGACTAAAATCCACCATAAGGCTTTAGTACCATTTACATATATCACAAGTGATATCATGAATCAAAGTTAATAAACTTATTTTGATAATAAATGTGAACTACAGATTTTAGGAGCGCTGTTTTTTCAGTAAAATTCATCAAGATCTGCACTTAAATTAGTAAATTCCAAAAAGCGCAGATTTTTTTAATATGATATTTAGAATATTTTTTTTTTTCAGGAATTAAATTCGATATAAACATTTTAATATTTAGCCGTTTCCAAACAGATAGACCTGTCCAACCACAAGCACGAGCATGGGTCGAGCAGCGCGTGCGTCAGTAGGTAGTCGCCTACCTTTTAGCTGATGTACCGGTAATAGCGCGTGGCGATAAGGAAGCGGAAATGCTTGTAAGTTGTGCGCGCGTGCCATGAAAGTTTACAAAAGTGCTTGTCGTAGGTAAAGTACAATACACTAGTCATTCAAGTATAAAACACTGAGACCTATGATCCTCTAGCAATAGGGTACTTTACTGGGTCAAAAATAAATTATTTGGTACTGTTAAGAAAAAATTCACAAAAATATGTCACTTGTCATTCATCATATCCATAAACGTGATTTTAGATTTATTATTGCAAAAAAACCGGTATCAAGAGCGCTATTTCGATTTTAGCAGATCGCTATACTTTTTTCCCTTATTCTCCGTCTTGGGTGATATTTGAAACCCACTCCAAGCTTAAACTATTAATAACATAGATTAAAGAAAACTTACACAATTATGGATCCTGTCATCAATAAACGATTTTTTATTTATTTATTTATTCGATTCCAAGAAAATATAACGTCATTTGCCTGTTTTTCATACAAATCCATAGAAAATGATTGTAAACCATAAAAAAATTATGTGACATGAGTTGTTGGATAGTAGGTATAGCGAATTAAACATACATACATAATAACACGCCTATTTCCCCGGGGGGTAGGCAGATACAGTGGATCTTACAATCCTTGCAAACATCTTTTACTTCGTCAACACTTAAGGTACACACCTACTCTCCGGTTTAAACAATAAAGCAGAAGTCATTTTATATAATAAAACTAGGACATGAGAAGAAAACATACATATTATATTTAGCAAACTAGTTTATCGAAGTGCATAAATCGATACCGCTAATAACCGTTTTCAAAACTTTAGAAACACCGTTGGAGTCTTGTAGAGGTAATATTTTTGCACAATCAAGTACCACAAGCCCACAAAATAGGTCTTAATGATCCAGCAGGCCCATAATCGAGTTGTCAGGCGTGCACTTTATCACCGCAGCCAATGGGCCCCTGACTCCCTGACGCATACTCTCACTGACGTATGTTATTGATAGCCTGTCTGTTGGAAAGTGTAAAACATCGGCTTTGGTAATGCATCTTGATGATGTTTCGATGACATTAATGTAAAGGCTAGTAGGCTCATACAAAGCGAACCCCGCTTCGAAGCATTACTGCTGAGGATGCAACTGGAAATACGCTGAGATTAAAGAAAGAGAAGGCTCGTACTCCTAGATTATTTTTACAATACCTAGGCCAGTAAATGACAATAACAATTCAATATCTAAATACGCGTAAACTATTAAATATTTCTAAAAATTGATTAATTTATTTAAAAAGAAAACAGCTTCATCCTTTTTCGTAAAGTTTCACTAAAATAATACATTATATTCAAACATGAATTCTAAAATAACATTTTATTTAACGTTTTGGTCAGAGATTTGGAACCATGTCGAATTACTTGTTTAAAAATCGATACATAGATACAATCAAAACATAAACAAATGTCCAAAATTACGTAAATCTATAAATTTAAGCACAAACATTTACGAATTCGTTAAAATCACATTAAATGTTCGTTTCTTGCAAACAATCCATACATTAACACTTACAATGCGCGCGCGTGTCCATGCGACCCACGGTCTTTTGAAATAAGAGGATAAACGGACACGAATTACAATAGTATTTACGTGTTGTGGTCACGCTGACCGGGGGATTGATTGATCATTGAACACGAGAATACACCTCTAATTTTACTGTGTACAAATAACTGCATAGTGGGAAGTGAGAGAATCAATAGTTTAGCTATTTTAGGGTAGATCAGCCTAGAATTTTCTTTTGCGTAATTATCTAATTACGTAGAAAAAATTATTATGATTTGAATATATACACACACTATGCAAAAGTTACAAGAAAATTAAGCGTTTGGCCAATAAGTCTATGAAATGACAAGTTAAAAGAAAATAACAATCTAAAAATAAAAATAACGGATTGTTTTTATTTATTATACAACCATTGCGTGCAGTTCTTTTTGAGAGAAGGGAATATAATATCATAAAATAAGTGTTTGTTACCGTTGGTAGGTAATTCATACATTTATAGCGTCACCGAACATGATCCGTCGGTGATAACCATAACCGTACATCTCCAATGTACAAATATTGTTCCAATAACAATAAACATAAAGCATTCCGAATCTTGGGGCTGTCCGCAACCCTTTCCCACCGCTCTAATTTTACTAATGCGTTCGCAGTGGAGGGTCAACATGAGTACTTATTAGGTTAAACACACGCTTAGCTTGTTTAATTTTAGATTACGTGTACAAATTGAAAATTTAAATAAGTATTATATTACTTATCAGTCGTTATATCTACATGCTTTTACTTTTTAGCCTAGTCTCATATGGTAACTGTTGTAAGTACTCGAATTTTGTGAAAAATCTAGTGGATAAGTTTTATATATGGTAGGTATCTTTATAAAAAGGTAAGTCCATTTTGTTTTTCAAATTATTATTTTCTAAAAATTGTGATCAAGCACCAACAAATTTATAACAATTACACAAAAAAAATTATTTTAAAAAAGTAACACGCGCCATTTAGACAGTTAAGAGCCAAAACGAAATCCGTTCACACAAAGTTCGCTGTCACAATCGTTGCTAATTGCGCATAATGAGAAGAGCAACAAACGCGCACGCAATATGTTTTTTGCTATTATTTATTTGCGCCGCCCGGTCTATTCGACCCTCGCAGCCGCGGGTTGAAATAAAATTTAATGGTCTTATGGTTCCATTTGGTTTATAATGCGCCGATGTGAAATATCGGATTTCCGGCGACGGAGATTAGTTTATTAGGCTATCGTGTTTTTGAAATTTTCTTGCAAATCAATGGAGAGAGGATCCTTTGTGTATCGAGGAGCTCGGTGGCCCGGCGGGAGTGCGCATTACAGGCGCTTTCGCAAGTAAAGCGACGCCGGGCGTGGTCCGCACTTGGACTGGTGACCACAAGTGACATAAAAATGTCTCATGCTCCTCCATGTTTTGGAAGGCACATATAAACCGTTGGTCCCGGCTGTCATCTTTGTGTGGCAGTCGTCAACCTATGTCAGATGCCTTAAGGCAGCCTAAAAAATCTTACACCAGTGTTGGCCACTTAAACACATGAATATATAAATAAATGAGCAAGTATACTTAAACTTACTGTACCAGTTTAATTAAAACTAATAATTGGTACATTAAATTACCTGCTACGACCTGCGACTACGAGATGGCTACGAGCTACAGTCGATGCTACGAAATTGATTCGAGCTTCTTTTCAATTTATTTCCACCATCCATAGTTGAATTTATTTAAAACTTCTTTTATTGATTATGTTTTTATTAACTATTTTTAAACCAAGTGATGGGTTGCTAGTCGCATCGCCAGTAAATGATGCACATGCGAAAATATTTCGCATAAAAGCTAGCAATTAAATACTAAATATACTAATAAATAACTAAATAATACTAATAACCAGCCAAGTGCGAGCCGGACTATAAAAAAACCTATAAAATCTTCACGTTTTTTGTATAGGACATTTATTTAAATGTATTTTCTGCTTTTAGTATTGTTGTTATAGCGGCAACAGAAATTCATCATCTGTAAAAATTTCAACAGTTTAGCTATCACCTGTACTATTACAGCCTGGTGACAGACAGACAGTAGACGGACAGCGGAGTCTATTCCCAGAATAGGCTCCGCTGTCCGTCTTCTGTCTGGATCTGGTGGGGTCCGGTTTTTACCCTTTGAGTACGGAACTCTAAAAACAAACCTCCAACCGCAACTTCTACAATCTGATTCCACTTTCCCACGCAAATGAATCATCTATTAGCTTCAATTAATTAAGCCACCAATCAAGGTGCGTTCCCACGGCCTGATATCTCCAAATCACGCAACATCTTTATAAACCCCAATGCACCCCGTCTGGTCCGCCATTGTTTTGGGGTGAGTGTGAAATGGGCGTAATTACTTTTATAATATTGTAACTCTTCCGAAGGGTGATCGATGATAAACTTTTGCACCACGATTTAATGCTACCTGGAGTGGAATTTTGAACACTTTGTTATGAGCTGCTTTGAATTATCTTCTGTTACATCAAGATCCAGTATTGGAAAGGCACTACAAGAAGAAGAATAACAATGTTAATAATAAACTCAAGTTGAAATAAAAATGCACCAATGTTTAGGACTAGCTCTAGTGACCATGTTCCACAAAAGCTTTGTGAATTAAATTTACATTATAGATAAGGCAGTGATCATATTACATTTTTTTCAATAACTTTTTATATTGTATATTCTGAAAATATCCAAAGTAGCCAACGCGCTTGGACCATCCATCTATGGGACGTCGCACCCGGGCCCCAGCTTCAACTCTTAGTCTTAGATTTTTATGGCCCAGGGTGGGCCCTCAAGATTATTGTATAAAAAAGTAAAGTAGTCTAAGTCTGTCCCGAACTGTAACCTTGCGAATTCTTTACAACCCCATCTCGACAATCCCTTGAGCGATTATTTCACGTTCGCATTTAAACATTGTATTAGTCTTTCGAGTTCCGATCTTTGAGTATCTCGAGACCCAAAAATACTCGAGTTATGGTCAAACAAACATACATACTCGCACGAACAAACGCCGTATTGTGCAAACATGGTAAGGGAATTATAAACATAGTTAGTTTTTTTACTACATATATGATTTTTATTAAAATGATATGAATATAACAGTAACCAATAGGTGAAGCTTCGGACTTCCAGAATAGATAAATAGGTTAAAATGACAAGTCAAAGTAGCAGTTTGCACCATGGTTGAACCTGTATTAGCCATGGTTATTGTTCTTTGTGTTTAGAGCCACAAGGGACCAAGATAAGTGTCATCATCAAAGGGGAGTGACAGTCGTATACCAACTTGATCGTTTCGCAAACCGGCGTTTTGCCAACTTACTCTTTTCACTATCTGACGCTATTTGACAACTTAATTTTGCCTACTAGCGCGTTTTACCTACTTCAGCCATTCGCTTAGTAAAAAAAAAATCTCTCTCTTTAGTAAAAAAATATCTATTTTTTTTTGGATAAATTGATTTTACGCTGCTTTCGTTTTGCTCGAGATACGGTATCTAAATATAGTTACTTTTCTTCCTTTTAGCGTATAAGGATCATCTGGAAAAATTACAAGGTAGAATGTAGAATTTATCAAATTGATATAAAAATTGCGATATCATTAAAAATGTGTATGACCCAAAAAGTATAAGTATAGAATTGTCAATATTTAAAAATGTAAACATATTATTTCGTTAAGATTATGATCCAGAAAATCTAAGTATTTAAATGTCAACCATCCCTTTCCGAACGTTCTTTTCCCCAAATTGGTCATCGAAGATAGTTGTTTTAACCCATCTCATTAAAAAAATTAAAACTATTTCACGCTCTCAACAGCACAATAGTTTTAAATCTACAGACATGTGACTTAATTTGTATAATTCTGCAATAAATCATACCGACTATAGAGAAATGTTATATTTATGCGGAAATCTTGCGCGCGCCCGTGTTATGCAAAGTATCCCTTTTTGGGAATACAAATGATGACACAAATTACTTGGGGTTGGACCGTTTGAAATTGTTATTAATATATATGAAATTGGCGGTGCATATTTTTAAAAACTTCCAGCCTACCTATTGATGTATTTTTTAAATGATATGTTAGTTTAAGTTATACTTATTCTGATTAGTCATACAACAAAACAAATATTAAGATGTTTTTATTTTTTATTTGTTATTCAATTAGTAAGTTGTTTTTAGGGGAAAAACGATTTACTACTACATTACTAAGACTTCGCTATCTGTCTGTCTGTCACCAGACTGTATCTCATGAACCGTGACAGCTAGACAGTTGAAATTTTTACAGATGAAGTATTTCTGTCGCCGCTGTAACAAAAAATACTAAAAACAGAATAAAATAAATATTAAAGTTGGGCACTTATACAACAAACGATTGTATAAGAGATCTTTTATAGATATGGTAAACCTTTCGTGCGTGAGCCCGACTCGCACTTGGCCGGTTATTGGTTATTTAACAAACCAATGTGATGAGTATGAAAAAACATTGCACATACAATTTTTTTAATAAATATTTGCTTGATCATCATGTGGTACTACGTGTATTCATGGAAAAAGTTATTTATTTTAAGGTACCTATAAAGGATTTTAGAAATTTCTGAATTATCACAAGTGTAATCAATGAAACTTTGTAAGTAAAGGGTTTAGAATGACTTTATTTCTCATAAAAATTACATAATAATTCACTTACTGAGAAAACACAATATTAACACATTTAGTACATTGAGCATGCTTACAAACAATAAAAAAAAAACTTACAGCTTATACAAAGTCCGATAAAATATGAATATTAGGTGGGTAGGACTATAAGAGTTAGTGACGACGTCGCCGTCATCGGCTGTGCTGTACGATCTCACCTGGTAGTAAGTAAAAAAGTACTTAAGCCAAATCAACGGCCTATAAAATATCCTGATAGAATATCAAGTAAGGAAGTGTCTTTAATAGTTAAAACTTATTTTTTTGTAAGTATAAAACGCAAAAGCGAGTCGCGTGTAGCATGTTAAGTCGCCATGGCTGCGCCCGCATGCGCGATAACGGACGCGATAAATTGTTGCTATACCTTTCACAACAAAACTATTGCGCTTTTCACCTTGCGCGCTATCATTTTTCAGGAAAATAACGAGTTTGCTGTCATTCGGCTGATATACTATTGGGTAGAAATTCAATATCTAACTGGATATACAATTATCCCACAATATTGTTCCTAAATATACATTTTTTATGTGAAAGACACCTAGTTATTTTTTTCCTATAAAATTTGATTTTTCTCTTTAGAAATATTCATTTCAGAACTTAACCCACCTTTCTGAATATTAGAGTAGTGGATCTGATAGGTCAATTAATTAAAATTTTCAAATACAAACTTTTATAATCTAGCCTCGTGTAAAGATGTAGATCTACACTAAGTTTTTACAAACTTAATTACCCATTTTTACCATATATATTTCAATAAATACCTAAACTCGCTTAGTGTTAAAACATTGACACTCATACACATATAGGTAACCTAAGCATATAATCATTTCGATCTGTGTAAAACCTATGAATAAGCTAGAGTGCTGGCCTAGGAATAATAATGAGAATTTGTGGTATTTCCATAGATATTGTTAACAGCACACAAATGGCCCTGATTCATATTTTCCATGTTTTCTTACTCGAATGCAATCAATTTCTATCTACTCTATGTCAATAATTAGGTAAGTATGAGGTGATATGAGGTATTTACATGGTCGTACTACTTACAAATAGAACTGTAATTGTAATTGGACTGTTATGTAGATAATTGTAACTGAAATGTTGCTGTGCTGCCGCCATTTCTTCTAGAGAAGCTTTGCACCTATTGCTACGATTAACCTTATAGGTAACTAAAGTTTATGCGAACAATGACTTCAGTCTGACTCTACCATAGAAGGTGCCGAACATAGGCACTGCTGTCTACTGCATAAATAATACTTTTAAACCTTAGTCTGACTGAGTAGTTGAGTACAATATGCATATATGACACTATAATAGTTACCTAAGTACGAAGTTACTATTACAAGCTAACGAAGCTTATAAACATAATAAGGCCTCTCCAACCCGTCTTGCCAGCGTGGATAGTGTAGGCCAAATCCTCTGGCTGCTCTGGCCAAATAATGCTCTGGTAGTACAGAGAGGGTCGTGTCGTGCTCCTGCAGTGGAGACAAAAACAAAAGACCTGATGATGGTGATGATGATGAATTAGTGTGCAGGATTCCTCACAATGTTTTCCTTCACTGGAGGCAAGTGGTGGCAGTTGAAAATGACTGTACACGATTTTATTTATTTTTATTTGTCTTTTTTACATGAAATTGTAATCGGTGGACTTAAGACCAACTTACTTTGCTTTTTCTACCAGTCAACCTACAGGTTGTGTTGACATGCGACTATTTCGGAAAAACGTGCTAAAACTCCTATAATTAAAAACTGAAAACACTTATGAACTTATAATTATATCACAATGCAAACGTACGTAAGTACTTACATGTTCACCTATCTTACTACGTTACGTACGTACTACGTACGTATGTAATTACCCGATATCGGTATAAGTATACGAGTATGATCACGTAATTTTTTGAACAGAGCAGTGAAGAACGGTTTTCTGTTTTAACAGTTATTCGGTTAAAGTTATTTCGGTCTATTGTTGTGAGCACCACAAACTCGGAGACTAATATAATATTAATAGTTACTACAAGCACAGAGTAATAATATACTACGTACAACTACAAGTCTGAGGAAAAAAACTACCGATTTCCAAAATTTTCATTTAAACTATGTACAGTTCAGTGAAAACATACCTACTTCACTCTACTTACCTTTTTGACCTCCCTCTTGACTCAAGTTGTAAATAGAGAACAATAGCCAGAATATATTCGGGATGACTTAATAGAAATCGAATGCACCCGGCAAAGCTGTGCGCAACTCAATTGTGGATAGGATTGCGCATTTTCAAAATCGCATTAGTTATACCCGAGTCTATTGAATTCGAAGTCAATCAGAAATCGCGCGACAGTTGCGCGACAATCGCGGGGGCGTTTGTTTGGTATCTTTCAACTTTCATGTAGGGATAGATCGGATTTGTTTAATTAGATCCTTTGTCACTCGTGTGGAGGGTACGGGGTAGTTGAATGAGATATGGAGATGCAGTGTCGGTGGCCGAAAGGGTTATCTGTGTTGTCACTGACAGATCGCGTATTGTTCCGTTGGATTGGACATTGTCAGGTACATCGGACGTTATCTGATCTACTGTTAGATTCCGGTGTATGTTGTGGTATTGAATTGTATTATGATGACCGAACGAGCAAAGCGTGTTCGCTTCAGAAAATAATCTTTCGTGTATATCCGAATTCCAGTTCTCCGGCTGTTCTCGCCTACAGGTCGGATTTATCGACCGAATTTTGTGAGCAGGTTCGTATAAATTATATAGAATTTGCAAGTATTTATTTATTTATTACAATCTTTATTGACCACAATTTTACAAAAGGTGTACTTAATGCTAATGCATTCTCTACCAGTCATATACACAAACTTACTTAGATACATTCGTACAATACACGTAAATACTCATATACACATAAATACATTGTACATATGTTTTGATATAATGATTAGTTCAACAAATTGACAGAAAGGTATAATTGTTAAATCTGTTTGAGATACTTTTGATGTCTTCAGATATTTTGCGCTAAATTTTATTCAAACCTGTCTAACAGATTTATAGTAAAAAAAAAGCACATGGATATTACATTTTGAACAATAAAACGTTGATAGATATATATTAACAATCAACATACATAGTATGAGACAAGGAAACAATTTCGAGCAAACAGTCGTGCGAAAAAGTTCTTCGACGACACATGCCGCTTTGATCGCTAATTCGCTGTTTGCTGTACCCTTCCCCCCCACTCCCAGACGACAAACAAATAAATAGATAGTTTCAATGCGAGTGGGAGCAATGAGAAGGGAGAATGTCTCGTATTTAGTTCTTTGCAACAACCAACAGAACATTTTGAAAGCTTTACTTAATTTTACTTGTAACATCAAGTAAAACTTAATGGATTGGGTGACCTCAAGTGGCATAAAAATTTCTCGAGCTCAACCGTGCTTCAGGAAAACAGCCATCAATGTTGGCCACTTACACACACGAAAAAGAAACATAGTTGTTCTCAAGCCAATTATATTGATTTGTATTTCAACAACCACTGATTTCATCTTTCTATATTTAAAAATACCCAATGTATTTAAATAACTTCTGTTTCTAGAAGATATTCCAAGATTGTTACTGATCCTACATTTAGAATCAAGCCAAACCTTCAATACTTTTCAGTGCGATACTGTTCGGCGGGACACATCACATCATGGTGCTCTTATGTTTAAGGCAGAAATTAAATAGGCGTAAATTGAGCCTGATAAAACTTAAATACCTATAGAAAATAAAATACAGTTAGCATTTCAAGGGATGGATAAAGCTTTTCTTAGTTCGAATGCATGCTACCTTACTAACGAAATAATACCTCAATTGAAGCTTTGACGTTTGTAGAGAGGACTTTTTATTACAAATTTAGTTTTAGACTGTAAATAATAACGATTAAAATATGTCAAAACACTACCCCGCCCGTAGTGATACAGCCTATGCCTTACCTAACCTTAATTTCCTATTTCACGTCACTTTGAGAAACTTCTCCGAGAACTTAGCAAAGATAAGCATCCAACTGGAAGTGGTAAAGCTAAGACCGAGAAGTCCGGCGCAGAACAACTAACTACAAGTAAGTAGTTCAAGTTAGTTCTACCACAAGTCAAAAAGTGAAGCACTAATAGTTGACGATTTTGCAGACCAACGAGGTCATACGAAAGTTGGTTTTACGTCGTCAATTTTACTCGGAAACCAAAAAAGAAACTTTTATTGCATTAATCTAAATTGCGTTAACATCTAAGTAATTTCGAAGCAAATACAATCATGCAAGTTGCATGAAAGCTCGCACGCGCTTCTTCGATTCTCCCGAAGGGTGAAGGTAATCGTGCGTGGTGCTTTAAGTCTTAAAGAAAATATCTTCATTTTCGTCCCCTTTTTTATCAAAGGTGGTCTTTAGAGCTTTAAACGTACTGAGTTAAGAGTCTTGTTGTTTTTTACTTTACCTACCTTACAGAAAGAGTTGTAATACATACTGTAAATTCAATATTAAAGCATGAGTATAAGTAGGTATAGGTAAACATTATCCTCACGATATAAGAATAAAGTCATACCTGCCTTGGAATAATCTAAAATCGATGTAACTCTACCTTACCAGACTATGGTGTTCATAGTAGGTAGGTGTGAGTGGGCGTACACTCGCTAACAGTAAAAGTGGGCGGTCGTATAGTGTTCGTGTCGTTCTCAGATAAGTTATCTAGCTGAATAAAACCACAAACAATGCGTAAATTAGTTTGTAATAAGTTTTACTATCTACTATTTTATTTTATTAATCTACCATTAAAATAGTTTCAGGTATTTTAATAGGCATATTAAGTGTATTGAAACTATTTTAATGGTATATTCAGTCCATAATATCTGCTAAATAACATTCCCCAAGGACTCATTATGAAATATGTTTATTTTTTATTTTTACTTTCCCTAGTAAAACGGATCAGCTAATCAGTCAACTGAAATAAATATAAAAAAATATAGACAAATCACACAGATTGAGTAAGCCCTAAAGTAAGTTCGAGACTTGTGTTATGGGATACTATAACTCAACGATACATATTTTATAACAAATACGTATATATATATGTATTTGTTATAAAATATAACCTAGGTCTTGGATAAACATCCAAGACCTAGGTCAATCTGAAACAGTGCGTTAATTTTCCATCTTGACCTGACCGGAGATCGAACCCAGGACCTCCGGCGTGACTGCCTGGCATGACGACCATAAGGCCACATAAAATTCTTCAAACCTGTAAGGATTTTTTTTCCTATTTCCGTATATGTTCCTTGGGAAAACTTGTTTATGTACTTGTTTATAGGTTTTTCAAGCATTCTTGAAATAAGTCGCGCTGTTTCAGAGCCAGGCTAAGATTGTAATAAACAGTCAAGTGCTTGTTCCAGTGTTTAGCCACAGATGAACAGACAAAGATGACAAGATGATGATGATGATGACAAAGATGAACCTTTTAAAAATCTGTTATTAAGAGTTACATGCAAAAACCAATGGGATAATGAAGTTAGATACTTATGGAATCGCCTGGTCTATAAATTATTATAATGAACTTAGCCAAATTGTAACTGTTCCTTTTATTTCTTCTCAATTTCGCATATTTGGAGAAGAAAAAGCAGGAAAGCGCACCCCGGGCTCCGAAACAGGTCAGGGGAGTCACTCCATAAGCGATACGCAATACGGACGTTACTACGTTATCGCGTTTCAGTGTCAAGCAACATTAAGCATTAATGTATGATGATAAAGTCTAACTTGGTTTGACACAGAGATAGGACGTCGCTATCAGATGGTTGTCGTATTATACATACATACATACATACTATCACGTCTTTATCCCTAATGGGGCAGACAGAGCATTTTGGGTCTTGCGGTTCTATGCAGAGCCCAGGGCCGCAAGACCCAAAAGCCACTTTTAGCGTCATGGTGGGCGAGAAGATGGAAAAGCAATCAATACAGTGATGGGTTGCTAGCCGCATCGCCTGTTAACATGATTCGCATTTTTGCCCATTCCCTCGATCGGCTTTTACGATCTGCGCGGGAAGAGAAGCAGCTGGTACATTCTAAGTTTTTTCATTTCTTCCAGACCAGCATGGGAGTAGAGTAATTGTCGTATTATTTTATCGTGTAATCCCCCATCCCCAAGATGCAACCGGTAATACGCTAAGATGAAGCCCAGATTTTAATGGACCGTACACGTCCTCACGTCCTCTCGTGTTTCAAGTCCCTACCATCCAGCCTTTACATCAACTTTTATCGACCAAATAAAAAACATCAATTGTTCGTCTCCCGGCCCCATCTTCCAAGGGCTGCAATTTCGCAATTGGCGACTTCCGCAGCGACCGGGGACGCAAAATTGGTATCACACGACTCTGGGCGTCAATTGGAAGGAGAGTCTCCGCCAATCGAGACACGGTAAGTAATCAGTATGCAAATTGTGACTCATTTGCGTGTGACGAAATACATTTGGAAAAAACAAAATAACATTACTGACTACAAGCTTGCTTATTTATTTATTATCATTTTGGAATGAAGTTCACAATGCTGGTCATTCGTTTGATTCGATTGATCGCTGGTCGTTTCCTTTATACAGATTTACACATTATTTTATTTTACCACTTTGTCGGCATAATTGATTACAGCTTTCTAGTCCTTATATTATCTGAGTAGAACCCTGTACAGATAGACAGTCCGACAGACATTAAGAAACTTCAAGGGTTCCTTGTTTACTACGGAACTCTAAACAGAACTAAAAACGTTACGTGACTATATTTTCAGTCCTTTTTAGGGTTCCGTTTTTGCCATTTAGCTACGGAACCCTTATAGATTCGTCATGTCTGTCTGTCCGTCCGTATGTCACAGCCACTTTTTTCCGAAACTAAATGAACTATACTGTTGAAACTTGGTAAGTAGATGTATTCTGTGAACCGCATTAAGATTTTCACACACAAAAATAGAAAAAAAAACATAATTTTTGGGTGTATATGATGTTTATTACCATGCAAACTACCAGCGAAAATTGGTTTGAACGAGATCTAGTAAGTAAATAGTTTTTTTTAATACGTCATAAATCATAAACCGCAAATTGCCTTTCCTTCAATCAATCAACTCAAATAGAAAAATATAAAAAAACATACTACAAGACTTGTATTATGTTACTTGCTGCTACGGAACCCTTCATGGGCGAGTCCGACTCGTACTTGGCCGCTTTTTTATTAAGCTCGTATAGAATAGTATAGAATGTGAAGCTAGGCTCAATAAAAAAAGACTGAAAACATGTATGCGCACACGAGTGCAATATTTTCTTGTATTTATACAATTATATGTAGGTTGTAGATAAGATTTCATTCATCATTAGATTAGGTAATTCATACTATAATATAGGTAATAAATACTTAGTCTCTCAATCTCCAGTTTTTACTTTTATTTAAGTCATATTCTTGTTACCTAACCATAATCGTGTTTCAACAAGAAAACGCACATAAATAAAACAAACCCGATTTCTACCATTAACCATATTTTTCTGGAAAAATGTCCAAATACTCGGATCGACTAAGCACAAAGGAAGAATTAAAATTGGATTAACTTCGACGTCGGTCAACAAAAGGAGGATTAGGTAAAAATTGGCGACTATCTTTTAACTTCTAACTTTTCTGGGGAAGACGCTTAGATCTAAATCCTTTGCCACTGTTTTGTATACAAAAGATAATCTAAAAGGGTAGGATTAGAAGCCTGACTAAATTAAATTAGGCTATTTTTTATTTAGTCGGTTAAATTTGCAGACGATGCCGCATTGGTAATAGGTATAAGCTGATTAAATGGTTTGAGCTGTTTTTGACTGCGTGCGCCCGCGCCGGTGTTTTAGAAAATGGTTTTAAATATTATCTGCAGCTAATGCTGCTGCATTGCATCTTCTAGATATATAATCATCACATCACACTAATATTATAAAAGCAAAAGAAAAGGCAAACGGTTGGACCAATTTTGTTAAAATTTAGTATGCAAGAAGCTAACACCCTGGATTAACACATAGGCTACTTTGGGCGCGGGTAACACCGCGACGCGCTGCTAGTATAAAATAAATGGTGATAAAATATTACTGGAAGAATTTTCCTATTCCTGGTAGTAGTCGGTATCGGTATATACAATTTACATTATTTTTGACCATCAAATTTATAAAATCTCACTATATTTACTTTCAAGTTTATATTTTGACTGTGAAAAACAAATTAATTACCTACAAATAAAATTCTAGATACATGTAAGTACTAGTGCAATCAAAACTTAATCGACGTGTTATTTTAAAATTAAATAGAATTCGTTTGTATATAAATATATCTAGGTTGTTCCAAAAATTGTTAGCGACATAAATGCGATCTTTTTTTCCTGAAACTTTTTTATATTGACGGCTAAATAAATAAAAAACGAGAGTTAATCTTCAAGGAATCTTATGAAAATTTACAAGCTGCATTTAAGGAGTCTGTTCCTGCGTTAACAACAGTTACTTATTGAATTCGTGAATTTAAACGTGGTGGAGACGACCTAAACGATGACCCCAGACCCGGCCGACCACCAACTGCGGTAATTCATGAAAACGTCATCAGGATAGAGTGGCTCTTGAGGGAGAATAGAGAAATTCAGGCTGAACTGAACATTGGATCACGGCCAGTTTCCACCATCCTGCATGAACCCCTAACCTTAGGAAGCTTGCTTCGCGATGGATACCTCATTCTCTCACCGTAGAACAAAAATTCTATCGTGTTGATTGGTGCAAATTTATGCTAGAAAGTTTGAAGGAGGAACTTCCCAAAACGTTCAGCTCAAATTTAGCGCCATGGGGTTTTTTTTTCATTTCCCACGGTTAGAAAAATGCTTCGTGGGCCCGTTTAAGAATTTCGGCTGTTATTTTTCGACCTCTAAAAAGATACGTTTTTTTAATGTTTTGAAAGATGATTTACCCGAATTCATAAATATTAGATTACAAATGCATAATGGTTAGAGGGGAATACTTTAAAAAACTGTAAATAAACTTTTTTCATTTTCCAACTATTTTTCATTTGACTAACTGTTACATACGACTAATTTCGGAACAGCCCACGTATATAAAGTTTTATAATATGCCTTATGATACTAAAAGATCTCAATAGCACCAACTGCAGACATCAGACTTCTGGTAGGTTGGTACCTAAACGAAATCTAAAACTGTTTGAACTATCTTTACATAACATCTCGGCACTAACTAACATTTACGTACTAAACACAATTTACTCTACCAAACTATATCAAAACGGTAAATTCAACAAACAATTAACTACCTAATCTTAAAAATAAAGACATTATTTTTTCCCTGCGGCGCCTTAATAAAATTTTATGACACCACCGCCATGGAATTATTCAACTAAATATTCCGGATTAGGTAATTCCGCTTTGTAACGCTCTACCTGTTTGTTAAAAAGTTAATAATAATAATAAACAGATTTGTTACTTTTCGCAAATTATCAACAATGGCTCCGAATTTTTTTCGTCGCTTTTGATTGATCTGAAGTAAGTATTAAAAAGGTAATTAAATACTTGGTTACTCTTACTTAAGTATTTAGTTAGATTAGTCTGTGCTACGCGTGAAAATAGAGTAAACTAGTAATCTCTTAATTCATAAATATGCAGAAGTTGTAAATTTTTCAGTCTAGCTAATTTAGACAGATCACAAAAGCCGAAATAACATGAAAGAAAAATTTTATGGAAGAAACAAAACATAAGTTGAGTTATCAAAGTAGGTAAAAAAG
Source organism: Acrobasis consociella (assembly GCA_963555685.1). Taxonomy (NCBI): domain Eukaryota; kingdom Metazoa; phylum Arthropoda; class Insecta; order Lepidoptera; family Pyralidae; genus Acrobasis; species Acrobasis consociella. The sequence continues at coordinate 8,284,942 of OY743106.1, forward strand.
CTCTACCCATAGCATCTACATTTTTTAATTGTTGTATGTGACATATAGTTAACTTACTTATTTACAGTATAGTTATTACCAAAACTTGAGTAATTAAAGTGTATTTTCTAAGCGAACAAATCCAAAATCGATTATCTTATCAATAAAAATCGATTGTTATTTTTATTTATACCAGATTGAAATTTTTCAGATTTTTTCAGAATAAATTTCCTCCTGAATAAAAGTGATTTCGCGAATATAATGTGTCTGTGTGGCACTAAGCAGCTACAGTTGGTACTCGAATCAATTGGTTTCCTTTATATTGGTGAGAAGGTCCCACGTAAAGGCCCGGCCCGCATATCTCGCCCTCGGTCCTCTAACATCAGTAACACAACGCATTTGCAACGGACATCGGTTGTATTGTTTAGTATAGTCGTATATAACGGAATTTTTAGGACTTTCCACTTACACACCTATACTGAATTTTACTTAAATACACACAAGCGTCGTGACCAGATCATAGAACTGATCATTTCATAATGTGGCCGAACATTTCATGAAATGGTTGTATTTCATGATGTAGTATATGTGTATGTATGTTATAAGTGTAGGTATATGTACCTATGTAGGTATATTTACAAGGTATCTATGTGTTGTTTTATTTAAGTAATTTTTGCGCCACTACCATACCTATCTCTGTTTATCCTTATGGTTGACTGGGAGAGAACGCTTTTAGCGTTAAGTCCGCCAATTGTAAACAATTGTTTATTGTGGATCAATAAAGTTTTCATAAATAAATAAATAAATGTAGAAGATACCCACGTTTAGTGGTATCTCCTTAAAATTTCTACATACAAGATAAATATAAAGTTACTTATCTATTTAAAAAAAATTGACAGACTTTCGATGCCATGGAACATATTACCGTTGATTGGAATATCATCAAACGTTGACGTTCAAAGGATATAGTCAGTTTCAGCTGGCCACATCATGAAGTACTACCATTTCTCTCTCTGTAACTATTTCTAAATCTAGCCACGACACATACTTAGGTATGTAACGATTGGTAACGATGTTGCAATAAGCTCCATCCTTTATACTCTTGTCCACCTCCTTTCTATAATTTCATTATCCTCAAATTTCATTTCTAAATTTAATTTTTAAATTCCAGACACATTCCTTCCTTATCATTCTCTCATTCTTCTTTCACTTCTGACACTAATAACATCTAAGTACTTGTATACCTAATCAGTTATATTATATAACTAATAAATTTATTCTCTTCTTCTATTTAGTCTCTTGCTCTACGACCTCTACTATACTCATTTCATGTGGGAACACACCGTTACTGAGCTGGGACAGATGGAGTTCCCACAGTACACTAGGTTTCACCCTAATAATAGAGCAGACAGAGCATTTTTGGTCCTGCAGCTTTCAGCAGACAGAGCCTAGACAAGACAAAAAAAAGGAATTAAAAAGTGATGGGTTGCTAGCCGCATCACCTATATAAATATTAACATTATTCGCATTTATGCCAATTCTCGAGCTTGATCGGTTTTTACGATCTGTGCAAAGAGAAGCAGCAGGTACATTTTTAGTTTTTCCAACGAATTTATAACCTCCTCTTTTATGGAAATCAGTTATAAAGTTGTTAAATAAACTTCAAACACATATCGTCGTCATTAAAATGAACCCAGAGAAACAATTAGCAGAGCTATAAATGAACGCTAAAATGACCTACTTACATAAAAATCGATTTTTCACACACCTACAATGTAATGTCGCACACAATTTCCCCAAAAGCTATTTTTCCGGAAACAAAAAGTTGTCGTTCGGAAAACTCCCATTGGTACTCGCATTACGCGTTCTGATTGGTCGAGAGGCGGGCCCAGACTAACCGTGTCTTCCGATTGGTCGGTAAGCGGTCCCCATCAGACCGGCTGGTGGGGGAAATCATCCCCATGTTTATTTGTATTGTTCAAGTTAGTAAGTTGTGCACGTTTGTAGTGTACACATGTGTATTGAGCGATTGTTAGTTGCGGATATTTTTATACGTAGTTATAGTGATTGTGGCGAAGTGGACTGTGAGCTTTCAAGGATTGGAAGGACAATATCGCAGTGATTGTGTTGCAGAGCTTTCGGAGATGGTGATCCTGTAAGTATCACATTTGAAATAACCTATTTTTCGTAAAACTTTTACAAATCTAGGACTTTACGAAGTTTTATTTTCTTCTATTCTCTGTAAATAACTTAGGTACCAATATGAAAAAGTTTATCTACGTACCTCTACTCGTATTAACGATGGCATTTTTGGATTATCCTTGGGTATCTAGAAACTTCGATAGGAATGGGATTTCCACAGATCTGTTTATTTAAACGGGTTTTCTAAGTTGTATATATGTAGATAAATAAGCAGGAGTATAAACGATATTTTAGATAACATAGGTTAAGGTAGTACCTTAGTTTGAAAAAGTTTCGTGATTGGTACTATCAAATAAGCTTGTTAAGAGGATGCTGTAGATATGTTACATCACATTAACTACCCTCGTGTAATCGGATAATTAAGTAAGAGCATGATAATATATGTATATATTCAAAAGTTCTTTTGCTTTTAAACTTATCATTTTTATTTGACTATCCGAATAAAAGCTTTGCGTGTTAGTTTTTTTTTTTTTGATGATAAATAACCACAAACATAATAGCTTTAAGAAAATCTCTCGGGCTTTAAGTAACCATCAAGTGGCGTTAATTTTATATCAATTGGATAACAATCTGGCCAAAAGGGTTAAGCCTAAAAACGCAAGTTGTCTACATCACTGGTAGACGTTGATACTTTGGAATAAAACAGAGTGTAGTGGCAACAAAAATGAAATTATATTTTCTATAAACTCAGTAGCTACAATATACAAGACGCAGGAATCAACAATAAGTGAAAAAGTAATTGAAACTTTTCGCATTTTCTTTTTATTGTTCTTTACGGCCAGTGCGAATTCTTTTGCTTAAATCAAATCTGTACACACGTGATAGTGAGAAGTCAAAAATAAATTATTTGATACAGATCATAAAATAAAAATATACAAAGTAGTATCACTTTTATTGATACCTATTTTCTAAGTAATTTAGATCTATTAATGCAGAAAAACTGATATGAAGAGCGCTATTTGACTTCAAAAAAGCATTACGTCATGCTTTTCTATTTTATACAAATCTTATAGAAATAAAAAAAAGTTTCTGATTCAACTTTTTATCATCTAGCTGATTAAATTTGTTAAGACGATTTTATGGTATTGTAACTGAGCAGGCAAATAAATGCCACACGCGTGTTCATAACAATAATTAAAGCTTTTTATGAGAAGAATCAACGTGGAAACTCTTCATTAAAAAAATTGGCCAAGTGCGTGTTGGTCCACGCGCAGTGTAGAGTTTCGTAGTTGCGAATGCCGAATATGAGCTCATCCTAATTTAATATTGAATTTGTATGAAATTTTCCTTTTCCGAGTCTGTACATTTTATGAGTTGGTAGCCTATAACTTTTTAATTTGTAAACCTTACTAACTATACTATAGCTGTGATTTTTTTCACGTGTCCATATATAACCGTTTAGAAGATAGATGGGACTACTATGACTCTTGACTCTAACAAAAATTTGCCAAATATTTTTTAAATGGACTTCTAAATCGAAAAATGGTGTTGCCAAGCTCACAATATTTTTGAAAGATCCATTAACTTATACCACACTATTTCTATAGGAGGTCTAGCCTAAAATGGTTTTTTTTTCAAAGATTTTATTTTACCGCTCTCTCGGCATGATTAATATACATACCCATGCCAAATTACGGCATTCTAGTACTAATAGTCTCTGAGTTAAGCTGTCTGCGGAGGGACAGACAAACAGACAGACATGGCAAAACTATAAAGGTTTTACTAAGGAACACAAAAAATTGGATCTATGCTCTAGACAAGCGACAAGTATGGCGTACGTATATCTTTTTAACTAAAACACCCGTAAAAATGCTAAGGCTTTTTAAGGGTACATAGGTATAAAAAGTGGAAAGACTTTTTAAGGGTAGGTATAAAAAGGATCCTGTAGACACGAAAATCTGATCAAATGGGAATCCGACGATATAGTCAACGTCTTATAAATCTTATAATATTGTCTTACGGCTCTATACATCGTAGCAACATAGTCAAAGCTAGAATATCTACAGAAAGCTAGAATAAACTGTCTACCCAGGGATAAAGACGTGATATAGTTATGATATCGCGGCTTTTCTTCAATAAGCTCACTCAGTATGAGCATTTCTTATTGTCTCTACATACACCTATCCACAATTTGTTTTTATATCGATCGATACATTATGTTCACCTTCCTTTTGATTTATTTCCGACTTAAAGAATTTCTCAAGCAAAAATCTTTCATTTTCCTCTCACAGACCTTTCTCATTGTCCCTACATACACTGCATACAGTTTATTTTTCATATAAATAAAATATCCCTCTACATAGTCATTTCCGAAAGGGATTCCTCTAACATAAAACTTTCATTTACCTAACTACAAAGTACTCCGTATCGTAAAAGTATGGGGCTAGCGTGATGTCACGAAATCGCCTCAACAAGCTCAATTGGCTTCAATTGCCGGCAGCCTTCCCCAACCCGGGGTGGGTTTGACCGCTTATCTGCGTTTTAAGAGACGATCGACACGCTGACTTATGAATTTACTAGCAATACCCGTAGGCTTGCCTTCCCGTGTTTTCGGGATAAAAACAAACCTATGTCCTTCCCTAAGCATCAAACTATATACATATCAAATTTCATCTAAATAGGTTTAGTGGTTGAAGCGTTAAGTGATAACAAACAAGTATACAAACTCACTTTCGCATTTATAATATTAGTAGGAAGTAGGATTATTGAGGGTAAGGTATAAATAAGGTCGCTGGAAAACGCTGGATGCAAGCCATATTAGATCGATAATTTTAGCAAACCTTGGGAGAGCCCTATGTCTATTTGTCCAGCAGTGGACGGTGAGGCTGAAATGATGATGATGATAGGAAGTAATAGGACCCATGTTTCTAGATCAAATAATAATAATCTTTATGTAACGGAAAAATTATCTGTCGATTATACATAGGTACTCTTAGTAGCAAAACATTGCATCATAGAGTTGTTAAAATCGAAGAGGGTCGGGTCAGTTCACACCGAGACGCAACGCGAGGCGACGTGGCGCGCACTTTGAAGAAAAATAGAACTTGTTTACTACACAAAAAGATAGCAATTTCAGCGAGATTCCGCTGCGCAGCGCGACGCAGCGCGGCGTTGTACGTAACACTGAAATTTGTAACTTTTTGTGTAGTAAACAAGTTTAATTTTTCTTCAAAGTGTGCGCCACGTCGCCTCGCGTCACGTCTCGGTGTGAACTGACCCTAGGTTAATATGTTTATACATTTCGAAGCTCTAGCACGTACTTAATCTACCTTATAAAGATTCAATGTGATAGGTGCGCACGTTTTTATCGCTAGATGACAATCATTATACTACATACCTATAACAAAGGCTCTTTAAGAATAGGTATTGAAAAATCAGACTCGAATTCTTATTCACTAATGACGTGGACACTCACAGCAGCCAAGGGCATCTTGTTTAGTCCTGCTTTCTTTTAAAATCAAATAAAAACTAACAAATTAGATCGAATCCAAGCTACCATTACCTTTTAATTTCTTATATAGAGAGACATATTTACTATTAAAAGAAGAGCTTATGAATGATGGTTATATTAAAGCATATTGTGTAAGTACTTACCTACTCTTCTGCGTACATACTAACGATTTGAGATCGTCCGCCGATTGCTATTTACTCACATTATCCTCTCTTTACACAAAGTTATTTATCCAATTAGGCGAGCCCCTTCAGACGGCAATTCTGAGGCAATTGCCGTCGAGGGGAGCTTTCCCTGCGATTCGTTCGGTGCTCTGTGTTTACACGACCAAATTGACGGTTTTATAAGAGATTCTAAAGGGTAATCCAAGAATGACGACTAATTGCTTAACAATTATTTTTATATTTTTTAATTTTTTTAAATGCTAGAGTTGTAATAGCAAAGGTAAACTTTTCAAAAGATCGGTAGGTACTCTATGGACTATCATCAAGAACTCTAACCGTTTTATTATAAAATAAATAAATATGGACAAATCACACCGATTAAGCTAGCCCTCTAAAGTAAGCTTAAACTTGAGTTATAGGATACTAACGAAATGAAATGACTAACTTTAAGTATACTTGGTTTATTGCCCCGCCCAAAAAAAAGATTACTTTTACGTAACTTATCACTTTTGCCACAGTAAATCTTAATTGGGGTGAAGGAAGACTAGCCAGTGGTACCCCTTACCTAGTAGATTTTTTCTTCTTTGAGTTACGTAGTCATAACCTTGCCAACGACCGAAGGTATTCAGGCTTTTGTAGTCTTCTTTTAAAACGAAGATTAACTTTATGACTTGGTTTAAACTATTATTAACCCATATGAAGTTGATAGTGACGTTAAAGGTTATTGCGGGAGGTCATCTTCATCAGGTTAGTCCGTGTTTTATAATAAGACGGTTGAAGTTTATCACGTGCTTGAAGCCAATTTACCAACGCTTATAAGTAAACAGAGCTCGAAATAATTTAAAACTCGGATTAATATAAAAAATCGAATACCCTACCATCGCCATATGAAGCCTGTTATATTTACCATGCTTCTTTCACCAGCAGCCGCGGTGACATGACCGAAGGGACGCCAGAATGGGATATCAACGACGCGGTGGTGCCTCGCGTGGTGAACTTCGACAGCTTCAGCGAGTGGTGCGACGGGCACGTCCGTAAGGTGTACCCCCCGGGCTGCGAGGAGGCCCGGCGGCACGCCTCAGGCTGGGCCATGAGGAACACCAACAACCATAACGTCCATATTCTGAAGAAGAGCTGCCTGGGAGTGCTGGTCTGTTCAGCGAGGTGCCGCCTGCCCGATGGCTCGAGGGTGCATCTGAGGCCCGCGATTTGTGACAAAGCGAGGAAGAAGCAACAAGGTGAATGTCTTGGTACTACAATTTTTATACATGCCTGCTTTTATTCTCGAGAATATCTATAACGAGTACAATTTTCCGAAAGCTCTAGATCAGCTTTCTATGCGATAAAGCATCTGCTTACTTTTCACATAGGTTCTAGAACTTTCGAAATTTTTGGCCAAAGTTTTCCGAGTACAATAAATATCTTTAATAGGTTGTTTGATAGTAACACAGATCTTATCTTTTTAAACGACTCCAAAAAAGGATGAGGCTGTTATTTCGTCGCGATATGTAGTGGTCTCATAGAAGTTTTATCAATATCGGTTGTGTATTTTAGGGGTGAAGTCGGTTTTTACTTTTGAAACACAATTAATAGAAATTTTTAGGCTTAAAACAATTTATTATCAAACGAACTTACCAAGAGAAATTCGATCTATATACTATGGTTTTAATTCCAGCCGTATTCCTCAAAGCCTTCTGTAATCCAACTACAACGACTAATTTTTCTCGTCAGGCAAACCCTGTCCAAACCGCCTCTGCAACGGAGGCCGCCTAGAAGTCCAACCGTGCCGCGGCCACTGCGGCTACCCCGTCACGCACTTCTGGCGACACACCGAGCACGCCATCTTCTTCCAAGCCAAGGGCGCGCACGACCACCCGAGGCCCGAAGCTAAGGGGGCCAGCGAGGTGCGGCGGTCCCTGGGCGCTGGGCGGAGGGTCAGAGGGCTGGCCTTACTGCTAGCCAGAGAAGCGGCCATAGCTGACAAGATACTGACAGTAAAGCCTGATAAACAGGCACAGAAAATGTGCAACCCTCATCCGCAGCCGCCACCACTGATACCGGATAACCAAAGAAGTAAGTGTGCGATTAGCCCTAATTTCATGACAAAGTACATATTTAATTGCATTATACTTGGCCAGAGCAGCCAGAGGATTTGGCCACAAAATAAAGATAATCATAAACATTTGCAAATTCCTACGTATACCTAACATGCATTTGATTTTCAGTTAGTTAAATAGTAGTACTGACCTTCATTAATCAACAGTATATTTTAGATTCCAGACAAGCTTTATTAATTTCATATTTTGTGTTCAACAGATCTCACATGCACGTGCGGGCCCTTCGAATGTTCCTGTCGCTGGCGCAGCGACCACCCAGCCGAGGCGTATGCGCCGCCGGCCTGGTCCCCCGTGGAACCTCAACAATACACAGCATACGCCCCCGCCGCGCCCCCCGCACCCTCGCTGCCCGCGCTACAGTACGACCCCACAGCCCTACCCGCCGACGACATCTTCCATCCAGAGGAAATATTCCAACTCGACCAGCCTATACGTCTGGACTTCCCAATGGAAGAGAATACTCTCGAATCACCACCGACCTTCGCTAATCTCAACGAAAACTCCCGACCGGAAGACTCTTACTGGTTGGAATGGCAACGAGCTGCGGGCGGCTCGGAATCCAGCGAAACACCTTCACCGGAACTTTTCGGTAACTGCTACCAACAGGCCGAGGCGTACTGCGAGCAACAGGCCTACACTCAGGCTTACTACCCGGAAGAAGCTCAGTATTACCCCACAGAAAGTACTAGAACCTCCCCTGTTATGGACATGCAGGAACAGAGGTATTACAGATACGGACAGGATTGTGTTCAGAACAACAATATAGAAATGCAAGCGTGGAACTATACTGACTGTGCGTTCTCAAGCAGCGACGTCCCCGTCACGGAGTGTAAACAATACTTCGACGTGCAAAACCAACAAGCGGTGAACGCCTTCAGTGCTCTCTTATAATGTAATGTAAACCCTGTAAATAGCTTTGTAAATTGTAAATATTATAATTAAGTTCATATTTTATCGATTGTTTTAAATTTGCGTCGACACCAAAAGGTATCAAAGGATACAACTTATTTTCGTTCCTATTCGGATGTTAAGTATTCAGTTAATTTTAAATGTTCAAGTGGTCTTAGATAAAATAAAACACAATTTGTATAAAATCGTCTATTTATTGTATATAAAAATTACATTAAAATTGTCAATTTTACATTTTTATTTTTTATTTTCTAACGATAAAATTGGTCACTACAAAATAGTCCATTAAGCAATCACACAATAAGATTTATTATGCAATCCACAAATCGCAAAACATTCCGAAAACAATCCGTATGACACAGTAACATGACACGATGATAAAAATTTAACGATGTAGAACCCTCAACCAGAAAACACATCGCTTTCCATCATCATTTGGTGCTTATGAGCGATCCAAGAATACAAGCGATCAGCCAAAAGCAACCGCACTCTTGATATGACAATCGCTATTACGGTTTTTTTAAAGCAGACACTAGTTGGCAGCACTGAAACATTAGAGCAAAAAAAGGCAATCAAGTCTGATAAATGCCCATTGTTTTTAATCGTTACCTTAACATGATCACGGTCGTGGTCAAATGCCGAATAATGCCAACAGCTAAAAAACAGTGGACACTTTTACATAATATGAGGCTCTATGTATAACCCCCCTATATAAGGTTATTTAAGAACTGCTGTTAAAGGATAACATTTAACATTACCAAGAACTATCCACATTAATTCTGACGTAATTCTGCCATCTGGTATCACGAAAGGCTTTAGAAAAACCCTCGAAAAACTCTGCGATTGCCCAAACCAGAAGTACGGCGAAGCTATCCCAAATTTTATATAAAAACTTTACAGTTTACACATCGCAATTCATATCCAACTTAACTTATACACTTCCCTGATCGACAATATCCAGTACAATGGCTTCCGTAGAACCTATAAATATCTCGCTAGATTACCTCGCCAAACAACTATGTACATAACAATATTTAGCTGTAACTTCTTAGTACAATAATTCCGAACCGCGGAATAATTCGTACAAATCTTTACAAATCATTGGAAAACTCGTAACTGTGAACCTGATTATTAATAACATTACAACGTGACATCGGAAAGCAAAAATGTTGTGAACTAAACACTAATATTGCTGGAGTCATGACGAACCGTTTTATTAGTACAAAACGAGCTTAAATTAAGATTGCTGATTTAATTTCTTAAATGTAGGCCCTAATATTAATTGATTAAGATTATATGTTCGCGAGTTTTGTACTGGTAAAACCGTCGGTTACGACGTCGGGGCGGGGAGCACAGCACGTCTATCACAGCAGTCGGCTCGCGCCGGGCCTGCCAGCCGTCGGCTGCAGGCGGAGCGGCCCCACAGAGGGCGCCACTTATCATAAGGCCACAAACAAATTTAACACGAAGCAATGCCTCACATTTTACAACACAACTTCACAATTTGCGCTTCGACCGAAACTACAATTAATATTAGAACCGCTAAAACAATTACGGACGCAAGTGTCTGTGCTTTTCTTACTATTAATTCTATGTTAACTTTCCGTTTAGGTGATGTTTACGTGGTAGATACAAAATGATTCTATCATTCTTCGGACAAGCATTTGATTCGCTTTAAAAGGGTATTCTAAATAACTATATCTAAGGTTTGAAATCTATAGAAGTCGAAGAGTTCAAGTAAAATCGAGATCGAGATTATAAGCGTTATCATTCGCAGAAGCCTACCAACACTTGGAGGAAAATCTAAAGTGGGACCGACTGTCCTACTAAGCGATCATGACTTAGGTATCAAGATAGATTTACAAGTAAGAGAATCTTAGGATTGAATGTAACTCTAAATAGACATCTAATATCTGCGAATACCATACTTCGCACTTTAGCATAAAAAACCGATTTAACAAAAAAATCGGGCACGCACGCAATACTTTGTGCAGCGGTAAAATCTACATCACTTTGTCGTTGACACTATACTCATACAAAAATATAACATTTTCCAAATTGTATGCAGTGATATTAAATTACAAATTCAAATTAAGTTAAACTAATAACACAACACATAAGTAAAAATAAAATTGGTATATACGAATATCCGTTGCAAACAAAATAGATAAAGCTTTAAGACGACTATACAAATTTGTACTATTGAGAAGAAATCACTGTCGAATGAAATAATTCGAATCAAACTCAACTTCATAAGAAAAATATACTAACCTACAAATAAGAGTAATTTTTGATAATATAAGATAGTTATTCTACTCTCAAGAATTTTATAAACAGAATATGATCACAAAGATAAGAAATTCATGCAGGAACTCATCGATCTTTATACGAGGAGGGGTGAGAAAAACGTCTGGACACCATTGGAATCGCAAAGTCGTGGAAGACATCGACAAAAGACGCTCAGACGACTCACGCGCGCATCGAAATCCAAATCGATCGCCAAACTCCGCTAGCATAGAGCGAGAACGCACACTCAGATTTTAAAACCCGTTTACTCAAAAAGGACGCAAAAATCAAGCCATCGAAACTGATTAAGCAAGTCCGCACTTTCATAATAATGACGAGCGGGATTGCACTAGTCCATCACGCGATAACTTCCATGTTTTATCAACAGTACCATGCGACGGGGGCTGGAACTAAAAGTTCTCACGCCAAACTCGCTTCTAACAACGACCATCGCCTGCATTCTACCGTCAAGAATGCCAAGCAATGTATCAAGAAATTGATCGCGTCCGGCAGTTTAACGCATGAAAACAAGTCCGCACTTCCACAAATCACAAGCCAGCGCGTCGCTGGCTACACCACCAGTTCTATCTCCCGGGAGTATCCACTGTGGCCACTAGTCGGTGGCGCGGCTGGCGCGGCGCGTGCGCGGGTGTCAGGGCGCGGCCTCCTCGGCCAGCTCGGCGCCGGCCGGGCCCGCCGCGCCCGCCGCCTCGGCCGACACGGCGCTCGCGCGCAGCTCTTGCGGCTCGGGCCCGGGGTAGCGGCCGACGCTACATTCCATATCCGTCCTGAAACAATTAAGATTTTCTGAATGTAGTACAACTAAGTGATAACACCGGATATAAGCTTTTTGCCAGTTGCATACAATAAAAACAATAAATTTTGTAGGGTTGACGTTTTACTTAAACCATGCACGTCAATTATCGAAAAGACTCGATTTATTCGCAAAAAAAAATCTATGCTTTCGAATGATCTTTATCACATTTCCAAAAACCGTTATTTGAAGCGTGATGCTCATCGATGGCGACGGATTCAAATTGGCTCCACCGCCATCGATGACTGAAGCGACTCGTTAAGACAGTCCGGAGATACATTATGAGAGAATGAGAGAAGGAGATATAGAGAATGACAGTATACAAACTTACATAGCACTAGCTGTAGAAACTTGCATCCTAGAGGCTGTCCATTGCTCATTAGCCTCAATGGAGTCCAGCTGGTCTTCTGACGTCGTGACAACCGGCACCGCACTGCTACTGGACGCAGCTGGGTCCGCCGGCGACTGCGGCGATTCAAGGTTTATGAGAGTCGCGGTGGCCACTTCGGCGCGACTGCTGGCCGCTTCGTCGGTGGTGGAGCTCGTGGATTGACTCGTGTCGACAGACTTTTGCATGTCTGGAGACAAAATTGTTAGTCAAATAGAAAATAGTATAATGACTAACGTAACAAATACCCAACGCCATAGAAACTATTGGAAGGCCCGTAAGTAGGCAGAACTGAAGTTGCCGGTAGGCACACAGAGATGGCAGCACACACGACACGGTTTGCAAAAAAAGTGACAAAGAAAATTTTGAATATAAGTACTTTAAAAATTATTGCTAGTTAGAGTACTGCTTGATTTAAATAACATTAATAAAATATTTTTTGTTTTAATTATTATCCATAGTGCCATCTAGTGACAAGGAAGGGAAATAATTATGTTTATATGGCGATGGGTAGACGTGGTCAATCAAATATAACAATATGTGACAAATATAAGTATAACTGTTATCTGATCCTTCTCCCAACGTAATTTGTTCGTACTTTAACTTTATTGGTTACGTGCATACATCTCAAAATGAACATTAATACTTGAAAGGAATAAAAAGTTTAAAAGAGTAAAATTGTTAGTGAAAAATAAAAATGAGAAAATGAGTTAAATGAATGAAACAATACAAAAGCAGGCATTAACATAGCAACACAGAAAAGCATATAAATATTAATCATAAATCTTTATATGGTTGATTTATTTTTAAGTAAATTTTATCTTTTATAGCAAGGCGGAAAATTTATCGAATTCATAAATTGACCAAACGATAGAGAGAAAAAAATTAAGAAACAGAGAAACTGCAAAGAGCTATGAATGACTAATGGATTTCATTGTTCATTTCATTAGTCTTGGTACCTGGTGTTTTTCACATTTCAGATAATACTCCGAGGTACCGCTTTGCTACTGTAGGCTAAGACCAATTCCGATTTCGACCACGATTCCTAGATCAAACTTTTTATACAATAAAGTTACATTTTGACTTTGGCATATTGACAACGGCAGCAGGCGTTGACCATTTTTGTAATTTATATTTTTTTCTCCCACTCTTTCTTCCAAAACGAAAACATCTCATACTGACTTCAACAGAATCGATCATTACCCGACTCAGCTTAGATAAATTATAAAGATTTATGAACAAAATAAAATAAAGAAGAGAAAAAGCAAAGACCTGGGGCATGCATGTAGGTCAACCATTTCTTGATCGGGCGGTTTTCGCCGAGCACGGAGAGGACGCTGCTCTTCATAGCATCTGTAACGCAACGCGTCAGTCACATGGCAACTCAATCAAGGTGGCGCTTGGTCTACAAATACATACTTTTTATGACCTAATGTCTCATTTTAGATCGTCCCCGGTAATAACTTGTCTCGGCTGCTTGTGGTCTGGGTTGCGCTTATACACGGTGAGTTTTCATTGGTTTTGGAGCCAAAACTACTTCATAAGGATCGTTAGTAAGACCTAATTAGCTAGTCAAAATAAAAATTCAGAAACAAAAGATGTTGACTAAAACTCAAAAGTATGAGATGAAAACATGAGATCAATTAATAGTAGCACCGTCAGGCGCCACCGGCCCGCCGGCCGGCGTTCATCGAGGTCACGTGGCAGTTTTAAACGGACGTAACTACGTGGTCGCGATCGAATATCGTTTTCGCAACTGTGTTATCTTATTTCATACACAAATTTGGATTCGAATACGGATCTTCTTATATCTTCTTAGAAGAAGATACGGATAGAAGAATTTGCTTAATAAAAGTCAACGTCTATAGGTATATCTTTTAAGCCAAGTTAGCAAAACTACATTTGTTTGTATATTTATAGCTATATTCCCAAAATAGCTATATAAAAAAATCGACATTGATATATTTGTAGACCAAGGCCTAAAGCTGCAACAGGTAAAGCGCACTACAGCTGCCCCACACAGGCGATGAAAAAATGTATCTGAAGTATCTTTAACAAAATAAATAGACTTGATGTTATGCGCATGAGAGTTTTCAAATATGTGGGACACCAGATGGCAGCACAGTGGCTTCAGGTCCAATAAGCTACTTTTATTGTACATTTGACGGAGCAAAATAACCTGTCATTTGATGGTCAACGACAACAGTCGATTGGACTTGACGTCACCGATCTGCCGTCTGGTGCCCCATATTCTTGAAAACCCCTTATTATTTTAAGTATTCCCTGGACAAAACTACACAGAAAACATAAATATAGACACATCGGGCGATGATGAAGAAAGCTTTCTTTAGAAAAAGCCGAAGATTTGCCAGTTTTGAAGATTTGAAGCTTCAAATCTCGATTTAGGCCTGGCATATCTTCGGCTTCTGTCATCTAAGACTTTTTTATTTCATCCCCCTTGGTGTAAATAAACTACTATATCTATATGTACAGACCCCATTGTCTAGAAAGCTGTAAAGGAGTGTGTACAACACTAATCCAAAGCGATGCGGTCGGCGCTTTTATTACTATGCGTGAAATACTACTTGTACACATTTAGTTTTAGACTTCTTCAGCATGTATTAAAAAAGCTTACTAAAAACAATTAAGATGACGTGTCATTACATATAAACATATATGTCAATTCACTGATTCACCAGTTTACTTATAGATTAACCCTTTCACCGCGAGACTTTATATCAGTTGTCGTGCCCCCAGCGCGAGACATAAACGGATATGGATACGTAAGTTATGTGAGCATTTTTTTTTTGTCGCAAATATGCGACCTTCGCGGAATGGGCCCGACAATGTTTGTCGCATATATGCGACGCTCGCGGTGAAAGGGTTAAAGGTGTAAAGTGTTGTAGATTCCTGATGGTAGTACTCACGGGTTTGTAACTATAATCTCATCAAGGTAAGGTAAGGGCTCTAACAAACGAGCTACAATATGCCCGCGACACCTTTCGGCGACGGTCGCGGACAGGTTTCGCGGGTATACTGACATTTCATCAACTTTTTTGAAATTTCAGCGTAGTCGTGCTGGGAAGGAATCCTGCCAGCACGACCAATATATCTACGATAATTAAGAAATATTACATTTATAATTAGTGGTATAAACCAGTATAAACTAAGAAGATTTTATTACCACTTAAAGTTTAAATGAATGCAATCATGGTCGTGCTAAGAAGTACAACACAAAGTAAGTGTTGTATATGCTTTTATTTATTTTTTTACATTTCATATAAGTCATATTTAATTAATTAGAGTACTGCTTAATTTAAATAAAAGGATTTAAAGTTTTTAATGATTAAATTATTACCAAAAAGCGCCATCTAGTGACAAGGAAGACAAGTAATTATGTTTATAAGGCGATGAGTAGGCATGCCACTCCGCACTCACCTTGCTTGTGCTTGGAGTCGCAGCACGGAGGCGGCGGCGGGTGCGAGCGCAGCGGGCGCACCTGCACGCGGTAGAAACGCGAGCCGCGCGGCATTTTGTAGCGGTTCACACTCTATGGATACATACAATACAATACAATACCCTTTATTGCACAAAACAAATAAAAGCTGGACATAATTATTTAATTATCTTAATAACTAGGGAATGCGCAAAAGGCGGCCTTATACCTAAGCAATTTCTTCTAGGCAACCATGCTACACACGGTGATTTTCCATGGGTTTTGAAGCCGAAGGCCGCTTCATAAGTATCATTGTAAGTAGGTCTTGCAACGATACTTAAAACCTTAAGGCCCAAAGGCCACGTTTAGTGTGATGGTGGGAGTATAAAAGAAATCAAAATAATGACGGGTTGCTAGCTGCATCGTCCATTAACATGATACCCACTCGCACCAATTCCCATGATCGACTTTTACAATCTGCGCGCGAAGAGAAGCAGCTGGTACATTGTAAGAAATAGACACATGCTTTCATGTCAAAAAAGAACGTAAAGGTGCTGCGGTCTCAAAATTGAAGGATGTATGCTGTGACGAATGTCTATCGCCCATTTTCTGGCTCTGCTGCACGCATGGTGTGTGATTGCCACTGGCTGAACTTGACGTGCCAGACTTTGTTTTTTTTAAAAGAATCTATTGAAATTGAATGCGTCGTCAAATAGCGTCATTATTACAACTGGCAGGGTCGCCAATGCTGTCATTTTGTTAAAACAAACATTTTCTATGGAATCTACAACACGAATATCTGAGCACTTCCATGTGACGTCATTTTTTATTTTTTTTGTAATTAATTGAAAAGCCAAGTAGAAAAATGATACTATTTTGTGACGCTATATTTCACAAAAAGCTAAATTTGAATTATTTCTTTTAAAGTTCTCCACCGAATCGTTCACTTACCCTCTTGGCGTAGCAGTACTCCTTAGACTCAACAGTGGCCACTGCGTACAGTTTGCGTTCCGATTCGTTCTTCACGTTGAGGCTGAGGTCGAGCGCGGGCAAGCAGTCGCTGTGCACGAAGTACATGATTGAAGCCTCCTGTAACAAAAACAAATTAAAGTGAAACAAACGTTGAACGCAATATTAAGCGTTGTTTTACTAGAACATACACTTACGCATTTTATTAAAAATCAAAATCGCAAAAACCAGAGGCGCTTTATGGTAGTAATTAAAACATTAAAATCTTTTATTCCTATTATTTAAATAAAGTGGTCTCTGCTCTAATTAATTGAATATAAATTACATGAAACGCAATAAATATGTTTAAAGTAATATTCAACACTTCCTCTGTCACTTTTTTGCTAGTCGTGTATGCTGCCATCTCTGTGTGCCTACCCGCAACTCCAATAATGCCTACTAACGCGCCCTCCAATTGTTTTTATGGCATTGGATATCTGTTAGGTTAGTAATTATATTATCTTTGACGTAGGCTTAAAAATATTTTATACTAAAAATATGTTAACTAAAACTTGACGTAAATACCTGCATGACGGTGTAGTTGTGATGCGCAGGGTCCCACAGCACCAGCACCGTGTGCCCGGGCAGGCACGAGGACAGGCTCAGCGCGCCCGCGGCCAGCCCGAGCGGCGTGTGGCTGCGCCCGCGCCGGGACCGCTCCTCCTTCTTGGGAGACGATCTGAGAAACAATACAATGCTTTGAGCAATCCTATCCTTACTTCCTCACTTTCCTTAGTTCCTTATCTTTACTTCTTTACTTATATAATAAATGCGAAAATGAGTTTGTATGTTTGTTTGTTTGTTACCACTTCACGCTTCAACCATTGAACCTATTTAGATGAAATTTGGTATGGATATAGTTTGATACCCAGGGAAGGACATAGGATAGTTTTTACCCCGAAATTCCCACGGGGAGTGAAGACTACAGGCAAAGCTAGTATTTTATAAATCCCATTTTTTCGAGGTGTCTTCTTCACGCACGAATTTATATAAGTTCGCTCTGTGCCCAGAGCCCTGAGATTGCTTAATTCCCTTGGTCGGGAGTGTGTTGACATTGACGTGCTTAGTTCGTTGGGAAATTCACAAATAGGCATTTTTGATCTTGACTGTCTTTGAACAAAGCTATCTTATTAGCTAACAAGATTATTTAAATTAAAATGATATCGATAAACTCGCATCCTCTTGGCCTATTTCGTAAGCAAACAATCAAAAAATATAATCTCACACACCTGCCCTCACTGTCATCTTCTCTGCTCTTCTCCGCTTCGTCTCTCTTCTCCAACTCTTTCTTCAAGTCAGCTACTTGTTGTTGTAACACCGCCTTGTCGTTTTCTAGTGAGGCAAACTGCAAACATAAAATGGAGATATGGGTTGCAAGAAAGGTTCACAGTTTGGGGCAAACTACTTATAATATGTATATTTTATTCATTTTCATAAACTATTAGTATTTTCATTGCAATGATTATGCATAATTTTACATTTTATTTCGATTTTCGGGAAAAGTTTTATCCTTTTGGGAATATGACGAAATGATTATCACTTTGTTCGTAAACATTATTTCAAACGACAAGATTAATAAAAACAAGATTTAGTTAAACTAGAAATAAAACAAGAGCCTGCATAAATGTATGCAGTCATGCATTTGCATATCAACTTGTAACGATGTTGCAATAAACTCCGCCCTTTATGTTCTTGCCCATCTCCTTTCTTCATCATTTCACTATCTTCAAATTTCATCATCGATGTTTGAAATTTGATTTCAAACATCGCATACAAACTAGGCATAATATAGTTGTGACCATTCAGAGGTGAAATTTTTCAAAACAAATATCTCTTGTTGTCAAAGTACACTGAACAATAGTGATTATACGATTAAAACAGAGTCTTGTGACATACTACATAAGTCGGAAAATTGTCTTTTACAATTTACGAAAAGCGAAGTCATCGAAAAATGAAGTTTACCTGTGTCTTGAGCAATGCATCATAATCGTTGGTTTCAGGGTCTGTGAGCTGCTGTATGGTTTCCTTGTATTTGTTACATTCTCTGACCAGAGCTTGCTCGCGTTCCCGTAAAGCGTCGAGCTGTCGGTCTTTTTCTGCTAATAGCCGACGACTCACGTCGTTGTTAACCTAAAAACAAGAGATTGTACTGAAATTTGACGTCCAAACTTGGACTCGCGCTGACATCTCGAAAGCTATTAAGCTTGGAATATCAAGAATGCAGCGGTTGACAGATCGAATTGGCGACGCATTGTATCTGCCCTTGGCTCCGACAGGGGAACATAGGAAACGAAAAAAATATTGAAATGACTTACAAATTAAGTGAATCAAAGACGGAAAAATTATCACGGCATGAATTGAAAGACCTATTCCTATAGTCCTTCCAGCGTGAATGAAAAAAGGATAAAAATGAAAACTAGTAATCTGCTGCGTATTGAACGAAACGTTATATACCCTATTTCTGCGTATATTAACTATGCAACGTCTAGAATTTCTCAAGTTTGATCTTGCTTACACGTCGCGTTTACTCAACTCCTCCACTTCTCTAAATTCCCCTTTTTCTTGCTCAGCGTTTTTCCATACCACATTGTAATTCATGAATTCATGACTAAATTAATCAATTAATCTCACTAACCTGTTTCTCCGTATCCAGTTTATTCTTCAAAGCGTTGATTTCTTCCTCGAGTCTGACCTTCCAATCCACCTCACACTTGGCCACTGCTTCTCTAACCGCTTCTTCTTTCTCCACCTCGGCATTCTCCTTCGTTTGCATCACGATGGTGTTGTGACTCGCGATTTCGATGACGTCAGTCCGCTCGATCTTTTCCAAACTAGATTCCGACGGTGATCGGTCCATGTTTGTTATTGCTACTAAACGGAACCTGTAATAATATATTAGATTTAATATTTAAAATGGTGTTTGTATACTACAATACATATAATGCAAAAAGCGCGAACAGAGAAGTTGTCGTTCAACGCATTATTCGTGTTAAAAGTAAAAATAAAGTCAGTTTTTAGTGAGATTAAATATAGAACAGACTTACCTGCTGTAAAACCCCACATAGATTAGGATAAGAAATAGATTTACATAACTTTTAGATTATTAAACATACTAAAAACATTTTAAAATAATTATAACAACTTACCTCGACCGCATTGACTCGATCTCCGCTTTGTAATCCATATGCATCTTCTCCTGCAACTCTTTTATCTCTACTTGTTTATTCGCTTCGTATTCGTCCAATTTATTTTGAAGCTCTTTCATCTCTTGCCGGATCTTTTCCAAAAGATCTTTTGTATCTTGATGTTCTTTATCTAACTTCTCTATCTCTTTCTGATGTTCTAACTTCAAATCTTCTTTCTCTCTTTTTAATGTGTCAATAACATCTTCCTTCTCTTTCATAGTAGCTTTCATATCACTTAATTCTAACTCATGGTCTACAGTGAGTCTTTGAGTATGTTCACGAAATCTAATAGCTGCCTCTTGGTTACTTTTTTCCCAGGCTTCTAATATTTCCAAATATTTTCCCTTTACAAATTTCTTTTGCTCGTCTGTTTCTTCTTTTAATTTGACTAATTCTTCTTTTATAAACAGAATATTATTTCTACATAATCCGCACAGTCTTATTAGGAATTCTTGTAGCTTTTCCATGTTTATTTTATGTGTATCCATATTATCCTGAAATTAAGTTTAAGTATATTTACAACAAGGATATATTTTAGTACAGCTAAATAGCAATACGATGCAAGGTTAAATGAGATCGCATACAATACAGTCGGATGTAGGTACTGACAACAACGATCGATTGATCATCGTAACGTGAAAAAGCCTTATTTCGTCGCATTAGGGCTTTTTTTCGAACTGAGCAGTGTATGAATTGTAGCCGACTATACTGCAGTTTCAAATTGATATGATACAACTACTCCACGTAATAAGGTAAAATGATGATGCGAAATAAACAAAACACTACAAGACAGCTCATACGGGGCCGGTGAAGACAGGAGCAACAAAAAACAGCTACGCGTCTATTCGTGTGAAACCTCCTTGCAGACCGATATACGTAAAGGGTAGATGGTGAAAGGGAGGTGTCACATTACCGACGATAATGGCGCTTGCGCTCCAGAAAATTAAACGGATCGAGAAATAGTTTCATTAAATAGATTTCTTAGTTCTAAAAAATGTTTTGATGTTCAATCATTTTTTAACATAAAAGATAAATTGGACAGACGATTGATTAGGTATATTAAACTGAATAAACGATCTGACATTATATCATTAACATAAATGTAAAATCAACAATGTCCCAGGACTTAAAAGCGTTGCGCTAGGCCTAGGACTTTCTATGTAACAAATTCCAGGTTTTTGCCTATTCTCACCATTTGAACCAAAAAAAGTTATAAACGTACTTGAAACATGAATACGTATTTTTCATAGTATCTCTCAGAATAAAAAAAAAAACAATTTATGTTTAGAAACGTTATCAAAAATAAAATGTCAATGTTCACAAAATTGTATGATTATCTGTCAATGAAAACTACTTCAGTAGTAGTTTACTTCATTTTAAGTTTACATGCATTGTATCTTGTATGTTTGTTACAAAAAATGCTATTATAGGAGCTCTTTGGCCCAGTAGGGGAACGCATTTATAGCGTTCTCGCAAGTTAAGGAACTCCGGGCGTAGTCCGTACTTAGATGGGTGACCACAAGTGGCATAAAAAAAATTCGAGCTCCTGGTCCCTGCTGTCTTGATTATATCTCAGTCGTCAAGTTATGTCAGATGCTTCAAAACGGCTTGAAAACTCTGACACCAGTACTGGGAGGTTACTCCAAAAGCGGTAAGCAAGGACGTCAATGCGTATCGGCGTTTCAGTGTTAAGCAACCTTGAGCACTAATGTATGACGATAAAGTCTAATTTGGTTTGGCACAGAAATAGGATTTCACTATCGTGCGACTTACGTACTAGTAGTTCGCCGCGAACCGAGACCTCGCGATAGTTATTCGGCTAAGTACTAATTTACAAATCATCGATAATATGATTTTGACATTTCTAACACAATTCAGTTCCCTAAGTAACACCTAGATGGCGCTATCCAAAGTTAGAACGCGCTATGGCTTCTTTTGCTACATAATCGCGAACATTTTTATTAATATTTTAAAAACTACTGAACCGATTTTGATACCTAGCGCACTTGAAAATTCTATTGATATTTTCTACATGCCTACCAAATTTCATGAAAATCAGACCATCGGTTCGGCAGTTATCGCGGTACAAACATACATACAATGACCACTTAGACATACAAAAATCAACACAGTCGATCCGTTTAATTCCCCTTGGCGTCGCGTACGGAGCTATGCACCTGTCCGTGCCGGCCCCATTCCAGGCTGGACGGGAGCGACTCTTCGATGTAAAACTCGGAGCTTTCGAACTCCGCGATCGCGGGCAAGCGCACCTCGGTCAGCGTGGCGGCGGCCGCGCTCTCGGGCACGCAGATGGTCGACGTGTCCACTGTCTGAGGAGACGATGGGCTGCTCACTTTTTCGAAATCGCCCGTTTTTTCTGATTCTACCGCCCTGAAAAAGATTTGTAGTTTGAGGGTAAAGTTCTTCTGGCTTTTTTTTGGCTTGTCGTTTTGTTGGTTTTCAAAAGTATTAGTAGGTGTCCTTTGACAGGGTGAACCTTCTAAACCCTTAGACCATAATTTTAAAAATTGGAGCTAGCTAATATTTTTATAGTTTTTTTTTTAAATTTTTATTTTAAGAATCAGCTCATAAAGACGTTTCATTTAAAACCCCACATGACAAGTTTAAAAATATTTTTTTTCAAATTTCTTTCAAAAAAATTATGACGTCAAACACCCTACACCAATAATCGAGATGGTTCTCCTTCTTAAATCCATATTTGAGTCATAAAGATCTACTCAACCAAAGGAAATCTATTGATCACCAACTGTCGTATTTTATAACGAAAACTAGCGACTATATGGGGCACCAGATGGCAGCACAAGTGACATCATGTCCATTCGGCTGTTCATGTCATTGGACCATCAGTTGATAGGTGCTTTTGCTCCGTCAAATGTGTCCAATAACAGCTTATTGAATCTAACTTTACTGTGCTGCCATCAGGTGTTCATATTTATGAAAACCCTCAATAAGGGGGATTTCCCAAAATCATCGCCCTGGAATAGGGCGATCGCTATAGGTGGTATAAAATCATCTTAGGGCCTCCTACGACGCCCGTGAGAGAGGAAATAGATGGTGGAAAATTGTATTCTACTCTGCCTCAACACAGCCAAAATAATAAGTTACTTCATGACAGTGTATATTCTCTCTTCCGGGTCCATTAGCTCTGCTACTTTTGGAGACCGGTGACTACTTTTTAGCCTTTTAATTCCCACTTCGCAGGATCTTCCGTATCCTTACTTGTTAGCTTGAAAAAAACGCCATGGCATCATTTCTATACACAGAAACGTAAAAAGTTTTCTTTAATACGAAAACTGTGAACATATAACTTATTGCGCATAGCAGGCTATACTCACTTGTCGAGATCTGTTTGAGTATTTACATCCTTTTCTTCGAGGTCCAAAGAACTCAACCTCTGCTGAAAAAATTTAACCGTCGCGTCCATATCATACTTCGGCACATCCTCCGCTAAGTGCGGGAACGAGTTTGCTATAAATTCCACGTCAGCATCGGTCAACTTCGGCAGTCTCCCGTCGAACACAGGTGGCGCTTGCGTCGCAAACAGAGGCGGTAGCTCCGTCATTCCAGGGAATAGACTTTTGAGGAAGTGCCCTTCAAAGAGGGAGTTGAATTCCTGCCGGCGGGATATTTCTTCTTCGTGGATTTTTAACAATTTTGACGAAAGGTCTGTTGCCCACTAGAAAAAAGAAGATTTTTTTTATAAGATACTTTAAATATAAAATATGATTTATAAAATGCGAGTTGACTGAAACTCGGTATCCAAGGGTTTATAAATGCAAATCCAAACTTTGTTTGGAATTAAATATGGCGTCTAGATATAAATTTTCAACTTTCCCCTAACCCCAGACAGAAAACAGAGTTATCCTCATCATCATCATCATCAGATCTTTTTAGTCTCCACTGCAGGAGCACTACCTACTCACTGATGTTTATGAGCTTTGTTTAGCTTGTCAGGAGCACTACCTACTCACTGATGTTTATGAGCATTGTTTAGCTCGTGTTTCCTAAGTCGCCTTCTACGACATCCACGGAAGGACTTGGAGTGGTCCTATTCTGCTCTGCCGGAAGCCACATGCCGTAAACAGAGTTGTATTACCTTCAGATGAGCTTCCGAGAAGGTCCGCCGCCTCGCGACCTCGTGCACGGCGCGCACGAAGACGGCGGGCGCGCGGTGCAGCTGCGACACGATCGCGAAGTAGCGCGCCAGTCGGTTGAAGCATTGGAACGACAGCATGGCGTGCGCGTCTTGCACTGACATCGAGTTTTCGATCATTAGCACTGCCCTGGAAACAAATAGAGACTGTTAAAGATAATAATTACTAACGTAGCAGATACCCAACGCCATAGAAACTATTGGAGTTGGAGGGCCCGTAAGTAGGCAATACTGGAGTTGCGGGTACCGGGTAGGCACACAGAGATGGCAGCACACACGACTAGCAAAAAAGTGACAAAGGAAGTGAATCTACGCGAGAATGCATTGTTTAACAATTGTGTCTGATATTCCGGCGTGTTTAAAATATTTATTGCATTTAAGTTATATTTAATTACTTAGAGCACTACTTTATATAATAAGAACAAAAGATTTTACTGTTTTGATTATTACGGCGTCTAAAGCGTCGTGGCGATGGGTAGACATGCTATAGACCAAAGGCAAATTTACACAATGTATTTTCTTGTCTGTTTTTTTCTTCATTGGTCATTCGTTGACTGCCTGTTGAAATTCCGAACTATAGTGCATAAATGACACGTACGCACAAAGAAGGTTCGAGCGCGAAGTTCACGTTATGACGTGATACAAACAAGTAGCGGCACGTAAGTTTAACGCTGAGTGAAATGTAGAGGGGATACTGCGCACAGGTATAGTATTAATTTTTGACTACTGCGCAAGCAAGGTCAGCGCAAGAGTTTCATGCCGCTACCTGTACTCTGTTCTTCGTGCGTACGTGTCATTTATGCATGGCCAATAGTTCTGGCCGTTCGGCATTGGAGGTGTATTTCACAGATTGATCAAATATTATTTCTACTTTATATGTATGTGAGTTACCCAAAAAAAATAGTTAGGGATTTTATTTTACCACTTTGTCGGCGTGATTAATATACCTATACATACCCATGCGAAATTACAGTACTAATAGTCTCTGACTAAAATCGCACACAGACAGACATTGCGAAACAATAAGAGTTTTTTGTTTACTACGGAACCTTGAAAATGTATAACACTCACTCTAATCTCGATTTGAGTATGAAGGAAAGTTCGTCCTTCGACTTGGTGATCCGCCGGCGGATGTCCACTATGGCCTGGTGGCCTTTGAGCAGCTTTTCCAGTTGGCAGCGGTGCGACTGCACTAGCGTTGGCAGCACTGATGGGTCGCATGCTGTGTTTAGACGTTCACGGTACTGAAAACATAGATATATAAAAGTTAAAGACAAATAATTCACAATGTGGCATTTCCCTGATCCCACTTATTGCACCTACTCGCTCATCATTACGTTAAAAGTGGCCTTATATATTGCGAGCTGTGTTCTAGAAAGGTTCAAAATGCTCTGTCTACCCCACACAAACAACTATCAGGATAGTGTATGTTTTCGGATGTACATCTCTCGTGTGTTATTAAAGTCTTTTCATCATTCATTATCATTGTCAACCCAAATCCATCAACTTGAGAATTCCACTAAAGCAAAACCAAAAAAACAAACGCAATACCTTCGCGGGCAACACCAGGGGAATTACTTAAAAATATATTGAAATGGGTTTCCTTTGTTCTCTCATACACATGATAAAAGGCTCAGACACTCTGTAATCTTTCTTACATTATATCAGTCCTATGTCATTTTATTTACTTCCCAGTATAGTTAACCCACATAAATATTAGGAGGCAGATAGGGAAGTCCCTTTTTATCTACCACTGCTGGGCATAGACCTTTTTATCGCGACATTTCCCACAGTACCAACATAATCCATTACTTTCCCGTCAATTAAAATTTTGTCTAAAATCTTCTAAATTGTGAAGTTTGTCCACAATTCGTCCAAATCTATTTAATTAATGATAAAGGTATTTGTTATACAATGAACTTCATTTCAAAATACTTTTTTATATAACAAATATTTGTTGTTACCTGTATAAGTGAGGCAGCCTGGTCGTGTTGGTCTTTCTCCCTCTTCCTCACATCGCTGAGCAGTTGATCGAGACCGTAAAGTCGGTCTTCTATGCCCTTGATCTGCTTCAAGCCGTGAACGTTCGCATACTCCAGTATATGACATAATTCTTCCTCGTGTTCTTTCAACGGTTCTGTCTCAATCTGCACATAAAAAGAATATTTTTAACAACATATTGAGATTATTGTAGCTTTTCCACGCTAGTCTGGGAGAAAAAGAATAGAATATACCAGCTGCTTTTCTTCCCGCGCAGATCGTAGAAGCCGGTCGAGGGAATGGGAAAACATGCAAAAAAAGTTAATATACTATGCGCCAATGTATGGCAAATTAACTAATATTCAATCAATTGATGCACGACAAATAATTCAATCATGACTAATTTAATCATGATTGAAGCGATGAACATCTCAATCTTAATCATGACTCAATCAATTAGTCATTAATTTTTCAATCGTTAGTTTCATGACAACATCGGTTGCTTACAACCCCTTCAAGGAAATACGACATATTACCAGTCACCCTGTATGTATGTATAACTACTACTATGTAAACGCATAACGTTTCAGAGTTGTTTCTAAAGAATTTTAATGCTATTCTAGAAACAAGAATCCAATGTTTTGCTTGAGAAAGTATGCCACCCCGATTAGATTTTATGCCTTTCCGATAAGTGCGTACAAACTATTATTTCACAATAGAGTATTATCAAAGTCCGTAAATTACATGTCTTTATTACTTAGATCATAATTTCAGATAGTAATGTTCATTCATGGCCATTTTGCTACCATGCTAGCCTGGGAGAAAAAAATCAATTTTGATAAAATTTCTGCAGGACCTCTTCACAAGGCACTATCAAACAATAAAAAGAATTTTCTAAATCGGTCCAGGCGTCTTAGACTAATCATAAAACATAAAAATACATTTAAAAAAGTTCGCGACACAAGATAACCTCCTCCTTTTTTAAAAGTCGGTTAAAAAGCCAATCGTGGGAATGAGCGAAATTGCGAAACATGTTATAGGCGATGCGGCTAGCAAGCCATGACTATTTTGATTCCTTTTTCTACCTTTGCAAGACCCAGAATAATATGTCTGCCCCGCCCCGTAAAGAGATGATAGTGAATGTATGTGTGTGTGTTTAATCTTTTAGTAAGCTTATTGTAATAAAATTAAATGGTTGGTCTGTTGATAAAAAATGGTCATAGAATTCATAGGGTATTGTACGTTTCTTTAGCAATGATTACTATGTCGCATGACGCATCTCATTCAGTAATCGACAGTTCAATGATCCGGATTATGCATTGACTATGAGTCTAATGAACATCGGCCTCAAGGCTCACAAGACTACAATCCGCAAGAAGCTTACGACGAAAAATCAATTTTCTTACCAAAGTGAGTCCCTTCTGACAATAGACCAGTATATCTTGCAACGAAGCTTTGTTCCCCTGCGCCAGTATCCAGTGTAGCAGCGTGAGCTCTTCTTTACTCTCGCACGAGGAATAGGTCCTGAACTGGATGCCCTCGTCAGAGTCTTCGATCGGCCGATCATCCGACTGCACCACAGCGGCATCTTTACTCGACGCTGTGTCTTTTTGCTCGAAAACTGTAAGAGCACACAGAAATCTCTGTAGTTAATGTTGTAAAAAGTCTCGCCTACAAGCTACAAGAGCCGTCAGAAATTTGTTTTTCAGGGACAGCTTTCGTTTGCCAGACTTTATCTGTTTGTTATTATTTTTAAAGACACAAACAATAATATAGAGATAAGGGAAAACTATTACTTATGGAGAATCGTTACTTTGTAAAATAAAGTTACTTTTTAAGTTTGTTTATCTGTTAGACCGCTAAAATATACCTAAACCTATGATTTTTTAATGCAATAGCGTAGAGCGCTTCTTCCGGAAGATCTAAATATAGTTGATAAGTTCTAACTTGTTTAGACGAAGGTGACTATTTTAATAATAAATATGAGGTGGGCGACCAAGTTCTTAAAAAAATTAGCTACTCATTTTTGGCCCTATGCTTACTAACTCAGTAAATTTTATAAAATCGTTGGAGCCATTTCAGAGATCCTTTAATATAAATTAAAAAGAATTGCTCGTTTAAGAAATAAGATAAAATTATTGAATAGCAATACACGTACGAAAAACCCATTTGCATAATTTGCTCTTCGACAATGGCTTTTATATGATGGCACATCCTCTTTAATGTATATGGTTTGGAAACCTTGTCAAAATAATCTTGGTCATGCTGCGATAGTTGAATTTTAATTTCACTCGACCGTCATTATTATTACATACGAGTATACTAGTTATTTAGCTTTTATGACGCAAGTACAGTGAGAAAAAAGAGTGGTTGCTAGTAGCAAAAAATTCTGCTACACGATACAAAAATCGACTGCTAATTAAAAGTTGTAGTTTGGGATATGCAACTACATGGTTCTGCTATTTAGAACCAACAGTTCTCAGTGTAGAGATATCTACTATTGATATGTTAATATTATAAATGCGAGTTTGATGACAACATCATAATATATATATAGATGTTTGTTCCGCAATCACGCCAGAACTGAAGAACGGATTAAAGGGAAAGGCATGTAGGTAGGTAGCATATTACCGAGGTTAACACATCTGATACTTTTTATCCCGGTACAATGTGAGGATCTTGCGGAATTGACAAAATTAGACAACATCGCGGGCATCAGCTAGTATAATATATTACAGAACCCGGAAGGTTTGTAGTAAGGCGATATAAATTGAAATATCGCACACTAGTTGTTTTTTTTCTTGTGTCAGAGGTCAAGATCCGCTCAGTTGCTATGGCCGGTTTGCGACGATACGAGTACTGGTACATTCAGTGCGGAGTGCGGACATGACGACTATTACGTGGAACCTAGTTATATGCCCTTCATGATTCATTTGTAACGAGTCTACACACAGTGGCTTTCTCATTACGTGTAGGATTTTTATTACTATTATTAAACTAGCAATGTTTTTTAATTTTTAAGTGTTTAGGTAAAATATTGCAAGCTAAATTTTACCCAATTCCAAATGTAGAACTGAGCTGATATTTTGCATAAACATATAAAAATCGAACTGTTTGTATGATTATAGCCGAAACTAGAAGGCGGCGACCATCCAATAACGAAACGACGCATCCATCGCTTTTTCAGTTTATCTTGACAGGATCTGATGATTTATGTGGCTGAGACATACTTACATTAGAATAGTAACTTGAACAACCCTGTTATTTTTGATGAAATTAACGTGAGACAGACAGTATTAGCTTGAAGTAAACGGGTTACTCACGTAGAGTCACCTAGTGACCGGTATGTTTCGACCTCAGCCGACCAGAAGTGTACATCAGGACAAATGTGACTAGAGGACCCGTTTAATTCACGATTAAACCTTGTTATTTTTCTAATGTAGCTAATAACTCTATAGTACAAACAAGAAATTAATATCTAGACATCAACGAATTGGTTTCGCCTTTGAGTCACATCTAAAAATATCCATTTATTAGTTGATGATCTCATTAAAATGACCAATAATTTAACATTTAGGAATCGTTGCGAGCACAATTTCAACAAACCATTAACTAAATACAATACAAACTACTCGTTACAAAGATGACTCGTAATTTCTAACTTGTTCTATAATGTTCTCTAATGGAATTACAAATCGGTAAATGTTTGTTATATTGATATGGTAATACGACAGTAAAAACGGCGGAAAAGATTATGTATGTAGCATGTACCAAAAATCAAATGATCAATAGGTTATATTCTGCTTTGTTTTTTCAAAAGTATTTATCACAAAAACAAGTCATTAAGAGTAGCTTTACGTGGCAAAGAAAACCTATAAAAACATAAGTGGCATAAAAATTTCTCAAGCAACTCCGTGCTATAGAAGGCTCGCATAAGCGGTTGGTCCCGGTTGTCATCGCTGTAATGGCAGTCGTCAAGCTATGTCAGATGCCTTTAGCAGCTTTAAAACTCTGTCACCAGTGTTGGCCACCTACACGTCGTATTACATCATATGAGTTGAATGTGTATGAGTGCGAATATGTGTAAGTGTCTGTGTTATGCCGATAATCTTTTTGCATCATAGTAATAATTGCAGAAGCATCATAGTAATAATTGGAAAAAAAAACAAACTTACCATCTTCCTCGGAGAGCTTGAACGCCTCAACGCCAAAGTCTTTCCAACGCTTGTTCTCCGAACTGTTATCCAAAGGGTGGCTGACCCTGTAAAGGTTCCCTTCAAAGTCAGTCTCTTCGAAAACGTCGAACCCTGAGAACCGATGCGCCTCGGCGTTGACTTGCAACGCCGGCAGTATCGGGATTTTGCCTAGAGCCTCTAGAACTTCGTTGAGCCTAAAACAATAAAGTTTCTTGATGAATCACCGTTCACAAAACAAACAAAACTCTTATTTAAAAAAATCTCGTTTTCGAGTTCCAATACCATATCGGTCGAGTAGATTATATAAATAATCAAACGATTGATTCGTGAATCACGTCATTGTGACAGTCTGAGGAGCCGTCCATTAATCACGTGACGTTTTTCTAGTAACTTTTAACTCTCCCTCCCCCATGTAATAAAAAAGTCTATTCGCTAAAATTTTATAAATATTATAATTCTTCTTATAGCGACTCGCTGAATTATCGCAAATTGTATAGCGGCCGCCGCTTGTTTCCCGCTTTCACCGTTAGCGTGGTACGAGGCACGCAGTTGTTGTCAACCACGGCCCGAACGGGCGAGGCATTCTCTTCTGAAATGCGCATCGAGTGATTCGCTTGGCCGTTGCGTGTTGTATTCTGTTTTATTCAGTTAATATATTTTTTTAATTGTATAATTAAATCGGGCGTTGAGTGTTGTTTTCTACATATTTTATTCCTTTAATAATTGTTTAAAATTGTATCAAATCGTATACGTTTTTAAAAAATGAGCGAACCGCCATTTTTTATGAGTTAAGAAGCCCTGACTTCATCAACTCTCAGCGAACAGACTTTAGTGAAGTTTTAGACTAACTTACTTAACTTATAGTTTATTTAATTTACTGGCTAATGAACTGACTGACGTGATCAAATATAAAGTATTTATCAATCGTCTCAAATTGAGGATAATTGACTGTTTTTTTTTTTTATAATTCACACGGTCAAGTGCGAAGAATAGAAGAAAAAGTGGATAGACTGATCCAGGATTCCTGAATAAGCACCATGCGAGAGCGCTATAAGAGAGATAAGACGATTTACTGGCCCAATCGTCTGATAGGCTCTCGTACTCTATCGTATTACAAATTTCAATCAATAAGTATTAAGTAATACATTCAAGACCCAGGTCCATCTGAAAAAGATCATTTTCCATCTTGACTTGACCGGGGATCGAACCCAGGACCTCCAGTGTGACAGCCTGGCGGAATGACCACTAGGCCACAAAGGTCGTCAGATGTCTATGGCCTCAAACATAGTCGCTTGAATTTATTAACATAAAAGGTATAAAAGAATGCGGTTTACTCTGTCTTTGTTTGTGTGTACCTAGTCACACACACAATAATACAATAATACAATACAAAAATCTTTATTGCACCAAAGACATTTACAATTTTCTAACACACCATAATTTAAAATGAAAAACATTATTGCAAACAGTCATGCATGACGTATAACGCGAAGAATAGAAGTGACCGACAACTGTGTTTACGTTAATAGTAATTTAGTGAAATAGAGTTGCACGCATTGACTCCATATCTTCACATGTACAACCTATCAAAATGTGCCAGGTCTCATAAATGGACCACACTGGCTATCTACTTTATCGTCACTTACTTATTTTAAGTGAAAACGTCGATGCGGTAGCGTTGTGAACAGGTGGCTGAGGTGGCTCAGGCTGGCCTTGAAATGATTTAAGCGCTGATAGGGAGATATTACCTACTAAGCTGAGAGTAGATAGATTAAATAAATATATAGGGACAAATCACACAGATTGAGCTAGCCCCAAATTAAGTTCGAGAGTTGTGTTATGGGATCTAACTCAACCATGCTTTATTTTATAATAAATACATATATACATATAGATAAACATCTAAGACCCAGGACAATTAAAAAACAAGCCATTTTCCAATTTGACCTGATCGGGGATCGAACCCTAACAACTAAACTAACATGGTGACCACTACGCCACGGAGGTCGTCAAACCCATGGTACAATAAAATAAGGTATTCTCTTCCCGTGACAGCTGATGACGTAGGTGGAACTTGACTACGTCACAGTTTGATATGTTGCCACTGTGTGAAATTGAATTACCTGAGCGTAATGCATTTTTGAACTTTATATACCAATTTCGAATAAATAATCCATTATATCAATTTATAAAATATTGAATTGATAAATCACGCGAGAATCGCGAGATACTAAATATCTAAGTTACTTAATATTTTTTTAAATATTCATGAACTAATTGAGAAAGTCCTTAAATTTACCGAAAAGAATAATCAGTGGCAACACTTTGTGACGTAGTCAAGTTCCATCTCGAAAAGAGAATACCTTATTTTATTGTACCATGGTCAAACCCTTGGGAGTCTTGGGACTGACAGATAGCAAAAAAACTATAAGCTAGCCTCACAGAAAAACTCAACAAAAGAAAAAGAAATGTCTTCGCCCATCACTAGCAACTGTGTAAGAGTTAAACCTTGTCATAAAAACTCTGCACTCTAATATCAGTTATACCTCTATAATTAACGCTACTGAATAAAGATGCATTGTTTTTTCTGTTATTATTTTTTATTTTTCAATCTTTAGACTTGGTACCAAACCCACTATATGACTAATTTAAAGAGGGTAGATTTCTATAAATAGTGAATGTGAGAAATAAACCATGTAAGTAGTTAAAAAAATTCGTTGATAAAAAAACAGTGATAGAACACATAACATAACGTTTAGTAACGATTTATTCTATTCACCTACAAACACGGAAGATTTTACAATGCTACTGGGATTCGTTCCGTCATTACATTATCAAGCAATGCACTCTATATCGTGGACTCAATAAACAATACGCCTCTATATGTTTTTATACCGTATGTTTATATGTAACAGTGCATGTCACCGGTGCATGTTCCAGAGGCTAACTGTTTGCTAGTAATTAAGGTCAGCAGTTAAGGGCCAGTGTAGTCCCAAGGGTATAGGCGTCTGACGTTCACGGTCATTGCTATGTTGGAAATTATGTTGTAATTCAGTTTTATGTAAGCGAAAATCTTCTATTCCGCTCTGAGAGAAAAGAAATCTTCCCACCTAAATCTTAAAGTTCAAAAGAAGCTAGCAATCTATCACTATTTTGGTTTCCTTATTTCACCTCAAAAATGGCCTTTAGATATTACGGCCCCGGGCTCTTTTTAACCCCTGACAAAAAAGAGGATCGTTATAAGTTTGACGCTAATGTCTGTCAGTCTGTGTGTCTGTGCCCTCGTAGCGCTCCAACGGATGGAGCGATTTCAATGCGGTTTTGCGATAAAAATCGGTTGAGCCGTTTAAAAGTTATTGATGTTAAAGCTTGAAAATCAGGGCTCTCTCTTGCAAATAATAGATGGCGCTACGAATATTCATCTAGTGATGAGTATCGGAACTATACCGACACGACTTCGATAGTTCTGCTACTCGTCACTAGACGGTGTTTTTGACAATTAGGGGTGTTTTTAATTTGTCTAACAAATTTATAAACTTGTTACGTTAGAGATAAAGACACGATAGTGTGAACTGAACTACTTTGTACTTTGTTGTTCTACCCTACTACTACAGTAGTGTACACAGAAAGGCCTTCTTCTTATCGAGTCGAAATGGTTTCAGTGTAGCTTCAATTTCAAATTGTCTTTGACCAGTATGTGGCCACGGTGATCCCTCCACAGAAAGGCCAATATCATATTAGATGCCTATAATTCCAAACAAAACGGCAACTAAAAATAATTGTACATAAATGTAATCTAGGCTGTGTAATCCAGAACAAAACCCTCCGATATGTGCCGATAACGCAATCTTACCTACTTTAAACACGATACAATCAAGATGAAGTCAATCCAATATTGGTAATATTGGCTTTACTTCATCTTTATAGTATCGTGATCAAGAAAACTTGATCGATTTTTCGTGCCACACGCACCATGTTTCAATATTTGCACAATTAATTAAATTAATTGATACTCCCGGACGAAGGAAAAGAGAACGACCAAGAAAAGGTCCATAATCTCTGAGCTGTGTAGAAAGTTGGAAAGAGAGGCGAAGCTTTTGGCTTGGACATCATCAAATTAAGCAATTTAATTTATATCATTTCATTTTTTGTAAAGTGGATTAAAACATTATTAGCAAAACCTTAGATAAAACCACAGACGAAATCAGGACAGTTTGTAATAGTCGGAATGAAAAATAAATAAGAAACAAGTAATTGTGTAAAAAAATCAAAAACATCAATGTGAATGAATTAAAAAAACCTTGCTCTAACAATCTCTGGTCTAACCATACCCGTGGAAACACATTTTTACAAAGATGCACATGGATCATAACAACCGTTTGCCAATCCTATATTAGTTAAAACATGTTTTGTCCTTTTTCCTCTTTTCAATATTTGATATTGTAAGAACGAGACAAAACACATTTAAATTAATACAGGTTTAGCAAACATTGGTAAGTTTTTATGATTAAGGGCGTTATTATGTCAACTTAAGTCTTTTGGGTCAAGTCAATATTGGAACTTCAGGATTGAATAGCCTTTGGGAGATAAGTAAAATATCTAACTCGGCCGACTAATGACTAGATTTATTAGCGACGACTTGAGTTCAGCTCGTGTTGGTCAGATGTCAATTCAACCTACTGACCCACTAGTCAGTGACTCAATCTGGCAATGGCCGAATTTTATGTCATTAGCTGCAAAATAGTCGACTAGACTCAATAAAAATAACAATGTTCCTGCAAAATGGTCCTGCAAAAATAGTTCGACGTGATAGCGTGAACACATGTAATTCTGATGTGTGGATTTTATTGATAGAGCACGCGAAACGAGCGAATAAGCATCTCAGTTTCGAGATAGGACAAAAATGCTTTTGTTAGTTAGTTTGTCCGGCTGTTCTCGCCTACAGGTATTTCTCAACCGATTCTTGTGAAAACTTGTGAAGTTCCAAAATGACATACGATTTTATTTTATTCAGTTTTTCCATATTTTTTTAAAATGGCGGAAATATGGGGTTAAAAACTTTAAAATATAATATTTCAGCCATTTCAATCTTTTTTAAATAATGTTATAAATCTTGTTTCTGACCCTTATTAAGACGCAACTTTTTTATCCGATAATCTTCAATGGGTCGGGGTGACTTGCGAGGTCTACAGCTCACAGAGCCACTAGTTTAGATATAGCTAACGTGACTAGTATGGACTCCTAAATACTCATGCAAACATAAATTATTCATAATATTTATTCGTAGTAATCTACATGTGGAGACAGGTTTAAAGATCTAGTTTCTTTCAAGTTTATAATTTGTACTTTTATATGTAAATTTTGATGTAATTACCTACCTTTTTTATGTGTTATTGTGTCAAGTAAAAATAAATATTCATAAACTTACGCATTCAGTTGTTCGTGATATTCCTCCTTTTTTACACGATGCTTCTTGAATGACTCTTTGAAATTTCTTGATCGTTCACAAAATTCGTTGAATATATCTTCTAAGTTCGCCACTACTGCCGCCCAACCCTGGGTAACAAACATTATAAGACAGATTAATAAACGTTTGTCTCACTAAATATTTGAACGTGAACTCCAAACTCAAGGTGAATTGTAAACTAGTGAATACTGAAGGTGGTCTGACGACCTAACCAAGGTCGCTGGAAGGCGCTGGATGCAAGCCACTCTAGATCGGTCATTTTGGAAATCTTTGGGAGAGGCCTATGTCCAGCAGTGGACGTTATGCGGCTGAAATGATGATGATGATGAATACTGAAGAGTACTATTCTCTTTAATTCTTTTCCTATTTATTGGAAAAAAAATTAAATTTAACTTCAATTCAAACTATAAGACTTATTAAAATTTAAATTAAAACTAAAATTAAAACTAAACTAATATTCTCTTTATAATTAAACAATCATAAAATAAAAATAACAAAATGGTTCTACCGAGAGACTACAAAATGAGTTTACAAAGAGTGTGAAAAGATTTCTTTGGGGCAGTACATCAGGCTTCTTTCTACTGGATGCATAGACAAACAAACTATGTTAAATGACTTTCCTTATTACATAGGAACATATTTCAGTTTGCCTACTAAGTAATAAAAAGTATAAGTACCTGATGCTGCAGATGTTGCTCATGTACAAGTTGTTCACAACTCCTAGACACCTCGTGCGCGAGGTCACTGAACTTCTGCGCTAAAGTGGCGCACGATATCACAGTGCTGACGGTGGGCGGCATAGAGCAGCACTTCTCCACGCTCGCCTTGAGCTCAGCGACCGACTTCCCGTCGAAAGTCCGGTCTCCACTACGGAACTCTCCGGACTCCAACTCTAGTATAGGACTCAGGTCACTGTACACTGTTGGTAGAATAAACTTATTTATTACCTACATCTTATAACAAAGTAATCTGTCACTAAATCTTACTTATGAGGTCTTGATAATATAAATAAATAATATCGGACGGTACAAATCAGGTTGAGCTAGTCACAAAGTAAGTTCGAAACTTGTGATATGGGATACTAACTCAACACTATATTTTATAACAAATACATATACATAATTACATATAGATAAACATCCATGACCCAGGTCATTCTGGAGAAGATAATTTTACATCTTGACCTGACCCGGGGTCAACCCCGGGATCTTCAGTGTGACAGCATGGCATAATGACCACTAGGTTAGAGAGGTTGTCCACAGTCAAGGTAGATAAAGAAGTGGGAATTACCTGTTCTAGTTTTATTTCAAATGACACTAAGTTTGTAAATTCATTCATGTTATGAAGTCAAGGATCGGGGATTTAGAACTACATATATGTATTTTTGCTAACATTTTGTACATACTTAATCATAACTTTCATAATATGATGAAACTTTTTGATAAAAAAGAAATACAATACACAGTTGAGAGCAACAACTGATACAAGTGATATTCATGAAACTTACTAGATTGCTTTAGATGGCTTTCCTTGACCGATGGCTTGCTGAACATATAAATGGGATTGGTATCTGTGCCAGCGCTGTATGATGATACCATGTGGTCTGACTGCAGTACCTCACCGCCACTAACGAGGAGCACCAGGGAACCGGTTGGTATCTTGGTCTTTCTTTCAATGGCAGCTTTTAAGCTTGCCACTCTGCAAAACAGTCAAATCATCAAATCATGTCCTTAGGTAGTTTGCAATGTCTGACATCAGTGTTACCACTTTACACACGAAGGAAGAATCTTTTAATGAAACAGGGAGGATTTTTAATCATGAAATTTTAATGTATTGTAAGTTTGTACCTACTATGTAAAAAGAATTGTTTTTCAAAGAGCTATAAAAAAAGGTTTAATAATATTTTAAGACTTTTTGAAGTGAAAACTTTATTAGGTGCATTAGAATTTTTTGAGATATAAAAAAAACCCATTCAACTCGCGGCAAAGTTAATTAATAAATATTAATATAAAAATTAACAAAATAGATAAGTTTTTTTTTCTTATACATTTGTAATAACCTTGGCCAGCTAGGGTGTCAGGCTAAGCTCAGTGAAGGGTTCTAGACTCTTAACAAAAATTTGCTTTATTACCAAATATTTATACAAACTGATCCCTAAATTGAAAAATGATGTTTACCAACTTAAAATATTTGTTTCACCATATGTTAGTAGGAAAAAAAAATTACTCCCCTATATGCATAGCCATGCCAAATTACAGCTTTCTAGTATTAATAGTCTCTGAATAAAACCGGAGATTGACAGACAGACAGACATTGTGAAACTACAAGGGTTCCTTGTTTACTTTGGGAACCTAAAAATGCAATTCTTTACTAACAAAAAACCAGAAAATAAAATTATGTGATCAACCAATCAGCTTACTCACTCAATTATAACACAATATGACAGGCATACATGTTTGTATGATTTTCAATGACTTTCAAAGTTATGTTGAAAATTATGTGAGAGACAATCATGTCATGATCAAATTCTATTGAAAGTAATTTAGCGCAGTAAAATTAACATGTTCCAAGCCGGAGGGAAGATGGAAGATGGAGTCAGAGAGTAGTGGAAGGAGACCGAGACAGCATTGAGATGGGCCTACAACATAACCCACGTAATGAGAAATACCTGGATAAAAAAAGCTCAAGACTGAAGATAATAGTATGCATATGAGGAGACCTACACGTAACAGAGGGTGGAGGAAGGTTGAAGAGAGAGAGTTCCTTACTGGAGTGCTATAGATGTAAGTACTTATGGATTTGTTGAAAAAAATATACATGTAGAGTATCATGCAGTTGCAGCATGGTGTTTTTGGTAAGGCAGCATGGTGTTTTTGTGAATGCAGCATGGAGTTTCAGAACTAGCAGCAATTTTGTAACAAAGACAATTAAAAAGATGTAAGGCTTATTTAAAGAACAATAGATTTTCTTCCCAGTAAGGTAAAAGGTTTAAAAAACATAAATACTTACGTCTGCAAAGTCAGACTCATGTCGTAGGTGGTCATCTGACCAGCATCCACATGAAATACATACAACATTGTGAACAAAAGTGGAACTGGATTTTGAAATCAAATCAATCCAAAGCTGCTGATGTCCACTGAGGCTGCAAAGACAAAAATATTCAATTTATATTCACATACTTAATCCACTAAATACATTGGTGTGAGATAATTTGCATTGACCTTTCTTACAAAAGGTATATAAAATATAAATATAAGAAAAATTACAGTCACATCCTTGTAAGTACCTACCAATGTAGTATTGGTAATAAAATCTGGATCTACATTTGGAGTGGTATTTTATGCGCAATTTTAGCTTGAAGAGGCATCTAGTTTATCTCCGTGACCCAAAAATATGTGCTGAATTATTGTCAACAATAATAATATTAGTAGGAATACATAATTTGAAAAGAAACCGATTATTATTTACTATGCTAAAGAAACGAATTATTCTAATTAACACGTGCGGTACACGGCGTAATAAAAATATTATCAAAATAAACAATAGATTACAATAAATTAATTTTAAAAGCAATTTTCTCTAAGCCACGATTTTGTTATTTCACGCAAATTTACATTTGCGTATCCAGAGACACAATCCAGAACAACATGAAACTAAGATAATACGCTTCGAGATCATTAAAGTGGAACGTGTTGTTTTTTGCGTTTGAAGACATTTGAACAACAAAGATTCAGCACTTACGAACACAGAATCCAGGTATTACACAATTACACTCCAATCCATGTCTTTTAATTAGACGGCACAAGGACCCCAAAGACTAAAGTTTCATTCAGCAATATATTTGTGGAGCTAAAAGTGAAAGAACTCAGCAATAAATCGCAATGAATTCGATTTATTTTCCTAGGTCATAACACCACCATTGCTCGATAATCAACTCAGCTGACAGCAATAATATTGCCAGTAACGTGATCTACAAAATACCATTCAAACACTGTTTGGTTGGTAGATTTTAATATAATGTCTGGTTATCACATTTTTTTTAATTTATTTTTATTTAATTTGTTAAACTATGTAGTGGCTCCGTAAGCTGTAGACCTTGCAAGTCTGTCTTTACATCACTAAGTAGGTACTTTAGTACTAAGTTTCGTCTTCATTAAGCGTAGGTAACAGGCTGACATTACCTATAATGTTTTCGATTATAATACAAATAAATTACTCGAAAAAAATGTGCAGGTCGTTTATTTCGCTATCACGCCATCAATGATATTATACGCAGAGAACTAATATCAGCAAATATTCCATGCCAGCTGGAACCACCAGGACTCTCACGAACGGATGATAAGCGACAAATGGCAAAGAGGACACAGTTTGATGTGGGATGCGACATGCGTCACCAACGCGGTGTCCTATCTTAGTAGCAGCATACGTGTGCCTGGATCGGCTGTGCGGGCGGCGGCTGCTCAAAAATGTCTTAAACTCTGTTCTGTCCTTCCTTGCATTATGAATTTGTATCAGTCGCTATCGAGACATCAGACAGCTGGTTCATGGTATCCCGAAGCTAAGGATTTGATTAATGAGAAAGGGCGCCGCTTGCAGAATCGAGGATACGACCAACGCTCTGGATGGTACCTGACTCAAAGGATATCCATAGCCATTCAAAGAGGAAACGCAGCAAGCGTGATGGGTACTTTTGAGCCGGGTACCATTTAGGGTGGGATTTTTGATTAATCTGTATTTTTTCTGGTTTTTTTTAATTACTATTTTGTTGTTATTTTTTTTAGGTTTTATGTTTTTTTTTACTATTTTGTTGTTGTTTTTTAAGGTTTTAATTTATAAGTATTTTTTTTGTATATGTGTATTTCTTTGAATAAATGATTACATTAAAAAAAAGTTATATGAATTACTTGAAATCAAAGATGAAAATCTGAATTTCTCTTTCTAAATCATTTTATCAATATGAGAACAACTAAAAATACATTAAATTAAAAAGAACAAAAAAAAAGATTATATTATAATAAGTCGAAGAGCCCGCCCCGGAGTGTACCGGGCTCGAAAGTGCCCATAATACCAGCAGCGTTGCCGCGCTGAATGGCCAGGGTGATGTGTTGAGTTGTTCTCATTGTTTTAATTGTATGTAGTTTATGTTTAATGTATTAATATTTTTTTATTAATATTATCAAATATTCAAATTATTTTATCAATGAACTACAGCAACATTAATGTCTGACTCGCGAATCCCATATCTAGGCAACCACTGGAAAGATTGGGCTTATTTTCGAACTTAAAAATTATTTTGGTCTATTGGCCACATCAACAACCGGTATACCAAATCTTAAAGCTTATACATAATTATGTTATTTACATACTTACACGGGTTGTTCAAGTGGACTCGAAGAACTTCGCTCGCTCGAATATCCGTATGTCGTCATTTTACCTCTTTCAAAAACTACCATATGGTAGTATTCGATTTTAACTAGCAATACTAAAGCTAAGCTTGGGCTTTGTCAGGCAAAAGAATAAATCCACAAACCGCTTGTAATTTTTAAAATCGATGATAATTCTCCGAAATCAGAATTTAATATTTGTATCGGTCGGTTTTAGAGCTTTCACGCGAAATAAAAATATTACTTTTGTTCCATTTAACGGGAAATCTTAAAGCTTATACATTTATATTTACATACTTATACAATATACAAATACAAATGCCAGGTTGTATAACTGGCGAAGAACTTCGCTCGCTCTAATATCCGTATGTGTCGTCACTTTACCTCTTTTAAAACTACCATAGGGTAGTATTCGATTTTAACTAGCAACACTAAAGCAAAGCTTGTTTTTTACACAGGTCAGGCAAAAGAATAAATCCACAATCAGTCAGTAATTTTTAAAATCGATAAAAAAATTCTGAACTCAGAATATAATAATTCCTTTGGTAGGTTTTAGGGCGTTTACAAGAAATAAAAATATTACCTTTGTTTCATTTCACGGGATAGTCGTATACGAATGCATGAGCTAGTCCCAGTAGTCCTACCAAGTTTGTTCCACCAGTAGGAATACTAGGATATATCGTCCCAATAGAACTACCGATTGCATTAGTTTCTCAAACTTATTCTAAAAAAGGTCGCACGATGTTTATGAGCTTTATTTAGCTTGTATTTCCTAAGTCGCCTTCTCTACTGCTGAAAGGCCGTGTCGCGGACTACGCGTCAATTTGCGTGCCTTATCTCGTTCAAATAAGCTCCAGTCTCAAATTCGTTAGATATAACTACATAAAAGATTTGCCATGTGGCTCGCTGTACAAAACCCTGAAAACAGCACGATCTGTTCACGCCTCTGCCTCTAGGTCAAATACACTGACCTCGATTACTCTGATAAAAGCACGATAATTTCTCTTGACAAGAGACTTGAGATAAACGTAACGTGGAGTGTCGCCAGGTGGCATGACATTACTGAATCAATTTTAACTGTGTGACTGTATTCAGTCACTGTGGGCTCAAAACTCCCGTCCCCGTAGTAAGTTTGACGCTCGAATCATGTCCGTCTGACGGACGACGGACAGACGGACACAAAGACAGACATTGTAGCATTTGTAGCTCTCGAAAGTTTTTACGTGAAAGTAAGTTGCAATGTTTGATCATAATCGATTCAGCTGTTCAAAAGTTATTAAAGTTGCATGCTTGAAAGTCCGGGGTTTTTTATTTACCTGGCAAATAAACTTGTGCAGGTAGGTTAGAGTTAGTTAAATTTCACGCAGAAGTACCTATCAAAATGAAGCAAGAGCTAGCTGTCATCTACTGTTTTAAATTGGATACTATACCTAATTAAATTAGTCATTAATAGATGTACTATTTTTATTTATAGCTACTACATCCAAGACCACCTCACTTACTCCACAAGCTGCACGACAGACGTACGTAGCTACGTGGGCGCATTTCAGTGTCAAGCAACATTGAGCGTGATGGAATGATGATAAAGTCTAATAGTTAGGGAGGCGAATAGGGGAATTTTCGGCAATACTCGAGCGTGGCAGTTTAAGATATGAGAGATACCTTAGACCTAATAGAACAACCTTGTAAAGTATTTAGCTCTAAGTATATGTAGTGACGCGCGCCTAGGATAGACGATCAGATTAGTAAAAATAAATCGATAGTCTAAAATACTCGAGCGCGTCAGATTAAGATATTGGGGGTTGATTTTAGTGTTTAAAGACTAAATTTAACTAATCTGACGATAAGTCCTTGACGCCGCCGAGTTATAGGGTCGCGAACTTGTAAAAAAAAAACGTTAATCCGGCATTCTCGAGCGCGATTTTTTTATTTTTTATTTTGATGAATATAATCTAAAACTTACTAAAAATACAAAATCTGCCGGTTTCCGCATGACCGGAAGTGTGGAGGAGCCATTTCGTCTTCCTAAGAACGCGTTGCGGCATATAAGTCGCGAACGATACATTTTACAAAAAAAAAGTTTAAATAAACATTTACGTTGGTTGTATCTATCGCTTTATTGTCATTCTTAAATTAACCGTTTTATCAAGGAGAAAGAAAGGAAAAAAAAAGAAACCAAAAAACCTTGTTCGGTCAGATTAAGAGAACCCACCAACTTTTTTGTCAGATTAAAAAAATATGCTTTCAGGACACCGAGATAAACCTTCCCTATGAAAATCTGACGCGCTCGAGTATTTCAAAAAAACTTTTTTTTTTACATTTTCAAAAATTCGTCGTATCTTATCGTCACGCCGAAATCGTCAGTTTTTTTAAAGGGAGCTTCCTTGGGGCCTACTTAACACCCCTTCCGAAAATCTGACGCGCTCGAATAAATTTTTTTTTTTGCATTTTTGACTACTTTATATGCCTACCCCCACCACGCAAACCGGCAGATTAGTATACCGTTGTTATCAGAGGCACTTGGGGCATACGTAGTATGAATATCTGACGCGCTCGAGAATGCCCAAGTAACTGTTTTTTTTAACATTTTTGAAAAACCGTACACGCCAAACCCACCGCTTAAATGGTTTTTACCATACGAGCTTTCCTTTTCGTAATCATTTTATCTTTCTATTTTGATAAGTCTCGACGGCGCCGTTGAATTACGCCATTTAGCTACCTCGCCTCCCTAACTATAATTAATTGTTCTGATTGCACCTAACCCTGCACCCTGACTTGCACTTGCACCGAATCAGGTCACAACAAGCGGTAGCAGCCACTGGTGCAGTAGTCCACTTTGTTTTCCAATTATTTTATTCCATTTCCTATCCCCAATCCGCCGGACTGGGAGGATTTGGAATCGGCACCATCGCTTGGCCCCAAACGTGCACTGCACACCATGCTAAACAGCTCTTATGATGCCGAAAATTCTCTAGCTGTCAGTCTTTTTTAGAGAATATCTCCCTCCTGCACTCGTTTAACGATATGCACTGACTGGATCTAAAACGAAAATCCGGTAAGTAGGTATTGCATTATTATTTTGGTTAAAATAAAATACAGCTATATATACCTGACATGCTTACTTATCATACATCGTTACTCACTGGGTAACGATGCAGCTGACGAGCTGACACCGGAGGGACCCCTTCCGATGGCCCCGATTCCCTTCACGCAGGTTCTCTCCTTGATCAAGAGTCGTATTGGCGAAGAACTGGCTCAGTCTTGGCAGGCTAAGGAGGCGCTGCCCCAATGAGACAGACGTTTATCCCGACGTCTGTTAGCACTGCCGAGGAGGAACCTACGCCCTATGATTAACATTATTACTGGTCATTGTGCACTAAACAAACACCTTTTCACCCTAGGTTTAAGTAACAGTCCTCGTTGCAGAGCATGCATGGATGCTGAAGAAACTGCGAGCTATCTCCTCCCGGAGTAATAAGAAAAAAGTTCCTAGAACATCCGGAAACCATGACGCAAAACGGAACCGGCAAATTCGGGCCTAATTGCGAAAAATTGTCCTCGAGGGAGTAAGAAGTAATATCATACATTGTTATGACAAATTTTGAATAATTTGGTTAGAGTTTTCTATGTCTCTGTCATTGAACATATTAAATACATTAGTTACTGATGGAAAAGTATTCCATGCTTCGTCAGCAACATGCACAAT
This sequence comes from Acrobasis consociella, assembly GCA_963555685.1. Classification (NCBI taxonomy): domain Eukaryota; kingdom Metazoa; phylum Arthropoda; class Insecta; order Lepidoptera; family Pyralidae; genus Acrobasis; species Acrobasis consociella. The sequence goes on from OY743106.1 coordinate 8,329,788, forward strand.
TATTCTCGTATGAGCATTCAGCTTCGTGGTTACAGGGGTCGATGTTATTTTTACAACGATCGCTGCTGCTAGGAACAGTCGTATGACTGTTCTTAGCAGCTGCTTTTGAAGCATAAAATACTTTTCCATCAGCAACTAATGTATTTAATATGCTCGCTGACAGACACGTAGAAAACTGTAACCAAATTATTCAAAAATTTTTCATAACGATGTGTTATAAGTGAGCATAAATTAAATTGTATTTACGTGGTTATAAATGACTATATAGCTGTATTTTATATTAATCAAAATAATGCAATACCTACTTACCTAATTATAATTTTAGATCCAGTGTGTACTACACATCGTTAAACGAGTGCAGGAGGGAGATTTTCTCTAAAAAAGGCTGACAGCTAGAGAATTTTCAGCAGCATAAGAGCTGTTTAGCATGGTGTGCAGTGCACGTTTGGGGCCGAGCGATGGTGCCGATTCCAAATCCTTCCAGTCCGGGGGGATTGGGGATAGTAAATGGAATCAAATGATTGGAAACCAAAGTGGACTACTGCACCAGTGGCTGCTACCGCTTGTCGTGAACTGATTCGGTGCAAGTGCAAGTCAGGGTGCAGTGTCAAGTGCAACTGTCTTAAGAAAACTATTTAAATGTACCGAATTATACCACTGTGGTGGAAAATTTGAATGAAAAAATTTACGAATATAAATATAAAATACTTTTATTGATATATAGGACCATAAGCGACAGTCAATAATTAAGTTAAGTATGTATTCTATATATTTTTCATAAAAAACAACTTAATACTTGCAACAAATTATGTGAGATGAGACGATTGAAAAAATTTCTAGGCACCGCCGCGTGCCTAGTCCGATTTTTTTCAGATACATGTATGACAGCTATATATAATAAAGTATATATTTTTTTAAAGCTAGATAAATATGCTTTAAGTTAATATTTTTTTAAACACGAAATTCCGAGTTTCTGGCAAATTAAACCTGTTAAAATAAAAAAAACTGCGATCCGATTTTGATATTTTCGTCAATATTTTCCTTTTTTTACAATTAACCTTTACATTAAATGTAAAATTGTACTCAGAATTGAATTCCTCATCCCCGATTTATCAGAAAATGACACCATACTCGAGGTGTTAGGTTAATAGAAGCTGATATGATTTTTTTTCTGAAGCGCGGCGGCGAGTAACTTTGAATGCCCCCCCTGCCTACCCCCCAGGGGGTGGGGGATGGCTACCGGGCTAAATTAGCTTAACTTTACGTATATTACATCTGTGCCAAGTGTATTCTTCCGATACCAAAATTTGCACCTTCCATACATTGGGTGACACTACTTCCTGCACTAATGGGTGTGGACGGTAAAAAAGAGTAACAGAACACAAAAAAGATTTTTTTGAATTTTTTGTCTGTCTGTCTGTTTGTACTCGCAAATCTTTAAAAATACTGAACATATTTTTACGTGGTTTTCACTAAAAGATTAACCTCATCCCTGAGCAACATATAGGCTTTGTTTCATCGAAATCTGATGTCAGATAAAAAAGTTATCATCATTTTAATGTTTAAAGATAATTTTGTTATGGGCGATTTTATCTATATATCTATCTATATCTATACATTAAAACAGTAAAAAAACTGTGTCTGTACATTGACTATATTTCGAAAAAAAAATTGGTGCGTTGGAGACATAGTAATAGAGTAGGAATTTAAAAAAAAAGTTTGTCTGTTTGTACACTCTAATCTCCGGAAATACTGGACGGATTCGAATAGAACTTTTTTTGTTATATAGCTGTTAAGCCTGAGCAACATATATGCTATAATTGATTTTGGAAAATGGAACACCTGATGCAGAATCATAATGGTCCAGCTTAACTATAAGAAATATAAAAATGACGCCTTAACAAAAAAGTAGTTCAGCCAGGGATCCGTTTCTGATATATTTGGTTTTATACGTGTCCCACTTCAAACACGAAAAAAAAATTATAGGAAAATTTTATACAAATTCAATAAAAAAATAATTTTTAGACTTTTAAGTGGCATGAACTCAAAGTCGGCATTCGCAACTACAGAACCCTACACTGCGCATGGTCCAACATGCACATGGGCAATTTTTTCATAAATGACAAGACGCACAAACTTTTTCTACGACGCACACAAACTCTAGGACAGTCTAGGAGATACTTTCCTGGTGGGGTAACGCGATTTCGTTCGTAAACACCTAACTACTAAGTACTTACTTATCCTAAATCCTATAACTAAATGAAAGAATTATGAATGGAAATACCTACCTTACCCCTTTTGCCCTGCCTAATAAAAATAATAAATAGCTAATCGCATTGCAGACTATTATATGGCGTGACGGGTGACGGTGACGCGACGCTACGTAAAATTTTAAACGCAAGTAAGTAGGTACCTTATCTACTTAGAACAAAAGGCATTGTCATGCTCAATAAACCATAATGACGTGCATTGTAGAATTTATATGAAAGTTGGTTTTGTAAAGTTTGTAACTATAAATATATACTGGTAAAAATACTTAAAAGTAAATATTTGTGGAACATTTGAGAATTTTGGGACTGAATAAAAAACAGCAAATATGCAATGCCTCACCTTTAATAATAATAGTCAACAAATTTCCAACTAAATACGAGTATAAAGCAATCACAAAAGAATAATATTATATTATATAAAGATCTATTAACGGAAGACAGAAGACGCTTTAGTTTTTACGACGTGTACTTATTAAATACTGTTAAAAATTATAAGCTGCTGCAGAGAGGGTGATGTTCGACTGTTCGATACTGAAGAAGTCTGTTCGGGGAGAGTTGATAAATTCAGGACATCAAAAATAGCGGCCCTCCAAACTGTGCAAAACAGAAAACAACATGCAAACACCCAAACGACTCATTCAAAGCGCATTCCAGAACGGAATTGCACTCGCCCGTTCGAGCCGCGGTTGACATCAACTTCGGGCTTCGTACTACTTGTACGTAGTATATTATTACTCTGTGGTACTACGTAAACGGCGAAAGCGAGAGTAAAGCGAAGGCCGCCATACATTTTGCGACAGTCGCTAGTCGCAGACGAATTATAACATTTATCAACTCTCGCCGAACAGACTTTAGTGGGTGTTAGTTGTACGTAGTATATTATTACTCTGTGGTGTTAGTTAACTGCATGTCGACATTCCGCTAGTTTTCACTTTCCAACAATCAGATCAATAACAGTCACAGTAACAATCGTCAAAGCAAACATTTTCTATGGGATTTGTATGAAATAGCATAGAATAGGTTTGCTATTATTTAAGTCACAGTTTCTAAAAGTCAAATACCTAGTACTCTTAATATTTACCTATCTGCACTAATAAATCTAAAATCACGCTCAATATGGATATGATCATGAAAAGTAACATATTTTTTTACCTTTTTAGGGTTCCGTAGTTAACAAGGAACCCTTAGTCTGTATGTGTGTATGTTTATAAATTCTTTATTGTACAAAAAGGACGCCACAAAAATACAAAATAAAACTATTTACAATTACGGACTTATCCCTTTAAGGGATCTTTTTGTCTGTCTGTCTGTCTGCCCGCGGTTCTACTCAGAGACATGTACTAGAAAGCTGTAATTAAGCATGGGTATGTATATTAATCATGCCGACAAAGTGGTAAAATATAAAATCTGAAAAGAAAATAGTTTTCGATTTAGGGATCCGTTTCTGAAATATTTGGTTTGGTAAACATTTTCACAACAACACCGTAATACCCATATGGACACGTAAAAAAAAATATGAGCGTATGATTCTAGAGTTTCGCGGTCACTATTATTACTATCATGCGGTAAGTTCCGTAATAGTACTTAATAACAGTAAAATTAAGAGCAGTAGTAATATCACAAAATTTAAAGGAAATCTATCGTTTATCATAATGACGTTTCAGTGGCATAAACTCAAAGTTGGCATTCGCAACTAAGGAACCCTACACTGTGTGGAAAGACACGCACTTGGCCAATTTTTTGACTGTTATTTTATTTACTATGTACTATAAGGATCTAGTATAGCCTGTGGTTCGATTTATATAACGGGTATGTCCCTTCCAAAAGTATATAAGCTCACACATAAATATATTTTATTTATGTGGTGCAAGGTAAAAATTTTTAGTGCCCTCTTTTCGATACCTACATTTCCTACATTACCTACATAACCAAGTAGGTACCTGTCTTTACTAAATGATTAAGGCTCAATCAAGTAAACAGACTGTGAGACATTATCAGCGGAATATTATCATTCAATATTTTTTAATAGCTCTTGAAGATTAGTTATCAGATATACTTTATTTGTAAAGTACCTATTGCATTATATTACGTCACAGAACAAAACCACAAATAATCATTACTAGTATGATTTTATGTATTTTCTTATTTAATGTGTTATCATATCAGCTAACACTAGTGTCAAAATTGCATTAAAGACATCTTGTACTGATGATATGACTAATGACTTTCACGTCGATATTTTACAATTATCTTACAGATAAGATAAAGTCAGATGATAATTCGTGCGTATCTTGGTTGATATACTACATAATATCCAAAATGCTTTAACTATCACCGGTAGATAAATCAGAATTACTATCTGATTGGAAATTAACAGAATAGAATCACAAGTTAAGAAATAAGTGCCTGTTTATAAATGTTATAATCAATCACGCCTGTATGTCTTATCTGCTGAGTGTTAAAAAACACATATTAACGGAATACATGAATTTTTATTCAAGCTTTTCCTAAAGTGTTGCAGTTAAAAAAATGCTAAGAAACGCTTTACATACATTACTGTTAAGAGTTTAAAGTGAGAACTTAAAACTGCAAACAGTTGTTCATAAAATAGTTTAAAGGGTTATCTAAAGCGACGTAAGACAAAACTTTAAATGATATCTCTGATCCCTTCAAATAATTTATTTCAAATGGGAACAGCACTGAAAAATTCATGTATTCTCACTATTATCACATTAAATGTCCATTAAAAAAAATTAATCATAAATGTCTACCTCACTTTATCTAATAGGTAGTACTGTTACAGAATACTTGCAGATTGTTTCAAGGTGAGGCGGCTTGACCTCTGCATAATCGAATGCTGAAACATGCGCTACACTTGAATTAACACTGTTATAAAATTGTATAAAAGTAGGATTTTTTTTTATATCACAGCTCAAGTTACAAATAGAATGTAATAGTTTAAAAATGTCTTTAAAAACAAGACATCAGTAGTGGCCAAAGGCACAGACACAACCATGAATAATTAATTATAATATTTATGTCATGTATATCAAATACCTATGTATTACAATATTAATTATGATAAATATAAACAATGTAGAATCAACAATATTTAGTTACAATGGAATGTTAACAGCTATTGAAAATGTATCAAAAATATAACTTACACTAACATGCAGATTTCATTTAACCTTAAAATGACCTTATAAAGTTCAAAGAACAGTCAGTTAACAATAGGCAAAACTGGAATGTTACAACATGTAAAATGCACATACAATATAAAGGTGGTAGGTACTATTATGCATACTCTTGAAATTAATAAAAAATATCACCAATAAAACTAGCCACCACCATGGAATTTGTGATGAGTAATTTTAAGGTAGAGCTGGTTTTTTCCACTTGTAGGAACCAGAGTATTTGAAGTCGTAACTAGCCAGTTTCTTGTCGGCCTCCTGGGGTCCCCGAGACCCGTATACATATGGGACCGGCTTAATGTGTTGCTCCTCCAGCTGCTTCAGAACGGGAGTGAAGATTCGCCATGCCTCCTTCAGTTCATCATTGCGCACAAAGTGCATCTGAGTGCCAGTGAAAACATCCAATATCAACCGTTCATATGCATCAGGAACATCAGCTCCACTGTAGCGCATGCTGTAAGTCAAATCCAGCTCTGTTTCCACCAAGTCAAACTTCATTCCGGGAGATTTGCTCATGAATTTCAAGTAGAGAGCTTCCCCTGGTTGGACTCTTATTACTAATTCATTCCTCTTTGCATGTCCACCGAAAATGTCACCAGGTACATCTTTAAACTGTACTCTGACTTCAGCTTTCCTTTCGTTCAGGGCTTTTCCACAACGCAGGACGAATGGAACTCCTTGCCATCTAGCATTATTAATATAAAGGGCTGCCAAAGCATACGTTGGTGTTACAGAGCCTTTGGGTACTGTGGGATCATCCAGGTAACCCAGCTTTTCTTCATCTTGTCCATCTGGGTTTCCAACATACTGGCCTACCAAGATGTTGTCTAGTTCAATAGGACGGATGTGCCTCAGCACTTTCACTTTCTCATCCCTGATGTCATTTGGGTTTAAAGACACTGGCTTCTCCATAGCTACAAGTGACAGTATTTGTAGGAGATGGTTTTGCATCACATCACGGATAATCCCAAAGTCATCGAAGTAGCCCCCTCTTCCTTCAGTTCCAAAAGGTTCTTTAAAAGAGATCAACACAGATGCAATGTTTTCCCTATTCCAAGAAGGATTGAATATCTGGTTGGCAAATCTTATTGTCATTAGATTTTGTACCATTTCTTTCCCCAAATAGTGATCTATTCTGTACAGTTGCTCTTCTTTGAAGAGCCCAGCCAAGTGATTGCTCAGTTTATCAGAACTTTCATCATCTCGACCAAATGGTTTCTCAATAATTACCCTTGTGTAACCCTTGAACGCAACACAAGCATTTTTAATGTTTACTGTGACATCTTCAAATACTGTAGGGGGAACAGCCAGGTAGAAAATTCTATTCGCTACTGGACCTCTCTCATACTTAGTGATAGACTGGTTGAGGAGTTCATAGTCAATTCGTTTATCGTAAGATCCAGCCATATAATCATTATTCGCCCAGAATTTCTCATATTTGTCTTCTTCACCAGGGCGCACCTTCATGTACTTCTTGCATTTTTCTTTTACATCTTCCAATGTTTGCTTCGTGCGAGCATAACCAACAAATTTAGTTTTCTCCGGTAAGAGGTTGTCTCGATACAAATACCATATGGTTGGATAAATTTTCTTCTTCGCTAAGTCTCCTGATGCACCCAAAAGAATAAAAGTGTGTGGATGGTCGAAATCTGATTTATTTTCCATTATTTTAGTTGACAAAGTTATCAAGTTTTCGTGGTATTAAATTTAATGTCCAATGCCTATTTACACCAGATGCCACTAAGTAACACACTGATTGAACTACACACAACACAAACCGTTTATATTTTCGGCACGAACGAACTAAAATAGGACTACAATTTATTTGATAAAATATAATACAATCACAGAAACCGCAACCCGCAAGGTGATTTATAAAAAAGCTTACGTAGGTTTGTTTTCTCTGACTGCTGTCGCTCAAAAAATAAGTTCAATTTATTGGTCAATTTACAACATGACAATTGGAAGTCATTTCCTAGACCAATAGAAATTGAATAGAAACACAGCAACAAATAATAAAATAAAAAATTATGCATAGAGAACACACTGCACCCTGCACTGTATGACATTATTTGACATTGAATTTTTTTTAACGTCAACATTTTTAACCCGCGACGAAAAAGAGGTGTGTCATAAGTTTGAGGCTAGCTATATAGCGTCTGGCTGCGTGTGTGGAGGGACCAATTTCGATGCGGTTTTTTCATGTGAAAATAACTTCTGCTTACAGAAAAGGATAGCAGCATAGAAACCAAAGAAATATACAATCTAGAATGCTTACGAAGTGGCAAAGCCGATCCGAAAGAGAAGCCCCAACCAAAAGATATCTGCGCTCCCTTTCTAATAGGGTGTCTAGAGTCTATAAGATGGGACATTTTAAAAAGTTGAATTTCTGGTATTCTTTATTCGAAATATACACATATGAAAAGAATATAAACAAAATATAGCAATTCTGATGTTTTCTTTATGTAAGTACTAGAAATACAATAAAATTCGTGAAAAAATGTAATCATAGAAATACAAACACAGTAAAAAACAATAACCGGTAAAGTGCGAGTCGGACTCGCGCACGAAGGGTTCCGTACCATTATCTATAAAAATCAAGTTTTTTGTATGGGAGCCCCCTTTAAATATTTTTTTTTTTAATAAAAATACAACTGAGTATTTCGTGAATATTTCAAGTGCCGTCCTGTTGCCATTATTGATATCGAGCAAAACAGGGCAAAAAGTCGCGTTTGTTGTATGGGAGCCCCCTTAAATATTTATTTTATTTTGTTTTTAGTATGTATGTATGTATTTAAATTCTTTATTGTACAAAAAAGGACACTACAAAAATACAGTAGATAACAATACAAAGGCGGGATCTCTTCCAGTCAACCCAACGCCGGAGGAGAGAATGCAAATAATTAGGGTGGAACACTGTTCAATACTTACAAGCTAAAATACAAAAACCTTGTAAATGTGTATAATCATAAACATATAAATAAAACATATAAATATATAAACAACTTTCTAGCTATCACGGTTCTTAAGATACAGCCTGGTGACAGACAGGCGGACAGACAGTGAAGTCTTAGCAATAAGGTCCCGTTTTTACCCTTTGGGTACGGAACCCTAAAAAGCAAAAGAAGGGAACACAAGAGTAAAAAACTTTGTGAACATTTCAAATGATTGATGCAGTTACAGATGGGCGGTTGGTAAATACCCAATCTACCCATTTGGGTATATACCCGGTAGATTGGGTAAATACCCGTATCTGCCCATTTTGTGGGAAGATTGAATTTTATAAGTAACTAGCTGCCCGTCCCGCCATCGCACGGGTGGACATAAGATTTTTTAAATATTTTGACATTCTATTTATAATTTTTTGCTGTTTTATTTATATATTTTTTTAAACGCAGTATAACATTATCTATGTATACGTACAATCCGAACAATTAAAATAGTCAAACAATGTTAAATGTCGGTTACGTTACGTCCGCTGTGTAGGGAGCTACCTATTTTACAGATGTGCCCGCCCCTTTCCCGCACCGCTTCAATGCCTGGTTTGGCTAGCACACGGCCGGCGCGGCGGCGCCTTTTTTATATCTATGACTTTTTAAATTCTTAATATTTTTTAAATGGAATATACGATTTGAAAAATTCTAAAAGTAATCTCCTGTAGATTGAAACAATTTTGAATACAAAATAATTTATTTGAATAAGTTTTAACAATAAGGTATAAATGACATACACAACGCGACAGCCTTTATTTTTTCTATTTCTATGACTTATTAAATTCAATATCTATTGAATGGAATAGCCGATTTGAACAATTAAAAAAGTAATCTACACACTTGATGACAATATGATTCATTTGGATAAGGATTTAAACAGAAGTATGAATAACGTGGTCTTATTTTGATCGGTATTTCTATCAATTTATTAAAAGCTAAAAGTGGTTATGTGACATATAGTATTGCGAAGTTTTTTGTAGAGCATACTTTTGTTCTATCATCAATAGTTTTCGCAGCGCATGCGACGAAAGATGTTTTATTTTATAGCATTTTTTAAACCTTGGGTTACGTTAATAAAGTTTTGTTAGTAAGGATCCCCAATCTTTTCAAGCAATAAATATAGCCTATGTTACTCAAGGTTAATGAAGCTTTCTAATGGTGAAAGAATTTTTGAAATCAGCACAGAACTTTTTGAGTTTATTCATTACAAACATACACACACACACAAAAATACAAATCTTTCCTTATAACATTTCCCACAAAATAGTATGCCGGTTATTTACTCGTATCTACCCGTTGTGTGGGAACATACAAATTGACAAGTCAAATATTTTTGCTGGCAAATGTTTGTAGACCTAATAAGATGCTTATAAAATGATCAATCAGACAAATGGGATGTCAATTTATGAGCACACTCATACATTTAGGAAGAGTAGATTTTTAACTGCTCATATAAGAGCCGTAGACGTATTGACGAGTTCTCTGATCCTCCATCAACTTGTTAAAACATTTCTCACAAAAAAGTATGTCAGCTGTTTACCCGTATTTGCCCGTTGTATGGGAACATACAAACTGACAGGTCGAAGTGTTGCCCAGGTTTAACAGATATATAAAAAGTTACATTGGAATCCGTTCAGTAGGTATTTCTAAAGATTGGAAAAAAAAATAAGTTTAACTAAAAATTCAAACTATACAAACTTATTAAAATTTAAATTAAAACTAAAAATTACAAATTATGTAGTCCCACTAAAATATTATCCCTCGGCAAGGTGGCCAAAAGGCTGGCAGCATTGCCATGTTGTATGGCAATGCTGATTCTTTGAGCCAGATAGTTACCAGCCCTTTGGTCATGGGATACCTCGAATAAACGTTTAGAAATAATATTAATTAAACTATGGGCGGAAGGACCCCACGGACCAAAAGTTTCTACCCCAAAAGGCTCAAATATGTAGTTTTCTCCGATGTCTACATATTTGCGCCTTTCAAGGACTTGGTGACCTGAAGATGCGAGGGTGTCCACACAAGTAGCATCCCAGACTAAGGGCCGTCCCAATCTCCAAGGCACCAAGGTCATTCCGTCCGGCCTCTTGCCATCATCCCTAGCCAGATCATTGGGTTCTAGGGCCGCCGGGATATTGATGGTGGCGAGAGAACGGAGGATAATATTATTAAGGGCTGCATGACGCCCTAAACGGCCGGCACTTCTGGTGCAGGAAAGTCCGTGGAGTCCAAGGCCGTCGACGGTATCCCCGCAGGGGCAGGGATGTGGGACTACACATGTAGCGCCTACCCGCAGTGCAGTTGCCACGCGGATCGCATCATTATGCAGAAGTTCATATTTTCGGCAAATGTTTGTAGACCTAATCTTATACCTTTAAACGAGCAATTCTTGTATATTTATATATTTATATTATACATTTCTGTGATCTCGAAAACGGCTCTAACGATTTCGCTGAAAATTGGTAATTGGTTTTCGGGGGTAAACAATCGATCTAGATTAGTCTTATGTTTGAGAAAATGCGTGTTTTCATGCGTATTTCTTTCCACGCAGAATATGGTCGCTAATTTCGTCGCACCGGCCGCTATCCCTTTGGCTCAGGGGTCTAAGATGCGGACCGCTAGAAAAAGTGTTACGAGTTCGAATCCCACTCGGTGACTTACTTTTGTTTTTTTTATGTTCAAATTTATATATAATTTTTTATTATGTATTGTCTTAGACAAGTTTAAAAATGTTTATGTAGTTTATGACCTAAACACCACTGTTCAACATAGGTCTCTAAAATAAAAGTACCTAGGTGACCGAGCTTAGCTCGGTCGGTTTCATCTCAAACATTAACAATTTTTTTTAAACTTATCTAAAAACAGTACAAAATAATATATAAACTTGAACATAAAAAAAAACAAAAGTAAGTCACCGAGTGGGATTCGAACCCGTAACACTCTTTCTAGCGGTCAGCATCCTTAATCGCTGAGCTAAGCGGATGGCTGCCGCGGCGATGAAATTAGCGACCATATTCTGCGTGGAAAGAAAAACGAATGAAAACTAGAAAACGCGCGTTTTCCCAAACATAAGACTAATCAAGATCGATTTTTTACCCCCAAAAACCCCCATATACAAATTTTCAGCGAAATCGTTAGAGCCGTTTTCGAGATCACAGAAATTTATAAATAAATATATATATACATACAAGAATTGCTCGTTTAAAGGTATAAGATAAAAACCTTTTATTGACGTTACCATATCAATAGGTTACAAAACAAACGATATTAATATAGGGGGCGCTGGTTTATATGGCGGTTAGACAACCACCATATCACAATAAATAGTAATAACCTATAAAACCTACCCTACCTAACCTAATAAATACATATATTTATTTATTTAATAATTACATTGCACACAGGGTGGAATTACATTCGTTGGCATTATTCTAAGTATCTACTAAACGTAAGATACAAAGTACTTTAAGTCTGATAAATTTTAAGAAGATAAAATTATAAATAAGACTCACGAAAAATAAATTAATTATAATAGTATCAATTTCGTCACGTCGTCGTAACATTCGTTCCTACTCCAAACGTATCTACTATCCTCAAGCGTTCGTGTGACATGAGATGACCCGTCCCCTTCCCCTCCCCACTCAACTTAAACCATAATTATCTAAATTAAAATCTACTTTTGTATGCCGGCTGGTCGCGCCGCTCAGCTGTATCCGTCCAAGTTCTCTGACCTTATGGCTCGTAGGTATCAGTACGCGCGCACGACTCGAAGTTTTTTGATACTTTGGTTATATTTCTTACTTTTTAATTACTGCATGAATTGCAGTGTTGTTTTGTTACCGTATAGAATATCCTATAAGTGAGTATAATAAGAAGTTAAAATAATGCTAATGATTTCAATTGCACCCTGTATAGAGAAAATGTATCTTTGACTGCTCATCAAAGAGCAAAAACTGATTTTGGGGTTGGTCTTGGAACAAAAGATATTCGTACCGACGAGTTCTTCGATCTTCCATCAACTTGTTATGACATTTCCCACAAAAAAGTATGCCAGGTATTTACCCGTATCTACCCGATGTATGGGAACATACGAATTGACAGGTCTTGGTTTAGATTTTTTGCTGGCAAATGTAATCAGACATCAATTAAGATGATATCTGTATATTTGATATGGATAGCATCAGTGATTTTAATCTTTGTTACTTCTCTTTTAGATAAATTCATTGTTTTATACATTAAGTAACATTTTTATACATTTCTACGCATAAATAGAGGACTCGCACTAAATTATGAATAAATATCCCAATCTACCCACCCAAAGGGAAGATACGGGTACATATATACCCGGTGCAAATTTGGTATATACCCGTAGGTATCGGGTATATACCCAAGCGTGGGTAGATGTTCATCTCTAAGACCAACTGCCCAATCCTAAAGGACGCCTACATATTTCATTTGATAAAAATTAAAACCAATTTTTATTTCCATATCAACACTAGAAATCCCGGCAAGAAAATAACACGAAAAGAACAATTTCTGAACGAAACCAACCAATTACTGTCTCACTCACTGTCTGTGTGTGACGTGACGCTTGCTAGTTGATAAAATGTCACTTTACGCGATTGTATTTTTTAGAAGATGAATTTCAAGTAAATCTCGTAGTTTCCCCTAATTTGCTATCGGTTAAATTAACGAAAACTTAAAACAAAGTGATAAAATAAGTGTGCTTAATTGGTTTTTAGGCAGACTAATGAACTACAAACCAGTGTAATTCCTTGTTGTATAGGTATATTTAGTTCAACGACCTTGTTACTGACAGGTTCATCTTTGCGACTGTACTAATTTATGAAAGTGGTAAACCTATTGTAAGCTTCAGAGAAAATAGAGAAGAGGATGGAGCCCTCGAGAGAATCAGGTAAGTTTAAATAATTTTTTATAGGTTAGCAACTCATTTGGAATGCCTAATCACTGGTTGTCCCTTGCCCAGTGGATATCTATTGGCGTACACTACTGAACATTGGTAGGTACTTATCTAGGCAATTTACTTTTAAGCGTTGCCTTAAAATTATAAGAAAGTATCCTATCAATTTTCCTATAAGAACTCTAGGTAGGTAGGTATGTACTTAGATAGAGACCTGTAGCCTGTAGGTGCCTCAAGTTCTAATGTAGGTCTTATCTTATTACATGTTCAACTATAGCCTTATTTAAATAAAAATTATAGATATAGGGACAAACTGAAGGGACAAATCACACTGGCTAATAATGAGTTGACACACATCAGGTACCTACTATAACTCATGTCATGTCTACAACTCTACACAACCAATATCACAACAGGGCTGCAATGATCAGTTTAAGCATAAAAAAGATAACATGACTAAAATGTCTATGCTTTAACTGCTAATAACTGGAATGTTTATTTCTAGACCTACTAGTCATTTTTAGTAGTCGAGTGGTTTAATTAAAAGCTAGTTATATATTTTAATGAATAGTCATATTATTTATTTTGGAATTTGCATGATCCTGTATATAACTCTTTAAGATGCGACAAAACCCAGACACAATAGTAAGACAATGGGTGGAATTCCACCCAGTGACAGCGGAAAGGATAAAGAATATTCAGATTCTAACTTTTCCGGATGCACCAAATCCCATACAAATTGGCTACTCTACGTAGATAACTGGAGTTTCAGAGGCAGATGTTTTTCAGGATGTTCTAATATTTTCAAAACTAAAGGGTTGAGGTGAGGTGGGAAGCGTTCCAATCCCTTTTAAAATCTTAATGTAAGAATGCACATCTTTCCATATATTTCTATTATTTACAGAGCAACCAGTCCACTGGTGCTAAAATTCAGATTTTGAAGGTTTTAAGAAAGCATGTTTTTTAAACTTAAAAAGGTAATTATTTACAAATTGTATCCCAATGTAAATAAGGTAAATTTAGACATTTTATTATTAAATAAAAGGGACCTTTATAATGAAATATGAAAATGTTTCTTATTTTTTTTATATGCAGTATGTTTATTACTCTGTAAGCCTGTTCAATTCAGGCTTACACATTATATTTTTTAACACATATTCATCATCATCATCATCAGGTCTTTTGGTCTCCACTGCAGGAGCACAACCCTCATAATACATATTAATTTGTAGCACCTATTAATTTTTTAAATAATTACAACATAGTAACAATGCGATGAGTATATTTTTTATCTATTTAGCACTCCAGGTGCAAACTACCAACATGCCATAATTTATGGGATAAATGAGTGTCAAAATGTAAGAATGTTCAAGTGTTAGAATGAAAAAATGTAGGAATGCAGTGATGCCAGAAATCACGATATATTATGTGAAATTAATGAATATATTATGTCAAATCATAATTGAGCAGTAGGTTGATTCAATGCAATCTTGAATCAACCTACTGTTTAATTTCAGGAAAACTTACATGACATATTAAATAGTATGCAGTATAATATACTTATAAATTACTAGCTGAAGCCCGCGACTTCGTTCGCGTGCACTTTATGTCTCTGGAAAATGCTCATCAGGCTGAACAACTTTTGCTAAGGCGACATTTTTATATCTCTTATAGTTTAGCTGGACTATTATGGTTCTGCATCAGGCGTTTCATTTTCCAAAATCATTTATACCCTATATGTTGTCCAGGCTTAATAGCTACATAACAAAAAAAGTTGCATTAGAATCCGTCCAGTATTTCCGGAGATTAGCGTGTACAAACAGACAAACAGACATACAGACAAACAGACAGACATTTTTTTTAAATTCTTACTCTATTACTATGTCTCCATCGCCCCAAATATTTTTTTGGAAATATATTTAATGTACAGACACACTTTTTTTACTATTTTATTATATACTTATAAATTATTTTACAGATTGCAAAATAAATTTACAGTATTTGTAATTTTAATAAATGTTTTATACTTTTTTGTTTTGTCAAACTTTTGTAAAGAATTCACTAATTTCCAACAACTCAAATCAGATACTTTTTAAAGTTTTAAAAATGTTGACAAATATTTTCAATGGGATTTGTATGAAATATAGATTTATGACGTCATAGTTTTCTGTAGTCAAATAGCGCTCTTAATATTTTTCTGCAATAATAAATCTTAAATCACATTGAAAATGGATATGTTTGTTCATGAAAGTGACATTATTATGTGACATTTTATTTTCTTAAAATAACCAAATAATTTATTTTAGACCCAGGAAAGTACCCAATTATGTAAAATAAATTGGGTAATATTGCCCACTTTTCAGTGAACCTACATTCGACAAGGATTGAAGGTTTATTTTAAATTTTCAGTTTGTTACTAGATGGCGCCACATGTTTCAAGTCCTAGTCGTAACTTTGTTCAACACTCAGTGGCTGAAACAAATTATTTTGTCGAAAACGAAGACGCAAATGTAAATTGGCTTTTATGGTTGTTTCATTGTAAATATCTTTAAATGTAGTTCCCATTGACGTGGAGAGCTTCTGTTTTTGAACGAAGTTACTTCGCAAGCGGTATGTACTTGGCGGATGGGGAGCTAAGCGAAAACAAGTGTAAGATTTTTCCGTCACGAACTTTTTCAGGGGCTGGAATTTTTTTAAGGGTATTTTTTAGGAGCTTTTTTTTTTGTAACTTCGTTCCATCCGAGTGTTTCTCGATATCCGTTTTTTTTTCGTCAAGTAAAAGCAAGCCGTGCAATGATCGGCTTGTTAGATCCTAACAACTTGAGATTTAATTATTTTTATCCTGATATATATCGTCATATCCCTTTAAGATTTTACTAGAGGCTTTAATTTTCGGAACCTTTCAAAACATTCAAACAACGCAATAGTTAGTACGAAAGCAGATTTGCTATTTACTAGCGACAGGAGCTTTAAGGTCACAGCACACTTATCAACTCGTAAACGGAACGTAAACGTATCAACTCGAGCAGCTCAGTATTCTTTGTATGAAACTTCCTACTGCAACGCACACTATTCGGATTCGTAACGTAAATGCCTCGCCTCGGGACCAGCTCACGAACCGCTTTGCAGGTCGGTCAACTAGCGGTCCCCGCGCTTGCGGCTCGTCGTCCGCGCGCTTACGCCTCTCCGTATGCGAGCTGACGTCTTTCCGTTTCCTCACACCCGCGTTTTATTTATTTGTAGATAATCAAAAATTTATGGCTATGATTGCCAACTCGCATATTGTGAACCGAGACATAACCGTGCGCTACACTTTACGTTTAAAATGATCTACTGCTGGTGGAATTTGGTGCTAACCCAGCTGTGCAAAGTGAATATTTTTTTTTTAAATATGTGTGATTTTCGGGGAACAAATTAGGAAATTTAAATAAAGTTTTGCAAACCTTACTTTGTATCATGTATAGTTATGAGGATCACAAACATACTTTTGTTATTATTGTAAAAAAATTGTTTTGGTTTTATTTATGGAAGAAGATGAAAATTGACCATTCCCCGCCGACACCCGACACCCAAAATTTTAGGCTCAGTAGGAGCCTAAAATTTTGAAAAAATACAAAATATTATGGTTCATTGCTTGTAGATTACAGGAAAACCTATAGAGGAAAAAAGTTCACTAAAACGCCACTAGATAGCACTAATAGTGGTTAATTCGTGTCTTACTGTAAGGATTTTAAATGTGTGCGACTTTAGCATTGTACTTAACACTCTCCTTGTCAGTTCAACTCGCACTTGGCCGATTTCAACAAGTCAAATCAGATACTTTTATCTAAGGGTCAAAACAAACATTGTCTATCCTCATGGCGCCCAGAGATTTTTGGCTCTGCTTTGACTATTGCCCGACTGTCCTTCTCACAGGGCATATTTGTCTTAGTCCTAATCGCCCAAGGTTTTGAAAATTGAATGTGTGAGAGTAGTTACCAGACTAAGGTGAATCTTTCGTAGGGTATATTTATGATTATATTAGCTTACGATTTTAATTTTAATTTTAATTATTTTTCAATTTTTTGTTCTTTACAAAGGCCATTGGGCCGCAGTTACTAGACTAAAAATAATAATTATGAGTCCCCTTACCCTAGACCAAAATACAATTTTCCATACGAACGTAGTCTACGTTTTATTTAACGACATGCCCGATTTCGGCAAAATTTTGTAATTTCAAAGATATTGCAATTATCAAGGGTAATTACTAATAACTGGTTTACTACAATAAAAATATGAACGTTAAATGGAATATAGTTTGTTATATCATTTTTGACCATCAGTATGGGAAACTTCTAAATCATTATATTTTATTTCCAGTCCATAATTTTACCGTAGGAAACCAGTTATTACCCTAGATAATTGCAATTTCTTTACAACTACCAATTTTTACCGAAATCTGACATGTGGTTTCGAAATTAAACGTAGACTACGTTTGTATGATGGAAAATAATTTAAAATGTATGTTTATTTCAATTCTTTTAAACGAAATTACACTCGTTTTTAGGGTTCCGTAGCCAAATGGCAAAAACGGAACCCTTATAGATTCGTCATGTCTGTCTGTCTGTCTGTCCGTCCGTATGTCACAGCCACTTTTTTCCGAAACTATAAGACCTATACTGTTAAAACTTGGTAAGTAGATGTATTATGTGAACCGCATAAAGGTTTTGACACAAAAATAGAAAAAAAAACAGTAAATTTTGGGGGTTCCCCATACTTAGAACTGAAACTCAGAAATTTATTTTTCATCAAACTCATACGTGTGGGGTATCTATGGATAGGTCTTCAAAAATGATATTGAGGTTTCTAATAGCATTTTTTTTCTAAACCGAATACTTTGCGCGAGAGACACTTCCAAAGTGGAAAAAAGTGTGTCCCCCCCCCGTAACTTCTAAAATAAGAGAATGATAAAACTAAATAAAATATATGTTGTTCATTACCATGAAAACTACCAGCGAAAATTGGTTTGAACGAGATCTAGTAAGTAGTTTTTTTTAATACGTCATATTTTTATTTGCGCAGTGACATTCCTGCGCAAGTCCTTTCACAGTCTGACACTATCGCTCAAACGCCTGAACATCTCTTTCTCAACGTTAATCTTCACGGCTCCAAGATTCTTCTTGGCGTTTATTACAGCCCTTCTCTACATATTAACTATTTCAGCTCGATCGAAACCCTCTTATCTAACTTTCGTCCCCAATTCGACCATCTTATACTCTTAGGAGACTTCAACACATGTCTTATTAAAAAAGATTCCCGTGCCAATTCACTTCTTTCTCTCCTCCATTCTCTTGATCTTCACGTTCTTCCTCTTAATCCTACTCACTTTCCTCATAATGGTCCTCCATCGCTTCTTGATCTTATAATCACTTCTTCTCCAGAGCTTGTTTCTAAGCATGGTCAACTTCATGCTCCGGCATTCTCGGCCCATGATCTCGTTTTTGGTTCGTTCAAGCTGCGTACTAAAAAGCCAAGACATAGGTTTGTTTTGAGGCGGAATTACAGGGCTATCGACTGGAAATCGTTTGATGCTGATATTCGAGATCTGGACTGGGACACAGTTCGAAAGGCAAATGACGTTGACTCCAAGGTTGAAGCGTTTAACTCCCGTTTGCTGGCCCTTTATGATAAGCATGCCCCGGTTGAGCAGATTAGAGTCAAGCATTTTCCAGCACCCTGGCTGACGCCGGATATTAAAAAACTTATGGCAAAAAGGGACAATGCCAAAATAAAACTTCGCCGAAACCCTTGTGATCAAAATCGAGAAAGGTTTACTTGTTTACGCAATCTTTGTAATAAGCGTTGTAGGGTAGCTAGACGTAAATATATTCACGAAAATGTTGTTAATTGCCCTCCTAGTAAGATGTGGACATTCTTGAAGGGATTAGGTGTTGGTAAGCAGTCATCTGATCCTATTCCCAGTATTGATGCGAACACTCTTAATAAACATTTCTGCTCTACGGACTCCACCCTCCCTTCAAGCGTCAAGAATGCTACGCTTGCGGAGCTTGCTGATAAAACTAAGCCTGATTGCCCAGCATTTGATTTACCACCAATGTCAGCTAAGGATGTTCAGGATATTTTTGTTAAGTTAAAATCTAATGCTATTGGTAATGATGGCATTTCCCTTGATATGCTGAGGCCTATTTTACCTATGATATCCCCTATGTTAGCTGATATTTTTAACTGTTCGTTGTCCACTGGGGTATTTCCTTCTGCTTGGAAATGCGCGCATGTGATTCCACTCCCTAAAAAGCCTAACCCTTCCTTACCCTCCCAGTTTCGTCCTATATCCATACTCCCTGTCCTTTCTAAAATCCTAGAGCACTATATCCAGCAACAGTTAACAAAATATCTTTCTTTGAACAAATTACTAAATGAACATCAGTCTGGGTTTCGTGCTGGACACAGCACCACTACCGCCCTTGTCAAGATCACGGACGACATCAGATTGAACATAGATAATAAAGAACTTACTATTCTGGTTTTATTAGATTACTCTAATGCATTTAATGCAGTAGATTATGACATACTACTCGGTGTCCTAAATTCCCTTAACTTCTCAGCATCTTCTCTAACTTGGTTTCACTCTTACCTCTTTGGGCGTCGACAGTTGGTGAAAATTGATCAGAGTCAATCTGATTGGTGTGACCTAGCTGCCGGTGTTCCTCAAGGTGGAGTACTTTCCCCAATTTTATTTTCTATTTTTATTGACGGTATCACGTCTTCTCTTAAATCTTGTTTTCACTTGTATGCAGATGACCTGCAGATTTACACGGCCGCCCCTTTCGATAATTTTAGTCACGCTGTGAGCACCATCAATTCCGACCTTGCCGCTATTGCGACTTGGTCCCATAACTTCGGGCTTATGGTCAATGCAGAGAAATCCCAAGCTATTGTGATTGGTAGTCCACATTTCATAGCAAAGTTTCATTCTGCCATTGTTCCCAATGTTATGCTGAATGGTACTATTATTCCTTTCACTCCAACAGTTAAAAACTTGGGAATAATTCTTGATGAAACATTGTCTTGGTCTGCCCAAATTAATGAGGTGAGTCGCAAAATGTTTGTGGGTTTACATTCTCTGAGGCGATTGCAAAATTTTCTCCCAATAAGCACGAAAGTACTACTGTCACGTTCTTTGATTATGCCTATTCTCGATTATGCTGACGTAGCATATTTGGATCCTACAGAGCAACTACTTGACAAACGCCTCCAAAACATTTGTATTAGGTATGTCTTCAACATACGAAAATTCGAGCACATTACCGAGTTTCGAAAAAAGCTAAATTGGTTTCCTGTTAGGATACGTCGCAATATTCATATTCTTTCCCTTCTCTTCAATGCCCTTTTCAATCCTTCTTCCCCAAATTACTTGCACTGCAAATTCAATTTTCGAGATTTGGATAGTCGGTTGCGCTCAGCCGGTAGCCTCGTTCTAGACATTCCACGGTGTTCGTCTCAGTCGTATTCCAAATCTTTTACAGTACTGGCGGCAAAGCTCTGGAACTCGCTTCCTGCCGAAGTAAAGATGGCACCTTCACTGGACTCTTTTAAAATTAGGTTATCAAGGTCCTCTTTGGTTGCATCACACTTAGACTGAATTAAGTACTTATCTGTAATATGTATTCGTATTCGTATTCAATATGTATGTATGTTTATTATATGTATGTATGTATAGTATATGTATGTATACAATGTCCTTTTTAATTAAGTACAAATATTTTAAGGGGTGATTCAGTCCTTCATTTCGAACAACTATTCCCAATAAATGTATTTCGAAATACGAAAAAAAAAATTTCATTTTCGGTAGTAATGATATCACGTGACTACTTCGATTTGTATGAAAACCTAAAATTTTTTTTTCGTATTTCGATATACATTTACTGGGAAAAGTTGTTCAAAATGATGGACTGAACCACCCCTTAAAATATTTGTACTTAATTAAAAAGGTCATTGTATATGTATAGATTAGCTGGTGCCCGCGACTTCGTCTGCGCAGTAACTTTATAAATTGTAGCCTATGTGTTAAAACCAGAGACAGAGAGTTATGGAAGGAAAGAGGGGAGGCCTTTGCCCAGCAGTGGGACATGAACGGCTAATTAAAAAAATGTGTTATTCTGATGTATAAACTAATTTATTGTAAAGTTTCCTTAAAATCCATTTAGTAGTTTTTATGTAAAAGAGTAATAAACATCCATCCATCCATACTTACGAACTTTTGCGTTTATAATATTAGTAGGATTATTAGTACGTTTAAACTTGTACGTAGTATATTATTACTCTGTGGTTTAAACACATAATCAAACCGCAGCTAACCGCACATAATAAACATACATTTTTTTATAAACTTTTCTCAAATATTATTTTTAATTAAATTGCAAGACAAGTGTACCGACACAGCCTAGACACAAAAAGCTGTTAATTTAGACAACATTAAATTGTTAATGAAACGTAGATAGCGTTATTTAGTGACAGTAATATTTCAAATATTTCTGAAAACAATCTATGGGATTTGTATGGAAATAGCACGTCGTGACGTCATCATTTCTTGGGAGACAAATCAAATATCGCTCATACTATCTGGGGGCACGGGAGTGCCCCCGCCAAGACGATCCAAGGGCACTACCTATCTTTTCTCGAAACGTTTCGTCGTTTTTTTTGAACTCTCATAACTTTGGTTTGGATGATGCTTAATAGTTAATAATTTCAAGATATAAGGACACTAGTACAATCATTAAACATACAAAGTTTGAATATCGTAGCTATTATACTTTAAATTTTATTAATGGCTAAAAACCCCCGATTTCGTCACTGATTCACTCACTGACTCACTCACTGATCATCAAAATTCTTGAGGTACTTCCTGAAGTCCTAACACGCTGAAATTTGGTACGTAAGCTAATAACCTAACCTAACCCACCCTATCCCCTCGGAATAGTAGGTGGAAGTTTGTATGAGACTTGCACTACATTTGCACTAACTTCATAATCATGCAGTAATAACTATTATTTTTAAACTCAAAAAAGTCCATTAACCAACTTACAAAAATAAATGAAATCTCACCAAAAACATTTTCATGTAAAAATGTTGCCAAGACGAGGCTTACCCTGTGAAAAATTGGTCAGATCTCATGTAGAGCCAAGATTGTTGATCTATGCGCCCTTAATTTACCAGGCCTAACTTCACATACTCTACATTGTCAAAACGTGTGGCTTGGCCGTTTTATTTCACACACGATGAACGAATGTCTATGAAATCTTCGTAACGGTAGCAACAAATACTAAAAATAGACTAAGGCTCGCATACAACAAACGTGTTTTTTTTTTTAATAGATAATGGTACGGAATCCTTTGTATGCGAGTCCGACTCGCATTTGGCTGGTTATTTTATGTGTGTTACCCGATTATTCGAAGACGTCTGGACCGATTTGGATATTTTTTTTTTATAGGGCATACTTGTCAGGTTATCCCATATAAATTTTATCTAAATCGGTTGAATACCTACTGGAGAAGGCAGAAAATTTGTTGGAAGAACAAAGTAACAAACATAGAAGTCATAAATAGAGTAGGTAAAAAAAGACACATGTACTATGAGGTCATTGGAAATAGGCGAGCCAGAGGCAATATGTTAGGACACTTGAAACGGCATGACAATTTTATGCGCATTATAATAGAAGGCAAAATAGAGGGAAGTAGGGGAAGAGGAAAGCCCAAGCACAACTATAAGAAGCAAGTCAAGCAAAAGGTGGTGGAGTGTCGTATCGAGATGTCAAGAGGTTGGCGGAAAACAATATGATAGATGAATTGTTTCGCTGTATTTTCGTTGTTAATCATTTTCCTTGACCTTGTTCGACGTCGAGTGGTCCACTGCACACCACCTTAATGGAAGAAACTCCACCAACAAGAGCACGGCTCTTAAGGGGACGCACCGTGAAAATGGGCATTATCTATTTCTTATTTCTCAGCGAATATCAGAAATTTAGAACTGATACTTGCTAATAGCATACTAGAACGCTTTTTTAGCATAATTGTGGTTGTGGATACATGATTAGTTAATTTTTGTAACACAAACTTGCTCGTCAAAAACACCTCTACCAAAACATATATGGTCTAATTTCTCACAAACGAGAGGGACTTCAGCTTTGAAACTTTTCATGCAGATCAGTAATTATGTCATCTTGAAAATTGTGGTGCAAATTTTTTTTTGTTGCTTTAGTTTTAATTTTAGAGCAATTTTTCTATAATTGATCAGTTTTGCGTGGCTTTAGATTTCAGTCATATAAGCCCTTTTACCTTCCTGAAAATTATTGTAATATCCGTCTCGCTTTTTCGCGAGTGTATTTAAATAAACTGTTCTTGTTGCACAGATTTTTGACAGTTATACATCAAATTGTCAGATGGCCGATGGGCCTCACGGAGGCTGTACACACTGCGAGTAACTTTCTTAAACTGTGTCACTTGTCATAATGTCAAAGGAAGTGTCAAAGTATAGCGTGGCATAGATTGATTACCTGACAGACATGGTCGGCATAGATTTTTTTTTTATACAAGTACCGTACATACAATATCGATTTATAATATTTTAGTTTTATTTAATTACCTTTTAGCTGCTTTTCTTCCCACGCAGATAGTAAAAGCCGATCGAGGGAATGGGCAAAAAATGCAAATCATGTTATCAGTCTTGCGGCCCTGGGCTTTGCATAGAACCGCAAGACCCAAAATGCTCTGTCTGCCCCATTAGGGATAAAGACGTGATAGTATGTATGTATGTATGTATTTAATTACCAGTTTTGTGGCAATAAATTAATTTTATAATAGCCAAAGAAACTTATCTATAGATACTCTTTGGATTTATTTACTTTCAGATTTCGAGAAATATACACGTACACACTGTACCACTGACTGACTGCCTGACTGATTGATATGGTTGTTTGACCTGCGCCGTGCTGATAGCCGTAAGGAGTGAAGCTCACTTGCTTGGTGGGGGAGCAGAGAGGGGGGGGGGGAGGGGGGCTTTCTGCTTATCCCTCTAAACAAGCAACCAAGTGAAGCTTGAGGCCTAAGGCAGAGGTCACCTACGAGGCCGGGGCCGAGCCACTCCCACCACGTGCGTCGTCGTTTTTTTTGCAAACCAAGATGGCCGCCGAAAGCATTTTTTTGGAATCCAGGATGGCGTCTGGGCTTTAGAAAATTAAACTTTTTTCCTTAGTCGATAGTAAGAAAAAAAGTTTAATTTTCTATCTCACTGGGACTTTGTAGGAGTCTGATTTTTGCATAAGGGGGTAAAGCACCCCGTGGATCTCGAAACTGGATTCAGATTTTGGATCCAAAATGGCCGCCCACACATTTTTCTTGTTTTCTTAAGGAACTGGAGCTTTTATCCATTTTCTGAACTGAAAACATATCTTAGCCTACATCAACAGCTGCACGAAAAACCGCGGGCTGCTTGCAGCTTGCGCAACGCCTAAAGAGCTAGTACATTTGTTAAAATTAATATAAAATGTCGATTAATAAGTATAAAATATCGATAGTCTATACACTATATTTGTGGCCTTAAAAACCATAACAATATCGATAGGACTATTGATAATATTGATTACTGATAGTTTACAATAATATCGATGACAAGTAAAACTATCGACAGTTTTTAGGGTTCCGTTTAAAACAAGAAACCCTTATAGTTTCATCATGTCTGTCTGTTTGTCTGTCATCCGACGTTTTATTTAGAGACTATAAGTATTAAAAAAGCTATAATTTGGCATGGGTATATTAATCATGCCAAAAAAACAGTGACGTAAAATAGGGAAAATATAATATTGTAGCTCCCATACAAGTTTTTTTTTACTAACCCATCGTGTAGGGTATTGTTAAATAGGTCTTTTAAAATATTTTAAGCTTGTTAACACCATTCTTGATTTAAGAATCCGTTTCTAGAATATTTTTATTTAATAAAAGTTAAAATAAAACTATCAAACCTAATTAGGGCTAACGAATTTTAAAAAATCATATAATAAGTTTTTAGACGTTTTTGGTGGCGTAGACTTGGCTTGGCCGGACGATTTTACTATTTGGGTACGGAACCCTAAAAATATAAAAGATCTAGTTTAACTTTCAAAAATTGGGTAAAAATAAAGGACTGAATCATCCTTTCTTGGCACTTGTTTAAAATTTTGCCCATCGTTTACAGTAGCACAACTGTACTGTAGACAAATCTGAATACATAAGATTGGTCTCCTAGCATTTACACTACATAGACGCTCCGCAAATTCGACGTCAGTTTAACATAAATGTAGTGCCCACAGTAGTGCCAATATACACCGTGGAAGGGATATACCCGTAATAAATCGAACCACGTACTACACTAGACCACTAACTATAATCAAATAAAAAAATTGGTTGTTTGTAAAGTAGGTTTACGATCGAGATGTTTACGTGATAACGTCGTTTCACGGAATGACTGGCAGCGCTCGAGATGAGACGGGAGATCGGTCCGTCTCTCTCTCGTTATAACTGCGATCGCGCTCGTGAGGTTTTGGTGTGACACAAGTTTCTGAACATGTCACCCGACTAAAACGATTTTAAAGACGATAACGTCAAAATAACAACCAAAAACTAAAACAACCAAAAACTAAAAAAAAAATAGCATTTCCATACAAAAGTGTGCAGCCACCTGGAAAATTTGTATGAGAATGTCAAATTCGGTTTTTTATAATATAGTGATCTAGTATAGACTGTGGTTCGATTTATTGCGGGTATGTCCCTTCCATGCTGTATATTAATTATTTTTTCAACACACTTGCTCGTAAAGTGGCTCTAATTTCATCGGTTTTAGATATATAAAGTAGTTCATAAAACTCGCTTGCGTTATAAACGCAAATAGTGAAGTTATATTATGCAACGGCAATATTTTCATTTTTTTCAAAAATTCCGAACTAGCCCACTGCTTGGTGGCACCAACTAGTAAGTCCGCGTGCCGCGCTGATTTTAATAAGTATAACGGCGGAAAAGCAGCCGTGTACATCACAGTTTTATGGTTGAGTTTATTTAAGGCTGCTATCAGCGCTAGTCCTCGAAAGTCATTGAAATACAATCCGCTGTAGTTTCCATATTAAAAATTACTAAAAACGGCCACTTTTGACACTTTTTGTAAAGGTTTCTAAAGCTAATAGTATTTCAATGACTTTTGAGGTTCTAATGTAACTTAAGGATACTAGCTTAAAAGTTGTGCGAGGATTTCTGATAATCTCACTTACAGAAAGATAAATTATTTTTTCTGTATTTTCAAGGTCGCTAGCGCTGGTAGCAGCCTTAAAATAAAAATCAGTTTAGATATAAGTGTATTAAAAAACGTCGTGCGATATACGTGTGTATATTGGTTAAAACACTTTCAGCTCTATTACACCCTCGCTTCCGGCTCGGGTTGGAAAATCATCACAAACAAAACTTATATCATAACGTACAACTATTTTGCAATTTAAAAAATATTTCTTACTTTAATAAAAATAATTGAATAATGCAGCTCTTTTTATATAGTTACTTATTTACCCCTTAGTAATTTAGTACATACATGCTGACTTTTCAATGGTTTTAAAAAAAAAATATTGTAAATAAATTCCTCTATCCATATACTTAATTTAAATTTGTGTATAACATAAGATAAATAAGCGGCCAAGTGCGAGTCGGACTCGCCCATGAAGGGTTCCGTAGTAGCAAATAACATAATATAAAAGTCTTGTAGTATGTTTTTTTAATTTTTATATTTGAGTTGATTGAATGAAAGGTAAATTGCTGTTTACGATTTATGACGTATTAAAAAAAAAACTACTTTCTAGATCTCGTTCAAATCAATTTTCGCTGGTAGTTTTCATGGTAATTAACAACATATATTTTATTTAGTTTTATCATTCTCTTGTTTTAGAAGTTACGGGGGGGGGGGGGGGACACACTTTTTTCCACTTTGGAAGTGTCTCTCGCGCAAAGTATTCGGTTTAGAAAAAAATGCTATTAGAAACCTCAATATCATTTTTGAAAACCTATCCATAGATACCCCACACGTATGGGTTTGATGAAAAATAAATTTTTGAGTTTCAGTTCCAAGTATGGGGAACCCCCAAAATTTACTGTTTTTTTCTATTTTTGTGTCAAAACCTTAATGCGGTTTACATAATACATCTATTTACAAAGTTTTAACAGTATAGGTCTTATAGTTTCGGAAAAAAGTGGCTGTGACATACGGACGGACAGACAGACAGACATGACGAATCTATAAGGGTTCCGTTTTTGCCATTTGGCTACGGAACCCTAAAAAATCGAGACCACGTAGTTACGCCCGATCAAAAACTACCGCATGACCTCGATGAACTCCGGCCGGCCGGACGGAGGCGGTGCCTGGTGGTACTACTAATTGATCTCACGATTTTACTTTGTTTTTGAATTTTTATTTCGACTAGCTAATTAGTTTTACTAACGACCCTTATAAAGTGGCCCTTAGCTTCAAACACAATAAAAAATCACTGTGTATATTTTAAATTTTAAATAAACTATTTCTGTTTTTTCTAAAGGCTGACCGGTAGACAAAGCATAAGCATTAAGTCCTTGTACGGACATGACCTTATTCAATTCTTTACAAAAACATAATATGTTACAAAAATATATTAGATTTATTTCATTACGTCATGTGTTTCATACTGTAACCTCTATATATTTTTAACTCTATCTGCATTTCGTTTAGACATTACTGCAAACCTAGCGGAAAAGAACGGACAACTTTTGAATCAATTTTGACAGATTTTGAAAAATAAAAACGTAGAGCCAAGCCTTAAATTATAATGATGATGGCCTACTTTGGGGGTGGAGTTGGTTTTTAGTTATGAAAAATTATGGAGAAAGCTTTTGTAAACTGGCTATAATCTTGTCCGTTAGTGATTCTGCTTTGTTAGGAATACATTGAAGGTTTGTTCATTTAATAACTAATAACAGTAAGTATATAATATACTAAGAATCTGATGAATTTGACAATGATGACATTTCCTCATACATTAGAAGTTAGAAGTCAATGGACTTCTAATTTAAAAGTATACATTTTTAATACTCTAGTAATTATTTTTGCTAAAAGTACTAGGTAGCTTGTGTGGTGTTTTTGACTGCTGAACGCTGCCCATGAGCAACGACCAAAAACATATTAGGGAGTGACTGTGTTTGCTAGAAAACTATCCATTTTATTCGATATTGTTGAATAAAATCTGTCTTCTTATAACTCAAAATGATAAATCCGACGTGCAGAAACCGGAGTTGGTACAATGCATCCGGCTCGAAGGACTAGCACGTGTGATGCGGCGGCGACAGGCATCGCGGGCGGGTTGGCAGGGTGAGGGGTGCGCAGTCGTGTGCAGTGGACCACTCGACGTCGCACAAGGTCAAGGAGAATGATTAACAACGAAAATACAGCAAAACAAACGGTGGCGCGGGGCACGAGCGGGGACGCCGGACGCGCCGCGCCGCGCCAGCCAGTAAGAGCACCGACGCCACCCGCACCGGCCGCGACTTCGCGCCGTTCGCGACGCGACGCTGAAAATCGATGCACGATCCGCAACCGGCTTTCAACACGTTTCAACTGTAATTCGATAGTAACCTTTGATGAGTGACGTCACGGCGGCCCCCATGCAACAGTGCCACTCGTGATTGTGTTGCATATTTGCATTTTGCAGTCGGCGGTTCAGGCTCAGGGCTGTCTCATAGCATTCCTGCCAATTTAAAAACTTTGTGCTGACAGTCGCACCTTCGTATTTTTTTTAATTTCGCCCATTTATTTTTTAAAATCGAATACAATAATTTTGTATTTTTTAAAAAGAAAATAATTAAAAAGTTGCAGCATATATATTTACATGTAAAGTTTAAAAAGTAGGTAGATACTTGTGCATTTCATTATCAATTATATTGCGTGTTGAATATGATCGATCGTGTCGTGATACTCGTGATAGAATAGCAGGCAGTGCGTTCTAAAATTGATTGCCTAAAAATCAAATTTTATATATTTTTTTCATTTATTTTATTGCAGTATCCACGTTATTACTTGTGTATTACTTCGATAAAATTATAAATATTTATAGGTTCAAATGAAATGTTTTAAAAATTATCTTATACCCTGTAATTTATCGATACACGATCAAAATGATAAATATACAGATAAGAAAGGTTTGTAAGGCATTGTTATTAGCTATCATGAGTATGCAAGCATTTCTTAAAACCGTATAATCAATGTACTGCGGAGAACACTTTTCTTGTTTTGGTAAAAAAATGATTATATTTAAAGGAACGTTTTGAACACAGCGAAATATAAATAAAAACAGCCATTTTATTGGCCCGACACGTCGCAAGTGCAATATTATTGGTGAATCATAGAAATTAAACCGATATCATCATAATTTTGCCTCTGTGTGCATATAAAGTTGTAATGTTTTAATGCCCTTATGTCTTTATCTGACATGAGTCGTAAAGAGCATTGCAAGGTTGCAAGTATATTGACTCTAGGTGTTTTGAATACATTTGTCTGTTGCTCTATCGCTCTACTACTTTCCATTTGCGAATAATATTTTTGTACGCTTTCAGTTCACATTCCTCTTTGTGCATAATAACTGGCCTCGATTGATAGTTTGACGTCACGGTGATGTAACATTTAATGTAACCCATGCCATGATCTAAATCGTGCCAAACCACGCTTGCTGAAAGCCTGAAACCTCCTTTTCAATCTTAAACACAATGCAGTTCTGTAAAGTCGGCATTTTTCACACATTGTAAGTCTTATTCACAGCACTACTATATGATAACTACTAATAGTTATACTTATTGTTCGAATTTTGTGATCAAGTTAGTGAATATCATTATGCCATTTGCATTCTGGGTATTGTTTTTGACAACAATCTGCGCAGTGCCTTTGCAGATAACCTTAGTTTTAATACCTACTGTACCTACCATCTGATAAATGCATTGTTTTATTTACTTTGACGTTGTCGTTAATTCAATAAAGAAATTCAAACTGACAAATCTTATCTTTGGCATTATGCAGTCAAGTAGAGATTTTAAATAATGATACTTATATTTGACGAGCCTTGTGATATTGTCACATGTCAATCACGTCATGCGTGATCAATATGCTATTCTTCTTCGTTGTTTCTTTATAATTAAGGAACTTGGCTCCCATAACCTATTTGCACCTCTCTGTGCATTTTTCTCTAGGCAATCCTATCATGTTTTGATAATTGTTGCGAACTGAATGGTATCTGTACTCTTGCCCTCTTTTCCTCTGGACGGATCGCCACGGAACCACCCATGCTGATGCGTTCCGCAGCTCTTTGTCGCTCTAGCAAATGACGATTCTGTAGCGACAGAAAAGGATAACAGCATGAAACCGTTCTATTCCGTGCTGACGGAGGACTCTTGAAATGTCTTGTACCTATATGATGAATATGCTGTTAATTGCAATAATTTATATGTATCTGCAGTATGATAAACATTATAGTGACAAATTGATTTATAGACAATGCACGGCATTGCACGGGTCCCCCCTTTATAGCAGAACTTTTTATGTTATAATAATACGATGCATAATAGCAGATTACAGAAACTTCATTTCGTATCATTTATCATAGAAAACCAAGTATGGTAAAAATCAGAATCTTTTAGAGCATTAATTTTATAGCCATAATAATTTAAAAGTACAATTATTGTATCGCAGAAAATTTACAACTTCACAGGCAGCCTTTTGACATTTAATTCATACGTAAAGTAATTTCAAAGCAGAATCATTATTGTTAATTATTTTCGCCCTAAGCTTGATTCGCTCGCTCGCTCGTGATTAGATCACAGGAAACCTAACGAACCTCAGTACCCATAGAAGTCAACTTGTTTTTGTGGTTAAAAATATTTGTGAGTATGATACGTTCCAATAATTAAACTTATTCTAAAACAAATTGTGAGAAACTTAATATTTATGTAAAAGGTAATTGTACTAAATGAAATTCTGACATCCCAAAAGTATGCTATACTTACATTCGGACATATGAAAATTCGATCAAACAATAATTATATAAAATATTATTCATGCATTTGAAATGTTCTTTTAAATAAGATTCTGCCAAGTGTGTTATGCCAAATGAAATTCGGAGCATCAAGTTTCTGCCAGATAGAGGGAATTCACACTGCACATCGCAAAAGGCTAAATCTAACTCTTAATATCCTCAAAAAATATTTCACTAGGTTTCTTTCTGCATAGCCTGTATGTATAGTGAATAGTTTATGTATTTCTTTTTAATACTATAAGATAGACCTCGGGTGTAACGTCTAACCACTAGATAATACCTAATATCCATATCCATATCCAAAAGATTCCTAACCGAATATTACAATTATAGAACCCGAATTAAATGAAACAATGCAATAAAACATAACGAGTTACATAGTAAAAACACATACGCTTATTATTTTATAGAGCGGTTACTCAAGATG
Organism: Acrobasis consociella; assembly: GCA_963555685.1. Taxonomy (NCBI): domain Eukaryota; kingdom Metazoa; phylum Arthropoda; class Insecta; order Lepidoptera; family Pyralidae; genus Acrobasis; species Acrobasis consociella. The sequence goes on from OY743106.1 coordinate 8,361,711, forward strand.
ATTGTATCATTGTCAAGGCCTTCTAGTTTATTAGAATTCATTGCCGCCCTCATGCTAACTCACTTTAAGAATACTAATATGTTGCTTTTTTGTTAATGTGGATTCGCATTAACTCGTTTCCTCGCCTGTCCTCTTTTAAATAATCTCTTGAATTTGCTAATAGCAATTTGAATTTGTGTGTTTTTGTCAATTCGTGTTTTTTTAACTCGGTGATGATTATTTTTATTTAACTCAAGGGACCGTCTTGCGTATTCATAGTATTTTATCAATTTACGTTCCTCGTTATTTTATTACCTGTTTACTAAATGTTTAGTTCAGTACCTACATACACATCGGTGTTTAGTGTTTTTGGCCAACCCTAGATGTGCATCGTTATTGCCATTATTTTCATAAAGACAGAATACGGTTATTGTTTTCTAATTACGTAAAGTAATATATGATTTTAGAGTTTTACGGTCACAATATTGCAAAAAACGATATTAATCGCGGTAAGTCCCGTAATACTAATAACAGTAGGAAAAGTAATATACAATCTGAGTACACTAAACTTTTATTCAGAATATTTTTTTCTTTTTTCAAACCACCATCATCCACCAATCTAAATTTTTGAGAACTGCTTTAGTTTGCCATTAAAAAAGGTTTACTTACCTTACTTTGAGTGGAATATAATCGTTTATTGCGTGTACCTAATCGCGAGATTGGCGTCACGCCGCGGGAAGTGTTGGCTTGGTCACGGCCAAGGTCTTTGCCGGCACATTGAGCTCATCGTTACATAACCTCAATAATTTTATTCGTATTTTCTTTTTTAAGTGAACTTTTAAAATGTTCTTAGTATTATCAACTAAACAAAGTTGGTGGTTATCAGTTTGGTTGTGAGAACGTCGCCATTGACTTAGTAATTAAAAATCTTTTTTCTTTTTTAAAAGATTATACATACTTACTTCTATATTCGTCCCATAGAAATTTTATCGATATCGATCCAGCAGTTTGGGCTTTAAACCAAATTTACGAAATTTTTAAATTTTGTAAAAAATAGTTGCAGTTTTTCCTTCAGTCGACATATAACCATTGTTTCTTTGATTCTAATAACAATTCATCACATTCTGCATTACCGGCGTTATATTATAGGTAACATCATGTTACGTTTCTGCTCATCAGATGTTTTCTCTGCGTTATTTTGAAACATTAACTTTGCTTTATTCCTCTAAGCTTCAAGTCAATCTTAACTGACAGTTCTTTAACTTGTTTTTGATGATTGCAGAAAGAATACATATAAACATTATTCTACTACAAAGTTCCCGTTTGTCATTATCATTACATTATACTGCCACAAACCCAGAAGAGAACAAAACTCGACATCGGTTAGGTCACGACAACTTTTCAATTAAGATAACAAAAACTAGATAAAAACCACTTAAAACCATCCAGGGTCATGAACATTCTAATTGCTTATACCTAGCATCCCAAAGTTTCTTATTTCGTTGAAATATTTATTATCTCGGCTGGCACTCAGACTCAGCTTGGCTGTACACGTGTACACACAACTAAATGTAGTAGATGAATTGCAACAAAAGAACGAAACCCAGTTTTGGAAGCGAGGTGGCATTGTTTTCGGCAGAGTTCCGGTTGCGCATTCGCGGGCCTAGCCCGACGGCGACTCGTCCAGCCAGCATCAGTGTGATCTCGTACACAAACAAAAAACACCTGTAGCCGTCAGCAAATCGCCAAGGTCGAAGGCCCCCGTGGCGCGCTCTGCGTTCCGCTTACCCATATCTCGCGGCGAATGCACGCGGCTGACGGCTCCACCCCCGCGCCTGACTCACCGCACCACAGCTCGCGTTCTCGGGTCAAGTCTAGGACGGCCGTTTGACTTTGCTCCTGCACTGCAATGCTCTGTCTCAGTGAAAATATGGCGCCATTCGACTGACGTCATTCCAAAGTGACCCAGTCAAAGTTCTATGTTTGCTTCATATGGAAACCTTTTTCATCTTACGCAGTTTTAGTAATTTTTCAGTAAGCTTTTCAAAATTCTACGTCGAAAAATAAATACAAATCACACAGATTCAAACAATTTGTATTTTGTGGGAAGTTATTGCGTGGTGGATTATACTCGTACTTACTGGATTTATCACATATCAGATCCTAGAACTCGGTCACAAATCAGAATCACTAATATTAGTTTACTCGAAGATCGAAAATGAAAGTGTACCTATTATGTATGGGCATAGGCATACAAGGCACACACACATGCGAGTGCGAGTCTGATAAGGTGGTGCGCGCGCGTCGCTATTGTCAATGTTAATTTGTGGCTGCCGGGCGCGCGTCAAGTCAAGGTCGGTGAGGATCGATAGCAGCGCGGGGGCACCGGGATGCGGGCGGGGAGGAGGGCCTTGCAGGCTTGCACACACCACACCGCATGCACGGATGCACGCTCGAAGAAAGTGCATGAAAGTAGAAGCATTCTTTCATAATGCTGCAAACCGCTTCACGCTAGCTGCATGGCTCATACATAATTAAGAAAATAGTTGCGTCCATTATCTATTAAGACTTATCTGAATGATGACTCTTCTTTAGAAACTCACTTTCGTTTTTGTTTGTCTCAAATCTTGCGTGTCTTGTCATCTTGTATTGTCATCATTCCTTTCAGGCATTCAGTTTTCAATTTGCAATGTAATTGTTCTATACTGGTCGTAGATTTTAGGGAGCAAGGCTGAAACTTATAAAGAATCTTCATAAGATCTTGACAAACCTTTAGTATTATGGCATACAATGGTGTAAATATTTTGCCTTTGTCGTGTTTATTGCCGGTAGTAGGTACGCGTTGTCCGCTTAGTCATTGTTGGGGCGATTCCCATTGTTTACAATGTAGGTACATCGTCAATCCTAATAACATCATAATGGCTCAATCCTTTCATTCAGAACGCGTGGGTGATGGTATTTCAGCCTATAAGATTTTCGTGTGCCTTGTTTGCCGTCGTTAAGACTTTATTCATTTCAATATGCCAACACCAAATAGAAACCGCCTACATAGACTCAATCCTAGAGAAGACCCTTTTACACAAGAGGCTATCAATTTCATCGGCGGCGTTGTCAAGGATACCTAACACCTGATTGACAGCCTCGTGTAATGTAGACCCTTACAATGTGTTCATATCACTCTTCCCTACATCAAGCTTAAAAGGATACGAATATGCGCCTCAATGATTTCTTTTGAATTGGGCGTGGATAATATCTGTACACCCACGCGGTAAAATAAGATATTCTTTCACTCCATTATTATTAGCTATTCTAAGATTTTGGTTTACAAAATCTTTTGTTGTTTAATTTAATAAATGTTCGCACCTTGTTTATCTTTAGCGGAATTTGGAACTGTTGTTATGGAAACCTAATTACCTTACACCCACAGAGCGTTATTAACACAAAATTTGAGTGTTAATAAGTCTGGGGAATTACCTCTTATAAATTCTCAGAAATACATAAACAAGTAGATGTTATATATAAGAAAACTTTTCCGTTTGTACGTAGGACTTTATCGATAAGCAAGACATAATTGAGTAAATATGGTCAGGAATACGTCTATTCCCATTCTATCATGGAAATTCAATTACCTATCGCGATGCGGACGACCGGCTCGAGGCGTGCGTGTGTAATCTAATACATGAACCAGTCCTCTTAATACATTTATATCGAAAACACCGCGTCTTTATGCTCCTCATCATACTAAAACTTATTCTTTTATTGCCAACGCGTCAACCACAAAATGACACTTAACAATTGTGATATAGGTTGGTATTGGTACCTAAGTACCTTCTTTAGTTCAGATTTTGTTAGGTACATCTAAAATATCTCAGAAGTTCTAAATTTTACAATCTATTTTTTGCATGTTAAATCCATAGAATTTTACGTCATTTTAAGTAACTAAATACTTTGTTGAAGTATGTACTTATAAATAAAGACACATTGAATAGGAATTTCATTAAGTTAGAAACTTAAAATTGCAAGGTAAAAGTGAATAAAATGTCATACATATCTCTTCTTTTCTAACTCCAATGTTTCGTAATATATTCTTCTACGTAACATTATATTAAGTACATCATAATCATACATAAATTACCAATTCTAGTAAATAAAGGTAACTTCTCTGATGTTTCTACATTCTGTAAACTTACTACTTTATAATAAATAATAATTCATCTTTATAACGAAGGTTTAGAGTAGAGCACCGGATACAGTATTGTTTTTTGCGTCAAGATGTTCAGAGTTGAGACATGTGTGAGTACACGGATGCTCCAAGGCCACACATATGTCCTCGAATCGGGGCCCAATCTTGTAAACAAACTTGACCGAATTTGAAGAACACGCCAATTTTATAGAACTGTGTCTGCCAAAAATAACCAGTGACCAATTCGGTCAGCTATGAAGTACCTACGTTACTAATTATTGGCCAAATGTGTTTTTCTCAAAATAATTGTTGCTTTGTTGAACAAAGCATTGATTACATTTCCTAGACAAGATGAACGCAGTGCCAAATATAACTTAAAATATTTATGCAAATATCTATGCCTGATTTATATTCAATATCTTCTCTTGTTATCGATTGACAAGATGTTGAATACATATTCGCGTGCCAATGTAATGACGTAGGTGTAAAGATTATAGGATTTACAAATTTTACACATTCGATGTCGACTGCGAATTTATTTTCTTATACTTAATCATTTTTTACAAAAGACTATATCAGTTAATAAAATATCTACCTAATACTTATCTGGTGAATGAGACAGCGAAATTTTTATATGGTATAGGTGGTATAGGGGCTAGCGCGAGGAGTTCTGTCCATGAGTGACGTAAAACTTAATTACAGAAACGCGGCGCAACCACGATCACGAAGGCCAACTGCTAACAACTCCAATTATTTAGATGATTCCATCCAATGTATAGAAATATTTCATTTGAAATGTTCTACTTCACTTTTAAGCATGGTTTACGGATAAATGGCAAAAAAATGATTACTTATAGAGACTCGTTTTCGACATAAAATCAAATTTATACACGTATGACTGTATGCAGACCTTGAGCGCTCCAGGTGAGACCTTCACGCCGGTAACCGCGCGGAAGTCGGCGGGTACCTACGGTTTTTTGTCAAATTTGAGCTCGTTGAATTGCGCATTAGTCACTAGTTTAGCATCAGAGTCGAAACTTGTTGCGCATTGTTGACGCACTGCACTGCGATATCGCGTATCGGGTGCAATAACTATCGCTATCACAATGTCACAACGATGTCTACATTGTCCCCGGCGCGGACGCTTGTGACGCTTTTGTGCGCCGTATCTGCATTCATTTGCCCGCTTCCAGCCACTCTGTTTGGAACCTTAATAGTCACAATCGAGTGTGATCTTTAGAAGCGTAAATTGATCGTGACAAGACCATCAGAGTAGCGTGGGGCCGTCTGATTGACGTGTAGATTTGTGCAGTGTTATCGCGACGATCGGCGAAGTGCATCGGGTTGATAGTGATGTGAGGATGTTAGTGAACGGTCATGTCGGTGGCGAAGAAAGATAAGCCGACGATGTCGGTGACAGCGCTGATGAACTGGGCGCGGCCGCCGCCACCGAGTCCGCAGCAGCCGTCTCCGGCGACCCCTGCGCCGGTGGCAGGCTTCCTACAGCCGCTACCGACGCAATCCAGCCTGATGCCCAACGACTGTTCTATCGACATGCAATGTAAATATATCACCTTGTTTCTTTTAGATGTGATGTAATGAACATAGGTACCTACGTAGTGAATACTCTGCCGAACTTAATTATGTAAGTAATTTCTAATTAAACCCCGGTTTCACATGTATGTGAGTAAAGGTTTTATATGGCTGTTTGACTTTCTAAAAGATTGATGTAGATGCAAATATAAACAATATTTTGTGGTTAGCAGTATAGACAATAAATTTCGTAGGAGAAACTTTGAGCTTGGTCACAAAAGCGACAAGGTAATAAAGCAAACTAGAAAATAAATAAAACTAGTGGCTCTGTGAGAGATGTAGACCTCGCGAGTCACCCCCGACCCATAGAACTTTATCGGATACTAGCGGACCGTCCCGGCTTCTCACGGGTGTTCAAGTGGGGAAGCACCTAAATTTTTCGGGGTCCAGTAGTGCCCCATTTTAAGTGTGAACGAGAAGCTCTTAAAGCACATTTGAGAAAAACGGCCACTTTTGACTAATGTGCGGAGAAAAGCTTCATGTTCTTCAGGATCATTAAAATCAGCATTTGATGTAATATTACCAAAACAACGATCTAGCCAGCTTTGGCAAGTGAAAAAAGGAAAGGCAGGAAGGGTTTAAATTATATGCTTCTGAAAAAAATAATTGCCTTTCTTTTTAGGGTTCCGTAGCCAAATGGCAAAAACGGGACCCTTATAGATTCGTCATGTCTGTCTGTCTGTCCGTCCGTATGTCACAGCCATTTTTTTCCGAAACTATAAGACCTATACTGTTGGAACTTGGTAAGAAGATGTATAATGTGAACCGCATTAAGGTTTTGACACAAAAATAAAAGAAAAACAAAAAATTTTGGGGGTTTCCCATACTTAGAACTGAAACTCAAAAATTTATTTTTCATCAAACCCATACTTGTGGGGTATCTATGGATAGGTCTTCAAAAATGATATTCAGGTTTCTAATATCATTTTTTTCTAAACCGAATACTTCGCGAGAGACACTTCCAAAGTGGAAAAAAGTGTGTCCCCCCTCCCGTAACTTCTAAAATAAGGGAATTATAAAACTAAAAAAAATATATGATGTTCATTACCATAAAAACTACCAGCGAAAATTGGTTTGAACGATATCTAGTAAGTGTTTTTTTTTTAATACGTCATAAATCATAAACGGTAATTTACCTTTCATTCAATCAACTCAAATATAAAAATAAAAAAAAAAACATACTGCAAGACTTTTATATTATGTTATTTGCTACTACGGAACCCTTCATGGGCAATTCCGACTCGCACTTGGCCGCTTATTTTAGGTTTAATATCCCATCAGAACGAAGGGAAAGGCTTTCGTTGCCTAAGGCTGAGATCAGTGGCACATTATTTTTCCCCCCAGAAGACAAACTCTGCTATAAACATGAAACTGGAACAGGATTTTGTACGAATTATTATTTATTACACGTTATAAAAACGTAAATACTTGTGTAGCATATGATAGTATAATGTGGTCAGCAATTCAGCATTGATCTCATCGCTCATTTTCTTCGCCGCCCGGCATCCTTCGCTGCGCAGGCGCCCCTCTTACCCCGTATGTCCACAGTGATTACTCATCAAGTAATCACATATTCCCGTCAACTTTGTTAATTATATGGAACTCCAAACAGCACGTTGTAATGCCGTCTCGCCACAGTGAAAACTGTGATTACTTCTGTATGATGAAACGTTGTCTTTTGATATCGTGAGTACAACCGCCTAGTTCATATAAAATTTCCAGAATTGCACACTCAATTTACTCTTAATTAGAAATTTGAACAACAAGTAATTAGCATGGGTCTTTAATTATTTATTAACGAATGTTCTGTTTATTTTAACTCTGTATCTATGCTATCCTATAGCTTCCTATGAAATGTATTTGTTCAATTGTAAAACTTATTTTTATTAACATTAATACATGTTCGGGTAGGAAAAGGCACCTAGGAGTATCTAGTCGTTTTAGTTTTTCTTGTTTCTTCAGTGCTATTCCAGTCATTATTTACATTATCATACGTAGGTAATAAGAATAACATGCAGGTAAGTACTAGAGGTAGATTTACACTTTTGTTTGAAAACTACTGACCCAGTAAAGGTTCCATAAAAGGATCAAATAAGGTGTTTTAAGGTGAGATAGGGAAATTCGTTTAAATTAAAGTCAGTTAACAACAATTTTTATTCCAAATGATGTATTTTTATTTAGTTTGTTTCTATGGTCCATAAAGCATGGACAAACCTAAATGTGCTAAAATCTTTAGAAGATTTTATTTAAGACGCGTAGCGATAACATATTGGGAATAATTTCATTTTCAATTATTTATTATGTACCACTTTTATTTGAAAGTCGAGTCACGGACAAATTTCATCAAATTTCGGGGTGCCATCTTGGAAGCGAATAAAATTATTAAGGTATATATCTACGTACATATACTTATACAGTCTATGAATCTGTGTAAAGTTAAATGAAACATAATCTAACTTTTGAAATTAGATTTAAGATCAGCTTAAGAATATCAAGCGTTTTTGATGAGACACTTATGCAAATAATTTGTTTAGTACATGACATGACATGATATAAGCTTGTAGTGATAAACTTCCAAACCGTTTAGATGTATTATAATATATATTTATAATTATATCGCTATTTTAAAATACACAGTTGATTTCTATTTCGACCTTCTCTTGTGGATTAAGTTTAAGATAAACGAGTAGTTTCCATAACCAGTTGACTATGACATGAATTTGTATAGTTACAGTCAATGAATTGTAAAATTGATTATTCACAAACGAATTAATAGTATACTTACATAATTGAATTATTTTAAATTTATATGTGCGTGAATTCTCTATAACTTCATTTTGTCAGGTGTGGGGGGTAATAATAAAGAGAGCGGTAAACTGATCAATACATACTTGTATGTATGCAACATACTTTATATTTCGTTTCGATATTAGCGTAAATGCCCGCTTTGATTACACAAATACACAGTACACTACATACACACTCCCGAAAAAACAAAATTCAACCAAATCGTTGAATTATACATGCAATAGGAGTAGAAGTAGCAAGCCAAGCCTCCCTCCGCCCCCGTCAGCGGTTTGTCCTGTTACCTGTTGTCCACTTACGGAAGCTGATCAAATATGTATTTTATTCGGGAAAAACTGTATGCTTTATTCCCACCTTGAACCTTATTTTACTTAACTTTGTAATTTCGATTTGGAATTCGCCAGAATCGCCGGTTGCCTTAAAATTCCCGTCTCTAGTTACAAGTTTGTTACTCGTTACGAAGCAGCTGATAATATTGAAGATATCGACTGACTACATCAATAAAATATTTTGATATCGAGTTCTCTGCGTATGTATCTTGATTACATACTTGTGTTAGTGTGCCGCTTGAATGTATCAAAGCCATGTTACGAGTATTATCTTTTGCAGATTAGTTTTTTTGCTTTTCCTGTATAATGCAGCTCCCGTCCCAAGAATTTATTGCTACGAATAGCTATGCATATTTATGAGGACCTGTATGGCTCGCCTGTTATCATTGAAAAAAGGTTTTACCTAAATCTGCGAGTTTATATACTTATTCTTGGTACTGTTCTGTGCAGACTGAATTTACAGACGGCAGACGCTTCACTTACACTTACTAATATACTCTTTCTCATCTCTTACATTATTTCTAAGCTTTTTCTCGGTCATTTGTAAAATAATTCTACAGATATCAAAATCTTTAACACAATTTGTAACGTTCTAGTCCCAAACCTTGTATCTTATTACATCTCTCTACTGCGTTGAGTATTTTTTACGCGATCATTTTAATTTCCAATCTAAGTCAGAATTATCATAAATGGGTTTGCTCCTGATTTAGTTTAGACTTATTATAATATTACAACGATTTGCGTGTGCTTGCCTGACAATCGTAAAGTATCCTCGTCTACCGGCCTCTACACTTTTTTTGCTAGATTTATTTCATTTATGCAGGGGGAGTTTTTCTTTCGTATATTATTCTTAGGTATTACAATACAATACAATACAAATTAACTTTATTGCACCATGATAAACATAAAAAATTACAACTATTATAATTTTTATGTCTACTTTTCAAGCAAGTATGCACCCGACTCCATTTTATGTTACTTGAATAAGCACAAGAGTATGCTCAATTGTGTGACAGTAAGGTTGTGCATAAGATATTCAAGTTTTTCCGACGCGGCGGTATGATCAACAATCTTGAGATTCCATTAGCGTCGCTTTGGGAGAATTGTGCTAGTAAACAAAACTAATATTGTAGTTTGTCTATCCATACGGCGAAAGGGCGGGAGCACACATCTGTCTGTCTGTAAACAGTAAAACTAAAGTTTTCTAACGTCTGAGAGGGTGGCTGCTCATGTTTATTTGCTTTTTATCTGCGGCGGTCCCCCTCTAATGGACCAGTCTGCCGGCTTTTCTGAACATTCAAACTTTTTTCACTTTCCGGTGCATTTGATGTCATGTCTTTATGGTTTTGAAATCCAATTCCTTGCAAGCTTAATTTTTAGATTTAAATTTTTATCGTATTTTCGAAGCTGCTTGAATCAGATCTTTCTCTTTTGTAGATTTTAGGTGTAATAGTGACTACAAATGACAGTCGTTCTCTGCCAAATTGAAAATTTACATCTGTCGCGCTTTGTTTTAATTTTGGCTCGTTTATTAACATTTTTGTGAGGCTGCGTCTGGGTATCAGCAAAAGAAGTAATAGCAGTATATTTTTCATAAAACTCCCTTAATAAAGTTTCTAAAACATTTATTTTAAGAATATTTCTCATTTTTTGTCTGGATTAGTCTGGATCTCACTGGCATTTCTAATATTGAAATCTTATTTTTCATTTATTTTATTCCAGGGAACGTGCATCTTGCTTTATTTTTCCATTTTAAAATATGCGAAATAAGAAAGCAAAAAATATTGTACAGTGTTTTTGTCCTCAGGGCTGAATTTGGAAAACACTTCGTTCATGTCGCCGATGTCCCCGCCTGAGATGAAACCAGACACGGCGATGCTGGACGGCCTTCGAGACGACGCCACGTCTCCACCTTCATTCAAGAATTACCCCCCGAACCACCCGCTAAGTGGCTCCAAGCACCTGTGTTCGATATGCGGCGATAGGGCGTCGGGGAAGCATTATGGAGTATACAGGTAACTTAAAATTTTGCTGGACTGGGTAAGAAATACCCCAACAAAAACATAAATGTGAAAATGGGAGCCCAGTTCAAAATCCAACAAAAGCATGTTGAGCATATAATTATTATGAAGTTATTATGAATTATTATTATTATGATATTGCCATATTGCTAGGAGAAGACAGACCATATGGGTTGACTTTTATCTACACTTAAATCCAATGATAACATTGACGCGAGCGATGGGATGCCTTTTAAAATTAATGTGTTTAATTACCAACAAGTGGGCCTTAAAATGAACATGGACAAAACGAAAGTAATGTCGAATGTCCATGTTGCGCCCCTACCTGTTTGTGTTGAGAGCTCCACCCTCGAAGTTGTAGACCAGTATATCTACCTGGGTCAATTGATCCAGGCAGGAAGTTCCAGCTTCGAGGAAGAGGTCTTTCGACGAATCCGACTCGGCTGGGCAGCGTTCGGGAAGCTACGCAGTGTCTTCTCGTCAAATATACCTCAGTGTCTTAAGACTAAAGTTTACAACCAATGTGTGTTACCAGTGATGACTTATGGCTCTGAAACATGGTCCCTTACTATGGGTCTCATAAGAAGGCTCAAGGTCGTGCAACGCGCTATGGAAAGGGCTATGCTCGGTGTTTCTCTACGTGATCGAATCAGAAATGAGGAAATTCGTAGGAGAACTAAAGTCACTGACATAGCCCAGCGGATTAGCTCGTTGAAATGGCAGTGGGCGGGACACATAGCGCGACGAACCGATGGCCGATGGGGCAAAAAGGTTCTCGAATGGCGACCACGTACTGGCAAGCGAAGCGTAGGACACCCACCCACAAGGTGGTCTGACGACCTAACCAAGGTCGCTGGAAGGCGCTGGATGCAAGCCGCTCTAGATAGGTCATTTTGGAAATCTTTGGGGGAGGCCTATGTCCAGCAGTGGACGCTGTGCGGCTGAAATGATGAATAACCACACGTTGTAATTGTAATTATGTAGAAAGGTAAATTATTCTCACTCATTAACGGAAATCCAAGTAGTTAAATATAGCAGCTTGGCGACAGATCTCCACTGAAACGTAATTCGGTAAAAGTAATAAATAAAATACGCAAATCGATCATACTGATCCCACCACTATAAAACGGTAATGAACGACCTTCTGGTTAGCCTCTTTTAGACCTAACTAATCAACGGCGATCGATATTCAGCCACCAGGTGCCATTTTCCACATTGCTGACCAGCGACCACTAATATTCTAGATATTTTCACTAAATTCTCGGAATATATTAGCCCCTTGTTAAACATCGCTATTTATAATACCACTTAGCCTGGCGTGACTTAGTTTATGTACTTTTATGTTTGGCGAACATTTTGATACTAAAATAATGTTATGTGAAGGACGTATGGCTATCAGAGTTTATAGATTACGTTGAACTTTCTACAGATAATAAGAAATTTTTGCGTTCGTTTCATAAATATAAAATCTGGATTACGACATTACTATTTAATTTAAAAATAACACGACTTATTTACCTTTTTAATAACTAGGTATAATTTCTACCATTCGTTGTAATTTTAATAAGTTCTACATTATAACTATGAAGTAATACGATCGAATGTCTTTTATATTATAATAGTACCTGGGTGACCGAGCTTCGCTTGGTCGGTTACATCTCAAACATTAACTACATTTTTTTAAACTTGTCTAAAAACAGTACAAAATAAAAAATGATATATAAACTTGAACATTAAAAAAATAAAAAATAAGTCACCGAGTGGGATTCGAACCCGTAACACTCTTTCTAGCGGTCAGCATCCTTAACCACTATGCTAAGCGGATGGCGGCCGGCGCGAGGAAATTAGCGACCATATTCTGCGTGGAAAGAAAAACGAATGAAAACTCGAAAACACGCGTTTTCCCAAACATAAGACTAATCTAGATCGATTGTTTACCCCCAAAAACCCCCAAATACCAATTTTCAGCAAAATCGTTAGAGCCGTTTTCGAGATCACAGAAATTTATAAATAAAAATATATATAAATAAATATACAAGAATTGCTCGTTTAAAGGTATAAGATTTTCGTACACGCCTATTTGACCGAAATTTTAAGGATAATAACAGGCCATGTGCGTGTCGGGCCACCGGCCACGCGGAATGTTAAGGTTCCGTAGTTACGAATGCCGACTAGGTATATGCTGAGTTTGCGCATCTAAAGAAACTAATTTGCACTATAAAACTAAATATTTTGGAAACGGGTACCTAAATCGATAAACGGTGACTACAAGCTTACAATATTTTTAAAAGGCCTATTCAATGGTACCTCACACAATGGGTCACAATCAAAGAAAAAAACATACTCCCACTATAGGTGTATGGGAACTAAGCTAAAAACATTTTTATATAATATGCATCCCATGCCAAATTACAGCTTTCTAGTACTTATAGTCTCTGAGTAGAACCGCGGACAGACAGATGAGACAGGCATGGTGAACCTATATGGGTTTCTTATTTACTACGGAACCCTAAAAATGTTTATTGGCATTTGAAATTGCAAATGTGTCCCCAGCGGATGATCATTGCTAATGCGCCCCTATTCAAATCTTATCCACCTTCTTTTTTATAAAACTGGTGTTTTTCTAAACGTTTGTATCAATTTTCTTGCGCACCTTTTAAATAATTCAAACGACTTGATACTCGTACCTATATCGACCGCTAAGGTCAGTAAAAGAGGCGCTTTTATTAGGGTTCCTTAGTAAACAAGGAACAGGAACCCTTATATTTGCGCCATATCTGTCTATCCGCGGTTTTACTCAGAGACAATTAGTACTACCTAATAATGGCAAGGGTATGTATATGAATCATGCCGACAAAGCGATAAAATAAAATTGAGAAAGCTCCCATACATATAAATTAGGAATCAAATATTTTTTTTAAAATGGTGTGGAGTGTCGTGGAATAGGTCTTTTAAAAATATTGTGAGTTTGTGAAAATCATTTTTTAATTTAGGGATGCGTTATAAAAAGTACTCGATAATTAAAATTTTATAGTACAAATTCAATATGATTCGTTTTTAGCCGTTAAATCGTACGGAGTGAAGTCAAAGTCTAAATTCGCAACTACGAAACTTTACACTGCGCACTGCCCGACACGCACTTGGCCGGTTATATAAGTAGATTTCATTCCCCTTTCCAGCACGCCCACCATCAAGTAAAACGTGGTTCTTGTGGCCCAAACGTTGTTTATGATTAATATTTATTCAGTTATTTCGAGTACGTGTTATCAAAGTCGATTATATGCGAATACATTTTCTCTGCTTCCTTAAAACAGTCATGCCCCAGCTCTTTATGTTGATGTCTTAAGATGTTTGTCTTCGTTTGCCTCGTGTATTGCTTAAAAATAATTCATATGTTTTGAATAAATAAAAATGTGTTTTTTTTTTTCACAATTTTACCATTAAGCTTTGAATAACAAATTTTCTTAAAAAATATTGACTTGCCGCGTCTATCTTAACAGAAGTATCAAAAGTAGCCAAAGTAATTTCTTAGTTTGTCCTTTTTGCCTGCAGTATATTGACATGTGGTATTATAGAAAAGACACGTAAATATGCACCTCAGTATGGGAAATGGGATATAATAATTTTAAAGTAAGTATAGAACTTTATGTATACGATTTTAGAGTTTCGCCGCCACAATAATAATTAATCGCGGTAAGTCCCGTTATACTATTAACAAAGTATAGAACTTTTCTCCAAGTTGTTTGCATAATGTATAGCATGGCACCGGCGACAGCATTTATCGAACGCTATCATCTATCTATACTGACAGATAATAAGCAATCACTATTTATTTTGGTTTCTTTTTAGGTTTCCGTACCCAAAGGGTAAAAAAAAATCCGCTTTCCGTCTGTATGCCTGCCTGTCTGTCACTAGACTGTATTTCATGAACCGTGATAGAATAAAATTTAAAAATAAAATTTAGGATTGAAATTTGAAAATGAAATTATAGAAAGGCGGTGGGCAGAACATGAAGGATGGTGCTTATTGCAACATCGTTACACGCCTATAACTCTTTTATTTGTAAACTAAAAAATTTCCTTTAAACTTGGTTATACATACTAAACTTTATTTTTCTACTTTGTCGGCATGATTAATATACGTAACCATGCCAAATTACAGCTTTCTAGAACTTATAGTCTCTGAGTAGGATCGCGGACAGACAGACAGATATGGCGAAACTATAAGGGTTATTTGTATACGGAACCTTAAAAACAGAATAAAATAAAAAATTGTGTGGGGGTGTACACAACAAACATGATTTTTGTAGATAACGGTACGGAACCCTTAGGGGCAGTTCAGACAGAGACGTGACGCGACGCGACGTGGTGGGCACTTTGAAGAAAAATGTGAACTGACCCTTAGTACGCGAGTCTTATCTTAACGCCCACCATCATGCTAAGCGTGGCCTTTGGGTGTTACGGTTCTGGACTCTGTCTACCCCTTCAGGGATAAAGACAAGATAATGTATCTGATAATGAGCGCGAAGGCACTAGTTCCTCGTATACGATATAAACTTTATCTGTGTTTATCAACGGTACATGCTACAAGGGCTGGTTGGTGGTTGGGACTTGGGACCCTCATCATTTATAAAAATTGTTTGATAAAAAAAAAAAAAAATACTTTAATCAAAAAAAAAAACCTATTGTGATTGTTTAAAAATATCCAACAAACAGAAGTCTTACTGGTCAGCGTATGAATAGGAAAACGTTTTTTGTTCGAAAATTCTATACTTGTCGCGGATTCTGTATTGAATCAAAGGGAAACAGGGTATTTTTATTGAGTCAACACCCGGACCCGAGAGGCAATTTTTCCTTGTATTCAACACGAGATTGCAAACAAAAACATAAAAAATATGTTTTCCTCATGCGACTCAAGCTTAGGGTGAAAGTAACACAGGCACAAAAACCACTTTGCCGTGGAGTATTGGTTAGGTTCGTTAGGTTTCCTGTGACCAAGCAAGACACGAGCGAGCAAGCGAAGCGAGCGAGCGACTCAAGCTTAGGGCGAGAGTTACACAGACACAAAATAATTTATATAATATTTAGGTGTAATTGATTTAACGTAATGTTAACGCTTATTCAGCTGAAATAACATTTTTAAATCTAGTCCACTTTGGACAGATTTAAATTACTGCCCAACATTTTGATTTCAGATAGCCTAGTTATATGTTAAAATTATTAAAGATTAGCAATTAATAAATATACCTAGTGTAATAAATAAATTATGTAAACTATTTAATTAGGCTTTATGATTTTGCAATGAAATTTCAGAATTCGTGAAAACTCTACTTCCATTAATACCTACTCATATACACTGAATGTTATTTAATTTACCTTATGAAGAAACCTTTAGCTCATATAATATGAAGTTAACTTTTAAAATTATTTTTTAAACAATCGTATCTAATTGATTTTCATTTCTTCGACTATCGATTGCATCTCGATGTCTGCATTGCATACTTTTACGTGTCTTTTCTATAGTACCACCTGTCAACATGCTGCAGACAATTTCCACTTTTATACACATGCGATACCAGCTATAATAGCGTATACCAGACGTTACGATCGCACACATAAGAATAGATATTGTCTAGTCTAGACACTAGACAGTCAAGTGTTTAACATATAAAAAATAAATAAAGGTTCTATTAATGATTTTGCAGTTGCGTGTAAAAATGTTATGGCATGCGCAAAATTAAAGATTTTACACCTTTTCTTGTACATGATTTGATTGGAAGTGGCTGGGTTACGTGGCGCGTGGGTGGCACGAGGTAGTATTGAAACTATTCTATATTAATAAATAACAAAGTTGCCCACCTCTGTCTGTCACACTGTATGTATGTATGTAAGGTTAGATCTTTTAAACTAGGTATTCAATGTTTTTTTAAATGTGGTTTCCATATAATGTATATCCGTGCATAACCGGGATCGCTAATAATAAAATGAATCGTAGTTGTTTTAAAGTATTTAAAGTGTAATTAATTTCGAGGATTTTAGGAGTTCAGTCCTAAAATAAAAAAAATATTTGCTGGTCCCGGCCTCCCGGCTATAGAGTCTGTATTATGCGCTACTAGGATAAATTTACTAGTACTTATTCTCTTTTTTAGCGAGTCGGAATAGCGTTTTTATATGATTGTGTGATCCAGTGTGTGGCCACACTTACTTATCTGTCATTAGTAAAGTTAAAGTCTATGATTTTAGAGTTTCACGGTCACAATTACTGTTATTAGTATTACGGGACTTACCGCGATTAATATCGTTTTTTGCCAGATATTTCGACGGCCCTTCTGCCATCATGGTCGCTGGCCGACTGAGGAACTGCGATGGATGTCCGGCTGTCAAGGGTAACCATATCGGTCTACCCTCTTTCTTCGTCGTTTGTTGCATAAGTCCTTACACACAACACTGACGGTGTCCGTTCGGGAATTGTTTTTAGTTATTCGCACACTCTTTTTACAAAGCTCAATCACTGGATTCCACGTGCCCGACAAAAGGGCCGTCGAAATATCTGGCAAAAAACGATATTAATCGCGGTAAGTCCCGTAATACTAATAACAGTAAAGTAAAAGTCGTCTATTGTATAAGGTGTTGGCAGTTGGGACATGGGATGATCCATGATTTAAACAGCTCCACATTTACAACTTCCATGCTGGTCTGGGAGAAAAGAAAAATCGTAGAATGTACCAGCTGCTTCTCTTCCCAGGCAGATCGTATAAGCCGATCGAGGGAATGGGCGAGATTTGAATCATGATAATAGGCGATGCGGCTAGCAACCCATCACTATTTTGATTCCTTTTCCATCTTAACGCCCACTTACGGCCCCGGGCTCTGTCTGCCCCGTCAGGGATATAGACGTGAAATGTATCTGTACATTTACAACGGTCCTACTAGTACCTAGTTTATTACATGGTACCATTTTGATTTAAAATTGTATCGATCGCGGTTTGCTAATACCATGTAAAAGACATTGTATTCTCACCTTGAGAATACTTATACTGAAGCGACGACATCAACAGCTACTTGAAAATCATACAATAAATTATACTAATTCAGTGTATAGTCATGGCGCCTGGATAAGATATATAAATATGGCCAATTCACTGAATGAAAGCCACCAAGGCAAACCCTACTACCTACCCACCTAATTGTGTTATGTTTTACATGTATACACATACTAGATGTTCATATATAAGTATTAATTTAACGTTTAAAAAAATATTGAAGTAGAATTTTTTTTATAATTTTAATTATATTATAAAAAGTAAGTAGCAATGGTATATTCTAAGCAAATTTTAGTTTTTTGCATTTGAATTATCGGAAAAGTTAAAAGTTTCAGCTATGTAGGTTTCATTAAATTTGTGAGTATTGTCATTTCGTGTTCTCTCCAACATATTTCCTTTAATTGCGCCAGCTTAGTTCTCATTATAAGGTACTGTAATTTTAATATCTTTAGCATCAAAAGGTAATTAATACATTTAATTAGATTTGTCTTGAGACATGACTCTGAAGACTTTAATCAAGAGAACAACAACAACGCTGTTGTCCAACGAAATATAATCCTGTAAATTTGTTACTTGGGGGAATGGAAAATATATCTTTAAACATTTATTTTGTTTTAAAAGATTATATCTCTGCGGTGGTGTTTGCGATTAAATATAGAAACAATAGAACTGCTCTTTTGTTTGATCAGCCTTATTTTTCAATTGTCAAACGTTACTAAGTATAAGATTCTTAGCTAAATTTAATGTTTTTTTTAAAAATTAAAACAAGACTATTTTAGTTTAAACAATGCATGTGTTATATACTTATATTATTCTAGCTGTTTGGCCTTAAGCCCAAAAAACGAAAAGTAGTATGAAAACATTTTCATTGAAGATTTCCACGCCTTCTTCAATACAAACATCTTGACTTATAGCCAAGTGGAACACCCACAGCGTTTCGTATTGTTTTAAAAACTGTCTGCAAATATCCATATTATAATGTAAATGTTCATTCCGAGGATTCGCGCTTCCATTCTGCGTCTGCGATCTCACAGTAAATTCAATTAATGCTCACTGGCTATATGAATACTATATTTTATGTAGTCTGAGTAAATAATGCCAGTCCTGTGAGGTGTAAACTTGTTCACGTGCGCTTGTGTGGGTGCACGCACACGTACACACAGCAGCTCTATTTATACCCGAAAGCTTTTTTGTAAATGACGTTACACAATCTAATGACCTAATCACCCATTTGTGACCATTTGTGATGCTACATATTGAAAGTACATGACTTGTGTACAATTGTTATTAGCACACGTAATTCAATCAATTTTAAAGAGAAAATTTAAAGGATTTAGTTAATTTTGGTTTCGAAATATTTGTAGAAGTCCAGGGAAGGGTTAATACGGTGAGAAAAATAATAAAAAATATACATCAAAAAAATAAATACGAGACGCGAAGACGCGAACGGAATTCCAGGGAAGGTTTATGTTGAAATTTAAATAGTTTTATAAAGTTTTATTTCTACAAACTTATTTGCCTGAGTTTATATTACGATTTACTTTTTTACTTCTACAATAGCAATGCTACTTGTTTACAATAACAATGCTATATAACATAAAAAGCACGAAAACGGCACAAACAACGCGTTCATAAAATTGTAACATAAAAACTTGAAAAAACCCGTTTCTAAGTGCCTACGTGTAGGTATTCCTCGTTTAAGCAACTTGTGATAAGATTGGCCTCGCATATCACCATTTAGGGCGCATAAATGTCTTCAATACGTTTTAGCTTTAGCACATCTCTTTCTTAGTTCCAAGGTCGCTTTATCACCAGATATGCAAAATCGAAGTTGATAAATACGAAAGTGTTATATGGACGTTCTCATACATATTTTCTAGGTTTAGCACTTTTTAATATAATATAGTTATATTAAAGTTTTGTAACAACTGAATTTGTTGATTGTTCCCATGTCAAGAGATTATTCTCCCAAGACTACTTGATAATTTTACTGCAACAAAGCAGTCCCCGGCGGCCGTCGAAATGACACACCTCGCCTCAATCGAATCTGTTTTTGCGTTATTAACGATCGCTTGCTTAAGTGAAATTGTGATTCGGTTACAATGATAGCAACCAAAGTAATATAATTAATTCTTATGCGTATATTTTATAGTAGTCTATCGACATTAATGGTTCGAGTGAATATACCTTACTTACGGACTTTGCGTACTTAACTATTTTCATTTGAACCTTTTTTCTGGTTGTCAGCAATGTTTTTACTATTATTATTCATCACAATTAATAAAACATTATTAAAGTTAAAATTATACCTTTCTTATTTAAAAGGAAAACTGCATTCACTATAATGTATACTTACTCAATTAGACGTCGCGAAATCGAGCCATGCTGAAGATTTAAAGCATTATCAATGTCATTAGTTAACGGTGTCACGAGAGTAAATTATGAACATTCGAGAGCTTGCCAGCTGTCGATTATGTAGGGAACAGACACCACGCAGACTCAAATTATCTTTTTGTAACAAAGTTGAGTAAATACCTACCCGAGTAAGTACTGTTTCAGATCGAATGATACTTGCAAAAGCAATTGTGAAACGCTGAACTTTTAAGTATAACTAACCTTTGCCTTGTTACTCAATTAAAATTAATGCGATCAATCTCCTGCCTGAACTCAGGCTTGCAATACTTATGAAATGCTGATCACTTTAATAGATATTATTATAGAACATGTGAATTTAAGTAGCATTTAATTCAAGAAGATATATATGCCGTGTGGTCGGCTGAGTTTTACATTCTAATTAACATCAGGTCTTATTAAGAATCTACTGTAGGTACTTAATAAAATATACAGCGAAACATTTAACACTATGTTTCATTTAATGTTACATTTCGATGAATGTAATGAAATAATTGTAGCTATTAATATAAGTAAGTTTAATGATTTATGTAAGTATCTGACATTTAAAACCGCAAATACGAAACAAGTTATACAAGAATATGAGATGCTGCTGGTTTCAAAAATGCATGACTTTATTATTTTGTATTCAAATAAAGTCATACTTTATAAGATGCACCTAATTTTTAACCATCCCATGTGTATAAATACATAAGATTATGTACGAGTACGTACCTATGTGATAGTGTGACGTAAGCTGCTGTTTCCCTCTATGATATGAACATAAATTAATATTATGAGTGAAATACACATAGACTTGGGATTCAATCAGTTGTTTGATGATTTATGATGGCGAATTGAAACTTTTTTATCGAGTCATCATTTTATGATATAACAATATTTATTTTATAGGTCTTACAAAAAATTAACATAATTTCTTTTGGACTGAAAAAAAATATTTCTTTGTAGATGGTGCTCTGTGGCTTGGGTTTCCCTATTTAAAATCCAGCAGCAGTCTGCCAGCATCGCAGGGTTTCGTTTTCCTTGATGTCGTTTTTAAATAACTGCTATATCTGGGTAGATTCGCTCACTGTGTCTCACTTACACTTACAGCACACTGATATATTCATCAGAAAAATCTAAGTTGGAATACAGAAAATGTATTTTTAAAGACATGTTGCATTTAATTTTATCTATACACACATATTTTATGATAAGCTTGTACCCTTTTTCTACAATGTCAACAACTTGCAGGAATTTATGAATACCTAAAAAAATTCTAAAGTCGATTTGAAAAGTTATACAACAAAATCAATATTTTTAGGGTGATTGGGGTGTGGGTGTACCTGTGAAATGTACTAAGTCCATAGTTTTTGCGATATTTTTTTAGTGTTGACTATTGGTATTCAAGTAAATTAACACTCAAAATTAAAAGGCAATAAATTAAAAACAACAAACAACAAAGAGATTCCACTATGGGATAAGTCCGCCGTTGTCAATTTATTCTATTGTTTTTGTATGTAATTGTGTTTTTTCATATTACAATAAAGTTATTACAAACAAACAAACAACTATACTCCTCCATCTCTAAAACTATACTATTTACCAAATAAAACAGTCTTTATGTGTTGTTTTTCGCCGGAAATTCATTTATATTTTAAGTAAAGTTTATGCGGTGTGAAGACGTACGTAAATTGTACTACATTGCGTTATTTACAAGTTTTAGTGAAAGCACAGAGATTATACACAAGCGTAAAGCTAACAAGTATAGTCCGTCCAAAGCCCTGCTCATGCGAATTAAATTTGCACTTGACCATACATACATAATATCACGGGTAGACAGAGACTATAGACTATACATAAAGCCAATATATGTATTGTATTTCTAAACCCGTTCCTACATAGATAGGTACCTAACCTATGTAGTTGCGTATGTCTCTCTCTCACGTAGATATATATCTTAGAGGGACCCGTGACGTGTTGCTTCGAAGCCCGGGATCCATGAGGATGTGATATGCCCTTTACAATAGAATTTAACGTAATAAGTTTTTTGAAAAAAATAATTTTTTTCTACAAGCTTTTATTGTAAGGCCAAAGTACTTAATAAGACAAATGAAATAAGCCCAAATTCGATAGAGTTGCGTCGTTTTACTGAGTGAGTTCCATCGAACCTTCCGTCTCATCGTCTACCATAAAGTGCTCGTCAAGAAAAATTAAACGAGTCCTACTCAATGAGGTTATATTGTTTTTCAACACATTAGATCGGAAAGTGCTAGTTACCACACTGATTTTACAAATGTAATGTCATTCATTACGCACGGATGGTCGATTGATTTCTGAAACAAAAAAAGAGCATTTCCGTACAAAAAAATTGAATGGCATTCAAAAATAAAAAAATAAAGAGTCTAAATTTTTTGTCTTAATGACCATAAATTTTAAATGTGAACCAGTATCTGCTTTAAAAAAAATATATATATATATAAATAGCGGGGTGTTACCCGCTGCCTCCCGGGCGTTCCACACCAGTCTACCTAAAGAACAAGTGTGCCAAAGCTCACTCTTTAATCCGAAAAATATTGGTTCCCATACATTTAATGCACATACTGACTCCACTTACCACACTTGTATCATAAACTACTATTATAAGTTATAACTGAGTTTATAACAGAACAGCTTATTGACTTCATAATATTGTATTGTCATCCAACTTATATATATATATATATATATATAGAAAATATAAATATATATATAGGGACAAATTACACTGATTGAGTTAGCCCCAAAGTAAGTTCGAAACTTGTGTTATGGTATACTAATTCAACGATACCATATTTTATAACAAATACATACAAAGATAAACATCCAAGACCCAGGACAATTTGAAAAAGGCCATTTTCCAACTTGCCCTGACCGGGAATCGAATCCGGGACCTCTGGGTGGCGGACTAGCATGGTGACCACTACGCCACGGAGGTCGTCATCACAACTTACACAAGTATACAAAAATTCTGCTAAATCGGTTGAGGAGAACTAGTTGATTGAGTTGCAAGATTCGACCTAAACAAACATTCATACTTACAAAATACATAACAAGTTAAATAAAAAAAAACTGTTTACATGTGCAATGTACACTAGTATATATATGCAAATAAGTAAGAATATTTGTTCAAGTAGACTTTAGAACTATGCATTGTTCAAACTTGATAAAAAACATAATTATTAAAGTCATTAAAGTTATTAAAAATAAAACTATAGCGCAATAAAAAGATTTGCTTGGGTGCCTGACTGCATATTCGTACATACATATACGTATGTTCTGCCTAGCGCGATGATAAAAACTTGTCTTAATGTACTAATATAGTGTGAGTTCGCGCTTCAAGTTCTTTGTTTTACGGCCTATTTCCTTCGTTTTAAGAGCATTTTAATGTGCCATTGTCGTCGGAGCGGCTGCCCACATTGTCGGCCATCACAGGACGCCGCGACACGCGCATGACTCAACTAAACCCCTCACATCTTAAGTAAACATATTTTTAAAAACTACGGATATTTTTCTCACGGCTCCTATTCGCAATGGTCGCACGGCGAACCACGTAAATATCTAATACTACCTGTGCCCGCGGGCTCCGCTTCCCCTGGGAATTTCGGGGCAAAAAACTATCCTATATCTTTACCCGGGTCTCAAAATATATTCATACCAAATTTCATCTAAATCGGTCCACCTGTTCTTGAGTTGTAAACAGTGTAACTAACACGACTTTGAGTGTTGATTATCGTGTTTTTACATGACTTGGTATTTCTATGGTCTCAAGAATTCAATTAAATGCTCTTAGAGCTTTGGATGTCATATCGAACTTTGAACTGTTAGTCCAAGGGCTTAGTCCGATCGATCAGACATCAGAGAACTTTTTTCTATAAAAGCTTGAGAAGAAAAAATCTCTTATCTCCACGAGACTTAACAAAACAAACATACTTTTATGTACATCAAGAAACTGTCAAGTAGAGTTTTATTAGAACGTAGACCACAAGAGTAAACATGTTTTGATTACTGAATTCCTTGTGGTTTCTTGTTTTGAGTAGGTATACAGTAGTACGATGAAATGATCTTAATTTAAAATTACAGTAATAATAAGTTGGTGTCGGCGCCTATCTACATAAATTACTGTCGTGTGAAGAAGCAAAACAGACAGATCGTTTTGCTAATATGAAATAATGTGGTGACATATTTAATTAGGACTTCGATGAAAGTTTTGTAGTATGCCGGGAAAATTACTACAAGCAAGCGCGAGAATCCCATTTTCAAGCGTCTTCGCGAAATTGTTGTTTTGTACACAAAGAGTAAAGTATATCTATTATTGCCTAAGTTTCTTCCCTCGGAATGTGTATGTTTTAGAAACATATTTTATCTAATGCAAAAAAAATATACAGCAGATTAGAGTATTTGGTTACAGTAAAGAGAACGATTTATATCAGAACTTGCTAAAAAAATATTTTTCATGCAACATCCGGATTCTAGATTAAATAATGTTATTTTTCAGCCGACATCTCTTATTCTGCGTCTTCTTTGCAGTTGCGAGGGCTGCAAGGGTTTCTTCAAACGGACGGTTCGGAAGGACCTCACATACGCGTGTCGCGAAGAGAGGAATTGCATCATCGACAAGCGACAGCGGAACAGATGCCAGTACTGTCGGTACCAGAAGTGCCTGGCCTGCGGGATGAAGCGGGAAGCTGTGCAGGAAGAGAGGCAGCGCGCAGCGAGGGGGACCGAGGACGCGCACCCAAGCAGCTCGGTACAGGTGAGCGCAGAGGTTAGAACATTCCATTTGTGCAACCGTTGTTACTGCATGCCGTATATTAGATGCTTTTGCACTTGCTTTTTATCAGTACCGGATTTAGACTATTTTTAGGCGTAGCGGAAGATGCCGCCTTCTGTCCTTGTCCAATCATTTTTGGGTGGGTTGCCAACAGACAGGAAAGTTTGATTTTACATACATACTATCACGTTTTTATCCCTAACGGGGCAGACAGAGCACTTTTTGCGCTTGATTTTGCCACCCTCAACAACCAGCCGCCGCCACAATATGTGTTTTGGTAGCAGGGTTAGACGGAAGGCTGCAAATAACCGCCCCTCCAATTTTGCCGTCTAAGGTTGTACCCCCTCCCTCCTTAGATTCGAAGCTCTGCTTTTTACTTGCTATTTAAAAAGAGTCTGCATTTAAACTTTTGTTTTGGTATGTGATGAAATATGATGTAAATCGTTGGTCTGTTTTTTTGCTATAGTCTAAATATAATCGGCAAATGATATTTTAATATATTCAAGAATTTCGTTTGCGTTGTTTATATGCGCATTTCCTTTTGATTGGCAATGAGTAATGTGTAATTTAGTACGCTGTACAAAGACATATTTGCACGCAACAAAGACAAAGGAACGAAGACGGCAATAATTCTCCTTACCTTAATGAAACACATCGGAGCATCTAATAAAGGATGGCCAATGGATACATTAAAGATAGTAACAGAAGTGCCCACTTGCGTCTGGTCCATACAATACAGCTCTCAGGCATTCATAGACACAGTCATACCTCAATCATATCAGTTCTTTTTTAGAATTGGTTTAAAGTTTAAGTGCATTCATACGTTACTATATCGATTTGACTTATTCTTCTGCAAGTAACTGTATTTTTAACCAAGGATTAATTAAAACGGCCATAATAAAAATGGCCGGAGTGATTCGCCACAGATTTCGTTGTTTATTGCTCCTGCCTATCCTATCGATCTTGTATCGTCTTGCTTCTTTTGCGATGCGATGACGGAGCGTAATTTATATTTGCCGAATATATTGGCTGCCTCCAAAGCTATTGATTCGAACGTTTTTGTGGCGATACCTTTGCCATGAAGTAACTTTTTATTCGATTCGTTTTCAATTTTTGTTACGTAGTTTGCATGTATTCTAGTAGGCATGATTAAATTAATATTTTTTATGAATGGAATCTCCAATATCATAGATGATACGTAAAATGATATCATCGAACATAGACGGGCGTGGCTACTTAATACGCTCTTATTGGCTATATTGATGTCAAATCTCAGTGTGACGCCATTTTCCTTATTGAATTGAACTCTCAAGGATTCTTTTAAGGCCTATTTGACATCCTGTTATCTAATGGACAAATAGCTCACTCCACGTCAAGTATTTGTCTACACCGTGTAGCCCTTGGCGGTTAGCACTTATTTTAATGATTAGTGATTCCCCTGCATAGTTTGTTTGCACCATATCATCAACATCATCATCAGGTCTACACTGCAGGAGCACGACCCAGAGGATGGCCTACTCTCTCGACGCTGCCCAGACGGGTTGGAGAGGTCTCACTGATGTTTTTAAGCTTTGTTTAGCTTGTAGGTATTTTCTAAGTCGCCTTTTACGACATCCACGGAAAGACTTAAAGTCGTCCAATTCTACTCTGTTGAAAACCACGGCTTGCATCATATAACTAACCTTTTATGTGTCCAGTGTGAAACTTAAGAGGGAAGTATAGCACGCACTTCGTCCGTACAAAAAAGCAGTTGTTATCTAATTCAGATAACATTCAGGAGTGGAAAAACATTATCTTTTTTTTGTATGGACAAGTGCGTGCTATACTTCCAAAAGACTCCTATTTGCACCTCCCCTCTGTCGCCAGAAATAACTGGACATGGTGTAACATATTAGTCTTTGCCTCTCGTAACGTAAGTCTAGGCTTTATTTGTACCATAATCGCATCATAAAAAGTGATCATTAATGCGCCCTTGCGAGATTTGCGCCCAGTGCCTGGGCACCGCCCTAGTTACGGCGCTGTATATGTATAAGGTCTAACAAAATATACTGAAACTATTTTATGGGTAAATTCAGTCCATGATACTGGACAACTTTCCCCAAGGAACACGTATCGAAGTATGAAAAGTAATTTTTGGTCTACCATACAGATTGACCGATCAGTTAATCGGAGTTTGTATAGAAAGCCAAAAATTGCTTTTATATATGTTTTTTGGGGAAAGTTGTTCACTTTCACGGACTGAATTCACCTTTAAAATAGTTTCGGTTTATTTTGTTAGGCCTTATTAAGTAGGTATTTAGTGTGAGCATGGAATTAAATATTTAACCATGTTTAGTAGACTTAGCCTAACCCGTAATTGATAAAAATGTGATTCTGGATATCAAATATTGTGGTGTGTAGTTAATCACAATAAGACTTATAAATGGACAACACTCAATTTCTTATGTTCTTATATCATTATCATGTTATCAATTATATATACTCACACATAATCGTATGTCGATATTTTATGTAAGTATCACGGCTGCCTATAGTTTATTTTAATTAATCATCATATTACATAACAAAAACCATCGCGATGGAGAAGTAGTAAGGTACTTGAAACATTTATCTCGATCTATTTATGTAAGTATAAAAACAAGTTTGCAAGGCAAAAGTAAAAAAACCCCGACTTTCAAGCGTTCACCCCCTATAATTTTTGAACGGCTTATCTGATTTGCAATAAACATAGCAAGAACCACATCGACAGACAAAGCTTTTCGATTTAAAAAAAACCGCATTGAAATCGGTCCATTCGTATAAGCTACAATGCCACAGACAGACACAGAAACACGTGAAACTTATAACACCCCTCTTTTTTTGCGGATTAAAAAGTAGTCAGATAAAGATCTTATCTATGATGAAATATTTTTATGGTAGAAAAGGTGCTTCTAAAGAGGACCAGTAGCTGTATCAACGAAAAGCTATTTTGTTTATAAAAATTGTGATACATATTGTTTGACAGGAGCTGTCAATCGAGCGGCTACTAGAGATGGAAGCCCTGGTGGCGGACACCTGCGAGGAGTTCCAGTTCCTCCGCGTCGGCCCCGACAGCAACGTGCCGCCAAAGTTCAGAGCGCCGGTCTCCAGCCTCTGTCAAATAGGTAAATAAATATATAGAGACAACTTACACTGATTGAGCTGGCCCCAAAGTAAGTTCGAGACTTGTGTTATGGGATACTTCAACGATACTATTATTTTATAATAAATACATATATAGATTAACAGTCCCAGGACAATTTGAAAAAGGCCATTGTCCAACTTGCCGTAACCGGGGATCGAACCCGGAACCTCTGGGTGGCGAAATAGCGTGGTGACCACTAAGCCACGGGGATCGACAATAAGTGAGACCAAGTAGGCAAGTTTACGGACTCCTGAAATATCAGGAGTGGCGAAAGAAGACTTTTCACGCTGTTTTTGAACAACGTATAGGGCGGGGAATCCATTTGCTGAAATAGGAAAGTTTTCTGGGTCAAAAATATAGCAGATTGTGCTACAAGGGGTAAAGGTTTAATACAAGAGCAATAGTCCACCTTGAAACTTTAAAGCATGTGACCTATATCAGATATCACTCAGACAGAGTCAGGTTTTTACGCGAGGGTGCTACTTTGAATTGAACTCACTGACAATCCAGCTGTTTTACAAAACCGAGCTGTAATGTCAAACAGCTAGGTGTTTTGTCAAACAACAAGTCATGCAATCCAACTGCGACATATACATTATCAGTACCTGGGTGACCGAGCTTTGCTCGGTCGGTTACATCTCAAACATTAACTACATTTTTTTAAACTTGTCTAAAAACAGTACAAAATAAAAATTTATATATAAACTTGAACATAAAAAAAAACAAAAGTAAGTCACCGAGTGGGATTCGAACCCGTAACACTCTTTCTAGCGGTCAGCATCCTTAACCACTGAGCTAAGCGGATGGCGGCCGGCGCGAGGAAATTAGCGACCATATTCTGCGTGGAAAGAAAAACGAATGAAAACTCGAAAACACGCGTTTTCCCAAACATAAGACTAATCTAGATCGATTGTTTACCCCCAAAAACCCCCATATACCAATTTTCAGCAAAATCGTTAGAGCCGTTTTCGAGATCACAGAAATTTATAAATAAAAATATATATAAATAAATATACAAGAAATGCTCGTTTAAAGGTATAAGATAATAGTTACATTATATTATCATGTCTATATGTATCTCTAATGGGGCAGACGGAGCCTAGGGGCCATAATAATACGAGCCTTTAAGATGGTGGGTGTGAAGATGAAAAAATGAAATCCATTGTAATTTGTAAGTAGTAGTGTAATTTGTATCATTCGAACTCATAAGACATTCGTAAAACGAGAACCGCTTACCGAGTAATTTCTGGTCATCCTGGACTAAAAGTTGCTAGAAGTCGTAGTTTACCCTGTGCTGTATTTTACATGGATATTTATTTCTTGATGCCGTGTAATATCTGACACAGTAGAATAGGACCACTCCAAGTCCTCCCGTAGATGTCGTAGAAGGCGACATAGGAATTACAAGTTAACAAAGCTTATAAATATCAGTTTGACCTCTCCAATCCATCTGGCCAGCGTGGAGAAGTGTAGGCCAAATTCAGTGGAGACTAAAAAGACTTGATGATGATGATGATTTTTAATTTGTTTCTAACTCTGACGTAGTGAAGGGTACTTGCAGACTACCTAAGTGATCAAATACAAGAACAGAAGTCCACCTTGAAAGCATGTGACCGACCTATTTGAGATATCAATATCACTCAGAGTCTGTTTAAAATATATGTTCATTAAAAATAAGTGTCATAACATAAATAATACATCAAATGTGGACACACTTCAATGACATTTACATATTTTGACACGACAGATACAATTTACTATAGTTGTCTAAGATCATTAATATTCCCAATATAATCTTGTAAATCGGCGTGAATAAAATGTAAATGAAGCTTTAAATGTCTACACAGAAAAATGCACTTTATTGCAAAGAGATTAATGTAAACTTCACTTACATATTGCAATAGTCCGTAGATTTGCTTACGCCAATACTTGAGGTATTCTTTTTTTCACAAGCTTTTGTTGTGAAGCCGAAGTAATAATTAAGACAAATTAAATAAGCCCAAACTCGATGGAGTTGCGTCGTTTCATAACTGAGTTCTATCGACCCCTTCCGTCTACGTGATCAGACCTCAGACATTGTCTACCATAAAGTGATTGTCAAGACAAATCAAACGAGAGCCCCCCGAGCTCAATCAGTTGAGGCTAACTACTTGAAAATTGAGTTGCTAGATTTGACCTAAACTAACATACAAGTTAAAGGTACATTGCAAGTTAAATAAAAGCTTGTAAAAAAGAAATAAAATGGGAACAAAATATTTCTGAACATGACAAGTGACGTGACCAACGCTGTCTACTGTCTTACTTTTAAATTGGAAAAATGCAGCAATTGAGCAAAAACGCAACCGCTCTCAGGCGGCTAGTTAGCTGTGCCCAAATAGGCACGCTGAGATGGCCATAACAATACAATGGCGAATCGCATTCCTCTATACCGTTTTATTTATAAAGGAATACATTTTCAGTTAAATAGAAGAAAGGGAAATTTACTTGTTAAGCTCAATTCTGTTTGTCATCGCTGTATTTGTTTTGAATTTTTACTTTAAGTTTTTACTTTAGATTGTTACTTTCAAGTTGCTTTCGTCCTAAAGACATTTGACATACATACTGCGTCTAACATCTAATTACAGCCAGGACTAACAACGTCCCTTTCGAAGCACGGAGGAGCGCGAGATGTGTATTTAAAACAACAGTACCTGGTCGACCTGGTTATATCATATTCTGCGTGGAAAGTAAAACGCATGAAGACTCGAAAACACGCGTTTTCCCAAACATAAAAATAATCTAGATCGATTCTTTACCCCCAAAAAACCCTCTTATACCAAATTTCAGCGAAATCGTTAGAGCCGTTTTCGAGATCACAGAAATGTATAAATATATATATATATATACATACATACAAGAATTGCTCGTTTAAAGGTATAAGATAAGATTAAGCATAAAAATATTTAACTTTGTTTAATTAAGTATGTATGTATTATACTAAAAAACAACCGATAGAATAAGTAAAGTATGATTATATTTTTTGTCAAAAGATGTTAAAATAAGCAGTCTTTTTCCCGATAAATCGGCTTAAACTCTCCCTTATGAGTCGACGTCTAAAATAAGAACAGAGAATATCCTTTTATCTGTTTAGGCTGAGACTTTACGCCGGAGGAAAAAGTATGTTGAACTAGTTACGAACGGGAGGGCTAAAAAGGATTTGAATTCAGGTAGAATTTCCACGTAGAACGAATAAGCGACTAAGGGAGCCATTTACGGGTAACAATTTATATATTTTTTTAAATGTAGGTACTAAAAAAGATTTGCATTTGATATCCAAATCGATATCGAAATAAATTTTTTTGACCCACACTTTTTTGTATGTAACAATGTATAATCTGGGGGCACGGCAGTGCCCCCACCAAGTCGAGCAAAAAAGCGTCACGGCCGTACCATCCTTTTCTCGAAGCAATTCAGACCATTTTCGACCCCCTGTAACTTCGTTGTGGATAAAACTAGAAGACTGGAATTTTCAGTAACCATGCAGGCATTGTAAAGACACGGTATATTTCAAATTTCATTCAATTTGAACCAGTATTTTTAAGAATTATAACGGGTCAAATTTCTTAATTTTGTCACTCACTGACTCACCGATCATCAAAATTCTAAGGCACTTCTAGCAGACCTAGAAGCTTCAAATTTGGAATATAAGTAGTGTTTGGTGTATGAATCAAGGAAAAACTAAAAAATCTAGAAAAGACCGCAAAGAAAATTAAGCCCATACAGCCAAGTCTTCAGTCAAATTTTTCAAATTCTAAGGCACTTCTAGCAGACCTAGAAGCTTCAAATTTGGAATATAAGTAGTGTTTGGTGTATGAATCAAGGAAAAACTAAAAAATCTAGAAAAGACCGCAAAGAAAATTAAGCCCATACAGCCAAGTCTTCAGTTAAATTTTTCAATATTGGCTTTATTCGTAACGATGTTTTACGGCAGTTATTATTATTGCGTGCAAAGCCGCGGGTTCAAGCTAGTCCCATATAAATATAGGCGCATGGTAGTGCCCCTGCCAAATCGAGCAAAAAATGGGTACTCCCGTCATGAAAACACGTGTAAATTAAATTATTTAATGCAAAAAACGTACCTACGTGCGTATTCGTACTTATTACGGGTGCGTAAGGTTGTAAATTAATTATTATACCACGCGCTGCGATGCTAGCGAGTGAGCGCGGGCCGTTACTACGCGCTGCGCGGTGCGATATACATATATACAATAAGTAGAAGGTACCGAAAAGGAAAAAAGTAGAACTGTCTACAAAATACAAAAAGAAATGAGATCCCATCAAAAACAATACTTGTCAAAAAAACCAAGTCTCGCAACTCAGTTGTTCTGCGGTAAAAAGTTGTGAGATCCATGTAATACCAAGTCAGTTATTAATTTATTCAGTCTCTACTTAAGCGACTTTCTGTCTTAATACGTCCAGTCTCTAAGACCACGATCGTGGTCCATAACAATTGAAAATCAATTGTGTTTGGAATCTCCGTACTCGAAGCATTAAGTTGTTACGTAATAATTAACAGCATCTTATAGTGACGCATATCAATATTAAAATTCTTTAATGTTTTATATAAATATATCGAGACTTGGCCATCGCCTGAAAACACGTGTAAATTCAATCGCCTGAAAACACATGTAAATTCAATTATTTAGTGCGATGGCCAAGTCTCGATATATTTATATAAAACATTAAAGAATTTTAATATTGATATGCGTCACTATAAGATGCTGTTAATTATTACGTAACAACTTAATGCTTCGAGTACGGAGATTCCAAACACAATTGATTTTCAATTGTTATGGACCACGATCGTGGTCTTAGAGACTGGACGTATTAAGACAGAAAGTCGCTTAAGTAGAGACTGAATAAATTAATAACCGACTTGGTATTACATGGATCTCACAACTTTTTACCGCAGAACAACTGAGTTGCGAGACTTGGTTTTTTTGACAAGTATTGTTTTTGATGGGATATATTTATTGCATACGAACTACTTGTATATTCTAAATCTTTGCATACGAATTGTAGCCTATGTCACCCGGACAATAATGACGAATCGATTGACATCTCATTTGTCAACATTGGATAGCTGTTCGGATGGTCTACCTTTTATTTGGTCTGAGGGTCTACCATAAAAATTCTATGTCTATGTGGTCTACAGTGGAAAACCCATAGATATCCATATACATAGACTGATAAAATTATTACCTTTCCCTTAGTTTTGCCGTACTCGGGTAAAACTGTAAAATTCGATGTTAATTAATTTCGATTAGATAAACAACAGTTTAACTATGTATAACAAATATTTCAACAGGAACGAAGAAAAACTCGTACTACACTTTAAAATTGACTGCTAACAGTCAGCATCCAGTAATGGAGAGGCACTAAAAAGGATTATTTGTTTGCATAATTAGATTACTTCTCTCTCTCTCTCTTCTTAGTCATACTTTACTTTTAATAGTGCTCGTGATTAAGGGAATGGGATGTTCGCATGTTGTTCGTATAGGGCTGCTGTTCTTGCGATTTTTCTCCACGCAAAATTAGACCTATGTACAAATTTATTGAACGATCAATTGTACAAGACGCAGGTAAACTTTGAGTTAATTCAAAGGAAACGTTGACGTAACCTCTAAAGGAAGCCCGATCCGTGCTGAACCCCGCAAATGCCCGGGATAAGGACGTTAGGTGCCTTGCTGCCTTGCCCTTTAATAGTTTCAAAGAATACTTACAACTCACGTGGCACGAAATCGATTCGCTAGTTTATTTTTATTATGATTGATTCAAATTACTCGTGTGGCCTCCGCCGGCCCTAGCTTAATATTGAATTCGAGAGGGCGAGACTACGGAGTCAAGAATTAATATAAGTATTACAAACAGAACGGAATCTTCTAAGGTTCCGCGCAGTATTTATTGTTATCTCTTCGGGATAACGTAAGGATTCTAACAATACCCCATCCAAATCTGTTTAGGCATTTCAAAGATATGGTGGGAATAAAAATAGCTTTTTTAAATCGACCCTGAAAGCATTACACCCCTTTTTTTGGGCATTAAAAGAAAACTTACTCCAGGACGGAATCTATTAAGATAAAACTTGGATATATCACTCGACAAAAAGCTTACGCGCTTTATACTTATAGATGTTATGTACATAAATATGATAGAACATGTTAAGGGTTGGCTCTACGCTTTTATTTTTCAAAATCTGTCAAAATTGATTCAAAAGTTGTCCGTTCTTTTCCGCTAGGTTTGTAGTAATGTCTAAACGCAATGCAGATAGAGTTAAAAATATATAGAGGTTACAGTATGGAAGACATGACGTAATGAAATAAATCTAATATGTTTACATTTTTGTAACATATTATGTATGTCATGTCCGTACCAGGACTTAATGCTGATGCTTTGTCTACCGGTCAGCCTTTAGAAAAAACAAAAATAGTTTATTTTAATTTTAAAATATACACAGTGATTTTTCATTGTTTTTGAAGCTAAGGGCCACTTTATAAGGGTCGTTAGTAAAACTAATTAGCTAGTCGAATTAAAAATTCAAAAACAAAGTAAAATCGTCAGATCAATTAGTAGTACCACCAGGCACCGCCTCCGTCCGGCCGGCCGGAGATCATCGAGGTCATGCGGTAGTTTTTGATCGGGCGTAACTACGTGGTCTCGATTTTTTTATCTTATGTCATACACAAATTTGAATTAAGTATATGGATAGAGGAATTTATTTACAATAGTTTTTTTTTCAAAACCAATGAAAAGTCAGCATGTATGTACTAAATTACTAAGGGGTAAATAAGTAACTATATAAAAAGAGCTGCATTATTCAATTATTTATATTAAAGTAAGTAATATTTTCAAAATTGCAAAATAGTTTTACGTTATGATATAAGTTTAGTGAAAGCGAGGGCCTAATAGAGCTGAAAGTGTTTTAACTAATATACACACGTATATCGCACGACGTTTTTCAATACACTTATATCTAAACTGATTTTTATTTTAAGGCTGCTACCAGCGCTAGCGACCTTGAAAATACAGAAAAAATAATTTATCTTTCTGTAAGTGAGATTATCAGAAATCCTCGCACAACTTTTAAGCTAGTATCCTTAAGTTTCATTAGAACCTCGAAAGTCATTGAAATACTATCAGCTTTAGGAACCTTTACAAAAAGTGTCAAAAGTGGCTGTTTTTAGTAATTTTTAATATGTTTATAACGCAAGCGTGTTTTATGACCTACTTTATATATCTAAAACCGATGAAATTAGAGCCACTTTACGAGCAAGTGTGTTGAAAAAATAATTAGATAATATACAGCATGTAAGGGATATACCCGTAATAAATCGAACCACAGGCTATATACTAGATCACTTTCTTATAATTATAAAATAACATTAAAAAATAACCGAATTTGACATTCTCATACAAATTTTCCAGGCGGCTGCACACTTTTGTATTGAAATGCCAATTTTTTTTAGTTTTTGGTTGTGATTTTTATTTGATTATAGTTAGTGGTCTAGTGTAGCCCGTGGTTCGATTTATTACGGGTATAACCCTTCCACGTTGTATATTGGCACTACTGTGGGCACTACATTTATTTTAAACTGACGTCAAATTTGCGGAGTGTCTATGAAGTGTAAATGCTAGGAGAACAATCTTATGTATTCAGATTTGTCTATAGTACAGTTGTGCTACTGTAAACGATGGGCAAAATTTTAAACAAGTGCCAAGAAAGGGTGATTCAGTCCTTTATTTTTACCCAATTTTTTAAAGTTAAACTAGATCTTTTATCTTTTTAGGGTTCCGTACCCAAATGGTAAAATCGACGATTTTACCATTTGGTAAAATCGTCCGGCCAAGCCAAGTCTACGCCACCAAAAACGTCTAAAAACTTATTTTATTTTATGATTTTTTAAAATTCGTTAACCCTTATTAGGTTTGATAGTTTTATTTTAACTTTTATTAAATACAAATATTCTAGAAACGGATTCTTAAATAAAACATGGTGTTAACAAGCTCAAAATATTTTGAAAGACCTATTTAACGATACCCTACACGATGGGTTAGTCGAAAAAAAAACTTTCATGGGAGCTACAATATTATAGTACCTGGGTGACCGAGTTTTGCTCGGTCGGTTTCATCTCAAACATTAACTATATTTTTTAAAACTTGTCTAAAAACAGTACGAAATAAAAAATTATATATAAACTTGAACATAAAAAAAAAACAAAAATAAGTCACCGAGTGGGATTCGAACCCGTAACACTCTTTCTAGCAGTCAGTATCCTTAACCGCTGAGCTAAGCGGATGGCGGCCGGCGCGACGAAATTAGCGACCATATTCTGCGTAGAAAGAAACTCGAAAACGCGCATTTTTCCAAACATAAGACTAATCTAGATCGATTGTTTACCCCCAAAAACCCCCATATACCAATTTTTAGCGAAATCGTTAGAGCCGTTTTTGAGATCATAGAAATTTATAAATAAATACATATACAAGAATTGCTCGTTTATAGGTAAAAGATTTTCCCTATTTTACTTCACTGTTTTTTTTAATATAAATGCCATGCCAAATTATAGCTTTTTTAGTATTTATAAATAAAACGTCGGATGACAGACAAACAGACAGACATGATGAAAGTATAAGGGTTCCTTGTTTAAAACGGAACCCTAAAAACTGTCGATAGTTTTACTTGTCATCGATATTACTGTAAACTATCAGTAATTAATATTATCAATAGTCCTATCGATATTGTTATGGTTTTTTAAGGCCATAAATATAGTATATTCGACTAGCGATATTTTATACTTATTCATCGATATTTTATATCAATTTTAACAAATGTACTAGCTCTTTAGGCGTTACGCAAGCTGCAAGCAGCCCGCGGTTTTTCGTGCAGCTGTTGAGGTAGGCTAAGATATTTTTCCAGTTCATAAAATGGATAAAAGCTCCAGTTACTTAAGAAAACAAGAAAAATGTGTGGGCGGCCATTTTGGATCCAAAATCTGAATCCAGTTTCGAGTTCCGCAGGGTGCTTTACCCCCTCATGCAAAAATCTGACTCCTAAGAAGTCCCAGTGAGACGTGACTAACGAAAAAAATTTTCTAAAGCCCAGACGCCATCCTAGATTCCAAAAAAATGCTTTCGGCGGCCATCTTGGTTTGCAAAAAAAAGAACGACGAAGCACGTGGTGGGAGTGGCTCGGCCTACGGCCTCGTAGGTGACCTCTGCCTTAGGCCTTAAGCTTCACTTGGTTGCTTGTTTAGAGGGATAAGCAGAAAGCCCCCCCCCCCTCTCTGCTCCCCCACCAAGCAAGTGAGCTTCACTCCTTACGGCTATCAGCACGGCGCAGGTCAAACAACCATATCAATCAGTCAGCCAGTCAGTCAGTGGTACAGTATGTACGTGTATATTTCTCGAAATCTAAAAGTAAATAAATCCGAAGAGTATCTATAGATAAGTTTCTTTGGCTATTATAAAATTAATTTACTGCCACAAAACTGGTAATTAAATAAAACTAAAATATTATAAATCGATATTGTATGTACGGTACTTGTATGAAAAAAAATCTATGCCGACCATGTCTGTCAGGTAATCAATCTATGCCACGCTATACTTTGACACTTCCTTTGACATTATGACAAGTGCCACAGTGTAAGAAAGTTACTCGCACGTTTGTTTACAGACTGTTCGACCCATATATATTCGTGATATTATTTTACACTGTGACTATAATTTTACGAAATTAAATGTCATTTTTTTTGTGAAGAGCGACGCGTCCTTGCTCCGCGAGGCCCATCGGCCATCTGACAATTTGATGTATAACTGTCAAAAATCTGTGCAACAAGAACAGTTTATTTAAATACACTCGCGAAAAAGCGAGACGGCAATTAAAATAATTTTCAGGAAGGTAAAAGGGCTTATATGACTGAAATCTAAAGCCACGCAAAACTGATCAATTATATAAAAATAGCTCTAAAATTAAAACTAAAGCAACAAAAAAAAATTTGAACCACAATTTTGAAGATTACATAATTACTGATCTGCATAAAAAGTTTCAAAGCTGAAGTCCCTCTCGTTTGTGAGAAATTAGACCATATATCTTTTGGTAGAGGTGTTTTTGACGAGCAAGTTTGTGTTACAAAAATTAACTAATCATGTATCCACAACCACAATTATGCTAGAAAAGCGTTCTAGTATGCTATTCGCAAGTATTAGTTCTAAATTTCTGATATTCACTGAGAAATAAGAAATAGAAAATGCCCATTTTCACGGTGCGTCCCCTTAATAGGAGACTGGTTTGTAATAGCGGATGCTGTAGATAATATCGGAATTTTAATGGTATATATTTATTTAATTAAAAAATAATTGGTCACTGGTCACACTTAATCGGGATGAGTGAAAATGGATATGGGAGAAACCTTTACCAAAATCATTGACCGAGCGAGCGAAGCGTCTCAGTTTCGAGACTAGCCAAAAATTCTTTTGTCCGTCTGTCTGTCTGTCTGTCTGTCTGTCTGTTCTCGCCTACAGTTCCCATTTCTTAACCGATTCTCATGAAATTTTGTAAGCAGGTTCAGCAACTAAATAGATTTTTTTTGTCGAGCCCGTTTTTCGAAATTTTTCAAAATGGCGGAAATATGGGGGTTTAAAATTTTAAAACTGTCATATATCCGCCATTTCAAAATATTTTCAAAAATGTCATTAGACTTTTTTGTTGCCATTATGAAAACGATATTTTTTTATTTGAACAACTTTTTTGTCTGAACAACTCTTTTATACGTTATACTGAAACGGGTTTAGGGTGACTCGCGATGTCTAGCTCACTAAGCCGTGACGAATATACAATACAAATCCTCTTACAAAATATACTCAAACTATTTAACGGTGAATTCAGTCCGGGCTACTGAACAACTTTCTTAAAAATACATATCTCCCCTGGGGTCCACGAAGTAATTTCTCTGAATAGCTATTATGGTTATTATTTTGAGTTTTATAAGTGGTTCTATAAATTTTATCATATTTAACCGACTTAAAAAAAAGGGTTTTGCTTATTTTACGATTAGATTTTTTTCTTCAGTTTTTGCTTATTTTGATTGATTGTTGGCTTGTTTATGAAATTTAGCAATTTTGTTGAGCGACTTTGTCATTTGAAAAATGATGGGTAATTTTTCGGTGAAAGACTACTACAAAACTAAATTTCTGCATCACGGTAGACCTCATATCCATGGGATTGTATGGTTGGAAGGTGCTCCTGACATTTCAGAGCTAGATCGAAAGTCATTTGAAGAAAAAGCTGTGATTGGCAACTATTTTGGAAATTTGGTCACAACCATGAATTCGCATAACGGTAAACCTGCACCGATAGTAAAATTCATTCAAATCATGTACATTATTCTGAAACAGTAATCGCGAGGTCTAAGTTCGTGGCGAACTACTAGTATTAATAGGATCAAAAAATTAATAATCTAAAATTAAAATACGATTGAGCATTCACCATACTTAGTTTTTACTTTTTTGTCTAACTTTTATTATATAGTATTTAGTATACAATAGTAAATAAGTATAAATACATGATGACAATCGGGAACAGTTGAACGATGAACCACAACTTTTTTAATCCATAAAATAATACACTTCGAAACGTTATAATGTGTCAGCGAGTTTAGTCAAAATAATACAATTCCATGGTCAAAATAAGATGATAAACCTATTTGATGTGTGTTGCCAAAAAAATAAATGACACAAAACAGCAAAAAGGACAGGCAGGAATGTTTAAAATGGTTTTTTTTTCACACTTCTCGGAATGATCGCCCAGTCCCGCTGAAGGACATAGATGACAATTTGCAACTCGATAGTATCTCTTTGTTTGTTAATGCAGCTCATTCGCATGGGCAATGGGTGTATTTTATCCAGTTTATATTTTGTGTTAGTCGGAAAATGAGATGGCGAAAATTCAAAAAGAAAGATAGAGGCCTTTCTTTTTGAATTTTTAGTTAAATCTACATTATTCTGCTTAATATTACAAATGCAAAAGTGAGTTTGTATATTTGTTTGTTAGCACTTCACGCCTTAACCACTGAAACTAATAAGATGAAATTTTATATTGATATATTTTAATACCCAGGGAAGGACATAGGATAGTTTTTATCCAGAAATTGCCACAGGGAGCTATTTTATATTGATATATTTTGATACCCAGGGAAGGACATAGGATAGTTTTTATCCCGAAATTGCTACAGGGAGCGAAGCCCACGGGCACAGCTAGTATTATATACTTGTACACTGCGCCTAATATCTTGATATCACTGGGCAATCATCGGAATCTATCTTATTATGTTATTTTAAATAAGTTTGTAATATGCCAAATGGTCCAAAATGTATAAAGCTATTGAAAACATCCTTTGACGGTTAATGGCATTTGGGAAAGGGAAAGACCAAAAAAGACTTAAGATGGATTGCGTAAGGATATTGGAATAGTTAGTAGTAGTAGATGTTAGTACGAACGAACATAGAGGAATTTATTTAATAAAACTTTATTGATACAGAATTAACAATTATATAAATATATAGGGACACATTACACTGATTGAGCTAACCCCAAGTAAGTTGATTGTTTACAAGGAGCTTCTCTCCCAATCAACCATAGGGACAAACAGATAAATTGTTGCGAATATGGAACGAGAAGACTTACTCCTCATCTTATTTAATAGGATATATCAGATAATATATATTGGACTTTGATATTGGATTGATTGGATATTCCATTGAATAAGATTTTATGCATTTTAAGATGAGGCAAATGATGAATCTAAACTGTACATAAGTAACATAAGCTGTATAAAATTCCAGGCAACAAACAAATCGCGGCTCTGGTGGTGTGGGCTCGCGACATCCCGCATTTCTCGCAGCTGGAGCTCGAGGACCAGGTGACGCTGATCAAGGCGTCCTGGAACGAGCTGCTGCTGTTCGCGATCGCCTGGAGATCCATGGAGGTAAATAGATATAGGGACAAATCACACAGATTAAGCTAGTCCCAAAGTAAGTTCCAGACTTGTGCCATGATACTAACTCAACGATATAACATTTTCAAATACATACATAAACATCCAAGACCCAGGACAATTTGAAAAAGGCCATTTTCCAATTTGCCCTGACCGGGGATCGAACCCGGAACCTCTGGGTGGTGGACTAGTATGGTGACCACTACGCCACGATGGTCGTCATAAGGTGAGAATGAACATAAGGTGGTATGGGCTAGTGACGTCAATTCACAGCCGGTGGCTGGACCTCGAAGTCCATGTGATCCCGACTATGGGGTCCTTAGTCTCGATTGCATATCTCATAGGAATAAAAAAACACCACTGGTATAGAAGGTTTGAGCACTTGGGCAGAGTCACAGAATTAATAATAGTATTACATACAGAACGGAAACTCGCACCCTCCCCCGCAATCTGGCGTCCCCGCAACTCCTCCCCCGTTATTGTGAGGTGTAAGAGCCTGTAAAACAGGGTTCTTGCTAGTCGCACATTGACGTTACGCGTGTTACTTAGGATTATTGAATCATAATGGTGAGAAACTGCGCATATTATCATTGTTTATCCACGGAAAACAAAAAAGAACGAACATTTTATAGATTTCCGAGTGACGAAAACAAGTAAGCAAAGCAACAAATTCTGTGGTGGCGACCCTGATTGTTTAACTCACACATTTGACGTGTGCACGGATGTATTGTTTCGCTTGTAGTAGTACTAGGTAAATATGCTGCTCCGTTTGTATGAAGTGCCATACCTGTGGCAGAGTATGGCACTTCATATAAGCGAAGTATCATTTATGCCTACTACTACTACAAACGAAACTATACATCCGTGCACACGACAATATGTAGGTGTTGGCCCGCTCGACACCCTCGACAAGGCGAAAACTGGGGAAAGGGGAACGCACGGGGAACGGGGACGCGTATTGCGCAGGACCTTAGATTCCGTTCTATATGTCCATGGGCAGCGATGACCTTTTACCATCAGGAGGCTCGCTTGCTCGTTTGCCGACTTATATCATAACAAAAAAAATTGTAGAACTTATATTAATTTTGTGACTTATATTAGACAGGAATCGGTCGAGCTTTCTGTTTCGAGTTGGTTGACTTGTATAATTATATCGTTGCATAGACACATACACTAAAGACACTCGACTCGAAGCCAAAACACACTAGTTCTTTCGGAAGTTCGTCGGCTTACGTTTTTCCATGTCATACTGATTTATTGGTTAAATATAAATAAGTATGTACTTATGTTAGCCACTTACA
Organism: Acrobasis consociella; assembly: GCA_963555685.1. NCBI lineage: Eukaryota > Metazoa > Arthropoda > Insecta > Lepidoptera > Pyralidae > Acrobasis > Acrobasis consociella. The sequence continues at coordinate 8,404,362 of OY743106.1, forward strand.
CACAAAAAAGAAGCAAACATTGAGTATTTATTACCTATAATCTTAAAATAAAACAAAACGACCAATGACATTCATATTATCTAGCTGTTGGTTGATTGACTCGTAAATTATGTTATAATGATGTATTGCTGGCTGGATCAAATTAAATGGGACAAATTAAACCCACTGGATAGTGGGTGAATCGAGCTACTCTATAATTAGTGTTGTTTATGATGTTATGTGGGGTTTCTGCTAGGAACCGAGCAGCAAAAGAAAGATGGTTACTTGGAAAGTCTTATAATTAAATATTGATAAATAAAATCAAAGAAAAAGTTTATAGAATAGAATATTTGAACGTTCTTTCATATATTTTTCAGTTTTTGACCGACGAACGAGAAAACATGGACGGAACGAGAACTACATCGCCGCCGCAGCTTATGTGTCTTATGCCGGGTAAATATTTTTGTAATAGTCTCTAATATAGTTTCAACTTCTCCGCATATCCTTGGTGAAAAATGAGCTGAAAGTTGTAAATTTTAATTAAGCTTATTTCTGTGATGACAAAGTCGTCAAAAAGAAGGCGATAAGTAATACATACTCACCACTCGCCCCATGGTTTTTAAAACTGGGCGTAGAATACCATTTAGTAGCTTACAGGATCGTAAAAGACACACTTGAGGCGGAGAAAGGTTAGAATTAGATAAATGAGAGACGTGTTTATAATTTTACCGTTTCCTTTTTCCAGCAAGCGGTATTTTTGAGCGCGAAGTGTTTTGAAATTAAACGCCACTTTTAATCGATGTAGATTGTTCTACAAGGGGTAAAGGTAATACTTTTTACGCGAAAACGCTAATTTGAATGCTAAGTGAAGCGAGGGATTCATGGATTTATTATTTATTGTTTTAAAACTAAATTCTTCTTTTTTTTGCTGGAGTGTCAACTGCCAACATTTTTTTTGATTATACAAGATTATGTTCGTACTATGTTCGTGCTCGGTTAACAAATTATTTAATTCCTAGAAATTTTCTTTTTAACTTTTCAGTCTCTAGAGAACCAGCAGTAACATACGGATGGAAACATAGTTTTCCGAGTAGATAAGATGAAAACGTACTTAAGTAATCGTCATCAGGTCTTTTTGTATCCACTGCAGGAACACGACCCTCTTTGTACTACCAGAGTCATACTTGGCTAGAGCAGCCATTGAATTATCTGTGACTGTAGTAACTTTAGCTCCAAATGTTTCGGGATGAAAACATAGTTTTTCGAGTAGATGAGATGAAAACATAATTAATTTATCTGTGACTGTTTCCAGGCATGACGCTGCACCGCAACTCTGCGCTGCAGGCGGGCGTGGGGCAGATCTTCGACCGCGTGCTGTCGGAGCTGTCGCTGAAGATGCGCACGCTGCGCATGGACCAGGCCGAGTACGTCGCGCTCAAGGCCATCATCCTGCTCAACCCGGGTCAGTGGCTCTTGTTTTTATAATTTTTATTTATTACTAGCCGTGCCTGCGGGCTACGCTCCCCGTGGGAATTTCGGGATAAAAACTATCCTATATCCTTACCCGGGTGTCAAATTATATCCATACAAAATTTTATCTAAATCGATCCAGCCATTCTTGAGTTTTAAATAGTGTAACTAACACTTTACGTCACGAGACACCAAAGGACGTGCTGCCAACTGGACGGTTTGGGGCTACCGGGGTACAGTTGTAAAATTACTTTTTACGTTTAAAAGACAAATTTGGACATGTTTTATCACTAAACTGAGTAGGCAACAAAAAAAAAACGAAACTGATGTGTATAAAACTTTACGTTGACCCAGAGAAGTATTAGGGAAATCAAAAGGTACGGGGGTACGAATGTTTTGATTTCCCAAATACTTTCTTCCACTCATCGCCGAAAACCATTCTTCACCACAAAATAGTCACTTCAGCGTTTTTCTAAAGGTTCAAAAAATCCTAAATGCTCCACTACCTACTTGTGAAGGGTGGTTTTGTGTACTGTACGAGACGTGTAAAAAGAAAAACGTAAACTCTCGATGGGATTTATGCTTGAATTGTTTTGACAAGTACTTTTGTATTTAATGATATCCAGGGCGTAGTAAGGCTTGTACTAAAATGTAATTTTTGAAAAAATCTAGATACTGTATAACAAAAGTTCAAATTCTTAAAAATCTTGACTCGTAAGGGCATTATCTCAATTAGGTCGTAGTCAAGTTCAAATACCATACGTTTCATTGATAAACGTTTATCTTAATGTTATATCCCTACGAGTATTTTAGGAATAGAGATTATAAATACGGATGTGCGTGCCCTCGCACCGTGACCTGTCGCTACAACAGCGATACGTCTATAATACCTGTCAACGGTTTACCAAACCGTGCTTCCTGTTTAAGGTTATTGAGGGTTTTCAAAAATATCGGCCACCAGATGGCAACACAGTAAAGTCAGGTCTAATACGCTTTGGAATACATTTGAGCAAAAGAATCGTCCTAAAAGTATACTTTGAAGCATGGTAGATTCTCTTCCCGAGATGGAACTTGACTACGTCACGAAAGTGTTGCCACTGGTTGTTCTTTACAGTAAATTTAAGGACTTTCTCAATTAGTTCACGAATATTAAAAAAAATATTAAGTAACTTAGCTATTTAGTATCTCGCGATTATCGCGTGATTCATGAATTCAATATTTTATAAATTGATATAATGGATTATTAATCCGAAATTGGTTTAAAAAGTTCAAAAATGCATTACGCTCGGGTAATTAAATTTCACACAGTGGCAGCACATCAAACTGATGACGTAGTCAAGTTCCACCTACGTCATCAGCTGTCACGGGAAGAGAATACCTTGTTTTATTCTACCATGCTTTGAAGTATGTGCGAGTCTTTCGCGGAGTCCGCGACTCGCGTGGTTCTAAAGTCATTTCATACAAAACCATAGTGCCTACTAGTTTCGCCAGCCACCGTCAGTCTGCCGCAGTGTGCTGCCACCTGGTGTCACATATTTTTGAAAACTCGCTTTCTTTATGTATTTTAATATGTATATAATGCACTAAATAATTTTCTAACACTTTTTTTCTTTATAGCAACGTTGACTGAAAGAATTTGCTTAGCGATAAGGCCGTCTTTTGCGCATTTCCTAGTTTTTAAGATAATTATGTCCTGTATTCGCTTATATATTATAATGATTGCCTAAATAAGATCACTTTCAAATCACAATTAATTTTTACGAATGTAAAAACCCCCAAATTTATTTGGTCCAGGTTTATAACAGGCCAAATACTAGCAAAAAAATTTGTTGGAAAAGTCTAATGTGTATGGACAATATAAATGATAAGACCATCAACCATGGTGTAAACTATTGTTAATTATGTTATTTGTCTGTTTCAGATGTGAAAGGATTAAACAGCCGGCAGGAAGTTGAGGCTCTCAGAGAGAAGGTAAGAAACGATGAGTATACGGATCATGTGACAGTCGTGGCGTGTTCAATCAGTCAATACGAGCAACTTTCATTAAGAGACCAACACTAAAGTCGCAACAAAAATCCATCTGTTCCATTCGAAATTTTATTTAGTAAACTTAAGGGTCCTGGACTCTGGTTGCAGAGGACTACACTAGTGTTCAATCATTGCAATGGGGAATGAAACCATTCACAGCCGATTGTATAGGTATGTTTACCGAGTTGCTGTATAAACTCTACACACAGGACCCAAAATTCAAACGTGCCGACGTCGGTGTGTTTCGTATTTGTATTTAAAAACGACTTCCACACGAAACTATACAACCGATTTTGATAAAATTTCTATGGTACCACTTGGCATTAAGTATGCCGTTACAAACAAAAATTGATTTTCAAATTGGCCCAGGCGTCTTCGAGTAATCGGGGAACATAAAAAAAACACAAAGATTTAAATTGATAACCTCCTTTTTAACCCCCGACAAAAAAGAGGGGTTTTATAAGTTTGACGCTACTGTCTGTCTGTGCAGTTTTTTTTGTTGCTCTCTTGCTGTGCTTCTCAGCTATGTTTGATGAAAATCGGTTTAGCCGTTTAGAAGTTATTGGGAGTAAACGCTTAAGTCAGTTTTTAGTAGCAAATAGTAGTAGGCGCTACGGATGTCAATTTAACTTAACATCGATTGGGAAATGTCGCATCACTAGATGACAGAAGTGTGCATTTCATTAAAAAACGAGTACTAATTTTTTACTAGGTTTAAACCATCATCCACCCAAGTCAAGTTGGTATCTAGTAAATTGGCACTATCTCATCTGTCAATGTTTACTTGATTTGGGTAGACAATAGTTTAATAAACCAAGTAACAAATTAAGTCCTTTTATGATAAAACATTAAATTTGTCTACCCTGTGCCACCCTAATATTATATAATATGGGATATTAGAAAAAAATGTATTTTGCTTGATATAGAGCCCCGAATTTTAAAGACGCCATCTAGTAGATAGCGTTCTTGAAAGTCTGTTTTTTAAACTTGTTAACCTTTGAACCGCACGTCGGCCTTTTCGTTGAAAGGATAAGGCGAAATGGTAGCAGAACTCGGCGGAGGTGGTGCCCTCATTTGAAATGGATTGTTCAAAGGTAAATATGGTGGTGATTGGTATTTGATTTCCAACAATTTTTGGAAGGACTTTTAAATTATTGTATGAAAGACCGTTAAAAGTAATTGATAGTCTGTCTAGATTTAAAACTAGACGGACTATCGAGAATACTTTCAGCGGTATTTCATGGAACTATTGAAGGTATTTCTATTATTGTTGGAGGTCGAATGATTAATTGTCACCGTGTTTACTTTTAGACAGTTTGTTTCGAATGTTGCGCCACTTCTAGGTTCCGCTACCATTTCGCCTGAAGTCGGTTAACAAAAGGTTGTGACCGGCAGATGTTCTCGTGCCTGGACGAGTACTGCCGGCGCTCGCGCGGCTCGGAGGAGGGCCGCTTCGCGTCGCTGCTGCTGCGGCTGCCGGCGCTGCGCTCCATCTCGCTGAAGAGCTTCGAGCACCTGTTCTTCTTCCACCTGGTGGCCGACGCCAGCGTGGGCGGCTACATCCGGGACGCGCTGCGCAACCACGCGCCGCCCATCGACGCCAACTCCATCTTGTAAAGCTGACGCCGTATGCGTTGTTTTCCTTTCCCATGTATTCGTAAACCTTCATATTCATAAAATTTTATAGCCGTTTGTTAAACTTATTTTGGTTGATACATGTTTTGTCCCTTTTCCTCTTTTCAATATCTGACATTGAAAGAGCGAGACAAAACATTTGAACTAAGATAGGTTAGGCAAACGTGCGTGATTTTTTATATATAAGGGGGGAAAATACAAACGTTTGCTTAACCTATTAACCTAAGGAACAAAACATGTTTTAACCAAAATGGATTTAGCAAACGTTTGTTTTTTTTATGAATATGAGGATTCTAACGTTTTATTATAAATCGCGGACTTAGTAATGGTGAAAAATTGTGATAGAAGTCTGTCAAAAGACTTGTCACAACATTGTCGCATGATACGTCCATCTATTATACTATACGCTTATATAATAATAGATTCAATTGAACCTAGATAACGCTAGACACTTTGAAAGCGCAAGAATGTAAGGTTTAAATGATTTAAATATCTTAAAAAACTATTAGATTATTGAAATCTGATAAATAAACAAATAATGACGAGCGATTTGACGAGGTTGCTGTGCCCGGGATCCGCTACCTAACCTAGGTAGCGGATTTACCTCAGTACCGAAGCGAATACGCTCAGATGATGATAATGAGTGCCATTTGGTTAAGTTAAAGGTAAAAAAAGTTAAGTCTGCGTTTTGTAATAAGATGAGAAATGACCACCGTGGTCATTCTGTAAAACCGGGCAAATGTACTCATTACTATGCAACTTTGTTGTCGACCTCAAAATCGAAAATATATGCCCCAGTATTTAGTTTTATGATCAGTTTTTGGTTGGTGCGATAATAAAAGTTGTTCATATTTATGAGTAATGACTCCCTTTTCAAGACGGCTGTTTTCGGCTTACTTGTCGAAACGACCCAATAATATGGCAGACCCAGGGGCACCAAATATAGGCGGGTTGTCACAAATTTGCCATGATTCTACAAGATAAAATTTTAAAAATTTTCTCATAATGTACCTCTGTAGAAGGATGGCAATCACTGTACGCCTATTTTTAAAGTACTCTGAGTACCCCAAGGTATAAACTAATAATTATTGTAAAGGCTTGTTGCAAATCGGCAGCTGATTTGACTGTTTGTGAAAGTTAAGATGTAGAACCCAGAAAGAGTCGCAATTTACTTGCTGCTGACTTCAATAGCGTATATTCGGTCTCATTCAGAATCTTTTACTGCAAAAAGAAGTACAATAACACCTCAAACGTCAGCTCGTATGACGCTTGACCTTCGAACTGCTTCGTCATTCGCATGCCGTCAGCACATGGCAATAGATCTTTGGACTGGAGGCGGTACAAAAATATACCTGATTTAACACTCGTACAAAAAAGTAAGGTCGTCACCGATTTCATTACAATATTTTTGCCGACATTCTACTAAATTGTATGCAAATTTAAAAAAGAAATAATTTTTATCAATATGATGTTGATTTATAACTAAACTTTATCGTAGAAAACGAATGGGTGATATATACGCGGTTGCTGTACAGACATGGCGATATTCTGTATCAAATAAAGGACAAGAATATTATAAGAAATACGATCAAGCATCACGTGTTAAGTCATTCAAAAAGTATTTAGGGAAAAGTGCAGCTACAATATTTACGGAGACATAAATGCTGTCATTTTTAGCTTCAAATGCTAGGTCCACTTGAAAGAATAAGATTTGATAATTGTAGAAGCTTGCACCGCTTGTATTTCACATTATCCAATATTATGTGTATCGAAAATAATAATACTACGCCTTTTATAACGTTATTCGGTGTTTTAGCGGTACCTTGCATACCTAAGTGCTACTCGATAGATAAAGAGCAATTTTCTATGGCTCAATTTATCAATTCATGCTGCTGGCTGTTTGATAATCCGTCGAACGAATAATAGAAGTTCCAGGGAGGATATTTTTAGGATTCTGCTTCATGATTATATGATGTCGGATAATGCGAATACGCGTTACGTAGATGTGACGCGACGGAGCGTCCTTGACGTACTCGTAGTTTGTAAATGGGGCCGCCTCTTATTAACGTAGAGATAATGTAATTAGACGTTCTTTTATTAGAGAATTCTATTCAAGTAGGTATCCATAGTGAATTATAATAACGTAATTTTAGACGTGTAATTTTAACATTTACCAAATCTCTTCAATGTATGTAATCCAATTGTATAAAGAACGGCCCTTTGGAGTCTTAACCGATTGTTAAAATTTTAAAGTATAGAAGAAAAAAATATGAATCTTTGAACTATTAAATGCTTCATAATAATTTACTGTTGGTGCTTTAATATGCATTATCTGCATATAAAATATGCATAAAATCTTCGATTGAAAATATGATAATTTTCTCTATAGTGTAAGTTATATAAATCTGTACATATACATACCTTTTATTGTAATATTATGTTCTTGTACGAGTAAAATATATCAATAAGCATACCTCACCAAGGGTGGTGGAATAAAGAAAGGCCTATCGATGTGTAACTATTGTAAATCAGGCCAGTTTATTTTTATACCTCACCACAGCATTTCAGGCAATACATTTGTGGGCTATATGCTAACAAAATTAACCAGTATTAACGTTGACGTAGGATGGCGATATAATTGAAATTAGGACGTCAGCTAAATTGGAATCAAAATTATGTCGAATTGATGTTAATATAACCATAAAATTATGAAAAAGTACCGATATTTTAACCTTTTATTTCTTTTGCAAACGCAATATTTTATTTTTATATTGTTGGCACTTTTATATGTTTGACCTACCTACCTATACGAGTTTTACAGTAGGAGTTAGACAGCTGTATTTACTTGAATCATTCTGTTTCATACGAACATTGTCGGCTGCAGAATGTAGTGGAGAGCTCAATTCACTATTACGATTATATTTTTAATTATAGGAATGTGGCTAGCATAATAAATTAAATATTTACACGTAGGTATTTATGTCATTAAGTAGTAGAGTGAAGTTTTCACTACATTCTTTGATTTGTTGAAATGATAACCAGTGTTTCTGTTAACTGAGCGAGATGTTGAACATTGATATTATTCTATGGACGGGTTTGAATTTATGATGGAGGTGTTGCAGCGGTTGTGAGATGATTTATAATGATGTTCACTAAATATCTGACTAAATTTAAGTTATATTTTTTGTATAGACATAGTTTTAAGATGAATGGTAATTAAAATGATTATCATCACATATGTTTGGTGTTTTAATTTCTGATATACACCAGCCCTTAGTCCCATCAACTCATCACCATGATATTGTTAGCACATATAGTCAGCCTGCTCCTTGAGATACAGGTTTTACTATTATCATATTATGTGTAAAGTAGATGGAGATGGAAGGGTATCCTTTCACCGCGAGACTTATATCAGTAAAGTTGTCGTACCCCCAGCGCGAGGCAAAGTTAATCTAAAATAAATACCTTCAACCAAAAAGGGATGTGAATAATTGAGTACAATACGAGCAGTGGCTTTTTGTCGGAAATATCCGACGCTCGCGAAACTGGCACGATGTTTGTCGGATAAATCAGACTTTCGCGATGAAAGGTTAATTCAAATGCACCTTAAGCAATACGTAAACTTTAAAAGATTTTTAATACAATGTGTTATATCTCGGTTTTCTTACAATCATACCAAGACAAGGAAAGGACAAAGTGATGCACAGCCAAGTAGTATTAATAAAATTTTCGTATGTTACAAATAATATTCATATAATAATAAACTTATACATATAAAATGCTTCAGCGTATACTTAAATATAATATTAGTACTTATTATAGATTTAGGCTTAGTAGTTAAAATGCGATGCTTCCATGTTCTCGTATGCCTGCAGCTGTATGTTCATCCTGCAAATGCAAAAGCAATGCTGGGTTGATATATGTAGATCATTAAGCGAAGATGTTTCGATATTATTTCACCCACACACCACCAATACATGGCGCGTCCACATTCCAAAAAAAGGACTGTACTATTCTTAAAATGAGAAACAACGAAATATTATGGTCTCTTCATACAAAATCAAGATCACTGTACAAAATATCCCAACAAAATCATAAATATGAAAAGGGTAGCCGATATCTTTACTTTTTGCATAGCAGTATCTGAGAAAATCAGAAAGAAGAAAATTTTGCTCGTATATTTTTGATAGGCACTTTAATAAAATGGATTCATTTAAAAAAATTATATCTACGAAATTCACTGTTTTTTAATCCTTTGTATACGCGCAATAGTCTGCCTAGATACTAAATATCATATTTCCAGGTCATATGGAAGTAGGTTATCGTTTTTATAAGGGAAAAGTAAATCAATAATATTTTTCCGGTTCTTTAAACGTTATTAATTACATAATTGAAGATAAGATTCAAGATAAGCTAGAGCTTCTAGCTTATACGAGTGCTCTAAACAGCTCTATATGATATGAGCTTCCTCGCCGTAGGTGTATGAAATGGTTTCTTATCTGCAGCACCGTGCATTGATGGCACACGACAGCCAGCTTGTTATGTGTTGCCACAAAATTAAGTACAGAACTGAATCTCCTAAGGTCCTGCGCAGCATGTGTCCCCGTTTCCCATCCCTACACCTCTCCCCCGTTCCTGCCTTGTTTAGGCGGCAATGCGTCTGTAGCTGACCACTGGGACGGGGGACGGGGACGCATATTGAGTGGGATCTTCGGAGATTTCGTTCTGTATTTAATTATTAATTCTAATAGAAGATGCTTCACGACTTCCAAGCACCGCGTCACTATGTTTAAAGAAGTCACCACTTACTCTTGGAAAGTCCACTGAATCTGCTGCAGCTTGGTGGGGTGGCATACGACAGCCAGCTCGTTACGATGCCTCACGACACGATGCCTCACGACGACCAAGCGTCACTACGTGCACTGAGTTATTTAGAAGCCACCACTTACTCTTGGAAAGCCCTCTGAATCTCCTGCACCTTGCTGGGGTGGCACACGACGGCCAGCTTGCTGTGGCACGTGTCAAAGATGCCGGGCAGCCAGCGCCGCGCCGCCGCGTGCGCCGACTCTGGAGTTACGGCTGACAGCGCGCAGATAAGATCTCTGAAATAAAGATACTTCTGTGAACTTCTAGTCGACTTTTTTGAAAATCGATTGCTTATTGAGAAGTCCGCTTTCGGATGCGGAAAATAAAGTTTGCATCACCGAATGGTGAGGTCTTGACACATTTTACTTTAGAATCTGAAGTCAACATTTTGGTGCTGTTAGCTAGTGACAAACATACCAGACAATTTGATGATATAGAAAATATAAGCTAATGGTCTTACCTGCCTGTCTTTTTTAGAACAAACGTCAAAATAGTGTAAGTAAAGACAATGGTTCCCCAATTTTTCTGGTCTTATTAGGCAGACCGTTTTAAATTTATTAAAATTATTTATGTTAAAGAAAGATACAACACATGACACTCAATACTGGGTTTAAAATATACACTTCCAAGTGAACATCGACATACAAAGAAAAGTTTTAAGTTACTGACTTGCTATAAGTATCGGGGCAGCGTCGCACGTAGTTGTCGAGCGAATGTCCCACGACGTCCGTGGGACATTTCTCAGAGTCCAGCACGTCGAAGATAGCCGTGCTCTTGGCCGACTGGAACAGGTCCTCGTCGAACTCGCCGCCGTCTAAAAACGATTGCTGTAACAAATTAATAATATTTTTTAAAATTAAAACCGACTTCACCCTTCAAACTACCCGATCAATTTTGATAAAATTTCTATGAGACCTCGCAAGACACTTTCAAACAAAATAGAATTTTCCAAATCGGTCTAGGCGTTTACGGCACCTCAGGTACACAATAATAATTGCCATGCCTACCCATCGCCTTATAAACAATTATTTTTGTTCCTTGTCACTAGATGGCGCTATAAGGTAATAATAAAAACATTAAAATCATTTATTATTAAATGAAGTAGTAGTCTAATTAATTATATATGACTTATATGAAATGCAATAAACAGTTGTAAAGTATATTAAAAACTTTGTCACTTTTTTACTAGTCGTTTTTTACTAGGCTACCCCGCATCTCCAGTTTTGCGTCTTAGTTGGGTATCTGTTATGTTATTAATTATACATGCTGACTTTTCATTGGTTATGGAAAAAAAAAATCGTACAGTAAATAAATTTCTCCATCCATATGACTTATGAAAAAGTTGTGAAAATGATTTTCGATCGAGATCACGCCCGTCCAAAACTGCCGCGTGAACTCGATGAACTGCGGCAGGCCGGCTGGCTGCGCCTAGCGCCGGTACTACTGATTAATGTCACGATTTTACTTTCGTGTTTTGGTTAGGTTAGTTAAGGTTCAGCATTTTTTATTTTAACTAGTTAATTAGGTCTTACCAACGATCCTTATGAAGTGGACTTCGGCTCCAAAACCAATGAAAAATCTCCGTGTACTATCTTTGCTATAAATCAATGAAAAATCTCCATGTACTATCTTTGCTATAAATCAATGAAAAATCTCTGTGTACTATCTTTGCTATAAATCAATGAAAAATCTCTGTGTACTATCTTTGTTATTGCGAACTGCCAACTGACCAATATAGACTTGGCCTTGTCGTAGGCGGCGACGGTGTTGGTGGCGCGGTAGAGTGCGGTGACGAGCGTGCCCTCGTTCTGCGCGGCGCGCACCGAGTACCCGTACGACAGGCCGCTGCCACGGATCAGCCGCCACATCGGCCCCTGAAACGTGGAAACATACGATCATCTTTGAGCAATCATGAGAAACCTTTGCCCAGTAGTGGAACAGCAAGCTAAATCGCTAAGAAGATATCGTCGTGTTTATATTGTATTGCGTTGGACCATCCGCCTCTCTTCTGCATGTTTTACGTCAGCGTTGCCCCCACGGGCGAGAATCGCGTCGTGCCATGAAATTAAATACTGACTCTATGAGTTGTCTTTCACTATTTGCACACTACCTCTTGTACTACATACAATCTACAACTAAACAAAAATAATGTCTGTGCAACAACTGTATAGATACCACACAATACTCGTGCGGAACGTATGAATTCTCCTAACGACAAAAACGATTTTATGCAGAATATTATTAAAGTTTTAGAGTTGCTTTGACCGTTCGATCCCCGGTCAGGGCAAGTTAAAAAATGGCCTTATTCAAATTGTCCTGGGTCTTGGATGTTTAATTATATATGTATTTGTTATAAAATATAGTACCGTTGAGCAGGGACGTGCATCACCGATTATTGCAGGGTAGACTAATTTTGGGGCCTTTGCCCAGCAGTGGGACAAAAATAAAGCTCTCTGACTGAACTGACCCTATTACTTAGTGTGTTTACATCCTGAGAGCCACTTATACGCGTCATATTGTTTAATATTCATAAATGTTCCTATTAGCTTACCGCTTGTTTGAACTAAATCCAAAATAGGCTGGCATCGGCCATTTATGATTATTGCACTTTTTTCCTCAAAAGTTAAATGGTTAAACGCGTAACTTTTCAGTTTTAGCAAACAAACACCTGGGGCACAACTCCCACATGAAAAACTTTACATTGCAAACTGTTTTAAAGAGGTAATAATAGAAAATAAAAATAAGAAACTTCTTCTAATTTCACAACAGGGTAGCAAAGGCCGTCAGCAAGAGAGGCTGCAGTGAGTAAGTATGGACTGTAGAGTACCTCGAGCTGCGTAAAGTACTGTATGAGCACCAGCAGCGGCGCGGCGTCGACGATGGCGTACCCGCGCGGGCCGGGGCTGAACTGCGCCGTGAACGACGACTCCAGCCCGCCGATGCCGATCACGAAACCGCCGCCCCAGGTCTCCTTCATCAGCTCCGCGTCGTAGTACAGCTGTGGTCTGCAAACAACACACAATCGAAGTTATCCATAATAGAAAAATAATTTTGAAAATCGGTCCACAAGTGACGGAGAAATTGGTGAAACATATATACAGTCGAACATAGAAGCTTCTCCTTTTTTGAAGTCGGTTAAAAAAGAATAAACGTTTACAACCTCTTTTGATTAAAATATGTTTTGTCTCGTTCTTACTATGTCAAATATTGAAATCTCATATGACTATTACTTATGCTACTTGTTAATGTTATTATTGTATACCTATGTCACTAGCCACTGTGTTCTTGCTTCTTTATATTTCCTTGATCTTCTTTTTTCTCTTTTACTTCTACTTGTGGAGACTTTTAAATGGCTTTCTATTTTTTATTGTTTCTATATAATCTGTATTATAGCTGTAAGTCTTCCTGAAATGAAATAATAAAAAAAAAGAATGCATCATCAAACTTACTCGACGGGCTTAACTTCATTCGTAATGTATTTCTTCCAAGGCTCAGTGGACAACTTGTATCTGCTAAAATCTGATGACAGGTGTAACCAGGGCCGCTCTAGGAGCCTCTCGAACGCTTCCTTACCCTTTCTCAGAGCTGTAAAATGAATATAGAAAATAATAGGTATTTCGAAGTATGAACATTAAAAACTTAAATTAGAGGTGTCAAGGAACACCCGGATGGAACAAAGTTTCTTTCGATTAATTAGGAGAGAGAGAGAGAGAGAGAGAGACAGACAGAGAAACACACGCACGCCGCACGGCTTACAACTATAGCAAAAAGTGTCTTTACAACTTTTGGTCTTAATTTTTTCCGTCTAGCCCCATTTCGCAACGTGCGATAAGGAACTTCGTTCCAATAAATAGACTACGAAATAGACATTTCATTGCATTATATATCAAGCTATTTAAGAACCAAAAACAATAATGTCTGCTTCGTTAGACGGAGTTTATCCAAATATTATTTGTAGAAATTCATATAGGCCTGCACAAAACAATAATGCAGTTTTAGTGAGACTTTTAATAGTAAATTGCAAGATTTTCAGGAACTTTTTTAAGATCACATACCATGTAATTAAAAAAACCCAGACTTTAGGACTTGGTATAAACCATTATTCACCCAAATGAGGTTGACAGTAACCAAAGAAAAGTAACATATCGCGGGAGGTCTTCTTGTTTTGGACTGATAAAGTTGAAACCAAGATAAGAAAGTATAAGTGTATATAGTACACGATTTATCATTTTAATTATTGGTTATTTGTATTTTTAGCCTTGTTACCCGACTACTTGTTTAGCATGTTTCAAAAATATATATGTCGCAGTTGGATTATATAATCCACTGTTATCCAAAAACTCCAGCTGTTTGGCATTACAGCTCGGTTTTGTAATATAGCTGAAAATCATTCAGCTAGATCGTCCAATGTGTTACGTTTAACAAACTAGCTAACGTAAGATTGTAGAACGATTAGTTCGGAATTCTGCCACTTGTGGGTCCTGTGGCTTGTGAAGTGTCAGTGTCATAACAACAAATATGGCCTCCCATAAAGTAAATTCTTCGCCGCGATCCGGGACTAAGCTGTTTCGAGGGACATCGGGGGCATCGTTTGTGATTTCGGAGTGCAAAAGATTGAAAAGAATAAAGCAGATCTTTAGCTTGGATCCCATATTGTTATTTCGACGCCCGCCTTCCGGCAAGATGGAAAATTCACGTCGATCAATTGGCCGTAAGAAATCGCTGCACCATTGAGTTGTCGGGTTTACAAAATTTCTATATTTCTAATCCAATTGCATCGAGCTGATTATCATTCTTCATTGGTGTTTTATGATGTAGGAGACTGAATCATTTAGTAAAGAGTTGAATTAAGGTTTTATTTTCATCCCACAAGTAATATAAAATTAATAAAGAACAACTATTGTCTCCTCATATGTTTTTTTGTTTTGTAACACAGTTTTATTCAATAATGGTAACCCTATATGTCATCTTAACGCTAGCTGTTTTGTTACACGTAATTACGTAACTCATTGACAATCGAGCTGAACTATTTTCAGCTGTTTTACAAAACCGTATTGCCAAAAAGCTAGAGTTTTTGAATAACAACGGATTATACAATTCAACTGGGACATATACATTGTTAGCTCGTTGGGTATTAGTTTTTCAAAAGCAAATAATAATAAATAAAATCTTGTTTATAGCTGGTTGGACATTTTTCAGTTCAGACATTACTCATCCAAATCATAAACGATTGTATCACTTACCAGCCTCTGCAGAGTCTCCCCCAGCAATGAGCTGCTCGTGCAGGTTCTTCAGGAACCGCTGCTGGCGCAGAACGGAGCACCAGTGCATGTTGGTGTTTTCCTTGTACACCGCGTCGCGCAATGTGTCGTACACCATTTTGTGACCGTTTCTGCGCACCTAATGGTAGTGAAAAGTCAAGTGTTTCAGAAATAGGTTTTTACTTAAGTTGGTACTTTAGGTGGTAGAAACAAACAAAAGATAATTTTTCAAAACTAAAAACCAGTTCAATACTGCCACGTGACCCAATACTGCCACGTGACCCCTGATGAACTCCGGCCGGACGGCGTTACTACTAATTGATCTCACGATTTTACTTCGACATGTTTTTTGTTTCCAAAATTTTTTTTACTAGCTAATTAGGTCTTACTAACGATCCTAATGAAGTGGCCTTCGGCTCCAAAACCACAAAAAAATCACCGTGTATAATAATATGGGTGCCAATAGGCTACCGGTATTACTGGTAGGCTGGCGTCGTAAAAGAGGTCGCCCAAGGACAGGTGGTGTAATGATCTGGCACTTTTTGACAAGACTTGGAAGTCCATCGTAAATGATAGAGATCAGTGGCGTACAAAGGGGAGGCCTTTGCCCAGCAGTGGGACAATACAGGCTATTAAAAAACTAGTAATATAGCGTCTCACCTGCGAGACATCGTTGATCATCCGCTGCACAAACACCAGCAACCGCTCCTTGGTCAGCTCTGAACTGTACAGCATCTCGTACAAGTGGTCCACCACCGGCTCGTAGTCAGCAGGCTCGCACTGGAAACAATGCAATAAGATCTCATCATGATATCATCATATCAGGTCTTTTTAGTGTCCACTGCAGGAGCACGACCCTCTCTTGTACTACTAGAGCCATACTTGGCCAAAGCAGCGAGAGGACTTGGCCTACACTCTTCCCGCTGGCCAGACGGGTAGTTGGAGAGGTCCTATTGATGTTTTTAGACTTTGTTTAGCCTGTAGCCTAAGTCGCCTTCTACGACATCCACGGGAAGACTTGGGAGTGGTTCTATTCTACTCTGCCGGAAACCACACGGCGAAATAAGATCTCAATAATATTTCAATTAGTAACTAAATTAAAATACAAGACAACTAATTAAAATTAACCACTTGTATCATACACAATAGTTAAACAATATCTTCTCATGCAGTGTTCGCTCAAAGTAGGTTGGCCACTTGTATGCTCTAATGTGTATTTGTATAAACTTGTGTTGTTCAGCCAGTCAGCTAATGAAATAAATAAATAAAAGCTACGCAACGGCATACGAGTCATACCATTCAATGAAAAAAATTACAAATAGAATACTTCTTCCAACGCACCGCAATCACGCCTACCCATCGCCATATAAACGTAATTATTACCCTTCCGTCCTCACTAGATGGCGCAGTAGGTATCGATTAAAACCACGGAAAACATTATAGTATTTTATGCAACAGTTGTATAAGAGGGTTCAAAATATACGAGTGGCGCAGGTTACGATGCGAGCTTTAGCGAGCATCGTAAGAAGACGCCATCGAGCATTTTTTGACGTACTTATACAACGTTGCATACAATACTTTTTCTACGACTATATTTACTAAATAAAATACAAAAATAAACAAAGAAAAATATGAAAATGTATGACATCATTTATGTTTGGTAGATAATAGGCATCTATGGTAAACTTTATTTTTTTTTAATTGACGTCTCCCTAGTGAATATATCACGAATATATTAATAAAACGTTTTTCTTATGTTGGCAGTATGATAGATTCAAAGAAAAAAGAAGGTTCTAAGTCTATGGCTAAGAGTATCGTTTTGGCGAAATAACGATACAAGTGCTGTTATGGGGAATAGACTATAGACTTTCCTGAAGTCATAAATAATCAATGTTCTTATAATAGTGTTCGTGACTATGTAAAAGGCAGAAAACAGTAGAGGAGTAGAAAAAAATCTTTTATTACCATTATTTGAACAATGTAATACTCTAACTTATTCAATATGATTTTTATGAGCTGCAATAAATATTTTTAAAGCACTTTCTTTGTCTATTTCACGAAATTCAGAAATATTTGTCTAAAAGCACAATTTTTGGTTTTTAATTATGTCACTAGATGGCACTTTGTGTGCTTTAAGGTTTTATGTGGGATTATATTGATGGCAGCACCGTCTTTACTATAAAGCGTAGGTACTAACTCGTCCGTAAGAATAGATTATACAAATGATACCTACCTATTATAATATCTTGTAATAATGTACCACAGAGTAAAATATACTACGTACACTGTATATACTACGAATACGATTTTGTTTGTACTGTGTACAAACAAAATCGTATTCGTATCATTTTGCGCTGCATTTTGTTTCTAGAACAAAGTACCTGGGCGACCGAGCTTTGCTCGGTTACATCTCAAACATTAACAATTTTTTTTAAACTTACTATGCAATGCAAAATAAAAAAAAAAGTAAACTTAAACATAAAAAAAAACAAAAGTAAGTCACCGAGTGGGATTCGAACCCGTAACACTCTTTCTAGCGGTCGCTATCCTTAACCGCTGAGCTAAATCAAGGCGGTCGCGGCGCGACGAAATAACCGACCATATTCTGCGTGGAAAGAAAAACGCATGAAAACTCGAAAACACGCGTTTTCCCAAACAAAACTAGTCTAGATCGATTGTTTACCCCCGAAAACCCCCATATACATATATAGTTAGAGCCGTTTTTGAGATCACAGAAATTTATAAATAAATATACATATATATATATATATATATATATTTACATACAAGAATTGCTCGTTTAAAGGTATAAGATAAGATAAGATATCATTGAAAAAGGCACACGCAGTACAAACTTAAGGTACTTAGTATCTTATCATGCATGTCATAAAAACATCGAAATATGGTTTCTATTGTAATACCTAACTACATATCCGAAATACTAAGTACCTACCCGTATACCTACCTTAAGCAGAAGTTTGGATATAAGTAGTGCCGCGAGGTCGCGCCCGGAACGACCGGCGGCGAACACATTCACACACCTGAGTAAGTCAGTGGCATCGTACGACTACGTGACTACGTACCTATCGAACTTTATCAAATTCCAAAGAAGAAGAAATTTGAATATGATACGGAAATATGGGCAATAAATTTAAAAAAAGTAGATAGGTATCATTTTAGTTGTATTGTGTTCTACAACGTGAAAGGGACGTACCTACCCATAATAAATCGAACCACAGGCTATACTAGATCACTAGTATATATGTATACAATGTCCTTTTTAATTAAGTACAAATATTTTAAGGGGTGATTCAGTCCATCATTTCGAACAACTTTTCCTAATAAATGTATATCAAAATAAAGAAATAAATTTTTTTATTTTCCTCAGTAATGATATCACGTGACTACGGTGATATGTACGATATACATTTATTGGGAAATCTTGTTCGAAATGATGGACTGAATCACACCTTAAAATATTTGTACTTAATTAAAAAGGAGGAAAAGGAATATATATATATCATACTAGCCGAAGCCCGCGACTTCGTTCGCGTGGACTTTGTGTCTCTGGAAAATGCTCATCAGGCTGAACAACTTTTACTAAAGCGGCATTTTTATATCTCTTATAGTTTAGGTGGACCATTATGGTTCTGCATCAGGCGTTCCATTTTCCAAAATCATTTATACCCTATATGTTGCCCAGGCTTAATAGCTATATAACAAAAAAAGTTTCATTCGAATCCGTCCAGTATTTCCGGAGATTAGCGTGTACAAACAGACAAACAGACAAACAGACAAACAGACATACAGACAAACAGACAAACAGACAGACATTTTTTTTTAAATTCTTACTCTATTACTATGTCTCCATCGCCCCCAATATTTTTTTTGCAAATATATTTAATGTACAGACACACTTTTTTTACTGTTTTATTATATGTATAGATTATAAATTAACCTTACGTACCTACTGTCCCACTGATGAAAGGTCTCCATTTTTATTTATTTTTATTTTTATTTATATAACGATGATATTATATAAAAGTAAAAACGACATTTCCATTGGCTGCACACAGCACACAGTTCTTCGAAGATTACATGCATCGAACTAAAAATAATTCATATCAAGTGAAGCTGATCTCGATATATAAGTAGTACTAAGTACTTACCTATTAGATTTCCATACTCTTTTACACTTTCCCCGACAAAAAAAAGATAAAGCGCCTGGTAAATAAATTTGTTATACGTATTCAGATTTCTTATGAGTACCTACATACCTATCATATTGCAAGAGGTTCTTTTTTTGTAAGAAGGTAGGTAGGTACTTGATATAATTTTGCAATTTTTTACGTAGTACGATTCATTAATTATCATAATGTGCATGAAAGAAATGAGAAATGATTACTTACCTACCTAGATATTTCTGAAGTTATATATGAATGGTTAGTGGTGTCATTTTTTGAAATGCGAAGTCACTAAACGCACGGTTTTTTGTATGGAAAAAACATTTGTTATTGTGACTCTGCGTTTCATAAATGGCACTTATTTCAAACACGTTTTTAAATTTGATATTTTATAACATAAATGATCGACGCGTCGCTGTCCTGCATCCGAATCTGTTAATTTTAACACCCCTCGTGCGGCGCGCGCGGCTACCTACCCCTTGTAGGTATGGCGCGATTACGGGTTACGTACGTAGGACAGCATTAACAATGGCCAAAAGTGTATTATCATAGATACTCAGGATCTTATGCCTAAACATTTATTTTCTCGCTAACGCCATCTAGTGACGAACTCTTAAACACTTACTATATGCTTTCGCGGCTTTGGCTAGTCCTGTGTGCTGCCATCTCTGCGAGTTGCTGGAACTAGAAACTCCTACTCAATTTGCCTACTTAAGGCCGGTCCAAAAGTTTCTATGGCGTTGGGTATCTGTTACGTTAGTAATTATATTATCTTTGCCGCAATGAAGCAACATACCCAGAATACTGGCAATATTTCTTCGCTATACCAATATGCTGAGCAAAATAGCTGCCAGCTCTATGATCACCAGTTGCCTTAAGTAATCATTAATTATTTTTTGTTTGATCAGTATTATTTTAACTTTTAGGTACTTGTGGGATTCGAACCAACGCACCTCACGTTAACGCCGTGAGTGCACTAACAATTGACACCAATTGTACTACCGTCTTTTTTATCACATGATTTAATTTAAATAATGACTTGTTTGTTTAATAAAGTACTTTTTGTGCTGCTCTCATAGTATTTTATAGTTTGTTGGTTGTCGCTGGAAGGCGCTGGATGCGAGCCGGTCTAGATCGGTCATTTTGGAAATCTTTGGCAGAGGCATATGTCCTGCAGTGGATGTTGTGCGGCTGAAACGGATGGATGATGATGTAAGTTGTTCAGACTCACCGTGATCCCAATGTGCACGAATTGTCCATACGCACCGACGGAGAAGTTTCCCGCCCTCCCGAACCCGATCTCGCTGTGGAACCTCACAGTCAGGCGCTCGGTCTCCGATATGACGGTCTCGTGCGGTATTATCTTGCCATTGCGCCGCACGGGCAGCTCTCCCATTGAGTTTAGGTACAGAGGGAGCCACCGTCTCGTCATGTAGTCTACGCCTGATGTATCGAGGAGGAAACTGATCTGAAAAAGGGATGTTAACAATATGTTTGTTAAGTGGCTGGGTTACACTATTCTGTATTGTTAAGAGTATTTTTAGTATTTTTTTTTTAAGTTTTTAGTAAATACTAAATATACTAAGAGAATAAAAAGTCACTTTGTCATTGATCACATCTAACGTGATTTTAGATTAATGCAGAAAAACTGATATTAAGAGCGCAATTGGACTCCAAATAGCTACAATCGGGTATTTTATAAAAATTGCATATAAACTTTCGTTTTGACGTTAAGAAAAAGTATCAGATTTGACTTGTTGGAAATTAGCGGACTGCAATTTAAATTCAAGTCTTGATATTGTAACAATACTGCAATTATTGCAGTAATTAAATTAGCGAGTAGGAAAGGGCGGTGTCACGCGACCGCTTTAGGGCAACGAACGTCGTAATTTTTTTATGATTGCAGTAAGTCATTAAAGAGTCTAACGTACGTTTAGGGAATTTAATAAATATGAAAAGGTCGACTTTACACGTTTTATAAGTAGTTTTTAAATTATTTTTTTCATAGGTATAGTAGATATTTCAAAGGATGCCAACAAATAAAGCCACAAACAAATAAAATTTCACCCTGTAAAATTTAAAACTGGTTGATTTTCCTAAATCTTAAATCCTCCCGGCTCCAAATGTAGCGCAGCAGACATAACCCCCTCCTGATTTCATTCAACCATCGGAGGAACTACCACCGGGCCATGAGCTACCACGGGCCACATGGAAAAGCTTAAACCAACTCCGACTGAGGAGGGTCGGTACAAGCATAATTTAACCCGGTGGCGGTATATTACCAAACTGCAACACAATGTCAATGTGATCATAACGACCAGACTATGACACACCTCTCCTGCCCATCGTGCCCCACTAGCTGCACTAAGTGTGACCTATATGAGGCTTCAAACAACGCTGTGAAAGTAGCTACCTTCTAGAGGAAAAAATCTGATTTTGTTTGAGCTTTCGACACGAGAAGAATTTTAAACCTCTCCCGTTTATGACTGAAAATATACTTACATAGACAAAATTGGTCTTGAGGCTCTGTAGCCTGGTGTACAAGGGCACGTCGTTGAAGTCGAAGTGCGGGCAGGCGGCGCCGAACGTGCTCCACGACTCGATCTTGTGCGACTTGATGCGGTCGCAGGACGGCACCGGCACCTTGGCCAGGGTGCCGGGCGGCGGTGGGCGCTGGAAGGTTATTTTTTTTTTAATTTGTTAGTAAAATAATATTTATTAAAACAATACAAAAATAACTGCCCTTATATTATTTAAAATTTTAATTTATTTTTTAATGTAATTACACTGCCCTTGCATTAAATAAAAAACTTAAAGAAAAAAAACAGGATTCATGGGGATACATCCAAATTTGTTTAGGTATTCCAAAGTCATGGTGAAAAAAAAACTCACTATGTATTGTTCACTTTACATAAGGGCACCTACATACCCGAAAACATTCTACTCCTTTTTTGGGTAATTGTTAAAAAGGCAGATATTACACCAAATGATAAGCAACACAATGATTTTTAGTCCATGAATACCTATCAGGGCTCGACTAACTGATAGGTATGCATGGACTAAAACCCCCTTTATAACTATTAATAGACTTATTTGGTAGGTCTATACCGGGGCATACTCATTTGGTCATGTACCTCATTGTGCTCTATGGCTGCTTGCAGATGCTTCGCCTTCTCCGCGAGGCCGGCATCTCCTAGTTGTTTCTTTTGATCCGCTATCCTATTATTCTCTGTCGTCGCCATGCTGGAAAACAAAGTTAAATATGACAATGTAAGGAAGATCGACTGGAAGATGTTTCTTTCAATAAGCCGTACTTGTGTCTTTATCTTTGTCACATTTTTTAAGCAGACTTACGTCTGCCATACAATCATGACAGATGGGACCAAAATGTAGTGTCATAACATTTTCTTCAGTTGTCACCCATCCAAGCAAGGATCACACCTGGGGTTGCTTAACTTGCTAAAACACTAGCAATGCGTGCGTACTACAACGAGCTAGCGAGCTCCTCATTCTTTTTTTTTTTGTAAATGCTGAATGTTTTGGGCTAACCTTTCTTGTAGCTGGATGCTGGGGGCGCCGAGGATGACCACCATGTCATCGATGAAGTATTTCTGAAGCATGCTGAGCCAATAGTTCACATCTTCTTTCAGAAGCTCGTTTACCGCTAGTTGGGGGTTCATTCGTTGTGTGAACTGTAATCAACAAGAGGTTTGTAAACAGTGTTGCTTGCATCATATTGTTGGATAATTACCACACGAAGTACGATACTAGTAATGCTTAGTCTCAATAGGGGTGATGACATGGCCAAAAAAGTATTATTCTAATTAGTCCGTCTTTTAGATTATCGAAAAATAAAGGACCCATATTTTTCAGTTTATTAATAGGTACGTACATATTATACTATCACGTTTTTATCCCTAAGAGGGCAGACAGAGCATTTTGGGTCTTGCGGCTCTAAGCAGATAGAGCCTAGGGCTGCAAGACTCAAGGGCCACTTTTAGCTTTATGTAGGCAAGAAGGTGGACGAATGAACCAAAATATTGATGGGTTGCTAGCCGCATTGCCTATATGATTCGTAGATGATCGCTTTGTTCTTGTTTATTTTACGTTTGTATCTTTAGATAAGTAAAAAATCTAGAATAAGGAACATCATATTACGTGAGAAGGATGTTATGAAACATGTTTTTATTTTTAACTGTTTTTCCTTTGGATTCTGATGTCAAAACCTTTTACGGTGCAAAAAGCGCTGCGGTTTTGCAAGACTGGCATACCTTTATACGTGTAGACCATAGTGTAGTTTTGGCGCCGCCAGCATGCACACTTATAAAACAAATGAACAATAAAGTGCGGATTATAACTTACATCGTTCTCATCCCGCGAGTACAGTAAGTCCCCGATACATCTGAAGGCGACAGCATGGTGCGGGTCGGACTCCAGGCTGGCCAGCGTCTCCCGCAGCTGCTTCTTCAGCAGCCGCTGTATGCGCGCCATGTCGAGCGGCTCCTGCCCGGACCGCACGGACGCGATGCACTGCCTGGCGGTGTCGCAGGCCGGCCGCAGCTTGTGCACCGGCACGTTGTTCAGCTCGATCTTTATAAGCGTTGCTAGGTTTTCTGTCATGTTGTACGATACCTGAGAAGATATAGAAATTCACGTGTCATGAATGCTTGTG
Organism: Acrobasis consociella; assembly: GCA_963555685.1. Classification (NCBI taxonomy): domain Eukaryota; kingdom Metazoa; phylum Arthropoda; class Insecta; order Lepidoptera; family Pyralidae; genus Acrobasis; species Acrobasis consociella. Next base: position 8,428,457 of record OY743106.1, read on the forward strand.
TAGCACTACCTTTCCCATTGGCCTACTTGTCATTTTTCAATGTAGAGAAGATACAATTTGCAGATATTTTGACGTGACTTCCCATTTCCTATTCCTTGTGCATTTATTATAAATTTTTTTGTACTATTTTTAACTATTAACAATAGCTGAGAACAGACATGTGTGGAAGCCTTTGCCCAGCAGTAGGACATAACTGTGACAGGCTAGGAAAAAAAAACAGATACCGTTGTGAAGTCACACTTACGTCACAGAATGAATATGAGTATTACATACAGAACGGAATCTCCTTAGGTCTCGCGCAATATGCGTTCTCGCCTTATTGTGCGGGCGGCTGCAGGCGCCTGTCCGTCTCGACAAGGCGAGAACGGGGAAAAAGTGCGGGGACGGGAGATGGGGACTAGTAATTCTGTGCTTACATCTCCGGCCAGCGCGTCCTCTATCTCCACGAGGCAGAGCTGCAGCGGCGCGGCGGCGGTCTCGCCCAGGTACCGCAGCAGCACTGCACACGCTGTCATCTCTTTGTGGGCAGACGGCGAACTCAGGATGGGGCCGCGCCATCCGAACATAACCTGACAAAATAAAAAGTTCATTAAAAACTTAATTCGGCACGAGGTAAGAAATTGACTACAGTAACTCATGGATGGAGTTCTGCTGTTGATAGGCTACAAGAATCTGAACTTGTCTTGGTAAGAGTGTGAATCAGTGAGGCGAGTAAGTTCATTAGATATAGAGATACTATCTCTATGATCTAATAATCCACAAGAATAAACAATAATCAAGTATAAATACACTAGCTTTAAACCGCGACTTCGTCCGCGTAGAAGTCGACAATGGTTCTAATAGAATTTTGAATTGGTTTTTACGTAATTTTGTATAATATATGAATTATTAAAAATGTTTGAATACTCATAAAAAATACTAATCTTTATCATAGTGTAGGATTTAAAAGCTTAGCAAACCCGGTGAACTTTTTCCCGCCTGTTCCCGTTACCGTTCCCGTCATTTGTTAGAGCATGAGAGCGACGGAACGCTTGAGCATGGCTAGGTAGTAGGCCACCCCTTAACATCCGTCTAGGGGTTGAATTTTGAAAAATCCTTTCTTAGTGCCCCCCTAGACCTTATAAGGAACCTATGTGTAAATCTGGAGTCTCAGACTAAGCGGTTTAGCTCGATAGGTCAGTCAATAAGTTTTGCCTTCTATAATATAGACTAGCTGCGCCCCGCGTTGTTACCTGCGCCTAAAAGTAAAGTAGCCTATGTGTTAATCCAGGTTCTCAGCTTCCTCCCCCCCAATGGGTTCCCGGTTTGTCGTACAGGGGGGGCTCAGTACCCGTGGTAGCCTTGAGCCACGGGGAAGCCAAGAGGAACCCGCGAGGGGGCGCTCCTGCGGTGTGCGCTAGCAGTGAGCGCCCACATTGGGGCGGCGGGGGAGTGGGAAGTTCTCCCCCCACCCGGGGAGGGGCGCTCCCGCGGGCTCGGCTTCGGCCTTGAGCCTGCTGGGATGCGCCCAATGGGGCGGCGGGGGAGTGGGAAGTTCTCCCCCCACCCGGGGTGGGGCTGCCGGGAGGGGAATGTTTCATTGCTCTCCCGGCGCTTCAGGCGGGGCCACACCGCCGTGGCTGTGGTTGATGATCGGTCGCGGAGGTCAGGGAGTGTCGGTGCTACGTTGCCGCTCTCCCTGTTCTCCGCGGCCGAGCGGTGCCGCACCGCGTTTGCGGCGAGAGGAAAGCGGCGGAGCCTCACATCTTCTCCGCCGCTGGGAGCCGGTTTATCTGGCTCCCATGGGCCCACAGGCGGTGGACTGCGTGAGAGTTCGCCGCCTCTCAATTGGCCCGAGGAGGTACGGCGCGTCCGTGAGTTCCGGACGCGCCTACTTGGTGAGTGGGGGGGCGCTCAGACGCCTCCGAGGAGGGGCTGCTTCGGCGGCCAGCCGCGCCGGGGTTCGCGGTTGTATTTCCTTTCCCGTGTCCCCGGCAAAGGCGGTTGAGGTGGAACTCCGGAGGTTATTTAGTGGGTAGGCACGTCATTCTGGCGTGGAGTCCCACATAACCCGACAGCATCCCCCGCAGGCTGATGGGTATCCGTAACAGGGATCTTTCCTCCGTATAAAAAAAAAAAAGGTTCTCAGCTTCCTGCATGCCAAATTTTACCAAAAGCTTTACGCCTGAAGAAGTAACAAACACACACACACTCACAAACTTTCACCTTTATAATATAAGTGTGATAAGCAGCTATATAACGGTCATACCATGCCACAGTCCTCCGTGTCGGCCGGCCATTGCACGTTGTATTCGCCGTACTGCGGTGGCGGCGGCATGGTCTGCCATGGCTTCACCCACTGTTCCTGAGCCTCCTTTTCTCTCTAATAAACATAATAATGCACATTTTTAATAAACGTGTACACAAAAAATAATAAATACACTACTTGAAAATCAAGTCAATAAAAGGTCAAAGTTTTCTTGATATTAATTCTTGTTTTTACTTTCAAAGACAAAGAAGTTTTGAAATAAGTAGAGCCATTTTTTTGTGTTTTGAAAACCTTTAGTTACAAGTTGGGAAGACAAAAGAAGCGGTGGTCTGATGACATAAAAAAGATTGGAGGCCCATTATGGCAGAGAACAGCAAGATCTAGGGAGGCTTGAAAGAAGCTAGAGGAGGCCATTGTGTCTCAAGACACGCCAACCACAGTTGGCAATTAAAGGCTAATAAATAAAGTATTTCAAACCACAAAACAGTATTTCAAACATAAAAACTTTAATGTTCTTAAAATAATTTAAAAAAGTTGTCGATCCTGTATCTAACCTTAAGAGCGACTCAATCATAACAGTTCAGGTAATCACACAACACGGTAAGGAAAAAAGACTAGGTAGGTGGCGTTTTGTCCATTCACATAATTACCTTTGCAATGATATCATCCTCCACACTGGCTAATGCTCTGAACACGTCATCGGCAGCGATCTGCCCAGTCAAAATGACCGTCACGTTTTCAGGACGATAGAACTTCTTGTGGAAGTTTCTCACCTGAAAAATTAAGTTTTTCACTATTTAGGATTTACAGTTGGTAAATTAGGTATTTCAAAAATAGTTTTGATTTGAATAACTATCACAGATAAACTAAAAAGATATGAGATGATTTAGATGTAGATATAATAAGTCTGCTTTTAGAAAGTGTTTCTACAAATCCAAATTATACCAATTAAAGTGGATATGGTCATAAGTTCCTTAGTAATGAAGAAAAGTGGATCAAAATCTGGACTTGCTGGTATCCAAGAGATTACTTATTTATTTAATTCAAGCTTAAACTAACAGCTGACCAAAATTTGAAAAGAGTAGCCAGAGATAGAAACTAGCAGATTTCCACTGCCGGAAGGCCTCCTCAAACCAAAAGGTTGGCAAGAGGCACACTAAACTCAGAGATATCCTGCCAATACAATTTAAGAGTTCAGGATGAAGCTCTTATAAAAGACAAACAAATTGTATGTATACTGTATAGGTGTGTATGTCTTAGAAGTGATGTTTTACGCTCAATAGACGCCCATTTAAGAGCCACTAGCATCCAAGATAATGCTTAGAATTGTAAACACGTCCGATAGTTACAAAATGAGACTGATTGAGACTTCCTTTATCACCATCTGAGCCCCGTGCCTTTGGCATGAGCGGCCTTTGCTCTACATTCATTGAATGTACTATAAATGTATAAATACCTTAGTGTTGTTTGTTGAAGTTCTGAGATTTTTTAGGACTCCACCAGTCTCTGCTGAGTAACCATGGGATGGATACATGGATCTCAACAATTGCAACTCACACCTGTAAAAATTGAATTAAATTGTAAGTAATGTCATAATTTAATTTCCATTTGTAGGAACAACACAATGGGTACCAATGTTCTTTTAAATATGGTGAATATATATGGTTAGATTTGTAGGTTTAAAGGCCTTGGGGCAATAAAGGAGCATAAACAATCTAGAGGCCCCTGTTTATGTACTATAGAACAGAAACCATTTTTAGGGTTCCGTAGTAAACAAGGAACCCTTATAGTTTCGCCATGTCTGTCTGTCTGTCTGTCTGTCTGTCTGTCCACGGTCCTACAGAGAAACTATAAGTACTAGAAAGCTGTAATTTGGCATGGATATGTAAATTAATGTCGAAAAAGTCGTAAAATAAAATATGGAAAAAAAATGTTTTTCAGTGTAGCTGCCATACAAGTGAAGACGTAGTCAATATTTTTTTCTCGACAAATACATTGAATGGGGTATCGTTGAATAGATCTTTCAAAAATATTGTTAGCTTGTGAACACCATTTTTCGATTTAGGGATCCGTTTCTGAAATATTTGGGTTTAAACTTCAAATTTTTTTCGAGTCAAGTGTCCCACCCCTCTATCTGCTAAACGGTTATATATGGCCTCGTGAAAAAAATCACAATTATAGCATATATAATGTAGTTTGAAGGAAAACTATCAGAGCCAAGTAGGGTATACAAATTAAAAAGTTATAGGCGATCAACTTATAAAATTTACTTGAAAAAAGACATTTTCATACAAATTCAATAGATATTAGTTTTTAGACGTTTTTAGTGGCAAGAACTCAAAGTTGGCATTCGCAACTACGGAACCCTACACTGCGCGTGGCCCGACACGCACTTGCCCAATTATTTTATTAGAAAATTATTAGTTGGCAAACTATAAGAATCATATTTGTTAAAATCTAAGTTCAAATTGTTTACTTATATATTGGGTTATAGACGAGCAGCTTAAAGCTGATAAGTCTATTACAGGCAATGTCGAATTTTTTATTCGTCACTTCACATATTCACTAAATGTTTAATTGTCCACTATAATTCTTTAAGAGTCACTTTACTTGTACGTAGCCAATTGTCTAGTCTATTTTTAAAGCAGTTTATAATATGTGACAGACACTACTTCCTCAGGCAGTCTATTTCAGTTGTGAAACATACTTGTTTGCTCGAAAAGTGATGTGCAGTGTAGGTTTTGGACAGTTTTTTAATAAATATTTCCATCCATAATTATTATTGTAACTAGCCGAAGCCCACAACTTCGTTTGCGTGGAATTATGTCTCTGGAAAATGCTCATCGGGCTGAACAACTTTTACTAAGGCGGCATTTTTATATCTCTTATAGTTTAGCTGGACCATTATGGTTCTGCATCAAGCGTTCCATTTTCCAAAATCATTTATACCCTATATGTCGCTCAGGCTTAATAGCTATATAACAAAAAAAGTTTCATTCAAATTCGTCCAGTATTTCCGGAGATTAGCGTGTACAAACAGACATACAGACAAACAGACAGACATTTTTTTTTAAATTCTTACTCTATTACTACGTCTCCATCGCCCCCAATATTTTTTTTGGAAATATATTTAATGTAGACACACTTTTTTTACTGTTTTATTATATGTATAGATATAACTGTAGTTTCCCATCTTTTCATAGATGTCATAGAAGGTGTCTTAGCAAATATAAGCTAAAACTAGTTTAAAAACATCACAAGACCTCTTTAACCCTTCTGGCCAGCATGGAGAGTGTAGGTCAAATTCTCTGTCTGCTCTGACCAAGTATGGCTCTGGTATTACAGAGAGGGTTGTGCTCCTGCAGAGGGGACAAAAAGACTTAATGATGAACTGTATTTTATCAAACTCACCTACTATCGGCACTGTTCTCTCTGCCCTGCATTTCACAGTACACAACTCCAGCATCATTCCCATCCCCATCAATGTGATGGACTTCTGTGATGTACCCTTCATCAGTCAGTGTTGGATGCAGGATGTGATCCAGGTAAATTGGTAACAGAGACAGCATTCCCTCATCTCCACCAGTGTAAATTGTGTAACATGTGTGATCAGTGTCTGTCCATGCGTTGGTGCCGTGAGCCATACACCGGTTAGCCAGCAGGTCTAAGATGCCTTTGTAAGGATAGCGCTCAGAGCCAAGGAACACAAGGTGTTCCAAGGTATGTGGCAATCCATCATCATCATGAGCTTCAGTTGCTGTTGGAAAAATACAGAGAGAGAAGAACTTAAGACTTATTACAAGTACAATGATTAGCCAAAAAAATTTGGTGTCTCACGAGTCCAAGACACCAGCAAGAAATAACAAAAAGTAGTATGTAGGTAGGAAAATATTTAAAAAAACTAACTACCGACTTTACGTACTACTGAACAGATTTTGTGGCTTTGAGTATCGTGTAGAATTTTTCTATATTCGGATCGGGCCCATGCACAGCAAGGCAGGCCTCCAACCAGATTGTTACGCACTTAAGGTATGTTACTAACTCACCAAAAATTTATCTATACGCATGTTTAAGTCTCTCGGATTAGGAAGATGTGTAGTGCCTTACCTAGACAGAAGAATCCGTTGACAACTGGGCCTTCCACCTCAGCGATGACCACGGTGAGACCAGTCTTCTCAGAAACATACTTGTTCACAGGAATCACATCGGAAGCCTTAGTAGACGATATTAATTTAAAATGAGACATAGCTACGTCTTTCTAATAATCTTGAATAATCTCAACAGCAAAAGATCAAGAAATACAAGTGGCCGGCTGGCCGGTGGTTTTGGTTAAAAAATAATTCGTTTGATTGACCGGCACAAAAGATGACCTGACAAGAAAGATGACAATGACAGGTGGAGACAAATGGCACCACCCAAGCACCAAGAAATCCACCAATGGCCCTTTGTGTGTTGCCAGACGTCAAAATATATTCTGCCCTGGACAATCTTTGGAATTTAAGTTGATTGGTTTTGTTGTTTTTAATTTATTATGCCTAAAAAGAAAGAAGCTGCCACTGTAGCACACAACTGCCAAATTCCAATAAACACAATACGAACATAATTCTTTGGGAAAAAGGGACCCATATTACTAAGACTACTGTTCATCTGCTGACCACGGAACAGACATAGTCCGTCTATCAGTCTGTCAACAGGCTGTCGATTTTCAACAGGTGTTTCACATAGGATATATTTATGTTGCCTTTTAACAACAAATACTAAAAACAGAATAAAATAAATATAGTTTAGTTTTATTTAGAATATTTGATTGTGTTTATAAAAAACATCTATATCTAACATCTAACATCTAACATTCTATAATAAAACAGTAAAAAAAGTGTGTCTGTACATGAAATATATTTCCAAAAAAAATATAGAGGGCGATGGAGACGTAATAATAGAGTAAGAATTTAAAAAAAAAAATCCGTCTGTTTGTCTGTTTGTCTGTTTGTCTGTTTGTCTGTTTGTCTGTTTGTCTGTATGTCTGTTTGTCTGTTTGTACACGCTAATCTCCGGAAATACTGGACGGATTCGAATGAAACTTTTTTTGTTACATAGCTATTAAGCCTGGGCAACATATAGGGTATAAATGATTTTGGAAAATGGAACGCCTGATGCAGAACCATATTGGTCCTGCTAAACTATAAGAGATATAAAAATGCCGCCTTAGTAAAAGTTGTTCAGCCTGATGAGCATTTTTCAGAGACATAAAGTCCACGCGAACGAAGTTGCGGGCTTTGGCTAGTAAATAATATATCAAAATATCAATCTAATTAATATACATATAAATAGGGCTCCCATACGACAAACGTGATTTTAAGCTATTGCATAGTTCTATCGCGGGCCTTGAGCGCGGGGACCGAATCCAGAATTTCCGTAACGAAAAAACCTCACGCTTCCCACTCCGCCTACCATGTAGGTTGCCGCTTCGTCTCCGTCGTCCGTTTGCGACGTTGCCGTCCTTCCTTGTATCGAACCACCTTAATGCATTAGCTTTACCGCGGCAGTCCCCGAGTGCCACACGTCTTTTTTTTTATAGATAGTTGGACTCGCGCACGAAGTGGTACGGAACCCTTCGTGCGCGAGTCCGACTCGCACTTAGGCGGTCATTACTAGTAGGGTGAATCTTGAGAGGCTTAATTTGCGCTGTCTGGAAAAACAAAGTACCCGTAGTATTTAAATTTGAAAACAAAATATTTTTTTTATGCTACTATAATGTATGATCTAACTGAGGCACGATAGTTATTGTGTTTATTTTAATGCAAATGGTCGAAAAAAAAATCGGAAAGGTCAAAATATTGATAACCATGGCGCGTCCGCTTCACATTTCCCGAACAACTTACCCACAAAACACTAAGTTATGAACGGAAATAAAATAAACAGTGAGGTTAAATCGCTACCAGGGTTGTTGTTGATATATAAAAAAATATACAGTATGTGTATTAATGATAGATTTATTTAGAAATATAATATAAAGTTTGTCCGAGACTAAACAGTAATTCCCGTGGCGCGCCACTAAAACACGTAAATCCCTATTGTGGAATATTCTAAAGGAGTGCATCCGAGTCGTCGCATGGGCACTACTAGTAGCACTTCGAACATCGTTGAGGAAGATTGCGCCATTCGTTGCTCCAGGACGAAATTACAAAGGCGAATATTTGATTCCCCTGGTTTTGTTTCACTAGGTCGTTGATTACACTGATCACGTTTATAAATATTATTAGATTTTTTAGGAATTGTTTTCCGATGTTAACGGAACATCGGAAATAATTATTATGTATTTATTATATTTTTATTGTTTAAAACCTATTGGTTTTATCACAATCGATAAAAACATTCTTCTTTTTGATTTCACTGGAGTCGATTCCCTTGGTATTTGCGCCAGGGTACTCAAAATTCATGATGATAAATCAAAATTTTCCTGATTTTCCGTGAAAAAAAGAAAGGTTTTTATCTTATTTATTACAAATATGTTTATTTTTAATCTATCCTTTCGACTAAAAATCATTTAGTAACACTCGATGCAAAAAAAGGGTGTTAAGTTTGACATCAATATCTGTTTCTCTGTGGGTCTGTCTATGTGTCTGTGTGTCTGTATTGTATCATAAACTAATATTAATTTAAACTTATTTTTTCTGCATGTAAGTTGATTGATCTGAGATATTTTTTTTATGTGGAAATTGACAAATTATTGATAATGACGTTACCAAAAATATTAGTTGTTGATTTTATATAATTTTTAAATATATATATTTTATTGAAATAAGAAAGAAAAAGTAAAAAAATTACATATTTACAAATATACACACAGAAAAAAGTTAACTATTAATTTAGTCTAAAAAGTCTTGCCCACGTGGCATAGTGCCAAGAACGCTGGCCGCATTTCCGCGTTGGATCGCAATACTGATGTTTTTATTTAAGTAAGTACTTACCGAAATATTTGTATAAGGATAATCTGATAGTTGATTTTAAAACTAAAGTAAATATAAAAAAGAATAGTTTTCCTTTTAGTTGTTTTCAGTACATTTTTCTATAATTCATGAGTCACTATGGATAAAAGTGCCAATTTCTTCAATCAAAAGGCTGATTAATTCTTACAGATGCTACCAAAAGGCTGATTAGTTATATTTACTTACTGTAAATTAATAATAAAACTTAATTTACTTATATCATGACTAAATTTTGATTCCCTTGACGTCATGTATTGATTCCCCTGCCAAGAAAAATTTAAATTGCTATAATTTTGGAACCGCTCAGCTAAAAGTGATGCCTGTTCGTTATATGTGTTTATAATTAATTAAAATTTTATTTTTTATTATTACTTATAAAAAAACTGTTTAAATAAATTCCGCCAGGGGAATCAACTAAATATGCCGAATCTGAAGATTCACCCAGTACACTTCTGTCAAGTTAATTTTTTTAAACTATGATATTTTATTTTAGGTATTCTTTTAGATACATACCTACCAAAAATGTATTAGGTACTTTTAATTTTTGTGGTTTTCTTAGTGCTGTAGATTAAAGTGAAACTAGGTACTTACCACAATAAAATATGTTTCTTTGTCTAATTTAGAAACCATGTTTGTATGTATTGGCTTTGTATACGGTTAGTTCCAATGAATATCCGAATTAATGGGAAGGGGAGATTTTTTTGTTTGTTCGTGTGTGCAAGTACCAACACTAGTACACACTGGTTTCAGATTTTTCAAGCTGCTTTAACACATCTGACATAGCGTGATGACTGCCATACGGATGACAGCCGGGACCAATGGCTTATACGTGCCTTCTGAAGTACGGAGGAGCTCGAGAAAGGTTATCGCTAGCGCTGCGCTACGAGCGCGACAGCTGTCAAATCAACGAATTTGTATGAAACTATATGAAACGGATTATACCTCGCGCTTTGAGCGCTATGGCGCTCGAAGCGCTCTCCTAGCGCTCTGCTAACGTTCTCCGAACGCTCTCCTAACGCGCATCGAGCGCGCGCTTTGGGAGCGTTGAAAGCGCTCGGCAAATGCATAATGTCATTTGCGAGTAGTAGTGTGACTAGGCAGGAGGTAATCTAAAGAATGTTTCTTATCTTTCGACGAGTATTTTTCAATATTAGAAATAGAATGGATTTTTGCCCGACTTCCTAAGTATGTATTGAATTTACTTTCACCAACTTATATCAATATATGTAGGTATACATACTTAGAATAGTGGATTACTTTGTTTTTCGTATATTTAATGGACCAATACTAGTGGCAGATTTTTTAGGTTGCATACGAGTAAAGGCTTTTGAGAAAATTTACTATTGGGACCAGCGTTTTATACGTGCTTTCTACAGCACGCAGGAGATCGATTTTTTATGCTCTTGTGGTCATCTATCCAAGTCGGATAGAGGATAAAAATAGTACAGAAATTTGTACACCCTCCGAAGAAAAGCGGTCATCAAGCGCTCTGCGAACGCTAATCGAACGCGGATTTTTTGATGACATGTGTTTGACACCTGTCGCTCTAGAAGAGCGCTGGAAGCGCTGCGCTTCTAGCGCAAATCTAACGCAAAATCAACGCTAGGTATAACTACTCCCCTAGAGTCAGCCTACCAAAATTCTCCACCAAACATAATCAGCCTAACATTTTTTCCTATTATGTTGGGAATTTGCCATAACTGGCAACACAAAAGCACTTACAAATGTCATGTCACTCATGTCATAAACGTACCTACTACGAAATCTTTCTTTCGTACGTATGTATCGTAAATGCTTACAAAGAGTAAAAAAATTAATATTATAGGAAAATGTCGTACCGTATCGTACAAACAAGCTAAGATAAAAATTAAAAACATGGGAAATAATATACCTACGGATTATTTTTATGGTTCTTATCTTTAGGCTACGACTTTAGGTAATAAAATACCGTAATTTCAGTTTTTAGGCTGCGTTTCCACTGAATTTCAGATAAATTATAGTACTCTATGTTATTCGTAGACTCTATCTATGCCACTGAAGCGGAGGAGACTGAAAGCGGAGAGCGCTTCAGTGGAAACGCAGCCTTACGCTGGTCCGGGAGTAAAGTAAAGAGTAAATATGAATGTGTGCTTTCTCTCCCGCGCAGGGGTACTATTTTTCAAACGCGGAGTCATTAAACGAACGGTTTTTTGTATGGAAAAACCATTCGTATAGATGTTCCGCGTTTCAAAATAGCACTTCAGATCGTTGAAGCCGATTGGGGGAATGGACGAGAATCTGGATCGCGCTAAGCAATAGCGACCCATCACTTGACTATTTTTTTATTCTTTTCGTAACCCTAAACTAAAAGTGTCCTTGTGCCTGACGGCCCTGGACTATGTCTACCTCGTTAGGGATAAAGTCGTGATAGAATTTTACAACATGAAAGGGAAAAAAAACAACAAAAAAAAGTCATATGTATTAGTTTTTGACTGATAATTTACTACGATTATATATACTATAGTGATCTAGTATAGCCCGTGGTTCAATTTATTATGGGTATGTGCCTTTCACGTTGTATAGTTTTTACTTTATAAAGGTCGGCGGACCGTTAAGATCCAACCAAGCGGCCACTGTTCCTCCAGCAGAAGTTTAAATATTTTATTTTTAAAAATCTGCTAGGGAATCGCCTACCCGCTACCCGCTACCTACATATATATAAAAAATAGAACGAGGACATTAGGTTGGTATACAAAACGAAGTTCTGTAAGTATTGGTACATATACAATTTACTTACTTTGCAGGTAAGCAAAGATAATATACCTAATTACTAACGTAAACTTAAGTATTCACGTTTCTTTGTTTCTTTTTCTTTTGAAACGTCATTCGTGATCATGAATCATGACCATGACATGAGACTACTTTATTTGCAACTTTCTCTGCGAAAGATCACGATTGAAATTAACTGAGTTTGCGCTTAGCGCAGTCAAATATATACTTACTTATTTACTGCGCAGTATATACCTATCTAACTTGCTCAGTGTCAATAAGTTACTTACCTACGTCTCCGTTTTGTTTGTAAGCAGAAATGAAAATTCGTTTACGTACGATAGAGGCGCTGTTCATTTTTACATTGAAGACGAAAATAGTCTTGCTAAGATGCATAATAGATTCATTCGTTTAGGAGGTACGATGTCACAGACAGATACGTCGAACTTAAAACATTCCACTTTTTGCATCAGGCGTTATAAAAATATTTTAACACAAAGCTATACAATTCCTAGACATTCCCATACAAATTTCCTTTCAGATTTTTTAAAACTTTTGACTGTTATTTTAACCGTTCCATTACCACCAATACCAGACACAATAGTAAGACAATGAACGTGGAGATTTATTAATGTCCTCCGGGTCTTTACCGGTTAATTTCATTAATTTTATTATAGTGATCGAGTATAGCCCGTGGTTCGATTTATTACGGGTACGTCCACGTTGTATATCCTATCGGAACTCCCCTTAACATTACCGTCTTCCTTCAGTATTTTATACTGTGCTAAAAAGACAAATAACCTGAGCTGTAAAGCGTCAGAGATTCGCCAATAAATTTACTGAGGTAAAGTAAACTTGTCAATTACTTAATTGAGTAAAGAAAGATGACCCTTAGATGAATAGATATTATACATACAGACTTTAGAGATGATAGATCTCTTAATTATTACTTACACAACAAAATACTCGTGGTACTTATATAAGATCCAACAAAATATACTGAAAATGTCGTAATAAAGTAAAAATTGTTGGCCTTCCATTCAAATTGACAAATCAGCTGATCCGAGTTTTTATGGAAATTATATTTCATATTTCTAAACATGTTCCTTGGGGAAAGTTGTTGAGTATTATAGACTGTATTCACCCTTGAAATAATTCAGTATATTTTTTTAGACGTTACCTAAGGATCGGAATTGTACTCTGAAATCTAGGACTAAAATAGGTATCACCTTACATCACAGGTCGGCCTCTGACGTACAAATAGGTCCATCCGGATCTCTCGACCCAAGTGATAAATTAGCACTTCATCCTTGTTGCCTTGGACCAATATAAGTCCGTGAATTTTCCATTTCAATGTACTTCGGCTAGAACTGTTTACTCTAGGTACCTATCTTAATCCTAAGGTTTTTTTTAATAATTTTTATTTTTGTTTTTCGTGTGTTAAGTGATCAACACTATTGCCAGATTTTTTAAGCTGCCGCTTGACTACTGCCACGCAATGACAGCCGGAACCAACAGCTTTAGGTGTCTTCCGAAGGACGGATAGGAGCTGGAGAATTTTTTCATGCCACTGGTCAGCCCTCTAAGTGCGGACCACGCCTGGTGTCTTGTGAAAGCGCTACTAATGCGTACTCAACAGATTTTCCTTATTTAATCATGATGTTGATATACTGTACTGTATCACTGTATTGATTGCTTTTCCATCTTCTCGCCCACCATGACGCTAAAAGTGGCTTTTGGGTCTTGCGGCCCTGGGCTCTGCATAGAATCGCTAGACCCAAAATGCTCTGTCTGCCCCATTAGGGATAAAGACGTGATAATATGTATGTATGTATGTATGTATGTATGTTTGTATGTATGTATGTATGTATGTATGTATGTATGTATGTATGTATGTATGTATGTATGTATGTATGTATGTATGTATGTATGTATGTATGTATGTATGTATGTATGTATGTATGTATGTATGTATGTATGTATGTATGTATGTATGTATGTATGTATGTATGTATGTTGATATACGAGCTAGATAGGTAAGTACCATCATATGCTATGTAGTCCATCTTCGAAGAGAGTCGACGTACGTATACCACATGACGACTTGAACCAACCAGAATTTTCATTGAAAAGAAATACATGTAGGTACCTAACTTTTGTTTTTTATTTTCACGAGCGTTTAGCTTTTTTCACAAATTTTTATTTAGTTTCATCTGTCGCGTCATCTGTCTGTGTCTGTCTGTAATTAAATTTGATGGTGGAGCTGGAAGGTGGTCAGAGCATCTTTGTGATAAAACAACACAACCCCACCGAGTTAGGGATCGATTGATTCGTCTTGAGGAGAACTACAACCTTTTAGCTTATTTTATCAAAATATTTTTTATACATACAGGTCAAGTCTTCGATCACAGAATTTTAAAAATTAAATCACGTTTTGCAATTTATTGTATTGTAGGTACCTTGTCATACGTAATGATATTAGTTAACAAGATTAGATAATGTAATTATTATCTATACAGATAATTAATTTTGCAGATAGAATTAATCAATTCATTAAAATATACGTATATATTATGTATACCTAATGAGGTTTTAATTTTATTATTGTGTTGGAGGAAAAACAAAAATTATTTTTACGAGTTAAAAGAAAAACAAATTTAAGACGTAAGAGCAACTTTTTTACGTAGTAGTACCTACGAGAACTTACCAAGGACATATGAAAACAACTACTGCCATTCATCATAGCTAATAGTTGATAAACTTTGACCATACTGCTATAACCATTCTGTAATATATGCGCATGAAGATTAGGATTTATTACGTTTATGCTACTTACTATGATGATCTTAGATAAGTGAGAAAAAATATCCTTTTGACAAATTTTTGATTTAATGACCATGACTAAATGTGTGTACGAAAGTACTCGTATCAATATCACCACCATTCATATACCCACCATTAAAAACAGACCAGAAATACAAAATGTTAGTTTTTTAGGTGTTAAAAAGTAGGTAAACTTGTTCGTATTGATAAATTGTATAGTACCTAAACTTACCAAAAAGTACCTATGGGAGTATCAGACCTACAAATGTCTTCTAAATCTATGGGTATTACGGTACTCTTTTCCACTAGCAACGTGACTTATACCTACAGGCTGACTTTTTAGATAAGTAAGTACTTACTAGCTTATTGTTTAGTGAATTTAATCATGCATATGAAAATGACCTTCTGAAAAAAAATCCATACAGTTATTTAGGAAAACGCGACGAATCATTTTTGAATACTCTCCTACAAAGTAGAGTTCAGCTGGTCGAATTGTCTAAAGAAGTATGATAAGATAAGTATCTATTGATTGAATTTGCTTAAAACTTCGACCTGTGCTAAAGTTGTATATAGGTACAACGTGAAGGGACATTCCCGTATTAAATCGAATCACGGGCTATACTAAATCACTTAAGTACTTATACATAATTAAATTAAAATAACAGTCAAAAACTAGTCATTTTATGTGATGTAGTATGGCTCGTGGTTCGATTTATAACGGGTAGGTCCCTTCCACGTTGTATAATGGGTATTGGATAGCTATCGTGCGAAATACACTAAGGGGATAGTGCACAACAAAAAGTTATAGACATCAATCATTCTATGATGAGATGAAACTTTCTATTGTGAATCGAACGGAGTGGTGCTGACTTTTTACCGGCAGCTCAGTCAATGGTGATATGCTGTTGAGCGGTGTTTCTATCTCCCACGATGACATTATCAAGTACTTAGCACAATCACCAAGCAAGAACGGAGCACCCCACCGGGTCCGCTTCCGTTGGTTTCGGCGCTCACAGAGTCCTCAGCACGCGACCGCGTTGCCAGTGCGATCGTATTTTATCGCTCGTCGCGATTCGCGTCGTAAAAAATACGTTTTGATTTCGGAACACGGTGTTTTTATTTAATAAATATTTAAAAAATTGTGAAATAATACTGGCAGGTAGGTAAGTTTCTTTGTGGTTTTTATTTTTATTTTTGTATGCAATCACCAATATTTATAAATAATATGTGTATGTATCCCTTGTGTATTCTATTATAAACATTAAGTACTTGTAAAGAAATGCACTTCCAACCAAAGAGCTATGTATTATGTCTCGCAAATCAGTTTTTCTACAAAATATAAAAATAATCAGAAAAGTGCGAGTTGAACTCGCGTGAAGAGGGTTCCGTACAATGCCAAACTCATCTCATTTAAAAACATTACAGTAAGACGCGAGTTAACTACTACTACCGCTATCTAGTGGTGTTTTAGTGAATTATATTCCGTAAGTGAACGTAATATATTGAGTTTACCACTTTATTTTCAACTAGCTGGTGCCGCGCGACTTCGTCTGCGCAGGATTATCCCACAATATCTTTATAAATTGTAGCCTATGTGTCATTCTGATGTACTTATAAGCTATATTATTGTAATTCAGAAGTTCTTACGTGAAAGAGTAACAATCATCCATCAATACTTACAAACTTTACCATACTAGCAAAAATAAGTATATTTGGGATCCTCACAACGAGCCCTTTCATTTGAAATATACAGAGTAAGGTTTGCAAAACTTTTTTTTAATTTCCTTATTTTGTCCTCAGAAAATGATTCTTATTTATTTAATTTGCATATCTGTGGTGGTAGTTGGGTCATATCATAGGATTGCACTATCCTACCAAATTTCACGTGATTTAGTCCAGTAGATTCGGAGAAAATTGGCAATAAACGAATAAATAAAATAACATAAAAAATTGGTTGTTTGTAAAGTAGGTTTACGATCGAGATGTTTACGTGATAACGTCGTTTCACGGAATGACTGGCAGCGCTCGAGATGAGACGGGAGATCGGTCCGTCTCTCTCTCGTTATACCTGCGATCGCGCTCGTGAGGTTTTGGTGTGACACAAGTTTCTGAACATGTCACCCGACTAAAACGATTTTAAAGACGTTATCACGTCAAAATAGATTGGAATTTATAAACGTTAAATTCCTTAACAACATCGTCGTCAATAATTGTTCTTTTAATAATTTACTATGATTCCGTACGTCAAAAGGTAAAAACAGAACCCTTGTAGGTAGGATCACTCACTTGTCTATCTCTTCAGACAAGTGAGTGATCCTCACTTGTAGTCAACCTCTTAAGTTAATAAGGTAAAATTTGGTAAGTACATGTGTACATAGTAAGTTTGATAAGTACAGGTGTTATGTACCTAAGTGACCCAAAGACGGATGTCTCACGTAAATAAATGAATTTCAAATATGGAAACTAATAAAAAATTAAATAAAAAAAATTGACATGTAAAATGTTTTGTGAACTATGTCGTGTGACAAAACCTACATACCTATACTAAGCATACTATGAACTTGATAGGAAATATTTCTAAGTTTGTAAATTGTTAATGTAACAATGGGCCCGCGAGCCTGACTCACACTTGGCCGGTTTATTACATTTATAGTAACTCTATTGACGTTTAACATTTTAAATTCTTTAAATCACTTAATTACTGTTTAAACCACAAGTCAAACCTAGGGGCAAATCCACCACAAAAAGATATTAAAAATAAAGATATTTAGGTAATTACTTTCCAAATTACCTAAGTATAGGCATAGTTAATAACTTTATGAATTAAACATACCTACCGTTAGTATAGTCATTAATAAGTTTTATGAAGAAAAAAAATTTTTTTTATACAAGCGTTTATTGCGAGGCAAAAGTACTGACTCAGACAAATGAAATAAGCCCAAACTCGATGCAGTTGCGTCGTTTCATTACTGAGTTCCATCTACCACCTTCCTTCTCCGTGATCAGACCCTAGGCATCGTCTATCATAAAGTGCTCGTCAAGACAAATCTAACGAGTCCTACTCAATGAGGTTATTTTGTTTGAGAACTGAGTTCCGTCGAATATCTTCCGGCTCCATCATCAGAACAGCTCCGTGTCTTCATAATATTGTATTATCATCCAACTTACAGGCTAAATCAGATGAGGCTAACTGGTTGAAAATTGAGTTGCAAGATTTGACCTAAACAAACATTCATAAAATACATTGCAAGTTAAATAAAAACTTGTAAAATACTTTCCCTAAGAAACAACTGGAACACTCAAGGTTCCCGGGTATTAGTAAATTAAGGTTATGCTTATTTACTATCAATTCAACCAACTGTCCTTTTAAATCACAGGGACATTTGACAAAATATTTATAAAAAATCGACGTGTAATACAAATCAGCGATTACCTGATTAGATTCTGTCAGGGAAACGAAATTATTTTATGTTGTTTTGCTAATTACTTATGAAAACTAAAGTAGGGAACATAAACTTGCTCCAAAACTGTTTGCTCTTACACTCTTATCAGGTTATAGACAACACCGGTGTCATATTTCTCGAACTGCCAAAAGGCATCTGATGTAACCACGACTATGGGCAGGTTTCTACACAATTTTCCATCACAGGTACAAGAGGTCGTAGTTGAAAATGACTATACAGTACACGAGTTTAAATTTATAGGTACACAAGTCGCGCCTAGTGAAATTCCAGCTCGTGCCTTACAGTACAGATGAACAACTAGTGCCACTTGGCCACTGCCGCTTCAAAATTTTGTTGGTGTTGAGAAGGTCACCGTAAACTGTAACAATATTTATGAAAAAAAAAAAATGTTGCTTATCATAAAAACATCAGTAGATCGTATAATGGGGATGTAGACCTGAATTTTTTTGGCTCGTCCCATACATTATTACAAAGTATACGGTATACATATGTTTTCTTTTCTCTGATGAGCAAATAATGGCGAAGATACAGCGCAATTAAATTTCGCATGATGGTCAGCTACGATTTTTAACCAAAGGTGACGTAAAATTACCACCACTCCGGAACTTCGAAGCGGTGTATATTTGTCAATAGGGAAAATGCAATAAAAATACTTATATGTTACCTAACCAGTTTATTGATAAATATTCAAAAGTAAAGTACTAACATAAACAGAATAAAAATTGGTCAAAAAACGAACGAGGTATAACGATTGTACGAAAATATGTCTATCTTACTCGCAAAAACGCTATTTTCTGCAGTATATGTTTATATGACATAGACGTTGACATCATCAGTCCATATCGGACTTCTCTTTCTAATTGAATCTTCAGAGTATCACAAGTTAGTCGCTGATGAAGATATTTCATGAATTCTTTCATATTTGTTTACTGTGGTTAATAAGGATTTTATTAAGCAATTAAAAAATAGTGCATATTCTCTATTTTTACTACGTTGCTAAACAATTGTGGTTCCTTAATTTTGGATAATCTAGTTGACGGTCTAAATAAAATAATAATATTTTTACCCAGTCCACATCCCTATTTACTTAAGTACTATATTTTTATTGCCTATAAAAATATATGTTTATTTCATGGTAAAAGTTTTTCAATTTTATAGAATCTAATAAAACAGTACAGTATATTCTGTTAGAAGGTGCATTATTCGAATAATATTTTTTCGGATTTATACATGTGTACTTTATCGAAGTTACATCTTCATAGTTACATCGTTGACGTGACGTGACATCACTCAGGAACAGTAGGAATACGTAAGAATTAGGCAAAAAAAAACAAATTTCAATATGTGGTTCTTGTGGAAAGATGTTCAGTATCATGCATAGAGTACTATAATATATCTGAAATAGAGTGCCATCTTGCGTAATTTGTCTGCCAACACTTTAAGCTGCAAACGTAGTGTCATCTATTAATCTTATTCCAATATTACATAAATAACAAATATAAAATATTTAAATTTACTTGCTCGATGTGGGATTTGAACCAGAGATTCCTGGGCGATATCACTGATATCTCAGTACTCATCTCAGAATTGTTTCGAATACGTTAACCGTTCCGCCACTCGGGCTTGGTACTAAATGCGCGAAATTTTTACATATACTTTAACAATAAATTTATAGAAAAACGAATAAAAGATTTTCCATTTTATGCCCTTGTTGGGAATTGAACCCATACATTCATGAATAATTTCGAACGCGTAAACCATTACACCATGTAGACTTTGCACTGGAAATGCGAAATTATTGGTTATAATATACTTCACACCGTGAAATTAATACTAAGAACGCAAGTAGTGCGCCATCTTTACAAATTCTGACATACTAATAACTTAAAGTGGTTTTGATATATAATCCGGAATAAGAATAATAGATGACGTCGTTCAAAACAAAAAATTCGCAATGTGTGGCACTTTCACCCCCCTGGTATCATGGTTTGAATTCGACTTAAATTAATTTCAGTATACATTACACATTCAGTAAGAAAATAAATAAATATATAGGGACAAATAACACTGATTGAGCTAGCCCCAAAGTATTTCGAGACTTGTGTTATGGGAACATTACTAACTCAACGATACTACATTTTATAACAAATACATACATAGATAAAAATCCAAGACCCAGGACAATTTGAAAAAGGCCATTTTCCAACTTGACCTGACCGGGGATCGAACCCGGCACCTTTGAGTGGAGGACCAGCATAGTGACCACTACGCCACGGAGGTCGTCAAATACACGCTGACTTTTTATTGGTTTTGGAAAAAAAAATGTCGTACAGTAAATAAATTCCTCTACACATATAAGTAATCCAAATTTCTGTGTGTCATAAGATAAAAAAGTTTCGTAAATGATTTTCGATCGAGACCACATAGTTATGCCGGCCAAAACACCTGCGTGGATGTCGATGACTACTAATTGATCTCACAATTTAGCTTTCGAGTTTTAGTCAACATTTTAAGTTTCTGAATTTTTAATTTGACTAGCTAATTCGGTCTTACTAACGATGCCAATGAAGTGGCCTTCGGCTTCAGAACCAATAAAAATTCACCGTGTATAAAACTTATAAGAAACAAATATAAGTATACATTATAAACTTACATTTTTACTTTGGAACAATAAGTTTGATAAATAAATAAAAATACCTAATAGGTATCCATTGCTGCAGTTGCAAGCATGATCTCAATACATTAAATTAACTAGCATTGGCATACTAATGATGTTCGTGCTCTAACAATACGAGATGCACGCCATGATGGCTGTTTTGAAACGTTAGCCATTCTTACAAAACACTAATTATCCTTTGAACGCCAACATTAGGTATACTATACATCATATACTTAGGTAAACGCTTAGATATACAAAGACGTAGATACATATCTCATTATAGTTACGCTGACTTAGATGTAAAAGATACTCGTACTCATCCCTATTTTCTGTCTAATCTCTTCTATATTTCCGATTCACTTTGCATCTCTGGTTGTGCTTGTTGTTGTGCGAGTCGATCCGGTTTCCAGCGGTTTATTCTTCAAGGATCATGTATGTTACTGGTGTCACAGCTTTGCAAAGTATATTTGAAGAATCGTTTTTAGCTGTGATTTTAGCCTGCTTTACGTCAATCTTCCTTTGAAATGCAGAAAATACAGAAAATAAGCCTGAGCGAAAAAAAAACTTGAATTTGTATTGAACTCCTATAGCGACGATTTAACGATGGAGTGACAGGGTAGACCAGCATTAAAACATTATTAGAGTACAGAGCAGAAGCTATTAAAAAGCCCAAGAACGTAGGTCTAGGCGAGCCATAGATATTTGTGCCCTTCGCCGCCTAGGGCTCTGATGTGTGGAAGCCTGTCAACTCTTTAGAAAGGCCTCCACTCGTTTGATCGACGTCTCTGGGGGAAAAACCAAAGAGCTGGAGCACATTTCGGCCAGAAATAACCAGTCAAGTGCGTGTCGGGCCACGCGCAGTGTAGGGTTTAGTAGTTGTAAATGCTGATTTGAGTTCACACCTCACATTTAAACGACTACAAACGCCTTTTATAAAATTTGTATGAATTAAAACGTTTATTGAATTTGTATGTAAAAATATATATATTATGCTATTTATTAAACGTACTCCTACTTGCTTGTAAAACGAAATATTTGCTATGACAGTCGGTCGGGTCGACCAAATTTTTTGGCCGATCTGGCTTCATTTATAAATAATACTGAAAGAGTATGGATGAAAAATTACTAAGAAGAGAGTCATGTTTTAAGAGAGAGATATTTTATATTTGTATTTTTATAAAGCATAGTGGTTTTTTAGGGTTCCGTACCCAAAGGGTAAAAACGGGACCCGTTTACTAAGACTTCGCTGTCTGTCGTCTGTCCGTCTGTCTGTCACCAGGCTGTAACTCAAGAACCGCGATAGCTAGACAGTTGAAATTTTCATAAATTATGTATTTCTGTTGCTGCTATAACAACAAATACTAAAAACTAAATAAAATAAATATTTAAGGGGGGCTCCCATACAACAAACGCGATTTTTATAGATAATGGTACGGAACCCCTAGTGTGCGAATCCGATTCGCACTTAGCCGGTTTCTTATTTTGCCATGTTTATCACAGGGAAAGAAAAGTTCAATAGAATCAAGGACTTTTCCTACAAAACAAGAAAAAAAAATACTTCGCTAGATTAGTGCCACAACATTCACATTTATTTCGCGGTTTATCCTTAGTTACTAATTAAGATTGCTAATTATCTATTCTAATGTGTAATCACAATAACAACTTAAAATCTTATGCGTACAAAATAACTAACTGATAATATTGAGTTATCATGAATAATGTATTTGCGAATATCCATAAGCCGAGATAATAATTCGAACTCATGTTATAAATGCTATCTAATCGCCAAGGAATTTAAATTTACTCTCCTGAAGTAGACCACAAGGATTTTATTAGCACAATAACCAGTAATCTCTTTACAACCTTAGCATATTTCACAGTCATCATTAGCAGCATTACAGTCATGTTCTAGTGATGGGAAAAGGGCAAAAATAAATTGGGCATAAATGGACATAAACGGGCGTATTGGGCAAAAACAAATGATATAATTTTAGTAAAAAAAAGCAGGAACTTATCTGTATTTTGTAAATAATAACTGTAATAAAATAATTTGGTCATAAAATAATCTAATTAAGTTTTGTGCATACTCAAATGTAGCTATTGGAATAAAAAGTAAATAAAAACTATGTTAATGTTTTTGCCCTGACAATGGACATTTATTCGGTATAAACGGATATTTATTCGGCATTTATGCAATGTGCCCAATATGCCCGGGCGTAAACCCATCTCTATCATGTTCAGAATTTTTTAATTTAATTTAGAGCATTACAGATTTTAGATAAAGATTAATTGCAGAGAATGTTTAAATTTTACAGAACAAAAATAATGTATGAATAGTCAAGTATGGATAAAACCCTCATTGATAGTCTCGCACGTCATAATTATCATTTTAGACACAGTAAGTCCAATACTGAGATGCATGTTAGAGAGAAAAGAAAATACTTAGAATGTACCAGCTGCTTCTCTTCCCGCGTAGATCGCAAGAGCCGATCGAGGGAATGGGATTTTTTTTATAGATATCTGGAAACAGTGTTCTTTCGACACTGTTTAATTAACATAAACTTGCTATGTCTACAATGTGCTTCCTTCTTGTTCCATTGTATGCAAAATAATCGTAAACTATTTATTATGTTTTATACCTGTTTGAAAAGTGATTGAATATGCATATTTGTGTGTAAAAAATATTTGATTTAAGTTAAATATAAAATCTTATACCTTTAAACGAGCAATTCTTGTTTATTTGTATATAAATTTATTTCTGTGATCTCGGAAACGGCTGTAACGATTTCGCTGATATTTGGTATATGGGGGTTTTCGGTCTTACAAACATACATACATAATATCACGCCTGTTTCCCACAGGGGTAGGCAGAGATTAGTCTTATGTTTGGGAAAACGTGTGTTTTCGAGTTTTCATGCGTATTTCTTTTCTCGCAGAATGTGATATAACCGAGCAAAGCTTGGTCGCTCAGGTACTATAAGTAATATGACCAAGGATTTGAAGTTAGTACAACACATTTATAGCTTCGAGTCATAGCTTTTCTCATTGCACTACAAAAAGAATAGCGTATGCCATAGACCAGTTTTTTTACGTACCTATACTTTGCTGCAGCCTCAGATTAAAGAACGTCGCAGCAGTGTAATGTGCAACAGACAGCGCAAAATAAAAAAAAAAACACTTTGGTAAATTTTATAAGTCGTAAAGGAAAAAGAAGAAAAGGCGTTGTAAGCTCGCTATAACTTATATACAGGTCAAGCAATGTGTAACAGTGTATAACTAATATTTAATGAATAAGTTATGTGTGACGAAACAGCAGTACCTATTCCCAAGGCAGCTAAGACAATGACACTATAGGCGGTAGTGATGTGACCACATTATCTTTGCCATAATTCTCCACCAATGCCAGCCATATCGGAATAGAATTTAGATCGCGTAATTTCAAAACGGGATATTTTTGGATAAACAAATAAAGAAATTTGGTGCAAATGTACAAGAGTTATATTGCTTAATAATTGAAACTAGTTTTACACCAAAATTATTTATATTTTGAGAGACATCCGCATTAGTATAAATGTATCCAGACTGTACAAGGTAATCTACAAATACTTAGTTAAATGAAAATAATCCTTAATTTAAAAAAAAGTCTTGAATATTGGGGTAGCAAGAACATTATTTCGGAAAGTTATTTATGTAAAAATTAACCTTCAAAATCCCTATAACTACATAACTTCCTACTTACGAAATTTTACTGACCTTGGTCAAAGATAATATAATTAATAACGTAACCCTGGTACGAAATGCTATTACGTCGATAAGATAAAATGTTGATTATTACATATCCTAATGGATGAACTAATCCACACTAGATTTATTAGAGTAATAGATCCGCCGTGACGTGACGTACTTATTTTGTAAACAAACCTTTGTTGATTGAGGAGCAAAAATCTAGAAGGCTAGGTACTACATAGGTACTTGTTTGCAAGATTTTATTGTTTGTTTCTATTTGATTCAAATCTATAAACTATAATCAAATCGATTATTGGACATTTATATGTATGTTTGTGTATGTAGCCACTATCTAATGATATATTTGATATTCCAGTTGATTGATTATGAAACACATCTGTTGCAATGCGATAAGGCTTATAATTCTTTATATCCACGCATTGTTTCATTATTATTACTCATGTAAGTAAATTGAATGCTTGCATGTGCAGGCGCATATGCAAGTCAATTTTCAGTATTCATAAATTGCCTATATTGGTTAATTGGCTATATTCTAACTCAAAACGTACTTAATTAGTAATTTATGTGATATTCACAATCAAAAATAAAGTAAGTACATATGTTAAAGATTTAAAATATATTGTTGCTTCCAATAACAATCATTTATAATATTAAGAACTAAAAAATACCTACTTCTTTTGGGTAAACATTCCGGATCAAGGGTGACTATGATGTTAGATAGAAGCATTTTCTTTAAAAACTAACATAATATACCACTAATATAATAAAAACCAGCTAGTCCTCCTGTCACCAGCAACGACGGAAATACTTTTCAAGCCTTTATTTCAAATAAAAACCTTATCTCTGGGAAAAACGTGCCAAGGAGCGCATTGTACAATTTGAAGCATACGTGGGATAACATTTCTCTGAAACAATATCATGAACCTCATGATGATAAAAAAAAGAGGTTGTCAATTTGTCTCGAACTTTTTCTTTTTTTTTTAATGTATGTTCACAGTTTAATCGAAGACGCCTGGACCGATTTGGAAAATTCTTTTTTTTATAAGGGTATATACTTGGTCAAGTGAAATTTTATCAAAATCCGTTGTGTAGTTTGTGAAAGAAAACCGGTTTTTAGTTTAAAAAAATATAGGATAAAAATATTTGTTGATACCCGCCTTCGCCTGCTTTGGCTTCCAATTTATTTATCATATGTAGGTATATAATGACTTAATGACATTTAAGTATAACGAGTATATCTCTATTGTTAGCGCATCGCAATACAACGTTAAGTAGAACCTCATCTCACGACTTCTTCATTATCATTATGTGATTAGTCGCGTAGGTATAGGTTAGATTTTTCTTTAAGCTTTAACTTCGTAATAATTTTTCAAACGTCTTTACATTATTTATTATATTTTAAACGTCTTTACATCTTATGAATTCGTAACTTCTGGGTTCAGAACTTATATAGTGTTGCAAAATAAGGTGAGCTATAGCTAGGGTATTTTGATACAGACGAGGGGAATGTTAAAGGTCGGTAATTTTTTCTCAAAAAAATACTTTATTCATTTTCCTAACTTAGGTACTTACTTAGCTGTATTTTTTATTTTTCTTCTACATGTGGGTTTAAAAACACTTGTACACATTAGACATATTTGCATTTTAACCTTGTCTAGTAAACACATTGTAGTCAAATATAATTAAATGATGATAACTTGATAAGCGCTCTTATAGTCCAACCAGCTACAGTATGCCCTTAGATCTTTATGCAAATATTTACAAAATCGAACACCTAATGTTTGTTCCTCGTGTGATATCGATAATTCAAAACAGAAATCAATATTGTGTCTTAGCTTACATAATTATACAAGTTTTTTTTTGTTATTTGGATACCTACTAGTGTTATTCCAAGGTACAAATAGTACCTGTCCTCTTTACTATACTATTTACTGTGTACGAGCTAAGTACAAAGTAAATAACAACGTTGGTGCGGACGAAACTTTACGCAACCGATTGCATAGTTTCTGTCACCGTGTTGATGGTACTTATATTGACGGATGGTAGATTATGTAGTTATAGTACATAATCCATTATTTACCATCACCATACATCCTTATCCTTTCCTTACTATAATCCTACTCTCCTGTCCTACTAATATTATAAATGCGATAGTTAGTTTGTATATTTGTTTGTTTGTTACCACTTCACGCTTCAACCACTGAACCTATTTAGATGAAATTTGATACCCAAAGAAGGATATGGGATAGTTTTTATCCCGAAATACCCACGGGGAGCGAAGCCCACGGGCACAGCTAGTTATTAATACTATATAGTTAATTGTTTAGGATAGAAAATTAAGTTATCCTTTTGAGATCTGAGAATTTCTTTCAACTTTACTTTTAGCTCTTAGACAATCTACACAGCATACATTCATTTTTTTGTTAAGTATGATTGGATAATTTGTATACTTATGCTTAACCCAAGGTTGGCAGGCAGTCGCAGCAGGACAAAGGAGTTAATTTTATAAAATTAGTCATAATCATATCTTCCTGGTGGACAGCGTATGCCAATGAATATTAATTTGTATGCAGTATTTTTGCATTTCTTTGAAGTACCAATTCATCGAAGACATTATAATTTTATTATTAAACATGACTTCGTGTAGGTCCATAGATTTGGTTTGAAAAATATAAATCATTTTTACTCACTTGGTTCTTCTTTGCGTGTCGATGGTTTATTCGTTTTTTTATATTCTATCACCCCAACATTGAGCTAGTCTGACAGCGTCGTCAGTAGCTACATATAAGTCGTCGAGAGTGCAGGTAGTAGGTCACCTGGAGCAAGAAAGGATCTACTTGGGTACGTACCTATTGAACGATATCCAAGCAGGCCAGGGCAAATCATGTCCAGGTTCCTTCTTTCCTCTTTTGGTGTAATAAATTCCTCTTTTAGTGTAATAAAATTGGGCACAACGTGGTCCCTTTTCCAAAGTTTTATCCTGGCTTCTCTGATATCGCAGTCCAGGCCAGGGCCCTTTTGCTTTTCAAGAAACTCACTTGGTACTAGAAAGAGGACTGTACTGAAAATTATAACTTCCTACCTATGTAACTCAACTCAACGTCAGTTCCGTGGTGGGAGATAATCATATGAATGTGTAATAAACGTATAATCAACGAGAAGGAGAACCCGTCGTGTTTAGTTTCGTTACGGATTACTGAGCTAGTCCCGAGTGTATTAGGTAAAAAAAGCTTATACAAAAATCATTAAAAAACTTATTATTTTATAGAAAAAAATGCTTTTAATTGAGACATATAACTTACTTGCAAAATAATGCTGCAGATCTCAGGGAGTTTCGGAGTATATATTTAAAAAATATGTATGTCCACGATCCATATTTTCAAATGGCTATATAAATATTTTATGACTTAGGTATAATGACAATGGGTGGAGCAGAACAATAGTAGTATTACTAGTATTTACGTTGCTTCTAGAAAAACAGTAAAGTTCAGTTATTATAAAATAGCGAATTTATGAGAATCTCTATTGTAAATCGTTTTTATGATTGTGTTATATCCGTCTCGTTTCGTATTGTCTCGAGGCCACAAGATTCACTTCGTCGCTCAGCCAGCCCAATATCCATGACTGGCAATTCTTGCAAATGCTATTAGAGTATTTCTGCAGTCAGACCATTCTTTTTTCAAAATATATTATTCTCAGACTCTATATAGATATAGCAACGTTTGAGTGCGACCTACTCTTATCACACACAGAGTCCATAAATGATTTTAAATTTAGTAAGTAAGTACTTTATGGTTTAAAATATAATATTGAGTTAGTATTGCGTACTGACTATGATTGTGTAAAACAAAGCAAAATATGGCACCTAAATAAATGACAAAAAAATCTAAGTATAGCACTGAAAAATAAAGGTTTGTGGTTTGTGGGACAATTTGTTTTTTTTTTATAATAAACGTCTAGAGAGATCAATACATAAAAAATCCTTTTAAACGGTTGAATTTTCAATTTTGTTTTTATGATTTGGATTTATCTACTCAGTACATTACTTGTGAAAACCCAGGTTATACCACGTGGAAGGGACATACCCGTAATAAATCGAACCACAGGCTATACTAGATCACTATAGTATTATGTTAATAAAAAAAACAACAAAAAAAACTACTTTTCAGTACCAATTGCCTGGGCTGCACACTTTTGTATAGAAATGACGTAATTTTTTTAGTTTTTGACTGTTAATTGAGTTTTATTATACAGGGTGGCCAAATAACAGGTATACACTTTAGTTTTGTATTTTTATTCTATGAAATATAAAATATATCAAGTATTCCTTGTTAAATATAATATTTAGGGCCGGCAGTTAAACATGGAAAATAATGTCAGACATGTCCACCTCTGGCAGCATCACAGATGTGAACCCTTTTCATCGCGTTTTTCATCACATTTTCATACATTTCCTACGTTATCTCAGTGACTGTGTCTCGAATATTTTGATTTAATTGCTGAAGGTTCATTGGCCTGTTAGCATAGACACGTCCCTTTAGATAGCCCCACAGAAAAAAGTCAGGAGCTGTTAAATCAGACGATTTTAGGGACCAATCAATGTCACCGTTTCTCGAAATTAATCGACCGGGAAACATTATTTTTAATGTTTCGT
This sequence comes from Acrobasis consociella, assembly GCA_963555685.1. Taxonomy (NCBI): domain Eukaryota; kingdom Metazoa; phylum Arthropoda; class Insecta; order Lepidoptera; family Pyralidae; genus Acrobasis; species Acrobasis consociella. The sequence goes on from OY743106.1 coordinate 8,457,789, forward strand.
TAAACGTTTTAATAATTAAAACACGTTGTTCCGTCGTAAAACGCTCCATAATAAATTTGCCGTATCTACACAAAGTAATAATCATGCAACAACTGTCATATTTACCGCCAAAACAAAATGGCGGCAAAAAAAAGTTGTATACCTCCAAGTTGGCCACCCTGTACTAGTAACCTAGTACAGCCCGTGGTTAGATTTATTGCTGGTATGCCCCTTCCAAGTTGTATAAAGTTACAACATTCAAAGTGTGTAATAAGCACTAAGCTTACATTGTATTTTATATGGTATATTTACAACCAAAGGCACTGCAATATGCCGACCGTGACCAAATGATCTCCAATTTGTTCCAATGATCGCTCGAAAACCAGGAAATAGTAGAATAGGCTAATGATGCCTACCTAGTTTTATATAATTGTTCCATGGTAATAATATAAGAACATAGTCAATTTATAGACCAAAATAAACAATTTATTTATAATTGTATGTTAAATTAAAGACTCTGTCATAAACTTAAAATTAATTCATTATTTACAAAATCATGCATTATCCTGCTCCCATGCTGGTCTGGGAGAAATAAAAAAACTTAGAATATACCAGCTGCTTCTCTTCCCACGCAGATCGTAAAAGCCGATCAAGGGAATGGGCAAAAATGCAAATCATGTTAACAGGCGATGATGATGATGATTGCTTTTCCATCTTCTCGCCCACCATGACGTTAAAAGTGGCTTTTGGGTCTTGCGGCCCTGGGCTCTGCATAGAACCGCAAGACCCAAAATGCTCTGTCTGCCCCATTAGGGATAAAGACGTGATAGTATGTATGTATGCATTATTATGATTGAAGCGTCCAGTATTGATTCCCCTTATTACTTTTTTTTCCAATAAAGTATTTTATACTATTTTATAAATAGGGGTTTTAAGCATTCAAAATGCAGTAGGTACTGAAGCACTGAAATTTAATGATAATAATGAAATGAGAAATGGTGAAAAAATACCAAAGTGACATTTTGTTGGGTTTATGTCCCACTTACGTGGTATTTTTTCGATTTACTGATAAAAATATAAGTAAGTATATCTTAATATGTCTTATAGACAATCATCAAACCGAAAATGCTTCGGGAAATAAAATGTTATCTTGAGTTTTCCTTTCAACATTGGTAATTTAAGTGCGTTGATGTCTTTTCTATTGGCACTTCATAAAAATTTTAACTTTTTACACTGGAGTTCCGTCTACGCGCAGATAAGGATTAATCATGTTATATGTTTGAATAAGTATTTAATTGCTTTACGTAAGTTAAGCGACACCGGGCGTGATCCGCACTTAGATGGGTGAGAGTGTAGCATAAAAACTTTAGAGCTCCTCCGTGCTTCGGAAGTCACGTAAAGCTTTTGGTCCCGGCTATTGTTATTGTATGCAGTCGTCAAGATATGTCAGATATCTGTAGGCAGCTTGAAAAATATGACACCACCAGAGTTGGCCGTACTTCCTAACACAGGATAAACAAACAAAAATAATGCTCGTATTTGACATGTAGTATTTTAGGATAGTGTGTACGCCTCCTATAATAATCTGATTGCAGTTTAAAGTTTCGCGGTTTGCTTTACCCGACATGAAAAAATTCAGAGCCCTCGGAGGTCCCAGTGAGACGTTTTGAACGAATTAATGTAAAATTCCAAATCTGACATCAGTGATGGCCTTTGGCTCTTGCGGCCCTGGGCTGTCTGTTTAGAGCTGCAAGAATATAATAGTATATGTGCATGTAATATATGTATATTAAGTGTACCTTTGGTTGGCACATAAATGAAGTTGCTACAGAAATTAAATTATAAACAAACTGATTATGTATTTATTCTCTCTATTTCGCTCTTTTTAATGTAAGTAATTTTATATTATAAAGTATCAATAAAAGCAGTTATCACAAGGGTTTTGTAAAATTAAGTTAAGAAAGTTTTATTATCTTCCCAGTGAAGAAGTGAAAGTAAAAATGGAATTGGCTTGGTTTGTTCTTTTGCACTAAAGAATTGAAGTAGGTACCTAACTATATTTGTTAAAGTATTGTATCTTAGAAGATTTACTTACGTCAGTTTATTTTTACTTATATAGTTAATCGAAATAAACTTGAAACCTCGGTAAAACAGAATTTATATTATTTTTGAAAAAACTCACGTCCCGACAAAGTGAAAATAAAAAATAAATATAGGCTAGTAAAAAAAAAAAAAAATATCTTCGTAGACGAAGAAAGGCCTATGCTCAGCAGTGGGCGGAAGAAGGGCTGACATGACGATGATGATGATATTAGACGTAAAGATAACTTGTTAGCTCTATTGGAACCATTACTTTTTGTTACGAGTCATGACGAAATGATTGTGAATTGTGATGAAAAAAAATCTCGGTTGCTTTTGTCATATTTCAACAGTCTGACGTATGAAGCACGCGTCTTTACTTCTTTAGATTGTTAGAGTAGAATAAAGCCACTCCAAGTCCTCCCGTAGATGTCGTAGAATGCTACTTACTTAGGAAACACAAGCTAAACAAAGCTTATAAACATCAGTTAGACTTCTCCAACGCGGTTGGCCAGCGAGGAGAGTGTAGGCCAATTCCTCTGGCTGCTCTGGCCAAGTATGTCTCTGGCAGTATAGAGAGAACCGGGATCCTGCAGTGGAAACAAAAAGACCTGATAATGATGATGATTGTTAGACGGACCTACTATATTTAGAATCCGTACCTATTCCGAATATAATTACAATCATCCATACTTTCCCAACTTTATTTTTATATTAGTCACGCGTTACTATACCTTCGAGCACCGTATATCCAAATGACAAAGCCGTTAGCGCAAAGTCTTTGACACGGAAAGTATGCTCTGCATACAAAGCGGCCGGCCTTACCACATGCTTGCAGTGTCGATATTACAGAAGAACCTTTCTTTTTAGGGTTCCATAGTAAACTAGGAACTCTTACCTATAGTTTCGCTATGTCTCTCCGTCTGTCCAGGATTCTCTCACAGAGACCTCCTAAGTACTAAAAAACTTTTATTTGGTTTTAACTAACCAATTACTAAACCCAACACTAACCCATCATATGAGGTATCCTTGACTTTGTCTTTAAAAAATATTGTAAGCTTTAAACACTAATTTTCGATTTAGATATCTGTTTCTTAAACATTTAGTTTTAAAGTGGAATTTTTTATTAGAGTCAAGTGTCCGTCCCTCCCCCCTTTCCACTAAATGGTTGTATATGGACACGTGAAAAAATTCACGGCAGCAGTATATATAAGGTCTAACAACGTGTACTGAAGCTATTTTAAAGGTGTATTAAGTCCGTGATTGTTGAAGAACATTCCCTTATGAACATATGTCGAAATACGAAAAATGATTTTTGGCTTCCCATACAAACTGAAATCAGCTGATCGATCAACTTGTATTAGAAGCCAAAAATTACTTTTCATATTTTGATACATGTTCCTCAGATAAAGTTGTTCAGTATCATGGACCTATTTCACTCTTAAAATAGTTTCATTATACTTTGTTAAACTTTATATAACGAAGTTTATTAAAAGCTATCAGAGCTAATATTTTTGCCTAATCGTTATCAGTTTTTCTTAAGCGTTAAATGTTTCATTTCTATATGTTTACTATTTTTGGACAAATGTGACTTAACGCTCAATTATTTCGCAAGTAAAAAGCTAATGGATTAACATATTTTTTCTACGCAAAATCAATGTTTGTAGTACGAGCATCTTACGACTTGAAGTGTTATTTGATTTGACACATTGGCACGAATCAACGTGGAAATATGTACCTTAGTAACCTACGTGTTTGCAAAAGACATTCTTGCTAGTCTTTTGTTTAGCTACATACAGTAGCTATAGTTTTTTAGTAGTGAAGCAACCAAAGTCTTTAGGAAGTAAGAAAAGTTGGCGTGTAAAGACAGCAGAGTAGAATACAATTTGTCACTATCTTTTTCCTTCCCATGGGTGTCGTAAGAGGCGACTAAGGGAGGTAATGGGGTACGTACGGGTATCAGCGACCTACCTATGCGCAACGATTTTATACTACAAGTTTTTAGAGTAAGTTCAGACATAGAGATAGTTACATTGTCATGGCCCATCTGTTTGTAATGTAATTTGAAAACACAAGCAGCTGTAGCTAGTTTTCGAGGCATCAATAAAAGCAATAGTTAAAGTGTTAGACATAAGACGTAGAGTGGACTTAATGACACAAATCACAATGCTGTCATTATAGTAATGGTTGCTATTGTATTAAGCGGTACCTACTTAGGTACTTTCAATAAACTAACACGTAAAAAAAATCCTCATACATAACACGTAAAAATAAATGGTTTAGCTATAGATCCTACATTTAATAGATAAGAAATATATAGGGACAAATCACACAGATTGAGCTAGCCCCAAAGTAAGTTCAAAACTTGTGTTATGGGATACTAACTCAACGATGCTATATTTTATAGCAAATATATATTCATAAACATCCAAGACCAAGGACTGTTTGAAAAAGGTCATTTTCCAACATCTATTAACATACATTTATATGTTGGCTTTCCTCCTCATTTCTCTTCTCGTTCACATGTACCTGCGATGATAAGTCTTATGTTAAATACACTAGTAGTTCGCCACGAACTTAGACCTCGCGTTTATTATTTCAGAATAATATAGGTACCTGATTAATGAATAATCGGTGCAGGTTTACCGATATGCGGTTTATGATTGTGACCAAATGTCCAAAAAAGTTGTCAATCACAGGCCTTTCTTCAAATGACTTTCGATCTAGCTCTGAAATGTCAGGAGCACCTTCCTACCATACATCACATGGATATGAGGTCTACCGTGATGCTGAAATTCAGTTCTGTACCAGTAGTCTTTCACCGAAAAATGACCTATCATTTTTCAAATGACAAAGTCAGCTCGTTGTTGAAAAAACCAAAAAACTATTAATGGGTTTTTGTTTAAATGTTTATTTGTATTGCCATGGCTCTATGCCGCTGCTCATTGGTTTCTTACTCTCTTCGTAAAGCTACTCCGCGGGCTTTGGTTGCTGTTGATCTCTTGTTAGTTCGTGGCATAATTACTAATACACACAAAAAATAATAATACAGACAAGCAGCGACAGTGATTGAACGAAAGTTCGCTCAACAAAATTGCAATCAGTCAAAATAAGCAAAAACTGAAAAAAAAACTAATCGTAAAATAAGCAAAACCCTTTTATTTTAAAGTCGGTTAAATATGATAAAATTTATAGAACAACTTATGAAACTCAAAATAATAACCATAATAGTTATTCGGAGAAATTACTTCGTGGACCCCAGGGGAGATATGTATTTTTAATTAAAAAAGTTGTTCAGTAACCCGGCCTGAATTCACCCTTAAATAGTTTTAGTATATTTTGTAAGAAGATTTGTATTGTATATCCGTTACGGCTTAGTCAGCTAGACTCCGCGAGTCACCCTAAACCCGTTTAAGTATAACGTATAAAAAAGTTGTTCAGACAAGAAAGTTGTTCAAATAAAAAAAAATGTTTTCATAATAGCAACAAAAAAGTCTAGTGACATTTTTGAAAATATTTTGAAATGGCGGATATATGACAGTTTTAAAATTTGAAACCCCCATATTTCCGCCATTTTGAAAAATTTCGAAAAACTGGCTCGACAAAAAAATTCTATTGAGTTGCTGAACCTGCTTACAAAATTTCATGAGAATCGGTTAAGAAATGCGACCTGTAGGCGAGAACAGACAGACAGACAGACAGACAGACAGACAGACAGACAGACAGACGGACAAAAGAATTTTTGGCTAATCTCGAAACTAAGACGCTTCGCTCGCTTCGCTCGCTCGGTCAATTAGGAAGGCACGCTAAACTATAAGCGGCAGAACTAAACATGCACTTTGTGAAAGTATACTTACTTCCACTCGTACTAAGAATAACTACAATGAATAAATACCTATTTAAGCTTGGGCTTTAAATATTGGAATGTAAGTATTATATTTACAACCGTTATTCGCAGCTATAAAAGACAAAGTGCTTTAAGCTTTCACTTATATCATACTGCAATCTTGTACTTTCACGTTTTGATGGCATCAGTGACTTTGAAAGCGTAATTCATCAGCGTAAATCACGCGCACGTAACTTTGCTATTCAGATTCCATAACTTTTGGTGGGTTAGGTAATTTTGTAAATTTTGGAGTTCAAACTAAATATTTTCCTTAATATCCATAGTGGGACAGTACAGGTTAAATAAAAAAAAACCGTAATAGGGGCAGACAAAATACTTTGAATCTTGCTTGTGGCTCTTAGCAACTGCCCAGGGCCACAAGGGCGTGATTATAGGTGAGCTGAGAAGGTGGAAAATGGAATCAAAGCTGCATTACCTGGTACTTATCTTGGCTCTATTTTTTATATATCTTAATGAAACAATGTAGGTAAGTGATTCGGTAATGTAAGTAACTGATTACATTTATAGGTTGACACTTATAGGTTGACACTTAAGTTAGTGAGACTGAAAATCCTGAAATGAAGGCTCCATAAAATATTTTTAATCTGTATTACTATACTTCTCTCAATATAGCTAAGTCCACTATCTTATTTCATAACCTTGTTGCGATGGCACGTAGGCCTCGAGCGATGCAATTTCTTGTGGTCTGTAACAGCTGTCACCAATCGTCGTCGACGTAGAAATGTCTATCCACATTGAACTTATGGCATAATTTATTGGGGAAATTCTATAAATGCTCATAGTACTATCATATATTTATCATATCGTATCTTTTTCAGGAAAAGTGTTTGATCCATAATATGTATCCAGAAATTACCCTGAGAAGTTTATTTAAAGACAGGTGTGGGTCCGCCCTTTATAGCAGAACTTTTTGTGTTATAATATTATAAGATATATATAATAGCAGATTACAGAAACTTCATTTCGTAGAAAATTGTTTGGTATCTAATCATTTATAATAAATTCAAAACCAATAATGTTAAAAATCAGAATCTCTTAGAGCATACATTTTATAGCCATAATAATATAAAAGTAGAATCATAATATCGCAGAATGTTCGCAGTCAGAATCGCTTTTTGGCATTTAATTCATACGTATAGTAATTTTAATGCAGAATCATTATTGTTAATTATTTTGGCCCTAAGCTTGAGTCGCTCGCTCGCTCGTGTTTTATTCAGAGGAAATCTAACGAACCTAATCAACCCATCGTAGTTAAGTTGTTTCTGTGGTCAAAAAAGTTCGTGAATACTCGTATAATAGGTCACCCTAATTAAACATTATTCTAAAACAAATTATGCGAAACTTAATTTATGTAAAAGGTAATTGTACTTAATGAAATTCTGACATTTCAAAAGTATGCTACTATACATTCGGACATATGAAAATTCGGCCAAACAATAATTATATATAATATTTTTTATGCATTTGAAATGTTCTTTTAAATAAGATTCTGGCAAGTGTGTTATGCCAAATGAAATTCGGAGCATCAACATTCTGCCAGATAGAGGGGACCCGACAGGTGTATCTTACACTGAATAATTCATTCTCAAAAACATCAACTAAAATACATTCTCAAAATCTGTGTATTAGTAAGAAATACAATGTATTACTTTAAAACAAAAGTCGAGTTAAGAAATAATTTAAGACATTTATACCTATTTACATGAGTTATACCTACCGACTGTAAACAATGAAATGTTTAACATAAGCGCTTTTATTTCTGCTATAAAAATATATAAACATATACACATAAAAAAATAGCAAAAAAGTTTAATCATTTACCCACGTAAATAAAAAATATATCATATTTTTCATCAATTTGAGAAAAAAAACTTGGCTACTAGAACATGTATTTTATAATTAAGATGAATATTATGATTTAGAAATGTTGGTAAAGTTTAAGTAAGTAGGCGTAAAATATTATCTTTGTCTTGTTATGTTAATATTAAATTAATAAGTATCTAGTTGCCGCACTTGTATGTGTAACGAAATAAATTGCCAATTTTTGTAGTAATGTCCTTATTTTAAACTAGGTGCTAAATTCTAGTAAAATTTATTATACTATGGTTTATAAATTGTCACTATTGCTTGCGTGAAAGGGCAAACTGTTTTATAATAAAGACAGTTTATTAATAAATAATTGTTAGTTTGAGTTTTTAACTCGATGTCTTTCGGCATTCAATTGTCAGTCGGCCGTCTAAAATACCTCAAGGTTGTTTTAATAGCCCTTTTCTCTACCATTCTTTTAATGTAAAATATTTACTTAAGTAATCTAAGTAGCTCTTAATCAAAACCAACTAAAAAAAATCCTTGAAGCATTAGTATTTGCATAATAAAATATAGTATGACGTCTTAAAAATATACTGAACCTATTTTAAGGGCTAATTAATTTCATAATACGGAACAAATTGGTCCGAGTTTCTATATGAAGGACCAAAACTTTTTTATGTTTTTTAACATATACACATACCTTGAACGAACTCTAGTCTTTAAAATAGTTTCAGTTCATTTTGTTTGAGGTATATTAAACTGATCCTATTTTTTGGGTAGACGTAAACTCACGTGCGGTCAGACTCATGAACATGAAGCAAATAATTGTTGTTTAATCAAACATTTTAAAACGTATTAGCGTATATTGGTTAGGGACTTTTTGACGTGCAAATATTTAATATTTGGTTATTGATTATTAAGGGCAAATAATTAACATTATTATTAAGACATATTTGATATTACGCATATAATATGACACTATTGTATGTACACTTAAAAGAAACGCTTCAGTTTGATAATCACAAAGTTCGCCACCATTTTTCAGACACCATCCTAGAAAGGTAAATGGGACTTTTTGTTTGTGAAAAAGATTGCTACTGTTGCACACGATTTTGCAAACGATTCGTCGCCGATTATTATCGGCGTGCGACAGTCGGCTACTTTTGCAAACGGTCGCGTAACGGCGTGACACAAGTCAATCTATTACAAACTTTCAAAAATTGCCGCGCGCCCGTCGGCGACAATCGCTGATGTTCCCCGACGGTCGCCAACGGTCGCCAACCGTCGCCAACAGGTGTCTTCGGCATACTGTAGCTTGTCTGTAAGAGCGCTAACCAGCAAGGAGATGTACTTATAATAACTAATCGGAAAGCACTCAAAATCAACTGTAAAATCTTTCTACAATTTTGAAAACCGCGTTGGCTCTAATTATTATTCATTTCGGTCTTTTGGGATGCTTGGGTGGGGATGCAGATCGCGAACCCATTCCTGAATATACCAATTTATTTTATTAAGACTATTTTTATTTAGTTAGAAACATTTTTTTGAAGATAATATAGAAACCCCTTTTTTTCTATAGTACCTGGGTGACCGAGCTTTGCTCGGTTATATCTCGAACATTAACTACAATTTTTTTAAACTTGTCTAAAAACAATACAAAATAAAAAAATTATATATAAACTTGAACATAAAAAAAAACAAAAGTAAGTCACCGAGTGGGATTCGAACTCGTAACACTCTTTCTAGCGGTGATTTGGTCCGTATCCTTAACCGCTGAGCTAAACCGATGGCGGCCTGCGCGACGTGGCCATATTCCGCGTGGAAAGAAAAACGCATGAAAATTCGAAAACACCCGTTTTCCCAAACATAAGACTAATCTAGATCGATTGTTTACCCCCGAAAACCTCCATATACCAATTTTCAGCGAAATCGTTAGAGCCATTTTCGAGATCACAGAAATATATAAATAAATATACAAGAATTGCTCGTTTAAAGGTATAAGATTATCTATGAAAAATTGACTTTATTTATCCCTATGAATAGGTCTAGATTATTTGAGAAGACGTATTCATAAGCCCATAAGTAGGGTAGTTATTATAATGATGAATTTGCACCTGATTAGCACTTATTTGTTGAAATAGTACATGGAAGTAAGTACTTATGTTACTCTTAGTTACTTATTACTTACATGAATACGTGAGCACACTTTGTTTCTGTTTGCAGAAACCAGTATGTATTCAAAAGGAAGTTGGAAAAGAAAACATATTCCTTTTTTGTTTGAACAGTGTGGTAATACAAAGGAAACTATAAAATAGTCATAAACCGTCAGTTTTATTGCATAGTTACTTTGTTTACTCTAATGTAGAGTGCAAATTCCTTTCTCCCAGACCAGCATGGAATGGAGCAGGAAGGAACTAAAAGTGTGAACCAGCTGCTTCTCTTCCCTCGCAGATCGTAAAAAGCGATCGAGGGAAAAGATTTGAATTAGCATTAACCCATTACACCCACCATCACGCTAAGCGTGGCCTTTGGGTCTCACGGCTCTAAGCCCTGTCTAGTCTACCCCGTCAGGGATAAAGACGTGAAAATGTATCCATAACTAAAGTGCAAATGGATGCCAATTATTTGTAGATTTCATCTTTTAGCAATGTACGCTGTTTTCAATGTAGTTCTTAGGTCCGAAACCAAATTGGACATTTATTTTTAGCACGAGCATATTTTTTAAAGGTCAGTTCGTGTAGATTTAACTTGAGACCTGTATCAATAATTTTTTTTCTTTATAACATTGTTCTAATTGAGTAAGCTGATAAACGTCGTGGGTTTAATCTATACTGAAAATAATTGTCATTTTAGTTTTTTTTTAATGGCTTATATAGATTTATTTGTCTGGTAGGCTACAGTTGTGCTATTGATACACTGTCACGTCGTTATCTCTATCGGAGCAGACAATAATTTGGAAAAAGAAATCAGTATAGCAATGCTTATATCCTTTTGGGCATTCTACCGCAAATGATCTGCAAGACGTTTTTTTATTTCAAAGGATTTGCTTTTTTATTATTATTTGATTATTTTAATGTACATATAGTGATATAAATTATAGTCCCAATTCTCACTCATTCTATCAATTGGCTTTTACGACCTGATGCAGCTCTAACATTAGGCAGGATAACAAACAAACTCTTTTACATCAGGATAAAATAAAGTTTGTTTAATCAGTTATTATTATAAAACTAACTCTGTTTTTACCTTGAATGCTAGCATGGCAGACAATAGTTATTTTTTGTCGGTCACCAGATGACCGTCACGACATTTTAAGACTTAATTTTATAATGTTTGTTCCTGTCCCAAGAATAAACATTTATTTTAACTTTGTCCAGAGGATGAATTTGTAGATGTTTGTGATGGAAAAAATTATTCCGCGAAGTCCATACGTGGGCAAAATTGGAGAAACCCATCGACGGTGGATTGACGTCATATGCAGGGTCGGTAAAAGGATTTGCGAGTATGCCTCGCTGAACGAGTGACGCTAATCAGCGTTTCGCGATAAACATTGCATATTTATTAATGTCAGTCATTTATTTACCAATAGTCGACCCTAGTTGTTTTCTTTTTTTGTTAAGTAAATTCCAATTGCCGCTGCTCCAGCAATTATACTTTTAAATCTTTTTAAAATGCATGGGACAGAGATGTGGCCCTACGTAATAAATAAAATTTTAAACATATTTAAATAATGGTAGATATTCTGGCCAGTCTACGGCTGTCGGGGTTAAATTGTATAGTTCACTAATTCTTCCAAGAGAAATAATACTCGGTGATTTCCCATTGGTTTTGGAGACGAAGTCCACTTCGTATGGATCGTTGTAAGACCTAATTAGCTAGTTTAAATAAAAATTCAGACACAAAAGATGTTAACTAATACTCAAAAGTAATATTGTGACATCAATTAGTAGTACAGTTTTGGACTTGCGTAACTAGTGATCTCGATTGAAAATCATTTTCGCATGTTTTCTAACATAGTCAGTCATACACAAATTTGAATTATGTACATGGATAGAGGAACTTATTTTCTTTTATTACTTATATATTAATAAATTTTATTTCCAAAACCAAAACAAAGTCAGCGTGTATGGTACACGCATACTTCAGCGATACATAATTTTAGATATTATCAAATTTTCATGAAACATTTTTTAAGTGAAGTAGTGGAGTAATCATCATCAATCTAAACTGGCAAGCGAAGCGTAAGAACACCCACCCACAAGGTAGTCTAACGACCTGACCAAGGTCATTTTTTGAAATCTTTGGGAGAGGCTTATGTCCAGCAGTGGAAGTTATACGGCTGAAATGATGATAATCATGATGAATCAGGTAGCTGGCAATAGCTGGCGAACTATGCTTATTTTATTTACTATAATCCATCTTCATCACGTCAAGTCTGCTGTTATTTTCTCATTTAAAAACAAGTTGTGTACGTATCACTTCGAACAATCGATAGCAAGAAAACAATTACCGCTTCATTTTAGCTCACATTGTGTGCAGAAACCATGCGATAAGAGACGTTAAGAATACAAAAGCTATTTTATTTCTGCACTGTGGGCAGCCACAAGCCATTACCCTCTAACTTCATGGTAGCCACCTATATCCAGCGTTACGTAGTGTCAAAAGGCCGTTGACTTTTGCTTTCGTTTCACAGATTTCCGTACGCACTTGCGTGAGCTCTCTTTGTCGGCCCTCGCTAATGAGGCTGTTGTGCTACATTCACTAAAACATCGATTTTATTTTCATTCTGCGTGCATCCAGGTTGTTGGCCTTGAAACTTTTAAAGTTTAAGCGTTGTTCTTTGCATTGACTGACTTTATTGGGTTATATTATTTTATTTTTATTCAGCGTAGGGTGAAACGTAAATTGTTCGTTTAGATTTTAAACACTTTAAATTGATTTTTGATATAAGGTAGGTAACGTAAATTTCAGTGTTTCAGATTGGTTTACTAACCTTTAAGATTTTATAATAATATAATAATTATTATTTAATTTCGGTCATTGTTCAACCATATTATTGTTAGTAAAAGAATGCTAAACCTAGATTTAATATTTGAAATTTATTTAGATTAAATATAACCTAGATTAGATTTTTAATATTTTTGTCATTAATGAAGTTAAAATGATGAATCACTAAAAAAAAACATAAAATAACTTACTAAATTGTTATTCCAAAAGTTGTTCGCTCTCCACAATACTTACGCCTCTATCGCATATTGTTCTAATTTTTGGTAAATCGAAATTAGTTCCAGCAATAAACTTACCTATGTTATCTTTGAATTAAAACCGTTTTAAACTGGCCTATCTACAATCCAATCTCCTTTGATAGTCGTGCAGTCGTGTACATTTTCCTGATCTTGGTCACCACCAATCGATTTTTAAAATTAGCTCTTAACAGACAGACGGTTAAAACAGCCACACAGTTCAGAGTGCTCACTCAACTCGTGCGTACAATCTCTTCGCGCGATGCAATTCCTCTCTTTGTTATAAGATTTCACATAAAAATTATAAATAATGAGGTAACTAATTAACGACAATATGATAGCAACATGGTGCTAAAGAAATGATTAAGTATTTTATAAAATTTCTTTTGTTTCAGATCCCAATGATATGAGAAAAGTAGTGCAAGAATGAAGTGATTGTTTAAAACTATTACAATGACTAGTTACGCCGTCAATGTGGACAACAATATGAACAAGACTGAAGAAAATGATAAGGTATGTAAATTATAGTTTACTTTTTAGTAAATAAATAAGGTTTTTTGTAGTGGCTATAGTTTATTTATTATATATCTGTGGTTTTAACGATATTAACTCAACTGCAGGCACCCCGCAATTAGCACAACTGAGCAACCCCCCCCCCCCCCCCCCCTTTGGAAATGTACCCTTTTATTAGTTATATAATATAATAAATATACATAGATAATATATTATACATATAAGTATGGTATGTATTATATATCTATAATATAGTATATAATGTTACCTATTTTTTTTAAGTTAGTATAATTATTATTTTATGTTAATAAAGTTTGTATAATTGTGTACAATATGTTTATGTTAAATATTATGTGTTATGTTTTGTTTGTTTTTGATATTATTTTTCCTACTTGGTCAGTTGCACTACTGTCTTTACCTTTCTCATTTCTTCTTATTTATCTATCTTTTCCGCCTATAGTACTCATTTAATGTAAAATAATTTCTTTGTTATTATTTCTTTTTGTGTACAATAAAGAGTTATCTATCTATTATTTAATCTTTCTTATCCTACTAATATTAGAAATGCGAAAGTGAGTTAAGAGAAAGAAGAAGTTGAGAGTATATTTGTTTGTTACCACTTCACGCTTCAACCACTGAACCTATTGAGATTAAATTTGATATGGATATAGTTTGATGCTCAGGGAAGGACATAGGATAGTATTTATCTCGAAATTCCCACAGGGAGGGAAGCCCACGGGTAAAGCTAGTTAATAAATAAATTTATATATTTCTAAGATAAAGAAAGAAAACTAAAAGTGTATAAGTAATCGAATAACACTTTGCTAACGTTGTTCTTACGAATACTTAAACTGTTTACTCAAATGGTATTAGAATTTCTACCATAGAAATTCGAGCAAATAGATAATAAAAATTCTAAAGTATTTTCGCAGGATTTCAATATTTATTTAATACCACAAATTAAAAAAATGACGTAAATACGCATATATTTTAAGGCTTACAGATGTAGAGTGGTAGAGCTGACTGACAATACTTTCTTTTGATATTTTCCTTCCTTCCTTGTTACCTAAGTACATAAGTATTTATCTATAATCTTGCGTACCATGATTTGCGCTTGCTCTAATAATCAGTTTACAGAGGTATAAATATCTTAATAATTCGTAGGTATGCAACCAATTAAAACAAATACTCGTAAATAAATAAATACATTTGTATATATACTACCTGGATTGCATTTATATGTTTAAATCTAAAAAAATATTCATAAATGTCTGTTCTTTTTCTATCATGCCTGTATGCACAATATATTATAACCGCTTGACTTATACATACATATTAGTGTCTCGGCAGACTATGCCGAAGTTTAGCGGCTAAAGTTCGGCATAGTGTGCCGAGACACTTAGCGTTGCGTCGTTATTATGGGGCTACAATACTTAACATCCACATGTGGGTCATTCTTTTAGAGATGTTAGTAAATATTTACTTTTTCCATATTTTCCTCATCATAGAATATTATACTTAGGTGTACAAACATAAGTACTACCTATGGCCAGATCAGATCCGAGATGATATTCAAATTTTTTTTTATTTGTTTTGACATTAAATATTTTAATGCTACAATAATAATGACATATAGTCAAAAAGTTAAATGTTTTATCTGATAATGATGGGAATACCCGGATGTTGATAAGAAAGCTCCCCGTTGACCTTTAGATCAGTTTTTTTTGATAATTCGAAACTAAACTTGTGCCATAATTTAATTTTGGTACAAGTTCTGTTTAAACAAGTATACCCACATTTTTTTTAGATGGGATTATATTAGACTACATCCTTAACTCTAAATGTTAAAACAGTATGTACTGCTTCACTCGGCTATATTAGGTACTAGCTGAAGCTATTTGGCATAATTTACATTTGTTAAAGCCTTCAAAACTTGTTTACGCATCAATTTCAATGCAATTGAAATAAATTCTACTAGATGATATAAAAAAACACATACAATCCAAAAAATCAACCCATAATTCTTAAAATTTCAATCATGAGTCGTCTGATCGAAACTGCATACAAATAATATCACTAATACCACCTACCTCTGTAGGAAACAGGCGTATTGTATGCAACGTTGTACAAGTACGTAAAAAAATGCTCGACTACGTCTTTTTATGATGCTTGCCAGGGCTCGCATCGTCGCATGTTTTTACGTACTTAGGTAGACAACGTTGCATACAATACTTTTTCTACGACTATATATGCATTAAATAAAATACAAAAACAAAATATGGAAAAATATGAAAATGTTTAATAATGTATGTTTGGTAGATACTAAAAATCTTACGCAGAAAAAAAAACTATGTCTATGCTAAAAATTATTAGGTATCTATGGTAAACTTTTTTTAAATAGACGTCTTCCGAGTGAAAAATTTGAAGTTAGAGGATTGAAATCATGCGTAAAATGTAAAAAAAAAACTTTTTCTTATGTTGGCAGTATTGTAGATAAGAAAATAGTAGATTGTGCTACAAGGGGTAAAGGTAATAATTTTAACGTTAGGGACCTACATTGAATCCAGAGCGAAACGAAGGATTCTACGGCGAAATCCTGAGTGAAGTGAGGGATTCATGTATATCGCCCGAGATAAAAATATTACCGTACCCGAGGAGCACACTCTACTTTTCATCTCCCATCTACGAGAAAAAACTAGCAAATACATAACAGAATATAAAGAAAAGTAGAACACCTATATAATGACGACCTCCGTGGCGTAGTGGTCACCATGCTAGTCCGCCACCCAGAGGTCCCGGGTTCGATTCCCGGTCTGGGCAAGTTGGAAAATGGCCTTTTTCAAATTGTCCTGGGTCTTGGATGTTTATCTATATATGTATTTGTTATAAAATATAGTAACGTTGAGTTAGTATCCCATAACACAAGTCTCGAACTTACTTTGGGGCTAGCTCAATCAGTGTAATTTGTCCCTATATATTTATTTATTTATTATTTATTATATATTTAAGAAAAGTAGAACACCTACAATACCTAATCAGAGTTTAACTGACAGATACCAACAATTATTTGGTGTCGTTTTCATTCAAGAAATACTAAGAAATATTTTTTTAAGGGCACCAACTTCTGATTACATTTTCACTCCTAACTTTTTTTGCGTGGTTTTTCTTATCTTTTTATTTTTATAAGTAAACTTGACATTCACAATCGGCTGAAACTTACGAAAAAGTATTCAAATTTATACTAATGATTACGATTATACTTATAAGTACAATATAATTCAAACTTCTGTAATTACTTTGATCATCAGATCAAAGACAAAAATTGCGCTTTTTAAATTTTATTTCTTTTTTTGTAGCAAAGAACATAAAAAGGTTTACCTAAATACATCCACGTTACCGACGATATCTATTCCAAAAAAAAATTGCGACGCCTTTGCCTCTTATTTGTCGTTTTAAACCTAAATTCTTCTTTTTTTTGCTAGACTGCAAACATAATTTGTGATTCTACATACGTTCAGTTTTCAAATTGAATTAAATTCCTAGAGATTTTGTTTTTCACTTTTCAATCCCGAGCGAATCAGCAGTAACTTTGGCTCCAAATGTTTTGGTATGAAAACATAGTTTTTTGAGTAGGTAGATGAGATGAAAAAGATTTTTTTTGACGAAATAACGACACATATGCTATTATGTGGACTTTGGACTTTCCTGATATCATAAATTATCAATGTTCTTATATTAGTGTTCGTGACTATTTAAAAGACAGATAACAGTACAGAAGTAGAAAAAATATGTAACATACTATCATGCCTGTTTCCGACAGTCACCATAAATATTTCTCATAGAGGTTAAAAAAAACGATGTTTTTTTATAGGTTCATACTATTTATGTAATATTTCATGGTCAGTGCTTTGGAAGGCACGTAAGCAGTTGGTCACAGTTTACCTAGCTGTTATCATTGTATGGCAGTCGTCAAGTTATGCCAGAAGTCTTTACTGATCCCAGAGTTGGCCATTTACACACATGAAAAATAAATAACTGACTGACTATAGTAGACCTACCCTGCTTTTAATCACACACGATAACGAAACATTATACATTAGCTACGTGACAATGCTGGAAAATACTATCGAGATGTTTAAAGTCACATCTTCGATGTAATTTGAATTTTTCGGTTTCCGGTCGTGTAATTTAGTACGGTACACACACTCGCGTAGATAGCACGTAACTCGTCACCGTGTTTTTAAACATACATATTGTTATTAGCGGTAAGTAGCAATATTATTAGAGTCAATCGTCGGTCACATATTCAATGTTTGTTTTGGTCTGTAACAGTCTCGTCCAGAGCCGCCGCATGCGTGGATGTTGATGTGTTTCGAATTAAAATATTTGTGTTTATTATGTCATCGGTGTAGATAACATATGTTTGGAAAGAGCACATTGCTCTTTGATAAGGAGTCGGGTGAGTGCGTAAAGTGTTTCTTGATAGATTCATTCTATACCAATTACGATTGATTTTTCTAGTTGTTTTAAAACTTCTTGGTATTTTTGATCGAAACCCTATCTTTTGTATTTTGGTCACTTTATTACGTACATTCATTCATAAGTTAATAATCTCTTTAAAAACGACAATACCTCGCCTTTCAAGGTTTCCCTGTCTGCACGTTTATTTCCATTGCGGTTAATTTTGTCTTTTGCGTTGGTCGCAAACACAAAATCCTGTGATTAGGTACCTTTTTAATTGATCCTTCCACTGTATGTCCTTTATTGTTCACACCTGCTTTTAACTCGTTACTGCAAGGTAAACCTATGCAGTACTTCTAAAAAAACAAATCATAGTTTTAAATGTAGAGCTACCTGTATTTTTTATTCAGGTGGGGAAAGGATGTATTAATGTAGCCTTAACGAAGTCCAAGGTAATAACTGCGTAAGTTTAGGTACAAGCCAAGTCTGATATCATTTCCGCGTTAATCTAATATCTGGATTTCAATTCAGGAATAATATTTGTTTCATATCATTAAGAACATAAAAAAAATTAAATAACCGGCCAAGTGCGAGTCAGACTCGCGCACGTAGGGTTTCGTGCCATTTAAAAAAATTACGTTTATTGTATTGGAGCCCCACTTAAATATTTTTGATTCGGTTTTTAGTATTTTTGTTATAACGGCAACAGATATACATCAACTGTGCAAATTTTATCGGTCTAGCTATCTCAGTTCATGAGATACAGCCTGGTGACAGATAAACGGACAGTAAGACGGACAGACGGACAGCGGAGTCTTAGTAATATTGCGCCTCGTTTTGCCTTTATTATTAATAATTTCTTTACTGGCTGATAAAAAAAAACTTTAAAATTAAAAAAAAGAAAAAAATCGTTTCGAAGAAAAATATTTCCAAATATTTTTCTTTTTAAATATGTACTTATTCCAATTTGGGTATTTTATAAAATATTTTTTATAAATCAAGCAGTTTTTTTAGCTCTTTTACATAGTTTATCATCTGAATTATCGTGCAAATGTAATTTCAAATATGAATTAAGCACCCTTTAAGTCATACAAATAAGATACCAAACATGACATAGTAATTATAATTATAGTAAGCTTACATCAAAAATCTTAGTAACTTTACTTCTTAATTCAATCCTAGGGCCCTAATGAGCAATCCAGCCGAAGGAAACCTTTGGTTCACTAAATGCCGTATAATAAGTATTACAGGTACCACAAACCTGGTCTCCTGCTGTCCGCATCCAGATCTTGCCCAATATTTAGTATAAGTATATTTATAAATAGCACAGAAAGATGTATTTTTAATGAGAATGTAGACAGAGGCAGGTCTTTGACCGACATACATCGCAGATTGTTTTAAAATAAAAATCGAATAATAAATTTTTATATGTGTAGTACCTGTTTTAAAGGTCGAACGTTGGTGAATTAATCGAGTAAAGTACATACCTTTATATACTGCAGCTATTTTGAGGTGGTACCTAGTCGTCTCTAGTGAAAAAAGAACATAATAAAATTGCAGGTACCTGATAGTCAACTTTGTTGTTTATTGATACGATATTACAACAATTGTTGACGTAAAAAACGAATTTATATATTGAGATATTCAAGGGCGGATCCAGGGGATGGTCCTGGGGGTCACGACCACCCCCTGAGCTTGGTCCAGTACCTAGGTGGACCACTAAAAATTTTTAAACATAATATTTTTGTATATTTTTTGTCACAATATAGATTTTATGTAAGTACCTTTAATATTTAATTTGATATATTTTGTATGATGGCAAGCAAACTTATTATTCGGGGAACGCATCAAAAATTTGAATTTTACCACGCCACTACCACCTTTCATCTGATGTCACATTTTGTGAAACTGAGACTGCGCTCGTTTTCTTTTTTTCGACTAACGTCTTGCTAGACCCAACTTCAATCGGAACGACTAAACTTACATATATGAATAAAAATTTCAAAGAAATTCAATAGAAAATAAGTCATAAGTCATAAGCAGAGATCGGATAATCCAGTGCATATTTACCTAAAGTTGAGATGTTGGCTAATATGGAAAGCACTATTTTATCGAAAAAAATATTCACGATCCCGGGAACCTTTTTCCTACATCTTAATACACACATTGGGAAACAAAAATACATCTGATTAGTTACGAAATTACTTCTGATTAGCTTTGCAATTTTAAAATCCCGGGATTTTATTTTTTTATAAAAATGTCCTAAGAAGCCGCTTTCATAGTTTGTTAGCCAAAAATTTACTTTAGGTAAATATGCACTGGAATATCCGATCTCTGGTCATAAGTCATTTATTCGCATACATGTAAGCATAAAGTTAATAATACATTGTGCAGATCAACATGTACCCAGTTTGGGTGTAGCAAAATGATAATAATATTTTTATTTAGATAAATATTTACACGTCTTGATTTACTTACGCATACCAAGTTTATTTTTCCGTGGACGTGAGATGGAGTACTAGTACGAGCAACAACACGCTAATCTATGTTCTAAACTTGTCGTTTAAGAATTCATCTACAGAATAATAGGCCTTAGAGATCAGTAGTGATTTTAAATGTGATCTGAATATTGTGTCCTTTTGTTCTGCTTTTATGCTTTCAGGAATTTTATTATATATCTTAATTAGTTTTTAGAATATATTTTAAATCGATCAATTTGTAGAAATCTAAATTAATATCTGAATTACAATCTAAATTAAAAAACTAAATTAAAAATCTAAATCTTAATCATGTGGCATGGTGTCAAGAACACTGGCTGCATTCCCGCGCTGAATAGCTACTGCAATCCTCTGCGCGAGATATAAGCCAGCCCTCTTGTCACCAGCGGCGTCGACAAGACGAGGGGTTATTTTTTTAAAAAAATTTTTTAGTACTTGGACCCCACGGACCAAGAGTTTCGACGCCAAGCGGAACAAAAATATATTCATTAGATAAAGAGGAATATTTTCGCCGCTTGGCGTCTTCTGCTACTTCAGCCGCGGATCCAGCCCTTGACACCGTCGTTTTTAGATGTTTTTAGCCTTCTTTCTGGCCATAACTTGCCTACTAGAAAAGACAGCTGTTTAGATCACTTTATGGTAAAATTGGATAATAATAGACACATGGCAACTGTCGTGGTTTTTGACTTAACTATAACTGACCATAGCATGATACTCATTCAATTAAATAATATATCAGACACTTTGAATAAATTATATCAATATTAAACTATAATCAACTATGAAAATGCAATTTTATCCTGAAAAAAAAAAAAACTTAGATAATTTCTATTCATATGATAATCCCACAACTTTCATTAATGACCTTATAAAACTTTTGCAACAATGTATAGTAAATAATACCATAAAAAAACGTATTCCTTCTAAAGACAGAATTTTAAAACCATGGATCACGCCTGGAATTTTAAGGGGCATACGAAACAGAAATGAAATGCAACTAAAGGTGCGATCTGACCCCCATAATGAAACTCTTAAGATCACATATAGAAGGTATCGTAATTATTGTTATGCCCTTATAAAAAATTGAAAAGAAAACACGAAAGAGAACTCTTAACTAAAAATAATAAAAACCCAAAAACATTATGGAAATCAATAAACGAGATAACGAGCCGAAACAGAAATAGATCCAATAATCTTGAATTGTTAGATTTACGTAACTCTCCTCAAGTTTCTGTTAATAATATAAATAATTTCTTTTCTGATATTGGAAAAAATCTTGCCGAAGAAATTTTGACAAACTCTATCCCAAATCAAACACAAGATAATCCTCAAGATTCATCGGATTGTTCTTTTGTCCTTTTTGACACAGACCCCGAGGAAGTATATGCAACAATAATGAGTCTCAAATCTGATAGTGCGCTTGGTTGGGACAACATATCTACCCAATTTCTAAAACTGACAGGAATTATTATTGCACCTATTATTACACACTTTGTTAACCTATGTTTTAAAGAAGGCATCTTTCCAATGGCGCTAAAGAAGGCGGTAATAACACCGGTGTACAAGAATGGTGACAAAGCTGATGTCTCAAATTATAGGCCTATTTCTGTTTTAACAGCAATATCAAAATTTTTAGAGAAACTTATAAACAAGAGGATCACTAACTATTTAAATAAATTTGGGTTACTTTCTAAGTCGCAATACGGTTTTAGACAAAACTTATGTACTGAAGACGCCATAGCTGCACTTACAACTTTCATAGTGAATGAAGTGGATAAAGGGAAGAAATGCATTACAGTATTTTTAGATCTAAAAAAAGCCTTTGACACGATCTCTGTTACCATTCTTATACAAAAGCTAGAGCGCATAGGTATACGTGGAACTGCTTTAAAACTGCTATCTGATTATCTTACTCAACGTAAGCAGGCAGTAAAATAGGTCAGTACGTGAGTGAGGAAACAGATGTAACGTAAGGAGTCCCACTGGGAAGCGATCTTGGACCTACCTTGTTTCTTATATACATAAATAACCTTTGTAACATGAGAATCGGGTCGGGGCAAGTTTTCTCATATGCAGACGACACCGCTGTTGTTTTTTCAGGCAACAACTGGGAAAACGTACGTCGCGTAACTGAAGTAGGCCTAGCTCGAATCTCTACTTGGTTAAAGAGCAATTTGCTGACATTAAATCTCGTAAAAACGAATTTCATAGCATTCACTAATTATAACTCAACCCAGCCAGATCACAACTATAAAATAAAAATTCATACTTGTACAAGCCTTTCTGAAACTTGTACTTGTAGGAAAATTGATAAGGTTAGCACCACCAAATACCTAGGAATCATAGTGGATCAAAGATTATCCTGGCATGCACACATTGAACTTACAATGACTAGAATTCGAAAATTAATATGGGTTTTCAAAAAGTTGAGACATATTGCTAACTTAAAATTACTAAATCTAATTTATATTTCACTAGCCCAATCGATCCTAGTATATTGTATACCAGTATGGGGTGGTGCTACTAAAACAAAGTTTTTAGAACTAGAAAGGGCACAAAGAGCAATCTTAAAGGTAATGAACTTTAAACCCCGTAGATTTCCAACTCAAGAACTACTCAATTTAGGCAATACGCTCTCTGTCAGACAGCTCTACATACAGAACACTGTATTGAGACTCAACAAAAGCCTTCCCTTTGACGCCACTAAATTATCTAGAAGACGGACACTCACCAACCACACCGTGGCACCAATCACCTTTTTAAAAACTGAATACGCAAAGAGGCAGTATACAAGACGGTCAGCTAAGATATACAATGATTTGAACCAACTTTTGAATATATACCGTATGAACAAGCATGATTGTAAAACTGCGCTGACAGAATTACTTAAAACTTGGTGCTATGAAAAGACCGAAACATTTCTTAAGAAGTAAGTTATTTATCTACTGGGGGCATTTAATAAAATCACACTCACTTATGCCCTTACATACACATACCTTTCATCTTCTACACACACACACACACCATACACACATTCACAATCACAATTACAATTCTACACATATATTCAATTTTAATTAATTTTTATAATGTAAGTGGCATTTTAAAAATCCGAATTGAATGTTTTTATTTTTATTATTATTAATACATATTTCATTTCCATTGTATAATATAGTTTTTGTTTAACTTTTCTTAACTGATAACTCATTTGTTTAATATTTTAATTTTAATTTATAATTTAAACGTTGTATTTACATTACTTTAATTTTAATTTAAAATATTTTTGTAAATACTGAGAATTTTCTATTAGTTAATATATACTTACGAACTGTCAACTTGTTATGAGAGCGGGGAAATCTAACACAAGTATTATTTACTTAAAAGAATTCCTCGATCGAAATACAGCTTGTAAAAATACTGTTAATAAATAAACATTTTTAATTTTTTTTTTTTTAATTTTTTAATTTTTTTGTGGCATGAACTCAAAGTAGGCATTCGCAACTAAAAACCCTACACTGCGCGTGGCCCGACACGTACTTGACTAATTATTACTTGTATCTATGTTTATAAAAATTAAATTATAATAATAACTTTTTGAGACTTGACCACGGCTATGTGACCAAAGCTGGATCCGCACTTGGAAATATTATAATACCAACATATAATTTGCCAACCATCTACTTGTCTTATTTCTTTGGCGCAGCGACCCAAAGACGATTTAGAGACCCAAAGTGATCTTTATATCAATCACACCGGGTTCGATCCCCGGTCGAGGCAAGTTGGAAAATGGCCTTTTTCAAATTGTCCTGGGTCTTGGATGTTTATCTATATAAATAATATATATTTGTTATAAAATATAATTTAGTATCGTTGAGTTAGTATCTCATAACACAAGTCTCGAGCTTACTTTGGGGCTAGCTCAATCAGTGTAATTTGTCCCTATATATTTTTATATTATTTATCAATTAGGAATTTATTTAACAAGACCACAAGAAATGACGTCATCTGGAGGCCAATAACCAACAATAAACATAAATATATTATTCAACAAAAAAAATTTTTACAGAACAAATCTAGCCAGGACGTAGAGAGAGGGAAAAAAGTCGACGACGAGTCTTCAACGCCTTGGGGGAAAATCATCATCATGATTGTCGCCCTGGCAGTACTGGTGGCCGCGGGCGCAGTCACGTGGGTGTTCGACAGCTGGCAGACCAGCCTGCAGGTGCTGGCCATCATGGTCGCCGTGTACATCGTCATATTCTTCCATAGGTGGATATATATCGCGATTTTGACTGCACCAAGGGATTTAAAGTAAGTATTCTATCATAAATAACAAAAGCTTCTATAACCAAGGCGTTTTGTCACCAAACAATGATATGGTAGGCCTATATTGGTAACCACTGTGACTGCTTGTACTAGGCCTTTATTGGTAACCACTCTGACTGCCTCATAATTTTGGTTCTGTAGCTTAAATAGCATATAAAGTTTTGTAATTTGGCTCTTAGAAATCTTACAGAACCGTTCAAAAGAATCTAGTAGAGTACCGTAGTTGCGAAAGCCAATTTTGAGCTCGCGGGACTAAAAATTCTAAAAATATGTAATTAATGAACTAATTTGATCTATACTCGCTTTTACGAAACTCTAATCAGTTTCCGGTAAAAATATGGCTGCACATTAGCGGCACTTGCTAACCGACTGTGTACTCTATAGTACACCAGTTTGGTTCTACAAACAGCTATAATCGGGACAACTCCTTATTTTATTACCTACTTTAAATTTAATTAAAACAGGAAAATTATGGGGACACATTGTCAATTTTGACCGTCTATGAAGACCATTCAATTTAGTATGACCTTTTTATTACATGATACTATGATGTTAAGCAATATTATGATATAATATTTTGTTTTCTTGAAGCAAACACTCACGACGATATGACCACATTACGAACAAGTGAGTTAAAAAAGATTACTAGAATCTTGCACGGTGCAAAGTAGCACTATAAAAATATGTTTTGGTTACTTTTACAGCGCAAATTTGTGACAAAAACATTGCAGACAGCACTTTTTTAATACAAAAAAAGCATTACTCACTGCTTCAACATTTCAACTACAGAGTACAGAGCTGATTTATCATCGTGTGAGCCTTTAATCAGTAATAAAACAAGGACCTAACTGGGCTTCTGTAAACGTTTAAAACACTATCACAGTGGTAATCATGAACAATAATTAGTATGTTCTAAAGCGTAATATTCTCAGGACTTTTATACTATCAAATGATGTTACTTGGGATATTTATATCCCAAGTAATGTAATATCTTATGTCGTTATTTCTGAATTATTTTTATTTATAGTAGTGTTTAACAATATAATACGATAACCAGAAAAACAAGATATGCCTACTAGACGTATTGCATAGTAATCTTGATCTTCGAACAAAATAGAGAAGTGACAATTTAGTGAAGGCGGTGCAATAAGTCTTTCTAATTTGATGATTAGATCAAACAGAAATTTTAAGGTTACCTATAGTCATAGCGGAGATATACTTGGTGACGGCAGAGTCGTACGTGTATAACTTAGAGAGAGAAAGGGGTGGAGAAGAGTGAAACGACTTTATTCATCTACTGCGATCGTGATTATAAGTCTTAATAAGTCCTCCATTTGTTACAACCATTAGTCCAGCTGTGGACGGATATAGACTGTAGAAAAGTCTTCGCAGAAGAGTCACCATTAAGTTGATGCTTTTTCATAAAAAAGAAATTATTTTCAGGGCTTTGTACTTTTACGTGAAAATACTATCGCTAACACGGAGGTTTAACAAGAAGAACTGGTCAATGCCGGACATTTTCCACGAGCACGTGAAAAAGAATCCGAACAAGGCGTGTTTCTTGTATGAGGATGAGACGTGGTCATTCCAAAAGGTAAGCAATAGCTCTTTACTTCAGGTGGAACTTTATTTTTTTCTATATACATGCATGTTACATAATACTAGTTATAAACAACTCCAACAATTTAGGTATTTCAATACAACCCATAATTTTTGTTGTATATTTACGAAAAAACCTTAAAATACAGTAGATTTGAGATTACCAGGTTGAAAGTACCTACCGTGTTAAATTATAAATATATACTCACCGTGTAACTACGAGAGATTTGGTAACGTGTACAATATTTTAAACATGAGGTTGTCTTTACATGACATTTGTATTTAGAAAAATACTGAACTTAGTATGTATTACGTATTTACAGAAATGTGGAAAATGGCAAATCAGCATGAGTTTATTTAGGTAGGTTTGGTAATGTCAACACAGTGAGTAAGAAAGATTAAAAAGTAGGTACTAACTTATGGTGATTAATCCAAAGTTCAACCAGAAAAAATACGATTGTCATAAACTTCATAAGATCTATCGATATATATATGTCGCAGTTGAATTGTATAATCCGTTGTTATTCAAAAACTAGCTGTTTGGCATTACAGCTCGGTTTTGTAAAACAGCTGAAAATAGTTCAGCTCGATTGTCAATGAGCTACGTAATTAAGTTTAACAAAACAGCTAGCGTTGAGATGAATTATGTCTTATAGGGTTACCATTATTGAATAAAACTGTGTTACCAAACAAAATACCTAATATATGAGGAGACAATAGTTTTTCTTTATTATTTTTATATTACTCGTGGGATGGAAATGAAACCTCAATTCAACTCCTTACTAAATAATTCAGTCTCCAACATCATAAAACACCAATGAAGAATGATAATCAGCTCGATGCAATTAGATATTGAAATTTTGTAAACCCGACAACTAACAAAATGGCGTAGCGATTTCTTACGGCCAATTGATCCACGTGAATATTCCATCTTGTAGGAAGGCAGGCGTCGAAATAAAAATATTGGAACCAAGCTAAAGGTCTGCTTTTTCTTTTCAATCTTTTGCAGTTCGAAATCACAAACGATGCCCCCGATGTCTCTTGATGAAAACAGGTTAGTCCCGGAATGCGGCGAAGAATTTACTTTATGGGAGGCCATATTTGTTGTTATGACATGACACTGACACTTTAAAAGCCACAAGTGGCAGAATTCCGAACTAATCGTTCTACAATCTTACGTTAGCTAGTTTGTTAAACGTAACACATTGGACGATCTAGCTGAACGATTTTCAGCTGTATTACAAAACCGAACTGTAATGCCAAATAGCTAGAGTTTTTGAAAAACACCGGATTATACAATCCAACTGCGACATATACATGTACCTTTAGTTTTCGTTGGCTTTGTACGGATCCGGATAATGAAGTAGCTGGTACTGGGGTCGTATATATAAGGAAGGATGTATGTCCATCAAAAGCGCAAAGATGTAAAAAAGATCAAAATCTTAGGTTATTCGATTATCAATCGAAATTTTAAATTTTCAGGTGGAAGAGTTCAGTCTTCGCGTGTCCGCTGTGCTCAAGAAGCAAGGGGTGAAAAAAGATGACGTAGTTGCTGTGATGATGAACAACTGTCCCGAGCTGCCCGCCACCTGGCTGGGCATCGCCCGCGTCGGGGGCGTGTCCCCGCTCATCAACACCAACCAGACGGGCAACACGTTGCTGCACTCCATCAACATTGCCCATTGTACCTGCATCATCTACGGCTCCGAGTTCGAATCTAGTAAGTTCGACAAGGTCAATTTTTTTTTCAAACAAATGCTTATTTTTGTCAGTATCCTTGTTGTGAAGACGTCATTTGACAAATAGTGTTACCTTTTGTATTTAACTTACCTATTATTACAAGTATACGCATGTGTTAATGTTTTAAGTAAGTACATATTTAGAAATACTTAGATGA
Source organism: Acrobasis consociella (assembly GCA_963555685.1). Lineage (NCBI taxonomy): Eukaryota > Metazoa > Arthropoda > Insecta > Lepidoptera > Pyralidae > Acrobasis > Acrobasis consociella. The sequence continues at coordinate 8,486,100 of OY743106.1, forward strand.
ATTAATGTTAATGAACTTACTAAGGTGAATTCGACCAAACATTAAGTTACAATAGTATAACTATTATTGGGATAGTTTTAATCTTTGATTGTTAATCTTTGGTTTAGGAATGAATGAATGTTACCTAAACTTTTCACACGACTAGAGAAAATTGGCGGTATAAACTTAACCTGGAATTAGACATCATATTCTTGGATTTAACCTTTTAACCGCGAGACTTTATATCATTTGTCGTGTCTCCAGCGTGAGGCCTAGTAAATCTAAAATAAACCTACTACTAAAAACGGATATGGATACGTTAGTTATGTATGTGTCAAACGAGCATATTTTTTTGTCGGAAATATCCGACCTTCGCGGAATGGACCCGACAATGTTTGTCGGATAAATCTGACGTTCGCGGTTAAAGGGTAATTGATAAAACGCAAAACCGAGTTATTCTATAGTATTTTGCCATTTATTCTCGGAATAAATCTTAAATTAGTTCGGTCGAATCCATTTCAAGTAGATCAAGTATGTAGTCAGATAACACATAATGAGTCATTAATTAGGTAAGCAATATATTACTACAACGCGTGCGTAATCTTGTACATAATATAATGGTCATTGAAAATTTAGTGATTAATTTATCATGATATTTATAAAGTTGTTTGAAACTAGTCCATATTGAGATTTTAGCTTATTACCAATATACCTACCAATGTAATTGAAGTGTAAGCCTACTGTACTACTGTGTTGTGTACCTACTAGGTGTATTGAGGTGAGGAATGTTGATACTGTGATTTGTAATACATCAAGAACAAAAAAAACGAAAAGAAAACCATCACGTCCTGATGCTTGGGAAGCTAGAACGATGACTGCTTTAACTTGCATGACATACCTATCTACTAATCTATTTCAAATCCGTTGAGTGGCAGCTAACATTTTTAAAGGTCGCACGAATAGCAACTAATTTACTTGTTTACAAAAACTGGCCGCCGCACGAAACGTGTCCACTTCAAACCCTTTTCTGGCTTTAATTTATCCTAGTTGATAGCGTCCGTTTGTAGAGCGACAAAAAGATAAAAATCCTCATTTAATTAGCCAGCAGCACTCACTTAAGGCTCCTACCCGTGCTAGCGACCTTGAAAACACAAAAAAAATAATTTCTCTTTCTGTAAGTAAGATTATCAGAAACCCTCGTACAACTTTTTAGCTAGTATCCTTATGTTTCATTAGAACCTCGAAAGTCATTGAAATACTATCCGCTTTAGAAACCTTTACAAAAAGAGTCAAAAGTGGCCGTTTTTAGTATTTTTTGCAAAGGAAATTACAACGTATTGTATTTCAATGACTTTCGAGGTTCTAATGAAACTTAAGGATACCAGCTAAAAAGTTGTACGAGGGTTTCTGATAATCTCACTTACAGAAAGAGAATTTTTTTTTTTGTGTTTTCAAGGTCGCTAGCGCGGGTTAAACCCTTAATAGGTAGGTAGCTACGTAGAAAAAGGTAGGAGGTAGGTAGACCTATTATTGTAGAGATATTTTTAGAATGCAAATAACGGCTTTGTTTACGACATTAATTAAACCATCGTGGGTACTTAACATCGTGGGGTGTGGGTGTGGTGGGTAACATCGTGTCAGTTTTTCACGCTGTCTATACGTTTTCTCAATAGTTTATTTATATCGCGATAGGTAATAATTTTTTTTGGGTATGTAGTAAATCTAAAACGTTCGTCTTGCATTATGCATGGGCGTCTTTACTAGAGATACATGAGCGTTAAGTAAATTTTTTAACCCCCGAAAAAAGGAGGGGTGTTATAAATTTTACGCTAATGTCTGTCTGTCTGTCTGTGACATCATAAGGCAAAGGATGGACCGATTAATTTGCCTACCAAATAATAGATGGCGCTACTGATATCAATTGGAATATGTAATCCCGCTACTCATCACTAGATGGCGTTCTTGAAAAGTCAGGGTTATTTTTTAATTTGCCAGACAAATAAACTTGTTCATGATAACAATATAAATCAGTGGTAGATCTCAAAATTGGCGCTGACCAAAATGAGTATCCAGGCTAACATGAGGTCAACCCACGCCCGACTAAGTTAGATGAGTAGATTCGAGATCTTACATCCCTATGTTCCATGAATGCTTTGTCTTCTTTCCAGCATTCCAAGAAATATCCAAGGAGTTGAGCCCCTTAATAAAGTTGTTCAAATACACCCGGCGGCCACTAAACACCTCGACGGATTCAGTGAAAGTGGTAGATTCTCCGAATGACTTTACCTCCTTGCTGGAGACTACGCCGCCAGCGCCTTGGGCTCTGTCTGAAGGAGGTGGCTTCAACTGCAAGCTGCTTTACATCTACACTTCGGGAACGACTGGTCTACCAAAGGCTGCAGTAATATCTTCTTCAAGGTATTTTTATTATTATTTAAAGCAATATTAATAGCTATAAGTAAATTGTCGTGAGAGATTTTTAGGTAGATGTCCGTAAACCCAGTTATCCGGTCCACTTACATCTCTCCACATAGCCTAAACCAAGTAAATCCCTCCCTGGCAATAGTTCGGCAGCTAATGAGGACTGCCCGTTAGTGCGTCTCAATGATACATTAAAGGTAGACCTCTAAAGATGCAGCCATCTCTCTTTTTAGATAAAAAGTTACTAAAAGGCCTCTTCATATTAGCTTTGGTCCCATGAATGCCTCAATCAAAGGCCCGAGTCCCTATGGACCCGTGGCTGAAAAGCGTACCAACGCGATAAGAAAAAATATAGTCCTATCTATCATCTTCAATCCAATCCTTTATCATGTTACATAATAAGAAGATTATAGAAATTCGATGATTAACATTTAGATGTTTGATTGTTGAATTGGAACAGATTGGAAGTCGGTATCAAAGTGGTTTCAAATCTGTTAAATTTGAATCAGGAGGCGCAAAACAATTCAATTCGCTTATTGTTTCCATGTGTGGTAAAAGCCTAGGATTGTCTGTATGTGACTATACTCAACAATTAAATGATAACCTAACCCACCTTTATATAATAAATATTTAGTTAAATGTAACCGTCACGGTAATCTTTTATTTCTTATCGAATGCTTTAAAATAATATCTGGGCGACGGAAGGTCGTTCGATGACAACATCAAGAAAAGAACGTCTTAAATCCCTATTTTAACTACTATTTAAATTATAGAATGGTGTTCATGGCATCCGGAGTCCACTACCTGGGTGGATTGCGAAAGTCCGACGTGATCTACTGCCCCATGCCGCTGTACCACTCCGCTGGAGGCTGCATCAGTATAGGCCAGGCGTTCGTCTTCGGCTGCACGGTCGCCCTCAGAGCCAAGTTTTCGGCGTCATCTTACTTTAAAGACTGCATCAAGTTTAATGCCACGGTAAGTATTTTATGTAATTGATCCTCTTAACATTGATACCCAAATAAACACTTTCTTATTCATCGTCAATATTATTTGCTTTTGCAATACAAGGGATTTTGACTGTTCCGTGTTTGTACCTATTTGTCCTGCTGACTGATTTCAAGAAACAATTACCAACAATAGAGACAAATGAAGAGAAACAGTCACGCGAAGAAACTCGGAGAATGGATCTCAAGCATGATACCATTCCCAAGTTAAAAATAATGAAACACAGTGCTCAATACCAAGCATATAGGGCTCACAACCAATTGCCTAAAGAAATTAAATTACTAATGGCCTTAAGCCTTTTAATAAAAAACTAAAATATACCTTTTGAAAAAAGCCTTCTACTCCATTGACGAATATTTCAAGTGAAGCTCTAAAATTGTAATTTTATTTGAATTGACATATAGGTACAAATAGTTTGTTTACTAGAATTATAGGATGTTAGTTTTAAGTAATTCCGACACAATGTTTGTTATATGGAAATAAATAAATGAAATGAAATGAAGTATAAACACAAAGAAAAATAATTTATTCTCCTTAAAGAAATTTACTATGATAAAAACATAGGACCAAGTACGGATCCTTGTGGAAGTCTCGTTCTTGCATAATATCTAGACAGACTATGAGATTTCTATAAAATGATGGTGACATTTTCAGGCAGCGCACTACATCGGTGAAATGTGCCGATACATCCTCGCTACACCACCGTCTCCCATCGACAAGCAGCACAAAGTTCGAGTGGTATATGGCAATGGAATGAGACCCGCGGTAAGAAGCCCCTTTTTACATTTTGAAATAAATGAAGCGAAGAGTGCAGATTGCAATATGCTTGCTCCAAAAAATATATTCAAGAGTAGAAGTTCAACATTTTTACTATAGTACTTCGATTGAATATAAACATTAGGATCAACCAAAGAAATGTCAATGGCCCTTAATTTATAGCTATAATACGTCATGTGACTCAGACTCTTCTCTACACGAAAATATACCATAGTTATACAACGTATTAACTTTTACATTCCGAACAATGTGGTACGAGTACCTATGATATGACATTTGCAGGTAAAATATTAGCCAATGGACAACCATTGGCTAATATTTTGTTCGTAGTTATACAACTACTTACTTACATAATCAACAATACAAGTCAATGATCAAGGTAGGCAGCTAAAGGTATATTTTCGTGTAGACCAGCATAGGGGTCATATAATTGGGGTTTTTTTTTGGGATTGAGTGGTTCTAAATGTATTTTACAAAAGAACAACGGCTGTTATACAAATAATGTAAGATATCATAATCGAGAGTTACAAAAAGCTTAGACAAGACCATTGTTAATCTATTATATGTCGAAAGTGAGTTCTGTTATCCTTGTAGATCTGGACAGACTTCGTGAAGAGATTCAACATAAAGAGAGTTGGAGAATTCTACGGAGCTACTGAAGGAAACGCGAATATAGGTAGGTTTAGAAAAAAATAAGTACCTTTATATAGTAGAGTTCCTTAAGGCTCAGTATTTGGACCATTGTTATATTTTACCTAGCTCTGTGAGATATGGTTCCGCCCGACTGTAGTCATTGTTTGCTTGTTAAAGGCATCAGTCAAGCTTGTCAGATGCCATCTATTAGGTAGCTTGAAAATATAACATAAGTGTTTGCCATTTACACGCATGTGACAAACAATAACAGTAGGAAGATTCCTTTTTATATACCATTGCTTGATCAGAAATTATCTAAATCAATGCATTTTATTTTGTTTTAGTGAACGTGAACAATAAGACCGGGGCGATAGGTTTCGTGTCTCGGATCATTCCTATCGTGTATCCCATTGCTATCCTGAAAGTGGACCAGGAGACTGGCGAGCCGATAAGAAACTCCAAAGGGCTATGTCAGGTAAAATATATAGGTATATTTTTTAATTTATTAGGAATATTTTTTAATTTTGCTGTAACTTTTTTTTTTTTTTTTTAACAACAAAAAAAACTAAACTATATTTTACTAAGCTATAAAATAAACTTATACTAAATTATGCTAAAATAAAAAAATCTCATCTTGTCCATGCGGCATGGTTGCAAGAACGCTGGCTGCGTTTCCTCGCTGGATAGCAATGCTGATCCGTTGAGCGAAAAAACAGCCAGCCCTCTTGTCACCTGCAGCGGCTATCAGTCGCGGGGAGATTTCCTTAAAAAGTCTCCTCGCGCCATGGCCCCATGGTCCAAATGTTTCAACACCAAACGGCACAAATATATAATCTCCACTGAGAGATGAATATTTGCGCCGCTTGGCAGCCTCAGCACCTTCAGCAGCCGCCCCGGCCCTCAGGGCTGACTCCCTGAGATGGGCAGGCGCCAGTGTGTCCACACATGTTGCGTCCCACACTAGAGCTCTTCCGCGTTCCCAGGGAATCAGCGACATCCCATCTGGCCTCTTGCCATCATTTCGTGATACACCCCGGGGTTCCAGGGTGCAGGGAACGTTTATGGTAGCAAGAGCCCTTTTGATGATGTCATTTAAAGAGCCGTGGCGAGAAAGTCTACCTGCGCTAAGGTGACAATATAGGCCGTGGAGCCCAGACCGATCGACGTCACTGCCGCATGGACAACGATGGGGCGAACATACCGGCGTTCCTAGGCGGATACCAACTGCCGTACGGAAACTATTATTGTCCAGCAGTGTACCAATGTTAATGTGCTGTAACTTAAACGATTTCCTTAAAAACACCATAAACCTACTTAAATAATTGGTGTGAAATAATAACATTACGGGCAGAGCCAGACATCTACCCAAAAGATTCTGCTAAAATGTAGGGATGTGGACAAAAAAATTGTGTTGACTGGTATACGTATTTTTCTTTACACTGATTAACAAATAATGACAAAATTTCAGCGCGCTTAAATTTTGCGTAATGTCACGATCAGCTACGATTTTTAACCAAAGGTGATGTCACCCCCCTGTCCGTTATATCAAAGCGCTGTATCTTTGTGAATTTTTACTACTTTTTACTATTAATCTAGATGATGGACTAAATAAAATAATATAGTTTTTACTCAGTTCACATCCCTGTTGTTAACTCTAAATCCAACAAAGCTGTGTAATAAATTAAGTTTTTAAAATAGTGACTAAGTACTTAAACCAGGCAATTGTTATTACAGGTAGCGAAACCGAACGAGCCTGGAGTATTTATTGGCAAGATCAACCCCAATTTACCATCTCGAGCTTACCTCGGCTACGTAGACAAGTCGGCGTCTGAGAAAAAAATCGTCAGAGATGTGTTCCAGTTTGGAGACTCTGCTTTTATTTCGGGTTCGTTGAGTTTTTAGTAATCAGTGTTAAGATGAATTCATGAGGTACTGCATATTCTCTTGGCTTTCTCTGCTTTCTTACTGTCCGTTTTTGTTGCTCTTTTTAAAGGGTGTAGGCAATTACATCACACCAATAAAAGCTAGAAGAGCGACTCTTTTAGTATTTTAAAATATGTCGGGCTCGCCATTTTAGTCCTTCCTGTTTCACAGGCATCGTAAATTTCTGGAGAATGCTTGTTGACTCAGAAGTGTCGCCGTTCTTGCAGTGCTTTTTATTACAAATTCTTCCTCCAGGCGACATCCTGGTGTCGGACGAGCTGGGCTACCTGTACTTCCGCGACCGCACCGGCGACACGTTCCGCTGGCGCGGCGAGAACGTCAGCACCACCGAGGTCGAGGCCGCCATCTCAAAGTTCATTGACCAGAGAGATGCGGTCGTCTATGGCGTTGAGGTACTTCTTTATTTCTACCATAATCTTCACCGCTTACAGTAACGGATACAAACATTGGAGCAGAGTAGAGAAAGACACCTTTCAAATCTACGGGATAGATATGAGAGTGTAAAACGATAACCATTGGATCTAAGTAGTAGGGATAAGGGCAGGCGTCCCAGGCTAAAAATAGGCGGTTGTTTTATTTTAACATATTGATAAGAATAAAATACCTGATTTAGGCAATATGTTTACAATAATATGTACTTATATCGTTTTAAGCTTTGATTTTTGAATTTTCATGAACCAATTGAGAAAGTCCTTAAAACTGAAAAGAACAATCAGTGGCAAAAGCTTTGATTAGTTTTAAGTACAATTGAAATTCTTTTGTATAGGTATTAGATAGGTTTTAAATAAGTCCTCTTTGACTCTTGTACTGTATCTAATATGGATAATTGTCTAAAAAAATAATTTTTTATTACTATTTTTCTAGGTACCAGACACCGAAGGGCGTGCCGGTATGTGTGGCATCGTAGACCCGACTGAAACACTAGATCTCGATAAGCTAGCTAAGGACATGGCGAAGGACCTACCCAAATATGCCAGACCCGTTTTCATCAGAATCATGACGAGCGTGGATATGACTGGTAAGATTTATATCTTCAATCTTCTTCTTAGCCTGACGAATCTTTAGAGCGACAGGTCCATAACTCATCGTTTCATGGATTTGCCAGGTTTCTGTGATAGTATTTGTGAATTAATGGCGTAATATTTACTTATTTCTTACTTGTTACTTTTTAAGTTTAGAATTCATATCATCTTTTTTCTTTTAGGAACTTTCAAGATGAGGAAGGTCGATCTAGTCAAAGAAGGATTCAACCCTGCAATAGTTAAAGACAAATTATACTACTTTGACTCAAAACTCAACAAATATGTTCCTTTAGGACAAGAAGAGTACGACAAAATTGCATCGGGACAAATTAGACTGTGATTTAGTATAAGTAGTTCTATTTATAAGTATAATTGTGGGGATTTTAATTTTAATGTTACTCTAAAAGAGAAAAATGAATGTGTGAATCTAAATGATAGCTTGTAATTGGTTGATGTTTAAGAAGAAACGCATTTATTGTGGCAAATTGCACAACTGTCATCATAATCAAACGTTATACGAAACGCCTTCGGTCTGTTATTGATAAGATAGAATCGCAGACGGGCTTTTGTTTGTGAAATTAAGTAGGTATATACAATGTATACAATTATTTATTTGGTCATAAAATGGTATTTTATGGTAGAAAAATATCTCAAGTCCTTCACGTGAAGGGAAATTGTTCTCTAAATCCTAATGTAATTTATCTCTATATTTATATATGTTTATTATAAAAATCTGTCAAGAAAGATTATATTTATATGTTGCATAGATGTATTTATATATATAATTAAAATTAATATCTAAATTACAATCTAAATTAAAAAACTAAATTAAAAATCTAAATCTTGATCATGTGGCATGGTGCCAAGAACACTGGCTGGTTTTAATTGTATATATTAAATAAATTAATTTGTAATTTAAAAAATGACAATATTTTTATAAGGCACATTTTTATTTTTCGGGTGTAACGGTATTAAAATGACCTAACTAAGCGTTTCATAAATCACTGTACCTATAATAATAAGCATTTTAATTTATCCTTTTTGAGTTGTGTTGTGTTATGACTACTTATGACGTAAGTATCCCTGTTTTCTCTGAACAAAAATGTTAACATTTTAAATATATTGTAATTAGATAGACAAAAGACTTCTACTTATAGCGAATCAAAGGTGAAATATAAGACCTAAGTATATACTAAGTATCTAATACAATTTTTGTACTTAATATTTGTTCTGTTTTAAAAGTTTTAAAATGATATTACAGCCGAGTACAATGTAACTATAAATTTGTTTTATTTTTTAGTTTGCAAACCCTATGAAAAAATACAGAAAATGTGCATGAAATATTTATTTGTTTATTTATTTAAATTTTATTGCACAAATAATTGGCCAAGTGCATGTCGGGCCACGCGCAGTGTAGGGTTCCGTAGTTCCGAATGCCAACTTTGAGTTTATGCCACTAAAAACGTTTAAAAACGAATTATCTACTAAATTTGTATAAAATTTCTTTTTCCGAGTTCATTTTTTATAAGTTGATCGCCTATAACTTTTTAATTTGTGTACCCTACTTAGCTCTGATAGTTTTCCTTTAAACTACATTATATATACTATAGCTGTGAATTTTTTCACGTGGCCATATATAACCGTTTAGCAGATAGAGGGTGGGACACTTGCCTCAGACAAAAATTTTCACTTTAAACCCAAATATTTCAGAAACGGATCCCTAAATCCAAAAATGGTGTTAACAAACTAACAACGTTTTGAAAGACCTATTCAACGACACCCCACACAATGTGTTTGTCGAGAAAAAAAATATTGACTACCTATTTACTTGTATGGCAGCTCACCTAAAAAAAAATATTTTTCCAGATTTTATTTTACGACTTTTTTCCCATGAGTAATATACATATCCATGCCAAATTACAGCTTTCTAGTACTTGTAGTTTCTGAGTAGGACCGCGGACAGACAGACAGACAGACAGACATGGCGAAACTATAAGGGTTCCTTGTTTACTACGGAACCCTAAAAAGTGTACAAAGTCGGACCAGTCAACCATTGGACCAAATAGAGAAATAATTTCGGTGGTTTAAAATAAACACTAATAAAATCTTCAGTAAATAATTGGCCAACTGCGTGTCGGGCCACGCGCAGTGTAGGGTTCCGTAGTTGCGTATGCTAACTTCAAGTTCATGCCCCTAAAAAAGACTAAAAACTATTTTTTTATTGAATTTGTATGAAATTTTCCTTTTCCGAGTATATTTTATAAGCTGATCGCCTATAACTTTTTAATTTGTAAACCCTACTTAGTTCTGTTAGTTTGGCTCCAACGGAATTCATAGTGCACGAGTCCGACTCGCACTTGGCCGGTAATTTACTAAACTTGTTACCAATATTCTAAATAAGTACGTAAGTAAGTAAGTAAGTTTCACACCAAATTTCCTATGACTTCAGGCAGACCTTAACAATTTTGCTGAAGATCAGTCAGTGAGTCAGTGCGTGGGGGTTTTAAAAACTCTGATGGCGGGGTCACTCCTGTTAGTGACAGCTTCAGTTAAACCGGTTTAGAATTAATTTGATACTTAGTTCACGCTAGAGCTATTTAAGTATAGGTACTTAGTTGAAATTCGAAGCCCTGAATATTTCTTTACACATTTTTTTTATAGAAAATAGAGAATACCTACCTCTCTCATAGTGATCTTACTTAATTAATACGTGTCTAGTCCGTCCTATTGATCTTGCAGAAGGTATTGTACTTAATAGTTGTCTGAATAAAAATTAAGACTGTGAATAGGTACCTTGGAGTAGGTACCTAAGGAAAGTTGGTATTGTTTGATCCTACGTTGACCCCTTGTACCAGTAAATAAGCCCTGTTTTCGGAGTAGCGAGTAAACCAAAATAAGTAAGGCCTCATCTCTGCCTCTGGGCTCGCGGTTCACAACTACAACTGCTTTTTATCCACGCACAACGACGATACTTACACTACTTAATGTAATCAATACGTCACAAAGCTAAAAAATATTTCTCAAGTTAACAATCAAGATGGGTCTAAAGTCACATCTTGAATAATTCGATGCTCCTTATCTATCGTGTAATTTAGTATGTAACACCCACTCGCATAGATATCACGTTACCGGTGTCGGCAAGTATTAAAGGTAAGTAGGCATGAAATGTTTTTAAATAACCTCCAATAAACATTCAGATACGTTTGCTAAAGCTATTTTATTTAAAATATGTTTTATCTTGTTATTACAGTACCAAATAAATAAATAATAGTTTGGGGAAAAAGTCTTTTCGCATTTTATATAAAAATTCAAAACATTTTTTAATATAGTTTTCTTTACATTTAATTAAAGTATGTAGGTACCATTTTGTTCGATAACTTTTTGCCATTTTATAGGTAGGGACATGATCCCATTGCTATAGACATTTTGGGGCTTCTGATCAACTGCGTCATGTAGTTTTGGCAGACCTCTCGTGATGTTAACCTGACACTGCCTAAAGAATTCTGAAGAGACCGAAACAGGTGGAAATCTGAAGGTGCCAGGTCAGGACTATACGGCGGATGCATTAACACCTCCCAGCCAAACTCTCTTAATTTTTGCTCAGTGGTTAAAGATGTGTGAGGTCAAGCGTTATCATGATCAAAAACCACACCGCTTCTGTTGATTAATTTCGGCCGCTTTCTCTCAACTTCTTGCTTTAATCTTATCAGTTGTTCGCAGTAGAGTTCTGAATCGATGGTCCTGCCTGGTGGTAACAGCTCATAATGAATAATGCTCTTCCAATCCCACCACACACACAGCATCACCTTGTTGCGAGTTAACCCGGGTTTCGCCACAGTCTGTGAAGCCTGACCGGCCTTTGACCATGATCTTTTTCGCACGTTCTTGTCGTACGTGATCCATTTTTCATCACCAGTTATCAATTTCTTCAAACATGGTTCGGTCTCATTACGTCATAATAAAGAATCACAAATGAGTACACAGTTCATTAGGTTTCTTTCAGAGAGCTCGTGAGGTACCCAAATATCGAGCTTTTTTGTGTACCCTTTTTTTTCAAATGCGCCAAAACTGTTTGTGGTCAATTCCCAGTTCCTCAGCTACGTCGTCACTACTGATATGCCGATCTTGCTGCACTTTTTCAAAAATAGCATCCATTTTATCCGTAACAGGGCAACCAGAGCGACGTGCATCTTTGACATCAAAATTTCCGGATTGAAAGCGCTTAAACCAAATTTGTGCTACTCTCACAGACACTGCACTATTTTATTTATTTTATTTTATTTTATTTAAAAGGTACGCTTACAGTGATTACATATTATAACATTATTGGTTAAATGAATCAATCGGATAGGTATACAATTCCATATGTAAACACCAATTAAAAGCATACACAGCATTTTCTTACACATTCGCTGCCGTAAATAGTATTTATGAATTCTTGTTGAAGTTAATACAAAAAGGAATGAATATAGATTACTAAGGTTGAAAGTTATTTGTTATTCTGAGGAGAGTTTATGGATTCAAAGTAGTGATGATATTAATTACAACCCAAAGTGCTTCAGCATTTTAGACTTGAATTTATTGAAGCAATCGTGAAAAATATCAATTTCAGGTAGTTTGGTATTTATTTCATTGTAAAAGGTACAAATTCTGGCGACAGGATGATGGAGGCCTAAGTTGGTTCTGAAAGATGGTAGTGAAAAGGTCTTAGTTATGGATTTACGGGGAATATTATATGGAACAGTAAGAAGAATAGAGTTAGTGAGGTCGATACAGTCAATTTTATTGTGAAGAAGTTTGTGGAAGAAAGTAAGGTCTAAGATGGTGCGACGGACTTTAAGGCTAGTCATTTTAAAGTAAGACAAACGTTGTTCGTAGGGTTGACTGGGAGCAATATCACGTGTTGTGTAAGCGAGGTACCTGGTAAATGCTCGTTGAATGCTTTCAATTCTCTGTGAAGATGCTGTGTAAACTGGATTCCAGGCAACAGATGCAAACTCCAACCGACTACGAACTAAACTATTATAGAGAATTTTACGTGATTGATTTGTTTTAAATCCTTTTAATGTGCGTTTTATAAAGCCAAGCATTTTTGCACTCTGTTTTACAATGTTGTTTATATGTGAAGAAAATTTAAGTTTAGTATCTAATATTACTCCGAGATCTCTAATTTCAGAAACATTCGTTATATGTTCATCGTTTAGTGTGTAGGAACTTTTAATTACGTCAGATTTTTTGGTAAAACGTATGTAAGAGCATTTACTAGGATTCAGGGTCATTCCGTTGGAAACACACCATTTATTTATATTGTCTAGGTCCTGTTGAAGTAGCTCTATATCATCGGCGCTTTTTATCGGACGGTAAATTTTTACATCTTCTGCAAACAAGTAAATTTTACTATTATTAATGTTATTAGTTATATCATTAATAAATAGCAGGAAAAGAATAGGACCCAGGTGGGATCCCTGAGGGACTCCTGATTCGGCATAGTATTGCTTGGACTCGTAGCCATTGATAACAACCACCTGAGGTCTTTTATGTAAATATGAGATAAACCAGTTTAATAATGAACCTCCTATTCCGATTGATTTAAGCTTATCTATTAGTGTTGGATGTTTAACTTTATCAAAAGCACTACTAAAATCAGTATAAATAGTGTCCACTTGCTCACCAGCATCAACCATACGCGATATGTCAGATATCATGCAAACTAAGTTTGTTTCGATTGATCTACCTTTACGAAAACCGTGTTGAGATTCAGATAAGACTCTTTCGATGTGTCGATAAATGTGTGGATAAAGTAGCGATTCAATTTTGAGAAACATGACAGAATAGAGCCTATAGTTTTTGACTAAAGAGGAATCGCCTTTTTTGAAAATAGGTAGGATTCTGGCCCTTTTCCACTCATCAGGAAAAACGCCATCGCTCAACGATCGGTTAAAGATTATTGTTAATGGTAGTGTTAGGACGGATCTACAACGTTTTATGAATAACGGAGGTAAATTATCGGGACCGGGACCTTTTTGTACATTAAGTTGTTTTATAGATTTAGAGACTTCAGATTCTGAAATTTTATGGATGGCGAAACTATCCGTCACAGTAGGTTTGATGTTGTGAGAAGAGAAGGAAGTAGTGGAAGTAGAAGTAGAAGTATCAGAGGCAGTAGAAGTAGAATAGACTGATGAGAATTGGTTTACAAAGAGATTTGCAATATCTGGGCCAGTATCAGCAATATTATCATTTAACTCCATTTTAGCAGGTAATGTTGATTGACCTTTACGTTTGTCTTTTACATAACGCCAGAAAAGCTTTGGATTTTTACAAATGTTTTCCTCCATGTTTTGCTTATAATTGTTTTCGCATGTATTTATTAGTTTATGGCAACGTTGTCTGAGCAAGTCAAATTCAATTTTATCTCGTGGATTTTTGTATTTACGATATTTATTTCGAAGTTTTTCTTTTTCTTTCAAAAGTTTTATTAAATTCTTATTAAACCAGACAGGGTATTTTGATATCCTAGGGTGACGTTTGGGTACATATTGGGCGATAATTTTTTTTAGTGTGTCATAAAATGCTGAAACCATTTGGTTTACGTCATTACAAGTGTTAAAAATCTCAAACCAGTTAATATTTTTTAATTCAGAAGTGATAGAATCATAATCTGCTTTATAGAAGTTGTAATCAGTGCGTAAATTAGGACGAAGCATTGTTTCGGTGTCACAACAATTTAAGGGAATGGTTATGAACAGGTTTGGATGATAAACATCTAATTTGCTTAAGAGATCTAACGGTTTTGAAACACTTATATCTACAATATTACTTAATACAAGATCTAGAATATTGTTTTCATTATTACGTATATGATTAAACTGATACAAATTATTAAGTGTCATAAAGTCAGTAAGCGAAAATCCAAGATTATTTTCATAGTTTTCTGGGATAGTATAAGTACAGTTTTCAGAAACATTCCACTTAATAAATTTCAAATTAAAATCACCTAATATAACGACTCTATCGCTGTTATTCATTACAGAATCAACCTTATCTAAAAATGTTTGTTGTCTTGCTAATGTGGGCGGAGATGGCAGATAAATTCCACAAATTGAAATAGTTATGTCCCGTTCTTTATGTGGCAATTTAACATTAACCCATAAATCTTCGCATTCGCTTTCTCATTCTAACATTCGCATGGACGTGTACTCTCGTGACACCGCTATCATTACTCCACCACCATCTGATTTAGAGCTATTTTTATCATCTCTGTCTCTGCGATATACAACATATCGAGAATCGATAAATTCGCTGTCAGAAATACTAGGGTTTAGCCAAGATTCAGTAAACACTATTACCTTATAATTATTCGACAAAATATTTGATCCATAAATATCGCAAATTTTTTTCGCGGCTTGCGTTGCATTTTTACGATTTTGGTAGTAAAATTCTAAAATGTATCTAATTTCTTCATTAGATTCACTCATCTTGACGGTAAGAAAAACAAATGAAAATTACGCATTTTCCTAATTTGAATTTGGAATTATCTTCTTTAAAATTTAAACTTTTAAATGATACCAAAACCAGCCAGGTTCAAATAGTATAGCCAAAGTGGTTTTATTACAAGTTCATACATACATTTCGAGAAGACTTTTTCCCCAACCTAATAAATATATAGGGGCAAATTACACTGATTGAGCTAGCCCCAATGTAAGTTCGAGGCTTGTGTTATGGGATACTAACTCAACGATACTATATTTTATCTTCTTCTTATTGTGTGTGTTAGTGACTAACACTTGTGTCAGAGTTTTTAAACCGCCTTAAGGGCCTCTGACATGGTTTTCGGCTGCGGCCGCGTGAGTCAGAGTTACTCGTAGGGTTCGAAATTATGAAGATAATTACGCTTTTTTAATAATACGATAATTATCTGATAGTTATCGGATTATGATTATTTTGTATCTCCATTGACAATCACGGGTCTTTGAGAGGCTTGCATGGGATACGGATCCAACATGCAGAGGCCCTTTGAAGAAGTCGATGTTATGCAGCGTTCCCGCTAAAACCAATTAATGGATATACCTATGAAATGTAAACCCTTGAATAGGTTTCGGCAGAAATATCGGCAGAAAAATGGAAAGGGATTATGGGTTATGGAATGAGAAGGGATGGACTGATGCTGGGATAGAAACGTCACCTGCCTTAATCATGATAAATGACTATTGTAGATTATTAGTACGATAATTATCATGACAATAATTAATAATTATCATGATAATATCCTTTCTAAACATCTGTTATTATCACCATAATTATTATGACTGAGCGTGATAACTATCCTTTTGAACTCTGCTCGCATAGTAGATTGGTGTTTTTTTGCAATTACATCACACTATCACATTAATATAATAAAGGCGAAAGTTTGTGAGTGTGTGCGTTTATTACTTTTTCACGCGCAAAAGGCTGGACCAATTTTGATAAAAATTTGTATCCAGCAAGCTGACATGCAACTTTTTCCGCAAGTAACACCGCAGTGCTACTTGCTCAAAAAGCGCCCCGCGGGGCGCAGCTATTTAATTAATATTAATGCTGTGTCTTAGAATTACTTTAAAAAAACGCTTAGAAATGGCGTCATCAGGTGTCGGAGGCCAAGATCCAATGAAAAAAAATATATTACCATACAAAAAGAACAAAGGTATTTTTTACAGAACAAATCTAGCCCGGACGTAGAGGGAAACAGTCGACGACGGGTCTCGGACGCCTTGGGGGAATATCTTCAGTATGATCGTCGCCCTGGGAGCGCTGGTGGCCGCGGGCGCGGTCATCTGGGTGTTCGTCAGCTGGCAGACCAGCCTGCTGGTGCTAGCCATCTTAGCCGCCGTCTACATAGTCATATTCTTCTATGAGTGGATATATGTCGCGATTTTGACTGCGCCAAGGGATTTCAAGTGAGTATATTACGTTTGACGATCTCTGGTGGCGCTAGTCAATGTCCGTAGATCCAGCGGGACCCTATGCCTGATTGAATTAAGACCTATTAAGTCTAATTAGTAATCATTTCTACCTCGGTGTATTCGAAAAAAGTTTTGAACTAAGCGGATAGTCAGACCCAGCTGTCTATCCGCTTAGTTCAAAACTTTTTTCGTAATAAAATATCTCGTAAACTATTTTTTTCTAGATAAAAAAAAATACAATTTTTGAAAGGTAGAAATAAAAGGCTCCACGAAAATGAATTTATTATTCTGTACGCCTTCAATTTACAAAGGGCCCCGCTGGAAGTAAAGGAATCATTTTGCCGTTTTTTGAGGAAATCTGTTGGGGAAGCAATATAATAATACATAAACCTGAAGGCAGAAATAAAAGGCTTATGAAAAATATATCTTACACATCAGTTACCCTATAATCGGCAAATGGGCCCCGCTGACTGTATGAAGAAGATTTTTTTTTTATTTTGACAGTGAAACCACCGAGGTAGAAATATAAACATATACAAATCGATAGGTAGAAATGTTACTAATTAGACTTAATAGGTCTTAATTCAATCAGGGATAGGGTCCCGCTGGATCTACGGACATCGCTAGTCCGACACCCTGATGTTCTGGGTTTGATTGCCCAATGATCAAGAATCTTAGGTTTATAAAGATGCTGAATGTCACCTTCATGCTGCATGTTGCTCTGCACCTCATTTCTTCATCATCTTAAATCCTGTTCGCTTTACGAAATAGAATTTCAATTGTCATTTTTAAATTCTTAGCACACTCCTATTTAATTATTTTAATATTTTAGGCGGCTGTAACTCTTAAATTAACAACCGTCATAGTTTTATTTGAAGTCAGAATTCTATCACCACTTTAAAAAAAATTCAAGCTAGGGCGCTGGCTGGACACACAGAAACGGACGGACGCCCCTTCCTTTCTGTGTTCTTCGACGCGACGTTTCTATTTTTTTTATGAAACCGTAGCTTGCCGTCTCGGAAGAGACATATGTCTGCGCCTTTTCCGCGTCTTACGACTTTTCTATGTATCCAGTGCTTATCAGTTTAGCTTTAAGAGGCCTTTAAACGTGAAATTGTTAGCTTGAACATTTTGGAAAAAATCCTGATACGCTATGCCCGAGCAAAAATTAAATTAATATTTCGAAAATCGAAAAGTTTTCTTTGCAAACATTCCATGGTTTTATAATAAGTATCTTAATATCACCTATTTAACAATAGGTGCAAAAGGGTACGGTACGTCAAAAGTTCTGAATCTCAACCGGTCAAGAACTGCATAGCATCATATAAAGCGACTTCCATTGTTTTACTATGTTTCTGGTATTGGCGAATCTCAAAAGGTTAAATCCCAATAATGTGCAATGATTTTATGCCATTTTTAGCGATCACCAACCCGTCTGCCCAGTATTTTGATTATGAGCAAGTCCTCCTTAATTCATTGGGTTCTCCCTCTTTGTAAAAATAAAATATATTTTCAGGGCGTTTTACTATTACAAAAAAATACTATCGCTAACACAGAGGCTGATGAAAAAGAACTGGTCAATGCCAGACATTTTCCACCAGCATGTGGAGAAGCATCCGGAGAAGCCATGTTTCTTGTATGAAGATGAGACGTGGTCATTCCAAAAGGTAAGCATGATTCATAAGAAACTATAACTTTTAGTAAGTATATATCCAGAAAAAAAGTTGGGTGACCTGTTCTACAGCCAATATAATTTTTGTGGTACCTTACTTACCTACCTACTAACATTTTACCAAGAAAATATTACCGGATTTGGAGATACTTATGTAACTTTTAAAATACAAAATCGGAAGGCTTGGCTCTACGCTTTTATTTTTCAAAATCTGTCAAAATTGATTCAAAAGTTGTCCGTTCTTTTCCGCTAGGTTTGTAGTAATGTCTAAACGCAATGCAGATAGAGTTAAAAATATATAGAGGTTACAGTATGGAAGACATGACGTAATGAAATAAATGTAATATGTTTACATTTTTGTAACATATTATGTTTTTGTAAAGAATTGAATAAGGTCATGTCCGTACAAGGACTTAATGCTGATGCTTTGTCTACCGGTCAGCCTTTAGAAAAAACAAAAATAGTTTATTTAAATTTTAAAATATACACAGTGATTTTTTATTGTTTTTGAAGCTAAGGGCCACTTTATAAGGGTCGTTAGTAAAACTAATTAGCTAGTCGAAATAAAAATTCAAAAACAAAGTAAAATCGTGAGATCAATTAGTAGTACCACCAGGCACCGCCTCCGTCCGGCCGGCCGGAGATCATCGAGGTCATGCGGTAGTTTTTGATCGGGCGTAACTACGTGGTCTCGATTTTTTTGTCTTATGTCATACACAAATTTGAATAAGTATATGGATAGAGGAATTTATTTACAATAGATTTTTTTCCAAAACCAATGAAAAGTCAGCATGTATGTACTAAATTCTAAGCATAAGTAACTATATAAAAAGAGCTGCATTATTCAATTATTTATATTAAAGTAAGTAATGTTTTTTTAAATTGCAAAATAGTTGTACGTTATGATATAAGTTTTATGTGTGATGATTTTCCAGCCCGAGCCGAAAACGAGGGCGTAATAGAGCTGAAAGTATTTTACCTAATATACACACGTATATCGCACGACGTTTTTCAATACACTTATATCTATACTGATTTTTATTTTAAGGCTGCTACCAGCGCTAGCAACCTTGAAAATACAGAAAAAATAATTTGTCTTTCTGTAAGTGAGATTATCAGAAATCCTCGCATAACTTTTAAGCTAGTATCCTTAAGTTTCATTAGAACCACGAAAGTCATTGAAATACTATCAGCTTTAGAAACCTTTACAAAAAGTGTCAAAAGTGGCCGTTTTTAGTAATTTTTAATATGTTTATAACGCAAGCGTGTTTTATGACCTACTTTATATATCTAAAACCGATGAAATTAGAGCCACTTTACGAGCAAGTGTGATGAAAAAATAATTAGATAATATACAGCATGGAAGGGACATACCCGTTATAAATCGAACCACAGGCTATACTAGATCACGTAATTATAATTATAAAATAACAGTAAAAAAGAACCGAATTTGACATTCTCATACAAATTTTCTAGGCGGCTGCACACTTTTGTATGGAAATGCAAATTTCCATACAAAAGTTTTTTTTTAGTTTTTGGTTGTGATTTTTATTTGATTATAGTTAGTGGTCTAGTGTAGCCCGTGGTTCGATTTATTACGGGTATATCCCTTCCACGTTGTATATTGGCACTACTGTGGGCACTACATTTATTTTAAACTGACGTCGAATTTGCGGAGTGTCTATGTAGTGTAAATGCTAGGAGAACAATCTTATGTATTCAGATTTGTCTATAGTACAGTTGTGCTACTGTAAACGATGGGCAAAATTTTAAACAAGTGCCAAGAAAGGGTGATTCAGTCCTTTATTTTTACCCAATTTTTTAAAGTTAAACTAGATCTTTTATCTTTTTAGGGTTCCGTACCCAAATGGTAAAATCGTCCGGCCAAGCCAAGTCTACGCCACCAAAAACGTCTAAAAACTTATTTAATTTTCATTTTATGATTTTTTTAAATTCGTTAACCCTTATTAGGTTTGATAGTTTTATTTTAACTTTTATTAAATACAAATATTCTAGAAACGGATTCTTAAATAAAAATGGTTTAACGAGCTCAAAATATTTTGACCTATTTAACGATACCCTACACGATGGGTTAGTCGAAAAAAAACTTTCATGGGGGCTACAATATTATAGTACCTGGGTGACCGAGCTTTGCTCGGTCGGTTTCATCTCAAACATTAACTATATTTTTTTAAACTTGTCTTAAAACAGTACGAAATAAAAAATTATATATAAACTTGAACATAAAAAAAAACAAAAGTAAGTCACCGAGTGGGATTCGAACCCATAACACTCTTTCTAGCAGTCAGTATCCTTAACCGCTGAGCTAAGCGGATGGCGGCCGGCGCGACGAAATTAGCGACCATATTCTGCGTAGAAAGAAACTCGAAAACACGCGTTTTCCCAAACATAAGACTAATCTAGATCGATTGTTTACCCCCAAAAACCGCCATATACCAATTTTCAGCGAAATCGTTAGAGCCGTTTTCGAGATCATAGAAATTTATAAATAAATACATATACAAGAATTGCTCGTATAAAGGTATAAGATTTTCCCTATTTTACTTCACTGTTTTTTGGCATGATTAATATACCCATGCCAAATTATAGCTTTTTTAGTACTTATAGTCTCTGAATAAAAAACGTCGGATGACAGACAAACAGACAGACATGATGAAACTATAAGGGTTCCTTGTTTAAAACGGAACCCTTAAAACTGTCGATAGTTTTACTTGTCATCGATATTATTGTAAACTATCAGTAATCAATATTATCAATAGTCCTATCGATATTGTTATGGTTTTTTAAGGTCACAAATATAGTATATAGACTAACGATATTTTATACTTATTCATCGATATTTTATATCAATTTTAACAAATGTACTAGCTCTTTAGGCGTTGCGCAAGCTGCAAGCAGCCCTCGGTTTTTCGTGCAGCTGTTGAGGTAGGCTAAGATATTTTTCCAGTTCATAAAATGGATAAAAGCTCCAGTTACTTAAGAAAACAAGAAAAATGTGTGGTCGGCCATTTTGGATCCAAAATCTGAATCCAGTTTCGAGTTCCGCAGGGTGCAAAAATCAGACTCCTACAAAGTCCCAGTGAGACGTTACTAACGTAAAAAGTTTGATTATCTAAAGCCCAGACGCCATCCTGGATTCCAAAAAAATGCTTTCGGCGGCCATCTTGGTTTGCAAAAAAAAGAACGACGTGCACAAAAAAAAGAAAGCACGTGGTGGGAGTGGCTCGGCCTACGGCCTCGTAGGTGACCTCTGCCTTAGGCCTCAAGCTTCACTTGGTTGCTTGTTTAGAGGAATAAGCAGAAAGCCCCCCCCCCCCCCCCCCCCTTTCTCTGCTCCCCCACCAAGCAAGTGAGCTTCACTCCTTATGGCTATCAGCACGACGCAGGTCAAAAAACCATATCAATCAGTCAGCCAGTCAGTCAGTGGTACAGTATGTACTATGTAGAAATATACAGGTACGTATATATTTCTCGAAATCTAAAAGTAAATAAATCTGAAGAGTATTTATAGATAAGTTTCTTTGGCTATTTTTAAATTAATTTATTGCCACAAAACTGGTAATTAAATAAAACTAAAATATTATAAATCGATATTGTATGTACGGTACTTGTATAAAAAAAAAATCTATGACGACCATGTCTGTCAGGTAATCAATCTATGCCACGCTATACTTTGACACTTCCTTTGACATTATGACAAGTGACACAGTGTAAGAAAGTTACTCGCACGTTTGTTTACAGACTGTTCGACCCATATATATTCGTGATACTATTTTACACTGTGACAATAATTTTACGAAATCAAATGTCATTTTTTTTGTGAAGAGCGACGCGTCCTTGCCCCGCGAGGCCCATCGGCCATCTGACAATTTGATGTATAACTGTCAAAAATCTGTGCAACGAGAACAGTTTATTTAAATACACTCGCGAAAAAGCGAGACGGCAATTACAATAATTTTCAGGAAGGTAAAAGGGCTTATATGACTGAAATCTAAAGCCACGCAAAACTGATCAATTATAGAAAAATAGCTCTAAAATTAAAACTAAAGCAACAAAAAAAAATTTGAACCACAATTTTGAAGATTACATAATTACTGACCTGCATAATAAGTTTCAAAGCTGAAGTCCTTCTCGTTTGTGAGAAATTAGACCATATATGTTTTGGTAGAGGTGTTTTTGACGAGCAAGTTTGTGTTACAAAAATTAACTTATCATGTATCCACAACCACAATTATGCTAGAAAAGCGTTCTAGTATGCTATTAGCAAGTATCAGTTCTAAATTTCTGATATTCGCTGAGAAATAAGAAATAGAAAATGCCCATTTTCACGGTGCGTCCCCTTAAGTAATATGGCAAAATACTTTGAACGTAAGGCATTGTCTTCTCTCTGACATTTGGCTTCAGAAAAATACTGAATTATTGTTTAATAATTCATAAAAAAAAGTAAAAAAAAAAGGCAAATCATCATGAGTTTTTTACTTTGGTGCTACGTAACCTTGGTGTTTGGTATCTGATGGCACCATAGTTACGTATAAAGAAAATTAAATTAACAGTAGGTAGTCTACGCCTATGCACTGTAGTGGACAATCCAAAGTTCAACTAATTCCACAGCGCATCAGTATTGCGATTCAACGGGGAAATATGGCCAGCGTTCTTGGCACATGGACAGATAAAATTTGTAGCAGGCTGTACATAGTGTTTTATTAGAATAGAATAGTTCTTTAAAAAGTGAAAACTTCTTAAAAAGTATTGAGCATGCACGGAAAGTATTATTTGAGATAGGAAAAAACCATTGAACACGCGAGGCTGTTACGAAGTAGCAGGTTCTTAGGAAGGACAGATAAGGAATACTGCTAAGATGAGAACAACACCATTGGCCGTTCTATTTTACAGCAACGAAACATATTTTTCAGGTGGAAGAGTTCAGTCTCCGCGTGTCCGCCGTGCTCAAGAAGCAAGGGGTGAAAAAGGATGACGTGGTTGCTGTGATGATGAACAACTGTCCCGAGCTGCCCGCCACCTGGCTGGGTATCGCCCGCGTCGGGGGCGTGTCCCCGCTCATCAACACCAACCAGACGGGCAACACGTTGCTGCACTCCATCAATATTGCCCATTGTAGCTGCATCATCTACGGCTCCGAGTTCGAATCTGGTAAGTTAGGCCAGATCAATATTTTTCGCGCCCATTATATCTATATTATTTATTTACATTACTAAACGCACACATTTATTTTCATTCTAAAAAAATGAGAGGTTAAAAGTACCCGTAACCGAAGGGCATGTAATCGGGTCAACATCAACAATCAGGTCAATTCACGCCTGACTTAAGAATAAAAGTAGATTCTTACGTCCCTATGTCCAATAAATGCTTTATCTTCTTTCCAGCGTTCCAAAAAATATCTGATGAGTTGAGTCCCTCAATAAAGTTGTTCAAATACACCCGTCGACCACTGAGCACCACGACGGATTCAGTGAAAGTAGTAGATTCTCAGAATGACTTCACCTCCTTACTGGAGACTACGCCGCCAGCGCCTTGGGCTTTGTCTGAAGGAGATGGCTTTAACGGAAAGATGCTTTACATATACACTTCGGGAACGACTGGTCTGCCAAAGGCTGCAGTAATGTCTTCTTCAAGGTACCTACTTCTATTACTTTATAGCAATAAGTAAGTCTTGGCAGAGACATGAAAGACCGGCTTATGTCTAGATAAGGAAAACATAAAGGCAACTATGTGATGGATGAATGAATTTCAGAATGGTGTTCATGGCATCCGCAATACACTACCTGGGTGGATTGCGGAAGACCGACGTGATCTACTGCCCCATGCCGCTGTACCACTCCGCTGGAGGCTGCGTCGGTATAGGCCAGGCGTTCGTCTTCGGCTGCACGGTCGCCCTCAGAGCCAAGTTTTCGGCGTCATCTTACTTCAAAGACTGCATCAAGTTTAATGCCACGGTAAGTATTTTAATTGGTTCCTTTGACATAATCACATACTCACATCCAAACAAATACTTTATTTTTGTTATCTACTTCGTCAATATTCTTGATTGGGCAGTACAAGAACAAAAAGAATATTAATTAATTAACTTAATAATAATTAACAACATAGGACCAAGTTGTTTCCAAGTTGTCTCCCATGCTGGTCTGAGAGAAATAAAAAAAACTTAGAATGTACCAGCTGCTTCTCTTCCCATGCAGATCGTAAAAGCCGATCGAGGGAATGGGCAAAAATGCAAATCATGTTAACAGGCGATGCGGCTAGCAACCCATCACTGTATTGATTGCTTTTCCATCTTCTCGCCCACCATGACGCTAAAAGTGGCTTTTGGGTCTTGCGGCCCTGGGCTTTGCATACAACCGCAAGACCCAAAATGCTCTGTCTGCCCCATTAGGGATAAAGACGTGATAGTATGTATGTATGTAGGACCAAGTACGCGGATCCTTGTGGAACTTTCGTTTGATTTCCAGTCAGAATATAGAGCATGGCTAGAGAATTCCCAGCAATTATCAAAAAGTCATTTTCAGGCAGCGCACTACATCGGTGAAATGTGCCGGTACATCCTGGCTACACCACCTTCTCCCATCGACAAGCAGCACAAAGTTCGAGTGGTATATGGCAATGGAATGAGACATGCAGTAAGAAGCTTAATTTTTTAAAAAATCCAGATTCGCTACTGTAATAGTAGCGTACCTAGATTAAAAAAAATAAAAATACGATGTTGTCCCTAGATAGCATAGAATGGCAGATTACAATTTGCTGCTCCAAAAAATTCATCCAAGAGTAAAAGTTCAACACTTAAGTAGCTAAAAGTATAGTTATTGTAGATTAAATATAAAAAGATGAAACAATTTAAACCACATATTTAAACGATTTCTGTATGATTGATTTAAATGTTTGAGAGATGAGTGTATTAATATTTTTTTGTAGAAGTAAAAAACGAGCACAAATTTAAAATTGAGCATGATTTTAATATTTTGTTATCCTTTTAGATCTGGATCGATTTCGTCAAGAGATTCAACATAAAAAGAGTTAGTGAATTCTACGGATCTACTGAAGGAAACGCGAGTGTAGGTAGGTTTAGTAAAAAAATTGTTAGACTAGATAAATAAATAATAATTATACTTTACTCACGACTGACGCTTCTAAATTCTGTACCATGATTGAACTTCCAATCATTAGTATCACATAAATTCAGATTTACAATTTAAAAAATCAAATTTTTCGTGTTACTTAATATAAGCCTGGCTTATAACGGATGATATTTTTTGGTACTACATATACTAACGTAATTTTGTGAGAGTGACCGCGTTTTCGTCGCACTCTGCTATGGTGGTCTTTTACACAGTAAAATTCTAGGTCTGTTGCTTGATAAGAAACTAACTAAGTCACTATTGTTTATATATGTTTTAGTGAACGTGGACAACAAGATAGGATCAGTAGGTTTCGTATCTCGGATCATGCCTTCCTACTATCCCATCGCAATCCTGAAAGTGAATCAGGAGACTGGCGAGCCGATTAGGAACTCCAAAGGACTATGCGAGGTAATATTATTAATGTAGAGACTAGGTAGTTTCACGATTTTTGACTTTTGAGAGAGCAAATTAAAATGAGAATACCTATAAAATATCAGATCAGTCATTGACAATCTACGCTTGAAGTATAATTTATTTGAGACACATATATACAGTGTCTTTAGCCCACCAGACATTCGCGCTGATTTTTATGGAAAGTAGTTTAGTATCATTGACAGAATCTGCTCCAAAAATGTTGCTGGTGGTTAAAAAATCATCCTGTTTGTATAACTGGTGTGATATAATTTCAAATCACACATTACGGTTAGAGCCAGACGTCTATACGAAAGATTCTGCTTAAATGTGGAAAATGGGGGCTAAGTTATTATGAAGATCTAAGTAATAGTAGGTACATATAGAAGGCAAACTAAAAATTTAATGGAATTGTTATTAAATACAGTTAGCGGAACCGAACGAGCCTGGAGTATTCATTGGCAAGATCAACCCCAATCTACCATCTCGAGCTTACCTCGGTTACGTAGACAAGTCGGCAACTGAAAATAAAATCGTCAAAGATGTGTTCGAGATTGGAGACTCTGCCTTTATTTCTGGTTCGTAGACACATGTTTATTATACTTGCCTCTCTTTCTATGTAGCTTCTTTTCCTACCTGTTGTCACTTGTTGCTTACTGTTTGGCAATGAAAGTGGATAGGTACTAGGTAGTAATTTTACTATACTTAATCCAATAAGTTCAAATACGCTTACAGTATTTTCATTCGCTACTTAAAAAATTTTAAACCCTACGTTTATGCCAGAAACAGAGAGGCTGAATTTAGGATGTAAATATATGAGGCTCTCTCAATTTGATTCGACTCTTTAGTTGTTCAAGTTTCTTAATCTAAGCTTCTCTCGAGTCTATAGAGCCGCAGTCTAGTAGAATTTCTCATTAATACATATTGTTCCTCCAGGCGACATCCTGGTGTCGGACGAGCTGGGCTACCTGTACTTCCGCGACCGCACCGGCGACACGTTCCGCTGGCGCGGCGAGAACGTCAGCACCACAGAGGTCGAGTCTGCCATCTCCAAGTTCATTGACCAGAGAGATGCGGTCGTCTATGGCGTTGAGGTACTTCTTTATTTTTACCACAATCTTCTACGCATTGTAGCCGCTAGAAGTTTCGGTTACAGAAGTGCGGATACAGTATACTTACAAAAGCACTAATCCAGAATATCCAAGGCAATGAAATCGGGGATGTCAAATTTATTTTAAGTATAAGAAGGGATAGATAGTTTTAACTATATGAATGAACTCATTGACTCTTGCACTAGATTGATGCACTATATTATTATGAACAAATGTCTAAAAAATACAATAAGTCTTTTTTTCTAGGTACCTGACATCGAAGGGCGTGCCGGTATGTGTGGCATCGTAGACCCGACTGAAACATTAGACCTCGATAAGCTAGCTAAGGACATGGCGAAGGACCTACCCAAATACGCCAGACCCGTTTTCATCAGAATCATGACGGGCTTGGATATGACTGGTAAGATTTGGTACATCTTGAATCTTCTAAGCGATGAGTTTAGGACTTTAGCCATTCAATTCTCAAGGTCAGAAATTGTCTGATAAACTGAAACCTTATGTCAATGCAATAAGGTACAGGTTCGTCTGCTTCTTCGACTGGACCCATGGCACCGGTTAGAGAATGTAAGGTTAGTTTAAAGAGAAACTGTAGCGCCAACAAGTCCTCGACCAGTTTCCTGCTGTATTTTTCTGTTGATCATAAAAATGTCGGGCTTATTTCAAGTTAAGTATTGATTTAATTTAGTCTTTTTTATTTCAGGAACTTTCAAGATGAGGAAGGTCGATCTAGTCAAGGAAGGATTCAACCCTGCATTAATTAAAGATAAATTATACTACTTTGACCCAAAACTCAACAAATATGTTACTTTAGGCCACGAAGAGTACAACAAAATTGCATCGGGACAAATTAGACTGTGACTGTCAAATTACTCTGTGACATGTAGATAACTAGTATTAGTAATTAAGTATATTATCTTTAGTATTAGTATCTAGTTCGAACTACTTATTAAGGTATAAATATTAGTTGTGGGGATTTTAATTAGGTATTATTGTTCACTATTTTAGAGGACAGGCTTGGGAGAAACCTATATGTTCAGCAGTCGACGTTATGTGGCTAAAATGGTGATGATGATTGAAAATATTAAAATGATTTCCATTGGCTTTATTACAGTCCTTTATACGTTGAGGAGAGAGTGCATGTTTCTTTTGATAACTAGGACTGTATTTAAGTCAATTGAGATAATAATATTTTTAATGTTACATACCTATTTAAATTATATTATTGTTTATTTAGGGAAAACAAACAATTATGTACGGAATAAAACCTTATAAAATATCATAATGTATAAAGTAACACAAGAAATAACCGGCCGCATGCGAGTCCGCCTCGCGCACGAAGGGTTCCAATAAAATGATTATTGTTTGGGAGCACCAGTTATTTTATTCTTTTTTTTTGTATTTGTCGTTAGAGAGGCAACAAAAATAAGTACACAATCTGTGAAAAATTCAACTGCAGCTATACAGCCTGGTGACAGACAAACAGACGGACAGCGGAGTCTTAGTAACAGAGTCCTGTTTGTGCCCTTTGGGTAAGGAACCCTAAAAAAGATTTTCCTTGTAACAATATTTGTAACAGACTAAGTAGACATGCCTAGTTACTAATTAAGTATGGGTAGATACTTCTTATAAACATGTAAAGATAATTTATATTGTATCATTAAGCTGATTATTGTTAAATTTGATCGTCTTTCCAAACCAAATTGTAGCTACCTATTATATACCTAATAGACGAAAAACTTTTACAAGGGAATAAAAGGTTTATTTAAGTTAATCCAAGAAAAAAAATAGTAAGTACCTAATATTTCTTTTGTATAAGTTTTAAATTTTCATTACAGCCGCGTACGATAAATAATTTTGTTTTATTTTTACCCGATTACGTCTGCAAACCCTTTAAGTACTTAAGTACTTACTTACCTACCTGCCTATACATAAAGTTAGGTAGTATAAATAAATAAATGTACAGGGAAAATTTACACAAATTGAGCTAGCCCTAAAGTAAGTTTGAGACTTGTGTTATGGGATACTAACTCAAATATACTATATTTTATAAAAAATACATATATTTATACTTATAAGCATCCAAGACCCATTACAATTTAAAAAAGGCTATTTTCCAACTTGTCCTGACCGGGGATCGAACCCCGAGCCTCTAGGTGACGACAGACGGACAGACAGCGAAATCTAAGTAATAGGGTTCCGTTTTACCCTTTGGGTTCGAAACTCTAAAAAGGCCACGTAGTTACGTAATTACATAAGTAATAGTAATAGCTTGTTGGAGGCCAGTGTGACCATACATAAATAGCTAACAAGAAAATCTCCATTAATATTTTATTATAATAAGTAGACAAGGACTTATGGTACTTATAGGTTACTTCGTATAGGTAAACGACCTCCACGGCGTAGTGGTCACCACGCTAGTCGGCCACCTAGAGGTCTCGGGTTCGATCCCCGGTCAAAGCAACTTGACGAATGGCCTTTGGGGCTAGCTCGATAATTAGTGAAATTTGCCCCTACTAAGTAAGTACTAGTCTTTCTGTGCTGTTTCTGTGAGTGCCCCTACATATTGGACATGGCTTGTAAAGTAATTTAAAAATAAATCTGATTTGCAAAACGTTTCGAGGAATAGCCTCTAGGAACTCTAGGAAAAGCTTTCTCTAATCAGATTGTAAAATAAGGTCTTACATAATTAGATATTTGCAAAAATCCCAATGACATTCATTTTCAAGCAAGGTTAACCTTTTTGAAGAAGTGACGTCACGATGAAGATTTTTTGAGTAGAGTTGGCAATATCCACCTTCAGTACTGTACTGAAGTGCCATTTTTGAAACGTGGTGTCACCTAACCGAATGGTTTTTTCCATCCAAAAAACCGTTCGTTTAGTGACTTCGCATTTTAAAAATTGCACCACTGTATTCTATTGTCACTGTCACGACGGTAATTTAAATAGGAGACATTGACAGATGACAGATGTTATTTTTTTTAGTGCAGGCCTCTCAGAGATATGGGACTTAAAGTCTGAGGCCTCTACTTTCGTGGTGCAGGCATAGGAAAAATGTAAACTTCATTTGAATTCAAGGACATTTGCATACCTACATCACAAACTTTCCTACAATATACATCATAAATAATAGAAAAAAATAATTACACTACTTTAGCAATCGATTAAAGATAATCAGTAAATAAAAAAGCGCCATGTACATCGTACGCTGAATACGCAATGTACTTCTTCTTATCGTGTGTGTTATTAGTGAGTGACTAACTAACACTAATGTCAGAGTTTTTAAACCACCTTGAAGGCCTCTGTACTAGTCACAAAAGAGCGGACTATCTGCCTATCTCTTATTAATTACATTACATTACACTACATAATCGGAAGGGCAAGTACGGTCGGGCGGGACCACCCCATCACCCAATAAGTACCTACCTCTCTATCTATTATTATACCACCCTAGCTAGGAAGCTAGGGTACCTAGTTAGGCTAGTACGTAATAGTGAGTAGTAGTAACTTTCAGTCAGACAGAAGCTAACTTTACTAAAAATCACTAGGATTATTTTTACAATGCATTGTATAACTGAACAAAACGCTTAGGTACTTATGTAATGTGTCAAGCTCTGTGGTGTCAAGTTGGTGATAAGCTGACAAGTGACTGTCAATGTAATATTTGGCATGATAGATTCTTTTATGTCAAGTCAAACTCAAAGTGACGTTTGTTTGTCTTTGTTTTGGTTTGTAGTTTAGGCTGGGAAATAAAGTTTACTCGGCTGGGATTTTGCTAATTAAATAATTTTTTCAATTTATTTTACTAAGCGGAGCAAATTTACCGTTCTACGTCCCGCCGATTTCGCTTCGCAAGCGCCTTGTGCTATCGACAGAACAAGTCATCGTGGCGAGCTAGCGAGCGCATAGCTCGCGAAGTGGGCACAGTGGTTTTTCGCTGGTCAGTTAGCCGCTTTTCGTGGCGTAAAGTAGTCGTGATGATGTTGGCAGTAGCTGCAATCGCGGCGGCCTGTGTTGCGATCTGGATCTACCACGGGTTTCTATGTACTGTGGTAGCTTCCGTAATCCTAGTTTCTCTGTATGGTGTGGTTTTTCATTCAAGATGGTGTTACGTTGCACTCAGAACTGTTGTGAGAGATAGCAGGTAAGAAAGGGGAACGTCATAGTACCTACCAAGTTTGTTGAGCTGTACTTTGAAGTTTACTGTACCATTATCAATATTTTAATTAGGCAGGTAGATTCCTTCCAGAAGGGTCCTCTATTTGTTACATGATAATGAGACTCCATGGTCTTTAATTGTTATTAATTCTTATTTTTATAAATTGACCTCGTTTTATCCCACAATGTTTCTTCAAGTAGGTACTATGAAAAAGTAATTGCCTGTTTTGATTTTAGTCATTTTATTGAACCCTGTGAATTTTGAAAAGTTTGAAACTTGACATCTTAATTACTTACAAGTTGCTAGTAAATTATATCTGCAATTTAAAATCTAAATTTAAATGAAAAACTGAGTTAGTATTTAATTCAGGCAGAATCCTGGTACCCTTTTGATAAAAATATATCTTTTTGTGGAGAAAGTAATTGTGTAATTTTTAAAACAAGCTTTTGTTGTGCTAAGCTATCACCAGTGAAAGTGAAAGTTTCATGTACTTACATATATTTTTTACTGATTTAACAAGGAATTGTTTTGAATTTTTATAGACCATTTTGTACATGATTGAATATAGTAAGATCCAGTAATTAACTAAATCCATCTTATTATAAAACATGGACTAACTTTAATACTTAGTTTACACCATTATTCCACCCATAACAAGAATACTTCTTTCAATATGTCACATTCCCTTTATCACAGTGAACTTAATTTATATGACTAATGACTTTTACTAAGTCCTCAGTTTAGTCTTGTTTTTAAAATAAGTTGATATAGATACATAATTACAAAGTCTAGTTTAGAAGAAATTAAAAGAATAGAAGACATTTTACAATACCCATTATTGCACAAAAAAACCAAGTACAATTATCTTAAAAAACTAGGCAATACACAATAGGCCACTTCCAGGCTACCTCGCTGTATAGAAAAAGTAGTGACAACAATTTAATAAACATGCTTATGTACAATTATTATAGTAAACATACATACACAAAACAAAAAATAAAAAACACAGGACAAGTTGTGTAAACTAAGTGTAAACAAAAGGAAATTTACCTTTCACATAAGGATAGTAAATAAAATTTTATTTGGGATTTGACTCTGTCTAGCCTTTAGGGCAGTGGTTCCCAAACTTATTTTGTCTACTGCCCACTTTGAGAATAAATATTTTTTAGCGCCCCCATTTTTTCACCTATTTAAAAACCACTATAACTTCAAATTAAATTAATTAATTATTGTGACCTATATATGTATATTAACGGAGAATTCTAAACGAAACTTACTATAACCCGCAACTTGAAACCTGATAGATTAGGAGGTCACGACAAATTTGGTAACGATAAGGGATATGGCTGACTCTGGTTTCACAGGATTAAGAGCATCTCTCTGATGCCAAATATGTCGGTCTGCCTGCGTTAAGTGGTTGCGTTACTTAGATATGGCGCCTGAAAAGTTGGTTATCGTGACCAAAAAAAAATGATAAGGTAAATGGCTGACTCTTGTTTCACAGGATGAAGAGCACCTCTATGATGCTAAATATGTTGGTCTGCCTGCGTAAAGTGATTGCGTTACTAAGATATGGCGCCTGAAAAGTTGGTTAGCGTGACCAATAAATGATAAGGTAAATGGCTGATTCTGGTTTCACATAAGGAAGAGCACCTCTCTGATGCTAAATATGTCGATCTGCCTGCGTGAAGTGGTTGCGTTACTTAGATAGGGTGCCTGAAAATTAGTTACCTGGACAGAAAAAAGAAAATTATAAGGTAAATGGCTGATTCTGGTTTCACAGGATGAAGAGCACCTCTCTGATGCTAAATATGTTGGTCTGCCTGCGTGAAGTGGTAGCATTACTAAGATATGTCGCTTGAAAAGTTGGTTATCGTGAACAAAAGAAAAAAATAATAACGTAAATAGCTGACTCTAGTGTCACAGAACAAAGCGTACCTCTCTGATACAAAATTTGTCGGTCTGCCAGCGTGAAATGGTTGTGTTGTGAAACTTAGATATGATGCCTAAAAATTTGGTTATTGTGATGAAAAAATAATGATAAGGTAAATGGCTGACTCTAGTTTTACAGGGTGAAGAGTACTTCTCTGATGCTAAATATGTCAGTCTGACTGTGTGAAGTGGTTGCGTTACTTAGATACAGTAGCGTTCGTTCATACAAACACATGAAATTGTCTACCCTGTGTCACCCTAATATTGATGCCGTAGTTCACAAATGTACTAACTACAAAATTTTCGATTTTTACGTTTTTAGTACCAGATAAATTAACTCTTTCTACCAAAAACTTAGTGTTACAGTTGTACTTTTTAAGATTCCGGCGTTAACAATAATTAGTATTGTTAACGCCGAAATTTTATTTTTATAAATTCTGATTTCAACAAAATTTCAAAGTCTGGAGTATCATACGCATTTATAACATTTACACACGTGTTAAAGTTATGCAAGTGCATAATTTGTTACCGATTATTTGAAGGTGCTTTCACCGATTTGGAAAATTCTTTTATCGAAATCGGTTGTGTAGTTTGGGGGTGAAGTGTTTTTTAGTTTTGAAAAAATATTTGCCTTTTAACATAATGAGGTTTAGTGCACAAATGGACAAAAGTTTATTTTACTATTTTTGAAATTAGACAACTATAATACCACAATTTTTGGATATAATGCAGTCAAAGAAACTCTTGAATAGACGTGAAATTATGTAATTATTTTTGTGCCGTTCTGGACTTATTAGAAAACTTTCCAAATTAAATGCTCTTCTGAAAAGTTGACAAAACTGTTGTTAGTATAATTGTGAACTGCGGCATGTATATATAATATCGGATACTAACGATAGATGTATTTTGCTCGATATGCACCCGTTCAGAGTCAGTCATTTACCTTATAATTTTACTTTTAATCACGATAACATACTTTTCGGGCGCCATACCCATATCTAAGTAACACTAGAACTTCACGTAGGCAGACCGACAAAACAAACAAGACTTCACCGACAAATTTTGTATCAGAGAGGTACTCTTTTCTGTGATACTAGAGTCAACTATTTACGTTATTTTTTCTTTTGTTCACGATAACCAACTTTTCAAGCGACTATCTAAGTTACGCAACCACTTCATGCAGGCAGACCAACATATTTAGCATCAGAGAGGTGCTCTTCATCCTGTGAAACCAGAATCAGCCATTTACCTTATAATTTTCTTTTTTTGTCCAGGTAACTAACTTTTCAGGCACCCTATCTAAGTAACGCAACCACTTCACGCAGGCAGACCAACATATTTAGCATCAGAGAGGTGCTCTTTATTCTATAAAACCAGAGTCAGCCATATCCCATATCGTTACCAAATTTGTCGTGACCTCCCGTTCTATGAGCGCAGTAGGTAACATACAACGGCGCTTAGGTCTCAAGTTAACTCTTACGGGCTCCACCTGCCAATAAGAATAATTATTGAAACGCAACTTTATAGTATTAAAGCAGAGTATCTTTTTATTAAAAATATAACTAAAATAATCAATCCTTATATAAAAACTAATGTGAAGGATAATCTGATGCTGTTTAATAAGTTTGTTGATATCAGGTTCCAATTTACTCAAGAACAGTCGCAAGTCGCCACGTTCGGTAACAAGCAAACGATTTCTCTTTTTAGTAAGCAGTGTTGTCACAGCACTAAATCCACGTTCACACAAATATGACGATGGGAATGCTATCAAGAATCGTTGAACGATTGACCACAATCCAGGGTACAGTTGATGTTCACAAGTGTTGTTGAGAGTCGAGAGCTCGTGCAGTCGTTGTTTAAGAGGCCTCCTAGCTAAATAAAGCTCCTACCAAAAAAAAACATTTTCTTTCTGGGTCTCTTACCGCCCCCCTTGAGACCTGCAGCGCCCACAAGGGGGCGTTATCGCCCACTTTGGGAAAGACTGCTTTAGGGTCTTTAAAAGGTTTTCTTTGCAGCAAATCTAGCATGGCACTGTGAAGTGTGTTTTCAGCTCAAATCTTTATTTTAAGGGCACTCCTTGCTTACATCCAAATACTATGGACTGCGTGGAAATACAACAAGAAGGACTGGACGGTCCCAGACATCTTCCATGAAGTGGTGCAAAGGCATCCTGACAAAAAATGCTTCCTATTCCAAGATGAAGTGTGGACTTTCAAAGAGGTTAGTTCAACATTTAAAAAATAAAAATCCATTATCACAATAATATTATAAAGGCTAAAGTTTGTGAGTGTGTATGTGTACGTTTGTAACTTCTTCAGGTACAAACCGCTGGATCAATTGATAAAATGTATGCAGGAAGCTGACACCCTGGATTAACACAGGCTACTTTTTACGCGGGTAACACCGCGGGGCATAGCTAGTTATTTATAAGAAGTCCGATTGTTACTTACTGTTGGGATATTTTTAGGGAAGATTTGTAGAATCTATAGTCTCGTGTATCGTCATAAAACAGCTTCTTTCAGGGGCAGCTTCCGATATCAGGCGACGAAATGTTGGAACAACATACCCCCTCCAATAAGACTCTATACGTCAATTTCATCTTTTAAAACTAGGTATCGCACCCATTTATTAGATTTTCAAAAAATTCTAAATCCAACTCGTCGCTGGTAGCGGAGGCTGTCGCCGAAAGTTCTTCTGGGCCTATGTTACTACTTATTATTCCCACATCCCCTTCGTATATTCTTTTTAAACAACTTATGCGATATGAGTAATGACAATGCCAAGACAATATTTACGCAACAGCAATGATAT
The DNA here is from genome assembly GCA_963555685.1 of Acrobasis consociella. Taxonomy (NCBI): domain Eukaryota; kingdom Metazoa; phylum Arthropoda; class Insecta; order Lepidoptera; family Pyralidae; genus Acrobasis; species Acrobasis consociella. The sequence continues at coordinate 8,522,072 of OY743106.1, forward strand.
ATATATATATATATATATATATATGTATTTAAACTTTTGTATTATATTACACTATTTGCTTATTTATGTATTTTATACACACACAGCCTCATTTGCCTATTTTCACGTCACTATTATCGCACCACGCATCTCTTCAGGTCACAGCTGAAAATCAGTGTATTGCTCCCGGGCAATATTACCACTGAGCTGTGGCCTATTTGTATTGCTGTAGCACACACATTGAAAATTGTGCAGGTAGGTAGAAGTTTATTTATTTTTTGTGTCTGATTTGTGTAGTTTTTTTGTATGTGTGTTATAGCAGCAAATAAATGAGTTTATCTATCTATCTATCTAAAACCTTTGGCTTGACGAAATAAAGGTTCTATCTACCAATCCATACACCATTTATTTAATTCTGTGGATGGAGGTTTATTCAGATTCATGTACCTACGTACTTGTCCAGATGACCTATACAAAACTGTCTACTTAATGTCAATCAAGTTTTTCGGATGAATAATATTGCATAATTATGTTACTTTCCTTGAAAATTAACAGATTGCAGAGCTACCTTACTTTCAATGAGTCTTACATGCATATTTCAACTAAGGAAATGTCAAGTTGATTATCAGCTATAGTTTACAAGGTTGATATTAATTTTAAATACCTAAGTAAGAATTACTCTTCTCAAAATAAATAAGTACTAGGTAGATAATAAAAGATTTGTCTGCCATATGTAAAAGAAAATATTAAAATGCAAAATAAATCTATACAAACACCACAAGAGAGTTAAGTAACACATGAGTAAATAACAAATTTGAAAAAAAATGTTTTCTTTTTGTAGGTGGAAGACCTAAGCTTGCGCATGACTGCAGTACTGCAGGCCCGAGGCATTGGCAAGGGGAGCATCGTGGGCTTGCTCATGAACAACTGCCCGCAGATGCCGGCGCTGTGGCTCGGCAACGCCCGCGTCGGCGCCATCACGCCGCTCATCAACACCAACCAGCGCGGCAACGCCTTGCTGCACTCCATCAACGTGGCCAAGTGTGACGTGCTTATCTTCTCCGATGAGTACCTGCCTGGTATGTTCTATTTTATTATGGACATCTTTGCCTATGGTGGCTCTGTGGCTTGGCTTTGTAACGCCCACATTTGTGCCATCCAGCCATGATTAATAGGAGGTCAAGACGCGCGACAGATCACAGAGGCGACAAAATTTTTATGCTTTTTCATTGCTTTGAGAAAAAACGCATTTTCATGCTTTTTTTGCATCCCTTCTTTCGCCCACCTCTGCTACCAAACCATGATATCCTACTAATATTATAAACGCGAAAGTTTGTAAATATGGATGGAGGATGTTTGTTACTCTTTCACGCGCAAATGGTTGGACGAATATTGATAAAATTTGGTAGGCAGGAAGCTGACCTGTTAATGTCGCGACCAGCGACGACCACGACGACGACACCGACAGCGACCCTGTAATAACACGTAGGCTACTTTAGGCGCGGGTAACATCGCGGGGTGCAGCTAGTTTACTATAATGGTGATCAATGAGGCTGGTTAACTTCTTAACTTGAACTTCTTTCGAAAGAAAGATGATAAAACTTTCTGGTGTCGGGAATAGTTTTATGGGTGCTATCTGGGCCGCGTAATATGCGGCTTCTTTTTGTGGTCAACATCAGTGACCCGAAAGCGGCGATCCGACACTTATTTATAGGTTTATTACCACAGACTGCTGGTTCAATGATCTTGTATAATTCTTTCGCCTGCCTGTCATATGACTGTTGACCGTATCTCATTAACAAAACGGAGGCAAATTTGAGTCAAATTTACTAAATAATACAAAGTATTTAATTATTAATTACAATTCCAACATTTCATATAAATAAATTCTTGACAGCAATTTTATCGACTTGTCATATTGTTAACTGTGAACATTAACGACACATGTCTCATATTACGAAATTGAATTGAATATGGTAGTTTCTTAATTAGCTAATTATAATTCTGTGCATGTAATTAACTTCAATGCTACAATAGTGGGTGTCAATGTGCGATTAAATTTACCTGTCCGCTTGTGCAAGTATGTCACGTTAACGACACACTCAATATTTAAAATACATACTAGCTGGTGCCTGCGACTTCTTCTGCGCAGAATTGTCACACAATATCTCTATAAATTGTAACCTATCTGTTATTCTGATGTATGAGCTATATTATTGTAAAGTTCCATAAAATCCATTCAGTAGTTTTTACGTGAAAGAGTAACAAATATCCATACTTACAAACTTTCGCGTTTGTAATATTAGTAGGATGTATTTATGTCTTTACCAAAATGTGTCTGTATATTAGTAATAAAAAGTATACACTATAGAACATGTTCAGTATTGTTCAATCCTTTATTCGACAACTTTCACCCATCCTGGATCTAAGTGGGTGGGTCAAGCCGTGGACTGTTCCCCGGGCGGTATAATGAAATGGTGGTAAGATTATCAACGTAATTCCTCTTCCACCCTCCGACGTAAAAGTAGTTCGTATTGTTAAACTAAAACCGCATTTAAAGTCACTTATTTTACCAGTTACATTTATGCAAGGGTAAAGTCTGGGAAAATGCTTGCAGAAACATATACATAACCAGTTTGACAAGCTCTGCTACCACTTGCGCGGGTACTCAGCTCTTCAATATCAACATCTGTGTTATTATTTACAAAACAAATAACATTTATTATGGATTTCCTCGAGTTCCGTGATATTACGTTATAACTATAACAAGCGCGTTTAGGACTTAATTATTAAGTATGTGAAGTTCTATTTTCATTAGACTTATTTGGCATTTGACTATTCACGCTGTTAAGACTCTATTATTGTAATCGGGTAGGCATTTTACGGAATGAATTCTGTTTAAATAATAATGAATAGACAACGTGAATCTGATTCAGAAATGGAAGGAAAAAAGTATGTGTAGACTTTATTGCTAAAGAATTATAGTATACTTTTGCAATTCAACTTATTTTAATTGCAAAATTTTATTTATTTTAAAAATTACTGAAAAGTTGTTTTCTTGAAACTCTTGTTAGTATTTGTCGTTTTTGTATTCTAGTAATAGTTAGTTTTTTTTGTTGTGAAATATCTATTGTTTTTAATTTATCGTTAAGTGAAGGTATAATTTAATTCATTCTCGTTGAATTTCTGAAGCAAAACTTACTGCTAGCATTCCGGAAATCCCCATATAACTAGGTTAGCTAGAAGTTACCACTTTAAGACCATTAGCTCATAATATGCAAGTAACTAATAATATACAGAATATGGTATTTGCCGTCGTTTATTAAGAGTTCAGAATAATATAAATTGTGACTGACTAGTAATTCTAAGCTTAGTTTATATTACCGTTTATTCAACATTCGGTTCTGGAAGACATTATAAAGTTGATATTGGGCTATAGTATTGTATGTGTGTATATCAGTCTTTCCCAAAGTGGGCGATAACGCCCCCTTGTGGGCGCTGCAGGTCTCAAGGGGGGCGGTAAGAGACCCAGAAAGAAAATGTTTTTTTTTGCTAGGAGCTTTATTTAGCTAGGAGGCCTCTTAAACAACGACTGCAAGAGCTCTCGACTCTCAACAACAACCACATAAATATCATCCTCCACGTTGAGAATAAATATTTACATAATATACATATATAGGTCACAATAATTAATTAATTTAATTTAAAGTTATAGTGGTTTTTAAATAGGTAAAAAAAGGGGGCGCTAAAAAAATATTTATTCTCAAAGTGGGCAGTAGACAAAATAAGTTTGGGAACCACTGGTGTATATGTTTCCCCTATCTCACAACATTAAAGGATAAAGGGTAACACTATTGTTACCCTGTATCCTTTATCGGTATATTGATATTATCAATAAGCTACTAGCCAATTACGAGAAGGTTCCTGAATAAGCTACCAAAACAAGCGAATGTCAAACTTAAAAATCTATATATAAAATTCTTCGTCCTCTTTCCAGCAATTCAAGACATTTCAAGTCAGCTGGACCCGTCTCTAAAGTTGTATAAGTTCACCCACCGTCCACTCAACCCTTCGAACCCCAAGCCGTCGGTTGGAGACTCTATCGCGGACTTAACCTACTTGCTGGAGACGACGTCCCCAGCACCATGGAGGTTGGCCGACGCTGAAGGCTTCAATGGAAAACTACTGTATATCTACACATCTGGTACTACCGGGCTGCCGAAAGCCGCTGTTATTTCCAATGCAAGGTGAATATTCTTTTTTGTTAACACTCCTCAATCAGCTATCCAATTGTGGCGACCTCTACGCCAATACGAGGAACTACAACATGACAACGAAGCGACAATATAGTTCTCAAAAAAACTACGAGATGGCGCCAGCGGTATCCCATCTCGATCTCAGAGTTCGCCCTAGTCGCTGCGGAAAATACAATCTCCAACAATATACCACTGGAACCGCGGTTACCCAGGCGCAATACTGTGCCTGGCGGGAAGATCTTCCGTTTGTGGCAATCGAGTATAAATCACCTTGCTCCCGCTACATATTCATAAATATATTGTTCATTAACGTTTATGAAACCTAAATTTTCACTCTAAAACTATCTTTACTCAAAATCTATGGGACCAAAGGCCAACCATTAGGATTAGGCAATCGTGTATATTTGTCTATCGACCTTAATGTATTATTCATATCATAAGCCATTCTTCCTTCTAGTCTATCTATAAAAAAAAGTGTCGCATTTAGTAACTATGTCTTCTTATTTTAGGCAAATATGAACTATTAATTTAAAAGTCAGATGATATTATAATATGATATAATATTTCAATTATGATATTTTTTTTACCAAACACTTTAAAGAATATCTCACAAAAAATATCTCAAAAAAAGTAATGGACGTAACATACGTCCATTACTTTTTTTGAGATATTTTTTGTTTACAAATTGTTTGAGTGTTTGTTGACATTCCGTCATTATAAAAACAGGACTAACTTTGTTACTAAAAATCTTGATATAAATATATAAATTTGATAATAAAATCATTATCCGCCCTAATCAAATTGACATCTACTAAAGTGAAACTAACTTATCTGTCAATGTCAACTTGATTTAGATGGATAATTGTTTAAACCTAGTAACAAAGTTAGTCCTGTTTTTATAATAAGACGGATTGTGTTTTGTGTCCTTTTAGATTCGTATTTATGACAACGGGCCTCCACTTCATGGGTCTAAAGACCTCCGACACAATCTATTGTCCCCTGCCGCTGTACCACACGGCTGGCGGTGTGATCAGCGTGGGCCAGGCATTTATAATGGGCTGCACAGTCGTGTTGAAGCCCAAGTTCTCGGCGTCGCAGTACTTCCCAGACTGTGTGAAATACAAGGCTACAGTGAGTCATACAATTTACGACTTTAAGCTCTTATGACAGGATCTAAATGCCTTGCTTTACATTTTAGCGTTGATCGATATGCTGTATGTGATATTTGGAATGCTAATTGTTTCTTTTTATAACCAATTTTCTTGACAAAATATGGATTTATAAACCCCCTACAAAAAAAAAAACGCTAATGTCTGTCTGTCTGTCTATATGTCGGTTTGTGGCATCGTTGCTCTCGAACGGATGGACCAATTCGATACGTTTATTTATTTTGTGAAAGTTCCCTTGCAGTAGTTCTTAGCTATGTTTTTTGAAATTTGGTTCAGCCAAAATTGTTGATTTACCTGGCAAATAATAGATAGCGCTACGATATTATGTAGTTCCGCTACTTATCACTAGATGGTGTGTCGGAGAATTTTTAATTTGCCTGGCATATAAACTTGTAGTTTTATTTGTTCACATGCAAATACACTATTTACACTCGTATTCTCTTCTCTGTCCCTCATATTCATAAAAATTAGGTACCGTTTACTATACCTATTTTAGTTAAAATATGTTTTATCCCTTTCCCCCTTTTCAACATTTGAGAGTGAAAGAAAGAGACAAAACATAATTTAAACAAAATGTGTGTTGTAATTTTTTTATAAATAAGGAGGTAAATTCGCCGTGTGGTTTCCGGCAGAGTAGAATAGAACCTCTCCAAGTCTTCCCGTGGATGTCGTAGAACTGACTTAGGAAATACATGCTAAACAAAACTTATAAACATCAATGAGACCTCTCCAACCCGTCTGGCCAGCGTAGAGATTGTAGGCCAAATCTGGCTGCTGTGGCCAATTATGGCTTTAGCAGAGAGGGTCGTGTTCCTGCAGTGTAAACTAAAAGGACCTTATAATCAAGGGGTACGTATGTAATTGTCTGTCCAGGCGGCGCACTACATCGGCGAGATGTGCCGCTACGTGCTGGCCACGGCGCCGTCGCCGGCCGACACGCGGCACTCCGTGCGCATCGTCTACGGGAACGGACTGCGCCCGCAGGTGACATTACACGCAGATAACTAGATGAGTCCTATATGTTGCCATTGAAATACTGTCACACACATACAGAAGAAAAATAGGTACTTACGAAACTTGACAAAACATCGCAATCGGGAACTAACGGCTCTAGTTTGCTTAGCGCAACTTACAAATGTTCAGCTACGGTCTTTTCAAATGCACTTGCAACTTCAATAGAGATATGTATACCGCCATATTTATAAAAAAAGCCTTCGTAAAGTAACCTATCCTTCACAGTACATAACAAGCATATAGTTAGAAAACTACCAATTTAAGGATTGAATTTGAACTAACGCTTCAATAACTGATAGCATTGTACAAAATAACTGATTTAAGGAGTGCACATTTTTTATAAATAATCTATACGATAGCGTTCTAAAAATACGTCGCAAGCGCAGCGGCACAGCTCGTCACTAACATTTTTAAGCCCCGACAAAAAAGAGGGGTGTCGTAAGTTAGAAGCTGTGTGACTGTCTGTGTCTGTTTCTGGCATCGTAGCTCTCGGACAGATGGACTAATTTTGATGCGATTTTTTCACGTGAAAGCAAGCCCTTGCGGTGTTTCTTAGCTATGTTTGATGAAAATTGTTTTAGTGAAAGTTATTATAGTAATAAATATCATCGTGGTACGTGGTACGATACACTACTAACATGTTTAAGTAATATCGTTTCAGATCTGGAATGATTTCGTCAAGCGGTTCAACATCAAACACGTCACAGAATTTTACGGAGCCACGGAAGGAAATGCCAACATAGGTGAGATAAACAATATTTTTACCAATGATTGCTACAGACTTATTCGGGCCGGCATTAATCCCATAAACTCCCATGTTCTTATGCCCTATATCGCTGTCTGAAATTTGTAAAGTACTAGCTGTGCCCGTGGGCTTCGCTCCCCGTGGGAATTTCGAAATAAAAACTATCCTATGTCCTTCCTTGGGTATCAAACTATATTCATATCAAATTTCATCTAAATAGGTTCAGTGGTTGAAGCGTAAAGGTAACAAACAAATATACAAACTCACTTTCGCATTTATAATATTAGTAGGAAGTAGGATAGGATAGTAGGAAGTAATATGAAGTACATAGTAAATTGTACGAATTTCCAGTAAACACGGACGGAACACCGGGGGCCATCGGCTTCGTATCGCGCATCATTCCATCAGTTTATCCGATTGCTATCATCAGAGTCGACCAAGAGACCGGCGAGCCTATCAGAGACGCCAGGGGATTGTGTCAGGTAACACAACAGCTAAGTAAAAGCTACACGGATGGCAAACCAAGAGTCATTGGATTTGTATCGCGCATCATTCCATCAGTTTATCCGATTGCTAATATCAGAGTCGACCAAGAGAACGGTGAGCCCATCAGAGACGCCAGGGGACTGTGTCAGGTAATACATGGGCTAAGTAAAGGCTACACGGACGGCACACTGGGTGTCATCGGGTTTGTGTCGCTAATAATTTCCAGCGGTTTGTCCCATTGCTATCATCTAGATTCGATCAGGAGACCGGCGAGCCTATCAGAGATGAGTCAACCAAGAGACCGGCGAGCCCGTCAGAGACGCCAGGGGACTGTGTCAGGTAACACAACAGCTAAGTAAAAGCTACACGGGGACTGTGTCAGGTAACACAACAGCTAAGTAAAAGCTACACGGGGACTGTGTCAGGTAACACAACAGCTAAGTAAAAGCTACACGGACGGCATAACGGGAGTTATTGGCTTTGTATCACGCATAATTCCAGCGATTTAACCGATTGCTATCATCAGAGTCGACTAAGAGACCGGCGAACCTATCAGAGACGCCAGGGGACTGTGTCAGGTAATACAACAGCTAAGTAAAGGTCACATAGACGGCACACCGGGAGTCATTAGCTTTGTATTACGCATCATTCCATCGGTTTATCCGATTGCTATCATCAGAGTCGACCGAGAGACCGGCGAGCCTATCAGGGATGCCAGAGGACTGTGTCAGGTAATATAACAGCTAAGTAAAGGCTACACGGACGGCAAACTGGGAATCATTGACTTTGTATCACGCATAATTTCAGCGATTTATCCGATTGCTATCATCAGAGTCGACCGAGAGACCGGCGAGCCCATCAGAGACGCCAGGGAACTGTTTTAGGTTACAATGAGTGACTTGGCCAAGTGCCTTTGTGCCTTAGAAGCTTGCTCAGACCGTAGGTTCGTTTTCCGGATTTATCTTCATTATTATCATCATTGGCAGCACTTTACAGTATAGGAAATAAACCTCTTTTGGTTTATGCTAAAGATGTTAATTTTGTTAAAAAAAATGATTTGGCCACGCTACTTCCCAGCCCGAACTGCAGTTCTGAGTTAGAGTATTACAGAAGAAGTATAAAACAAGTTTTCAGCTTTCCAAATACATAAATTTCTACTGGTGCTCCTACACTGCTGTTAAAAATTTTACAAACATTAATTAACGTTTTAATATTGTTATTATAAGTATTATACTCATAATTATACTTATTATTTTTTAAAATGGTATTTTTTTAATATTATTATGTATTTTTATAATGTTAGAAAATATTTAAAAACATTTTTAACCGCAATGTGGGAGTAACTATACCAGCTCACTTTCTAATAGTACTAACAGTGGAAATGTATCTTGATTATCTCTTTAACAATGTAATTTTGCAGGTAGCGAAACCTGACGAGCCGGGCGTGTTCATCGGGAAAATATCACCGAATAATCCATCGAGGCAGTACCTCGGGTACGTGGACAAGGCGGCATCGGAGAAGAAGATCGTGAGGGACGTATTCAAGAAGGGAGACTCCGCTTTCATATCCGGTAGGTGCCGCAAGATATTGATGACTTACCCTACTAATGTTCAAATTTTGATGATACACATCAAAGTATCCCAACTTTAACGTGCCGAACTTTAATATAAAGTAATCATATTCTTATCTAATCGAAAATGGCTGAAATTTGTCTAGACCAAAATTTGGCCACGGTAACCACTTTGCCCCGTTGAGATCTGCCTTTGTGCAGGAGTGACCCCACAATCGCTCAACCTGTTGTTGGTAATGGTGATACGCATGAAAAATGAATGCCGTTTTTGAACTTGAATTTTGAACTTTGTACCCAAGACGTAAGGCCCAATTTAAACCGGTGTATATTGCTTGTTCCAGGCGACATCCTGGTGTCGGACGAGCTGGGCTACCTGTACTTCCGCGACCGCACCGGCGACACGTTCCGCTGGCGCGGCGAGAACGTCAGCACCACAGAGGTCGAGGCCGCCATTTCTAGGACCGCCGACCATAGAGACGCGGTTGTCTATGGTGTATTGGTGAGTCCTTTTGTATTAAGGGCCTACCTGAATTTTGAAAACGAAAGGAAACAGAGATATCTTTTAAAGTTGTGTCTTGATAAAGCCCTAGGTAACCCTTCAAACTATTTTATGAACTACTGTTTACAGTTTAAAGTGAAAATGTAAAGATTTTCTACGCACACTTGCAAAAACCTGCCACTTTTAGCTAATGTGCGAAGAAAAGCTTCTCGTTTTCAGTTAAAACTATAAAAATAAGAACTTAACTAAATTAAAGATAATATAATTACTAACGTAACAGATACCCAGCGACATAGAAACTATTTTAAGGCCCGTAAGTAGGCAAAACCGAAATTGCCGGTAGGCACACAGAGATGGCAGCACACATGACTAGCAAAAAAGTGACAAAAGATGTGTTAAATACACTTTAAAAATTTAATTGTATTTCATAAAAGTCATATTTATTTAATTAGAGTAGGTACTACTTTATGTAGGCAATAGTAATATAAGATTTTAATGTTTTAATTATTATATATAGCGCCATCTAGTGACAAGGAAGAGAAATAATTCTGTTTATATGGCGATGGGTAGGCATGACTAAATAAACCTAAAGAGTGATGAAAACCCTTTAAGAGTCCGGCGACCCTAGACTTCTCCATACAAACGTAGTACACGTTTAATTTTGAAACCACATGTCAGATTCCGGTAAAAATTGGTAATTGTAAAGAAATTGCAATTATCTAGGGTTATAACTGGTTTCCTACAGTAAAATTATGAACTGGAAAGAAAATATAACGATTTAGAAGTTTCCCATACTAATGGTCAAAAATGATATAAAACACTATATTCTATTTCAAGTTCATATTTTTACCGTCGGAAACTAGTTATAAACCTAGATAATTGCAATATCTTTAAAATTACAAAATTTTGCCCAAATCGGACATGTCGTTTTGAAATAAAACGTAGACTACGTTTGTATGGAAAGTTGTATTTTCCATACAAACGTAGGGGGACCCTTAACCGCGAGCGTCGCATTTATCCGACTAACATTGTCGGGCCCATTCCGCGAACGTCGGATATTTCTGACAAAAAAAATGGCACATAACTTATACATATCCGTTTTTAGGTACATACATACATACATATTTTCACGCCTGTTTCCCATGGGAGTAGGCTGAGACTTTGGATTTCCACTTACTACGATCCTTGCAAACCTCTTTTGCTTCGTCAACACTCATAACTCTTTTCATGCATGCTCTCCGGTTTTGGTTGTAGGTATTTATTTTAGATTTACCATGCCTCGTGCTGGGGTTACGACAAATGATATAAAGTCTCGCAGTGAAAGGTTACCGAGTATATATTTGCAGGTGCCAAACACTGAAGGCCGGGCCGGCATGTGCGGTATCGTGGACTCTGACGGCACCCTCGACCTGGACAAGCTGGCGCGGGACCTGGCGCGGGAGCTGCCGGCCTACGCGCGGCCCGTGTTCGTGCGGGTCATGCCCCGCGTCGACATGACGGGTGAGTCCCGTGTTAAGGTCAATACAGGAATGTCGTGGCGCCCTCATTTGAAAAAAAATTTTTAATCGTATATATACTGATAATTACGCTATTAAAGATGCCGTGTGATTTCCGACTAAGTAGAATAGGGCAACTTCAAGTCCTCCCGTGGATATTATAGAAGACTTAGGAAACACAAGCTAAACAAAGCTTACAATGATCTTTGAGACCTCTCCAACCCGTCTAGCTAGCGAGGAGAGTGTAGGCCAAGTCCTATGGCTGCTCTGGCCAAGTATGGCTCTGGTAGTGTTAGTACAGAGAGGGTAGTGTTCCTGCATTGGAGACAAAAAGACCTGATGATGATGGTAATTAAATCGTAAGTATAGTGATAACGTATTGCTAACCATCAACGTATTTAATTTAGGCTGTGATTATGTGATACAACCTATTTATATTTCATAATCACAGCCTGACTGGTATACTTACTTACGTTGGTTCAGCGCCCCGAAGTTAATCTTGGCCTCCGAAACCAGAACACGCCACTGTTCCCTAGCCTGCGCCACCTGTTTATAGAGGGCTTCGCCGTCTTTGCAGGCTTCGTGTCTCCAGCGGTACCTAGGGCGACCCACCGGCCTTTCCCGGTTGGTCTCCCCGTGTACGCTCTTTTGACGGCACGATTCTTCTCTATTCACTCCACGATGCCCAGCCATCGAAGTATTCAGCTGCAGGAAGTCCACTGCTGGACATAGGCCTCCCCCAAGGATTTCCAAAATGACCGATTGCCGCTTTGGTCTCGCCTATTATGTTTGATATGGCCACTAGTTCTTCTACCTCCTGATTTGTCCTAACCCTCCAGCTGCCGTCTTCTTGCTTTGTTGGTCCCAAGATTTGCCGAAAAATCATCCTTTACGCCACTAAGAGTTTACTCACCTCTTTTAATTTCGTTGTTTTTGATTTTATTGTGTTGTGTGTCTTTGTTAGTACATATAAAGTCTTTATCTATCTATCTTTTGACATCTTCAGAAAACAATGTGTTGTGTTCCTATTGTAGAACGGAAACCACACATCACAGCCGGTCGTAAGGGTATCACCACATAAAATCTTGGGCAGAGTCGTCGTCGATGGTCAGGTGTTGTCTTCGCCCTAAAAATAAAACGATACTTTTTGCTAATGCTTTTGGACGCTTTGTTTTCAACATATCTACTTTCTTTTGACCACTTTTCGATCGCATCTGGTGAAAGAACAATTGAATTCAATTAATAGTAATAAGCGTATTAGGGCATCTAGGGTTAGGTAAGGTCACACAAAGATATGAGCCGTTCAGCATTGTCCATTATTAATAGAATAAACCATTATCTTTGGTATTTATAAATACAAACCATATCACTTTCACTCTTGCTACACCAATAAGCGAGCCGGTAATGTCGGTTTGTCAACAAAGCCGACCCGAAGCAATTACAATTACTGCACTTGTTCGGTTTAATTCGGCGTCTGCCGATTAGTTTTTACTTTCGTATATGTACACACGGTGATTTTTTAATGGTTTTGCAGATCGTTAGTAAAACCTAATTAGATAGTCAAACTAAACATTAAAAAAAAAAAATGCCTAAAACTCGAAAGTAAAATCAAAATATTTTGATTCGGCAGTATTTATGGAATGACATAAGCCGCCAATTCGTAGCAATCACTACATTACGTTCGGGATTATTGTCACGCCGATCGGGTAGTTCCTTCGGGATTAATTCGGTTTTCAATACATACAACAAATCTTGGCAGTTATTTGCCGAGCCGAGTGATTATTTGCGGCATTTATCTACATATAAGATTTTACTTTGCCGATTAATTCCATTTTGCTGTTGCTAGCGAAAACCGAACTTTTTTCCCGAACATTCAGATAGATACATGTATTCATTTGATGCCCTAATACTATCTCTATATCGAGACAGTGTGCTGTAGTTCGTCAATATTTTGTAATATGCTTATGAATTGTTTTTTTTTAATCTACAGGTACGTTCAAAATGAAGAAAACTGAGCTCCAGAAAGAGGCGTTTGATCCAACGCTAGTAAAGGACGACAAACTGTACTACTTAGACGCGAAACTTGGTAGGTACCTCCCTCTCGGGCCTGAAGAGTACCAGAAAATCAACAACGGGCAAATTAGGCTGTGATCTGTTAGTACTTACATACTTCTTTTAGTTATCTTTATCTCTTCCTTCTGTCTTTCTCCCTGTATATCTATATTTTTTATAAATAATTTATGGGTATGTTGTGACGTAATGACAAATGAGTGGCATATTGAACAAGTCGCAACGCAAAAACCACTCGGTCCATCTTTCTACTATCACCTATTAATTTAAACGAGCAATTCGTGTAATAATTGTATTAAGGATCTCCAATGATTTCTATGAATTGGTATGTAGAATTTTGGGGGCAAAAAATCAATCTGGATTTTCAGGATCTCCAATATTTGTAGAATCTCTTTTTCTTTGTACATTGCATCGAGCGAAGCTCAGTCACCCAGGTATTTTACGTAATGTAATGACAACACGAGTTGTTTCTTGTTTAGCAATACTCAAATGTACTTAAAACAGCAAAAGTATTTTAATTTAATCATCAGAAGATCCTAGTATATTATGATACTAACGAACGACATACACCTCTTGTCTTACACAGCCGAACAATTCGTGTAGTGATAAATTTGTATTTTCACAAAATATACTTTTTCGTTATCCTTTGATCTGAATATAAGAATGTTGGTATATTGCTTAAAAATCTCAACATAATAGATCTATAATTTATATAATGCATTTTCGCAAAAAAAAAGCAACCGGCAATTATTTTGCTTTTATTTTAATACTATTTATGTGTATATTTTTGTACTTTCACGTTTTAAAAATAGCTCTTGTAATTATTGTAATTAGAATGTAAAAATAATTAATAAAAATGAAATTGTTTCAAACGCGTGATTTGATTTGGCAAAAAATACGAGCTAGTTTTAGAAAACTATTATTTATTTTAGAGTCCGTATACATCGAGACAAGATGTCAAACGAAATGCCAATACAATACGAATACGATAGGGCCGCACGTAATTTCACATTTAGCGTAAAAGTAAAGATGGAATCAAAAACGTCATAAAATCATTTAGATTTTTGCCCATTCCACATAGTTGCGTCGCATCTTGTCCCTGTGTGCACAGACCCTTAATAGGATGGGATATATTAATAGCAGCAGAATGAAAACTCGAATTATACTATGCAACGGTGTTATACTCGTACTAATAGTTTTCAACGGTGATAGTGGTGGCGGGAAAACAGTAATGTTGTATTTTTGTTACATTTTGTTTTATTTATGTATCTAGTCTGTAAGTAGGTTAAGGGAACTGATGGACTTTAGGTAAATAGTAAAAACGTTAATCTATGTTAAACATAGGTATTTGTACTTAGATCAGTGGCTTTTATAACTAAATTTACAAATTCCAAATTTATAACAATGAGGGTTCTTAAAAATATGGGACAACAGATGTCAGCACAGTTAAATCAGGTACAAAGAATAAGGCGTTTTCCAGTGAAAAAAAAAATAGGTTAAAAACATTCTCAATAGATGGCGCATAATAGTTTTGAGATCGTTCTGTCAAAAAAGGAATAGGCCGCTTGGTTCAGTCCTTTAATTAAAATATACATATTAACAAACAATAGTAAATAGTATATTTAAAATTAAAAATAAAAATATTCAATATTTCTAAGACAAACTCACACCATGAAATTTTATATGAATGAGGCGTTTTCTTTAAAAAAACAACTAGTTCCTTCAAGTGACATAGATGCCGCCAGCAATCACATAAATAGATCTGTCAATGTCTAATTCATATAAAATGTTCATAGTGAGAGTTTATCTTTGGAATCAAAGAGAATATAATCACTACATACGTAAAAATAATAATATATTAAAAATATATTATTGTTTTTAAATATGTATTTTTTATTTAAATAATAGCAAAATACAAGATTGGTTAAATAATTACAAATTTACTACAAGTATTGAACCAAACGGCCTCTTTCATTTTTGACGGAACGATTTCAAACTCTTAAGCGCCATCTTTTGACAATGTTTTTAACCTTCATTTTTTTTTCACTGGAAAACGCCTCATTAGACGTTGACAGATCGACTATCCATATATAGAATTTTTTGGCGTTAAATCTATGGCGCTATCTATCTTATGTGATGGTACATTTTTTTAAAGAAACGCCTGATTGGTTACATTTGACAGAGCAAAATAATCTGTCATCTAAAAGACCAATGACAATAGTCGATTGGACCTGACGTCACGAGCTGCCATCTGGTGTCCCATATTTTAAAAACCCTCATTGGCATGAATCTCGTACAAGCAGTAATTTTAAGTAGTATCTAATCAAAGATTTTTTTATTGACAGGCGCATAATAGAGATATTCATAAACAATTATGCAATTTCCTATGTATTTATTTACCCCTTTTCTGATAGAACAATGTTAAACTTTGTGAGTAGCATTAAGAGAACTTATTTTTTTAAACAACATTTCTGTACAAGTGTTGAATAGTGTTAGATCTACGATATTGCCATCAAATTAACACTTATTATCTTACAGGGTTCCGTATACAAATCCATAATAACTAACACACCATAATAACCTGTCTGTCTGTACATTTTAACACATATTATTGATAAAATTATTATGTTTCTTCTTATTGTCATGGTTAAAGAATTTGGCTATAATTTTCCATGTTAAAGAAATGTGGCGCTAACTTTACAGTTCATTATCATTTATCACGGATGAAATAGTATTCAACAAATCACTATTATACCTTGTATACCTCTTCATACAATTACTCGTAATTCTCCACACCGCGCGATGTAGCGCCCGATAATTTGCTAAATCGTCGCCTCGTCGCTATATGATGCAACCATAATGCAAGTTGCCCTTTAATTTGCACAAAGATTTAAATTTTTTATTATAAATATAATGTGCTTAAAAAGTTATAAATTAAGATTGGTATTATATTATTTTTATTTTATATATTTTTTTCAATCAATAAAAGCAATCTGTGAACTTTGATCAGTATAGTAAATGTTTATTTTTATACATAGTGTGTTTTATTTATTATTGATAATAAAGGTTATGTTTAAGATATGATCATAACCTTCTGTTAGGGCCCAGCCAAACGAACGTAATTTTTTAAGTGTGAGTCGCAGAAAATGAGATACGCAATTTACGTTCTATAGAAATTCACAACTTATTTTCTGTCGCCGTGTGGCTCAAATAAGGCCTTCGTGTGAAACTGAATGCAGCAGAAATTACGCAACTCATTTTCTGCGGCTCTTAACTGAAAAACACTCAGTTGGCTAGGCTCTTAGTATTGAACTAATTTTGACATCGGACTAGATTTTTCCGTAAACTTAATTAAATCAAATAATAAATATTAGTAAAGTACCATTATGATAAGCCGGGAAAATATTTAATCGGGAATGGAAGCTAGGCGTTTCGGCGGCCGATAACACAATAACACTAATATTACTGCGCTGTATTTATTAGTACAGAAATAGAAAATATTAGGATTGCAAGTTCATTCCTCATAAAATTTACAATATTCTTTACTTTTTATTTTTATACATACCCATAATAAAAACCACGGGCTATACTAGATCACTATAGTATAAAAAATTAAAATAACAGCCAAAACAAATTTGGCACTTCCAAACAAAAGTGTGCAGCCGCTCCGGTAATTTGTATGGGAGTGTCGATTTTTTTTGTTTTATGCCTGTTATTTTAATTTCATCATACTAAAGTGATCTAGTATAACCTGTGGTTCGATTTATTACGGGTATATCGCTTCTACATTGTCTACTATCGTTATCATACTCGTCTGTAGTTCATGTTGATGAAATAAGTACCTTCCTAAAAGTATGTCAAGACCAGTCAGCCTCTAGAAAAAAAAACACATAATTTTAAATACTTGATGGAATGAGACTTTACTTTCGTCTTTTCAACTGTTTAGTCCAGAGACCTACATTTTTTTTTACTGAACATATGTTGTTTGCCGTTTGGTTTCCGGCAGAGTAGAAAAGGGCCACTCCATGTCCTCCCGAGGATGTCGTAGAAGGCGACTTAGGAAACAAGCTGAACAAAGCTTATCAATGAGTCCTCTCCAACCCGTCTGGTCAGCAAGGAGAGTGTAGGCCAAGTCCTCTGGCTGCTCTGGCCAAGCTCGGGTTCAGTCTTGCTTGACGAAGAGTCTAGTCGACAGTCTTTACGTGTTTTAATAGAACCATAGTTGAGTTAGTATCCCATAACACAAGTCTCGAACTTACTTTAGGGCTAACTCAATCAGTGTAATTTGTCCCTATATATTTATTTATTTATAGACCTAGTTCTTTTTAAAATCTATGATTAGAACTATAATCATTCTTCTTCTTGTCGTGTGTGTTAGTAATAACACTAGTGTCAGAGTTTTTAAACCGCCGTAAAGGCCTCTGACATGGTTTTAGGTTACGACCAATGTCACAGACAGTGACCGGGACCGACGGCTTAACGTGCCCTCCGAAGCACGGATCATCTTAATTATCAGACAATCAGGTGATCAGCCTACAATGTCCTAACAGAACTAGGACAATAACACAAAGTCGTTACCTCCGCCGGGAATGAGCCGAACGCTCTAACCACTACACCACGGAGGCAGTATAATCATGACCACGTGTTTACCATATATACGAGTACTTATACGGTTCTAATAAGGCACGTGAATCCATTGCTGTTTTATGAATGTTACAAGTTTATACATAAAATGTGTCGTGTTAAAATGTTATGTTATAACAAGAGAGCGTTATTCGCACCTCTTTGTTTCCCTGACTCTGAGAATGTAGTGCTAGTCATATTTAAATAGCCGGCCAAGTGTAAGTCGGACTCGTGCGTAAAGGGTTCAATATGCCGTGCCATTATCTAAAAAAAATGTTGTACAGGAGCCCCACCTAAATATTTATTTTATTCTGTTTTTAGTACATATTTGTTGTAATAGCGGCAATAAAAATACATTATCTGTGAAAATATTTACTGTCTAGTTATCACGGTTCATGAGTTAGATAGACAGAAGGAAAGTGGAGTCTTAGTAATAGGGTCCCGTTTTACCCTTTGGGTACGGCACCCTAATAACCTACCTACCTAAATATTAGATTTTTTTTGAAGATGTTTGTAGGCTCTCAAAATAAAAAAAATCGGACGCAAATGCTTATAGACCTAGATTTTTTTTAAGGGGTAAACTTTTTAAATAGCAAACAAATATAATTAAAAAGTCGATGCAAATCTGTTAGTAGGTAAATTGAAGGAAACGTTGAATTGTGGTTCGAACTTTTTGTACAGTACACAGTTTCATACACTTGATGTTAACAACAAAAGAGATTTAATACAAATAATAAAAAAATAATCAAATCAAATTTCGAAGTCGCCTTGTCATAGTAA
The DNA here is from genome assembly GCA_963555685.1 of Acrobasis consociella. Classification (NCBI taxonomy): domain Eukaryota; kingdom Metazoa; phylum Arthropoda; class Insecta; order Lepidoptera; family Pyralidae; genus Acrobasis; species Acrobasis consociella. Next base: position 8,540,760 of record OY743106.1, read on the forward strand.
TTTTTTATACGGCGAAATGTCACCCGCGTAAAAACACCGAAATTCGCAACGCGCCGCATTGGGGATATACACATTTTTATAGAAGTTTTAGATGAGGTGATGAGTGTTGGTGTGGCGTGATCCTTCGAAGATCAGCTGTTGCCGCGCATGTGCAGCTGGCGAGGGGAGTCGGGCCCGCCGCCATTGACTGAGCGGCGCGCGACGCACCCCATCCTTGGGAGCCATTCGAAGGACCGCGCCGCGAGTGCATGGACGCGCGCACACGCGAGCGACCGAGCGCCTAGTCCGCGCCGCTCTGTTGTTTATAGCCGGCCCGCAGCCAGCCCCACTGGGCGGCTCGCCAGCATGGACGCGATACTGGCCGCGCTCGCGGCTCTTATGGCTCTGGCCGCCGCGATGGCCGCGGTGCTGAGCACGCTCTCGAAGGCGGCGATCTTCGCCCTGCTCGCGATCGCGCCGTGCGTCTACCGCTACAGAAAGTGCATTTACGTGATCATCAAAACTCTGCCCAGGGATGCCAAGTAAGTAGTTCTGCTGTGGCAGCTCGCTGCTTGCTCTTTGACATTTTTAAAGAACGTGACATTTAAAGAACTTCATGTTGTCGTTTTGCAAAGGCCCCTAAATACAAATACTAAACCTCATAGGAAAATAACAAACGTTTGCTAAATTCACTTTAGTTAAAATATATTTAAAAGAGGGAAAGGGACAAAACATGTTTTAATTAAAACAGGTTTAGCAAACGTATTTTTATGAATAAAGGGGCTAGTCTATAACCGTTATTTTCTTGAACATAACACAACAGATTAATAAACGTGTTTTTAATTTTAGCAAAATATAGCGCTATCGCTATATTTTACAAAATACGAAAGGCTGGTTTTTAGATATTTTGTTTTAACTAAGAAAAGGAAATAAATTTTGCTAAAATGTGTCAGTGTTGCGTACGTACAAAGTACAAGCATCATGTTAGACAGTTACCTAACTGAAAATATTTATGTACAAAGAAACCTATCATGTAGTTACTTGCCACTGATGAATCAATGAATAAATTTAATCGACAAAACATTCCCATTGTTATAGCTCGTACGTTTTTAACTCGCATACTTGTTAACGTGCACTTTTTTAAATATTTTTCCGCTAAGTAACGTGTGGTAGCGCCACGCTTTGCGGTCACATAGTTACGAATTGACATTTTCAAGGAAAACAATACTATTACAGTGACTATAAGTATCAACTGCACATTTATTTGTGGGTGCAAATAAGCGTTCAATTTCAATATTTCTTTTATCAAGTAGCAAAACATTAGATATAAACATGTGATTATCTCGTTATGTAAGTAGAGTTTTGACGGCTCAAAGTAGCAAATGTAGAGTAAATGCTACGTACATTTATGGTTTATCACAAAATATTTTAAGTAATACCTGCATGACTTAAATCTGTTAGTTGAATTTGCGTGCACTACACATTGTTATTGACGTGTTATTGAATCGTTAGCGTCACGCTTTCAGAGTCTAACTGACTTAAATTACTTGTTCAATTTTGATAATTGATGCTTATTTCAATTTTTTATCTTCTATTTTAGGGTTCCGTTCCCAAAGGGTTAATACGGGACCCTAATTACTAAGAGTAATCCGCTGTCCATCCGTTCGTCTGTCTGTCAACAAGCTGTATCTCATTAACCATGATGGCCAGACAGTTGAATTTTTCACAGATGTATTTCTGTTGCCCCTATAACGACAAATACTAAAAACTTAATAAAATAAATGTTTAACTGGGGCTCCGATACAACAAACGTGATTTTTATAGACAACGGTATGGAAATCTTCGCGCGCGAGTCCGACTCGCACTTAGCCGGTTATATTCTTCACACTCCCCCCACATTCTGGATGCGCTGTATTAAAGGTAGGTTGATTTTTCCATACAGCACGATCACGTCTTTAACGGGGTAAGCAGATAGAGCCAAGACCTAAGAATTCCCTTACTAATTTTAAAGAAATTGTAATTATCTAGGGTTATAATGGGGTTCCGACGGTAAAATTATCAACCGGAAAATACTTCGAATTTCATTATAAAAATTTTAGTTCTTAGGCATTCTAGAAGGTTTATTCAGGTATACTTAACCTCTTATCAACTAATTTAATACCACTAGGTAGTAAAAAAAAACTTATTTCTCACCTTTTATTGGCTATTTAAATTGCTTTAACTGGGCAAAAATGGCTGATTGCCTAACTTGCCTAATACAGAAATACTAGTGAAAAGAGAAACCTCAACGGTTTTAGGAAAAAGCTTTGCAGCATTTTCATTGTATGTAGGTACTTTCTTTATAAACTCTTATATAAAAGCATTTTCCTTTTTTTGAAACAATGAGGAAACCAATCAAATTATACTTTCATTATCGCCTTTGACTGCGCCAATACGGATGTACGTATATAAAAAAAAATAACCACGTACTAGCAAGCGACGCTTAGAACTTCCTCCCACAAGGTGGTCAGTCGACCTGACCAAGGTCGCTGGAAAGCGCTGGATGCAGGCTGCTCTACATCGGTCATTTTAGAATTCCTTGGGAGAGAATGAAAGAGACGTTGTGTGGCTGAAATGCTGATGAGGATGGTATATGTATATTTTTTATTACTCAAATAATGACTCAAATAATGATTAGCAAATAATGACGAAAATACTGCGGTGCGCATTTTGGTAAGTTTCGGGTGACGTCATAATATGCTGATGCACAATCAGGTACAATTTTTACAGAAGGTGAATTATATCGCCCGCACTCTAAAAACTACGCTGTATTTCTGTGAATTATTTTTACTACTTTGCTAAACTAAAAAATATGGGTCCATTATTTTTGGATAATTTAGTTGACGTTGACTATATGAAAACCTATATGTTTTACCCAGTTCACAACTCTGTTATAAACAACCATCTTGGCCGATGGTCTAACCGATTAAATTCCAATGATTATGTGCCTATTGGATTGGAACCATTTATTTCCTAGAATTCATATATCATTTTCTACGTATCTACCCAGTTGGATATATTGTTGACATTGTTGTGAATAAACCAATGAAAAATCTAGTGAGCTAAGAAATGCCGTGCTGTGGATTATTTACGTTAAATAGGTAGGTACTTTTCTTAGGTCTCACTCGTAATAGAAATCACTTAGTACTTAGGTAGGTAATAAAATCCCACTTTTTATTGATCAATTAAAAGTGACGGAGTATTTTATTAACTAGTCTCTAATAAGAAAATTATGTACAATCAGTACCGTAATCGGGATAAAAGAAATTCGGACCTGAAGGAGAAAGCCTTGAAAATAATATGGATAATAAATCAGAATAAAAATCTTCCTTTCTAAACGGTTCTTAGAATGTCATTACCTGTAATATAACCCACATTTCCTCTATTCATGTAGTATCATGTTCAAGTATATACTATAATTCTTTGCTTGTGTTTACAATATTTTTTAACGATAAATTCTTTGTTACGTAGACTTCATATCATTTGACAGCGAGAAAAATGTCGAAACTCTGATAATATCTGACAGGGGTATGTGTAACAAATTCTAAGTAGGTCAGGGTCGGGCGGGCTGCTGGATATCAGCTGGACATTAGGTACCCGCTTTCCATGTACCTACGGACATTGAGTTGGCACTCGAGAGTTTATTTGGGATTGAGGATGAATCATGCTACTCTTAAGACCCGCGCGCACTTGCGATTTCAAATCGCCCGGAAGTTCGATTGTCGTGGGAATCATTATTTAGTAGACTTTTTCGTACTGGATGTATAATATATGTCATTAGTAGTGTAAATCAGCTATAGGTAATATGGCAGTGCACGCATCAGTCGATTCTGCTATCGGTCGATTAAAAATCACTATTGCGCGCAGGCTTTTGTTTTTGCGATTAACCGTTAAGTATGCATGTGCGATCGAGAGACCGATGGTTATGTATGTGTACGTAAATCCAATCACGGCACGCGTTTACGAGTCTAACCTATTCCTATTTCCAAACGGATAATGCATCCGGCTGCTATAGATGTACCTCTATTAAGACGGGGCATGTAGAGCCAAGGGTCGCTAGACCCAACGTCACGTTTAGCAAAATGGCCTACAAAAGGAAAGGAATATGTCAATCGTCCTTTTAACTAGGCTATCGCCATTTAATTTTTAAAAGATAAGCGGTAGGAAGGTAAGTAGTACTTCATTAATTGGACTTTGCTTTGACGGGTATGAAGCATTTGGTATCCACTTCGTTTCGTTCTTCCAGCCTTCCTTCTTCGTTCTAAAAAGAAGGAAGGCTAATACTCTTCACAATTTTTTTTTAATATGTTGTGTAGTAAAATCCAATCCAATTGAATAACTTTCCATGTCATGGTAATTGTATTTAAGTATGACACGCGTAATTAGATAAATTGAAATCTGATAACGTCCGTTCATACAGCATTGATCAGAGATAACGCAGATACTTCCGGAGCCAGAAATCCCTGGGTAATAGTTTATTACCAACTATTACAAACAAATCAATGTCCAAGATTACTTGTACATTAGGCACCCTTCGGGAGTTTACTCTGAACTGACCTAAATACCTAAGTATATGAGATAAATGGGCTTAGGGACCGGAATGATGTGGTCTTTACCTTCACGGATCACATTATTAGGGCTGAGTAGATAATTCCTTAGGATTTCGTTGCTTGAATTGTACCATTCAGAGACTGCTGCAATGTTATAATTTTTCAACCGATTTTAAAAAAGTCTTATGGGACCAGCTCGAAAGATGTAACTTTTCAAACAAATATTTTTATTTAAATCGGTCTAGACGTCTTCGAATAATCTGTGAACAAACATAAATAATAAAACTAAAGATCGCAATAAAATGATAACCTCTTCCGTTTTTGGAAGTAGGTTCAAATACCGATTTATCAGTCTATATATCTCTCGTATGCGATGCGTAGATCTACGCAAAAATTCATCGTTCAACTATTGTGTCTCGTATTCTGGCATACAAGGGGTTAATCTACTGCTGGACTAATAATAAGGCCTCTTCCAATAAAGTGAGGACTTACCTTGCTTCTAGCTCAATCTGTGTGGTTTGTCCAATTAATGTATTTATTATTACTATGAACATAATCACCTCTCTGGCCAGGCGTATTTTGGTGATCACAGTAGATGCTACATACTTAAGTCTTTGTGCGGACGCTACTTCAGACGCTAAATCGTAATCAGCTAGCCATAATCGTATAATGAAACTGACCAATTCTATATGTAATATACGCAGTTTTTAACCCTTCCTGTCCCTTTGGGTAAAGTCTTCTCCTATCCCGAATGATGGGCTATTGACACGCATATCGCATATAACATTACTTATACAAATCCTGTAGAGTTCGCTCTACGATAGCAAAACGAGGGAATGTCCCTGCCCTTGCTCTGCTTTACGTTGGAAAGCCGCCTAATTGCCGCTGACTCATATTACCGCTGTCGGTTAATCTGCTCTGACCATATGACATAACCTATGTAGATTATCCAAGTTTAACAATCTGTTTCAGATGTCTGCGACGGAATTAGAAAGTTATTTAGGGTCTAGTAAGACTGCTTTAGCATGTAGCAGTGTATTTGCGAGTGCATCGCTGCTGCAGTACGATTTTACTCGTAAAAGTTAGATTGAGGTCAAACGCAGAAATGCTGGTTCTATTTCAGACTATCATTTGTAGGTTTGCTTTCTGCTTTTTTTTGGCTCTGATGACCGTAAAAAACTTATTGTTTATCAATCTGCTTTATATATGTGCATATACAGTTTGGCAAATTTGAACTAAACAAAACCGATGCGCAGAAGCGAATTTCAAGCACGGGCCAAGTGCGAGAACTTCGTCACTTTCAAGTTGTTGTGTTTGCCGATCACTATACCTATTCTAATTTTAAAATCTTGATAACAACAAAATATTGAGTATTGAAAAATTACGCTAACAATTTTGATGCGCATATTATTGATACGTAGATCGTTTTCCGGGAGAGGTTCACACGAAACCGGAACGCTGTAAAATAATATTCACGTATACTTGACACGTTTAATCAATGTTACCGAACTCACTAACCCGAATGTAAGTAGGTTAAATGTTTGTCACGATTGCGATTCGTTGGTAACGAATAACCCGGTTCCCCTATGTATTTAACAGACTTCCAAAAAAGAAGACGGTTATCAATTCTTCGCAATTTGTTTTTATGTATGTTCCCCGATTATTCGAAGACGCCTGGACAAATCTGGAAAATTCGTTTTTATTATTTAAAATTGTATATAATTGCGAGGCGGTCCTAATTTTTTAAAATTTAAATCGCTTGCCTCGTTTGGGTGTGCCGTCGGTTTCCACTTTATACTTATAATATTGATGCTGAATAGCTTATCCAAAAATATAGAAAAGCATATACCTAGTAAGTATACCAGCTGCTTTTACTTTTAAGAAAATCGTAGACAGGGAATTGTAACAAGGGAATGAGCGATAATTTAAAAATCTTAAAACAGGCGATTCATCCCAATCTAGAAGCCTATCGTCTGGCATGCTCGTCTGGCCTTTTGGTCTGAAAGGTCGGAAATTTCAAGATAGAGACGTATTACAACTAGCCAGTGACCTAAAAAGTATAACCTAGAAAAACGAACATAATTTTTAATCTTCAGTAGCTACGCACTTGCTACGAAAGGGGCTACGAAATGTTGTTTCTATTTGTAGCCCTTGAGTAAGTTTTAGCATGAGAGAAAACAAAACAACAAGAATAATCTTATATGAACCGCAACTTTAGGACTTGGTATAAATTATTCATCCAAATGAAGTTGACAGTGACAAAAGAGAAAGTGACATATTGCGGAAAGTCATCTTGTTTTTATCGGATAATGTTTTTAACCAAGTACCTACTTAAGTTTGTTCGCGCTTTAAAATAAGACGGATAAAGTAGGTAGACCTCTCACCATTTTTTTTACCACTCGTCATTTACCTAGTTATGTTTATAACTTTTCAATAAAAAATAGATTCAATCACAAGTTTATATCTCGCCGGTCGCGATATCGCAAATTGCTCTGGGACGTTAAAGCTTTTAATCAATTTTATAATATTTACTGGTAAGGAACCAGGGAATAAAATGAGAGATTAAATATTAATCATTTTAGTACTTTATTTACATGCGAGATTTTGCTTCTTTGCGCTAAATTGAAACCAATCCAATCTTCTAATTTATTGTTATCAGAGCTTTTTGTTTATTCAACCGACGAGCTTATTCAAAAAGTTGACGAAATGAAAATGAAATTAGATTGGAATCGGAATGGAATACTTACTTTGTATGTGAAATAAGCTTACTTTACTTAAATGTATTTTTTATGTGACATCTCTTTGAAGTAAGTATATATTATAAGAGAAGAAAAAATGTTGTAAAACGGATACAACTTTAAAATTGTTTTGGTAGAAATAGTAGAAACATCTAGTTCATGGCATAAAAATTACAAACAATTTATATGAGGTCATACTCATTTAGCTGTTTACTAATAGGTACATGAGCTTAAAAACCATTATGCATACATTTAGAAATGTTTATTCAAATAACCTAGTTATACAGTGATTTGGTTTTTCTTTCCAAACATATGCGTGTTATTAGTTGTTTAGCTATCTACGTAGTTATTTAATTGCCCTTGAAAGTGCGACTGCCTCATAAACTCATAACATAGCAGTAACCGTGGTGTAGAGAAATGCGATCGATCGCATGCCGCGTCGCTGGCTGTCGCTCCGCAAAATTCGCTTCTGTATGCACAAGCACACTGCATGATACATACCAACGGCTTGCATTCTCTTTGTGCAGCATTGGTTATTTGACGGTTAAGTTTAGAGTAGCTGGTTGGTGTTTCAGCGGGGTTAAAAATAATAGAATCACTTTCCAAGGAAGGAAACTAGATGATGTCTTGTCTGAAATTGTTTATTTTACATTGGTACATACATATAGGTACATAAAAGGCATTCAAGGCCTTTGTAGGGTAGTAGTTAATATCGACTTGGATAGTACCTTATTTAATGTTTTCTATTATCATATTAATTTAAAAATGTGGATGTTGGTAAATATTAGTAACATGATCCACAGAGCTCTACATAAAATTGATGATATTATGCTAGATTAATGATATTATCTTTAAGCGTAAATGCATCATAAATGTCATATTATGTTATATGTCGATTGATTATAACAAGAAAACCATGACAGGCTGCCAACAAAAACATTGACAGACAAAGGGCCATTTTTTGTTTGATTATGAAGAAAGGCTAGAGTAGAGCCTAAGGCGTAGTCCATGGAAGTTTTTAGTTGTTTTTTGTTCCCCAAAACGTACCATGTTTTCAGTGTATCTGTACCGATCGTTAATGCATACAAATATTTTTTCTCGGGACCTTGCGCTCGCTATATATAACGCGTTGATCAAGGTAAACTAAATTTAGTTAACTGCGCTGATTTACGGTTTGTTTAACTGAAGAGTTTTACTGTACATCAGATTGCCGGCTACGCTGCTGAGCTTTGGTTACCTGTGCTTTTGTTCAAGTGGTGGATAGCTAATCGACTTTTTCTATGCTCTTTGCATAAATAGCTCTACCAATACGATTTCGACTGTTTTGATTCTGAAATTCTAAATATACTTATTACCTATTTATATGTAAGTATTAGACATACTGCACGTGGTAAAAAAACTTCCCTCTAATATAAAAGTTTGAGTAGTAGTTCACAATCGCGTCACCTTCCAAATGAAAAATCACTAACCTACATAATCAAAATCAGTCCATATGTGTATTTTCGTTTAATCATAACTATAAAGCTACTTTCCTTAGACACACAAAAAGTGAAACAACACCCCACTTTATCCAACAGGAATAAGTTAACAAAACAAATATGAAGCTGTTCGCCGACTCAGATAAAGAGCATGCTGTTAAAAATAACGTGAACTTTAGACAGTATGCTTCCACAAGAGCGCTTACATTGTAAACAAAGGAATATTTAATTAATGTGTAAATAAATATACATTGCCACAATCATTAGTACAACATTTTTAATGTATTGTAAGCTAACTAGGTACTTAGGATCTTCCTAGTGAATGTGATCTGACTCTAAATGACGCCTAACTGCTTCTTAGGATAGATAGAGAATCTTTATAGCAAATCAGCCAAGATATTAGAAGTATAAGATGATAGGTAGCTTAAGCCTTTTTGAAGTACACACTAAACCGGAAAAATTTCTTGACTTTTATAAGTATAATTGATCAATGTTACTCTTTTGTTCGTCCCACTGCTGGGCAAAAGACTCTCCCATTTCCTTTAATGTGATGTCCCTGTCTATTGTTATTACTGACCAACACACTGAAAAGCGCGACTAGGTCGTCGCGCCATCTCTTTATTGGCCTTCCCCTGCAACGACGACCATCCTCGCCTGGGGTATCGCAGCCAGTTACTTTATTCGCCTATTTCCTAGTAGGCTTATTTTCTTTTTATATTAAATTCTTTGGAATAGTTGAGTACTTATTTATTGATTTTTTATGCTCCACGACGGCGAAGTAGTGACAATGCAAGGTCAGGTATATTATATGTCCACTGTTCATCTAATTATGGGATTACGATCGACCGATCACGTTGGTCGCTTCCATCGCGTGACGTGCTTACTGCGGACTCGACTACTCCGTCATTATGCCGCTAGCCACTAGCGCAACTAAACTTACTGTAAGCCTTTATGACACACTTGGTGACCATGACTTGGGTTACTAGGACACCAGGTCGTTTCTCCGGATTTAAATAGTATCAGTTGGACTTGAGTAAAGATCTCTGCTCTCAAAAATTAATGACCGATAATCGGGATTACAGGTACAGATACATTTTCACGTCTATATCCCTGACGGGGTAGACTAGACAGAGCCCAGGGCGGTTAGGCCCAAAGGCTACGCTTAGCGTGGTGGGGTGGGCGTTAAGATGGAAAAGGAATAAAAATAGTGATGGGTTGCTAGCCGCATCGCCTATTACCATGATTCAAATCTCGCCCATTCCCTCGATCGGATAACGAAAATAAATATTCTTTTTTTGGTTTTCTCAAAATTTTCAACATACATAGGAAGTGGTCCAAGGGTAAGTGTATGATCACAAAAGCATTTGAAATTGAAAATTTCGTTAAGTATTCTAATCTAACTATATTTAGTGTAGCTGTATTTGTCTACAAATCTAAAACTTTCTTACGATTGGTAGGTACTAACTTTGCCATTCGATTTGATTGTTAGTAAGGTAAAATCAGAGTAAATTATAAAGGTAGGTATTTTTATTTCATGTAATTATTTCTATCGATGTTTTCCCTCTCTCGCCTCGTTTGTTTTTCCATTCGATTTGATTGTGAATTAAAGAAGGTAGGTATTTTTATTGAATGTGATCATTTCTATTGACGTTTTTCTTTTCTCGCCTCGTTTGGTGTTCATAGTAGCAAGACCCTCTCTGTACTACTAGAACTATACTTGGCCAGAGCAGCTAGAGGATTTGGCCTAGTACTCTCCAAGTCTCCACGCTGACTAGTGGCAGTTAAAGAGGTTTCATTGACCACACGGCGTTTCGGGCTAACCTAATAATATAAAAATAATAAATAGATATTATTTCGGACAACAAGATCCATACAAAATATTAGTAACAGTTGATCTTAAAAACTAGGTGTTAGTGACAATAAAATACAACAATAAGAGCAGACAGCGTGCATATAATTACATAGTAGGTAGGTATTCAGCGATGCTAGCAGGACCGCCTACGTAACTGCATGCAGCTGTATCCATTGAGCCAGCATCGGATATGTGACGCTAGTTTTTTTAAATAGGTACCATATGTATTCTGTGTAGGTATCTACAAATTTCATAATGTTACTATCAGCTACACTATACGCCAGATAAGCTAGTATCACAGTAAGAAAATGATAACGAAGATCTTGCATGGTTAGATCTTACTTATACTATAGACTCTTATTTACTTAATGTCATACGAAATGATGATGATGACCTATCTACTTATATAAAAGAATCTTGTTTTTGTACAGTAGTTATACTTCCCTATTATTAGAACAATTTCTGTTCTTGTATCTACGTAGGAGTAAGCAAACTGACATTTGTATCTAAATCCGTGACAAACACCTTTGTAATAAGTATAGTTATGAGCTATAGATTTGAAATAATAATTACTTAAATAGCTCTTGGCTAGTAGTACCTCTATCTCTTTCGCTTCTATATCTTCTTTCTTTTAATTGATGAAAATCAATATTCTCAATATCTGAATCGAATGTTCTTGTCTACCACATGTCTTTTCACACGTGTTTAATTTAAACGACCCCTGTTGAATGTCATGTGAAGTCTATAAAAAAACCACACTTGTTTGTCTTACAGCCTTTTTATAAAACTACGTTTAAAAATCCAATAAATATTAGAGAGAAAACATACGGGAATAGAGGATCATGGTGACAACTTAAAACATTTAACTTACCTCAGGTTTATGTAGACGTTTCCAACTTTCCAACATTTTGTTTGTTAAAATTTTACCCATACACAAAATGGAGTGGTCAGTTCGACCAATTTAAATATAACTACAAAGACGAACGTATCATTTTTAAGTACGTATATCTACATAATTTATGTATAAATCAATATCGTTAACCTTGAAACGTACCAACCAGCGAAAGCCTAGTTTCTGCATTGTTTAATTATGTTCATATGGAATATTTTCAAATCAAACATGAATTTGGAAAGGTAGTTAAACAGCCGGTGTATGTCAAAATTTACTACGCAATTTTTTACTTTATAGTACAAAGGTGTAAGTCAGTACGAAGCATCTATAACGGATATGGTAAAATACTTTTCATAACGTAATTTGCCGCATTAGTAAACATTATCGTCGGAACATGATTCTAATGATAATAAAAACACAACTGTGGTGTGAGAGCCACGAAAGAGAAAATTAAACATTGCAATTTTAAGTGTCATACCTGAGAGATTAACTTTCATACAATAATTATGACCTAAAAAGCCAATCCCGTGTTTCCAAAAAAACAATCAAGCATAAAAAGGTCTATCTATCTTATTGTATGCATTTATTAGATACGAGTACCTACCTATGCAGAGGTATGCATTTGATCTCAAAAGTATGATTTCTAATAAGGTTTGGTAATTATAGTTCTTTCTGTAGTAACGTTTTATTTATGATTTTCTTCTGTAAAATCAGTTTAGGAGTACAAAGTGGTAGATATAAGTGGCTATACAGAGTACATAATTCCTGTTTGTGCCTTCTACTTCGCTAAACCTTAAAGAACGTTTTTCCTTCTTTCGTGAGAACACGAATCGTAGGGTGCGTATAGCAGTTTCAAGTCCTACTAATATTATAAATGCGAAAGTGAGTTTGTATATTTGATTGTTTGTTTATTTGTTTGTTTGTTACCTCTTCACGCTTAAACTACTTAACCGATTTGGATGAAATTTGTTATTGATATAGTTTGAAACTCGGGGAAGGACATAGGGTACAATTTATCCCAAAATTCCCACGGGGAGCGAAGCCCGCGGGTACAGCTAGTAATCCATATTTCTATTCTAACTCTTATACACTCCAGGCAGGAAAAAATTAGAATGCTTTACCACTGGACATTCGTAAAGTGCAATAATTTAAAAAAATCAAAGATGTAGTTACGTCTCGTCTCATTAACTTTCCTCTAGCTCTAACTAATAACTCTTTTCTCCTTCTATTTTCACTGGCTTTTTATTTACTTACTTTCCTTAATGTTCGTATGTACCAATTGTATAGTTCTGTATCTTATGTATTTTATATTACTTTATTGTTCCTTTATATTCTGTTATAGTACGTAAGCCTATTATTTAATTGTATTCTTATATTCTTCTACATTGTAATACATTAACTGCGCCAACTCCCTCACATCTTATATAGTCTTCTTTACCCAAAGTTGTCTGGAAGAAATCGCTTGTGTGATACCCGTCTTTGTAAATACTATATTTTAAATGTATTTTGATTATTGTCATACTTACTTGGTGCAATAAGGGAATTTTGTCTTATCTTCTTTATAATAAGTTTTATTGTATGTTCCTTGAGAGTCCGAAGCAACTGCAATGTCATTTCCCTCTTTGGCAGGTTCTTATGGCGCTACGCTCAGGGTATCGTCCGGTCCAAGCGCTGGGGCCGGCAGGACGCCACCGTGGCGGAGCTGTTCACGCGGCGCGCGCGCAAGCATCCTGACGCGCCGTGCTTCATTGTCGTCGGAGACCGTACCTGGACCTTCGGGCAGGTACATACGTCTGCAGATTGTACTTGACAGGTTGCTTCGACGCTGTCCCATCTGTCTTCTGGTCTAAACGATGAAAGGCCGTTTGAACTCTATATCAAAACATACCTTAATATATATCATGCCACAAAATAACTAAATACTATCTAGTCACGCGGCAGCGTGTCAGAGCCAAGTTCAAAGAAAGGAACTAGCGACGCAGCAGCCGCGTGTATATTTTCACGAACTATTTCGAGCTACTTTTGACTTCTTCACAGGCCGAAACTTTTGTAACCAAAATACATCAAGTCTAGCACATACGCTTAAATCCAATATTTCAATTATGTAGCACAAACCGTTATTGATAAAATAATATTTAAAAAACCTAAAAAATATCATGGATCACTTGTCCATGATCTAAAAGATAACCTACTTCCTTGTGACCTGGAAAGTTGATATTTGGCATATTTCCCTGTTCCCTGATTGAAATGATTATATTATTTTTAGGTCCTACCTACTAAAAGTAAATTATTATTACGCGTACCTAAATCCATATACGTATACAGTACCGGTACAGCGCCACTAGATCGGTCAGAATATTATAGCGCCGGCCATTTGGCTCTGAAACTGAAGCTTGGTAGTAACATTGGGCAAACAGAACAGCAAAGGCTGGCGTTTCATAACGTAGTGTTATCCAAGACGCCGGAGTGCATGTCAATTCGTATCTTCTAAACTCTATTTACCTACGGTTAAAAATGATGAACCGTGTACTTGATTGTACTTTAAAAAGCAGTTTTTAAAAGTGAAATCAAAGGGAACTTGGCGTATGATTAAATCTCTCGCCACAGATTGACGACCTCCGTGGCGTAGTGGTCACCATGCTGGTCCGCCACCCAGAGGTCCCGGGTTCGATCCCCGGTCGGGCAAGTTGGAAAATGGCCTTTTTCAAATTGTCCTGGGTCTTGGATGTTTGTCTATATATGTTTTGTTACAAAATATAGTATCGTTGAGTAAAGTATCCCATAACACAAGTCTCGAACTTACTTTGGGGCTAGCTCAATTAGTGTAATTTGTCCATATACATATTAGATCATATGATTTGAGTCTTAGTCTTCTCACTTACTCAGATTCTTGTTGAAGAAGTAAATAAAGTAAAAACACTTTATTGCACCAAAACACATAAAAATAACATTTAAATATAAATTGAGATGTACAATAGGCGGCCTTATCGCCAAGGCAATCTCTTACAGGCTACCTTTTGGAGACAGGATAGGCAAATAGAAATAATAATAAATGAGAGGTGCGAGAATAGTTCTAGAGTAGAAGTTCTTGAGGAAGTGAAGCACTGCAGTTGGAATGACCAGGGACCTCACAACAGACTTTCGTAGGCGATTTCTGATAATGCTACAATATCCTGGCACTTCAGCAGAAGGCCGGAGATGGCTTACGCTAACGTGGCATTCACTTAAGAGTAGAGTGTATTTAAGTTTGCCATTAATTTGCGCTAAGCTGGCTGGGGATACGGATGTGATGGGGCAAGGTCATAATTTTGTGTGAGATAGAAAAAAAGGTCATCCGCTTTGCCAAAAAGCCGGTCAGGCCGAATGTGACCCTAAAAAGCCAAAAATCGCACCCTGCTCGAGATAGATGGCAACCCTACTCGAGTAGAAATACCCGGCCAGGCCACTGCTCGGCCGGAGGAACACAGAATATACAAGTAGCAATTACACAGATTAAATCCAATGCGGATGCAGTCAGGAAAGATGCTTGCCCCGAAAACTGCAGTCGTATACATAATTTGTTAGGATAGCTTTACTGCACCTACTTAGGTTCTTAGGTTTATGAGTTTCTACGTAGTTTTTATAATTATTTCATGACCCTAGTGTCTAGAAACAATGTTTTTTTTTAGTTTGAATTTTATTTTGCAACTTGTATTTGTATACATATGTACAAGATATTCGTTTCAAGAAATGCGAGAACATTGCAAAAGAAAATACCTAAAAACAGTGTTTTAGACATTAAGGTCATAGAATAGATAATTTAGATTCCAGTCTTACCCGTTATATATTATCTAGTTAAGTATATAAAATAATTCCAGCAAGTAGTAGGTAACTATGCTTACTTAAACCTTGATTTACATTCCTAGTAGTTCATTAGCTTTTTAACTCCCATTTACCTGCAAGAACATTGTGCATTCGGACGGATTTCCGGATTTTAATTTAAGCGATGAATACCCGATTTGCTTGCTAATTGCACCATTATCAGTCATGAGTTTAGAGTATCCGTACAAAATTATATGCGAACGTGTATTTGTATGTCGTTACGTCGAAAATAAGCAACAGTTACCTAAGCGTAATTTTTTGCACGCAGTTAAGAGACTGAGATTGCGTGTTGTAATACCTGATCTGTTCTCTGATGATCTGTACTTATTTCTGTAAATTTTTTTGATGGTAGGTACAATTAAGTTGTCTGTCGTGGATCATATTGAGCAATTATCACAGCACAGTCAATCAACCGTCCCTTGTACATATGTAATTCAATATTAGCGACACAAAGCACGTGCTCTTGACAAACCGTGGCCAATACCTTCGTCGACGTGTTAGGATGTCCTGCGTACACGTGCCAATGTTTGGGTGTGCCCGCCATCGAAATTGTGACGTAATTTATAAGGACGTCAGCAGAAATGAATTTCAATTTTCCCGACGAGTTTGGTGATGAATCCAGATCAAAGGATGACAATATTTCAGGCCTTTGTGCGAAGCGAAATTTTATCTTGGTAGTTCGCTCACATCGTATAGGCGGTATAGGTACTATACACGTTTAATATTATAATTAAGGAAATACTTATCAAAAATATCAAGTTTATATAAACTAAAAACCGACTTTTTCTCCAAGCTACGTAATAATTTCTATGGGACCATGTTACAAGTAAGGCCTTTCCGAATTAGTCCAAGCGTGTTCAAGTAAGCGAAGAACATACTTACATTAAAAAAAAAACATATATGCATACGAATTAAAAACCTCCTCCTTTTTGAAATGTGATGATTGTTTAGGTAGGTAGGTACGAACGCCAAAAATACGGCAGGCTTGCATCTGCAGAATACAAATGCCTAATTAAACAAAAATAAAACAATTTGTGGACGACACTTGCAAATTTGGTTGGTTATAAAAAGAATACGCATATTCAAGTGCTGTTTCCTTTCAGATGGCAGCAAAATCCAATCAAGTATCGAGAGTTATGCAAGAGCACCTCGGGCTGAAGCGCGGCGACGTGGTGTGCGTGTTCATGCCAAACTGCGCCGAATTCGTGTGGACCTGGCTGGGCGTGGCCAAGCTGGGTGGCGTGTCGGCGCTTATCAACAGCAACCTGCGGCACAAGCCGCTGCTGCACTGCATCCAGGTCGCCAAGGCCAAGGCGGTCTTGTTCTCCGACCAGCTAGCTGATGGTAAGCAGTCAAGGCAAAGAAGCGAAAAACATCGGAAAATTCTTTCTAGAGTCGCGTTTTACTTTTATTTTTGATTCGAGCGATGCTTATATCATCAATCATCATCAACAGGTCTTTTTGTCTCCACTGCAGGAGCACGACACTCTCTGTACTACCAGAGCCATGCTTATGAGAGGTCTCATTGATGTTAATAAGCTTTGTTTAGCTTGTATTCCTAAGTCGCATCTACGACATATCCACAGAAGGACTTGGAGCGCCCTATTCTACTCTGCCGGGAACCACACGGCAACGGCGGTGCTTATCTGTTGGTACCTATTTCTTAACTGAATCAGTAGTTGAGAGCTGTTGCCATTAATGTAGTGAAGATTTATTACTCTTCTTCTTGTGACATGTCCAAATCATGCTGGATGTGACAGATGATTTATACATGATTATGTACGATTGTACAAGATGCGTTTTGGGTTGTTTAATTTGTAGTTCCTAACAATTTTGCCTTAATGTTCCATTACCAAGGCAACACAAGTACGAAAGCAGACTTGATGAGTCATAACTTTTTTTAGCCATCGAAGAGATTCGGTCGCAGATCCCAGAGGACCTAAAACTGTTCCAACTGTACGGACAGTGCAAACCCGGGGTCACAGACCTGGGAGCGGAGATGGAGAAGCACGCGCCGGAGTACCCCATCGTATCCGAGAAACTGCACTACAAGGATACCCTGCTGTACATCTATACTTCGGGAACCACTGGCATGCCCAAAGCGGCCGTGCTGCCCAATTCTAAGTAAGTACCAATTAGATATGCTTGTTTAATTATTCCTGTCTCTTCTAATCTGCTACTTCCTGCTACGTCAAAGCTAGTCTGTGTGTTGTTGTTGATCGATGAAATATGCGTTAGCCATGCGTGAAGGACACTATATGATGAATAGGTGATGGATTTATTTTACTAATACGAGGGTGGTTTGATAAGTCTGAGACCTTTTAAATAAAAATGTTTTTTCAGATAAAAAATATATGTATAATAATCTTAAAGATAAGCTTCAGTTGACTTACATACATTTAGCATTTTTTTTATTCCTTTCAAACAATAGGTTTTCTTAATGCTCTCAAAATAGGCGTTTGTTTCGGTGATTACCTCTTCATTTGATCCAAATCTCTTGCCATTCAGCCATAAGTTTGGAAATCGGTAATAGTAGCAGAGGATTTAAATCTGTAGAATACGCCGATTGGAGTAGCAGTTCGGACCCCAATTTCCATGGTGACAACACACGTGTGCATTGCTTTGGTCGAAAAACACTGTTTGCCAAATGCGGTCGTTTTTGCTTCAAATCTGTATCAAATCTGTCCAAAAGCTCTGAATGATATCCGTCGTTGATCTGTTTACCCTTTTTAAGATAAACGATATGAATGACTGCCGCTTGCATCCCAAAAAACGTGACCATAACTTCGGTGGCTGACAAACACAATTTGACTTTTTTTGTGCGTTCACCTTGAGAAATCCACTGTTTTGATTGTTCCTTGGTCTTTGCTGTATTTTGATGTATTCGTGTGTATTACTTCATCGATTACGAAAAAATGTAAAACCTTGTTCGGATTACGGCTGAAAAATCGCCGCCAAACAATCCTTTGAATGAAGTGGTCACACGTTTACGCTTTTGGTCGAATGTGAGCAATAGCGGCGCCCATCGCGCGGATTACCTTTTTAATTTACAAATACTCATGTAAAATGTAATGTAAAATGCTCAGTTAAGGTTCCTACGGCCTCAGCAATCTCACGCATTTTCATTTTCCGATGATTCAGTTTCTGGCCATGCATTCCATGGATTTTATCGACAATTTCTGGCGTGACGACCTCTTTCGGGTGACCTGAACGTTCGACGTCACTTGTGCTGATACGCCCATAACGGAACATAATAAAACACTTTTTAACCATTCAATTGATGGTGCAGAGTCCCGTAGTATTTTTAATGCCTTTGCTTGCTGTTTTGGAGATGGTTTTTTACGCAAAGAATAATTCTTAATCAGCGCGAGAAATTCCGTTTTCTCCATTTTTGAAAAAATCAAGAGGTCTATTTTCAATGACTGTCAATCACAAACTAAATTACACAGCTTGCTCAATATTGGACAGTAACCTTTTATTTGACGGCAGTTGAAGACAGCACTGATGCATTGTAAGGTAACTGATGCGTGAGAAATTCAAAAAGTAACTGACTTATCAAACTGCCCAGGCAAGTATGAACCCACGTAACACCAACGTAGACATTTCAAATAACTGCTTGTATAAAAACTTGTATCTACTTATTCATTGTTGAATGTTAAAATAATACTGTGAAAGGTAAGTAAGCTATCTATTGTCTCAATAGATGGACACATGCCCTCTCACAATTATTGTTGATTTCATTTATAAAGCATTGCCTATGCTCTTGTTATCAAAATATATTATTATCATCATGAGGATATCTTTTCACACTATGCTATTCTAGACGATAGTCCGTATATAACTGGTACTTTTCTTATCTTTGTCATTAGCCATCAGACCTCTTCCAAAAAAAGGAAAATTTGCTCGGAACCACCAAATCACCACGTTTATCATTAGAAAATGATATAAAGTGTGGTGACTCCTCCTTATACATACTCCACTTAGCCGTCACCATTTTTTTTTTGAAAAGAAACTATGCTTTCTCAACCAGTTTAGGTAGCCAACTAAACTGGTCGCGGAAGCACAGACACACAAAACAATCTGTAGTGCAGACATAACATTCTTCAGTACCAACCAACCAGTAACCAGTAAAAGTAACCAGATTGTTGCCAAATTCTGTCGTGTCTACGTCTAGTTCATGCAAACTGTTGCCGGCCGGCGCCCACCCATTGCACTACTGTTAGTCCCAGCATCCTGACACCAGCATACTTCTCCGCAAATCCTGAATCCATTAACAAATTTGTTTGTTTTCAGGTACCTGTTGATAGTGGTGGCGACAGTGCACATGCTGGGCCTCAAATCCTCAGACCGCATGTACAACTCGCTGCCGCTGTACCACACGGCTGGCGGCGTGGTGGGCACGGGCGCCGCGCTCGTCGACGGCATCCCGTCGGTGCTGAGGGCCAAGTTTTCGGCCTCCAACTACTGGACCGACTGCATCAAATACGAGTGCACGGTAAGAACACAATGCCACATCTTTGACTAATGGGGCAGACAGCATTTCAGGTCTTGCAGCTCTAAGCAGAGACCAGGGCCGCAAGACCCATAGGCCACTTTGAACGCTTTGGTGGCCGAGAAGATAGAAAAAAGAATCAAAATAGTAATGGGTGGATAAGGTAAGATCAAGATAAGTACGATTATCGCCTTAACATTGACCACAGTCGACAGGGTTTATCAAGCGCTTTCATTTATCGTTATCGCTAAGTATATCTCGCTCTGCGCAATAATAACGAGCGGGATAGCACTTGTCTGTTCCGCGATATAAACTTAATCTGGGTTAATTAACGTTACCATGTCACGGTGGCTGGCCAGTGGTTTTGGATTCGAATGGGGTCTAAAAGTATTGAAGTCTAATGACTTAACTTTAATTAAGTTGTCATTTAGGATCTATTCCGTCACTTAGTTATCGGCCGCCATCCTGCCGGCCGGCACGGGAGGTACCTACCAATTAACATACCTATTTGAATGCGGCACACGCGATCCACCAGTTTGCTCTACTTGGCTGAGGTTCACAGTTCTACTCGTACACGCGATATTAGTCCAATAGAAATGGCATTTATTAAATTCTGACGTAGACAAGTTTTTGCAGTAGAACTTTTTTTTTTAAATGTGTTTAAAGTTTTTAAAAGTAGGTAATTTGAATATTTTTTTAAAAACAAGACGTGAAAGATGGTAATCGGATGTTAAATTTATTAACTTTTGTTTCCGGTCCCAGGGAAGTGTAAATAAGTCATGTTGCATATATGAATGATTGAGCCCGTCGAAAGTGTCGAAATTTTCGAAAGCATAAAATATTTTTGATCGAGTATAGTTACTATACTTATTGCCTTCGTCTTGTACTTGAAGCTGTGTTGGCCACACGGTCACTGGCTGTGAGTTCAATCCTCACTAGACGCCACTTATATGTAAATGTTTTGTAAACGTGTATTATATGTATTGTGTAATATCCTATCGTCGATGTTAGGTATGGGTATATGCTAATTTGATTATTAAGCTATTTTACCTGAATCACTTGGTACCAGATGAAAATCAGCGCTGTGGTTCACACCGCAGCACAATAAAGCTGTGCTGGCCACCTTTTCGGCACTCTAAATAGATACTATAAATCTAGTCTAGACTAATACATAAGATCTTATCTGCCGAATAAAGATTTTCTTCTTTCTATGAGTTTGTATACTTAGGTAAGTAAATGTACGGTCTGTGATTTTCAACTTGATATACCAGCACTTGCTTCCAGTGAAGGAAAATATCTTGAGGACACCTGCGCACTAGTTCCGTAGTGTGTAATAATGATACTGTTATGTGATGACAGCTAGAGCGCCATTATTAAGCAGTTCATAAATTAGCTAAGTTTAATATAAGTACCTAAAGTCTGTTCGCGGAGAGTTAAATTCAGGGCTTCCTCATTACAAATTGCGGCCTTATATAATAACAAACTTATATACTTAATTCAGAAAACTACACCCAAACTACTCATTCGAAGCGCATTCCAGAACGGAATGGCAATGTATGGCTGCTGTGTCCGCTCGCCCGTTCAGGCCGCGGTTGACACGGCAAAAACGAGAGACAAGCGACGGCCACCATACAGTTTGCGATAATTAACTCCTAAAACGACCTCCGCGGCGGTCACCATGCTAGTTCGCCACCCAGAGGTCCCGGGTTCGATCCCCGGTCAGGGCAAGTTGGAAAATGACCTTTTTCAAATTGTCCTGGGTCTTGGATCTTTATACGTATTTGTTATAAAATATAGTATCGTTGAGTTAGTATCCCATAACACAAGTCTTGAAATTACTTTGGGGTTAGCTCAATCAGTGGTCATTTGTCCGTATATACTTATTTATTTATTATTTATTTAATTAAGCGACAGTCGCTAGTCTGAGACGAATATATTTACTAACTTTCGGCGAACAGACTTTACAATGTATAATAAAAAAGCCTTCGTTTTCAATACTCCACCAAACCTCAGTCAACCTACCTAACATTTGGATGTTGTTTGCCAGGTGGCCCAGTACATCGGCGAGATGTGCCGCTACCTGCTGGCGCAGCCGCCACGCCCCACGGACGCGCAGCACCACATCCGCATCATGGTGGGCAATGGTATGCGCCCCGCTATATGGCAACAGATCGTTGACAGGTACAGAAGATCATTTCTTACAGGCTAACACTACCAAACTTTTAAAACGAAATTTTTGTAATGGCAAAACCTTATCTCCATATAACAATTCAGACTAGATCTTCATACTTCAAATCGAATAGAATATAATAAAAATCTAAAACTGGCCTACTTATTCTTGTTCAAAATGGAATTGACAGAGCAAGTCATGGCAACCGTTTCTATTATAGTACAATTGACGTTGGACCGATTGAATAATTAATTATATTAAAATCTCCATTGTTCAGGTTCAAAGTGCCCCAGATCAACGAGATCTACGGCGCCACAGAGGGCAACGCTAATATAAGTAAGTAATTTGTTTGTTTCCCGTTTGTGTAAGATGACGACCTCTGTGGCCTCATGTCATTATGCCACGCTGTTACATCGGAGGTCCCTGGTTCTATCCCTGGTCAGGTCAAATTGTTTTTTAGATTGACCTGGGTCTGGGATGTTTATATACCTATATGTATAATATATATACAAATACATATTATGTATTTGTTATAAAATATAGTATCGTTGATCTCGAACTTTGAGGCTAGCTCAATCTGTTTGATTTGTCCGTATATATTTATTTATTTAGGCTAACATTGATGTCAGATTTCTTAACCTGTCTAAGGCTTCCGACATTGGCGTCTAAGTATATATGTTGAAGAGAGAACCACAGGCATAATGTGTCGTGTGCGGAAGGGCTTGAGGCAATTTATAAAAAATAAGCAAGTAAAAAATATTATATGGACTATTTTAAAGGGATTCGTCGCTTTTCGTCTGAAACTCAACTGGTCAGATAAGCATCTTGTCATCTCTCATGATAGACTCGCAACTTCTCAGAAACGCAACTCGACAGATATACGTATCAAATAAGAAATAGTAAATTACTTTATTTTACTAGATGCATATATGCATAATGACTACAAGCTTTTACATTATATTTATTAATTTACTGTCGAGTCGAGATGCATATGTCTCTCAAGTTGCGTTTCTGACGAGTTGCGTTTTTGACGAGTTTCAAATCTGACGAAATGCGTTTCTGTCAACATGCGTTTTCTGGCGAAATGAGTATCTGATCAGTCGCGTTTCTGACGAAAAGCAAATCCTTTTAAAGTAGGTACCGTATCAACCTAGATAACAAATAGTTTAGAAGACTTTGGTTTATCACTATTCAATATTTACTTGAACGTTTAATGACCACAGCGATCAATATACTCAAGTACTGTTATCCTTAGATTAATATTACAATAGTTTACCAGTCATCGATCTGCACCTGGTATTGCGCACTTGAACAGGTGTCCATTGTTGATTTACTTAACTACGCAGGTCTCCTACGTAGGATATATTTATGTCGCAGTTAAATTGTATAATCCGTTGTTATTCAAAAACTCTAGCTGTTTGGCAATACAGCTCGGTTTTGTAAAACAGCTGAAAATAGTTCAGCTCGATTGTCAATGAGTTACGTAATTACGTTTATCATAACAGCTAGCGTTGAGCTGGCATACAGGGTTACCATTATTGAATAAAACTGTGTTACCAAACGAAATAATATATGAGGAGACAATAGTTGTTCTTTATTATTATTTTTATTACTCGTAGGATGGAAATAAAACCTCAATTCAACTCCTTAATAAATAATTCAGTTTCCAATATTATAAAACACCAATGAAGAATGATAATCAGCTCGATGCAATTGGATTAGAAATATAGAAATTTTGTTAACCCGACAACTCAATGACGCAGCGATTTCTTCACGTGAATTTTCCATTTTGCCGGAAGGCGGGCGTCGAAATAACAATATGAGATCCAATCTAAAGGTCTGCTTTATTGTTTTTAATCTTTTGCACTCCGAAATCACAAACGATGCTCCCGATGTCTATCGATAAAAACAGCTTAGTACCGGAACGCGGCGAAGAATTCACTTTATGGGAGGCCATATTTGTTGTTATGACACTGACACTTCACAAGCCACAAGACCCACAAGTGGCAGAATTCCGAACTAATCGTTCTACAATCTTACGTTAGCTAGTTTGTTAAACGTAACGTAACACATTGGATGATCTAGCTGAATGATTTTCAGCTATATTACAAAACCGAGCTGTAATGCCAAACAGCTAGAATTTTTTAATAAAAGCGGATTATACAATCCAACTGCTACATATACAAAATACTCTTGTTAATTCTCAGTTAAGAACATGTGCCGAATCATAAAATAAAGATTGGGTACAACTTGGGATTCATGGTCTATCAATTACTAACGTTTACCCGCGACTTCTGCGTAAATTTAGTGCTTTGTTATAAAGTCTTTTGTATGGCAAAATAGGATTCCCCGTACAAGGTTTCATTTCCCTTTTCATTCACTTAATGGACTTAAGTTCTGGGATAAAAAACGATATATTTATATCCTATTTTCATTCATTATATTAGGTAATTCTTCGTCAGACTGAACTCATGACCACAGTAATCAAAAATAAATATCATTAGGTATCATGATGACGTTAACCATAAAGAATATAAACACTTACGTTAATACATACTATATATTCACTTCGTGACGTTTATACAGGATGTTTCGTTTAAAACAGAAACATTCGCAGGAGACGGGTTGTGTATGAAAATAAATATTTTTGTTTCGTGTTTTCTGTGTAATGTGTCGAAAAACACTCGCAGAAGACGCCCCTTTAAGCATGAATACGCATGGTATATACTGGCATGTGTATTTAGCTTCTGCCTCGCATGCCAGTATCAAGTATGCCAGGATATCGCCGCTCGTTTGATTTTTTCCCCTCGCGGGATAGCGGGGAGGAAGGGATGCTGTCATGCCTGGCATGCGCAATTGCGCATGTCGTGTTTGCCAGTAGCTCACAGAATTTTTGTTTTGACTTCAGTTGGGGAGGAAGGGATGCTGGCATGCCTGGCATGCGCAATTGCGCATGTCGTGTTTGCCAGTAGCTCGCAGAATTTTGGTTTTGACTTCAGTAGGGTAGGAAGGGATTCTGGCATGCCTGGCATGCGCAATTGCGCATGTCGTGTTTGCCAGTAGCTCGCAGAATTTTTGTTTAGACTTCAGTAGTTTCTGTTGGATTTTCCGAATATTAATAAAAATAACTCCTTGGCCTACAAAAACCTTTGTTCGTCACACTATATCGTGAACAAGCGTTTTTATGGAATGTTTAATTCATTATTCCTTTTGTGGCACGTCACAGGCACGAAGAAGCCTGATTCTAGAAATTGGTATGCCACCCGCAGGCATGTATCGCTACTTCATAAAATGCCAGTAACCGGCATGCTAGTTTACCAGCACCTGGCATGCCATTTACAGGCATGTGTATCACGGGCTTAACAGGCATGTGTATTCTCTGCTTTAGTGTGATAACCGACGAAGTGCAAGTCGGACTCGCGAACAAAAGGGTTCCGTACCATTATCTATAAAAAATCACGTTTGTTGTATGGGAGCCTGACTTAAATATTTATTTTATTTTGCCAGTTAACGTGGACAACACAGTGGGCGCGGTGGGATTCCTGCCGAAGTTGGTGCCGACGCGGCTGCACCCCATCGCTCTGGTGCGCTCCGACGAGCAGTGCGCGCTGGTGCGGGGGCCCGATGGCTACTGCATCAGGTGTCAACCGAGTGAGTAACTATGCCCGCTAAGGAAACGTTTTCTTTTCCATTTAGTAGACTTTACGTACCTTACGAAGTATGGACAAGCTCGAGAAATTTTTGCGCCTCTTGTGGTCATAATGCGGACCACGCCCGATTGCGAAAGCTCTAGCAATGCGTATGTACTCCCAAGGGTCCCGACGTGTACTCGGGGAAGTGAAAAAGATATCAAACAAGTAGACCAGTCAATATGCTCATCAAGTGATAGGCACCAAAACATTTGCAAGACTATGTTTCTTCCTAACCACG
Source organism: Acrobasis consociella (assembly GCA_963555685.1). NCBI lineage: Eukaryota > Metazoa > Arthropoda > Insecta > Lepidoptera > Pyralidae > Acrobasis > Acrobasis consociella. The sequence continues at coordinate 8,566,741 of OY743106.1, forward strand.
GGAGGATGTGGTGATATGCAAGCAAGACAGTCATAGACGGTAGACGGAAATCGAATACGAATTATGCAGTACGATTTCATTTTCATCAAATCTTTTAGTGTTCAATCTTGAACTCTCGACCATGCCACCTTATTTATTACACCTTAAAATCGATTCATCCGTCTATAAATTAATAGAACCGATACACGTCTCTATTTACTCAATTTTTGCTTTGTTGAGAATTTATTAGATACATATTTTTTATATGAATCATGTTTGTATTTTCAGATGAACCCGGCATGTTTATCGGCCTCATTGCACAAGGAAATGCATCCAGGGAATATTATGGATACGTCGATAAGGTATCAATATGGTGGCTTTAAATATAGTGCGTTAGTCACATAAATTATTATACCTACTTTATGTGCAACAATATCACTTGATGTACAGCCAGGCTTCAAAAATGGAGTCTGTTCGAGCAATGCTCGCACATTTCGGCTGCACGCGGCCACATACTATGTAGGTCGCGTGTCACCTTTTTATACTTTACATTTTACATCTATTAAACACTACAATTGGAGACACTATCGAGCAGCGATCGAGAAAGGACCCGTCACACCCAACTACAACATGTAACATAACAACAAATAAACAGTTCCTACGTGACGTGGTCTTGTGTCTCCACTCCAACATCTTACAACCTTAACATCATCATCTCTTCATGTATGGCGCGGGCCTAGGTGACAACCGAAACCTGCGCCGTACATAATTTTGGTCCTTCGAGCCGGATGGATTTCGGGCCCCTTTGCGATACCTAGCGAATCGGTTCACTGGCCCCCCACAAGCGGGTCTCACCAGTTGAATTGAGAAGGCGCATATATCGCAGGGGCGCGAATACTCCGAACAACAACCAGCGCAAACATGGAAGTAAACGAAGCTGTTCAACGAAAAGTTATCAGGAACAAGTACCATCATCATCACCATCAAGTAAGTTCCGACGACGCTACCTTACAATCATCTTCAAACATTGGAGCTTCCCCGTCAACAGTGGGAGGTCTTCGCGTCGTCCGGTTGGACGGACACACATTGGAGCTTCGCCGCACACAGTGGGAAGTCTTCGCCGTTCAACTGGACATACATACATAGGAGCATCACCACAAACAGTGGGTTGTCTTCGTCGTTCAGCTGAACGTCAACATACATACATTGGAGCTTCGCCGCACACAGTGGGAAGTATCCGCCGTTCAGCTGGACAAACATACATGGAGCTTCGCCGCACACAGTGGGAAGTCTTCGTTCAGCTGGGCATACACTGGAGCTTCGCCGACAACAGAGGGAAGTCTTCGCCGTTCAGCTGGACACCAACAGTCAACTAACACACATTAAAGGTACGTCGTGAACAAGGTGGTGATGAAGTCTTCGCATTTTCGAGATGGATAGAACACGTAAACATCGAGAGCATATTTCAAACACCAAGAAACATTTACGGGAAATCTACAGGCAAACATACATACAACTTATATAGATGTTCATTTAAATCAATAACACACGATGCCTACTTGCATAAGAAATGTAACATCGGAAGTTCAATGACATGGATATTGAACAAGGCCAGTGACAACAATTCGCAAGCTTGCAAAGTCGCCAGCAGTACATAACAGCACAACATTCAATTACTTATCTACAACATACAACTATCTTGTCAAATGGCGGCTTCTTTCTCGATCTACATTTCATCTTTCGGGTTTGGGAGTATGTTCGAGCAATGCTCGCACATTTCGGCTGCACGCGGCCACATACTATGTAGGTCGCGTGTCAGCTGTTTTACCTTTACATTTAACATCTATTAAACACTACATTTGAGATACTATCGAACAGCGATCGAGAAAGGACCCGTCACACCCAACTACAACATGTAACATATATAACAATAAACAGTTTCTACGTGACGTGGTCTTGTGTCTCCAAACCAACATCTAACAACCTCAACATCAGCATAACTTCGTGTATGGCGCGGGCCTAGGTGACAACCGAAGCCTGCGCCGTACATAATGGTCCTTCGAGCCGGATGGATTTCGGGCCCCTTTGCGATACCTAGCGAATCGGTTCACTGGCCCCCCACAAGCGGGTCTCACCAGTTGAATTGAGAAGGCGCATATATCGCAGGGGCGCGAATACTCCGAACAACAACCAGCGCAAACATGGAAGTAAACGAAGCTGTTCAACGAAAAGTTATCAGGAACAAGTACCATCATCATCACCATCAAGTAAGTTCCGACGACGCTACCTTACAATCATCTTCAAACATTGGAGCTTCCCCGTCAACAGTGGGAGGTCTTCGCGTCGTCCGGTTGGACGGACACACATTGGAGCTTCGCCGCACACAGTGGGAAGTCTTCGCCGTTCAACTGGACATACATACATAGGAGCATCACCACAAACAGTGGGTTGTCTTCGTCGTTCAGCTGAACGTCAACATACATACATTGGAGCTTCGCCGCACACAGTGGGAAGTATCCGCCGTTCAGCTGGACAAACATACATGGAGCTTCGCCGCACACAGTGGGAAGTCTTCGTTCAGCTGGGCATACACTGGAGCTTCGCCGACAACAGAGGGAAGTCTTCGCCGTTCAGCTGGACACCAACAGTCAACTAACACACATTAAAGGTACGTCGTGAACAAGGTGGTGATGAAGTCTTCGCATTTTCGAGATGGATAGAACACGTAAACATCGAGAGCATATTTCAAACACCAAGAAACATTTACGGGAAATCTACAGGCAAACATACATACAACTTATATAGATGTTCATTTAAATCAATAACACACGATGCCTACTTGCATAAGAAATGTAACATCGGAAGTTCAATGACATGGATATTGAACAAGGCCAGTGACAACAATTCGCAAGCTTGCAAAACCGCGCGCCTACTGACTTCACCGGACACCTGACACTTGAAATAATAAAATACGTCACATTGGACGATAACAATTTATCAACATGCCATCTCAACAAGTTCGAGTGGACCGGGTCGGGAGGATGCGCAGCAGCAGCAGCAACAGCAGCGGCGGCAGCGGACAGACAACGCCAGGACGATTCCAGCGATCGTAAACGTCGCCAGCAGTACATAACAGCACAACATTCAATTACTTATCTACAACATACAACTATCTTGTCAAGTGGCGGCTTCTTTCTCGATCTACATTTCATCTTTCGGGTTTGGGAGTATGTTCGAGCAATGCTCGCACATTTCGGCTGCACGCGGCCACATACTATGTAGGTTGCGTGTCAGCTGTTTTGACCTTTACATTTAACATCTATTAAACACTACATAGGAGACACTATCGAGCAGCGATCGAGAAAGGACCCGTCACACCCAACTACAACATGTAACATAACAACAAATAAACAGTTCCTACGTGACGTGGTCTTGTGTCTCCACTCCAACATCTTACAACCTTAACATTATCATCTCTTCATGTATGGCGCGGGCCTAGGTGACAACCGAAACCTGCGCCGTACATAATTTTTGTCCTTCGAGCCGGATGGATTTCGGGCCCCTTTGCGATACCTAACGGATCGGTTCACTGGCCTCCCACAAGCGGGTCTCACCAGTTGAATTGAGAAGACACATATATCGCACGGGCGCTAATACTCCGAACAACAACCAGCGCAAACATGGAACTAAACGAAGCTGTTCACCAAAAAGCTATCAGGAACAAGAACATCAGTTAAACCACAGTGTTATTTGCAACATCTACGATCATCATCAAGTAAGTTCCGGCGCTACCTTACAATCATTTACAAACATTGGAGCTTCCCCGCCAACAGTGGGAAGTCTTCGCGTCGTCCGGTTGGACGGTCACACATTGGAGCTTCGCCGCACACAGTGGGAAGTCTTCGCCGTTCAACTGGACATACATTAGGAGCATCACCACAAACAGTGGGTTGTCTTCGTCGTACAGCTGGACGTCAACATACATACAAAGGAGCTTCGCCGCACACAGTGGGAAGTCTCAGGCGTTCAGCTGGACAAACATACATGGGGCTTCACCGCACACAGTGGGAAGTCTTCGTTCGGCTGGACACACATTGGAGCTTCGCCGACAACAGAGGGAAGTCTTCGCCATTCAGCTGGACACCAACAGTCAACTAACATACATTGAAGGTACGCCGTGAACAAGGTCGAGGAGTCTTCGCCTTTTCGAGATGGATAGAATACCCTAACATCGAGATTTTATAATAAACAGCAAGATTAATTCGGAAAACTACGAATGCTGTGGTGACTGAATGTGGAACATAAATCTCCATTGAAAATATAGATACTCAGGAAGAGTAGTTAACATAAGTACTTCGAAAATCGAGAGTCACGAGTAAAAAGATATCATCATACAATTCACAGTCAAAAACATTTGCAAGAAATCTACAGGCAAACGTACATACAACTTATATAGATGTTCATTTAAATCAATAACATACGATGCCTACTTGCATAAGAAATGTAACATCGGAAGTTCAATGACATGGATATTGAACAAGGCCAGTCACAACAATTTGCAAGCTTGCAAAACCGCGCGCCTACTGACTTCACCGGACACCTGACACTTGGAATAATAAAATACGTCACATTGGACGATAACAATTTATCAACATGCCATCTCAACAAGTTCGAGTGGACCGGGTCGGGAGGATGCACAGCAGCAGCAGCAACAGCAGCGGCGGCAGCGGACAGACAACGCCAGGACGATTCCAGCGATCGTAAACGTCGCCAGCGGTACATAACAGCACAACATTCAATTACTTATCTAAAACTTACTACTATCATGTCAAGTGGCGGCTTCTTTCTCGATCTATATTTCATCTTTCGGGTTTGGGAGTATGTTCGAGCAATGCTCGCACATTTCGGCTGCACGCGGCCACATACTATGTAGGTCGCGTGTCACCTTTTTATACTTTACATTTTACATCTATTAAACACTACAATTGGAGACACTATCGAGCAGCGATCGAGAAAGGACCCGTCACACCCAACTACAACATGTAACATAACAACAAATAAACAGTTCCTACGTGACGTGGTCTTGTGTCTCCACTCCAACATCTTACAACCTTAACATCATCATCTCTTCATGTATGGCGCGGGCCTAGGTGACAACCGAAACCTGCGCCGTACAGAGTCATATTTTCACATACAAGTAGTGTGACTCCATTTTTGAAGCGTACAGTACTTTGTTTCCTAACGTTACATACTTATTATGTATCCTATGTTTACTGACTTAATTTTTTGTATTTATTGGTTTGCGCCAATTATTCCCGAATAAGTAAATACAATTTAATTTACTTATTGCTTATAATAACTACACTATACTCGTACGTAGTACGTACTAAGACGAATAGTTAGTTATCTATTGTTTATTTTGTAACCGGGTCAAAACAGCACGAATTGCTTCAAGTAAAACTCATTTCAACATTCCAGTTTCAGTTATTTCATCTCCGAAACAGCACAACTAAGGATGTACCGGAAACGCGCTTAAAAAAAAAATAAAGCCTGCTAGTGTCATAGCAGGCTTCAGTTCTCCGTTCCGATCTAACGAACTATTTGCACAAACCTCTCGATGAGTCAAGAACTTGAATTCTAATTCAAGTTCTTAATTATGAAAAATAGCATTCAAAATTTTTCAAATGTTGATAAATCTGTAACTAATCGTCACTTTGTCATGCCCTTCGGACTTAATGAGTAATTACATTCCAGAGTGACAGCAACAAGAAGCTGGTCCGCGACGTGTTCTGCAAGGGTGACGCGGCGTTCGTGAGCGGAGACCTCCTGGTGGCCGACGAGCTGGGCTACCTGTTCTTCCGCGACCGCACCGGCGACACGTACAAGTGGAAGGGCGAGAACGTGGCCACGGCCGAGGTGGAGGGCGCCATGGACCCCGTGCTGGGGCAGAGGGCCTGCGTCGTCTACGGGGTGTCGGTGAGCACAACTACCTTCTATACTAATACGCGACATGCTCATCTGGCATGCACACAAAGTCATACATTGCCGAGTAGTTTGCGGCAGAGTAGAAAAAGGCTACTCCGAATCCTTTCGTGGATGTCGTAGGCGACTTGGGAAATACAAGCTAAACAAAGCTTATACACATCAATGAGACCTCTCACACCCATCTGGCCGGAGAGAAGAGTGTAGACCTACTGTGGCCAAGTGTGGCTCTGGTAGTACAGAGGGTCGTGCTCCTGCAGTGGAGACAAAAAGACCTGATAATTATGTAATTGGATGTACATTTCAGAGCAAAGTAATTTGTCAACTGATTGTAAAGTTGTTAAGTACCTATTGTAACTCCTGTAAATTTGCACTAAATAAAGTATTTTTCTTTCTTTCTTCCTTTAAATTGGTTTCTATTCTATTCGTGTGACCACTGCGAAAAATAGAATGCCAATGCAGGTTTTTTTTCATTAAACTATTCGATGTTGTTTCTCATTGTAGATCCCCCAGACGGAAGGCCGCGCGGGCATGGCGGCCATCGCGGACCCGACGCGCGCGCTGGACCTGCGCCGCCTGGCGCGCGACCTCGACGACTCGCTGCCCTCGTACGCGCGCCCGCTGTTCCTCAGGATCATGAACGACATCGAGATCACTGGTGAGTGCCACTTCATCATCATCGGCAGCCTTCCATATCCCACTGCTGAGAATAGGCCTCTCTCAATGCCACTTATCCACATTTTTTTCTTAACTTACCAATGTGAAGGATGTAATCATTCATCATCATCATTTCCACTGCTGGACATAGGCCTCTCGCAAAAATTTCCAAAATGACCGATCTAGAGCGGCTTGCATCCAGAGAAAAATGTAATGGAGTTGACTGTGGACGGAGAGGGACGAAAGGCATTGGTTGCTCCACAGAAGAGTATAATAGCTCTTTAATAAGATGAGAAGAAGATCGTCCCACCGCTGGGTAAAGCCTTTTTAAATTCAATATGGCGTCCATCGCAGGCCCGTCTCGCGCACTGGCCGCGAAACAATTAGTTTTTAACGAGTCAGCTTTATCTAACCAATGTGAAGGATGTGAAGGAGTTGACTTTGGACAGAGAGTGATGAAAGACATTGGATGCTCCACAGAAGACCTTAACTTTTTAATAAGGAGAAGAAGAAAATCGTCCCACCGCTGGGTAAAGGAGATTATTAAAAACAATATGGCGAATATCCCAAGCCCGTCTCGCTCGATTCTTATCTTACGCGGGCCACAAAAAAATATAACACAATAAGTGTCTATCTATACAGGATAAAAAAAGTATAGGGGCAAATACTACAATGCCAATGCCTGCTTTGAGTGGCAAAAAACCTATGCAAATAGCTAAATGTACTTACAGTGCTTTCTTTTCATTAAATGCACAATTTTTTCCATTGTTTCAGGTACATTCAAACTAAAAAAGCTGCATTACCAAAAGGAGGGCTTCGACCCGGACGTGATCAAGGAGCCTCTGTTCTTCAGATCGGGCGCGGACTTCGTCCCCGTCACGTCGCAGCTGTTCAAGGACATTTGCAGCGGGAAGGTCAAGCTATAAGCACCGCCCGCCGCACGCTGAGCAAGTCTAGTCGTAACTCACATGATACTGCTTACACACAGCGAGACATTCCAATATGGGCCTTAATGAGTGCTATGGAAGGTATACTTTACAGTGACAACATAGCTAAACTCGCGAAAATGACACAAAGTGTCATTCACTGTAATTTGTATTATATCTATAGATTATAAGACTTATATTTTTTGTCTCTTTTTTGCTGACTGGAAGCCGTATCTAGTTACGACCCTCGCAAAGACGGTGCACATTTTATAAAAATCACGTTACGTATTCGACGTGACGGCGTTGCCTACGTTACGTGATTTTTCGTGTGCTCCGTAATACCGACCATTTATTTTCATCACAATATCTTCTACGGATACGCGTGAGCGAAGAGACGAAATTGCAAACCTCGAAATTTTTGTCTTATAAATGAATTCAAATTGAAGACAGGACGCTTGAAATCTGTGATTAATTAAAGTGGAAATTTCGATAATTAACGTTATGAGAGATTTAAAGGGGGTATTTATATATTAGCCTGTTTAAGATGATATTTATAAAACTTTAAAAGACATAGGGTTTGTGCTAGGCCATACCGGGATATAGAGAATATTGTTAATAAAAAGTATACTAAAGGTTTCATCTTAACTCAGCATAACTTTAGTCTCCATTTATGCTTCTACTTATTCGATCATACTCCATTACCATTTACATGCGTCGATAGATTCGTGACAATAGTAGCGTAATTAACAGTTTAAAAACTTAAAAAGGTAGATACAGTCTGTTCGCAATTTAAACATTGTCAATTTTATATGTGGGTGAATTGTTAAATTAAATTTGGTTGGGATATTTACCTACACTATATCACAGAAAAATCTCGTAATTTATTACATTAAATTATGTATGTGATGTAGACTTGCACTGTACACATTTAGACAAGTGGTATATATCCCTAACAAATCTTACTATAATAGTAAGAAACTACTACGTGCAATATTAGAAGTTAATTTTGTGTGAAACCAGGGTGTCATGTGACAAATGGGTAAAAGTAATGTCGGTATGGGTAGAGATAAACCGCACTCGCCAACACTGATCATTTATCACGAAACTAAGAGCAATATAATGAAATAGTATAATTTGACATATTACTCTAGGGCAAATAGTAAATACCAAGTTATTGTGTAGATAAATTTATAGTAGCTAGGTAACATTCCACCAATAGCCTTATAAGACTTGTTTTTCTCTGAGAAGCACTGTAATAGTATTTTGAGTTCCTATTGTGAATATTTGTAACGTGTTTTGTTGAAGCACGTTTGTTTTATGTAAATGTTTTTTTTTTGTTGTCATCGTATACAACAGAAAGGCGTTTCCATTTTATTATGGTGCCTTGAAAGGAAAACCGTTGCACACTAGACTAGGTATCTAGTACGCAGTTGAAAATTGCTCCTGAAAATTATTATGTAAGTTGTAAATAAAATAAATTACAAAAAATGCGTTTTTTTTAATTCATTACTGTTTTGAAGATTAACCAATTCTGGGCACTGTACTGAATAGTACTGATAAACCATACACAAAAATATTGCGAATGAGCTCCACATCAGAATCGACATCCACACGGTATTTATTCAAAATTATCACTTAGGCGTCGATAAAAAACAAGGAATTTAGGGTGAAATATTTATTTCAGATCACATAACTACAAACTTAATGGTTTTGGCTCGTACAGAAAATAGAAGTACATACTGCTGGCAATTTGCGCACACCACCCACACGTAAAACGCGGCGCGTTTTTGAATTAACAGGTAGGCATTCTTGCCTTAGGGCTCAGACGAGCGACAGCGTGCCCTGTCGGTCGCTCGCGGCCCTGGTCGAATCCGCCCGATGACGTCAAATCCTCAGCTCGAATAAGACACTCGTCAAAACAAACATTTTGTATTGGATTGTCGGGCGACACTCACTGCTGCCGCGAACTATCGCTGACACGCTGTCTCTTGTCTGAAAAGCGTGTCTTCAATGGACAAGAGTCTATTATATATTAATCGACTCTTGTCCATTGAAAGCAGGAGTGTTTAAGCTTGCGTTATAAATCAAAGCTTAAAACCTCCCAAGTGCTTATCGGGCCACGTGCAGTACGCGTGCACGGGCCTCAAAACAAGAACGTAAAAAAAATTAATATTCTATTGAATTTGTATAAAAATTTTCGTTTTCCGAGTAAATTAACTTTGTGGCCTAATTTTTTTTACTTGTAAACCCCTAATTTTAGCTCTGATAGTAGACACGTGTCCATATACAACCGTTTAGCAGATGAGAGCCACTTGACTTTGTCAAAAATTTGCATTATATAACCAAATATTTCAGAAACGAATCCCTAAATTGAATATTGTTTACAAGCTCACATTTTTTTGAATGACCTATTTAAATTCCAAGTGAGGGTTAGTCCAGAAAAAAAATTGACTACCACTTTTTACATAAATTTTATTTTACCTCTGTTTAACATGATTAATATACATACAAATGCCAAATTACAGCTTTCTAGCATTTTTAGTTTCTGACTTAAACCGCAGACGGTGCGTTCCGCGGAACCCTGAAAAGTAAGTAAGTGAATGAGTTCACCATGTCTGTCTGTCTGTCGATCATCACTTTAGGGTTCCGTAGTAACAAAAAGTGGGCCACTGATATGATTAGTATTTTTTTCTTCGTTTATACGGTTTACAAATGCGACACTGCGCGCTTGGATTTTGTCAGTATTTGTACTAACCCTTACATTAGTGCCACCGACCGCTGCAAATAGACACAAATTTATTTTATTTATGTGTGAAAACTAACAGCCATTTCCTATCTATGTAAACAATAACAACAAATAGTTAAAACTTTGCCATTAATAAGTTTCTACTTATAGAAAAGATATTGCAATTAAACCAATTTGATGACACTAATTAAATCCATGCGCGCGGCGCCACAGCAACAGCCTTTTGTGTAAACGCTCTGACACTCCTACAACATGATTGTAACAGCATAAAACATATACATGGAAATAAATGGCACGTAGATTATAACGCTGCGATGAACTCGCGGGGGCAAACCCTCAAATTCATAAAAAATTACAGGCGTTTGCTAAACCGGTTTTAGTTACAACTTGTTTTGTCCCTTTCCCTCATTTCAATATTTGACAAGTAAGAACAAGACAAACACATTTTAACTGACACTAATAAAATCAATGCGCGCGGCACCACAGCAGCGGCCTGTTGTGTAAACGCTCTAACTCTCCTAAATCATGATAGTAACAGCATAAAACATCATGTCAACGATAAAAAAACAATAATAGCGACGGCAAAAATCGGACCTACTATTAGCTCGGATTTGTTCACATCTGGCCTGAAACATTTTACATACAGGGTGGTTATGGAACACCAAGCTATATTCAAGAAAATATTCTTTATGATTAGTACCGTCGATGTTTATGAATTCAACTGAGATCAAAAATTGCATGCAATTTGGAATATAATACATCATTTTCGTAAATATAACAATAATTATCTTACTCGTTTCTTGCTGTACGTTGTAAAAACCGAGCTAAGATAGCTATTTAACCAAGGGCTATGTTAATTATTATAACTTGATGTGCTAGTATGGTTTACAAAACAAAACTCTTACAGACGGTTAACAGGGGTTACTCCAAAAGCTGTACGCAAGACGAACGTTACTGCGTATCCGCGTTTCAGTGTCAAGCAGTACTGAGCACTGACGTACAATTATAAAGTCTAATTTGGTCTGACATGGAAAAAGGACGTCACTATCGTACGACTAACATTATTTTATGGAGTAACCCCCCAGTATGCCTGCGACCCTGGTCTCGACAAATGACCCTTACTCCAAAATCCGCGACAGACGTACGTTGCTACGTTTTCGCTTTTCAGTTTTAATTCAAGTAGCAATGGGTCTAATTTGGTTTGACTTATAAATAGGACAATTCTTTCGAATACTTTAAGGTAACGCTCCAAGTCGCAAACCAGAATCGCAAGCTGTCGCTGACGCGCTGTCTGTCCCAGCTCTTAGGCAATGGCACCTCGGGCGAGACTATCGTGGCAAGTTGACAAAGTTACTCGCCGTATCGCCGAGGTGGCACGACGATTGTATCGCCGCGATGAACTCGCCCGTGGCGGCAAACCAAATTCATAAAAGTTAGCGGACGTTTGCTAAATCGGTTTTAGTTAAAACATCTTTTGTCCCATTCCCTCTTTTGATTATTTGACGTAGTAAGAACCAGACCGAAACACATTTTAACTAAAAGAGCTTTGGCAAACGTTTGTTAACTTTTATTAAAAAAGCTTCTAAATCGATTCGCGCAACTTGAAGGCCCTACTTTCTGCGCAGCACTTGGGCCATTTGTCACAAAAAAACTGTCAATGTCTAATAATCAAAAAAAATAATTGCACTCACACATCCGTGCTAAGAATCGATGTACAAATATACATTTGCAAGCCCAATTTACAAAATTACACCAAAAGGGCAGTGGTTTTAGTTTCATACTCGTAGTTATTCTATTATATTACAAACATTTTAAGCACCTGATAACTATTATTTTCTTACATTCAATATATTTCGTGATCTTTTAACTCAATAAGTTAAAACTATGTTCGTAAGTTAAAGCTACATAGTTAAAAAATATAGGTACTTAAAATATTTTAAAAAATAACATATGTACTCAGGCCAAATATAGACACTATATATATATAGATATATAAGTTATAACAAAATATACTGAATCTATTTTAAGGGTAAATTCAGACCGTGATACTGAACAACTTTCCCAAGGACTGTGAATGCAGTCTATGATACTAAAACACTTTTCCCAAGGAACACATATCAAAATATAAAAAGTGAATTTTGGCCTCCCATTCAAGTTGACCACCCTCCCACATCAGTTGACCCGAGTTTGTATGGAAAGCTAAAAAATATTTTTCTTATTTCGACATATTATGTTCCTTAGGAAAAGTTGTTCAGTATCATGGACTGACCCTTAAAATAGTTTAATTATATTTTGTTACCCCTTATATATGTATATTAAAAAAACAACTAACAAAAATATGGAATGTATGTAGAAGCTATAAATCGCGAATATAATATCTACTCCTCAAACACAAGTGACTAGCAACTATATTAAGGCAAACTTTTAACTTCCAAGCATTACGCCTGACCACACTGCCGCCAAACGGATAAAGAAAAAAATATAAATAATAAATATATAGGGACAAATTACACTGATTGAGCTAGCTCCAAAGTAAGTTCGAGAATTGTGTTATGGGATACTAACCCAACAATATTATATTTTATAAGAAATACATCATAACATCCAAGACCCAGGACAATTTGAAAAAGGCCATTTTCCCACTTGCCCAGACCGGGGATCGAACCCGGGGCCTCTGGGTGGCGGACTAGCATGGTGACCACTACGCCACGGAGGTCGTCAAACGGAGACGGAAAATAAACGAAATGTACCCTTTTACGCAATTAAAAACTTTGAGGAGCCTGAAAACCCGGCGGTAGTGCGCATTACAAGCGCTTTCTCAAGTAAAGCGACACCAGGTGTGGTCCGCACTTAGATGAGTGACCACAAGTAGCATAAAAAAATTTCAAGCTCCTCCGTGCTTCGGAAGGCAACATATAAACCGTTGTGTATGGCAATCGTCAAGATTGAAAAATCTGACACCATTGTTGGCCATTTAACACTACCGAAAAAGAAAGAAAACAATGACAAAATATTATTGTTTTTGCGTCAAAGTAGGCTATTAATTATTATCAGATTTGTCTCCACTGCAGGAGCACGACCCTCTCTGTACTACCAGAGCCATACTTGGCCAGAGCAGCCAGAGGACTTTGGCCTGCACTCTCCACGCTGGCCAGACGGGTTAGAGAGGCTAATTGATGTTTATAAGCTTTGTTTGGCTTGTATTTCCTAAGTCGCCTTCGACATCCACGGGGGGACTTGTAGTGGCACTATTCTACTCTGATGGAAATCACACGGCAACGAATTATTCGGTTCTTTTTACTCTTGTAGCAGTGTGGTGCAGGCGTTACATAACAAAATAAAACAAAAACAAAAAATACTGTAAAAATACTTTATATATACTTTCACCGCAACCTCAATATATAAATAATGTTCTACAATTATTCTAGAAATTCGAGTACTTGTCAAGTTATATCTAGATTCTAGATATAACAATTCAAGTTCTATTCTAGGTATAACTCGAATTTTACATTAATAAATAATAACGTATTTATAAAGCGAATTATTTATTATTCGTAAATACTTCTATAAAAAATAAAATGTATCCAGAATTATCAACATAATTGCAATAATTTCATAATTATAATTTAATACTTTTTGTCGCATTAAGCTATATGCTCGATATAAAGCCGAATGCTCAACTTTAAATATAACTTTACAATTTATATTGCAGTCGCGTGTCGAGTTTTTTTCTTCGTCCTATATTTAACGCACTAGCATACGAAACTAAACTTACACCCTTTAACCACGAACGTCGGATTTATTCGACAAACGTTTCAGTGAGAAAATTCAGTGTCGGACAAATTTAACGTTCGCGGTGAAAGGGTTACAACATATTCGAGTACTCGAGACCATATTTTCTTTCCGAAAAAGAAAACTTAAAGATCTTTGTTCTGATCTAATCAACCAAACTCAAATCGTGCATATATTTCTTATCGGGCTACGCTCAGAATAGAGTTCCGAAGTTACACGTCCCATCCCATTCCATTATTTTCATAATATTACATGTAAAATTACTCACAATCTCTAAGCAAACCCGCGGACGAACAGACAGACATACATACAAAACAATAAAAGTTCCTTGTATGGACTTCGGAACTTTAAAAACAATAAAGGACCATAATAACAAATAATGGAAATTAATACATTTTAAGGTCAGCTCACACGATTCTACCTGATTACCTCATACCAAGTCTGCCACGGCTCGGCTGCCGTTAGTACGATCAAGTGTTGAGGGAGGGGAACCAGGCGGCGAGCCCAGAGCGCGGCGGCAGCGCGGCGCGGAGTAGCGCCTCCTCGTGCGCCGACAGCCGCAGCAGCGTGGCCAGCGCGCGCGTCAGCTGCCGCGCCTCCAACTCCCGCGCCGTCAGGAACCGCAGCACCACGTGTTTTAAGTATCTGCCAATTCAAAAAGGAAATCATAAAAATAATGACCGATCTATAGCGGCCTGCATCCATCATGACCATCCTCCGTGGTGTAGAGGTCACCATGCTAGACCGCCACCCAGAGGTTCCGGGTTCGGTCCCCAGTCAGGGCAAGTTAGAAAATGACCTTTTTCAAATTATGTTTATCTATATATTAGTATCCCATAACAGAAGTCTCGAACTTACTTTACGGCTAACTCAATCAGTGTAATTTGTACCTATATATTTGTTAACATTATCATATTGAAAATCCTTGGGAGCCTGTGTCCAGCTGTGGACTTTATGCGGCTGAAATGATGATGATGGTGAATAAAAATAATAATAGCTGAGTTCCGATATAGTCGACATTGAACTAACAGGTTTTTTTATTTATTTAGATTTCTACTAAGTAATCGAAATGGACCGAAAAAGGCTGAAATACATGTAAGTTTTACTTTTTTTGTGCCGCATTATTTTCTCTGTTTATCGCTATCGTTGACTGGAAGAAAATGTACTTGTACTTTGGAACAATAAAGTTTGATAAGTAAATAAAAACGAAATAGTCTGTTAGCCACATAATCATAAATTCCTCCACGCTACTCTGGAAGAAAATTAAATAACGTAAAACGTACCAGTTATTTCTCTTCTTACGCAAATCTTAAAAACTGATAGACGTAGCTCTGTGCAACCCATCACTTCTTTGAGTCCCTTTCCCACCTTCTCCCCACCGTCACACAGAACACATTCTGTTTTGGGCCTCATTTCCCTGAGACTCTGTCACATCGCACCGCAAGGCATCAAGAGTGAATAGTACCTACAAACCTTAAGCTAAACAAAGTTACTGAACATCAATGAGACCTCTCGAACCCGTCTGGCCAGCAAGAGGAGTGTAGGCCAAGTCCTCTGGCTGCTCTGGCCAAGTATGGCTCTAGTAGTACAGATAGTGTCGTGCTCCTGCAGTGGAGACAAACAGACATGACGATAACGATGATGCATACCTTCTACTAATGTCCTGTTCTTCCGCCGAAGAAAGGTCAGACTTGCTACTCTGCAGTTCTCTCTGTAAAGTTTTCTTCATGTCTGCTATCCGACTGTCTAAGGTTTTTATTTTCTGAAAGTAAATTACCTTTTGGTGAAGACAATAAAATAAAAAGATGTCAATCAAGTTCGTTCATGGACAAGGTAACCTTGCCCTTGAACGAACGAAAGTTCCTCATTTTAAATAATTTATATTCTTATAAAAGATGACAATCCAAGTCAGCCATGTTTTAAAGCTATACTTTTGGACAATACAAAAATAAAAACATTTAAGCCGCTGCCCGGCTGGCACAGTCACCATATAATTTGACTCTCACAGTAATTTGCTACTTTTCAACAACTTAAATCATGTACTTTTTCTAAACATCAAAACCTGAGGTCAAAACAAATATTTTCTAATTTTTATGAAATACAGATTGCTGACGTCATAGTTTCTCGGAGTCAAATAGCGCTCTTAATATCAGTTTTTCTACAATAAGTATAAAACCACTTTCGATACCCTCAATATCCTCCACAAGGCGAGAACGGCGGAGAGGTGCGGAGACGGGGAACGGGAACGCATATTGCGCGGAATCTAAGGAGATTTCGCTCTATATGTAATATGGCTGATACATAGTGATTTATTTAACCTGTTGTCTGTGCAAAACACCAGACACAATAGTAAAACGATGGCATGTCGACCGGGATTCCGGTCTGCTCACAGATGACAGGTTTACATAGGGTCGCTAATTCAAGTATGTATCACGCTCAAATAAAAACGCATAACAAAAAGTACTCACCTTATTTTTATCACAGATTTCAGTTTCGAAGTCTTGTATAATCTTGTTTAGTTTCTGTTCGCTCTCCGCCATCTCTTCGACTCGTCGCTTCAACTGCTCAATTTCAGACTTCCGCGCCTCTTCGTTTTCTTTTATTAACATACACGCAGCTTGATTCTGGAAATGTAACACAATAACTTGTAAAATACATGTGAGAAAGAGATATATGGATGCAAGTTGCCTACTTGTTTCGTATATTGTCGTAAAAGGAAGAGCTCAGTGATTTACAATGTTGACGTCAAAGTTAAAATCTCCAGATTTCAGCGTTTGATTGGCAAACATTTTCTTACCATTGGATATAGAGATTTTACAGAATATAGCTTGGTCATCCGAGCGTATCTTCTCGGTGGCATCTTCAGCAGTAATGCTTCAGAGCCCGGGGTCTGCTACCCGACCAAGGAGATCTGACGAGGTTACTGAGGTTACTGGTTTTTACACAAAGCGACTGCCGTCTGACCTCCGCAACCCAAAAGCGTAAACCAGAACCAATGCTTGGGTAGTTCGATGATCAAACGCTAGATGCCTAAAGTTTATACGTGCCTTCCGAAACACGGAATCATTTTCTATTTAGATAATCAGGTTATTTAAGCTTGCAATATTCTAACCAGATTGGAAACAACTTTCCACAAAGTATGCTTCCCAGAGGGATTCGAACCCATGACGGATCAGAAGGCGAACGCCTTGACCACTGGATCACGGAGATAGTCACAGAATATAGCTTGGTCCCTCTTAAAATACTCTAAATTATTGGATTTAAAGTATTTCATTTTTTTTTAAAGACGAGGGTACTCTTTACTAACATTTCCTAGAATATTGCACTTTCATCTCGATCGACTGAGACATGTGTGCGTTGCGGAGTATCGCTCGATCTCTCTCACTTACTCGCAACAGACAGAGACAGATATACAGCCAACCTCTTTGTGCTGCGCAATTGTGGCCTCCAGCCCCGCGACCCTGGCCTTCAAGTCTGCTATCTCCGTCTCCTGGTACCGCACGTTGGACTGGCTCTTTTCTATAAATTGAGACATGTGTGCGTTGCGGAGTATCGCTCGATCTTTCTCACTTACTCGCAACAGACAGAGACAGACATACAGCCTACCTCTTTGTGCTGCGCGATGGTGGCCTCCAGCTCCGCGATCCTGGCCTTCAAGTCTGCTATCTCCGTCTCCTGGTACCGCACGTTGGACTGGCTCATCTCGATCGACTGAGACATGTGTGCGTTGCGGAGTATCGCTTCGTCTTTTTCTCGCCGTTCTCTGAAAAAAGAGACAAGAAAAAAATTCAGAAAAGAGATGAAAGATTTATCAATTAAGAATCACAGAATAGGAATAACAAAAGACAGCTTTGTATTAAACTGCAATCTCTATCAAGCAACCAGGCAAGTAAGGTTGGCTGGACAGATACTCGTAACAGTTCAGTCAAATATATAGATGTGCAACTCTAACATTTCTTTGTGTCGCTATTTTCCAACTACTCAGATACTTTTTAGGGTTCCGTAGCCAAATGGCAAAAACGGAACCCTTATAGATTCGTCATGTCTGTCTGTCTGTCCGTCCGTATGTCACAGCCACTTTTTTCCGAAACTATAAGACCTACACCGTTGAAACTTGGTAAGTAGATGTATTGTGTGAACCGCATTAAGGTTTTGACACAAAAATAGAAAAAAAACAGTAAATTTTGGGGGTTCCCCATACTTAGAACTAAAACTCAAAAAAATATTTTTCATCAAACCCATACGTGTGGGGTATCTATGGATAGGTCTTCAAAAATGATATTGAGGTTTCTAATAGCATTTTTTTCTAAACCGAATACTCTGCGCGAGAGACACTTCCAAAGTGGAAAAAAGTGTGTGTCCCCCCCCCCCCCCGTAACTTCTAAAATAAGAGAATGATAAAACTAAAAAAAATATATGATGTTCATTACCATGAAAACTACCAGCGAAAATTGGTTTGAACGAGATCTAGTAAGTAGTTTTTTTTAAAAACGTCGTCATCATAAACGGCAATTTACCTTTCATTCAATCAACTCAAATATAAAAATTAAAAAAAACATACTACAAGACTTTTATATATTATGTTTTTTGCTACTACGGAACCCTTCATGGGCGAGTCCGACTCGCACTTGGCCGCTTTTTTTCTAAATATCTAAACAAACATATCCTATGGGATTTGTATAAAATACAGGCTAATGACGTCACATGAGTATTTAGGCACGGTCTTTGAAGGCAAAAATTATCGCATCAAATTATAAATAATAAATACTTAATTTACAACCTCATTACCACGTAATAAACCAGCAAAGCTAAAAAGACTCGAATAAAGGCTTATCACGTGCTAGCGTGATCAAATAAACAGAATGATAACGCGAGTGTATTAGTCCGATGTAGATTTGGCGATGATTGCTTTAGTATATTTTTATAACATGCACTGATGTGTTGGATACCTATTAAAATTTTTACTATACTTATAAATATTACTAGCTGTGCCCGCGGGCTTTGCTCCCCGTGGGAATTTCGGGATAAATAGTACCCTATGTCCTTCCCCAAGTCTCAAACGATATCCATGCCAAGTTCAACAAACAAATATACAAACTCACTTTCGCATTTATAATATTAGTAGGATAGTAGGATTTAAAGCCCGCTAGATCTCATTGTTGAGCAAAGGCCTTCCTTTCGGCCAAAAATCCATATGGAAAATAAGGATGCATCACACAGACACTGTTTAATCTTGACAAGTTCTTGTCAAAACGTTGAAAAATAAATGCTATCCTCATGACGTAAATATGTTAAGAGTTGTTCCTTGATAAAATAATCATACAGAAGCAGAATAGTCGTTTATTTTCATGATATTAAAAACAGATTTGTAACTTTAAAAGTGAATGTATATTATGTTTTTATGCGTGTTACCCGAGTACTAGAAGATTGGAACGAATTGGAAAATTCTCTATTTTTATTTGAAAGGACATACTTGTTAAGTTTATATGGGACCACATATAAATTTTATCGAAATCGGTCGAGTAGTTGGGTGTTGATGTCAGTTGTTTTATAAGCTTTGAAAAAATTATACTGTAATTTAAATAACATCAAAACAGTAAAAATCGTTTTTAAATGTAATGCAAGCAAATGACTCTATTACTAAGTAAAGAACCAAAAGAATGCAACTCCGAGTTAATAAAGTTACAAAAATATTCTCAAAAAATTTGCATTTGTACACTTACTTGTCATGTCGTTTCTTAATGTCCACGCACTCGCTGCGCACTTTCGTCATCAGGATATCTAATCTGGTCACCTCCGCTTTCTGCTCGTCGTACAGTCTATTCGCTTTCTCCAACTTCTCCTTGAGAATCTTCACCAAAGTCCGCTCGTTCTCCAAGGCAACGTTTAGTTCCGTGTTTTCTTCCATTAACTCTTGAATCCGACTTTCTAGTTCCATCGTTTTATCCTGAAAGCGAAATTTTAGTTCACTAAGCTCGAGGCCTAGGAATAAAAATGTTTGTTAACATTTTTTTTTTTAATTTTTGAGGCACATAAAAGTAAATAATCTGAGGTCCTATGTCACTTTTTAAAATTAGCTATTGTTTGAAATTGGAATGTAACTTTAAGGTTAAATTTTATTTTATTTTAATAAACGAACCTAGCACAAGGCGACAAAGTATTACTTTGAAGACGTATAATAATGACCGGTTAGAGCAATCAAACCTAGAAACGGTTTTCATGCGTCGATTTCTAAACACTATTGTTGCCGATAACATCGTGGTTAACATTCGCACTTGTTTTACTTCTACTCAACTACGACAAGGTCACTTTTTGCTTTAGATCTATATAAAAATATTTAATGTTTCAATACACACATAAATCAAGTCTTTATACTTCATAGGATATACAAAGTGGTGAAGTATTAATAAATCAAAGTTTCAAGACATTTCCTAATTATTAAATCCTGGCGATTTAGCCTCAGTTATTTACAGCATGCACTTATCTTTTTATTAAAAAAAACTATTGTTTACAATTTAATGTTAGAGTTAATGGCTAAAAATTAACAACGAACAACAAGGCTACAGTTGATTATCAAAAATCTTCACATTGCATGTGCCAGGCATCGCAATATTCGCAATATTTCTACGAATTTTATTCGCAAACCAATTTCAAAGTGATTCCCTGCTCATGACATACCTGGTAAGCAAACAAAATTACTACGAACACCTGATCTACTTCACACCAATATCACCAACCAACTAAACAAGCATGCGTCAACTCGACTGCAACCAGTTTCGTAAGCCAAATTACTATTATTGCGTCACGTCTCGAAGTGTTTTGATCGACATTAAAAACAAATTTACATCTCATTTAATTTTAATCAAACTAGCTCGTAAGATAAATAGTTTTCTTAAACTAGCTTTTTAATTATTTTTAATTATTTACTTTGATTTGCAGAATATGGCATTTAAATGCAATAGTGAATATTCCATACATACCTCAAACACTATTAGATGCAACACACATGCAAATTAATGTAGCTTTGTTAGTTAATTTAGTATTTACAGCGCATGCACAACTTTAGGAGTAACACAAATTATTAAGAAAAAATAAAAAAGTAATTGTCTTAAACAATTTATTTCATAAATGCAATATTCAATACACGAGACGGCAAAATAATTTAGTAAAATATTTTCTACGTATACTAAAACGTCCGAAAAGTACAAAAAATATTGGGCAAACGTAAAAATACAACTTACTTGGAATGTAAATGTTGAAATTAAAAATATCACAAAGCAAGCAAGCCTCTAAAGGCACCTGTGTCACCAAAACACCGGGCGTCACTGACGTCACGCACCTTCATTATATATTATCGTCACGTGCTGTGGATATAGCCACCTTATCGAAAATTATACAGATACGAGACAATATTGAGAGATATACAAATATATAAGCATCTACGCTTCTATATAATCCAAAAATACTCTAGGGCGATGTCTCGTTCGTTAATCATGTCAATATTAGTCCACTACCCAGAGGCAGATAGATTCATGAGGTTATTTATGTTTTTGGTCGCTTGATTGCACTCTGGTATAAATTAGCCAATACGATATTTAAGAACCTTCTTGCAAATAAGAAACAATAGTGCAACACACAAAATCGTGTAAAAACCCACACCTCCAAAATATTGTTAATCAGATTGTTTGCATGTGGTTCGATAAGTAGTAGTGCAAATATTTTCAAACGTTCAAGAATGACCTTAAATACAAGATAGTAAAGTTTATTTTTATGACAGCTAGGGACGATTGTACAGATAAATTAACCTAGTAAAGTTTATTTTTATGACAGCTAGGGACGATTGTACAGATAAATTAACCTATTAGTCAATAGACCATTGCTGTTAACAACAACTATATGTATTAAAAATACAATTGTAAAAATATATAGGTACCTTTATAAGTACATTACTTTTATATTACATCTAAAATTTATATAAAAAATAAAATTAATTGCACTGCGTTCCTTTATAAGTCCTAGACAAAATAAAATAATAAATCAATAAACAATATTGCGTAAACTAATCTAATACGTTGACCCTTGTTTATAAGCGTGGTCAATATTTTTTTCCTGGAGTATTGGTAGACAACAAGCGCATTTCATGAAATGTTTATGTATGTGTATTTAATTTCTCAAGTCAAATTTGGTAGACAAAAAGTGCATTTCATGAAACGTTTATAAATGTGTATTTAATTTCTCAAGTCAAATGCTTACGTATTGGTCTCTATTTAATTTGGATCGAGACAAAAGCATTACTAGATTGTATCAAACTGTGTAATTTGCCTTTATCCATTATTATTATCAATTAAATCATATAAAACATGTAATAAATATATTGTTAAAAATCCTAGACGGTAGGGATGTATTTTTCAACCTGAAAGCGAAACAGATTATACTGGAATTATTATATCTGGATTGACACGTAGAATACTTTGTATTCCGAAAAAAGAGATTTTGGCGGGAAGTCGAGGGGTTCAGGTGGGGAATTCCTTAACTTGTTTTACAAATTAATTCTAGAGGACTTTATAAATTGGTGTAATTTGGTATTATAAATGCTCGTGCTCATGAACAATATGAGAAATGTTTAAAGAAGACAGTCATAGTGCGGCTTAAGTGCTATTTATTTGCGTACTATGGTGACGTTTTAATTACTCATAAGAGACTCATCAAATACCAACGGACTTGCTGGAAGCTGCCTGGAAGCAATCAAAGGATCTACACCAAACTTGGGTTACAGGTGACAGGATTAGGTAGGAATGGTAGGATAAAGCGGATAGGAATAAAGAAACTAAGAAATAAGTATAGGCTCTAAAGGACTCTTATTTAGAGCCGTAAAATAATTTAAAAAAATCTCAAGTTCCCATGACATACTAAAAAAAGCGGGCTGAGCCAGGGGCTACGAATAGGAGTATGGCTAGTATTATATTTCCCGTCAAAAAATTCTACAAACATGTGAATATTCGATCGAAAATAAGTGCGTTCACTCGTGCGATATAAATTGTACACAACATTAATCGGAAACTGTATCTATATTAAGTCGAACAAACAGTTTTATTACGAAAAGATTACCATTTCCCGAAAAAAGATACCAAATGTCAACCACATATAAATGCAACAATTTTTTGCACAATTACAAGTAATTTTTAGTAAAGAACTTTCTTTTTATACCCTTCCAAGTAATGTTGTATAGTACAAGGAAGCGTTCCGTATGTTGTTGCCTATAGATTGATAACTTGAAGTCAATACAGAATCTGAATTATTAACTTTTTTGCGCAAACACTGCTATATGTGCAGACAAACAATAAAGTCAAACAATTCAAAAAAGGTTTCATCTTCAGCTATTGTGAATATTAATAAAATACACATAAAAATTGTCATTTAAGTTTCCATGCCGACATATACCGAATCTAATAGTCTTTCAAGTAAATAAAAAAAAAACTTCAGCGGTAAATTCTAAGTTACCAAAATACATGCAAAAGAAACTTTGAGGTAATTATAACCACTTTTACTATTCCCAATCCGCAAATAAAGAACAATAGTAAAACAATTGTTTTGTTCATATATGATCCATGGAACTGGTTAAATCTACAGATCTATTTATGATTTCAAAATAATACAACAACATCAACATGCAAAAACTAATATTAAGAATTTATAGGTACTTTTAAATCTACCGCTAGGATACACTAAAATATTGATTACATTTCTTTTGGTCTCGAAGTAAGTTTTTCAATTCACACAAATAATAAAAACGGACGGAATATTCTGCAATTACATTGTTTCGATTCATAGTAGTGCAGAGTCGAAGCGCATCGAAGCGTCAATTTTAAACTTAACATACCAAATTCACCCTTATCGTCACGACATAATGCACATATTTCTTCTCAGATAAAAAAAGATTAGAAGGAAGTCGCGCGTCCAAGCGTGAGAAGCCAGTTGACTCTGCGCTAGTATGAATTCCAACCTACAAATCATCAAGAGAAGGTAGAAAATATGTAAATTATTACAGCTGCACAAAAATTTGTACACAATAAACAACAATTAATTTTATAAGCAGGAATCATAAAATCTACCAAATTATTTGCTTGAATTCGAAGAAAACCTATTTTATTGACTAGCTGTCGTTATCATGTATGCACTACATTTTTACATGACTTCTAACTTCTCATAAAGCCGAAACAGACTTTACAACACAATCTATACTGTACGTGATGAGCAAACGCATACAAAATATGGTAATATGGAATCGTTTTGCATTTTGATTGCAACCGTGTTCAAAATTACAGCAAGTACTTATGTTACAAATAGTCTAATGCTTGGCTCAACGGCTTGCCCATATCGAAAGCGCGTCGAATGAATGAGGCCCAACGTAGTTAAATGTTTATCGCATACACATTCCATCACAAAAAAATATTACATATTTATATTTTTTAAATAGGGAGTCATGGAAAATACTCCACCGACAACAACCTAGTTCTTCAATTTATTGATGATGATGATACTTTTTGTCAAAAGGTTACGCGTGGTGTTTTTTTTTTTTTTCAAAATTATACCTGAGGTTTTCTTTGTACAATGGTTTCGCTATATCACGGAAGATTAACCAGCGCTTTCGATGTGGATGTTCTAACGGCTCTAACAGACGAGCGGCAGTCGGCGGCAGAAGGCGGCCAGTAGTGTCGCTCGTTTGTAAGCACTAAGGTGTTCTTACAGTACTTTACCTATACACCCAAGGCGATGATAATAAGAATATCTCACAAGTCGAAAGCGATAAGTACAATACGCTCGTGAGGCTTTCTCTAACACCGCCTGTGATGTATACACAATTTTACGTCTTCCCAAGGCCTGGACCTTGCGAACGGGTAGAAAATCGCTACTTTTTGGCCCTGGAGGACGTAAAAGAGAAATTAAATGCTGTAGAGACTGGAACTCACGGTGGCGTGGTTCTGCGTGTTGCGTAGCGCCTTCACCTCCATCGCGAGCGAGTGCGCCTCGCCATTCAGCCGCACCACCTGGCGTCCACCGACATGTCCACCGTATTATCAATGCGAACATTTATTTTACGTTCCTGCGGGCCAGACTATGGCATTTTGCGCCCACTACGGAAGCGGGAAAAAACCATTTTCTGGCCAGAGGAAGATATACAATTATACACACCTCGAGCAGTGATAAGAAAGCTCAGATTACATATTTATCTAATTAAGGCAAATGTTGTGATCTGAGCTGTGACTTTTTGGTGTATAGCTGCTCATTCTATTGGTTACAAAAAATATATCTCCTGTCTACTTCAGAGGAAATTGTCAATTAGATGTGGAATGGAAAATGATCACTAGATTTTTTTTTATGTTATGTAGGTAGGTAAGATCATTTAATTGACACTTTTTCTCTACAGATTTTTTTTATCAAACATTTTTAAATAATTTATAAATATAGCAATGTGTGTCATACTTGAAAACGCTCTTAAATACTCAAAATATATGTCTAAATATGTGTTTATTTGTTGTGGTATAAATAGTGTAATGAATTTCACCAGATATGTATCGTATATAACTATAATGGCAAATAACGACTTTGACTTAACGTTTTTAACACGAAGGAATACCATATTCGAAAACTCATAAATTTATTTTACTAAAAAAACTGTTAATGTTAAGTTAGTGGTCAGTGTCATGCATGTTTAGTAAAAGAAAGGCAATAAAGCAACATATTATGCAGTGTTGAGAACTGACAGAGGGACAAAAAATCTTCAACAAATGATGTAGGTATGCTACAATGGCTGTTCGCCATTTTGATGTAACTTGCACTTGAACAGAATGAATGTAGTAATCGACCATCAGAAGAGTACACATTTTTAAACGTCATACGGCCATTTTCTATAGTGTTTGTCATACATATACTATACAATATGACATAGACCATACACTGTATTGTTCTAAATACGTACTATATCATATTAAATTCGTCGAATACGCAGCTGAATTAAGAAGAGACGAATGACACTAAAGACATACATAGCGAAACATGGCAAATAAATATCAGCGCAGTGTACATAAACATAAGATATAATTTACCTTAGCTTCACTATTGGCCAAGTTCTGCCGAGTCTTTTCCAGTTCGGCGGCCATGTTGACTAGTTTTTCTTGCATCTCTTTCTTTTCCGTCTCCACTCTTCTCCGCTCCGCCCCCTCTTCCCCCGCCTGTCGCGACAACCGCGCCACCTATGACAACGCGTGTTGACGATTTCGGTGCAAAACAATTTACATACAATGTACATATGTTCAACACAATGTAACGTTCGATTGGAAATCTTGAACAACGCGTCAGATCACTTTTCTTTGTCAAATAGATTTGTCAACCCTTGATACAAGAGAGATACAAGAGAGAGAGAGAGAGAGTTATTTTGACGTGTGTATCTGGCATCGTAGCTCCCAATCAACACAGGTGAACCGATTTTGATTCAGTTTTGTTCACAGATATAGGAAGTAATTTTTTTTTGCTCTTTGGTTTTGTTAATGTTTGAAAGTTAATTGAAGAAATTAATAGAGTCGAGATATTTTTGATTCTTTATTTGAATATTAATAGAATTACTGTGTCATTATTGTGTGTAAAAATAATTTTGTAACCCTTGCTACTTTTTCTTCTTTTCGAATGTTTTAAGAGACAAATTGTAAAGTATCATCAAGTGTAATAAAATGTTTTTCCATAGCTAAGACTAGAACGATCAGGAGTGAACTTTTATGAGATTTATATATGAATAAACATATCTAGCGTGCGCGATTATCACTAAAGCTGTCTTGTTGAATCCTTGCGAGTTAGAGCAGTACAAGTGTACGGTTAAGATTATAATTATTTGTATTTGTTTATTCACTTTATTTTAAGATAAATGGTCAACAAAATTCTACATCAAATGATACAGGAATTAAATTAAGAAAAAAAAAACCGGATATTTACAGCTTAACTAGGCATATTTACAAGATTTAATAGTTAGCTTTGAGAATAGTATAGTTTGATTAAGTAGTGTTGTGTAGGTAGGTACATAGTTGTTTGCAATTAGTGATTTAAGTGGTACCCATGCCAGGACATGCACTTCACCATACTTACAAGGTCAAACTGCCAAATTCCACATAATTATCATATCACATCAAATTTAAATATTAATAAGCGGCCAAGTGCGAGTCGGACTCGCCCATGAAGGGTTCCGTAGTAGCAAATAACATAATATAAAAGTCTTGTAGTATGTTTTTTTAATTTTTATATTTGAGTTGATTGAATGAAAGGTAAATTGCCGTTTATGATGATGACGTATTAAAAAAAAACGACTTACTAGATCTCGTTCAAACCAATTTTCGCTGGTAGTTTTCATGGTAATGAACATCATATATTTTTTTTTAGTTTTATCATTCTCTTATTTTAGAAGTTACGGGGGGGGGGGGGGGGAAGACTTTGGAAGTCTCTCGCGCAAAGTATTCGGTTTAGAAAAAAATGCTATTAGAAACCTCAATATCATTTTAAGACCTATCCATAGATACCCCACACGTATGGGTTTAATGAAAAATATTTTTTTGAATTTTAGTTCTAAGTATGGGGAACCCCCAACATTTACTGTTTTTTTTTTCTATTTTTGTGTCAAAACCTTAATGCGGTTCACACAATACATCTACTTACCAAGTTTCAACAGTATAGGTCTTATAGTTTCGGAAAAACGTGGCTGTGACATACGGACAGACAGACAGACATGACGAATCTATAAGGGTTCCGTTTTTGCCATTTGGCTACGGAACCCTAAAAACTAAAGTAATCGGATACTAACCGTTTTATTATAAAACGCAGGCTAACTTTGCTGAATGCTGTATATTAATAAAAAATATTTGATGACGAGGTCTAATATTAATTGAAGCACTCCAATAACCGTCTTAATATTATAAACCACAGACTAATTTCACTACTAGGTTTAAACCATTATCCGACCCAATCAAGTTGACATCTAGAAATATGCCAGTGTCTTATCTGAAAATGTCAACTTGATTTGATCGGACCATGTCTTAAACCTAGTAACAAAGTTAGTCTGCGTTTTATAACAGGTCGGTTAGTGAAGTGGTTAAATTCATATAAGACCTTATAATAAAATATTTTTTATAAACATAAAGCGACTGGCCTTTATCAAAACTAAGACCATCAGGCGACTGTGCTGTACGCATATTGACTACCTCACTATTTTTAAGTAATATTTAGGTTCGATTGTTAGGCAAAAGTCTTCCCTCTTTGTTTATATCATCTTCGTCTTAAGGTCTTTACAGTCTCCACTATAGGAGCATGACCCTCTCTGTACTACAAGAGCCATACTTGGTCAGAGCAGCCAGATGACTGAGCCTACACTCTCCACGATGGCCAGACGGGTTGGAAAGGTCTCATTGATATTTATAAGCGTTGTTTAGCTTGATTTCCTGAGTAGACTTATAAGACATCCACGGAAAGACTTGGAGTGGTCCTATTCTACTCTGCCGGAAACCACACGGCTAGTTTCTCTATATGTATTGAATTTATTTAAAAAAATAGCACCTTCGAATTAGTATTCCATAACACAAGATAAAACCTTATGTGATTATTGTGTTTTTTGTCTTTAAAATAAATGTTTTATCTATAGACGACGAATTGATAACCTCCTCCTTTTTGGAAATCAGTTTAAAACGTATCCAAATGTTTGCCCTATGACAGTGAAGTGTGCCTTCATCTACCTATCTAAAAAAAAAGATCGCGACGAATTGATAACCTCCTTTTTAGCGGTCGGTGGATCCAAATGTTTGCCCTATGACAGACAAGTGTGCCTTACCTGAGTCTCCAGCGAAGCGATTTGCCCGCTCCACGACGTCTTGACGTCCGCGAGGGCCACCTTGGCCTCCTGCAACTGCCGCGTCAGCACGGCGCGCTCGCGGCACACGCGGTCGTAGTCCGCGCACCCCGACGCAGCGAGCGAGCGTTTGTCTGTTGGTCATTACAATCACACTAATATCATCATCATATCACCAAAAGAACTGATGATGATGACGTAATAACTGATGATAACAAAACATACTTAGACCATCAGGCGACTGTTCTGTACGAATATTGACTGACCTTACTATTTTTCACTAATATTCAGGTTCGATTGTCAGGCAAAAGTCTCCCCTCTTTGTTTCTATCATCTTCATCTTTAGGTCTTTATGGTCTCCACTGCAGGAGCACGACCCTCTTTGTACTACCAGAGCCATACTTGGCCAGAGCAGCCAGAGGACTCGAACAAATTCAAAAACAATTCGCCAGTGGTGACGAATGGGAATCGAAACCAGAGTTTGTTCTATTAGCAACCACTGGGGCAAATGAGACTGTGAATGATTGGCGATTGCCGTTCGCCACCAGTGGGGGCGTCGCAAGTGGTAGCATCTGGCACACGTGTACATAAAAATTGTCCCGTCTGCCACCAGTGGTGGCAAATGGGATATACCCGAATATACTTTAAAAATATTTATTGCATTTCATATAAGTAAGTCATATTAAATTAATTAGAGAACTACTTTATTTAAATAATAATAAAAAAAAGATTTTATTGTTTTAATTATTATCTTAAAGCGCCATCTAGTGACAAGAAAGATAAATAATTATGTTTGTACGGCGATGGGTAAGCATGGTCAATTGGCCATACCCGCTAATAATACCCGTAAATAGGTGCTTATAGGCTATGAATGCTTCTAATGTTTTATTTTTTAAAGCTATGTTCCTATAAACAGGGTTACTTTTAACCCTTAATTGGTCGCGTGGGGTGTCATACACCCCAAAGCAGATTTCCAGGCTCATATCATTTTAAAATTTGAATTTAGGGCGCTAGTTTTTTTTGTAGCTTCGTAAATAAGTGTAACGCACATGATTCAGTTGCGAACGGCGCTCAGTTGTGGTTGTTTGGGCTCAGAGAGCGCGTTTGGGGTGCTCGACACCCCAGGTGACTGTTTGCGTAGTTCAAATTGCTTGTTCTTTTTTTTTTACAAAACTTTATTTTGACAAAAAGAGGTTTAACCCTTCAAATGTCGATATAGCAGACACAATAGAATAACAATACATCAGACGCCCGCTCCGGGCGTCCGACAGTTAAAGGGTTATTGTTATTACACCACTGCCAAAAACAGGTGTTTTATGTTAAGAGTGCATGTGTGCATGTATTAATAATAAGTTTTTATGTATGTGAGTTATTACGTATGTGTGAGGACAACTGGTTTACTTTGTTCCATTTGCAAAATCGCCTTTGGATAAACATAAGCTTCCTATGGTGGGCACACTGCTGAAATACAAAAGTGTTTACTCCCGGAAAAAACACGGAAAGTTACTTTTATTTATTTATAAAAAAGATACGACTTTGTGCTTATATGTATCGAAGCCAAGAAAAGCAGTTCTGCTTTTATCGACAACAATGACAATGCATCATGATGATGATCATTAGGGTAATAAAAAGAAACCTGAAATTATTCATTATTATAATAAAACTAAAGGAGTCGATACAAATGACAAAATGTGCGCCAATTCTAATGTAGGAAGATGTACCAAAGGATGGCCAATGGTGTTATATTTTCATCTTTTCAATATCACAGGTGTCAATTCGTGTGTCATTAATAAGTCTAAAATTGACTCTAATTGACCCCAAAGAGTATGTTTGAAGCGACTGGCAGTCGATTTAGTGAAACCTTACCAAATATCAAGAGCAGGTATACCCAAATTACCACGACCGCTGCAAAAACTACTAAAAAGGCGTCATGATATTGAGGTCCAAAAATCTGTTTCTGAATCAGGAAAATCGCAGTCATACAAAAGGTGTCATATTTGTTCAAGAACGAAGGATAGAAATACAAAGACGGGATGCTCTAAATGCCATAAAAATGTGAGCAATGACCATATGATTTTAGACTGCCAAAAATGTTATGAAGAAAACTAGTACCCATAGAAAGTTAATTTTCACTGTGAAAAAAATTGTTGATTATATTAAAAAGAAGTTTAAAAGTTGATTTATATGTAAGTTCAAATGTTCCTATTGATAAAAGTCAGATATGGCAAGTTTTTCGAATTTTATTTAATTTTTTTGAATTGGGGTGTTACACACCCCACGCGACCTCTTATGCAACTTTTAAGGCGCGCCTAATTAAGGGTTAAACTACCAGCCAAATTTTTGGAGTAAGACACCGTGATTAGTATGTTTATGTTCTTACCGTCGGCGTGCATATGATGGTGCTCGTTCTCCGGGGACAGCGCTGCCCGCACGAGCATCAGCTGGTCGTGCAGGTCGCGAGCGCGAGCGTCCGCCTCGCTCAGCGCCGCGGTCAGCTCCGCTCGCTCGCGCGCCCATTCTCGTCGAGATTGCTCTAGTTCTTCCTGTACACGAAAAGATTGATAGGTATATATTAGTTTGAGGCATGGAGCCTACGTTCAGCTGTAAACGTTTTGGGCTGAAATGATGATATATTAGTTTAAAATATCGCTTCAAAAAAACCCAGAATGTTCCGGTTGCTTCTTTTGACATGCATAATGTGAAAGCCAATTTAAAGGAATAATTCAAAAGGCAGTGAAGCCACTTCAGACAGAAAGGGTATCAAAAGAAAATTAAAAATAAACCTATAGGGTCAAATCACATAGATTGAGCTAGCCTCAAAGTAAGTTCAAGACTTGTGTTATAGGATATTAACTCAACATTACTGTTTTATAACAAATACAAATAATATATAAACATACAAGACCCAGGTCATTCTGAAAAAGATCATTTCCCATCTTGAACTGACTGGGGTTCGAACCTGGGACCTCTGGAGTGGCAGCCTAGCATGGTGACCACTAGGCCACACATAGAATAATATAATAAAAACCCATTTTCTATCTACTTCTACGTTTATCTATACCTATACCTATATGTATTTGTAAAAAAAATATAGTATTGTTGAGTAAGTATCCTATAACACGAGTCTCGAACTTACTGCGGGGCTAGCGCAATGTGTGATTTTTTTTATAATATATATTTATATTTATTTATTTATTTTATTTATTTACAAAATTCATGTACACAAAATACAAACACAGAAACAAACAAAGTAAGAAAATTGAGTACATAGGTACTGCTTATTTCATAAGAAATCTCTTCCAGCAGACCCAGGAGAGGAAAAGTGAAGAAAACAGGTAGTAGTAGGCGTGTACATAATAAACTAAATTTAAATACAAATACATGTAGCTACTTATCTAAAAATTTAAACATATACACACATACATTATTATACAATACATAATGTATATACATAGACTAATATATACGCAACTAAAAATATATATTATAAATATATAATATAAAAATATGTATACATATAGATACTATTCATTATGTTAAGGAAAGATAATACTCTTTTACTCGCTTCCTAAAAACAGTAAATGATTTGGAGTCTCGTATAGTGTGTGGTAGTGAATTCCATAATTTCACCGCTTGAACAGAGAAGGAGAGGGAATAGCACGCAGAAGTATAGTCAGGGATTCTGAGTAAGGTTCTAAGGTGGGATCTACAGAGTACATTAGACGGACGGGCAAAGGAAAACCGATCACGTAGATAAGTAGGATAGGAAGGGTTGTACAAAATTTTGAAAAGAAGACATAGGATTCTATGGTTTCTACGCAAACGAATAGGGAGCCACTGAAGTTGTTTGCGGTATTCTGACACATGGTCATACTTTTTTAACCCAAATATAAACCTCAAGCATAAATTTTGCAATCGCTCCAGCTTATTCAGTAACTCCTCTGTAGCATCTAAATAGCAGGAGTCTGCATAATCAAGAAGTGGGAGTATAAGGGACTGGCATAAAGAGACTTTAGTTTTAAAAGGTAAGAAATATTGGAGTATTTTGAGACTATGAAAGGAAAAATATACTTTGCGACTAACTTCAGTTATATGCGCAGTCCAACCCAACGTCGATTCGATTAGCACACCCAAATTTTTGGCAGTCTCAGAGAATGCAATGATGGAACCATCTAGCATTAGAGGAGGAACAGTACCATGATCAATGGAATTTCGTGCATACCGACTTCCAAGAAGCATGGCTTGCGATTTTTTTGGGTTTACTAATAAACCAAACGATTTAGCCCACACAGTTAACTTATGCAGATCACAATTCATAGCATCAATGGCTGTATCGATGTCAACAGGTAGACAATGTCTGTAAAGCTGCAAATCGTCTGCGTAGAGATGGAAGCTAGAAGAGATAATTTGGGTAACAGTATTAATAAATACAGAAAATAAAAGAGGAGACAGAACACCGCCTTGTGGTACACCCGCACTGAGCTCTCGCCAATCGGAGTAAGACTCTTCGACGCGAACACACTGCGAGCGACCGTGAAGATAGGAATCAAACCAGGATAAGCTAGAAGGAGAAACATTTATAGAACGAAGAATGCCGAGAAGAATATCAAAATCTACAGAGTTGAAAGCGCAACTGAAATCAAGGAGAACCAATAAGGTAAGACATTTGTTATCAATCGCCCAGCGAATGTCATCCGTAACCTTGAGTAAGGCAGACATTGTACTGTGACCCTCTCGAAAGCCCGATTGAAATTGAGTGATGATGTTATTTTCATAAAGAAAGGTAGAAAATTGATTATGGACTATTAGCTCAAGAACTTTTGATAAGAAGGGTAAAATAGAGATGGGTCTAAGTTCTGAAACGACGGAGGGAGAAGAGACTTTAGGTAGCGGAATAACTTGGGCTAGTTTCCAAGCCGAAGGAAAAGTGCCTGAAGTTAGAGAAAAGTTGAAAATGTGAGTAAGTACAGGGAGAATAACCGGAAGAAGAAGAGTAATCATTATAGAGGAGATTAAATCGTTACCAGCAGCATTGGACGAAATGTGTAAAATCCATTTCTTCACGTCATCCTCGGAAACAGTCTTTAGTTCAAATGGAGTATAAGAAGGGATAGGTAAATTTAAAAGTTTAGTTAAAGTGTCGGCTTTAATATCTGGTGGAATAGTGACCGGAGGAGTAGAAAAGTGACGGTTGATTTCGGATGGGTCTATATTGGTATGATTTAAAGTAGGAGATTTACCGATACCGACAGACTTCAGAAATCTCCAGACCTCCGCAGGACTACGACAGGTGAGAGAATCGTGGAAATAGCGTCTCTTAGCATCTCTACACATACGACTGCAGCGATTACGTAGGACTTTGAAAAGAGTTAGGTTACGTTCGGTAGGACTACGCTTATATCTACGCTTAGCCCTATCCCTTCGTGCCATAGCTTCCTTAATATCTGATGATAACCACGGTGCGGGATTGCGTTTTGTTTTAATACGTTTTAGAGGGGCATGTTTATTAAAAATGTTCAGAACGCTACTGTTAAAATGCTCAACTTTGACATCAATATTATTAGCATTGTATACGGTTGACCAGTCAATTTCGTTAGCATCAGAAAAGAACGCCTCCATGTCTATATTTTTAAAATTACGACGAAAAATAAATTGAGGTTCTCGCTTCGGAGGTCGAATAGAATATGAGAGATAAATTAGATCATGGTGAGAAAAAGGAGCGGCAAGTTGACCATGGGTGGCAACATGATTACAGGAAGAGACTATCATTAAATCAAGAAGAGATGGAGTGCAATCAGGTACATGATGCGTTGCAGAGAGAGGTAAGATATGAAGATTAAAAGAAGAAAAGAGATTTTGAATCTTATGAGTGCGTTCATCATTTTTAATTAGGCATGTATTAAAATCGCCCATCAGAATAACATGCTCGTACATGGGACAGTAGTCGCTAAGAAGCAAGTCTAAGGAATTAAAGTAATCCACGCGGAGATCAGGACTATAGTAGACAGCTAGTAGTAATTTGGTGTGGTGAACTACAACTTCAACAAAAAGATGTTCAGCAAACGCTGAGTATTTAGCAGGAGAGGCATTAACTACGGTATATGGAATTGTATCACGAATATACATAGCAACACCGCCACATTGTGCTCCAACCCTATCGTTGCGTACTAGAATAAAGCCTGGTATTACGAAATGGGAGGATGGAAGGGAAGGTTTTAGAAAGGACTCGGAAATCAGTAAAGCATCGAGATGAGCACAGTCTATAGATGCTAATAAGTCAGAGTAGTGGGAAGGGACACTTTGCGCATTAATATGAGCAATGTTGAAATTTTGCGGAAACTTAGAATATATAGAGGAAAGTTGGTCATGGAGATTTAAATCGCGAAAAGAAGAGGAGTCACTATCAGCACTACCAAAACTGCAAGAAGACGAGCAAGAGTAGAAACTATCGTCTAGTTCAAAAAAGACATCATCATTCATATTGAATAGTAATATAATATGATATAAGTAATATAATTAAGTATAAATACAAATACAATTATATAAGTATATATAAAATATGGTAAATATCCAATAATTAAACCTTTTGATTTACAGTTAGCTTGCCAAACTCACTGAAAACTCACTCACTGGTATGAATAATTGATAGAAGAGATTTCTTTAACACCATACACAAGAGCCTATGAAAAGAAAAGAATACTTATCAAAAGTTGAAAATAAATAGATATTTATAGCAAACACCATGTGCATTACTGTTATTAGTATTACGGGACTTACCGTAATACTAATAACAGTAATTGTGACCGTGAAACTCTAAAATCATATACCATGTGCATTTAAATACAGCACTTAATCTATTTTAATTATTGTTATACAAAAAAGAAATAAGTACAAAATAATGGATCGCAATCAAACTACGCTTTGGCTGCATGAACTTAATTACTTGAACAGAGGGGAAAAAAAAAAAAGAGAGTGACAGCTGACGTATAAATGACATTTGTATGTTGCATTGTCTTTGACATTTGACAGACACAAGTGACACAACAGAAAAACATTATGTCTGTACCTGTGATTATATGGACAAAAAGAAGCGTACTATTTGTTTTACCTACCTGCCGCTTAGAATGTGTCACAGTGTGCTTATACCGCCAACAAAAATAAGATATAACCCGGTAAAGTCGAGTGGTAGCTCACGCTCGGCGGTTGGATTTGCCCGAGGCCGTAAGACCAGAGGCTTTGCTCGCTGTCATTCCTGCGGGCCCTGGGGCTTTGCCGGAGGCCTTAGACGTAGTTGAAGCAGCAACATTGCTGCTTGCAGCAGTAGAACCTTTTCCTTCTTCGGGCAAAGGGTGTGCCACAATGAGCGCCTGCACCTCGGATAATGATTCCATCTTGCGCCGGGTCTTATCGGGGAGCATCACAACAATCTTGCCTTCCACAGACCAGCAGTTCTTCACGCCAAAATGAAGACGTGCAGCCATAAAAGCGCGATGTCGAGTCTTAGTGAGGAACTCTGAGACAGTAATACCGCTACCCTTTAAGGAAGTTTTGTTATCCCATACTAAGTTTCGGTGGTCCATATCAGTGAACCGTACGAGAATAGGGCGGGTCTTAGTACCCTGAGAGAAGCCCAATCTGTGGCAAACAGCAATGTGTTCTTGGGAGATATCAGTCAACTTCAATCGGTTGGTTAACACTTCGAGGACAGTATCTTGCACCTTTTCATTAGACTTCTCAGGGACTCCATGCAGCAAAAGAACCTTTCTCCTCATTGCAGTCTCATGTCGATCTTGTCCAAGCGATAATAAATTTATTTGGGATTTCATTAAGGACATAGCTTGCCAAACAAACGTTTTGAAATCGTTATACTCACGAGAGAGTGATGACAGGTCAGAGTGTCCAGTCTTAGTGCCCTCAGAGACCTTCTGCAGCTTGTCTTCATAGTCTTGCATTCGAGCGTTGAATACCTTTTGCAGCTCATCAAGATTATTGGCAAGGCTTGAGTCCATTGTACAGTAAGTGTGTGTACCGTGATACTAGTGAAAGGAATCTTGATAGGAGACTTTTGTAGTGAGCACAGGTGAGTCCGGCAGGCACGCCAATTAGTTATTTACCAATATTGTTATATATTTCTATTTAATTAAATATAATAAATACAGAGCAATAACTTTTGCGTGTTTATGTTGCGCCTACCCACAATATTTTTCTTTTTTTATATTTATTGATTTACCAAGTTTAACGTGAATTTCGCGTCCCACAGCCTTGGCCTCTGTCTACCTGTGTAAATATGAGATAATGTTATTTTAATTTAGTGCCCAAACTCACTGTGAGCGTATCAAGGCGGTCCTGCGCCCTTTCGACCGCTGCCAGCCTGGCTCGCAGCTCCCGCAGTTGTTTTTCAGCGGCATCGCGCTCGCCCGCGGCTTTGGCGGCCTCTGCCTGGGCAGCTCGGGCCACGGTCTGAGCGGCTACAACCTCCTCCCCTGAAAATAAACATGAGAGTTTATCAGTTTGATTCTGGATAAGTTGGCGCAACATTATGGCGCAGTGATATTTAACTTTTTATGTGTACACTACAGTGGCGTTGGGTAAGAATTTGGGCTAGTAAAGCTATAAAACTATGATACGAATTAAATGTTGTCATGCTGCTAGTTTGCGGCTTATGAAGATAGTACCTAAATGGACATTCTAATGCGCGGTGCGCCGCCAATATACCCTAGATATATCGACGGCATATTTTGTTGTTAGTAAAAAATGCATATATATATATATTAGAAACCCGTAAGGGAACCCGGCTTATAAGGAGGCCCCGCCACTGGTACACTACACGATCGTTGCTGACTTTCACTCTTGCTGCATGTGTCTAAGAATTAAAAAAAATTATGCAATGAAAATGAATAAATAACATTTATTTAAAACTTGAAATGATTTTGCAGCTATAATAAAAAATATATATAAACGACACCTCTTACACTGGTCAAAATCCATCCAGGCTTTAAAACCATCATCATCCGAGTGTATTTTCCCGATTGCTTCTCAGCAGTAATGCTCAAGAGCCCGGGGTCCGCTACCTAACCAAGGAGATTTGATGAGCTTACTGGTTTTTACCCTTGCAACCTAAAGGGTAAACCAGAACCAATCCTTAGGTCGTTTACGTTCAAACGCTAGATGGCGTTAGAACCCACAGTTTATACGTGCCTTCCGGAACACGGAATCGTCTTTCTTTTCGGATAATCAAGTGATTCACGCCTGCAATATCCAAACCAGACTGTAAACTAGTTTTCACAAAGTATTCCCAGCGGGATTCCAACCCATGACGTCTAGATCACGGAGGCAGTCGTCAAGTCATCAAGGCTTTAAAGTGTGCTACTCAAATAACAACGTACTGTACTAACTTAAATAAAATTAAAACTAAGTATAGAAAACTACAAATTGTGTAGTCATAGAATACTACAAGTACTTAAAAATAACATTTAGCAAAACTGACTGAAAAGTCCTCCCTAATTTTCGAAACCTGGTTTACATCAGCATTCTTAAAAAACTACCCACCTTGTACAGAAGCCAATGAGAGTTTCAGTTCCTCAATCTTCTTTTCCCAGTATGCATCTCGTTCCTGGAGTTTTTGCTCCAACTGTGCTGAGTACTGTTGCTGCAGACCTGCCTGGTCCACTTGCCCACCAGTGCGATCCGATAGATAAGACTCCAGTTGGGGTGATATAGACTAAAATAAGAATTATTCTTACGAACAATTGTAGTTATAATATTTTATTACCAGTTGACTGGAATTCAAATTAGGCATTGCCTCCATGGGTGGGAGTTGTGGTAAGTTCACATAAGTCAATACATTAAATTACCATGATAATATGCAGTGTAGAGGCATATTTATAGTCAGTATAGAGCAAGGTGTCATGACGATTATATTGAATGCCTTCAGGATAAGTCTGCCTTATGTATCTTCAAAATAGAGAGAGGAGTTCGACAAGGTGACCCTCTATCACCCAAGCTGTTCTCCGCAGTTTTGGAAAATATTTTTCGTAAGCTAAACTGGGAACAATTTGGACTTAACATAAATGGGAAAAAACTAAACCATCTTAGATTTGCAGACGACATTGTGCTATTTGACGAAAACCCACAAAATTTGGAAAAGATGATTCATGAACTTAAAGAAGAAAGTGAAAAACTGGGACTCACTATGAACACACATAAAACAAAGCTCTTAACAAACTCAGAAAACTACGAAATTAAGATAAATGACCAACCTCTGGAATATGTAGAAGAATATGTATATCTGGGCCAGATAATTTCACATAAAGACATGAACACAAAAGAGATAGAAAGACGAATAACAAATGGCTGGAAAAGTTACTGGGCGCACAAAGAAGTTATGAAATCCCCAGACCTTAGTATAGGAATGAAACAGAGAGTTTTCAACACCTGCATCCTACCCTGCCTGACATATGGCTGTGAAACATGGGCACTCACAAAATACCATAGAGATATGCTAGAGCACTGCCAGAGAGCTATGGAGAGGAGCATGCTAAGCATAAATAAAAGGGATAGAATACGCAACACAACAATAAGGAGAAAAACAGGAGTAGTAGACATACTTACTAAGATCAACCAACTAAAGTGGAGATGGGCTGGTCATATGTTGCGTAGTAACCAGGAAAAGTGGAGCAAAACCCTTACTCACTGGTATCCAAGGGACGGAAAGAGAACCAGGGGAAGACAGCACATAAGATGGGAGGATGAGCTAAAACTCACTGCAGGGCCTAACTGGAGAAGGGTCACCAGAGACAGGAGGCAGTGGAAGTGGTTGGAGGAGGCCTTTGCCAAAAGGCACACTGAACTCAGAGATATCCTATAAGAAACACCAATGTAACCTAAGAGTTCAGAATAAAGGGCTTATACAATACAATACAATACAATACAATGTATCTAAATATGTTAGTTTCTGTAGCACAATAAAGTTTAATAATACCCTTTTAACACTTCCAGTGCCAAAAATCCAGACACAATAGAAAGTTTACGCTCATATCCATAAAAATTTAAAATCATTTGTGAACCTGTTTTAGTTTATACATGTTTCGTCTCTTTTCCTCTTTTCAATATTTGACATTGAAAAAACGAGACAGAAAAATATTTAAACTAAAATAAGTTTAACAATGGTTTGTT
Organism: Acrobasis consociella; assembly: GCA_963555685.1. Classification (NCBI taxonomy): domain Eukaryota; kingdom Metazoa; phylum Arthropoda; class Insecta; order Lepidoptera; family Pyralidae; genus Acrobasis; species Acrobasis consociella. The sequence goes on from OY743106.1 coordinate 8,606,882, forward strand.
AATTTTTTTATGAATATATTAGTTGCGCCCTGCAATGTTAGCTGCGCCTAAAGTAGCCTATGTGTTAATCCAGGGTGTCAGCTTCCTGCATAACAAATTTTATCAAAATTGGTCCAGCCATTTGCACGTCAAGTAACAAACACATACACACTCACAAACTTTCAACCTTATAAATATTAGTGTGATGATTGAAAGAACGAGACAAAACATATTTTCAGTTTGTTAATTTTTATGAATATCAAGGTTACTGTTTGAGGGCCACCAGTGGCCCCACATTGGCGCTAAGATTGTTAAGCTTAATAGGTATGCAGCTCTTAAAATTAGGATTGCTTTAAATACTTTACACATTGCAAATTCAAATCAATTTTCTCAATTTATTGAAATCTTTTAACTAGTATAACTTTTAAATACTATATGAAGTTATCTATGCAAGAATGCGGCTGATTACACTTACGTCTGATGTAGAATCTCCTGGCCCGCCTGAGCTGGATGGACTTGCTGTGGACTGTAATTTCATTCAAATAAGTAAGTAAACATTGATATTAATATGTACAAATCTTTAAAAAGTTATTCCCCATCTCCTTTCAAACATCTCGATTGTGTATAAGTACATGTTAACGGATCTTAATTATTAAACTAAAAGAAGAAAATATACCTAATTATTGCTACAAGAACAAATCTTGTTTTTTTACTTACTGAATCATCTCTGAGCGACATACGACCTAAAAACGCTCCATTGCGCCAACTGCTAGTCAATTTACTTATATCGCTACCAGTTTCCTCCTTTATCTTACTTTTCAAACTGGCGAACATTATTACGATGCTCCTGAAGCAAAAAGTAAAGAAACAGTGTCGCAAAAAACAGGCAAAATGTAAATGACCATGATAAGATTCGACACCTTACCCGTTTCGCAACGACTTTCAAAAGATGTTTCTAGACATACGAACTAGTAATTACACATTTTGTCCAAAAGCATAATCCACGTCTTTAAAATAATGACAAATTAAACCGATTACTGAAGGAAAATCGCTGGAAATTCTTGAAAATATTCGCACAAGCACAGCACAACACAGGAAAATGACGGACGACAAGACGACAAGTACGATGACAGCAAAAGCAAAACTGACATACGTGACAGTGACGTTTATGACAGTTGACTGACACTGACAGCCCAGTACAGTAGTTTTTTTTATTTGGGCATTCGTGTCAGCAAACGTATGCAATGCAATGCAAGTAATGCAACCATCTGGTGATTAAAATAAGAAGGATTAAAAAATTACATATTTACTGTGTGTATACTTACAGAAAAAAGTTAACTACTAATTTAGTTTAAAAAATCGTGCCCACGTGGCATAGTGCGCTGGCCGCATTTCCGTTGGCCGTTGGATCGTAATACTGATTTGTAGTGCGACAAAACAGCTAGCCCTCTTGTCACCAGCGGCGCAGATTAGTCTTGGAGAGATCTCTATAAGGAGACTAGCACCGGGGCCCCAAGGTCCAAAAGTCTCCACGCCAAATGGCACAAAAATATAGTCATTATTATTTATAGAAATATATTTGCGGCGCTTGGCGATCTCAGCGTTTTCAGCAGCTGAACCGGCTCTCGAAACTGATCCCTTGAGATGAGAGGGTGCCAGTGTGTCAACGCATGTGGCATCCATCCCACACTAACGCCCTCCCGCGTTCCCAGGGGATTAGCGACATTCCATCAGGCCTTTGCCATCATCACGTACTATATATTCCACGAGGTTCGAGGGTACAAGGTACGTGAATGGTGACCAGAGCCCTTCGGATAATGTCAGAGAGCTGTGGCGCGAAATTCTACCAGCGCTGAGTTGGTAGTGGAGACCGTGAAGCCTAAGCTGATTTATGCCTCGTCGCTGCCACATGCGGGCAACGATGAGGCGTACAAACGGGTGTTCCCAGCCGGAGCCCGACAGCTATTCTGAAACTATTGTTATCTGGGAGGGCGTGGATTCAATGACTGGATTCTTTTGAAGAAACTGCTTGGAGCCGAGCGCTGTTTTTAGAGCCAAATTTAAAACAGTTCTCTGCACTAAAGGTGCATCCCAGAGGTTTCTGGTGATTTATTTGATTGCGCTTATTTCAATCATTATACTCATGACATGACGATTACCTACTCTCCTCTTAAATTCAGAGTACTTTCTTACGTCATAATTTGTAAATAGGTATATTATTTATTCCAAATATACTCTTCTCTCGAATCCAGAGTACTTTCAAATAGGTACGTCGTAATTATAAATATTCGCCTCTCAAATCCCATGTACCTACTTTCTACTTACAAGGTACATAAACTACATTCATGATCGTCATACTCATGGCATGACATGATAACTTATCTATCCTGTAGGCTGCCCTCTCCACTCAAATCTATATTATATTGTGTACCTCATTGACATCTATCTATACATATAATAAAACAGTAAAAAAACTGTGTCTGTACATTAAATATACTTCCAAAAAAAAAATTGGGTGCGATGGAGACGTAGTAATAGAGTAAGAATTTAAAAAAAAATGTTTGTCTGTTTGTCTGTTTGTCTGTTTGTCTGTTTGTCTGTTTGTCTGTATGTCTGTTTGTCTGTTTGTACACGCTAATCTCCGGAAATACTGGACGGATTCGAATGAAACTTTTTTTGTTATATAGCTATTAAGCCTGGGCAACATATAGGGTATAAATGATTTTGAAAAATGGAACATCTGATGCAGAACTCTAATGGTCCAGCTAAACTATAAGAGATATAAAAATGCCGCCTTTGTAAAAGTTGTTTAGCTTGATGAGCATTTTCCAGAGACATAAAGTCCACGCGAACGAAGTCGCGGGCTTCGGCTAGTTTAATAATAAAATTCCTCAGTTTTACTTCACGAGACCTCCCACTTGATTGTAGTTGAAAGTGTATGCATAGACCTGCGCTTTCGTGTTCGTAACATAGCATTCAGGGTAGCGCAGAGATATGGGACTGGGGTAGCGTTAGCAAGATCATCGTTAATGAGCAAAATATACGATACTTGTAAATAAGAATATTAACAAAATTTCGAGGTCTATGGTTATATTAATTCTATTTGTAAATAAATAAAAAAAGAATGATGGGCACTTTTGTATGGACCCTAGCCGGCATAGCCAATAAAGTTAGCTTATTACTTATCACCATGAGTTACTGAATTGATATAGTTTATGTTATAAATAGACTGGAAATGTACAGTTGGGGACATAAAAAGTTACATTTTCTGCGCCTACTTTTTTTGTAAAAATCAACTCTACAATGGAAAAGTTCATTCTATGCTGTATTTTAGTCAGCTTATCACTTGAGTTATTAACCTTAGGATGATAACAATAAAATTAAGCACTTTTTTTAATAAACATTTATTATTGGTTACTGCCAATTCATAGCTTCGACTACCCAAAGACAAATAGAATTCGTGCGTGACTAATTGCTTCATTTGTTATGAACTCAACTGAGATGAACAACCCCTGTCGCCGCCTTCAGAATTTATTATAATTATGGGGAATAACTAAAACTCTTAAAGAAACCCAAAGGCGGCGAAAGACAACATATGCATTGAGAAACAATTGCCAACTGCAAACATGTTACATTGTGACTCATACCTTTAGAGGCTCTAGATTATGTATGCATTGCTTTGCTATCCATCTGTGTCCATCTCCTCAACGCATACAAATAATGGTCTGCTTCGCTAGTATAACATCTGCCATCGCTACCTGTAGAGATAAATATAATTATGATTCCAACTGAATGGAATCACCAGTGCCTAGGATCATGTTAAACTTCATTAAATCAATATTATCATAAAATTAACTTTAACCATGGAGAATAGCGTCTTCATCTTTTATGGATCCTTTTTGTCTATAGACTGGGCTAAGAGGGACGCATCCCAAATCTAAACCAGCATAGCTTGGCTAAGGCCACGACAGACCAGAGTGTCCGCCGGGTCAGCGCACCGCTGCATGACCAGCTACAATCTAACCAGCATAAACCAATACTAGTTGATACGTGCCCTAGCTTGGCTAAGGCCACGACAGACCTGAGTGTCCGCCGGGTCAGGGCAACGCCGCATGACCAGCTACATTCCCCGGGGACAAAAACCATACCACCTCTGGGGTATGGACGCCTATAATTCTCTTACATGGTTCGGTCCGATTCCTCCTCGAGGAACACGGAACGTCTTCATATATTATTGATAACTACTTTAAAATAAGAACTAATCCTAGACACTTAGCTTTATTACAGAAGACCGCCAGACCAGGATCCGATCCAACACAGAAAAATAATTATACTTAGTGCGTAAGACGCATTGCCGCGTTACGTTTAAAATAATCTTTTCACATAAAGGCATAGACAACAGATAGCGATAGCAAACTTACCATAAACTAAAAAGTGTTGCTATGTTTAATATTTACATCTCGCGAAGAGTCGCGACAACCCCTTGGCCTTAGTGGGAGATATTTGGGCTTCATAACCACGTACCGAAGTGGTTTAAGTCCATAGGCAGTTCTATGATGTCAGGTGTCATATCTTATTTCTCCGGTATTTTACCGAATCCTGCCCATTATAAAAATTGAAGCATATGATATAAGATTTCATTTAATGGGCAAGTGGTTACTATTGGATATGCCGGCCAAGTTGTCGCATCATTCTTTAGTAACGATTTTAGGAGTATTTATACGCTATTGCATAAATCATAAATGTATTAAGAAATCTACTAAGTAATTATTTAAAAATTATTTCAACTCATCTACCTACTCGAAAAACGATGTTTTTATCCCAAAACATTTGGAACTAAATTTTTAAGTATTTTTTCTACTCCTGTACTGTTATCTGTCTTTTAAATGGTTCTGAACACTATTATAAGAACATTGATAATATGATTGCAGAAAAAAGTCTATAATCTATGCCTCATAACAGCACATGTGTCGTTATTTCACTAAAACGATACGCCTAGCCATAGAGGTAGAACTTTTTTTTCTATACATTTACCATACTGCCAACATAAGAAAAACATGTTTTTTTCACATAGTCACTAAAAAGACGTCAATTAAAAAAAAAGTTTACAATAGATACCATATAGATCAGTACTTGTATATTCTAAATCTGATTTACCAAACATATGTACTTACGTCAAACATTTTCATATTTTCTTTGTTTGTTTTTGTATTTTATTTAGTAAATATAGTCGTAGAAAAAGTATTGTATGCAACGTTGTATAAGTACGTCAAAAAATGCTCGATGGCGTCTAATTACGATGCTCGCCAAGGCTCGCATCGTAACCTGCGCCACTCGCATTTTTTGACCGTTATTATACAACTGTTGCATAAAATACTATATTTTATAAAAAGCTTGTAAAAACAACCACCAGGTAGCATATTTATCAACAGATGATCGCAATTCGCATTGAAAGACTTTTTTGTGCTTTTCTCTAACATCTAAGTTTTTAAAGATCATTCATGAACATTCATGATGTATACAACGCACACATATGAATACCTACGCTTAGGAGCGAGTTTCTATTCGTAAATTATAACAACGCAGCCGCACGCACTTCCTGCTTGAAGCATCACAAAGCCAAAGAATTAGGCCAAGGACAAAATGGTTCCCTTCAAATTTGTTCGAGTACGGCTGTCCTAATTGAGTATTTACAGTACACAAAAAGACGTAAGTAGTACTTATATTAAGTCTGTGACGTAGCTACTGCATATTACTAGGTTCCCAATCAGTACTTAATTATAATTTTACATAAATGTAATATCCGCAAGTCCTCCCGTGGATGTGGTAGAAGGCAACTTAGAAATACAACCTAAACAATGCTTATAAACATCAATAAGACCTTTCCAACCCGTCTGGCCAGCGAGGAGAGTGTGGGCCAAGTATGGCTCTGGTAGTACAGAGAGGGTCCTGATCCTGAAGTAAAGACTAAAAGACCTGATGATGATGATGATAAGTGTAGTACCACAGCAGTGGTTCCCAAAGTTGTCTGGGCTAATGACCCATCTAATATGTTTACAAACTCGGGACCCATCTCTAGGAAATTTAACCGTTACCTATATGAATATAGGACTTTTCAAATAACAAAGTTTTAATATGTTTTTTTATGACTAAGTACCTACATCAAAACAGTTATGTCAATGGGAAGGATGATTTTTTCCTATGTTTCGCCATTACGTTTTGGCATCAACTTCAACTTGAGTTACTTTTAATCGCAGTTAGTTTGACAAGTTCAATTTGTTTCTATTAATGCTCACCATATAAAAAATTCGGCCTCGCATACGAGACCTATTCGTACCTATTAAGGGTCCCCCGACCCTAGACCAAAATACAACTTTCCATACAAACGTAGTCTACGTTTTATTTCAAAACGACATGTCCGATTTGGGCAAAATTTTGTAATTTCAAAGATATTGCAATTATCTAGGTTTATAACTAGTTTCCGACGTAAAAATATGAACTTGAAATAGAATATAGTGTTTTATATCATTTTTGACCATTAGTATGGGAAACTTCTAAATCGTTATATTTTCTTTCAAGTTCATAATTTTACCATAGGAAACCAGTTATAACCCTAGATAATTGCAATTTCTTTACAATTACCAATTTTTACCGGAATCTGACATGTGGTTTCAAAATTTAAACGTAGACTACGTTTGTATGAAGAAGTCTAGGGTAAGGGGACTCTTAACTAATGTGAGATAGCTGGGTTGGTTGGTGTCGTTCTACAGGCAAGGGTCCACTCAATATTCGCTCGTGACTCCCAGCAGTGGGTCGCGTCGCGACCCATAGTTTGGAAAACTTTGGTCTACAGAGTGGTCATGGCCGCCTCTCTTTTGCAAAAGCTTAGTCTTATTTTTTTAACATTTGAACCAGGATGGGTATTTGTAAGGGATAGGCTCTACTTTGGCACACAGATGATGGTTAGAAAACACTTTTAACAACCATTAGGACTTCGTAATCGACTAATGGAAAGAGGTACCTAGATCTACCTAACCTACACCACTCTATCTCGCTTAATTCAGTTCAGCTACGGTCGTTTCTGGCTCTAGTTATATTCATAGAGTTAGGACAGTTGTAGGTTATATTGCAGCTAGATAAGACAGCAGATCTAGGCTTTGTTAGGTAGTCGATGTTCCTGGGCGGTCGTCATGTCGTGGGACGCACGGTGAATTATTTATAAAGAATTTCCAGTAGCCACATGAGTTAGTAGACCCGTCCTAACCGACCAAATCGGCGCACCGGGCGCACCGGGCGCAAGTCTAGAGGGGTGCCGTCAGGTCATGTGCTAGTACTAATCGTTCCCACTTAAATGTAGGAATGTCAATAACCACAGACCAAGTTTTTTTCTACTAGGTATGTTTATAATTTATCGGTAAAAGATTTTTAAAACTTTCTTTTTATTTAAAAAAGACAAAAAGAGGAGTGTGTTTATCGTACGACTCTAACGTCTGACGGTCTGTTTAAGGCAAAGTAGCGCTCGAACGGATGGACCAATTTCGATCCGGTTTTTTTTACGTGAAAGCAAGTTCCCTGACAGACAGACATTGGCGTCAAAGGAACAAACCAACTTACCCCTCTCTTTTTTGTCAAAGACGAAAATAACAAGAGCGCCACTAGCGTGATTGTACGTACGGTTTTATACTTAGGAGTTTATGAGAGTTCGCTGCGACCTAGGTTATGTATTCTGTAACAAAATGATAGCAATAAACGTACAAGAAAGATGCTTGTATTCGAGGTATTCCACTTAGGGCACCAGTCTGAATGGCACCTAACCTATTCCACGAAGGGCACCTAACATTCACAGGTGCTCTTCGTGAACTTAAAATTCATTTGTTTGTCCACGAAGAGCACCCTTGATTCATAGCAGCCATATTATTTGTAAATTTATCTTTTTATTTTGAATAAAATATATCGATAAAAATGACTAAACGTTTTTAATTACGAGCAAAGGCCACAGGAATAACGCATTTGTATTTCTACTTACAATTACGTACATATGAAATTAGACAAAGTGACTTTTAATAAAAAAGTTTTAAAAATCATTAGTACTTGTATAATTGATCTAACCTTTCATTTACACTTGTTTTATTTTTAAATATTTCATTAAGGGGCTACCTGAATTTTTCGGGGTCCATTAAAAATAAATCATTTGAATAAGTAGATATAAAAAAATTGTCTTGACTAAGCCTTAGACTATTATATTACACTATTTTACAATTTAAAGTATGAATGTGAAGCTTTTGCGCCATGGCATTTGGCTATGTGTAGCTTGATCAAGACAGTTTTAAATGATATCTCCGTTTCTATTTAAATTATTTATTTTAAATGGGGTCAATACAGGACCCCGAAAAATTCATGTATCCCCTTGGAAATAGTGTTATTCCTATGTAAGATTAATATAATGACGTATATAAGAAGTTACTACTTAAATGATTTTATTATTTTACTTTTAAATGTCTCATCGTCTAGACAGATTTCTTATGTACGAAGTACATATGCCTAATTTCTGTGGCCTTTGGTTTTAATAAACATTCTAGTGATTTTTATCGATATCTTTTATTTATAATAATGTCAGACACAAAACAAAGTTTCGGTATGACGTTAATAACCGCATTTCTTTACGGTCGCCATCTCATAAGTTAATCGCTAGGTATAACGTGTTGATAAAATAAAACAGACATATCACATATTCAGTTGTTTATTATCTATGCTGTACTCAAAATTGATCCGAAGATCACATCACATAGTAATTTCACAAATAATATTACAATGTCATGTACTTTCTGTGATTGTTCGTGAATAAAAAAATGTTCACAATATTATCAATACTTAGTTTGTTCACTGGACCGGTTTAACATTAAAGTAGACTGTAGGTACTTACTACATAATAAGATACCAATATTAGGTACTCAAACAACTTACAGTGTATTTGATGAGAGATATAGTAATCAATTATTGTGTTGCAGTTCATTTTTTTGTCAATATATTTACAGTTTTACATTTTTTTTTTGTGATTTACAAATAAATTCTTGAATATTTAATTAGGTCATCATTATTCCTTTTATTTTGCATTTATAATAACAGTACTTTATAGTTAAAAATATCACAAAAATGAAATATATTATGTGTAAGACACACGCAACATTAAAAATACAACAAAAAGAAAAATATATAAATCCGCTAGAAACCTCGGACCTGAAGAGTCCCTTCTAAACAGGAAGGATACTTTCGATGTTCAATCTTTATAACGGCAATTTGATACCATAATTATTATTATCACACTAATTAATTATAAAAGTAATCGCTTGTCTTACAATAAATGCGTCAGATCATAAAATTTTGAATATAAAAATTATAGGCAACAAATAATCATGAACAGATAAATTTCAACAAAAATAAAATGACAACTTATATATAAGAGTCATAGTGCCGTATTGATAAAAGTGAAGAGTTCACTTAGCACGGGACCGAGAATAACAACCAACACAAACAAACGCAACGCAACGAGTTACTACTGAGTTTGACTCCGCTCCGATATTCACCTTTTATCGATATGGCATTCCACTTACGTTACGACAATAAATATAACACGCTTACACATTAATCACTTCTTTAATTCCGACGCTAGGAATTATTTCATAATATATACCTAAAAATATAATCACGGCACAAGTATCCCCCCGACTAAATTACTAAAGTAGTGTCACTTTATCAGGATTTAGAATCAAATATGTATTATGTATCTTAAATATTTCATTATTAATATATCATTATCAAAATATCCACTAAATGGGAGGAATAAATCAAATTATTAATATTTATTCTAACATTAATCGCATGACTGATCAACAAAAAGGATATGGACTAGGAATAATATTAGGCATTAGGCTTCCATGCCCCCGGGGTGCGCGCGCCGCTCGAGCCGCGCGGACGCGCCCGCGGCGGCGCGCGCACTCCCGCCTCTCTTTCTCTCTCACTCTCTCTCTATCTATCCGCATATCACCTCTACATACATACGACGAGATAAATTTGATCAAAACGTTAATACTGTTTGTGTCGAAAACAATATAGGTAGCTCTATTTCTTTATGCTGCACTCACCGAGAGGTAATCGGACACGATCGTCGGTAATATTTTGTGCTTCGATAGACGGGAATCGATCAATAAAAGAATAATAATCTAGCAAAATCTATCTGGAATAAAAGCCGACGTTCTATCCTAAAATTTAGGTAAATAGCTTGGAAGTATGCCTTCATCGTTTTTAATATTGTCCGATAACGTTCATTGTATTTCGAATGTTTGTCCTATCACTCTACGAGTGTCGTGATATCTATGCTAAATGTGAACGGGCGAGACGATCGTGGCGTGTCGCGATCTCTCCGGCGGACGACGACCGGCGACTGTCGCCGAGCGACGCTCGACCCAAAGTGAACAATTGTGCTCCGGCGTCAAAAGTTTCAGTGCCGAAGGAGAGAAGCGGCTACGCTATTGGTGTTTCATTACTGATTCGCTTAATCTAATCTAGTGTAAAACTTGTCATCTAGAAAAACGTAATTTTATAACGTACATAAAAAGTAACATAATTCTCACAAAAATGCTCACATTAGGAGTGGGGTGATGCAACTTTTGACACCGGCCATGGCCGTCGGCTGAGAGCTGGCGGGCCCGGGCCGCTCCACCACCCTACATTATATCGCTTATATACAACAAGGTGTCCGTGCTGTGCCCAACGGCACGCACCGATCTTTACAGGAACTCATATCGTATCTTAAAAAAAATATACAATAGTAATAAAACATTTGAAACCTCACTAACTACCTACTATTCGACAATCTCGGTACGATCTCGATAAATTACTCAAACGGCTCCGGCGTCTCGAAATCTATTCATATCACAATCGCATGACCGTGCCTGAGAATTATATCCCGCTACTTATGTACACACTCCTTCCCGAAGACTACGCACTGTCGGCGAGGCCGGGGCCTCGCTGCTACACTAACCGATATTCACTAAGATATCACCACCTCCGCCGCGGGAGCGGCAGTGCAAGCCGAACCTGCCTGTCCCGAGTGTGCCAGAGGCGCGATCGATATGGATAACGCTGGGCGCGGGCGACGCTGGGCCGCTGTGCGGGGGGTGTGCTGAGGGCCGGTGGGGTAGGGGTTTAGGTAGGGGGGTGATGCGAGGAGGGTGCGGGGGTCGGACGGGTCTGAGTCAGGTTAGGGGGGTCGAAGAGCTGGCGGCAATTGAACGGGGATGTGGTAGTAGCGGCAAGCGGCGCGGCGACACGTGCCGGCGGCGGCGTCGCGGCACACCACCACGCGGCACCCCACCACCTGCAGCCCGCACCCTGCCGGCACCAACAAACACATTAGTCAAACTGCGGCGACGGTAGCTGCTGGCCTCTGAATGCCAATGCCTGCCCAAGTGATGGTCACGTCCATCTTGCTAATCTGGGAAAAGGATGGATCAGTAACTGTTTCCTGGGTGGACTAATATTCGTTCCATAATGCAAGTTCTATTTTGGTTTAAAGTTAAAGATTTTCTCAAATGTGATAATGATAATGAATTTATTGACACTATACAATAATGCTTAAATATGCGTTACATATAGTATCCTGCAATGAGATCCTAAATGGTATGATTAAGCTTTTCACATATTGATGATACGATTAAATGAGTAGGTAATGAATGATCTGAATATACATATTTCGAACAAATAAATTCATGAAATAACAAATCATGAAACATTAAAATGTTCTAAATACTATTTAATTCGAACTATACTAAAACAGTAACTATAAAAATATGTATTTGACTACCTACTGTTTACTCAAATCTAAATATATTTGAATGTGTCTATTCAAAACAAAAATGGAGTGTATAATATCCATCTGAATAAAAATCACTACTAACTACTACTGTAACTACGATATTATACATAGTGCTATTTATGAAATTTATACTATCAACATGCAAAAAATAAAGGGGGATGGGTGGGATTTACATTTTATTTTATAAAGCCTGTTTTGATATTCATCTTTACAGGGTACGATTAAGTTAATTCTTAATTTAATAATTCTTTCTCTGACATGCGTCGATAGTATTGTACCGCGCATTTCAAATTTTTGCAAAAAAAAAAAAACTATACTTATGCTCACCTTCACGAATATGAACAAATCTGCAGGTAGGTCTTGAACATCCTTGTCGATTAAAATCTTGGCACACCGGGAGGGTGTCCAGTAACTGTAAATATAACAAAATATAGTTAGTATTGTGGTCGTCACTCGTTGTCCATATACGCACAGTGTACTCCATAATGACCAGCCTATAACACGATATTACAAGAAATAAATAATATACTTAAACATATTCCCTTTATCATGACTTGTAGTGGTCATAATGCCGCCGTAGGGCAGTAACTGCTTATAAAACATTGACATGTCATATCTTCGCAGCTATAAAAGTAATGTGAACTTTTTATCACAGGATGCATAATCAGTTAATCACTGCAGTATGAAAGTTCTAGTTTCACTAAAATAGTCGTTACTGTGATATCCAACAGATATTCGTGACTGAATTGACTTGCTCACTATGGCGTAACTGTGCTATATGTCCACTCAAATAAAACTACTTCACAAACAGTCGGAAGAGAAATAGGCGGGACGCCAGTCCGCTATTCCGATGGTTCGTGAACTCTTGTTAATAGGGTTAATTCTAAGTCTAGATCATCACTTGTTGACATTCATACATCTGACACTGAATATCATCCTCAATGCACAGCCGTCTGAAAAATACTGCCGAAACAGTTTTTGTAATATCAAAGAGCAAGTATTACTGACAGAGGAAGTGACCTACGGAAGAATGGCGTAAGTGACTAACATCTCAAATGGTTTTACGTTATATTGGTATTGTTGAATCGCGCTCTTATGTCGATGTTCGTTTAGTAACCGATTGCGATGCGTGTGTACTCTCTCAGCTACATAAACACAAAACGGGACACACGGAAGGCGGAAATTGCTCAAAATCAAATCTTATTGCTGCTTTAATATTACAAGAACTTTACAAGATTCGTTGCACAATATGATTGGACCTTCCAAGCATTCTTTTATTTACGTGCGCGATCACGTAATGTGTGTCACCTTTATATTGTATTTAAAATTACTGTTACACAAATGTCTTTACACAAAATTAATGGATTACGAGCCCATTGCTTAATGTTATTCTCGTGAGAGATCCGTAACCGTCAGAGAGTAGTGTTAAAGTACGTTGCACTATGCACATAGTATGAATATATAATCTAAATGGCATGCAGAACGCTTGAAGTATAATCATTATTGCGCAGCCAATCTTATTTAAGCGTGACTATATTTTACAAAAAAGCTAAAGCATGATGCTAGACAACTGTAACCAGGGCGGGGCGTTCTAGAGGTTTTGTAGCGTCCAAAGGTGTACCCATAAATACCAACTGTTGCTATAACAAAGCTTAAGAGGCTGTGAGGGAGCGGCGACAAGTGTCGGCGACGTGATGATGGCGGCCGCGGCCGGGCGCGCGCCACTGCGGCGGCGGCCTCGGTATCACGCTTGTTACATTTAATGTAAAAAGTCAAATTAAACTTATACCTTTAGCTTACATGACAGTTCTGGACGTGACATGTTAGTGGTAGTACAAACTGCAACATAATGACCATTAGAGAAGTGCGGTTACTGTACGACAAACAAAAGAAAACCAAGTATATTATTACATCTACGGTGAACACTTTAAATAAGCATCAGAGAGGCCTCAACAAGTCGTAAGCGAGGAATTGAAGCCGCAACGGCGAAGCACTTTAAGCATTTTAAAGAAAAGTCGAAGTGAATAATTAGACCACTCGGCCCTTTAGGGTCGGGTCGTGCGTATCTCGCCAATGCTTTTTGTTCTCCACGCGGCTATTCAAAGACATCACTTCGATTTTCCTCTATCCACCATCGTGTTCGTCATTTCAACTACCAACTACGCGAAATCAAAAAATAATAATTATAATTACAGAAAGCGTTTAATTAAAACGTCTGAAACTAAACCCCCATTAGCAGTTGATAGTTGAGACTGGCAAGAGGTGAATTTTACTTCCCATTAAGAAGTTGACGTCGATAGTACACAATGCATATTGTAAAAGCCAAACTGAACCTTGTTAGAGAAGTGTAAAATCGTTATTAATATGCGGAAAGTCAACTTATTAACAGGACGGAATAAAGGCTTCGTTATTTTAAATATTAAGTCGCCTTTACTGAAACAGCCGATAGTTGAACGAGTAATTAGAAGCATAGTAACAGCGTCGGAGACATTATTGCAAAAGTTCATGCAAGTGACGGGTGTGTTTCAGTATAGGCGTCAGACAGGAAATCACTTAAAACTGAGGATATTATATAAGCTGAATTTATCTTACCGGGTGTAAGCAAGGCAATACTGTAGAGTGACTTCTTCCACATTTGAAAGCAAGTATGTCTCACTATACAAAACTAAAATCATCAACAAGTAAGTTGTAGCATCAACTGTTCAATACCAAATACTCGTAACAGTTATAGCACAATGAATGAACTGATGAATGATGACATCGAAACACTATGACACGTCTGATAAGCTATGCCATCGATTCTGTTAATTCTCATTCGCCATTAATACAGCGTCCGTATAATTTTCAGGCATGGGTTTGCATCAATTGTTTTATTATTTTATGTGTGTACGCAACCTTACTGCTGTTCAAACAATGGAGAAAGATATGACGAAGTAGATGAACAACATACTGAAAGGATTGGTCTTCGTTTTGTGCGTGTATTGAGGCCGAATGAAAGCTTAGAACTAAGCGCACCTTGACCTGTGAATAGCCCGCTCTAGTAGTGATCGTGATGTTTGGAGTCGATATTAATAAGCGCTTACACTACTAGCCCGTCGGAAGCATGGAAATTTATAAGCCTATCTACTGGCTTGGCGGGTAAAAAGCCAACAGAATAAAATGTTTCTTAAATTTAATTGTCATTTAACACTGAAACTCATTACTCAAATTCTGTGTAGGTTCCTTTAGTCATTGACAGCCTTTGACTCGAATCAACGACGGTACTTGTTGCTGTTACCGCTTTGTCCACTCGTGTTAAAGAGCGTCGATAACTCATAAACTACCATAGTTAATAAGTTTTGTGTTAGACAACAACTTGAAATAAATGATGTTTCAATGTGCGGCAGATAGTCGAAGTATTAGGCGATTTACCAGTACGGCTTGTAAAAATATCACTCGAATGCTTTATGTCCATAAAATTAGGCCAATAAGTAGGATTAGCGTTAAGGCCTCGTCCACGACATTTCAACTTACATTACTACAATCTGTGAGTATTGTCATTTTTTCTACTCTAACTACGTTTTACGTCGGATCTATTCTAGATTTTTCTTTAAAATTATATATTTTGAATGTTTTCGTGGATGAGGCCTCTTTATACTTGTGTAAGAGAGATAACTAGATTACTTAGTGATTTGGAGCGCCAACATAAATTACAAAGCGTCAATGTCGCAGGTAGAGGCGATATGCGGGTAGACGGTGAGAGAGCGTGGCGTGGCGTCGAGGGCCCTGGTAAGCTTGTGTCTATTGGTATAGCGTCGGAATTAGGAAGTGAGAAGCGGCATGCGTCAGTAACGCAGCAGAGATGGGGTGACTGAGCTGGTGAACCATTTGTTGCAAATGCTAAGGCTGACGAATGAACATCTTCAACTTTAACTTGGACAATTTCGCGTCTTTCATCATAGTTTTATAGATGGGATATGGTCTGATACCACGAAGTATTCAAGTAATCGGACATCAGAAGTCGGATTACTGATGAAAGCCATACAATATTCAGTGTTCATTTGTATGTGTCAGCCTGTAAAGCGAGTTAAGAACAAATTGATCACCAGCTCTTGCTTGGCCGGAAAGAGCGCAGCGGCTTCGAACACACGAAGCCTCTACAGAGGTAGGTCGGGGCGTGCGGTGGTGCTGGCGCTGCGGTGCGGTGCGCACGCGGCACTCGTTACCTGTCCGCGCTCGTCCGTGTACACCACAAAGGGCGCGTTGGGCGGCGCGCAGCCTGGCCGCCCGACACAAAAAGCGACAAAAGATTGCAATGCGGACGACAGCCGAAGCGGTCATTCGGAAGGCATGTAACAGAAAGCGGTCAAAATAAACAGAAAGAAGTGCGACCGAAAGATAACGCTCTACTGAACTGATGAACACGCCGGCACACTGAGCACACACGAGGAGCACTAGAATAATGAGAATAATACCTGATGAGCCAAACGTATAGGGGTGGTGGGTTCTATTCCATGCGAAAATTAGAAGGCGGCTGTGTTAGGTGCTGCGGCCTGCTGCTGCAAGCCGGTAACCACTAGGGTCGGGATCGACACATCGGCCAAAGCGCACCCGTGCGGAGCTCCTCCGGGAACAAGCGTGTACGTAGCGGGATCGACGGACCAAGCGCTAACTCTCAGTACGACGATGTACTCACGGTAAACGACGATCGACAAGAGGTAATAAAAAAACGTACAGTCATGCATCTCAAGCGTTATTATTACCGGGATCGTATATAGGTACGAGAAAATATACACCACGCATAGGATCAAAACGGTGAGTAAGATACACAATAGAATATATATAGCGTAAAACTACCGAGACATCCGCGAGGGCGAATCCGCTCGCTTCGTCCTTACATTACAAATTATACAATACAAATGTGACAACACGCTTAGCGCTAGCCACCCCGACAGGCCGGGGCGGGACACTCGACCGCACACGTATGAGTCTCTACGCGGAGACCCCGCGCCCCGCGCCCCGCCGAGCGCGGGCCGCCCGCGCGCCGCTCTATGTCGTCTTCATCTTCTTGTAGGGGTTGACGGCCGCCGCCGCCGCGGCTGCCGCGGCCGCGGCCCCCGGGGGCGTGGGCGGCGGCATCGAGTACATGTACTGCTGCGGGTAATACGGCATGGGCATCGGCGGGCCCGGCCAGCCCGGCCGCATCATGAGCGGCGCGCGCATCAGCCCCGCGGGCATGGCTTGCTGCTGCGCGCGCGCCTTCAGCGCCTGCTGCGTGTACATGGCAGCCGCGTGCGCCATCGCGGAGTGTTGCGCGGCGATCGCTATCGCGGCCGCATAGTTTTTTTGCGCAACTTCTTTGGCCACGGCGGCCGGGTCGGGAGGCGAACCCTCGAGCGAATCCTCGGGGTCTGAGGGGAGTGCGGGCGGCGCGGCCTGGGGCGGTGCGGGCTGCGGTGGTGCGGGCTGCGGCGGCGGCTGAGGCGCGGCCTGCGGCGCGGGCGCAGCGCTCGGGGGTGCGGGCAGAGCGGGCATGGCGGGCGTCGCGCTCGGCGGGGCGGACGTGGCAGGAGCGGGGTACTCACATGACACGGGCACGAACGGTTGCTGTAGCTGCATCAGCTGCTGGTAGGTCGTTGCCGGCTGGTACACGGGCACGCCGGCTTTGTCTGCGGCTGGTCGCTTGTACGCCACTCCGGGGAAGGCCTGTAAACGATAAAATGAGAATTAGAAAATCTTAGAGAGCGACTCGTTGAGATGACGAATTGTGATGCGCGACGCAGGGGTGATACTTACGAAGTTATCATAATAGAAGGATCCGACGCTCTTCATGTCCATCTGAAACGAGAAACAAACTGTTGAACGGAGGTTCTCGGAGCGGTCGGGCAATCTGGCGCCGGCGGCGGCGCGCGGGCGGTCGGGGGTGGGCCGGCCGCGCGTCGTCGCGGGCGCCGCGAGGGGGCGGGAGAGGCGCGCGGAGGGATCGTGCGGGCGGGAGCGGGAGCGGAGGTGAAGCGTGCAAAGCGGCTGTACCGGTGGCGGCTCGAGCTCGGCGGGTGCCGGCCGTTTCTTGCCCTGCTCCGAAGTCGCGCTCGCTGCCGGCTGCTGGGCTGCGGCGGCCGTCTACGTGAAGCGAAGCGTCGCAGGACGGGACAGAAACAATAACGATGTAGTAGATGCACAGAATACACCTAAAGCTCGGCAAAAGGTGATTATGCGAAAGATAAAACAAAATAAAAGTAAAGCGTGAGTGCGACGGAAGCGTGGCCTGCGCGAACTGAACAGAACGAAGCTCTGCGAACGGAAGCGGCGTCGTGGCGAGACTAAGCGGAAGAAGAGAAGCGCGAGTCAGCGAGGCGAGAGCGTGCAGCCTGGTGGCGTACCGCGCCGCGCGCCTGCGCCTTAAGGTGCGCCTGCAGGTGCAGGGGAGGGTGGAAATAGCGGCAGGGGTCGCGGACGCAGCGGCCCTTGACGGCGTCCATGCACACCGTGACACAGCCGTCGTCGTGCGCGGCCACGGGCGGCGGCGGGTGCGCGAAGCGACACTCGGACTCGGCGCGCTTGCACGCGCCGCGCTGGAACTCCCGGCACACCTGCACCACCACACACCAGCCATGTCCGTCGCTCGCGACCCGCGCTCACTGCCCGCGCGCGCGGGCCCTAGCCCAGCCCCTAACAACTACTCTACTACCGCGGCGAGGCACTTGGCTCACGACTGTGAACGCGCGTCTTTCATAGTCTACCAGACTTGGCCACATCGTGTTTAATATTGTCGATAACGCGACCGCGGGCCCTAATTCAGAGATAATTTTGAAAGTAGGTACGATTGATTTGGCAAAAGTTGATTAAATCTGTCAATTAGATAATGTTAATTACAGGTTACTCGTCCCGACGCCGCTTTCTAGAGTTTATTTCCTAATTAACACGTTCCAATTAAAGATCATCGCATCCGTCGCATCGTACATCACAAGATAATTATTTTTCGAGTTCGTTTTCGACAAATATTAGACAAGGCAGGAGGACGTTTCAAGGGTTCAATTAACCAATATTTTAAGCACTATGGCGCTACTACATTGTAGGCGCAAGTAAGAAAATCTTAATCGTATTAATTTTTTTTATTGATAAGAGTAAAAATAGTAGTACACAGTTCTATTTATGGCGACAATAATGAATTGCGCAAACAGTGCAGTACCTTTACCAATAGGGGGTAGAAGCGAGTGCTGCTCGCAAAGCGCTCACGCGGGCGCACCGGGCAGTGCGCCTGCGCGTCACAGACACACGGGGACGGCGCATAGGCGCAATGGCCGATATGGATACTGCGGGGACCGACAGACAGTCTGACTCTGTACATCGTACTAATAGGTGTACGAATATTAATACAAAATACAAGTCGGTCCCCGGCGTAATAGGCAACATCGGGGAGTTCTACTAGGGTATTGTCATAATGTGAGTAATGAAAGGGATGATATTTACCTCAAGGCGGTCAGTGCGCGGGAGCTTTTGTTGCAGCACGGGTTGCTGCATGACGCCGAGCGGCGAGGCGGCGGCGGCGGCCGGGTCGTGGCCCAGCATCGCCGGCACCAGTTGCGGCGTGTAGTACTGCGCGTACGTCGAGCCCACGCCGGGCACTCCCGACAGGTACGGCGACGTCGCCTGCACCACGAAAACAAAGTTAATGTCACCACCGAGTAGGCGCCGCCACCTTTCATTCTTAAATTCGACATTCCATTTCCACTAATTCCACTAGGTTACACCAAAAGCCTAGTTCTTGCAGCAAGCACAAAATACCAAACTGTCCCTTTTACAAAAGCATTGCCGTGTATTCGTTTG
Organism: Acrobasis consociella; assembly: GCA_963555685.1. Lineage (NCBI taxonomy): Eukaryota > Metazoa > Arthropoda > Insecta > Lepidoptera > Pyralidae > Acrobasis > Acrobasis consociella. The sequence goes on from OY743106.1 coordinate 8,626,545, forward strand.
TAAAATTTTCGTAGCTATTTCAAACAATGGCAATGAAATAAAATTTAGTTGCTATTAAAAACCATACATTGAAGATGACAACAAATGGCGAAACAGCAAAAAACCTTTTCATTTCATTACATTAAATGATAAATAGTTACGAAGATGTCACAAATTGTCAATTTCGTTGTCTAATCTATCTAATCAAAACAGTAAGGTATTATAACTGTACTGTACAGTGTTAGTAAAGTTAGCCAAACAAGCTCTTACATGCATTAAATAAAGAACGAATTGAAATATTAAATAAGCATACGGTGTTTCCAATCAAGCTACCCACCGACCACCAGAAGTAGTTAAGGGACGTACTGGGAGCGGGACGAGGTTGACGGGATCCGAAACATTCACATCAGGGAGCGGTGCTAGATTCAAACGAACAGTGTGAATATTACAACAGGAGTTTGGGGTGAGGAAAGCTATAGGGGCTGCGGTGGTGGTGCGACGCGATCGGCGGCCAGGTTACCTGCGGGGCGAGCAGGGCCAGAGAGATCGGGTCCAGCGCAGCGAGGTGGCTGGTGGCCGCGCCCGCGCCGCTCACGCCGCCCACCTCGACACAAAACCACACAAACACGCTACTCATCGTGCGAGGGCCGGCCCGCATCGACGTCGCTCCCTGCCCCGCCACACACTACTGCTCAGTTCATTTTGAAGTAGCAGCGCTAAGTAGCACTTTTATCGTACTGTATAGTATAGATTTTGTAGATAAAAATAAAGATGAATATGGATTAACAATAAAAGTGCTCTGCCAGCTGTAACCACTACTAGAATGATACTTTAAAGCCCATAGCTGAATAGGAAACGCAGTTCTATGTAAACGCTATTCCAAACGACACTAACACAGACAGCAGCGGTGCGGGGAGCGACGCCGAACGGGGGGCGGGCCGCGACGTTAGCGATAGTGTGAAAAGTGAGGGAAATGTTTCGGTGATTAAGTTGCAGTACCGCTTAGACCCAGTCATAACAATGTGAGTAAAATTGGATATAGTCAAGTCATGCCACTTAGAAATTAATCGTACAAACATGCGTAAGCAGTGAAGAGCGATCGGCCAACAGCGGCAAGGTTTAAGTTGTGCCTGACGAATCAACTTCGTCGTCGTTACACATCTCTGCTAATTCGTTAAAAGTCCACGCACTTAAGCGAAACTTTAAATTGAAGTGCGGAACTCGGTGCAGCAGTGTCATGCTGCCGCGTGCCGCCTCGGAGAAAGTAATTACTATTAACTTACAACGTGCATGTGCATGATTAAGTTTCAAGGAAAACTTTACCAGACGATCAAATTCATTTGTTTAGAGATATATTTTAATTTGGCTTATACAATATTCGGTGTCCAGTCATATAAGGCACAACTAAAACGCTTATATTTTAAGGAAAACTACGTGTTTAAATAACAACTCTGATAAGATATAGTACAAGGTAGCGAGTACACCGAAAGCAGCGTGTTGCGTGCACAGAGTGCCTACATGTTGAGGACCGATCGCTCGAAGCTGGTGTTTTAAAGGGTGTCATGGGACTTACCACGGTGGGGACCTGGCCGGGCAGCACCTGACCGGGCGTGAGACCCATCTGCTGCATTAGCGCGTTCTTCAGCGCGAGGTGATTCCTGCCGTTGATCAGCAGCTGGTCCTTGAGATGTTGTGGCGGGTGGAAGTACTTGCAGGGCGGCTTCTCGCGATTACACCGACCCTGGAATTGCGTTAACATCACACTATTAGATAAAAGTCATTAGCTTCAGGCGGGGTCTTAATAACGATAGCTGTATTCAAAAGGTCACATTTTGGAGCAAAAGGTGGAAAACGAAACAGATAAGAGTACATTCTCCAGGTAAGCGACACCTCTGGGGTTTAGTATAGCCGAAAATGGCGGACCTCATTCGATATCATTCCGATAAGCAATATGTGCCGGGGAGGTTTCGGCTCAATATCGGGCGAATGTGCGGAAATCCCTCCATGCATCACAATTGCGGTGAGCCGGGCACGTAGCCACCAGAAATCCTCCACTCGATTTTTCCTTATAACCGCGTCTTAGGCGGTGTCAAATATTTCTGAGGCGTGTCGGTCGGCGGGTGCGGGCTTCTCTGCTCATTTTCGACGTCAATGAGGCGCGAGATAATTGCCTTTCGGAATCGAAGCCCTCCGCCGCACGCCGCACCCGTCTATGATGATTTATTTACATCCGCGTAATTAACTGTCGCACTACGTGACGGGAAGAGCTTCGCGGACGTTTTATCGTCGCACGCCGAGCCTCCGGCGCAATATTTTATTCAGCTAAAAAACGGAAAAGCGCTTATCGCACTTTCAAAGAAATACGTATACAAACAAACGCCATCTGAATATTCAGTACTCCACTTGGGGGACTCGCTTACTGATAATGTCCGCGGAACGGGTCCCCAGTGATTTATCGGGTAACTTTCCTAAAAGACCTGCGTTCGATGTTATCAGGATAGTTCTTTACAAAATAATATGTAGAAATTTATAAAGTTTAAGTGAACCGTAGCATCCGATTGTGCATATAAATTCTTTGACCGCGGCTGGGGCGGGCGGGCGTCAGATCAGATGCAGGCGAGTTCCGAATGTTCCTAGTTAGGCAACTTTGGCGATGCGTGCTAGTGCTACAACTACAACTAACTAGTGAAAGCAGTCAGCTGCATTTAGATTAACTTGTTACTGGCAGGCATAATGTTAGTCGGGCGGTCCTCAGTTTAAGCCGGGATAAAGTTATTATTTCCTGTTACGCCGTCTACTTTAGCCGAGTTTCGATTCCTAGCAAGCCGTTTGTGAAACTTGAATGGGTGATCACGTTTTCATCATAACTATGATAACTTAGTCGGGTCTATCAAACTCGGATTTATTGGCTGGGACGGATTTGACTATTATTAACTTTGTTGTTGGAATGTCCAATTTATTTCAAAATGAAGCAAATAAATTAATCGTCTTAGTAAACAGGTAAGTAATATTTTTCTGGTTTATCATTAGTAAATATTAAAAATATCGTATAATAAAACATTTTCTTCAAGAAGCAGGTTTCTGGTTTCCATATATTTTTATATAATTACTTAATGAGTTTGACTATTCCCACGTTTCAATTTCTAACTTTTAAATATACTAACAGCTAATCCTTTAATTAATACTTTCCGTACATTAAGACTCTTAATATTTTCCAAGTCCCTATCCAGTGTATAAGGTTAAGAACAAGCACATATTTGCTTGATATTAAATAAACTAATAAAACATATAATTATATCGGACAACATGAACATTTTGTTACATTAGGCCTAAAATTTTCTTTGTGTAAAACATAGGTGATAGGCACAAAGTGAGGTATGACATCACAGGTGAGCGATGCACGGTCGCAGCGAGCAGCGTGACGGATGGCCGGTCCGGTACAAATGGCCGCGTCGCCTGAGACGGATGGCCGCACCGGTCGCGTTCTGCATTAATTGCTCTCCGATCACCATCTATCTGTACAGCGCTATACGAATGCTATGACTCAGCTATTTTCACCCTTTTTATTCTTGCTCTATCCATAACCGCTAGAAATCGAGGTCAAATATTTAGGTCAAATTATTGAGATTTTATGAAAGATTTCATAATATGGAAAAAATATTTTTTGTCTTATTAGATACTAGCTGAAGCCCGCGACTTCGTTCGCGTGGACTTTATGTCTCTGGAAAATGCTCATCAGGCTGAACAACTTTTACTAAGGCGGCATTTTTATATCTCTTATAGTTTAGCTGGACCATTATGGTTCTGCACCAGGCGTTCCATTTTCCAAAATAATTTATACCCTATATGTTGCCCAGGCTTAATAGCTATATAACAAAAAAAGTTTCATTCGAATCCGTCCAGTATTTCCGGAGATTAGCGTGTACAAACAGACAAACAGACAAACAGACAAACAGACAGAATTTTTTTTTTAAATTCTTACTCTATTACTACGTCTCCATCGCCCCCAATATTTTTTTTGGAAATATATTTAATGTACAGACACACTTTTTTTACTGTTTTATTATTTGTATAGATTTCATAATATGGAAAAAATATTTTTTGACTCATTAGATATTACTAAGGCGAAATGGTAGCAGAAGTGGCGCCCCATTTGAAATAAATTATTGAAAAGTAAATATCGTCATAATAAAAATTTTGACTTCTAACAATCTGTAGAAAGACCTTAAATTGTGTTATGGATACGTAAAACCTATAATGAACCGTTTGTCAAAAGAAATAAGAATGAATTTGGCTTGCAACTAAAATTCTAGGTATCTAAACGAGAAGGTGTAGAGTTCTGACGCGAGCTAATTTATACCATATCGCTAACAATATTAAGTAGATATTTCTTTGAATTTCTTTTTAGAGTAAGACTTCTGTATTTTTGCTCTAGCCATACTAACTACTATGACGGATGGCCGCACCGGTACAAATGGCCGTCTCGCCTAAGACGGATGGCCGCACCGGTCGCGATCGGCATTAATTGCTCTCCGATCGGCATTTATCTGTGCTAGACTATGCAAAGTGCTTACTTAGTTATGCCCCTTTCCTCTCCCCTTAATAGTTGCTTTATACATAATGCCACCGGCGGTACAAATTCAAAGAAAGGCCGAAATATTGTGATATATTTATAAGAAAAAAGCTCAAGTGAGATATTGGTGAGATCACGGTCGCAGCGGCCAGCGTGACGTATGGCCGTGCCGGTCGCGTTTTGCATTCATTACTCTCCGACCGATCGCGATCTATCCGTACTACGCCATGCGAACGCCATGACTCAGCTATTTTCCCCCTTCGACGGCTGCATTACCCATAATGCCGTCAGAATTTGAGGGAAATATGTAGGTCAAATAATTGTCTTTTTATAAAGGTATGTAATATTTCATGACTTAAGAATTTAGAACACAGTTCATTAAAATTCTCAATTCTAAATTATTTTATATTGTACTAAACGCACAGCATTTCTATTTAATCCAAATATTATCCCTTACCGACGACCTTACATTTTACAAATGAAAGCGACGCCAGCACATATTCCTGCTAAACCAGATGGATTAAAACAAAATCTTTCAATATACCCTACTTGCCCTGGAGAGGCATGGATGGGCGGCGCGGGTGGGCAATAACCGCCCAAAACTAATAACATTTTTGTGTGATAGTGGAGGAGCAAACCGAGCGCGGTTCCCTCGTCGTGTCCTTTATGACAACAATGCGCACTTGCAATACAATAAGGGGTTAGTCGAGAGTCAGTTTCAACATTGCTTTCCTTCCTGGAGATAACGATTGCTTCAAAGAAAATACATTTATAAATTTGAAGGGTCGAAAGGGTTGAAGTGGGGATAGGTGCTTACTTGTTATGTTCTGATAGTAAGGTTGGCGCTCGTGATTAGACTTGGCACCGCTGCTCGATTACGGCAAAAATGACATCAATGAAGAGAGCGCTTGTGTCTCGTTACGGTAAGTGCAGCAAGGCGGCCGAGTGCACTCTGCAACTATGATGTGTATAACGAACAACTCTCGAGAGCAGCGCCGGCCGTCGGCAGTCGGCACGCGCCACTACCCTTGTAATAATGTTCCATGCCAACCAGTTACATCACTCTTTGTCTACAACGCTAAGTGTGGAATTAAAAAGAAAAACAATGTCTCACTCTACCAATCAATTACAATCAGTCTAATGATTGAGCTACAATTCAACGGCTCATCAATGAACGTCGTAAATCTATCGGAACAAAGCTATGAGCCAAACAAGACGGCGAGAATGCGTGTCGGGTCGGGTGAGGCGCGTCGTTAATCGATTAGAACATTCGATCACGATTGATGGATTGGCGAGGGCGACACGCCGTCGAGGAAGCGCGATCACAGGCCAGTCGTACGCGCAGTGCCCCGCATTCGTCTATTTTGCTATTTTATTTCAATAAGTCACAAAATTATGCGCTGTTTACCAATTGCTACAACAACACTATCTAGTCGCAAAATCATGCGCTGTTAACCAATTACTACAACAACACTATCTAGTCGTAAAATCATACGATATTTACCCACTATCTAGTCGTAAAATCATACGATATTTACCAATCGCTATGACAATTCTAATAAGTCGCAAAATCATGCGCTGTTAACCAACCACTACAACAACACTATCTAGTCGTAAAATCATACGATATTTACCAATCACTATGACAATTCTAATAAGTCGCAAAATCATGCGCTGTTTACCAATTGCTACAACAACACTATCTAGTCGCAAAATCATGCGCTGTTTACCAATTGCTACAACTACACTATCTAGTCGCAAAATCATGCGCTGTTAACCAATCACTACAACAACACTATCTAGTCGTACAATCATACGCTATTTACCAATCACTATGACAATTCTAATAAGTCGCCAAATCCTGCGCTGTTTACCAATTGCTATAACAACACTATTTAGTTGTAAAATCATGCGCTTTTTACCAATCACTATAACAGCACTATCTAGTCGTAAAATCATGCGCTATTTACCAATCGCTATAACAATTCTAATAAGTCGCAAAATCATGCGCTGTTTATCAATCACTATAACAACACTATCTAGTCGTAAAATCATGCGCTATTTAAAAATCGCTATAACAATTCTAATAAGTCGCAAAATCATGCGCTGTTTATCAATCACTATAACAACACTATCTAGTCGTAAAATCATGCGCTGTTTATCAATCACTATAACAACACTATCTAGTCGTAAAATCATGCGCTATTTTCCAATCGCTATAACAATTCTAATAAGTCGCAAAATCATGCGCTGTTTATCAATCACTATAACAACACTATCTAGTCGTAAAATCATGCGCTATTTACCAATCGCTATAACGATTCTAATAAGTCGCAAAATCATGCGCTGTTTATCAATCACTATAACAACACTATCTAGTCGTAAAATCATGCGCTATTTACCAATCGCTATAACAACACTATCTAGTTGCAAAACCATGCGCTATTTACCAATAGATATAAGAAAACAATGTAGTCGCAAAAGCATGCGCTGTTGACCTTTCGCTATTGCAACACTCAAGATCGCAGTCACAAATATGTTATCACATATCAACGGTCACTGAACTGTATCGAGGGTTGTGGATAGAAATACAAAGCTCTGTTGTAGCAAAAAAGTTGAAAGTAGCCGTAAAGTAAGAATTATTCACTCTGGTAAAGTTCCCAACAAGTTTGCATCGCGGTACCGTAGCTTAACGCTAAAATATGCATTCGTGCGCGGAGTTATCTCGGCCACTTTTGCCGTTGCCGCCGGGCGGCGGGCGGTCAGCCGTTGTTTATCCCGCCTTTAATATTAGCTGCACACATTGGAAAGCTAATGCCAGCATTGTTTTTCTTCAACTTTACATTAACGACCTTTATTTCTTTTTCTAGTGGTCTCTTCAAATTTCCTGGCATTGATTTTAATCAGAACGTGTTAAACGCTACAATAAGAGGAACGTTCTTTATTTTCATTATATCGTCAGTTAGAATTGCGTCGGCCATTGCTGCAGCCATAAAACGCGCTCTAATAGGTATACGGTCGGAATTAGAGGTAATAATTTGGCGGTGTTAGGTCAGCGTGGTGTTAATACAGAGGCCGGGTGTGAGATTAATGCAACGGAAGCGGGCGCGATCTGCAGGTGTTTCATTAAATGGCGCGCCGCCCGCCCAGGCGCCGGCTCCTACGCCCATTATGAAAGCTGCAAGCTCGAGGGCCATTCGCTTTAAGAACGCCCGCGCCACTTTGTAACAGCTTTAATGAATCTTGTTACTTATAGGCTCGCGTAAATTGCCTGTTTTACTAACGCGCCGGGGAGAAAAATCATTAGGTCACTGAACGTTCTGTATGAAAGCTTTGCTCTGCTTCTATGCCATATTTTTCATTTATATGAGTACGTCTCCTTTCAGCAGAATTTTTCTTAATTCGGTCTGTATATTTTAAATATTAAATGTAAAGCTTTTCGTATGTTTTAGAGGTTTCGGTTTCGCCTAAATGTATAAATCAGTCAGTCAGTATAGAAGGTACTTACCATTTAATGCAAAAAAATAATGGTTTATCCATATGGACACATCTTCCTTACTAACCTACATTAATTACCTACATTATGTATAGGGTTGCCACCTTTTTTTAGGCAGTTAAAGTACATTGGTTATTATAGGTAAGAAAAAAAGTACATAGTATTAAAATAAAGTACAATTTTTATTTATTTAATATTATGTTTAAAAACATATTTTTATTGCTTTTGCAGTTTGTATCAAATTAGTATCTCTACTAAACAATTGCACAGCATCTTTACAGTCAATATTTAAATTAAAGTAAATAAGTTATTCATTTTTAATCCAATTCAGAGACGCTTTGTTTCTTTTGTCTCGAGGTTTGCTATTTATCACAGAAAATAATTTATTTTCGGAGATTTAATATGGCATAAATCTATAAAACTTTAAATCGTATTCTTACTGCACTCAAACCGCTTCGCACAAAACAATCAAGAAATTGTGACAATGACACTGACATTATTGACATTTGAGGTTAGATTGCGTTCAGAAATTGTTAAAAACGAGTGCTTAGGTGATGTGGCGCTGGCGAGTGGCGACATCGATTCAACACCAATCGACAAATTACGTTTATCGAAAAAATACTTACGACTGAACTTTTCAAAATCCCAAAGAAATCAAATCATGCGAAATAAAGTATTTTTGAGTGCTTTATTGTTCTTATAAAGTATAGAGTACAATCACCTGAAATAACGTACAATACTTTATTATAAAGTACGGGTGGCAACCCTTATTATGTATGTTAGGGTAAACATACAAAAGATAATACTTAATCCATTAACTTATGGTTTAGATTAAATCATCATTATTATTGCATAAATTATTTATAAAGGAAATAAATCATTCGCCTACATTCCCAACGTTTACAGTTTGCTAACTCGATCCTAATCTGCAGGTCGCAATCAGACATACTGCTATGCAAATAGTGAACATGTGCACGTGGCTCAGGTGTAATTTGGTGAAATAAGCGTCTTGCGAGCGAAACGGGAGCGTGTATAATGAGAAGCGATATGGAATGACGTCACAGGGGCTGGCGAGCGGCCCGCCGGGCGCCTAACAAGTTTAGCCAGACTCCTGCAGTAATTAGTCTAAGCAGCTAGACGAGCACCGTCACGGCGTCTCGGCCCTGACTTACTCGCTTTCAAGCGGCACATTCGCCTCATTATTCACTAAAACGTATTAAACACAAAATTTTTGACTTTCGACTCGAGTTATCTGTTATAGTTGCAGACAACAATAGATGTATCTCAACAAAGGTTTCTAGGACGTTTCCGTAACGGTATTTCGCTGCTTTGTACTGAAGTTAATAGAAAACGTTGAGCGATATCAGGTTCTTTCAGCCACGCTACGAGCGTCTGCAGTATTCTATTACCGATGTAGCTTATTTAATTCGCTACCATAACAAGAAAACTTGTCAAATTGCAGACAATAGTCTGTTGTAAGTCAAAAGTTCTGTCTGTTTTATGAAGTCGTTAAAAGGGACAGTGATTGAGCCTTACAAGCGGTCATAAATACCTTTGGGCCAAAGATAAAAGGCGATAACTGCGCAGCGGGCTAACTACAAAATAAAGAGGCCTCAGTAGGTGCGATAAGGGAAGTTTAAGAGTTTTCGGGTCCGGGTCGCACCGATAAATTGGGCGGCACTTAATTATGATCTCGGGCGGCATCTTGCAGGCGGCTAATGTCCCGGACTCGTTTAATGCGCAAACTTGTAGTCTCAGCTCCAACGGGCGAGATAAATCTTCATCTGCGCCCCGGTGCTGCCGGCCGACCCTGCTCGCCCGGGTTGACGACGGCGGTCAAACTCCTCGTAAACCTCAACGGATCATAACATTACAGCCACTACACGCCACACAAAACTAAAATAAACTTAAAAGAGACTTCCTGAATGTGAGTGTTTTGAATATATTTTTCAGTGATCGTTAAACGTTATTAATCTTTACATAATATTTTCACAGCCGCTACTAAAATATTCTATCAAAATTAGACGGTAGCGCTGCTATTTTAATCTATGGAGCTGGTAGAGTTCCAGTTGCAAACTTAGTCGACGTGTCGTTACGTATGTATGGGGCGGCCTTTGATTCCGGACTCCGACAAGGTAGTACTTCTTCATCAAACCGAGAAGTTGGTAAACATGTCGGCATAAATCAATTTTCTTACACTGCGAGTTATTAACCGTGATTTACGCGTAAAAATGAAAGTTACATTGCTATTTTTGGGGTGCAAGCGTGGGATGGTGTTATTGTGAGTCGTCGGGCGGAGGCAGTACATTAGGAAGAGTGGCGGAATGTTATTGCATCGTGTTACATTAATGTTGCGAAGGCCGAAGCCGAGCCGGGGCGCCCGGCGCAGTCGGCGTCGCATTATCTAGGTATAATTAAAGCCGGCAAGACGACGGCGAGACGTTACGCCCGTCCTAACGACTTTTATGGCGTATGTAACATTGCCGGCACATAAAATAAATGTGCCGCCTCCAGCGCCCCGATATAGCACAGTATTCCCAGATTAATCGCCAAAATGTTTGCTCTCACGGTATACGACTGCCGTTATTCGCAGTATACACATAATGAGCCTGATATTATTGAATATTGTACATATTTTTTAGGAAAAATGAAAATTCAGTCTTATGTCGGCATGGAGAACGAATGCTCTAGCTAGGAGAAAATCGCGAAAGCTATGCCTACAGCGTACAAAGTAATAAGTGTAAGTTAATATGAAATCAATGAACTTGGACGCTATGTGCAAGAAACCAGCATCGGTGACGATTTGTAATGCACCCCCTGGTCGATTTCAAAATTTGAGGAAGATGCTCCAAAGAGGTTGAAGTTCTTATAGATATGTATTTATGAATTCCCTGGGAGTCTTTGGGCTCTGAGAAAAAGATGGAAAAAATGTAGAGGCACCTAATACGAGATACTTTAGCAGTTTATTTTTGAGTATTTCCTAATAGTTATGAAAACTTTAAAAGTATAAGTTATTGCTTAGTTTATGGAATACTGCAGAATACTTCCTCAAAACTTCTACTAGACGTATTTTTATACAGTTGTGCCAACGAACAGGACAATAAACGAAACAGAAGTGCGAAAACAAATCGAAATATTCAATTCCAGTGGACACATGTACTGTAATGCCGAACATTAGCGACCGGCAGAAACGAGCACACGTACAATTTGGAGAATGGCCCTGCTTACCTACACACGTACATTAAGTATAACGTTTTATTTGACTGCCGGGACCGGCGAGCCACGATGGCCGTCCGTCCTCCGGGCCGTCATTTAAATCTTTATATGTCCACATTAGCTTTATAGGAACCTCCGCCGTCTCAGGCGCTTGAGTGCACTTTTATTGAGGATGAAATACTGTAATTGCCACTCGGCGCCAAGCCGTGACCGACGAGTTCCGTACGTGGTAATTGTGACTTCTTATTAACGGAGGAATTCCTTCAGATTGCCAATTATAATGAACTTATAGTCCTTTTAACATATGGCTCTTGTGATAGAACACTAGGTGTGTTAGAAAATTTTATAAGTAGACGTGAATACAAATTATTTTATTGAACCTAACAAAGACTATTTTGAATATACATAAACATTTAATTCTTCAACCACACGGATAACAGGCACAATTGAATTTAATTGTTCTTTCAAGTGGTTGAAATAAAGAGATATTAATTATTTTTGTAAATAAATATATTGAATATTACTTAATCATCATTATCCCCGCCTTCTCCCTTTTTTGGGGTAGGCTCTGTATGCAACTATGAATATTACTTAATACATTATGTAAATAAATTTTAATCATCAAAAGACGTTAATCTTCTTTTGAAGTCGGATAAAAAGCCAAAGAAGCATTGACATCAATGCGAAGAAATAAATTATATTGGACGTGTATCAGATATTTCAGCAATTACATATAATATCGGTCATTTTCGAAATCTTTGGGTGGGGCCTATTGTCCAGCAGTGAACGTTAGCAGCTGATATAATGATGATGATGATATAGTAATCTTGACAATTGTTCAGAGATTATTTAAGGTTTTTGTCAATACTCATAAAGCTCTTATTTTTTTATATCTACTTTTGATATGGTTTTTTTACGAAAGAACATTTTATTCATTTGTCAATTTGTCCTAAGTCAATTTTAATTTCACTTTCCCAAGAGAGAAGATGGAATTAAGTGCGATGAATAATATCGGAAAATATAATGAGCTTTTTACATCGGGAATCATGAGCCCACACAAAAAGCGAGGCCTCACATAAAAAGGAAAATATTCAAAACAATAACCGCTTTTCATATCTCAATCCCCAAACAGCTATAATCTTGACAAATGACGGTCTTTCGAGTGTAGTCGGCACTACGGGCCGCATTGACAAAGCCCCAAATAAACTGACACGGACACATAAATAAGCATATTCGATGTTTTATTGAGTGGAGGAAATGCGTAGGAAATAGTTTCCCGCGTCATTACGCGACGCATCAATCAAAGGGCGACCACTACGCTGTTGGTGTGGATTTGGGAAGTGGTTAGTGCGGGATCGATTCCGGGTCGGGCTTCCTGCTGCGATATCGGTGGTGTCAGTAACAGGTTTTAAGAGCGGGCGTGTGGATGTCGTGCGCTCGTAAATGGCAATAAACGTCTGAGGCGTGAGGTCCGCAACTGGTATGGAATGGGACCGAGTGCACGATATCTGCATTGTGGGGCGGCGTCGCGGCGCCGGCGGGTCTAGGCGTCGCGGCGGCGGCGCATACATCAAGCACGCGACCGTCCCCCCCCGGCCACCCACGCATCCCCACCGTCCCCTCGCCAATTATCATCATTGTGTTTCTATTTTTGACCGCGATAATGGCATTTTCAGACACCGAACGCGATTAAGGATAACAAGTACCATTGTTTAATAGTGCTGGCTATGAGTTAAATAAATCTGCTGACGCTACAATCGCATTCAAATGCCGTGCAGATATTGCACTAAATCGTGTTTTACTTACCTACTTATTTGTCGTTAGTGACTACTAAACGAAATATATTTGGAATTCGTAGTAATAAAATTATAATTCAAATAAAAATAGTCATAGTTTCCTGGCAATTTTCACATTTTATTGTTTTAAAATTGTGGCAGTTTATATATGAAATGTGCGAATATCCGTGAAAGCACGTTCATTTACGTTATGCCAGCACATGCAGAGGTGGAGGCCTATTTGAAGTGATTTGACACATAGTTATTTTAAATTTAGAATGTAAGCTTTTGATTATTTTATTTAACCTGTAAAAGTATTTATCTATGAAACTAACATTAATTTCTCTTTTTTTAATTCAAAATATAGAAAATTAATTTTACTATTACTGTGGCTTTTCAAGTTTATTTTTATTACAGCGCATTTTCCTTGAACACTTGTTTACTTAACCAACAAATCCGACAACAGCGGAGCAAACTCTATTCCAATACTAATAATGCTATTGTCTGATAAAAATAGATACACTACAGAAGTGTCTATTTTTATCAAACGCGTAGCCTACGCATACACAAGACAGAAATACTAAATCCCATCTCTATGGGCAAGTGTTCTGAAAAATATTTTTCGTGTTCCATTTTTACTTAATCAAAGTCAAAATGTAAGGATTGCTACACACACACATACATAAGCACAATCGGGCTTTCACTAGCGGGATGGCAAAGTCGGGTGTTAAAATCTATGCAGATGTATTATGCAAAAACATTGAATGATTGTCAACCCATATGAACTACACGATCGGCATAAGCCGAATGAAGCCGAACAAGTGCAGTACAATTGCTTTGGGTCAGCTTTGTTGTTCGACAAATATTGCCGAACCGACAATGCTCGCTTATGTGTGTAACAACCCTAAGCACCTATAACCGAAAGGATTGAATCCCACAATTAACAACTTGTAAATCTGAATTTACATTTCAATTCAACTCGTATTCACATCCACAACTTGCAACAATCGTTATTTACATCCACAACTTGCATCAATAAAAATAAATAAAAGCCTACAAAAACATTTTAAATTGAGGCATTGAATCCGATCCAGTTCATTTAAAATTAATTACATAATTTATTTATGCAGAAGGTAAATCCTTAATTTTTATTGTGTATTTACGAAAAAAGGGGTCCTGGTTCTTGTATGTTATCTATATATGTATTTGTAATAAAATATAGTATCTTTGAGTTAGTATTACCTTACACAAGTCTCAAACTTACTTTGGGGCTAGCTCAATCTGTGTGATTTGTCCCTATATATTTATTTATCTATGAGAAAAATTTGTAAATAAAAAACAGAAAATAAACAAAAGTAAAACACCTACATACATCTAATCGGAGTTCAACCGACGAACTAATCTTATTCCGGTGTCGTTTTCATTCAAAAAATACTAAGAAATGATTTTTCGAAGAGAACCATAATTCTCTTTGATATTCTTTCTGATAAAATTTCCACTCACCGTTCCTAATCTTAACTTGGGCGTTATATCTTTTTGATTTTTATAAGTAAACTTCTCACCATCGGCTTTAACGTATGAAAAAGTAGGTATTCAAATTTACACGAATAGTTACATGTCAATACAATATAACCTAAAATTTCTGTAATTACTTTGAATCAAAGACAAAAATTGCGCTTTTCAGGATTCCGTAGTAAAAAAGGAACCCTTATAGTTTCGCCGTGTCTATATGTCTATCTGTTTGTTTATCCGCAGTTTTACTCAGAGACTATAAGAACAACAAAACTGTAATTTGGCATGGCATGTATATTAATCATGAAAACAAAATGATACTTAATCGTCATTAGTATTTTTTTACGATTGGACTTATCAAAACGCTGTTCACACAGAACATATTTCTTGTTTTTTGATAAACACAGTAACCAGGTATTAATTTGTCACAGGGTAATTGTTGTTCAAAAATCAGGAAATTATACTGTTATTTAAAAAAATGTACTTCTCTTGTTTTTTGATATTTCTAGTAAATTATTTTTAAAAATTATTTAGAAGATATTCAGAGTCACGTGACGAAGATACAGCGCATTTAAATTTCGCGTGACGTCACGATTTTTAACCAATGGTGACGTAAATCACCCACACTCCGAAACTTCAAAGCGCTGTATCTTAATGAATTTTGACTACTTTTCTAAACAAAAAATTACATTGTGAACCCAGCCCACATCCCTATTATCAATGTACTATAAGTGAAACATGTGGTATATAAAATGATACACTAAAACCGGCCCAGTGCGTGGAACCACTTTCTCATAAGTGAATTGATATAACTAACCTAATATAATTATTTAGATACGTCAAAACCAATTATGTCTCACTTGATTAGATATACCTATTTGTGTAAACAGATCCGATGTGACAATAAAGTTTAACAATCTGCGATAATTGCGATGAAGGCAGTTCCGGAATAGGTATGAGTCATGCGCGGATATTATACATTGTTAGATAATAGTTGTTTCTAGTTCTAGGGAGATAAGTGAATAAACCGAGCCAACGACCGATAGAGCTCTTAATTAGTGTTAATTAAAGACATAAAAAACTTTCTAGATTTACGGTGATTGTGAGAGAATGGTCTGTCGGATGTAACTGGAGCTTTTACTAATTCCTTTCTTTATGTTCTCGAGACTGTTTTATAATTAGTATATTATAGTTCCTTGGCGTAAGATGTTCATAGTTCATTACTGCAGAGGCCGGAAAGTTAGGCATTGCCGAGGGAGTAGTTTTAATTTTGCCGAGGTAGGTAGTGCTTTTCTCAATAAATGTGAGGAAGTAATTAAAGAAATAACCAGAAATAACCAACTATGGAAATGATTACCTAAAGCAATTAATTTTTACTGTAAAGAGTATATATTACGTGTTTTAGGGAAGACAACTGCTTTCTCGCGTTTTTTAGTGCAAAGGAAACATCATCAACAGCCCAGTCGTATGCGTAAAATACAGCCCAGTCGTATTTTATGCAAAAATATAATAAATATAATATCGAAGAGTACATTTTTTATATGTAATGACAAGTGATGGAAGTAAACGCTATATGGCTTTGCCAAATGTAAAAAAAGAACTGTCATCTGAAACGTCAATGTCACTGTCCTGTCATTCTGAATAGGTGCACTTCCTTCTTGTAGGAAGGTCTCCTTCTTCTTGTATATTTTAAGTAGCGGCCAGGAATGAATTTAAAAGGTAATGTCTTATTTTACTACAATAATGCCTATATTGCCGAGCATGTTCGATAAAAAAATCTTTCCTGAATCTGCCCTTAACTAATTTCATTATTTAGCTAATAGGCATTATAAAATGTTTAAGTGCAGAAATCAAGAAATATAATACGAAACACGAAAAATCCTATTGTGGCTTTATCTAATAACAGCTGTATAGAGAGAAAAGTTGTTCAATATATGTGATTGGACTGAAACTTTCTAAAATCCATCACTTCTGTCTCTACATTTTGTAGTGTCTATTATGGTTTGATTCCTGCTTGTAAACGTCACAGTTTGGTAGGTGAAGCAAGATAAGAGTTCTCGTTCGGACATTAGTAAGTCCGTATATGTATAGTGTGATCTACGTGGACCAAGCATAGCCCAAATTAACTAACTATTAAACCGGCTTGAGTTTCTATTTTACCTTGTGGTGCTTATGATCTGAGCTCGCACATGGCCGCTGCATTATCCTATGCAAATCCGGCTGTGCAATAGCGTGCTGTCGCGGGCCGGTCACTATCGCGGCTACAAATACGGTCCGAGTTGAGCCGTTTAGAGACCAGCCCAAATATTTACTACTTCTGTTGCTCGTTTAACTGTAAAATTCATGATGTCGATCATTGCAAATATACGCAAAATGACACGCTGTCTGTCTAGAAAAGACCATCCTAGAAATGCTTTTCTGAGATAATCATTCTGAAAATTAAATTGCTATCCAATAATATTATATCTCCTAAAAATTATATAGGTATCTTAACTCGCATTACACGCCAATCAATTCGGTTAGATAACAGACTAAATGGGCAAAAAATCAATTTAGAAATAACTAAAAGCCGACCTAAAAACATTAAGCGATAATTATGTGGACGATCTAAAACAAATATTTAAAAAATTACGTGTTCAGATGCAGTGTCCAGAAGTAACCGATCAATTTTCTCCATGGATTTACTCAAAAGATTGTATAGGTCGTTTTGCGAATCTCGAATATCGACTACATACCGAATTCACTTGCGCTTCGCTTTGCTGAATAAGCTTCAGTGTTGTATTTACCCCTTTGTGCGCTTCGGAATGCGGCAAAGCAACGAGACACAACCAATGCTACTCGTATTACTCGAACAATTAACTGCAACAATTTCTAGAACAGATTTACTATTTATTTATTTAACTTTATTACATGAATTGTAATCGGCGGACTTAAGGCCGTAGACCTTTTCTACCAGTCAACCTACAGGTGGTGTTGACATGCGAACATTAAGGAAATTTGTGCAAAACCTTTTATATTAAAATTGAAAACACTTACTTACAAATTATAACACAATTTAAACCTACGTACATATCTATGATAATAATTACCAAAATCGATTCTTAAAAAATACATTAAATAGTACCAACAAACAAGTAATTAACCTAATACATCTTAATGAACAATATAGATTGGCTGTAAAAGGTCTTCACGATTAGATGGCAAAATATAAATACTTTAAATATTTTATCGATGGATGAGTAATAACTTTTTGACGCAAAGATGCTATTATAAGTAAACAAACATATGAATATTTTATCAGCGCGACAGCACTGTTTGCACAGATAAAGGTCTTATCACTGAATATTCAATGCCAAAAAGATAATTTCCAATATCAAACATGCATATTTATTCATACGAGGAAAACCATTTAAAATTCGTATATTTCCCGAAATTATTAATAAAGCTACATGAAAATTAATAAACGTTGACAGTAATGACTGCATTAAATTAATAAACGACCATCAGTCATTGTAAAATAAATTGTGAATAGTTACGGAGAAGGACGTCAAATTTAATTTTGTTATTTTTCGGTTGGCCGGGGGAACTATTCGGCCTTGTGAATTAATATTCGAGTGAGTGTTTATAGCGTTAATCTCGTAAAACAGGTTAGAATGAAGGGTGTGTGTATCATGTGCCGAGGTCGCGCTCGGGGTCAGCTCTGGGTCGCTGAAATAATCCGAGAAGGGGCGCTAAGAATCATTCCTTTGTATGAACACTTATGGAAGGGTAATTATAAGTTGACTCAGATTGAACCGTAGATTAAACGACGATAAACTTCAGATAATCTGTACTCATATTTCGTCGGAATGGATGTCAGATAGCTTTCTTATTCAGCCTTATTATAAAGCTATTTTATGATAACGAATTATTTATCACATCTAAATTTAATAACAATCGAACATTTTTATGCTATCTATTATTAAACCAATAATGAAAATATAGCAATAGGTTATAGTAAATTTTCACAGATGGAAAGTTCTTTTTTTTAATAATATTTCAAGGTATTACAAAAAGACAGTGACGTTAAAAAAATAAATTATATTCATTAAAATTATTTACTTTAAACAGTTAAATACGAATCAAATAACAATTTTGAATCTTCAGTCAATTAGAGTGTCAAAACGATTGCATTAACTCGAAGCCAGTGGTTTTCACAAGATTAACCCGTAGCCTCGTATGCAGTTTATGCCTAAAAAGAAAAATGTTTGATAACAAACCGGGCAGAGTTTAAAACCTAGAAAAACAAGCAGAGGACAGCGGGTGAATTTGTTCGTGAGGCAAGTAAAAAATTGAGCACTGATTTGTTCCGTCTAGTAATATTGAAAGAGTTCAATGATAACTTTTAAATGTTACAAATTATGATAAACGTTATCTTACCTAGATACGTATATGTTGCATATTGAAACTTAAGTAAAATGAGTCATCTTTTGTCCCGATTTCGCTTAGTAAATAATTTAATCCTTTATTTTTATAAAATAAACATTAATTGAGGAAACTAATTTTGTTATTTCAGCGATTGATAAATTTTTATTCAAAAATTAATTTCACAAGATGTGACCGTTGAATTTTTAGGTTTGTATAAAAAAGTAAGCAAAAAATGATAACTCTATGCTAGATATGAGCGCCGATGGCCAATACCACGGCGGCGGCGTGGACTAAAAATTTGCGAGGCGGCGGCGGCGCGCCGGCGCGTATTAATTTTTTATGGAGGGGGGACTATTTTTTAATAATAAAGAAAAGAAAACCATATTGTTTTTACTAAAAAAACATATTGTTTATACTAAAGAAAACGACATATTTTAATAAAGGAACAGAAGGTATATTCGTGAGAATTGCTTATTCATATCACATAAATCACATTTTTAATGATAAAACTAACTAGCATCAATCATTTTAAGGAGTTCGACCAATATTAACTCCTCAAAATTGCTTGTTTTAATTTTTTCAATAGAATTAAAATAAATCACATTTATAAGGACAAAAACTAGCATCAGTAATTTTTAGTCGACTAATAAAAGGAGGCTGTTATCAGTTCCTTGCAATCTTTTTTCTGATGTATGTTCACCGACTATTCCAAGACGCCTGGGCCGATTAGGAAAATATTTTATTGGTTGAAGCCCTGCAGGCCCTTTACTTGTCAGGTGGCCCCATAGATGATTTGATATCTGACCGATTTTGATTTTATTTATATCAAAATCGGTCGTGAAGTTTATTACATAATAAGATCGACCAATATTAACTCCTCCACAATTCCACATTCATTGTTTTTAAATTTTGTTTATTTTAAACAGAAATAAAATAAAAAAACATTTCTAAAGACATAAATTAGGATCAATCAACTCGACTAAGCTTGCGCAGCGCAGTCGAGTGGCGATAGATTGCAATGCGGGTTACTCCATAAAATAATTCGTTAGTCGTACGATAGTGAAGTCCTATTTCTATGTCAAACCAAATGAGACTTTATCAATATACGTCAGTGCTTAATGTTGCTTGACACAGAAACGCGGATATACAGTAACGTCCGTCTTGCGTGCCGCTTTTGGAGTAACCCCCTGGTCAGTACAGGCCGCGACGGCGCGCCGCTTGTTTCGCTCGGCGGCGGCGCGCGACGACGGCGCGCCGGCGCGGCGCTCATGTCTACTCTATGCTAATACCATCCATGATTTTGATTCGGTTGATAAAAACTTTTTACTTTGTTGACATTCACATACGTGTAAATAAAGACAGAGAAGGTAAACGTCAAAAATTAATCACTAATTGGACTTTCTGTTAAAATTAGTGCACTGGAAACAATATTTCTTTTCCTAATTATTTGATACTCGTAATGTGTACAGTGTATGTATAGGTATAACGAACTGAACCAATACTTTGTTAAAGTTCCTCGCCTACAATGGTTTATGAAAACCAAATGGAACACAGCACATGTCGGAGAATATACGTTCAGAAACAAACTAAGCGGTTAAACGAAGAAAGCAATAATGTATATATATGGTGCAGCGACGAGAACTCGAAAGCCTTATTCTATGAACTAAATTCTATTTCAATATAATGCCCAGTTTCTTTGAACAATATTTAATCCTTTTTAAAGTTTAGTTAGTTATATATAAGATATAGAATCGAGAGATACATTTCGAAATAAATAAAAGCTTGATAAAAAGCGAATTGCTGAAACTCTCAAGTACACATCATTACATGACAGTACTTGGAACCCGAAGGACCAACCTAAGAACGTGTTATGTGACTTTTTAAAGGCTCGTGCCTTGCTTTAAATAAAACAAATTAACCACTCAGGGCGGATTCGACAATTACACCTGTACTACTTGGGATAATTTTAATCTTTGATTTTAATATCGAATAACCAACTTCGTTGACGTTTATCCATTCTATTCATGAAGTAAATAACAAGTATTATTTACTTCATGAATAGAATGGATAAACGTCAACGAATATTGTTAATCTATGGTTGAGGAATGAATGCTAAATTAATGGCAACCCAACAGAAATCCGTATAACTCTTTCCATAGATTGACTTGATTGCGAAGACCATTTAATTTAGCATGATATATAACAAACATTGCATTTGAAGTATGATGTCATCACACATGTATTGAAGCAGATGTCATTTAATTAGCTGAGATAATTGGAGGTATAAATAGCTTACTCTGGAATAGACATCTTACTCTTGGATTGGTAATTTATATAGTTATTCTACAGTATTTTGCCATTTATTCTCGGAATACATTTTAAACTAGTTTAGTCGAATCCGCCCTTAGTGTTTTATATGTAGGAGATCGTTTTTTCATAAAGGATATTAAAAAACGATGTTAAGATTTGAGAAATTATTTTTATATCCCGGAAGGTGTAAAACCATGATCTGTGTTGTAGTAAACTTTGTTAGGATTTGAAATTCCAAAACGAGAAACAATATAAACAAGCATTTAGATTGAAAATGCGATTGCGTTAAGATTGGGTTGATTTTCAGAGTTACCCCCTAGTTGAGGGGATTGGATTGAAATGAAGCGAGCTGCTTGCACTCTCCTCACGAGTTTTTGAAGAGCTCTAGATAATTAGATTAGATGCTATTGCAATATCCGACGTGCAAACCGACGGAATAAACTGTGTGACTTTTTATCGAGTGCATTTCTACTGCGCCTTAATCGTAGACCAATGTTAAGGGGATCTAATGGAAATTCGATATTAACTCAATTTGGCGAAGAAAACTTTGAAAAGTTGTATTTTGGGCTATAGTAGATAACTACCAAAATTAGCTTTTGCAACAAGTAAAAGGAGATTAAAACATAGGGGAAGGTAACAAAAATCTTCAAAATGTTGAATCCGCTTCGGTAAAATAATTAAATGCTCACCTTCAAAGGGTCCAAATTTTAACAGAATGGTAAGAATATGTAGACTCAATTCCTCGTCCGCACAGGAAGGCCGTCGTCCACGGAATAACCAGCGGGGACGTCCGCCTACAGGCGCAATTTAATTAAATACGGCTTCGGATTAACTCGTGAGGCTTCACACAAACTATTCTGTTTCATATTTTCCACCCTCAACTCCAATATGTCATTACGTTTATACTTTCCACCCCGACTGCGCATGCCCATACCTGATATCCTTCATGCTATCTGTTGTCGCAACCGCAATTTAATAAGATTACGTACCTGTAACAAAAGCAAAGCCAAAATTAGCCGGGCAACGGTGATTTGTTTACGGTGAAGTCAATTAGTCTAAACAATGTCTTGTAATAACAATAATGGCAGGAGTGACGAATCAAAGTTACTCCAGTGTAAAGTCTTGGCTCTGATAATAATGGGTTTGGTTGGTGAGGGGTTACGGGGGTGCGGGGCGGGGTGAGGGCGCGATTGTATCGCATGATAAACATCGGCCGCCCGCCGCGCCATCCAAGAGCGCCGGCTAATTAAACAACAACGGAGAAAATTAATTTGATTGTTTCGGAACTGCGCCTCTTTGTGTCGGCCTACGAGTGAGTTACCTCGGAAAAACATTTGACTGACGCCTCTCGATGCCGCCAGCGAGCGAAATTTTCCTTGTCACGTTTTATTCCCTAGTAAATGAACGATGCCATGCGAGCGAGCGACGGAGATGACAGGCAACAATAGACTGAAGTTATGTTTGACAGCGAAAGGAAAGCCTTTAAGTGCATCGGGTCGATAATTGCTTAAAGCCTACACAGGCACGTATGTAGAGCGTTTCAAATTACCCGAAACATACATTAACAGACAGTTAGTTACGATTCCAAATGGTGTTTTAAAGTAGAGAGTTTCGAAAGTCATTTAGGTGATCGATTGTTTATTGAGGCAATTAAAATCAAAGTTCAAGCCATAAGCGTCACGAGACCGTTATCGCTAGCAGCCACAAGGTCGATAGGCATGGTAGACTATGCTGTTAAGTACTGATGTGGCGGGCTTTTATGACAAATGATGGTCGCGTGACGGCGCGGGAACGTTCCGTCGGCGGCGGGCGTCACAGCGCGTTTTCCGGCGCCGATCGAGACCGCGACGGAGGTTCGGTGTCGACTTACGCACGCCCGGGTCCTTACGTACAAGCCACACAACTCCCTTGTCATTATTAATGACACGTTGTAATTAATTACGCCAACATGTTTGGATATTCTGTAAGGAACATATGTTAACAGGATCTGATATGTTTACCGACGTAACAAGATCTGAGCATGATACTGCGGTGTTACAGGTTACAGCTGTTGTCGCGCAATACTGTAAATTAAATACGATGTAACGTTAAGGTTGGTGCTCCGAGCAGTAATTAAGCAAGTATTAGGAAAGCACCCGCCCTCTTAATAAAGTTTAGGAATTGAATTGGGAAAATAATCGGGAATAGAAGTGGATCGAGCAAAAACTTTAATGCGTGCCAGGGGAGCTGTCGGTGCGAGAACGTGGAATTACATGCGGTATCGGAATCGGGCAAGCCAACTCGTTCCGAGTGTGAATTATTTACGCGGCGCTGAGTGCGGCCCCGGCCCCGCTCACGAGATAGATTGGAGACGACCAACTTTTTGTTTACCGACTAATAAATTGATTCGATTTCATTTGACCGGGTGGGACTCTCATCACATCATATCTTAGGCAAAAAGTTGGGAGCGAATTTAGCTCTACTTTAACAGACTCTTAGATAGCCTACGTTTTAATTTTTTACTTCCCTTATGTACCTAATTGTTTTTGATTGAGATCATATTATTATATTGTATGGCTATCTATACAGAATCCAAATTATTTAGTACGCAAATCGCATTTAAAAAACGAACATTAAAATCATTACTGAAGTTTAACGAATTGTCAATGCTCTCAATCCATTTTCGGCTCACTTAACAGCCAAATGAATTAACTGCAAAGTGTGAACATGAACCTGTTAAAAGCCAAAAATTAATGAGTTAAAAATCGAAGCATTCCGCTTGGCTTGATGGTAAAAAGCGTTCGCATAGTTGAAGGTAGGAGAGGTTCCGTCGCAAAGGGTAGCGCGTGGAGTGCGGGGGTGACTCATTATAGGATGCGCGGTTCATCTCATTCGGGTTGGACAAAAACGGGCCGCTGTCCGTTACGGTTCGGGCCGCAATTAAACACGAAAACGCCCGACGGCCGCTCATTGGAAAAGCGCTGAACAAGTGAACAATACAACAGCTATCTAATTACTTTGTGCCTCCACATGCCGCCCGGGCTCTACTATGTAATGTCGTGTGACTGTGCAAAGTTGCTTGCGGTTTTTGTCGAACGACGTGTAGGGGACACAAGGCAAACTATCGAACTCAATGTTCGTAACTCACGAGTCTTTAATTAGTGATATAATTGAGAAAATTCGGATCGACTTCGGCGTCATTTGCGGTCTAATTGAAGATTAATTCGGTAGAACTATTGCGATGCCAGTGCGACGTAAAGGACGAAGCGAGCGAAATTATTGCTAGTCCTTTCGGTCATTAAGTCATTAAGTGTAGGAGAGGTGGGGTTTAACACAATCGGAATCAAATTAAGTTCATTCAGTTGCGGTGGAGCGAGCCGGGTGGTCGGGTTCGGTTGAGTCAGCGCTGCGGCCCGCCACGTGCGCGCTCTCCGCGCGAAGAATGAGGAATGAGCCGGTAAATTAAATATGATAATGTAATCACATAATAATAGCGGCTAGTATCGGAACGGAATCGATGCCTTCGTCCTAATTCCATTCCATTAGGACAAAGGCATCGAATATCACATCAATATTCAACAATTACTCCTATGTATAGTAAAGTGTAGTAAAGCTATCTACCTATGCTAATGATCGTGAACCTGGCAACATTTGTAAATTCTGCTTACACGTTAGTTCGATTACGTTGAGTAGTTACCTATTAAATACTCATATTATAACACGATACATAATTGTTCACACTGTTCGTAATTCGTAAGTAATGTAATGTTGCTAATAAACACATAAAACACACGATACATATATGTACCTTCACTAGAATATAAATGACTGGTTATTTTTCAAGGAGTGAGTCTAATATTACTATCTATTTGTAACTCTGAACACACTAATTTCCTATCCCCTCAGAAGGCCAAAAGAATGATTGCAATTGTACGTGTCGAATTCCCAAGAGTGCGAGTGAAGAGTGAGAGCGCTCATTAAACGGTCCGAGGCGACGATCGAACGAAAACCCTCACTTGATCGCGACAAATGAACCTAGCGATTATTCCGCCCCATGTGCTACCGAAACTTACGGCAGGCCAACGACACCGCCCCAGTAAAACGAGCAATTATTATGCAAAACAAAACTCACAATTAATTGGGTTTTAAAAGTTAAATCACCACTACGAGTCGGCAAAGCTCTCGCGAATCAAGATTTATTGCTGGAAATATGACGGCGTTCGTCGTTAAGAGCGAGCGAATTGCGAATAATATCATCAGGGCGGGATTACGAGGATGCGACACGACGCGGCCAGTGGCGGTGCAGTGACGTCGAGTAGGCGATTCGAGAGACATGTCAAATTGGGAGCGTCCTCAGCGGGGTTATGAGCTAAGCGCTGCGAAGTTTCACGTCGGAATGGATGGCCGAATTAATTGAAATATAGCGTCGCGCCGGTGTGCGGTCGTACGGCGGCGGATTGGGGATTAAAGTTGCAGCAGCGGGCGCGGGAGCAGGTGTGGGCGGCGGGTGCAGCGCGCCGCCATCGGCTTGCCGAACACGGACTCCGACCGCTGAAAAATTGCGCCCAACGTCTTTCGGCGCCGCCCCCGCGTCGGCTCGGGCCTGAGCTACATACAAATCAACCGAGGCCCGTTTGCCCGTCCACGCCAACCGTGTCTCGCAACATCCCGACGTTAAGGCAATTTCATATGGTAACACTCTCGCAAAAATGCTCTGAAAACATTATAGCGAACCACGAAACTCTACATTCTGAACTTATTCGAATATTCCTTGAAGCATCTACATTAAAATTCAGAAAATACACGTACGGATAAGTACACTAGCTAAACAGTAAATTATTACAACAATTTTCCGTACGATAACCCTGTCTCCAACTGTGGAAATATTTCTGCAAAGCTAAGCGCAAGTTTGCGACGACTCTGCGATTTCGCGACGTTGCGAGGCATCGGCTATCTCCTCGAAATATCAAAACAAGATATTTTATTTTCTCTCTTCCAAAGTCGCATTGGAAACGGAATGTATCATCAAGTTTTAAGCGAGTTTAAAGGTTCTGAAAATGAAATTATCTTTTGGCACTTTAGGATTCGTGTCTAAATCCAATAATTTTTCAAAACTAAAAACAAACTTCAATCTACACTACCGATTTTGATATTTTTTTATGGGACCATCTGAAAAGTATATCCTTTTAAACAAAAAAGAATTTTCTAAATAAAAAGACCGCGACGAACTGATAACCTTCTCCTTTTCAGAAATCGGTTAAAAATAAGGGAATTAGGCAAACTGCAAACTTTATTAAAGGTCCGACCCGACGGCATCAGGGGCTGGGACTGTCGACCTTCATAAAACAAACTTTATGACAAACAATAACATTTATTACATAGTCGAGTATTAATGCGCACTCCATTTACAGCTGGGCGGCGCCGCGGCGGCGGCTCCGGAGCACCCCGTATTGTTGGCCGCAAACATCTTTTCAGATGACGTGTATAGCACAGCCTTCCCCGCGATACAAAATCCTGCTTATGAAACGAGTATAATCCTAATCTAGTGCGCTATTACTTCCCGGGCCTTTGTTACGCGGCCAAGGGCCCACGGGATCTTTCCGTGTGACGCATTGAAATCGTAAATTTTACAAGTCGTTTATTTTACTTAAATCCGTCGTGAAAATATAGCTGTGCCGTGACGCGTTTATCTATTTTATGGTAGACATAAAGGGTGGCAACATTTTTAATAAAATTGGAAATGTCCCGGCGACCGGGAGTGGACAGTGAGGCTTGTTCTTGTTCTAGGACGGAATAAAATTTTATAAGAGCATTATACGTGACAAACGACGCGAACGACACGACTATCCTCTTTAGGGATAATTTTAGTATCCATTCGGATATCCCATTTTAACAATTCAATATAATATCTTGTTATTTATGTAAGTACAAAGCGTAGTTTGTGTACTTTGTAAACGTAGCAGTTATTATGACGTAATTACTATAATGGCTCAATTTAATATTTGCCCTTACAAAGTAACTTTACTTGCGACAATTTATATTTATTTAAGTTTACTCATATAATAAATGTGATGGTTCGTACGAAGTTCCTTTTCGGGAGGTACGGTAGGGGGTTAGGCGAAAAAAAGTGTAAGATTTTTCTGTCACGAATTAAAGTGCAAGGTAATTTCACAAGTTTCACTATCTCGTCGATAGCTGAGTTGGGAGAGCGTATGCCTGATGTTCTCAAGCACACACCAACATTTTTGGAAACGAAGTTCTTCTTCGGACGGAAAACTGTAAACTGATACTTCAATGACGTAAAGTTGTGAAAATATAGATCTAGATTCGGACAGGCGATATTCGGCTTGGTTTTTCTTTACTTCTACCTAGCATACTCAAAGATTCCCGTGAATACAGGAACAACGTATAAGTATACTACGAAAGTAACTTCGTTTCAACCGAGTGTTCTAGATACTCACTCATTTTATATTTGTACAATAAAGTAGACTTAACATAATATGCATTATTCCTGATTTAGATCATTAGTGGAATTATTAATTATAATGTATTATATATGTATTATATTTTATATTTATTTGTGTAGTTTTCATCCCAATAAAGAAAAAAAATAGTAAAAAAATCTCAATCTAAGTTACGACGTAACTAGGTACGAATTTGTCAAATGAAAACTATAGCACTTGCTTTTAATTGAGCTACGCCGTAGGATCTTCTACGATCATCTAGGATAGGTTAACTGCTACGAGCTACGAAAGCTTAAGCGACAAGGGTGCTACGCAGGAACGCGTAGTAATAGAAACCGAAACTACGCCGTAGAGCCCTCTGCAGTATTCTAGGATGTTAGGCTGCTACAAAAACAGAATATCCGCGTAGCACTGTCGTAGCCTTCTACAAAGTTGCTAATAAAGGAAACTTACGCAGGAAAGTTTTTTTGATGCCTTAACCGTAATATTTCCTAATTTAACTACTACTAAAATTTGAAGCAAAATTCTTCAAATTTTAAACGAAATCGTCACGAAAATTTTTTCACCACGTTTTAAATCTGAATTTTACTCATTCTAAAATTATTATATGATACACTTTTTTTAACTTAGAAAATGCCCTGTTTTGTCGCATAGTCGCCCGCTGCCTAAAACCTACTAGTAACTAAGGAACTTTTGAAAACTCGAATGAAATTCCTGATATAGGGTTTGAGCAAAGAATTGACACATGAGTTTATCGTGTCACAGGGATGGTCCGCAGGGATTGGATAAACCCAGTGGAGGACATGTGTCAGGGAGCGGCGGACGGACCGTTTTTGTGATGGCTGCTGGGCGCAAAGGCAGCCTGCTAGGAAACATTTAAAATTTAAAATTTTAGAAACCATTTTTTTACTGTTTTCAATTTAATTAACCATAGTTTAACGTTTAACATATTTAGACTACACTAGATGCGAATAGCTATAAAAATATCCCATAACGTAATTAGCTTAGTATTTAAAATATCTATACTAAAATTCTAATACGATAGTTACGTGCCAAGATCTTTAGGTGTCATTGTTAGATATGCCGCTTCAACAATTATATTTACCGTTTTTAAAATGGTATATTTATTTTTTATTTATTCAGCTCGAGAGAAATTTTAAGCTGCATCTAGAAGTTTAAAATCATTTGCAACATTATATGTTAAAATATTGACCATTCCGTAGCATGAACGAGAGTCCATTAAAGAGCGTTACTCTTACTTTAAAACCTCCGAGATTTAAGTTAAGTGCTTTTTACGTTATTTACTAGCAAAAACCAACAATATAATTCAAGTTAACTGGTGTTGATTCAGCAGAGAACCAAGTGGTGAAGTGGTATTTAAATTGACCATTGGAAACCTTTAATTACTTTAACTTATTCATGGTAAAGCTAGTCTTTAGGGATCACCAACGTAATGGAATTACGAGTAAGTTATCGTAAAGTTACACACGAATAAAAGACAGGGGAATAGAAAAAGTAAAGAGTTCTAGTTAGTACAAACGCTGAAATCGAGTTGAAAAAGTTTAAATAACTTTACATTGTAAAGATTTTAGACAATGTTCTTTTGATATTGATGATTTTGGCATTGGTAAAATGCCCTCTTCAAGGTTTTCGACACTTGTCCACGACACGCTTAATGAACCACCTTCAAAATAAACCTACCCATTCCTATCACGTCCTGATTACAGCTGAGAATAAAGTATGCCTGCCAATGGCAAGCTCAGATTTCGCAGACCTCGGTCTGAGCTAAGCGAGGCTGGTCGTTAGCGGGAATCGTTCTCAAGGGTGCAGTTTGCGCGCGCGCCGCGCCGTTCCGCTTCACTCGCCAATTTTAACGTCCACCGAGCCGGTTACCACGCTAAATTGCGACCTTCAAGTTTTAAGTTATTCGACACTTCCCCGCGTCACGCTCAATGAATCACATTTAAAAATAATCCACCTATTCCTATCACGTCCCAATTACTGGAACATTGTTTTCGCCAATTGCAAAAGGAATAATCGTAAAACCTGGGCTGGGTGTTTATGTATGCGAAATAAAGTATTTTCTAACTGCTTAAGTACCTCTAACGAAACGCTGATGGTGCTCTCCATTCCGACGCAAATGGGTAACCCGAAGTAATTGTCTAAATGGTAATGAGTTACAGTTATAGCTTCGCGGAAAATAAGACTAGCCTTTTACTGGCTCTGAAAAGAAAATATACTACACATGTGCAGTAAATATTTAAGTGTTGTTTTAAGGACGTCCAATACTTTCAACACAAAACATGCAACACTTTCTCTTTGTCTGCTCGAGAAACTCGATAAGTGACACAAATTGTAAAATCATGTTATCAGCGTTAAGTTGGTGTTCGCTGAAGATATTTACAACGCCATTAATTTGAACCGAAATATCAAGTGTCATTTTAATGATAGAAGAGGGAAGAGGCAGTTTTTATTTTGCGCCAGTCGTTCGTGTACCGAGGGAAAATACAAGTGATAGAGATAAATGGTTACAATTGAATCGATGAAAGATGTCGTCGAAACATTAGCGTTTATTGGAGCGCGCGATCGGCGTTGCACGTGAACCGTTGCGAATCGTCAGCTTGTAATGTGTACGCGTAATCGCGTTTACGGGCGACACTCGGCGATGCTCATTTGCGTATCTAAGTGGGCCCGCGGAGGCCATTAGCCGACGATCGAAGGCGTCATTACTCGCGTAGTGCCGCGATAAGGGGCAAGTCGCGGCGGACGACTACATCCTTAACGACATCGCCTGCGGTGGGAGTGGACAACGTGACTTCCATCGTTCCATCGTTCCACCCTTCCGACTCTTCGACGGCCGTTTATGTCGAGAAATTCAAGAAAATGTGGAAACACGACATTGAAATCATAATGTTGCTGACTTATTTATACAGTATTAAAAAAAATGTTGCACATCCGTGAAAAAGAATTTAATTGTTGATATTGTAGTAAATATTTTCAATTCTAGTAAACATTGCCGGTGTCATGATCGGTCAACAAGAGACATACCTCACAAAAATACAGTAAGGAAGAATTCAGCGTTTTAATCACGTAAATCTGAAAGACTGGATACTTTTAGTTTTTGTTATTTTATAATTTTATACCTTACAATATTACTTAGCGTCATGACTGCCGTGTTGCAAAAGTTTTATAGCCGTATTTTATGTGAGTAAATTAAAGATATGATTGCGCAATTCTTTTGTTAATTACTAACATTGCAAATGCGAGGGAAAGGCCTGACGATAAAAGAGCAACATAGCAACATGTGAAAGAACTTTCGTGTTTATTTTACGTCAGACATACTAATTACGTTGATATTTAACTCGATTATGGGCAACATAACGATGTCGATAAGTAAATGGCCATATGCTAGGAGGAAGCAGGAATAGGGAAAGTTGGCAAGATAATAACTTAAGTAAGTAGTTAACTAAAGGCATACTAGTAGCATGTGATTTCATAAATGGTCGCAAAACGCCATTGCGGAGTTTCGCCGTAGATTTTAACGAGATTGCCGACAGTCGCCGCCTCCTCTGCCGTACCATCGAACCGGGAACCCTCCAACACAAGTTTAGAACTTATTAAAGGAGATCTCTCCGATTTCATATTAAAACTCGGTAAAATACTTCCCATTTTTCTCCATTCCTCTTTGAGGCCTCAACTTTTATAATTTCCGTATTTTTGTAAAGAGTATTTAGTTAAGCATTCACGTGGTGTTCCAAAACTTTATACGCATTTCAATTGCAGATCAGAAATAAATGTTTACTATACATATTATCTTAACATTAAGTTAACTGGTAAAGTGGACCAAATTAAGTGTTTGTGTTCATAAATACGACGAGGCCGGTCGGCCCTAACCTAAGTGTTTGAATTAATAAACAGCCTTCCCCACACTAAATGAAAAGCTTGCACTCATAAATGTTGCGATGATTTTTTTGCGCAGTAAGCCTTTGGCGGTATTTAAGTTTTGGAGAAGAGCTCTAAATGAAAATAAGTTGACCCTCCGGCGATAACTGGGTCGGAACGCTCCCGAGCGGTTTGCAACCGGACCACATCTGTCAAGCGCTTTATCGAATTTATGGTGTTTTTTGCAGCTTTTGTGTCGTAGATAGGAGATTTAGTAGGTACTTCAAATTATACTTTCACATCATCCACGCCGACTAAACGAACAGTTAACAGTATTTTCCAGTTTTATTACCATTTAGGTACTTGTTTACATTCGTCGAAAATACGAAGAAGATTAATTAAGTTTAAATAATTAAGGCTTAGCGAAAAGGCCACTTTTGTGAATTTCCTAGTTTTTAAGATAAATATGTCCTATATTTATTTACTTTGTGCAATAAAGGGTCTTGTATTGTAAGTCCGCAAATAACAAGGTTTCACATGCGTAATTAATTAGTTGCCATGAGAAACTAGACGGCAAGCAGACTCACCCACTGAACGCAAGAATAATTTAAAAGTATTTACATAGTCACAAACACTAATAAAGGTACTAATATAAGAACACAGATACTCGTAATGTGACTTCAGGAAAGTCTATACTTTTTCCACAAAAATGTTTTTGTATCGTAATGTGGCCATAAACGTAGGCCTAGGTCACAGACATGTATACTAAAAGTAGGTTTTATTTAATAAACTCTAATTTGACAATAAAAAGCACACGTACCAATTGAAAAATAAGTAAATTTATGTGGTTTCTAATGAAATTAAATTTTACCGTCAACTAAAACATTATTTTTTTGTTATCATCACTTTTTCATTTACACTGTAGATGTACTTCCCCATCTACAGTTTAAATGAAAAATTGTTTAATATATTTTATTTTTTTATTTGTTTCTGGTTTTTTTTTCCTAGAAACAGCAGTCTAGTCCAGGAAGTGAACGACAATTTTAAAAAAATAGAGTTAAAAATGTACCTATGCAAAAAGATTACCTACATAGTACCTATCTGCCTAACATATGTCAAACATTTAACATTTTTCTTAGTTTATTTTTGTATTTTATTAAGTAAATATAGTCGTAGAAAAAGTATTGTATGCAACGTTGTATAAGTACGTCAAAAAAGGCTCGATGGCGCCACCTTAGTCAAAATACTATTATGCAACAGTTGTATAAAGACGGGCCAAAAAATGCAAGTGGCGCAGGTTACGATGCGAGCATTATAATCGAACATTTTTTGACAATGTTGCATGCAATACTTCTTCTACGACTGTATTTATCGATATAATTACTAAATAAAATACAAAAGTTAATAAAGAAAAATATGAAAATGTTTGACATTATGTTTGGCAAATAATTGGTATCCTGGTATTTTTTAAAAAATTGATGTTTACTTTCTATAGTGACTATAATATAGTCACCACAGAAAGTAATCAGAAACTGATGGCAGTAAATAATTTATTACGGAAAATTTAATTTTTAACTAACTTCCAAGAAAGTGTAAATAATTTGTCGGAAACTTTTTTTACGTTCACCGATTATTCAAAGACGCCTAGACCGATTTGGAAAAATCTTTTTTTGTTTTGAAGTTCAGTTGAAGGGCATACTTGTTAGGTCCCATAGAAGTTTTATCAAAATCTGTTGTCTAGTTTAGGTGTTGTAGAAATATTAATAAAACTTTATTAATAAATGGTATGTATTAAAATTTGCAAAAGAGTGTATAGTCCTATCAGTTTTGGCTCTGTACGAGTACATGTACAGGCACGTGAAACGTCTCCTTCGCAAAAAATAGCAAAGCTGGTCACGTAATGGTAAAATATTCAGGAGTTTGTTCATCTCGGGTTTACAGCCTATACATACATGTCTGGTACTTAAATAAAATATCAGCCAAAGTCGGTGCCTTCGAGATCGATCCGGGAGCCCGCGGGTGACCTGGCCGTGTCTCCTCCGTGCCAACGGCGAGTGCATGTATTATGCAGCCCGGTTGTGGTGCAGCGCTCCCGTGACGGGTCCACGTTTTCTCATTACAATACGAGCGGCCGACGTCCGGCGGACGGACGGCGCCGGAACGGCACCAACTTCGCCGGTGGCTGCGCGACCGATTAAAATTTCATCCCTCTTTGTTCAGAGATAACGGATCGATTTGCTTTGCTAATGCAGCACGGTCATCAGCGATCTCAATTGAATTCATCGAATTGTCACGTACGTCCGAAATAGTTTTGACAGATGTATTGACGGATATAGCTTTGCTTTATGTTTAAACCTGCTTGCTGTTTAAAGCTGCAAGCAGCCCGCGGTTTTTCGTGCGGCTGTTGAGGTAGGCTAAGATATGTTTCCAGTTCAGAAAATGTGTAAGGTTGTATTAAGGACAATTGTCGTTGTATGGCGGCGAACTTGAATTTAAAAAAAAATAAAAAAACCAATGACGTTCGCCAAATTGCTTACAATCCACTACATTTTGGAAAAACAATCACGCCCCTAACCCCAACCGTTTTTGCAGGCCGTACCCCTTCCACATCAGGATTCCGCAGATCCTCAAATGTCAGATTTTTCTGGTACTTACTGGAGCACCCTCTATACGACCGCACATCAACCTACACTCCTACCACCCCGCAACAGGGCAAACAACTATGTCAATCAGTCAGTGGGTGGTATTGTAGGTTTATATATTTTAAACCGTTATAAGAAGCAAACATTCTAATCATAAAAATTTAAAAATCTTCCACTTCTAGAAATTATTAATAAAAAGATACCGCTAAACGTCTGTCACATAGCAATCCGGTCAGCAAGCAAACAATTACTTTTATCTTTAAAATGGATGTTACGACATGAAAGAAAAAAAACATTCAATAGATGTGTTCTTTGATGTGGCTATTTCCTATTACTATACCGTTTTCATCATTTAAAAACATATTATTCCCCACTCTGTTCAACATAGCAGTGTAAAAGGAATATGCTTTAATAGGAACAGGACGATACGACGTGCTGTTTGCCGAGAGCCAAGTCCTTGCCAATTAATCGGACGGCGATTGAAAGCGAGCTCGAGTCGATATCGAGAGGGAAATAAAAATATTCGCGAAAAGTGCAATGGCCCGCTAAGCAACAGCCGTATCTGGCAACTTATCTGTTAGTTATAGTAACTACGGCTCATAAATAAGGCTGAGCGGAAGCGGCCGCCTCGGAGCGTCCTCGAGGCATCTGAATACGTAGCACCTTCGCCTCGGACATAACTCACGAACCTAAAATAAAAAGGAGCGACAAAGGAAGCCATTTGTTTAGGTATTACGCTATCGGCTCCCAGCAAGGCCGTGATGTCGTCGGTTTTACTGGCCGCTCGATTTTTCAGCAACGCCTCGGCACGCGTCTCGGCAAAATTGGAAAAAAATGTTGGGCATTTGTATGTGTATTGCGGGACCTGCCGAATGCATCCAAATAGATAGTAGCAGATAAACCATCAAAAAAGACAATTTAGTTTCAATTATTCTAATAATTCCATAAAATAAGCATTAATATTGAAATTCATTCATATTGAGTGTGAATAACACTGGTACCTAACAGATTTTTCGAGCTGCCTAAAGACATCTGACGTAGGTAGCTCAATGGCTGTCATCTAGAAACAACAGTCATTATTACACACCAGTAAACTAGTATGGGTTTCTTCACGATGATTATCTTCACCGATTTACATTGAAATTGCGCATGGTATACTAAACTCACAGTAAAGACAATTTGTCATAGTTCGATTGTCCTATTTTAAGATGATTAAAACCAGTTTAAAAACCTGATAGTGAACTAACAGCGAGGCATTTATGACATGTAGATATAATAGAGGCAACTAGTATGAGTTATAAAGAGCAATAAATAATTGGCCAAGTGCGTGTCGGGCCACGCGCAGTATAGGGTTCCGTAGTTGTAAATGCCAACTTGCAGTCTAAAACGGCTAAGTATTGAATTTGTATGAAATTTTCCTTTTCGAGTACATTTTATAAGTTGATCACCTATAACTTTTTAATTTGTAAAGAAGAAAAATATTGACTTCCTCTTTACTTGTATGGCAGCTACCCTAAAAAAATTTTTTTTTCCTTATTTTATTTTACGACTTTTTCGCCATGATTGATATACATATCCATGCCAAATTACAGCTTTCTAGTACTTATAGTTTCTGAGTAGGACCGCGGACGGACAGACAGACAGACAGACAGACATGGCGAAACTATAAGGGTTCCTTGTTTACTACGGAACCCTAAAAAGAGCTAAGGCTTTGACAATACTACATTTAGATTAAGATTGATATGACATGGCTATCTTATGTTCTTAAAAACATGAACCGTCTGCACAGCATACTATTGTTGTCTAACGACGCCTTTAATTTGGAAAAGGAGATATAAGTTGCTTTATATTCCTGTTACATCCGCCAGTGGGGCCTTAGAAGCTATTACAGCAGCAGTAATGAGATTTAGAGCGCTCATATAAAGTTATTTATGTGCAGAGTGCGACTTCTGCGGAGGCGGCGCGAGTTGCAAGATCAGTGTCAAAATACGATCAAATCATATATGAAGAAATAAAGAAGTACCTATCGTAAGGTCTACATAGATCTTATACCTTTAAACGAGCAATTCTTGTATTTATGTATGTATATATATATATTTATTTATAAATTTCTGTGATCTCGAAAACGGCTCTAACGATTTCGCTGAAAATTTGTATTTGGGGGTTTTCGGGGGTAAATAATCGATCTAGATTAGTTTTATGTTTGGGAAAACGCGTGTTTTCGAGTTTTCATGCGTTTTT
The DNA here is from genome assembly GCA_963555685.1 of Acrobasis consociella. Lineage (NCBI taxonomy): Eukaryota > Metazoa > Arthropoda > Insecta > Lepidoptera > Pyralidae > Acrobasis > Acrobasis consociella. The sequence goes on from OY743106.1 coordinate 8,663,021, forward strand.
CTTTCCACGCAGAATATGGTCACTAATTTCGTCGCGCCGCGACCGCCTTGATTTAGCTCAGTGGTTAAGGATAGCGACCGCTAGAAAGAGTGTTACGGGTTCGAATCCCACTCGGTGACTTACTTTTGTTTTTTTTTATGTTTAAGTTTATATATTTTTTTTATTTTGCATTGTTTTTAGACAAGTTTAAAAAAAATTAGTTAATGTTTGAGATGTAACCGAGCAAAGCTCGGTCACCCAGGTACTGTAAAATCTAATGTAAATAAGCGGCCAAGTGCGAGTCGGACTCGCCCATGAAGGGTTCCGTAGTAGCAAATAACATAATATAAAAGTCTTGTAGTATGTTTTTTTTTAATTTTTATATTTGAGTTGATTGAATGAAAGGTAAATTGCCGTTTATGATTTATGACGTATTAAAAAAAAACTACTTACTAGATATCGTTCAAACCAATTTTCGCTGGTAGTTTTTATGGTAATGAACATCATATATTTTTTTAGTTTTATAATTCCCTTATTTTAGAAGTTACGGGGGGGGGGGGGGGGGACACACTTTTTTCCACTTTGGAAGTGTCTCCCGCGCAAAGTATTCGGTTTAGAAAAAAATGATATTAGAAACCTCAATATCGTTTTTGAAGACCTATCCATAGATACCCCACACGTATGGGTTTGATGAAAAAAGAAATTTTTGAGTTTCATTTCTAAGTATGGGGAACCCCCAAAATTTATTGTTTTCTTTCTATTTTTGTGTCAAAACCTTAATGCGGTTCACATAATACATCTACTTACCAAGTTTCAACAGTATAGGTCTTATAGTTTCGGAAAAAAGTGGCTGTGACATACGGACGGACAGACAGACTGACAGACATGACGAATCTATAAGGGTTCCGTTTTTGCCATTTGGCTACGGAACCCTAAAAATGTATGGCATCAAATTACTTAAAAATAAACAGATCTTGAAAATATTACGCTTTATTTCAACCACGATTTGGCTATGACAACAGCCTTGTGTGTGTGTAAATAAAATTTGTGCCGGAGCTAAATGTAAAATTATATAGAATCACTTGGTCAGCTGTAGCAAAACCGATACGACCTTATTGCCTTTAGTAAGTCTGACGTAAGATAAGGATCCTTTATATTTTCAGCAAGAAAGTTCTAGCGTCTGAAATATGATGACGCTAGATAATATAAAATAGAAAAACAATACAGAGTTTGAAAAAAAGGAAGAAGTTTTCTTAAAATCCCAAACAGTAGTCGTAAAAATTAACAAGACGATAAAATTAAATCCGAGAAACAATAAGTCACAGTGTGACGACGTGCTAACAACTAAAATGAGCAACTCCTGAAGACTGATGACGCAAGCGCTATAAGAAACAGCGAAAAGTTATCATGAATGTTTTCGTATCATAAAGTCGGACAATATCGCCGTTCAAGGGCTTTTTCTCATCGCGATGACGTTTGGCTAGTCAGTGGGGTAAGGGAGGATGGGTGGCGTGATGCGGCCCCTCGGTCATCCATCAATGCGTGTCTATAATACTCTACTGGACTGTACACAACGGCAGAGTTGCCACTGCCACCGCTTGCAAAAATAGGCATAGTGTTAAATATGCTTTCGTTGTTTCACATTGTAAGTTTTGTATCAAGAAATGTGTTTTATAAAATGCGTTTTCGAAATATCGATAGATAACAACTTCAAGAAAAAAACGATTCCACTATCAACGTAAAAATATGTTTTTCGGTGATATATGGTAGGCAGACTTGTCGAAGAAAATCAATACAATCCACATTGTTTACCGTATATTAAAAGAAATCGTATTAAACGACCTCGTTAAAAATTAATTAATAAAAGTGTCACACAATATAGAAAAGGTAGTCGTCCCACGTTTGGAGTTTCGGACCGTCAATATACTACTCAGTCAATATTACTGGAAATAGCCAAAACTATCGCTGACACGCACGCCTCGTTTCGACAATGGCGCCAGCCCTATTATTTATTATTATTTTTATTCGAGTAGCCGAATGATCGATCGTGTGTATGAAGGGCCCACGGAAACGGGACTCCTTTGTTCGGCCGAGATTAATCACACGCTCATTTGATGGAGCCGAGAAGAGATATTCATTAGTGGCCAGCGATCGGCAAATTTACCCAAACACTTGGTCAAACTTGTTCTTTCCCTGATCAGGGGCAGGCGCGAAGTAAATTAGTATCTGTCAGAGCCACATTATATCAAAAGAGTCTTGATTCCTCCGAAAATTTTGTTTAACATCAAAATGTAACACTATTCAAAATCGCGAATTGTACGCGAAGGGGGTCATTACAATTCGGTGCACGTACGAACTACAATTTATACGGGCCATTTAAGGAATAAAATAAATTTCGTGGCAGTTTTACCTTTTCGAATGGAAACGGAAGAGTAGATTCAGGATGTATTCTAAGGGCGCCACCTTAGAATACATCCTGAATCTACTCTTACGTACGCTGCCGCGCTGACTCGGCTTTTCATTCTACACGAGCCTACCCTTAGACGCCGACGTTGCACTTTTTATTCGGCAAAACAAGAAGCATCGTGGTTTCATATTCAAACAAATTCATATTGATATTAGAAAACCCTTTATGTATGCCTTGCATAAAGCAAAGATAAGTTGAATTACAGTCTCCTGTCCTATTTGCGACGTCGCGCCGTACCGTCCGTAACACGATAGCGCAAACAAACGCTCGGACACCGCGCCTCGCGATGTCAATTAAGCTAATTAAACACACAGAGGGCGAGACTGGTCGCCATCGCCATATCCCCGTCCGCACTCATCCACGACCACGTCCCTCAACTAATGCATCATTTTAACAACAAAGCCATTTCTCACAGAAGCGGAAAACAATGGTGGAACTGTATGCCATTGTGGTCAGTATATGCTTAAAATGCAAATGCAACGATCAGCATTCATTCTGAATGAAATGCAATACAAATTGCAAATATAAACAGGCGACTCTGAACTGCGAAGATCATCTTCCGTCGCGAACAAGTTCGACATCAGCAAGTGAAACTTTAGAACGTAAACGACAACAAAATATGCAAACACAATGAGAAATGCTCCGCGTTAGTGGTAAGTAATTACTCGCCGATGAAATTATGGAAATGAGCGGTGAAAAGACAAATAATAGAATGAGTGCTAACAAGAGATAAGACACGGCTTAATTAATAAAGTTGGCGGGCTTGTCTTGGGGCGCGCGCTGAGACTCGCGATGCTGGATCCAAATCGGATAATCGCATTGGGCTAATTGAGCGTTAGATTGACGCTATCGGGCCACAGAGTCAACCGAGGATCGTCCCGAGGTATTCCGCAAAGCGCTCCAATTTTGAGGCGCACCTGATGAGGCGCTCCACTTTTATTCCTCGAAGCGCACCGTTTTGGAGCGCTTCCGATAGCAATTAAAAATATTAAAACTTTATTCCTCGAAGCGCACCCACGTTTAAAAATAGGGAAGAGCATGAAGCAAACGTAATAAATTATATCGATGATTTTTAAAAACTCGTAATTTGTGCATCGTCATCATTGAAGTTGCTTAACCAAAATACTCCACTGCAGGAGCACGACCCTCTCTATACTACCAGAGCCATACTTGGCCACGTTACTCTTTAAATACACAATAACATTGCTCTTTGAATACACATTATAGTGCAAAAAGCGAAAAAATATTTTTCTGTCAATTTCGTACTTTTGGTGAAGCAACTTCAATGATGACGATGCACAAATGAGTTTTTAAAATCATCGATATAATTTATTACGTTTGCTTCATGCTCTTCCCTATTTTTAAACGTGGGTGCGCTTCGAGGAATTAAATTTTAATATTTTTAATTGCTATCGGAAGCGCTCCAAAACGGTGCGCTTCGAGGAATAAAAATGGAGCGCCTCATCAGGTGCGCCTCAAAATTGGAGCGCTTTGCGGAATACCTCATCGTCCCGCGCGCCCCGCATGCTCTTTGATCCACCCGCTAATGCGACCAAATCATAGGATCAACCCACAAAAGGAATTCCGTGTTGGGAGATCACAGAGGCTAAGAAACTTTTGCACTCTTATAGATAAAAAGTGAAATGGGATAATCGAAAATCGGGATGGGCAGGTAAGTAATAGGAGCTGAAGAAAAAACATACAAAGGGTTGATGCAGGCGTGCGTCATGTTTCGGAAAGTTTTAACGAGTCAGCGACCGCCGCTAGGCGGAGAAAGGGGCTTGTCACGCGAGCTTCCATCAATGTGCTTTCAACTGTCACCGTTTGTACGACATCGCGCGTCAGGGCCATAATATTTGGATATTCGTGAAGCTCTTTGTGTGATAATTATAGGGTGGTAGGTATGTGTTAATGTTTTGTCACCTTGACGTGTCCCAATGCTATGCTTATTGCTCAATAAGTGTTCTAGTTATAAAATGGAGATACATTAAAAGCTATACCACACTGTTTTAAATCATCTTTACAAATAGGTCAAATGTCGCACTTTTTGAGGAATTTTAATAGTGTGAGATGTCAGAAGTTGTGAGTTATGTCCGTCCAGCCAGACGGCAGATAAGTTAACAGATAAAGTCAAGGTCAGACGAGGCATGGTGATGTATAGTTTACACAGGTGTGCCGGTTGCAGCCGCGTACGTGAGGCGGGTTGCTCACGCACACACCGCTCGTCTCGCATGCTAGCTTGTTTGATTTTGCTAGCCGTGTTGACGTATCCGCTCCTGACGTAATAATTCGGATAAGAATAGAACTTGTTGATATTATACTCAGACTTACGTACGAATGATAATGGTGAGGCTGAATAGCAGAATTATTCATAGACTCAAGAAGCGTAGGAGGTAAATCTTTGAATTTACGGCAAGTTCATGGAAGGACTAACTCATAAGAATTTAGTAAAATCTGAAATCCTTATTAAAAGAAGTCATTTTAGCAGAGGGGCGTCAGTGACTAAGTACATTAAAAAAAAGTGTATTTACACTCGACCTCACGCGGCTGGCGGAGAAACTTTCGTCTCGGGCGCTTTATGGGCGGAAAAATTGAGAAAAGTTGGAGCGTAACGGCCGGTGGCGACGTGGAATAGGGGCTCGGGCTCCGGCGACTTTAATATAATATGTAAATCGAACGGCAACACCGCGACCTCACGCTCTCCGTTGTAGATACACGCCGAACTCATATCGCCTGGACGTATTACGTAGGGAGTCGTAAATTATCGTGCAAAGGCAAGGCAGCAAGTTTTACGCTGGCGCGCAGCGGATGAGGCTGCATAAGCGAAGGAACAGCGAGCAAGGGTTACGAGCCTATGAATGCAAATGAGCGCCGCCGCGCGGGCGGAGGTCGGTTTATCGGTGGCCATTTACATAAAACCCTAGAAAGCCGACCGGCAGCAGCGTACTCCCTTACCCGTGCACACTGCTATCATATGTTGATGATAAGTACCTGGAATCAAACAAAAAATAATATAAATAATTGGGAAGGAACCCAGCTTAAGGAATGATAAGAGACAGACAATTTTATCAGGAATTCAATCACACGAGTAATCGAAAACAAAATTAGATTTGAGCTAAGTTCTAATCAAGCGCGGCAGAGATAGCTACCGCCGCCAGAAGGTTCGAATCAAGCTTAATTTAGAGTGGATCGAGGCGAGATGTGCGCCGATATCGGGCATCTGCCCTTTGTTAACCGCCTGCAGCTCTGTTGGCGTGCGTGACGTGCCCGCTCTTTCTTATTGCCGAAAAGTCTTTATTTTTATGCGAAGAAACAAACACTATAATATCATTGTTACAGTGAAATTCGGTTTATTCGCGCACTACAAACGAACTGTAATGATAGTGCTGCGCCACGATCGTGACTCCGCGGCGATCGTGTAACGTCAGCACGCACGCAAGCGTCTGGTGTGCCGTCTAACTTTACGACACTTACGGTATCAATTGAAGATGGAACCACGTCCAGCTTTAAAACAATGGTCTATCAAACGAAACATAGGAAGTCAACAATGGTGCTCCCTGTATGTATTGCACGCATGTAATTTTCTACTTTATGGCAGCATAGCAGCTAGAATTGCATCAATCAGTCCTTGATTTGGTTGTCGTCTGTGATGATTGTCAATATTAAAACCATACGAACATTTGAACTGAAATACCTAATGAAAATGAAAATGTCGTCGTGTGGTTTACGGCAGAGTAGAATAGGACCGCTCCAAGTCTTTCCGTGGATGTCATAGAAGGCGACTTAGGGCAAGCTAAATAGAGCTTATAAACATCAAGAGTCTTCTCCAACCCGTTTGGTCAGCTTGGAGAATGTAGGCCAAATCCTCTGGCTGCTTTGTCCAGGTATGTTTCTAGTAGTACAGAGGGTCGTGCTCCTGCAATAGAGACTTAAAAGACCTAAAGATAAGATGAAAAAGATGACCTAATGTAAAGCGGACTCTGAGCTTCTGTGTTGCTAACACAACTAAGGATGCTTCCGGGAACGAGTTTCAGTTACATTTCAGTATCTCTTAGCTTAGATGACTTTACATGCCGTTTTTTTTGCTGCAAACTCTATCTGCTCTAGATCGGATCATAAAACTGTAGGGTCGAGAATTGTTTTACTATCGACCCGACTGGTGTAATCCTGCACAATGACCCGACTCTACAATCTGTCGCTCTACATGAAGTATTGACCGTTCGAGATTTAAAATAGTCCCAACAAAATTATAAATTTTATAACACGAGTACTGTCTGCAGCATATCTCTGACTGTCTGTCTGCAAATTGATGAACACTTTCCCAAAGAGTATTTATTACACCGTGTCGATGGTTGGTAATCGATTTTTTATTTTTCTTACTCTATTTCTATCTATACCAATTCAATCATTTTGTTTTTGTCAGTAAAACATTCCGTGGACAAGATTTATGTAGTTCCGTTAAAATGCTAAAGCATCAATGAATAATGGAAACGAAAACTATTTTTTATGTATAATCGATACGATTGTATGACATAAATAAGCTTGGGGCTGTTGTCAGCTTTTCGGTCATCATCTTTATAATAAAGACGAACAATGCAGTTTTGAAAACTGTTTCTCTATGCCTTCTGAAAAAAGCGCTCTTAATCGTGGCAAAATAATCTGAAACGGAGGACGGCCAACCCAAAACTTTCTTGCTGTGATGTTTACAAGGCATCCAACTTTACAAAAACAGCGATACATCAAAAGTGAGTTACAAGTTAACTGGCGCTATCCGTAGCGGCCCAAGGCGAAATTTTCGATTTAAGCTGACACGGGTAAGGGTGTAGACTGACCTTTCCAAAGTTATCTTTATCACTTAAAAGTACAGTATTTGGTACACAGTACTTCGCAGGTCTCTTCATGAATAAACAGCGCATTATGATAACAGTTTAGAAATCTTAATGCGTATTATGTGGCACCGGCGCCACCTTAGCAGCGAATCACAAGAGCCGTGATTCTTAAGCATTCACGTGTGTGTTCAACAAGTAGAGCTGTGAAAGAACCGAAGGGAGGAGCGTAAAGAGGACACAGGGCGGAGCTTTCTTAAAAAACCTGTACCGCGGCTCAGTGCACGGAGGTGTAACGGCCGCTCTCTGGTTGCTAAGAGATTAGGGACAGATGTCCGCTCGTTACACAGCCTAGCGAAATCATTTATTACCCCCACTGTGGCTGTTACAGGTTTACTGTATAGAAAATTCAAAGAGTTTAAGTCTGTACACAAGATTTGCAGACAAAAGTAGATGTTTAAATTTTACGCAGACAGACGAGACCCGTGAAGACAATAAAGAACCTAAAGTGTACAGTTTAAAACTTTTCGCAAAGCGAAACAGTGATGCGACGCCTTGAAAGTTGCAAGACGAAGCTAGCGGGCGCGGAGCGGAGTCTCGCGATCCCGCTGTCAAAGTAAGAAATATTGCCTCTCGGGTGGCGCGCACATTCCATAACCCGGGCCCGCCGCGCCGCGCAAAAACAGCTTATACCTACTTAATGTGATCCGATCATGCTCACGACAATACGCACTAATTTGAAGGATTACAATGAATTTCGCCTAAGGAAAACTCATTAGAATTCATCCAATATTGTATTCCTATTGTTTACAGACTGAAATAAAGTAGCTGCCTTATGTCATCGATAAATAAATTCCTATACAATAGATGGGTAATTACAAGAGCGGCGGTATTTTATATCAACAATGTAAGCCGGTGATCGTATCACGCACCCGAGCCTCCCGCCACCCCGCCGCCCGCTAATCCTATTCCCGCGACAAATTAATATGCTCATCGGCAGCCGCGTCACTAGATTACGGCGCGTTCATAGCGCGATTGTATTTTAAGTGTATTATCCAATTTGGTGGATATTGTGCGTGTGGTAATCCGCGGTCGTGAAGCACACCAGAACGTTTAGTTGCAAGCCGTGGCAAACGCTACACTGCCTGCATTATCGCACGCTGCGATGGAGCGAGCTGGCGAACTTAATAGATTTTGTTGGTGCTGCAGCTGGAGCGGTCAGCCTATTGCGAACTGAAGGGATTATCGCTGGAATTTGAGTTTAGTGCGCCTGGCAAATGAGCAGGCGCGCGCGTGTGTGAGCTCGTATGGCATGCACATAACACTGCTATCTCACTACTATGTAATCAGCAACTCCTGTAAATTCGAATTATCGACGGCAGTGGTTAAAATAAAACGCAGCAATTATACCACGTATTGGTTATAAGAGAGAGTATCTACATTTTTTTTAAGAATCTTAATATGACTTGGCTAGTTTTAACATGCTTACTTATATGTATTTGGCTAATTAACTGATCATCTTTATACATTGTAACATTGTTTTTACATAAAAGGCCTATTCTTCTAAATATCACAATAGCTGCTAAAAAAAAACTAGCCGGGTCAAATGTAAAAATTCAAATTTCAGGATCCTCTACAAAATTTGCGGCCATTTAGATCTTAATCCTTACTTCGGATCTTGAACTTGGCTCCCATTTTCGCATTTAAGTTTTTGGTGGGATATAAGATATTATTCATAGAAAAATGAAAAAACCCAATCCAATAACCAATTCAGTAGAAGGGAAAGAGAAAACGAAATGATAAATTTAATCATTCGTCGTAGATTTTCCGAACGGCATGAATCGAGCCGTTTTAGATAATTGAAAAATGAACAAGATACGTGTGCTTGTCACGAGTTTTCGTAGCTGTACGAATGCATGCAAATCAGGTGCAGCGAATTGTACTAAAACGGCGCAAATAATTAAAATCGGCACGAACCATTAAAAGCGCAGTTTATAATAGGAGAGTGCACTGTGAAGTGTCCTTCATGTAGGCAGTTAAAGAGTTGGAGGAGCGCTCTCGAGCACGAGTAGGTACTGTAGCGGCGCCATGCCACCTCGCGCCGCCTAACGAACCTGCCGACAAAAACTCTACTGCGTCCCACTTTACCTCGTGCTGCACAGTTGCACACCATTAATACTACCACATACTTATTTTGCTTTAATGAATACAATTTCTACTATTGTAACTGATTTAACGAGAATACATAATTAGCACCATTTGCAGACGACAAAATTTTTCCTTACTCAAATTCAATATTAATTTTAACGAATGCGTCATATTCTTCTGAGAATTAACATAAGGTCAACACAGCACAATTATGAAAAACCCGCGAGACAATATTAGTGTAAGCAAATGAAAAGATCTTTAAGTAAACAGAAAAAGGACAAAACAATCGATTTTACGGTTCTCCGCAAGAACCGTAAAAGACAAATAAATGATCAAAGCAAGAATACTATTCCGGGTCCGGATTTTAATATCGAGATTGCGGGAACGATCACAAGGTCATTAAACTGGATCCATCCGAAAACGAGGTAGGCGCTTAAAACATTGAGTTTAAATAACTTATTCGGGAAACTACACTCCATGCAATTCATAAGAAATAATTTATGAGCCATTGATATAGTCTAAGGATAATTAAAAATGGTATAAAGATTTTATAAAAAGAGCACATATGTTAATTAATGGAGAAACAGATTAAAGAGCAAATAATTATTTTCTTGTTACAGGACCTGTCAACAAGTCATCGAGATAACCAAAATTTGCTGGGCGATTGCCGTATTTAAAAATAATAATTTAAATTTGTATATCGAAATTAATTTAATTTCAAATTAAAAAAATGTAATTAAAGAAAAAACAACAATTAATTTTAGTGTACTCTAACAACTAATTGATTAATGTTTTGTGCGTGTGTGATAGGCACTTGATGAAAACCCGTCAATGTATCCAATGTAGTAATTAATGTAGAAAGTTAATAAAGCACTGTATTTTAGTCATTTCAATGACACGTTTTAGCAGATATAGAAAAGTTTAGAAAAACTAGCCAAGGTAATTTTGTAGAATAAGTTAATAGCGCTGATGTCCATTGCAGCTTGAAAGGTTCTGACACATACTTAGAAAGGTGAACATAAAAATTATATCCAAGTGACCAGTTTACAACATGTAAAAGGTCATCTTAATTTGAATGAAGCGATTGAGTACCGGAAATTATATAACTTTTACCAACAAACTATACAGATTTCACTATAGCGAATATGTCTATTGACGTCCCACGGAATAAAACCGGTTATGCATTATCGCCTAAGCTAAAATATTGAAATGCATAAAAGTGTTATCTGAACGTGGGCATACATCATCGCCGATATATGGGACAGATACAGATAAATGTGTGGGAGTAAAGTGTACGAGGTGAAAAGGCAGCATTTGCAACCGAGTGGGCGAAGTGCACGACGCGAGACCGGACCGGTTCGACTTGTTTATTTTGCACGCATTCCGGCCAGCCGGGAGCGAGCGAGAGCCATTCCTGGACGGATCAGGAACTCGATTTCTTCAAGGCACGACTGGCCTTGAATTCCCGACGACGCTTTAACCCTTCCAGTAAAATATTGTGAAAGCGCTGGTTTGGAGTGCGAAATTATGATACAATAAAAAATTAATTTTCCAGCAGGTGCTTCCGTCATCTATTGAGTTTTTTTCGAAAATATCGCACAACACCTTGTGCGTATATCTTTAGGTTTTTATCAGTGGCTAAGAGCCTGAGACCATCTAAGTACGCTGCGTACCACATATTATGCTCGGGTGAGAAGAGTTGTTTGGCAGTATGAAACCAACCATAATTAATGTGTGCAAATATTTATGTAATTTACACAAATTGCATTTATTATGTATATATAAATCAGTTTTAAATATACATACATAAATTATTTTTATTGCTATCGTTTTGGTTCCTATGTTAAAAACTAAACAAAATTACCAGTCAATCGCGAGTCGAACTCGCGCACGAAGAGTTCCGTACCATTATAAAATATGTTGTTATAGCGGCAATTAGTAATACATCATATTTAAAAATGTCAATTGTCTAGCTATCACGGTTCATGCGATTATCGGCCTAATGCCAGACGGACGCAAAGGCGGTCGGACAGATGAACAGCGGAGTCTTAGAATAGTAATAGTTTTTCCTCTTTTAGCCTTTGGGTACGAAACCCTAAAAAAAGGATTCAATATAGCGAGTGAACTGAATCTGTCACTCAACCATAGTGACGGGTTCAGTTCCCACGCTAGTTTCTGCTAAGGTTTATTTATGTATAATAATTTGGGTACTACCCAGGGAGAGGATCTCTTTGCCGCGAAATCATATAGGTTTCGAGTCACGTCTGCGATGAGAATTCACTTTAATTGGCAAATAATACGTAGGCCAATTAGGGATGCTAAGTCGGGTAGAGCGCGCGTGACGCGACTAGAGAACGTACTTAGGTATTCAATTATGCAAACCGAGTTGAGAAGAACGGCGGAGGCTTCCCGTCTTTTCCCATTATTGACCGCTAGACATTTTACGCGTATATTATAACAAGTGCATGTTTCGGAAACATATTTTATTGTGCTCGACTTTCACACCTTTCACTCGCTATAAGAAATTATAGCACTTACGTGCGAATGACTTTCACTTGGCCAACAAAAGCAAGGTAAACAATGTGTAAAGTTGGCATTATTTTATAAGTTCTAAGGTAGATCGCTGAGATAGCAACGACAGCGGCAATGGAGCAGCCGAAAACGCGACGTCGGCCCTGGGGACATTGCAATTGTCATGTAAAGCTTCGATGGGGCTAAAGCGTATAGCATAGCGCTCGAGTCTCGCCTCCGGCTGGAAATGCACTTTTGCAAAGCGATTGCCTGTCGATCTGAGTTATTCAACGAAATGGCGACGGGCTAAGTGTAAATAACGATCTGCTTCAAAAGATGGCCGCGGTGGCCGATACAGATTTGGATAAAAGTCAGGAATTTAAAAAAGCGGGCATTATTTATATTGTTTTATAGCGAATGTGACAAATAAAACTCATTCATTCATGTAAGTTTTTCACTATATTGGAAGGTAAAATTTACCGCCTACCCATTATGTAACGAGGAAAATAACCCGTGTTTGGTGTTGTAAATCAAGTCCATATGCGGCGATTGCGAGCCTGCAGACCAAGTACCAGTTCCTACAGATGTATCCATAAAGGGCTAGACTTTCGCTATCGCAACAGCCGCGTGCGTGGCGAGTGTTCAATGACGTAAGCTGGCGGTTGGCGCGACGTCGATTTCGGCGCGTATGGCATAATGCAAGGTGCCAAGGTCGAGGCTGATACACTCCGCATGCAAATGAGCACAGATAAGTCGCGCTCATTACGCTCGATAGCCGTCGCCGAGGCCTTGCCATCGTCATTACGGGCCCCGCTGGTGCTGCCTTTATTTTATTACGCGGATGTTTTGAGAAAGGAGGTCGATGTCGTCGAATTACACGCATTGTTTCACCTAGCCATTGCCATGGTAACAAAACTGCAAAGTTTACGTTTAAATTGCCCGTCAGGTGAAACAAACGCTGTAAATATCTAATCAGTAAAAGCTAATTTAGAGAAGAATTAACTTGATGAAATGAATTATGCTCTTTAGACAGATGACAGGTATTTTTTTTGTAATTGCAGGATATCCACGCGTCATTTAAGTAACGGAAATACTGGCTAAAAGAAAGAAAATACCCAATAAATTGCTAATAAGAAAGTCAAAAAAGTTTCTTAAAACTTGCGTATTTATATTTCCATTGATAAGTCAATGGAGTGGACCTAAGCGGGCACGGAGTAACTTTGGAGCTATTTACGTGATTTTCCACGTTACTGGTGGAGACGTGTCTCTCGGGCCTCACCGTTTAATTAAAGGGCGGCGGGTTGAGGGTCGGGGGCCGGGGGCCGAGAAGCAAGGCATAATGGCGGCGCAATATCGGATGGAAATGCGCGGCATGTAGGAATGCGCCGCACGCCGCCCCTCCTCATTCGCGAACGATTCGTGGTATTTTTTATTGACGACTCTGAAAATGCTATAGTGGGAAATAGTCATCGAATTACCATCCTAGAAGACAGAATTAAACTTTCCTTAACTGACCATTTAGCATAAAATTTAATTAAAACTAAGTCTAGAGAAATAAAGATTCATCCACATCGCTTCTAAGAGGTAAGTATCAGCTGAAAGTGGAATGAAAGTGTATGAAGCTGAGAGCACTATCTAAAAATATACTTTGCCTAATGGACACGGCACGACAGTATTTTTCATCTGCGCTCTGTAGAAAGATTAAATTTAGAGACTGACATTTTTAGAAAGCACAAATACAGCGCACACACCACTAAACGAACAAAATACTAAATATACATATATTTCGTACTGCTGGAATTTAGTGGTGTCTGGACTGTCTGGGTCGAAAATGAAATAGAATTTAATTCCCTAACTTGCGCAAGAGTCGTGCGAGCCTGGGCTGATATTTAGTTGCAATATCTTTTTGGTTTATTTTTCATATAAAATTAAAATTACCACCGAAAAGAATTATTTGTTTTTGCAACAGCATGAAAAAAAAATTTTCGTGCTTTTGCAAAAAAAAATCTTTTTAGTGGTGTTTTTAGTTTTAAAATTATTAGCATTTCCAACATAAGAGTTCGTGGTGGGGACATCTCACTACATATTTCTTTCGTACGCGAGAGACCTAATAGAAGTGACGTCAAGAGCGCTGTACGTACGTGCAGTGTATCCTTTCTCTGTTACCTACTTGCCAGTTTCCCTAGATCTGAAAAGCTTATTTTTGGGCAGATCAAAAAAAAACGGTTTTGGATTATGTTACTTATAGCTTTTCGAATGTCACTCATAATATTATAGTAATGTATCTATCTATCTGCTGCAGTCTGAGCGGCGAGTGGCGAAATCCGCGAACGGAACGTGACACCCCACTTATCATGCGATGTGAAAGTTGGACATCTTATTAAATTCAGTTATTTATAACTCTGTAACGAATCTCTAGGGATGATATTTACGTATAAAGTATCCGTGTCATTTCTCATGATGTCATTACACCTGAGCATATGAATAAATATAAATCAGATTTAAATAAAATATAATTCTGTTTACGATGAATAAAGCAAGCAAAATTATCACTGAAACCTTTCAATCAAAAATCAACAACCGTTCGACTTGTATAAACAATACTGCTAGCGCCCAAAAAGATAAACGAAAACAAATAGCTAGCACAATTAAAACGGAGAACGACAATTTATGCAGCAATTACTTGAGGCAGGCTGCCGTTCAATCTGGGTCAGATTAAGTGATTTTTAAAACTAATGCAAACGATAGCACGCGAGGCGAGTGCGCTACAGCGATGGCCGCGCTGCAAAGTTAATGAACGCCAGGAAAAACAACCGTTTGAGACGAATGGTGCATTCGGAGTTTTTGAGTCGTCGAGCGTAAAATACGATTCAAACTTTAGCAGAAAGTTACACCAATACGCCAGGGATTAACTCGTAATTAGGCTAATCGTATTGAGAACGCCACGAGGTTCCAGGTTAAAGCATATGTAGAACGTCCAATACAAGACTACGTAACGGTACTTACTACTCATAAAACTAGACATTTAAGCTTCTAAGTACTGTATGTTAATATAACAGACTTGGAATGGAGTATCATCAGTTGTATAAAATATGATTGGCGAGATACAAGCAGAAAGCAATTGACCGCAAAGTTGGCAACCTTTGCAACAACTCGAGTTGGCAGCAAAGAGCAAGTTCAGAACACTGGCAGCTTTAACTCTCCGACTACTGACTGTTCCGCAGCGGAACACTTGACTGTCGGATTCTGAAACCCTAAGACGTTAAAGCGATAGCCTTTGCTCTCCATCTCAGAGTTAGTTTTGCTCATTTGCGAATTGGACGCAGCGAGTCCTCGATAGGACTTTAACTTCATCAAAGGATTTTTGTGTTTATGTTGGGCAGGAATAAAGAAATTAATTCTCTTTGTACAAAGTTATACGGCGGCGATAAGAAGAATATCCTGCATATTTCTGTTCGATGAAACAAAACAAAAAATACACAGCAGTAAAGTTTTGTAATATCGAGTGCGTCACGTAGATTGCTGGAAGCAATTTATACTTTCCAAGAAGTAAGGATGGCGGTGTGCCACTTTGCTGGCTAATTTTGGTCTGCTTTGGTTACATAATGTTGTGGCCGCCGTTCTTGTAGTGATAAAGAAATATTTTCTTGGAACTAGTTCCTGAATTTATAGTAGACTCGTATATCAGGTGTCCCAAGAGCACGACTAAGTTTCGCGATGAAACGTGAATGTGAAGATGAAAGTGAATGAGTGGGTGGACTCGTAGTTATGTTCCTGATCATGTAACGTGCTAGCTGTTCTCCGACGCCGGCAGTCGGTGCATCCATCACACCCACTTGGGGGCAGAGTCCAACAAAGATTCATAAGCCCACGTTCATTTTCACTAATGCCTTTCACAATGTATTTATAGGTCCTGCATCTGTTCTCTTTTCAACCGATTAAAAAAAATGAGGAGGTTATCAATTCAATTGTATGGTTTTTTTAGAACTGTCATCAGTCATCATAATTTTTGTTTTAAAGTAATTATATTGTTCCAGATTAGTATATATTGTATCAAAACTATACTAGTAGTTTGGTCATTAAACCAAAATATTTTGCTTTTCTGTGACTAATACTAACATTGAAGACGGTTTTTTGTTTAGAAAAAATATTATAAAACAGTAAGAAAAATATGAATCTTGATGGTGGTGATGTTAAGGTCGGGCATTTATATTGCTGTTGAGTAGAGTAATACGCGAAAATATATGTGGCTGATGCGGCAAACGTAAGCCGATCCAAACATAAAAGTTTATCTTGCTTGGCAAGAATCGGAATAAGGAAAATGGAAGTTATTAGACAAAATTGTTTTCGGGCTAAACGGAACACACGTTATGTACGAGTATCAACGGCTTACTGTGTGGATATCATGTGTCAGAAAACAGATAGACTTTAGAAAGTATCTAGTTCAAGTTATAAATAGCAGGATTCGTTTGATAATACTGTGCCTAAAACAATATTTTATTTATCGCCTGTTTCATTTTTACTTTAAGGCAAAACATAACTGATCATTATCATGTAGGTGTAGCTACAAGTCTGAACAAATGTGTCTGGGAATTATTTGCACGGTCAAGTTAGTAGATTAATGGTCGTCAAGTCATCTGCAATAGGCCAAAGGTGATGTGTAAACATATTCTAAAATCCGGTTTGGCAGTATCGCTAAACGTTCGGCAGGTATAACACGTATGGTTGGGTAAGTGAATAAGGCAATAAGCTCGGTTTAATCAACACAACACGAAGCCTAATCAAATATGACCCCCTCGTCATATCGCGTAATTGAAGGCTTAATCACGGGAGACGTTTCGCGTTTCGGAGGCGAGAGGTTGCGGCGCGGGGCGCGGCGACAGCAGGACTCGCGGCGGGTTTGTTTGATTAGACCTCGATTACACCGGTGACAACTTTCACGTAGGCTTACAGCGCTCAGCATTGCTCCAGAATGGTGCTATTAACGGAGCACTCTGTTTGCCAACAGGATGGGGTTGGCAGCTGTCAATCTTACCACATTTAATCACACTTTGCAACGATTACAGCGTGATAAATTTACTAAAGATACAATTAAATTTATCAGAGAGATAAATAACCATAAAGTACCGGGTCACGTGAAACACAGTGACAACCTCATTATGTGATAGTAATCTAAATAAACCTCAATTTAGCTAACGACTTTTATTTTCCGCGGAAAGAACTTGATGACCGCGTTGAGAACAAAGTTTAAATTGTAATACCTAAGGCATGACTAACGAAATAAAGTTTGGAAGATTGAATGCTTAAAGTTGCAAAATGTTACGGGCTTATATTTGAACCGTCTTTTGGTAACAACTTACAAGCTATTAAATTGAAATAATCTCATGAACGAGTTATAAAATGCCTGAACTACGAAGTTTATTCAAAGATTTCAGTAGTTTTGAAAGCGGAGAGTTAACAAAAAGCAATTCGTTTATCGAAAACGAAAAAGAGTTTACACTTTACACGATTAGGTTTTATTAGGTAGAAGGGAAAGAGGCACGGGCGGCGGCGGCGGGCGCCTCAAAGCGAGTAGCAGTGCTCCGCACAAAGTCCTTGTTTGCTTTTTCATCCTCTCAGTTAAATATCTGGACGCTCCATCGCCAGTCAACAGTATAAGCAGCGTCCTGTGTCGTTGTGATGCTTTTTATAGTACAGATTAGTGCTGAAGCGGCGACGTACACTCCACTATTTCACATTCTCCGGGGGATTATATAAAGTTTTCTCCAGGCATCGTTCGTTTGTGTGCGGTTTTATCGGCAGATTTTAGCCGCAGGCAGCTAACAATGGCTGCACCTACACATATTGCTATGTTGTTCGCTACGACTAAGTATAATAGACCATGAAAAAATCCAACGATTATTATTTTTAACATCATAGAAAACATTACATATAAGTTTTGTTTATAATAAAAATAAATACCAATAAATAAAAATAAATATTTTTGCTAGATAAACCGTTCAGCCTAATATATTGATCATGAGTACTTTATGAAATATATCTGGGGGCACGGGAGTGCCCCCGCCAAGACGAGCCAAGCGCATTACCTACCTTTTCTCGAAACGTTTCGTCGTTTTTTTGAACTCTCATAACTTTGGTTTGGGTGATGCTAAATAGTTAATAATTTCAAGATATAATGACACTAGCCAAGATTGTTGATTTATGCGCCCTTACTTGACCAGGCCTAACTTCACATAGGTACTCTACATTTTAGTTAAAACGTGATGCTTGGCCGTTTTGCTACAGTTACGAAGATTTCATAGGCATTCGTTCATCGTGTGTGAAAAAAAACGGCCAATCCACACGTTTTGACTAAAATGTAGAGTATTTGAAGTTAGGCCTGGTAAAGTAACGGCGCATAGATCAACAATCTTGGCTCTAAATGAGATCTGACCACTTTTTTTACAGGGTAAGCTATGTAGACTCGTCTTGGCAAAATTTTTACATGAAAATGTTTTTGGTGGGATTATTATTACTTCAAAATTAAGAAAACATTATAAGTTTTGTTTATAATAAAAATAAATACCTATTAGACACAGTTATACATAATACATATTTATTTTTGCTAGATAAACCGTTCAGCTTAATATGTTGATCATGAGTACTTTATGAAATATATTATTATTACTTCAATAATAATCAATGATTTATAAATTCAGTGATAACTTCAATACATGGATTGACATAACCATACGCGGCGAGCGTTGATCCAAGAAGACCGGTGACCTAGCGTGCACAACATCGTCCTGCCATTCATCTGGTAGGGTTTTCATTGTCACGTTGTGATTTTTTTTCACTACACAGAATGCACCGCGGATGATTTGTATGGAAGTAGCTGTATAGATTTTGTTCCTATCGCATGTTTTTTTTTAACGACAAATGTCACTTTATATTTTTTTTTGGGTTTACGCCAACAGTATTTTTTAATTATTAAATGTAAGGATTTTCCATTGGAATTTTCACGGTAAATACATCACAAATTTTAAGATACAAGTTTCTGCAGTGTTGTTCACCTCGATGGAGTCCGGTGGTGGATTGATCGTTTGTTGGTTCTGGGAGGTCTCCGATATCGGCGGTGGAATATGGAATAAATATGTATATACAGACAAATCACACAGATTGTAGCTCAATCACGCCCCCAAGTAAGTTCGAGACTTAAGTTATGGGATACTAACTCAACGATACTATATTTTATAACAAACACATATATAGAACTCGTATAGATAAATGAATCTGGAGAATCTGTTTCAAAATCTGGCAGCTGGAAAAGAGCCTTTTGGGCCTAGAGGAATGGCGTCTAAAACCAGGATGTCTCAATCCAATCTTTTAAAAGATTTTAAGAGGCGAAGAAAGGAGTAATCAATCAGCCTTAATTAAGGTTGCTTTTGCTGGGAAAATAAATAGGCTTGGTCTTGCAGGTATGAATTTTGGGAATTATTTGATGTTCGTGGATTCGACTGACACGTGTTGAATGTTGATGTTTTTCTGGATTTGCATCTATTTACCTATCTATTACTATAACCTTCATTTACAACCGTTATTAATTAATACATAATTATAAATTTAACATACATATATGACCTAAAACTTCACACATCTGCTTACTTTTTATAGAGGCTAACCCTGGCGCTCCGTCCAGCCGCAGGTATAAATTTCAAGGATGTGGCTAAGTCAAACTACTGTATAGTTAAGTGTTTTGTGGCACAGTGTTTCAAGTGTTCGTTTTATACGATTTATGAAGTAAAAAAGGAGAAAACTTAAGAAATATAAATGAGAAAAAGAGGGAACATTTTTACAGTGAAATAAACAGGAAATTTGGCGAAGAAGTAAGAAGAATAAAACTCCCGGCAAGATGTTTAAATAAGCGGCCAAGTGCGAGTTGGACTCGCCCATGAAGGGTTCCGTAGTAGTATTTTTTTTAAATTTTTATATTTGAGTTGATTGAATGAAAGGTAAATTGCAGTTTATGACATTTAAAAAAAAAAACTTCTTACTAAATCTTGTTCAAACCAATTTTCGCTGGTAGTTTTCATGGTAATGAACATCATATATTTTTTTTAGTTTTACCATTCTCTTATTTTAGAAGTTACGGGGGGGGGGGACACACTTTTTTCCACTTTGGAAGTGTCTCTCGCGCAAAGTATTCAGTTTAGAATAAAATGATATATGAAACCTCAATATCATTTCTGAAGACCTATCCATAGATACCCCACACGTATGGGTTTGATGAAAAATATTTTTTTGAGTTTCAGTTCTAAGTATGGGGAACCCCCAAAATTTATTGTTTTTTTTCTATTTTTGTATCAAAACCTTAATGCGGTTCACATAATACATTTACTTACCAAGTTTCAACAGTATAGGTCTTATAGTTTCGGAAAAAAGTGGCTGTGACATACGGACGGACAGACAGACAGACAGACATGACGAATCTATAAGGGTTCCGTTTTTGCCATTTGGCTACGGAACCCTAAAAAGAAAGACAAAATGAAGAATGATGGTATCTCCAACAACGAGATCGGCATTATTAAACTTTATAATCGGCAAAGAACTACAACTTCGATATGTTTACAAAAAAAAATTAAGATATTTAATATGTCCTACAACCTCCTGCTAGTAAAGAAGAATGAAGACCAAGTGATAATGTGAAAATGGAGGATAGACCGAAAACTAAAACAAAGCACGGACACCACACGTACCTACTTCATTTATATGTACTAAGAGAATAAGATAAGCCATCATCGAGCATGCGGCGTCAGACGTGTGGCGTGGCGGCGCGTCGTACGGGCATTGTATGGGATATGCAAGCGATCCAGATACCACGACTCACAAAGCCCGCACATTGTACGCCAGATCATTGTTTAGCGTGTCGGACAACACGATGCCTGCCTTTAAGCGAATTATCCAACGATCCACACATCTTGGCAGGGCCGATTTCAAAATAATCCAAATTACTAACATTTGTGCGCATTTACACCAACAGTTATTTATTACTAACATTTTGATACATGGTAGACACCGAGGGACGTGGAATATTGCCAATACGAATATGAAAAAAAGCAATAGCAGTGACTTATTGCCGGCGAGCGTGAGAGGTACCGAAATAAACATGGTACTAAATAGGTGTTCCAACGGTCTGTGGGGCAGCGTGTGTCATTCCCGCCCACGGCGACCAGTCACCGGCTGAGGTAAGGTAAGTATAGCGAAAAGTGAATAGCGAAACAGACAGACACATCGAAATCTTCGTTGAGCGAGCGGGCCCCGTCTCGATCCCAGTGCGTTTTATCTCTTGATCGCGTTATTCAGCCGAGCATCAAAGGAAAATACGAAGAGAAATATTAAGAAATGAGAAAGTGCCTTTTATTTATCTCAATTTCTTTGTTTAGGAAACGATTTGTCGAATTGCGGAGGTTGTGAAGTGGAATTTTACAAAATTGATGAGAGTTACAGTTTGTCTGCTTACTCACAATATGTTTAGACGACTGTACGTACATTGTTAAATAAACGTACCGATTGATCAAATTGAATGCACTTAATTGTTTTTAAATAATTTGTTGAATCTATTACAACGAGTTACGATGATCCACGATGACGACAAAGTTTCATTCGATGCATGTTTCGCTAAGATGAATTCTGCTAAACCCTGCAGTGATACAAAATACGACAATAACAAGACGTGGAGGGTTTACATGTCTGATATAATTTTTATCGTGTTTTGTCCAAAATAACTACTCGGTTATCACGTCGTTCCACCGCGCTGATAACGCTCTATCACGTAATGCAAGCGCAAACTGACCAATATGCTGTAAAATGATATCCCACTAAATCATTCTGAAAATTCATTCTAGCAATTACGGCTAACGTTTTATCGGTGTTCTATTTGTTTATGGAATTGTATATTTTACGAACAACCTTTATGTAGGACATGTAACACCGAATGATGTTAAGAGTTAACTTAAATTAAGTATGCAAGGTTTGATTGATGAGGATAATATGGCCGCAGCGGAGTCATTGTCCTACGATACATTAATTCTTAAGACTGCCAATTCTCATACAATAGCAGACGGCGGCAGCGTGGCGGTGACGTCACCAATTCCAAGCTAGCCTTGGGATTGAGGTCGGCGAGCGAATGGCGGCGGCGAAATGTCGCCTCGAGGGGTTGTGTCTTGTTCACCCGGAAAATCGCAGCGGCATAAGTACGTTTTTGAAGAATCTCAAGCACTTAACGCTTTCGTTTCAAAGTTGAAATAGTATGTCGGGGAAAGAGCAAAATTCCTAGTAATTTATTACACGAAGCTAGATTTAAAAGAAACATATGATTAACACAAAATGTAAACACTCACCTTGATACTGTCGTAGCATGCGGTGACTCTTCCATTCTGCACTTCGACGGTGGCAGGGGGGTGCGCGAACTTGCACTCGGTGTCCGGTCGCGAGCACTTATTCCGTTGAAATTCGCGGCACACTTCTAGTTGGAGCCAGCGAGAGTCTTTACCATTGAGTAGGCTATTCATGTTCACCATGGCCATCGTTGCCAATGTAGTCGAGGGTGTTAAAGGCGCGCGCAGTTACACTGTGCGAGTGCGGCGCATAGGCCGCAGGGGCGAGCGCGCCCGCGCGCTCTGAGCATGCACTTCTTACACTTCTTGTTGCGTGCTGCTGCTGCGGCACAAGTGGGGACCGCGCACCCTCACTACCACACACTAAGACACACGCGGACGCGGCACCGCTTACAATGCGCGACGAAAACGATAACGAACGTACTACTAAGTGATTAATCTTATAATTAAAGTTAGAATTAAAGACACCGACGTTGCAAGCTTATTTAGGCAAGTATTAAAATATTATTATCACACGCGTTCTTATCGATGTTGACGGTTGAGTTTAGTAGAGGGCGAGCGGTGCTTGGTGCGCGAGCATGGCGGCGGCCGGTGCGGGTCTGGCGGGCGACGGTGAGGCGCGAAAAAAGCGAGATTAGCGGCTCGGCGGTCAGCGAGCAAGCCGGTGCGGTGCGGGGCTCAACTCTGCGAACAACAAAACACACTGGTTACTCTCCGGGCGTTCCGCCCCGGAGCCAAGCACAAGCGGCTACCGGGTTAGCAAGCGCGCGCGGCGGCCGTTCTCAGGCCCGCGCGGTGGTGCCGTCGAGAGCAGTCACACTTACTACCACTCTCGACGGCCTCACCATATAACGTAGCAGATTGAAGGCAAATGTTCGTGTCACAGTTGTTATTCGCCAGCAGAGGACGCTATGAAAAGTGCGTAATAATCAGCAGCTGTTTACTAAATAATTATTTTTTGTTAACGTTGGCTGGCTCTAATGTACCTTTCAACAGAAGAAAGTCGCCTCGAACCTGCTAGTCTCTTCTGTTATCTACGTATGGTATACAAAAAGTTGTATATTATTATCAATAAACCTAGCACTAATTGCTCTCGTATAAATTTAAATTAATTATGTAAGGTAACAATAATGAAGACAATAAAAAATTTGGTCTAGTCTTCTGCATGTTTTGCATAGGCTAATTAACCAACTACTTATATGATAAGGAGGAAAAGTAAGTACCTACCATAGACCTAGATTTTTTTTTCTAAATCTATGGTACCTACATATTTTTATTCCAAAGTGACAATCAATTGCATAAGTTTCATCACGTAGCGATCTGGTCAAGTCAACACACAGGTAAAGTTCGCATGTCTTTCGTTGTTTCCTGTGTGAGTAAGCTAATTAGGAAATGGACACGGAGGCCGGTGTTCAATTTTAGGGGTGAGGTGGTGACAGCCGAGTGGAGTGGGGAGAGCGGCCAACAGGACAGGTGTCGCACAGTAATAACGTCCGCTAAACCAACAGGCGGGCCACACTCAGACACTGCTGCCGCAAATAATAAATAAGCACGCGATTCGAATCTATGTATTGCATTGCGCGTTCAGAGGCCTGGAGTGTCAGAAGAATCATGTGAAATTTTTTTGGTGTAGGCGTCGTCGACGTCTGGGGCCGGGAACAGGGAAAAACTCGTGTAACCAAATCCTATCGTAATGCGCTATTTAAAGCATAACCCGGTTGAAAATAGCCCGGTGTGCGGCAACGCAACGTCGCGCTCTCCATCGTGCATAAATCTTCAAATTTTATTTTCGACATGGATGCAACGGTGTTTTTATCGCGTGCCGCTCAGCGTTCGGGTTCGGGCGTCATCGCGTCGAGTGGAAAACAACGCGATTCAGATTTGTTCCAATTATTCCGCGTTGGAATTTCGGTTTGTTTATGTAATCAATTGTTAAATAACACTATGATTATGGAGCGCTAATAAAGCACTTGCTGAGTCTGTCGATTTGCGAATAACTGCAGTTACGCAGTGTTGCGGTCGAATTATTTCAGTTATTGTGAAATTGGATAGCTCTAGGTATAATCATGCTTTAATGTTAACAGCATGCTAGTAACAGGTTGCATAGTAGGTAGTAAATACTAATTCGAAGAACCAGTAGATGCAATCCAAGTATTTTAAATTGCGGATAATCACACTAGTCTCATTAATAAAGAAAATTTTAAAAATATTTTATTTTTGCATACTGCTATTAAAATCAAATCACAATAACATTAATAATTATATTTTAACCTTTTGCATTAATAGTTCCGTCTTATGAACTTTTTGTAATAGCTTGATTAGACGAGATTAAGTTCTTTTCCTTTTATTAGGCTTTAAAATGCAGCGAAATATTAAACAGAACGCAAACTGGAGTTATTCCACTGCGAAGCACAAACAAATAGGGAGAGCACAAAGCAAATGGACATCGTTTTATTTCGAACAAAACGAGAAATTGAGAATGTTGGCATCAAAGGATATCGGCGTCTTTCCTTTCACGTCGTCTGGGTTCCTCCAGTTCCCGACACGCACGGGGAAGACATTCAATAACCTAGTGAAAAGATTACCAAGAGCAATCAGACGGAAGCGAATCTAAATAAGAATCTCGTGAGAGCGGTCGGAAGCGAACGTAGGGAGGTGGAGGGAGAAAAAACAGTTGAGCGAGGCCTTTGTACAACGGCGATTCGATCAAGTTACCATCGAAGAACTTATCATGTAGATTTGCCTGATATCCCCCGAGAATGCGGTTGAGTTCATAGCGTAATTTAATAAAAAAGCACTTATAGACAGGAAAAAATAATGACCAGGTAGCTCGTAGCATCCACGGTCTCGACCGGGACTCGAACCTGGGTCTCCCACCTTTAAGGTAGGGCGCTCTTACCACTGAGCTATCAAGACAATCGGAATGCAATGAGCTTTCCCGGTAAGCAAATAAAATCTAGACGAAAATTAATAAGAACTGGAGAGGTTATCACTCAATCGCATTTTTCACCTATAATAAAATAACGTCTCAAATACCCAGCTTCTTCAAACATTATCCAAAAGACGAATCCGGACTCACACGTCAACACAGCACAAATGCTAGTAGCGGTAAAGCTACTCCTAAAAGTAAATAATGCAATACAACTACGTCTTTCATAAGTGCACTGTAAAATTCATTTTTAAATTAACAAAAAGTGAATGCATTTGGCGCTCGAAGGCTTTGTTGTAATATTTCTATTGAATCAAACCGGACAGAAATCGGGGTAAGGTCGCACACGTGGAGCCTGGTTTTTCGAAAGGTATGTTTCGTTCGTTGTTACCTTCACAAATAAGTCTGTCTGTTACTTGACTGACTTTATTTTATTTTTGATTATAACAATATTTGCAAAATTCAGATACTTTATTTAAACCTACATTAATTCTAAACCGGTTTCCTGCTTCGTACAAGGAAAAGGCGGCTGTGAACACGGAATCGCTACGAATATTTAACTCAGGTACCGATAATGTGAAGAGTTTGCAAAACAGTGACCACGGCGTGACCGCTTTTGTTATCAGTACCGCAGTTCGGTCTTATCGTTACCGGGGCTTGGCTAATAATTAAGTAGAGCGGTAGACGATTACAAAAAAGAGCCAGACACAAGGCCACGATTTAATGGAAAAGATTTGCGGAAAGCGGAGCAGACTGACTCGACCTTGAGCTGTGGTGTCGCGGTTGGCCGCAGACGTGGTCACAGCAAAAAACCATCATTGACTTCACCTTCGATTCGCTTCATCGATGCCACAGACTGCACGAGCGCGAATATATGCATATCGAACGTTTCATTTACACATAATTGAATAATTCTATTGCAGCCGTACATTCAAATTATATAAACATTGTACTGTTTAGTTAACCAAAATGTTAAAAATTGTACTTTTAATCAACTAGTGGCTCTGTGAACTGTAGACCTCGCGATCTTATAGAACGAATGTTTTCTGTAGAAATATATTTCCCAAAAAAAAAAAATACTTTAAAAGAACTTTTAAAATAAACTTAAAAATAAAAACATTGAACTAAAAAGGCGATAAGATCTTAATAAACGACTGGATTTCCCAAAAAAAAAAATTACTTTAAAAGAACTTTTAAAATAAACTTAAAAATAAATACATTGAACTAAAAAGGCGATAAGATCTTAATAAACGACTGGATTTCCCAAAAAAAAAAATTACTTTAAAAGAACTTTTAAATTAAACTTAAAAATAAATACATTGAACTAAAAAGGCGATAAGATCTTAATAAACGACTGGACTAATTCATCTTTTAACAATTTTAGTGAAAATTTCCGTCTATTGTCTGTCTTAATAGAAATAAAATCTCTTTGTTATTCATTTGTCACTACAAATACAAAATGGTCATAAGAGCCATAAAAATACATCCAAAGGCCATTAGATGCCTTGTGCAAAATCCGCCATTTTCAAAAAATGGCTCGGCTATCGATTTTCATGTGTTTATCGAACCTCTAGAGGAGAACACACACACAGATATACCCAGCATTGTTGGCCAAGCTGAAACAGAGACTTCGCTACTAGTTCGGTAATTTTTTATAACAAATAAAATTATACCTACATTCCTTTAGTTATGTAAATTCAAAGTCATCGTTACAGGTATTGATAAAGCCATGCATGTTAATTTTAACGAAATAAATAAGACTTACAATTTCGATCATTATAACATCTTCATAGTCTAACATAATATTGGGAATTTAAACGTAACTTTCTTCCATAATTTTAAAAGAAAGATTGTAAGCGTTAACTTATTTGTTGTTTTAAAACTAATTCGATCTACGAAGTACCTCTTAAAGGAATTTTAGTTTTAATCATCTATTGTTGTTTTATAATTATGGCTAGGTCAATATTTATTTTCTGATTATCACATAGACTTATTTTAGGTACATAATCTGATTCCAGGATTTACAGTTGTAAAACTCAGATAGATGGTTCAAAATTGATATTGGCTCGTTTGTTCCATATGCGATGTTCGGCTCAGTCGCAATGATGTCACCGTTTGTTATTCCGTTTGCGGTTTCACATTTGCTGGCCATCGGCGATAGTTGACTCACACAACGCCATAGGGTAAAAAATATTGTAAAGTAAATGAGGGATAAAATCGTTGACGACTACTATTGTGTGTTACGGTTTTGTAAATGTTGTAATTCTAGATCGTTGTTAAGAATATTTATTTATTTATTGTAATTTAATTTAATGTTAGTTAGGGGATCTGCACGTCGTTGTGAATTTTAGCATTTAATGTAAAATCAGACAGATTTTAATACGAATGTGTGGTTCATTTGACTAATTGAGTGATATAATTTAGATAATTCGATCACAGGATGTAGGTGATGATTAGTTAGGCAAGCAATTGGTTTTAGCGGCCAAAACAAAGGCTATTGTTTAACGTGTGCGACGTACGTACAACAGATCCCAACTAGTGCTACTCTCGCATTCGGGACATGCGCCCGGCACATTTAGCAGTCTCAGGGGACGACGTTGGACTGGTAATTAGCAAGAGAGGCGAAAAATTTGCGACGGCTTAAATTTACGAGGCGCAAATTACACGATTCCGACGCTATCGCTGCAGCGAGCTCGTTAATGTGCACGCCTTATCGAACATGATGCTCCCGGAGCCAGAGGACGGCGATGCACCAACATAAAGCTGATCGCATCAAAAAATCATACAAAACTTCCTACAATAATGCACATTGCACAATGGGGCAGTTCCGGGAATGTTGTCAATTTTTACCTCAATGAACGAAAGTCTTTTTTTGTCGACAAAGAACACTCATTATACCTACTATCCTGCATTTTCACCGACGTAAATTGTGACTACGTTTGCAGAGATAAATTAAATAAACAAGAATTATTCGTACTTTTCCAAGAATATTGCACTGAACTCCCAACATAAAGCTGATTTTATCAAAATAATCATACAAAACTTTCTAGTTACAATAATGCACACTGGGGCAGTTCCGGGAATGTTGTCAATTTTTACCTCAATTAACGAAATTCTTTATTTGTCGACAAAGAACACTCATTTTACCATCCTGCATTTTCACCGACGTAAATTGTGACTACGTTTGCAAAGATAAATTAAATAAACAAGAATTATTCTTACTTTTCCTAGAATATTGCACTGAACAAGCATTCTATTTAGGAATTCTTAAAGTTTATATCAGTTTGGTAAAAGACCTGGCGCAACAAAAGGCGTTCACGCCGTCTTATCAATGATTAATTTGGCTGGGTAATCTGAAACTTTAGCAGTGCTGTGCGTTACATCCGTTCAATTTTTACACAGATAAGATAATTAATTCTGATAACGCTAAGCTTATCATTGGGCATTTCTATTCTGTTATGATACTCTACGCTATCTTCAGTTGCTGCAGTAAAAATATTTTGGTTTCTAATAATGAACAATGAATTTAACTTTGAGAACGTGGACCTATAAGTAAAAGGATCAGAATGAGAAATGCTTAAGTTCAAAAATCATAGCTTTAACATTTAAGAGATTCGTAAAAGGCTTTTCTTGAAGTTAATACCGAAAAATTCAATAGGTTTAACAGCAAAGTTGAGTTTAGTGATCTAAACAATAATAATAATGCAGAGCGAGCTCCATCAACTGACGTATTGTTGAAAGCAGGTAGCAAACCAGCTGTTAGGCTGTTACCCTCGACGGAACGACGCTCACAAACTATTGTTGAGTATTGGACCTTTACTTATCCACGGGATTTTTTACTAATGACATGGAAGCTCACAAATTTGACTCACTGTTGTATAAAATTGAAATTGCTGGTTAATCTTATATTGCAGGTTAATATTAATCATATTCTGAGCAAATTGTTGATTCACTTGAATATTTAATCGTTGGTGTTTACTTGAGAGTGACGTTAGATCAAATTGCTGCATTTAAAAATAAGATTTAATAACTATTAATGTTTTGTTTGTTAGACCTCTTCTTTGTTTCTACGAAACGACTATCAGAACTATGTTTTAAGGAGCAACATCAGGTAATATATTGAAATCAATGTTGACGTCTATGTAATTTCGGGTGATAAGATTAGAACTTACGTAACTGTATCATTGAAGATATCGCAAAGATTTCACAAGGAGATGATGGATTTGTATGTTTAGAATATCCACTGAACACTGTTTGTACAATATGTTATTTTTGGGTTGGGTAAAGGAAATATTTTATAGTACGGGCTGGTGTTTCGTACAGTTCTATTATTTTACTAAACTGGAACTAAAATATTTTAAAATAATTTCATGTTGGGTACATATTCTCTGTAATTTGAGCAAGTAACTAAAACTTGGTTACAAGTTTTAACAACTGTTTCTTGACACGTAAAATAGGGTGTCTATATGAGAAACAATGCTGAGACACAGGAAACTACTGACGCGATATTAGAAGTTGAGTAATGAAGAAAGAAAGTTTCGTCAGCGGATTAGGGAAGAGTTCTACTTGGCGTAACTTATACATTATGGGCAATATCGAGGAAAGCTTTACGTCGGGGCCCGGTTGGCGTGCGACAGCGGCCCTTGCACCGAGCGGGACCAAGCGAAAGCTCGCATGCGACGGGCGACATCCACGCGGAGCGAGCGGTAGGGGCCACCACCGGCTGTTCAAACATGCCACTCGCTCCTATTGTTGAAAACTTTTACCGTCGAATTTCGGAAATCGCCTGCGATTCATCTCCGTCCACAAACAACGAACACTAATGGATGCATTCGATGCACAAACAAAAAATGCACTAGCTTTTATTCACAACTTTCATTGGTACACTTCGACGCGAGTTCCGAATTCGACGAGATCGTACGCATTTAATAGAATGAGAACACTTACATGATGAGGGGTAAACAAGCCGGGTAAAGGATGTAATAAGTCCGAAAGTTAAAACATAGGAAGTTGCACGTAAGTTAGGAGAAATGTTTCGCCGGTAGCGTAGAGGTCGCGTTCGCGGCCACAGCGGGGCGGCACGCGTCGAGATCGGGGCACGAGTGCGGTGCACGGAGCGGCGCGAGTCAAACAAGCTCAAGCGAGAGTCGGCAGGCGACTGACGGGAGGCAAGTGGCGCGGCGAGGGGGCTGCCTTGCGCGCGCACCCCGCGCCCCTCTCCCCCGCGCGTCGCCAGCCCCCCGCGTCTGACGCCAGCCGGCCGCCTTATCACACCGCGCGGCGCGCCGCTTCCTTTCTCCTCATGCAGTTGCGAGCTTTTCGCCACTGCCACACTTCCGCCCGCCCGGTGCCCCGTCGATTGTGTAGAGTTTTAGCCGGTCAATGTGTTGCACCGATTCTTTCCACTTCTTGAACACAAGACACTTCTCTTTTTTCAAACATGGCAAATAGATTTTTCCTTTAGCCAGTTTAAAAAAAAAAGTCGCTAACTTAAATAGAAAAGTATTAGTACCTACTTACTTAAAGTAGGTACCACGCAAGACAGAAACCTAACCTAACCACCGATTCTCGGTTAATTTAATTAAATGGACTATGGACCTATCTAACTCATTTTATCATCCCAAAATAGGTAATTCACCTGGCAGCGCTAAGTTCCTCCCTTATAATGAAAATAGTTCAGCAAAAGCGAAAATATGTAGATAGCTTAAATAAAATTGAGAGGCGTCGTAATTTGAAAGCTTTTGCGCCTTCTTTGCGGCTGGCATTCAGAGAACAAAGGAAGCTTTCGATTTTTGCAGTTTTGTAACACATTTGCAAAGCGGCTGGCACTATAACCCGTCTTTTAGGGTAGGGTTAATCGGGGGGAAGAATGAGATGAAGAGATATAGAGTTTTGCGAGAGAGGGAGACAGAGAGGTGAGGGCGCGGGCGCAGGCGAAGAGCGGCGAAAGTGCGCGGCAAAACGGGTTTGCGTGCGGCGCGTGACCTGCCCGAGGACATGCGGCGCAGCCGCGTCGACTGCACCGCCACCCGTCGCTGCGCAACCAAACCACTAAACTAAATATTTTATAATGTATATCAACATTGTCAAACACCATACGCATGGCAATGGACTAATCTAACGACAAGTGCTGCTAGTTGTTGGTCGTCTTTATATATTTTATTAAAAGATGAAGCAAGATGCATTTATATATTTTTAGTTAATAAGTACTAGCGGCGTACTATTTTCTTTTCCAAATACGAATACCAAAATCTTTTGGAAGAAATGCTATATACGTATAAAAACGCATAACAATCCAATCGGTTGTTTCAAAGTTAGACAATCCGTTTTACTTATTAATTAATCAAGTCATTTAGCAATATCCCGTCTTATAAAGTTGAAACCCAAAAAACAAACAAAGAAAAGCTGACTTCTACACTTCACCAAAAAAGGATTTAACAATAGATATATCATCTATATAAACAAAACATTTATATTTTGTTAAAGTAGTAACGCTCCTACTATTGCAGTTTATTTTTTGCAAGATTATATATAAAGCTTTATTGTCAGGTTAACTTACATGGCTAAAACAGTGTTGACTCGTTAAATTAAAAATATTACTAATGTTTACTGCTAAAACCCACTTGTTAGATCAAATTAATTAGCTCAAATTCTTGTGTTGGGAATTAAAACAAAATTATGCAGTCTTAAGCTTATAACTTATTTTTGCACACAATAAGTACAAATTTAATGAATTTGTTGCCACGTACAATTATTTAGTACAAATTATAATGCAAAAATCTATACGTGTAGACATAAACATGTATGTATAGTAGAATATTTTTAGACAAATACTTTGCTAACTAAAACTTCTATATGAATTCGTCTTATTTATTCTATTCTCTTCTTCAATTAAAATTTCTAGTCGTTAAACAAATCAGAATGAACATTATTTAAGCTACACTTATCATTTTTAGGGTTCCGTACACAAAGGCAGTTAAAAGGACTCTATTACTGATAGTTCTGCTGTCTGTCGATCCGTCTGTCACAGGGCTCTATCTCGAGAATCGCAATAGTCGACACTTGAAATTTCCACCGACTAATGTATTGCTGCGGCAGCTATAATAACAAATACTAAAAATTTAATTTATGAAAATAGTACGGAGCTGTGCATTCGCATTTGACCGGTTTATTGCAATGTAATCATGTAATTAATGCTTATGTATACGTTTTCTACAGGTCGGAATGAATGTTTGCCGACTGCAAGTAATAGCTAAACCACTTAGATCTTTAGATCTGTTCAGTTCAGCGATGCAGTGAGCCGTGCACCAAGTTAACCAAGTATTGCCGACTGCCGCGCCGGTGGATCACGTGTTGGTTTTTGCGATTCACAGAGCGTGACTTCTAAAAGCTCGTTTATACGCTTCTTATATACGTTTGACTGAAATACCTAGCCGTTTTTACAAGCCTATCATCTTAATAATGCGGAGCTCCAAATCATTTGTTGTAACATTGAGGCAATGTCCGAAACAAGGCCACATTGAGTTACCTTCAGAAGTTTAATGCGACTTTTAAATAAATATGATTTAACGAGTTTAGGATGAATAACGAACACTTTAGCTAACTTATCTTTCTTATAATGAGAAATATAATATTATCTACATTAGAGAGCAATTAGCAGTAAGCAATAACTCCACCGCTATTCGTCTAGCCTATATTCTTTTACACGAAAGCCCCGTTTGAATTTATATTACACATTATCTTGGTCTGCGGCTCGCGTTCTCCATACATCAACCGGCGGAGATTATTGCGCTTCATAAAGTCATAAAGCACACATTTTCCGCGAGTGGGAGCCGGAGAATGAGCACAGAAATGGTGCTAATTAATTGTTTTCAAGCGATTTTTTCAGCGTGTAACGAATGGCCAAGTATGCCGAAAGCTGTATCTCGTGCCGCCCGCCCGGCTGCTCACAATGCGTGCCGGCCGGCGGCGGCGGCACGCGCCCGCACGCCATGCCAACTGCCTGCTAACTCGCTGAACTCAAGTCAGCGGCGCGCACTGTGCTGCACACGATCAAATTTTCATTTATTTGGCAAACTTTGTTTGCACACCTGTCTCATGTTCAAGGTTTCGAGTGCGAACACTACAAGCCGATTTACGGTTTGTAAAAAAGTAAAGCTATTTTGTATATGAATGTGCACCAGCCTAGCGGCACAGAAGTAATAATAGTATTACATACAGAACGGAAACTCGCAACGTCCCCCGCAATCTGGTCTCCCCGCAACCCTTCCCCCGTTATTGTGAGGTGTAAGCGGCAGTAAAACAGGGTTAGTGGTAGTCGCACGTTGACATTAGGCGAGTCACTTAGGATTATTGAATTATAATGGTGAGAAACTGCGCACATTATCATTGTTTATCCACGGAAAACAATAAATAACGAAAATTTTATAGATTTCCGAGTGATGAAAACAGGTAAGCAAAGCAACAAATTCTGTGGTGGCGACCCTGATTGTTTAACTCACACATTTGACGTGTGCACGGACGGATTGTTTCGTTTGTAGTAGTACTAGGTATATATGATGCTCCGTTTGTATGAAGTGCCATAACTGTGCTAGCGGCAACTTCTAGTCTGTCCTGTACAAATTACCAGAGAGGAACGAAGAGTTCAAATAAAAATATTAGCATTACTAGGATTTCTTAAATATTGGTTTAACATCTTTAAAATCTTGATTATCATAAGGTTTTTCTAGGTGTTTTATGAAAACCTTAAAGTTACATATGGGTGATAATATAAGACTGATAAGTCACAATAAAAATATTATAAGTATTGCAACGATTTCATTAGCACCTTTCTCTTTTGACCTGAATGTAATATGTGAGCGTGATGAATCAGTCTTCGTTCTATTGGCATTATATCAAAAAATAGTTATACGTTTCGGAATTGATCAAAAAATAGTTATACGTTTCGGAATTGATCAAAAAATAGTTATACGTTTCGGAATTGATAGGTTTTCTTAACAATGTGATTGAAAACATCCAAACGGTAAATGTGTCAAGAGTACCACAGTACTTTTAAGAATTATGTGTGACGCACGCAAGACTTTAGATATTGGCAGTAATTTGTGTTGGCGAATGTACGACTATAAAAATGCACCTCTGAATAAAACGGCTGGAAGATGCGCTTCGTTGGCGAAATTCGGTGCCGAGACAAGCGATGGGGTTCATCGACCTGCCGTTCATCTCGCGCCCGCAAAAAATGCACTGCCCCGTCCCACGCCGAACGCAGTACCCACACACGTGAACAATTACCACGTACATACACATACCAAGACAACTGTTCCAATCGCCGCACGTGTAATCGTACACCGTACCTCTCTCCTTGTTCGGATACCGGAGAACAATTCGAGAACAATGTTTATTGCTGGCATAATCTTAGTGGGACGCCCGGGCGGTGTCAGCGCTTGGTACCCAACATCTATACTGCTGGAACTAAGTAATCTAAACCACAAACAATATGTGAATGGATTTACGACCGAACAAACCAAAGAATTTATACAAAAGTCATCTGTAGGATACCTGCTGAGATCTTCTCTATTTTTGCTGTGAAACAGCTCTTTAGATGTAGCTACTTAGTTGTGATTCGAATCAAAAGCTTGAGAATTGAAGAGTGAACGTTGTAAACAAAGCAACTACTGGGCAATATGACGTAAGACCAGCAGTAGAACAGCCGTATGTCTAGTGCTGTTGACCACTAATATCAGGTGTTGTAAAAAAAGAGCAAAACCCGTATGTTTTTCGGTCATCAAATATGCATCAGTGTCCGTTACTAATGAAATAATTTGAGCTTGGGTTGCGTCGTTGCTTAACCGGCGAGTGGCCAATTGTTGAGCAAATAAGCCGGCGGGGGTGCGCCCACGCAGCTCATCTTTACATCACATTACTGCGCACGCGCCGAGTTTCCTGTACCATTCAAATCATCACCATTTACGCACCCACAATCACGATTGTCCTTTCCTTTTGCGAGGACAGTATTTATCATAATGTATTGAAGACTTCTGACATCATCGAGGAGCCAGCACTAGTCACAAACATAATGATGTCAGTTTACGGCGTATAAGGAATAATAATTAATTTATAAGTTTTCTATGGAATAGAGATATTATTAATAACAGATATTAATAGAATTAAATGCCAGTTGATTAATAAATACCACAGAGTCCCACTTCTCTTGACATATTGCCAATGTTGCACTTCCTACCTATCTCCAGTTGGTTGGTACTTTAAGTAGTATTCAAATGTAAACATATCTATTTTCTTATCAAAAAAACTTGCGAATTCATAAGAAATTAATTTCATACATCATAAGTTATGTCATGTCGTCATCTTCAATAAACATTTTATGCATTAGTATGTATGTCGGAGACATAGGCTGCCTCATAAGACATGAGTCTCTGCTCCTTATTTAATAAAAGACATAGCAACTCATACAATTCGCCAGGGTACCGTTTCAGACACGATTTCGCCAACAAAGAGGTTTAGATTCTCGGTCGACTGCCACCGCGTATCCACACACCAATTAAGCTAAATTAAATATACGAAGAATTTAGAAACTGCTTAGCTTCCTCGAAGCGCAACGTCGTAATTGGCCAACGCTGGGAGCATGGAGACGAGCTCGTGAAATATGAATTATTGCATTTTTTCATCAAACGTCTGAGCCAATAGTACCACTAGCATGTAAATTAATGTCCAAGTAACTTGAGATTATCTACCCGCTAATGGAGCTTGCAATTATAGAACACTCGCTTTCTTATTTTGTTTTGGAACGATTTGCATAGCTTATAAATATTTAGGTATCGCTTGTTAGAATTGCATATTTGAACGGAAGTATTCTGAGGTAAAATACATTTCTCGGAAAGATTATAATTACCATACTTAATTGCTTTTTAGTCGTGTATGTCTTTGATGATCAAACTTGTGTTGTTTGGGTCTGCTGATTGAACAACTGCTGACAAAGATAATATTTTACTCTTCGTCAATAAGCGTTTATCACGCTTCTTCCTGCTCTAAGAGTTATTATGATAAGAGTCACAGTGAAAGATATGAGATTTACCACATAATCCTGATCACCCCCACACATAACCCCTGATTTAGATAATTTTGTTTCTGGTTCACCTTTAGGTCTTTGTCTTGACTCTACTGCAGGAGCAGGACCCTCTCCGTACTACCAGAGCCATACTTGGTCTAAATTCACTTCGCTGGCCAGATGCCAGGCTCCTTGATGTTTATAAGCTTTGTTTAGTTTGTATTTCCTAAGTCGCCTTCTACGACATCCACGGGAGGACTTGAAGTGGCCCTATTCTAATCTGCCGGAAACTACACGGCATTGTTTCTGGTTACTTGAAGTAAAAGGCAACAACATTCGATTAATAGCCTTTTCATGTAATTATTTGTTATATTTCATGCACAAACATGGGTCCTTTTTGGATCACGCGCCGCGCCTTTAAATAACAAACAATTTAAATAGAAATTCCAAAAAGATAAGGAGAGTCGTCATGTCGACGATTTCCGCGAGGCAAACGTAACGTTTGCCCATCTTCAGTGATCCACGTGCTGAAATGGGTTCCGGATTCCGGGGCTGTGACGTGGGCACGGAAATGAAAGACTTCTATTGGCGTCCATTGACATCTCTTGTTACTGTCCAGCCTCACACGTTGACGTTACCACAATACAACGAATATAAATCTTGCCAACATTCTGTAATTTGTATAAAATACGAGCACTCAAAATATTTCATATAGGTAAGTCCGTATAAATAACTCAGAAAATATTATTCGATCTCATTTGATTGTTTCATTAATTGAGATTTATAAAGATTATACTCGTAAACACTCACAGACACTAAGTAGGCGGATTTCTGGTTACAGTACATTTATTAATTTTAATCTTAAAAATAGTTAATACTGAGAAGGCGTGGATACGAGTTGCAATTTAAAATGATAACTTTTATTAAGAATGTAATAGCATGTGTGTGTGTGTGTGTGTTGGCGGTAGACAGTTATGAGCATTGTATGACGTCCGGCCGTTATTAAACGAATTATTTTGAAAGCAATGAGAAACGCAGCGAGAAGGCGGCTATTGCGCGCAGCGTGCTAAGTGGCTCCTAAGGTCGATTACCTCACCTAGCCACCTCTATTCAGAGTGCCTGTCTGCTCGAGCACGAATTCGCTCCAATAGAATTGTTTGTTTGATCAATTCAGTCTGATATCATCTAAAAAAGCGATTATACCCCACCTCTACAATATCCCAAATTCTCCGCCAAGCCGAGTGCAATCGGCTTTGTTATTTTGTATTAAACGACGTCAAAAGCTTCGCGGAAAACATTGCGTAATAATGACAATGTTTTTGCAAGTAATAACTACGAAAGTACGAATTTTGGTAGAGGCAGTGAGTCAGAACATTCGGAAGATAGATACAAAAGAGTCTATTGTGTTGCGGCGAAATAAAACGCCAATCACTGCGACTGACTGAATGCATAAGTAGAGAAGTATACTTAGTGGATGATAATAAGCCAGCGTGAAATCAAAAATGGAGTCATGCACGCTCTGCTGCTCCCGCCAGTCCCGCCGCAATGAGCTACAATCTGTTTTAAAAAAGCTGCGCGTCCTTTTCTGTGCGCTCAGTTGCAAGCTATAAAAATTAATTGATCTGTACTTTATTTCAAATTTTTTTGCGTTAATTTAATAAGACAATTAGTTTTTTTATCTGCGTATAATTTGTGTGCACAATTTAAGTAGAGCTTTTAAGTTCATTGCGTTAACAAGAATTAAAAAAGTGTTACTAAAAAATATTTGTGCATTTCTCATTTCTCATTTTGTCCTTTTTCTCTTAATTAAGTTAATTAAACTATGTATTTCAAGATTTTCTTGACGTTTATGACTTTTCATGTTTTCTATTGAAAATAATATCGCTTAAGAGCCCGCTGTAATCTTTTTGCACGCTGGCAGCGGGCGCACGCACACAACGACATGCCGCTCACACACACAGAGCTACGTAGGCGACGTAAAGCGCGGTGTAGTGCGCTCGGCCATCGTTGATGTTTTTTGGTTAAATATACTGGTGGTACATTATGTTTTGGTGCAATAAAGATTTTCTATCTTACTAACTGGTATAAACTAACAGATATTATTCAAATTTTGGTAAAAGTTTTATTACATAGTAAATGCCATCCTAATTTAAATGCGAGTAATAATATATG
Organism: Acrobasis consociella; assembly: GCA_963555685.1. NCBI lineage: Eukaryota > Metazoa > Arthropoda > Insecta > Lepidoptera > Pyralidae > Acrobasis > Acrobasis consociella. The sequence continues at coordinate 8,701,491 of OY743106.1, forward strand.
AATATTAAATCCTTGAGTGCTTTGGATTACGGGTAAGTAAAAAATATTATGATAAAATAATATGATAAATCGTGAAGGTGATAATAATGGAAACTTCTATTCTTTAACTTATACCTTTAAACGAGCAACTCTTGTAGGTAAATTTATTTATTTATATATTTATAAATTTCGATGATCTCGAAAACGGCTCTAACGATTTTGCTGAAAATTGGTATATGGGGGTTTTCGGCGGTAAATAATCGATTTAGATTAGTCTTATATTTGGGAAAACGCGTGTTTTCGAGTTTTCATGCGTTTTTCTTTTCACGCAGAATATAGTCGCTAATTTCTCCGCACCGGCCGCCATCCGTTTGGCTCAGCGGTTAAGGATGCGGACCGCTAGAAAGAGTGTTACGGGTTCGAATCCCACTCGGTGACTGTTAATGAGTACTTTTGTTTTTTTATGTTCAAGTTTATATATAATTTTTTACTTTGTATTGTTTTTAGACAAGTTAAAAATGTAGTTAATGTTTGATATGTAACCGAGCAAAGCTCGGTCACCCAGGTTCTTTAGCAGAGTTGAGCACGCACATTATTTAATTTGTATAGAAACTTAAATAAGGCAAGTTTTAGCAAATTAGGTAGTGCAAAGTATTACTTATCATTGATTGTAAGCCATATTACTCCGTATTTCTCTCTACATGGTGATTTTTCAATGGTTTTAGTGCCGAAAGCCACTTCATAAGGATCGTTATTAATACCTAAATAGCTAGTTAAAATAAAAATTCAGAAACAAAAAATCGTGAGATCAATTAGTAGTACCACCACCTGGCCGGCCCGACAGAGTTCATCGAGCTCACGCGGCAGTTTTGGTCAGGCGTAACTACTATTAAGTATTACTTTTATTTAAAACTCTTAGATCTGTTGTAGCTAATAAGTATCACGATTTGTAAACAGTTTTAGCAGTTGTCATAAGTGTTGCTAAATTAATAAAACCTAAGTGGAAGAAGATTGATACAGTTGGTACGTTCGTACGGTCGGGTATCTGTGGCAAGTTGTAACGAACAGACGGATATTTTTAAAATTGGCAGCACTAATTGACCGGTTGGTGAGAATTCATTCTGAATTAATAATGAAGGTAGAAATTAAATGTCTTTGGTGAAAATTTTTTTACAAGCTTTCTGGGGCATTGACGGTGGAGATAAACACGTGTCATGGAATCTATGCGAATCTTTTATTTAACACTACGTGGTCTCGATCAGAAGTCATTTTCGCAACATTTTTGTCTTGTCATACACAAATATGGATAGAAGAATTTTTTTACACGATGACATTTTTTTTCAAAACCAATGATAAGTCAGCGTGTATATCGAATGAAAAGGAGTTTAGGGAGGTAGCACACGGTGAATTCTTTGGTAGCTATGCAGTCGCTGGTCATAAACCGATGGAGAATGTTGCGATGCAGTAGCGCGTTCATGAAACACACGACTGCATCGCTAGAGTAGAAGTTGCCTTCCTTATTATCGAATAAAATAAATAAAACTGTAGAATTAAGAAAATTGGTATAATTTGTCTGAGTATACATTTAAAAAGTACACATACAAATCTGCTTGACAGGAAACGCTACTTTTGCTGCTGATTTTCGATTAAAATTATTGCAGAAAAGCCTCATGTTAGCACGCAAATCTGACTACCGTTTAAACCTCGCGTGCTCAAAACAAATATTTTCTAACATATAAACGGATTTCGATGAAATTTAGCACAATGATGAGAAATAGTGTCGCAAAGCTACTAGAAGTAGAGAATTCCAGAAGAATTAGCAAGTTCTAAAATAATGTGGAATGTTCTAGAAGTTTATAGAATAATCCAGAATGATGAAGAATTAAAAAGAAGGTTGTGGAATGTTCGAGATTAATCCCGAGTTCACATCGGTCAACCAACACTAACATTCTAAGTCGCGGTGACGGAGGGTCAAGCACATGAATTTTCTAGAAATATCTATTCTCGTACCTTGGCAGGCGTATATAAAAGCGGTGAGATAACTTCAAAGAGATTTAACAAATATTATCGGCGCGTAACCTATACGACTTCAGCGACGAATTTTGGACTATGACTGCATGAAGACTTGGACAATGGACGTTTCGAAGACCATATTAGTGTGTCAATCTTTGGTTGCATAGTGAATAAATTCCCTAAGAAGAGTGTTGGCATTTTTTTCCAAATCTAAAACCCCACTTTCGTAATAATAGCTAGGATACTTAATGAAGGTACAAGCACGTATTAATTATAATATAGGGCTAATAGCTGTAGGAGTTTCATTGAACGACATTTAGGCGGATCGATGATTTCCAGTAGTAATAATTTGTGATAAAAATTTATCAACCGGTCTTACATTTTATTTTCCCAAATCTCATCGTCTCGCCTGATAATTTCAGTTTTAATTAACAAATCAGGTCCAGACTAGACACCAAACTGACAAACGTCTTGTCTAGTGACTTACTTAAGCTTACTTTTTTCCTTTTGCAGAATTAGTGGCACCATAGTATTTATTTTTCCGTTTCACATTATCAACGTTCTATTTTTAGCTCGTTTGCCCATTATATTTTTTTTTTAGTCTGCATCCTCCAACATAATCGGAGACTGTATTCTCCAAATTAAAGTTTTTACTAACAAATTTTTGGAATAAAAATGAATTTAACTATTTTTTATTGATTTTTCAAAATTTGTTTCATCTAAAATTTGGGGTGTGGAGGACGGCATCCGGTGCCAGCACTCAGCTGCCGTGCTACACTCTCCAAATGAGTACGGCAAATTAAATATAAAAAATCTTTCAATAATTATGTTTGGTTACTTAGATGATATTAGTGAAATCGCATTTTCATGTAAACTGAATTTCTTAAAATGGCCGCTACATCGCGTCCCTTTCCACCGCGGAGCAGACAGTGCCTGCGCATATGGCCTAGGGCAACACCAACGCTGAACACCACCGCCCAGCGATGGAATGGGAGCAACATCTTCATTTCAGAAATACGGGGCAATTAGGGAGAACTTAATAAATTTTCTATTTCTTTTCAAGTTTGAAAAATTTATCCTATAGCCCATTATATTTACGACAGTACGTTCAACGACACAAATAAATTACTTTAAGTAATCAAGTTTTCCAATGATCAAATCCTATCAGTCACTCTATGGTTTGCGCACGTCATCGTACAGTGACTACGAGGTCGGCGTTGGCGCAAAGAAATACGTCCTCTCGCTGTAAGCGCTGCGCGCGGACTGCCGTCGGAAAGTAAACCGCATCCTATTTAAATAAAATTTTATGCGATATGATTTAGTTTTTTTACATTATTTAAAAAAATATAATTATGATGTGTTTGGCATATTTAAAAAGGGCATGAAATGGCGTTTGTAACGTTATTTTTATTTTTCTAAAATAGGAGCTCAAAACACAAATACAAGCGACTTTATTTACATCGATTTCGGCGAAAATTACGCGACTTGTTGATTTTTTTTCCTTGTGAATTTAAATAAAACAATGAAAAATGCTTCACTCATGTCAGAAAATACTTATTCAGCTATATTTGTGAATTTTTTTTACCGGGTGTTAATGATTAAATCATTTGAAAATCTCGAAAGCCCCGCCACGCGTCTTGCGAAATTTGGCAAAACGCACGTTGGATTCCAGTGAATTATACTAAAACAAGCAAGTTCATAGGCAAAATGGTTCACTCATGCTAAATAATATGATATTATCTTTCATAATATATAAATAAATTTAATGATAATCCTGTAGTTTTCTCAAAAACACGACGCAAAGTTGAGTGAAATTTGTCAAATTTAATAGACGGCCTCTTAATATACATAAATTAATCTCAATTTAACTCTAGTTACTGAGTCGCAATTATTTACTAAAATATTTTCTCGTGTCCTGCAAGGCTGCATCGTCATTTTCGTAAATACCGCGACCACATCTTGAGAAATTCCAAAAGCGTGACCATCTGAAATACTTGTCCGGTTTCTTTTTAAACAGACTTTTTTCTGTCCATGTCTGTCAAAGCAGGCGCGTCACGACGAGGTGACAATAGAGCCGTTTACTAATAGAGTGTGTTGAACTTGCTTGTCTACCTAAATCCAGCCGAGCCCGCCTTATATGTAACGACTTGCTGGTCCCAAATGAAATAAACTCAATTACGCGGCCAATTGTCCGAAATTAAGCCGATTGAATATAGTCCGTATAAAACCTGACAAAAAGTATGCAGTCACGATTCATGACTGTATTTTAAGAGTTACCTAACTTTTTGCCAATGTTTGGGCTGATTTTACGTTCTTAATTTTATATTTATAGTCTCTTACTAGTCAGTGAAACGTCGCAAAGTAGCAATCGTCATTAGCCTAGATACGAGAAGGAAATGAATCAGATATCAAGAAAAAAACATATATAGTCGATGGTCTATTTAGAAGGCTTTGTCCATACAGACCCTTGAAATAACTTCCATGATTGAGCGCAGAGGCAGCTGGTGCAGCATAGGTACATTTTTTCTCCCAGGCAATATGGAAAAATAAAACGTCGAAAGTAATCTTGGATACCTCTTTTGCTTCGTCAAACTTAAAACTCACGACATGATACTCAAAATGACGGTAGATGACATAAATAATCATTTTGTAATGACCACTCCTTTACGTGGATGTCGTAGAAGACGACTTAGAAAATACAAGCTAAACAAAGCTTATAAACATCAATGAGACCTCTCCAACCCGTCTGTCCAGCGAGGATAGTGTAGGCTTATCTGGCTGCACTAGCCAAGTTTGGCTGTGGTAGTACAGAGAGGGTCGTGCTCCTACAGTGAAGACAAAAAGACCTGATGATGATCAAGATGATTGTAAGGAGGTGAGGAGGATGTCAAAAAGATAATTACTCTTAAAAAGTCTAGAGCTGTGGGTTCTAACAAGATCAGCCGCCGTATGATCGAAATCATCCTAGACATTGTGCTCACCGTCAACCCACATTATTAAATATTTTTGAAGTGAAAACTTCTTTAGCGGCGTTGTGCACTTTTTTGGAATGGGTAAAAAATGTTAAACTCGCGTTTCATTAAACTCGGACACGCTCGCGTCAGGACACGTGACCTGATCGAAAATTCGTAAGACGGATGGAGAGTAGACAGCTGGCGCGGCGTAGGAGAGGAAGTATCCCCCTCTCTTTCTACGGCGCGGCGAAAATGTATGCCTGCGCCTGCTGTTTCGTATATCAAAAATGCACAACGTTAATATTCAAGTTTTCACTTCTGCCGGCACTCCCAGAGTGCAACCCGTCTTTTTTTATCTACAACACAATATCCTGAACTCTGGCGGAAAACTTTCGATCGTCCTCTTCTTCAAAGTCTTCAACCCCTAACTGTTAGGCGACGATCAACGTCGAATGTCCATTTTTACATTTCTCTCAAAGGTGCTTGAGGCTTATGCTCATTTCCAACTATCTCAACATATTTTGCGAAATGGCCTGTTACGTTCATTCTAATTAGGTTTTCGCCGTTGACACGGTACGGTATCAGCCCTCCTAAAAGTGACTAATGACATTCGATTGGGGATGGAGAATAAGAAAGTCACAGTCCTAGCATTGGCAGATTTCTTCAATGCCTTCACTAACTAAACACCGTGCCATGATATCCTTCTAGCCATACTTTTACATCTCAAGGTATTTCACCAATTATTAACTGGTTCTCAATTTATCTTTGAGGTCGACGCAGTCGGTTCGCAGTGAGGAATTCTCCTCGAATTGGTGTGAGCTTGAGACAGGCGTCCCTAAAGGAGTTAGTTGTTCTTTCACCTCTACTTTTCACTATTTTTATAGATTCTATTACTAAAGACCTCCAGTGTTCGTTTCACTTTTATGCTGATGACTTGTAACTTCATGCACAAATTGATATGAATAGAATAGAATATAGAATAGAATCATTTATTTGCATGATGTATGTTACCAGCCTGCAAGCAGGCGTGCAAATATTACATTATGTATGTCAACTTAAGTAACTTAGCCAAACTTTTAGAGCATGGTGTGACCATAATACTGAACTTCTTTCTATAAAAACAATTAACGAAACCTGAAAATAAAAATTCGGCTTTCCATACATATCAGCGCTCGGCCAAACGAATTTTGTATGGGCGGACGAAAATTTTTTGTCGATTTTTAATAACTTTTTTTGTGGAAAGTGGTTCAGTATCATGGACTGAACTTGCTTCAAAAATTTGGCTGGTGGGTAAAAAATCATCCTGTATAATTTTTGAAAATGACAATAATATTTTACACTTTCAATTTAAAACAAAAAATCATTGTATATATTTTTCCATTGATAATCAAATGTTAACTATCCATTGTGTCCATGTACTCTTTAATGCTATAAAATCTTTTTTTTCATTCAACCATTCCGTTAATGTTTTTTTGAATTTATTCTTATTTAGCAATTTTATCTTATTTGGTAATTGATTGTATATTTGTATGCACATGTGGTATGCATTTTTTTTATAAAAGTTTAAGTGAGGTTTATCTAATCTATAAATATAATTTGATCTTAACTGTCTTTTGGTTTTGGTTTATGGCTGATATGTATGTTTTTTCACTTTCAACCGTTTTTTGCCAGTTCACCGGAGTGAGTACTTTACACATTATTTTATCGTCCAAGGTATAAAACTACGAGTATTGAAGGACTTACCAGTCTTTATTCACCATATACTTATTCAAGTTTTGCACTACCCTTGTTATTATCCACATACCGTTTGGTTGACAGGTAGATAAGGCTTTAGGCTTTAAGACCGCCATCACACTTGTATTTGTGTATAAAAATATATATATATATATATCGCGGGGTAAAAAAACTCTATTAGCTATCTTGGTAAAGCGACACATCAAATCATCCAATGGGGCACTTTAATGTAAACTGCGATATGAGATACCAGAGTCTACTAATATCATGTCTAAAATTCCGGATCATAACATAAACCGTCTCAAAATCCGTCTTAAATCTCTCTGCAATTAACATAAATAAGACAAGCTTTCGTCGAATGGACATCTTGCAATAATTGATGGTCGGCCGCGGATGGAGTAGCGCCGTGGTAGTAGCGCGTTATGTGCGATGCGGTTCGACTCGGCTGCCGCAGCTCGTAAATAAGGGCGTCTCATTGCGGGCCATTATTAATGAATCTGTAACACCCCGCGCCCACCCCCGTTGCCGCCCGAAAGCCAAATAACAGGTGCGTCTAACCCCGTTCGCACAATCTATTTTCGATGTCTTATAACCGTGCAGAGAAACGCTCGATGCGTTCTCGGGCTCTAAATATTCATACCATATGCCAGATATTGAGATTTGTTTGGGCGTCATCTGCTCGACATCGCCGTCTCTAAATAAGCGCGGTCTCGTGTTGGCTTTGCGAAGTTTCATTAGCCGTCTGGGAACACTTACTTACGGTATCATGTTGCTTGAATTGTGTGCGGAATTCCCACCTCCCGGGCCGCGGAAGCAGCGCGCCGAGATAAAACCGACAAAGAGGATTATAAATGAGGTAAAGAAATTAGCGATCGACTGAGATTCAAGATGTAAAGGAAATATTTTCTGGAAACCCGACCGCTTTTGAAGCTCGATATCCGGATAAAGGAGATGTTATGTTTATTCGAATCTATTCAAAGCTCACAATAGAATAAGTTAGCCAGAGTATCCTGACTGAACCTTTTGTTGTTTCCTCAATAACTGGAAATCACCAAATAATTAACTCACTAACTTGCGCTCTATATTTGCTTGTATCACACACGTATTATTCATTATATTATAAGTATAGTACATTTCTCATTACCTTTTTAGTATTTAATAAAATACATATAAAATTCGCCAGTTTTACTTATCAGCTCCGTAAAGTATACGTTATCCTATAATTCACTGAAATCACTGAAGAGTTGAAGACAAATAAGCGGCCAAGTGCGAGTCGGACTCGCCCATGAAGGGTTCCGTAGTAGTATTTTTTTTTTTAATTTTTATATTTGAGTTGATTGAATGAAAGGTAAATTGCAGTTTATGACATATTAAAAAAAAACTTCTTACTAGATCTTGTTCAAACCAATTTTCGCTGGTAGTTTTTATGGTAATGAACATCATATATTTTTTTTAGTTTTATCATTCTCTTATTTTAGAAGTTACGGGGGGGGACACACACTTTTTTCCACTTTGGAAGTGTCTCTCGCGCAAAGTATTCAGTTTAGAATAAAATGATATTAGAAACCTCAATATCATTTCTGAAGACCTATCCATACATACCCCACACGTATGGTTTTGATGAAAAATATTTTTTTTAGTTTCAGTTCTAAGTATGGGGAACCCCAAAATTTATTGTTTTTTTTCTATTTTTGTGTCAAAACCTTAATGCGGTTCACATAATACATCTACTTACCAAGTTTCAACAGTATAGGTCTTATAATTTCGGAAAAAAGGGGCTGTGACATACGGACGGACAGACAGACAGACATGACGAATCTATAAGGGTCCCGTTTTTGCCATTTGGCTACGGAACCCTAAAAATGGCACAAATAAGACGTGTATTAAACAAAATTGAGTAGAGGAACATCATCACAGAGGAACACATTAGTTGTCTCAGGGTTGGGGTGCACTAGGCACGCGGCAACGAGTTGCCTCTATTATTTACTCCTCGGAAAACTGCTTTTCATATCAGGAGCAGCGTACTCGCACAAAGATAGCTCCCCGCTACCTTCACAAATGCATTTGCTTTATGAGTGACGTAATAGTAATATTGTTTCAAGCTCGTATTTGTGTTCCATGGTTCGCTGCAATCAGCTTAGCTCGACTACCTCCATTAAATAGAGAAATTCTTGCTCGGATACAAACAAAAACGTTTTAAGTATTGGCGTGACGAATAAGCCAGCGATAACGCAAGTCTGACTACAGCATTTATCAGTATAAAACACAACGCATCATTTACCATAAATGGAGCAAATAGATACAAGTTCAAATATAGGCGATAAGGACGTGAGGATGCCAAGTAGCTCGCGGCGAACGAGGTCGTGGCTGAATACCCAAACATGACCGAAACTGCGTGGTCATAAGCCAAAACGAGTGAATCACAAGGCGCGTGACGTAATGAAGGAAGTCGCCGCTTATCCGATGTCGGCCTACGCGCAGCGCCAGGATATATAATAGAGAAAAATGCACATACGAGTTACTTCGATCCAGCATGTCGTCATATCACGGGATAGGTCACATATGCTAACTATCACACCGTATCATTACCAGATGTTCCAAGTATATTTCCTATTGTTTCGAACACATGATGGTCGAGACCAAGTCAGGATGTAATAATATTCTATCGCAAATATCTATAAAACTAAAGCATATAAACATCGATGAAATGTTTACTTTGGTTACATCATCGACGTCTCACATCGGCCTTATGGCAGAGTAGAAAATTGTTCTGACTGACGATGCAGATTGAGAGCCTCATTTAATGTTTGGCCTGGGTAAAAATAGACCGAAGATTATATTAGGTGTATCATGTATTTGATTCTCGTTGGTTAATTAGCATAGTGCTGAAGGCGGTGACGTCACGCATCTAATTTGATTACAACGGGGCAAGGCCACCACATTAGCACGAGATCGCGTCGCGGTCTTTCGACTCGCTCCCATTCAGTTTGCTTCACCATAACATCGTGCGTGTTGCGGGTTGGTACAAGCGTTTTCTTTCTTGAACTTGACATATGCCATCTCTTTAAACCATAACTTGATTGACAGTAACATAATAAGCGAATAGTGATTGCGTAAAGGCAGTTAATATCAGTAATACTCGCGTAGTCGTGTCGTGGCCACAGGTTATATGTAGTATAATGCAGTAACTGAATTACGAAATAACTCCCCAATATTTCCTTTCATCAGCCCGATAAAATATCCAACTTTATTATCGTGCCTGTAAGTATAAACTTCAAAAGGATCTGAGATTCAAAACTTCTTCAAAGGGTACTTATCCTTAGAGAGCTTCGCTTATGTCGTTTTTGATCGACGGATATCAGTAAACTGTGTCGACGGTAACGTACTACGATTTATTTTTTAAAGATGCCTTTATACTTATGTTATCTATCTATGATAGCGGCCCGCCCCTGCTTCGCTCGGATGTTATATATGTCGCAGTTGGATTGTATAATCCGCTGTTATTTAAAAACTCTAGCTGTTTGGCATTACAGCTCGGTTTTGTAATATAGCTGAAAATCATTCAGCTAAATCGTCCAATGTGTTACGTTTAACAAACTAGCTAACGTAAGATTGTAGAACAATTAGTTCGGAATTCTGCCACTTGTGGTTCTTGTGGCTTGTGAAGTGTCAGTGTCATAACAACAAGTGTGGCCTCCTATAAAGTAAATTCTTTGCCGCGTTCCGGGACTAAGCTGTTTTTATCGAGAGACATCGGGGGCATCGTTTGTGATTTCGGAGTGCAAAAGATTGATAAGAATAAAGCAGACCTTTAGCTTGGATCCCATATTCTTATTTCGACGCCCGCCTTCCGGCAAGATGGAAAATTCACGTGAATCAATTGGCCATACGAAATCGCTGCGCCATTGAGTTGTTGGGTTTACAAAATTTCTATATTTCTAATCCAATTGCATCGAGCTGATTATTATTCTTTATTGGTGTTTTATGATGTTGGAGACTGAATTATTTAGTAAGGAGTTAAATTGAGGTTTTATTTCCATCCCACAAGTAATATAAAAATAATAAAGAACAACTATTGTCTCCTCATATATTATTTCGTTTGGTGACACAGTTTTATTTAATAATGGTAACCCTGTATGCCATCTCAACGCTAGCTGTTTTGTTAAACATAATTACGTAACTCATTGACAATCGAGCTGAACTATTTTCAGCTGTTTTACAAAACCGAGCTGTATTGCCAAACAGCTAGATAGTTAGGGAGGCGAGGTAGCTAAATGGCGTAATTCAACGGCGCCGTCGAGACCTATCAAAATCGAAAGATAAAATAATTTCAAAAAGAAAAGCTCGTATGGTAAAAACCATTTTAGCGGTGGGTTTGGCGTGTACGGTTTTTCAAAAATGTAAAAAAAAACAGTTACTTGGGCATTCTCGTGCGCGTCAGATATTCATACTACGTATGCCTCAAGTGCCTCTGATAACAACTGTATACTAATCTGCCGGTTTGCGTGGTGGGGGTAAGCATATAAAGAAGTCAAAAATGCAAAAAAAAAAATTTACTCGTGCGCGTCAGATTTTCGGAAGGGGTGTTAAGTAGGCCCCAAGGAAGCTCCCTTTAAAAAAACTGACGATTTCGGCGTGACGATAAGTTACGATGAATTTATGAAAATGCAAAAAAAAAAGTTTTTTTGAAATACTCGAGCGCGTCAGATTTTCATAGGGGAGGTTTATCTCGGTATCCTGAAAGCATATTTTTTTAATCTGACATAAATGTTGGTGGGTTCTCTTAATCTGACCGAAAAAGGTTTTTTGGTTTCTTTTTTTGTCAAAAAGTTGAAACTTTGGACAAAAATGTAAAGAGACCTTTTTTTGTGTAAAATAAAATTACCTTTTTTGTTTATTTAAAACTTTTTTTTTTGTAAAATGTATCGTTCGCGACTTATATGCCGCAACGCGTTCTTAGGAAGACAAAATGGCTCCTTTACACTTCCGGTCATGCGGAAACCGGCAGATTTTGTATTTTTAGTCAGTTTTAGATTATATTCTTCAAAATAAAATAAAAAAAAAATCGCGCTCGAGAATGCCGGATTAACGTTTTTTTTTTACAAGTTCGCGACCCTGTAACTCGGCGGCGTCAAGGACTTATCGTCAGATTAGTTAAATTTAGTCTTTAAACACTAAAATCAACCCCCAATATCTTAATCTGACGCGCTCGAGTATTTCAGACTATCGATTTTTTTTTACTAATCTGATCGTCTGTCCTAGGCGCGCGTCACTACATATAGAGGTAAATACTTTACAAGGTTGTTCTATTAGGTCTAAGGTATCTCTCATATCTTAAACTGCCACGCTCGAGTATTGCCGAAAATTCCCCTATTCGCCTCCCTAACTAAGAGTTTTTGAATAACATCGGATTATAAATACAATTCAACTGCGACATAAACATTTAAATTTTCATTAACAAAGTCATCATCAATAACAAATTTATTGCTGTTCGTTATTCTCGCTAAAAGTCGAAAATGGGTGGACCGATCTGGCTATTTTAGTTTTTTAGATATGAAATATTTTTGGAAGTTCAGAAAAGAATTTGAAGAAAATAACAACAGAATCGGGAACGGGAACGAGGACAGGCGGAACGAAGTTCGCCAGGTCAGCTAGTGTTAGTATTAAAATATCACCTAGTGTTAGTGTTAGATCTTTTCAGTGCTCTTTGTGTTTATCATGTGAAATCTGCCCAGTACCTACTTTCACAGTTCATCAAGTAGGTAGTAGAGAGATGTAAGCGCAGCGATATATCAATCTAAACATGTCAATGTATTAGATAAGTACTTACGTAATTATCTTCGAAAACATACAACGCTAACATAAGTTTTTAACTTGAAATTGAAATGCATTCAAAATAATCCGACGAGAAAGCATTTCTGTTGGTAACACGAAACAATGTATTGTATGCAGAGCTTTCTCGTAAAATGGCTGTCAAATGTTCTTTAAATTCATAAATAGGTTCACAAAGCGAGCGCTCTTTGAGAGGTGGTTAAACTTTACAGCCAATTATATTATGAGCGTCAGCGTACACGTATTTTAGTAATTACCACGCGATTACATTTTAATTTCTAATTTAATGCCGTAGAATATTAATTCTGTACAAATAAATAATTAAATTACTGCATATTAAGAAATATTATTCGTTATGGCACCAAATTCTGACTCGATTTTTGGAAATAAAAGAGGATACTAAATCAATTTTGTAAATAATATTTTTTTATAAATTAGGCCTCCTCTTTAAGCTTTGAGTAGTAAGACAATATAAGAAGAATACAATTTTAAACAGCATGTAAAAATTCCGTTACAAATTCTCACATTTGCTCGAATTCAGTTGGCATTCGTGTGGATCATTTGAATTATAAAGTGAGAAGCGAGTGCATGCAGAGTGCATAAGATACCTTGGCTATGTAAATGAAGTGTGGAGCTGAGACGTAAGGGCGACGGCACACCTGCACGGCTGCTCTTAGGGGCTCGCTCGCCACCGGTCAATAGTTCAATGACAGGGGCATAGGTTTTGACCTAATTTTTTGAATTAAACCCTTAATAGTTATTTTTAAAACATTTATTTTTATGTAACCAAATCAAACACTTCTACTGATATGTGCGTTCTCATAAATTGTGATGTTTTAATTGTTCTATTTTACTCATATTACTTCAAGTATATCAAATGCTTAGTTCAATAATTACATCGTTAATAACTACACTGCAATCTATATTGGTACATAATTTAACGTATTAAAGTTAGTTCAATTTTATTCTATAGCTATATTGGAAGTCGTGGTAAGTTCTCCTCGGTTTAACTTCGAGTTAACTGAACTAAACAAACAAGACAGATTCTAATAAACAACACTCCGACAGATAGTGGAATAAGTTAAACTCTTACTATACAACGATCTTGTGACCGTTACTCAAAACTTTGGACTGGCTTTGTTCCCAAACACGAAACTAATTTATTCGTATCTCGGCGCACCATTCCGACATACTAAATAATCGAAGAGCAAATTATAAATTCGTATTAACGGTCAAGTCATAGTTCAAAGATTAGGACAGAGGGTAAACCCTTTACTACGATAGCCGCTGAGGTGAAGAAGTTTCAAATTAAATGGGTTCACCCCGCTCGATGCACGCTCAAACAATTTGATATTTTAATAAGTCCGGCTACCCTTTCTATTGCGTACGAGTATTGCTTAAATTTTAATAATGTAACGAACTCGGTACGAACTAGCGTTTATGTTTGTGTTGTTCAGGCAACGGCGCCTAATTATTTACGGAATATCCTGTGCGAAGTGGACGAGGGTAGTTCCGTGTTGTAGCCGCGGTCAGCGACGGAAGTGCAAACCCTTATCGCGGCTTGAGATAGAGTAGCTTAGAATCGGTTTATCGTAGTCGGCGGCGGCGGCTCGACGCTCGCGTGCGGCGCCGATAATGGATATTGATGGCGATGGCGCGACTAATTAGCCCCTTACTGCTATCCCTATTCGTATGTTTTATTCCGAGAACGAGCGATACATACGCAAGCGTAGCTTGTCCATCGCTCATCAATCTCTGTACATCGAGCGTTCGGAGTGGATAGATCGCTGGCAGCGTCCGGATGACATCATGCGTGCGCCAGCAGACTGTTGCCCACGGGAGTGACGTCGGTGCGCGTCCAAACAATATCACAATCGAATTAGAAGCTAGCTCTGCGGCGGGCGGTATCAATCACCGTGGGCGGGCCGTGCGACATTGGACTTCAATTAGGCGGGCGGCGCGTGTGACTGTTCACTCCTCTACACGCCAAAGGGTTACTTGACCCACTTATTAGGCTCGTCGCATGAGTCCTTGTTAGCCGGAAAAGCTCGGAAATGAAGAAGCGTTTCAATATTTATTCCCGCTGGAGAGTGCTTTTTTGCGTTGATGATTTAACGTCGACGAAGAATAATTATTCATTCGAATTTACGTTGCTTATTTTTGCGCACAATAAATCGGTTGATTGAGATTTATTGAAAGAGCTTCGCGTATGAATAAGGTACATACATACCTGTCATTATTAAGTCTCATGCTCATATGAGAGCAGCGTGTATTTGCCAAAACTGTTGCTATGGTACGAGTAAACTGTGTAGAAATTAAAGCAGCAGCCGTGACGGGAGCGGCGATTCATTATCTAATTAAAATTTCTAATTAAGCCAGTGAAGAATGTAAGTACCATATGGAATCCATAGAATGAGAAACATTTCTTGATTAAAAGAATAAACGGTAAATATAATATCAAAACACGTGAAGTGAACATTCGCAGTTCAGTTGTGTAGAAGTGAGACTGACCGCAAATAGGTCGCGGATTGAATAACTCGATCTGTACAGGTTTCTAAATATGTATAAAGCGATATTATTGTAACCGCAGACGATATTTCGTAACATATCAACTGGTACCAAGCGTGTACGCCGATCTCACAATCTGTGACACCATTGTGTCAAAATGTCAAACTCCAATATGGTCTGTATTGCCTTTACGGTAAGGGTGGAACAATCGCTATCATAAATATTTATGCTTGCAGATAATTTTGATGAAGGAACATATTACTGCATCGCCAATTATATCGATAAGCCATTCAAAATCGTCGTGACTCCATGTCATAAAATTAAAAAAATAGTTAAATTTTGTTGACTGTAAGGAATAATAGCGGGAGTTAGCACGAACATTTTAAATCAACAATAAAGTAGGTTTTCCAAATGAGTACCATTTTTATGTTACTACTTTAATGAAGGTACCTTCTAGCTCTACAGTTTCATATTATGTTTATGTACTTATATTTTTGAATGTTACAAATTGAATATGTTTAAAAAATGTCAAAAGCTTTAAGTTCGCCAACTATATTTTTGTCATGTGATTAAATAGGAGAGACATACTTATTGCAAGTTAATATAGAAATTACAACTCTTAGGGAACTTTATGTAGTAGTATATTCCATTGTTTAAACGTTTTAATTTAAATGGTGATATTTAGGGTCTCATATAATTAAGGGTCATTTAGAGCAAACAGAAAGACCCGAAATGACGAAGGAAGGTGCTTTAGGCAGCGCAGTATTAACATTAAATGCGTGAAATTAGCAATATGTATAGGTATATTGTCATGAACAGCACAGTTATAAAAAAATTAACAAGGGCAAAATAATTTGTTTATTTTATGGTAAGTAAGACTGACTGTGGTATACTCGTTCTCGTACTACTTCCTTGTTGTCTGTTAGCAGTTACAGCTATATTATCACATTTTTCACGTTGCTAAAGACATGTCTGACATATCTTACAGACTGTCTGTTAGTATTTAATTGATTTAATGATTTCTTTATTACACCAACTGAATCATTGCATTTGTTTATACAAGGTAGCTCGTTGATAGACGTACAAAGGAAAAATTTAAATGCCTTAACCTAAGGGGTACCCGAATCACCCTCATATGTATGTTTTGCGATTTTTTGTAGTTTACTGATTTCCGTCTATCAATGGGCCACCCTGTATAATGTCAGTTGTGAATTTAGGACAATCCAGAGTCAACATATTTAAAAGCTAAAAACAGAGACATTTAAAAACAAAGCTTGTAAACACAGACAGGTCTTACAACTTTCGAGTTTTGCAGTTTATTTATTCAAAATAAAATAACTTTTCTTTTATTGCAGAGAGTGGCTAGCTAAAATTTTGTAAAATCAAATTAAAACTGATCCATGACACTTGAAAAATATATACCATGGATTTATCTCTCCCAAAACTTAAGGATATACCCATAATTACCACGCTGGACATATGGGGCTAAAAGTTTCTCGAATGGCGACTACGTGCTGGCAATTGTCTGAAGACCTACCTGACCAAGCTCACTGGAAGGCGCTGGAAGCAGGCCGCTTTAAACCGAACATTTTTGAAATCCTTGGGAGGGGTCCAGGTCTAGCAGTGGACGTTATGAACAGGACGCTGCTCTCTGTTTCCTATACCTTAGCCTAGCCTATACCTTATTTCGCCTATTACGATACTTATGGAACAAAAGGTTTTCTGGACAATTGGCAAAATAGGGATTCCAAAACAGTACCATGTTTTTTACATGTTCTAAACCTTCTAGCACTGACATCATCAATGTAGGTACATCAAGACGTCAGGCTCGCAGCTCCCCGGGGGCGAAGGCACAATCTGACATTAATTGACATTCACCTGAAAGCCGATGGAGTTTGCGTGTTAATTGATAGATCCTGACATAGCGGGACTTAACCTACATAATAGACTACTCAAGGCCACTGAATATTTGAAAACTATTAGTTATTTATGCAACTGTTGCATAATAAGGGGTATTAAACACTCATGAGGGTGATAATAGTATCACATTATTGTTTTGATACCTAATATGTATAGTTGCATACAAGACTTTATCTACACCTATGATATGAATCCTCTATAAAAGGTTCTGAAACCATAGGGTAGGTACAATGTTGTAAGAACTCGTTAATTCGTGGTAAGATTAATTGCCGAGTATCTAATACAAATAAACTATGTATGTATAGGTAATAATAGAATTATTATTTGTTAAAATTATTTACATAATGAATCGTACAATTATTTAAATGTAAATTATACTAATAATAAAAAATTATAGGTGACCTACTTATAAATGTACTCGGAAAAAGAAAATTTCATACAAATTCAATAGAATATTAGTTTTTAGACGTTTTGACTGGCATGAACTCAAAGTCGGCATTCGCAACTACGGAATCCTACACTGCACGTGACCCAACACGCACTTGGCCAATTATTTATAAAACTGATGGGTCTGTAGAATATGAAAGTCGGCGGGCGACTATCTCTCAATAAGGTCAAATGTGAAGTTGTTTTTTTTTTTGTTTAGTAAAACAACAATGTAGAGTGAGTGTTTAATGATAAGAGTCGAAGCTCTTTATCATTTTAGCCATAGGATCATAGTCCACAGGTCATATAGAAATACGGTCAAATATTTTTTCTAAAATCATCCTGCAAGTATGTGTATGTGCATATAAAGTTGTTTGAATGAAAAAAAATGATTCGTTATTTAATTTGTAAAATATTTTACTATTATATTATCCCAAAGAATGTCACCCCATGTTCTTGATTACATTTTTTTGATTCTTTCATTACGTTTACTTTTTTTGATTAATTGCGTAACCCGTTAACTCATTTTTAATAATGTCACCCCAATTAAGATATCCGATGGCAAGGGCATCGAATCAAACAATAGTTTTTTTACGTGTATAATCTGAAGCTAAGCTCGGTCAAAGATAAGAAGAAAGGTCTTTAGAAATAAGGGCACGATTTAAAATTGAATGTCATTTAAGTGAACTCTATATAATGCACAGACAGACTGTATGCTAAAGAAGTCATTTACGTGAAATATTCTGCAGTATTAGTTTGTTTATATTCTGCATCGTAATCTTCTCAAATAATCGACCAGTTACTTATAACACCTTATAATTTTAATAGGTTAACCTGGATAAAGTGTCACACAGATATAACGAAATATCAAATATAAATAGTCACGTCTTCTTTTTTAGGGTTCCGTAGTAAACAAGGAACCTTTATAGCTTCGCCATGTCTGTCTGTCTGTCGGCAGTTCTACTCAAGATACTATAAGTACTAGAAAGCTATAATTTGGCATGCATGAGTATATATTTATCATGCCGACAAAGTAGTAAAATAAAATCATGAAATAAAATCATTTTTTTAACATACATGCAATACGTGAAGTGGGAGTCTTTTTTTCTCGACTCGTTGAAAGGTACCAATTTTTGTTTTAGGGATCCGATTCTTAAATATATTATAATATATATTTGTTTTTAAAGTCCAAATTTTGGTAGAGTCAAGTGTCTATCTGCGAAACGGTTGTAAATGGACACGTGAAAAAAGTCACTGCAGTAGTATACCCGTATATAACAAAGTTTAAAGGAAACCTATCGGAGCTAAGTAGGGTTCACAAATTAATGTTACAGGCCAGCAACTTTTTTACTTAACATCGATTGCAATATTTAGTTCCGCTACTCATCACTAGATATCAATTGTGTCTTCATGTTAGCATAAGATTTTCATAATTAATGACCTTCGGCTACTAGTATCGAACAAATTGGAAATCGATTGAGCGGTTCAATAGGTGTTTTCTTGAAAGTCAGGGGTATTTTTTTTTTGCCTGGCAAATAATATACTTCATATTCAGTAACAGTAGAAAGTAAAACATTAATTATTTTCGTCAATTACGTGAGAAACTCCTTTCAGTGTGCGGACGACGGCACACTTGAATGTGAGGAGCCCGCTTAAGATTAGCGGAGACTTTTTAATCAGTTGAGAACACGACTCCATTTTTACGAGCGTCTTAACAGTTCTTTTTTAATTGCCTCTCGTCGGGGCCGGGCGTGTAATGCGCAATTTAATGATCCTTCAAAATGTAAAATGCATTACTGCACCATCTTTATTTTACAGCCACTATAAGATGGAATCGCGCTAAAACTAGTTTGTTTGTGCGCCATATTTTTTGCAAGATCACTTGCGTACGAGCGCGATTGATGCTTCAAATTGGTTGTATTAAAAATTTATGACCAATAGAGAGATTGAAGATGATAAAAATTTACAATAATCATCTTGTTCTCATTCCAAATAATCAATAAATAATGAGTGTTGTTAGTATGTATGAACGTACGCTTTTTATAGTGCATATCTGCACATACTTTGTAAAATGATATTTAAAACTAAATTCAGCAGAAAAACAATTTTACTAAGTATTTTTAATAAATGAATATAAGTGTCTTTAGACAATAAAAAATTAATAAATAATTATAAAGGGACAAATAACACAGATTGAGTTAGCCCCTAAGAAACTTCAATACTTGTGATTTGGTCGATTTAAAATGATATTCAGTAAGAAATGACAAAAAGCGAACGAACTGCTGAAACAATTTATTTCAGCCATCTCTATATAACATTTCAGCTAAATTATGACGTCTTATCATAATCTAAATAATATCCTCTTTGGAAAACGTAGCAGATATAACTAAGTAAAATGTTTGTAACTCAAGTTAGTATTCCAATTAAAATTCTTAAGTTTTTAAGGTGAACTTACAAATCTTCTAACTTTACTGCTATTACTTTGTAATATAATTACAAAATGATTACTAGTTTCGAAGTCTAGATTTCAAATCCTGTCTACACATGTGTTATGCAATTACAGTGTTGTAGACAAACGAGAATATAGCTCATGGCCATAACATAATATAATCCTACTAATATTATAAATGCGAAAGCTATATTTGTTTGTTTGTTTATAAGCGTGAAGTGCACGCTTCAACCACTGAATCTGTTAAGATAAAATTTGATATGGATATAGTTCGATACCCAGGGAAGGACATAGGAAAACTTTTATTCCGAAATTCCCACGGGGAACGAAGCCCACGGGCATAGCTAGTATACTCGTACATATAAATAAAACGGACAAATACAATCATTATTATTAAAAGATACTTTATTTGTGTACTAATTCTTCAGTCTATCTATACGTACAATTAGCTTAGCGACCAGAAACAAGACCTAGTATTTTATCGTAAGTTATAAGTCTCGAATGGTCAGACGTAAGTAGTCTATGTAGCAACTCGTTCTCAACTAAACACTCATTCTCAACTAAAACAAAAAACAACTTCAAGTTATGATATACGTAGGTACCGTATTAGATTTCATGTTCTACAATTTTATTGGCTCTGAAGTTGGAAACTAATACACTTTTGCCGGCGACTGTGGCTGTCTCGGAATGGGTTGCTCTGCGCGGCGCTGCTTTGTTCCGGTACGAGACCCGACATTGAGCCGATTCGACACACATCAAACGTGAATTATAAAAACATGACCAATCACTATTCTATAGCAAATGACATTTCAGTAAAAAAGAAAATAAACTGATTGCCAAGTCTGTGCAATAAATAGCTTTCTTGGTTTATGTTACGAAGGCACAATAATAAATATCACTGGTAGTGTAGTGATAGATACGACAAAATGCACGACATATCGAACAATAGATTTTGGAAATATCTAAATATTATTCTTATTCTTATTCTAAATAATAACTTTAATATTTTTGAACTTTGCAAAACTTATAAAAACTAAAAAAATGTTTCATACTCTTAATGAAAATGAAATGTAAATTTAATTTACCAATTTAAATTCAATTTCAGTTAGCCATGCTATAACATATTATATGCGAAAATAAAATTACACTAATTTATAAAGTGGGTTGGCCGTGGCCTCTTGCATAAACCGAGGGTGTTATTTTTAATTAGAGTGATTATACCAACGCGGATACCAACCGCCTTGTCGCATACGTCACATTCATCTACTTTGAACTCCATTAAAATAATGTCATAAAACACAGTGCAAGGAAAAAAACGTACTTTGGAATTACGCATGCACCCTCACGGGCCGCTCTGTCGCTGGCACCTAATTAGAATATAAATATCTACCGGCGGCGTTTAACAACTGACCCCGCTTTTGTAATCTTAATAACCCGCCGAGCCGCAATAAAAGGCGATGCGATGTGAATTCGCGAAAATATTGTCGCCTCCCGGCTGCGCTGCGGCACAGAGCAAAAAGACAATCGTGCAATGCAACAGAATGTTGCTAACAAAAATTATGCGCCCTATTTGTGACGTTTAGCATTTGAGCGTGACGCAACATAGAGTAGAGTCGTGCATCGTTCGTTATTTAAGTTTCCGTAAATGCTTGCCAACAAGTGCTAAAACATAGTTGATGGGACCGGTTTGACGAAGATATTATTTATCGGCGATGAAATTAATATTGCATGGCAGTAACGCATTGCAGAAGGCGCTGGCCACCGGGACGGCGGCGACGACGGCCATGTGGACACATGCAACAATGGGCTTATACAACCGGTCGCAGGACCGTTACAGATCAGCCGCTTTCGGATGAGCCGTGAATATGCATGAGCCAAGACTTGACCTCGGGTTATTAGACCGCGGGCATGGAGCGTGGGACCGATCCGACTAGACAATCGACATTTGACATTTGCGTGAACTAGCTCACTTCCTGACGAATCAAATGAAATGTTTTGAAACTAGATGAAATAAATACAGTAACAATAAAATATTTAAGTAACAATACATTTTATGAAATATATTATAGAAAATCATAGCTAAAATAACATTTTTAATGTTGTATTTGGATGGTAAAAATCTAGCACGAACTAAAAACGAAGCTGCTGAGAAAATAACGAGGCGTTTCTTTGAAATAACAAGTAGATAGCCAAGGCAACCAGTGTAGACACAGACATAAGTCGAGTCAAAATGGGAACGCGGCATGGCCATCAATCAGGCAAGAGGCCGCGGGTCAGGCCCCCGACCACCTGTCGCGTCCGCCAGCTCAAAGCAATTGCTAATCAGTCACTAAGTTACGCCAAATCTCAGCCCGACAGGGGGACCCGGGCCGTGCGTAATGCTGTTTTGACGAACAAGGGTATTAGCTACCGCGACATTCGGGTTATCCCCAAAAATACCGATCGACCCCTTCTGCCGAAAGTGAGTCGAATGTGACAAAACATGGGTTTGTTTTCTGTAACATGTCGATAATGCGGTGTAAAGAGGGTTAACCCACTATTGCGATTATATTCTGAAGCTCTCGTGAAAAAGGGATACAATTTAGAAAAAGTCGCGAGCTTTTTTGGACACTCCCGGAATTTTCGCTAATCCCGAGTATTAAAAGTAATCCTATGGAAGTCACCCGCTGAACAAAAGAATTATTGCTCATCGACGGCCGGCGGGAATTCTAGCGTAAAATAGCAAACATTTTTGAAATAGCGGCTGCCTGTCATTTGAAGTTTGTATCAGAGCGCTGCGGCTGCGCGGGGCGAGTCGCAGTCATCGTTTTGAACACGCCAATATTTTGTAAATGTAAACTGAATGTACTCGTAGGCCACCATGCCATTCAGATCAGTTTAAAAAGAATCAAAATTCCAATCTCCAAAATTAGAGATCGGAATCCATACATTTCACCTGACGATGAGGTCAATACATCGTTGGGTGAGGCCTATGTCCAGCAGTGGACGATATACGGCTGAAATATTGATGATGAACCTGACAATAACAACAAGTAAAATCAGACACTTCTTTCTAAATGTCAAAACAAACATTCATTTTCTATGATAATTGTATGAAATAACTAACTGTCGCATCATACTTTTTTTGGAGTCTCGTAACGCTCTTAATATCAGTTTTTCTGCATCATAATTAATCTAAAATCTTGTCAAAAATAGATATGATCAATGTAAAGTGACACTATTTTGTGACGATTCATTTTAATAATTTATTTTTAACTCCACATCCCTATCTTCTTATCGTGTGTGTTAGTGACTAACACTAGTGTCAGAGTTTTTAAACCGCCTTAAAGGCCTCTGACATGGTTTTTAGGTAACGACCAATGTCAAAGACAGTGACCGGGACCGATGGCTTAACGAGCCCTCCGAAGCACGGATCATCTTACTTATCAGACAATTAGGTGATCAGCCTACAATGTCCTAACCAAACTAGGAAAACAACACAATGTCGTTGCCCCCGCCGGGAGTCGAACCCGCGACCTCCGGGTATGAGCCAAACGCTCTGACCATTACACCACGGAGGCAGTTATCCCTATTAAGAGGATTAATATTCTTGATCGCAACTAACGTTACCATTCGAAATCGAGCTAGATTTTAAATGAGTGTTCTTTGTAGCAGACCATGATTTTCAATCTTCGTTGCCAGACAATTTCGTCGTCGACGTAATTACCTACGTATTTCAAGGACTCTCAATTGACTCACTCGCTGTTATTTTGCTTGTACAGTCAAACCGAAATAAACACGGGTTCCACAGAACGCCTCGTCTAGATATTCGATGAGATAAATTCAATGATAAGTGATGTTTTCTCAAGATGTCTTATTGTTGCAGAGGGTCTAAGATCTTATTTTTTATAAAGTTGTTTGTTAAAATGGACTGAACTAGTTTCAGTATATTTTGTCAGATGTAGGTATTTACTAATTCTGCAAAACTTGTTTAAAAAATTTGTACCTGTATACTTACTTCAGAAACATTTTATGCACTGTTGCTACATTTACATATTTCTTTATGGCAATCGCATCGTCCTGCTGACGACATTTGAGCATGAGTCAGTTAGATATCAATGATACACTTTGTAGAGCAACTGTAGTATATTTTTATAATTAAAAATATCCATTCATATGCAAAGTCTAGAATTCTCCTCCTAAATGGTCCCCCTTCCTTCAAGTTATGGTACTTTTTACTATATTCAAAATTTTGTGTGTAGTTATGTATGTACCTAATAATATGGAAATAAGAAAATTTCGGTACCAAGTGTCATTGATTAATATTTCGATATCATATAAAATGATAAATATTTAAATTATTGACAAAAATTTTGACAAGTGATTTTTAACGATAGCAACTTTGAGCCATAAGTTATACGTAGGAAAATGAATTACCCGCGAAGGTTACGATTTATACCGATGGAACAGAGTTATAATAGCTTTAAAAGTTTTTGCAGTGATAATTTATGGTACGGTAGGGCGCGTGGCTCAAAATCAGATGCGCAGAAAAACAGTTCTAAGCTCTGGGAAACTTCTCGATCTCTTTCGTAAGCGAGCATCTTTGCTAAAAGTACGAACATTTTGGCTCATTTTATGAAAAAAATCATCGTATTTTTACATATGGAAGGTCTAGGAAGGAAACACTTAAAGCGATGCCGGTCGGCTTTAAATTGTCCCTGTAATATTTACGTCACATTTGACTGTAAGCCGTTTGTCATCTCGAAGCATTATATTGGAAGCGAAGCCTTATGGAACGGAGAGATATGGCGGCGAAGCGAATGGTGCCTACAAAAATGCAATGCGCTTACGTATTACACGTCACGGAAACAAATGGGCGCGGAAATATTCTCAGTCGCCGGGGAAAATGTCTACAGCGAGGCAGAAAATCATTTCAGCTATGATAATACGCAAAGAAGCAAAAGTGTGACGAGCAGAAACAAACTCGATTGAAGTGAGAAGCGAGCAATAACGTCGGTGGGCTTCATCTCGGCCAGATCACGTTCCCGGAACAAAAGGAGTGTCGGCGAGGCGGCAGCGGCGAAACGAGCTAAAAAACCAAACGTTCAAATGGAGCTTTTCATACTTTAACAAACTGCGCACTTATAGAGCGCTCGGAAACTCTACTGCACCGGTGTCTCTTTAATAACCATTACCAATATTATACATATTTAATCCATCAATGCATTTCAATAGTGCTTCGCCAGCGCGACGAATCTCGGGAGGCAATATAGCGCGAGGCGAAAAGGGCAAACGCTAGTTGTGAATGTGCAATGTGACAACTCCATGCAGCATTAAGAAGACATTAGGGGAGGAGCTGGAGGCTCGGCGAGGGCGCATTATTTAGCAATTTATCACATATCCGATAGCAAAAGGAGCATAACCAGATTCCACGCACGACGCCGGCGCTACTGTTTCAATAGTTACATTACACTTCATATTTGGGTTACGTAAGTTGACTGGCTACTATTTGTATATCGTTATTTCAGATAGAAGGTGTTGGGAAACAAGTACGTAATCGGACAACGTAACCAATACACGAAATAATACATTACATACACATGGTGTAAGTACCTCGTAAAAGAAAAAAAAATGAAACGCCTCACTGTTATGTATACGGTCTACGCGTTTACATGTATTTTTTACATGAGATGGAAAAAAAAAACTATCACTTTCGCTTGACGAGTCGCAATGACTCGCTTGAAATCACGGCATGAACCTTTCATCGCGCGTCGCTGCGAGCTTTCAAAAAGCTTTCAGTGGTCGATCGAGCTCGCTATGATTACGACTTGCCGATACACGTTTCACGATGTAAGCACGGAATGTACAACAAAACAATATTAATGTAAACTTATAGAGCAGAGTAACTATAAGAGTAGGTATTGCATCGCGTAAATCTCTCAATTTGTATGGGTGATTGTGGTGGGCCGCAGAGTGCGGTTGCCAAGCGCCCGCAGCGGAAAATTTGGCGGAAACTGATCGACAGCACGGCTGAAAACTATGCATTTTAAGTCGGAAAAATCGATAGGCGGTTAGGGCGCACGTGTGCTAGTTGTTTATGTGCCGCAAAGCCGCGAATTTCCACGTCCCTGCCAAAATTGCGAATGCGCATTTCGTAGAAATTAGTGTCGAGGAGTGCCCAGGGGGAAGTTAGGCTAGGTTAGTGGATGTGTGGGGTTGCTAGGCAGACTCTCGGCGTCATTACCGTCACAGTTCAGCGGGCGCCACCAATTCGAGCGAGTGTGTAACGAACGGCCCGCTGCAGCACCGTCTCGCTCTCTGGCCTCAGTTAATTGACCACTAGTCTAGCCGTTTTCTTTAAACGAATTTACGCCCGATTTGGACCAATTTATTTTTAATTTCAATTAATTACACGCGAACTGAAAATAAATTAATGCATTCGAAATTGGTGAGACTTTATCATCGATTTGAGCTCATCGTCAAATTTTATTATGTTTGATTTTTATAATGTATTGGACAAAGATTCTTCTTGATAAAAGCAAGAGCAGGAAAAACTCTATGTTATGTTTGTAAGTTTTATTTGTAATCGCAATTATGTTGCCAGTTCATAAAATACATGTAGAGTCAATTCCATTTTAAGAAAGCGCATAAACATCTGATCGATGTCTGCATGCCAGCGTAAAAGAAAATCAGACTGACGTGGGGTTCTAAACTTGCAACATGATCCTGTTTAAATCAAACAGCGAATGGATTTGGAGGTAAGCCGATTGAGAACGTGTAATCTTGTTTATTTAAATTTTTATGTCAACGAAAATTCGCTGTTCATTTTCTTTCAACAAAATTGTAGAAATTTAGGAAAAAGCATGCCGACGTTTTGAGTAAGATCATTTTAAGTGGCTGACAATAATAGGTCAAAGTTTTTTCACTAAGGTAAAGTGAATTAAGTGATAGAAACATCATAGTTATCAACATAGCGCAAATAAGAACTGGAAACAATATTGAACAAGAGGCTATCTTGGTTATAGTGTAATACCTATTCTATCTGCTAACAGAGTTTAAGTCTTCTTATTATTTAGGAGTAGGCGCCGTAATTTCATGGATATGTAGGTATATTTCCCAGTTTTATAATGAACCATATGACTACTCGTACTCAAGGGCAACAAATGTTTGCTTAGCAACTGGCATCAAGCGATAACATCCGGAATGATTGGTTAACGTGCCTACAGATAGCGAAGCACGAGGTTGTCAAATGACGCTAGCAGGCCCTTGCAGAATTAATCATAAAGTGGTTTTGTTACCTACGCTTTACTTTGCATCATGTTACCTTGTGAAATTTACCAGGAGATGAGGACATTACTTTTCTAGGACTTTTAAACTATTTTGAAATTAGGACCTACTAAATAAAAAATATATTTTTATTTAATTATGAAGTGACTGAGATTGAAAAATAGGGTTACCGGTCAATAACAACAAGTCAATGGTTTTTGTGAACAAGTGCTCCGTATTTGCTCTCGATGCCGTAAATATTTTACGGCACACTTTATGGTATAGTGATTAGAGTGTCGTGGTGCAGATCGATGAGGTATAAACTTCAATGAGGAGCGTATTGCGTATAGCAGCGATTTTATAAAGGCGTTAAAATAAAAACGTCTCGATATTGTTCGGAAATAAAATGACCTAACTGCCATTCGATATGAAGGTGGATTAATTTAGTCACAGTTTCCACACATGTTTCTCAGAATTGATATACATAAATATATTCATAACTCCTCTGGAAAGATACTTTCAAAATACATGAAATACCTATATCATAACTCTGTGTGATATGTTGGAAGAGCAAGAGGTCGCAGATCTAAAAATCTATATTCTAACCTGAGGTTCAAACGCTGTAAAAATTCACTCGCGCGCAAGGAATACCGATATACTATACAATATTTTCTAGTTCCAATTTGTTACTATGGAAATAAATTTAAAAACTCAAACGGGCTAGAGCACTCGATGTAGTGAGGGTAATACGTAGGTGTACGAGGTGTTAGGGGAAGTGGTAAGGTCGCGTTACGCCGTTTGAAAGTGAGATGCGAGGCGCCAGGAGAGCAACAAATTAAGTCTCGCGGGAACGACCCGCTCATGTCGTGCTGCGCTACGCTTTATTTACACCGAGCTCTATAATATCTTGGCTCGAATTCTACTGTCTAGGCTACAGATTTCAGATTTCATCAACTTTTTCTTAATTTCAATTTCGTCTTCAATATCAGTTTGCCTCCTAGACTGTACTGTAACAATGTAAATGAACTGTTTAGCAATCTATAAATAGTTATAAAGTCTATTTCCTTTAGTTTTAAATTAGTGACAGTAAAACTATTAAATATGTGCTCGTACAATAAAATCACTTGCATGCTGGCTAGAAAATACTTGCGTACTAGACAGCATGAGAGTTTTAACCGATTTTGTTCTATCATTTGTTACAATCTTACCAAAATTATTTTCATATCGGTCGTCAAGTTCTCTATAAAAATCAAACTAGTCGAAAGTTAAATTCACTCAGACAAAAACAGCAATCCAATAATAGTAGAACACAATTTCGGGCCACGATCTAAATAAGACTACCACACGGGGCGTTGAGAGCGCGCTCGCGATAACGTCTAGCCGAAGGGAAAACTTGAATATTTCCAACGAATTACGTAACCAAATTCGCCGAATAAAAGTTCGCGTACGTACGTGCCTTGACAACTGGTAAGTATTAAACTTCGCTTTACATTCTAATTAGGAGTTTAGATGCTTAATCGTTGAATATTGCTTACGTAAGATGAATTTCAAAACTGTGTGTATTTTTTGTAAGAAAAAAGCAAAGTTCTAAATATACCTATAATCTAATATATTTAACTAAGTATGAATATCAAACCAAATCAGACTAGACAAAAATATCTTAAACTAAATATGAATATGAACCAAATAGGACTAGCAATTACCAAGATCAGAAGGATGCAAGAAGGGTCGCAAAAAGATCGGAGCGAAGGCTAGTACTTTTTAAATGGATTGTTTAATAAAACTGAAGCTAAGCTTCAGACTGACTAAAAGCACCGCACACCACCTTCCCGTGTAACTTGTATGAGTGTGTCTGCCTTCAGTGATAAACATGACGAAACTACACTTTTATACATCTCTAGGGCACGTTATTTCCTCTATATATTATTCAGTGCTTTTAGTTTAATGAGACGAAGATACTCAAACGATACTACCACTGTATTGTAGTAAGCAAGCACTGAGGTTTATGAGTATATTGGATAGCTTCGACTGTAAAACATTTAGAATTGTAATGGTCACAAAATGTCGTTCTACCCGTATAGATATGTGGTAATACTTATTTTATTGCGCAATATCATATTTATATGACGCGAAAAAATGATATAGGTATTTCACGAGAGAAATAAAACTGTTACCGCAACATAAAGTTTATCACTTGAAGTCATAAATATTTTGTATCAATATCAGTTTCTCCCTGCATGGAAGCGCGGTGGTTTCCTCGAACAATAAGTTCGAAGTACTTTAAGGAGAAAGAATTGTTAAAGGAGTTCTACTGTCATAAACTCCAATTATATTGTTAGAACATACTTAATCTTTTGGTTTTAAACTACTTAAGCTATATCATAGCAAAAGGAATTAATTCAGAATTTGAGTTGAGAAGCGCTAAAGTAGATAAAAAGAATAGCTTCTCCATTTGCACGCTACGCTACGCCTGTATTTGATATGTCATTACAGAATTAACGAGGCGATTAAGATTAAAAAAACAAACGCAAAATAATAAACGCGCGATACAGTTAATGACGGATCTATAAAAACGAGGAAGAAATCTGCCAATAGCAAAGCTTAAGCGAGGGTATAAAATTAAATGGGTAAGAGGCGTTTTTACAAGTTTATCGAGCGTTCTACATCGGGCAGACGGCTAATGGTCTGGCAGGCGCCGCGCACGCTGCCTGTCTGTCTGGCTTCTGTGACGTGCACGGCCGCCACTCCACACAAACCGACACTTGGACCTTACCAATTTCCGATCGATCGTCGGCCAAAACGTTACACTCACGCCTGTCATGCTACAGTTATAGATGGACCGATAATACATTAAGTAGTTTAGAAGGAAGCGGGCGAAGCGAGAACAAAAAGGCCGGAATGGCCGCTACTTACATTGAGCGGCGCGGTTGGCTGGCCCTGGCCCCGCTTTTAATACGGATTTATCGACTCAAATTAATCGTGTAAGTAGAGAGCCCGAAGAAACTTGCGTGAAACGCGATAAAGGACCTCTATTCGTTCGAAAAGCCGTTCATTGTGATTTAACTGAATTGACTGACTTTCGCTTACTGAGGAGGACTTCCCTAGAGGTGGAAACCGTATGCAATATCAATTCCGGAATTACGAATGGCTTATTTGAACAGTTTCTGGAACTAGATTTGAAATGTCTAAAGTTTTAAGAGATCCTGCTATAACTTTCTCTTAGAAACTTTGTTATACAAAGAGAACAGTAGATGTTCATTCCAAACCAGAAAAACTTACAACCAGTAACCAGAAGACATCTTTCTTAGAAGAGCGAAAATAATGGACGAAATTAGATTGGCAGCGTAGCTGGACCATGCTGGTCCAGCTAAAATATAGTGGAAATCGTATATTTACTACTAACGACGTAAACAAATACAGCATCATTTCTTCATCACTGGTTACAATGGCGGACATGTCAGTACAGCACAAGTGAAAACAGAACACTAACATAATGCAATGAAGTAGAGACCATATAGAGGCTCTCGAATTAAATAGGCTTTATCCAAGCGATAGTACTGAGTATCGACATCCAGTCGAAATAGGATTTCTCAGATGGAAATAGAACGTACGAAATAGTAGGCGTTACGAAGCGGTCTAGTTCGGCTTGATGTGAGTGCGACTGGGTCTCCGGAACGACACGTCAGCCCACAATCTCATTTGTGTCCCGGTAGAACGACACGTAGGAAATGAGATGCGATTAGCTTAGCTTACCTAGGTATGCATTTCTACATAAACCATTCGACAAACGTTAGCATGAGTTAATTCCGATGATATCAAAGTAAACACAAAAATCTAACCTAGAAGCAAATGATGAGCAATGAATATTTCACACCTGACATGAGTGACTTCAAAAAAAATTCTCGGGCTCCTCCGTGCTTTGGAAAGCACGTATAAGCTAGCAAGCCGTTGGTCCCGGCGGTCATCATTGTATGGCAGTCGTCAAGCTATGTCAGATACCTTTAGGCAGCCTGAAAAATCTACCACCAGTGTTGGCCACTTACACACACGAAGAAAAAAAACTTGAGTATGTTGTCAAATAGACAAATGGACGTAAATCTAAGGATTTATTGAATGTGTAATATGTAAATTGACGAACGCTTCTGCATCCACGCATAACGTGTTTTTTTAAGGGTTTTGTGAAGCCCGGCTAGTAAAACTTGCTAGTTGAATATAGTACTATATCCAACTTGGCGATTTTAAGCCTATAACGTTTTGCTAAACTTGGTGTTGCTACCCTTCATTCTGGTAAATAATAAAAAACAAACCATGTGTTGGAAAACATTTAATATGATAAATAATTTGCATAAGTGACGCTTTTATGAAACGTGGTAAAGTTCTGAAGTCTTGCAACTTCAATCACCGAACCGTAAGTAATTTATAAAAGACGTTTGAAACCGAACACTCCCGAAGTTTTGGAATAGAAAATTCTCGAGAAAACGTTTTGCGTCACAGTTCTCGAGCCGCTTACACGGCCACAGTGCCGAGACGACACTGCATAATACATTGTGCGAATGCACCACAGTTTGATCCCTTTCCAGACATAAGTATGACTGTACCTGGAAAGTTCTCCTGATGTTACCTCCACTTTTGTAGCAAGTGGGGACACGGACAAGGAGCTTTACAGTTTCAACGTAAATTGACAAAGTTTTGGAGATGACATCTCTTTGTCTTCTTACACAGGTATATCGGCCATGTTCAATTATTTACGACTAATCGTTATTGCAACTTTGGAGAGGGAAGTATGTTGTCGGAAGTGCACTTTTTGAATTACAATAAGAGTTTTGTCTTAATATAATATAGGTCAAATTTAACACATTTAGTTTTAAGTTACTGCTGGATCTTAGCTGTCGGAAATAAAAGAATTGAATTGAAATAAAATACAATCGCGATGAAATAATCCGAATGGATTTCTTTGGGCGTTTAGTTTGCAGTCCTTTTCTTTAAAAAAAAGAATAGTTAATAATTAAATATCTCTTAATAAATACTGCATACGGAACGGACACGTGACGAACTGCCTAGGAGGAGGTTATCATTTTGTCGCGATCTTTATTAGGGTTCCGTAGCCAAATGGCAAAAACGGAACCCTTATAGATTCGTCATGTCTGTCTGTCTGTCCGTCCGTATGTCACAGCCACTTTTTTCCGAAACTATAAGACCTATACTGTTGAAACTTGGTAAGTAGATGTATTATGTGAACCGCATTAAAGTTTTGACACAAAACTAGAAAAAAAACAATAAATTTTGGGGGTTCCCCATACTTAGAACTAAAATTCAAAAATTTATTTTTCATTAAACCCATACGTATGGGGTATCTATTGATAGGTCTTCAAAAATGATATTGAGGTTTCTAATATCATTTTTTTCTTAACCGAATACTTTGCCGCGGGAGACACTTCCAAAGTGGAAAAAGTGTGTTTCCCCGCCCCGTAAATTTTAAAATAAGGGAATTATAAAACTAAAAAAATATATTATGTTCATTACCATGAAAACTACCAGCGAAAATTGGTTTGAACGATATCTAGTAAGTAGTTTTTTTTTAATACGTCAGAAATCATAAACGGCAATTTACCTTGCATTCAATCAACTCAAATATATATTTTTTTATGTATGTTAATCGATTATGCGAAGACACCTGACTGATTTGGAAAATTCTTTATTTTTTGTTTGATTGGGCATATTTGTCAGGTGGTCCCATAGAAATTTTATCAAAACTATTAGTATAGTTTAGGAAGTGAAGTCGTTTACTTTTTAAAAATTATTCACAATCAAATTCTTGAATCAATCGAAAGAATGTACGCATGTGCGACAATCACGAGTTAGACAGAGTAATGATTATCATGGTTCAAAGTAAATATACCTAATTGTTACATACGGCACAACTTGCACGAGTATAACGACTGTTTGTCATTATATAAAGAAAAACAGACAGTATTTTCAAGAGGATTTTCTTATTTGACAAGAAGCCTACTATCAGGGATAAAGGTGCGAAAATTGATGGATAACCCAGCCTAAATCAACACGTGCTATTATTCAAAGCCGCATATTTATAGAATAAGACAACATTATCATATTCGAGAAGTTGACACTTTTCTGATGGAATGAAATACACATTATACATTCACAAGGCTGACATTGCAAGAGATTTATTTTGCTTAGAAATAAACTTGTCAGCTTCATTATTTCCTTTAACACTATACATCTGTTCCCGTATTATGAAGCTATATAGCATAAATATATTTTTAGTTTTATTTCTAAAGCTTGCGTCTATTATCTTAATAGACAATTTTATTTGCTAAGCAAATTTTTCTAATTTCTAAAATTAAAAAAATCCCCGACTGTCAATAACGCTATCCAGCGATGAACAGGAAAGCCTCACCTTTACGCGATAACCCTCAATAACTTTTAAACGGCTGAATAATTTTTATCAAACATAACTAAGAAAGGAACTTATATTCACGTAAAAAAACCGTATCGAAATCGGTCTCTTCGTTCAAGCGCTACGATGCCACAGACTGACACATAGACAAACAGACAGACGTTATCCTCAAACTAATAACACCCCGCTTTTTTGTAGGGGTTAAAAAATACAACATCTTATAGCAAGCATGGCGATTGCTACAAATTAAACAAAAGTTAAAGTGAAAATTAATACTGATAGTATAGGTATTTCACAGTTAAGTAAATAGGTAACATAGGGAGCAATCCCGCATTTATTAATGTGGATCGCCTCAGCAGGCCCAGACAATGGCTCATGTTTCTCCTGAATTGTTTCCACCATGCCACGCCCGAACCCACCTTAGGTAAATGACGACCTCTATAACTAATTCAGAAGGTACGAATAAACAAAACAAGTACCTACACATCTTCTTTCATAAATATCTGAGCAGGCAATGAAGCATTTTGCTTTTAAAGTGTCAGTTGCTCATGGGAAGGCAGAAATTTAAACGCAACCAAATCGCTTCAAGGCTGTACGTTTCCGCATTTAGACAAAATAAGTCTATCAAGATAAAGCATTTGTCTAGTTATGTAAATTCTTTTATATTTTGAATAATCATCCAAGGTCGACGTTTAGAGACGAATAAATGTGACGTAAGCGAAACATTCAAATCTAGGCAATAAATTTTACATATATAGCTACCAAAAGATTTGTAGAATTTATAAAATTCAACCATTTCTTAAAACGTGCAGAGACAGAGCCCCGTTACACTTTTACGATATGATGCTTGTCATATGAAGATTTTACGACATGTAAAACTATACTAAGCATCTCAACTTTTGCCTGGGGAAGAGGTAAAACAAAGGTAAATTCTCGAATAGAATAATTTCGAGGAATATCGAGAAAAATTGAGCTATTTTTGCTGAGCAAAGTTACGAAAGATAAGCGAGTGAGATTTTGGTATTTTGCCAAGAGAGTAATCATGAAAAATATGAAGGAGACACAGCAAGATATTAAAATACGAAATAAATTTTCAGCAAAATGATATAGCGCTGGATAAGTCGAGTCGGACCGATTAGAAACAGCAAGTGATTGTCACCGTGGCGTTGAAAAATACACTATTTTAAGACTTACTTTGAAAAATACACTATTTTAAGACTTACTTTTAAGCGAGCTCCTTTACAATGATATGACTCCGGGCCAAAATCTGAAACAAATAACATTATGAATGAGACATAGGTCGTATGGTTGTTGTTTTACCTACCTACTGAATAGTTTTAGCCATCATAGAACTATGGTTACATAGATATGTTTTTGTTTACAATGAAAGAAGATACTACTGGGTATTTACGGCACAAAATCTTAAGGCTACTTAATTTTTTCGGGGTACAGTGCTGCCCGCATTTTAAAAATTAAACGGAGATATCATTTAAAATTTTGTCTGGACCAAGCCTTATACAACCCTTCAAATTATTTTTTGAACTGTATCTAACTTATTTAAGGTAAAGCTTTTCTACGCACATTTGCGAAAAACGGCTTTAGGCTAATGTTTGTAGAGAAGCTTCTCGTTCTCACTTTAAATTAAAAACAGTAGTTGAAAAAATATTTTGAAGAGTTAATTAGGACATGGTCCAGACACAATTTAGAATGAATTCTTGACTCCTATTCACCATTACTTCTAGTATCTATGGTGGTATTCTTGTTGTTTTTTAGCAGCAAGATATATCTTAAGATACCTTATCGTTTAAATTATACCAATTATTTTATTGCTCGTTTTATATGGAATTACATAGATTTATATATGTTATAGATATACCAATATCGATAAGCAATAATTTTCATTTGTAATTGAATTAACTGATAGATAAGATATACTTTTCTGAAATAATTGCCGGCAAGCGAACAAGTTGGGGACAGTATACCGCAGATCAATTCCTAAGCGATATCATTTAAGTTTACTGAGCACACATTGCGCGCGAATATAAAACTAAACCAATTACAAGTTTTCCAATATGCCCGGCAAATTATACCAATGTTAAACTCGCAATAGCCCCTCAACGCGGCTTCTTGTAGAGTTCGCCTTAAATTGAAGCTGACGCGTATTTCCAGTTTCACGCAATTGTAATAATATCGTTAAGAAAATATGTATGTTATTAGTATTACGGGACTTACCGCGATTAATATCGTTTTTTGCCAGATATTTCCAGCCAGATATTAGGCGATTGAAATTAAGAAGCATTCCAATTTTAATCGAGAAGATGGCTTCAAGTTGTCATGCACGTGGAATCCAGTGATTGAGCTTTGTAAAAAGAGTGTGCGAATAACTAAAAACAATTCCCGAACGGACACCGTCAGTGTTGTGTGTAAGGACTTATGCAACAAACGACGAAGAAAGAGGGTAGACCGATATGGTTACCCTTGACAGCCGGACATCCATCGCAGTTCCTCAGTCGGCCAGCGACCATGATGGCAGAAGGGCCGTCGAAATATCTGGCAAAAAACGATATTAATCGCGGTAAGTCCCGTAATACTAATAACAGTAATTGTGACCGTGAAACTAAAATATGTATGTACTTATTATCTCTTTCTGTATAACAATTTGCGTTGGAAATTAGTAGCGCCTATGTACTATGCTTTCTTCTACACACCTGTTTTACAAGCTAACTTGCAATGTATTTTTTATGTATGTATTTTTGTTGAGATGAGTTATCTTCAATCCATTGAATTAAAATTTTGCATAGCTGTGTAAGTCAGATATCAATATAATATTATGGAGTTAATGAGCTATTCTGATGATGGAACCGGGATTCGACAGAATTCAGTTATAAAACAACAATACCTGGGTGACCGAGCTTTGCTCGGTCGGTTACATCTCAAACATTAACTATTTTTTTTAAACTTGTCTAAACACAGTACAAAATAAAAAATTATATATAAACTTGAACATAAAAAAAAAACAAAAGTAAGTCACCGAGTGGGATTCGAACCCGTAACACTCTTTCTAGCGGTCAGCATCCTTAACCACTGAGCTAAGCCGATGGCGGCGCGCGCGCCGAAATTAGCGACCATATTCTGCGTGGAAAGAAAGATCACAGAAATTTATAAATAAATATATATATATACATACATACATACAAGAATTGCTCGTTTAAAGGTATAAGATAAGATAACCTCATTGTATTGGACTCTAATTTGTCTTGACTTGACGAGCACTTTATGGTAGACGATACCTAGGAAGAAAGTAGTTGGAGCTCAGTAATAAAACGACGTAACTTCATCGACTTTGGGCTTACTTCATTTGTCCTAATAAGTACTTTGGCCTCACAACGTTTAAAAGCTTGTACAAAATATGTTTTTTTTTTCAAAAACCTTTTTAACTTGTATGTTTGAACTAGCGTACAAATGAAATTAAATTAAAAATATTGATAGAAATAATTGACACAATCATCGAGTACAAAGCCAGTTGATGTCTTTACACATTGTCAATAACATATTATTCGAGTAAGTTTGTGAGCGTTTTCCGGGTTTTTTTTTGATTGAAATTCGCTCTGTTTGCTCGAGGCCAGAATATTTATTATTTGCCTTTCTAACCCCCGTCAAAAAAGAGGGGTGTTATAAGTTTTACGCCGACCTCTTTCCGTCTGTATGTGTGTCTGTCTGTTGCATCGTAGCTCTCGAACGGATGAATCAATTTCGATGCGGATTTTTTACGTCAAAGCAAATTTCCTTGCGAGAGTTCTTAGATGTGCTTAATGAAAATCGGTTCAGCGGTTCAAAAGTTATAGGGGGTAAGCGCTCAAAGTCCGAGGTCATTTACGGCTCAAACTTGTCAGCCTTTGTTGTCCTATTGTATTTTTAAACTTTTTATATTACGAGTACTTATAAACACTGATATGTGATGTTTTGTCGCAGATAAAGTAAATGTAAATAAAGCAATTCGATGTAAAGAACGAATTAATTATCTCGAACGAGGTCCCCGGGTAATATGAGCTAAATATGTTTACTCTTAAACCCACTTATCGTTAGCAACCCTACTTGTTTCAAGGTTGTATTCGCTCGAGGGTGTCTCGACCCGATTCACTCGTCACCCGACTTTTGTCGTATTACAATGACACATAAATAATAAACACTATCTCAGTAATGCGCAAATTAATTAAGAAACTAGAAACTTTGGAATAATCGAGCAACTAGGTTGCAAGTACTTAATAAATTACGAACACTACACCTCACCACTAATGTGCTGTATTTATGTTGCAAATTCCCAAGTCGGGAGTTAAAACAATAAATCTGCTGGAGGCCTCCATAGTGTTTACGTGCAATCACATCGCTATTCTAGTTACATAATTTGCTTTTGCGGCGAAAAAGCTGCGCTTAAAAACTCCATTACTGGGCGGCATTCGTTTCGCGGTGACACAATACGCGTTAACCGACAAAATGAGAGCGTCGCGTAGCTAGTTACGGAAATAAAAGCCGTTATTATGAATCGCGCCGCGGAGTTGCGGAGCCACGCTCCCGCGTCAGGTAAACACTGTTATTTGCATTACACGCCCCGGCCCTTGGCTAGGATTTGTGACATCCGCCGGTAAGCTCCGTGAGCTCTCGCGCGGCGGCTCTAATTATTGTTGAATTCATTACGAAGCGACATGTTCAAGATTGGATTTCGTGACAATAGAACAGCTTCCTTCCACCATTGATGGCTAAAATTGCGACCGTGAACTTTTTTGCTAATTGCGCGGGAAAGTGTGTGGGGTTTTAAAAGCGGATAAAATAGTTTCTCTAACAAAGCAGCTAACACACGCAATGTCACAGACATTAATAAGAACAAATTGTATTGCTGGAGTGGAGATTCTCTTCGTCATCTTGGTAGAATGCGCGTAATTCCTAGTTTATTTTTTTAAGACGGACTTTAAGACAAGCATGGTGATTACATGAAAAATGTTCGTTTAAGAAGCAGGGCGTGGTATGGCATACTAACTCTACCCTTGCGGTTGTGTATAGATATGCTGTAGTGACTGTAGACTAATAACAGTCTGAGCAGCGGAGGATACGTTAAATAAGCTTCGTTTGAAGGAGGTGCTGCAAGTGCGGTAGTTTCGCGCTTTAGTCGGCGTCTGAAGCGGCGAGCGGTGGCGAATTACAAAGGCTGTCACGGGACTATGCGAAAACAAAGACGTGTGAACAATGAAACATACACTACTGACTGACTTGCAACAATAGACGATGATAAAAATCATAAGTTTTAATTGGTGAAACATTTTTACAGCATTAAGTACCCTTATTTTATGCGACGCGATTTTTTGTGAACAATAGTGTGGCTTGAATTTCGCTGTCTGTCTGTCTGTCCGTCCGCGGTTTTATTCAGACTATGAGTACTAGAAAGCTGTAATTTGGTATGGGTATGTAAACTATCATGCTAAAAAAAGTGGTAAAATAAAAATCAAAGTGGTCAAAAGTGGGCAAATCAAAAAATCTTGAGAAAAAAAAATTTTTTCAAACCGTTCAAGTTAAGGGGGAGTAATTATTTTTTCTAGACTTACCCAAAGTGTCGGGTATCGTTAAATAGGTCTTTAAAAAATATTATATGCATACATTTTCGATTTAGTTAAAGTTTAAAGGAAGTAGGGTTTACAAATTAAAAGTTGTAATAAGCGACTTATAAAATGTACTCTGAAAAGGAAAATTTTATACAAATTCAGTAGAAAATTAGTTTTAAGATGTTTTTAATGGCGTGAACTCAAAGTCGGCATTCGGAACTACGGAACTCTATACTGCGCGTAGTCCGACAAGCACTTGGCCGATTTATTTGGTTAATTTATAATACAAAAAGAGGCATGAAGTAATTCAGAGCAGATAAAATTAAAGATAACGTTACGTTAGGTTACTAAGGATATTCAAAGAAAGTTTTCATAATGTATAGTAAACGTTTTCATAAGAGGAGTTTTAAAACTTTTAAATTCGGTATCAATTACTGGATTTGTTGTAAGCTCCGTGCCTGGCGCTTGCAAATACTAGAAGCTCCGTCGTAAATAACAAGTAATTCAAGCTTACCGGCGAAAGCTATCAATTCCAAACTTCAGTAATTATAACACTGTTAAACATTTCCCTCGACATAATCAAATTAATCTTTTTGAATCAGTTGACGTTTTGACTGAGGTTTCTTTAAATAAGCATAAATTTGTGGTAAATTATACAAGTTGCTTAGTTCGCTATCCCTGAATAGAAAACTTTTGGTTTAACTAAACCTTTTTTTTTTTTTTTTTTTTTTTGACGCGGAGAAAATCCCTTCGGATACCTTACCGGTTACGGGACACCGGTAAGGTTATGTGGTGTTACCACTAAAAACTCCGCGGTGTCACCTCTCAGCCGCTATCGGCCGGGACCGTGTGCTTCTTCATGCTCCACAGCCCCGGCGCGGCCGGCCGCTACTTAAGCGGCCCCGGCTCGCCAACGGCCTCACGGCACCCTCTGCTGAATCAGAGGGGCCGGAGTAACCGCCGCCTTGGCCTCTTGGCCCAAGGACAGACGCGCTGACACGCACACGCGCCTGCCTTCCACTCCGGAGGGCTGTCCGTTGGACGATGGAATCCCGTTTCCACCGTCCAACCAGCCCTCATAATTTGGGGCCTGCGGAAGCAGGCCCTGCCCCAGTCCACCTGACGGCGACCGGGGCCCACACAGCCGGCCGCAGGGGATAGGGAGAGCGGCAACGTAACACCGACACTCCTCTTCCCCTGCGGCCCCACCGATGCCGTGCCAAGCGCCACGGCCGCGCTTGGTCGCGGAGGATAGGGCGAGCGGCAACGAAACACCGACACTCCTCTTCCCCCGCGACCCCTACCACGGCTGTGATGGTAGGGAGGTCGTCGTCACCCCCTTCCCTCACAGCCAGGCCATTCCCGCCAGGAATGGCCTCCGCCGGGCCCGGGGAGGCCTAAGCCTCAACCCGGGCAATGGGTTCCTCTTAGCTTCCCTGCGGCCGAGGCAACCGCAGGTACTGAGCCCCCCCATCGCGACAAGATGGGAACCACATCGGGGGGGTGGTTTAACTAAACCTAGCTTAGCTCACATGATAAGTTAATTATTAGTTGGCTTATCATGTGAGCTAGGCTCGAGATAAAATCACAGCATCAAGTATGACGTCACTCGAAGAAACAAAGCGAAATTCGGCATAGATTAACCCGCCTTTGTGCTAAGTACCATATTTTAAATCTACTTTTGATTATTGTCATACTTAGTGGGAGCAATAAAGAAATTTTATCTTATCTTGTTGATGGTGAAAAATGACGAGTTTTGTTGCGGTTCTCTTGTCATCGTGCAACCAAACTCGTTGCGTGGTTTAGAAATAGTCGACGAGTTAAATAAACACAATTTTTATATTAAAGCCCAGAAAATTATGGTAGGTATTTATATATTGATTAAATGTCTCAGTCGACATTTCATTATTTGACATTTTGATAAAAGAGAATAGCTCAAAGCAATGTTCGGTAATTTTGTGATGAAAATTGATGTTTTTTCTATTCTAAGCCGATAAATCACAACGAATGTTTTTTTATTCTGTATTCCAGATAATCCTATTATAATTTCATTACAATGGTTTTGTGACTCAATAACATATATTTTGATAACAATTCGCTGTGTTTCAGATTCAATTAAATTGTAATAATATTAGTGCACTTACTCGTTTTGCACAAATAAATAAATAATAAATCACTCGGGTATTTTATCAATGCATCGATATTTAAACAAATAGAATTAAAGTGTCTGTTTGTGAAATCATTTTTTTTTTATAAATACGTCATAATATGAAAGTACATAACTACGGCGCTGATTATAAAAAAATACAATTTATATAACGTTTGTTGTCTGTTTATTTGAGATAATCTCCATACCGCTTTTGATGGCACTTTTACTGGTAGATAGCTAATGTTAAAAGGAGTAATGTAAGCTACTAAAACCAAGATCTAAGTCCACGCGGAAAAAGTTGCGGGTACAGCTAGTATGTGGTTTCTTGTTAGGCTTTAGGTGGTTGTTGGCAAATAATTATAATATACTACATACTTATTAAAAGTCAAACAAGAAAAACAGCACATCGTCTTGCAACTTCACTGATCCCGGAAATTTTTATACGAAAGAATATTTTACCGAAACACGGGTACGTAGTGCTTAAGCAGTGGATGGCGGGACCAAACTTTTGTATTTCTGTAAAAACTTTAAAACAAGAATTAGTAAAGTTGTATAAGAACGCGCTTTCAAAACTCAATCGAAGTGCGCGGCACGTCGTACGTAAAACTCGACAAAAGTATGACTATGACAAAAGCACGTGCTCGGCCGAACCTTCCAAACTTCCCGAAGGACACAGCGTCGTTATTTAGGGGCGCTACTGAAAGGCAAGGTGTGTCGTCTCGGGCCCGAGGGAATTCACTACGCTTTAAAGCTGGTAATTTGATGTGAGTCTTTCGAGATTTTTCCATCTTCCCGGGTCGTTCAGGGAGCGGGCGGATTAGGCCACGCACGGCATCGGCGAGGGCGGCGACGCGCCAGATTAATGTCGCGAGCTTTGCGCCAAATTTAAAATGTCACGTTCCATTTTTCCAGCCAACGGAGCCCGTCACCAACCCGAACGGTTAATGCTTCCGATTGTTACGCATCCCTTTATTTATTTACTCGCAAAATCACATGAGAATTAAAACGTTCCGCAAACCATCCCCACAAATATACGTTCAATTAGGTATATTGACATGTAGCACAAAATTATGCCGTTTAATACAGTAAGCAATCTGGCAAGCGTCGTGATAGCAATAAGACTAAATGTTCCCGTCCTTGAGACAATATGAAGAAGAAAAAACTAACAGAGGTCAATGTTTGGGGTGTCTACAGCACACATACGCATATGTATTATCTAAAGTGTAGTCAACATAGAAACAGGGCGGAGGAAAAAAGGCAAAGTCGTAAAACTGGCGCCCACCAATCGCCAAATAAGGCCGGCGCGGCGCGACCGTAGAGCCGAGCAGCGTCGTCCTTGACTCCCGGCCAAATGACATAAGTTGGCCCATGGGCGCGGAATCTTGACTAATCGATAAACAAGACGAAATGGATGAACAACCGAACCGCCGCACCCACACTAAGCCATTAACTTGTCATCCAGTTAGGTCACGATTCCATAAAAGTCTTAATCAAACGCCAAAATGGCAACAACACGCACAAGTTTCTGGTCAGACCAGTGTAAATTTAAATAAAATCATTGTGCCCGTACGCTCATAAACCACAGAATAATACTCAACTCAAAAGTAAAATATTTTATTACATCAAATTGTATTGTTTCAAAGTACAAATTTAATTTAAAATAACAGACCTAATGCTAAAAGCATTTTCTCCTAGGCAACCAACCATAGGGATAAACAGAGAAAATTATGCGGCATAAAAAGCAATACAATATACTTACATTATAAAATATTACTATACCTACAATATAAAATTATAATATACAGCTATATATAAGGTACAGAATGAATATCTACTTATACAATACAAACATACTACCTAACATATAAATACTTAGCTACGGAAACAAGAAATAAATGACTTTATGAAGAAAGGGTGTTTAAAAGTGGGCATGAAATATTCCAACGAAAAAAATACTACTAACTATTTTGTCTATTATTTGTCTGTTAAAAGCAGCTTTTACACTTATAGAAAAAATAACTGTCTTATTAGAAAATCTATCAATGTGTTTAGCAAACGTAAGTGCGTATATATACGCAAAGCACTTTACTCTCCATCTGGGGAAGTCGAGTATTCGTAAGCAAATTAAATAATTGGCGGAAGTAATTTGGAATTAAAATTATTCACGTCTCATAAGCAGACATCTAATAAAGAAGGTGCGGATATATCATGCCGAAACTTTTCCAATTTTCATATTCCCCACAAGTCAGAGGTTCATAAAGAGGCCTAATTTTAATAATTTCACATTTATACTGTACGAGTGCGTGTCTGTAACAGCCATAAAATGTGCGTGCCGTTGGAAATGGATGCGTACGGATATAGTGTAAATTTTCGGCTTATTATCGCAGCCTTGAATTTTGATGGGTGATTGAGGTCAACTAGATTCATGAAGTTTCAATTACTCTATATCGTCAAACGGTACAAATTTAACTACTTTGGTGTCATGTTAATATCGATTTCAATTCAAGCAGCAACTAATACAAATATGCAGTATTCTGTGCAATTGAATTGACTAGAATTTAACAATTCAATTGTACACTCGCGGTTACCAAGTTTATACTTATAAATTGGGTTCCAAGGTTTTATCATTTCACCTTTAGTTAAATTTACCAAAATCTTTTTTATGAGAGCTTTTTCTCTTTCTTGTTCTCTCTTTTAGAGCTTATCTATACTTGCCTTTAACCTATTTACGAATATGACTTTTCTTTTTCTTCAAGAACTTATGTAATGCTTTCTTCTGCCGATTTATCAATTTCCTTTTTTTTGGTATCAGGTACAATTCAATTTTTAATTGTTCAAAGCATCTAACTAAATAAGTTTATTCTTTTTAACTTTTAGACTGTGGTATATGGTTATGTGTCAGTTAAAGATGTCAGTCATACGCCATGCACATAACGTTTTT
Source organism: Acrobasis consociella (assembly GCA_963555685.1). Lineage (NCBI taxonomy): Eukaryota > Metazoa > Arthropoda > Insecta > Lepidoptera > Pyralidae > Acrobasis > Acrobasis consociella. The sequence goes on from OY743106.1 coordinate 8,745,653, forward strand.
ATGATACTAGTACATTAAAAAATCTTAAGCTTCGAACACAGCGTCGACAGGACGCATTATGCGAGTTCGCTGGAGTCAAGTTCATTGGCTAAGCCCACGTGTTCGCCCCCGCCGATGCAAACCAGCTAGGTGACTGACTTCCATACAGCTCTAATGACGTGTATGGGTATATGGGCATGAGTAATTAGACGTCTGTGCCATTCTGCCGCTCTAATCGTTGTAATTTAACCTAGCGAGTTGATTAGCACTAACTAAGATATCAATATCTATCTCCTTGTAATTTAACAGTTTGCTCTTGGTGGAGTTAAGTGGAGATGCTTCCATTCCAATATCATGAACAATTATTATAACTACTGAGATGGTTGGTAGACAAGACATGTTGATATAACTTTCTATGGTAAGCGACTAAAACACAGCACTTAAGCATCCGGTTATAAAAAAATTCATACTTAGGAGGGTTGACATCGCATATTATCTTTGGAAACGCACCAAGTTCTCCACGGTAGCACTGCTAAGGACGTAACAGGGGGAAAGCGCTCTGAGCTAGAATGATCTATATGCAAAAAATAAGCTATCTAATTCACTTACTATCGGAAATCCAGAGATTGATCTATAATTCAGAAATCGATAGACTCACAAAGAGCATTAACGCGGTGAACGCTAACCGTCCACTTTGGCGAGTGCAAACACGAGGGCGTAATCCGCTGTCGGCACTTAGAGCGCCGCAGCCGCCGTGCCCTAATTGCACGACGACTAATCTGGGTACTTCCATGGTATCATCATCTACGATATCATCATCATCAGCTTTCTACGATCTTCTGCTGACCAAACGTTTGTCTGTGTCTGGTTTATATTCTTTGTTATTGTGGTCTGATTCTTTTCAGCTTCCTATTTGCTGCCCACCTGCTTGTCAGATGACAAACACTATATTTAAAATTTTGGGGTACGCTACTTACAAGTCTCTAAACTTCTAGTCTAACCTAGTAGTATATTACAATGATAAAATATTAGAAGAGTAGAACAATGAAAAAAAGTAAGTGACAGAGAATAGAAGAAAATGTGAGGCCATTACTTAGACAGGACAGAATTTAAATTATTTTAGAGAAAATAAAGATATTTGAGCAAATCAAGCGAAATATGATTCTATGTATAAGAATGAAAACACACTTGTAAAACGATCATCAATAAGAGTTCCGGAAGGACGCCGGTGTAGGGGGAAGCTGAGGAAAAGATGTAGGGACGACAAAGAATGCTACATACATGTGTATATTCTTTAAAATTTTACATTTCACACGAGGCATATTCATCCATTCATAAGATTGTGATCTGAGTCACAAATTAGTAAGTACTCCCTGAACGTAGTCTCAGACAAATTAGCAATAAAATATTACTAAAATAATTTTGCATAGAAGCCTTTGAAATCATAACCACACGTTTATGATAAACATTAAATCCGCAATAAAAACGTCTAATAGAAGTAATCTACTGAATTTAACAGTTTCAGTCGGAACTCAGAACCGACGTCGCCGCACGCTATATGAGCATTAATTCTGGCGTCTTGATTTATAATTGATGTGACTTGACGCTAAATTGATTTCATTTGAAAGTTCAAAGTTACTCAGTTTGGTAGCGATGACGTCACGTGTAAGACTGCATCGCTGTGCGTGGTTGAGCGGCCGCTGCACTCGATGACATCAGCCGTAAGAACTTTATTTAATGCTCTGATTCAAGCTAACACGGTTTTTGGAAGTAACATTTTGAAACATTGTTTTATTTCGAGGTTTATAATAAATGGTAGACGCGGGCCATGCATGGTGTAAGCACGGCTGTAAATGGTCTATATCTAATACAGTTATCTCGAATGTCGTAACTCCTTTATAATGCTTTTAAAATTCCACCTCAATGTTTAAAACGGTGGGGTGTTGTGACCTGCATTGTGTCAACCAGATAGTAATAAAATTTGAATGTATTTTATTAACCCCTACCACTTTAATATTCCTGAATATTACTCTTAGAAATAAGGTGGTATTGAGCTGTCAGGGAAAACTAAAACATATAAAGATTACGGTATTGATCATCTTTTCCGGGAGATAACTTTATTATGTCAGGCTAACAACGCAATCAATGTTCTTAACGCCTGAGCAAAGCTCGTCAATATACTCATAAGGCTGTGAATCGGTCCAATCTATAGACATTTTGTAGAGAATTGTTATAATACCAACAGTGCATTATATCGCTACGGCATCCAAGTTCGAAAAGCGGAAAATGTGATTGACGTTTGAAAAGAAAACTTTTCCCGAGGACTTATCCCCGACAAAACCCTTTGAGCCGTCGGGCGCGGCATTTACTTAAAGGTACCTCTCTTCTCGTTGTTGTTGCTAAATATTTAGCATGCACTTTAAAGCAGAACGCTAACAGTTCGTTAAATTAATGTAAATATTGCCTTAAGACTCGCGCTGTACAGCGTACAAGGGGCAATTATTTTATTTGTTAGTGTAGCTTTGATTTACAAATGAAACAAATACAATCCGCGGGACTGCCAGCGCGTCTTTTTAGTTGGTAGTAGTTTTTACTAAACGAAGTTGTGAGCGTACTGAAAATACTAAAAAAATATTCTAAGGAGTGAATAATAGCCCGCAAAAACTTGAATAACCAAAGAACGAATTTATTTCGAAGAATGGCGATAAAAAGTTTCTGTTCAAAACATGTAATTTGTTTTAAAACTTGCTGGCAACCCACTCAAGGATATGCAGATGGGTGATTGTAATGCCAGCGAATCCCGGTTGCCATAATTTACCGGCATATTGTGAGCAACGTTGCGTATCGTCTGACAATGTTTCTGTAAATATTTATTGATAGATTTATTCTTCAAGCTGAGCCCCTGCTACTTGGTAGGACGAAATTACACGCTGAGTAATCGGGTGAGTCTGCTATTCGTCTCGCTCGATGATTTCGTTTTATGGCCGCGATTTTTTGTTCGACTTGAAGTCAATGATTCACTATGGATACTTCTTCGTCATTGTCATTTGTTAGTCTTTTGTATTTGTAATAGAAAGTTATCGCGAGTTATTAATTCACTCATTTCGATAGGTCATGTCGAATTACAAGCAATTGTCTATTGATCAGTGAGATACAAAGACTTGATGGATAGTACGATTGTCCCATTGCATATAGTCGCCTACGTGTAAATGGAACAATCGGATTTGTCTAATGGAGTACACCGACTGCAATGAAACATTCGAGTGGTCTGATATTGCATTATGCGGTGCTCGGCCTTCGTCCGTAATATCTAAAAGTATGACTCAGTGTGGTAATTACAACTTACAACATCGACCGCTCTGTAAACAGACAGTTCCCTTTCTGAGACTGGAGCGTGTCTAACGTTAAATTACGTAGTTGATATTGTTAATAAACTTCCTTTCGTTCAACTATTTTCTTCATGTTAAACTGTTGCAACATTAACACGTTATTGTGTTCAGACATGGCATTAACATAAGTAGATAGGTATCGGAGCATTTCGACGTCGAATGACTTTTAACATTAGATAAATTAGAGGCAGCTAACAATGGCTCCCGCTAACTAGAAAGTGAATCGAGCTGCTGCAAATGGTCTTTCCGATCGTATCGATCTCGGGTTCGTTACCCCTTCATTATTCTCTCAATCACAATAAGGTAATTTTACTTTAACTATTCGTATAATTCGCGTTATGGCTAGCAATGAATAAAATAATTACCATTATTTGTAGTTACATTCACGAAAATGTTAATTTTTATAACTCTTGGAGTGAAATCAATATATAGGAAGATAAGCGAGTTTATTACTTAAAATATTTTCGAAAGAATTCCACATTTAATCTTAAGATAAACAAACAATTATGCAAGCGAGAGAGCCAGGGTAAAAGAGTATTAGGTGTCTTTAGAAACCATAAGTGCTTAATATATGTCAAATGTCTATGTGTAAAGTGAAAAAGAGACCTTGCTATACTCTGCCCGACATGTCCATGGAATGAAATGATTAGAATAAAAATGAGTCATTGATGAACGAGTCCCTATTTATTTCAAATAATGAGTGTGTCTATTTATTGTGTTGATTCAGTTAAGTAAATTGTATAGTAAATTCTACTGAACGTGGCCTTGTTGGTTTTCCAAGAGATGTCATGTTATTATTAATTGTGTTATTTAATTTATGGAAAGTAAAAAAATAAATATAATAAAATTATGTTTAGTTGTAAATTACAATAAATATACAAAAAACATAAGACAACGCTAAAGTATTATGAACGTTAAGAGTGTGTTGGCATGAAGAGTTATTGTAAAGTTCCGTAATATTGTAGTTTTATCCAGTGGCAAAAATTCTATTTATGTTTGGATGATCATAACTTGATAAAATTAGTTTGATGGTTTGAAATAAATTCGCACGCTTTATTTAATTTATCTATTTGTATAGTAGATTAACTAGTATGAGTATATCTATGTATACCTAGAGTCTAGGTCTTAGACAATGTATTAGTAACATGCTCGCGTTCTGGAAATTCAGACACGTGGATGTAAAGTACACGGAACCCCAAAAAGTACATGTTTTATTCAAGTAGAAATCTGTGCTAGTTGCAAGTCACGAAACATCCACATTAAGAACGAATGAATTTTACTGCACGCAAATATTTGAGATATGCAGCACTGTGAAAATGTCCGAGTAAAAATTACGAGAGGTGTTCATATAAAACTAACTTTCCGATTTCGAAAAGAGGATCAGCGTTCAAATTTCAGAGTATGTCTTTTAATTCAAAGACTTCTTTTATAGCTTTTGCGGCAACATGCAATAAATTAGCCCTTTACGGAAAAATGGACATCTGCTCCTCTGGAAAAAAACCCTCCTTGGAAGTAAAAGGACAAAATTTACGATCCGTGTAACCGTGGGTAGACGGACCTCGCCCACGAGACGCATGCAAATGGCTCCATTGAAGCAGAGTGCCTGGTTGGTAGGCATGGCACCAGGAAGATTAAAACCGAAGCACCTCCGACCCGGCCGAAGGATCGCGAAAGGTCAAAAAGAAAAAGGTATGCCGATGACAGTGCGCGTCGAGGAAAAATAAAGCACTGGGATTTGTATACAATAAGTATATAATTTAAAAAGGAAGTATTTATTGTTAGTCCTACATAAGTTTTATATAGTATTTTCAAAAAATACCATTAAATATTCCAAATTTCATTTCATTTTAAAATATAGATCTATCGAGCTTTTGGGAAATAACGCTTTCTCTTTGTTTTACGAAAGAAAATATTTTACTTTTGGTTAATTTTTTTGGATTAATTTATATTTTAGAATTGGCCTGCGTTTCTAAATAACTGACTAACTTAACGATTTTCTAAGTTGTTTAAAGGCATGGATAATAGCTGCAATAAAATAAAGTTGAAAATACTAAAGGTGACCTTGCGAAAAGAGAAATTGAGTTTGAAACGTTATATTTATTTTGTTTACCGTTTCAGAGAACGGCAAAGTTATTCGATTGAGAGCAACATACTCACTTAGAAGAAAATAAAATACAAACTCCTAAGAGTATGAGATATCGGCTTATTTAAGTTTGTTCAAAATTGTTGTTTAGTTTTAAAAAAATTACTGGCTATACGCCGTGACTTGGCATATTTTAGACGACCGGAAAAATTTTGTATCGTAATGCAGTGCAGTGACTATCACAAAGTCAAAGTCAAAAGTCAAGGGTCTAAAGTTAAAAGTCAGTCAGCAAAAATCGAAGCCGAAGTTAGTCAAAGTCATAGTTGAATTCTAGGTCAACTTTAGACTGTGTTGTCTCTGCGATGCACACCCATGCCACCCAACCCAACTTCTGCGACATTCATCACATTGCCAGTAACATATACATTTATAGTAAGTAAATACTTCTAAGCAGTACGTAATACTAAGGTAGGTACTCAAATAAGGAAAGCAAGTATTTTAACCGACAAAATTGTTTATTGTTAAATGAACACAAAAACATTCGTTCAAATGGAACTTGTTCCATTTTGTATTCGGGACATTTGTTTCTGAATCAGCGCGACGAATCTTGTCCAAATATAGAATTCAGTGCAGTGCACGAATATCTGCAGTTCAGATTGCATCGACGCCAGAATAAGCACGCTATTTGTGTGCCTTATTTTCAACCTGGCCTGTTAATAGCTTAATATTAAAATCTATATTCCATTTTATGAGGAGATTGGGTATAAGTAAAACTTTTTTACTATTTTGGTGAATAACCCTTAAAGAATAAATGAGTTATTTTTAATTCTTGAATTAAGTTAATCGAACAGCATTTTGTATGATAATGTTGCAGATTATGATTAATATAAATGCTCTACCTGTACGTCACAGGAACAAAGTTTTATCAAAGATTTATTTATTACCTTGTCTCTGAAGCAAAAAATGTAACACTACACAAAACATAATCAGTCTTATTACAAAAAAAGGCCTTAATCGTAGTTTAGTCCCGTATTATCTTAGTCGGGCTTTAGTACGGTAACAAACGTTAAATCTACTTTAGACTTTGCTTTATTACAAAACGTCCAAAAAAGGCGGAATAAGATAGATCCAGCTTAGTCTGACCGGAAGTAGAAAAATCATTCCGTTTTTCATAATAATATTATTTTTTCGAAAATATTTTAATTTAAAGGGAAATAAGTTAAAATATAATTGATTTCAAATTATGCAATGTATTTAATTTTACCAGAAATCTCTTATTTATTGCTCTGATTGCTAAATAACATTTCTTTAACAATAAATAAAGTATAACAGTATCAAGAAACGGAACGCAGATATGTTGACAACTTTAACAACGTAATTCTATATTTAGTCTGTGGTAAGACGTCATAATCGCCTGTCATGGAATGTACCTATATATATTTGTTTACGTTTGTAAATGGTAGAAAATCCTAATAAATATTGTTTTTATATGAGTGTTGTATAGTGTAAGAAATATAAAATCGTGTTTTTAATGTTGTGAATGCAAATAAACGAACAATAGTGATAAAATAATTTTGTCATGTAAAGTTGTAAAACAATAAAAATACTTTTAAATCATATTCATGGCAGTTTCAACACATTTCCTGGATATAATAAGCATTTATCAATAGCTATCAGGTAAAATTATAGATTTTACTACAATTTTTATGTTTTGTTTTGATATATGTCATGATTTTGAGGTTAGTCGAAGCTTAGACCGAGCTTAGACTAGGGTGCTAGCAGGTTTAACTTTAGATCGAGGATGTTCCTTGGACTAAGATATAAACCTCGTTTTGTAATAAGATTTTCCTTGTTACTTGGTTTAGATCGAGTTTTAACCTCGGACTTTCGTTAGTCTTTGTTTTATAATAAGACTGAATTAAATCATTACAGTAACTTCAATTTCAAATGTATTGGTATTAAATTCGTGTAAGCAATACTCACAATTTAGCTCAAAATAAATATCCTTTTAACCACTAAACTTAAATGTCAAGGGGTCATCAACGACATCATATAATTTTATACAAAATGACGTAACGCCGCAGGCGACCTTAATATTCCTCGCCCACACGTTGAAGAAGGCGACCAGTTTTGAGCTTATTTTGATAGTAATTGCATTAAAGGGGTAAAATTTAACTTGACTACACTACACAAATAAGACTTTCCAAAACATATTATTTTTTATTAATACTGATCTAAAGTAACTTTATGTGTTCGTAACACACAGAAATTTATCGAAGAGACTAAATACGCAAAAAAATACCAAAAATTTTAAGAGCTAAGTATTAAATTTTGTTTTGAGTATAAACTCTTTAAAGCAGCATCGCCCGATCAATGACGAAAGAAAATCTACTCAAAGCAGAACATCCTGGCGAAGAATTAGGAGAAACGACTCTACCTAAAGTGGTAGAAGGGAAAGACGAAGAAGCTTTGATAAACTATAAAACAGTAAGAATACGTAAAATAAAACACGACATTTTACAATATAATGGCACAATTTGCAAACAACACGAACGGTAATTTGCGAAGTCATTTCAGAAATTTCAGTACATTAGGACATCACGAACGTCTATTGTTAAGCTTTTAGGAACCATACGCAATGGCCGTATTCAGAGTAATATAAGATAGGAATGCGACGTTATTATGGTGGAACACATGAATTTATGTCTTAACATATAAAGGAATTGCATGGAAGTAATAAAACTAGTAGACTCAGTCCTCGTCTCGCCCACGCGGCAGACTTTAGGCGCCATGCGTATTTAGCAGTATTACATCTACAGATCTAGATATAGGATTCGGGTTTCAGGGTTCGGTGTTTCAAATCTCTAGTTTTTCGTTGTAAAGAAGTGGCCTTTGAAATCCATTGTGGACAGAAAAACTTTGATTAAAATCTACTGACACAAAATAACTTAATCAGTTTTGTGAAGTGCATTTGTTATTTTGCATCATTGAAATGAGTAAATATCTTTCATAACTCGGTACCCAATATTATGACCTCAATTTCTTCAAATAAATTTATAGTTAAGATTCCATACAAAATGCCATACAATTGAACATTGAAAACAATAATTGTTTATTCAACTCAACCTTCGTCTTTATTTTAGAATCGTTTATATTTCGCGCGATCACCGTTCAACACTTTGTTGGAAGGTGCTGACAAGTCAACAGATGCAGACTGAGAAGGATTTTGTCGTGTCATTGGATTTACAGCTTAGCCTTTTACAGAACAGCACATCTGGTAACTGGATATAAGGCGTAACCCGCGTAGAGGGCATGCACACGAAAACTTCTTCCTTGATTCTTCTTCGATTATTTTTATTTGAATGCTCGCGTTCATACCTATATATTTGAAAGCGATTTCTACTCTGTTCGTTCAGTTTTAATTTGGGTCTCAGCAGCAACGATGGTCAGAGGTTGACTTTAGATGGAAAAATTTCAAAGAAAATTGAAAGACTGCCCAAAAGTGGAACATGTATAAATATTAGTTAGCAAATAAACTATTGCCGGTATCAAATACTGGACTGATTCGAATAAAACTTCGTTTTGTTATATAGCTGTTAAGCCTGGGCAAAATTAAGGATATAATTGATTTTGAAAAATGGAACACCTCACGCAGAACCATAATCATTTTTCATCATCATCATTTCAGCCGCATAACGTCCACTGCTGGACATAGGCCTCCCCCAAAGATTTCCAAAATGACCGATCAAGAGCGGCCTGCATCCAGCGCTTTCCAGCGACCCTGGTCAGGTCATCTGACCACCTTGTAGTTGGGTGCCCTAAGCTTCGCTTGCCAGTACGCGGTCGCCATTCAAGAACCTTTTTGCCCCATCGGCCATCGGTTCGTCGCGCTATGTGTCCCGCCCATTGCCACTTCAACGAGCTAATCCGCTTGGCTATGTCAGTGACTTTTGTTCTCCTACGGATCTCCTCATTTCTGATTCGATCACGTAGGGAAACACCGAGCATAGCCCTCTCCATAGCGCGTTGAGCGACCTTGAGCTTTCTTATGAGACCCATAGTAAGGGACCACGTTTCGGAGCCATAAGTCATCACTGGTAACACACATTGGTTGTAGACCTTAGTCTTGAGGCACAGAGGTATTTTGGACGAGAAGACATTGCGTAGCCTCCCGAACGCTGCCCAGCCGAGTCGGATTCGTCGAAAGACCTCTTCCTCGAAGCTGGAACTTCCTGCCTGGATCAATTGACCCAGGTAGATATACTGGTCTACAACTTCGAGGGTGGAGCTCCCAACACAAACAGGTAGGGGCGCAACATGGACATTCGACATTACTTTGGTTTTGTCCATGTTCATTTTAAGGCCCACTTGTTGGGAAACTCGATTTAGGTCTCCGAGCATAGTACTTAAGTCTTCCATCGATTCTGCCATGACAACAATATCGTCGGCAAATCGAAGGTGAGTGATATACTCGCCATTGATGTTGATGCCAAATCCTTCCCATTCCAGAAGCTTGAAGGCATCTTCCAGTGCAACGGTGAACAGTTTCGGAGATATAACATCTCCCTGTCTTACACCTCTATGCAGTGGAATTGCCCTCGTGCACTGCTCCTGTACTCTAACTGACATAGTGGCGTTACTGTATAAGCACTTCAACACTTCGATATACCGATAGTCAATACGGCATCGCTGGAGAGACTGAAGCACGGCCCATGTTTCGATCGAATCGAAGGCTTTTTCATAGTCCACGAATCCCAAGCATAACGGCCGGTTATACTCCCTCGTCTTCTCTATAACCTGCCGCAGCGTATGAATGTGGTCCATGGTGCTAAAGCCTTTACGGAAACCAGCTTGTTCGGGAGGTTGGAAAACAAACCTGTTCGCGAGACGATTCGTGACAGAACCATAATGGTCCAGCTAAACTATAAGAAATATAAAAATAACGCCTAAGAAAAAGCCAGATTAGCATTTTACGGAGACAAAGTCCACGCGAACGAATTCGAAGATCTTCAAAAATCATATTAAGGTTCCTAATATTTTTTTTTTCTTAACTGAATACTTTGCGCGAGAGCCCCTTCCAAAGTGGAAAAATGTGTGCCCCTGTAACTTCTTACATAAGAGAATGATAAAACTTAAAAAATATTTGATGTTCATTACCATGCAAACCACCAGCAAAAATTGGTTTGAACGAGATCTAGGTAGTAAGAAGTTTTTTTTAAATAAGTCATAAATCGTAAACAGCAAATTAGCTTTCATTCAATCAACTCAAATCGAAAAATAAAAAAAGACATACAAGACTTATATTATGTTACTTGCTGTTGCTGCTACGGAACCCTTCATGGGCGAGTCCGACTCGCACTTGGCCGCTTTTTTACCCTTTGGTACCCAAAAAACCTATGGGTATTATGTGATATGATAACTAATAGATAAGTTATTACGAGTTCTATTTAGCACGCAATAATAGTAAAATTAAACATGCAAATTATTATTTAATTATACCACGGACGATGAGCACAAAATTAAATATGTAATTTAATTACGAATTGTAATAAAATTACATATGAATAAACCAACCAGCAATATCTACTTAATCAGTGTATACATCTAGACAGTTATTAGACCATAACCAAGGAACCGAGCTTACCTTGTAACACAATATACGGTGTATCGGATGACACAACATGAGTTTTTAGTAAATACTACATGAGTATTTATATTACAAACCGCATGGCTATTAATTTTAATCACTAGGGGTATAAGTATTATCCTTATTGTAATTTAGGAATACAACGATGTTGTATGCAAAAAGCAGTTATGAATACAAAATATGTAATGCCAAAGTTCAATTACCTGGAAAATATTCATATTGTTCTGTAGTTAAGTGAATTTTTATTACACTGTAACCAGGAAATCCTGACATGGGCATTGGGCAGGCCTGTGTCACTCCTCATCTAGGTATTGAAATTATACCTACATTATTTATTACTATGCGCGCGGCGACCACTGCGTAGTGGGAAATTCAGTGGCATGCATCGTTTATCTAGCTAGAGTGATAAGAATGGAATTGGCTTGTATTGGATTTCTAGGTATCCAAATGAACAGGTGCTGAGTTCTGAGGCGAGCCAAATTCAATCATATCGCTAACCACCTTGAGTACATATTTCCTTGAATTTCGTTGCTGACTAAGACTTATGTACGTGAGTGCCAATACTTATTCTGTGACACGGGGCTTCAATCATAAAAGTTATTGTGGTTCGATCATCATCAGTTACCGGATATAATATGACGACCTCCGTGGCGTAGTGGTCACCATGCTAGTCCGCCACCCAGAGGTCCCGGGTTCGATTCCCGGTCAGGGCAAATTGGAAAATGGCCTTTTTCAAATTGTCCTGGGTCTTGGATGTTTATTTATATATGTATTTGTTATAAAATATAGTATCGTTGAGTTAGTATCCCATAACACAAGTCTCGAACTTACTTTGGGGCTAGCTCAATCAGTGTAATTTGTCCCTATATATTTATTTATTTATATTTATAATCAAACAACAAAGTACTCGTACTTGTAAAAGAAGAATATTGGACGGACAAACTTTAGTTTAGAAGAACATTTTATTTAATTTGACACTCGAATACAATGCTAATACTTAATGAAATTTGTGAATACAATGACAATACTTATTAAAATTGTGTACCCTTTATTTAAAATCAATTATGATAAGTCATAACTGGCAAATAATAAATAAGTTATTATTTGGGTGACAAGTGAATAAGTTTTGAAATCCTATAAATGAATTGAATTATTGCCAAAATTATTAGTATATTTAATTTACAATTAAAATAAAATCAGAATCCAATTCCCAATGCCTGAATAGGTAATTTTGTAAATAGTATTAAGAGCACTGATTGTAAAGTGCATAAAAATGAATGTGTATATTGTTTACAAATGGTGAATAAGTTAAATATGAAATCAAACAAGTAAGACTTGATACCTAAGTAACAGAGTGCCCTACAGCCACAAAAGTCAGCTGCACTATCTTCTTAGCTACACGCCCTCCACCACCCTCAACGTGGCCTTTTGGTCTTATGGCCCTAGACCTTTTAAGACGTAGGAATGTATGTGTATCGTTTATAAAAACATGTCCTAACAAATTTTCTGCTCTACTTAACACTGGAAAGTGAGTCGCATTTAAACTGCAAGATTTGGTCTAAACTGTCATTGGATTCAATTTCGACGCATTTAAAGAAATTTTATTTTTCTGCGTGCTGTTTATAAGAGGTGCTTTTTAACGAAGAACATTTTATGGGGTGATTAATTATTGGCAAATTTTCCTAATATATGTGTATCAACATCATCATCAGCACCACCCTTGAAAAAAAATACTTTGCATAACTTTTGGGAAGACGGGGTATTGAAGATGAAACTTGAGATGAAATTACGAAGCTTCAGTAACTGTAGTCGTGTCGTGTGCGACCATATCTTCTCATGCATATTCATACGCTTTGGCTATTTTCACTGTACTATAGTCTAAATGATTGGATTAGTAAGATGCATCGCATATGGATTCACAAATACAGCTGCGTTTCTGTGTTGGACAATTAGGTACCTACGTCTTAGGAGTTAGTGGAAAGTGGAACGGTTGCACTTTCTCTCAGAACAGAGCGACTGAGCGACTGAATACGAGCCGTGCAAATCATATTGTGAGCAAATTGAACCAGGCATTATGTATGTATGTTGTGTCTGTCCGTAAGTATGACCATCTGGTTGGCCGTTGTTTAGGTCATATTATTTACGAACGAAAACATGAAATTAGTCATACATTTTCAAATGTTTTGAAGCGAACTGAGACAAATTGATTTAGGCAGCGGAATAAGCTTTACAAAGTTGCGGATTGTAAGTAATTATTTTGACAAAAGAAAATGCAAGCACGTGGGTAGAATCCGGTCTCTACCTGTTTTTCTCGGGTTTTGCAATGCAGTATGATAATGATAACCCTTTTATGGTCTGTTTTGTGAAATGAATTCACCTACTAAGTTTACTACTGTAATGCGGTAACAATGCAGCAGCTATATTCTTGTGGAGTAATATATGTTTTAGCTTTAGTTTTAGTTATCCTAGGTAAGTATACTTTATTATCCTAGGTGTACGAGCCATTTTTGTATGATGAAGATCTCGGAAACGGCTCTAACGATTTTAGTGGAACTGAGTATATAGGCAGTGTCAAGGCTGAAAAATCGACCTAGCTTGGTTGCATTTTAATAAAACTTCGCTTTTCCGAGCAAAGCTTGGTCACCTAGCTAGTTAATTTTTTTTTTTGTTTTGATATCGTGTTGGGTCATTGATTATGAGTTGGGTATCAAATGAAAGATCTTCATTAGTACATTTCAAAAATATATGTAATGTTAGCCGTAAATGGCTCCCGTAGTCTGGTATTCGTTTTGTAAACGTATATCTTGTTGAAACAAAATATTATTTAATCTTACTAAGGCCTTATAATACAGGCTAAGCTCAGAGAGGGCGGGACTGCGACCTGAGTGCAGACGGAAACCAGTTTCTGAAAGCCCTTCGGTATAACTCGGTCGACACAAATAAACTCTTTATGACATAATGTCTTGAAATAGGTATATTTAATGATTATTTAGTCATTCTTATTCTTAATGATGTTTTTATAGTTGATTGTTTTTTTTATTATTTAGGCTTATTTTTTATATTCTACGTAGCGCCTTGTCGCCAGCAATCCCATTTCTGATTCAAGAAGCGACAACATAGACTGTGCCTATGACTACCACCATATTTAAAATCTAATTTATATTACGTAAACGAACAAAATCGAAAAAAAGGTAAACGAAAAATATATTACTTGATTTTGTTTATACAGAAAAGGCCAAACCTAAATATTTATTTAATATTATTTTGATCCTGAACTGCTAAACCCAACTTACTATAATTTTAAGTTGCTGAGAGATTTTATGAAGAGATATTTTAAAATCTGATGATCTGATTTAATCTATTCGTTCAGAAAATCTTTCGGTACACACTTTATATACTACAGCATGAAATACTTAATTACTCCTAAAATTTTCAGATACAAAATTACATTGTCAGTTTTAATTCCTACATAGAAGTAAAGGCTGTGCTAATTAATATATTTTTTCTACTCCTCTACTGTTATCTAATCTAATCTAATACCTTTAAACGAGCAATTCTTGTATATTTATTTATATGTTTATAAATTTCTGTGATCTCGAAAACGGCTTTAACGATTCAAACATTTTCATATTTTTTTCTTTATTTATTTTTGTATTTTATTTAGTAAATATAGTCGTAGAAAAAGTATTATTGTATGCAACGTTGTATAAGTACGTCAAATAAGTGCAATACAACTCGCTATAGCTCGCATCGTAACCTGCGTCACTCGCATTTTTAGACCTTCCTTATACAACTGTTGCATAAAATACTATTATCAACACCCATCCTATAAATCCTCTATAAAAAATTCTGAAACAGTAAGCTTAATGCCCAGGATTAAAACAACCAGTGTCATATAAACTATAATATCATCCAAACGAATGTTCGTTTACAAAAAGTACTAACTGTAAAGTTTTTTTTGTGACCACATTAGTGTTAACCTTTTTTCTTTCATGTGATAAAAAATTTGACTTTTAGTGACTAAAGAAAACAACGTTTTTCTTATGTTGGCAGTACTTAAGGAACTTATTTCTGAAAGTGTTATTTACAAGCTTTTATTTAGTTTTACCTGTCCCGTTGTATACTATTATTAATTCTGTGCCGTTGTCTGTACGAGTACTGTAGGTCTGTCTGTAATCTGTTATGAATTCAGTTTGTGTTTTGTGTGTGTGCGTAGCCAACACTGATGTGAGATTTTTTAAGTTGCCTACAGACAGACTTGGCTTTATGACTGCTATACAACAGTGACAGTTGGGATCAACGCGAAGCACGGAGGAATTTGATAAATTTTTTACCCCTTTATTATCACTATTACCCGACCCAAGAACTTGCAAAAGCACTAGTAAAGTGTACGCCTATCCTACCGATCCAGTGAGCACCACGATTGAGGATTTTACGATGTTAGAACACGAATAAATAATGTTTGACTTGTCAATGTTGAGAATAATGCACAACCTCATTCGTTTTACTTATGAGGGGTGCAATAATCGTAAGAAGGCTCACAAGGAAGAATTAGCATGCAGTCAAAACTGTTCTTCAATGTAATATAGGCTAAGGTTTTAATTTGCATGCTTCGTACGGCGGCGCAGGATGAGGTATTGTTTCGCCCGAGAGCCAGTTTCGTGCAGATGCGGCGCACAGGCACACGGCCGTCTCATTGCTCTATTTGTTATGACGTCGGTGCTTTATGTTGCAGGAAATGTGCTCGTTTTGACGGCTAGAATTTACTTTTTAAATTTACAATTTTATCTGTGTAATTGTACATAGCAATAACCACGAAGATATGTGCGTGATAAAGATAATAACAGAATTGTCCGGGACACTAATGCAGGATGGCTAAGGATGCAACCGGGAATGAGCTAAGATGAGAGAGCCCGAGTAAGAGACTGTACAAAGATAGTACACTGCAGAGTGTGAAAGTCGGGAATTAAGGCATTGGCAGAAGAGTAGGTTTAGGGCGAGCGTCTGCGAGGAAGCCTTGACAAAAATTAAGATTCCGGCAATCTTATTTTCGCCGAGGTTTGATAGTGCTTTTCTCGATAAAAGTAAGGAAATAATTAAAGAAGCGTAAAAAATCAGTTTTTAAAACGGCCGCGATTAAAAAATTGGTCGGTCACATAAACACTAATAAAATGACTAAAAAAGTCGCGGGTCACAAAACCGGTCCTGCCCGAATGCCTAGATACTTTCGTACACGTCATTGGTGGATACAGCGGTAATATCACTGAATCACCTTGCTAGGCCAAGTGAATGTAAACGCCCGATTTATAAAATTATGTTTTGCGAATTAATATAGGCTAAGTTAGAATTATCATATAAGCTCGGTTGAAAACGTAATCTTCTTTCCTTCACTTCACCATTACATTTTACTATTTCAGGATGGAACTACTGCTAAATTACACTTACTGGACTCGAAATTATGAACCGATGTCCGTCTGTCCGTTCGTAAGCCTGCCATAGCCTGTGAGTCATAGCCTCCGAGCGCTATTATCTTTGAAAGCGTTTAATATACATAGTAATGCTCACACTTAAAATTTTATCAAAGATTACTTCTTATATGTCAGTAATTAACCATAACAAAACTAATAACGATGTGTAACATGTGAATGTACAAATCCCTTGTGATAATGTCATGGCCGCTGTTTATTATAACAATAAGTAGGTACAAGAACATATTGACTACGACTTATTTAAAAATAATATCAGCTGAACTTTTAGTTTCTTTTGACCTCGCCAGTCAGTAGTCACTTTCGTATCTAATCTTGCGCAAATGTTGATTGAATAGCGTATTCAATTCAGCTCCAGACAAAAGTTAGTGAAGCTTATAGGAGTAGATTTTATTGGCTGGTAGAAGGAAATATTCCTGAGCCCTGTGATTTCAGGCCTAGAATAGACCTCTCCATCTCTTCCTGTGGATCTCGTAAGGGTGCAAAACTATCTCGTGCTAAAACTGCATTCCCTCCCAAGGAGTGTCAAACTTTGGGCGGCGACCGTTTGTAAAGACTTTTATAATATAACTAATGAACAATCAATTCTAGGAGTACACTTTCAACGTAATAAGTGATTTTTTTCTTACAATTTAATCGTTCAGCGTTCGAGAGGCTTTCGTGGAAGTGCACACATTTGCGGGCAGGAAATTAGTAGCAGCCCGATACTAATCGAAACATTAACTGAGAAATATAACGTTCTATAAAAGTACATTTTTCTGTACTTATATATTTCAGCGGAGGTGTTACTCCTCTAATTATCTTAGATTTCTTTCTTCTCATCTCGATATTGGATAAGTGGCCGTAAGAGAAAATGAAGTTTGTATCTGTATTTACATAGAATTTCGTTATGCCAATTTAATATGTATTTGCATAAAGAAAAGTACCTGGGCGACCGAGCTTTGCTCGGATACATCTCAAACATCGAAAATACGCGTTTTCCCAAACATAAGACTAATCTAGATCGATTGTTTACCCCCGAAAACCCCCATATACCAATTTTCAGCGAAATCGTTAGAGCCGTTTTCGAGATCACAGAAATATATTAATAAATATACAAGAATTGCTCGTTTAAAGGTATAAGATAAGAAAAGCTACCATGACGCTATGACTGGAAAATAAATGAAACTGTATTTGGTAGCGCTTACTTTAGAGACAATTCAGTATAATTCCATACTATAAAATTAGACAAAAGCACGAAATAACAAATAAAATCCAAATCCCAAAGGATTAACGTAATCAGCGCAAACAAACGTGTGTTACTAAAACTAAACAACTATTGCACAAACAGTAATGTCAAGTCAGGGTTGCCAAACCAACTTTTAAAAAACTCCTACATTATTTATAATACACACACGAAGTCCACAGTTTAATATAAACCTTAGAATTTAAAAATGTTACTTTAAAGCCTGCTGCATCCAGTCTTTTCCTGAGATCTTGTTCACAGGTCTTTTAAACAAGATACTATTACTGTATTATTTAAATGCCCTACGCTAGGCCTAACGGTACGTGGCTTTTTGACACCCCTTCCGCCCTAACAGCCTTTGTTTCGGCACGTTTAATTAATGTGACCCGGCTGCTTCTACTCCAATTATATATTATACTAGCTGTGCCCGTGGGCTTCGCTCCCCGTGGGAATTTTGGGATAAAAACTATCCTATGTCCTTCCCCGGGTATCAGACTATTTTCCATATCAAATTTCATCTAAATAGGTTCAGTGGTTGAAGCGTGAAGAGAAGAGAAGAATATACAAACTCACTTTCGAATTTATAATATTAGTGAGATTTTAATATAATAATTGAAGCAGAAGCTGCTGGAGCACATAATTATTTTTTAATGTTCTAAATAGAAATAAAAAAAAAATCCTCGAAGACCTATTTTCCTCCAGAATAACGAAAATATCTCCAAAACACCAACCCTGAACCGCGTTTAAGTAGCTCTTCAGAAACTCTGACAAATGCAAATTACTATGGACGTCGCATTACAGAAGTCTAGTTTCAGTGAATAGAAAATCTCATTACTTGTGTACACAGGTACCGTGTACTGAATCTAGAGCCTTGATAAGCCAACGCTCGAATTCGCCAGAGAAACATGTGCATACACATACAGATACACTGCTATTCCGAGTAGCGGGATATATTCTGAATGACATACAGCCATCTAGGAAAATTGGATGCAAAGTCAGCGAGACTTGATATAAGTAATGAGATACAGATATTGATACATTTTTAACCGACTTTCAAAAAAGGGAATATATAGGCCTTATAGTTTCGCCATGTCTATCTGTTTATCTGTCCATCCAGTTTTACTCAGAGACTATAAGCTCTCTAGAAAGCTGGAATTTGGTAAGGGTATGTAAATTAATTATGCCAAAAGAGTGGTAAATAAAACCTTAGAAAATGTTTTTTTGGCATTACTCCCATACTAGTAAAGTGGAAGTAATTTTTTTTTCTTGACTATCCCAACGTGTGATATATCACTGAATAATATGTAATAGGCCTTTCAAAAATATTGTGAGCTTGTTAATTTCATGTAAAGAAAACATTGCAATCGGATCGCAAAGAATTACTAATATCTGTATACTTCTCGACAATTGTTTAATAAAAGTGGTTGAATACTAACCTAGTTTAGTGGGTAATGACAGAGTACGACCCTTACAACTGCTTTCAAAGAAAGATAGGAAATTGACGATTTCAAGTTGCGATATCACGTCAAAATTAACCCTTCGACGGATATGAGTCATTACGGTACTACCAGGAAATGTCATTAATTTTTCACGATGGCGTTTTATGTTACCCGCGCTGCTGGTTTCGCTACTTCATGCATATTTATCAAAATAAAGTTGCCGATTGAAAGGCTGCATATAAACACGCACTGAATTGCAGAATGGCTTGCTAAATCTGCGAGTTTGGAGTTTACCGTTGTGGCTTTGAGGGTGCAGTTTCGCACGTTGGCTCGGTTGCATTTCGGCCGGCGGTCGTCGCCGGTCGGTCATTAGCAAACGCAACCCTCGTCGGAGGGTTGAGGCAGTTCCGCGAATAGATCGGCGAGCGGCGGTGACTCAGGCGTCGGCGTCGGTCGTCGGGAAAATACCGATCGCCCACTCGATAACCACTTTCGATCCGATATGATTGCGTTGCTGTGCAGTATCGATCGGTGCACTTAAATTACTATGTGGAAAATTAAGCGACCGATAACATTTACACGCGGTTATTGGCACGGTGCTCGCGGCGAGCGCGGCGATTTCGCCCTGATAATAAATAGAGTTTTTATGAACACGGCTTTTAAAAAAATACAAATATATCGATAGTCCAGTTGGTCGACAAGAAACTAGATAATCGCATTCAACACGTAGTCAATGCTAGACTCAACAAACCGAGTGTAATAAGCCGCACTATCCGATTACAAGAGCGTTTGCCTAGTTGAGGTCGGTTTACTTTTATAATGCAGTTACACAAATCGGTTTCTACGTGACGTACTTATGTCGTACACAATAAACGATTGTACATTTTGAAGCTATTGTAAAGTAATAAATTAAATATGTGTTAATATTTCACAAACTAAGAATTACATAATTTTTTAAAACTAAAAACCGTCTTTACCCCCATACTACACCACTGATTTTAATAAAATTTCTATGGGACCAACTAACAAATATGCCCTTTTAAACAAAAAAAGATTTTCCAAATCGGTCAGGCAGAGGCGTCTTCGAATAAAAGGTAAACATACATAAAACAAGATCGGGACAATTGATAACTTCCTCCTCTTTTTGGAAAATTAGTCAAGAAAAGAGAATTACTATAATGACTTTTATACAATAATAGAACATTATGGTACTAGTGTGTAACGTTGGTGATTACCGCCGCGGCGCCATTGAGATCCGAGCCGTAGGCGAGGGTCTTAAGAGAGCCAAGGACGGTAATCATCAATACACACGTGTATCATACGACGTTTTTCAACACACTTGTGAATAAAATAACAATAAAAACTCATTTATTTAGTAGATAAAAAGTTTATTTAGAGAAACAATTAGTAAATGTGCAGTTAGTAAAATTATAATTAACTGTTTTTGATGACATAGCGGTCTCAACAGATAGATTAATTATTGAAATACTTCATGTTCTATTGTAATTTGAAATGGCTCATTATTCGTGTAGGTAGGTGAATTCCAATCATTGGATGTACTTGGTGTTTCGTCAGTAGGAATCTTTTATAAATTTTTCAATATCGTCAGACGATTAAACCTTTAATTTCTTGCTTCAAAATCCATCGGATAGTCTCTTTAGATAAGCTTACAAATTAGAGTATGTTTTTAAGTCCACTCCATTCTTTGTTCGGACTGTACTTTTTAACATTGAGTATAAACACCACAAAGAGCTAGGTTTGTACTTAGATGATAATTCTTAAAGTACGCCATGAACACATTTTCTGAAAAAGAATGCGTATTCTTGCTGTTTTGCCATTTTATGAAATTTTGGTACGCTAATAGATATTTTAGTTTTCAGGTAGTAAACTTTCTATAACGTTAAGGGCTTCACATCTTATATCGGGCGGTGTACAACATAAATCATTTTCTTCGTAACTAGTACTTGTAGACATTTTAAATAATAAATAACTATAATTTCAACAGTGAAAACGAGTTGTAAAAAATGTTTCGCTATGGCGGGAAAATAATCAGTTTTCCTATGCGCGCGCATTGCGATCGGCCACAGACTAAAGAGATGAGGTTTTTTTTTTCGCGCATAACATTTGCGCCTATTCTGCCACGTACTAAATGGGGAATTTAAAGTTTTCTTTTATTACAGAGAAAACAAAAGTTATATTTGAGTGAACGTTTTATTTATTAAACACGTACGAGTTAAAATTATCTATTTAAATAAGAAGTTGCATAAAATGAGCAAGCAATAGGAACATTAATTTGTTTGTTCTATTGAACACAATCTTTTTTTTTTAATAAAAACTTTTTTAATAAGAACAAAGCAACTCAACGCAAGTACATACAATTCCATGAACGCAATCAATAAAATTAAAAAAAAATCTATAACTCACTAGTGAGTTATAGACAATGAATAAGTCACAGTTTGATTATGGGTGTCATTATGTGCCTAATTGCGGTGACCATAGAGCCACTTTATGAGCAAGTGTGTTGAAAAGGTTATTTATTAATTCAAATTATTATATTAAAAACAAAATAAGAAATAAAATTATAAAAATACCAGAACGGATTGTTTTTAGAGCGTGTCACGATAGTCAATGTGAATTGAACAGCATATTATGTACCTATGTGGCAGAAAATAACGTCAGAAAGCCAAATATTTCAGAAAATAGAGATTGATAAAGTAAAATAAAACAGTGATTTATTTTTTGTTTAACTCACTTTGACTCTACTTATTAAATTAAGATTCTAATGTTTTGCGTCTACTCTTAAATTTTTGGTACATGTTTTTTAGGATTCCGTACCCAAAGGGTAAAAATGGGAGCCTATTACTATACTCTGTTGTTCGTCCGTCTGTCTGTATCTCATGAAACGTGACAGCTAGACAGTTAAAATTTTATCATACAGCCTAGTCATTTTTTATTATAAAATGTAATATTTACCGTAGATTTTTTTAGGGTTTCGAGTTTTGAGGGCACTTGGCCGGTTTTTCTTTGACATCTGTTTTACCACTTTGATTACATCGATATTTCGAATAGATAAGGTTAAGACCCTGAACGTTAGAATTGAGATATTTATCTAGCAAATAAGCTGATTCATGTCAGAACCAACTTTCATTTAACAGGTCAAGGTGGATGAATATGACATGCATGAGTGAACGTTACGTCGAGACTCGAGTGCTTCATGAAATTTTAATTTTTATTAATGCGAGTAATCGTAATTGAATTCTGCTAACTATCCGGATCATTTAGTTGGACTTCACATAACTTATTTAACTCCATGTTAAAACTTGATTATTGATCATGATCAACAAATCTAATACATATTATACGACTAAAACCATTCTTAGTAATAACTAAATATTTGATAGACTCACGGCAAAGGAAAGAACCGTAAATATTTTAGTGTGCTAAGCTAACTATCACGATTCGTGTTGTAAAACAGAACAATAGCAACGATAGCATATCCCAGCTGTCAAAGTAAAAGTGAAATTAGCAACTTTCCCTGGCCGGGAAATAGGAACAACGTGGCTACGTTGCGAGGTCTCCGGAGATAGCCAACGTCGGACGGCAGGTGGCGCGCGCTGCCCGCAAATTTCCATAATAGGCAAAAAAAATGTCAGCATTCCATACAACAATTTTTTTCATTGTGTCGGAACTCCCAAGGGCCTGAATAAAACAGAGACTCGGGGCGAGGCGAGTCTGCTCTAATTTCAGCCGACATTCAACGATTCCCGTACATGTGTGTATTCGTAAATTGTTCGCATGTTATTCGACGTTTCTTCGAATATCCTCGTATCGTATCAAGTTTTTCTGGGTATGATTAAGTTTACTCGTGTTGCGTTGTGTAAACAGATTGTCTAAGTCAACTTAGGCGAATCAGATCCGTCTTCGGAAAGAGCGCATGTGTCCGGCACATGTCGAATTCAGGATTAATAGGACCAGTGAGTCGGAATGCGCACATATGGCTGTTCAGATCAATTAAATTTAATTGGTGAATCGAATCAAGTCTTTTTAACTCCTTTATGACCAAATATATTGTTTTCAATCTATTTTTTTACTTAATGCTGGCTGTCAATTATATATTACTGCTTTGTAATTTGCGAGAGAGACAGAAACTTTCCTACAATATTTTTTTTTAACAAAACGTCTTTTACTTTGATAAAACGCGTACAGAACAGCGCGTTTCGCGTGTCAAAGCACACTTTCCTATAAAATCTAATGACTTTTATTTTAAGCAAAAAAGGCAATCTAAAGGAAACCTTAGTAGCACAATTTATCAATTGATGAAACTGTCTTCAATATTTGCAATACAGAAATGGATTTATACGAATTTAATTCTATTAAAGAGAATATTGGATATTGTTTTGTAGTCGAGTTCCGATGGCGGGCTCGTTTAGACTTTATTACTGTTGGTGTATTTCCATTTATTGTGCCAGTATTGGCTTCGGGAATCAATCAATTTGATGCTCGATTTTGTGCGGTTCCTTCTACAGTACCCGACTTTATTTATAAAAAGATTATATATCAAAAATAGGGATACAATTTATACCTACAGATTAACTTAAAATTGAATACGTTTACGAATCCTGTAGGTACTTATTTCGTATGTATATTTAAAGCTAATGCAATTTGTAATTTTTTTACAAGTCATTGGTACAAGGAACCATATCGTCAATGAAATAATTTTGGTCGCAATAACAAGCTTTGCATTATCTTTTTTCTCTATAATAAACAATTTAAGAATTTAATTTTTTATATGTAGATAGATGTAAGCTAACTACTGTTTCGTATAATTAGTTCAGAAATCATTACACTGCTAGGCACCCTTATTTATCAATCAGAAGTTCAAACGTTGAAGTTTAACTTGGCTTTTGTAGTTCACGAGCGTGAAGGATTCTCTTACAATATCGTCCAATATGCCTTAGATTTCCTAACTCCCGTGGGAAGCGGAGTAAGTAGGTGTTCAAGTCTGAACAAGAAACTTTTCTCATCCAATTTGTCGCACCTCATACTTTTATTTTCCCGAATACACCTTTCAGCCTTATTACGCAGCAATATAGACAGGAAAAGTAAGAAAATAGCTTGATCCGTAGCATTGTAAAAGTCGCCTGCTCTCATAAAACTCCCACATATTTCACGACAAATAAACTTCTCATCCTATGAAATTTTCTCCGGGAGCAGTTCACTGCAGGTAATATTTCAAAACATGTGTCATTCATAACTTTCGCCTTCGCAATGTCTGTCGATGGAGCCGGGCGCGAAAAGGTCTCAATAATAAATTTTTCGTGAGCCCGCTCCGATCCCGCGAGCGCCCAGGTACGTTTTACGGGCGCGCAAGGGAAAATAAAGAAAAATAAAATAAAAGTTACAATGGCCAACATAAAACTATTTGCTCGAAAATACAGCGCGCAAATACTTGAAACATATTGCGGGCAGACTGATATTGTTGTGCGTAAAATAAAAACCTCTTTGATATGAGACAGGCAAGTAATGTAGATTCGGCCAATGGGAAGCCAAGCCCTATTATTATTATTATATGTAATATTATGAATTCCATTATGTATCGACAAATCTGAAATACGCAAATATTTATTTAAATTAGGGAAGCTGTGATAGTTGAACTGACCTCAATTCTTATTTCATGGTTCGATTTCGTGTTACGTAATATCGGGAAACCGAACGAACGGATTTAAATAAATGGATGAATTTGATATTACGGTTTTGACAAAAAAATAAATCTATTCAGAACAGTTCAATTTTAAAATATTCAAATTGGATTCTCTCGTTTAAAAAAGTCAGCTACTTCAGCGCCTTCTGAAACTGGATGATACAATGTGGTTACAGTGTTTGGTACTTGTTTACTTACCAACTAATAACGTGGGATGTTGCAATTAATTACCTGGAACAAAAATGCGTTGTTTATTAACAATAAAGAATAATAATATTTCAAGTTAAGATACCAAAGAACTATAGGAAAATGACAACATATGGTTTGTTTTTAAACAATTTGAAATAATCTGCATGCTTATTTTTAGGGTTCCCTAGCCTAGACCCTTATAATTACGCCATGTCTGTCCGCAGTTCCACTCAGAGACTTAGTATTCGAAAGCTAAAATTTGGCATGGGCATGTATATTAATCATGCCGACAAGTGGTAAATTAAAATCATGAAAACATTTTTTTTGGAGAAGACTCCCATACTACATGTATGGGAGCATTGTACTTACTTCAGAATAAAATGTTTCCTTGGCTCTCCCTTTATAAATACGTGACGATAAATAATAAAGACGTGATAATCTAGTTAACCAAAAAGAGATATCAGTTTTTTTCTTCTTCTTCTTCTTTAGGTACCGCTTCATTCCTGAAGATTGGCAGTCAGCTCTGTAAATCTTGGTTTGTCCATGGCAAGCCTGAACAGTTATATATATCAGTTTTAGTGCCGCTAAAGTAGGTCCAGATTTACTGTATCATGAAAGCATTAGACAGTTTTATAGCGCATACGTACGTTACGACGACAACAATGAGTGGCTAGCTCATAAAATACTAAACTTGTGTAACTACGTCGCCTTTGTGTGAAGTTTCAATCACGGCGCCATTCCTATATTGAGTCGTTACATTGTTAGTTACAGCTTAAGTAGAGACAGCAAACTTGTTATTTAAATAAATTTGGAGCCACCTTTATACATTTTACTGATTTTATTTACGTACCTAGTTCATTTCTGAATAAAGATAATAAAAAGAAACCTAAATATAGATATGCAATCATAATATGTATCGCTAAAGTAGGTCCAGATTTACTGTATCATGAAAGCATTAGACAGTTTTATAGCGCATACGTACGTTACGACGACAACAATGAGTGGCTAGCTCATAAAATACTAAACTTGTGTAACTACGTCGCCTTTGTATGAAGTTTCAATCACGGCGCCATTCCTATATTGAGTCGTTACATTGTTAGTTACAGCTTAAGTAGAGACAGCAAACTTGTTATTTAAATAAATTTGGAGCCACCTTTATACATTTTACTGATTTTATTTACGTACCTAGTTCATTTCTGAATAAAGATAATAAAAAGAAACCTAAATATAGATATGCAATCATAATATGTATCGCTAAAGTAGGTCCAGATTTACTGTATCATGAAAGCATTAGACAGTTTTATAGCGCATACGTACGTTACGACGACAACAATGAGTGGCTAGCTCATAAAATACTAAACTTGTGTAACTACGTCGCCTTTGTGTGAAGTTTCAATCACGGCGCCATTCCTTTATTGAGTCGTTACATTGTTAGTTACAGCTTAAGTAGAGACAGCCAAGTTGTTATTAAAATAAGTTTGGCGCCACTTTATACATTTTACTGGTTTTATTTACGTACCTAGCTCTTTTCAGATATATGGGCCTTGACTTCGGCAACGATGTTTCTGGACGCGTGAAGTAAGAATTTGAACTGGACCGTACGCATAGGCGACCAGTTCCAGACCAAGTCTTCTATGCGTATTGGATACTTCGTCTAATATAACAGTACCTGGGCGACCGAGCTTTGCTCGGTTACATCTCAAACATTAACAAATTTTTTTTAAACTTGTCTAAAAACAATGCAAAATAAAAAAAATATATAAACTTAAACATAAAAAAAAGTAAGTCACCGAGTGGGATTCGAACCCGTAACACTCTTTCTAGCGGTCGCTATCCTTAACCACTGAGCTAAATCAAGGCGGTCGAAATTAGCGACCATATTCTGCGTGGAAAGAAAAACGCATGAAAACTCGAAAACACGCGTTTACCCAAACATAAAACTAATCTAAATCGATTATTTACCCCCGAAAACCCCCATATACAAATTTTCATCGAAATCGTTAGAGCCGTTTTCGAGATCACAGAAATTTATAAATAAATATATAAATATACATACATACATACATACAAGAATTGCTCGTTTAAAGGTATAAGATTTTACAGATAAGGATTGGGAAACCGAGTCTTGGTGAACTCCGACTGTGAAGGGTTTGGAGTCACTAACAGCAGTCGTAACTATGGACTCGGAATAGCGGTAGTACATATTGCGGATTATGACACTTCTTTGGACCTTAGTGCCTGCAAGATCATCTCTCGGGGAATACAGTCAAAGGCCTTCTCCATATCCAAGAACAGGAGAGGCGTATTCTTTGCCTTGTATTTATCCATGATGACTCTTAGGGCTTAAAAATAGGGTCCCTAGTGCCCAGATCTGGGCGAAAAGTTTAGTTAACTTACTTTTAGAATAAATATTTGATCAAAATATATTACTTATTTAGAAATTTTATTAAAAAGAAAAGATAAAGTTTTCTATCATTACTGAGCACAAAACTTTAATCAGTAATGCCTTTGACTACGAAGGATGTATTGTAATAACTCTTAAAATGTTAGGTCAAGCAAAAAAATAACAAGTTATTGTCAAGGTCCATTTTTATACACATCAATCAGCTCCATATTTTATGGTAGAGTCGGCTCAGATAAAATTCAAGACATTACACAACAAAACTATGAGTATAATTTACCCAAATCCAATTAAAAAAATTAACAAGGTGTTGCGAATTTGTGGCTATTTAGTTGAAAATCAATGATGTAAAAGCACATCCAGATGTTTTCCAGGAATCTCGTAATAATCCCTAGATTGTCCTCACTTGGTGAAAGTTTCCCAGTTGAAGCAACTTGTCAGCTAACAAATACCAGAACGGGATCGTGATATCGTTCTCGGAAATAATTATACGTTATTTCAAGTATTCATAAAGTAAAATAAACTGGAGTTCAATAAAGTTTTAAAACTTTGTTCTGAGCCTAAAATAAATTATATTGTATTCAAGTATACTTGTACTCGTATTAACTTAATCCAACTTTACCTGAAAAGGTATTGGTAGATATTTGCAACAAAATAGGTAATTAGCCGAATGGTTGGATACAAAAAGGTCCATTTTAGGGATAGGACTCATACATACTGTACTGGTGGGCTACTCCATAACATAATACGTAAGCCGTACGAAAGTGACGTCCTATTTCTATAGCAAACCAAATTAGAATTTATCATCATACGTTGGTGCGTAATGTTGCTTGACACTGAAACGCAGATACGCAGTAACGTCCGTCTTGCGTCCGGTTTTGGAGTAACCCCCCTGTTCATTCCTCCCACTAAGCTTTTTAGAGATTTGATAATTTAGTTATTCCTCATCAAACGTATAATCGTCCATCTATTAATCTTTCAACGTATAATCGTTCATAATATAGAACCTAAATTAGAACTTAAATTAATGTATTATTTTCAGAATAAAATCAGTGAGCCCGCTCAGAGTCAGCAGCGAAAAAAAACCCTTTTAAAGCTCAAGCTTCCTGAACTGCGTCGTTCTTTAATCATGTAACACTATACCGTACTACGCACTATATATCGGTTACGGTTGGAGAAAAACAAGTTTTTGTAGTATCAATATCAAAGAAACGCTGTTGTTTGAACAGCATGGATATTGCGTGACGAGCATTTTCTCCCCAACACAAGTTGGGTTACCACAATATTATTGAATACGTAACCTTGAGCTAGTAGCTCTAAGTAGCGTGGAGTAAGCAAGTTAATCCTTATAGTACTCCCATATAAAGCTATGAATTGGATAGTTTGCTCCGTCATGTAGTTCACCTAACATACATATCGCGACTCTTATTTCCACGGATTGCCTACGCAAACTAATCATGTCTTTGTTCCTTTTAAGGGCTCTAACAGACGAGTATTCCAGCTACAGTTGCGTCACTAGTCGGCGACGAAGAGAATCCTACAACTCGTATCTTCGCGACTGTCGCCGATCAGGGTAGCGAGCTATCGCTGGCATACTGTGGCTCGTCTGTCTGAGCCCTAAGGCTCAGGGTTGAGAAGAAGTAACCAAAGGTTGGAGTAGTAAGCATGTTCTGTGCTACCAGGCCGTTCATCATAGGAATTCACTGTAACCAGTTTGAGTATGATATTTTACGAAGTATAAAAAATATCTGTATTTTACAAACGTATTGGAATCAAAATAAACCAAAAGGAAATAAGTCAATTTCCGAACATTTATTTTGAAAGAAAATAACGAAAATCCCTCGAGACGATTTGGGGATTTCACTCACTTTACTTAATTCAAATGTTTTCACATTACAAAGCGAGGGGCGATTTGTGTGCCAGAATTCTACGGGTCATGTTTTTCTGGCGTCAAATAGTTTCGTAAACAAAATATTGCTGGGAATAAATTGTTGAAATGCCGTGTCAGTGTCGCGTGATGGTGGGCATTACGGCAGGGCGCAGGGGGAGTCGCTTCGCACGTTATAAACCCTGCTCATGATCACATTCTGCTTGCAAAGTATGCGAGTTGTGGTTCAAAACCATCGCATGTGTGTCTGTCTCGTAGACTTTTGTTATAGATGAGCTGTCTAACATTGATAAGTAAGACTGACTTGAATAAGGTAAGTTTAATGTATGAGATAGGATTAATTATTTCATGAATAAGTATTGAAAGTATATTTTAGTCTTTGAATTTAGGTTTTACGCTTGAACTTGCCGTTTTCGGTAAACAATTTTTTGATGTAGCCATTTCCAAAATTATTAGAAGGGTTATCTAAACATTGAGAACCATTTCACAAGCACGGTTTAGATATGTAGTCACAAGAGTTGCATTATCTGTTTTGAGTTATTGTGATTAATTTTATTTTATATCATTGTTTGTCTATCATATTGGTGTAAACTGTTACGATAGAAAGTTATTATTATAAACTAGCCGAAGCCTACGACTTCGTTCGCGAGGACTTTATGTCTCTGGAAAATGCTCATCAAGCTGAACAACTTTTACTAGGGCGTCATTTTTATATTTCCTATAATTTAGCTGGACCATTATAATTCTGCATCAGGTGTTCCATTGTCCAAAATAATTTATACCCTATATGTTGCCCAGGATTAACAGCTAAGTATATAATTAAAAAAAATCATTCGAATCCGTCCAGTATTTCCGAAGATTAGTGTGTACAAAGAGACACACAGACAAAATTTTTTTTGGAAATGTATCCATACTTATATATAAAGCTGAAGAGTTTGTTTGTTTGGTTGAACGCGCTAATCTCAGGAACCACTGGTCTGATTTGAAAAATTCTTTCGGTATTAGATAAGTTGTTTATCGAGGAAGGCTAAAGGCTATATTGCATCACGCCCGCGACTTCACTCGAGTGGATAACGCGGGCGAAGCCGCGCGCCGCCTCTAGTTTATTATACAGACACACATAGATAAATTAAAATTAAAATCGAAATAAATACTTAACGGAAATGTTTCAAAAAAGTCTCAAAAACCATCTGCATGCCAGTAGAATTGTTACCATTGTTTCTCTAAAAGTAGAATAATACTAATAATTGTGAAATCGGAAAATTGTTACAGTTTCGGAATCTACTAGTCACTGGAACGGAGCTTAATTTATATTATTACCTAAGGGTTACATAAAATGTCGAAAGACAATTAGACGAAACAATAGTAACAATGCTTTATTGTTTGTTTTACAATTATATTAATTTGCCCAAAACAAACAGTGCTCTATTCTGCGAATTGTGGAAATTCAATTGTAGCAAAAATATGAACAAATATGCAAAAGTATAGCAAACATTTGTATCTAGTAAATAAATGTGTTTTAAAATTTTGTACTCTTACGGAAAAAAAACGAATGTACAAGTACTGGCTGATAGCTGATAAAAGTTTAAAAAATAGTACATTATGGTACTAGTGTGTAACGTTGGTGATTACCGCCGCGGCGCCATTGAGACCCGAGCCGTAGGCGAGGGTCTTAAGAGAGCCAAGGACGGTAATCATCAATACACACGTGTATCATACGACGTTTTTCAACACACTTGTGAATAAAATAACAATAAAAACTCATTTTATTTAGTAGATAAAAAGTTTACTCGTATTTAGAGAAACAATTAGTAAATATGCAGTTAGTAAAATAATTAACTGTTTTTGATGACATAGCGGTCTCAACAGATAGATTATTTAATGAAATACTTCATGTTCTATTGTAATTTGAGATGGCTCATTATTCGTGTAGGTAGGTGAAATCCAATCATTGTATGTACTTGGTGTTTCGTCAGTAGGAATCTTTTATAAATTTTTCAATATCGTCCGACGATTAAACGTTTGATTTCTTGCTTCTAAATCCATCGGATAGTCTCTTTAGATAAGCTTACAAATTAGAGTATGTTTTTAAGTCCACTCCATTCTTTGTTCGGACTGTACTTTTTAACATTGAGTACTTATAAACACCACAAAGAGCTAGGTTTGTACTTAGAAGATAATTCTTTAAAGTACGCCATGAACACATTTTCTGAAAAAGAACGCGTATTCTTGCTGTTTTGCCATTTTATGAAATTTTGGTAGGTATGCTAATAGATATTTTTCCTTGGAGTTTTCAGGTAATAAACTTTCTACAACGTTAAGGGCTTCACATCTTATATCGGGCGGTGTACAACATAAATCATTTTCTTCGTAATTAGTACTTGTAGACATTTTAATTAATAAATAACTATAATTTCAACAGTGAAAACGAGTTGTAAAAAATGTTTCGGGCGGGAACAATTAATCAGTTTTCCTATGCGCGCGCATTGCGATCGGCCACAGACTAAAGAGATAAGTTTTTTTTTTTCGCGCATAAGATTTGCGCCTATTCTGCCACGTACAAAATGGGGAATTTAAAGTTTTTTACTTGAGTGAAAGTTTTATTTATTAAACACGTACGAGTTAAAATTATCTATTTAAATAAGAAGTTGTATGAAATAAGCAAGCAAAAGGAACATTAATTTGTTTGTTCTATTGAACACGATCTTTTTTTGAATAAAAACTTTTTTAATAAGAACAAAGCAACTCAACGCAAGTACATACAATTCCATGAACTCAACCAATAAAAAAAAAAAAAACTAGTTATAACTCACTAGTGAGTTATAGCAATGAAAAAGTCACAGTTTGATTATGGGTGTCATTATGTGCCTAATTGCGGTGACCACAAAGCCACTTTATGAGCAAGTGTGTTGAAAATGTAGTTGATGTTTGAGAAATAACCAAGCAAAGCTCGGTCGCCAGGTACTTATAAATAAAACGGCACCAAAAAAAAGTTTCGTAAGCGCTACTAACCAATGTGTCCGTAAATAGGAAACTGTAATGATAAATGTGCTCCATACACAAAATAAAAGGATTATTACATTTATAATAGTATGTTTAATCCTCATATATGGAGCTAATAATAATCTAGAATATATATTATTTTACTATAAGTATGTATAAAACTAATTTATGATGGAAACCATTAATTCAGAGATACTGTGAGCTTAAATTACGGTTTAATAAGATCACTTAACCCTCTTATTCGTGATAGACATCGAGCTTACGTTGGGCTAGTTTTGGCTGAAATATGATCAGTCTAGTTCGTTTCGTACTATTTCAAATATTGTAAACAGTTATACCTAAGAGCAGAGCTTTAGTATAACTCTATCATTTGTTATTTTTACTTAAATCAATATATAAATATTTACTTTTATCAAGTACAAGTAAACATTTACTTGTTTAATTCAAGAACTACAGTTATCAGACGTTATTTATTTCGCAATAGAAATAAACACTTGTAGAAATATCATTCATAGACCGAACAAGATAACAATAATTCAAAATAATAGGTTAATTGTATTCCGTTTTAAATATTTATGAAAGGCTGCAGTATTTTGACTTACAACATCCCGAATCAGATTAAAAGGGGTTTGTATTGCGAACTCGACCTCAAAAGGTAGCCCTGCGAACGGGTGAGATTTATCATCCCGTGTCAAAACATTTTAATAATTACTGGGACCTGCTCTCACCGGGCGCACCCATCAGAACCTTTCTACTATTGTTTTGTCATACCTGAAATATCACAAAAATATTTAATTCAATTCATTTTTGAACTCGTATTATAGGTACATCAGTTCTTAGTCTAACTAATTTTGTTTTTAATTAGGTACAATATGAACCCAGTTGGTATTGCAAAGTAAGATGGAACGGCAAAATAATAATTGTAAAAGGTGTTAATTTTATCTAGGCCATTTTAATCAATTCCAGTGATAAATCAAGATAAAAATATATACGTATTAAGAAATATACGAAATAGGCGCTGTAGACCTACGTTTTCCTTACACACGGTCGCATATGCTGTGTGGGTGCCTAGGTAATGTGACAATTTTGCCCAGAAACCTTAAAAGGTTAAAAATCTATCGTCAAACGGCATTACACTTGATATAGATACAGTCACGCTACAGACGTGTCTTTTTGCCGACAAGCGTTCTACAACGCTTTCATATCACTATCCAGTTACTCTATGTTTGTTTATAGCAATTACTTATAAGTTATTTAAGTTAAATTATTAAAAGCAGTTACTTATAAGTAGAGACATGTAATTCAAAATTGTCGCATCACAGCTACTGTTGCGTCGTGTTACAGAAGACGGAAGTCAGCGCTCGCTCTGAAAGCAGACACACGCGACAGACGCGTCCTTTCGCCGACAAGCGTTCTATACAACGCGTTCATCACTACACTATCGAGTTACTCTATGTTTGTTCATAGCAACAGTTATAACTTATAAGTAGACATATATGAAATTGTCGCATCACAGCTACTGTGGTGTCGCGTCGTCGTGTCACAGAGGTCGGAAGCCAGCGCTCGCTCTAAAAGCAGACACAAGCGACAAGACTCGTCCTTCCGCCGACAAGCATTCCATACAACGCGTTCATCACTATCGAGTTACTCTATGTTTTTTCATAGCAACAGTATAACTTATAAGTAGACATATATAAAATTGTCGCATCACAGCTACTGTGGTGACGCCTCGTCGTGTCACAGAGATCGGAAGCCAGCGCTCGCTCTGAAAGCAGACACACGCGACAAGACTCGTCTTTCCGCCGACAAGCATTCTATACAACGCGTTCATCACTATCCAGTTACACTATGTTTGTTTATAGTAACAGTTATTTATAAGAAGAGATGTTGAATATGAAATTGTCGCATCGCAGCTACGGTGGTGTCGCATCGTGTCACAGAGGTCGGAAGCCAGCGCTCGCTCTGAAAGCAGACACACGCGACAGACACGTCCTTCCGCCGACAGTCATTCTATACAACGCGTACAAACCATACTATACAGTTATGCCATATTTTTAACCGACTTCCAAAAGGGAGATGAGGAATTCGTCGGGATCATTTTTATATATGTTCACCGAATTATTAGAAGTCATCTGGAACGCTTTAGAAATTTATTTATTTTGTTTAAAAGGGCATTCTTGTCAGGTGATCCCATAGAAATTTTATTAAAATCGGTTGTGTAGTTTGGGGGTGAGGTCGGATTTTAGTTTAGACAAATTATGCCCTATTTAATTATATATATTTGTTATTTCAGTTTCAGGGTTGACAATTCGTAGAGCCTACTCTATTAAACCCATCATCTACCATTTCGCCAGCGAGTTGATCGATCTTTTGTCGTCATTGCAGCATGAGATTGATTACTCTGGTGAGTAGTATGAATTGAGTGTGCCCATATATGATATTGTAGAACATAAAGTGACTCTCCACATGCATATTACTTACCGTTGATGTAAAATCACTACAACATAAAATAAGACAATCCCCGTCAAGTATTAATACAACAATAATTTAATTAAGCACTAAAACAAGATAATACTCTCTTTACGGCGTTATTGTTTCCATGCTGCCATTAATCCCTTGAAAGGGAAAGTAAACCGCTTTCATATATTTTATAATACAGCAGCGAGCTGGATCCGTATAAAATGAAAGTCGTGTCGCGAGTCCTACGCTCTAATAAATATGGAGCTCGAATGCGACCCTAATCGGGAAGGCAAAACGGCAACAATGCAAACAGGCGTGGTATCAAATTGTCGAGCATGCAAACACATTAAAGGGCGCCGAGCAAACGACGCCTAATGATTATCTATACATTGGGCGCACACGGAAAAAAGAAAAGCGGTAAAACGTAAATAAATGAGATATATTTCATTGCTCTTTGTTTTAGGAGCGCCGGGCGGCAGCTGGACGGCGGGAAATGTCGCTTATCTGACGCCGCACCTTTTGTCGGTAGGCGTTGACCCAGTTCGAGTGGCACTCGCCCGCGGCCGCGTTAACGCCGTCTCTAGACAGATGATTTGGATACTGATGACTGCTCGGGGTAGGCCACTCCAGCACTTAATACGCGCCATCTAATATTCAAACCTTTGATTTATGAACAGGTTCCAATTAATCACTGCATGGTCTGCATGACCCTATCTAACTGTAGACTAGAGTTCCGAGACGGCGGCAGCGACCTAATTTTCAGGCCACCTTATTCTAGGAAATTAAAGCTTTCGCTATTTTAATTGCAGCAGAGGTACACAAAGCGACGCTAATTTGCGGCGAAACACGAAAGGTTCGCTGTGCGCATTTGCAAATGGTGCGGCACATTCACGCGAATAAAACGGCAAGTTTCTGGCGAGGCCGATCGCCGCAGCGATAGGTCGCGGGGTCAAAAATAGCGGCCGTACCTGGCGCCGCGCCGCCCCGCGCTCAATGTCAACTTTCAATCACGGGCGGAAGGAAGCGGCCGACTCGAGCGCCGACGCGGCAGCAGCAGCGCCCTGCGATACCGCACTACACCGCAATTATTGCTTTGCCCTTTTTTACGACGCCGTGCCTCCCTTGTCTCCTTGTCGTTTACATTCTGTCAAGTTAAGCCTCTCGGTGCCGAGAGCCGCCTGACAAAGTAGCGACTCCCTTCTGCGGTTGACATTAATACACTCAGCTCAGGGGAGTGAATTGTGGCCGATCGTAATGACTATCCAATTATCTCCACCGGAATGCAGTTTTCAAAGCGTATTAACTCAGTTGATTAGACAGTTTGCACAAAGTCGTGACAAAGTTTTAATTTACAAGCGTTTTAGCTCGGAGACAATAAAAAACAACGTTAATAAGTAAGGCTGCTGTTATTGAAGTTGTAATTCCCTCTTTAAAGTATAAACTGGAACATAAATAAAACTTTTATTACTTTTTGCTCCAACCTTTTTGCCTTCTTTGTTTACCAAGCTGCGAGCAAAGCTCTCCGTGCCAACAGTCGCTTTGTCAAGCGTCGAGTGACATTAGCTCGACCCGCTGTCAGATAATTTGGAAACCAAATAAAATAATTTCTCTGCTCTATTTGTTTCCCTGATTTTAGCGATGAAATTGCGATTTTCGACGTTTTGTTGAGGAAATGGTCTATGAATATTTGTAAGTGCGGAATAGATAAGAAACGGACGATAGACTCTATTGTAACTATTTGTAGCACAAAGCGAACATTGTGTCGGTCGACGTAATAATCTATAATTAAACATCTGTGAGGTCACGTAGATCCTAAGTTGGGGAACTTTCATCTTCTCGGAACATCTTCATCAATATGTCAATTAGGGTTAGCAACGGGCGGGCCAGCACAGGTGTCTCGTGCCCGCCGTTTGCCAGCCCATTAAGCAAATAACGAGTCCGCAGGATAAACTTGGAGGCAGTAAAGTTTATTAATGGCTCGATTACAAGCTCGACCCGAGGTGGAAAGAAGTGCTATCAATCAGTCAGGTGCGACGGTAGCGGCACCTACCCCCTCAGTAACGCTAATAACAAAATTCCGACGCCCCTGTTTGTTTCTCAGGAAGGGTGAAGATGAATATCCACGTTGTTACCATTGCAATCGGTTACCCGTTTTCGTCGCAAAAAGTACAAATGACTATTGTATTATTTATTCCAAATTCCTTTTTATATATATACAGAGGATTTCATTGGGTATCCGCGGTTTATCTTTAAACAAATTCAAAACCATGTGTTTCCATTCAATCACACTGTACGTTAAGATGAGGATTCGT
Organism: Acrobasis consociella; assembly: GCA_963555685.1. Classification (NCBI taxonomy): domain Eukaryota; kingdom Metazoa; phylum Arthropoda; class Insecta; order Lepidoptera; family Pyralidae; genus Acrobasis; species Acrobasis consociella. Next base: position 8,782,855 of record OY743106.1, read on the forward strand.
AGGATAGGAAACGTACATTTTCCGTTTTTAAATTTTTGTAATGACAGACAAATACGGTTTGATATCGTACGTTTGTTCAAACAGAAGGCATTTAAACTGAAAGTAGACCAAATAAAATCCGAACGACCGCTTACGCGAAGACCAAAAGTGTTGTCAAAATAGGCAAACTAGGCAGTGGCGCTGCCGCTGTCCGAATGGCTCAATTACAGTTAATTCGCAGCGCACACACATTCGGGAGGCGCATGCATGTGCGGCGTCCACATTAATGTATGTAAATGCATGCGACCGGCCGCGGCCCCCGCCGACGCTCACAATATTGCGACATTAAACGGAATATGGCCGACGAGACGGACATTTTCGACAAAAGTCGACATTTGCAAATGTTATGCAGCCACTCATCTGCATTTAACAGCGTTTTCGAATAACCATTAATCGGTGTGTTTGAGGGGACGGTGATTCCGACTTTATAAACGACAATTTGAATCAAATTTCCGCATAAATAAACATTCCGGTCGTTCGTATCTCTGTACTGCCCTTTCGAACCTTTTTTCAGAGCACATGGCTCAAAATCAAATATTGTAGTATCGCTATCGATCTCTGACTACGAACAATAGAATTTCGTAGCACGTGAATATCGTAGCGACAATAGTGGTTTCCGTAGCAAAGGCCGCTACGAGGTGTCTACGAAGGCCGATGATGCTATTGGTGTGGTGCGTCACAGTATTGTATTAAATATACAAAAAACGTGTTATAATAATTATGTTATGACTGGCTTGTTACTATGTTACATAATATTTTTTTAAAAACTTGTTTTGATTTTTGTGTGTGTAAGTACCCAACAGTGGTGTCAGATTTTCAAGCCGCCTAAGGGTTGGGCTACATATATTAGCAGCGAGAGAGAGCGACCACATACCAGCAAGCGCAGCGTAGGACGCCCATCCACAAGATGGTCTAACGACCTGACCAAGGTCGCTGGAAAGCGCTGGATGCAGACCGCGCTAGATCGTTCATTTTGGAAATCTTTGGGAGATGCCTATGTCCAGCAGTGGACGTTATGCGGCTGAAATGATGATGATGATGATAAATATCGGCAATTCAATTTTACGTTTTCGGAACAAACATTTTCCTGTGTCAAAGTCTTTTTGTCTCCACTGCAGGAGCACGACCCTCTCTTTACTACCTGAGCCAAACTTGGCCAGAGCTGCCAGAGGTCTTGGTCTACACTCTCCACGCTGGCCAGATGGGTTGGAGAGGTCTCTTTGATGTTTATAAGCTTTGTTTAGCTCGTATTCCTTAAGTCCCCTTCTACGACATCCACGGGAGGTCTTGGAGTGGCCCTATTCTACTCTGCCGGAAACCACACGGCAAATTACTGTGTAATACACTAAAATGTTTATTTTTAGAATTCTCAAATGTGTAAATGTTTTACCTTTCCTCAACATAACGTATTTAAATTTAATAAGTTGTTAAAAAATGTACTAGTACACAGCTATCACAGTTCACATTCACGTTGTCTTTTCCTGGAATGCGGTGATAATTGCAATATTGCTTTTACTATGCAGCGATAATTATAAATTGCACGTTATTCGCGCCTGGGGCTGCAAATGATCGTATTTTACGAGCACACATTAATTTTTACTGCATAGAACATAAGCCATTCTGCAGGAAACACAATTGTTAGCTGGTGATGTTAAAAACATTATAGCACCTTTCAACTCAGATAAATAGAGACAAGTTCTTGATTAGTTGAGATTTTTAAAGTCTGAATTTAAATTAGTTTTTATTTGATATCTCAACTAAGTAAAAAATATCATGCTTAACAGATTCTGTAGCTAGTTTAATAATTACTTTGTTGATAAATTAAAAATGTAAATCTGATATTTCATTATAAGAATAAACTTTAAAAACCGCTAAAGCACTTATTTAATACATTATATGAACGAAAACAAAACTAACTTTACCAAAATTTGTTTAACAAAAAATGGCATTTAATTAAAAATATATAAAAAAGCGCAGAATGTATCAGATGCTTCTCTTCCAGCGCAGATCGTAAAAGCTGATTGTGGTATAGGCAAAACTTTGAAGAATCATATTAACAGAAATTTTGCAAAAAAAGTAATTTAAAATTGACAGTAAATACCATTTGGGAGCCTCATAACCAGCGACCTCATTATGTAATTTCATCTTAGAAAATTTTGCTTTAAGAGTTGCACTCTTGCTGGAATTTTAATACTTTTGTTGAAAGTCTGACCAAGAAAGGAACTCAAAGAGAAGTATTATTTAAGCTGGAAGACCGCCTGTCTCGGGCTCGAGCGAGTTTCGAAATAATTTAATGAGAACGTGACACTAGGAAGACCATTAGCGGGATCCACATAATGAAACCTGTGACTTAGATATAACTGTTATATGTTGACACTTCAATCTACAAAGAGGCGCGGTCTTGCCGGCTAATGTTCTGCTAATATGTGCGAGTAGGCAGATTACTTTGACATACGTGTTATGTATGCACGTGAATACCTACTCTACAATCTACATATTTCAACCCCCGACAAAAAAGAGGGGTGTCATATGTTTGACGCTAACGTTTTTCGATCTGTCTGTCTGTGGCATCGTAGCGCTCGAACAGATGGACCGATTTCCATGCGATGTTTTTACGTGAAAGCAATACCTTTCAGTGGTTGTTTTGTTAGCTATTTTTTATGAAATCGGTTCAGCTGATTAAAGGTTATTGAGGGTAGCTTACAAGTCAGGGCTTTTCCTAGCAAAAAATAGATGGTGTTACGGATATTAAGTCGTATCGGTAGTTCCGCTCATCACTAGATGGCGTTTATCACAGTCCGGTTTTTTAATTGGCTTAGCAAATAAACTTTTCCAATATGGGAGTACTTTTTAGCATTGTAATATATTACAGATTCAAGAAATGCAGTTTTTTTAATGTACGCGTCTTTTCTTTTTTTAATAAAAGTGCACAATTTTCTTGAAGGTAACGAAAAGTGAGGCCATTTGAGGTCACTTTTATTTTACTTGACTGATCTGATGTCTTGACCTTGCTCGAGAAACAGCTACGTTCCCAAAGCATCGTCTCGTCCTGGAATTCCGAATGAGTTTTTCCTTGAGGATAATGATAAAGGTTGTTTTTGTGATTAAACTTTTATCAGGATTCCAAGCATCGACCTGATTCTGCTTTGAACTGGTGTAAGTAATGAAATATGTATTTATTTTATAATTGGGTGAATCTAAAACCATTTCTAGGTATCCGTCAGGATGGCGGGTGTATATTTCAAATAAATCATAAATAACCTATATAAATATACGGAAAACGTACGTTTTTGTACTACAATGTGTATAAACGTACGTGTTTGGATGCGTAGCAATCATTATTTTACAGTGAGCCGCCATCCTGATGTCAGGTTGGCGGGTGATTTCTTATCCTATGAACTTATTTCAAATCTAATATATGGAATAAAATATACGTCAATTGTTCATACAGGAACACTATTTATAAACTTCTTATGTGTTATACAAGGTCTGATATTGTAAAACGTACGTGAGCCGCCATCCTGACGTCATAATCGCGGCTTGTTTCTTAACCAATCAAACTATTTTTATCAACTAAATACCAAAAAATGTTCGTCATATGTCCATTACATTTTATATACAAAATCTTGATAAAAGTGTCTTTGGGTTGAGAATAACGAAATGATTTATTTGCTATGATGTCATCCCAGTTAGGGATACCTTAATGTCATCAAAAACATCTTTGTTTAGATATGTCGCAGTTGAATTGTATAATCCGTTGTTATTCAAAAACTCTAGCTGTTTCGCATTACAGCTCGGTTTTGTAAAACAGCTGAAAATAGTTCAGCTCGATTGTCAATGAGTTACGTGATTACGTTTAACAAAACAGCTAGCATTGAGATAACATATAGGGTTACCATTATTGAATAAAACCAAATAATATATGAGGGGAAAATAGTTGTTCTTTATTATTTTTTTATTATTAGTGATAATGATAATCAGCTCGCTGCAATTGGATATTGAAATTTTGTAAACCCGACAACTCAATGGCGTAGCGATTTCTTACGGCCAATTGATCCACGTGAATATTCCATCTTGCCGGAAGACGGGCATCGAAATAACAATATGGGAACCAAGCTAAAGGTCTGCTTTATTCTTTTCAATCTTTTGCAGTCCGAAATCACAAACGATGCCACCGATGTCTCTCGATGAAAACAGTTTAGTCCCGGAACGCGATGAAGGATTTACTTTATGGGAGGCATATTTGTTGTTCTGACACTGACCACAAGTGGCAGAATTCCGAACTAATCATTCTACAATCTTACGTCAGCTAGTTTGTTAAACGTAACACATTGGACGATCTAGCTGAACGATTTTCAGCTGTATTACAAAATCGAGCTGTAATGCCAAACAGCTAGAGTTTTTGAATAACAGCGGATTATACAATCCAACTGCGACAGATACATATTATGAAATCATTATGTAAATTTTAAATTATAAAAAATATCTATTATAGACATAAATTCCTAATAGCGCCTGTTTAAACTGAATGGCAATTGCTATGAAATCGTGTGTATTTTCAGCAGGTAAAACGTAGTAACATAATAAATATAATAAGATTTATAATCTATCTATGAAGCTAATGTTATGACACTTTTCCTCATAAACAGTATTTATGAATCACATTGACTCAGAATGATGTATCATTACATTATTCTACATCTATATCATACATCACAACAACATCATACTTTTTGAATGTAGTCAATCGGATATGATCTCTATTTACAGTATTCCGTAAGAAATAACACTCAAAGGTAATATTCCTTATTATATTATAGGAGTCCTTGAATTTGTATCTTCAAGCTAAAGTTCTAATAATTATGATGCCATTGGACACTATAAAGCGCATTCATACAGCAGAAGTGATAGTATATGGTTGTGTTATGATGTGATGATTTAAAGCCAAAATTAAATAGAAGTCCTGAAATAGTTATTATTGCTTATTGTATTATTTAGGGTATAATGTTGTAAAATTGATTAAATCATGCTAATTATTAATTAATCTTATTTTTATTTTACAATGTAGTAAGAACAAAAGACGTACATTTATTTGGTATATATTGAAAAAAAATAGTTTAATTGTTTAAGAAACAAGCCGCCATTATGACGTCAGGGTGGCGGCTCACGTACGTTTTACAATATCAGACCTTGTATAACACATAAGAAGTTTATAAATAGTGTTCCTGTATGAACAATTGACGTATATTTTATTCCATATATTAGATTTGAAATAAGTTCATAGGATAAGAAATCACCCGCCAACCTGACATCAGGTTGGCGGCTCACTGTAAAATAATGATTGCTACGCATCCAAACACGTACGTTTATACACATTGTAGTACAAAAACGTACGTTTTCCGTATATTTATATAGGTTATTTATGATTTATTAGAAAGTTATACACAAGCCATCCTGACGGATACCATTTCTAGATGACTAGGAATTTGAAAAACCATTTAATTGTAAGGACATGTTTGGATTTGGGATGTAATCAGAATCTGTGAATCAAATTATTATTTACTTTTTACTTAACTATCAATTTTTTAGTTAAGCTGATTAAAAGATCTTGTAGGTATTTACATATAGAAATTTAAAAGTTATTTTATCTAAATGATGTTTTTTCAGGAGAAAATATGTAATAGTTATTTTAACCTTTTTTGAAAATGAGCTTGTTTTCATAATTAAAGTAGATACTATAATCATCCTAATATTATTTTAACGTTAAAGTTTATATGGATGGTAGGTAGTATGGAGATTTTTATTCCACTTTCTCGCCAAAACGCCTGAACGGATGGGAATGAAATTAGGCATAAAGGTTACCTGGAATAATACATAGGATTCTTCTTGTCCCGAAAAAACGTGCTGTTCCTATGGTACTGTTAAATTATATTTAATCACGTGGGCAACAGCTAGTCTAAACTACACTAACATTAACGTTATAGTGTTTATTACAGTTTCTCAACGGCTTGTCTATAATGTGCGAAATTCCCATTTGTTCACAATATAATACCTCGTTCTGCAACATAAACCTGACATTTTGTGGTAAATCTTTCACGACTTAACCTCGTATTAGTCAACGTTACGAATGAATCAAGATAGGCAACAATGTAAATTATTATAGAATCATACATAGAATAAAATTAATATAATACTACCGAGTTGAACTCGCGTGGAGAGGGTTCCGCACAATGCTAAAGTCTATCACATTTAAAATCCTTACGCTAAAACGCGTGTTAACTACTACTAGAGTTATCTAGTGGTGTTTTATGGAACTATTTTCCGTAAGTTAAACGTATTGCATTGAGTTTACCACTTTATTTTCAATTGATAGTACTTCTTTTAAAATAGGGTTTGCTGTAATCTAAAAGCAATAAACTTTTTTTTTTAATTTTAGGCTCTATAGTTACGGCGATCAGAGTTAGGGAATGGACAATTTTCATCTTATATCATTAATAAAATTAAAACTATTTATTTTACACACTATCACGTCTTTATCCCTAATGGGGCAGACAGAGCATTTTGGGTCTTGCGGTTCTATACAGAGCCGCATTTATTTTACAATATTAACAAAAATATTTTTGAAATCCTCATAGCGAGCCCTTCCATTTTATATATGACACAGTAAGGTTTGCAAAACTATTTTTTTAATTTTCTAATTTGTCCCACGAAAATAACCTAATTTTTGGTGTGCTTTGCACAGTAGTGCAAAGTATATAGATTTTCTGTGACCAACAAATATGACAATAACTAAATAATACTTACAGCAAATTAAATTTCGCTTTTCGCATGCCGTCACGGCTTTTACAGGGCGGTGAAGCTAGAAGCCCCCTTCGTAAAATCGATGCTCTCTCTATACTATGAAATAAGTACCTATTTACTAATTTGTAAAACCGAAAAATTTGGTCAGTGATTAAAAGGCACTAAGGTAGGACCTATTTATAATTGAATAAAAAAAAAAAATGTTAAATTGGTAACTACAACTATTTGTTTCTGAAGCAACTTTTAATAAAAAAATATGCTTGGGCCAGGAGACTCCGCTCTTTCTTATCTCTATCACTATAATCTCACATAGTTGACCAAATAATAAGACAGGAAGTCGTGATGAAAAGAAAATTAAACCGTGGGTGTAAAATAGTGTGGGTGTGACAGACAACGGTAGGTACGAGCAAAAACTAAATATCTACCTAGATATACCTGACTGAATAATACCTGCCTGAATAATACAAAAGGGAAACTACCTAATAGATAGATACACAAGTTCATTTGCTAGATATATTAAAAAAAACAACAGCACATCTAGTGATAAGTGGCGGAACTACATAGGTTATATTCTAACCGATGTTAAGTGAAATTGATATCCATAGCGCCATCTATTATTATTTGCCAGGTAAATAAAAAAACCCAAATTTCAAGCGTGACCCTAACTTTAACAACTGAACCGATTATCATCAACCATGGCTAAGAACCACCGCAAGCGAAGTTGCTTTCACGCAAGAAAAACGCATTAAGGGTCCGGCGGACCTAGACCAAAATACAACTTTCCATACAAACGTAGTCTACGTTTTATTTCAAAACGACATGTCCGATTTGGGCAAAATTTTGTAATTTCAAAGATATTGCAATTATCTAGGTTTATATTAAGTTTCCGACAGTAAAAATATGAACTTGAAATAGAATATAGTGTTTTATATCATTTTTGACCATTAGTATGGGAAACTTCTAAATCGTTATATTTTCTTTCCAGTTCATAATTTTACTATAGGAAACCCAATATAACCCTAGATAATTGCAATTTCTTTACAATTACCAATTTTTACCGGAATCTGACATGTGGTTTCAAAATTAAACGTGTACTACGTTTGTATGGAGAAGTCTAGGGTCGCCGGACTCTTAAAATCAGTCCATCTGTTCAAGGGCTACGATGCCAGAGACAGACAGACAGACCGACATTAGCGTCAAACTTAGGGCCTTCGCTAAGTTACGCGGGCGCAAGCGGCATGTTTCGGTCTATCTCTATCACAAACTCTAAATGCGAAAGAGATAGCAGAATCCGTCGCGGGTCACCTGTCTCTGTCACACGTAGCGTTTGTGACAGAGATAGACTGAAACCGCCGCGTGCGCCCGCTTAACTTAGCGAAGACCCTTATAACACCCTTTTTTAAGGCGGGGGTTCAAAAGGGAATATGCTAAGAGGAATGTCCTAGGATAATGTTATCCCACCGAAACCATTGGTATGTACCAAAATATATATAATATATAATTAGTAATGTAACCATTATAAAGCAAAAAGTTCGTTGGCTTAGCGGTGCGCGCAATTTGTTGTTAATTGTTAACGCATGTTTTGCTGACGTTTCGCAGGCCCCAAATTATGAGGGCTGGTTGGACGGTGGAAACGGGATTCCATCGACCAACGGACAGCCCTCCGGAGTGGAAGGCAGGCGCGTGTGCGTGTCAGCGCGCCTGTCCTTGGGCCAAGAGGCCAAGGCGGCGGTTACTCCGGCCCCTCTGTTCAGCAGAGGCTGCCGTGAGGCCGTTGGCGAGCCGGGGCCGCTTAAGAGCCCGCTGTAATCTTTTTGCACGCTGGCAGCGGGCGCACGCACACAACGACATGCCGCTCACACACACAGAGCTACGTAGGCGACGTAAAGCGCGGTGTAGTGCGCTCTGCGATCGTTGATATTTTTTGGTTAAATATACTGGTGGTACATTATGTTTTGGTGCAATAAAGATTTTCTAACTTACTAACTGGTATAAACTAACAGATATTATTCAAATTTTGGTAAAAGATTTATTACAAATGCCATCCTAATTTAAATGCGAGTAATAATATATGAATATTAAATCCTTGAGTGCTTTGGATTACCTACGGGTAATTAAAAAATATTATGATAAAATAATATGATAAATCGTGAAGGTGATAATAATGAAGACTTCTATTCTTTAACTTATACCTTTAAACGAGCAACTCTTGTAGGTATATTTATTTATTTATATATTTATAAATTTCGATGATCTCGAAAACGGCTCTAACGATTTTGCTGAAAATTGGTATATGGGGGTTTTCGGCGGTAAATAATCGATCTAGATTAGTCTTATATTTGGGAAAACGCGTGTTGTCGAGTTTTCATGCGTTTTTCTTTTCACGCAGAATATAGTCGCTAATTTCTCCGCACCGGCCGCCATCCGTTTGGCTCAGCGGTTAAGGATGCGGACCGCTAGAAAGAGTGTTACGGGTTCGAATCCCACTCGGTGACTGTTAATGAGTACTTTTGTTATGTTCAAGTTTATATATAATTTTTTACTTTGTATTGTTTTTAGACAAGTTTAAAATGTAGTTAATGTTTGATATGTAACCGAGCAAAGCTCGGTCACCCAGGTACTTTAGCAAAGTTGAGTATTATTTAATTTGTATAGAAACTTAAATAAGGCAAGTTTTAGCAAATTAGGTAGTGCAAAGTATTACTTATCATTGATTGTAAGCCATATTACTCCATATTACTCTCTACATGGTGATTTTTCAATGGTTTTAGTGCCGAAAGCCACTTCATAAGGATCGTTATTAATACCTAAATAGCTAGTTAAAATAAAAATTCAGAAACAAAAAATCGTGAGATCAATTAGTAGTACCACCACCTGGCCGGCCCGACAGAGTTCATCGAGCTCACGCGGCAGTTTTGGTCAGGCGTAACTACTATTAAGTATTACTTTTATTTAAAACTCTTAGATCTGTTGTAGCTAATAAGTATCACGATTTGTAAACAGTATTGGCAGTTGTCATAAGTGTTGCTAAATTAATAAAACCTAAGTGGAAGTCGATTGATACAGTTGGTACGTTCGTACGGTCGGGTATCTGTGGCAAGTTGTAACGAACAGACGGATATTTTAAAAATTGGCAGCACTAATTGACCGGTTGGTGAGAATTCATTCTGAATAAATAATGAAGGTAGAAATTAAATGTCTTTGGTGAAAAATTTTTTACAAGATTCTGGGGCATTGACGGTGGAGATAAACACGTGTCATGAAATCTATGCGAATCTTTTATTTAACACTACGTGGTCTCGATCAGAAGTCATTTTCGCAACATTTTTGTCTTGTCATACACAAATATGTATAGAAGAATTTTTTACACGATGACATTTTTTTCCAAAACCAATGAAAAGTCAGCGTGTATATCGAATGAAAAGGAGTTTAGGGAGGTAGCACACGGTGAATTCTTTGGTAGCTATGCAGTCGCTGGTCATAAACCGATGGAGAATGTTGCGATGCAGTAGCGCGTTCATGAAACACACGACTGCATCGCTAGAGTAGAAGTTGCCTTCCTTATTATCGAATAAAATAAATAAAACTGTAGAATTAAGAAAATTGGTAATTTGTCTGAGTATACATTTAAAAAGTACACATACAAATCTGCTTAACAGGAAACGCTACATTTGCTTCTGATTTTCGATTAAAATTATTGCAGAAAAGCCTCATGTTAGCACGCAAATCTGACTACCGTTTTAAACCTTGCGTGCTCAAAACAAATAATATCTAACATATAAACGGATTTCGATGAAATTTAGCACAATGATGAGAAATAGTGTCGCAAAGCTACTAGAAGTAGAGAATTCCAGAAGAATTAGCAAGTTCTAAAATAATGTGGAATGTTCTAGAAATTTATAGAATAATCCAGAATGATGAAGAATTAAAAAGAAGGTTGTGGAATGTTTGAGAATAATCCCGAGTTCACATCGGTCAACCAACACTAACATTCTAAGTCGGGGTGACGGAGGGTCAAGCACATGAATTTTCTAGAAATATCTATTCTCGTACCTTGGCAGGCGTATATAAAAGTGGTGAGATAACTTCAAAGAGATTTAACAAATATTATCGGCGCGTAACCTATACAACTTCAGCGACGAATTTTGGACTATGACTGCATGAAGACTTGGACAATGGACGTTTCGAAGACCATATTAGTGTGTCAATCTTTGGTTGCATAGTGAATAAATTCCCTAAGAAGAGTGTTGGCATTTTTTTCCAAATCTCAAACCCCACTTTCGTAACAATAGCTAGGATACTTATTGAAGTATAATTATAATATAGGGCTAATAGCTGCAGGAGTTTCATTGAACGACATTTAGGCGGATCGATGATTTCCAGTAGTAATAATTTATGATAAAAATTTATCAACCGGTCTTACATTTTATTTTCCCAAATCTCATCGTCTCGCCTGATAATTTCAGTTTTAATTAACAAATCAGGTCCAGTCTAGACACCAAACTGACAAACGTCTTGTCTAGTGACTTACTTAAGCTTACTTTTTGCCTTTTGCAGAATTAGTGGCACCATAGTATTTATTTTTCCGTTTCACATTATCAACGTTCTATTTTTAGCTCGTTTGCCCTTTCTATTTTTTTTTTGTCCGCATCCTCCAACATAATCGGAGACTGTATTCTCCAAATTAAAGTTTTTACTAACAAATTTTTGGAATAAAAATGAATTTAACTATTTTTTATTGATTTTTCAAAATTTGTTTTATCTTAAATTTGGGGTGTGAAGGACCGCATCCGGTGCCAGCACTCAGCTGCCGTGCTACACTCCCCAAATGAGTACAGCAAATTAAATATAAAAAATCTTTCAATAATTATGTTTGGTTACTTAGACGATATTAGTGAAATCGCATTTTCATGTAAACTGAATTTCTTAAAATGGCCGCTACATCGCGTCCCTTTCCACCGCGGAGCAGACAGTGCCTGCGCATATGGCCTAGGGCCACACCAGCGCTGAACACCACCGCCCAGCGATGGAATGGGAGCAACATCTTCATTTCAGAAATACGGGGCAATTAGGGAGAACTTGATAAATTTTCTATTTCTTTTCAAGTTTGAAAAATTTATCCGATAGCCCATTATATTTACGACAGTACGTTCAACGACACAAATAAATTACTATAAGTAATCAAGTTTTCCAATGATCAAATCCTATCAGTCACTCTATGGTTTGCGCACGTCATCGCACAGTGACTACGAGGTCGGCGTTGGCGCAAAGAAATACGTCCTCTCGCTGTAAGCGCTGCGCGCGGACTGCCGTCGGAGGGTAAACCGCATCCTATTTAAATACATTTTTATGCGATATGATTTTATTTTTTTACATTATTTAAGAGAATATAATTATGATGTGTTTGGCATATTTAAAAAGGGCATGAAATGGCGTTTGTAACGTTATTTTTATTTTTCTAAAATAGGAGCTCAAAACACAAATACAAGCGACTTTATTTACATCGATTTCGGCGAAAATTACGCGACTTGTTGAATTTTTTTCCTTGTGAATTTAAATAAAACAATGAAAAAAGCTTCACTCATGTCAGAAAATACTTATTCAGCTATATTTGTGTATTTTTTTTACCGGGTGTTAATGATTAAATCATTTGAAAATCTCGAAAGCCCCGCCACGCGTCTTGCGAAATTTGGCAAAACGCACGTTGGATTCCAGTGAATTATACTAAAACAAGCAAGTTTATAGGCAAAATGGTTCACTCATGCTAAATAATATGATATTATCTTTCATAATATATAAATAAATTTAATGATAATCCTGTAGTTTTCTCAAAAACACGACGCAAAGTTGAGTGAAATTTGTCAAATTTAATAGACGGCCTCTTAAGTAGCGGCCGGCCGCGCCGGGCTGTGGAGCATAAAGAAGCACACGGTCCCGGCCGATAGCGGCTGAGAGGTGACACCGCGGAGTTTTTAGTGGTAACACCACATAACCTTACCGGTGTCCCGTAACCGGTAAGGTATCCGAAGGGATTTTCTCCGCGTCAAAAAAAAAAAAAAAAAATGTTTTGCTGACGTTACCTCATAAGTTACCTATCTATATATCGGATTGATTTCAGGCAGTCGACATTATCCGACTAATTATCGGCTGGGATGTTTAATAACAACTCCCTTTCGATACACTATCGGATCCGACCACTGAAGACAAAAACCGGACCTCTCTTTCCATCATAAAGCGATGCTGGGTGCAGAAATGACTTAACCTGAATGGTTCGCATTTTAGTGGCACTTTATCTTGAGCTTCTTCGTGCTCGCGAAGGCACTTAATATCGTTGGTTCTGCTATAGCTAGACGTCATGACGCCAGCTTGTAACATCTGACTCTATCAGAGTTGGTCATTAACCGGTAAACGGCAATAAAGATCAACATTACTCAACGGCCCACAATAAGCACTGTACCTACCTAAGCTTTTATTCTGGGTCCGACCGAGGGACACAGAGATTTTTACAATAAACCATAAACCGCAAAAAAAAAGTGAAACCTACCAATACTAGGTATACCTACCTGTTAAAATTAGAAGAACCAGCTGCTTCTCTTCCCGCACAGATCGTAATAGCGTATTGAGGGAATGGGCGACATTTTAATCATATTAATGGGCGATGCGGCTAGCAGTAGCAAGGGTAGCAACCCGTCACTATTTTGATTCCTTTTTCCACTTAACGCCCAACATTGCGCTAAGCGTGGCCTTAAGGTTTTACTACCCTGGGCTCTGTCTACCCCGTAAGGCATAAAAACTTGATAATATGTAAAATACATACATAAGCATGTGCTTGTGCTGGTAATCGAACCCGGAACCTCCAGGCGACAGACGAGTGGTAATGTTAATCAATACGCTACAGATAGGTAGGTACCGTAAATAGGTAATATAAATAAATATAGAACATGAACTTTATCACATTCCTTATCAACAAGCACTTGGTGCATTATCAGCCGGTCCAGTACTAGCATGAAAAAAAATTACACTTTTTGCACCATTGTCCATCCATGGCATTGTGCGGCTACTAGCGCCCCCTATGAGAATACAACCGCAACTGAACGTATTGTTTTATCAAATGTATTGTCATGGTGATTCATTTATGTCAACAATTTTCACCGCATTTGTTGCAAATTGCATCATATGCGAACAACACCACGTTCATTAAGTAAGTCTTTATCAAATACACGAGTAAAGCAAAAAAATAATGTCAAAACAATGGAAATCGCTGGCAAAATAATCGAACGCTCTTGAAATCATAGGCTGATAACTTGAAACACATATACCTGTTATGAATGTTTGATTTCTAAGAATCAAACTATTCAATGTCATTGCTCTGTCGCTATATCGTAACATACATAGCTCAAAAATCCATTAAAAAAGGCTAAAGACTGGAATTGAGCATCGTTCGTGATGTCAGAGAGGTTATGTTCGCGACAAACAAAAATATTAAGGCGTTTACCTTGATCTGTCGGCTTTCCAGGGGCCAATATCACTGTAATACCGCACAGTTTATATCACATTCATGCAATAACATAAATTTTAGTTAAAACTTCGGTTTGCGTCACAGAAATAACAAAATAAAACGGAAAACATTGAAAGCGGACAAGAAGCGCGACACGAAACAGCAAGCTAAGCAGCAGCTGACTACGAGAGACTGCGCAATGTGACTTTGTATGCGCGTCCCGTGCAATCTGGGTTTATAAACGATTTAATTGTTTAATTCAGTATTTCACTAAGTAATTTTTGAATATTATTTGATATAAAATTAAGATATGTTTATTCCATTTAATTTTTCTTTAAATATGTGAAATTAACCAAAAAATATATTTTTTCTAAATTACTTTTATTACGTATTCATAACACCTCAACAATCCATCTCATCAATTGTTTTTACAAATATCGCGTCCTAATTTTAATTTTATGAAAAAAGTATATAAAAACAAGTTTATTACTTAGGCCGCTGGTACAATGTTGGGTGCTTATCTGCGCAACGTGGAGGAGTGGTGTGGGCGCGCACCGGCGTCGACGGAGTTGCCCTCTAGCGGGCATATTGTGAGTTATCGATTCTCGGGTACAGCCGCCACCGCCCGCCATTGGCTCCGTTCAGTAATTGGTTTATGTTGCTCGTTCGTAACATGAATTCAAATTTAGCGCGCTCAGGGGCTCTCGAATGAACAGCAGTCGAGTGTTTGTACAGACGAAATTACCCCGTTTCGGATAATAAAATCTAGTAAAATACTATCTCAATTTTGTTTTTACTCCCATTGCGATAGTTTATTTATCTTTATATGGTTCCGTAGTAAACAAGGAACCCTTATAGTTTCGCCATGTCTGTGTGTCTGTTCGCGGTTCTACTCAAAGACTAAGTACTAGAAAGCTGTAATTTGGCATGGGTATGTATGTATATTAGTCATGCAAAGTAAATATACATTTTTTTGGTGTAGCTGCCATACATGTAAAGAGGGTGACTGAGAATAAAAAAAAATCATTACTAACCCATGGCGTAGGACATTGTTGAATAGGCCTTCCAAAGAATATTGTTAGCTTATAAACACCATTTATCGATTTAGGGATCTGAAATCTACTGTTTACAATTTAAAGTGAGAACGTGAATGTTTTCTTCACAAATTTTCCAAAAGCGGCCGTTTTTACAAATATGCGTAAAAAAGCTTCACGTTTTCATTTTAAACTGTAATCATAGTAGTTTATAAAATAGTCCGAAGTGTCATCTAGGGCTTGGTCGAGACAACTTTTTAAATTATATCTCTGTTTTCATTCAAATAATTTAATTCAAATGGGGGCAGCACTGAAAAGAATCCGCATAAATAGTTTTGTTTAAATTACTGTTATAGTAAAGTTATAGGTATACTCTCCCTTACTACCTACCTACTTTAGTTAAGAGAAAAAATTCTAAAAACGCAAATCTCGAATCTGCTAATAACATTTGAACTTGTACTGTAATTTTTTGAAGTCGTTTGGACTCTCGCGCTTTGCCGCCTTCCTAGAACCAAAATGGGCGGGCGGGCGTCGCGGGCGGCGATGGCGTACCGTCTGATATTTATGCTCGTTAATAAAAACTTGGACTCAGACAAAGCCTACTTTAATTTAGACCTAAAATAATGATTAAGTATAATAAATTTTACTGTAGTAAGGAGATATTTTCCGCATAGTAAAAGTTAAAGATTTTTTTTAGATAGAAAATAAAAACAAATTGCACTTTCCAACCAGCCTCAAATTTACCATTAAGTGTTTCTTGTAGTATTGGATAAACATTTATTTACTTACGAAAAAATAAACAAGTGTTTTATAATCTTTACTGTCCCACAGCTGGGCAAAGGTATCTTCCGATTTTTTCAGGCTTAACGCCAAAGTAGAGACTTCTGGAAATCTTAGTTCAAAATAAACGTCGTCTTTATAAATAACTGATTACTTTCCAAAGATTTTTGGAAAAGAAAACACTAGGTAAACGTTAAACAAACAGTTTATTCATCAAAAAAAGCGACGAAAGCAAATTTATATCGACGTATGCAGTAAACTGGCCGTAACAACATTCATTATGCATTAAAATACCAGCGAGGGGCCACGACAAAAGGTTCGCGACTTTATTTAAATCTAATAACCGGAGCAATGTTTTCAAAAGGGGTGAGGTGCACCGGCGCAAAAGCGGCTCGCCGATTTCCCTAAATAACCCTAAAAACTCGCTTTGTTTCACAAATCGTCCAAGAAAACAATCTGGAAGAAGCAGGCGGGTCAGGTGCCTATATTTACGAACTTTCACAACAAATGGAACTTCACAAAGAGCGATATTTAAAACTATTGGAGCGTCATTGTCTTGCAGCAATGAATCAATTATGACACAACTTTCACGTGCTTTGAAGCTCTGCAATGCTTTTTGAATTATTCATGCTTATACAGCAAGTAAGTATAGTTATAAGGCTAATAAAAGTATTAAAGTTTTAAGCATATTCTTAGTTAAGTCTGGGGGCGCCATATACATAATTTAATAACTGTAAGATAAAAATATTAACAAACCTTGAGGTTATCTACAGTTAGCTTAAGCCTACTAATTCAAGCGGCCTTCGGCTTCTGGTTTAGAAGCATGGTATGCACCATCATATCATTATTACATTACTCTGTACCCATTGCTATTATAACAAAGACAAAATCCCTAGCAGGATCGACATAAGTACGTTTAACACAAACTACCTATGTAGAGAATTCCTAACAATCTTTTTTGCCGCATTATAAAACGGCACTAACAAAGGAACGGAAATTGGTTTCTTTCCACCATATAAAATATGCCAGCAGCTAAAGCAAGCCGACAGTTGTGGAGCGAGAAATTACACGATACGCGTTTATTTGAGGAAACATTATTTAAATGAAGATTTTCAAAACGAAAAAGTTAGGGGAAGTCGTTTCGCGTTCGCATGCATCGCGTGCCCCGCCATGCCACCGTGTGTGCAAAACTTTTGCACTTTGCAAAATGCATAAGAAGTTCGAAACATCCAGCTTGGGACTCGACGGTTCTCGGGAATTTACCGATTTTTCACATGTACTGGCATTATCAATTCATGCAAGTATTCCCGCCAAACTATTTTATAATTACGCAACGCAAAGTTCCGAATAGCTAAAGGATTCAAAACGAGAATTAGAGTAAATAAGATAGCTGTGGCGAATTTATTTTGCTGGAGGGTAGTTTTGAATTTTGTACGGGGTGCTGCATTATGCGGCGCACGTAGCGCGCTGTCTGCAGTTCTGCACAGTGGCGCGGCGCGCGCGCGGGCGTAGCCAATATTCCGTCGGCAACCGCGGACTCTACCGCGCTCCTTTATCACTGAACCTCATTTATTATTTAACGGTTCACCGTATCAACTGTACTGAAGCGATTCCTACTTCACGTGGAGCTAGCTACTCTATGTTTTCTTTTATGACAAGAAGGTGCTTGTTCATTTAAATCCGAGAAAACCAGAGCGTCGGCTAGATTTCCAACTATTCCAATGAATTAAAAAAGTGTCTCGACCAAAACGTTTAATCCGAAAAGGCAATCTGCAAAGAGGCAATAGGAAGAGGATTCCGTGCATATTTATTGCCGGTCTCTAAACCGTTTCTCGGGTAATTCGGTACAAGCAAAGCGACATTATTTTTGTAGTAATTTCGCCGAATGTCCTTTAAAATATTCAGAGCACTGTAGCTGAGCCCATTAACGTGCCCGAGCGCAATTCAGAGCGGGGACTCGTCCACAAATGGCGGCGATATCATTAACTTGACCCCCGCAACTATCCGCCGACCAACTTTTTCCCAATATTACACGGGAGAGGTATTCGGCATTCGCGACACTGCCACCCTCTGAAATTTGTTTACCTTGTGTACATTTGCTAGTACATATCGTGGATCTGGGCATGTCAATAAGACTAGTATGAACGCTCTTACTTGTTATATTTAGAGGAATAAGGGACTTACCTGATGCTGTTCTGTAAGTAACTTAGATCAAAGATCGTGTAACCTTCTGTAGCCAGCGATCTTAGCGTGTTTGCCGAAGCACGAGTTTCTTAACAGGAAGAAAAAGTTTAAATATTTGACTACTTATTTCAGTAGTAAATTCAAAATAACACTTTATCTTCCTATCTTTATTATGTCAAATACTTAACTAATTTTCATGCTTAAGCTTTGTTAGTCCAGATTAAAACTTAAAGATGGGACCATCGTAATTATTTCCTACGCCTAAATCGGCTGTCAAAAGTTTCACTTTTATTACCCGAGTGCCTACTTTATTCTCTTAGTTTAACGTTTATTATCCTTGTTCTGAATATGAAGCAGGACTTTTTTTTTGCCTCTTAGTAATTTCAGTCTACTGTAGGTATTAGTCATTAAAATAACCCCTTAAAAGCTTCATTTTTGTAACTTAAAGACTCAATTTAACGTCTTTATCCGTGACGGGGCATACAAAACAAAGGGTAATAAGACCCAAAGACCACGTTTGGTGTCAAAAAATGAATCAAAATAGTAATAATAGCAAGGAAAAAAAATCTGTTATTTTCCAAATGTGTATGTTAACCACTAAATGCAAATAGGGAGATATAAGTTTGACGTGTGTATTTACATGTCTATTGGAGGCGTGGATGAACAATTTTAATAAAAAAAACAAACATGGTGATTTCATCGAGAGTAAGATTCATGAGATTTTCTGCCTAGATATCGAGGTCTTAAAAATATTCATAGATATATACTTACAATTCAATGTAGGTGAAATAATGAGTGGCCTATTCAAGACTTGCGTAACTATAAGCAATAACATCATATACTTATTAAAGAATATTTATGTAAGTCTATTACAAAAACTCAATTTTGACCGGAAGTGAAATTCAACTTATCAAACATTTAATCCGCGAACAACATCACAGAATTCAAGATAATCGCAACGTATGTTCCCCGAACCTTGGAAATAGATTACGAAAATTTCACAAGGAAAAGAAAGCTCCCCTATCTCCCGCCTACACAAAATATGTGGCACGATACGAAGATAGGTGTACGGAATTCCTAACTAAACTTGTGCGAGGGGATTCTCAGCTAAAGAAATAACGGTGAAAACTCACTAGCTTTGACCTTCGAATGAAGAAACGGAGATGTGGTAAGATATTATTTTATTAAAAGAATCTGATAATGTTAAGCTTAAAATAAAGTGAAATAAATAGTTTTTAAAAGTTGGATTTTATTTACTGCTATAATGAAGAAGTCATCGAATGGATTTTATTACCGTTTTCCAAATTTTTGTTCAGAGAAACATCCACCAAAGTATACTTTTGTATTTCTTTACAAAATCATGTTACTTATGTCCACAAAAAATAATATCGAACTAAGAAATAAAATATTATTTTCTTACTTAATAATTTTTCAAAACTAAAAACCAACTACACCCCCAAACTACAAAACCAATTTTGAAAATATTTCTATGGGACCACCTGACAAGTATTATACTTGTTAGGTGGTCCCATAAATATTGAAAGGGTATAATACCCTTTCAAACAGAAAATCATTTTCCACATGATCCATGTCTTCGAATAATCGGTGAACATACATAAAAAAGGTTCACGACGAATTGATAACCTCCTTCTTTTTGGAAGTCGGTCAAAAAAAATGTCAAATATTGCTTTTTGATATCACAATAATTAATTGTTATCTATCAAAAAAAAGTTAATTTACAGTTAAAGTCATGAAGTTAGAGGGTAAAAAACTACTACAATTGTACATTTTATTTTTCATGAATATGTTTTGTACCTCAATTGTTATATTTAATGTGCAATAAAGAGTTTAAACAAACAAACAATTTTAGATCTGAACTGCCAGTCACATCCACAAGAGAGCTTCTAACGTCGTGGTACTGAACAAACGCTTACCTGAATGGAGCGGTTCTTTCAGATATGCAGAGCAAATTATAAGGCGCGCCGAGGCGCCGTGCAAATTTGAATTTATGAAGTTTTACTTTAAAATGAGTACTCTTCCCACTATTAGGACGTGAGATTGTCATGGGAATTGTATGAGGAGTTCACTAGACAAACACCGCTAACTCTGGCTTGATAAATGGGATATGGTAAATCAAACTTTAGCCGGGAAAATTAAACATTGTCATCGCAGTAACTGCAATGGATGAGCTTGCTTTGAGACTTCGCTGTCGAGTCGGAGTTTTGGATTTGCCTGAGTAGTAAACAATAGTATTTTTGAAACCCTCTAGTGGAAATCAAAAAATGTTTTACTTCACTTTGCATATTATGCAATTTGCCGACACTTAGGTATAATTAATTTATAAATCGCAATTCTTTGAAAACTGTTTAGTTCTATGAAAATATCCATATTAATACTGAGTTGGTACTGAATACTTTCATGGAATAGACTTTTTAAATTGCATTAATAAACAAGATTATTTGCCAGGCAAATTAAAAAGACCCTTACTTTTATTAGTTTCATAATTATGGAAAATCCATCTAGTGTTCAGCGGAGGAACTAAATAGCAGAATTTATATCCGTAGCGCCATCTATTATTTGACAGGCAAACTACTGAAACTTTCAAGCGATAACTTAATAAATTTAAAATGGCCGCACCGATTTTCATCAAAAATATATAGCTAGGAACCACCGCAATTTGCTTTTACGTAATAAAAACCCATTCAAATTGTTCCATCCGTTCGAGCGTTATGATGCCACGGACAGATACACAGACAGACAGATAGACTTTAGTGTCAAACTTATCACAGCCCTCTTTTTTGTTAGAGGTTAAAATCCATTGCGGATTGAAAAAAGAGCATTTTTTTAACTCCTGGTACTTTTTTTTAGTTTTTAACATGAAAGACAGACAGACAGCAAACATAAGAGATGTAAATATAGTATTCGTAAAAGGCTAATCGAATTCACACTTCTATTACATCCCAAATTGCGCAGACCCTGACTTAGTGAGTTAAAACACATCCTGGACCACCCGACTTCCGCCCACTTCCTTCCCAAGAACAAATTGTTTGCCAGCAGGGGCTCTACCTCTTAATATGAAAACATGGCTCACTACAAAGAATCGTCCATTTAATTTGCATTAGTCTGGTCGTTGGAGCTACGAAGCTTACCTACTGGAAATTTGCACAGGCTTAGTTGTTGTTTACTACTCAACTTGTTACTGTTGAACTAGGAGGGGTTAATGGAGAAGGTACCTAATGGTAAACCAGTTGATTACTTACCTCTTTCTTATGTTAGCGTGTTCCCAGCAGCATACTTAGCAGTGCAGCTTTGGAGCAAGAGCCGATGTTAATTGAGAGAGCTGATATTCTTTTTTTTAAATATTAATTTGATCAAACAAAATTACATCTGTTTCATTTCATTTCTCCATTTCTTATAAATTCCTTCTAAATTATGTTGTTATTTCGTTCGTAGCTTACGATTTTTTTTGTGTACTTATCAAATTAAAAGTTATTTCAATCCTAAGTTTAAGTTTATCAACCCCGCGGCTGACTTGCGCGGTCCAAAGTACCCAAAGATACAGGTGGATCGACGGGCGGGTCGTAAACTTGAAACTTAAAGCGCGTTATATATTAGTCCTCCAGTCTAAAGTTTGCGGACCTGCAAATAAGCGTGGGTCTGCAAGTTGGTCCAGTCCGTGGTAAATTACAGGCTGACAACTTGACTCAAGTAACCTGTTGACGCTGAGTAGAGGCACCCGAGAGTATGGGCGTTTTACCCAAGAGGGCAATGGGCATAGGGCGGTGGCAACAGTAATATAAGCGCAAAGTTAGGCCAAGATCAAAGAAAGAAAGTGAATGTAGATACTAACGTCTTCTTGTCCTTCGAAATCACAGAATTCGGCTAGGAAATGGGTTCCCGTGCTGTTTTTTTTCAAATATATAGACTATACACCTGCCATTACAAGTAGCTCTCAACAACTCGAATCAGATACTTTTTAGTTAACGTCAAAACAAAGATTTTATAAGGAATTTGTTTGAAATATAGACTAAAGAAGACGTCATCGTTTCTTGGAGTTGGACTTGTGACGTTTTATTTATTTTTGATTTCGGAAAGTACCCAATTTTAGATTTTTTTCATTATTGAACCTTCTTACAAAATTGCAGGAAACGGAGAACAGCTGACACTCATACGAAAGCATTTTTGCCCAGGCAGATATACGGAAACTTCGCGCTTGTTCGGTCAGTGAAGTTTCTACTTTTGCCAAAATTTTTCGCACCATGACGCCAGTGAAAAGTACAAAACTCTGCCTTGGACGCCAAATCCTAAAATACGCCACTGCTCGAGAGTTGCTTGTTATGTGCAACAATTTGTATTACCATTACATTATTGTCCTCACGACATCTGAAGGGTTTCTTGAGCCCACGCTTAGCTAAATCGAGTCGTTACGAACTTCAATTTGCGTAATTTTATCAATAAATTATTAGTTATTTTATCAAATAGTACATTACCTGTTCTATTTTGAATGAAATAATTATTATGTGGTTTTAAACTTTAAAGACCATTATATTTTTAGATAGAGGAAATTATCTTTACCTTAAACCAAATAATTAACACAAAAAGTGATGATGTAATTGCGGACGTGCCTAACAGATAAAACGGCTTTAATCCAGCGTGAATCGGCATTATCACATGATTCAAAGAATCCTTGGAAATCCACGTAAGCACCAGATAACCTCGTGATACATGCAAATAATTCCGTCGGCATCGTATTCCATCGGCTGAGATCTGCAAGCCCGTTCGGCGCCAGTTTAGTTTGAAATTTCATTCTTTCCAACACATATCTCGACTTCGTCGGGAATCTACTTTACATTTCTCATCCTAATGGCCATTGAGAGAAAATTGGAAAAGAAGTTTCGCAGTCGCGTTTCTATTTCTCGAGCGAGATGTAAAGGAAACTGTTAGAAAGTATCGGATCGAGTTAAACAACAACGTGTCTGTGCCGGCGCGGATTACAGGCAAGTTCAGACTTCAGATGTTTAATGTGCAGGTTGCTGGGATTGTCGCTTTATCTATAGCATCTCAAAGCCCCAGAGGATTGCTGCTGCTTCCGTGCCATTCACTCGACATACCCCTTGCTTCACAACCAGCTTTGTATCAAGCAGCTTAGTATTTCCTTTTCAATTCGAACATACAGAGAAAACAAATAAGTTTGGAATATCCAAAGAGAACGACTAAAACGCTCATAAAAAAAATTAAAACTTGTAATGGGGCTTACCGGCAATCTGATCATGTACATACAGAGAACAAACGTGTGACACATAACCAAAAAATAGACTCAAAACGAAAATGGGACGTACGTCAATGGTCTTGCATGTTTTTCTTGTTTTCAAAAGGTAATTTAAGTATTTTATAAATTATTTTTTGAATACTATATTGTAAATTATAAAAAAAAACAATAGGAAACAATCCCGTAAAGTGATGAAGCTATTAAAAAATGGTACAAATACATTAGGCATTTTCACCCCACACAGACACCTCCATACAGACATCCGGACCGTCCAATTAATTTTATTAAATAACTTTTTAGTTTCAGTACCGTAAAGGGTAAAAACGACGCCCTATTACTAAGTCTTCGCTGTCCCTCCGTCTGCCTGTGTGTCTGTCTGTCACCAGGTTGTATCTCATGAACCGTGATAGCCTAGACATTTGAAGTTTTCACAGAAGTATTTCTGTTGTCGCTATTACAAAAAATACTAAAAACAAAATAAAATAAATATAGTGGGGCTCCCAATCACATACAAGAAACGTGATTTTTTTATAGATCATACGGAACACTTCGTGCGCGAGTTTGACTCGCACTTGGCCGTTTTATTTATATGTAATGCTTGACATTCTCTACAAATATAAATGTTTATAAAAAGGTTCTTCTTCATATCTTTGTATTATTATTGTATTAGTGCAATATGAATATAATAGAGTTAGTTTAAGTCCAAAAAAAAAGCTTGGCCCTTGCTTGTTGACAGTAGGTGTGCAAAAGAAAAACAAAATCAGTTAAGTGCAAAATCACTTCAAAGTTGCAAAGAACCCTTGAGGCGAGCAAATAAAATATTAGAAGCCGAGGATAAACAAAACGTTTACATTAATGCTTCATATTTCCTCTATTCCAATCTTAGTTTTTCATATGGAAGAAATACAATAAATAATCGATAGCCTAGACCACCCCAGGTGAAATAAAGTATAGTGGCTTTGCAATGTTTTCCTGGAATTCCGATCAAGGGGTGAGGGGTGCGGTATAATGTGTCGGACTCCCTTAGTAGGGTTCGGTTCGACCTCATGCATGGTGTCTATGGTGCCGATGACCTTTATCGATTCGTGCAATACCACGAACTGTCGTAATTGCAAATTGTACTGCAACACGTCCTCGCAATATTACTTATTAAATAGGCATGCTATATTTCATGTTCCGTGGAATATGGTACTTTCCCACTTTAATTCTTATTAGTGATTCTGTTTGAAAATTGTTAGCAAAGAACCTAGGGCTGGAAAGTTTGCTTTAATATGTTTAAGACTTGTAGACTGTATTTGGTGAACGCGTTTTTTGGGATAGGTAATCATGATATGTGAAGTAAAACTAAATTCATTATTTCCGGCAGCTTTAAAATAAATTTCCCTAACAGTTACAGGTATATTAAAATTAACAAAGTTTGGTTCTGAAAAAAAGAAAAAGCTACTTTCCCCTTTGTCACAAAGAGACCATATTTTTATCCGACTTCAAAGAAGGAGGAGGTTTCAATTCTACGGAATCTGTTTCTTTTTTTACGTATGTTCACCGAACAAGAATTTTCCAAATTGGTTCGGGCGTCACGCCCTGACAAATTTGGAAAATTCTTTTTTTTGGCATATTTTTCAGATAGTCCCATAGAAATTGTATCAAAACTGACTGTGTAGTTGGGTGTTGAAGTCGGTTTTAGTTTTGAAAAATTATAAAAATATATCGTACCTAATCTATCCTAAAAATTTTATCTTTATTTGTAAGCATCGATAAAAAATACTTCAAGTTTCTTCCAACAGAGAGAAGTTTAATTACCTAATTTAAAATTAATAGAATTGCTCAGTAAAGTAGGGACTTCAATTATGTCAAAGATGAAACTTAGGTATACTAACGTATGAAAGGTAACGTGGTGCATACTTGCATAGCAAATTTTTTAGGGTTCCGTAGCCAAATGGCAAAAACGGAACCCTTATAGATTCGTCATGTCTGTCTGTCTGTCTGTCCGTCCGTATGTCACAGCCACTTTTTTCCGAAACTATAAGACCTATACTGTTGAAACTTGGTAAGTAGATGTATTATGTGAACCGCATTAAGGTTTTGACACAAAAATAGAGAAAAAAACAGTAAATTTTGGGGGTTCCCCATACTTAGAACTGAAACTCAAAAATTATTTTTTCATCAAACCCATACGTGTGGGGTATCTATGGATAGGTCAAAAATAATATTGAGGTTTCTAGTAGCATTTTTTTCTAAACCTAATACTTTGCGCGAGAGACACTTCCAAAGTGGAAAAAAGTGTGTGTCCCCCCCCCCCCGTAACTTCTAAAATAAGAGAATGATAAAACTAAATAAAATATATGTTGTTCATAACCATAAAAACTACCAGCGAAAAAAGGTTTGAACGAGATCTAGTAAGTAGTTTTTTTTAATACGTCATAAATCGTAAACGGCAATTTACCTTTCATTCAATCAACTCAAATATAAAAATTAAAAAAACATACTACAAGACTTTTATATTATGTTATTTGCTACTACGGAACCCTTCATGGGCGAGTCCGACTCGCACTTGGCCGCTTTTCAATAATAGTTTTTGGTGCCTAAAGAATGATCAGCTCGATTTGATCAGCAGCATCTTCAGTAATCATATTTATTTGAAATTAAATACTATCCCTCATATTTATAAAAATTAACCAACGTTTGCTTAACCTATTTTAGTTAAAATATGTTTTGTCTCGTTCTTTTACTGTCAAATTGATTTACTGCTTCGGCAATTAGGTAATTTCTAAAACGAAAGACTGCATAGTATTTTACTCTTTTGTTACCTTCACTTGATGTAGTATGAGTTAAAAATATTGCAGACATGTTAATGTATAACAGCTTAATAGCACGCGTGTATATATCTGAACAAATCTACCTTAGTATTACACAAGAGGTTATAAAACAGAAACTGTAAATGCGTATTAGCTCTAGTAAATTAATAAATAAACTAATTAAATACATGTATGTTTTCTATTAAATATTGCAGACATGTTAATGTATAAGAGCTAAATAGAATGCTTGGATAAATCTGAACAAATCTACCTTGGTATACAAGAGGTTATAAAACAGAAACTGTAAATGCGTATTAGCTCTAGTAAATTCATAAATAAACTAATTACATACATGTATGTTTTATATTAAATATTGCAGACATGTTAATGTATAAGAGCTAAATAGCATGCGTGTATAAATCTGAACAAATCTACCTTGGTATGCAGGAGGTAATGAATACAAACTGCGGCCGCGTGGTTAGCTTGCAGTAAATTAAGGCAAGGCGGTCTCGTACCCGTATACTTCTTAGATTTCGCATTCTATTTATTGTTGCAAATTATTTTATTAAACTTACCCCATTACTTCCTAAAAATTAGACTGGCTACTCTTTAAAAAAATACCAATAAAAGTATCGGTAGCGTAAGGTACGGTGCCCGATTTTTTTTGATTTGTTTACATTTAAATATGTATTTAAATTAGATACTTTGTAGTGAAACTTTGTACTTTGTAATTAATGGAATAGAAAAAAGAATTAGCATGTATTTTTTTTAACACTCAATTAAACGCAATACAAAGAAAAAGTTTCCCAAGAAAAAATAGTGAGTAAGAATTGAAAAATACTTCATATTATTGTTCTGAGGAGACTTCGCTTCGCTTTGTCTTTAGGAGAAAATTGATGGCGTGACAAGTATCTAGTAACTCAATAAGTTTATTATGTTATGTTAATATACTTGCGGTGTGGTTTCCGGCAGAGTAGAAATGGACCACTCCAAGTCTTCCCATGGATGTCGCAGAAGGTAACTTGAAAAATACGCTAAAAAAAGCTTATAAACATCATGAGACTTTTCTAATCCATCTTGGAGAGTGTAAGCTAAATCTGGCTGCTCTGACCAAATATGGCTCTCGTAGTACAAAGAGGGCCGTGCTCCTGCAGTAGAGACAAAAAAAAGACACTATAATGATGATGATGATTACTATACTTCCTTAAAAATTAAAATAATGAAGAAGAAGAGTCAAGTAGGTGCGAGATCTGCAAGGCAAACGGGGGAAGCGAGTATCCCAGTGGATCGCTCCTACCAACCGCTGATTACCTTCTGGTCCAGAGTATTGATTTTCATTTTTCAGTTTAAATATGAAATGCTATGAGCCTTGAAGACTTGTTTATACTTCCCATCTTTTTGTATCGTCCAGAGATATAGCAAAATATATAGGAGAGAAAAATAAAGACAGATAATTACAGTTAATAGTAACAGGGACAGATTTACTCAAAATGTAAGTACTAAAACTGTGAGTCTTCCATACAAGTTGAGATATCAGCTGTTAATAGTTTGTAATGATTTAAAAAAGGAGGTTTATAATATCTTCTAGAAACACATTAAATAGAGTGAGTAAGGTATTCGTTTATCGTATTAGAGCCAATCATATAGTTGTAGGGTTGACTGGAAGAGATCCCTGACAGGGATAAGTCCGCCTTTGTACTACTGTATTTCAAAGTGTGTACAATAAAGAATTTGTAATAGAATACAATGCAGATTGTCTATTGTTTTGGTCATCGTCGCTCTAAATTGCCGATGCGGGGCGGACGGAAGGCGGATGACAATATTTGTACTTACACAATTCTGTGTTAGTTAACGAGAAAGTAATATCCCACCAAAACAATTTCTTGTAAAGTAATGTCAAGACGGTAGGCACATGTTTGCACTATGTACCTACCGTCCTTATCTAGCTTGGTGCCAAGCTCCTAACTCTACACGCCATAACTTAATACCCACTAATTCTCATAGTACAACATAATGGACCAACTCATTCTCATTATATCGTATAGAGATTTTCTATGAGTTCCATGGCTCAGCACCTACTTCCAATATACCGATTGTCCCGCCAAGTGAACACAAGATTTTCTCATTGCGTTAGAAATTAATTATTTTTTTAAATTTTCTGGTATTATTTACGTACGAAAAGATGTTCAGACAGGCTAAGACTTCCTTCAAAATGTTAACATCTAGACTCATACATCTCAGTTACATTAGACGTTTCCTCACATCACAGTGTATTAAAACAAACAAGTCTCATGAAAGTCATAAACATAAAGTTTTTGTGCGCGAGTCAAGACGTAATAATAAATTTATCTGACAAGTTGACTGTTGATGTTGAACAACAATGTAGCCGGCAAGCAAATTAGGTGGACACAGGACTTATATTATTTTTTATATTTTTATATAGGATAGTACTTATAACTAATTTTTACTAGTAAGTAAACTCCTGATTTCACCAAAACTAGTAGTTCCCCGTTAAATGTGGCTCGCAAATACGAGTATGTATGTTGGCAATCGCAAAATAAACGGTAACCGTTTCTAAATTTCTAGAAGCTCTAATTAAAGGTAGTCGAGTTATTGTTAAAAAACATACATATGTACGTCAAATACCCGATTTTCCAAATAGACTCGCTTATATACGCAAAAAATTACATATGTTGTTTGAACATAACTGACATGTTAACTTTTAAACAACAGTTTGCCCCATAGCTGTAGCCGGCAGCAAATTAGGCGGCGTAGAGTAAACGAGTTACGGGGCAGAGTTGCGGCCCGCTGCCCGCAATGACCGCGCGGGACGCAAAGTTCCGAGCCTGCGTGTAAATGTATGTGAGGCATTTGTAGTATTTCCTTATTGAAGTGAAAACTTCTTTATGCGTGTTGGGCACTTTTTGAGATGGGAAAAGACCATTGAACTCGCGACACTGTTACCAACATCAAGCGAAAAGCGAAAGGTAATTTCACAAGTCTGACTAACTCGTCGATAGCTCAGTTGGGAGAGTGTATGCCTAAACTCACTGACATATTGCCTATTGAACAGCAGTGTGTAGCCAGAAAGGAAGCAAATTAGGCGGCGCAGAGTAAACGAGTCGATGAAATTCTGGCCGCAACACCGTGCGCGATCGAGTTCCTAGGCGCGTGTAAATATCATCTCATCACCTCATCTTCGGATCTTTTTTGTCTTCACTGCAAAGAGGGTCATCCTCTTTTTACTATTAGAGCAGCCAGAGGATTTGGTCTTTACTCTCCACGCTGGCCAGACGGGTTGGAATGTAGTGGTCTCGCTGTTGTTTTAAGCTTTATTCAACTACTACTTCGTCATTCATAAGGAGGGCTTGAAGTGGACCTATTCTAGTCTGCCGGAAACCACATATGCATGGAGCCCATGGGTAAAAAAGTAGAGCTCGTTCGAATCATCAAAATAAGAAAAAAATACATATCTTGGCCACGTGTTGAGAAACCCACAATATAATCTACTCCAGACCCTGATGATGGATTAAATTGCCGGAAAGCGCAAGGTGGAACGTCGCAAAATGTCATGGCTGAGAAACATCAGCCGTGGACTGGTATCAAAACGGTAGAAGAACTGTTCAGGCTTGCCATTGACAAATCAAGTTTTAAAGAGCTGACTGCCAATCTTTAGGAATGAAGCGGCACCTAAAGAAAAAGAAGAAAAAAGAAACCAAACAGCCTGTTTAGATATCATTTGTAAGATATTTTTATAAAGTATTTATTCTAACTGACTAATTGCCGGTTTAGTTGAACAACAGTGTTTGCCGGAAGCAAATTAGGCGGCGCAGAGTAAACGAGTTACGGAGGAGTTGCGGCCAGCAATGACAGTGCGAGACCGACTTCTTAGGGTTGGGCTACATCTGTCAGCAAGGAACAGCACTTTTGCATCATCATCAGGTCTTTTTGTCTTCACTGCAGGAGAATGACCCTCTCTGTACTACCCGAGCCAAACTTGGCCAGAGCTGCCAGAGGTCTTGGCCTACACTCTCCACGCTGGCCAGACGGGTTGGAGAGGTTTCATTGATGTTTATAAGCTTTGTTTAGATTGTATTCCCTAAGTCCCCTTCTACGACATCCACGGGAGGTCTTGGAGTGGCCCTTTTGCTACTCTGCCGGAAACCACACGGCAACTATTGCATGCTGTTATCCTTTCTGTCGCTCAGAACTGTCATTTGCCACGGAACGGAACGCTATAGCACCGGCCGTGCTAGCATACCATCTCTCTAGTTAATGAAGTTTGCTTCTGAGCGACAGAAAGTTCTTCTCTGTATAAAAAAAGGCTGTTCCTGAAAGATGTAGCTCAACCCTACAAGCTGCGTATGAATTTACGGGATAGTTGTACGTAAGTATTTTATTAAAAAGTAAGTATATTTTTATTATTAAACAATAACTTTGTACATACATACATACTATCACGTCTTTATTCCTAATGAGGCAGACAGAGCATTTTGGGTCTTGCGGTTCTATGCAGAGCCCAGGGCCGCAAGACCCAAAAGCCACTTTTAGCGTCATGGTGGGCGAGAAGATGGAAAAGCAATCAATACAGTGATGGGTTGCTAGCCGCATCGCCTGTTAACATGATTTGCATTTTTGCCCATTCCTCGATCGGCTTTTACGATCTGCGTGGGAAGAGAAGCAGCTGGTACATTCTAAGTTTTTTTTATTTCTCCCAGACCAGCATGGGAGATAGATAGAGAATAACTTTGTATTTGTGTTTATTTAAGAAAAATAATTACATTAGTGTCTACTCTGCAGCGATTTTGTGCTTTGTAAATTTGGTTCTTATTTATATGGTGTACAATGAAAAAAATACCAAAGAGAGAGAAAGACCGTGTATACTCGCTCTCGCTTATTTCTACCGTAAGGTAGTACTATTAATTAATATTTTATTAACATTAAATCACTCTCAGTAGATCTATGACAAACATGGTTTACTCACGGAGTATAGTCGATAAAGCGGACCAGATTTCAATTAGGCATTAATCGGCACTCGTAGATAGACGTAAATTTCTCTCTTATTAAGAAAAACAATCATAGAAACAGTGCCGAAACAATACAATTTCGTTAGCTTTACGATTTTTAATTTATTAAAGCAAAAAAAATTCTAAACAAGGAAATCTTTAAAAAGCTTGGAACGTCTATTTATAGAATGCGAAACTTCGTTTTTCGGGACGCGTGGCGCCCTGGCGTGCCGTTAACTCTCCTTATAAATACTGGTAATCCCTTGGCTTTTGTGGCTAATCTTTCGCGTGAAGATCGCCATTATACCGCTATTTATTATTTCTTCCCGTATTTTTATTTTTCTGTGTCAAGTCGACGTTATATCGCGTATATTTTTTAACTGTTTTGTGTGTACAATTACTTCTCAGACGCCTGCAAAAATGTAGAGTGAAAGAAGTTACGAAGTCTTCTTTTTATGAATATGTTACTGGCTCTCCCTCTGTAGCCGTTGGTACAGAGGAAGAGCACTGGAGCTCTGTAACACAGGTTTCTACCTTCAAAAGGCCCCAGCCTCCAATCTGCTTTAGTAACCACCCCGAAAAATGTTTTTCTTTCTGAACATTACAGAAATTGTTGAGTTGATTGTTTGGAAGAACTTTTTACTGAAAAAAGTGATACCACTCTTTTCGTCTGTTTATGGCCCGTGTAAACAATGTTAACCCCATATAAATTTTAAAAGTAAAATAAACATAAACGTAACCTATCATAACCTATTGAGGTGATTAAATAATATATTTGGTGATATGCTGGTTGAATTGTTAAACTCAGGCTATCTATCTATAAAAAACCGATCTCCGATTAATTTTCGATTAAACAAAAAAGTTCTGCCTCAATTTATACTTATCGCCTACATTTTTAACCGTTTTGTATGTATAATAGTCGTTTCGGTAGCGTGCTCTCCGCACTCAAGTATTTCATACGGCTTGAATTTTAAATTAATACTTATGCTAATTTGGTTGCACTGCAGTACTTTTACGTCAAAATTCCTAAGGCGTTCCTTTGGTTGCTGCTTTCAGAAAGGCTGAATGCATTAAGGGTACAATATAATAAGTTAGTCTAGGAGTCTTCCCTATTTTAAATAATTATAAACGATACATGCAATTTATCTTAACTTTATTGGTTTTATACTATAAATGCAAAAAGAGGAAAAGAAAACGAAATCCTAATAACGAAACCTCGAAAAAAGCTGCAAACTTGTTTATAATTATTTTCTATATCGAAAAGAGAAGATGGTACATCTATTCTTTTTTGCCAGGCTAAATGTAATGTTGAATAATCGAATAAAGCTGCACACTTTTATATTAGTGTCTATATCGAAGAGAAGACCTGGTACAAGATAAGTTTGATCTTGTCTGCCAGGTCAGCTGGAAGAAATATAAAAGACAAATCTTCTAAAATTGGAGTAACTTTTGCCTAGTAGGAAATAGGCATTTTAAAATGTATCAAAAACTTAAATCTAATTTATGTTTTCTCCCACTATATTCTTGGTCTTCACTAAGTCTTGACATATTGATTGGTTACAAACAAAAGGAGTGCTGAGGTGTGTGTCCAGGAGGTAATAACGGGCGAAGTTATGACAAAGTGAGCCAGGCTGGCTGCCGTCGGCGAACTCTTAAATTAGCGCCAACTTAGACCACTTAGCTTCTTCAAGTTTTGTTTGCGAGACCATAAATATTCGATGTTGCGAACGAGGTACAATACGGCGCGCCGACTGGTTTCGGTATTGTTCGCGGATCAAAGCCGCCTTTGTATGTTAGCAGTTGACTCGAAATTCCTGTTGGCTTTAACGTTTTCGGCAATGATTTAGCTGATGAACATCTTTTGTTTTATAAGATAGATAGAAAATGGTAAAATATTAATAAAATTAAATATGTTATAGTTTTAGTTGTAGATTTTCTTTAAGGTAATATTGTAATAAATAATAAGGTAATAAATAATGGTGTATTTAATACTTGTTTGTACATCGTTTACATACCTGTGGTTTCAAAATAAAAATATTTTGTATTTGTATGTAAATAATATGTTTTGTATATTTTTATGTTTATTTTTATGTTTATTTTATTTAACTTGATCAATAATGAGATAAAATTAAAGCGAAAGGTTGCATTAAGATAAAATGACACTCAAAGAAATGAAAGATTAAAAAGAGAAACGTTTAGATAATTTAAATTGCTGGTAAAGGGCGGAATAAGAGATAAATAACAAGTTATAAATAATGGAAAACAAAGTACTAGGTGGGAGCTTTAACAGAACATTATAATAAAAGATTTTTGGTATTTGATTTAAGATCTTAAAGTCATCATCTCTGGTCGAAGTTAAATTTTCACTCAACAACAGCGACCGCTTAGAGCAAACGAGCTATTAATTTTTATTCTTTACAATTGTTGCTCCGTAATAGCAACATTATCTTTCCGCTCAGGTTGTGAATGAAATGATTAAAATGCCCCAATTTTTACTCTCCTTTATTTTTGCAACGAACCCGAAAGGAAATAAGATGTTAAGTACTTAGGTGCTGGGGTGCATTTAAAATTTTGGACAACTCCGTTATAATTCAAGACGTTTTGCTCGGCGATTCGATTTGAATTTCAAAATTGCTTAGCGGAATTCTCGTGGTATATGATTATTAGTTGGAAAACAGGAGTAGATACATCATCAAGCGTGGAAGCAAAGCGAATGTTATTTCAGAAGTTTGTACCTGCTAGAATAAACAAGGTAACGTTGAAATCAGTTCGGGAACAAAGTTTACAAGTTTCTTGGCAGCTTTAGTTCGTTTGTTTGTACCGTGCGGACGGCCGACGTTGGATTTTGATTTATCATTTTAATTTGGGAGCGGTGACGACGGCCGAGGTGCCTCCGAGGTCCCGTGGGACAGCCCCAAGCCCGCTTAAATTTAAATCCGGTGTATTTAATAATTATTACATTGGATATCAAATAAAATCTGCCCTAACTCTGATATTTTGTAAATATTCGATTTAAAGCAATATTACTTTAATAGATAAAGCGAAATGCGGTGTGTTATAAGTTTGACACACTTGATGTATGTAGTCGACCTCCGTGGCGTAGTGGTAACCATGCTAATGCATATATATATTTAATTTGTTTATTTATCTGAGCAATGTGTATATTCTGTCATAGCATCATAATTTCCAAACGGATGTATTGTAAGTCAATATATCCGTTTGGAAATTATTAAGTTTTTTTGTATAAAAAATGAGAGAAAATATTACTGGCCTTAAACGTTTACAGTAATTCTACACTCCGTTACAGAATACCGAGTGTGAAACTGCCTAATCGCTACGTACCTCAGACAAACCGGCAATTCGCACTACATGCGTCGTATGACCTGATTCATTGTTATATACAGGTTATTGTAGATAATATATATGTAGGTACAAACCAATTGAATACGATGATACAACGCCACTTGCATTGTCCTTGTCCTAACAAAGAGCAATTACATCTCGGAAGATTAGCATTCCGAAGTCGGAACACAAAGTTAGTTCGCGATCATACGAGCCAACTTAATTTACCAAATACAAGAGTGGGGTCACATATGTTCATTCGTACATGGCGAGTAGGCTCATGGGGTGGCAGTTATCAACTGTAGCAAAATGACGTCACGCACCGCACCCCCGCCCGCCCGTCGCGCCGCCCGCCTTCATTTGTTTTCTGGTGTCACTTCTTATCTCGTCTCGCAATTATTACAATTTGTCCGCTCCTCCCCTTATCTTAGCGAGTTTGCTACTTCAGCATAAAGGCGAGCGACTTCAGCAGATTCGCAAGATCATACTGTAGCGGAATCCTCCCTTTTTTCTAATTTTCGCGGCTGAGAATTTTTCAAAAGTTTGAATAATGACAGCGCCGTAAATCCGGGAGGTGGCCACGAAACGCCGTAGACAGGCGGCCGGCCGCTATTTGTTGTTTTGCTAACTTCAGTTTTTCATCGCTCGGCTGACGGCTGTTGTTTTCATGGGGCAATTTCACCCAACGTACACTTTTTCATAATCTTTCTCTCGCCGAAACCACTCATAGTGGCAGGTTCATTTAAGCTTTTTATACAATTGTTGCGTATATCGTCGGCGTTATTTTGCATGTTTATTACGCGACTACACTTGTATCATTTTATTATCTCATTTCGACCATTAAAATAATTTTATTACAGAACAGGTCATGCATAATGATATAGCTATCGTAAAACACGTGATGTAATAGCATTATTAATCAAATATAATTACACCTTACCATGCTTCTTTACATATATATTGATAGATAGCCACGATTCGCGTCCTCGCCGCGTCCGGTCATCGGCCGCGAATCACTCGCAGCTCTAATTCGATACATGTGTACTCGTACATGAATTAAGCAGGCCACTTGCAACGTCGTTAGTGCTATCCGATTGCCGCCCAAGTGTGCCGTCTTTTATCGTTCCTTCGACGAGGGGAGTGCGTACGCTCGTTGTCGCGACAAAATGTTCAATTTTAGATACAAATAAAAAAGGTCGGACGCGACGCGCAGAATATTAACGGCGCTCAATATGAACGTAGGCATCCGGAATTCGCGTCAAAAGTGCCAAAACGATGTTATTCTTTTCCGCGCGGAGGTAATAAGCCGGGCCCGGCCGTGCCGAGGATATGAAATCCAGAAATGTTTATGGCACGCGATTATAGCTGGCTACGTATCCGATCGGGGTACTCGGATGAAAGGATCCACTCATAATTAGAATCCTTAAGGTCTTTTGTAACAGCGTAATTGTTTCCCGTTGTCGCCTCGCAGCAAGCCGTTATCTCAATGAATGGGACGACTCAAATACAAAGAGGAGACTGCAACCGTGACGCTGAGAGCTCGGGTTTGTCGCGGATTGTCATTTAGTATTTTATTTGCAAAGGATAGAGTTCAGTTTGTGATGGTTGATGAAGGAGCTCGAGTGAACACACATGACACGAGGAGAGTGATTGAAAGCGTCAGTTGCATCGCTCGTCGAGGCATGCCGCTGCCGACCTGTGCCCTGGATCGCTCGCCAAATACCGCATCTAATACGCGTTAATCCAAAAATGAATTAGGCTCAGTACAATGTAATAGACTTCCATATGTTATTCAATCTAAAAGCATCTCTGAACGCTAAATTAAGCTTAGATTTATAACACAGTCACTGCACAAACCATTGCAGCGCCTAATGGGATTCTCAGTGAATACTGCCAATAGGCTAATTGATCCTTTCAAGTAGCTTAATCAGCTAGAGGTAGCGCTGTAGATAGGCCTACATATGTATCGGCACTAGAGTACAATAGTGGTACATGGAATACAGTACATGGATCGGTACACCGCAATAACCCGGAGCCGTGTTAACACGCTTAGAACAGATTTGCCTATGAATTGTTCAGCTCTGCAATTCGATTGAGTTATTGCCCGGCAGGCCATCAGCCATAATTTAAATTATGTAGCGGAATGTTCTCTTATTGCTTAACTCCACTTATTACGGGTCTTTCTTACTGTCTTTTACCCGCGCTTTTGTCCGGGTGCTCTGTAGGGAGCCATAGTCTGAAAATTCCTCGAGAAT
The DNA here is from genome assembly GCA_963555685.1 of Acrobasis consociella. Classification (NCBI taxonomy): domain Eukaryota; kingdom Metazoa; phylum Arthropoda; class Insecta; order Lepidoptera; family Pyralidae; genus Acrobasis; species Acrobasis consociella. The sequence continues at coordinate 8,819,858 of OY743106.1, forward strand.
TTCTGTATAATGTCAAAGGTTCTTGGGCGAGGTCCTTATTACAGTCCCATTCGCTACAACTATAGTACGGAGCTACTCGAGCACAATACGTGAGTTCGGTGTGGTCCTTCAATAGACTCCTGTAATATTATTTGCATACAAAGACGATCCCGCCAGTGCTTTGCGCTTTGTACGCAAATTTGTAAATTTTCTACGAACTGTTACTACCTCGAGATACCCGTCTGCAAAAAATAGTAAGGCTGCGTAACGGAAACAACTGAATAGAAAATAGGGTTATTACTGCTTCTTATTCAAGTACTTTGTGTGGAAGATGTGCTAGGGACTATATCGCGTCGCTACAGTTTTACAAGCTTTTATGTCTAGTCGGGTCAAATTTTACTACAGCATTTTGAAGCAGTTATACTCAACCGATAGAAATTTTGCATAAGTAACTATGTCAATAGTTTAATAATGTTTGATGATGTCAACGAAAACCAATCGTGTTTTGGTTAATATATTGAGGAGTTTTTTGGTCTTATAGTAAAAGCTTGTACAAGAAAGGTATTTTGGCATACAAAATACTTACACAAAATAAGTGAGAAACTACTTATAATTTTGTCTATTATTTTTAGGAACTGAATGAATTGAAACGATACAAAACACTAGTATAAATATAAGTAATGGGCCCATAACCTACTTCATTCATCGCTTACAATATTCACGCGTGATTCAATGGCTCGGTGTGTATTTGCGCACCCGGTCGGAAGGCCAGCTCGAGTGCGTGGCATTGAATGGCCACGCAATAATGCGATTCCGCGGCTATTTTACCACAATGTATCACAGAACACAGATGGATAAATTTTTGAACAAAATCTAAACGATACAAAACACTAATATAAACATTGAAGTAGGTTTATAAGCCTATTACTTATAATGGGCTCATAACCTACTTTATTCAGTGCTTAGAATGTTGACGAGTGATTCAGTGGCTCGAGGTGTATTTAGTCACTCGATCGGTAGGCCAGGTCGTAGCATTGAAAGGCTAAATAAATGCGATTTCGCGGCTCTTTATCACAATGTAAGTTTAATTTCTGTTGTGGCGTGTGGTTTTCGACCTAGAATAGAATCGCTCCATCTGATACTGCGGATGTCGTAAGACGTGACTAAAGGGATAATCACAAACATCTTGCGCAAAAATTACATTCCCAAGTAGGCTTGAAGTCAGGAGGCGGTGGTCGGTTGAAAAACTTTTTACCCGAAGAGGGATGATGTCAGGTAGCGGCTGGTCGAATAACAAGTCAAACCAGATTTTGGACAAACACTAATAATATAAGATTCAGAGGTTTGGGGTGTATTTGGGTACCCATTAGAAGGCCAGCTGGAAATGCGATTTTGCGGCTATTTTGTCACAATGTATGTTTCAGGACGCAGATAGCAGCTGCGCTAAACATTGCCAGTTTGCAACTGTCTGAGTTATTCGTCTATGTTTCGTCATTTATACTATCACGTCTTTATACTCAACTGGGTAGACAGAGCCTGATAAGATTCTCGAAGGCCACTTAGCGGAATGGAGGGGCATGAAGACATAAAAATTTAATCGAAATAGGCAGCCCAGTGATTCCAGCCACTTTTTTTGTCTTTAAATGTTTATAAAAAACCTACAAATATTATTTTGTTTTAGATACCTCTTATATGAGGATACCTTTATATTATGCAATCGCGCCCACAGTTGAAAAATTCTGCCATCATAATTTTATCATATAGGTACCTAAAGAAGTAGATTGCTATTAAGGGAGTGCACATTTTTAATGCAATTCACAGAAAAACAGTGCTCCTAAAATCGGCAGTATTTAATACTTATATAACTTTAAAAAGTGAACATTTGTTATGAATACTCTAATGCGGTTGGACTAAAAGACTGCGATCATGACAGACTTCTAGGATGCTAGGAGGTGGTTAAATTTTTTAAACATTTTAAAGAAGTTCATTCAGCTTAAGTTCTTCAAAAGCCACGCCAATCTTTAGTACATAAGATTATGTACATATTTTCGATTATCTACCACCTAAAAAGTCAGTCTACGCCTTAACTTATGTGACGGAAAGCCGTCAAGTAAGTGAACATATTGTCGAGATTCCCATTCAACTTTGAAGTCAGTTAGTACAAATTCGTACGTACATACACATATTTCGTGCAAACTTGCTTAGTGCATACTAGCTTGAAGTTTCCAATGGAGCCAATGAGCAACTTTATTCAGCAATTATAAATGATTCAACGCCGAACTGTGCTCGATGCAAACTATATCAGAGATGGAATTTATTCGCACAATGACCTAAAAATTTTGTTTTGCATATTCCCAAAGCTTTGAATGTGCGATCTGCTTTCTCCTGCTTAGATAGGCGAACGGATGGTAACTTGATTTTTCTAAATAGGCGATAGTCTATTTAGCAGGAACTTTTTCTGATTGCTAAGTCACCTTGGTTCGTACTACAAGTGCGTCATATCAGCTTTCCGAGAATTTTTATCTTCTGCTAAAGATTAACAAATAGAAAATATTAAGTACAATTTACCAAATTTAAAAACTAGAGCCATTAATAAATTCAAAGTACCTTTAAAACAGTCTATCGATTTGATATGTTTCCTCCAATAAATTGGTTTTTCAAGGCCCACAAATAGTAGCGGCAATATAATTTTTGATGTGCCAATGTTTATGAAAGACAATAACTGCCATCATTCAAGCACACCATCATATTAACTTATTATTAACTGCCTCCGTGGTGTAGTGGTTAGAGCGTTCGGCTCATACCCGGAGGTCACGTGTTCGATTCCCGGCGGGGGCAACGACTTTGTGTTGTTGTCCTAGTTTGGTTAGGACATTGCAGGCTGATCACCTGATTGTCTGATAACTAAGATGATCCGTGCTTCGGAGGGCACGTTAAGCCGTCGGTCCCGGTCACTGTCTTTGACATTGGTCGTTACCTAAAACCATGTCAGAGGCCTTTAAGGCGGTTTAAAAACTCTGACACTAGTGTTAGTCACTAACACACACGATAAGAAGAAGAAGAAGACCATCATATTCACCTGATAGTCTCATATTAAATTACGTATCACATATTTTCAGGATATGGCAATAGGGCGTTATGAGAACAGATCAAATGTCGTATAAACCGATTGCAATATCAACTTGCATGTATTGAATGGGCGGCGAGTAATGCAATTTTGTGGCTTTTTAGCCAAAATAGAGTTGTTATCTGTGGCTTGCGTTGCGTGCTCATTTCAGTAGAAAAAGTTTGATCGTTTATCAGCGAATTACTGTTTATCGAAGCTCATTTTTTTTGACAAAGGACGTTACAGACACTTAGAACTATACTTTTAAGAAGACGATCTTCAAAATGATATTCGTCAATATGAGAGCTATGTGTATCTGACGTATCCTTAGTTGATATTTCTAAAGAAATTATTTCGATATCTAAGAATGTTTAAAAATAATCATTAACTGTTAATGAATCAAAAAGTCTTTATTTCAATCTACCCACATTTCGTCACTCAATTCTCAAATGCGTTGGTCTACTTTGCGAGTTTGAACGTAGGTACCTACCTAAAAAAATTAGAAGAAAGTTCAAATTGTAATGCAAATTTCTGCTTATGTATTCGGCTTTTTAAATTGGTTTTACTTTCGTCCGAAATGGAAATTAATGTCTTACTTCCGGATAAAGACAAGAAATTCATTGTTAGTCTGAATGGGTGTCTTATTTAATTTTAGGCCGCCATAATGTCGTTTTAGGAGCGTATTTTTTCTCTTATCTATTAGAATATGTTTCCTCATTACGTGACGCAATATTTTAAGCATACAATTAAGTTTAATACTGCATATTATTTATTGTCTTACATTTACATATTTCTTTAAAAAAAAAATACTTATAAGTAGGTATTTTTAAATATAGTTTATTGTATAATTATTGGTTTTATTGATTTGACAATTCCAATTTTTGGAGAAAAGATAACAAAACTCCCAGTTAGATTTAAGTTTTATACAAATGCGCATTATACTTTTAGAACAAATAGTTCCCATTGCGATTCCTAAATAGACGACGAACTGTTTTCTTATTAAGTACTATTTTGTTGAATCCGTTTGGCGTTAAACAAAATGCCAATTAGCATTGCAAATTAGTACAAACTAGCCGAAGCTCGCGATTTCGTTCGCGTGGACTTACTATATGACTCTTTTGCTAAAGCGTCATTTTTATATTTCTTATAGTTTAGCTGGACCATTTATAGTTCTGCATCAGGTGATGGTGCAACAGCGATATTACAAAAAAAAATCAATCCGTCCAGTATTTCCGGAGATTGGCGTATACAAACAGACAGACATAATGTCTGTCTTCTATTACTATGTGTTTGCTGTTTTATTATATGTATAGATAGGTAATTTGCTGCAAGTTCGAAACGTGACGAATGCTAATATTTTTTTTTTAATTGAAAAAAAGAAATTAAATATAAACAATAAAAATGATAACATTTACTAAAAAGTAAATTAATTATAACTACAATAATAAAAAAACATTTTGCACTACTTGCCCATAACTACCACACTTCAGAATTAATTTATTATTTTTAAAATTGAGCGAAAGTGCCGAATTTAACAAAAGCCCCAGTTGGCTTGCAGCATATTTCAGTTAGACGGTGCAGGTGCGCGTTCTGCTGCAACTTCGATTAATTCCCATAACGAGGCGGGTCCATCACGCGCGCGCTCGTTTGTCTCCGACGCAGCTATAAATACATCAGCGCACTTGCAATTTAATCTGTTCTGTTACGCTTCTGTGCCATGTACCTACCTTGCACAGACACGCACATGAGACGTTTTATGATTTACCTTAAGCAAAACTACATTTTATAGGGGCGCGTTCTGCTGCAACTTCGCTTAATTCCCATAACGAGGCGGGTCCATCACGCGCGCGCTTGTTTGTCTCCGACGCTGCTATAAATACATCAGCGCACTTGCAATTTAATCTGTTCTGTTACGCTTCTGTGCCATGTACCTACCTTGTACGTACAGATACGCACATGAGACGTTTTATGATTTACCTTTAGCTAAACTACATTTGATAGGGGCGCGTTTACTGCAACTTCGATTAATTCCCATAACGAGGCGGGTCCATTATGCGCGCGCTTGTTTGTCTCCGACGCGGCTATAAATACATCAGAGCACTTGCAATTTAATGTGTTCTGTTACGCTTCTGTATCATGCATCTCTTCTACAGACACGCAAATGAGACATTGTATGATTTATCTTTACCTAAACTACAGTTTGCAGGAATGCATTTACTGAAACTTCAATTAATTCCCATAACGAGGCAGGTCTTTACGCCCTGTAAATACGACGCGGCTATAAATACATCAGAGCACTTGCAATTTAATCTGTTCTGTTACGCTTCTGTGCCATGTATCCACATTATACAGTCACGCACATGAGACGTTGTATGATTTTCCATTAGCTGAACTACAGTTTGCAGGGGCGTTTACTGCAACTTTGATTAATTCCCATAACGAGGCAGTTCCATCACGCGCGGGTTCGTTTGTCTCCGATGCGGCTATTAATACATCAGTGCACTTGAAATTTAATCTGTTCTGTTACGCTTCTGTGTCATGTACCTACCTTGTGCAGGCACGCACATGAGACGTATGATTTACGTTTAGCTAAACTACAGTTTGCAGGATTGCGTTTACTGCAACTTCGATTAATTCCCATAACGATGTGGGTCCACCAGGCGCGCGCTCGTTTGCTTTCGAATAAATACATCAGCGCACTTGCAATTTAATCTGTTCAGTTGCGATACTATTTAGATTTTTTAAAGCAAGTTTATTGGGAAACCAAGGCATGCCATTTTAATACACAATTACAATTCACTACAATTAAAGTATGGTATACGAGTGAAGCCAGGGCAAATTCATAGTTCTTACTTATTGCTATATCATAATGAGTTGGAAACCTCGGTGGTTAGTTTTTTATAAGTCTAACGAAATTATCGAGTTTCGCGTCCAGCGGTAAGAAACTTTCGTCTGAAACGAATACCTCCAGTTTTGTAATTGATTTGAGTTTAATAGTTTTAGAAGCTAATGTTTCAAATGGACCGGCACTCGTTATTTATTTCAGTGGAAGAATTTACGGCGTGAACATTTTGTACTTAGTTTTACTTAAGTAATTTTTATTGCTTTTCTATTTGTTTCGAATGCGTTATGATATGTATTAGCCAGATTCTTAATAATTCTAAAGCCAAATTTTTCAAAAATACATCTAATAAAAAGTTACTTTACTAATAACCTAATAATTATTAAACAACTAATTATAAATATTTTTCTGAATTATACCCAACCACTTTCACTTTTATTCTTCCCATTATTTTATACCCACCTCCCCCACCTAAGTCCGGCTATTGTGCGATACAAATAGTAATTACACTTTGTACAATAAAGGTTAAATAAGTAAATAAAATAACCATGGCACTGGGACCAGCATGGGTGTACGTCTAACAAGCATAGTCATTACTGGAGGAACACACTGATGTGTCAAATAATCGAATCTTTAAACTTTGGGGCATGTTAGACCGCACTTCTTAAGGGTGTTGCGAAATCAGTATGTTGGACTGACCTTATTATTTACAGTGTGATATTATGTCCAATGATTTTCAATATTTGTGCGATAGCACTGCGGTATCGGAACAGGTTAAAACTAATTGTGCGGTATGTCCGTATGAGCTGCAATATATCAGCTGTCCGGGAGTGACCGAATGCACTGATTACAAAACTAAAACAAAAGCTGTGGTCTAAAGCAAATACGGTTGGTTGCAAATAAATTATTCAATGCCAGTTAAGTTCTATTCACAAGACTTCACATACAATTATTATTGTTTGAACGTTAAATAAATCATAATATAATAATTGTGAGCAGTAGAAAAAAAAGCTAAACTTCGGGAAAGCATAGTTGCTAGTTCTACTAAGTAGGCCTACCAGTAGCTCTAATGAGGTTTTTCGTCTTTATAGACCCAGCGGTAGGATTACTGGGACTTTCTGTCATAATAGCCAAACTTATAATACTACTGGGAATATAACTCCCTGCTAAGTCAAGTCCTACCAATCCAGGGTGAGTTCAGTTGATGGTACTGAAGATGGAGATAAAAACAAAAGATATACGAAACTTTTATCTTTATTTAATTTTTGTGACAGAAGCAAAGACTTTTTGTGCAAACTAACGTTGATGGCGTAAATAATAAACTAATAATTGACTTTATTTAATTATATTGTAATCTAAATAAAACCCAAAATTTTGTTCTATTTTTATCAATGTCATACGAAATAGCCCATACGCTAGAGTAATGGTTTTTCGACTCACTGATTTTTTCTAATAGCTCGTGGTTATTGAAAACCGTTTGTGAGGCACCTTTAATGTTTTATTAAATGTCATCCGCAATATAATGAGGTGCTAGGGATCTAACATCTGAGAGAGGGCTACAGAAATATGTGCAAAGTGTTATGGAGTGCCGTTGTAAGTCAATGATGCGGAAAATGGGGTGCTCTCGCCTCCAAGGTCTAATAAATAAAATTATGCCTCAGAAATTACAAGAACACGCGCAGTGGCGTATTTTATTAGAGTTAGTGACCCGGGCGTCTTAGTTTGCCTCTCTCTATTTTGACAAAATAAAGTAATAAAATATTGATCAGTCTGAACTGTTATTCTTTCACTTTTAAAGACCTGCCATCCACTACCTTCTAGTCATATTATAAAACTCAGACTAACTCAAGGAAGTTTGAACCAAGGCTAAAGTTATACTTATTCTTTTTAAGAAGATCTCCTCGCGTCTGATAGCCGCCGCAGGTGAAAAGAGGGCTGGCTGCGTTTTCTCACTGAATAGCAATGCTGATCCGATCCAGTGGTTTTGCAACCGTGCCGCATGGGCCACTCTGACATTTTTTTTAATTTAGCATAATTTAGTATAGGTTTATTTAATGGCTTAGTTTAGTTTAGTTTTATTTATCTACATTCTTGTTCTTATTTCTTTTTTCTCAGAATAAATTTGTTCTTATCCAGACGCTAAAAGTATGTATTTCTAGGACAACCGCGCCGAAACACCGAAAGTATTCCTCTGCCATGCGACTTACCTGTAATACCTGTAACAGAGAGGCAAGGGGTGTCAGCGATATGAGAACACAGACCTGTGTAATTGTGTGAGCAGAATTATTTTGATGCCCCAGTGTGGCAGATTGACTTTCCTTACTGGTTTCGTATAAATAGTTTTAACGGTTAGCAGGGATAGTCAATTCAACTGTTTTTTATTTCAAGTACTACTTTTACTGGTAAAGTTATAGAAGGTCTCTAACAAGCTTCTGCTAACCATGTACCTACGTCGACGTTATTATTAGAAAAAAATAAAGAATTTTTAATTTTGGATTTTTTGAAAATAAATTTATATGACCGTGTCTGGGGTCACTATCACAATCTCTTCTCCTGCTTTCATTCACAAACAGCGCTACCGTCTGTGTAAGAAAACAAGCATCGGCCATAATCTAGCAGCCCAAGGGTTTTAATAAAAAACAATCTAGGACTATGGGATAAAGTGCTCCGGGCTACGTACCTCAAGTTCTAGAGCAAGCACGCCACTGAATACGCGTTCCCGCGAGATTGGAAGCTGAAGATTTTCATCGATATCCTCCTATAATGAATGTAATATGTGGTAAGCTTTGGCCGCTGCGACTGTTGGCGAAAGAATGAGATTGCCGTCATTATTGGTCGCGTCAAACTCAATTTGCTGGTTCTTGGCTTAAGCCCGATTAAGATGTGAAGATATAGTTATGAGAAAGTAAGAAAGGTAATAATGGTCGAAAGGATTTGCTTCAGTGTTTCCTGATGATAATAGCTTAGAGCATAGATTTTATGTAAATGAAAATTTAACTTTTACTATTGGGTAAAATCTTTGCCCCCATAAAAATGTTCTTTAAAATTGTTTAGAAAACATTTTTTAACATCTAAGTATTTCTTTTACATGTGAACCCGAATAATTAGGTTGTGGTCGCTTTTATATAAATAGATATTGTGTCTTTAGTGAGCACGGAATCACACTAATATCAAAGGTTTGTGTGTGTGTGTATGTCTGTGAACTCTTCACCCGCAAACGGGTGGACAAATGTTAATAAAAAATGGTATGTAGGAAACATTAACCCCGGGTAAAACTGCGGGGTGCAGCTAGTGATATTATATTCAGGGCAAATTTAGCATACATTAATTTTTATCACCAACAAAAAATAAAAGTAATATTTTTTTTCTATATAAATGAGTTTGTTTTACAATCCGGTACAAGTAATTTTACCAGGTAGAAATATTTGAGGACAAATGTGGGACAATTTGTCAGAGCATTGTCCCGCTGACGTGGGCATAGCCACCCGTTAATGATCCGTCTTATGTAGAGCTATAAATCAAATCGCCGACTTTGTGGCTTGAAATAACGTAAATTATCCTTTATAGGTGTCATTTGTAACTTGTAAAATATTGTCCAATGAAGTAAGTACTTGTGACAGATTAAACATTTACCTAAGTACAAGTATAGTATTGTTGTGTCAGAATGTAGTTCGAAAGAAAAAGGAAAATCGATTGATCGGTGTAAATTGTACGTGAAAGCCTGTACAATAATAAACTTGGTAAACAACTCACAAAGCGTGTGGTGAGTTGAAGACATTTGTACACTGTGCCAACGGAATACCTAAACCGGCCCTCTACCTATATCTTGAATTTTTACTTAAACTCAAAATAATATTATCATGAAAATGTATATTCAGAAAGACTTCATTAAAATCTTTCTGAATATACATTTTCATGTTAATATTATTTAGAGTTTAAGAGAAAATTCTAGATATACGTAGAAAAGGAATTAGATGGGATTCTTTCAAGATCATTGGTATCAGGAAGGGTGTAGAAAAAATAAGTTTACATTTAACGATAGAGTATTAAGTAATGTATCTATAGTAAATACATTTACACCCTAAGATTAATGTCAAAACAACTACAAAATATTGTAGTTGTTTTGATTACATTAGTTATTATATTAACATAAATTATCTATTATGATAATTCTCTTTGCATATAGTCTAGACGCATTGCGAGTACCTAACAAAAGTTTTCCAAAAAAATTAAAATCTCGTAGATATAGCTACACTACCTACACCAAAATACACGAAGACCCTACACCTACCTAATAAATGAAAAGGGTAAATGTTGTAGTTATAAACATTGTATTTTATTACCACAATTCAAAGGTAGGATTCTACATCTGCGTAGTGTATACCACAAGGGATTGTCTCGAAGATTGTAATAAATAATATTACCCGGAGAAGTTATTATTCGGGGTAACCCTACGGCGTTAGCATCCCTTCCTGGCTGTATTAAAGTGATATTGCTTATATGCTAACCATTAGGGTATACGTTTCGAGTAAATTAAGAGCAATTTGCAGAGGTTTTGCCGCGAATATGAGAATTTAATACATGCGCAGTGTGACGCATGTAATTGAAGTGAACGCGTTTTAAATGACTTTAATTTGATTCACGCGAATGTAAACGTCGAAGTCCCGAAGGATTCATTGAAGATTATTATTTTATCATTCGTAAAATTTAATTGAGCTTTTAACTTTTAAATAATTATTTATTTTGTCAAACTAATTTAATGTAAATATTTTTGTAGGAACAACTTAATTTCGTAACTTGGGTTATTACTTAATCTACTTGTATTTTTTAGTTTCAGAATGCTGCGTCATTCGGTTTTTATTTTGAAAATAAACAGAAGTAAGTAAAAATGGCTGAACTGGAAAAAGCTAAAAATACAGCTTCTAATCCGAACGACGACGTAATCTTTTGAAAAAAATGTTATTTGAGTAAGTAGTTAAATCTCAAAATGGTTTTGAATTCTGCCAACCAAAAACTAACTTATTTATATTGTAACAAAATCGTTCAATTTGTCTAGCTAATTGTGAATTGGATGGTAACAATCATCGGTGGTCAGGCTGCGGTCAATGTTTTTGTTATTACATTATATTGTCCAATTCGATCACAATATTATTCGTTTTGGTGAATATTGTGTCATCTGTTGTGGGTTGGTGAATGTTGTTTGCTAAAATTAATCAAATTATGGCATTTTTTTATGGTAAATATGTGCTGTGTGCATTTTAGTATTCTTTATTTTTAACCGAGTTCCAAAAAAAGGAAGTTATATATTTTCCGCGATCTTTTATTTTTCTTATGTATGTTCACCAATTATTCAAAGATGCATGGACCGATTTGGTTTTTTTTTGTTTAAAAGGTATACTTCTGAGGTGATCCCATAAAAATTATCAAAATCGGTTGTGCAGTTTGGGGATGAAGTCAGTTTTTAGATTTGAAAAATTATAATCGAGGGTGTTATTACTAATACGGATCTGGGGGCACGGCAGTGCCCCCACCAAGTCGAGCAAAAAAGCGTCACGGCCGTACCATCCTTTTCTCGAAGCAATTCAGACCATTTTCGACCCCCTGTAACTTCGTTGTGGATAAAACTAGAAGACTGAAATTTTCAGTAACCATGCAGGCATGTAAAGACACGGTATATTTCAAATTTCATTCAATTTGAACCAGTATTTTAAGAATTATAACGGGTCAAATTTCTTAATTTTGTCACTCACTGACTCACCGATCATCAAAATTCTAAGGCACTTCTAGCAGACCTAGAAGCTTCAAATTTGGAATATAAGTAGTGTTTGGTGTATGAATCAAGGAAAAACTAAAAAATCTAGAAAAGACCGCAAAGAAAATTAAGCCCATACAGCCAAGTCTTCAGTTAAATTTTTCAATATTGGCTTTATTCTTAACGATGTTTTACGGCAGTTATTATTATTGCGTGCGAAGCCGCGGGTTTAAGCTAGTCCCATATAAATATAGGCGCATGGTAGTGCCCCTACCAAATCGAGCAAAAAATGGGTATTCCCGTCATGAAAACACGTGTAAATTAAATTAAAGCCTCAAAGCCTCCCAGAAAAACGCATAGAGACAGGGAGTGGGCTCTTAGAAAAACTGTAGCTGAAGCTCAAGAAGTAGTACCGGAAAAGAGAAAACGGAAGGCTACCTACAAAAATAAGAAAAGTTCATAAGTCAGAGAGAGGGCTTTAAGAAAATTCGTTGCTGGTAGATATACATATATACAATAAGTAGAAGGTACCGAAAAGGAAAAAAAGTAGAACTGTCTACAAAATACAAAAAGAAATGAGATCCCATCAAAAACAATACTTGTCAAAAAAACCAAGTCTCGCAACTCAGTTGTTCTGCGGTAAAAAGTTGTGAGATCCATGTAATACCAAGTCGGTTATTAATTTATTCAGTCTCTACTTAAGCGACTTTCTGTCTTAATACGTCCAGTCTCTAAGACCACGATCGTGGTCCATAACAATTGAAAATCAATTGTGTCTGGAATCTCCGTACTCGAAGCATTAAGTTGTTACGTAATAATTAACAGCATCTTATAGTGACGCATATCAATATTAAAATTCTTTAATGATTTATATAAATATATTGAGACTTGGCCATCGCCTGAAAACACGTGTAAATTCAATCGCCTGAAAACACATGTAAATTCAATTATTTAGTGCGATGGCCAAGTCTCGATATATTTATATAAAACATTAAAGAATTTTAATATTGATATGCGTCACTATAAGATGCTGTTAATTATTACGTAACAACTTAATGCTTCGAGTACGGAGATTCCAGACACAATTGATTTTCAATTGTTATGGACCACGATCGTGGTCTTAGAGACTGGACGTATTAAGACAGAAAGTCGCTTAAGTAGAGACTGAATAAATTAATAACCGACTTGGTATTACATGGATCTCACAACTTTTTACCGCAGAACAACTGAGTTGCGAGACTTGGTTTTTTTGACAAGTATTGTTTTTGATGGGATATCAGATTTCGCGAGCTCACACGACTAATAAATACCTAATTACATATTAGAAGTGTAGACTATACTATAGAAATTGTGGCCAGCTAACGCTACTGTTTAAAATAAGTATTCAATTTTTTTTATACAATTTTAAACAATTATTAGCTATATAAAACAAAAAACAATACGCAAGCACCCAAACGACTCGATGCGCTTCTAGAACAGCCGATATTATGGCCGAACCGTCCGCTCGCCCGTTTGGGCCGCGGTTGACTGCGTGTCTCATACCATGAGAACGGCGAAAGCCGAAGAGAATAGCAGAGATAAGCCACGGCTGCCACACAGTTTGCGATTATTAAGCGACAGTCGCTGCGGATTTGGGGGAGAAATTATAATATTTATCTCTCTACTAATATGTATCTCACTTTACGCGATATTTTCCTTCACCAGAGGCAAGTGACCGTACGTGAAATCCAAGTCACTAACTTACAAACAAGTGACTAAACCGCTTGGCTACCACAAGTATTGTTTTTTTGTTTGTTCGTTCGTTGTGTATATAATTGGCTAACACTTGTCAGATTTACAGGCTGCCTAAAGGCATCTGACATAGCATTGAATCTTATAAACAGAGTTTTGGTTAAGATTGTCATTACTTTTGTATGCTATGTTTTTAAATGGGTCAGTACCTAATTTGATAAGCAGCTAGGTATACTGGTTACTACGCGGCCGCGTGTAGCAGCAGAGTAAAAGACAATTTCTCATCTCCTTTTTTCCTCTCCCTCTAGTGTCGTCGTGAAGGAGCTAAAGATAACAGAGAACGAGCGGCAGCGACTTTGCAAAGACACCCACCAAAGGCCCAGGCCACCTTTAACGTAATGGTGGGGCGTAAACACTTTCATGCCTCATCATAACGTTCTGTATCATATACTATGCGACTAGCAACTCCTTTTGCCAAAAGGAGAAAATCAAAAAAGGGGTTGCTAATGCTAGTCGCATAGTATATGATACAGATTCAGAAGAATCAAATAGGTAAAGATTGTTAGATTACCATATCATCATCATCATCATCAGGTCTTTTACTCTCCACTGTAGGAGCACGACCCTCTCTGTACTAACTCCTTAGCCAGAGCAGCCAGAGGGCTTGGTCTACACTCTCCACGCCAGACGGATTGGACAGATCTCATTGATGTTCATAAGCTTTGTTTAGCTTGTATTTCCAAAGTCGCCTTGTACGACATCCACGGGAGGACTTTGAGTGGCCCTATTGTACTCTGCCGGCAACCACACGGCTTTACCGTGTAAGGTAAGACAAATCGTCAACAACGTCTCAGTTTAGTAGCGACCTACTGAAGATTAGGGTATCAATCGCTCGCAGGCGATGATCCCACCTTGCATCAGTCACGATAAAGCGGCCCATGTCTCGCCCGCAATGTAAATCGCTCTAATTTATACGCGCGATAACGTCGCCGCACTGCTGTTAACTGTAATTATATTACCCGGCGAGGACGTGTTGATCAAACCACTGATTAAACGCCATCATGCCGACCAAAAAATAGCAGTCTGGAATGTTTTTTTTTATTAGTTACATTAATATGCAGGTGAAGCTTGAACACTCTCAGATTAAACTATTACCTAAATTTTTATCCAAAGTCATTTTAGCGGACTTTGAAACTAGACTACTACTAACTAGACTAACAACCCGGATATATTAAATCCGGGTTGTTAGTCGATTAGATTAGATGTTTTATGTTGCCGCCTCGTTGCCGCGTATCCAGTTGCATCCGTAGCTGTGCTGCTTTAAAGATTGAAATGCGCCTTTTGGATGTTTTTTATTTAAAAAACTAGTACGCTGCAATGGTCACCCAAAGGTGCCAAAGATAATAGAAGTGGAGAAGAAAAAGGACGACGAGCCGCCGGCTGCTGACGATAACCCTCATCATAAAACTTAATGTTATCTTGGATTTTATAGCTCTTAGCTTTAGCCCTTAACTTTATCTCTTTCTTCAAAGAAGTCTTGTCTTTATGAATCTAAACAAATGTTACCAATGAATCAACACTCCCGCACTTAACATTTCCACTTTGACCAGCAAAAGAAATAAGTTCCGTGTAGTAGCCACCGGAATCACTTCTTTATTATTCCATTTCTATTTCCGGTGGGGATATGATTTATGGCTTTAATTTGGCAAGGTTGGCGACGACAGGCGAGACATGTCGGAGTGTTTTCAAGGAGCCATCGTGCAATTGTTTAATTAATCTTAAGCAACGGAAGCTGCGGGTGCACTACACTTGGCCAACTTTAAACTCGTTAAAAGTTCCTTTGAAACATTTGGCGCCAGAAAGCCGCAGCCAGACTTTCCTTTCCAGATCAACTTATCTGGTGTTATAATTAAACAAAATTTCGTATTTTGATTTAAATCTTAAACCGCAAAATAAATTAACCTAAAAAGTTGTGTGCAAAACGAAACGTGCTCTTTCTGGGTTATGTTATTCAGATACTAAAAAAAAACATTTTATTAGTGAAAGTTTTTATATGTTTCATTATTTATTTATTTTAACATTACGAAAAAGATTTTTATTTCATGTATTGATCATGTTTCAAGGATTATTATGTCATCATTTATTTATTAAATTCCGTGTATCTGATTTTACAAAACCAAGTTACAAAAACACAAACTAAATCATCAAAACATAAAAATATTTACCCAATACTCTAATACTCACGGCAAGCAATGTTTCTCTTGTAGTTTTCCTCAAACCTTCGCAAGTTGCCATGAGAAGTGCTAAACATTGTCTTAAATTGGCTGGCATCTTCAAGACAATGAAGTGTTGGTCAATGAAGACACTCCAGGGCGTTGTCGCCTGGTCGCCAAAAGCGTGTACACACCGGCAGGCATCCGAACAAGGCTCATTCCACGCGTACAAGATGGCCGACAATGGCCCTTAGCGGATAATTACTCAAATAGATTGCCCATTGGGGCATTGTGTCTGTGTGCTTCTGGTGTAATATCAGGAATGTTCTTGCTCGCATAGCAGTTGTCAAAATTGTTAAAGCCAGGTATGTACTATTGTTTAGGACTTTTGAAGAAGTAGTGTAAGGAATTAAGAACATATTCTAAATTTAATGTTTTGGCCCCTAACATTAAAATAATAAAAGATCAGTCACTCCGCCTCCTAGGAGCTCCAGTGCTGGAGGATGCATTTCCGAAGTTCGTGGAAGACCAAATTTCAGTATTTGAAGAATCGTCCAGCCGTCTAGAGGACATAAACCCCCATTTGGCTTATTGTATTATTAAATTTTGTCTTTTCGTACCCAAGACCACCTATTCGCTGCGTTGTACACCTCTTTGGGCTCACACAGAACTTCTGTCTCGTTTGGACAACATTGTAAGAGAGGCTTTAAACAAAATATTCAACTGCCCTCTGAACGACAGGTGCTGGGCCCAAGCAACTTTACCAATACGCCACGGTGGTCTTGGCATAAGAAAAATTTCAAATATAGCACTGCCAGCCTTCCTGTCTTCGGTTCATAGCACGGTTAACCTCGTAGGTAGAATTCTAGGCCCGTCGTTCTGCGACGTAGAGGTTGCTTGCTTGGCCGAGGCCAGGGATGCCTGGATCAGTGTATCCGGTCCGAATACAGAACTTCCACTGAATCTGGTTTCACAGCGGCAGTGGGACGAGCCTCTTTGCTTGCAGACGCGTACAAATTTATTACAGTCAGCAGCTGATGAGGCAGAGCGGTCTCGTCTCCTAGCCAGCTGTGAGCCAGAATCAAGTTACTGGCTCAATGCCATTCCTTCGATCAGCGTAGGTACGCTTTTGGAGAAGACGACGTTTAGTTTGGCAGTGAGCTTGCGTTTAGGCGCCAGGACGAACGAGCCTCATCGCTGCCGCTGTGGTGGAAGTGTCGATCCCCTAGGTCACCATGGCCTGGCGTGTCGTCGCAGCGCAGGTCGCATTTCGCGTCATGCCGCCTTGAATGACGTCATCCGTCGCGCCCTTACCTCGTCGGGTGTGCCAGCGGTACTCGAACCTGCTGGTATCAATCGAGACGATGGGAAGAGGCCCGACGGAATGACGCTCATACCTTGGAAAAACGGGCGGTCGCTCGTATGGGATGCAACATGCGTAGATACTGTTGCTCCATCTCATATACGAGCGACTGCTCGTAAGGCTGGCGCAGCTGCGGCGACGGCAGAAGCCAATAAGAAGCGAAAGTATGCGGCTTTGGGAGAGCCCTATATTTTTGCTCCTTTTGCCGTGGAGACCTTGGGGCCTTGGGGTGCGGAAGCTCGTCAGTTGTATAAAGAGATCTCCGCACGCCTAATCGACGCCTCAGGGGATCCAAGGGCTGGTGCGCATTTTGGCCAAAGGCTTAGCTTGGCCATTCAACGCGGAAATGCCGCCAGTCTCTTGGGCACTCTACCCTGCGAGCGCAGCGATTTAGGCTCAATTTTTTATATAAATTGATGTTTGTTTTTTATTGTTTTTATATCTAGTTTAGTTTTTATCAATAGTTAGTTATATTTAGTTTTTAGTTATTTTGTGTGTAATTAAATAAATTTAATTCAGTGTTAAAAGAACATATTATTTATTGATGCTTCTGTACCTCTAGATTAGATATACCTACCTAGTCTACTAAAACACAGCGAAATTTCATATTCAATATTTTTTCTTTCTCATAACAGATATCTTTATAAAAAGAATACTTCATACAGCACTGCCAAAAAGTAGTTGTTTTTCACAGGTTTATTTCATTATACGCGATTCTAAGTATCAATAATTATGATGATACCTACCGAATCTAAAAATTAAGTGTTGAAAATAGTTTAAAATAAAACATTAAAAGGCTTCACAGAAAATAATCAGCGTTTCAGAGAAATCGAAACACAAAATTTGTTTAATTATAACACTAGATAAGTTGATCTGGAAAGCGAAGTCTGGCTGCGGCTTATCTGGCGCCAAATGTTTCAAAGGAACTTTTAACGAGTTTAAAGTTGGCCAAGTGTAGTGCACCCGCAGCTTCCGTTGCTTAAGATTAATTAAACAATTGCACGATGGCTCCTTGAAAACACTCCGACATGTCTCGCCTGTCGTCGCCAACCTTGCCAAATTAAAGCCATAAATCATATCCCCACCGGAAATAGAAATGGAATAATAAAGAAGTGATTCCGGTGACTACTACACGGAACTTATTTCTTTTGCTGGTCAAAGTGGAAATTAGTGCGGAGGGCCGATTGATAAATTAATTAGCGACGTTAATTTAAATCTTGATATGTCTTTGAATAAATGTAGGATGAGGGGTTTATTAAAACTATACAAACAAAACTATAAAGTATAAAAACAAAAACATATACAATCTTTTATAGGGTTTTAAGGCATTCTAGAAGCAGTATTAAATAACGAAATAAGAAAGGTAAAAAACATTACAAGAGCCGGACATGAACTAACGACCTGGTCTTTATACGATCATGCACTTCCTACTAAACCGCGTGTCCTGTACGTCGAATTGCTCATTACGCGGTTTTATCATTAATGCATTTTTTTATACTTTTAAATAGAATACAAATGGAAGTTATACTACGAGCATCTCTGTTAAGAACAGTTTCTTAAATTATATCATAAATGTAAGACTAACTACCTAATAGAGGCACACAAATTCAAACATGTATCTAGCTAGTAGTACCTAGTTTCAGCATATCTTTTTCATTCTGTTTTGCAAACCGTTCGAAAATACTTTAATCCTGTATGATGGCGCAAAATACGACACAATAGTACCGATTGCAAACAAATAAACTCTCAGTGCAAATGACAGTGTCAGCAGAATTTGATTGGTCATAATTTCCATTCCTATAAAACGGAATTCCGAATCCGGTATTGCAAAAATTGGATTATTTTGCTCGGAACATGTGAGAGCATCCTGAATTTACGGAGGGGGAAGGTGAGTTCGGATTAAAGGCGGATCCAACCTTCGCTTCAGGGGGGTTCAATAAAAAAAACCCTGTCTTGCTACCTACATTCAATTTCAAAATAGCGAAATAAAACATCTAATCAGTTCAAATTTTATATGTAATGCGCCAAAAAAGTGTTTTGGGTTCCGTACCCAAAAAGAGTCAATAAAATCCTATTACTGAGACTGTCTGCCTGTCTGTGTCTATCTGTCTGTCCGTCTATCACAGGATTCTATTTCTTGAACTGTAATAGCTAGACACTTAAATCTTTCACCGATAAATATATTACTGTGGCCGCTATAATAACAAATACTAATAACCGGTCAAGTGCAAGTCGGACTCCTGCATGAAGGGTTCCGTACCATTATCTATAAAAAATCACGTTTGTTGTATAGGAGCCCCACTTAAATATTTATTTTATTTTCTTTTAAGTATTTGTTAAACGGAAACAGAAATACATCATCTGTGAAAATTTTAACGGGTTTGCTATCACGCCAGTTCATGAGATACAGCCTGGTGACAAACATATGGACGGATAGATGGACAGCGGAGTCTTAGTAAAAGTGTCGGTTTTTACCCTTAAAGTAGGGAGCCCCTTAAAATAGGATAAAGTTAATTTAAGGGGTGTTCAATCGTCATACAAGAAACCTTTTTTTCAGCATTTTAAACTCAAACTAGATGCTACGGATTTTTGTACAAAATACTTTTATCCTGCTAGTACGGACATCAATTTATTATTGACAGATACATGTTCGGTCATCTACTACGTAACGATACAAAAAGAGGAGTAAGAAGAAAAAAATTCCATCAAATAAAAAAAAACGTAAAAACATATTAGGAGGTAAAGAACTTAGCGGAAGAAAAAATGACATGAAAATCACTCCATCGACAAGAGCCCGGCTCCTTAATATAAGAAGAAGTACGAACATAGAAGAGGAGCTTCGCAGACCATCGTCTGTGTACGTATCATGACATGACCCCCGTACTGGATCCGCCTTTGGTTGAACTGCCGAAGAGGAGTTGATAAGTACGTATCATGATATGACTTCCGTACCGAATCCGCCTTTAGTTTGAACTGTTAGAAGAGGAGCTTGGCAGACCATCGTGTGTACGTATCAATATGACCCCCGTACTGGATCCGCCTTTGGTCTGAACTGCCCCGTAATTCAGCCGCAATTTATGTGCGTGCGCCGCTGACGTGCTAAAAGATTAGTCGCTACATCGACGCTTTTCGCGTACAGCGCGTTACTTTATTTCAACTGACAGCTTTGTGGCCGGCACAAATATTTCACTGTGTTTGTGAACTTTTCAAGAGTTATGCCAATGGCAAACCAAAACATTAGTGGAATCACAGAATTGTATGCTTTAGTAATAGAAAATATACCAATCATGTTATTTAGACTTTTTTCAAGTAGTAGAGATATCATCAGTCATACGAACGGGCTGGAAGCCAACATATCATATTTCCAGCATCTGACTGAATATGTCAAGCTAAGTGACTATTATTTATTGATAATAATTAAAATCGAAGGGTAAATGTATATTACGAAATATAAAAGACTCGAAGATAACGCCCAAGATGACCAAGAGTATTTTTATCATGAGAAGCAGAATCATTTCAATGATACATTTAGCCACGAGGGTCTTGCGGTTTGCGGCCCTAGGCTTTGTCTACCCTATTAGGGTTAGAGACAGTAAAAGTGTATTTATGACGCAAGAATAAAAATTTACGTGTACAAACCGTTGACTATTCAAAGGCGTGACGTATGAGTATAAACTGAACCAGTACAATATTGTGAACAAATTCAAACTCGCCACGGATTGCCGCATAGTCGTAAACTCTGCCGCACGTTGTTCTCGTTCATTTTTGAACGTGATTTAGATACTGAAACTTCTACATTCCGCTTTTAAGTACTGGAAAAACAAACTTTGACATTTCTACCCAGTTTTGTTTATTATTTTTTACTAAGTTTCTTTTTGGAACGCTGTGCTAAATGTAAGAAAACTTGTAAATATTTTTTTACGCTTTTCATTTTAATTGAAACTTGGTACGGGCTTTAAAACTATAATAATAATAATATAATATAATCTTTTAATAATCACAAACGCAACCGGGCAGATGAGAGAGATACTTAATAGAAAAAGTATCTAAGCCCAGTCAATTAGATAATTTTACTGGACAATAGTTATTATGTTAAGACTTCTTAAATATTTTTACCCCAAAAGTTAGATCATGCAAGTCAATTAATACTGACTAGTGACGACATAATATAGTGAAAATTAATTGTCCATCCCAAGGGCTTTTTGTAAAAGAGTATGGACACCTGAAAGGAAGACTATAATTACCGTGATTAATTTAAGAAGATTAATGAACCTGGACGGAGTAAGGCAATTTGTCAGGACGACGTCTCGTCATTATTTCTATACCACGGGGACACTACGTGGAGCTATGTTTTATATATTCAGTCAAACAATTATATATCAAGAGGTCGATCTCGATGAAAAGTTGTACATAGAAAAGCCAGCTAGCGTTTGTGAAAAAAATAAAATAAAATATCTACAATTTTTTTTAAATGTTGATGAAATCAAGGGCAAAGCAGAATTCACTAAACCTTTTCCCTAATCCTCAAGTGTTCATACAAGTTTTCGCCTCGTCTCATTACCTAAATTAATTTAAGCAAGTAATACTTCAAAGTATGAGAAATCTTTCATCATAGTTTGTATTTCTTTTAGTAGAATAAATACATTTTGTAGTTAACTTTTATTCATATCATAAAATATTAAACTGAGATAAAAGATCAAACCAAATTAAACATCAGAAACCACACCAGACTACATTAATTTAACTCGAAACAATTTCAGTCCTTAGTATCTAAGTAATACACGTAACAAATCATAATTTCAATAATTAATTACTCATACCGTAGTTCCAGTACTAATGGTTATTAAACGCTCCCCAGGTCTTATACATAAGAACGTAATAATATTACCTTTGCAGTAAAAACTTTACTTAATAAATTTAATACAGACACCGCCTAAAGCTGGTTTTAGTAAATCTTGTATTTTTTAGGTTATTAAAACACTGAAATCTGTGAGCTCTAGACCTCGCGAATCATTATAATGATTTTTTTAATGATTTTCAATCTACGCCATATTTCTACCATGTTAAAAAATTAAGCGGCACCAAAAAAACTCCAAACAAAACGCATTGCTCGCTTGATCGCATTAACATTAAATCAAACTAATGCTGTTAAATCAAAATAGACAATAGTTAGAGTCAAAAGGAGGCCTTAAAACGAACATCGAACATGCTACGAAAAAAATTGTTTTAAATTAAAATTTGGACTGTTTTGAAAAATATTTTTTTTGAGTAAGTGTTACATAAAAAAATTCAGAAGTTTTTTTAAAAATAAACTAAGATAAATACTTATTTTTCATCTTCTTTGATTAGCTTACAAAGTAGACTTTTCGATACAAAATAACTCCTTCATAGCTGAAAATTAGTCGTAAATTAGGATACTGCAATCAGTTAAGATAATAGCAGCATTAGCAGCAAGATTGCAGTGAAGTGCAGACTAACTTAGTGACTAATTACTTATAAAGGACCTCCACGCTACGGCGTAGCATTAATCTTACTGTACGTGTATTATCATAAGGTGATATATTTCCCAGGTTTCTGACGGTGGGCAAAAAGCTTAAGCGTTTAATTATTTATATTATCATGTTTAATCACTGACGGAGTTGTGGCCATATTTACATATTTCTACTTAAACTTTATCCAAAATATTATCATAAGTCAATAATCATTTATTTATCTTTGGATATTTGTATCACTTGATAATTGTCAATTTTGATTTCATAACAGGTAGTTGTAAAAAGAAAGAAAGAAAAATTGATTGTATAGTTAACGTCATATTATTACTTACAGCTAAGTTTATGAATAAGCGGCAAAAAACTGTACTGCAGCATTTTCTCCAAAGATATCAACATACAGTTATACCGATATTAAAATTAGTAATGAGCACTGAGAATACATTTTATGTCAAAATAATTAATAAAAAATTATGTCAAATTTGAAATTAACGTCAATTTGTAACTTTAGTACTGAAACATGAACAGAATGTACTCAAATTATATCACAGTTTAATACACTTTGTGCATGCATTATACTTCATATATATTCATCGAAACTATAAAATAAAACCTAATAAGAACTTCTTACATATTTTATAAGAGTTGTAAGATGCTGCTTCATTTGAAATATTATAAAAATATAACAAGCGTCTCGTGGGAGAGTCCTTAGGTTCGCGATCGCAATAACACTAGCGATATTCCAGCATTTCCCGCGTCATTTCACAAATTAGAGATAGTTTAGAAGTAAGACATGATATGCAGTTTCACCCTTTATCTTTATACACATTTATATTATCAAGGGTCTCCTGTGAGATACCTTAGGTGCGTAACGTAACACTTTCAGTATCTCCTAAAGTAGAAAATTAAGTTAGACAGCAAATTTTGGAACTTTCTTTTCTTTGTGACATTTTATTTGATTAAGTACCACCAGATGCATGCATGTATATAACAAGAAAAAAACGACGGGTTGCACTCTGGGAGTGCCGGCAGAAGTGAAAACTTGAATATTAACGTTGTGCATTTTTGATATTTTGGAATGTTTAGGGAATAATTTTGCACGAATTGCTTTAATTATCAGTATAAAATATTTCAAATCTTTTCTGAACCACAGTCTGTCACAAATGTCACAAGCATGACCAAATTCATTTTCAAATACACAGCAGTATGGCCACTACACAGACGGTCGAGCCATCAGCTGTCACCATCCATGGATGCGCGTAGCACGCTGTAACATAAACACACACGAACATTCGCGCAAGCGCCCTGCGCCGTCTTACGAATTTTCGATCAGGCCACGTGTCATGACGCGAGTCTAACATTTTTTACCCATTCCAAAAAAAGTGCACAACGCCGCTAAAGAAGTTTTCACTTCAAAAATATACAATTTAAAAGTTACAAATAACATTAAATCAAAAGAGTGCAGTTCAATCAAGAGCTGTTACCGGTCAAAGTTATGTATTTTAGTTATGTACATTCACAAATCTCCCTTATTTTCAATCATCTCTGTTTTACATGCGTTTATGTATATTTATCTCTCCTATCTATGCCTTTAGGCAGCTTGAAAAATCTGACACCAGTGTTGGTCACTTACATACACGAAAAACCAACTACCTAACAGATATGTAAAGTCACCTTTGAGATTATTTATACTATATATTAACGGGAATTATCATGAAGCTTTGTTTGTTGGGTTTACATTTTTCGTGATTACAGATAGACAGCTAATCCGTAAGTTGAATAATAACTGAAAAAAGAGCGTAAGTTTAAAAATAAACAAAAGATCGTTCTTACTTTTGCAATATTTTTAGTTTATAACAGTCTGTCGCCATGAAGTCCCGACCGCCCCGCCCCCACACCCCATAGTGTAATGAATTCCATCTTTATTGATATGACCTAAAAAGACCACAATTATTGCCTTAATCACCACATAAGTGAGTTCGGAGCCAAAACGTTCGCCCGGGTCGAGTTACCCAAATACTCAATGTTTATCGAAAATGATCAGATATAATGTGTTGTGGTTTAAATAGAATAATTTCATTTATGTCAAAGTTGAATTTAAAAAAAAACTTCGTATAAATGATAATTGGTCAGCTACAAAACTTATCTTTGTTTAAAAGCTTTACATACATAGTTTTGGTTTAGTAATGGTTTATAATGTTATTTTTATGAAAACAACTATTAAATAAAGAATAAAATTTAAAAAGAAAAAGTATTAATTTATCTACATATGTTAAAATTATTTTACCTTAGCAAATTTGCAGCATAGCAGAATGTCGAAAGCGCTTTCAAAAACTTTCATAACAGTATGTTACTGGCACTTTATTTATTCAACTCCGCTTCAGTTCAAGAGGAAGTCAAATATTTTATTTTGTTAATATTATATTATAGCTTACCGTGTTAGAATAGAAGGCATACAATACGAGGCCTGTAGACCCGCTGCCTGCTGGCAACACCAGCGTATTCTGACCTCCACGAGCTTTCAGATATTCTTCGAGACACCGAAAAAGCTGAGTCTTCCGACAGTTAGGATTGCCAACAAAGAGTATGATGATTACTTTACAATTTTACCATATTTATGGGTAAATTATAAGCGGTTGGTATTTATTAGTTACAAAATTAAGTAAGAGATAAAATTGCAGTCTGTTTTGGAGACGACCTAATGAGGCAATAATTAAAGTTGTTGACATCAATACCAATCGATATAGCAACATCACCATTATCATTTTAGCCGCAAGAAGTCCACTGCTAGACAAAGGTTTCCCCCAAGGTTTTCCAAAACGAAAGTTGTTTCCCGCCGTTTACATAAACTTACATCTTCTAAACTACGCCTCGGATTTTGATGCGGTTTTTATCAATAGATAGAATGTTGTAAACAGCTTGTTTACCGTTTTCTCTTTTCTCCCAGACAAGCATAGTTTACTTGTTACTTACCTAAAGATATGCATTTTTCTTATAAAGTTTGGCAACCCTACCGAAAGCTCTCCGCGCTTTGGTCTCCTTGTAATAGCAAAAGCTTGTCTCATAAAGAACATTCTATGTTTTGTACATCTGGCTTGTTTCATTACGCGACGCTATGCCCCCGCGTGTTTCAATATATTATATCTTATAAGTAGATAGCTTGTGCAAACATATGTGAATAACAAGGGCAGCAGAATATATTTAGAGTAGATACAAACATACTTTCCTACTCCTTCAAAATACTCCCTATTTGTAGAGATAGGGGCAACAATTGTTCTATTTATGATATAAAGTCTCGCGGTGAGAGGGTTTACATTTAAAAATTGAAGTAATTTAAGTTAAAACTTTGAAATAGATATTTTTGCTGAGGATAATACTTAAGTATAAATATTTTTATTGTGTTGTTCGTTCAGATTCACATAAAAATAAAAAACATATTTTTTTTAAATGCATAATTATTATTATCTGTATTGTGACAAATACACCACTGTTGCTTGCAGTAAGAATAGTGGTTCCATAATGGTTTGTAATTTAGTTTCATAGAAGTGAAAACATTAACATTATTGTAATGGTAAACAAGCTACTGCTTATGTGAAAGTTTTCCATGTAGTTGTTTTGTCCGTTTGTTTTGGTTAGCTCTTTATTTTCAGTGCTGTGGAAAATCCTTTTTCAGCACAAAAAACAAGTATATATTTAGTTATTATTTTATTAAAATAAACGTGAGATAAATTCATTATGAGTAAATACAGTTCACTCACGTAATACAGGCTGATTCTTAAACCTCGTAGCTATACTCAAGGAAAGTAATCCTTAAGCATAATAAAAATACACATTCTGTCATATTTACCTTGTTTTTTATAATAAAAACTAACGATATCAGTCAGCAAATGCATACCAAAAATTTCCCGTTTGAATATTACCTCCCGCTACCGAGCTGGCGGCTCGGCGGTGGCCGGCGTGCGTGGTAGGTTATATATATTGCGCCGGGCGTATAAAGTCAGTTGGTAAGACATTTATGAAATATTTTGTGAGAAAAAAATTACAAATAATAAGTATTTCTTTCTTACAGTTTTTTATGTAGTGATTCTGATTCTGACATTTCAGTAAACCTAAGGGGTAAAAAATCAACCTGAATAGTGAAAGGCCGGTTTCAGGATCACTGTAGAGACTGCAGTAGATACGTCGGGCTCCAAACACTCGCCCTAATGATGATCGCCGAAATTAATGGAAACCTTGTCGGTGTTTCCGACTATATTACGTGGGCAAACCGTTTAAGAATATTCATATAGTATCAACTTTGAAACACCCTCTGCTTTACAACAAAGAGACGAACTAACGTTATTTTAAAACGAGGGCAGCATGTCCAAATCGGATCAGACTAACGAGCTCTCTGCAATTAAGCTTGCCCCGTGACCCTGGCTCTGCTTTTGTTACATTCATGTCAAACTGTCTCTATTCTAGGTGATTGGAAAACTGTAAAAGTAGAAAGTTTGCTGATTCACCATTACCCACATGGGATTTTCAGTATAGTTTTGAATGTACATACTTTTCGAATTGAAAACCTACCTACATACAAACATATTTTCACGCCTGTTTCCCGTGGGGGTAGGCAGAGACTATGGATTTCCACTTACTACGATCCTTGCGAATTTCTTTTGCTTCGTCAACACTCATAAAAACCTACGTACAGATATGACCTATTTAATTTTCTTTTGTTGCCTTTTATATGGAGACCACTGAAGTATAAAAGATTGAAAAATAAAATTGAAGACATTAGACGATAACCATAAAATGTTATTAACACAAATTAAATATAGAACAATATATAAAATAAATAGCCTATGTCAATTTTTAAATTAAATGTCTACTTTCATAAAATCTTAAGTCATTAGAACTCAGTAGAAATGATCGAGAGATAAAACCAACGCCAAATTGCTGTTTTGTTCTCTTATGTCTAACTTTTATTATTTTAAAGTATTTTAATTAAAACTGACATTGTTTTGAGGAAGAAGATTATGACAAGCCAGCTTGACGGAGACAAAAAGATTTTGCGGAATTCGTTTCAAGCGTACAAATGCAGGAAGGGTCAGGATTTATCCCAGTTTTCGCCGGGAATCCGCAAATTTTTGACAATGATATTTTAGAATAAACTTTTAAGAGTATTAAAATATTTGTTGTCTTGGAAATTTGTTGTGCGATTTTACCTTATTTACACCTAAAGTTTAAATAATAATAAGTTTGATTGATAGAAATAAACGTATTAGTGACCCAACAGATATTTAAATAATTGGCCAAGTGCGTGTCGGGCCACGCGCAGTTTAGGGTACCGTAGTTCCGAATGCCAACTTTGAGTTTATGCCACTAAAAACGTTTAAAAACTAATTATCTATTGAATTTGTATGAAATTTCTTTTTCCGAGTACATTTTATAAGTTGATCGCCTATAACTTTTTAATTTGTATACCCTACTTAGCTCTGATAGTTTTTCTTTAAACTACATTATATTTACTATAGCTGTGAATTTTTTCATGTGACCATATATAACCGTTTAGCAGATAGAGGGGGGGGGGGACACTTGCCTTCAACAAAAATTTTCACTTAAATCCCAAATATTTCAGAAACGGATCCCTAAATCCAAAAATGGTGTTAACAAGCTCACAATGTTTTTTTGCCATGATTAATATACATATCCATGCCAAATTACAGCTTTATAGTACTTGTAGTTTCTGAGTAGGACCGCGGACAGACAGACAGACAGACAGACATGGCGAAACTATAAGGGTTCCTTGTTTACTACGGAACCCTAAATAATTGGCCAAGTGCGTATCGGGCCACGCACAGTGTAGGATTCCGTAGTTGCAAATGCCAACTTTGAGTTCTTGCTACTACAAACGTCTAAAAACTAATATCTATTGAATTTGTATGAAAATGTCGTTTTTCAAGTACATTTTATAAGTTGATCGCCTATAACTTTTTAATTTGTATACTCAGAAAAACTATCAGAGCCTACATGGTTTTGATAGTTTTTCTTCAAACTACATTATATATACTATAATTGTGATTTTTTTCACGTGGCCATATATAACCGTTTAGCAGATAGAGTGGGGGGGGGGGGGGACACTTGACTCGAACAAAAATTTGAACAAAATTTTTTGAAAGACCTATTCAACGACACGCTACTCAATGTGTTTGTCGAGAAAAAAAATATTGACTACTTCTTTACTTGTATGGCAGCAACACTGAAATTTTTTTTTCCATTTTTTGTTTTACGACTTTTTCGCCATAATTAATATACATATCTATGCCAAATTACAGCTTTCTAATAAGTACTTATAGTTTCTCTGTAGGACTGTGGACGGACAGACAGACATGGCGAAACTGTAAGGGTTCCTTGTTTACTACGGAACCCTAAAAAATGGTGACAATCTAAATATATATTACAGATAAAGTAGAACAGCATTTTAAAAATTAAAAAACATTGGCATAGATTTAATTATTTATTATAAACATTCCTAAATGTATTTTTGGGAGATTGCCAGAAGGTATACAAGTAGTTTGTGAAATTATTGTTATAAACTATAACTAAATCCGGGAAGTTATAATAACCCGTTTAATTAAAACAACGACTCCATTAAAATAATCTTATGTCACCAGCCGTGTATTTATAAACTGTTAATCTTGTCGGAAAATTGTACGAGTATATTGTTGATGTCAAAATAGATTTTATTAGCTGTACGAATCTAGATTTAGTTTGTTTCCTGCTTCTATGAATAACGTTCTGGTATTTTTGGAATGACGCAGACAACTCAACGACAAGTAATGAGTTTTGCATCTGTATCGGTGCCAGAAATATGAGTTTGAATTCAGAAAAGTGTTGTTTTGTTGCCTCATTTACCTCGACTTAGTAATCATAATCATAATTTATTTGTCAGACATGAGTACGGAAATTGATAGTTTACAGTGTAGAGCTTCATGCGCCATAATGATACCGTGATAAAGAATAGATAATCATTTATCGATACAGTTGTTTTGCTTCCAGGGATATTTATGAGAATTATACATTTATTAGTAGGATGAAAAACAAATGTATAAATATAATATGAAAGGATTTCTTCTTCTTTATCAGCCTTTATAGTACCAGACAAAAGACCTCTCCCAATAAAGGGAGAATTTGCTTATAATAATCATGCTTAGCAAACGGGTTTGTGATCGCAGTAGATCATATAGAATTAGTAAAAGGCTTTAGATGTATATTCATAAATAAGGCTAAACATTAATTCGTCGTACTCATTACCTATATTCTCTCTCTATAGTCTCAATAGGTAAGAGAGAGTAAAATGATAATGAGTGAAGATGAGTCAGAGAGGAATCGAATCAGGCACCAACATAGATATTTTTATCGATTATATCGTATTCATATGTGCTACTAGATTAAGCTGTGTAATTTAATTGTCGGGCCCCATAAATAAAGTAGGCACAATCTATAAGATATCCAATCGATCATTAACACATAAATTTGGTACGTCAAACTTCGGCAAACTTTTTGATTTAAGCCCTGAAAGAAAACAATCGTTAAATCTGAGAATTAAACTTCGAAGGTCGATCAGACGCGGTCTGTGGCCTGTTATTACGCAACTTTGTCTCAACTGCCTCTAATTGCAGTTGTCATAGCGACAAGTTTGTGTTTAGGTTCAAGCCACAACTTGGTTGGTGTATAAAATCCGTTTACTTCAAGTATCAGTGGATAATTTGTTTAAAATTGTTTACAGTAACATTCTAAACCCATATTTTCATTGTAATAATTATAGTAAAGATAAAACGAGGAATGTTCTTTTTTAAGAAATATGTAGGTAGTTTATAACAAATAAATACAGTGCGATCCCTTTTTCTTGTGAATCTCACTTCTCTTCGATGTATAACTTGAGATCACTTTCAGTAGATACTGTTTATTAAAATTTCTAAAGTATTGAGACATGTTATTTTTCGTATGTGTAAGTGGCCAACACAGATTTCAAAAGGCTAAACATTTAGCTTGACGATTGCCATTGAATGGTGACCAAAACGGATTCGTTTGAGGAATCTGATTTAGCTTGACGATTGCCATTTAATGGTGACCAAAACGGATTTTTTTGAGGAGCTCAAGAAAAAATCTTGGGCCACTAGTGGCCAAACTAGCCAACCATCCAATTTACGATCACACCCGAATCTAGTATTGCTTACTAACGGCGGATTACCGAGCTCCTCTTAAGCTTAGGAATTGAGAAATATAGTTTGCAACACATTAGCAATGCTCGCAACTTTTACAGGTTTTATAACATGTAAATATTAGAATTTGGCCTAGTGGCAACAATATCCTTCAAAGAAATATTCCTTTATTGTAGAATCAAGTTGCCAAGATATGAGTTTACGAGATCCGTCTAATAAGGCAAGAAGCATAAATAGTGTGACACGGCGAGGCGGCACCCTCCCTTAACTCGCCCGTGGACAGTGTACAACGACTTGTACAGCAACTAGAATTATGGATTTGCTTAACTTTTGATAGTTACTGAATTATGGATTTGCTTAACTTTTGATGTTGGCCATTTACTGGCCAACATTTGTTTCCCGACATGTGTTGCATGAAATTCTTCAAAAATAACATGACAAGTTCTCTACAGGGTCTGCAACAAATTCGTAGCGCCCCTGGTGTTTCATTTATACTCGTATGCTCTTAAATTAACCACTTAATATATATTTTTATTTTTCCCTTAGACATTTATAAAACCTGTATCATTTATTTAAGGTGGGAAAAATACTGAAATGTCAACCTTAATAAAAACTTCTAGCTATGTGATAAAACATTTTTTATTATTATTTGATGTCTAACAAATACTAGCAGTGATTCAAGTTATTTATTGTTACATAAATAAAGTTGTAAATTGTTTTAAATAGCTAGCTAGTAACAGTAAATTTGGAAAATAAAAACGTTTTCATGATGTAACGTGTAAGTTCGCAACTCTACTATAAACGTGATCCGTCACGTACTTAGCCGATTTATTTTTATTTGATATCTACTAAATACGAGTAGACACTATTCCTTAACCAAGTTTTTCGTTGTTGAATTACGAAGCCAAGTTTGAGTTCCGTAACCTAATTGCAATACGTTATTAGAAGCCTGATCAGCACATAGAGGTCTTCGACCAAGATCATTGTTATTTATCCCGTTGCCTCCCCGCTTTTATTTCGTCCCTGTCCGCCTCAGTTTATTTGTCTTCGGGATCTGGGGGTACATTAACGTATTTTTCTTCTCTATTAGGGCGACGGTCCTCGGTTCACCTTCAAACTTTGCCGGGATCCACGGAATCTGAAACCCGCGTTTGTTTACTTGTTTTTTATTTCCGGGCAAAGTCAAATAAAAGTTGACGATTGATTGTATTGTAGAAATCTCGTAATCACGAGGGGTCTGATGCGTTAAACCGACGATTTAGGGGCGAAGACGCCACTGGCTCCCTCTAGTCGTTAATCTGCACTTTTGAAAGAAACATAAAATCGATTGTCAACTATTCTCATAAAATACTTTGTGGATTGTACTGAATAGAAAGCTCGTAACGTAAAATGTAAATTTTATTGGTTACTTATCACCTATAGGTATTCTTGAGGAGTTGACTAGCAGAAGACTGAAATATAAACCTGATGTGCGATCCAAGAGATAAGATTTATCAATATTTGATCTCTCCAAAGTCTGTTTTGAATTGAGAGGCGGAGATGACTTTATTTTTTTACAATTAAAGTTTGGGCTGATATCATATATATGAATTTAAAATTTAAAACACATTTATGGTTCGATTGTTGTCATGCCAAATAACCTTGATTTGAGGCCAGTTTCTGTTTGTGAATATTTATTATGATGACCATGACAAGTACAGTAGAATAATCCGATAGGTATTTACACGTAAGTCATGCAGGATTTACATTGCAACACAAACCTCTTGTAAAACACGCGTGACTCACTGCGTAATAAATAGTCACACTCAACGATGTTACGTTTTTCAAGATGTCGTATTTTGTACAAAAAATTGACCAGTTTCTACATGGTAACCCCGTACCTAAAACCAATAGGTATCTTTATTTAATTTTATAACCGTGATATGATAAGTTTGATATCATTAGAAAAATCATTAAAAAACATGAATTTGGTGTAAAAAACAGCTGAACACTCAAACTTACGCTTGATATGAAGGAATATATCAAATGCGCAAATTTGTCGACACATTAATAGTGCTTGTGCATCATCTACCGTTTTCTATATCAAAGGTCTCACTATTTTGGAACGTCCTTCGCACCATTTCAGAGTTACACGGCTGGAAATCGCCCGTGCCGATATTAACCCAGAATCCGTACATTTGCATAATATTTTTTATTCATCGCGGTTTGGTTAACGGGCATTCATCAGAACAAAGAAAGTAAACAAAAAGCAAAAATAACGTGGCAGTAATCTTGGTGTGTAGTCTAAATGTACCATCGACAACACGGTGGTTTTGGTCGTTTATTTTGTTTGTTTCTTTCAGCTGATCTAATTGTATCATGTGTCTAAGTCATGGTTTCAGTGTTCTTGTACGGTTCACACATGTGAAGTGATAGACGATACACTAGAGCACACGTATGATGAGGGTTGGCTTTCATGCTTGGTATAATACTTACTTTTAGAACTTTATGTCAAAAAAACTAATTTCACTCGATTTGAAAATGAAATTCCTCATTATCTCAAATATTTTAGTTGGTTTTTATAGAAAAAGGTGCGGGGTATGAAATCGTAATTGATTTTGTTTTAAAGGTGTATTAACATTATGGAAAAAAGCGAGTAGAAAAAAAGCAAGTTTCTCCTTTTACGGTTGTCTTAAAATAAGCGCGAAAATACCGTTACCTAAATGAAATTAGCCCGACAATAGGGAGAGCAAATTGCCAGAAAGAATAAATCCATTCTCGCGGATCGGTTGCATGAAAATTGCAACAGAGCGGCCATAGCGGCGGCAGCCGAGCGGACAATTATAACGAGAGGGAATAAATCAGAATGACTTGTGGCGAGATATTAGAGCAGCTCTAGCACGAATAGGGAGATGCTCAGTGCTCAGTTTGAGAAGAAAACACAGGTCAAAAATAGAAAACTTGTGGGAACTTCACCTGTCCCAGCTAGTAATGGTGTGTTCCCACATGGAACTTATAGAGGTCGGAGAGCAAGAGATTAATAGACGTAGAGAATAAATGTATTTATAATACAATATAACTATTACAAGAAATTTAAAGTGCTAAGATATGGTATTCGTATCAGGAGTAAAAGTGGAATGAGTCGAAAATGATAAGCAAGGAATGTCTGGAATTTAAAAATTGAATTTAGGAATGAAATTTGAAGATAATGAAATGATATAAAAGGAGGTGAGCAAGAACATGAAGGATAATGCTTATTGCAACATCGTTACAAACTTACTCGTGTAGCGTGTGAAAAACTTAACTTAAGCATTAAAGTACGCCTTAGCTAAAACAAAAGTGAGTCAGTTTTTACTTTTTCTAAAGGTACAAGTTGTCTTGTGTGACACAAGTAAATTAGATTTTAATCATACATTAATCCAAATTGACTCTGCATTTTTTAGTTAATATTTCCTCCGTGCTTCGAAGGCACGTACTTTCGAAGCACTGAGGAGCTCGAGATATTTTTATAGCAAGTGTGGTTACCCATCCAAGTCCGGATTTCGCCCGGTGTGGCTTTGCTTGCGAAAGCGCTAGTTAAGGCCATACCCAAATTTTCCGGGTCCAGTGGCACAAGCTTTTCTACGCACTTTAGCTAAAAGTGGCCGTTTTTCGCAAATGTGCGTAGAAAAGCTTCTAGTTCGCACTTTAAATTAAAAACAGTAGTTCATAAAATAGTTAAAAAGGTTATCTAGGGTTAAGTAAAGTCGAAATTTTAAATGATATCACCGTTTCCTTTCAAATGATTTATTTCAAATGGGGGCGCCACTGGACCCCGCAAAATTCAGGTAGCCCCTTAATGTGCAGTCCCGCCGGGCCACCAAGCTCCTCGCTTGCAAGGTCGTGGTGTAAAACACCAAATACCCATAGTAGATTTTGTAGTCAGAAACATGTCAAACAGGTAAGAGCCCCATTATAAAGGCGATAAAACACGGCAATATGCTAGAAATAACGCCCTAAAGCAATTCAATACTATAGCAATAAAGTCTATAAAGCCTAATATATAAAACCTTAAGCCTAAGCCTAAAGCCTAAAGCCTATAGCCTAAAGCCTACAGCCTAAAGCATAAGCATTTCAGTTTTCCTTACAATATTTCTCATCACGGAGGTATGGTGTGCCAATTGCGCGTCTCGACTGAATCGGAAGTACCACTAAATTTTTATTGGACGCGATAATGGTAATGTAAGGTAAATGCTCTGAAAATGTACCACGTCTGAATACCGTGCATTGTTTTGTAGTCTGTTTTTGGGGAGGAAATAATAATACGAATCGTTGAATATTGAAATCATATCATTTATTCAAAGTTATTTAAAATTCTAGAAAAGCTGTTTTTGTGTTGTTGCGATTTTAGGGTTGATACATAGTAAACATTATCGTTATCCATAAACTAAATAATTCTATATTTAACAAACATTCAAAGTGGGTGTACCGATAAATTAAAATTCCTTAATCCCTTTACGCCCACTATTGCGAGATACTGAGGGAATACTCACCTAAAAATAAACTCTTAATTTAGTTTATAGGCCAGCTTGTAGATAATTATTTTTTAGTTTTTTTTTTACAATGGTGTCAACGGCTACAACTGTACTTAGTCAAAATTATGAAATAATGAAAATTAAAAATTTTAATTTTGAGTTATATCTATTTGTTGTTTAAGTCTTGAGGTAAGTTATAAGATCGATCTGGACTTTGTATTTTAACTAATGTACCTAATTATTAAAAGAAATCTAAAGAGCAAGTTAGTAAGTTTTCAACAGAAAATATTTTCTTAGTATGTTATGGAAGACAACGGATCTGAATAAATTTCAAGACTAGACAGCTAGACAGACCGAAAACGGATATCGTTCAAGTTCTGATGTTCGCTCGTTATTTGCTTGTCAAACTTTGTACATAAAATTTAATATTGCTGCTTCTGTGCTAGGTTTAACTGCGAAAAAAGGGCGAAAGAGGAAAAGTCAACTAAAATAGGCTCATAAAACAAAATAACATAACATTTGTTACATCGCAATTTTTAGTTTGTGCCGCTAAATTAATTTTAAAGATACTATCGAGTTATGACTGGACTAGCACTGATTTAAATTCAGTGTTAATAATTATATATGTTCACACCATTTGGATAGAAACTTCAGGTCCCAGGGTGCTTCAGCCAAAATTTGCTACCAGCATTTTGGGCAAGGTGTCTTGAAGTCAATCCCTAGCGCCATCTATTTTTGCTAGGAAAAGCCCTGACTTTCAAGCGTTAACCCCCCCAATAACTTTTAAACCGCTTAACCGATTTTCATCAAACTGCTTAAAACCACCGCAAGCAAAAATCCGCATCGAAATCTGTCTATCTGTTCGAGCGCTAAGATGCCACAGACAGACAGACCGACAGACATTAGCGTCAGACTTATACCATCCCTTTTTTTTGTCGGTTAAAAAATAAGCCTGAAGATAAGAACAACGTTTTCCTTTTCCAACTAAATAATCGCTGATATTATCGAAATGAACCAGGTTTTTGATTACGCAAGACACCTAAGCATTTCCCAAATGGCTCCAGACGACTCCCTCGCCGAGCAAATCTTGCTTGAATACAAATAGTCGGTAACCAAGGACTTACCGATTCGCAAATTATCTCCTGGCTAGGCAACGGAACCTGGAACAAGATTCAGTCGGTTATCTCAAGGTCAAGGAAACATCTCCGAAGCTATTGCTTTCGATGAGTACTCTGCTTACATTGCATTTAAAATATTTTGTGATAGAACAAGAGAATACTCGAATTGCTTGGGAAGTTATAAAGTGAACTTGACCCGAAAAATATTATCTGGGGGCACGGCAGTGCCCCCACCAAGTCGAGCAAAAAAGCGTCACGGCCGTACCATCCTTTTCTCGAAGCAATTCAGACCATTTTCGACGCCCTGTAACTTTGTTGTGGATAAAACTAGAAGACTGAAATTTTCAGTAACCATGCAGGCATTGTAAAGACACGGTATATTTCAAATTTCATTCAATTTGAACCAGTATTTTAAGAATTATAACGGGTCAAATTTCTTAATTTTGTCACTCACTGACTCACCGATCATCAAAATTCTAAGGCACTTCTAGCAGACCTAGAAGCTTCAAATTTGGAATATAAGTAGTGTTTGGTGTATGAATCAAGGAAAAACTAAAAAATCTAGAAAAGACCGCAAAGAAAATTAAGCCCATACAGCCAAGTCTTCCGAAAAGGCTATAGTACCATGGACCACATCCATACATTGCGGCAGGTTATAGAGAAGACGAGGGAGTATAATCGGCCGTTGTGTTTAGGGTTCGTGGACTACGAAAAAGCCTTCGATTCGATCGAAACGTGGGCCGTGCTTCAGTCTCTCCAGCGATGCCGAATTGACTGTAGGTATATCGAGGTGTTGAAGTGCCTATACAACAAAGCCACTATGTCGGTCCGAGTACAGGAGCACAGTACGAAGGATATTCCATTGCAAAGAGGCGTAAGACAGGGAGATGTCATATCTCCAAAACTGTTTACCGCCGCTCTGGAAGATGCCCTCAAGCTCCTGGAATGGGAAGGACTGGGCATTAACATCAATGGCGAGTATATCACTCACCTTCGATTTGCCGACGATATCGTTGTCATGGCAGAAACGATGGAGGACTTAAGTACGATGCTTGAAGACCTAAATCGAGTTTCCCAACAGGTAGGCCTAAAAATGAATATTGACAAGACGAAGGTCATGTCAAATAGGCACGTTACGCCTTCACTTGTTTCTGTTGGGAGCTCCACCCTAGAAGTTGTAGACCAGTATATCTACCTGGGTCAATTGATCCAGGCAGAAAGTTCCAGCTTCGAGGAAGAGGTCTTTCGACGAATTCGACTAGGCTGGGCAGCGTTCGGAAAATTGCGCAGTGTTTTATCGTCTAGAATACCTCAGTGCCTCAAGACGAAAGTGTTTAATCAATGTGTGTTACCAGTGATGACTTATGGCTCTGAAACGTGGTCCCTTACTATGGGTCTCATAAGAAAGCTCAAGGTCGCTCAACGGGCTATGGAGAGGACTATATGCTCGGTGTTTCTCTACGTGATCGAATCAGAAATGAGGAGATTCGTAGAAGAACGAAGGTCACTGACATAGCCAAGCGGATTAGCTCATTAAAGTGGCAGTGGGCGGGGCACATAGCGCGAAGATCCGATGGCCGATGGGGCAGAAAGGTTCTCGAATGGCGGCCACTTACCGGCAAGCGCAGTGTAGGACACCCATCTGCTAGATGGTCAGACGACCTACGTAATGTTGCAGGAAGGCGCTGGATGCAGGCCGCTTCCGATCGGTCGTTTTGGAAATCCTTGGGGGAGGCCTATGTCCAGCAGTGGACTTCCTGTGGCTGATATGATGATGATGATGATGAGCCAAGTCTTCAGTTAAATTTTTCAATATTGGCTTTATTCGTAACGATGTTTTACGGCAGTTATTATTATTGCGTGCTAAACCGCGGGTTTAAGCTAGTCCCATATAAATATAGGCGCATGGTAGTGCCCCTGCCAAATCGAGCAACGAAGGCTACCTACAAAAATAAGAAAAGTTCATAAGTCAGAGAGAGGGCTTTAAGAAAATTCGTTGCTGGTAGATATACATATATACGATAAGTAGAAGGTACCGAAAAGGAAAAAAGTAAAACTGTCTACAAAATACAAAAAGAAATGAGATCCCATCAAAAACAATACTTGTCAAAAAAACCAAGTCTCGCAACTCAGTTGTTCTGCGGTAAAAAGTTGTGAGATCCATGTAATACCAAGTCGGTTATTAATTTATTTAGTCTCTACTTAAGCGACTTTCTGTCTTAATACGTCCAGTCTCTAAGATCACGATCGTGGTCCATAACAATTGAAAATCAATTGTGTCTGGAATCTCCGTACTCGAAGCATTAAGTTGTTACGTAATAATTAACAGCATCTTATAGTGACACATATCAATATTAAAATTCTTTAATGTTTTATATAAATATATTGAGACTTGGCCATCGCCTGAAAACACGTGTAAATTCAATCGCCTGAAAACACATGTAAATTTAATTATTTAGTGCGATGGCCAAGTCTCGATATATTAATATAAAACATTAAAGAATTTTAATATTGATATGCGTCACTATAAGATGCTGTTAATTATTACGTAACAACTTAATGCTTCGAGTACGGAGATTCCAGACACAATTGATTTTCAATTGTTATGGACCACGATCGTGATCTTAGAGACTGGACGTATTAAGACAGAAAGTCGCTTAAGTAGAGACTGAATAAATTAATAACCGACTTGGTATTACATGGATCTCACAACTTTTTACCGCAGAACAACTGTGATGAAGTCCTCGGGTGCTTCCCTCCTCACCCCGCTCTCCACCCCGCGCGCCCATATAAATACGGAGGCGCGAGGACCTTCGTCCTCTTTCGACCGACTGGACGCCGGGCTGCTTCAAAGCTGAGTACTTTTGAAAATCTCTTCTGGAACAACGAATCTCGTGGCTGTGAACCTACGACCCTTACCTGTGACTTCTTTCTCATTGTATAATTGTTAAAAATTAATTAAAGAGTTTGGTCTTTTCAAATATTGTTTCTTTCAAAATAATCACTACGTCACAGTGGCGCCACAACAGAGGAGTTACCACGAGATTCGTTGATCTTCTAAATTTTATAACTGTGTTTTGAGTGCTTTATTTCGTTCAAAAGGGTATGTACTAGTGTTTGTTATTTTTTTGGTGTTTTCATTCCGTACTCAGTGCAGTGCAGTGCATAATTATATAACATATCTAATTCCTTTGTTCACGCGGTGCTATCGTCCGTCCACGTGCTTTTGCGTGCGCGCAGCGTGGCATATCATATCCCACTTTAAACTTAATTAACCTCACGTAATAATACCCTTGCTGTTAAACCCTTTTGGACGGAATCAAATTGATTTTTTTTTTTTACTTTTCGCTCCACATAATTTTTCTGGTTTCGTAGCTGCTCCACACATTTTTTTTTTTTCGGTCACTATGGCTTATACCATAAAATTTACTTTATTAAATAAATCGGAACTCGAATATGAGGTAGAAATAAGAGGTGGTGACTCCTCAAAGTGTACTGTGGAGGAGTTACGTAAATTAATTACCAAACTTTCATCTAGTTCTCCTTCAGAGGACATTTTAGAATCATGTTTTACGGTCGAAGAGGATATTTCCGCGGTAAATAATTCCTTAATACGAGTGAAAAACAACGCGAAAGCCTTGCAATCTAAATTTGATAAAAATCTTTACTCTAGAACTGAATCTATTCTCAGCCACGTTTTTCATAGGTTATCACGCATTGACGTCACCTCAATTAGTGATACACAAAAATTTAATTCGGTCTGGAACGAGTTTCATTCCATTTCCGAAATTCTCTCGTCCTTAACTTCTTCTAAACCTGTAGTATCGAGCGGAGTCGAGTCACAGAACTCTGATGAAAAATTCTTTGATGCATTAACCTACGATCGTAAATTATTTTCTGAACTCGGTAAATTTAAATATAACGGCAAATCGTGTGTGCGCGCCTTTATCCAAAAAGTTAACGAATTTATGTCTTGTAGAAACATTCCAGATAGCAAAATCTTTTCTTTCGCTTTTGAGATATTTTCAGACGATGCACTCCATTGGTATCGTTCTATCAAAGACAGCGTTGATACTTGGGACGATCTTTGTAAATTACTTAAGCGTGATTTTAGTCCGCATAATTACGACGATAAACTAATGGCGGAAATAAGACTTCGTTCTCAGGGCGAGAAAGAGAACATAACCTTATATATAGCAAAAATGCAAGGATTATTTTCCCGTTTGGATGAGCCTGTCAGCGAGTCTGTCAAATTGAACATCTTGTTAAATAACATTAGGCCTTGTTACACTAATTGCCTTCTGACTGGGGTTGTTTCAGATATTTCTTCGTTGGTTAGCATTTGCAGAAAGTTCGAACAATATCAAAGTCGTAGTAATGATTTTTCTGAGCCACCTAAGGTTACTTCTAGTACTTTGGCGCCTGAACTGGCTTACGTTGATTCCGATTCCGCCATCGTAAATAAAACTTATAATAATAAAAACTTTTTCCGAAATCGAAATTATTTTAAAAATCCCAGTCCGGCTTCTTCTAACAATTTTTCTAAGGATCGTCAAATTAATGCCGTTGCTAATACTACTAATAATAAACAATTCTGCCTTAGATGTAGAAATGACTCGCACAATCTATCATCTTGCACTCAGCCTCGTTTTCTTATTTGCTTTAAATGTGGTTTGAAAGGTTTTAAAGTCTCTAATTGTACAAACTGTAATAAAAACAATGAACCTTCAAAAAACTTGTAAGTTCCGATTGGGGAAAGTCTAAAATAAAAACTCGAACTAGTAAAACTGAGTGGCACAATTGGCTACATCACGTATCCAATTTCTTTAATTGCCATAAACTTTCTTCAATCGTAAATACAAACACACAACCTCCCTATATTCCTGTAGTAGTAAATAAAAAAAACACCATTGGCTTACTCGATTCTGGGTCTTGCGCAACTATACTTGGTAATAATTCTCATCTTCTTTTCTTGAAAAATTTGGAATTAAGTGGTTCTAAGCCCTTGGTTTTTACCACCGCTGGTGGCGAGCAATATTCTTCACTCGGCTCAGTGGTAATTCCATTCCAATTTCAAAATAAAACTGTTTCTCTTGTTACCCATATCGTTCCTGGCATCAAAAACCCCTTGATTCTGGGTATGGATTTTTGGAGAAGTTTTGGTCTGTTTCCGGCTAATTTGGAAACCATCTCACCTCAAAATAATCACGAATCTGGAACCTCGGTAGTACAGAAGGACACCGTTAGTAAATTAATTTCATTTGATAATTTAACTGACGATCAAAGAACTACCGCCAAAAACATTATTTCTCAATTTATCGATATTTCTTATCAGAAACGCGGTCTCGGCCGTACCTCTCTCATTACTCATTCGATAGATACAGGTGATCACCCACCGATTCGGCAGCGTTACTATCGCATGTCACCAGAGAAACAGCGCATTTTGGTAAAACATGTCGACCAAATGCTTAAAGAGGACGTGATTGAACCTTCCGAGAGCCCTTGGTCTAATCCAGTGATCTTGACCCCTAAAAAAAAATGGCGAACTGCGTTTTTGTCTGGATAGTCGGAAATTAAATTCTATAACAAAAAAAGATGCTTATAGTTTACCCTATATTGCTGAGATTTTGGATAACTTAAGAGATGCTAAATACATATCTAGTTTAGACATTTCAAAATGTTTTTGGCAAACCTTGATAAAAAAAGAGGATCGTTGCAAAACGTCATTTTATATTCCTACGCGTGGTAAATTTCATTTTAAATCTATGGCTTTTGGATTAACTAACGCTCCAGCCACCCAGCAGCGTCTTGCAGATATTTTGTTTTACGGTCCAGAATTTGAAAACAGGGTTTTTTGTTATATCGACGACGTGATTTGTGTCTCAGATTCGTTTGATAGCCATATCACACTATTGTCAAAAATACTAGAAAAATTAAAATATGCGAACCTCACTATAAATCTCGACAAATGTAACTTTTTCTGTACTAAATTAAAATACCTGGGTTATGTAGTGGATTCGGAAGGCCTTCACGCCGATCCCGAAAAGGTAGAATCGATAAAAAACTACCCCACTCCTACTAACAAAAAGGAGGTCCGTCGCTTCCTAGGCGCTGCGTCGTGGTATAGAAGGTTTATACCTAACTTCAGTGCGCTGGCATCTCCCTTGAATAAACTAACCTCTAACGGTAAAAACTCTCCTGCGTTCAATTGGTCGCGAGAGGCTGACGCAGCTTTCAATAAATTAAAGGATTGTTTGTCTTCTTCGCTGGTACTATCTTGTCCAGATTACACACAACCATTTGAAATTCACGCGGATAGTAGTGACTTTGGTATCGGAGCTGTTCTTTGTCAGGTCTTGGAGGGGAAAGAAAGAGTTATAGCCTTCTACAGCAAATCCCTTACGGACCAAGAAAGAAATTATAGT
The DNA here is from genome assembly GCA_963555685.1 of Acrobasis consociella. Taxonomy (NCBI): domain Eukaryota; kingdom Metazoa; phylum Arthropoda; class Insecta; order Lepidoptera; family Pyralidae; genus Acrobasis; species Acrobasis consociella. Next base: position 8,862,573 of record OY743106.1, read on the forward strand.
GCTACAGAGCGCGAGGCGCTTGCTGTTCTGTCAGCTATTGAACACTGGCGTTGCTATGTAGAAAATGGCAAAAAATTTATTGTGTACACTGATCACGCTGCTCTCAAGTGGTTTATCAAACTCAACAATCCTACGGGTCGACTGGCTAGATGGGGAGTCCGTCTTTCTTCCTATAATTTCGAAATAAAGCATCGTCGAGGAACCGATAACGTTGTGCCAGACTTCCTTTCTCGTTCTCCTAATGTCATGCCTATGCAATGCAACACAATAGATGGGAATGTCATTTCTACTAATGATCCATGGTATCTTAATATCTATAAAGGTTGTTCACAGTCTCCTGCCTCTTTTATAGACTATCAGGTCCTTAATAATAAATTATATCGTTTTAAAAAAAGTCTTAACCCTCTTACTAGAGAGTTCCAATGGAAAGAGGTTGTTCCATCCGAAGAGAGATCGGAGTTAATAAGGCAAAACCATTCGTTGCCCACAGCCGGTCACATGGGCATCTCTAAAACATACAAGCGCTTGGCCCTTAACTACTATTGGCCAGGTATGTATGCGGACGTGGTTAAGGCCGTCAATTCTTGCGATGATTGTATCGCTCATAAACATCAAACTCACTCCACTTTCGGTCATATGGGCGGACCAAAGTCATGTCTTAGGCCGTTTCAAACGATAAGTATCGATCTAATCGGACCCCTTCCGCCTACAAGAAAACAAAATAACTATATTTTCGTTGTCTGTTGTTGTTTCTCCAAGTATTGTTTGCTTTTCCCTATAAAGCGTGCCACAGCAGAAATAATAACAAAAATACTCGAAGATAATGTTTTCTTGGTTCACGGCATTCCTTCTACGGTCATAGTAGATAACGGTAAACAATTCGTTAGTGCCCAATTTAAAAACTTATTATCTAAATATAAAGTTCCGAACACACACTATACCCCATTTTATACGCCTCACGTTAATACGGTTGAACGTTATAACAAAACTATAACTACAGCTATCTCCGCATTCATTGAGAACGACCACAGAGTGTGGGATACGCTAGTACCTAAAATCCAATTCGCTATCAATTGTGCCGTAAGCGAAGTCACAAACTACACGCCCTCTTTTCTTGTTTTCGGTCGCGAATTGATAACCTGCGGTTCACACTATCTAGATCCTGATCCGAACTTAATTCACGAACCACGTGACTGTTATGCGGAGTCCCTTGGTCATTTGTCTTCTATCTTCGACAAAGTACATGCATCCTTGTTATCGGCCCACGAGCGTAACTGCCAGTCTTATAATCTTCGCCGTAAGTCGGTCGAATTCCACGTTGGCGATATTGTTTGGAAGCGAACATTTTATTTAAGTGATAAAGACAAATATTTTTCAAAAAAATTGGCCCCTAAATTTATAAAATGCAAAATAGTATCAAAAAAATCTCCTTTGGTGTATAAACTTTCAGACATGTCTGGTAAGCCACTGGGCGAATGGCATATTATCACTACGTCACACAACTGAGTTGCGAGACTTGGTTTTTTTGACAAGTATTGTTTTTGATGGGATTTGTTTATTATCCAAAAATAATGAACCAGTATTTTGAAGTTTATTAAAGTCAAAGTCACAAAATCACAAATCACAATACAGCGTATCGAAGTTTTAGAATGGATTAACATCATTGTCTAGTAAAAAATTTACGCTATCGTGACATCCTGTGAAATTTAAATGCACTGTATCTTCCTTATTATTAGCGAATAAAAAGAAAAGAAAAATACGTGTTAGTATTTTTTTATTATCTACCAGGTAGATTCTAACTGATTAGCCATAAACCGTTTTTTAGTCCGCATATTACCTCTATAATAAGGTGCGTTTCCACTGAAGCGGAGCAGAACGGAGAGCGGAGATTTCGAGCATTGTGATTGGTCGATTTCTCTCCCTTCCGCTCTGCTCCGCTTCAGTGGAAACGCAGCCTAATGAGGGTATGATACTATAGGTTACTATTTTACGAGTTACGGGGCCGAAAAACCTCGTTCACCCTGTGTTATTCATACATAAAGCTCGGTCACCAAGGATCACCGATATATGGATAAAACACACAATCTGATAACATTTTAGGGCCATCAAGGCCCTAAAACAAAAATATAAGTTTAATTTTCTGCGAATTATAAAAGGTACATTTAAAGGTACGTAATATAAACAGCCCTTATCAATCGAGCAATCTATCATGCCACAATGAGCCCTAAGTCATAAAACAATACCCTGCTTATTGCAACATTTGTACGCTAGTTTACGAAACCGTAAAATATGATAAGCATCAGGCAATGAGATTCAGGCGGTTTCCCATTTATTTGTATTTATGACCGAATCGAGCCTTGACCTCGTCCGATTCGACCTGGGGTCTTATTTTTAAACATATGAGTTAGCGAAATAAATAAAATTACTTCTAGAAGTCACACTCGTTTTCCAATGTAATTACTTTCTTAAATTACTGACTTTATAAGCTTTTTTTGTAGATTATGTTTTGCTCGGAATGGTTTTCAGCAAATTTTGAATGACAAGTTAACCTGTGTTTTTAGTATTCTGCCGTTAATAAACAGATATACCATCTATCTCCAGTTTGATGCAATTACAAAATTTTATTTTAAAACACACATAAGTAGCCCCTCAATAGAGTGATAAAAAATGCGATGCTTTGGAAATTTACACAAAAATCATGCCATATATAACTCCGCGTTTCAAACATTTAGGCCTGTGTCTACCCACAGTGCTTCGAAAACAACTCGTTCCGGAAAACCAAGCTCACTTTGACGCGTCCGGTAATTCAGTTAGAATTAAATTAATCCAATCCCGTTTTGGTTCACTTTGCGAATTTTGGTGTGAGTTTACTCGAACTGTAGTCGAATTTAGTACAATTAAATCATAGTAATGTATTTAACTGGTTTGGCCACATTTCTGTATTACATTAATACGTATACATGAAATTTGAAAGCATTCGGTAAACAATATGCAGATTTATGCACTTGCGTCGCATGTCCGTGTGTGGTTCATTAGATCGCTGGAGGGGCAAGTGCGCCGGACACAGCCACAAGACCATGTTTAATAAGAGCAGGCAGAGGCTATGTGGATCGGAGAACTGAATGCGGGTACGTACGGCTCGGGCGTATTGCCGAGCGGTAAACAAGGCGCGCTCGGGCGGCAGCCGCGCCTGCACCCGACGCGCAATATCCCCAGCAAAATAAAGGAATGCCCGCGACGACAATCGTTCGCCTTACCCTACCCGAGAAATACAAACGCACGCCTCCGAATGACTTTACAAAAATTTGCATGGAGCCTTTTTTCTCTATATTTTCCACGTTCAGAAAAGCAATTTTTGTACGTCGCCCGCGATACCGACGCGGGAAATTGCACTTGGAACAGTGGGAATGGAGTGACGCGGAGTATTGTGCGCAGCGGGCCCGGCGATTGCTTTCGCCTAGCTTTATTGCCCTGCACTTCTGGACGTTTTGATATCAAAACACGTGCATTGTTTTCGTATAGTCGTCTTTATCTGTCGATGGGCCAAGGCCTCGTGTGTGGTCCTGGCTTTTTATCTTGATCGGGGAAATTGCGTGGATACATTTTTGAACAGAACTGTTTGTTATATAATTGAGTTTAAGAATTTATTTTGATATCATTTTTTACTTAGATCGATATTCCAGAGTATTTCCATGCAGACTGTATAATTTTACTTATGCCTTTATTTGTTTTAGATTAAGTGTATGTTTTGTTTACAGAATGGGTAATTACGCCCACTTACTTACTTATTTTTCATTTCTCGCTACGCTTGTGATTTAACTGTGGAATCCTTCGTTTCACTCTGGATTCAAAGCAGCGCTTGCTTTAAAAGTATTAATACCCCTTGTAGCACAAACTACTATTTTTCAAAAAAATATTATGGTATTAACAGTAATTACGTAATAATTACAATTGATGTTTGTTTATGTAATAGACAAACACAGTGCCGAAACTATATTATAAGTAGAGATACAATTTCTGATACATGCTGACAAACAACTTTTGTCATTTGACAAAACATTCCTTCCTGTCTGCCGCTATTCCTCCCTTCCAGATTATTTATAAGTCGCCATCCCTATCCTAAAGACATCACACCAAGGATTGCTTGCGACCTATCTTTTATAATTACTCTCTAAAGTAAACAAAATATAGCGGACCATTTAACACTGTCATCCTAAATTACAGCAGAGTGATGCTCCTAAATATACCCGGTCGTTTGCAGATAATTTCTTAGAAAATATTTATTTGGCACCTGGTTTCTTAATCAGCTATGTGGTGGCAATGAAACAGCAAAAACAACAAGAAATGCTGCTCTGAATTGAAATTAGTTGCAATGTTAATGTCGAAATGTGTACACGTCGGTCGCACTTGATAAATAACGTACCTACTTATTAGTGATAATTAAATCTCTGCAGAAAGCAAAACATTCGTTCTTACAAACGATTCATACTCAATCTTCTAAAAAACAAGATATATGTGTAACTTATGTACTATACTTGCATTGTAAACCATATCCAGTCCAATTTATAATCAAAAGTAGTGGTTCTTTACATACATACGTAGTTATTATTCCGATGTGTTAATGCGTTCACTCAAAAAATCAACCAGAGTTTCATTAAAAACGAACAGTTTTCCATTTCCACTGCAATTTCCTCATGAACAATTTAACAGAAAACAACGTCCCGGGTCCACGAAGCAATGCACTATATCTGATTAGTGCGAAAAAGAGACCAGTTTGTATTTTAAAGTAATTAACAACCGAGTCGCTGTTGTCCCGACGTAATGAACATAATTAGCCGTGTTGCTGTCCCTCTAATTCAATACAACATCGGGGTAATTCCGTCTGTCTGTGATATTGGAAAGTAGGGAGTTCTATTCAAAGGAAACTTTCGCTGTTTGGTGTTTGAGGAAACGCTGACAGTACATCAGTGTTTTTTATTTGTACATGTCATATGTAAGTTTAGTCTGCTTTTATTAATTTGTTGAATATGATTTCTTATCTTATACCTTTAAGCGAGTAATTCTTGTATATTTATTTATTTACATGTACCTATATAAATTTCTGTGATCTCAAATGGCTCTAACGATTTCGCTGAAAATTGGTATATGGGATTTTCGGGGGTAAATAATCGATTTAGTCTTATGTTTGGGAAAACGCGTGTTTTCGAGTTTTCATGCGTTTTTCTTTCCACGCAGAATATGGTCGCTAATTTGGTCGTGCCGGCCGCTATCCGTTTGGCTCAGCGGTTTAAGATGCAGACCGCTAGAAAGAGTGTTACGGGTTCGAATCCCACTCGGTGACTTACTTTTGTTTTTTTTTATGTTCAAGTTTATATATTATTTTTTTATTTCGTATTGTTTTTAGACAAGTTTAAAAAAATGTAGTTCACGTTTGAGATGTAACCGAGCAAAGCTCGGTCGCCCAGGTACTTTTGTTTTAAATACGCAATTATCCGGGTTTCTGAGCCTCTAATTAAATTCAAGATCAATCGTATGCGCGTTAGGTATGAAGAGTATGAACGTGGTATAATAAAACCAGGTCTTCTCTTCCCGAGATGAAACTTGACTACGTCACGAAAGTGTTGCCACTGATTGTACTTTTCAGTAAATTTAAGGACTTTCTCAATTAGTTCATGAATATTAAGTAACTAAGCTATTTAGTATCCCGCGATTCTTGTGTGATTCATCAATTAAATATTTTATAAATTGATATAATGGATTATTAATTCGAAATTGGTATATAAAGTTCAGAAATGCATTACGCTCGGGTAATTCAATTTCACACAGTGGCAACACGTCAAACTGATGACGTAATCAAGTTCCACCTACATCATCAGCTGTCACGGGAAGAGAATACCTGGTTTAATTATACATGTATTATACCATGGGTATGAACGTCATTTGACACGATGATAAAATTTAGACAGGTAATTTTTTTCTTTCGAAATGTAATGGTCATTACTGGTGTCGGCATTGTTAAGCTTCTTATAGAAAACTGACATTGAATAATAAACTACTATATAATTAGAACAATTTAGTATTCTGAAGAACAGAAGAGATACAAATAATTAACTGGCCCGTTTTCTCTTGTTCTGTAAGTCTGTGTTCTTATGATGATTAGTATTTACCTATCGTTTTATTTCATTAATACTCACATTCCTAAGGAATGCATCGGTTGACTTTATCAAGACCAATGAAATATATCGACTGAGAACCTGTAAAATATTCGACACTTATACCTACCACCGGTGACTGTTACAATGTAACTCAGTTTGAAAAACATTTGTATGGTATATTTATCATCATCATCATCATATCAGCCACAGGAAGTCCACTGTTGGACATAGGCCTCCCCCAAGGATTTCCAAAACGACCGATCGACAGCGGCCTGCATCCAGCGCCTTCCTGCAACCTTGCACAGGTCGTCTGACTATTTAGCAGGTGGGTGTCTTATGCTGCGCTTGTTAGTACGTGGCCGCCATTCGAGAACCTTCTGCCCCATCGGTTTTCGGTTCTTCACGCTATGTATGATATATTGGAACGTATGATTTCATTTTCAAATAGAACATTATTTGATAAAAATATTGCTGCAAGTGGGATTTGAACGCATCTCAAGTCTGTCAAAAAATAATTTCCCAATATCGCACGGTCGGTATTCTCCCGGCTCCATTAATTTTCCTGATTGATGTCAAGTGTGTCCGAAGTCCGAAGTTTATGAAGGAAATCAATCAAGAATAAATCAATATATTACTAAAATAAATATTATTTTTTCCAGTTAATTGGGCGCCTATTTCATGATATCTAACACTTAGTGGCACTTAGTGGTGGTAATTTTGTTGAACCACAGTTAAAGGCACTCTAAAACTGTTCTTTGAATAGTAAAAAAAATTGAGTACTTAGGTAGTCTTTTGTATATTTTTAAACTAATAAATCTTTTTACGTTAGTTTGATTCTATAAAACGTTATATAACGGCTATACAAACGGCAATAATTTAATAGAAAACCTGTTTTTATATAACTTGTCCTCAGAAAAGTTTATAAGTACAAATCATGTAGACCTGTAGAACTTTATAATAAAATTACGGAACAAAAAAATAAGAAATCCCACCGCGGCAATATAGGAAATCAAGGTCAAAGCTGTAAAAACCCAAGGCCCAGTATAAAATGCCCCATAAGTCCATATTATTCGCCACACACCCTACTCAACTATAGTTAAACGTTGTAATAAGACGACAAGGGAGTCTACAAATCATAATAAATTCGGAGAACTTATTAAGTCCGCCGCCAACAAACAATGGAGCGAGTTATTGGTGATCTACCCTCGTTTTATCTAACAACCCCTCCCCGCGCTCGAGCCATACAGGGTTGCCAGGTGTATTTCCAAACTTTGTGGTGTGGGAAAATGACGTACCTATGAATGATTGGTTCTTTATTTTAATGGCAAAGCAGAATCATCATCATCATAATAGTCACAGGATTAGGCTTCCCCCAAGATTAAATCAGATAAATTAAATTAAAGATTAAATTAGGTACTAACCTACCTATTTTATTATATTAAAAATACAGTACTTTTAGTGTTTCTCATTGGATGCGTTGCTGTTAGTATATTGACCTTTAAAGATCTTTTTTGTGTGCATTATGGGGTAACACTAATGTCAGATTTCAAAACAGACATTATAGACTTACATTTCATGAAATTCTTTTTTGCGAATTGATTTGTAAATTATTTAATCAAACAAATATATATTAAAGGCGGTATTTCACCTTTTCCCTCTGAGGCACATACAATTTAACAATATAATATACTTTCTAGCCGAATTAGATTGGTAATTTTGCAAAATTTAACTGGCAACTCTACCACAAGTAGAGCAATCTTCGCTATCGGAAAAAGCAGGGAATGAAGAATACATCAATTAACACGGGCAAGGAGTTAACAATGTGATGGCGATCGCTTTTGTGATGGAGCGCCATGTTTGGCGCCTTCGTTGTTTAATACCAAGATTGCAATCGCAGCGGGTGGATCGCAGCTTTTGTTCGAGTGGATTTTTCCGTATATATCTAATGTATATGTTTTAACGAATACTCGTTTGTTTAATATGCTCTTCCAATTCAGATCGTAGATGTCGATTAGGCGTTAGTATGGGTACCAACATCGGGAGTTCGTAATACGCGATGAACTAGCAACTCTAATTTTGCAGTGAGGGTTTTTAAAAATATGAGGCACTAGATGTCAGTACAGTGAAGTCAGGTCCAATAAGCTGCTGTTATTGGATACATTTGACGGAGCAAAATAAACCTGTTAACGGATAGTCTAACCAGAACAATTAATTCCTTTATTAGTAATTGATTGAATATTTGAATTCGGACCTAAGTATGAGAATAATAAGATTGCATTGCTTTCCTTTTTTCTAAAGTCTCAATTACTTGGTTCCTAATATATAATGTAACTTAGAAACAATTTATTTCATGCCCTTTTTAGTAACGAAAGTGTAACTTGTCATGCATGACTATATGGTTATGATTTACAACACTAACCACTTTTTTATTCGTCGCAGGGCAGATAGAGGCCGCTTCAACAAGATCCAAATGCAAATAAAATAGCGTATGCTTAACGGATCATCTGACATTCCTCATATTTTCGACGTGCACATTTAATTACTACTAATCAGGTACCCGCAAAAACAGAAATCATAAAATGTATTATCCATTCGGGTTTTCTACGTTATATCGAATGCCAGTTGATCGGCGACAATCTAATAAATGAAAGCAGAGGAGTTACGAGTGCTTTGCTACAACCGTAAATCTAATAATAAATAGTGGATAATCCAGGGCATGAATGAGCTGGGTTATAATTAAATGCGCACTAATAGCTTTATCATAATTAATTGCGCATCACGTGCTTCCTCTCTGGAGCCGCTGCCAATGAGCTATACTATGTTAGAGTCATACTGACGTTGTTATTAGGCAACTAAAGTGTTATACAACACATTGTAGTTGTCAGACGACTTGAGCAAGCTTTAGATTAGTCAATGTGGAAATCTTTCAAAGAGATCATCATCGATCATCATTACAGCATGCTTTTAAATTTATTATTAAAAAATTTGGCAAGTAAGATTTTTAACTCCAATCATACATAGTTTTCATATAGGTAATCGATTCTCATACAAACTGTTTATAGACAGATTTTAACTAGCCTCAGATTTAAAATTAAAAATGTGATGGAACTTCTTTGCCTGAAATATAAAGAGATGTTTATGTACGTATAAATAAATTAAATGTGCACGTAACCGTCAGCCTCCTTGAAATTAATACGATATTGACAGAAATCTCTTTATATCAATGAGTTTCATAGTTACAATAAAATGTACTCTAATAACTTTATCACAATTAATTGTGCTTGCTCTCTGGAACCGCTGCCAATGCTTATTCACTGGTATAAATCCGAACAGCTCTAAACTATCTAAATGTCAGCCAGAAAGATAACATAATTATAACAACATATTAGCTTGCCATTTAATAATCATGCTACAATACGTAGAAGTCACAACATGTTGTCTTCAACGCACTTCAAATAATGTTAGATTCTTCCCCGTTTACACTGCTTTTATCAACTTTCACTGCTATTTAAACCATATATTGTAAGTAAGTACGTTTGTTTTACATGCGTAAAAAAGTTATTAGTTTTCTATAACATATACCTAAAAGATTTACTGAAATGTTAACAGATAAACTCTACTAACAAAAATAATCCTTACTTAAACTTAAATGCCTATTTTAAACCTAGATTCTCCCTACTTTTTTTTTACCAATGAAGACCTAATGCAAATTTAATTAACTTATTGCTAACCTTATGCAATAAACTTAGGATTGAGCTGAGCATAAACTCTTCTCATAGAAAACGTTAGGTACAAGTCAAATAATATACCACAATTAATAGAATACTCGGCGGAAGTAGAACCCGGGCAAATGCAACCGAGATCAAGCACTCCAGTTAATTAATACACCAGCCAAAACGTCGCTCATGAAAATACATTACCGCGAATCGCTGTAACGTTCTTCGGAAGAACAAACCATTAAAGCTAAGCGAACGAATTCGGATCCAATCTAACAAAATAGCGGCAATTACAATCCTAAACTATACGCAATAGTGCGTAACGGCCGTCCTTCGGCAACATATAAATAGAAGGCACACGCCTCGACCAATAATGGTTCCAATATCGTCCAATAATGGGACACGAGCGGCCGAAAGTGTGGGGCAAACAATAATGGGCGAAGAGAACAGGCACGTACTCCGACTCGCAGAATTAATCAGTTAGTCACACTTGCGCCGGACTAAGGAAGAGTCGATTAGGAGGGTACCTTGAGGATTATTGAGACATTGCCGCGGCGAACCAGCTGCGGCCGGCGAACTTGCCGATATTGCGCGGCGGGGCTGCCCCGACTTGTTTTCAACTGCCCAAGAATTCCCAGCCCGACGTGAAACTCCGCCGTTCGATCATACTTATTGAAAAAGGGTTCTCGTTGTAACAAGGCACTGAATGTTCTGTTCCATTTCGGTATTACGTCTAAGGATTGTTACGGAACTTTGGAATGTATTACGGTAATATCTTTGCAATATTTTTCTATAATCGATGTTAAATTGTACTAGATTTGGAGTATTGTTTTTTTATAATAACAACAGGCTTATTATACATCCGCTGATAGGCCGACTGATTCTATTGTCAAAGCTGCAAATGAGAACATGATTTCAGAAATTTTTGAAGTAAAGCAAACCGCATTAAAGACACTTGCCTTGTTTGTGAGTGACATGAGTGACATAGAATATAGAGTTTAGCCACAGGAAGTCTGTAGCCGGACAGTAAGGCTTCCCCTAATAATTTATTTGCATATTATGTTATGGGGTGCTAACCTATATTTTTATAATAGATAAACATATAGAGAATTTACGAAGGCAAACCGTGATTATGTAAATAGGTTTTTAGTATTTTTAATACCTTACTAATAGTTAATTATATAGTCCACTGGATATAATTAAGTAGAATACACTTGAATATTTCTCAAAAAAAAATGAATATTGTTTTCTTAAGTCAAACTCAGACAGGTTTATTTTAATATGTGTGGTCTTGATCATGAATGAATAAAAACAATTCCATATGCATATCACAGACACAGCATAATGGATAGTTCGTTACCCAAACCAGATTATTTAGTTATGATCCGGTCGCGTCACGTCTGCAGTAAATTCTGTCCGAGTTCGTTGCCGATTCGTCAGTGATCCTCGGCGCAGTTTATATTCTGAGTCTGTCATGTCGGTGTTGTCAATGAATTGGTGCTTTCTATTTTATTTGTTTTGAAATAAATCTTTTTTTTTCTATGTTTAACACCTTCGAATTCTATAGATATTTGCAAAGCACTGCCGTCTCTTGTGTAAGCTAAAGTTTAGCATTCGTTTAGTATTATTAGTTTGTAAAAAATTGCTATCTACATAAAATTTCAGTATCTAGTTTATGGAAGACTGCGCATTACCAGCTGCTGTTTCTGTTCGTTGTTATTGTTCTCCTGTAAAATAATACTTCCTAACTTGTGAATGATTGCACATAAAATGCAATAGTTAGTTAATAAGTTGAGTAAGAATCTCACCATATACCTATACGTATTACTGCACGGCACGTCTCGTCCTCAATCTGTTCTGAACAATCATCATAGCAATCAGCGCGAGCACCCTCTTTATGCATTAAGGCTGCTGTTTTTCTATATTATTGTTGCTTTACTGTCAAATATATTTGATAACTTGTAAATGACTAACTACTACAAAAATGCAATAGTTTATGTAAGAATCTCATCAAGTATATTGTACTGTACCGCACGTCTCGTCCGCAATCTGTTCTGAACAATCATCATACCAATCGGCGCGAGCCTTTTTGTTCACTACCCGGTTGCTATTTCTTTACGTTATTATTGCTCAAATACACATAATAAAATTGTTTAGAAAAACATCTTTATAAAACATGCTTTTATTGTGAGGTCAAGGTAGTACTTACTAATACAAATGAAATAAGCTCGAACTCGTTGGAGTTGCGTCGTTTAATTATCGAGTTCCATCGACTACCTTCCGTCTCCGTGATCAGACACTAGGCATCATCTATCATAAAGTGCTCATTAAGACAAATCAAACGAGTCCAACTCCATGAGGTTATGTTGGTTTATAACTGATTTCCGTCGAATATATCTCGGCTTCATCACCAGAACAGACTTCATAATATTGTATTGTCATCCAACTTACACAAGTGTGCGAAATTTCTACTAAATCAGTTGAGGATAACTGGTTGGAAATTAAGTTGCAAGATTTGACCTAAACAAACATTCATACATACAAGATATATTGCAAGTTAAAAAAAGGCTTGTTATAATTTATAAATGATTACATTCTACATTCAATGAAATACCTAGGTAAAGTAAGAATTGCATCAAATACATAGTATTAGACGGCACGTCTCGTTCGCAGTCTGTTTTGAACAATCATAATAGCAATCGGCGCGGGAACCCTCTTCGAGCATTAAGTTGGTCTACGTTGTTGTTGTTCTACTATCAAATACTTGATAACTTGCGAATGATTTCATTGTACATACAATGCAATATTTAATGGTATAATTTCATCAAGTTTGCGGTGCATTCGCAATTTGTTTTAACAGTTACCATAGCAACCGGCCGGCGCGAGCCTCCTCTGGTTGCTAAGCTTTACATTGTTATTGTTTTACTGTAAAATATGTTGAATTGACTACAGTAAAGTTGACACAACGAAACTCTAACGTAAAGTTTCATTTTACAAAAATCAGATCATCATCATCAGGTCTTTTAGTCTCCACTGCAGGAGCACGACCCTCTGCATTACCAGAGCCATCTTGGTCTGAGCAGCCAGAGGATTTGGCCTACACTCTCCACGCTTGCCGTATGGTTTCCGACAGAGTAGAATGGAACCACTCCAAGTCCTTCCGTGGATGTCGTAGAAGGCGACTTAGAAAAACAAGCTAAACAAAGTATATAAGCATCAATATGACCTCTCCAACACGTCTGCCAAATCTTTACCAAAATGAGACAAAATTAACTAAATGTCTAAAAGATATTTTAAGACTTGTACTGCTAACTTTGGCATATATAAATACTGAAATAAAAATAATAAGCAAGAAGTGGTGGCAGCCCATTTGCACTGGAGGCGGATGTCCGGCCGGCTGGCTTTGACTGTCAATCACACACCGTTGATTGGATTCCGATATTGGCACGTAGCACCGATGTGACGCCACTTTTCGTCAAAGTGGAGCACGCGGAAATATGGACGATATTCGTAATCGCCTGTAATGTCCAGGTCTGGGAGCAAAGAAAAAAAAGTAACATTCCAACTGCTTCTTTTTCTGCGTACCTATATTGTAACAGTCGAATGAGCGAGAATTTGAATCATGTCAAAGGGCAATGAGAGTTGCTATTTTGATTCTTTATTACTACCTTCTCGCCCACCAACTTGCTAAATAATAGTGCGGCCTTTGGGTCTTGCAACTCTGGGCTCTTTCTATCCTATTGGGGATAAAGCGTAATGTGATAGGTATATAGACTGTAATATCCTGCATTGAAACGCAGGAAGGTAGTAGTAGAAGTAATTTTAAATAATCTTCAAATTCAAGATGGCGGCTAGACTAGCGCGTACATCCCTCAAGGTCAAAGACTTGGATTGTTATGCAACCTTTATACCTTATTATTACGTCAAAATCGCATATAAACCACCTATTGCAAGGCTTTAAAGTATAAAAAATAGTAAAAACCACGGTAATGGCAAATCACTGTCAGACTTTATATACCTGCATTGAGATGCAGGACATTACAGGCGATTACGAATATCGTCCATATTTCTCGCGGCTCACTTCGACATGAAGTGCGTCACTTCCGTGCCAATATTGAAACCCAATCGTGTGTGATTGACAGCCAAAGCTAACCGAATATGTCCGCAGTTCAGAATTCCGCTAGGGCACAAATGGATTTCCACCACCTATTTAACACCTTGACTGCCAGTAATCATCATCATCATCATCAGGTCTTTTTGTCTCCATTGCAGGAGCACGACCCTCTCTGTACTACCAGAGCCAAACTTGGCCAGAGCTGCCAGAGGTCTTGGCCTACACTCTCCACGCTGGCCAGACGGGTTGGAGAGGTCTCATTGATATTTATAAGCTTTGTTTAGCTTGTATTCCCTAAGTCGCCTTCTACGACATCCACGGGAGGTCTTGGAGTGGCCCTATTCTACTCTGCCTAAAACTACACAGCATAACTGCCAGTAATGCAGAGTTTTAATTGTTTGACGGTCACCAGGTGCGTCATGGCGTTTAAAGACTTAATAAAATTTTGTTTCAGCCTATGTCCAAGTCCAGAAATGTTGTTGTGGTTCCTTTTATATGAACTATTGGTAACTCTTGAAGCATAGCAGAGGTTTGATACTTTAAGATTTATTACTTACAGAACTCGGCATACTCAAAGTCATAATAAAAAATCTAAATGTAAAGCTTTTTGGCAGAATCCTACTAATCCTACTAATATTATAAATGCGAAAGTGAGTTTGTATATTTGTTTGTTATCTCTTCACGCTTCAACTACTGAACAGATTTGGTTGAAATTGGGTATGGATATAGTTTGAGACTCGGGGAAGATAGACGGGGACATAGGGTACTATTTATTTACTCGAAATTCCCTCGGGGAGCGAAGCCCGGGGGCACAGCTAGTCAATAATAAAACAAACGGAAATCTATTCATAACTATTACCTCCTTTTCCATATGTTGACGTACATACAAATATTTTAAATAAATATGCTAACATTATAACGAACATAACAATATATCCTAAACTCAGACTAATAAGTAATTTTACATTGACCTAGTTTCATAAAGCACTTATTATTTTTTAAGATATTGTCGGCACGTTTCTTTTTCTTACTGTTTCTATTCAAAAAGGAATAACACTTTGTTTGTGTAACGTGTCTTTTGTTTAAACTTCTATCGACGGCATTAACTGAGATTAAGACATAACATTGAATCTAACTAAACATTTAATTTAATATGACCTACTTAATCGCCAAGTCACAGTAGTTGGAGAGGTGCCTAAAGTAGTGTCTTATATTTTACGAGGCACTAAAACTGGTGTAGATCAAACTAAACCACCAATTTTTCACAACAAACAAACTATTTATGACGAGTAAGTATTTTGATATCCTGAAAGTTTCCTCAGTTTGAAACTTCTTCTTGCAGTACGTGTAGGGTTGCCAGATAGCTGGGAAACTTGGGAACTGGGATTTTTGCAATATACATACATTTTGGCAAATTTATATACGATGATTTTGGATCTCCTTTAGATAATATTATACTGAAATCGGAATCACATTAATAAAACCGTCAAACTTTTGTCTTAATAGGATCACAATAGGGATCATCATTTTCGGGACTGGACATTATGTTAAAATATTCCTATGACGGAAGACGTTTCCATAATCATACAATTTTTTAATACAAGCTCTACATGTCACTATATCGTCAGCGACCAATCAGTATATTGTCCCAGGCTCAAAGTCACTGTAATAAATTTAATCTCTTTTTCCTAGATTTTAAAATAGTATGACCAGAAATTTTGCATAGAGACTGGCAACCCTGAAATGCATATTGTTGCAAGTTTTCCTCCGCGAATGCTAATGTTGTAAAATGAGTCTCTCTAAGGTAATTTCCCCATTGTATAGCGTTGTTTTCCCGTGTTTGCACCAGAGATCTGCAAAGAAGATAGTCATAAAAACATATTCTTTTATTAACTATGTATGTCCCAGGGTTAGACAAATGCCTCTACCTCCATCCTTTCAGAACGAAGCTTTATTTTTCGACTGTCTCGCAGAATATATCAACAATTATACGAGTATCTTGTTAGTTGACAGGGATTATAGTTGAGATAAGTCCTACCTCTGACATCATTTGTTTTTCTAGAGGTACAATATTATTATTTTGTATCATAACTAAATCAATATAAGACGAAATTAAAAAAAAAAGATGAAGTGTGTGTAAACAATTACATATCTATAGTAAAATAGTCGTACACACGAGGTAATAGAAGATAAATTCAAAGGAACTAGACTTTTCATCTTTAAAAACACTTCAGAAAAGCTGACCACAAATTCAGGCGTCACAAATGTTTGTCAAATAGGAGAGTACTCCATTTTATGGGATTTGATTGCAGGCGCCGAGTGAAACAAAGCTCATATAATAGGTATCTCAGGTCGAGCTTTGTACAGAGAGCTGCGAACCAAGGATATAAACAACGAGATAAACTTTATTACTTCTTTCCAACACTAAAATTTAGAAATGTGATGCATTGCGCGGAATTTGAACATCTAAGCATGTAGTATAAAACTAATGTTATTTTTATATCTTTCTCGGGAACAGCACGGACTGGTTATGTCGTTGCGTTTTTGATTTCGTTCTTTAGTTTTATGTTTGAGGTCAGCAAATACAGCACTATATAAAATTATCTGTAGAATTATGTACTTTTGTTACTAATTTGAGTTTAATAAAATCGGCTTTAACTCAGCTAGATATTTTTTACATTTTTAATCGGTTTGAAGACCTGGTACTTATTTCATGACTTCTAAACATAAGTAATTGATTTTAAGCAATTTCAAGCTTGTTTTAAATAAAAGTATCACAGGGTATAAGTACAATATATAAACTTGGTTCAAAGCCTTAGAATTTTAAGCACATGCATAGTAGATTTATCAGAAATATTTTTGTCAGTTTATTAAAGGCGATTGTCACGGTTTTAAAGTCCTAATACGGATAGGTAAAGCCATAAGTATAATAAACCCTGCCCTATACTACTACACCGGTAGTCTATATGCGAGACGCTATCACGAGATCCGATACTAAGTGTTCGAGACATTAGCACCTTAACACGTTACATGAGCTCGTTTGCCGATAATGCGGACCTACGGAGCCTTCGCTCCTATGAATTAGCAAGGAGACTTAACACTAATAACAGGATAAGTAGGAACCTAAATATTCCTGCTGTGTCTTAGATAATGTCGTAGGAGAATGTTTGCAAGCAGGATAAAAACTACGCGCACTTCCGTTGAAGACCTGATTCGCATTTTAGTTTGTTGTTATGTTTTGAGGGTGCTTGTAAATGCGCTATACCCACAGTATGAAGAATATTTGAAGGTATATAACGTTAAGTAATACTTTATTGTATAATAATTTAAATAAACACACAGACAGAGAGACAACACAGAGAAAAACATTTAAATAAACAATGGATGGTCTTATCACTAAAAGCAATGTCTTCCAGATACAACGTTCAGTAGATATTAGTGGTTACGGAATGAAACATGATCATGTTTGTTGAAGTTTGAAAGAGTTGAAAAAACTATTTTAGAATAATTTATACCTAAGTATGTAATCATCATAGTTACGCATTATCCTATGGTTACAAGTAATCTAAGTGACAAATATAATTAATTAGTGTAAGATAGGCAAATCGGTTTTGATTTGTAAGTGAATATACTTTTATTTTTATGTGGAGATTTAAAAGACCTGATGATGATAAAACTTTTATTTAACGACGATTTATATGATTTAACTGAAGTCTCAATTCCTATGTAAGAGAAGCAGTACTTTTAAAAATAAAATTTAAAAGAAAAAGCTGTTAATTGACCATGTTCAAAATATGCACAAAAATTAACAACTCATTACATTTAATCTGAATATAATCATAAAATTGGACGACAGAGCAGAAATAGCATAAAATCCTTTCCTACGAATATGAAGTATTGATATGACTCTTTTACTAGCAATCTCTCAAGCATTCTGACCCACGCCCCGGTCATATCTGCAAATATCTTTTAGTCCAACTCTTGCTTACAATTACAAATGTATTATTTATGAAAGGAAAGGCAGCCCCATCCGTGGAAAGGAATTGATTTCTGCATAATTTAGCAGCGAAAACACCTCCCAGAGACTCTTGGTAGTACTAAAAACAAAACATTCGTTTGTATTTTACTACTTTCGTCGAGATGTATGCATTTTTTATACAGCTATGTAGCTTTGCGGAATGAAAGTGTGTTGATGTTTTCTTAAGGTGAAATGGTTGCAGAACAAGGTGGAGGTGGCGCCCTCGTTTGAAATGGATTGTTTAAAGGTAATTATGGTGATGATTGGCTATTTGATCTTCAACAATCTCTGGAAGGATCTTTGAAAGTAAATGCGTTGGTCCGTCTTGTTTAAAACTCATTTTAAAAAGTGACTACTTTTGGCGAAAACTCGATTTGTAGGTCTTTTTGGAATTGTTGGAGGTCAAATTGTTGATTCTCACCGTGTTTACCTTTAAACAGTTTGTTTCGAATGAGGGCGCCACTTCTGTTGGGTTCTTCTTTTCGCCTTAAGCTGCATTAGACTGATGACAATGGTATATTTTATTCACATGCATTTCTTTTTAGTTTATGTCTTTATATTTTTGCATGCAATTTTGTTTGTTTGCTTCTTATAACTTTTTTGAACATTGAAAACACAATTACATGCAATATCAAACATAAAATGAAATTGACAGTGGCGGACTAATCCGATGATGGCATCTCTTCCAGCCAACCGGCGACTAAGAAAATAGGACAAAATCACAAGAAGGGTATAAGAAAATTTTTGTGCAAGAATATTAGCTTATGTTTCCTAATTTGTGTTAACATTATGAAGTCATAATTATTTTGAGGAACGCACTGTATAATAAACCAACTTTCTTTGACAGGGTGCGTCTAATATTTTATTCAAAAGAAGGTTTCGTTAACATAATAATTAAACATGTTTTATGAATATAAAACCCTAATCAAAGTTCTGATAGCGTAACTTTTCCTAGTGCACAGTCAGATACACATTTCGCATATTAATTACTCAAAGGGACGCCAAATAAGCATTCTTGGGAAAATCTTGACGAAGTTTAATTACTTAATTTGTATTGACATTTCGGAGCGCGGTCAAAAAACTCCTTAATTAGTATCTTAATCTTATTAATTCCTGCTTATAGGTTGAACAGAAGAATACAAAAAAGAAACATGTTTTGCTCACAACAAATGCAGTAGTTCCTTAGAACTACTGCATGATATAAATCATAGCTTATACCTACCTAAATCCTAGAATGGGAGTGTATGTACACTTAATTAAATCTGACACTAGTGTTGGCTACTTACACACACGAAATATAACAATTAAGTTGTTTAGTCACACATTCTGACTATATATATTTATTACTTATTTAATGTGAATATTAATGTAGATAGCATTGATATAGTAATTAAATTATGATTCAATTTAATTTTAATTTATAATTTTAACGTGTATTTCTTTTTTTACTGTAGAATTTAATATGTTTGCTTTTACAATGTTTTCTTTTGATCAAGCATGTTGTTTCCAAAGTTGGATCAGGTTTAACGGTTCAGAGCTATAAATTAGACTAAGGCCATCGTCCAGCCCATGCGATGTCGCCAACATTGTCGCTGCACCGCAACCAGCTGTGTGCACTAGTTAGTGCCTGTCTGCACGACACTCAGGCCAACACAACCAGAGAGTAACAATATAAAAAAAAAAACTTTTTTTACTTTTGTTTATTATCCGACTTCCAAAAGGAAGCGTTATCAATTAGAGGAAAGGAGGTTACGAACTTTTTTTAAAATGAATGTTCACCGATAATTCGAATAGAAGATTGACCGATTTTGAAAATTCTTATTTTATTTGAAAGGGTATATTTGTAAAGTGGTAACATAGAAATTTTATCAAAATCAGTTGTATAGTTTAGGGATGATTTCGGGTTTTAGTTTTAAGAAATTATTGTAAGACCGAAATATTTTGTCAAGACTAATCAAATAAGACCAAACTTGATAGGATTGTGTTGTTCTTTACGGTGTTTCCATGGCCACCTTCTGGCTTGCCATGCTCCATCCATCCATGCTCATATCATCAGCTCTTTGTCAAAATATGAGTAAATCAATAGTAACACAACAAAAAAAACTTAATTATTACAAAGGTTATGTTCAACTTATTACTACATATTATACAACGTGCCTGTATGTGTTGGATCTGTACAGGTATTTACGTTAGCCTCACAAAATACCATAGTAGAGATGACACATGATCCTCCGCTTTTGATATAATATTATTATAATGACAGGATTATAATCTATGAGCTATATTATAACAGTGGATAGAAATATACGGATCTGTAGTTACAATTTATTTCAAGAAAATGTTTTTAATTGAAAATCCTAGACAAAAACTAGTACTTTTAAATATCTTAGGTATTTGTTAGAAATCTAATGTTGTTGCAGACCATAATCATGTTGAGCTCTACTGCACGTGGTGTGGAAATATATTGCTGGAGCCCCGTTTGAGACCCGCCGCTAGCTGGCACTGTTACCTCATCATTTATATGCCACAGTTTATTTTCACACTACACACGAATTACATCGAAATGTTGTTTTCGAATCTGTTGACGCTAAAAATTAGTACGTATCATAAATCGTCTCGCTGTAAAAACTTTCAAATAATAAATACTGTTGTTTTTGTTCCTATTCAAAAGAGAATTTTGCAAAAAAACATTTTTTATTTGATAAATTATTACCAACTAGTTTTTTAGAATCTTGTTCCGAGATAAAATTTAAGCTTTGTCACTTTCAATACAAAACATCTTAGGTAGGTACTAGGTCTCATAAGAAGGCTCAAAGTCGTGCAATGCACTATGGAGAAGGCTATGCTCGGTATTTCTCTACGTGATAGAATCAGAAAAGAGAAAATTCGTAGAAGAACTAAATTCACGGAAATAGCCCAGCAGATTAGCTCGTTTAAATGACAGTGGACGGGACACATAGCGCAATGAACCGATGGTCGATGGGGCAAAAAGGTTCTCGAATGGCGACCACATACTGGCAAGCGAAGCGCAGGACACCCGACCACAAGGTGGTCTGACGACCTGACTAAAGTAGCTAGAAGGCGCTGGATGGCAGGTCGCTTTAGATTGGTAATTTTGGAAATCCTTGGGAGAGGTCTTTGTCCAGCAGTCGACGTTATACAGCCGAAGTGATAATGATGATGATACAAAAAACAAGGTTTTGATCAAAAGGACAGTTAAAGAAACGATTACGTATCGGCCGAATAAAAACATCGTCATATTTTTGTTATATTACGAATAATAGGAAAGAATAATGGACAGTCAATAGATGAATAGATATGATACTACTTAATTGTAATTGAAACCATGATTTCTTTCTGTTAAATATACATTTTGTTTTGTTATTTGTGGTAGCGATGATTACATATGCAAAATAAAACTTACTAAACTACGAAGTCAAAATAATTTATTTGTGTTCAAAATATATTATATATTGTTCTTTGTGGCAACAGTTAGCAAAACTTTCGTCTACAAATCTACGATTTTTCCAAACAGTGAAATTAAAATTTTATGTTTCAACAGTGCTAACTTTCAACATTATTTTTTACTACGTGAAAGCTTTGCGTGATAAATAGCTATATTAAAAACTTGTAGACGAATGGAATATTAATTTAAAAAATTGCAGCATTATGGGGTTCGTCCGTGCTGAAAATTGCGGAATAGTGTCGGCAAACTTAGGGCTGTCAACAATACAAAGCGTATTCCAGCTTGTCACCTCGCAGTAGCTCGGGGTAATCGCTTCCCGCACGTATCTGATGAAGTTCCGAGTTCAAACTAGTTCTGTTGTCGGGAAGTTTGGGCGGTGTTCGGCGCAAGGTGCATGTTCCGTACCTGTCCGCGATAACGGGCAGGATGCAACCCTAAATCCTCCACGGATGTGTCGAGGTTAGTGCAGCCACTCACCTCGTAGGCAATTAAAAGTTTTTGCAGAGAATGGTTCCTTCGGCTTTAAGTTATTGAAGTAATGCGTCTCACTTTGTTTTTTCAATGCGCACTCGGATTTGGGTTGCAGTTCCCGAGAAGTATACGAGTACAACGTCGAAGAGACATAACATGAAGAGACAGACATAGTGTACGTAATGGAATTAAATACAAGCTAAATAACAAGAAAAATGCATTTCCATGAAAAAGTGTGCAGCCGCCCGGGCAATTTGTACGGGAATGACTATTTTATTTGGTTTTTTAATTTTATTTGCTATAGTGATCAAGTATGGTCCGTGGTTTAATTTATTACCTTCCACGTTGTATAGTATAGGTATATCAGATTATAAATTACCAAAACCTCCATTATAAAGTTAATGATCAATCAGGCACTAAGTAAAGAAGGTGTAAAAAACAATTAGCTAAAAGCTTATTGTTCTTGCTGGTCTGGGAGAAAACAAAAAACTTCGAATGTACCTGCTTCTTTTCCCGCGTAGATATAGAAACCGATCGAATTAGCATTGCGGCTAACCAACCGTCACTATTTGATTCCTTTTTCCACCTTCACTCCCACCATCACGCTAAAAATGGCCTTTGATTCTTGCAGACGTGGGCACTGTCTGCTTATAGCCGCAAGACTCCAAATGCTCTGTGTGCCCCGTTAGGGATTAAGACGCGATAGTATGTATCAGTGCTTGCTGCACCGACCTTTTCCTTGTTGCATTCGGTCCTGCATTCTGAATTAAAATGACAAGCAGACACGATTCATTATCAATTCATCATCTTCAATCCATTTCAAGTAGGATTGTGCATCGATTATAATACCTATTGCTGAAATGGTACCAAAGTGACAATGACCACCAATATGGTTGGACCATTAGCTGAAGATCAGTTGTGTCGTTATAATGCGAGTCACGACATGGCGTGAACTTGTTGGTTGCGGGGTAAAGGGGGAGGGGTAAGTATCACGTGGTGGGGGGCCGAACATTGCCGAGGCCAGACTTATGAGGATTACGGGAAAATGTGTATTCGATGACATTTTTCGGGCCGTAGAAAAAGATGAAATATAAGGAATTCTAGACGTGACTTGAATACGGATGCAGCGTCTTGGGGTGTCTACACTCGTATCTTATGATTCGTTGTAAGGGAAAATTGATGAACAACTAACAGCACTGTGTACTATCTAAATGCTATAAATTATTAAAACTGAATATAAGTGTATACTTAAGCACATCACACGAAAATTAAATTTGGTAGCATTCTTCAATCATCTAGTGAAGGATTTCACTAGCTTATATAACTTTAAACCATTTTTACATGAATCGGGGATAATTAAAGTAGAAACAATTTCTTTTTTTTCATTTCCCATTGTTGTTGAAAAGCTTGTAAGTTAATATGTGTTATCAAATTTTACACAAACACATTTTTAAGTGACATATTATGGACACATATAGCATCATCGAATTTTACTTTTATTATTTCTTAAATTTACCTAGTAGAATCATGACTTGAGAAATATTTTCAGGTGGGTAAATTAACCTTGTATGCTATTGCATAGATCTACGCGAGAATGTATTGTTTAACTATTGTGTCTGATATTCCGGTATACAAGGGGTTAATTATAATGCTTCATTCAATTTCAATAATAGATCATATATTTCGAGTGGACACACCCGCGTCACCTATCGGTCGACGTGCCTTCTTTTCGCGGTCGGTCGGCCTCCAACGAAACCGACCGTGACGCTCCATTCCGATATAAAAATGTAAGTATGAAAAAGCTTTGTTAAAGGCGTCTTGGCTTTGGCGAAGTGGCAAAGTTTCAAGTGGAAAACTTTTCATGGGGAAATCTTTGCGGAAAACGATTAAATTTAAGGCTATTTGTACTGTTTAAAGTGCGCGGGATGAACAGAATGTCTTTCCGGAGAAGTGGTACGCGTCTGCTGTTTTCATATTTCCAGACTTATGTAGGTATGTGTCTGTGTCTTTTGTACAATGTTAGTGTGTGAGTGTGTCTTGATGATAAAAATAAAATGTTAATATTATATGTATTTATTTATAACATGTTAATTTTGCACCAGCTGTGTAGGCTGCATTTTTGGAAAAACATCAAAACTTTAATTATACAATAGTTTATTGATTTCTATGTGATTTGTCTTTGCCATGTATGTAAACATTGTATTCACACAAATGGCAAGTAAAGGATATGAATTTGAGAGATATTCTTGTTAGCTGTGTGAAAAATAACTACATATTAAGGCATTTAACTTTCTTTCGAACTTTTTTTTGGGACATATCACACAGTTATATTTGTTATGGAATACTAACTCAACATATATATAATATAACATATACACATATAGATAAACATCCAAGACCCAGGACAATTAAAAAAGTTCATTTTTCAACTTGCTCTGACCGGGGATCGATTCTACCTACACAAATATAATATTTAGATTAAATGCTCTAAGAATTGACATTGCCTAGCCTAGTCAAACGTTGTTACAGGAAATAAAATAAAGGAGATCAAGTATAACTATACAAAATTATCTTAGTATTCAAATCGGTCAAAACATAAAATTTAACAATAAAAATCTAATTAAGTCTATCAGTATCAAGTTTAAATTTTCAGACGTGATGGAAACCTCGTTTTATGAAGCTCTCGCTTAGCGGGTTTTATTGTTGAAAGTGAGGAGTAAGTTCGAACAAGCTCATAAAATGGAAATCCAACTATATCGGACATCTTTGAATACTCTCCAACTAAACTCTTGCCGCTTTATTCAATTTAAAATTCGATTAATTCATATAAAGTTGCTTAGCACCCACGACGGCATATCGAATAGACTGGGGCGTGCAGTCTTTGGAGATTATTTTAATGAAATAATTAAATTAGTGGAGTCCGGTGGACAGTGGACGCAAGCAGAATCCAAAGCAGGGGCGGTAGTGATTTCATTTGGAGCCGCAAAATATCTTTAGTTCAGCACGTGTGGCCACAATCGCATTAATATCCAGCTCCAGAGTCTGTTCAAAATTGCCACCGAAATTATACAGAGCCAATACTGCTTATTATCAGCGGAATCAAACGGGCTGAAACATAGGAGGAGATTCTTACGGAGATAAGGAAAACAAGGGATGTTGTACAGCGCACCTCCCAAGAAACATTTAGTTCGGCTGGGACCCTCGTTACAATCAACGCTGAATTATTTACCAGGGCCCACCTCACTGGGCCGAATTGATTTCTGCATAATTTAGACAAAAGGAACTGTTACAGCCGAAACCATAAAAATAGCAATAAACCCACGTTTATTATGCTCGAAACGGCTCGGATAATTTGGATATTAAAGATTTTAGAGAATAGGGGTCACCGGTCGGGAGATAACTATTAGATAGTTGAATCAAGGATGAGAGAGGTAAAAATAAAATCAGTACATCGGTATTAGGATTCGGTGCACGTACCGTATCGGAGAAATCGTGGAGGCAGCGGGTTGCGGCGGCGAGCGGAGGCGGCCGCCGCACTGCGCTCAGCCAACGCCGACCGAGAGATAGCTATTCCTACCTGTTCTAAGACAATTACCGCTACGTAAACGGAAAATTGTTCGAGAGCTCTCCAAAACGTGTTTTCTAATCTTCCTGGAGCCGGATTGAGGGGGAATAGATGCTCATTCTACGTTTTTAACGCTCGAGCAAGATTATTCGATTTGTTGCTGAAATTACCTAACTTTACTGGAGATGAAATAACACGGTACGCAAACTAGCAATTTCATACACGAGTTTCAAGAACAATTAATAACCAACACAATATTTTCGCGAAGTTTCGCTTCCGGAACTGCATCCTGTGCCGCTCGGAACAAAGTGAGCCTTCTCTGTGGACTATTTTACGGGCAATAAAGTTCGATGGAACACTTCGGGTTAAAGTTTACCTCAAAAGTTTAAAATATTTGTTTTAAAACTTTTCCAAATGAGAAACGTTATAATTTTCGCTTATTTGATATCTGATCTTTAGTCATTTTGTGCAACTAAGTGGCCTTCGTTTTTCATCCAAGCTTCGAATTTGGGAGCCCGATTGTTTTTTCTACCATAAACCGTCTTATAGTTGGTAACCTTCAAATGTAGCTCATCATCATACGAAGGCTGGAAATAGCGCCTTCATAAGAAACACGGATGTCTGCCTTGTATGGCAATTAAAGTATATATAATGGAATCTATTATTTTATGTTATGCCTTAGCAATGAATTATTAGTATGTCGCGTTATGTTGGCGCAGAAATCCAAACCAGATTAGGTCAAATGATCTGTGTTAGTTCCATAAATAAATAAATATAATTATATAGTAACAAATTACACTTTTTGAGCTAGCCCCAAACTAAGTTCGAGACTTGTGTTAAGGGATACTAACTCAACGATTCTATATTTTATAACAAATACGAGTACATATATAGATAAACGTCAAAGTCCCAGGACAATTTGAAAAAGGCCATTGCTGTCCATTTAAATGTTACTTCTGTCTTACAGTTGTTCTTGAATTCGCCGACTTATTAGGTACTGCATTTTAGGGGAAGCAAGACAAGGCTTTCCATGTTGACTTCCTGTCTCCAAAGTTTGCGCCGTGGACGACACATTTAAGCTTGTACCAACTTGTAAGACTAGTTACCGCGTGAAATCTTCGTACTTTGTTAGTACTTCATTCCGAAATTTGAGCGCCTGTGCCGTTAACTTTTTAATTGAAGGATTAAAGCCAGCTGCAGCCTTTTGAGTAGGTTCGCAATTATGATCATTGAATATACAAGTAGTCAGACGTTCATCTACATACAAATTATTACAAAGTATATAGAAAACATATAGGTATATTTTTTAACAAAAAATTGTTAAAATTGATTTAAATACTGATACTAATTGTAAAATAAGTAACAAAATTACTTTAAATACAAAAATATATTATTAAAATCTCTAAGGTATATTATCGCAGTCTTTAATACGCATAAACTGCAGATACTTATTTTCTAATAAAAACTAAAATTTGCAAATGCATAAAAATCTCGCAGCCATTTTAATATCAATTACAAGCTACAGACTCACAGCAGAAGCATCGCAACGCTTACAAATCTGGATAATGGTGCTCGTTTCTTGTATAATAACGAGAATTTCCATAAAGTAAGGTTTACATACAGGCGTGCGACACTGGTGGGCTAGGTGTGGGGCAAGCAGGACAAAGGCCCAGGACTTAGTGTTTGCAGGGGCCCTCATTCAAATGCTTATATATATACTTAGTTTTTGCGTCGAGAAATGTTTTAAATTTAAGTGCAGCCACAAATATTGCATTTGTATCCCATACCCTATTTGTATACCATACAATATCCTTTTTTATTAAGTACAAATATTTTAAGGGGTGATTCAGTCCATCATATGGAACAACTTTTCCCAATAAATGTATATCGAAATACGAAAAGAAAATTTTCATTTTCCATAGTAATGATATCACGTGACTACTTCGATTTGTATGAAAACCGAAAAAATATTTTTCGTATTTCGATATACATTTATTGGGAAAAGTTGTTCAAAATGATGGAGTGAATCACCCCTTAAAATATTTGTACTTAATAAAAAAGGATATTGTATATTTTAGAGTATGATTTTTAGACCATATCCACCGGACGTTGTTAGCCTGTTATTTTTTTTATTTTGGAGTTTTAGAAGTACAATTTTTTTTTCAGTATTCATTCAGAATAAGGAGCTAATAGATGTCGTAGTAGTATTATGTCTTGTAACAGTCATTATCAGGAGATACAAGTAGTAAGATTTGACTAAAAAATAAGCTTTCATACTTGTAAAATCTAAACAATTAATGGCCAAAAACGTACGAAAAGTAAAATGAGAACGCAAAGTATAGGGAGCTCGTAAAGATAATCTGCCCGGGGCTTTTCTTTGGCAAGGGCTGCCGCGCGACGCAGCACGTGTATACAGTAACACTTTGACTTCCCAGTCACGTCTCATATTTCTTATTTCCTTCGTCTCATTTGTCCCGAGACATCAAGCTATCTCAGTGGTTCTGCCGATTATGTGATGGTTTTTACTTACAATTTTTTTTCTATTATTACTTATTTCAAATGGCGAATCATTTTATTTTTTAGAATATACAATTATTACAAACTAGCTGAAGCCCGCGACTTCGTTCGCGTGGACTTTATGTCTCTGGAAAATGCTCATCAGGCTGAACAACTTTTACTAAGGCGGCATTTTTATATCTCTTATAGTTTTGCTGGACCATTATGGTTCTGCATCAGGCGTTCCATTTTCCAAAATCATTTATACCCTATATGTTGCCCAGGCTTAATAGCTATATTACAAAAAAAGTTTTATTCAAATCCGTCCAGTATTTCCGGAGATTAGCGTGTACAAACAGACAAACAGACAAACAGACAGACTTTTTTTTTAATTCTTACTCTTTTACTACGTCTCCATCGCCCCCAATATTTTTTTTGGAAATATATTTAATGTACAGACACACTTTTTTTACTGTTTTATTATATGTATAGATAGATATAAGTAGATTTAATTAGCCTCAGTAGACTTTAGTTTTACATAAATATAATCAGTTCAGTACTCAAAATATGTCATAAAATACTGAAAGTAAGTAATATAGTTGCAATTTCAAAGTTATTTCCCTTTCGTCTGTCGTTTCACAAACGGTCTGAGCGTTGTAGGAGATAATTCGCGTAATGCAATAATGAGCTAAACTTAAACGAGCTGGCAAATTTATGTTTTGTGCAGCTTAAAAACACTGCTCTCCGGAGATTCCAGCACCAAACTGAGTTAGCGTTCTGTTTGGCTGCTTTTTTCCCCAACTCGAGTCTTGTGGTCCGTTGTTCCGTAGTTTAAACTTTATGTAGGTACCGGGTTTTTCTCATACGCTTTGTTTTTTGAATGCTTGCACTAGCAACTGATTTATAGGACTTACTTGATTGTATCAGATGCTTTTAGGCAACACACTAACACCAGTGCTTGACAGTGTTATAATAGGTATAGAATAAAACTACAAACAACTGATAATATCTTAGAAATAGGAGAGAGTCTAAAATAGAGTCCTGAAAATTACACATAACTCATTTTTAGGGTTCCGTACACAAACGGTAAAAACGGGACCCTATTACTAAGACTTCGCTGTCTGTCCGTCTGTCTGTCACCAGGCTGTACCTCAAGAACCGCGACCGCTAGACAGTTGAAAATTTCACAAATTATGTATTACTCTTGCCGCTATAACAACAAATAATAGGTTGGGGAAAAAGTCTTTTCGTATTTTATATGAAAATTCAAAACATTTTTTAACATAGTTTATTTACATTTAACTAAAGTATGTAGGCACCGTTTTGTTCGATAACTTTTAACCATCTTATACGTAGGGACATGATCACATTGCTATAGACATTTTAGGGCTTCTGATCAAAAAACTGCGTCAAGTAGTTTTGGCAGTCCTTAACCTGACACTGCCTAAGGAATTCTGAAGAGACCAAAACCGGTGGAAATCTGAAGGTGCCAGGTCAGGACTATACGGCGGATGCATTAACACCTTCCAGCCACACTCTCTTAATTTTTGCTGAGTGGTTAAAGATGTGTGAGGTCTAGCGTTATCATGATGAAAAAACACACCCCTTCTGTTGATTAATTCCGGCCGCTTTCTCTCAACTTCTTGCTTTAATCTTATCAGTTGTTCGCAGTAGAGTTCTGAATCGATGGTCCTGCCTAGTGGTAACAGCTCATAATGAATAATGCCCTTCCAATCCCACCACACACACAGCATCACCTTGTTGCGAGTTAACCCGGGTTTCGCCAGAGTCTGTGAAGCCTGACCGGCCTTTGACCATGACCTTTTTCGCACGTTCTTGCCGTACGTGATCCACTTTTCATCACCAGTTATCAATTTCTTCAAAAATGGTTCGGTCTCATTACGTCGTAATAAAGAATCACAAATGAGTACATTTATTCATGTTCATTAGGTTTCTTTCAGAGAGCTCGTGAGGTACCCAAATATCGATATACTAAAATATGGTTTTTTTGTGTACCCATTTTTTTTCAAATGCGCTAAAATAGTTTTGTGATCAATTCCCAGTTCTTTAGCTACGTCGTAAGTACTGATATGCCGATCTTGCTCCACTTTTTCAAAAATAGCATCTATTTTATCCGTACAGGGCGACCAGAGCGACATGCATCTTTGACATCAAAATTTCCGGATTGAAAACGCTTAAACCAAATTTGTGCTACCCTCACAGACACTGCACTAGGTCCATAAACATCGCAATTTTTTTTTGTGGCTAGCGTTGCATTTTTACCTTTTTGGTAGTAAAATTTTAAAATGTATCTAATTTCTTCATTATAGATTCATTCATCTTGATGGTAAGAAAAACAAATGAAAATCACGCATTTTCTTAATTTGAATTTGGAATTATTTTCTTTAAAATTTAAACTTTGAAATGATACCAAAACCAGCCAGGTGTAAAATATAGTATGGTCACAGTAGTTTTATTACAAGTTCATACATACTATATGCGAAAAGACTTTTTCCCCAACCTAATAATACCAAAAACAAAGTAAAATAAATATTTAAGGGGGCTCCCATACAACAAACGCGATTTTTTGCCTTTTTTTGCTCGATATCAGTAATGGCAACAGGTAGGCATTGCACCACACAAAATACTCAGTTGTATTTTTATTTTAATAATAAATAAAAAATAAAAAAAATGTTAAGGGCCCCCCTTCCACACAAAAACCTAGATTTCTACAGATGATGGTACGGAACCCTTTGCGCGCGAGTCCGACTCGCAATTGGCCGGTTATTTTATAAGCACTAATCGTAATCTAAAAATCTCCATGAATGAATAAATTTTCACTGGTTAAGTGTGTGATTCTATGCAGACTCAGAATCTTTAAAAAGATAAAGATCACACATGTGACACTATGATTTTGTACAAGTAAAAGTTTTGTAGCAAACTGCATTTCCTATATTACACAACCGACGTCAAGTTAAACCTCACAAATAGGTTAAACGACAGCCGTTTCGTAAATCATTTCACCTTTACCAATATTTTAAAATAAAATCTCCCGCCGAGAAGCATTTTTAAAAATAGTTTGAGAGAAAATCTAATAATGGCGTAGACACTGAGGCAGGATTGCGTTCCGTTGACTCAGAAGTAGGTCCGGTGTCTTCAGCGACTCTCAAACTGGGCTATTTCGTTTTGCTCTCTTTGGCGTGCTCGTGGTTACGTTGAAAAATGTAGTGCAATCATTTTAGTATTTCTGTTTTATTTATTTCAGACAAGCCTCTTCTACACTTATCTGAAAAAAAATAGAATGTTGATAATTCTAGCCAATGGAGGAAATGTGCCAGAATCTAGGGAATCATGTATGAAGGCGTCACTATTTATTTGCCTTTTGGGCTTTGACTCTGATGAGACTAGAGATATCATAACTTGCTTTCTAAAGCAAGAAAGATGGACAATTATGTGTTTTGCTTTACTAGGTTACTTGCATGGATATGCATTTGCTATATATACATATGAAACCCATATAACACTAGCGAAACCGTCCGATCGTTTCTCTTCACAATCGCTTTGACGACGGACGTCTAAACTGATTGCAACTAGTCGCCATTTCCAACTATACTATGTGAGTAAACCTTATAAAATACTAGCTGTGCTCGCTCCTCTTCCCGTAGGAATTTCAGGATGAAAAAATCCTGTGTCCTTCCCCAGGTCTCAAATAATGTCCATACAAAATTTCATTTAAATCGGTTTAATGGTTCAAGCACGAAGAGGTAACAGACAGACAGAGTTGCTTTCGTATTTATATATCGCGGAGCTCGGTGGCCCAGCGGGAATGCGCAATACTAGTGGTTTCGCAAGTAAAGCTACACTAGGCGTGGTCCGCACTTGGATGGGTGACCACAAGTGGTATACAATTTTAGCCGTTTTAAAGCACGGAAGGCACGTTATAACATATTAGCCGTTGGTCTCGGCTGTCATCATTGTATGGTAGTCGTCAAGCTTTGTTACTAGCGTTGGCCACTTATACACACGAAAAAAATATATTTATATATTAAGTAAGTATAAGGATTTATAATAGCACTAGCTAATTATACGAGATTGAGAAACTCAGATCCAGACTTATATAATCTAGGATTGTATGTAGCTGATTATCGCCGGGGTGTGGAGTAACTTGGGAGAAACAAACACCACGATTTATTGTTAATGGCCCTTAGCCAGACGTTAAAGGCGATGAATTCCTTACGTAAACAACTGTAGGGTCAGCAAATTGCGAGCAAAACAAATATGTGGTGAGGGAATATACATATTTTGGACGTTATAATTCCGTTATGGGGCTTTGTCAGCGATAGACATAAAAATACTTGTATTTGAAATAGGTTGTGTATATTTAGGGCTCTTGCAGACGAGTCCGCGACACAAGTCGACAACGGTCGGCGACGGTTGCGTGACACATGTCAATCTATCACTTTCTGTCAAAAACTGCCGCATGACCGTCAGGGACAGGTGTTGCTTGTTTGTCAGAGCGCTTACTCATAATATTAACAATATTAAAACAAAGACGTACTTTTTTCAATTGAGATTTTGTATTTTTGTTAATTTTAAAGAACAGTCTACGAAAACTAAATTTAGAAAGAAATGTAATATTTTATGAAAAAAAAACATGTTAGGTATTTCATATTTTGAGTAAGTTATAAAAAAAATAGATAAATATTATTTAATCAAGTTAGGAAAGATAGGGAAAAGGCAAGGAAGAAGAAAAAGCACGAGATTGTTATACGAACAGAAAATATAATACTAAAATATTCTAGTAGGTGCTCTTATTCCAACGACTTCGTAACTTCTTAGCTGTTACTTTATTACAAGCCAAAAGTCTTATGAATTTGTATGTCATTTTATATAAAAGTGACATATTTTGTTGCTGACTGTATATAATACACACGTGCATATAGAACTTGACTTAATTTAAGTTCATTTCAGAAATTATTTTATAATTTAAATTAAAAAGAACACATATTTTAGAAATTAAACTCGCATTAGGCTTTTGGCCAACGTAAAAAAGGCTTTCGAAACTTGCCAAACAAGCTGTGGATCGAATCTAAACCTAACAAGTGCACTACGAAAACAAATCCAAATATAAAAATTACAAGTTACTAACACAGTTCATGGTGTTAACCATAACGTCACAAAGTTAGTTTTGTCGCTTCTTTTATATATTTTAGACAAATCAAATGTCTGAACTTTAAAACTCAATATTTTAACCAGACACCTCTTTTAAAGTAAATCAAGTTATTTCTGAAAAGTAAACCTATTCTAAACGTATTTACAAGTCATCGATGAAGCTCTCGAGTCAACTCACCAATTTGCAGAGCGACCCCAAAGTTGCAAGCGACTGGTCAATCTATTGAAAGTGTAACCTCCGATTGGAAACTGTCGTCTGACCAAAGTTTTGAGATATCTACCCGTTTGTACGAATACAAGCAAAGTGGTGTTACAAACTCACTTCGATTATCCGAAAATTCTTTTCTCTTTCATTTATGTTTTAAAAAAATGTACCTATTTGTAAACCCTCGTTTCCACTAGATAACATTTGGCGCACTACATGTTGCTAAACATGTTGAAAGTAACTTTTTTAGCAACATTGTCAGCCTCCGTATTATCAGTCCTCGACAACAAGTTGTCAGCGGAACTAGTGTTGATTTTAACAGCGGTGTGGTTGTAATGCTATTGAGAAAGGTATCAAAATGAAAAAGACCTGTGGGTTAGACATTAGGTAATAGATCTGATCACTCGGATTACACCAAATAACGGACATAGTTGCGCGTCGTCTCCACTCGACCACATTTATGCCAAACTGCACTTACTTTGAAAATAGCTTTTGAGTCTTACGGCCCACCCTGTTGAAGATAAAAACGTGATTGTGTTAAGTTTTTTTACTAACTACCCTAACTTTATGTAAGGTACATAATCATGTTGAAACATGTTATCATCGTGAAACACAACAAGCCGTAAGTCATGTTGTGCGCCAGTCGGCCATGTCGCGCACTGCTGTGCAACGTTGCCGAACATGTTAAGCGTCACGTGTCACACGCGATATATTTATTTATTTCCTTTATCATACTATATTGTTCCAAAGTAAAAACTTAATGCTGAGAGCAATTTCTCCCAGTCAATCAGAACAGAAATAAAAAGATAATATTATATAAATATTTTATTGCACGACGCAAAAAGCAGAATGTCGAGTAAAGGTTGCCTAGTGGATAGGAGGCTTACAGGCTGACCAGTCTTGTAACAGAAGCAACATAGGTATTTCCATCGTAAAAAGTTTTGGGATTTTTATCCACATAAAAACCAAATCAGTTTAAAATTAATTACATAGTCAATTAATTAAAAAGAGACTTTAAATAAATAAACAATAGAAGAAGAAAATAGATTTCTATGTATCTAAGTTTATATAAAGTACATAAACACCCGTAGTATAAAACCGACTGCGAAGCCTTGAGCAGCCGTCACATTACGTCTCGTTACTCGGTGCTCTCTAAATCTAAACAAGACAGCCCACCCTCGCTCTACATTTTAAGCTCAAATAATGCTCCAATTTTTACTATTTTTATTTAATTTGGTTTAAAACTTTAAAAGAAATTTTAATTTGCTATCCTAGATTTGTTAAAACATAGCATCTTTAGTTAAGGGATTGACAAAGCGAAGGGTTTTAGCCCTTAGGCCTCGTTTAGTAAGTTGGTAGACTTATGGATAGAAAATGTAAAATCAGGAATAGTTTCTAGTAAACTATTGACTATTTGGAATAGATATCAAGTTTCACGCCAATTTCCTTGGTCTGTAACCTGCCTGAAAGGAGAAGCAGCAGGTAAATCCTACATTTTTCTTTGCTCTTATTGAGGGTGTATGACTGTATGTCTTATGGGATTACGGTTTAAGCACCTTTAAAAGATCTAAACTCACATACAGGGTTGTCTCTTTATAAAATAGCAACACTTTAGGAGCAAGTTCATTTTTGTGATACTGAACTACTTTTCATCGAATAACAAAAAAAAAAAACAATTTCGAAATGTTTTTATCGATTTTATAAAAATGAGTTTAGTATTATAGACCAAAAATTTTGACGGTGCTTAAAAAGTCATGGTGATTTTTTTAAAAGTTTGAAGCCATAAAGGTTGAACATAAACCAATATTCCTTAATTGACAAAAATCATCATCGAGGTTTAGTCACGTGAACAGCTATGTCCCGGTCACAAGTGTCACAACACTCACAACAAGCAATTTTATTATACTCATAAGGTCGTATTTATACGGCGTCGACAGGCCTTAACCCTTAACGTAGAGCGTGTTATAAAAATAATTGTCGTTTTTGGCACGGTCGCGTCATCGCCCGGCAAGGAGTCAGCTTAATGAGTTCCATTACAAAAGTTTTTATTACTAAGTGTGCGCCAAACCGCCTTGTAGGATCGTATTCCCTCTATTTTGGCGACGAGGAGGCTTACCAGCTCTTTGTTTTAAATAACCTCGTATTTGACGAGCCATTTGCTTCATTTTCTCGCCTGATGTTTCGCTAATTTTGTTTGTATGAAAACTTTAATACAATAGGGATGTGGACTTGTTAACAATATTTTATTTTAATTAGATTATCCTAAAACAAAGGACAGATATTATTTTGTTAAGCAATGCAGTAAAAATTCGGAGTGGGGCTGATTTACGTCACGTTTGGAAATCGTAGCTGATCGTGACTTCACGCGAAATTTAAATACGCTGTATCTTCGTTTTTACTTGCTTATAGAGAAAGAAAAATATAGTATACCATACTTTTATTAATCTATCTAATCCCACATCCCTATTGAGCTCCATTGCAGAAAAAAATTAAAAAACCAAACCTAACATAACCTATCCCTTCTGTAACAATGTAATGTTAACAATATCACTCACCAATTGGTCATTTTTTGTTTTCTATAGATATTGCTAAATTCTTTTTCAAAAGTATGTATTCCATCACATTTTAAATAAAAAGTAATTATAATTTTCAGAAATAAACTCATACA
Source organism: Acrobasis consociella (assembly GCA_963555685.1). Classification (NCBI taxonomy): domain Eukaryota; kingdom Metazoa; phylum Arthropoda; class Insecta; order Lepidoptera; family Pyralidae; genus Acrobasis; species Acrobasis consociella. Next base: position 8,898,619 of record OY743106.1, read on the forward strand.
AATAGGTTGGTTCTGTTCATTGTTTGTTTACGGTAGTTTATTCTAACTGAATGACTTAAGATGACATTGACAGGTGGTCAACGTCATGGTCATTCCCAGTTTAAAAAATAATTCAATATAATGTTGATTATTTAAAATCATTCATTTTAAAGAATCCATAATAAACTAATAAACTCTTTTAAACATTTTTATTTTTATATTATCTCCGATTTTCTAGAACCTTCGAAAATAGACAAAAGTTAATTATTGAGTGGGTTTCGGGTATCACAGAGTTGATATTTTTATCGATCTACCTACATCTTGTTGGATGTAGATCGAAAAACCTCAGTGATCGATCATTACAATTGTGGCTCGCTTCGGCTTCAAACATAATAATTTGTCTACAATAATTTGTACGGCTGAGTTGTCCGTCAGCTATTTTTTATTCTTTTTTAAAAATAATTTTTATTGTGTACGAGTTCCCTGTTATATAGGGAACTTCGTTACCCCTGGAGAAAACTTCGTTACCCCTGGAGAAAACTTCGTTACCCCTGGAGAAAACTTCGTTACCCCTGGAGAAAACTTCGTCCCCCCTGGAGAAAACTTCGTTACCCCTGAAGAAAAACTTCACTTCATCACCTTTGGTGAGGAGCGTCAAAGGTTGTGAAAGGTGAAAGACTACCCTGGTGCGTCTACACGTCGTGACTTCGAGTCAAACCGGCCGCCATTTTGTTTTGCCCCGAGTGCATATTCGTCCCTCACCAAGATAAGTTCCGCCCGAGAACCACTGACCACCGTTCTGTTTTAATTTTGTATTTGTAAACGCATCATCTGTACGAGACTACCTATTTTTTCGCTGGACCCGCGTCTGTCCCTAGATTATTAGTTTTGTGTGTTTTATTGTTATATATATTGTAGAAAGGACAATATAGTTGTTTATTTTAATTTATTTAGTTTTTTTTATTGTCCTTTTTCCTTGTAGTTTATTTTATTTCATTTTTTTTTCTTGCTCGGGCTTATCCCGTAGCACTTCGGAATAGGAGGTGGAAGTTTGTAGACGTGTGGCTTGGCCGTTTTATTTCACATACGATGAACGAATGCCTATGAAATCTTCGTGACGGTAGCATAACGGCCAAGCATTAAGTTTTGACTAAAACGTAGAGTATGTGAAGTTAGGCCTGGTAAAGTAAGGGCGCATAGATCAAGAATCTTGGCGCTACATGAGATCTGACCACTTTTTCATAGATTTTGATTAAGGTGTAGTGTAGAGCTTGTAGGTTTAGAGCGTTTAGTCTTTAGAGCTTGGCTTTATACGAGATCTGATAATTTTTTTCACAGGGTGAGCTATGTAGACTCGTCTTGGCGACATTTTTACATGAAAATGTTTTTGGTGGGATTCTATTTTGGAATAATAATCGCGAGGTCTAAGTTCGCGGCGAACCACTAGTCTATCTAATCCCACTTTCCTATTGAGCTCTATTGCAGTGGATTAAACTGCAGGCGGTGTTTTTAGTGTTTACTTGTACATTTTTACTAGCGGTCCACCTCGTATATACACTATGACGTCTTTATCCTTAATGGGGCAGACAGAACCCAGGGCAGCAAGAACCAAAGGCCACTTTTAGCGTGGTCGTCTTCGCTTGGGTATGTGTACCACAGAATATATAATAGTATTTAAGTAGTTATACATATAAACCTTCGTCTTGAATCATTCTATTTATGAAAGAATCGCATTAAAAAAGTTGCTCATTATAAAATAATTTTAGAAAATGCTGTAAAATTTTACCTCTCCTTTTACAAACCACTAAAAGTTAATGCATTTTTTATCAGTAAGATATGATATAAAATGGAATATTTCCATCGATAGATATCGGAGCAAGAAAGAGGTCGGAGCGCAGCGCAATGAGCCGATTATTTCATAACGAACCCGACTATACGAACGGAGGAGTGTTATTTCGAAGGGGAAGTTAACTACATTTTTCAGATTTTTTTCTTCAGAAGCAAAGCGTCTCAGGCGTTGAAGTTTTTGATCTTGATGCCGAGCGATAATGAATATTTTGATGTCATAATTTTTAAAACTAAACACTGATTCACTCCCAAACGACACAACCAATTTCGAAAAAAATTCTAAGGGACTAACGAACCAACTCACAAGTGTACCCTTTCAAACAAAAAAAAGAAAGAATTTTCCAAATCGGTCGGCGTCTTCGAATAATCGGTGAACGTACATAAAAAAAGTTCACGACTAATTGAATTTGATACCCTCCTCCTTTTTTTGGAAGTCAGTTAACCTTTTGTACACCGTTTTTTATATTTATTTTTATTTAAAATTTAGTAGCGTTTGACCGCTTCTCACTTGGTGGAAGGCGACGAAGCGGTCTGGGATGGATCACGCATACTCAAGTTATACCTATTTACTGTTCACTTGAAGACATCCAAATTGTATTTTTCGGGGAATAAGTGGGAGGGCAGAGCATTCCAGTCTATAGCCGTACGTACAAGGAAAGAAGACGCAAAGCGTTTTGTATGAGTGGTTGGAACTTGTACTACATAGGGATGGAGCCCTGACGCATTCCTGGTAGTTCGATAGTAGAACGGCGAAGGTGGAATTAAATCAAGAAGCTGCTGAGAGTATTCTCCAAAGTGTAGCCTGTAAAAGACAGATAGGCGGGACACTACACGACGATGCTCAAGACATAGGAGACGAGAACTTAGTCTCTGAAAGACTTTTCAGAGACTTAGTCTCTGAAAGACTTTTCAGAGACTAAGTTCTCGTCTCCTATGATTCTCCGGGCACGATTATCGATAGAATCCAAAGCATCAAGCTGATACTGGGCTGAGTCATCCCACAGGTGAGAGCAGTATTCAATACAAGACTTCACTTGAGCAGTGTAAAGGTTAATCAACTGCTCGGGTGTGAAGTATTGCCTGACTCTAGATAGTATGCCCAGTTTCTTTGCAGCAATCTTGGCTCTGGACTCAATATATTGACCGAAATTAAGGTCTGATGTAATAAGCACCCCAAGGTTGCTTGCCAAAGTTCCAATTTGTTGGTTAAGGGGATGGATATGCCCTGGAAGGTAGAAGTCATGGTAAAGGGGCTTTTTTTGGTAGAGAAGAGACAGGCCTGGGTCTTGGATGCGTTGAATTTAACAATTTTGGATTCACCCTAGTCAGAAACTGCCTTGAGTGATAAATTCGCTCGTTCAGTCATCAATACTCTTTCGGCCTTAATCTCAACTCTATCTGGTGTTGCGGTGGGAATATACCTCTCTGAAACAGTGCTGTCATCTGCATATCCGAACATGTCTGGTCTAAAAAGATCATTAATGTGCAGTAGAAACAGTGTTGCAGAGAGGACCGAACCCTGAGGTACCCCGGCATCTATATCCATTACGGACGAGCTCCCATCAACAAGAACACGTATTGACCTTTCTCTCAGGAAGTCGGCTATCCAATTGCATAGGCAAATCGGTATTCCATAGCAAGGGAGCTTACCAATAAGACTCCCGTGCCAGACTCTATCAAAAGCCTTAGAAATGTCAAGTGACACTCCAAGACCCTCGCCCTTTTGCTCAATGGCAATAGTAGTAAAACATTGGAAGCCGCATTATTTATGGTCTAATTAAATATACTGAAACTATTTTAAGGGTGAATTAAGTCCGTGATACGGAACAACTTTCCTCAAGGAACGTATATCAAAATATGAAAAGCAAATTTTTGGCTTCCCATACAAGTTGACTGATTACCTGATCCAAATTTGTATGGAAAGCCAAAATATATTTTCCTTATTACAATATATGTTCCTCGGGGAAATTTGTTCAGTATCATGGACTGAATTCACCCTTAAAAATTGTTTCAGTATATTTTGTTAGACCTTATAATAATGCCATGCGGGTCTTGACCTGTTCAAAATACATTCTTAGACGTCTGTAATAATTTAAGATCCTATATTTTATATTGAGCCGTCTGTGACATCCTTTAGACCTGCAGACCATACGGAGCAATCGTTACTGCCACTAATGAAACAACACGATTGGATTCTACTGACGTTTAAGTATTTTACGATATAAATTTCTATCACATTTAAATCCCTTTAAAAGTTAATTATTTTTATCTATAAGGCTATCTCTTTTTCATAATTGAATAAAATTTTCATCGATAGATATCTATCGGGCTGCTCGGGTCAGAGTGCAGCACAATGAGCCGATTAGGTCTTAACGAACCCGTCTATTCGGGCGGGAGGAAATGAACGGTGAAGCGCACTTTACACCCACGGGGAATTTTTAGCAGAGCTAGCAATCGCGCAGATCGAATGTATGCTATGTTATTCGTTTTATAAAATTAGTTTTTGAGACTAATAATGGCTCTAGGCTTTGTCTATCTCGTTAGGTTAAATAAGTATGTTTGTATGTTTCTCAGAACGTAAATATTTAGGATTGTCGCTCATTACAATAATTACTAAAATATTTTTTCGGCATCACCTGTAGATTTACTGATAGAAAATGCCCTGTAAATATTTATGATTGTCGCTCATTAAAATTTTTATTCTTATTTATTATAATTATTTAGAGCCCGCTAGATCCCATTGCTGGGCATTAAAATAATTACTAAAAAAATATTTTTTCGGCACCACCTGTAGGTTGACTGATAGAAAATGCCCTGGGCCTTAAGTCCGGCTGTTGGCTGTTACACATTTTGTAATAAAGTTGAATAAATAAAATTCTACTCGTAAGACAAGAGTATATTACTTTTCTTACCCAAAAATAATGTTAACATCTATATATACTATTTACAAATAACACTCTTGATTTCTGCTCTCAGGTAGATACAAAATGAGATAGACAAAAAACTCAGCTCCCCAAGCTAACTAAGCCAAAACAAAAACGGCGAAAAGCGCTTTGTACCGACAGAAAAATACACATACTTAGCGTTTAAATCCGTAAATTGGAATCGATTTTCTAGAAAAGGCATTAACGAGGCGTGATCTGGGTCGCTGCAGCTCATTGAAACTATTAACTTTAAACGAAACCCGAGACATTGGACTGAATCATTAGAAGGCACTTGTAGTACTTTTATACTTTCATCTTTTGTAACATTTATCTATACATATAATAAAACAGTAAAAAAAGTGTGTCTGTACAGTAAATACATTTCCAAAAAAAATATTGGATGGAGACATTAAAAAAAATGTCTGTCTGTTTGTCTGTTTGTACACGTTAATCTCCGGAAATACTGGACGGATTCGAATGAAACTTTTTTTGTTATATAGCTATTAAGCCTGGGCAACATATAGGGTATAAATGATTTTGGAAAATAGAACGCCTGATGCAGAACCGTAATGGTCCAGCTAAACTATAAGAGATATAAAAATGTCGCCTTAATAAAAGTTGTTCAACCTGATGAGCATTTTCCAGAGACATAAAGTCCACGCGAAGGAAGTCGCGGGCTTCGGCTAGTTTGATAATAAATGCCTTTCATATTGGTTTGAGTCTCACTATCTTGATTCCCTGACTCCATCAGCACTGTAAAAATAATTAGGTAAATGCGTGATGGGTTAGTCAAGAAAAATAAAAATTGAACTGCACTTTATATGTAAGGGAGCAACACAAAAAATCATGATTTTTTACCACCTTTTCGACATGATTAATGTAAAACCGCGAAAGGATAGACATACAGATAGACAGATATGGCGAATCTATAAGAATTCATTGTTTACTACGAAACTCTAATGATCTGACTCTTACCGCCTTAGGATCCGTCTACCCCGTTAAGGATAAAGACGTGACAGTTATCTGTATAAATGCCATAATTGCGTCGTTAGCCCTCAGAAATCAAGTCGAAGCTCAAAATATATTTGTCACCTCACACACAATAAGGAAGTCTGGTGATGCAAGCTCAGTGACGAAGACTTAAGGAACTAAAGAAAGAAAAGGGTTCATTTGAAGAAATGTCCAAGTTTTCGCCTATGCTCTTAGTCCACTTTGCGACAGTCTAAGCATAAATTGCAACTGAAAAACTCAATCGCTTATTCCAATACAAAATATTACTAATATCAAAAGTAGTTTCTGACGCCCTTATCAGTATAATTTACGGGAACAACTGCAACAACACCGCAACACCGATAATGTGGTTTCATTTAGAGATGCAAATGTCTGAGACGCCATCCCACTTCTGATATTGCTCATGATACCCCCCTCCCCCACCGCCAATCTTCACTTTTAATCGCACCTTCAGGAATTTATTAAAATGGTCTTCGATTTTTAATCAGCGCTATACACAGCAGGACGAAGTACGGTCGGTAAAAAAATACTCAATTTTAATGAAATATCTAAGCATCAATTATTATTATTTGTTTAGTTTAATTTAGAGTATAATTTAGATTTTAATTTAGTTTTTAATTTAGTTGTTAATTAAGAAGATTAAACTATTACTAAACTCGCCAACTCTCAAATTGACAGGAGACGCTCGGAATTTTTTTAATTTTGAATATATTACAGCATCAATTTAGTAATTATTCTTAGATGAGGGTGATCAACATTTATGGGAAAAAAAATCAGTCTATAGGTATGTTACTTTTGTTGTCTATAAGTAATATGCACTGGTTATTCTAAATATTTTTTTAGGAAATCGGAAAAAAAAATGGGTCTGCAATCCTTAAATAATGTATTCAAATTAAAATAGAGACCGACCTAAATTTTAAATTTACGTAAATAGTTTTTCGCTTTGTTAAGTTAGAAGATAAAAACGTTACAAAACTAAAACTATCTATTAGCTACAAAAAGATTTTTAGAACAAGGGAACTTATAATAAAAAAGTACACATGTAATGCTGAACATTTTCGCTAACGGAGGCAAAGGCAGACGTAACTAAGCATTAAAAGCTAAAACTGGCATCGCTTTAACAGTTAAAGTAATGTGTTTTTTGCCGACGGTACGCGGCGATAGTCGTGCTATTTTTGTTCTAATTACGATTTACGGGAATTGAAACTTTCCATTATACATAAATCACGCCAAAGCACTGTGTACGTGGGAGAGAGCACCGAAACGTAATAATTTAAAGAGTTACCGAGTGAAAACGTCTGCAGAGTTGTAAAAACTTCATTCCACACATTTCTACAGAGGAGTTGTGGGTTAACTTGAAATTTATGCTGTGTGAGTGTTCACGGTGTTAGGTGGTGTTAAGCAAGAAGGAGCATGTTAGCGGCGCATACATCACGCAGGACGTGGCGTATCGCGGTGACACTGTACTGCATAGCATATGCAGCCTCCTCCCTTACTCCCGCCCCTCCCACCTCACTGTCACTATAAACATGCTCACCGCATTTAGCTTTGTGGACAAACATATTACGTGGAGATGATTAAAAAGTCTGTGATTAAAGAATGTCTTTTGTAGACTACGTTTTATGTGGCTGGATGGCGTGGTAAAAAGCTAGTTCTACAAAAGATCTTCTGAATAAGTATTTAAATGAAAGGAAAATGCAAGTCTGATCTTTACTACAACCCATATAAAGTATGTATGTATATAGTAACGTCTTTCTCAGATACAAAAAGAAAAAGCGACGATCATGCTTTGGAACATCTGTTTTTAGATGGAAATACGACTCAGCAATAGTGAATGGTTACTAGTATATCTTAGCTTCAGACTATAAGCAAAAATAGTATGATTAAAATCTTTTTGTATCTTAAAAAAGTCCATGCACGTGGCTCGGCCCGTAAAATTCCGCGGAACAAGAAGAAACTGGCACGTTCCTTTTTAATGTTATTTCTTTCTGGATACAGTATAGAACTTTAACAAGAATTTACTGTCTAGCTCTAGCTTGGTAACAAACGTTTGTGAATTCAAGCATAAACAGGCAAAACAAATTGGCTTAAAATGGGAAATCTATGACGAAGGTAACAAGTACATTACAAAAATCCGGGCACATCTCCTTTATCTAATACTCTTCTGGTGTTTTTTAGGGTTCCGTATAAAATGGTGAAAAGAAACCCTCATAATATCGTCTTGTCGTAACGTCAGATACTTCAGAAGCACGAGAAGAACGTGCTGATTTCAATTCGTAAATGTAGGTACGTCTATTAATTAGACAGTAATTTAGTGTGACAAGAGGAGAATTCAATGAATACCTAATATCTCATTTGTCAAATGCTAGAGTGTTATTTGATATTATTAAATTGTACGTATTTCTACAAAATATTATGCTTCTTCGCACAGAAAATCAAAATCTAACAGCTGTACCTATTTATATAAAAAAACGTTATTCTGTCAATTACATAAAAAAGTTTACATATTCGTTATATTAATGATTTATTTAATGAATATTAGAGTATGAGTATCCATAGTCTCTGCCTACCCCTGCGGGAAACAGGCGTTATATTATGTATGTATGTATGTATTAGAGTAAGCGTCAAAAGTTTTTATGCATCAGTTATACAACGAAACGAATATTAAGAATGTAGTATTAAGGAAACCTTTGATCGAGTTCGACTCAAACTTGCCCGATTTTCACGTGGAAAGTGTTTCCCTTCCCGATCTATTTCAGCCGTTTTGGGAGATTACATTTCGTTTTGTGGCATACCCTTTTTATATCATTCTGCTGTTAGAAATCAGCCTCTGCCCCAATTTCGATAAAGGTACACTGGGATAAATTTTTATAAAAAACGCTCAGATAGGCCCTATTTTATCCATTTGCCGTTAGTCTATTTGTTACCGATTGCCGAAGGTTTTCCAATCCATTAATAGGCTTTTGTCTTTTTGTTTGGCGTGTTTTTTTTGCTTAGCGGTTCGAAAGAACTTTTCAACTTAGATGTATTATGAAGCTCTAGAATAAAGTACCTATAATAATATGTTATATGTAAAATTTGATTGACTTTATAATCTGTTATTATATCGCAGGAATCAAATGACAGAATTAAATTTGTAGGTTAAGAAATTGGTGTTTAAATAAAAATCGGTACAACCGTTTAAAACTTATCGGGGTAAATGCTTGAGAGCCGGTTTTTTTTATTTGCTTGGGAAATAGACTTGTAAAAATAGGACTTCAAAAAGTCACTACATATTACGCATCTCTAATGTCCCGTAAAGCAGAATGATACCAAACAGAATTCCCTTCACGTATTCGATTCCTGATTCCTCCAGCAAGAAGACGTTGGAGTTTCGGAGCTCGCAGCCGCAATATGTATGATAAATAAATTGCTATCCAATATCAAATGGAAGCTATACCGGTGAAATGTACAAACGTTTCTGCTATGTGTGTAGGACCGATGGGGAGCCACTTCGGCTGATTTGAAAAGTTAATTCTACTGGAAATAATAAAGCGAAAACTTGACTTACCTAATTATATTTCTTTTAGTTTTGTCGTGTACGTAATTGGCCATCTGACGACTGCCATAACAATAATTATAGCCCGGATCAACGGCTTTACGTGCCTTCCAAAGCTCCGAGGAGATTGTGAAATTTTTATGCTACTTTTGGTCACTAATCTTGGTGCGGACCACATCTGGGTTTGCTTAACTTAAGAAAATGTTCTTCCACCAGGCCAACGATCTTCTCAAATTTTATAAAAATGTAGGAAGGTCAAAATACAGGTCTAGTGACGTCCTCATTTGATAAAAAAGTAAAAATTTAATTATGCTAATAATGCATGAGAATGCCCTTATGTTAGTTTATGTATGATCTACGAAAGTAACTTTTAGTTTCGTTTAAAACGCGTATTACAGCTAAACAGGCCAGAAATAATACTTTCTATGGTTGTGCACGAATAAATAGAGTGACAGTTAACAGAAAAAGATATTAAAACTTTCTAATGCATACCTATATAAATTGACAAAATGTAATGCCAATAAAGTTATAAAATAAGTAATTTAAAAACCATGTTAAATAACCATCTAGAAGTTATCGCTGCCTGTACAATATTTAGGTAATTTAATGTCCTACCACAAACTTTTAACAAAGAAAAACACGAGACCCGAAAAAGAGTAAAAGTACCGTCAGCAAGAATCACAATTTGTAAATAATTTGCTCAGTAAAATTATAATCCGGACACGGGGCGCCGTGTCAGTCGGTGACAGCGGCGCTGGCGGGCCGACGTAAAAACTTTTCTAATTATGTATTTGTAGCTAAGAAGCCGCCATATTTTCTGGTTAATTTCGCGGATCCGAGTGTCAACAAACAAGATTTGAACTCGTGTGTTTTGTTTAATAATGTTCCTGTATATTTCGGTTAGAGATTTACTGAAGATAGATACTGGTGTAAAATGCGCCCTGCGTTCTGAGAAAATAGAGTTTACTTAAAGAGTTTAGAGGGATAATATGAATTATCGTAATATTTGTTTCAAAAGGAAATTTACATTAATTGCTGATTTATTGTTAAACTTCTGTGTCAACTTTGTGTTGTTTTGACAGAATTAAACGTTACACAAAGACATAAAAATACTGATACAAAAACAATCTTTAAGTTTTGGTATTTTTTAAATATTTTTATTACTATTAGTAAGCTAAACATTGTTATGCACAGAACTATCTTTAATTACGATTCGGTTCCAGAAAATATGTATTATAAGTTTCGCCACTCTTCATATTTTCCCTTCAAAACTTAATTCAATGGAAGCTCTGAATTAGGCTTCATGTTTACCCAAGCACAAATCTTTAGATGACTTTCCATTTAAGTTTGTTGGATTGTGTAATGTAACAGAGTTCTACCGTAGGTCCCGTCTCAGACGGGCGACAACTTTGTCGCATTGTGATTTCTCACTGAAACAATGATGGCGATATTCAATGTTATCTCTCCTTATTGCCAACGAGCCCAAACAAGACCGACTAAATTTGCTCGTTATGTTGTTTAGGCAAAGTTAAAACTGATTGTTGTTAATCTTGTAAGAATTCTTATTTGTTGCAGATAATATGAATATATTTCTGTAAAGATTATAACGAATATAAAGTAAGGTCTAAGATGACTAAGATAAACTGATAGACAATGCTTAGCATTAAGTTTTACCTTTTGTATAGTTTATAATCTTTAGATTAATGTGCAATAGATGTTATATAAGTAAAATATTGCTGACAGTGATGCCAATATGTTCATTTCATTTTCAATTTATATTACACCCATTTATTGACGTCATTTCTTTGTTTACCTATACATTAGTGTATCATCATACTATGATATGACAATTTTGTTTGAGCAAGCTTTAACAGCGAAATAAGGCGTCGGAAGATAGAAAAGAGTTAAATTAAAAAAAGATTTTTTATACTTTCATAATTGAGTATAGAAATTGACTTAATGACTTAATCTTGGCAATCAAATTTCTAAAACTACAGAACTCCTTCTAAGTAGTTAGTCTCGAATGGTCTTAAACGCAAGTAATATATGTAGCAACGTGTCTAAAACGCTTATTGTCTAATTCGCATAACTTCTTAATAGGAAGTTCTTGTCAATATTTTGTCAAAATTATGAGATTGTCTAAATGAAAACTAGTCTAAATATGAGGTGGTCTAAACCGGAACTTGTCTAAGTATGATCTAAATTTGTCAATACTATGAGGAGCGAATAGCTCAGTACAAACCTTACCGCGATTAATATCGTTTTATATTTTTATAGTCCCGTAATACTAATAACAGAGATAGGTTTGTACTGAGCTATTCGCTCGTCATAGTAGTGACCGTGAAACTCTAAAACCTATCTCTGTTAAAAACATGTAGGCTGAAATTAATCAAAAACTGTGAATATTTTCCTTTCATATCACCCGCGACAAATACTTATATAGGTACCTACTTATGTAGGCCGTAACCCCGTAACATAAAAGGAAGTACACAAAAATGTACCCTACATAATAGCATAAGTGTATCAATGTAACAAAGGATTTTTCTCATACAACGTAAAGTGTATATCGGGCGCGTTTTATAGGGAGCCCAAACACGCCGCCTCCCCAGGGTGCCTATACGCGAGGAGAGGTCCCAAACCATGTCCGTTGTAAACATAGAGTAGCCTGTTACATTTTAAGGAGAGAGCATCTTTGGGCGGGTCGTCACGGGTCGGGCCGCTCGCTATGATAGAATACACCGCGATCTGTCAACATTATTATGGCGGTAACGTCGGGACAAGTGTTATTGAGAGGTGAAACTCCGATCCGATGCAATAAGGTTTGAACTACTTTAACCGAACTGTAGCTACCTATTATAGTTAAATTTAATTCTTAACTTATAGAATAGTGTTTAACTGATAAAGACTTCCTCGTATATGTCTGCAGGTGACTAGAATAAGGATATAATTATAATATAATAAAAAAATATTATAAAATATCGTTATGAATTTTACATTACAATCCCTGAGTAAGCTATATGCACTGATGTGCTAAGTACCCGTATCACATGGAGATGCGACCCGACCTGGCTTGCCGTAGCAGCTCCATTCTGCTCGGTCCTTTATACCTCACTTCCCTTCGAGATCCTGGGAATATTTTAGAGTAGACCCATCGGGTGCTGCGTCGGCAGAGAGCTTCAAATTTTACGTTTCCACACCGGATTATGAAACACTCGTAAAGTCTGAACTAGGATTCTCTTGTATTTCATGGCCTCGTTGACCCGCTAGATGTATTTTCTTGCTTTTGGGCTTTATTTTCATATTTGGGATTTGTAATTTTGCTTCAGTTGATTCGCTATTTACTGAAAATGTTTTATACAAAGCTCTCTTAAAGTTTGGAAACCTAATAGGTACATTTCGGTCCGTTAACCGTTTACTACTCTTATTATATAAATTTCAAGGACTTTCAGTAACCAAATAGGGCAAACTTTATTCCTTTTATGATATCGTATGAATACATTTACAACAAAACTTAACTTCAAATATTTCATTCCACCATAAAAGCGAAGTCGGGAACATTTAATTCATAATAGCTGGAACTTATAACTGAATAAAAGTTAAAAGTTTATGCGCTTTGCATAAACACGGACAAATGGTTGTATATCTTGGCCTGGAGCGAAAGTTTCGCAATTATTGTAATTATGAGCCGGTCTAGAAACATCCACGGCCGACACGACTCATATTTCCTACTTAATAGTCTGCAGCGTTAGTTATACTTCGTTAAAAATAACTCTTTCTGTTCATTAATTAGCGTTATACACAATGATATTTCAGTTTCAGGCAAAAATGTTTTTTTTTTATCTTTTGATAAATTTTTTGATTCGATTTTGAACTTTGATGGTTCATTGCTTCTTTATTGCACCAAATAATAAATCTTAATAAACAGATAATAAATCAAAGCTGTACTTACTATAAAATAAAATAAATCTATAATAAATTTTAAAACGATGTCCTCTTGTCTAATGATTTAAAGTGGGCAAACAATCTTGTTACTATTTATTGGGGTAAGCAACAACATTTCCCATTCTTATTGATTGAATTCTACATATATTTCATTTTAATCTAGTAGATGAAACAAAATATTAACCAAATGGCTAATAGCTGTTAAAAATATGAGCAAACTTTACTGTCCCCACGAGTTGTGGCGAACTGAAACTGTTATTGTTAGTCATCCAATCTGAGCAATCAATTTGATGCATTTAAAACTGCGCATAAATGCACTTATCGTATTAAATTCGCCGACTATGACTCACGGGTGTCCCTCGTTGAGAAATGTTCTTAAAAAGCATTTTACATCGAGTTGTTATGCAGAGAGCAGTTATAATAATATATCAGATTTTTTATAGTCAGACCTTTCTTGGGATTCTTGTTTTTTGGGTAGGTAAGTAATGTAAGCTTCTAACCACGAATTTCTAAGCATCTCACGAAAATTTGGTCCAATAACTACATAAAATGTATGTATGATGTAGTGAAATAATTACATAGATTGCTTTGCTTCGACGTAAATAACGGACAACAAACAAACACGCTTTCATATTTAATAATCTTAGATTTTAACCTTACTAATACTTATATATTAAAAAATTATTTCATAGTTTAAAACTGCAAATCATACTTATATTGGTTTACATACTTTTTTCAATATGAATTCTAAAAAAAAAAAAATATCACAATAGAATTAACAAAAATCTCCAAATTTGGAATGCCAACCAAATTGAATCCCAGTCAAACGTACCCTGTAAGTTGAGAGATGTAAGTTCTTGTCTCATATTTCAATGTTAAAATTCATTTAAATCTCCCCTTGTAATATGAGGAAAAGCTTATTTGGGTATAAATCGTGGGTGGTCGCTAGTCAATAAATTGTCAAACGACGTCAATAAATGAGCCAATCGAGTAGAGTACATCTCGTCATACGTCACTTTTTGCCTAGATTATTAAACATCATCAGGTCTTTTTGTCTCCACTGCAGGAGCACGACCCTCTCTGTATTATTAGAGCAATATTTGGTCAGAGCCTACACTCTCTACGTTGACAAGACGGGTTGGAGAGGTCTCATGATGTTTATAAGGTTTGTTTAGCGTATTTCTTAAGGAGCCTTCTACGACATCCACGGGAAGACTTAGAGTGGTCCTATTACAATCTGCCGGAAACCACACGGCATATGATTTATAGTCTTATAAGTATTAATAAATAAATTGGTATAAATAAGGACTAATTAAGGCAGAATGAGCTTACCCTTGGCTTATAGGATACTAAAACATCGATACAAACACCCGCGACCCAGAAAAATTTAAAAAGGGCAATCCGAGTGGCAGAATACGTTGGTTAACCTATACGCCACGGAGTTGGTCGTAAATTTTATTAAAGGTATTTCTGTAATATTCAATAATTGAAATGACGAAATGTATAGAAGTACCAGCCTTTGTTTTTTATCAGGGGGATAACACTCACTCATATCACGGTACACATAGATATATTTCTTGAATATGAATTGCTGACTAATATACATAATCAGATGTGTTACCAAATTTCTAAGAAAATTTTAAAAATAGTAGTTTGGAAAAACATCTAATGTCTAGCGGTGAATATATTGCGGCTGAAATGACGAAGAAGAATATGTCATTTACTAAAGTGACTCAAACTTTCCTCATTTGAATGTATGTGGGTGCCAAATATGTATGGAATGTCGGGATTGAGTATAATACCGACGAGTATACGTCAATCCGGAATAAACGGACCAATATGCCAAGAAAATATCGGTCCATAGCGTTTTATATGTAAATAAGTACTTATTACAAAAATAAGTTTAAGCTCCAGAGAAGAAAAATATACTTTATTTCTACAATAATTAATTGTTGAATCCAATGAAAATTGATTTAATACATTTCATAAAACCATTTGAGACCTTTGCCCAAAAATGGGACAAGACAGGTTAATAAAAAATATTCATGGAACTAATGCCAAACCTTTTAAATGCATACTCTAAAATTTAATTTATCTAATTAAGTACTAAAGAAATATTTGTTACGACACAGAGTAGCTAATTAATTAATCTAATTGAAAACCTTTTGTAGCCTACAGTTGATATTTCAAGAAATTCAATTAATAAGTAGATAGCATCTCCCATACCACGCAATATTAGAAATTGTATAAAAGTGTATATAAATAAAAATATTACATAGGTTATATAATATATCTAAATACGTCGGTTGAATGATTGTTTTTTATCTAACAAGTCCCAAGTAGCGGAGCATAATTAAGAAGTGAATTACATTAGAAAGCATAAAAACGGAAGGGTCAGTTGCGCTCCACCGCAGATTACTATCTCGTATAGCCTTTTTGTTTTTAATCTTGACTAAGGGTGGGTGCAGACCGGGGGATCGATGAGCTTTTCATCGGGTTTTTTTCACGAGCCGCTAATTAATCACAGCGATGATTAATCATGAAGCCGCGGGCACATTTAGAGCAGACTTTAATGATCCGTTTGTCGAATGCGAGCGTTTCTTCTGTAGCCATCGGCACGTGCCGCGGACGGGTTTATGCTGCTTGTTTCACAGTAATTTACGTCCCAATGAATTTTTAGCGGCGGCGTAAAGTGACGCGAATTGCTTTGTTAATGGCCTGTGGCCGAATTCCCAATGATCCAATTTTTAATTCGCATTGTCACAATATATCTTCGTAAATCCATCCACCAAATATTCGCTAAAAGACGTATTACCTTGTAATCACGTAATTTAAACACGCGACAGTAAATCACATTTTAATGGCATACGCAAATCAAATTACCTGTGTCAATTTGTCGAAACTTCGCCGACGATTAATTCCGAAAATTACCTGAAACAAAACGAAACGTTCATTAATTACTCATTATTGAACCAATACGCGCGCGAGTGATGCCGTACTGAATAACACCATTCAAAGTTGAGTGATGAAAGAAAAACATGGGGGAGGGATTGCGCTTTTATTGAAACCAATCTCACCACTTGCCTCGGCTGACTGCGCTCCGGGCTGAATGCACGTAATTGCTTCGTCATTCAGATGATCGCGGCTTAACCGCTTGTCTTGTTGACTGTACTACTCGCTTTGTGTGCTCGGCCTTACGTCGTCTGACATGTGTCTTTTGTCTCCGAGTTTCGTCGCGCTCTTTTATGCCGCAACAAGTTTCTGCTCGCATTGTCAACGAGCCCTTTCATGATTTTTATCAATGTGCAAACAGACAAAGTATGAACATTGTGTCATTAAAAGGAGAGGTTTTTATAAGGCTTATCATGATTGGAATTGAAGCTGCGCTTTTATAATGCTTCACCTTGTGCATTTGTATAATTAACTAGCTTTTGCTCGCAACTCTGCGTGTTTGATGTATTCATCAAGTCGTGTTTTATGTATAAAATGTCTATAGGAATTCTAGATTTCTCTTTAGTACCAAGTTCGATTTTATACTAAAAATTTTACAAAACATTTATGTTTTGAGTTAAGTTTAGAAACAAATAAAAATCCCGTTCTTTTGCGTCCACCATTAACGCCTTTAGATGCGCTTTTCACGTATTAAAAGACTACTTATAAAAGAATAACAATATTCATATGAGTTTCTTTAATTACGGTTTCAAAACAATACAAATGTAGTCCCAGTAATATTTTATACAATAATATGAAACTAAAACAATAGCTAACAATAAAGAATAGTTAAGTAGTCTTAAGAAAGTAAGACTTATTTTACAAAAATGTTTACTAGAATTTAAAATCTTGACCGCGCTCCTCAGAAAATAATAATTTAAAGCGTTGAAAAATTTTAATGGCTTAATTAACTGTCGACGTTCCGCCAAATTTCTTATTTTGATGAGCAACTCAACCTACTTTGTTCGTTAAGAAATTTAATTTATTTAATTACGTTTCGCAATCGCTTATACAGTTAGGTGAACGGGGACTAATTTAATTACTAAGTTATACTTCCTGGCTAGCGAGTTAGGCTTCGCCGAGACTGAACGGTCTTTTCTGTGTCTAGATGAAAAAAATTGGTCTCGTTTATTTTTTTTTAACAGAGGCAGGCCCAGAAAACGCTTGCTTCGATGTCTTTTATCGTGGGTGGTCGGAGATTGCAGTGGATAGTGCATGTGGATAGAGCAATGGAAGAAGACGGAAGAGAACTTGTCCTAGCATAGGGATGATATTATATTTGTTAGTGTAAGTGACTATGCTATTGCATTGGGAAAATCTGTAATGATAGTGTAAGAAGTAATGAACAAATAAACAAATAAAGAAAATATTATAAAAGCATACGAATTAACTCCGTTATACTTATATGTAGATTTACTGTGATGAGTCCATTATGGATTGTAACAACCTCGAATAGAAGTAAGTAAAAAGTATATTTATTTTCTCCATTAATCTTAAACAGAAATAAACACTACTTAAAAAATAAAAAAGCCTGAAGAAGGCAGAGCCAGTGTCACAGTACTCCAGTGCTCCCTCACCCGTACACTTGATGTGAATGATTATATAATTATATTTGTTTAAAGTACTTACTGTTTTAATTATGCCATATTGAGTGGTAAATAATAGTAATGTTAAAAATAATGTTCTTTAGGGAAAAAAGAAAAACAAGTAAACATATTTGTAAATACCGTGAATTTAAACAAACATTTCTCCTTATTTTTATTCCGGACTTGTCCTCAGAAATGGATCTATCCATATTTTCATTTGGAAAATCACAAGAAAGTGAATTTGCAAAGAAAAAAGACAAAATGAAAGGAGAGTCTGTATTTTAATGGGTTAATTAGCTAGCGATCCGGCCGGCTTTAATTAAAATGAAAAATTTCGTGACTATGCCGACAGAATTAATTGCTTCCGAGGAACTACTCAGGTGGAGAAAAGTAAATAAAGTGACGATTGCTCATTAAATCTTTGAAATATTTTAAGATTAAGAGAACAATTTGGGGATTTATTGTAGTGTTACTTCATTTTTATTTTGGTTTTGTGTAAGCAGGAATTTCCTTTTGAACAATTTTGGAGATGATATTAGCCGCCTGCTGGGTTGACTGGTAAAAAAGGTCAACGGCCTTAAGTCCGCCAAGTACAATTTTATGTAGCGAGGTTAAAGAAATATTGATATATACGTTCCGTGGTTTATCCAATAGATAATAATTAACAAATTAATAATCAAATGTAACATATTTATCTTTATAAGAAACTGAAATATATACGGCCTGATCGATTAACGCCCAGCCAAAACCGCAGAATCTAGAAGTATGAAATTTTGCACAAACATTCCTTAGATGACGTAAGTGTGCACTAAGAAGGGATTTTTGGAAATTTATCTCCTAAAAGTTTGAAAGTTAGAAAAATTCCAAATGAGCTCAAGGCTCAAAACAAAAGTTTACTGTAGGGGCCGCTCTAGATCGGTCATTTTGGAAATCCTTAGGAGAGGCACGGTAATGCCGTGGACGTGATTATCGAAGGGGGAAAATAGTGAAAGTTTGTCTAAAACTGAGCTAAAAATGTGGCTAAACAGCGGTAAAATGTAAGGATTGTCAAAAACTTGACCACACGGGCATGGCCGTGGCTTCAGGTAGTTAAAAATAATCGTACCTATAAATCTAACTAAATCAATACTAATAAGTAGCTACTAAACATCATATCTTCACATAGTACGTATTTGTGTAATTACTGCAAAATTACATAAATTGCTCAATAATTATAATCTGAAGAGTATTTTATTCTAAGTTTTTTTAATACGTTAGTATATATATGATTACGTTGTGTTTAATCTTTTCCATTGGATTATCTCAAAATACGGCACGCTGCCTTGTCCCACATCCGAGATAATTCTCAGATGAGCTGATCCTTGACATTGTTGTTAACTTCGATAAAATATATCTATTTTCAAAAAGCTATACGTTTGCGGCGATCTCTTTTTTTAAATCTGATATATACATTCTTACAAACATACATTAGGAGGTACTAATGCCTTTTTTATCTCTCATGGAGAAATTGAAGCTTAAAGCCACAACAATTTTATACAAGGTCTAACAAAAAATGCTAACGAAACTATAAGGCTGAATAGGTACAGTCTATGATACTGAATAACTTTACCCAAGGAACGTGTATTAAAACATGAAATAATCTACACTATCTACACTAATATTATAAAGAGGAAAGATTTGTTTGTTTGTTTGTTTGATTGTATTGAATAGGCTCCGAAACTAGTGGATCGATTTTAAAAATTCTTTCACTGTTGGATAGGTATGTTATCCCTGAGTGACATAGGCTATGTATGTACCACGGGCGAAGCCGGGATGGACTGCTAGTGTTTCGATATAAATGTTCCTCGGGGAAAGTTATTCAGTGTCTGAGACTGAATCTATTATTAAAATAAACTATTTTATCAGTATCGTTTATTTGACGTTTACAACGTGGAAGGGACATACCCGTAATAATTTGAACCACAGGCTATATTAGATTAGTATAGTGCAAGGGACTTAAAATAACAGTGAAAGTGCAAAGAAAATTTTTTGGGCATTTCCATACTAAAGTATGCAGCCGCCCGAGCAATTTGTATAGGAATGTCGAAATTTATTTTGTATTTTTAACTGTTATTTAATTTTTTTATTGAATAATAACATACTTATCTTTTGCACATGGAAAATAAATCTTAAAACGGTGAAATACCTAGTTGACCACCACGAAAATTAGTCACAGCAAGTACATGCATAAACAGCACTAGAATACAAAGCGGTAGATAAATCAAAAGTACATGCGTATTAACAAAACGTTCTCCGTCTGCAATAAACTATGTAAATACGAAATTTAAATTACAAACAGTGCGACGAGCGATGCTAGTGGGTGGGTAAAAGTAGCATTTTCTGTGTCGTGGGTAAGGCGGCGATAGCGAGTCAGTCGGAGTGAGTTATGGGCCACAGTTCTGTTAATTGTCGTTTGTCGACGACCTGCGACCCGCAGTGGCCCCGCATTAGATACCATGTTGTCGGGTAATCGAGTTTTCTACTGAGCTTTCTTTCAACGCATTTTCTCAGGAAACATACCGAACGTAAACGCCTTTGTACCTGTACTTTATGGATTTGAAACGTTCTTATCTTAATATATAAAACAAAGTCGTGTTAGTTACACTGTATATAACTCGTGAACAGCCGGACCGATTTAGATGAAATTTGGTATAGTTTGAGACTCGGGTAAGGATATGGGATAGTTTTTATCCCGAAATTCCCACGGGGAGTGGAGCCCGCGGGCACAGCTAGTGTTAGTATAAAGGCCATTTAATATTAAATTGGTAACCAAAACAGGCATATAATATGTCCATTCTAAATGAAGAGTAATAACATAGAGTATCTACATTGAGGTACTCATGTTTTTAAGGAAATTAAGATTTACTTATAAGTTTTTCACAAAACATTACAGATACGAATAGCTTGTCGCATTGGATTGCTAAATCTAAATGCGCCACCTGTTATCTTAATATATATTTTCCCATTCCTTCACTTTTTGGTTGCCTGTAAGAGATTGCTTCGGCGATAAGGCCGCCTCTTGTACCCCACTACATGTTGCTATTTAATAAGTGTTCCAAAATTGTAAATTTCTTTTGGTGCAATAAAGTTTTTTGTATTGTATTGTATTGTATTGCTAATACATTATTAATCTGTAAATAGTTATATGTTATTGGTTGACTATTGACAGATGTAATCGTACGGCTGCACTCTTTTTATCAATGTAAAAAAAGCTAATTATTTCATCATCAACCAAACGTTATTTAACAAAGTCATTGATTTCATTTATAAGGTAAAAGTAATTTCAGTAAATACGAGTAAAGTCTGAAAGCCTGGAAATAGCGTAAATGGAAAGCTGGCTGGATATTTTTAGATCAGTCGATATCGATTTTAACAAATAAACTGAACAGGTATTCTCTATCTGCGCGTTCATTCTTTCCTCTTGTATCTTACATTTAGATTTCAATTTTTTAACCTTTTTCGTTTGGAAAGTTTAAGAAAAGTATTTCAGGGATTTGACTCGGGTATAGCTTACGTATATTTTGCGTTGATTATTGCAACTTGTAAATAATTATTATTATTGTAAATAATTTAAAATTTTCAATTTTCAGTTACTTCTTCAAGTTCATTAATTCTACCTTAAGCTTATCCCAAATGGTTTGAGAATTCGTTACAGCATAAATACACAACCAGGATGAACACTGCCTACGAGTACTCCATTATCAGGTCCTTTTGTCTCCACTGCAGAAGCACGACTCTCTCTGTACTACCAGAGCCATACTTGGCCAAAGCAGCCAGAGGATTTGGCGTACACTCTCCACGCTGGCCAGATGGGTTGGAGAGGTCTCATTGAAGTTTACACGCTTTGTTTCTTTGTTTGTTTATAAAGCTTTATTGTACAAAAGAAAGAACACAGATACAAATCAGAAAAGTAAACATACAACGGCGAACTTGTCCCGTATAGGAATCTTTTCCATTCAACCGGCCAGTAATTGAGAGGAATGATTACTTATTATGCGTTTGGGGCTTTGTTTAGCTTGTTTTTTCTTAAGTCGCCTTCTACATCCACGGAGGACTTAGAGACATACTCCAATATACCCAATATTAATAAAGATTACAAATTTCAATAACTAAGAAAATGGAACCAGTAAGAAGCGGGATCCAACGGGAACGTACGATCGTCGAGGTATTTCTGTCGCAGAGAAGTCGTTGATATTCGTTGACGCGTTAAATGCACTCGCAGGTGAAACATTCAAGTGTGAACAAATATTTTCACTTTGAATATCGTAGGTCTGGTACAAGTATAAGATGTGTTATTTTTAAATTCTTGTGGTTTCCGACAGAGTAGAATAGGGCCACTTCAAGTCTTCCCGTGGATGTCGTAGAAGGCGGCTCAGGAAACACAAGCTATACAAAGCTTATAAACATCAATGAGACCTCTCCAATCCGTTAAGCCAGCTAAGAGAGTGTAGGCAAAGTCCTCTGGCAGCTCTGGCCAAGTATGGCTCTGGTAGTACAGAGACGGTTGTACTCCTGCAGTCGAGACAAAAAAAAACCTAATGATGATGATGTAAATTGATGTAAATTGAAACGGTGGTGGTGAAGAAGTTTAGGCACTGAATTTGCTTCTGTGAGGCAAAGGGCGCGATTTGTACCTCCTTCTGAGTTTAAACTTAAGTACACTCATTTTCAACTACAATGATGTAGGAACTTATTGCTGGTGAAGGAAGACAGCCAACCAAAATAAATGTAAAATGCCTCTTTGATGTTGACAGACAATGTGTAAATATTCATCATGTCTTTTTTACTGCAGGAGCAGGACCCTCTCCGTACCACCAGAGCCATATTTGGGCAGTGTAGCCAGAGAATTTAGCTTACGCTTTCTACGCAAGCTAGATGGGTTAAAAAGGTCTCACTAATGTTTGCTTCATTAAGCTTGTATTTCCTAAGTCACGTTCTTCCACGGAACGACTTGGAGTGATCCTTTTCTACTCTGTCGGAAACCACATGTACCACAAATGTAGGGAGATGAGAATAGATATGTACTGAATGGTACAGATACTAGTAATTAGTAGCTCATCCAAGATCTTTAGCTAGTTCGGGATGAAGTTCGAGACCTAAGCATGTTTCAGTTTATTTTTTTTAAATAAGACACAAAAATACTGTCACAAAGTAAAACAAATCAAACAAATTATAAAGTTTTACCTTTGTGTAAAACAACCTCTACCGCTGTCAGATGTGCGAAATGTAAAAGCTCAGAATTTAACAAATCTGATGTTTTGTGTACAACCGGCCTTTATTACCGTTTCTTCATACACAACGCTCGGTTTCTTGACAAAGTAACTCGATAAACTGTATGAATAATTTACAGAATGGACAACGCTGTATCTTGTTGTCGCGGAAAATGTTTTTGCGACGGTTTCTTCGCGTATTTATTTGATCCTTAGTCATTTATGAATGAGCTACAAATACAATTATAAGGATTCTTGCTAAGTTTACAATATAAGGGCTCATATTTTATTCGGTTAGGTTATGCAGAATCGTTAAGTTTATGTGACTGGCAAAATTTCTGAAATTCTGTCTAGCTACTTTAGTAAAAAATATTAACATTTTGGACTGTAAAAAGAACATAGTATACATAGGTTCAGTCTTCGTTATAAAATAGTCTCAGAGACACAACCTACATATATTTTGTCACAACTTAAATATAGGTTTAAAAATAGGAGTGTTTATATACTATTAAATACTTAAAGGAACTTGACAAAGTTTACCGTAGTTATACCAAGGTGCCACAAGGTGCCCTGGTAAAATTGTGTCTCCAAAACTCGATGGAGAAAGAGAAAATTAAAAAGATACTATATTTCACAAGTTAGAATCTAAATACCTACATCCAGTACCATACGGGTAGTTAGTAAATAACCCTAAACATCAGAACTTTTTTGAGCGAATAATAGCTACAAAAGTGACAATAGGCTGCGGGAGGCCGGCAAACGCGAATGTTTCCGTTTTTGGCCAACTCTCAAGTTAGTTAATGCTCCCAACACGGTATAGCGGTGCGAACAGTGGGATACCTACCTATTTGTGGCGTAAACTTTGAACGTGACTTGCTCTATGCGCGCCGGGCTGTTTTGAATGTTGATTGAGTTTAAAAACTCATTTTTATGAACTTGTGTTCGCGGTTGTAAAGACCGCTTTATAACAAAAGTTCGGAAAATATACGAAAAAATATTTAACTCTTATTTTAATATCTTTTCTAAATAAAATAATAAAGGGAGTATATTCTTAAAAACCTTTTTTATGTGGTTAGTGTTATTCAGTATATTAATTTCGTGGTTTCCCACCGATGCCTCCCTCACGTGCAATCCCCTATGGAATGCCTGCGGAATGCAACCAACCGTCATGCCTTCATCGTACCGTCTTATAATGTTATTAATATAAATTATAGTTATAAATTACAGACCTTAAAACCACTGTCACCCCCTGAACTATACAATCAATTTTAATTAAATTTATATGAAACCACTTGACAAGTATGCCTTTTTGAACCAAAATAAAAAATTGGTTGTTTGTAAAGTAGGTTTACGATCGAGATGTTTACGTGATAACGTCGTTTCACGGAATGACTGGCAGCGCTCGAGATGAGACGGGAGATCGGTCCGTCTCTCTCTCGTTATACCTGCGATCGCGCTCGTGAGGTTTTGGTGTGACACAAGTTTCTGAACATGTCACCCGACTAAAACGATTTTAAAGACGTTATCACGTCAAAAGAATTTTCTGAAAAGGTCCAGGCATCTTCAAATAATTGGTAAAAATACATAAACCTCCTTTGTGTTGGAAGTCGGTTAGAATAAGGAACTAAGGGTTCTATTTTCTTTTTAACGTGCCAGTGTTATGTTTCGTTACTTCCAGTACATTAATTTCATGGTTTCCCACCGATGCCTACCTCACGTGCAATCCCCTGTGGAATGTCTGCGGAATGCAACCAACCGTCATGCAGCCTTACTATCCTATAACGTTTTTGCTATAAAGTATAAACGTTATGAACTTATGAATTATTTTCAAGTACCTACTCATTACTTTTTGTAAATAAAAGTACATCAACAATGGTTTTACTGTAACCGTAAAGTTTCAGCATACGTTTTTTTGTGATACCGTTATTATGTCTATTGTTTAATGATCAAGTCTAAGAATTATAAAACCTTGATTTTAAGTTTTATTGCCTCAGCATAGAGTTGATTTTCGACAGTAATTTATGTAATCACTTCAAGTTGCAACTACTTGACATAACTGCCATGTGTCCCTTTTGTATGAGCAGTCGGTAAGCCCGACATAAAACCTCTCTAAAAATGCTCTAAGCCCTATGAAAAAGTGAAATTTAATCAACAAACGCTAAAAATATCTGCGGTGAAAGCCTCAATGTTTTATGAAATGTCGGCTTCATCGGTCAGAGGCTAACATGAGCAAATAAAAGTGTTTCATTGCTTTTAAACTCCCATTTGTCGGTCGCTCCGCGAGAAAATCACGGCCTTTATACGACGGTTACCTATACAGGGTGTAAAAAACTAATTCAAAAGTAAATAATTATCTTATCTTTATTTTAAGTAACTAAAGTTTCTAATTTGGTATTACAACTGAAGTTCTATGATCAATGCTATATATAGCCCTATTTTTGAACAAACGTTCGCAGGAGAATCGTGGATACTCGTTTGTTCATTTTTCTTTTCTCATTATGTCCGTGAGATGCATATTGTCAGTTTTGAAGAATATCTGTACGCCACGTCCTATTCCAGGTTACTTCATTTTTAAAACAATAGCAGAGGATAATCAAAAAATCACATCGCCTTAATATGTCGTCACACAAACCCTATCACAGATATCATAATGTTTTTATCTCATTATCATCATCATCAGGTCTTTTTGTCTTCACTGAAAGAGCACGACCCTCTCTGTACTATCAGAGCCATACTTGGCCAGAGCAGCCAGAGGACTTGGCATACACTCTCCACGCGGGCCAGACGAGTTGGAGAGGTCTCATTGATGTTTATAAGCTTTGTTTAGCTTGTATTTCCTAAGTCGCTTGCTACGACATCCACGGAAGGACTTGGAGTGGCCATATTCTACTCTGGTGAAAACCACACGGCATCTCAAGTCAAGTCTTTATCTAAAGTTTAAACCTTTAATAATATTTAGAAAACATATTTAATATTTAAAATAATCCGTAAACCACCCTGTATACAGTATAGTCGCGTCCTGTAACATCGGTCCGATGGATATCTTGTTTGCTTTTATCCTTATAGAAAATTTCGTGCATCCCGGTGAATGCATCGACGAGCCTTGCAATATCAGGCGGATTATCCGAACTGAAAAGCCGTAACTTGAATGCTGTAAATGCGAATATCGGCTTAGTGGTCAAGCCATATGGTTGGTAATGGAGCGTTTGCATAGGAATTTGTATTTTGCCTAAATATCGGTAACGGATTGGCGTGGCTATACTCGCAGTGGTAAGATAAGAGTTGCATTGAATGGATTACAGTAGTCTGCTTTGTATTTTGACATAATGGATAATATTATGTTACTTATGTATAAATAATTTACTAATTATGTATATTTCAGTAAATAGTTTTAGAACAAAATTCACGTCCTACAACCGCATTGCAAAGGAGGTCTGAAGTCGGCGACCTTTCGTAAAACTACTCGTATGGACAAATCGTTTAAACTGTTTCGCTAACTACCTAGGATCTCTTCTCGATTTCGCAGGATCTTCGGTATCCTTGGATGATCATTGATATGCAAACAATATTTATAGAAGAAAAGGCGGGAAAAAGGGATCCTAAGTACCGAAGCACCACAGTTCAGGACGCAATGGGAAACACTAAGATAAAAATTAAGAACAAAAGCTGTAATGACCCGAATCGACCTGTCCGGAAGAATGCACTTGTCCATAAGCCTCTTTTTGAGGCTTAGTTGAAGCTCGCTTTTCATGTAGCCTTGCTGGTTTTTTTTAAGCAAACAAAGGGTAGTAAAACTTACTCTTTATCAAACAAAGGCGGTATGCAGTCAAACCCACCTGAAAATCATGGCATATATGGCTGTGCTTGTGTCAAAAAGTCAATACGGGTCAATATTGACTGCCGGGGACAGCGAACTGGTCTAAATTCCAGTGTTTGCCGTCCATATTGCCGCACTATATGCATGGCCCTCGCTGTTAGGTTGAGCCTACACAGGAATAAGTGTCATACCTTTCAGAAATAAATTCTGTTAGGTTTGTAATAAGTTAATCCATGAGTGAGATCACTGTACGGGGTAATTAGTCACACTGCTCTGACTGGTTGTAATGAATTGTTTTCCACCGCTGTCGATCGCTGACACAGACCTCCTTATATGGAAATGTAAATAGGCCACCTGCCAAACCACCACCAGCGCGGAAGATGGGCAATCCGTAAGTGAATCCACCGCGCTATATGCATGAGCAAGTCAGTCATACTACTCTGTCAGGCTATAATGGATAGTTTGCCGCCATTGTCGATCACTAACATCGGCTTCCTTACATGTAAATATAAACAGGCCACCTGCCCAACCACCACCCGTGCCGTAGATTAAACCCAGATCTTGCAAGTCTTGGTTTCAGGATCCTATATCAACTACCAACAGAAAATATGCCTCAGGTGTTAATTGGGCATTCTGTGAGTGAATCCACCACGCTATATGCATGAGCGAGTTAGTAAGACTACTCTGTCAGGCTGTAATGGATAGTTTGCCGTCACTGTCGATCACTGACACCGGCCTTCTTACATGTAAATATAAACAGGCCACCAGTGCCCAACCACCACCAACACCGCAGATCAAAACCAGATCTTGCAAGTCCTGTTTTCCATATCCTATATCACCAATGGAAAATATGTCTCAGGTATTAATTAGTCAATCCGTGAGTGAGTCCACCGCTCTGTATGCACGGGCGAGTTGGTCACACTGCTCTGATAGGCTGTAATGGATTGTTTGCCGCCGCTGTCGATCACTGACACCGGCCTCATTACATGTAAGTATAAATAGCCCACCTACCTTAGTGCGGAAATCCAGCTGCGTTTATGAGGAAACTAAGTTTAAGGTCATTATTAGATTAGACACAAAACAAAAACTTTTACAACGCACATGTCTTTTCTCCAAAATACACGGAATCGTGACAAATATTGTGTAAGTTTCCATGTTACAGGTATCGACCCTATATTTATTTAAAATATTAAAACCCTTTACTTGGAAAGAGTATATATGCCACAAGGCGTTGTCCACCAGTACTCCCGAAAATTTAAAATAAATTATACTAATTCTTTCTCTATGTAACTTGGTAGTGTTGCATGTAAAATCAATATGTTGCTCTGTACATAGAATAATCATGTAGCGACGGTGGACACAG
The DNA here is from genome assembly GCA_963555685.1 of Acrobasis consociella. Lineage (NCBI taxonomy): Eukaryota > Metazoa > Arthropoda > Insecta > Lepidoptera > Pyralidae > Acrobasis > Acrobasis consociella. The sequence continues at coordinate 8,926,867 of OY743106.1, forward strand.
ACAGGGGATGATATAGGACTAAAGATCCCCAGGGAGTGCTAAACGTGGCTCGGTTCCGACCGCGATATAGACTCGAGAGAAAATACACCTGTGACATGCAAACAGGTACATTACTCGTCACAGGGCTGTGTACGTGTGTTTTGCAGGTTGTACTTCGTGAAACAGTTACACACACATTCAAGAAAATACGTTGTAGACCTTTGCTTAACACATTGCTGGACACTCAGCCAGACACAATAGAAATAACAATTGATGTACGTCTATAGAAGTAGTGTGTCCAACAATGTGTTTAATTGTTTATTTCCTTTTTACGACATAAAAGTTTATGTTAATGAGAACATTTCTAATGGAATATTGACTTCTGTATGCCTGTTCTGTATTCTGTAGGTCATAGGCCAAAGAACATTTTCTCACGGGGAGAAAAAGTGGTCGGTGGATGAGCAAAGTCAAAGTCAATCATGGGCATAAGCTTGCAATTTCAAAGTATCAATGAAACTAAATTGAATTAGTTGTCTAATTTTTACGTCATTTTCATTTTCCTATTAGGCATTTTAATTTAGTTTGGGGATTATATTTAAGTAGCACTTCATATCATCTAGACGCTAAAAGTAAGAAAGCAAAATCTTAGATACTTATTCAATCATAATAGCTATTGATTCTTCGCTAGGACTAACTACCAAAGAAGCTTTCGCAAAACAAAGTATAATCGGCTTTGAACAACAGAGCAAATATTCCACTTATATTTATTAAATTTTCCCCATAGAAACAAGGAAGTAAGGGTGGTTCCACACAGGACAGCACGGGCTCAGCCGTGCAGCACATTGCCTCGGCACAAAATATTGTACAGGCAGAGTAAACGCGCCGCTCTAACTTCCAATACAATATAAATTGCACTTTGAAAATGCCCTGTACTTCAAACTGTATGCATACGATTGCATACGATTCGCAACTTTAATACAGCCCGTGAGGGTGGCGTTTACCGTGACGTGTGTCGCCGCCGAGTAGTGGCATAATACCGGTAATGTGGTGTCGCCTTTCTGTGGCGAGATAAGGGTACGCGACATTGACTATTCAAAGGGTTGCGGTCTTCAAAATTTGCGCTCAATAAGTCCAAAATACCTGCACTCCTTTGAATCGCGCCATTTGCGTTCCGTGTTTTAGTTTAATGAAACATTGGTAGGTAATGTGTTCTGTTCGGTCTCATAATGTAGTACAGACCGAATCATTATTATGTGTGACAGTATTATGCAGTGACGTGCACAGCTACTTTTAACGGGGGTAAACATAAATGTTACCTAATACGAGAATATCTATATACCGAACAAAATACATTTCTCACTACTATCCGACATTACATTAGGGTGGCATAGGGTCTATCCTATTATCATAGATTTTGTCTACAAAATCGATGTGTCTGTATGAAATGCACGCTACTGGTGTTATGTGATAAGTAACTATAAAAGTTTTAATTGATTGACTAATGCAATGAGGCTGCGAAAACGACAGCCATACTACTAAAGTCTTATTGCATGCCATGAAAGATAAGTTAAAAGCAATAGATACACAGTTCATTCTTTGCTATTCCGTAGGCACTTCATTGCCAAATAAATCAGATGAATGACGTTACACCATTGTACGACTAGAATAAGGGTATTTAGAGCCGATATGGCAAGACCCTATTTCCAGGTATCCGTATCCTTTGATTGTGTGTACTTGTGCAGAGAAAGAGCAGCTATTACATTTTAAGTTTATTTTCTTCATGGAGGGTTATTTTTTTGGAAGTTGTTTTAGTATATAGACCAAATTACACTTTTCCCTACAAACCCGCTCGATTACGGATTTTTTTTTTAATTTGAAAGATATTGCAATTATCTAGGGATAAAATTGGTTTCCGACGGTAAAAATATGTACTTGAAATAGAATATAGTGTGTTACTCATATAATTTTTTGACCATCAGTATGGGAAACTTTTACATCCTTATATTTTATTTCCAGTTCATAACTTTACCGTCGGAAACCAATTATTACCCTAGATGATTGCAATTTCTGTAAAATTAAAAAAAATGCCGAAATCGGGCATGTCATTTCGAAATAAAACGTAGACGTTTGTATGGAAAAGTGTAGTTTGGTCTAGGGTACGGGGACTCTTAAGACGAAACTATTTCACTATACACTAAATCAACTTTATTGATCTTTCAAAAAATTAACCCTCCATGAAGAAAACACACTTAAAATGTAATAGCTGCTCTTTCTCCTGCACAAGTTTTTACTGCATATATGACATGTGGTTTCAAAATAAATCGTAGACTACGATTGTATGAAAAAGTCTAAGGTATAAGGGGATTCTTAAATATAAATTTTGAACGAAACCACTTCGTCATTTACACGTTTCCGCTAAAACTGCAAGCGCGCTCGATACCTTGTTATTGTAAAATAACTATGCGCCCGCCATAATATTAACATACGAGCTTCGTGCCGATAAAATAATAGTATTATGACTTCAGACTTTTACTGCAGCGACTATCGAACTCAAATGAATTTACGATTAACAACTACGTATTAAAACTTTTCACATTGCGATGCGATTTCTTCATGGAGCGAGTTGCTATGTTTTCATTGACTCAACCAATATGAATGAGAGTCAGTGGATAACTGGTTTTTATTCTAAGAACGTCTATAAAGTTATTTATAATTATTAGAAATTTGATTTTAAACTACAAAGTAAGTAAAGTATTCTCGCATAACGATGTTATTTAGTTATGAATTTTAATTATCTTCATTAGTTTGATTAAAATGAACGAAAATTTTGTATTATTTAATCTATGTATTTGTAGGATATTGTCTAGACACTGTTATAGTAATTATGTGACGAGTAAATAAAAATTTCTCACATTGGCTCGAAAATGAGCTAAGGCGGCAATCGCAGGGATGTGAACTGCGTTAAAAAGTCCTCAGAATATCCAATAATAAAGCACGCAATTTTTCGGTTTATCAAATGTAAAAAAATTACAAATACACAGCTCATCAAATAAAATAATATGTAACATCACCGCCTCTCTAAAAATCGTATGAGAACGTGACGTCTTGCCAAATTTAGATGCGATGTATCTTCATTATTATTTGTTAGTCAAAAAAGAAAAAATACGTGAAAAGTCTGGTAAGGCAAAAATGTCGAGCAGTGGGCGGCTGAAATGAATGAAAGCCAAAAATATTTTTAGTTTAATTCTAAACTCAGTCTGGGGGGGGCCAGCTTAATCAATGTAATTTTCAATGTAATCTTTAACTATTAATTTACTGTCTTACACATAATTAAAGTACTAAATGAAATCTATTTATATTTAGATCCTACTTTGCAAACGGTCTTCATTGGCTCAATTGAAATGAACGTGAATTAGGTACCTATTGTTTATGCTAGGGGTGTCTACGGAGGTTATATTTATTTGCAATTTGTAGGATATCGTTCGGTAGGTGCCCTAATGAGGCAATAACAATAAATATAGACCCAAAAGTTTTCTCAGCACTTCACCCTTGGGTATTCGAGGCGGACCCTTGCAAGAAACCGCCTCAAACTCATATGTAACTGCGGTGGGCCATAATTATTTAGCAGGTACCTACGACCATTCGTTTTGTGCGTTTAATTCAGTGAGTTTGCTATTCATTATTATACAAGTATTTTTCAATGTGGAAAGTGTAGAGCGACAGATATAATACTAACGTAACAAATACCCAAATGCCATATAAACTATTGGAGGGCCCAAAAGTAGGCAAAACTGGAGTTGCGGGGTAGCCTCACAGAGATGGCAGCACACACGACTAGCAAAAAAGTGACAAAGGAAGTGTTGAATATACTTTAATTTTTTTATTGCATTTGATAAAAGACATAGTTAATTAATTAGAGTACTGATTTATTTAAATAACAGTAATAAAAGATTTTAATCTTTTAATTATCACCTTATAGCGCCATCTGGTGATTAGGAAGAGAAATGATTATGTTAATAAGGCAATGGGCAGACATGGTAGAGTCATGTCGCCTTGGTTAATTGTTTTTCTTTTCGCTCAAGTTTTAATTTTACTAATAGTTATGAACTTATCCAGAATTTATTTTAATATAGCTCTTTATTTTCAGTTTTTCAGCTGTGCTCAATCAGACCAGTGCCTTATGTTGCTCGATTGGTATGGGGGCCGGCTGCGTGCATCAATAAGTCAATGGCAAATAAAGAAAATGTTTCACATCATTGTCATCAATATTAAAAATTGATGACAATGATGTGATTATTTTTTGTTATTATATTTTAAATATATTTCTTTAGTTTGGTAGATTATTATTGTGTTTTTTTTAAATCATAAACTAATGCATACATTGCGACAGAACCAATAACAGCACCGTTTTAGCTATTCGTCGTATAGTCGTTCTAGTTCTAGTGTTCTAAAGTCACATTCACAAAAGAAAAATAGTTCTAGCAAAAATGGAAATAGTAGACACTAATTCTTATTTATTTACTCAACAGAGCCTCGACTGCAGCCATTCCACGTCATGCCTAATTTATGAAGCCAGGCACCGACAAAATAAAAACAAAATAGTTTTTCTTAAGCCACATTTACTGCCTACGACCACGGCTAGCAAATTCAGCTTTACGTCTATGGTAATAGGATACTTGTAGGTAGGTAGATATACTGATGTAGGAGGTAGATACCTGCACGGTTGCGGGCGTAAACATGTAGAAGGGATCTTTTAAACACCTAAGTAACTTACACGTTTTATGCGCCCTTTGCTCATGTAAAAATGAAATGAAAGTAGATATTTCTCGATTCTTTAAAATTTGCAGCGTAATTTTGATTAGATTTTATTAAATCTACTTTAACAATTCGGCGTTTGTATGTATGTTTTTTTGGTGATAACTCGAGTAATTTTGATCGGTGCGACTTGAAATTGTATGCGTGTAGAAATGGCGGAGTTTACAGTTCAAAGCGAACTACTAATATAAATGTAGAGAAAAAGGTCCAGCAGTGGACGACATGAGGCTGAAATTATGATGATGACAATTTTTAATATTACAGTAGGTATGTCATTTCATCTTTCCAGCCCAGTTAGCGGGTGTGAACTTTGTTGCAATAAAAGCTAGTAAAAAAGAATGGTTTTTTTAAAATGAAAAGTGAACTGAAATCAACCAGGAGGTTGATTTCAGTTCTGCTGGTGCAAGCGTATATATGGCTTTATAGGATAAAGCCATATATACGCTTGTACCAGCAGGTTATGTTAATTTAATTTACTCAGTTTAGGTGTACTCTGTGGATACCATAGAATTAGGGTCTGTGCTGGATATCAAAGTCTACCTGTGGCGAGTAAGACGAAACTGGGAAAATCTTTGTTTTTTTTCTTTCCGGGCCGGGAATCTATAGGTAGAATAAAGACCAGTGCATGATTTTCTTTTCATATAAGAATGACAATAATTTTTACAAACTAAAATCCGACTTCACTCCCGAATTACACAACCGATTGACCCTTTCAAACAAAAAGAATTTTCCAAAAATCGGTCCAGTCGTCTTCGAAAAATCGGTGAACATACATTAAAAAAAAGATCGTGACCAATTGGTAACCTCCACTTTTTTGGAAAAAGGTTGAAATAGTTACCTATATTATGGGCGAACCCCCTAAAAGTAAACCATATCTACGCCTGTACTTACGGTCATGTAAAATCAATGTACTCAGTTCAGGTGTACCGGTGTCCCGTGGGTACAGTAAAGTCTCCTTGTGGCGCGTATCACGAAACTGGAGAAGTACAGTCGCGCACTCGAGAAATTCTTTATGAACCTACATCCGAAATGTCAGATTACTGTTTGAAGCTGATTCGGGAAAAGTTCGTTGAGTATACCTATGGTGGGTTGTTTCTGCATATAAATTGTTTTGGTTGATTTATGTTTTTATATAACAGTACATAAACCCCAGTTAAAATCTCTAGATATTATAAATAATTGGTTGAACATGTTTTATGAATTTAGTTTTACGTAGATAACCCTGCATAATTGTAGGGTATGTAGCAGAGTAGAAGAAAGCTAAAAAGCGATTCAAAATACTTGTATTATATATTTAGAAGCCGTTTTAGGGTTCCATAGGAACCCTTATAGTTTATAAACCAGGAACCCTTATAGTTTCGTCTGTCTGTCTATCCGTCCGCAGTTTTACTCAAAGATTAACAGTACAAGAAAGCTTTAATTTTGCACGAATTTTTTTTGTGTTCCTCCCGTACATGAAAAGTCGAATCGATATTTTTTTGTCGACTCACTCATGGTGTGAGCTGTCGTTGACTATGTCTGGCGAAAATATTGTAAACTTGTGAAACCATTTATTTATGGAATTTTTGTTATAGCGCAGTGTTCCCACGTCTATCAGCTAAACGGTTGTATATGAAGACGTGAAAAAATTATAAAGTTAAAAGGAGAAATATTAGAGCCAAATAGGGTTTACAAATCAAAGAAATAAAGTCAGCAAAAAAATAAATGTCCTAACGCACTTGGCCGGGTTTTATTTTAGTTCATCATCATCATCATATCAGCTACAGGAAGTCCATTGCTAGACATAGTCCACCGGTTATTACTTTAAATAAATCACTTCTCTTGTTAAATGTACTTAATATAGCACGTGCAATAAAGTATAGTAATTTTAATACCAAATAAAGTATTTTTCTTTATTTCTTTCAATTAATTGATATTATTCAGAAAGCTAGAAGTTAGTTTAGCATTCTTTAAAGTTTTATTACAATATGTACTCATTATTCAAGGTTTTATCTTATATAGTTTTCATAATACATAAGTGTACATAAGTACCGTTTTAAATCATATACGCCAACTTCAGCCAATATTGAATTAAAATGATAAGAACATGTGTGCAACATAAAAATAGTATCGGATTATTTAAGATACTTCTTGACAAAAAAACAGCATTCACAGACTAACTAAAAATGGAAAATGTGTGTAGGTATAGATGTAATATGTATATACCCACATTTTTCAAATAGTATATGCAACGCAATTTTAATATTTTACATTGCACTTGAGTCACTTACTTTATGAGGCAAATTCCACAAAACGCTGCAAAATATTCCATCCTTGCGTTTATTACGATTATAATAATGTAGGTATATATATCCGCTCCTAACGCCCTCTAATGTCGATAATGTTATGACATGACTAGGCCCATTGAAACACCAACTTATAATGGGTTCTATGCGTCCTTATGGCGTCAAGTTAACTTTTGCATTTTTATAAAGTGTCTAAAAATCTTAGAGGTACTTAAAAGTGAATTATTTAAAACTACAGTACCTGGGCGACCGAGCTTTGCTCGGTTACATCTCAAACAATAACTACATTTTTTTAAACTTGTCTAAAAACAATACAAAATAAAAAATTATATATAAATTTGAACATAAAAAAAAACAAAAGCAAGTCACCGAGTGGGATTCGAACCCGTAACACTCTTTCTAGCAGTCAGCATCCTTAACAACTGAGCTAAGCCGATGGCGGCCGGCGCGCCGAAATTAGCGACCATATTCTGCGTGGAAAGAAAAACGCATGAAAATTCGAAAACACGCGTTTTCCCAAACATAAAACTAATCTAGATCAATAGTTTACCCCCGAAAACCCCCATATACAAATTTTCAGCGAAATCGTTAGAGCCGTTTTCGAGATCACAGAAATTTATAAATAAATATATATACATACAAGAATTGCTCGTTTAAAGGTATAAGATATGCTATTTACAAACATATAGGTATATATTTACATCCCCATTAGGAATAAAAACGTGATAGTATGTATGTTTATATTTCCAATATCCATCCATACAGTTCCCAAGTACATAACTTCCACAATTCCCGCTCGTATATCCTATTATAACAGACTGCAATTTTATGCACAATCGACTTCTGAACGGCTCGCGGTATAAAATCGAACAGCACATTTATTTCAATTAAAAACGATATGACAATGCACTTGATGTCACGTCCGTGGCTCTCAGCTACATAACCGACAATAACTCATTTAAATAAGCATGTAATTCGCGAATAACTGCGTGTTTTTGTATGGCATTGTGCAACAATATTCGGTAATGCCTCGATGTCAATGTGTTTATAATGAAATGCTTGCTGTATGCTGCGGTTGCCGCTTCGCTGACATTTATGAATCTATGTTTTGCGTTTGGTTGTTTTGCCCGTGTTTTTTAGAATAAACAATATAATTGGACTAGACTACTTTTTTGTATTTGTAGAAAGGCTGACTTGTAACATTAAAAATAGGTAAACTAAATAACCGTAAGATTTTCTAAAATTAGCATACATTGGTTACTATACTTTGCGCACAAATTTAACTATTAACATAATTTTCAGCTGTTACAACTTAACAACATAAATGTTTACAAGAGTGATAATCCGAGACGCGCACGAAATATTTCCATCCGCAATAAAACTAAACTAAATTTTACTTAACCACTAAAATGTTGAAATTGTTTCAAATTGACACTGTTTTCTCAAACTTTTGCGCTTTCCGAGTACAAAGGCATACATAGAGATAGAGCCGGCAATGATATAGTGTCGGGGCGGCGCGCGGCGGACGCTCCCGCAGGAACGATAAACCCTTCCCGCCGCTTCCCGACTACTCTTCTTTATGGGAAGGCTGGAATGGCCGGCCCAGGTAAACAGGTAGCTAGATTGCGAAAGTATTTTTAGAACATCTTGTCGGTCGTCGGTTTTTTCTTTGTTATCATATGTGATATTGGATGTGAATTTTCCAAAGGTTAATGTGTCCGCACCTTATCTTTTGTGGTTAGAGGGGTAATGTGAACGTAATATGTGTCGTTGCGAAGTTGCGTATTGTATGAGATATCCATATTTATGTAAAATAAAAATATATGATTATAACGAGCAATTTATTTCAGTTATGTATATAACTAAGAGGGGAAAATTGCCATCATCCATCACCCTACTCACTTAACGTAATGTTTAACATTATTTTTAAATGACTTTAAAAAATGAGGAGGTTATCAATTTATCGGGATCTTTTTTGATATGTATTTGTACCGATTATTTGAAGACACCTTTGAAAAATTCTTATTTTGTTTGAAAGGTCAAGTGGTCTTACACAGTGGTGAACATTACAAGTAAAGTGGTCCCATAGAAATTTTATCAAAACCGGATGTTTAGTTTGGGGATGAAGTCGGTTTATAGTTTTGAAAAGTTATATTCAATTAGGGACCTATACTTGGACGAGAAACATATTAATATATGTGTATATTTCATTTTCTAAGCAAATAACTTTTAAACAGCGTGAAATATTTTTTTTATTTTGTTTTTGCATTTTTTAAACTCCGTTTTACTTATTTAAACTTCTTTATCATACTTAATTGCACGTACAATCATCCAAAAAAAACTACGTAACTTCCGCAAAAAATCAGCTGAAAATACAAGGTTCATTTGAAAACGTTGAACAAAGGTAATTCAACAAGTATAACGAGTGTAAACCTGTACAGTCGGCACGCGATTCGCAAATAAACCTACCAAGATATCGGACCAGCATTTATACATGCGATAGCTCGGGAAAATGGGAATACAAATGAATGTCTGTTGTAGGTTCTGTGCCAAAATTGTGAAAAAACCATTCATGTTCTTCGACCACTTTTTAAAATATTTATTTACTAACTCTTGTCGGTGGAATATGAAATCTCTTTTATATGTCTCTCTCACCCGCCAGCTGTTTTACTTCGCTGTACGAAACAACATTCACCTATATTTTTTCAATATCCTATGGTATCGAAAAAATGTCGTTCTAGTAATTTCATATAGCAATCTATACAGAAACGATAAATTGAGCTTTAGAGCTAGCCGTCCAAACTCAATATACCGTTTTTGTATTATAATAGAATGTTTTAAAATAAACTAGGGTTCTGCAGTAGCCTGTTTTTTCACCAGTTAAATAAATTGTAATTGTTGTAATAATCTAGATATTAATTAAAATATAGAAGTAATGTGACCTACCTAATACAATATTGAAAACTAAACCAATGGATTAAATACTATGTTCTTACTTCTTCTGAAATGTTTTCATTGACAAAGATTCCGCGCGTAGCCGGATTGCTTCTAAAGTTCAAGATGTGCATTTGTAGCATTTGTAGAAAATTCACAGAGACTCTAGTTGATGGAATTTGGCAAAAAGTGCAGTGCGGCTGATTGGTGAAATGCAGTGGCTTGCATGCGCCGTGCATCCGGTGCATCACCATGAATTGGTAATGAGAGTGGGTTGTGTGTTGCTAACTGCAACCTTTCTCTGCAAGAAACTGTATGTTCTAGGTTTGATAGAAGCCTAAATCTGCTTCGTTGGCTGTAATGTATTATTTTTAGGTTTTTAGATCTTTGATTAAATAAAAAAAATTACTTAAACACAATGGCTTTGCAACTCTAGCAAAGCACTTTCATGTGAATATAAAATACATGCATAGATAAATACGGACAAATCACACAGATTGAGCTAGCCCCAAAGTAAGTTCGAGACTTTTGTTACGGGATACTAACTCAACGATACTTTATTTTATAACAAATACATATAAAGATAGACATCCAAACAAATAAACTAATATATCTAAAGACCAGCTCTAACATGTGGATTTATGTTCTTACTTATAATGTGGTTTATGTTTGCTCCATGCTCAATAATCCACATATCCATCAAGTGATTTGCATCCGTGTAACTACAATCCTTTCCTTATTAAATATACAATCCACGAAGAAACTAATTTGTCTAACATACAAGCACTAAACCTGTAGCTATATGTTGTTATATATAGTGTGGTTTAGGTTTGCTCCGTGCTCAATAGTCCGGATATCAATCAAGTGATTTGCATCGGCGGCGCGTCGCTCATTACTCCAGAGGATTATTAACTCGCACCATTCACGGCTATTTCGAGGATTTACGTGTTCTTGTTCATTGCACATAATATAATACTAGCCGAAACCCATGGCTATGCTCAAGTGGATTGTTTTTGACAATCCTCACATTTTGCCACTTTTAGCCGTTTTTAGTCGAGTTTCATACATACTTTCACCCCGTTAGAAAATGATTTTTTGAAAACAGCAACCTTTTGGTTAGACATGTGAGCTCATATGTCATGTCATTTTTCTACTTTTGTAACTTCAAAAGTTACCAAGTTTCAAACATCGCATGAGAAACACTATAAGAGAGTCGCCTACGCTGGTATTCGATAACGTCTTGCGGAAACCGGCAAGTTACGTGGAAAACAAATGAATAGCCATGCTGACTCCAGGGTTAGGCGCAGGCGTGATAGACCCAAGAAGTGCTGACTTGACGTCATCAAGGTTGATATGAGTGCCAATAGCCTTACAACCAAGGATGCTCAAGACCGTGCGAAGTGAAGAAGAAAAAGAAAAAACCGGCAGGCCGACCCTGGCTTTGCAGAATTATAGCTGAGAATGTAAATGGGAATTCGCTGAGGTAAGAGAGATAGAGAGAGATCACTGACTCAAACGGCTATGTGCTTTCCTAATTTATTGCTTTTCTGTGCTCAGTCTTAATATTTTTAAACATATTACTTAGAGTTACGTACAGTATTAGCTCCTGCTAGTCTTAAATATAGTATAAAAACCATAATTAACCTACTTTATGCATCCGTTAGGCAGGTTTCAAAATGTGGTCATGGAAAATTAATTTAAATATAGACATTTACATGCTACACAACTCGCCAATTATGTTTTGCGTTTAGTGTTTGCTAATTGATAAATTCAAACGGCTGTCTAGTGAGGTGTAAAATTAATGTAGGCACCCAAATAATGCCATGTTGATTTGTAGAAATGGCAATTAAATGTTGACCAATAGTCAACAATTGGTCGGTATGATAATTATTTACCTAGTAGCAGTTGGTAAAATATTACAGCTTTATCCCTTATGTGGCAATCTTTCGGGGCCTTGCTGCGGCTCTAAGCTGACAAGAGCCTAGGGCTGCAAAACTTAAAAGCCAATTTAAGCGTGAAGATGGAGGGCGGAACACCTGAGTAAGGCCGTCAACGAGTGGAATCCTAGAAATAGAAACGTAACGTGCGACGTCCGGCGACTAAGTGGGTCGACGATGTCAGGCAGGTTGCTGGTAGAAACTGGATTGTGATGGCAAGGGTTGGAACAAAAAATGGCGCAGACAGAAGGAGGCTTATGTCCAGCAGTCCCTGATAGCTGAAGATGATGATGATGATGGTGGGCGAGAAGGTGGAAAATGGAATAGAAACAATAATGAGTTACTAGCCGCATCACCTATTAGCATCAGCATGGGAAACTGTATAAAATTTCAAGAAATTAAAACTCTGTCTATCAATAGATAGAAAAGGGTTTCTAGATAGTTGATTACTTTTCAAAGTCTTATGCAAGCTTGTGTGACGTCTTTTGACATGCATAATATCTTTGGAGAAAAAAAAGTACCCTAGCCTCCAAAGTAACACTAATGTTACTGGGAACGCACTTATGTTAGTGTCTTATGCACTTACATATCGAGAGTTAGTCTCGAATGGTCTTAAATGCAAATAGTCTATCTAGAAACTAGTCTAAAATACAACTCGTTTAAAAATCAACTCGTCTCAGTTGCAAGTAAGCTTATAGCAAAAAATTCTCATGATCAATACCATTTTAAGAACTTTGTTTTTTTCGCATTAAATAAAAAATCTAATTTCTTCTTTATGTTTTTATACCTAACTTTTTATTTTGAAAAGTTTGTAAGAAGGGACCTAAGTTATTGACGTAATTCGAAAGCTATATAAAAACCCAAATAGCACGAGTCGGTTCAACCCAACTGAACTCCATTCGACTTCCCCTCTCTGTTCAACTTTTAGATCCTTGTTTCATTATGAATGCAGTCGAAAATGCTCTTACCGTAGCTGCTTAGCATGGTAAGTGGTCCTGCATTGGTGTCGATATAACCTTAGTTTCTAGACTTACCTTGCTATGCGGAAGCCTGTTTTGTTCTGCGAAGAGCAAAGTGTCTCAGTTTCGAGATTGGCCAATTTTTGGCCAATCTCGAATCGCTCTTGTCTGTCTGTCCTCGCATACATATCGCATTTCTCAACTAAGTCTCGTGATATTTTGTATGCAGATTAGCGAGTATAGCTACATTTTTTTTAAATAGTTGATATATTGTGCTTGAATACTTAAAACATATCATATTTAAGCCATTTCGAAAAAAAAAACATAAATGTCATACCTTTTTTTTGTTGTATAAACTTCAACTCGCAAGGTCTACCGCTCACAGAGCCACTAGTTAAAATTTTTGGCATACGGCTCTGTTATAAAAAAAAAAAATTACTTAACAATGTGAATAATGCTTGGAAGTAACCGCCACAGCATACAACTTTAATGATATTACCATAATCATATTCCTAATAAGTTTTAATCATATAAGATAGCTGCCATTACCGACCAGTGCCATATTAGGTGTTTGTTTTCAGAAAATAACCGGTGATAGTTTTACAGCTAATTTCAGTTTAAATATACAGCAAAATCCTAATTACGATGCAAATTGATGGCTCAGATTGGCGCATTTATTAAGCGGATCAACAAAATATGCCATCATGTCCGCTATAAAGTTTGATGATAATATTCCGTTTTACGATGACGTAACATTTTGGATCAAATTTTTTGATAAAACTTCGCCGTCCACCTTCCTTAGGTAAGCAATAGGTAGTAGCATGAGATGTTAGGGCTTAGGTCCTTTAGTTTTTTCATACGAATTCCACGAGAAGCGATAGAGTGGTCCTATTCTAGGCCGGGAACCAAACGGCCAAAGTAGTCATCGTAAACAACAGACAACACAATATAAAAAGCCCTGCTTATTCCCCCCTTGATCAACTTCTACAGTGTGCGTAGGTGGATAAGTATTTTGTTTCTCTGGGCCGGGCTAGCAACATTATTTAATAGTTATTTTAAACTTCTATTCTCATACTTAATAGCACATAAAATAAAGACATCTAATTCACTTAAAACAAAGCATTCGAAAATAAAATACAACAAAAAACTGCAAACAGAAAAAAAAAAACAATTGCATACATGGCAATTGTTTACATTTGTACTTGCAAAGGGCGAAACAGATGCAATTGGATCGTGTTCGCGCCGTAATGGACCTAACCCATGAATAATATAAATTCAATCGCGTTCAGTTAGACGTTATTGTCAATTGCTCGAAATAGCGTTAAAATAACTGTTATTGTTATTTACGCTTGTAGCAGTGAGTAGGATTTTAAATAAATAATAGATTTACATAAGAAATTGTTTATTTTTTAGAAAGATAAATTGGGAAATGTATGTGTTGTGTGTTCCTACCATGTGTTCATTAAAAAGGAAAATCTATTTCGATCTGTGATTTAATAAGGATTAAACCTAACATTACGTTAAGCGTGGCCTTTGGTTATATGGCCCTGAGCTCTGTCTATCCTCCTCTCCAACTCGTCTGGCCAGCGAGGAGAGTGTGGTCAAGTTCTCTGGCTACTCTGGCCAAGTATGACTCTGGTACTATAGAGAGGGTCGTGCTTCTGCAGTGGAGACTAAAAGACCTGATGATGAGTATATGATAGAGATATGTATCTAGTTTGTACGTAGCCAATACTATTTACAGATTTTTTAAGCTACAAGCGTTGCAAGGCATTTGACACTTAACGGTTGTTTTTAGGGTTCCGTACCCAAAGGGTAAAAACAGGACCCTATTACTAAGACTTCGCTATCCGTCCGTCTGTCCGTATGTCTGTCACCAGGCTGTATCTCAAGAACCACGATAAATAGACATTTGAAGTTTTCACAAATTATGTATTTTTGTTGCCGCTATAACAACAAATATTAAAAACAAAATAAAATAAATATTTAAGGGAGGCTCCCATACAACAAACGCAATTTTTCATAGATAATGGTACGGAACACCTAGTGCACAAATCCGATTCGCACTTGGCCAGTTATTATAGTTGTCAACCGAAGTACATTATAAACGACGCATTCGATACAAATTTTTCAAACAAAAAGATGTCTTACATCTTTATCTCAATAATAGTGCTCAAAATAAATTATACGCCCGAAGTATCTTATCAAAATAATCCCCTCTCAAAACTCCAACGCACCCTTAAGAATTACAAGAGCTATCAAAGAAAACAAGAGTTGAAATAATCTGCTAATATGACTGATAAAACGTTGAAGTGGCCTTTTCAACGAGCGAGTGGGACGAGGCAAGCAGAGCCGGATGTCAAACATTTGCTCGCGATTCAGCCTGAAGCCGCTGGAAATGACATGCACTAGTACTTTATTCTATGCCTCTCTGGCTCTCCTCGGCCAGGAAATGGTTTTATTTGAGTTAATATTTTTCCTTACATTGTTTTGTTTTTTGTAATTATATAATTAACCTTCGATAAAAAGAGGGGTGTTATAAGTTGGACGTTAGTGTCTGTCTGTCTGTGGCATCATAGCGCTCGAACGGAAGGACCGGTTTCGATGCGGTTCTTTACATGAAAGGAAGTTCCCTTGTGGTTTTTAGCTTATGATGGATTAAATCGGTTCAGTCCTTTAAAAGTTATTGGGGGTTAAAGCTTGAAATGCGGTTTTTAGGGCTCCGTAGCCTAATGGCAAAAACGGAACCCTTATGGATTCGTCATGTCTGTCCGTCTGTCTGTCTGTCTGTCGTCTGTCTGTCTGTCTGTCTGTCCGTCTGTCTGTCTGTCCGTCCGTATGTCACAGCCATTTTTTTCCGAAACTATAAGATCTATACTGTTGAAACTTGGTAAGTAGATGTATTATGTGAACCGCATTAAGGTTTTGATACAAAAATAGAAAAAAAAAACAATAAATTTTGGGGGTTCCCCATACTTAGAACTGAAACTCAAAAATTTATTTTTCATCAAACCCATACGTTTGGGGTATGTATGGATAGGTCTTCAAAAATGATATTAAGGTTTCTAATATCATTTTTTTCTAAACCGAATACTTTGCGCGAGAGACACTTCCAAAGTAGAAAAAAGTGTGTCCCCCGCCCCGTAACTTCTAAAATAAGAGAATGATAAAACTAAAAAAAAATATATGATGTTCATTACCATGAAAACTACCAGCGAAAATTGGTTTGAACGAGATCTAGTAAGTAGTTGGTTTTTTATACGATATAAATCATAAACGGCAATTTACCTTTCATTCAATGAACTCAAATATAAAAATAAAAAAAAAAAACATACTACAAGACTTTTATATTATGTTATTTGCTACTACGGAACCCTTCATGCGCGAGTCCGACTCGCACTTGGCCGCTTATTTTTATTTGCCTGGAAAGTAATGGATGGCTCTCCCGATATTAATGAAGTGTAAACGCTTGAAAGTCAGAGTTTTTTAAATTTCTCTGGCAAATAAACTTGCCACTTGACACAAAAACGTATCTCTGTATGGCTGTCTGTGCTATCGTAGGTCCTTGTACTATATTGTTTAATTATTAAATCTATCTGCTTAAACATAATATACCTACATACGTAAGCACTGCGATTGCTTTCTGTCTGACACTGCTGGCCTTACCTGCAAATAAATTAAAACATAAATTACTATTACTATCAACATACGGAACAGTAACACATTACTCCTAACACAGTACCCCTATCTATAAATTAGAGACGACAAATACGGGCCATTGAATCAAATATGTCATCGAATAGCGTCGTAAAATCCTTAGTCCTTGAGATAATACTAAAATCTGATTTATTCGACATAGAGTTAGTTCATTAGGGTACCTATTCCATAGTTAAAGTTGCTCACAGTAACGAGTCAATCGGTTTGTTATTATGTAACTCCTCCGATTAAATTTGTATAATGTAAATGTATTCATTTATACTTATGATGACATGATTCCGTTTCCTTCTGTTCTTTCTCTCAACTTCCATTTATTCAAAAAGTATTATGAAACATAGTATCACAACAAATACATACTATAATGACCGCGTTCTCACTAGCATCACTTAAGTAAACCTAGAGCGATATCTGGTACTCAAGGTATTCGAGGCAACTCAAGAGGATTGTAATTTTCTTTACATAATATAAATCTGACAAGTCATATCTCATAATAAAAAGATTTGTAATATATACGAAGGCATGGCTAGACATCGCCCAATTATTTTATCTAATTCTCAATCTATAAAAAATGGGCTGAAAGCAACAAAAAGGCAGTGATACAATTTATAGGCCCTGATTAGCTTTTTGCCATAAACCCTGACTGATAAATTACCTTAGCCGATATTTTATCATTATAATGTAGTACCTAAATCTAGCTAAAACGGTTGATTGTAAATCATAATGCCGAGGCGGTGGTACACAACCGCATTGTGGGGTTAATGTTAATACAAAAAGCAAGCTTACAGGCTTTCAACTACTGCCTCAAAACCAACTCTGTGGAATGAATGTTAATTTTAAGACTAAGTAGGAGTTTTAGTAACATGCGTCGATACGGTTGCCCCTTCTCGCCTCGGGGCGACGGTGTCAAGGGCTGGAGCCGCGGCTGAAGCAGCAGAAGACGCCAAGCGGCGAAAATATTCCTCTTTATCTAATGAATATATTTTTGTTCCGCTTGGCGTCGAAACTCTTGGTCCGTGGGGTCCAAGTACTAAAAAATTTATTAAAAAAATAACCCCTCGGCTTGTCGACGCCGCTGGTGACAAGAGGGCTGGCTCATATCTCGCGCAGAGGATTGCAGTAGCTATTCAGCGCGGGAATGCAGCCAGTGTTCTTGGCACCATGCCACATGATCAAGATTTAGATTTTTAATTTAGTTTTTTAATTTAGATTGTAATTTAGATATTAATTTTAATTGTATATTTATATGTTAATTAATATGTTAATAAATATCTAGAACTTTTGTTAAGGAGTTTTAGTTATTTAGTTGCTTTAAATTAAATTTAAATGCAGTAAAGCAGGTGGAGCAAGGCACTGACTGAATGGTGGTCTAGAACGTGCGAAAGAAGCGTCGGTAATCCGCCTATGCCATGGGTTGACGACACAATCAAAGTCGCGGTATCCACCTCGATGTGAGTACAGGAGCGGGATGGGTGGCGAATACATTTTATTTTAGAAAGTGAGATTGTACTTTATTTTAATTACATTTTGTTTACAGAATAAGCACGAAATAGTATTTAACCGGTTCCTGAATGCTGTGTAGTTTCCGGAGTATAGTAGGGCCCCTCCAAGTCCTCCCGTGGATGTCTTAGAAGGCAATTAGGAAATACATGCTAAACATAGCTTATAAAACATCAATGAGATCCCTCCAACCAGTCTAGCCAGCGAGGAGAGTGTAGGCCAAGTCCTCTGTTAGTACAAAAAGGGTCGTGCTCCTGCAGTGGAGAGAAAAAGATCTGCTGATGAAGTATTTAACCGATCTACCAGTATAAACTCCGAATCGGAAATAAATGCACTTATGTTTACTTTACTTAGACAAAAAATACATGGAATGGCTTTTTGTAATGTAACCATAGCACATCGTCACGGTGATGTGTAAATTAGTAAAGTAAAATAACGTGTTATTTCATAAAAAGATTCTGATTTAAAATAATTAAACAGAAAAATATGATATTTTTAATATACTAAAAGGGCAACTCTATCCAATCGTATTTTCAAAGATTAATTGGCTCGACAACATGATTAGCCGGCTTTGAGCGGCGCTTTATAAATGGCGTGCACATTTGAAAGCAGGGACAGAAGCAGACTTGGAGAGCGCGTCGACCGTGGAGGGAAATCGCTACGGCAAACATTGACTTTATGAAGGAAGTTCTCAATTCAGCGTGTATTTGTAGGCATTTCAGGTAAATGTGGACTTATTTTTATGAAAAAAATCCATGCCAATAGTATAAAGACGTATCTTTGGAAGATACATTTTTTTATAACTAAGAAGAGGATCCTAATATATTGCAAAAAAGTCGAATTATTTTAATAAATCTGTGGAAGAAAATAACTACTAATAAATAATGAGGTTAGCGGATATTTACTCAAAATGCTCAGTTTACCCCATTAGAGATGGGAATACTTATCAGTGTACATGGTAATATATTAAAAAAAATATTTTCCACTGTAATAAATAGTACTCGTACCTATACTTTTGAGGAGCTCGGTGGCTCAGCGGGAGTGTGCATTGCAGCAAGTAAAGCGATACCGGTCATTGTCCGCACTTGGGTGGGGACCACAAGTGGCATAACATTTTTTCGAGCTCCTCCGCGTTTCGGAAGGCACGTTTAAGCCGTTGGTCTCAGCTGTCATATTTGAAATCTGGCACAAGGTTTGGCCACTGGCCACACTTACACACACATAAACCAAACAACCTATACCTTTGAAACTTATAAGTTAGAGAATCACTTGTACAGAGCGCGTCATTGGCGTCGGTCGGAGGGGAGAAATCGCGACGGCTAACATTGACTTTACACTTTTACTCTTTTACTCACTTAGCCCGACCCTGGCTGCAAATCACTCGAGAAACTTTTAAATTCTAGATTCTTTAAATCATTCAAACTGGGTATGAATCACTTTATTGTCTGGAACTTGATCGTCGTTTAGTTTTGTTTCATCTATTGAATTCGAATTCGCCGCTTTTATTATTTTTTCGTCTCTATTTTAATTTAGCCTTCTATGCCTTGCTGCTCCACGACAAGGCATATAGATACTATAAGTACTATAAGTATCTATGCCTGAACTTACTAAGGTCCCACGCAACATGCGTCCCCGTCCCTCGTCCCCGCACTTCCACCGCTGCAGGCGCCTACAGCCCGCTCAACACCGCCGAGAGGTGCGAGGATAGGAAAAGGGGATGCATATTGCGCGTGACCTTAGGAGATTCCGTTCTGTATGTAATACTCATATTAATTCTGTGCTTATGGAAACTAATAAATTAATAACAAATTAAATACTCTTCCACACACATGCGAGTCTACTACAAGTTGTTTGCCATAAACCTAGAGCTGGGAAAGGATCTATGAAAGAATGGAAGCAGTCAAGCGTTTTACGCTGGCTTTCTAAAGTTCAAATGTGTTCAAAGGTACTTGGAGTAAGAAACTGGCTAGAAAAGTCAAGGACCAAATCGGCTGGAGACATTTGTTTTGCTACCTAAGGTAATGTAAGAATATCTACGTTCATGGTCTGACCACACTGACCAGTCTTAAAGCAGCAAGTTACTGTTTCTTCTTTTATTCATGTTTAGTAATTATTTATGTTATAGGGAAGGATTATTAAAGAAATCTGAGAAGTTAATCTATAAAATAAAAGTATAAGTATATTTTTTTATATACTCCAGTGCAACTTCCATTTCCAACTCGAATTTTTCCGAAGCTATTCGGTTTTCCACGAGAACATTTAAAATTGGTAATCTCATGAGACTTCATTCAGCTCGTTCACTTTTAAGTTTATTTCCAAAGTGTAGTCTATCTGAAAAATAACAGGTTATCGTGACTAACAACTTTCGTCGCTTGATCTTTTTGGTACTAAAAATGTTAGTCGTTCAGAATAATAAGTGTCAAAGTTGGAGAAGTTTGCTTGTTACAGCTAGTGTCTTACTGAAGTTTTGACTTCGGCTTTCAGCTTAAAATAGGAAGCCGAAGCCGAAGATGCGGCCGTATGGTATGTGCCTATCAACTTAGCACTTCCTCTACCCCAGCCTAGAGAGTAATGGTTGGATAGGACAAATAAAACATACATAACATATCTCTTCACAGAACACGTAACGTGTTCTGTGTATCTCGTTGTATTCATTACGGGGTAAGATAGAGCATTTAAAAAGACCGTGGATCTAAGATAGAAAATGGGAATCATAAATCAAGTGGATAGATTGTTAACACCTCAAAAAACCCCAAGTTTACCCCTAACCCTTGCACCACTTTTATTGACTTCGCAGAAATAAAAGCCAGCTGCTTCTCCTGCAGTATCAGCAGATTGCATCATTATTATATAACGCCCTAAAACAATACACAAAAGTTCCAATCATTATTTTTCATTTTCGATATTACCGTTTATCGATCACTAAGTTCTCATTTAAGACTTATTTTAGCCGAAGTCGATTATTTAGCCCAAGATAAGATAAGATGTTTTGTTTAGAAATTGCACTTGGAGGCAAATAATCGGCTTCGGCTTCGCTCAAAACGACCTTCAGTCGAACACTAGCAGCTTGCCCTATGTTGCAGTCGTGATGAGCATAGATAAATGAATCCAGTTAATTTTGATCCAGATGTTCAGAAGATAAATAACTCTAGTCGATGATATATAATGTCTTATGTCTTTAGGAAAATTAAGTACTTATGTCTTTGGGACAATAAAAATGCTGTCATATTTGTGTTATGCCCAACATTGGTGTCAACATTTTTAGCTAAAGTTAAAGTTAAAGGTGTCTGATATAGCTTAAATATTGCCATACTCAGTTACGTAGTGCACTTGTAGAGAGAGCTAGCTTAATTAGAGTCATAATATCACTTTATATACAAATGAAATATACGAGTCATTATAGTCAAGAGAATTCCGTAACTTAGCAGATTTTCGTTTGTTAAATTTTTTGAAGATAATGGCTTACAAGTCATCAGACTACAAGTCATCAGACTTGTAATTTTTTGTAAAGATAACATTTAGAGCATCTTTTCCATATATTCGTAGAGTTAATACATTTTAGGACTGTAACCGCAGCAGAATTTTTCAGAACTGTTTGCGCGTCACGTCCGAGCCCGACGAGCACGCTCGTTACGTCTCCGATTGAGAACAGCGCCACACAGGGAATTTTCATTTCTTGCAGCTTCCAATCGACTTGCATCCACCCAAACATTTGTTTGGATACGGTGCTTCAAATACGTTACGGAAAGAAAGGAGTTTAATTGCTGGGCAAATTAAAAAACAACTCTTTTGAGCGTCCACCCCCCATAAGTTTGGAACCGCTGGATGGTTTCCATCAAACAGCTAAGAAATACCGCAAGGAAATTTGCTTTCACGAAAAAGAAATATCTAAGTGCATCGAAATCGGTCTATCCGTTCGAGAGCTTCGACGGCACAGACATTGGCGTCAAACTCATAACATCGTTTTTTTGTCTTGGGTTAATAGCTAGCGTTTCTTTTAATTATTTAATTGTCATACATTACCTATTGTTCGAAACTTTACTTTTAACAAATACTAGTGAATGGCGAGAGTGCAGCAAAACCGTCAGACCGCTGCTCCTAACACTCGCTCTAATGATGATCGACTAAATCCTACTCGGCCATCAGACTAAATTATGTAAGTAAGCAGTTTAACAATATATTAATAGGTTTTTCTATCTAAGCTGCAGGATTTCCAATATGCTAGCTAACCTCGAAAGGCTTAACATAATCTGACAGTTGTCATAGCGATGACCACACTCCGCAAGTTAATGATGACTTGGTTAAGCCGATCAAAGGTTACTGAACATTGTCCCAAGTAATTCCTGTGCTCTCCTTACTATATATGTACAATTGTACACATTGTTATCATCGTTATTAGGTCTTTTAGTCTTCACTGCAGTAGCACTACCCTCTCTGTACTAATAGAGCAATACTTGGCCAGAGCAGCCAGAGGATTTAGCCTACACTCTCCACATATTGTTATCATTAATTATAAAGATCTGACAATGAATAAACTCTGATTTTTTTCACCTGTCCGACCCGTTGCCTGTCCATTTGTCTGTCTGTAATTAAATCTTCGAAGTTAAATTAGACCCGGTTTCCGATTAAGTTGTTGCACGCATACTTATGTCACGTGACAATGAGCTTATCTGATGATGGAGCTGTGAGGTGGACATGGCATCTCTGGAATAAAACAACATAACCAAACCGAGTTTAGACTCGATTTATTCGTCTTGAGGGGTTTTTTTAGGTCACATTTTGATCTTTTTAGGTCATTGTTATAAAGAAAAGCTTATTTAAAAAAAATTTTTTCGCTAATTCTTGTTTATAGCTTCAATTAATAATCAAAGCCTAAAAGTATATAATAAACATATTACCCTATATTACAAATCAACGTATATTCCTTTATTCGTCCGCACTTTAGCTAAGACATTGATATATTTACTTCTCGAAACTATAAATTCATAATGTATGCTTCCTCGACCGTACAGATGCATTCAAGAATAATAATATTATAGTTATTCAAAAATATTTGCTGACAAATATCACATCTTTTCACTTTTCAATTGCCTATTTGGTAAAATCTGAACTACTTAATAAGTTAGAAATGACTTAGTAACTAACAACAAACTCGTTTATATGCAGTATTATGGATGTTTATGTGAATAATATGTATTTGTTATAAAATATAGAATCGTTGAGTAAGTATCCCATAACACAAGTCTCGAACTTACTTTGGGGCTAGCTCAAACTATTTATATTTATTAGCTATGCCCGCGGGCTCCGCTCCCCACGGGAAATGCGGGATAAAAACTATCCTATGTCCTTTCCTGTGTCTCAAACTATGTACCATACCAAATTCCAAGAGACAGACAGAGTTACTTTTACATTTATAACATTAGTATGGATAATTATTAAAATTTCGCTTATCAAACTCCTAGATCTTACCTAATACGGATATTATGAAAACACAGCTGACCTTTAAGGAAAAGTGGACGGGGATGAGGCAGATCAGACAGCAAATTAAATACCACGCCAAATGAACGAGTCATTTCCAACCGCAAAATCTGCATAATAGAAATTGATCGCTCAAAGATTCGCCGTCAGCTTCCAATACTCGAGATTGCAGCGAGGGTTGCCAGGAGAAACATCGCTTTGACCATGCCTGGATTTTTTATGAAAAAAAAGAATGAAATGTAAATTATTTCAAAGTTTTATTTAATTTTTTAAATATTACATAAATATTTATGGACTAATCTCACAGATTGGGCCAGCTCCAATAATAACAAATACATATATGGATTTTTTATGAAAAAAAAGAATGAAATGTAAAATCCAAGACCCAGGTTGATCTGAAAAAGATAATTTCCCATCTTGATTTATCTGGGGATCGAAGTCTGGATCTCCGGTGAGACAGCGCACTAGGCCACAGAGGTCGTCAATCTTAATTAATTTCAATAAAGATGAATTGTTGTCATTTAGCAATATCAACTCGAACCAAGCCTAAGCCAAAGCAGTCATTAGGTCCAGATTCCTGAACTCGCTCAAAGGTGAGGCTGTATTTAAAAAGACATTGTTATTTCGCTATTGACATATCCAAATAAGATAGAGATTAGAATACTATCATAGACTATAAAGCATAGTTTCGCTCATCTTAAATAGAGCCTTGTCCTAACGGCCGCTTTGGATATCCAAGCACGGATCTCCAATCGATGATTTTCTTACATTGGACTAACTCCTAAATGATTTCCTGACTTTTATAAGTTTCCTGTAACAACCCTGATTGCAGCCACTTCACGGCGGTTTGAAAAACGACTTGCATTTAATCTTTTCAGACGTTTTCAAATATCTTCTCATTAACTTGTGTACCCATTTGGGAGAACGCCGATTTGTTATTTTGGATCGCGTCTATAGAATGACGAAAAGATTTAATGGGTGCCCATTGGTACCGACTGTGATCTTGCGAGTTATCAAAATGATGTTATTTTAGTAAGACGAAGGAATCTAGATGAGCCCTGGATAGTCAAATTGACATTAATTGATAAAAACTACTTATTTTTAAGTGACAATCACCAGTAAAGTTATTATTTCACGGGCGATATATTATACAAATCTAACCAATATGTATAAAGGAATACTTATACCTACTTAGAGTTTATTTGTATCTTGTGGGCTCGGCTGTCATAATTGAATGGAAGTCATTAAGTTGAATCAAGTCTTCGAGCTATGTCACATTCTTTTCAAGCAGCTTAGCTTATAGTAGACTGCAGCCTCCGTGGCCCAGTCGCCTTTATGATCCGGAGGTCGAGGATTCTAATCCCACTAGTCATGTTGTTTATAGTCTGGTTAGGATATTGCAGGCTTGAATCACCTGATTATCCGAAAAGAAAGATGATTTCGTGTATCGAAACGCACGTGTACACTGTGGGTTCCAAACGCTATCGAGCGTTTGCTCAATCTAACGTAACCTATCCAGGATTGATTCTGGTCAACCCCCTGGGTTGCGGAGATCAGACGGCAATCGCTCTATGCAAAAACTAGTACCCTCGTCAAATCATCTAGGTTAGGTAGCGGACCCCGGGCTCTGTAGCGCGCAAACGATGCGACCGGGAATACGCTCAGATGATGATGGAACTTTTGGCAAAGAGCAAACTAACGATAAAGTCAGTATAATAAAGCAGAATAAGGCAGCAAAAGAAAAGCAAGAGCGTTTTATCCATTGACCAGGCAAAAAAAAAAAAACGTTATTTTCCAACTGACCTTGTTTTAAAATAAATCGAACAGAAAACATTATAATGGTCCAAATTATTATACTTTATTCGACCGCAATGAAGAGTGAATCCAATAGAGATTCAAATTAATAAAATTTACTTTAAAGTGTATGGATACAATAATAATTACGATTGATTTTACAAAGTTACCGTCAATTAATTGACGTTCTGGGAATGCTATCCAGTGACTTCGTAAATACAAAAAAAGGCTGTTCGTTTTAATACTGCTGTGCTCTATTGATATTAATTTACGTTGGTATGTAATTTTACTGGAAATATGCACTTTGTCGCATATTTTTTAATAAAATGATCATAATTATACTTATGCGTCGATATATTTTAATTATGAATAAATAATAGAAATCATAGTCTTTGCCTACCCCCATGGGAAACAGGCGTGAAAATATGTTATGTTATGAATAAAAAAGTGCGTCACTATGAAAAGTATGTTATTTAATCATGCGTTTATGTATTGTACGAGAATTATATATTGTTTTTCAATTTTAATAAGACATCGGCTACTAAAAATCCGGTTGTCGTCATCGCTTACTAAAATTTTTGTGATTGCCTCCTTTTCACGAACTCTCTGCTCAGAATATGTGAGTAATTTGCATATAAAAACTTAGCCATTACCAAAGAGCCTTTTCATTTATTCATTACCATCTACGTTATTTGGCCTTAAAAACTCAAACAATTTTCCATGTGATCTAATCCTGTCAACGATTTCATATTCATTACGTCACAATTGCCAACTGGTGCCAGATGTTTGGCAAAACAATAAATATCTGAATATTTTATCGGCGAATTCTGATAAAGGGATGTAAACGACTAGCTCGTCCAATTTGCATTGAACAGATTAACGTCATAATCGGAGCGATTCAATCAGCGATCTGGGGACTCTGGACGGACAGGGGCCGAAGGGAGACGAGGGGGCCAAGCCATTTACGGGCCTACTAATAACTTTAGATAAAATGCTAATTTTGTGTTCATTCGATTTAGGTGAAGAAGATAAGCCGGTGCGGGGCTGATCGTCTTATCCTTTTGTTTTCACTTCAAAGTTCATTTAAGATTTGATAAGTCATGTTGTACGTAATATTAATATACAACGTGAAAAGGACATACTCGTAATAAATTGAAACACGGGCTATGCTAGATCACTATATTAAAAATAACAGTCAAAAACTCAAAAAAAAAACCCATACAAATTCCCATTGCAAATTGTATGGTAGAGTCAATGTTTTTTGTCGTCTTTTGAATGTTATTCTAATTTCATTATACTAAAGAGGTCTAGGAAAGCCCGTGGTTTGATTTATTACGGGTATGTTCCTTTCAACTTGTGTAAATTTCCATTTTGCAGAAAAGTAATAAAAATACAAGAACTTGCTGAGCCCAAGGTCTTCACTCCTGTAGGAATTTCGGGATGGAAACTATCATATATCCCTGCCCAGGTTTCAATTATATTCATATTAAATTTCATCTACTTGTTATAAAATATAGTATTGTTGAGTAAGTATCCCATAACACAAGTCTCGAACTTACTTTGGGGCTAGCTAAATTAGTGTAATTTGTCTCTATATATTTATTACCTAAACTAGCCGAAGCCCGCGACTTCGTTCGCGTGTGGACTTTATGTCTCTGGAAAATGCTCATCAGGCTGAACAACTTTTACTAAGGCGGCATTTTTATATCTCTTATAGTTTAGCTGGACCATTATGGTTCTGCATCAGGCGTTCCATTTTCTAAAATCATTTATACCCTAGTTGCCCAGGCTTAATAGCTATATAACAAAAAAAGTTTCATTCGAATCCGTCTAGTATTTTTAGAGATTAGCGTGTACAAACAGACAAACAGACAGACAAACAGACAAACAGACAGACATTTTTTTTTAAATTCTTACTCTATTACTACGTCTCCTCCCCCAATATTATCCCCCAATATTTTTTTTGGAAATATATTTAATGTACAGACACATTTTTTTACTGATTTATTATATGTATAGATATAGATTGGGCTCAGTTCATTGGAAAATACAGACAGACAGACAGACAGTAAGAAAGTATTCAGAGATTAATTACACAAACAGAAGAAACAAACGCAAAATAACGTCGATAAGTTTCGGCAAAAGCGCCAGTTATATTATTGTCGCAAATAGTGATACTCGGTTGGAAAAACACGAGCGAACTAAAGAGAAATTCGCCCTTTGATTTGGATTGCTCTCAACAGTTTAAGCAATCCGATCTAAGTGAGCGCTTGTCACATTGATTCAGTTGTGAGTGAGTGTTTTCGGAAGCAAGATAAGGTGAAACGTGACTACGGGCGCTGCCACCGGACCAGCAATGTGGACCTTTATACTTTACACTTAGAAAACCCTGTAAGCAATGTACCGCCCCGCAGGGACCGTATTCAGGGCCCGTTTGAGTTACAACATTGTTCCAGTTTGTTGAAATTTGTTCTTGTGAAATGGGGTCGGCGCGGATTTTCGGCGTATTGCATTGCCTCGGAAAGGTGAAATTGTGTGTCAAATACAGAAAATGTAGACGCTGCAGAGACAATCGCATGCGGATACAGAATTTGTTATTTCAAAAATGTCTAGAATACGACCAAAATATTTTGCAATCCTCATGATGGTGCTGACTTATATGCAAAAAGGGATTGGTAATACTCATAGAATAAGAAATTGAAAAAAAATGTCTGTTTGTTTGTCTGTTTGTATACGGATTCGAATGTTTTTTTTTCTGTTATGTAGCTGTTAAGCCTCGGCACCATATAGGGTATAAATTGATTTTAGAAAACGGAACACCTGATTCAGATCCATAATTGTCCAGCTTGACTATAAGAAATATAAAAATGACGACTTAGCAATAGTTGTTCTGCCTGATGAGCATTTTCATAAAGTCTACGCGAATAGCGATAGTAACTAGTAAAACACTTGACATCGTGAAAAATCCGTTTGATAAGTTAACGGGTTTTATTTGATTCTATTTTAATATTCCTTTGAGAACTAACATAAACT
This sequence comes from Acrobasis consociella, assembly GCA_963555685.1. Lineage (NCBI taxonomy): Eukaryota > Metazoa > Arthropoda > Insecta > Lepidoptera > Pyralidae > Acrobasis > Acrobasis consociella. The sequence continues at coordinate 8,955,295 of OY743106.1, forward strand.
CACACAGATGTAAAAGGTAATCTTTTTCTTTTTTACTTAGCATTATTTTCAAAATAATACACTTACAGCAGGTAAAGTAATCTTATTATCCAGAGCTCACCAAGTAGGCACTTTGCATAACAAACAAAGTTAAATGGTCGTAAAATATTAATACAAAAGTTAATGCACTTTCATCTAGGTTTCAGAAGATAACGACAGAATACTTTTTAAGCTTAAACGATGCTCCATTCAATGGATTTTGACTTTTAAATTCAGTATCTATGACGTCTGGGACTGCGACTTAATCTGTCTGTTGCAAAGTTTTTACAATAGGTTTAAAATGTTAACTTTATGGGGTTGGACTAACTTGGCTTTATCGGTTTAGCGTTCGAAAGAAATTTTTTTATTAACTTGTCCAATAAACTTGGGAACGATGTGTCAGTTCGAGTAATACTCGTACTTGTGGGAGTCGCAACTGTAATGAATCACGTTTAGTTTCGACTTATTTTTATGGTTTGAATAAACAATTTAATACACATATATCTATTTGTTTACAATTATTCGTTAAGGCTTATTTCATTGAATTTACTTTCCTCTTGAAACATATGTATCATCATAAGTTATTATTACGAACATAAACACAAAAGAACATGGACTATTTTTGTCTCAAATTGAAATTATTTTTAATTGAAAATTTGATGCGAAGAGTCATCTGCATTTTTCTTTTGATGGAATTCAACATTCAAAGAAAATTTAAGAATTCGGGGTTGTTGTTAATGTTAAAGCTGTTTTCTTTTTTATTTTAAGCGCGGTATCTATACAATAAAATATAAAATTCTTTGACCAACAGTCATTTAAAACAAAGACCACATAAGTACCAGAAAATGATAAAACACAATAAACGCGACAGTTAACACTTTTAAAACTTTAGTAAAAAGAACGCCCAGAATTATAACTAGATTAATGTTGGGGTGACTGAAACTACTCAACAAAAACTTCGAAACTTAGTAAGACCTCTGTTTTTTATTATTTTTAGCAATCCGCCGTGCCTTGGGAGTTCATTAGTTACGAAAGAAGTACTTTAAGTAAAAGTATCAACACACAAGTTGGAAGTACGGGAGTTGTTAACTGATGTTTGACTAGAAATATTTAATTTTAGAGCTAGTCCTGGCAGAATTTAAGCATAAAAATATAAAAGTACTTAATTGAAACAAAATCGAATAAAGTAGATTCGTTTGGACAATCGAGTTATAAGGAGGAAGATGGGTTTGTTTGGTACATTTGGATATTGCAACAATATAAAAAATAAAAAAAGTATGGACAAGATTTGTTCTTTTATGATGAGAGAGAACTAACAAACCAAATGTGCTGATACAGAACACAACTCAAACGTCATCTTCTTAAAATTTAGTACATATTTTAAAAGAAATACATTGGTGTTTAGAAAAAAAAGTCGTCTGAATCTTTTGGGTGAGTCCAACGTTTCGCCTGCCCTGTGGTTGCCATTCGAGAACCTTTTGCTCAATCGGCCATCGGTTCGGTGGGATTTGACAAAATATTTTTTTTAATAAAAAGTTTACTAAATCGTGCAGTTTCTTGGACTAATATTAACATTGCTTACATATTTCCAAGCCAATATAAACTTAAAGTGGAAGTTTTTTAATTACACAAGCTAATTAACCACCCGAGCAAAAAAATTACACCCGAGTAAAAATTACATCCAAGTTCGAACAAAAACGACTTCGAAAAAAATTTGCAGCCACTTTTATGCTTTACCCTGGTTCCATTACGGTAAGGGCGGAAACTTTGTAATAAGGTGGCTACTTGACCTTGACATTAATTTTTACTTGAGTTTGTTTTAAAACTTAAAGATGCTTGGTATCTTCTCTCTTGAAGGTTTGAGATGAAAATTGACCTATAATTACCTACATAGGATGTCGACTGTGATTGAGCTCCACAACACTCACGTGTATTTATTACTCCCACAGGAATCACATATTTTTACAGGGATAGCTAAGACGAGTATTTACTATGTGCTAATCCAGGTAAAATACTTATCTATTTACAATTTGCAATTTGAATGATATTCTAATCCGTAGGATGAAAGTCGTTTTAAGTAAGCCATTCTTGTATGTAGTTGCCAAGTCATTGCCATTACAAAAAAATATATTTCCATTATTTTTCAATTATTAAAATACTGTAAGTATAACTTACTTACATTACTTACCTTAATTTTTTCATATTTTACGGACCGAGCGAGTGAAGCGAGCAAAACGTTCCATTTCAGCATTAGCAAAAATAATTCGTATGTGCTTTTCTTGTGCGTAGGTTGCATTTATCAACCGATTATCGTGAAATTTTTTGAAAAGGTTCAATAAAAAAAAATCTTTTTTTAAATTCAGTTTTTCAAAGGTATTAATTTAATATTTAGTATGCTCAAGGGGTTTACAACTAATCGAGCCACTTGTTAGTTCCATAGTCATTGCTAGTTAGCAATCATGGTTATGTTAGAAAGCTAGATCATAATAAAGTCAAACACAAGTTTGCATAATGTCCCGGCTTGGTTCGTTGGCGAAATCGGTCTCATTAGGCAAATCGCTCGGCGGCAGCTCTCCTGTTAGTATAGTCAATGTTTGCCTATCCAATCAGATGCTATCTGCCTTGGAAAGCAGAACAAGTGATAACTCAACTTTTTTACAGCTATTTTACTGTACTACACTCACACATACCTTTTTTTACTTTATGTTTGATCTTTTTGTTCTTTATTGTTAAAATTAGCAGAATAGTTTGCTTCGAACAGTGTACTTGCGACTTCTTTACAATACCACTCAGCAACCTATAATAATATAAATTATGTTTGAACTCAAAAAAATCTAATCATCATCATTTCAGTCCCATAACGTCCACTGCTGGACATAGGCCTCTCTCAAAGATTTCCAAAATGACCGATCTAGAGCGGTAAAATATCTTATAATCACATGTAATCCTATAGTATAGGTGTAGAATACAAGAAGATAGCTTTTGCAATTTTTTGCAATGTACATCAAAAATCGGATTATTTAACTCTTTGAAATGCTGGCTTGATCAATAATCAATTTTTTGATAAAAAGGAAGAGTTATAGACTCGAATGGTCATAAAAGCAAAAAGTCTACGTAGAAACTATATGTCGTGTAAAACGCAACTCGGAACTCGATTATTATCAACTCGACCTACACCATTTAATAATACAAAGATTTAAAATAACCTACAGCAAATAACAAAAACAAATAATAACATTATGATAAATTTGTAATATTATTGAATCAAAAGCTTTTATTTGTAAGTATTTGCTGTGAAAATGGATCCCATGGTTAAAAATAAAAGTTTTTTTGAAATTAATATTCCATGATGTGTTCGTGATAACACGTAGCTGTTTGTTCAATTCAAAGGGAAAACTGGGAATTTAATTTTGTTTTTCCTGCGTAATATATCCAGAAAGCTCCCGGCAAAAGCTACCAAATCAAACCTACTCTGGAAAGTTCGTTTTTCTAGCAGCCGCTATTACGTGGGTAACTTTTTTTAAGAATTGGGTATTTTCCTAAGTCAAAAATAAATTATTTTGTACCAATAACAAAATAAAACGTCGCAAAATAACGTCACTTGTCTTTGAACATATCCATTTTAACGTAATTTTAATTTTTTTATTGCAGAAAACCTAATAATAAGTGCGCTATTTGACTCCAAAAAACTATGACGTCATCTGCCTGTATTTCATACAAAATCCCACAGAAACTGTTTGTTTTGACGTTTCGAAAAAAGTATCTGATTTGACTTGTTGGAAAATAGCGTATTTTGTAAAAATACAGCTTGTATATGTAGATATTTGCTGAAAAGGCAAATCTTCAAAATAAAAATTGAATTGACTTGCAGTGGTTCTCCAACATTATTATTCAATGTTTCCTACTTTGCATGTTAGTATATTTTACAATATTCTTTTTTGGTCAATATAAAAACCAACAAAAAAAACGAAATCAATAAAAATGTACAAATTTCTGCAAAAACAGCTTTTTACGAACTTTCGTGAATAAAAAAACTATTTAAAAACGCTATTAGCCAGCGGAGGCATTTTTCCCAACTTTATGAAAACGTTTGGTAGATTTATGAATAAAACCTTTCAGGGGGTTGCGGGCCGCAGTGTAATTTAGGCGTATAAGGAGCCAGGCCTCCGAAATTAGACCGTTATCATTCCACCGCTGTCGCCGCGGAGATCACCAGTTATATGAGCCAATACACCGAATGAACAGAATAAATTTGCTTTATACAGACAGTTGACCTTCCTAACCGATATTGTGTTCATATGAGGATGTACGAGGTATGTTTGATCCCTTTGTAGAGGTTGCACGTCTGAGGCATGAACATAACACATGAAGGATTCGAGTTTGAGATTCAGATAAAAGAAGAAATTTGAAAGGCATTATTTCTATAAATTCAACAACATGTTTGATACCTAACTCTAAGGCCTGCCAAAAACGAGCTACAGTATGACCGCGACACCTGTCGGCCACAGTCGGCAGCGGCAACCTGTGTCGCAAACGGTCGCGTGGCATATGTCAATCTGTTACAAACAGTAGCACGACCGTTGACGATAGTCGTCGACAGGTGTCGTAGACATACTGTCGTTTGTCTTTAAGAAGCCTAATTGATATACCTACCGTGCCTATAGAGATCATATAAATAATCATCATCATCATCATCAGGTCTTTTTAGTCTCTACTGCAAGAGCACGTCCCTCTAGCCATACTTGGCTAGAGAAGCCAGAGGATTTGGCCTACGTTCTCCACGCTGACCAGACATGTTGTAGAGGTTAGCTTGTATTTTCGAAGTCGCCTTCTACGACATTCACGGAAAGACTTGGAGTGGGTATATCCCACTCTGCTGGAAATCATACGGCGAAAATGAATAGGTATAGATTACTACAGGACATTTTACATTTGAGTTTTTTTTTTTACTAACGTATATTGTTCCACTGCTCGGCAAAGGTCTCTCCCACTTTATACAATTTTATTGTTGGTGATTTATGAAAGAAAAATTAAAAAATAATCGTATTAGAATGTTAAAACTAGTGAAAGTTATTAAAAAATCTCTTTGTTTATTTTAATTTCAAATATCTATAAAAATAAATATAAAACATACTTCATAATATTATAAGAATTTAACCTAAATGCCTGCTAGCATGGCTAAGGCCCAAGTTATACTGGCGGTTAGGGCCCCAGACAGAGAGAAACTTCTGAATTATTATTAGGGATTTGAATCATTACTTTTATCATAACAAGCACCTTTTCAATTGTAAACACAAAAATACAAACAGGTTTGTAAAAGATATTTGTAATGAGAAGCTATTAGGGAAAATATTTCTATATGTACATATGTGTAATATCCTTTCATAAAAAATAAATTGACGTGTTTGCATGGAAACCAGCAGGTATACATACTAAATTATCATCGAAAACATTTCTTCAAAAGACCCGTAAGCTGTACACAATACTTTCAGTGATTTATTTCTCAGTGCATGCATTTTCATGTTATTTGACGTTTAAACACTCGCAATGCCTGTCCTCACATTGTGAACTCTGCTCACTAATGAATAGAGTTTATTATTATTTTATGGTTTAAAAAGTAATGGTGTAAGAATACATGTTATTCTTATGAATAAAATGCAAACCACGATACGTACACCCTCCCGTCAGTTTCAGCATGATATCAATAGAGCCGCTGCAGGGTGCCTCTTTGTCTAGACCTGAACCTTTTGTGAGAAATTCCAATTAAAACGTCATACTTTGCCTAGAAAAACCCCCAGTATCAGCGGCCGGTAACAATACCACATCAATACCGGCCTGTCAAACATTCTATGCGTTGCTGTCATAAAATTTGCGCTAGGGATAGAGAGGATTTTTAGCGTGTCGGGAAATTTTGGGATGCACCGAGAGATCAGTTTTTTAGAAACCAATTACTTACATTCTTTGGAGGCCGGAGAGTTTTTAGCAAACTTTTATTTTTTTACTGTAAGGAAATGTTTCTTTTAGTGTGCATTTTTTTACAGCAAGTTCCTTCCATGATATAAATAGACCTGAAACTGCATACACCTGAAAACAGCCTATATCAGTCTAAGGTGGCATCTGTACACGACAAAAAAGTGAGGAATACGTCTGTTTCTGAACCAAAGGTTTTCTTCGGCAAGATTGGTCCTTAGGGCCCAAAAGTTGATTAAAGAAGTAGAGCCACCAAGATTTTGGATGTCAGCCTTTTGAGGTTCTTGGCCTCAACTTAAACTTGATAGATGCATTGACTAAGCTCGATTTAGATGTGTAAAAATATTTTTAAAAAATCTATTAAATAACCAAATTGGAATATTTGAAAAAAAAAATTATAAGCACTTTAAAATCCTTTTGTCTATTAAAATAAATCACAAAGCTGACCAACCTATCATATGTCGTACAGATACCACTATAAGGCCTTTCTCAATAAAGGGAGGATTGCCCACACTCAATCATTGCAAAGGAATTGCAACTACGATTACCGTTGCACAGGGGACACTGCTGTCCGTATACGCCATAGTTGCGTCTTACGAAAACCGTAGACGGGAAAAAGGTAGTGACAATATGTTTTCAATTCTGCCATCACCACAACTACAGCGGGTTTATAATCTAGTACCCTTGTTAGGGCCCTACCCTGTTAGAGTGTAGCAGTTTTCATTGCAGTACACTGCCAGTTTCATGTGAAATTCATGGCGCAGTGCGCGACGCATTGCAAATGTAATTTCACACGCCGACTGTCCGACACAAGTAAGGTTTTCATTTTATAATAAGTTGCTAAACTAACTAGGTTAGGCGCAGGTGAACACTATTATTTCGAAATATGGAAAACTGCTTTCAAAAGTGTAAACTCCTTGTTGGTAAATTATTTATTATAGCTGAAAATAGGAAAAATAATTAAATGAGATGTTTTCACCGTTACTTAATTTTTTGATTATTTTAATTTTTTATAGTTATTTGGATTTATGTTAGTAAGTTCAGTAAGTGTATATAAACGCTTTATTTCTAACACATTTTTTCGAAAAGTGAGAAATATTAGGTAAACGGAAAAAAAAAATCTAATCGATTATTACTTTAATCAAGCGCGTAGGGAATACATCGCTATTAATATTTTATGAATGAAAAGAAAAGTTTGATACTTGTATCGCTGATCATTTATAAAGACATATATAAAACATTCAAGACCGAGATCAATATGTAAAAGATCATTTTCCATCTTGATCTGATCAGGGATCGAACTTAGAACTCCGGTGTGACAGCATGACATGATGACGACTGGGCCACAGAGGTCTATAAACCTGAATTTAGCACAGACAAACACAAATAGAGTCTATACAAAAACCTGTCATCAAAACAGACAATAAATTGATCGATAGGTGCACTCCACAACAACATCCACCGGTTCAGAATTCAGATAGATGGACGAATGACAGAGAGTTGCCTGCGGCGTCTTTAATTTTATATTGGGCGCAGTTTACATAGGTCGGTCGCTGGAAACTGTTTTATGGATGGTGTAGCAATTAATTTGGATGTTTATTTAACAAATATAGGCACGTGTTGGATAGATTTATTGGCTCATTCATAAGTTGAGTCTGTTGAGTTTAAATTGTGAGTATTCAGAATTCAGATAGATGGGCGAATGGCAGAGTAAAATGCAGAGTTTTAAACTTTTTAGAATTTTATTTGAAGCAAATAGAGGTAAGTAGTTAGTAGTTGGATTTTATAAAATCTTAGAAAAGTAAGTGCCTACGTGTATTTGCTACGATTGGAAAATGATACTATTCTTCTTTGTTCGTAATTACTTTATGTTTGTATTTTTTCAATTTGTCTCAGTAAGAAAATGGAAATGGAATATAAAAGCAAAAAATAAAAACTTATTAGTTTGTGGCTAAATCATCCCAGTATTTGAAGATTCTATACTCTATCAAATATGGAATGATCCACGATATGACTAAAACAATTTCAGTAGGTACCTCCTGCCACTATGCTCATAAAATCACCCGCAAAACAAGCAAGGAAAACTAATTTCAATCTATGTACATGAACTTTTCCTATGAACGCAAAACTTGTACCGAGTTTCGTTTTAAATGCGAATTTCTCGGGACACAATTCGAAAACTCCTCACATAAAGGGGCTTTTAACGAGACCTTTTTCGTAAAGTAACTAAAAACATCCCCCCGAATGATCCATTATCTTCTCACGAGGACAAGTTAGCGATCTCCTTCCGTCTATTTTCACAAGTAATAACTAAATTTATCGTCAGACTTTCGGTCGTCGTCGTAGTCTTCCAATATCGGGGTAGTTGTCTAGTCGAGTCACGTGCGGGCGTTGGGAGCGCGGGTGACGCTCTTGGTCGGCGACGCGTCATTAAAATTAAGCATCATTACTCTTGTAAAGCAGTCTTGGTACAGCAGAGAGACTTATTGGGGGGTTTGACGCTGGGACCTCCTGTCGGCTGCCAATCCTACGCTTTATTGCTCTTTTAACAAATGATTCGACGCTGGCGTAGCGACAACGTCGTGTTGGGTAGTGCGTTGGCCGAAATGATTCAGTTTCTCTTTCATATGTTTCTTTTATATATTTCTTTGAATATGTTTTACGTAAAGACAGGGTACGTCATCTAGTCACTATAGCTGAAAACCAGGAATAATAAAAAACAAAAGATAAGCATTGTCATACAGCGTGATAATGCTGCTAGCCTTCTGGGCACGTGACCACGGGGCTATTTATTTGTATGTAAATTAAAGTTATTAGTTAAGTTATAAGTAGTTAGTTTCCTTGTCTATTGCACGCCTCATAAGCGAAGCGATGAGGTGGCTACTACTGTCACTTCGCGCAAAACATCTGATTTTTCAAACTTAAAATGTCTTTATGTATCATACATTGCACTTGTAAGATAATATATACACACACATATTAAGAAAAAAACACTATTTTCAACACTCATGATATTTTTGATGTCATTTTTGTTATTTAAACTAGTTAAAAAACAGTTTAAAAAAGTTCTGTCTTGGACGTCCGTGTGTCTGTATGTGCGGAGGCTTTCTTGTTAACACGATAACGACCGAAATACTTTACTAATCGAGTCTTTTTGTTTTTCTCTTACGCTTAAGGATCCGCAGGAATAGAACCCTTTCATTTTTCAGGGTCTGATTCGATGTGGTTTAATTGTTATTAAATAAACAAAAAAAAAATATCGACTGTTCTTCATAGTTTTAGTATATCTATATATATCTTTATTTTTCTATATGCGTAAGAATTTTAAAAAAAATTATGGACCCTTTGAGGCGTGCTCTTTTGGATTTTCCTTATTTTATTAATTTATTTGTTGAAAATCTAAATAAAAGTCTAAACTATAAAACACGGTGACGGATATTTTTTGCATTCAGTTGACTGACGATAAATTAATTTAGTTAACAATATTTTAGGACTTGTAGGATAGTTAATATGATAGATAACAGTCTGATATCTTTTATAGACTGGAAATGTAAGTAAAAATATGTAGGAAATTCGTTAAGTATTCTTAGTTTACTGTGGACTGTAGTAGACCTTTTGCAAGTACTGAACACCGAATTTCCATTTTTATAAACAGGTACACGGACTCATAAACGAGCCCAAACTCTTTGCAAATGCATGCTCAGAGACCACGATAAGAACATTTTGTAGCGGCAAAATATGTCACTTTATGTCTGAAAATAAATTCAACATTAATATTCATGTGTACCCGGAAACGTCTAACATTCAAGTTTAGAATCCTAAGAAACGTCAAAGAAAATATCTACGCAAAAGTATTCCCGTAAAAACTTCAGCCGCGGCTTTGAGGTGAATAAAGTGAAGAGGGAAAGTATAAATATTCATTCAGAGAAAAGAAACGCACAGTAAATATAAACTTTTATTTCAGTTCACCATTAGTAAAACGACAGGGGGCGCATTGAAAATTCGAGTCGCGACTTCTAATTAGGGAGGACACGACGTCTTTTCTTGCCGGCTTCCTTTATTAATGGAAAAGCCCGTTTCAATTGATTTCATATTTTACATCCTTTTCGCTAAACAGCTATTGTGATCGGCTGCTTTGCAGCACTTAAAACATTGGCCGCAAGTACCTTTTTCCATCTTTATAAGATATAATATAATATATTGAGTAGATGTCACCTTCTCTATATCTATAATTGCCGTGTGGTTTCCGGCAGAGCAGAAGAAGGCCACTCCAAGTCCTTCCGTGAATGGCGTAGAAGGCGACTTATAGGAAATACGCTAAACAAAGCATATAAATATCAATAGGACCTCTCCAACACGTCAGGCCAGCGAGTAGAGTGTACGCCAAGTCCTGTGGCTGCTCTAGCGAAGTATGGCTCTGGTAGTGCAGAGAGGGTCGTGCTCCTGCAGTGAAGGCAAATAGACCTGATGATAATGATGAAGATGTGGGTAGATGTCATGATATAGTATATACCTACATAGCTTTTTTACAATCTTTACACTTCTGAAAAATGAACACGGGCCCGAAGCAACACATTTAGGCTGGAGTTAGTGCATGATATGCGTTAAAAGTAATTTGTAATACAACCGAAGATGCGAGATGTAATCGGAGTCGCAAACAATAGCAAAGAAGTTATATAAACTTATCAAATTCCTTCTAACTTCCCGAAAATACGAGAAACAGTGATGGAATTGATGTTAAATAGAGGCTCTTGGAAGGAACTGAACATAGCTCTCCGCTTTGCCTAGCAGTTACCAAAATTCGGTTACCTAAAAAATAACTTTCTAGAATTAACACACTTATATAGGCTACAGTTCAAGTGTTTTGTAATATAACACTTCCTCGACGTTTGACCTTTATTTTACAGAGTTTATTCAAGTTATATTTAACTAGCTGTACCCACGGGCTTCGCTCCACGTGTGAATTCCGGGATAAAGAGTACTTTTTGTCCTTCCCCGAGTCTCAAACTATATCCAAAGTTCATCCAAATCGGTTCAGTAGTTGAGGAGCAAACAAACAAACAAAAATATACAAACTCTCTTTCGCATTTATAATATTAGTAGGATTAATTTTGACATTAAGCAAAATTATTTCACGTGTAGTGATTTTATCGGTTTCATTAATTCATTAAATTCAGTCAGCTTTTCAATATAGCCGTTCTGTTAATCTGCATTATTGATATTGATTTGGGAATAAAATTTCTGTTTGTTTATGTATTTTGTTTTGCCGGTAGGTAATTCGTAATAACAAATTACATACGAAAAATAAATAACTTTATAAAATTGTTTTCTACCCACTATATACCGAGATGTGGATATTTACGAAGGTGTCGAACTGAGTATCGCACAGCAAGCCATCATGAAGGGTGACATGTTTGGGATCAGGTTGCAGGATCGTGTTCCCAATACTGATCGTAAGTAGCAAAGTTGTTAGGATATTGAAACAGTAATTTAAAATAACATTGCCTTTTTACATTTCCATTGTTACTTTAAGAGTCAAGATGAATCTAACGACACCTCTTAAGCCCAAATCTATCAAGCCGTTTAGGTTGCAGAGCGTCCTATAGAAATACACATACATACACTCGAAAAACACAACCCTCCCTTGGACGTAGTCGGGTAAAACAAAACCTTAAGAATCTTATGAAATCTCATGAACCTTAAGAAGAGTTGAGTGGATGGCAGATGGAGCAAGGCTGTAACTGAATAGTGGCCTAGAACAGGCAAAAGAAAACGACGAACAAACACAAGGCGTCCAGCGAATAGTGAATTGACGTCATTCTCTGTATTTTAGGAGATGTTTTTAGTTACTTTACGACAGAGTCAAAGTCACAGGTCGCACCATCTAGATGCGACCTGTGACTTTGAAGGCTGTGATAATGATGATTATAAGGATAATTATTATTTCACGAATTTTCTTAATTAGCGATTACGATCTGTAATTCTTCCATCGGAGAGAATCTAAATTATGTCCTCAGGTAATGCTGCTAACTATTAGCTACCCGTCACTACTTTGATTTCTTATTGTACCTAAACGCTTTAGCGTGGCCTTTAGATCTTACAGCTCTAGGTTTTGTCTAACTTCATAGGCATAAAAAGGTGATAGTGTTCCTATTATATCTTTATCTCATTAAAATGTTTCGAGCTCATCGATTATCAAGTGATAAAAATATCGAAAGATAAACAATTCATTTTGATTTTGACTTGGTCGGAGGTTATCGATTTGTCGAAGATCTGAGATCAAATTGTGAAATAGAGTTAAGTACATACGAAGTCAACTCATCTTCCTTAAAAGTTGCAACTTGCTGAAAAGCATAAATTTCGCCGACCTAGGAAGGCATCAACATGTTTGTCGCTAGATACGAGAATATTTATCGTTCGTGTCGACATTATTGGACTTGTCTCACCGTCGTTTAAGCAAGCTGATGTGTCTATTGAGTTTGTTGTCGGGGAATAAGGTTACCTGCCTTCATTGTTACATATAATGTGTTCCTTACTCAGTTACTCCTTGTCTCAGAGAAAAGAAAAACCAAATTGTAGTGGCTATTTTGGCACATACCCTACAATTTAGAATAAATATAATATAATATTGCCAGCCTCTTGGTGACTCTGCCTGTTGACGTTGGCGATCTGGGAACGATTTTTTATATAAATTGAGGATTTCATTTTTAGTAATAAGTAGTTTTAACTTTTAGAATAGCTTTTAGTTTAATGTAACTTTCTTTGCTTATCTTTGCTATAACAATGAATAAATAAGTAATAACTATTAAGAATAAATTAAGGCAGTTAGATGATATAAAGAATACAGATCACGTGTAAGGATTATAGTCACAGCCAAATACACATTTTAATTTCTATCAACTACTGTGTAAATGAGTTTCTTTCAGTGTTTTTCTTTAGCAGTAGTCAATGGTCATAGCAAACTGCTAGTATCGGTAGCCTTTCTTTTTAATAATTAGTTAAATTTACACGTAATGTAAACATACAACCTTTTAACATGTAAAAGTGCTTGCAAAAGCCTAATTACTTAATAAACATTTGAATTTTGAATTTGTAAGTAAGTTTTTCAAACTATAGGATTGTTTGAGTGTTCAGCGATCATGTTATGAACAGTGCGGTAATTTTGGGTAAATCTTACCTTTATTCGGAGACTCCTTAGTATGTAGGTATGTATATAAATTCTTTATTGTACAAAAATTAAATAATAATAGACAACAATACAAAGGCGAACTTACAGCTTTAAGGGATATTTTCCAGTCAACCCAATACCACAAGAGAGAATGCCATTAGGAGGGTGAAACATTGTACAATACATACAAGCGAAACTACAACCGAAACATATACATATGGAGTCTTCGAAAAAGTTTTTGACTCTAAATTTAGCAAGGTAGTAGGACGCTTTTATACCAAATGGTGGTTCATTCCATAAATGAGCAGCCATGACAGCAAAAGACTTGCAAGACAAGAACGCGAGAAAGCGAACGAAAAGAAGTCTGCGCTCAGCAGAGGACTGATTTATGCTGAAAAGAAGAACAAGTACATATTCGAAGATCATTTCCAATTAGAAAGTTATTAATGTATTATATAAACGGGGCTTAGCACGAACCTTTTTTGTTTGGTCTTACGTTATGAATAGGAGAACCTTCGTAGTCGCAGAATAATTCATCGAAAAAGTTCGTTATAAGCCCCGTTTATATATATACACAAGCTGGGCTCCTAGTTGTTATCCGCGCCTAAAGTAGCCTACGTGTTAATCCAGGTCGTCAGCTTCCTGCACACCAAATTTTATCAAAATTGGTCCAGCAGTTTGCACACACACACCCACAAACTTACGCCTTTATAATTAGTGTGATGTGAAGTAAAAAATAATGTGTTCAAAGCGCGATAGTTCAAAAACCAATAAGAAACGTAAAGGATCGTATATCCCTTACAAGCTCACCAATGATTTATCTCCCTGGGAGTTTAATTTAAAACCGAAAGAGACCAAATTCCGTCACGCTACACATGTTGCGCCCCTGCGGGTCACGTCCCGTCCTAATACAATTTGTAGGAGACGCTCGCTCGCAGAATGCAAACAACACCAACACTTCATAACACATGACGATTATTCCCAATTTGTTACCGGGACATGGACGAAATAGAAAATTCCGCGAGAAAATTGAGAAATTATTCACTGCGCAAAAATAAATTATGTTTCGTGCGTCGGGTCTTAAGAGAAACATTTGAATACGGATATTTATTCTGATATTTGCGCATGCATTATTTTGATAATTTTACCAGGAATGTTATTTTACTAAACCGCAAAAAGTATACAAAATCATTTGGATGTGAGCAGTACAGAACCGAGATGGGTTGTGTAGATGAAGAGAGCTCAGCAGTGGACGGAAAAAGGGCTCGGACAATGATGATAAGTATGTACTCATCAAAAGTTTTGTACAGATTACTATTAATCTAATGTTAGTATTAACAGTAATCTGTACAAAACTTTTATAACTTTTATAGAATAACTAGTAAGTACACTATACATACTTTTAATGGCAAACAGTCCATGATGGTGAACAACATTTCCCAACAGCAAAATGTGGTAAAACTGATCAAATCTGTCTTGAGATGGGAGCCCGACTTGACTAAATTTTATGCAAGAAGCACTCTAGAAAAAATATTATTAACCCTTCGAAATAAGGTCTGTAAAGATATTTTCTTATTATTTATTTGTAAAGATTTCCTTCTCAAGTGATGATGATCATCGTGATGGTCGATCGTTTCAAATTGTGTGATAAACTCAAAATTAATTTAAAGATTTACTTAATTCTTTCGTTCCATAAAGAAAACCATTTTCAAATCCCGTAATTTCAAGATGATATTAGTTGCTAACAACAAACCAAGAAGAAGCAAGTGTTGACTTCGTAAACAAGAGACAAGGGAGCATAAAACGTCTGATACATCGATATTGCACTGGATTATGAAGTCTTGTCGGTGTTCCGCAAAACAAACTCATGAATAATAGCCATGAATAAGGAGCTTAGAATAACATGGTGGTCGCTGTGGTACTTTTGGGAAGGTTTTTGCCCAACCATGGGACCTAAACGGCTAGGTAAAAGAAAAAGCTCGTCGCGTCTTCTTTTTGAGTCAAAAATTTCTAAAATTGAATTTGTTTTAACTAGAAGATAACTAAGATATCTGTTTTTTAAGTCAAAATCTCAAAAAGCAGTAATAGTTTAACCCTTCTAAGAGACATAGAAAATCCCTTTATTTCAAAAATATTTAAGCTGTGTTATTTATTCAATTAGCATAAAATTAAACCAATGTGACCTAACTTGTTAGAATAATTTTTATTAAATTTAATCGTCTTGGACCTGAAACTAGTAAAGAAGGCAAGACACGGGCACGAGGATTACCTATATACTGACAACTAGAAAAGTTTAGATAAGTTACCGTCTTTTTTTTAAGAATCTCTGTGCAATTCTAACCTTCTTGGCTATGAATATAGTAAAGTAGGCAACACACGAGCTGGATTATCGGAATTTATGTGGCACGTGTGTGACGCACCTCGCCGGGACGCCGAAGAAAAATATTGTGGACTCGGGGCTTAACTAGTGATGGATTTATGAACGTTCTTAAAATTATGACAGTCTCCAGCCACCGGCGACTTTATTGAGTCTTATCTTGTGACTAGATTTATTGGGGAATCAACCCGGAGAATTTTGTCGTTTTCACTTACAAAGCTGTTAGGGGTGTCGAGAAGATTTTGCGTTTTGTTTAGAGTAGCGTACAGTTTTTTTAAGGACACAATAGGTCTGTAATGTTGAAATCGCCAACTAGTTTCATCAGATCAAAGAACTGAATGACTTCGATATTTTGTGCCTCTGATATTCCTTATATCACATGTCCTTATCTTCCCGTTGTTAAACAAATTTAAATCGGATAGAACTTGATCTCAAAATACAAGATACAGCATTAATATTTTAAAAGTATGGTGCTTTAGCACAGTCATCCATTATTTTGCTTTTTGTTTATACCCAGCATCCATCATCATAAACACTGAAAAAAACTCTGACCTCGCATTTTGTAATTGAAACAATGGAAAATTTAACAGCCCCACTTGGGGACATAAAAAGTGAATATGTAATTTGACAGAGGCGGCGCACATAGAAGTGAGTGGAATGTCTCTAATGTACAGACGGCCCAATGGCCTGCATGTGTTATTTATAAAATATTTTAAAATATAATGTCTATATTCATTTACAATTGAAAATATTTTTTTGGTGAGTTAGTTGTAATGAATAATGGCCAATCAGAAAATTGTGTTAGATTTAAAACTAACAATTTCTGAATTTGGTTGAATTTGTTTTAGTTAGTATAAAACTTTGAAAAAACAAAGTTTTTAATAACCTCTTCTTTTATGTACCGCTAAAATAGTAGGTATTTTACTTTCAAGCAAAGAATATATAAAAAAAATTAAAACTTCAGTTAATATTTTTGGCTTAACTTGGGATATTTATCACTCTAAAACAGTGGTTCCCAAACTTATTTTGTCTACTGCCCACTTTGAGAATAAATATATTTTTAGCGCCCCCATTTTTTCACCTATTTAAAAACCAGCCAACTGATACAGGAATGCACAATTCGGGTTATTTAACAAAAACTTGTTAAAACATGTTAGATATCTACGAGTACTAATAACTATTAAAATGCGAAAGTGTGTCTGTTGCCTTTTTATTTGTTTGTTTGTGTCTACTTTCATTACGAAACGGAGCGACCGATTGACATGATTTTCATTTTTTCTATATTCAATAAAATAGGACAGATATATGAACTTTACTACGCGGAGAGAAATATAGAACCGAGTTTGAGCAATCTTTTAATTCATATTAGTTGATGTTCACAAGTAATTGTTGAGAGTCGAGAGCTCTTGCAGTCGTTGTTTAAGAGGCCTCCTAGCTAAATAAAACTACTAGCAAAAAAAAAAACATTTTCTTTCTGGGTCTCTTACCGCCCCCCTTGAGACCTGCAGCGCCCACAAAGGGGCGTTATCGCCCACTTTGGGAACCACTGCTCTAAAAGAAGACAAAAGTATTATTTTGAAACACTGCATTTAAGATAAGCAGAACAATAAACTGAAAATGTATTCTCAATTTGTCTTTTGTAAACATTATGATTAAAAAGACGGCTCCTATTTGTAAGAAACATTTCCTCTGAAAAATATTGTTACGAAAAACTTAGTGCGATTCCCCTCTGTCAACTCGTCGCTTCAGAAACGATTGAGCTATTGTACATTCATACGTCTTACGAGATTCAAAAGAAAATATTTTCTGAAAGAGTGCTCCCAAACTAAATCATTCGTAGAATATAAGTTGCGAGTAACAGACAGACAGCGGGAGTTGAGGTGCAAATAAAGTTTGAGTGGAAAAAGTTATTCCTGGCCGCAAATCCCGCCGCGTCTGTGCCCCGGAGACACCTCTAACAATTTGTAAGTTATTTATTGCCGCAAGTAATATCATTAACCCTTTTAAATTTAACAAGTTCTCAAAAAGTTTTGTTTGTGAATGATTGTCTGGAGCAGCGGTTCTCATGCACCCGATATAAAGCACGTCGAATATTTTTCTATATTTATTTCCTCTTTACAGCTTAGATCACTAGGCGACCGTAGTGAAGACTAAATGCTGGACTATATTCCACTCGTAATAAAAGGAGGATTTAACTATAATTACGGTGTTCGCAGTATAGTCTACACGAAGGTCTCTATTGCCCGACCTCTTTTGCCTATACCTCTATCAATCGCATCTTGACACCCGTTTGAGAGGAAGGAGGTTCATCACCACATGGCCAATCTTTATCTCCTACGAAAATCGTATCGAATGGGTAAGAATCGGTCCCCTGCGAGGCAAGCATGGTGTTTTATCTGAGAAGTCTTTACATATCTTCCCTCTGTAAAAATGTACATGACAACATAAAATTCATGAATGGACACGTAGTAAAATGAGGCGTCACACGCAGGCAGTTTATAAACAGAGTTTCTAATGTCTGCTAAGAAAATATAATAATTTTAAATTTAAACACGCGTTTTGTAAAACAATGACGTTAGATAAAAGACTTATATAATTACGTAATAATTTATAGAAAAAATTGCACCTCAAAAGTATTAAACATTATAAAAATGAAATGTTATTAAAATAAATGTGCAACGGAACGTTTCAGCTCATGTCGTACAGCCAACATAAAGAAAAACACCGCTGCCCTAGCGCTGCCCAGTTGACGGCGGCCGGCGGCGGATTCACCGCCGAAGTAGTTATTGTATTCATCAAAAGATGGCACTACAGTTACGTAATTAAATATTTTGGTATGTTTGTAAAACTTCAATATTAACTTGTTTAAAGATGTCTGCCTACATTTAAATTTGTAATTATACATTTAGTGTTATTTCAATGGAATCACTGTTTAAAATAAGATTGAAAATATTTTAATTGAGTTTTATGTGGTCTAGCAAATCTGCGACAAATTTACACGATTTCACGTTGCTAACCGTCGAAATGTCTACTTTGACCTGTCAAAACCATGTTCGCACGTGAGATAGGCATGAGATAAAATACATTTTATGAATAAAAGTTAATTTGTCGCTCAATTTTGTCTATGTTTGTTGCGGTAAATTACGCGTAATGCGACAAATTACAAGGTAAAAAATTTGTCGCCCTGACCGTACTTGCCACGCTGGGCTCAAAAATTTTTCTTCAATCGATAAAGTCGATACGAGTTCATCAGGGCAAAAACGTAAATAAATACTATTGTACAAAAAGTGTCACTGCCAAAAAGGATGTCAAAAGACAGATACGCAAACACACTCATTAATTTACTCAGAGGAGCTCGGTGGCCCGGCGGGAGTGCGCATTAGGCTGCGTTTCCACTGAAGCGGAGCAGAGCGGAGAGGAGAGAAATTGACCAATCACAATGCTTGAAATCTCCGCTCCGCTTCAATTCAAACAGCGGAGCGGAGATTTCGACATTTGACATTTTCAACATTTTAATTTATTTTAGAAAAAATCACTTTGATGTAGTTTTTGGACTGTAATTTTTTGTGTTAAAGAAAGACACTTAAGCTAAATTATCTAGGTATCAAAATCACAAATTTCTACGATAAAGCTGCTGACACAACAGACGGAAATCAACATTTTGATGAAGAAAATGTCGATGACTTACCTGGATAATTTGCATTGATCAAAATTACTAGTTGGAAATGCAGAGAAAAAAATTATAGCATAAAAATCTTTAAAACCATCAACTTTTTGTTGAGGCGATAGGGGATGAAACGATTTGTTATGGCCACATTTAACGCTAGGTAACAGGGGAGTTAAACGAATTGTTTTGGCTACATCTAATACGTAGCAACGGATCTAGGACGAACTACTAGTAGTCTTGTTTAACTAGTCACTGTAGAAATAACAGTCAGAAATTAGAAAGTTACAAAACTTAACCTAATCCTGTTGACTGTAACTAAGTTTGATTTAGTTTTTAATATAAGCACGAGTAGTAGTCAGTTTATATTATTATATTTTAAGCTACTTTTTCTAAGTTATTTTTGCATAAAAAATAACTTTATAGTCGAGGCACAGTGAGTATAAAATTTTGCAGAGCTGGTTGGGTGACTCCACTAAACTATTACTCGAGAGAACTGAGTTAACATGCAAATCTTCGTCCATTCTGAAGTGGAGTCTTGGCGGAGACCTCTGCTTAAAGCTTAGCGCGTGCTAAATAAGTGTATTTATTCCAACCTCCTTATGACTTTTTAGTTTAATTAAAATTTGCTAACCCTTTTACTTCTTCTTCAACTCAGCTCGTTACCGGTTGCATCTTCACCATGTTAGTCCGTTACCCAGAGGTCCCGGGTTCGATCCCCAGTCAGGGCAAGTTGGAAAATGACCTTTTGTTAAATTTACCTGGGTCTTGGATGTTTATCTATATATGTATTTGTAATAAAATATAGTATCGTTGAGTTAACACAAGAACTAACTTTGGGGCTAGCTCAATAGAGAATATGCACGCATTTTTTTGTTATTTGTTTAATAAAATGCTCATTAACCGCAGTAAACAAATATGAAAGAATTAATAAAATATCTTAATCAGCGACGAACCTATGATACTTTACAGTTTCAATTAGAGAGAGAAGTCCGATATGGACTGGTGACGTCATAATTACATTTCATCAATACATTTGCTATAGAAAATAGCGTTTTTGCGAGTGAGTAGACATATTTTCGTAAAATCGCTATATCTCGTTCGTTTTTCCAACAATTTTTATTCTATTTTCACTGTTAGTACTTTACTTTTGAATATTTACGAATAAACTGGTTAGAAAACACATATTTTTTTCATGCATATTCTCTATTAGTGTCATTTGTCCCTATTTATGTATTTGCTTATTTATTTATCCTCATTCATGCTGCTTCGGAGCCCGGGGTGCGCTTTCCAGCTTTTCTTTCTCCAAATATAATAAGCATGCCAATGGTTAACTTTATCTTTAACATAAAAAATATTAACCAGGTGTTTCTCCTTCCGCGCAGGTAGTATAAGTTCACCAAGAAATGGGAATAAATTTAGGAACATACATAATACATAATACTTATGACGTATAACCTACAAGACCGTAATAAAACCTGCTCTGCTGTATGGGGCGGAGTGTTGGGCGACCAAAAAGAAGGAGGAGCAAAGGATGCATGTGGCGGAGATGAGAATGCTAAGCTGGATGTGCGGTGTAACGAAAATAGATAAGATCCGAAACGAATATATAAGAGGAAGTTTGTTGCTCCAATAGTAGACAAGTTAAAAAGCCATCGACTCACGTGGTATGGCCACGCCATGAGGATGCCTAACATCTGGCTAAGAGTATGGTCCATTTGGAGGTCGAGGGCTACAGAGGGATAGGAAGACAGAGGAAGACGTGGATAGAATGTGTAAGGACAGATATGAAGGAACAAGGAGCAAGTGCAAATATGGTGAATGACAGAAAGAAGTGGAAACAGTCGACATACAGAGCCGACTCTAAGTAGGGAAATGGCGAGGAAAATTATAACATACATAATATCACGCCTGTTTCTGACAGGGGTAGGCAGAGACTATGGACCTCCACTTGCTATGATTCTGACAAACCTCTTTCGCTTCATTTACACTTGTCAATCTCTTCATACATGCCCTTGGATTGGAGTACTTTTTACCTCTCCTTAAATTTAGGAACCTTTTTAAAATAATTGGCGATGGATAAGCATGCTGTTTGAAAGACATTTTTTTTAGTTTCATCATGTTTCCATATATTTTGTTGGTGTAGCAAAATCTTAAAGTTAATTAAAGTGGCATTTACTTAAAAGAAAAACGCTTACCGTTCCATTCCTTAAATAAAAAATGCTACATATTTTCCTCAAGGGAAAATAATCTAGAACAAAACAAGATTCCTAGTGAATAACCTTCCTTCCAAGTTATTTTCACCTTCATTTGCGAAACATGCCAAAGATTTACATACAAAATATTCGCGTGTCGGTTTCAGTGCAGCTTTGGCGAGGATCGATACTGTTGGTAAAATAAAACACGCCATTGCATTACTGGCATGCAATGCACCGCAATATTAGTGTACCTTAAACCGCAGACGTTTTTGCTCTGATTGCGTCAAATTTTATTGCTAGTGACATCTAGCTTCTGGGCATTTTTTCAAATTTTGTTCTCCGCGTAACCTTCGTGGCGAAATTGAAATTAACAATAATCTTTTGAAAAAAATACTACGCTATAGATAGTTTAAAAGCAAATAATGTACTGTTTGAAACTTTCAAATTGACGAATAATTGATAAAGATATAAAATTCCGAAAAAAACCTGCCCACGAAAGTGACTATTGATACCACGAAAGTTACGCCAGTAAAAAATACAACTCAGTTGTAGCAAAAACTAAAGTTTTCGCTGCAAGTAAATACATTTATGCATTAAATAACAATTAATTAAAACAAGCACACACAATTAATTAAAGCTTTGCACAAGCGTTCAATGTTTATATGTTGCATAAGCATCACTTTTTAAAAAAAATTAAAACTGGATAATTTGATTGTTAGTGTAAAATTATAGAAAGCAGTTTTCAAAACAACATTTTTTAATCACAAATTCAAACATTATTTATTTTTTCTCTTAATAGTTAAAGAATATGTGCGAAACAAAAAAATTGAAAAATGGTTTGACATTAAAATTATTAACTTATACGACGTTTTAGGCTTCCTATGACAAATTTTTGGATGTAATTCTTATTATGCATACATACATACATACATACTCTCACGTCTTTATCCCTAATGGGGCAGACAGAGCATTTTGGGTCTTGCGGTTCTATGCAGAGCCCAGGGCCGCAAGACCCAAAAGCCACTTTTAGCGTCATGGTGGGCGAGAAAATGGAAAAGCAATCAATACAGTGATGAATTGCTAGCCGCATCGCCTGTTGACATGATTCGCATTTTTGCCCATTCCCTCGATCGGCTTTTACGATCTGCGCGGGAAGAGAAGCAGCTGGTACATTCTAAGTTTTTTCATTTCTCCCAGACCAGCATGGGAATTCTTATTATGATGTCTCATTAAACTATCACTTTTATTAACTCTAGACAAAAAAATTACAATAGGTTCATCAGTATATCAATCCGAAAGAGGTTTATTAAAGTCATACAAATTAACTAAAGTATTTACGTAATCTTTATGGGAATTATGGGAAATAAACATATAATCCGTATATTTCTATAATTGACCTAATAGTTAGAACCTAAACACCAACCATACCTAGCCTAATTTACCCTATAAATACCTGTATAGGCCTAATTTTTCTCATGAAATTAGGTAAAAGGTTTAGATCTTATAAAGCATTTTAATCATGTATTATCTGCAGCAATGCTCAAGGCACATGATATCTATATATTAAAAAGAAGAAACTGAATGACTGACTGACTGACTAACTGACATATCAACGCACAGCCCAAACTGCTGGGCCTAGAGACTCCAAATTTGGCATATAGGGTTTCTTATGAGGTCCAAGGGTGTACTTAGAAAGGATTTTTCAAAATTCACTAAGGGAGTGAAACGGGGGTCTAAAGTTTGTATGGGAAAACAAGATTAGTTAGACCATTTTACTCAAAACTTTGCAGGAGTTCTCTGGTGGTAAATGAGTGTTCGTAAACGTGTTTTAGGATTTACAAATTTCAACCCCTAGAGAGATACAATGGGGTGAACTACTACCTAGGCGATTCTGAAGCGTTCCATCGCCCAAAAATTAAAAATCCAATTAGAACCATTTTCGACTTCTACGCGGACGAAGTCGCGGGTAACAGCTAGTATGAGATAAATTTATCCTACATTGAATAATTTTTTTTGACTTTGACTTTACTATAACATACAGACACAAGCAAACATTGTTTGAGAACATTTTAATAGATTTTTCATTGTACGAGTATTAGATTACTCGTATATTAGAAACCGCTATAAGGAACATCACAAAAAAGTTTGTCGTATTAAAAAAAACTAAATAAACATGTTTTTAGTATTTTGTTGTTACGAACATAGTAGAGGTGGGTAGCTATGATATAATATATGTAATGAAATTAATATAATTGGTAATTTAGTGAGAATTAATAAAGATACGTAACTTTCGTAGCATGCTCCATAACTTTCGTGGCGAAATCGCCACGAAGTCCGGCCCATGAAAGTTACCAAAATTTAACATTTTTAGATATTACGGAGATAATTACGTATCAATTTAAAAACAAAATACTCTATCGACTCTATCAACCGATGCCAGGTCGCTACTGTTTATCCGCGCAACTAAAATTTGTACCTATGATTCAACTCGTTCTGAAGTTATGAGCTGTTTTGTATCGTTTTTCGAAAACTAGCAAAAATTGTGTGACAGAGACTAAATGCCTTATAACTTTTTTTATTTAAGAGATACAATTACCATTTTTTGTACAAATATGCATTGTATAATCATAAATAGTTAGAAATACAAAATTAACTTATTAGGTGATAGACAAAAAAG
Source organism: Acrobasis consociella (assembly GCA_963555685.1). Taxonomy (NCBI): domain Eukaryota; kingdom Metazoa; phylum Arthropoda; class Insecta; order Lepidoptera; family Pyralidae; genus Acrobasis; species Acrobasis consociella. Next base: position 8,979,367 of record OY743106.1, read on the forward strand.
TTATACGAGAAGACAAAAGCAGGCGCGCAAGTGTGACACGCGGCGAACAGCAAATTTGCTCCCGATTTTGGCATTTAAATATTATTTAAAAAATTACTGTACATTATATGTCTTATTTGATTATGATTTTGTATAGGAGTATAACCAAAATAACTCCTGCAATCGGTTTTAAAACCGTACATTGGTTAAGTTAGGAATAAAGACCGTTTGACAGTAAAAAAAGGCACTCTGAAGAAACACCCTTCTTTTAAATACAACTTAATATGCAACGAGCCGTGTACTATCCGGCAGAGTGGAATATTACCACTCCAAGTCCTCCCTTGGATGTCGTAGAAGGGACGACTAGGGATAACAAGCTAAACAAAGCATAGAAATATCAATGAGACCTCTCCAACCCATCTGGCCAGCGTAGAGAGTGTAGACCAAAGCCTCTGGCTGCCCTGGTCAAGTATGGCTCTGGTAGTAGAGAGAGGGTCGTACAGTGGAGACAAAAAAGGCCTGATGATGATGATGATGTAACTAGCCATTCAAGAATTGAGTCCATTCTCCGCGTGTGATAAACCAAGTAAAATTTTCTCAGGTTTAAAAAAAAAACCTTATGTTGTTTATTCCCAGGAAAAGCCCGTGTTAGGTAGTTCATCCCCAAATTAAAAGTGTACGTGAAAGAAAATGTCTTTAATAGATCTATGAGATAGGATCGAGATAGGTATATAGAATAATATAGTAAAACATCTTATAAATATTTTATCAAATCCAATGGTTAAATTGGCCAATGTAATAGAAGTTAGAGCTTCCGAGAATTCTTGGAACCGGATGATGGCGTTCGAATCTTATGTTAAACTACTGTTTCAGCATAAATGCTAACTTTATAAGTATTCCGTGACAATTTTAAGTAGTTATCTTCCATTTAGAATTGTTATTTTTCACCGCCCACGTTCTACTATAGAGCTTAAGGGTTATTTTATCATCATCCATACTGTGTAATGTTAGTCTTCACTAGCACGGGTTGGAGAGGTTTCATTGATGTTTTGTAAGTTTTGTTTAGCTTGTATTTCCTAAGTCGCCTTCTACGACATCTAAAATGTTAATAGGCGACGCGGCTAGCAACCCATCACTAGTTTTATTCCTTTTACCTTCTCGCCCACCATCACGCTAAAAGTGGCCTTTGACTCTTGCGGTTCTGGGTTCTGTCTAATTAGAGCCGCAATACCGAAAATGCTCTGTCTGCCCCGTCAGGGATAGGTTAAGACATGAGAGCAGTATGTTGATAATGCTCAGAATACATTTCCCAATAAATATAATACGAGACAAACCACAAGCATAGATATTAGTGGACATCATAACAATGTTATCAAATCTAAATAATACTGGAGTTTACTCTAGCCAATACAAAGAATCATAATAAACGAACAACGCAATGTGAAACGTTTACGTGCAGCCTTGCACAAAGATAAAACATAATATCTCGCACAAAGATAAGAAAGTATATCAAAAAGAAAATATTTCTTGATTAAACCTATACTAGTCATAGCGAATAATTCATTTTAGTTCCAGCTCAAAAAGCAGCCGTCGAACATTCATTACATTTTTTACGTCGAACGGTAAAATGTATTTTTAATGGCACTCTATATTAGTTAGCCGTCGAAATAACTCTTCTATAATTTTTACTTCGACGTAATGGCTTGTATTATTGAACGCGACTTTTACTGCACAGCATACTTAATTAGTTATTTAAATTAAAGATGTCAGATAAGAATTAAAACCGTAACCTCATACCTACTTAAGCGATGCGCTGCCAATTGCATCACTACTACTCTTTAAGTTGCGAAGGAAGTATAGCACGCGCTCTGTCTGTACAAAAAAGTAAATGGAGAAAACGTTTTCCACTCCTAAATGTTATCTGATCTTAAGATTTTGTATGTGGTTAACACAATAAAAAAAGGTCCATGGGTTTTATTTTTTTAAAAATTAATCAATTTTTTATATAACCTTACTAACAAATTGAGTCTTTTATTGTATTAATTACATACTAAAAATCATTGAGATCAGATAACATTTAGGCCTGAAAAAACGTTCTTTTTTATGAATTGCGCGCTATACTTTCAAGACTCAGATATTATTCTGTTCTCAAAAACTACTGATTAGATTTAAAATGCTATTTAATTTATGCAAAGTTGTACCTTAAAGTAACTCATTTAGTTCTGAACTCTGTTAACACAATTGGTAGGAAAGACCACGGCCAATCTGATTAAGCTGAAATCGAAAAGTTTTGGACAGTACTTGTTAAGAAGCGAATTTGCAAATCCAAATTTAAACCTTGACGTAAGTTAGTTAAACTTATTGCAATAAGAAAATGACTGCTATTTTAACAAATTTATCTGATTTAGCTCAGGATACAATATATTGAATTTTACTTTTCTTCTTTCTACTCTTGCGTCCTAACAAGGTTTCACAAAATTGTTTGAATTCACGATAATTGTATGCGCATTGCAAACGATTGCAGTTTTCACGTGCTGTTTTTTATGTCATTTTAATTGACAATCTTTACAAGTTGCTAACTAGTTAGAAATCGACATTACCTAAATCTAAAATATTTACTTTATCATATCTCACCATGGTCCAAAATCAGCGGAGAACTGGAAAATTACCTGTAAAGAAAAAAAAAACGTGTAAGGAAAAGTTTTCTCTAAAAAATCTCCTCTAGTTATCACGATGCACCTAGTATGTCTCATCGAAAATATCATATATCGTATTACTTTTTGTCCTTACACAAGGACGCACCCTTGTTGAGTCATCCCGCTCACTATAAGATAAAATTAATATACATTTTTTTTGCAAACACTAGTAAGTAGTAACTTATTACAAATAATGAAGTATATAAATAGCAATAAATGCAAATCCTCCCTTTTGAGTGCTAACATTTCTCTACATCCATCATATATTATTTGGTTATTGTTTTCAGATATACGACCAAAATGTGACAGAATTTAGAACCGAAAATTACCTGCAAAGAAAAGAAGTACAAAAAGCTCCGTAAGCCATAAGGTCGCAGTTGTCAGGATGTAAATCCAAGTGATGGATGTGAGTGTACTAATAGGAGACGTGTTAGCTTATTACGAGAATAACTGTACCAAACAAAAATCGGCCCGGCCTGAGTGACGTTCCATTATTTTATAAGATAAATGTTGATGTAGTGCCAGGATTCTACAAATGAAAAATTGTTTTTCATTGTTATAATGTCGTATATTTAGGCTTGTACGAGAAAGATTTCGAATATGGTGATGTCGTAAATGACATTGTTAATGTGTAAATACTGGTTTTATATTTAGTGACGTTATAGCGTAAAATATAGTTAAACCAATAAGTCATAAATGTATATCTTAATTCATGATTAATATTTTTTAGGAAATATAAGCTCTTTCTTCTTAGAGCCACAGAACCCAGAACAAGAAATTGCTCTGTTTGCCCCATTAGGGATAAATTCATGATAGTATGTATTAATTAAGTATTCGTTTTTCTATGCACAAAAAAAATTAACATCGATATGAAAAATTTAAAAAGATGCACTGACGTTGGGCCCGTATTTATTTATAAAACTCGATGAAAGAACAAAATGCTGCATTGTTAAACACCAAAAATTGTATTGTCCTATTAAAAGCCCTTGAGCCTAAAATAGCAGGGGCGAATATAATAACATCCCAAGTAAACAATCACCAAGTTAATTCGTCTTAGCTACATTTAGTCGCCTTTGTATTATTTTTAGCCTTCTCTTTGGCGAGTTAATTACTAACAATTAGTAAATTGACTAAATTATGAGCAAGATATGGCGGCAGGACTAGATCTAAGAAATTAAGGTTTAATTATGATGGTCATACGAGAGTGAGAACTCACAGTTTTGACAAGAGTTAGACGAATATGCAATTTACGAAAGCTTGACGAGTTTCTATATAGTATTGACAAAAGCTTGACGAATTCGCAGTATTGACAAGTAGGTTCGGTAAAATAAACCTTACCAATATACAGTAAAAAAAAATTGAGGGCTTAAAGAGAATGCAGTCTTGACTAGAATGTCGTAAATCGATCTTACAGCTCAAGATGACGAGGACTGTGTGAATTGCAGGAAAAAGAAAGCCGGCAAGTGCACCTTGATTCCAGAGTACCACAGCCAAGGATGCGACTTGAAAGACGCTTAGATGTTACGAGAGATAGGGTAACATGGTGTTACAGGTGTTACTTTGTACAAGACTTTCAGTGGTCTTAAACTTTTGTAAGTTATTATTACGATAAAGATGATTTGATTTGATTTGATAATGTAATAAGATTGTTACTTGGTTTTTAGTTAGGTATTAATCTATACATATAATAAAACAGTAAAAAAAAGTGTGTCTGTACAATAAATATATTTCCAAAAAAAATATTGGGGGCGATGGAGACGTAGTAATAGAGTAAGAATTTAAAAAAAAAATGTCTGTCTGTTTGTCTGTTTGTACACGCTAATCTCCGGAAATACTGGACGGATTCGAATGAAACTTTTTTTGTTATATAGCTATTAAGCCTGGGCAACATATAGGGTATAAATGATTTTGGAAAATGGAACGCCTGATGCAGAACCATAATGGTCCAGCTAAACTATAAGAGATATAAAAATGCCGCCTTAGTAAAAGTTGTTCAGCCTGATGAGCATTTTCCAGAGACATAAAGTCCACGCGAACAAAGTCGCGGGCTTCGGCTAGTATTAAATAAATTAAGAATACTTGTTAGTTACTATAACAATAAAATTAGTTAAACAGAACGTTATTAAAGAAAAAATCACTAGAAGACTTGGTAGGTAATGATTAGGATATGTAAAAGTAAACATACATAATGCTAGAAGAAAAAGATTAAAGATTAAAAACCATTGACTAAAACCAAATGGCAAAAAAAGTAAACAAAAAGGATTCCGTGTACAAAAGTTTTGTTTCTGAAGTTTCGGGCTGCAGCGGTGGGCCGCAGCGATAATGGGGCGTCACTCATCCGCTGGATGCTACAGATTTACATCAAGTGATTTATGGCTCCTTCATAGAGAGGGGAAAAATACGGGAAATAGGGAGCTCAAGTTATGCCCGCGACGTGTATCTTGTAAAAATTAGCGACGAGGATATTGGATAAACATAATTTTTGAGTTTGTCATAAGAAAATAAACCGGCCAAGTGCGAGTTATGAGGATCTTCAATAAAGATATATTTTTTATGATTTTAAAATAGATAGTTTTGATTTTATTCATAAAAGAAGACGAAAATTGACCATTCTCAAACCCGAACACCAAAACTCATCATCAATAAATTTAAGAACTAGCTTCTTGTTCTTCTTGTTCTTTCTAACACCAAAACTACTGAGCCTTAAATTTAAAAACATACAAATAATAGTTCTTTGCTTTTGGTTTACAGGAAAAGCTATAGTAATTCTATCAATGGAAAATAAAGTAGTAAACTACGTTCACTTTCGGAAAATTGTTCACCACTAGGTAGAGCTAGTAGTAGTAAACTCACGTCTTTCTGTGGGAATTTTAAATGTGATTGACTTTTGCGATGTACGGAACCCTCTTTTTAAATTGATCTATATTATTATTATGAAGTATGCTCAGGCTAGATTATAAAGGCTACCTTTAAAATCTATAATACTCTACTTCTCTCCTTCGTATTCAATAAATTTACCATATATCTTTATTTGACTGATTACAAAACAAAAATATAAAGAAGGGCTCCGTAATCTGTTTTTAAATGAGTATTGAAATAGAAATAAAACCGTGTGATTAAAATTCATACAAATGGCTTTTATCGTTATTAAACCGTAATGCTTTGATGCAGAACACCGACTTATTATTTTCTAAGATCTTTTCTGTGTATGTCCTCGGGTCGATATAAATCTCTTGTTATCCATCTTTATATCAAAGACTTCAAAGTGCACAATCTGGAGCATACAAGACATAGAAGATAGAATACGTCTGATACTGTTTTTCTTTTTGTGAAAACGTATTCTTGAATATGAGGTATGGGATATTTTGCAGGGTTGCCAGCACTGATGTTCAATTTTGGTTCAGTCAGTCATAGGTGTAACACTTTGAGTTTCGTGCACATCTTTGGCAGTTTGATAAATATACTGAAGTAAAAGTATTTCAAAATAAGTACCTTATTTTTTGATTTATTTAAAAATAGAAATATTTGAAAATATTTTTCCTACTTGTATTCTCCTGTCTACGGAAATAAGAAAGCAAACTATATAGTTTGTAGCGAAGCATACGTAATATAAACAAACTTAAATACTAAGATTTTAAAAACTTCGTGCTCCCAAATATGTTCCTCGTAAAATTGACAAATCGAGAGCAAATATTTTTTTTGTCTTTTTTAGGGTTCCGTAGTAAACAAGGAACCCTTATAGTTTCGCCATGTCTGTCTGTCTGTCTGTCTGTCTGTCCGCGGTCCTACTCAGAAACTACAAGTACTAGAAAGCTGTAATTTGGCATGGATATGTATATTAATCATGGCAAAAAAGTCGTAAAATAAAATCTGAAAAAATATTTTTTTTAGGTTAGCTGCCATACAAGTAAAGAGGTAGTCAATATTTTTTTTCTCGACAAACACATTGTGTGGGGTGTCGTTTAGTGTCGTTTAGTGTCGTTTTGTGAGCTTGTTAACACCATTTTTGGATTTAGGGATCCGTTTCTGAAATATTTGGGTTTAAAGTGAAAATTTTTGTTGGAGGCAAGTGTGCCCCCCTCTATCTGCTAAACGGTTATATATGGCCACGTGAAAAAATTTACAGCTATAGTATATAAATAATGTAGTTTAAAGGAAAACTATCAGAGCTAAGTAGAGTATACAAATTAAAAAGTTATAGGCGATCAACTTATAAAATGTACTCGGAAAAAGAAATTTCATACAAATTCAATAGATAATTAGTTTTTAAACGTTTTTAGTAGCATAAACTCAAAGTTGGCATTCAGAACTACGGAACCCTACATTGCGCGTGGCCCGACACGCACTCGGCCAATTATTTGAAGCGACATATATATGTATCGTTTTGCCAGTCAATGTTTGGTAATTTTATATATTTTACCTGGCAACCCTGATCACGAGCGAAACATAAAGGGGATATTGAATCGGCGCGGAGCGTCGTAAGTTAAGAAAACGTCGCCCTCCATCAAAGTGTACATACTGCGTTGATCCGTATCTGTACAGAACTTCCTGCCACTTTTCCAGAAATTTCCAGGAAATAACTTCAAGGGTCAAATTAGTTTTGTTTGTCATTAATAGTTCGGATTCTGTTAGGTGTCGGGTTAGCTAAGTAAATCATTTGTTGGTTTAGGTTGTGATTTAATTAAGGAATTTCTAGTTTAGGTATATAAACATGTTACTCCCTTTTGATTATACAATTATCTACAAAACATTGGAAAAGACCTGGACAGCAAGAGACGGGGTAAAATGGAATTAACATATTTAACTATTTTAAAAGGGCTGGAAAGAAAGAGAATTAGTGGAAATGGTCATTCAAAAAAAAAGAACAGTTCAGTAAACAAAATGTTAAAATATAATTAATAGTATTTTCAAACGACTCACATAAAACAATACGGTGTAGGTACGTATTTTATATTTTTTTCAGGTAAAGATCTTATTACTTGATACAATAAAAAGACTGTTCTAATTTTAATATCGCATAGGCTCACATGTCCTCACATGTTTCCGCAAATATTCTAACAAATACGAAAAGGGTCACCCTTTTATCTCACAATTTGCAATTTGAATACGCAGACAAATTAATCCTGGAAAAAATTAACGAAAAGAATACAAAGCGGCGACGCGAGAGCGCGACGTTGCACATTAAAAAGTTTACGGAAGCAATACTTCGTACTATTGACTTAATTTCATTCATTATTAAATAAATAAGTAGGCTGCCTTTTGCGCATTTCCTATATATTTCCTTATGAACAATAAAGGGTATTATATTGTATACCTTTGGGGCCTATGTCCAGCAGTGGACATGACGATGATGATTGTATACCGTAGATTTACTGGTAAAAATGGCGGCCTGTTAAATTTTTTGTAATAACGTGTATTAAATAAATAACTCGACGGAACCGACTAAACAGAGTAACAAAGTGAATTGGTTTAAAGGACCACAACATTATATAGTGAGAGAAAGTATGCGTCCTTTTTTAGTTCAGGTATTCGTTTAGTTCAGTAAAAATACGGCTAAGTACGATGTCGATTAGATCATGTGTGTCAGTGAAGCTGATGCGTGTATTCGACATAATAAATTACGACACATACACATGACAGGAAAGTGTGTCTCAAATTTTGTCTTGATTTTTAATAAATAGTCACAAATATAAAGGATACAGGTTATTGTTCTGCGCTTTTGATATTTGATGGCGGCGGCCCAAAATATGCGGCGCGAAGTCCCATTACCACTGGTTATATGGACAGTCTGCTAACTCGACTTTCTGCATTTTGCATTCCTCCGGTTCTCTATACCAACTGTTATTTTATTCAAGCTTTATATTTACTTTATTAAACCTACTCTATTGTGTTAAGAAACAAGTTTTATTTTTCAGGAATATATTTGGCTCTAAGCTGTTTTGGGAGTAAACTTACATTATTATAGTTTTATTAAGAAACTCTGGATACTTAAGCTATATGCCCTGGCCATGACAAATAAAACAAATCTAAACTCGATGGATTTGCGACGTTTCAACATTGGGTGCCTACAATCTCACCTCCTTCTACAGGATTCATCGTCAGGCGAAATTTATGAATATTGCACTATCATCCGACATATATTATATTAAAGCCAACCAAATATCGGGACGTGAGTCAAACTTAGCTGGAAAAATTTACCTAAAGTATGTTACTTTACGAGTATTTATCAGAATATACAAACGAATACTTGACTATTAGATACAACTGCTATAAACATACGTTGCGGCAGTGTTAAACAAAATTAAATCTCTTTTACACATTTTGGGTGACGACAGAGTCAGAAAAATATTATACTAATTAGTACCTCTTTAAAATTATGCATTTTTCCAGTTTTTCAAAAACGTCGAAATTCACAAAGATGCGGAGCATCTACAATGCGACGTTACTGCTATGTGAAAATTGTACTTAGCCGTGACGTCAAGCAAAATTTAAATAGCACTGTATCTTTGTCAATGTTTGTTTCTCAGAGAAAAGATAAAATACGTGTACCATATTTTTTTACAATCTAACCGATGGGCCAAAATGATTTTTCCAGTCGTCATGCTCCGATTGCCGAAGACAGGGACGTGGGAGAGGCCGTTACTCAGCAGTGGGGTACTACACCTACAAGCTAGTAAAAAAGTCATAATATCATACCTACCTTCCGGTGCTTTTAGAAGTGTCACACTAAAACCTTAGTTCTTTTTAAGTTGCTCTACTTCTAATAGTTTAAAACTTTCTCCACTCGTTTACTCTTGGCATCGCCACCTTGTTATTTAATGTGATCTAACTTTTATCTTGCAGACCAATTGTAACAAAAAGGTATCACTTTAGTCCCTTTTCACTTTAGTTAATATATATAGATAATTTTCTATATATTAGGGATTAAGGATCAATTTTGATGCTTATTCAATGTATTTCTTTTGTTCTTTCATATTTTACAAGCCACAAGGCAGTGGTCAATAAAATTTTTGCGTGTGACACATAATAATCAAAATATCTGATACTAAGTAATAATTCAAGTACCTCGATGATTAAAACATTAGACAAATTTTTAATTTTATAACAAAAGTTTATTTTATTTTTAGGATTGCGCACCCAAGGGGTAAAAACGGGGCTCTATTTTTAGTGTTAGTATTTTTTTAGTATTACAGAGTTTGTTCAAATAGGGTGTGAAAAACAAGTGGTTCGTAAACCTAAATATTTTTCTACTCAATTTTATATAAAAAGATATACTTTCAATGACGCAAGAAAATTAGAACCGACGACTTCCCACCAACAAGTTAAGTGGAAAATCCCAGCGTAATAAGCGAACATTATTCAAATTCATACTCCACATTTTTTCTCGTAACTGCAACCGCCGTAGCTGTACCAGATAATGCTTTCATAATTTCCACTTTCACACTGCGGTCACTGGAAAATGAAGCCTTTCGTTAGCTAGAGACACATTCCTGATGGCCCTAGAGAGCCAATGTCTACATTACTATTCAGGATGCGTAGTTCAATTTCAAAGGTGGCGTTTGTTATTCCATAACAAAGAAAATCACGCAATACATTCAGACAAAAACAAGAAAATGTTCAGTAACTAATTTTCGTTGTTAGTCTCCTGTGTATAGCTGCGAACGTGTGGAAAATATCAGACTCGTTCTTGACGTCTTTTGGAGATAATAACCTGTCTTGTTTCCCGTTTCGCTCGTCAAGCCTCCACGGGTTTGCTGTCCCTGTTTCCCGGTTGGATATAAAGAGGGATGGATGATATCGTTGTCACTCGCGTCATTTGTACTGTTTGCCAGACTGTTATTGAGCTTGTTTTTGGCAACCAACTGTCGTGTTCCGACGCCCTTCGCCTTAACGGCCCCAATGAAAGAACGTTTCGGTTCGGAATCACGAGTGGGCGCCTTCATTAGAGGTCTCTGTTTGCGCGTCTGGCAAACACTGTAATTTATACTAATTAACCGAGCATTCTGATGTTATTTGGGGGGAGATGACAAAAAGATTAAATTCTCACTCGAAACCCTTCATTTTTGTGTCTCGCCTGCCAATAATTGTAAATTACAGGACGTTTCCACTACTCGCGCACTGCGGAATCTGAATAATGTTATTTATAGGGGAACATGGGAATATTATAATTGGATAAAAATTTATGCGCTCATTGTGTGTTGGAATGCTGCTATAAATAAGCCGAGCTAAATGTACCTATTTTGTTGCTCAATTTGCGACGAAAATGTAACCCTCCCTGCCGACCCGACCAAATGTATATTAATGTGCCTCCCGAAACCGCAGCGGTAATATTGTTTTCTTTTTATTCGCGCCGTCGAATGCTTTCGCTAGTGTCAACTATTGCACATTGTGTATAAGAACTGACATGGACTACAACGACGATAGTAATTTATTATTTAATACTGTTTGATAATAAACATATTCTCTAATATAGTTAAAATATTGTTATTTATGTGATACCCTTCACAATCTTGAACCTCGAAGAAATCATTCCACTCTTATTTTGAAGAACCGTAGTTTCACGGTATTCGTGCTGTAGTATTTTAATATACACGCAAAATTTAAATAAATCGGCACTTTCATTTACAAAGTCAATTTCGTATACCTACAAAATCAAAAGTTAATTAAGTAGATACCGCAAAAATAATCCGAAAATTTTAAAAACAGACCTGATGAAGCGCTAATACCTTGAGCCCGCTGGACTGATGACGCAAGAATTTTATTACCTACGAACCCCCCTCCCTCATGCTCCCGTTTCAAGAGGATTAACTTGTAATCCTGCAGGAGGACCAATATCATTCATTAGAATGCTATTCCCAGCTTTATTATGTCTGACGTTATGTTTTTGCTGTTTGAAAATGATTTTAAACTCTTTCATGAAAGTGATTCATATGGGTGTTTAAGTCTGCTGCGATTAATTCAAATGTAATTTACTGCTGGTTGAGTTAAATTATTTTTTGTTTACAGTGATAAATAGGAGTATAAGTAGATGAATTAAAAGTTTATTACGACATATGTCTGAAAATTAGGGTGTCTTGTAATTGTATTTTTGCAAAAGTTATTTCAATAATAAGGCAAATCTCTGATAAAATTTATGGAATAACTAATTAGGTGCCTAAAGTATTTGTCTAAATATTTCATAAGTAAACCATTTGAAGGCTATATGATAGTTTGTTGCTAGTGTTGAGATTTAAGAATGAGTATAACGATACCACGGACTCAAGAATATTAGATAGAGACCGTCAAAATTTTTTTTATAAGTGGAGAATATATATGTCCAATATTCGTTGGACTCTTAACTTTGCTTTACACCATGTTTATTGGTCGTTTAGGGAGTACTTAAAGGTTTAGAGATGTACATACTACAGCTGAACTGACGCCCTTGAGAAAAGAAAATAAAGTCTGGACTGTAAACTTTATTCATTGATACTATAAAAATCTGTTTACCTATTAAGATTCGTCACAGTTTAGCATGCAAATTGTAACACATGGTTTAAGTTTACTCCAAAGGCATTTAACCCTGGCTAAAGTAAACCAATCAAAGCACAGTTACCGTTGTTTACTCTCCAATTACCACTTGAGCGGTCCTTGGCTTTAATCGCATTATAAACTTGATACAGTAAGGACAATGCCTGCGATGAGCCATAGTATTAAATCTAGATTACCGTTTGGCGTTTCCGCTCTGTCGGATAATCAACAGGACTATATTAAAGCTATCCGTCACGTGACGTCGCATGCATGGTTTATTCCGTATTCATCTCCCGCAACCCCTAAACATTATTTACAAAAGAAAACTTAAACAATGCAATATCACTTCTCTATCCCTTAAGGGTCCCCCGACCCTAGACCAAAATACAACTTTCCATACAAACGTAGTCTACGTTTTATTTCAAAACGACATGTCCGATTTGGGCAAAATTTTGTAATTTCAAAGATATTGCAATTATCTAGGTTTATATTTAGTTTCCGACAGTAAAAATATGAACTTGAAATAGAATATAGTGTTTTATATCATTTTTGACCATTAGTATGGGAAACTTCTAAATCGTTATATTTTCTTTCCAGTTCATAATTTTACCATAGGAAACCCAATATAACCCTAGATAATTGCAATTTCTTTACAATTACCAATTTTTACCGGAATCTGACATGTGGTTTCAAAATTAAACGTGTACTACGTTTGTATGGAGAAGTCTAGGTTCGCCGGACTCTTAAGACGTAAAGGCTGTAAGATGTTAAAGTAACGGTGGGAGTAATTACAAAATAATAGGTTTGAAGAAAGAGTGAGTTTTTTGAAACTTCCAAAATCCGACTTTAGTTTGGGTCGGTTACTCTAATTCTCCTTTACCAGGTTCTTTTCTGGGTTTTCAAAGTTGTCAAGTCAGCGCGACAAGTTTGTTTATATTTGAAAAATAAGTCAGACTGAACAAAATCAAATAGAAGCAGACCCGGTTCAAGCAGACCCATATACCATAACATAATGTTACATTAGTATACTTATCTATATGTCGCAGTTGAATTGTATAATCCGTTGTTATTCAAAAACTCTAGCTGTTTGGCAATACAGCTCGGTTTTGTAAAACAGCTGAAAATATTTCAGCTCGATTGTCAATGAGCTACGTAATTACGTTTAACAAAACAGCTAGCGTTGAGATAGCATACAGGGTTACCATTATTAAATAAAACTGTGTTACCAAACGAAATAATATATGAGGAGACAATAGTGTTACTCGTGGGATTGAAATAAAACCTCAATTCAACTCCTAACTAAGTAATTCAGTCTCCAACATCATAAAACACCAATGAAGAATGATAATCAGCTTGATGCAATTGGATTAGAAATATAGAAATTTTGTAAGCCCGACAACTCAATGGCGCAGCGATTTCTTACGGCCAATTGATCCATGTGAATTTTCCATCTTGCCGTAAGGCGGACGTCGAAATAACAATATGGGATCCAAGCTAAGGGTCTGCTTTATTCTTTTCAATCTTTTGCACTCCGAAATCACAAACGATGCCCCCGATGTCTCTCGATAAAAACAGCTTAGTCCCGGAACGCGGCGAAGAATTTACTTTATGGGAGGCCATATTTGTTGTTATGACACTGACACTTCACAAGCCACTAGTGGCAGAATTCCGAACTAATCGTTCTACAATCTTACGTAAGCCAGTTTGTTAAACGTAACACATTGGACGATCTAGCTGAATAATTTTTAGCTATATTACAAAACCGAGCTGTAATGCCAAACAGCTAGAGTTTTTGAATAGCAGCGGATTATTCAATCCAACTGCGACATATACATATATTTTAGTTTTTCTTTATCGAAATTCCTGCTTTTCCACTTTCTTTCCAGAGTTCTGCAAAAGTACAAGGGGGAACAACACCGCATGACGTGGCGCGGCGTGATGCCGGCATACTGCGCTTGACGCGCACTTGTGTCTCGAGACAGTTACGAATTAAAATGACTTATTAAAGGTGACTCCATATAAGGTCAGCGTGGATGTGCTGTATTTTGACAACTTATAGGATTCTGATGTCATCAGACAGATATGCTAACTCTTTCGAAGTGTCAATAAATAAAGAAACCTCATCATCCACGCTCTACTTCGATGGAGTTACGGTTTTTAATGATTGTTTTTTTACAAGGTGCTCCCAACGATGTAATTTAGAATAAGTTCTTCAGCTTGGAGAGTGTAGGCCAAAGTCCTTTGGCTGCTCTGGCCAAGAACGACTCTGGTAAAACAGAGAGGGTCATGCTTCTGCAGTGAAGACTAAAAGGCCGGAAAAGGCCGACTAGTTTCGATCGATTTAGACAATTATCCTCAGGACGAGTGTTACGAGGACCAGCGATCCAACTGTTTCCCTGTCATCAACACACAGTTTCCTACTACACTACGTGACGTAAACTCGTGTTTAAATTGTTTAGTTACGTCATCTCACGTTACTTTTAATAATATTACTTTAACACCGCTAATTTGAAATCAATCAATTTATCGAACACTAATTAGAAACACAAACAAACGGCGGTTAATCAGGCTCGCAGATCATTTGGATATTGACCATCGATACGAATATACAACACAATGACGCACCGCCCTTTACACTTCAATTACGAGTTTACAATCGATTTCACTGAATCGACTACTCTCATTCAACAACATTGAAGTCTCACTGAATTAACACCGATCGTAAACAGGGGAAAATACTTCTTACTTTTTGACAATCAATAAGTACCGAGTGCTTTAACATCGAAGTTTACCACTGGTACGCTTCTTTCTTATCGTGTGTGTTAGTATCTAACACTAGTGTCAGAGTTTTAAACCGCCTGGTAACTGGTACGCTAAACATCGGTTTAAGATTTATATGGTCCAAAAAGATCAAAAAACAGTTACTTATGTTGATCAGCTTACAGATCACAGCAACTGGAGCTTGGAAGATTAGCTTATATTTCTTTGGCATCATCAGTGATATGACTGGTAGATACACAGATAAGCTTGTGGCTTTTAATTATTTAACTTTATTGACTCAGCCTTAACCAAATAAAACCTTAAGTGACAAAATAAAAGTTCTGAACGCCGCCGATGCCTTCACTAAAATGTCATTTAACTCGCTTTGGCTGGGGGTGGTCAAACAAAATGATGGGTGTAAAAAAAGGCTGAAATCATAGTTGAAAATGAACAAGTATCTTTCCTAAACCTTTTCTAAACTAATATCCGTCACATAGAAATATAAAACTAATTGCAAGTTAACCCTAACATCGCTCATAATGGTCATTACGGCCATAACCGTAAAAAGCGACACGACGGTGCATTTGAAAGGTTATATTCATAATAGGGCGGGCGTTCACCTGAATATTATCCCTGAAGTTCCACTTGGATCCCAAAGTAGAGTCCTCTTTAAAGGCTAAAACGAACTTCCTAATTGTACGTACCTTTGTATTTCTTTTTTTTTAAGCGACTTTCAAAAATGCAAGTTATCTTTTTTATGTTCATCGATTATTCAAAGACGCCTATAGAACTGAAAAAATTTTTTTTGTTTGATATGTACTTAGGGTGAAGTCGGCTTTTAGTTTTGAAAAATTAAATGCGATCCAATCGGCTCAGGCATCGTCGATCGTGGAAAATACATAAAAAAGGTTGCGACGATTTCCTTTTTTGGAACCCAATTAAAAAAGGAAAGAAAGCATCTCAAAAGATAACTGAACAGTTTAAAGAACAGAGGGCGAGCCAATCACTTTCTCGCCCGTATTTAAGAGACAGGCCCTCTTAAATACGGCGAGAAAGTGCTTCAACTATATAGGATAAAAGTGGCAAGCATTATCCCAATATATGGAGGGTATCCCGTAAATATTTCCATCCGCCAGCGTGCGGTCAGTGCATCCAATTAATGCAGGCGGCACAAAGTCGCTGCGCTTGTAAAAATTGCTGTTCCCAAAACGTATTGTGGGAGTAATCCGAAATAGGGAAGTTTATTATTTGAACCCCTTGATTTTAAAAGGATTTTCGTCGTTTATGTGATTTTGTAACATGTACACATTGTACATATAAATATGTACTTGCAATATTGCCAATGTTGTCACTATTTTAAGTACTAGTCGAATCAGAAGGTTGACAAGAACTATACGAGTGATAGGGTGTTAGTTTAAATAAAACTAAGACAATAATTATTTTAGTTTAGCATAGCCATTTTATAAATTAAGGCGACTCATCCTGCAGTTACGTGTAATTTTATGACAAATATATAGTAGTTTTTTATTCAATTGCCTTACAACGGGATCTAGTGTACTCTAAATAATAATTATATTCAAATTTGTAGGCAAACAGGCCACGGCCCCCGCAGTACCAGGAGTGCCACACAAGCCTTGCCGAGCCTAAAATATTTTTTTTTCACGACACTACAACAGAATATCGTAAACGAAGTCTCAGCTCGCCAGAATAAAGTTAACTTACTTTAATAAAGTTTAATAAGCTAACTACTCAAGAAGGCTTTCTACATACCTAATAAGTAGTTAAAAGGTATATGGACATTTGCATAAATTTCCGTTACTAGACCGTGAGTTATTTACCGTAAATAGATGTCCGATAACACCACGGGACAGTCCCCCATGCAAATGGCCGAAGGGGTTGCCATGTGTCATATATCGCACATTGGTATTGGCCCTCCTTTGTTTTTGTACCGTTATTTATTCGTTTATTAGACGATAATTCACCACTGCCCCACTGATATGTGTATCAGGGTTTTTTTCTTCTATTTTTTTGTTTTAAATAAATATTCCCTTCGTGTTCAACATTAATGAATAAATACTACAAACTTCATCATTAAATTATCCTTTTTTTTAAGGTAAATGTATAACTGGATAAAATATTATAATGTTATGCCTCCGAAATCCTGGTTTGAAGTTTTTCTTTACTAAGTAGTTTCAAATATATAGCTAAATTACGTACATTTTCTGATAATCAATCCTAAATACACGAGAAAATAGTCAAAAAATTATTGGAAAAGCTATTGTCGTTTATTGAAAAATATTTAAATCTGATAGCTGCGAAGAATTCTTCAAAACTGATAAACTAGATAAAGTAAAAAAAATGTTTGAAAAAGCTATTATCGTCTTTAAAAAAAAACTAAATCTGATAGCAGCGAAGAATTCTTCAGATTCGAAAACTGATAAACTAGATGAATGGGAACGTTCTCGTGCAAGCTGGAACAAAAAGCCGCAGATTGTTTCATAATCCCCTGATGAGATCGAAAAAAGGACGCTGAGTGAAAACGACCGGCGATGTGATGCAAAACCAATCATTTTCTGTCGGTAAACAGAACCGCACTCTGCTTGAATTAGTTCATTTATGCAAGAAATTAATGACGGTATAATATGCATTCGTTGTGATGTTTAGTTTCTAATCACTTCTTTAAAATCTCTATTTAAATCAATGAACTAAATGCAAACATAAGAGAACCATCATCAGGTCTTTATGTCTCCAGTACAGGAGCACGAACCTCTCTGTACTACCAGAGCCATACTTGGCCAGAGCTGTCAGAGAACTTGGCCTACACTCTCCTTGCTGGCCAGACCGGTTGGAGAGGTCTCATTGATGTTTATAAGAGAACCATGAAATAATATATCTAATTGATTTTATATTATGAACATATTATAAAATATAGTAAACTATTACTATTCATGACCACATTACATTTTTGTCGGTCGATAAGGCATTTATGGCATTGTAGAGCCTCTGCCAAGTCGAGCAAACATTGATGGTTCTATTTTCATTGCATGTTCTACTAACATGGGCACAATCTCTGTAAAGTATAGATTTTGTGTTTTTTGTCATCTGGCTGTGTTTGTTTACCCTTTGGGATAAAAATGTAATTGTATGGTAAATATGAAAATAAACAAGTGATCGTTTCACTCAGTGATAAATAAAGTATTTTGATTTTTCAATCAGCTTACGAGTATGTTGATAAAATAACCAGCCAAGTTCCGTACTGTTTTAGTGAATATACTCGTACATCTGAACATTTTGTTTGTGAATATACATCTGAACATTGAGTGAATATGTACCTATTGCCGTTATTAATATCAACGGCAAAAAAATCACATTAGTTGTATAGAAGTCCCTATCAAGATTTATTATACCGTATGTACATCATCTGTAAAAATTTCAACTGTCTAGCTATCACGGTTTATGAGATGATGACAGACGGACGAATAGCGGAGTCTTAATAATAAGTCCCTTTTTACCCCTTACGGATACGGAACCCTAAAAAAGATCTTTCCTTCTAAAACAGTTAAGTAAAGTTAATGCGGTTTACGTAATCCTTTGCACTTTGTATTCGAATTGAAAACGTTGCAACCATTTGCAGCTACATTTCGGCGGCATAGCAATATACAAGTTCGCGGTTGTTGTCTGTAATAAACATAGTTTCGGAGGTAGCACGCGATCCACGGCCGCGTCGTGCCCGGTACTAACTAAATGTTACACACCATACACTTTTATGATTTAACTAGTTTTTTTTCCTTAATTGACCGAGCGAGCGAAGCGTTTCAGTTTCGAGATTGACCAAAAATGCCTTGGTCTTAATTTTTCGAAATTTCTCAAAATGGCAAAACCGGTGGCAAAAAATGTGAGGGGGAATCTTAAAAAAACATATTTCATTTATTTATTCAATATGTTTTAAAACGTTTTTTACCCTTATTAAGAACCAACTTTTTATCCGATAAACTTCAATTGGTGCTAGGGACTCGCTAAATCTACAGCCCATAGAGCCACTAGTAATATAGACGGCTTCAAAAAGGACTGGCAGCAGGCTGATATGGTTAAGGAAGAAAGAAGAAGTAAATAAGTATGTAAGACTTCAGTCTTTTAAAACCAATTTAGCGATGTTATTAATTTCAAATAACTCCCTCGATGGGCAAGTTTTGACAGGATTTAATAAGGCGAAAAAATTGTTAAAAAGTTATAAAACGCAATGAAAATGCGTATACAAGCTGACTTTTCATTAGCTTTGGAAAAACAATATCAGTAAAATTATATTAATAAATTCCTCTATACATGAACGTAATCTAAATTGTGAATGACTAATGATGAAAAAGTTGCAAAAATGATTTTCGACCGAGATCACGTAGTTGCGTCCTTTTAAAACTGCCGCGTGGCTGGGGTGCCCTCGCGTGAACTCCGGCCGGCCGTCCAGCGGAGCCTGGTGGCGGCAGTACTACTGATTCAACTCATGATTTTACTGTCGTGTTTTAATCAACTTTTTTTATTTCGACTAGCTAATTTGGTCTACTAACAATCCTTATGAAGTGGCCTTCGGCTCCAAAACCAATGAAAAATTAACGTGCATTTAAAATAAAATTTTAACCGGGATGTCTGTGTGTCCCCATTGGTTATGTCCTGGTTTCATAGAGCGGGAATCTCGTAGATATCTCGCCCATAGATTCCAAAGGCTGTTGAGCGTTATTCACAACATTTACCTATCGCACAAGGGGTATGGAGACTACGGATGTAGAAAATAATGCAGATATTGGGTTCTTTTTTTGTGAGAGACGCTGAGGCATTTTTGTTCCTCTTTGTTAAAATGTTTGTTGCCCTTGCTGGTTGATGCTTTGATGATTTTGAGATTTAGTTTTAAAAGCAACATTTTAAATTTACTTTTCTGTGTATATTTTATCTTTTTTTAAATGTATTTTAAAATGTTCATGTGTAATAGTAATACTTTATTACACATGAACATACATACTTCATAAGTTAGATGTTGACATCATGACGCACGACACCTAGAAATGGAAATTTTAAATTTTATCTTAGTTTACGTAAAAATTATTTCTTTTAGGGACAGACTCAGACTCATTGAGGGCAGCAATATCGTTCATGTGGCCCCTTTAATATTTTTGTAATGCGAAACTTTAGGTAGCTCAAGAAGTGATAGCTATTATAAGGAAATTACATTTAGAGTTAAAAATAACAGAATAAATGATCTATAAATAACTTGATTGAGTTTTCAGAATGAATGTTGTATTTTTGGTACACAGTATTATCGTTGGTCGGATAACGTCACACGTCGGACGCGGTGCGATGGAACGTGGTGATTCGATATTTTTGCAACAAATTAACTTAAAATGAACGAAAAAATATATTTAATATCCATTGCTGTAATACCTTAGTATAAAAATACACGTATCTGCATCATATAAGAATTTAGAGTGCCTGTGAATGTTAGCATTAGTAATAAATTTAAAATTGCTCATAATATACTCACAATATACTTTTATAGTAATAACCTATTACCCGATTAATAGTTTTTTATGCAACTATTGTAAAATAAGGGAATTAAAACACGATTATTTGTTTATTAAAATCGGTCCATGCGTTCGAGCGCTACGATGACATAGACAGGCAGACAGACATTAAAGTCAAACTTATTACACCCCTCTGTTTTATGACGTGTATTCTAACTTAAATATAAACTTATTATTACCTAGTAACTTATTTTTAAAAATTATGAATCTGTGGTAGTGGACTGCGAATGTATGACAATGTTCTTTTCTGAAATTCATCTTAATTATACCATGAATTGAGTACGAGATCCTCTTATGGGAAGAATCTTAGCTGGATCGGCCAACTTGTATGGGAGGCCAAAAATTACTTTTCATAATTCGATACGTGTTGTTCGCATACATAAGTATACATTGATTGTACAATTAGCGGTGCAAAGACCAATTTGTATTTGTACATCGCGGGGCAGACAAAGTCCAGGTATATTACCCAAAGGCCACGATGAATGTGGCTGTTTGATGAGTAAGGGAGAAATCGATTTTGTGTTGCATAATACAATTTGCAAGATGTCGCTTTCCCGCTATTTATTTTTTAAATCAGCGCGGCGCTGCCTACTTGCTGGCGCAGCACGGCGGGCCAATTCGAAATTTGAAAAAAGAAAACAATTTGAAGCATGTAAAAAGCAAATAGTGCGGTATATAATATAACTTCACCATTTGCGTTTAATAAACACACGCGTGTTTTATGAGCTTCTTCATATATCGAAAACCGGTGAAATTATATCCACTTTACGACCAAGTGTGTTGAAAAACATATTTTGTCTTTGAAACTTCAATTTAACACTTCGTCACCTTTACTATCAAATTGGATTACATAGCGCATTGGTACTTACATAACTTCTGTAGTTTGGCAAATTTCTGAATTAATTAAGTCGCTAATTGAAACTCGCTCGAATATCTGAGTAAACATCGCGAGAAAATGTGCACTGCTTGGAACAAACTCGAGTTATCGTAAAATATGTATGCTACGAGCTGTATGAGTTAAATCCTTGTTTATGTTAATTTATCTTAAATTCCACTTTACGAAAAGATAAGTAGTATAATATAATATGTGGCCTTTGTTTGCCTAATTACAACTGAGCTGTGAAGCTTGGGGCCCATTTTAGGGTTCCGTAGCCAAATGACAAAAACGGAACCCTTATAGATTCGTCATGTCTGTCTGTCTGTCCGTCCGTATGTCACAGCCACTTTTTTCCGAAACTATAAGACCTATACTGTTGAAACTTGGTAAGTAGATGTATTATGTGAACCGCATTAAGGTTTTGACACAAAAATAGAAAAAGAACAATAAATTTTGGGGTTTCCCCATACTTAGAACTGAAACTCAAAAAAATATTTTTCATCAGACCCATACGTGGATGGATAGGTCTATGGATAGGTCTTCAGAAATGATATTGAGGTTTCTAATATTATTTTATTCTAAACCGAATACTTTGCGCGAGAGACACTTCCAAAGTGGAAAAAAGTGTGTCCCCCGTCCCCCCCAATAAGAGAATGATAAAACTAAAAAAAATATATGATGTTCATTACCATGAAAACTACCAGCGAAAATTCGTTTGAACAAGATCTAGTAAGAAGTTTTTTTTTAATATGTCATAAACTGCAATTTACCTTTCATTCAATCAACTCAAATATAAAAATTAAAAAAAAATTACTACTACGGAACCCTTCATGCGCGAGTCCGACTCGCACTTGGCCGCTTATTTAGCTTTTAAGCGTTCGAAGTAATACCGTATTACGAAAATCTATAATATTAATCCAAAAGAAAAGTCTAGACGGATGATTTTGGATTTGCAATTATATTATTATCTGCTAATTATATTATACCTAAATATTAAGGTAGGTATAATATAATTTTCATCTCATTTACTCGAAAAACGACATTTTTGATCCCATAACACTTGGAGCTAAAGTTACTGCTAATTCTCTCGGGATTAAAAAGTAGAAAAGATAATCTTTAGGGATTAAAACACAATTTGAAAACTGAACATGGATGTAATCTATATAGAATAAAAAATAATTGGCAGATTAGCAAAAAAAAATTGTTTTAAAATAATAAATAAAGAGGATGTACAGGCGTCGCAATTTTTAAAATTTGGATACTCGTATATCGTTGTCAACATGGATGTACGTAAACATTTTTATAATGTGTAAACATTTTTGTATTCTAGGCTTCGAAAAAAGTTGTAAGTATAATAAAAAAAGCGCAATTTTTGTCTTTGATTCAAAGTAATTACACAAGTTTTAGGGTATATCAAGTTTACTTTAAAAATAAAAGATGTGAAAGACCACGCAAACAAAGTTATAAATGAAAATTTTATTAGAAGTTGGTGCCCTTAATAAAATTATTCCTTGATATTTCTTAAATGAACACGACATCAAATAATGGTAAGTATCTGTCAGTTAAACTCTAATTAGGTATTATGTACTCGTTCTACTTTTTTTATATTCTGTTTTTGTTAGCTTTATCTGTTATGTATTTGCTAGTTTTTCTTATAGATGGAGATGAAAAGAAGAGTGTGCTACGGTACGGTAATATTTTTACTTCTGGCGATATACATTTAATCCTTCGCTTCACTCAGGGTTCAAAGTAACGCGTTAAAACTATTACCTTTACCACTTGTAACACAATCTAATATTAAGTCTTACTGATAAACAAGATGCGTTTTACGTTTTAGTATAAGTATTTTGTGTGTAACTAAATATTGCTTTCTTAAAGTTATTATCATAGAACAATAACCCTTTCTATGCTACCCGGGTATAGTGCTTGGCTTTTCGCAGTGTAATTAAACGAGCAATTCCAGTACTTTCTCCAATGTAAAGCGTCGAAAACAACAAAATTATACACGAAGAAAACAAGCGTAGCTTTGTATTTTAAAATGTACAGAAGATAAGCATGCTGGAAGATATCTGAGTTAAAATCCGAATTACAATTTTGGGATCTCCAACGGATCGTTGAAATATGAAAAAAATAAGAATCGAAAAAACCCCATTATATAATGACTTTACTGATAATTATTAACTTTTTAAAGTTTGTATTACATGCCATATATTCACATTATGTATGCATTATTTGTATTCGATATATGCATTACTATTCGTTTCTCCACTCTAGAATGAATTATTATTCATTTCGTAATTAAATCTCATTTTGGACAAAAAAGACATTCACACATGTGCACACAAACAAAGCATAAATGCTAATTTTAATTAGATTCAAAGGGCATGCATTTAAAAACTGAGCTCCTGGTGAGATGAAAAGAAAATTTTACTCAAGTATTCGCTACAGAACGTCGAAATTAAATTATCTAATTAACATTACTTGGGACGACATTGGCTGAATAAAGTCATTAAGGCTAAGTTACGACAAAATTCTTATTAAAAAAAGGTTCCTTAAGGATCACAATAAACCAAAGTCCTTTGAAATCTCTCTTTATCGGATTGCTCTTTGTTCGAAATATACAGTTCTGTTTAAAATAGTTCATTATGCATGTTTTTTACTTTAAAATTGAGGTGATAAGAATAAGTGAGTACTTATTTGCTGTTTTAGCTTTTAACTTAATTATTGCTTTCAAAACGTCAAGTATGATAAATGTGGTAAATTTTAATTTAGTGCAAATATTAAAGAAAAAATCAATTTAAATTCACAGCAGTAATATATATAAAGAAGTTTAAAGGAAAACTATCAGAGCTGACTAGGAATTACAAATTAAAAAGTTATAGGCTTTCAACTCATAAAATGTACTCGGAAAAGGAAAATTTCAAACAAAATTTATTATTTATAGTTATTTCTCATTCTATATTACTAATTCTATGTATAATCTACTACCTTTTCAAAGTAAACTTTTAGTTCCACTAAATTGTGATCCTATTATCGCAATTTTCCGATAAAACCTCTATTTTCCACAAGAGGCAAGGTTTAATTTCCCATGAAACAGCTTGAGCGGTACACACTGCGTAATTACTCGGATCCTCCATTAAAATTTGATCAATTATGGACTTCACAAAGCCACGTGGGTAAATTAAACCGAAAAATATTATTATGTCATTAAAATACGGGATTTAGTTATGTTATCGTATTGAATATTGTTTTTTAGTTATAATATTATATATTTTTTTGTTAAAACTTATATTTTTTGTCTTGTAAAAGGCCAATGTCTTCTCTTACATCAGGTTATATAAAATATATAAAATATTACGTTTTTGATGACAGTATTCTATTGGACAATAAGGCTCTGTAGGGCAACGTTCATTTTTAAACTTTGTGTCTGCTT
The DNA here is from genome assembly GCA_963555685.1 of Acrobasis consociella. Lineage (NCBI taxonomy): Eukaryota > Metazoa > Arthropoda > Insecta > Lepidoptera > Pyralidae > Acrobasis > Acrobasis consociella. Next base: position 9,004,189 of record OY743106.1, read on the forward strand.
GTTAATTTTATTCATTAAAATATAAAAGTACTCGTGAGTATATAAATCCCAAGATACAATCAAATTAGCACGTTAATCCATCTTCATGAAACATTAGGCTTAAGCGGTGCTTTAAAACTCAGGGCATACTTTTCTAGGCGTTAGTCTTAATTACCTACCGTATTCACGGCCGAGATAGCAACTTCACTTTACCTGGCAACAGTTTATACCCTTTGGCCCTTAAAAACTCTATTTTTTTTAATAGTGTTAATTTCCTGGACTGCCTACTGATATTTGAAGTTAAAAACAAGAATGTACTTTCGGTATTCATTAAGTATGTAAAAAGGGTTTACATGGACTATATAACGAATAATTTAATATCCTGATATGCAGCAATTGTTGTTTGACAAAAAAATAAATATCTCAAATGTTCATCCGTTTTTTAAGAACACGGCTTTTGTACATACAAAAAATTAACCTTTACGGCCAAATTTGATATAGTAGGTCGCAAAATACGTGCTTTATTTCACTAAGAAGTGAATCATAAGGTTCTTGCTTCTTTGTAGTGTTCAGAACTCTAGAACCAACATCATCAAAAATTGGCATTATACATCGCCTTGTGAGCTCTAAAGTAATATTTAAAATTTCTTTCAAACCTCTTTGTATCACTAGGGGCTAACTAAGAGAGTAAAGCAGGCATATTTCCTGCAAGCAGCTCTTTTGAGTCCTCGAGCTGAGCACCCGTCTGTTTATTTAACAGCTAAGTTGGCCAACTTTGCCCCAAGTGCGAAACATACGGGAAATATTTAAAAACATTCAAATGACTGCAGGCGCTGCTATTCGAGTACAGCATTTAATTTTCTATGCAGTGAGGTGAGCGTACAGTTTATTTTAATGAAGAAGTAAGGTAACTACTCGTAATAAACACTTTAGGTAAGGATATTTAAAATAAAGCTTAGTGTAAGAATGTTATTGGAAAGGTATTTGTATTCTAGACTTTGTATGATAGTGAGAATCGACAACTGTGTAGTTCAAAATCATTGTGCCAATTCAATTATAAATTGATATAAAATATTTGCTAAATATTCGACTTCTTTCCATCGAGATCCTTTATCCTTAACAAGCACATTTTTTGTTAACAATTTTCAAGGGCAACTATCTCATTTATCATCCACGAAAACGTTACATTGTGGCCATGAAATAACTCATGAAATATGGCCCGCCTAAGATAAGTACTTGAAGAAATATTGACGGAGCCCGTTTGGCTGTAAAGCCCTCCTCCGGTTTTCTAATCAACATTCAAGTTGCGCCGGCTTGTCTCCATAAATTCCGTATCAAGTGTGTTAGAGGCTTTATGAAAAAGAGGCAAAGCTAGAGTCATCCATTCCGTAGTCTTGTTCTTTTTTCCCTAACTCTGGGAAGGGTCGACACAGCATGTCTCTTCTATTTTATTATTTTCTTCCATATCTCAACATTGTACTCATTTAATGTAAAATTATTTCTTTGTGACACCTTTATGGTATACAATAAAGAGTTATGTCTAAAAAAGTTATGTCTTATTTCTAGCCCTATCCTGGTTTTTCGTCGGTAGATATCAAAGAGTATATTAAGAAATCTTTCTATATAAGCGCTTTTGCAGATGAGCATTGTGTTTGCGATATTTCTTGGCGACGGCCGCCAACTGTCGCAAACGTTCGCGTAACTCATGTCCGTCGGCAGCTATCGGTGACTGCCGCTGACCGTTGCGCGACAGTTTGTAACAGATTGGCATTTATCATGCGACCGTTTGCGACAGTTGGCTACCGTCACCGACAGGTATCGCGGGCATACTGTCGCTCGTCAATAAGAGCCTTAATCGGATCCACGAAAATAAATATTGACAGCCCGTTTTCCGTGATTATGTTGATAGCTTTCCCATAAAACGAATATAAATTTGAGTTTTATACTAAAGAGATGTCTCAAAGATTTAAAATTCAAGTCTATGTCTAAAAATCTATCCTCTTAAATCAGCCATACAGTAAGTAATCTACCAATTTATTAAGTCCAAATTTTGAATAAATTTGACAGAAAGTAGCGCTGATCTTTTAATGGATATTTTGTTAAGTTCATAAGCCAACAATGACGTTCTATTTAGCTCACACGGAACCCTGAAATATTCCCCCGTACAGACACGGCAAAGTCTCGTGGGCTAGGCGCCTTTATGCAAACAAAATATATTGGTCCTTTGATATAGTGCTCGTTAACTTAGCTATTAGTTTCCCGTCTACTTAATAAGTTTGTCTATGATCAATAACGTAAGAAGGAAAGTTTATCATGTCATAGGTTATTTTAATGTGCATTCATTTCATTTAAATTTAAGAGTGACGCTCGAGTTCCTTCTATGCCTGTCTATCCTCAACTATTTAATATCTCGGTAAGACACCACTCTTACTTTCTCCTTTATTTGCTTCATAAAGTTGTGACTGGGCTTTCCTCTTCCCCTTCTTCCTTCTTTTTTAGGGTTCCGTAGTAAACAAGGAACCCTTATAGTTTCGCCATGTCTGTCTGTCTGTCTGTCCGTCCGCGGTCCTACTCAGAAGCTGTAAGTACTAGAAAGCTGTAATTTGGCATGGATATGTATATTAATCATGGCAAAAAAGTCGTAACATAAAACATGGAAACAATTTTTTTTAGGGTAGCTACCATACAAGTAAAGAGGAAGTCAATATTTTTTTTCTCAACAAACACATTGTGTGGAGTATTGTTGAATAGGACTTTCAAAAATATTGTGAGCTTGGGAACACCATTTTTTGATTTAGGGATCCGTGTCTGAAATATTTAGGTTTTAAGTGATTTTTTTTGTTAAAGTCACGTGTCCCCCCCATCTATCTACTAAAAGGTTATATATGGACACGTGAAATAAATCACAGATATAGTTTATATAATGTAGTTTATAGGAAAACTATAATAGCTAAGTAGGGTTGACAAATTAAAAAGTTATAGGCGATCAACTTATAAAATGTGTTCGAAAAGGAAAATTTCATACAAATTCAATAGATACTTAGACGTTTTAGTGGCATGAACTCAAAGTTGGCATTTACAACTACGGAACCCTACACTGCGCGTGGCCCGACATGCACTTGGCCAATTATTGTTTTCTATTATCGTATTCATGAATTCGTCGTGCTGTACCAAGTGTTCCATGATAGTTTAATAATATATATGTAATGTGCAAAGCTATTTTTTAATATACTTGCTGTTGCTCGTTAATTTAATATATTACTGCTGAAATTACATTCATCTAAAACTTAAATTATAATTGTACAATAAGAGAAATATATTTATAAGAATCAATATACACTTAAAACAAGTAGTGCCATCCTTAGTTTAGTACTTACTCGATTTCAAGTAGTTAACCTTTACATATGAATAAAATAAAAGCGTATTTTTTGTGAATAAACTTGCAAATACAACATCAAATCAAAAGTTAGAACAAAGCGTCAATAAACCACTGAAATCGCGGCGAATTAAAATGCACAGTTTTAGTATAAATTGGAGTACAATACGCTCGAAACGGACTGTGTAATAACAGCCATCAAAATTTTTACGCTACAGTTGGTACATTGCAGCCCCATCGGAAATACTCACCTACACAATGACAGTGCCGTAATTCACGTTTTGTTCACTACATATTGAACAATAAAGCATTCAATTCGCGATTCAAATGCACAGTTTTAGTATACATAAGAGTACAATACGTCCGAAACGGACTGTGTAATAACAGCCATCAGAATTTCTACGCTACAGTTGGTACATTGCGGCCCCATCGGAAATACTCGCCTACACAGTGATAGTACCGTAAGCCAGGTGGCCCGCGCACTGTGAAATTAAAATTCTATCGTGAAAGAAAAGAACTGCTATTTTCAATACATTGGATTGGTTCTTTAGTAACATACTTTAACTAATAAATGTTGGTGATCTATGTTATATTTACAAGACAGCTTGAAACTCGGACCTAAGTCTAGGCCACTAACTAATGCGAATGAAATAATCTCTATTTAGGCGTCTTCTATATGGTTGTATTTATTGCTTGTTAAAAACTAGTTACATATAGGATACAATTTACATTATTTATAATAAATGTAATTATAAGCTAACCTTTTTGTTTACCTAAACCTTGAAATACGAACATCAAATCAAAAAAATGTACACTAAACTTTGAAAAATAAACTATTCAAAATGTGGATTCAAATGCACAGTTTTAGTATACATAAGAGTACAATACGTCCGAAACGGACTGTGTAATAACAGCCATCAGAATTTCTACGCTACAGTTGGTACACTGCGGCCCATAGGAAATACTCGCCTCCACAGTGCCGTAATCCACGTGGTCCGCGCACTGTGAAATTGAAATTAAAATTCTATTGAAGAACAACGGTTCTGATGGCATACAACCATGCTAGGTTGATAGAATTGTAAACCTTTTAGTTTTAATGATAGGTTACTTAAATATAAATGGTCGTTTAAAAATAATTGCTTTTATAAATGCATTCTATTTCCACCATATACGTTTTCGTTATGGTTCTTTTGTCGAAATCTATAGTAAGTAATTTTAGCGGATGTCTTTTTAAAAAAATGTGTATGTAGATATAAGATCTACACACTCCTCGATGAATATTAAAAAAAATTACATTTATTATTCTCACAGATGTATCGTATATATCTACAACAGACATTTTAATACATGTAACAATAGAAAAAAGAACGAAAGTTAAGATATTTTACTTTAAGAGCAATATTAGGTACATAAATATATAATTTTGAAGACACAGACGCTTTTGAAGTGATAAATCAATCATCTCTTTGAACTTAATAAAAAATTACAATACTCCAGATCGGAAAAATACTTCTTTTCACACAAAATACGAATATTTTTCTCGAGAGATCAAAGGCTGACAGGATTATTCCACTCCAGCCGATTGAGTACATTATTAGGTATCTAATTCACGAAAACGGCCATTAAATTTATATCATAATGTTAAACCGTTAAAGTTTATTTTACGATGTTTGACAAGCGCGAATCGTTTTATAATTATATTTTTATCTGCTTCCGCCTTTAATTAAATTCAGTTTATCGTTTATAAGCCCATACAACACAGTTTACTGTTTTTTTCCTGATTTTATATCAAATGACATTATACAATGCAACCTTCGTGCTAAACTTATAATGTAATTTGATCAATAAACCATGTTTACATTTTAGCAGTACCTAACACAAAATCTGACAAACGAGATCTCTTCGAGTTTTCCAAAAGGTGACCTAAGAAAATGCATAAGCTCTTGTCACAAAAATCATTTTTAATGCTCTTATTTTCAAACACTCAGACTTATTTTTATTACTTACAATATTTTACACATTTAGAACATTTCGAACAATTTTTTCGATGTGTAAGTTTTTCATCCAATTCGTCTTATTTTACTTCACAAAACTGCTTTCAACGATCCAATGCCAGGTGATATTTGTTTACTACTCTCAGCTTTATTGAAAGGAGATTTTCAGCTTGAAGATATTGCGATACCGTCTGGATTCCATTTGTTATATCAGGTTGCCGTCGCATCAAGTAAGTGAATCTAGAAACGTGCTCGCAACTGCATCGATATCACCTATGGTAGTTCTAGCACTGTTTGTGGCCCCGGGCGAGTTTGCTTTAAAAGCTGTTGTCATCGTTTTATTTCTTCAAAATATCAAAAATTAAGAGATATCCAGAAATATTTTAATAGAATATTTTATTTTGGACTAAACGGAAGGAATATTATCGTGCGTGTTTCCCACAGGGACAGTGACTATGGACCTTCACTTATTACTTTCGCTGTAGATCATTAATGTTAAGTAGCGAAAGATCGTTACTTAACATTAATGCAGAAAATATCTATTAATGATAAAAGCTTAATAAGAACATCAATATAAAATACCTACATATTAGTTTGCATGTAAGAAAAAACATACATAATTTTTATGTTGCGCAATACCTATATAATAATATAATAGTAATAAGTACAACGCGATGTCGTTAAAACAATAGCATACCCAATAATTGCACAAGAAATCTACTTTTAAATTATTGCGTTGCATAAGAAAAAAGGCATGTTTCGCGTTAATTCCCGTATGCATTAATTAAATTAAAAAATATATATCTACAATACATAATTATTGTAAAAACTAATATATATCTACACGTGAACGTAAATTATTTTATGAAAACGGAGCAAAAATTTAACAGACATTGAGATAACGAAAAGCACCACGGGGGCCCTTCTTGTTCTTGAGCCCCTGGTCGGTTGCCTAGCTGCGACTTTCCCTAGCTCCGCTATAGGATATCACCTGACATCGTTTGTATCCGTCCGAATGGATTAGACCCCGGATACACGCGTAAATGGAACGTTTAATTTACGCTCACGGATTTTCACCGTTGGACAACGGTCATTAGATCGCGCGGAATCTATGGCGCGTCCATTTTGGTTAGTGCTCGATTTTTTATCTGCGCTAAATTGCCGCGCTGGAGCGCAGTTTGATGCAGATTTGACAAATAAATATCGAGAGGTAGGCGATTTACAACAGCACTGTTAAATACGGTGAAACTTTTTGAGTGACAAAATTTGACTATTTGCTAAAGTTACTATCGTGACTGTTGATAACGATAGGTACCGTTTTTCATTGCGGTGTATTTTCCTTTCTTACCTAACTTAATTTATTACTTATTTTCCACTTTACATCTTTGGGTGACAGTTAATATGCATTATATCATCTTTGGAGAAGAAAAAGTACAACTAAGTATGCACCAGAAAAAAGAATTTTATTAGAAGCCCGAGCCCTTTCACCAAAAGCTCAGCTTTTTTTTCATTAATCCAAGATAGCAGTCGATTCTCTGCATGTGATTGGATTGAAACTCTGTATCTAGCGTTTTTTTGGTCACAGAAACCGAATCTAAACTTTTTTGGGATCCTAGATGGCGCTTGGAAATTAATTTTTAGATTTTTTTTTTACAAAAAGTTAATGTTCATAAAGCTTTGAATATGGCAGTGGGGAACTTCGTTCTCACTACATAATCCCACACAAATGAATTGATAAAGAAAATAATGAAGGTCTGGCACTTGCTGGGTCCATATAGGCTCGAAACAGAATAATCTGCCTGCACTCGTCGAGTCTCCATCAGTGCTGTCTACGTCTAAGCTCGATGATCCAATTTCAGCCAAGTTCTCTTTGTCCAAAGCGGATTGTTCGTGCACTCGATTGACGTGCCTTGCTTTCTATGCATTCAGTCTGTGCAACGATACTGATGGTCGGTACTCTAGGTTAAATATTTATTAAAGATAAAATATTTGCTTGATGACATTAATTTAAATGGGTTATATTTATTATTTGTATAATTATTAATAAGCATTAGTAAGATATAATTATTAAACTTTGTTCTTTCATTGTTTTATTTTACCACTCTGTTTTCATGATTAATAAATACTCATAACCGGTATGTTAGGTATATAGTATAAGTCGTCATTTGCAACTACGGAACCCTACACTGCGCGTGGCCGATTTTATTCATTATTAGGAAGGAAAAAAGTCTCAATTTAATAAGTAAGAATAAATCATACTAATTGAGCTAGTCCCTATAAGTTGAAACTTATATTACGGTATCTTACTCAAGGATATTATATTTTAAGATATATTTAATGATAAATACATATACAGATAAAAACCCAAGATATTTTGGATAGATTATTTAAAAAGTATTTTTTCTTTTATTAGCAAATAATGACAATGATACTGCCCATTTAAATATCGCGTGACGTTACGATGAGCTGGGTGTTTCTTCAGAGTGCCTTTTTTTACTGTCACACGGTCTTTATTCCTAATTTAACCAATGTATGGTTTTAAAACCGATTGCAGGAGTTACTTTGGTTATACCCCTATACAAAATCATAATTAAATAAGATACATAATGTACAGTAATTTTTTAAATAATATTTGAATGCCAAAATCGGGAGCAAATTTGCTGTTCTCCGCGTGTCACACTTACGCGCGCGCTTTTGCCTTCTCGTATAACTTTTTTGTTTATCACCCAATCAGTAAATTTTGTATTTCTAACTGTTTATGATTAAACAATGCATAGTTATACAAAAAATGGTAATTGTATCTCTTAAATAAAAAAAGTTATGAAGCATTTAGTCTCTGTCACACGATTTTGCTAGTTTTCAAAAAACGATACAAAACAGCTCATAACTTCAGAATGAGTTGAATTATAGGTACAAATTTTAGTTGCGCGGATAAACAGTAGCGACCCGTCATTGGTGGGGAACTCATGCGCTGCTCACCGGTTGTCTGCAAATAAATACAGATGTGTATTTCTTTAAGTTTTTTCAAATTCTCTAACCCAAGTGACCTTTTTGGTCAGTTTTCGAAGAATAATAGTAATTATTCCGCATTTAACGATTCACTCTTTAAATGTAATATGCCTTCGAGTTTATTTTAGAGTATTTTGTTTTTAAATTCATACGTAATTGTCTCCGTAATTGGAAAAAATGTTAAATTTTCGTAACTTTCGTGGTGCAGACTTCGTGGCGATTTCGCCACGAAAGTTATAAAGCATGCCACGAAAGTTACGTATCTTTATTAATTCTCACAAAATTACCAATGATATTATTTCTTTACATATATTATATCATACCTGACTATGTTCGTAACAACAAAATACTAAAAACATGTTTATTTCGTTTTTTTATACGACAAACTTTTTTGTGATATTCCTTATAGCGGTTTCTAAAATACGAGTAATCTAATACAATGAAAAATCTATTAAAATGTTCTCAAACAATGTTTGCTTGTGTCGGTATATTATGGTATATGTAAGTGTTGCTATAGGTTGGTATTAGTTCGGTCAATGGGCGCTCAAAAGGGGCAGGTGGATGGAAAAGTCGAAAGCAGAAATTTTGACTCGGCAACTTTGTTAGGACTATCTTGGACACCTTTCTCCTGAACTATGGGGATAGAAACGCAATGAAAGGCATGCATTGGACGTGGGCTTGGCGTGCGCTTTTCGTCCGACATACACATACACCCAGAGTGTAGAACACATTTTAAAAAATTCGAAAAATTTTCGTACGTCATATCTAGGTAAAAATTGGAGATTGATAAAAAATAAAAGCCATAGTTGTAGTGAATTTTATCAGATTACATAATGTAGTACAACAAAATTTCGTACAACACACCATTTTCGAGATGTAAGGACTTTTAGTATGATTATGTCCTAACTAGTCCTAACAAAGATGCCGAGTCAAAATTTCTGTTTTCGACTTTTCCATGCACAATTATTCGTTGACTGTAATATATGTATTTCAGTGTTGGAAAGTATTGGTATTTCTTGGTAAGTGTTAGTATGTGTAAGTAACGATGAGCCGACTGAAGAATATTCTCGCGAGTAGAAGTATAATTAGTTTCTTGTGTTTGGTTTTATATATTTGGTTTGTTAGTTTTTCTGTGAATTTGATTGTGAGTTTCTAAATTGGTATAATAGTAAGAATGTGAGTTTCCATTGGAGTTTGTTTTTGGATTTGTTTGGCTTTAATAAAGTATTCGTTTGTATGTTACTTTATATGAGAGTTTGAATTTGGTTCCGTATTTTAGTTTATGACAAGTTTGTATACAGGTTTATATCCACGTTTGTGACTTTGTATGCATATTTGTAAGTGTGTAACTTTTTAAAAAGAATTATCATAACTTAACGAATTTAATGGTTTAACGTATTTAAATTAAAAATGCCGCCGTAAAAAATTACATCTGGAGAAAAAGCGATTAGCCGAAATAAGAAGAAGAGAAAAAAAATAAAAAAAGATACCGAATTACACAATATTGTAAAAGCAAAGCCAAGAGAAATTTACTACAAAAGCAAAAAAAGAAATAATACCTGTCTGTGAATTATATTAATTGCAATTGACCAACATAATAAAAATTACATCTAAAAATTAGTCATAGAAAGCCTAAAACGTCCTATAAGTTAATAATTTTTATGTCAAACCATTTTTTAATTATTTTGTTTCGCACATATTCTTTAGCCATTAATAGAAAAAATAAATAATGTTCGAATTTGTGATTAAAAAATGTTGTTTTGAAAACTGCTTTGTTTAATTTTACACTAACTATCAATTTATGCAGTTTTAATTCATAAAAAAAATAGAAAAGTGATGCTAATGCAACATTTAAACATTGAACGCTGGTGCAGGGCATATATGCTTGTCTTGATTGATTGTTATTTAATGCAAAAATATATTTAGTTGTAGCGAAAACTAAAGTTTTTGCTACAACTAAGTTGTATTTTTTACTGGCGTAACTTTCGTGGTATCAATAGTAACTTTCGTGGGCAGATTTTTTTCGGAATTTTATATCTTTATCATTTATTAGTCAATTTGAAAGTTTCAAACAGTATATTATTTTTTTTAAACAATCTATAACGTAGTATTTTTTTTCAAAAGATAATTGGTAATTTCAATTTCGCCACGAAGGTTACGCGGAGAACGAAATTTGAAGAAATGCCCAGCTACGCTTACTTTGCAAAACCAAAAAATATAGTTCCCTTATTATTTGATTATCTAGTTGACGGACTACATAAAATAACATTTTTTAACCCGACCTTAGCCTTTTTAGGACAATTTTTTCTCTTAATTTCCAGGTAAATTTGACATGTTCCTGATTGCTGTGTCCTTCGGGGTTAAGGGTGCAATTATGGGTTCTTTTCTTGAAAAGGAAATGACTAAACGGTTATCAAGCCACGGTATTAAAATGAGCTCACAACAATAGATTTATAAGATGTCTATTGGAGGGCCATAGCTAAAAATAGGAAAATATAATTGCATATACGTAATAATAGCTAAAAGATACCTCATATTTCACAGCGATGCGCATCCAATTAACTTCAGTTGTCCGTCGCGCGCCCGTGACGCATGTAAAGCGTGATGAGTGACGCAATGCTCGACCTCGGTACATGAACTGCAACGAAATTATCACACGACGTACCTCTGATAAATTACGGTACAATTATTTCACAGCTAATACACTTAGAATTAAGAAGAAAAGAGTAGTAGAAACGGAGTGCATGTTTCATTAAAATAATGGAATGAAAATGACAGAAGTGCAGATGAAGAGATATTAGGAGATTTAGAAATGATAAGATTTCAAAGTAAATTTAAAAAATGATTGTATAATATGATAATGTTTTGTGTAAACAATGTAATTATGTAAGAACTCGTTAAAGTAACAAAGCTTACGTAACATATAATTATTAAGTTAATATGAAGCTATTTTCAGTCGTTCAATTTAAAGGATTATTCCCACATTACGACAGGTACTTAATGATATTCCGAGTAATTAACCCACGATCACCTCATTGATTGAGCGACAAGGATTTCCGACGAATCAATTCCAGTAATTGGATATCTTTAAGCACTTTGATCTGAGGAATGACTCCGGGCTATCGTCCTAAACAAACAGAAACGTGGCTAAGCCGGTAGAAATATAAAAGATTGTATTTCACGAGAGTAAGTAAGGCGATATTCATATTTTTATTGTAGTATCTCAATAAACTGTGTGTTATTATTTTCTTTTCTTTTGCTTTGTTTGATCTGCATTACTTACTTATTACTGTACATTTTTCAATTACTTAAATTTAAAAAAAAGTATAGACTACCTATGTCGGCTTTTGGCAATTTAATTTGAAAACAATAATTATGGTTTAGTTACAAAAATGTTTTAAAAAAATAACATTATTAATTTATTTTATCAAACTTTATTGTTCCAAAGTAGCATTTTCTCCCAGTCAACCTTATGGATAAACACAGAAAATTATGCGGCGCAAAAAGCAATACAATAGTGCATTACGATAAAGTAAAGTGGTGGAGGCAAAACTTCAGCCCGAGCCGAAGGCGAGGGCGTAATAGACTCGAGTGTGTTTAACTAATATACGCACGAATATCGTACGACGTTTTTCAACACACTTCCAAGGAAAAATACTTACCTAATAATCTAAATAAACCCAATCATAAAACTGTGATGCACACCGTTGCTTTTCCGCCGTTTTATTTATTTTTTAATCAGCATGGCGCGCTGCCTACAAAATGGAGCCGCGCGGCGAGTCAGTTCGAAATTTAAAAAAAGAAAAATATGTGTAAATAGCAAATAGGTACTATAAAATAATGTTTATAGAATATACATAACTTCACTATTTGCGTTTATAACACACGCGTGTTTTATGAGCTGCTTTATATATCTAAAACCGGTGAAATTAGATCCACTTTACGGGCAAGTGTGTTAAAAAAATATTTAGCTGCAGTTGAGCTGAGACAGTGTAGCTAATTTTATTTATGCAAAATGCATCACTTTTCTCCCTTGAACCTATTTCGATTTTAACGGTTTTTGTTATTGTTGCTTACTTAGGCATAGTAAGCAACAATGTTAGATATTTCTTCCCAGCAATAGCCCTTTCGAAAGACATTTAGTTACCAGTTTTTAATAGATACTTATTAATATTAAAAAGAAAACCAAAAGAAGCCTTTGCCCAACAATAGAAACTACACGGGCTAAAAAAACTTAAAAATATTACTTTTTGTAACTTGGAAAAAGATATACAAATTACTGAGACAATAGATTATATAATACCCATAATACGTCAAAATGTTCGTATTAAAATTGAAAAACCTGAAATCTAGATAGCAGATCACGTCTCTCCATAAGCAAAAGCAGATTCGGAGAGAATTCACGTCCGTAATGGACGAATGGTGCTCGCCCGGACGGTTTATCACGATGCCAATAAATCCATACAGCTTCTGTTCTTACGTTTGAACATTTAATATTGTCAGTTCAGTTTCAGTTTAGAGCGCATCAAGTTTTCATGCAGAAATAAAATGGGAATAGTTATTTCTATTTACGCTATCGACTGCACTTTCCAAGTACCAAACAATATGATTTTTCTATGAAAATATCAAATGTAAAATGCAACAAGCATTAAGTTAAAACAATTTCAAGCAATATATTTATTTTTTAAATCTGCATGCGTTTGTACTTCAGTTTACAGACCCGGGTTTTTGAATTGTATTTTGTTACAACATCAAACACATTTCAAGAGTAGCTAACTGCATAGTTTAGATGTTTTGTGAAATTGACATATTCAAAGTAAATGGACAAAAATATTTATTTTTATGATTTATCTATGGCTTACTGCTGAATGTTTAAACATATTTTTCATGAATATTTAATTTGTTTTTGCTTCTTTGCACAGTTAGCCATAAGCAAAACGGGATAGACCACTTGTTTTGAATAAAGAGCTTTTTTATCTGATGCTTCACTATTTATAAAATTGAAAGTTAACAGGACTCCACTCGTTTCATATTAATATTTCATGTCAGACTAGCGAGTTACGAGCATAAACTTAAATCTTAATGGCGTCTAAAATTTCCACAACTTGCTCTATTTTTTCGTAGTGTTTTACGTTAATATACAGGAACGATATACCTTTATATTTTTGAGTAAAATCTTCCTTTTTTTACTTAAAATGCATGTTTATTGTTACTTATATAGTTAATAGTTAAGTGAATAGTCTATGTACGTTTTCTTTATGAGAATTTTTTTTTAACCTTTTTTTATTAAATAAGTACATACAAAAGTCATTGAGTCAAATTAATAACTTCTTCCATTTTTTAAGTCAGAATGTGCTATGGGATTACTTACGACATAGTTGAAAATATTTTTTGGCGCTAGTTTGCAAACAAACTTTTTTTAGATTGTTTATTCTCACTAACATTATATGTGATACGACGTAAATTGTATCGCTTGTTTTTATTGTATCGACGTATGATACAATACAAGTGTCAATCTAGGCAATATCGAAATGAATGCTTATCATCCCGAAACAATATTTCACCGAATTAACTTATTTTTCCAGTTATGTATACGAGGCAGACGAGCCGGCGCCGCCCCCGTTCCACCATCTAGATTATCTAGGATTTGGACCTATTTGGACTATCTCTCTAGCCCTTTGACCTATTTAGAAATAGACAGTGTAAGATTTTTTCCAAATGTAACAGAAGTTAACAGTAACCACATCGGAAATTCAGCCAAAGAAATATTATTTTGAAAATTAGTCCAGGCGTCTTCGAATAATCGGTGAACAATATTATACCTCACAAACTGTGATAGCTAGACAGTTGAAATTTTCATAAATGATGTAGTTCTGTTGCCGCTATAACAAAAAAAAAACGGGATAAAATAATTATTCAAATGGGGCTCCCATACAAAAACGTGATTTTTTAATAAATAATGGCACGAAACCCATCGAACGCGAATTTGAATCGCACTTGGCCGGTTATTCTACTTCTTTTTTACCCAAAAATTTATCATACATGAGATAAAATTTCAGAGAACTGTATCGCGGATGACTGTAAAATTATTTCTACGCGTACTCATCTATTTAGATAGTTGTTTATGATCTGGATGGGGTGACCGCTGATACAAAAGCCCTAAAGGATTGGAACGCTACACTAATATTCTATGGCGATAAATCTGTCTGTCGTATTTACCGACGATTTTTCTATGTCATACATTCAGGAGGGCGGTTTTATTAGCACTCGGCATACAAGTGCTGGAAATTCCTTGATATTGCACGCCTCCTAAGCATATACATATATCTTTTCGAATATTGACTAGTTAAATAAATACCTAACTAGATATCAATTAATACTATATGCTTGCATATTATAATAGGAAACTTATGTATAAAAAAATATATAAACTGTTTAAAATTATGTTTATAATTATTTAAAAGTAATTATGAGAAAAACTAATACCTATATTAAACATTCGATATTTAATATTCATAACCTATTATTTCATTTATCGGAAAATACTATTGGGATTAAACATTTATACAAACTTTATGAATTATTCAACACAGACGCAAACTACTGTATGAAAATAATCACCGCTACGACTAATTTGTAATGAGATAAACTAATTTATTACGAGTAATTCAATACTCCATGATACAAAATACGAAGTTATAGAAGTGTATTGTATTATGTAATTTTGTCTTCAGAAAAGGAAAAAGAGAGTAAGTAGTTTGTTTGATTCTACTTAAGCAGTCTTTAGTGTTAGATTTTTTAAAACAAATAAATGGCGTAAAGATTGCAAACCAGCAAAGGCCATATTTATGACCGCTTCTGGGTCTGGGATTTAAAGTTTTGATTAGAAAAGTAACATAATAGCCATAATTGGTATTTTACCACAAAAATAGTAAATAATGTCTCAGTAATAGTTGCTCTCCTTTATAACGAAATCTGTATTTGATAACGTCTAGTTTAACTTTCGCAATGTAAACCTGTTGATAAAAGACGTGTCTGGACCCTTCTAAAATTCTTCAAGTAACGCACGTCTTTTGCTATATCGTATATATTATGAAGGGTCGTATCTCTACTTTTTTAATTTGAGCAGATGCCGTCTTTAAATATAATTTATTCACTACAGGTGCGACAAATTTTGTGCTACGGAGCTACGCACGATGCGCTACGAAATTTGCTACGATATTGTAGCGCTCTACGCGTATTTACTAATAACAATCTTGTCTCATCTACCTACAATTATTTTGTAAGAATCTGGAATAGTATTTCTTTTAAAATTAGAAAGCAAAAGAATTGATATAGTATGGAGCATTTAAAAGCTCATCTTTCGATATTTTTATTGTAAATTAAAAGGCGAGTGTTGGAAGATAAAAAACCGATAGATTTTTATCTTCGACTATGAGCTAAGCCGCTCAAAGCATTGCCATGTAATAGGCTTGAGAGAAGACGCAAGCTTATAGTTCAGTGTGTGTTTAGACTATAAATATATTTTTAAATATAATTCAAGTACATGATATTTAAGCGCTCTTTTCACTGGCGCACCTTATTAACACACAACACCATAGAGTAGTATTTGTATGACACGACCCAATTAATTTGGTGTAAAATTTTCCATGGGTCGCTCGTACAGGATATCAGTTTCCCAATAAAAGTTTTCAGCTTGATTAAAAAATAATTGGTACATTACGTCGCCGGCCAATTAAGAGCCGTAAATGTTGATTGATAAATTATGTATTGTTTTTGGAGCGTTCATTTGATCACTTCAAATGAATGTACATGAGTCAATATAGTCCTCATTGTGTTTTGAAATTTTAATTTTATAAAACGTTAAATAAACTTATTGGCATTTTAATTGATTTTATTTCTTAGAACAGAATATTTGCAATAATATATGCTAATATGTACTTAAAAGGTATTTTAGAAAGGCGAAATAATACGTAAGACCATGCGTAATCCGTAATGTTGGACATGGTACAATTTAAAGAAATTACGAAAGATTTACCAAAATGAACGAAAAATTAAAAAAAATTACCAACAAAAAAGATCCTCCATACAAATTAAACATTCGGCCGATTTAAGTTATAATAAAAACGTCTTAAAATATTTCGTATTCTGAAATTTCTCTCCCATGCGTCCTTTTTACCTGCATAGACTGAACGTGTCCTTTTAATATTATTATAATATTTTAGGGTCCAGGGCTGCCCCTCTTTGAAATAAATCAGCTGCTGTACGTACATTTGCGAAAAATTACCACTTCTCGCTAATATGTGAAAAAAGCTTCACGTTCTCATTTTAAACTATAAAGTAGTTTGAAGGGTTATATATGGCTTCATCAAGACACAATTTTAAATGGTATCTCCGGAAAATTCATATATTTCTTTAAAATAATAAATAGAATGAAATCTAGCTCGACTGTTTAACTTAATATCCGACAGAGCTACTTCATTCTGTCTGGCGAAGAAGTTTATCACGTCGGAAAACTTTTTCTTAGGAAAGTGTCGTAAATACTCAAATTAGTCGGCGTATCATCACTGGAGTAAACATGGGAGTTCGGGAGTGAGGAACGGAAAACAGGGGCGGCATACTTAAGAGGGGAGTGCTATACCCCACCCGTCCATTCAAAAATAGAAAATGTTCCACTCCTAAATAAAATATTATCCGATCTCAATGATTTTTAGAGTCCCGTACTCAAAGGGTAAAAACGGGACCCTATTACTAAGACTCCGCTGTATGACTGTCTGTCTATCTGTCATCAGGCTGTATCTTATGAACCGAGATAGCTAGACAGTTAAAATTTTACAGATATTTCTTTGGTCGCTATAACAAAAATCTAAAACCAGAATAAAATAAATATTTAAGTAAGGCTCCCATGCAGCAAACGTGATAAACGTGATTTTTTTATAAATAATGGTACAGAATCCTTCGTGCGCGATTCCGACTCGCACTTGGCCGGCTATTTAGTGTGGTTTTTACACCATAAAAGACTGGTTTATAAATTTGTTATAAGTAATAAAAAAAAATATATTATTAATAATATAGTATAGTAATAAGGAAAACCCATAAATCTAGTTATTGTGTCAATAACATGCGAAAAAATCATTAAGATAACATTTAGAATTGGAAAAACATTTCCTTCACATGTTTTTTGTCTTGTATGGACGGAGTGCGCGCTTTACTTTTCTCAACAATTTACTGAATTCCAAATAAAAATTGAAACAAATACTTAATAGCTTGTTTTTCTTTTGTTTACAATTTACTGAGGTCAACGTAAAGGTTATAAGCACCTAGTTTTTTTTCTTTGCGTTGCTTTCTAATGGATGTTTTCTTTTTATGGTCATTTTAGTTTGCGAGAAAAGAAATGCTTCTCTCCTCGCGCAAATAGTAAAAGCCAATCGAGGGAACGGTTAATGAACGTTGACGTTTTACTCGTACTTCAGTTTACATGAAGATTGTGTCAAGACAATTCTTCTATTGAAAAACAAAGGGGCAACTTTTACATGATGTTATAAAGTGTTGTAAATAGTAAAAATAGTCGCTGGAGTAAACAAAGGAGTCTGGAAATCACTGCCACGTACGTGAAATAGAACAAACGTTCAATAACCCTAGATAAAATCTTAAAAACTTAAATCGTAAAACTTTATTTTTCTCTTCTCATGGTTTACAAACAAGAGAAATTATAAAAAAAACAAATGAAATCAAATCATTTATTGCCAACAAGTCAAATCACATTTTTTTAAAAAATCTAAATAAACATTGTTTATAAGATTTGTATGAAATAGCACGTCGTCGTGACATCATAGTTCCCTGGAGTTGAATTAAATAGCGCTCCTTTCTGCATTAATAAATCTTCAATTACATTGAAAATGGATATCACACATTATCACATTATTTTGTGTCGTTTTATTCACATATCAACAGTAAAAAAAAAGTGTCTGACCATTTGAATATATTTCCAAAATTAGGCGTTGCAGCTAGTCGTACATGCTAATCTCCGGAAATACTGGACGGATTTGAATGTAAATTATTTTTGTTATATAGCTGTTAAGCCTGGGCAACATATTCCTATTCCTACTAATATTAAAAATGCGAAAGTGAGTTTGTATATTTGTTTGTTTGTTTGTTTGTTACCTCTTCACGCTTCAACTACTAAACCGATTTGGATCAAATTTGGTATGGATATAGTTGGAGACTCGAAGAAGGACATAGGGTACTTTTTATCCCGAAATACACACGGGGAGCGAAGCCCGCGGGCACAGCTAGTAGGGTATAAATAATTTCGGAAAATGGAACACCTGATGCAGAGCTATAATGGTCCAGCTAAACTGAAAGAAATTTAAAAATGACGTCTTAACAAAAGTTGTTTAGCCCTGATCAGCATTTTCCATAGACATAAAGTCTACGCGAACGAAGTCGCAGGCTTCGGCTAGTTACTAAAAAAATTGAATTTGTTTTTTTACTTTCACTTGAATCTTTCAATCAAAATAATTAACTTTCGACCAAGGGGTCGAAAGTAAATTATTTTGATCATGATAGTAGTATCCTTATACTACCCTACGGTTACTAATACTTAACAATCGTGTAGTTTTTCATCCAAAAATATTAATAATGCGGCGCAGTGACACCTCGGCTTCATAATATGTTATTTACGCGTCCGCCGAGGACAACTTTTTAATAGGGCGATAACAGACCACCCGAGACTGGGCCGTTAAATCTCGTGCTCATAAATACGTTATGTAAACCCACCCTAATAATTAGTCGTGGTTACGGCGCGTAGTTAAGTTTTATGAAGCTGTTTGCTCTAAGGCCTTGTTATACTCGCGATTTGAAAAATAAATAGAGGTAGGTGAGTGGAGTTACTAAGAATGCTTGTGAATTCTTTAGTTTGTATTCGTTTTGAAATAAGTAAAAATAAATAAAATGTGTATTTAAGTACAATATAAGTACTTGAAACTGTTTGCTGTAAAGTCTTGCTTTACTGACTATTTAAAAAATAAATATTGGCAGAAGACTTAGGGAATCAGAGAGACTCTTTGATAAATTATTTGGATTTTCTTTCCTTTAAAAGGACAAAAAAATATTTTTAAAAATGTCAAAACTAAATCTTTTATATGCATGAACACGTTTAGAACCTGATTTTGGTGACATGTGAGAGGCATGCTTATGTAAACACAATTAATGTAAGAGGCATGCATATGTAAATAAAAAAATGTAAGAAATCTCTTTGGTATATGTTTTCGTAGTCTTTCGTAACCGTTCGTAGCGGATATGCTACGAAGTGTCTACGAGACGCTACAGGCGTAGATGCCGTAGCAAATTTCCCGTTGTGAATAATTCTTACAATCTAAACAAAATTGGGTACTTTCCTGGGTTAAAAAAAAAAATATTTGGTCTGTTATGGAAATAAAACGTCACAAAATAATGTCACTTGACAGGATCTTATCAATTTTCAATGTGATTTTAGATTTCTTAGTGCAAAATATTTGACTCCAAGAAACTATGTCGTCATCAGTCTGCATTTCATGCGAAAATGTTTATTTTGACGTTTAGAAGAAAGTATTTGATATGACTTGTTGGAAATAGCGGATTGGTAAAAGAGTTGAACATGTCGGATTTCACTATCATATACCACTACAATAAAGTGGTGGCGCTGTGAGATGTAGACCTCGTGAATTCCTCCCAACCGGTAACAGTTTATCGGATAAAAAGTTCCGACAAAAACGTAAAAGTTTTATGACATTTTTGAACATTTTTGGAATGGCTAAAGTAAGATATTTTTAACGTTTTCTACTCTTCAAACTTAAGCGGAAACGATAAATTTTTATATAAGTAACTATCGAACTTGCTCATAATATTTTACGAGAATCAGTAGGAAATGTAACCTGCAAATACCCGGAAAACTGAACCACATTTGGACACACGGAAGAATTTTTTATCGAAGGTGAATTGGAGACCCTTTGCTCACTTGGTCAGTTACAATTTAAAACTAAAAACCGACTTCACACCCAAACTACACAATTGATTATTAATAAAATTTCTATAGGACTATTTCGCAAGTGTACTGGTATATTTGAAACAAAAAAATCATTTTCCAAATCATTCCAGGCGTCTTTAAATAATCGGTAAACATAAATTTAAAAAAGATGGTGGCAAATTGATAACCTCCTCCTTTCGGTCGGTTTATCGGTACAGTCTTTTCAGTCGGTTAAAAAGATGAGTGAATTGACAATATATACCATTTAAAATACATATTTATTCTATCATGTCTTCATCCCTGATCGAACGGAGAGTGACCACAAAGACCAAAGACTATTTTACTATCATGGTGGGTTAGCAGGGGGAAAAGGAATCAAAATAAAAATTTGTTGCTCGCTGGGTCGCCTATTAACATGATTCGCAATTTTGGCCATTCCCTCGATCGGCTTCTACGATCTGCGCGAGAATAGAAATCAGCTGTTACATTCATTTTTTTTTTTGAGAAAGTAATAGTTTTAAACTAATTTATCGTCATCATTATCATTAGGTCTTTTATGTCTCTGCTGCAGGAGTACGACCCTCTCTGTACTACCAGAGCCACACTTGGCCAGAGCAGCCAGAGGATTTAGCCTACACTCTCCACGCTGGCCAGACGGGTTGGAGAGGTCTCATGATGTTTATAAGTTTTGATTTACTTGTATTTCTTAAGTCGCCTTCTACAACATCCAAGGGAAACTTAGAGTGGTTCTATTCTGCTCTACCGGAAACCACATGGCCATTTAAACTGATTGATAACATACAATAAATCAGTTTGAAACTATTTTACGAGTATTCATGAAAACTCTTTGGTAACTTGCAGTTGATATTAGAAACGTCCACGAGCCATAGACTGACAGCAACACAAACGTGTGGATTTCCCGGGGTGTAAGAACAGCTTAAAAAATGGTCTTCCAATGTTATCTCATTTGTCTGGCTTCGTTTGAGGTATGCCAGAAATAAGCATGACGAATGGAAAAATATTTTTGGTCTATCGGTTAGATAATTAAAAAATATCGTACACGTTTTTTTTCTTTTCTCTGAGAAACCAAAAATGAAAAAGATACAGCGCATCCCCACTCCGGAACTTTGACGCTCCGTATCTTTGTGATTTTTTACATTTTTGGAAATCTGAAAAATACGGGTCTCTTATTTTTGGATAATCTAAAAGACGGACTAATTACAATCATACTTTTCGGACCCTGTCGTCACCCATATTGTTATGTTAGCTCACGTGTATTTAATCTTTGATTTTAGGGTTCCGTATCCAAAGGGTAAAAACGGGACCCTATTACTAAGACTCCACTGTCTGACTGTCCTTCTATCTGTCACCTCGCACTTGGCCGGTATTTCTTTGCATTTTTTTATTGTGTATATGTTTTGATTAAATATTTTTGTAAAATAAATATATGCTTTTAATAATACCTTTTTGACTGTTTAATAACATTGGTCTTTGAATATATCTGATAGCACTTTTTTATTTATTTATTACAACTTTATTGATCCTTAATTAACAATTGCTTACAATTGGCGCTAAGAGCGTTCTCTACCAGTCAACCATAGGGATAAACAGATAAATTGTAGAGGCGCCAGAAATTAAAACAATAAAATATTACCTTTTTCCTGTATATATTTACTTACCGATATAAATTTGATTAGGTTTTGTAAATTGCTTTAAAGAAAAAGAAAGTTTTATAGTTTTCTATATCATTGTATTCTTGTTGCATAAAATTTTGAGGCAACAAATAAAAATTGCAACATAAAAAGAGAGATTGTAAAACTTGAACATCATCTTTAGTTTTGGTAAATAATATCGTAGCTTTGTAGCTGGTCGTAGCATATCGTAGCCGTTCGTAGCCATTCGTAGCTGATACACTACGAAGCGGCTACGAGTTGCCAACTTGCGTATTTTTCCCTCTTTGTGAATACAGCCTAACAAAAGATCTCCCAAATATTGTTAAATTTGCTTAGTTTTGTTCGCAGCGATGAGACGGAAACTGTTATGTTTATTTGCGAATCTCATATTTACCCTTTTATTTTTGTTGGCGGTTAATAACTTTACCATACTTAATAATTCGATTTTAAAATAAGTGCAGTAATTTTCCATACAATAAAAAAAAATAGTCTGTACATTAAATACATAGTATGGAATAAGATTTTTTTAAATGTCTGTCTCTTTGTCTGTTGGTACACGCGAATCTCCGGAAATACTGGACGGATTGATGAAATGAATCTTGTTTTTGATATCTAAGTGTTAAATAGATGTTAATTTTTCAAAATCTGTTATATTCTGTATGTTGCAGGGCAACATATAAATTATAATTAATTTTGAAAAAATGGAACACCTGATGCAGAACCATAATGGTCCAGCTAAACTATAAGAAATATAAAAATGACGTCTT
The DNA here is from genome assembly GCA_963555685.1 of Acrobasis consociella. NCBI lineage: Eukaryota > Metazoa > Arthropoda > Insecta > Lepidoptera > Pyralidae > Acrobasis > Acrobasis consociella. The sequence continues at coordinate 9,026,994 of OY743106.1, forward strand.
AGCAAAAGTGGTGTAGCCTGATGAGCATTTTTTGTTAAGGTATAAAAAAAAGATCTGTATCTGCGTCGGGTGTACCCGACGCAGATACGTCATAAAGTCCACGCGAACGAAGTTGCGGGTATCAGCTAATATAACATAAATGATCTCGCAATATATTTTATTTGACTAATTATAAGCTCACGTATAAACAGTAACATAACGTACTCGAATTTCTTCGTTCTGCCCTACACAGACGAAGCGTCAAACAGCCCGCATTCCCCGCGGTGTGAACGCAGCCCAACAAAAGATCTCCCAAATGTTGTTTAATTTGTCTGGCTTCGTTGAAGGCGATGAAACGGAAACTGTTATGTTTATTTGCGAATCTTATATTTACCCTTTTATTCTCCCTGGCGTTTTAATGCGATTGGATTTCAGAGCCCCGAAAGCTTTACATCGCATTGAATATGTAGTTAGCCCGGGAACCTTCGCCGGCGTCTTTGAATATTTAGGAGATCGCTTGTGCGAAACTTGCTTTAGCAGGTAGCCGTGTTTTAAGTGGTTTTTTTTAACGAAATTCGTTTGTATTGAATTTTTACCGGGTAGACTTTTATATATTATATTTAAGTAATATTGTTGGTAAAAATATATTAAACTTATTATTTATAGGAAATATTTTAACAGAATTTGCTATATGTACTTATCAAAGTTGCTGTCACGTTCTTCGTAAACTTTTGCTTCATGCAATAATAGACTTTATTACCTCTTGATATGGACTAATTTGGGTTGTAGCCAATTTTCGATATTACTTTGTACATATTGCAAGAAACTGCGTGTAAACGGTGTTGTAAATAGTAATTAGATGATTTTAATGAGACGGTCTTAACTTTCTGAAAGTTTTGAAAGTTGAGACAGCGCTTTTATATGGTGTACTTTACCAAGTGTTCATACTACGAGGGATGTCTTTAGGCATACAAGATGAATCATTGATAAGATAGGGCGCCCGCGTGGTCGCCTCGGAAGGCGGCGACGCTCGGGCAGCCGGGGGCCTGCGGGGAGCGCGGGGGCGGCGGCGTGGTCTGTGGACAGTGGACAGTACCTTTCACTGCCGCGCTGCACCAGAACTTCTTCACTGCTTCCCCACAAGTTTCAAACTTGTTCACAAAGAGTTCAGTGACCGGCAATGAAGCGAATCTGGCGGAAGCGGGTCTGCTGCTTGGAGAAGCGCGTGCTGCACGATACAGGTTACAACGAGTACAGCGTCGAAGCGAAATACGGAGTCATGCGGCCAGCCAAAAGGACACAAACCTACTGGCGAGCTGGGTGATTCGGGATCGCGAGCGGGGGCGGCGGGCGGGGTTCGCGCCATTGGCCCGCCGGGGCCCGCCTCCGCCGTCGCCGGCCGCCGGCGCCACCGTCGCGCCGCCGCGCCGGCCGCCGCCGCAGCTACTCCACTCAACTACTTATGTCAACTTACACTCAAACTTTCCGGCGAATCGCACTTTTCAACTATTGTAACTGCATTAAAGTTCTAACTCGCCTAATCCTGCTTCTGATATCGCCAACACGTTACAAGGTTGCGCTGACTTTCTTGCGAGTTCAACTTGCAACTCTCGATGCTGCACGCAATATCGTACAATTCCAAGAAACTTTGCCTCCGTAGCAAGTTTTATTGTTGATCTATTTATTTTTTAAATAACCATTGTTTAAATTAGCGTTCACAGAGTAGTGTTTGTACTTCTTTTACTTATTAAGTCAACCAGTATTCAAGAAAATAAACGAAGAACTCAACAGAGGTTAATCTTCTTTATTATTAAAAGATAATGACTTTAAAGCATACATAAATTATAGCGTTACACTTAAAGAAATTTGTATTTGACCCAACGCAGACGAACTTTTTAGTCTGTGAAAATAGAACCATGCAATAGAACATATGCAGTTACGCACACGATGCGCGCCGGTCTTTTTGCACGTCGCGTGCGTTACTGCAGGCCTTTATGTATATGTATATGTAAATTTGTACGGCTGTTAAAAAAAAGTGCTCTCAGTCAACCGTTATTCGTCGAAGTGTAATTTTTTGAACAGAGCAATGAAGAATGGTTGTGTGTTAAACAGTTGATCAGCCTAGGTTATTTCGGTCTTCCTTTGTGAGCTCACTAAATAATTTTTACTTACCTTTTATAAATTACAAAAAAGAAAGATGGCAAATAACCGCCATATCGCAACTGGAACCTCTTCTAGACTAGCGATGTACGAGGTTAAGTTTCGAAAAGTTAAAGATTTAACAACCGACTGTTCTATTATGTAGAATGCATACACAAACAGGTCAGTTAGGTTATTTATAAATCTGTTATCTAGCAGTTTCGGTCGACTGCCGCGCCGGTCAGCCGCCATCCGCAATTAACTGATTAGTGTGAACTACTACACGACTGGTTCTACACTCAAACGAGTTACGTTTGTTTTTGTTTGCATTTTGAACTTTTATCTCGATTGGAGATAATCAAAATAAAGTTCAAATGCATACACAAATAGGTAAGGTTATTTATGAATCGGTTTCAGTCGGATTCACTGACTGCCACCCGCAATTAATAAATAATAATCACTTGATTATTGTGAACTAACTAAATGACTGGCCCGACTACACATATGTGAGTTATGTTTGCTTTTTTTGCCATTCTGAACTTAGATAGGAGATAACCAAAATAAAGTTTAAATGCATACACAAATAGCTTCGGTTTCTAGCCGTTTTAGTCAGCTGCACCGACCGCCACCCGCAATCAAGTGATTAGTGTAAACTAAATGACTGGCCCGACTACACTCTAACATGTTATGTGTGTTTTTATTTACATTCTGAACTGAGATAGGAGATAACCAAAATAAGGTTCAAATGCATACAATATAAGTAAGGTTATTTATTAATTGGTAATCAAACCGTTTTAGTCGGCTGCACCAACCGCCACCCACAATGAAGTGATTAGTATGAACAAACTAAATGACTCGCCCGATTACACTTAAACATGTTATGTTTGTTTTTATTTACAGTTTGAACCGACTTAAGAGATAGTTGAAATATGGTTCAAATGCATACACAAATAGGTAAGGTTATTTATAAATCGTTTATCTAGCCGTTTCAGTCGGCTGCACCGACCCCCATCCGGAATTAACTGATTAGTGTGAACTAACTAAATGAATGGCTGTCTTAAACATGGTTTGTGTAAAGTTGTGAAAACATGTAGCTATTATAAAGTTAAAATGCAAACAAAATAAGAGAGTTATTAACAAAAAAGTTATTTATAAATCTGTCATCTCGGAGTTTCAGGGCTTCACCTTTCGCCATTTGCAATTAACTGATTAATGTCAACTAACTAAACGACTGGCCCGAATACACTCAAACAAGTTATGTTTGTTTTTTATTTGCAATTTGAACCGAGATAGTAGATACTCGGAATGAGGTTCAAATGCATACAAAAATAGGTAAGGTTATTTATAAATACTTTATCTAGCCGTTTCAGTCGGCTGCACTGACCGCCATCCGCAATTAACTGATTAGTGTGAACTAACCAAATGAATGGCTCTCTCAAACATGGTTTGTGTGGAGTTGTGAAAACATGTAGCTATTATAAATTTAAAATGCAAACAAAATAAGTGAGTTATAAAAAAAAATATTTATAAATCTGTCATCTCGGAGTTTCAGAGCTTCACCGGCCGCCATCCGCAATTAACTGATTAGTGTGAACTAACTACAGAATTGGCTCTCACACAAACAAAAAAAAGGTAAAAACTTAACGTGAAAAAGCGCTTTTAACCGTTTTTTTTTTGTTGTTGTACTTCGTTGTCCATCTTTTTGTCACCAGGCTGTATCTCATGAACCGTGATAGCAGCAGGATAGCTGAAATTTTAGCAGATGATGTATTTTTGTTGCCGTTACATAAAATAAAAAGTACAAAAATAGAATAAAATAAATATTTAAAAGGGGCTCTCATACAGCAACGGTTTTTTTTATAGATAATGGTACGGAACCCTTCGTGCGCGAGTCTGACTCGCACTTGGCCGGTTATTCCATTTTGGCGTTTCTCACAAACAAGGATGGAATTTTTAGTATAATGTGTTACTCCATCCCAAATGCGACATTATGTTGTAGTCTCCTCGTTCACTACCCATATATCAGTAGAAATGACTACAATAAGTTGCCGAAGTCAAATATTGCACACGTTGGCACAATCCGACGCCATTCCTAAGAGAGGTCTGCTGTTGTGGAAAATCCGGATGCAATCACAGTTTAAGAAAATATCAAAATTCCACACGTTGAACATTTTCACGCAAGAAACGCTTTTCACGGAAACACAATATCCTAATTCTATGTTCCTGTCTTTGTGGTTATAGTTACAAAAAATCATCACCATTAATATTTGATCAATAAAGATTTAATAAATAAACACTATACCCATACCTTCACACGTTAAAAATCATCGTATGTGTTTTTCAGTATTTAAAGTACTTATTTAAAATTATATAAAAACGAATATGCGTGTTACTAAAAAATATACCGGTCAAGTGTGAGTCAGATATGAAGGGTTCTGTAATTATAAGGATGGAGATGAAACGCTGAAAAAACACTTTTCTGTTATGACGAATCAAAATACGTACCTACTTGTTAGTATCAGATGCTAATCCGCATGGACATGATTCAGATAATCACTTATTACCTAGTTCGGCTGACGTCATATATTTATAAGTGCCACTTTTTAAGCGAAAGTGCAAAAGTAGTGGCAAAAAACTGCGCTGCAGCATTTTTTCCAAATCCAGATAAATTCAGTTTACAGCATACCCAGCAATGAGGTTGCATCCGCACTTTGACATGAAAATATGAAAAATATGTGTATTTGAAATGGCCATTCACATTAGAACTGTCGCCTGTCTCGCCATGATACATGCACAGGCTGTTAAGTGGCATGCGAATGTATTTATACGCTGTACTTCCCTACGCCGTTATGGCAGGGCTCCAAGTGAAACAATCTTCCGCCGGCGATAACAACAATACCAGCCATTTTTATTACTTAAAGAATAAACAAAACTTTCGAATTATGTTTTTATTCTAATAGTTATTTTAAACCTTCGCTGTATGGCTGGCAAGACATCCCTGTAGGGTTAAGTACCCGGAGGGTTTAAAATGGGACCCTATTACTAAGACTTCACTGACCGTCTGTCATCAGGCTGTATCTCATGAATCGTGATAGCTAGACGGTTGAAAGTTTCACAACTGATGTATTTCTATTGCCGCAATAACAATAAATTCTAAAAATAGAATAAAATAAATTTAAGTAGGGCTCTCATTCAACAAACGTGTTTTTTTATAGGTAATGGTACCGAACCCTTCGTTCGTGGTTCCAACTCGCACTTGGCCAGTTTTTTTCTTAACTAAATTCTTACTGTAGCCCTAAAAGTAGCCTTTGTGTCTTATAACCTTTGGGTTTGTTTACCCGATCAGGAATAATGACTTCATAATGTAATATTTCATCCGTGTGGTTTCCGGCATACAATAGGATGTTTACGTCTTTTATAACTGTCGTTTCGTCAAAATTTGCCCTGAACGTTGTTCAATACATAAATAAAAAAGATATGTTTTGCACTCATTCCCGTATGCATTAATTTAGTAATGATGCAATGCGGTAGTTTAAAAGCAGTTAAAGTTAAAATATGTACTTTTAAATGTAGAGGAAATATTTATACCAATAAGTAATTTGTTTTAAATAAAACTTAAAATTAAAACCAAATCGTCAATATTAGGTTGACAGCGTCTTAAGGAGGTGGAAGATTCATATAAAATAAATTGCTTCACAGTTGATACTGGGGCAAGTCAATGAGGCGTGACTTTGACGAGGGTTCTGCGCCAATATGCAAGGAACGCCTCGGAGCATGTCCGACATGGATCCAGGTGAATATTTACTGGGAGCCTGTACAATCACAACATCTTGAATTGAGGTATGTGTAAATAAATACATGATTAAATGGGGACAAATCACACTGTTAGATCTAGACCCTAAATAAGCTTTAAACTATATGCGATATTATATTTTTTGATAAATACATTCAAATGACTATAGAGGTAGATAAACACGCCAAGATCCAGGACAATTTGAGAAAAAACTCAACTTGCCCTGCGGGTTTGAACCCGGAACCTCCGAGCGGTGGACTGAAAAGTCGTCAAACATCTCGTGAATGTAATTGTCATCATCATTTCAGCCGCATAACGTCCACTGCTTGACATAAGACAGAAATGGAAAGCGTTGGGTGCAGGCCGCTCTAGATCGATCATTTTGGAAATCTTTGGGAAAGGCCTATGTGAATGTAATGTTAAAAGGATTACTGGTAAGTTGGCAAATATCAGTTGAGTGTTGCTAGGTTTGTTCGAACACAGTTTTGACCATCTTTTTGCCATTTCTTTATCAAAAATATAGATATTTATTTTTAATTGGACTTCAGATGTGTGTGCCCGACTTTTGGGCAAAAATTTCTTCTTAGGAAAAAATCACGTCTTCCGAGTTGTGGCTCTAAGAAGACAGGGCCCAGAGACTCAAATGCAACAGACTGTTCGTATAAAGGTAGGCCAGAAGTTAAAAAAAGAAATTAAAAAAAAAAAACCATTTACATTTGTGATAAGAATAAGCTGGTACATTCGAAGTTTTTTCTATACTCCCTGACGAAGAAGACTTAATATTAGACCCAAAACTTCTTAGTTAAAACTTGCAGCAACAAACAGCTTGCTATAGCAGTGTTAACTTCAGCTAAAGTTCTCGAAATAGAAAATCCTCGGACTGCGAACTCTCTCGAGGGACTCACGTTTGATATTAAAATAACTGATAAACTGCGTTGCAGCCAGATATTTTTATGGTCGGCCGAGCGGTAACCCTTGTCACTGTCACTGCGCATTATCTGCAAATTTCATATTGAACTGCAACACCAACTCGCCTTTATGTGTGACTCACAAAATCTACGTTAAAATCTTTTGAATACATTTTCGTCCTAGATATTACCTTTTCCGCACCAATAGTACCTTACTCAAAGTAGAGGAAATGAATCTTTCGATATTGACCACAGTATAAAAATAAGAACATAGTAAGATTCACTGAGTAAATACAAAAAAAAACGATTTTAATAAATTAAAATTTAACTCAAAATGGATAAGTTATTTTGGATTTATTCATACATACATGGTACCTACATATTACATGCCGTTTCCCACAGGGGTAGGCTAGACTCCTCCAGTTGCTCGGTCATCGATCCTGAAAAAACCACTCTCGCTTCATCTACACTCATCAGTGTGATTTCATGCAAGCTATTTTTAGATTTATTATTATCTCTAATTGTATGTATGTATGTATGTATGTATATATGTATGTATGTATGTATGTATGTATGTATGTATGTATGTATGTATGTATGTATGTATGTATGTATGTATGTATGTTTGTACCGCGATAACAGCCGAGCCGATGGTTTGATTTTGATGAAATTTGGTAGGCATGTAGGAAATATCAATAAAATTTTCAAGTTCGTTGGGCATCAAAATCGGTTCAGTAGTTTTTGAAATATTAATAAAAATGTCCGCGATTATGTAACAAACGAAACCAATTATAGCGCGTTCTAACTTTGGATAGCGCCATCTAGGGGTTATTTAGGTAACTGAATTGCGAAAAATAATCACGAGGTCTAAGTTCGCAGCGAACTACTAGGTAGTTTACTAAATTTTGTTGAGCGGACTTTGGTTCAATCGATATCGCTGCTTGTCTGTGCTTCTGTTGTAGTATTAGTAATAATGCCACAAACTAACAAGAGATCAGCGGCAAACAAAGCCCGCGAAGTAGTTTTACGTAGACAGTCGCAACTAAAGGAATATGTCAGTAGGTAATTCTTGTGCCAATAAGAGCTTTGTCAGCAACAAACTTCGCCCGAACGCTCCAAACGCTTGTGTTCTCAGCGTGAGTACGCAAGAGAAGTACGAAATCAGGAACTATACCCTGAACGCTTAAAGCGCTAGCGTTCAATGCGTGAGCACGCTGTGGAGATTCGAGGGCAAGAATCCTTACCAGAACACGGTTCCCCTCGCATGACCCGGTCGTGGAAGACTGGCCAAGTGTCATGCTCACGAACGCAATTTTCACTGTCGCTTGCCTGGGCAATAAATGTGCACAAATCGCAAGGACTCACTTAGAATAAAGTAGTCGTAGACGTTGGCGTTTGCCCAAGAGCCAAGCTAACCCGACACTATACCGGACATCAGCCTGTACAAGATTAGGATGGCCCTTAAACAGCTTAAAAACAACAAGACGCCGGGCGAAGATGGAATCACAGCAGACCTTCTGAAAGCGGGCGGAACGCTGCTACTGAAAGTCCTTTAGAGGCTCTTTAATTCCATTCTGCTCGAGGGCGTAACGCCAGAAGTGTGGAACAGGGGCATTGCTGTCCTGTTCTTCAAAAAGGGAGATAACACTCTATTGAAGAACTATAGGCCTATCACGTGTCTTAGTCATATTTATAAGTTTTTTTCGAGGGTCATCACGAATCGTCCCGCAAACAGGTTTGATGCCTTCCAGCCTCCCAAACAAGCCGGTTTCCGTAAAGGCTATGTCCAGCAGTGGACGTTATGCACCATAGACCACATTCATACGCTGCGGCAGGTTATAGAGAAGACGAGGGCGTATAACCGGCCGTTATGCTTGCGGATAGAGGGCTATGAAAAAGCCTTCTATTCGATCGAAACATGGGCCGTGCTTCAGTCTCCAGCGATACCGTATTGACTATCGGTATGTTGAAGTGCTTATACAGTAACGCCACTATGTCATTCCGAGTACAGGAGCAGTGGAAGACAATTCCACTGCATAGAGGTGTAAAACAGACGTTATATCTTCGAAACTGTTTACCGTTGCACTGGAAGATCAAGCTTCTGCAATGGGAAGGATTTGGCATTAAAATCAAAGGCGAGTATATCACTCACCTTCGATTTGCCGATGATATCGTTGTCATGGCGGACTCGATGGAAGACTTAAGTATGTATGTACTATGCTCGCAGACCTAAACCGAGTTTCCCAACAGGTAAGCCTTAAAATGACCGATCTAGAGCGGCTTGCATCCAGCGCCTTCCAGCTATTCTAGATCGGTCGTTTTGTAAATCTTTGAGAGAGGCCTATGTCCAGCAGTGGACGTTATGCGGCTAAAATGATGATGATGACAATGAGCCTTAAAAGGAACATGGACAAAACGAAAGTAATGTCGAATGTCCATGTTGCGCCCCACCTGTTAGTGTTGGGAGTCCACCCTCGAAGTTGTAGACCTGGGTCAATTGATCCAGGCAGGAAGCTTCAGCTTCGAGGAAGAGGTCTTTCGACTAATCCGACTCGGCTGGGCAGCGTTCGGGAAGCTACGTAGTGTCTTCTCGTCAAAAATACCTTAGTTTTTTAAGACTAAAGTTTACAAACAATGTGTTACCAGTGATTCTCATGAGAAGGCTAAAGTTATGCGGCTGGAATGATGATGATGATGAGACGTAGGCGTAAAATAGTTGGCGGCTGGATGTACATACGTTGCTCTTTAAAGGTCTAGGGATATTGAATTTGATCCAGGTCTTGATTTAAGTTGTTTGAAAAAAAAAATGAAACTTTTGCAGCTCAGAATAAAAGAAGAAAGAAGGTTGAAAAATCTGTTTCCTGCAACGGTATCATATCGGTTGTGAATAATGTATCACAGTTTCACTGGACATTAAAATTGGTTCAGTTTTGGAATAATATCGCGAGGTCTAAGTTCGCGGCGAACCACTAGTTATACTAATAAAGGCTATATTAAAATAAATATTATTGTACTAATTTACCGAAAAAAAATTTTTTTAAAGCATTCATTTCGGAATAACTAATTCTTGATTATTGAATTTGGCTTAAAACCAGAATAGATGAGAAGTCAGAATTAAAATAAAATTAATTTTAAAATCATATTTTGCACATACTCCATCAATCTCAATGTTTGAGGCATCGCATCCACAAAGAAATATTAATATGCTGCGCGTGTTACGAAATAAAGACGACTTACTTTGTGCCAGGCAAAACTTTTGTCTATCCGGGACAGCGTAGAATTTTCATTAAAGCCTCCTTTACAGCACCCTTACATAAAAGAGCAATTTTTCCCAGTTGGAAATCTCGATGCAGCCGCATTAACGCTTTTATTTGCTCTTTTATTCGAAAAAAACTTATTATTCCACTTCTCTCACCCGGGAATTACATTATTTTCTTGCAATTCTATTTATGGAAACGGTCTGAAGGTGGCTGTTCGCGTCGCTGTTTGTACTTGTACTTGTGATTAAAGTTTTGGTGCAGTATTAGCATATAAAATACGCGTTCGCGGATGTTTCGGTTCGCATCAGGATTAATTCAGCCTTGTTTCAAATTACACTCGCTATTCTTAGCCTTGTTTTATATTTCTTTTAAAGGCTTAACCATATAGCAGTATTATATCTGTCAACAAACTTGTTCGCTTTATTACGGTAATGTGTCCGAAATCCATGATGCGTGAGTTTTGTAAATTTTCAAATGGAATACAATACATAACCAAAATTACCATCACATCAGCCACTGGAAGTCCACTGAACACAGGCCTCCCACAATTTATAATTATATTTATAGTCAAAGGTCTAAAGATCCTATTACTCCGTTCTGTTTGTTACTCCATGTACTTGAGATTAAAGTTTTAGATTAGCATAATATAGGTTTGTTTTGTATTTTGTGTAATTTTCATGCCACTTTTGGTCTTCCATCTAAGTGCGGACCATGCCCGGCATCGCTAAATTAAAAACGCTAGTAATGCTTACTCCCGTCGGGCCACCGAGCTACTCACATAAGTAAAATAGGTAGTTACATGTTTGCAAGTATAACATTCACGATCGACTTAAAACTGATAATCGCATGAATTTCTGGGGTTCAGTGCTGCCCCCAGAAGGAAACGGAGATATCATTTTAAATTTTGTCTTGACCAAGCCTTAGATAACACTCCAAACTATTTTATGAACTACTGTTTACAGTTTAAAGTGAGAACGTTAAGCTTTTCTACGCATAATAGCCAAAAGTAGCCGTTTTTGTAAATGTGCGTACAAAAGCTTCACGTTCTCACTTTAAACTATAAACAGTAGTTTATTAAATAGTTTGAAGGTTTATCTAAGCCTTGGTCAAGACAAAATTTTAAACGATAGCTCCGTTTCCTTTCAAATAATTTATTTCAAATGGGGGAAACACTCGGTCCCGGAAAATTCAGGTAGCCCAGGTTAAGTAACGCGAGCGGGTTTAGTGGCCGCCAGTATTGCAGCAGTGTGGTAAAGCCTTTATACTTCCTTTTCCTTTAATAACGACCACCTGACGGTAACCGCGTCTGACTTGTTGGAACCTCTACATCTAGAACTTTAAACATTCACGAAACTTATACTAGCTTTTGTCTGTAGTTTTATTCGCATGAAATTTTCAAGTTGGGGAATCAGCATTATTTCTCTTTGTTGAAAAATTTTATAACAATGGAATTGCTTTTACAGGTGGAATAAGTAAAGCCTTCTTAGGTGTTTCTGTAACAAATATTTTTGTTTTATGTAACAGGTGCATTACATTAGAAATATTGACTCTACAGAAAATAAATTCTTAGTTATTTAAAAAAAGTTATTATTTTTTGTAATTATTTTAAAATTACAAAAAATAATTTTTATATATATGTCTCTGCCTACCCCTGTGAAAAAAAGCGTGGTACATAAGTATGTATGTATTTTTAACAATAACTATACTAAACCTAATTTAACTTTAATTTAGTACCTCGAGTTAATGATAAATCTCTATTGTCTTATTATAACAATAGACTAACGTTAGCATACCTACACACTAATTAAGTTAACCGACATAATATAAGGAATTTCTGAATCATTCCTCGTTTTGTTAAAAAATAAAACTACTTTAATTTGGTTGGACTGAACACAGGTAGAAGCCCACCTACCAATGAAGTTTTTATAAACTTGTATTTGGGAGTGTAGGCTCCTCTGGCTGCTCTGGCCAAGTATGGCTCTGGTACTATAGAAAGGGTCGTGCTCTTGCAGTGGAGACTATAAAAGATATGATGATGATATGGGGTACCACTCTTTTACATTATAAATATAATTTCGAAGTAGAATAATTATCATGAATGTTGCAAGTGTATGTTGTGTTGTGTATAAAATAATCGGGACTATTATAGTAGTATATTATAGTAGTAGTAATAGTACATGCATGTGAGGAAAAAATATAAATGTCTTTTACGTTAAACAAAGACTTTTGTATCTTATTATAATGTTTAATAGTTTTTACTTGTAATAATGTATATTTGTGTCAATCACATCACTTACAGTTTGTAAACAACATTAATTTTTATAAGTAGATCTGTACGAAAGTACTAGGTCCGTCTCAAAATTTATTTGTTTTCTTTTCGAGGTTAGATATTTCTGTATTAAAAAACAAGTAAATAGATTAGTTTGATTCTTGTATCTCACAGTTTCTGACTAAGATTGATTAACTACCACTGTCTGACTTACTAATAGATTACTAACTAGATTTTTTGTCTTTTATGTTTGTTCTATTTTAAGATACATGCAAGTTACCATGATGCACACTTACAAAAAAAATTCAAACGGAATCCGAAATGCTGACATTCAAAATAATGCATTTGTGTTACAAATATTCTACCGCGTCTTTTTACCATACGGTGTAAACAGAGGCAAAATTTCCAAAAACAGCCACGTAAAGCATGCCAATTTTTGACTAAAAAACAACATAAAATATAAATAAGTTATTGTAAAAGTTAAGTCGACAGTGACAACACTTGTGAAACTAGTTTGTCTAAAAAGCGTTGAAAAAGTGACTTGGCTACTTCAGCTAGTTGGAAATAGTCTTCCTTTTCAAGTCGGAATTAAGCGACACTACAACATGGCATGAGCTCAGTATGTTGAGCCAAAAGTGGAAGGTCATTGCAATTTGGCAGGGTTGCAACATTTGTTACATTAAATATGTTTGTGCTGTGTGTTTCTTTCAACGCGAGTTCGCGATTTTAACGTTATTGTTATAATGGATCTTGTCTGGGAGCTCTTTAAATCTTGTTCCTGTTAGTAGTTTTTGATATAGATAGATTTTACAAGGTTTGATGTCAACATCATCATCATTTCAACAGAACGAAGTCCTTTGGACTGGGCAGATTTATAATCTTAATTTCATCAACAATATTAAGGAATATGTAATATATGATAAATGTTATAGGTGTTAGCGGCGTGTGGTTTTCGGCAGCGTAGAGTAGGGCCGCTCCAAGACCTCCGTGGGTATCGTAGAAGGCGACTTAGGAAATACAAGCTGAACAAAGCTTATAAACATCATTGAGACCTCTCCAACCCGTCTGGCCTGCGAGTAGAGTGTAGGCCAAAACCTTTGCTCTGGCTGCTCTGGCCAAGTATGGCCCTGGTAGTACAGAGAGGGTCGTGCTCCTGCAGTGGATACAAAAAGACCTGATGATGATAGGTATTAGCGCAGCATGATATGTATAGATAACTAGCTGTGACCACGGGCTCCCCGTCCTGTGGGAATTTTGGGATAAAAACTATCCTTTCTTAGATCTTAAACTATATCCATACAAAATTTCATTTAAATCGGTTCAGTGTTTGAGGCGTGAAAAGGTAGCAGACAGACAGACATATAAAAGTTACTTTCGCATTTTTATACATATTAGTATATGTATGGGTTAATGTAATCTTATGTATAGTATATGTTACATTTTATTAGTAACCTACAAGCTTTTAAATTAGGGGACGTTTGTCAACTATTGGGACAAAAAAGTTAATTAAGTTACCTAGTTACTTAGATATAACTTTGCAAGTCAAAATGACATATTTTTTCTCAACACTGCAATCGGAATAAACGCAACAAACATCAAGTTAATAACGCAAAAACACATTGATAAGTCAACATGAAGCGAGCGGATATCTCGATTTATTACTGAAAAGAAAGGAGGAAAAATGGTCTAAATTAAAAAGCAATGGCTTGTCGAGCCACAGCGAGCGGAAACAAAGAGAATTCATCAGGCTCTTTTGAGGCATTGTGGTGCATTCCGAGGCCATTGGCGGAAAGAAAATCTTGGATCAGTCTTTGACGCTCGATGTGAAAGTAATCTCTTTTCCAGTGAATCCCACTTCATTATCTGTCCACTCTTATATGTGTTCATGGTAAGAAGCGACGCGAGTATCCTAAATTTGTAAGGTCTAATTAACTGAAAGTAGCAAAACATACTTACTGAAACTAGTTTAATAATATTATATTAATTTCACTCTGTTATACCGAAGAACTTTGCCTTAGTAGGATGTTTTAAATAATGGTTCAGTTTTTTGCAATCTTTTGTCATCTTGTATATCGGTGAAGGTGTTTATTTAATATTCAATTCAAGGTAATTTCACTAAAATTGAAACATTAAAATATCAGTAACACGCCGTAATTTTAATTTTATTTATTAATCAAAATAGTGATGGTTAGCAACCCATCACTTTTTCGATCCCTAATTCCCTCGATGCGCGAGAAGAGAATAAGTGGGTGCATTCTTATTTTTTTTTATTTCAAGCCAGACCAGTATGGAATGTCCAGGGAGACCAAGACGAGTTGACCAATTATATAAGGCAGAGGTCTTTTGTACAAAGCGGAAGATCGATAAACCTAGCGCACACTCAACCAACAATAGCTTAAGCTCTTTGACCGATTGAGCGAACCGAACGAAAGTCTCCGTTACAGTTTCGGCAAAAATTCTTTCGTGTGCGAATTCTGGGTGTCCAGCTTTCTGATTGTTCTCAATTCTCAACCGATTCTCTCGAAATTTTCTAAGCACGCTCGGTAATTATGTAGAATTTCACGTCAAACCAGGTTTTAAAAATTTTTCAAAATGGCGGAAATATGTGGGTTGAAAACTTAAAAAGTCACTAGTTTTTCGGGTGTTGCGGGGTTGCAAGCAGCCCGCGGTTTTTCGTGCGACTGTTAAGGTAGGCTAAGATATTTCCAGTTCAAAAATTGTGATCGTTTGTATGAAATTTATACGGAGATGCAATTTTTTTGTCCAAACTTTTTTTATGCAACAAATTTCCATGGGTTGACTCGCGAAGCCTACCGCTCACAGAGCCATTAGTAAATAAGAAGAATAAGAATGGCCAACAATAACTTGAGAATCGCGGTCCGCTCCCGCGACCGCGCTCGCGGTTTGTATGACCGAGAACTATGGTTTTGGTACAGCTACTTGTTGAATGTGGACGCTCTTGAATGGATTATGAGAATTTAATTAAAATCCTCCTCGCTGTATGAATATCAACATGTTTGAAATTCATATTTCCATGTGTTCTCTGTTAGAATGTTTACCTAACGAGTGAAGTCCAATAAAAATATATCATGCTTAGTTTCTGCCATCAAGTTATTCTAGAATGGTCTTAAATGCAAAAAGTCTGAGTATGTAGGAACTCGTCTAAAATTCAATTCGGAATTCGTTTCAAAATTCAAATGTTTATTTAGTAATTAGACCTTTACACGTCAAGAAGTATTATTTACATTACGTGCAATGTATATTAATTTTTTTTTAAAGAAAAGCTACCGTATACCAGGACTTCGCAACGATCACTTTCATTAACAATAACCATGCAGTGGTATGTTTTAAGCCGTATAGATAAACTATAAATTGTAACAGCATTAGAAATCTATTGTCGTGTATTAAAATAATTTTAATAAACGTTACTCACGTTTATTTATAGGGTAAAAGTTGACATTCCATACAATAGAAGAATGATTAAGGATATTATATCCTTAAACATTCGTCTATTGGTTGGTATATGGCTAATGCATTGTAATTCCGTCAGGACACGTCGACCGATCACGTAGGTTGCAGCGGGACGGTCGGTCCCTCGCGCTTTCTGATCGAGATTGATGTTTCTCCACATTCGCTACATTCGTTACAGAATGTACGGAATTAAATAAACTACAGTTGCTACAGTGAGCTTTGTATTGAATATGTAATGTCCACTGTCTACGTTTTCCAATATATAGCGGCTCATGTTGAATTTTTTTGTCTGTACGAACTATGATTCTGACTACGAATATAAATATAGAGTACCTAATATTAAATTTAGTAAACTTTTTTGTGTATCTGAAAGAAATTGCTTAGCGATAAGGTCGCCTTAAGTACTTAATCTAAAAATAAAAATGTGTTGTATATTTATTTTATTCTATAAAGGTATTGGAAACTTTTTTCCACTAATGATATTTGAGCCATCTCTCTTCACATTTGTTTCTTGTCACTATGTTTAGCTTTTTTAACTTTCTATTAACAAATTAAGTCCAATATAAGTACTTTTAAGGATTGACTGCAAATACCTACTAAAAACAAAAGTATGCAACGTGGAAGGGATACATACCCGTAATAAATCAAACCACGGGCCTAGCATAATAAAATTAAAATAATAGTCAAGAAAGAAAAAATAATTCGACATTGCCATACAAATTGCCCGGGCGGCACACTTTAGTATGGAAATGCCAAAAATATCTTTTTTGTTTCTTACTGTTATTTTTATTCCATTATACAATAGTGATTTAGTGATTTAGTATAGTCCATGTTTCGATTTATTACGGGTATGGCTCATCCACGTCGTATAATATAGTTTATTTGTTAAATTGTCACATTTATTGTAGCCTCAACGACATTCGTTTAAGTGGGCGTCATGCTGGGGCCACGTATTCTCGAATGGCGACTACGTACAGGACACCCACGCACAAGGTGGTCGGACGACCTAACCAATGTCGCTGGAAGGCGCTGGATGCAAGCCGCTCTAGATCGCTTATTTTCGAAATTTTTGGGAGAGGCCTATGTCCAGCAGTGGTCGTTATGCGGCTGAAATGATGATGCTGGGGCCACACGGAAGAGAAAAATTAGTGGAAGTGCTACTTGACCAAATTAGTACCGGACCCGTTGTCACCACTCACACAAATCACATTTGCATTACATACAAACAATTGGTTTAATTGGTCGTTTTTAATCACAGAGGAAAAATAAGTTTGACGCTAGTGTCTGTCTGTCTGTAGCATCGTAGCGCTCGAACGGATAGATCAATTTCGATGCGGTTTTTGTACGTGAAAGCAAGTTCCATTGCGGTGGTTCATAGCTATGTTTGATGAAAATCGGTTCAGTTTTAAAGTTTAAAAGTTATTACTTGAAAACCGGTTTGTAATTTTCCTGACAATTATTATGTCGGAACGCTTTTCAGCCTCGGATTCATGAGGACCCGGTCACTTAAGGCGTACATAGGGCCAAAGCCAACATGAAGAGGCCTTTTAATACATTTTTAACTAAACAGTGAGATGGCTGTTTCTATGGAGGTCTATCCCTTAATGTATGCACTATCGAACAGATCTCCATCGTTGCCGAACTATTGCCAGGGAGGGATTTACTTGGTTTGGACTATGTGGGTGGGTTCGCCGTTATTAAGCCATTGCGTGCAATACACTTCCACCCTGGAGCGTACGTCCTGCTCTTGCGACTCCACTCTGGTCAGCCGGTTAAGGCGGGCCGGTTAAGGCGGTTGAGGCGGGTGTGTATGTGTGTGTGTGTGTGTGTGTGTGTGTGTGTGTGTGTGTGTGTGTGTGTGTGTAAGTGCAAGTGTGTATATTCCCCCTGGAGGTAGGGTACGTGGTGTCGCCACTCACCGCAGCTCGCCGCAAGTTGCTCTGCGTTGACTAACTGCACTAGAAATCCAGTGGGCGATGGGATCGTCGTATATTATTATTTTAGTTTCAAAGTTTAGTATTATGTACCAGGTCATTGATTATGTATTAACTGAAGTTGAGTTTCATTTAATTTACCGATATTTTATTTTTCTACTATTTATTTTTGGTTATTTAATGGTTTTATCATTAATGAATGATCTGCATTCTATAACATGGAGAAGTATATCGTCAAATTGCTTAAAGTTTTTATAATAGCCAGTCGACCTTATAATAGCCCTAACAACACTCGTACAGCCGGCGCCACACCGGCCATTACGGTGACATCGCACGCCACTGCGACTGCCTTTCTTAGAACTTATGGACTACAGCACCGATTAACTGTTCTGAAAACTTGTGAATAACTAAAATTGGACTCAAGTGGTCAGTTTTGGAATTCCCTTGTTTGAACCGCTTTCATTATAAAGTCTCTAATGGTTTTGCTGTCATTTTGCTAACAATTTAAATCATAATTAAATAAACATATATTTGGGTAAAAGGTATTCAATATAGCTTCTAACTTTTTCACTACTAAGTTGTCTACTAGTCTTGGATTTGACCTTTTCGAGTGTGCTACTGTATTACTATGCCTACCCATTGCCATATAAACAGAATTATTTCTCTTCTTTGTCACTATATGGCGCTATAGATAATAATTACAAACATGAAAATCTTTTATTCCTCTTAGTAAGTAGTACTCTAGTTGATTAAATATGACTTATATGAAATGGAATTGAACGCTGCTTTTGCCACTTTTTTGCTAGTGCTGCCATCTCTGTGTGCCTACCCGCAACTGAAGTATTGCCTACTTACGGGCCCTCCTCCAATAGTTTCTATGAATCTGTTACGTTAGTAACTAATATTATATTTGGTATTACAAAAAAATTCATCAAATGACATTCTGCATCGGAACTCCGAAACCTCACATCGCTCACTTTCCTCTCGGATTATGTTAATACGGTCGCAGAGACATTTGTCTTAGCCTAATGCTCAGCTTTAGTTCGAGCGGGATGTCCAATGTTGTTTACTTACTTACTTTATCATTGTTTACGATTTTTCTATCGCTTGTTGCTTTGGCTTCCTATTACGAGTTACGACTCTGGACGCAGAGGAGTGGTTTTTAGAAACTACATAATTAAGAATATAAATTTATTTGACATATTCACGATGATTATACAGACTATATGTCTTCACGCCTTTGACGTCGAACAAACACCGATATTGGTTCAGATTTTCCCATCGTGGATTGGTCATCAGTGCAGGTGCTGTATTGCTATATCAGCAGTTATGTTTCTGGAAACTGATTCATTGTGTTTATGATTTCGTAAAGCCGGTCCAAGGATTCCAATACGTAACATACGGATAGAATCTCTGTCATAGCGTGTTCCAGGTGCTTTGCTGTGTTCTGACCACGGGTTCCACTATCCAATTTTTCTTTTTATCGCTTTTGTTTCGTATGGGCTCCGATAACCTAGTCCCGATCGATGTAAGCCTTTCGACTTACCTGTCTTGAACCGGACACAGCGTTTAACGATATACTCACCCCATTCTAGACAATTGTTTCTATATACCTTATAAATATTTTATATAGAGGAGTTTTTAAACACAACATATCAAAAATGTTTTGAATACAGTGACGACATTACGAAATATTAGTCAGTTTCCCAAATACAATACCAGGAATGAACACACAGTCACAATCCGATCATATTTTTGTTCCTTTGTTTAAGCCACTCGCAACAGCAACCCCGCGTCAATTACTGCTCGACTTTTTTCCGTATATCAAACAAAATAAACACAGCGCAGTGTGTGACCAGCCTTAATTTATTTCCGATACGTGCGCCTGTATATTTGTCATATGGAATTGGGAAAATCCAATTGTGTCAACATAGGCGTAGTGTAGGGTAAGTTGGCGGAATTGAATCGGCGGCAGGTAAACGGTTATTGTTCGTAATAATGGTGCAACCTAAATTCGTCGGTTGTTGCAGCCTACGTTGCAATTAGGGACCGTTAGGTGGCGCCAGTGACGGCGGCATGGTGTTTTGTGAAAAATGGAATCGCTTTTTGATTTACGATACTCAGTCTAGGCTTGCAGATAGGAACTTCAGTTATACTGTACAATGTACATAATTGTAATTTGAAAAAACAGAAGACGAAAGAGAATAATAGACCGCATTAAAGATAAGGTTAAGTAATGTAAATTATTTAACAGATAAAAAAAAATCTTATCTGACAGGTCTAGAAAAGTGTCTGTAAAACCTAGTTTCTGAATAAACGGTTATTTAATTTTGATTATCAGTATTTTTACATAATTTATTGATAATGGTAATTCCGTACTCTTGGACACAGCACGCATTGTCAGGAGGTTTCTCTCACTGCGGCCCTTACCGCTGATAGCTTAGGCCTTACCTCGCCGCCTGCGGGTCATTGTACCTACTTATTTTTTACGACGATTATTATGAGAATCGTCACACTAGTTTTAAATATTTATAGTGCCACGGGTCAGCGAGTCCAATATGGAAGCAAATAATATTTTACTCTTGCATGCAATTGGTATTGGTTTCATAACAACGGATTGTGAGTTTTATATTATAAAAAAAATGCGCAAACACAAAGCGCAATTTGTTCAATTCAAACACACTATGAATAATAAATAATTTTATGATCGAAAATCTTGAAAATGAGATTTTGCTATTGATACATACAAAATAGGTTACCATTTAAATTCATAAGTTTAATGTATATAAAGATGTGTACCAAATTACAGATAAATCGGTCAACAGAAAGCGGGCAAAATTTAAATAACTGAATAAATAAATATATAGGGACAAATTACACAGTTTGAGCTAGTGGTTCGAGACTTGTGTTATGGGATACTAACTCGGCGATACCTTATGTTATAACAAATACATTATATAGATAAACATCTAAGACTCACACTAGACAAACAGGTCAAGCTAAACAAAACAGTTTTTTAAAATAATTATGATGTTACGTATTTTTTGTGTACATATTTGGATGCTGTTTTTGTTCTTTTTAATTGCCGAAACAAAGACAAAAAGAGTCTTTTGTGATGAATAATTTTCCTTATTACCTACACCGCAACATCGTATACGTTCAGCCCATTAAAAGCCTATATAAGCAAATAAAACCCACATAACATGCTCATAAACCGTTGATCGTAAAACTCGCTGCACTCACTTTGTGCTCCTATAAATTTATTTAAAAGCTTTGACCAACTATTCCAAGAAAATAGCACTACGCACTTATGATATGGAAAAATGTAATCTGAGGCGCAATAAATCTGTGATGAAATTCATTTGTGTTTAGTGCTTGTGCAAATGGCATATTAAATGTATTGCAATATAATAGAGCTGCATTAAATTGTATACAGTAAAACTATAGCCCATTGCAGTAAGGGGCACTGCAGACGAGCGACAGTATGAACGCGACACAGGTAGGCGACTGTCGTCGATGGTCGCGCGACTATTTTTGTCAGTTTGTGACAGATTGACATGTGTCATGCGACCGTTTGCGACCATTTGCGACAGTCAGCGACCTTCGCCGACCTATATCGCGGGCTTGTCGGTAGTCTCATGAGCTTTAATTTATATACCTATATAGGAAAGATAAGAATGTTATTATTGGATTTATTCTTTGTAACAAATAAGCAAAAGACACTAGAATTCAAATGATGCGCTCACAAAATTAGATGAACAATAAAAAACCGATTAATCCTACGTATAGTTTTAACAAGTTTTCGGAAAATTATTTTAGCCCATGGAGTGGCAAGAGTCTAAGTTCACAAGTGGGCAAGTTGGAGCGTCTCTTAATGAACGCGAACTACTTCCATGCTCGCTGCAGTGGACAAATGAGCCCATTACTGGTATTAGTCCCGAAAGTTACGGACATAGTGGCTTACATGTCTTAACAATGCATCTTGTGAACAAAGATTGAGGACGTACAGACAAAATGTTCACTACGTATAGGATGTTTTAATAACCAATCTGTAGTCTCGAACTTACTTTGGGGCTAGTTCTAGCTCAATCTGTGTAATTTCTCCATATAACTCAATCTATGTAATTTGTCTATGTATATATATTTATTTATCGTGATGAAAATAATTCATTGATGAATCAGCAAAAAGCAGAGCTACACTGCGTTTTGTTTTATAACGTCAAAATAAGTTACACGTTGTATTAATTCCTTGCCCTTGAAATTGGAATACAAATTCACAAGGTCCCGGGGTTTCTGATGATACCTAGCGAGTCAAGGTCCTGTACTTCAGTCCCTAACATGTGGACACGTGCATAGAAATTATCATTACTCTAAAGTACTTACAAATAATTTTTGAACTCATATGGTAACATCTCGTCACATACTGCAAATCTCTTACTTCCGTAATTTATTTGTATTATATGATTATGATAAAATAATAATTAAGTATTTATCACATAATTTCATTTCATCTTAATTTTCATTGCGGTTTTTTTATACGTGTAATCCTAGGGAGTCGAAACTAGTTACTGGTTGTTTTCTTTACCTCAGGTTCGTTTTCCATCCAGAAAATATTACAGTTTGCTAGATTGACAAGAGCACTGTAATTTCCGACATTTGAACAAAACACGAAGCTTCAAGATTTTTCCTGCAGATTTTATTTGACGAAGCGGAGAAAATCCAGTGGAAAACTGAAGCCATGTATTTCACTGTTATCGCAATCTTTCTTAGTCAGACACAGCCTGTAGTTAGAAAATATATCTTTCTAAAGCGTTTTCTATGAAACATTTTTAAGATGTAAAGTCACTTTAAAACTTATGAACTTGATATTTAAATGTGTATGACTTTAATTTTCTTGCTTCAATGTTTTGTTAACAATTTTCACCAACTTCCTATTTCAATCCAATTTTAAAGTTGATTTTATAACGCAAGCTAACAGACAAATGTTAAAACCCAGGTGGTAAGGGTATTATAAGGACGTTAGAAATGCAAATAGACAAATCACGTCTTATCGCTTACGAGGTAGGACGGACCCAGGGTCACAAAACCGGCGTGAAGATATTTTTTAAATCCTAAATACCAACTATAGTTGAGTTAGTATCCCATACACAAGTCTCGAACTTACTTTGGGGCTAGCTCAATCAGTGTAATTTGTCCCTATATATTTATTTATTTATTAGGCTTCACCCCAAACCACACAACTGATTTGAATCATCAATCAAGAGTACCATCGCCTATCGATATAATTGCTTTGATCCACCCCATGAGTTTTTAGATGGGTTGCGTGAAAAAAAGAACTGTTACGTCCTACGTTTTTGCATTAAAGTAATATGAATTATAAACAAACCTTATTTTGCTTCAAACTTCGTAGGCTTAATTTTGATATCTTTGAAAAAAGCGTGGCAATCTCTTTTATTCCCCTATTTTTATCTAAGCGCCTCGCAAAGATTTTTTGTGGATGTCATTTAGTGTTAATGCCTGTTGTGGGACGAGTCGCCTACGAATTGCCAAATTTACTCTTGCCTCGGCCTCTGGAGCCTTAAATCCTCTCTTCAGAATGAGCCAATGCATCTTAAGCAAGGGGATGTGGCTTTAAATTGTTCACAAACTGAGACGCAAAATTTGTAGTATATCAGCAGATTGACATTTTATCGTTTGAGCCTTTTGTGACTTTGCAAATTAGGGATCTAATGGGGTTTAATTTATTTATGTTGACTTTTCGAACAGCTTCTTTTTCAAAAATAAAGGGACCATATATTTTCGTTTTGCAAAGTAGTAAAGATTCACAAAGATTTGAAGCGCTTTGAAGTTTCAGAGTTGGAGTGATTTACTCACCTTTAGTTAAAAATCGTACCTTATCGTGACGTCACGCTATATTGAAATGTAGTGTATCTGCGCTAATCAGAGGAAAGAAAAAATACGTATACCTAAAAGACATTTGTACGAGTACATTCACATAACTGATACCTGCTTATCTATTGACATATCTACGTACATGGTATTGTAATTATTAAATACTGTTTGTATTAAAAAAAAATGTCATTAAAATATTATGTTATTCTTAAAAATTGCGACGATGTAATGATTACAAAAAATCATTATAAAGTTATAAATGAATGAGAAACTTAATGATCGACCATATACAGTAAAATATATAGAATATAATACCGCTAAGAAGTAAGTAGATACTAAAAGCAATAACCGCAACATTTCCAAGCAACCCACGTTCTTAAACTTGAACGAAAGTAATTTGAAAACATGTTATTTTAAAATGAAAAATGGCATCAATTGTAAAGTCATTGTACAGTAATTGTCTGTTATTTCCAATGGCGGCGATAAAGCGCTTTCCTTGAAAAACGTCTGAATCGCCACGCTGGTGGCGCCAGCCATTGACTCACTGTCTAACTACGTGCCTAGGGTTAAACCTATTGAATCATTGGTTTTAGAGAGAATATTGAACGTTCATTTTGGATATTTTAGCTTGAATTGTCATTTATTTTTAGGGCTCCGTAAAAGACATGAAAATACGGAACCCTAATAGGATTACTCGTGTCACAGACAATTTTCTCCGAATCTACTAAACTAAATGAGGTGATATTTGGCAGTATGATGTAGTTCAGTATGATAAACCCAAACACAGATGTGCAAAGTGAGTAAATATTTTTTTTAAATAAGGGTTACTTTCAGGGGCAAATTAAGAAAATAAAAAAAAGTTTTGCAAGCCTTACTATGTCATATATCAAATGTAAGGACTCGTTATAGTCGGATCTCAAGAATATTTTTGTTATTATTATAAGATAGTTTTGATTTTATTCAAGAAAGAAGGCGAAAATTGACCATGTCCCCTGATCTCCGAAACTATTGAGCCTATAATTTTGAAAAAAAAAAGACGTTTGGCACTCGGGGACTGCCGCGGTAAAGCTATTGCAAACAAGGAAGGACGGCAACGTCGCAAACGGACGACGGAGACGAAGCGGCAACCTACATGGTAGGCGGAGTGGGGAGCGTGAGGTTTTTTCGTTACGGAATTTCTGGATTCTGTCCCCGCGCTCAAGGCCCGCGATAGAAGTTATGCAATAGCTTAACAAAATATCTTTCGTTGCTTGTAGATTACAGGAAAACCTATAAGAATTCTATCAATTAAAAATTAAGTGGTAAGCTTTGCGTGGGACATTCAGTGTTGTCTAATTGTCTATGCTACATGTGGGATTCGCGCAAAGTGTAACCTCACTATAAGTTTTACTCCGCAAGTCTTCGTTCGGTACATGTATGTATGTGTGTAACCTCTAAAGCCCGTTGTCCGGATCAATTCGGGTTATCACCGCAGAGAATAGATTTAGTCCTCGTTTGTCTAAAATTAGTTAAATACGGTTTAGGCTGCCTGTGGCCTTGTTCGCGAGAAATACCAACTTCCAATTGTATTCAGGCCGTTAAATTTCAAAAATGACATAAAAACATCCAAATACGATAATTAGACAGTAGACGTTTCGTACAATCTATTAAGGCAGTTAATAAATCGGACATACGAGTAAGTGTTGGCCATTTACACATATAAAAAAAACGAAAAGAAACCTACCGTATTCAACCCAAAATAAATCAACATATTTCACGTACAAACCTCTGAAAACTTGACATACGGTCCGGACCTTAGGTCAAACAATTATTATATTTTTAACCGTGAATGAGTTAATTTCCTTTCTTTTCTTTATTTTTAAGCTATTGCATTGCATAGCTTCTATCGCGGGCTTTGAGCGCGGGGACCGAGTCCAGAAATTCCGTAACGAAAAAACCTCACGCTCCCCACTCCGCCTACCATGTACGTTGCCGCTTCGTCTCCGTCGTCCGTTGGCGACGTTGCCGTCCTTCCTTGTTTGCAATAGCTTTACCGCGGCAGTCCCCGAGTGCCACACGTCTTTTTTATGTAAATTTAAATGTAAATTTAACACACAAATAAAAAAAATTGAAACGTAAAATAAAACGTTTTAAATAAAAAAATAAGTACCTGTATTAAATGTGTATGTCTACTTTAGTATTATTAATTGCAACTGTATCCACATTTTTGGCATTTTAACTTGAATATGATTCATTCATAACAAGTCCAATGTTTTACTTTTTAATTATATTTTGTTAACATGACATCAAAGAGTTATAGAGCCACTCGGGATTAATTAAAGCAACATAAGGTCAATAAGCGACTCACTGAGTTTCACAGTTGTCGATGACCAATTTATGATCATGTTGTTTATGAAAACACGGGCTTAACGGAACGGAAAAATGACGATATAGTGTGTCTCGGTAATTTAGTTTTTAATTTGTTGCTAAAAATAATTTAAACTCTGTCAAATAGTGTATATGATTCGTCGATGCGGGACGCAAGGTCGCAATACTTAAGGAGCTATTTAGAATTTTCCGGGGTCTAGTGCTGCCCCTATTTGAAAAGTAACGGAGATATTATTTAAAATTGTGTCATAATGAACTTCTATATATGATTGAAAGAACTTCTCAAACGCCAAGGTCAAACATTGCCTGATAAACTGAATTTTATGTCAATAATAAAATAAAGTTGAAGTACGTCTTGTCGACCAACCCCAAGGAGCCGGTTGAGGAATGAGAGGAAAAACACATGTAAACAAGTATACAATTGCCATTTGTATACCTGTAAAAAGTTCATTTTTTGTACCAA
The DNA here is from genome assembly GCA_963555685.1 of Acrobasis consociella. Lineage (NCBI taxonomy): Eukaryota > Metazoa > Arthropoda > Insecta > Lepidoptera > Pyralidae > Acrobasis > Acrobasis consociella. The sequence continues at coordinate 9,053,469 of OY743106.1, forward strand.
AAACATTAATAAAAATATACTTCGAAAAAGCAAATATTAGGTGGACTTTTTTCAAGTCGAGATCTCTTTCAGTCAACTTGCGATAGATTGAGAAAGACGTAGATTAATAAAGTTTGTATGCGAGTCGATATGGTTTAATTGTTTTGTTACACACAAAACAATTAAACTTTAGGTTTTACAACACAAAATACAAATTATACAATTATACCACCACTTTAGTAGAATCAACTAAACTCTTGACAAGGCTAAATTCACTAAAAATAAGGCGACGGTCGTGTCAACATAGGGTGGAAACGACAGAATTATACGGTACAAATTACATCATTACAAGCATGGCTATACGAACGGCCATTTAGCCAGTTTTATAAGTCCAGACAGACACCCAGACCTATATTGTACTTATTCGATCGTGACAATCAAAACGAATTCGATTCGGGTCAACATCGATTGTTCTAAGAATAGATCTTACGACAATTTTATGAGGCACGCTCATCCTTCACTATTTTGGGGTTTGTTCACTCGAAATTTACGATCTAATGAAAATGTAAGGGTTTTGTTCATTTTAAAGGTGTATAAACTCAGTTTTCTTGCTCATATGTTCTTTAAAAATATCCTGCTATCCAAAGTTCTCAGCAATTTCATAAATATTAAATTTTAAACAGATACTATCAAAAAATATATACATATATGACGGAAAGTCATATAGATTAACGTAAGAAATTATGTACCTGTAAATGTAGTTTTCGCAAGCTTAATATAATTAAAACCGGGTCCTACTATATTATTGGACAAGAACAAAACACAATTTTATGAATTGTAAGTACTTAGTTCTATTCTACTTAAAAAAAGAAAACATTTTCTAGTACTATTTCAAAATTATTATTTCTTTAAATATATTAAAACTATTATGAACAGTTGAGTTGCATTAACCCTAATTTCCTGTAGATGTCCCTATACTTCAATACACTAATTCGATACGGATCACTAAATTCGAGTGAACCCACCCCTTTTTGAATTTCCACGAGCTGTCTCCAGATATCCATGACCAGTAACAATTAGGAAACCTACGCCGATGCAAGTCGCGTGGGTATAAAACTTTATGTACGCATATAAATTTGGATGTCGAGACATGTTTTATTGTACAGTCGTAAAATTTGGGGTCGGAAAAGACCGACATATTTAATAAATACGAACAAGCTCGTAAACTGAAATGCAAGCGTCTTCGGAGTATCGATAATAACGAACTATTTCGATATTCAAAGGTACTTGCCAATCGATTAGCGGCACACAATCGTAAATAATATTGTAGTAGATTTTATTCTATTGAGGAGCTATTAAACTCTTTTATGGTGAAGTGGTAAAATAGTTTCGTTCCATACCTACATTTCATCACGTCTGATTCCCACAGGGGTAGACAGAGACTACGGACCTCCATTTGCTACGATCCTGACAGACCTCTTTCGCATCATCATCACTCTCTTCATGCATGCCCGCCGGTTACGGTTTCGACCCAGTAATGTAAAAAAAATGAGAATTCTAATACATTAAAAACTACTCACCAGTAGCGTCTTTCGTTCCTGGAAATTCTGTGACTCACCATCCGAAATAAGGCGCACATCACTTCATCCCCCTAATTCTGAGTCATACTATGTTGTCATACTGAAACTGTAAAAATAAAATTAATATTAGCAGCACATGACTTTTACAAGTTTTTATAAAGATATAACTTAAAGTTTCAAAGGTTTATTAAAACTTTGCAGGCATTTTTCTAATCAATTTATAGATCAAAATGCTATAAATATTTTAGACCAAATTTAAGAAGAAACCGAAATGAAACTAATATGCGATATGTGGGTTAACATAACTAGATAGTTAGTACTTTATTTATACATTATAGCTAGATGGCTATAATGTATATATAAAGTTTTTGTTGAATGTTATTTATTTCGTGAATAAACCTATGTTTAATAAGATACCTACTACTTAGTCTAGTAGATAAATAAAGATATTCTAGTAGGTAATTATGTAATTTCAATAGCAAGACATTGTTTACTGTGTTGAAAGTAATGAGTAACATTTCTAATCGATCGTTACAGTGACTTTTATTTTCCTAATCGTTCTTCAAAACACGTCGTTCCCTATTTGGTTAAGAAAATGTTTTACTTGTATGTGAAAAAATTCGCTGTATAGCGGTTAATTTACAGATGACGTATGATGTGAAGGATTTCGTTCGGAATCGGCCGTTTGATATTTACCGAACATAGCTTTAATAAATTTAATAAAGGGGAAACGCGTGACAGACGCCGGAAGGGCCGGGAAAACTTCCACAAATATTTTGCGTAAGAAACTTATGTTTTCATTCGTATTGTACATTACTTTTTGCTGTTTATATTATCCTAAACTAGGTATAGTAAAAAAGGTAACTAAAATAATATAGACATACTTATTTTTATTAGACGTGAAGTGTATTAGACTGTAATATAAGTACAACAACCATAAACAGGGAATAAGGAAACTGCGGAAAGTTTTTATTTGAATAATAAAAGGTGATCTGCCTACCAAAACAAATAGCCATATTGCGCTGCACTAAATATCTTAGGGAACAACGTCTACAGGTAGTTGGCGACTCTCCAGTTCTTACCTGGGAAGAGATATGTTCCGTGTTTAACTCGTAAAATGTTGCCAACATACGTGTAATGAGGAATTTAGGTAAGTTTTAAGTCAATGGCACAAAAAAAATAATGGAATGCTCGGTTACCTAGAACAGGTCAACGCTGCATTTTCAACGATTTTTTTGGAAGGAAGTTTTTTAAAGGGGTCTGCGGTACGAGTTGGAAGGAAGAGGTTCCGTTTCGTCTTATGTTGTTTAATTTAACATCACGTTTTAGTAGATTTAGTAAAACATACTTTTTATCAAATTACATTAAATAATTAAGAAATGGTGTAGGGAATTGTTTCTGATGAAGGAACTGATCCTTTTCGGATGGTACAAATGCGAAAAAAAAAGTGTTAGATTTGTCCATCCTTTTTTTTTCCGTCACGATATAAAAAGATTTGACCATCACGTCGATAGCTCAATTGGGAGAGCTATGTCTGATATGTTCAATGTTCCTGGTTCAAAATCAGCACATGCTAATTTTTTATTTTTATTTTCGAAAAGTCATATAATTATCATACTAATAACTCAAAATTCTCTTTAGCTACAAATATAAAGAATACTTACTGTATCATACTTTGGCAATAAGTGTAGCAGTAGACATATATTTCCTTTGATTATCTTAGAAAAGTACGTGTCAGACATTCAACACGTCACACGTAAGGCTCTCCACTTGCACCTCTTAAGAATTTCTTATGACATGCATGTACCGCGAAGTAATCTCTGCAATAACAGTAAAATGCAAGAATCCCCCCTTCACTGCACAAAGATTTTTCATAAAAATAGGATAGGCAATTTCTAATATTCTTAGATAGCGTTATAAAAAATAATAGGAGCTATTCGGAAAGTAAATGCTGCGGAGAAAATATATCGATTTATAGAAACATGTTTGGCTTTCTACTTTTTGTGGGTAGAATACAGATTTGGAGTTAGTGTTTTGAAGTAAAATACTTGTTATGTTATTGACAGTTTTATGCACGTTGTTCTATGAAGGCTTTTGAAAGTACATACTGATACAAATATCGCATTACCAGTATGTTTCACCTGGCCATAATTCAATTCACATGACTACCTACTTAAGTTGAGATATTCGTACCTAAATTTACAATTTCTTACACCTAGTGGTGCAAGTCTATGTAACATCATCATCAAGTCTTTTTAGTTTCCACTGCAGGAGCATGACCCTCTCTGTGCTAATAGCCATACTTGGCCAGAGCAGCCAGGGGATTTGGCCTACACTCTCCACGCTGTCCAGACGGGTTGGAGAGACCTCATGATGTTCATAAGCTTTATTTAGATTGTATTCCCTAAGCCGCCCTCTACGACATCCACGGGAAGACTTGGAGTGGTCTTATTCTGCTCTGCCGGAAACTACACGGGGTAAAGCCAATGTATAATCGGGGTGAAAATCAGTTAGTATGATTAAGTTTTCCTATCTAATCAATAAATAGGTGATGCGGCTAGCAATTTATTACTATTTTGATTATCTGCCTCCTTTTTCCACATTAACGCATACCATCACGCTACGGCCCTGAGATCTTTCTCTTGTCAGGAACAAAGACGTGATTTTCGATCAATAAAAAAAACAATTTTCACTAGAAAATCGAAATAAACTATTTACTTTCTCAATTTTAAGGTCATCTTTCAATTTTTTATACAGTAAAAATTTGAAAGTAATGCTTTTTGAGTATTTTTGGCTGCTCTACATTTTATATGAAGGCTATATTTGATTTTAGGGCCCTTGTTACTTCGCGGCGGTCGTAAACCACCGTTCAGGCCATACTAAATGTCAATGTACAAGGGCAGGAGGCATTATCTGATGTTGTTATGTTAGGTAAGTACTTATATTTTCGCCGTGTTGCGTGATTTTGCAGGTGTTCAGTTCGAGGGCATTTTAAAAGTATTTCTTTACATAGTATTATTTGACATTATCATGTTATCATGTGTTTTGCCGCAATGTATGTGTATGTATGTATGTTCATCTATTCCCTCGTATCTTCAATGATTTTCATGACACCTTGAGGTACCTATCGTTAGAAGCGTAATTTTACACTAGAGTCCTCTTCTTCTTAATATTAAAATTTTTACATAGCCAATCGACTCGAAAGAAGATCAAGTCGCCCTCTTTTAGGCCATAAAGCACTAAAGTAAATTTATTTTAAAAAATACCTAATTTTTGCGTCTTCATCAGATCTTTTAGTCCTATTGAAGGAGCTAGGTAATAGTTCATTACAGTATAAATGCATTATGGTGGTTTTAACACTCGAGGCGGATTTTCAGCCTGAGCTAAAGGCGAGGGCGTAATAAAGCAGAGTGTGTTCAACCAATATACGCACGCACATATATCGTACGACGTTTTTCAACACAATTTCCAGGAATAAAACCTAATAAACTTACTAACTAGATTTCTTAAAAGGTAAATTTTAACGTCAGAACATTTACTTACAGCTAAATTTATTGCCGAAAAAAAGAAGAGAAAAGGCGGTAACCAACTGTACTGCAGCATTTTCTCCAAACACTAGAAAAAGTATTATTTTGTTTCCAGCGTTTCATATGTCGGCAGTCGTGTGCTATGGAATGGACCATGCTGTACAATGGATGTACATAAGCCAGCCCTCCTAACAACATAAAATGTTATGGCCGCGAATATTTATTATTTATAGTTTTATAGAGCCACCATCGATTTCCTAGCCGTGTTTCATGGTGTCAAAAGAGTTTATCCGATCGTTAATTCATTTTTGTTTCGCTCAGGGCCACAAATGTATGGCTTTGCTAACGATATCTTTAAAATATGCGATATTTGATTTCAGGATATTTTTGGATCAAATTGTCTTGTATTTATACTTGTTTGTTTATTTTGTTTCTCGTCTTTCGGCCTATTTTCCACACATATATTCTGGTTTTGCACCTATATTTAGTAAATATATAAACCTACCCGGGGAAATATTCTACATAATCAAAATCAGTCTAGTACTTTAATAAGTTTAAGTATATATAAACAGACAGATTTACCAAGGGACTAACCATTCATCATCATCATCATCAGGTCCTTTTTACTTTTGTCTCCATTGCAGGAGCACGACCCTCTCTGTACTGCCAGAGCCATACTTGACCAGAGCAGCTAGAGGACTTGGCCTACACTCTCCTCCCTGGCCAGACAGGTTGAAGAGGTCTCACTGATGTTTATAAGCTTCTATTTTCTAAGTCGCCTTCTACGACTTTCACGAGAGGACTTAGAGTGACCTTATTCTGCACTGCCGAAAATCACACGGCCCCAAACTTAACTTACTACGGAGCATACGTAGGCATTAAAACTGTCTGCTGACTCTGTCATTTTCATCATTTAGAAGTTCCGAAATGGAAACAGGAACGTGAGTCACAAAATCGCGACTTTTAGGCTTTAATTGAAACGATAGCAGAGGGTTTGGTCGTCGGTAAAAATGTTTTAATCCGTCCATTGATACCTGTCGCCGACAGGGATTACGCCGCCGCTGCCGACCGACTCGATATTTTTATCGATAAATACACTCATATTTTACATTGCGACAGTTATAGCAGTTTACATAAATGATATATTCGTCACATGAAAAGGATCACTTTCGTTTCGAAAATTCTTAATTGTATGCAAAAGTATTTAGTTGTAACTATTAACTTTTGGTGATGATTTGAAAATTATTAATCAATAAGTTTTTTGGAAATAAATCATTTTTGTACAAGCTTTTATTGTGAAGCCAAATTACCTATTAAGACAAATGAAAAAAGTCCAAACTCGATGAAGCTGCGTCGTTTTATTACTGAGTTCCACCGACCACATTCATTACATATATACGCTTGCGCTCTATCTATCACCTATCATAAACGTCTCATGATCTCATCGGTCTCGAGTAGACCTAGTAGTAAATATATCAAACATTGAATTATTCAACGATATCAAAATATTGCTTATCGAATGATGTTAGTTCTTAAAGATATGACTTTAGAAATTCCAGTCACATTCAGTTTATAGATCTATATCAAATATATTTAATCGCTGGCTAGTTCGCAACATTTAAGATATCATTGAATATCCAGTTTTACAATCGCATAAAACGGACTGGGGCTGGGTTCGGTTCTACTTTTATAAGCATGTCGACTAACCTCCCGTTTTATAGTGATACCCGCGGTATTTTAGCTCTCCCTAGGGAACCTTACATGAGTGAAAAATAGCATGTTATATTAGTGGGGTTTCGTTGCACCTGAGAGTAGCAAATTACACATAAATTCTAGGGAGTTACGAGTACTTTTCAATTCCATTAATTTTTTTGAGATGCATCTACAGAAGTATATAAGAAAATTGGAAAAAATAAGTAGATCAAAATATTTTTTATATTACTAGCGTGACTAAAAATACCAACAATTTTAGAATTCTAATGAGTATAATATACACAATAAAAAAAAAATACTATACTACTGTCGAATTAAAAAAGTATTACTAATTAATACTACTAGGTATATTTAACAATAGATTAGTCCAATATTTTATATATGTATTTATTTTCATAAAATTTCAAGGTGTATCTCTAATTCTCTATCTATTTTGCTACACGAAACTTCTAGATAGGTACAAAATAAGTTGAATCCATCTTAATCCGCTTTCCGGTGAGCTTCTCAGGTAGCCATTTGCTTCCGACTTGCAAGTTTTAATACAACTTTTAAACAATAAATAACATCACAATAATAGGTATATGCATTTTTGTTGTACCGATAGGTACAAATGCACTATAATTCATCCTCGAAATTTTGGTAAAAATCAAGAAAAAAATATTTATTCAAGCTAAATTTAATTCAAGAAAAATATAAAATCATAAAAATGTAATCTAATTTAACTTTAGAGATTCCCTAAATATAAAAATCCAACCCCAATATGTTCAACATTTTTCCTGTTCACCTTTGCCCGTCGTATGAATGTTTACTCTCGAGTTTTCCTTCATTTCTTTTGGTCTCCGGCACTCGGAATAAATATGATATTGACGCCCGGCTAATTGCGGCCGCTTGTGGGCGTCACTTCGACGTATTAAGTCCCTTTATGTGGTCTCGCCGTCTTTACGTTATTAAATTGACATTTCATTTTCTCGGCCATTTATCTTTGCTAATAACAGTCTGTAATAACCTTAGCTTTAGTGCGATGTTTATCTTTTTATTAAGTGTGTTAACAGCTAACACTGGTGTCAGGTTTCCTGAGCTGCCTATAAACATCTGTCGCAGCTTGATGACTGCTGTTTAGCGACAAAAGGTACATACACACTAGTGGACTAGTGTTATTAATAATGCGTGCTGCAATGCAGTAAGCTTGAATTCTTGCGTACTATGATATTTTGATATACGAACTTTTCTTTAAAGGACTAGAGGTGTACGGCCGTATTTTATTTTTACGTTAGCTTAGAAGTTTTATTATTTTACAGCTTCAAGGGAGTGTATACTTGAGTAAATGATTTTAATTTCAACTCGATACCTTGACGCGTTCCGAGATACTGTTTATCTCGGGAACAGTCTTGACAGACAGACATACAACTTTACGTGATAAGGGTTCCGTTTTTCTCTTTTGAGATGCTGAACCCTAATTGAGACAATTATCAATAAAATGTCACGAAATGCTATGTCCATATATTTTCTTAATTGATTTGTATCTCCGGCCATCTGAATAAATTTAAATTGACGCGTAGCTAATTGCTGCCGTTTGTGGGCGTCACTTCGACGTATTAAGTCTCCTTACGTTGTCACACCGTCTCACGCCACTACGTAATTATTTATTAATTGTCATTTCCTTTATTTCATATTTGTGCCTTGTTAACTGCGATGATATTTTTTGATAAAAAGGCTTTATTGAGATATTTATAATGCGAGTTACAATGTGGTAAGTGTTCTTTCGATGTTTCGATAAAAAATCTGGTTTTCGCGTGACACAAGACGCGATACCGCCAACACTTTGGAGTCGCTTATTAAAAAAAAAAAAACTGACAATAGTTTTTACAGTCAACTGAAAAATCGAGATATTTCCTTCCATTTTATTGTATCAGGACCTTCGACGTTTCAAATCAACGTATTACTTAAGTAGAAACACATATGTTTCCAGTGTCGATGAATACAGAACATGGAATATGTGTTAACATTAAACTCTGCGATAAATCGGCTTATCAAGTAAGGCTAGGCTTTAGACTGCGTGAAGTTAGTTGCTTGTATCGCACCTGAGCCACTATCAAATCGGATCTACGTAAGACAATCCCATCTATTTCAACGTTAAATTGTCTAGCAACATACATATCTACAGTCTAGTTTCGTACAATTATAGAAACATTATTGTACACATTTTATCTCTTATGGGTCAGACAGAGCCTAGGAGGATTTATTAATTAAAAACCTTTATTGAGCCAAAAGCTACAATAGGTGGACTTAATGCTAAAGCAATTTCTCTTTTTCAACTGTTTAGTATGATGGTATTCATGAAGATAGAAGAAGAGTAAGAAAGTATTTATAGCTAAAGCACCTTATACCATACCTATAACTTGGTTGTCATAACTATCATCAAGAAAAAGAAGAAAAAAAAATTAATAAATCACACTAATAGTATGAAGGCGAAAGTTTGCGAGTGTGTGTGTTTATATGTGTTACTTCTTCACGACTACAATTTCGATATTTTTTTATGCAGGAAGTTACCGTTACTGACACCCTGCATTTATACTAAGGCTTCTTTAGGCGTGGGCATCACCGCGGGGCGCACCTAGTTAGTAATGTAGTTCAGAGGTTATTTAAACACTAAATCAATTAATATACCTGAGTAACTTTAATGAAACTGCATCACCGGAGCCGAGCTCAAATTTGATTCCTCTATTAATTGGATTTTTATATTGATTGTAGTTAAAACAAATGTGTGAAAGGGTGCGATAAAACGTACAAATGGATTGTTCGTCGTCGATTAGGTCGCCGACACAGCGGCGCCGCTTTAAACTCCCACTAATTAAATGAATGAAAACGAAACTCGAATGTTTTCATTTCATTTACCGTTCTATGCTCCCCACTCTCGCTCCCTGAATGGTTTTATGCGAAACGTAGACAATATTCGCATAAAAGATTAACTGGTGTCTGTAATTAGTCAATCGCATATTTTTTAAGATATGGCCAAATGAAAACTACAAAAGTCTAGTACAATCGGTAAGATTGTCCATGTAGTTTGACTATAGATGACAAACAAGATATATCCATAGACATATAATTTTTTTACTGCGTATAAAAGTTTATTAAACATCTCTGGCTGATAATATCGAACGTACCCAGAACAGAAAAACATGTTTTGTCAGCTTCTGGTCAAGTTGTCACCAGAAGTTTCTTTGTCAGCAGATATTGCAGATTTTGACGCCATATCTCAAGGGGCTACCTGAATTTTCCGGGGTCCAGTGGCGCCCCCATTTGAAATAAATCATTTGAAAAGAAAATGATATTGATATGATATTATTCAAAATGTTGTCTTGACCAAACCCTAGATAACCCTTTTAACTATATCATAAACTACTGTTTATAATGTAAAGTGAAAACATGAAGCTTTTTTATGCACATTTGCGAAAAACGGTCCCTTTTAGCTAATGTGCGTAGAAAAGCTTCACGTTCTCACTTTAAATTATAAACAGTAGTTCATAAAATAGTTAAAAGGATTATCTAGGGTTTGGTCAAGACAAAATTTATAATGATATCAATGTTTGCTTTCAAATGATTGCTATTTTAATATTTATTTTCTACACCATATGTGTTTTTCAGAACTAATTTATTTTTAACCGCCTATTTTTGGCAAGAACTATGGATAAAAAACAGTGCATTCAGTTTATTCATTTTGTCGAAGTCAAATCGATAACCACACAATATCATAATATTGAACTTGGCTTCCATTTTCACATTTATGTTTTTGGTGTGGGCACAGGGGAGTTACTCCAAAAGCGGTACGCAAGACGGACGTTACTGTGTCAAGCAACATAGAGCACTAACGTATGATGATAAAGTCTAATTTGGTTTGACATAGGAATAGGACGTCACTATTGTATCTACGACTAACGTATTATTTAATGGAATAACCCCCCTGAGGTCGTCTATAACTCCTTCTTGCATAAACGTATCCAGCGCAGCAGAGTTCGAAAAGTCATTTGCCCGATTATCTGTCTCGCGGAGCACATCACGCCGCGTTGTATGGAAATTGAATTAATGGCTGCACTTGAACCCTGAATCTGTATGAACGAGAGAGTACTACATAATTTAGTGCTTTTTTAATTTCATTGCACGATTTAATGCTGATTTACTTGATTGATATTCAAGTGCATTGGGAGTTTGATTACTTAGATTGCTTTTTATCGATATATGTTAAGTAAACGAAATAAGTTTACATAACATATATAAACAGTTTGTTTCTTTACATTTTGATTATTGTTTTAACAACTGCTAAAAGGGATGATTTTGTGATTGTAAGTTAATTTTTTGTTTTACACCGCTTAGAATTATTTACCACTTATGGAATTAGATACCTAATTCCTTTAATATCTTAATTGTCAATCACTCTATATACTTCTATTAAGTAGAAATTATATAGGTGGTAAAATTTTATATCGTACTCGAGTCAAGATCTTGTTAGTGTATCAGTTTTGTTATTACTTACTAGGCGTGTTCGTTCAAACACAGACAATTTGTTGAAACTTGGCAATAACTTCAATTCATCCCACTTTAGGTTCGCAAACTGCAATTGTTAGTCAACACTAATTGTCCGGGAATGATAAATGATATAATTTGAAATTGGGATGGCTGGCGTACTAATTTAGATGCAATCCACTTCATCATGACATTTAAATACACACACGTGAGAGCAATTCAATTGAGCTGAGAGCGATCATTTAGAATCATTAGAATTTGATGGTTTTGGTAGGTATCTATTTAGTGAAAACTGTTGATCTGTAATATTAATCTGATGAATATTATCATGAAAGGATATTGCTTGCTACATGTGCTTTTGGATCACAAAGAAGTGTTGTATTATTGGTTTTAAATAATATTTTTTCAATTACAAAATATTGATGCTATATTCAACAGTTTCTAGATGTGTAGGTATTTCCATTTAAAATTACTTTATTTAACTTTCAGAATAAACGATATCAATTAAAAATCTATGATATTAGTGGTCCATCCGCCTCAACTTAACGCACAACAGTAGTGACTACACTATAACATATACATACATCTTTTAAGGTATATTTCTCAATGTTATTCTTTCTATTTTAGTTTAATAAGTTGTTGTCTCATCATTATTAGTCACAGCACAGCAAGTCCACTGGTGGATATAGTCCTCCCCCAAGGATTTCCAAAACGACCAACTGGTAGTGGACTACTTTCAGCGTTTTCTGCAATCTTGCTCAGATCGTCCAACTATCTAGTGGTTCTACGCTATGTTTGCAGGACATGACCTCCATTCGAGAATATTTCTGCCTCGTCGGACGTTGGTTCTTAGCGCTGTGTCCCGCCCAATGCTACTTCAATGAGCTAATCTGCTAGACTATATCAGTGATTTTCATTCTGCTACGAATATCTATTTCTGATCCGATCGTGTCGATTAAATTGAGAAACCTAGGGAAAGTGGCTGATCAGAGCGGAGCCTCTAGAGGGTGAGCCTCTACATATACTCTTTAGAATAGGTAGAGCCACGTTTATTAACTTATGAAACAATAATACGAACCACACGTGGAGCTTTACTGATAATTGTAGTTCATTCGAGTTTAATTTCTTCTAGCACTTACCTGAAGCAATCAAATCATACCTACACAAAACGTACAAGCTAGGTTTTCTTCAGCAATAGGCAAGAAAATTGTATCGCCACATAGACAACCGGACAAATACAATTGGTCATTGGTTACACAGGAATAAATGGATGAAGAAGAGAGACAACAAATGAAAAACATAATATTTTTTATTTTTAATATTTTTTCCTCATTTCAGAATGAATAATATGATGAAGGAATAAATTCGACGCTTAAGGCATTTCTACAAGGTTATTTTATTAAAGCTCGGCGTAATCAAGTTCCATTAAAAATAGTTTGGCTACGTGCTTGCGGTAAGCGTAAGATTTCCTTTGAGTAGGCGATTTATATTGTGAAAATGAGTTTGAGTTTCTTTCGGCGTTTCTTCTCCGCAGTGGTCGTTGCGAAGCGCTAGTATGTGTAGCTTTTCTTTTTTTAATAAATTTAAAATTAATATAAACTACACGTAGGTAATGTAAATTATACTTATTGACGTGTTAAAATGCCTGGTGTAATTACTGAAAAACATTTGAATCTTTGAATCTTTAAAACATAAAATTAATTTAATAAAAATAAAAAACGTATTATTCTTTAGACATGTATTGTTTGAGGATAAAATATTTTATCAATCTATTAACAAATTAAAGTAAATTAATTAAAATAGTCCCGAAGAAACAGTTTTAAAGGGGTGTTGCTTTTGGAGCAAAGAAAAATCTTAAGCTTAGGCACATAATTTTTTTAATCCTATTTTCGACCTCTGACATCAGCTACAGCTCGTAAAAAGTAAAAATATTGGATGTTTGTCATGACTCATGATCAATTGATAATTGTCAAATTTTCTTTTTCTTTCGATTTCCTAAAAGGTAAATGTTGAAGTCAGGTCATTTGCTTACAGCTAAGTTTACTGCCGCTTCCTAAGCGCAAGTCCAGAAGAAGCGGTAACAAACTGTACTGCAGAATTTGTAACCCTGTATGCATTGTATTTCATTTACATGGAGCCATACTATAAATAGCGCAGGTAACCTGAGCTTCCTATTAACACTGTTTTAAGTACAGTAACTCGAGATAACGTTTGAAAGTATCGAAAAAAGATTACATTTAAATAATATCACCCCAGCGATCACTTTCGCCTACGCGAGAGGCAATCGACTCCATGAAATCTGGCCTCTTGGGCGCTCAGCAATCAACCGGAGGAATAACAGGGATTCCTTTTCGCAAGGACTAAAAAGATTCTTATCAGAATAAATGGCTGTTATAAGGGTAAGGGAAAATTGCAATTTGTGACGGTTTCAACCCGGAATTAGCAGCCTAGGAGATTTTTAGCTACACAGAACTCCTGAGAAATGAATTAAGACTGAGTGCGGTGTTAAGGCCATACCTGAATTTTCCGGGGTCCAGTAGCGCCCTCATTTAAAATAAATCGTTTAAAAGAAAACGGAGATATCATTTAAAATTGTGTCTTGACCAAGTTCTAGATACTCATTCAAAGTATTTTTTAAACTACTTTTTATAGTTTAAAGCGAGAACGTGAAGCTTTTCTACGCACATTTGCGAAAAACGGCCACTTTTGGCCAATGTGCGTAGAAAAGCTTCACGTTCTCACTTAAGAATATAATCTGTAGTTCATAAAATAGTTTAAAGGATTATCTAGGGCTTGATCAAGGCACAATTTTGAATGATATCTCCGTTTCCATTTAAATGATTTATTTCAAATGGCGGCGCCACTGGACCCCGGAAAATTTGGGTATGGCCTTAATGGTTGCGACGCAGAAATAGGCAGAAGTTTCGAGTTGCGTTTTAGACAGATTTCTTCTGTAGGTAATTTAAGTTTGTAACCATCTGAATACATACCCTTACTTATATGTAAGTAAGTCAATGTTTACTGACTCAATAATTTCCTGCTAATAGATTCTTCATTTTTATTTTCATTTTCAATGTAAAGCTTTAATCCTTTCATTCTACAATCTTAACAAACTTATACTAACGCCGGACTTATTAACAAGTAACCTATCAGTTTATCATTTGCTTGACAAAAATTGACAATATTATTAAAATTAACGTGAGAAGAAAATTAACTAGGTATTGTATCACAACGGAAAGGGTCGACTAGTTTCGATTGGTTTAGATGATCATTCTCAGAGCGAGTGTTGTGAGGAGCGGCGAACTAACCCGGTTTCGCTGTCCTCAACACTTCTGTCTTAAGTCCGCTTTAACAATATTAACTTATGCTAAGTTAGCAAAATTACATGGATATTCGAAAAATTGAAAAATCTGATACTAGTGTTGGCAAATATTTCCGAAAGAAAGATTTTTATATTTAAAATAGACTCGATATCTTTTATGATTTGATTTTATTTTGATTATGAGCTGTGTGGTTTCCGGTATAGTAGAATATTATACCGGAAATCAGTGGATGTCGTAAAAGGCGACTTAGGAAATACAAGCTAAACAAAGCTTATGAATATCAATGAGACCTCTCCAACCCATCTAGCCAGTTAGGAGAGTGTACGCTTAAGTCCTTTAGCTGATCTGGCCAAGTACGGCTCTGCTAGTACAGAGAGGGTCGTGCTCCTGCAGTGGAGACAAAAAGACCTGATGATGATGATCTTTTATAATAGGCTTTAAATACCCAACTATATGTACTCGGTTGAGTGCCGTCTTTGCTTTTTACTCCGTTGGAGTACTCAACTCAGTATTCAGATAGGCTGGCAAGGACGTCTGGGCTTTGTGTATTAGGTAACCTTCGGATGAAGGTCTGTTTAGGAACTAGCGTCTTGTCGCAGGATCATATAATTATACTATGACGTTTTAGTGAGATGTTTCTTGAAGATTGTAGTTACACTTATTATTTTCGCCCATTTGTACCAATAGTTGGGTTTCGGAGTTATAGAATGATAGTATTTACGTGTATTACTAAGAGTTTGACATACGTGTTGCAAAAGTAGCCTTTAGGTCTTGTGGCCCTGCGCTCTATGTGCGGGAGTTAATCCATAAGTCGTTTCAGTGTCAAAGAATATTTAGCACTAACGTATGATGATAAAGTCTAATTTGGTTTGACATAGAAATGGATGTCACTATCGTACGACTAACGTATTATTTTATGGAGTAAACTCCCTGTAGTCACAAGACCCCAATGCTCCATCTGCTCCATTAGGGATAAATATACTATGTGGCAGTTCCTTATTGCTACCGTAATAACTGTACTTACCTATAAGTAATTTTGAGCTTAATGTAGGTAATGTTTGCTTTTTTTTATTTGTTAGGTTATACTTTACGTGCACAAAACTTACAAATTGTTCGTTTTCTGATACAAATGACTCAAATCGACAAATATTTACTTAACCTAAAACTTAGTAATAACCTTTTTATATTCCTAAAAGGAGGAGGTAATCAATTCGGTGCGATCTTTTATATGTATATTCACTAATTATTCGAAGACACCTAGGCTGATTTTGAAAATTCTTAATTTGTTTGAAATGATATACTTGTAAGGTAGGCCCATAGAAATTTTATCAAAATCGGTTATGAATTTTGGACGTGAAGTCAATTTTTAGTTTTGAAAAATTATTATATTCCATAGTCTCTGCCTTCCCCTGTGGGAAACAGGCGTGATATTATATATGTATGAAAAATTACTAAAATTTTAAGTCAAAAAGACAATACAAAACAAATTGCGTGTATTAAAAAAACGAACCCTCGGCCTGTCCCGCTTACAGAACGATGCATGGCGGCGGTTTAGCTGAAGTATTAAATAATTGGTCGCGTGCCGCCGCCGGCCCCGCGCCGTGTCAACGCTAAGCGCACTGCGGCAGTCCTGCTGCAAGCCTACCACTTATCACCATCACCGCTTTAGCCCGCTTATACTGCAAGCGAGGTTTCGAGATTATCTTACTTTGTTTACATAATTCCTAAATCAGGGAAGCTTCAACAACGCGCGGCGTCGAGCAGCGTTGACCAACATTTTACAGATATCTCTTGTACTTGGCAGCACATATGGGAAAGGTATCAGGACGAATACCAGTAGGTCGACCCAGACATCACTGGAGAGATGCAGTACAGGCTGATCTGCGCGAGATAGAAGTTCTCAGCTGGCAAGAGAAAATTATGGCGCTCTGTCGTCTTGTAGGCCATGATCTACTTTGGGTCACTAAGCCAACGAAGTAAAAAAAGTAAGTATTCTCTTGTGCTTAGTCATGCGAATGTCCGTGAAAACATCAATTATGGCTCCTACGGAAGATCAGCGCTGGGGTTTCGCTAACGCAAAACCTAGCACATGCTGAGTTGGAGACCATTTTGGGGGATAAATAACTTTATTATAATATAAATAAGTCATACTTAGTTATTCAGAAAAAAAGATAAATTCACTGTATGGTTAAAAGCTTTGCTTTTCGAACATTTATCTTTCGTGTCTTGTTCTATTTAACCTAGTATAACTCCAAAACTTAAAAGATTAGTTCCTTCTTTAACGAGCCGCCCTTGTCAACCGACAACACAAGCGCAGTGCGGCAGACCTTCTACTTAGTTTTCCTAATTATTTTGGCCATTGCATTCCAACATAAGCAAAAATTAAGTTTTAGGTTGAAATGATTTGTTTAATTTTCTTCGCAATCACATAAATCACTGCCATGCTGGCCTTAAAAGAAAAAGAATAGGTATATCATAAAAGCTGATCGAGGAAAAAGGCGAGATTTGAATCATGTTGATAGGTGATGCGGTTAATAACCCATCACTATTTTAATTTCTATTCGCATCTTAACGCACACCATTCCGCTAATTGTCTTGTTCGTTTCAATTTATAAATAAGAACAGAATTGCAACTTTTTTAGTGCATCCATGGTACCCTGCAGAGCCGCATATTTTTAGCCTAAATACTCAAGCCTTGTGGAAACCAAAAAAGTTATAAAAGAAACAATGATGACTGAAAATGCTGATAGATAGCAAACCTACATTCGTATGTGTAAACAGTGGCGGATTTACCAGCAGGCTGAGTAGGCTGGAGCCTAGGGCGGCACATTTTAGAGGGCGGCAATATCGAATATTTCCCTTCCCTCCCCTTCTGCGCACCACCGCTTCCCTGAAAAGGGCCGGCATAATCAAACGCTCCCAGGTTTTATTGTAATCAGGGCGGCGGACTGATACGTACCTATTTCCACTTCTTCGCCACAAAAAAAGCTGTACATTAAGATCCGAAAAAGGATGGGTAGGGGCGGCAAAATATAAGTAGGTAGCCTACTGGCGGCAAATTTTTAAATCCGCCACTGTGTGTAAAGTTGAGTTCATGGCATGAGTTTGATGAGATTAATACTTCGAATCACAGCCAAGAATGCACATTCAGAAACATGCATAGATAAGAGAAAATCTTATAAACTTTTTACGGGATATTAACATTACAACCTAACATCGTATGTATATAAATCGCTCAACTCCACCTGATTTATGAATATCAATTTAAACTTCCTCAAAATGCCGCCTCGCCGAAGACGTATTACACAATAATGCTGCACGTTATGTCCTTATTCATTACATTCTTTCCACGTAAAATATCCAGTCTTGACGCTCAGTATGAGAAAGTATCGTACCTAACTTATATGTAATTTTGGGGCCCGCACGTTACCCGAGAAAATTATTAATGTACGAAAAGATACAAAGACTGTATCCTAAGCTAAGTAACTTTCAGAGGTACGTGATTTCACTTCAAAGTGTACTTTTATTTTGTTCCCCGAATGAGAATGCAAACAAGGTTGTGTTCCCGTTTGACTCTACACTTTCTTCTCTAAAAATACTGTCCATTAAAAATAGTTACTTCTTTGTCTAATGTGTAAGCGAGCACTGGTGTCAATGAGGCGTTTTCCAGTGAAAAAAAAACTGAGGTTAAAAACATTGTCAAAAGATGGCGCTTAAGAGTTTAAAATTGTTCTGTCAAAAATGAAAGAGGCCGTTTGGTTCAATAGTTGTAGTAAATTTGTTATTAATTAACCAATCTTGCATTTTGCTAATATTAAAGTCAAAAAATACATATTTACAAAGAATAGTATATTTTTAACTAAATTTAGTAAAATAAAAATATTAAATATTCCAAAACGTAGTGATTATATTCTCTTTGATTCCAAAGACAAACTCTCACTTATGAAAATTTTATATGAATTAGACATTGATGACATTTATGTGATTGCTGGCGGCATCTATGTCACGTGGAGGAACTATTTTTTTTTTTAACAAAGAAGTAATAATTCACTACGCTTCGAAGTTCCAGAGGGTTGATTCACGTCACCTTCGGTTAAAAGTCGTAGCTAATCGTAACGTCACGCGCAGTTTAAATGCGCTGTATTTTCATCATATTTGTTGATTAAATAACCTATGCTACCCATACTTTTTAATAAACTATGCAATGAGCCAAAAATTTTTTTTTTGTCCACGTCCCTATTTTAATGTTTCAGTTATAAGACCAGTTACCGGTTGCATACTAAGCTGCTTTGGAGCCTGGAATATGATCTTTTCGGCTTTTTCTATTCCAAAGATGTAATACGCGTGTTATTGGTCCACAGATTACAGAACAATGATCATTCAAAGCTGCCGAGCCGAGTACCGTGCGCAGTGAATTTATAAAGATTAAGAAGTTATACAGCAGTATGTTATAATTGAATTACCATGGAAATCAAACTGTAGAGCAAACAAGAGTATATCTAAACAGGGAACAATCCTGTTCATAACGCTTTCTCTTGTTTAGAATACCGAAAACATTTGCTCATAGCTCCGGGCAATTGTCTAAACTAATAAAAGAAGGTTTTTTATCGCGTCCTTTGTTTGCTCGTGTGTGGTTAGGATATTTGTATTATACCTGGGTCTCGTGGACTACGCTTGCTTTTTATTCTTTATATTTATGAAAATAGAAGTTTAATATTACAGAGTAGGTCAAATAATATTCTACTTAAAAGAAGATATCTCTCACATAACAACACATACAACTCACATAACAACGTTCACGTGATAAATAAATTTAGCAATAAACTGTCAGTCTGAGTATGCAGTACAGTAGCGAAGATTGCATATAACTCGATTCCTTACGGCTTGGCCTAGCTGATCCTAATATATAATTGTTTTTATTATGATCAATTATGGCTTACCCCCGTGCTCCACGCATTTATAAAAATCTATTTTTTCGCTAGCGTAAGCCCGGATCCAGCGGCATTACCCACACGGCTCACATCCACATAAACAAACGCACTTACGCACACATTCATAATTGTACTTTACGTTCACGTACTTATAAAATCTGCGATAACCCGCTCGGCCTTTCGGGACACAGCGACAACATTCACACAGAAACACTGTCACAATAGAGCGAATATAAGCCGAAGAACGTCAGCTTATAAAAATTTTGTAAACTTTATCTGCATATCATTAAAGTCCTATTTTGCCCTGATTAATTGACGTCCGAATTAGTTGAAGTCGCGAATCCACGTGGACTAATGGAATTTGATTGGGAGTGGGGTGGCCAATCAAATTAATTTGAATTGCGCGCTCTCTGAATGCACGTATGCAAATGATTATTTCTAATTATTGTAATATCTTGTGATAAATAGATTTAAAACAGTCGAAATCAGTGTAATTTGACTTGCCAAGTGTTGTGTGTGTTTTTATGTATTGTTTTTATGTCTTCTCGAATCAAGTAAGTGAAAATGGTGAAATTAGCGCAAATTGAGTGTTGTGTTGTGTTACAGATTAGGTTTAGATTTAGATCATAAGGTCATAATAAATGTTTAGATTTAGACCAAGATGAGTTTCACATGTCTTTTTTTTTACGCTGCGCCGCTGATGTAGTATGTCTTTTATTTTTTCAAATTTTCAAAATAATAACATAATCTCATTGAGCAGGACTGGTTTGATTTTTCTTGACGAGTACTTCATGATAGACGATGCCTAGGGTCTGATCACGGAGACGGAAGGTGGTCGATGGAATTCAGTAATAAAACGACGCAACTCCTGTGCTTTATTTGGTTCTGATCTTTAAATGATGATTTCCTCGCGAAGATTTCTACAACACGATAAATAAGGATTTGCAAACCGTTTTCAATATTATGTAAAGGGAGTCATACCACTTATATACAAATAAAATCAGCATGAAACAAGCCTGCGCTAGTTGGTGTTAAAAAAACGTTACAAATTGAGTATATAATACATCAGTTGAGAAAAAATCTAACGCATAAATCTATCATGACATATCTAAGTTTGATTTCTCATGATACAATGAACTGATGAAATTTTAATAATCTCCCACTTAACATTATGTGTACAGAAGTATGCTTTTGCGGGTTCAGCAAATTGAAGCTCCTTAACCAAACTAAACCTATCCATTACCAATTCATCAATTATACATGCAACAACAGGGGATCATCGGGAAGTTACTCAGGAGAGACTTACTGCATTTCCCTGGCAATTGACGATTTTAAACCTAAAGATAAATAGCCATACAATTTGCTTCTAATTAGATAGTAATAGAATGAAACTTAAATAGTGTTAAATAAATATGTACTTATTAATTAGTTAATTTATGTTTTCTTTTATTTATATACTAGATTGATAAGTTTTTAATTAAGAGCTAGATTAATTATAATGCTTACAACAACAAAATATTAGTAAAAACTTAGTACAACGATCACATTTCGACTTTAAGTACAGGTACTTACTTTCTTAGATATTGGCGGACTTTTTGATCATGTTTTTATCCGCTTTAGTTCGTTAAGTTTTGGATATCTTCGAGACAGAATTATTTTTAGCAGTAGACGTAGTAAGGTTGAATTAACGATAACGACGTTTTATTCAATAACATATTACATATTCTTTCTACTTTATAAGTAAATACGTTTTCAAAGTTAGACGTCTAAATATATAGCCTGAAAATGCCAGTTGAGTAACACAGTTTCCAACGTTAAAAGTTTTGAGATCACCATCCACGTGGAAACCAAGTCAAAGTCGTATTTAAGTATAATGCGACGGAAAAGGTATCCGCCCACAAAGGCACCAAAACACATTACCGCACTATTAGCAAAACCATCAGGTATCTGTTTCTCATAAAGCCTACTCTCATTTTCGTTACGTTGTTAATAAAAAGAAATGGCGAAGTTGCGACGACGGTGCGCGTCAAATGAAAAAGTTATGCGACGTGACGATACTGCCAAGGCACCTGCCGCCAAACTAATTACAAACTCTGCCTCAAACACTAAAATATTTCCTAAAAACGCCACCTCGGGAACACCCGGATGGAATAACAATTTTTTTTTTTGTGTATTTGTGAGATGTTACTAATAGTTTTTGTTAACTACGAATATTTCCACGGTTGTTGGTCGTTAAAAAATACATTCAATAATTGCCTACAATGTATATAATCTATAGCACCGTTAATAGCAATGACAACTTATTAAGCTAAACATACTACTACTACGTTAGCTTTTACCTATGTTTAGCTTACTAAGTTATTTTTAAATCAGTTTTTTTTTCTTTCGCATTTAAGTATTAGAAGAAACAAGAAAGGTAAAATAAAAGAAAATTAACAAATAAGTTTAAAATTGATAATAATGACCAAAAATGTTTGAAGTTATTTAATAAGTATTTTTAGGTTGCAAAATGTTATATTTATATCTGAAAGTATCGACTGGGTGGAAGTAAGGAATCTCTCAAGAGTCGTGATCCTTGAAAGTAAGAAGCGGGTCCGCCCCAGAGAGCTATGATTCACGGCTAAGATCTCATTACGTAGGATAATCTGTGCTGGTTTCTCAAGAAACATTCTAAATTAAATATATATAGCTTTCACCAAATTTACATGCGCCTGGTGACGAATAATTAGGGGGAATAACTTTGTAAAGTGGTTTCTTAGAAAAACTTGTTTACTAATACTTGTTTGAAAAAAGTTCCTTACAAGAAAAAATAAAAATTGAATAATGTACATATATATACATATACATACATATACATTTCATTACATTGGAGTGTATAAACTCAGATACGCTAGGCTATTAACAGGCTCTTGAGATCGCAAAGATACGTGTAATGTGATCAATATCACAAAACAATAAATACGTACCTAGTAAACCCCTATTTACTCTATAAGCATAACTCGTACCAGTACTTAGGTATTGAAATTGGACAATGTTATAATTTCGATGTGTGAAAAGTTAACAATAACATTAAATCAAAGCATTTTATAATGATAATAAAATGAAAGAAACTTTGACAAATTAAAAATGCAAAATGGTCATACATTTTACGTTTGCGGACGTATTCAACGATTTGATGGCAGATAAAAACGATTAAATGTAGATAAACGCGAAGGCCATAAAATGTTAAAGCTTTCGATAAATTTTAATAGATACCGGAATAAAAAGTATCGGATATGTTAAACTAGGGCGCGGTGTGGAATTGCTGTCAAAGTGTCGGTGATGTTTTAAATATAAATTTATCTTTATTTATATGACAAGTTAGCATAGTAATTAGTAGTCGCAAAGAGCGTTTCAGTCCACATCTGAGTAATTTTAACTTTTTTCTTATTTTCGTGGTTCTACTAGGTAAGCTTCAGTTAGCAGTCTTGGGTGGCCATGATTTCCATATCATCTTTAAAGATGAAAAAGCGAGAAAGCGCACCCAATGCTCCGAAGCAGACTACTGTGAAAATGACTTCCTTTCGGCGTTATAACCAAATGTTTTGAATCATTTTTTACCAAAAGCCTTTATATAAGCCTTTATATATAGAAAAGTTTGATTTGTGTACTTTGTTGTATTCATTTATTTATAGATATAAGCATTATACAAGTGCCTCTCCCCATAAAAATACTATCCTAGGTTCGATGGCACAAGTGCGGCGGCCGCCACTTATGGCGCGCAATATGAAACCTTACCGACTATTGCTCCAGTTATTGCCCACTTCTATACGGAATCGACGCTAAAACGCAATATTCTGGGATACTCAAAAATTCCTTCATATGTGTTACTCCCATAAAGATTTTTTTTGGATGTTGTTATATTTTGCACTTTAATATCAAATCTATAAGCACAAGCTTAATATTTTTAACCCATGGGTTTTGTAATTTATCTGGCAAATAATAGATTGCGCGACGACTATCAATTCCCTATAACATTGGTTGGAATATTATGTTGTTCCGCTACTTATTATACTAGCAAAACTCAGGGGTTTTTTCTCTACCAAATAAACTTGTTATTTGCTAGGGTTACCTTCAAATACTTAAATAGGTTATAAAAGAGAACCGAAATAAAGTATTTTTACTATTTTAATTCAACAAAAAGTAAAGAAACTACTTATTCAGTGCATGATACTGAACAAATGTACCTAAGAAACATTATTGACATACAAAAACATGCCTCTAATACGTATAAGTTTACCTTTTGACCGATTAACTCATCCGAGTTGTGAGTTTTTATGTAAAGCATATATTCTACGAATAAAATATATACTTAAATATACATAGACTTAAATACCTATATAATAGTTTTAGTATATTTTGTAACAAGGAAGTCACTTTGCCTATTCGAGAACTAGATATCTCGCCCATAAAACGATATTGCAGTTTGATAGTGGAACTAAACGCGGGATAACTACCTAACTGCATTATTACTACCGACTACACTCCTAATGACTAGTGTTTCATTACTCATCTAGAACTCTATGGAACTTGGATCCTGCTTTCGTCTAGGGTAGAAATAAGTAACAACACATTTTATATGTTGAAGTTGCAATGGTTAAGCTAAAGGCTAAAAGATAAGAATAATATAAAGATAAGATAAATTCCGTCATCTTGATTTGATTTTTTATAATGTTTTTCACTTCTTCCCATCACACTTACTAAAGGGAAAATAATCCTTATATAGCATGTTGAGTTTACATAATAGAATAATTTTCCTATCGAAATTAAAGTACTCATAAAGTTTTTTTCTAAATTTGATGTTTCTGGTAGGTAACGAATAAACATAGTTAACTGCGTGTGAAACTCTACTAAATTGATGATAATAGTCAAGTTAATTTTAGAATGAATAATGCTATTACACATTCTGTATATGTTATAAAATCAGACAAATTTCTTGAAATCTAATACCGAAAGATAAAAGGATAGACTTACGTATGTAAACAGCAATAAATAAAATTCCTACAAAGCGATTCCGATACGGGTCGGAGTAAAGTTGTAAAAAACTCCTTTATTAAAAGGAATGAGTAAATAAGATTTTCGTTTGGAAAAGAAAGTTTGAAATGGAGCCCTTCATTTCCATATCAATCGACATTACCTATATTTTCGTTAGGGCTGTCGCCCGTATCGAGCCGCGGCATGTCCTAAACATTTTATTATATTCTATGCACGTAAAATATAATATCCCAACCCACACTCAGACGTACGCGTTACGGGCAAATATCTAAATGTAATTTCCATGCGTTGTCCCCGCAATGTTTTCCCAGAAAATATTAACATGAAAGGCAAGGGGCTGAATCTCTCCTAAGTAAGTTGCAAAAAATGTACGTGATTTTACTTCAAAGTCCCTTTTGTCTTTATGGAGGGAAGGCATAAAAGTACAGGCACGGAATGGCACATACGAAAAAATTACGCCCCGTAATGATGATGTGCACGCACTTTTCTTGAAAACAAAATATTTTCTCTTTACAGTGACAGATAGGTATCCGTCGAGCTTTTATAACTTCAAGTGCTCTGACTGAGACATAACCTGCCTGTTTACAGTTATTGCTTGAATAATGGACTATAGATTCTTTCCACAGTATAGGTACCTACATAGATTTTGGGAAGAAACCGTCCCACATAGCTCTCTCGGTTATATAAATGACCTTTAAGTTTAGCTATTAAATAATAAATATTTTTGAAAAAATAATATGTAAACCTATATACTTTCAATGTCATTTATCTATAAAATAATGTGTATTAGATGTAATAGTTTTATTGCAGATGTTCTAAAAAAAGGAGAGGTAAAAACTACCCGTAACTGAAGGACATGTATGAAGAGATTGATGAGTGTAGATGAAGCGAAAGACGTTTGTCAGGATCGAAGCAAGTGGAGGCCCATAGTCTCTGCTTACCCCTGTGGAAAACCGGCGTGATATTAGTATGTAGGTATGATAGTTTGCAAAAGAATGCAATTAAATCAAACCAGATTTTGTTGATATGAGAAAGGGTTTAAAAAACGTAAATACTGCTAATAAATCTCTATCTATCTCTATCTATGTTGAAATAAAATACAAATAAAAAATCTTAAAGGCTAGTCCCATAATAAAACGAATACTTTCAGCACTAACCTAATAGCGGCTATTTGTAGGGATTTTATGATCTATTATAGGTCAGAAATAACGAGTTACGGATAACTGTGAGCAATGTGGTTTTTATTATGAGTTAAAGTAACACTACTAGGATCTCTTTCACAATTTATCATCGTCGTCATCATTTCAGCCACATAACATACACTGCTGGACGTAGTCCTCTCCCAAAGATTTCCAAAATGACCGATCTGCCGATGATCCGAACCATGTTCAGGTCGTCAGGCCACCTTGTGGGTAGGTTATTTTCACAATTACATACATACATATATACTATCACGTCTTTATCCCTAATGGGGCAGACAATTAGCGGGTGTTAAATGCCAAAGTTTATAGGCTGTAAAACCTTAGTTCCATAACGCATGAAAAATAGTATAAAACAATAATTCGTGGTTATTTAAAGTAGGTCACAACAAATTAGTTATACAGACAATGTGTAAATGCGGACGTTTACGAGTGTTAAGTGGCAGTAAATGCTCTTACTTTAATTAACGCTGTGCTATTTAGTTATTTGCTGTTTAGTTGGATGAACGTAGACATTACAAAAAGTGTTTATAAAACAAAATTATTCCTTCTTTTCAATTTTTATATACTTGTAATGTATGTATTTGCCCGCGGGGATGCCTGTAAGAGTAGTTCAAAAAGTGAACTCACATTTTTTGGAAAAAAAGTCCCCATGTTTTATTTCAGATATCAAGCTATCTACAAATCTGCATGCCGAATTTAATTTCAATCCGTCTAACCGTTTTAACTTGAAAGCGAAAAAAACGTATATTTAAAATTATAATAGAGAAAAAACTTTAAGAAAAAGGTCAATGATGAATTAAATGAATATATAAAAATTACCTACGATAAATCAAATTACATTCTGTTCGTAATTGGATAACTCAATATAAAATCTGTCCACACTTGTGATGTAAGGAAAATAAAAGGAAAGTGTGATCACTACCCGGCGGGGCGTCCTGCGCACCAGGAGGCCATAGTAGATGGTTTAATGCCCTCACTCAAATACACCACTAATGCACATAATCAGCATGGGACAATGGGGTTAAATTAAGATAACGTTACTTACGAGAACTACAGTGTAATTCAATTTTAATGAAGATAGGTAGATACTCGTATCTATCGAGCATCCTACCGTTTCCAATTTACCCTTGTAAGAAATAACCGTAAACAGAAACCATTACCCATTGGTCGATAGGAAGTTACCTAATAATCATCATCATCCGAGCTTATTTCTATTTGCATCCTCAGCGGTAACGCTTCAAGCCCGGGGTCCGCTACCTTACCTAGATGATTTGACGAGGTTTACTGTTTTTTTACAGAGCGACTGCCGTCTGACCTGCACAAAGGGTAGACCAGAACCAATCCTTGGATAGGTTCGACGAAACGCTAGATGGCGCTCGGGACCCACAGTTTATATGTGCCTTCCAAAACATGGAATCATCTTTCTTTTCGGATAATCCGGTAGTTTTAAGCCTGCAATATCCTAACCAGACTGAAAACAATTTTTCACAAATTATGCTTCCCAGCGGGATTCGAACCCACGACCTACGGATGGCAGCCCAGAAAGATACCTAATAATATGGTACATTATATTAAATATTCGATACATTTTGTCAAAACTCAATTCAACGTTACAGTTTTAGGCTTAGACCATCTCTAAGGGTTTAAGGTAACATCCAGGTGTCAGAATTGACTAAGTATTTCAATTTGCAAGATGAAAAGTTACTTACGCTAGTAATTACTTACATCAATGAATAACTTAATAGTAAAAGTTACATAAATCAGTGTTTAATTCCACCTATACTCCATTTGGTTAAGTATTAAAATAAATGTTAACAATCTTGACATGTCTTTTTATTGAAATAAACACTTTATAAATCAATAATTTTGCTTATTACAAAGTAATTATGTTATAAATTACATAATTACTTTGAAATTTCCATTTGGTTCGGTATTTAAATAAATATATGTTAATATTTATTTAAATACCTAATTAAATGGAGTATAACTCTAAAATAATGAAAATAATATTTAGCAGTGCGCAAATTTTTTAGCAAGTCCCTCATTTAAAAGCGAGAAATAAATAAGTACCAAAAAGAATCACGGCTCTGAACGCTGTAAATAATAAATTAACTAAAAATGTTTAAAACGAAGTGAGACGAGGTAAATGCACTTTAAAGCAAAATAAGTTTCATTTTACAACTGTTTAGAAACTAAGAAGAGCTCGCGCAATTTTAAAACCACCTTGAAAGAAAATTAATCAATTTGTATAACGCTTCGCAGTACAGATGTTATTCTTGTATCTTACTAGTACCTCCTGTAAAACTTTGCTGTTATTAATTTGTCGAGAATTATATTTATAGGTATATTCTTTGGTTACTATAATATATTTTTTTTTAAATTATGCTTTTGCAAAATTGCATTAGATTATTTCGTTCAACCAAAAATAAAATATTTTTCCTCACGTTTTTTTGAAAGCGTACGTTTACGTTTCTATCAATTTATAATATAAAATACTTATGATAAAAAACAAATGAGACCTAATTAAACCTACTCCCCATTTCGTTCGTTTTGGAAATCCTTGGGAGAGGCCTTTGTCCAGTAGTGGACGTTATGCCGCTGAAATGATGATAATGAACTCACATTTGATATTGACGAGGCGAGTCGTCCCTTCAAGTACATTATGTGTCGACCTTATATAGACTTTACACCCTGTGTTTTGTGGGTTCCATATTTCGCAAAAGCTTGTCAGCCTTTTTTCCCACTCTCTCTTCTTTTTTATCGACGCTGACGCCACCAATCTTGGACCGTTGCTCCTTTTATTCAGGTGCCACCTGCCCATCTGTAATAAACAGGTATTGCTACTTATTTCTACCATAAAGAGTTCACTGGTGGACAAAAGACATCTGAGCAAAGGGAAGATTTGATAAACACTACGCCGGGCAGGTTGGTGATCACAGTAATGGTAAAGTCTTTGCTTTGAGGACGCTGCTGCCTGTTTTTAATCCCCGACAAATAAGAAGGGTGTTATAAAATTGACGCTACGTCTGCCTGTCAGTCTGTGTGTCTGTCTATCGCATCGTAGCTCTCGGATGAATAAACGATTCGGTTTTCTTCTTCTTCTTCGGATTCTGGTGCGGTTTTTTTACTTGAAAGCGAGTTCCTTCACAGTGGTTCTTAGCTATGTACGATAAATCAGCCGTTTAAAACTTTTGGGGATTAACGCTTAAAAGTGGGGGTGTTTTTAATTTATCTAGTAAATAATAAATAGCGCTATGGATATCAATTGGAATATGTAGTTGCGCTACTCATCATTAAATGGCATACGTTAAAGTCAGGGGTTTTATACAAATAAACTATCTGTAATAATGTTATCTGTACGCCTCTTACGACACCCATAGAAGAGGATGGAGTTGGTGAAAACAACTAAATATTTTTTATTTACTCATATAATAATACTAGCCGAAGCCCGCGACTTCGTTCGCGTGGACTTTATGTCTCTGGAAAATGCTCATCAGGCTGAACAACTTTTACTAAGGCGGCATTTTTATATCTCTTATAGTTTAGCTGGACCATTATGGTTCTGCATCAGGCGTTCCATTTTCCAAAATCATTTATACCCTATATGTTGCCCAGGCTTAATAGCTATATAACAAAAAAAGTTTCATTCGAATCCGTCCAGTATTTCCGGAGATTAGCGTGTACAAACAGACAAACAGACAGACATTTTTTTTTTAATTCTTACTCTATTACTACGTCTCCATCGCCCTCAATATTTTTTTTGGAAATATATTTAATGTACAGACATACTTTTTTTACTGTTTTATTATATGTATAGATATAGATAGATAAAAGTTGCCTAAAGACAAGATTTAAAGTCTAAATATGAAATCAAGTATTTTCACTACAACTTGCGACTCGGTCGGAACGCAAATTAAATTATATTGAACGATTTATCGTTTTAATTATAAGCTTAGGTCTGGCAATTTACGACACGTGCCGGCACTAACTTGTCGCTCGGTTTCATCTAGTCAATAACGAAATATTTGTTTGAACATATACTATGTACTATTACAACAGATTTTATTAACAGTCAAAACAGAAAAAGACCGCTCGTTGGAAGTTGGCTACACGAGTAAAAATAAATAAATAAATGAATTATAAATAAATATAAAAATTTCGACTTTTGTGGGCCCTTCGGGCATTATTTACTTATTTCTAGTACAAGTAGTTTACCCCTTATTGTGAACTCTACACTTCAGCAACTCAAATAATCGTCGCAAATACTATACTTACAACATTCGAAATATATTCATACAAAGTATATGTCCGAACTTAACAACATCAACTTTGCTACAGTGCGTTTCATAACTCATAAAGCAGTAGTTAACCCTTGCCAAGCAGCTAGCAAGTGTCTTGAGCCGCTCCGGTGTTCAAGCACAAAGTGCGCAATATTGCGCGATAATTCATTGGCTCCGCAGTGTCACCCTATGGCTATACTATGTACTATCACAACTTTTATTAACAGAAAAACAAAAAAAGATCATAAAGAAAGTTGGCGACATGAATGAATAAATAAATAAAAACAGCAAATCTTGTGGGCACTTCGGGCATTATTTACTTATTTCTAGTACTAGTGGTTTACCCCAAATTGTGACCTCTTTAAATCCACACCTCGGCAACTCAAATACTATGCTTGAACACAACACTCGAAATATATTCATACAAAGTATATGTCCGAACTTAACAATCGTCAACTTTGCTACAGTGCGTTTCATAACTCATAAACTAGTAGTTAACCCTTGCCAAGCAGCTAGCAAGCGTCTTGAGCCGCTCCGGTGTTCAAACACAAAGTGCGCAATATTGCGCGGTAATTCATTGGCCCCGCAGGGTCACTATACTATGTACTTTCACAATTTTTATTAACAAGAAAACAAAAAGAGACCATAAAGGAAGTTGGCGACATGAATGAATAAATAAATAAATAAAAAATAGCGAATTTTGTGGGCACTTCGGGCATTATTTACTTATTTCTAGTATTAGTGGTTTACCCCAAATTGTGAACTCTTTAAATCCACACCTCGGCAACTCAAATACTATACTTGAACTCAACATTCGAAATATATTCATACAAAGTATATGTCCAAACTTAACAATCCTCAACTTTTTTGCTACAGTGCGTTTCATAACTCATTAACTAGTAGTTAACCCTTGCCAAGCAGCGTCTTGAGCCGCTCCGGTGTTCGGCACAAAGTGCCCAATATGCCGCGGTAATCCATTGGCTCTGCATGGTCACTCTTGAATTCCATGATTCTACTATACTTGAACACAACATTCTAAATATATTCATACAAAGTATATGTCCGAACTTAACAATCGTCAACTATTTTGCTACAGTGCGTTTCATAACTCATAAACTAGTAGTTAACCCTTGCCAAGCAGCTAGCAAGCGTCTTGAGCCGCTCCGGTGTTCAAGCACAAAGTGCGCAATATTGCGCGGTAATCCATTGGCTCCGCAGGGTCACCGTATGGCAGCAGGCCACTGCAGTAAGCCTGTTTAAGTTTACGACCGCGCGTCTCATGGCTTTACGACGACGCGGCGCCTGTTTCCACGGACATATAAATTTTCTAGAAATGTAATGGTTTCTGTATGATTTCCCAGTGGACGATAGCCAAATTTTTACAAATTGTTGTCCCACTCGGAAATTTATTGTGGACTCCCTTTAAAATTGTGGACATTTTAGTCTTAGTCCAGTTTTATTTCTTTATTTTTAGGTATGCTTTAAATTTTGGATTATTGAGTCCACTCTAAAAAGTATTTCAATTTAGCTTTTATTATTATATTAAGTAGGTATTTCAAGAAATATATAACATATTTATAGTTTAATTTTAAACTGTATATATACTTATCTTCTCACCGATATAATGGATCCATATAATTTATTACTACCCTATACATATTTTATTGCTGCGTACATGCAAAATAAAATATCTACTAAGTTTGCTAAACCTATAAAATTTGTTTTGAAAGATAAATGCAAAACAACATTTAAATAAAATATGTTTGACAAACGTTTCGTATTTTTTCATGAATGAGATAATAATAATAAAACAAATTAAGTTTTATTTAAAGGAATAAAAAGTATTTAATAAAAATTGCAAATACATTTACTTATCCCCGCCAAAAACACAACACAATTCAGTCAAACCCAGTTGGAGCGCCGAAACTCGATTATCAGCCGCTGCTACCCTCGGACAAAAGCGATCGCCCCGAAGGAGGCTTCGTTTAAAGAAGTAATTATACGAACAGCAAGTTCGGAGGTTCCACTTCCCCGCACTTAGTATGCGTGGAGCGTGCGCCCAACAGAGGCGATAACGCAAATTCGTTTGGCCGAACATCTCGCTAATAGAGTTTCACTAATTTATAAGACCGTTAAGCCACGACTAGACCGGACCTCCGTAAAACCACGTAAAACTGTCCGCGCTCGACGTAAAAAGGATTTGATAGCAACCCCCGCTACATATTTGATGGGGCCCAATCTTTCTGCGCGGAGGTAGGCGCGCTTAATTATGAACAACTTCTGCGGAATTATACGAATTGTTTGCCCCAGGAATAAGAGATCGCCTCCTTGTTTTGCTTTGCTTAATTAAATTTACTATTTGTTTTCATGGATTGCAGGGTTGTTTTCGGTTCATACAAAGCTACGTCGTCTTGGGATTTGGACGTTTATCTATTTAAGTGTATTTTAGAAACTTTAGTATAAATAAGTTTCTTTTAACATCACGTTAATCTTTGGGTCTTACGGGTACTAGGCTCTGTCTACCCGAGATGAAAACATGATAATGTAACTTCTTCTTCTAACAATAATTTCCAACTTACTTTGGGGCTTACCCATTTAGGTATATAATGCCCTTATGTATTACCTATTAGTAACGATGTAGTACCTTTTTAGGAAGGTTGTGAATTTAACTCTATATATGTTTAAAAAAGTAACTCATGAACATTTTATTTATTTATTTAATCTTTATTCACTATAAAGGCGCAAAAGGCGGACTTAATGTTAATGCCTACTCTACCAGTCAGCCTTTAGGAAATACAAAACTTTACTAAATAGCCATGATGAATTTTGAGATAGTCCCGCGAAATTGAGGCGTTAGTATCATTATCAATAACTTTAAGGACTAGGTTCTTGTCGGTTGAGTATTTTCCAAGGTATATTTCCCGAAGTATAAAGGATTGTTACTACCTATTTTAAATGTAGATTAGTTAAATGTGACGCAGTGAAATCTCATAAATACGACATTATTACAGCATATTTTTTGCTATGAATAAAATACTATTAAACGAACCAAAACGAATAGTTTTTAGATACAACTTATACTCATTCATTAGTTCCTTTGTCCGTATACAAAGATATTTTATAAAATGAAATAATAATACTCAACAAATCCTACGTAATTTTCAGTTAGCTATACAATAGCAGAAGGGATAAAATAATCCCATTTTTGTACAGTCTCATGTGGATTATGACAGACCTTCTTAATTAAAATTCCTATGTACTTATAAGCCACAAGCCGGGGCGCACCTGGGGAGCTTTAAATTATGGCCCTAGATTGTTGCCTCAGAAAAAACACAAGTGCATGCAAAATAGCTTAGCTCGTTTGAATAGCATTTTATTCAAATATTGCTATATTTACTTTTACTTGATCAAGAATGCTGGTCTGGGAGAAATAAAAAAAAAACTTAGAATGTACCAGCTGCTTCTCTTCCCACGCAGATCGTAAAAGCCGATCGAGGGAATGGGCAAAAATGCAAATCATGTTAACAGGCGATGCGGCTAGCAACCCATCACTGTATTGATTGCTTTTCCATCTTCTCGCCCACCATGACGCTAAAAGTGGCTTTTGGGTCTTGCGGCCCTGGGCTCTGCATAGAACCGCAAGACCCAAAATGCTCTGTCTGCCCCATTAGGGATAAAGACGTGATAGTATGTATGTATGTATGATCAAGAATTAAATTTAAGTAGAACTATCATACCGTTCAATAATAAATAAACTTTTGTATTCAGTGGAAAATGTGTTATTGCATTAAATTTAAAAAAAAAAAAGTGTATGTTTGGCGTTTGCACGTAAATACATTGTTAGAAAAATTCGTTTGAGATGATTAATTTTGGACAAATATTTTGGATTTAATTATGTAACAAAGAAAAATAATACTTAATATCATAGAAAATTAGGTAAAGTTAATTCAATTAAAAAGATACCAATTTGTCTACTTCCTTAATCAAAAATAATTAAAGATATATGATCATATCTGCCCCAATCCTTACTTTGAGAAAGCGGGTTCGCTAAGATCGTAGCGGCCTGGAATACCAAGCATCATTGTAATAGCTGGAAGTACTTAGAGCCACGGTGAATAAAATAGTTCGGAGAAGTAACACATAGGTACCTACTGCCTACTTTTACTGTATGTAAATATACAAATATGTACCTTAAAAAGTACAAAAATTAAATATATTTATAATTTTCTTGCCTAAATTTATAGTTTTCCTTCGTACATAAAGCAGGTTCTTTTTCTGTTTTTGGATAGAAACTTTTTAGTAGGTATATAACATCTCGGCAGCCGTTTTATAAATACTTGACTATTATTATCTATATTTATAACTCGTATTTCTTTAAGCAAGTTAACCTTTTTTCTAAATTATAATAATTATGATTGTTTATGAAATGCCCTATTTTTTGCCTTGAATGAAAATATTTCTAGTGTGATAATCATCTAAGAACCATTACTCATATTCATCATCACCATCATCATTGATATCATCATAATGATAGTGACTGGATTTGTTTGATACGAATTTAAAAATTAATTAATTAATTACTCATATTAAAATGTAAAACCCTAATACAAAAACAACAAATTGTCCTAGAATTACACCCTAACTAAAAAGCCGTCTGCCATCAATTTTGCAAAATGAGTGTCTCTCAGTGAGATTAAAATAATTATGTCCCAGTAAACCACGGTGTGGCGGTAAATATTCATAATTTATTTAGAGACATAAGGGCCCAGATCCCAAGCAGTTTAGCCGACTCCCGCGCCATGACATCGTCTCAGCCACTTTATGTTACGAAAATTTCATTTTAGGGGCTTGTTCCCCCAAAATGTACCCTAATTCGCTTAAGCGACATTCTGTTTTGAGTTATACCTATGATTTTGTACGAAATGAGACCGCCTGGGATGGTATTAATTGAGTATAAGACTTGAATTGTCCGGTTTTTATTTCTGAATAGTATTAACTATACTTTGTGGCGACCTCTACGCCACTATACAAGAACTACTGTATCAAAACACACGGAAATAGTTCGCAAGCAGCCTACGAGATGGCGCTGGGATTATCCTACAACTCGATATCATAGTTCCTACGATTGGTTGCGTATTACGATTGGTTAGTATGTACAATCTCCGACAATACACCATCGGTACTTCGGTTTCCCAGGTGCAATAACATGCCTAGCGAGAAGATTTTCCCATTGTGGCGGCTGAACATTAAAATAAAAAAATATTAGTACCTTTTAGTATAGATAATAATAATAAAACATTTGATTTGCATTCAAAAAAATATTGATTGAATCAATTTATCTTAAATGCAATATTAGCATTTAATTTCGACTTAAAAGATAGAAAATAATTTCTCCATTTTCTGTCAAACCATGTTTAGATCATTACCGTGTCATGTCTACAAAAAAAATTAGGAATTTTAAAATTTCAATCTGTTAATTAGAGCTCTCACAATAATTTCCAACCAACATAATCTAAATTCTTAACGAAACACTTAATCCTTGAAACCGCATTCTAACTTGAATTTATGTAGTGCAGGAAATAACGTTAAAAGTGGGGCGGAAATCGCATCAAGACGCCTTCGCGGCCGCTGCCCACAAGCGAATATAATAGTCACGTTATACTGCTCTATCAGGTTTAGAGCATAACTGCGCTTTTTCTGCGCGTTTCTGCAGATACGTTAACAGGAGAGGCACGGTTTTATCCCATGATTTGTATGATGTTTCTACTTTATCTCCCAAAGAAAAATAGCAAAAAAATCGATTCTTTGTTAACTTTATGTAGGTACATAACTGTTATACAACAGTTTACTATTCGGTTGTTTAATTTTCACAAACATAGGTATACTTATTGCATACTAGGATTACAAAAAAAAAGTCTTTCATGAACCCACTGCACTGTAAGCTTCCTTTTCCGTTAATTGATTTTTCGCTGAATAATGTTTCGGTAAAACGAACAGTTCGGTTTTATGAGTATAGTAGTAATGACCAGTCGACAAATTAAATATTCTCGAAATTAAACTATCGGTTGAACGTCATCTTGGAAACATAATTCCTGAAATAGTGTTTCAGAATGTAGAGAACCCCTTCTGTCCGTGTCATCTGTAAATAACAAATTATTATTTACCAAGCAATAATAATTTGTTATTTACAGACGACACATTAAAACAAAAATAGCCATGCCAAGAAAATAACAATACGAAAATTCTAACATGAAACATATATTTTGAGTTCAACAGCTAGATACAGCGATTATCGAAGCTGAAACAAATATATTATTTAAACGTTCATTGTTCCCATCCAGTACGTCAAATTGGAATATATTGCTCAGGACAATTCTATCGCAATATTAATATTTACCTTTGCAGCGTCCAAACAAAGACTGCATTCATATTCACCCCACGAAAACAAGTAGATAAAAATGCAAACATGCGCAATTCTGTCTCGAGCGGCGGCGGGTAGCGTTTTGGGATAGGCGCGGTTCACATTTGTCGGAAATTCTGAAACAATGCATTTTTGGACTTACTGAGTTGACTCAGTGACCTGAAGTGGGTCTTGGCCTACGACACCTGAAGAAGCCACTGTTCCCTAGACTGAGCCACCTCCTTGTAGGACTTCGCCGTCTTTGCAGGACTCGTCTCTCCCAGCGGTACCTAGGGCGTGCCACTGGCCTTGTGCCGTTGGTCTCCCCGTGTAAGTACTCTTGGCGCCACGATCCTCCTTGTTTTTGGATCTATATTATTTATGACTGCTTTTGCAATTGTTTAATCAATGAACAACGAAGGTTCACGCTTGTTTTATACCAGCGATTTATAGGTACTTAATTTAGATAAAAATGCAAACATGAGTAATTCTATTTCGAGCGGCGGTGGATAGCGTTTTAAATTGAAACTTACTTAAACTTGAACGATGTACTTACATTATTTGTCTACTAACTTTTCTTTTCTGAACAGAAACAGACAATAAATGGATCTATTTAAGACTATTAACTTTACTTGTCTATAGCTGTAGTGTAAATGCCTAGTTTAAACTATCATTTAATAATTTGGAAACGATTGAGATGTTAATTTAAGTTTACCAAAGTAGGCGAAATATTCCTCCAGAAACAATTACTTAATTCATAAAAAAGGGCGTGAAATGATTTCTTTGGGGTCGACAAAGCCTGTGTGGCACTCGCGCATTTAGAAAAAAAAAATCTAGCCTGAGATGTAGCCTTAACATACTTAAAATTTTCTATATAAAACCAATAAAAATCTTTAAGTGGCGTTTGGGTCTTGCGGCCTTGGGTTTTGTCTGCATAGAGCCGAAAAACACGAAATATATCTTTTAATTCAAAAAGTATACAACCATAGATTTTATCTGAGTGATCATATACTTCCCTATATCTTACTCAACTGGGTATCTGAATCTTACTCGTACTTGGCCCGTCAGTGTGACTCGTTCCCTAAGCGTTTGGGACACAAGTGTTCTCCGAGCCATATGAATTTAGATCCGCAGCGTATTAGAGGGAAGAACCAGCGGGACAGGTAAATCGAACGAATAAAGGGCAAAGGTAGACCTTGAACAGCCGTTGGGCACCCATATTTTTATGGGAAATATACCTAATGTGGTTTATTAAAAAAAACATAGATCAATGATGAATGCTGTACTTAAGTAGCGATCACTTGCAGAATAGGATTTTACACCCTAATCTAAATATAAAAAATATATAAGAAATATCATACAGACTATACCCGTAAGCTATAGAGAATTTAAGTACAGTAATCTAATAAAAAGATGTCACGCGCGGTTTTGTCAAACAGTTCAGGTGCGTGTAGGGCCACGCGCAGTGTAGGGTTCCGTAGTTGCAATGCCGACTTTAAGTTGACTCCTTGGTTTGACGACTATAAATGCCTTAAAAAATAATTTTATTGCATTTGTATGAAAGGAGATGGCTAAACGACTGCCCTAAGAATGTATAAAGATTTTGTAGTATCCTGTAAAACCGAAATATTCATTAATTAATTATTAAGGTTTTATTTTTACCCTTGAACTTCAGTAAAATAATACGCAATTATAAGTTTTTTATTTGAGTTTCCTCATTTCCTCCATTGACATCTACCTAAGTGTTGCCAGATATGAGTTTCTATTTGTTACCTGTACTATGCAAGCCAAACGATTATTGAATTTAACTATAATCGAAATAAGTAATCATAGGTACCTACTGCATTTCCGTTAAGAAATCACTTTATACATTGTAATGCCAGCAGTAAACGCTCGCCGAGAGGTTCGGCCGAGAAGACTCTCGACGAGAGCATACCCGACACCCGTGCGAAAGACAACGAGACTTTCTTGCACGAGACCCTTTGACCGAGAATATAGTAGATTGTATAAATAATTAAAAAAAAATGGATAAATAATCGATATTATGCGGGTAATCTGGCAACACTGGTGTTCGTTGTACCGTTGCGTCTGTTGCGTTTTCAAGTTTTCAAAGTACTTTTTTCTTTTTACTTTGACCCTTGTTTGTTTACCAGACTATTGTGTGTGATCGCCTGCCTACAGACCTTTAGCTATTTTACACGGACTTG
This sequence comes from Acrobasis consociella, assembly GCA_963555685.1. Classification (NCBI taxonomy): domain Eukaryota; kingdom Metazoa; phylum Arthropoda; class Insecta; order Lepidoptera; family Pyralidae; genus Acrobasis; species Acrobasis consociella. Next base: position 9,092,166 of record OY743106.1, read on the forward strand.
CCTGCCTATCGATCATGATTAAGAGTTAGCAAAAGCGTTTGTAACCAATCGATCGGGGAAGGGATTTCAATGATTTTATTTTTAAAATTGTTGTCGTTTCAAAAGTTCCTGAAACTTTTTTCACATGAAATATTAATATACAGCTATTCAGCATTACAATACACTAGGAGCCATGTTTATACATTGCTAGGGCAGTCGCCCATACTTCTATTTAGCCATCTCCTTTAATTCCCCGAGTAATTTTTTTTTGTTGGTTAACTATAACTTTTTAATTTGTAAACCCTACTTAGCTCTAAAGTAATCTATCAAGATTACCTTTTAACTTCTAACAACTGGACACTGGACTTTAGCGCAAATCTCACAAAGGGATCCCTAAATAAAAAAATTGTGTTCACAAACTCACAATATTTTTTAAAGACCTACGGTGTCGTTCTATACACCTCACGCCATGAGTTAGTCGAGAAAACAAAATTGATTCTTTCTTCACACTTAGGTTAGTACATACATACATGTAGTGTATGGGGGCCAACCTAAAAAAGTTTTTCATGGTCAGCAACTCGCATGTGGCAATCCTGTTGAAGGCATCCATAGGCTACGATGACTTCCATCTTGCATGCTGTATACCTGTTTGCCTACGTAATTGTAAAGTACAATTAACAATCCTCCTTCGGGCGCATTCGGGTAAAAAGCTTATACATGACGAATTATACTCGTAAAACAGTGACTACATACATTCGTACAATCTAAAACTCACTATCCAAGCAATAATACCCACTCACGACAGTCTTCATTTTTTTCCATAAAAACTTTCCACTGAAATCTCACTTAAATTACTTGCGAATATTAGATTTATTATAGACTATAACTCCACAGCATGCCAAAATGGGAAAAGTTCCTCACCATTACCCGGGGAAGGGTCTTTAATTATGATTTTCATGTGCGTTACTTGGAAGACGTCGTCATTCCGAAACACTGAAGTGAAGGGATCGGATTCTTGGTTATCACAAACAATATAGAAGTTTGCACCTTAAAATGTTTTATTTAAAAGTCAATAAGTTTTTGAAACCGGTTTTCTATTTAAAATAAAATTTTAGTCAAAAACGAAATATCTTATGCTCCACACGAGAATACCGTGTTTGCATTCATCTATTATTGAACAGATAATGACTGTAAGTAAATAAATATATTAATATATTACATATAGGTATGCATAAAAAAAGCTCCTTTAATAAGGCTGTATATATTTCCTAGAGAAGATAAAACTAGCTCGAATAACTACTTCAAGAAAGAGCATGTGTGCTTATATACTTAGATATGTAATCCTAGTTGAGATAAAAAATAAAACGGTGAGAAATGAAAAAATAAAAACAGGTTTCCATCCCTGGAAGTATGGGGGACTGGCTCATAAAATTCTAGTACTTGGTAATTGGCACGTAGAACTATAACAAGGAAAGAATATCACGCTATGTTACTGATCCCGCACAAAGTTTGCGTTATCGTAGAAGTGTCATTGCCATCTAGTTTTGTTTTGTATTTAAGATGTGACATGACATGACAATTCTATCAATGAATTCACTATCCAAACTTTGTGCAAATTGCTGTATGTTTATGTTTTAATTAGCATGATGCATTATTAAATACATGGGTTGCTACTGGATGTGGGCACCATAGCATGAAGATGGAAGGGAGGCCTCTGCTCAACAGGATACCAAAGAAGGGCTAATATAATAATGGTGCATGCTAGCAAAGTATATTATCGACATTCAGTATAGTCGTGTCTCTGTAACAAATATACAATGTGTAAAGGACAGATGCGCAATAAATCGAAACACGAAAATCGAAATACTAGATCACTATAAAATAATAGAATAACAGTAAAACACAAAAAAATAAAGTTGCAGCCGCCAAGGCGATTTGTATGGAAATAGCGAAATTTTGTTTGTTTGACTATTATTAGCATTATACTATAGTGATCTGGAATAGCCCATGGTTTGATTTATTACGCGTACGTCACTAACATGCTGTAAATGATCACGACAACTTTTAGAAAATATGAAAGAATAAAGTCAAAACGAAAAGCTGTAAGCTGTAGATAGGTACTTTGAATTAATTATGTGTTTCTCTCCATACTTAAAAAATGTACCTCTTATATCCAAGAATCCTTTAGAAACGGCACCGCAGATTGAATAAAAGGATTCTCACTGGTGCTTCTAGTGTGAAGGTGCACTAAAACTGCGACTATAAAAACAAAGATGTCTGCCATCTCTTGGCTGCTTAATCACCAGCCAACGAGCCAAGTCGTCACGTCCGCGTACCTCATCTCATGCAAGTTATCATAATATCATAAAACTTTTGCACTTCGCCAAAAATCTCCTGGATCTTGCGACGGCGTCTCAGGAACTCAGGGTAATCAGAACTTAATGAAAAGTGCGCTCGGCCGTCAACCAAGTTGTTACCCAAATTTGAGGGGTCACGTAAAATATTAAAGCGGCGAGATGAAGTGGCCAGAGATTCATTGCTTTCCTTGTTTTTATTATTCGTAAATAAGATACCCCGACACGTTTGTGTGTTCATAACATAAACCCGGCAGTAGTAAAGTTTTGCTCCTCGTCGGGCGTCGTAAATGTTACTTAACATCTAATGTACGAGACGAAAAAACAGAACCGTATGGATTGTATGTTTCCTGCTTCAGGAGTGGAGGATAAAATACATATAAGTTTTTTTTTAATTTGTAATTTAAAATAAATTTAATAATTATTTTTCATATTTTATATTACGATTTTCCCTGATAATTTTCGATTTGTTAAACGGCTTTTATAAAACTATGTAAACGTTACCTATGCATATTTTCATAGTGAACGTCATTGACTTAAGAATTCAAAGTTTTGTAAAACTTTCAAAAGAATTTTCAATAAGTACTGGATTTTACATTCTAGCAAGAGAAAATAGAAAAACCACAGCGTGACTATAAAGTAAAACTTTAAGGAACTGGTGGTATGTGCCAAGTTAAGATAAAAGTTTTCATAGAAAAGGATGAAGAAAATTTTCTACTAAACACTTGATTTGAAAGTCATATGTGCATTATGACTGAGAAAACGATAGTAGAAAGTACACTTCATGTTTAAAATTTCCAGAATATCTTAACAAATTAAACCGGTTTCATTTAAAATTATGATATGTATAAAAATGTTTGGATCAGCCATGTTAAAATAATAAAAATGAATTATTGTCTCATTACACACAAAATCAATTCTCCATATAAATTAAACGGCTTTGACAATAAATTGGCAGCATTAAATCATTTGAGCGAGTGTATTAAAAATATCGACAAACGATAAATTTACATAATTCCCGGCTCTACTGGCGCCGTCGACGGGAAAGTAAACTGTGCTGTGATATTACGTCATTGGTAAATTGGACCACTTGATACATTTTATAGTTATTTCAAGCAATTTGCTGAAAAGCGGATCTGTTTTATTTTAATCTGATGTAAAATAAATACAAACAATGTTTTGGTGCATTATAGATTTTAATTAAGTATCTAACTAACAAACAACTTAATCATAAGGGGCTTCAATGGCGCGTTGCTGACACGACATTAATGTTTTTACGCCTCTTTTGATGTTACATTCTATAGTAAAAACGCATTTTCAGAAAAGAAATTACTCTTTAAGATATCAAAATGACAACGAAACACGTGAGAGCTATTATACAATACGGAAATGTGGCCAGCTTTAATCTACATGGCTACGATGTAGATTAAATTTGTACTCTTTTTTTTATTGGATATTTTTAAGTTATTTTATCTCCTTTATCTAAATAAACTTATTTCATTTTTAATTAATCATTTATCCACTAGAAGTCCACCTATACCTATAAACTAAGTACACTTCATAGGCTTCCTCCAAAGATTTTCAAATTGAAAGTAATTAGAAATTAGCATTTTTCTGCGACTTTTTCAAGTCGTCAAACCACCTAGCAGGTATGTATTCCTCGGTGCAATTCGTGGTACGTGGTCGCCAATTGAAAATCTTTTTACTCCAGTGGACACGGGGCCATCGGTTGACACTTACAACTTAAAGTTAGGCATCCAAACTTGTATTATTATATATAAGTATGAACGGGTGGTGTGGCTCCAAGTAGTACCTGGTTCAAAGGATATCCATAGCAATTCAAAGAGGAAACGGAGTAAGCGTAATGCGTACTTTTAATCCGGATACATTACGTGGTGAGATTTTAGATTTATAAATTAATTTGTAACTGTGTAATTCTTTAAATAAATTACTTTTTACTAATTTTTTATAAAACTTACTTACCTACATATTTTACATTATGCCATTTTAACTAAAAGTAGCTTTTAAAAGGCGATCCCAGTTGATAGGAAATCATAAACTCCGAGGAAATAAAGTATCAGAAACTGCCTTTAAAACTCCGTAATGTTTGCGATACACCCTTTGTTAACATTTTGCAGTTCAACGGTCTACTTTATGGTTAGTAAGGTCACAAATGTGTTTAATCTATTGGAAAACGAGACACTATTGAAGATGCGCGCCGGGTTTGGCTAGCATGGAACTGTAGCAGGAAATAGAAGGTCAATTCTTGTGTAAAGGAATATAGAACCTACTTAAATAAGTTAAAAATGTATTATTGGTTAAACAATTATGTCCAAATTTTTGTGAGTAACGTAGAACAGAGGGATATAGAAGGCGGTCAATGATGAAGATGATGAACCAGCAGAAGTAAAACTTATATCTTTTGGAATGGAAAGACCATCTTTGAAGAAGAAAAACCAGAAACCCACCTCGAGCTCTAAAGCTGTCCAGCCACGAAAAGAGAGAAAATTCAAAAAACCTGAAATTTTTGTATGAAGTTTTTAGTTCACACAAAAATTTCATAATTTATTTATGAAATTTTTGTGTGAACTAAAAACCAGAAAACTCACCTCGACCTCTGAAGCTGCTCAGCCACGAATGTAATCAAAGGCAAAAAAAGAAAACTCAAAAAACCTGAAATTTTTGCATGAACTTTTTAGTTCACACAAAAATTTCATAAATAAAATAATCACATCACTGTAATGATTTAGGTAGACTCAGGCAAAGATAATATAATAACTAACGTGACAGCTACTTAACGCCATAGAAACTATTGTAGGGCCGTAAGTAGGCAAGACTGGAGTTACGGGGTAGGCACACAGAGATGGCAGCACACGCGACTTGCAAAAAGTGACAAAAAGTGTTGAATATACTTCAAAATATTTACTGCATTTCAAAAACTTAAGTCATATTTAATAAATTAAAGTACTACTTTATTTAATTAATAGTAAGATTATACCTAATGTTTCAAAAAATACCTATAGCGCCATCTAGTGACAAGGAAGATAAATAAATATGTTTGTTTGCGATGGGTAGGCATGACTCATGCCAGAAAGTAAAAAGAGGTAGTTAATAACTACAATATATACTTATATGTGGTCCAGGAAAGTAACCCAGTACACACATACCTATATCATTTATTTCTTTTAAAGTCACCACGTTACATAGTTAAGTTGTTAATCCTTATTTTCTTATTACGCGACGATCCATGTAGCATTACCATAAACTTAATTTTACTGCCAACCTTACATTTTAGACCTAATAAAATGCAAAATAGTACATAAAAAGAAACTCGAAGTCATACTAAATAGGCGGCAGACATCTTGCGTCACGTATTCAATTACCACCGAACGTGATGGGGAAACATCGGATATTAAAATTACTGTATTAATGTGAACGGATCTTCATATTAGTCTTCATCAAATGTGTTTGATTTTATACATACATACATACATAATATCACGCCTGTTTCCCGCAGGGGTAGGCAGAGACTATGGTTTGATTTTATATCATGTTTTAATATCGGCAAAGAATCTTAGTCACAATACATAGAGTAACTTTGTATGAGATTACTTATGCGATTGGTTTAGAAGGGCCTATCATCCACCATTATCGTGTATTGTAGTAAGCTTAATAAAATTGTAAATAATAAAAGTGCCGTGTGATTTCCGGCAGAGTAGAATAGGATCACTCCAAGTCTTGGACGTTATAGAAGGCGACTTATCATCATTGAGACCTCTCCAACCCTACTGGCCAGCGAGGAGAGTGTAAGCCAAAGTCCTCTGAAGACTAAAAGATCTGATAATTATAATAATAAAATTAAAAACTTATCATGGATATAATGACCCTATAGACATATAAATACTGAAGTGAATTATTCTATAGGTATTTACTTCTTTTGTTCATGAACTGGTATTAATATATGGCTAAAATAGATACTTACTTTTTGAGAGGAAATTCCTCGCCAGCAGTTAAACGTAGAGCAATTTTGAAAATATAAAATGTCATCTAGGGCATCGACACGTGTATCATCTCTAGTGCTAATGGCTTCCTTCACACGATAGTGTACCCACTTCTCTATCAGTAGAGTCGTAAATAATATTTCTATTCACCTTTTTTTAAACTAATATAAATTATCCACTTTACTCGTAATATCCTAAGGCAAGTATTTTTAAAAGAAAACTCGTTTTGTCACAGTTCTAGAGTTGACTTTTATGGTTTGTTTTATTTATAATGTTTTTTTTTGGCAACTATTTCCCAAAAATAGAGCAACAATATTACCAGTTTATTTTCCACTACGTAAATAGCCATTACGAAAAAGCATAAAGCCATTCGAAATTTTATCGAAACACTCATAATTCTTAATACTAATGTAATTTTATTACAATGTTCCAATGGAAAGCGTTCCAATGTAACGCAATAAAGTGCTTTTCTTACTTGAAAAACAATTTAAAGTGAGTTATAACTGGATGCTGGCAATAAGTCGGCCCTTACATGGCGTATAATAGCGTGACAGGACAAACAGCTTACAGACTTAAAATATGTAACGTTTCGGCGGCGACTGGTCTAGTCTTTATGCTCCCTAGGAAACGCTGGATCTTTGCAAAATGTTCTCTTACATCCTCCCAGTAATTTTTGTAGACATTTTTAAAAGATATTTCTTCTACATAAGATTTACTTAAGTGCAGAACGTAAGTAGTATATATGGCATGTTCAGCAGCGTAACACGACAATTCTTTTTATATTCTTGTAAGTAACATTTGATACAACGCATTGATACTTACATGGCGATAAGTTTGACAAGTAGCTTACAATCTTACTGAAGTAACAGTGAAAACGAATGAAAGACACCAGTTATCTAAAAAATGATCCTTTATAACAAACATTTTATTTTTTAATTAATTTTATGAATATTTTAAAAAATTACTATTCTTTAAACTCACTTATATAGTTATATTTGCTTGAATTATTAAATATACTTAACTTACTAAGCTATCCTATCTTTAAAGTTGGATCAAATTGCACACGACGTGCAAATCAAATTTAAAATCGGTTTAGTAGTTTAGGAGAATCCATCGCGGACAAACCACGTGACATGTAATTTTTATACATAAAGATATATGCATTTATAATTCAGGTTACCCATGTTACACTCGTTTCAGAAATTTTATTTAAGCTATGTTCTATAAAATTACCATTTAAATGTTGTAATGTAGCACATCCAAACGACACGGAACACATCTGCCCACGTTACAGTAAAATATACCGAATCTGTGTGTTGAGTGTCGCAGCGATAACAGCGAGCGTGCTATGTTTATTTTATGCTCCCTGCGGAAGGTCAAGTCATCTTCAGTTTTTGTGCCTTCCCAATTTTATACCTTTACCCTGAACGGCCAAGGGCCTTGTGATATTTGACGGGGTATGATCATGTTGAACAAATTTAACGTGCTCTCTAAGAATTGCAATAATACATTAAAGCTTTTCATGATCAGAGAACAAAGTTAAATAAACAAGTAATACTTATATCGGAACTTTGCTTTGCGTAATGACTTTCAAGTGAATCATGTCGATTTCTCTGGGTTTAGCACCGAGTTCATTAATTTAGGATACATACCAAGACTAAAACCTTGTGTTTAAAAGAAAAAATCAACTCTTTCTCGGAAAAACATAGATGTAAGACCTAGACGCTCAAGATAGACCAAGGGAAAGTCATTTAACGCGATACGGCCATTTGTCGGAAGCCGCAGGATTACCTGGAAAAATGTCCCGACCTTCGCTGAGGGCGGGATCTGATAGCTATCTGTAAAATATTCCACGTTTTTCTAAGGAATTATGAATGAAAATGAGCCGAGTCCCTAATATCTTCGTGGTGTTTGGAGGCTTTTTACGTTTGAGGTGTATTTGTACCTACTCATCTTATTTTCTTAAATGTACGTAATGCTTCGTTTGATACAGAAATGATTCTAGTTTGATTGAAATATAAAATAGTTCTAGTAAGTAACAGTACGAAAATAAATTTTCTTTAGCATAGGTTTTTGCAATTATATGCCTTCTTTGTATTCCTACTAAGTCCAGTATATAATGAGCTGACACCACTACTTGTTCAATCAAAATCTAAAGCACACACTGAAAGTAAAACCTAGTAGTGAAACATAGAAAGATTAGTAAAACAACTTTATACCACCGCATATGAATTAACTTTTGAGACGCAATGAAATGCGCTTTTAAAACATTTGATGAAAAGCTTCCGCCTCAAAGATATTTTAAAGGAAAAAAGACTACCAAATATACGGCATGTAGTTTAAAGAATGTAGCCCGCCCTATTTGCAAGGATGGAAGTCAACGGTCCCAAAGGCCAGACATAGTGGCGCTACGACAACCGAACGAGATTACACTATAATTTCACGAATCTACCCTTTGTTCTCGATCACAACCGATCGACTTACTACATCTCATAAACCACCCTCAATAATTCATGTTCCAAACTTGAAACGATGAACTACTCACGTACGATACAATTCGACGCACGAATTCGATTTATGGACACTTCGCTCGTACGGTACTACACCTAAATATTATGTGCACATATGTACACATAATGCGCGTGTAAAAAGATACGACTATCGTAAAAACCCCACTGAAAATAATTTGAGCGATGTTAGTCGTTTTTCGCGAGACATTCAGTGGTAGGACCCGCATAAAAGTTGAACATCAGACAGCCTAATGGATTAGAAGAATTGCCTCCAATCATAAAACCTCTTGGTCGAGCGAGGTCTAGAAACAATAAGCTGTGATCTGTATTCATCTGGTGTCGTGTGTGATATAATATGATGTCTTAGGGCATAAAAACGGCTATCTGAAGAATTGATTTAATATGTATGTATTTGTAAATGAGGAATTAGATTTCCTTTAACTGGGGGGTTACTTCGTTAAATAATACGTCAGTCGTACGATAGTGACGTCCTATCCTATGTCAAAACAAGTTCGACTTTATCATCATGCGTTAGAGCTTAATGTTGCTTGACACTAAAACGCGGATTAGCAGGAACGTTCGTCTTGCGTACCACTTTTGGTGTAACCTCCCTGAATTAATTAAAGATTACGCGGCATCTATTTGTTGTCACAAATTTATTTACATCATATTTTTTTGCGAAACGGCTCTAAACTTCGCGACTTCTTTTTATCTAGCAGTTTCCTTATTGCAATAGTAGCATATCAACTTCTCAGCTGTCGTTTGGAGACCGGGAACAGGTGAATCCTGGGCCATAGTTGACGTCAGGCAGGAGCGTCGTCAATTCTGGGAATGCAGCTGTTACACAGTATTTAAGTTAAGTTGTTTAGTCGCCCTTCAAAGCATTCACAGCAGGAGATACAGTATTCCAGTCTAGTCCTAAAAGCACTCGGCACCTACAATGAGCAAAATCTTGATAAATCTATTTCTTTTAAAACAAAATTTGCTATTTTTCAGCTCTATATACAAAATTTCAACTCAATCCCATCTAACCTACCTGTTTCATCTATCTGGGCAGTAACTGAGGCATAAAGCGTTTTTGGGCCAAGTGAGCGGTCGGCGGAACACATGCCATGTTGTTTTTTCAGATGGACACGAGAGTGCTTCTCCCTCGAGTTGATGTTAGTAGTGCATACTGGAAAATATTTATTTTACGTTCGAACCCTTTGAGGCTTCAACCGTAGGATTTTGTGAACATTCTCAAAAATGCTAGCTTGCGCTCATCACGATGCTAATAAAAAAAAAACTAACTGAGGTCGCCGTGTGGTTTCCGACAGAGTATAATAGAACCACTCCATGTCTTCCCGTGGATGTCGTAGAAGGCGACTTAGGAAATACAAGCTAAACAAAGCTTATAAACATCAATGAAACCTCTCCAACCCGTCTGGCCAACGTGGAGAGTGTAGGCCAAAGTCCAAGTATGGCTTTAGCAGTACAGAGAGGGTCGTGCTCCTGCAGTGGAGATAAAAAGGACCTGATAATGATGATGATGAACTTAGTTCACGACTTTCAGGGCGTATTGGTAACCACGCTAGTCCACCTGGGACACGGATGTCCTGGCCAGGATAAGTTCAAAAATGGCCTGTTTCAAATTGTCCTGGGTCTTGGGTAATGTCTATCTAAATATTTATATAGGTATGTATTTATCATAAAATTATATAGGCTATAAACATGTCTTCAAGATGAGGAGTTTGGTGGCCCGGCGCGGCGGGAGTGTGCATTACTAGCGCTTTCGCAAGTTAAGCGACACGCGGCATAAAAAAATTCTCGAGCTCCTCCATGCTTTGGAAGGCACGTATAAGCCGTTGGTCCCGGCTGTCTACATTGTATGCCAGTCGTAGAATATGACACCAGTGTTGGACATTTACACACACGAAAAACAAACAGACAACATCATAAAATATAGTATCGTTAAGTAAGTATCCCTTGACACAAGTTTTAACTTACTTTTGGGTTGGCTCAATCTGAGTTTGTCAATAACTATTTATTTATTTAATTTATGATAAGTACATGGACTTTGAAGTAGGGAGATATATTTATTTCGACCACACAAGTTTGTAATTTTTACAGGCAGTTTAGTCCATGATTGATTACGTACATTTCCCACTTCGTACGATTTTTGTTGGCAAGAATTTCGTTTTTGATGATGCCAGCGTTTCTTAGGCTGTTGAATGTAAAGTAGTTCCTAATTTTTCCAGACCTCATTAACGCCAGAATTATTTGTATAGAAAAGATCATGATGAAAGAATGCATATTAGTAAATATGAATATAGGTAAAGATATTTGTAGCTATCCTACAATAAAAAATGTTTAAACATGTATTCTCATAACTTTAAATAGTGTCACAATCATATAATCTTTATGAGAAGACATTTGTTTAGCTCTTTGCCGGCCAAAAGGACTCGGTACATGTAAGTCCTATTTTATCTAAATCCTATTCTGTCCCGCGCATAAATCGAGCGCTAAGGCACACACTGCGTGAACATTTTCTTATTTTCTCTCCAAACGTGCCAAGAACTGTAAATACGGATGTGCTCTTTTCGTTGAAAAAAATAACTATATTTTTGTACAGAAATTCAATTTATTAAGATAAGAAGACGCTAGGGTGTGACGGGACTTCTAATTTGGTTTTTCGGATAATATCATACCTACATGTTTCATAATACCTACACAAATAAGTACTATCACGTCTTTTCGCTAATGGGGCAAACAGAGGATTTTGGATCTTGCGTGTCTAAGTAGACTGAGCCCAGGGCTGCAACACTCAAAGGCCACGTCTTTAAGTCTTTATTCGTTAACAAATGAGGTAGGTGCATTATTATAATCGCTTTTAACATACTCCGGGAACATACTTGAATCTCTGACCACAAGCTGCAAATATCTCGAACACCTCCTTAGCCCTAGCCGTCATCATCAGACAGCAGAAGAATTTTGAAGTTTTAGGCATCAAAAGGCTTCAGCGCCGACAGTTCAATTGTATATGTTAGTCTCGACAAGGAAAACGAATGCTTTACATAAGATATTATTATTTGTCTAAATGAAGATTAAGGGTTGTACTACTTGTAATTTTTTTACCTGCCACATAAAGTAATAACAAAATCCCACACCGCATGTTACTCTGTGAACATAACAATTGTAATTTAACACGGATTTCTGCAATAAAAATCACTTAGATCTTCGAAAACTTTAAATTTTCTAGTGTAACATGGTATTTGCTTCACTTATCAGAATTAGCGAGCAAGGGTTAATAAATAAAGCAGACTTCCAAGAAAACAAGACAGTGCTTTTTGAAAATCGTGTTCCGCTTGTAGAGCATGGCGGTAGATTGCGAAATTGGAGCTTTGCCATTGCAGTAAAAGTGGGGATAAATCCCATCCGACGCGCTCTGGAATGACCTAAAAAAATGTTAACTTCCCTTTTGAGTTAATTATTCCAATTGGCAGCTTCGAGAAATTAGTTTTTTAGTCTGCGTGTTGTTTGACGGCTTCTGTGGCGTAAATGTTCATGCTAGTCCTTCATAGAGGAAGTTCTGTATTCAATCTCTAAGCAAGAGAAAAAAGCAAAATTAAAGAATTACTGAGACTTGTTGTTTATAGCTTTGTTTAGCTTGTATTTCCTAAGTTGCCTTCTACGACATCTACGTGAAGACTTGGTGTGGTTCTATGAGGCCTCTCCGTCTGGACAGCGTGGAGATTGTAGGCCAAATCCTCTGAATGCTCTGATCAGGTAAGGCTCTGGTAGTACAGAGAGGATCGTGCTCCTACAGCGGAAACTAAAAAAGACCTGATGATGATGATGGGTCTTGGGCATTCAGACAGTAAAAGTCATAATAAAAGTGATTCTTTTTCAAAATCTAACAAAAAAATATTTTAATCAATTAAATATTTTTTTAAGGACAGCGAGTCCAACAATACATACAGACTATATTATGTAACCATTTTGTAAACTTAAAAGCCTGTTTACTTTGTCTGGCAAAGCGATATTTTAGTCGCGTTTTAAAACCTTTAAATGCCATAACTTAATTGCTATTCGATTCTGCACACACAGCCTCAATGCACACAGCAGACAATGTTTACTTTGTAGTGTGGTGAGAAGTAAAAATGCAGTAACTTCTCGAAATTGTGCAGTTAAATAGAATTTTACTTAGGTCAGCTTGGAAAGAGAAAATAAAGATAATCCTGTTAGCTGAGTCGGCTGTAATTAGTAGTGTTGTGTTGCAAACGAATCGTCGTATATGAACAACGTGAGATTGTTCGTTAAAGCTGCTTTTCTTTTCGTGGATTGTACGATTGTACTGTACATACTTACTTGCTATAATTTGATATTTTATTAACCCCCGACAAAAAAGAGAGGTATCATAAGTTTTACGCTAATTTCTGTCTGTGGCATCGTAGCTTTCGAACGAATAGACCGATTTTGATGCGGTATTTTATGTGAAAGCAAGTTTACTTGTGGTGGTTCTTAACTAATTTTGATTAAACGTTCCTTTACCGCCAATACCAGACACGATAGTAAAACAATGAACGTGGCATTAATAATTGTCGTGCGGGTCTTGACCGGTTAAAATCGGTTTAGCCTTTTAAAAAGTCAGAGTTTTTAATTTTACCTGGAAAATAAAAGATGGCGCTACGGATACCAATTCCACTTAACATTGGTTGGAATATGTTGGCGGGGCTTTTTAATTTGCCTTGCAAATTAACTTGTTAGATATTGTAGGAACGTATACGTTTGTTATTTATTACTTACTTATTTGCAGGTTGCTGGAAGAAACTGGATTGCGATGGCAAGGGATAGAACAAGATGGCGCTGATAGAAGGAGTCTTATGCCCAACAGTCCCTGATAGCTGACGATGATGTTACGTTTGTTAAATTGGTATATGTTCCTAGATAGTTAAAGAGTTATTATTTAGATATAAGAACTGTATGGTTTTCCAAATAAAATAAAATAAAATAAAATATCTACATTTAAGAGCCAAGCTCTTGTCGGTGTCATTGTATAGATAGAGACGTACACAATGACGATTTTTAGCAGAGATTTATTTGCCTTCCCTTTCTGTTATTAGCTTCAGCAAATATTTGTTTTTGCTTATAAGCTATACATTTTTGTAGCTGTTGCATTAGAATTTGAAATTTGAAATTACATTGAAAATAAATATCAAGTACTTATACCAGCCAAACCTCTACTCGATCTCTGGCGATGTGTCATTTAAGGACAATAGGCTGGAAAATTATTGTTAGCCCATCGGTTAGATTACTAAAAAATATTGTAAGTATACGTGTTTTTTCTTGTCTCTGAGAAACAAAAATTGACGAAGATACGCATTAAATTTCGCTTGATACAATACAATACAAATTAACTTTATTGCACCATGATAAACATAAAAAATTACAACAACAACAAGAAACAATAGAGGCACAAAGGCGGACTTATCGCTATAAATGCAATCTCTTCCAGCCAACCTTTGGGTGGAGGAAAAATAATAATTTGAAATTAGGTGGGCGCAGTAATTATACCTATAGTTAATTTACTTACATATTAATAATACATAAATATATAATACATATGTAAATATATAAATATAAATAAAACATACCTATGCGATACATAAAATTATTATATAAACATACACATAAATAATACATAAAATACTTATATAAATACATTATTAGTAACACTGAACATAACTGATTATAACGACAGGTAATATTTAAAAAGGCGATTTTTAAAAATTGTTTGATGTCACGCTAGTATTTTTGCATAGCAATGACGCCGAAAGAACTTAGATGGTCTGTATCTTTGTGAATTTCTACTTTTTTGATAAACTGAAAAATAAGGGACCATTATTTTTGGGTTATGTAAAAGACGGGACTAATAATATAGATAATAATACTTTTCTGGCCCTGTCGTCACCCCTATTGAAGGGCTATATTTTCCATGTTTGAATCATAGTAAAACTATCAAAGAATGAAATACTTAAAAATGAGCTTTTAAAAGAAACTTACTGATTATAATTTGTCTAAGCCACTTTTGATCTCAACGATGCACTGACAACAACAAATTTGTTTAGTTTTTATTTCAGAACTGCAGAATTCCCGTAATTGATATTCATTTGCAACAAATAGCCTTTCCGATCTCATAAGATGGGAAATCTACTTTATCGCAAAGTGGAGAAGAATGGCGTATTCCGGTGCCGATGTGCTAACAAATGAAATTAATGCATTTCTCTGGAGAAATAAAATGTCATTAGTGTCGGCCGATGAGCCCGCTAAGAGGTTGTGGTCTCTAGATGTACCCGGCCAGCGCCTTATTAAGAATAGGTTTATTTTTAATCGACTTGGGTCGAACCTTTATTGCCACAAGTGACACAACAATAAAAGAGATAAAGACCAATTTATTTTCTAGTGTAGACTTAGAAAAACATTTTGAACGAGTTTATATTAGATAGATAATTCAAAAATACTAATTTGCTTTTCCGAAATCCTTTCCTATTCCTATCATATGGTGCCGATTGTAAAAAAATTGCCATTATAATGACTTAAGGCGAAATGGCAGCAGAAGTGGCGCCCTAATTTGAAATAAATTGTTGATTATGTGTATAAAATGTAGTTTATCACCATACTTACTTTTAAACAATTTATTTCAAATGAGGGCGCCACTTCTGCTACTATCTTCGCCACTTATCGCCTTAATTTGAAGTTATAATTTCATTATATTTATAATTTAAAGTAATAATACTTAATATGCGTAGGAGCACATTTTTATATATAATTGAAATAAGTATGTTAGAGTCACGTTACAATGTAAAAACGTGGTAAAAACAGTTGAATGTAAATGCTATTGAATTCGCCACCTGCAAATATTCGATGCAAATAAAGTTACAATGTTATTCCCGTGGGCTCCGAAATTACTTTTTCTGTTGTCTCTCTACCTACATGTTCATTCAAATAAATACTGGCAACATGTTGATATTACTTTTTATATTCAATATTTTGTGAATTTCGTTGACCCACTGTGGAAATATTTTTTATTTTTATGCATTCCAGGTAGTGAATTTATTTTATTTTCAAGTTCCGTTGATATATCGCTTGTTTGTCAGATAGATAGCAAGAAGATTTTACCAATAAATAATATTTTATTAAAAAGTATAATATCTTTTAATTGATCCCCAATTTTAATTGAACCAATTGGAAAATGGCGTATTTTAATAGTCCTGAGTTTTGGGTCTATATATTATAATGTATTTATGTTAAAATAGAGTAAATCGTTGAGTTAGTATCCCATAACACAAGTAAAAACTCACTTAAGGGCTAGCTCAATCTGTGTTATTGTCTTTGGGTATCTATTCATACAAAACTTTTAATTGACAAGTAAACGTGTAATTTGACAGATAAACTGAACTCTAATGGGCACGTCAAAACCTGTTATGCCCAATTCGGAACACCTTCGATACATCGATCGAGCCATAAACTAAGTTTGTGAGTTCCACGTGAGTGCACAAATCATGTAAACGAGCAATCGGAACATTGTAAGTTGCTAAGTTAAGTAAGTTAGCGTCGGAGCGCTGCTTTGCTCTTAGTCTAAGATCCTAGTATATTTTTCCCTCTTATCATTTTTTTAAATTGCTTGTATGTATAATCATTATTTTGTTACTAATTTTAGTTACAAAATTAAGAAATATTGGTATAGAGTAGATAATTTTCAATTTTAAACAAAATAGATTTTACCTATTAACTATATACGTGTTGCTCTGTAGGTAATTTTAAATGAATTTATTTAAATATATATACCTATGTCGCAGGGATATGATAAAAACAGAGATTTGGTCAAATTCCTAAGCAATTCACGGAGGATGTTAAAATATCATTTCCCTAAATAAATCTAGTGATTTGAACAAATACCCGAACTATTCCCGTAAAATGACGAAAAATCTTTAATTTATCTACTCATATTCCAACCGAATTACTTGACAAGTTAGTTACTGGAGAAGATTTGGATCAGTTTTTCAAACGACAAAGTCAGAGGTCCCCTTGATGCAAATAATATTACAGGGATTGTATTAGACACGAAAAATAAATTATTTCAAATTGGCGCTTCAGTTGGCATCATAAGAGATTAGTTTCCTAGAAACTCTCTTCAAATATCTACAGCTACATTAAGAGATTCAGTTTCATCGACTAAGCTTAGTTTACGTGAAATTGCAGGAAAACAATCTTTAAATACGAAGCTCACAACAATACTGCATGCAACCGCCAAAACTTCAATAGTCAGTTTTTGAACGAGCAATGATCGTTGTGAATGGATTGAAATTTTACAGGTTATTCAATCAAAAACTCATTATAATTTAAACAGATGGACGATAGAAACCTGCAGATGTTACATCCCCCTGCAGCCATCTGTGCAAATGTAATAATATTTTTTTTTAAAGATTCACACTAAAATTAACTTAGAAAACATGCAGCAGGATCTAGAACTATCTGAATTATATACGCAGCCCGCGACATTGCAGCTTGCGACCGCCCAGACTTGAATAGTTAATTTTTACCGTCTGCGCACTTTTACAAACAAATTAACAGCTTAATGTTGTTATTTTTAATAAAACATTCGTTTTAAGTTACTGAAGTTTGCAATTTCAAGCTAACGCGATGCCTTTTAATACCACAAGAGGGTAAATGATATTAGTTTGGGAATAATGAAGAATTTTTCCGCTCGCCGTGTGGAATCAACGAAACCTTATCCCTATGTCGTGGGCCGATCGGCCATGTCTGTCTGTCTGTCTGTCCGTCCACGGTTTTATTCAGAGATTGTAAGTACTAGAAAGCTGTAATTTGGTATGGGTATGTATGTACCATCGTTTTACCGAACTATTTACCTTATTTATTTAATGTATTGCACTTAAAATCTTAAGATTGTAGTACAAAAGGTACAACTTAATGCTAAGTATTGTCTACCAGTTTACCTTATGTGTGTAAGAACGTAAATTCATCATTCACTGTACAATATTAAACAGTCCAAAACGTGACATTAGAAAATGACTTAGAAGTAGACGCCAACCCAGCGATTTTCATTAAACATTAAGGCTGCAGGTTGTCGCTGCAACTCTAAGATTTATGATGCGCCCTACATGCGAATATTGAAAATGTAAACTCGGAAAACCAACGTGTGCACTCGGAATTGAGTCGTGTTGCAACTGTTTAACGTAGGTTTTGTATTAACACTTCGTTTGGGTGATCCGTAATATAATAAACATGAAATATAATCATGAAATTATTAGAAATATACGTTACCTGGCATAATTAAATTCAATAATTTATATTTTGAGTGTACCTATGTTAAGTATTGTAAGGTATTATGGTTAATGATAGGTGTTTTAAATAATAAAAACAATTACAATACAATACAACATTTTGACAATAAAATGTAACGATACCCGTTACATCCAAATCTGTTCAGATGAATCGGGAAAAATATCAAGAAATGTTTACGAGTGGTTACTACTGTGTAATAATTGAGCAATCATCATATCGAGTTTATGAAAATGTAATTTCGTTTTTGTATTTCATTCCATTCACATTCCACGTTTCTTTTCTGATTATGTTCTTCAAGCATGATCTTCAAGGATTAGTTCGCTTTTCACATATGTGTCTATCCTTATCTATCCACCTACTATTCGCTTCGAACTGGGTACTTGTGACAACCCTAAAGCAGAAAGCTTATATTCGAACCTAAAAATTGTGTGTATTTTTGATTTCATGAAGCGGCACATAGGTATAATTGATTTGATCGCACTCAAATCAGTTATATGTGTTAGAACGCCGGATTTTCAAAAGTCAAATTGCACTTAAAGAATTTCGCTTGCATCGCTGCTCGTCTTATAAATGCCTTCGCACATAGATGAAGCGTAAGTGCGAACTTACTAAGTATATCAAGGAATCCTGATAATAGCTAAATATACGCAATAATCGAGCGCGGCATCAATGTATAATCCGGCCAAGCGCGCAGTTTATCAATCGTCCAAAACAACATATTTCAATATCCTCTGATTAATACCCGGCTGCACGCCGAGAGAACGCGAAATTTATGTACTGCGACCGAGCGGTTTATTTCATTTTGCTTTTTAAATTACGAATGTTTGGCGCGACAATCGTCGCGTCGCGCCCATCTGTTGCAAGCGCAATTAACATTTGCATTAGGATTCCTTTTTACGACCAGTTATGGCGCTAATCCCTTTTATTTTAGCACTTTTGTAGTGTATCACGAGCTTGTACCGCCATTTTCCTTGATTGATACTCGTTATATGATAATTATTAGTTGTTAAATGAATTAATTTGCAGTAAATTGTTGGCATATATATTCGAAGTACAGAAAATAAAATAAACTCTTAGACTGTGCGGCGTCTTTTATTTTTAGTACTAGTACCTATAATTATAGTCCTGGACTTTTTTGTTACGTAATAATTTGTCAAATGAATGTTGATCTCGAATGCATAAGAAATTCACATTTGATAGAAAAAAAACCTTCAAAGTTCCATTTAATTAGTATATTCTATAAAGTGTATCTGTCGATTTCTCTCACTTTTCTTAATTCGTACAAACCGCGTTACATGCCTACCTATTCATGTTTTCTCAACTTCAATCCAATTAAACAATTTTCGGGAGCTCGTAGCACTTAACACTTAAAGGTTGAATTTTAAAGATAGCTGAAGCAAGCAGATGTGTCTACTGTCTAGTCTATTCTTTATAATTAGCTACGCTGCGCTTTGTAGGCCTAGTAGTTTTAGATAAATACTCGATATTTCTTCACGTCAAGAAGGTTTGGTAGTAGAGTGTAGTAAAACTTATACCTATGGATTCCGTCTATCGTGTGAGTTATATATGTAACAAATTAATAGAAATAAATCTTTTTACCAAAAGTAATAGCAGTTTTTAAAAGTAGATACCTCTAGAACGAAGTATCAAAATAAAAGTTAGTTCTATTCGTACCTTTGCTACTCGTATGTTATCTCCTTCTCTCTGTAATCCCATATTCTAAACCACTGTAATTAAACAATTTTCTCGAGCTGATACCTTAAAGATCTATTACCGTCTATTACACAAGAGGCAGCAAATTTAAATTTAATCTAATAGCGATTTTAGCGCCGTAAGCATACTCGTATTTGCATAAGGACATAATTGATGGGTAAACTAATTTAATGTTACACAGCAATTATGCTAAGACGCTCATGGTTTACAACGCCATAAAACGTACTTCCGGTCCCAAACTGCACTGGAAGTAATAAGCAGTGCAATACTTGGCGCCATAAATTAGAATAAGCAGTTTTAAGTGAAGAGGGAGCGCCGCCTCTTCATACCGAATTTGTTACTTAAAACAACATGGGCTCTAATTATTGTTAAGAATATGTAAATAGTTTCATTTATTTTAGTAACAGTGAAATCGAAAAGAGAACAAATAGTAGGTCTTACTAGGTCTTACTCTTATACGTGGCACTCCTTGTTATAATTTTATGCGAAAAAAGTTATCTTATAAAGTCTTGGTCCTTTTGAAATTTTTTTATAAAACTTGCACAGACGTTTTTAGGTAACTATGTCACAATCTTCTTTACTTACATACTTTTCGAAATGGTAAAGAAATAGTAAATTATACCTAGCCATTCGTTTTAATTCTTAGGAAAAAAAACTGCTTACGAAGGTAGTTTTCGACCTTTCATATGAATAAACTTGTAAACTTGTATTAATATAATGAAAACAAACAGAAGGCAAAATTAAAGCCATAAATTATGTTAAAAATTAATTTTTAAATTTGTACGTTGTCTCGCAACATACTTTCAGCTTATTTTACAAAAACATCCATCAATCAAGAGAAAATGTATATCGGATGTCAATTTGGGCAAAATTAATAATTCACTTAAGCGAGGACCACCAAAATTGGACGCTTAGGATGGCATTATTAAAATTTATAAAAGATGACGTCACGATATTGAAAGCATTAAGTATGTTTGTTTTGTCTTCTACAAATTTCAATATTTAGATAATGTGTTTGGTCTTGGGTCCCCTTAGTAAAGCGATCGTACATTTTAAAATGTAAAATATTTGGATGTTTTTAAAGACTTTAATAGAAAACTGGACTATAAGTAAGTATATAGATCTCCATAAACTTAATAACTGCATGACGTTTTCACCACGAACCAAATGTTTGGAGTAGGAACCTAACTTTAGCTCAGCAGCTCTTGGTATTTGGTTAAAACTTTTATTTGTTAACTTCACACTGTCAACTTCCTTTACGTGAATAATGGTTTACACGTGAAGCCAGTAATTAGTCAGTATAAGTATTATAAAAATACAGACTATTTTTTGCTACTCGTAAATAATTTAAAAAAAATCTTTACCATTTTATCATCAACGTTAATCGAACGCACTTTTCCCGAACCTCTTTCCACATCAGCGTAAATTTTTATAAGATGTGAAAAGGCATATTAATTTTCGTTTTTGTCCACTTTGTCATCATTTGCGAGTTCCATTTGAGTCTCGGAGGGGCCGCATCGAAATGGTACAATATCTCATTTACTTGTGATTTATTTTCTGATACCGTTTCCATTTTTCCCCTTTCTCCTGGAGACGCTGGCATGACATCGTTATGTCATTATGGTAAAAGGGCAGACATTGGAATAAAACAACTTTAATAGGCCTGATAGTGATTGGGATTAAGGAATTTATATTTCCTCTCACACCTGTGCTAAAAGATTATTTTTTTAATTTGTAAATTTTGAAGTGTACTTAAATACATAATTGGACCCTACCTTAACGAATGTAAAAAATATGAATAATGGAATTTAAATATGTTTTAATATAATTTTGACATCAACCACTAGACTCAATAAATAATCAATGAAAATAAAACTAGACTTAGGCCACCACCCATCAGCAAAACTTAATGTATTTACAGATATCATTTATCTTTTTTTAAAGATTTCTAATACTTTGTAGAAGGTTCGTCTCGTCAGACGTTTCTCTGTCTTAATTTTTTTTATTTATTTAGATCTAGCTGACCTCACGGTCAGCTGTTTCTAAATAGATATCGAGTAATAAAACAAATAACAATTTTCGTGCTGCCAAATTATGCTCTTCCTTTTTTGAAAACTTTGACGAAACATGAATCAAATAAACCCGTAGCGCCATCTGTTACGAATCACAAGAAACTTGAAGGCTCTGCATTGCATTGCACAATAAAGTTTCGTTCCGTAAAATAAATGTTTAAAAAATATTATTTTGTTTTCAAACGACTTCTAAAAAAGGAGCGTTCAATTCGTCGAGACTTTTTTTATGAATGTTTACCGATTATTCGAAGAAGCTTGAACAGATTAGAAAAAAATTTTTTGTTTGAAAGGGTTCCGAGGTGGTATTTTCGGAGTCAGGTCGGTTTTTAGTTTTGAAAAATGATTGTCATTATTTTTTGCCATAAAGATAATATGTTAAAAAAACATTAACGTACGCCTAGTTTTCTAAAATTTAAGTTTGGTTTCCTAAAGATTTTCGTATTCACATCGATAGAATATTTCATCGATGTGAATAAGAAAATCTTAAAAAAAATAATTTAATTTTAATTTCTTTTATTTTTGCTTTTCCACAGACAAAATCTAATATGATAAGGTGCACAAAGTATTTTACCATTTTTTCGCCATTAGACCGTCTGTTTTCACTTTTCATGAGACTCCATAAGAGGCCTTTTGTCAGCTCTCGCACTGCCGTCTTCGGATCATTAATCTGAGAGCAAACATCCCGTGATATCGACGATGCAATCTTAGATTATCGAAAACACTTCCGCGTCGTCGCTTCACTAGGGGGTATTTGATTGAAAAATATACTTAATTTTACTTTTCAGTATAAACAATTGACCAATTGCGTGTCGGGCCACGCGCAATGTAGAGTTCCGGAGGTCCGTAGTTGCGAATGCCAACTTTGAGTTCATGTTACTAAAAACTTCAGAAATTTCCTTTTCCAAGTGTATACTTGGAAAAGGAAAATTTGATACAAATGTTTGTATGAAATTTTCCTTTTCCAACTTCATTTTATAAGGTGATCGCCTATAACTTTTTTATTTGTAAACCCTACTAAGCTCTGATAGTTTTTCTAATAACTTCGTATACTACTCGTACAGCTGTAATATTTTTTCGACTTTTTTTAGTAAATATTTGCTCTTTAATACCAAATATTTCATAAACGGATCCCTAAATCGAAGAATGGTGTTCAAAAGCTTATAATATTTTTGAAAGATCTATTCAACGATACTCTACACTTCAGATTAGTCAGGAAAAAAAATTACTCCTTCTTTACTTGTATAGGAAAACACCAAAAAAAATTTTTTTTCTTTTTATTTTATCACTGTTTCGGCATAATTAATATGAATATCGATACCAAATGAACTCTTTCTAGTAATTACTTATAATCTCTGAGTAAAACCGCGGACGGACAGACACATCGACGATAGAGTTGTCATATTCTTTAAAGTTCGGAATAAAAAGTTAAGGTCTAAATTACATATGTGCAAAATTTGATTCTCAATTCCTCTACAGCACCCGATGCTCATATCCGCTTTCCTTTTAGGTTATGTCTGCTTTTAAAAAGGAAAGTCAAAACTGCGAACGTTGCTCAAGAGGGAGCCGCTCGTCAAGAAATGAAGTTAAAAGCGCAGAGCATTAGAGGACCGACACCCATTTTTCACAGAACAGTAACGTATTTATTTGTCCGTTTCGGCAACATAGTAAAGTTTCCATTTTGTCCGCTACGTCACGTACGTGACAAACGGTGCGTCTTAGGGATCGCCAAATATCGTTTAGTACGTGCGGGAAGAAAACCAACCCGATGGGTAAATAAAATAAATCAAATGTACAGTAACAGACTGTTTTTAAGACTATAGGTACGACTTTTTATTTCGGAACAATACCTATACAACGTGGAAGGGACATACCCACAATAAATAGAATCATAGGCTTTACTAGATCACTATATCATAATGATAATAAAATAACAGTTAAAAAAACAAAAAAAACGACATTACGTAACGTATATTGCATGACAATGCATTATCATAATGACATGGAACTGAATTGTTGATCGAGTTAGAGGATTACCATAGAATCGAATTTGGGCTCGTTTGATTCGTTTTCAGGAGAGTCTATAAGGTCTAACAAAATATACTGAAACTATTTTAAGGATGAATATAGTCCGTGATACTGAAAAACTTTCCCCAAGGAACTTAGTCGAATTGGGAAAAAATATTTTTGGCTTTCCATACAAACTAGGATCAGCTGATCGCTCATCGTGTACGGGAGGCCAAAAATTATTTTTCATATTTTGATGCATGTTCCTAGGGGAAAGTTGTTCAGTATCACGGACTGAATTCACCCTTAAAATAGTTTCAGTATATTTTGTTAGACCTTATATAAAAGCTTGTTTTAAATATTATTATTTTTTAAATTACTTGGATGTCCTATACTTTTTAAGGGGTGATTTAGTCCATCATTTCGAACAACTAATTCCAATAAATGTAGATAAAATAACGAAAAAATATTTTAATTTTCTCGTATTTGAAAAAAATAATATATTAGGTACTCACGCCAAATTTCAACACCAAGTGGGTATCTGCACGTGTTTGACCTTTAGCATAGGTACCTATTATAAGTTTTGTGTCAGCAGTATTACGGTACTTACTTACCTACACCCCGGCAATCTGTTGATAGAGCTTAAATGAAAGGTCAGTAGATATTAAAAATTTAAATTTCAACTCAAGTGGGAACTGCAAAACTCCTACAAATTTAAAAAATGTTTTCCCCATTTCAAGAAATAAAAATGGTACATATTTAGCTTAAAAAAAAACCATTCTCAAGATGTTCCTTTTCACGAACGACTTATGCTGTTTTAACTTGATATCACCACACGAGCTCATAAAACCTTCTGAGGGTTTTCCACTTATACGTCTAAACAAACAAGTTTATCACATTTTTACGCATAAAAAGAGGGTAATTCGCAACTGGTAAATAGCATTATGTACATCACATTAGCGAGGTCCCTAACAGTAATATTATCATGTTCTTTTGTGTCGCGTCGCACGCTGGCCCCATATAAATAAGGTCTTTATCCAGTTTTTCAAAGACGACTGGTGCTAACACGTGTTCGTCGGACGAAGTTTCGGTTTGGTCGACGTGGGAGCTATTCGCAAAAGGACCTCTTCGTGAAATGACCTTATCAAAAATGCTTTTTTAAAGAATGTAATGGAACATTTTCACTCATTCTTAAATTACAATTTGGAATCGCCTCATTTGTCAAAGTATTTCGTAAAATGCCCTTTCAAAAATTATTCGAACGAATTATTTTGACTTATCCGATGTTCCGTACAGCCTTAACGTAACTAAAATTTTCCCTTCTGACAAAGGTCGAGGAAATGAGAACATATGTCTGAGACATGCTTACGTCAATTTGTAGTTTTATTGAAGTCTACATTGTCCTCTTTTTATGAGTATACTACTTCCATATTATAATATATTCTTATATATTATTAGATTCTGGATAACAATTAAGAACACAATAAATTTCAGAACAGTTCATTTTCATAATGGGGCATTTAACGAATCTCTCCTATGTCGACTAACCCAAAGTTCCGTACAGCCCGGGCGTAAATGAAATTTACCCTACTGACACCGGCGGAGGAGTAAGAGGATGATGAGATGTGCTTACGTCGGCAATTTGCGGCGTTATTTACAACTTTATTGTTGTATTTTTATATATCCGGCTTACATTTTGATATCTTTTTTATTTTTTATCTTTATTGTACATTCTTATTAACATGATTATTTGCGTATGAAAATATTTATAATTTCTTCTTGGTAATCTTAGGGAAGTTATAGACACAGAAGTCAATTTAATGTATAATAGGTAAGATTTAGTGTTCAACTACCATGATAACTAATAAAACTATCCTATATTGGTTTTAAAAACATTCCAACAACCACATCCAGCACGCTGATACATCATCTAGGTACAAACCTAGCGATACTCCGACGTTTTAGCGAAAATTCACTCAGCCGGCGTCAGGCGCGAATGTGTTTTTATTGTTTTAAATGCGTACGTTGTTTTCGCTAAGGCGCGGCGCCTTGAGAGAACTCTGCACGAAGTTACGTCCTACGTGGTCCAATTACGCGAACTATGTTTGATGTTTGGAAAAAATATTTTTGTTTTGCGTAACTTTTTATTGTTGTTTTTAAAAAGAATCTAAGTTATAGGGATAAACAAAGTATGATTTTGGGATTGGCCTGAGTTATCAAAGAAGGAATATGACAGAGTTAATTGCTTATTATTTGTTAATACATCATATAAACTTATATGACTCAAAGGCTAAGAACTAGGTACCAATTTTTACCCTTAATATCCGAATAACAACGATGCAATTCAAACAAAAATGTAGTATATACTATATGATTTGAATTACATTGTGTGATTCCGTAACCAGTTAGTTCATGCAAACTATTGCCCACCCCACCCACTACTGTTAGTCCCAGCATGCCTGCCACCAGCCAGCAGCCCGTGTGCACCCGCCACCAACAGTCGATGCATGATCCCTCCCATGCTGCTGCATCCGCTGTGGCTGCAGCAACATCGCAAAGTAACACCTGAATCTATTTACTAAAGATGTAGTAGTAAAAATTAACACTAGCATTGGCATCACCCAAAGCCCAGATTAAATAGAGTGAATGAAAGCGGTCTTAGCATACTACCTTGAGGCACACCGTACCAAAATGTTCTGTTGTATTGTGATGGTTTTTTATAGATAGCTATGCGGTCAATCTGAAAAGAGGCCTATGCTCAGCAGTGGGTGGGAGAAGGGCTGACACGATGACGCGTTCAATAAAGAGCTACAAGGGCTTAGACAGATTTTATTTAGATACGAAAGGATATAGATCCTTTCGATGTCTTAGTTGTATAAATTTGAAAGTCGTCAACAATACAGACAAGCATCGCAATTGTCATGCCATCAGTACAGTGGGGTCGTTGCGCGGGTAATCCGTGATCAGCGTCGCTCAGCAGATCTATCGGGCCGGCCCATTACACGTTGTACTAGCACTTACATTAACGCCAGCCCAGATGAAAGATAAACATTTCACGTTAGGATGGGGCGAATCCGTATTCTCGTCACACGGACCGGGTTAATTCAATAGCTGATTGGATTTGGGGCACGTTGATCTGAAGGAGCTTTTATAACAGACGTTATGAAGACTGCCGTTGTTGTTCGTGTCCGATACGATTACTTGGTCTGTATAGAGAGTGACCAGATTTAGTGATTAATACAGAGGAAATGTTAAATGCATTACACAGTACACACTACATACATATTACTATTATTACTAGACTATTATTTGAAAAGCAGCATCTTTTTAAAAGTAAGTAACACGATATATCCAGGGTTCTGTAATGAACAAGGGGGGTTACTTCATAAAATAATACGTTAGTCGTACGAAAGCGACGTCTTATTTTTATGTCAAACCAAATAATACTTTATCATCATACGTTAGTATTCATTAATGCTTGACACCGAAGCACGGATACGCAGTAACGTCCGTCTTGCGTATAACTTTTGGAGTAACCCCCAAGGTTCCCAAGTACAAAAAATATTCAAATCAAATGTGATGACAACAAAATTTGTGATTTGAGACTTGTATTCATCACCCACGTTGGTATTATGTAATTTTATAGCAAAACTTCATTAAAAATGACGCTATCGTATAACTAAAAAAGTCGTTGGAATCACTCAAAAGTACCTTTTTTACAAGTTTATAATTAACTTGCAATGTATCTTGTACACTTTATTTAGATGAACTCTAAACTCAAATTTTATCTACTAAGTATCTTAGGAGATATTCAACAGAACTCAACTATAAAACAACATTACCTCACCGGGTAAGACTCGTTCTAGGATCTGATCATGCAGACGGAAGGTGGTCAATGAAACTAAGTAATAAAACGACGTTATTAAGTAGGTACTTTGGCCTCATAATAATAGCTTATACAAAAAGCTTTTTTCAGTTATATCTACTTAGTAAGGCTGACTATTTCACATATTTCACAATTTGTTGAATCGTGTATTGTAAAAACGAGTGCGCTTAGGGTCGTCACTTCGCTCGTGCTTTTATATTCCATCTTGTGTTGACACTGCATTGTCCTCAGGATTTCCTATTTATTGAGCTGATTTGCTTGCATCACGGCGCCTATGTCTGCCCGCCGCCCGGTGCATTTCAAAGGGAATATTGTAATATTTCCAGATAGAATAGGTAACCAAATATTTTAAGAACGGACTGAAGCTGAAACAAGGAGATTGTATCGTTGTATGAATATTTTGCAAGTATAATAAAATAAGCAAATTCGGCCTTACTAAGTTCTTATTTATCTTGATGTGACATTCTTTTTTATTAATTCTAACCAACTATCGTCACAAAAAGATGGGTTTATACTTACATGTATAGTAGCTTTTCTTTCTTACCACAATGTATCTAGAATCAGTATTCATTGATCCAAAGGATACTATTTCATGTCGATTTTACAGGTAGTTACGATGTAACTTCTTTTCCGAAAACAATAAATAATACCTAGACGACCTAGAGTTGTAAAAGAGGCCCGTTTTAGTGTACATCTATACTCGAAGTCCCACTAAAACTTGAATGACGCAATAAGTCAAAATGTCCAATAGATTCTCCCAAAATTTACCTTTCCCAACAAAGAGAAAGGGCGCTCGTAAAACCAGTAGCATTTGTACCGGCAAGGTCGCACGAATGTGTCTGCCGGAATTGAAAAATATATTTACTCGTCTTTTTTTGTTTTTTTGCTGACTTAGTTTTCTCTATCTTAGAATTATTTGAGTAGATTGTGTCTACTTGGACAATCCAGCATTTGAATGTCTGGATGCAAGCTAGATGAAAACTCAAACATCTTTTATATATCAGAATTTCATGACATTTGGTGGGCGAGTAGATGAACTTTTAGATCGAAAATGAGCCTATTAGGCCAAAAGGTCGTCGCGATAGCATACACTCATCACCGCCACTCCTGCTCCATGCCATGACCACGAGTTGACTTGACTCAAGTTATCGTCTTATATTCTTGATCGAGAAGTTCGTTTAAAATATTATGAAGTTTCATGCTTTATCAAGGCTCTCTTTAAACTGACAGACTAGACTTTTGGTCAAAGTTTTCTCACGGCTATAGTGGAAGAATACTAAAAAGGTAGCACGTGTACAAGAACGTGCGCGAGTTAGACCCAAGATACCAAGGATTAAATTCCAAACTTTTGAAACCCAGACGAAATCCCAAAAAATAAGACGCGCGCCATCAAATCTGCCTTTTTATTACCAAAAAATCTGTCCTCAGAACACCGTAAGGTGTATTTGAGCGTCGATGACATGGGCCTTAAAGGCGAGGGCGGCGTCGTGGAAAGATGTGCGGTGTAAAAAATCCCCTAATCTAGTAAACAGGGGCCAAATGACTCACTTCACGGCGGGGGCGCTGCGTATTCGGGGACTTAATCTTAACGGGATAAAGTAAAAGGAGACATGACCCAGGTGCTGGCGTCCGCACGGCAAATTGGGCCCTCTGTCTTTTTGTAATGTTACCTACGCGGGCGCTCTTAATTATGGGAGTGGGCCGTAAATAATAATCTTATACACATGTGCTCCGTGTTGCTTGTTTATTTATTGTTTATATGCTTGAATGAAAACCAGTGATAATTTTTTATGGATTATTAAAATGAATTAAATACTTTATCAAATTTATAATTATCACAAAGAGAATTTCTGCAAGTATCCAGACGGACGAATGACGGGGATAAGGTCGTAGCAAGTAACTGAACTAAACAAAAAAAGAAAGAGTCCGTATTTCTATTAAAAAGGAGAACTCGTTAAACTATTTTTTATTATTAGAAACATTACCTTAATATATGTATCTAGAAACTAGGTATTTTTTCTTTGATTCTATTTCACAAATAAAAGTACATGCTATAAAGTTATAATATAGTTCTATTATAAAGTAGAAGTAATGGCTGACTGGTAGAGAATTTTGTATCATTATAAAGTTTGTGAGCGTGTGTATTATGGCTTCTTCACGCGCAAAATTTGGTATGCAGGAAGCTGACACCCTGGATTAACACATAGGCTACTTTAAGCGCGGATAACACCGCGGGGCGCAGCTAATGGTCAATAAAGATTTAATTACATATTGCTATAAAATTTACTAATTAGCTATATCTGTTCACATTGAGTAAATATTCTATAATTATTCCTAATTATTTGCGAGAGAGCAACAGAGATCCAATCCACATCTCGTTTTGATGGTCGAACGTGATGGATTGAGGTGTGTTGCAGCCAAAGCAAGCGATGTGTACTTTATATTTGATACGCACTAACGTAGGAGACTTGGAGTGGAAGTTCAATAGTGAAATCTAAGAACGGCATTTCCAGGTCGCACGTGACTGCTAGTGCTTTGATGTCTGAGGCCCTTGTACACATTTGCGCGCATTGGCCGAACATGTTGAAACGAATACACTGCCTATTTTTAGGGTTCCGTAGTAAACAGGTTCGTCTGTCTGTCTGTCTGTGTTCTTACTGAGAGGCTATAAGCACTAGAAAGCTGTATTGTATACACAATAACAAATAAATTAACAGTAACATTAGCAGTAACAAATAAATTAATACACATACCCATACGGGTATGTGTATTGTAATGTAATGTAATGAAATCTTTAAAAAAACATTTTTTTGCGTTGGTCTTTCCCATGCAAGTAAAGTTGGAGTCAGGTTTTTTTCTCGACTATTCTGGGGATTGTTGAATAATAGGTCTTTCAAAATATTGTAAGCTTGTTAACATTTTTTTTTTAATTTATGGATCCGTTTCTTAAATACTTGGTTCTAAGTTTAAAGGAAATCTATTAGAGCTAAGTAGGGTTTACAATATAAGAGACCAACTTATAACTCGGAAAAAGAAAATTATATACAAATTTAGTAGAAAATTAATTTTTAGATGTTTTTGTGGCGTGAACTCAAAGTCGGCATTCGCAACTACAGAATCCAACGAGGCGCGTGGCCCGACGCGCACTTGGCCGATTATTGCAGCATGTCTTGCTAAATTGATATGCGTCAATCCAAGCGTAGTAATCCATAAACAAGGAATACTTTGGTGACAAACTACCGTGAGTATGTGACAATTTGCAACTTTGTGCTAGTTTGTGAAAGCTTTGGCCTTTGATAAAGGTAATTACTAAAAACAAAGAATCTCCTAGTAAACATTACCCGCATTACCGGAACGGTTTTTCGTGTTTAACCACAGCATTAGGTGTAGGGCCGCGTCCAGTCTAGTACCTACGTGTGGGGTAATCGCAGGCCCGACGTCTCTGGAACACGGAAAACCGTTCAGGCGACCCCCGACCCCCCAAACGCCCACCACTTTTACGATGAATCTTCGTTTCTCCACATCAAGAAGTAATTTTAGTGTTCCTTTGCCGATTCAATGATAGCACTCGCCCTGATTGGTTAAGCCCTCTTTGATTTAATTTCGGGTTAAGTTGCCCTGCGGTTGGACCCTGTGGGATTTGGATACAGTGCGCGTCGGCCGCCGCCCGCCGGATGCTTGTATCGGGATGTGTTATGTTAATGTATCGACATTACGACTTGGGTCAGGCTGTAAGGCTTTTCTGACGACCTTAACTGCGGGAAATGCAATAGTTTTTTTTTTGGAAAGCACATGATAAAAAAAATTAAATATCTTTATAGTAGTTTTTAAGAAAGTATAATAATTAGGAGGAATTACGAGTCCTCCCGTGGATGTCGTAGAAGGCGACTTAGGAAATACAAGCTAAGCAAAGCTTAAAAACATTAAGACCTCTCCAACCCGTCTAGCCAGAGAGTGTCGGCCAAGTCAGTGATTATATGCTGTTTGGCCAAGTCCCTTTGGCTGCTCTGGCCAAGTATGGCTTAGGTAGTACAGAGAGGATCGTGCTCCTGCAGTAGGGACCAAAAGACCTGATGATGATTTAATTACTTTTAATAAACGAAGTACTTAGAATGAATGATTATTGTGCTACGTCAACGCTACGCAGCTACGCCTGTGCTACGAGCTTAAGAGTATCATAGTTTGTAGCGCTACAATGCCTACGAACAAATTAGCTACGATTAAATACGAGCTAGAATGTTATCAAAAAAGTCGTTTGAAGGAAATCTAGTATACCAATGACATACACAACACAACTTAGAGAAAGATAGCTCCCTATATCATCGTACACACCTTGTAACTATAAGGGTGAGCGTACACTTGTCGTTCCGTACGCACGCATGTCCTGGCTCGGCCAGTCGTCATGAATACGTAATACGAGAACAGGACGCGAATTCTTTCGTTTATTATTCAATCATTCGTTCGGCGCGACTCGGCTTTAATTTCATGGCGGGTGAACACGGCCCCGGGCGGCTGCCTGCGAGTGTGGAGGCGACCTTCGTCTAGATGATATGGAATACTATCAATTAGTAAACTTGTTATAGCGCTTATTGGATTTAAGAATGTCGTTAAAAAGATACCGCTGATCCGCTTTCGAAGTTTAGCCGTGAAAGTCGCGTGGCATATACAACGTGGAAGGGTGGTGTGTTTCGATTTATTACAGGTATGTCCCTTCAATGTTTTATATAGTTCCTAGAAATATATAAAATATACATTTTATTTGTATATAAGTATGTAAGTCTTAAAAATATATTAAGTATACCGATATTAAAACTTTCGTGTAAAAAATGAAAGTTTTTGAAATCATTCTTTAGAGGTCTTATTAGTTATAGGAAAGATTAAAAATCTGTATACATATTTTCGAAATACTTGTATACTTATTTATCTGTCATGGAGGCAATCGCTCAAATCTGAAGTCATTACAATTTAATTTGAAAAAAGTTGAAATATATACCATATTTCAACTTTTTTCTGATAAAAAGCCTCTTCCACACTCGCGTACCGTCACCGCTGAATACTGCGAAAAAGACAATTCTTATTCTAAAAGGCTCGGCTGGTGTGGATGTGGCGCGAGTGCGTGCCGTTTTGATTGAAACCAGCGCCGTGGCCGGCGCAGAATTGAAACGCAAATTTAGTGACACATCTATTAGCGGAAATGTGAACACAGAAATAGGGAAAACACGGGAAAAGAATGTTCAATTAAATGACAATTTTGGGTTCGAAAAACAAATTAGAAAAAAAAATGTTAATGCGTTGCATAGAGAACCTCATTACTGGACGATCTTTAGACCTCTTCCTATTATGACGACATGCGATTTAGACAATGCGCGTTTTAGATGAGTTGCTAAATAGACTACTTGCGTTTAAGACCATTCGATACTAACTCTTACTGTGGACATAGTTTGGCCTTAGCATGACACTAACGAACAGTAGTGTTCTAAAAGCTTGGTAGACTATGGGTTTCAAAGCAGAACACTAAGAATGCAACCAGGGGTCTGTTATGATGAAAGAAAGACGCAGACAACTGAACCGTAAAATGGTTGTATTTACTTTAATTGTCTATAAAATCTTGAGTACAGAAGAGTACTCAATTTAAAGTAAAAAACAAAAACTTAGTAAAAAGGTACAAAAGAAAGTACCAAGAATAATAAATGGGATTAGGGAGATAAAATTTAAATTTTGGAGACACCTACGTGATCTTGTAAGACTCATGACCGGTTAATTGCCACTACAAAATGTGAAACTTTTATTGTTTTTGGATAAAATATTTTTAGATTTATACGAGAAGATATTGTACTATACATACATAAAGTATATGTATATGCATCCTTTATAATAAAATAAACTTACTTTTAATAAAATTAATAATGGCAGCAGGGGCGTTACCTAATTTTGTAGACTATAACTTAAAAAAAAGGTTTTTTTAAACTCAATATACATAGAAGCCTTTCTACAGCGACTAATATTTTTAATTCCCAGTAACGTAAAACTTGCATTTAAATTAAATATGTATGATTATGATATGACATGATAGATTATGAAAATAATTTCATATAAATACTCCAATAAGTACAGTCCGATTGTTGTATAAGTCGCCTGAAATAACTTGATCACACCTTGATACTTTATCTATATCTGGCGGGTCGTATCTTCGAAGCACACAATACGTCTCAACAGCCTCGCCACTGGTCGCTCGCATTCGCACACGATTCAAATAAAAAAGTCCGCCATCACTCAAGTATGCGCCGCTATTCACCCGGCTGCCTAGAAATTTGCTCTCTCTGTACGCTATATTGGGGTGGATATGCCAGAAAAAGGAGTCGCTAACTTAATAAGTAGCTAATCGTAGTACATAAGATAAATAGTCGACCGCTCATCGAGTCGGCAACTTTTTGCCCGTTTGAAAATAATGTTAGGAGGTTAAATAAACGTTTTATATGAAAATTACGATTTTTGATATGAATTACTTTTTTTATGAATTATTTTAAAGCATTCCAACGAAATTAAATCCATACTAGAAAAACTTAAGAAAAACAAAATATTCAATATTATGTAAATATTTACAAAAGTTATACTTACACACAAATAGTCGCTTGTCTATCTCATTTTCTACAGGTCTGCTCGATAAGCTGTACCTACCTTTGAACTAATATTTATAATTTACAAGAATTGTTATAAATTTAAATAAATAATAAGTTGCCCCATCCACACAAATCGAACGCCGCTTCTAGCGTTAGGTTAGCAGCGAGATGTGACCCCGAGTTCTACACGGTCCTTGCAAATGGACAGGAAAAAGACGCGGGAGGAATTCGTGGGTGCTTTTAATTTAATATCGACTGACACCGTATTGGAATCGAAAGTTTGGCAATGACGTGCCCTGCCGCTTAATCCCGTTGCCTTAATATTTATTGCTCGTCTCATTCGGAATGCTGTTAATATGATTAAAATCGGTAGGAATTGTGTATTTTTTATATGGAAAAGTAGCTTATGTTAGATAGTAAGTTGTCTTCTTTTAATTTTAAAAACTTTGTGGTTTTATATTTTCCAAAAGTATACAGCCTGCAAGCATGCCAACCTCACATTTTTGGTTGACAATTACAGACATTTTGCAGCATTATATCTGTGAAAGAGTGGAATCTTTTTAAATAAATAAAAAAATAAAATCATTCAATTCATCTTGGATTATTTAGTATCAGTAGCCTGCAGGAATCGCGCGTTATCACGCGACGGCCGCCCACTGCGCCATACGGTCGCACGACATAATATCAATCTGTCACAAACTGTCAAAAACTGTC
Organism: Acrobasis consociella; assembly: GCA_963555685.1. Lineage (NCBI taxonomy): Eukaryota > Metazoa > Arthropoda > Insecta > Lepidoptera > Pyralidae > Acrobasis > Acrobasis consociella. The sequence goes on from OY743106.1 coordinate 9,127,364, forward strand.
GCGCGACCGTTGCCGACAGGTCATACTGTCGCACGTCTGTAAGAGCCCATCTTTAAGCAAACTTTTTTATTATTTCAGTAAGTGTCCCCTGGGAAAGTTGTAAACAATTTGAATATATTTTGTTACACCTCAAACACGCTACATAAGCTATAAATCTAAACGTCTCCACGATTTACTCGATCATTATTGGATTTGTCCATAAAAATTCATGGCGGCCGTTAACAAAATACGCATGCAATAAACTTATTCATAGAATAATATACTGATGTTCAGGGGTGGAAGAATTTCAATATGTATAATGTAATGCAGGTTGATTCTTTGAGCGGGCCGACCACGGAGCATTTGAATAAACCGATATCGGGAGCCGAACAAAATATTGTCCGCTGGAGGTCGCTGTTTAGTTCTACCTCGAGGGCTGACAGCAGCAAGATACAAGTTAGACTTTTTCACGCTTCATAACCGGAGCGTTGAGGTAGTGCTCTACACTCAACATGTCAGGATCAGGCATTTTTCTGGACTTAAACTGTCTCCATTGTACAATAATATAAGTACAGAGATACGAAGAAAAACCAAATACTGTCCGCTGGAGGTCGCTGTTTAGTTCTACTTCGAGGGTTGACAGCAGCTAGATACAAGTTAGACTTTCGCACGCCTTGTAACCGGAGCATTGAGATAGTGTTCTACTCTCAACATGTCAGGATCAAGCAATTTTTTGGACTTAAACTGTCTTTATGATACAATAATATAAGAACAGAGATACGAAGAACAACCAAATATTGACCGCCGGAGGTCGCTGTTTAGTTCCACCTCGAGGATTGACAGCACCCAGATACAAGTCAGACTTCTGTACGCCTCTTAAGTGGAGCGTTGAGGTAGTGCTCTACTCTCAACATGTCAGAGTCGGGCAATTTTCTGGACTTAAGCTGTCTCTATTATATATTAATATAATTACAGAAATACGAAGAACAACCAAATATCGCTGTTTAGTTCCACCTCCAGGGTTGACAGCAGCCAGATACAACTTAGACTTTTGCAGGCCTCTTAAGTGGAGCGTTAAGGTAGTGCTCTACTGTCAACATGACGGGATCAAGCATTTTTCTGAAAGAGCAAATACAAGTTCACAAAGGCGGACTTATCCCATTTAGGTCTTATCAATGCATACCTACATTATTTCGTGACCAGAAGTATCTTTTGATTATATATAGGTAATAGGTAGTTATGTACATCAGATAATCAGATTGCATTGCAACATGATTTTGGCATAATAATACTTTTATGAAGCTGGCAACCCTAAATCCGGAAAATATGTATGTGTTTGCCTCCGTGCTCTTATTAGATTCAGAGTATCGCATAGTGGAATGTTTGAGCTGGTAACTTAGTAATGGATACGAGTTTGATGAAGTTTCTAATAGCTGGATGGAATACTCTAAATAATGACTATTGTTTTGCTCAGAGAAATACTTTATTTTATCCCATTAGGAATGTGAATTACTATTAATAAAAAAATTAGAATATTACTAATTATTACTTTAATACTGCATTCCGAATGCCTAAAAACCTTATTAAAATATTTGTTTAAAATACCTAAGTACATAATCGAAAAAATAATAAAGTATAAAAAAAAAATTACTTTACTGGATATTAATTTATGTAGTTTTATTTTTACAATACCCAAGTTCACTCCATAAATTAAATATAATGATTATATTGCCCTAGAAATATACCAGCGGTGACAAAAAAGTTCAATTTTCCTTACCAAAAATCAACTGATATTGTGGTTTTTCATGTGTGTAAGTGGCCAACGCTGGTGTCAGATTTTTTAAGATGTCTAAGGCATCTGATATAGCCAAAGAAAATTAACTAATCGACCGTTTAAATGGAATAAACATTTGAGATCACCGCTAAAAAACTTAGTTTGGACTAATAAGATACCGAAATAGGTATACTTACGTACCTAGTGTGTGGTCCCTAGGGATGAGATGGCGTCTTAATTGCGTACTTCTCGAACTTATCCCATGATATATATTTTTGCGACCTCTGAGACATCCAATTCCGAAAGTCGCATTAAAATTTGTGCAAGACTTACTGCAGGGAAAGTTTCCCTACGTACCCATATATCTTCATATAAAGTTTGCAAGTTTCAATATCGAGTAATTTTCTCAACACATATGTTTCTATCATTTATGTTTACGTTTCAACTTTCTACTTTGTAGTTGGTTTTGAATCTAGACATGGTTTTAAAGTTAACGAATTTATTATTTAAGTTTATATGTTTATTGTTTGGCTTCTGGGGGTATTTACGTCTGCTAACTTTATTAAAGTCTATAAGGACTTATAATTACACTTAATCTCAACATTTTATTAAATATAAAATCGTGGGCCTATAATCTGCGCGGGAGAAAAAGCTACTTTTATGTGTGATTCCCATTTTTCATCATATTCTCTCGATTTTGCTTACCATGGCCTTTGCGCGGTATGCTACCTTTGATTTCTCCTATGAGAAAAAAAAACTGATATCTTTTGCCTGCTTTACCTGCATTTAACTGCTCTGATACCTCGAATGTGATTAAGCTTTCTTACAATCTATTAAGTATTTCTTACAAAACCACTTTTCAATAAAATATAGGTACATATGCTAATAATATCTGTTGTCATTAAAAATAACCTGTTCTGTACCATTATCTATTAAAAATCACGATTGCTGTGTGGGAGCTCCCTTTAAAATTTATTTAATTTATATTTAATAATTTATTTTTAAAGTTAATACGCAAATAAATATTTTGTGAATATTTCAAGCGTCTACATGTTGCCGTAATTAATATCGAGCAAGAAACGGCGAAAAATCACGTTTGTTGTATGGAAGCCCCCTTATATAATTATTTTATTCTGTTTTTAGTATTTTGTAATAGCGGCAACTGAAATACATTATCTGTGAATATTTCAGCTGTCTAACTATCACCATTCATCAGATACAGTCTGGTGACAGACCGGCGGACAGACAGACAGAGGGGTCTTAATATTAAGGTCCCGTTTTTATCCTTTGGGTACGCAACCTTAAAAACTTGATTTTCAAAAATTTTATAATCATTTTTTTTTTATTATACAGTAGGCCTTCAGCACAACGCTCGCATTTTTCTATCATGTCTTTCTTTATTAATATAACCACCACTCCTCAGGGAAATCGGGAATATTGTAAACTGTGACACAGTAGCCATAAGGGTTCTGATTATCCCGACACATCAAAGGCGCCGACCACCACCACACTTCAAAGCAAAATTTTATTGGTGATATTTACATTTTTATTGGCATGCTAGGACACCGTCTGCCACGCTCCTGAAACGTAAGTGATTTTGAATTTTCTGATGTGTATTTTATTATCTGATTTTATGTGTGTTCAATATGACACCGATTACCATAGGGGAGACATTACGAGCGTACATGAATGTTTACTATTTCCTACAATGGAAATGTAATTTTGTGCCCGTGGGTTTACTTCATGAAAAAGATTTTTTTATTTTTTATGGCGTAGGATTACAATCTGGTGAAAGACGTTCGTTGAGGTCGACCCTATAAATTCAAACATACTCTTAAAGCCAATGGAGCATACCACCGCATTTTTAACATAGTAATAGACAGGTTAAACATATAAACGATAAATGACAAGATCCAAAACACGCGTATCTTATGATTTTATTTCATTTGAATGACAAACAATATAATAGATCCTCACACATAAAAAACACTGATTTTTTTTAAAAGTTTTATGATGTCTAAACAACAAGTTTTCATTAGAATCTACTTCGGAGAAGATACAACTTTAAATCGTCGGCATATGTTAGGAAATACTTTATTATGTCAATAATTATTTGCATCACCTGGGAAAAACAAATCAATAAGAAGGCGTCTTAGTCAATGTATAGTACTGGTACTATAAGATCAAAAATCTAACTTGAGACATAATACACCAACAATTCACACTAACATTACTTCGACGGCAAAAAAGGAATCGCGGTCTTTCAATATTTAGACGAAAATAGGCCAAGACAAAAACCTTTATGAAAAACCATTAGGTAAGAAAAGCATTGTTTGTGCTATCTGCGAGCATGTTTGGCTGTTCGTGATTGATTCCACCGTAATTTCCATACGCGTGTTCTGCTCATATTAGCCACTTTATTCACCCACCACGGTAAATTGACCTTCCTTGCTTCTCTATACTCTTTCAGCTTTCGCTGAAGGAGGGGGATTTTGTATATTGATACGGGTCAAGTTATTTTGGACGGGTTTTCTAGGACTACACAATTGTACGGCGCGGCGACCTCACGGCGCCTGCCGAGTCACGCACATATTTTTTGAAAGCCTTAAAATCTATTGCCATTTGCTAGGATGATACTTATAAATGTTTTATTACTCATTTTTGAGATTAAAAAAGGATATTAACTGCGGTGTAATTGTGTGATTGAATTCTGTTTTATGTCTTCCATATATGGTACCCACTCTCTACCCTGTTTTGTAAATTGACCTCTTATTTTATGGTTGACTAAGAAAAGACGAGATAGGGAATCCGGGATAAGCCTGCTTTTGTACTCTTAATCTAACTTTTAAGTATTTTGGTCTTGTGTTTATAAAATAATGATTTTAGAAAAAAACAATAAATCAGTTTCAAAATGTCTGAAGCACAGGTCCAAATTTTACATAATCACTTCCGACAGTTTTGACCATTGATATGTTGACTATCGAAACATCACTTATCATCATCATCATTATATAATCTCATGCAAGTTCATAAATGACAAAGCATTACATTGACGTTTTTCTCAACAAATGATTCATGATGGACGTTTCAGTAAACCCACAGAAGGCTGTAGACCAGTTTGTTGGTGTGGATTGTAGCTGTTATTCGTCGCCATATTTAAATGAAACGTGGACTGCGGTATGATTTATAGGTATTGCCGTAGACCTAGAATTGTTAAATGCGTATTTTATCTGTGAATAACTGGATGTTTGCGTTAATCCTATAAGTTTAGTAAAGTGCCTATAATTTGTGTTTTTAAAATGCAAAAATGTTACAAAAATATTTAATACTTATATGATTTTTCAAATCAAATCACACGTTGTTTTTATTCATTTTATCGTATACGCCGGTAGCGCTCTCAATTCCTACAAACGTGAAATATTAGCAGTGCAAAACATAATTAGTCCGAACACCCCACCCTAAATTCATCAAAAGAACTATCCGTACGTGTATTAATTTCTGCACACACGAGAAACAAGCACGGAATTTCAAACAACCGCGGGTCCAAACAAAAATGTGACACTCTTACTTTGAGTAATCAACTTGATACACAGTGGCACGTGCGTAGCAGAGACGACTACTGCCGACCAATTAAAACGAAAACAGACGTTCGTGTGTACCGTTCGTCTACTTGTAATGCCGCATTTACACATTCGCGCGAACCGCGAGGCGAATGACGAGGCGAATAACGAACACGAATGTGTAAATGCGGTATAAAGATAAGGTAGGCGAGTGCTTTAAACGCAGCGTTTAATGAAAGCAGATAATTTATTCTGTGTGCCGTATTTTTGAGAAAGGACATAGGGATATTGCGGTTCAATTTGTATTTGTAATTTTATAAATAATCCCTTAACTACCTACCACATATTTTTGTCACACAACCACCTATCATACGTCTGTGGGACCCCAAATTTAAAAAAATCGATTACTATAAATATTATGGGTGGGTACAGATTTTAATTAAAATTCAGTTTTGAACATTATTATACTCTTTATTAAAAAAAATGAACATGAAAATCAACTATACTTTTTTAATAACTCCGAATAATTGGCATAATCCCTTGTTTTTTGCTTACTTACAAACGCTTATAGAAAATGGGATCTAAAAAAAATATTTTAAGTAATAGGTAAATTATCTTTAAATTTTTATATCACTCAATCAACAAGGAACTTCAAAAAAAAATAACACTCACGATAATAATTAATTCAACAAAATTGCAGGCTCTAAGCTTCGAGCTTTTTACGGCAGTGCATCTTGTTCGTGCATTTGAGGAAAACTGGCGCTTCGTATTCGAAAAATGTGTTGCGTTTTGAGTTTTTTTTTAAATATTCGCAAGTGGAACAGTTTAACGATCCAATAATCGCTCTTCACCAGTGCTCCTGCATGGGACAGCTGCTAGAGAGGTCCCATTGATCTGGAAGATGCGGTATACTAATACGTACGTATATCACGTTGCAATGTCACATTGCTTTTACGACGTGTCATAATGCGGTCTCGTTTTGGCACATATGATAACATTTGTTCCCAACGCTCAATTACAGCTTTATTAAAAACCATTATATCTAAAACAACAAAAATACACAACTAAAAAAAAAATACGTAACCTCCTAACAGGGGTCTCTCAGACTCGCGCTGGTATTTATTTTTCCTCCTGAGACAAACGCGCGCACGTCTAACCTCGAGGAGCTGTTGTGCGGTACAGGGGGGCGTGGGGAAAAGGTACAGGATCGAACAAGTCGATACAAAACTCCAGCGCAAAAATATTCACAATTATTATATCAACCGGATCTGTGAGACGTATGCTAGGCGGTTAAGGGATAAATTTATACCCACTAATTCCATTTCCGTTGGGCGCTGCTTAGGATTTCAATTTATTTATTGCTTTTTTACATTGCATTTCTGATTTCAGATGCGGGAGACGTGACCCTGCCGGCTAATGGAAACCGCTCAATAACAATAACAAAAGTTGACAAGTTAGTCGATTAGGAGCTCGGCAACGGGAGTACGCATATCTAATGATTTCACAAGAATAGCAGCCCTAGGTGTAATCCACATTTGGATGGGTGATCACAAGTGGCATAAAAAATTTCGAGCTCCTCCGTGCTTTACAAGTTACTTACGGCATTTTTCGCGTCAGTTGGCATCAAAATAGGTCTTAGGCGATTGGCACACTGCTCCCCGCTGCGGGGCCGCCATACAAAAACGACGCGTGCAGACGCGGTGACAGTGTGTTGTCCTATGCAAGTTTTATATACTTATTAAGATACTTGCATACAACACTGCCCCGCGCTATGCAACGGGATGCGGGGCGGTGTGCGAATCGCCTTAAGCTCCTAAGAAGCTTGAAAAATCTGTATCAATCTGTGTTGAATATCATCAAGCGATGTCAGATGTATTTAGGCACCCTAAAAATCTAACACTGTTAGGCCCTTCCACACAAGTGTAGTATCAAAAGCTATGTATCTCCCGTTTCTCCCGCACACAAACGCCCGCGCTGGTGACAGGAATTGGCAAGACAACAGATATTGTCACCAATTTGTTCGGGAGTCTGCAATGCTGCTTAGGATGCGGGAGATGCGACCTGGCTGGCTTATAGACACCGCGCAATAACAACAAAGTTGAGATGTCGGCCGATTAGCCACAAGTCACGTTATCATCCCTTTTTTGCCCAAGTAAATATATTTTCCGGCCAAATACCCGCTTTGCTAAAACGCCGGTTACGTGGCCGCAGATTTTCGTAGGCAATATTGGTGGTTCAAAGATTTATGATATTATGCTACAGCCACGTGCATAAATATGTCTACCTTCCTATTTGGCGATCCGATCTAGGCCTCAAAAGTTTTAGAATTAATTAGGTTTTACGACATACTACTACAATATTCATCATCAGTTCTTTTTGTCTCCACTGCAGGAGCACAATCCTCTCTGTACTACCAAAGCTATACTTAGCCTGAGCAGCCAGAAGACATACTAATACTACTTTTGCATTAATTATACCTACTAATAGTTAGTCGGTTTTGATAATTGAAAAATGTTTGTTCTTTTTTTGTAGATAAGATATTGACAAAACTTCCGGAGTGACTTCTGTCTAAACTGCAAGCGCAGAAACGCCTATTACGTACTTTATTTTTTTCCTTCTCAATTTATAATCATAGTACCTATTTAAAAAAATATGTAATTATACTTGATTTAGAAATATAGGTGCTATCTAGTACCTTGTCAATAGAACTTATTATGATTAAAGCATACGTATCTAACTTCCAAATAATTTGTAATGTAACTATTGCTTCGCAATGTCAAATCTTCACACGAGTTTCCACAAATATAATTCGATCCCTAATCCAATTTATTCCATAGTCTAAGCAATCAAAACTGTATCTCCTCATAGTTTGCTCATAACAAACTTGATTTGAATACGAAGTATTAACAACATACGATGCATTAAGATTCTGCAGTTTACTTAGACCGGGAGGCGAGGGCGCAAAGCCTTATTTGGGGCGGCGGCGCGTGACCCGAAACTCGAAGCATGACGTGTATGTCGCCGGATTCTCATCAAATCATCCCGACAATGTCTCAACAAATCCCAGCGCGGGATCAACAGATATTAAAGCCAAATTGAAGATCTTGCTGTTGTTTGGTAATGTTATGACTGGAGACGATATGTAATAATGACTTTTAGACTAGTTGACATTGTTAACATATCGTGAGAAAACTGTTCAGTAATGTAGTTAATGTTTTGACTATTTAAACATATATCATGGAGTGAGATGGCATTAATAGTTTAGACCTTTTTTGCGTCAAACGCAGTAAATTTAAAAAACTGTTGCGTCTGTGACTTCAATTAGTCAAGGTATCTGTAGGTACTTTGATTAAAATACCCTTATTACTGGTCAACTTAATTAGATTAAAACCAAGTTAGTTGACAATATCAGCGTAAATAATAATAACCACATTTAGATAATCACACCTTTGTTTCATTTTTAATATTTGGTAGAGCTTATAATATGCATATAAACATGTTATGCATTCACGTTATTAGGGGGAAAAAAGGTTCTTGAATGGCGACCGCGTACTGGCAAGCGAAACGTAGGGCACCCACCTACAAGGTGGTCAGATGACCTGACCAGGGTCGCTGGAAAACGCTGGATGCAGGCCGCTCTTGATCGGTCATTTTGGAAATCTTTGGGAGAGGCCTATGTCCAGCAGTGGACGTTATGCGGCTGAAATGATGATTCACGTTATTGGTTAACGACCAAGACAGTATCTATACATTTTGTTAAATTTTGTAATGAAAATGTATGCGATTGTTAACTGTTGTGTTTGCTTAGTAAAAAAAATAAATAAATAAAAACTGACTTAGTTGACGGAACTGAGTTCAAGTCTATTTAGCGCATGATGTAATCTTTAAAACGTTCATTATTAGTACCTATTTGATTGTCAATCTAGTCATCGACACAAAAATTTTGTTGTATAGATTCAAACCTAGTCTTAAAGTCTTTAAGCAGCGAAAGAAAAAAATACTAATTAGAAAAGAAACTCGACGCCCCAAGAGTCTTAGGGAAAAGCAACAAAGGCGCATTTGAAGCGTCGAGAACCACGCGGTCTCACAATAGTCGTGCGAAGTGGCACCTCGCGTCGCTTTAAAAGTCACGTAAACCCTAACGGAGAAAAGTCACCGCGGCACCTGTTAGGCGGCGCCCGCCCGGCACGTTTGAATTATCTCCCGGATAAAAAGTGACTAGATAACACAATGAAATCCACCGAGCGACTCCTGTCCTCGCGAATCATTAATTTTAATTCGTTCCCCGTGACGACGCCCGCTCTAATGAATTATTGGGAATCACTGGAGTGCCTCCCTTCAATCCTGTGGACTTTCCACACTTTTTCTTCAGGACTTAGCATAATGTAAAAAAATGTTGTGCGGCTCCGCTGCATACTAATTGCTTGTTGTGCCGCCTTCCTTAAGTAATACCGAGAACTTGTCGCCGGAACTCCCGCGGCTCGAGACAAGATTAACAACTTTTACTCCTGATCGATCACTTAACACCGACATTTTTATAAGCTTCAATTTCAGTAATCCCTAATCTTTTCACTTCGTAAGCCGAAGAGAAACGTCGAGAAATTATCAAAGGCAAATTTCAACTTCGAGAATACGGCATTCTTATAAGAGTAGCTACTTATTATGCACTAAATCTTTGGAGATTTAATGGATTCTCATTCTTATTCCGACTAAGGTTACAGTGGATGGACATCAGGAATGGTGAGCGCATACCAATGATAATAAAATTGCTGAGCTATTTCTGTGATTTCTCGTGAAGCAATATTTCAACCGATGGGAAATTGTCAAAAGAGTTAGATATCGTAGTAAGGTCGGGCGAGTCCCGTGGCACCGTGGAGCGTAGCTGCGCCGCGCCGTGTACGTGTGAACGTTGTCATGCGTGTCCGCGAGCCGGGGGCAAGAAAACTTGTATTTTTTAAACTTTTCCTTCCCGTAAGCCGAAGCAGGAAAGTTACAATTGTATTCCCCCTCCGCCCCCTTCAATATGTGACCTGCTTATTTATTGGAGAGGCGTCGGCGGAGTTCTCAGACAATATGTCGCGAACTACCCGAGCAAACGCACGCAGAACGAACAACTTAAACAAAACACAATTTAACACGACAGAGAAAGTGAACTTTGATTTATAGTTACTTTTAGTTGGGAAGCGAGTCTCAGGGATATATTGGCAGACAAAGCTGGCCGTTAATACGGGTATATGTGTGGCGGTACGTTGGCCGCTCAGTATTCAGAGCGCAGCCGTCATTAGCCGAGCCAGACGTTGGATTTCCCAGAAGCAGCACGAATGTACCCACTCTAGTCCTGCTGAATAATGATGACATTGAACGTTCTATTGCGAATTGACCTCGGATTTTTTCCGCATTGGTATATAAAATCGTTTTTCGGCTTTGTTGAGTTCAGTAACACTGATACTGAATACATGATATAAGATAAACAGATATTTTGAGAGAAGCAAAATCGACATGCTTTAAATTAATTTATTTTGCAGCGATAGTAAATTGTTCACATCAAATATTATTATCGACTTCTGCTTGGATGGCTAATTACAAAAATCTGAGACATTAATATACAATAATTAAATAAATATGTATTCATTCGCTATTTCGTTTTAATATTATTTAAATTTAAATGTCGATGGATACGCTACATAAATAAAACTGAGAACTGAGCCACAAAGTCGGGATATCCAGAACAATTCTTTTCAGATCGAGTGAGGCTAAATCTATGACACCCAAAATACCTTACGCGCTTAACTTTTGCCGTTGTTTTACAGAATGCTGAAATTTAAATACAGAATCCATTTTGTGTTCAAATGAGTTTTCCGAATAGCCAATTAGTTGTTAGCGCCCGGCCGCCCTCGTTCGCTTTCATTAGGCTATATAGTTTCCCAAATATCTGAGCCCCTCAGAGATATATCTTTCGGTTGCTTTTCCATTTTCTTCTAACATTTCGCTTATGCGAGGGGCGGGGAGCAACTCAGTTGTAAAATTTTAGTAGTGTTTCGCGGTTGGTTCGACGCTCAACGCTGCCGGTATGCCGCCCGAGGATATTTTATATGCAAAAACAGAATTTAATGTTAAATAAATTTGTTCAGCTGAAGAATGAAGTGAGAGAACCATTTTGTAATACTCTTGAACCTAAAACTGTGGTTTTAGCAATTTAAATTTAGCTCTCATATAATAATACAAAGTTACAGGTCCTCCTTTAAAACTCAGCTGTGTCAAAGCTGTATGATGTACTTAACATTACTTACCTAAAAATATCTTTTAACAATATCTTAATATTTATTTATCTTTATTATTTTTATTTTATAAGATAAGGTAATATTTCTTTATTGCGCCAAATGAGCATAACTATAATCAAAAGTAGATTTAAAATAAGATTAAAAAAAAAAACAATTTTTTTGTACTTGCTTTTATGATGAGGCCTGTTAGGAATGCTAGTACTTATCAAGATAAATGAAATAAGCTCAACCTCGATGCGTTTGCGTCGTTTTTTACAGGGTTCTGATGGCCACCTTTCGACTCCATTGTCAGGTCAGCTTCTTGTCATAATAATATTCTAATGTCATCCGATTTTCACAAGTATGCAAAATTTCCGATTAATCGGTTGAGGATAACTGGTTTTAAATTGCATTGCAAGATTTGACCTAAACAAACATACATACAAGATACATTATAAATAAAAGCTTGTAATATAGTAGATACAAAGGCGGTTTGTTACCGTGGGCGTAAGGTACATATTTCGTTACGCTAATAAAAAAAAATCAGCGCCACCAAATATAAAATTATATAATAAGAATTATAAATAGAAGTTTTTTTTATTTTCCTAAATATCTACTTATACTTAATGCGATCTTATATCTATTAATACACGTGAACTTCATTATATAATGCCAAAATACAAAATAGTTATCATTCTTATAGAGCTTACATTTATAATGCTTTCATGCAACCAAAAGCATGCCACATTCACAAAACACCTTCTGCAGTTTCATATTACATTGTTTAATTAGAGATACCATTCATATTTTAATCAAATGTGGCCCGGGATTGCTCGCTTAGAAAATTACAAAATTATTCGCAATCAAGAACAAAATAAAGTCGAGTGTATTTATCCAAAAGCGGGAAACGAAACGCAACTCTTTAGAGCAATTTCTTATTTCATAACGCAATCTTCTCGGGTTCTTATCTAACTACAGACATATCTCGCGCCGCTCTTGAGGAAAATCGTCCAATATAAAATCGGTTTAATTTGCGCTTTTCGCACTCAATGGGATGGAATAATATCGGGGTAATTTGGTTACCGCTGGAATAAATATGGCGGGCCCTTGTAATTGTAACGCGGGCGATTCGCGCCTCGTAACGACGCGGAGGAGAAAACTTAGGTCGTTTTGGCTACGGCCACCGCAACCCCGCGAGCGCTCCGCTGCCTGCGACAAGTTCCGCCGCCAAATCTGACTCAGATCTTAATGAAATGATATACCTAGGTCTAGAATAAGAACCACATTGCAACAACCGCTTTAAAGCTCGCAAGTAGTATCAAGTTTTCCAACTGTTAGCTGTGCAAAATGATCGGCCTACAGTACAGACCAGAAATACTAAGAACTCGACCTCGACTCATTTAACAAAATGTAAACTTTTTATAAACATATAAAAACTTTTTAAGAACATAGTAAACATTTGGTATGGCAGATTTTTTATATATTGTAAATATTTTTACTAAAAGTATAAATTCAGTGACCTGAACTGAACTTGCTTATATTTTGGCTGGTGTTTCAAAACGTCAGCTTGTGTATCTAGGTTCTGTGCTATGTTTGCGCATTCACTAATGAACCAACTGCTACATATCTGATTATTTACTCTCAGAACAGCATGAAAGAATAAAACGCAAGACTTGATGGCAAATTAGAGCGAAGAATACTTTAGCAGCGCAGCTAGTGAGTCTGTAAATTGCATTTCAACAATGCATGTGGTACATTATGAGACTATAACGTCATTAAAGTCGCATTATACGTATCATATCAATTTTAAAGTAGAAGCTAGATGACGTTCTCTTTGAACCCTATAATCGAAAATCATTTATTATAAATATTTTTATATAGATTAAACATGAAGATTTGTGATAAAAGTTAAAGAATATTTTTTTTTTCCTAAATTTAACGTGACGTAAATTCATTATTGACCATTTAGATGATCATCTTTAGGGCGAGTGATAGGAGCGGCGACATAATTGATGAATGTTTATGAATAATGCAGATAAAAAATACTATGAGAAGTTGTTTACGAGTAATATCTTTCATTGATGACCCTTTCTTGCCTATGATTGTACGTACTGAATCTATTTTGATATTTATAAAAATTTGTGTACTCGCAAGGGTACAAGTAACTTTCTAAATGTTTTTATGTATAAAGATATTCAACATCATGGACTGAAATTTATTGAAATAAATTTAGTTAATGAACCCTATTTATCAAAATCAGACCAAAACATTTTGCAAATTAAATATGCCAAACACCAACAGCACATTTTCTCAGTCTTGCTTTAATCCTTGATTGTTTCATATTCCGCTCATAATAAAATTGTTTACGAAATTCGGAGCCAAATTTGATCCGCCGTAATAACCACAAGGAATGCTAATTTGTCTTAGGCCGTTATAAAGTTAATTAAAACATGACGTAAAAAATAATTATGGCACATTTAATGGCCTCAAAAATTCATAAGCCGCTTTTGTTATTTACATTATAAAAATCTCTGGTGGAAATAAACAGATAAGCATATGGAAACGCTAGGTAAAGAAAGCTGTAGTAAGTACCAACAAAAGTTCTATTTTAAAGATAAATTAGCAATTAATTTCAGAACGTATTTATATCATACCGATTATATTAAGAGTCTAATAACTATAATACAAATAATTACATTAAATAGATTGTTGACTCAATTACCACAAGATGTAGTAAGTACGTTTTTAACTATTCATACAATACGATTGATAATATAAGCTATCGTTCAAGATAGCAATAAGTGAACCTAGTTTACTGTGTGAAGTATTCTTTATCTTGTATTCTGAACAATATTATATTGTGTAATATGCATGAAAATTAAAAATCATGTGGTAATTTAAAGAAATTCAGGATTTCATTAGATTTTGGAAATCCTGTCAATAAACTAGTGACTCTGGGAGCGGTAGACCTCGTGAACCTATCTTTGCACAGCTCTGTGATCCCTCTCTCCCTCTTGGAATTTATGGGATAAAGAAATTGTTCGGACAAAAATGTTGCGTCTCAAAAAATAATTGTGTCATTTTTTTAATATTTTGCAAAATAGCTGATATATGAATTTTATGGGTTTGAATTTTAAAAATTCTCAAACTCTAAATTGACAAAATATCCATATAATTATCGAGGCTGCTCACAAAATTTCAAATTTAATGAGAATAGGTTGAGAAATGGGACCTGCCGAGTCATCCGGATATTCGGACAGATGGACATACGAACGAATTTTTGTCCAAGCTGAAACAGAGACGCTTCGACTGAAAGTAAATTTAGAAACGGAAAGCAGTTTATCCATTTTCTATTCTATCTGGTAGCGTAAATAGCGCAATGTAATTTTGCACGTGAAAATAAAGCAAACTTGGAGTCAGACAGCAGATTGTACGGCAGCAAAGTAATTACAAGTACCACTTCTTTTCTCTAGCTAGCTCGACGTAATAGAATAACGAATGTCATTTTCTTTTGGCCTGACCCTTCCGCGGTTCGCGTGGGGAATGCAAAATTCCGGAATTAGGGAACGGGCAAAATGGGACGGGTCGCAACACTCGCAACAAAACGGGCCGGATCGTATTTCAAATAAAATATTGCGGCACGTCAATACTTTAAAATGAATTGAAAGATTTTTTTAAGATCGTTTTCTTCAAAAATTCCTTCGATTCATTCAGTACTTGTAACTTATAAAAATAATAAAAGTTATATAGTAGCTGGCTGGACCAAGCCGTATCTATCGCACTGAAATCTGTCTAACAATAATACAAAATTATTTGTCATTCTTTATCATATTTATAAATATACGTAAACAAGCAATTATTTTAAATACCTTACATATTGTAAAGATTTCGAAAAGCTATATGTGAGACTAATACTTCTTCTGTGACTTTTCTAACGATTTCGATAAAACTCAGTATTTAGTAGGTTCGAGGCCTGAAAATACACCTAGCTATAAAAGTAGATTGCAATGGATTTTTAAAGAGCCCCGTCCCGCTGCGGCCCGCCTAAATATGCTCACTCCATTAAAGCGAATAAACCTGCGTTTGTAATTAAACTTGGGTGCCGACGCCGAGCCTGGCCGCCCATCTTTCTTGGCCTACGAATTAAGCACCGAATTGCTTTAGTAATTCGAAGTATATATTCCTCGCTGTGTTAAATGTAAATCACTTTTACTGTCCCGATTTTCACCACTTAACTCCCTAATCTCGTAATATGGTTGGCTTTCTTTTTGTAAGCGTGAATCAAAGACAAGGTAACGATTAATTACTTACTTGTTGATTCAACACAGTAAGCTAAAAGTAATATTTTTGTAGAACTATATATGGTACAAGTCAATAATGTTAAGAGGTAACAAGTACTAATAAAACTCCTTTTTCGACATGAAGATCAATATATTTATTTGATAGAACCCAGGGGACCTATTGTATTACTAGTAGAAAATGCTTCGAGTAGAATTATGTAGTATCATCACAATGTATCTAAAACTGAATAAACTTTTCGTACTAAAAGAAGTTCATATGAATTGAGACACCGAATTAAAAGAAGATTTTAGTGACAAAGAAGAAAAAGGTGTTGCTATTAATTCAAAGAGTATTTATACACACTGAGCTGAACTCTAGTAATATTTTTCACGAAGAATATAAATCTGCCGCAAAACTTCAGCCGCGCAATTTCAGCTCAGTGTATTCAGACCAATCCAGCATAATTTGGCGTTCGATAAATGTAAAGCAGGATTTGTAACAATTGCTAGCTTAAATATTTAAAAAAAGCCAATGTCACTTAGGTCGATGTAAGAATTCTAACGATACTTTATACAATAACCTTTCTTTACGCATTTCTGAGTTATTGCCGAATTTAAAATCTCATAACATACATGAACCCTGAAAATATCACACTCCTTTCATTTCTACATTTATTATTTGTGGGAACTCCACCTGCCGCCTTTGTACCTACTATGTTTTAAATGTACTTTTGATTATTGTCATACTTAGTTGGTGAAATAAAGACATTTCATCTTCTCTTATCTTGTCCCAGCCCAGTGTAGGTGTATACCCGCATGAAATGTGTACAGAAGACGTCGTAGAACAAGAGATCGACAAGGGTTAATTTATTATTATAACAGAACTAATTACACAATAAATTACAAGTAGTTGTTATTAGCATATGTCAGTCCGAGTACAGGAGCAGTGCACAAGGGCAATTCCACTGCATGAAGTGTAAGACAGGGAGACGTTATATCTCCAAAACTGTTCACCATTGCACTGGGGGATGCCTTCAAGCTTCTAGAATGGGAAGGATTTGGCATTAACATCATTGGCGAGTATATCACTCACCTTCGATTTGGCGATGATATCGTTGTCATGGTGGAATCGATGGAATACAGTACTATGCTCGCAGACCTAAAGCGAGTTTCCCAACAGGTCGGCCTTAAAATGAACATGGACAAAACGAAAGTAATGTCGAATGTCCATGTTGTGCCCCTGCCTGTTTGTGTTAGGAGCTCCACCCTCGAAGTTGTAGACCAGTATCAATTACCAGACCTGGGTCAATTGATCCAGGCAGGAAGTTCCAGCTTCGAGGAAGAGGTCTTTAGACGAATCCGACTCGGCTGGGCAGCGTTCGGGAAGCTACGCAGTGTCTTCTCGTCAAAAATACCTCAGTGTCTTAAAACTAAAATTTACAACAAATGTGTGTTACCAGTGATGACTTATGGCTCTAAAACATGGTCCTTACTACGGGTCTCATAAGAAGGCTCAAGGTCGTGCAACGCGCTATGGAAAGGGCTATGCTTCTTATATTCTCTACGTGATCGAATCAGAAATGAGGAAATTCGTGGGAGAACTAAAGTCACTGACATAGCCAGGCAAGTGAAGCGTAGGACACCCACCCACAAGGTGGTCTGACGATCTAACCAAGGTCGCTGGAAGGCGCTGGATGCAAGCCGCTCTCGATCGGTCATTTTGGAAATCTTTGGGAGAGGCCTATGTCCAACAGTGGACGTTATGCGGCTGAAATGTTGATGAGTTGTTATTAGCATGAGAGGTAGAAGAGGAATGAGTCAGAAGGATGAGGAAAAAATGTGTCTTGAATTTAAAAATGAAACTTGAAGTAGTGAACAGAATGAAATCACGACGAAAGTAGGTAAGTAAGAACATGAAGGATGGAGTTTATTGCAACATCGTAACAAGGTTCAATAATAAACGTCCAAATAATGTGCTGCCAGCGACCATTACTGCAGGAGTGTTCTTGCATCGCGTCGTTTGTGACGTCTCAGGCGGCGATTATCAAAGCAATCAGCTTCTCCGCAAACTGTTACAAGCTTCATAGTGCTGTATTGACGATATCGATGACGCAGTATGAAATGATGTGGAAGTCTGGAAGATACTTCAGACACACATAAAATTATTTTTGAGACAGTGGATGGTGCAGAAATACTGTTAAAGAGACAGCATACCGACAAATGTCTACTAATCAGTTGTTCGGGCCTGATAATAATAGTCGCCTAAAGTAATGTCTCCTATGTATAATAAATAATATTTGTATTACTTTCAATGCAAAAGCTTTTAAATTGAGTAGGTATAGACTGAACAACATTACCCAGATTTTGTCCATATTTACAAGCCTGCGTCAGAAGGATTATTTGAAATATTATTTTGTAAATTACCAAATACACAATTTTAGATTATACAGTAAATTAAAAAAAAACTTTTTTCCGCAAAAACATTCATGTAATATGATTAAGTACTTACAAACTAGTCTACTTCTTATAGAATACCAAAAAGCTGGCCTACTCTGCTATGTGCTGCATTGTACGAAATACACCCCTAATTTTCAGCAGGTATGTGTTAGTTAGTTACTGTACTAGACATGCTATAAAAACGTGGGCGCCGAAAAAGTACTCTGTAACTTTATCGATAAACAAAACGTTAGCAAGGAGACATCACTAGAGTAATAGACGAGTGTTTGCTGGAGTTTGGGCGGCGAGCACTGGGCGGGCGGAAGCAGTTGAGGGCAGTCCTTAGTTTAACTGTTGCGTCTTTTGATTGCTGACTACCACAGCGCGAACTTGAGAACTGCGTCTTCTAACTAGACTAGACTGATATTATTTTTATTAAAATAATTTCTTTTGCTAAGTTCAGAACATAAAGAAGTAAAAAAAAAAACACTTGAGAACTGCGTCTTCAAACTAGACTAGACTGATATTATATTATTAAAATATTTCTTTTGCTAAGTTCGGAACATGAAGAAGTAAAAAAATCACTTGAGAACTGCGTCTTCCATCTAGTCTAACCTAATACTACTATTAATTAATATAATCATATGCTTAGCAGAAGGACACATGATGAATCAAAAAAATATATATTTTTTATTTAATCACCGTATTTATTATGTGCTATAAGCATAGATCTAGACTTTGTTTAAATCTATTGCCATAAGTGTGTTTTCTTTTAGTCGTTTTCATGCTTATAATAACGTATTATTTTAGTCAGGTTAGATCAAATAATAAAATGTATGTATTAACAGCCTATATCAATCCACTGCTGCTGGGATAAACGCCTCTGCCTATAAAGAAAGGTTTTGCCTTTAAGTGTACCAACGTTATTTTATTTATTAACCGCCTCTTACGACTACCATAAAAATAAAATCACATTTATTATCGTGTTTATTAACGTTTATTATATGTGTTCGTTTTATATATCCTATGTAAGTAAAATATATGAACGCAATCAACATATATATTACTAACCTAGGTTTAATAATAATAACACAATCATTGATCCTATCATCTAAAATAAACGATTTTATTTATTTATTAAAAAGTTATCGCAACATATAACTATATTACAGTAAATAAACTTAATAGAAGCTTTAAACATGACAGTGTTGGAATCCAAACGAGGCAAACCAAGGTAAACTCCAGCAAACTAAGTAAATTCCTTGAAGCTACTCTCACCAGGACTCTTGAAGAATGCCAGTTACCGTGTTACTCTCAGTGCTGGTCCCAACTTTCTATTTTTCGATTGCCCGTGTTAGTAAGTTGGCAAAATGTAGTTTGGTAAGTTGCGACTTCGCTGCAACTCTATTTAAGGGCCCTTTCATACATAGCGACTGTTATAGAAAGCAAATTTTAACACACTGCAAGACACAATAGAAATAATAATTGTATTACGTCCACAGCCGTAAGTGTCCTGCAATTTGTTAATTTGCGATTATTTTAAACCTCACTCCTTTTGTGTGAAGTTCTTTCTTTGAGTCATGTGATAGTCTTACAGGCTACTTTAGAATGCAAGTTACTGTGGCTTCTAAGCTACAAGCTCTTCTTCTTCTTCTAAGCTTTAGGCAACTGGCCCTAACATTCCATTTTTAATTGCCTGTGTAAATGAGTTGGCAAAATGTAGTTTAGTATGTGACGATTTCGCTTTTACATATAAGATGAGGAACGCAATCTGTGAGTAATTTAAACCTTTTTTTTCTGCAGCCTTTTTCATACAAAACGGTCTAGTCTATGGTACTGCCCCTAATTTCTATTTTACATTGCCCCTGTGAGATGGCAAAGCTTGCTACTGCGTAGGTATTTGATGCTCTATTTGGTCTGTATGAATAAACCCTCCTCTCATAGGTAACTTGTTTTGCATTGTGCACGTTATGTACTTCCACTGTGATGACACTTTTATATTCCGTATGATAATGCAAGTTGAATTTCTATTGAAGTTCCTCTTCCTCTTTTCTGGACTCAATTGATTTTGACTTCTTTCAACTTTTAAATTTATATTTACAATCACATTTCTTAGTCTATTCTTTGGAAAATATAATGTACGTCGAAAGTTCAATTACGTACTTGTCGTTTCTTACATCATGTTTGGTTACTTATATCTTATCTTATCTTATCTTATACCTTTAAACGAGCAATTCTTGTATGTATGTATATATATATATATATATATATATATTTATTTATTTATAAATTTCTGTGATCTAGAAAACGGCTCTAACGATTTCGCTGAAAATTGGTATATGGGGGTTTTTGGGGGTAAGCAATCGATCTAGATTAGTCTTATGTTTGGAAAAACG
Source organism: Acrobasis consociella (assembly GCA_963555685.1). NCBI lineage: Eukaryota > Metazoa > Arthropoda > Insecta > Lepidoptera > Pyralidae > Acrobasis > Acrobasis consociella. The sequence goes on from OY743106.1 coordinate 9,148,049, forward strand.
CGTGTTTTCGAGTTTTCATTCGTTTTTCTTTCCACGCAGAATATGGTCGCTAATTTCGTCGCGCCGGCCGCCATCCGCTTAGCTCAGCGGTTAAGGATGCTGACAGCTAGAAAGAGTGTTACGGGTTCGAATCTCACTCGGTGACTTACTTTTGATTTTTTTTATGTTCAAGTTTATATATATTTTTTTTAATTTATACTGTTTTTAGACAAGTTTAAAAAAATGTAGTTAATGTTTGAGATGTAACCGACCGAGCAAAGCTCGGTCACCCAGGTACTGATAATTAAGGAAGTATTTTACCATTAGTTTATAATGTAATATTATGACTATATTCGACTCATGATTGACTTGTAATTAATTTTTATTTTATATCTTGACTACAGAGCACATATTTTGAAGAAAAACTGTTAATCAGTACGAGTATGTGATTTATGAAAAATAATTAAGTTAGGCGAGTGGAAATGTACAAAAAGTAATATCACACTATAGGAATGACGAATGGAAAAATATTTTTGGTCTATCGGATAGATTATTAAAAAATATTGTAAACGTGTTTTTCCTTTTGTCTGAGATACCAAAAATGACAAAGATACAGCGCATATAAATTTCGCGTGACGTCACGACTGAAAAACGTGAAAGAGTAATAAACATCCATCCATCCATACTTACAAACTTTGGCTTTAATAATATTAGTAGTTATACTTAAAATAAATAACCTTTTTTTTATTAAAAGGATCTTTGTGCGATATATACTGACGCGGAGGATTATTTAAATTATTATGTTAAATAAGTTTAGTTAATATTGGGACGCCTAATGTGGTTTTTGGAATTATTTTCCTTATCGTACGCGGACGTAGTCGCAAGTAAGAGCTATATATAAAAAAAATATACAATAGCTGGGAACTATTTTTTATTTAATATAATGTTTTATTTTTAATTAGACTATGTTAGTTTATAATTTTATTATTTTAATTTAGGTAGGTAACCTAGTTTTTAGTTAAATAATTATTGTCTCCTGTAGATATTTATAAAAATCTATGAAATTAAGGTAAAAAATACAGAAAGCGTTCATCCAATTGCGCCCTTTTAAGGGCACATTTATTTCTAAACGTGCGGCCCAACACGGAAACTCCATCCGCAGGCGGTCATCCAAGTTTCATTACCTATAGCCGCCGGTTACTTATTCAGCCAGCGGCAGGTAATGTGATTTAACATTCAGCAATTCTTCATTTAGTCCCGATTATAGATTCACCATTTCATAGTGAGGATTGATATGACTTCATATTTGTTAGCGAATGTGTGGTTTGCATTCGAATATGATTCAAAAGAGAAATTTGTTCTGTTTTGTAATTTTCAAGTAAATTATTTAATAGATTGAGATAAAAAAATTATGTATTATTTTATTTTATTTATGTATTATTTTAATATGTATTAAATAATTATTTTATGTATAGTAATCGTATCGGTGTACGTATATGTATATATTTTTAAATGATATTTATTATGTTCTTGTAGGTATTTAATTTATACTTTTCTATATAGTCTCATATTCTGTCGCACCACCCAAATTATTTCTGTACTTGGTCCAATGGTTGACTGGCAGAGAACGCCATATGGCGTTAAGTCCGCCATTTGTACACTTTTTCTTGTGCAATAAAGTTTAAATAAATAAATAAAAAATTGTATGGTAATAGATACTACGGAATGAAAAAAATGAATGATGTTTGTTCCTGTTTTATAATTATTTTTGATGCAATAAAAAGATAAGTAACTAAATATGTAGCTACCTTTTACTTGGCGACGCCCAAAAATGGTACAATTATTCTTGATCAAGCTGAAATCGCTTAACGTAAATATAAATAATAAGGACATACAAATACTACCAAATTCACACATTTTATACTGTGTCACAAAATGCTACCAAGCGAATTCATCGTTAGAGTTCATTAAAATAATTGCGTCTACTGTAGCCACAAATCTCCAAACAAGCATCGTATGTAAACAAGACTGTCCACTATGATTATTAGCTGGTGTATTAATGAGGTGGACACACAGTTAGGAAATCAGATGATACTTACATTATGTACAGTCATTGATCTGTAATTTCTGAAATTCTAATAGACAATTTATTTATCATCTGTTCTTTCTTCGTTTGAATTCCTTCAATTAATTGCGTCTACTGAAGCCACAAATCTCCAAACAAGCACCATACGTAAAAAAGACTATCCTCTTTGGTTATACGCTCCTGCATTGATCGGATGGATACACAGTTAGGAAAGTGAATGGTTCTTACATTAAAACCATTATAGTGTAGTTTCTAAAATTCTAATAAATAATTTATTTATCATCTATTCATTCCTCGTTTAAGTTCCTTTAGTAATTGCGTCTAAACTATAGCTACAAATCTCTAAACAAACACCCTACGTAACATGACTATCCACTAGGGTTATTAGCTCCTGCATTGATCAGGTGGACACACAGTTAGGAAAACGGATGATACTTCCATTACAGTCATTATTATGTAGTTTCTAAAATTTAGATAGATAATTTACTTATCATCTGTTCATTCCTCTCTAAGATCCTCCAAGCAATTGCGTCTACTGAAGCCACAACTCTCCGAACAAGCACTGTACGTAAACAAGACTATGCACTACAGTTATTAATGAGGTGGACACACACGTAAAGGTGTTTAGGAAAGCTGACGATACTTATAGTAAATAATATCACAGGGAGATAAGTGGACCTGGACTAGTCTGGGATAACAAGCTGGGGCATTCCTTTGTCTACTTATAAAATTCAGTTTAGGTTTTTGATTTCCAGTTGTAGTTTACCCAGCTTCCCATGCAACTCAAAGTACGGCAATATTTAATTTATTTATTGTTGACCCACCAAACAGGGATATAATCCCAAGGATATTTTTATGCTAAATTAATGACAGATTAGAGTACAATTTTTCTCTATTCGTTTACTTTTCCACGTTTGTCGTAAAAGCTACTAAGAAGGAATAGGCAACTGTGTCATCTTTGTACCATCTACTTAGAACTTACTTAGAACAATCGACTACGATCACCAAATCGCCTATTAAATCGTACTTAGCGAGTAAAGACTGTATTGTTGACATAAATCTCCAAACTAGCTTGATATACAAGGCTATGCTAGTCGGCTGGAGCTCACAATAACTCAACCCTGGATTAGCTGCGACTGCACTGACGAAGTGGACAATACCACAATGTTTGCGTAAAGTTGACGATACCGCAACTATTGTCTCTAATTCAAAGTTAATCGTCTTTCGTTGAGGTTGAATAACGAACAGTTAGTCAGGTACTGTGGCGTATCCATGATCTTCGTTTGGGTGTTATTTGATGTTGCTGTAATTAATAAATTCTAACGGCCTACTAGGTAATACAGCAGTGCAAAAAATACTTTTACAAAATTTCGCAGGTTGTGTACCCACATAAAGCTAGGTTTACCTACATTTAAAAATATCTGGAAAATAGATTCCTTAATGTTACTTGAAACCGAAAATAAATTGGAAAGTTTGTGATTATGAATGTTTGAAGGCTTCTTACTCAATTACGGAAAGCGTCTAAAACGGATTAGTATGAAGTCTGGCATAGAGATTACAGCTAGAGCTTTTTACCAAGGATACTTTTTATTGCTTTTTATTTGGAATCAAAGTATCAGTACAATAGTAAATAATATCAGTATAGTTTGACCTTTCAACACACGAGCAACGCAGTAACAGCTAATAATTGTTCAATTTTTTACTCATTTATTGATTGAAGCACTAATTAATACTAACTTATATATAGATTTCCATAAGGGCGGGGCCCCTTAGTTGTGTAAGCCCCAATCTAGATCCGCCATTGCAGGTGGCTGTGTTTAGGCTCCATATCAAGGCGAGATCCATTGCATTGCCATGTAATCCCTGGTAGGCGCCGTGACTCACGTCCAGCTTACTTTTATTACCGTGCCTGCATCGCGAAATAAAACAAAATTGGCGGGAATTTATGGGCCAGAGTCTCAATATGGCTAGTGGGGTGGAAAGTTTTCAATTTGAAACGAATAACTTGTTTGTCTAGCGTAATAAGGAGGGCTTTGTGGCGGTAATAAGGGGACGCAATGGCTGTCGTGGCTTCCTGAAAACTACTTTCTTGGTTTATTACCGGAGATGTTACTTGAGGTGTTTTAGTCAGGTGTGTGGTGTGAGGGCGCCATAAAATCTTTCGCTTTTTTTGCGAAGTAATTTATTTGTCGAGACATTCATGTCTCAAGTTTTTATACGGGTAAGCTTGAAAGTATAAATAAGTAGTATAAGTGTAGGTACACCTACAGATTATAACTGCATGATGTTTTATCAATATCAATAATTTTACAAGAAAAATTTTTCCGTTGACAAAATTGTACCTCAATCAACTTACTGTAAAAATGTAGCTAATTTAAAAATACCAGTTTATTATGTCTATAAAGGGTATGTACAAATATTTATCCTCCTCTTGGAACAGAAGATACAGCTCCAAACTCGAAGTAAAGTTCTAAAACTTGACGCACTTTTAAAACATAGCTGATCTCTACTATACTCCCAAGTTTACTGCCTGATACATAAAAATCTCAACCGTTGTGCGAAATTTGCCTACAGAGCTTTCTTTTCAACCAGGGGATGGAAAATTTCAATTCTTTTGCAGTGATTTGGCAAAACATCTGAGTAAACCTTTTTTAGAAAAACTTAAAATATTCTAAGAAAGAATGCACGTTTTTACCCTTATCATTTTCTTTGTTAGGTTAATTTTTGTTAATAAAAGGTAAAGATACTTTGTTCACTAAAACAAAACTCTTTCTTTCCATACTCACCTTGATTAACACAAGTTACTACTCGTAGTATTTAGAAATAAAAACCTATTTAGATATTAGTTAGTTTTCTTCGTTGCTTGAGCTGTTAAGCTAGCTAAAGACAGACAAGAATGGAAATTACTTCAACGAGAAGAGCGTCGCTATTTAATTTAGATGAAATGCTGTAATCATCACATCATTTCATCTCATTTTTTCAATCTCCTTAAATGTTTTTAAGTACAGTTTTTTAGCTAACTTGTGTGAAATTATTTAGCATTCTTTTTAAGTTCCTTTCTCTATCGAGAAAAAAAGTATAAATTAACTACAACAAAAATGCGAGCAGGTGCAGTCGCTGGATTCCAGCAATCTCATCTATTCCATTGTTGGCAATCCGAAGGAGCCGCATGTGTGATCTTAGTGCAATGTGCTCTCATTGTTCCACCAGCACAAAACGTGTCGTGTAAGCAAAAGGCCAATCCCGATGCAACAATACTTTTTGTTTATTTTGTAAGCCTTTCTTAGAGAAAATTGAAGATTGTGCCGGCGTAAGCTCGGAGGAAAACTGTAAAAACGGAACGATACAAATACTTACGCCCTTAATGAAGTGTGTCCAGCGTCCAGGAGCCGCAGGCGGCACTTTAAGGAGTGCCAGGTGAAAGCGAGCTCTTTTTATGGCGACTAAAATAAAATCGCTACGCGTGAGTAAAAGAGCTCCCGAATGCAACCACAACAATAGCAATAGCTTCGCAATAAATGACTTTATTTTAGCCACATAAGGTTCATTTTTGTATCTGTAGTGTCTGTGAGCACAACAACGCCTGGTTTACGGATAGGATTGCAAACAGTTGCTGTGTCCAACGGTTATGATCCGTCGTTTCAGCAACACGCCAAATTTGGTCCCCTCATAAAAATAAAAAGCAAAGTAGTCTGGTATAACACGTGCTGTAAGCTTTATTTTTCTACACGAGATCAGACGTCTTAAAAAATCCGCAGGTTTAAGTATTTACTTTTCTTATTGCGCTGATTAAGGAGTTGTGAGTTCAGTTATAGGTAGGTGATTCCGGTAGTTGCCTGTGTAATAACTATTTGCACTATTTAAAATGTGGTTGGACCAGATGACTCAGAAATACCATAGTACCTAAACTAACTACTTACCAAACTGGAATATTGTTTTTACTAATACGAACAATCTATTCCATATTATATGAAATACTTTCACCGTATCATTTAATATCATAAATAAAGATATCTTACCTTTCAATATCATAAATAAAGATTAAGGACCTTATCTGCGGAGCAACTAATATACCTAACAAAAAATATTCACGATAAGGTGGTTTTGGCTTGACTACCGTGGTAATATTACAGTTGATTTGTATCAGGTTTGTTCAAAATGTGTCAGCACATTGTCTGACTTTGATACGATAATGCCAAAGTGCATTTGCCATTTGTATCTCAGCTGCAGTCAGCGCCTCCGAGGCTGTCCGCGGCACTTGCCTCGAGCCTTCGGGGACGGGGAAATTGTCGAACTTCCTTTATTTTCCGATCTTCTACCGATCTTTTGTATTTTTTGGTGGAATCACAGATACATTTCTATATTATTATTTAGAGCCCACTAGATCCCATTGATGGGCAAAGGTCTCCCGCTTGGCTCTCAAAATAAGTATAATATAAGTTTCCATATTTAATAAAAAATTTAAAGGTTAACCGGGAATTTCATTATCTAGCAAAATATTTGTTCGCATGGCCTAGGTGGTACGTAATCTATACAAGTGTTTTGAGATTGAATTCTGTAAGAAGAATTTCGGGCCCGGTAAACCACCAGCCTTACAAATGTTACGTAGCAGTGAATAAAATATGGATGGAAATTATAGGTAAATAATAAATCCCTATCTCACTCTTTAATTTTACCTTTAAAAAAATTTTTCGTAAAATTTTTACTCCAATATTCAAAAACATCATTACTTTGAAAAGGTTTATAGGTAAACTGTCTAAGCCTCCAAACAAACATCAAATATTTCCACAAGGCCAGAGTGGTTTCTATTAAATGAAGTAGGTTTACCCCAAGCGTTTCCTAGCTCAGAATATTATAATATAAAATCTAAATCCTTCCTTGAAGGAGGCACATAAAAGCTGAGTCCAAATAACAAACTGTAAGCCGTTGGAATTTCGCTCAAAGAAAAATAAAAATCTGTGCAAGAAATTTCGTTAAAAACCTCAGCGTGAATCGAATTAAATATTTGATTTTCCCGATACGATTTAATATTAAAACATTTATGCGAAAATAAACCTTAACTTTGAATTTCCATTCGACGTCGTTAAAACCGACTCATTTGGCGTATCGTAAAATATTATCCTACAAAACTTAGGAGCTGGTTCTAAAATTAGGAAGTTAGAAAACCACAGACAGTCAATAGTGGGTGATAAAAATATGAATGAATATTTAGGATTCAATGTCACAAAAATGGTTCTAGGGTACCGGAATACACTTTTATGGTAAAAAAAACAGCAACAGACAAAGATGACATTTTTCTTCTTACTTTCTTAAAGCAACGCATCGTCAAAATCTCGCGTAAGCCGGTACTTATATTAATTCTTTGACACCAGTTCTTACAATAAGCCTAAAGAAATACTTTTAGGCACTTAAAATCCGCAATGCGAAAAATTATAGCAACGACTGCAAAGTGGGGCGGATATTCCACCTGAAGGCTAAATTTTATTGCCGCGCGCTGTTTTCGAACAATTGCATTAATAGTGTATCAAGGAACGGCTCGCCGGCTTCTTTACGGCTATGAACTCGGCCGTCGGAATACAATTAAACTTTTAATATTTTAACACTCAGAATCACAATTTGAACTGGAGCTTAAATGCAGTAAAACACTCTACAATAAACAATGGTTTTCCCGTGAGACTACAGAACGAGGTTCATCAAAACCAGTGTGAAAAGATTTTGTTAGGGTCGTCAACACGCATGTTTCATCTGTTGCAGGCCTATAGAAGGGCCATATTTTTAAATACTTAGTACCTATTAATCAAAATTGAAGTTAAAATATATTTAAATACTAGCAGCCACCCCCGACTTTCTAAGGGTATAATACCTATATATTATGTATTATTCATTACGAATGATCTTCAAAAAATGTTAAACCAGCTTCATGAAGCTTCTCTTAAGGTAGGTCATAGAATGAACATGTCCAAGACGAAGGTTATGGCAAACGCGTCTGAACTTTCAGTCGCAGATATCACTGTTTGTGGCGAGACGTGTGGTTGGACGTGGTTGACAAATACATATATCTTGGACATTGTTTATCCTTTGACCAAGATCTTCGAGCTAAGGAGATTGATCGGCGAATTCAACTGGGATGGGTAGCATTTGGTAAGCTGACAGTTATATTAAAAAATAGGAAGATACCACAATGCCTAAAGACACGCCTCTTCAACCAGTGTGTTCTGCCTACGTTAACTTACGGTGCCGAGACATGGACTCTTACAAAGGGAACCATGCATAAGATCGCAGTTGCGCAAAGGGCCATGGAGCGAGACATGCTCGGTATCAGATAAAAAGACCGGATTCGCAATGTAGAGATCCGGCGTCGAACGAAAGTCCACGACGTGCTATCTAGGGTTGCGAACCTAAAATGGAACTGGGCAGGACACCTGGCTAGAAGGAATGATGGAAGGTGGAGTAAGGCTATCACCGAGTGGTACCCCAGGAATGGGAAACGGAGTGTTGGGCGTCCGGCAGCTAGGTGGGTCGATGATATCAAACGGATTGGTGGAAAAAACTGGATAGCTAGGGCTAGGGATAGGATTCAGTGGCGCAGACAAAAGGAGGCTTATGCCCAGCAGTGGGTCGTTGAGAGCTGACGATGATGATGATGATTATGTATTATTCATGTAAACCTTCATAATATAATTTGAGTTTCGCAGTTACAATGATTGTTATTTATATGAATATCATTTGTTAGCCAGTCATCGCGGCAAGTCCCGTAACACTAATAACATGTAAACCTTCGTATTAAACCTTATCTACAGGTAGAAACCATATTAGGATCCGTAGCGTACTTAGTTGAAAGATCTAAGCGTACATTATCATCTACTCAATATCTGTTCATCTGTATTCAATCGTATAAGTAAATTGTTATATACTTTTTACTATTGTTTTGCTCCACGTTCTGAAAACACAATAATTCACACTTACCGAAACGGAATGTAAACACAAGGGCAGTAAACTAGCGCGGTAAACATACACTTTGCCCGCAAGAGGCTATTCAAATTTCATTGCCTCTACTCGTAAAATATTCAATTAGGGCTTCGAACCAGACCCGCGCGGTATCAGAAATGTCGTCTGTGCGAACTTGTTCAAAATTGGATCGTTGTTTATACAATTCTTATTATTTTTTGTGCTCCCAAACAGCAGTTTCGGGTAAAGCACAAAATGACGTCTCGGAGGATGGGGAGGTTTACGGCGGCGTTTCTCGCAGCCCGACTTGTTTCGACAGGAGTTCTTTCTGGCGTCTTTAATACTCCCTAGAGGCTAGAGGGTTCATTTATATATTCGCAACACGGAGGCGGCAATAAAACCGCGTTATCCTGGTCATTATTTAGTCATCGCCCGGCCTTTCGTTCGCGGCGGAAATAAAATGCAACCGAATGACTTGATGCGTTGCAGCTTTATGCACTACTCTTGGAGGAGTAATAAGACGGCTTTAGAGCTCAACGGCTTTTAAGTTCGACGGTATTTTGAAGATGGAAATGTTTTGGTGTATGTTTTGTGTAAGTAGAAACTTTGTGTGCGCAGCGCATTCTTTAACAGTAAGTTAACAGTACACTGAAAAAAGAAATAGCCGAACAAAACCTGTTCTAATAAGCAGAACCATGTAGTTGCTAGTCCTAAACTACAACTATTTATTAAAACACATTTTAAGTACCAGTAGCCATGAGTTCAGCAGTCACTTAATTATGGTAACGTGTAGCTAAACTTTTTTCTACTAACAACTATTTTTTTTCTCAGTGTATATAATTATTGTACCTAGTCAAACAGGTAAGTACGGTCATGTCTAAGCTTTTTTCAACTTCGTAACTTAGTAGTGGATGCACTATAAATACGAATATGTTTTTTTGTTTTTTTTAATTAATATTTAAAACATAAGTTAGACACTTCTTTTTATATCGTAGCAATGTTTCATTTGCGAGCACTTATGCGATACGAGGTACTTTCAATAACGGACGAGAAAAAGTAGTTCATCGCATCATAAAAACAAACAGTAGTTAGACAGAAACGGCTCTATTCGCTAATTTGTGCCAACTCTACCGGTTAATTAGACAATTGAAACTCGTTAACACAACTACAAAAAGATCCCATGTAAATTATTGGGTTAGTTTCAACCACTGTGGACAGATGTCATGTCGGCGGATTATGACCTAGCTAAATATTTGTTTATCTAACAACTTGCTTTGATAGAAATGCAGCTAGCTCTCACCTCCCGCTAAGCTAGTTTACAGAGACTTGACAACGAACGCCTAGCTTCACCAACGAGCGTGTATTATATATAAATATTCAACGATATTCATAGCTTCAAACAAAAGAATAACAAGACTTTTTCTTATACACATAACGAGTACTATATGGTTCTAATGAACCTTCTTCTTTCGAATGAATCTTCTTCCCTGCCTAAGAAATGCGTCAATTCCAAAAACAGCCAGGTAAGTAATACAATTAAGGTCTGTTATTTACTAGAGTAATAAACATAACTGCGAAAAGATGCCGCGTAAGTTATTGGGTATTAGCGGCAGTAGCCGTGGTCACAGGTCATGTCGGGTTACGACTAGCCATTTACGAGCTGCCAGCTAAATCTTATTTATCCGGGAACATAAACCCGGCTTCAGCAAAAATTAATTGGCACCGAGCTCCTTCATGTCGCACATTAAGTGTTGCCAGTTTATTGTTTCAGTTGTTTTCTGTTATGAGGCTCATAAATTCTGTCTTGATGAGATTATCGAAGTTTTTTAGTGGAATTTTCAGTCTGAGACCTTTATTTTAGCTCGTTTGCTGGGTTTCTATTTTGATAGACTTGCAGAAATATTTTTGGTATTTGAACTACATGAGATAAGATTATTACTAAATTTTGCTCGCAACTCTGTCTACAATCTGCTTACATTAAAAACCGAGATAAAATCATAAATATTACGAGACTGTTTCTTGTTTTATCTAAATTAGTTCAGAGTTTTGGCATAAAGGGATAACAAATATTAACACATTCAAACTTTTGAGCCTATTTACATATACATTAAAGGTAAGTTTTAAAAAAAATTGCAAAGAAAACTTCCTCGTCCGATAAACCTAATAAGACTGGCTACTAATAATAGGATTGTGGATAAAATAATACCATAATTATATCTATGTAGGTTTATTAATTGCAATAAAGAATAACATTTACTTACAAAACTTCGGCTGTGGCAGCTATATACGAATATCAATTTATTTACAAAACTAGAACATTAAATAACATTTTAACAATACTCTTTTCATAAAATAATGACTTTATTGACTGAAATTACAGTAGAAATACGCAATATACAATAATTAATACCTTGATACGAGTACATCTTTTTCATATTTACAGAGTTTCAATCAAACATGTCTTTAAAACTACGTCTTGAAATTAATAAAGTATTATGTATATTTATTCTGAACTTAGAAAATAATACGTTACGTACATTATATACATTTGTTTAAGTCTTTGGAAGTTTTTTTTATTTTCCTACATAAGTCTACTTATTCTTTTTTTTAATAAAAAACTAAAACTACAAGTTTCATCTTTTAAAATACTTACAACGGTTCAAAATTGAATTAAGTATTCACGCATAGAATTAATTATCGACATATATTTATATGAAATTAATATTTCATCTCTCAGGTCTCAACGGCAAACCACTTCATTATCTCTGCCAAAAAATCGTCACTGTGTGCGTCTTTTTCACAAGGACACAGAAAAGAAGTTTACAGTCATTTCACAGTCCAACCAAGTTTCAGATTTCTCCACCTCGAAACTTGGTTGGCTCTAACTTCTCACGGCCTTGTAACATACGCAACCAACCCTTTTTTCCAACGTCAGCCTCTACGAAATTAATATTATGTTCAAAATTGCAGGTATATGAAATGTTAGACACATAGTTATTCAATATGAGCTCATTCGTAATACCACGTAGTCCTTCGGGACTTCTTCTCACCTAAGCGACAAACTTCGCCCGGAACGCCGCGAAGTGAATTGTCTGAAAATAAAATAATAACATTTGTTGAGTACACGGTGTATATAAGTACTATTCACTAACGGGCACATAGAGACAGAATATGTAATATAATTGCACTTATATATTTAAATGGAAGTGAGATTCATCAAAACTGGGTATATTATAAAATAGAAAGGAGACAAAGAAAGTTTAAAACTGAATATCGAAAAAGTTTTTTGTAATTATTGTTAAAACGAATTAATTTAATAACATTTTATGTAAGAAGTTACGCCGTAACCAAAACAAACAAAGGCAAGAAGGTTTTTTTTTACAAGTTAGTTTTTTGTTTAAATACCAAAAAAATTTAAAAGTGTAACATCAAAAATGAGATGCTTATCAACATTACAACAGATAATGATAAGTAACATGGAATCAAAAACAATATAACAAAAACCATAGGTACCCTAGTAATACCGACGCCGTTATTTCAAAACATTAAACCCCAGCGCTGAGCCCATAACTCCAAAGATACAAACACAAATAAAAACGAAGAATAAGCAAGCTCAGACCGTAACTCCGGACTAATGGTGCCCAAGCGAAGGGAAGATGAAAGCCAAAACCTCGTCTTAAATAACGTTGGAAGGATGCCTAAATATTACTGACCTACAAAGCTAGTCATTGGTGCACTGCACGAATACGAAACCATCTAATGAACCTGAAGAAAAGATATTTCTTTATTGAGGCAACATATACACAAAGTAGTAAATTATACGCAAGCACTTTCTAAAGAAGTGCGCAAGAAGGCGGAGGAAAGGTTCAGAATCAATATTTGTGCATCAAGAACCTTCATAACATATAGTTATTGCCTGGTGTACAAGTGATTATTTTATTTTTAGTCGATCAGATTTTTTTTATTAAAATACATTTTTTTTTATAATTATCTCCTCTTTGTAAAGTAAGTCTACTGAGGTAGTTAGTTAATTACTTGTGTTTCAATAAAATAAATCTTTTATTTCTTTCCCGTTGAAAAATGAGCCTCCATCAGGCACGTAATAGAGGCGACAACATTTAATCTTACCGCTAAAGCTTTATGAATATGTTAACCAAAGCCATGAATAACAATTCAAGTGTAAAAAGTATAAATAAGTGCATGTTAATGGTTCCACGTGTAAAATGGAGTAAATATTATCTAGGTATGGAAACAATACTTCATCAGAAATGGCATAATTCTTGTATACATTTTTTTTTTTTTTGAAAGAATTGAATCTCCAGCCAGACCTAGGTAAGTATACCTCGAATAGGACTTAATAATCTTAGCAGACTGGCATATCAGGAGCAAAAGAATGGAAACATAACACCACGTTATAAAATGTAGCACATTTTAAATAAATTAACTTACAGCAGCCTATTAAATCACAGTCACACAAAGCGGCCCTGATTAAATGACTTTACGTCTTTTATGAGTTTAAGCCAAAAAATCCTATGTATTTGCAAAGTTGTGTTTGTATATTGTGGTGTAACTTACACGTGAGTACAGACAGAGTGATAACTCATCGGCGACAGCACTGGGTCACGTTAACATTGTTTGCCTTTTATTACGAGCCGGTATTAAGTATATTTACATTTTTAACGTGAAAGAAAACATGCACTTAATCATATTGCAGTGACACCAAACGAGTTAAGAGCCACTTATCTTACAGTGCTTATAATGTAGTGTGTGTGGTTAACTTTCGCAATTAATGTAGGCAATATAAACGATTTATTGTTTTAATAAAACCAAAAATAGGTCCCAATAAAAAAACATATAATTAGAATGTGTTAACGAGTTACTCGCGTACAGAGTCAGCTAATAGTAGTATAACAGTGAAATGTATAATAAGTGTCGATTTTCATTAGAAGCGTCGATTTTCATTAGTATGGCCGCATGGTTCGAAGGATCTGATATGGATGTTGGTTATATAGTGTCGTTAAATTATACATAGTATCCCATATGTCTTATCTCAAATCTCGAACTTACTTTGCTCAATCTGTGTGATTTGTCCCCATAATGATTTTTATGTATGTATGGGCATTGGTCATTGGGGGTAATTTGTCAACAGGGGTAAATTTATAACAAAAGACCGCGTTAAATTGTAAATTATTGTAATATATATTTCTAAGTGAGCCTTTATGTACTTTCATTCATTTACCATGTTGATTAATAATAAGTATCACACGCGCATGCAAAATAACTACTTACTGCAACGCGAGAACATTTTCTCCTTTTATCAAAAATACCTGTTGTATAGATTTCCTAAGCATATTGTCGACTTGAAGAATGTTTTTACTTACATTTATCGTCTCTGCTGTCGCTGTCTGTCGACTGCTGACTTTTCATCGATATTGTGGAGATCCTTTTGTTGCGTTGTTGCAGCAGAAGTTCTGGAATCGATAACATATTCTATTTTTAGAATCGTCTCAACGTCTCTTAACGATTTATGGACACTTATAGGATTGATTTTATCTTCTGTACGACTAAAATAAACATAAATCGTATCTTGTCAATATCGTTTTAGGTCTAATGTATACAATTATAACAAATGCCGCTACCATTGTCATCCACATTCTTAAATGCGTATTGATGTTTGGAAATGTTTGTGGATACATAACATTAATGGAAGCTATGGTTAAAAAAAATATTGTAGGTATAATGTCAGTGATTCTCAAAGACGTCGTCGATATCATCCTGTAAGTTGCTGAATAAATAAAATTTTGGACCTAGGAGGATAGTTTGGAGGTATTATTCGAGGCAAAATTTTGGATTATTTTTAGTTTAGACATAATTTAGTTTTAGTCTTATATATAATTATTTTTGTTCCATAGTTAAGTGCAATGTCTTTAGTTTAGTTTAATATCTACAACTGTATATTATTTAATGTTTTTGTCATAAATTAGTTAATTGGTTCTTGATTTATTTACCAAGATCAGTTCTAAATATTTGAATAAGCAATAAACCTATTTATAAATTAAAATTGATTGTTTGAGGTGCGTACTTCAGAAGGAACGGATAGTTGTCATCCGTCATGGTAGCTATGTTAGCTACTTCAAATACCCCAAAATTAGATATTAAATACATATATATGGTCCAAACACATTCCAATTCACCAAAACACTTCGTCGTCTCGTAGACCGTAATAATTATTTAGGCGATTATCAGCAGACCTTCGTCCAACATTCCACACAAACATCTGTCAAAATACCGCTATCTACTGTACTTAGTACTACATCCGTATCACCGCCGCACCTGACTAGGTGTTGCTGATATCATCAGCATGAACTAGATAAAAGAGCTCCACGAATGCTTGCACCTCATACCTTACAATACACTGCACAACAAATATAAACTGGAAAACCGTGAGATACAGTAATCTTGTACTCTTTAAATATTTACGAATTGCTAATGCTTTTTCGTAATTAGAATTTTATGTTATGAAACTTTATCTTTTGCTAAAGAAAAAAATACGTAACATAACAACTACGCTGTGCACTTACTCCATTTTAGTGCATTTCATAGTAAACGTGTGAACGTATTTAATCTATTCAAACAATACCTAGCGTTATTTTAGCATTTTTATCAATGTTTTGAATATGAATACGAGAATATAATTTACTTTATTGTAAATTATTTACTCTGACGGTAAGTAAGTAATTTTCCCAATATTATTTTATTTCCAAACCATTTTTATATGACAACTCGTAGTTTTTTTAATATACGCCTTAAAAAATCTCTATAAGCATCCCGTCCAGACATAAAGGTGCATTATGTCTACCATTTGTTAAAGTGTCGCAGAACAATTTATTACAATATACAAGTATAGTTCAGAACTAAATTCTCTCCTTAACGATATAGATAACATTTCCTCAACCTAGACTAGGAATTGGACGTACCCAGCCGCCAGGAAGCGTCACCATTGTTGATAAACTTGGGGACAATAGTCGGCAGCAGCCAACTCGAAGCTATGCCGTACAAACAATAACATAACCGTTTGACAGGCAGTTCGTCATTTGTTGTGGTGACCGAAAAGTGAGCATTCATCAATGTAATATAATGCATCATGTGCATTACACATTTTTCACTTTTGTGAGTTTTTGTGATTTTAAAATCGGAGGAAGTTATCAATTTGAATTTATAAGTTTTTTTTTTATGTATGCTCCTCGATTACTTGACTAGATGCATGTAGCAGTTTGAAAATAAAAATTCTTTGGAACGGTCTGATATCCAGGTGGTCTCATAGATTTTTTGGTAGTTTAGTAGTGTTGCAGTTGGTTCTTAGTTTAGAAAAAATATAATATAGTACATTATACCATTTAAGTTTCTCATAGCTTTTCAAAAGCAGTCATTTTCAATGGCTTTCTTTATCCAATAATATATAATAGTGTAGTTTTCTCTCCTCTCAGATGAAAAAAGTCTCCAATTGTAAATCAGTACAGTACAACATCCAGTTTCCTTTACATGCGTAAACAGTATTTCGGATGTTAAGTGTAGTTCCATTTGGTATTTTCGTAATGAACTAAGTACAACTCTCATTACCCCCGCGGGACGCCATGCCATTAAGCATTAATCCTCAAATGGCTCCATATCCGACCATAAATACTGATAGCTATTTACAGATAATAGCTCTACAATTGGTGTATAGTGCAGCGAGGCGTCGACAAGTGGCGCAGCCGACTTTATAATGCATGGCACAGATTCTTGACATCTCTATTAGTGCATTCATCTTTACGGAAGTTTTGTAGATCTACCTTCTAACGTTATTCAATACTAGCTGTGCCCGCGGGCTCCGCTCCCGTGGAAATTTCGGAATAAAACTTTCTTATGTCCTTGCCTAGGTCTCAAACTATATCCATGCCAAATTTTATCTAAATAGGTTCAGTGTATAAAGCGTGAAGAGGTAACAAACAAACAAATATACAAATTCACTTTCGCATTAATATGGGACAGGATTACCAAAGATGCAACTTTAGTTTTGCAAACATTGGATTGATAAATACTTCATATTGACTATAGTAAATCCACAATAATTTCTTATACTGACATTATAACAAACAGTAAATAAACAGTTAGCAATATACCTACCAAATAAATAGATTAAGTATCTCGAGCCCCTCCTTATTTTTCAATGGTGGGAATGGTAACAATTACCTTAGAGAAAAATAGCCTAATAAACCGGTCAAAACATATATGAGTCACATACACGATATACAATTCCGTGGTTGCTCTAGACAAAGCCCATTGTACTATTAGTGGAAATAACATTTGTCGCTAAATAGCAGTGTAGTAACAAAGAAAAGCGTATTACAGAAAGATTTAAACGCCCGTTTGCTTATCATACGGATCTCTACGAAGAATGTGCCATTGTAAAGGCGCAAATTTGAAATCGCACTCCAAACACTCCCTGGTGTGACTCCTATCTAATCATCAAAGGGAAAGGTCTTTGCGTAATAATAGGCGTTAAATTTCAATACAATAGTCATCAGAGCATAACAATGTATGTGAGATACTTTTGCGTGCAAAAAGTTTGAACACGTGTAAAAAAAGACGCACCAAGTGCCAGCTCAAGTTGCTCTCCGAGAGTTCCGTATGATTTTTTGCTTATATGAGATAATATTCTTGCAATTTTTAATATCAGCATTCTCTACGGGGCATGTAAAAGTCATCATTGTAACATAGAACACATCAAACTAACTTTTAAATTAGAAATTTAAAAGAACGCAATCAATTTTCACATAATTTGATAATACTAAAAATATAGATACTAGCTGTGCCTGTGGACTTCGCTCCCCGTGGGAATTTCGGGATTAAAACTATCCTATGCCCTGAGTATCAAACTATATCCGTATCAGATTTAATCTAAATAGGTTCAGTGGTTGAAGCGTGAAGTGGTAACAAACATTATCGTTATTTACCATTGAAGTTGTGAATTTTAAACTAATCATCATTATCATCATCAACATTTCAGCCGCATAACGTCCACTGCTGGACATAGGCCACTCCCATGGATCCCAAAAAAAAAAATTACTAATTACGGTTTCTTTTACCTATCATACAAAAGATCCCTAAAACTGAAGTTCCTCGCGTTCCCACCGATGCAGCACAAGTGCACATGCAACTCGCAAGTGTCCAATAAAAAAGCGAGTCGTCGACCCCGCGTGCGTCAGACTATGAACCTGCTCCTTCCGTCACGTACAATCGGGTAGCAGATGACGTTCAATTAAAAAGTTTGTCCATATTAACTATGGAGTTAGTTGGGCTTGCGAGCCAGATGGACTCGGCAAGTTTCTACATTAGAAGTAGGCCCGAGTTAACTCCGATCAGGATTGGGGTCGCCGACCGGTCCTCAATAGGTGCATTGAGATGAGTGAGTACTCGTAAAATTATATGCAGCCTCATGAATCGTCTTACATTATGTCTTTTTCAATTTAAAAACAAAATGTTGCCGCGTATATCTTTACTTACAAATCTCTTCATCTTATTCATTTAAATTATAAGGGATGAAGCAGATGCAAAAGCTAGAAGATAATAAACTGTAAATACATATGTATATCAGACATACACAGGATTGTAATGAAAACCGGAAGAATCAAGTATCCCGCTATCACAACTGTCACAAGTAATTATAAAAGAATATTGCGTACAAGCTAATGCCCGCGACTTCGTTCGTGTGAAATTTATAACTCCGGCTTATTATAATAAATACGAACTAATGTAGAATAGAAATAAATTATTTCCTTTTATGTTTTATTTCATATTGTAAATAGATTTCCACATTAGATGATCACCGATTCTTTGTAAACACATGTTAATGCAAACAAAGTTCCTTTTTCCAAAATCAATTATACCCTACATGTTGCCCAGGCCTATATAACAAAAAAGTTTATTTCGTCTAGTGTTTTGGAGATTAGCGTGTACAAACAGCCAGACTTTTTTCTATTACTACGTCTCCATGTCCCCAAATTTTATTTAGATATATTTTCAATGTACAGGCACATTTTTTTTACTGTTTTATCTTATGATTGTATTGACTTTTTTATCATAATATGTATTGATGATATTGATAAGCAAAAATATAACGTCTTGTAGCGAATTTTCTTTGCTGTAGTTCGAGAGTAACAATTCCAAACAAACGCGGCATGCACTTGATTCGGTGACATAATTCTCGCGACGCTGTTTACGCTTGCATAACCCATTCATCTCTAAGTGACAAAACATACTTACTATACGACCGGACTTCGGAAAAATTGCGCCTGCAATGCTATTCTACTTTTTGTCCCAGACCAGCATGAAAGAAGTAGATTAGTAGTTATAAGTGTGAAGGGATTATCACATTTGCGTTTATCAAAGGTTCGATTTATCCTATTTTATCAGAATGACAATAATTTGTGACGTAAGTAGTACATATAATCATTTTAATATGGTAGCCGTATTTATGTAAGTAAATTTATATATTATGTTTTTAAATATACTTTCCTTTATATAGTTTAATATACTTTCTTTCCTCGGCATTTACTTAAATAATACATAAATTACAGATTAAACAACATAAACATGTGAACATATCGTTTCCGCTGTGTTATCTTGAAGGACAATAAATTAATGTTAGTATCATAGTAACCGTATCTTCCGTAGATATATTTACTGCTTAGTGTGAATAAACAGATTTACTTTCAAAATATTGTACCTATATAAGTTTTTACTCTCAAACCAAATAAAAAAACGTGCGTCACTAAAGTTTGTTTTACAATTACATTCCTTAAGAAATGGAGAAATACGAATTAGGGAGATAAACTAACCTTTCTTTTGCATAGCCTGTTCCCACAGAAGCGTAGTGATTTCCTCCACCCAAGAGTCTCTGACGGCTGTCTCTGCCGTCTCCAGCTTGTAAGACTTGAGGTTACGCTTCTTGTACCAGATGGTGAACTTGTGGTGATCCTCCTCCTTCGCCGTGATGCCAAGGTCGTCCACCGGGATGTGGTCCTTGTAGAGGAAGCATTCTACTCGCGGCTGCTGGAATGTTATAGGTGATTTTATAGTCCAGTCATCATTATCATCATCAGGTCTTTTTGTCTCCACTGCAGGAGCACGACCCTCTCTATACTACCAGAGCTATATTTGGCCAAAGCAGCCATAAGACTTGGCCTACACTCTCCTCGCTGGCCAGACGGGTCGGAGAGGTCTCATTGATTTTTATAAGCTTTGTTTAGCTTGTATTCCCTACGTCGCCTCATACGACATCCACGGGAGGACTTGGATATAGTTCAGTATAGTTACAGTATTTCTTTGTATGTCCTTTACGACGGTGCTAATGAAGGCCAACTTTCTACTGTGTCTCAAGCGCAAACTCCTCGACATGTGTATCCTGCCCATTCTTACAAAATAACGGGAGGAGGCTAAATAAGAATGAATTTTGAATGGAGGGGAAATTTTACAATTATTTGGAGAGGGCACTATGGCATTTGGCACAATTTAAAAATGTCTCACTGGTGCTTAGCCAGAACTTGTCCAAGGTAACAATCATATTTTCAAATATTTGAATCACAGATTATGGATAAAAAAGAATATTTTTGTCTGTGAAAACAAATGATGTTCATGTTTAGTGATATTAAATGCAGCGCATGTTTAATTTCGCGTTTCCTGTCTTTGACACTTCAATTACTGTGGACGACAGTTTACAGAAGTTTTGACACCAACCAGCTAAAATTACATAAACTTAGAAATTAGCTTTGACCATGTGAATAAAAAAAGTTTAAAACTCGTAACTTCCTTCTCGGGAAGAGGAGTCAATATTAGCTAAGTCTTCAGGAGTTTTTTATTAATACTTTATATTTTAACATAAACAAATATTTTGACACTGATGCAATATTCGATACTAACTAATAAATATGATATTTTGTGAAGTCGCGGGCGTGATGCAATATAGCCTTCCTCGATAAACGACCTATCTAATACCAAAAGAATTTTTCTAATCGGACCAGTGGTTTCTGAGATTAGCGCGTTCAAACAAACAAACAAACTCTTCAGCTTTATATATTAGTATGGATATCACACACAAACTATCTAAAAATACATGATTGAAATTAGCATCTAGCGTGTTTTTTTTTTTAGTAGCTCTATCACTCTTCCTCACGTATTTATATGCTTTTGATGTTTTAAACAACCCTTCAAGTATTTCGTTACAAAACGTTTTTAAGTATCTAGTTAATGCCATTACAAAGATTGAGTTGAAAACGCTGAAAAACTTTAAAAACACTTTTTCAGCGTATAAAACTAGGTTTACTAATAGGTTTTCCTTTTTTCAAAATTTGCAAATACATTTTTTTAAACTTATAGCAAATTTTGGAAAAATAAAACTTATAAATCTTTTTTTTTATTGTATAAATAACATACTAAAAAATCATTGAGATCAAAAAACATTTAGGAGAGGAAAAACGTTTTCTCTTTTTGTATGGACCAGTATGCGCTAGACTACTTCCCTCTTAAAAACAATGAACACAGCTGCAGCTTTGCTTATTTGTCAGTTACTACATCTCCCAATAGTCAAGTCAAGAGAAACTATCACACAACACCTCACAACAACGGGTTTTCTCCAAGTTTCCCACATATCGCGCTTCCTGCGTCGACGACCAGCTGAATCCGGCGACGCGTGCATAATTAGCGTGGCATTGACAAGGTCACCTCGTCATCGCCATTGATGTGAAATGAAATGTACTTGCATGAAATGTAGAATATTATTCAACAAGTTTATTTGCCAGGCAAATGAAAAATCACCGACTTTCAAGCGTTCACCCCAAAACCGTTGAACCGATTTCCTTTAAACATAGTTAAGCTGTCAAGAAAAAAATCCGCCTCAAAATCAGTCCATTCGCCACAGTCACAGATAGACACACATTCACAGCAAACTTATAACATACTTTTTATATCAAAAAATCTTTACAAATAATAACCCTTTAATACTTAAAAAATACGTAAAATCTAACGTGAATTAACACACATTCGAGTCATATAACCTTAGCTTTGCCTACTCCGTAAGGGATAAGGATATATTGCAATTGCACACATGTAAATGGAACGAAGGGATTTCAATAGTGTCTATATCGAGCGGAGTTATCACTGCAAGTTAATTTCCTCCGTTTATATGCGACTGCCGCCAGCGCGACGCGACTGCAGCAATCTATTTGAGATGCGTAATGCACCGCACTTTATCATTATGATGTAAGTTTAAGTGCTCGTAGCTTAATAACGCACATGCTTTTGATTGTGCTTCAACATTTTAAAGTAATTTGCCGTGTGGTTTCCGTCAGAGTAGAATAGGGCCACTCCTAGTCCTCCCGTGGACGTCGTAGAAGGCGAGTTAGGAAATACAGCTAAACAAAGCTTATAAACATCAATGAAACCTCTCCAACCTGTTTGGCCAGCGAAGAGAGTGTAGGCCAAAGTTCTCTGGCTGCTCTGGCCAAGTATGGCTTTGGTAGTACACAGACGGTCGTGCTCCTGCAGAGGAGACAAAAAGACCTAATTTTTAAGTAAATAATAGATACAGAGAAATAAATAATAATCATTATTATATACAGTAGAAATAATAAAGGAAGATCGTGGTGTCAAGCCAACCTGTTTGGAAAGTTATGACTGACAATCAGTTGGATGCTGCAAATAGATAGATAGATGCTGATATAGAGCTGAAAGCTGTCATCGTACAGAATAGAAAACACTGCCGCTTTCTTGTTTCGGATTGTAAGATAAACTCCGTGGTTGGTTGCTCTAAAAGCGAAATGTATAATACCGTCATGTCCCAGGTAGGTACTTAGCATTCAGAAGAACTACGGGTTGCAATTTATACATGTAGGAATATTTTATGACTAGTGTGTGACAAGATGATTGCAAGCACACTGAACTGCCGGTATGTTTACCACTGCTGTGCCACAACGTGGGGGAGCGGGGTGCAGGAGTGGCCTTTATAAAAATGAACTCAAAATGACTCATGTAACTTGATAAAATAAATAATTCATTCATTCATTCAATGGGCATTATTAAAGAACATTTTCGCAGCTTTTAAAGTTACTATGCATTTTGAAAAATATGCTGGTCAATCCCTGCCTTTGTACCCTCTTATCAAAACGACACGAGTTCCAGACATCAATGCTTATTATTTGCGCTAACATTTTCATTGTAAGTGATAACGATGATTCACGATGATTCATCTACCACAACATATAAATATTTTGTTTAAAAAACAATAATGAACCCGTTACTTGTGTCACTTTGTACCTAATTTAGTGCTTGTTTGAGTTCTGTTATCGGTCGGATGTTTAACTATACTTTAATCTTCATAACATTACATACTTGTTTGTTGTGTTGCGTAAGTTTAAAAACCTTGTTTAACCAATTTAAAGTACAAATGCGAATAATAAAATCATATCACGTTTCTATAAAAGTGAATGTTTGTAGTTAAGTAGTGGTGATCAAATTTTTGAACGTAAATATATTGTAGGTATTTATAGGAACCCATACTACGTAAGTACTATTATTTATTCTGTGTCCATACTTTAAAAACATTGACTTGAAATTTATTGAAAATCGAGACAGATTAACATTTTAATTGAAGTGGATTTCAGAATCAACTGAAAACTTAATTTTAAAGTATACTTTGCTTACATACAGGAAATAAATAAATCCATAAATACTCTATCTAATTATATCAACCACTTATCCGCGTAGAATGTAGAAAGATCCGCTTTGCAACTCTCTAATTCTAGACAAATCAGACCGTGTCTATAATCTAGTACCTACTATGATGCTTTGTTTCAAGAGTGTGCTTCACTCTATATATAATTGCATTTACAATTTAATATATCGCGAATAGCACTTAAAATCGAATCATCAATCAACGGTACCTAAGTAATATTATCAAAGTGATAACAATGACCTGTTTTGAAGTACAAGTCTGCTGGACGTAAAAATAGATATAAATGTGAAAATATGAAGTTTAACATAGAATATGACCTATGAAGACATGGATAAAAATAGTGATATAGCAAATATAAGAAACAGACATACGATATTTCTAAACTCACTTGTTCACCTTAGACAGTCAAAGATACCCTGCCAATTAGTAAACTGATGAAAAACTTCACACGCATCAGTTACAATTTCAAAAGGTCATTAACGAAGCGCAAGAAAGTGCTGTTAGGAAAGAATTCTAAATCCCAATGGTTATTGGTCACGACCCTCAACTATGATAATACAACCAAGGAGAAAAGTCTCACCTTCCTGTAGACGACAGTGATGAGGACCAGCTTGTCGAAGAGGAACACCCTCATCAGCTGCCGTCTCCGCCGAGCGATGTCCATCGCGTAGAACTCGTTCTGGCGCAGCAACCGGCCTTGTTGGAGTAGGTTCAAATCCGACTGAAAATTGTTATGAACAGTTGAATATTACTGTTATAAGCATTACGGAACTTAACGCGATTAATATCGTATATATATATATATCTATACTAATAACAGTAATTGTTACCGCGAAACTCTATTATATAAAAGTTGAATGTGACGAAAACGGAAGGAAGAAATATACAACGTTTTTACTATTACTACATGTATATGGTTCTTATTGGGATGTTTATGAATACTTCTAAGCTTAGCTTTAAATTTCATCGCTTTTCAATAAAACAAATAAACAACCAATCTTGTCCTAGTGTGGTTTTTGAGGTCACCTACTTAGTAGAAACAAACCATTTGTGGCGTTTTCGTACTCATATCAATGTGACTACATTACATGTCTCTAGCTCAGTGACCGTGAAGTTTAGTACAGGCTTTAAAAGTATCGAATTTCTTTGTGGTTTATTTTAGTTTCAGAGGAACAAAGGTGAAAATACTTACAGGACAGTCTTTTATATTCTCCAAAGCCATAATTTCATCCACAGCTGTTAGTATCCTCTCAATCATAGCTTTTGCTCTCTTTAGACTGTCAAAAGGCGTTTCCTCATTGTCTGAACCTTCTCCATTACTCCCACCAGTCTCATCGCTATCCACACTCAACTTGGATATCCTGGAGTCGGACTCACATCTCTCGTTTTCATAATTTGTATACGTCTTTACTAAGTCTACCAAGAAGAGTTTGTACCTCGGTATTCTTTGGATTGGTTCTAATAAATAGCTTGAAAGGTCTAATCTGTCATTTATGTCTAACTGCCGCCTCTGAAAAGAAAAGGAAATTTTAATCCTCATTCAAAAAAGTATACTTATTTATTCTAGGCCCTCTAATATCGTTAATTGTTACACATGTGGCTTGTCCGAATTAAAGATAACTTTTAATCGGTTAACCGAACTAATGCAACTTTTGAATTATCGTCAGGTAATCTAATAAAGCAGCGATCTACTGTCGAATATTCACACTCGAATGCTTGTTCAGTCTTGATGGTGCTTGTATTATTTTCTATTGATGGACATTTCTACCATAAAAATCTTTTGAGAATCTAAACGATATTATATCTATTATTTAAGAAGTAAAAAAAAAACAATTTTTACTTATTTTAATATAATGGACTGCAAAAATTGACCTGTAGTTGAATCATTCCATTTTATATCATCGTCAAAAGTCTTAAGTGACACGATTTTAATACATAAATCTAAAGTATCCGAAATGTGAATCATCAAATCGATGTTGTGATATTTTTGATTAAAACTAACGTGAGACACAGAGTAGGTAAGTAGTAAGTGTGTCGCGAGACGAAGACATCTCGCGAGACGTCTTCTTGTCACATTCGCCCTGATGAGGTTCGAAACATATCGACTAATAGCTGACTCTCTACGTGCTAATGACGTTGCAATACTAGCGCTTACTGACGGTGCCTGCTTTTCTCGAGAAAGTGTATAGGTACTCAATCAATATTTACACAAATCATGTGGCTCGTTCGGTTGCAACTTGAAGCAAATCATAAAAAATCAATACTTCCTTGTGTTATGGCAATCGTTGTTACATGATCGATTAACCAATTGAGGCCGAAAATTAAGAGTGATTTTATTTTTTAAAGCTTTGTAATTACGATTTATTAGACCTATAAAAAGTGTAATATGCGATATTAATTTAAAAATTTAAGTTTCAGTAACTGGTTTTGCGGTTATGCGTTATTTCACTTAAATGTTCAATCAGATGGATGAAGTGAAATATAAATTCACGAGGTCAAAAGTATAAAGTATGATGATATTGTACTGACAGATATTGAACTTTTATGATGAGGACCGGGATCATATGAAAAATACCTAAATTCAATGATAAATTTTGAAACGTCCTTTATAATTCTACTTCAAAAATAATATAAAATTTCAACTCTAATTAACAGTCAAAATACTAAAATAAATCCTTAACCTATCAAAACCTAACCTAAGTTAATTTTCTGCGTAGCTTACTCCGGCCGTCGTATCCATTACTTATCATAAGAGAGTCATGTTAAACGGTGCTTTCTGATAGCAGGCGATCAATATGGAAGTGTCGCTATTGTCGTAATTTCTCGTCAATATTAGTATCAATAACGTTTTATCGGCTTTCACCAGCTTTCGTACAATTTGGGTCGAATGATATGTGATCGTAGCCGCGGATTACTGGAGCAGACTTTTATCCGAACAAGTAGACTGAGAAGGTTAGAAACGTAGAAAGGAAATGGCGCGAGGCGGTACAATAAACTCTCTAGGTACAACTTTTTTTAGACATAAATTATTTTAGGATTGATAGTTTGTCTTACAGTCTGTTTGTTTTCTATCTTCAAATATGCTTACCGTTGATAGGTATTTAATATGATTTTGGAACGAAGTTTCTTATCGCGCGTTGCGAAAGGGGGCTAGAGGGAAAAAATTAAGACCAAAAGTTGTAACGACACTTTTTGCTATAGTTGTAAGCCGTGCGGCGTGCGCATGTTTCTCAGTCTCTCTCTCTCTCTCTTGAACTTCGTTTCAACCGGGTGTCCCTTGACACCTCTCAAGTTTTTTTTTCTGATTCTGGACCCATCACATTCGAAATTCTACTTTTGAGAAGACATTTAAACAATAATTTCTTGTTTTTGCGAAATGCTAAATAAAAATTAACTAAAAAACCTAACATCAGTGTTGACCAATAACACATACGAAAGAATGAAATCAAGATGTCGAATATTAAAAACATAAGATTTTCTCATGAAAATCTTTAATTAATACCTAATATACTAAGATTGCGACATTTCAGCATCAGAATTTATTGCACTGTTTTACAGGATATAACTTCAATTATAATAGCACAAGTAACGCCATGCAAGGCGTAAATTATTATATGTAGATAGTTATTATTGGTACTCTAAAGCGTTCCTTACTAATATAATACTAATAACAGCGTTTATTATACAAGCTTTTATTTAGTTTAGCCTGTCCCGCCTGTCTGTAATCAAATCTTGCAAGTAATCTTGACCCGCTTCCCGGTTTCCGTTTAAGCTGAAATTATGCACTTATACGTATATGACGTGACAATTCAATATTTTTAGATAAATGCTGGTTTTTTTTAAATAATTACTTGTTTTTAATACAGTGATACGCGTACGATACGTTTACTTCTTTCAAGTAACGGTGATGCTACAGTTAGCCGCTTGTTTCAAAGCACTGGCTATACTGCACCGTAAAGTTAAACAAATGAGGAAATAATACGACCACCGCTGGAGGGTTAGGGTTGCTACTCGATTTTGAAATACTTAAATTAAATAATATATTATTTTCTCCATTTCTTGTAATACCATTGATCGGATGTGATGAAACTTTAGTAGTCTTCTGAGCATGCCCGCAAGGGTTCACGTGGAATTGTAATACATGCTGGTTGCTGGTGCGTCTATACTTGAAGACCAAAGTACGTAGGAACATATTATTGTTTAAATAATATTATGCAACCTTTGGCGTAGTAACTTTGTGACTACAAGTGGCATTTTACGTATTTTGGAAGGGATAATAAGTAGTAGGTCCCTGCGCGGCTGTCATCTTTTAGATTGTAGTCATTATAATAGTAAATTTTTTCAATCAACATAAATATTTGACCACTTACACGAAAATTGAACTCTATATTATTTATTTAAAACAAATTATTCTCTTGGGGACTCTGCCTGTTTACAGTGGCGACTTGGAACGATTTTTATATAAATTGATGTTTTTATTTTTATTAATAGTTTTAATTTATAGGATAGCTTTTAGTTTAATCTAATTTTTGCCAAATAATGTCGATATGTTAAATAAATTGTTTAAAACAAAATAATTTGTTTTACTTTAAAAAATTACTTGATACTTTTTTTATTGGATCAAATCAAATTACTTACTGGGTACATTGATAACGATATTTGAAAAATTGGTTCACATTATACTATTAGTTATAAACAAATCGATTAAAAATGTAAATATTAAAATTAACACTAACTATTCACTATGCTAAAGGCATTATGTAAGTATGTTAGTATTTAATTTTATGTAATAGCTCATCTGTTTTACTTTTGTGTGAGAAAGCATTCCATTTTATTCTGGAGTAAGTAGGTAAGTCCAAACAACTCATTACGCAGGGTACAAACGGTAAAAGAATTGTACCGCTGTTAGCCTGGTAAATACGCAAAACAGTGACACGCCCCAGCTGACCTCAACGAATTATCTAAATGATAGCAAAACCTCAATGCTACTGACTGAAATAGTGATTTTTATTCTATACGTAGGAACTTTTATTCTTGACTAGCCGAAGCCCACGACTTCGTTCGTGTGGACTTTATGACTTCGGAAAATGCTTATCAGGCTGAACAACTTTTGCTTAGGCGTCATTTTTATATTTCTTATAGTGTAACTGGATCATTATGGTTCTGCATCAGGTGTTTCATTTTCCAAAATCAATTATTCCCTACACATTGCCCAGGCTTAAAAGCTATATGACAAAAAAGTTTCATTCGAATTCGTCCAGTATTTCCAAAACATTATTTTTAAATTCTTCCTCTATGTCTATTACTGTCTCCATCGCCCCATTTTTTTTTTTTGTAAATATATTCAATGTACAGACACATTTTTTTTATTGTTTTATTATGTTTATAGATAGGCTGGTTGGAAAAAAGAAAAATATACCTGCTGCACCTCTTTCCGCTATCTTTGCTTGTCGTGACGGCCCTACTACAATACGCAGTGCGCCGTGAATGCTTGCGGCACTCACCATAATATAAATCAATCACTTTTTATAACAATTCTCGTCGAATGTCGTCGCGCCATATCGCCTTGCATTACTCATTTAGGGTCAATACCGTATACAGTTAGACCAGTTACTGAAAGAACTAGTTTATCTATTTAATCAATTATTGTCGTCAGAGGGATTTTCCCAGTATATTCCTGTTATTTTGATAATACATACATACATATTTTGATAATATCCAGAAGTATATACCTATCGTCTATGAGAAATTGCGATAATATCAAGCAGATAATTTCCTTATCAGTGTAAGACTCAAAGTATGAAAAAAGAGCCTAAACCCTACATAAGTTAAAGATGTGTAAAATAAATAAAATGAAAATTGTAATTACGATAATTTTAATTAATTTACATAAAATTAGCTGCTGAATGTTTTATTTTGACCAGTGTATTTACTGTACTTTAGTTGTTTATATGAGTTAGTCTCGAATGGTCTTCAATGCAAAACGTCTATGTTGAAACTCCTATACATATATATACTTATTATCGAATGGTCACAAATCTAAAATACATTGTGAACTAAAATACATACAAGGACTTACGATGGAGCGTTCTTATCATATTGTTATCTTTTCGTAACTTATATAGATTTAAGAATACGAGTAGATTGTCATGTATTGCTCACAAACACAATACTACGCCTATAGCATATAAATTTTATCATTTTATCACTTTACTTTGTCTAAATTTAAACGTACAATAAGAAAAACCCATTATAGATTATTTCTTACATGAATTTAAAGAATTTATTACTCTTCAATGAAAAATTCCTCTTATCTATTGTTACACACAGTAAATTAAAATGAGTAGTGAATTCCATGGAGCGTAGTGTACTTGGCGTACGCCGAATCAATAGAGAAACACCGAACTACACTTCAAGACCAAAATTGTCAATGTAGGAGTCAAGACGGAAAGCTGAAGTAGGATGGAGCTGGACATGTTTGTATGAATATGTATGAAACCGGAAAGACAGGCACCAAATCGACGTTATGTGTGACGTTACTGACGCCGACGTAGAGGAAGGCCGAGGAAAAGATGAAGGGACGTCAATGGATGCAATATGAGTAAATGGCAACAAGCTGCCATGGATCGTGAATTATGGAAGCAAGAGGAGAGGCCTTTGCCCAACAATGGGATACTACATAGGCTATAAAAAAGGTATTAAATTGACTGAACAGCTTTAAACGATGTGGGAACCTTTGTCTTCGAGTGGGACCAGAAAATTCAGTAATTAAGAAACTACTCACGTATTTTAAACATAGATATGAGTTTACTGACCCATTAAGTATTAATCATGCGTTTAAAATTTTAGAAATAAGAGCATATTAGTGATCGATCCATAAAGACTCATGAGAGCATCAAGTGGACTCAGGTGGTCAATTTTAGCTATACTATATGATCCTGTTCCTCAACAATATAAAGACAATATAATAAACATAATTTTTAGACACTCACCTGGAAGAAGTCTTTGTATTCATATACTAGTCTAGTGGCAGTTTTGTTATTCCTAGAGTACATAACGTACATATTAAACCTCTGCTCCTGTAACAAAATATAATTATTTAAAACATTTTTATTAGAAATAAAAAATAAAATAAAAAATAAACATTTCAAAACGACTACTACAGAATCTTTGATACCCATTATCTGTCCTTTGTGATCTATTAATATACAACCTTGAGGCTATAGATGGAAGCACGCTTAGTTGCTGGTTTATTTTATTGTTTACTCTGTTTATTTCGTTTATTTCATATTACGTGAATTAAGTGCTGATCTGATGTCGCTTAATTTATTTTATTACTATTATTACTCATAAACTTTTATAAAATGCAAAACATTTTAATGTTTCCATATCTGAGTACTATGCATTTATTAGGAAAAGTATTTGTGAATGTTGGGCTATGGTAAAATAAATTTGATAATCATTTTTTGGTTCCTCCAAAAAAAAAATTATTCTCGCTTTGTATGTATACCAGTGTTGGTACAAATAAAGTTTACCAACTAATAACATGGAAATCTCATAAAAATTTAATAAAATCAAATTATAGTCGGTATTCGCACTTAGCCGTTTTTTTTTATTGATTGCACTTTACTTATATTTTCTCGCTCAAGATGGTATTGAGACAATAAAACATGGCACATTATCAAACAAACTTAAATGTAAATTAGGTCTGACAGCTACAGGCACATGTTTGTTTAATTTCTGGTCCAGACAGTTTATTGCTGTTTCATTGTGAAAGGCAAGTCTATTTCCGTAAAGCAACTTCTAGAAATTAAAACTTTCACCGGCAAGAACAAGTGAGCAAAACCTGGACAGCAAGCAACAGGCGGAACCAGAATCGTGCATCACTAATAAACCACGCCAAACGCCGATCCACAATGATCCATGAGCTTAGATCACGAGCCCTATTTTCAAATTGAGGTGTATCTATTTGGTCGATTTTCCTTTTATTATAAACAAGGCTATATCGGATACTGTGTGTGACTTGAACGAAATAATCTAAGGGTTAACAGATCCAAAACCAAATAGGTACCTGCAATATCATAGTCAAGATGGAAGCGAACTACCATTATCACAAACCCTCAAAAATGAACAAATTAACGAAGTTAAAAATGCAGAGTTTCTCTGCATTTTTTTGTTGTACATGGAAGCAACATAATAGATAAACTGTGCTCAAAATTAAATCGCTTTGTATACGTCTTAGGACATCTTAGCGCAGTAGCTAACCAAAAAACAGCTTTACATTATCACGGATAAATTTAAGATACGGCATTCTGTTGTGCGGAAAATCGGTAAAAATAAATGAGCTATTTTTAGTACTGAAAAATAGCGTTACAGCAATGTGTAACGTCCGTCCTTGAACTAGTTATAAATTTATTTTCAAAAAAGTTAAACTCTTAACTCTT
The DNA here is from genome assembly GCA_963555685.1 of Acrobasis consociella. NCBI lineage: Eukaryota > Metazoa > Arthropoda > Insecta > Lepidoptera > Pyralidae > Acrobasis > Acrobasis consociella. Next base: position 9,180,276 of record OY743106.1, read on the forward strand.
CCAGGCCTATACATATACAAATCCTGTGTTTTTGTCGTCAATGATAAGCACCTGTTCCGAAAGCGAGGCGATCATTGTAGTTACAGATGCAGATATCCGGATCGGTTGCTCTTGCCTGCCAGTAGAACTTTTATAGTTTTTAGAGGCTGCGATACTATGTGCATTAAAATTTTTAATAGAGTACTTGATCAATTCAAAAGACTTTTTAAAAAGAAATTACACGATTGGCTTGTTGAAAAATGATTTTATAATATTAATGAATATTAAGAACCAAATCAAATTTAATTGTAATTAATGGTAGCCTGCAAATTTCCTATACACAATATAAATGACATTATTCTGTTTTAACTTAGCATTTATTTGACTACGTACTATTTTGTCTGTTGTAAATACATATTTAAAAAAATCATGCTGGAGACAGCAAGGGAATACTTATGCCACCTACAACATTGTACTTCATTGCAACGCAAAAATACAATGCAAAAGTTTTTATAAAAAAAAATATTTCAATTTCATTTTATAGCGTGGCATTTTTGATTCGCTGTACGATCGTCTATTCATCATCGTCTGGCTGGACCACTCGTTGCCGCTACGTGCAAGAAAACTTCGTCTCCGCTATCTTATCATTGAACACTCATTCAGTCTCAATCTGCGTTTCTTATTTTGGTGTAATATTATTATTATGTAAAGGTTGGCAGCACTACGTTATATAGCCATTTAATACGACGGAGTTACAGTTTGTGACTAAAAGATTAATGTCCGACTTTATTTTCAGTTCCCATTTAAAAAATAATAATAATTAAAAATGAGTGTGAGGCTCTAGATTCCCTCTTTTTCTTGCTTTCATGGGCTATGGCGGCAATAGGTAGGTAAGGGGGGAAGGGGGAGGTAATGATCTAATTATACTGGTTAGTATACAAAGCACATTATCACGCGCTCCAGCAGCCCGTGACCATGTTTTAACCATTCTTCCTTTTTTCCGAGGGTCATTATACCCATCTAGTATTGAACCATATTCATAGGCGTGCTCAAGGGAATCGCTGCTTTTCGGTTCACTATGCAAGTAACCAGTTTTTATCGATCAAACAATCGATTTCAGGCAATTACAAACGCAATATCCAATGTGTGGTTAACGGATAATCCGTTAAAAAATACACGTTCGATGATGATGTTTGTGGAAATGTTCATAGTCTTGGAAATATTGCACTTGATAAAACTCTTTAATTGTATCAGCTTCCTAATTTTTGCTTTTTATCCTCGGCTTGCTCATGTGAAATATTTTATAAGCTTCCTTTGTCTTGAAAAATTATGTACTAATGATTTACACTGAAAATCTTCTAATAAAAAAAATACTTACAAACTGTCGGAAACACTGTCCTAATTTTCTAAGGTCGTTTTCGCAGTCTCTAAGCGCAGGTAGAAACTCCTCCGAGTGAAACCTGTAGATGTCTTCGATGTTGGCGAAGATAAGAGGTTTCAGGTTGACTAGTGACGGCGGCATGCTGACGTCCAGCTCGCCCCGGCCGACCTCCGGCATGTAGTTCACTAATACATGCCTCAGCCGGTCCACGTACACATTTTCCGTGTGGATCAACTCGTTCACGCGCTCTGTCAGCCTCCTGTCAATGAGAATTGAGTGTAAGTTGGCACCAAATAGACCTTACTAAAATTGGGTATTTTCCTAAGCCAAAAATAAATTATTTTGTATACTGATAACAAAATAAAACGTCGCAAAATAATGTCACTTGTCTTTGAATATATTCATTTTAACATGATTTTAAATTTATTATTGCAGAAAAATTGATAAGAGCGCTATTTGACTCCAAAAAACTATAACGTCATCTGCCTGTATTTCATACAAAAATCCATAAAAACTGTTTTAACGTTAAGAAAAAGTATCTTATTCGACTTGTTGATAAATAGCGTACTGCTACTCTATTGCTATGACTAAACTACATAATATGATATCAGAGTTGACTTAACAAAATATCTGGGAATAGTGCCCATAGCATGTGAATCAACAACTTTATTTGCCAGGCAAATTAAAAACACCGACTTTTAATAGTTTCATATGTAAATGTGTAATGAGTGGCGGAGGAACTAAATAGTAGAATTAATATCAGTAGCTCTAGCTATTATTTGACCGGCAAACTACAAAACCCCGACTACAAGCGATAGCTTTTTAAATAACTCTTGAACGGCCTAACCGATTTTCATCAAACAAAGGTAAGAACCACCGCAAGAGAACTTGCTTTGAATTGAATTTGCTTAAATTGGTCCATCCGTTCGAATGAAATTAATTGGCAATTCCACACCAACATAATCAATAATTGCTGAGAACTGCTATTATAATTGTTAAAAAGTATTTGTGATATATCAAAAAAGAATTTTTTTCTTTCTTTCTTTATGTTTAAAAAGTTGAGAAGAGAAAGAGAAATTTATATTGCCGTGCTTCAAATTTATTTATATAGGTATATTTGATCAACCCAATAGTGAGCCACTGAGCCACTACGATAGCTAATTAATTTTATAGCTGAATTGGTACTTTCCATAGCGTTGATTCATAAAATAATGCACAATAGTACAATGCATGAATTGGTCATTATTGCCTCATCGGAGTTTATTCAATACGTAATGTCATTAAATACAATACCGATACCATACAATAATAATTAAATATTTCAAATAGCGAAATATTTGGGTAGCAAAAAAAGGTAAGCATGCCTTACTAAGGGGCAGCACATTGCAGAACTATGTAGTTTAGTTTCATTTAGCATTTCATTTATTGTAGGTAGGTACTTTATAATATGCTAAGCTAATACAATAAGAATAATCAGCCAAGTGCGAATCGGACTTGTGTACGAAGGGTTCCGTACCATTATCTGTAAAAAACAGGTTTGTTGTATGGGAGCCACTTATATATTTACTTTATTCCGTTTTTGTATTTGGTTTTGTATTTTGCTATAGCGGCAACAGAAATACATGATCTGTGAAAACTTCAAGCTATCACAATATAATTACCGCAAAATTTTCTGTTTATCCCTATGGTTGACTGTGGGAAAATGCTGCCGTTTGTTAAAAGTATTGGTTAGGGAGGCGAATAGAAGAATTTTCTGCAATACTCGAGCGTGGCAGTTTAAGATATGAGAGATACCTTAGACCTAATAGAACAACCTTGTAAAGTATTTAGCTCTATATGTAGTGACGCGCGCCTAGGATCGACGATCAGATTAGTAAAAAAAAATCGATAGTCTGAAATACTCGAGCGCATCAGATTAAGATATTGGGGGTTGATTTTAGTGTTTAAAGACTAAATTTAACTAATCTGACGATAGATAGAGACGGTCCTTGACGCGAGCGAGTTATAGGGTCGTGAACTTGTAAAAAAAAAACGTTAATCCGGCATTCTCGAGCGCGATTTTTTTATTATTTATTTTGAAGAATATAATCTAAAACTTACTAAAAATACAAAATCTGCCGGTTTTCGCATGACCGGAAGTGTGGAGGAGCTATTTCGTCTTCCTAAGAACGCGTTGCGGCATATAAGTCGCGAACGATACATTTTACAAAAAAAAAGTTTAAATAAACATTTACGTTGGTTGTATCTATCGCTTTATTGTCATTCTTAAATTCCCCGTTTTATCAAGGAGAAAGAAAGGAAAAAAAAGAAACCAAAAAACCTTTTTCGGTCAGATTAAGAGAACCCACCAACTTTTTTGTCAGATTAAAAAAATATGCTTTTAGGATACCGAGATAAACCTCCCCTATGAAAATCTGACGCGCTCGAGTATTTCAAAAAAACTTTTTTTTTTGCATTTTCAAAAATTCATCGTAACTTATCGTCACGCCGAAATCGTCAGTTTTTTTAAAGGGAGCTTCCTTGGGACCTACTTAACACCCCTTCCGAAAATCTGACGCGTTCGAGTAAATTTTTTTTTTTTGCATTTTTGACTACTTTATATGCCTACCCCCACCAACCGGCAGATTAGTATACCGTTGTTATCAGAGGCACTTGGGGCATACGTAGTATGAATATCTGACGCGCTCGAGAATGCCCAAGTAACTGTTTTTTTTTACATTTTTGAAAAACCGTACACGCCAAACCCACCGCTAAAATGGTTTTTACCATACGAGCTTTTCTTTTCGAAATTATTTTATCTTTCGATTTTGATAGGTCTCGACGGCGCCGTTGAATTACGCCATTTAGCTACCTCGCCTCCCTAACTATATATTTGTCTTTGGAACAATAAAGTTTGATAAAATAAATATCACGGTTCATGAGATACAGCCTGGTGATAGACAGATAGACGGACGCTGGGGAGGGAATCCTAAAAACTAACTGATATTGACAATGTAACCTTTCGGCAAAGCAAGAAAGTCGCAAGCTCATCTTGGAATCAGCTCTTCATCCGATATTCCTAGGAAAACTCAATTAAGAGCTCAGTAATAAATCACGGGAAACGCTCAGGGATTTAGCGGTCGCTAACGTATTCCTATACTCGCGGAGGTGGGCTCTTGTTACACCTTTAGAACTTGTTCCCTGTACCTCTATATTATAAAAGAACTAAAAATACTAGGTTTATTTTTTAGATACGAGACAGCTAAACAAAAATGAATATGACAATGAAACTAAATTAAAATAAACAAGTTTCTCAAATAAGTTTTTGTAAAAAACTTACAAATAAAAAACATCATGCAGATCATTGCTCTGCGGTAGAATTTTCAAAAGGCTGGCAGCATTGTCACGCTAGATAGCAATGTTCTATCGAAACCCCAACCAACTTTTGATTATAGAATTTAAAAATTTACGAGTTGCCCACGGACCTAAAGTCTTAACTCTAAACGGCTCAAATAAAATATAAATGTAGCATAGCCCGTGGTTTTGATTTTTTATGGGTATGTATGTCCCTTCCACTTCCACGTTGTATAACAGTTCAGTTTTTGCATTTGGTAAAGACATTTAATTCTATCACTTGTCATACAGCCAATTGCTACCACATTATAAGATGCATTTTTCGAGCATATATTTTTTTAAAGCATCAGTACAGTTTTTCGCCGCTTATTCTGTACTTGCGATCAGCAAGCGGCAGTAAACTTAGCTGTAAGTTAATGATGTTACGTCAACATTTACCTTTTAAGAAATCGAAGGAACAGAAAAATTTACAATTTTTACAAGTAATACAAATATCTAAAGATAAATAAATGATTTGTCTATTCTATTTATAATACATAAATATAATAACTATTTTATTAAAATGTTAGTATTAAGTCACACGAAAAATTTTTCGTTACGAGAGAAAAATCGAACGTGGGAAAGCAGATTTTTTAGTCAACCAAGTGGTGATTATAAAGGTACTCTTAGTGGTAAACACTATTTTCTTTTGGTAAATATTTGCATATTTGGTTATTTGTTTAATTATTTACTCACATTTGTTGAGAAAAGCACTATATATACATAGCTCGGGGAATGGGATTGGCGTACTTTTAATTATTGTTTGTTTTTTTAAATCACTCGTCCGGCAATGCCTTGCTTCCCGGCCTTTGCAGTAATGAACTATAAATTCCTAAATGTATATCATTGTTAAAAAAATCTATAACCATTGACAAATTCTCTGATGAATATGGTGGTGCCAAGGAGACCGAAACAGTAGCGGAGGTGAGAACTCCGTGAAATTTCACCTTCGTAAATCTTATGGAGTCCAGATATACCTCATGGGACCCGGAGTTTCACTCAACGTCTGTAAATTGCTTTCTTGTATTTCGACGGAAACAAAACAACTTGAGCCTTTTAATAAAAATACTTTCTTATTGCCTTTACTTAAAATTAATAACTTAAACTATCCAGTCCAAAAAAAACGAATCTCTAGACTGGGCTACTTATTGTTGTGATAATATTTTGCATCAACAGGTTAATAACCTGAAGGTAATGAAATACTTCCAGGGTGGTCTGGAAGAAAAGAAAATAACCGGTCAAGTGCATGTCGGGCCGCACGCAGTGTAGAGTTCCGTAGTTGCGAATGGTGAGTTTGAGTTCACGCTAAAAACTAATTTTCTATTGAATCTGTATGAAATTTTCCTTTCCCAAGTAGATATATTAGTCGCCTTTTTATTTGAAAACCCTACTTAGCTCTGATAGTTTTCCTTTAAATTTCTATATATATACTACTATGAATTTTTTTCACTATAACCGTTTACAAGATAGAGAGATACACTTGAGTCCAACAAAAATTTGCACTTTATAGTGCAAATTTCTGAAATATTTAGTTTTATAACCAAATATTTCAGAAACAGATTCCTAAATCGAAAAATGATGTTTACATGCTCACAATATTTTTAAAATACCTACCTATTAAACGATACTCCACACAATGAGTTAGTCGAGAAAAAATTACTCTCAAATTACTTGTATAGAATCTACCCCCAAAAAAATTTGCAAGATATAATTTACCAATTTTCAGCATGATTAATATACATACCAAAATACAACCTTCTAGTACTTATATTTTCTGAGGAAAACCATAGACAGACAGACAGATCGACCGACAGACATGGCAAACTATAAGGGTTCCTTGTTTACTACGGAGTTCTAAAAATGTAGAATGTATCAGCTGCTGCACAGATAATAAAGACTAACACTGCCATGTAGGAGTACATTATTAAAAATGTTGATCATTCCGCGCATGTAAATTAATTGCGCATACGCCAACAATGACGAGCGTTACAATACAATTGACAATGCGCACACGCGCAAAAACAATCAATTAAGTAGATTGCTGACTATATATTTGGCGTCTGAAAACACTGAGTATTAATTTGTATTTGACCGCTTTTACCATTGCCACTTCATCGAGTGAAATGTACGAAAAATTATATAAAATCAGAAAGTAAAAAGGTTAGGTACGTTCTTTTAGGTACCCAGATAAGAATATTAACAGTTTTAACTGCCTGCACCACCTACAGTAATAATGATAATATTAAAATTTATTTTAATTTTAGTTGAGATCGTACATTCAAGTAAAAATGCAGGCAATTTCCTTTACATATTCACTTAGAACCCCACAGTTTTAGTTGTCTTTATTACTTTCACTTGCTACTTTCAACTAATCTCTTTTAAACTTTACTTTCAATTAACTCAACATATATTAACTATTTAAGTTTTGTAATAAATGCTATTCTGAGCTGAATATAATTTGGCATTTAGTATTTATACTAGGTAATTTTTGACAAAATCTTAATTGCATTACTTAAAAAACAAGAGTATTTTAAAGCAGACATACGAAAAAATGTGTTAGTAACGAACATCTAAACAGCTTAACTTTCAATTTTATACAATTGATTAGTAGAATAAGATGACACCATTAAAGGTATAAAGAGATGGATTTAAAAAAATATTAAAAACTAGCTGAAGCTCGCGACTTCGTTCGCATGAACTTTATGACTCCGAAAAATGCTCATCAGGCTGAACAACTTTTGCCAAGGCGTGGTTTTTACAGAATTTCGTAAGTTAAGCTAGACCATTATGGTCCTGCATCAGGTGTTCCATTTTCCAAAATTAATTATACCCTACATGTTGCCCAATTTAACAGCCATATAACAAAAAAAGTTTCATTCGAATCCGTCCAGTATTTACAGAGATTATCGTGTACAAACAGACAAATATACAGTCATTTCTTTTTATTCTTGCTCTATTACTAAGTCCCCATCGCCCCCAATTTTTTTTTTTTAATATATTTAATGTGCAGACACACTTTTTTTTAACTGTTTTATTATAATTATGTATAGAAGAAATACTGTCCGAAAGCGGTGCTAATCACTTGGGCAATTATATCTCATATAGATATCGTTATCGCAGTTGACTCATGCATCAGAAATGAAGAATTAGAATACCGATTACATCGCAAAATAAATGTTGCGAAGCTAAATACCTACAGAGGCCTTGACGTACGCCTGCGCTTCTCAAAAATACACACACGGCATGACATCAACAGAATGGTGTTTGGTGGAACGAAAACTATCGATAAATTAATTATAGTGCGCGATCTTGCTCTGATTTTTGTTTCCGTAGTCTGGTTAGGTTTATTTGGTTCAAAAGTTGCTGATGTGGTAAAAAAACTAATCTACGGTCATTTAAAGCTACCTGTAGCTGTTGAGTTACCTAATACATGCACGATATTAGACATGTACCGTCTTATTATAAAACCCAGATTAACTTTGTTACTAGGTTTAGACCATTATCCGCCCAAATCAAGTTGACATTAAGGTAGAAGAAGAAACGTACAAATTTACTATAAGATCACATCATACTTATACAGCTTAGCATTAGTATTGCAAAATAGCAAAAGGCCACGTTTTAGGTACAAGTTCCCATTGTAGTTATTGTTGGTGACATAGATGTGTGTTATTTGACTTGTTTGTCAATCAAGATTGTACATTTGAGGTAGTGCCACTTTTGGTGATTGTGAAGAAAGCAACATACTGCGTTTCACTAGCGTCCATCAAAGATGTCGGTGACCCAGACGTTCAGGTGCTATTTGTCAATCGGCAAGTAGGTATTAGTGTTCATCATTATTGTTGGAGACGTCGAAGCTAATCGGTGCATGGGTGTGTGTATTTGTTAAACAACTTAAACAATGACCGTGTTAGTTTAGCTTGTTTAGAAATATCCAGTGAATACCTACCTATAATTAAATAAATACTAAAGTTACTCATATATAAATCTATTAATGTTTACAGTTGTAGTAGTAAAAAAAACTTTTTTTTTCAATAACGAATTAATTCTTAAATGACCCGTAAAATCGTAATCAGCAGTGCTCCGTGGCGTGGGTACGACTTGATTTTACTAATTCCAAAATTATCAACAACAAATACTTACTGGAACAAACAAAATAAACTTAGTGACATTACCTTTGTCACTATTTCATCAGAGACAAGGTCACAAGGTTATTGAACTATAGGCATAAAAAATTCTACGCAATATCTCACAAATATAGACCTAACCTGTCTTACCTATTATAAAACCCAGATTAACTTTGTTACTAGGTTTAAACCATTATCCACCCAAATCAAGTTGACATTGACAGATGAGTTAGTTTCACTTTACTTATACTAATTTGAGTAACTCGAGAGAAATAGAGATCACAGGTTGAGTGGAATAGATATTATACATGGAATACGTCTGCCTTTGTACATATATTTGCTTTTTGGAATTTTGTTTATACGTTTCTGGTGCAATTTAGTCCAAAGTTAAGTTACTATAGTAGCCCAAATATACAAGCTTAATTAACAAACAAACGTCTCCCAAGTGTATACGTCATCAAGAGACCAAATATTTTTTTATTGACAAACAGCACACTACGACAGCTACAAGCTACATCAGATACAGGACACGAACGTCAACATTGCGTCAAGAATTGCGCCACTTGCTCAAGATGGAAACAACAATTACTCTAAATCTTTGATTAACTCTCAATTAAACAAATACCTCTGTCAACTGTGATTGTCACGTTACGAGCCCGAGATTGAAGCATATAAGGAAGCGATAAATCGAAGACAGTTATAATATAATTGTTTTATTTATATATTATATATACTAGCTGATATCCGCGGTGCTACCCACATGGGTAAATTTTTGTCAGTCCTACGGGAAACGCATATTTTCCCGGGATTATAAATTCTGTGTTACTCAAGGTATCAAGGTTAACAATCAACCAGGTATTTTCGAAATACAACATAGACAGATTAATGACACCAAGTCACACTAATGAAATTTTCATGAGTCTGTCCAGTGTCTACTAAAGTACACATAGTTTGTCCCTAGGGTCCGCCCATTAATTATCATTCAATTTCCTCTGACGTTGCAATGTCCACGTCCATTAAGAGTATGAATCATTTTTTTTTCTTTCTCCTCGCACCCCAACAAACAAGTAATGATGCAGACTTTCATTTGTTCATATTTATTTGAACATAATTAAAACGGTAAAAAGGATTTATTTGGTAATATAAAAACAACCAATATAATATAACAATAAAAAAAATATATTTATATATCTACCACATCATTCTACTAAACCACCAATATGTCACTTTACATTTTTTTTACTATAAGACGTGTAGTATGAAAATAAGGTATTAAACGTTTTAGAATTCTAGGACTACATATTTAACTGAGAACAAATTAACCCATACAGATTCTAATTCTAAACTATTTAAACTAGATTGTGTTGAGACACACAGGAATCTTATTACATAACCAATTTGTTTGCTTTCCCACACTCAGATATTTTAATAACACTATAAGGTTTAGTGACCTTTCGGTGTTAAATATTTGATTAACTTCATTGCTTAATTCATCAGCCTAATGAACATGTCAACGTTGGTACATGTGCCTAATATTACACGAAAGTTTATTAAAACGTGTTTGTTTATCTGAACATCATTGTTGAGTACATCAACATAGACCAATGAGTACTAACGTTTTTGTTGATATTGGTCACTGTGTCTGTTTATATGTATGACAGGTACCTCCTACCTCGCACCTGGCAAGCGTACGACTCTAAAATGAATGACAGACAGACCAAATGTGATTATACCTACAAAAGTTATCTTACTATGTAACAGAAAAATATATCAAACACATCATATGATATGATCAATCTATTATTTTTTGCTTTATTTTATTATTAATTTTTATATATAATGGAATACGCTGGCACAAATCATTTCTTTTTAATTAGATTATTTAGGTATTTTTATTTTTTATTGTTTACATTAAAATAATTAATGCAATGATTGTCTTGTCTAATATTATTGTTCATATTTTCTTTGAAATTTATTTGTAAAAAACCTTTTTAGGGGTGGAGGGTTGATTATCTGAGATACAGGAAAATTCCTAGTTCAGGTATCAACCTGCCATAATCTTTTTTTGTGAGTAATCTTTTGTAAATTTTGACTTAAGTATTTATTTGTATAAATTGCATGTCCATGATTATGGTAAGCTTATTATTATAAACATAGGAAGCCAGATTGGTAACTATATTTTCTATTGTTCTAGGTCTAAAAGAGTCAAGAAATTACAGTGGTATACTTCTTTAGAAATTCGTAAAACTACATATTATTCCTAAAAGAGAACATTATTTAATTCTATTTATTTTTAATTTATTTATTAATTAAGTAAGTAAATAATTAATCTAAATAAATCTAAATGCGCCACCTGTTATCTTATTATATATTTTCACATTCCTTCTCTTTTTGGTTGCCTGTAAGAGATTGCTTCGGCGATAAGGCCGCCTCTTGTACCCCACTACATGTTGCTATTTAATAAGTGTTCCAAAATTGTAAATTTCTTTTGGTGCAATAAAGTTTTTTGTATTGTATTGTATTGTATTGTATTGTAAATAATTAATTAGTAGGTAAATAATAAAATTCCTAACACGTAATAAAAATGGCGGCTATGATCAAGCTATGATGAATCCAAGTTTTTTAAATAAATATATAAACGAGTTGTTCTTTTTAAATTGAAGACCAAAGTGCACTTTTTTGCGACAGCAGTTTTTTTACATTGTCAATTTCACAATATACCTATTAGGTAGGTATATGCGTTGTAACTGAAGTGTAGATCAGTAGCTATATTTGTTGTAGATGTATACCTACGTGTCATAACTGTGCTAAGCGTGATAATAACAAACATTTCGCGTTCGACCTTGCAGCCCACGCCGTCGTCGCGTCGGTCGTCCATGCCACTTACAAAATTATAATTAAGATATTGTGTGTAACAATATAACGAATCAAAAAGTTTAAATTAAGAGTTATATAGGTCGACATTAGATTCGAACTATATATGTTACTAATTATTCGTACAGCTGACTTCGAGTTCGTCTTTACATAGATTTATAAAACTAAATGTTCACTGGGCATCTTCTAACCCTCATGACTCTAAAAATTAAATCGTAAAATAACATGTCATTATCGAATCTATTCACAAAACTTCATGAGAATAGGTTGAGAGATATTGGACAGCGGGACATTTGAAAGTATTTTTTCCAAGCCGAAACGGAGACGCTTCGCGTCTTCTTCTCTCACTCGGTCAATCGATCCTATCTCCTTAGCATTTAGTTTTTTTTTTCATTGTCATTATCATGACATTATCTGATATTTAAGAGTAGCACTTAAATAATTTACTTTAGCAACAACCTTGATTTGATTGCACAGAAGAAAGTAAACTGATGTTTCGTAATAAGTACGTAAGCTACGTAGCCAACGCAGTAAAGTACAGTTGACTTTTAATGTGGGTCTCTCACAATACGCAACTGATTAAACAGCACTTCAAGTTCTAGGGACCACCTGTTCATGTACAAGTAATTATTACCTACCTGCCTCGAACCAAATGAATAAACATCAAGGCGAAACTTCATACACATATGTAGACCCATACGTATATCGATATAGATGTCGCTCATGAGCAATATACTCGTAATTTATTCTACTTAATTATCATGAGATGGATTGTATTGTATCGTGCCATAACTTGTGATGTCAGTTTAGACATGCCTTGTTCGGCATCAAAATGAACGTCTTTGACATAGAGCACACCTACGATATTAGATATTTTATATTGTTTATTATCAGAACCTAATGATTTTGTACGTCACCTTCATATTTAGATTATCGAGGTGCATGAATAACAAGGTAAATCGTTCATATCATATCTACATTTAGAAGGCAAAGCGATAAACCTTATCATAGCGTGATACAACCTGTCGCTGATACTGTAAATATTTTAGCTTAATACCTATCGGAAAAATCAAGTGATCTCACCTTCGGTACTTCTCCTTTTTAGATTCCACTGGTATCAATACCGGTTCTGCAGATCGCGAAACGCACCATTCGTTCACTGCACTCACAGTCAAGAACTCTGTCGAAGGCGCGTGACACACCTCGGACCCGAATTCGTCCGATGATATGGTTATACTGTCGTATTTCTGGTAGGGCACCATGTCTAATGATGATATTGATTTAATACTAACATTGTCCATAATATTACTATTTTCACTAGTTTCACTCGAAGTAACTGATAAGTCATCCTGGCCGTCGCCATCGTCCTCGTTTATCAATGTGTCCGTGGAATGATCGGTCGATAACGTATCCGCTCTGTCCTCATCCTTATTGAGGATATATTCGGCACCTTTGTCTGACTTGTCACTGTCGCTACTACTGCTACTGTCATTGCTGCTGCTACTTTCTCGTCTACCCTCGTCAGAGTCTGTGCTAACACATTTATTGTCTTCATTATCAGACGGTTCCGACCGCTTCAATCTCAATAATTTTTCTAAATCACTTTGACTTACACCGTAAGACCAATGAGTTTCACCCGCGTGCCCTTGACTACCAACTGTTGATTTTCTTCGTAGAACCGGCGGCGGTCGCGAGCGCCGTCTTGCAACAGGCGACGAGTTTGGTGTCGCAAAGGAAAACCGTCTTTCAGTGTAGTCGACCTCAGCTGGTGCTGGTGATTTACTTTCTATAGATGAGCTGTCATTGAAGGGCTCGGGGGGTGGTGGTGCCGGCCTATGCGGCTGCAGACTGCCTCTAGCAGATTTCCTGTTTTCAGACACAAAACCGGAAGAACTGGAATCATATCCGTTTTCCGAAATATTTGATAACAATGAATTTACCGAAACGTTAGAATTTCTATCTTGAGATCTTGTCACTGGGCTTAAATGTTGAAAATGTGCATGAAAAGGATTCACAATACTTCCAAAATACACATCTTTAGTCTTTTCTAAAGACTCACTCGACGCACGAAAATTGTTTATCAGCGAACTTTTCTCGAAGCGAACGATCATATCTCGCACTTTGTTTTTCCTTAAGACAATTTCATCGTCTTTCCTGAGCACGACGTCGTCATCATCTGATACGTTTCCGGATGACGACTGGAACCCGTCATCCGGACGGCCGTAAAGTCCTTCTTGCGTCATGTCTGGAGCAGGTCGTTGCTCAGGAACCACGGAAGCTTGCAGGCGAGAACATCAAGGAACGCGATGAGTGCGCATAATCGACGCGCGCGCAACGCTCCCAACCGCACGCAACTGACAGCTGACATTGCGCGGCGCGGCGCGTGGTACGGAATCCATAAATACTGTACGTGACGGTCATGTAACGCAATTATAATATGAGTACATACGGATATAAATGCAAAATCACGTCAATCCCTTTTCATGGCTTAGTGCCAAAAGTCATTTGCAAAATATTAAGGTTTTCACTGTAGTTGGAAAATACAAAAAGCGACAACTTTGTCTATCACCTAACTGTTACTACTTCTAATGTTCCGGCTTTTTCCTCAATAGTTTATCATACACAGAAGAAAAAAACACCTTCCACCATCACCACCATCTAAAAAGATTTAGGGATCAAAAACCTGAATATACGTATGTATTTTGTGCAATTCATGATAAGGAAAATAACATAGGTAACAATTATACTATTGGATTAGTAAATGGTTAAAACAATTTTTGAAACTTATTTACCCACCAAATCATAAAACCTGATCCAAAAGAAGACCATTTGCTGTCATCGTCTAGTTTCCAATTAAAAAAATCTGACCGCAGTGTTAGTGGCCAACACACCAAAAAGAACTAGAAAGAATATACTTGTTCAGGTCTACCCCGTAAGTTGTCCCTTACAAATAATACAAGTTATAAAAAAATATCGTTAAAGGAGCCTTTCTCTTTAATCTCTCGTGCCTAATCCCGGCCCGTGTAAAGCGGCCTTGTCGCATAGGCACTTGAATGCGAAATCATACTCCACCTAAAACAAAGCCTGCAGATTTAGATAAGCGATTGATTACTGCGTACTAGCTTGTATTTTACAATATTATTTAGAGTACTGCCTTGAACTAATTCGTTAAAAATGACAAATGCTGGTGGATACGTCAATCAGACAAAGAAAAAATTTACTCTAGAATCAGACAGTTTTACTAGATGTCCAGGAAGAGTTAGATATCTCAATTTTTTTCACTCTGTTAACAAAACCTATTCGGCCAGTCACAAACAATAAGTATAGTCCACTAATAAATGATATTTAGAAGCTGTATTGTTCTTCCATTATAAAACTATACTTAGATACATAAGTTTTTCTTAATGTACTGCAGTTAATATCTTTGTAGGTATAGATAGGTACTTACCTTTTTTTACACTTAATATCACGTTAACCGATGGCAGCAAGCTGCCTTGGATTGTGAATCGTGGAAGCAAAAAGGGGAGGCCTTTACAACAATTGGATACTGCATAGGCTATTACAAAAATAACCGAGTCCATAGCATATCACTAATTTTAATTAAAAAGAGGTAAGAACGATTAATCAAACAACATTTACATAGTTGACGACACTTTTATTACTTACACTAAACACATAACAAACACAACATAAACATTTTTCTAATCAAACAGTGCAAATCAATCGACTTCAAGCTTCCTGAAGGAGCCTTCTACTCCAAATAGCTCAGAAGATGTCTTCGGCTTCCCTGGTCTCTTCGCCTCGTCTGTAACCGCCTTTTCCTCTTTAAGGAACCAGTCACGATAGCTCTCCACTTTAACTTTCCAATAATCTGAAAAATAAACATTTTTTACTTATTTCGGTTACGTAATACGCTGTTGTGAGTGGTATAAGTTGCTTTATGTAATACCCATATTTTTCGGTATTGTTCATTTCACTGCACAATCTAGGTATATAGTTATGCCACATTTGAATAACTTGTAGTTTAGATGTCGTTATACTGCCTGGCACGCGATTTTTTTTTTCAACTTTGGGATAAAAAGATGTTACCACAGCTTCCATAATAATTAGCAATTGGTTCCTACTTCGCATACAATTAGCTATTTTGCTTCTTCTCGTGTAATGGTAACGTACTAGAAGCTACCATAGGCACACGAGGTTTTTATTTATTAATATAATTTTATGCAGAACCTGGAAGATACTGACAGTACAATATCTATCTACATTATACTAGTGAAACGGTTAATATCATTAATAATTTATGTCAATGTAATTTAGTATTAATATATGTATGACCTAATCAGATTCATCAACTTAAATCGGCTCTAATTATCAGAGCCGATTTAAGTTGATGTTGAGAAGATATCGCCCAGTTTTAATTTAGCTAGATAGTAAAAATAATGTCCCGCTAGCCAGCTATTGCTTAAAAATCTTCTTAATTTTTATGAGAGTGTGCAAGCTTTTACATCATTCCTTGTTGCAGGAAGTACGTTCAAAATATTTATTTTTGACATCACTGGTAAGAATGCTTTTCCGAATTTACTAAGTAATACAAGAAAAGTAAGTATAGTAAGTAATTTAGGAAGTAGAGTCACCATACCCACAGACTTATAAACATTCTTATCTTGTAGCTAGAAGTAGAATTTACCAATCAGTTCCTGAAGAGAGCCATCTTCGCCTCCGTACTCGGCGGGCAACACCGATTTGGGAATCGTTTTGTACATAGCGTCGTAATCTTGATTGTGAACTAGAATCTGCAAAAAAATATTTCAAAATCACTACAGTGAATGTAAAATTATCAATAATCAAATGTCAATTTTTAATGTATAGGTTGTGTGGTCAGACGACCTGAACAGATTGCAGGAGGCCGCTTATATCGGTTGACATATGTCTAGCATAGACTTTCTGCATTTAGACATTTGTATATTTTTACATATATTGATGGTACTAATGCAACTAGAATAAATGCGAGTCTCCGTAGATCCATAATCAAATGGTTCTGGGATTTCCTAGTGGTAATTTTAGGTTTGAAGTAATGCGACTAGGCCAAATTAATATTCTTAGGTCCATTCCAGTTTAATATCAAATTCTCGGAAAGATAAATGTGAAAATTCTATAATTATACTACAAATATAACACAAAAAACATCTGACAGTAGATACTTACTCTTTTCTTTAATTTTTCCCCTAAAAACGCCTTAAAAATAGTATAAGCCGCTTCAAACCCTGGCGGCGTGTTCAGAATGTGGTTGCTCCGCATGCGCACGGGCAGCCCCTTCTCAAAACACGAGATTACTTTCTTGGCCAGCGCCGGGGTCCACTGGCTCAGGGTCCCGACACCTACATCCTTCGCGTCGACTATCACTTGCTGAAAAAGTAAATATTAATATATCATTATTCATTACTCTATTAAGTCTTTATCCCTGATGGGGCAGATAGAGTATGGTCTTATGGCTTTAAGTATCAGATCCCAGAAAAAACAAACACTAGGTTGGTAAGTAATATTATTTTTAGTATTGGTTTATTTAAGTTAGTTAGTTTTAGTTTGATTTAGTTAATTTTTAGTTAAAGTTAAATTTGCTTAAACATTATTAAGCTTAAGCAATGCATTTCTCAACTGCAAGGTCGATGCCTGTCAGTTGGGTATAATTTCCGTAAAATCTTTAATTACTGGCTGTAACTTGTATTACCTAAAATATTTTGTTTCATAAGTACTAATTTCCAGTAAAAAACTGGAAAGTTAAGTGGCCTAGTTCATGCATGATATTCAGATAACATGATCATGCAGATAACATTTTTGAAAAATTCTGTTGTAGGTATTTATCGGTAGTTTATTAAGTCAGAGCCAGGGCCCTTTTCCATTGGTCTTTCGAGAAAATACTTATTTAGAATGATCACAAGATCCATGGTCCATGGATCACGATAGAATCCAATAAAGTTCCTTACACTATTTCCGTTACTTCTGACTTCATAGAGCCTCGTTTATATTGATATACAGCCAATGTGATTAAACTTATAGGATATCTCTAATATATACGGATTAAGTGCTTGCGTCATCAGTACGATTTTTAATATTCGTTTGTATATAACCTAGCTGGGAATACTATCTATGATACTATCACGAATTCGTCACTTGTCTTTCTTTGTAAAAATATTAACAGGCCTTTCTGATACTTCAGAAAGTCAATCTGACCTCACAAAAATTTCTAAAAATTCCTTTTTATCTTTACTAAACTAACGGTGCACCTATATAATACCTATATATCAGCGTTGGTTCAGCCTTATATTGAGGAATTATATTGTATTGCCAAAACCTAACACGAGATAACCTCAAATAAAAAGCAATCAAAAGAATGTAGACTTAAAAAAAGTTATTTACCTCACCAGAAACGGTGAAGTTATCATCTTCCAGCATCAATATCTCGGTGATCATGAAGGCGACCTTCAGCATATCTGCCAGGTGGAAGTTGGAGGGGTTGAGGATGCCCACTCTGACGACGCAGGTTCGGGACGAATCTTCTCCTTCGCAATGCTTTAATGGCAAGAATACTCTGAAATAAATAATACCACTTATTAAAAATCGAGACTTAATATTTGTATAATTCAATCTAAAATCTAAAAAGAATAGTTTGTTAGGTATTTTTCCTTGCAAGTGTGTTAAAAAATGTCATACGATATAAGTGCGTATATTGTTTAAACACACTCGGCTATATTACGCCCTCGCCTTCGGCTCGGGCTGGTAAATTCAGCCTCGTGTTTTATGATAACCACCATAACGCACTTATATCGTAACATACTATTATTATGCTTTGCTGAATTCCTTTCTTATATGTGTATGCCAAATCTTTTTCTCTATAACTTTATAAGATAGTCGAAGCTATCGTAACAAGTATTGCTTTTTTTGGTTTCATGTTAGAAATATAACAACATTAACAACTGTCCGGAATTAAATTGAGATTTCACTCATTAACTACATTCAAGTAAAATCCTGCTTACGTACTTTAGCTCCAATGTTTTAGGTTCTTAACAGTCAGTAATTTTCACTCTGAAAGTTTGATATTTATGGTCCTGTTTTGCCAAATACTTTCGGAAAGGGATCGCCCTTCAAAGAACTTAGACCGATAAAGTATCACAGCTTACAAATCACTTAGGTAGTATCTTATTTAAATAAACATTAATCAAATGAACAGATAGATATCTTCTTCTTCTTCTTTAGGTGCCGCTTCATTCCTGAAGATTGGCAGTCAGCTCTTTAAATCTTGGTTTGTCCATGGCAAGCCTGAACAGTTGCTCTACAGTTTTGATACCAGTCCATTGTCGGATGTTCCTCAGCCATGACATTTTGCGACGTCCCACCTTGTGCTTTCCGGCAACTTTACCCATCATTATGGTCTGGAGTAGCTGATATTGTGGGTTTCTTAACACATGACCAAGATATGTGATTTTTCTTATTTTAATGGTTTGAATGAGTTCTACTTTTTTGCCCATGCGCTTTAGAACTTCAACATTAGTAATATGATCCGTCCAGCTTATGCGTAGCATTCTACGGTACGACCACATCTCAAACGCTTCCAGTTTCTTTCGGAGGTCTTCCTTCAGGGTCCACGCTTCGCAACCATATAACACAATAGGCCAAACATAGCACTGAAGCAACTTAGATATCTAGGTACCCAATCACATATAATATTAAGATGCGACAAAAAAAATATTTCAGGATATCGATCATAAATCATTTATACTGATTACACTATAAACTTTATAACATATTTCGTCTCAAGTTTCGAATAGGAGTTACATCCTTCGTGGTCGCAGACAGACTGCTAAGCCCTGTTTACACAACGTGGAAGGGATATACCTGTAATAAATCGAACCACGGGCTAGATCACTATAGAATAATAATCTATAGTGATCTAGTATAGCCCGTGTTTGATTCATTACAGGTATGTCCACTTGACGTTGTATGATACGAGGGATACAGATAAACATAAATACATAGCGGCAAAATACATAACCCACCTTTTGCCTTCGCCGTAGTAGGCTAAAAGGCATAGACTTCAGTATGATTGCATTGATCATGGGATTGTCTTTCCAGATTTTGCGGATAAACAATCAAGACTCGTAGCACCAATTCAATTGGATCTCGCGCAACCAACTTAATTCTCGACAGATAAGACTTTCGATAAAAAAATTGAAATCGGTAGGAACTACGATGCCACAGAAAGACACACAGGCACGTAAACTTGTAATAACACGCATCTTTTTGCGTTTTGGGTTTATATAAATTATCAAAATATCTTATCCCTAACCAACTAAAACCAAAGCACTTGAACAGCCAATAAGACATAAGACTAAATAGGTATAATATAGGTAACATTTAAAAATACTTTACCCTAATCTGAGCATATCCTGTATCCTGTTATCTAGAGGGTCTCTGTTGGCAAAGAACTCAGGCACTAGTCCCTTTAAAGTGTAGTACATGTCCAATTTCTCTTTAGTTCTTTCCAAACTGAATTTACTTCCACGTAAAAATGCAAGGAGCCATTGATCCGCTGTAAAAAAAAAAAAAACAATATATTTATCGAGAATTCCCATAGACCTAGAATGTTTTATGAAAACTCCATAATTCAATCGAGTAAACGCTATACCATACAAGAATTCACGAAAGCGCCATCTGGCGGGCTATGGTAGAACCACAACCTTAGGAGTTAAGAAAGTACCTACGTTGAATTATAAAGCAAGAACCACATTTTCGTTTGTTCTAACCAACAGTAATAGATGTTACTAGTTAACACTTTCATTTGGTACTACATAACGTAGTAGGTACTTCATGATAAATCTGGCGAAATAAGGCCGGACACAACCAAACACACACGCACAGTATGTATTCCAATGATTCCAATTCCCGAATATTTTCGTAAGCTGTTGTGAAACCATGAAGAATTTAATAAAGTGGAAACTTCTTAATAAAAACTATTTAATTTTTATTACGTAGGTACACTTTGTACTGTTCACGCTACATTAATCCAAAATTAGCTTTGTCTACATTTTTCTTATTTATAGAGAAGCGTCAGCGGGCGTCAACTAAGTATTTCAAAATTGTTACCAAAGTAAAATTAGTTCTGCATATTATTAGTGGTTTCTTTTTGAAAAAGCCTATATGTGCCCTTTATTAATTTCCTTACACATTGACTAGATGTTTTATAACACTAATATATATTATACAAGCGCTACAGCTCTCGGCCAACCGTTACTCGTCGAAGTATAATTTTTTGAAGCAATGAAAAACGGTTTTGTTTCAAACAGTTACTTGCCCACAGTTATTTCGGTTTATTGTTGTGAGCTTTACAAACAGTGCCTTGAGGCCATGGGGACAGCGAAGTCGGGTCGTCGCTCCTCCTAACACTCGCTATGAAGATGATCGTCTATATCTGTCGAAACTAGTCGCCTTTTCCGACTACACTACGTGAATAACACCGTGTTAGGATACACAGTTATGTTGTACAAACTTACAAGGCTGGATGGAGTGCAGATGGGGTTGCTTGGCTAACCAATCCCTGAGGGACGCGATGTCCGACGCCACTCGTTTTGGGTTCTCATTGATTTCCTTCTGCGCCTTCTTGAGGAGGGCTGCAGAAAGGGGCCTCACGGTCATCTTGCTAAGCTAACCTGAAATATAGTGAAATATTCCGTGAATTTATATTATGTGCGGTACATTAGTTCTCATCTATCTTTCAAATTTTTTCCTTATCTATCATTTAAGTTTTCAAAAACATGCACCAGGTGCTTCTCTTATTTCGGTTATTTAAAGCAATCGTTGCAATATGCAGTATTGCAACGATTGCTAGGTATCCACCACAAAGGCAGCATAAAGAGTTAATGCCGATAAGCTTAGGAATGAGAGCCAAATAGTAAAAACAGTTTGCATATTATTACACACTATTATACACATATTATTACGCCGATATGAGTATATATCAAAAGTAAAACCTGAATGTTAAAACCTCACTTGTAAACCCAGGGTAAGTATAAGTATAAAGGTAAGATAAGCTTACTTCTGATAGGTATACTGAGTAATGATTAGTCATAAATTACTGCTCTTGTACTTAAACAGTTTAACATGTTTCCGATAGTTAAAACTACGATACGATCATTTAATAGAGCTCAAAATGCAACCAGCGAATATGCACTTATCTCAGTTTTACTAAAAATCACTCTTACTGCAAAAATCGTTAACGCAGCAGCGCGTATGAGTATGACCGTTTGTTTTGGATGAATTATCAAGCTACTAAGCCGAATTTAGCGCGGTTTTTACCAGCAGGAGCATTTGCTTACAAAGTAAAGGTTAACATGTAAGTGTTTCAAAATATAGAAATAGATAACCAGATTATCAAGTACTATCATGTTTAAATTACTCATTTTGACCTAATTGAACATTATCAAGACATCGATTTTCTGATAAATAAAAGTTACTGTTTCTTTAGAATTATACACGTCTGGTATTGCTGGTTAGCAGGCATTTTTTGATAAGTTAAAAAACAAGCTTTAATTTAAATTACATAATTAGTTGTACATGTGAAACAATTAGTCAAATACATAAAACACAATTTTAGTTTCGAAATATAACCCCTCGGCAGTGTGGCCATTTTCCATATTGTACTTTGTCATTATATTATTTTAATATATAAATATCCTCATCATCGTACATATAAAGACGACAACAACTTCACAATTTACAAACAGTTTAGTTATCGTTATAGTAGAAGCGAAGACTAAATATAGTATGTATTCTTTAGATGGATGACTCGGCTAAAACAGGGGAGTAAGTGTGGCCACATACTGATCCATAATCATATAAAAAGCCATTCCGACTCGGTAGGATCAAGCAGTATAGTAACATATTCGGTGTAAGTTAAATCACCGAAATTAATCTTAATTTTTCTCAAATAAAATATCAAAAAGTAATTAGAAGAATAAAGGTACATAAGTTAATGATCTATAGTATTCTATAATATTCTGTGAATAAACTATCTATCTATCTATAGACAAGTGCTTGCCTAGAAAACTACCAAATAAAAACTAAAACTAAACGAAAACTTGATCAATAAAAATAATTTAAAACAATTGCAATTGTTTACTTATTAAAAAGTAACTAAGTAATTTTGACTTACATAAATCAAAGGCTACTTCCATTACGTTTAACCTTTTTATTTAAAAAACGTACTTGTTTTTATAACACTAGAAACAATATGAAGGTTAATCCACACGTTAACAATACAATATGGTAACTGCAATCGAGCAGTTTAAGTGCGCCTATCTGTTTATTCATTGATTGTGATTAGATAGCGCCCTATTGTCGCGTTGAGATAAAAAAGGAAAATGGTAACGCGTTTTCACCTGTGAAATGATTGACATTCTAGGGATTTTACTAGTTCGCTTCTGCTTTGCTAATCTAGGAGAATAGAACAAACCCAGAATGCACCAGCTGCTTCTCTTTCTGCGCAGATCGAACGCCGAATGGGCAAATATGCAAATTTTGTCAATAGGCGATGCAGCAACCCCTCACTTTTTGATTCCTTTTTCCACCATCGCGCTAAAAGTAGTCCTTAAGAGTCTCCCGACCCTAGACTTCTCCATACAAACGTAGTCTACGTTTAATTTTGAAACCACATGTCAGATTCCGGTAAAAATTGGTAATTGTAAAGAAATTGCAATTATCTAGGGTTATAACTGGTTTCCTATACTAAAATTTGAACTGGAAAGAAAATATAACGACTTAGAAGTTTCCCATACTAATGGTCAAAAATGATATAAAACACTATATTCTATTTCAAGTTCATATTTTTACTGTCGGAAACTAGTTATAAACCTAGATAATTGCAATATCTTTGAAATTACAAAATTTTGACCAAATCGGACATGTCGTTTTGAAATAAAACGTAGACTACGTTTGTATGGAATGTTGTATTTTGGTCTAGGGTCGGGGGACCCTTAATTCTTGCGGCCTTAGGCTCCGCCTGCTTAGAGCCGCAGGACATAGAATGCTCAGTAGGAATAAATACGTAATAGTGTTATTAGAAATTTTAATGTGGACTATATTATACTAACATAGTTATAAGTTTTCTTTGTTACTAACACTTTATGGGTTCTTAAGCCTGAAATAAATGATTTTTATTTTATTTTATTTATTTAGTATGAATGTTACTAGTACGGCAATGTTTAGACTGGTCACATTGAAATCGTGTAAATCACAAATCTTGACTTGATATCTTAATCAGTACATACCGCTCGGAAATCCGTGCGGTACTCTTATAGATAAAATATGAAAGTACGTGATATTGGCAATAGTATAGTTATGTGATTCTTGAGTTTCACGGTCACAATTACTGTTATTAGTATTACGGGAATTACCGCGAACCTTCTGCCGTCATAGTCGCTGGCCGACTGGCATGAAGGCAGAAAAATCGTGGAAATATCTGGCAAAAAACGATATTAATCGAGGTAAGTACCGTAATACTAACAACAGTAATATAGTAAGAACCTTCAAAAGGAACTGGGCAGGTCACCTGGCTCGACAGAGGGTAGGTGGAGAAAGGGATTGCCATGCACCCTAAGACATTGACGGAATGGTGACCTAGAACAGGTGAAAGAAGCGTTCGACATTGACGACATAGTTAAAGTGTGAGTCGCACCTAGATTTCGTCAACGAAGAAAGAGACTGTAAGACATTACAAGAGGTAATGTTGTTAATATCTATAATGTACCTATGATGATTGATGACATCTATTATCTATCAGTATGTTGTAAACAACTACGCGGCTTCGTACGATGGACTCTTTTTGAGAAGTTTAAAAATATAATCGGATTCGTAGTTGCTTTATCCGATAACATTCTCTTGATTTCATGTTTTATAGAAAAATAACTTAAAATTCCAATGTAGGTAATTAAGTATGTTGTTGTTTTCTGACGGTCCGTTGATATCTTAGGTTTATTTTAGATACTATTATAGATAAACAAACGTCACGTTCTCGTTATAAGGTCAGATATTGTTGTGATATAACTTAAGTACTTTCCTCCACAGAACCAATACACCTTCCGGTCTAGGTTTAGAAACACCAGAATAAAAATAAAGCCACATTTTGATTCTAATTAAAAATATTTAATGTACCATGTCTGTTTTAATCCGGAATTTGTCATCATATATTTACACATATTTACGTAGATACTTAGTGGAAACTTCTGTTATTTCTTAAGAATTTTCGTAGAATGTTTCTTAAAAGAATTAAGATTAGTATAGTATGACTTTACAAATTATTAATTTTATCCTATAACATTATTTAACTTACAATATCCGTTCTTTATTTTTAACATCTCACCATTATTTTAAAGGCGAAAGTTTATGAGTATGTATGTGTGTATATTTGTTACTTCTTGACGCGCAAACGGCTTGACCAATTTGGATAAAATTTAGTATGCGGGAAGCTAACACCAAGGAATAACACATAGACTACTTTAGGCGCGGGTAACACTGCGATGCGCAGCTATTTATTAAATAAACCTTGATCATTACAAAATTTTATTTGGTATGCAGCCAAATTTTATGAAAATTTGGTGTAGTCGTTTGCGCGTGAAGAAGAAATCAACATAAACTTACACAAACACACACACACACTCACAAACTTTCGCCTATATAAAATTATTGAAATACCAGTAATTTCTAATTTGGAAATTATTTTTAAAGATGGAATATTTCTTAAAATTCAAATACTTTTAAAATTATATTCTTTATGTACCTCTTCAGGTACTACGTACCTACATTTGGCAACATAATGCGACGGTTTTTAATATCCTCTATGAGAAATTAGATAACAAATGACTTACCTTAAAACTTCCAATCTCCTGCCAATGTTTTCATACACAAACACTGCACTATACCTGTACCAATGTAATGTAAATTTTAGCCTCACGCGTCCTTGCCTTGAGACAATCAAGCGTTTTCAATGACATTGAAAGAAGGCGTAATACGTTCCCGTCTATTGGTTTCTGTAACACTGCTGATGCGATAAAACGTGTAATGAGGAACGGAAAATATGCTCAGCTCTAATTGCTAGGCAATTTGAACGCTATCAGTTATCTCTGAGTATGCAAACGATAGACTGAGCGCGTCGTGCTGAAAATGAGCTTGATAGAATCGGAGATAAAATACAGGTCGTCTTGTAAATCATTTGACATATCTACAAGCTATTTGCTCAAACTTCTGATTGGATTTAGTTCAAGAGGTTGTTGCATTTAAGTAACTCCTATACATAGTTTCAGTAAGTATAATAAGTCGCAATCTAATCAATGAAAATATAATGCCTGCTGTTTGGCTAGTAATACAAATAACTTTTTATGCATCAAAAAATAATTGTTCAAGCATTGCAAGTAAATACATATAGTGGTATTACCCTTGTCAGTTATTGGGTTAAGTTTTAACCTTTTTTCAGAGCCTTTTTTCGAGTCGGATTGGCTATAAGAATTACTATAAACCTGACCACTGTTTGGCAACACCGTTACAAAACTTTGATCTGGCTCCGCCACTGTATCCGCATCCGGATAAGGCCATTATGCCTTCGGCCTTCATGTCCAGTTGCAGGCCTAATGTTGGACCTCACTTTTCACCACAGTCAGGCTTTATTTAAGGAGATAGCAAACCTACTCACACAATCACTTATTCGTTTTTCATCTCAGCAGTCAGCTCTGTGACTATACAAAGAGAGATAGATCGATATTTGTATTCTTCGCACCTTTTTGACGTGAAGTCAGCGCTGTATTGAAACAAATAGTGAAGTTGTGGGTTGATAATAATTGAAGTAAGTAGTACCTTCATTTATGAAGTTTTGTTTAATTATGTTTCTATATTGTATGCAGATACTGGTTATAGATACAAATACTGTTTGTTTTGTTTTATGTACTCGTATGTCTTTACTACAGTGTATGGTATGTGTTAGTGGCCAACACTGGTGTCAGATTTTTCAAGTTACCTTAAGGCATCTGACATATG
Organism: Acrobasis consociella; assembly: GCA_963555685.1. NCBI lineage: Eukaryota > Metazoa > Arthropoda > Insecta > Lepidoptera > Pyralidae > Acrobasis > Acrobasis consociella. Next base: position 9,207,084 of record OY743106.1, read on the forward strand.
TAGATTGACGACTGCCATACAATGACAACAGCCAGGCTAATTAATCCGAAGCACGAAGGAGCTCTAGAATTTTTATGCCACACTCATCCAATTTCAGGCCACACCGGGGTTGCTTAACTTGCTAAAGCACTAGTAATGCGTACTCCCGTAAGAGTCACTAAGCTGAGAAACCGTATTTTCTTACATTTACCTCGATGATACCTACTATAACTGACGACCTCCGTGGCTTAGTGGTCAACACACTAGTCCGCCACCCAGAGATCCCGGGTTCGATCCCCGGTCAGGGCAAGTTGGAAAATGGCCTTTTTCAAATTGTCCTGGGTCTTGAATGTTTATCTATATATGCATTTGTTATAAAATATAGTATCGTTGAGTAAGTATCCCATAACACAAGTTTCGAACTTACTTTGGGCTAGCTCAATCAGTGTAATTTGTCCCTATATATTTATTTATTTATTTATAACTAAGTTTAAAGGTCTAAATATAACACTCGTATAATAATAAGTAGTAAATAATAATAATATTTATTTATATTATTTGTATAAATGTTCAATCCAGAACCATGTTTTCTTTTGAATTTTCTAAAAAATATTAACATTTATGTTATACAGTCAATCTATATCTAATTTCCTGAAGGAGCCCTCCGTACTGAAGTCATCCTTTTTCAGGGTTTGTCCTGGTCTTTTGGTCTCGTCTGTTCCTAGCTGTTCTTCCTGCTGCATCCACGACTTGTACTCTTTAATCTTTGACACCCAGTACTCTGAAAATATTTATTACTTTACTATTATACATGTCTACAGTTGTTTCTCGTTATTTTTATTCTAAAGCACTGAAGCAAATTATGATGTCTTAAAATCAATAAAAACAATATCGTTATAGACAAAAAGTTTAAACAAACTCTTATTCACATTTATAGAATTATCAAAACGAGGCTATTATAAAATCACTTGCAATTAAAACATCTTTAGTGAATGTCATTCATATAATCTTTGCCTCACTAATTTTAGGATGTTCCGGCGAATAAAACACATACTTTACGGCTTGATTTACCTTTTTCACCTTCACGAGGGCTCGTGATTCTAAACAAAATATTCTAGCATTTGTGGCTTACGGTCCTAGGGTCTGTCTGATAAAACCGTGATGGATTTGTGATTTAGATCCATTACCTGCGATCTCTGCTACGGTTCCTCCATGACCGCCATACTCTGCTGGAACTATTTCTTTGGGCACAAAGTCGAAAAGATCCTCGTGTGTCTTGTGGATTTTTAACTGAAACCAAGCCAAATTGCCTTTACTACTATCTTCTCTATCTACTTCATGCTGGTCTGGGAGAAAAGAAAAAAAAACGTAGAAAATAACAACTGTTAGTCTTCCCACTTAGATAGTAACTTAGACCTCGCGATTATTTTTCGCAATTCAGTTTCCTAAATAACCCCTAGATGGCGGTATCCAAAGTTAGAACGAGCTATGGTTTCGTTTGCTACATAATCGCGGACATTTTTATTAATATTTCAAAAACTACTGAACCGATTTTGATGCACAACGAACTTGAAAATTCTATTGATGTTTCCTACATGCCTACCAAGTTTCATCAAAATCAAACCATCGGTTCGGCTGCTATCGCGGTACAAACATACATACATACATACATACATACAATGTGTTTTCGCCCCCAACTCGATTTAGAGACCTCACTCGCTTCGCTCGCTCGGTCAATAAGACGAGTCTAGTACTAACTAATATTTAATAATTTTATCTTCGACAGAAATTGATTAAACTATTTAAAATTTCGGATTGGTCCATGTAAACCACTGTTTACTATGATTAAAAATTGTCTATTAGAAAAAGAGAAGTTGTATCTCTTTAGCTACAAACGTACTTCTCAATTTCTCTCGATGGCCGGCCATGTTTATCAATGATACGCTAATGAGTATTAATAATTAAATTGCTCCCCTTTTTGGTTATTAACCCTTGTGCTAAGTAGAATAAAAATTATTTACCCTTTCTTTAGCCTTTTCATTCAAAAAGTTTGAGATAAGAGTGAAAATCATCTCGATACCAGCTGGCACGTTCATGTGATGACTGCCTTTCAGCCGTAAAGGCATTGAATCCTGTAAACATAAGAGAAAAAATATATCTTATAAATGTTTGCATACGTAATAGACTATAATAAAAGGTATTTTATGTTTTATTTGTTTGTTTCCGCAGGGAAATATATTTTTTTAACTCAGGTAAAAGTAATTTTTTTGGGTATGTATTTTTATTGTGTGCAGAGAAAATTGCTGGTCAACGCTTTTGATGTAGCTCACAATAGTCATATTATAATATTTACACACTATAGTGAGGATTTTCCCACGACGTTTTCATTTTCTACTTTAAAATACTAATTAATCGTCCGATTTGCTTTATTAACTAGAATAGTAATAAACAAAATATCTGTACTTAATTGAAATTCTAGTTTATGACCCCCGACAAAAAAGAGGGATGTTATAAGTTAGACGCTAATGTCTGTCGGTCTGTCTGTCTGTCTGTCTGTGTCATCGTAGCGCTTGAACAGATGGACTTCTGTCCATCTCATCATTCGATGCAGTTTTTTACATGAAAGCAAGTTCCGTTGCCGCTTGCGGTGGTTAATAAATATTTACGGACAAATAACACAGATTGAGCTAGCCCCAAAGTAAGTTTGAGAACTCAACGATAATATATTTTATAACAAATACATATATAAATAAACATCCCTAGCTATGTTTAATAAAAATCGGTTCTGCCTTTTTATAAGTTATTGGGTTAAGGCTTGAAAGTCAGGGCATTCTCTAGCAAACAATAGATGGCGCTACGGATATCAAGGCGCATCAGTAGTTCCGCTACTAGTCACTAGATGGCATTCTTGACAGTCGAGGATTTTTAATTTACGTACTTGACTCACAGCCACCATTTTCTTGAGAAGGGTTGGAGTGCCCTGTGTAAAGTGATTCATGGTGACTCCTTGATAATCGACGAGGATCTTCGTGCCTATGATTGTGGCAACATCATCCTCCATAAGGACAATCTGTAAACAGACACATATATGTATGTTATGGATGAAGTCATAAATTGGGGCAATTTTCATAATAATAGGAAGACTATTACGTTTATCATCATCATCATCATCATCATCATCTTTAGGTCTTTTAAGTCTTCAATACGCGTAAACAAAGGAAAAAGGACAGTGAATTTCGTAGATTTGATGTTTTTTTTTTCAATTAATTCATCTGAATATATATGGTGTTACAAATAAAATTAATAATTGATAAATTGGTAGGCATACTCAGCTCATATTGTTAACGATAAGATGAAACCCCGAAACAAACATTTTCACAGTATTCATAGTAGACATAGTATGAATTGACATTAATTTGATGTCAAATTATATTTACATAAGTTTTTTGAAAAAATCACATTTTTGTACAAGCTTTTATTGTGAGGCCAATGTTCCTACTTCTTCTTATTGCGAATCATCTTATCGTGTGTGTTAGTGACTAACACTAGTGTCAGAGTTCTTAAACCGCCTTAAAGGCCTCTGACATGGTTTTAGGTAACGACCAAACGACCAATGTCAAAGACAGTGACCGGGAACGACGGCTTAACGTGCCCCCCAAAGCACGGATCATCTTACTTATCAGACAATTATGAAATCAGCCTATAATATCCTAACCAAACTAGGTCAACAACACAAAGTCGTTGCCCCCGCCGGGAATCGAACCCGCGACCTCCGGGCGTGAGCCGAACGCTCTAACCACTACATCACGGAGGATAATAATGTTCTTACTAAGATACCTAAATGAAATAAGCCCAAACTCGATGGAGTTACGTCGTTTTATTACCAAGTTCCATCGACCACCCTCAATCAAACTAGTGCTTCGTTGTTTTATAACTGAGTTTCATTGAATATCTCCCGACTCCATTATCAGAACAGCTCATTAACTCCATAATATTATAGTGTCATCCTACTTACACAAGTGTAAAAGGATCAGGTGAATCGGTTGAGGATAACTGGTTAAAAATTTAGTTGTAAGATTGGACCTAAATAAACATTCACATATACAAGATACATTGCAAGTTAAATAAAAGCTTGTAAAACTACAATTACTCTACAGAAACTTGATCGTCAGATTAGTCGATCGATTTGATTAAATAAATAAATAAATAAATATATAGGGACAAATTACACTGATTGAGCTAGCCCCAAAGTAAGTTCGAGACTTGTGTTATGGGATACTTACTTAACGATACTATATTTTATAACAAATACATGTATAGATAAACATCCAAGACCCAGGACAATTTGAAAAAGGCCATTTTCCAACTTGCCCTGTCTGGGGATCGAACCCAGGACCTCCGGATTGGCGGTCTAGCGTGTTGTGCGTGTTACGCCACGGAGGTCGTCAATTATTCTATTAAATGTCATAAATTTCACATGACGTATGCGAGATAATGTTTCCTTCCCATAGCCTCAGACCAAATAAAAAAAGATAGCACTGTGAAATGTTACCTGTACTAAATAATACAGAATGCACATGATGTCAGCCACATTATTTTTCTCCGGATCATACGCTCCAGCTCTGATGAGGATTACACGAGGATATAACTTGTTTTTGGGTTTTGGTAAAATTATGCAAGTACTGAAATGTAAATACCACATTATTAGGACCTGAATTGGGCAAAGAAAAAAACATTATTTGTAGTTATGACACAGAAAAACGATGACGATGTTTCTTATCCCCTTAGGACTTTGGCATCTTTATACTTATTTACTGCTGGAACATGTAGAATCATCCTTCGTGACGCAAAATCAAGTAGGCGTTACTTAGATGGTTTATATCCCTTCCACTCCATTTTTAGGGTTCCGTCGCCATGTCTGTCTGTCTGTCTGTCCGTAGTGACTATTAGTACTGGAAAGCTGTAATTTACTATGGATATCCATATGTATATTAATCATGCCAAAAAAATCGTAAGATAAAAACGTTATGGGCGATTGGTCGTCGCAAACCTGTGACGCGGGCATTCTGTCTGTAAAGAGTCTTTACCAACTTAATAGTCGGTACTACATTTTTACTACAAAAACTATATGAAGCCTTGCCTTCAATATCTTCATTAAATCTATCCTTCACTTACCCCAATCGCAAAAAATCCAAAAACTTAGGATCAGTCGGTTTGATGCGCATCGTAATGTCAGCTGCAGTGGTTTTCAAAGTGTAATACAAGTCCAACTTCTTTTTCACGCGTTCCAAGCTAAACTTACAACCTCTTAACATGCCCAATAGCCATTGGTCATCTAAAATACCAAATCACCTGAATATTAAAAGTAAATAAAAAAATGCATCTTAAAGTAAGAGCGTAGCACTGCTGGCCTTAATATTTTATGGTTATTATTCGAGGAATTATACGTGCATAATATAAGTGGATTAAAGAAAATTAAAAAGAAGTCATTGTTTATTTATGCCTTTCAATTTATCAGTAACGCGATAATTTCATATGAGTATGATAAATGACACTACCACCTGACATAAATACATAGCGTAAATATGTCTCCCGTTCTGGCAAAATAAATAAAGATTCTTAATATTTTTTTCGTCGAATTCAACTAAACCATCCACGTTGAAGAAAGAAAAAATTTAACAAATATGTCTCCCGTTCTGGCAAAATAAATAAAGATTCTTAATATTTTTTTCGTCGAATTCAACTAAACCATCCACGTTGAAGAAAGAAAAAATTTAACAAATAATAAGTATGAAAACATCGTTGGTACCTACTGATCATGATGATCCTAAACACTAAGGGATTACTTCATTTTGGAATACGATGTATAGACTTACCTGTTCTTGCGTTCAAATGTGGCTGCTTGGATATCCATTCCTTCAAATATCGCAGATCATTTTCAATTTGCTCTGGTTTCTCATTCAATTCCTCTTTAGCTATCTTGGCTAGCTCGGGCGTTAGTTCTCGTATCATTTTATATTCTGTAATATTACAATGTTGACTCATTACTCATAATGTTTGTATGCTAACCTATTCGCTATATTTACATGACTATTTAGCAGTCAGTCGAATAAGGTATAAAACCGATTCAGGTGCAAAAGCGACAGACCATACTTACTTAAGTATCCCGCTGTTTGCTTACGGTATGTAATATAACTATAATATGTGCTTAATTCTTATACTTTTTCATTTACTTTGAGAGTCACTGTCTTACACCAGTATTTATTTAATCGTAATGTAGCTAGACTTCCACACCGGCCATCAACTGATTTTGCAGAATGGAACTCAATGAAGGGTTTCTTCCAATCTAACTAGTAGGTCATTAATTAGTTTTTCGTGCACAAAAAGTTGCAAAATTTGCTATATTTAAATCAAGTAGGTACTTACTTTCATCTAATTCGCTTAACAGTATAAATATATAGGTAATTACAATATATAATTCTTAATACTTACAGCTTACCAATCAAAACTTGACTCCGTCCAAAAGAAAGATGCTGTCGCAATCACAACTCACAAAGCTACCAGGTAAACTGTTCTCCTGAAGCCTACACCTGAACTATTCGAACATACATACAAATAAAATAGTATCGAGCCGTCGCCCCGCACCGCTGATAATAACATTGTTATCAGTGTAGTCACGTCACCTGCCCGATATTACAGTAAATCCTGCGACTGATAGCGTCCGGCCAATGTGAAGCTAATGGCTTTTGGATTTAACGTCAAATAGCTGACTTAGGATCAGGGATGTTATGGATATGGAATTTTGGATTCAGATAGGGATGCTCTGATATGAAATTATTTCGGATAGATTCGGTAAAAGGCAATTCGTTCTTGATACTGGCTGACTTTAATATCAGATTCGGCCATAGTTACGCATAAGTATATGTTTATTTCTGATATTCAATAGTTTCGGTAACGGTTACGGCCCTCCATAACATTCCTACTTAGGATCAAAAATGCTTTCGTTATGATAATTATACTTACGTACAACTTGATACAAAGGTACCTACTTACGTTTTATCTAAAGAATAATAAACAAGTTTTATCTAGGGAATAATAATAAGGAATAATTATTAATAAATAAGGTTTTATTGTGTTCTATCCAATGACTGTTAGCGTCATATAACTGAAAATTTACCCTATGTGAGTCAATTTGCACCTAATTACGAAGATAACTGAAAATTTACCCTTCGTGCGACAATTTGCATCTAATTACGAGGATTAATTTTATATATTTTCCTAGATAAAACGTTATTGGGTAGGTACCTTATTTATTATGGAGTTATTATGTTTTGTCCACTGCAGCTGATATCTTTTTATACTCTGTAGCTACAGTGTTCCCGTTTTGAAAGCAACCTTAAGAAATAAGGTTTTATTGTGTTTTGTCCAATGACTTGAAGTTCAAACTATCTACTCGTAGGATAAAATATTCTCAACAAAACAACCATAATGTCATCTATTATTACGAGAACCTTTGTTCTGCATTTTATAAGTGACAGGGAAGGAAGACAACAGGGTTAGGTAGATCACGCTAAGAATTTAATTAACCAAATACATTCGTGATTGTATTTTGATTTATTTATTTTTAATATATTTTTTATGGTTAAAGAAATTTATTCTCATAAAAGAATCTACAAATTCACTTACAATGAGAACTTAAAAATATTACATTCAGTGGACGCGTACAAAAGGTCGGTAGATAAACAATAACAAACAATATTTGCTCCGTGCTGGCTACTCGCGCGGAACTAGTTTGTCATCTTTGATACTCAATCAAATACGTGTTAATGTGTGTTTTTCATTAGAACCACTGACCTCCATATATACAAGTACGCTGGACCTATGATACCCTAAGAAATGACAGCTCTATATTGTGCCTATTTGAAGCGCCCCCAATGCGTGGGAAGAGAACTAAATCTGACATAACTAATTCGGAAATGACTTATAACGATGTCATTGTCCCATCTGTCATATTAGTTCCGTTCCCACCCACTGCTACGAATGCCTTCGATCAGCGCCAAAATGGCGAAAATCAAATAGCCTCACTATGGCCCAGCTAATCATAGGTACAGCGTACTTGTATATATGGAGGTCAGTGATTAGAACAACGCCTGAATTATTATACGGTCTATTCCATACATATATCAATTAATATTTTAAAAACATCGCTGTGTTTAAGAAACATTCTAAATTATCTTCTAGGCACAGGAATCAGAGCGCAGAGGTATGTAATTAACTAAAAAATTACAGACCGTGCCAATTAACCTTTAAATTCTGAACATTGTCAGATATCCTTCTACGTCTTCGTACTACATTTGGCTACGATATTGCAGGTGTAATATTTAACGTAGAGTACTTAGTTTGTTAACTTCTGAAATATTTTATCGGAGATAATACTTAGAATCATATAATACAATAGTACTAAGTAGGTTCATTAGAACACATTTTTGTTTTAATCAAAAAGGCCCCATAACTTTATATAAGATCTAACAAAATATACTGAAACTGTTAAGGGTGAATTCAGTCGACGATTCTGAACAACTTTCCCCACGGAACACATATCGAAATATGAAAAGTAATTTTTGGCCTCCCATACAAGTTGACCTATCAGCTGATCCGAGTTTGTATGGAAAGCCTAAAATTATTTTTCATATTTTGACATTTGTTTCTTCGGAAAAGTTGTTCAATATCACGGACTGAATTGACCGTATATTTTGTTAAACCTTATATATTGTGCTAGAATTCTCAACAATTTGTCCTCCACGGTAATCTCATATTATTTCCTTTGTTTGAAGAATAAAAAGTAAAAATAGGCTACTTCATTAAAAAAGGCCTACACTACATCCCACAGTGGGAGGTTGAAAGCTTTACTTTGTCATCATAATATTACGGGATGAAATAAAACACGTTTAAATGGTAGTAAAATTGTTTTACAAATATTTTTATTCATTCATTGAAATATATTTAAGAAGGATAAGTAAAAAAAAGATTCCATTTTGCATTCTCAAACATAAACAAAACTGTTCTAAATATAAAATACCTTCGTTAAATATAAATACTTTGTGTATTAGTCGTAATAGTTGTTTGGTTGCCGTACCAAAATAAAACTCAATCGAAATCGAGTTGTCTAAAAGAGCCATCCAATCCAAACATACTCTCCGGGGTTTTGGGGCTGCCAGCGCGCATATTCTCATCGGTTCCGTACATTTCGTCTTCCTCGAACCAATGACTGTATTCTTTTATTTTATTCACCCAATATTCTGAAACAGTTGGTTACGTATTCATCTATACAACGTGGATGGGACATACCCATAATAAATCAAACCACGGGCTTTACTAGATCACTATGACGGGATATAGACGTGAAAATGTATCTATATCTGTATACAGATACATTTTCACGTCTATATCCCTGACGGGGTAGACAGAGCCCAGGGCCGTAAGACCCAAAGGCCACGCTTAGCGTGACGGATAGTAATGGGTTGCTAGCCGCATCGCCTATTAACATGATTCAAATCTCTCCCTTTCTTAGATCGGCTTTTACGGGCACGGGAAGAGAAGCAGGTGGTACATTCTAATTTTTTTCCTTTCTCCCAGACCAACATGGAAGAGATCACACGCAATAGATCACTATGGTATAATAAAATTAAAATAATGGTCACTGTACCAAAAAAAAACGACTGTCCCATACAAAATGCGCGGGCGGCTGCACATTTTTGTATGGATGTGCCGATTGTTTTTTGATTGTTATTGTTTTATTTATTTATTATGGGTATGCCCCTTCCACGTTGGTGACTAAAAACATCTTTCTACACCATATCTTTATCCTTAAAAATATTTCTCTATGAAAATTGTAACGTGTCAGCAACCTGCGAGCTATAAATAGAAACTGCTGTAAATTATATTAACCTACATTGAAAGATTAACTACTTGAAAACGTCAATAAAACTGTGTGTAAATTGAGACCTTGTTTAAAACCCGACAAGACGTTTACAAGGTAGGTTATAACATGGCATGATGTATACCAAGACGGAAATAACTAAACGTACACGCCTACGCTACATTACGAGTATGTATAAAACTTTTTTTTTTTAGCATATAATATTTCTTCATTGATATTTTTATTTTTGCTGTTTTCTTGCACTTTTATTATATCTAAATGTACCAATATATCTTGTTGTTGTGTCTAAAAGATGACTCAAAAACCGTATGATTTGGTCGTAATACTAAACTTTTTGATAGATCACCCACTTCTTTAATTGTTTCTTAGATTTTGTGTAATTCCCAAGAGAACGTGTCTTCAGTCAGCTTCATTTGAAGGTAATATGGGTATCAAGAAGTTTAGTCTTAGTCACCAACCTGTTATTTCCTTTACAGTGCCACCACTTCCACCGTACTCCTCCGGCAAAACTTCTTTAGGAACAAATTTGTACAAGTCATCAAAACCTTTATTGTGTACGTACAACTGAAAATAAAATAAAATACTTTTTCTTAGGTACCTCAAAACATTATAGTTAATTCATGATGCAAATGGCTACTTTGTACACCGACAGGGTATCCATCCTCAAAACTATGCAGTGTGTTGCTTATAGGTAATAATGTTTCAGAAAAAAATCTGCCTACACTCGCACACGAAAGTATCCGTACCATCATCTATAAAAAATCATGTTTGGCCTATAGGAGCCCCACTCAAAAATTTATTTTATTCTGTTTTAGTATTTGTTGTTATAGCGGCCAACAGAAATAAGTTTGTGAAAATTTCAACTGTCTAGCTATCACGGTTCTTAAGCTACATGAGGACAGACGGACGGTGAAGTCTTAGTAATAGGGTCGCGTTTTTACCCTATTTGTACGGAGCCCTAAAACTGGTGGTTAGTGAACCTGAAATGATATCGCCACCTTGTTCTTTAATCTGTGATAAGGGTGACGCCATGTTCAATTTACATTCAATTTTTTTCGAAATATGGCGAGGTCTAATAGCTTATTTGTCAATATTTACATTAAGGTTGTGAATCGAGTTCCCTGTCGTGGCTTACAGAAACATTTGAACTTACCCTGCTTTTGAACTTCTCACTCATAATTCGTTTTCCAATACACAATACAGATTCGAAGCCTGGCGGTGTGCTTAAGTAATGTGCACTTTTTAGACGTACTGGTGAAGCATCCTGTATCAAAAATATATAATGTATTACTTCTCTGTACTATTCACTTATGCTGAAGATAAAAAGTATGCTACATACAATAAAACGGCAAAAAGCATTAATGAAATGACATTTTGCCATATTATACAACTTGGAAGGGACATACCCGTAATAATAACGACGGGCTATACTAGATCACTAAAGTAATATTAATAGTAAGTAGTATAATAAAATAATAATCAAAAAAAAAAAACGACATTTCCATACAAATTGACAGGGCGGCTGCACACTTTTGTATGTATGGATTCGACAAAAAACGAAAAACAACACTAATTTCATAGACCTCATATGTGATTACCTGACCAATAACCTAAGTAAGTACTACGTGATTACCTGACCAGTAACCAACATTTTCTTCATCATAGTCGGAGTCATTTGCAGGAAGTGGGCAACCGTCGCTCCATGCATGTCCACTATGTTTATGACACCGGAAACTAAAAATGCATCGTCTTCTAAGTACAATATCTGCAAAAAAAAATACAATAAGTAAATAAATATTGGCATACACGTATATACATATACCTAGTGTCATTGCAGTAGCGTTTACTAGATTTAGTGTAAAAATAATTTATAGGTATACGTACATACCACCTCTATTACGTAGTAACTTTTATATAATTCAAATGTATCCTGGTGAGGTGAAGATAAAAGCAGCTTAATGCACAAGGCTAAGTAAAATTAATCAAATAAGTCGAAGGTAGGTATTAGGTATAATATAATACGCAAAAACCGATGCCCGAAATAAAGTGCCGACATTACATAACACGTTTCGTCCTTGCAGTTCACTGAAGTTTTTCTTTTCACGCCAGAGTCAACGAACTGTTATGAATGTGTATTTCGACCTTTATGTATGAGCAAAAAACATTTTTTTTTCCTTCCACTAATTCACTTAAATACTTAACTTACATGCATGTACTGTACAGTTGGCAAACATGACTTTAGGGCTAGTTACAAATACGATTATCTTATTATTCATTTATTTATACATTTAGGAAGGTTTACAGCTATAAATACAGATTACATAGAAATATTAAAAGGAATATAGTCTCTGAGTAAAAACGCGGACGGAGAGACAGACACACAGATAGACATGACGAAACTATTATGAGTTCCTGTTTTACAACGGAACCCTTATAAAAACCATTTAAAAGTCTCCACAAGTAGAAGTAAAATGGGAAAAAAATCAAGGAAGACATTATGTCAAAACTCATAGGTTTTTATTGAACTACAAAACTGAGAGAAGGAATTTTGGTATATTTTATTCAGATATAACATCTATTTCTAAGGGATGCAAATACAATCCTTTAAACACCTTTACATCAAGTTTTGTGCTTTGAGGGTTTCTTTCCTTTAGGTGAGTCATGACAGATTCTTATTAAATCAGTTGAGTTTTTTTATGATTTGAGTGACCTAAAAAAATATTGTTACCTGTTGCATCACAAGGGTCAGGGCTAGTAGCTCTGACACCACGTATTTGTTGGGGTCGTACACATTTGCCCTGATCAGGATTACTCTCGGATCTGTTGGATTTTGCACTTTGGGGAGCACCAATGCTACGCTGGAAAATCAGTAGTAAAACCATTTATAGATCTTTAAAAAGAACTATACCTACTGCTTATCAAAGCTCTTTAATGATCCAAAATGCACGTGAATCCATTAATGCTAAATGACAGCCAATGTAGCTAACAGTCGCGGGGCGTCCTTAGAAACCGATTCCCATCGAATTCCCTTAGGGGTTTCTAATATATACGATTTTTTTACTAACAGCAATTATTATAACCTGTGTACGTGTCTCGGCACGTCGCGCACGAAAATGTCCATTTACTACATTCAAAAGCCGTAAATGACTGGATTGCAAACACACATATTCAGAATACGAAAATTTACGCTGGTTATTTCAAATATACTCACAATGATAAATTTTGTATAAACACGCACGCATATTAGTCAGACTAAATTAATAAAAACAATAATATGCAAATTATATGCCGTACATTGAACAGCTTATTGACCTTTATATAATTTAATTAGGTAGGTATTTAATTTGTTTCATTGTTTTATAGCTATGCTAGCCTAAATTCTCACCCAAAGATAAGCTGCCAGTAGGTAGCTTATCCAAAACCATGTTACTCCCACGAAAAATTGGCTGAAATTAGGTATACCAAAGTCAAAGTTGTGGTAAACATGCTTTCTGTTTACAGTTATTTATACATCAGTTCATTAGCAAACGGTCCATAGATCGTTCAAATCATAGGCAGATAAGATGGCACCTATAGATATACCTACCCAGATTGGAGCAGCTCCATGAATTTGGAATCGGTATGTTTGAGACTGAACAAATCTGGCGCAGTGCTCCGCAGGGAATAGTACAGGTCTATCTTTTCCTTCGCCAACTCCAGGCTATGTTTACACCCTCGCAAAAAGGCCGCTAACCATTGGTCATCTACACATAAAATAAAGTATTTTACAATATAACGTATCTATCATAATATACAGGAAGCTTTTTACTAGTACAAAAATTAGGGGCATCAGTGATACACGACATAAAATGGCAAAATGCGATAAAATCTATTTGACTTCACAGAAAGTCAAATTGATTTTATCATTGTTAAATATTTATTTTATTTTGGACTGAACGTGCTCATTATAACTTAGCACTGAAAACAATATTTATGTGTAAAAACATTCCTGCTATACTTTGATGTCCACGGTTTAATGAAGATACAAATCAAACAAACAAAAAAAAACATAGTAATCTAATATAGCCCGTGGTTCGATTTGGGTATATCCCTTTCACGTTGGATATGTATTGTATTGTAATGCTTGTCTACACTCTTTATAAAAATAAAATATATACATATCCACTAACCCAAAACTATTATATTTAGTCTATTGCTTGCTTGATTTAGTTGATAAAGATACTCAACAAAAACAGCTTCTGAGAGTAATAATATTCCGAGACTAAAGCATCTAAAGTCAAATATCTAAATCTGCCTACTATAATGTATGTTATTAGTGTTGTTTTTCGAGTGTGTAAGCGGTCAAAACTGGTCAGATTTTTTAAGCTGCATAAAAGCATCTGACATAGCTTGACGACTGCCATACAATGATGACAGGCGGGACCAACGGCTTATACGCGCCTTCCAAAGCACGGAGGAGAGGCTCGTGAAATTTTTATGTCACTTGTGGTCCCCCATCCAAGTGCGTACCACGCCAAGTGTCGCACCGAGCCACCTAAATAAAAAATATCTTAATTTATTTTGAATCCTCATTCTTGTGCAGCATAAATTAACTTTGTTTTTGGCTATTCGTAGAAATCCTTTCAGTTTTATCTCCACGTCATTTATACACATATAACCTTATCTAGTCTCCTAGATAACTCATTAACTATACCAATACCTTGCAGTAGGTACATAGCATGCAAGAACTACAATATTATTCAATAAACGTAATTACTTCGGTACTAGCACATCCTTACGAAGTTACCTGTTCGAGCTCTCAAATGAGGCTGCTTTGAAATCCACTCCTTCAGATGTAAAATCCCATCCTCGAGCCTCTTTGGGTCCTCGTTCAACTCCTCCCGAGCCTTCTCTGCAAGTTCAGGAGGCAAAGGGCGAACTGCCACCGACATCTCACTCATTCTTGTACTCACTTAGAACACACGTTAACAACTGCTTCGGCTCGTCTGTTCGACAGCACTGCTCACTAATTGGGATAGGGTACAGTTGTTACCACATAGGAAAATGTACGCAATATCCAGCGAATTAATTACCAAACCCTCTGCATAATCATCGTCTGAGCCTGCAGTCGGCGTCATGTTGCGTTACTACTGCACGATGCAAGCCTTTCACGCTTTATGAATTACCCGCTATAAAATGTACTAATCCGAAGACCGAAATAGAATTTTGTGAAACACAATATTGTATATTTGGAAATTTCTCATTGTCGTTCTATTTTTCTTTTTATAAATTATTCAGCTTATAGTTGTATAAAGTTAAATTGTACTGCTGATGAACTATCTCTAAGAAACATCGTCGTTCTATCAAAACTAACTACAAGTCGCCCTGCAAAAAATATCATCACCATTTTATCACAGCCTGCAGTCCGCAGTAGGAATAAGGGCGCGTTCGTACAACACGCGCATCCAAGCGCACGCCTAGCGCTCATTTGATTCCT
Source organism: Acrobasis consociella (assembly GCA_963555685.1). Lineage (NCBI taxonomy): Eukaryota > Metazoa > Arthropoda > Insecta > Lepidoptera > Pyralidae > Acrobasis > Acrobasis consociella. Next base: position 9,222,479 of record OY743106.1, read on the forward strand.
ATAACACATCAATACAACTCAAATTGCATATACCTAATCACTGAAGTCTACACGCGCTTGTCTCACCCTCACCTACGACGCCACACGCTCGCCTTACTTCCGCCTTGAGCCCGCCTCGCGCCCGCCCGTCGCTCGCCCCGACTAGACTTAGGTAAATGCAATTTGAGTTGAATTGATATGTGAGAAAGCTCAAGGTCGCTCAACGCGCTATGGAGAGGGCTATGCTCGGTATTTTCCTACGTGATCGAATCAGAAATGAGGAAATCCGTGGGAGAACAAAAGTCACTGATATAGCCCAGCGGATTAGATCGTTGAAGTGGCAGTGGGCGGGACACATAGCGCGACGAACTGATGGCCGATGGGGCAAAAAGGTTCTTGAATGGCGACCGCGTACTGGCAAGCGAAGCATAGGGCACTCACCTACAAGGTGGTCAGATGACCTGACCAGGATCGCTGGAAAGCGCTGCAGGCCGCTCTTGATCGGTCATTTTGGAAATCTTTGGGAGAGGCCTATGACCAGCAGTGGACGTTATGCGGCTGAAATGATGATGATGATGATGATATGTGATAGGACTCAAATTTTACCTAAGTAACAAATTTCAAAGCGTGCTAGGCGTAGGCTAGGTGTGGGCTAGGCGTGCGCGTATCGTCTGAACGTGCCCCAAAGGCTTCTCCCAATCAAGGGAGGATTTACCCATAATTACTAAGCTGACTGGGATAAAAGTTTAGCACAGAGGAAGTGGCTGCATGATTTATGTTAACTGTTACCAATGCCTTTGTTGCCACTTTCTCGTAAGGAGAGGAAAAGACTTAAAATTTGGTAAAACAAAATCATCCGTAACAACAATTTATTATATAACTATCACATAACAATTCCTAATCACCGATGATCATCAACAAAGTTGAGTTCAGTCAAACTCCAGCTGTCTAAAGGATCCTTCAAGCCCGAACAGTTCTTCGGCGGTCTTGGGCTTGCCCGGCCGCTTGGACTCGTCCACGCCAAATTTATCATCTTCATCTAGATAGGCACTGTACTCATTTATTTTATTCCGCCAATAATCTGAAACATACAATGAGTCTTGTTAAAAATGTCATTTAAGGATTTATAAGTGGAAGCCAGAAGAGGAAATCAAAGATCAAGAAGGTTGTTCATAGTTGAAGTAAAAGAAAAGGCTAAAGCCGTGTCGTCAAGCATTTAGTCGTAAATAGGAATCAAGCATTTAGTGGAAAATAGGAAAACGCGGAAAATACTCGTACTCTACTGACCAGAACCTAGTTCTTTAATTTATTGATGGTTGTTAGTCTTGTCCGCGTTTACTTTCGTATGAGTATCTTTACTTAAAGCTTCTTTAATATGAAAATAAAAAAGTTAATCTGATATGTCTATATGTCAAGTAAAATGAACTCCGCTTGGCTCGTCTTAGCTCTATATGTCAAGTCAAATGAATGATTAACTGCTGCACCTAGAAACCGCAGTATTTTTTCTTTTTTCATCATCAGGTCATTATTGTCTCCACTGCAGGAGCACGACCCACTCTGTACTACCAGAGCCATACTTGGTCAAAGCAGCCTGAGTATTTGGCCTGCACTCTCCACGCTGGCCAGTCGAATTGGAGAGGTCTCGTGATATTTATAAGCTTTGTTTAGCTTGTATTTCCTAATCCCGTCTACGATATCCACGGGAGGACTTGGAGTGGCCCTATTCTACTCTCCTGAAAAAAAACACGGCAATTTTTCTTCTACGCATCATCATTAATCATATTCATCAATATCGATGTTCTTGTTGCATTATTCATGTCTCTTGATCATAAGCCAAATGATTGACTTCCCTACATGACACAACTTCAGTGGATCATCCAACATTCACACAAGCATTACAATAATAAAATTATGTGTAACCATACCTAAGATTTCTGGTATAGTTCCACCATTTCCTCCGTATTCTGCTGGTAAAACGTCTTTAGGAATGTGCTTGTACATTTCCTCATAGTTTTTATTGTGTACGAATAACTGAAAATTTAAGAAGATAATATTAAAGTAAATCCAATCAAAATAATCAAAATAAAAAAAATCTGTAACTTCATATAAGATAAATGTACAATAAATAAATAATAACTACTTAGTTACTCATATTAGCTAGCCCCCAAAGAAAGATTTTTAAACTTGTGTTGTGGGATATCATTAAGTAAGACACGAACACAGAATTTGTTACTTTTCTTTTTCAAGACAGACACATTAAACAATTTAATAAAAATGGTACTCACTCTACTTTTGTTCTTCTCATTTAAAAATACCTTCATAGCATTAAAAATAGTTTCAAATCCGGTCGGAGTGTTTAAGTGGTGAAATCCTTTCATACGAACTGGTGATGCGTCCTGAAATCATTTTTATCTTTAACAACTGAAGAACTTAAGAATTAATATCTAAATTCGAAATCATAAATCGCTATTCATCATTTTGCTCATCAAAAAGGTTCTCGACCAATACTGGCAAGCAAAGTGAAGAACACAAACCTACAAAGGTGGTCAGATGACTGGACCACGGTCGCTGGAAAACGCTAGATCCAGGTCGTTTTAGATCAGTCATTTTAGAAATCCTTGTGAGTAGGCCTATGATCAGCAGTGGACGTCATGCGGCTGACATGATAAAGATGATGATTATGATGTTTTTGCGGACAGCGGTGACTCTGGTCGAAGATATATCCGTAGCTTATTATAAGTGTTTTTAAACACTTTTTGCATGTTATTGGCCAAAAATCTTATTTAAACAATACGTATAACAACAGTACTATTTATTAAATACTAGCCGAAGACTCCGAAGACTTTATGAAAATACTCATCATCAGGTAGAACAACTTTTGTTAAGGCGTTATTTTTATATTTCTTATAGTTAACCTGGACCATTATGGATCTGCATAATGTGTTTCATTTTCCAAAATCAATTATACCCTATATGTTGTCCAGGCTTGACAGCTATACAATAAATTCATTCGAATCCGTCCAAGCGTCCGGACATACCGTTCAATATTTCGGGAGATTAGAGTGTACTGTTTGTACACTCTATCACGAATAATAGACAGATAGATTTTTTTTTACTCTATTACGATGTCTCCATCGCTCGCCCCAAAATTTTTTTTGAAATATTTGTATGTACAGATACATTTTTTAACATAAAAGGTACCTGTGAATAAAAACTCATTTTCTTCATTAGCATCGGATTCATCTGCGCAAAATGTGCAACTGTCGTTCCTTCCAAGTCCATGATACTATTGAAACCAGCAATAGATGCGTTATCATTGTCAAGTAATACAATCTGAAAGAAATTACCACATTGCATGTCATCAGCAAATTTAAATATTACTTATAATATAGTAAAAAAATGGAGCAGAAAATGGTAAAAAATAGGGCACTGGGATAACATAGTGCTCATAACTGATGGCTAAAGTCGCAGAAAAGTTTTTAAATAATACCTAGACCACGTATCAGATATAAATCGTCCAATCCAGGGCCTGTGTGAGATGCAAATCTTTCAATGGTTTGCATGAAAATCCTTAAGGTGGCCTATGATGTGCTGCAGTGCAAACATAAAGCTATACTGACGTAGTAGTAGTATGACGTAGTCGTATTTACCGACCCTTTTCACACCCATGGGTAACGATGTTGCAATAAGCACCATCCTTCATGTTCTTGTCCACATCCTTTCTATCATTTCATTATTTTCGAATTTCATTCCCTAAATTTAATTTTTAAATTCCAGACATTTCTTGCTCATCATTTTTGACTCATTCTACTTTCATTTCTATTAAGAATAACATCTCATCACTTATAATTTTCTTGTAACATTTAAGTATATTGTATAATAAATATGTTTATCCTCTGCTTCTATTAATCTCCAGCTCTTCGACCTCTATAAATTTCATGGGGGAACACACCTTACTAGCTGGGACAGGTGGAGTTCTCACAAGGTAACTAAGTGATGGATCGACCTACCAGAGATCGGGAAGCAGCGTCCTTTGTACATCGATTTTTTATAGGCTTATAATTAAGAAACGCACCTTTTGTACAGCGTTAGACACGGCCATGACGTCCAACATGCTGTATTTACTGGGGTCGATCATTCCTGGCCTGAAAATAGTTACTACTGGAGTATCAGGACCCCATGTCTTAGGTAAAAATAACATCGACCTGTAAAAGTATGCACACAAATTAATACTAAGTACATTATACTAATTAGGGAAAATAAAAACTAATTATGCTTAATATGATAGTGTAGCAGAATATTAGTTTATTAAGTAATTTCGTAAGTACGAATATTTTGAAATACATTTAGCAACATACTTTTTGTCAAGTTAAACAATGGTGGTTTATACCAATTATACAAATTGTCCACCACGAAGTGTACTTACTTGATAGATCAAACACTACTTTTCTTACTAAATTAATTCATACGGAAATTAAATTATTTCTTTAAAACCTATCATAAACCACAGAAAACGTATTTACTTGGTGGAAAAGTTAAAAGATTTTTATTTCAATAATGTAATTCAATTTTTTAAAATTATATAGATTTTACCGTACCCTAAGTTAAAAATCTCAAGGAATTTAGGATCTGTATGTTTGATTGTGAAAAACTCCGGTGCAGCAGTTCGAAACGTGTAGTAAAGATCCAACTTCTGTTTTGCTCGCTCCAAGCTGAACTTGCATCCTCGAAGGAACACTAACAACCACTGATCATCTGGAAATGAAAATGTAAACATTTTGTATATTTGAATCCATTATTTAGCAATTTCCCAATTCGGATTTAGGCAAGGTAAATCCACTGACGATGCAGTGCACGAACTCACAGACCTAATTGTCTGTAATATAGATTCCGGGAAAAATCTGCATGTTTTTAGATTTTGCAAAGGCCTTCGATACGATCTCTGTCCCTCTTATGCTTGAAAAACTAGAAGCCATAGGGGTGAGAGGTAGGAGTTAGTATCCCATAAAACAAGTCTCGAACTTACTTTTAAGCTAGCTCAATCTATGTGATTTGTCCCTATATATCTACCTATATATATATTTATTTATCTATATATTTATTTTCCATATGCATAAATTAATATGTTTTTAAAAAAAATTCTTTCCGGACTCCCGTGCATAGATTTTTCTAATTTTTCTAACCTTTTATGATAAATAATTTTCCAAAACAAAAACAAACTACAACTCCCAAGTACACAACTGATTTTGACTGATCCGAGAATATTTATTCCCTTTCAAACAAAAAAATAATTTTGCAAACTGGTCCAGGCAGTTTCGAGTAATCGGGGAACAAATATAAAATATATCCTACTTCCTATCCTATCCTACTATCCTACTAATATTATAAATGCGAAAGTGAGTTTGTATATTTGTTTGTTTGTTTGTAAGTCTTCACGTAAACTACTGAACCGATTTGGATTAAATTTGGTATGGATATAGTTTGAGACTCGGAGAAGAACATAGGGTACGCTTTATCCCGAAATTCCTTCGGGGAGCGAAGCCCGCGGGTACAGCTAGTATTTATATACATTCGAATTGATAACCTCCTCCTTTTTAGAAATGGGTAAAAAGATAAATAAGTGTCGATATGTGCTTGATGACTCGACAGATTACAATCTGGGGATTAGGTTTATTGACCATCATATTGTGATTAGGTGAACTACTTGAAGGTGTTCCTTTTTTTCTTTCGTTTTTTTTATGTTATGACAGACACAAACAGACCCGTTTAGGTCTGTTTAGGTCTGTTTAGGTCTGTTTAGGTCTGTTTACGGGTAAGTCTGTCATAACATAAAAAACGCACATTGTACACTTTCAAGTAGTTCACCTTATCACAATTATGATGTTCAATAAACGTAATCCCCAGATTATAACCTGTCAAGTCATCGCGCACATATGGACACTTATTTATCTTTTAACCGACTTTTAAAAGAAGGGGTGATCCATTTGAACACAATAAAAAAACTAAGTACTTGAAAATACGTGTAGGTAACATATTTGTTGAATAAGTATGGATACGTTTATGTGTCATTTTGTGTATTTTAACATTTATTCATTCAAATGTATGGCCGCTAATATTTTTTTTTTACTTTTATTCTATGTACACTTGTTATCAGCAGTATCAATATGGTTTCAATCATGGAATTGTATTGTACTAACGTTTCAATCTTATGCAGTGAAAAAAAACTAGGTCTATGGTTTCCAATGATTTTGAATACACAAGTAAATAGTGGAAGTCGTAGAGCAAGAGATCGACAAGGATAAATAAATGTATTTATTATTATTATAGAATTATTTGTAAAATAAATTAAAAGTACTTAGCTGTTATAAAGGCCCATTTAGACGGTGCAAGTTTCTTGCCCTTTGCATGCCATTTTATTGCAGCAATAGACAACTTGCATGGTCTAAACGAAATGTCAGTCATACAAATCATTTATTGCTTCAATAAAATTGTATGAATGAGTCAGAATGATAAAGAAGGAATGTGTCTGGAATTGAATTTTGGATTGGATAAAAATTGGATTTAATTAAGAAATTTAAAAAAGGGAACAGAAGAAATGATGCAGTAAGGAGGTGAGTGAGAACATGAAGTATGGATTTTGTTGCAACATCGTTACACATTTATACTACTGACACAGAATTAATGTAAGTCTAGATAGAACAATACAGCTACATATTATTAATCACTAATAGTAATATAATACAACATAATTCTGGATTGTTCTTAGATACATAAATATTTAGGTAGGTAACTGCAAAAGTGAAAGTTTGGAGATAATTTGTAATACTATTATAAGTATATGATGCCCGTGACTTAGTTAAGCAAATAGCGTGAACATGTGTCCAAAAACTTGTTTACTTTATTTTTTGTTTATTTGTGTACAATCGAACAATGATAATAAAGGCGTAATGGCCTGTAGCCTCCTGGGTACAGGCCATTACGCCTCGCGAACCCTCTATCTTTGTAATAATGTTCACACATTCCTGTGGTTGTATAGTCGATGACACATTCCTATGTGTAAACATTATTACAAAGATAGAGGGTTCGCATATTCTCAAACTGCCTGTCCAAACAGACTTACGAGTAGCTCAATGCACCTAGTGAGGTAAAGGTGGTTGGCTTATAACATCTGTTTTCGGTGATCTAATATTCTGTACAAAGATATCATTTACTATTAAGGCACTGTGTAAAACTTTTGAACAACAAAGTTGAAAAAACGAGACCGTGTTCTATTTTTGGTGACTTTTCCCCAATAGCGCTGCAGCGCTAAGTCGTCTTTCAAAATCGTACTTCATTTGCTAAAAGTAAAAACATTTCTTCGTCTTAGCCAGACTATACTAAACATTAATTTCATCGTCATTTGAAAGCGGAGCCCTTTTAGTTGTCGCTACATTTAATGCTTAGTAAGTCGCTACTTTATTATTTAATAAGCACAAATTAAAAAAATAATGCCACTGCATAACGTAACGTGTGGACTTTAATACGTAAGTTTTTGTTATTCTTTAATAAATAAAAACTAATTTAATAAATATTACTAAGATAATATAAATAAAACTGATATAATAGAAATGAAGATTTTATATAAATAATATTGATTTTAATAAGTAAAATTAATTTAAAATGTTTTTATTTATTAAACAATAACAGTTTAGTTTCAGTTAGTTTTCTTTTTTGTTTTAATATGTAAACTAAAAATAAATAAATAAATATCAACAAACAAACGTTACATAATAAACTCCACGCATGACATATATGGAGTGGTATTAATTACATACACTTTTTAATTTGTGATAGATAAGTAGGGAGAAGAAGTGCTGGAGTGGAACCCAAAATCTGACTGCAGGCTGAGAAATTTTGACCAGATCGTCGGTCCCGACGATCTGGTCAAAATTGCCGGGAAAGGCGAGGATGAGGAAAGGTGAAGATCAAACGGAATAATGTGGGTGATAATCTGATAATAGGCTCAAGAAGAAAAGGAAGAAGATTTAGTTATTTGTGATGCTAGACTAATATCAGTTATGATTACCCCATTAAGTTGGTGATTGGGACAGAAAATGTCTATTATTAAATTTAGTAAACGGGTTACTCGCGTATAGAGTCAGCTACTGCCAACATGTTTCGACCTCATCCGGAGGTCTCCATCAGGGCAAATGTGACTAGAGGCCCATACATCGCACCGGCTCGCGACACATAATTACCGACAGCCGTTTACTAAATTTAATAATGAGTGTATCTCACGTTAGTTTTAATCAGAAAATGTCTAAATCACCATAATAAGTCAGAAGCCAGTTCAAAAGAAAAGCAGTGTTCAAAGTGTTACCTGTTCTGCTTCTTAAGTGTGGCTGCTTAGCCAACCAATCCTTGAGTTGTTGTAGGTCTTCCTTAACTCTTTTTGGGTCTTCATTCAACTCCACCCGCGCCTTCTCAGCTAACTCAGGACTCAGAGCGCGAAGCGACATCTTCAAAATGTCTACAGAAAGTATTTCAACGCTGAAACCGCCTTCTGTACTGTTCACGATTGTAATTGTACAATTACATGTAGGTAAGTCAATCTAATTCGTTATCTAACTTCGATTAGCTATCTGTTAATGCGCTTGCTAAAGGTTACTGCTTTTCGATAGTCATTGATAGAGTGATATAATTTATATGTCGCAGTTGGATGGTATAATACGCAGTTTGACTGTTTGACAAAACTTCTCTGCTGAAAATCCTTCAGCTGGACTGTCAATGTGTTGTGTTTAACAAAACAGCTAACCGCACGTTCGGCTCACACATAGGGTTAACATGATGTTTAGTATCCAACAAATATATGACGGGGCAATACCTAGTTTTTAATATTTTTTTATCTCATCGACTCGAAAAACAATGTTTTCATCCCAAAACATTTGGAGCTAAAGTTACTGCTGATTCTCTCGGTAATGAAAAGAGAAAAAGTTAATCTTTAGTGATTAAAACTCAATTTGTAAACAGAACACGAATGTAATATATGTAAAATCAAAAATAATGTTGGAAGTGCAGTAAAAAATAATAATAATTTTAAAACAATAAATAAAGAGCACAGGCATAGTAATTTTTTAAATTTGGAATAAATATCGTCGTCGATATGGGTGAATATAGGTAAACATTTGTTCTTCGCTTCGAATAAAGAATTAAGTAAAAAAAGGCGCAAGTTTTGTCTTTGATTCAAATTAATCACAGAAGTTTTAGGTTATATTGTATTAATACCTAGGAATGTAATTATTTTTTTAAATTTGAATACTTTTTCGTAAGTTTAAGCTGATAGTGAATATCAAGTTTACTTATAAAAATATGAAGGACCACGGAAACAAAGTTATGAGTGAAAGTTTTATCAGAAGTTGGTGCCCTTCAAAAAATTATATTTTTCTTAAATGAAAACGACACAAAATATAGGTTAATATCTGTCTGTTTAACTCTGATTAGGAATTGTGGGTGTATTTGCTAGTTTTTCTCGTAGAGGAAGATGAAAAGTAGAGTGTGCTACACGGGTACGGCAATATTTTTAACTCAGGCAATATACATGAATCCCTCGCTTCACTCAGGATTCAAAGTAGCGCCCTCACGTTAAAAATATCACCTTTACCCCTTGTAGTACAATCTACTATTATTCGCGCGTAGCATGGAAATAAAACCTTACTTCATTTTCTTACTATTTAATCCGGCGTCCAACATCATAGAACACCAATAAAGAATGAGACAAGGGGCATGCCAAAAGTAATTAGATACTTTTTACTCAATAACTTGATACTGGCAAGTTATACACCACCGTAAACATTAGCTATTAAGTGATAAATTAAAATATGAAACATATTTGAATTCAAATAATTTCAAAAATTTGCTTGTAACAATGAAACTCAGCGAAAGTGATTTTCGTGCTATGATTTATTTATAATTACAAAAAAGGTTTCCGAAGAATGTTTTGAACTTTTGGTCACCACGTTTGGTGAGTCTGCTTGTTCACGAGCATTAGATTTTAACTGGTTTGCTGAGATGATGGGGAAACTTAAGATATGAAGTCGGCCGCTTACCCCAGTCACTCGATAAAATGTTCAAGCAGTTAAAGTTTTTTCGCGAAAACAGATGAATACTTATGTAGAGCTTGAGCGATAATTGGGTATTGGATCAGAAGTGATGGAAACCATTATTCACGGAGAATTATTCACGATCACCTTATTCTCCGTGAGCGTTCTTCAAGATGGGTGCAGCACAAACTAACTGATGAGCAGAAACACCGCCGGGTAGATTGGCGCCGATGTATAATATGAACGTCAATCGACTGTATGGTGCTTTGGTGATGAACCAACACCAACAAAATGCCGCCTTGCACGCAGCTTGCAGAAACAAATGCTTTTTTTTTGTAAGACCGTTCATATCGCTTGTGATGCTAGAGCCCCAGCAGTATTATCAGATTGGTGCGACCAAAGTCAGGAATCTGGCACACCAAAACACTTTTTTTTCTTATTAAAAAAATGTGTATATCCTTCCTGACCTACTATACTCTCCTGAGCTACACTAGACCTTGCGATTTACACTTATTTCCCAAAACCTAAAAAAATTCAAGACAAGAGATTTGAGAGCAAGGAAGATTTACTAGCTGCTTAAAATTTCGTAATTTCTGAGGTATTTCTGAGGTACAAAAGAGTGGTCAAAGGTGTTTTCCAAGAGGTTTAAACGCATGTAAAAGTGTATAAATGGATCAGTGGTCGTGGCTTCAAGCGGGCAAGACCGCTCTTGAACAAGCGGGGAACATAAAGCGGGAGAGTAAAGCAGTAGTACATCATAGTCTCCAATGTCTATATGAGGCTGTAGCTAGCCTAGAACAGGAGCGACTAAGGTCAGCAGCCATCCTCCGATGGCGTGCAGAAACTCAAACCAACAAGCTGAAAAAGCTGACCGATATATACGAGCTCATTGCCGTACAGCCAGCAACTGCAGCAGAGGAAACCGAAAATCGCCCTCGAAAAAATCTCGGCATGGCTCTCCTTTGAACTTTTAGGACCAATCGGCCAGCTCAAGGAACTAGAACCCATAAAAACACAAATGGAAAAAATCGCCACCAAAGATCTCGTTTTATCAGGGAGGGGGGGGGGCTCAGGGTTTTTCGCCACTAGAAATCATTATGGTGGCAAGGTTGGAAGACATCTCCAATAGAATAGGTAGCATAGTTGCCCAGCTCCGCAATATAAGTCTTAACGTGGAGCGATGGCGTGCAGAGACTTCAAATCCTAGAATGACGGAAGCACGGTCACCCCCACCGTCACCAAGAGAGTCCACAAGATCCGAACCTCAATTCGCGGTAAAAGAAATAAGAAGTATCGTTAGAGAAGAGAAAACGGCGGCTGCAGCTGTACCAGAAAAGATAAATACAGATCTCAAGGATGAATTCTAGGAAGTGGTTTATAGTCAACAAAATAAGAAACGTAAAAAAGGAAATAGAAGTACTGAGCGACAAAGTGCTGGTGAACAGCCCAGGACCTAGTAAAGGATCAGACCTCAACGTAGAGTTAATAGTGGGAGAACTGAAATCTTCCCTGAACGAAATTGTACATCCAGTAGAAGGAGTCAAGAGGCTGGAACAAAGACTGGACTCACATCATAAGCGGGATGAATCCAATGATTCGATGCAACTAAGAACACAAGGTCCTCTAGCTAAACCTTTAAAAAAACCTACGCTGAAGCAGCCCGTGCTCCCAGATATCCGGTGATAGTAGAGTCGACAGACCCTCGCCTCTCCAGCGATGAAATTCTCCAACGAGTCAAGAAGGGAGTTGATGTTGTTGGTCTGGGGGTAGGGATAACAAGCGTGCATCGCTTGTCTAAAAACGAGTTGCAATCACATGCGACTCGGAGACAAGCCAGAGAAGCCTAAGTAACGCTAATAAAAAGGTTTCATAAGATTTATCAGCCACCACATAAGCTCCCAAAATCCTCTTATAAGGTTAATCGGAGTAGCAAATGACCTAGATAATACAAAGCTGGCAGAAGCAGTGCTTAACCAGATTAAGCACCTAATAGGAGGAACCAACTCAACCATACGAGTAGTACGCAGAAGAAAAGGCAGGAATGCCCAGCACTATAACTTCATTCTAGAAGTAGAGCCAAAGGCCAACTTCCAAAATCAAAAAGTGAGGTTGGGATACCAGGCAGTGCTAGCTGTGGACCAGTCTCCAATAATGCAATGCTATCCGTGTATGACCTATGGCCACCTAGCACGATACTGTAAAGCAGCACTTGGCTGTGGGTATTGTTCTGGGTTCCATTCTCTGCGCTGGGGCTTTGCCGCAACCAAAGAATGTGTAGAAGAGGCAGTCGCGGAACAACAGTTGCAATAGTCACTCAGGATGATTAAGTTTTTTATTCTATTCATATAATATAAAAAAAGTGTGTCTGTACATGAAATATATTTCCGACATAGAGACATAATACTAGAGTAAAAATTTAAAAAAATGTCTTTCTATTTGTCTGTGTGTCTGTTTATCCGTTTGTAAACTAATCTCCGGAAATACTGGACGCATTTAAATGAAACTTTTTGTTATATAGCTGTTAAGCCTGGGCAACATAGGGTACCTATATATTATTTTGAAAAATGAAACACCTGATGCAGAATTGCAATGGTCCAGCTAAACTATAAAAAATATAAAAACGACGCCTTAGTAAAAGTTGTTCAGCCTAGTGAGCATTTTCCAGAGATACAAAGTCCACGCGAACGAAGTCGCGGGCTTCGGCTAGTAATTAATAAATTAGTAATAAATTATATGTAATAGCGCTACTTAAAAAAATAAAAAAAAATAAAAATAATAAAAATAAATAGATAATAAAGATAATTTTCAATGAGTTTTTTTTTTTTGCATACCCCCTAATTATCTCAATGTGATTGGATATTGAAATATAAACGCGACATCTCAATGGCGTAGCGGTAAATTATTATCAAAGAATTAATATGACGGGGTAAAAGTTGTTTTTTATCACGCGTGGCTTGGAAATAAAACCTCAATTCATCTCCTGACTATGTATTTTCTAACTTGCTGGAAGGCGGGCGTCGAAATAACAATATAGAACCCAAGCTGAAAGTCTGCTTTATTACTCTCACTCGACCATTTGCAGTCCGAAATCGTAGACGATGTCCTCAATGTCTCTCGATAAAAACAGTTACTATTGGAACGCGTTCACCGCGTTCCGAAATATGGAGGCCATATTTATTTGTTGTTATGACACTGACAGCTAAAAGTGGCAGAATGATGAACTCAAATCTACAATCAAAGAATTTGAACCCTAGTGGCATCTACAATCTTATCCCTATATTTTTTTTTGTTAGAAAAGGCATACTAGTCAAGTGTCGCCATAGAAATTTTATTAAATTCGGTTAAGGGTGAAGTCGGTTGTTAGTTTTGAAAAATTATACTTTTGCATTAAATATACATATATACAATGACAGGGCAATTGGCGTAGCTAAGTTCTGTCTAACAATATTTAATTTGAGCCATTTCGACTCGATAAGAAAAAGAAGTACCCTTCTTAATTTAACTTATCTTTTATAAAATAGTGGTCTGTTCTACAAGAGGTAAAGATAGACTTTTAACAAGAGAGCGCTACTTTAAATCCAGAGCAAGATGAAGGATTCAACAGTTGAATCAAGAACATTCCGTGTGATTCTAAGGTGGAATTACACTCTTATAAAAAAATCAAGAACTAGAACATATACCTAGTCAGAGTTCAACTGACAGATGCTATCCTTTATTTGGTGTCGTTTTTATTTAAGAAATATAAATAATTTTATTTTAAAGTCACCTCCTAACTTTGTTTGCATGCTCCTTCATATCTTTTTATTTGAAGTAAACCTGAATCACTATCGGCTTAAACTTACGAATAATTATTATAAAACTTCTGTAATTACTTTAAATCAAAGACATTCATCGAAGCGAAGAACATTGAAACATTACGACGTCTGTGCCCTTTATTTTTTGTTTTAACACTAAATTCTTCTCTTATCTTTTGCACGCCTCAAAAGCGTAGCGTATAAGGTAGTGCATTACTCTCAACATGTCAGTTTTTGCAGGACTGCCAACATTATTTTTTGATTCTACATAAATTATATTCGTGTTCAGTTTTCAAATTGTTTTTAATCCCTAGAGATGGTTTTCACTTTTTTCCAGTTTTTCGAGTAGACGAGACTATAAATAATTTACGAATTTTCAGTCTGCTCGGAAAAGGCTGTTTATAAACTGTTTCCTTACAGTGCGGCATGAAATTATTAAAACAATGCGGCTATAAAAATCCTGTATTGGCAATAAAAAATAACCATAAGCCAGTCAAAACATGATTAACAACTAATCAAAATTGAGTTGTCTGAAAGAGCCCTCAGCGCCGAACATATCTTCGGCAGTCTTGGGTTTCCCTGGCCTTAGGAGCTCGTTTGACCCGTACTGCGTTTCTTCGTCTAGGAAAGCGCTGTGTTCGTGGACCTTTTTCTTCCAATAATCTGAAATTGAAAACGCTTTATTGTGATAACTGATAAGTCCAACGTGGTTTAGTTTTTTTTTAAGTGAATGTATCGTGCGACATATCTAAGTAATCTGAAGGCTCATTTCAGACCTTTGTGTGTAAACTTATTAACTTTTTTTGTTTAAACTAATTTCATAATGTATTATCCTTTTATAATTTATCTTATAAGTTTATAAGGACTTTAAATCAAAGCCTTGCCAAAAATTTAAAAATTGTAGACTAGATAGATTTCTATTTCTGAAAGGTTTCAGGTGCCTATTGTAGGTTACAACTGCCATTTTAATCCTTGAATGCATGAATTTTTTGGTTCTTATAAAACTTATATCATTGATCAATAATAGCAAAAATAACATGGGAAAAACCATAAAAATATATTTGTTTTATGGGTAAAATTCAAAAATATCCAAATTTATTTAAAAAACGACCCTCTTTATAAAACAAAAAAAAATATTATTTATTTTTATTTATATATTAAAAAAATTATTTAATTTCCTTTTTTATGCAATTTGAACATTTTAAGCATATAAAATATTTCATGGAAAGAAGCAAAGGAATTGCTAGTTGCACCTACCACTAGGATTTAACACATTGATTGTCTACAACACAACAACACACCTATTAATTAATGCAAATAACATTAGATTAAACAATAGACAAAAAATATATATAGTTACTTGTAATATCCTTGATTGTGCCTGCATTTCCCCCATATTCCGCCGGTAACAGTTCCTTTGGTATAACTTTATACATTTCTTCGTAGTTTTTGTTGTGTACATAGAGCTAAAATAAAAATTGAAGATAAGCTGTAACATATGATGTACCTGTACCGTGTTTGAAACACATATATCGTTATCGGGACACATAGCCCGATAGGGCAAAACGGTTTTCGAATAACGACCACGAACTAGCTAGCAAAACGTTGGACACCCATTCATAAGGTGGTCAGATGATCTGACTAAGGTCGCTGGAAAGAGCTGGATGCAGGATCGCTAATTCTGGTGGTCTTTGGGAGAGGCCTGTGTCTAGTAGCAATGGACGATATTCGGCTGATGATGAAAATTTCTCAAGTGTGTAACAAAATTTTTTGAAACGTTTTGATTCGACCAATGTAATGGATTTGGTAAAACTACTTACTCGGCTTCTGTTCTTTTCGCTAAGCAAAGACTTCATAGCATTGAACACCGTTTCGAAACCTGGAGGTGTATTCAAATAATGTGTGCCTTTCAGTCTGAACGGGTTTGCGTCCTAGAAACAACAGAAAAACACATATAATCAATATTGGAATAAAATTATACGTATTATCAAATATGACAAATACTTAAAATATGTATATGAAAAAGACAGATTAAATGATGAAGGTAGAATATATTCTATATGCATCATATCTAAATGAATTTACAATATCCTATTTAACTTTTATAAATAGAAGAAACTGTATATAGTTTTGCGCATACAAACTTGGAACCATTGATTTACAATACACTCGGCGCAACTTTCTGTGTCAAACTATTTATTAACATCTTTGATAGTGACAAAATAGATCTAACATTACCGTTATCTTAAATATACGTAATCGTATTTACCTGTGAACTGACAACCATTTTCTTCATCTGAATTGGAGTCATTTGCAAAAAATGACCCAAAGTTACATTTTCCAAATCCAAGATTGTTTGTACACCCGAAATCATCGCTTGGTCATCGTCCCACATTACAATCTAAACAAAATATCGTCAATTAATTTCAAAAATATTATTTAAAAAATCCAAGACCCAGGACAATTCGGAAAAGGCCATTTTCCAACTTGCCCTGACCGGGGATCGAACCCGGATCCTCTGAGTGGCGGACTATCATCATGGTGACCAGGTGTAACTCGTAGTAGGTATAACACATATAGATCTTAGGTATATTGATGTTCTAATCATAGCAAGCCTGCAAGTTAAAAGATTAAGAGATGTTGTAGAATATCGACGTGCGGGGTTGAACACTTTAATAGCTCAGTTGGTAAAGAGTATGGTCGTATCAAAACAAAAATTTCGTCGGTTCAATCCCCGCTTACGTGGTATTTTTCATCATTTCTTATATCATTATTTAATTAAAGTTATAGTTTATCATGTTGTAGAGTACATTATACTTATGATATACATTACTAACTAGGTACATCATTTATAACTAGGTACTAGGTACACAAAATGCTATGATACAAAATAGTTTACCTTCTCTGTGATTTGTGAAACAGACATTATATCTGAAATGCTATACTTATCGGGATCGTATGCGCCCGGCCTAATTATAGCTAACTTCGGTTGCGTAATGTCTTTCGTTTTTGGTAACATGATAAGGGCCCTGTAAAAATGAATTTGTTATTTTATATAGCAGCATTAGCCTAATAAAAAAAAATATGGCTTAATTTTCTAGTGTCTACTCTATTTCATGTATTTTTATGAAAAATCATTTTGTTTACATTTATACCTAATATGATTCAGTTTTTTTTTAAATCACATACTCTAACTTTATTACCCGGATTGATCGCACGATTAATCGATAGATAAAAGCGGGAAAGAGTTTAATCAACAGTAAAATTTCCGCATTCACTCTATCGTCACACATTGAAATAATCATAATTACTTTGTAAAAGTGAGTTCATTTTAAACTAGACAAACTATACTTGGTGTAAATAACTATCCACCAAATCAAGTTAACATCTAGTAAAATCACATTATCTCATCTATGTATGTCAACTTGATTTAGGCGGATAAAAGTTTAAACCTAGTTATAAAGTTAGTCCATGTTTGATAATTAAACATTTTTTTTTTACGTTTTAACACTGTTAAAAATTTTGGCTTAAATCTTGGTAATTGCGATAAACTATAACTGATTATGTATAGGTATGTGGTAAGGTACGTACCCCAGATCTAAGATCTCAAAGAACTTAGGATCTCTGTGGTTGATCCTGAACATCTCAGGAGCTGTAGCCCGAATGGCATAGTACAAATCTATCTTCTCCTTGGCTCGCTCCAAACTATACTTGCATCCACGGAGGAAAGCCACCAGCCATTGGTCGTCTGAAACGACCACATCAGAAAACATTTGAAAAGTGCGCCTGATGAAAATTATTATAAAGTGGAAATCCTTTAAAACAAATCTAACAAACTGATACAATTTCTGATTTCGGCTTTTCACCTTAGGTCAAAAATTTTGCTAAGCTTTGTGGAAGGATGTAAGAAATCTGCTTCAACACATATTTTCTGGAAACATGAACATGTGACAAGTAACATGATCTTGTACTTTCTACAAAATCCCTAAAGTCACAACTGTACTTAAGTTACTTAAGTTTCTAGACCTTTAAACTGCTTATCTGTGGCGGCTTAGCGGAAAAATTGCAACGTAATGTGAGATTTATTAATCCAAATTACATAAAGACCAAATCAATCATATTATAGACCCATTATCACTACACGATAACGATATCATCAGGCACACGAAGTCCACTGCTGCACATAGACTTTTCCCGAGGATTTCCAAATTGATTGGACGCGGCGTACATTTTGTCACCTTTTTTTAAGTCGTCCGTTAGTTACCACCTAGTAAGTTAGTGTACTACGCTACACGGTAAGTAGTCGTCATTCAGCCGAAGTAGCAGCCGAAAACCTTTTATTATACAATTCAATTGTTATGAATGGCCTGTCATACACAGCGTCTAATAAAATATACTGAAACTGTTTTAAGGGTGAATTGAGTCCACGAAGGTATCTTTTTCATCACGACGGTCATTATTATCTGTATCAGTGGCAGGTTCCTTCTTTACAGCCTGCTCGGATGTCAGTCCACAGCTGCTTTAATGCCTATTCGAATAAAGAGAAGATCTGTGCAGACGGATTTGTCATTGCATTAGTTGGTAACTTGGTTTAGAGAGGAACTGACTGATTAGCATGAATACAATACTCGTAACAGTAAAAATTAATTTGATTTGGTATTTACGTTACTTACTGCGATTAATTTTAAGGGTTTCAGTCGAAATCAGTTTAAATTAATTAATTCATTTTTTTTTTGGTGACGTTTTGGCCGGGTTGCACCGAATGCGGTCTCAGCCTGATAGGGATGCATCCGATACCGATACAGTATCAATATATCGGCGATACAGCGCATTTGACGCTATATCGACATCGACGATGTATCTTTTGCCGATACAAAGATTTTTTTTCATTTCGCCCTTAAAAAGAAATCTCTTGTTTCTGAGCTCGGGAAAACCCCGGGATTTGTTATTTCGCCTGTTTTGACCTAACTACATTTTCTGTATTGTTATGTTAATTTTTATAGCTTGTAGTATTTTGTTTTTTAGAGGTACTAAAAAAGTAAAATTAAGAAGTTTGTTGAATAAAATCAATAATAGAATAATGTCATTTTAAACAAAAAAGCTCTAAGTACTTATGTATGAAAAATTATTTTGATGAAATTGGATATTTTGAAATCAATTTGTTTGTATTGTAAAAAAATTAAATCCACTGACCGTATTGGTATCTCGGTATCGTATCGACTTAAGCCCTTTTTTATGATGATTCCCGAGGGACACGTATTGTACGTACATATGATTACGTGCATATACATAACGTACGACATGACAGAGTAGCAAAACCGACAACCTAAACGATCTGACGAACTAAGAAACTTGCGAACAAGAAAAGTAACGAGTTAGAAACATGACAGAATATCAAAACTGACAACCTAAACTTACGTATTTAATAAAGAAGTTTGTGAACCAGGGAACTGACTTAGTAGAGGAACGGATCGCTTAGTGAAACTGGCAAGTATCTTCTACTTCTAAGTATAGAGTAAAACGGTGAATCAATTAAATTGTCTAATAAGAAAACTGACCAATTCGTTAACTCAATTAATTCTCATAAGCATAATTAACTACACATTTGAAAATCTTACCTGTGCGAGCTTTAAGGTGCGGTTGCTTGGCCAGCCAGTCCTTTAAATGTTGGATATCACTCGGCATTCGCTTCGGATCTTCATTCAGCTCAACCCTGGCTTTTTCGGCCAAATCCGGGTGTAGAGGACGAACAGACATGGTGACAATCGGAATACGACCTGCCTGTACAAGGTCTTCCAACAGTATTGTACCATTATCTGTACCTATTGATAATGCTATCGTTTACGTATTGATTGGCGAATTTGGTACGAGTATGTTCAACATTTTACTAATAATAATTAAGTATCATAAAAGATTATATTTTATGATAATTTAGAAAAAAGGATTTTTAAACTTTATAGCCTATTCCTGCAGTTTGCATTCACTGTCCGTGTTCTTAAATTTCTTTACCTATTACACGGGAATTGACCGTGTGTCACAAAAATGAAAAAAAAAATCGCGTAGAATCTTATCATCCATAATGACCATATGAAAAAAATACGTTTTATAATTTAAAAAAATGAAATAGTTTGTTCAGCTTCGTTCATTTCTAGGGTTCCGTACTCAAAGGGTAAGAACGGGACCCTATTACTAAGACTTCGCTGTCGGTCCGTCTGTCCGTCTATCTGTCACCAGGCTGTATCTCAAGAACCACGAGAGTTAGACAGTTTAAATTTCACAAATTATGTATTTCTGTTACCGCTATAACAACAAATACTAAAAACAAAATAATATAAATATTAAAGGGGGGCTCCCACACAAAAACTTGATATTTATAAAAAAATTGTACGGAACCCTTCGTGCGCGTGTCCGACTGGCTCTTGACTGGTTATTAAACATAGAACAATGAAGTGATATTTCAAGTTGAACGTCCGATGAGCAAACTTCTGACTTCTATCAGTTAAATATAATAAGATTGTGTCTGACTGTTATCTGCTGCACTTGTCTGTACTAACTTTACTATTGAATCTAAAACCAATAGTTAATAACGATGATATAGCATATCTATACTCACATTTATGTACCTCTACCTACCTACCCGTCTATCTATCCTAGAGTAGAATACCTAAAATTACTTACCTAAACCTAATTACCATTACAGACTTTATAATTATAGAAAGCATTGTATTCTCAAACAAAATCAAAAATATTTTCCAATAATACCATGCAAAACCACTAAAATAATAGAAGTAAAGTTACAAGTACTCATTAATCTGTCCATCTTTCAACCTTTTTCTTGGTGCCTGTATAAAATATTGCCTGTATTTTATGAAATGGCGACCTGCAGTCTGGTACAAGTTCGCAAACTTCTCATAAACATTGCGATCATGCGATCAAACAAACAATTTTTAAGCAAACATTAAACATTTTTCACGCTTATGCATGCGTCAGTGCGGTATTTAAACGGAAAACGTTTACATTACCATCATATTAATCAAATTTACTGTTTTTAAATCTCTTAGCAGTGCATTCCAACATGCTTTTTGTACTATTCGACTGGAACGTATGGCTTTCGTATGGTTTGTTTAGATTCTGACTCACATTAGACAGGCCGAACTATTTCAATACTTGATTTGAATACTTATAAACACAAATGATAGTTATATTGGAAGACGCACTAAAATATTTGACGACCTCTGGCCTAGATGGTCATCATGCCACGCTGTCACACTGAAGGGCCCGGGTTCGATCCCCGGTCAGGTCAATTGAAATCTTACTTCTTCGGTGAGAGCTCAATTTTTGTGATTTTTCCGTGTATATTTATTTATTTATAACATGTGCAAAATATGATTTATTTGGAAAAATATCTTGTGGAAACTTGAGTGTGTCGTATAAATAAAAGCATAAACTGTGGGCGTCTCAGATCGTATATTCTTCGTTTAATGTGCGTGACTAAGGAAAATTAAATCAAATCTGTCAATTTTTAAGAACACATTTATTTCCGTGTATTTACAAATAACTACTTATTAATTTACCTTTTACAACCCTGTTATATTTAATTACGAACGTGCATATGACACAAAATATTTTTATTTTAATAATTAATTAAGTGTAAGGTAAATCTTTGCCAGACAAGACTTGTTTAAATCACAGAATCAAAAAATATGAACATTTATTTAACAAAAAAAGCCTGACGGATACAAATATCATGAAAATTATGTTTAAATTCCTACAGAATTTTCTGAATTTGGTATATTTTTAAATATACTGAAGTGTCAGTGTTTCCAAACGTAAGTTAAGATAATCGTTATATGTTTTAAAAGTACAATATTTCATTACTTTACAACTTTACTTTTAATTACATTTAAATTATATTTCGTCTGAAAGAATATGCTGAAACTATTTTGAGGGTAAATTCAATTCATGATGCGAAATAACTTTCCTTTAGGAACATATAGAGAAATATGAAATAATATTTAGATTTCTGAATCTGATGAATCTATTTGTAAGGGAGGCTCAAAATTGTATTTTTTATTCTTCGCTATATTAATAAAATATCCGATTTATGTTCCTTGGGGAAGTTGTTCAGTAGTATAGATTGACTTCAGTCTTTAAATAGTTCGTTATATTTTGTTTGACCCAGTATGTTAAATTAATTTATTCAAAATATCTGAAGTAAGTGGGGTCTGCGAAGCTGCCGACCAACGGCTAATATAATTTGAAAACTTTTTATAAATTACGAATAATGATATTATAATTAGTACAGGTGCAAGTTATGAAAACTATAGGAACTGGCATTATAAAGGTAATTTTAAAATTATTGAGCTATTTGCAACTGAGCGCATTTTGTGCAAGGAATCATTTCAACACCTACTACAAACAAGTGATTAGTTACTACCATCTGCTAAAATAACAGATTTAAACTTTTAGGAATCTTAATTAAAGGTGCATATTCACACAGTAAATAAATAGTTTTATAAATCTAAATTATTATTCTCTTTATGCAATGTAAATCAAGTTAAGTTTATTTTTATAATATGTTTATAAATAGTAAAATATAAAGAACATATTACAAAATATAAACATATTATAAAAAGCCTAACCTAGCTGACCGCTGGCGGCGGGGTAAGGCCCAGGCCACCGGCGGTTAGAGCCGCAGAGAGAGAACTAAACCTCCTGACAATGCGTGCCATGTCCAAGAGGACTACCTTCGTTGTCCCAACTATCTAGCGAGAGAGTCTTAAGATGTTGGTCAAGACTCTTCGCTATACCTAAGACCATTCGCCAATACGATTACTGGGACAATGATCGTCAACTCCCACATAGCAGTCACCTCGTGGGCCAAGTCAAGGTACTTAGTAAGCTTTTTCTATTATTACATTACTACTATTATTAACAATTAATAAATATCTAAGTATCCATTTGCTAACATCAATAAACTAAAGATTTAACAACACTGGCTCAATCATTGTTTAGTTTACCAATATAGCTACTATCTCATCCAAAACAATATACTTAAATCACAAAATGGATGATGTACCTATCAAAATTAACACTACCTACTCTTACAAACGAACAGTTGCACTAGAAGCCTTGGAATTATGTCGCCTGATATTATTCTAAATGACTTATTAACAAATGTATTATAATATTATTTATTCGAAGCATATAGTATGCGAAGCACAGGAAAAGCAGGAATAAAATTGTAAGTATAAATATATAAAAATAATACCTCTGAAATATCCCGTACAAATTAAACAATAATTTCGCCATTCATAACATCACGTATATTAGTGTTTGACATCGTGACGTCTAAATCACGTAAACACATGACGTTAAGAACGGTGAAATAATTCTGATTCCATCTATGGTTGTTTTACATTACCACTTTTTTAAGCCTCGCGATACTTATGCATTTGTGCGAGTGGCAAACCTGTATTAGAGGCGCAAGTGCTAATATTTCTCAAAACTTGGCTTTTCTGTCCATTACACGTTTACTTACACAAATGCAAATATACCTTTACTATTACGATACTTGTACTAGTATAATTGAATTTTTGTCAGAAGTTGAAACTGATCAGAAAAAAGATTTTAAAGCTTTGTAGGTAATCCAAATTTAATAAATGCATATCACTGATCAAACTACTCAAATGTCTGCCATCGTATACATGTATATACTATTAGTCAACAAAATATCTGTTTACGGTTAAAACTATCATTTCTACAAAGATGATTAAAGCATAACTCCCGAAGTTTACAAATTCAGTCGATTTCTAATCCCGAACATTTTCGTTTTCATGACGTCACCGCTTGCATTTGGTGCCAAACGTCAACAATTTAAAAATGCCTGCTTACAGTCGCTCATACGCTTAAAATATGCTTTTAACACTTCAGTGTCTACATTCTATATTATAATTAATAAAATTTAGTATCGGACGGTTAATTACAATCATTCAAAGTCATGTACTCTACCAGCCATATCTTTCCAAGTATTCTCAGAAATATTTACAGTTGCCAGTGAAAAAGTCGGACTCGTTCGTGTTTAAGAGATCCTAAAATAGTCCAAACAATCAAAGAGCTGTCCGAAGTCATACTGGAAGAGACGCTAACGAGAATCAATGACGTACATAGTATATTTTTACGCTTAGACCTGTGATGGCGTTGTAGATAAACAACCTTCTGAGTAGCGCATTGATCTCATGTGTCCTGACTTAAGAATAGGGTATCTAATTATATCCGGTGGGCGTACGACAGGCCCATCAGAAGTTGGCGAAGAGTTTGAGCTCGTCGGGATCCAGCGACCGCACCGCCTTCCAGTCGGTCTCGGGGTACTCGTCGAAGTTTGACGTGTCACCTTCGTACGACACCGCAGGGATTATCGGCGGCTGTGGATAAGATAAAATAAAATTAGTACTTACCGGAAAACGACAATATGATAGAACTCAAGAATCTACACTATATAGAAAATGCCCATGTTGAAGTTGGTGATATTTTAGAGCTGAATTCTGCTGGCCTCAGAAAGTATAAAAGCCAGAACTGGGCCTAATATTTTACAATGAACAATATTTTTATTTACTTAGATAGTTTTATTTCCCGGTCATTATCAGCATTATTGCTATCAAGTTTTGAGGTCAATTGGCAAAAATAGTCTCCGTCCCGGTCAACATTCACATGTATAGAATTAAATCGAAATCCCGTTTATGTACCGGTGGAAGATGTCGGTTGCACGTTTCTTTAAAAACATATGTGTATTGCATTAAACCATGTAGTTTCTACATCCAATACATACATTTTGATCAAATAAACAGAAATAGCATTACATTCGCCGTGCGGTTGATCGAGTCGTACGATCGAGTGTACACACGCACCTCCGCACTGCCAAAACACTAACAAATGGGATTTGGCAAACACGACTTATTAGAATATTACTCTTTAGACAGTTTAATCGGCTGTCATAAACATAACGCTGTAGTGAAACATTTAATACCTGCAGTTTTTTCATGAAGACGTCGGCCCAGTCGATGTGTTTGAACCATCTGTGCCTTTTGACGTCCTCCGAGCCGCACTGTAACAAAAATTATAACGCTATAGACATTTTGTAAAATTTTTTGATTATGAAAGTTTCGTTGATTCCTGTTAAAAAGATTCGTTAACTCCGGTTAAAAAATAAAAAGGACATTTTGATTTGTTTTGCTGAATTTACTGGCTAATCTTTTACGAATATAGTCAAGTTAAAGAATATAAAATGTTATAATAGGTCTCCTTGATATCTGCAAAAAGTAATTTATTTGGAGTCCAACTGTCGACACCAGTTCCGTATCCCAACTTCCACGAGGAAAGTTACCAATTTAATCATAACAGATATTATTGTATTTAAACAATCGTCCGACTATACGGGAACGTGGGTGGGCAAATTTAGAGCAACTTTGTTATTATTGGCTTAGGCGACGTTGCTGGTCCGTAAATTGTTAGATTTAGAATTAGCGGCCATATCGGAGACTTATTTATTATTCCCGCAGAGATGCCAAGCGGCACTCGCCTTAATGCCATGTAATCCCATGAGGATTATGCTATCGGAGGCAATTCAAAATAACCTTCATTACTTTATGGCGAGCTTTCAAGAAAATTGATAGCATTTACTCTGTAATTTAATTAAGTACCTACGTACTTTCTGGCAAAATTGTAACATGCTAATTAGGCACTTTGTTATTTTCGACTATAAGTACATTTGTCATTGGGACGAAGTTCCCAATCGTGCGTTGCGAAAGGGGGCTGGACGGAAAAAGACACTTTTTGCTATAGTTGTAAGCCGTGCGGCGTGCGCGTGTTTTACAATTCCTTCACTAATTATTCGAAAGGAACTTGGTTCTATCCGGGTGTCCCTTAAAACCTCTCAAGTTTTTTTTTCTGTATCGTGGCCTACACTAATTAGTGTTATTTTACGTGCCTTTTTAAACACAATTTTCACACACAGGTAAGTACATCCAAAACTAAGTATGCTAGTGCAAAGGTGAAACAAGTGTTTGTCATATTGCAATACAACTTAACATTAGGCTTACACAATTGAAATCTCGGCATGTCACCGTAGTTTTTATTACTTTTTTATTTCTACTTAAAACACAAAGTGCCTTTTATTTCAAATGGATACTTTACTTTGTTTAACTAGATAAACAAATGGGTGTTTCTCTGATAAAGTGATACAGTTCAGCCTGTATCAGTTCAACGATAAAAAGCGTATCAATCATCATTTTCGCATGCCGGTCTAGATACTCGACCGAAGAGAGTGTTTTCTACGAGGAGTGGATGATCCATCACTTGGCCGGCCGGTAATGAGCTGCAAGTCACGGAGGCAGGCACATAAAACGCGTTTTCACTGCTTGCTGATCACTTTTTAATTAGGATGATTAGGCTATAAATTTGGGTCTTTAACTTCTTAAAACTGGATAAGTTTCTCAACTTCATGAATATTCATTTAGGTTGCATTTTACTTTATCCGTTAATAAACCTGCATAATGTATGTAGAAGCCCGAAATCTGGTCATAGAATAGATAGAGCCTAATAATAAAAGTAGGTTAAAAACATCTAAAAACATCTATTGATTGATTTTTACATTGAAGACCAGATATTATAATTTTAGCTGCAAAAGTAAAAGATGTCCAAAAGACCGGAGATGCAGCCGTGAAGAAAATAAACCATTTGAGAGGCAGCCCTACGCGACAGTACCGAGTCGGACGCGCCACGGCTGTTTGATGTCGCCGCCGGTTGCGGACACCTGACGGATGGCTTTCTAAACAACGCTGACATCGCGGCAAAAAGCTCGGGAAACCTCAACCACTAGAAACTGCAGTTTAAAAATACATGCCAATCGCAGCCGCCTCCCAAGGTTTCTCTTAAGTAGCTACCTACTAACATATTTTATTTTCCATTCTGTATTTACTCCACGCTTCATGTAATAAATAGTCGAACAATTTAATCGACGAATTATGTAAGTGGAGCCGGTTGTTGGTCGTTTGATAAATCGTGTACTCAGTGCAACTGCAAATCTGTTACTCAACTACAGATTTATCCAAGTAATTGAGCCTCTCACTTTGCCTAGAATATTTAGATTACCACAAGTACTTAGTTACTCGAGTATCTTACTGCCTTGGTTTTTTGTGACCAATCCAGGTTTCAAACAAAAGAAATTTATGTTAGATTTACTACATAACAAATAGACCTTAATAATGGAGATCTTAGAAAAAACGAAAATATATAAATCACTACTAATTTTTCATGCTGTTTCGCACAAGTTGACATGGTGGAATTAGAAGTTATATATGGAAGCAGCTGGATAAACGCCAAGCGAAAGCTAAATAAATATTTTTTATGCGAAGTTGAGTGTAATAAAAACGACTATCAAAGAAAACTGTTACACCGAATAGAAAAACAATTTCTTTTGTATCGTATTTCTAGTTCCTTTTTTATATTTAATGACTGCCTGATGCTTGATTTTTAACAAATTAATGTATGGATTTTTATAATAAAACGGATAACAAAATGTTCTACGCGTGTGTTAAGTCAAGAGAAGTTCATTCTTTGTAAAAAGTTTCATCTATATTCTTATATTGTTAATAAATCTTTTCCGTCATTATTATATAAAATGCAGATATATATAAGGCATAAGGGTCTTCTTGTTTTAGTCGGATAATGATTTAAAACAAGTTCTAAAAAGCTTCTATGTTTTTTAGGTTTTATATTATGACAGTTCAAGTTTCCCAAATGTCTCTCAATTGACTCAATTTAGCCTCTAGTTCTGAATATAGTAATTGCTGAATGTTATTTGTTAAACAAAATAATATAGGTCATCAAGAAATAAGTGCCCACAAGAAAAGTAAGAATGGGTTTCGAAGTAATAGTTCACGGATTGCAATCATAATTATTGTAAATGGCGTTATGTCCTTCGACCAAACCTCGCTCAGAAATAGGCAAGACATTCCGTATTTAGTTCCGCGCGGGTCAAGCGCGAGGCTGGGTATTTTCAGAGCAGAAACATAAACAAACTTGTCACTGGGGGGCACACTTGCTCTCATAAATGTGGAGCAACAATGTATTGGTTATTTTCAATCATCTAACGGGAAGCTCTCAACGTAATGGTTTATTAAAGCAAGTTTTCTAAACGTTATAAATTATAGACAATGGATTTCATAATCATGTCTTTTTTTGTCTTCACTGCAGGAGCACGACCCTCTTTGTACAGCCAGAGGGTTTGGCACTTACACTCTTCACGCTGGCCAGTAGGATTGGAGAGGACTCATGATGTCGTACAATGAATTTAACCTGTCGTCTGTGCAAAACACTAGACCCAATAGTAAAACAATGCATGTCGACCGGATTCCGGTCTGCTGACACAGATGACAGGTTATGTAAACTTAAACATTTATATAGGCAGATGACTACAAGGGAAATAAAAACATCCTATGTCACATGTCCTGTACTTGCAGGTTTTGCACTATACAAGTTGGAGCCCCAACTCGTATACTTAAAATAAAATTCTCTAGATAATATGAACACAGTTACCTTCATATTTCCAAGTCTTTTCGTCCTGTCCTGCACCAGCAGCTTCTTTATGATGTCCTTGGCGACGGGATCTAGATGCCTGGGCCACTCCACTCGCCCATTTAGGATTTTTTCATAAATTCCGAACGGATTGTCGTCGTAGAAAGGTGGGTAGCCGACCAGCATTTCGTAGATAAGTACTCCTGGAATTTTAAAATATTTCTTTTAAAATCATATATTTCTTTAAAAAAAATTCTCTACAAATTATCCTAACTCTTATTTTGTATTATGGTGTGCCAATGGCCCTATTAGGGGCAATTTAAACTTAAGGACTCTAACAGACGAGCCCTAAGCTGGTAAAGACAATTTTCAGAAGTAAGTGTTTATGCAAATTCTAGACACCAGTGTTGGCCACTTACACGAAAAACAAACAAACAAAAGCGAACTAATGTATGTCTGTTAATTTTAATTTTTTGTTGGTCGATGCTGCTGATGCAGGATGGTGAAAAGGAGTGAAAGCTCCTAGATCTTACTAGCTGTGCCCGTGGGCTTCCCTCCCGTGGGAATTTCGGGATAAAAACTATCCTATTCAATTCAATTCAATTCAAATTATTTATTGCATTTCATAATGTACATCAGTTCTAACTACTCAAAGTCACTGTCTTAAATTAGGTACATTACTCGTATGAACCCTGTCGGGTATCGCAACCGAAAAGTGGAACGGCAAGCGAGTTTTATGACATGCAGTTAATTTATAAATTTAAATGATAAAATAAAATTAAAAAGTATTTTTGTTTGTAGTTGTCAGCAGATTGTTAGTTATTTATTATTAGTAAATTATTGTCAACTTATAAATATAAAAGTAGTGTCAATGTTTATTGGGTATAGTATATAATGTCAATTTCAATTAATTTTTTTATCGTTAAAGTACTCGTCCAATCTGTAATACGTTTTATTTACTAAAATTAATTTCAACTTCTTTATAAATTGAGAATTTTTTTCTTCATTCCTTAGGTTGTCGGGTTGGGCATTATAAATTTTTATCGTCATATGTCCTTCCCTGGGTATCAAAGTATATCCATATTAAATTTCATCTAAATAGGTTTCAGTGGTTAAAGCGTGAAGTGGTAACAAACAAACAAACAAACAAATATACAAAATCACTTTCGCATATAATATTGTTAGGCTAGGTTTACAATTTCAACCGTGAATTTCAAAGATCCGAAATCGAGCCATAGTCATCGCCTTGCAAATCTTCTATAAATTAGTGCAGTGCTAATAATACACGCTATCTGGCGGTCGTAAATATATTATGTGTTCGAACATATAATTAATTATACTAGAAATTATTAATTGTGACTGTAATTGGCTTGGAAAACAAACAATCGCATTTCTATTGCTGGCATAAATGTTAGTGCCAAATTGCGATATTTCAATTTTACGAGTAAATGACATGTGTTTAGCCTGTCGTACACAATGTGGAAAGGCCATACGGGCTATACAAGATCACTTTAGCATATAAAATTAATAAAATAACAGTCAAAAACAAAACAAAAATTCGTAATTTCCATAAAAATTGCCCGAGCGCTACACATTTTCGTATGGAAAGGCCTAATTATGTGTAAAGGTGATTTTATTGTAATCGTGGTATAGTGACATAGTATAGCAATTGGTTCGATTTAATACAGGTATGCTTCACATTGTATACTAGAACAATAAAAAATAAACTAACATAATTTTGACTCTAGAAAATGATAATTACAAGAAATACTATTATTATTAATTTATTTAACACACTTTATTGTTCCAAAGAGGTCTCATGATGTTTATATGTCTTGTTTAGCTTGTATTTTCTAAGTCCACGGAAGGACTTGGCGTGGCACTATTCTACTCTGCCAGAAAACACATGGAATGTATGCCACATGGTGTATTAAAATATTTTTATTAAATACACAGTACAAAGAGGTGACGTTATCTATTGAATGCCAGGATAGTTTGAAATATAAGGCCACGTACACTTTCGCAAATGAATTATTAAGGCGCATTTGTGAATTGGCAAGCAGCGGCCATTCGGTAAAGAGACTGGGAGATGTATCATCGGAGCAGTAAATAATTGTAATGTAAACATTGCATTAAAACGTTACTTCTTTCCACGCAAACGGTTTGACGAATTTCGATATTTGGTATGCAGGAAGCGGACAACCTGGATTAACACATAGGTTTTTTTCGCGGGTAACTCCGCGGGGCGCAGCTAGAAGAAAATTAACGTGTGTTTGTAAGTTATCGTCAATCGCGCATTAAATATGTATTTGTATAAATAACATTCACCTTGGGTTCATTCGAAACGCGAGTGAGGTGAGATGGCGTGACTTACAGCGATCGCCGACATTGCCATTGAAAATAATACTTTTTTATTTGTTTACATAATCAATATTTATTGATTTGTTTACTATGTGTTTATTGATTTTATTTCAACTAGACGAACCTAAATGTGTGAAAATCCATGTGAAAATCAAATTCTCCCACTTTTTCATCGTCATATTTCCTATATCTTATACCTTTAAACGAGCAATTCTTGTATGTATGTATATATATATATATATTTATAAATTTCTGTGATCTCGAAAACGGCTTTAACGATTTCGCTGAAAATTTGTATATGGCGGTTTTTGGGGGTAAACAATCGATCTAGATTAGTTTTATGTTTGGGAAAACGCGTGTTTTCGAGTTTTCATGCGTTTTTCTTTCCACGCAGAATATGGTCGCTAATTTCGACGCGCCGACCGTCTTAATTTTAGCTCAGTGGTTAAGGATACCGACCGCTAGAAAAAATGTTACGGGTTCGAATCCCACTAGGTGACTTACTTTTTTTATTTTTTATGTTTAAGTTTATATATAATTTTTTATTTTGCATTGTTTTTAGACAAGTTTAAAAAAAAATAGTTAATGTTTGAGATGTAACCGAGCAAAGCTCGGTCGCCCAGGTATTTTTTATTTAATAACACATGCTTGTCTAACTTGCCAATTGTATTTCACTTAGTAGTAGATACAAAAAAGATACAGTGATGTGGCTGGCTACAAAGTCTTGCATATCAAACATATAGGTATATAATATAGCTATCTACTTAGTTTGTCATGACAAGTTACATCACATCAAAACATGTTTTTGTCTAATCTGTGACGTTGATTTATCGCATGATTTTGTTTCAAATACACAATGATACTTCATTTACGACTATCTAAAGATGTACTCTGATATCGTGCACATAAATGCAGTAGGAAATTTTTTAAGTAGATAAGTAAATATATGTCAATAAAACTAATAAAAATAGATTTTGTTTATATACTTACCAAAAAACAATATTTTAATAAAACATATCACAAAACTGTTTTAATTTCAGCAGCATCTCCAATTAAATAAAACAAAAATTTTAAAGACTGATCAAATCTTTCTGTATGTTGAAGCTAAGGGATTCATTAAAGTCCTTAGTCAGAAAAGCTGACTTTGACAGGAACTATCTATCACGGGCACAACTTTCAGGAGTAAAGTCTTTTCACAAATCAATTGTTACGTAAGATTTTTTTTCCTAAATTCAATTCAATATAACACAGGGTGCGCACACTTAAATACAAAATCACTCACCTAACGCCCACCAATCAACTGCTTTATTGTGCCCTTTGCTCTGGATGATTTCCGGCGCGAGGTACTCCGGGGTCCCGCACAGCGTCCACGTGCGGTCCGACAGTTTCTTGGCGAAGCCGAAGTCGGTGATCTTGAGGTGGCCGTCTCTGGCCAGGAGCAGGTTTTCTGGCTTCAGGTCCCGGTACACAATGTTCCTGGCGTGGAGGTATTCTAATGCTGACACTATTTCTGCCGCGTAGAAGTTACCTGAGAACAAACAGGAAATATTTAAAATCTGATATCTAGAACATAACAAGATCATTTCTATATTTGATTTATAATCCACTTTTCCTTAATGATGCAATATCCAAATACGAGAAAGCTTAATTTGTAAAAAGAAGGTATGAGAATACAGACAGAACTACCCCTTAAATATGGATTTGCATTGCACTTCACTCTTTAATGACTAACTAGTACTTATATATGTGTTCTTCACTTTTATTCTGCCTTCGACATAGCTAGGGTTGCCATCCGTCCGGGTTTCCCCGGATTTGTCCTAGTTTAGAGGGCATCCGGGGAGCGGCTTCATTTGTTGTAAGGGTTTAAAAATTTTAAGTCTTCTATTGCAACTATTACATAGTAACCAAGAAAGTGTTATGTAATCATCACTGTATGTTAATTAGTGAACCAAGATCTTGAAAATAGCTATTGAATTATCATATCAGACAGACGAGCAAGTATGCAAATTACATTTCAATGCAATGTTGCCTTCCATTGTTAAGCTTCCTGAAGTTCTTCCTACTAGTGTTTATTTGACTCGAACAACCTTCTTGTTTTTGTGTCTAACTGCTGTCTGCCCCATAGAGTTCAGATTACTACTTAGACATAATACTTTTAGTACTCTTGTAATAATATTCTTATATTTCCTGTATGTACCTCACAATTTACTTTTTTTTTTATTGTGACAAGTTATTTCAAACAGATATTATATTACGTTTAAATGACCACTGCTTCTTAGCAATAATTAGTTTGTAGCTCTTTTAAAAATAATAAAGTTATGTTTGTTTATTCATAATCGAGCTTAGCTTTTAATTTAAGGCCTAGTTCCTAAATAATCGTTTCAACAAACTACAAAAATTATGATCGATGAAACATTAATGCAAATCATGGTTCAAATTGAAATCGTTGTTTATTTATTTCTGTCATCGTCCGCTAACATACCTATTAAAAGAATAGCAATATCCACAGTCATGGTGTTTCTTTATGTATGAAATATTAAAAGTGTATTGTTCCATTATAAAATTCATACAAATTAATAGCCGTACTTAACGCTAAAAGCTTTCTATCCACTTCAAACATTGTGATAAACAGAAAGTTTCTTTTGGTGCAAAATATTGTCTGATGTTGTATTCAAAATACCTCTGAACCACATTAATCAAGATAGAGGCAGGGTCGAACTTTTCCTATGACACGATTTGAACCTTTTGAAAGTTTTGTTTGTTTACAGAAATACTTGCATACAATGTAACACAATCGGAGTTAGTTGTGGAAAATCACGAGATGAAAGTTGCTGTTTTTGTTTTTATAGCATAAATTAGGTATAAATTATGTTAATGAAAGAAATTTTGACAGTCGAATATTATTTAAACAATTGGAAGCTTATTTGTCAAGTTCAAATAATTGTGTCAGTTTTACTGGAATTTCCCTAAACATGAAGTTAGTTAACTTTACTTGTTAAGGGGTCTATGTAGGTACTTATTTACTAAATCTATTTTAAGACTTACGTAATATTTGTTGCCAGATTTTCGCGTTAATAATATGAGCAGATAATAATGTCATGGCAACCGCCTGTAGAATAAAATGTGATCCGAAAAATCTGATAAAAATACACGCCTACTCAGAATCCAAAATTAGAACATCTCGGCGCTAGTTCTCGCCTTTTTTCTGTGTATCTGTACATCTAGATTAGATGACGTAATAATCCAGCTAAAAAAACTAGTAGCAAGTGTATGGGAGTAAAGAAATCACGTTTATTTTGAGTCTGTAAAGTCAATGCCAGTTGCCTTTGGACGTGGCGGACGTCACTTGGCGGCAACATTATTACGCAGAATACACATTTATCACACACGCTGGAACGTCAGTAGATAGAAAACAAGCCAAAATCACTGTTCATGGGAACCACAGCGCTCTTTTAAATTTATTAGATGCATACAAGACTCCAACAACAGCTCCGCTTAGATATCCATGAATAAAATAATGTAAGCTATCTTTCGTGTGTTTTTGTTGTCAAGACTTAATAAGTTATCACACAGTTTTTAAGGTGTCTAAATATATATGACGTTCCTTTCTAGCAATAACTTTGACTTGACATGACTCACTTTATATTACAAAACTCGATATAACTTTCCAGATTTAGCGCAGCAAAGTGCCATGCCGTGATGCGGCATCAATCCAGAACCTGTTGGATTATTTTAACAGCAGTCCACAAATTTAAGATATTGGACTTATGGTTTATATGTAGGTATGAATATTTATATGGAACAATCAAATCGGTGCGAATAACAAAAACTATGCATACATACATACATACTATCACGTCTTTATCCCTAATGGGGCAGACAGAGCATTTTGGGTCTTGCGGTTCTATGCAGAGTCCAGGGCCGCAAGACCCAAAAGCCACTTTTAGCGTCATGGTGGGCGAGAAGATGGAAAAGCAATCAATACAGTGATGGGTTGCTAGCCGCATCGCCTGTTAACATGATTTGCATTTTTGCCCATTCCCTCGATCGGCTTTTACGATCTGCGTGGGAAGAGAAGCAGTTTCTAAGTTTTTTTATTTCTCTCAGACAAGCATGGGAGGACTATTTCCCCACGAGCAATGAGTCTAATATAACGCATAATGTACCTATCTACTCATAATCATAGTTCTAAGTTTCAAACCAACTTAATCACTCGTTTCATACACAAACTTCAATTATGCAATTTATTATAACCTTTACAACATGAAACGAAACGCACAGGTCAACGGCTTGTCGAAATTTTTCTTTTATAGTGACCATAAATGAGCAGTTTGTGGGCGATTGACGATAACTCAACACGGAAATGTGGGGCTGGTGCCCACTCCACCGCACGATCTTGACGTGACATCACGCCATAGTAGACGCCTCCATCCAAGCCTTGGCACCTTACAAGGCTAGGTTACTCATCGTTCTATATATTACCTAATTAATTTTTTGAAGATCGAGGTCTTTTATTTTTTACTAGTCGTTTATTATTTATAACACAGTATCAGTTTATTTAAAAATCTATTCAAAACATGACGTCATATATCTAAATTCAAGATTGAAGGTATAAAGAAATTACAACACATAATTTTTCAAAGGTCATATAACACCCAAGCTTTTCTTTTTCAGCCTAGTAAACCGACACAAAACGTCCAGTGACATACAGATTATTCAAAAAATATCAAAATAATATAAATATATCACTAGTATTCTGATGAGTTACCAGTAAGTGGTCAATTCTATTATTAGTGTCGCTAAAGAGGCAGAGTCAGACAAACGGCGAAGTAGAGCAGAGCGGGCGTCACGACGTCTGGCCCGTGCGTCTGTGTGCTTCACTGATTTATATATTGTTATCTTCACAATTACAATCATAAGATTCCCTTGAACTCACGTCTGAACAATTAATGATGTAATTCGTGTGTCTTGCGAGAGAAATTGGCACAAAGATATCATTTTCATCAGATATAACAGGCCGCTCTTTGTGTTCATGCCAGTGCACGTCTAATTAGTAATTTTATAAGTAAATTATTTTAGCTACAAAATAGAGTTCTATTTTTTAATACTTTCACTAGCTCTACCAGGGATTTGATGACATAGAATCAAATGGCTGTAACCTAGCTAAATCTAGTTTCGACCTCAAACAACTTTACATAAAAAAAAGAAGTAGATTCTTATCTTATAAATTAGTATTTTTTATTATTTATTTTATTATATTTTTATTTTTTTCTTACAAGTTCTATCACCATCGTCAACATCATATCATAAATACACCTGCAATGTTAGTGTATATTGTATGTATGATATACGTGTATGCATCTATATGTATATAATATCATCATCATCATCTTCCTCGCCTTATCCCTATTTGGGGTCGGCTCTGTATGTCAACTCCCTCCACAGTTTTCTATCATTAACCATATTTGTATTAACCCCCCTCTCCTCCATGTCCCGCCTTACACATTCCCCCCACGTCTTTTTAGGTCGTCCTCTATCTTTGTGGCCATCTACCTTTAAGCTAACCATTTTAATTGCATTTTAATAATATATGCAGGTATATATTATTAGATATTTTAAGTAAGCATCCTTTTGCTTACTTATGCTTTAATTTTATTGTTTTTTTTTTTGTGCCGCAACAATTTATCTGTTTATCTCTATAGTTGACTGGGAGAGAAAGAACGCCGACCTGAATTTTTCGGGGTCCATTGCTACCCCCACTTGAAAAAAATGATTTGAAAGGAAACGGAGATATCATTTGAAATTGAGTCGTGACACTCGTGACCATGCCCTAGACAACCGTTTAAAGTATAAACAGTAGTTTATAAAATAGTTTAAAGGGTTACCTAGGGCTTGGTCAAGACACAATTTATAATGATATCTCCGTTTCCTTTCGAATAATTTATTTTAAATCGGGGAAGCACTGGACCCTGTAAAATTGTCCGCCAAGTGTAAACAATTGTAAATTGTGGATCAATAAAATTTTCATAAATTTTACTTGCAAGATTTGTTTACAGACAGACAGATAACGGGACAAGTGAAACAAAAAAAAAGGTTGTAATGATCTTCATCCAAAACTAAAAAGCATTATTTCTTCTTTGTTTCGTGTCACAAATTTTATATAAGTAAAATTTATTTACAAGTATCTATTAAGATTTGTACTAATTCTAGCCATAGACATAAGACTCTACACCAACGCAAAATAATATAAAGATTAGGTCATTATTATTTAGATATATGAAATGAAAGTAATTTTGTCCAAAAACATACTTCCTTTAGTAACACGAGATGTACCTTATCTAAAAGATCCTCTGAAAAGATCTTATTCAGAAACAAAAGAAAGATAAACTCAGTCACCGTCGTGTTGCCATTATTTTTGCACCTACAATGTTACGTCTACGTACTTATATCATTTGCAAATAATAAAAATGTTTTAACACGTCTAACTCGGGTCGCTATGTAATGTAAATCTATTTTTGTAACGGATACAATGTATGCATACATTGATTGTAACAAGCTTACTTTTAGGTTCCTATCTAG
This sequence comes from Acrobasis consociella, assembly GCA_963555685.1. Classification (NCBI taxonomy): domain Eukaryota; kingdom Metazoa; phylum Arthropoda; class Insecta; order Lepidoptera; family Pyralidae; genus Acrobasis; species Acrobasis consociella. The sequence goes on from OY743106.1 coordinate 9,259,845, forward strand.
AATATAAAGGCGATGAAAATTTTAATTAATTTATTTTATAGAGATGCGATAAACTTTGAAGATGTCGCGGAGAGATCGCGAGACGTCACTCGTTCCGCGGACGCGGAGAACGAGCCAACTCTGGCGCACCTCCAGAAGGTTATTTATTTATCTCGCGCTGGATTATTTATTTACATCACATATACACAGAAATATGTGTATATTATTTTTATGATTACTCTAAATAAATTGCATTATCATGTCATCACAGCAATAAGTGTCGTCTACAGATTCACTGTTTTTCGACTATTTTCATATTTCCCGTGGTTCAAGGTGTTTTTCCACTAACGAATCAAGGCGAAACAAATGTGATAAGAATTATTATGAATGCTAAGAGATCTTGTACACAATTTTGGAAGGAAAAATGTCAGCGCAATTTCAACCTTAGCTTCGCCTCGTTTCAGTTCTTTGGTGGAAAAATACCCTCGAACAGCGGGGTACGCTGTCTCTGCCAGCTCGTCTCATAATGCTTTTATCGACGCTTTATTAATCTCTTGCAGTTTTGACATTGATAACATGTTGTTAGAAAATGAGAACGATTTAATTTTATTTACGGATGCTCTTGCTTTTGATCTTGAATTGAGAGAAAGTATAATGACCTCATTTTTGTTAAGTTTTTGAAGCATGAGCGTTAAATAATTTAATATTTGACTAAAGATCACAAAGCAAGTAGCAAGCAAGCAGTCGTAATATTTCATAAACTGTGACGTCTTCTAGAAAAAGTGTCTTGGGAATCTAAAAACCACTTGAGGTCGCTAAGCCAGCATATTAAATCTGTTGAGGTTTTTTAAATATAAAGGTAAAGATAATTACCGATGCTGTTGCTAAATCTGCCGGCGTTCCTCAGGTACGAGAACAGCTCCCCGCCGCACACATAGTCGAAGAGCATATAAAGACAGGAGTCGTCGTGCGTCCACCATCGCCTGAAAATAAAGAAATGCGTTTTTTTTTTGGCGTAACATAAATGACAATCTTTAGTAGCTATTTCGTATCAACAAGAAATAATAGGTACCTAGGTATTTTCTTAAAAAAATAACTGATGTTATTAATTTTCTTCGAGAAAAGAATAAGACAAGTTTTAGAAATAAATTGAAAAATTGTCTTGATTTATGTTTACATTTTATTTCAGCTTAATTTTCTTAACTTTTCAGTCATATGTTTTCTGCTTCTAAAACCAATAAACTGCTAAATTTCTTTAATGAAACAATTTTTTTTCTGAGATTACGTCTAAGCTAGCTTTTGTGTATATATCCTACAGACAAGCGCTCAATTTAAAAAATAAAATTTACAAACAATGTTTCCGCACGAAAACATTGCACATAGATACCTTCCATCAATCGAAACTGAAGCAATTAATCATGCTGTCTAATAAAAAGTGTCAGGCAGACGTATGCCAGAGCCGTCTGTCGGCACGTCACACGCGGGTTGCAATGCGGCGGCTCGATCGGCGCCTGCGTGCGCGCACACCAATTGCCAACTCCATTTATTCCTTGTTAGGTATAGTTAACCATAATCTTATTTGTAACAAATGCTTATTTATATAAATAATTTAGTATTTCATTTATTTCTAAGATTTCCTACGATAAGTGTAATTAGTTTTCGTGCTCGATATCTAACAAGGCTTGTTCACACAATAGATATTTTATTAGAACCTCAAACCATCAAAGCTTATTTACGATGTATTGGTAACATATTTTATGAAGTTTAACCATAATCTCGGAATGGCACAGTATGTCTTTACCATCATATGTCTCTCTATTTCCAAACATACTTTCATGTCTTACTATGTCCATATTGTATCTTTCCACTAGTTATTTTCTCTGTATCCATCCTCTTTATATTTTAATTCGTCATTATCGTTCGATGTCATTCTTTTATTTTGGTAACTCAAGAATTAATATCAAATTGAATAGACCTACTCAGTAACATACAGTGCGAAGCTTACTGTACCTGCTGTGCTATTACGAGTGGACGTGCACAGACAAATAGAAGATGTGGCCGCCGCCGCCATCGTTTGCATACTTAGTGATTAAATTAATTGCATTGCTGTATGTAAGGCCAGACAACGCCTACACAAGCTGTGCTGGTGGAATTTGATATCAAAATAGAGGAACTTCATTTTCTCTTCAGTCTTTACACATATAAACGAAATGGGTAACTGTAAACCCATCTAAATAGGCGGTAGGCTAATAACCTGTGTTAGACCCACCATCTTGCCAAAAGTAACTTACGGTTTTGTGATAGCTGTTTTTCCAAATTTCTGTCACAAACTGTATGTTAGCTAGCACTTTCGTATCGTTGGAGATACGAAAGTGCTAGCTAAACTCAAGCCTCACTAAACTAAGGTCTAAAATGCGCTTAGACTAATAAACAATGTCAACTTCAAATGTAAAGTTTTAAAATGGTTTTTAAGTCCAATATTAGCTATATTTGCCCGGCTCTCATACGTTACCGAATGTTACTCAATGACTTTTATCCAGATATATTTTGCTAGTTGCAAATTCGTAGATAACCTTAAGAGAAAATACGCAAATCTATGGACAACACCCAGAAACCAAACAACTTAAGACGCACTCAAATTGGCACTGGGCCACCCTGTACTCTGTCTGCTCACCGTAAATACCGTAATTGACAACCGTCACATGCATTCCCTGCTCCGACTATTTCCTTGCTACAACACTGTCCAGAATACAGAAGACATAATTTATAATCATATTTATTAGCTGGACATGTTTTTGTACTTGCCTCGTATTTCTAGTGAACAATAAAAAATATTTAAGATTACATTACGTTTCAGGCTGTTGATATTATTAGCGTCATAATTATCTCATAACATGTTCATAGCAATAGTTTATACTCTGAGGACATGTACTGTACACCTACACTCGGCTAATTATAGTCTACATGGAGGGGACATGCACGTAATAAATCAAATCACGGGCTATACTAGATCACTATATAATATAATGAAATTAAAATAACAGTCAAAAACTAAAAAACAATCGGGCCATTTGTATGGAAATGTCGATTCTTTTTGTGTTTTTAATGTTATTTTATTACTATTATTATAATATAGTGATCTAGTATAGCCTGTGGTTCGATTTATTACGGGTATGTCCCTTCCACGTTGTATTTACGTGGTATATGTATTGACGACCTCCGTGGTGTAGTGGTCACCATGCTAGTCCGCCACCCAGAGGTCCCGGGTTCGATACCCGGTTAGGGCAAGTTGGAAAATGGCCTTTTTCAAATTGTCCCGGGTCTTGGATGTTTATCATTATATGTATTTGCCATAAAAATATAGTATTGTTGAGTTAGTATCCCATAACACAAGTCTCGAACTTACTTTGGGGCTAGCTCAATCAGTGTAATTTGTCCCTAAAAATTAAATAATTAGCCAAGTGCGTGTCAGGCCTCGCGCAGTTTAGGGTGCCTCTAAAAAACGTCCAAAACGTATAAATATACGTATCTATTGAATTATTATGAAATTTTCCTTTTCGAGTACATTTTATAAGTTGATCGCCCACAACTTTTTAATTTGTTAACCCTACTTAGCTCTGATAGTTTTTCTTTAAACTACATTATATATACTATAGCTGTGATTTTTTTAAGTGTCTATATATAACCGTTTAGCAGATAGATGGGGGGACACGTGATTTTAACAAAAAAAATATTTGAACCTAAATATTTCAGAGACGGATCGCTAAATCGAAAAATGGTGTTCCCAAGCTCACAATATTTTTGAAAGACCTATTCAACGATACCCAACACAATGTGTTTATACAGAAAAAAAATATTGACTTGCTCTTTACTTCTATGGCAGCTACCCTAAAAAAATTATTTCCATATTTTATTTTACGACTTTTTCGCTATGATTGATTTATACATATTCATGCCAAATTACAGCTTTCTAGTCCTTATAATTTCTGAGTAGGACCGCGGACGAACACACAGACAGACAGAAAGACATGGCGAAACTGTAAGGGTTCCTTGTTTACTACAGAATCCTAAAAATAATAATAAATCTGTGATATTACTAGGTAAAACAAAATAGCAACAGTACCCTTGATATACTGACATACACATACAATAAAATGACACCTTTAGTTGACAGGACTATCAAACAATTGGTGTGTTTTACTTAAACTCATACACTATGGAAGATACAATATATCTTCAAGACATTCTTAAGAGTTATATTGATACCTACTCATCTATACCAATATCTTACGGTATAATCCTTGTGAGATTAGGATAACCACAAATTAGTCGGAATTTTCTCGCTCGAAGTACGGCAACTATTTTCCGTAGCGCGCTCGGCACGGGAGCTATGCACTATAAAAGCTTGACCGACATTTCCAGAGGAAATAGAGATTTCTGTCAAGTGTGACCTACATCAGAAACTGTATCACGCGCGATTTGTCACTGAGTAGGCCAAGGACGGCGTCAGTAAGCCCAAACCCGACGGTAAGGCTATTTGCATAGGGCATTTTGTTATTGCAAATTAAAAAAGATTGGGGCCATTTATTCGCTAATTATGCGGTATACAAGTTTCTCTTCATTAATTTCAATGATTTGTATAAAATGGATTTGACTGAAGTTTTTTTTTAATATTGCTGAAACTGCCTAACAAATGTGAAATTAATAACTTAATATTAAAATATTTTTATGGTCTTGTTTATTTAAACAAGACCATAAAAATATTTAATAGAGGACTGGTTTGGCGATTTGGCCTACACTCTTTGAAGTGGATCCGATATGCCAAATTATGCCTAACATAACGTGACGCACCATACCCAGAAGAGATAAATATAAAAAAAACAAGCCAGATTGCGATAGTTTAAGGCTATTTTAATCAGTGTTATTTGTCCTTTTCTATTTATTTATTTATAGATATAGAGTCTTAGTCACAGACATCTGTTCCAGGTGCAGTTACATGGTACCCATATTGTGTCAATGTATCTGTGTGTCTGTCTGTGACATCGGAGCGCCTAAATGAATGGGCCAATTTTGATGCTTTTTTTTGTTTATAATGCTTTTATAGCAGCGGTTAAAAAGTTAAAGAGTCCGTTGAAAGTCGGGTCTTTTTAAAATTGTCGCCAAATAAACTTGTCACAATTGAAAACAACAAAAATATTATCGAATTATAGAATAGTTAGACTTACCTATCTATGATGTTTGTCTATATATGTATTAGTTATAAAATATAGTATCGTTGAGTTAGTATCCCATAACACAAGTCTCGAACTTACTCTAGGACTAGCTCAATCAGTGTTATTTGTCCCTATTTATTTATTTATTTACGGATACACATATGGATAGACATACGTATAAATGCAAAAAGCAATAAAACCACTCACAAGTTAACAATAAAAGGGTGGTTGATTTCGGCGAGGATGTTCTTCTCGTTCATGACGTGGTCGACCTGCTTCATGCGGATCACGTCGGCCATGGACAGGATCTTCATCGCCAGGTACTCGTCCGCAGCCTTGTCTCGACACAGGCACACTCGGCCGAAGGTGCCCGTGCCTGGAACAAATACACACTGTCAATTAACCCTAGTTATGATATATATGTGATGGATATATCTAAGTTAATGGGTATATCTCAGTTAATTTTGAGATTTTAGGCTTGGAGCAAACGGGCCACCATAAAACGCCGCCACCGACCACTTTCATACTAATTTAGCGGCCGCCACCGGCGTCACCATGTGCGGCGAGTCCATACAAAATGTATGAAAACTACAGGAAAGTGGTCGGTAGCGGCGTTTTGTGATGGCCTGTTTGCGCCGAGCCTTATACTTTTGGGTCCTAAGAACCTATTAATTACGTATATTCCTTGTTTTTTGAAACCTGAATAATACAGAACATATGCTATATATTTTCTATATTTGGGAAACTTTAATGTGTTTGCAACGCTGTAGAGCTAAATATAAAACAAATAAATGAATAAAATAAATAAATTTTATTTCAGATAATATATAGTGACATACATAATACTTATTGACATTAAATATGTATTAATAATTATATTTAAAAAAAACAATTTTAATACTCTTCCATATAGCACAAAGTATACAAAATGTTATTAGAAATACAATCAAAACCCAATGAATCTATTAGTATTTTTGATAGATGGAAGATGAAAAATGCTAAGGCACCTGGGATAGACAACCTACCATCTGAACTGTATAAATATGGTGGCTCGCACATTAATAACAAGTTATACGAACTTATCTTAAAGATATGGGAATGTGAAATCGTCCCGCAGGATTGGAGAGATGCCTCTTTTTGTAAATTATATAAAGGCAAAGGCGACATAGCCGATTGTGGTTCGTATAGAGGCATTTCTCTACTCTCGGCAGCTGGGAAGATTCTAGCCCATATCATTAACACCCGCCTATCCCGACACGCTGAAGACATACTCCCGGAAACCCAATGTGGATTCCGTCCGGGCAGAGGTACAGTGGATGCCATATTTGTTATTAAACAAATACAAGAAAAAAGCTTGGAACAACATCGTCCTCTCTACATGTGCTTCGTTGATCTTGAAAAAGCATTTGATAGAGTACCGCGTGAAGCCTTGTGGATTGTTCTAAAAAAAGCTGGTTGTCCTGAAAAGTTAATTAACTTGATACGCCAATTTCATGACGGCATGTTGGCCAGAGTTCGACATGAAAATGACTTTTCAGACCAATTTTCCGTAACCAGTGGCGTGAAACAAGGCTGCGTCTTGGCTCCAACTTTATTTGCTTTATATTTTGCCTCTGTCATGCGTGACGCAACGAAGTCTTGCAACGGCTTAATACAAATTAACTCCAGAACAGACAAAAGTATTTTTGATCTATCTCGCCTCAGATCTAAGCGACAGGTATTCAAACTTCCGATTTTGGATATCCTGTACGCTGATGATGTTGCCTTAATGGCGGATTCTGTTGAGTCTCTACAGGGGTTTGTAACATCTTTGGCCGTTTCATGCCGTAGATTTGGTTTGGTTATAAGCGTTAGCAAGACACAAATTCTAAAACAACCACCCAGAGGTTGCCACGAAGATTCCTCCAATGTCACCTTGGAAGGAGCAGCGCTGGAAGAAGTTTCAAACTTTAAATACCTGGGCACACGTATACGCAACGATAACACGCTGGCATCAGAGCTGCCAGCCCGGATAGCAAGTGCGGCGGCAGCCTTTGGAAAACTAAAGGCACGTATTTGGAACTCCCACGACCTTAAGCTGCAAACTAAAATTTTAGTCTACAAAGCAATCGTCGTGCCTACCTTACTGTATGCTGCAGAGACTTGGTGCTGTTATAAAGCAGACATCAAGCAGCTAGACATTTTCCATCTCAGATGTCTAAGGTCGATCCTGCGCATTAAATGGCAAGACCGTGTTCCAAACACGGAAGTCTTGCGTCAAACTGGCCTATCCGGGATTGAAGCGCTTATCATCAAACATCAGCTGGGATGGTGTGGGCATGTCTTGCGAATGGATGACAGCAGGTTGCCAAAGGCAGTTTTCTATTCCGAGCTCGCGGACGGGAAAAGAAAACAGGGTGGGCAATACCTGCGGTACAAAGACGTGCTCAAACGCAACCTAGTGGCGTGTAACATTCCAACTGATAGTTGGGAGGAGCGTGCTCGTCTTAGACCGGAATGGCGCCGCACCGTTCACAAAAACGTAGATGTATACGAATCGAAGCGTCTAGAAGACCTTGATGCAAAGCGCCAAATACGGAAGACTCGACCGAAGCCCTCCTACAACTATACTTTCAACTCCACTGGCCAACTTTTTTGTGTATCATGCAGCCGAACTTTCAAGTCGAAGTTTGGCTTTGCTAGCCACATCAGAGCTCACCACAACAACGATTCCGGAATAGACACATAGGAGTCGCCGTCGCCGGATACGGCTTGGACGACATGATGATATTTGGGTTTAGTGACGCTTGGCTCCGTATACCAAGCAAGAGCACAGATTACTAATAAGTGCAAGAGATAAAGACATTCTACATTATGTATGTTCATATACGTATTAGTAATTGGTTTATCTAATCACACTAAAAGGCTATTATCTATTTGAAAACACTTCCGCGAATATTGCTCAAATGAGTCAAAAGGAGTTTCCCGATTCGATTTCGTAAATTCGTATGTAAATAAATACTGATGCTCCCGCATCCGTATCGAGCTCGCAATGTGTTCAAACACGCGAATGGCGGAAAAATAAATTACTCGAAGTAAACTCTCTAAACCGATTTCGATTGCCAGGACTTATTTAGTCAAGTTTATAAGAAATAAATAGGACATGTGCGAGTTGAACTCGCGTGGAAAGGGTCCCGTACAATACCAAAGTCATTTGACATCCTCATAATTTTAAACGCGCTAGTGGTGTTTTAGTGAACTATTTTCCGTACGTGAACGTATTATATTGAGTTTACCACTATATTTTTAATTGATAGAATTCTTATAGCAGTGAATAAATAAAATATAAATTTATGGGGACAAATTACACTGATTGAGCTAGCCCCAAAGTAAGTTCGAGACTGGTATTATGGGATACTAACTCAACGATACTATATTTTATAAGAAAAACATATATAGATAGATAAACATCCAAGACTCTGGACAATTTGAAAAAGGCCATTTTCCAACTTGCCCTGACAGGGGATCAAACCCGGGACCTCTGGGTGGCGGACTAGCATAGTGACCACTACGCCACGGAGGTCGTCAAAGCAGTGCTCCTGTAATCTACAAGCAACGAACTACATTTGGTAAAATCTTTTTCATAATTTAATTCTTTATTTTTCATAAGCTAAGGGGGAAATAGTCAATTTTCGTTTTCTTCAGGAATAAAATCAAAGCTATTTATTTTACAGTAATAACAAAAATCTATTTGTGGTCCACCTTACGAACCCTTTTATTTAATAAAGTAGAAAATGACCCTAATTAAAAAAAAATATTTACTTAGCACATCGGTATTTGGATCCTATAAAACTTCACCTGAGTTGGTCCAGTAGATTTGGAGCAAATTGACGGATGGACAAACATATTCACGAGTGATCCTATAAGGGTTTCGTTTCTTCATTTTTTGTTTGGAACCCTAAAAAGTAAGATTCGTTAAATTGTTTGCCTAACAAAACTTTTAAACTTTAAGTACTCTGCTTAGGTATTTCTGAGGGTATTTCATTTAAAAGCCATGTTCTTGTCGAGATTTACCTTCTACGTTTCCGGCCTTCCACCAAGTTCTTGACTTCCCTGTATATATTTACCTCATATTATACTCGTAAGTTTGTCCTGCTTACTTGATTTGTAATAAATAAGACCACCTTTGACACACTTTTGTACACACCACTTTTGACTTATGCATAATTTATTAATTATACTTGTACTATAGGTATTTATTTTATTCAGACGAAAAAAAAAATATACAACGTGGAAGAGACATACCCGTAAGAAATCAAAGCACGGGTTATACTAGATCATTTTAGTATAATAAAATTAGAATAATAGTCAAAAAACAAACAAAAAAATCAGCACTTTCTTACAAAAGTCTGCAGCCGCCCGGGCAATTTGTATGGGAAAGTCGTTTTTTTTTTAATTTCATAAGTCACCACTTGTTGGACTCCTACTAATACCAGAAGACCCTGCAGACCAAGAATGCGAAGGCGTGACGAATTGGATAAATTTATAGATGATTGGAAAGAAACAGCTCCGAGCAGAATTGAATTGAAAATATGGAGGGAGGCCTTTGCCCAGCAGTGGGACACGTAATGGCTCGTATTATATTATTATTATTATATATACGATAGTGATCTAGTGAAGGCAGTGATTCGATTTATTACGGGCATGGCCCTTCCACGTTATATACATATTATTATTTTTTAAACTAAAATAAAGTATAAACATAATCCAGTACAACATCAACAAAATAAGTTGACGACCTCCGTGGCGTAGTGGTCACCATGCTAGTCTGCCACCCAGAGGTTCCGGGTTCGATCCCCGGTCAGGGCAAGTTGGAAAATGGCCTTTTTCATATTATCCTGGGTCTTGGATGTTTGTGTATATGTGTTTTTTATAAAATATAGTATCGTTGAGTTAGTATCCCATAACACAAGTCTCGAACTTACTTTGGGGCTAGCTCAATCAGTGTAATTTGTCCCTATATTGGTACGCTTTTCAGCCACGGGTCCGTAGGGACCCGGTCCTTTATTATTATATTATGTTGGTATGTACGCTTTTCAGCCACGGGCCCATGGGGACCCGGTCCTTTGAGGCGTTCATTGATTACTATTATATTATTAAGTAAAATACTTGTACTGGATTATTTGTATACTTGATAATTATTAAGTAGAGCAAATATAGCAATCAGCGCAGATTGTGCTACCAAGCAGAGCAATCAGTGCAGATTTTCTCAATACCGAGTGAGTCATAATAAACCTGAGTAACGTTCTAATAAATGCAGAAAGGCATTTGAAACTTCTCTATATAACTTGACCGCAGTGTAAGCAACATTTTTCGACCTGGGTGGTATAGTAATTTTATGAATCTTATGAAACACTATACAGTTAAGATTTTTTTATAAATTAAATAATGGCCTCCTTCCAAGAATGCAGGTAAGTACGTACATTTTGTGGTCATTGACGGATCTTTTGAATTTTTCGAGAAACCCTGTGATCGATAACCTTTCTTTGTATGGGAACCTTTGCTTTAACATATCACCAAGATGTTTAAAAAAAATATGTACGCCTATTTTTTCATTAATATTGTAATACTAAGTATAATTGATTTCTCGATTGATTGATTGATTAATACTTATCTACATAGGATCGTTAAAGGCTGATCAGGGTCCTTGTTTTTCATTATAGTGATATGGAGTTAGGAATAATAAGCGGCCAAGTGCGAGTCGGACTCGCCCATGAAGGGTTCCGTAGTAGCAAGTAACATAATATGAAAGTCTTGTAGTATGTTTTTTAAGTTTTTATATTTGAGTTGATTGAATGAAAGGTAAATTGCCGCTTACGATTTGTGACGTATTACAAAAAAACTACTTACTAGATCTCGTTCAAACCAATTTCCGCTGGTAGTTTTCATGGTAATGAACAACATATATTTTATTTAGTTTTATCATTCTCTTATTTTAGAAGTTACGGGGGGGGGGGACACACTTTTTTCCACTTTGGAAGTGTCTCTCGCGCAAAGTATTCGGTTTAGAAAAAAATGGTATTAGAAACCTTAATATCATTTTTGAAGACCTATCCATAGATACCCCACACGTATGGGTTTGATGAAAAATAAATTTTTGAGTTTCAGTTCTAAGTATGGGGAACCCCCAAAATTTAGTGTTTTTTTTCTATTTTTGTGTCAAAACTTTAATGCGGTTCACATAATACATCTACTTACCAAGATTCAATAGTATAGGTCTTATAGTTTCGGAAAAAAGTGGCTGTGACATACGGACGGACAGACAGACAGACATGACGAATCTATAAGGGTTCCGTTTTTGCCATTTGGCTACGGAACCCTAAAAATCTAGTCTTTTTCGTTGGAACCCATGTTGTGATTTCGTTTTATGAATACAATAAATTCGCTATTGTCATGAATCCTATTTCGTGGAATGCTAAGATTGTTTTGTCAAGATGAAAAATATAGAAACATAATATAAGATAAAAGAAACTTATCTCTGATGTTGTAGATCAATAATAAATTTACTTATGTTAAAAAAAATAAAAAACTTAACATTCATTTTAGTTTTTTATTTTATACTAGCTGTGCTCCGCGGTGTTACTCGCAATTAAAGGAGCCTAGCTATGTGTTAATCCAGGGTATCATCAGCTTCCTGCATATCAAATTTCATCAAAATTGATTAAGCCGTTTACACGTGAAGAAGTAACAAACATACACACGCCTTAACAATATTAGTGTGATAGTCATTCACCAAGAACATTGACAAATAAATCAGCAAATATCAAAAAAACTTCTACTTGCGAGTAACACTTTTGTTATTGACTTACTCCACTGTACTTTTAAATTTCGGGAACTACTGAAAATAGTTTTTGGGATCCAACGGCGATTCAATAAAATTATAAGGTATGGGATCCAACGAATAAGACAAAAAAGCATTGCAAATCAAAGTCAAGGTGAGGTTAATATACTACTGACTCGCATTTAAGTGTGTGAACTCACAATTAACCTATTAAATAGAATATACTACTGCCAATTAAGTGTGACGGATTAACGTCGTAAAGACCGTACCTTCTAGTTAAGGCGTAGTATATACGATGTGTGTCGTACAATGTACAAACTAAGATATACTTAGGCACTTGTGTAAAGGGGTTTGGGTAATTTTGTATGAGCCTTGGCATGATTTTTTTTTCCAGCGGCCACTGACGTGATTATTATTTATGAATAGTCCTATAATTAAGAATTACTGCTCAATAAAAAAATTTGATGTAAATAATATCGAAGCCGATATATCGGTTTTCAAAATTAAATAATTAATAATAAAAAATATCATCCATGTATATGAAATAAGTTTTATTTATATCGTAAGAGGGATCTATTATGTTATTATAGAAAGGAAATATAAATTAAACAAAAAAAAAACAAAAGAAATCATTCATTTATTATAAATACCAAAAGCAATAGTAATTATTATACATTTCATCGGGTTCATCATAAGCCTCATTTTCTTGTCGCGTCGTATTATACTGTCTAAAAACTAAGCTGGGGGAAACAGATGTTCTTGGTATCTTCCCCATCCCAAAAACCATATAATAGACATTATATGCGAACAACAGCCTAGGGTTCGTTTTCCAACGACACATGAGCAATAGTGCCCTAATATGGCGTTTATTCCCTCTTATCCCCTTTCTACTAAAATATATACATAATAAGTTCTATTCGACACATGCCGTGATTGAATCCTACCTCTCAGTAGCCATGGGTCATTACAATCGGGATTCTGCTCTCTAAAGTCTTACAAATGGGGCTCCTTATATATTTCAATCAAATAAGACCCATTTTTAATGTGCTCTCCGTAATAACTACGCGCTTGGAGGATTTGATAAGTTCCCAACGCATACAAAATAAGGTCATTCATACTTAAGACTGGAAAGTCATTGAAGCCTAGCAAAGCCGCATCTATAGACTGAAAGCGAGCCCATCTACGATTAAGGTTATTTTCTAACACATATTCACTTAGTCGATTCCTGTTGTTTATAAAGTAGTATTTTGTTATTTACTGACAACGCAGAGTTCCTTCCACGCAGCCAGTACATCTTTTGAAATCTTATATCAAGTTCCTCTCTTTTCTTTTTGACGTGGGCTTTCCAGCGAAGCTTCGCGTTGGGTGTCATACCTAGGTACTTAGCAGTGTTTTCATATGGCACCTGCTGTTCATTTATGTAGACGGGACAGTAGTCATCATATTTATTTGTGAAGTTGACGTGAACAGACTTCGACTAGTTTAGCTTAATTCGCCACTTCTTTGTCCAGTTATGAACTTTATTAACAGCTGCTTGGACCTTTTCTGCTGCTTCTGCATGACTCATGTATGCACATAAGTAGGAAGTAGGAACAAGGGCCACTTTATAATATTTATTTTACAAACAAAGACAATACATACTTTTATTTGCGTTGTTTTTATGATAATTTTAAGGTGGCGCCACTTTAGCCCTACCTTTCATCTTAAGTACATTGTATTTTTGTGCTTAATTCAATGAGAATCTAACCTAACCACTAATAAAACCTATTTAGTAAAAATAATATGTAATCGCTATCATACATTTAAATTGAGTTTTATTTTTAAGGTGGCGCCACTTTCGCCCTACCCTTTATCTTAAGTGCATTTTATACGTGTGCGAAGTTCACTGAAAGCCTACATTTACTATTTTATAATACCCAATCATGCAGACTTTGCATCGATAGAAATGTTTAAAAAAGCGTAATATACAGATAATACAGATTTTTTTCTTCAAATATCTCAGCTCCGATACATTTTGGACAGAAACGGTAAAACAAAAAAATTAACGTCTGAATATGTTCTATCGAACGAAATACCTTTCATTGGTGGCCGCAACTTTTGAAAATCATGCCACTTGTACACAATGCCCTTTGCACTATGGATTTTATATATCCCGGCTGTTATCATTGTATGGCAGTCGTCAGTTTATCAGATGCCTTTAGGCAGCTTAAAAGATCTTACACCTGTGTTGGACCTTACACACACGGAAAACAAAATATTTGAAAATATATAGTTATTTTATATGACTCTACTAATACATAATTACAAAAAACAATACTGAGAAATTAATTACACATTTAAGTACATACTCTGATGTAAAACAGTTCCCAACTCTCAACATGTATCTTACTAAAATTATAAATATATTTTTTTTCATACAAATATTTTCCCTGCAGTTTTCGGAAAATTTGCTTTTATTTTTACTGTAACTAATAATTAAACGATGCACAAGACATTTACGCCAGTGTTTGTTTAGTGCTGTTCTGCGAAGTTCAGAATTAGATCATGTGATCTTTATGAGAGTCGTACGGTAATTATAACACGTCGGTACCCTTTCTTACTTTAGGATGGGAGACTGATAATTCTGGAAATTGGTACATTCTCAATATTCCACGCTAGAGACTCTCAATGGTGATGTATGAGTCAAGATTGCGAAAGATAAGCTAACATTACAGATTTTTTATCAGAAGAAACTCTTGCAAACGGCAAAAGTTAATATAATAATATATAAAGTGTCAACGTTGTTTCATATTATAAGAACTTCTTAATTAAAACGCATAATAGTAATAGTATGCGGCAAAGACCTTCTGGCGAGGAGGCGACAAACACTGTGAAAATGAGTTTCGTTCGGCGTTTCTTCTTAGCAGTCGTCGTTGCTAAGCGCTGGTATTTTTCTTTTAAAGTAAGTTAAATTTTAATATACACTATATGTAATATAAATTATAATTATAATTATTGGCGGGTAAAAGTTATATAAATGATAATTATTGGCGTGTAAAAGTTCTTGTTAAAGGTCTTATTACGGAATAAACATTGAATTTGAATTTTGCAAATAATGTGTAATAAAATAATTCCAGTGGAATTAAGCCAACAAAAACGCTGGGTTGCCCCATTAGTGAAGAGAACTGTCAAAGATTAGTCTCAAAATTTTCGCAGAGATGTCGATCGCTCTTCGGCTTCTAGCAGTCTGATCCAATGTGTCAAGCCACTGGCGGCAAGCCATCCATCCCTTAACAAAGGTACACTGCTGGACAATACACTTAATAAACATTTTTTTAAATAAGTAAATTAAGAAAATTTGACGCAATTTGAAAATTTGACGAACGGCTGATCCACTAGAAAGCTAATCCTGCGGTACAGCCAGTTACTTAGTTACTTTATACTCCGTGTGAAGGTCATTATGAAAACCTCAGTCAGTATTTAATTTGATGTTTTTGGAAAAACTCAAAAGTATACAAAATTGTACTAAATATTTAGTTATGAATAAAGTACCTACTACCTACCCCGAAACAGTAAATGACCTTATATTTTACTGGAGTCAATTAATTACCGTGTCAGCGCTGTATTTTAACCAACCCGGAATATCGTAAAACTCGCAAATTACTATTACAAAAATATGAATCAACTACATACGTATGAAGCTTTACGTTATGTTGGGCCCTTTCATGAGTATTTACATCGTAAAATTAATGTTGATACTAAAGATCAAACATAAAAATATCAGTGAACTGTTTTCTTTAGAGATATTTTTTTTGATGCTCGAGTCAGCTCGACTTTTAATAAATTATGATACATTTCTATTAACGAACATCGTGCGAACAAGACGGAGTCAATTTAATTTTTCTAGCGAGAATTATTACGAAGTTATGATCGACTTCTAAGTAGCAAATCTGATTATTGAAAGAAATATAAATTGAATAAGAAAATCAATAATTCTGAACGCTCGTAAATAGTAATCCCATTTGCTACATGTCGTCACCGAACCCCGATAAATGCTCATCGTAAGACGCGCCTCGTGTTACACGGAGTACACCAGACGACGCGACCTGACACACACAGACTACAGCTGCATCAATCATCGGTTCAGTGTGAGGACACGTGGAGATGTCTGCAAGACGTGGGCGGTCCACTAACAGTCAATTATCAGGCCAGGCTGTTTGAAGTCCCCGCCGTAATGAGGCACACTGTCAACCAACCTATTTCCGGCGACCGTTCACCGCCCCACCGAGAAATACAGTGGGTACTCTTTTATCTCGAAGTCGAGTAAACGTCACATATTTCACAGAATATGGGACGACGTATAAATTGTAAAGTTAGAGAGAAAAGTGTTATTTGCTTAGCTATTATGAGACTTTGTTGGGTGTTGAAACAACATCGGCTTTGAAGATAATCAGTGTGTCTGAAAGAAAGTGCAATAATATTGCAGTTCGTATAAGAAACACGTTGTATTAATGCGATTTTCAAAACAAGTTTTACAAATAGGTACATATGCATACTTGCAATATGTACTTACATCTAGCTGTAGAAAGCTATATTGCTTTTCGCATTTATTAATAAGTAATTTTAAAATAAGTAAGAAGTTACCGAGAAAAAGCAATCTATAAACAATGTGGCAGATTTTTTTTCTACATTGACCACTTATCGAATAAAGTAAGTAGAAGATATTCAACTACTAGACAGTCGATGCAGGTCGTATACAATCGTTTTTTTTTTATAGGAAACTTATTCAGCAGTGTGAGCATTATGTTATGATGAATTAAGAATAGCAATAACTTATAAGCAACTAAATCCAGTAAATTACTTCTACTTAGTAGTAATAGTAACAACTTTTTTTTTACGTACGCAGCCACGTTAATTGCGTCTGCTTATTAGTAAGTAGCAACTGATGAAGTCAAGTTGCCCTAATAAGTTTATTAAAACTGTAACACTTCTGTTACTAGCTGTATTTAGCCGACATATTTAACTATTCAGGTTAGAAGGCCGGCTGATACACATTTTATTCTATCGTAATTTGCGTAACGCTTGTTAATTTGAAATCCCGTGACGTCAGAGTTTCCCCACAACTTTATTTCTGTGGACTCTTGCGAAAGACCCTGGACCTTGTGTGCTATGTTTATAAAGAGTTACAAGACGTAATCTGTGAGGCAATCCATGTTTTAAATAAAATGTGGGAAGCAACTGGTTTGGTACCTCCAGATGCAAATCTTCAGAATTCGATCGATTCTATTTTTTGGTTTTGATCTTTAAACACTCAATTTTTTTATCATATCGATCAAGATTAAAAAACTAACTAAATGTCGTCCTCTGTTACAATGACCATCTCATCTCAGAAAAAAAACTGTAGTTGTACCAAGCAAGATTATGATGATTCATCGCATCCTATTCTGTTTACATGCCCACAGATGCCATGATACATTGATTCCAGATCCATACAGTCCTTAAGTATAAACTAATTTTGTGAATATATAGGTAATAAAAGATACTTGTAACTTATTTATCAGGTATTGATAAAAAAATGATAGATTTGGAATTAATATGAAACGAATTCGTTTCATGCATATTCTAAATTATAAGTATAACTATCGATCTTGAAAATAAAACTACGGGAGAGTTAATCCTTGAATATTTGATTTTTTATTCAATCGACTTAGAAAAAGTATAGAGTCTGTCGTCTCGACAAATTATACATGTTCATGTTTTTATTAATATTATGCGTGATTTATTATTATGTGACTAACGTAAGCCTTTCACTTCCCCAATGAATATCCTACTAGTTCAACAGATATTACGGTTTTCTAAATGCGAAAGTGTGTTTGCTTGTATACGTCAAAATACAGCCACTCTCTGATGTAGGTACGTGTTTGTGACATGCAGATCCGTGATATCATCCGGCCTTGACGCAGCAGGATCCCGAGGGATAAGCCCTAAAATATGAGAAGGTGCTGGTTTTTTCTATAAGTATTTATTACACCTACTTAGTTTCAAGGATAACGGCTCTGTACGTATTTAATTACGTACGTACGTAGCATAATGGCATTATAATAAAACAGGAAACTTCGACAAAGATGTCGTTACTCAGTTAATAAAAATATCATATCAAATAACCATACGTATTTAGAAGTAACGAAATATGGAAGATGTTCAAGAAAATAAACAGAAACCTAAAGATCTAGAATGTTTACTTTAACGACCTCCGTGGCGTAATGGTCAACACGCTAGACGCCAATCTGGAGGTCCTGGGTTCGATCCCCAGCCAGGGCAAGTTAGAAAATGCCTTTTTCAAATTGGCCTGGGCCTTGGGTGTTTATTTATAAGTATTTATTATATTATACAATATAGTTTTGTTGAGTTAGTATTCCATATTACAAGTTTAAACTTACTTTGGGGCTAACTGAATCAGTGTGATATGTCACTTTATATTTATTTATTTACTTTACTATAGCTATAAACTATCACCATTTCAGATTCCCGTTTTCCACCTGTAAGACCTCAATCTTACTAAATGCGTGCGACTCCTGACTCTGTCTACCCCGTGAGAACTAAATAAGAGTATCTGTATCAAAAATAGCAATCTCTGTATTAACTCCTTTAGCAGCTTTAAAATACATTCTAATGACTGCTGTCTTCATTGTATGCAAAACAGCACTAAACTCGGTTTCTGTTTAGACAATGCGCCTTGCACTTTACATAATCGTATGTACTGCTATGTTACATATTTTAATTATGTGAACTAGATTGTAGCCTCTAATAAGTATACAATAGGTGTTAAAAGATACTTCTTTATTTATTAAAAACATGAAGATAACTTGAATAATACAAACAAATAATAATGCTGAGTTAAAAGATTGAAAAATTAAAACAAAATACTGATAAAATCTATAATAAAGATTTACTAACATTGTTAATTACATTACAAATAGCTTAGCTTACCTATAAATTACATAGCTTTAAGAAATCTTATGCACTACAAGCACTAAAATGTTCTCTCTTATACAGTTTGTATCTACATATGTTTAAGTCCTTGGAGGCAACTCTATCGGTCTCTTGATCTCCAACTCTACTATGTGAATTCGACAACAATTTCGAATTTTATCAAAGTAATATGGACCACTTTGGTTGGCCATACATAAAATTAATGCATATTTACACATATTATTATAAGAAAAAATGTTTAAAATGACAAAACTGATGGCGCAAGATGTATCCTATTTAGTAAGAAAAATTATGGTCATTTCCATTTTTATTTCCCTTGTAACATCATTTTATACTGTCTAAAAATAACTTGGCGAGCTTTCTCAGGTACCAAAATAGAAACACACGCCTACGAATAGAATAATGTTTAATTTACATAATATTGATGTTCATAATGTAACATGGATGGACGGCCCTAATTTCTAGGAGAGGACCCTTTAAATCTCAGTATTAGATAAGTAATGGAATTAGTGAATTATATATTTCTTTTTCCTCAGGGTGGCCCTGAACTGTATTACAACTTTTGCCTAAAAACTACTTTGATAAAAATCATGTTTGTTTGGTTATCGTTCCTTTCGTTTACGAAAAGATTATTTCAGTTATTTTATTCTTAAAAACTGGTTCTCTTTAAATAGAAACTTAAAAATGTTCAGTCGTCAATCTTACAGCTTCTTAGAAAAGTTCCCAAGTTTAACCCTAGTGTAAGTACAGTCGGCATCAGAGATACTTGACCCCTCCTCCACCTACATCTTGAATTTTCTCATGCTCTGATGCTGACTGTACATGTGTGATTGGCACATTCTAGGTTTTTCTTCCGAATCAGCATTGATGAGACGTTTATCCATTACAACCGTCTTATAATAAAACTTTTTTGGAAAAATACCCGTATGACATTTAAGTAGAGATTAGAGGTTGGCGTCGGTGTCCAATTCCCGAGACGCGACGCGCCGGACACCAGCCAGACCACTTTCACTGCGCCTGCGCATACAGCACGCCGGGTTGCTGTGACGATTTTGACGTCATAGACCCAGTTCGCGAAGAAGTTTTCCGTTAGTTTATCAACACATTACGCTTAATGTTTCGCTAAACTTATCTTTCAATGCTATTAAATATTGACATTAAGATACAAATCATGGTCGTTAATTGAATTAATCTTTTTAGAAAGAGAAATGAGTAGGTAGATAAATTTGTAAGTGCTTACATTAATTAATCAGCTGATTATAAAAAGATGACTTATTGAAAAAAAACATTCTGGCGTTTCTCTTATAATTTTTTTGTGTTTTGGATTGGATGCATTTCCATAAACTCGTTTATTCGAGAGCACTATGTTTTTAGTGTTCTATTCACAAATGAATACTTATGTGGTAAAAAAAATTACACATGAAAAAAATTATGCAAAAATTATATTTTTCTTCATCTACGTTAATATTATAGCTATGCATTTTTTTTTTATAGAATATGAATTGACTTGATATTTAAGTATAGTTATTAAATATAACTAGCATTTGTTTAGTAGTAGTTTTTTTTAACTTATTTATATGTAGTAGATATATTATATAAAGAATATAATTTTTAATATTAGAACATTACTAAGTTTTTTTTAACAAAACCCTATATAATTTAGTCCATAACTATTGTAAAATGCACCTTTTCCTGTCCACTATACGGCAACAAATCTCCAAGGCCCCGTCGTCAGCTGCATTCTGCATTCAACCATCAATGTTACCTCATTCTAACAATGAACTATAATTGTCTCATTATTTACTTCATTTATCACAGCATTGAGACCAGTAGTCAACAATCCATTGTTGGTTTTGATATATTTTCGTACAAATATACATAATTCGCCGCCACCAATTATGAAGTAAAGTTTTTTGATTTATCAATGTTATTTGCCATTTATTGTCAAATATATAGTTTATAGGAGGAGAACCTATAATCGTCACGTACCCATATGCCATATAGAACCTACTTATATTAGAATGATGATGAAAGAAAATAATTATGAAAATCGAATGAAAAGAAATAGGTCAGAGCAGGACTGAAGGGAAGAGATGGAGGAAAGCCCTTACCTAGGACACATTGTGGCTCGTAAAAAAAATACTAAAGTATATATTTCGTACAATATTTCAAACTAACTGTTAACAAACCCACGAGTGGTAGCGGTTACTAATTAAGAGAATGTTTTCTTTTAAAAGCCAAGTAAAAATAACTACAATACAAAGCTGTAGAATTATATTATGCCAGTATTGGAGTGGTAAATTGCGGTTGTACGTCATTGGCATTCACATTTATCTGATGAATTTGCGGGTGAAGCAATAAGTGTAAAAACCAGTGTTTATCTTTTATCACTGCAATCGATCATATCTGGTCGGAATAACAATTTTTATCTGTTCTCGGAACATCATGACAACTATGAAAATAATCCACATTGATTCAGTCACAAATACTTCAAGGATTACTCATATAATATAAAGACAACTCGGACCTACCTCTGTTATATTTTTAGATTTTATTAACAGTATTTTTTCTTTTGTTTATTTAGGCGGTATCCAGTGGTCCGCTATAAAATATAATTGGTTTGCAAATCTTTATTTGTTTTTTAAACGAAATTAAATAAAAAATGTAGACATTGAAAAACATTTCATTAAATATATATACTACGTTCGATTTTAATTTCTATTCGTATTCAGAATTAATTGCCACGCTTAATGTAGAGCACTCACTATATGAATTTTTAATCGAAACTCGTTCCTCTTAAATAAAATTATATTTTTGATAATTATATATTGCAGTTTTTGCCCAAACTGAAAGTTGCAGGCCTCATTTATTTTTGAAAGCAGTCGTGACTTTATAATCAGCAGCGGTGTTTTATTAAATAAATTGAAGTATCAATCTTAAAAACTTAATGACAGTGCGACAAATATCTTCTACACTTAAGCTCGTCAAAGTCATTTAAATTAGTAATACTACATACCTACTTTCGGCTGTCCCGAACGTTTGTAAGATACTAATTCATTTCGCAAGATAACGGGAATACGAAATTTTTTTTTAACCCTTTTCAAAACAGGTCAAACAATGCGAACGGGAGAGAGTAATAATATGTATTAATTATCGTTCATTGTCATATCACAATACTAAAATAGTATTTTATGCAACAGTTGTATAAGAAGCGTCAAAAAATGCGAGTGGCGCAGGTTATGATGCAAACTTTAGCGAGCCTCGGAAAAAGACACCATTAAGCATGCAATCTAGATCTAAAGAAAAAAGTTCTAGGTCTATGGCTAGCTTTATATTTTAATAACGATACATGTGCTTTTATTAGGAATAGACTATAAACTTTCTTGAAGTCATAAATTATCAATGTTCTTATTTTAGTGTTCGTCACTATTTAAAAGACAGGTAAACAGTACAGGAGTAGATTT
The DNA here is from genome assembly GCA_963555685.1 of Acrobasis consociella. Lineage (NCBI taxonomy): Eukaryota > Metazoa > Arthropoda > Insecta > Lepidoptera > Pyralidae > Acrobasis > Acrobasis consociella. The sequence goes on from OY743106.1 coordinate 9,282,293, forward strand.
AATTCCAGTTTAACTTTTTTAGTCTTTTTATCACTTCAATTGTTATTAGTACTGGAATTAGAAACTAAATCTAATGTAAAATCCATTTTTTTCGTAATTTTAATTATATAGACACGAAGTGTAAAGTTCAAACTAAGATTGGGAAGGAACTTTCTCCTAACATACAGGTTATGCCTAGTTTAGGAAAAAGGACTGTATTTAATGATTGTAAAACTGTTTTTGATCAATAAAGTTATTATTATTTATTTATTAGATTCTATAAAACAACATGAATAACAAAAAGTACATCACCAAAACAAGCGTAAAATTGTACTCTCATAATTAACTTTCCTGCCTCCTACGTTTGTTCCCCGTCCAGTGTTACATCTATATTCAATAATAAATAAATCATCGTTAAGAAAACAAGCTACGTGTTTTTTAAACGCTGACGTCCAAACGCAGCTGTCTCTCTGCTCTCCCGCCGTGGCACTGACACACGCGCTATTATTTTTAATCTGAACATCTCATATCAACATTAATCTTTATACACCCAAAATAAAACTTCTTTGGACACCTGGGAATGTACCTAGGAACCATACGTTATGCGAAATTGAGACAAGACCAACAAAAATAAACGGAGAGTGCACTGCAGCATTATGAACTCACTACTGACTATTATTAGGCGGAGTTTTCATCGCTTTGTTAATTTTCACACAACTGGATATTACTTTGACTATTTTATTTTGCAACAGTACCTAAGAAGCTTTTAAAATTATCAGTGCATTTATTTGGTCCAGAGTTATATTATAATCTTACTCGAGTTTAAGAAAAATATTTAAGTTATAATTTTCCTAAACTTTTCCCAATTCATATCGCGTCAAAGTAACAAGCCATATGCCTATTATGCCTATTTTACTTATATAACTTTGATCTATTTAAACAAAGTATTTAGTTTGCCCAATCTATTAGGCACTACATTTAAATATGTAGTCCGAGTGCCCTTACAAAAAGTACATGTCTGGTCACAACGACAACGACATTGTTAACGTGACAAATGTAACATACTTAGGTTAGCATTACTTTGTAGACAGCTTCTGGTCTAGATTTCGACCTGTAACTGTATGAGTGTGAATATGCTACGAGTATGTTCTAAGTATTCTATTGACAAGATTCTCACTTCTGACTAACAGGTAGAGCTACAACTTTCATATTTTATGTCCAACTTTTCATCCTGACTAGCTTGACTTTAAACAAAAATCAATCTAAGCTAGAAACTTGTATAGAAAAAAATATTTTATCATAATTCACCACGTTGTCGTTAACAACTGCCCAACTAACAAAATTTGGTCGTATAGTTTTTGGGACAACGTTTTCGTTACAACTTATGGTCGAGCCGTTTTGGTTATATAGCTGTCGTATTTACGTATATATAACGTGAAATAGGCGCAAAATATAAAACTTTAATTCATAAAGTGATCGTGTCAAGGTTGTATAAGTGGCAACTAGGAACGTAACAGTCATATTGTTATCAGAAATACGATGAAAATTCGTATAGCCGTCGTGAAAGCGATTAATATTTGTCATTTAGTGATCCAATAGGTGTCGTATAATTTAATAAACATTATAAAGTAGTCATTAGCAAAGCCTTTACGTGGATGCTTGTTATGATAGCGCCGTTTAATAGAAGTGAGAATCAGAGAACAACCAAAAACAAGATCTGTTTATAATTGTCACCATCAGGTAAGTCTGCCATATTTATTACTGAATGTTATTGAATATAATATAGGTAGTTGGTGTTAGTAGGTATAAGTATCTACTTTTCTAGGGGAAATTAAATTTCTCGACGATTGTATGTACAATTTTTCACAAATTTTTCATGCCCCCGTCGAATTATTACAAAATAATATTAATTTATTCAATTTTATTTAAGATTTCTAGTACTTTTGCAATTATACGATTTTAGGTAGTGATGATACCTATTATATGACATTGAATTACTAAAAGTCATATACCACAATTTAATTTTTTTGGTTATCCACCATTTTCAGGGTACCGTAAAGAGGGAAAACCCGTTGGATAAACATTTTATTGAAATCACAATATGGTGATAATTGCCGATATAGACAAATTTTTAACTAAAAAACGCGACGGACACTTGTGACAATTTTTTATTTCGCGAAAAATCATCTGACATAGCTTAATGACTGCCGTCTAATGGAATAAAATTAAGATATTATTAGACTATACTTGAGTTACCCAAGTAGGAACCACACCCAGGGTTGTAGTTCGCTACATCCAACAGGCCATCGCTCTTCGATCTATTTTTAATATTATATATATATATTATTAAATCAATAAAATCGATTGTTAATACTTTATTGTTGATTGTAGAACCAAGAAAAATGTGTTCAAGATGTTGCAACAGATAATAAAGTATCTATTGCTCCTACACAAAATTCACCGGCCTTGAGTGCACAAGAACTATTCTCACCTACCTACTTTTTACAAGAAACTCCAGCTGCCATCGATGTAGAACAAACTCCATCTACTCTCACTGTTCAAGAAAATCCAGCCGATGGAGTTAATTTACAAAGTGTATATTTTGTTACTGATACTACTGCCACAGACTTTAGTAGAGACTCGCACACACATAACGAAATTCTTTCACAGAAAATCGATAATTTATCGAAAATAGCTTATGAACTTCAAAATAATCAACACAAGATAGATATTTACTAATGATTGTTCCTTTTCGTATATGTAGAAGTCTGAATAACCACTGTATCAGAGATGTAAGATAGATAGTACAAATAATATAAGTAGTTCCTTTTTATAGAAGTCTGAATTGCCAATGTATCAGTGAAATATGATAGATAGTTCCAAATTATAGTTCCTTTTTATAGAAGCTTAAGTGACCACTGTATCGAAGATATAAGGTAGATAGTGCAAATTATAGTTTTTTTTTGTTATAGCTGTTTGAATAAGAATTTTATCAGTTATGTCATGCCAAATGATTATCCTTTTTATACATAGAAGTTTTAAATTACCTATTTGTGATAAAATTAATGAAAAGTAAAACAAAAGAAAATAATTACAATTTATTTTTTTTGTAACAATAATTTAATTTTAAAGTATTTTATCACTTTTAAAAGTGTGTGATATTTAATATAATTATTTGTTTCAATACCTAGTTTAAGACACTGACAGCAGTAAAACTAGCGCCACCCGTTATTTTATTCTTTAACTCCTAAATCAGATCAAATTAAAAAAATCTAAGACAGCCATCGACTAGTAAATAACTTGTTGTATTTTTGGTATTACTTTTTATTATTTTTCCTTTGGTTGTTTACTAGGAAATGGCTGTCTTAGATTTTTTTAATTTGATCTGATTTAGGAGTTAAAGAATAAAATGACGGGTGGCGCTAGTTTCGCTGCTGTCACGTCTTAAGAACAATTTACAATTATTCAGTTTCATACTAGAGTATGTGAATAACGTGCCAAAAACGGTAAAACTAAAAAGTAGATAAATAAGTAGACTAGATCTACATTAACTACTCAGTTTTTGGCATATGGTTTTCTATAATCGCCAACGTTTTTAGATAGAATTAATAATACATGTAATTGTCATTTTTTGGACCAGGTATGTGACTTTTTGGTAGTACCTCCTCCGAGTTGATTGATATGACATTGAAAACATTTTATGTATGACTCTTTGGAGAATGTTTGTTTTACTATCTATATATATAAACACGGGTTTACTCACCAACATGTTTCTATCTCGTCCGGAGATCTTCTACGAGAAGATCTCCGGACGAGATAGAAACATGTTTAGCTAACTAAATACGTGAGTAAACCCGTGTTTATATATATAGATAGTATGTCGATATCTCACTTTAGTTTTTAATTATAAAAAATGTTTTAATAAAACAAAATTTATTTAAAGTTCTGTTTTATTTAATTCTTTACAAAGTATGTATAAGAGGTACAAAATATATGTATGATTTGTAAGAAGTCGTTACTAGTTTACATTTTACATCTCTAATGGTGTATAATGTTGATTCAGAATTAATTAAATCTGAAATATTAAATTCTAGAGCCCATATCCTTAATTTGCCAGAAAACTCGTATTTTCTTGTTGTAAAATTCTCATTTTCATTACTGTTTTCATCGTCTTCGCTTTCGATCGAATTATCATTATCATCATTGTTTTGCCTTTCAAACAAATGTTCATCAATTTTACCCTCAATTATATGTATATTACTTCTCGAACTTGCTAAATGTAAACAAAAAAAAAACATTGACAGGTGTTAGTTATTATATGTAAATGTATTTTTTAATGAGTTCAATTGGTATAAGTACAAACCATAAAAATAGTACTTACAAGAGCATCCTATTTCAGAATAAGTATTTCTTACTACGGAACCATCTTTCGATTCTTGGACACTACCTTGTCTAAAACTTTTGTTGAGTTCTAAGTAGGCTTTTCTTACTTTGCGTCTGAAATTACCGCTTAATTTAAATTTCTTCCACTGTTTTAAATCCATCACAGCTGCTTTGATGATTAAAGCCGAGATTAATAGAAACTGAGAAATATAAAGTTATTGAACAAAAAGCATGTATAATTAAAGTCACAACCACCAGAGATATACGAGTTTAGTTCGTAAAAGAGTATCACGTGAAATCATCATACAATCAGAACGTTTATAACAGTAACATATATAAGCATTTCAAACTCATAAGTATTTAAGGCATATAAATCTGAATATTGGCCTTTTAATGATTATATAAAAGTTGTGTAAATATAATCAAAAAATCCTATAAAAAACGTGTTTATAGCTGTACGTTTTATAGGAGTTAAATATATGAACTTTATATGATTGTCATGTAGAAATCTTATTGCTGATAAAAAGTTGTGTTATGGTCGTCATTATAACCAGCTTATAATGGTCATATAAATTACTTTTACACTACATCAAGAAGCCGTAAAGTGGTCGTAAAGAAGATCTTTATAAGATTGTCATATAAATAGGTCGTGAAAACGTTTACAGGACTAAATTAAACAATTACAATATTATATGACTAATCGTTCGTATAAGACATTGTAACACGATTAATAAAAATTTGAATTACAACTTTATGACCTCTACATGACCAGATGTTATTTAGGCTTCATTTTATAGGACTATTTTGCTAGTTGGGTGATGTTAAAAAGTTTTGTTCGCCTTTAACTTTTTATAACGAAATCTGGAATCTACAATAAACGTATGATATAGAATCATAAGTCCAAATTTTTTATAGTTTTTAAAATGTATCATCATCACCAGGTCTTTTTGTCTCCTCTGCAGGAGCACGACCCTCTTTGTACTACCAGAGCCATACTTGGCCAAGGTAGCCATAGGACTTTGGCCTACCTACACTCTCCACGTTGGCCAGACGGGTTGGAGAGGTCTCATTGATGTTTATAAACTTTGTTTGGCTTGTATTTTCTGAGTCGCTTTCTACGACATCCACGGGAAGACTTGGAGTGGCCCTATTTTACTCTGCAGGAAACCACACGGCAAATTAAAATGTATGTATGTAGAGTTAATATTATCGTCTAAGTATTACAGTGGAATTGTAAACTTCACATGTCAAGGTTAGAAGAAATTGTATATTTGGAATAAATCCAATGTATTAAGCTGTATCCATTAAATTCAGCGATATATGAATGAGCTCTGAACTTTGAACGTCACAATACCCATTCACCTTTTAAACAAATGGCAATAAAAACAGTTTATTTAACACCAGCACCGTTTCTAATTGTAGCCAATCACTGAAACGTGTTTAATCAGCCAACCGAAATAGAAATAGTGGCGAAGGTTGGAATTCGCAAAGTTCCAGTCACTAGTCTCTGTTGTTACGGAATTTATCGAGTCTACTCAGACAAAATAAATGACTCACGCACGACTATAAGTGCTTATCTTATAAAGAAATAGTTAATCTAGTCACATGTAAAACTTGCGCGATTAGGGACCTGAAACTATATTTCTTCTTGAAAGTTCTCCATGAGAACCGTATAATTTATACTAAAATAAATAAATAAATATATAGGGACAAATTACACCTGTATCTCTACCTTTCATTATCACCAAAACAAATTAAATTATTAAATCTTGGAAGAAATAAACAGAACAGACTATTATGTTGCAATCATTCTACTGCAATATAATAGTTTTCCTCACTAACGTCAAAGTTTGCATGTGCGAAGGAAATGTAGATATAAACAGGAAATGTCGGTATTTGTTTTGAATGATATTCTCATAAGGATCGACGCAAAACGAGCAACTCTTTCTACAAGAACATATAAAATCTGAGAAAATTTTCTCGTGATAACACAAAAAAAAACAAATCTGAGTAAAAAATGTGCTTCATGAGTTATAACTATATTAAACACAGATATGAGCACATTGCGGGAAACTCTACTAGAGATACAATAAAAAACTAACACTACGTGTGCCAGCAAAAGGTATAAAAATGTTATCGATACCACCTCAAAAAAGTTATTCATAGCTTTCGCCGAGCTTACACCTAAAATGCATCAATCGATATAATATATATGTAATTGCGCTGTGATGTAATGTAACCGTCTTATGAAGAATAGTGTAACTAGAACAAGTCTTGTTTGGTAAGCCTGCAGGCATGTTATCTCTCTATCTGCATAACATTTACAATAAGTATCTATGCATAAGTTTCATCTAGCTGTGAAAATATTTTGACATAAAAAAAATACTTTTTTTTCAATGTCATGTCATCATCATAGCAAGAAGGGAAAAATAAAATAAAGTACCTTCCACTTCAAAGTTACTTTATTTATTTAAATACCCAATCGCAAAAGCTGCTTAGAATACAAACTTATCATAGATGTTTTAAATTATAGAGCTAAAAAGGTTTTAAAAAAATAACGTAGGTACCTATTCACGCTAGTACAATAAACACGTATAATTCGATATGAATTCTACGTTTCCATGATTTGCCAACTAGAATTGATTAAATAATTTCCTCGTTGCCCCACAACAATAGTCCTCAGTCCTCGAGCCAAACAATTCAAATCAATTTTTTCATGGCATGGTGGAGGTTGCAAAAGAAACCGGAACAAACAGTGTCTACTAAGACACTAAAATTGATAATAAAAAGCAAAACACGAAACATAAGGAAATGAGTAAGTTTTTATTGACTTGGTAATTACTGAAAGTTTGGTGACCTCTGATCAAAATATTTGTAGACATAGCATGACCACAAAAAATATAAACAAACAAGTGCATTTACGATGGGCAAATGGGCAATCAGTTTATTTATTATCGTGAAGCACATTTGTTTGAACTTGCACTATATACAGGTATAATGTAATCAGTTGCTACATAGAATATGTTAAAATAAAAAAATCTCAAATACGACACTATATGTTCTAACAAGCATCAAAATTCTAATAAATTTAGGAGTAGGGCACTTTTTCACGTAATGCGCCATCTTAAAAAACATAATTGTTAGGGACATTATAAACCCAAGTTTATGTTTTAACGACTTTTTTCAACAGGAAATGAAGTTCGTGACAGAAGGTGAAGGCTCTGCATGGATTTAGGCGTGCAGGGCTCGCGTGCGGCCAGGATCACGACAAGCCAATGTTTACTTGCCTTACCTACGTAAACTACCACCTACCTTTCCACATCAATAAGTACAAAGTGCATTTCTTTTCTAATAAGCCCTCATTTTATCCTTATAGTAAAATAAAGTCACTTCTAACGATTTTCCTACTGCTTTTAAATCACTGATCGGGTGTTGATGGTTATCTATCTATGTATTTACTTTATTTGGATGTTTATTTATATATGTATTTTCATAACACAAGTCTCGAACTTACTTTAATTTGTAATTTGTCTCTATATATCAATTTATTTTTTATTTATTTATCTATCTATTGTTTTACTAAAGTACTTTAACTATTAGGAGAATTTCTTTTAGACGTAGATAAGTGAGATTACATAGAGTCTTCTAAAGGCACGCGAAGATTTCTTCATCACATGTTACATATGATGCCCCCGGTATATACCTAACCTACATATGTACAAGCATACATTGTTACTTTTTTTTGTCTTTTTCCCTCGAGGTAGACAGACACCCAGTGCCATAAGACACAAAAGTCACGTTTAGCGTGATAAAATGTAAAACTCAAAAATAAAACAAAAATCTTACAACAAACAAGTAAATGTATTGTGTGTAATGTATACCTAATCAAAATAAAGATTCTTACAAAGTTATGAGAACCTACTGCTTCTTCGAAGTCGGTTAAAAGACTGATTACATGTACACTAATATCAATAAATCATTATAACTAGTAAGCAAATATTATAAGTACTTTAAGACTTAATTCGTAATACTTTCGTAAAAATGATTTTAAAAAGTAACTTTGTTACTATTATTGATTGTCATGTTAGTATTTTTGTTTTAATGTAAAACGTCTTTTATCCATTAATAAAAATCTGATAGGTATATCAATATCTAAAGTACAAGCTCAGATAGATATTTACTTTAAGTAAAAGTAAATTCAAGAAAGTTAAAATCAACCTATATAAAACATAAAAAACAAAACAATTTTGCACTGAACTGGACTGGTTATGCTAATATTATGCAGGTAAGCAATGAATATTTAATGAGAGCAGAGTGGACAGTAAGGTGCTTTATATGCATAGGTTCAGCGGTTCAGCGGTCTTTGGTCGCGGACCGGGTAATCGCTAATGACTTGCCCAAGTAGGTTTTTCACTCTTTTACCTCCCGCTTTCGCCCCTTATCCGCTAGTTTGTAATCAGATACGTTTTTCTTAGCGTCAAAACAAACATTTCCTATGGTTTTTGTATGAAATACCGGAAAGTGATGTGGTTTCTTGGATTCAAAAAGTGCTCCTTATATCAGTTTTTCGCATTAATAAACCTAAAATCACGTTCAAAACGGATTTGATCAGTGACATGTGATTTTTGTTTTCTTAGCAGTAAGAACATAATAATTTATTTTTAACCCAGTCCACATCCCTGTTCAAAAATATCTGAAACCCTAGACGTCCTTTATAGACTTAGAGAAAAATCAACACATTTATTGAACCACCCACATCTATGTTCAAAGTACAATTAAACCATCATCTGACGATAAAAATTAAATAATGGGGCGCATATATTCCTGTTGACAGTTTACGGGCTATTTAAAAGCTACAGCTAATAATGACTTCTATAATTTTTATAAGGTCGAAGTAGTTGGAACATTTAGACGAACGAGTGCGAGACCAACAAGTAGCTCGCCTTTTTCTGTGTCTTACGAATTACAGGAAACAATTTCTCGGCACCGGATGCTCCAACCAGTGTCTGTGCAATGCACTTTTTGCCTTGAGCACATCCATTGTGTGTATACATGTTACCTATAGTCTTCTAGTCTTATTATGAGAGGTAGTGAAACATCTATCATAGGTACCTATGTCCCCAAGGGTCACATAGTGGCTTAATTAGGAAAAGTTTTTGCCCTCCCATTCAAGTCGACTGATCAGCTGATGCGAGTAACTGCGGCAGGCGAATATATTCTTAAAAGTAACTCAATATCACTGACTGTATTTACTTTTAAAATAGATTCAATATATTTATTATACATATAAAAAGATTCCTAAAAACTTACAAAACTGATTACAGTTTCAATGCTATCAATGTCATATTATGATTTATTGGAAGATCGAAATACCCGATGATGCTGCGTAGGATATGAGTATATCGGATGCTGATTGATGTATGACGCGCATGAAGTGAAGGGATCAAAACCCTATCTTTGTATATTATTGGCTCCAGTTCCGGACACCGACACGTTTTGGCAGCAGGAGCACTGCTTATCCCTCATAACAATGTTAAATATACCTTCCTAAACAATCATGTATGTAAATCTTGTATATTGTAAGATAGTTGATGGATGTGGGATGAAACTTTTGACGCACGATGTTTCTTTCATGTGACGTCAACAAACTTTTTTCAAACACAGCCGTCGAGTACCATTTGAGCTGTTTACAGATTTTCTAACATGTTAATGCGCTATAAGAAAAAATTGATATATTTTAACTACTGTAAATTTCAATGCATGAACTGGTTATTTATTAGTAAAAATTGATTTAATTTAATTTAAATTTTCAAGCTTAAGCTTTATTTGACCTTCTAATTTTTCCTAAATATATTAAAAAAATTGAGATGCAGTGAATGAACCATTTTTTATAAAGAAACTCGAAATGCGTACATATCTTCTTCGTTCTTTTTTATAGTATCGAAAATAACTCGCCGTCAATCAAACCGTATTTTATTTATGATTAAGCATGAGTAACATTTTTATAGTATTTTAGAATCAATTCTATATCAGACACACAGACGTATTCCACACGCATTAGATTCGGTATGGTTGCCCATTAGTAAAATCCACAAACATCAAGAGTGTTCCAAGAAAAACAACTATGTTTTGATGAATCGGTGATGAAGCATGGGATAGTAGTTATATACTAAACTAGATAAAAATAATAACAACTTATTCTCTTAGAAGCTAACTCCATAACTGAAGTAGTTAGTAAAAATTTTAAAAACTATTATGATACAGTAGTCAAATGTAGGCCTTAGCGTAACTCGGTCACAAAAGGCATTTCAGGCACGGTACACATGTCGGGACGCAAACTTTCCGTGACGTCGCACTGTCCTCGTAAATTACTACAAAATCGAGCGCATTACGAGAGCAAAGAACGCTTTATGAAAGTAACAGGTAATTTTAACTTTTACGATTGCCATGCTTTTGACACTTTAATAAATCGCTATAACACTAACGAGAGTTTCCCAGTAGCGTGGGAGTGCACCGCACTGACTGACATTATGTAGGTCGTCGGCGACCGATGAGGAAAATCTGCTCTGCAAGTGGTGCCCTGGTAAAAATTTGGGAGCTTTTGTTTTTAAAATCTTCCAAAATTCTTTTTTTAAATCTTTTGCTGGTGTTCCAAGTTTTAAAAGATATGAAAGATTTTGTCTTCTTTTTCCTCCTTCTCTTGCCTTCACGGCTTTAGCCATCTCATGCATATTCTCAGGGATTTTTTGTGCTGGTTTAATGAATGTGAGATCCCAACTAAAATATTTTTTCCTTCTCCGTAATTGGGTTCTAAAGTTTATTTTTCGTATAAGAAGTTTTGTTGAAATCCCTTTGTGATGCACTTATTTCTATTTAGTTTTCTTGATGCAGCTTTGATACATTTTTAACTAACATTATTCTAACTTTATTTACCTTCACATGCACTTAGTTAAATGGATATTGAAACGCTCGTTTGGTATTTACAGTTTGTCTCTTCGTTTGAATATTTATTTTCATTATACTTAAACGAAAGTCGAATACGTAAACATCTGTTAAATAATGTATGGCCGTTACAATATGTAAACTGAATCAGTGCACCATTTTAATAATGAGCGGGGCGGATGTGTTCGTTAGGTTAATTTAATTAAGTACGGAAACCAATATTTCAGAACACATTTATTTTAAAGGTATACTTGGTTATACATAAAAGTTAAGCGCTTTTTTAAAGAAAAAGACACCTTGAACCACTCCATTACCTACAGCCTTGCCTTAAAAAGATATTCTAAATCTTATCTTGTTATAAAACGTAGAGTAACTTTGTTGCTAGATTTAAACTATTATCCGACTAAACCAAGTTTATATCTAATAATATCCAACTGTCCCATCAGAAAACTTGATTTGGTCGGATAATGATTCAAACTTAGTAACATAGTTAGTCTGCGTTTTATAATAACACGGATGATTGTTTACTTTTCCAAGAGTTCAGGTAGCAGTGGTTGCTATGTTTTGAATGTAGGTACATAGTAGAGGAATGATATGTAAAGAAAAGAAAATTTGCGCCGTCCGACCTATAGATAGATGGTAAATGTCAAGGACGATGGTACAGAGGATTATACTATACGCACACAAACGGAAAGCGGCGAAGTGTGGCCCTACGCAGTACGCAGCGAACACGGGACTCTCGTACCTTCTCGTACTTTGTGAAACTCGACGACATCAAGTTTCCGTCAACAAGCACTCGCTTCGTCTTAGGCTACGACTCCGCTTTCGAGTTTGTTGACTCTCCAAAACATTTCACTTTTTTCGCCTCGGAACTGGCTCCTTTGACCGGTACTCTTCAGTTACGTACAGCGTACACATTGCATAAGAAAACCGGTTCGCCATTCATTATAGCCCCACTTTTATTTGTTTTTTATTCGATTGTATTCTTAATGACTACTATTGTATCGCGTAATCATTGCTTATTCTGCTGAATTGTCCTCTAATTTGTCTATGAAATTATAAAATGATTTCTTACGTAGATTTTTAACTATTTGAGTAAGTATATAGTTGAGACTTTATGATTATTATCAGCATAAAAGGTAATCAATGAATAAAAATAATTGTTTATTGAAAGTGAAAAGATGGGTCAAGCCAGGCTCCGAAAGAATTTAGGTTGAGGCAACGAGAAGGAATTAGGTTGACTCTATTAGTTTCAATATGATTCACGTAGGGAATTAGGTTGAACGCCATTGTAATTATATTAGGAGCGAGCTATGACCTGAAACGTTTGATTGCGGATGAGGTGATCTAATGTCCGTTCTCAATCCAGAGAGCCAATAACCTCATCCTAATTATACACAAACTGGTTACTCTCATCCCAGAAATACATGATAGTATTAAAAGTATTAAATAATAAATATTTGCACGTCGTACAATGTTACACCGCACTAGGTCAGTTTACTCAGTCCAAATAAACAAAAAGATCGCATGTAATGTCTTATTTTTGTATAATTTACTTAAATTGGAACTTCTCATTATCCCGGTAGAATCGAGAGCATGTTTACTTAGTTACCGCAAGGCTGCATGTGTACTCACCGCGAACATTATTATTTGCAGACTTGGAGCGTAAATAAACAAACATTCGAGTATTACCGCTGTAATGCGTATTTTGGACACACGCGACCTTATATAATTGTCTCAGCTGTGTTTGTTTGGACGCAGAGTAGTGAGAGTATAGAGATGAAACTTCATACAAAGGAATTAAGATGTTGCTTGGGCTTTCGCAATCGCTTTTATCCTAAGTCATTTGTGTTATTTTAACAAAAAAAAAAACATTTCCCGGATTGGCGAAATATATTTTACATGATCTTCAGCACTCGTCTTTTCTGTAACATAATTTTTGACACATTTCTTATTTTCGGTCATGCTTGTCAATGATTTCGAAGCCCAATTACTGGGCTAGCCCACTTTATTTGACTACGGGGTGATTATTCCGAAGAATCCGATTCCATTAGTGCGAGTATTTAAAACATTGTCTCGTGTGCATGTCTGTTTTTTGACTTTGTGGCTGGTGGGATAAGACGTTTTCTGCAGTTATTCACAAAAATGTGAACTTGTCTTTTGCACACGCCGCTGATTTGCACCGGTGATCTGCGCTCACGAGAACGCGTTGTGCAATACTTTCTCCCGACCACACGTTGCAGCTGTCATCTGTTTTGTGGCCTAATCGGTTTTTGGGGTAATTTACAAAAAATGAGCTTGTCTTATGCACTCACCGGCGTTTTGCAGTCTGCGCCTTTGCGGCGGATCACTACGCAGCTCACGAGATCGTGTGTGCAATACTTTCTCCCGACCACACTCGGCTCGCAGCCATGATGACATTGTAGTTGAAGCCTTATCGACTTGCAGTTTGCAGCAATATAAGGTCACTACTAACTGATACACACATTTAATATCTTTCTCTTTGTTTCCGACTAATTGTTCATAACGCGTTAAAGTACCCGTAAACCCTCGTAACTGACCTTCGACACCCGCATCCAATTTTACAGCTGGATATTAATAATGCGTCAGGTGCAAGAAAACGGCCAAGGTTGCTGCACTGATACTGAGCGCTGCACTCATTGTATGAGAGTCTACGGACATATATCATTATAATATATGAACGCGCCGTGTGGTTTCCAGCGGGGAAGAATAGGGCCACTCCAAGTCCTCCCGTGGATTTCTACGACTTCTTCGACAACTTAGGAAATACAAGCTAAACAAAGCTTATAAAAATCAATGAGACCTCTCCAACCCGTTTGGCCAGCGAGGGGCGAGCGAGCAGGCCAAGTCCTCTGGCTGGCCAAGTACGGAGAGGGTCGTGCTTTTGCAGTGGAGATAAAAAGACCCGGTGAAGATAATGATGAATATAGAAATACTTAACATGCCCTGCCTAAAGGCATAATAATAATATGACAAAGCCCTTCAAAGGCGATCAATACTGTGAAAATGAGTTTTTTTCAGCGTTCCTTCTCAGCAGTGGTATATGTAGTGTTAATAAATTTAATTTAATAAACACTACACGTAAAAGAAATTACACTAATTGACGTGAAAAGTGCCTATCGCTATACTGAATAAACATATTTTGAGTCTCTGAGTCTTTGAAACAAATTTAATCTAAATAATACAAAAAGTAAAAATAAAGTCCTTTAAATAAATAGTATCTTACTTATTTGTATACCTATATAAAAGAAGAAAGAAACTGGCTGACTAGGCATCTATATATCTATTAACATATTGACTGATCGATCAATGCACAGCTGAAACCGCTGGGTCTAGAAGCATGAAATGCACAAAAAAATGACATATGAGCTCACGGTATAAAACTAAAGTGTATCACTATTTTTTTATACATCATTATCTAAGGGTACAAAATTAGGGGTAAAAGTTTACATGAAACTCAGCTAAACAGCGGGATATGTGAGGATTATAAAAAACTTGAGCACGCGGGCAAGGCCGTAGGCTTCAGCTAGTAAATTATACTAGGTTACGAAGCTGAAACTTTTCCAACATAAAAATCAATAATAACATCATAGTACTGATTCATGTCAGGCAAACAAACCAACTACCTAATATCCAATATTAGTCATCGTAAAAAATAACGGAATTATATTATAGCTCCCAGCTATGACTATCCTCCACAAATATCCACAAGTATGATCCATTGTTAAGGCAAAAGGTCATTGAAGCAGTCCGTGCGGAGAGATTTATAAAATTCGAAGACCAGATGGATAACTTATGTATGAGTAGAATAGGTACTTGTTATGATACGCTAAATAGAGATGAAGGTAGATAGTGGTTTCGAGGATACTTTACTAAGAAGTGATTTCAGCAGTCTATGTATGTAAATATGCTGCATTGTTAACTGTAAATGGCTCTTGTAGTCGGTTTAGTTTTTTAAACGTAAATTTTGTTTTTCAGATTTTTCTGTTTTGGACTTTCTTCAGCGTTGACCCCTTCAACCTAGATTGCATCAGTCTCGGCTTCTACGACTCCCGTAAGCATTTTGTTACTCTGGCCTCGTCCATTTTCTTTACATGCCCTGACCAAAGCACATCCTAAACGACTTCATGGGTTTAATTTTATTAAGCTTATCGAGCAAATTTATAGATAAACATCCATAATGATGAGTTATAATGATAGGAATTATCTATAGACTACATACAGATAACAACTGCACAACCGATTTTAATAAAATTTCTATGGAACCACCTCGCAACTATACCCTTTCAAATTAAAATAATTTTCCAAATCGGTCCAGGCGTCTTTGAATAATCGGTGAACATACAAAAAAAAGGAGGAGGTTTCAGCAGACAATGTACAATATGCAAGTTCTACGTCATCTATAATTTGTTCTAGACTGGTTCTGGGGTCAGAGTCGCGGGACGCGGAATGTCTGCAGAGTTATGGACAGCAATAAATCTCCACTTTCTTTTCTTGCTCGACACATCATAATTTCTTTGTGATTTCGCAGTGGGAACTATTGTTCGGGTTTTCTCCGAATATCTTTATTGTATAAACACAGATTAACTCAGACATTGGGATGGAAAATTTTATGGTGACTGCATCTTCTCATATCTAGAGGTATGTATATCCTAGTCGGTGTGTATAGATCACACTTAAGCAAGAATAAATATTTAAGCAAAAAAATAGTTATATGTATGTAGATTTAAAGATTTATTTATAAATTACAAAAACTAAAAACAAGAAAAATCAAAAAGTTTAATATGAGAGTTTGAATATAAAGTTTCTTATTTTAACCCACTCAAAATCTAAATCACCTAAAGAATTTATTACTAATTGTTACCTAACAAAATCTACTGTTAGTTATAAAATGGCCCAAGAAAACAAATAAACAGTCAAGTAAAACTTTCATTTTTTTCCGCATTATTAAACCAATTAGATAAACGAAGACGACAAAAGGGGCAATAATGAAATTATCAAATTGTTTAGCGAGTGACACACTGCCCCACATATCTGGCTAATCACGCGTGACAATGCACATTGTTCGTGTGGCACGTAACTAGTTTTGTGCTCTGCCCATTCATTACTCGTGTTTACATTCTGCACTAATACTCTATCTTTAGATAGATTAATTCACTGTATTACACTAAATAGAAGCTTTAACATACGTCATTTTTATAAAAATCCATACATGACAAGGATTTCGCTAAGATTTGACCGACCATATAATTTTCATAGAAAAAATATTCAAAGTCAGAGGATAACAAGGCATGTAGTTAGCTACTAGTAAATTGTTAATCTTGCTAATTGATATTTGTTCATTATACAAGTTAATTATGTCATAATCTTCTGAACGATGTAAATATTTTAATTCCTAGAAAGTGCACTTGATGCCTAACAAAAAATGCCTAATAAAGATGCCTAATAAAATATTTCGCATTATATTTTTATTCATAAATTCCGTTCCACTGGCGTGTCTGCATGTATCTAAATATAAAAATAGGTACCTACTTACACAAAAAAATATAAATATCTATGATATAATAAACATAAGTATTAAGATAAATTTACTTCCATTTTTAAAATTATACATAAGTATTACATTTAGTTTAGTTTAGTTAAGTTTTTTTGTTGTTATTTCTTTTTTCTCAGTATTACATTAAGTAATTTTAGTTAAATTAGAAAGACAATGTATTTTAAATGATTGTAATTTTGATGTCTTGTTTGTATGTTGGGTTTCTTGGAATAACCAAAGACAGCATATAGATTGGATTTTTATTGGTATACCTAGGTAGTTAGAGTTACAAAATCCAATATCTGAGGTACTTGGTCACTTTGTACAGATACCTATTTATACAAAAACAACGGGCTGATAGAATGATTTATGCTTATCTATAAAACAGAGGGACTGACGAAAATTTTACATCATTAGACAACCATTGCTTACACGCAAACACTCTCAATCGTATTGTTCTAAATCTAGCAACGAAAGTCTGTGTGTTTCCAACGTCGAATTTGCTTTCATTGCCTCGCCCACTGGTGTCAGTTACAGGACAGCTAACGCCAGCGTTGTGCCCATAGCGTACAAGCGCTGGCATGCTAGCTGAACTAGCGGTAGCGACTGGATACGTCTAAATAAACTTTAATGTTCCTCGAGCAAATGCACGAAACTTGTTTGTGGTGCATTTGTAACCGTAAGTGGGGCGGTGACCGAGAATAAAGCACCGCCACACTGGCTCCCAGCCTGAACGACGGTTTGCGCTCTGCTTCACCTCGACAATTAGCTCCCTTCGTGTTAATCTGATCCCGGCTGTGAAAACACTCACAAGATTGTTTCTCTTTACACAATTTATTTTTCTGCATCCCAAAGCACGTTGCAATATATCACTGGCTGTATCTTTGAATAATATATTTTTTCAAAACTAAACACCAACTTCACCAATCCTACTTACAGTTACGTTCCTAATAAGAACTCTATCAACTCTCTATTTAAACTTTGGTGGCCGGCTACTTTTGTCAGATTTTCCTAGCTGCCAAAAGGCAACTTCATATCTTCGATGTAACCGGGTTCAGCGGCTATTCGTACAATCTGAAACTGAGGACTAAAGATAAAATGTCACTAGTCGATGCGCCCAAATAGGTTCAGTAGCTATTAAAATACAGAAAAAACTTTTATCAGCAGACGAACGGTGTAAATCTGTCATAAAGTGTCGGATGTTGTTACGGTGAAAGGTCCGTAAAAGCGTATTCTATATTATCTTCCGTTCATCTCTTAACTTTTCACCTGCGAGCAAAGTGAATCTATTTACACGAATCTAGCCTCTTATTCGGAATACTGATTACTTTATCCATTTGGTTGTCACTTGCTACTTTCACCATTTATTTTGCAAGAGATTTACATTTAAATCGCATTTAATATTCGAAGACCACATGAATAATATGTCTGAAGCAGTCAATAAATTGTATATTTTCTCTTCAGTTTGCAATTTTTACAAAAAGTTAATAAGTCAGTCAACCAAAGTCAATATTTATATTTATTATTAATAGCTTTTCTAATGAATTTGTATTGTATGAGATTTTACATTTCTGAGTACATTTTAGAAGATGGTCGCCTAGAACTCTTTAATTTGTAAACTCTACTAAGGTCCGATAATTTTCCTTTAAACTATATTATAGGTATATAGATACTACTGCTGTGATTTTTTTCACGTTGTTATATACAACTGCTTACTAGATAAAGGGGGACACTTTAGTCTATCAATAATATACACTATAAAACTAAAAAAGTATTTCAAAAACGGATCCCTAAATCGAAAAAGGGTGCTCACAATATTTTTTAAAAGCCAATTCATTGATAAAGATGGATTATTCGAGAAAAAAATACCTGCCACTTTCCATGTACGTAGGTCACTCGATAAGTTTTGAGATGCACTTAATTTTCTTTTCAACGATGGAGCTTAACCGCAAACATTTGCTATGATAATTTATGAACAGGCCCTTGTGATTGATTCGGAAATCATTACAGGCGATGAAACATGTATTTATCAATATGATCCGTAAATGAAGAGAATGTCGTCAGTACGGGTCTATTCAAAAGAAAGTAAAAAAAATGGCTAGCTATTTTTGCGGCCGGACCCGTGTCGACAACAATGTTGGAAAATCTCGGAATGTTTTTCCTATAGCTCTGCGAAAGAGGGGACCAGGCTTCCAGGAATCATGCTATACATCACGACAACGCTTTGTCACATACGTCCCTCGGACGGAACTAAGGCGTTTCTTGGGAAATCTATCTTGATACCTGCCCCATCTACCACAGAGTCCTTATTTAGCTCCCTGTGATTTCTTTTAGTTTCTGATAATCAAGGAAAAAGTAAATGTGTTTTTTTTATGTGCCGAAGAGACCGTGGCCGCCTTCGAAGTCACGATTTCGGACCTATCGAATCAACACTGGCAAAAATGTTTTAATAGTTGGTTTAGGCGAATAGAACTTTATGGAGATTAAAGGAAAGTGCTTCGATTTTTTAAATTGGTAATATCTTGTATAGTTTTTTCTTGTCTCAAAACTTATCGAATGACTACGTGGTAGGGAACCTCAATCTTTTTTTTCCTGATTTTTATTTTCGGCTCACTTTGTCGGCATGTTTATTATACATACCCATGCAAAATTACACTTTTCTAGTACTTATAGTCTCTAAGTAAACCACGGACAGACAGACAGATATGGCGAAACTATAAGGGTTTCTTGGTAATACGGAACCCTAAAAACGACTGGTTGGTGATTTCTTCCTGTATTTTGCAATATTTTCCTATACATACATACATACTATCACGTCTTTATCCCTAATGGGGCAGACAGAGCATTTTGGGTCTTGCGGTTCTTTGCAGAGCCCAGGGCCGCAAGACAGAAAAGCCACTTTTAGCGTCATGGTGGACGAGAAAATGGAAAAGCAATCAATACAGTAATGGGTTGCTAGCCGCATCGCTTGTTAACATGATTTGCATTTTCGCCCATTCCCTCGATCGGCTTTTACGATCTGCGTGGGAAGAGAAGCAGCTGGTACATTCTAAGTTTTTTATTTCTTCCAGACCAGCATGGGATATTTTCCTATCTCCTATAATAAGTAAGTACTTAGGTATATATTTATTCATATTGTTGTAAATCATTGCTGGTCAGAAAACGTAAAAAGAAAGTTATAAATAACATAGACATTGAGTTCCTACTCGTCTTACTTATCCAAATAATAAAGCAGATAAGTTATAATTACACAGTAACCATTCCGACTCGATAAGAACTGCCTATTATTTTAATGCATGCTGCTGAATGGAATTTAATGATATAAAATTATATACTGATGTGAAATTCCCTTGCAAAGATGTACATTTTGTTATGAATGTCATATCTCAGATCTCAGCAGCTGGCCTCGTACTAGGTCAACTTCGAGCTGTGCGCCCTTGGCCTATATAACCAGGTGGAATTAGGTCGAGGGTCGATCCGGCCCGTACGGCACCTGTATCGAAAGTGGAGATCGCTGATAGCTTATCAACTACTAGATAAAACGTCCTTGATGTGTTAAGCCGACAATTAGTGCACCAAAATATTGTACGCACTTACCTACAAAAGGAGTAAAAGTCAATATTATTTGTATTTGTACATTTATTCGGGTGTGATTGGTTTATAAACTAACGACTAGGAAAAAGCTGGTTGTATTCGGGAAGATTGTTTACATGTGTAAATTATGTAAAAAAAAGCTCTCGCTTAGAGAGCGACTCTACCATGAAGTTAGAGGGTAACTTCATAGACTCTACATTGTCACAGATATATTTGACTTGTTTCCCTACAACTTATATGAAGAAGAAATAACGACTCTACATTGGCACTCTTTTTTCCTACAACTTTAATGAACAAAAAAAGCGATGGGGAATAGGTTTGTAAATATCCTCTGCTAATAAAAGTGAAATTTTTAAGTAATCTCTAAGTAAATAATTATTGTGCGGAAATCGTCAAAGAGATAAGAACTTAATAAGTAATTATTAGATACTGTTTAATTCTTCTCGACATTTGACCCGCAATTTACCGATCGTCGGCAGTATGAGTCATGAGATCACACCAAGAAGTTACTTCGGCGTCAGACGGACTTTAAACCAACGATTCGTGATATCTTTTGACCTGCTGTCTAATTTAATGAAGACAAATCAATTTACTTATGCAGTGCAGATATTTTTTTAATCCTATTGGTATCTAGGTACACACATACATTTACTGCTAACGAGGAGTTCAATTATATAGACATCATAAACGACAAAAAAATCTATTTAATCCGGTTTTGACTAGTAGAATAAGTTTGCTTCCTGAAGTTTTAGCACATTCTATACTTAGGTAAGTATTTAACTGAAATATGCTAGACGTATGTAGGTATATCATTGTAAGTGTATATGTTTACATTTTTCTCAGAAAAATATTGGATAAGTTTTTATAATTATCTGCAAATGCATAGTATTACATGTCAGCGACGAGATAAATAACAACTATGTGCAATTACTGGAAAGTTTTGTTTTTAAAAAACTAGGTAAGTACCTACAAAATAATTTGCAATAGCTTATGACTATCTGCTTAGCTCTCCGTGGCTCATGATTAATACTTTTATAATAATCGATTACCATGTAGCGAGATATATGAAAACAAAGAAATTTGCGTTATTTACGTAGTATGTGAATGTAGACGACTATTCATAAGACGCGAGAAAGCCGTGTGCAAAACTAACCAAAATACTCGCCATAGTAGATAGTATTAGTAGTGTTATATTCTGCCCACACAACATATACATATATGTGTATCTAATAAAAGTGTCAAATAAGTAAAATATTACCACACAACCACACAACCACAACATGGGTTCCAACCGACGGAGTGAGATCCAGAGGAAGGCCTAGGATGAGATGGAGAGACGAGTTAGCCGCTTTTGACAAAGAATGGCATGAAACAGCTGAAGATAGAAGTGATTGGAAGCAAAAAGAGGAGGCTTTTGCCCAACTATGGGACATAAACGGCTAAAAAAAAAGTAAAATATTATACATAAATTATATAAGTAAAACATGGTCTTAGTACAGTCAACCGCACGTCAAGCCGCTCTAAGTGCTATATACTGTAGCTATACACAACGTCGACAGAAAATACTGGTAATAAATCAAACCACGGGCTATACCAGACGACTAACCTTAATAAAAATTAAAAGGTATGAGTATTTTATATCTATTGCCGAATGAGGAACTTACTTACCTAACCACTTTTACTTATAAAAATAGGTATATTGTCGTCTATAAATTATATTAGCATTTTATAGCCGTCACAATAGAAAACACATATATTATGTGACATTTGTTATTTTTCTCTACAAAAGTCCTAAGTTAGGTAGAAACAAGCATTTCACATTTAACATACACAGACAGAATATTTTTCACTTCGCAATTTTTTGAGATGTCGACTGAATAAAAAATAGTATATTATGCAATAGTGAATAAAAGACGGATTTAATTCGAGGACCATAAATGAATTACGAACAAGTGAAGGATTCTAACGATTGAATCACGACCGCAAGGAGTAATTCATTAATATCAAGTGTTAGAATCCTGAGTGACGCGAGTTATTCACGGCCCTCGATATAAATCCGTTTTATTCAAGAGTTGCATACTATACTTTATACCATGACTACGAGAAAAAGCAAGATTTAAGAGAAAATAGAAATTTTATGAAGAAAATGGAAGGTTAACGTCACGCAAAATTTAAATGCACTGTATTTTCGTCATTATTTGCTAATCAGAAAAAATAATAAAAAATATACCATATTTTTTAATAATTTATCTAATGAGCCAAAAAAAATCTAGCCACATCCCTATTACATTTCCGAAGAAAGCCAGGACGTCCAAAATGACAAAATACGAATAGGTACCTACCTAAGTATCTTCCACACCTACTAAACTTGATCGGCCGATGAATGAGATAGCTATAGTTATAGTAAATATAAGTACTATCCGCAGAAGGTGGAACAAGGAATCAAGACAATGTAAAAAAATAATTGCTTACCACATGGAATTTCGGAATAAAAACTATCCTTTGTCCTTCCCTGGGTATCAAACTATATCCATATCAAATTTCATCTAAATAGGTTCAGTGGTTGAAGCGTGAAGTGGTAACAAACAAAAAACAAACAAACAAATATACAAACTCACTTTCGCATTTATAATATTAGTAGGATAATAGGATTCGGTCAGATTTATACCCGTTTATTCGACCGGCTTTTATGATTTGCGCGGAAAGAGAAGCAGCTGGTACATTATACGTTTTTTACTCTCCCGCACCAGCATGAAAAAAAGATGATAACCACCACAGATGAATTGACACAAGCCTAGTCTGCGTCAACTCATCTTTTGTGTTTTCTTCAAGAAAATAACGATAAATAAGGTAAAGAAGAAATAAGATCAACTACTTACTTATTTATCTACAATACTTCTAAGTTACTTACACCACGCGAAGAAAATGCAGAAAGATCGACCCTTTTAGTATAGGATTAGGATTTTTATTTATACCGAATTATTAAAAAAAAACCTATAAGTCTTTTCTTTTATTGTGTCTTAATAACATACTACGAAATCCTCAATGTTTTCGTACCTACGCTATTACTACGAATATCAATTGGAATATGCAATTCCGTTACTCATCACCAGATTTCTTTGATTGGCGTTCTTAAAAGTAGGGGGTTTATACTTTGACCGGTAAATAAACTTGTTTAGTATGTTGTTGTAATAAAACAAGGTTTTAGATTCAGTTGAACAAACAGTTACATTAATAAAGTCTCAGGTTTTTCTAGACTTTTCCTTTTTTTCAAAATGTGCAATTTTTTTTTTAATTGTAGAAAATTTTGAAACCTTTTAACCTTGTCTTTTGTGTGTAAATAACATACTAAAAATCATTGAGATCATTTAACATGAGTGGAAAAACGTTTTTGTTTTTTGGATGGATGAGTGCGTGCTAAGATACCGTCATCGAAGATATTCATTACAATAAAAAAAATAATAAGTATTTCCTGTTGCGACCTCTAACTTGATACAATTTCTTACGTGACAGATTAACATACTTTCTTACGAAAATTTCTGATGATAATTGATGTTATTAATTTAATTTGCCGAAGACTGCAAAGTTATATTCCAGAGCTCGCATTGGCTCCCTCAGTGGTGGACAGACGGCGAGGTGGAGAATGATTTATATCTGGACACCGCAGTCTTCAACGAGAATCACTTTTATAAATAGAGGTGATGATCGTGTATTCACTTTTGTTATAAATTTGCTCGTGTAGTGAATATTGTTAAGTATTTTATTTTATTTTATTTTTGAAACCTTTTAAAATATGTAAGTCTGTAAAATGTATCATAGATAACGCCTTAGTACCTAGTTGTGCGACCTAACTCCATTATGAAAAACATCTTAAAAACTAAATAAGCATAAAAAGATATTTTTCCCTGAAATAAGACTTAACTAATTGCTTTTTCTTATCCTTGAAAGTTTTATCTATAGTCTTTTTCAAAAATGTTGTATACTATAAAGAGAAAAATACTTTTTTTTTTAAATTAACTATACGGTCTGTAATATCTGTATAGCTATCTGTCTACCTGAATTTTCCGGGGTACAGTGCTGCCTCTATTTGAAATAAATAATTGGTATGGATAAAAGGATATCGTTTAAAATTTTGTCGTAACCAAGCCCTAGATAACCCTCTAACTATTTTAAGAACTACTGTTTACATTTTAAACTATGAACGTGAAGCTTTTCTACGCACATTTGCGAAAAAATTGCCACTTTTGGCTAATATGCGTAGAAAAACTTCACGTTATCACTTAAAACTATAAACAGTAGTTCATAAAATAGTTTGAAGGGTGGTTATCTAGAGCTTGATCAGGACACAATCTCAGTTTCCTTTTAAATGATTTATATCAAATGGGGGCGCAGCACTGGACTCTGGAAAATTCATGTATCCCCTTAAGTACAGTATAGGTAGTCTGCGGTTTATTTACCTATTTATTTACGCTATCAGAAGCGCTCTTGAATAAATAATAAATACTCACTCTCACTAGGAGCAACAATCTCTCATACATTTTTAATCAAAAACTTACCAATAGTTTTTAAAATTTGGAGATCATCTAATTCATATTCTTTCTCTTCCTCTGTATACTCCGACTCCGTGGTGGTAGAGTCCTGTTCCTCCGTGGAGGAAGCCACGGAGAGCGACCTCACATCGGAACTGAGGTCCGAACTACAGTCCCGCACCAACTTCGCACTGGCCATCATCATCATAAAGTTCACGAACACTAATTTCAGAATTTACTGTTGCAATTACTACCTAAGTTCCAATGTCATATTTAATATTTTTTTAGTATTAAATAAGAAAATTTATTAATATTTTCATTGAATATATAATAATATGAAAGTATGATTTATCGCGTGCGATCGCGCGGCCGTCTTTCGGTCCGCAGCGGCGTAGCGTCTCGCCGGCGATACAAATGTCACTGCCGCCGCGCGGAGACGTGCAGCGAACAGACCGCGGCCACCACGCGGGCTCCGCTAATAAATAACATGCCCATGTAACATGCGAATAAACTCGCTCATTTCTTTCATTTTGCTTAATCGGTTTTGTGTCAGAGTGCATGTTCAGTGGAAGAGTACTACGTGATGATAACACGGCTTAAATTCGAAATTTTAGCTGCAATATTTTAATTTGATGAAATATAACTCAGTAAATAAAACAGATATTTTTAATTTAATCGTAAATAAAATCGCTTTTCTCATTTATCTGTCTGTTTATTTGATTCACTTCTACAGAATCATTTCTTTCAGAAGTAGTTTATAATCGGAACTATCATCTATGTACTTGTACGTCGATCAGGCCAATCCAATAAAACAAAAACATATTTTATAAACTTTATTAGATAACAAGCATATTTCTATCACAATTTAAAGATACAAAACAAAGTTTAATATTAGTATCACTATGATGTCCGATATATAGCTTCTGATACTTAACCAAAGAATAAATAAAAATAGGTCAGTTAACCGAAATATACATTTATACACTGGATTAATACACATACCAAGTTTTCTGAGACCAATATATTGAAGTAAAATTAACATTTGCGCGCGCGTCATAATTCACGTCTTATTAAAAATAAAATAACAACAATAAGAAATACTTAAAATAAATTCCTTTTTGGCAAGTACTGTATATTTAAAAAATGTGATGTTTCAGTAATACAAAACGTGGCACGTATAAATTTACACAAAGACCGACTTTCATCCAGCCTCTGAATTATCCTACATTTTTTAAACAAATAATTGAAAATAACGAAAAATATCGTATTTAAAAATTACCAACTCCAGTCCGTTATTACGAGTAAGAATAAGTACATAGGTACATATATTAAGGTTTCAGATTAAAGTCGCTTAATTAAGTGCAAATATATAATGGCCAGATCTGTAACTTATCAGAAAAAATAATTGTCAACGCATTTTTTCAATGGGTATACACAATACATAACCACTTATAATATTTGTACCTAATTTAATTTATTCAACTTAAGCTTAACAATATACCAGAAATAAACATTATTAATAAACACTTCGAGGGAAGACAGCTCGTCAATATACTCAACTTTCCTTATAGGCAACTTACATCATGTATATTGACATGCGAACTATTACACGAGTAGGAAGCATTGCCAGAAGAGATAATAAATACTTACGACTAAAATAATCATAACGATGGTCTGGTTTTTTAAATGCACTACAGGGTAAAAAGTCCAGCGAGCAGCGAATGAAAAATCCTAAATATGTACAACACTTACAATGAGGTCATCGTATCAGGTGGCGGATTTCCACGTAGTAACTAGGCTTTTTATATTTTGCCGCCCATAACCCTACGTTAACTGGAATATCATGTCAAAAACACCCTTCTACCTTCTTAACTGCGACGATGCACAGAAACGGAGTGGAGGGGTTAAATTGGCTTCTAATTTGCCGCCCCTAAAATCTGCCGCAGTAAGCTTCAGCCTACTCAGCCTATTGGTAAATCCGCCACAGAGCTAGGTCCGAGCACACAGACTACTTTTAGCAATGCTCACTAACGGTTCCGTGACGGTGAAATATCGCGTGTTTAGCAAATTTTGCGTTCGGTCGCCGGTTTCAAAACCACATGACATATACGCTGCGGGTGGCATCACATTTTTCATGCCGGTTGTAGCGTTCAGTATAAATATTTGTACTTTGTAAGACGAGATTCTAGAAGATAGTAGAACCAAAGAGGGGGGCAACGATGAAAAAGCGATACCATACGGCAAGCCAGTGTGACCTAGATTTATGACTATATTTTACATTACACATTACGTATGAAAATTGGCAAAAATTATTATTTTCTTATCTATTGTAAAAGTAGCGTGTCTGCTATAACCCAAAAACTGAACCCGAAAAAGCTAATCTATAAACAATTATTCAAATAATACTTCAACGGCAAAATAACTTAAAAGACATAACCTTAAAAATTAAATAACAATTCTATACGTTGTATTTACATACATACACATTTATACATTTTAATTAAATATTATACACGGGACTTATATTGCTGTGTCTCAATTACTATTCAGACATTTTCTATAATGGGTAAATATATTATAACACTCATTGTATTTGATTGTCCCTTGAAAGTGAAACTTATATAAAAAGTGTGGGTTGATAAAATTGGGACTGTATATACAATTAAAGCTATATGTATGACTCACTAACTCTCCTGGATGACATGGCGCATGCCAAGCGGTCATTTTCGATTGCGTCATTAACATAACAATTTGAAAAAACTGTTAAAACTCTTTTAAAAAAATTGCTAAATCTGCCCTTACATTGAAATAGTTTTCGTTTAACTTACCGAATTATCGCTAGTAAGTTAATCAGAAATCAAATCTGTACTGTATCTATATCTATAGGCATAGCTTAAATACATATGGTATTTTTTTTTCAACTGATATTCCCTTCAACACCGTAACAACTTAAAAACGTTTACTAAAAGCTAGCAAATACCTATCTATTTACATTCACAATGTAATATGTATAAGGGTGAAAAATTGAAAATATAATTTGACCACCTCTGTGACACAGATCTGGGTGCAGTCTCAGATTCAGTCCCCGAACAAAAGAAAAAATAACAATTGTTTACTTTATAGTCCTAAAATATTGCTTGATGTACTTTATTTTACATAAAATAAAAAACCGGCATTTTTGTTATATAATTATCCCAGAAAAGCTAATGCTAGCCCAAACTATGTCCTCTGTCCTTATACCACAACTAACCGCATCAATGTCAACTTATCTTGTCAAACGAATGAATCAAGTTATGAGAGATATAGAATATAAGAAGATATCATACGTTCAAAACGAATATCAATCCGGCGTGTGTGGCGACGGCTAGCCGCCTGTGGTGCTTCGCTGACGGGCAAAACGCCATCGACGGCACATCGCAGAGCGGGAAACGCTCTGGGTGTATCTCCTTGTATTGGCATATCGCTTTCTTGTATTCAGCCTGAAAAATTAAGAATGATGTAAAAAATGCCGAGCTTATGCAATCTTATCTTAAACACACTACTAATACGATAGAAAGATGGCTGAATATAGAAATGTCTTATTGTACAAATCAACTTGTACATGATACGTTTTTTAAATCCTATATTTTTACAATATTTATTTTATTTAAATAAGGGTTAAGTATTTTTCTTTTTATCAGAAAAGGACTACAATGATTATACTGTAATATTGCCAAAAAAGTATAGAAGTTTTTCGAAACTAAGTTAGACACAAGTGAAATTTTACCTTATTGTTTACTTTGTCTACCAATTTGAACTCTATTCCGTACTTCGTAACGGCGTCCTCGTACGTGCGCGGCTCATCTTTACCAACTGCCGACTTGTCTTCATTGAGTTTTCTCTTTTTTCCTAAGTGTTTCGCAGTAATCCACGCTACCACCTGTAATTAATACGTATTAGTCCCTGTTTTTAAGTTACAAAAACAAATGTAGGCCTTATTTATACAAAACGCGATGGCCAAATTAATTTTCAAAAGCAAAATATTACTTCCATGATGGTCAAAAGAAATTGAAAAATAATAAAGAATTACATGAAGAATTGAAAATAATGTTTTTGACGTGATAACGTCTTTAAAATCGTTTTAGTCGGGTGACATGTTCAGAAACTTGTGTCACACCAAAACCTCACGAGCGCGATCGCAGGTATAACGAGAGAGAGACGGACCGATCTCCCGTCTCATCTCGAGCGCTGCCAGTCATTCCGTGAAACGACGTTATCACGTAAACATCTCGATCGTAAACCTACTTTACAAACAACCAATTTTTTAAGTAGAAGCAGCTAGTAGTTGCTTTTCTTCCCTCGCTGATCGTAAAAACTATAAAAAGAATGAGCGATGGTGGACTATCACGCTATACGTGGCCTGGGAGTCTTACGGCTCTACACTTTGTCTACCTCGTAAGGGTTCAAAACGTAATGCATCTAATCTGTTAAAAAATCAGGCGGTGAAATTCCGGTGAAAGAAAAAATTATGACTATACTTGCACAAAACCATATCTCTACTCATCAGAGATCTTAGGAAACTGTAAAAATGTCACTCAAGTGTTAGCTTACGTGTGGTTTCCGGCAGAGTAGAATGGTCACTCCAAGTCGTCCCGTGGATGTCGTAGAAGGCGACTTAGGAAATACAAGCAAAAAAAGCTTATAAACATCAATGAGATTATGAGACCTCTCCAACCTGTCTGGCCAGCGAGGAGAGTGTAGGTTAAGTCCTCTGGCTGTTACGTTAGTAATTATGTTAACTTTGTTATGAGTCACCTGTTTCTTGAGGTCGGAGCGCGCGGGGTGCGGGCGCAGCACGCGCAGGAACGGCGCCATGTAGTTGGCCACGAGCGCGCAGTGCGGGCAGCCGCAGCACGTCTGCACGAAGCCCACGCGACGCCCGAACCCGAAATACTCCAGCTCGCCAGACGTCATATTCGCTGTTTATAGAATAACAATGATTGTTGATAAAATTATTGTGTTCAATTAATAAACAACAAATAAAATATTTTTCTATATTTTATTATAGGGTACGACGCAGAAAAGGGCATGTCCGAAATATGGAATCAAATTCGAACAAAATGTATGTACGGGAAAATTGTAACTAAAACGTTTATGTAGTAAGTGTAAGCTCAGCAGGAAGTAACACCTTATATTATATTAGTTGTACGGGAATGCCCCATAAATATTTATTGTTTCTAGTATTTATTACAGTAGCGGTAACAGAAATATCTCATCTGTGAAAATTTTAACTGACTAGCTGTCACGGTTCATGAGATACGGCCGTGGCAGACCGACAGCGGAGCCCTCATATTCATAAAAATAACAACCGTTTGCTAACGATTATTTAAAACATGTTCTGTCCTTTTTTCTCTTTTCAATAGTATACATTGAAAAAACGAGACAAAACGTGTTTTAACTAAAATAGGTTGAGCAGACAATTTTTAATTTTTATGAATTTATGGGTTAGTAATAGGGTCCCGTTTTTACCCTTTGGGTTCGGAACCCTAAATAAGTATTTTTAGTAAGTCATCGATTTTAAGTGCAATAAATTAAAAAAAAAAATAACAGAAATGAATGCGATTTATCGATCGAGCGTAGAACGTGGGAGTGTATGCAGTACTGACTGACAAAATCCTCTCCGGCGAGCAGCACGGAGGGCCAGGCGGGCAGGACCATGGCGGAGGAGCTGGCCAGGTGCGTGCGCAGCGGTGCGCCCGCGCCGCGCAGCGCGCCGCCCGCCGGCGACGACACCGCCAGCGCGCCCGCCACGTCGCGCGTGCGCGCCACGGGGAACGCGCTCATGTCTGCACACAGATTTATAATTATAACTTGTTTTTCTTATTGTTTACTTGCATACGCGCGTACTCTGCAGGAGACAAATGCTTTGCGACATGCCTACTCATCGCCTTATAAACATAACTTGATGAACCGTAGTAGCCTAAGTGTTAATCCAGGGTGTCAGCCTCCTCCCCCCCAATGGGTTCCCGGTTTTGTCGTACCGGGGGGGCTCAGTACCCGTGGTACCGTGGAGCCACGGGGAAGCCAAGAGGAACCCACGAGGGGGCGCTCCTGCGGTTAGCGCCAACAGTGAGCGCCCACATTGGGGCGGCGGGGGAGTGGGCATTTCTCCCCCCACCCGGGGAGGGGCGCTTCCGCGGGCTCGGCTTCGGCCTTGAGCCTGCTGGGATGCACCCAATGGGGCGGCGGGGGAGTGGGAAGTTCTCCCCCCACCCGGGGTGGGGCTGCCGGGAGGGGAATGTTTCATTGCTCTCCCGGCGCTTCAGGCGGGGCCACACCGCCGTGGCTGTGGTTGATGATCGGTCGCGGAGGTCAGGGAGTGTCGGTGCTACGTTGCCGCTCTCCCTGTCCTTCGCGGCCGAGCGGTGCCGCACCGCGTATGCGGCGAGAGGTAAGCGGCGGAGCCTCACATCTTCTCCGCCGCTGGGAGCCGGTTTATCTGGCTCCCATGGGCCCACAGGCGGTGGACTGCGTGGGAGTTCGCCGCCTCTCAATTGGCCCGAGGAGGTACGGCGCGTCCGTGAGGTCCGGACGCGCCTACTTGGTGAGTGGGGGGGCGCTCAGACGCCCCCGAGGAGGGGCTGCTTCGGCGGCCAGCCGCGCCGGGGTTCGCGGTTGTATTTCCTTTCCCGTGTCCCCGGCAAATGCGGTTGAGGTGGAACTCCGGAGGTTTTTTAGTGGGTAGGCACGTCATTCTGGCGTGGAGTCCCACATAACCCGACAGCCTCCCCCACAGGCTGATGGGTATCCGTAACAGGGATCTTTCCTCAGTATATAAAAAAAAAAGTGTGTCAGCCTCCTGCATACCGAATTTTATCAAAATTGGTCCGGCCGTTTGCGCGTGAAGAAGTAACAAATATATACACACACACAGACACTCACAAACTTTGGCCTTTATAATTTGGTGTTATTATTTCTCTTCCTTGTCAATAGATGGCACTATAGGTAATTATTAAAACATAAAAACTTTTATTACTATTACATAAAATAATACTTCAACACTTTCTTTGTCACTTTTTTGCTAGTCGTGTATGCTACTATCTCTGTGTGCCTACCCGTTTTGCCTACTTCCGTATAGCATTGGGTATTTGTTACGCCAAGAATTATATTATTATCTATGGCCATGGCCAATCATTACATAAATGAAAACCTTTTATATCAGAATTCAAAATTAGATATTCAATAATGAATATTCGTGGACTAATACGAAAAGTGACATATAACAAACAAACATACCTGTTACGCACGCATTATGAGTATGTTCATCATAAAACGGATAAAAAATTGTGACGTCTTTTTGTTGAGACTTCAAAAATGGCGATTCTGTATTTAAATCATAAAAGGCGGTTGATCCATCAGCGTAGCCTACTACCACAGTCGCATGGTCTTTTTGCTGCAAAAATAAAAGTTTAAGATTAAGATGCTGCCGCGAAGAATTATGGAATGATCTAATGCAAATATTTGAAATCACAATATAGCAGAATAAAGGTCACAGCAGACTTATCAACTCGTAAACGGATCGACACCGTATCGCCTTTCGCCGTGCCGTCCACCAGACGTCAACCTGCCGTATGCACGTAACCAAATCGGGTCAGCTTTGGTACGTCGACTCGACTACGGCTAGGCGACGCCGCGCTTATCGTTCGCCGACCGCTCTGGTCAATCAGTTTCTCTATTTGCATCGTTACTTTTTAGGGTTCCGTAGCCAAATGGCAAAAACGGAACCCTTATAGATTCGTCATGTCTGTCTGTCTGTCTGTCCGTCCGTATGTCACAGCCACTTTTTTCAGAAACTATAAGACCTATACTGTTGAAACTTGGTAAGTAGATGTATTATGTGAACCGCATTAAGGTTTTGACACAAAAATAGAAAAAAAACAATAAAGTTTTGGGGTTCCCCATACTTAGAACTGAAACTCAAAATTTTATTTTTCATCAAACCCATACGTGTGGGGTATCTATGGATAGGTCTTCAAAAATTATATTGAGGTTTCTAATATCAATTTTTTCTAAACCGAATACTTTGCGCGGGAGACACTTCCAAAGTGGAAAAAAGTGTGTCCCCCCTACTACCAGCGAAAATTGGTTTGAACGATATCTAGTAAGTAGTTTTTTTTTAATACGTCATAAATCATAAACGGCAATTTAAAAAACATACTACAAGACTTTTATATTATGTTATTTGCTACTACGGAACCCTTCATGGGCGAGTCCGACTCGCACTTGGCCGCTTATTGTTTTTGGGTACGGAGAGACGTAAGCGAGTGGACGACAAGCCATAGGCGCAAGTTGACCGACCCGCAAATAAAATGAAAGCGTGATCGTGATCTGGTCCCGAGGCGAGGCGAGGCGAGAGAGTTTCATACAAAAAATAATAAACTGCACGAGTTGATACGTTTACGTTCCGTTTACGAGTTGATAAGTCTTCTGCGACCTTTGACAGTAATGTCTCTCAAAATAATAGATCCATTTCGGTATATGTTTTGGAGTTTTCTCCATGCATGCTCGTTCTAACATTGAAAATACAATTAAAATAAACACAATTCAGAAATACTTACAGTTGTCCAGCAAACCGCCGTGGCCTGGTATAGTTTTCTATCAGACTTCATTGTAAATTTTAATTGCGCTACTGGTTTCAATTTATACACTAATGTATCACTGAAAAATAACAATTTATTTACTTTCAAAGCTCAAAAAAGCCCAAAAAGCTGGCGTAAACTGTATCAAGTGGGACCAAGCGACGTGTGTCTATCACAAACTCTACGTACGACATATACACGGCATCACGCATATTCTGCTCTCTTTTGCACGTAGAGTTTGTGCCAGAGATAGACTAAAGACGTTCCGTGGTCCCCCTTGACGTAGTTTACTCCCAGTAGTCGCATATAATGTGTAACTCCTGCTTCCTGTTACACACTTCCGACGCATTTTAGGAAATCAGTCCGAGTTTTCAGGAAAGCGAGAGGAAAGATGTTACACATCAAAATTACTTATATGATAACATTTGTTTGTTTTAATTACCTTGTCATTAAAGATGAAGGGTAAGGCACAGAGAATATATAACAATATCCGTTAGAGCAGGCCACGGCCAGCAGACCCATCCTCGCGAATCCTTTCTCTCCCTCTGTCGGTAACGCCTCCCGAGCGCCCGACGGGCACCAATCCATGGCCCATACCGTGCCGTACTGCAAAGCTAGGCCGAAAACCATCTTTGGTGCCTTTCTATAAAGTAAAAAAAAAAGTACTTAAAATTTAACGAAATCTCAAATCAAGTGGTAATTTCATAACTTGTCTTCTTCTACACATAAAAAACTTTATCAAGAGCTTTTCCCTGCTGAATATCTGTCTTATAATAAAAATGCGGACTAACTTTATTACTATGTAAACCATTACCAAATTTTTTAAAATTTTTCAATTCGATCCAAGCGTCTTTTAATAAATAAATAATAAATAAATAAATAAATATATAGGGACAAATTACACTGATTGAGTTAGCCCCAAAGTAAGTTCGAGACTTGTGTTATGGGATACTAACGCAACGATACTATATTTTATAACAAATACATGTATAGATAAACATCCAAGACCCAGGACAATTTGAAAAAGGCCATTTTCCAACTTGCCCTGACCGGGAATCGAACCCGGGACCTCTGGGTGGCGGACTAGCATGGTGACCACTACGCCACGGAGGTCGTCATATTTAATGATCGGTGAACATACATAAAAAAAAATATTGTGACGAATTGATAACCTCCTCCTTTTTGGAAGTCGATTAGAAATAGGATAAGTAGAAATAGGACACTGTGGCACGCGACAGCGAATATGTTGCCGACTTATTCTTCATTAGATCAATGACACTAATATTATGAAGGCGAAAGTTTGAATATGCAGTTGCAGGATGGCGCTGGATGCAGGCCGCTTCTGATCGGTCGTTTTGGAAATCCACGGGGGAGGCCTATGTCCAGCAGTGGACTTCCTGTGGCTGATATGATGATACCCTGGATTTAACACATAGGCTACTTTAGGCGTGGGTAACACTAGGGGGCGCAGCTTATAATGAATAAAAGCAGCAAGTCTTACTTGAAATTTCCAAAATCCCAGAACTGTATCAGCGCATGATGTTCGGGCAGTTGTTCGGCCTCGTACTGCGGGCAGTCGGCGCCGCTGTGGCATGCGACTGCTAGGATGTTGCTGTCCTCGTGTTCTTTCACGCTGATGTGCGAGGGCAACCACGCGATGCGTTGAATGCTCGCTCCAGTGAACAGGGTTATTTTTTCTGAAATGATATGAAATATTAAAAGATCACCAACCAACCATCCATAAATATAGGACAAGGTTTTTACTTCTAACCTGATTGAGTTTTGTATAATAACCCTAGAGAGTATCCTAGAGCAACGTAGGAGACAGAAAATTCGTCACTTTTAGTCATGCACAGGGCATAACGGCAATCAAAGAGTACCTATCTATACTTACTTAACATCTTCACTGTTCAGTATCCAGTGAGTCATATGACAAAACAATTGTTTAAGGCCATACCCAAATTTTCCGGGGTCCAGTGGCGCCGCCATTTAAAATAAATCATTTAAAAGGAAACGGAGACATCATTTAAAATTGTGTCTTGGTCAAGTTCTAGATACCCATTCAAAGTATTTTTTAAACTACTTTTTGTAGTTTAAAGTGAGAACGTGAAGCTTTTCGACGCACATTTGCGAAAAACGGCCACTTTTGGCTAATGTGCGTAGAAAAGCTTCACGTTCTCACTTTAAATTATAAACAGTTGTTCATAAAATAGTTTTAAGGGTTATCTAGGGCTTGATCAAGACACAATTTTAAATGATATCTCCGTTTCCTTTCAAATGATTTATTTCAAATGGCTGGCCACTGGACCCCGGAAAATTTGGGCTATACATCAAAATTGTTAATATCTCTATCACATGGAATAGGGATGTAGACAATTTTTTTTTTTTTTTTGCTTAATAGAAAGATTAATAAAAAGTATGGTATTCGTTTTTTTATTAGCAAATAATGACAAAGATACAGCGCATTTAAATTTCGCGTGACGTCACGATCAGCTTCGATTTTGAACCAAAAGTGACGTAAACTACCCCCACTCCCAAACATCGAACGGACTAAATAAAATAATAAATCTTTTTTACCCCGTCCACATCCCTAAGTATATACTAAGTTAACACATAATTAAAGGCAAAGATTTAAAAGAATTAATTATTGCAGCATTATGTTACTAACGTTTTTCAACAGCACCTTGCCATCGATTGTAAGAGCGCCACCTGTCACCAGCATGCACCTGACAGGACTCCTCCAATGGCGGCATGTATGTTTGAAGTTCATCTCCTAACACAGCTTCATAATCACATTTAATCCAATCAGGGAATAGTGTTTCTGTTGTTAAAAAATGCTTGGCGCTGAAATATTTCAATGAAATATTATTATTAAAATTTGTTCGTTAAGTATGTTCTATTGCTAGACGATATTTTTTATTGCTATAAGATACTTACTGATCTTTAACATATTTTTCTATATAGTTCGGGACGTTCGCGATGACGAATGGTATTCTTGTAATTTTGGTGTTAGAGCCTAGAAAAGAAATATAATTCCTCATTATAGTCCGTACATATCCTTTTTTTATTATTTCAGAAAAATGAGGGTTTTCTAAAATATGGGACATAAGATGGCAGCACAGTGCCATCAGGTCCAATCGACTGTTGTCATTGGACCATAAGTTCACAGTTTCTTTTACTCCTTCAAATGTATCCAATAACAGCCGCTCATTGGACCTGATGTCACTGTGCTGCCATTTAGAGTCTCATATTTTTATAAACCTTAAATACACCGATGGCTGCTAAGCTAAAGGAAGAAGGAAGAGAAATAAAAGTATGGAGTCTAGTCCATTAAAAAAATAGCAGAGAAATAAGAGAAAAGCGAAGATCGTCTGTCTGGACATTTAGATGTGATTACTCACAAATAGTCGTATATAGGATACTCAGAGACAGAGTATTATTTCTTTATATGGGTGTCCGGTAGTGACGCGAGAGCACGCGGCTGGTTCAGTCTATCTGTCACAAAATCTACGTACGACAGAGACAGTTGATCCGCGACGGATTCTGCTATCTCTTTCGCACGTTAAGTTTGTGACAGAAATAGACTGAATCCCGCCGCGTGCGCCCGCATCACTTAGCGGGCGCCCTAAAATACTAACTATTACTGCTGTGGGGGCGTTTCATCGTCTCAGATCTAGAATTGACCTCTTCCTCCCCGCTGATATCGGCGGCCGCGTCCTCGAGCACGTCTTCGTCCGAACTCTCGTGTTCCTGCGACAAGTCCAACTCGTCGCTCATTTTACGCTTCTTCTGGCATTTGTGAGACGCCATTTCTTCTTCGGCGTCGGTCGCGAAGGCACACAGTTGGCACACGTGCTTAGACTGAAATTTGATCATTGTTATTAGAACCACGGAATATTATTCGGAATCGAACTGTAACAGATACTAATAGCATATTTGACTAAACTCTATTGTTAAGTACTTACTTGATTAACGGTTTCTTCGATTACCATTCTCGCTCTGAAACCAAAAATATATTTCGATTGAATTCATTCAAATTACATTCTGTGCCTACATAATTAATAATTATTTACTTAGATATATTTTCATTGGAGAAAGTTGCTCAGAAACATTGACCAACCTTGCTGTGACTCTATCACACTTTATTCATGTCCATTTTTGACCTTTTTAGCATTATGTGGCCATTATATATTTCAATGAAATAAAATTAAAAATGCCATTCATGTAATACCAGTTTGATATCTATCGAGTTAAAAAAAGAGGTCGACGCATTTTCACTACGGTTATGTATATTTCTATCTGAAGCACAGGCACAGCATTAATATGAGTATTACATACAGAATGGAATCTCCTAAGGTCGTATGCAATATGTTGCGACCGCCTGGCCGCCCCGATAAGGCGAGGACGGCGAAAAGGTGCGAGGACAAGGGACGGGGACACATATTGCGCGGGACCTTAGGAGACTCCGTTCTGTATATGATACTTGTATTAATTCAGTGACACAGGACTATAGTTACTTGTATTCAGTGCCCACCTCTCAGCAGCGCGCCTTCGGCCGGGCACCGCCACCAGGTCGTCGAGCTTCCTTTGCTTCTCCTTCTCCCGGCCCTCCTCGGCCAGCTCTTTCCTCTCCTTGGCCAGCCCCTGCTGCGCGTGCGACGCCATGTGCTGACTCTTGTAGATCCCCGGGTACTTAGCGCCGCAAATGGTACATTTCATTTTATACCTGTCTGCTTCCTATAATATTGAAACATCGTGCTTTCTAAGTAAAGAAAGTAAAAGTAATAATTCTTAACATCTGGTGAGCAGAATATGGTAGGAGCTTATCCACCATCAAAATAAAATAAAAATAAAGTGTTTAAGCTTAGCGTCCACTGCAGGATATTGAGAGCCAAAGCTTAGTTTTATCTCTAGATAGATAGCTTAGTTTTATCTGTAGAGTTTTATCCTGTAGTGGACGCGAAGCTTAAACACTTTAATTTTATTGGTGAATGTGCACTTAAAAAATTTACAAATAAAACCTTATAAAACTAAATATAGTACATAGTTGCTATTTTTCTAAAGAAATTTCTTCCAGTAGACCCGCGAGACGAAATGAATTTTTATTTTTATTATATGTTCAAAATACCGTTCCCTCGAACGGCTTTTATGATCAGCATGGGAAGTGAAGCAGCTGGTCAATTCGTTTCTTGTGTCCAACAAAAAAGAGTTTACTGTATAAATATAATATATTTTTAATGCCTTTAATGCCTATAATTTTGTGTATCGCAAGTGAAGAAACTCACCTCCTCCGTTAGACCACACGATATGATATGCGCGAAGAACCCAGTACCAGAGGATCGTGTAAGGCCACACACTTTGCAGACAAAGTTGCTATACCGCAGGTACTCATTCATGGCTTTGAAAACGTCGTTTTGATTCATTAGATCCTGTTGAAGAAACATCTCATTTATTTTTTAGACTTCGAGAAGCTAAAAGTCAATGCAATCCGCTATATGACAACTAATTAAATCAGACACTTTTTATGGTTCTGTAGTAATTTCCAAACGTCAAAACAATTTTTTTAAATAAAATTCTATGTCCAGGGAAATA
Source organism: Acrobasis consociella (assembly GCA_963555685.1). NCBI lineage: Eukaryota > Metazoa > Arthropoda > Insecta > Lepidoptera > Pyralidae > Acrobasis > Acrobasis consociella. Next base: position 9,321,487 of record OY743106.1, read on the forward strand.
ACCAACCGTGACGTCATACTCTTTTGAAGTCAAATGCCGCTCACAATATCAGTTTTTCTGCATAAATAAATCTGCATTAATATTATAAAGGAGAAAGTTTATGAGTATGTATGTTTGTTACTTCATCACGCGCGGCTGGACCTATATAGAAAAAAATTGCAGGAACCTGACACCACAACACCTATGAATTGACACCTACGGGAATAATGAAACTGTACTCACAATAGGTTCATCACCAACGACCCAGGCCATGATGTAATGTTCCTTAACTGCATGATGTTCCCATTCGCCGTACTTGACGTTTTTTTGACAAACTGAACAATGGTATAAACCTATAAACAAAAAAGTCTTAAGTTGAAGTGGAGCTGAGCGGAGCGGTACATAAAAAAAGCTTTTTTTCATTAACATACATTTTTATTAATCTGAAAAAATATTTGATTCTTTGACAAAACCGCATGGATTGTTTCAACCATGTAATCTATATATCTATATACATATAATAAAACAGTAAAAAAAGTGTGTCTGTACATTAAATATATTTCCAAAAAAAATATTGGGGGCGATGGAGACGTTGTAATAAAGTAAGAATTTTAAAAAAAAAGTCTGTTTGTCTGTATGTCTGTTTGTTTGTTTGTACACGCTAATCTCCGGAAATACTGGACGGATTCGAACGAAACTTTTTTTGTTATATAGCTATTAAGCCTGGGCAACATATAGGGTATAAATGATTTTGGGAAATGGAACGCCTGATGCAGAACCATAATGGTCCAGCTAAACTATAAGAGATATAAAAATGCCGCCTTAGTAAAAGTTGTTCAGCCTGATGAGCATTTACCAGAAACATAAAGTCCACGCGAACGAAGTCGCGGGCTTCGGCTAGTATTTTAATAGTTTGGAATGTATTCAACTTAAAATTTCTAACTAATCTTTTCGGTGCATAAATTGTGTAGTTGAACAGAACAACACAATCCAAAGAAGTACCTTCTTGTGCTAACTTTGCTGCTTCAACATCCTCAGGCTTATAATCAGGATTCCCCTTGCAGGCATTAGTATGTTGTAAATATGATTCACCGTCATTGCTTTCATATCCACATTTGGGACACAACAACACGCCAAGTTTACTAATTAGCGTCTGTAGACGTTTTTGAATGTATACAGCACTCTGCTGTCTCTGGAAATACAAAATTAACAAACATATAGGTATATGTACGTAATACCGCCCATTGTACAATGTGTCAATGTCTTTTCTGTATGTATAATTTTGATACATTTTTTTTTGTGTACAATAAAGCATTACTTACGTATAAATCACGCAGATTGAGCTAGCACCAAAGTTTTAAACTTGTGTCATGGGATACTAACTCAGCGATACTAGTTATATTTTTAGGACCCGCAAAAAGGGGCAAACGTACGTCAAACAAAAAAGAAAAAATAATAACAATATCAGTACACAGAGCCTAAACCCGTAAACCCAAAGGCTTAGCGTGATTGTGAAAAAAATCTATATATATATATTTATGTATTTTTTTAAATTTTGGCAAGTCTACTTACCAAGGGCGTCTGATTACTCTTCCAAGCTACGTAATTGTGAGTGAATCGAAGGTGGTTAATCCATTGATTGATCTGCACTTTCTGCTTGCAAACCCCGCAGGAAACTATTTCAAATGGTGATAGCTTTTTGGAAATCTCTGAACTACCTTTGTGTTTATCTGATTTTTGCTAAAAAGAACACAAATAAATTATTCAGCTGTAGGAATGAGATTGAGAAATTTATGATCTATCGTTGACTGGGAGAAAATACTTTTAGCATTAAGTCCGCCATTTGTTAAAAGTATGTTTGTACTTTAATGTATAATTTTAGGTAACGCCAGACGGGTATAAAATGTCCTGTAATTTTTTTATATTCTAAAAAACAAATTTTTGAAAGGAAGATTTATAATTCAAGTTTAGGATACTAATACTACACAGACATCATGCTGCTAAAATAATGATATTTGTCGTTACTGAACAAAAGATAACCAACCTCGTTGGAACATTCCGTAATGTGCTGGTAGAATTTCTTGGCGTATTTTCGAGTAGTGCCACAATTTGGACAAATCAATGTTCCGACTTCATCCACAATTTGTTGCAAATGTTCCCGAATCATGTCATGATTGTTTGAATCCTATAAATTCGGTAAAGTCAACTTGATATAAACAGAAAACATTATTGAACATGGATGAAACGTTAACAAACCATCATTATATATATCAATAAAAACAAGCTGCAATTTCGATAAGCACATTTATATTTAAATTTATCAAACATGCGCTTTATGAATAAATTAAAAAAAGTTATACTACATGTTAAAAAAAAGTATAATATAATATGGATATTCTTGACTCAAAGCATAGTTACACTGTAATAAATTGGAATAAATAAAAACTAAGAACAAAATTTGCAATGCTCTCTCTCTTTCTTACCAATGGCGTCTCTCCGTCAATCCAAGCAATATAACTATGAGCGGTTTGTATGTGAGCTATCCACGCGTCCCGACTGACCGTCTCCTGACACACGCCACACTTTACTTCTGTTACACTTGTGTCTAAACTTTGCCCTTTTAGAGATCGGTCTACATGTGATATGACACTATAGTTCAGAGAATCGTCCGTGGTATATGTGCCCTGTAATAAAAAAAAAACGTTATTACTATATACTATACTATAAAACGTATATTGTTACAGCTACTTCTTACACGCAGATCGCAATTCGAGCAAGGAAATGCGGGTTTCATAGGAATAATAAATGTTCTATGTGACTGTTAATCCAATTTATTAACTATCTACATGCCAAACATTTTTATTTTTAGGAGTTTTGGAGTAAGAATCAAATATACAAACTTCTTTAATGTCACATGTTTAGAAAAACTTTTATATTAATTTTAAAGTACTTACCGAACCTTGACATTCGCTCATGTGTTGCAAATACACCTTGGGGTACTTCCGTGCTTTGCCACATTTCGCACAGATCAGTTTCCCAACTGTGCTCACGATGTCGTGTAAGTGTTGCCATACCGCTTCCGTATCCTCCGAATTCTGAAATTAACAAGTAGCACATTAAATAACATCTCTAATCTTCAAAGGTCTCTCTGTTTTCATAGTAATAACACATCAACTCCAAGTGTTCTTCTTATCACACAAAGTCAATCTTCTTCTTTCAAACTTACCAGTGGAGTTTCCCCGTCTCTCCATGCAATATAGTTATGTTCCTTGCCGATGTGATCGAACCACGCTGATTCACTGACAGCTGCACTGCACACTCCACATTTGGTCTCTTCTTTTGTAGAAGTACTCTTGCTTGTCTCTGGACTATGAGTACTATTTAGAACATCTGTTTCTGTACTTGCCCTAGGCGTTCTAATTTGTACATCTTTTTCTGTGCTAGTGCTAGGTGTTTCTCTAGTATTTAATATGTTTGTCCCTGTACTTTTACGAGAATATGTGCTATTTGGAATAGTTATGTCCTTTGCTCCAGGAGTTTCTGTATTGTCTTGTACAGCTGAGCTGTGATGTCTATCATCCGGTTTGCTCGCTGCACAAGTTCTCAAATGATGCAAGTACGGCTTTACGTATTTGCGGATTATGCCGCATTTAGAGCATTGCAGGCCTCCAGTTTGTTTGCAGATGTCGTACAGGTGTTGCCGCAATACATCCTCATCGTCAAAATCCTTCAAAGAAATAAAATAACATACTTTCTATTTGAATCATCATTAATTGTATATTCATCATATTATTATGCCATTTATGCGAATGATTTAAAATCCTTTACTAATACGCTACGGAACACAAATTCTTTATTTACATACGAATGATTTAAACCTATGCGTTTAGCTTACCAAACCCTTCGAGCCTAAGTTAGACTGCTACTGGTTTAAATAAAAAACTGGTTGAAGAAAGAAAGTTCTAGATAATAGTTCGCTGAACATATTTTCCAATAAATAGATAGTTTGGTTATTATTTCAGTGAAATAGGTTGTCGCTGCCACTTTTATCAATAGGAGCCATATACGTACCGGGGCCGTTTCACCGTCTTTCCATGCACAATAATCGTGTTTGTCGCAAATATGGTTATACCATTCCAATTGTTGCACATTTTGACCACAAACCGCGCATTTGTGCACCTGAGGCGATATTTGACTAGATTCGAGTGGCAACGGTTTACTTTTAACGACAGATCTCCTTGATTTACTGGCCTTCTGAGACGTTGTTCTGTCAGCATCCTGAAACATGGGATTTATATGAAACAAAATTTTGTAGTGTAAGTGAGTATTTCATTCAATTCAATAAAAATTTGAGAAATATTGATATGATGAAAAAATTTATTACAATTTAATGCATTATATATAGGTACTTACTTTACTGGAACACTCCTTAATGTGGGTCAGGTAACTTTTAATAGACTTTGGTGTATATTTTCGAAGTAAGCCACATTTCGTACAAATCAGGTGATTATATATTTCCATAATTTTCAATAAATGCCTTTTTACTTCATCTTCGTCACTTGTGTCCTAAAAAGACAACAACTAAATACAACAACTTGTTGCACTTTATTATTTGCCGCCCTGTGGTTGCCAGTATTATAAAACCTTTAATTTGGACAAAGCCTATATGATATTGAGTAGAGTATTCAATGAAAGTTCTTAATTAGCATATTTCAAAAATAAATATTTTTTTAGCCATATGGTATTATAGTTTTTAGGGTTCCGTAGTAAACAAGGAACCCTTATAGTTTCGCCATGTCTGTCTGTCTGTCTGTCTGTCCACGGTCCTACAGAGAAACTATAAGTACTAGAAAGCTGTAATTTGGCATGGATACTCGTATGTATATTAATTATGGCAAAAAAAGTCGTAAAATAAAATATGGAAAAAAAATATTTTTCAGTGTAGCTGCCATACAAGTAAAGACGTAGTCAATATTTTTTTTCTCGACAAACACATTGAGTGGGTTATCGTTGAATAGATCTTTCAAAAATATTGTTAGCTTGTGAACACCATTTTTCGATTTAGGGATCCGTTTATGAAATATTTAGGTTTAAAGTTCAAATTTTTGTTCGAGTCAAGTGTCCCCCCCCCCCCCCCCCCTCTACCTGCTAAACGGTTATATATGGCCACGTGAAAAAAATTACAATTATAGCATATATATAGGTATACAAATTAAAAAGTTATAGGCGATCAAAAGACATTTTCATACAAATTCAAGAACGCAAAGTTGGCGTTCGCAACTACGGAACCCTACACTGCGCGTGGCCCGACACGCACTTGCCCAATTATTAAAATGTATATCTTACTGGTTTATGAGTGAGGTGTAGTTATTAAATGCAAAAGCTCCTTTAAGTCCGTTTTAGTAAAAATGATAAAAGTCTAGTAACATACCAAGGGCGGCTCCCCATCCTTCCAGGCCAAATATTGGTGTTCTTTGGATATATGGTCCACCCAATTCACGTCATTAACTACGATCTGGCACACACCACACTTACTTATACCTGATTTGGATATGTAAGAAAGTTCTTTCGGCTCTTTGCTATCACTATCACTACTATCACTTCTAGATTTGGGCTCCTGAAATGAAATCATAAAAATCACTTTAACTAAAGCATTGTTGGGCAATAAATAAAAATACAACGTAGAAGGGACATACCCGTGGAGCTACGGGCTGTACTACATAACTGTTGTATAATACATTTGAAATAAGTCAAAAAACAAAAAAAAATCGGCGTTTCCTTACGAACGTGTGCAGCCGCCCGGGAAATTTTTTGTGGAAATGTTAAAAAATATTTTTGTATTTTGACTGTCATTTTAATTTCATTATACTATAGTGATCTGGTATAGCCCGTTGTTTGATTTATTACGGGTATGTCCCTTCCACGTTGTATAAACTATGGAAAACCTCACGCAAAAATGGGAATCATTTCAACAGGCGATGCGGCTAGCAACCCGTCACTGTATTGATTGCTTTTCCATCTTCTCGCCCACCATGACGCTAAAAGTGGCTTTTGAGTCTTGCGGCCCTAGGCTCTGCATAGAGCCGCAAGACCCAAAATGCTCTGTCTGCCCCATTAGGGATAAAGACGTGATAGTATGTATGTATGTATATGTACAGATCCCACTCGACTTTAATCCTTATACACTTAAATTAAAGTCTACTTTTGTATGCCAGCCGCTCAGCTGTATCCGTTGCTGTGTGCAGCGAGGTCTCTGACCTTGCGGCTCGTAGGTATCAGTACGCGCGCACGACTCAGGTATTTTTTCTTTTTTTTCGATACTTTTTAACTACTGCAATAATTGCAGTGTTGTTACCGTAAAAAATGTCCTTAATGTGAGTATGTTAATGAGTTATATTAATGCTAATGATTTCAATTGCACCCTGTATAACGTCTAACAAAATATACTGCAACAATTTTACGAATAGATTCAGTTCATGACACTGAACAAATTTACCCAAGGACCTAATCTTTGAAAAGTTTATTTTACCTTTCATAGTAACATTGATCAGCTGATCGGTCGACTTGTGTGAGCGACCCAAAAAAATATTTTTAACATCTGGATCGTTTTATAGGAAATTCTTTCAGTATCATTGACTGAATTTAGCCTTAGAATAGTTTTAGTATATTATGTAACACCCTGTATACTTTAAATATAACTACCTTATTTGTGACACATTTCTTTACATGAGACAGGAACTTTTCTAATTTAATATGTTCAAATGCACAAGTGCATACCAGTCTACCATCGGATTTTAACTTCTTTTTCAATTTCTTCATTAAAAGTAAATTGTCAAAGTCCTGAAAAGAAGTAAATACAAATAAATCTGTTTTATGTGAAATACATAGCTTTGAATATAGCATAGTTCAAAGATCTAGAAAAGCCTTTCGGCCATATTAGATACTTACAAAAGTTTGGCCATCTTTCCAAGCAATGTAACAGTGTTTTTTAGAAATGTGATCCTCCCATTCAGACTCTGCAAACATTTGTTCACACACACCGCATTTCACGTCTTTCTTGGCGGGTGGTTCTTCGTGATCTTTGTTTTGTTTAATTTTACGTTTCTGAAAAAAAATTACTTTACGGTGTAAAGGCTTATAACCAATCAACACACAAATACTTACTCTATTTTTTATTATAGGATCTCATAAATACTTACTCTATTTTTTATTATAGGATCTTTTGGTTCTCGCATATGTTCACATTCTATGTCAGAATCCTTTGGTTCATTTATATTAGTTTCAAGATCAGCCTGTAAACATAAACATGTTCGATTATATCGCTGACGTTATATAAAATTTTACGAGTGATATACATCTATGCGCTGTTTTTAGGTTTTCAATTTTGCCAGCTAAAAGAAAGAAGAGTCATGGTGTACTTCTACTTTAAAATCATTCCCAGTAGCTAGATGTGTTCATAATATACTTACTTTGCTTTTACTGTGGTCGTTAAGTTTCTGTATATTTTTACCACATTCTGTGCTGGAATCCACTGCTCCATCTACATTTTTTTCAATAACAGGCTGTAACATCAAGCAAGTAAGTATTAATTCAGATAATGTTTTACTAACTCGTGAACGTCTAGCGATTTAGTAAGGCTACTTCTAATCGTTTTTAAGAAAAAAAAATCTTGGCTTGGATAGGCCTATATCCAACAGGGTTCAGTCTCGCTAGAATATTAATACTTACGGTTTCTTGTGATTTGTTGTCTTCAGTTTCATTATCCATATAATCTAGATCGCTATTGTCTACCTGTAAGATGATATAATCATTGTGTAAAGATTAACTCACTTACCGATCAAGTCCAGACTTTGTAGTAAAGTCCACCAGGTATGATAATAAATAGAAGACTATATATAACTCAAATCTAATTATTTTTGCCAACAATTGCAGTTAGGAGAGAAAATATCAAAATAATACTACGTAATAATCATTTTTCCGCCGCAAAATAAAAATCTTCACTGCCTAGCTTAAATTATCTGCTTATACTGTTACTGTTAGTTTCGCAGGATTGCAGCAGTTCATTATGTCCCATTTCTTTGGATACAAAAGTCAATATTTACAAAAATTCTTAATTTTAAAAAGATGAACTGTTTACAAAATTAGCGCACTTTTGAAACAACACATTTGATTAGGTACAAGAATTCAAAGAAGTATACTTACAGGTGTATTTGAGGTAGGATATTGAGTTATTTCGGAATTCACTTCCACTATTATTCCGGTTAATAAACTAGCAGTCGTTGTAATAGTGGGTGCAATATTGTCACATTTTTTTTTATAACTTGGTGCTGTGTCAATCTCATTTTCACATTTTTTAGAATGCTTAGACATAGTGGAATCTTGTACTGATTTATGCTTTTTTGAATCTTTTTCAATGTTTCTATGTGAATGCATTTCTGTGTGAAAATATTTCTTATCTTGATATTCAAATTTCTGCCAGCAAATATGGTAGTCATCACACTCGGAACTGTCAACTTCCTCTTGTATGTATGGTCTGTCCTCTGTATTTGTCACAATGTTATTTTCATTGTATATTTCAAACACAGTATCTGCTGGACAGTTGACACTTTCATTAGATCCAAAGTGAATATGTTCATAAAAATTGTCATAATCATCAAAATATGTAAATTTTCCAAAGTCCCCACACAAACAAAATTCTTGTGGTTTTTGGGGTAAGATTGGGTTAATAGACATGTTGATATCAGCATAATTTTTTTCCGTTTTCGGGATATCTTCTAAAGAAGCTTCTTTAAATAAATAATTCTGAGATTTAACGTCTTTTTTCTTTATTTCGTATGTTCTGTGGATTTTTAATTTGTCAAAAACTAATTTATGCTCTTCTACACCACCAGGCTTTTCAACGCCTTGTATATATATCTTGGATTTTGTAAGACTTCCAGCTTTTGGTTTTAATATTTTGGCGCCTCTCTTATTATTTCTTTTTATGCTAGAGTTATGATAAACCTGCTTTAAATATTCAGCAATTTCTTGAACTTTGTTTTTAACAATAATTTCATTTTTTTCACTTTTAAAACCATTACAGGCGTCCACGACAGTATCGAACCGAGAAAGGCTATTGTTTAATCTACTTTCAGGTTGATTTATGGTTTTATATTGATCATTCAATGCTAAATCTTCAGGCAGCTGTGAAAACTTACTTGTTTCTATGGGTAGTGTTTTTTCTGGTACTGTTTTGGTGATTTCTGAAGTATTAACGTCAAAATTTTCTAAAGTGTCAGAAATTGAATTCTTATTTATAACGGCACCAGCTGCAAAAATGTTATCTACCTGCTTATGAAAACTTTTGTCTAAAGTTTTAGTACCTTTTTTATTACAATTAGTATCATCCTCCACATCTTTTATATCTGAAATATGACCTTTATCCATACTTTGGTTTGTATTATTAGTTACTGCTGTTTCCTGCAGTACAGTTTTAGTGGTGAAATCATTTCTATTGTTCATTGAATCTTTTTGTTCAACTATTATCATTTGATCTTTTATTTCTTTTATTTGTAATTTGTTGTGGTTTACAGGAAAATCATTGTTCTTAGGCCCAGCATCGTTACCACTCTCCATTCCATTTAATATACCTTTTGTTGCTTCTGAAACTCTGACATCTACAGACTTTGAACACTCTGTTAAAGGATATTCTCTTAATACCTTTTCTACGTCTTCTTCTATTCTTTGTGCATATTTTTCATATGACTGTTCTTTTTCTCTATTAGATATAACAGTATCTTCATTATTATAAATAGTTATTAATTCCGAAGGTCTCATTTCTGGATGAACAGGAATCAAAATTTCTGTATCTCGCAATATATTATCAAGTTCCATATCACTCGTATCACTTGCTTCATTACATTCAATATTACTATTAGTGGCCATATTAACTTCATTGTCTCGGATACCTTCTTTAGATTCGCAAACAGTTGAAATGGGAATAAGTTTTTGTTTATTATTCAAATTGGTATTATCAATTTTATTATTATGTTCATAGAATATATCTAAGCTGATGTTTTGTGTATCACCAATGTACCGGCTAAAGTTTGAGCTATCTGTCAATTCAGGGAGTATGGAAATTAAGATCCTATTTTCTTCCATCTCGTCACACAATTCACTCTCGTTACTCCGAACATGTTGGGTTTTTGACTGGTTGAGTTCTTTATTAATACCATTAGTTTGGTTGTAACTGACTTTATTGTCTTCAGTTGCCGTTGAAACAGGTATCAATAATTCTGTTTCACTTAAAATATTATCAATTTCCATGTCACTGCTTTCTTCGCATTCAGTATAGTTGATAATATCTATAATAATATCTTTGGGATTTTGTATAATTTCTGGCGATGAAATAGGGATCACAAGCTTTTGTTCTTGGTTGCTACTATCGATATCTGATTTGTTACCAAAATCTTGGTCACCTAGTGATTGATACACATCAAGTATATTTATATCTTCTGCATTGCAACTGACACAACTTCCATTTACATCCGGTATTCCAGAAATAGGAATGACTAAAGCTTCCTCATCAAATTGGTTTGATAAAATAATGTTAGCTTCAGTCAAATCATTATCTATACTAGAATTAATAGACAATGAGTAATCTGTCAAAGTTGAAGTAGAAGTTGTTACGGGATAATTCGCTTTATCACTGTTTATTTTCGAATCACACACAATGTTGTTCTTGCGCAAATCTAACTTACGTTTTGTGGGAGCTAAGGATGAAAAAAGAATATTGTTATTTATAGCTGGAGGTTGTAGCAAGTCTTCGGTTTTGCTACATCCATTTTTTGACATGGAATTGGGTTTGACCACATTTGGGTTCAAATTATTATTCAGAATGCCATTAGGGGAAAAGTCTTCATTTACTTTATTACTGTATTCAATATTTACTCCATTCCCTTCGCATGTTATTACTGTATCAGCTTCTTTTAATTTTGTATGTTCTTCGTGCCCTACAATTGTGCAATTTTCTGGATTGAAATGTGTATTAAAATTATTGTCTTTTGTGATATCGCCATTTAATTGAAAACCAGTATCAACTAAGTCTTCAGTCTCTACAACATTTGCTATTTCCACTTCACCAGGAATGGCATTAACCACTGTAGGAGTAAATGTGGGACTTAAAAATACAGACTTTTTCATTAGATTCGCAGTTTCTAAAATAGATGACACTTCATCATTCTTATGCGATTTAGGGGCATTGCTCATTATCCCTTCATGATTTGTATGGGATACATTACTTAGAGGGTGTTTATCTGAAAAAAATGCAAAATAAATGTTTAAGTTCTTACTTACCTATAATTTAAATTATATAATCTAGTTTTAATTAATCAATAATCACTCATATTCAACTTATGTTTTTATTTTTCTGTCTGTTAAAATAATAGTATCTCTCGATGGTATTTATGATTAATGAAACATTATAAAATCAAAACTTGTTTACTAAACTCAAGCAGGCTTCAACACCTAATTTCAAACTGATTTTGATAAAATTTCAATAAGTATTGTATGCCAAAGTGGTCCAGGCGTCTTCGAGTAAACGGGAGACAACCCATATGACGTATATCATTGTATGTAGAGATGTGCCGAATAGTGATTATGCCCTATAACCGAATAACGAATATTATTTGGTTTGACCTTTACCGAACCATATTCGGCCGAATTATTCGGTTTAGCCATGCCTACCCATCGTCATATAAACATTATTTTTTTTTTCTTTGTAACTAGATGGCGCTTTAAGGTAAAAATTAAAACATACAAATCTTTTATAACCATTATTTAAATAAAGTAATACTCTAATTAGTCAAATAAGACTTATATGAAATGCAATATATTTTTTTAAAGTATATTCAACACTTTCTTCGTCACTTTTTTGGCTAGTCGTGTGTGCTGCCATCTCTGAGAGGACGCTCCGCAACTCCCGTTTTGCGTGCTTACGGCCTCTTCAATCGTTTCTATGGCGTTGGGTATCTGTTACGTTAGTAATTATATTATCTTTGGTTTAGCATTACTTTTTAGCCGCGTAATCAGGTTCTATCATGTACGCCACGTGATGCTGCTGGCTAGCTTACAAGCGAGCCGTACCACACCGCCCGCTTTCCGCTTACCCACAGCGCGCGCTGTCACTTTGCTTCGAGACATCACACGATTAAGTTAGAAATGAAACTATTCATTATAAAAATATTTAATATATCAATTTAATTGTGTTTGCAATATTAGTGGGCGTAAAAGATCACGTGCTTGGGACTTTTTTGCCGAAATGGAAGATGACAAAACAAAAGTTAAGTGCACTTTGTGTAGTTTTTTGAAAAATAAACAAAAATCTTGAACCAAATATTTTCGGCAGCCAAGCTGAATAATTTGGCCGAATACTAAACGAATATTCGGCGCATCTCTACTCGTGAGCTAGCCAGCAGCGACACGTAGCGTACATGATAGAACCTGTTTACGCGGCAAAACAAAGTAATGATACACCGAATAAATCGGCCGAATATTCGGTTCGGTAAAGGTTAAACCGAATAATATCCGGTATTCGGTTATTTGGTAAAATACCTATTCGGCGCATTTCTAGTTTCAATATAAATTTTCAAAACTAAAAACCCGACTTCACCCCCTAACTACACAACCGATTTTGATAAAATTTCTATGGGACGACTTCGAAAGTATACTCATTTAGACAAAAAAAATCTAATCGGTCCAGGCGTTTTTTAATATATACATAAGTGAACATACATTAAAAAAATAAAGCGACGAATTGATAACCTTCTCATTTTTTGGAAGTGGAATCAGGTTTTAAATGAAACTAACATACCTCTCCTCAGGTGTCAATGATAATTATCATATGACAACATACAACTTACCTTTTTGTTTCTTCTTAGGCTTTTTAGATGATTCTCCATTTTCTGCTATATTACATAGATTAATTCCCAATTTCTCAAGGATATTTGGTGAGAGGACAAAAACTTCAGCTTCACCATGGCTAGTTTTCATTTGTGAGTCATTCATCATTAAATTTGCCATATTTAACAAAAAGCACCAAGTTTGTATTCATTACACTGCAAAAAAAGAAAAAGTTGTCTTGAAATAAATTTTTTTTTCATGTGACATTTAATTGCCATCATTCTTCAGCTAGAGACAAAATAATTTAAAGAGATTTCACGAAATTATTATTTTTATTTTTATGAAGTTTTTATTTTAAATTCCACCACCGGCACCAGACCCTATCACTTAAATATATTTGAATATTAAAATGTTTATGAACCCAGCCATGTGACATGTCATCATCAACATCGTCATATCAGCCACAGGGAGTCCACTGCTGGACATAGGCCTCCCCCAAGGATTTCCAAAACATTGACATGTATTCCATACCAACTACACCCTCATCATTATCACAAATATTGTGAAAGTAATAAGAATCAATGCTGAAAGTGGTAAATTTTAATAGTTCACTTTGTAAGGAGTAAGTAAATTCAAAATAATAATTTAAAGGAATGACGAACAATAACAACATGAAATTGTCAAACTTTATCAAGATATTTGTAAGGAGATGGAGGAGAACTTTGCCCAGCGGTGGGACAGTAGAGGTAAGCAAAAAAAATTATTTTAAAAATGTTTAGGGCTCTACTAGCATAATATATAAATAAATTACAATGCCTTATGATAGATCATAGAATACCTACACAACGGGAAGAAAATTTTTGAAAGGAAGGCAGCTAAGCCATGGCCACTGTGGGTATAGTCTAATCTTTATTAATGTAATAGTTATATTAAAGGTTTTGTATGAATAGCTATTTAAAGACATCCAGCCTACAAATAGGTATTATCTTTTACATAGACTGAAGGATGAATTTGTTGGACTATCCAATGTGCCCTAAAAATATTGATTTACTGTTTGTCAAAATCTTTTAGTGGCTAATCAAATGATCTTACTTAATAAGCGCTTACTTAGGTACCTTATTGTATACCTATGTTATATACATAAATGTATACCTTATTTAAACTATTTAAAAGAAATAAGTATAACTTTGTTTTGTTCACATGTTGACTGCTGAAAAACATACAATGTGTGTTTTGCAAAAACGAAAAGACCCGACTTTGTTATTATTTATTTAACAATTTTTTTCCAAAGCATTCATATAAAAAGAATGCTTTTATCATAATCGACGTAGACAGTGGCGCCCCCCGCATCTTTTCTTAAACCTTTATTTCTAACCAATCAGCTGTTTATTGTAAATTTTCATTTCAAGGAAATGAATTTAGCAATCATTGGTGAAAATATTTATTACTTAGATTAAATAAACTAAAATAATAATAATGCGTGCATCTTTCATCAGAATTTTACAAATCTTGTAAAATGTCCTTCAAACCAAATTTATATTTTTATATATAGTCTTAAAATTAAAAAAATAAAACACCTAATATAATAAAATCATCTAATTCAAAACAAAAAAGAATACAAATAAATAAATATATATATCACGCGGACAGGATTTGAACCATGATACCATCAAACGTGAGACACGTGGTTACAACTGAGCCAAAAATACCGGCGAGCCCATGGAAATAATTAACGATATGTTTCTTCGAAAAATTAAAATAATAAATAAAATAATTATTTACAAAATTTCATTATATTGACATCAATATCATTTATCACTTAAATGACAATTAAATACGACTTACATGGATGACCACTCCAGGTTTCATAATAACATTTATAAAACTGCAATCACCACGAATATATATTTTATTCGTTAATTAAAATCATAACATCACCGTAATTCAAAACAAATCAAGGAATCTATGAAAATCTATTTTCTTCACTAATTAGAACGAATAACGATATTGTTTATCACGAACGAATTCACAAAGCCAAAGCTAAGGTTATACCATAGACTATGTACATCATTGTCAATGTCAAGTCAATAAGTCAATATGAATCCAAAGACAAAAGAAAGTGGCAATGGCCGGTCTTACACAACTAGCCGGCACGCCGCTTACAACGGCGACGGCGACGACGACGGTAGCATTGGACGCAAAAATGTTTAAAGATGTGATATTGGTATGTATGGCACGTGAGACTTTACCTCATGTTGCTCTCTTGTAGCTATGCTGCGATCCAGGAGTGCTATTTTTCATTGAGGGTGTTAACCGTGCGCGTATTAAAATGATAAGTAAACAAGATGTTTGTAAGTCTGGGTTTAATAAACACAACCAAAATAGAATTTAACATAAAATTTTGCTAGTAATTGCAAAAAACAAAAGGCCGTCTAGCTGATTTTTCGCCAGCGAAATCCAAAATCAAACATAACATTTTTCTTCTTCTTTTTTTTATAAGTTGCCAGTGACATAGAAATTAAACCTACATGGTATGCACATAATACACGCGTAAGTAACATTTCCCACCCCTAGTGCTGCCCTAGCAGCACTCATTTACCATTGGAATCCGTAATACGCGTGTAACTGATCTAGTTAAAGTACCCGACTGAGTGTTTATCTTTACCATACGTACGCGGCCGTCTTTCCCAGGAAAGACTTCCGTAATCAAACCTCTCGGCCAAGTATTCCGGGGACTATTTGGGTCAGCGATGAACACCAAATCTCCCACCTGATACGATCTTTGTTCAGCGAGCCACTTCTTTCTTGGCACCATCTCCGGCAACACTTCGCGCACCCACCTATTCCAAAACATATCTGGAAGTCGCTGGGATACTCGCCACTGCTTCCTGAGGAGGATGTCTTTATCGTCAAAAATTCCTAAGCGTGGCAAGTTTGACGAAGTCCCTATGAGGAAATGGTTTGGTGTAAGGGCTTCTGAGCTACCTGGTTCTACGGAAACGTGTGTTAACGGTCGGCTATTTACCATGTTTTCTACTTCAGATAAAAGAGTCGTGAGAGTTTCCTCCCGTGGTGCACGTTCTTTCAGTATGACTTTAAGCGACGTTTTCACACTGCGAATAAGGCGCTCCCAGGTTCCTCCCCAATGTGGACTAGCTGGTGGAATGAATGTCCATCTTATTCCTCGATTCAAAGCTTCAGTTTCCAGAGCCTTCTCGTCGAGCTGGGCAATCGACTTTTTGAGTTCCTCATCTGCACCCCTGAGATTCGTCCCGTTATCTGAAAAAAGCTGCTGAGGCCAGCCGCGACGTGCAGCCATCCTGCGGAGTGCCATAATAAATGAATCTGTGGTAAGTGATGTCACTAGTTCCACGTGTATTGCTCGCACCGTCAAGCATGTGAACAGCACGCCATATCTTTTTGGGCAACTCCTTCCAACAGTAACCTCGAGGGGTCCAAACAGATCGACACCACAGAATGTGAATGGACGCTGGTGGTGTGCCATTCTGGCTTCTGGAAGGTCTCCCATCCTTGGAATTTCAGGCTTACTTTTCCTCAGTCGACAGAAATTGCATTTGGAAACCACGTTTCGCACTGTCGGCCGTAGTTTAATAACCCAATACCTTTGCTTAAGTTCGTTCACTACCAACTCTTGATTTCCATGAGCAGCTTTAACATGATAAGCTCGAACAATCAATCTGGCAATGTAATCACCTCCGTCTAATATAATAGGATTTTTTATTTCAGGTGCAACGTCGGCAGCAGCTATTCGTCCACCAGCTCGTAGAATTCCGTGGGCGTCAAGGTAAGGAGTTAAGGTTAGTAGCTTACTGGTTTTACTCAATTCTTGTCCATTTTTTAATTTCCAGATTTCTTCACCAAAAGTTTGTGCCTGGGAGTATTGCAGCAGAGTACGTTCAGCCTTTTCCATCAATGTGAAGTCATCCTCAGTAAGTATTTTCCTTAATTTATTAATAAATTTTAAAACCGTGTACATAGCACGAACTAATTTCAGCCATGACGAGAAATGAGTGGGGTCAGGAACCGAGAAATCAGTTGGGTCTGATGTGACTACAAAAACACGTTCCAATTGTGTCGTATCCACTTCTGTTTGTGTGACATCATTGGGCCAATTGTCCTCTGAGTCACGAAGAAAGGCAGGACCACGCAACCACTCGCTTTGAATCGTAGACACGTCGTAGTTTTCCCGGGTAGCAACATCAGCGACGTTTAACTTCGTGGGAACATAGCGCCACTCATTTGGTTTAGATAGTTCATCTATTTCACCCAATCTGTTTGCAACAAAAGTCTTGTAAGTCTTACTGCTATTTTTTATCCAATAAAGAACGGTGGTAGAATCACTCCAAAAGAACCTCTGTTGTGGTTTTATCCGGTGCTCTCGAACGATCGTTTCTGCTAAACGTGCTGCAAGCACCCCAGCCTGTAATTCCATTCGAGGGATGGTCATAGCCTTCAATTTAGCCACACGACTTTTACTGGCTATAAATGCTACGAACCAATTATCATTATTTTGCCAACGCCAATACGCTACCGCATTCATCGCGTGTGAAGACGCGTCGCAAAACACATGCAGTTGTAAACATGAGTATCTGCACTGCTGACTTGATACCATCTCGCTATTCATCATACCTGCTACACCATAGTAACGAGGCAAACCAACATCCTGTAACGTGCTCAACATCTGTAACCACTTTACCCATCTGTCATTCAAATCAGCAGACACCTGCTCGTCCCATTCAAAGTTTTCTCGCCAACATTCTTGAAGAATAATTTTCCCTGTTATGGTAACAGGTGCTAGTATACCATAGATGTCAAATATTGACATAACCATTTGCAACATCTGTCTCTTTGTTGGTTTCTCTGTTCCATCAACTAAACTACGTGGAAGTCGTTTGAACGAGATGTCAATTTTCAATAAATCCTGTAGCGGCTCCCATATAAGTCCCAAAGTTCTTTCTCCATCAGAAAGTGTTTGTTGCCCGCTACAAAATGTCTTGGCTGTTTCACCCAAATGTTCTGGTGGAATACTTTTAAGTACAACTTCACTGTTTGTTGTCCAATTTCTGATGTGGAAATTTCCCTGGCTGTGGATGTGTGTAACATCACGGACCAACTCGATAGCAGATTTTTCATCAGGAACGCTGTCAATGTAGTCGTCCATATAATGTGAATCAACTATGGCAGAATAAGCTTGGGGAAAATCCTCCTTAAACCTTTCAGCATTCTTATTCTTCACATACTGGGCTATGAAGGGTGAACAGTTGGCCCCAAAAATCAATGAAGTCATCACATTAGTCCTTAAAGATCCATCATTGTCTCTGAACAGAAAACGGAAGGCATCTTGATCTTCATGTCTAATCTTTACCCGAAGAAACATGTCCTTAATGTCGCCGGATATCCCCACCTTATTCTCCCTAAACCGTAGCATAATGCCAAACAAAGACTGGAGAAAATCAGGCCCCTTAAGCAGATAGTCATTTAGTGATAGGCCATCAGATTGAGCAGCTGCATCAAAGACAAGTCGGAGCTTCTTTTTATTGGGGTTGTCCACCCCAAAATGAGGCAGGTACCATGTCTTGGGATTCTTTGTCTCAGCAGTTCCTACTTCCTCCTTTGACAGCTGCTTGGCATAACCATTTTCGAACAGGTGATGAATGCGTTCACGATACCGTTGTGCAAAGTTTTCATTCTTCTTCATTTTTTGTTCCACTCCTCTTAGTCGTGTGAAAGCCATAGGAAAGGTTTCAGGCATCCTGCAGCTCGGGTCTTTCCATGGTAATCCTACATACCACTTGTTATCCTTTAGGGTTGAAGTCTGTTCTAAAATGTCCAGTGCGCGCAGATCTTCAACATTTTGACGTGGTTTGGCCGCTACGCCTAAAGATTCGACTGAAAAGAAGTGGCTTACCTGATCATGAAGTAAACGAAGTTCATTGTCACTTGAGATCAACAAGGATGTGTGCCGAGTGTGCTGCGGAACAACAGCCCGTCCATGCAAACACCAGCCGAGAGGGGTACGAGTAGCACATGGTTCATTCACAGCACCTACTACGGATTCCAAAGGCAACAGCAAATGACAATTATCCTGACCTATTAGTATCTCTGGCTTTAAAAGCCCTAAAGACAATTTATTTTTAAGTTTACTTAAATGTTTATAATTATTACAGTTGACATTATTATGAACCGGCAAGTCAAGTTGCTTAACACTACGTGCTTTGAAAGTGAATGGTTTACCTAGTGAATTAGTTATATTAACATTTACTATCTCACTATCACATGTTAATGTAGTGTTCCACGCGCCACGGACACGTAAAGATTCCTGGTGACCGCGTAGCCCGGCACGAGAGGCTAAGTTTGCACTAATTAACGATACGGTGGATCCGTCATCCAACAACGCCGCAGTGCGTACTATTTGTCCATTGGCACCGTGAATGTTTATGGGCACTACTTTCAACAACACTGCACACTTGTCCGTGTCTATATGGGTCACTGTTTCAGTTTCACTTAGCTGCTTCCCAGGATCCTGTTCGGTCACTGACGCGGCGCTATCCTGTGTCGCACGCGGAGTGTAGTGCAGCAAACGGTGATGGTTCTGACCACAACTGTCAGCATCACAAGTTGGTGCAGGGCAAGTCGCTCTTTCATGTTGTGACACAAGGCACTTATAACACAGCCTACTCCGCTTCACATACTGCCAGCGGTCCTTCCGTAGAGCTTTCTTGAACTTCTTACAATCTGTTAACTTGTGTGCTGACTGCTTACAAAACTTACAGTTTTCTGTGTCACTACCCTTTCTCTCCTGCACCAACACTGTGTCAATGTGTGCCTTTACATTATGTTTTTTTTCACTTTGATGGGCTATGTACAAAAGATTGGCGCCAGACTTAGATAGTTTGACTGCTTCTTCATGTAAAAATACAGCTAAATTAGACAATCTGTTGCTGTTGGTACTTTTAGTGTAGGCATAATCATTCCATTTAGCAATAAGTGTTGTGGGCAGCTTGCTTAATATTATAGTGGTCATATTTGTACCTTGCAGGTACTCCTCACGGCCTAATGCCTGAACAGCAGTTACAAAATTGGATACTTTGATTGAGAATTTAATTATTTCTTTGTGGTAATCAGGTGGTAGTGGTGATAACCTTTTAAGGTCAGTTACTATTTTCATTAAAATTATCTCTGGATCTCCAAATAATAATCTCAAAGTATCCATAATTTTTGTTGGTGTTGTAGGAGTAATAAGTAACGATGAAACTGACTCACGTGCTGCTCCCCGCAAACATCTCCTCAGGCGCCACAGTTTTTCTTTGTCGTTGAAGTTACACAGCTCATTCGATTCTTCATAGGCCTGTTCGAACTGGAGCCATTCCATCGGGTCGCCAGAAAATGTAGGCAGGTCTTTAGGTGTGCTGAGGCGGCTGATTAAATTTTGATTGTGATTATTAGTGACAGTGGTGGTCACCAACTGTTGGAGAGCAGCTGACAATTGTTGAATTGTACCATCTGGGCCGGAGGGCAACTTCTCCGACGGGTTCAACAGGTCCTGTTTAATGTCCATCTGGTGGGCCTGTTGATGTTCCATTTCTTGCTGGCTGTTCTCCACCCACCTTTCAATGTCACTCCTTCTAGTGCACAGACTTCCGTGCGAACCCTCCGATAGTGAACTGTAATTTTCTAATGCAGCAACATCTGCTGCTAACTTCTTGTCTACTAATTCCAGCTGGATACGCGCCCTTTCACGTGCAGCCTCTAACTCTAGCTGCTTCTTTTGAGCTATGTATGAGGCCTTGGACGCCTTCGACCGTTGCACTGAATGGGTAGAAGGCTGCGTCGTCGGCGGAAGCTCCCGGGCCTGAGACACCGAGGCAGCCTCAGATTTTTCCATCGCTTTTCTCATAGCACTCCGAGTGAGCGGTTTTGTACCGGGAGTTGGTGTACGCGTAGTCATTCTGTTGCTAGTCCAAATTCGGCGAGAGGACCACTTGTTAACCGTGCGCGTATTAAAATGATAAGTAAACAAGATGTTTGTAAGTCTGGGTTTAATAAACACAACCAAAATAGAATTTAACATAAAATTTTGCTAGTAATTGCAAAAAACAAAAGGCCGTCTAGCTGATTTTTCGCCAGCGAAATCCAAAATCAAACATAACATTTTTCTTCTTCTTTTTTTTATAAGTTGCCAGTGACATAGAAATTAAACCTACATGGTATGCACATAATACACGCGTAAGTAACAGAGGGACTCAGCGAAACACAAAACGTGTAGTTTTCCAACTCACCGCTCGCGTAAAATACAGATTGATCGTATTTTTGAAACCGTCGTGTCAGCGAAAAACGATATTGTTTTACGCAGAAAACATTAATAATTTGTCTATGCTTTTCTAAAAATTCGAACATGAATAAAAAAACAACGTGAAATGGAACGGATTTTCCATGATTGGTTTCGATGACATATCTACGCTACAAATGTCAAAATTACGAGTGGTCAAGTCAAGACCACTCGTTGCAAACCTTCGCAAACTACCGATTCAAAAATGCGCCCGTTTGGAAACGCTCGCGCAAACCCTTCGTAATGTGACAAGTGATTTCAAAAATACGGCTCCAGAGGTGCTATTTTTCAAACGCGGAGTCACTAAACGAACAATTTTTTGTATGGAAAAACCATACGTTTAGGCATAGATAAATATAAGAAGGAAAGATCGCCAACTCCGTACAATGATTCAAGCCTGGTGAACGTGAAAATAAGTCACTAGATGGCATTACCATGCGCGAATAAGCTCACGAAAAATAAAATTATGTTCAACTGGTTCAAATCAACAATATATCATATTTCAGCGTTCTGATCTGACTCATCGTATATTTTTTTTTCCATCAAAATACAAAATTATCATAACATTTTGCTTGAAACATCTAATTTCCTATTTAACTTTTTATAAGGTTTTCTCGTTGATCTTGCTTGAACCTAAAGCAAGTCTTCGTAAGCTGCTAGTGACTGCAGAATTCCGATAGATGGCGATTTTGGAAGCAACGTTCCCACTTGAAAAAAAATTTTAAAATCGAACTCGGGAAAACTATAACCGAATGTCCGCAGCTTCGCCCGCGTGGAGTTACTATTTTTTTATCATACAGGATCCGTGTATTTCTCCTGGATAAAAACAAAATCCGTTTAGCCGTTTTGGTTGATGGAGTAACAGACATCATAACTTCCTCATATAATGACCGAGCGAACGAAGCAAACGCAGTCTCCATTTCAGGAGACATATTTTTGAAATCACTTGTCACATATGAAGGTTTGCGCGAGCGTTTCCAAACGGGCGCATTTTTGAATCGGTAGTTTGCGAAGGATTTGCAACGAGTGGTCTTGACCACTCGTAATTTTGACATTTGTAGCGTAGATATGTCATCGAAACCAATCATGGAAAATCCGTTCCATTTCACGTTGTTTTTTTATTCATGTTCGAATTTTTAGAAAAGCACAGTGGTGCGATTTTTCAATCGCGGAGTCACTAAACAAACGGTTTTTTGTATGGAAAAACTTTTCGTTTAGGTGACTCCGCGTTTCAAAAATGGCACTTCTGAGAGCCTGACTAAGGAAAGGCCAATTAATCCATAGTTCTATGAATTAATCAACGGTTTAACGACATTTGATGCCGCATTTACACATTCGCGCGAATCGCGAGGCGAATGACGAGGCGAATAACGAAGTAGCATATGTAAACAGTCAGTTCGTTATTCGCCTCGTGATTCGCCTCGCGATTCGCGAGTTCGCGTTGAGGGCGGTTTTTCGGACGCGAATCAAAGGACACGAATAGCGAACACGAACTTGCTGTTTACACTTTCGCCTGCCGGCAGTTGGCAGCTAGCGCCCGACCCAACAGGACGTATATGTACCCGTTGTATGACTTGTATGGAAACATACGAATTGAAAGGTCTAAGTTAACATTTTTTGTGGGCAAATGTGTGTCGACCTAATTATATGTTATAATAGGCAATCAGACATCAAATAAGATGATATCTCTATATTTAATAAGTACTTATAGCATCAGTGATTTTAATCTTTGTTATTTTCTCTTTTAGATATATTCATTGTTTTATACATTAAATGACCTTTTGATACATTTCTACATATAAATAGAGAACTCTTACTAAATTAATATCCTACTAATATTATAAATGCGAAAGTGAGTTTGTATATTTGTTTGTTAACTCTTCACGCTTAAACTACTGAACCGACATAGAACAAATTTGTATAGATATAATTTGAGACTCGGGGAGGGACATAGTGTACTCTTTATCACGAAATTCCCACGGGGAGCGAAGCCCGCGGGTACAGCTACACACGGATAAAGTCCACTAGTCCATAAAGTATACATATAAAACCGGCCAAGTGCGAATCGGATTTGCGCACTAAGGGTTCCATACCATTATCTATAAAAAAACGCGTTGTATTGTATGGGAGCCCCAAATAAGCTAAAAGCTTAAATATTTATTTTATTTTGTTTTTAGTATTTGTTGTTATAGCGGCAACAGAAATACATAATTTGTGAAAATTTCAACTGTCTAGCTATCGCGGTTCTTGAGATACAGCCTGATGACAGACAGACAGACAGACAGCGAAGTCTTCGTAATAGAGTCCCTTTTTTACCTTTTGGGTACGGAACCCTAAAAATGACATCTAAGCAAAAGTTATTCGGACTGATGAGCATTTTCCGAAGTCATAAAGTCTACGCGAACGAAGTCGCGGGCTTCGGCTGGTTTTAAATAAACATCCCAATCTACCCACCACATACAGGTATATACCTATGCGTAGGTAAATACCCGGGTAGAAGACATAATTGTAAATGTAGCGTGCATGCCGCCATTATGTCCACGTCCTCCATATTCGTGTGCGAATCTCATAATGAATCAACACACGAATGTGTAAACAGCAGTTCGCGTCGGCATTCGTACACGAATAGTTCGTGGAATGTTTCGTCGAATGACGAAGCGAATAGCGAACACGCAAGTGTAAATCCGGTATGATAACGACACGATAATGAGAACGATAACGATATCGATAGTGAGTCTTCCTGTTCTTCATTATCGGCAGTTCGGCGCGGCTGATTATCGGTATTTCTTAAATACCGATTATTTCTTCACAGAGCCGTCAAAGCTTTAAACCTGGCTACACCAGCCAGGTTGACATAACAAACGTGACAGCTGTCAATTTTGGTGATCTTGAATTCTCGAGTTCTTTTCTGTGTGGATCTTGAGTACGCTAGTGCTCAATGTATCAAAGATTTTGTAAATAATCCTGATTGGTAAAATAAAGTCTTTGTAGTCTTCTGAAAGACCTTTAACTTCAGAACATGAGAGCAAAGGTATTTTTAGTTAATTAAATTTATTTACCTTGTGGCAAAACAAAATATCCTTACCATTTAACTCAACCTAACACACCAAGCTAACCTGTTCGTTACTTTGTTTTAGTGGCGTAAGAAGCGTATGCGGAGGCTAAAGCGTAAAAGGAGGAAGATGCGTGCGAGGTCCAAATAAAATGGTACGTAAATTATTACTTTCATCAAATTTGTTAGGCCATGCTTGTACCTACATGTGCTCCACCTTGACTCCGCAGTCAAGCAAGCACCTTCGTGTTTTTGTTGATTGAACATTTGTTTATCTATTAACAGAGGTCATGTAACTTCAGTAAGCAATTTAACACTTACTACAAAGATAAGTTAATTTAAAATTCACCATATACCATATTATCTCGAATCACATTGATGTGGATAAAAATAGTACCTATTTACTTATGTATTGAGTATTGTATATTACCTGAGTAGATTTGCCATGTCCATCATAGAATTGTAAAACGCTGAAAAAATTTGTTATAATTCAATAAAAAAAACTTCATTCCTATCTTTTAAGCATTTAAATGATGGACAAGTGTAAAAGAAAAATCTACCAAGCCGTTTTTATTTGCCCCGCATCGTGTTGGCTTATGGATCGACAAATTCATACAAAACCATGCGCGCGGCGTCGCTATTATTGCGGTAAAACTGATATATACCTATTATGAGCGCTATTTAACTTCAAGAAAGAATATACAAATCCTATAGAAAAAATTTACCTACGTTTAAAACAAGTTTCTGATTTGAGTTGTTAGAAACCTTGTTACCTACCTATTATTAGGTAAAGCATCTTTATCGATTTTTGATTTTAAGATACACTATCTTCTCTGTGTAATATGTCCAATTTGAGTAAGTATAAATTAAGATCCATTTTTAAGCTATACCATCAACATTGGTGATCACACCAGTGCATCTTAACATTCACTCACCATCTTTATTTGACCCATGTGAATTTTCCATCTTGCTGGAAGGTGGGCATCTAAATAACAATAGCGCAGTCTTTCCCAAAGTGGGCGATAACGCCCCCTTGAGGGCGCTGCAGGTCTCAAGGGCGGTAAGAGACCCAGAAAGAAAATGTTCTTTTTTTGCTAGGAGCTTTATTTAGCTAGGAGGCCTCTTAAACAACGACTGCAAGAGCTCTCGACTCTCAACAACAACTTGTGAACATCAACTAATATGAATTAAAAGATTGCTCAAACTCGGTTCTATATTTCTCTCCGCGTAGTTCATATATCTGTCCTATTTTATTGAAGTTGCGGGTTATAGTAAAAGTTTCGTTTAGAATTCTCCGGTAATGTACATATATAGGTCACAATAATTAATTAATTTAATTTGAAGTTATAGTGGTTTTTAAATAGGTGAAAAAATGGGGGTGCTAAAAAATATTCATTCTCAAAGTGGGCAGTAGACAAAATAAGTTTGGGAACCACTGCAATAGGGGAACCAAGCTGATGGTCTGTTTTATTCTTCTCAACCTTTTGCAGTTTAAAATCACAAACAAATAACAATGTCCTAGCTGAATGATTTTCAGCTGTTTTACTAGACCAGTAACCTGAAAGTAGGAAGAGTTGACTGTTCTTTCACATATTTAATATAAATATTTACATAATATACATATATAGGTCACAATAATTAATTAATTTAATTTGAGGTTATAGTGGTTTTTAAATAGGTGAAAAAATGGGGGCGCTAAAAAATATTTATTCTCAAAGTGGGCAGTAGACAAAATAAGTTTGGGAACCACTGGTTTAGATAATGGAATTATTAAAATATATTTTACCCAGTCCGCATCCCTATTGTTATGTTTTAAATTACTGATCGATGTAATATCTTGTAACCCTCTGAGGCAGTCGTTTTCACTTGATGTGAACAATGTAAAGAATCGGAGGGAAGATTATGAGGCCATCTCCACCCTCGTGATGTTAATGTGACACCATGGGGACTATATTATGGCATACAAACTCCCCATCTACAATAATATTTAATTAATTTTCCTGTATACAGAGTTCATAAAGTTCCTATTTTTGTTGCAGGTACATTAGTGGGCGTCAGAAAAATGGGTTTTTTGTGTTGCTGCTTGTGTATCAAATAAAAAACTAAAAAAATCCATATTTGTTTAATTTGCTGCATTAAAGTGGATACTTTCATATTTCAGGAAAGGAAACTAAGATATCATTCAAAATTTGGCTTAATCAAGCCCTAGATAAACGGACATAGGCTTTGCCTCTTTGCCCAAAGATTTTTAAAATGACTTTGTTTTATCCTTATTACGATATTTTTACTGTGGTGAACATTTTCGAGATTTTCACAGGTCTCGCCATAAACAAAAGCTGTAGTGTATTGTAAAATCATGGTATAATATACCGAACTAACGTTTAAAATTAAAGACCTGAATAATAAGTAAAAATATCTGTTTGATTTAATTAATAATAATAATTTTGAATGAGATACATTGAATGTCACAGACGTGTATGCAAAATCCTACTATCATACTTCCTACTAATTTTATAAAATATGCGAAAGTAGGTATAAACGTTTGTGAGTATGTATGATTGGTTGGTGGATGTTTGTTACTACACAAAGTAATAATAATAATATATGATATGTAGTACATAAAGTAACTAATAAAAGATTAAAGAAATTAATTATTATATTACATATAGCGCCATCTAGACGTAGTTAGCAGAAAGGATCCAATCCACACTAACCTTGTTTCGAGATACGATTTTTTGAAGTTTGAATGATAATATACTTATAAATGTTCTACCTGAACATTTTTAATTGTTTTGTGAATATATGTATAAATTAGATAGGTATTAAATGTATCATATATACTTTGAATATACTGTTGACTACTCAAGATATTTAGAAATATATGAGTCTTGAGTCCTTTTCGTTAAAATGTTTTTTTCATGGTAGTGTCAGGCCTTTGTCACTCCCCGTTTTAGGTATCGAAAATATAACTACGCATTGCGGCCTCTATACGGAGGCTAAAGGTCACAGCACACTTATCAACTCGGAAAGGGATCGACACCGTATCGCCTTTCGCTGCGCGGTCAACCAGGCGTCAACCTGACGTAGGCACGTAACCAAACAGGCTCAGCTTCAGTACGTCGACTCGACTACGGCTAGGCGACGCCGCGCTTACCGCTCGCCGGCCGCTCTGTTACGACTTGCTTTATAAGTGTGCTGTGACCTTTAAGGTCACAGCACACTTATATACTTATATACACTCACAGCGTAATGACATTTATACGTGTTGGTCTTATTTTCTTTATAAGAATTAGTTATACTAAATAAAAGACAAAGTAACATCAGTACTTGGTTTATTACTTAATATTACAATTAAGATTGAGTAATCAGAATAACATTTTTTTTTGTATTAGTCTCATCAGGAGATCACCAAGTTAAATGAAAAATAAACAAATGAAGTTCTAAATTTCAACCTTGACTTATTTTTTTACCCAATCAAGAATAATTCAAACTTACAATATACAGTACAAATATACTTACTAAATAACCTTTGTTTGTACCATTAAATATATTTAATATCTTTTTTACATTTTGTCTGTCTATATGTATGTTTTTTCACCCATCACGCAAAAACTATATTTATGGCAGATTTTTATGATATTTGGGATGTTGGTAGCTAAATGATGAGGTCAACATTTAATATGCAATTTATTAAAGAGAAATATCTGATTCCTAAGGAAATATACGAAATACGTCACAAGAACGATGTCGCGGGCGCAGCTAGTATATACAGTACACATAAGTATGAAAAAATCTTGTTTGTTTAATAGTAAATAGCCTACGAATAACAAGAACTTATATTATCACACAATATTTTGTCATTACGTTCACGATAATGTCATTACAAAATATCTAATTTTAACGTAATAAGAATATATTGTGTGTGTAAAGAGTAAAACTACACACAATTATCGTTGACCACCAGGGTCTATCATATGCATAAATCCGAATTTATTTACGGTTGATCCTTTTGAAATTACACGCACTTTGCTGAATGACGCAAAGGTGTGACAAAACACTGCGAACGAAACTTGGTCGACGAAATAGCAATAAGACACGTCTTTCTCCCACTGACTACGGGCGGTAAATTAACGCCGGCCGGTGGGCGGGTGTTCCATGGGGTTTCGACGCGTCTCGACACGAGCAAACATGAACTGGAGACGTTCAAATGTCGAATTGTCATCGTGAACTGAATGACGGGTTTACAGTGACAAAACTTTGAACTCATTTATTTTCTTAAATATTAATTTTTATATATTATCATGTCAAAAAAATGAATGAGACATTCATCTATTAAAAGTATTTTTTTTTATTATTTTCTATTTCTTATAGTTTTTTTTTTGTTATTATATGTTGCCAAGGAGACCGCTTGGCTTCAAACGTCTGAATGACGTTTTGCGTAGTTTTTTTAATTTATTTTTTTAAATGCAAATAAAACACAAGTAAGACTTTCTTACCTTGATAATATAAACCAATTCACATAATATGCAATAAAAATTAATTTAGAAAAACGAAAATTTCATATGAAAATCGACGGTAGATTGGTGAGAAACAATTTTGTAGGATCCACCCCAGAGTCGCTAGCGAGCAGTGAGCAGTGACGCACGCGCGGTTTGTTCAACAAATTCACCGACTTAATCGTCATGGAAAGAAAAAGAAATAACCGGCCAAGTGCGAGTCGGACTCGCGAATAAGGGGTTCCTTACCATCTATAAAAATCAAGTTCTTTGTATGTCCCTTAAATATTTTTTTTATTTATTATTAAAATAAAAATACAGCTGAATATTTCAAGCCTGTTGCCATTATTGATATCGAGCAAAAAAACCGCGTTTGTTGTATGGGAACCCCCCTTAAATATTTATTTTATTTTGTTTTTAGTATTTATTGTTATAGCGGCAACAGAAATACATAATTTGTAAAAATTTTAAATGTCTACTAGCTATCGCAGTTCTTGAGATACAGCCTAGTGACAGACAGCAAAGTCTTAGTGATAGGGTCCCGTTTTAACCTTTGGGTACGGAACCCTAAAAAGGCAAAAAATACTGTGCAGTGTTTAATCCTATGTCTCAAGGAAACTGTACAGTATTATACGACGAGAAACACACCAGTTTTTGCATGTTTTCTGGACTACTCACAAGCGTTTGATTTGGTCGCGTATGATGTACTCTGGGAAACGATGACTAACGATACAACACTGCCTGGGGATATTGTATCAATATTTAAATATTGGTACAGTAATCAGAGGAATAGTGTTAGGTGGGCACCGTGGGCAGGCGTACACTCGGACGAATACGGGCTGGAGTGCGGGGTGAGGCAGGGGGGGTTGACTTCGCCCAAGCTATTCAATCTGTATATGAATGAACCGACTAGTTGGGGAGCTCAACAGCACCAATATAGGCTGTCACATAGATGGGGTCTGTGTTAACAATATTAGCTATGCAGACGATTTTCTACTGTTGAGCCCTTCATTTGGCGCATTGCAGAAGTTAATACGCATTTGCGAGACGTATGCGGAATCTCACGGGCTCAGATTTAACACTAGCAAAAGCGAGTTTTTAATATTCAAATCTGGGTCTAAAACTTACTCCACACCGCCGGTAAGCCTTTGTGGTACCGAACTAAATAAAGTGGATAAGTTTAAGTATCTGGCCCGGGCCACTGGGGTGACAACACTGACATTGAACGGGAGCGCAGAGCGATGGCTGTGCGGTGCAATATGCTGGCCTAACACTTTTTAAAGCTTACTGCCAGTCCTTCTACACTTGCAGTCTGTGGGCTGACTATTCGCGGCGCACATACAGCGCTTTGCGCGTTCAATACAATGACGCGTTTAGAGTATTGTTTGGGCTGCCGCGTTTTTGTAGCACGTCAAAAATGTTTGCCGACGCCAATACAGACTGCTTTTATGCAATTATTAGAAAGAGGTGTGCGGCGCTGTTAAGTCGCCTACGTGCTAGCTCGAATAGTATCTGACAGATGGGAGTCCCCACTACTGGGCCGCTGGA
The DNA here is from genome assembly GCA_963555685.1 of Acrobasis consociella. Classification (NCBI taxonomy): domain Eukaryota; kingdom Metazoa; phylum Arthropoda; class Insecta; order Lepidoptera; family Pyralidae; genus Acrobasis; species Acrobasis consociella. Next base: position 9,351,791 of record OY743106.1, read on the forward strand.
TGCGCCTTCATACTCAGGTGGATGTACGTATACCGGTGACCAGTGGGTGGGAACCCAGCTGTTAGTAATTGAGTGTTTGTAAATGTTTTTATACTTATGTGTTTCCTGTTACCAAAGATAATATAATTACTAACGTAATGCCAAACGCCATGGTAGATGGTAGTAATTTATCTTTGACGATGGGTAGGCATGATTTAGGTCTCCGAGCAAATCTTCCATCGGTTCGGCCATGACAACGATATCGTCAGCAAATCGAAGGTGAATGATATACTTACTCGCCATTGATGTTTAATGCCAAATCCTTCCCATTCCAGAAGATTGAAGGCATCTTTAAGTGCAACGGTACACAGGGGGGTTACACCTAAAGCAGTACGTAAGACGGACGTATCCGCGTCGCGTTTCAGTGTCAAGCAACATTGAGCACTAACATATAATGATAAAATCTAAATTGGTTTGACATAGAAACACGACGTCAATATCGTACGACGATTAATATTATACGGAGTACTACTTTCGTGGGAGTAACTGACAGTGGCGTGTACCTATAAGCTTCAACACTTCGTAATACCGATAGTCAATACGGTATCGTCGCTGGAGAGACTGAAGCATGGCTCATGTTTCGAATGAATCAAAGGCTTTTTAGGGTTCCGTAGCCAAATGGCAAAAACGGAACCCTTATAGATTCGTCATGTCTGTCTGTCTGTCCGTCCGTATGTCACAGCAACTTTTTTTAGAAACTATAAGACCTATACTGTTGAAACTTGGTAAGTAGATGTATTATGTGAACCGCATTAAGGTTTTGACACAAAAATAGAAAAAAAACAATAAATTTTGGGGGTTCTCCATACTTAGAACTGAAACTCAAAAAAATATTTTTCATCAAACCCATACGTGTGGGGTATCTATGGATAGGTCTTCAAAAATGATATTGAGGTTTCTAATATCATTTTTTTCTAAACCGAATACTTTGCGCGGGAGACACTTCCAAAGTGGAAAAAAGTGTGTCCCCCTCCCGTAACTTCTAAAATAAGGAAATTATAAAACTAAAAAAAATACATGATGTTCATAACCATAAAAACTACCAGCGAAAATTGGTTTGAACGATATCTAGTAAGTAGTTTTTTTTAATACGTCATAAATCATAAACGGCAATTTACCTTTCATTCAATCAACTTAAATATAAAAATTTAAAAAAAAACATACTACAAGACTTTTATATTATGTTATTTGCCACTACGGAACCCTTCATGGGCGAGTCTGACTCGCACTTGGCCGCTTTTTCTTAGTCCACGAATCCTAAGCATAACGGCGGCCGGTTATACTCCCTCGTCCCGCTACACTGTATCTTTGTAATTTTTTGTTTCTCGAGATGAGAAAAATACGTGTATGTACCTACTTACAATATACTTAATATGATTATTGCAGCGACTGCAGCGTGCTGCAGGCGCACGTTGCATGGAAAATTGTGTCGTGTGTAGACCGCTTAGCTGAGTGCATTGGTATGGTTTGTAAGATGTCAAAAAGGTCGAAATTTGCTTGATACCTAGAAATGATGGGCAAATCGATAACAGTTTCTTACGTGAGCGTACTTTTGGAAACGCTCTAAAGATTCGTTTGATTATAATAATGTCAGATTCTCTTTGGATTAGTGACTCCGTGAAGTCAACAAAAAATAAATAAATAAATGTCTGCGTGACTTATTAAAAATGTCATACCATTACTTACATAATATTACAAGCGCATTTCGAAATCATTGTGTCATACAATTTCTAAGTCGCCAATGCCAATGAGATCGCAAGTAATTTAATTTTTTCTAAATTTAAGTTCTCGATATAATTTTAACAGTGTATTTTGCTTCGATAATTTTATTTTTGAGAATAATTTATTAACTACTTACACTATAAACACTGTAAAGTTACAAATTATAAAATGCTTTTAGTTTCTGATAATTAACAAATATGGGTCGCATGACCGGTATTAAATGGGAAAAATCAACACAATGTCGTCCAGTCCATAATATAATATCATCTGATTTTCCAAAATACAATCCTCAGCCATGGAAATTCATGGTGAGTACGTATAATAGTTGATGGCAATTTGAACGAGCGAACTCAGTTCTTGAAACGAACAGCATTCCTGGATCTATCTTTTTTGTAAGACAGCCAAAATTAAAGTATTAAACATGACTGTAATAACGCCCAATTTAACTTATTTCTGGCGATTTTCTACTGCTACAGTCTCAGTAAAACTGTGGAAAGAGGGATAGACATTGCGAAATTGTTCCTTATTTACTACGGAATCCTAAAAATTACGAGGATTATGCCAAGACGCGCTGGGTTTCAGAGGAACCAGTTGGGGAGGTGGACATTTGCTCTGCCTTAGGTACATTAACTTTTACAATGCACTCATTAAAATCGTTATACCTAATACTTATAACTAACTTGAGGCAGCGCGTGCAGCTTCGCTCGCGTTATCCACACGAGTGAAGTCGCGGGCGTGATGCAATATAGCCTATAGCCTTCTTCGATAAACGATCTATCTAATACCGAAATAATTTTTCAAATCGGACCAGTGGTTCCTGAGATTAGCGCGTTAAGCTTTATAGTACCTGGGCGACTGAGCTTTGCTCGGTTACATCTCAAACATCGAAAATACGCGTTTTCCTAAACATAAGACTAATCTAGATCAATTGTTTACCCCCGAAAACCCCCATATACCAATTTTCAGCGAAATCGTTAGAGCCGTTTTCGAGATCACAGAAATATATAAATATATATACAAGAATTGCTCGTTTAAAGGTATAAGATATAAGTAATATGGATATGGATGTAATACCTACTTACAGTAGTAGTTTTAGGGTAGGGCGCGGTTGGACGATCGCCCAGGGCGCCGGATATAAAAGGGCGCCACGGCCGCCCCTGTAAGGTAAGGTGGGGTAAGGGTAAGAACGGCATGTTTTTGGACATTTTTCTCAGATGAAGCATTTTTTTTCTACATCCTTATGTACTTAGACAAATTATGAAAGATATTACAAACGGTTATTTATTAAAGCGTGGTTAAGCGTACATTTTTGGCGTTTTTGTACCCTCAGTGTACCTGTCTGTAGTAGGCGTTTAAAAAAAGGTGATTTTTAGGCAGAGACAAAAAATGCACGTAGGGGAAGAACAGAGGACGATTTAAATTCTATACTCGTACAAGGATTTTATCCGATCATTTGGAAGTTAGTTGTACTTTTTTCAAAATGAAATGCACATGTCTCTAATAATACATTTTCTGGACACACTGCTGTGATGTGCACGGTGAGCGATTCCACCAAGGAGCATTTACTTATTGACAACAGATATCAAGGAAAATGGAGCCCTGCGGTGCTGGCAGACTACTGCTAGTAATAAGGGAAACTCCAACCACTACTCGTACCATCGACAAACAAAAATATTAGGAAATCAAGTTTTTACATAACAAAATGAAATGATGTTTTTTTATTTCTTGTAAGACCGATACAATTAAATATTCGGTATTTCTTGAAATTGTGACGCCATAGAAAGTTTTATTTTCTTTCAAAACGATGTTTCTAATACATAGAACCTGAAACACGTGACAGGATTAAATATATATTTTAAAAAAAACTTATTTTTTTTACTAGTATTATTTTTCCTGTTGGCGTTATTGTCTGTATGGTGTGTAGTTAAAATCATTAAATTTTATTTCAGGAGGGTAAACCTCGCGTTGAATGGTTACTGTCTTACGAGTATCAGAGGATGTGGATAGAAGAAAGGGAACAATGGAAGAAACGTATGTACCCTGAGAACACTACAGTCAATGTAGATGTTATTAAGCGTTACGTACTTAGCTTCAAAACGAATAACCAACCTCCGAAACCAGAAAAGAAAGCTCCATTTAGAATGAAGAAGTAAGTTCCTCTAACTAATATATTGTTATAAGAACAGATATTCAGAAAAGGCGAAGCCAAACAGCCAAGGCGCCAAGGTGTAATCTTCATATTTTTGTATTCATATTTTGTCGCCCCTAATATGTGTTACCTGGATTGACGGGTAAGGGTTGCTTTGATTCGTGATGACATGAATAGTCTATACAACAAAAAAATTTTTCCCACTCCTAATGTTATCTGGTCTCAATTATTTTAAGTATGTTATTTACACACGACTAGAGATGGGCATCTACCCGGGTATTTACCCACGCTTGGGTATTTACCCGATATGCACCGGGTATATACCCGTATCTACCCGTTTGGGTGGGTAGATTGAAATATTTATTTAAAAATTAGTGTAAGTCCACTATTTATGTGTAGAAATGTACAAAAAGGTTAAATAATGAATAAAACAATGAATATCTCTAAAAGAAAAAATAACAAAGATTAAAATTACTGATGCTATCCATATTAAATATACAGATGCCATCTTATTTGTTATCTGATTGCTTATTTTAACATATAATTAGGTCTACTTACGTTTGCCAGCAAAAAATGTAAACATAGACCTGTCAATTTGTATGTTTCCATACAACGGGTAGATACGGGTAAATACCCGGCATACTATTTTGTGGGAAATGTTATGATAAGTTAATGGGGGATCAAAGAACTTGTCTATACGAATATCTTTTGTTCCGAGACCAACCCCGAAATCAGTAGTTTTGGCTCTTGGATGAGCATTCAAAGATACCTACTCTCTATACATGTATGAGGGTGCTCGTATATTGACATCGCATTTGATGTCTGATTGCTCACTTCAACATCTTATTAGGTCCACTTACGTTTGCCAGCAAAAAATGTAAACTTAGACCTGTTAATTTGTATGTTCCCATACAACGGGTAGATACGGGTAAATACCCGGCATACTATTTTGTGGGAAATGTTATAACAAGTTGATGGGGGATCAAAGAACTAGTCAATACGAATATCTTTTGTTCCGAGACCAACCCCGAAATCAGTAGTTTTGGCTCTTGGATGAGCAGTCAAAGATACCTACTCTCTATACATGTACGAGGGTGCTCGTATATTGACATCGCATTTGATGTCTCATTGCTCATTTTAACATCTTATTAGGTCTACTTACGTTTGCCAGCAAAAAGTGTAAACTTTGACGTGTTAATTTGTATGTTTCCATACAACGGGTAGATACGGGTAAATACCCGGCATGCTATTTTGCCGGAAATGTTATGACAAGTTTATGGGGGATAGAAGAACTCATCTAAACGAATATCTTTTGTTCCGAGACCAACCCCGAAATCAGTAGTTTTGGCTCTTGAATTAGCAGTCAAAGATACCTAATCTCTATTCATGTATGAGGGTGCTCGTATATTGACATCGCATTTGATGTCTGATTGCTCATTTTAACATCTTATTAGGTCTACTTACGTTTGCCAGCAAAAAATGTAAACTTAGACCTGTAAATTTGTATGTTCCCATACAACGGGTAGATACGGGTATATACCCGGCATACTATTTTGTGGGAAATGTTATGACAAGTTGATGGGGGATCGAAAAACTCGTCTATACGAATATCTTTTGTTCCGAGACCAACCCCGAAATCAGTAGTTTTGGCTCTTGAATTAGCAGTCAAAGATACCTAATCTCTATTCATGTATGAGGGTGCTCGTATATTGACATCGCATTTGATGTCTGATTGCTTATTTTAACATCTTATTAGGTCTACTTACGTTTACCAGCAAAAAATGTAAACTTAGACCTGTTAATTTGTATGTTCCCATACAACGGGTAGATACGGGTAAATACCCGGCATACTATTTTGTGGGAAATGTTATGACAAGTTAATGGGGGATCGAAGAACTCATCTAAACGAATATCTTTTGTTACGAGACCAACCCCGAAATCAGTAGTTTTGGCTCTTGGATGAGCAGTCAAAGATACCTACTCTCTATACATGTATAACGGTGCTCGTATATTGACATCGCATTTGATGTCTGATTGCTCATTTTAACATCTTATTAGGTTTACTTACGTTTGCCAGCAAAAAATGTAAACTTAGACCTGTAAATTTGTATGTTCCCATACAACGGGTAGATACGGGTATATACCCGGCATACTATTTTGTGGGAAATGTTATGACAAGTTGATGGGGGATCGAAGAACTCGTCTATACGAATATCTTTCGTTCCGAGACCAACCCCGAAATCAGTAGTTTTGGCTCTTGAATTAGCAGTCAAAGATACCTAATCTCTATTCATGTATGAGGGTGCTCGTATATTGACATCGCATTTGATGTCTGATTGCTCATTTTGACATCTTATTAGGTCCACTTACGTTTGCCAGCAAAAAATGTAAACTTAGACCTGTAAATTTGTATGTTCCCATACAACGGGTAGATACGGGTATATACCCGGCATACTATTTTGTGGGAAATGTTATGACAAGTTGATGGGGGATCGAAGAACTCGTCTATACGAATATCTTTTGTTACGAGACCAACCCCGAAATCAGTAGTTTGGGCTCTTGAATTAGCAGTCAAAGATACCTAATCTCTATTCATGTATGAGGGTGCTCGTATATTGACATCGCATTTGATGTCTGATTGCTTATTTTAACATCTTATTAGGTCTACTTACGTTTGCCAGCAAAAAATGTAAACTTAGACCTGTAAATTTGTATGTTCCCATACAACGGGTAGATACGGGTAAATACCCGGCATACTATTTTGTGGGAAATGTTATGACAAGTTAATGGGGGATCGAAGAACTCATCTAAACGAATATCTTTTGTTACGAGACCAACCCCGAAATCAGTAGTTTTGGCTCTTGAATGAGCAGTCAAAGATACCTACTCTCTATACATGTATAACGGTGCTCGTATATTGACATCGCATTTGATGTCTGATTGCTCATTTTAACATCTTATCAGGTCTACTTACGTTTGCCAGCAAAAAATGTAAACTTAGACCTGTAAATTTGTATGTTCCCATACAACGGGTAGATACGGGTATATACCCGGCATACTATTTTGTGGGAAATGTTATGACAAGTTAATGGGGGATCGAAGAACTCGTCTATACGAATATCTTTTGTTCCGAGACCAACCCCGAAATCAGTAGTTTTGGCTCTTGAATTAGCAGTCAAAGATACCTAATCTCTATTCATGTATGAGGGTGCTCGTATATTGACATCGCATTTGATGTCTAATTGCTCATTTTAACATCTTTTTAGGTCTACTTACGTTTGCCAGCAAAAAATGTAAACTTAGACCTGTTAATTTGTATGTTTCCATACAACGGGTAGATACGGGTAAATACCCGGCATACTATTTTGTGGGAAATGTTATAAAATTTTGATGGGGGATCGAAGAACTCGTCTATACGAATATCTTTTGTTACGAGACCAACCCCGAAATCAGTAGTTTTGGCTCTTGAATTAGCAGTCAAAGATACCTAATCTCTATTCATGTATGAGGGTGCTCGTATATTGACATCGCATTTGATGTCTGATTGCTCATTTTGACATCTTATTAGGTCTACTTACGTTTGCCAGCAAAAAATGTAAACTTAGACCTGTAAATTTGTATGTTCCCATACAACGGGTAGATACGGGTAAATACCCGGCATACTATTTTTAGGTAAATGTTGTAAAAATTTGATGGGGAATCGAAGAACTCGTCTATCCGAATATCTTTTGTTCCGAGACCAACCCCGAAATCAGTAGTTTTGGCTCTTGAATGAGCCGTCAAAGATACCTACTCTCTATACATGTATGAGGGTGCTCGTATATTGACATCGCATTTGATGTCTGATTGCTTATTTTAACATCTTTTTAGGTCTACTTACGTTTGCCAGCAAAAAATGTAAACTTAGACCTGTAAATTTGTATGTTCCCATACAACGGGTAGATACGGGTAAATACCCGGCGTACTATTTTGTGGGAAATGTTATAACAAGTTGATGGGGAATTGAAGAACTCGTCTATACAAATATCTTTTGTTCCGAGACCAACCCCGAAATCAGTACTTTTGGCTTTTTTATGAGCAGTCGAAAATACCTACTCTCTATATATGTATGAGGGTGCCCACATATTGACATCGCATTTTATATCTTTTTACTCATTTAACCACTTTTAAGTATGTCTTTGCGCACCTTCCAACTAAAAAATGATAATAAATCAAAAAATCCTATTATCAAAGTATGATTAGTATTGTGGTTTTATATACTTTAATGTCAGATTTGACGTCTACCTGCATTTTAAGCATATTACAGCGCTTGCACACACTTTCGGACACGAATTGCGAAGTAATTACTCATAAAATTCAATCTACCCACCAAATGGGTAGATACGGGTATATACCGGGTATTTACCCAATCTACCGGGTATATTCCCAAATGGGTAGATTGGGTATTTACCCACCGCCCATCTCTACACACGACTAATAGGTTTAAATGATTTCCTTTTTTCAAAATTTGCTACAATAAAAATAAAATACATGCAAATTTTGAAAAAAAAAAGACTAATACTAGATAAACCTAATACTTTATTAGGGTCCATATTGGCTCTCATAAAATTCTAAATCATATTCTTTATCTTACTACCGATTTGTGTTCATAATCATCACTCTTCATAATTTTATTCTTCATATTTTTTTTATTCATACATTTTTATTACTATCATTGGAGCTCATAACATTTAGTGATCATAATTTTTTTATTAATACTGTTGCTACTCGTACCAAGAACAAGTTTAAATTCATAATTTTTTTCTTCATAACTTTCAATTATCATATTGTTTTTGTTAATAATGTTGTTACTAATAACATCCTACAACTCATAACGTCGTTGTTCAGAATAGTTTACTTTATAAAGGACAAGTATCATAATTTTTGTATTAATAAAAGCAATACTAAAAAAATATTTTAACGTAGATTTGTCTTTGTAACGCCTAGAAATGGATGACTTCGACCAAAAATAAGATGGGTTTTATAAGTTTGACGTATTTTTCAGTGTCTGTCTATTTTTCAAACAAAAATTAGTTTCTGGCGCTTCGCCGGCCGCTACCGCGGCACGCTCGCTTCGCTCGCTCGGCTCGCGCGCTGTTGGGGTCACAGTTCTAACCTAACCTAACCTAACCTACTTTTCTGGCAGCAATTGGTTAAATTAAACGATTTAACTCTAGTTTTATAAGTTTGTCTTATCTGTCGGTGTGTCTGTTTACTTTTCTATCAAAAAATAGTTTCTAAAAAAATATTAGAAAAAACAAATGTATGAAAATAATAGTTATTAATTCGAATGATTAGGAGTTTTAGTATAAACAAATATATAAAAACAAATATTATTAAAAACGAAGTGTATGATTAGTGATATTATGAATTCCAATGATTATAGTTTAAAATCATTAGTATTTCAATTTTTTATGAAGAACGATCATTATGATTTAAAATGGTATGAGAAACATTTTCGGACTTCCGATGATATGAGTTAAAAAGTTATGTAAGACAATGCGCACCCACTTTATTAACCGGTCAAGAACCGCACGACATTAATAAATGTCCACGTCCATTGTCTTAATATTGTGTCTGGTATTAGCGGTAAAGGTATGGTTAATGTAACTGTTTTGTTAAAATCGAAATCTAAAATCTTGTTTTTGGTGTCATCAACATACTAAACCAGTTCATTTGCTAGGCAAATTATAAACTTTCAAGAACGCCATCCAGTGTAAGTGAGTTACGGACGTGATAAGTAGCGGAACTACATATTCCAATTGACATCGTAGCGCCATCTACTATTTGCCAGGCCAATTAACAAATTCCCGACTTTCAAGCGTTAACCCCAATAACTTTTAAACGGCTGAACCAATTTTCTCGAACATAGCCAAGAACCAATGCAAGGAAACTTGCTTCCAAAACAAAGCATATCGTTATCGATCCATTCGTTCGAGAGCTACGATGCCACAGAGACATTAGCGTCAAACTTATAATACCTTTATTTTTGATCAGGGGTTAAAAATCATTGAGATCAGATAACTTTAGGAGTGGAAAATTAAACGTTTTCTTCGTCTACTTTTATTGTATGGACGGAGCGCGTGCTATACTTCCCACCTAAGCAACCCCCCTTAGGCTGCGTTTCCACTGAAGCGGAGCAGAGCGGAGAGGAGCTTAGCGGTGCATGAATTGAACAATCACAATGCTCGAAATCTCCGCTCCGCTTCAATGGAAATAGCGGAATAAAATTAGGCATGTGTGGTACCGTGACGAACTTTGCCGCCCCCCATAAAACCTACCGACCTATAGGTAGGGTAGGGAGGGCTTCAGTTGTAACTTTTCTAAGCTTCACATTCTATTGGCTATGTACGTCACATTTATGTGTTATGTACTTAAGTACCTACCTACAATATTTTTCGCTATAGATTATGTGCCATTGTTGTCTAACAAAGTATACTGAAAGTATGAGGGTTAATTCAATCTATTAAACTAATCAACTTTCTCAATGGGTCATAATATAGACCTACCTAAGTATTTATGAAAATATTAAAATTTTCGTTTGTTTTTAATACAAACCCAAATCAATTAAACCGAAAATTATGTTTGTAGGCACTATTACATAGATACCTATAATATTTTCCTTGGGGAAGTTTCGTAACTATCATTGTCTGAATCCACCCATAAAATATTTTCAGTAAGAATATTTTGTTAAACCCTGTATAATTAAATGAATAAAACTAAAATTCATTTTCAGGTTCGAAGGTATAGGAAGCAAAACGACAAATAAACGTTCGCCTGATGACAAGGCCATGAGGAAAAATAAGCCGAGCAAATAATAATTTATGCGCAATTTTGTATTTATTTTTTATACGTTATCCCACTGCTGGGCGAATTTGTATTTATCCTACAATATTTCAAAATGTTTAGCCTTTTTAACAAAATATATTTAGCCTTTCAAAATATAGTCTACCTTCTCGCATGTATATCCTTCCGCTTCCGCCAATAAAAACTAAACCGATGAAATGTGGCCACCACGAATTGCTGAATGCGACGACATAACGACATAAGCGCAAGACCATAAAAAAGACGGCTTGGCGCGCTAAATTACCTTGTTGAAACCTTTGTTGCAAAAATTAGTTTTACTTTTAAAACAAGCGCTCTGGCCACCACGAATGGCTGCAAATATTATTTTTTTAATATTGCATAATATATTTTTATAAAAAAAAAATCGAGTTCCACTTATTGGATTTGACGCCAAATCGGTAAAAATAGAGGCAAAGGCAGTCATAGAAAACTTATTAAGTGCCCCCGATGCCAAAGGAATTTTTCCGTAAATTATGTGTAGATACTTCTTAAATAACCAAATCTGTTAAAACAGTTTTCTAATTACCTTGCTTTTGCCGAGTCTTTAACTCGAGTGTAAGTATCAATTACTCCCTCGAATTATAAGCGCCCTCGCTTGCTCCGGTTGCTCGAGCGTCTATATCTCGGGTGTAATTGATCACTTGCAACCCTTATTTAACAATCTTCTATTAAAATACATTATCATGATTACATTACACGCTATCTTTTCAGGTTTTGTAAAAAAAAACTTAAATAAATTGCTCTATCCATATAGTAAGTGATTTCAAATATGTGTATGACATAAGATAAAAAAGTAGCAAAAATGATTTTCGATCGAGACCTCAATTCGTGGTTACGCCAGTCCAACACTGACTCGTGACCCCGGACACCGGGCGGCTGGCCGTCCGGCCGGCGGCGCCTGGTAGTGCGGGAAGTTCGATACCAAAATTTGCACCTCATGACATTACTTCCCGCACTATCGTGATTTCGATTCATTTCGATTGAAATCGATTCGATTTCACTTTCTAGTTTGTCAACATTTTTTATTTCTGAATTTTTATTTTGACTAGGTAATTAGGTCTTATACTAACGATCTTATAAAGTAGCCTACGGATTCAAAACCAATGAAAAAAAAATCATCGTGTATTGGAGAAGACAAAGCAGAAATTGCACTTCGGGCTCTAAAGCGGCACAGCTGAGAATGCTACCTGGAACGCGTTTAGATGAAGAAGGAAGTTGATGGGATAATTTCGCCACGCTGGTCTGGAAGAGAAGAAAAAACTACCGTACGTAACAGCTGCTTCTCTTCCTGCGCAGATCGTAGAAGCCGGTCGTGGGAATGGGCGAAATACCGAATACCTTGCCCACCATCTACCATCACTCTAAAAGTGTCCTTTGAGTGTTGCAGCTCTGCGGCCCTGGGCTATTTCTTTACGAGCTGCACCACTTCGATAGTATAATAATGATTTGAGAAAAATACTAGTTAAAATACACAGTTGCAGATTATCCAGCTTTTATTTACTTAATTACTCCTCGGATTGTGACAAGTCCGACAATATAAGAAATTTTACCAGCACTATGTGGATCGTCGGTTTAAAATATCTCGATTATCGAACCATAAAATTTGCTTAAAAATAATAAAAGGTACAATTAGTAGGTTATATTATTGTTGCTGATTTGAGATGGAGGCACATCAATTCGCGTATTACGTGGCGCACTCCACACAGTGCGTATGTTTGTACATTTAATACTGTTACAATCCTGGGGTAAATACTGTACTGGGATGAGATCACACTAATATTATAAAGACGAAAGTTCATGTGTGGGTATGTTTGTTACTTCTTCACGCGCTTACGGTTGGACCATCATCATCATCATCATCATCTTCCTCGCCTTATCCCTATTTGGGGTCGGCTCTGTATGTCAATTTTGATAAAATTTATACCCTGAAGTAGCACACAGCTAGTTTGAAATAAAACACCCAATTTCGAATTATAAGGGGATTTATTCACTACAGAACCCCAGCTGCTACGCAAATTGGACCTTGGAAATTTGAAAGACCAACTTCATGTGTCATCCTGTTGTTCCATAATATATATATGTATAAAAGAAGATGCTTCAGCATAGCCAAAACAGCTGGGTTTAGACGTATGAAATTTGCACAAATATTCGTTAAATGACGTAGTGTAGACGCATGAAATTTTGCACAAATATTTCTTAAATGACATAAGTGTGCCCTAAGAAGATTTTTGGAAATTTATCCCCTTTCAAGTTTAGTTGTAATTTGGTCAATTATGAAGTTACGTTTCGTTAGATGTAAAAAAAACACGCGTATAAGACCGTAGGCTTCAGCTAGCGAATAAAGAAATACGAAGTTTATCGTATTTTTTTCACTCTAAATCTCGAACCCCAGTTTCGTAACAATACTTTTAGATGCACCAGACCAGAAATGTAGAAGCAACCACACACCAAAATATTTATAAGGCAATGTGGCGAATAATGAGCGTCCACCTTTATTTCAATATATTCCAGTATTATATTCCCGGAGGCTAGTCTTGTGTGTATTCTGTATGAAACATTGAAATCATTGCTACACTAATATGAACACGTTGTTTGCAATATTAGTATTGAGTCTGTTTGGCACATAATATGCCCATTAAAGCATGTATAACTTTTACAATAAAGAAGGAAGTGCATAATAATTACAGAGCGTATGCTTTAATTTCGTATTTAATAACACCAATAATATTATAACTATTTCTTAATGGATGCCTTAAATAAGGAAGTTTCGTGGATCAACGGTTTTAAATATTTCTAATTTTGTTAATGGCTTGATTATAAAACTCTTGACCCTTCGACATATATCCGTTAATCATACCAACCCTAAGAAAATAATTGTATTTGTTCTTCACTTTAAATTGATTCTTCGTAAAAAGGAATTTGTTGTACTGATCGGAAACAACCCTGAAACTTCCCTATTATTTACAAATTCACACGATACACACTTTAACAAATAATAATGAAAAATTAAAATTACTTAATCAAATCAGTCAATATTATGATAATTATTACTAAAATATGGTTTGTATTCTATATAAATCTTAGTATTTTCTTTATTATCCTCTATAAGGCTTACATCATGAAAGGTCCTTGTATGTTACAATTTCAGTGAATGTATGCATGAATACAACCAAGATTTAAATCATAAAAAAATTGTATTAACATTTTTTTCCTGTCGGATGCAAAATTTAGGAGATATATTTTGGAATGATGTAATAATACGGGATCATGTTTAAAAACTATAATTAGAAATTATTTAGTTTTAATTGTACATACTCGCAGTTTCGTGCCAGTTTCATAATTTAACCGAACTGGAAGCTGAATCCATTGCCGGGGAAGCTGCCTGCAGAATCGAAACTGAAATGCTGTCCGCCGCGGTTGAAGAATGATTGGAACACTACATTGGGGTCGATATCTGGAACAAGATTAGTAATAATTGTAAAAATAAATAGTAAATTTTACTCTTCCACCTGGAAACGAAACCTTTAGATCACATCCCCGACCTGACACATTTTTTATTACAATTGCTAAGTTGTTGCTTAGTAATCTACTACTATTTCTTTGTTATTTTTGCAAGTATCTATTTTTACCGAAATCTGACATGTGGTTTCAAAATTAAACGTAGACTACGTTTGTATGGAGAAGTCTAAGGTAAGGGGTTTCTTAAGATGTGAATAAAATAAATGACATTTTCGGCGGCTGGGATTCGAACCCAGGATCTCCGGATTGGCGGTCTAGCGCGTTGACCATTACTCCACGGAGGTTGTCAAAGCAGGCAAACTGCAACGCTGGTATAGTCACTTGTTGTGATAACTGGCAAGTTACGTGGGAAACAAATGTATAGCTGTGGCGCCTACGCCGGTGCCCAGCAGACGTGGTAGACCCAAGAAGTGCAAGCTTGATTTTGCCAAGGATAATATGCGCGCCAAAGCTCTTAAAGCCGAAATGCGACCCCGGGCTTCGCAGCATTACAGCTAAGGATGCAACTGGGAATATACGCCGAGATGAAAGAGAGAAAGATAGAGAGAGAGAGAGAGATAGGAGAGTTAGAGGGAGAGAGAGAGAGACACAGACAGACAGAGAGACAGATAAAGAGAGCCTTACCGCCCATGCCCGAGCCGTCGTCGTCGAGGTCGTGTCCGTGGTCGTAGCGCGCGCGCTTCTTGGGGTCGCTGAGGATGCCGTAGGCCTCGCCCACCTCCTTGAAGCGGCGCTCCTGCTCGCGCCGCTCGGGGTCGGGCGCGCCCGCGTGCCGGTCCGGGTGGTGCACCAGCGCGCGCTTCCTGCAACCAACGCACTTCCTATATCACCTATGTATGTTCACCTATTATTCGAAGACGCCTGGACCGATTTAGTAAATTTTTTTTTATTTGAAAACGTTTACTTCCGTCATGGTCCCATAGAAATTTTATCAAAATTGATTTTGCAGTTTGGGCGTGAAGTCGGTTTTTAGTTTTGAAGAACGAGTAATTTATTTTCTGTAATCTATTAAATTATGTATTAAAATAAACTATAAATTATGATGTTTTGTAAGGCAGATATAACAACTTTAATAATATATCTAGAATATTCCTGTAATTTAGTTGTAAGTGGGGAGAGATAAACAAATATCTTGAATATGTTTCACCAAGGAATATTTCAATACATACACACATGCTTAAGTGAACAGCCATACCTACCAAAAAACACAGAAGTTGCTTTCTTTGTCGCGCGAAACTTATCAGAGAGTTACAAACAGCTATACAGCGCGGTTCACAAAAAAATTATGATAGTAAAGTTTACCTGTAAGCTTTCTTGATATCATCTTCCGAGGCTGTTTTGTCGACTCCAAGAATCTTGTAGTAGTCCTTGCGCTTGGACCTCTTGAGGGCCATTTTAGCTTCTTGAAGCAGTTGTTTGTTTTCTTTGCTCTTGTCGATCTTGTAAAGTCTCTCGTAGTCCTTCACAGCCTCTTCGTATTCACCGAGTTCGGTGTAGCATTTGGCGCGGCGGAGGAGAGCCTTGACGTAGTTTTCATCCAACTCGAGTGCAGCGGTGCAAGCTTCGGCCGCTTCCTTTGTCTGGTTGAGTTTAGCGCAAACTGTGGCTTTGTTGAAATACAATTTAGCATTTACAGCCTTATTATTTTTGTCGATGTTTAATGCTTCGTTATATAAAGTTAGGGCTTGATGCCATCGTCCCATTTTAAAAGCTTCATTACCTGAAAAATTTAAGGTTTATATGAATGCTTAGTCACATGTTTGTTAATCCCATGGCACACTCATATTTTTCGATCCATTTAGCCGTTTTGGCGTGAAAGGAGAACAAACATCTATACATCCTTAAAAATATACGCAATTACGCCTTCATAATATTAATAGGATTAAAGATTTTGTTGAATACACCCAATTATGACCTTTCACAGTATGAATAAGTTAATACACCTACATAATTTACACATGCAAATGTGCCTATTCATTAGTTACGCAAATAATATGTTCAAAATAACCGAGAAACCAAGTCGGACTCACGCACGAAGCGTGCCATACCATACGAGCCCCACTTAAATATTTATTTTATTCTGTTTTTAGATGTGTTGTTATTGCAGCCACAAAAACTCATCATGTGTGAAAATTTTAACTGTCTAGCTATCACGGTTCATGAGATACAGCCTGGTGACAGACAGACAGATGGACAGTAATATCTTAGCCATAGGGACCCGTTTATACCCTTTGGGTATGGAACCCTAAAAAGACAATACAATACAGCTCTGTCTGCTAGCACTCACACACACAACTGAACACTGAACTGAACAATGAATATTTTAAGTCAAGTTACCTTCTTCTTTCTTTTGTTTCAACAACTTAGCTCTCTTGTAGGTTTCCATAGCTTTCTTGTGGTCAGGAGCCAGTCGCAAAACTTGCTGGAAATGCTTGAATGCTTGTTCGTCTTTGTCCTAAAATATATATTTTTTAAATTTTTTCTCATCCTATTTTAACATTAGCTTTACTGCTCTGGAGCAAGGAAAAAACTTTCCGGATTTTTCATTTCCAGAGATGCGTGTTCGTGCAAAGTGGAGAAAAAAACAAAATCTTTTTCTTGAGAATGCATTTATTGCACAGAAATTTATGCTTAGCCCATAAATTTCTTTTCACAACACCTTTATGAAGAGTGTGATCGTATTCTAGGCAGAAAAACACTTCAGGCTGTAAAACCACATGACAGATTATGATATACATATCATTGTGACCAATTAATACAAAATAACTATACCTCAAAGTAAAGGCAAAGACCTCGAACATAAATGGCCTCGGCATCCAGACTGTCAAACCGTAAAGAATCATTTGCAATCTCCTGAGCTTCCTGACAACGCCCGAGCATGGCCAAACATTCGGCTTTTGTGAGCTTCGCCCTGC
This sequence comes from Acrobasis consociella, assembly GCA_963555685.1. Taxonomy (NCBI): domain Eukaryota; kingdom Metazoa; phylum Arthropoda; class Insecta; order Lepidoptera; family Pyralidae; genus Acrobasis; species Acrobasis consociella. The sequence goes on from OY743106.1 coordinate 9,369,020, forward strand.
CAGACAAATACATCATGCATTTTATGGATAGTAAGAAACAGATAAAACATACAATAGACAATGCTGAACAATGTTCGTATCTGAAAATAATGCAACCATTACTCAAGTCATCCATGCTCAATTGCTTTATGGTGTTATTGGAACATTGACATTGACTATAACATTTTAGGTGAAGGTCACACGAACCTTGACATATATGTTGCAGCCATCTGGTTAAATTAGCCAGCTAACTGAACGCCTGTAAAAGCATCTACCGGCATCCAATTAAAGGCTAAAGGACGACTAGCTGTCATTGAATGCAACATTTAACAAGATAGAAGTCATTTAGTTCAATTAGATATTGATGAATTTATTATAAATAAGTATGTGGTTTGAAATCACAAATTTTGTGACAACAACTTTTTACTTACACCTACCACTCAGTTATTAGGTAGGGAGAAATAATGAGTACAAATTAATTTTTAAAAAAAATGAGTTTCGATGAAATAAATAGGATGACAGAAATGATAATAAATGAATATTTCCGCCAACAGAACCACACTAACCACAATCATGTATCAATAACAAACAAGTAGTTCGCCCTGAACTATGAACTCGCGAACTCTATATCTCGGCAAAATCCTGGACGGATTTGGCGCAATTCGAACTTAAAAATTCTATTAGCCACTTCTACATATAGATACCTACCAAATTCCATAACGCTCCGATTAAAACCACTCGAGTTATAGTCAAACAAACATACATACAAACACACAAACGTCGGATTATTCAAGTAGACCCGGAGAACCTCACTTGCTTTGCATCATTCAATTATAAATATGCTAAGAGTGGCCTCTATGTTCTACGGCTGAGAGCTCTGTCCACCCCGTCAGTGATAAAGACGTGACTTGACAAATGTATTTGTATCTCCAAATATGAATAAAAGTAGAATTATTATTATTATTGTATCTTCTTTTCACATCACCTTATCACAGGTTATTTCACCCCAGTTCTTTGGGAGACTTGCAGATCCAACATGCAGTGGCTCTTTTTAGTATAATTTATTGTAGGACACACTAGCAGTTAATTAAGCTGTTGCATGATGATGATGATGACTGAGCATAGAAGTATATTTACTTGGAACTAGAGGGGCTATAGTCCAGGCAGCGGTCCATGCAGAAGACGACGCGGCGGTAGTCGCCGGCCTCCATGGCGCGCTGGGCGTCCTCGTGCAGGCGCCGCAGGGACTCGAGTGCCTTGCGCTCGCTCGACGCGCAGTCGGCGCCGCCCAACTCACTCGCGCGTGCCACTGCTTGCTCCCCACCAGACATGTCACCTGTGAACATACCATCAACATTTTGTTTATAATATGATTAAACTGTTATTTAAATTAATTATATGTAGACAGACATTATAGCGTCAATCTTATAACAATATTATATTAATCCAAAATAAGTAAACAATAGATAGACTAATAGAATAGAAATGTTTGATTTGAATAAATAAAAGAAAGTTAAATGTGAATTCATATATGGAAGTTATGAACTTAGAGGGAGAAAGAGAGACATGGAAAGCACTCCACTTAAAAGAGCCCAGCTCTTATAAAAGAAGAAGCAGTAAAGTGTTTATCTATGGGTGCATGGTAATTTTGTAAATCTTTGGGAGAGGCCTATGTCCAGCAGTGGACGTTGTGCGGCTGAAATGATGATGATGATGGATGCATGAGTGCAGTGATGTGCACAAAAATTTTTGACAGGGTAGGCCAATCTTACCCAAATTACAAGAACAGCTGCATATCAAGCAAAATAGGTACATTTTTCTCTAGTATCTGTTATTATACTAGCGTGGCATAGGGTAGACAAATTCTATGTGTCTATATACAAACATCGTCAGAATCATCATCATCGGAATGCACACTACTGCATTACTGGTGTAGTGGAAGTTAAAGGTTAGATCAGTATTTCATATAGAATTTGTCTACCTTGTGCCACCCTAATATAATGTCAGATACTAGTGAGAAATCTATTTTGTTTGATAAGGAGATTTAGGCAAGATGAATGACTACCCTGTAAAGAGTAGTTGTGCTTGTCACTGTCAAAGATAACATAAATTTATCTGCCTTTTTTATGCATGATTCCAAACAGCAAGGATCATATTAAAACTTGTTTTCTCTTCTAGAAATCTTAATAGTTTCAACAAATTGATTTTCCCCATTTGTCTTTTCTGTAAGTATGCTTGGATCTTTTAAACAATGCTCACCCTTCAGCTCACCCCAGGTGATAAATTGCTCACCCTTCACTTACCCTTCAGATAATGTGTATGATAGATAACTTACCAGTTTATTACATATTAGAAACCTAATCAATGAGAAACTTCTTAAATATCTTTGATAAGTATTTATATGCTTACTGAAATAAAATGATATACAATAACAAATAACTTCTCTAAATTTGCACCCATATAATGTATTTTTTTTTCTTCCTAACAAGATATAGTTAGAAAAATTAAAACTTCTGATTTCATATAAGTACAGTGCTGGTTTTCTAATTATCAATAAAGTAACATTCCATAAGCCTGTTAGTTTCGGCCAGAAAGTACCGAGGCTTTATAGTTAAAACTCCCACTCCCAACCCCAGAGCTTTATGCCCAGGCTGACGGCCAAACCCTTCAGGCTATTGGAGTAAGTAAATATTAATCAAGTGGGACTACAAATGCATGTTGATTTTGACCAAGAAGCACACATGCTTTCATAGTTTGAAACTCACACTTTAAACCACAGAGCGAGCAAAAACAACAGGCTTATAAAATGTTGCAATCAATTAAGCAGTAGTGAAAAACAGGCAATGGGCAGATACATAATCAGAATCTGAATTTAATTTAATGTGAGCACAAGCCACGAGAGACATTTATTGAAGTAAATATCACACAATGAGCAAGAAATAGATAATTCTTACCTAGTGCAATACAGCATTTAGCAATACGAATGTAGCCTTTGGTGAATGTGGGGTCCAACAAGACTGCCTTCTGGGCGTCTTCCAATGCCTTCTTGTACAATCCCAACATCATGTAGCAAGCTGATCGGTTACCATAGTAAGCAGCATTCTCAGGACACAATTTTATTGCTTCATCATACATAGTCAGTGCACCCTTGTAGTTTTTGAATTTGTACAAATGATTGCCACTTTCCTTCTTTTCTTCAGCCAGTCTAAAATAAACAAAAATTGATAGGTTAATAACCTCTATGAGGAATCAACCTAATTCACCTATTACAGGCCTTGCCTGCCATTCATCCCACCATCCCACACCTGACTATTGTACTACAAGTAGGTCAAATGTCAAGGCACTACAGTGAATAGTGCAAATAATGAGCGCAGTTTAATAATTCTAACTTATTTTCAATGCATTATTATGAATGGTTTTGAAATCTCGACAAGTAAAATACGGCGATAACAAGAATTTTACATAATTTTTTGAAGATCACCTACAATAGAAACATAAGAGTCATACCTTTCTGGACTTTTGGGAATTAAATCCTCAATCGTTAAATCCAAATCCACAACGTCCGACTCTGCCATTTTTATAGTTTTATGATGCTGATAATTTTAATAATTTAATTTTTAGATTGTACCCCACTGTTTTGACGACTGGTTCACAAAAGAACGAATTTTTTTTTAGTTGGTATTAGAATCTATAATTGTCTATATAAAAATAGTGTTGTCCACTGCAAAAAAAAGTAGGTGGCTGGCTGGCGGCATTGAAGTGCTATTTTTGAAACGCGGAGTCACCAAAACGAATGGTTTTTCCATACAAAAAACCGTTCGTTTAGTGACTCCGCGTTTGAAAAATAGCACTTCTGGCACGCTACTCTACCTAGATTTTTTTTTATGTTGTGTTGTGGTCTGCTGAAGTACTATTTTTGAAACGCGGAGTCACCTAAACGAATGGTTTTTCCATACAGAAAATCGTTCGTTTAGTGACTCCGCGTTTGAAAAATAGCACCTCTGATGTTTATGCAGCTCACGCAGCTTTATAGTTCCATATGCCGCGTTTACACATTCGCGCGAATCGCGAGGCTAATGACGAGGCGAATAACGAACTAGCATGTGTAAACAGTCAGTTCGTTATTCGCCTCGTGATTCGCCTCGCGATTCGCGAGTTCGCGTTGAGGGCGGTTTTTCGGACGCGAATCAAAGGACACGAATAGCGAACACGAACTGGCTGTTTACACTTTCGCCTGCCGGCAGTTGGCAGCTAGCGCCCGACCCAACAGGACGTATATGTACCCGTTGTATGACTTGTATGGAAACATACGAATTGAAAGGTCTAAGTTAACATTTTTTGTGAGCAAATGTGTGTAGACCTAATTATATGTTAAAATAGGCAATCAGACATCAAATAAGATGATATCTCTAAATTTAATAAGTACTTATAGCATCATTGATTTTAATCTTTGTTATTTTCTCTTTTAGTTATATTCATTGTTTTATACATTAAATGACCTTTTGATACATTTCTACATATAATTAGAGGACTCTCACTCAATTTGTATCCTACTAATATTATAAATGCGAAAGTGTGTTTGTATATTTGTTTGTCTTTCTCTTCACGCTTAAACTACTGAACCGATATAGAACAAATTTGGTATAGATATAATTTGAGACTCGGGGAAGGACATAGTGTACTCTTTATCACGAAATTCCCACGGGGAGCGAAGCCCGCGGGTACAGCTAGTCTGCGTTTTATAATAACACGGATAAAGTCCACTAGTCTATACAGTATACACTACGAATAATAATTCTCATTATATAATAAGAGAATTATTATTCGTAGTGTATACTGTATAGAATATAAACGAATAATAATTCTCATTATATAATAAGAGAATTATTATTCGTAGTGTATACTGTATAGACTAGTGGACTTTATCCGTGTTATTATAAAACGCAGACTAGCTGTACCCGCGGGCTTCGCTCCCCGTGGGAATTTCGTGATAAAGAGTACACTATGTCCTTCCCCGAGTCTCAAATTATATCTATACCAAATTTGTTCTATATCGGTTCAGTAGTTTAAGCGTGAAGAGAAAGACAAACAAATATACAAACACACTTTCGCATTTATAATATTAGTAGGATACAAATTGAGTGAGAGTCCTCTAATTATATGTAGAAATGTATCAAAAGGTCATTTAATGTATAAAACAATGAATATAACTAAAAGAGAAAATAACAAAGATTAAAATCAATGATGCTATAAGTACTTATTAAATTTAGAGATATCATCTTATTTGATGTCTGATTGCCTATTTTAACATATAATTAGGTCTACACACATTTGCTCACAAAAAATGTTAACTTAGACCTTTCAATTCGTATGTTTCCATACAAGTCATACAACGGGTACATATACGTCCTGTTGGGTCGGGCGCTAGCTGCCAACTGCCGGCAGGCGAAAGTGTAAACAGCCAGTTCGTGTTCGCTATTCGTGTCCTTTGATTCGCGTCCGAAAAACCGCCCTCAACGCGAACTCGCGAATCGCGAGGCGAATCACGAGGCGAATAACGAACTGACTGTTTACACATGCTAGTTCGTTATTCGCCTCGTCATTCGCCTCGCGATTCGCGCGAATGTGTAAACGCGGCATATGGAACTATAAAGCTGCGTGAGCTGCATAAACATCAGAGGTGCTATTTTTCAAACGCGGAGTCACTAAACGAACGATTTTCTGTATGGAAAAACCATTCGTTTAGGTGACTCCGCGTTTCAAAAATAGTACTTCAGCAGACCACAACACAACATAAAAAAAAATCTAGGTAGAGTAGCGTGCCAGAAGTGCTATTTTTCAAACGCGGAGTCACTAAACGAACGGTTTTTTGTATGGAAAAACCATTCGTTTTGGTGACTCCGCGTTTCAAAAATAGCACTTCAATGCCGCCAGCCAGCCACCTACTTTTTTTTGCAGTGGACAACACTATTTTTATATAGACAATTATAGATTCTAGTACCAACTAAAAAAAATGGTTGCCTGTAAAGTCGGTTTTACGGGCGAAGATTTTACGTGACAACGTAGATAACATAGTTGAGTGGGAGAGAGACGCAAGGCATTCGGCGGGCCTCTCTCTCGTTCGGTGACTCATCGTAACGTTACCGAGCGTTACACTTTTTCATAAGTGACTCCCAGCCGCAACCTAATTTAAGACGTTGTCACGTCAAAATTCGTTCTTTTGTGAACCAGTCGTCAAAACAGTGGGGTACAATCTAAAAATTAAATTATTAAAATTATCAGCATCATAAAACTATAAAAATGGCAGAGTCGGACGTTGTGGATTTGGATTTAACGATTGAGGATTTAATTCCCAAAAGTCCAGAAAGGTATGACTCTTATGTTTCTATTGTAGGTGATCTTCAAAAAATTATGTAAAATTCTTGTTATCGCCGTATTTTACTTGTCGAGATTTCAAAACCATTCATAATAATATAATAAGAGAATTATTATTCGTAGAGTATACATATAAAACCGGCCAAGTGCGAATCGAATTTGCGCACTAAGGGTTCCGTACCATTATCTATAAAAAATCGCGTTGTATGGGAGCCCCAAATAAGCTAAAAGCTTAAATATTTATTTTCTTTTGTTTTTAGTATTTGTTGTTATAGCGGCAACAGGAATACATAATTTGTAAAAATTTCAACTGTCTAGCTATCGCGGTTCTTGAGATACAGCCTGATGACAGACAGACCGACAGACAGCGAAGTCTTCGTAAAAGAGTCCCTTTTTTACCCTTTGGGTACGGAACCCTAAAAATGACATCTTAGCAAAAGTTATTCAGACTGATGAGCATTTTCCGAAGTCATAAAGTCTACGCGAACGAAGTCGCGGGCTTCGGCTGGTTTTAAATAAACATCCCAATCTACCCACCACATACAGGTATATACCTAAGCGTAGATAAATAACCGGGTAAAAGACATAATTGTAAATGTAGCGTGCATGCCGCCATTATGTCCACGTCCTCCATATTCGTGTGCGAATCTCATAATGAATCAACACACGAATGTGTAAATAAACAGCAGTTCGCGTCGGCATTCGTACACGAATAGTTCGTGGAATGTTTCGTCGAATGACGAGGCGAATAGCGAACACGCATGTGTAAATCCGGTAATAGACAATTTAATATGTCACACCACATGTGTCAAAATAAAATTGTTATGTCAATGTGATGTCAATCAATCAAATGTCGTCGTTTGGTTGGACTGTGCTGTGATTTTATTTGTAATTTCGTGTTGTATTTCTTCCATATCTATTTATCAAATAAATAAATTATGATTTGTAATTAAATTATTCATGGCTACAGATGAAGATAACATGGAGGATAAAGTTTTAACTGTGAACAATGGTGATATAGAGTGGCAACCACTGGCCCTTACCTTAGTCGAATATCCTAAAGGTAAATGCAGTTAGTTTTTATACCATATATGCAGAATATTGCAGAAATGCTTTATAATTGCAATTGTGGCTGTATACCTACCAGGTATACCTCCTTAGTTTTCCTCACCAAACAAAAAAATGATTGTTTGTCAGTGTACCTTCTTCGTTCTTCCAGGTGATATAATTGGAAAGTTTTTCGCGTTTATCAGCCTATCACCGTTTGGGATCGGAGCCGGATTCATTGCTTTAATTTTATTTCGACGCGATCTTCATACTGTAAGTAATAAAGATTACGTTTTATTGTGTGACCAGGTCTGTAAAATACAATTTAAATGTAAATGTAATAATTTTTCATTGTTGCAGATAGCATTCTTTATAGGCACATTACTGAATGAGCTATTGAATATTATTTTAAAACATATAATATGTGAAGCTAGACCTATAGCACGGGGACATTTGTATAATGAGTATGGAATGCCATCATCACATGCACAATTTGTTTGGTTTTTTAACATATATGTGCTCTATTTTGTATTAATCAGGTGAGTTATTATAGATCCTATTTAGTATTAACATTCTGTAAGAAAAATATAAGGTCTAACAAAATATACTGAAATTATTTCAGCGATAGATCTAGTCTGTGATACTGAACAACATTTCTCAAAGAACTCAGTAAAATAAATGAAATATATTTTTTATATGTCACCCACCTTTAGCTGCTATGTGCCTCGTCGCCTGGCTAACATGCCCAGCTGTATGCAGCAAAAGACGTCTACACACACTGAAATTAAACACACTGTGAATACACAATCAAACACCTGAAAGTTTTAACTATTTGCTCTAGAAAGTCATTAGGTAAATAATTAAATAAATAATAAAAATTAAAAAATTAAATAAATTCACACTTTGAAGTACATAAAAAAATTAAACTGTTTAAAAAAATCAAATCAATAAAATCAATTTTAATTACACTTTATTGCAAACTATTATTAACCACATGACCTCATTTACGTTTATGGTACCTATTCCCTATTCACCAGAGTAACATAGTGCAACTGAAGTTATTTGTTGATTTTGTGTGTCAGTATAATAATAGCATGTTATTCACAAGAAGCAATGTTTCTTTAAATTCGAAAACAAAAGGATTTAGCAGTATTTAAATCCATATAATGAGCAATAAAATTTAAGTCAGCTGGGTGGGCCATAAATATAGACTGTGGGAATGCTAACTAAAAACGAAATAACAAAAAATCTTTTAAGTTTTGGCCAGTTTAGAGTTGCAACTGATACAAGTAGCATCATGTACGATTTCACTGTGTAAATTGATATATAACAGTAGTACTAAAGAGCATGTTGCTTATGGGGAACAAATGTGAAACCGACATGAGATTATTATTAAATAAATGCACATAAAAAGTATAATGCATTTCACTGTACACAGTGAAATGTACTAGTACATATTCTACTATAATACAATGAATTTGTTTCAGATTGCATCACATAAACAACAATAGTATAATATCTGCTCTATGGAGGGTAATAATTGTGGGTGGCTGTACGGCTTTAGCGCTACTAGTCAGCATCGGCAGAGTGTACCTGCATTACCATACAACCTCACAAGTGGTTGTTGGTGGAGTAGTTGGATTCATATTTGCTACCCTATGGTTCCTGGCCGTTCATAGAGTCTTCACACCATTATTCCCACAATTGGTGTCATTGTAAGTACCGCCTGGAATGCCTGGATAAAATAAATTATTTACTTATGGAATTATGTTATGAGTAGACCGTACATTACATATTTGGGCTTCCAAGCAAAAAAGGTCCAAACACAATTTTGTAAAGTTGGGTGAAAAATCTGATGTGAGGTGCTGGCGTTGATGTAATTTATCATATCAGTCTATTTAACACCTTGTATTTTCTTTTCAGGAAATTGTTCGAAATGTTGATGATACGGGACACAACACTGATACCCAACGTCCTGTGGTTTGAGTACACGACGTCGCGCCAAGAGGCGCGCGCGCGCGGGCGCAAGATGGCGGCGCTGAAGCCGACGCAATGACGGTGCGCTTGCCGCGTCGCGGGCGGCGGCGCGCGCCCGCGCGCGTGACGCCTCATCGCCGCCGCGGCGCTCGCGCTGCTGGGCGGCGTGCTTCTCACCAAGTCGGAACCAGCTCGCTCTTTGCTTCTCTACTGACTCCAATCGCGTCATGTCGCATGGGAAGAACTGGTTTGTGCAATATCTTTTTCATTATATTGCTATGCGCATTTTGACGGTTGTTAGTTCTCTGCGATATTTTTAAGGTATAAAAAACCAATTAGTGACTCTGAGACATCTACCATGTCTATTCTTTATATTTTCTGGGGAATTCCAATGCAATAATATTGTTATAAGTTGTAACCTCATATGCAAATTGAAGTAAGTAATGACATTAGGCGAAAAGTAAGAACTAGAATTAGATAATTAGCTAAATATAGCATGTTGTAGTGTGAAGATTAAGGTATATTATTGTGTCAAATGTAACTTTCACGGTTCCTTGGTTGTGTTAATATAGCAAAAGAGCATTTTAGAACAAAACACCAACATCAAAGTGATATTCTATTGTTTCAATACCTAATAGTAGATTTATATTATACAGTATGTATGAATTACCAACTGTGACCAGTGTGACACACTTTGCCAGCTTCACTTTAAAGCTGTGAAGTATAATGAAAACTTCAAAGTATCTAAAATGATTAGGATAAGCAATGAACCACGGAAGAGAAAAAAGTGGATGCGCCAAGAGGGTGTAGCCCGCGTATCATAATTATCAACGACCGCACTCAATCCCGACAAAACATTTTGACGCAAATTAAGACCCTATGTTAATCGTACTTAAGTTAATATTTGCTTCTTTTGAAAATAACGCGACCTGTGGTAAAATACCAGATTTTTTTCGTAAAGTACTACAGATTATAAAACATCGTAAGTACTTTTTGATCCTTAAAAAAAAATCTTTTTGAGGCATAAAGGCCATTATTGAAATAAATAAAAACTACCAATTAAATTTAATTTAAAAATAAAACGAATTGTTTTTATGTATTACGAATGCGATTAGTGGTTTATTTAAGTGAGTTTGGCGAGAATGTTTCTGATACTAATTTTATCAAGTAGCACTTCCACTAGTTTTTCCCTTCCGTACAATAAACAATGATATTTAAGATGTATGTAATACACTAACGCTAGTGTAGCAGTGCCTGCAACATATTGTTAATACTACTTATACAATATTTATAACATTTATAAAAAAATGCATAAATTATCAATAGTATCTAATATAGTGTCTATTGTTTTAATTATAATTTATCATATACCATACACACAGACCTCGCCATATTGTGGCAAAAATCTTAATTAAATTCATCATAGTATCACCCTTAGTATAGAATAAAAAAACTTGGTAGCTCTATACTTTTCCGTTTTCGACAGATAACTTGTAAAAATTAACAAAAGTTTTTTGTCGAAAATAGAATTCCGTTTTATTTTAGAAGACAAATAAACAGCCAACATATTATCCTGACGAGTGAGGTATCTGCCGAAAGTAGCCTAATTCATCATTTCAGGTTCATAGACTTATTTGTTCTACGTTTGTATGGTATTCCATAGACCACATTATTTTAAAAAATATACTTATACCACATACAAGGCATGCTACTTTATAATTAGACGTTAATCTTATAACGCAGCCCAGTTAAATTAAAATATAGAGAACAATTATTAATAACCATGAATAATACTTATATTAGATATTTGTGTCAATAATTGATCAATGATGATATTAACCATGTCTCAGTGGCGCTTTACTTAATCCATCCTATTTTTTACCTTTGCACATACACACATAGTTAATGTTTTCTACATGATTACAAATCATATCGTCGGAGATGTGTATATCTAATTCTTTGGCATTCTCTGTGGCCTAAACGATTCTGTTTCATATTTTTTGCAAATGAGAGTTCCCTACTCATTGTAAATAACACAGTTATGCTTTAGATTTGTTTTGTTCACTGCTGCGAGTAAAGCTATGATTTTTTGAAGTGAAAACTTCTTTAGCGGCGTTGTGCACTTTTTTTGGAATGGGTAAAAAATGTTAAACTCGCGTCAGGACACGTGACCTGATCGAAAATTCGTAAGACGGATGGAGAGTAGACAGCTGGCGCGACGTAGGAGAGGGAGTATCCCCCTCTCTTTCTACGGCGCGGCGAAAATGTATGCCTGCGCCTGCTGTTTCGTTTAGGCGGCGCAGGGCGCTTGCGCGAATGTTCGTGTGTGTAACAAATGCACAACGTTAATATTCAAGTTTTCACTTCTGCCGGCACTCCCAGAGTGCAACCGGTCGTTTTTTTTTTTTCAAAACTATGCTACACACCCTATTTTAAAGAAAATACTATCCAAATTAAGACATGCAATGAAAATTTCGCATGGGTGAGATTCTAACCCAGAACCCTCTCATTGATGCCGTGAATGCGACCGTGGCTTCGAATAATCCGGACAAATTTTCTTATCACAATACATACCCATTTAAATATCATCATCTTGATTTTGAGTGGGTTTAAATCCCACTTCTGGCGAAATTTTATCACATATTTTAATTTGAATAGTAATCACGGAGCATTGTAACGCTGTTAAAATAAGTAAATATTCGTTTGTGTGTTCAACTTTTACTTACAAAAATATCCACTAATCACCTAGAACCTGCTAATACAGAATGAATAGCTTAGTTTATTTAATGACTCAGTTTTTATCCGTCTTATTATAAAACGCAGACTATCTTTGTTACTAGTTTTAAACCATTATCCGACCAAATCAAGTTGACATCTAGTAAGACGTCATTTTCTCATCTGAGAATGTCAACTTGATTTGGTCGGATAATGGTTTACCGTGACGGTATATTAGTTTAAGCAATTAGTCATGACTAGATGCTAGACTGGCAGCTTAATGCATCTATAATACTAATTAAAAAGCGAGGCTATAATTAATAGACTCTGTTTAGATTTATTTTATCATCTGAAAACGCAAAATCTGCGAAATATATTATTCAATAAACGTAGAGCAGAAAAAACAACATAGACAATATTGTTATTGCTGTAGGATCTATTTGATTACCTACCCCAGTTTCGAAGGGAGAGTACCTACCTATTTTAGAGTGTCTTAGTTTTTGCGTGTGTGCTTCCATGATTTGACTGATTGAGTTTGTATGCAAGTCTTCTCATTTCATCTTTCTTTGCTTACACAGCAGTTGCTAGCTTGCTAGGCTTCCGATATATTATTCATATCAAAAAATCACATGTTGTTTGGTTTATAATTTTATAATTTGATTATTTAACATATTCCCGTGGTCAAAGAGTGTGGGTTGACCCGATGGGACGCCAAAAATATGACATTTTTCCCATGTAAGCAAATGTTACTTGTCTCTTGTTTGTTCCTAATTCCTATCCGATCACTATAATAAGAATTTATATCTCTAATTCTAAATTATCTAGAAGATGTATATAATTGATGCGTTTTTTTTTTTGTTAGTTGTTTTTGCATAGTAGTAAGTAATATTTTTCCAGAATAATAAATTTATGGCTGGTTGCAGACATGCAATTCAAACTACTACCAGTAGCAGCATGTAAGTTTAGCGCTGATTGAAGTGTAGAGGGGATACTGCGCACGGGTACAGTATTCATTTTTAGGGTTCCGTAGCCAAATGGCAAAAACGGAACCCTTATAGATTCGTCATGTCTGTCTGTCTGTCTGTCCGTCCGTATGTCACAGCCACTTTTTTCCGAAACTACAAGACCTATACTGTTGAAACTTGGTAAGTAGATGTATTATGTGAACCGCATAAAGGTTTTGACACAAAAATAGAAAAAAAGCAGTAAATTTTGGGGGTTCCCCATACTTAGAACTGAAACTCAGAAATTTATTTTTCATCAAACCCATACGTGTGGGGTATCTATGGATAGGTCTTCAAAAATGATATTGAGGTTTCTAATAGTATTTTTTTCTAAACCGAATACTTTGCGCGAGAGACACTTCCAAAGTGGAAAAAAGTGTGTCCCCCCCCCCCCCCCGTAACTTCTAAAATAAGAGAATCATAAAACTAAATAAAATATATGTTGTTTATTACCATGAAAACTACCAGCGAAAATTGGTTTGAACAAGATCTAGTAAGTAGTTTTTTTTTTAATACGTCATAAATCGTAAACGGCAATTTACCTTTCATTCAATCAACTCAAATATAAAAATTAAAAAAACAAACTACAAGACTTTTATATTATGTTATTTGCTACTACGGAACCCTTCATGGGCGAGTCCGACTCGCACTTGGCCGCTTATTGACTTCTGCGCAAGCAAGGTCAGCGCTAGAGTTTCGTGCCGCTACCTGTACCTCTGCCGGCTCTGCTTTAAAGAGAAAGAGGCAGTAAGAGTTGTGTGAAGTCTCAAAATCTTAAAATTCCTTTCTGCAATTGGCCGTATATGTATCTCATCCCATGGAGACATGTCATACTTCCATGCTCAATTTTTTTTAATATTATGATCTTTTAGTGTAGGCTAAGTATATTTTTGTATGTTTGAATGCAGTTGTATCCTGAAAAGTTGTACTCAAAGCTGGCCGTTAAAATGCTAAATTAATTACTACATTTTCCTTTTTCTTATTCTCTTGATCAGGAATTGCATTTACCTATATGGTGACAATTTAAAAGTATAAATAAACTGTAGCTATCATTCAGTTTTTTATGTAAGTAAAGTACTAATGGAATGTTAAGCTTATGAAGAATCTATTTAGCTTAAATATAAATTGTTTTATAAACAATAGTAAGTATATTAACGGTAGCCTGCCTTATTCAATAAATGTGTAACTCTGGCACTTAGTCCTCGCCGGCTTGAAGTTAAGCATTTCGTCTTGCGTTTTCAAAGATTTTAAGTAGACATCTTGTCGCACAGACGTCACATTTTTGTAGGGATTGAAACATTTAATTTAGCGACTTATTGATATAGATCATTTATAGTCACCAAAACCCTTTTATTATGACCTTTTGTAACATCGACGATGTAGAATTGTTCAGATTTTATCGGAAAATTATGCTAAGTCATAGCTCATACATAACAAACGAACGCTCGTATTTTTAAATTTTTTTACTCGTGGCTTTTATTTATTCCATTATTGTTTTTATCCGTTAGTAGTGATTATCTTTGACTCATTTGTCGATATAACTTAAGTAAATTTAAATACCACCAATAATTCAATAGTCGATAAACTAAAAGTACCTATCAATCCCTACAAGAAAGTAATGTCAATGATGCGACAAGATACCTGACGGGGTCTAATTTTGAGTTCACGTCACTGACCTTCATATACAGGGTGCAATTGAAATCATTAGCATTAATTTAACTTATTAACATACTCACATAAAGGATATTTTGTAAGGCAACAACACTACAATTAATGCAGTAATTAAAAAGTATCAAAAATCAAGAAAAATAATTAAAGTATCAAAACTGATACTTACGAGCCGCAAGGTCGCCGACCCCGGCGGCAATACAGCTGAGAGTCGGGCGCTGCCGGCATACAAAAGTAGACTTTTAATTATGTGAATAAGGTTGAAAGTCGAGTGGGGACGGGTCGTGTCACACACACCGCACACGAACGCTTGAGGATAGGTACGTTGAAGTAGGAACGAATGTTAGCGTACTACGACGCGACGAAATTGATACTATTACAATTAATTTCTTTTTCATGAAGTTAACGACGATTAGTTTTTTTTTATTTATAATTGCAGTAATGGTATCTATCAAAGAGTCTAACGCATGTTTAGAGGTCTTCTGTTATATGAAAATGACGACTTTTGATTGAAGTTTTATTAGTCTTAAATTACTTTGTATCATGGGTATAGTAGACACCTAAAAATATATTGCCAACGAATTCAATTACACCCTGTATACACTTGTATATATGGAGGTCAGTGGTTCACGTTGATTGCCCACCACAAATATCAATTGGCCATTACCTACCCTTGCATACTATTTATACAGATGCGATAGCAAATGGCCATTACATATTATGTGCATTTGTAGACATTCTTTGTTTTTACGATGTAATATAAGTGACATTTCAATTTGAATGTAAATAAAAAGTATACTTTTCTGATTATGTATATATATTATGGTGACGTATTAAATTTATATAATTATTACAAAACCCTTTATTATTTACATTATAATATCTTAGTAAATCTTGAGAAGAGAAAGTTACTTCAGCTGGATCCGTATATGTTGATATTTGTTCCGATTACTTCATATTGGACAAAGTTTTCTGTTCGTTAGGTGAATGATCATGAGGATCTGTACCTGTTTGAGTATAATTTATAATTAATATTAAATATACTAATGTAATAAAGCAGACGAGGGACACAAAAAGTGACCATGTAATCTCGGATGTCGCATGCGGGATATCATGGCCACTCTCTTCTGTTCGAGATAAAATTATGTGTGTGCTACTTTTCTATTTGTTTTAAAGAGATTACACTTAGTTTGGTAACCACAAGTTTATCAGATGTAATGTTAAGAAGCTAGGTAGCTTGAAAATCTGAAACAAACGAACTTCTTGTGAAACATAATTATAAGTTTCGCAGAAGTGACATACACGAAAAATAATTATTTATGTAGGTGTACCATAAAGTAGGTACCACTTCATTCATATAATTCAGTCTTCTTTTTAGCGAGTCGGACCTTTTACAAGGGTTCCGTACCCAAAGTAAAACTTGACCCTATTACTAAAACTCCGCTATCCGTCCTTCTGTCGCAAAGTTGACATCTAGTAATATGCCATTACCTCTTCTGAAAATGTCAACTTGATTTGGTCGAATAATGGTTTAAACCTAGTAACAAAGTTAGTCCTCGTTTTATAATAAGACGGCATAAGTATTCTTCTTCTTATATTTAAGAGCTGGGCTCTTGTTGGTGGAGTGCTTTCCATGTCTCTCTTCCTTCCGCTAAGTTCTTAACCTCTTTATATGTTTTCACGTATAAGTATTAGGAAGCTGTTATTTAGCATCATCACATCAGCCTCAGGAAGACCAATGCTGGAAATAGGCCTCCCCCAAGGATTTCCAAAATAACCGCTCGTTTTATGCGGCCTGCATTCAGCGCCTTCCTTCCTTTGCCTTATTTAGCATGGGTATGAATATTAATTGCGAATGAGGTTATTTTTAGTGTAAAAAGATCCCTTTTTTTTCAAACCCATCGTGTGGGGTATCGTTGAAATAGATCTTTTTCGATTTATGGATCCGTTTCTGAAATATTTGGGTTTTATAGTGCAATTTTTTTTGGAGTCAAGTGTCCCCCTCCCCTCAAGGTTAAGTATATACCTATGGACTCGTGAAAAAAAAAACTATTTTATTTTAAAAGAAAACTATCAGCGCTAAGAAGGGTTTACAAATTAAAAAGTTAAAGGATAGGTGACCAACTTATAAATTGTACTCGGAAAAGGAAAATTTCATACAAATTTAATAGAAACGTGTGGCTCAACACGCACTTGGCCGGTTATTTATAGATAACTAGCTGTGCCCGCGGGCTTCGCTCCCCGGAATTTCGGTATAAATGCGGTACCCTATGTTCTTCCACGAGTCTCAAACTATATCCATCCAAATCGGTTCAGTAGTTGAAGCGTTAACAAACAAACAAATATTTAAACTCACTTTCGCATTTATAATATTAGTAGGATAGGACGGACCCTCCGTGCGCGAGTCCAACTCGCACTTGTCCGGTTTAGTTATTATTATTGCTATTCCGTGGCGAAAGGATGCAGCCAATCTGCGACTTACTGGCTGTCCACGCAGATTGCGCTGGACCAAGCCTAGTACGTTACTCGGGGAGGCTCCGAGTGACGTAAGCAAGCAAACTCACCTCTTAATATAATTCAATGAAAACAAGTTTCGTTCTTTTTAACGCATACCTATCTTTAGGAGCATTTCAGAAAGAATACGAGCTACACAATATTGATTCGAATTGTCAGTGATAGCTGTTGGATTTCCGGTCGGCTTTATATTAGCTTCCTTAGGTTTATTATTTAAATCTTCACCTTCCATCAGACGATCGGCGGCTTCATTGTAATCACTCGAAATGCCTAAGTAAAATAAGTACATTTAGTCCTACTTCGTATAATGTTCTATAAATAAAGTAGTACTCTCAACACACTACAGGAAAGTTTTATTTTGCAAATGAGAGTGCCACTATCGTCCGTATAGGTTTAACATTAACAGGGACAACTACAATAGTGAGCAAATCCCAAGAATATTAAAATGCTACTCACTTCTACTAAAAAAATCCGACATTACCGAAGAGTAAGAACTACTATGTTCGATTACACTTTCCAGCCATTGCTGAAAAAGAGACAAATTTCTAGCGTGAATATTTAGTTTGATAAATATCGCATAAATACATGTGAAATGACATTTACGTACTTTGTTGGGTGGTATTAAACGATCAGTCTTTTTCATGAATTTGAAATTGGCTTTTTGTCCCAGATCTACCAGTGTTCTTGTCACTTCTGTCGTAGACATAGTTTTGTTTATTACTCCCTGCAAAGTCCTTGGGTCTTTATCAAGCAAATCCGGGAACATCACCGCTAACGGCTTCAACTGTTGCACCTCTTCACATTCTACCTATGATGAAATAAAAATATTCAGAAATGGCGCTTTATGTTTTGCCTACTTACGGGCCCTCCAACAGTTTCTATGGCGTTGGGTGTCTGTTACGTTAGTAATTATATTATCTTTGAATACGTTAAGGGAATTGAAGTCAGCATTGCCAATATCCGTAGATCTAAGAAAAAATCTGAATTTACGAGCTGAAGTACTTCCTCCTCATCAGAAACATTAGTCGATGAGCTAGCACGCACGCTTGGCACTGGAGTTTGGATGATGTCCACCCATTCCGAATCCTTGGCTAGCAGTGGACAAAGTGGGCCTGATGGTTTATTTTCGACATTTTCAACAATTCTCGAATTCTGTAACATAAAACCCGTAATAAGATGTATTTGCATTAAACTCAAATGCGTTAAATACATTGAAAGTGGCTTTGGGTTTAACGGTTCTTCTGTCTGACTTTGTTGATAATGCTAATGTTATAGACAGATGCATAACTAAAGAAAGTTTTTACACAAAGCGACTGCCGCCGAACCTCCGCAACCCAAAGGGTAGACCAGAACCAATCCTTGTATAGGTTTGAGAAAACGCTAGATAGCGTTCGGGGCTCAAAGCTTTTACGTGCCTTCCGAAACACGGAATCTAACGACGAGACCCTTGACTCTTTACATTTGCACTTACCAAATATTTCAAAAATGAATCCCTAAACGGAAAATGGTGCTCACAAAGTAACAATATTTTTGAAAGAACTATTCAAATGATAGACACACGATGGGTTAGTCGATAATTACTTTTTTAGGAAGGTAGTTAATTTGTTTTTCATAATTTTACTGTACCACTTTGTCGGCATAATTAATTTACATATCCATGCCAAATTACAGCTTTCTAGTACTTATACTCTTTGAGTAAAACCGCGGACAGACAGATATGGTAAAACTATAAGGGTTCCTTGTTTACTACGGCACCCTAGGGGTCAGTACAGACAGAGGAACGCAGTAGAGAATCTTTTATAGAGTTAGTAAATTGGTCGCGCATTTTTCCTCTCTGTATGAACTGACCCTAAAAAGGCCATTCCGGCCAGGGGACTGGAAGCAGAAGCTCTGAGTGGCGGCCGCGTGGTTACCAGGTTACCAATACACCACGGAAGTCGTATTATATACGATGTGCAAGTCGTTCCTATTTCAGATTCCCATTTCTACCTCATCGCAGTATTAAGGACGAAACTAAAAAGCATTTAGTACATGTCCATAAATAATAAGTAGTTACTGAGGTTTCTGGATGCACATTGGGCGAAGTAGACAACTTGGGTTTTATCAATTTGCGTGATTTTCTTGAGTCAGGATGGTTGTTCATTTTGAAGTAGACATTTTGTAATTATAGTAAAATGGTCTGCTTTTACCACATTTTTGAGGCTGATTTATTAATTGTTTACATCACAAGCTACTCAGTCAAATATGTCAAACTGATGTAAACTGATGTCAGCCACACCAAAGAGCAAAAAAATTCACACAGTCAAAGATTATAAAATACTAAAGATTAGGATTTTAGAAAAAAATAGAATTCTAAAAATAAATGTCTGTACACAGTTCTAAAAAATTCAACGATACGTTAGTCAAGACAATAAAATTGAGCTACCCCTCAAAAAAATAAATGATTTGGCACAGAATAGGAAAGAATCAAAGAGAATATAAGAAAGAATGGCGCACTTTAATGTCAGAGGCCAAGATCCACTTCGGGTCGCTGAGCCAGCGAAAGAAGTATAAAAAAATACTTTTGAGATTTCATTTTATTACTTTTTCGGCAAAATGAATATACATACCCGTAATAAATAACAGCTTTCTAGTATAGTCGCTGAGTAAAACCGCAGACGCACAGACAAACAAACATGGCGAAACTATAAGGATTCCTTGTTTACTCAGGAACTCTAAAAAGATTCTGTGGGGTTTTAGTTCAGATTTAAATGATTCAAGAAAGTTGAATTACAATTTACAATAATAAATATTAGACAGAATTATTTCAATACAAAATGTCCATGCATAACCATCACACAGACAAACTACAAAATAGGTATGTTTCGTAGTTGTTTTGTCTGTTAATGCGAAATTTAAAGTTATCAAATAAGTTAGTAGACCTCACCACAGAATAAGTACACAGAAGTCTTACTCAGCAAAGGAATTCAAAGAAATATCTACTCAATGTCGTTAGCGATATGGTTTAATTTTGCTTGCGTCAGAACTCGACACCTTATGGTTCAGATACCTAGAAGTGCATTGCAAGCCAATTTCATTCTTATTACTCTAGACAAACGCTTCACGTCACTGAATTTACTACTCCGGAGAGGTCGCCGCGCGCATAGTAATAATAATAATGTAGGTATATTTTCGATGTTGCGGTAAGTACTAGTATGTATTCTGTGGTTGCGGTAAAGTTAAAATTAACATGGCACCATCCTGCACAGCACCACCCATAAAACAAGATACATTTGGACTGCGGCAAAACGCGTCGTGCGTTTTTTGCGTAAATGATTATAACCAGGTACTTCGATAGAAAATAATTTATTTCTCACAATCGATACAGTCCTTGAGGCGTAAGCTTAGTTTCGCATAAGTGTGAGTGAGCGCCAAATGTAGAGTCAGTAAAAAAAAATAGTTTTATTATAAAGAAATAACCTTTGCCCAAATATGGGACATTAATGGCTATTAAAAAAAAAAACAAACATTTTGATTATTAAAAAAACACGACATTATGTTAATTCATTTTAGTATGTTAGTACGCTTTTCAGCCACGGGTCTATGGGGAACCGGTCCTTAGAGGCATTCATGGGGCCAAAGCCAACATGAGGTGAGGAGGCTTAAATTATTTATTAATGTTATTAGATATATTTTACTAGTAATTCAAACACAACACTGGAATGTTAAACTGCTAGCAGTACCAAAAGTGATGGTGAAGGCGGAAAGTCCGCAGCATGGAGACGACGCGCGAGGGACGAGCCAAGTCTCAGCCCGAGTTAGGGTATAACGCGATGCTACCCGTGCCGAGCCTCAGGCTGATGTCTTACCTACACTATCTGTGTGTACTCACACAAATACAAAGCTAAGCTTATGTTTAGTATTTCAATATTTTTTGTACAATATTATGTTTCCCATAATGGTAAAATCATCGCAACTTGTGAAATGGAAAAAAAGGAATTCACATACAATAAAAAAAAGATTGTTTTCGTTGCTGAAGTATAACTGATGGTATTATATAATTTAAAATGTGCTTTTCAGAGGAGCCTAGGAGTAATCGTCATCTTCCTCATCCTCAGTTTTTATTCCTGAGAGTGGAGGGACGTACGGCTGAGGCACGCCCTCAGCCCCAGCAAGGCCTTGCTGCTGCAGCAACAGCCACTGCTGCTGATCTTGTTTTGCTTGTTCTTCACGAGCCTGGAAAATGCACACACATAATAAAAAACGTTTCATTCGCAATGAAATGCTGGATGCAGGCCGCTTCCAATCAGTTATTTTGGAAATCTTTGGGCAGGCCTATGTCCACCAGTGGACTTCATGTGGCTGATGTTATAATGATGAGGATGGTCTAATTTTTTTATGCTTAACCCTTTCTCCGCCAGGCATTATGGTGTATGAACAATTATACACTTGGCACTGGAAGTGTTCTATAAAGGTGCTAAGTAATTTCTAGTAGAACCGCAACAAGAAAAGAAAAATAAAAAAGAAGAATAAAGATACTATAACAATATTACAAATTTAAATAATACTGATTTTTGTAGTTAATTCATGACCATTTATTGAGTTCTAGTATATGTATATGTATCAATAAATAAATAAAAGGATTATACTCAAATACCCCAAACTCAGTGCTTATCTTATGGAAGTGTAGAAACAACCCTGATTTTATACTGGAAATTTAACTCTGCCACTGTAAGAGTTATACACCATAGATATAGAAGCAGTTGCATTAATACTCACATTAAACTGCTTGTATACATTTGTATATACAAACCTTGGCAAATAATTCTTGTTGTTGTCTCAGTAACTCTTCTTCTGGGATACCCAGGTTTTCAAGCCTGGTGCTCTGTCTCCTTCTTTTTGCAGCGACAGCCTTACAATCCTTTAGAACTGCCTCTGCCTCTAGTGTGTAATCATTGAAACCTAATCGGTCTAAAGCTGAAAATAATATTACAAAGCATTTTAAATTATTTTATTCATTATGTTTAAAACATGGAAAATGAATTAACCTGCAAAATGGGATTGTTGACTATCTGAAATAGCAGAAGGTGATTTGTATTGTTATATTTTTTTTTTATTAAATAGCTCTACATTCATCACATATGTAAAAATATATTCCATTTGTTACGAATGTATCATTATTTACAAAGTCTAAAGTATTTGAGAGAAAGAAGAAAATTTTAAACAAATGTTGTAAATTCAAAATCTATTGGCTTGTGAATACATACCGACAAGGACATGCTCAGCGTTTATTGTTTTCTTATTGTTTTGATTACAAACTTCATTAGCCTCGGAACTGAGCAAGTGGATGAATTCTGTGCAACAATTCAATATCAATTCCCTAGACTCGAAAGCAACTCTTACTGAGGGCACCAACTCCTTGATCATTTTATTAATGCTAGCTCTCGGTAACGTCAATTCGTCTTCTTCAGATGGTGGAGGACATAGTTCACGCTCTGGACTTCCCATGTTTTGATAATTATCAGTAAATATTGCAGATTGCAGAACGTACACGCAGTGCAGGCACAATTTCTAATTTTATTTGCACGCACAACACAATACAAAGAATAAATATTATTCACTTTGTTGCTCTTCGCACAACATTAATAACAGCAGGTTTCTTTCGAATTGTATTGACAGTATTGACACCAGTTTATATCAATGTCAAACACATGATTGCAAAATTGACAACAGAGCTCAGAGAGCATAGAGACCTATCTTTTTATTAAAATTAATTTACGGCTCTGGATACTAATCCTTTAGAGCCCATCTTTATTTATCTCTTTGTTTTATACAGAACGGAAACTCGCACCGTCGTCGCCGTCGTCCCCCGCAATCTCATAACTCATAGTGCGGTTGTAGTGATATTTATTTACGGACTGCGGTGGACGTCTTTGGGCGCCGTCCGCCACTCAATCGGCTATGAAAACCAGTGGACTCGTATAGATTTGTCGCCAGAAACTCCCGTGCGTGCGTGAAGCAATCCTTAAGTATTGTATAGTTAAGGATTTAGGATTAGGAATATAAAAGAGATATTACTAGACACTGGCAAAATAAGCTTCAACGAAGTTTGATCGCCATAATCAAGAAAAGAAAAAAAAAAGACGTCAGTGTCAGGTCAGTTTGACTTTGACATTGCCAGACCAAAAATTTAATTGGATTTTTATTTTGTGAAATAATTGTGGGCATTTCGTTAAAAATAAATTTATATTAGTACATGGTTAATTCGTTTTGGACTTTTTAGGTTGGTAATTTAAAATAAATGTGTGTCCCATTGCTCAATTACTTATCGTCATAATTTTAATATGTACCTTAACTTTTATTTTCACATGAATATTAACTTGGTAGGTATAAATACATTGGTTCCTAGGTACTAAAACTAATTTTGATTTTAAAATTGTTGCAGATTGAAGCCACCATGGTGTTCTATTTTACAAGTAATGTGGTATCTCCTCCAGTCACATTATTTATGGGTGCTGATAAACATGAAAGTAAGTCTCTTAAGTTTATTATCTTTCGAATAATAAATACTGGAATTGACAAATCGTGGGTTGTTAATCTAAATCTGAGCCGTAATTATTGTTTTCAGATGAAGATCTGATCAAATGGGGCTGGCCAGAAGACGTCTGGTTCCATGTCGACAAGGTGTCATCAGCTCATGTTTACTTACGTTTAGCACCTGTGAGTTTTTAAATATTATTTTACTGATGTTATATTGAAGTATAATGTGAAGTGAAATATTGTTAATATAACTATAGTGTATGTTTCTAGGGTCAGACAATAGATGACATTCCAAATTCGGTTTTGGATGATGCTTGCCAACTAGTAAAAGCAAATTCAATATTGGGCAACAAAATGAATGACATAGACATTGTATACACAATGTGGGCGAATTTGAAGAAGACTGCTGGAATGGAGGTGAGTTCTTAAAAACATATAAAGTGGTCATTCTGATACTGGTGACATTTTGATACAGGGGACATTTTGACACAGTGGACTTTATGCTACTAAACGTTTTGAGTTTCAAATTAATTCATAACAGTACCTTTACCTTTGAGATTTTTGGGAATAGAAACAAGGCACCTTTACTAACAATGGGGCATTGCTGTCAACAGTGATGTGCCTTGGCATGGCCCCTGTTGAATTTGGAAGAGCATTTCTTGAATAAGACAATAAATAAAATATATATATATACATTACTTACATTACATGTATATATTTTTTAATTTATTTACTAAACTGATGTTTGTACAGAAATAAAGGACACTAAATCATCTCATCTCTCTCTGGTCATTTATAATGGAAGATTAATTTAAACTAAGTTACTAGTTATAATAATATGTTGCAGGTGGGACAAGTAGCTTTTCATAAGGACAAAGATGTAAGAAAAGTAAAAGTAGCTAAAAGGAATAATGAAATAGTCAATAGACTAAATAAAACAAAGAAGGAAGCATTTCCTGACTTGAGGCTGGAGAGAGAGTCACGGGACAGAGAGGAAAGAGAAGACAAAAAGAAACTTCTTAGAGAAAAGAAAGAAAAAGAAAAGGAAGAAGAGAAAAGAAAAAAGGAGGAAGCAGAATTGAGAAGTTACACAACATTAATGAGGAAAGAAAATATGACTACAAACTATGATGGCAATGATTCAGATGATTTTATGTGAAATAAAATAAGAATTTGCAACTATTTTTTTGTTTAATTTGTACATTAATGTGGTGTTACTGTAACTACATATTAAATTATTGTTTCATACATAAGACTAAAGAACAGTTGACTTAGTGTGATTTGTTAATTTCCAAAAACTTGTACCAAATATTGTATAAATTTTGGACTCGGTCCAGATTAAAAAATATGGAGTACAATTGTTATCATACCCTTCCATATCCCTCCGTTGGAAATAGGCCTCTCTCAGTGCCAACCACTATTTTTCCACAAAAGTTCTTTTAAAATGGTGTAGTAGATAAAAATATCTTTAATGCAATCCATTATAAATAAAAACAAAAATTCAACTCTTTACAATGTCTATTCCAACTGATTTCAAGGAGTTAATAACCCAATTAGGATAATTCCCATCAGAGTACAGTTCTTCAACAAATGTTTGAACAAATTCAGGAAATGTACCATTGGCTATGTTCTCCCTCATGGTCCTCATTAAACGCATCTGAAATAAAATATTGAAGCAATGTCATTACATCACAGTAGTTACTAAGGCGTCATCTCGACGGGCGAGTTGGTCGGGGGATATTATTGCTGAAATAAATAGACTAAGACTGTATGTCTCCACACAACAATATCATCGCAGGGATACTAAGTAACCAAAGTATGAATATGTCATCTAAATCTCTAATATGTAGATCTTAAATGGGACGATTAAAAAAATATAATCCCAGCTCATTATAAGTAATGTTATGTAAAAAAGTACCTGAAAAGCAATGTTGTGCACAGAAATAAGGTGACATGCGACTGTTTCTGCTGTAACTATACTGTGTAAATAAGCTCTTGTGTAGTTTTTGCAAGTAGTGCACAAACACTCCTTGTCAATGGGATCCAAGTCAGTCTCGTACTGCTTTTGCCTCAAATTTAATTGCCCTTTGTTTATCAAAGCACATCCAAACCTCTGGAAATAGAGGAAAAAATATAATTAGTACATAAAGTGGTACGGATATACATATACAAACTTTACAGGTATTTAGCCATGGTTATTTCTTCATCATATCAGCTACAGGAAGTTCACTTTTATGGACATATTCTAAAATGACCGATTGGTGCCACATCATCATCATTTCAGCTGCTCAACCTACACTGCTGAACATAGGCCTCTCCCAAGTATTTTTCCAAAAATAAAGATCTAGAGCCACCTTAGTGGAGTCTACTGATATTTTATTAAATAAGTAAATACAAACTCACAGCAGTTCTAGTTGGAAAGACGCAGTCAAACATGTCAACGCCAAGAGCAACACATACTACTAAGTCAATTGCCAGTCCCACTCCCATCAAATACCGAGGCCTGTGTTTGTCTAGAATGCCTGTGCACAGATTAACCATTGGCCAAAAGTCATCTTTAGCTTCACCACCACTGAAAAGTATAGCAAAAAAAAAATTGTTTTGTACTTTTCTCCATATTATCCATATACCATGACTATATGATTCATGAATGTATTGTGCTTACCTAAGGCCTCCAATAGCAAAGCCATTAACATCCTTAGACATATGTTCTCTGGCACTTTGCTCTCTCAATTCAGTGTTGAGAAGCCCCTGTACTATAGGAAAAATGCTTTGTTCCGTGGGTCTCTTGTGGGCCTTAAGGCAGCGGTCAAGCCAACGACTAGTCCTCTCAGTAGCTTCTTTGATGCGATCATAGTCTTGGAATGTTGTTTGGACAACATCATCTAACTGCATAATGATATCAGCTCCTATTAAGAATAAAAGGTGAATGCATGATGATAATGAAGTAGTAAATATAGGTAGGTAATGTCAGATTTACAGTGAAAATATGTATAAAATTATTTATGTTCCTATAAATAAGTATATGAGCTACAAAGAACTTTGTAAGGATCTTTGGATCAGGTGGACTGTTAGATATTATTTAGAGTAGAGCAAATGAAGAAATTGCTTTAGACACTATAGTGGGGGAGGACCAAAATGCTAACGCATTCATATTTGCATCCCTTCTGTCAATGCCACCTTTCACAATGTATGGCAAAATAAAAACAAAATAGTGATACTAATTATATCTGTTTTGAACAAAAAATATGTCTCACCAATACAATTTTGTATTTCTATTGACTTTTCAGGGCTCAGCATAATTTGAGAATTGTCATATGGGGATCTGAAATTGACACCTTCCTCAGTAATTTCAGCTAGTTTCAAGAGTGAAACCATTTGGAAACCACCAGAGTCAGTCAAAAGTGCTCTGTTCCAACCCATGAATTTATGTAGGCCACCTGCCTTTTGTAACACTTCAGTCCCAGGCCGGTTTCCCAAATGATATGTGTTACCCAGTATGATTTCACAATCTAATTCTTCTAATTGATCTGGTAGGAGACCCTTCATGGTTCCCTAAAAATAAATATGTTATGTCTAAATAATATCAAAGCGTAAGGTTTCTTTAAAATAAGCAATGTTAATTAATTTTAATTGATTTATTTACTAAGTAGTAGCTTAATTTATTTTCAACTAAACGTGGAACCAATCTGACGTTTTGGAAAACCTTGGGGGAGGCCTTTGTCCAGCAGTGGATTTCCTGTGGCTGATATGATGATGATGATGAAGTAGTAAATATAGGTAGGTAGGCATTTACATTTGATAATGATATTCAAACTAATTCAACTGTTAAACAAACTGTTCAAAATAATTATATGTATAACTAATAGTACCTACAGAAGTATAAGTTAGAAACCTACCTGTGTTCCTACAGGCATAAATACTGGTGTTCTAACGTCATAGTGAGGTAGTTTCATTACACCAATCCGAGCCCGTGAGGTTTTACATTCCCCTTGAATATTGAAGGTTAACGCTTTAGCCCCCATTTTGTAACAAATGTTTTATGAAAGACACTTGTTTTTTATGTTCCACTAGATTATCCCTGTGTAAATAAATAAATAATTTTTTGACGACCAAGTCAATAAAGAGCTAGCCCAACCTCAAAGTAACTTTTAGTCTAATTGACAGAATACGTTTTAATTGAATAATTGTATAGGTACCACAATAAGGTATTCTACAAATGAAATAACGTAAATAATAAATTGTAGGTACTTAAACAATAATATAATATCAAAGTTTAAAGAACAAAAACAAAACCGGAGCTTAGTTTATTGAACCGGAATGACAGAAGCAAAGAGAATTTAATTACTAAGTTTTAGACAGAAGTAGTGTTGCCGGATCGATACCATCAAAGAGAATATAATCACTGCGTTTTAATACCATATCGATTTTTAATCGATAGTGGAATCATTAATCTGAAGGGCATTTCTTCAAATTTCGTTCTCCGCGTAACCTTCGTGGCGAAATTGAAATTACCAATAATCTTTTGAAAAAAAATACT
Source organism: Acrobasis consociella (assembly GCA_963555685.1). Taxonomy (NCBI): domain Eukaryota; kingdom Metazoa; phylum Arthropoda; class Insecta; order Lepidoptera; family Pyralidae; genus Acrobasis; species Acrobasis consociella. Next base: position 9,397,358 of record OY743106.1, read on the forward strand.
ACGCTATAGATGGTTTAAAAGCAAATAATATACTGTTTGAAACTTTCAAATTGACTTATAAATGATAAAGATATAAAATTCCGAAAAAAATCTGCCCACGAAAGTTTCTATTGATACCACGAAAGTTACGCCAGTAAAAAATACAACTCAGTTGTAGCGAAAACTTTAGTTTTCGCTACAACTAAATATATTTTTGCATTAAATAACAATCAATCAAGACAAGCATATGCATTGCACCAGCGTTCAATGTTTAAATGTTGCATTAGCATCACTTTTCTATTTTTTCATGAATTAAAACTGCATAAATTGGTAGTTAGTGTAAAATTAAACAAAGCAGTTTTCAAAACAACATTTTTTAATCACAAATTCGAACATTATTTATTTTTTCTATTAATGGCTAAAGAATATGTGCGTAACAAAATATTTAAAAAATGGTTTGACATAATAATTATTAACTTATAGGACGTTTTAGGCTTTCTATGACTAATTTTTAGATGTCATTTTTATTATGTTGGTCAATTGCAATTAAGATAATTCACAGACAGGTATTATTTCTTTTTTTTGCTTTTGTAGTAAATTTCTCTTGGCTTTGCTTTTACAATATTGCGTAATTCGGTATCTTTTTTTATTTTTTTCTCTTCTTCTTATTTCGGCTAATCGCTTTTTCTCCAGATGTAATTTTTTACGGCGGCATTTTTAATTTAAATACTTTAAACCATTAAATTCGTTAAGTTATGATAATTCTTTTAAAAAAATTACACACTTACAAATATGCATACAAAGTCACAAACGTGGATATGAACCTGTATACAAACTTGTCATAAACTAAAATACAGAACCAAATTCAAACTCTCATATAAAGTAACATACAAACGAATACTTTATTAAAGGTAAACAAATCCAAAAACAAACTCCAATGAAAACTCACACATAAACTTACATTCTTACTATCATACTAATTCAGAGACTCACAATCAAATTCACAGACAAACTAACAAACCAAATATATAAAACCAAACACAAGAAACTAATTATACTTCTACTCGCGAGAATATTCTTCGGCCGGCTCATCGTTACTTACACATACTAACACTTACCAAGAAATACCAATACTTTCCAACACTGAAATACATATATTACAGTCAACCAATAATTGTGGATGGAAAAGTCGAAAGCAGAAATTTTGACTCGGCATCTTTGTTAGGACTAGTTAGGACATAAACATACTAAAAGTCCTTACCCCTCAGAGGTGAGCCCGCGAGGGGAGGGCACAAAGAAGGTCCCGTTTTTGGTTTTTTGCTTACATCTCGAAAACGGTGCGTTGTACGAAATTTTGTTGTACTACATTATGAAATTTGATAAAATTCTCTACAACTATGGCTTTCACTTTTTTATCTATCTCCAATTTTTACCTAGATATGACGTACGAAAATTTTTCGAATTTTTTCAAATGTGTTCTGCGCTCTTGGCGTATTCGGACGAAAAGCGCACGCCAAGCCTACGTCTAATTCATGCCTTTCATTGCGTTTCTATCCCCATAGTTCAGGAGAAAGGTGTCCAAGCTAGTCCTAACAAAGTTGCTGAGTCAAAATTTCTGCTTTCGACTTTTCCATACACATGCCCCTTTTGAGCACTCATTGACAGAACTAATACCAACCCATAGCATCACTTACATATACCATAACATACCGACACAAGCAAACATTGTTTGAGAACATTTAAATAGATTTTTCATTGTATTAGATTACTCGTATTTTAGAAACCGCTATAAGGAATATCACAAAAGAGTTTGTCGTATATAAAAAAAAAACAAAAAAAACATGTTTTTAGTATTTTGTTGTTACGAACATAGTAAGGTATGCTATAATATATGTAAAGAAATTTATATCATTGGTAATTTAGTAAGAATTGATAAAGATACGTAACTTTCGTGGCATGCTTTATAACTTTCGTGGCGAAATAGCCACGAAGTCCGCACCACGAAAGTTACGAAAATTTAACATTTTTTAAAATTACGGAGCCAATTACGTATGAATTTAAAAACAAAATACTCTAAAATAAACTCGAAGGCATATTACATTTAAGGAGTGAATCGTTAAATGCGGAATAATTACTATTATTCTTCGAAAAGTGACCACAAAGGTCACTTGGGTTAGAGAATTTGAAAAAACTTAAAGAAATACACATCTGTATTTATTTGCAGACAACCGGTGAGCAGCGCATGAGTTCCCCACCAATGACGGGTCGCTACTATTTATCCGCGCAACTAAAATTTGTACCCATGATTCAACTCGTTCTGAAGTTATGAGCTGTTTTGTATCGTTTTTTGAAAACTAGCAAAATCGTGTGACAGAGACTAAATGCTTCATAACTTTTTTTATTTAAGAGATACCATTACCATTTTTTGTACAACTATGCATTGTTTAATCATAAACAGTTAGAAATACAAAATTTACTTATTGGGTGATAAACAAAAAAGTTATACGAGACGGCAAAAGCAAGTGCGTAAGTGTGACACGCGGAGAACAGCAAATTTGCTCCCGATTTTGGCATTCAAATATTATTTAAAAAATTACTGTACATTATGTATCTTATTTAATTATGATTTTGTATAGGGGTATAACCAAAGTAACTCCTGCAATCGGTTTTAAAACCATACATTGGTTAAGTTAGGAATAAAGACCGTGTGACAGTAAAAAAAGGCACTCTGAAGAAACACCCTGAAGTATAGAATCATGTTTTAAAAACCAAACAAAAAAAAAAACGACGGGTTGCACTCTGGGAGTGCCGTCAGAAGTGAAAACACAGCAGTATGGCCACTACCACTACACAGACGGTCGAGCTATCAGCTGTCTGTCACCATCCATGGATGCGCGTAGCACGCTGTAACATAAACACACACGAACATTCGCGCAAGCGCCCTGCGCCGCCTAAATGAAACAGCAGGCGCAGGCATACATTTTCGCCGCGCCGTAGAAAGAGAGGGGGATACTCCGCCGCGCCAGCTGTCTACTCTCCATCCGTCTTACGAATTTTCGATCAGGTCACGTGTCCTGCCTGCCTGACGCGAGTTTAACATTTTTTACCCATTCCAAAAAAAGTGCACAACGCCGCTAAAGAAGTTTTCACTTCAAAAAGATATAATTTGGTATAACGACATTGAAAGAGAATATAATCAAAAGTACTCTGTGGAATATTTCTACTACTTCTACTAGGTATACGTATTCGACTGCTGCCGCTACTGAGAGTACGTGGCATGCTAAGCCCCGCCGCTCAGTGGTGCGATTTTTCAAACGCGGTGTCACTAAACGAACGATTTTTTGTATGGAAAAACCATTCGTTTAGGTGACTCCGCGTTTCAAAAATAGCACTTCTGGAGACGTATTTTTGGAATCACTTGTCATGGTGCCATATATACATATTTCAAAAGTGGACTCACTAGACGAACAATTTCTTGTATGGAAAAACCATTCGTTTAGGTGAGTCGTTCATGATGTCTAGAGGTGCTATTTTTCAAATGCGGAGTCACTAAACGAACGATTTTTCGTATGGAAAAACCATTCGTTTAGGTGACTCCGTGTTTCTAAAATAGCACTTCAGGTGTCTATAGATCTAGCACAGAGAATGGGACTAAAGGTGGGTCTCCTGCCTGCACCTAAATTTTCGAAACATTACACAAAAACATGCAAACAAACGGGCGTGGCTATACACAAATGTCTATGGCATACACATGTTTCTGCTTTTCAAAGAAGGTGGAAAACATGCGCTGCGCGGGGCGAGGGGAAAGGTTTCTTTTTTAATTATTTTACGGTTTTGGTTACGAGTCCTTTGGAGCCTATCTCTTTTATCTGTAATTGGTAAAACGCAGAACACATCTTCTAGTTCTTCGTCAGGCAGAAATGATGATAGATAACAGTAATCAGAAATAAATATTATTAGGTATCTTAAGTGTCATTTTTGAAACGCGGAGTCACCTAAACGAATGGTTTTTCCATACAAAAAACCGTTCATTTAGTTACTCCGCGTTTGAAAAGTAGCACCTCATGATGAAGTTAACCATAAAGAATATAAACACTAACGTTAAAAAAATCATTCAAAACAGAAATTATTCGCAGGAGACGGTTTGTGTATGAAAAATAATATTTTTGTTTTGTTTTTGTTTAAAGCCGGGTCTCCTGCACCTAAATTTTCGAAACATTACACAAAAACATGCAAACAAAGGGGCGTGGCTATACACAATTGTCTATGGCATACACATGATTCTGCTTTCTAAAGGCGGGTCTCCTGCACCAAAATATCCAAAACATTACACAAAAACACGCAAACAAAGGGGCGTGGCCATACACAATTGTCTATGGCATACACATGTTTCTGCTTTCGAAAGCAGATGGAAAACATGCGCTGCGCGGGGACGAGAGGGGAAGGATTTCTTTTTTAATTATTTTACGGTTTTGGGTACGAGTCCTTTGGAGCCTATCTCTATTATCTGCAATTGGTAAAACGCCGAACACATATTCTAGTTCTTCGTCTGGCAAAAATGATGATAACAGTAATCAGAAATAAATATTATAAGGTATCTTAAGTGTCATTTTTGAAACACGGAGTCACCTAAACGAATGGTTTTTCCATACAAAAAACCGTTCGTTTAGTGACTCCGCGTTTGAAAAGTTGCACCTCATGATGAAGTCAACCATAAAGAAATGTTTCATTCAAAACAGAAATTATTTGCAGGAGACGGTTTGTGTATGAAAAATAATATTTTTGTTTTGTTTTTGTTTCATGTTTTTTGTGTAATGTTTCGAGAATTCTGGCGCAGGAGACCCGCCTTCAAGCATCCCATATCTCTGGTCAAGCAGCCAAGTTTAGCCAACACAAAGTAAATAATAAAAAAAAAGTGACAGTGACATAGACATGGGTAATCTCGACTCCGAGGTGCGTTTCGGCTCACCTAATCTGAATCCTCATTCGGTACCGACTCATCTTATTGATTCCTACTCCCTTACCGACTCCGGCTCCATGATCTGCTAAGTCTCGCTATCGGATCTTGGATCGAAAGCATACACACGTCCGTTTTGGTACCGGTTTCAATACATATTGCAACTGATACCGGGCTCTGTCTGTAGCTGTATTGGAGCAAACAATGTAACAAATATCTGTCTTGTTCTTATTTATAGAAAAAAACATTCGCATCTTATTCTATCATAATATCATTTGCCGTTGGTTGGCGGCGCACGATAAATAACCGTCCGTCCGATTCCTTCAGAGTCCCGAGTATTTCCGATCTCGACACACGTGACGCGGTTGAGCCGAAACGAATGACTAGCGGATCGCGAGCGACGCGAGCCGAAGAGCGCCGATGAGCTGGCGGGAGGCGGGACTCGACTGGGATCAAATAACTCGCGAGAGTCGGTAACATTTGCTCGGAGCTGATTAAGTTATCGGCTCCTGTTGAGTATTCGGCTCATTTGAATCTTTTAGTCCGGAGTTACCCATGTCTACAGTGACAGTGTTAACAGTGTGACAATCAGTCAGTTGTCAGTATCTTAAGTTTGTTATTCGCGCCAAAACTGGCTCCCTCATAAATATATTACATTTTAATTATAATAAGCGTTATTCGTGTATTATACTGAAGCAGATTCAAGTGACAATAACAGTAAGTAGGAGTGCATGATTTAAATGTAAATTGAGTATAATATCTTATTTTCTTCAATAAACAAACATTAGCAGAACGTTGAATTGTAGGTTATGTCAGTGTTACCAACTTTCCGAACTGCAGTTTACTTTACTTACAGTCTTCGTTGGACGACATTTTCGCTTTTCCTACATACATTTTATTGATTTTTTCGTAATTCTGCAGTCAAAATGTACAATTATTCAAGCAATAAATATGCATAGACACATCAGTGAAATGGTGTTTAGTATGTAGTGAAACGTGAAGACAAATTTATTCATCGGTATAATTTTGTGGTACAGCCAGCTGCGTGTTTCTGTTATTTTGTGTGACGCTGGTTATGCTGTTATAAAAATGGTTACTTCTAATAAACTACCAGACAAAAGAGTCGTGAAAATGTCTGAACAAAAAAGTAATGCAGTGGTGCCTCAAAGAACATTGTTGGGTGAAGTGAATGAACACATAACATGCCCGCTATGTCGGGGTTATTACATAGACGCCACCACCATTGTGGAATGTTTGCATTCATTTTGTCGCAGTTGTATCATCAAACATTTACAAGTAAAAAGCTATTGTCCAGTATGTGAAATGATGATCAATTCTGCTAAGCCCAATATAAAATTAGATAAAGCTCTTCAGGACATTGTATATAAATTAGTGCCTGGGTTGTTTCAAAAAGAAATGGAAAGAAGACAGCAATTTTATTCATCCAGACCTGGGCCTGCTGCCTCGGCTACACCAGAGCAAAGAGGAGAAGATACAGAAAGGATTATATTTAGCCCTGAGGATGTCATATCATTTTCGTTAGAATATGCTGATGCAACTGACACTGACAGTATTTCTAGTAAATCATCGGACAGCAATGAACCACAAACTGCTTCATCTATAACCAGGCGATACTTACAATGCCCTGCAGTTGTTAATATTAGCCATTTGAAAAAATTCCTCAGTATGAAATTTGATATAGATAGTTCACAATTTGCAATTGATATCTTGTATAAGAGAGTACCACTACCAGATTATTATACTCTCATGGATATTGCTTATATATATAATTGGAAACGAAATGAACCAATGCGCTTCTTTTATCAAATAATTGATTATGTTGCTATTCGAAACAGATTGTTTGACATTAATCCCAAAGAAACCCATTTTGGTGATAGAAAATCAAGTCCTACATCTACAGAAGATACAAATGTAAGCAGTCCAGCTCCAAATTTAAATGAGCAGGGTTCAGAAGCCTCATCTGGGACTGACAGTCCTATGCCAGATGATAACAATACTAAGCAAGCTACTGACACATCCAAAAAAAATGCAGATAAAGGAAATCAGCAAAGTGAAGACTGCCAGGATAAAAATAGCTTACCTCTTTTGAAGAAAAATGATGAAGAAGAACAAAAATCTCAATTCCTTAATTCTTTTGAACTAACAGCAAAAAATAGTTCGAACCAAAAGACTTCACCAGTCAAACTGAATACTAATGAAGACACAAATATAAGCAATGTTGTGTCAACACCAAAGACTACAAATTCAGTCAAATCTGATGATTCTTTAAAGAGAAAATTTCAAATACCATCTAACACACCAGAAATGAAAAAATTGAAAATAGAAATTGAGAAAGCTAAAATCCCTGTTAGTAGTAACATGCCATTGATCCACACAAATCAAAGTAATAAATCAGATACTCCAACAAAACCTAAAAATATTGATAACATGCCCAAAAGCAGTAGAATGTGTTTCCAAACATCTACTATTTCATCTTCAAACTCTGCACCACCAAAAGAAGAGAAGAGGGATATAAAACAACCTATTCAAAGTACTAAACTGGGACCTGACATATCTCCTAGTGTGAAGAGGATGGCACCAGGCCCTCAAAATAGCATTTCTTCTCCCAAGCGTAAACCAAGTGAGACATCATTTCCAACAACGCCAACAGTTCAAAAAACTGTGTCACCTCTTAAAATCCAAGTACCTAGGACAGAAACTCAACCAACAACTAAAAAGATTGCAGATAACGTAACACCAACAGTAAAAAAGATGCCAGATCTTAAACCTAGTAATATGGCTTCTCAATCTATGTCAAGCAAACCTAAAATCAGAATGGACCTGTTGGCAAATAACAGCGACATAGACAGAAGCAAAATACTGCCACAAGTTAAGTCACCTTTGGGACCACCAGGTGCTATACCAGGTTCTGGAGACCCCTTAAAATCACTTTTTGATTCCTGTAAGATAAATATACCATCTTCATTGTCAATTACATTAACTGATCAAAAATTGGAGACACGTAATCCTAATGAGCCAGTAACTGTAGATCCTAAGAAGAATGTAGTGAATAAGAATCTGGCTGGAGCAAGCAATACTTCTACACATAAAGTTCCAAGTCCCCCAGTCCATAACTACATACAAATACTAAAATTACCTGACAGTGACCCAAAAAAGGTCACTAAAGCAGAAAGCAGTTCTGAGATTAAACAAAATCTTCCTAATAAATCGGAAACAAATCCTACTCAACCTAAGCCTGTCAAATCATCAGAGGTGTCTGCAAAGGGACCAGTACCAAATCTGAAACCTATTTCTGATACAAAGATAGCTAAGCAGCAAAGTGGTAATTTTTCATCACCCATCACTTTTCAGCAGACATTTGAACAACAGCTTCAGACCTTGCAATCTGATAAAAAGTCTAAGCTACCTAAAACTAAACCACAGGTCCCTAAATTAGTACCAGCTACACCCAAAGCTCTGAGTGCAGCTAATAAACCAAGTAATTCCAATAACAAGCCTAACACAATTAATGCATCAGCAGCAGAAACTAAAACGGGCAGTGCTCTAGATTTGTCTACAACTCATAACATACAAAGTCAATTAGGGCAACAACCATTTGATAAAGCATTTGAAACTATGCAGTCAATAGCAAATCTGGCCAAAAAACAAAACTTACAGTCTAAAGGTTTGATACCCATGTCTCAAAGTAGTGTTTTTTCTGGTATGTCCAATAGACCTATAAATTCAGGAGCTAGTCCGTTAAGAATACCCTCTACCAGTAACATGAATCAAATTAAACCTGACAAGGTTCCTTCAAACTCACCTCATACAAATAGTGGAAGGCAGGATATAGCAAATAAAAACAGTGCAATAAAATCCATGAATGTCAGTTCCTCTGTACCGTCGCCAGGCTATACATCTGCCTCCCATAGTTCACCCAATACACAACCTTCACCTAGACAAACACGATCCCCTAGCTCTTCTCCTAAGCTGGTAATTGCTGAAGAAAAACATGTGGCAAATTCTTTGACTGATCAACAGACAGCGCCCCAACATAATCAAGTATTGAACACACAAATGCCAATCATGACTACTCCAAAGAATGAATCTTCTAAAGTTTCACCAGGACCATCGAAATCGGGACTAAAACCGGTGAAACCCTTGACGCCAGCAGCCAAGCTACCTACAGTCAGACCACCACAAACCCCAAACATGAAACCAAGTCCAATGTTGAACACATCTGAATATCAAGCCTTGCTAAGGCATCAGTTTGAAATGAATTGGCTTAAAGTTCAAAGGCAGTATGATATCTTTAAAAATACTTTAAACCCACCTACTCAAGGGGATTTTAACAAAGATAATAAGCAATAGTTTAAAATTTATACTAGTAGTGAAATGAAGAATATTTTTTTCATTTCTATTTTGTTTTTTATTGATCCCTTTGCCCAACAATGGGACAAAATAGGTTAACAAAAAAATATGTTAAGCCTTATTTGCAAAACATACTATTAAAATCGGCTACAAAAAATGTTGGGATATGAAAAAAGTATAATAAATTATTGATATTAAGTATCTTTGGTTTGTCTGTTGCTGTGTTGGTTTGGTAGGATTGTGGTATTTTTGTGACTTGAAGAGTAATATTATTACTAAGTACTTATAAAATAATTCTGTTAGTTGTAGAATTTATTGTTTGGACATGTAAATATTAAAGATTAATAACTGTATAATATACCTAACAGTAATTATGTATTTTTATATCAATTTTGTTAAACAATATTGTCAATGTAACACTACATTAGGAATGTCATGCAATATTGCATATTGGAATTTTATGCATGTATTTGCAAATTGTTAGTGCATAACATGTGCACATTACATATTACATTCTCTTTTAAGAATCAATGTGACTATTTATTTTTATTATTTACTGATATTGGAAATTTAATTATTTTAATTAATTGTGTTTATTAAGAATGGTAATGGTCTAAGATCCAATAGTCCAGTCAACGAATAATTGTGGATGGAAAAGTCGAAAGCTGTAATTTTGACTTGGCAACTTTGTTAGGACTAGTTGTAGACTAGATATAAACATACTAAAAGTCCTTACCCCTCCGAGGTGAGCCCGCAGGGGGAGGGCACAAAGAATGTCCCGTATTTAGTTTTTTTGCTTACATCTCGAAAACGGTGCGTTGTACGAAATTTTGTTGTACTACATAATGAAAGCTAATAAAGTTGTCTACAACTTTGACTTTCACACTTTTTATCTATCTCCAATTTTTACCTAGCTATGAACATCTAAAAATTTTCATTGTAACAATTCTATTTTACGAAAATAATTTTTTTATTGCTCACCCACTTGTAAAAACACCCACACAGTATTAAAAAATAACATTGCTGGAAGTATCTTCACGCAGCAAAGGCGGAAACAGTTTACTTTTAAACTGGCTAAAACTCCCAATAATATCTATCAAGATGGTTCGGGCTTATGTTGTTACTTATTATCAGTTCCAGACTTGGCTTGGAGACCTTTCTCCTGAACTGTGGGGATAGAAACGGAATGAAAGGCATGCATTGGACGTGGGCTTGGCGTGCGCTTTTCGTTCGAACACGCCCAGAGTGTAGCACACATTTCAAAAAATCGTAATTTTTTGAAAAAGTGTGAATGCCAACGTTGTAGACAATTTTATCAGCTTTCATTATGTAGTTAAACAAAATTTCGTACAACGCACCGTTTTCGAGATGTAAGCAATAACAAAAAACGGGACCTTCTTTGTGCCCTTACCCCGCGGGCTCACCTCGGAGGGGTAAGGACTTTTAGTATGTTTATGTCCTAACTAATTTCTACTTTCGACTTTTCCATCCACATGCCCCTTTTGAGCACTCATTGACCGAACTACAAAGAGAAGTCGACCTTCACCTATCTGTCAATCGAATGAAACTTATCATTATTAAATAAAATATGTTTCTGAACATATATCAATAGGCTTGCCGTAATAAATATGGTAGGCTATTTTTATTACAATATAAAAAAAAAAAAAAATATATATATATATATACTGACTTGCTAGTCGAACAAAGTTCCAATGGAAATCATACATAAGTATATATGTAACTGTTAGTTGCATACTGTGTATGTGTTACATACTTACTGTGTATGTTGTATGCTTTCCATTGGAATTGGAACTTGGTTCCTTCGACGAACAATTCAAATAAATATGAAAAAAATAATATTAAAATGGTATTTTACCATATTTTTACGGCAAGCTTATTGGCTTATGTTCAGGTACATATTTTATTTAATAATAATACGTTTCATTCGGTTGTCAGATGGGTGAAGGTCGACCCCTCTCGGATTCTGTACTAAAAGTAAGTACAGAAGTAGGTCTGGCTGCATTAATATGTTTTAACAGTTGGAATTTTTTCAGTAATTTACTATGTAAATTCATAAGACGAAATGATAGGGAAATGAAAACATATGAATGCAGTCACTGTACTATAAATTAAGTTTTACCTAATGTTAGACTATCAAATCAACACAATAAAATAAGTTTTAATATGACCAGTAGTTTTTTTTATAAGCATGATTTCCTGATGTTTATGAAGAAATCGTAAAAAAATGGGAGACCATTTCCCAGCTGTGGGACATAAAAATTCTAAAAAATTCTAGCACAGTAGAGCGAGCATGCCCATTAAAAAATTATTTACGAAACATGCATGTTTTGCCATGGTATGTATTATTAGATTATTATTTAGTTTCTTTTATTGTTATAGCTGAAATTCAACAATATGATTTTTATTATTTGCAGATGTCGGTAGTCCAGAGTTCCATTCCGTTTAAATTACGCAAAAAAGTTAACTTAGAGGCGAAGAAGTGTAATATAGAAAATGAAGACATCAATAAAGGACTAACTAGTAGAAGATTGCTAAAAAGACACATTTCAGATGATCGACCTCAAAAAGATAGCGAAGCAGGTAGGCCCAAGGCACACGAGATATTTTGAGACTTTAGCGACATGTTCAAGATGTAAACGAATAAGTACTAAAAAAAATCGGCTCATTACGGAGTTTTTTAAAAGTATACCTACATATTTTTTCTTTTCTCTGATTAGCAAATAATGACGAAGATATATTGTATCTTAATTTTGCGTGGCTTCACGGTCAAGTACGATTTTCGTCAGAAGATGACTTAAATCGACCCCACGGCGAGCGGAGCCCACGGGCACAACTAGTAAGAGTATAAAATTCCTTTGGAGTTTTAAACTTTGGCACGTTTTATTTTAAGGCAAAGCTTCTATGTGTTAACACACACCCTAGACCAAGACATCAGTAATGACCATCTGTCACACCAGTGTTGGTCACTTGCACACAAGAAATGTGTCTTGTCTCTACTTTAAACTTGTCTCGGTTTCTACGTGCAGAGCGGTGCGGTTTAGTGCGGCCCCAGGACCCGCCTGTTACAACCTGTTCCTTGACTTACCTATGCGAGTGGTACCGATTTAGTCGTAAAAAAAAAGTTACGAGAAACAATTTGAAAACCTACCTATACATAATTTTCTTTATTTCAGGCCACTCGCCAACAAAAATGTTAAAAGGAATACGGTTCGACCAGACTGACGGTGACGAAGATACATTCATGGAGTGAGTATTGTCTATTATGTTTATGAAGCGTGTAAATATTACTAAGTAATTACCTGAGGAATCGTACTTCGCTGGATGAAAATACAGAGAATAAGAGGTTCTATAAAAATAAAACCCCTACATACCAATTTAATTAATTGGACTGAAAAGATTTTAAACTTTAGCTGGGAGAAACAATATAACAGGATTGGCTTGAGGCTGTTAGGTCTATTCTGACTTCTGTACCTATAAAACATACGCACTTACGATTTCACATGGCGCCAAACCAAATTGATCTCTACGTAGTTGTAATAACGTCGAATTTGTCCTGTGATCTCACTCAAATAAAATTAACGTTATTCGATATATTTTTATTATTGTTACAGCTCTCCTGAACATGCAGAGCCTCTTACGAGTAGAGAAAAAGAAATTGAGTGGTTGGAAAGGTTTTTAGATGAACATCTAGAGAAAGAACAATCTGGCTCCCTTTACATCTCAGGACAACCAGGCACTGGAAAGACTGCTAGTTTAAGATACATATTGAATTTGAAAAAGGTAATTATAATTGATTGCGGTAACTTCTTTTACAACAGCAAACAAACAAGTTTATTATTTCTTTATAATTAAAATATTGTATATTGTACATATTAGCATAAATTTTTATATTGTAAAACAATGTTACTCATGACACATATCAACTGAAGGGTTAAGCTACCCTGGGCGCGGGCTCCCCTTTTAATTGATAATTAGAAGTGGCATACTTACATATTTCTAGCTCTTCGTGCTTCAGAAGACATCCTCATGTATCACAGAAAAAAAGGTATCAAAAGATATTATTTTTTAAAACCGACTTCACCCCAAACTACACAACTTGATAAAAATTTCTTCAGGTGTCTTTAAACAATCGGCGAAGAAACATAAAAAAACCCCGACGAATTTATAACCTCCTCCTTTTTGGAAGTCGGTTAGTGAAGATAAAATATAATATTTAAAAGTATAGGTTTTGTTTAATGACACACAAACTCTTATTTGCAGTTCCGCGAGTCTTACAAACAGGTGTATGTGAACTGCACCATGATGAAGTCGGCGACCAGCATTTACAACAGGATTTGCAAGGAACTGCAGCTGAAGACAGCAGGCTCCTCCGAGAAAGCCTGCTTGGCGGCTATTGAGAAATTTATGCTGAAGAAACACAAGATGATGTGAGAGTTTACCACGTGTCTATCTACTTGGACAAAGACTTGTTCACCCTGAACTGTCAATCGCGAACCCTCACCTCGGCTGATTTCTCAGCTGGGCGGGAGACCCGTTTGGTTCGGCATGTTATACCTGAATTTTCTTGGTTCCAGTGCTGCCCCGATTTGAAATAAATCATTTGAAAGGAAAAGGAGATATCATTAAAAATTGTGTCTTCACTAAGCTCTAGATACCCCTTCAAAGTATTTTTTAAACTGCTGTTTATAGTTTAAAGTGAGAACGTGAAGCTTCAACACACATTTGCGAAAAACGGCCACTTTTGGCAAATGTGCGTTCATAAAATAGTTTGAAGGGCTACTAATATCATTAAACCTCAAGACACAATTTTAAATGATATCTCAAGACACAATTTTAATGATATTTATTTCAAATGGGGGCAGCATTAAACCCCGGAAAATTCGGGCAGCCCTTTTAAATAGATTCGAAGAACTTCGCTCGCTTGTTTGATAAACGGTACTTTTCACTGCTGAAATGAAAACTTTCTCAATGCATTTCGCGTATGTACCATTTTTACACTAAGGCCCAACGCAGACGACAGACTATCCGTAACGCACTTTTTAGTCTGTGAAAATAGAACCTATGGAATTACATGCAGTAACACACACGACGCACAAAAAGTGCGGCGCATAAAAAATCCGTGCAATTTTGGCAGACCGCGCCGCACCACACCGCGCTAAAAGTGTGCGAAGAAAATACAACGTATGCTTCAACCCGCGCTAACACAGACGTCGCGCACTTTAGTCTGTGACCTGCACTCGGCTAGTGATGGACGTGACGTGCGCGGTATTATAGCATGGCGCTAGAGATAGATGTACTGTAAAACAGACCTGCAATTTATGATACTTCAAAATCCGAGTATCATGCCTAGTATTCTTCTGGACCAATGCACTTTCTCATTATTGTTTCCGAATGTGTCAAAGCCGGTCTTAAAATGAATAGCAACTCATTAAAAGTATTAATAGACATTTTATAAAATTTGTAAAAATTGTCCGGATATTGTTTTAGAATTGCATGTTTAATATGGAATTGTCCTTTTAGTAATCTCTCCGAAAGTATAGGATGTACCCAAAATTTTCTATTTCTTCTTCTTTTTCTGTACTTCAAGTATAAAATAATACATCGCAATCTTTGCACTTTCATGGCGTGCAAAACTGTACGTGTCCGTCCCTACAGTTCTGCCGACAGAATGATTCAAAATGTGCGTCGTGTGTGTTGAGTCCGTGAACAATCCGCGAAAGACTTTCTGCGCGCCACGGAGACTTTTTGTGCGCCGCAGACTCGATCGGACAAAAAGTCTGTCGTCTGTGTTGGGCCTAAACGTCGCTATGTCTTCAAAATGATGTGCGCACAATACGCTACTTTCCAACAAGTCAAATTAGATTCTTTTTCCTAAACGTCAGTTTAGGAAAAAGAATCTAATCTATATCTCATCTATATCATAATCTAACAGTTTCTATGGCATTTTGTATGAAATATAGGCAGTTGAAGTCATAGTTTTTGGGAGTCAAAAAGCGCTCTTATTATTAGTTGTTCTGCAAAAATAAATTTAAAATCACGTTAAAATGGATATGTTCAAAGACAAGTGCCATTATTTTGCGACGTTTTATTTGGTTATCAGTACGAAATATATTTCTTGACTTAGGAAAATACCCAATTTTGTTAAAATAAGTAATATTACAGTCTCCTAGTCCTGGACGAGATCGACCAGCTAGACAGCAAGCGGCAGTCGGTGCTGTACACGGTGTTCGAGTGGCCGGCGCGGGCGGGCGCGCGACTGGTGCTGGTGGGCGTGGCCAACGCGCTGGACCTCACCGAGCGCACGCTCCCGCGGCTGCAGGCGCGCTGCTCGCTCCGGCCGCGCACGCTGCACTTCGCGCCCTACACCAAGGAGCAAATCGTCAAAATCTTCACCACTGTACTCGCCAAAGAGGACAAGTCTAATCTGTTTTCGCCCGTGGCTTTGCAGATGTTGGCAGGTATGTTGAAATAGGGCATTTATAGTTCCCGCTATTTTTATTTCTTAAGTTTTTCTTTTTTAACCGACTGCGGCAAAGCCAATAGAAGCATGTGTTTTTCCCGCTATGTGTGATATATGAGTATATATATGTTCCTTGAATGTTCATCTTTTCCCTAGTAACTAACGATATCCATGATACCTTGACAAAATGAGGGACGTATCATCAATCCAATCGTTGGTAGGAAGCAGGGACGTGCTGTCCATAGAGACGCAAAGACATTGGCTACCCGGAGCTTCCCTAATATATCCGCATTTTTTATATTATAATAAATTATAAATAGAAATATATTTTCAAATAAACGCGCGCTTCCCCGTCCGTTTCCCATCGCGCCATATGCAGGCCACCGCCACGTACTACCTTACTTAGGTTATACGTATATACGCTCATGTACTCTAGGGTAAAAGACAATTGTTCATCGTGTCTCGATTTGCACACATTCACAACGCATGGATAAGGATTTGCGTCTGTAGTATGATCGTCAACGTACTTCACCCACGCACACAAACATGAAGTATTCGCGCACACAACTAATATTTTAGACTTTGGCTGATGAATGCCATTTTTGAAACGCATTAGTAACAATTAAAGCAAATTTTTGTATGGAAAAAAGCATTAGGTTAGTGAAACGCTGATTTCAAAAATGGTCCTTATCTTTAAGCTAGTTCTATCTCAATAATCAACGTTTTTTATCTCTTTTCACTTTTGACCAATAAGGAATGATATCGATTTTAGGCCTATTCATTTGTTCAGAGATGCGTACCGAGATGAAATCTAGAATGTTATTGGTTCTCGCTTGTGTTATGCTACCAATTTAAATACACGGAAGATGTTCGAGGATAAAACGGAACACGAAGATTTTTGTGTTAGTCGTAGGTATATATTTGATATTTTTTCTTGTCCAATGATAATTATTTGCATTGTCGCATTACAAATCTCTGAACTCTGAACTTTGTTTTGTTTGCGATAACAGATGAAATTAGGAGAAGTTTCTTATTTTTCTTTTCTATTATTACCTCTTTAAAACAGTTTGCAATGGAAAGGTTTCCATGTGAAAGTGGTGCGCCAGGTGTTTTTTTGCTAAAACTGAGAAGTTACGCGTTTAACCATTTAACTTTTGAGGAAAAAAGTGCAATAACCATAAATGGCCGATGCCAGCCTATTTTGGATTAAGTTCAAACAAGCGGTAAGCTAAAAGGAACATTTATTAATATTTAACATTATGACGCGTATAAGTGGCTCTCAGGATGTAAACACACTAATAGGGTCAGTTTAGTCAGAGAGCTTTATTTTAGTCCCACTGCTGGGCAATGGCCCCACAATTAGTCTACCCTGCAATAATCGGTGATGCACGTCCCTGGTAGGAAGCGTCTTGCTTGACTGTCCCCAGGGTGAGGCGCCCTCTATAGGCCGTAAAGTTTTTAATAAAAAATAAAATGAATCATACCTTATAACGTATCAAATGATAGGGCTTAATGTAAAAAATATATACACACATTATTAACTGTTTCTCCCTAATTTTCAATAATTCACATAGTAAGGTTTTAGTTTTTTAATTTAACTAAGTTAAACTTACTGGACATTTTTATACTGTATAATAATGTTCAGTGACATTTACTTAATAAAGTTATACACATCCAGTACGTCTTATCGATGCGTAAAAAGTAGTACTTCTAATTTCTATTAATTAGCTGTACAGTTCTGACGAAAATCTTTTTGCAGCTAAAATTGCGGCGGTGTCAGGCGATATGAGACGCGCCCTAGACATAGGGAGGAGAGTTATAGAACTGGCAAGACGAAGCAAATTCTCGGAGAACCAGTCAGTCGACAGTTTGATGAAAGACAGCTCCGTCACAGTGGAGCTGAAGCAAGTTTTACAGGTAACGTTTTAGTTTTTATTATGTAACTTGATACTAGTAAGAAATGTATGGAGCCGTAATTTTTGAGGATTGCTTGTTTATGATGACGTCTCTAGAGCTAACTACATCTCTCTACTGTTATGGAGAACGATGCTTCATTATTCATTGCAAGACCCATCGCCTTATAAACATAATTATTTCTCTTCCCTCGTCACTAGATGGTGCTATAGGTATTAATCAAAACGTTTAAATCTCTTATTTTTAAAGTAGTATTCTAATTAATGAAATATGACAAGTATAAAATGCAATAGATATTTTTAAAGCTTATTCAACACTTTCATTGTCACTTTTTTGCTAGTCTTGTGTGCTACCATCTATGTCAGGGCAGCTGGTACTAATTATGCCTACTAGTTTTGACTTCTTACCTCTAGTAGTCTCTATGGCGTTGGGTATCTGTTACGTTAGTAATTATATTATCTTTTGTAAAAGGCGATGAATTGATGATGTTGTATTTCTGTCAAAATTTGCACCTAGATGGAAATTTCGTGTGTGTATAATGAAATAAGCCGAGCGGCGTCATAGAACAGAGTACTAGTTTCATTGTGGTTTTTCTACACCAGCAGTAAAGTGGTGATTGGAATGGAATATGATTTGAGGGTTTTCATAAATACGGGACACCAGATGGCAGCACACTGACGTCAGATCCAATCGTTGTCATCTGTTGTCATTGAACTATATTTTAAATCTTTGATTGAAGTTGATTGAACTACTTGTATATTCTTTGTCATTAAAATATCAGTCGGCAATATCCCAAAATGTCCCTTATCTCAGGTTGACAGGATCTTTTTGCTCCGTCAAATATATCCAATACATCCATGCAATACATGAAATTGTGTGTACTTCGAATCCAATAACAGCAGACCTGACTTGACTGTGCTGCCATCTGGTGTCCCATATTTTTGCAAATTCATATTTCACATATTCCATTCTTATTCATATGTATTGCGAGAAAACCCTTCAAAAATTTACCAAAACGCGGATTTTTGTCGCCTAAAAATATATTTTTAAGTATAATTTTTTATTCAAACCTATTACTTAGTTGGGTATAAAGTATTTTAAAAATATAGAAAGATTTTTCAATATTCTATTTTAGATGTACGAAAAATGCAAAGAACAAAATATAAATTCGCTCGTCCGACTATGTTACCGGTTGCTTTTCAGTGCATTTATTAAGTTAAAAAAAAAAACGCAATCCGGTGTTTTGTTTTTCATTTAATAATAACCTAGTTGTTTTATTGCAGGTATTGAACGATGTCTATGGCGGCTCAAGGAAAATAGAAGCCGACGTAGACGAAGCTTTTCCGATGCAGCAGAAATTGATTCTGTGCAGTCTTATGTTAATGCTGACTAAGGGGAAGAACAAAGACTTGGTGATGGGCAAGATACATGATGTTTATAAAAAGTAAGTAAATTGATTGTTAATACTTCTATACATTACAATGAAAACAAATTACAATTTATGGTCAAAATAGAATATATAAAGTTACAACCGCAGTGCCCACAACACTGGCAACGTTACCGCGCTGGATATCTATGGCCATTCTTTGCACTAGAAACGTTCGTTGATCTGTCTCCCTTATAAGGCGCTTAGCGAACCCCAGCTGCCCATGTAAAACAGTATTTGGCTCCAAAGCTAGCGTATTTCAATCGCTTTTTATGAGGTGCATTATCGTACGTGTTCACCGTACGCCTAATGTGGCTGACGGCTACTGTACTGAGGCAGGTTGCGTCCCATACCAGGCATCTGCCGTGCATTCACGGCACAAGCGTCAGCCCGTCAGGTCTTTTGCCATCTTGTCTCTAGCTTTGGCCGGTAGCCTATTCCATACACTCGGTGATTGGAATGATCACAGCGTATTATATTGAAAGAAGATTCACGCGTTTTTCCTTTAAATAAACTTTATAAAGTATTACATCCGGCGTATTTCAGATATTATAACTATGCGGTCAGGAACTATGCGGGAGAGAATTGAACGTTTAGTTTTTTTTCGAAATATTACAATGTCTATAAGTGATTGAACAAATTTTCTCGACTCATTGGTTTTTTACTCAAACAAGTCACATTGACACGATAAAAAATTTAGAAATCTATTTACAACGCACAAAAATAGACACACAGAAACACAAATCAAACTTATTTTAAAAAGTAAAACGGCGGCAAGCTACCCTTGTGCATCACAGTTTTATGGTTAAGTTTATTAAAAATCAAAAATCTGTTTTTTTCGCTATTGTGTTGAAATACGTGTGTGTTTGGGTCTCAGCTACATTACGCCCTCGCCTACGGCTCGGCCTCGTGTGTGTTAAAACCATCATAACGCGCTAATATCGTAATGTATTATTTCCAAATCGGATTCTACTTTTTTGCAAGTCAGTTAAAATTAAAATGAAAACTGAATATACTTTGTAGAGTGGCGTTGGCGCGCAACATCGTGCCGCTGGACTTTAGCGAGCTGTCCGGCGCGTGCGCGCTGCTGGAGGCGCGCGGCGCGCTGCGGGTGTCGCGGGGCGGGGGCGGGGGCGGCGGCGGCGTGCGCGCGCGCCTGCGCCTGCTGTGGGACCCCGCCGAGCTCGCCGCCGCGCTACGGGACAAGCCGCTGCTCGCCGCCATCCTCGGCGACACCTCCTGCCTCGCCCAAGGATAGTGTATGTAGCACCCTTCATTTAATCTGAATGTCAACCCCTTTATTCTTAAAAATAAAAACGTTTGCTAAACCTATTTTAGTTCAATCCGCTAGATGACAACAAGTCTAATCAGTTTTTTTTTCAACGTCTTAGCTAAAATTAATTATGGGAATTGTATGAAATAACCAACCATGACGTCATACTTTTTTGTAGCCAAATAAAGCTCATAATACATATAATCGATGTAAAGTGACACTATTTTGTAACGTTTTATTTTATTAACTATAGTTAATAATTTATCTTTAACCTAGTCCACATCCCTATTGTGTTGTATAGTCTCGTTCTTTCAATATCAAATATTAGCTGTGCCCGCGGGCTCCGCTCTCCGTAGCAATTTTTGGATAAAAACTATTCTATGTCCTTACCCGGGTTTTAAACTATATCCATACCAAATTTCATCTAAATCAGTTGAGCCGTTCTTGAGTTATAAATAGTGTTAATAACACGACCTTGTTTTGATATTAAGATTGAAAAGAGGGAAAGGAACAACACACGTTTTAACTAAAATAGGTTTAGCAAACGGTTGTTATTTTTTATGAAAATGAGGTTTAGTGTCTAGCTCATTTTATGAGATGACATAGTTAGTTAATGATGTTAATATTTTTCTTTTATAATCGTGACGAGACAATTGTACACAACACTACATGATACTGTATAGTGTACAACTGTTCTGTAGCTTTGTAATTTTTAAAACTTCTTACAAATATTATAAATGCGATTTTTTTTATGGATGAGTGTTGCATGGATTATTGTTCCACATTCACGTCATGACAGCTAAATGGATTAGAATGAAATTTGGCATGTAGATAGCTCTATGTTTCGATTCTTATATTCCAGTCTCAATTATTTTTCCATGCAAATAACCAGATACTTAATTACAAAGATAATTCCAGATATAAATCATATTCATACGTACCTACAAGTATCATTATTGTGTTAGTAGCTGTATTTAGGTACTCACACTTTTTATAAATAATTATTTAGTTGTCCAGCAGTGAATAAGTAAATATTATGTGAAACAAAATGTAAGGTAAAAGCACCATACTTCGTGAGTTTAAGGCTGGCACGACTGTAATTTTTTTTCTAAATCTAATGAAGAATCCAAAGTTTTTTACATACATATTGATATTTCCCCATTTACAACATGCATTCATTATATTATATATTGAATTTTCAATTAATGAAAATGTAGACATCCTGTTTGCACTCTAATTCGTCAGAAAAATTTGCGGTGTTTCTTAATTCGTGAATATTGGCATCCTATTTCGATATATTTTTTACGAGTCTTTTTTGGTTATATTGTTAAATTGTTAAAGTGGCCATCATTGGTGTCAAGATTCTGTCTAAAGACGTACCCGGCATATTTTTACGGCTGCCATACAATGATGACAGCCAGTACCAACGATTTAACGTGCTTACCGTTGTAAGAATGCGCACGATAAATTGTTATGCCACTTGTGTTTACCCATCCAAGTGCAGACCACACTCGGTATCACTTAACTTGCGAAGGCTCACAGCCGTTCTTAGTCAACAACAAAAATAGTAACCTGAATATAGTCACCAAAATTTTGGGAGTAGGTGTTTTCGGTGGCATAAATGGTGTAGATTTTATAGTAATTTAAAAAAAATTGATTTTAGTTAATTCAAATTCTTAATTTTAAACGTTTAAAAAAAATTTTTTGAAGTTCTGCACTGTGTTGAAGTACCGTGCACTTACCTTACCCTAGACTACGTTGAAAGTCATAAATTGGTTAGATAACGTAAGTTAGAAAGTAATGTTTCAAGGGTAACGAATTGTCATTTTTATGGCAAATTGTACTCGTAGTTCTTTACATTTTTTGATGTCTTGTGATCATGCCAAATTGTTAATTATATTTTTAGATTAAGATGGTTATTTATTATGTGACATCTCTTGTGTTTGTGTTTTTTTAAATCAGTGGTTATGATTGATCTTTGTTTTTAAAGACTGATGTAGTTATCGAATATTACAAGTATTGTTATTTTATACTAAGTATTTTGATAATTTTCGAGAATAATGTTGCTAAACTACCTAAAAGTATGATTGTGTTTGAGAATATGACATGCTATGAACTGTTTTCTAGGATAAGGATATAGTATAAATAAAGTAACCAAATACTATTTTGTTATTTATTCTAATACTTATAAGTTAATCCTATTTTGTGCAAAACAGATCTTTTTACAAAAATAATATTAATAGTACGTACTATATTTAACCACAGGGTTGATGACTGACCATAAATTGTGACAGCAAATTAATTTACACAAGGTAAAGTGATGTAGATTTGGCGGAGTAATTTTCTTATTCTACATTAATACTCGTCACTGTCACAGTGTAATGAAGGATTTATTATCACTAATCGAGATACCCGTAAGTATCTTCGCGTGTATATTTGTTAAATTAATAAATTACTTAAATATAGATAGCCACTTGATTTGTACAATGTCAGCCATCTAAACACTAGAAGGCGAGGGGTGCGGGGTTCATAGGCGCAGGCCGGGGTTGCGCGAGCGCACGAAGTTGAGCAGCTCGTCGCTGTCCTCGCACACGAAGGGCTTCACGTGGTGGCACGCCACGTCGTGCCACTTGATGCCGTCGTTGTAGAAGTTGTTCAGGATCGACAGGCACGACTCGTCGTTGCCCTGCGCACAAACACAGCGTTCGCGTAACTGTTCAAATTCATTTTAGGTAACTGTGCAAACAAGTTATACGTCGCCGTATAGATAAGCCAATGAACTCTGTGCTACAGGCGCAGTAAAATATTTAAAGGCAACCGTAGACGCCAGCCAAGACGAAACAAAGATTTCTAAGACGACGTTGTTGAAAGATAAACAACTTTCGAGTTCATGGCGTAATACTTCGGTAAATGCGTTTAAAATTTGCCGTGACTTTTCACTTTCTATTAGCAAGCCGGTAATGGTTATTCAATTTTTGGAATGTGTTAAGAGCACGCATGACCAATCTATTGATAATAACAGGTCAAGACTTATTCAATATTTCTTCGACGATTACTTTGGCACAAGAGGAGCAAATAATTTTTTTAGTGAATGAAATCCGAAATAATAGTTGATGATATTATTGATTTGCACTTATATCTTTCTATTGTCTATTTATTTGTATTATGTAATATTTTAGTCTGTTGTTTCGCCTCCCTACACACTTACATTGGTTGACTTTGAGAATTTGGGGGATTTCAATTCGAAAATCTCTCCTGGCTGCGGCCGTGGGTCTCTTTTGCTACGACACAATTTTGTAGCACTTTCGCAAGTCTTATTATCACGCTGGACTCATGCAAAGATAAGTTGGAATAAAAAGTTATAAGTACTTGTGCAGCTTCCCGGTTGTCAGGCTGGGGCTGTCCGTAGCCGCCGGTGTAGGACCAGTCGCCGGTGTTGCGCTGCGTGGTGGGCCCGATCTTGGCGCCGGAGCCCGACCAGAACCAGCCGTTGACGTTGGGCGGCTGCAGGTCCGGCCGGTCGCAGCCGGCGAAGTTGCACTTGCGGCCTGACGTCCAGATGTATCGGACATTGCCGCGAGCAATCCTTTGCTTTATGAATTCGTTTTCCTGCGAAGTCAAAATCATTTGCTATATAGTCATTTGAAAGATATCTCCACACTGAATTTAAGAATAGCTATATTTTCACTTCACGTACTAATGCAATATTCATCTATGTACTAATTTATTAAACGTAGTGTACCTATTCGCGGACATAAAAACCAAAACCATTAGCCTGGGATAAATGAATGCAGGTCAGTATCTCATAGCGAGATTTACCGTTTGTGTCAGTTATGTGTGCTATCATAACGTTGATCCGATTTTCTTTTCTCGTTTCTCGATGACCACTCAGAAAATGCGAGGCATGCGCGATTACGCCTACGGCCTACCGTTGCCGGTTGCCGTACACGGAAATTAGATATGAGTGTCACGGCCGCAGTCGACGACTCGAGATATATCTAAGATTGTGATCATTGTCCATCAACTCTTAATTTAAAGTCATATTGTTGCACGGTTTCCTTATGTGTTTAGTTCCTGGAACTTGGAATACGGTCAATCGGCAAGGCATCCGATTCTCTGACATAGTAAGTACTAATAGGTAACGGCCGGCAGTGCAAGCAACGTAGCAGACATAATAAGGCTCCGCAACGGGAAGCACACGTCCGGCTGAGCGCAGCCGCGCCGCAAGAAGCGGGCAGCGCGGCAGGAATGTGTGCCGCGTGCCACTTGCCCGGCCCCTGCGTCCACGGCGACTTCTCGGCCGTTGCACCCCTTTCACGCGACGTCTTCGATGCTCTACAAACCGACTCGATTCATTCGGTCTATTCTGATAAATATTGATGTCTGCCATTAAAATGTATCTTGCTGTATTCGTTTACCCTAATCTTCACGCTATACCGGATCTTTAAATTGCTAAGAAGCATGGCGAGTGTTGTAGATACTCATTTGCACAGATAGTAGTACCTAGTGCTGACTGAACAATGGAGGTGTGGCGTTCGTTGACATCTTGCAACTGCGACGGGAAGTCTTTAGAGAAAACTTGCGTATTTTCCGCTCCTCATCCTACCTACTTATTTACACATAATGTTTATAGAAATAACAAAAATACTAGTTATAGGCACTTGTATCCTCTTTATAACAGAATAGGTTTTTTTACCTTGTAACATTATAAGATTACTTATGTAGATTAATTTACAACCCATGACACTACCTAGTTAAGTAGATAAAAAGGTGTGAAGTTTCCGCATATGCATTGTTACGTGTGTTTATTGTTTCAATTCCGGTACTTAGGTATTACTGTATCTATTACCATTTCTATCGCATCGCATTGTGTAAATTTTTGACGTGTTCTAAGTTTCTGAGCTAACGTTCTAATTTCCGAGAAAACTGGCAAAAAGCTCTCCAAAACAAGTATTTCATGCCTCTTTATCGAATTTCAAGATAAGCAAAAAAGTATCTAAGAGCTAATAATACACAGTATAAGTATAAAAAAAGGCATTTCCATACTAAAGTGTGCAGCAGCCCTGATGATTTGTATGCGAATGACGATTTTTTTGTCTTTTGACTGTATTTTGTTATCATTAAACTACAATGATCTAGTATACCCCGTGGTTCGATTTATTACGGGTATGTCCTGTCCACGTTGTTAACATCTTCAAATATATTTTTTACAATTAAATTCTGTACCGAACGACAGATCTATGGTACCTACCGAGCGTTGCCATAACGATTAATAAGAAGTACCTTTAAAGCTTTTAACTTATGTAGTTACTATCGAAATATGAAAATTTTATAGTCGGTATTACATGCCAGATGAATATTCATGATATGATTTTAATGCTGTGGGACGGACACTTACTTAATTGCTTGTGAACTCCGCCAACGAGTACAACAATATGCTTGGTATAAGTACTTACGACATACAAAATTGCCAGCCAAAATTGCGACATTAAATATTTGCTACTTGGAAAGTGAACGCATCTTGATCACGACTGACCCTGGTGCCGTGATTTATCTGATGTTACAAAGATAAATTACAGATTCATCTGGAACACACGTTGGGTTCGGAAACTCAAGGACGCCTCTCTAGGTATGTATTCCTAAGACCATACGGTTCATAATCTGTAGCAAGTAAGTGTGACGAACATATTTGATCCGACTCCAGGTATCGTGCGAGTGGGTGTTTCACTAATGAAGAGGCGTCAATGATAAAGATTTCCCCGTGTCATGCAGTTACCATAGCAGATTTGTCTTTCATGCAGTGTGTTTTCCGGCAGAGTAAAATAGAGCCACTCCAAGTCCTCCCGTGGGTATCGTAAAAGGCGACATAGGAAATACAAGCTAAAAAAAGCTTATAAAACATCAATGAGACCCCTTCAACTCGTCTGGCCAGCGAAGAGAGTGTAAGTTAAGTCCTCTGGCTGCTCTGGCCATGTATGGCTGTGGTAGAACAGAGAGGGTCGTGTTCCTGCAGTGGAGACAAAAAGACCTGATGATGATATTTCTGGAAGTGTGTGAAGTGCTCCCAACTGAAGTAAGTATAAGTCTTCGCAGCAATACCTGTGGTGTTTCCAGCGACACGGCGTCCATGCAGTGGCGCCGGCAGATGTTCCTGGCGTCCAGCCAGTCCACCTCCAGGTTCCGCGTGGGCGCGTGCTCCCAACTGAAGAAGTACGAGTGGAGGACTCCACGGGCGTCGCGATACGTCGAGTGACGAACTCCTGCACAAGCCACAGTACTTATTTAATAACAGTACCTCCAAAAAATATTCTAATGGCAATGATTTTGATAAATCCTATCCTACTAATATAATAAATGCGACAGTGCGTTTGTATATTTGTTTGTTTGTCACCTCTTGACGCCTAAACTACTGAACCGATTTGGATGAAATTTGGTATGGATATAGTTTGAGACTCTGGCAAGGACATAGGATACTCTTTATCCCGAAATTCCCACGGGGAGCGAAGCCCGCGGGCACAGCTAGTTAGTGATAAAAGAGAATCATGGTACGTATATAGGTACCTAGGTATAGGTACTAATAAACGAAAACGCTCTAAGCAAGTAAAAGTGTAAATACATAAACAGAAAGATGCCAAATATGTAAATGTTATGCAGTCGCTCCAAATATACTGAGAAGTAGAGCGCTTTCGGATCACATCCGTTAATATCCTGCATAGCCGTGAAAAAACTATATCTCTGCCAAATCGGAAGTCTTTGAAAGACAATTAAAACAACGTACAGTATGAGTATACATATTTGAGGTTCAGACCTAGACTAATTCAGAATTCAGTTCGACCAAATCAATTTTACTTAATAAATAAAATTGTAAACGTGTTATTCATAAATAATCGACCGTAAATCAGTCATAGTGCGAAGCATTATTTTTAAAGAATTTGACACATGTACCTACTCTGGGTATTGGTTGATTATGATTATTTTCGAATACGACGGTTAGTAAATTTCAGGTGCGGTCGTATTGGTTTCGGTCACAAAATTCACAAAAGAGCTATGTGTGCCACTGAGCTGGCATCGGTTGCCACATATCGGTATAGAACGATAAGTGCAGACCGCTAAACATGCTGTACAAAGCAGTGTTACCTATTGAAACGTATGTGACGGCAGATGTAGGTGGTCACATTACGAAATAGTGTTTATCTAAACGTCTTGTCGTTTGGAGCTTTGCACAACAACAGTTCACATTCGTCCTAATTCTCACAGCTATTGAGCGAATATTTCAAATACAAAAGATTAATACGAGTAATACAAAAGCTTTTAAATAGACTTCGATCACTCAAAATTTATTATCACATATTGCAATAGTGAAATCCGTTGCTATGCTTACAAATTATTCAAATCATTGACCTAACTACCCGTAAGAGCACACAATATGTCAATCGCGAGTCGCGACGCGACGTAATAAAGCTCTCGCCGTAATGTGAGGCATTATCGTTAACGCCCGTGAAATCGCAGGCAATCTAAACAAGTCCTCGTCAGGTCATTCATTGAAGCGTCTCTTTCGTAATGCGAAAGTGTATCTTTTTATTTATGCAGTTATTAGTGCACGTATATATTTACCTATCACTATTTGCTACACATTCACTTGTTTCCTAAAAATCATTATGTACCGGAAGTATCTTGCAGATCTTCCGCGAAAACTTGTCATTTATATGAAGGCTTATGTAATAAAGTATGAGTGGAGACGAATTGAAAAGTTTTGTAATGATTACATGGTTATTGGAATTCAAAAGTAGCCCTTCCGTTTTTTTAGAAGTTTAATTGAATTACATAATGCGTCGCGTATTCATGTATTACTGGAAAGGTCTGACTGAGCGACCTAAAGTACCTTTAAGAAAGCAAATAGGCGGGAATGTAAGATGCTATCGTAATAAGTATCTCGATTCTGAGGAGAAAGTCGCCGGAGAATTACTACTGTTCGACGTTTCTTCTTGTTTACTTTTTTAATGCAAAATTATTCATAATCAACGTTTGATGCAAATTTAAGTAAATGGTAAATAATAGTTCGAGTTTTTCAAAGTAAAGGAAAGCTATTTGCATACGCTAAAAGCTGTATTTTTTTCATATATTTTTTCCAGGCACACGTATTTTTAAATAGCCATAAAGGATGTTTGTCGCATTGTGTCGGCAGAGAGTACCAGGCTGAATGGATCGATTGCATTGTGCCGAAGAGCACGCTCCCACATGACACCGCGTGGCCGGGCCGCGCCCGCCGCCATACGGGCGCGAGCCTTGCGAAACATCCATTATTTCCTACAACGACCATATTCATGAGAACATCTTCAAACTGCTAGTCATAAAGTACATTATTACACCAAATTATATTACGCACTATTTTTTATACGATCACGTTTTCGGTGAAGTAACATTTCTGTAATGCTAATTACATTGGGAATGAGATGATGAGCAAAGAAGTTTCGAGTAAATGCCATTCCCTAAATACTTGTTTGTACATCATCTTTCTAAAAGGCTAAAGCAATCAAACTGCAAGGTGAACCACCTAAAGCTTGTTACAAGTTAAAATATGTACCTAAGCTATATGAAGAGACGAGTCACGCACGATGACGGGCTCTTTGCCATTGACGTGTTATTTAAGGATAGATGACCATTAACACCAAGCTGTAACTTGCAAGGTTTTCCGTTACCTGACTACACGACTACATGTAACGTTTCACAAACTTAACTGTTTTACAGATAATTAAAAGCACCCATCCGTAACTAATGCGATTGCTCTTGCGTTTAATACGCATTTAAGTAGTTAGGTAGGTTTACATCGTAACTTAAAATGTATTAGGTAGTTATTTATTACGTGTGTTTACCATTGCATATTTCGTAAATGACCATAATTTACATAATTTTTAGGATATAAATATTTAAGATGGGGCTTTAATACATCAAACGTGATTTTTATAAATAATGGTACACAACCCCTCGTTCGCAAGTCCGATTCGCACTTGGCCTGTTACCTATTTATTTTTTGGGTATTAAATCTTGCAAATTAAATTGAGCTACTTCCCGGTTTATATACTAGTGTAACTAGTGTAAAGCTGATGTGACCGGTGACCATAGGAATCCTGTATTGAAACGATGCATCCCATCGAATTTGGGCTTACATTAGTCTTTACTAAGTATTTAAGCACAATAATGTAATAAAAATGTAAGTTTATGTGTATACAGTAAGTATTATATGTGTATTTGTAAGTAAGTTTATGAGTATAAAATATATGTGCTTGCGTATGTGTATGTAATGTAGTTATTATATATGTATAATCTTTTAAGGTATCTAGTTCGTACTTGCTTCTACCTTTTAATTGAGTAAATGTCCTCTCAATCTATTGCAGGTTGACTGGAAGAGATCCCTACATGGAATAAGTCCGCCTTTGTATATTTGCTCTTTCGAATTTTTTGTACTTTATTTTGTTTTTTGGTACAATAAAGTTATTACAAACAAACAAACAAACAAACAAACAAAAGCTTGTATCAAAAAAAATCTTTTTGACTTAAAATATTCTTAAAATAACGGA
Organism: Acrobasis consociella; assembly: GCA_963555685.1. Lineage (NCBI taxonomy): Eukaryota > Metazoa > Arthropoda > Insecta > Lepidoptera > Pyralidae > Acrobasis > Acrobasis consociella. The sequence continues at coordinate 9,427,337 of OY743106.1, forward strand.
ATATTTTTTAAAAGCACACTGTTTTTATCAGTACTGTAGTGTTTACATGTGATAAAGGAACAACGAAAGCAAAAAAAAAGTTATACGCTATTATTGACCAAGCGAGCAAAGCGTCTCAGTTTCGAGATTATTACACGAAAACGCAACTTTTTTCTAACATATTTTTTATCCGATAAACTATAAGTGGTCAGGGGTGTTGTGATGCAAAGACTCGCAAACGTGATTATATTAGCGAAGGTCTACATCTCACCTTACAGAGCCACTATTTTATTTGTATACTTACACGAGATACTGGTACTCTTTACGATATAACACAAGGGATCCGTTTTAAACCTGAGGTACAGGTCCCTTAAAATCAAGCGTAATATAACCAAATTTCCTGCCGTCCGCGTCGTCACCTCTATAAGTAGACATTAATGGCTTCTTTTCAGAAGCGCTACTGCAAATTTGTAAGGAAAGTGTATATTGGTTTTATGCTAATAGTGGTGCAGAATACTTACTGTTTGCGCAACTCCTGGGGTCAGGCAGGGCGAGCCGTCTCTGCGCGTCGGCGAGGCATAGCACGGCCAGCAGCGCCGCAGCTGCCAGGCAGGTGTGCCGGCTCATCTGTCCATACACGAAATATGTTATTAGTTGCCATTGTGCATTGTTGTATTGTGGATCCACTGTTTGGACAAGTTTTTTAAGTATGGAGGTGACTGATTACTTAATTAGTGATCAAAGGAAAACTACAGGTAGTTTATTAGGGTAGTTTGCCCCTTTAGCAAACTCTATAGTTTTACTTTGACGACTTGGATACACACAGGCATAGGCATGAATCTTAAGACCTTTTGAAAGAAATGTTCGGTCCAGGGGTCTACTACCTATTCTAGAAATGTAGTTAGTGGACAAATGAAAGGGACTTAGTACCTATATCTTCCATATTACTAAAGAAAAGAAAAGGACATAAATTAAAGTGACTATATCGTCTATATTTACTTAAGAAAAGGACATCAACAAATTGTTGGGTATAATTTTTTGATCAATGACCCATGGATCGAGTCGAGAGTAAAAGTCATCATAACGCAGTGAAGCTGCGAGCGAAGGGTCGGCGAACGGAAACTGCTGACAGTAGCTGCTACTACAGTTACTACGACGGTACGAGCGAAGCTACATCGCATCGTCCCAATAAGTACCCATTTCGTTTGTAAAACGGAATAGGTATCCATAAGATGGTATAGCAGCTGCATTGTTGTCATTGTTATGATAAATAGTACGATGTGGTGATGGATGGGTGTAGGTTTAGTTACTAGTCCTTAATTCCACAACCAAAGCCGCATTATGAGGATTTCTACCAGACTCAGCATAATTTCCGACCCCGATGGAGTGTGGACGAAAGTCGTCACTCACTTCGGCCCTCGGGTGAAGTCGAGTATCCGTATTATGAGTTCGCTTTCTTTTATTTATGCAGACTACGAATGTTCGAGGACAATCGATACGTGAGGTGAATTTATTTTGTTGTATTTGTGAAAGCAAAACACTCAGTGACCTCCTTGCTGGTTAAACGTTTGCGTGAAAAGCTGCACAGTGCGAGAAATCGGCGATTTGGCACGCATTTTACGGTAACCGAAAGTTGCGTTGCTCTTCGCGATACATTCATGCTTATGTCTTGCAGACGTAACGATTTGCTACGGAAATGCTTTCATTCATACATGTTCCTTTAATTTAAAGGAACGAAGTTGTGGAATGTTATTTAAATATATTACAATTCAGAAATAAATAGGTTTCCAACTTTTTTTCCAAACGTCAAAATAAACAATTTCTATGGGATTTGTAACGAAATAAAGACTAATGACGTCATAGTTTCTTGGAGTCAAATAGCTCTCAATATAAGTTTTTTTGCAATATTAAATCTAAAATCACGTTGAAAATGGATATGAGCAATATCAATGACAAGTGACATTATGTTGTGACGTTTTATTTTATAAACAGTACCAAATAATTTATTTAGACCCAGGAAACTTCCTCAATGTTTCTTATCTATAGCTGCCTGTTTTATAATTTAGTATTTTGTTGAGAGTACTAATCAAAATACTATTGTAATTAATTAAATATTTATCACTGCAACCATGTTGTTTAAAAATATGTAAGCTACATAGAGTATCTACTTAAATTGAAAATTATGAGAATAACCTACGAGCTTCATCATGTCTAATGTAAATCTCTAAAAATAAAACGAATTATTCTAAACATTAAAAATGAAAACACTCAGGCATGCTTTCAATTTATTTTTACCGAAAGTATTTTTTTAATATTTATTTCACTCTTAAATATCCTTCCTACAATAATTTAAATTTTTTACGAAATCTCTAAAATAACCCGGCGAATGCTACGTCACAGCTTTCGAAGTTTTAAAACTTTTTGCGATTAACACAACACGGTGAACTTTCTTTCAGTTGGTGTCTATCCTAATTGCACGAGTTTCGTTCATGATGGGATGCGTTCACTGTAATAATGAGATGAATAGCGCAGCGCGTACCTCTGTGGGTTCTGTGAAGACGGTGATGCACTTGCGATAGCGAGCGAGCGGGTGCGCGTGCGGCGGCGTACGGTGCGCGGGTGTGGTGCGCGGCGGCGTCGGAGGGACTGGCGCAGCCGCGGGTCTCCTCTCTAATTAAGACTCCGGCATTCATTCACTTTCACTTCCAATACGAGAGAAGACCCGCCCGCACCACCGCGCCTCTTCACCACACAGGACCCGAAGACCTTCTGGAGGTCGCAGCCGGATACAATGCCCGCCAAATTTACGTAACTTTAATAATCGTTAGCGGTTTTTTTATGGTTGAAAGATAGGTAGTATCAAATTGCAAATATTTTCCCCATAGTTATTATATCTGCTATACCAGGTACGTACTGGTACTTTACGACTACTGGGATAACAAGAGGGTGAGAATTTTGACTTCTCGTAGAGCTTATACATTGTTAGGACATAATATTAATAAATAATTGGCCAAGTGCGTGTCGGGCCACGCGCAGTGCAGGGTTCCGTAGTTGTAAATGCCAACTTTGAGTTCATGCCACTAAAAACGTCTGAAACGTCTAAGTATCTATTGAATTTGTATGAAATTTTCCTTTTCGAGTACTCTTTATAAGTTGATCGCCTATAACTTTTTAATTAGTTAACCCTACTTAGCTCTGATAGTTTTCCTTTAAACTACATTATATATACTATAGCTATGATTTTTTTCACGTGTCCATATATAACCGTTTAGCAGATAGATGAGGGGGACACGTGACTTTAACAAAAAAATTCACTTTAAACCTAAATATTTCAGACACGGATCCCTAAATCGAAAAATAGCGTTTCCAAGCTCTCAATATTTTTAAAAGACCTATTCAACGACACCCCACACAATGTGTTTGGAGAGAAAAAAAAAATTGACTTCCTCTTTACTTGACTTGTACGGCAGATACCCTAAAAAAATATTTCCATATTTTATTTTACGACTTTTTAGCCATGGTTGATATACATATCCATGCCAAATTACAGCTTTCTAGTAGTTATAGTTTCTGAGTAGGACCGCGGACGGGCAGACAGACAGACAGACAGACATGGCGAAACTATAAGGGTTCCTTGTTTACTACGGAACCCTAAACAGGGATGGGTCAAGTACCTGTTGTAGGTTATGGTTTTATATACATATTACGAGGTATATTTATTTAGTATTCAATTAAATCTCACATCAACTTAAAGGAGGAGCAGCAATCGGGACTTCCCAGGAAATTATTATTCGGGAAACTTCATAACACGGTGTTGTAATTTATTCACAATGAGGAGAGAGCTTGCGAATTCCAAATGAAATGACTTTAAGAAATTCTCACAAAGGACTGCTAAAAGTCTCTACCTCCTGTAACTTATTGCAAAAACCCCAACTATTAGACTGTAGAATACGTATAGGTGTAATCCCTACAAAAGCTATACTTGTTAAGAAATGCCAGTCTTGCAAGATCACAACGCAGTCTTTTCCATCATAAAAAGTCTCAGGATCACAATACAATCTGTCTTCCTTTTGTAGGTGTAAATTAAAAAACTAAAAAAACAACTAACAAAATAACCAATAAGTAAAAAACTAGCCAAGTAGTAAAAAAACGTAGTTTCTTTTCTTGCTTTATTAGTATAAACGAATGTTTCAACACCAAACGGCACAAATATATAATTTCCACTGAGAGATGAATATATGCGCCGCTTGGCAGCCTCAGCGCCTTCAGCAGCCGCCCCGGCCCTCAAGGCTCACACCCTGAGATGGGAAGGCGCCAGTGTGTCCACACATGTTGCGTCCGATATCAGAGCCCTTCCGCGTCCCAGGGTATCAGCGACATTTAATGCAAACTAAATTCCAAATTTCAAGATTTTAGATCTAGTAAATCTTCAAAATTCTAAGGTACTTAACCTAAGAATTTTGAAGATTGGTGAGTGAGACAAATTGTTCGCAAACTATAAAGTAGGTACTTACAAAGACTGTTTTTAAAGTAACTATAATTTTGTTGGAATATAGCTCGGTAGGTCAGCACGTTCTCTTCACGGTCACGACAATTTTTTGGTTTTGAGTTTTTCCCACGATGAAGTTAGAAGGGTGTCAAAAGTTTAGTGTTTATTTGCTTGCTTTTGATCGACTTGGGGAGAGCCGGCGTGCAGCGCCGTACCGGCTTATGTAATGTAATGATTTTTATAACGGAATCATTAAAACAAATAACTGCCTCCGTGGTGTAGTGGTTGTAGCGTTCGGCTCATGCCCGGAGGTATCGGGTTCGATTCCCGGCGGGGGCAACGATTTTGTGTTGTTGTCCTAGTTTGGTGAGGACATTGCAGGCTGATCACCTGATTGTCTGATAAGTAAGATGATCCGTGCTTCGGAGGGCACGTTAAGCCGTCGGTCCCGGTCACTGTCTTTGACATTGGTCGTTACCTAAAACCATGTCAGAGGCCTTTAAGGCGGTTTAAAAACTTTGACACTAGTGTTAGTCGCTAACACACACGATAAGAAAGAAAGAAAGAATTAAAACAAATCGGAAGATCTAGGATTTCCTTACTATCCTCGATCCTGACTGCTGAGGATTATCAGATTTCCATCCCAACTCCCAAGAAGTCCAACATTTAAATCAGTTCGATGGTAGGTATATAGGTAATCATTTTCTATAGGTGACCCGTGGCTTCTACTAAAACAGATTGGTCCGTGTCTACGTGATCCGTCTGTGAATAGTAACGTTTTCGTTTTAACAAGACAATATATCTATTAAAAGTTATATAGCCCAAACAGTCACTTAAATTGCTGTGAAAACATTAATAAAAGTAGATTTAAACTGAAACAGCAACATGCTTTAGCATTAGGCCTTTTTAGGTCACACAAGATGAGCTCTATTTTGTGTTATAATACGTGGGCACTAAAAATATGTGCATAATAGATGGTAAGAGACATTTACCACGAAACTGCCGTTTGAGTAGATATGGAGGTTTCAAAACCACCGTAAACCTAAATCCGGTCGGAAATAATCCTTGAAGTGTGAACGTACAAACGTTTCGATAAATAGTAGACAGTGATGGTCCCGAGCAGTTTCACAAGCTGTGCGCCCGCGCCGGGGTCACTCTCTCGCGACTGTATCTTAGATATAATTACGATACTTAGTTTATTACACTTGCAGCTAGAGAATCTAGAGAACCAAGGATTTTGCGCAACGCAGTCTCGGTGAGGATGGGTCAATAGTCTGAGATGCCACTACCAATCCACTTCTTACAATTAAGTATAATTTTTTCAGCCGCATAGACATAGACATAGACATAGGCCTCTCCCAGAGATTTCCAAAATGACCGATCCAATTAAGTATGTTTGATAGGTTTTAGATAGAAAGGGTTGTGTACCGCGCAAAGCAAGCGCGACGAACCAGTGGCTGGTGGGGCAAAACGGTTCTCGAATGGCGAACACGTACTGGCAAGCGAAGCGTAGGTACAACTACCTACGAGGCGGTCAGATTATCTGCAATTGGAAATCCTTGAGAGATGCCTGTGTCAGCCTTTTAAATCCTACATATCCTGGATACCTCAAGGGGACGTTTTTTCTTTAAATGCTTTCTAGACTTCTGCGTAGCGCAGATAAACTTCTTCTCGATGCTCCAGTTCACTCGATCACTTTCTACAATATACTTTTTCACTGTCTATGCTGTTCGTCTTTGAAACGCCCTACCTGAATCCATTCGATACGCCAAAACGTTGAACAATTTTAAAACCTTAACTTAAAATAACTTTTTTACTTTTGTTTAGTTACAAATTTCTTTCTCCTACTATATCTTCCCTCTTCCTACCTAAGCGTCGTGTATTAGTTTATTTTACATCATTGTGATATTTATTTATTAATGTGTATGTAATAGAATTATATTCAATAATATTGTATCATGCTTTGTAAATATACAATATGGAAGGAACATACCAGTAATAAATCGAACAACGGGCTTTACTAGACCACTTTAATATAATGAAATTAAATTACCGTCAAAACTAAATAAAAACGCTATTTACTACATACAAAAGTTTGCAGCCGCCCAGGCATTTGTATGGGAATGCCGAAATTGTGTTTTGTTTGAGACTGATTATATTGAGATTCTAAAACTCGTTGATATCTTTTGTTCGAGACTGACTTATTGAGATTCTAGAACTCGTTGATAACTTTTGTTCGAGACTGATATACAATATTGAGATTCTAGAACTCGTTGATGTCTTTTGTTGGAGACTGATATATTGAGATTCTAGAACTCGTTGATGTCTTTTGTTCGAGACTGATATATTGAGATTCTAGAACTCGTTGATGTCTTTTGTTCGAGACTGATATATTGAGATTCTAGAACTCGTTGATGTCTTTTGTTCGAGATTGATATATTGAGATTCTGGAACTAGTTTGTCTTTTGTTCGAGACATATATTGAGATTCTAGAACTCGTTGATGTCTTTTGTTCGAGACTGATACATATATTGAGATTCTAGAACTCGTTGATGTCTTTTGTTCGAGTGTGGTTATATTGAGATTGTAGATCTCGGTGATGTCTTTTGTTTGAGATTGATATATTGAGATTCTGGAACTAGTTTATGTCTTTTATTCGAAATTGGCCATATTGAGGCTCTTTGACTGTAGCTTAGCTAGCACTGATTACAGATGACAAACAAAAGAAATGCTTAGGCATGCATATGTACGATAAAAAAACACTCACCCGCATATCCATTTATAAATAACACCGTTTGCTAAACCTATTTTAGTCAAAACATTTTTTGTCCCTTTTCCTCTTTTGAATATTTGACATTGAAAGAACGAGACAAAACATATTTTAGGTAAAATAGGTTAAGCAAACGTTTGCATTTTTTTATAAATAAGGATGTGAATGTTTACTTATTGTTAATTCAAGCAAAACTAAGCTATACAAGTAAAGTCTAAGTACTCTTTACTTAGAGCTTTACTACATTTTACTATAAACAAAAAGAAGGGGCGAGCTCCTAGCCTACTACTTATACGAGAATTGCATCGCAGTTATAGGTGACCTCTGCTCACCGCTGTGCAATACTTCCAACCTCTCGTCTCCTACCCATATATACTTACGTATCTACTTAGCTACGTTACACATCTGATATTTTTTTAATTTCAAAGTCAGTATTATTTGAGGAACGATTTTTTTTAAATTCATGAGTATTCTGATATTTCAGATCATCTCTATAATATAAAGTCGAATTTTTTATTCCGTAGAATTCTGACATTTCATAAGTGTTACTACTTGCTACTAAAAAAGTTCTCCAGCTAAAAAGGGAACGCATATAAGGGCGATAAAAAATTTAATTCTTGATTAATTTTAATGTTTTACCAAGATATATAATGATACACTTTAAACTTTCTGGTATATTTAAAATGTTAAACCATTTTTTAATACCGAATTATCAAAGTTATATTTTTAAGTAATTTTAAGTCAGCAGGTTATTTTTCTTTCCCTGGCATCACTCCCTACTAACTCATGTATCATCAACCTTTTTAGCCAAAAGCTTATTAAATATTTTTTTTCGTAATCCATCAAGCACAAAAATTAAAAAATAAAGTATGCGGCCATCAGCTGTCACGCACGTCATGACTGTCACATTGATTGTTATATTTGTTATGTTTCTGTTAAGTTTTTTCTTGTTGAAAAAAACTTTTTTCTTAACTGATTTAGATTAAATTTGATATGAGGATAGTTTAAGAACCTGGAAAGGACGTATAAGCCATTCACCCACAAATTGACAGCGGTGGAAAGCTAATTGGATTTATTTGTATGTATGTTTGTTAAATCAAATAATTTTTACAGTTGTTCGTATTTTATGTCGGTTATTCAACTGTTCCTGATGAAAATATTACTCGCTGTAAATCCCCTTTTGATTTGGAGTACCGCACTTAAATAAATGGTTACTTCACTAACAAATAAAATGTGTAGACTCAGATGTTTACACTCTTATTGAAATCTGGAATTTAATAAAAAATGTGCCCGGCCAAAAAGGTTTATGATCTCTGATATGTCAAAAAATGACAGCTGTCAGAATTCTACGGAATTAAAAATCAGACTTTTAATTTCTAACGAAATATACTGAAACAATTCTCGTAATGCTCTGTCTGCCCCATTAGGGATAAAGACGTGATAGTATGTATGTATGTAATTCTCGTGATACTGAACAACTTTCGCTAAAGAACAAACGTCGAAATATGAAAAATATTTTTTGGATTTCTATACTTACGCGGATCAGCTGATCGCTTAACTTGAATGGGAGGCCAAAAAATTTTTTCATAATTCGATACAAGTTCCTTGGGGAAAGTTGTTCAGTATCATGGACTGAATTTACCCTTAAAATAGTTTCAGTATATTTTGTTAGACCTTATACATATATAGAGATGATCTGAAATATCAGAACACTCTTGAATTTAAAAAAATAGTTTCAGTATATTTTGTTAGACCTTATATATAAAAATAAGCTATAATTTATTCCAACTATGTTTAAGTAACTTATTTTTATATATTACAGCAAGCCTAGAGCTGTTTCTTTAGGCACTGGAAAAAGCGTTTCTGTTTAAAAACAACATTATTACCAAAAAATATATGAAAAGATGGTGGATAAAAAGTGATTCAATTAAAGTTTATATTACCGATTCCCGCTGCAAGGTCTCATATTCTGGTCACGTCTACACATTTGGGTATCAAATCACCGATGAAGTGTGCCTTCCATCAAAACTACGCTAAACGGACATGTTTTATACATCATTTGATTTCATTTATGTAGATTTACCACCATTTCATTCACTACAGTAGGGCAGCGTGCCGTAGACTGTTTTAATGTACTTAGAGCTACTGAATTAACTTAATTAAGAAGTCTACCGATTAGCTACGTCACAGGTAATATAATTACTAATCTACTTGGTATACCTATTGCTACTAGTCTAGGGATATAAATTGAGTAAATGCCTTATCCTATCCTACTAATCCTACTAATGTTATAAATGTGAAAGTGAGTTTGTATATTTGTTTTTTACCTCTTTACGCTTTAATTACTGAACCGATTTTGACGAAATTTGTTATGAATATAGTTTAAGACTCGGGGAAGGACAAGGTAGGATAGGGTACTTTTTATCACGGAATTCCCACGGGGAGCGAAGCCCGCGGACAGCTAGTCTCATATAATGTAAACTTACTTTCTTATTTGGTTGGAGCAAACGTAGTTTTTATGTATAACTCTTAGTGAGGGCACCATCCTAAGGCTTAGCAACCATTGTCGGCTTTATTTACTGTTTACTAAATACATACACGTTATATAAGTAATGTTTCTGTTTTGAGTCATACGTAGTTTCTTTTGTGTGTTTCAACACTTGTGACACTTTTTAAAACTATTCAACTCGTCAGGTTTCTTAAGAAAATATCAATACTTATACTCAGTATACTCATATACCTAGATTTTTTTCTATGCTAATACTAGTTATTATTTACTAATAAATCATTTCACGTAACCACCCCTCAAGATAGTAGTTATGTGACTTTCTTTATTGCATAAGTAATACATATTTTTAAACGGTTCGTGATATGAATCGCAACTGGATTTGTAATATGAGCGTGCCGCCCAATCAGTTATGAAACAGGTGGCGTCTATTAGACAGCTGTGGTAGGGGACCTTCCTTACCGCCATACCCATGTTCATTTGCTCAAGATTTGCAATCGGGTGTGACCCGACGCGACCGTACCGAGAGAATAAGTTATATAACCACAAGCATACCAACATGCTTGCAAACCAAACACTTTCATACAGCTTTCAATGAATGTAAACATACACGCATATTATATGTTGTTTCAACTGACAGGGCGTCCGCCCAAAACAAAGTTGATTACGCCGGCGATGACGTCATAAAATCAATACACAAAAAAGGCCGAACTTCCTGAGACGATGCGAGACGCTCAGCTGGCGCTCGCGGCGAACTTTCACAGAAGTGGTCATAAATATTCACATACGGCGGCCGCTAATGTGGCGTACTCTGCGACAAAGCAATGTTTGGACACGTCGCATCCGTGACAGAGGAGCAACGAGCTAGTGTCAAATATTGCATAAGGGACGGTAATGATGACACGAGCGATAAGTTTCCTGCACTGGTATTGCCAATTAAGATTAATAATGTACAACAATTCATTTTTATCAAAGGTTGTCAGTAAATTAAAACCACAAAGATGTTTTCTTCACAAAGATGTCAGGCTTTCGTACCCAAAGGATAAAACGGAAACCTTGTCCGTCTATCTGTCACCAGGCTGTAACGTATCTCATGAACCATGATAATTAGACAGTAATATTTTTCACAGATAATGTATTTTTTTTTGCCGCTATAACAAATACTAAAAACAATAAAATAAATATTTAAGGGTAATTTTCCCATACAACAAAGATTCTGCGCGAGTCCTACTCGCACTTTATTTATTTGATTTCCACGCAGGTACTTTAAATGCATCACTACTGCCTTCAACCCGTGCTTTAACTGCCATCTTTTAAGCAAGCTGCGTCATTTGATTTGTGCTTTAAGCCATGGAATGAAAGAAGACAACCTCTTGAATTGTAATGCAGTGTGCAGACGTTTGGCATGGCTTGACAAGCCTTTGCAAACGCAAACGTAGACAAACTAAATCTACGCATCAATTTATTCGCTTATTTACTTATTCACCTCTTCACTTATTTACCTATTAACTTATTTAAACACTTATAAAAGGTCTAACAAAATATATTGAAGCTATTTTCAGATTGAATTCAGTCCGTGATAAGGGGAAGGTTGTTCACCTTCCCCAAGAAACTTATGTCGAAATATGAAAAATATTTTTTGGCTTTCTATACAAACATGGATCAGCTGTTCGGTCAAATTGTATGGAAGGCCAAAAACTACTTTTCAAATTTCGATACGTGTTCCTTAGGGAAAGTTGTTCACCATCACGGACTGAATTCCCCCCTAAAATAGTTTCAGTATATGTTGTTAGACCTTATATACTTTTTATTTATTTACATTTTACACAATACAATACAATAAAATACCCTTTATGGCACAAAATAAAATACAGCACATAATTATCTTAAAAACTAGGAAATGCGCAAAAGGCGGCCTTATCGCTAAGCAATTTCTTTCAGGCAACCTACGTATACAGAAACAAATAGTGATGGGAATTACTTTGATTGCGTGGTCGTTCATATATTTGATTATAACTTGATGTTTGAACTAAATTCTTTTGTTTTTGGCTGATTTTAAATAGATTCCACTCGTGTTCCGTTTTCAAATCGTGTTTTATTCCCGTCAGATTTTCTTTTTCACTTTTAAATCCCAGGAGAATCAGCAGTAACTTTAGCTCCAAATGTTTTGGGTTGAAAACACCGTTTTTCGAGTAGATAAGATGAAAATAAAATACTGTGTGCGGAGTTAAATGAAAGGGCTTAAAAAGCACATTAAAAAAACATATACTATATTAGCTTAGCTTTTGCACCCAATTTTTCAGTAGTCTTAGTTTTTAACTATATCTTGTTACTTTATGGACAGGCGAAGGGTTGATATGGTACTTGTACTTTACCATTAACCATAATAGAATGAGTTAAGGAGTTAGTACAATAAATCGATGTCGTGAGATAGATCTCACCTGTGGCTATGATGCAATCAACAATACAATAGGTACCTAGTTGCTCTACTTCGTTTCAAATTAATGCAAAAAGCATAATGCATAAAACCTTATGTACTTCGTTGTTTAATAAGTATGAGTTAGTAGACTAGAGCAAGTAAATTATAGGAATACCTACTACTTTCTGACGAGCTCCGTGCTATGTAGCGTAGTACTTACTTACCCAGTTATCTACATAATACTTGACTTGCCTACATAAATTTAATAATGCCCTTTAACCAGGCCAAAGATAATAATAATTACAGAACCCCAATGCCTTAGAAACTATTGGAGAAAAACTAGTAGGCGAAATTAGTAACAGCTGCTTACACAAAAAGGTATTACACGATCTGTGTCTGTGTTACTTTTGCCCTTAGGTTGAGTCGCTCGCTCGCTTCGCTCGCTCGCTCGTGTTTTGGTCTCTACAACCTAACCTACACTTCACGGCAAATTTTGAGTGCTGGCGCCGGCAGCCGTTTTAAATCTCGGCTGCCAGCAGTACCTATAACCGCCGCTTCCCAATAGTGATATTTTTAGAAGCTGGCAGCGGAGGCATCTCTTTAAATTAATACCTATAGCGCCTTCTAGTGACGAGGGAATAGAAATAGTTATGTTATGGGTAGGCCAAAGGTAGAATTTACTTTTTATCTACCTACTTTTTACACGACGAGACTATGGCGAAGCTAAAATGATGGGTTATTATTTTGCTGCTATGTAAGATTGTATGTTCATCTGTCCTTCGTATCGTATCGCAATCATTAGGTATACCTTTACAAATTAGTTGTCTATCGTTGGAAGCGTCTTGCTCAATTGGCTGTCCGCTGGTTATAGGCTATTTATCGCCACAGCAAAGATTACTCACGTAAGTTATGCGTAAGTTACAGTAATAAATTAAAAAAAGGTCGTATAGGGTCTTTCTTTGATTTCGTGCATATCGGGCATATCGGTCTGTAAATAACAAAAGAAAAAATTCTTAAAAAACCGTTCTTTATCTATAGTTTTTCTACTCCTGTACTTTTATCTGTCTTTTACATGGCCACGAAATGGTCACGAACCATAATTTGAGAACATAGATGAATTATGACTTCTTTTTTTGATTTTGAGAAAAGTCTATACTCTATTCCCCAAAAACGCACTTGTAGCGTTATGTGGCCAAAAAGATACACCTATATACATGAAGTTAGAGGGTCACAGATATATACTAAATGTAGGTGAAGGTTCATTTAAAGGCCTATTACAGTTCCTAATAGTTAGGGTCCGATTTGTCGGGTAGGCGTTGGCCCTAGCTAGTGAGCCACTTATCACACTGACCCTATCTGCACCCAATCCATCGGGCCTTCATACTACTACATTGGGTTTTTAACCTGCGATGTACATTGCGCTTTTTTATTTACTGATTATTTTTAACTGACTGCTAAATAATCAATACAAGCTTTTTTTCTCAAAAAGTAGTCGTTCTATACATAATTGCCAAGCGAGCGAGCGAAGCGAGCTTTCAAGTTGGGGTGAAAAACACATTGTTTGTATGTATGTATATTGATGATATTAAGAATGACTGTAGCAACTATTCATAGAATTTTTAAGTTTGTTGGGCATTAAAATCGGTTCAGCCGTTTTTTTTGAAGTTGTAGTTTTTTGTAGTTTGTTATTGTAGTGAAAGTAAATATTGATTTTTAGCTTTCGAACCGTTAATAAGATTTGGATGAAACTTAAAATTTTACGTGATAATATCGCTATATTTCTTATGAATATTGGATATAAAAATTGTTCAACCAGTTTTGGAGATAATTCTTCTTCTCGTGTGTGTTAGTGACTAACACTAGTGTCAGAGTTTTTAAACCGCCTTAAAGGCCTCTGACATGGTTTTAGGTAACGACCAATGTCAAAGATACTGACCGGGACCGACGGCTTAACGTGCCCTCCGAAGCACGGAGATAATTGAGTTGAAACTTGAAATGTGACGGAAAATTACCGTGGTGTTAAAAACAGTTATATCTCCTTAGATGAAGTTGGTGGATGTATATTCGACGCTAAATTAATATCATCAAGTAACACAAACTTTAATTAAAGGTACCTCTAAGTTACTTTTACACATCAACACAGATATTCTACAAATATGTCACTAGTTGTCGCTGCACGAAAGTGAAGTGAATCCCGGGTCGGCTCTACTACCAGATATGCAGTTACTGTGCTGTGCACAAACAGCAAAAACTCAACTTTGGTAAAAGTAATCATCGGTCGTATGTACATATACGTTGCTCTTTAGAGATCAAAACGTCTTACGAATATAATATTTGATTATATCCGCCTTGAAAAAATAAAAATGAAACTGTTGCAGCTCAGAAAAGAAAAGGAAAGAAGGTTGGAAAATTGATTTCTGCAACAACAGCGAAACGCGCGTATACATGGACATTAAAACTGGCTCAGTTTTACGTACTCGTATTTTTAGCCCACCGCTGACGAAAAGAGAAGTAATAAAAGTTTGACACCCATGTCTGTCTGTCTGTTTGTCTATGGCATAGTAGCTCCTGAACGGTTGGACCGATTTCGATGTGGTTTTTTTTACGTGACAGCAAATTTACTTGCCTTGTTATTCTTAGCTATGTTTGATGTAAATTGGTTCAGCGGTACAAAAGTTATGGGGGACGATCGATTTAAAGTCGGGTTTTAAAAAAAAACGACGGGTTGCACTCTGGGAGTGCCGGCAGAAGTGAAAACTTGAATATTAACGTTGTGCATTTTTGATATTTTGGAATGGTTAGGGAATAATTTTGCACGAATTGCTTTATCTATCAGTATAAAATATTTCAAATCTTTTCTGAACCACAGTCTGTCACAAATATGTCACAAGCATGACACATTACACACACGAACGTAACGTAACATAGACACACACGAACATTCGCGCAAGCGCCCTGCGCCGTCTTACGAATTTTCGATCAGGACACGTGGTCCTGACGCGAGTTTAAGATTTTTTACCCATTCCAAAAAAAGTGCACAACGCCGCTAAAGAAGTTTTCACTTCAAAAATCTGATTAATAAACTTGAGGAATAAAATATTCGCGAGGTCTAAGTTCGCGTCGAACTACTAGTTTGAAACATGCCAAAGACTACAAGTCTTGAAAAAAAAACAAATATTTTTTTGTGAAAACGGTAGTTAGAATAAGTACGGATGGTAATTAGCAAATCTGAGGCAAATAGTTTTGGCGATTAGAGTTTAGTTGATTGGTAATTTTCATTTTCAATCCTCGACAAAAAAGAGGGGTGAGATAAACAAAGGTGGGCATTAACCGTTAATCAGTAATTAACGAAGTTCAATCTGCCAATATGATTAACGCTCTTCTAACTTCCGTCAACTTTAGTCCGTTACATTTTTTACGCGCCCAGCCATGTTCCTTTGTTCGGCGAGTCGAACTCTGAACAATATATGCGTAATGCGCGTGCAGTGTGATGCATAATTGTACTTATATTATAATACCTAATATAAGTTATGATAGGCAATATAGGCATGGCGTGAGTTAGAGAGGGATGATGCTACAGTTGTAGTACCTAACAACGCGGCGCGGCGCTGCCAATTCGGATTAAACTCGCGTCAGGACACGCTCGCGTCAGGACACGTGACCTGATCGAAAATAAAATAAATATTTAAAATAATTTTTAAAATATAAATTTTATACGAAAAACGTATTTATGTATGGAATCCTTCGTGCGCGAGTCCGACTCGCACTTGGCCGGTTATTTTATTTTTATTTAAGTAACTTATTTAATCTCAAGTGTGACATATTACTTAGTATTTTTTTTATTTTCATTTTTAGAACATTTAACATTTTTATCTGATCGTACCTAATTAAATTTCCTAAGTTTTTTAATATACCTATTTAAATTTTTATATATTTAATTTTTTATTTATATTTTTTTGTTGTTTTTTCTTATATTTTTACTTTTTTTGTTGTTTTAGGTGTGTGTATTTATTTTTAAGAGTTTTTTTAAGTCATCGTATTTTTTATGTTTCTGTATTTATTTTAAAGCTTTGTATTGGTTGTTACTTTTATTTAACAAAACTTTTACATTATTATTTATTATATTGATTTTCAGGAGATCTTACTTGATAAAGGGCAATATATAATTGTCCTTGAGAGAAATACTCTTTTCTTAGGTCGATGCCAACAATCAAAATGTTTGTCCCTGTGATTTATTTATCGTAAGGGCATACTATATCTTCACAGGAAACAACCTTTGAAGAGGATTTAGGCAGATCCATCGGAAAAGTCGGAATCATCGAAATTCGCGGAATGTGAGCAAGCTGCCGGCCCAGTGATGATTGTCGCTACAATCACATTGTCTCGTTATTCCTTTATGAAAAGTCTTGTGCCATTATTACACATACTGGGATGGCTTAAATTTCTCAACAGCATAATGGGAGTACAGCTCCTTTTAATTCTAGTTCGTGGGGTGGCTAGCCGGCAGGATTGAGGGAATTCAAAAATTATTGTGGGTAGTTCACTGCCATGGTTCACTGTATCTTCGATGTTGCACACGGTGTCAATAGATTTGTAACATTTAAAATCACCCGGTACTTTTTCCATAATTAATGCGGTGCTCGCCACGACGACGTGGCGCGGCGACGCCTTTTCTATATCTATGACTTTTAAAATCTCTTTTATGAAATATACGATTTGAAAAATTTAAAAGTAATCTACAGGTACATACCTTTTAAAACAATTTTAAATACAAAATAATTTATTTAGATAAGGATTAATAAAAAGGTATGAACAACATGCACAACGCGGCAGCGTTTATTTTATCATGATTTTATCTATTTCTTTGACTTATTAAATTCGTAATATCTATTGAATGGATTAGCCGTTTTGAGCAATTCAAAAAGTAATTTACATGAATTGAAACAGTCTTGAAAACAATATGATTAATTTGGATAAGGATGTAAACAGAAGTATGAATAACATGGTCTAATTTTGGTCGGTATTTCTATCAACATTTAAAACGTAAAAGTGGTTATTGTGATTAAACGATAATAGTTGGACATATAGTATAGGGAAGTTTTTTGTAGTTATTAATATGTTCTTTAATATTGTAGAACATACTTTTGTTCTATCATTAATAGTTTCCGCAGCGCATGCGACGAAAGATATTTTATGGCATTTTTTTACACCTTGGTTTACGTTACTAAAGTTTTAGTAAGGATCCCTAATCTTTTGTAGCAATAAATATAGCCTATGTAACTCAGGGTGAACCTAGCTTTCATAGTCACGCGTCACGCTGTTTCAAACGCGCCGTTCGTTAAATGCATATAAATAAAACCCAAATAATATGTAAATTAGTATAACCCAAAAGCAGTACCTACATATAAGTTTTGAATTGTAAACTTCATCTTGCGTAAGGTTTTCAATAATTTAACGTTTAGTTGTGCCCACATTTAGTCTTATAAGTTTGACGCTAAATGTCTGTCTATCTGTCTGTTTGTCTGTCTGTGATCGTAGCACTCGAACGGATGAACCGACATTGCTGCGCTTTTTTTTTCTCCTTGTGTCGTACACTCTTGGCAGAGTAATCGTGATTATGAATTGGGTTGTTCGTCCATGGCCGCTGCTCTTGCGACTTTTCTCCACATATCTCTGTCTTCAGTATTTCTTGAGCATTCCATTGCTGGGGCACTGTATTACAGCTTTGACAAGATCTAAATCTTTTATTCATTTCATTCATTCATTTATTTATTTCATAACAAAACATTTTTTGTGTCGAAATATTAACAGCTTAGTCTAACACACTTAATAATTACATTATTGATGCTATAAATAAAATAATATTTCAAGAGTACCCATTCTTAGGTTAAGTATACTTTACAAATGTCCGAAAAAAAAAAAACAATGTCATCATTAGATTATGTCATTTTAGAAACTCCTCGATACTATAGAAACACTTCTTTAATAAAAAATTTTTGAGCTTTACTTTGAAATTACTCTTATAAAGTAACATTTTTAATTCAGTTGGCAATTTATTAAATAGCTTTATCGATTGAACTTGAGAGCTGTGCTTAACAATGTTTAAACGGGTTGCGGAAAAATCGACCAAATCCTTTCGTCTTGTACTTTCTCTCACTTTTCTTTCTTCCCTAGTTTCATATTCATGTATATTCTTAGATAAATTTGCTAACAATACTAGAATGTATAAACAGGGAATGGTCAAAATTCCTAATTTTCTGAAATATGGTTCACAAGATTCCTGCTGGTGAATACGCACCATTGTCCTTATTGCCCTTTTTTGAGATCTAAACGCATTTTGAATGTTGTAGAGATAACTACCACCCCAAAAAAGTATGCTGTAGCGTATTTTAGACTCGACTAGAGCATAATAAACCATTTTAAGGTGAGTTACATCAATTTCATCTCGGAGGCTTCTTAGCACGTAGCAAGCAGAACTAACACTTTTTTCAATGTTTATAAGTTCCAGTTTCCAATTTAATAAACTGTCCAAGTGTACCCCGAGAAATTTGACATCGTCAACACATTGTACTTCTTCGTCATTAAGTGTTATACTCAGCCTATCTTGGTTGTTGGCTGTTGTTTTAAATAGCATAATGTTTGTTTTTGACGCATTCAATTTAAGACCATTTGCAGAAAACCAGTCCAAAAAGCACTTTAGGGTCAGGCTCACTAAAAGATTCAGCTCCGCTATATTATCTGCAGAAACAATAGCATTCGTGTCATCTGCAAAAACTACTAAGTTAACTGAGTCATTTGTAGTATTTGATATGTGATTAATCAGATCATTCATGAATGTTATAAAGAACAAAGGGCCCAGTATAGAACCTTGCGGTACTCCTACTTTAACATTTTTTGTTGTTGATCGATACTGTCTTTCACACATTTCAGAGTCTAGAGCCTTTATTTCCACGAACATGCGTCTATTTTTGAGATAAGACCGTAGAAGTTTTAATGCGCTACCCGTGACTCCATAAAACGAGAATTTTTCCAGTAATAGATCCTGGTCGACCATGTCAAACGCGGAACTTAAATCTAAGTACGTACCTGCAACTTTTTTTTTAGTGTTTAATTTCGACAACACGTCCCCAACGAGAGTTCTAATCGCATCCGTAGTTACAATATTCCTTAAATAACCAAATTGTCTTTTATTTAGCACATTATTTAATTTTAAGTGTTTGAGCAATCTTGATTTTATTATCTTTTCAAATATCTTTGAAGTAGTTACTAGTAAGGATATTTGCCTAAACTTTTGTATAAATCGGTTGAACCGTTAGTTATAGGGAATTTACGCTTGTAAGTCAAAGCTTTATCTAGAAAATACTTATAAATTTAAATCTAGTGATGAGTAGCGTAACTATTACTTCGAGAGGTCTGCTACTCATCTCTAGATGATGTTCTTGACAATCGGGGGTATTTTTTATTATTATTAAATGATTTTAGTTTTCATGTACCTCTAAAAACCATTTACATAGCTATACAAAAAGATACAAACTTACAAAAAACTTCTTAACAAGTAATTTAAAGGTTTTTGAGGAAGTTACGTCATGATGAAGATTTTTTTGAGGAAAGTTGGCAATTTTCACTTCCAGTACTGAAGTGCTATTTTTGAAACGCGTAGTCACCTAAACGAATGGTTTTTTCATACAAAAAATCGTTCGTTTAGTGACTCCGCGTTTGAAAAATCGCACCACTGTACTGGAGTGCCATTTTTGAAACGTGACCTAAAGGAAAGGTTTTTCCATACCAAAAATTGTTCGTTTAGGTAATGGCACCACTGTATTTTATTGTCATTGTCACGACGGTAATTTAAACAGGAGACATTGACAGTTGACAGATGTAATTGTTTTTTATTGCAGACATAGGAAAAATTTAAACTTTGATTGCTGTGTGTCGTCACTTCCGGTGTAATGTTTACATGAAAAAATCCTGATAACACGTAGATTTTTTAATCAAATAACTTTCTTAAAATTATTTATATTTTCGATTAAAGGCACCTACAACACTTTTATATTCTTTATTTTTTGACAAACTAGTTGCTTATGGACATGGAGGGTCAAAACTCAGGGTCAAAAATGCGAGTGGCGCAGGTTACGATGCGAATCTTGGCGACTGAGTTGGGCGAGCATCGAAAGATAACGCCATCGAGTTTTTTCAGTTATGTTATAGTACTCTATGCATCGAGAATTTTTTGACGTACTTATACAACGTTGCATACGATACTTTTTCTACGACCATATCCACTAAATATAACTACAAAAATAAAAATTTGAAAATGTCTGGTAGAAACTAGGTGTCTATTATAAAACAAATAACACAATAATAGTGTTCTAAGTCTATGGTTTTATTCCCTTATTATCAGTACAAAATAGTTTATTTTTGATTGTGGATAAAAAAGAAAAAATCTATAGTCTGTTTCCCCCCATTACCCTCATACATAGTACATAACTATTACATAACCCCTAACAGCACTAGTGTCGTTATTTCGGGATTCGGTACATTCACGCGAATAAAATATAACAGAATGCCGCGAAAGCGAAACAATATTAACGATAAACATGGTCTGCGAAAGAAATATCAGCGCGAAAAAAATTCGTGAAAAAGTTTTCGCAGAAAAAAACTGTCAGCAAATTCTGTTATATACATTTGTCATATTATAATATATATAATCATTAAAGGCAGAACTAGGGACTGCGGGACCCAAGCTCAATTCTATAGTTGACCTTGAACTGGAGGCTCAACGTATTGTCGATGGCATTAGGAATGCATGGGTGGACAATTGTCCAATGCGAAAACCAAGGGCGCAAAAAGATCCTTGGTGGACGCCGGCATTGGAAAAAATGCGAAAGGAGACAAGAAGACTCTTTAATGAAGCTAAAGCCAAGAAGGACTTTAGCGACTATCACAAGGCCCTTACCGATTATAGCAAAATGGTAAGAAAGGCAAAGAAGTGTGCCTGGAGGGGTCATTGTGACTCTATCAGTTCACTGCCCGAAGGAATGAGACTAGCAAAAGCAATGTCCGTGACTAAGGCGAATACACTGTCATCCGTTAAAAATGAGAGTGGTGCGCAAACTGAATCCGGTGAGGAGACATTAAGGGTAATGTTTAACACACACTTTCCAGGTTGTGTCGAAACAACTATTGATCAACAGGGTCTCAATAGTATAGAATCTTGGGGGGCGAGAACCTTCAAGAGAGACTGGGATGTGGCGAAGATGGTGATAGATGACGAGAAACTGAAATGGGCCGTGAGTACATTGCAACCATACAAGGCTCCAGGGCCCGACGGCATCTATCCAATATTCTTGCAGAAAGGAATCTCTGTGCTTAGTCCACATCTTTGCAGGCTCTTTAGAGCCTGTATTGCCTTTGGACATATTCCCAAGTCATGGAGACTAGTAAAGGTGACGTTTATTCCAAAGCCTGGAAAAGCGACATATGACGAGCCAAAAGTAGTAAGTCTTCAATCATTTCTGCTGAAGACATTGGAGAAAATGGTAGACAGATTCATCAAAGATGGTCCACTAAGGAGGCACCCGCTTCACAGAATGCAATGTGCTTACCAGCCTGGCAAGTCAACAGAGACAGCGCTGCATTATGTAGTAAGTCGGGCTGAGAAAGCACTAGAAGATAAGGAACTATGTCTGGGGGCCTTCCTCGATATAGAGGAGGCATTTGACCGGACTACTTTCGAATCCATAAGCAGAGCGGCGACGGAACATGGTATACCGGTTACTCTCTGCAAATGGATAGAAAATATGCTCAAAAGTAGATTAATTACATCTGAGCTTCTAGGAGAGGAGCTATCAGCAGTAACGACAAGAGGCTGCCCCCAGGGCGGGGTGCTATCGCCGACGCTCTGGAGCTTAGTCGTAAACTCTCTAATAGTTTCTCTTAACAAAGGAATGGTCACAGCGGTTGGTTATGCGGATGACATTGCCATTCTTATAAATGGGAAAGTTCCTGATGCGGTAAAAGGGATAATGAACAGAACATTGCGGGAGGTACAAGAGTGGTGTGTTAGAAATCACTTAAGTATCAACCAGGCAAGACAACAGTTATCCCATTTACAAGGCTCCGGAAACTGACAGGATTAAATAATCTCAAAATGAACGGTACGGAGATTGAATTGTCCAAGGAAGGTAAATATCTAGGAGTTACACTAGATAAGGAACTTACATGGAACTCACATGTTAATAACATAATAACGAAAGCCACTAGAGTGTTTGGCATGTGTCGAAACACCTATGGTAAAACGTGGGGCCTGAAACCGCATATCTTACGTTATGTATATGAAATGATGGTGAGGCCGATTCTGACCTACGGGGCACTCGTCTGGTGGCCCAAGGTAAGACAGGTGACGTGTAGTAATGACCTCAGAAAATTCCAGCGATTGGCATGCTGTGCGATAACTGGGGCGTTCTCCACAACACCCACTGCATCCATGGAGGTTATCATTGGACTGCCACCACTACATTTGTACGTGCAAGGCGAAGCCTGTAAAGCACTCTACAGGCTATCTACGGCTGGCTTGTGGAACAGGCGCGCACCCAGAACAAGGCATACGCGAATGGAGACGACGCATGAGCTCGAAAGGATGTTGGACATGGAAAGTGATAAGATACTTCCTGTGTACAACTTCAAGAAGAACTATAAGATATATGTCCCTACAAGGGAGGAATGGAAGGAAGAGTTTCGACCTTCAGAACGAGAATGCTTGACCTGGTACACGGACGGCTCGAAGACCAACTATGGAACAGGAGCGGGTATCTTTTCAAAAAGCAAGCAACTGTATCAGAGCATGGGACAGTATGCTACCGTGTTTCAAGCTGAAGCATATGCGGTAACTGTGTGTGCTAAACTGAATGTAGAAAGAGGTTGTAAAAACCAGCAAATCTATATTTTGACTGACAGCCAGGCAACTCTCGCAGCCCTCAGTTCCAACAGGATTGATTCCGGACTGGTCTTGGATGGTGTGCGTGCTCTAAATCAGCTGGGAAGGCACAACAAGCTGAGGCTGGTCTGGGTGCCGGGTCATGTTGGCATTGAGGGGAACGAGAAGGCCGACGAGCTGGCAAGGGAAGGATCGAGCAACTCACTAATAGGGCCCGAACCCTTCCTAGGACTATCATATGGAATGGTCACAAGTGCCATAAATGCCAATGTCAAAAGTAGACACATGGCTGAATGGAATGACATAAGTGGACATATCCACTCGGTGAAGACTTTGCCAAGTGGCACAAACGGTTATATCAATATAACAGAAAACAGACAAGAACTCTACTGGGAGCCCTGACTGGACACTTTCAAAACCGCAGTCATCTCTTCAAAATGAGACTTGTTGGGAGCCCTGAATGTCGGGCATGTGAGGAAATAGAGGAGACAATGAGACACATTTTGTGCAGCTGCGACTCAATGGCTAGGAAGCGTATGGACCTCTTTGGATCAGCTTATCCGAAACTAGAGGACTATAGGCACTATGCACCAGGTGATATTCTGAAGCTTATGCAGTCCTTCTTCAGAAATCCCGATGCGCGTGAGTAAGGCAAGGGGGTAAGTACAATATAACCCAAAGGTTCGACGTGCTTCCAATTTATGGACCCCACAGCAAGATAAGATGGGGCCGTTGGTGGGTTGCCGAACTGTCAGTCTTCCTTCAGCGTTGCCCTCCGCCAAACGAATGCATCGGCGACGACGTTCTCAGCATAACGCGAGACCCCAACCACCACCCGGACACGTTCTCTTATGAATGAAGTCAGCGGAGCCGTAGTCGTAAGGACCTCTCCGTGCCGGGAACGTGGTGCATGCCGTCTGAATTTTGATCGATCATAATGAAAGCATAATATGGCTCTTCTTTTTCAAAGAAATGCCTTTCTTTTAATTTTATCCAGCATATGACGAGAACTCCCTACCCTACTTTGACGTGACTACACAAAGTGTTGATGTTGACACAATACGAACCAATCTTTTCGCTTAAGTGGGTTTTCTCAATTTGATAGATGCTATAAAGAAAATTGAACTCTAACGTCATAATCATAAAGACGAGTTTAGTATACATGCTGAACTTTTCGCCCAAAAGTTTTTCTTTGAAGTGTCTTTAGCTTTCGTAGATTTCTTTTTCGTGGTTGTCGCTGACGAAGCATTCGCTAAAGCGCCGTATTCATTATCCAGCGCCGCTGTACAGCGGCTCAAGGTCGCTTTGCTGGATGTGCCTATTCACACATCCAGCAAAGCATCCAGCAAGGCAGTGTTGCCATTAGTCACACATTTTGCGAGCCAGTGTTGCCCTCTTTTGTTGTTGTTGTCTGTTGACAGTTCTAACCTGATGCTATGAAACTCAGTGAAACCCAGTGGACTCGCTTTCATAGATTTTTCGCCAGAAGCTCCTAGCAATCAAAGGATGTCTACACCAACTTTGGTTGAAACTAGAGGCCTAGGAATAGAGAAACGAAGGAATAAAAAGAGGCTTAAAAAGACTAGTATCCAGAGCCGCAAAATATTCAAGTTTATTTACGTATCCAGAGCCGTAAAAACATGATTTAAAAAAAAGTCTGCTGTACAACAAGCGTATTCACGGTCTATCTGCCCGACGTTCGCGGTGGTGGGGGTGCTTGCTGGATGCAAAATCGATCCAGCAGGTCCAGCAAGCAATTAATAATAATAACCGACGTGAAGTTGCTTGCTGGACGTGCTGGATCCAGCAAGCACCCCCACCACCGCGACCGTCGGGCAGATGGACCGTGAATACGCTTGCTGTACAGCAGACTTTTTTTTAAATCATGTTTTTACGGCTCTGGATACGTAAATAAACTTGAATATTTTGCGGCTCTGGATACTAGTCTTTTAAAGCCTCTTTTTATTCCTTCGTTTCTCTATTCCTAGGCCTCTAGTTTCAACCAAAGTTGGTGTAGACATCCTTTGATCGCTAGGAGCTTCTGGCGGAAAATCTATCAAAGCGAGTCCACTGGGTTTCACTGAGTTTCATAGCATCAGGTTAGAACTGTCAACAGACAACAACAACAAAAGAGGGCAACACTGGCTCGCAAAATGTGTGACTAATGGCAACACTGCCTTGCTGGATGCTTTGCTGGATGTGTGAATAGGCACATCCAGCAAAGCGACCTTGAGCCGCTGTACAGCGGCGCTGGATAATGAATACGGCGCTTAACGATTTTTTTCGCTGACTAGTTTTTCGTTATTTTATCGCATTGGGGTCTCGCTGTCGCCATTTTTCGCCAAAGGCAGTTCGCTAAAAAAAAATTTATATTTTTTTAGCTTATCACGCTGTATACCCTGTTATCACATCCGTTTTCTATGTGATTTTGCATTATTGTTGCAGAAAAACGAATAAAAGGAGCGCTTCTATTTGACTCCTAAAAAACTATGAAAAGAAACATGTCACACAAATTATTAGGAGGGCAGATTTTTTATAGGGATACACTAAAAAACTGTTTCTTCCATACTGGTCTGGGAGAAAAGAAAATAGGTACTTTACATCTGCTATGCTAGTCTTTCTCGGTTTGATATCCGTAGCGCCATCTATTTTTTGTTAGCGTAATTTTTTAACCACTGAACCGATTTTTATACCGCTATTCGTCATTCGCGTCGCGATTCGCGCGAATGTGTAAAGTGCTATTTTTGAAACGTGGAGTCACCCAAATGAATGGTTTTTCCATACAAAAAACCGTTCTTTCAGTGACTCTGCGTTTGAAAAATAGCACCTCAGAGCAAGGAAACATGCTTTCACGTAAAAATATTGCATCGAACGAAATCGATCTACATGCCATGATCCATCCCTTTGAGCACTACGATGCCACAGATAGACAGACAAACAGACAGACAGACGTAAGCGTCATATTTATAACATCCCCCTTATTTTGTCTGGGGTTAAAACACAATCGATGAAATTAAGTTTCGCATCATTACGCGCACGGAGAAGCGTCCCGTTGTCTTTACTTTCGTGGCCCCGTCAGTCACACACAGCACTCACAGCACAGTCGTATATATGTAGTAGCGTGTAGAGCGGCTCGCGGATCGCCCCCCACAGAAGAGGGCCAACTAAATAGATAGGGTGCTACATCTGCCAGCTCAACACAGAACACTTTTCTATGATGCTAAGTGCTAACCCCTAGGAGGCTGAAAGTTACAAAAAATCGTTCGTTTATAGACTCCGTGTTTTAAAAGTGGGTCCACTCCTAACCTTGTTTTACCCGGAATCGCCAATATTGGCAATATCTGATGCCGCATTTACATATTCGCGCGAATCGCGAGGCGAATAACGATCTAGCGTATGTAAACAGTCAGTTCGTTATTCGCCTCGTGATTCGCCTCGCGATTTGCGAGTTCGCGTTGAGGGCGGTTTTTCGGACGCGAATCAAAGGACACGAATAGCGAACACGAACTTGCAGAAGTGCTATTTTTGGAACGCGGAGTCACCTAAACGAGTGGTTTTTCCATACAAAAAACCGTTCGTTTAGTGACTCCGCGTTTGAAAAATAGCACCTCTGTTTACACTTTCGCCTGCCGGCAGTTGGCACTTGGCAGATAGCGCCCGACCCAACAGGACGTATATGTACCCGTTGTATGACTTGTATGGAAACATACGAATTGAAAGGTCTAAGTTAACATTTTTTGTGGGCAAATGTGTGTAGACCTAATTATATGTTAAAATAGGCAATCAGACATCAAATAAGATGATATCTCTATATTTAATAAGTACTTATAGCATCAGTGATTTTAATCTTTGTTATTTTCTCTTTTAGATATATTCATTGTTTTATACATTAAATGACTTTTTGATACATTTCTACATATAAATAGAGGACTCCCACTAAATTTATATCCCAGCTAGTACTAGCGAAGCCCGCGAGTACAGCTAGTCTGCATTTTATAATAACACGGATAAAGTCCACTAATCTATACAGTATACACATAAAACCGGCCAAGTGCGAATCAGATTTGCGCACTAAGGGTTCCGTCATTATCTATAAAAAATCGCGTTTGTTGTATGGAAGCCCCAAATAAGCTAAAAGCTTAAATATTTATTTTATTTTGTTTTTAATATTTGTTGTTATAGCGGCAACAGAAATACATAATTTGTGAAAATCTCAACTGTCTAGCTATCACGGTTCTTGAGATACAGCCTGATGACAGACAGACGTACAGACGGATAGAATGTCTTAGTAAAGCACAGAGTAATAATATACTACCACAGAGTAATAATATACTGGTAATGGGTCCCTTTTTTACCCTTTGGGTACGGAACCCTGAAAATGACGTCTTAGCAAAAGTTATTCAGACTGATGAGCATTTTCCGAAGTCATAAAGTCTACGTGAACGAAGTCGCGGGCTTCGGCTGGTTTTAAATAAACATCCCAATCTACCCACCACATACAGGTATATACCTAAGCGTGGGTAAATACCCGGGTAGAAGACATGCCGTTGCCGCCATTATGTCCACGTCCTCCATATTCGTGTGCGAATCTCATAATGAATCAACACACGAATGTGTAAACAGCAGTTCACGTCGGCATTCGTACACGAATAGTTCGTGGAATGTTTCGTCGAACGACGAGGCGAATAGCGAACACGCAAGTGTAAATCCGGTATGAGTGGCAAAAACACTTGCCATCTAAGTTTCAATTTCATTCACCTCATTTACATTATTCTTAATTTAAAAAGTAAAAAATCGAACTATCAAATTCATTCATTCATTCGTTTCATTCGTTGAGGACCTTCCTTCTTTCTTTCGTTTTATTACGGAGAAAAATGGCTGATAATAAATTGTACGAATTATTGGGTGTTTCCAGAAACGCGAGTGAATCAGAAATAAAGAGAGTAAGTTATTCATAAGTATACAATTGATAGCAGTGTTTTTAATTCACTTCCTTTCATCACATGTCGTGTCGAATAATGCATGGTGGTTTGGTTGGTTCCATTGTTCATTGGTTACCTACTATGATTGTTCTATCTAATAATGCTTCCGTATCACGTTTCAGAGTTATCATAAATTGGCTAAAGAATTCCATCCTGATAAAAATCCCGCTGCCGGTGACAAATTCAAGGAGATTAGCTATGCTTACGAAGTATTGTCCGATCCAAAGAAAAGACAAGTTTATGATAAATATGGGTTAAAAGGCTTGCAAGAAGGCGATGGAGGAAGCGGAGGATTCCCGCCAGATGATTTGTTAGGACACTTTTTCGGGGACATTTTTGGAATGGGCGGTGGCAGCCGGAGTCGAGGTCCTGCGCGTGGGGAAGATACCATCCATCCTCTGAAGGTGTCTCTGGAAGATATGTATGTGGGAAAAACTGCAAAATTGCAGCTAAGTAAAAATGTTATATGTGGTCCTTGTAAAGGAATTGGTGGAAAGCCGGGATCCGTAGTAACTTGTAAGGACTGTCATGGACAGGGTATAAAAGTGTCTTATCAACAAATAGCTGCTCACATGACTCGTCAGTTCCAAACTCGTTGTCCTACTTGTCAGGGACAAGGGGAAATTATACATGAGAAGGATAAGTGTCCTAAATGTAAAGGAAAAAAAGTCTTAAATGAGACTAAAATACTGGAAGTACATATTGAAAAGGGAATGAGAGAAAGTCAGAAGATATTCTTCAGAGGGGAAGGAGACCAACAGCCTGATACCCAGCCTGGAGATGTTATCATTATTCTGCAACAAAAGCCACATGAGGTGTTTCAAAGGACTGGGCAGGATGACCTTGTCATGAAACATGAAATAACATTGACTGAAGCTTTGTGTGGATTTGAATTTGTAGTGAAACATCTAGATGGAAGAGATTTACTCGTTAAGCATGCTCCAGGAGATGTCATTAAACCAGGTGACCTTAAGGGCATACAAGGTGAAGGTATGCCACAGTACAAAAATCCATTTGAAAAAGGAAATCTTTATATCAAATTTGATGTCATCTTCCCTGAAAACAACTTTGCGCCTGAAGAAAAGTTGAAAGAAATAGAGAGTATATTGCCTCCTCGGCCAGCGTTTGTCATGCCCACTGGAGAGGATGTAGAAGAAGTTAATCTTATGGAGTACACTGCCAGTGAGCGCGGCCGAGGCAGGGAGGAAGCATATGCTAGTGATGACGATGAGCACATGCATGCTGGGCCTGGGGTGCAGTGTGCTCATCAGTAGTTCAATTAATCCTTATGGATTTTCTACTCAAACCTCACACTGTAATTTTATCATAGGTAGTTAAATATAAATAAACATGTCACCTATAGTTTCAAAAGCTGAATTATTGACAGTGTGCAAATAGGTACATTTAAATGCAAATAGATTACTGTGATCCATGGTCACATGAAATCAATTTAAGTAGTCTCATTATTTTGCTATTTATAACAGCCTTATGTAGATATATTTTATCTTTTGAGCATGATATGATTAAAATGCTAGTGAGAGTTATATTCATTCAATTCATTCCAGGGACATTTTTTATGGATGAGGCAATAATCTTATTGATACTTATTTGAGACATTGTTATATTTTATATCATTCATATATTCTATTGTACATCATCAGCTCCATCCTACATTTAAACATTGTTTAGTGGTTTTGGGTAATTTGTGTAATTTGGAGTTTCTTCCATGATGGTTTAATCCAATTTTAGCTGTATTAATTTTTGTTGTATTATTTTTATTCAATAAAGCAATAAAAGTAAATAATGTAACTTAAGAATTTTGCTGTTAAAAGTGCCATTTTGGAAGAAAATCCTAATTGTGAGGCACAACTAAATAAAATGAACCAAATATGTTTGTGTTAATTTATTTTCTTTAATCATTTACACATTTCGAAGACACTAATATTTAACATATACTATGTATTATTGCCTGGAAAAAATAATAAAAAAGAAATTAAATTCTTTTATCTTTTTGTCAACACCAAATCAAATTGATTATTTTTTATCAATTTGTTTTACCTTCTTCATTAACAGATTCTATTGATTCTACATACTTCTTAAAGGCTTTTTTGCTTCGGCACAACACATTTAAATTTATCTCATTTAATCCTAGTTTTCTAAGCAACTTTAGTCTTTGTTGCACTGTCTTCGGGGATGATGTCAGTACACGAGGCTTGGCTGCTATATCTTCCACACTGAAGCCTTCTTGAATGAGGAGATCCAAAAAATGTTTCACCTGAAAAAAGTTTCTTTGTTTGTTTATAAAGATTTATTGTACACTAGTTGAAGCCCGCGACTTCGTTCGCGTGGACTTTGTCTCTGAAAAATGCTCATAAGGCTGAACAACTTTTGCTAAGACACAAAATAAATACTAGTACTATGGCGTCATTTTCATATTTCGAAAAGTATCGAATAATAATTGTTGAATATACTAGATCTTTAGTTTATAGCTGCCTTTAAATGTTTATCGATACATGAAATTTGTGTATTCAGTAATTTTTGAGAAATTTTTCAAAAACATATTTCGCCAGGGAAACGTTTCTCTGGCGGAATTTTGTCTGGAATCCAGAATTCAATTAGTAGAGCAATTAATGTATCATAAGAGGCAAATGTTTATGTACAAATGGACTTTGTATGTCATAGGCCTCCAAAGTTATTCAAAATTCCGCTTACACATTTGCTATTAATTTGTTTATAACATCTGTAAAAACAGAATCCAAAAAAACACAACCACTTTCGAATAATAAATATAAACATAAAAGTAGGTATTTTGGTTCTAGTGGCTTAACTAAGGGACGCAGGGAAAAAAATTAAGTGTCGATTTATGTATTAAAACTGCCTCCAACATTGGGAAAGTACGTTCATTAACAAAAAATAATGTCTAACTGACATTTTGATTTTAAATCGGTCTGTTGGACGCGTTTTATATTATGTGACAAGTTTTAACTACATAATTCCAATATTTAATGTATTAATTCAACTATCCGTACTCCAATAATTAGCCCTATCGAATTAGTAATAACCACCCCTCTAACTTCATGATAACCAGTTGTTATTATGAAGTTAGAGGGGTGGTTATTAACCACCCAGAAGTAGGTTAAATGTTGATCAAAAAAGAAGGTACCTAAGTAAAATATAAAGTCTTCATACTCCTTTTATACCGACTAAGGCGAACTCAAAAGGAGGGTTATGTGTTTCGTCGCTATGAATGTTCATGTTCTTTGTATATCCTATGATATCAATAGTACGGTACCTTAACAAATGAAGTAACGTTGGAACCGATTTGGCTGTGCGCTGCTGGTCATAGGTACTGTGTCATAGGCTATGTTACGTCATAACATAATAAACTCAAATGGCGATAAAAACTTTTTAACTAAAAAAATTTAATTAATCGAATCAAATCGTGTTTGGTGCCTATCAAATGAAAGGGGTCAATTTCATGTCAAGGGGTTAGTACTAGCTGTTTCTCCCTGCTATGCTTGTACCATTCGCTGGATAAACATAATTTAAATCTTCCCGTAGACGAGTTTTTGGTTCTAAAACTATATCGATGAAAGTAGACCTTTTCACACAGTCCTGAAGAATAATATGAATAGCTCATGTAGTATCCCTAATTTAATTTACCTTTGTAACACGTATAGTTCTCAGTGACGGTATTCTTAAACAGAATTTATCAACATTCTCTGGTGGAATATTTAACCTATTTGCCAAATACGTCTGGGTGTTTTTGGTATCACCTAAAATAGATTTTGTTTCTTTTGTTAACTCCACATACCTGAAAATCACAAAATATTAGGTTTATGAATGAATCAATACTAATAAAAATGTAGTATGATGAAGAAATCATATAAACATGGATAAAGGTAAAAAAGTTAATGATAAATATACAATACCCTTTATTGCACAAAATAAAATACAACACTAATAATTAACTTAAAAACTAGGAAATGCGCAAAAGGTGGCCTTATCGCTAAGCAATATCTTCCAGGCAACCTATATAGAAAAAAAATAGTGATGGGAAATTAGGTAGTGCAGGGGTCAATATAATAAACATACTAAAATACAATATTTATAATAAACATACATATACATCTTTCATATTTCTTTAAGAAATGATCTTAACAGCACAAGATGAATAAAGTGGAAACAGGAAAGAATATTTATTCACATTTCATAAGTGTAAAAAATAAGATTTACTTGGGATTTGAAGCTGGCTAGCGTTTATAATTGTAATAATATAATAACATAATTGTAAAAAGTCTTAGTGAGATGGACATTTATCATTGTTACACAAGGTTACCTATTAATCATCAATGAAATAATAAGATCCATGAAATTATGGAAGTAATATTATTACATCCTCTGTGATATTTCCTGTACTATATTTGGAAAACCAATAAATAACAAAAGAATAGCTACTGATTTAAAATAACTATAATCATGCAAGTAGTACTAGTATTTTATCACGGACAGCCACAGCAATACCTGGTCAAAATTTCTTCAGAACATCTGACCATCCAAGGATATAGGTTATCAATTCCCATGCTTTTTACACGCTCAAGTCTTTCTTTTATGGTGTCACTTCGATACTTGAGAACCCACAAATCTCTTATAATTCGATCTCCAGAAACCCCATTTTCTGAAAATTTGCATTTAACTTATGAAATTATATCTAATGTCTGTCTTGAGGAGAAATCCTAAAACATGTCACCTTGATTGGGTTTTTATGGCGGTGGGGAGATCCCGTTGGATGGCTTCAGTATAGGGTCGCACGAGTAGGGGATTGAGAAGGTTGAAGGGGGAGGGGTGGCGGGATATAGTCCCTATTAAACACTGGACACACGTCACTTCCGTGACTTCCAGCGACGGTTTCATACAAAATGTATAGAAACATTTAGGAGATATTAACACGTTTAGTGCCATGGGTATCATTTTTGATACCCATTGCTTGTTTTACTATTGGGTCTGGAAATCCTGGCAGTCAATGGGTAAGTATTTTTTCTATTCTAACCTAAATATATATGCCGCCCCAAAAACCCTTTCCCTTCCCAACCCTCAAAGAAGGTGACTCGTTTTAAGATCCAACCCGAAAACGTAAGGATTGACCAGAATACTTCAACTTAAGAAGGATGTTATGGCTTTTCATTTTATAGTTGCATGAGATGCCCTATATCATCTGTTCTTTGTGAAATAGAAATTTTAATCAAGTCCTTAGTCTCTGTGTAAAGCGCCTAAAGCTTACATTCTCACCTAATAAAACTTCTAATGAACTGCTAAGCCAGTTGAATGACAGGCCATATATGAAAGTCCTCTTAGCCAACTTTTCACTTAAAGTATATGTTGGACACTGAAAACAACAAATATTTATCAGTTTTAATTACATATCTTATATCTTTAAACGAGCAATTCTTGTTTATTTATTTATATATATATATATTTATTTATAAATTTCTGTGATCTCGAAAACGGCTCTAACGATTTTGCTGAAAATTGGTATATGGGGGTTTTTGGGGGTAAACAAACGATCTAGATTAGTCTTATGTTTGGGAAAACGCATGTTTTCGAGTTTTCATTCGTTTTTCTTTACACGCAGAATATGGTCGCTAATTTCCTCGCGCGGGCCGCCATCCGCTTAGCTCAGTGGTTAAGGATTCTGACCGCTAGAAAGAGTGTTACGGGTTCGAATCCCACTCGGTGACTTACTTTTGTTTTTTTTAATGTTCAAGTTTATATATAATTTCTTATTTTGTACTGTTTTTAGACAAGTTTAAAAAAATGTAGTTAATGTTTGAGATGTAACCGACCGAGCAAAGCTCGGTCACCCAGGTACTGTTACTAAAAATAGTTGCAACAAAGAACAATTAGAAAACTAACCTTTATTTTCTCTGATAAAAAATACAGTCTATTTTTGCAAAATCCGTGTACTTCGTCGTTTTTGGTAACTTTATAGATGTGCTGTAAAGTTCTAACTGGCAACTTATAAAAGGGCAAAGCATCTTTGTTTGATTGAAAATTGAGCAACCTTATAATTTTATCTTTCGATGAATTGAAATCTGAAATTGAAAAAGCATTATGCATGAATATGAATTATTCTGAAATTAATACGAATAGTAAGCATTATGTACGTGAATAAAATAATATCACCTTTATCTTCTTTTCTCTGCTTGCTAGTTGAATATGATACAATAACACGAAAAGAATATCCGTGATATACAGGCAATAAATTATTTATGTCAGATAACAAATCCTGCGGTCTCCATGACCGCATTGATTGTATTATTGTTCTTATGAGCATCACTGTATAATTCCACAATTTAATTCAACTTTATTTAACGCAAAACAAAACAAACTTGTACCTTAAAACCTACTTATTTGTATTACTATTTTGATATTTTCACTCACATGACATTGAACGTCAAATGACAGTGACAGTGACTAATCAATCATCATCCAAGCAGTCAATAGGTAGATTATAAATTAC
Source organism: Acrobasis consociella (assembly GCA_963555685.1). NCBI lineage: Eukaryota > Metazoa > Arthropoda > Insecta > Lepidoptera > Pyralidae > Acrobasis > Acrobasis consociella. Next base: position 9,461,938 of record OY743106.1, read on the forward strand.
AAAATTATTTTCGAAATGACTTTTTTTAACCGACTGCGAAAGAAGGGTATAACACAACAACCAATGTCTCGTTCGAGGATATTTTGGTATTTGGCATAGTATGAAAGGGCTCGTAATTTTTTGTCTATTATTTTCAATAATAAATAACTTTTCATCATCATAATTTCAGCCGCATAAAGTCCACTTCTGGACATAAATTATATTCATCATCATTTCAGCCGCATACCGTCCACTGCTGGACATAGGCCTCTTCCAAAGATTTCCAAAATGACCGATCAAGATAAATTATTGTTACCTAAATAACTTTTCTTTAAATTAAATTCAAACTATGCAAACACTTATTACTTTTCGTCTTTTATTATTATTATTCGACCGATCCTGGAGATCGAGTAGGTAGAACTACCTATTTACTACTAGAGGACATATTATTAATGATTTGAAATGTTTATGAATTAAACTACTTACATACGTACTGAATGTGTTCCCAAGACACACTTTGTCCGTGCTCACAAAATTGATGTATTTATTTATCGTCCAGCCGGCATGACACAATGCCGCAAGGTCCAAATCGAGAGTAGGCGATTTTACTGGAACGCTGCAAGGGCTGCAACACCCTGGGATTCGGGTGCCTCAGGTAGCGAATTTTACAGGTAAGAAATACAAAAATACGAAAAAATTTACTAAGACCTGACGTCTTTGCAGGTTTGATTTAGCATAGGTTTTGTTTGTTTGTAAATACCTACACATGCATACTTGCTACTAGATATACAATGTCCTTTTTAATTAAGTACAAATTTTTTAAGGGGTGGTTCAGTCCATCGTTTTGAACAACTTTTCCCAATGAATGTATATCGAAATACGAAAAAAATATTTTAGGTTTTCATACAAATCGAAGTAGTCACGTGATATCATTACTATCGAAAATGAAAATTTTTTTTTCGTATTTCGATATACATTTATTGGGAATAGTTGTTCGAAATGATGGACTGAATCACCCCTTAAAATATTTGTACTTAATTAAAAAGGACATTGTATACTTACATAATCATACATAAACCTAAATAAATATACATAAAATATATAAATAATACATATTGTGGTATTTAAAAAAAATGAAACTGACATACTTTTAGAAATAGATTTATTTTTTTATTAGATACAGCAAAAACCAAACATGGGTTATTTATATAATAAACTAATATTTTCTCAATGTCTGTCGGATTTTCTCCTAGAAGGGCTGCGATGACTTCGTCTTCTGGAAGTACGAGGGCTTTTATAATGGCTGTTTTCTTCATTACTCTTTCTATCATGTTTTGAAATTCTCTGTGAATCAGTCTCTGGAGATTCAGACCAACGCCAAGACCGCGGTGTGGAATGATATTCTCTAAAAAATAAGAAAAATACATGTTTCACACATTAACAAAACGATAATATTTAGTAGGTATTGATTTAGACATATCTAGTCTCGTTAGCATGCTGGCGCTGCTGGCACCATGTAAACTATCGATACAGTGGCGACTGGCGTAGCGTGCGTGTCAGCCGCTCGCAGTATTTAATATACAGTAATGAAATTTGGCAACAACAGTCATCAATCATCATTATTGTGTATTGTACAGGTTATTAAAAAAATATAACCGGCCAAGTGCTATATGGACTCGCGGTTCCGTACATTATCTATAAAAATCACGTTTATAGGAGCCCCCCTTAAATATTTAATTATTTATTTTTTAAGTAAATATACAATTATTGATTATTCTGTAAATATTTCAAGCGTCTATCTGTTGCCGATCTTCTTCTTATTGTGTGTGTTTGTGACTAACACTAGTGTCAGAGTTTTTAAACCGCCGTAAAGGCCTCTGACATGGTTTAAGGTAACGACCATTGTCAAAGACAATGACCGAAACCGTCGGCTTAACGTCCCCTCGAAGCACGGATCATCTTACTTATCAGACAATCAGGCGATCAGCCTACAATGTCCTAACCAAACTAGGCCAACAATACAAAGTCGTTGCCCCCGCCGGGAGTCGAACCCGCGACCTCCGATTATGAGCCGAACGCTCTAATCACTACACCACGGAGGCAGTTGCCGATATTAATATCAAGCAAGAAACGACAAAAAACGCGTTTGTTGTATAGGAGCTTCCCTAATATATTTATTTTATTTTGTTTTTAGTATATGTTGTTAAAGCGGTAACAGAAATACACCTGTGAAAATTTTTATTGTCTATTATATGAGATACAGCCACGACGGACAGACAGACAGACAGACGGATGGATTCATAGTAATAGCACAGAGTAATAATGTAATAGGAACCCGTTTTTACCATTTGGGTACTGAACCCTAAATAACACGTAATATAGGTACGAAATGTACCTACATATTTGTATGTGTTACAGTATAATAATCTTTATTCTGCCGTTTGGTTTCCGGCACAGTAGAATAGGGCCACTCCAAGTCCTCCCGTGGATTTCGTAGAAGGCGACTTTAGAAATACAAGCTAAACAAAGCTTATAAACATCAATGAGACCTTTCTAAGTCTCCAACCCGACTGGCCAGTGAGGAGAGTGTAGGCCAAATTCTCTAGTTGCTCCGGCCAAGAAATGGCTCTGGTAGAACAGAGAGGGTCGTGCTGTAGTGGAGATTAAAAGACCTGATGATTAAAATATTTACAAGATAATTTTGTTTATTATGAAATTTTGCCGGGCCGCACTTTTAGGTCGAAAGTAGGTACACTACTGTATCGATATAACAGTAGCAAAACTCCAGCATAAGTGCTGAAAATAGCAAGCTGTAGTTTATGACGCCAGCGACTAGATTTACCACCATATTCATACATAAACATATATGCTACTAAGAATAAGGAGCGCTGACTTTATCATTCAAATTCTTAAAAAGCCTGCGCACTCTTTGAAATACTTGCATTGTACTTAGTTACGTTAGTGCGCGAATGCGATTCGCACTTGGCCGGTTATTAAAAGATTACCAATATGTGTAATCTCACCCTATTTTATAATACTTTTCTTCAACATTGGTCTGGGAGACCAGAAAAAGACCAGCAAGCAACGGCTAGCAACTATTTCGTATGCCTTACCTCCTGGAATCAGAATTGTAATCATATAAATTGTTGGGATTACGAAAAACGTGCAAAAAGTTGCATGCACGGCCTTTAGGGCACCGTTTTTTAATGTGGAGACCTGAAAATAAAATAATTTGAAAATAAATCAACAAACAACACATTTCAAGAAATTAATTACAATATCTTATACCTTTAAACGAGCAATTCTTGTATATTTATTTATTTATAAATTTATGTGATCTCAAAAACGGCTCTAACGATTTTGTTGAAAATTGGTATATGGGGGTTTTCGGGGGTAAATAATCGATCTAGATTAGTCTTATGTTTGGGAAAAAGCGTGTTTTCGATTTTTCATGCGTTTTTCTTTCCACGCAGAATATTTTTTTTGCGCCGGCCGCCATCCGTTTACCTCAGCGGTTAAGGATGCGGACTATTGCGGACCGCTAGAAAGAGTTTTACGGGTTCCAATCCCACTCGGTGACTTACTTTTGTTTTTTTTTATGTTCAAGGTTATATATAATTTTTTATTTGTATTGTATTTAGACAAGTTTAAAAAAAATATAGTTAATGTTTGAGATGTAACCGAGCAGAGCTCGGTTACCCAGGTACTTCTGCTAATGCTGCTATCTTCATGACCATCCAATTTAATGCAATATCTGCATTTTTTTTTAACAACTGCTGTTGGCTCTATTTTCATGCATGTATTTCATTATGATTTGTAAATCACTCACTATTTAGGTACAGTAAGTGAGAGTATAGTTTCTTTACGGAACGGAGTTTCGCAACAATAGGTAAGTACCTATCCTACTACGCAAAAACAGATGGCTACGATGGCACTACAAGAGCTTCAAAGAAGCAAAATAAGATCATGATCATTAAAACATACCACATATTGCCCTTTTCCAAGAGATAACATTACAAAACTGCAGTGACAGCTGCCTGCCGCCGTACCAACGCGTGTGCAGAGATTGGTACGCAGCCACTGCACACCGCAGTTCTTCAAATTCTATGTAGGTGTTTCCCCTTAGATGCCGCTCGTGGTTGTTACACACCTGTTACACCAACAGAAATAATTATTGTCTCAAAAGACAAAATCAACCGGGAGAACAGAAATGGCAACGACTTACGTACTCTAGATTTTAGATATGTTTAATCCTAAAGCATTACTTATGTCTTTACGAAGATGCTTTCACGGTCATTTGGGCTCAATGCTTGTTGTAAGAAAAGCTTTTATATGCGCTACCTAAATATAAACGTAACTAAGTAACCTTTTCCTTTTTTATCTCCCTTCGATATACTCGTATAGCTGCTTATAAGTATATTAAAACCCAAAAATTTCAATTGACTGTCAGCTTGTCAACTAAAAAATATAAGAGTGTTAGAATGTTAGAGGTGCCTTATTCGAAAATATAGACATGTATATCTAGTAATTGCAATTACTAGATTGAGTGAATTGAAAAATATTGAAATACCTACCATGTCTGTCGCAATTGACCCTTAGACGTCGATTTTTCTCCATTTGCTACTAGTAAATAGTAATGAATTGAGGTTAAGAAAATAATACCAATGTATTTCTCATCCTGCTATAGGTATAAAGAGCGTTTAAACATTCCGCCGCCGCGGTAGCAATCGGCGAATTGTGTAAACGCTATATCAATCGTAATAAAGTTTATAATAAATATTTAATCACCAGCCCCGAAAAAATGGCATCAGTGACTGCATTATCAGGCGCTTTCGACTAGAAAGCGCTCAATCATAGCGCGAAATCCAGACTGCTTTCCTTGGTTTTTTCTAAATATGTATAACGGCAGTATTTTACTTAAGTCGAAAATTAATTAAATATTTTAAGTACAGTGCGTGCATTGCACAGTAACGTAACGATAAAAAAAACACTAGAGAATACAAACAGCCAGTGCCGTAACTAGGGCGGCGGTGCCAGCTGTGCCCAGACACAGGGCGCGGGAATGACAGGATTGATCAGTGTAAACTTTTTTATGGGGGCAAAGTCTAAACTGTGCGCAATGGCCAGTTATTTCCGGCGACAGGATTGTGCAAATAAGTTTGGAAAATCCAAAAGAGCACGCCTCAAAGGGTCCATATTTTTTTTTTTAAATTCTTACGCATGTAGAAAAATAAAGATTTATATAGATATACTAAAACTATGAAGAACAGTCGATATTTTTGTTTTGTTTATTTAATAACAATTAAACCACATCGAATCAGACCCTGAAAAGGCGCGGGAATGACAGGATTGATCAGTGTAAACTTTTTTATGGGGGCAAAGTCTAAACTGTGCGCAATGGCCAGTTATTTCCGGCGACAGGATTGTGCAAATAAGTTTGGAAAATCCAAAAGAGCACGCCTCAAAGGGTCCATAATTTTTTTTAAAAATTCTTACGCATATAGAAAAATACAGATTTATATAGATATACTAAAACTATGAAGAACAGTCGATATTTTTGTTTTGTTTATTTAATAACAATTAAACCACATCGAATCAGACCCTGAAAAATGAAAGTATTCTATTCCTGAGAATACTCAAGCGTAAGAGAAAAAAAAGACTCGATTAGTAAAGTATTTCTGTCGTTATCGTGTTAACAAGAAAAGCCTCCGCACATACAGACACACGGACGTCCAAGACAGAACTTTTTTTAACTGTTTTTTAACTAGTTTAAATAACAAAAATGACATCAAAAATATCATGAGTGTTAAAAAGAGTGTTTTTTTTTTAATATGTGTGTGTATATATTATCTTACAAGTGCAATGTATGATACATAAAGACATTTTAACTTTGAAAAATCAGATGTTTTGCGCGAAGTGACAGTAGTACCCACCTCAACGCTTCGCTTATGAGGCGTGCAATAGGAGTCATAAAGAAAAAGGAATATTAAAGGGCTAGTAACGGCACTGCCCGCATCATAAGTATCATAACTTATGCAGTTTAATCATATATGACATATTTAATTTTACGAAAGGATACTTTGGGACCCTCTTGAATTGAATCACCTTACCTTAAACTGCACAACTCTACCAAATTTTTCAAATTCAGGTAAGACATCAAAAAAGAAATCCTTGAACTCTTTGTAAGTTTCGCTATCTTCATATTCAAGCATCAGGTCTGTATCATATTCATTGAAGTTTGAATTACTTAGTCCAAAATGATCGTAGAAATTTTTGGCTAGAAGTACCTGCAAAAATAGATGAAAAATTTTATATTACTGAGGTTACCCGAAAATAATTGACGTTTACTCTTCCTACAGTATGCCACTCAACATAATGATGATAACGTTATGTAAACTGAAAAAGGTTTATTAATGGGTCCAATTTAATAAACGATCGATATTGACGCGTGTCTGAAGGCAATAGTTTAGAGCAGTCTTTCCCCATGGTATAATAAAATAAGGTATTCTCTTTCCGAGAACGAACTTGACTACGTCACGAAAGTGTTGCCACTGATTGTTCTTTTCAGTAAATTTAAGGACTTTCTCAATTAGTTCACGAATATTAAATAAAATGTTAAGTAACTTAGCTATTAAGAATCTCGCGATTCTCGCGTCATTCATCAATTCAAAATTTTATAAATTGATAAAATGGATTATTAATTTGAAATTGGTATATAAAGTTCAAAAATGCATTACGCTCGGGTAATTCAATTTCACACAAGTTCAAGTTCTTCCTACGTCATCAGCTGTCACGGAAAGAGAATACCTTATTTTATTATACCATGTCTTTCCCAAAGTGGGCGATAACGCCCCCTTGTGGGCGCTGCAGGTCTCAAGAAAATGTTTTTTTTTTTTGCTAGGAGCTTACAAACCCGCCCTGTGTCGTTTCTGGTGTATTACACAAATTACATTATAATTAATTAATTAATATACAAAATGCTCTGAGGTATGAAATACACAATGAAGTAACACATAATTATATCAAAAAACAAGTATGATATTAATAAGATAAGAATGAATGAATTAACAGTCACGGCCACAAATACTTACGCAGCTAATACCAGGATATCTGTGATTTCGCGAGCAGTGGTCACCAAATCTGCAACATGCTGTTTTCAAAAAGAATGGACACATTTCAGTGTCTGGTCGAGTTTCAGAGGAGACCAGTAGTTCAACCGGGGGCTCCTTCGAATCTCCTAATAAGAATTCGTGAAGGTGCTTCATAAATGTTTCCTGTTTTCGCTTATTTACTTCCTCAATTTGTTTCAAACGTTCTTCGTCTTCTTTTTTCTTCTTTTGTTCTAACTCAAACTCCTATGAACATTAAAGTTTGCAAATAAAATATATTTTTTGCTACAATCAAAATTAACAGCACTTTTATCTAATGTTATGGATCATTTGTTAAGTAAAGACTAGTACAAATGAAATGAGAGAATACAAATGTTATAAATCACTAGAATGATTTTAAGCTACAAAAAGTAATGCAATTAAAAAAAGTACGAACAGTTTCTATAATTTATATTACTTTTAAGTTTTTCATACCAATTTCATCCTTGCTTTTTGCTCCAAGCTTTTTTGAAGTAACATTTCTTTCATTTGTTGTAGTTTAATCCATTGATCGATAGCAATTTTCTCCGCCTTCATCCACTTTTCATTTTCCTCAGCATTGGTCTTTGCAATTTGTTCATATTCTAAAGCTTCCATCATTTCTAGTTTTTTTAGCCATTTTTCATCATCTTCACGAGTTTTTGCACTTCTAACTATATACAAAAATACATAGTTTTGCAGAAAGTTGATCACAATATGTAGTTTACCAATCATACTTGTGCTTAATTTCAGAGACATATACATATATACATACAAAATATGATAATAGCCATGTGACTGCCAGTCTAGAATAGGACCACTCCTTTTCCAGTAAATATCTTAAGAGGCGACTAAAGAAATAAGCACAAACATCTCGAGCTACAAACACAGAATTAATTATAGCTACAACTGTTTTCCCAACTTAGGACGGCGGCCTGTTGGACTTTTCGTAAAACTATAGCCAAATCAGCTATTTTTCCACTTCCTTCACAAGGTCTATATATACTTGGGTGACCATTGACATGCATAATTATTAATTATATTTGAGGAAGAAAAAGCAAGAAAGTGCACCCCGGGCTCTCAAGCAGCACAGTTGAGGATGCAATCGCAAATAAGATAAAGAAGAAGAAAATATGATATATGTACTTTAACCTAGAATTTTTAATACTTAATGGCTTTTTGAAAATTTGTACTGACTTACTGGCATAAGTATGTCTGATAATACAAATTTTCAATAACCAGCCAAGTGCGTGTCAGCGCGCAGTCTAGGGTTCCGAATTTAAGTCGTTATGTCATTTTTGACTTCAAGCGACTAAAAAGTGTATAAAACAAATTTTCTATTGAAAGGGATTTTTCAAAACTAATTCCCTAAGGCAGTGGTTCCCAAACTTATTTTGTGTACTGCCCACTTTGAGAATAAATATTTTTTTAGGTGCCCCCATTTTTTCACCTATTTAAAAACCACTATAACTTCAAATTAAATTAATTAATTATTGTGACCTATATATGTATATTAAGACTGCGGTCCTTGAGCGTGTGAACTTATGATCGAACACCCACATTCATATTTTCTACTCACACAGACACATTGCGCAGTATAGTATAAGCACCAAGCAAGTTTCATATTCATCACGCGTTCGCCTCGAAGCATATTTAGAATTTTCATAGACAATACGCAATGTATTTACAGCGCAGCGAGTAGCCGGCGACAAAGGGTGGGGTCACAGTGAACGCTTTTTTAGGTTGTTAACTACATATATATATATATATTTTTTTATTTTTTTATTTATTGTCCTTTTCCCAGAAGGAAATAAAGGTTATATATATACCATAAACCGCTCTTTTTTAGGGTCCCGTAGTACACAGGAACCCTTATACACGGTGATTTTTTATTGGTTTTGGAGCCGATAAGAGAAGGGACCATAAGGATAGTAAGACCTAATTAGCTAGTCAAAATAAAAAACTGTAACAAAAAAAATTGACTAAATCTCGAAAGTAAAATAGTGAGATCAATTAGTAGTACCGCCGCCGACCGGCCGGCGAAATTCATCGAACTCATGTGGCTGTTTTGGACGGACTTAACTACGTGGTTTCGATCGAAAATCATTTTCGCAACTTTTTTATCTTATGTCATACACAAATTTGAATTACGTATATCGATAGAGGAATTCATTTACTACACGACATTTTCTTTTTCCAAAACCAATGGAAATTCAATGTGTAGTTTCGCCATGTCTGTCTGTCCGTCCGTCTGCGGTTTTACTCAGTGACTATAAGTACCAGAAAGCTGTGATTTGGCATGGGTATGTATATTAATTGTGCGGAAAAAGTGGTAAAATAATTTTTTTTTAGGGTAGCTCCCAGACAAGTAAAGTGAAAAGTAATTTTTTTCCTCGATTTACCAATGTTGTGGGGTATCGTTAAATAGTTCTTTAAAAAATATTATGAGCTTGTCCACACCGTTTTTCAATTTAGGGATCTATTTTTGAAATATTTGGTTTTAAAGTAAATTTTTTGTTAGAATCAAGTGTCCCCGCCTCTATCTGCTAAACGATTATAAATGGACACGTAAAAAAATCAAAGCTATAGTATACAGGCTGAATTTTCATTGGTTTTGGAAAAAAAATGTCGTATAGTAAATTAATTCCTCTATCCATATACCTACGTAATCCAAATTTCTGTATGTCATAAGATAAAAAAATAGCGTAAATGATTTCCGATCGAGACCAAGTAGTTATACGCCGGCCAAACAGCTGCGTAATGTCGATGACCCCGGCCGGCCGGGGAGCGATGTTTGGCGGCGGTACTACTAATTGATCTCACAATTTTACTTTCGAGTTTTAGACAACATTTTTTGTTTTTGAATTTTTATTTTGACTAGCTAATAAGGTCTTACAAACGATGCCTATGAAGTGGCCTTCGGCTTCAAAACCAATAAAAAATCACCGATATAACGAAATTTAAAGGAAAACTATCAAAGCTAAGTCACAGATTACTAATAAGTTACTACGTAATAGATACATCGCTTCCCCACAAACGACAAATACCTACGCTTTATTTAACTAAATTTTCTAGCTGTCAAGCGACGCGAGGAAATATAAGCTCAATTGCTCTGACTCAACGGAGCGTTTTAAGTGCACAGCGGCCGACGTCACCCACGGGTTGACCCAATGTTATAAATACAAAAATGTTTAACAAGTGACAAAAACGTGACACGTATTTATTAAATGAAATTTTAATAAAAAGTATCTATAGACGATTTGACTTGAAAAGTTGTGATGTAATAAGAACGTGTGATTATCATAGAAACTTCATAAACTGTGGATGTACCGTACATCGCAAATATCGCAATGAGGAACATACGGTATTGAACTATTGAGTAATTCGATTTATAATCTGTCGAACGAAGTAAAGAACATCGCAATGAGAAACATACGATATTGAAAAATTCGTTATAGCATACTTTCTAGTTCAGGTAAATAGTTTTTATATACTTTACTTGAGGAGCTCGGTGGCCCAGCAGGAGTACGCACTAGCGCTTTCGGATATAAAGCGGCACCGGGTGTGGTCCGCACTTAGATGGGTGACCACAATGGCATAAAAATTGAGCTCCTCTGTGCTTCCTAAGGCACGTATAAGCCATTGGTCTCTGATATCATATTGTATGGCAGTCGTTAAGCTATGTCAGATGCATTTAAGCAGCTTGAAAAATCTGAAACTAGTGTTGGCCACTTACACATACGAAAAACAATAACATATACTTTCTACAGTACATCGATGTTTTGACTTTCGACGTTCAGTAGGACAGTCCAACTTGTTACCTACAAAATAATCTGATTAGACGGACAGTACCAAACCCTATTCTATACGACTACTAACAGTGAATTCTAGTGAAAATTATACCAAAACAGAAACATCTTTAGTCGTTTTTTGGCAATGTGAAAAACATCAATTTTTTATTGATTCTTTGATTTTGACATTCAAATACCGCACAGTAATATATATTGTAAAGAAACAATACGCAGTAAGGTTTCACGCGTGCGGCGTCCCTCTGCCACTTTTGCGTTCGAACACACTTCTAGCCGGTAGGTAAATATAGGGCGACTTTGATCGAGTGACGGAGGCCTGGCTAAGTAGGGTTTACAAATGAAAAAGTTATAGGCGATCAACTTATAAAATGTACTGGGAAATGGAAAATATCATACAAATTCAATAGAAAATTAATTTTTAGTTTAGACGTTTTTAGTGGCATGAACTCAAAGTTGGCATTTGTAACTACGGAACCCTTAACGGCGCGTGGCCCGACACGCACTTGGCAAATTATTTTACTATGGGTTTACTCTTGACCATATAAAACATAGTTAATTGATTTGAATCATACAGGAAATATGCATAAGAATTCTATCAATACTACGGAACCTTCTCGAGTTCAACTAGCGCTTGGTCTTTATCCTGGCACTAGTGGGTTCGCAAGCATTTTCGTTTTTCCGTTTCTTCTTTTCGCGTTCTGTTTCTCTTTTTTTAATCGCCTCTATCAAATAAATAGGCTCCCATCACTGTAATTTTTTTATCTAATCTGGAATCGATTATTTCCGGGAGCATAAGCAAACTAGATAAAACATTTTTAATTTTTCTTCCATATTTATCTTGTACCTTAAACGAGCAATTCTTGTATATTTATATATAAATTTATTTCTGTAATCTCGGAAATGGCTCCAATGATTTCGCTGAAATGTCGTCACCGACACTGGCGACCCACCCTTATGCTAAACAAAACAAACGCAATGACGTTAGACGCGGAGTACGAAAGGACGTGCGGTCTCCTTGAAAACTAGGCGGGCACTGAATTTTTCAGTGACAGTAATTTATAACGAATTACCGCTTCATACTAAAATGTATGGGGCCCGGGGATGATTTCTGCCAAAAAAATTATTGATGTTTAGGCTTAGATTTATCATTTTTTTGTTTGAATTAGTAATAATCTTTAACGGTGAATGTGTTGTTTATACTTTCGTCTCACAATTCCACCTAAAATATTGTTAAATATGACAACGAAATAGCACAGATATTTAAAATAGAAAAGGTCGATTTCGATGTTTTTGATCAAAGTTGACGATTTTTTTTCTCAAAAATTAAGAATATTTTTAGAAATATCGTCTGGTAAAGTTGTAGACTGATCTTTTAGGCAATTGAGATTTTTTTGTAGTGTTTTTAAATCAAACGAATACTATATATATTTTTAAAACTGTAGGAGCCCATTCGCGCTTTTACTAAGGACGCGCCTCTTAACGGAGAATTCTAAACGAAACTTTTACTATAACCCCCAACTTGAAACCTGAGCGCAGTAGGTAACATACAACGGCGCTTAGGTCTCAAGTTAACTCTTACGGGCTCCACCTGCCAATAAGAATGATTATTGAAACGCAACTTTAAAGTATTAAAACAGAGTATCTTTTATTAAAAATATAACTTAAATAATCAATCCTTATATAAAAACTAATGTGAAGGATGAATCTGATGCTGTTTAATAAGTTTGTTGATATCAGGTTCCAATTTACTCGAGAACAGTCGCAAGTCGCCACGTTCGGTAACAAGCAAACGATTTCTCTTTTTAGTAAGCAGTGTTGTCACAGCACTAAATCCACGTCCTCCTAGCTAAATAAAGCTCCTAGCAAAAAAAAAAAAATTTTCTTTCTGGGTCTCTTACCGCCCCCCTTGAGACCTGCACCGCCCACAAGGGGGCGTTATCGCCCACTTTGGGAAAGACTGCCCTAAGGTGATGAATATGGGGTCCAAAGTTTGTATGGAGAAACAAGATTAGTTAAAACATTTTATTCGAGAGTACATGGACATTTTATTAGAGAGTACGTAGTAACAAATGCAGACTTTGACTAAGAAACAAATTTTCTATTGAATTTGTATGAAATTTTCCTTGGTAGTCAGTAAGGCACTTCTATCTGATATACTGAATATGATGCTCATCATCATAATCATCATCATTTCAGCCGCATAACGTCCACTGCTGGACATAGGCCTCTCCCAAAGATTTCCAAAATGATCGATCTAGAGCGGCTTGCATCCAGTGCCTTCCAGGATGACATAATCTATTAAAAGAATGTACTTACTGTCTCTGCTTATCGCAATTTGGGTTCGAATTCGACGCCTTCTTTCTCTTTTAGCAATTCGGCGCCATTCTTTGTGTCTGTAATGACAAAGTAATAAGAAATAAATAGGGTTCTTCATCATTTTATAATATTTCAAGATATGTATTACAAAAACCTAACATCTCGGCTCAACGGCTCCGTGGTTGCGAATGCCACTTTGCGTTCATGCCACTAAAAATGTCTAAAAACTAATTTTCTATAGAATAGAATTTGCCAAATTGTTCCGCTTGGTAATGGTTTGAGAGGAGTTTGGAAAGCTGACGGCCAACATCCAGTAATGGATAGGCACTACAAGAAGAAGAAGAAGAATAGAATTTGTATGAAATTTTCACCTATAACTTTTTAATTTGTAAACCCTAATAGCTCTAGTAGCTGTTTTCCTTTAAACTTTGTTATATATACTATAACTATGTGAATTTTTAAATGTTTCCTTATACATATAACTGTTTAGCAGATAGAGGGGGGTGATACTTGACTCTTAACACATTGCAGGACACTTATGGTTGTGGACGTAATTCAATTGTTATTTCTATTGTGTCTGGCTAAGTGTCCTACAATGTGTTAACAAAAACAATAAAGTCAAATATTTCAGAAGCAGATCTTTACATCGATAAATGGTGTACACAAGCTAACAATATTTTTAAAAGACTTATTCAATGCCCCCACGACCCTACACGACAGGTTAGTTGAGAAAAAAATTATTCCTACTTTACTTGTATGGGAGCTTACCTTAAAAAATAACTGGACCTTTATGTACGAGACTAACAGGGGACAAAGTAAGATGGAATCTACAGGATGTGCTGATGCCCAAGAAACGAACTAATAAATTTATATTGTGTGTATAGTTCTGACCATGATGACAGATTGACATTAAAAAAGTGTGCATCATCACTTTTAAGGACTGATTATGTTAAAGATTTCAAGTTGCATTATAAAGATTAACAAAATGCAGAAATAACAACTAAGAGTACTGGCTTCATGTTCCTTCATGGCAAGATGAAAAGCCCTGTAACCCTGTGCAATATATTACAACAGCCAAATATTTGGTTATTGTAGGTAGGTATACAGGTACACTACAAGAAAAACAAGCCACAAGAATGGACACTACTTATCTACAAAATAGAAACAAAAATAATTTATAAGTTTGAACTCACCTTCCCATGCTTAAGAGTGTCATTCCTAGTAGAATTTATTTTAAATTTGCTCGATTCTCTTTCCAGTACATGGAAGTACAAGTTATAAATTTTATGGGGCAGTATGTATACCGAATATACGCTATGTAATAATTCTCCAGCACAAATGATATGTAATTGTTCTCCAGTAATTAATTTTATTTACTGCAAACTAACAAGTAAATAGTGTTTCAGGTTCCAGTTCAGCACGAAGTGATGAATGTTGTGTGTGTGAGTAAGTTATTAGGGACTCTTTCTAATTTGTGATGATTTGATTATGTTTACCGACAGCGCCATCGCCAGCGCTTCCATTCCAAGTGTAGGTACAGATATAATCTGTCTAATCTGTGAGATTGTCCTAATCCAAGTACCTTTTATTAACTTTCAACTGAAGGAAAAGCGATTTTTTTTCGAAACAAAACAATTCTATTTACTTACTGTGTGTGACAGTGACAGCTGACAATTACACTATTTGACACAAATGATCAGTGACAGTAAAGGCGGGTCTCCTGCGCCAGAATTTTCGAAACATTACACAAAAAACATGAAACAAAAACAAAACAAAAATATTATTTTTCATACAAAAACCGTCTCCTGCAAATAATTTCTGTTTTTAATGAAACATTTCTTTATGGTTGACTTCATCATGAGGTGCTACTTTTCAAACGCGGAGTCACTAAACGAACGGTTTTTTGTATGAAAAAACCATTCGTTTAGGTGACTCCGCGTTTCAAAAATGACAGTTAAGATACCTAATATTATTTATTTCTGATTACTGTTATCATCATTTTTGCCAGACGAAGAACTAGAAGATGTGTTCTGCGTTTTACCACTTGCAGATAATAGAGATAGGCTCCAAAGGACTCGTACCCAAAACCATAAAATAATTAAAAAAGAAACCCTTCCCCTCTCGCCCCGAGCAGCGCATGTTTTCCATCTGCTTTGGAAAGCAGAAACATGTGTATGCCATAGACAATTGTGTATAGCCACGCCCCTTTGTTTGCATGTTTTTGTGTAATGTTTCGAAATTTTAGGTGCAGGAGACCCGCCTTAATGTTTCGAAAATTAAGGTGCAGGAGACCCGCCTTAACAGACTATGAAAAAAAAAATGTATCTGCATGGGTGCTTTTCATTTTAAATTTATAGATGCGCAATTTTTACCCGACTCCGTCAGAGAGGGTTATGGTTTTCAAGTGTATGTATGTTCATGTATTTTTCGGCTCGCTCTGCAGCTGACTTGATAGCCCGTTGAATAGGTCTTTCAAAAATATTGTAAGTTTTGAACACCATTTTTCGATTTAGGGATCCTTTTCTGAAACATTGGTTTTATAGTACAATTTTTTGTTAGAGTCAAGTATCACATACCTGCTAAGGCTAAGTAAGGTTTATAAATTAAAAAGTTATGTGCTATCAACTTTTCGTACAATTCCATAGGAAATTAGGTGGCTAGGGGGTGACCCAAGGGCAACCCGCGCCGCGCCATGGGCTGTACCACTTGACCTGTACATAATGGGGGAGGTAGCCAAAATGGTCTCTTTCGGCACTTGGTCGATAGACCTCAGATAAATCATCACTTAAGTGAATTACCCAGCAGCCGAAATTAAATGTCTAGCTAGGCAATGTGATAATTAAGGGAGTACAAATTATAATAATTTACTTCACGTAAAGTAGCTAGTCAGTATTCATAATGCCCGGGAAAAATGAAAAGTGCTCCAATTCATAACAACTGGTCCATAACATAGGTAGGTACAAAAAGTTCAAGTCTAGGTATTTTAAGTAGAAAATTATTTACTTTTTTGACGGATATATTTAGATACCGTCCTGTTAAATAAACTCCATGCTTCCAAGTGCAGACACCTACTAACCGTAAAGTTGGGTAGGCACATTCGTTTAATTTTTCAAGAACCCACCTTTATGAATTTAAACAAGAAAACAACTTGTATTGCTTGCTAGATTATTTTATAAACACAGATTAGAATAAAAAAATGGACGGAGACATTAGCAATAAAATTAAAACGTGTATTATGAACAACGACGAAAGGGACATGCTAGTGTTATTAAATTCAGGCCTGGATCCAAACTTTGAAGGTGGTTGGCCCATCAGACTCGCTGCTAGGCATGGATCTTACTCGGTCGTCAAAATGCTTCTTCAATTTGGGGCGAATCCACATCTGCTAAGTGATTCTGGTAAGTACTTATACCACATACTGCAGAAGTAGGTAGGTATCAAAATAAAGTACCTATTTAGTTATATTTATAGCTTGTAAAAAGAAAACCCGTCAGATTGTTTAGACTAGAAGACCAGTTTTGAATACTTGTAAGTTGTAATATAGTATTGGCTATTTACTTGTACTCTCGAAGTCTAAATATAATTTCAGGTGCATCAACATTACAACTAGCGGTGTATTCGGGAGCGCAATGGTCTTCCGATAAGTGGTCCCTTTTACTGTCTTGCTGCGATTCCTCGCAGTTGGCAGATGGCGCAGCAGTGGCTATCATTTTTCAAAATATTTGTGCTTTAGAAAAGATTTTGGAAACTGGTCGCTGCAACACAAATATACCTACTACGTTGACAGGTACTTAGTAATTATTTGCATATCTTTAGATAGGTACCTACGTCGTATTTTTTTTTACGACATGGAAGAGACATACCCTAATAAACGAACTACGGGCTATACAAGATCACTATAGTATTAATAATAATGAAATAACAGTCAAAAACCACAAAAAAACGACATTTCCATACAAATTGCCCGGGCGCATATATCCCTTCGAATGGAAATGTCAATATATTTATTTTTTAGTAAATCCCGTGGTTTGATTTATTACACGATTTATTACGGGTATGTCCCCTTCCCGTTGTCTATTAGCAGCCGCTTAGCCGCTCCTTTATTATTTCTTTATTATACTTTCTTATACAAAGGTAAAGAAAAAAACGAGTTTATAGTCTATAGGTACAGGTAAGACTCAGACACTCAGTCAGACACATACGTACAGTCTACATGAAAATGTATACTCAGAAATATTTTCTAAACATTTACAACTAACACAGGATGTCAATCCTTAAGTACACATTTTACAGGGAACGAGATTCTTTACACTGCTGTAAGATTCGCTATAGCTTACTTATTGCTAAAAAATATGAAAATAATATTAGGTATTACTAAGACAGGTAGTGTTCGTCATACATAACATGAGGTACATATAAATCATGCAAATAAATAATTTTATTCTACATACTTATTCTATATTCAATCCATCGCATTATAGCTAAGCACATCGCATCACACGATCACACTAATATTATAGGCGAAAGTTTGTGTGTGTGGGGGTGTGAGTGTGTGTGTGCACGCGCAAACGGCTGGACCTACTTTGATAAAATTTGGCATGCAGGAAGCCTACTCCCTTGATTAACACAAAGGCTATTTTAGGCGCGGGAAACACCGCAAGGCGCATCTAGTAATTAATAGAAGTATTAGCTTAACAGATTGGAATCTCCTTAGGTCCCGCAGTTCATCCATATCCTATGGTACCGCACAATACACATTCCCCATCATTCCCCGTCCTCGCAACTCTCCTCCATATTGCTCTCCCTGTTCTCGCCTGGTCGAGGGTGTTGAGCGGGCGAACACACACACGTTACCGTAAGCACGGATGTATAGTTTCGTCTGTAGTAATGCCATACGGGCCATACCTATGAAACTGTGGCTAGTGATAGTGATGTGCCCGACTTGCCAATTTTTGGAATCGAGTCGACTCGAGTCATTTTATATGGTATTCGGATTCTTACTCGAGAACAGGATTTCAGTCTGGACTCGAGTCCAGGATTCGAGTCCAGGAGAGTCCGGGGATTCGTTTCCAGGATTTGACTCCGGGATTCAAATAAAACACCTGACACGACGGCGTCGAAAATTTTTTTTTTCCAGAAACTCAGCCCCAGACTCGAGTACTGGAATCAAGTCAGTGAGACTAGAGTTAGCTAGACTCGAGTCTAATAAATAACCGGCCAAGTGCGAGTCGGACTCGAGCACGAAGGGTTCCGTACCATTAAAATCAATATTTTTGTTGCTCCACCCCCTTTAATATGTATTTTAATTTTTATTATGTATTATTAATTAAAAATACAACTGAGTATTTTGTACATATTTCGAGTGCCTACCTGTTGCCATTATTGATATCGAGCAAAAAAGGGCAAAAAATCGCGTTTGTTGTATGGGAGCCCCCTTTAAATATTTATTTTATTTTGTTTTTACTACTCAACTGTATAGCTATCGCGGTTCTTGAGATACAGCCTGGTGACAGACAGACAGACAGCGAAGTCTTAGTATTAGGGTCCCGTTTTTACCCTTTGGGTACCGATCCCTAAAAAGGGTATTCGGGTCGGCGGGTAGGTACTCGGCACATCACTATGTACCCGTGGCATAAGTAAATTAAAAGATGTTGCACCAGCAGTCCAGCTCAGCTTATGGTTATAGATTGTCAACCTATTTCATGAATATTACTTATAGACTCAAATTGCTGCAAAAATGTACTTGCTACTGCATGGTAGGTAGGTACTAGCTGCATAAACATAAAGTATTATATATTTTTTTAGGAAAAACCGTAGAAGATCTTGCAAAGGGTTACAAATTACAACATATTTTAAATGATACAGTAATTCAAAGCCAAGCTAGAAATTTAACCCCAAACTCATCTCCACGGCCCTCACAGATTACACCGGTAAGTTCTTTAGACGATATAAATATTAATTTTAGATGTACTTAACTAATTACATAAATACCTCAACATGGATAGGTGTCAGCAGCACTGTCAGCGTGCCAAAAGGCGAGACGCTGCACCGCGTCTTTTAAACACGCCGCCTTTTTGGATGGCACATTCAAATGGTTTGTAAACAGGCCGCTGCAGCGGCCTGTTTATAAACCATTTGAACGAACGAACTGTACAAAATACCGATAAAATTACCTCTTTATTATTTGCAGGGTGCAAGATCTGCTTTGACACCAAGACAGGAACCATTCAGGAATCGCAGAAATTTGTCACCATCAGTAGCACAATTCTTTAATCAGACGTCTAGCCAGACTGCGCTGACTCCACCGAGAAGTGATTTAATAGTGTATTTGCCCTCAGCTGAAAGTATCTTTACATAACGCTGCCTAGCACACAGCGCAATATTTTACTCCTAGTTAACAAGTTATTGCCAGCCAAATTTTAAAAACTCTACTTTCAAGCGTCCATAAATTTTGAAGGGATGAAAAGATTTCTGTAAATAACTAAGAACTATCACGACAGACAAGGCTTTCGATTTTAAAAAACCGCATTCAAATCGATCCACCCAGACCGACCCTACACGTCAAATCACACTTATAATACACCCCTTTTTTTGCGGGTTAAAAAAGGACTTTATCTACTGATATCTTTCTACATGCATATTTTAAGCTTTGGTACTTGAAAACACTAGTGGTGGCAAAATTACATGAAAATAAGTAAAATATCTATCAATTGGCAATTTTGCTTCAGTGTAGTGAAGCACAAGGGAGGGGTGCAAATAGTTTATAAAGAAAATTCAACCATGCATAGGATTCTTCCGAAAGTAAAAGCCTTAGGGTTATTTAAAGTAGATGTAGGCATCTATTGATCCTATGTCTATTGTACCTACTACGCATGACCAAGTATAAACAAACGGAAAGTAATGAAGATGGGTAGGGGATATCTTTATAATTTTTTAATGTCTTCCATAGGTACTTAAGTGAATACCTACCAAGTTCTATTTAGCTAGTATTGTGCCTACTCGTACCTACTTAAACCATCACGCAATGACAACACAACCTCGTTCAAAGTAAAAGTAGATAAATACTTAAGTTAGTAGAGTTGTGGAAAGTTAGTAGAATTGCCATGTTGCGGAAAAACCTATTGGAACTAAATTTATAAGGTACAGATAAAAAAGTACTCATTCCGTGGCGCCATCATTTCAGTTCTACTAACTTCTTTGTCAAGCTTTAAGTGTTCCTTGTCTTTAATTTTAAACTTTCTCTATCCCCATCTACGTAAAAAATCCTATAGCTAGAGATTTCATCTATTTGTCTACTTCACTTACAGTTGTACCTATGGGAGACAGACCGTGATGTAATAACAATGATCAAAAGAGCAATTATACCTTAATAGTGTAGTGATACATCTACCTACAATATGAGACTTACGTTAGGCTACAAATCAAACGTAACACTGGTTGACTTGGAATAAGTAATTTTCTACTTATTATAAGGTGTCTTGTTCAAACGCAATAACACAAAAGTTTTATCGAAGCAAAAAACTTTTATATTTGATTAGTGGTCTAAAGTAAAATAGGTACTGTCTAGCTCAAAATAAAATATAGTCGGCCCAACGCGGGCGTATTTCCAATCTCGCCCATTCCCTCGATCGGCTTTTACTAAGCAGCTGCTGATACACACTAACTTTTTCTTTGCTCAGCAAATATACTATGTTCCGGAATAAACACTTCCGTCTTATAACAAATCGCAGACTAACTTTGTTACTAGGTATTTTATATCTAGTACGTAATATAATTGTCTCATCTTTGGTCAGTTAAAGGTTTAAATCTAGTAACAAAGTTAGTCTTTGGTTTGTAATAAGGCGGTATCTATTCGTAAAACCACACCAACATCTATCGGTCGAGTCCAGAGCAGACGATAAGTACAGGAATCGAGTCAGCTGGACTCAAGTCCGTCAAATTCGAATTTCGAAGCCAGGAGGCCAGGACTCACTATTATTTTATGTATCGTAACAATTCACTCCAAAATTGCACGTATCTACCTACTCCTTACAATACGGTTCAAAAATACTATTCACGTTCATAAAGGACAAAAAACTCTTGGATGATTATTTATATAAGTATTTATTATAAAATATAATATCGTAACTTCAGGCTAGCTCAATCAGTGTGATTTGTCCCAACGTTTTTTTGTGCAACGACAATAGAAACCCATTTTGAGAAATTGTTTGCTAATGAGTAATGATAATGACACTTAGAAGCAAGGAACTAGAAAATGGTTCTTGATATTTTTTGACATCCCATTATGAATGATGAGCGCTTTGATCTATATAATCAAAGCGCTCATCATTCATAACTATGTATAATCAAAGGATGAGCGTTGCAAAAGTACCAGAAAGTGCTATTTTTAAAACGCGGAGTCACCTAAACGAATGGTTTTTGTATGGAAAAACCATTTGTTTAGATGACTCCGCGTTTCAGAAATGGCACTTCTGGTCTAAGTAGGTACTATAGTTGACTGTATAATACTTCTCTGATTTAGTTTGGTAAAATATCAGTTTTAATTTTTGTAAAATATTTCATAGAGAATACGTTTAATGACAGATAAGTAAAATAATTAAGTAGGTATAAGGTAGGCACCTACTTAGAACGATGTTCAGAAAAAATAAATAGGTATTTAAATCATAATAAGGTAGAAAAAGTTTGTGTTCGGGACTCACGCTTTTCGTAATAAAAATAATCTCCTACACTTCCAGAACAGTATGACTGAATCCACAAATAAAATTAATAATGAATCATTTTATTTGTGGAATTAGGGTTAAGATACTTATTATTATGTATTGTCGGCTTCATAATACATATCTATCACCCTTTCCAATTATTTTGTAGTTATGTATTTGAAACTGAACTTATACTCAGAACTATAAAATTAATAAAATTTTAGCACATATTGTAATGTAATGCTTTGACTCATTGTATAAGTAAGTATAATGACTAGATAAATTTAATTTAATTTGTAATGTATAATAAATACTTATTTCAGTTATACAAAACATTTTATTTCATTGATACATATTAAATTTGAGCTTAAAATGTAATTAGCCATTTAATAATCAAACCACGTATGAACAGGTATCTTGACGACCAATTCCTATTTACCGTGATGTGATGATGATGACGAACATGACGGTATAACTTGCCTCTGTGTCGGCGTGCACAGGCTTACATCCTGCGTGTCGGGCAAACTTTCACGTGTAACCTAAGGAGAAAAAGATTATTAAAGGTATTTTTATACTGGGAATATAATGTCAACTGCACTCC
The DNA here is from genome assembly GCA_963555685.1 of Acrobasis consociella. Taxonomy (NCBI): domain Eukaryota; kingdom Metazoa; phylum Arthropoda; class Insecta; order Lepidoptera; family Pyralidae; genus Acrobasis; species Acrobasis consociella. The sequence continues at coordinate 9,484,469 of OY743106.1, forward strand.
TAGGCAGAACGAGATGTTACTCCAAAAGTGGTACGAAAGACGGACGTTACTGCGTATCCGCTAAAAAATTTCAGTCCAGGATATGATTAATTAATAATTTAATATTTTTTTTTAAATATTTCACCGGTTTGCTTATTAGACAAATTCTATACCAATCGAAAGTTTGAAATAGAATATGCAAACGTCTATTCTTTTCCGGTTACAACTCTCGGGTTGCCAAGTTTAAACGGGTAAATCGTCAGATGTAGCATTTTGCACCGGTCTGATTACTGAATTAAAATTAAATGAAAATAAAGCCTATATTATTATAAACACGGTGGTATAGGCAGTGGCGGATTTACCAATAGGCTGAGTAGGCTAAAGCCTAGGGCGGCACATTTTGGGGAGCGGCAAATTTTAGGCCAATTGCCCCCCCCCCCCCCCCCAAAAGGGAGGGGGGCTCTCACTTTTTTCATGCATTGCAATCGAGAAGGTAGAAAAGCGCTTTTTATATTTCAGTGAACGCAGCTAAAGGGGCGGCAAAATATAAATAGCCTCCTGGCGGCAAATGTGTAAATCCGCCACTGGGTATAGGGTTGCCTGCGAAAAATCAGTCACAAATACCGGTTATCGAACGTTGAAATTGTCACACAGGTCCCATCCAACCATCCCATGCTGTGTCCTCTTCTATCGCATGGGATGGTTGGTTGGGTTGGGTCAGTCGAACTCAGTCGCATATTTTTACTCGCAGCAATATTGCAACCCAAGAGTTGTGACCGGAAAAGAATAGGCAACCTAACGTTTTCATTTATATACATATTCTATGGGCTTCAAGTACAGTCAAAAAGCCGAAAGCAGAAATTTTGACACGGCAACTTTGTTAGGACTATTTAGGACATAAACATACTAAAAGTCCTTACCCCTCCGAGGTGATCCCGCGGGGGGAGGGCACAAAGAAGGTCCCGTTTTTTAGTTTTTGCTTACATCTCGAAAACGGTGCATTTATGAATTATGAAACCTATATACGTAGGTACTATTTATCTTATTCTCTACGTTAGAGTACCTAATTTTTTAACCGACTTCAAAAAAGGAGGAGGTTATCAATTCGATTGTATGTTTTTTTTGTATGTATGTTACGCGATATTTTCGTCAACCGTGGACCGATTTAGATGATTCTTTTTTTATTTGAAAGCCCTTACTCAAAAGTTGGTCCCATATTAATTTGGTGAAGATGTGATGAAGAACTTCGGAGATATGGAGAAAACTCCTGAAATAAATTGAAGTCGGTTGTTTTTTTTGTAAAAAATTTAATTATTAATTACTTACCTCGTTCCGATTAATAAAAGAGTTGTCGTTTTGTCCAATCGAAATTGGATATCCAAGCATATTAGACATTTTATGTTTTAAACAGTTTATAAATCTTGAAATAATTATTTGCTGCAAGCAAAAATATTTAATTAAAATAGTAATGAAACCAAGACACTTGTAACTAACGTTAAAAATCGAAAACTCTTACTGAAAAGTCGTTTTTAAGCAAGCAGAAGGGAGTATAAGCTAGTTGCGTGTAGATATATTCTTAATTGTGCTCATTAAGCAGTTTCATTACAGTACACGATATGGTAATAAAACTAGCTGGTGCCGTAAAGTTAAAGTACGTTATTTTTAAAAATACCTAGGTAAGTAACTTACCTCAGCCGATTTTGGAATAGGTGTCACAATCGGGAAACGTCTCGTCACGCAATGCTTGGGATAAGTCAAGGGATTTCCACGCCAGAATTGAATGAGATAATACCGTGAACTATCCTGTTCTGGTAATCGATAACCATGCTGTGGGTGCAAGTAAAGAGTTAATTAAGCTGACTCTGTTAAAAACAGACTTAGAAGTACGAGTAGTTAAAAGTAAAAACAAATTCTAAGTCTACAGTTAAAAAACGTTTTCCTTCTGTTGGCAGTATGGTGTATTTAATAGTATATTATGCAATTAGTGAATAAAAGGATTTAAATCGAGGGCAATAGATGAATCACAAACAAGCGAAGGATTCTAACGATTGAATCACGACCGCAGGGAGTGATTTGTGATTATTGAATTACAAACGTAGCGAGTGTTCAGGTGTTAAAATCCTTAGCGACGCGAGTCATTCATGGCATTTGAGTTGCATGCTTTACTTTATACAATGACTACGAGAAAAAGAAAGATTTAACCGAAAATATAAATTTAGTGAAGGAAAAGGAAGGTTAAATTAATTAAAATCCATACTAATATTATTAGTGTATGATTTCTAATGCACAAGGCGATTATATAGATACCCTTGATACAAATGTTTTATGAGGAAACTTAATTGGCATTAAAAAAAATCTTTAATGCGTAATATTTTTCCTGCATGTAAAAAAATAAAGCTATATATGAATAGTAATGTACTTAAAAGGTAGTAAATAACTATAAAGAGAAAAATAAGTAATGTTGTCTCAAACTAGGAAAAAAAAGGTGGTCCAGACATGCTGACGTCAGAATCTCTGGCCATTTTCTTAATTTTTTTTTGCACTTAGTCGAACCAAAAATTTTAAATTAGGTATCAAATAGTAGCGTAAAGGTAGTGTAATTAGGTATTGTACGAATGTCAAATATCGCTACTGGTCCAGGGGTCCTGACGTTTACATAGCTTGCGGTTCGATTTAGGTATTACGGGTATGTCCTTTTCATGTTGTATTAGCTAAGTACATAGTGTTCGTGACTAGACAGAAGACAGAAAGCAGTGCAGGAGTACAAGAAATTACTTACAATATTCTTCCAGTGACGACGAAGGTCCTTATAAGACTTAAAAGTTCCTGACTCGGGAAAAGAGTTGTAGCAATCTTCAACAATCGCCTTATTTAAACTATTAATAAATATAAAACGTTGTAATTTATAAAATAAACATTGTATGAACGTTTGTGTTCTAAATTAAATGAATTTATAAAAATCATATATTGACACGCAAATTCTAAAGAAATTAAATTATTAATTTAATAACATCGAATTGATAAGAGGATAAGTATACCTAACCTACATTACCTACTTACCACACAACGGGAGGAATACCTACCTTGGGAGCACCCGTACAAATTCTCCAGACTTAGCTTCGTCATCTAACTGATTTAAAATAATTTTAACGGGCTTCAATTCAATAATAGTGTTATGGTCTGAAAAGTAATTACTTAATACTTTTACATTCCTTAAAACCTACCTACTTAAGTCTATTTTTTTATAACACAAATCCATTTGACGAGAAAAAAGAAGGGAGAGCATTTTTCAAGTTGTTGAGAAAGTGGTAAAAATATATCCATGCTAAATAAGTTACATATTATTATACCAACAACGTGGAAGGGACATACCCGTAAGCCCGTAACACATCGAACCACGGGCTATACTATACTGTCCATTTCATGTTGTATATTTTAACAAAATGAATAGTCTCTAAGCAGATGCGACGGCTAAGTACTCAGATATTATAGCTAAAGCGAAACTATAAGGGATTTCTGCCACGTCTATGGAACCCTAAATTTGCGTCATCATTAAGTTTTACATATTTTATGGTTCTGTTCTCATAAGGTAATAAATTGCCAAGTGCGTGTCGGGTCACGCGCAGTGTAAGTTTCTATAGTTGCGAATGCTAACTTTGAGTTCATGCCACTATAAACGTCTAAAAACTAGTTTTTTTCTATTGAATTTGAATGAAATTCCAAAAAAAAAAATTTAATCAAAATAAAATAAATAATGAAAGAGTGAGCAGCCCTTTACAACGTGATTTTTTTATAGAAATTGGCACGGAACCCGTCTTTTGTGAATCCGACTCGCACTTGGCCGATTTTTTACTTCTATTAAAGTGTACCTAACTACCAGTTAGTACTTATTCTATTCTGTGGTACCATACCAGTCATATCACAGATAGGTAGGTACCTATTAACGTAAATTATAGAATTAAGTAATTAGCTACACGTCTCTTGTGGGTATGCATTAGTTGAGTAGGTATTAGCTACTTAATATTTAAGATATGGATTTTAAACTCGTACTGTGAAATGAAACTCCAAAATTACCACGAGCATTATCTAGTCCGCGGATCATCATTCACTTGTACTTAAAATTTTAAAAATAACTACTACTAACCGTTACTTTTAATTTGATATCTCAATCCGTCTTGAGGACCTTTTGTAGTAAGGAAATCTCTATTGTTAATCAGATAGTTACTACCCAAGGCATTCCACAGGGGCGCTAGCCTTGCTGTCATTGTGTATTGGAAACACATTTGAAATAACTCTGCCTTAACTGCTCTTATAGCACCATCCTCAAATAAAAAGCACAACAAAAATGTTTATACCTACTTATCCAAAAACTTTTTTTTTCTAATTCTTTTAGAGCTGGAAACCTTTATGAACCATAACATAAAGATAAAAACATGAAGGTTACTTATTTACAATAGGTAAGTACTTACTAAGTAAGTATACTTATGTTCTTTAACTAAATATATAAGTACTTGGGCGACCGAGCTTTGCTCGGTTATATCTCAAACATTAACTACATGTTTTTAAACTTGTCCAAAAACAATAAAAATTAAAAAATTACATATAAACTCAACATATAAAAGAAAAACGAAAGTAAGTCACCGAGCGGATTGGAACCCGCTCGATTCTTGCCGTCAGCGTCTTAAACCGCTGGACCAGACAGACAGTGGCCGGCAGAACGATATTAGCGACCATATTCTGCGTGGAAAGAAAAACACATGGAAACTCGAAAACACGCGTTTTCCCAAACATAAGACTAATCTAGATCGATTGTTTACCCCCAAAAACCCCCATATGCCAAATTTCAGCGAAATCGTTAGAGCAGTTTTCGAGATCACCGAAATAAATTTATATACGTACATACATATAAATATACAAGAATTGCTCGTTTAAAGGTTTATGATAATTAAATAAAAAAATGGTGTGATTTAGTCTTTGTTAAATGCCTAGAAACCCTTTAACAATGGTTCGCTATTTATCTATTTAGATGGTACTTAATGCATGGCGCAGCGTTTTGCCGTGTGGTTTCCGGCCTACAATAGCATCCTGCCTGTGGATGTCGTCAGAGGCGAAGGTACAAGGGGAAAGCGCATGCCGGGCACCGAAGCAGCACAGCTTAGGATACAGACGAGAACGCGCTAAGATAAAAAAAATGTATGCATGGTGTCTACAACTATAGGTCTCAAATACTACCTAACTAGTACCTAGGTTCATATATGAATACATACTTGAGTCAGTGAATATTTCCAGAACATGGAATTAATTTTGTCATAGTCATCAGTTTTCTTATTAAATATTATGTGTACTCTTTTTACTTCGCTTTTATCTGGGCAAGCTAAAATTGATGAACTCGAAAATATGATCATCCTGAACAAAAAAATATACATAATTACAATCATTAGAAAATCACAACACACTTTTATACCTAAAACTTATAGCCCAAGAGCCGATGGCCAGGCCTTAGTTAAATAATAAAATTGTGTCTCAAAATTGTTATAGTATAAAGCTTAGTTTACATATATTTTATTACTTTATTAGTGATAATCTTAGAAATCTCCTCGTCCAAAGCCAGACACTTAGTGCAGTTGAAGATGCTCAATAGAAGATCGCCGTGGACCGAACGCACTTCAACGCACTATCTCACTCGCACCCACTTACGCATACGCATACATCCCTCGCGATAGAACTTTAATATGTCTGGCAACATAGGGGAACCATCCAAACTGCCTGGCTACCGAGGAAACATCATTTTATAGTTCTCCAAGTAACATATAAAAAATTCAGCTTTTATACTATGGCTAAAGTATAGGTAAAATTACCCCTACTTTAAGGGTGTCTGGCAGGGGGTTGGAACCGTACTAAGTGTCTGGTTTTAGACGAGGAGATTTCTAAGATTATCACTAATAAAATATATAAAAACTAAGCTTTATACTATAACAATTTTGAGACACAATTTTACACATCTTTGCTGCCCGTTACCTGCCAAAGCCACCGCGACCCAAGTTTCATAACCTGGGATTCGTTCTTACATGTATAGTGGACATACACAGAGAAACTTTTAGATTTTATAATTTAACTAAGGCCTGGCCATCGCGGGCTTTTGCTCAATTACTATTCCTTAAGTACTTATGATATGCCACTGATGATGCCGGCATCTAAATACTGTTTTAGATGCCGGCGCGGCATCTGGGGCCTACATAGCAGCTTACACATTAGTTACTTACAATACAACCACATTGGTACCTTTTGGCTGTTTGGTTACGCCAACGTAAATGAATGACAATGACATCAATGTCACATTTAACTCACAATCGAATTCATTTAGCGCGGCCGCATACCATCAGAATTTTCTAACAGAAAAATTCTAACGCTCGCCGGACGCATGCCGACAAGTTTTAGTGATGGATGACAAACTACAATACGGACATAGGTACACATCTAAGGTACACATGTAGGAAATGCTATAGATAAAAGTTGCACTCGCCTGCACTTCAAAATCTTCCAATGAAAGTCCGATGGAGCTGATCTGTCGTGCTTATCTTCAATGTTTGCTGTGCCAATAATATAGCCCAGAGTATCAAAGTTAGGATTTTGAATATTAAAATGATAGTCTATATTTTCCATTTCAATACCGAATGGCCTCAAAATTAGTACCTATCTAACAACAATAAGTAGGTGCCTACCTAGTTCGAAAATAAGTTTGTTTGCAGAACGCGTAGTAGCTTACCCACGCTTATAAAATTAAGGATATAATCCGTTAGGATATAGTCTGTCTAATCTGTGAAATTAAGTAGGTATCAGTAGGTATCAAAGAGCATAGGTAATATCTCTACGTGGTATACAAAGCTACTTTCGCGCCAAAAATACCTTTTATTTCATATGCCATAGGGATGGCAAAAATATCGATTCTGTACAGCCATACCTTGACTAACAGTTAGCTCACAGGCGCAATATATTGCGAGTCCGTGAAAAAAAAACGTGTAGGTTATAGTTAGGGAGGCGAATAGGGGAATTTTCGGCAATACTCGAGCGTGGCAGTTTAAGATATGAGAGATACCTTAGACCTAATAGAACAACCTTGTAAAGTATTTAGCTCTATATGTAGTGACGCGCGCCTAGGATAGACGATCAGATTAGTAAAAAAAAATCAATAGTCTGAAATACTCGAGCGCGTCAGATTAAGATATCGGGGGTTGATTTTAGTGTTTAAAGACTAAATTTAACTAATCTGACGATAAGTCCTTGACGCCGCCGAGTTATAGGGTCGCGAACTTGTAAAAAAAAACGTTAATCCGGCATTCTCGAGCGCGATTTTTTTTTATTTTATTTCGAAGAATATAATCTAAAACTTACTAAAAATACAAAATCTGCCGGTTTCCGCATGACCGGAAGTGTGGAGGAGCCATTTTGTCTTCCTAAGAACGCGTTGCGGCATATATAAGTCGCGAACGATACATTTTACAAAAAAAAGTTTAAATAAACAAAAAAGGTAATTTTATTTTACACAAAAAAGGTCTTTTTACATTTTTGTCCTAAATTAAAACTTTTTGACAAAAAAAGAAACCAAAAAACATTTTTCGGTCAGATTAAGAGAACCCACCAACATTTTTGTCAGATTAAAAAAATATGCTTTCAGGATACCGAGATAAACTTCCCCTATGAAAATCTGACGCGCTCGAGTATTTAAAAAAAAATATTTTTTTTAGCATTTTCTAAAATTCATCGTAACTTATCGTCACGCCGAAATCGTCAGTTTTTTTAAAGGGAACTTAACACCCCTTCCGAAAATCTGACGCGCTCGAGTAATTTTTTTTTTTTGCATTTTTGACTACTTTATATGCCTACCCCCACCACGCAAACCGGCAGATTAGTATACCGTTGTTATCAGAGGCACTTGGGGCATACGTAGTATGAATATCTGACGCGCTCGAGAATGCCCAAGTAACTGTTTTTTTTTAACATTTTTGAAAAACCGTACACGCCAAACCCACCGCTAAAATGGTTTTTACCATACGAGCTTTTCTTTTCGAAATTATTTTATCTTTCGATTTTGATAGGTCTGGACGGCGCCGTTGAATTACGCCATTTAGCTACCTCGCCTCCTAACTATTAGGAGGTTAGGTACACATACCTACTGACAATACTCTCTAATTTGTGCTATCATTTTTTTACACCCAAGGGTACCTAAATGAAATAAAAGCGAAAAGGTTCTAAAATATAAATTTATTATTGAAAGTACATACTTAAATATAAAATCACTTACATTATTTTATTTATAAAAACCAATCAAACTAACACAATTATGAAGTAATCCAAAAAAATAAAAAATAAACCGCTTCGATGTCATAAAATTAAACGTTTTCAGTATGTGATAGTATTCTAAATATTTATAAATATAATATGTACACTAAATTAAATCAATTCTATTCTACAACCTTTATTATACTTCATAACTACATGATCATAGTATCTAACCTACACAATCACAGGACAAATTTGTCAAAAAAGAAACGTATAATAATAACTAAACATAATACTAAACTTTTATTAAAATGCACCATTAGTTTTGATTTTCAAACTGATCCCGCGCTTTACGCAGCACCCCCTGGGTCTTGTGTATTTCACGACAAATAGCGCGTTGCACATTTTTCTTTCTCAAATTAGCAGCATTTAATTGTGATAATGTCTCTGCTAACGTAGCTTTTGTTCTTGCAAGTTTCTGTTTCAGGGTTTGATTTTCTTCATATAAAGAACCTGAAATATTTTAATTAGTATTAGGTAGTCAAAAGGTACATAATAAGCAGCACAAAGTATTAATTAAGGCGAGTAGAGCTGAAAAAAGGTTATCTTTGAGTTCCTAAACGTCAAAAACTAGTCAACAGAATCTTACAGAAAATAATAATCTTGGGCTAAGATATATTTACTTTAATCTGGGTTATCTGATAATTTTGTAAAATATACTAAAAACTTTAAAACTACTAGAGGTATTATAACAGTTCTTAGCGTACAACATTCGGTTATTTATCTGAAAACTAGGTACTTTTTGTAAAAAAAAAATATATATTCAATTACTTAATTTCAATTTACTCATTTTAAAAATGGTTGTTACAAGTATAGAATACCTAATATTCCTATCAACATAAAATTATCAAATATATAGAATACTCACGGGGTGATAATGCGACTGCGTCATTTTGCTCTAAGCTGGACAATCTGTCGCTATCAATGCCTAAATCTGGTGACGTTGGTCTGTCTTCTTCTGAATGAGATTCATTCTTCATAACTGCTACATTGTTTCCGACTTGAATGCTATTTGCTATTTTACGTGTAGCTTCTAATTCTAGTTGAGCATTCCTATCCATAAGACTGGCTAATTTATCACGTGTTTCTTCTAATTCTCTTTCAGTCCTCAATCTGTCATGTTGTGCTCGCGCCCTTTCAAGGGCGGCTTGTGAAGCTTGAACGGTAGCTTCATCCGCAGCCCTTCTCAAAGCTCTTTCAGTTTCCGTGTAAGTTGATTCTAACTCCTGTCTTTCTGATCGTAATTTCTCAATAATTTCAGTAGTTTCTGTGAGTTGTTTTTCAAAACTTTGAATTTGTGCCTCCATAGTCGTAATAGAAGTTTTCATCACTGCCATATCTTTCCTTGCTTCCAGATGGCTTGTGCGTTCTGAATTTAAAATGGTTTTCAATTCATCTTTTTCCGAAATCAGCTCGTCTATTTGTTTTTGGGCAAATTCTAATTTACTCTTCAGATCATTATTTTCTTCTTCTAAAAGTTCACTTCTCTGTGTTAGCTGATTCATTTCATCAAGAAGTGCAGACTCATTGGTAGTTTTGTTATCTTCAGAACGTGAGCCATAAGAAACGCGAGAGCGACGAGATCTGTACCGATTAGGTTCTGATGTTGATTCTCTAGCATTCACCCCTGTGTCACACAGCCCAACGCGTGCGAGGGAGACATTTCTGTCTGGTTCTGACCAACATTCAGACTCGGATACAACGTCTGCTTGCGGAAAATGTTTCATAGGCTTTCTTGAAGAGCACCTGTTATCATCACTGCACATCACATGGTGTCCAAACATCATTGTCAAATCCTCTATTCTAAAGGACTGTGATACATCGAGGTTACTCTCATCCATTGTAAATTCTTCAGGTGCCATAGACTCATCTAGTTTCAAACCAACGGGCAAAGCTAAACTTTGTTCTAGAATACTCTCTGCAAGCTTTTTCTTATCCTCCCCAAGCACACATCTGAAAAATAAGAATATCGTATCGTATTCCAAAAAGGCCTTCCTTTAAATATTTAGGTTATGACGTTCTATTAATAAACACACTTTAGAAAAAACATACTAACAACAGTAATAATAATAAATAATCCATATACAGAGCCACATGTTTCATGTAGAATTTTCTACAGTATTCAAATAAAATTTAATATCTCATCAAGCATTGTATGAGTATAATATAATAATGAATAATATCAAAGTAATGACAACGGGAAAAAAATTGCCGACGTTTTAATAAAACACGAACTAATTTGATACTTGGTTTAAAGTAGTTTAAACTATTATCCATTACCCGACAATTACCTACACTTTTATTTGGGCGGATAATGATGTAAACCTTGTAGTGAAGTTAGTACTCGATTAATGATGAGACGGTTAGACTACTTTTCAATTTGAACTTGATGAGCTCCAAATTTTATTTACACAAGCGCCAAAATAAAATGAACACTTACTTATGTGACAACAGTTTGTCCAAGAAGTAGGCCAGTCCCTGCAATCGCCGCGTTAACAGTTGTTGAAGATTTCTAAAACAAAAAAATGCAATTATCTTGAATAAACTATAAAAAATAATAAATAAATAAAATATCTTGAATAAAAAATAAGGCAAAGAAAAAATAATGGAAAAAATAGTACCACGTACCCTGTAGATTCATCGTTATTAACACTTTCCACATTCATCTGTAATTCACGAACTTTACTCTCTAAATCTTTTATGTGTTCATCTTTGCATTTCAATATTTCTTCATATTTTTCTAATTGAGAATCGCTGACGTGTGCATAAGCCAATTCCTTGTTCTGAAAAAAAAAATTAAGGTCATTTCAGTATGTACGAAGGTGTCCATCGGTCAATACCTATTAAGTAAAAAGCCTGTGTCAGCCAAAGCCCACTTCTTCACCCTTGTTTTTTTCAAAACTGATTATAATGAAAAATAGCTTATTTCCTGGATTAAAATTTATGATACTTGTTATCTCGGGCAGGTTTGAAGTTCCCGTGGGATTATCAAAACTTTGACCGCGCGATCATTGAATGGAATTATATAAATTACAGACAATGTAGTCACTTTTCGAACATACCAATTTTAATTTTTTAATTTCTTTATCCTGCTGCTGTATTTTCTTCATGCATCCTTTTATCATTTGTAAAGCTTTTCTGTTCTCCCTGCGCAGTTTTAAAAGTTCGTCCTGAAAAAAATAATCGTTATTGAAAATATGTTTACTGAAATACATACATTTACATTGAAAAGCTACACCGTCCTCAACTTACCATTTCGTTGGGATTCACAGTTACCGCCAGGAAATCACTGAAAGATAGAAATTTTTAAGTCATTACTTCTTTTTCAACTTTGTTTTCATTCTAGGAGTTTATAATATTTATTAATATGTGCGTACTTCTATGTATAATAACTAGAAATATAAGTATTACAAAAGCGATACTATCAGTCACACACTCTTTCGTTCAAACAACTGTACATCGATACTTAAATACAAAAATGAAAAATAGGTAAACTTACCCAGCTGATTCGGAAGCACAGGTATCATCGCAAATATCACCTTTTTTCTCTAAAAGCTGTAATATAATAATTTGATATATTAAATATATGTCACCGATAAATAGCAAGAATCGTAAGTTGATCAATTTTCTAGTTAGTTGATTAACTGACGAAAAATAACAAACGTTAGTAGAAATGTATTATTTAACGCAGTGCATTTTAGCTAATTGGTCAACTTACAGTACCTGGCAGTAATTTAATAATTTAGGATTGTGCCACAAGTAAAATCATCCACTAACGGGCCAATCGTTGCTCAGTGTACTATTTAACGGTATACTATTACCCGTCACATAATACACTGTTCTCTGATTGGTCGAGGGCATTTTATAAGCATTTGGCTAGTAGGGAAATATTACGAAACAAAACAACAATTGCTAGTTTTACCAGGCCTGTGTCACTCCCCGTTTAGGTATCGAAAATATGCCTTCGCATTGCGGCCTCTATATGGAGGCTAATCCAGCAAGGAAGGACGACTCGCTAGAGTCGCTAGCGAGCAGTGAGCAGTGACCCACGCGCGGTTTGTTCACCAGATTCACCGGTTTAATCGTCATGGAAAGAAAAAGAAATAACCGGCCAAGTGCGAGTCGGACTCGCGCATTAAGGGTTCCGTACCATTATCTATGAAAATCAAGTTTTTTGTATGGGTGCCTCCCTTAAATATATTTTATTTATTTATTTTTAAAATAAAAATACAACTGAGTATTTTGTGAATATTTCAAGTGCCTACCTGTTGCCATTATTGATATCGAGCAAAAAATATCGCGTTTGTTGTACGGGAGCCCCCTTAAATATTCATTTTATTTGGTTTTTAGTATTTGTTGTTATAGTGGCAACAGAAATACATAATTTGTGAAAATTTTGACTGTCTAGCTATTGCGGTACTTGAGATACAGCCTGGTGACAGACAGACGGACAGACAGTAAAGTCTTAGTAATAGGGTCCCGTTTTTACCCTTTGGGTACGGAACCCTAAAAAGGCAAAAAAAATACTGTGCAGTGTATAATTGCTTAAACACAGACTGTGATCCAGATTTAACTTTTTTACGCTTAATAAATACGCTTCCTAAAGACGCTGAAACGTCTTTAGGAATATTAAATGATTTATACTAAATAGGTACCGTACCGTACCTATTTAGTACTAGCCGAAGCCCGCGACTTCGTTCGCGTGGACTTTATGCCTCTAGAAAATGCTCATCAGGCTGAACAACTTTTACTAAGGCGGCATTTTTATATCTCTTATAGTTTAGCTGGACCATTATGGTTCTGCATCAGGCGTTCTATTTTCCAAAATCATTTATACCCTATATGTTGCCCAGGCTTAATAGCTATATAACAAAAAAAGTTTCATTCGAATCCGTCCAGTATTTCCGGAGATTAGCGTGTACAAACAGACAAACAGACATACAAACAAACAGACAGACATTTTTTTTTTAATTCTTACTCTATTACTACGTCTCCTTCGCCCCCAATATTTTTTTTGGAAATATATTTAATGTACAGACACACTTTTTTTACTGTTTTATTATATGTATAGATATCATGAATTATCATATGATAGGTATATTAAGATATATTGGTAACATAGGTATATATGGTTATTATTACGAAAAAAGATTTATATACGATATAATATATTACCTATGCATGTACAGCTAACAAGGTAGGTGAATATATGCGCAGCCAAAAAAAAACGCCTGTTTGTAATTGCCTGCGCTAGATGGCGATGATGTTAGTATCTTGACAACCCTAGGCGAACTGCTCACTCAATCGGTTTTGTGTAGGTACCTACCTGTGATGAACCGTTTGTCTAGCGTAATAAGAATGAAATTGGCTTGCAACTGAAATTCTAGGTATCTAAACGAGTAGGCGTCGAATTCTGACGCGAGTTAAATTAGACCATATCGCTAACAATATTGAATAGATATTTCTTTGAATATCTTTTTAGAGTAAGACTTCTGTACGTAAGTACTAGTATGTATTCTGTGGTTTTAGTAAGGTTTGACTAGTTGACTACTGTAATTAAATAAAAACAAGTACGGACGAGTTCGGTTTGTTTACGTTTAGACCGGCAATGGCGGATGAAGGTGGCGGCCGGGTGGCGGGCGGGGAGCAGTATAAAAGCAAGCACGTGAGTCGTTTAAGGGTCCCCCGACCCTAGACCAAAATACAACTTTCCATACAAACGTAGTCTACGTTTTATTTCCAAACGACATGTCCGATTTGGGCAAAATTTTGTAATTTCAAAGATATTGCAATTATCTAGGTTTATAACTAGCTTCCGACACTAAAAATATGAACTTGAAATAGAATATAGTGTTTTATATCATTTTTGACCATTAGTATGGGAAACTTCTAGATCGTTATATTTTCTTTCAGGAAACCAGTTATAACCCTAGATAATTGCAATTTCTTTACAATTACCAATTTTTACCGGAATCTGACATGTGGTTTCAAAATTAAACGTAGACTACGTTTGTATGGAGAAGTCTTGTGGTCGGGGGACTCTTAACCAATCAACGTACACCTCGCCTTCGTCGGATGATCTTACGACAAGGCGCCGTAAATTAATCAATTTACTAAAATACATACGTTAAATAATACATTTTAACTGCTGTTTATTATTTTCCGGGAGTTGATCAACTACCTTGAAAATTGATCAACTTACGAGTCCTGTTATTTTCCGGTGACATATACATATATTCTTTTATTGGAAAAAAATAATTAAATTCAAACTATACAAACTTATTAAAATTTAAATTAAAACTAAAACTAAAAATTACAATATACATAGTACCTACATACAGAATATTCGTGACAGGCAAGTACAAGTTATAAACTTTATATTTCTTAACTAGCCGAAGCCCGCGACTTCGTTCGCGTGGACTTTATGTCTCCGGAAAATGCTCATCAGGCTGAACAACTTTTACTAAGGCGGCATTTTTATATCTCTGATAATTTAGCTAGACCATTATGGTTCTGCATCAGGCGTTCCATTTTCCAAAATCATTTATACCCTATATGTTGCCCAGGCTTAATAACTATATAACAAAAAAAGTTTCACTCGAATCCGTCCAGTATTTCCGGAGATTAGCGTGTACAAACAGACATACAGACAAACAGACAAACAGACAGACATTTTTTTTAAAATTCTTACTCTTTTACTACGTCTCCATCGCCCCCAATATTTTTTTTGGAAATATATTTAATGTACAGACACACTTTTTTTACTGTTTTATTATATGTATAGATCCCTAGTAACAACATTGATTACCTTTTCATCTTCTTTTTTCGTAGCAGAATTGCCGACATTCATAAAAACTTCAACACTATCAGTAGACATAGAGCCCTAAAACATAAAATGGTTTTAATAATGCACATATTAATATAATAATTAATTTGTCAACATTTAACATTTTTCAATTATCCTTAATACACAATATTGAATTTATATTTAACTTTTACGGAATATGAACAATATCAACCTTCGACCCTCGGTCAACCTCGATTCGGTCATTTTGGAAATGGAAATAATCTTCGGAGGTAGAAGGAAGCGAATAGGGGAGGCTATGACCAGATTTTGATGACTTCCTGTGGGTCATATAATGATAAATCGATTACCTACCCCAGGTGTAATACCCAGGACTCCCAGGAGGTTTGGCCATGCATTTCATCCACTCTTCTGAAAAGTCTTCTGCATTTCAGAAAACTCTCATTATTGCTATTCTATCAATATTTAAGTAAAAAAATATAGGATTACTTCTACTGCTAAGCTGACCTGTTGTTCTAAAACATCGATGGCTTCTGCCGCCGCAGCAAGAAGCTCTTGCTTATCCGAAAGCTGTCTTCTAAGTTCTTCCACTTCCACTTGTAATCTGACATTGTGTTCAAGCAAGCCCTGAAATACAGTCTTTTATAACGCGAAGAAATTATTTAAGATAAGAGCCAAGTGCGCGTCGGGCTACGTGCAGTGTAGGGGTCCGTAGTTGGGAATAGCAACTTTAAGTTTTTATTTATTTAAACTTTATTGCACTGTAAAAAACGTACAAGTGGCGGACCTAATGCCATATGGCATTCTCTCCCGGTCAACCATTGGACCAAGCGGAAAATATGTGTGGCTGGCGTGATAAAGATCGTGGAAAAGTATACTAAATATATTAATGTACATAAGTATGTATACTCAAAAATATATATACATTACAAGAATAAACTATTAAGCATAGGTATAATATATATCTATACATAACATACAATATATATAAAATATAATATATATAATAGCATGAATACTAATAAAAACATAATATCAGGATGACTGGGACTAGGACTGCAGTAGGAACAATTTATGTACCGCTGGTCGGTCAATTAGCGGTCCCCGCGCTTGCGGCTCGTCGTCCGCGCGCTTACGCCTCTCCGTATGCGAGCTGACATCCTCCGTTTCTTCGCACCATGCTCGCACCCATCACCACGCCGCCGGCTTGCCTTTGTGTGCTGTCGTTCACAAGGCAACTTCCAATCGTGTTGCGGGCGTTTTATTTATTTGTAGATAAACAAAAATTGATGGCTATGGCTATCATAGCCAACTCGCTTAATGTGAACCGAGACATAACCGTGCGCTACATTTTACGAGTACGTTTAGATTCAAAATGATCTAGTGCCAGCCAGACCAGAGCAGCCGGCGAGTGGTAAGCGCGGCGTCGCCCAGCCGTAGTCGAGTTGACCGCAAGTCGACGTACCGAAGCTGAGCCGGTTTGGTTACGTGCCTACGCCTACGGCAGGTTGACACCTGGTTGACCGTGCGGCGAAAGGCGATATGGTGTCGATCCCTTCCTGAGTTGATAAGTGTGCTGTGACCCTAACCCATGAACGATGTGCGATGCGGAGGGATATCAAGGATAAGAGTGCTAGAGGAGCGAAGTGTGCGAGAGTAAGTGGAAATAAGCAGATTGAATTTAGATTTAAGATAGCTAGGGGATTGCGGGATATTCAAGATAGAAAAAAGCATGGAAAGTATTTTAGCGTTACGACATAATTCCACTTCATGCCACTAAAAACGTCTAAAAACTAATTTTGTACTGAATTTTCACGAATTTTTCCTTTTCAGAGTACATCTTATAAGTTGATCGCCTATAACTTTTTAATTTGTAGACCCTACTTAGCTCTGATAGTTTTGCTTTAAACTTAATTATATACACAATAGCTGTGAATTTTTTTCACGGATCCGTATAAAACCGTTAAGCAGATAGAGCACCCCCACCCCCACCCCCTCACTCTACCGGGACACTTGGACTCCTAAAAATTTGACTTTAATCCCAAATATTTCAGAAACGGATAACTTAATCGAAAAATGGTGTTGACAAGCTCACAAATTTTTTGAAAGATCTGTTAATCGACAACACATAACGTGATTGCCGAAAAAAACGCGTAACTTGTACAACAGCTACACTAAAATAAAATAAAATTTTATTTTACGACTTTTTTTGCCACGATAAATATACATATCCATGCCAAATTACAGCTTTCTAGTACTTATAGTATCTGAGCAGGACCGCGGACAGATGGACAGGCAGACATGGCGAAACTATAAGGGTTCCTTGTTTACTACGAAACCCTCTAAATGGGAACGGAATAGGTAGGTACATACGAGTATGTAAGACTAAATAATACTTACTTGAACTGCAGGAGGTGAACCACTGCCTAGTTTTTCTTCGAGAAAATATATCCTCAGCTTAAGATGAAAATTTTCCTTCCGTAAACCATTTAACTGCTCTTCAAATTGTTTCATGCTTACTCCGCTTGCATTCGTAACATCTGCAGTGGAATTCATAAAATTATGTATTAAAATCTTTAGACTAAGAGAACACTAAAAAAATACCTATATTTATTTATGTGTTTTACAAGTAATTCAAGCAATTATTATGTAACATACACTAGAACTGTTAATAAATAAATCGGAACCTATTTTACACCAACCATGATGAAGCGCATGAAGTTTAGGTACCATTATCTATAAAAAAATCTAATCTGTGTGTTAGCAAGCCCCACCTAAATAACTATTTTATTCCGTTTTTAGTATTTGTTGTCAAGCGGCAACAGAAATACATCATCTGTGAAAATTTCAACTATCTAGCTTAGCTATCACGGTTCATGAGATACAACCTGGTGACAGATCGAAGGACAATGGAGTCTTGTAATAGGGTCTCATTTTTACTTTTTTGGTACGGAATCCTAAAAAACACGATATAATTTTAACTTATTTGCGACCTCATTCGCGTGGACTTTATGTCTACGGAAAATTCTCATCAGGCTATAATTTTTCTAAGACGTCATTTTTATATTTCTTATAGTTCAGCTGGACCAATATTGTTCTACATCAGGTGTTCTATTTTCCAAAATTAATTATACCCTATATGTTGCCCAGGCTTAACAGCTATACATATAACAAAAAAGTTTCATTCGAATCCGTCCAGTATATTCGGAGATTAGCGTGTACAAACAGACAAACGACAGATATTTTTTTTTTAAATTCTTACTCTATTGGTATTTCTGCATAGACCCTAATTGAAGATGAAGACAGAAAGTGCGCGGACACAGAGTATAAACAAATAATGATGATTGTAGTATAAAATTTACTAACCATGACAATCTGGCAGAGTCATTTCTTGAAGTTTACGTGGGCTTGTACTGTAACAAAAGAAATACTTTTAATTTATTGTAAAGCTAAAATGACAATAAAGAGTAACGATGACAGTATTTGCATGTTATTTTTGCATTTGGCATATATTGTATGTATGAATGTATGTATGTTTGTTACTCTTTTACGCGCAAACAGCTGGACCAATATTGATAAAATTTGGTACGCAGGAAGCTGACCCCCTGGATTAACACATAGGCTACTACTTTAGGCCGCGGGGCGCAGCTAGTCGATCATAAATAGTAATATCAGTGTCAAATAAATATTCTGGTACCTAATACAAACATTTTTGAAGTATCTCAAAAGGCATCCTAAAGCAAGTTGCCAAGTCATGTCATGACGTGTGATTACTTTGATCGACAGAGCTAATTCATTACAATTTTTCTATAAAATTGTTGTGTTATTTTTTCATTTCTTACTTTGTAATGGATTCTTCCACCTAATTTGAAGAGTAAAAACATCGCAAAATGCTTAGCGGTTCACGTTCGGTGTAAGGTTCTGAAGTCGCCGATCACAACAACGGGAATTTATTACGAGGGCCACACCGAAAAGATCGGGAATAGAATACTTAGGAATAAATTAGAGTAAAACCTTTTTGGTGTTTGAAATTTTTGAATTTTAAATAAAGTAAAAAAGAAAAGAGTATTGACCATTTGAATTTGACAAGTCGGTAAGAAAAATGGAACTTACGCGGGAACATTTTCGTGCAATAATTTTTCATAACTTTCGTCGAGGTTTATCTGAAGAACAATGTCTCGCCGAGCTTATTTCTATTTATGAACTTGAAGCACCTAGTAAAACGACTATATATCGTTGGTATTCTGAGTTTCGTCGTGGACGTTCCTCTCTTACCACAGTCCCTTCTACTGGTCGGCCAAAAACAGCGGTAACACAAGATAACATCGATGCTGTACGCCAATTAATAAAAAAAGATAGACATGTGACATACGAGCAGATTCGGGTTTCTCTCAGCATTGGTATGACAGCCATTCAGACCATTTTACATGATGAACTGGGTGTCAAGAAGTTAGTTTCACGCTGGGTGCCCCACCGTTTGACTGAGGAACAAAAGTCGGCTCGTGTAAATAATTGTCGGTCTGCTCTGCAACGGTTCAATGGAGGGAGCTCAAATGCAGTTTACAATATCGTCTCTGGGGATGAATCGTGGATTTATTCATATGAGCCCGAAAGAAAACATTAATCAGCAGTTTGGGTCTTCGAGAGTGAGGTCAAGCCAACAAAAGTTATTCGCTCACGCAGCGTGTCGAAAAAAATGGTCGCTTCGTTTGTATCGAAAACTGGTCATGTGGCTACGATTCCTTTACAAGAACGAAGGACGGTTACTGCTGATTGGTACACAACAGTTTGTTTGCCGGAAGTCATAAGAGAACTTCGTAAAATTAATCCGAATTGTCGTATAATCCTTCACCACGATAATGCGAGCTCACATAGCGCACGCAAAACAAGCGCGTTTTTAAATCTGGAAAACGTGGAGTTGATGGACTATCCTCCGTATAGCCCTGACCTGAGCCCCAATGATTATTTTACATTCCCAAGAATTAAAGATATGCTACGTGGTGAACGGTTTCACGGCCCAGAAGAGGCGGTCGAAGCTTACAAATCAGCTGTTTTGACTGTATTCACTTCAGACTGGAATTACTGTTTCAATAATTGGTTTGATCGAATGCAAAAGTGCATTGACTGTCACGGAGAATACTTCGAAAAACAATAAAAGTAAACATTATTATATTATCTTTGTACTTTTTTCTATTCCCGATCTTTTCGGTGTGGCCCTCGTAGTTACATTTATTACGGTGCGGGTGTTTTAAAAAAGTAACAGCTTAATTTTTTTTAAGGATTTTCGTATTTCGTACTAAATCTTTGCATGTAGGCTATATTAGTCGGAAAAAAATAAAATTAGAACTAAATCAAAACTATTATTTGAAAATTACCTACCATTCATGTACTTAGGTATTTTAGTCTAGTCAACATGTTTAAAATGGGGTCAATTGTATCAAGTCAGATATCGCTAATATCTTTGCTCATATACAAAAAACATAATCCAAAATCAAAATTTAAGGATTATTACATATTTGTGCCGTGTGGTGAAACGTTTGGACAAAGGGCACTCAGCGCGGGAGCCTTTCTCAAGTGTATAACTCCGCACCTGCGATCACCGCTGCTGGTGATTTGCATAGCTATGAAATGCAGGCATTTTCTTGGCAAAATGTCGCAAACCAGGAACCAGGTAAAAAATATTTTCGATTTTGAATTATTACATTAATTTACAAATGTTACAAACTGTCGGCGACCGTCTCGAGACAGTCGGCGACAGTCAGCTAATGAAAAGATATACCTACTCGCTAATGTGTCAAACTTTAGATGATGACATCGTTACCTCCTACTTAAATTAATTTGGCGGTGGCTGGTAAATATACTTGGCTACTTATCTGGAAAAAAATAATCTAAAATCTCAATCTGAATCAATAAAAAATATGTGAATAAATTACTAGGGAATCAACAGGTTCCCTAGTAATTTAATTATCTTTTAGGCACACATAAACGTTTATTTTAATGTGTTTAATTTAATTTTTTTGATAATGGAACTAGTGAGACCTTTGAGTTGCATTTGTCCCATTATTAAGTTCAATGGAACTAGTAGGACAAATGAGTTGCACGGGTGCGCATTGTCTTACATAACTTTTTAACTCATATCATCGGAAGTCCGAAAATATTTCTCATACCATTTTAAATTATAATGATCATTCTTCATAAAAAATTGAAATACTAATAATTTTAAACTATAATCATTGGAATTCATAATATCACTAATCATACACTTCGTTTTTAATAATATTTGTTTTCATATATTTGTTTATACTAATGATCTAAACTCCTAATCATTCGAATTAATAACTGTTATATTCATACATTTGTTTTTTCTAATATATTTTTTTTATAAATTCATTAATCATAAGTGTTTTATCCATATTATTGAAAATGATAATATCTATATTCAAACATTTGTTTTATACTAATATATTCACTTTCATACTGTTATCTAAATTAAAATAATCATAAGTGTAAATAAAATGGAATAGGTAACAATCATTAATTAAATGAAAGTAGACAGATGCACTGACAAGTAAGTCAAAGTTATAAAACTTTGTTGATAGAAAAGTAGATAGACACTGACGGAGGGTTAAAAGTAATGGATTTACTTTTATTGTTTAATAAAACGAATTGCTGCCAGAAAAGTAGGTTAGGTTAGGTTAGAACTGTGACCCCAACAGCGCGCGAGCCCAGCGAGCGAAGCGAGCGTGCCGCGGTAGCGGCCGGCGAAGCGCCAGAAACTAATTTTTGTTTGAAAAATAGACAGACACACTGACAAATACGTCAAACTTATAAAACCTATCTTATTTTTGGTCGAAGTCATCCATTTCTATGCGTTACAAAGACAAATCTACGTAAATATGTTTTTTTAGTATTGCTTTTATTAATACAAAAATTATGATACTTGTCCTTTATAAAGTAAACTATTCTGAAAAACGACGTTATGAGTTGTAGTATTTTATTAGTAACAACATTATTAATAAAAACAATATGATTATTGAAAATAAAACAATTATGAATTTAAACTTTTTCTTGGTAGCAAAAGTATTAATAAAAAAATTATGATCACTAAATGTTATGAGCTCCGATGATAGTAATAAAAATGTAAGAATAAAAAAAGTATGAAGAATAAAATTATGAGAGTGATGATTATGAACACAAATCGGTAGTAAGATAAAGAATATGATTTAGAATTTTATGAGAGCCAATATGGACCCGAGTTGCACTTGTTCCATGGGACAAATACGCAATGGTACTAGTGGGAATCATTCTACTGTGACTAGGCATTTTCATTATAGGCATATTCATTATGGATTTTAATATAGACGCCATATCACAACAAACTAGTCACGCACACAAGCTGTGCTGTGTTTTGTTTTAAACTGTGATTATTATTATCACCGTTTTGGAATTGGACAAAGTATTGATAATTTTTTTTCGATATTTGTATGGTCTCATCCTAAGATCTCATCTCTACGCCTACTTCATTTACATGAATTTCAGATATGTTCATAATTAGAACATCTTCTTATGTTAAAAATAATACGTCATAACTCAATTAAATACATACATAATCATATATAATTTTATGATTGCTTAAGTAGATTTGCGGAACTTTGCTCGCTGATTGAATAAGCAAAGCGTGATTCTAGTCGCCTCAGGTAGTGGAGTCGTTAAGGGTTCTACCCGCTCTAGCGACCTTGAAAATACAAAAAAAAAATCTCTTTCTGTAAGTGAGATTATCAGAAACCCTCGTACAACTTTTTAGCTAGTATCCCTAAGTTACATTAGAACCTCGAAAGTCATTAAAATACTATCCGCTTTAGTATTTTTTTCAAAGGAAACTACAGCGTATTGTATTTCAATGACTTTCCGAGGTTCTAATGTAACTTAAGGATACTAGCTAAAAAGTTGTACGAGGGTTTCTGATAATCTCACTTACAGAAAGATAAATTTTTTTTTTTGAATTTTCCAGGTCGCTAGCGCGGGTGGGACCCTTGAGTACTAACACTACTTTTGTTTGTTATAATTAACTATTCAAATTTAAATTAATAACTAGCTTTCCGGGCGCTGCGCGGGCTGCAAGCAGCCCGCGGTTCATCGTGGGGCTGTTGAGGTAGGCTAAGATATGTTTCCACTTCAAAAAATGGGTAATTTTATATGGAGGAAAATTGTCCTTGTATGGCGGCCATCTTGGATTTTGAAAAAAATAAAAAAACAAATGACGCTCTTCAAATTGCTTATAATCTTCTACATTATGGAAAAAAAATCACACCCCTAACCCCAACCGTCTTCGCAGGCCGTACCCCTTCCACATCAGGTTTCCACAAATCCTCAAATGTCAGATTTTTCTGGTACTCACTGGAGCACCCTCTATACGACCACACATCAACCTAAACCCCACCCACCCCGCAACAGGGCAAACAACTCTGTCAGTGAGTGAGTGAGTGAGTGAGTGGTAATGTAGGTTTATATTTAAATTAATAATAATAATGATTAGTTACTGCCCGTGGCGTGCGTAGAGTAATTCAGTAATTCGTCCCATGTACCTACGGCCCATTTGGGACGAAACGCTGAAAATCAAAATTAATTAAAATTTCATTCTGCAATTCGTCCCATGTTTAAAAATGTAACAATTCTAACGAAATATACATTTATCTTAATTCTTGTCTCACTGACTGTACCAAGCGTTAATAAGGTTTAAATTTCCATACAAAAAAAGAATGGGACGAATTGCAGAATGAAATTTTGATTAATTTTGATTTTCTGCGTTTCGTCCCAAATGGGCCGTAGGTACATGGGACGAATTACTGAATTACTCCGTGCGTAACAAAGTGCCTTTCCTAGTAGGTATTATTACTTCACGGGTTCCCAGAAGCAGAAAATAGTTAGAAATATCAGAAATTGGATAAAAATTACAAGAGTGAGGATAAGTTATAAATATTTGCTCGCAATAAAATTTTAATGATGTAACATTTTATTTGTTTCCAATTATAAATATACTTGCCTAAACGGTGACGATATATTCGTATTGTTTCCATGCTTCGAATGATGCACTCGTGGTAACGTTGCCATTTCTTTTAAAACTCAAGGAAACAAAATAAAACGCACATATTATAAGAGGACAACTAAAGAGCACGGCACGGCACGGCACAAATGACTTCACTCTGAACTGATAGATAACAATGTTTTTATTTAGCACTACTATTGAGACATGGTTTATAAACTAATTACTTTATTATTGAGCACCAAATTATCATAAAAACAATATAGCAATTATTAAAACCTGGTAACTACGCGATAAATAAACAAACAAGTCGATGATTAGCAAATGACTCTACGTTTGATTTTCACAATGCATGAGGAAAGACTGAATTTAGGACGACGGGTTCGGGTGCAATTCAGGAAAATTCGCCTTTAAGTCGAGTGTCAAAGGGATTGTATCCATTTGACATAATAAACTGGGAATAGGGAGCAGTGAGCGAGAAATCTATATTTACAAGAGGGAGAAGGATAAGGGGGCGGCGACGGATGCTGTGATGCTGTTCACTGCACAACACCGAAATAGAAGTGGCGGCGGCGCCATTAGTTGCTTTGCTCGTTCCAAATTTTCGATTTATGCCTTACTTCCTGCATACGCTTTCGTTAGCAGAACGTGATCTAAAAGTAAACGAAAAATATTAAGTTACGAATAGATGCTTACTTGCTATGATAAAATAGCATAGCAAGTACGCAGGCACTGATAGTGAAATTGAATAAAAAATTTAGTTTGTTCTATTGTTTCCTGTAAACTTGTGTACTTAAGTAAAATATAAAAACATGAAAGTAAAATAGATCCTTTACATTCAACACATACATTTCAAATTTTTTTATGAATATAAGAATTTTTGGTATGTTGCGCTTTCACGCCAAAAACGACTGTATATGTTGTGGACGAAGTGATAAATTAGGGGTAATGCCCTGGGCCTGGGCATTAAGAAATAATGGCAAGCTAATTTAGGCTAAGTAATAAACTATAATTTCTTTCTAATTATTTTATAATTACTTTCAGAAGAATTATATGTGGAAGATTGTGAATAGAGCAGACAGAGGCGAAGAATAGGAAAATTATCAAAAGCAAATGGGTTTTTAGGGTTTCGAAGTGCGAGTCGGACTCGCCCATAAAGGGTTCCGTAGCAGCAAGTAACATAACATAAAAGTTTTTGTAGTTCGTTGTAACTTGTTTATCGATGTTATAATAATTAGTGTATTTTAATTTTAATTTACGACTTATTAAAAATCTACTTACTAGTTCAAACCAATTTTCAGTGGAAGTTTTTATGGTAATATACATCATATATTTTTTTAGTTTTACTTTCTCTTAATTTAGAAGTTACTTGGGACAAACATTTTACCACTTTGGCAGTGTCTCTCGCGCAAACAAGAAAATAATATTAAAACCTCAATATTATTTTTGAAGACCTATCCATAGATACCCCACGTATATAAACGATACATGAAAAAAAAAATTTAGTTTTTCTGTTTTAAGTATTAGAACGGGAGGTCACGTCAAATTTGGTAACGATAAGGGATATGTCTGACTCTGGTTTTATTAAATAAAGAGCACCTCTCTGATGCAAAATATGTTGACGTGACCAAAAAAAATGATAAGGTAAATGGCTGACTCTGGTTTCACAGGATGAAGAGCATCTCTCTGATGCCAAATATGTCGGTCTGCCTGCGTGAAGTGGTTGCGTTCCTTAGATATGGCGCCTGAAAAGTTGGTTATCGTGACCAAAAAAAATTATAAGTTAAATGGCTGACTCTTGTTTCACAGGATGAAGAGCACCTCTCTGATGCTAAATATATTGGTCTGCCTGCGTGAACTGGTTGCGTTACTTAGATATGGCGCCTGAAAAGTTGGTTAGCGTGACCAATAAATGATAAATTAAATGGCTGATTCTGGTTTCACATAATGAAGAGCACCTCTCTGATGCTAAATATGTCGATCTGCCTGTGTGAAGTGGTTGCGTTACTTAGATATGGCGCCTGAAAAGTTGGTTATCGTGAACAAAAGAAAAAAAAAACGTAAATAGCTGACTCTAGTGTCACAGAACAAAGACTACCTCTCTGATACAAAATTTGTCGGACTGCCAGCGTGAAATGGTTGTGTTGTGAAACTTAGATATGATGCCTGAAAATTTAAAGTGTTTTTAAATTTTTGTGTAAAAATCTCAATTCGGTTCACAGAATACCTACATCTTCTTACAAAGTTTTAACAGTATACTTCTTATAGTTTCGGAAAAAGTTGCTGTGACATACGGACAAACAGACAGACAGATATGACCAATCTGCCTTATTTAAGAGTCCCCTAGATATTGCAATTATCTAGGTTAATAACTGGTTTCCAACGGTAAAAATATGAACTCGAAATAGAATATAGTGTTATTTATCATTTTTTACCATCAGTATGGGAAACTTCTAAGTCATTATATTTTCGTTCCAGTTCATAATTTTACAGTAGGAAACCAGTTATAAACCTAGATAATTCCAATTTCTTTACAATTACCAATTTTTAGCGGAATCTGACATGTGGTTTCAAAATTAAATGTAGACTACGGAGAAGTCTAGGGTAAGGGGACTCTTAATAAACTGGGTTATTTTTTATTGATAGCAACATACATAATAAAAATAATTTATTTACTCCATATTATAGGCTGAAAACATTAAGTATTTTTAAAAGAGTCAGTTGTTGGTTTGCCGGATAGAAAATTTTAAGCTTATGTTAAGAAAGTACTTTGAGAAGAAAAAGAAGGCTTTTTATGGAACCGAAGGTTACCTTAGAGAAAAACATCAGCTTGATATTTCCAGAGGAGAGTAAGTGAGAAATTCGATTACTTTGGGTATTCAATATTTACAACGAAGAGATTAAACACTAAGCGTTTATTGTGATGCAGATTTCGCTGGCGACCTGGATACTAGGAGACACACAACTGGGTTTATAGTTTTGTAGAGCAGTGGACCGATTCATTGGTGCTCACGCAAGCAGTTTGTCACTGCTCTGTCTAGTACAGAGGCTAAATACATCTCTGACACCAAATGTATTAAATACTTATTGTTTATTCAGTTTATTTAAAAAGATTAACAGGGAAGACTCCTAAAACAGATATGTTGATAACCAGTCAGCAATTGTTTTAATAAAGAATTTCTAACCGAAGATGTGAAATATCTAATATTTATTTAGATATATGTGATAGAAGATAAGTAGAGAATTATAGTACGGGCTATTTCTTGAATGATAGATGGGAGTCTGTGCCAATACAGAAGTTATTGTTAGATATAAAATTCAGAGAGGATGCTCAAGAGGTTCTCTTAGGAATTTCTTATTGGCTGGTTTTAGTCAGTAACAGTAGTTAGAATTGATAAACGGAAGTTATTGTTCTGTTGTAAAAGAAAAATGGATTTTCTCAGGTGAAAATTCATAGAAAGATTTTTATACATATAGTTTGGATTTATTTAATACTATGGTATATATATGTTACGGGCAACTTGAGAAGTCTGGTCCCTATAAATAGTGACTGGCCTGTATACATAATGCCCATGTCATATGGGCAATTTGAATAAAATTTCATGCCTAATCACTTTTCCCAGTCAGTCTGAATAAGGGCAAATACGTTTTTGACAAAATAATAAAACAAATTAATTTAACTGTTTTTGTTTATAAAAAACTATTTAACATAATAGCACAAAAAAAAATTAAACAATTTAATGTACTAACATAGGTAGGTAATTAGTTACATTACTTTTATTTTTATAAAATTTTAAGCAAAATGATAAAACACGTGAAAAGTTTTTATTTATCAAAGAAATGAAACTTACAACATTCTCATAGTAAGGAACATAAGGAGCGAATTAATCAAAATTCCCAGCTTAGTAGGGAACCGCCCGGTCCAAGTGATAAATTCAATCTATTGCTAAGTTGATTTTTTAATGGACCACGGGCAGTTGGGCATTTATAATATGGACCAGTCTAAATGATTAAAATACTAAAATTTATCAAATAGCCCAATGATATTGGGAACTATTCATAATACTCGGCCCTTATTAATATGGCCCTGTTAATTACGTTACCCATAACATATATATATAAAGTAGCCAAATTCAATCTAGTCAGCATCCTGCATACCAAATTTTATCCAAATTGGTCAAGCCGTTTCCGCATGAAGAAGTACAAACATACACACACAAACTTTCACCTTTATAATATTAGTGTGATATTTTAATGTATGTTTTGTGGTAATGATTGTTTGTGAGAATGAAGTTGTGAAACATAAGAATATAGGTAATGAAATTCAGAAAGAAAATTAATTAGCTATTATGTACTATATGTCAATGGAAAATTATGTTTTTCTGGTATACACTATGCTGACCGTCCTATACTTACAACATGGATGCCATCTGATCCTGACAAAATACCGCTTCACTTGAATGAGGTGGCTTTGCTCAATTCCCATACCTCCTACCTGATATGGTTCTGGCACCATAATTTTTGGAGGGCTAGGCTGGCTGGGCTGGTGTAGCTGGCTGGGCTGGTGTAGCTGACTGATGGAAACTATTAACCCTCAATTGAGTCAATGACTCTGTCTATTTAAGTAGAAAGATTGATCATAGATAAATAATGGGATCTGGACTTTCTTGTCTTGGCTAGATAAATAAATCGTTCCGTCTAGCTGTTTGTTTACGTAGTAATAGAAAAAATCTTACCCGACCACTTCAGCGGTTAACTCCGACATGGTGAAGCCTTTGTAGTGGAGCCGTGAAGGAAGGAAGATCAATGATTAACAAAATGCCGGTGCCGATAATTTTTGTATTATTAATATGACGATTTCAATTATTATATACAACGATATATTATCGAACCCGGACAAAACAATCACAAACTTAACTTCTTCGTTTCGACTTCGACAGACAGGCGGGCGGTTTAAATTTTAAATTGAAATCCTATCCTCCCAGTTCCACATTGAATGAATGAAATGGAATGAAATGTCAATTAGTTTTTGACTGCATCAGGAGTGCTATTTTTCATTGAGGGACTCAGCGAAACACAAAACGTGTAGTTTTCCAACTCACCGCTCGCGTAAAATACAAATTGATCGTATTTTTGAAACCGTCGTGTCAGCGAAAAACAATATTGTTTTACGCAGAAAACATCGATAATTTGTCTATGCTTTTCTAAAAATTCGAACATGAATAGAAAAGCATCGTGAAATGGAACGGATTTACCATGATTGGCTGCGATGACATATCTACGCTACAAATGTCAAAATTACGAGTGGTCAAGACCACTCGTGCAAAACCTTCGCAAACTACCGATTCAAAAATGCGCCCGTTTGGAAACGCTCGCGCAAACCCTTCGTAATGTGACAAGTGATTTCAAAAATACGTCTCCAGCCTTCAATGGTGTTTGACATTTTTTTTTAAATTTGTATTTATATTCATATTGGACGAGGTATATATATTACGTACGAATCTTTTATTATTTTATTTTAGCAGGGAATACACATAGATACGGTCACGACGACGATAGTGGGTTGGGGGTTGGGGATAAGAAAGGAAACACCAATCCTAATTCAGGAATAGTGCTTATTTACAACTCTAGGGTACTACTACTCACAGTTGACAACCACCCACACTCAACACGTATCACTGCACTGAAGTGCCATTTTTGAAACGCGGAGTCACCTAAACGAATGGTTTTTCCATACAAAAAACCGTTCGTTTAGTGACTCCGCGTTTAAAAAATCGCACCCCTGAGTGGTAAGTGATTGATTGGCAGTGTTGCCAGTTCAGCCAAAATCGGCCTTTTTTAAATTATGTCAGCCCTTGGCAGCCATTGGGCTTTTTGTAGCCTTGCCTGCCTTAAAATTATAAACAGACAGACATAGTAAAACTATAAGGGTTTGTTACGGTAAAAATGAGGCTATACAAAATTTTAAAAATTCCTTTATAATTAAGTTTCCTGTGCCTGCCAGACTCACGTTTTCACGAGGCGAGTAAGGTTTCATGAATAAAAGAGACGAAACCTCAAGCCATAAAAAGGAACTTGTTCCTCACCTCAACCCCTTAAACTTGTTTGAACCATTAAAATATTTTTTTTAGTAATGTAACGGTTTTCATATTGATTTCAGCCTTTCGTGCTAAAAGTCGGTCTTTTTTCAACCAAGCTTTCGACCTATTTTTTATTTATGAGCTGGTAACATTAGTTATTGGCCCAAAAAAACAATTTTTCATTCATCATTTCATGGTGGGCTCATGGCTTATTTCAACTTTTCGTTTTTATTTTCCTTGGATAAAATTATTTTTTTCTGAAAATTGACGTCCAAATGGCTTTGTTCAGAAAAAATATACGGTTATTGATAAACAGAATCCTATTGGTGGATAAAAGAACACATTTTCGACTTTATTCAGATCAACACGAAGAAGCAGGTGAAGAAGGTGAACAAAAAACTGTTGATCCTACAAAAGATAGGACAAAAGTAGTACCTGTAGAGACTAGTATGAGATATTTAGAAAGTAAAGCTTACCAACAAACTTATGGCGAAAACCCTATATGGGTGCTGTACCGGCGGAATCACAAGGGACAGTTTGCTCCTAGAAAGACAAGGAAGTCGTGTGTTCGAAATGGAGTAATATCTACTGGAAATCCATGTCCTATTTGTCGTGATGAGTACTTGGTATTGGATCACAGAAACACTAAGTTGTTAGAGCAGTTTATATCTGAATATACTGGACAGGTAAGAAATTAAAGTGTATTAATGTTATATTGAAAATTAAATAACTAGTTCAGATACTAAAGCAAGATCAAATCTGCGTTTCACAATAGCAAGATCAGACTTGCTTGCCTTCATGCATAAATTCCATATGTATGTTACGCTAGGTTAGCTTTATAAACTGAATGGATAACTGAGTCACTATGATTATCAATGCATTTGTAGCCATAGACAATTTTTGATTAGTGTATGGTTAAGTTATTAAAGGTACTGTAATAGGTATATCTGTCGCAGCCATCTGGTTAAATCAGTCATCCAATTAAACGCCTAGCCTGGTCATTCAAACTTCTTATCATGTGTGTTAGTGACTAACACTAGTGTCAGAGTTTTTAAAACGCCTTGTAGGCGTCTCACATGGTTTTAGGTAACAACCAATGTCAAAGACACTGACCGGGACTGACGGCTTAACGTTAACATCATTCAAACTAGGCATCCAATTGCAAAAGCAAAGTTTAAGCAGATGGCTGAACATAGTAAGTTCAGTCATTTAGTTAAATTGATTGGATATTATATGTGGTAAGGGGCTACAATGAACATATTACTGACAACTACTTTTTACTAATACCTACCACTTAGTAAAACTAGTAATAGAGAAATATTAGAAAAATGAGTTTTGATAATATTTAGGAATGAAAAATAACATTCACAGCCACAATCACTTGGCTCAGTCTTGGTCAGTCATATTCAAAGGGGTGACTTTCAATACGCTAAGTGGTTAAGCGTTGAGTGATTCTAGTTCAATTTACTATCAGCCTAGGCATCCAATTGGATGTCTGGTTTTAATGTCTGGACTAGGCGTCCATTTGGAAGGCTAATTTAATCAGTTGGTTGCGACATATCTAAAACCAACCTAATATTATATTCTTCGATTTTCAGATACTGGATGCATTTAAAACGGGACTGTGTCAGAAAAAACACAAGGAGTTACTTGTTGCCATTGAACGGGCATGGGACCAGGGATTACTTACATATGATGTTCCCTTTAGAGAATATGATTATTCTTTATACTATAGCAAAAATGCTGTGTAATATATTAATACCTACTTTCCTGAAAAATATTTCCATTTAACTTATGTTTGTGTGCAAAATGTGGATGTTAATAAACAATGTAGTCACCAACCAGACACAACACTGCACATTGTAATAAGTATAATTAGTTCTTGATAGATAATAAAACATATAGCTTATAATATACAAGTTTTTATTGAAAAGTTGCTAATTTATGGCACCAAAGTATTTATTTTTATAGTATAAAAGACTAGTTTTACATTTTTGAATTGCTGGATTCAAAAAATATTTTTTATTACTGTTTTATTTATTTCTTATTACAGAAGGTACCATATTTTAGAAAGACATGCTTTTTTGTTTATTTTAGCATGTTTTGTGTGAAAGAAGAGTATTTAATTTGTAAAAGATTTTTTAACCCTTAAATGCACCCTGTGTGTCGTTTTCGGTATATAATGTTTTACATATTAAATAAAAAGTATATTATTTTTTACATTATTCAATTTATTAGTTTTTGTTATTTTATGAGAGCTCAGTCTTATCAGTTCATGATAAAAAATATTTTGGTACAAAATAATATGGACTATTTAGCCAATTTTTACTTTTAAATTTTTTTTTTTAGTCTGGTCATTGTCGTTTTAAAAAAATATTTTATTACTTAAAGTTAATTTGACACAAAATAATTTGCGTATAACGGAAAATTGACACATTATTTTGATAATTCGTAAAAAATAATATTTAATTTTCAAAAAGGGCTATATATTTATCCATTCATAAAACAAAGCAATTCTTTTTATTTATTTTTTCCCATGTTCACTGACTTCATTTATTGGCCCAGATTCGCCACATCTCAGCCCTTTGATTGGCTCCCAACCTCCATTAAATTTTTAGGGCTCCGTATTTACAGGGCACAGGTGTGGTATTTTTGACCAATGATGTAAGTTTATGAAAGTCATGTGCATTTAAGGGTTAAATGTAGGTAAAGTATAAGGCTAGGCGCGCGCGCACTGGTGACTTTGCCACCGTGACAGTACTTCTGTCTCTTTTGCATTTTCGAAATAAGAAAAAGAGAGATATACTGCAACGGCGACAAAAGTCACCAGTGCGCGCCTACACTTAGATACCTATAGGTACTATATTAATAAAGGTATAACTAAGTAAATAACCAGCCACGTGTAGTATAGGGTTCCGTAGTTGCGATTGCAGATTTGAGATTTTTATCGAATTTGTATACAATTTTAATATCCTATTTTATTTTAATATTTTTTATTAGAAGAGTTATTGCAGTCAACCAACGACAAATCTTTATTTGTAAATCTTACTCAGCTGCAATAGTTTAAAAAAAAAAATTGTGTATACCTTCATACTATTGCCGCAAATTTTTACATGTCCATCTACTCAACAACATAACCGTTAAGCTGATAGCAGTGGGGCACTGGGCTCAATGCACTTACACTACTAATGTCCTAATCAATTGTCCAAAAATAAAATGATGTCACAAACTCACAATATTTTTGAAAGACCTATTCAATGACAACCCACATGCCCCACACCATGGGTTAGTCAAGAAAAAAATTGATTCCCATGGGAGCCATTTCTTTTACCACTGCTGGCGTGATTGACATACATTCCCATGCCAAATTACAGCTTTCTAGTACTAACAGTCTCTGCTCTGAATAAAATCACGGACGGACAGACAGACATGGGGAAACTAAAAGGGTTTCTTGTTTATTACAGAACCCTAAAAAATGAATTATTGCTGCAAATGAAACATACAAACAAACAAACTAAATTTAAGTAGGTATATGTATGTATGTTCAATACCTTGCAATCTTATGTGCACTCATTAAAGGGTTTGCATGTTGATGCAGTACTAAAGTACGCTACATGCAGCTAACTTTGCATATCAAGTTCCCGTGGTATATTACAAACATACTTATTATTTTGAGCAGGCAATCTTATCTGAACCTAAACACATTTGAATTCACAAATCGCATATATAATTAGTCTTTGTAGTTACTTAATTGGTATAAGTAGGCATTTAAGAAAAATTATCCATTAGTTTTGCTCTATTCCTTTGAATAAGTAGCTCCCGGATGAGTGCAGATTTTTCTCTTTCCAACACTGATATTCTTTCATTTTTCTTGTTTACTTCCTGAAAATCAATAAAATTAGTTAGTTACATAGGTAGTGTAGTAGTGATGCATCCTAAAAGATCTTTACTCATAAAGAAAAATATTTATTTTTCCATGAAAGGTTTTTAATACTTACATATAGATTAAACAGTAAAAAAAATATGTCTGCACAATGAAAATATTTCCAAAAAAAAAAATTCGGGGCGAAGAAGACAGTAATAGAGAATTTTTAAAAAATGCTCATCAGGCTGAACAACTATTGCCGAGGCGTTTTTTTATATTTCAGTTAAGCTGGACTATTATAGTTCTTTATCAGATGTTTACATTTTCCAAAATCAATTTTACCCTATATACGTTGCCCTTGCCCAGGCTTCAAAAGTATCCAGTATTTCCGGAGAATAGCTTGTACAAACAAACTTTTAAAAAAAACTTATTTGAATATTATTGTCTTAATCGCCCCAAATATTGTTTTTGAAAATATATTCAATGAACAAACACATTTTTTTTACTGTGATTATGATATGTAGGTATAGAATTAATATTACATTATAACTTATAATAATATAACCGAATACACCTATAGTTTAACTGTAATTTTCCTTTTTCTTTATATGATTAAATATCGAATAGGAAAGTTTTTTTCAAAAAGTGGCAAATTTTTCGAAAAATGGCTAATTTAGCACTGATTATTCGAAGCCTCGACTGGGATTTCAAAAGAAAGATTTTTAAGGAATACAAAAGTATACAACAGATTTTTTAATGAAATTTGGAATGAGAAATTGATACTGCTGTTGTATCACGCAGTCGGGATTTTGTTTATTACATTTTTTAAATAATTTAACAACTAGTTTATAGGCAGACCTCGGCAAGCATCCGGTTTTGCGACTTAAGTACGGCTGCAGTGGGCGCTGCAGGAGCACCAGAGAGTGGCGGTGCCGGCAATGCTAAGTTCATGTGCAGGGACAGCTGGCCATGCCTCCAACCAGCTGCTAGGGCCCCCAGTTGTCGATTGAGTTCTAACACCCGGGCGCGTAACAACTCCAAGCGTTCTTGGTGAGCTTCACTCCATGGTTCCTAAAATTACAATATAAAATTAGAAGTACAGTCAACTTCTACATGCCATGATTACTATAAAAAATACTATTATTTCATAATATGTACCTATTTAGATAAAATTGTTGGTTATGTACGAACATTTTTAACCCCCGATAAAAAGAGGGGTGTTATAAGTTTGGCGCTATTGTCTGACGGTCTGTATGTTTTTGGTATCGTAGCGGACGAACCGATTTCGATGCGGTATTATTTACGCGAATATGTTTGATAAAAATCGATTCAGCCGTTTTATAAGTAATTGAGAGAATCAGGGCTTTCTTTAGCAAATAATAGATGGCGTCTAATCGTATCGGTAGTTCCGCTACTCATTCCTAGATGACTTTCTTGACAGTCGCGGTTAGGTTTTTAATTTGCTTAACAAATTCTACCTATTTTATCTCGTTCTGTCATTGTCAAATAAAAGAGAGAGAAAAGGATTAACCACCGAACTTCATGAATGAAAGTGGGTTTGTCAACTTTGTCCTTTTATGAATTTTATGATGACATAAGGCCATAGAAATTTTTTACATGCAAAAGGCTAGGCTTTATCTATCTTAATAAGGGCTTTACTTACCACATACGCTCCCATTCTTCCTGCATATCGCATCTTTTCTTGTACCTCTGTTAGCTGTTTTAGATACCATTCGCGCGCTTCTTCCACAGCAGCCAAGCCTTGAAGCAGCACATCCTTTTCTTGCTCTATTTGCTTCATGCGTTTTAGAAGGTTGTAGTCCACTCCATTGTGTAACGTATGTCGCCGAGGTTCTCGCCGACGAGTCGCTCGACGCAACTGTGATCGTGTCTCGTTTGAAGACCGGCCGTCCCCAAGGCCTCTACTTTGCTCCTCGACAGCTCGAGAAATTTCTTCGAAGTTAAATTTAGGCTCTGCTATCTCTTCATGCTCAAGAGTTGCTTCTTCCTCGGATTTGTAACTTGATCTGGTATTTTCCTTCCGGTCTTGAGAACTTTTCTCTAACCTGGGCGGTTTTGGTGGTCCGTAAATTGGCGGTGGGTCCTGTTTAGGTATTGAAGATATTGTTGTGTGGTGTCGTAACTCTGGAACTAATGGTTCTTTGCGTCCTATAAGTTGAGGCATACTAATTGTTCTATGGGTAGAACTCTCAGAGGATTTTATAGCATTCCAATTTCTATCTATATTTTGAGTTTCTTCAACGACCAGTAAGGGCGCAGAAGGTGGACGATGAACTTGTTTGTTGACTTGATGTATTCCTGTGCTATCTACATCATCTTCAAGCCTGTCTGCTTTTTTAGATGCATGTTCCACTTGATTCCGTAAAAGACATATTTTAAGGCCGGTACAAAATCGTTCAAAACTTAATAGGCCATCATGTGAGGCGACCTTTTGAAGGCTTTCTATAACGCCTCGTGGTAAACCTTTGGTTCTATCATCCCGCCAGCGGTTTTCTATATCTGTGAGTCTAACAAGTCCTGTGTGTTTGTCATCCATTATATCAAAGAGAGTTCTCATAGCTGCAACGAATTGTTTCGGCAGCGATTCCATATTTCTTGAATTAGTAGATGTCATAATAGTTAATTGTTTAGTTGACCTCGTTAAGGATCTGATATACCTAACCCCTATATGAATATATTTGTAAGTAGGTATTACTATAAAAGGGCTTCCTTATAAAAGACACGGCTGATAACACCTTTTACGAAACACCATACAAACCGCACAAAATACATACCTACCTAACACAGTTTAATAGGTACGCGAAGTCTAAATAAACGCGGGATGTTAATATTGAGAACACAACATTCCATCATACTCGTAGCAGTGCAACGAGCTAACTCCGTATGATGCCGACTTGTTGACTGACCACATTACCTCATAGGACAAAAATCTGACCGTTTGTTAAACGGTACGTATGTGATGGTGGGCGACCCGATCGGCTAGTGGGAGGTAATTTGCGATATCATTCCACGAGAGCGAGCGAGAGAACCGGTTAAACAGCATTTCGAGCTTTGGGCAGGTAGGTCGAGCCGACCCGAGCCCGAGAACCACGACAGCGACTGGCAAAGTCCATGCAGCCTCGCAGACAGCGCAGATTTTTAAAAGTTGTACAATGTATGTACCTATACAGTGTACAACTGTGCGACGTACGACGACGACTGACGATGTTATTATGGATGAAAGGAAAGAAAGTGACATGGTGACAAGCAAGCACCATTCGTGCACGATACAGATATCGAAAATGGAAAAGACTCGCATCCTGTGTAGTCCGAGTACGAGTACCTAGGTATCTTTGATCAGAACATAAGCGACTTACTTATACAGTTACTTTTCAGTTCAAAGGGAGCGAGGTCAGCCCATGATACTACTTTACTATAGTTTATATACGTTCTATAAAATAATATTAATAATCAATAAAAAATATTCGACCTCCCATACAAAATTCGTTTGGCCAAGTGCTGATTTGTATGAAAAGTGTTTAAAAAGTAACCCTGTTGAATACTGTTGATCAATGTTCGAACATAAGCAAAATTCTATGTTCTATATACGTAGTAGTATATTGATCAAATGCCATTACCAAACCTAGGTCCTTTGACGGGTTTGGTTCGAACATGAGCCAATACCGTCAAGGGGTTGCTGATATATAGGGTTCGCTAGTTCACAGTTCGGAGTGAACTCCTGTGTACTAGGTCAGATTCAGATAACTGCGACTGTGAACTTTGTGTGTGTGACCAACCTTTACAAGCATTTATTTAGTGACACCTGTAACGCTATTAGTTTGTCTGTCTGTCTTAACTGTTACCTAAAGTTAAATTATCTATTACAATTAAATTAATATTTGAGCCGAACTCTGTGGGGTTATGTTGTTTTATCACAGAGATGCTATGAACACCTTCCAGCTCCGTCATCAAGTCAGATCCAAGTCATCTTATCATAATTGCTTAGTAAATGTATGCATGCAAAATGTCAGCTCAATCGAAAACCCATAGAGTTAGGTAGGATTGTACCTAAAGCGAAAACCAGCTTGAGAAAAAGAAATAACAACCAAAAAAAAACTAAACTAATATAAACTAAGCTATAAAATAAACTAACGAGTTTCAACCAACCCAGTTAGGTTTTGGAACTAAAGGGGGATGTGAGGCTGCTGTTCATGCGGCCCGCACCTTTCTTAACTGTGGCAGAAGCGAGGTGTTCCTAAAGGTTGACGTGAAAAACGCTTTTAACTCCTTAGATAGGGGCGCTCTGCTGACTGAGGTCAAAAAATTTATCCCGAGCACCTACTCTTATTTGTGGCAGTGCTATGGGAAGCCGACTAGCTTGGTATATAATGGCCAGCTCATTAAATCGGCAGTCGGCTGTCAGCAGGGTGACCCACTCGGACCGGCTATTTTCAGTTTGGCCATACATCCACATATTAAAGATTTGGCTTCCAAATTCAACGTTTGGTACCTGGATGATGGGACCCTAGGTGGAGATGCTGCATCAATTTTATCGGATTTAGACAAAATTATAAAATCCTTTGGCAAAATCGGATTAGAACTAAATTTTTCAAAGTGTGAATTATACATGAATGAGGACGTCTCTCTTGAATCGCGGCACGATCTAAATTCTAAATTCAATATCTTGGCCCCAGATATAAAAATTATCAATGAGCATTCACTTCGCCTCCTGGGGTCACCGGTGCTGGAGGATGCTTTTACAAAATTTGTAGAAGAAAAAATATTATCTTTTGAAGAGTCCTCCAGCCGTCTAGCTGACATCAATCCCCACATGGCATATTCGATCATAAAATTCTGTCTTTTTATACCCAAGACCACCTACACGCTCCGTTGTACCCCGCTTTGGACCCATAACCATCTGTTGTTTGTACTCGACGAAAAAGTTAGAGAAACCTTAACAAATATATTGAATTGCCATCTTGACGACACAAGTTGGATACAAGCATCTTTACCAATTCGTCACGGTGGTCTTGGGATAAGAAAAATTTCAAGTGTAGCACTTCCAGCCTTCCTGTCCTCGGTCTATAGCACGGCTAACCTCGTTGGAAAAATTCTAGGCCCGTCGCTGAGCGACGTAGGGGTAGCCGGCTTAGCCGTGGCCAGGGATGCTTGGATCGGTGCAACCGGCCCGGGCCATGCTCTACCCTCGAATCCGGCTTCGCAGCGGCAATGGGATGAGCCTCTCTGCTTGATTATTTGGAAACAATTATTAGACAACACGAATAGTGAGGTGGAGAGGTCTCGTCTCTTAGCAAGTTGCGAGCCGGAGTCGGGGTATTGGTTAAATGCCATACCGTCAGCGAGTGTAGGCACCCTCTTGGAGAGAACCACTTTTAGTTTAGCGGTCAGTCTTCGATTGGGAGCTAGAACGAATGAGCCACATCGCTGTCGCTGCGGTGGAGATGTCGATCCCCTGGGCCACCACGGCTTGGCTTGTCGTCGCAGCGCAGGGCGAGTTTCACGTCACGCCGCCTTGAATGACGTCATCCGTCGTGCTCTTGCCAGTGCCGGTGTGCCAGCAATACTCGAACCGAATGGTATCGCGCGAGACGATGGCAAGAGGCCCGACGGCATGACGCTCATCTCTTGGAAGAACTATATATACTAACTTGGATGCTACATGCGTAGACACTGTAGCTGCATCCCATGTACGGGCGACAGCCCGAAAGGCGGGCGCGGCAGCGACGACAGCAGAAGCCATCAAGAGGCGCAAATATGCGGCTCTGGGAGAGCCGTATATATTTGTGCCTTTTGCTGTGGAGACCTTAGGGCCTTGGGGTGCGGAAGCTCGTCAAATTTTTAAGGAAATTTCCGCACGCCTGATCGATGTCTCCGGGGACCCAAGGGCGGGCGCGCATTTCGGACAGCGTTTAAGTATTGCTATCCAACGCGGAAATGCCGCCAGCCTCTTGGGTACTTTGCCCTGTGACGGCAGCGATTTGGCCTCAGTTTTTTATATAATTTAATATAAATTATTTTTAATTAGTTTTAGTTAGTTTTAATTTTAGGTTGTATTTATTTAGTTAATATTATATTGTTATATTATGAATACATTAGTGAAGTATTTAGCGATTCGTTACTAAAATAAACTTATATGTACTAAATTTTAATTTAAAATTTCAAAACAATTTAAAACTAATATGTATGTACATAATTCTAAACTTTAAATAAATTATATTAGGTATCTTAAGTGTCATTTTTGAAACGCGGAGTCACCTAAACCAATGGTTTTTTTCATACAAAAAACCGTTCGTTTAGTGACTCCGCGTTTGAAAAGTAGCACCTCATGATGAAGTCAACCATAAAGAAATTGATGAATAAATGCATAGAATAACCCGAATGTATAGGCTTTATTTAACTAATAAATTCAACAGAATATTTTATAGAAGACATATATCTGACAAGAATTCGTATTATGTCAAGGATTATCTTTTAAATTCATAACCATAAACCATGACATTCTTCCCTCCTTCCTTAATCATGGACGTAGTCATTCAGGTAGGCAGGTGGTCTCTTAGATCGTGCTGACCTGCGTGGTTCATCAGCCATAGTTGAGCGGTGTGGTAAAGAAGAAGAAAGAGGCGTAGTGTAGACATCCAATTCTGAGCTATCTATAGTCGGTTCAAATTGTTCTGCATTACTATAATGACTGTTATTGTTTACATCATCAGATGATACTGTATCCGGTGTAACAATCGGTGTTGCATCACCTCTGGGTGCGAGGTGGCGATTCGAAACCGTCAATTCTCTGCCATTGGAAAGTCTTACGGAGCTATAATGTGGATTTGGCTCTAGAAGGTCAACTTCTTCTACCATTGGATCATATTTGCTGACTCTTACAAATTTCTTTAAAAGAACCTTTCCAGGTTGCAACCACGACGGCATGGATTGTCCCCAAGACGATCGCCGTGGATGATTAAACATTCTTTCATGAGGCGTTGTGTTAGTTGAAGTGCATAGGAGGGACCTAATACAGTGGAGTGCTTGAGTAATAACTGCCTCCCATTTATCTAATTGGAGATTTTTATCTTTTAGTGCAAGGCGAATCGTTTGCCAAAGGGTCCCATTCAGTCTCTCCACTTGTCCGTTACCTTGTGGATTATAAGGAGAAGAGCGACTAGTAGATATGCCCTTAGTATGTAAAAATTCTTTAATACCAGCTGACATGAAAGACGCTCCTTGATCTGTATGAACAGTAGCTGGCATTCCAAAAATTGAAAAAATATCAGTAAGATGCTTAATTACTGTCTCTGTACTCATATCTGGGCATGCATAAGCAAACGGGAACCTCGAGTATTCGTCAATTATTGTCAAAATGTACTTGTTGTTTGTCGATGATGGTAGTGGTCCCTTAAAATCTAAGGACAATCTCTCAAAGGGCATAGTAGCTTTAATTAATAACCCAATATTTTTATTGAATCTTGGTTTTATCTCTGCACAAGTTGGACAAGACGCCACAACCTTTTTTACATCATCACTGGTAAACGGTAGGTTTTTAGATCTTATCCAATGCGTAAGTCGTGAAATACCAGGATGACAGAGAGATTTGTGTAATTCTATAAGGCGATTGTCAGTTGTGGCTCCGCATACTTGCCTGGACAATGCATCTGCTACTGTATTCAGATGTCCTGGTCGGTATTTTATATCGAATTTGAAATTTGATAATTCTAATCGCCATCTCTGGATCTTATCATTTTTTATTTTACTTGCATGTCCTCTGAGCATATATGATACAGATTTTTGGTCCGTTATTAGATAAAATGGCCGTCCAATTAGATAATGTCTCCATTTTTTAAGACTTTCTATAATGGCGTATGCCTCTTTTTCTATTATAGGGTATTTTTTTTCGCTTTCATTTAGAGACTTTGAAAAAATGCTATCGGTCGACCGTTTTGTGTCAAAGAAGCAGCGATAGAATAATCTGAGGCGTCTGTTTCTACAGTGAATGTTTCTTTAGGATCAACTGCTGCTAAAGACGATTCAGAAATAATCCTTTTTAGTTCTTCAAAAACTTTCACTTCATTAGCGTTTAGAGGATATGTCTCTACTTGTGTCAATGGGTGTAATTTCGATGAAAAATCTGGTATCCATTTAGAGTAGTGAGAGAATAATCCTATAACGCGTCTTAAAGATGCAGAATCAGTG
Organism: Acrobasis consociella; assembly: GCA_963555685.1. Taxonomy (NCBI): domain Eukaryota; kingdom Metazoa; phylum Arthropoda; class Insecta; order Lepidoptera; family Pyralidae; genus Acrobasis; species Acrobasis consociella. The sequence continues at coordinate 9,526,786 of OY743106.1, forward strand.
GGAATTGGTAAATCACGAAGAGGCCGTAAGCGTTCTGGATCTGGCTTAATGGTTCCATTATTGATATTATACCCAAGAATACTCAAATCTGTTATGGAAAATTCGCTTTTCTCTTTATTTATAGTAAGACGGAACTTATTAGCAATTTCCATGAATTTTTCAAGCTTTGCATCATGATCTTTCTGATCGATTCCGCAGACGGTAATGTCATCCAAATATGGATATATACCTTCAATTGATGACTTTCGAATAATAGAATCTAAGGCTCGCTGAAAACATGCTACTCCGTTGGTCACGCCGAACGGAATACGACGAAATTGATATAAATTACCGGCGGCTTCGAAGGCAGTGAATGGTTTATTTTTAGGAATAATTGGGATTTGATGGTATGCAGATTTCAAATCAATTTTACTGAATATTTTATATTTTGAAACTTTTGCTACGATTTCTTCTATATTCGGCAACGGATAAGCATCAAGATAGGTAAACCTGTTCACTGTTTGTGAGTAATCAATGCACATCCTCTTCTTATGATTTGTGTTAGATGTGATTAGAACTTGAGCTCGCCAGGGCGAAGTGCTCTCTTCTATGATACCGTCTTCTAATAATTTCTTAATTTCTTCTTGGATAAATTTGTTGTCGTCATCTGCAAATCTACGTGATTTTATAGCTATCGGTTTACATTCTGGTGACATATTTGGAAACAGATTGACAGGCTCAATGTTAGCTTCTTCTATGGCGGATAAGGCCCAACGCAGACGACAGACTAGACCGCGCCGCACTTTTAGTCTGTGATAATAGAACCTATGGAATTACATGCAGTAACACACACGACGCACAAAAAGTGCGACGCACAAAAAATCCGTGTAATTTTGGCAGACCGCGCCGCGCCGCGCCGCGCCACACCGCACTAAAAGTGTGCGAAAAAAATACAACGTATGCTTCAACCCGCGCTAACACAGACGTCGCGCACTTTAGTCTGTGACCTCGACTCGGCTAGTGGTGGACGTGACGAGCGCGGTATTACAGGTATGATATAATGGCGCTAGAGATAGATGTACCGATGTTATATGAAATACAAAACAGACCTGCAATTTATGATACTTCAAAATCCGAGTATCATGCCTAGTAGGTATAACCTTTCTTCTGGACCAATGCACTTTCTCATTATTGTTTCCGAATATGGCAAAGTTGGTCTTAAAATGAATAGCAACTCATTAAAAGTATTAATAGAAATTTTATACAATTTTAAAAAATTGTCCGGATATTGTTTTGGAATTGCATGTTTCATATGGAATTGTCCTTTTAGTAATCTCTCCGAAAGTATAGGATGTACCCAAAATTTTCTATTTCTTCTTCTTTTTCTGTACTTCAAGTATAAAATAATACATCGCAATCTTTGCACTTCCATGGCGTGTAAAACTGTACGTGTCCCGTCCCTACAGTTCTGCCGACAGAATGATTCAAAATGTACGTCGTGTGTGTTGAGTCCGTGAACAATCCGTGAAAGACTTTTTGCGCGCCACGCAGACTATTTGTGCGCCGCAGACTCGATAAAAGTCTGTCGTCTGTGTTGGGCCTAATCTGAGTGGAGGATTTCGCCCATAAAATTTTATCTCTAGAATGGAGTACTGTTCGAGTACATCGTGCCCCAGTATGACATAACAACAAAGATTTTTCATGACACGAAATAGTACAGCAGGAATTACTAGATTATCCAACTTTAGTGTTGCTGAACATACCTTAGTTATTTGAGATGTATGTGATGAAGATGCCATTGACACTTCCTGTCTCCATGACCTAGTTTCTAGATCGTACTGTTTTATGACTTCTTCATCGATGAAACTCCCTGTACTTCCAGTATCAATTAAAGCTTGCAATAATATACCATTGATGGTAACGTGAGTTGTGCATTTCTTGATATCACTTGCTGCCAATACCAAACAAGAGGTAATTTCTTCACCTTCATCAGTTGTAGTGATGGCGGCGTTGACATTGCTACTTCTGCATACTTTTGCAAAATGACCTTGTTTGCTGCACTTGAGACAGATTGCCTGTGAAGCTGGACATAATCGACGGGGATGACGTGCGTTACCACAGAAATAGCATTTTTCATATGATTGTTGTCTAAAAGGTTCGTTATTCTTTCGACTTTGATTCGAAGTAGCAGCTATAGGCGATGGCTGTATGACAGCAGCAATTTGTGAATTGTTGAAGCTTTGGGATTGGATATGAGCAGATTCAAGAGCGCGGGCCTGATTGTGGGCTTCATCGAGAGTGAGTGTCATATTTTCGAGTAGTCTCTGTCGAATAGCAGGAGAAGCCAGGCCAGAGATAAAAGAATCACGAATGTATTCATTTTCATATTGAATAGCAGTAACCGCCTTAAAACTGCATTCTTTAGACAGGAGTTTCAGAGATTGAAGGTATTGATCAATTGTCTCGTTCGGTTGCTGTTTACGAGAAGCCAAGTTGTGACGAGCGAATATTTCGCTTTTTGGCTTGATAAATAAACCGTCTAATGTGGATAGAGCTGAACAATAGGTGTCGGCTTGGGCTATGTACTCATATATATTTGGCGATACTAGGTTTATGAGCAGCTTATGTTTTACCTTGTCTTCTGTAGCATTTGCTGCGTCCAAAAAATTTGTAAACGTTTTCTTCCAGTGTAGCCACAGCGCAGTATTTTTGTTGTCAAGCGGATCCGCTTCAAATCTATCTGGCTTTAAATACTTCTCCATCTCAGTTGAGGCATTTGATTATTAAATACGTATTAATATTAGTTAAATAAATTGATGAATAAATGCATAGAATAACCCGAATGTATAGGCTTTATTTAACTAATAAATTCAACAGAATATTTTATAGAAGACATATATCTGACAAGAATTCGTATTATGTCAAGGATTATCTTTTAAATTCATAACCATAAACCATGACAGAAATGTTTCATTCAAAACAGAAATTATTTGCAGGAGACGGTTTGTGTATGAAAAATAATATTTTTGTTTTGTTTTTGTTTCATGTTTTTTGTGTAATGTTTCGAAAATTCTGGCGCAGGAGACCCGCCTTTATGATGCTCTCATTACGTTGGAATTAATGAACTATCGCGCTTTTGTTCCATCGCGTAGATTAATTATGTAATATCCTTATATCCGGAGTCCGTCAGACAGAACTCGTCAGCAACCGCCAATACCAGACACAATAGAAAGACGAGCGATGCGCGACTTCGAATGATACTAATACTAATCATTCGACTGCGCGAATCATTCGACTAAGTCGACTGGGTTTTAAATTATTCGACTTGTAGGCCGGTTTTATTCGGCGGCGGTCGGCGCGCTCGTTAGTCGTCGATCGCTCGGTACAGCCGGCCGCTCGGGGCGACTCGGCTTCGACTCGGACGGAATCGTCGGGCCTCGGGGGACGCGTTCATCGGGAAGAATATACAGCGAGGACAATTAAACCAATTTCACTGCTAAAATTGAATTATACTCGAAGAAAAGCTAACAAAATACATCGATTTCACAACAAAAAAAATAATTAAAAACAAAAGAACTATTGTAGCGGCACTGTGGTACAAAATGAAAATACGCTTTCGAATTACGCGAATGATGAATGAATCCTTGTTCGACTTCGTTTGTGACAGATTCATTGATATATGACGTTGACTGACATTAGTCGTTACTAATTAGTAGTCGATATTCGAATTTAGAAATTAGTATACTACTAATCTGTCATTCGAACAGGAAAATTAGTAGTTACTAACAAGTCGAATACTAAAATCATTCGGAGTCGCGCATCTCTAAGAAAGACAATGGAACGTTGGAATTTATTAAAAAAGAAACATTAGACGAGTGGTTTTTTCCATACAATAAACCGAGGTGCTATTTTTCAAACGCGAAGTCGGTCACTAAACGAACGATTTTTTGTAAGGAAAAACCAAAACCATTCGTTTAGTTGACTCCGCGTTTCAAAAATAGCACTTCTGAAAGTAGAGTGACTTCGGGAGATTATCACAACATGAGATGAGTGAGAATAAAGCCGCGATTACACTTCACGATTCGTCGGGCACGATTTCACGCAGGCTTCCTAAATCGGGAAGTGTAATCGCTGACAGGGAGACAGTGTCCCGATATCGGGTGATCGGGGCTTCCCGACCGCCCTGTTTCCCTATTTAGGGAGTAAATCGGGTGATGTAATCGCTGTCCACGAGTCAGGGCGTTCAGAAGTGCCATTTTTGAAACGCGGAGCCTCTTAAACGAATGATATTTCCATACAAAAAACAGTTTGTGTAGTGACTCCGCGTTGCAAAAATGGCATTTCTGATATGAACTTAAAATAAATACATATATATTTCTTAAAACGATACTCTTTACTCCGGCATTTTCTCTTTTTTTTCACATTTACACCCGCAGTTGCGTCAAAAGCGACACGCACTTGACCAATATTTGAATTTTAGCAAGCACAGGTGCCACTCTTTCAACATCAAGTTCGGCTGACAACTGAGTTAGGGAGGCGATCTAGTGCAGTGTAATCACAACGCCCTGTCTGTCGCCCCTGCTCATCGGCCCGACGGATCGTGAAGTGTAATCGCCGCTTTACATTTATCCTCGTGTACCTACCTAATAAAAAAAATACACTGACAGTACAAACCAATGACAGATGACTGACAATGACAATACAATATTCATTGGTTTGGGTTTGGTTGATTTGTTGAAATGAAAGTTCGTGCTTCCTTCATTTTCTCCAAAGGCGTTTTAGTTTTTATTAGGTACTAATAAAACATTAATTGTTTAATATGAGTAGTAATGCGGAAGTAAATAATTCAACGTCAGAAAAAAATGAATCCAATGGCAGTGTTAAACAGGACCCGGCACGAAAAGAGTGGGTGAAATTTGATGACGAATCTTCACAAACAAATATTCCTTTAGAGAGCAATGCATCCGGAGAAGTGCCAATTCCAACAACTACTGCAGGAATCAGATCAACTCAAGCGCCTGCCGTTTTAAATACAGAGTCAGTTCATGTGAACCTAGAACGTGGAGATCGAAGTACTGAACCTGTAACTCTCAGCACTTTGTCAAAGAATGTCGAGTTTGTCAACGTACGTCAAGGATTTTGTAAGTACATCATAATCATTATTCAAATATGACCGTCTCTTTTGCACTTTTTATTAGAGGCTGTATGATAGAGAGGATTCTGTTTATATTATAGAGTAGGGGTTGGATCCACGGAATAGCACTTTACTGCGCCTATTTTTTTCTGTCGCTCAGAACCCTTATTTGCCAGAGGGAGAGAGCGACGGCATGCTAAAGTACCAATCCACCCTAGGAGAGCAACTGTACTAATAGTTCACCTTGAACTGTGAACTTGCCCCAACCCCATATCTCAGCAACTCTTTAACTGATTTAGCTTGTGTTCAAACTTAAAAATTCTACTTGCTACATCAACATCTTTACTAAATTGATACTAAAGCTCTGATCAAAGATATTCAGTTAGCGTTGAACAAACATAAATACAAATACCGCATTGTTCAAGTAGACTTGGAGAACTTCACTTGATTGTTTAATAATATCTTATTTAAATTGCAGCTAATGGTGATACAATAGTAACTCTATTGCCAGTCAATTCCCGGTGGCCGTGGGTTACTCCAGCACGCTTCCGTCCAGAGCTTGTGCCAGAAGAATTGATGGCACAAGGACTTACAGTAAGTTAAACTGAATTCTAGATTTTAATTCTAGATTATGGTTATAAATACCTTATAATTGATTTAACAAGTAATAGATGATATTTTGAGATTTAGGTAGTAAATATGAGTTACTAATCTATACCTTAATAATAGTTTGTCTGCACTAGTGTGTAAATTTAGGAAATCAATTTTTATTTTAGCTCACTGTGGAAGAATATGTTCATGCCATGGAGTTGCTTGTGAATGATGCCCGGTTCACAATGTACAACATTTGCTACAAACGAGTCCTGGTCTGTTGGATCAGCGTGGCCTTCATAGTGCTGCTGGCTCTGTTGTTCTCGGGGCTCACAGGCCTTATACTGTTCTCACTTGGTGTCCTGTGGTTGATCCTTAATGCTGCAGCCATATTTTTGTGTATGTGGATAAAATTGAGACTTTCAAAAGGCATGGAAAAATGCATGGCCAGTGTGAACAAGTTGCTTAACAAACACAAGCTAATACTTGCATTGGATGATCGAGGGAAAATATCATGTCACAAAGTAAACTTATGTTTCTTATATTTTGATTCGGGCCCATGTATTGCTCACATACAACAATTCATAGACAGTGAGGAAGGCAAGTCAATTATGCAGGGCTGGGAACAAAGGCTTGATGTCACCGTTAATGATATTGTCATCCAGGGTAGTCAGTCAACAAGATTATCTCGAAAACAGGTATGTTATTTTATTCCTTTCTAAATGTATAGAATTAGTTGAAATATTCTCAATATTTCAAGTCAGGTAAAAATTTATTCAATTAGTTCTTACCTGACTTGAAATATTGATTGCAGTTCTTCAAAATGCCTAATTTTGAAAGAAAAATGAAGTTCCATATCATTTTCTAAAATGTGCTTGGCATGAGAAAATTATAAAGAGCCTTAATAGTTAACACCTTCGTATTAATTGGATAAGTAAATTAAATAACAATGAAAATAAGGTCAAGTGAGAGAAGAGTTAAGTTGAAAAGAGTTGACATTGAATCTATGCACTACCTGCCTTAGTTACAAGTACAAAGATTTATTTAATTTTTTGATTATTTCCTGTTTTACACTCTTTATTAAGCTTGTGCTGTGCTTGGATCATTTTATAGAATTGTGCTGTGTGGATTGCATTTTATAAAAATAGGGCTACTCCATCTCTTCCAACGAGGCTCTTATGACATCCACAAGAAGAGAGTGGAGAGGAGTGGCTCTATAGTACTAAGCCAAACATTTCGTACAAATCCATTGCAAAAAAAGGTTGACGTCAGGCTGACATTCAGTTGTAATATCATACCAAAATCGTATGTGCGTTTTTCTGCATAATCAAATACAATAAGGTACTTTGAAAAATCTAAGATTTATCTCCATGCGAGTATACTTATGAATTATATAATCGCGAGGAGCATAGGTCTTACTATGAACAAATTTTACAAGCAGATCCCATGTAGACTAAACCATTAATTCTTAGCGAGTTCCAATGGCTTTTTTATAGGGTTTTGGTCCAGTGTGTGACCTCTCTTACTCCCCTGTCATAAGCAGAGTTAAACCATTACCCAAATAAGTTTTGACTTTTGTAGCCTAATGGAAGGTACATGCATTGTGTTAATGAGTTTGTATGCCATATCCTAAACATTCTGTTGCGTTTTAGTCATTACCTTGTTTTTTAATGTGCTTACTGTGTTTCAGCTTTACTAACATTACCTTTGGTGTGGCTAACCATTTTCTGTACCTGCATTTTGTATTGTATCCTTTCTCTAGGTCTTTGTTTACTTAGTAAAGTGTAGTAAAATATACTGAAACTATTTTAAGGGTGGATCCATGACACTGAACAATTCTCTCCAAGGAAAATATAGTAAAATACAAATATTTTAGGCCTACCATACAAGTTAATTAATAAGCTGAACCAAATTGTTATGGGAAGCTGATTTCTTTTAACCGACTTTTAAAAAAGGAAGGTTATCAATACATCGGGATGTTTTTTATGTATGTTCACCGATTATTCAAAGACACCTGGGCCAATTTGAAAAATTCTTTTTTTTTTAAAGGCGTTCCATAGAAATTTTATCAAATACTGTTGGTTTTGTTTTTTTTTTCATATTTTGATATTCCTTGGGAAAAGTTAAGGTCTGAATCTACCTTTCTACTAGTTTCACTATACCTATTTTGTTAAACGTTATAGATTTTTTCAATATATTTATGCATGACTTCAAATATTCATGACGGTGCGGCGGACGATGTGTTTAGAATCATAATGCACAGATTATAATGGAACACTAACCGACGATGCCTAGCCTTCACTAACTACCTAATCAAGGTTATCTATCACATGATCCAAAAAGAAAAGATCACGTCGCTTTGGCGCTTACATTTCATAAACATTGCCTGTTTGTAACGATAAAATACAGTTTGATAAGTTTGTTACACAAATGAAATATTTTCTGTTCGCTTACATTTTTGAATGGATTTTTTCGAAGTATATTTATACGACTAGATAAAAATCAGCTTGGACAACTGAAAGGCTTTGTTTTGTTTACTTCTCATATTAGTAGAAAAAATGTTATCGTGATTCTTAAATATCACGCGAACCAAGTCGCGGTCGCTAGCTTGTTAAATAATAATATTGTAGTTATCATCAGAGATCGGCTATTCTAGTGCATATTTACCTAAACTTCGAGGAAATACGTAACAAAGAGTGGACCTGGACACAATTTTAATACGGAACTGTAAAAATGGAATAATATTCTTCAATCAATAACTTGTACCTAACTTGATATTATTTTTATAAAATCCAATAACAATGCATGAGCCCGGCATTTAAAAATATCCTATCCTACTAATATTATTAATGCAAAAGTGAGTTTGCATGTTTGTTTGTTTGTTACCACTTCACGCTTCAACTACTGAACCTATTTAGATGAAATTTGATATGGATATAGTTTGATACCCAGGAAGGACATAGGATAGTTTTTATCCCGAAATCCCCACGGGGAGCGAAGCCCACATGCACAGCTAGTTATATTAAAGACGTGGTATTATCACTCTATATTACATCCTCTTGTTCCTGGAAGTTTAGGTAAATATACACTAGAATATCCGATCTCTGGTTATCACTCTTTTAAAAAGATAATGTGTCCGTCTTATCAAAACGAAAATATTATACTGAAATGGGTTACACTTATGTTTTTTGACGTCTATTAGGTAGTATCTTGTAGGATTTTTTTTCTAATAACGCCAGGTCCGGCTATGCTCATCATCATCATCATCATTTCAGCCGCATAACGTCCACTGCTGGACATAGGCCTCTCCCAAAGATTTCCAAAATTACTATGCTATTATCGGTCGTATCGTGTATTATTATTTTTTGTAGTAGATAATAATATACAACGTGGAAGGGACATATACACACAATAGTATAATAATACTATAGTATAATGATAAAAAATAATTATGAAAAAAAAAGACGTTCCCATACAAATTGCCCAGGCGGCTGCACACTTTTGAATGAAAATGCCGATTCTTTTAGGTTTTGACTTTTATTTTATTATCATTACATATACTATTTATATAGTCATCTAGTATAGCCCGTGGTTCGATTTATTACGGGTATGTCCCTTCCACGTTGTATACCCCTCATTATATGTATGGCTTAGTAGAACTTAGAAAACACGCTACCTAATTTTGTTTTATATATAAGTATTAAGTATATGTTTAATACCGGGTTTGCACATTCGCGCGCGCTTAGGAAGTATTGTTCGACGACACATTCGTGCTACTATGCCAACGCGAGCGACCGTTCACACATTCGCGGAGCATTCAGTTACGGTGACCCGCGAATATGGGGGAGATTGAAATAGTTGCAGCAGCATCTATTTTATTTTATTTTATTGATTCATGAGCATGGGGGTACACTTGAAAATTTTAAATAAAACTTTTATAAAAGTAAAGATGTACAATATGTACATAGAGGTGCAACTTATTTTTAATATAATAAAATTAATTTACTTATTATTTATTAAAAAATATATAATAATTTACAAAGTTTATTTAAATATTTAGATGCACTCCGCAAGAAAATTAAAAAAATAAAGCGCCATCGCAGAAGGTGGTGGATGATAACAATACAAATGTATTGCAAAGTCTTTAGGCATTTTATTTTATTTTTTACAAGGGAAAATTTACGAACTGGGCAGCGAACAAACGAATGTGTGAACGCCTAGTTCGCCTCGAAAAAAGAAAAACAGCTACGGACGACGCGAGCACGGCGAGTGACGAACGAGACGAGCTCATTCGAGTTCGCGATTCGACTCGCCATTCGCCTCGTAAGTCGCGCGAATGCGTAAACGCGGCAAATGGCCCTCAAAGAACGTATCTCTATTTTTTATTTTTATTTAATGCATATTCATGCTCCACAGTTTGCACATACATAAATTAATGATATATTTATGTACCTAATAATTTGTTTAATTTAGCTATATAATTAAACCATATATGTACCACTATCCATGTATTCCCCTGTACCATGGGACCATATGGCACTGTACCACAGATTTTTTCTTATCACTTTTTAAACTTATTTTTTAAGATTTATATATGTATGAGTAGATAGTTTAGCGGGTTAAGCAAGGCATATGAATGTGCAGGGTATGGCAGAGCAAGTGTACCTCCGTTACCTGCAGCGGTGGGGCAAAGACTTCCTCCGGCGTCGGCTCGACTGGACCCTCGAGGAGGAAGGCGGGAACCCTACGGCGCCTCGACACTTAACCAATGCGCTCTGCCCTTGTCAATATGTTGAAGAGGTTTTACGGAATAAAGAACCTAAAGATACGCGCGCCTGTTGCCCGCGCTGTAATGATTGGCTCAGGCGACGCGGTCTTGACTGACCCAACCGCTGCAATGGCAAGTTTCAAAAAAATATTAATTACAACTAGTTTTATTTATTATTTCTTCCGTGTAGTGTAGGGTCTACGCTGTGTGAGCGACTGTAAAACTTCTATTCACCTTTATTTGTGTTGGGCAACATATTGCTAATTTGAATACATATAAGTAATCTGTAGATATATCGACACGAAGAGCCAGCGCTGAAGGAAGTCTAACAAGTGTTTCTGTTTGTCATTAGATTCTTTCAAGGATAGCCGTTTAACGCAGTGGAGGCCCTGGGTTAGTTAGGCTGACCCCACATTGGGAGTGCACGTTCCTCGTCCGTGTGAACGACGCTCAGCGTCGCGTTTTACCAGCGTCAGGCTTGGGTACTGTGTGAACGCCGCGCGCACGCTTAGTTCATGCGTGGGCTAAGTGTGCGCGAATGCTAAAAAGAGATAGTAAAATACGTCGTGTCTCTGTCGCACATTGAATACGATGTAAGTTCAGTGCGTAAAGTAAAGTAAAACGCGACACTCATGCCGCGTCAGCCGCATGTCGTTTCGATGTACACCGAATCGACTGTAGTATGCATGTAAATTAGAGCCAAATATTTACGTTAAGAGATCAGCCATCTGTAATGTCTTAGACCTTTTTTTTTTCAGGAAAGGGCGACGCTGCTGTATTTACGGTATGTGGCGAGGTGGGGGGCATGTGCCGTAAAAAATAAATTGAATCTCAGCAGCACAGTACCAGGGCGACACGGACTCAAATATGTCTGCCCGTGTCAGTTTATAGAAGAACATCTACAAATTAAACCGCCATCAGGCATTGCAAAGTTTTTCCCTTTACCCAATCAAAACGTCCAGATATATTGAAAATAATATATTACAAAGTATTAAACATATTTAATCCGTCCATATATTTAGTATAAGTAATATATTTTATGATTTAGATAAGTAAGAATTTACATATTTTATTCTGTACTAAGTTAAGGCTGCTAATTCAATACCGTCCAAGTTCTGCTCAAAACTTTTAAATTATTTTAGAACGTGAAACAAATAGATAGTTTTACTGTACTGTACAATTTCGATCTACATATTTACAATTTCAAAGGTAATATTTGTATTTTTTAACCTTCTATTTAAGGGAACATATTTTAAATGAATTAAAATACGACATGATGTCGTGGGTAGCCGAAATATAATATACTTACTTGAAATAATTTATTCTGTTTGTTCATATAAATGTGGCCATAAGAAATACCAATTATAATGTTCTGAACGAATTTCCCCAATGAATTGTACTGGTTCATGTAAGGTAATGAAATATCGATGATAGAAAAAGAAAGATTTTATTACATAATATACCTACTTACAATTCATTTTTTTAATTATTTTTATTATTAGATAGTATTACATACATAAGGTCAAAAAGAATGTTTATTTCAATTGTTAATGACTTACACAGTTATACATATAAGTTGGGTGTGTGAGGAATAATTTACTAATCAACTCTATCCAAGAATCTAGCAAATATTTTGTCTGGTGCAAATGTTTTACAATAAAAAGTACCTGCCACATTATTTTTACAATATGCTACATCACCAGCTTTTCAAAACGTTCAGCTCAGTCGCCGTCAAGTATATCGCAAGATTTGTGGATAGAAAGAAACGCATATCTGCTCTGTTCTTTGTAGAAAGATATGGTCTTTCTTACATTATACGGTTTCGAAAAAGACGTTTATATGTAAAGGTATACCAAGTGTTACCCAGAGATGACTTATGATGCTCCCATTACGTTCGAATTAATGCGCTATCGCACTTTTGTTCCATCGCGTAGATTAATTAAGTAATATCCTTATATCCGGGGTCCTTCAGACTTCCTTTGGGAAGCGATAATCACCGAAGATCCACCATACTTGTCACATTTTTAAGGCTTGCAGACGTAATAGGTAATCGTGGTGGAGAGAGTAGATGCAAGTACTAAATCATCTTTGGATAGCACATAACACAAACTGTTGATTCCACATTACTTTTTTGGTACTTAAGTTGGATTTATACTGAAATCACAAACGTCCTGATCTAGTCATGAATGTACTTAATTTACTAAACACTTATCTTCAAAGTATTAAATAAAAGCAAAGCTTATATCTGGAATACTTATCAAAAAACTCAATAATTTGGTAAAAGGAATCGTCAGGCGAACGAAAGTGATGTTTTATAAGCTGTGAACATACTAGCTACCTAAGTATATAAATAAATATTTCACAAACAGAGCAAGTAGAAATGTCCAAACGAAATTTATTTTTTTAAAATTATTATTAAAGTACATACACATTTATGGAATTCGTACGTATAGGATGGTAAATATCCAGTATATAGGTATATATTTATTCCAATAGTTACACATAGGTAGGCAGCAAAAAAACCATAATACAATAATATAACATATCCGTTGTATAGTACCGTATAGTACCTAGAATTATTTGTAAAAATTAGTTAGTAGGTACATAGGTATTTGAACTTGTTTATAAGATTTAAAACAAACTATTTCCGACTTCGTAGCAATCGAAGTTAAGTTTGTACTATCCGTTCAAATTATTTTTTATATGCGATGCTACAAATCAACCCGACTTTACTGCATTTCTAATATATTACTGTAGATGGATATTAGAAGGCATTGCGTTTATGTCGCAGCCAACTGTTTAAATCAGCCAGCTAACTGGACGTCTAGCCAATTCTGAGCCGGTATCCAAGTATGGCTGAACGTAGTAAGTATAAACTGTCATGAAAAGATGTGATGTATGCTTAAATTAAATAATCTTTTATGTAACTTTGAAAGGATAATCTCAAGTAATTGTCAGTCTGAGTCTGACAATGCCTTGCAATCAGTATGCAATGTTACGCTGTTTAATGTAACTAAAAATATTATCGAACTTGAAATAAGTATGTAACAGTTTTATTTTACTTTTTAAATTGTTGATTTCAGTACAGTATAAACTTAACTAAGTTACTATACTGTATTCTGCTGTCAACGCCGCTGCGAGGTTGCAAGTTGTATCAAAGTTGTGATGAAACAAAACATTCCGTCCTAATTAATATTAAAAATACTTTCACAAGCATATTAATTATGCATCTTCAATATATTTAAGTATTGCACTTACCTGCATTATTTATAATATACATTTGTATTGTAACTTTCGTTGAAGACATAAAATATACATTTATTTTATAAATAAAGTGTTTTATTATTTTTATAACTACATTAAGGCCATACCCAAATTTTCCGGGGTCCAGTGGCGCCCCCATTTGAAATAAATCTTTTGAAAGGAAACGGTGATATCATTCAAAATTTCGTCTTGACCAAACCCTAGATAATACATACATACATACATACTATCACGTCTTTATCCCTAATGGGGCAGACAGAGCATTTTGGGTCTTGCGGCTCTATGCAGAACCCAGGGCCGCAAGACTCAAAAGCCACTTTTAGCGTCATGGTGGGCGAGAAGATGGAAAAGCAATCAATACAGTGATGGGTTGCTAGCCGCATCGCCTGTTAACATAATTCGCATTTTTGCCCATTCCCTCGATCGGCTTTTACGATCTGCGCGGGAAGAGAAGCAGCTGGTACATTCTAAGTTTTTTCATTTCTCCCAGACCAGCATGGGAGTAATAGTAGTAGATAATACTTTTAACTATTTTATAACCTACTGTTTATAATTTAAAGTGCGAACGTGAAGCTTTTCTTCGCACATTAGCTCAAAGTGGCCGTTTTTCGCAAATGTGCGTAAAAAAGCTTCACGTTCGCACTTTAAATTATAAACAGTAAATAATAAAATAGTTAAAAAGGTTATCTAGGGTTTGATCAAGACGAATTTTTTTATAATAAAACCGTTTCCTTTCAAATGATTTATTTTAAATGAGGGCGCCACTGGACCCCGGAAAATTCAGGTAGCCCCTTAAGGCCATACCCAAATTTTCCGGGGTCCAGTGGCGCCGCCATTTGAAATAAATCATTTAAAAGGAAACGGAGATATCATTCAAAATTGTGTCTTGGTCAAGCCCTAGAAAACCCTTAAAACTATTTTATGAACTACTGTTTATAATTTAAAGTGCGAACGTGAAGCTTTTCTACGCACATAAGCTAAAAGTGGCCGTTTTTCGCAAATGTGCGTAGAAAAGCTTCACGTTCTCACTTTAAACTACAAAAAGTAGTTTAAAAAATACTTTGAATGGGTATCTAAAACTTGACCAAGACACAATTTTAAATGATATCTCCGTTTCCTTTTAAATGATTTATTTTAAATGGCGGCGCCACTGGACCCCGGAAAATTTGGGTATGGCCTTAAATACTACTAGACGTGGATTCTCACTTGACTGTCGCTGCCTCTCGGCGACAGCCTATCGATAGTGGACTATTGAGCAGCAGCTGACGGCAACACCAGACTTTGCAATTTTTATAGAAATAGAAAGCGAATTCATGATAAGGTTTAAGTATACCTACATTTCGTAATTCTAAGTTAAATGTATTCTGCCCCATAGGTAATATGCTATGATAATGTCCGGACAATATGATAATTTTAAAATTTTTATCACACGCCAGTGTGATAAAAACGTTAAAAGTAAAATGCCCAAGTGCCCAAGTGAAGAAGGGCACTTGGGCATTTTACTCACAAATTCTTCACTTGGGCATTTTTCTCACATTTATTATACTGTCTAATTATTTTTCATCATATTAATCACTCTTGAAACCTTGCACGAGTCTCCTAGTGAATTAGAATGATAATTCTCCATTATGAATTTTCATGTCTTTATCCTAATGGGGCAGGCAGGGCCCAGGGGCGTAAAACCCAAAGGCCATGCTTAGCGTGACGACGGGCGTTAGGATTGATAAGGAATTAAAATAGTGATGGGTTATTTAGTTGAAAAATCTTCAAAAAGGGCTCTGGCTCGAACAGATTCAGGTAATTTTTGCTTATATGTATACCACTCACTTTGATTTTTGTTAAGAGCCAGTAGACAGGTAATAATATGTCCTACTGCTAGGTAACGTAAAGGCGTCCCTTTGTTTTACCAGGATCAGCGTTTACACATTCTGCCGCCGCCACAGAATTAGTAATAGTATTACATACCGCTGCGGCAGTGGTTTTCGTTGCTGCAGCGTCGAGCGCTCCCAAACCATCCTTACTCGTTTATATTTGTTCTGAGGTGCTATTTTTCAAACGCGGAGTTCTGACGACACCACACGATACGATGCCACAGAATTGATAATCGATGTCGCCTTGACTGCAGCGAAAACCTCTGCCGCGGCGTCGATTTGAATGCAGGATCTGTATTTAATGAGCTATGCTGATGTATTTTATTCTAGTTACAGCAACGCATATAGGTCAGAATTCACACAATACCTTTAATTCGTTTTTGATGTACTGGAGCATTCCTTTAGTACAGACATGCCATACAAAATATTACTTAAGTATATTTCATAATTTAAAAAAAAACTAAGATTCATTGTAAAATAAAATTTATTCAGAAATTAAGCAAGTAGTAGACATGATTAATTTAGTAAACATGTAATGGAATTTGAATGATAAAATCTTAAAGCTATAATAATGGTTGCTTTAGTAGAATGTATGAATTTATAAATGATAAAAATAATTTGCTAGATATCACAGATATATTTTTATAATACGCCTAGATAAGGTTAAAAATCCCTGTGAATGAAACAGCAACATAAAAGAACAGTGTCATGGTGTAATTATTAATAAAAAAGAAACTAATTTATTTGCATTATTTAAAGTTTACAAACTTCTAACTCTTAAAAAATTAATAATCTATGTAGGTATACGTAGTTTCGTTCTTAGTGTGTTCAAAAAAGACTTATGACTAGTTTTTTTATCAATCTGTTTTACTTAGAACTGTGCAAGCAGCGGTGACCTCATTTAAAATAAATTATTTTCTCAAAAAAGGGAATTCTTTCTCAAAAAATGGAATTCTTTATTTTTATGGGTACAATTTAAATGCTCACCGAAATATTTTTTTTACCCTAAGACGAAGCACCAAATACAATTTATATAACTACCCCATAAAAATTAAACTCACTCTAAACAGAGTTTCCTAAAGTATTACGTTTGAAGTACCAAAAGAAATATACACTCATCAGAATAATTGAACTATTGCCTTTTTATTCTTTTTGCTTAACAAAATGACAAAATGTTCACCAAATATTGTATACCAAAAATTGAATGGGTGATCAGATATTTTGATTTTAGGTTGGGTTTAGAACTGTATAAACCCAACCTAAAATCAAAATATCTGATCACTCATTCAAGTAGCGATCACGCCCGGTGTTGCTTAAAATGTAAAAGCGCGGTCACCCATCCAAGTGGTGACCTTGCCCGAGGTTGCTTTACCTGTGAAACATGGTCACGCATCCTATAGTGATCATACCTAGAGTTGCTAAACCTTGGAAAGCGTGGTTACCCATCCAATTTGCAACTACGCCCAGAGTCGTTACTGGCGGACAGCCAAACAGGCGGACAGCCGAACAGCCAGACAGGCCGACAACCGGAAAGCCGGACATCCGGCCAGCCGAGCAATCGGACAACCGGAAAGCAGAGTCTAAGTAAGCATACCGTCTTTGGGTACGAATCCCTAATAAAAAGTGTCATGTGTTTGGGATACGCAATATAAGTTTAAATTTACAATCGACTTTTAGCGTTTTTATCTCAAAATAAAATTTTGTTGATAAAGTAAAGATCGAAGCAGGTGGAAACAACGAGGGGAGGCCTTTGCCCAACTACGGGACACAAAGGGCTATTAAAAAAAATTTGTAAACATCTATTTGGCGACTTCGATCATTTAATATAGGATAAGTAACGCAGACAAATCTTACCAAAGATTCTGCCGTTTTTTGGTAGGGTTCTAAGTACGATCATCATCAAAAAGTACGATCTAAAAAAAATCACAAATTTACAAAAATAGTCTTACAGAAAATTGCAACACTAGCTTATTTTAAAACAAATGTGTAACTACACAATAATAATACACTCTTGATAAGAAAGAGAAAGAAGGCACTAATCTATATTCTAATTTAATGCACAGGGAATAGACGCAGGTTGTGTAATTCATAAGACACACTAGTCTCCCGGCGAGTTTGCATACGTCATCAACTAATCGTTTTTCAAATTTGAATCTAATTACCGAACCTTAAGAAAGTATTTGGAACGGGGGTTTATGAACTACTAGGTAGTTCTCGTGTCGCCAGTTAATTAGGGATAAAATCGTTTAAGATGGAAGGAAATCAGTTGCAAACTTGACTCGATTATTTTCTCCTCAAACGATGCAAAAAGATATACCATCGATTTTTTTTGAAATTTCGTCTATTTGATCTTATACCTCAACAGAGTGGAACGTGCAGGTAAGGCTTATCCTGTATTAAATGATCTAAGATTTGGGGACAATATTTAATATTTGGTCTGAAATTAACTTTAAAGGCGTTCATACATTTTTATTAGATAAGATAAAAAGTAAAATAAGTTAACATCTAAATCTAAAATACTTCTAGACACACAATTTGGTGAGCATTTATCCATTTTGGCAGGCATTTCGACTTTTTAGGGTTCCGTAGTAAACAAGGAACCCTTATAGTTTCGCCATGTCTGTCTGTCTGTCCGCGGTCCTACTCAGAAATGATAAGTACTAGAAAGCTGTAATTTGGCATGGATATGTCATAATCATGGCGAAAAAGTCGTAATAATAAAAAAAGTCGTAAAATCAAAGTTAACTCGTAGTGAATATTCAAAAGGATGCCAAAGAATTCAATTCCACCCTGTTTATCTGAGTTAAAGAGTGCCGATTTTTTTATGAATGTGGAATTTGGCCTCAGTATAAGACGACGCAAGGACTTTTTTTGTAATGGCGACACAAACACTCATAGGGACGCGAAGTCCCTATGAGTGTTTGTCCCTGAATGGATTCCTCATGAGATTTTAGTGAATTTTATTATATTTAGGTACGTAAAGTGGGTACTTATTTATTACTTGTCCATTTACTGGGTGGTACACCCATGAATATACATTTTATAATTTTTTTAAATTGTTTTTGTAAGATGCATAATAATGCAGTAGTTAGGTAGATAGTTCAAATTAGCTAAGTAACAATAACAAACAATATTGACTATACTAAGATACTAACTAGCAAGAGGACTTAGTATCGATTTTAATGTTCATTTTAGTCCTAAATTAAACAAAGGTTAATAAAACATAGCAAAAAATATAAGTTTATCGAAGTAATAGCATAATTGAGCAATATAATGTACAAAAAAACTTTTGAAATTAAATACTGATGTAGTTTACTCAGCATTATTTTTACGCGATTTTTTGGGTGATCCTTTGGAGTTATCGCCCGCATGTAATACGTCACGGAATGAGTTTCTTTGTTCTTTGACTTGATAATCTTTACTAATATTAGAAATAATGTCTCTATTGCGTTTTAATGGATTCGTATCGGAAACATCATCTCTAAGATCTATCGAAGACGCAAGTGACTCTAGGGAGGTGACCGTAGAACGTTCTTGTATTTTGTCGCGCACCGAGAGGTCTAAGAAAATTCTGTTGGCCGGTTCTGTGGGTAGGGCGGAGTTTGCGGACGCGGAGCTCTCGGTGGCCGGGAGGTCCTCGAGCGCCGCTAGGCGCATTATCTCGCGCTGCGACTCGCGCGCCTCCACCAGAAATATGCTCTCCTGTGTAGCGCACACCAAAAGTCAGGCAGGTATTCAATCACATTCTTATACTAAAAATTAAGTCACTATTTTTGACCGATTGTTTGTAGGTAATCATTGGAATTGAATAGTTTTCTCATTACGTGCGTGTAGGTATTTAAAGTAGGTATATATATATACACTATAATATATACTATAACTTTCAAGATGATTATGTGCGTGCATGCGACAAAAACTTTGCAGAAACTAATAAGTATATCGCTAGTGCAAAATAAAATCCATGTAACGAGCAAGAATAACATTATAATTTTAGTAAAAAACTTATGAACATATGTATATTCTTACCTTCACTTCTTTGGTAGTGTATTGGTCGAGCTTATCATATATCACAGCATGTAGACCCATTTCCTTCAATCGTTTAATAGTATTTTTATCGTTATTGTCATCTCCCCAGCAAAATATTACTAAACCCGCATTTGTTGCTAATTTCACCTGAAATGCGAAAACAAAGTTTACATAGGTTTGTTGAATTAAACTTCAATAAAACGAAACCTTATTGCTTATATGATTTTTGCCTATAAAGGGTTTATTTTAGTCAGTTTGTATCATTAATTATTTTTAAACTTATTTAGTTTAATAGGTACAAATCTTTTTATTGAAATGTAAACAGGGTGATTTTAAACCTCCTATATATAGTTATAAAACTCTTTAGGCAAAATGAAAAATACATATTCTGGCATATGTACCTTGTTTAGTAATAAAAACCAAAGATATCGGCCGGCAAATGCAAACTATACAAAAATTTCCCATTTGAATGTCACCGCCCGCTCTACCGGGATCATGGCGGGCGGCGGGCGGTGAACGGAACGGTCGCGTCGCGCGTATAGGAAGGTTAAAAGGAAAGCCATTTATAAGAAATTTGGAAGAAAAAGTTTACACAATTAAAACTTCTTTTTCTTACGTTTCGTTTTGTGTTTTATTATAGACTAGCTCTTTTTATTAGTTTAGACTAGTGTTTTTATTTCTCCCATGCTGGTCTGGGAGAAATAAAAAAACTTAGAATGTACCAGCTGCTTCTCATTACCGTTCTGGCATCTCGTCTTCCTCAATACGTAGCCGTTCTATTTGCGTGCTGATAATTAAACATATTCTGGGCCGCCCGGTGGATATAATCAATACGGAGTTTTAATATTGCAATCGCTGTGTCTATGGTTGATATTCTTCCAGCTTTAGCGTTTGCCTCCCTTTTACCATCTTATTTGTTTATATATTTAAACACTGATTATTAGTTTCTTCCATGCTGGTCTGGGAAAAATTAAATAACTTAGAATGTACCAGCTGCTTCTCTTCCCACGCAGATCGTAAAAGCCGATCGAGGGAATGGGCAAAAATGCAAATCATGTGAACAGGCGATGCGGCTAGCAACCCATCACTGTATTGATTGCTTTTCCATCTTCTCGCCCACCATGACGCTAAAAGTGGCTTTTGGGTCTTGCGGCCCTGGGCTCTGCATAGAACCGCAAGACCCAAAATGCTCTGTCTGCCCCATTAGGGATAAAGACGTGATAGTATGTATGTATGTATAGACTAGCCGAAGCCCGCGACTTCGTTCGCGTGGACTTTATGTCTCTAGAAAATGTTCATCAGGCTGAACAACTTTTGCTAAGCCGTCATTTTTATATTTCTTATAGTTTTGCTGGACCATTATAGTTCTGCATCAGTTGTTGCATTGTCCGAAATCATTTATACCCTATCTATATGCTACATGTTGCCCAAGTTTAACAGTTATATAACATAAAAAGTTTCATTCGAATCCGTCCAGTATTTTCGGAGATTAGCGTATACAAACAGACACACGGACAAACAGAAGACATTTTTTTTAAAATTCTTAGTCTATTACTATGTGTCCATCGCCCCCAATATTTTTTGGAAATATATTTAATGTACAGACTCACTTTTTTACTGTTTTATTGACCGAGCGAGCGAAGCGAGCGAAGCGTCTCAGTTTCGAGATTAGCCAAAAATTCTTTTGTCCGTCTGTCTGTCTGTCTGTCTGTCTGTCTGTCTGTTCTCGCCTACAGGTCGCATTTCTTAACCCATTCTCATGAAATTTTGTAAGCAGGTTCAGCAACTAAATAGAATTTTTTTGTCGAGCCAAATTTTCGAAATTTTTCAAAATGGCGGAAATATGGGGGTTTAAAATTTTAAAACTGTCATATATCTGCCATATCAAAATATTTTCAAAAATGTCATTAGACTTTTTTGTTGCCATTATGAAAACGATTTTTTTTTATTTGAACAACTTTTTTGTCTGAACAACTTTTTTATATGTTATACTTAAACGGGTGACTCGCGAAGTCTAGCTGATTAAGCTGTGACGGATATACAACACAAATCTTCTTACAAAATATACTGAAACTATTTAAGGGTGAATTCAGTCCGGGTTACTGAACAACTTTCTTAAAAATACATATCTCCCCTAGGGTCCACGAAGTAATTTCTCTGAATAACTATTATGGTTATTATTTTGAGTTTCATAAGTAGTTCTATAAATTGTATCATATTTAACCGACTTAACATAAAAGGGTTTTGCTTACGATTAGTTTTTTTTTCAGTTTTTGCTTATTTTGATTGATTGTTGGCTTGTTTATTAAATTTAGCAATTTTTTTGAGCTAACTTTCGTATAATCGCTACCGCTGCTTGTCTGTACTTCTATAGTAGCATTAGTAATTATGCTACGAACTAACAAGAGATCAGCGGCAACCAAAGCCCGCGAAGTAGCTTTACGAAGAGAGTAAGAAACCAATGAGCAGCGGCATAGAGCCATGGCAATACAAATAAACATTTGAACGAAAACCCATTAATAGTTTTCTGGTTTTTCCAACAACGAGCTGACTTTGTCATTTGAAAAATGACGGGTCATTTATTGGTGAAAGACTACTGGTACAAAACTGAATTTCAGCATCACGGTAGATCTCATATGCATGGGATTGTATGGTTGGAAGGTGCTCCTGACATTTCAGAGCTAGATGGAAAGTCATTTGAAGAAAGGGCTGTGATTGGCAACTATTTTGGAAATTTGGTCACAACCATGAATCCGCATATCGGTAAACCTGCACCGATAATTTATCCAAATCAGGTACATTATTCTGAAATAATAATCGCGAGGTCTAAGTTCGTGGCGAACTACTAGTTATTATGTATAGATTCTGATTTCAAGGTTGATCCTATACCCCTTTCTGTTATAGTAGGGGGTACAAAATCAACCTGTATCTTTTTTCTAGTTAATTCGCTTTATATCGATATGAGTCATGTGCTTGAAAGGTACATGACTTTGTCGAACAGACAGAGCGGCCACTGCTCTCTACAGTACAAACAAAATAAAATTGTAACGAGAGGGCAATGAATCCTATCTGTCTCTACTACATAGCGGTAACCACTGGTTATCGCTTTCTGAGAACCACAAACTGTTACCACCTTATCTCCAAAATGATATAAGGTAAAATTTTGACCAAGTTTCTTTCCCCGCCGAAAGAAACTTGGTTAAAGTAATTAGCTAATGAGCCTATACCTATCTCTGCCGCTGCAAACGAAGAAGTAGGCTTGTACATAACGTACGGAACTTCACGGTTTTGTTACATACGACCAGTTAACCAATGGATATAATTTACATCCTTTTAATTACCATGCTCAGTAAATAAATATATAGGGACAAATCACACTGATTGACATAGCCCCAAAGTAAATTCGAGACTTGTGTTATGGGATACTAACTCAACGATACTATATTTTATAACAAATAGATATATAAATAAACATCCATTTATATTTATTTTGAATTAAATAAATATAATAACAAAACTTCTCTACGTAAAGTATTTAGGTAGGTACTGTTGGTGTGTTCTTATATTCAACAAAAGTCAATTAGAATAACGAGTATATTTCTTTATGCTCGCTAAACGATCATATCATTGGAATAATAAGTGTGACGTAGATAACGCCGGCAGGTGTTGAGTACAAAGCATTCACGTGCGGCGATTGTGCTTTCTGCGTAGTTGCCGCCAGAGCGATGTATTTATAGTCACGTGATTGTGTCACGTCAACGCTTCATTGCAACTTACTTCAATGCATTCTATTTGTGAATATTAAATTCACTGACAAGAAATTTAGAGCATAGCGGACGTTTTTACCTTTGTTAATACTATTATTAATTCTGTGCCTTTGTTTTATTATATCGTTGCTTTAGCACTACATCTATCAGAATCGCGGCATATTTAGATTAAATAACTAAAGTAAACCATTCTTTTAAGTACCTACATATATATCTGACCACTGCTTCTTAAAATAATAAGACAGTCATCTGATAGTCATATCTCAATGTCGAACTAAATTACACTTTATTATAATTTTACAGCGCTCAATGTTGCTTCACATGGCAATGCGTTGCGTAGCTATTATATGCACGTGCTTTTGGAGTAAATTAAGTCCAGAGACCTGGACCTTTCGGATACCTATTCTGATAGGTATCCAACATCATATACAACATGGAAGGGACATACCCTTTATAAATCGAACCACGGATTATTTTTGATCACTACTTATTGCATATTAATTAAAAATTGCCCAGTAGGCTACACTTTCGTATGGAAATGCCAAAAATATTTTTAAATTTTTGACTGTTAAACACACATATTAGAATGCAGACATATCTGAAAGACTTACGGGTACATATAATGTGATCAAATATTGTATGCCTATATGGTATGTATACAGCAGCTACATCATTGGTAAATAGCAGCCAGGTTGTAAGCTTTATTAATTTACCGAAATTCGTTGACCAAGTGAAAAAATGTTACCTGAGTAGGATCTCTTAAGAGATCTTCTGTGTGGACGACGACGCCCAGGATATCAGAGCTGACTGCGCTTTGCACGGC
This sequence comes from Acrobasis consociella, assembly GCA_963555685.1. NCBI lineage: Eukaryota > Metazoa > Arthropoda > Insecta > Lepidoptera > Pyralidae > Acrobasis > Acrobasis consociella. The sequence goes on from OY743106.1 coordinate 9,551,009, forward strand.
GGCGGGTATGGACTGGCAGCGCGGGTCACGGTACGCTTGATATTTGTTCGTTATACCCTGTAAACCACATCTCGCTACTAAAATTCATACTCTGATCAGGGTTGAATTGGCTCAGTGATTTTCGAAGATTGATGATTTTTCATCTTTGGAGGAATAAGCCGGAAAACGTACTCGAAGATTGATGATTTTTCATCTTTGGAGGAATAAGCCGGAAAACGTACCCCAGGCTCCGAAACAGGATAATTCGTCAAATATCCACAATCTACATCAAAATCTTATGTAGTTACGCTTACGTACGCTTGGGATTTTTCACGCGTAGTTTGAATGCAGCATTTTTCAAGCATGTTAAAAATTACCCACCATTAAAACTACGTAGGTCGCTATCAGGTAAATTTCAAGTGCACTAATGGAATGGTAATGGGAAAATTTCGTTCGGAAAAGGAAATATTTTGTTGTATATTCTTTCGAAAATAACTTAGGAAAATTACCCATCTAGCTACGCCACTAACGAGAAAAAGCACAATTAAAAACTTGTGGCACAACTTACCACAGTGAGAAACATAACAGGATATTTATTTTGCTTGTGCCGCACCATTGTGCAAATATCTGGGTTAAAACAGGAAATCACAATGCGACGCTCACCAGCATGTTTCAGCACTACCTCCAGTACCTAAAACATGTTCGTACAAAACACTATATAAAATTTTAAATAAGACAAGTACACAATTCTATCTATAGATATTCCCCCATATTCATAAATTTAACAAACGTTGCCAAAGCTCTTTTAGATAAATGTGTTTTGTCTCGTTCCTAATATGTCAAATCTGAAAAAAGGGAAAGGGACAAAAGATGTTTTTACAGGTTTAGCTAACGGCTGTTAACTTTATGAATTCGAGGGTTAGATTTTTTATGATTATAATATTTTTATCTCGTGTTCAAGGAGTATACATATAAATAACCTCAATCTGTGTGTATAATATAACAAATTATGTTATACAGACTGAGCTAGCCCCGAGGTAAGTTCGAGACTTGTGTTACGGGTTACTAAATACAGAAAGAAAGAAAGGATATAGAAAGAATCATAACTGGACAGTTTCAGGATTGAATTTTACAAGTTTTTATAAAATTCTGTCATACCTTATCAACATATGTGTTCATATCAAAAGGATTGTTCAGCTCAAAAGTACCATCATCCATCTCCATTGTCCATTTCAGCTCCACGTTGAAACCAACATGAACATCTATTTTTTTCATAACATCTTCTAAAGTGGGGAATGGTTGGTGTTCTTCCAAATCTTCATCAAAAAATAAAATTTCGTGATTACGACCTTCAACCAAATGATATACCTAAAAATATAAAAGAAGTAATGAATCTGATTATTGATTAAGGCACAGCATGAGGCTGATGCAGAACCATAATGGTCAAGCTAAACTATAAGAAATATAGAAATGACGCTTTAGCAAAAGTTGTTCAACCTGATGAGCATTGTCCAGAGTCATAAAGTCCACGCGAACGAAGTCGCGGGCTTCGGCTAGTTCCAAAATAAATGCAGAATTTGCGACAAAAAGCTCAGGCTGTATGTTGCTCAGGCTTCACAGCTATTAACAAAAAAGTTTCATTTGAATCCGTCCAGTATTTCCGGAGATTAGCGTGTATTTTTTAAAATTATTCTTAATCTATTACCATGTCTTTCGAAATTAATTAGTTTCTCGAGTTTTTTTCGTGCTTCGAAAAGCACGTACAAGCCGTTGGTCCCGGCACTCCTGGCTTTCATCATTGTATGGCAGTCGTCAAGCGATGTCAGATGCCTTTAGGCAGCATGAAAAATCTCATGTATAGATATTAGCCATTAAACAAAGCAAATGTTTTTTTATATTTTTTTTCCCCTATGTTATTTGGACTATTATTGACCGAAATAATGTTAGTTTTATGGAAGTCGTGAGTAGAAGTCTAATAAAAATTTACTTGTTTTTATAAGCTCGATCATCAAAATGTACAATAGTTAAAAAGTTCATTATTGAGTAAAGATGCGCGACTCCAATGATTTGAGTATGCGACTAGTTAGTAACTAAACTACAAACTTACCCATTCGAATGGGCAATTTATAGTTTACTAATTTCTAAATTCCATTAACAATTACTAATTATCATATTATATTAAAGTCTAGGCGATTCTATCAACTTGTATTCTACTGTGTTGCAGTTTTATAAAACTAAAATAAACGCAAAAGAAAAAATATATCAATCATATAAAAAACCAGCCAAGTGCTAGTCGGACTTGCGCACGAAGGGTTCCGTACCACGTCTAAAAAAATCACGTTTGTTGTATGGGAGCGCCCTTCAATATTTATTTTATTTTAATTTAATTATTCACTTTTAAAGTGAATATAACACTACTTAAATATTCTGTGAATATATCAAGCATCTACCTGTTGCCGTTATTAATATATAGCAAAAACGGCAAAAACATCACGTTTGTTGTATGAGAGCATCACTTGAATATTTATTTTATTCTGTTTTTAGTATATGTGCTTATAGCCGCAACAGACATACATCATCTGTTAAAATTTCAACTGTATAGCTATCACGGTTCAAGAGATACAGTCTGGTGACCAGACAGACAGCAGACAGATGGACGAACAGCAGAATCTCACGGAACCCAATAAACAAGAAACAGATCTTTTTCAATTTAATAAATATAATCTATTTGTTGATAATAAATTATCAACTTTTTATAAAATTGTATGTAAGTAAAATGTATAATATGTACTAAAAAATAAAATTAATATGTATAATATGTACTAAAAAAAATGAATAAAGATAAACTTAATAATTGTATAGGTAAGTATGTGTTATCGACAAAGTGATGATGGAGCAGTGTTATAAAAACTTTTCTATTATAATGCTTATTACCTATGGGACAGATTAAATTAAACACAAAATCACGTAATTAGTATAAACTTTAACATGAATTCACTTCCAATTTTAGTGAAAATTGCAAAGTCTAGTGTTACTTACTATCAATATTTGGACTTTTTTCAATTAAAACGAATTATTGTAAAACTATCGAATGTTCGGCAAAACCATTGCAAGAAACAAAAACATGCGAGAGGCTATGGATACAAGTCCTTTGAGTCTATTGTTTGGCCAGCGCGCGTAGGTCACACGTTTATTTTGTGTATTATCAGATTGCCTGTAAGCCCCATGACCATGACAATCATGATGTCTAGACAATGTAATAAAAAAAGAAAATCTTATTATAATTAATTACTTCACCCATATTGACTTATCATTATTCATAGTGCCCAGGCATTATGAAAATTGCGCCAATTTATTACTTCATCAATAATATATATTAAACAATATGTCATAAAAATCCTGTCTGATCCGTGAAGGTAATGTCGGAGAGCTTGTGTATGTTCCATTTATCAGTTTCCCATTCCTGAATCTCTATAAATTTTGGACCGGTAGGTATTTAATTTTGTATGGAGCTGCAGATTTTTTTTGTGATTTCAGGAATGGAAGAAACTGGTAACTGGACATACATAAGCTACCCGACATTACCTTCATGGATCGGACAGGGTTTTTTTTACATAACACCACAACATATGAGATTCAACAATGCATGACAATTATTACATTTGTTCAATCTATTAGTTTCCAAGACATAACAATAAAATATGAACTTAACATAAATAAAGATTAAAGATGATATCATGAAATGGGAAACATGCCATATTATTTTATTTGAATGATACCAAGGTGAACAACTAGCAACTGCTTGCCAATACTATGGTTTGGACTTATTAATATACCTTTAGTTTCTGTAGCTGTTCCAAGGTCAAGTCCTTCACAGGTAATTCTAACATTTCAGAAGAATCAACTTCCTTTTTTCTTTTCATTGAGATACAAACATGAAAATCGTGATATATTACTGGTATCATATCTTTGCTTAGCTGAACATCAAATTCAAGCAGATCTGCACCACTTGCAGCTGCCTTCTTTAGGGAAGCTACAGTATTTTCACGAATATTATTGCCTCTGAAAATGTTATTTGTGATCAAAAAATGTGTTCAATTAAAATGCAACCCTGCTGCATAAATAACATCTTTGTAATATAGGTGACAAAGTGAAATTATATCTGTATTTCTTTACTGAATAAAGGTATTATTATTAATATTAAGTACAAATTGAGAAGTATGATCTCATTATAACCCTTTAAATGTCGGACGCCCGGAGCGGGCGTCTGATGTATTGTTTTACTATTGTGTCTGCTATGCCGACATTTGAAGGGATAAGCTTATTGATACTATAAAACTGAATTATTATTTATGAACAATACCTTGCTAAATAGGGGGACTCAGATATAAGATAAACAATAGGTTTAAAAATTAGATAATAGATATGCTATGATCACTTACTCCTTATTTTTGAAGCTAGCACCAAGACCACGATGGCCGACTTCTAACCCAGTCCAAGATGGATCCCAGTGTTTTGCATAAGACACCTGCATGTCACAGAGCTGCTCTGTCATTGGGTGAATTATCAAATATTCTATGTTTATTGTGCCTAAAGGTCGATGCTTCACATTACAAGTAACTGGTAATTCCAAAGTGCCTTCAGATGGTTTAAACATATTTGGTAAAACATATGTGTAACCAACGTGACAAGGTGGGTCTTCTGAAGAAGCACGGGTGCTGTAAGAGTAGACATCAACAAGGTATGCCAGACCTAGAAGATTAGGAGTCATCACATTAACAAGTAATATATCATTGGGTTTATATTCAGTGCCAAATTGATCTTGAGTCTTCATGCAACAAGTGGCAGGGTCATTACTCAATGTAGATACTTCCACAATAACTCCAACTGCACTTTCAGAGTCCAAAGTGTCAGTGCTTAAAGAATCCTCCAAGGGAGGTTCTGTTCCAAAAGATAGCTTTACTGGAGTCACTTTTATGTTCATTAGACGTCCATTAAGCCGGCTTTTCAATTTCAGAGGATTTTTCATAAATTTAAATTGTATTACACTTTGTACAGTTAGCCAGCCTGAAGTCACTTTGTGTTGAGAATCACATTCACCAAAAATGTCAGTTACTGGATTCACCATTGACTCTAAGATAACTCTTGGATGAATACTAGTTTCCCATTTGCACACTATTACATCACTTGTATTTTCAATTGGAATACAAATTGCATAACGATAGTATACATCACAGGTATTGGGAATAGTAATTTTTTTTGACCAAATATCTGTTCCTTGTTTATTTTCTAAAGGAACCAGCCTTTTGTAGTCCCATTCTCCAAGTTCTGAGATGCTACCACTTATGAACACTCTTTCCTTTGGGCCAATATTAGGAACAGACACTATAAAAGTCCAATCTTGTGAAGAGATCTCAGGCTGCGGCTCTGGCTCTTTCGTCGTCATTTTTTTAGATGGTATAAAGCTCTTTTTCTTACGATTATCTAAAAAAAACCAACGCTGCATTTTAAACAACTAAATAGAAACTACACACAGTAAAAATTTAAAAAATAAAAGCAAAACCGAAAAATTTATTAGGTAGGTACCGTCGTCTTATCCTTGTTTGCACTCTTTGCACATAATCAGTACATTGATCCTGTAATCAGTCACAACACAAGGAAGAAACAAATTGACAAGTGACAACAAAATTATGAATCAAACAAATTAATTAATGATGACTTTTGGTACCTACATATGTAGGTACCTACCTCCTCAATCTCGTAATCTCATTGGCAACAACTGAATAGGTACTGAATATTGAACAAAGAAAAGAGAATATAATCACTAGTACGTTTTAGAGACGAGAGAGACTGATTAGTAAAAAATAAATAAGTCGATTTGTATGAAACGAACGGAATGCGCCTCTACCAACATACCTAGAAAATGACAGATGTCATGCTGCCTATGCAGCCAACATAAAAAACAATAAGCGGCCAAGTGCGAGTCGGACTCGCACATGAAGGGTTCCGTAGTAGTATTTTTTTAAAATTTTTTATATTTGAGTTGATTGAATGAAAGGTAAATTGCAGTTTATGACATATTAAAAAAAAACTTCTTACTAGATCTTGTTCAAACCAATTTTCGCTGGTAGTTTTCATGGTAATGAACATCATATTTTTTTTTTAGTTTTATCCTTCTCTTATTTTAGAAGTTACGGGGGGACAAGGACACACTTTTTTCCACTTTGGAAGTGTCTCTCGCGCAAAGTATTCGGTTTAGAATAAAATGATATTAGAAACTTCAATATCATTTCTAAAGACCTATCCATAGATACCCCACACGTATGGGTTTGATGTAAAATATTTTTTTGAGTTTCAGTTCTAAGTATGGGGAACCCCCAAAACTTATTGTTTTTTTTTTAAGCTATTGCATAGCTTCTATCGCGGGCCTTGAGCGCGGGGACCGAATCCAGAAATTCCGTAACGAAAAAACCTCACGCTTCTCACTCCGCCTACCATGTAGGTTGCCGCTTCGTCTCCGTCGTCCGTTTGCGACGTTGCCGTCCTTCCTTGTTTGCAATAGCTTCACCGCGGCAGTCCCCGAGTGCCACACGTCTTTTTTATTTTTGTGTTTTTTTTTAATTTTTTTATTTTTGTGTTAAAACCTTAATGCGGTTCACATAATACATCTACTTACCAAGTTTCAACAGTATAGGTCTTATAGTTTCGGAAAAAAGTGGCTGTGACATACGGACGGACAGACAGACAGACATGACGAATCTATAAGGGTTCCGTTTTTGCCATTTGGCTACGGAACCCTAAAAAAGGGATGTGCATAAAGTAGATTCAATCTCCCACGACACGATTATCGTTTTAATTTTATAAAAACTAAAATCGATCATCGGTATCGATCAATTTTAATTTGATAAAAATTGTTAAAAAAAGACAATAAAAAAGATATTTAAAAAAAGTATCCAGGTTCAAAAACAAATTATTTTGTACTGATAAGAGAGTAAAACGTCACATAACAATAATAACCACGCGGGATTCTGGACCTTTTACTTCTCAAATTAACTGGTACAGTTTCCTAAAGCCTGAGCAGTGCGATCTATATCTTCTCAACTAAACAAATGCAGTTTTCTGACTTAATGTTGAAGGTTCTGTAACAATTAGAAAGTAAAGTACATAATTAATGTATGGCAGAAATACTGAAAGAAATTGATTTTTCTATTGGAACATAAGCCAGCCAAGTCTTCTCTGCCCGTTGCCTTGACCCTCTGTTTACAGCTAAAAAGTGAGGAAATAATAGTAAGTACCTGGGTGACCGAGCTTTGCTCGGTCGGTTACATCTCAAACATTAACTACATTTTTTTAAACTTATCTAAAAACAGTACAAAATAAAAAATTATATAAACTTGAACAATAAAAAAAACAAAAGTAAGTCACCGAGTGGGATTCGAATCCGTAACACTCTTTCTAGCGGTCAACATCCTTAACCACTGAGCTAAGCGGATAGCGGCCGGCGCGAGGAAATTAGCGACCATATTCTGGGTGGAAAGAAAAACGCATGAAAACTCGGAAACACGCGTTTTCCCAAACATAAAACTTATCTAGATCGATTGTTTACCCCCAAAAACCCCCATATACCATTTTCAGCAAATCGTTAGAACCGTTTTCGAGATCACAGAAATTTATAAATAAATATATATATAAATAAATATACAAGAATTGCTCGTTAAAAGGTATAAGATAAGAGAGGTGAGAGAGGTTGCTAGGTCAAGAAAATATAAATTATTTTCAATATTTTATTTATTTTATTGGAACGAAGTTCCTTATCGCGCGTTGGGAAAGGAGGCTAGGCGGAAAAAATTAAGACCCAAAAGTTGTAACGACACTTTTTGCTATAGTTGTAAGCCGTGCGGTATGCGCGTGTTTCTCTGTCTGTCTCTCTCTCTCTCTCTCTCCTAATTCATCGAAAGGAATTTCGTTCCATCCGGGTGTCCCTTGACACCTCTCAAGTTTTTTTACTACTTTGTTTGGGTTATTCCTATGCGATAGATTAAATTATTTTATGCTAATTGATACCTGCGAGGCAAGCATGGTGTTTTATCTGAGAAGTCTTTTCATATCTTCCCTCTGTAAAAATGTACATGATAACATAAAATTCATGAATGGACACGTAGTAAAATGAGTCGTCACACGCAGGCAGTTTATAAACAGAGTTTCTAATGTCTGCTAAGAAAATATAATAGTTTTAAATTTAAACACGCGTTTTGTAAGACAATGACGTTAGATAAAAGACTTATATAATTACGTAATAATTTATATAAAAAATATTGCAATTCAAAAGTATTAAACAGTATAAAAATGAAATGTTATTACAATAAATGTGCAACGGAACGTTTCAACTCATGTCGTACAGTACAGCCAAAATAAAGAAAAACACCGCTGCCCAGGGGGTATATTTTTCAAACGCGGAGTCACTAAACGAATGATTTTTGTATGGAAAAACCACTCGTGTAGGTGATTCCGCGTTTCAAAAATGGCGCTTCAGTAGACGGCGGCCGGCGGCGAATTCACCGCCAAAGTAGTTGTTGTATTCATCAAAAGATGGCGCTACAGTTACGTAATTAAATATTTTGTTTTATTTGTAGAACTTCAATAATACCTTGTTTAAAGATGTCTGCCTACATTTAAATGTGTAATTATACATTTAGTGTTAGTTTGATGGAATAACTGTTTTAAATACGATTGAAAATATTTTAATTGAGTCTTAAGTGGGTCTAGCAAATCGGCGATAAATTTACACGATTTCACGTTGCCAACCGTCGAAATGTCTACTTTGACCTGTCAAAACCATGCTCGCACGTGAGTTAGGCATGAGATAAAATACGTTTTATGAATGAAAGTTATTTTGTCGCTCAATTTTGTCTATGTTTGTTGCGGTAAATTACGCGAAATGCGACAAATTACAAGGTTAAAAATTTGTCACCCTGACCATGCGCGCCGCGCTGGTACCCAGCGCTTTCCAGTGACCCTGGAAAGATTTTTACCTCTTAATCGGTCATTTTGGAAAACTTTGGGTGAGGCCTATGTCCAGCAGTGGACGTAATGCGGCTGAAATGATGATGAATTAATAGTATAATACGTTATTTGGCAAAACGACCGTTTCATTAATAAACATAAATAAATAAAGCGTGCCAATAAATCATTGTCGTCAATGTGTTGTATTGTATTGTATTTAAATATATACTTAGTTCGAAGTAATTATGATTACAATGTAATCAATTTCGACATATTTACTTTTATCTTATTACTTTGTAATCAGACTAATAATTATATTACATTGTAATTCAATTTTGCCCGTCTCTGATACATACCCATGCCAAATTACAGCTTTCTAGTACTAATAGTCTTCGAGTAAAATCGTGGACAGATAGATAGACATATAAACAATAAAAAATGGGGGATACGAAGAGTTCTATCCATGGACGCAGACATCAGATCCAAATATTTTTCCGAAAGGTCAAAATAACCAGTCCTTGAGCGAGAAAGTAGGTTACATTTTACGAAATTACTTATTAGATGATTTCTTTCGAGATATTACCCTTAAACCTGATTATTTAACATGAAGTTTCATAAATAAAATGAAAATTTTTGGCGCCCTATGACACACAAACAAAGTTACGAAGTCGCCATCTTTGTCATATTTTTATACATTATGACAAAGATGGCGTAAAATTAGTGACTAATATCGGGTTGATGGGTCGGGCGTTTCATACATTCGGATTTGACCACGATTTGTCTGTAAAGTTGCGCCACACTGATTGGCAAATTGAATGGTGGTACCTAGGATAACCCATGGTATAATAAAATAAGGTATTCTCTTCCCGAGATGGAACTTTACTATGTCACGAAAGTGTTGCCACTGATTGTTCTTTGCAGTAAATTTAAGGACTTTCTCAATTAGTTCATGAATATTAAATAAAATATTAAGTAACTTAGCTAGTTAGTATCTCGCGATTCTCACGTTCGAATTCATCAATCCAATATTTTATAAATTGATATAATGGATTATTAATTCGAAATTGGTATATAAAGTTCAAAAATACATTATGCTCGGGTAATTCAATTTCACACAGTGGCAGCACATCAAACTGATGACGTAGCAAGTTCCACCTACGTCATCAGCTGTCATGGGTGAGTTTATAAAACAGTCTAATTTTCGACTAGTTAGGAACCACATTGAGGAACTATGACAACGTAAACTAAACTTTTATTGCACGATTCAACGACAACGTCGACGTCGTGCGTGACGTGAACTAGACTAGAGTCAAATGAGACCAAAAAAATAACGTAAATGATGTCTAATAACCTGTTTATAAACTAAAAATACAATCTATGCGTATGACAATAGAATTGAACTGCGCCCAGTGTTGCCAGTATGATTTTCCAAAAAAGGACGGTTGACTTTCTAACAAGGTACGGTTTTTATCTTCATGGTACGTTTTGTTTTTTATTTTATTTTTGCTGCTTCAAAGGAAAGCAAGGAATGCAGTCCATCTTAGCCAAGCAAGCCAAGTCCTATTTTGTTGGAAGAAAAATATTTTTTTAAACGCATTATTCGAAATATTGAGAGAAATCGATGTTTTTTTTGTTTCTTGCCATTTGTAGTTTGCAGTGAAAAAGAAATCAAGGGGGTCTTTCATTAATTACGTGAGGCATTTTTAAGGAATTTTCAAGATAAGTGAAAACATTAGCTGAGCCTTTGTGCGCTAAAAGATTTACGGGTATAAAGAGTGTAAACAAAGCAATCTGGAACCAGTTGAGCGATTTTTCAAACGCGAAGTCACTAAATGAACGGTTCTTTGTAGACAGTCCGTGCGTAGCTATTACTCGGCTCTTACACGTGCTGCTTAGCGAGTGGCGGCGCGCCATTCGGATATAACATTATAAATACTATTACTTGAACTGCGCGTCTCAATTTATCATCTAATAAGAAATCAGGAATTATGTTTTCGATATATCGATCGAGTTACTGAGTAACTTAACTTCACACCTACTCATGGATTTTAATATATTTATACAAATAATAATTTATTTGATCCGATTTTTTCACATTATTACATAATTTTTTGAAAGAATTAAATTACGTGATATTTGTCGAGATTTGATGAGATTTCGCTTGACCGCCCTGCCCCGAACCCTGAACACTCACGTTATTAATGGACGCCTCCTACCTAATATAAAAAAGTACGAAAAAGGTACGGTCTACACTGAGGTACGGTTGCAGTACGGTTGTGTGTTAAAAAGTACGGAAAACCGTACCTTTTGGTACGTTCTGGCAACGCTGACTGCGCCCACTCAGTGCATGGATTTCGCGCATGCGCGCGGCAGAGACAGTAATATCGGCAAATATTAAAGTATGAATGAAGCGAACAGATTGCTATCTTCGGTTGGCGTAGCGAAGTGACGAGGAGTCACGATCATTATCATTCGATCATTTCGGTTTATCATTCGACGGTAAACTAGTCTAATAGTTCATGCACTTCATGCCAATTAATGGTTGAAATAAACCGTTCGTTCATTCAACGACCATGTCTACTCTCTAGGTATCTATGTAGGTAATACACGCTGACTTTTCATTGGTTTTGGAAAAAAAATGTCGTATAGTAAATAGATTCCTCTATCCATATACGTAACCCAAATTTCTGTATGTCATAAGATAAAATAGTTGCGTGAATGATTTTCAATCGAGACCACGTAGTTATGCCGGCCAAAACAGCTGCGTGGATGTCGATGACCTCAACCGGCCGCGGGCGGCGTTGTATGGCGGCGGTATCACTAATTGATCTCACAATTTTGCTTTCGAGTTTTAGTCAACATTTTTTGTTCCTGAATTTTTATTTTGACTAGCAAATTAAGTCTTACTAACGATGCCTATGAAGTGGCCTTCGGCTCCAAAACCAATAAAAATCACCGTGTATAAACATAACTATTTACTGTTTCATTTATAATGTTTGCTTATTAATATTCTAACAAAAAAAATATACTACGTTATAATTATGGTTAGCCCATGTATTGTGAAAAACTGTCAAAATATTGGCACCCGTCGTTTTCCTTAAGACGAAATCACAATGGATACAAGCTTTACGACATAATATCAAGTCTGGACTAACTTTTTATAAGAATTCTCTCATATATTTACTGAATTAAGGGAAAATTCTTAGTAGAATGTAAATTGCTTACATTTTACAAGCACAGCATTTTTGACGTACTGGACTTTTTTCATGAAACGCTTTTTGAAACTGGTTTCTACGAGAGAAACGAACGAACGGTTTTCGATTCATATACATAGTTATACTGAGAACGGACGACCACACCGGGTGAAACGAAGAAACGAATAACGAAACGATCCCCGATATTCAAAACATGAACGAACATTCCTTCCGTTCCGCCCGTTTATATGTTTTTTCTCCTACAAACACGTTTCTTTCGTAATGTTTAAGCAATTTTAAATCTTATTTAAAGGATAGAGAAAGCAGTTTTTTGTGAAACTGGTTCTCAATCTAGTTCCTTTGCCAGATGAAACCAGCCCGTTCCATTTTCTGCAAAACCCGTTACGTACGAACCAACACTATTTGACACTTGACCAAGGCATCAACGCCATCTAGTGAGAAAAAGAGTTACTATATATTTTTTTTTAAATGTCACTTTGAAGACCCCTCATGCATTTTTGAACTATATGTATTTAGAAATTATTGAATTGGTGAATCACAAATTCATAACACGAGATACTAAATAGCTAAGTTATTATTTAATATTCATGAACTAATTGAGCAAGTCCTTAAATTTACTAAAAAGAGCAATTGATAACACTTATCGTGAATTCGTGACGTATTTATAGACTTGTCCAATCTCGTCAAGAGAATACCTTGTTTTATTATACCATGGGCTCGGCCATGGATTCGGCATATTGTTCTATATATGTATACGAATATCATTTCGAAACAGAAATAGAAAAAATAATGTTGTCCGTTTCTTACAATACAGAATATGTCCTAAGCCTAACGTATTGCAATAGTGCAACGCACACGTCCCTATAAAAAGTAGGTCAGAAATTCATACAAAAAAAAAATCGGCACGACTATCGGTCTCACAAAAAGTCTGCGTCACCCTAAAACAAATATTTTCCTCGTCCAGTCCATGAGGATGCCATAGTTATAGAAGTATATAAAAATGTATTTTTGCTCTTTGTGGATGCCACTCTTTGGTACTTGGTAAAATCATTTGAGCAAGTGAAAGTTGAAGAAAGTGGAGAGAACGTCAATGTTCCGTAACTGTTAAGGCGCGTCTCCTGCACATGTTTTTAGGAAACATACTCACCATTACCACACGTTTGCGCAGCTGTTGCAAACGCAAATGTAGGCAAACCAAACCTACGCAAACTGTACTCGTTTTCGAGAGCTGGCCAAACTACTATTAATGTACATATATAAACGTGTGCCCACATTTCAATCACAATTTGTAATAAAATGATGTACATTTTTCACATGCGGAGTCACCAAATTAATGTTTTTTTTTTTGTGAAAATATCAATAAGAAATGGCACTTCTGTAAACGCATTTAAATGTGTAAATGGGCACGCAATCGCTTCAATACAATTCAATAAACTTCCTTTGATTTGTGCCAAACAAAGAGTAATAGTAATAGTATACCTTGTGGCCATAAATCGACAGCCGTTGGATGGACAGCCAGCGCAGACAGAAAAACAAATCGACGCATGTCATTTACCCTAATGAAATGACGAAGTAAAACATGATTTTTAAAACACTATATTCGATTTATTTTTTATCGTGGAGTATTTTTAACTAGATACTGGGGGTTACTCCAAAAGCGGTACGTAAGACGGACATTACTGCGTTACGGCGTTACAGTGTCAAGTATGCGGTATGACGGTAAAGTCTAATTTGGTTTTACATAGAAATAGGACGTTACTATCTTACGACTAACGTTTTATTTATTGGAGTAACCCCCTGATAAAACTTTTATGATCACAGCTTTTAGGTTACGCGATCTAAAAAAAACTTGAGAGGTGTCAAGGGACACACGGATGGAACGAAGTTCCTTTCGATTAATTAGGAGAGAGAGAGACAGACAGAGAAAGACGCGCACGCCGCACGGCTTACAACTATAGCAAAAAGTGTCGTTACAACTTTAGGTCTACAACTTTTTTTCCGTCTAGCCTCCTTTCGCAACGCGCGATAAGGAACTACGTTCCAATAATATTAATCAGGCATGCTAATACCTGTGGCTAAGAACATTCATAGTATAGAATCTTCTTCTTTTCTTTCACTATGAACTATCACTTTTACATAAAGCAACTAGACACGACACCGCATCATTGTTTTTTATATTTTCTAGGGTGTAATCAAAGTTCTTGACTTGGAAACAAGTTTGAATTGTTTTTACCCACAAAATAAACAAAACAATAATTCGTACGTGATGTGATCAGAAGTTTCGTAACTAAAATGGTGACCTTAAAAAACCGGAACGCCTTTTGTGCATTTCTTAGTTTTTAAGATAATTATGTCTTTTATTGGAACGAAGTTCCTTATCGCGCGTTGCGAAAGGAGGCTAAACGGAAAAAAATAAGACCAAAAGTTGTAACGACACCTTTTGCTATAGTTGTAAGCCGTGTGGCGTGCGCGTGTTTCTCTGTCTGTCTCTCTCTCTCTCTTACTACGTTCCTTCCGCATGTCTCTTGACAGCTCTCAAGTTTTTTATTTATTTTGTGCAATAGAGGGTACTGTATTGTATTGTAAAAATAAACAATTAAATTGAAACAAAATAAATATTTGAGTGGGGTTCCCACTCCCATACAACGAACGTGATTTTTTATTTAAAAACAATGGTACGGAACCCTTTGTGCGCGCGTCTGATTCGCACTTGGCCTACGTTGTTTTCAAATTAATAGGTAGTAAATATAATACAAAATTGATTGTAACATTATCAATGAAAGTGTGACTTTTTATAAAGTTACGTAGGAAATTTTTAGCTTTAAAGCACTGGCAACACTTCATCATTACGTTCAATAGGTACAGCATTCAACAACTCATTCTTTTCTTCGATTTCATTCTCATGTCATTCACTCACAGTTACCAACTTAGCAGTTTTACCCCCGAATTTAGGGGCTAGAAGTGATATAAGAGATTATTTGGGGGTTTTCTGGGGGCTTCATTTTTTTGCGTCACTCCTCACATGGACATAACTAATAACTTTTAATAAGACATTTTTCTGTGACAAAAAATGGGGTGAAAAACATTGTCAATAGATGGCGCATAATAGTTTTAAAACGTTCTGTCAAAAAAGAAAGAGGCCGTTTGGTTCAATACTTTCAATTTATGTAATTTATTAACCAATCTTGTATTTTACCATAATGTAATTAAAAAATACATATTTACAAAAAATAATATATTTTTAACTGAATTTTATAAAATAAAAATATAATATATTCCAAAGACAAACTCTGACCATGACCATTTTATATGACACATTCATACACATAGACATTGACAGATCAATTTATGTGATTGCTGCGGCATCTATTTTACGTGAAGGAACTAATTTTTTTTTAAAGAAAACGCCTCATTAAGAAATATATAACGTGGAAGGGACATACCTGTAATAAATCGAACCACAGGCTATACTAGATTATTATATTATTATGATAATAAAATAACAATGTTATTTTAAATTCATTATTCGATAGTAAAGTAGTTTATAAACTGTACTTTACTATAAACCACGGTTTTACTCAGCTAGTGTCATCGGATAAAGGCAGACTAATTTAGATGGAGATTATAGTTTTGTGCTTTAGGGACCGCGAAACCGTCGGTCGGTTCGTCGCTCCTAACACTTGCCTTGATGATGATTGTCTAAACCGATCAAAATTTGTCGACCTTTTCCGACCATTCTACGTAAGTAAAACCGTGTTTAACAAAACATAATGTCATCTCACATTAGTATTAATAATAAACTGTACTTTATTCAATTATTTAAATAAAGAGCTTTATTTATGAGGTAGGACGTTGTTTGAAGGACCGAGGATAGACCACCGCTCCGGATGAAATGAAATGAAATGAAATAAATTTATTTGCAAGCAAACACAGTAGGAAATACGATTTTACAGGTCATACCTAATTCTCTTGTACAGACGTGTTGCACCAACAATCGGCATGCAAATTTTTTGATATTCATGCTTCTAATTTACAAAAATATAATAATAATAGTCACTATTGAATAATATCATGCATGTCAATTTAGTTACTAATAATAATTAAATCTGAAGAAGATTTAATTTTTATATTTAAGAGCTGGGCTCTTGTCGGTGGAGTGCTTTCCATGTCTCTCTTCCTTCCGCTTAAATATTAAATAAATATTAAAATTAAAAATTAAATAATTAAATATGTCTAATGATTTCAATATGGGGCGCCGCATGTCAAAATTTAAAGTCAAGAAATTCATTAATGGTATAGAAGCATTCATTCACCAACAATATACTGAGTTGTTTTTTAAATTTTGAATATGTCAAGGACGTCAGACTTTCTGGTAAACAGTTGTAAAGCTTTATTGCCATGTTGTAGCTTTTCTTATGTAACGATGCGGTAGAGCGTGTCGGAACATCCAAGCGATCCGGGTACCTTGCGCCAGATCGATATGGCAATTTTTGAAATAAATTATTATTTTTCTTTGTGAACAAACATATTTCTAATATATACATAGACGTTAGAGTCAGTAATTTTAATTCTTTAAATAAGGGTCTACAATTGTCTGTTGACCCAGCGCCACATAAGGCCCTCACACATTTCTTTTGTATAAGAAAAACTTCATCAATTAACACAGAGTTCCCCCAAATGACTTTTCCATATCGTAAAGCCAAACACACATAGCCGTGGTAAGCAATTAAGGATGGTATTTGGTTCAAAGGATATCCATCGCTATCCAAAAATGAAATGCAGCCAGTATAATGGGCACCTTTGAGCCGGACACAGTTCGCAGTGGCATTTTTGATTAGTGGCATATTTATTGACACATTTTGTAAAAAATATGTTTGTATTATTTGTGTGGAAACAATTGTTAATTGTGAATTAATTAAGTTATGAATAAATGAATATTCCAAGTACAACTTCACAAATTAAATAATTTAGTAACTTAAATATGTAACGTTTTATATTTTGAGTTAAGAAATAATTAGGCACTACATGACGTGGAATCGTCACTTCAATTAAATTAGAATAACAGTCAAAAAACAAAAAAATCAGCACTTCCGTACAAAAGTTTGCAGCCACCCGGGCATTTTGTATAGCCACCCGGGCATTTTGTATGGGAACGTCAAATTTTTTTTTGGTATTTTGATTATTATTTTAATTTATTTATGCTATAGTGATCTAGTATAGCCCGTGGTTTGATATATTTCGGGTATGTCCCTTCCACATTGTATAAGTACATAAAAAATTATATATTTAGGTGATTTTGGGGCATACAGAAAAAAATTGGGGAAAAATTTTGGTATGAGTTGGTAACACTGCACTACGTTCAATATGTCAAATACGACTTCATTCAATGTGTTCAATTTCATTCATCAGCGAATTTCGTTGCTGGATAGGCGTGCTCGCAGCGATCGTCGTTGGTTGCTAGCTTTGGCCTGGGAAACTGCCAACTCATTGATTTTGTGTATTATATAATATTGATATTATTTCGCAATCATCTATTTAGGTATTAATCATATTTAAAGAAAATATTGTTAAAGTCTTAAAAACTGTTAACACTATTCCTTTAACATAAGATAAGCCTCTGGTTATAGATGATATCATCGTGAATCGATATTTAGGAAAAAAACTCTATTAGTGTATTTCTTCAAAGAGAAGAATAAGAATTAGCTTTAAGTGATTACATTGTGAAAAGAGGGAAAAAATCCTGAAATTACGACGCAGTATGGGCCGCCATCTTGTATGTGCAGCTTAGGGTGTGGCGCCTCGTGCTACAAATTGGATGTTATTTTTACATTTTTAACATGGTAAGTTATATTTCTGCCAAGTTCCATTTGTTTATTTATCTTGAATATATTTTGCTTGAATAATATAAATTAATAACTACATAGCTTTTAGAATTCATTACTTAAGTATGTATCCAGGAACATACTTTCACTTTATTTTAGTCCACATTTCTGGCATACCTACATAGTATTTTACGCTCTTTTATTTTTAGTTTACATAATATATACGCAATGAAGTTATTGTTAAATTATGCTAGCGTCACTATGCGTACAAGGAATCGAAAAATGGACTTTGTACCTTTGGGCAGCCATTTTGTTATGTAGGTACAGATTCATGACAATGACATGACAGCTGTGGAGAAGTTCGACTGAAATCGAAAGAGCGTTTATGGTTCCTTCTATTTCGTCCTTGGTTCTTAAAATTCTGTGACATATATTGCAAAGCTTGTTTCGTGATTTTTTTGTGAAGTTAGGATAGTTTTTGTAAATAATAAGATTTATAAAAATAGCGCCTCAAGTCATAAGAGGGTAACCTATAGTAGGTACAAATAAGCGTTGCATGTAGCAGGACTATCGATATTTGACCTTGAAAATGAAGACGATATCACGTAACGATTCGATAGTATCGTAACCCAATAGTTTGCAATACTATACATGACAAACTATCAGTACCTACTATTTATATGTAGCAGGTACTTATTACTTTTCGATAGTAATCGATACTGTATGTTTAATTGTTGAAACTTTTATTTCAACAAACAACCAATACTATCGAAAATTCAAAAACTGCGTATTAATAGAAACACCGTTGTTTACCTTGAAAAATATACTATCGATATTATCTATTGATTATAAAACATTCATCATCACCATAGTCATCAACAGTATTGCAATCTATTAGCTATCGATACTATCGATCTTTTGACAATTTTTAAGGACGATACTATTAACAATGCCTATCAATAGGAAATAATATGACTGCAACACTAGACAGAAGAAAAAGTTTAAGAAAATTATATAAATAAAATAACCGGCCCGTTGCGTTGAGACGTAGACTAATGAAACGCTTAAAAAGGCACCGTATAAACACTTTCCGCGCCATTTTTTCGGCATGCCAGCGCGCGTCTTATGAAATCATCCATCAATTGAGCGCGTGGCCGTGTTGAGCAGCAGCAGGATGATTATACGGTACGCTTTTCCTGCACTGTGTTGCGGAAATCATACTACGCGTCAGCACCAAAAAGAAGTAGGTACCTATAGTTTCAGTTGGCATTTTGATTTCGCTTGTCCGGAATTGCTACTCGTGCTGAACATGAGGATGCATTCAGCGTGCGAATTAAATATTACCGCGCGAAAATCATCCTCGGTGTCAGCATCGGCCTGCCTGAATCTGTGGGCGCGGGGATATTATTACACGTGGGCATAACACTAATAATTACTGCGAAGCGCTTCCAGAGTTTAGAAAGATATTTTACTTCGATGCAAAGTCTTTAACGCCTGTGAACTTATTGATTTTATTACAATATATATATATATATATATTTTATTATTATATTAAAAAAATATCACTTTCGTCGTTCGATGGCGTTTGCTAATAGGTATGCTTATAAGTAATCTAAGTATGGAATACTATTTTCAGATAAAAGGTCACCTAAAAGTGCAACGTATAAATACGACAGAATTTACTGTATACCAAAAAAAAACTCTGTGTAGGAGGATGATTTCAAGGGTCTTATATTCGGTATCAAGCGCTCGAAAATCATCCTCGCGTTGCAATCACCAGCACGTAATTCGAGTATTATTTCCGGAGTTGAAATTTGCAAACGCGAATCGTGAAATATCCTACTGTTCAACACGGCCGCGCGCTGAATAAATGGATGATTTCATAAGACGCTGCCAGCGATGGCACGGGATAGAGTGATAGGAAGGAGTGCTATTTTTCATTGAGGAACCCACCGAAATACAAAACGTAGTTTTCCAACTCACCGCTCGCGTAAAATACTATTTGGCCGTATTTTGGTAGAAAACTTTGAAAATACGGCTTTTGAAATTTTACCATAAATAAATAACCGGCCAAGTGCGAGTCAGAATCGCACACAAAGGGTTCCGTATCATTATCTATAAAAATTAAGTTTTTTGTATGGAAGGCCCCCTTAAATATTTTTTTTATTTATTATTAAAATGAAAATACAACTGAGTATTTTGTGAATCGAGCAAAAAAGGCAAAAAAAAAAACGCGTTTATTGTATGCGAGCCCCCCTTAAATAGGGTGGACGTACCTAATGTCAGTCTTTTGGTACAAATTTCACCTTTAAAAAATTTTACTGCTTTAAGTATAGGCTGAAATCAATTGTTTCTTTTTTAGGTTGATAGGTTATGTATTTGAAAATCATAATTAATATCTGAATTGACCATAAATCTAACTGCAAATTTTTAAAACAATAAAATATAGAAAAGTACCCTTCGGCTCTAATTACAGCCTCTCGGTATCTAATACCACCCTTTCACGTACCGAATATCAGCCTAGTGTGATACCAGCCTCAGGTGGCTGGAATTATGTACTCCGTTAAACCTAATACCAGCCTAATAGGGTGGCTGAAATTAGGTACTCCATCTAACCTAATACCAGCCTAGGGTGGCTGGAATTAGGTACTCCATCTAATCTAATACCAGCCTAGAGTGGCCTAGAGTGGCTGAAATTACATACTCCATACATTTGATGTATCTTAACTACAGCCCCATTAATTTCAGCTGATATGAGAGACAAAACCTAAATTATTATTTAGAAATCGATTCACAACTTTATCATAATACAAAATAAACCAGATCAAGAACAATAGAGCTGAAGAAATAAGAGAAATACCTTGTTTTAGTGACTCCGGAACTTATCATTTTTTTTTGCAAAATGGCCGCCGTCCGTTGTCGCCTAGCTTTAATTGACGATTGACGTCGAAGTACTCAGTCCAGTGTCACCATATTTAACAAATATTCTGGACCAAATGGTTTATATTTAAAAAAAAAAAGTTTTTGCCACGTTATTTTTACAGAAACCTTATTATCTAAAAAAAAAGTTGAAAGGCTGGTATTAGGTACGGGGCTGGTATTAGGTACGTCCACCCTATTTATTTTATTTTGTTTTTAGTATTCATCATCATCATCAGGTCTTTTGTCTCCACTGCAGGAGCATGGCCCTCTCTGTATTTTGTGTTGTTATAGCGGCAACAGAAACACTAATTTGTGAAATTTTCAACTGTCTAGCTATCGCGGTTCTTGAGATACAGCCTGGTGACAGACAGACGGACAGACAGCGAAGTCTTAGTAATAGGGTCCCGTTTTTACCCTTTGGGTACGAAACCCTAAAAAAGCAGCGGGAATCGGAACGCATTCTCCATGAGGGGTTTCTTTGACATACTACGCTACAAATGTAAAAATTGCTAGTTGTTGCAAATCCTTCGCATGCGACCGATTCAAAATGCGCCCGATTTGAAACGCTTGCGCAAACCATTCGTAATGTGACATGCGATTTCAAAAATACGTCTCCAAAGCACGCGCATATTTTTTCGGCGCCCGCTACCCCCGCTTGCGTCTTTCGCTGTCCTCGCCCGCGTCTTTTGCTGCTGCCGCTAGTGACTGGTACTACCTATAAAAGCACTGTGTAATTAAAACGACTTTACGCGCGTAGACGCGGTGTTAGTGTGTTGTACTATGCGTGATTTCTATACAAATGGAGTTAAGTACTTGCATACAGTGCGGCTCCGCACCACGCAGCGGGGCGCGTTGCAGTGTGTTAATCACCTTAGGCGCAGGACACATAGAAAAGACGTGCGTCGTGCCGTGCGACGTTTCTATACAGTACCTGGGCGACCGAGCTTTGCTCGGTTACATCTCAAACATTAACTAATTTTTTTTAAACTTTTCTAAAAATTATATATAAACTTAAACATAAAATAATAAAAAAAGTAAGTCAGCGAGTGGGATTCGAACCCATAACACTTTTTCTAGCGGTCGGTATCCTTAACCACTGAGCTAAAATCAAGGCGGTCGGCGCGACGAAATTAGCGACCACATTCTGCGTGGAAAGAAAAACGCATGAAAACTCGAAAACACGCGTTTTCCCAAACATAAAACTAATCTAGATCAATTATTTACCCCCGAAAACCCCCATATACAAATTTTCTGCGAAATCGTTAGAGCCGTTTTCGAGATCACAGAAATTTATAAATAAATATATATATATATATACATACAAGAATTGCTCGTTTAAAGGTATAAGATTTTGTATGAAACCGTCGCTTGCCGTCGCTGAAAAGACAAATGTCTGCGCCCCGTCCGCGTCCTACGTCTTTTTTATGTTCCGCGTCCTACGTCTTTTGTATGTGTATGTGTTTTTTATGTGTGTACGTGCTATGAAAACCAGTGGACTCGTATAGATTTGTCGTCTAAAGATAGGCCCTAGAGGACTTTTATCCAGAGCCGTAAAAAATATAATAAAAGTTAGCCTTAGCCTGCATATAAATAAATAAGTTTGTACTTACGCCATAGGTACAGTTAAGGATAGTATAATTATTAACGCGACAGATGAGTACCCAACATCATAGAAACTTGGAGGGCCAGTAAGTAGGCAATGCTGGAGTTGCGGGCAGGCACTCGGAGATGGCAGCACACACGACTAGCAAAAGGAAGTGTTGAATATGCTTCAAAAATATTAATTCCATTTCATATAAGTCAATTCTAATAATTCAGAGTACTGCTTTATTTAAATAATAGGAATAAAAGATTTAAATGTTTCAATTATTACCTTAAAGCGCCATCTAGTGATAATGAAGAGAAATAATTGTTTATATAGCAATGGGTAACCTATAAACAATTATTTCTCCTATGCCATCATGCCTAGTGACATGGTATAGTAATACAATTTTCATACGGATCGGTCGACAGTCCATGTAGATACCTACCTACCTATAACGTCTTCTGCCACTGTGGTCTGGCAAATAAGTCAACATAGGTAGGTATCCAAAACCGCTTAATGAAACTATGGTCATTAGAACAATGGTCATTTTCCAACTTTGGTGTTTTTGCTACTTTGGTCAATTTCACACTATGGTCATTTGACTCCGGAAGGCTTAAGAGGTGTCATTAGCATCGTTTTTACTAACGAGAGTGACACAAAAACAAAAAATATGAACTCGCTCATTCAAGGTAATAACTTGTTCAATAAAACAGCATTTTTTTTTAGTAGTGTACTTAAGTCATTTGTAAAATTTGAGACGCTTCGCTTGCTCGGTCAATTTGAACTTATCGACATAAAAATGTGCCATATAACGGCCGTGCTGTGTGTTAAATTTCGTATTAATTTTTATAGTTTTAGTGCTTTTAGTTTGAAATTTTAATGAAATGGAAATTATAAGGTATGGAAATGGTTTGGAAATAAGTCCGCGCCTTGAATGTGACCTTGGGATTTACCAGTTTAATTAAAATAATATTTTACAGCTTTGGATACAAGTTCTTTATCTTTAGCTTTTATTGGGTTCCTTGCCTGGAAAGTGGTCCATGGTACTCAGAAATAAAACGTCACAACTGCATCGAGTTTGGGCTTATTTCATTTGTCTCAATAATTACTTCACAGAAAATATTTTTTTCAAAAAACTTATTTGAATAAAAAGTTGTTGGTTGGTCATTTGAATTGGTCCAAGGGAACTTTTGAAAAGTACAAAAAAAACTTGTATTTCCATAATGTCGATTTTTTTTTGTTTCCTGACTGGTCTTAGGGTTCTGTACCCAAAGGGTAAAAACGGGACCCTATTTCTAAGACTTCGCTGTCTGTCCGTCTGTCACCAGGCTGTATCTCAAGAACCGCGATAGCTAGACAGTTGACCTTTATACAAATTATGTTTTTCTGTTGCCGCTATAACAATAAATACTAAAAACAAAATAAAATAAATATTTAGTTCCCATACAACAAACGCGATTTTTTATAAATAATGGTACGGAACCCTTAGTGCGCGAATCAGATTCGCACTTGGCCGGTTATTTTAATTTTATTATGCTATAGTGATATAGAATAGCCCGTGGGCAAGTATAATTCTAAAAATAATAAATGTTCTCTTAAATATCCACTTCTAACCCTAAGGTTGACTGGAAGAGATTGCTATGTGATAAGTCCGCCTGTGTATCATATTTCTGTCTTTATTTTTAGGGTTCCGTAGTAAACAAGGAACCCTTATAGTTTCGCCAAGTCTGTCTGTCTGTCTGTCTGTCTGTCCGTCCGCGGTTCTACTCAGAAACTATAAGTACTAGAAAGCTGTAATTTGGCATGGATATGTATATCAATCATGGCGAAAAAGTCAAAAAGGAAGTAAAGAGGAAGTCAAATTTTTTTTCTCTACAAACACATTGTGTGGTGTATCGTTGAATAGGTCTTTTAAAAATATTGTGAGCTTAGAAACACCATTTTTCGATTTAGGGATCCGTGTCTGAAATATTTAGGTTTAAAGTGAAATTTTTTGCTTAAGTCACGTGTCCCCCCCATCTATCTGTTAAACAGATATGGACACGTGAAAAAAATCACAGCTATAGTAATAAAATAAAGGAAAACTCTCAGAGCTAAGTAAGATTAACAAATTAAAAAGTTATAGGCGATCAACTTATAAAATGTACTCGAAAAAGGAAAATTTCATACAAATTCAATAGATACTTTTTAGACGTTTTTAGTGGCATGAACTCAAAATCGACATTTACAGCTACATAACCCTAAACTGCGCGGGGCCCGACATGCACTTGGCCATTTATTTCTGTTTAGTATTTCTTATTGTTTATGGTGAAAAATAGAACATGTGTACTGTATTGTAAAACAAAGTGGTGTGGTAGTAAAAAAATTGGCATTTCCATACTAAATTGTGCAGCCGCCCGGGCAGTTCGTACGTAATGTGACATGAAATGGAAATAAGCTATGGTTATGAGTTTATGACACTTATGACGGTGTTAACGATATAAACAAGACGTGTTTTTTTAAGCTCCCAGTTGTTTTGTATCGTTAAATTAAATACTCTTTTTCTCTTGTTCTAGCCACGGATCGATCCCATAAAATTATTGGAATGCCTCAGCGTGCTCCTATCTCCAGACGGAGGAATCAAGAGTAGAGGAGAAGTCGAGAGGCTAGCAAAGTAAGTAACAATATTATATTATGGTTCGTGATCTTTAAATTACAAATTATGTACAGTTCGTCTCACCTGGTTGTATGGAGCATGTACGAACATGTTTTTTTGGCATAAAGTTTTAGGCATAATGTGTGTAGCCATAACTATTATTGGCTTGGACTAACGCTCAGTTGAAAACCATACTCTTTATTAGTCTATAATATAATATATAATTGTCCAATAATATTATCATATAATTTGGCCATAGGTTATAGGTGTGGCAGGGGAGTTGGTCCTTGGGCCAGGCTTATTTAATTTTGTAGTGTATTTAATGTGTATGTTATGACGTGAATATATTACTGGCGAAACCCGATTTCAGACCAAATTAGTTTGTCCTAAGCCAAACCGGTTCATCCTAAGCGTTGTCGAGATATACTGGTATAGCACAAGACAATTTCATTTATCTTGAATTATTATTCAAATAAACTAATGCTGGCATGCTAAAACAAATCACATTGTAGGTCTTCTCTTCTTTTGTACTTACTTCGGAAATCTCATCTCTCTTAAACAGGTAAAAGAGATTTTTCAGAAGTAGATGAAATGTTTTAAGCCTGTTCCTGTAGGTTTCAGCAGCTATTTGTCTTTTTATATCTTTTTTTTTATAATTTTAGAAGTTTCTGCATTCTTTTCATGAACGAAATGTCACGATAATATACCTAATAAAAATATTAAATTTAAGTTTGAATTAAAATTTTAAAGTATTGTAGACTAAATAATAATGTAGGCTAAAGAATACAAACTGTGAAGTACTGATTTTATTTTATAATTTTATACAAGTGTTGTGTCACTTCATATAAATACTGTTTATTTGAATTGGCATCCCCGTTGCAAATTGAGTTTTAATTCATTGCAAATGTATCGTTTCCAGATTTTTACTTGTATTTGTAGTATAAGATGATATCACTTGTCAATTTCATAGTTCTAGGTCAACAGAGAGTACCCTATAAAGTTTTATTCCCTTGAGATTGTCGAAATTTAGGTTTTTTGGCCGTATTTAGATTTTTTTAAAGTTTGATTTTTTTCACAGCTTTTTGGGCTGTAGTCTTGAATACACACATGGTTTTAATTTCAATTTGACACTTCACGCGACCCCAAGATAAAGAATCTTGACAGACATACGAACAGACTGACAACAATGTGGTCCTATAAGGGTTCAGTTTTGTCCGCAAAAGGACACAGTATGGGCCCCTTAAAACATGCATTAGGCTTGCTTCACCTAATACTTCTATCCACTATTAAATTTTAAGGTTTTTGATTAATATTTACTACATACTGGTTTAATAATCCGCTAGCTGACAAGAAGTCATACCAGATACTTTTTCTAATTATCAAAACAAAAAAAAAACATGAGAATTATACCCACTAAAATAACCAACCATTACGTTATGCTTTTTTGGTGTCAAATTAAGCTCTTAATATCAGTCTTTTTGCATTAATAAATAAAATCTTGTTTAAAATAGATATGATCAATGTAAAGTGACACTATTTTGTGAAGTTTTATTTTATTAACACCGAATAATTCATTTTTGACCCAGTCATCTGCCCACTATCTACAATTAGGTAGGCTATGTCTGAATAAAATGTGCTCATCTAAGTTATTGTCTTTTAATTTTAAGCATAATTTACTTAAATAATAATTCGAAATAAGTAGGCTTGACTAGTTCAGTCTTATGTATTTATGCTAAACTAGATTGTCTTGGGTTAAACTAGTATATTATGACACGCTTAGAATGAACCTGGCTGGCCTAAGCCAAACTAGTTGAGTCTAAAGTGTTTAGGTTAAACTAGATTGTTCTGGGCTAAACTAGTATATTTGGTACGCTTTGTTCATTTCATTATTATTTTTTGAGTGCGTGACAGTGACGGAGGTATTTGTTTAGTTTGTTGACATAGCTTGCGATAATATGGAAATTAATCCCTCCATATGGTACCTGACACAATTATTGAAATAATAGGCCGCTGTTGCTGGCCATCTTAGCAATTATGTATGTTAACATATTCGTAAATGTTCGGCATGTTCGCATTGTTCGCTATTGTTTACGATGTGTGGATGGTGTGTTCGTGTTATTCAAACTGAATACCTACCCAACAGCGATGTAAAGTACCAGCACTAGGTATTCGCCTGTTTGCTAGTATTAGTCTTGTTCGTGAAAATATGTACATACAGAGCCACTTCACATCGTCATATTTAGGCGAATACAACGAATACGCGAACACGAATAGCGATGTGAAGTACCAACATAACTAATGCTTTTGCTCGTCTTCAAATTCAACCGATTTTGACGAAAATTTGCACTCAAATACCTTGTCAATCGCGTTAATGGGGGGAAAGTGGAGAAGTTCGTTATTTTGTCGACGGATTTCAACACTTAGGATTTCATTCTACACAAGACGTTGCGGAAACGCTAGGAGTCTATATTTTCAGTGACTTAGTTATATTGCTATTGCGGAATTTGGTCAAAAAATTAAAAAAAGTCAGAACTAGTCTTTTTTTCCCCTGTCTTAGAACTTGCTTGAGTGCGTGACCGCGTAGTAGGAACTAAAAAAAAAAAGCTTTAGTTCCGATCCGCACTGTCAATTCGCAACCTCTCTCAGTTACAACCCCATATTTCGGCAACCTATACGATTCAGTAGACGCGTTGGATAGTCGAACAACTGAGGATAATAGTCTCACTAGTTCCGCACACATTCAACTTTAAAATATTTTTCGTCTCTTCTAATCTCCTTACTCATGAAAAGCAAAGAATAATTGAGTTACTGTTTAATAAACATGTAAATTTAAATGTCTCCAGAATATAAGATAAGAAAAGATAGAAAAATAAGTATTTTTTCTATCCTAATGCTAACATTTATAAAATAATATTGAGAGTAAATTTAATTTTCTATAAACAAATAAAATGAGACAAGTATTCTTATACGCGCAGATTGAATATTTTTTTGACATTTGCACTATTTTTTTTAGTAACAAATGGCATTTTTTCTTTTCAGTTTGATGACAAAATTTTCGAAGAAGCTGGTGTCTAAATGTATTTACATCCAAATTTTGAAATGTACAGATACTGAAATATTACGTTTATTTATGGGTTCTGGTGGCTGGTTACTTGTACACGTGTGGCTAACAGAAAGCATAGTCGCTAAAAACTGGCCACTTGTTAGAGAATTACTAGAACTTCTCTTGCTATGTCCCGTAGACATTGAACGACTAAAAACAAATAACTGCCCAAAACTTGTAAAAGAGTTATCGAAGGACGGTAATCACTTTGGTAAGTTATTCATTTCATCATTTTAGTGTCTGTATGACACATAGGCCGTGTAGTATCAACACATCATTGTGCGTATTGTGCCGCGACCACGGGCTATACTAAATTATGTATTCAAAAAGTAAATCTGTTTTTCCATACGAAGCCCGGGCAATTTGTATGGGTATGCCGATTTATTTTTGTGTGTTTGACTGTTACTTTATTATCATTATACTATGGTGATCTAAAATAGCTCGTGGTCCGATTTATTACGGGTATGTCCTTTCCACGTCCACGTAAATAAGAATTTTAATTTTTGCTACGAATGGCGCGCCCAATGATGATTATGCTTTACCGAAAAACTATTATTGTATTATTTTCTTATTGTGGATAAAAATTAACACAAATTAAAATATTAAGTGACTTTACACATGGTGCACTTAGCACAGCGGCAGCAGAGATTCACTGTAGAACCGATAACCCACTTAAATCTCGCTCTTTTATTCGTTATGGTAGTGATAATCCAAATTTTACGGTGTTGTTATTGCCTGCTCACTGCGCTATGTGTAAACGACCTAAAACTTCCAAAAGCTGTTTTTTTATTGAGTAAAAGTCATTGACGGTTTATTTTTCTTTTTAGCTATCAGAGCACTAGCTTCAAAGTTAGTTGAACAATGGCTCAAGACTGTAAAGGGAGAACAAGTTGTACCCATTCAATTATCAGACATTGCTCAAATCATATCTGAGTCTGAACACAATGCAGCGACTTCAAATAACGGCCTTGAAGTTAAAAATGAGGAGAATTCAGATTTACTGGAAAAAAATGATGAGACTAACATTAAAGAAGTCAATGTTCTAACGGATGCTTGTCAATCAGTCGATACTGATGTGAACGGTCCGGTCGTAGAAGATGTATCAGAAATTAAAGAAAAAGAAAATGAGACTTTACCTGTTCTTAAAATAAGTATGAAAGATGGAAAACAAATAATATCTCAAGTAGATGATAATGATGCAAAATTAACAGAATGTTCATCGGACTCGGAAAAATCGAAAGATAAATATAAATATAAAGAAAAATCCCATGACAGAAGTAGTTCCCGATCAAGTTCATCTAAACATAGCAAATCACATTCATCATCAAGCGATAAAAATAGAACTAGCAGTAGTAGTAGCAGTCACAAAAGCAGTTCTAGTAGACATAGTAGTAAAGACAAGTCTAAAGATAAAGATAAATTATCCTCTCATAGTTCTAGATCTAAAAGCGACAGTAGTAGTAGAAAATCAAATGATAAAACAAGTTCCTCAAGCAGCAAATCTAAAGATGATCGACATAAACACAGTTCATCTGATAAACATAAAGAAAAATTAAAATCAGAAAAAAATAGAGAAAGTCATCCACAAAAATCGACAAGTGATAAAGCAGAGACGGAAAAAACACAAACACCATCAATTCAAAAATTGGGTAAAATTCCCAAATTAAGCGATGTTAAGAAAGAGAAGCCATCAATATCAATTGAAGTTAGGAAACCAGATGAGCCTAAACCTAAAACCGTAAAAACATTTAATTCTAAATTTCGAAAACATGGATTAGAAGAAGAAGTGAAACCTCCCCCTTCTCGAGCCGCTATCTTGAGCAAAAAAGTAACACCAGTTTTGCCACCGACTATACCCATACCTAAGAGACCGTCACCTGTTCATAACGAGACTCCTCCAGAAAAGAAACTTAAAACCGTAGAAATACTTGAGAAACCCGGTGCAATAAAATTGATCCCTCCTAAACCAAAGCGTAAGTATAATATAATAAAACTTGTCACTTATGTATTATTAACATATTTTTATTTTACAGGTTTCCACAATGTGGCTGTGTGTAGTTGGAAAAGTGTGTTAGGTTCTGTTAACGTTGGTGGTAAGTCTAAAATGTATAACATAACCGGTTCCAAAGTGTTTATGTCACCTGTAAAATATTACGAAAAAATAAATGGTGAATATAATTTTTTATCTTTCGTTCAATATTGACCTGAATTTGTTCAAAGACCTAAGTCTAAGGTGCTGGCATTGCTGATGCACCTTCGGAGGAAGGATCCACGTGAGGACTCACGGCAGAGCTGTTGGCATCAACCGGCGCTCCAGATGTGAATCTTCGACAGTCCATGAAGCGAGATCCAAAGTAAAAACATCGATTAACATTTAGGCAATACCTACATTACATTATGTGCAAATATGTTTTGCTAATAAAGTTACTACTTTTAATCATCAATTGGCTATTCGGGATTTTAAATTAAATTTGATCAGACTTGATTTTTTAGGAATGTGGTTAGAAAAAACTGCAAGGTTATTTGTCTTGACTTATTAGTTTCGAGTGTTAGGCTTAACTCTTTAATAGATAGGTACCTAAAGAATAATTTCCGTGTCCATGGTACGAAAGGCATTAATTCTAAAATGTATAGTTATATTCACAGATAATGGATAGTATAGTAACTTTCTTGTCTATAAAGAAAGTAGGTAGGCAAATCCATGTTTTACATTTAATATTATTAGTTGACATGGTAATGAGACATTATCAATTAATTTATAGGTATTTACCATACATATTCGCCGTAAAATAATTATTAAGAACAACCTTTTTTTTCTTGTGTGAATGACACTTCTGCCCTTGAATACCTTTATTAATTCTCTGCCCTTAGTTTATTATTAAGCGTACTTAATAATAAAAATGGCTCTACATAATAAATTGAACTTTAAGTAAATTGATCAGT
The DNA here is from genome assembly GCA_963555685.1 of Acrobasis consociella. Classification (NCBI taxonomy): domain Eukaryota; kingdom Metazoa; phylum Arthropoda; class Insecta; order Lepidoptera; family Pyralidae; genus Acrobasis; species Acrobasis consociella. Next base: position 9,582,216 of record OY743106.1, read on the forward strand.
TATTTATTAGCAGTGGCATCTGTACGACATATGTTACGGCGTTTTGTGAACCCAAGATTTCCTTTAGCAGGATTGGTTCATAGGGCCCAAAAGTTGATTTAAAGTAGAGCTCAGCTACCAAGATTTTGAATTTTAGTCTTTTGAGGTTCTTGTCCTCCAGCTCAATCTGTTAGATGCATTGGTTAAGCTACTATGTCAAGTGTGATATCATATTCGTATTACTGATGCTAAATTCATATTTGGATGCACTCGATTCAGCTCCACAATCTATGAAAAATAAACATTTACTTAATTAAAAAATGTTATTCTATAAAATACAAAAATTGGTTTATTTTAAAAAGAAAAATATCTTAAAAGACCAGTTTTATTCTTTTGTATATTTTGTGAAAAGTACAAATATAAAAATTGATATGTCTATTTATGTTTATTTATCTATTTTAGATGTTTATCTATATATGTATTTTTTATAAATTACATGACACAAGTCACGAACTTACTTAAAGCTAGCTCAATCAGTGTAATTTGGGTCTATATACCTACTTATTTTTTTTTTCAAATGTTTTTACTGTATATGGAATATTTGGGTCATATTCCAAAGTTGACATTCAGACATTCAATATACTCATGCGAAAATGATATTAAACTTTGGTTGACACTTATCTTACGCATTTATTAATCTCAAACTCCGTTAGGGCTAGATACCCCCCTCCCCCCATCATCATTATCGACAGCCTTCTATATCCCACTGTTGGGAAAAGACCTCCCCACCCTTGCATAAAAAATTCACTTGGCTTAACTTTGAAAACCCATCTTAGGAGCACAAAGATCAATCCTGCCGAAGGAAACCTTTGGTTCGGAAAAAGCCGTATTCATTCACTGTTTTGTCGTGTACAGAATGTCACTTTATAGTTGGTCCCTGTGTTAATAAATTTAAATTACACTAGTCTACAAGATTTTGCAACTAGCATACTTACAGCGGTTTCTTATAGAATTTACTAGACCAGAACGAATTTGGTTGTAACATAAGTTTTCAATTAATGTAATATTTAAAAAATGATAATTTTGTTTTCTATTTTGCCGATTTCAATTTTTTACTTACAATTAGCTGTTTTGCAATTTACAACAAAGTTCAAACCTTCCTATATACTTGAACTCGTACAATTTTACCATTACTACCTAACATTGAGTTAGGATTCGGAATATTGTGAGAGGACTAGTATAACGCCACCTACCTGCGCGTAGTACACAATGAGAAGTTATTTTTATGTAGATAAGTACTTAAGAATGGAAAATATTTTGCAACTTGTATTTTTTATACCCCCTTAGATCAAAAAATCGTTTAACACAAAACATGTCGTTTTGATCCAGAAGTCTGATGGGTACTTACTTTATTTTACTTATAATATGAACCATGCAATCAGTTCGATAAATATTTGAAAATATCTGGATTTGGTAAAAATTTCCATAAGTTTATCGTCCTTGAAAAGATCATGTCCTCAAGACTCCTAAGTTCAGACAAACCCAAGTGATAATTAGATATCGGACTACATATCCACCCGTTTCATGACATCGTAAAAACTAATTGAAACTTCAATCCTTGTATTTTAGAAGAAATACTAAAAAGTTATAATGTAATTAATTCCTACTAAATAATAGCGCAACAATTCCCAAGTATGAAAACTTTGAGTACCTACCTAGTTTTCATTTCCCTGGAAAAACAGCTCGTTCCCTGTGCCAGTACTTAACTAGCCTTGGTGCGAAAAGCTTATCTGCATTTTACTCTTTTTCTTTTATCCCCCGCCCAATTTTTTTTTCAATTATTTAATGTACAGACGCGATTTTTACTGTTTTATTATATGTATTGATAGCATGACATTGCGTTCCTAATATATAGGTATATTTATCCTTCCTATATTTTCCCTTCGCTGCTGAGCGCTGTCTATATACACAGTGCTTGTCAAAATAACAGTAAGCTTATAAACTTCGTAAACTGCATGCATATAGTATAAAAAATGCAATATACAAATCTTCCTTGGTGAAAAGTTGCCACTAGAATCAATTGTCAAAATATCTAACCTCGGTAGGTAGGAAAATAAAGTGCTGAAAAAACATTCTTATGTAAGTATACGGGAAGTTTCATCGAGATGGGTCTGTATAAAATAAGAAATTATAAAAAAAGTAATATAGAAGAAAAATACTGGCTTGGACTTGAATCCATATCCTGCTTTAGGAGAAACTGGCTTATTCTCGACTTAACCGAATAAGTGGAGGAATTTGATATTTTTATGAAAAACAGGCATTGCTACCCAGACTGACATAGATATACCTATGTTAGCATTATCTTTTGGCCCTACTGAAGACAGCAAAATACGAATTACTTATCCAACTAGTTAATGGAGAGCCTTCACCGATAATTGCTCTATGCAAAAGTTTGTAGGTGCATTTAAACAATACAAACGACTATAATATGTACCTACTTACAATAATTTTTGCGTGCCTATTTTACATAATTACTTTGGTACCTACTTAGTATGAGGTAACCATAAGTTAATTTGAATGTACAGTGATACGTAGTATTCTTATTATTAATATATATTTTTTACATACATAAGTATATATATAGTATATAATATTAAAAGAAGATTTGTTTCATGTTGGACGATTTAATATTTTAAAACCCATCTCGATGACGCTTATTAATTATACCTATCTAGTTGAATTGGTAGGAACCTCCCTACCTTGTACTACGTATTTACATTAAGTACATATTAACGAAGTTTTTTTATTTAGAAAAAAGTTAGGTTGGTTTTATAAATTTATTATTGATGAACGGAACGTCGAAAACCGATCGTCCTGCTCCTAAGCCTTGTCTCACAATTACATTAACGTATTTACATTAAGTACATATTAACGAAGTTTTTTTATTTAGAAAAAAGTTAGGTTGGTTTTATAAATTTATTATTGATGAACGGAACGTCGAAAACCGATCGTCCTGCTCCTAAGCCTTGTCTCACAATTACATTATGTGGATCGACAATGCCTATAATAAAATAAACACAATTCCAATACATTCCCAATTGTTAATACTTAATGACAAAATTCTAAAGACATTAAGACATTAAAATTTAATCTTGCTTTCATCGTTTCTAGTTTTCTCCAAATTTATACTGATTGAAAAAAAAATGCCGACTTGCTAAATAATACCTACATCCCCGTATCGTGTCGTTTCATTTAATGATTTTGTTTATCTAATAGCAGCTTTTTCATTGCAGAAATACCTATATAATAGTCATGTACAAATACCTAAGTAGGCACCTACATAACTATGTAGATTATTGAACTCTGGTAAAAATAAAAGCTAGTTTTTAGTAAGTATTCAATGAAGCTGCTTAGCTACTACTGAATGAAATTTTTGAAAATCTGCACCTAAAATTTACGATAGGTTAGTAAAGGACGTGTTGAGGAAAGCTAAATAAGAGTCCTCGTTTTAAATTTAAAAAGGTTCTTGTAAACTCACCACGTTTTTATTTAAATAAGGTATTTTTGTAGTAAACTTGCCACTTAAGAGGTTTTCGTACAGACTTTAAAATTTCCTTTTTGTAACGACAGACGACAAAATTTAAATTAATCATTAAAAACAGGCAATTTTAATACCATATGTAAGTAATATAATGCTTAAGTATGTACAAATTAATTATGTAGGTAGGTTACATAGATTGAGCTAGTGGCAAACTTTGAACTCCAAAGTAAGTTTGTAAAGTTGTAATGGGAAACTAAATCAACGATACTATATTTTTTCATATACATATATATATATATAAGGTGTAACAAAATATTCTGAAACTATTTTAAGGGTGTATTCAGCCTGTGATCGTGACCAACTTTCCCTAAGAAACGTATAGCGAAATATAAACAATTATTTTTAACTCTGATTTAGCATTCCATAAAAAATCGGATCAGCTGATCAGTGAACTTTGTATGGGATGCCAAAAATGTCTTAATATTTCGATACGTGTTCCTTAGAGAAAATGTTCAGTACCATGGACAGAATTCACTCGTATAGTTTCACAGTATTTTGTTAGACCTCATGCCTATTTTAAGGCATGATACTGAAAAATGTCTTTCCCAAAGGAACATTATATGCATGTACGTACATATACAATCGAAATATAAAAATCATTATTTTGCTTTCTATGCAAACTGATCAGCTAGATCAAGTCAACTTATGGAATGAAAAAGCACATGAAATAGTTTATATTTTGTTAGACACTATATATACCTATATAGAAACAACTAAGACCAAACAATTTGTAAAAGGTCATTTTCCAACTTGCCCTTGCCGGGGATCAAACCCAGAACCTTCGAGTGGCAGACAGCGTGGGTACTAAAAGGTACACCCTCCAAGGTTTTCAATAAATTCGAGTATCTCAATTTTAGAAAGTACCTAAATCTAGCCCTTCAGATGGTGTTTTTGATGATTTTAAAAAACATATGGTGGTGAATTTACAACAAATATTTAGTAGGTAGGTATCTACATATAGTTACCTACCTAATTAATAATTGTCGAGGTTTTATACTTAGGTGATGTGATGAGTTTACAATAACCCATTAGTATCTCCTACATAGCCTTACGAATCAATCAGATGTTTTTACGTGGACGCAACTGTTGTGCTGGGAAATGGATACTGTTAAGTAACAATTCGGCGTATACATATAACTACTTTGTACTCTGAATTATTGTTACTTATGAGATTGTACCCATTTCCCTACATGTTTAGACTCTTCAACAGTACTTAGGTACCTAAAATTCTTAATTAATTAATTATGAACCAACCAAACGTGACATGTAAAGTTAACGTATCATTTTACTCGTAGTTAGCAGGTAGATCTCTTGTAGAGCTCTTATATTTAACTAGGCAGGATAGGGACACATGTTGAATTCTTATGGGCTACTAAATGAAAGATCCCGCAAGAAAATAAAAAGATTTATCCGAAGGAGTAGGAAAGTCCTCTTAGGGTCAGTTCAGACCGAGAGGAGCGCGGCGGAAAAGACTTTTAATGACACTCAAAAATAAACTTCAAGGCTTGGTAGGTAGGTGCAAAGTTTACAATATGCGCATACACTCCCGTTGAGCATTTTTGGCTCTATAGAAAGAAAAAAAACTTATACCAAAAATGTATGCGTAATCTAAATAACAAGCTCAATTAGCTTCAATAAAATATATATAAATACAAATAATACATAAAAAATAATAAATAAAACAGCGCAATATCGTAGAGAGCGGACAAAGACCGGAACCCGTGCTAGACAATATTTCGTTGTTTTATTTAAAAGTATTATTTATATATGTATACTTTTTTGGTAAAACTTTCATGTAAAAATGTGATTGTATACACGCTGACTTTTGATTAGATTAGGAAAAAAAAATCGTTTAGTAAATAAATTCCCTTATCGATTTACGTAATCCAAATTTCTGTATGTCATAAGATAAAAAAGTTGCGTAAATGATTTTCGATCGAGACCACGTAGTTACGCCGGCCAAAACAGCTGCATAATGTCGATGATCCCGGCCGGCCGGCGGGCGGTGTATGGCGGCGGTACTACTAATTTATCTTAAAATTTTACTTTCGAGTTTTTGACAACACGTTTCAGAATTTTTATTTTGACTAGTTAACTATGAAGTGGCCTTTGGCTTCAAAACCGATGAAGAATCACTGTGTATAATACAATAGGGATGTGGACTGTGTCAAAAATATACTGTTTATTATTTACATATTCCGTCTTTTAGATTACTTATCCAAAAATTAAAAGTACCCATATTTTTTCGTTTAGAATAGTCAAAATTCACGAAGATACAGCGCTTAAAAGTTTAGAGTGGGGGTGATTTACGTCACCGTTGGTTAAAAATCGTAACCAATCGTGACGACACGTAAAATTTAAATGCGCTGTATCTTCGTCATAATTTGCATATGAGAGAAAAGAAAAATACGTATCAGTACCATACTTTTTAATTATTTATCTGATGAGCCAAAAGTAATTTAGTCCTCATCCCTATTGTATGGTCTTGACTTTTTTCTATCGTAACAAAAATGCGGGTCTACGAGTTTTATAATTTAGTCAACATTCCTATTGTATGGTCGTGATTTTTTTCTATTGTAACAAATACGAGTGCTCGAGGTTATTCAGTACAGTCGGCTACAGTTAGTATTTTTATTAATTTAAAAGTAATACCTAAATAGATTTGAAATGATAATTTTTATCAATCGAGAAATCTTTGATATTATACTAAAAACATAATTATTTACTAATTTACTTTTTTTTCACGTGTTTATATACAACCGTTTAGTAGATAGAGGGGGGAGACACTTGATTGTAATAAAATTTACACTATAAAGTATATAATATTTTTTTAAAACCTATTCTTAGACACCCACACGATAGGTTAGTCGAGAAAAAAAGAAATAACTCCCAACATTGCATGTACAGGAGTTATCCAAAAAAAAAATTTACTACTATCTCGGTGTGTGTACCCTACCCATGCCAGAAGCAAAACTTTAAAGGGGTTTTTGTTTACTACGGAACCCTAAAAAGCAGTCCAAAGAACACGCACTTTTCACTTAGAGACAAAATAATTACTTAACAGAAAAAATATCTTTAAATTCTGCAATATTAAGGTTTATTATTATATCATATAGTTACGCATGATAATAAATTCGTACAGAGGTAAAATGTTCCGTTCTGCTTCTGAGACACTTAGACTATTACTTTATTGAATTCTGAATTAGATAGAATACCCACCAAAAAAATAAAAAATTAATGTCGACTTCAATCTGCTGACCATTGTACCTACCTAATTATTGGACCCGCTGGTGCCGAACGTATTGTCATGTATAAACGTTTATGCATTTTATACCAATAGCATAAAGCTACTTTTCGAGTGTCATAAAAAAATTCTTTCCGCAGCGCTTTTCTTGGACTTAAATGAGAACTGATCCTTAGTGTGTACACCCTGGGGACCCCATATCCGCGAGACCGCGAGTAGTTAGTACAGGGGTTTAGTTCCAGATTAGTGTATAATTAGGCCAGAAAAAATCAGTCAAACAAACAGACACTAACGTAGAATATGTCTGTATTTTTATTATGCATATTAATGATAGTAGGTACTAATTGATATTATTATAAATTTAATTACGTACCAACAAACGGCGCAGACAACCTAAGTCTATGACAAACAAGCGAGTTGCATTAAAACTATACCTGCTTGATTACTTGTAGGGTATTTTATTCGATAAAAGGGTTTCACTCCCCTTGTGAATATGCACCTAGTACCTACTGTGAGTACCTACCTAATGACAACGATCAAGTAATTTTTTATTTAGAATAAAATAACACGACTGCCTTTGATTTTCAAAAATTATTTATAGATTAGGTATGTCATTCGGGATTGTTTGTTCAGGTTTAGTAACTCACTCGAGGGGAAAAAATCCTGATCCTAATCGAAATGCCTAAATCCGAATCTTTTTAGGCATTTCAGTTATAGCAGATTTAAAAACTTACACGTATGTACATCTTAAGTACATGAAATCAAAATCAATCATCAAGTACTTATGTACCTACTCTTTGTGGCAGGCGTGACTATCTCAGATTTTTTCGAGGCAGATGTCCTTAGTTACTTCAGCTAGCTTCGAATTGCGCTAAATACATGGCTATACATAAACAGTTCGGCTTTATTAAGACCTTAAAATTAAGGGGCAGTTCATCATACTAAACAAATTTGAAAACCTATACTTACCTAAACATTCCTACAAAACGAATTAACATTCATATGTGTAATCACTTATCAGCTGTCATGTATGGGAGGTCCATTTTTTTCATACCTATTATTTTATGGAATTCAAGCTGCGCCCCGTGGTGTTACCCATGCCCAAAATTAGCCCATGTGTATTTCCAAGGTGTCTCCTTTCAGCATACCAAATTTTACCAAAATAGGTCCAGCCGTTTGCGCGTGAATAAGTAACAAACATACACACACACACGCTCGAAAACTTTCGCCTTTATATTAATAGTACCTGGGCGACCGAGCTTTGCTCGGTTACATCTCAAACATTAACAAATTGTTTTTAAACTTGTCTAAAAACAATGCAAAATAAAAAATTATATATAAACTTAAACATAAAAAATAAAAAAGTAAGTCACCGAGTGGGATTCGAACCCGTAACATTTTTTCTAGCGGTCGGTATCCTTAAAAACAGCTAAAATCAAGGCGGTCGGCGCGTCGAAATTAGCGACCATATTCTGCGTGGAAAGAAAAACGCATGAAAACTCGAAAACACGCGTTTTCCTAAACATAAAACTAATCTAGATCGATTGTTTACCCCCGAAAACCGCCATATACAAGTTTTCAGCGAAATCGTTAGAGCCGTTTTCGAGATCACAGAAATTTATAAATAAATATATATATATATACATACATACATACAAGAATTGCTCGTTTAAAGGTATAAGATTGTGATTAATGTGATTATTTAAAATGACAAACTTACGCAAGAGTATCTACAGGTTGACTTTTAACTACCAATTTTTTTAGCAAGTTTAGTCCATTATGCTGAAGCTGAATAATTAAAAGATTAAAAAAAAACGTTCCACAGAAAATAAGTTTGGCTGAGAATTTTTTTTTTCGATTTTCATATTTTTTATTGAAAGTAGCGTGACTGAACTTTTCCCAAAAAAATATTTGGTGGTTAAAAAGACACCCCCTGTATGTTAAAGTTAATACCTAGGTATCGAATTATTATCCCACTTAACATAAATTAGGTACCTAAAATCTTGTGGTGCTACATTAATATATAGATTTGTAATTTGCCCTTATATATTTATTATATGTATTTATGTAGGTATCCCCAAGGTGCTTTTCCTTTTCCTGGTCAGACAGATATTCAGATCTGCGTGTGGTATAAGCAGCTGGCACATTCTAAGATTTCCTACTCTCAAAGTGAAGTCCTGACAGTGCGATCTTTTTAACAGTAGTAATATGATTAATTTTTATTCTTCCTCTTTAATGTTTTTCACCTAGTTAATGGTTTTGTACTGGACTTGCAAAACAGTACTTAGTTACATTCCACAATTGACAAATGCCACCTAAACCAAATGTGATATCAAGTATTGATTTTCTTTGTTTTACCTATATCATAGGAAGATATAAGAGCACCTCGTGGCCCGGTGGGGGCGCATGCACTTTCGCAAATTGAGCAACCCCGTGCTTGCTCCGTACTTGGATGGCTGACCACAAGAAGCATAAAAACGTCTCGAGCTCCGTGCTTCGTAAGGCACGTAAAGCCGTTGATCCCGGTTGTCATCATTGTATTGGCAGTCCTTAAGCTATGTCAGATGCCTTTCGGCAGCTTGAAAATCTTTGACACTAGTGTTGGCGACTAACACACACGAAAAACAAGCTTTTAGGTGTAGGAGGACGCTTAAATCGAACAGAAAAGTATTAACATTTCGCGAACGGATCATTGAATCGAAAAGTTACCTTAGTAAACCATCTATTTTTTAACAGTAACACCTTTTAATGATAGGTACCTACCCTTCACTATGGGATGACACGTGAGATATCCCCACACTTTATGTAGAGGGGAGCTGGAACAACCCATTTTTTTGTACTTTTTATTTAACCACTTGGTCAGCGTAGATATTACGTGATATACCCATGCAAAATTACAACTTCTAACAGGCACTGAGTTAAGCCGCAGGCACTGACATACACCGAAACAAAAGTGGTGTTATCTTTAAGATAACATGTGCCATGTGCCTAAGTATAGCATAGGCATCGTCAATTTTGACTTAGATTTTAACCTCTAAGCCGGCACTTGGACGAATTCCTCCCGACTTCAATTGTTTAACTTTTGTGTCTGGTATTGGCGCAGCTTAAAGAGATAATTGAAATTTGTGAGTAGCTATGTGCTATGTGTAACACCTGAGGTATACCTAGCTATGCCGATATTTTTTATTTTGTTAGAATTTCCCAGATGACAAAAGTGGGAGTACCTATATTACCTATAGTACCTATAATAGTTTGATGTTAACAAGTATGCGTGACTGTCTGCGACATCGTAGATTCTCTGATAAATCAATTCATCACATAGTTTTTCATAAAGGTGGCTTGATTGAGAGTACCTGCTATTTTTAGTTGTGTGTGTGTAGGTATGTATGATTTAAGAGTCTGTGGGCGAGCAACATTTTTCATTTGACTTTGATATTAGATTTATATGTGTTACTTTTGTAAGTAGGACGTTGGTATTTTGCTTTTTACTATGACCTTTGTAGATATTGATTCTTGGCGAATCCTAGTACCTATCATACTCGTTCGGGTCAAAAATAATAAGTATACTTATTGATTAATAAGTATGACGTCCTCTTTTAAAATTATTTTACGTCCACTTACCGTTTTTAGAGCCTAGACGGAACTCTTAGTTTCAGTACCTACTTATGTTGTTTTACTGTTCGTCTGTAGATTAGCTCAGGGACTGTTAAATTACTAGGCAGCTGTAATTTTGCATAGTTATCTAAGTATATTTATTATGCATGTTGACGGTGGCAAAAAGTTAAAAATACTTTTCGATTTAATGACCCGTTTTCGAAATATTTTACTAGATCGAGACATTTTGATGATGATTTTCTGAACCCTTCAATATTTTCTGAAATACGATTTAAAGTTTAAAGTGAAGCTTTTCTACGCACTTAGCCAAAAATTGTTCTATTTTTGACTAATGTGCGTAGAAAAGCTTCACGTTCATATTTAACTGTAAACAGTTGTTTATAAAAAAGTTTGAAGGGTTATCTAAGGCTTGGTGAAGTCTGTTTCCTAGTAATTTATTTGAAATGTGGGCAGCACTGGGACTACAGAAAATTCAGGTAGCCCCTACGCGTACCTAGACCGGCGTATAAGCACTACTTAATGTAAATTAGACCGCGTTTATTTTTGTCATGTCTTTCGGTCCCGATTTTTTTTTGTCACACTTTGTTATTTCTCCTTCATCATTTTCCATTTGTTTGCATGGGGTCGGCGTAAAAATGTCCTTTCTTTCCAATTTTCTTTATCGCGAGCCATAGTTTTATTTATTCCTAGGAATTTCATATAATTTTTTTCATTCCATTTATTATTATTTGAGTAAGAAAAACTAGGGTTTTCTCACATTGTTCATCGTCTTTGGCAGACTAAGTATAGGTACATAATAGAACGCTACATATCAATTTTTAGGAGTCTAATATGACTTAAACAATATCTTACTTATTGCGATGATTTATGTTAAATCCCGCTAGGGGGTTACTCTATCAAATGATACGTTAGGGCTCAATGTTGGTTGACACTGAAATGCGGATACGCAGTAACGTCCGTCTTCAGTACCGCTTTTGGAGTAACCCCGTTTAATGTAGTCTAAAGTTATAATACCTAATCAGTAAGTGTGTTGACATTATCATGGCCCGGTGGAAGTTGGTATGCATTAGGCATATGCGGCGTCATTGCATGACGGACATGGGCCGCACTTGGATTGGTGACAAGGCCTGTGAATTACTAGGCTTATGTTATGTATCTACCTAATCTCAAGCAAACGTGCTCTAGACAAAAAGCATCGTTATTATTTACATACTTTTTAAATCATAGTGTGCCACATACATACAAGTAAATGAATACTTACCTACATCATAAAAAAAACACTGGCACATGACCTTTGTAATGTAGATACTGTGTAATATCTTCACCTAGTTAAAATGGCGCTTTGTGTGAGCATGGAGCTCATACTTGTTTTATGTAAGAGATGTGGCCGACATTGTCAACAAGTGCATGTCGTGCCACGCGCCGTGTAGGGTCCGTGGCTTTGAGTTCATGCCATTAAAAACTATTTTTATAAGGAATTTGTAAGATATTTTTTCCAAGTTCATTTTTTAAATTGTAGGTAATTTTATACAGTTAGGTAATAATACGTGTACAAAACATCTGTAGAATGTTTAGTTTTGGCTCTAGAGAGCAAATAGTGAAAAAAAATGGAAGTTTTCTCGTTTTTCTCAGGTTCCACAGGTTTATCGAAGTTGCAAATTTTAATATACGGCACCCTAACAGACCCATACAACATTTCAAAAATGCAGAACATCACGCTTTGCGAATTTTAGCCTAGTTTTTTGTCTATTTCCATATCGGCCTAAATTACCGTCGCGACGTTCTCATAAATATGATGAATCGTTCAATTTATGTGATAGTCCATCGTTAAAAAAAAGCAAAAGATGATTATGTACTAGTACCGAATACTCAGGACCAGAGAAAGTAACCACGCTTTATTCTGTGGTGCCGTCATTAGATTACGCTCTGTAACCACGCCTAATCTTTTAAGACACTAGATAGGTACTTCCAAAAAAACTGAATGAAGCTTCGATTTTTGTTAAATTTAAAGTGTAAGAGACATTGACAAATAAAGTATTATTATCTGGTCATCGAATCACTAGTTACTAGTGTGTGTAGAGAGAACGTTGAATGCTCTACTTAAAAATACCATTGAAGAAACCATGAAAAATCGTTTTGATTTAGACTGCAGAGATGCCAGTCGCCACTTGTTAGAATGGCTGAATCATACTTACCTACTTACTCCATTTTGATTTGCATGCTACGCAATTCGCAACGTCCTTGCTACTGAGGGTCGACCATTATAGCGTTTCTGCTCCACATTCCACCCACACGTGACGTTGCTAGGCGCCTAATGCGTTCATACGTGAAACAGATGGGACAGTCGATTCTTTTTTTCAATTTGATGCCATTTACTTCTGGGGTGGCCTCCAGTAGTAAATTACATTCTGAGTACACTAATCCTGAATAGAATGCGATTTTTTTTATTCTATTATAAATAAGTACCTACCTATGCAATTTTTTAACAATGCAAAATCAAAACTTCAACGTGGACTGAAACTAATAGGTATTACATTTTACTTATCACTGAAAATGATAAGCATACTTTTCTGTTAGCATCACCACATCAATGACATCAAGAAATATGAACGTCATCAAACTGGTTACCTACATAGGTACTGGTAAAAAGTCTTAACATGGTTTCATTGACTTTAAAAACGTAAGATTTTTCGCTAATTTATGCAAAATAGGTTCATTATGTATACGTTTTAATGTTCTTAACACAGAATTAGGATCAATTTTGATGCTGCCGAAATTACTGCGCAAGAAAGGTTTAAAATATTCCAGAGTACATACTATTCGTATCTATGCTCATTGAAATAAACTTTCTGATTAGTAGTTGTGAGATAGATATTATATGTAGTGTAGGTATTAGATATTATATTATATGTACTGATAGTACCATATCTGAATTTGGAACATGGAACCTGTTATGTTTTATGTTTAGACTAACTACTTACTTATTGAAAAAAATGTGTCATAATTTTTCTGGCCTACTTGACATAAGTAATTAGAATATGTATGTACTGTGTTGATTTATTCAATTATTACTTAAGGTTGAATAAATAACACAGGGTTACATTTTAAACACCAGCAACATTTTTGGAGCAAGTTCAATCTGATACTAAACTATTCTTCGTTAAAAATAATTATATACAAATCCATTTTTAATTTTCTTTTCGTTTTTCTATAATTGACTGACCTTGCTATAAAAATGTTGCTGGTGTTAAAAAAGTAACCCTGTATAAATGTATACGTTATAATCAAATATTAATTATCTACCAATCCGTGCCATTTTTAGGGTAAAAAATCACTGGAAACAAAACATCGCCTAACGTTTTAGTTTTAATTGATTGGTGTTTTATGACAAGCTTATCATAACTTAACTGATTAATTTATTTTTCTTTCTCTTGTTACAGCAATGATGCTCTTGGAAAGTGATATGTTCATGGACGCCCTGAATGCCTCAGCTACAAATAAAAAAGAACCCAAGAAAAGGAAAAGACGAACAAGTGGTTCCAAGGATGGAAACGCACCCAATGAAGGCTCTCCGCCTTCGACTCCTACGACGATTACTAGTCCCACTAGCGAGAGCAAGTCTGTACCACCTAGATTTTATCAAGACACTTTAGACACAGAAGAAAACAAAGAAAAATCTACTGAAGAGAGCCCTGAAAGCAATGATAAATTAGATACTAGTACTAATTCCGAAAAAGAAAACGTAGAGCAAATGGAGACTGCAGAACCTCATACGTTGACTGTCAATGGATTGAAGGGAGTTTTGTGTTACCACAAGAGAAAAGGTCCCAAAAAAAGTATTAAATGGAAACCAGATTCTGAATTGGAAGAAATTCAATACTTTGAACTAGATGAGACTGAAAGAGTCAACGTTACCAAACCTTTTACAGATATGAAATATTTGGAAAGAATTCACGAACGAGAAGCTTTCCAAAAAGGCAGAAATCTTAGTACTGATGATGTAATGGAAGAGAAAACAAGTTGGCGACCATTAATACTTATTGATCTTGAGGGACAAGTGCAAGTGGAATATGGTAAAAACAGCAAAGAAAAAGAAATACAAGCGATTAGGCAAAAAGGAACGTTACAACCGCTTTATTTCCACAAATCAATGATTCCTGATTCTCCATTAGAACCGGATCCAGAAACTCATCCTTACACTGAACCAACAAATATTCCTCTTGAAGATATCACGGGAAACCAAGATAACGTTAGTGATTTCCGGAATATGCCGTGGCCAGAACCTAAAGGCAACGCTCCGCCTGCTTCCAGTACTATGAACATTCAACCCATGTTTCCACCTAATATGACACAGTTTCCTAACAACTTCCCAACTGCTCAGTTTCCGGGTGTTCCAGGATTTCAAGGCCCCGGTATGGTTCCTAGCGAGTGGCAAAACGGAGTACCTCCACCAGGTTTGATACCGCCGATGCCTCAATCACAGTTGCCACCTGGAATACCTCCAGGCAGCATCCCTCCAGGTATAATTATACCTCCGGAGGGTATGATGATGGGACCAGAAATGTTTGGAGCACCAAACGCTATGTTTCCTGGACCACCTGATGCTTTTAATATGCAACCGAATATGTTTCCAGTCGATTTTAATATGCCAGGCGGTCCGCAAGGTCCGCCGGGGCCACCAGATGGCTTTGTTAACCAAGGTAATTTTAGAGGTGCCATGCGTGGTCGAGGCTCCAGTGGACACTGGCGGGGTAAAAATGCTGGAAATTGGGAAGGAGGCCCGCAAAGAGGCAGAGGTGCACATGCACGTGGGGGGCGTAAAACTGTCTGTATATATTTTCAAAGAAAAGGATCTTGTCGGCAAGGCGACAATTGTTCGTTTTTACATCCTGGCGTGAATTGCCCATATTGATTGACAAAAAAGAATAATTTAAAGTTGTACATATACCTAAACGATAAATTGTAAAAAATACTGTAGAATATTTCATATTTTTACAAACAATAGTCCTTACATACTTACGCTAAGTTTTGTATGGTTTGTATTTTTACTAAGAGTTAGACACTCGAAAAGACTGTTAGATGTTAATAATGTTGTTTAAATATAGTAAGTATTAAGTACCTATGTAAATCTTATATGAGGTTGGAAATAAAAAAATGACAATATTATTTGTATATTTTTATTCTTTGGATATTACAATAATAATCATGTAAGTAGGTATTTATATTCACGATTCAGATCATGCTTTGTATGTATTTTACAAACAAATATTTAGTTTGGCTGAACCGATTTTCATCAAAAAGCTAAGAACCACGCAAGCAGCAAGGAAACTTAATGCTTTCATTTATTTAAAAAAACTGCATCTAAATCGGTCCATCTGCTCCAGAGCTACGATCCCGCCGACCGACATTGGCGTCAAACTTAGAAACTTATAAAAGCGTCGTCGGGGGTTAAAACAACCGACTGCGTGATGCTACAGCTGTAGTAGGTATGCCGTATGCCGAAACTCGCTCGGATGAACGAGATGGTTTTTTTGTAGTTAGCATTTCTCATTCCAAATTACATTGTAGGTAGAATAAGTATTGTATTTTTTTGTAACCCTTACAACGTGGTTCGATTTGTTACGGGTGTACATACAACTATCCAGTGGCGTAGCTAGGTAATCAAGGGCCCTGGGGCAAATCAAACAAAACAATCGTCTACTGCAGGACATAAATTACAATTAATACTTGGTGTAGGTAGAATTGAAAGAATTGGGCAATGAAAAATGAAAATACATACTATAGCAACCCATCGCCCAGTTAGGGCCTCTCGCGGCTGCTTGCCCGCGCGGTTCAGAGACCCGCCTACTAGTACCTCTTCTTGCCGCTAGGCGGCCGCTCGGTCGGTTGTCGCAAGCGCGCCGTGGCGCTGGCGTCAGTCCGCCGCCCGATCTCTAACCGAGAGAGTACTTTGCCGCTATTTACCCGTGCCGTGTAACACTCAGTTTTAAAAAATTTAAGGACTAACTCACGAATGTATGTACTGTAAAGTGGATAATAAACCGCTGAAAACAGCATCGTACGGTTTTATTCCCTGTACCTACCTCATAATACATAATTATTTTTACGCCTGCATTGCATGCATGCATGGAGGTAGGCAAAGACTATAGATTTCCACTTACTACGATCCTTGCAAACCTCTTTTGCTTCGTCAACAGTGTCAACACTCATAACTCTTTTCATGCAAATTTTTCAAAAGTTCAGTTTGATCGAGATTTTTGGGTTTTCTGAGAAGGATTCGAGGGCCCCGGGGCACTGCCCCGCCTAGCTCCTAGGTAGCTACGCCACTGCAACTATCCTAACTCTATGTTACGGGTATGTCCCTTCCATGTTCTATATAAAATCATTTGATGCTAAGAGCCCGATAATCTTTTTGCTTTCCGTTAATATAGGTATTTTACGCTGGCAGCGGGCGCACGCACACAACGACATGCCGCTCACTCACACAGAGCTACGTAGGCGACGAAAAGCGTGGTGTAGTGCACTCAGCCACGGACTCAGCGCCACGTACTAATCATGAACGTCAAGACCGGGACCCCGCACGGTTTTACGAAAATCATGTGACTAGGATTTAGTACGATATTAGTACTTTCGTGGTTCGTAGTAACGTGATTTCAAAAATACGTCGTATGTCACACACTGTCATTATTGTTACTTATTTTTTAATTATTTATATAATTGTTACTTTTTGTTCCAAAATTTACATATATATTAAGAGCATGCCCAATCTGGAATCACTTAGACCTTTTGGAAAACTTAGATGCTACCCTCAAAAACGCTTTAGAAAAAATTCTAAATTTAAACCTCGATCACCGCGCCTGGATTAAAGCCTCTTTACCTATTCGATCTGGTGGCATCTAGTATAGCTCTTCCGGCTTTCCTTTCGTCCGTTCACAGCGTGTCACATTTGTGTGCGAAAATTCTTAAAATGTCTTCAGCTGATATACACTGTGCAAGTTGTGCAACGGATGCAATCGATGCCTGGAAGACTCTCTGTCCCAATGAAAACATCTCAGAGGCACCAAACCGACAAAAACTCTGGGATGTCCCTCTGGTACAGAGAGATTATAACTATTTGGTTCAAAATTCTATCAGTGATTTAGACCGCGCAAGGCTTCTTGCCGTCTCTGAACATGAATCAGGACACTGGTTACACGCACTCCCCTCCGCCAACCTCGGAACACTTTTCGACAATGGCAGTTTTCGAATTATCGTTGGACTTAAGATTGGGTGCTGCCATTGTCGAACGCCGTCTATGTTTATGTGGCAGTGTCGTCCACAGGAACGGACTCCACGGGCTACACTGCCAACGCAGTGCCGGCAGATTTTCACGCCACGGCTCCATTAACAATATCGTTAAAAGGGCGCTTGCCACCATCGATATCCCTAATGTGTTAGAACCTGTAGGAATAGCTCGCGATGATGGCAAGCGTCCAGATGGTTTAACCCTTGTCCCTTGGGAGCGGGGGAGGGCACTCGTGTGGGACGCGACATGCGTCGATACGGTTGCCCCTTCTCGCCTCGGGGCGACGGTGTCAAGGGCCGGAGCCGCGGCTGAAGCAGCAGAAGACGCCAAGCGGCGAAAATATTCCTCTTTATCTAATGAATATATTTTTGTTCCGCTTGGCGTCGAAACTCTTGGTCCATGGGGTCCAAGTACTAAAAAATTTATTAAAAAAATAACCCCTCGGCTTGTTGACGCCGCTGGTCGACAAGAGGGCTGGCTCATATCTCGCGCAGAGGATTGCAGTAGCTATTCAGCGCGGGAATGCAGCCAGTGTTCTTGGCACCATGCCACATGATCAAGATTTAGATTTTTAATTTAGATTTCTATACAAATAATTAATTACATACTTTTTATATTCTTAAATTGTCAGTAAAATTTAAATGAAATAAGAATGATCTGTCACTCAGTAGGTAGGTCATATCAGAGGGTCATATGTAGGTAGTGTCATTTTGGTGTCATTCATGGTACATATGTACATTAAAACAAGGTATTCTCTTCCCGTGACAGCTGATGACGTAGATGAAACTTGACTACGTCATCAGTTTGATATGTTGCCACTGTGTGAAATTGAATTACCCGAGCGTAATGCATTTTTGAACTTTATATACTAATTTCGAATCAATAATCCATTATATCAATTTATAAAATATTGAATTGATGAATCTCGCGAGAATCGCGAGATACTAAATAGCTAAGTTACTTAATCTTATACCTTTAAACGAGCAATTCTTGTATGTATATATATTTATTTATAAATTTCTGTGATCTCGAAAACGGCTCTAACGATTTCGCTGAAAATTTGTATATGGGGGTTTTCGGGGGTAAACTATCGATCTAGATTAGTTTTATGTTTGGGAAAACGCGTGTTTTCCAGTTTTCATGCGTTTTTCTTTCCACGCAGAATATGGTCACTAATTTCGTCGCGCTGACTGCCTTGATTTTAGCTCAGTGGTAAAAGATACACGGTGACTTACTTTTGATTTTTTTTATGTTTAAGTTTATATATAATTTTTTATTTTGCATTGTTTTTAGACAAGTTTCAAAATATTAGTTTATGTTTGAGATGTAACATGTAACCGAGCAAAGCTCGGTCGCCCAGGTACTATTGTATTTAATATTCATGAACTAATTGAAAAAGTCCTTAAATTTACTGAAAAGAACAATCAGTGGCAACACTTTCGTGACGTAGTCAAGTTCCATCTCGGGAAGAGAATACCTTGTTTTATTAAACCATGGTGTCATTTGTCTGTCATGCCGCGTTTACACATTCGCGCGAATCGCGAGGCGAATGACGAGGCGAATAACGAACTAGCATGTGTAAACAGTCAGTTCGTTATTCGCCTCGTGATTCGCCTCGCGATTCGCGAGTTCGCGTTGAGGGCGGTTTTTCGGACGCGAATCAAAGGACACGAATAGCGAACACGAACTGGCTGTTTACACTTTCGCCTGCCGGCAGTTGGCAGCTAGCGCCCGACCCAACAGGACGTATATGTACCCGTTGTATGACTTGTATGGAAACATACGAATTGAAAGGTCTAAGTTAACATTTTTTGTGGGCAAATATGTGTAGACCTAATTATATGTTAAAATAGGCAATCAGACATCAAATAAGATGCTATCTCTATATTTAATAAGTACTTATAGCATCAGTGATTTTAATTTTTGTTATTTTCTCTTTTAGATATATTCATTGTTTTATACATTAAATGACCTTTTGATACATTTCTACATATAATTAGAGGACTCTCACTAAATTTGTATCCTACTAATATTATAAATGCGAAAGTGTGTTTGTATATTTGTTTGTTATCTCTTCACGCTTAAACTACTGAACCGATATAAAACAAATTTGGTATAGATATAATTTGAGACTCGGGGAAGGACATAGTGTACTCTTTATCACGAAATTCCCACGGGGAGCGAAGCCCGCGGGTACAGTGCTAGTCTGCGTTTTATAATAACACGGATAAAGTCCACTAGTCTATACAGTATACACTACGAATAATAATTCTCATTATATAATAAGAGAATTATTATTCGTAGAGTATACATATAAAACCGGCCAAGTGCGAATCGAATTTGCGCACTAAGGGTTCCGTACCATTATCTATAAAAAATCGCGTTGTATGGGAGCCCCAAATAAGCTAAAAGCTTAAATATTTATTTTATTTTGTTTTTAGTATTTGTTGTTATAGCGGCAACAGAAATACATAATTTGCGAAAATTTCAACTGTCTAGGTCTGTCTGTCTAGGTCTATCGCGGTTCTTGAGATACAGCCTGATGACAGAAAGACGGACAGACAGCGAAGTCTTCGTAATAGAGTCCCTTTTTTACCCTTTGGGTACGGAACCCTAAAAATGACATCTTAGCAAAAGTTATTCAGACTGATGAGCATTTTCCGAAGTCATAAAGTCTACGCGAACGAAGTCGCGGGCTTCGGCTAGTTTTAAATAAACATCCCAATCTACCCACCACATGCAGGTATATACCTAAGCGCAGGTAAATACCCGAGTAGAAGACATAATTGTAAATGTAGCGTGCATGCCGCCATTATGTCCACGTCCTCCATATTCGTGTGCGAATCAACACACGAATGTGTAATACCGGATTTACACATGCGTGTTCGCTATTCGCCTCGTCATTCGACGAAACATTCCACGAACTATTCGTGTACGAATGCCGACGCGAACTGCTGTTTACACATTCGTGTGTTGATTCATTATGATATTCGCACACGAATATGGAGGACGTGGACATAATGGCGGCATGCACGCTACATTTACAATTATGTCTTCTACCCGGGTATTAACCCACGCTTAGGTATATACCTGTATGTGGTGGGTAGATTGGGATGTTTATTTAAAACCAGCCGAAGCCCGCGACTTCGTTCGCGTAGACTTTATGACTTCGGAAAATGCTCATCAGTCTGAATAACTTTTGCTAAGATGTCATTTTTAGGGTTCCGTACCCAAAGGGTAAAAAAGGGACTCTTTTACGAAGACTTCGCTGTCTGTCCGTCTGTCTGTCATCAGGCTGTATCTCAAGAACTGCGATAGCTAGATTCGCTCGAGCTAACAGTTGAAATTTTCACAAATTATGTATTTCTGTTGCCGCTATAACAACAAATACTAAAAACAAAATAAAATAAATATTTAAGCTTTTAGCTTATTTGGGGCTCCCATACAACGCGATTTTTTATAGATAATGGTACGGAACCCTTAGTGCGTAAATTCGATTCGCACTTGGCCGGTTTTATATGTATACTGTATAGACTAGTGGACTTTATCCGTGTTATTATAAAACGCAGACTAGCTGTACCGGTGGGCTTCGCTCCCCGTGGGAATTTCGTGATAAAGAGTACACTATGTCCTTCCCCGAGTCTCAAATTATATCTATACCAAATTTGTTCTATATCGGTTCAGTAGTTTAAGCGTGAAGAGATAACAAACAAATATACAAACTCACTTTCGCATTTATAATATTAGTAGGATATAAATTTAGTGAGAGTCCTCTAATTATATGTAGAAATGTATCAAAAGGTCATTTAATGTATAAAACAATGAATATATCTAAAAGAGAAAATAACAAAGATTAAAATCACGAATGCTATAAGTACTTATTAAATATAGAGATATCATCTTATTTGATGTCTGATTGCCTATTTTAACATATAATTAGGTCTACACACATTTGCCCACAAAAAATGTTAACTTAGACCTTTCAATTCGTATGTTTCCATACAAGTCATACAACGGGTACATATACGTCCTGTTGGGTCGGGCGCTAGCTGCCAACTGCCGGCAGGCGAAAGTGTAAACAGCCAGTTCGTGTTCGCTATTCGTGTCCTTTGATTCGCGTCCGAAAAACCGCCCTCAACGCGAACTCGCGAATCGCGAGGCGAATCACGAGGCGAATAACGAACTGACTGTTTACACATGCTAGTTCGTTATTCGCCTCGTCATTCGCCTCGCGATTCGCGCGAATGTGTAAACGCGGCATAAACAGCAGTTCGCGTCGGCATTCGTACACGAATAGTTCGTGGAATGTTTCGTCGAATGACGAGGCGAATAGCGAACACGCATGTGTAAATCCGGTATCACACACAGCACACAGCTGTCATCTATCTGTCGTCTCTGCTTAGAGATAGAGAGAGCGAAGTTTGTGTATAATTTGATAATTCTTTCTTATTTATCCAATTAAGCTAAACTAATAAGAATGTGGAGTGATTCGTTGCTGATTGTTTTTATATCAATATGTACAGCATTTCTTGGAGAAGGTGAGTTCTCGTAATACATTTCTTGCGATCTGTTCGACACAGAGACCAAAAGGTCCGTTTGTCGATAGGCACGACCTAAATACGGTATATTCCCCCCTTGAATGGAGGGGATGAGAGAACCAGTAGTAGTAGTAGTACATAGTAGGAGATGTATTTTTTAAATTCTAACCTGAAAATGGTATGTGTTATGATAATCTACCGGAACGGCCTGATGGCAGAACCGAAGTTAGGTAAAAGTTATTATTTTTTAATGACCACCTGGAACAACTGAGAGGGCAGAAGGGAAGTTATGTTCAATTTATTTCTTTAATGACCATCCAGAAGCGAAGTTAGGCTTAAGTGCAAGTTAATGCCAACCCTGAACAACTTTGAGGGCAAAAAGAAAGGTACTATAATAAGGATTCCTATCATACTCCATACATTTTTAGGTAAGAGTAGAAAAAAATATACCTTTTAAACTACTAATTCCCGCATCTCCCTACTTAAGTGAAACTTTATCTATTACTAGCAGTCCATCCCGGCTTCGCCCGTGGTACATACATAGCCTATGTCACTCAGGGATAACAAACCTATCCAACAGTGAAAGAATTTTTAAAATCGATCCAGTAGTTTCGGAGCCTATTCAATACAATCAAACAAACAAATCTTTCCTCTTTATAATATTAGTGTAGATTTGTAGGTATAATCTATTTATATTTAATTTACTACTTTTTAAATAATTAATCGAAAAAATATTTTCTATTTACAGGATTAACTTGGATATTAGTCTATAGAACAGAAAAATATCAAAAACTTAAGGTAGAAGTGGAACGACAAAGCATAAAATGTGAGTAGAATACCTACGGATTTTTTGTATGGGTATACTTTCTAAAATAGTATATTTCTGCGGAAACTGGCTACTCATTGCCGAAACCTATAGCAAGATAGATGGCTATGTTTTGCAGACAGAGGAGGTTTAACAATACATACATATAATTAAACAGTAAAAATAGCATGTTGAATTATGAGTATAAAAATGAAAAAAAAAGAGAACTAACCACCAAAAAAAATAGTCTATCTGTCACTAATCTTAGAAACAATTGAATGATATAAATATCCTTTCGATAATAGATTAAGCTCAGCTCAAAGCAACATCTTTGTTTTATTGAAATCTGATGTCAGAAAAATAATTGTTAAAATTTTATTAATATTATAAATAAGTTTTATAATTTTAAAATTTTATGTGATCAATGTTACAGGTTATTAAAAAGTAGACAACTTTTATTACAAAAACTTTTACAACTTTTATTTAAAAGTAGACAACTTTTCAAATTATTTTATACTACTGGTTATTGAACTATCGCGGTTTGAACACATTATTAATTTTTTATATAAAGTCCCCTTTTTATAATGAATTAATAATATTTTATACTTGCAAGCTAGTATTATTAATTCATTATAAATAGGGGACTTACATTAATAATAAATTAATAATGTGTTCAAACCGCAATAGTTCAATAACCAGTAGTATAAAATAATTTGAAAAGTTGTCTACTTTTAAAAGCAGAATCTTACAGAAGTATCATTTCTAAGCCTTAGTAAAAAAATTGGTTGCCTGTAAAGTCGGTATACGGGCGAAAGTTTTACGTGACAACGACTTTTTATGTCTGTCTCTCTCGCTCTTAGGCGGGCTAACCATGCCCGAGTGGAAGGGACGCGTGCCTCTCACTCGCTCTCATTGTGAGCGCATAACGTGAGCGGAGCGTAACGCAGTTTCTTGAAGTGTCACCCGGCAAACCAATTTATAAGACGTTGTCACGTCAAAAAAGAAACTGTATTATTAAATTTCTTAACTCAATGTGGCAAAAGAAAAATTGCCAGTTTTTTTATTGCGATCTTTAAAACAAGAAGACTTTTAAGCTATTGCATAGCTTCTATCGCGGGCCTTGAGCGCGGGGACCGAATCCAGAAATTCCGTAACGAAAAAACCTCACGCTCTCCCCACTCCGCCTACCATGTAGGTTGCCGCTTCGTCTCCGTCGTCCGTTTGCGACGTTGCCGTCCTTCCTTGTTTGCAATAGCTTTACCGCGGCAGTCCCCGAGTGCCACACGTTTTTTTTATTGAGATTAAAACATGAACAATGAGCTTATAATAAAATGGTGTTATTTTTTAGTAGAAAAACGCAAAGAGGCTCATGGCGACTCACTAGACAAACAGCACAAAAAAAAGATAGAGAGAGAGGAAGAGAGACTGAAAAATAACAACAGGGATCTTTCTTTGGTTAAAATGAAGTCAATGTTTGCAATTGGATTTGCCTTCACTGCACTTCTCAGTATGTTCAATAGCATGTAAGTAATTGACCTATTTAGGCCCAACACAGACGACAGACTTTTTGTCCGATGAGTCTGCGGCGCACAAAAAGTCTACGTGGCGCGCAAAAAGTCTTTCGCGGATTGTTCACGGACTCAACACACACGACGCACATTTTGAATTATTCTGTCGGCAGGACTGTAGGGACGGACACGTACAGTTGTACACGCCATGGAAGTGCAAAGATTGCGATGTATTATTTTATACAGTACGGTGAAGTACAGAAAATGAAGAAGAAATAGAAAATTTTGGGTACATCCTATACTTTCGGAGAGATTACTAAAAGGACAATTCCATATTAAACATGCAATTCTAAAACAATATACGGACAAATTTTATAAAATGTCTATTGATACTTTTAATGAGTTGCTATTCATTTTAAGACCGGCTTTGACACATTCGGAAACAATAATGAGAAAGTGCATTGGTCCAGAAGAAAGGCTACGAGGGGCATTCAATAAGTACCTAGCCTCATCGCCAGAGGGCGCTGTAGTTTCAAAAGAGTTTTACCACAGTGTAGCACATTCTTTTTTAATTCTTTTTTCAAATTTTCATTCCAATCCCTTCATTTGTTTTAATTTGACAACTTAAGGAAGCGAACGTGTCGATCGGTTTTACAAAAATGGAAAAAGAGCAATATCGTTCGGTAATTCGATTTCTATTTTTGGAAGGGAAAACGCGCATCGAAATCAAAGAGCGCTTGGATGCTGTGTACGGTGACTCTTCTCCATCGATGGCCACCATCAAGAATTGGTTCAACGAGTTTGCACGTGGCCGTACGTCGGTTTTTGATGAACCACGTCCAGGTGCACCGAAAACAGCTGCTACGGAGGAAAACATTAAAAAAATCCATGATCTCGTATTGGCAGATCGCCGATTGAAGGTTCGGGAGCTAGCTGAGACTGTAGGCATTTCAGAAGGAACAGTGCATCATATTCTTCACGAGGAACTCGGCATGAGAAAGCTGTCGGCGCGATGGGTGCCGCGTTTACTCACACCGGAAAACAAGCGCAACCGTGAGACCACATCGGAGACGTGTTTGGCTCTGTTTAAGCGGAATCCAGCGGAGTTTTTGCGTCGTTTTGTGACCGTCGATGAAACTTGGATCCACTGGTACACACCAGAGACCAAGGAGCAATCAAAACAATGGATCCAGACCGGGGAACGTGCTCCAAAGAAGGCGAAAACTGTAAAATCTGCCGGAAAAGTTATGGCCACCGTTTTCTGGGATTCACAAGGTGTGATCTACATCGATTACCTCGAGAAGGGTAAAACAATTACAGGGCTTTACTATGCCGATTTATTGGGCCGATTCGACGCCGAATTAAAGAAAAAACGACCCCATCTGGCGAAGAAAAAAGTGCTGTTTCACCACGACAACGCACCGGTTCACACGTCTGCCGTTGCCATGGCCAAATTGGTCGAATTACGCTACGAATTGCTGCCCCATCCACCGTATTCTCCAGATTTGGCCCCTTGTGACTTCTTTCTGTTTCCTAATCTGAAAAAATCACTCGCCGGGAATAGATATGGATCAAATGAGGAGGTCATCGCCGCCACGGAGGCCTATTTTGCAGAGTTTGACAAAAACTATTTTTCGGACGGGTTAAAAAAGTTGGAGCATCGCTGGGCTAAGTGTATCGAACTAAAAGGAGACTATGTTGAAAAATAAATTGCCACTTTTCCAAAATTTTCGTTTACTTTTTGTAGGCTAAGTATTTATTGAACGACCCTCGTATACTAGGCATGATACTCGGATTTTGAAGTATCATAAATTGCAGGTCTGTTTTGTATTTCATGAATAACATCGGTACATCTATCTCTGGCGCCATGCTGTAATACCGCGTACGTCACGTCCACCACTAGCCGAGTGCAGGTCACAGACTAAAGTGCGCGACGTCTGTGTTAGCGCGGGTTGAAGCATGCGTTGTATTTTTTTCGCACACTTTTAGTGCGGTGTGGCGCGGCGGGGTCTGCCAAAATTACACGGATTTTTTGTGCGCCGCACTTTTTGTGCGTCGTGTGTGTTACTGCATGTGATTCCATAGGTTCTTTTTTCACAGACTAAAAAGTGCGTCACGGATAGTCTGTCGTTTGCGTTGGGCCTTAAGTTTTCCTAGAATAGAATGAGGTTTTTTCTTTATAAAACTATATATTGTTCCAGAATAAACTATTTCTAAATTTTGATGGAGTATTCACTCCCAGTCAACTGTTTGAGGTGGTAGTTCTATGCTAGGCTCTTGTGAATGTTAGTTAACATCACTTTAGGTACCAAAGATAACATTTAATATTTTTTTTGTTAAATGACAAAACAATGCTAAATGCTAATGAAGTAACACTTTGCATACATATGTATATGCATGTTTGTTTGACAACTTAGCTACAACAACTACTTATCATAAAATTGATTAAAAAATTTAGAATATCAAGTGATACAAATATCCAAAGATAAATAAATAAATTTTGATTTGAATAATTCTATAACTTAGATCAGAGTAAAAGTTGTGACGTTACTTTTGAGTAAAATTATACCAAGGTATAATTTGTTTGTAAGAAAATAGAATGTGGCATCAACATCAATAAATATTTTTTAATAACTGATGGGTCAATTGAAAAAAGCTGAGCCATCACTTAGACATGATATGTTTTATATTTTACTGTACTGGCTATAAATCTAACCTAAGTTAATTAAATATAGTACATACTTAATCATATTTTTTTTATTTTTGACAGATTTGATGGCAGAGTTGTAGCAAAGCTTCCCTTTTATCCTATATCTTGGATCCAAGGATTAAGTCACAGAAATTTGCCTGGGGATGACTACACTGATTGCTCTTTTATATTTCTGTACATTTTATGTACCATGAGCATAAGGTAATTAACCTTTCAACCTGTAAGATAGGTAGGTACTTACGTTTGAAAAAAATACTCAGTAAAAATATACAATCACCACTTAATGCCTATCAGGGTAAACAGAGCCTTGGCCACATTTAACGTATTGATGGGAGTGAAGATTGAAAAATGGTATCAAGTACTGATGGGTTGCTCAATCGGCCCATTTTCCTTAATCGGCTTTTACGGTCTGGGCGGCAAAACAAATGTTTTCTCAACATTTGTTTTAGTCAAAGTTTATTAATTAACATTAAAATAAGTTATTATCTTATACCTTTAAACGAGCAATTCTTGTATATATATTTATAAATTTCTGTGATCTCGAAAACGGCTCTAACGATTTCGCTGAAAATTTGTATACAGGGGTTTTCGGGGGTAAACAATCGATCTAGATTACTATTGTTTGGGAAAACGCGTGTTTTCGAGTTTTCATTCGTTTTTCTTTCCACGCAGAATATGGTCGCTAATTTCGTCGCGCCGACCGCCTTGTTTTTAGCTCAGCGGTTAAGGAAACCGACCGCTAGAAAGAGTGTTACGGGTTCGAATCCCACTCGGTGACTTACTTTTGTTTTTTTTTATGTATAATTTTTTATTTTGCATTGTTTTTTAGACAAGTTTAAAAAATTTTTGTTAATGTTTGAGATGTAACCGAGCAAAGCTCGGTCGCCCAGGTACTTAACTTATAATGTTAGGTAACTAGAAGACGTCCGCGTCTCGTCACTGCCTCCGCTATATCCAGTAAAGTTCCAATATGTGATCAAAAGACCACTGTGCAGCATCGCAAAGCATCGGGTGCGTTTCGGCAGATCCTAATTAACGCAACGTTTGTTTCACAGGCAAAACATTCAGAAACTGCTAGGATTTGCGCCGTCACGAGCAGCATCAAAGCAAGGTGGAGCTCTCTTTGCGGCACCTCCCGCTCAATTCAAATAAATTATTATAAGGTACATTGTATTGTGTGGTGTGTTTGAGCAACATTTTGGTTGATTAAAAAATCTTAGATTTTATTATTGTTTTATTAAACTAACCTATAACAAGGAAGCAATAACCAATTTTACAATACAATATCTTCAACAGTAACAAAAAGTCAATACATACTTTACATAGGTACTTTATTGAGGCGATTCGCACACTGCTCCGCAACCCGCTGCGTAGCGCGGCGCGGGACCGCCTACGCGCGGTAATGCGGTGACACTGTGTTCTTGTCCTATGCGTTTTTCTATACAAATTGAGATAAGTACTTGCATACAGTCCAGCCCCGCGCTATGCAACGGGGTGCGGAGCAGTGTGGAATCACCTAAATGTAGGTCTGCATCCGTGACATCCACCACGTGAGTATTTTCTTCACTGACTGACACACGCTATGCGTTTGTCTAAGTACTATATATAAGCTGCCGTAGCGTTGCGTTCCGTATTACTTTAGGGAATGTCGCTAGATTACTGTGTAAAATCGGCTAAATTATGTATGAAACTGAGATTTTAATGTCGCTAAAATGTATGTAATCGGCATTTTTGAAGTCGCTTACTGGCCCAGAACTTTAGCTAGATGTAGCGACGAAGTCGCTAAAGCGGCGCGTCCTTGGCGGAGATTTTCGGCATTTGTGAAAAGACACGTTTTAATTCGTTACCTAATAGAGCCTGTGTCGACGCCGTGCCTGGTAGGAAGCGTCTCGTGGACACAGGCCGTAAAGACAGGTCCATCTGTGTCATTCATTTATTATATGTATTAAATTGAACTGTTTTCTACATTTAAAAGAGTACTTAAGTACACAACTAATCAGTCAGTACACATCAAACTCAATCAATGGTTCGTCTATTAATACTCTATCGAACCCTAATCTTGTCAAATCTATAGTAATATAGCGACTGTCGACTATTAATTCTGTAATTGCTCTTCCTATGCCTGGCGCATGTTGACAACCTGGGAAGAAATAAAGATAGGTAAGTACCTATAGAAATTCACGAAAAAAACAGAGCTAGACTTTTTATATCTATGATGATAACTGTGCGTATATCTTTCCTACAGTAGTTGTACTTTGTTTTGACGACCTCTATCTCTATGGCGTAGTGGTCACCATATTTGTCCGCCATCCAGAAGTTCCGGGTTTGATCCCCAGTCAGAGGAACTTGGAAAATGGCCTTTTTCAAATTGTCCTGGGTCTTGGATGTATATCTACTCGTATGTACCTATTTGTTATAAATTATAGTATCGTTGAGTTAGTATCCCATAACACAAGTCTCGAACTTACTTTGGGGCGAGCTCAATCTGTGTGATTTTCCCCTATACATATATTTATTTACTATTATGTATTCTGTGACAGATTTAAAAACTCAGTAAGTGCAGTGGAACATACAGGATAGTGGTGAAGCACAAATCGGTTTACCCTGCTTAAAATATTGAAGTTTTTTTAAAATATTTGATACTAGCTGAAGCCCGCCAATTCGTTAGCTGAACAACTTTTTCTAAGGCGTCATTTTCATATTTCTTGAAGTTTGAATGGACCGTTACGGTTCTGCATCAGGTGTTCTATTTTCCAAAATCAATTAAGTATACCCTATATGCAGCCTAGGCTTAACAGCTACATAACTAAAAAGTTTTATTCGAATCTGACCAGTATTATCCAGAGATTGTGTACAAACAGACAAACAGAGAATTCTTACTCTATTCCTGTTTCTGCATCGCCCCTAATTTTATTATGAAAATATATTCACTCGAAAGACAACTATCATGGCACTTTTCTAAAGCAGGGCTCTATACAAAACTGCTGTTTAGAACAGCAGGTGAAGAACTTACCATATTTACCAAAACCGGCTGCAATGTATAAATTGTTATGATATGGATGGGGTCCTATAATACCGCTTTCGTCATAAGTATTGTAATCTTGAATTTCTGATACTAATTTTTTGACCTGAAAACAAATAATAAGAATTATTAATTAAAAATATACATACATACATACATTAATATCACGCCTGTTTCCCGCAGGGGTAGGCAGAGACTATGGACCTCCACTTGCTACGATCCTGACAAACCTCTTTTGCTTCATCTAAACTCATCAATCTCTTCATACATGCCCTTCGGTTACGGGTACTTTTTACCTCTCCTTTTTTTAGAACGTCTGCAATTTGGTCGCAGGAAGTTCGCCGAGGCCGACCTTTTCCTACTGTTCCGTTCACATTTGTCGTATAAATATTTTTCGTCAATCTCTTTTCATCCATCCTTTCTATATGCCCAAACCATCTTAACATCCCTTTCTCTATTTTTGTCACAACATCCTCTTTTACTCCACAGCGCTCCCTTATGGCATCATTCCGTATTCGATCTTTCAAAGTAACACCACACATACTCCTCAGCGCTCGCATTTCAACTGCATTTATTCTACTTTCATGCTTTCTCTGCCATACCCAACTCTCACTACCGTATATTAAAGTAGGTATCAGTACTCCTTTATGAACAGTGAGACGTGCCTTGTCTGATACCTTCCTACTGCTCATAAAGGAATGCAACGCTCCATTCACTTGGTTACCCGCATTCACTCTTTTTTCAACATCACCCTCGTGCTTACCATCTTTTGTAAACATACATCCCAAGTATATAAACTCTTTCACTTGCTCAACTTTCACCCCATTTATTAAAATATTGCATTCTGTTGCACTATCGTCCTTTTCAAAAACCATAACTTTGGTTTTACTGACATTAACTTTCATACCCTTTTTCTCTAATGCATCATTCGTAACAGCTATCATCTTCTGTAATTCCTCCTCTGAGTCCGCAAGTATTACTTGGTCATCGGCATAGAGAAGGCATTTGATTAATAACTCATCCATTCTAACACCACATTCATCATCTTTCAAATCTGTCAAACAACTGTCCATGAATAAGTTGAACAGCCAACCAATCAAAGGACCTATACCAACCTTTGATTGTATAGTTAATTAAGGGTTTAGGATTAGGAATAAAGAAGAGATATTACTAGACACTGGCAAAATAAGCTTCAACGAAGTTTGGCCGCCATAATCAAGAAAAGAAAAAAAAAAAAAGGCGACGCTACACATCCCCGTCTAACACCTTTTTCGATGTTAAACCAGTCTGTGTATTCGCCGTCAATTCTGACACAAGCACTGGAATTCCTTTATAGAGATTTCAGTGCTCGGATCAGATGGCTGCTCAGCCTATACGCAGACAATGTTGACCACAGTTCATTTCTCACCACTCTGTCATAGGCCTTTTCTAAATCTACGAAGATGCCATAGACTTTTCGACCTTTGGCCAAAAGCTTCTCTAAAATGCATCTTAAAGAAAAGACCTGATCCGTGCATCCCATACCCTTTCTAAATCCCGCTTGTACATCCCATAACTTCTCTTCGGTATTTTTCACCACCCTTTCTATCAAGACCTTTGCATACAATTTGCCGACAACGCTGAGAAGACTAATGCCTCGGTAGTTTTTACAGTCTTGCTGTGAACCTTTTCCTTTATACAGCGGTACAATTACCGCATTGCACCAATCTTTTGGCACCACACAGTTTTTAAAACAAAGATTGAAAAGGTGACACAACTGACTAGCTACTATGCCCTGTCCAGCCTTCAGCATTTCGACAGTAATCCTATCATACCCTCCAGCTTTTCCCATTTTCATACTATTTAATGCTTTCACTACTTCATCCATACTTATTTCCTCATCATAATTTTGCATATCACTCTCTTGTGCGTCATTTTCAGGCTCCGGTACTCTCATTTCATCTTTTTCAAACAGTCCTTCAAAATATTCCTTCCATCTATCTACTACACTCTGTAACCCAACTATTAATCTTCCATTCTTGTCTCTGATCTTGTTTAACTCAGAGGTCGTATTTTTACCTCTAGCAGTTTTAACGCTCTTCCAAAAATATTTAATACTAGCCGAAGCCCGCGACTTCGTTCGCGTGGACTTTATGTCTCTGAAAAATGCTCATCAGGCTGAACAACTTTTACTAAGGCGGCATTTTTATATCTCTTATAGTTTAGCTGGACCATTATGGTTCTGCATCAGGCGTTCCATTTTCCAAAATCATTTATACCCTATATGTTGCCCAGGCTTAATAGCTATATAACAAAAAAAGTTTCATTCGAATCCGTCCAGTATTTCCGGAGATTAGCGTGTACAAACAGACAAACAGACATACAGACAAACAGACAGACATTTTTTTTAAATTCTTACTCTATTACTACGTCTCCATCGCCCCCAATATTTTTTTTGGAAATATATTTAATGTACAGACACACTTTTTTTACTGTTTTATTATATGTATAGATAGATTACTTTTAAAGTCTTGAGACAACCTTATATCAAAATCATCCTTTTGTTCTTTTTTCTTCTCTTTTACTATCTCTTTCACAATCACATTCACCCTCTTATATTCTTGCTTTGCTGCAAATACATCACTATCCCTTGCATTCTGATTTCTTCGATCAGCTCGTACTGACAACCAATCCTTCCATGCTTTCTTCTTCTTTTTTACAGCGTCTTGTACTTCCTTGTCCCACCATACATTTACCAAATCCTTGCCTTTTTTTCTTTTTGTCATACCGCATACATCAATAGCGGTGTCAATCATTCCCTCTTTTAATACTGTCCACACGTTATTTAAATTTTTCTATTAGTATTGATTTATATTTCTTTTTTGCATCTTCCTCTTGTAATTTCTCAACTTTTATCCGTTCCAACCTGTTGGAGGGGTTAAATATAAAATTTCGCCATTTTTTTAAAATATTTTTAATTTTACAGATTACCAAATAATGATCTGTAGAAATCCCTACTCCACGGTAAGACCTTGCATCAATCACATTCTTTTTCATTCTTTCGTCCACTATTATAAAATCAATCATACTCTTCACTCCGTTTTCCTCCCTTGTATACATGTGAATCTTTTTGTGATCAAACATAGTGTTTGTCACACAAAGATTCTTTTGCAGACATACCTCAAGCAAACTTTTCCCATTTTCATTTTCCCTTTCATCGCCAAACAAACCCAATACCTTTTCATAACCATCTCGCTTAATACCAACCCATCCTTTAAAATCACCTAGCATAACTATCTTCTCATTGTCTTTGCAACCACTCAAAACATCATTCACACTATCCCAAATTCCTTTCTTTCTTCTTTATTTCTTTTAGACTTAGCTTCTGTAGGCGCATACGCTCCCAATATAAATATTCGATTCAACCCAACTTTCATTCTAATCCAGACAAGTCTTGAACTTACAAATTCATACTCACTCACACACTCTGTCATTCTTTTGGAAAGGATGAGGCCAACTCCTTGACAGCCTTTGGCGGTTTCTGGTACTCCTGACCAATATGCCTTAAATGAACCACTCTTAGTGGTTCCGCATCCTTTCCGTTTCGTCTCATTTACACACAGCACATCAATCTTTCTTTCACTCATCATCTGATATACCTCATCTATTTTATCATTCATTCCTCCTCTTATATTCAAAGTAGCCAAGCGGCTGTCCAAAGACCGCTTTTCGCACCTGCGGGAAACGGGACGTGACGGGTTGCGAACCGCGTCGCCGCCATACTGATTGCTTAAATGTTTCTGGATCATTAAAAATATTCAGGATAGATATGGTCACGGGACACATACTTCAAATACTTCAGAAACGATGGGTTAGTCCAGAAAAGTAAATTGTCTCCTGCTTTACTTGTATGAGAGCTACCATAAAAAACTTTTTTCAACATTTTACCTTATCACATTTTTTGCCATGATTAATATACATACCCATACCAAATTACAGCTCTCTTGTACTTATAGCCGCTGAGCAAAACCGCGGACGGACAGACAAACAGACAGACATGGCGAAACTATAAGGGTTCCTTGTTTACTAAAGCTCAATTGGAACTGCAGCAGATTTGAAACGCAGCGTCGAAATCGTACATAGCATAATGAACTTTAAGTCAATCGTATAATGGCCAAACTAAATTTAAGCGCGTGAAGTGCCAAAGCCAAGTGAATCGGCGCGAATCGCCGTCGGTCACGCTATAGTTTGAACATTATACTATTGACATAAAGTTCATTATGCTATGTACGACTTCGTAGCTTTGTTTCCATTCCGCCGCAGTGTAAATTAAGCCTAAGGAACTAAAAACATTGGAATATGGTAGTATGATGTAAAAGTAAGAAAAAATATTTGACTTACATTCTTTCCTTTTGTTATAGGAAACCTGTTATTTAAAGAAGGTTCTATGATTGTTTTGTAAAATTCTTCTTCAGACATATTTTTGGTTTCTTTATTAGTAAATGGAACATGGCCACACAGCAAATTGTTTTGCAAACCATTTCTTCTCAGCCATACACCACTTGTATCCATAATTAGTGGGGTATTTAATCCAATACCTTCTGCTCCATCTTCAATTGAATAAATTTCATATTTTCTGTAAAACAAATAATAAATTTATGTGAATCATTATCATAAGAATCTTTGTTGAGTTTATTATTATGTATCTTCTTTGAGAATCACGGGTCTTTTCACCCCGGTCCTTTGAGAGGCTTGCATGGGGATACAGATCCAACACGTAGAGGCCCTTTGGAGAAGTTGTTGTCATGTGGCGCTCCCGCCATAACCTATTCCTGGATATACCTATGAAAGGTGTTCCCTTGAATAGGTTTTGGCAGAAGAAAAATCTATTGCATGTAAAAGGAAAAGGTTTAAGGGTTATGTAATGAATTTGGATGGACTGATACTGGGTTATTGCAACAGAAACGTCACCTGCCATAATCATGATTACTTACTAATATTGTTATTATTATGTACAGACAGCAAAATAAAATTTGGTAAAAGACTTTTTAAGAATGCTGTTTTAATTAGTACCTTTTATGAAATTCATGTTATTGTCAGTAGAAGAAACTAGAAATAGACATTGTAATTCTATTTCTTTGATAATATGAAACATACTAATATTAATAGCATAAGATGGAAGTCAATACCTTTCTTCAATTGGTAATGGTACTGTTAAAAGCCCATCACCAACACCAATATTTGCAAATTTTGCTATCTCTGCAGATCGACTTCCAGCAGCTAAAATGCAACCTGCAAACTTGATAGAATGCTCTTGATTATCTGGTGTTCTGTACACCACTTTATTAAGTCTCTGAAATGAGCCAGGCGCGACTCCCTCCATTAAAACATCCCGTTGGTGTTCTATCTCAAAACCAGTTACTTCTGCATTGATGTATATACTTCCTAGTTCTTGTGCCTTTGTCACAAGGCCACTCAGAAATGACCATGAGTCAAACACACCCTCTGACTCAATACACATGCTACCTGGAATATTTAAAGTTAACATTTCTTATATAGTTCAAATAAAGTTTCACCCCACATATAATTGTATATACAAGTTTATATACCCACTCTGTACATATTGTTTGTAATTAAAAAAAAAACAGAGAATCAATATTTATACATCTCTAACTATATATTGTAACATATTAACCTACCATAGGTAGGTTTTAGAAAGAATTTTCATATAAAAGCCTGGTGCACTGAACATGAACATATCAAATACACTTTCAACAAGATGGTTAGCATCCAGGCAGCAAAGAGGACATTGTATAATATAGATATATATTGCCTTACCTAATTTAATATCACTGGCATTTATCCATGGAAATTTGTCTTCAATTTCTTTAGCAGTCAGCAATTCATTTTTCAATCCCATTTCTCTCTGTTGAGTGACAGTTTCCTCCATTTTATTGGCATACTTTTCACTGGCTAATAGTAAATAACCATTAGGTACATACTGAATATCAATATCTTTACCCAGATTTTCTTTTGCTTTCCTCAGAAATTCAGCACCATATGATGAGAGTTCAATGTTTTCAGGTAGGGAACAATTCCGAATAAGAGTGCCATGTGATATGTTGTTCCGTGCTTCTTTGTACTGAAATTTCATGTTTCTTTACAAATAGATAGTATTCATCAAAAATATTTAAGTAATTTTCAATTATATATACTTACAGTTAAATCCTTTTCGATAACAACAACAGATAAACCTTCACCAGCCCGGGACTTCAAGGCGTGAGCAGTAGCAGAACCTACATATCCACCTCCAATGATCACTATATCGACATGAGTAGGATAAATCTGCGGCTTTTTTCTTAAACCGAAAAATTCTGGGACTTCACTTGATATAACCCGCCAAGTTTTCACAAAGGGATTAATAACATCGTCGGAGTAATTTCGGATACCAGTGGACCGTATACGGCGAAATACAGTTGATAATATCATTGTTAAACATAAATGATTATGATGTACAGTACATTTATAATCAATCTGTTTTTACGGTATTATAACTCAACATGAATAAAATTTATAATTAAAGCACGGAATAACATATGTACATATTAGAAGGAAATGTAGGTACCTATTTCAGGACACAATTAATTAGAAAGAAATAACCTAATTTCAGGATTTTCAGAACTAGAGAACGGCAGAACAGAAACAGACAGAACTACGAATCAGAATGACAACACAGTGACATTGACGTTATTATAACCTTATTAAAACCATGGTAGAATAAAATAAGGTATTCTCTGTCCGAAAACGAACTTGACTACGTCACAAAAGTGTTGCCACTGATTGTTCTTTTCAGTAAATTTAAGGACTTTCTCAATTAGTTCATTAATATTAAATAAAATGTTAAGTAACTTAGCTATTAAGAATCTCGCGATTCTCGTGTCATTCATCAATTCAAAATTTTATAAATTGATAAAATGGATTATTAATTTGAAATTGGTATATAAAGTTCAAAAATGCATTACGCTCGGGTAATTCAAT
This sequence comes from Acrobasis consociella, assembly GCA_963555685.1. NCBI lineage: Eukaryota > Metazoa > Arthropoda > Insecta > Lepidoptera > Pyralidae > Acrobasis > Acrobasis consociella. Next base: position 9,619,540 of record OY743106.1, read on the forward strand.
TTCACACAGAGGCAACATATTACACTGATGACGTAGTCAAGTTCTTCCTACGTCATCAGCTGTCACGGAGAGAGAATACCTTATTTTATTCTACCATGATTAAAACAGTCAGTGGTGCTATTTTTCAAATGCGGAGTCACTAAACGAACGATTTTTTGTATGGAAAAACCAATCGTTTAGGTGACTCCGCGTTTCAAAAATCAATCTACCCGGGTATTTACCCACGCTTGGGTATTTACCCGATATGCACCGGGTATATACCCGTATCTACCCGTTTGGGTGGGTAGATTGGAATATTTATTTAATAATTTGTGTGAGTCCACTATTTATGTGTAGAAATGTACAAAAAGGTTATATAATGTATAAAACAATGAATATCTCTAAAAGAAAAAATATCAAAGATTAAAATCACTGATGCTTTCCATATTAAATATACAGATGCCATCTTATTTGTTATCTGATTACTTATTTTAACATATAATTAGGTCTACTTACGTTTGCCAGCAAAAAATGTAAACATAGACCTGTCAATTTGTATGTTCCCATACAACGGGTAGATACGGGTAAATACCCGGCATACTATTTTGTGGGAAATGTTATGACAAGTTGATAGGGGATCGAAGAACTCGTCTATACGAATATCTTTTGTTCCGAGACCAACCCCGAAATCCTTAGTTTTGGATCTTAAATTAGCAGTCAAAGATACCTAATCTCTATACATGTATGAGGGTGCTCGTATATTGACATCGCATTTGATCTCTGATTGCTCATTTTAGCATCTTATTAGGTCTACTTACGTTTGCCAGCAAAAAATGTAAACTTAGACCTGTAAATTTGTATGTTCCCATACAACGGGTAGATATGGGTAAATACCCGCATACTATTTTTTGGGAAATGTTATGACAAGTTGATGGGGGATCGAAGATCTCGTCTAAACGAATATCTTTTGTTCCGAGGCCAACCCCGAAATAAGTAGTTTAGGTTCTTGAATTAGCAGTCAAAGATACCTAATCTCTATTCATGTATAAGGGTGCCCGTATATTGACATCGCATTTGATGTCTGATTGCTCATTTAAACATCTTTTTAGATCTTCTTACGTTTGCCAGCAAAAAATGTAAATTTTGACCTGTTAATTTGTATGTTTACATACAACGGGTAGATACGAGTAAATACCCGGCATACTATTTTGTGGGAAATGTTATGACAAGTTGATGGGGTATCCAAGAACTCGTCTATACGAATATTTTTTGTTCCGTGACCAACCCTGAAATCAGTAGTTTTGGCTCTTGGATGAGCAGTCAAAGATACCTACTCTCTATACATGTATGAGGGTGCCCATATATTGACATCGCATTTTATATCTTCTGACTCATTTAACCACTTTTAAGTATGTATTTGCGCACCTCCCAACAAAAAAATGATAATAAATCAAAAAAGCCTATTATCAAAGTATGATTAGTATGGTGGTTTCATATACTTTAATGTCAGATTTGACGTCAACCTGCATTTTAAGCATATTACAGCGCTTGCACACACTTTCCGACACGAATTGCGAAGTAATTACTCATAAAGCGCCGTATTCATTATCCAGCGCCGCTGTACAGCGGCTCAAGGTCGCTTTGCTGGATGTGCCTATTCACACATCCAGAAAAGCATCCAGCAAGGCAGTGTTGCCCTCACTAACACTTTTTGCGAGGCAGTGTTGCCCTCTTTTGTTGTTAGTGTCTGTTGACAGTTCTAACCTGATGCTATGAAACTTAGTGAAACCCAGTGGACTCGCTTTGATAGATTTTCCGCCAGAAGCTCCTAGCAATCAAAGGATGTCTACACCAACTTTGGTTGAAACTAGAGGCCTAGGAATAGAGAAACGAAGGAATAAAAATTGACTTAAAAAGACTAGTATCCAGAGCTTATCCTTAAAAACATCATTTAAAAAAAAGTCTGCTGTACAGCAAGCGTATTCACGATCTATCTGCCCGACGTTCGCGGTGGTGGGGGTGCTTGCTGGACGCAAAATCGATCCAGCAGGTCCAGCAAGCAATTAATAATAATAACCGACGTGAAGTTGCTTGCTGGACGTGCTGGATCCAGAGGGCGCTGGATAATGAATACGGCGCTTAAAATTCAATCTACCCACCAAATGGGTAGATACGGGTATATACCGGGTATTTACCCAATCTACCGGGTATATTCCCAAATGGGTAGATTGGGTATTTACCCGCCGCCCATCTTTGGTCAAGACCATGTTTATAACAAGGTATTCTCTTTCCGAGATGGAACTTGACTACGTCACGAAAGTGTTGCCACTGATTGTTCTTTTCAGTAAATTTAAGGACTTTCTCAATTAGTTCATGAACATTAAATAAAATATTATGTAACGTAGCTATTTAGTATCTCGCGATTCTCGCGTGATTAATCAATTTAATATTTTATAAATTGATATAATGGATTATTAATTCGAAATTGGTGTATAAAGTTCAAAAATGCATTACGCTCGGGTAATTCAATTTCACACAGTGGCAGCACATCAAACGTAGTCAAGTTCCACCTACGTCATCAGCTGTCACGGGAAGAGAATACCTTGTTTTATTATACCATGGTCAAGACCACTCGTTGCAAATCCTTCGCAAACTACCGGTTCAAAAATGCGCCCGTTTGGAAACGCTCGCGCAAACCCTTCGTAATGTGACAAGTGATTACAAAAATACGTCTCATCTTTATTTTTTTAAGATGTCTATAATACGCTTAGATACATTCATTTTATGAGTTTTTTTAATCAATATATTTAATATTCTCAATATTTAGGCAATGTTCCCCAAAATTTGTACAACACTGCCGGCAAGATTGCCCGAATCCACAGTGGTATGGTAGGTCAGTGGTGCGATTTTTCAAATGCGGAGTCACTAAACAAACGGTTTTTTGTATGGGAAAACCATTCGTTTAGGTGACTCCGCGTTTTAAAAATCGCACTCCTGTGCCCGAATCCCAATGTTGCCAATGTTGCTGGCAACGGCACATCTCTAGAAGTGACCGTCAATATTGTCATGTCAAGTCAAATAGTCAATGTCACTTATGTCACACCATGGTATAATAAAATAAGGTATTCTCTTTCCGTGACAGCTGATGACGTAGGAAGAACTTGACTACGTCATCAGTGTAATATGTTGCCTCTGTGTGAAATTGAATTACCCGAGCGTAATGCATTTTTGAACTTTATATACCAATTTCAAATTAATAATCCATTTTATCAATTTATAAAATTTTGAATTAATGAATGACGCGAGAATCGCGAGATTCTTAATAGCTAAGTTACTTAACATTTTATTTAATATTCATGAACTAATTGAGAAAGTCCTTAAATTTACTGAAAAGAACAATCAGTGGCAACACTTTCGTGACGTAGTCAAGTTCGTTCTCGGAAAGAGAATACCTTATTTTATTATACCATGTGTCACACCATGTGCCTAGGTACCACCATGAATTGATTTGATTGATTGACAATGACAATGTTGGTAAGCGAGTGGGGTATGGCAGTACCTGTATGATAATAACCAGATAATTGACAAAAAGGTGTTAAAGTTGAGGGATACAGTAATAACCTGAATACTTAATCTGACCCTAAATAATTGTTGTATTGTACCTAGTAGTTGCTGAACATCACATGTGCGTGCGTGATATAAAAATGGGAAGTTTGATAAGTGATGGTTTTTTGATAAAACAATCGAGCTATAGAATTGGTTTATAGTGTCTCATATGCCTGCATCAAACATATTTGAAATGGATTCCAAGTACGCTGCAATAAGTAGCCATGGAAGCGAAGTACGAAACAATAGCGCCAAAAGAAAAGCACCATGCAAACCCATCAAAGTAAAGAAAATCAAATTGGCCCTGGAAAACGCATGTCAAGTAAATGGTCGTGCATTACATCCAAAACAACAACAACAACAACTATCGTCAAATATGAAAGACTTGAAATTATCAAAGGAAACAAACTCCATAGAGGACTTACTGGAATCTAGAAAAAAGTTACCAGTTTATTCAGTTAGGCACAGGTATGTATTTTTGTATTTTTACTCACTTTCAGATGACCATACAATATCTTTTGGCTGAAACAAGATGTTTTAGAATTAAAGATTACTCTGAAATAACTTATAATAATCCCATGTCCATTTTATTCTTATTTGTAGTAATATTAAATTAGATAAATAAATAGTCTCAGAAATAATTGGATTACAAATTTATATTCAGACTACAAACATTTCATAAAACTTCTTCAGACTTTTAGAAGAAATAAAGAAAAATCATACAATGATAATACTTGGGGAGACAGGCAGTGGGAAAACCACTCAAATACCTCAGTTGATTCACGAGCAGCGTATTGAAGGTGGTGGAGCCATAGCGGTGACGCAGCCGCGCAGAGTGGCTGCCATCACTGTTGCTCTAAGGGTTGCTGCTGAGATGAACACACCTGTTGGCACCATTGTTGGGTATGCATTTTAAAAATACATACATCTTTATATGTATATACATAAAGCAATTGAAATCATTAGCATTAATTTAACTTATTAACCTACTCACAAAGGATATTGGAACGTAGTTCCTTGTTGCGCATTGCGAAAGGAGGCTAGACGGAAAAAATTAAGACCAAAAGTTGTAACGACACTTTCTATAGGACATAGTATAAAATGAAGTCCCTCGCCGCGTATGTCTGTCTGTACGCTTATAACTAAAAAACTACTGAACAGATTTTGTTGCAGTTTTCACTATTAGAGAGATCATTAATTCCGGATGGTTTATGTATGTAATTTGCATGTATTTTATTTATATTTACTGAAGTTTTTATCAAAAAATTGATTTTGGACACTGCATCAGGCACTTTCAGAGCTAACGCTGGCTAAGATTTAAAAGTAACATAAAGACAAGGTATGAGAAAGTTGTAGGTCTTTCTTTAAAAAAGTCCGCGATAGCATATGTCTATCTCCTAAGGTTAGGTCACAATAACCATTTTTAAGTTTATGTTACGCGTACAAATTTTAAATAATATTTTCACCGACAGGATATTAATCCTTATCCTTTTAAATAGTTTAAATACCTTGGTTTTTTTAAAGTAGAATAACATTGTCCTTTACAGTATGGCAATCAAATGTATAGTTTAGAAGATATCACAAAATCAAAATTAAACGAAATCATTTATCAGAACGTGATGATCACGGAGCTGCCGCTAGATGGCGTTTTCGGGACAAGCGATAGATATAACACGACTTTAGGTCTTCAATCCAAAAATTGAATTTCCACGCTTAGCGTTGGCCATTCTGAATCATCAAGCTCCTTAGATATTCCTACTAAGTACCTAACCTACCTATAGTTATCTCATATCTTTAAATGAGCAATTCTTGTATATTTATCTTATGCCTTTAAACAAGCAATTCTTGTATATTTATTTATATATTTATAAATTTCTGTGATCTCGAAAATGGCTCTAACGATTTTGCTGAAAATTGGTATATGGGGGTTTTCGGGGGTAAACAATCGATCTAGATTAGTCTTATGTTTGGGAAAACGCGTGTTTTCGAGTTTTCATTCGTTTTTCTTTCCACGCAGAATATGGTCGCTAATTTCGTCGCGCCGGCCGCCATCCGCTTAGCTCAGCGGTTAAGGATGCTGACCGCTATAAAGAGTGTCACGGGTTCGAATCCCGCTCGGTGACTTAATTTTGTTTTTTCTTTATGTTCAAGTTTATATTATAATGTTTTATTGGAACGAAGTTCCTTATCGCGCGTTGCGAGAGGGGGCTAGACGGAAAAAATTAAGACCAAAAGTTGTAACGACACTTTTTGCTATAGTTGTAAGGTGTGCGGCGTGCGCGTGTTTCTCGGTTTGTCTCTCTCACTCTCTCTCAATAATCGAAAGGAACTTCGTTCCATCCGGGTGTCCCTTGACACCTCTTAAGTTTTTTTTGTACAGTAACAATACTACAATCAAAGCAGTAATTAAAAAGTACCTATCAAAAATAAGAAAAAATACCAAGTTATCATGTGTGTACCTACAAGCACAAGGTCAGAGACCCTGCCGCACATAGCTGAGCCACTGAGCTTAGGCACAGAATACATACTAGTACACTTAGGTTATTATTCAAGGTAATGTTTGACGATTAATGTTTTATTAGGATGCCAACAAATTCAATTCCACCCTGTACCTAAATGTATATAATTCTTCTGTATGTGAGTTTTCACTTGACTCCTTCTACATGGCTGGACTGATTGGGATGAATTTTTTTGTGTAGGTACTTTGAGTGTATGAAAGTAGTAGAAATTGCATTTTTTTAAAATTTTATATCAATAGTTCTAGTCAAGAAAAAGCTCTTATTGAATAGAACCAGACCGATCACCTGACCTGAGATTGTATGTCAAAAAATATCATATTCATTTTTTTTCCAGCTTGTTGGTTGTTGGTCTCAATTGTTATTATTGTTTGAATCTGACACTACTGTTGGCCACTTTGTGTAAGTGCTAGTGTGTGTCAAACAAACTGCATAATGTAAAATATTGCCTTAAAAAATTTAATTATTTCTCCTGTTACAGCAGTTCACAGCACTAAGATAATGTAAAATATTAAACAATTTTATTTGTTTATTTTTCAGATATTCTGTGAGATTTGAGGATGCTACAAGTCATAAGACTAAAGTAAAATACCTGACAGACGGAATGTTGCTGCGGGAAGCAATAATAGATCCCTTGCTCAAGAAGTATTCTATAATCATATTAGATGAGGCTCACGAGCGGACTGTCAGCACAGATGTGCTGTTTGGTATTGTAAAGCTTGCGCAAAAGGAAAGAACTAAACAAAATACTAATCCACTGAAGGTAAGTGTTTGAGAAATGTTAGAAATTGGATTTAAGTTGCCTCATCTATTAATAGTATAGTACCTGGGTGACCAAGCTTTGCTCGGTTACATCTCATTCAATGCTCTGTCTGCCCCATTAGGGATAAAGACGTGATAGTATGTATGTATGTATCTCAAACATTAACTAATTTTTTTTTTAAATTTTCTAAAAACAATACAAAATAAAATAACAAATATAAAATTGAACATAAAAAAAAAAACAAAAGTAAATCACCGAGTGGGATTCGAACCCGTAACACTCTTTCTAGCGGTCCGCATGCTTAACCGCGGAGCTAAACGGATGGCGGCCGGCGCGAAGAAATTAACGACCATATTCTGCGTGGAAAGAAAAACGCATGAAAACTCGAAAACTCGCGTTTTCTCAAACATAAGACTAATCTAGATCGATTATTTACCCCCGAAAACCCTCATATACCAATTTTCAGCAAAATCGTTAGAGCCGTTTTCAAGATCACAGAAATTTATAAATATATAAATAAAGTACCTGGGCGACCGAGCTTTGCTCGGTTACATCTCAAACATTAACAAATTTTTTTTAAACTAGTCTAAAAACAATGCTAAATAAAAAAAAATATATATATAAACTTAAACATAAAAAAAAACAAAAGTAAGTCACCGAGTGGGATTCGAACCCGTAACACTCTATATAGCGGTCGCTATTCTTAACCACTGAGCTAAATCAAGGCGGTCGCAACGCGACGAAATTAGCGACCATATTATGCGAGGAAAGAAAAACACATGAAAACTCGAAAAAACGCGTTTTCCCAAACATTAAACTAATCTAGATCGATTGTTTACCCCCGAAAACCCCCATATACAAATTTTCAGCGAAATCGTTAGAGCCGTTTTCGAGATCACAGAAATTTATAAATAAATATATATATATACATACATACAAGAATTGCTCGTTTAAAGGTATAAGATTGATAAATATACAAGAATTGCTTGTTAAGATATATAGTAAGTACATTATTGCAGAGGTCGGTAAGATAGGGTTTTCCGGACTAGTAGATTTTTTTTACAATCATTACAAGTCTGGCAATCCTATTTCTGCTGAGGTATATTTAGAGCTTTTCTCAATAAATATGAGGAAATAATAAAAGAAATAAGCAAATAACCAACTATTAGAACGGGAGGTCACGACAAATTTGGTAACGATAAGGGATATGGCTGACTCTGGTTTCATAGAATAAAGAGCACCTCTCTGATGCTAAATATGTTGGTCTGCCTGCGTGAAGTGGTTGCGTTACTTAGATATGGCGCCTGAAAAGTTGGTTATCGTGACCAAAAAAAAATGATAAGGGATATGGCTGACTCTGGTTTCACAGGATTAAGAGCATCTCTCTGATGCCAAATATGTCGGTCTGTCTGCGTGAAGTGGTTGCGTTACTTAGATATGGCGCCTGAAAAGTTGGTTATCGTGACCAAAAAAAAATGATAAGGTAAATGGCTGACTCTTGTTTCACAGGATGAAGAGCACCTCTCTGATGCTAAATATGTTGGTCTGCCTGCGTGAAGTGGTTGCGTTACTTAAATATGGCGCCTGAAAGTTGGTTAGCGTGACCAATAAATGATAAGGTAAATGGCTGATTCTGGTTTCACATAATGAAGAGCACCTCTCTGATGCTAAATATGTCGATCTGCCTGCGTGAAGTGGTTGCGTTACTTAGATAGGGCGCCTGAAAAGTTAGTTACCTAGACAAAAAAAGACACTTATAAGGTAAATAGCTGATTCTGGTTTCACAGGATGAAGAGCACCTCTCTGATGCTAAATATGTTGGTCTGCCTGCGTGAAGTGGTTGCGTAACTTAGATATGTCGCTTAAAAAGTTGGTTATCGTGACCAAAAAAAATTATACCGTAATTGACTAACTCTAGTTTCACAGGATGAAAAGCACCTCTGTGATGCTAAATATGTTGGTCTGCCTGCGTGAAGTGGTTGCGTTACTTAGATATGTCTCTTGAAAAGTTGGTTATCGTGAACAAAAGAAAAAATAATAACGTAAATAGCTGACTCTGGTGTCACAGAATAAAGAGTACCTCTCTGATACAAAATTTGTCGGTGAAGTCTTGTTTGTTTTGTCGGTCTGCCTACGTGAAGTGCTAGTGTTACTTAGTTATGGGTATGTCGCCTGAAAAGTATGTTATCGTGATCAAAAGTAAAATTATAAGGTAAATGACTGACTCTGAACGGCTGCATATCGAGCAAAATACATCTATCGTTAGTATCCGATATTATATATACATGCAGCAGTTCACAATTGTACTAACAACAGTTTGTCAACTTTTCAGAAGAGCATTTAATTTAGAAAGTTTTAAAGTTTCGTCCAGAACGGCACAAAAATAATTACATAATTTCACGTCTATTCAAGAGTCTAGTCCTTTGACTGCATTACATCCAAAAATTGTGGTATTATAGTTGTCTAATTTCAAAAATAGTAAAATAAACTTTAGTCCATTTGTGCACTAAACCTCATTATGTTAACAGGCAAATATTTTTTCAAAACTAAAAAAAACTTCACCCCCAAACTACACAACCGATTTCGATAAAAGAATTTTCCAAATCGGTGAAGGCACCTTCAAATAATCGGTAACAAATTATGCACTTGCATAACTTTAACACGTGTGTAAATGTTATAAATGCGTATGATACGCAGGACTTTGAAATTTTGTTGAAATCAGTCAATACTTGAAGATTGAATTTATAAAAATAAAATTTCGGCGTTAACAATAATACTAATTATTGTTAACGCCGGAATCTTAAAAAGTACAACTGTAACACTAAGTTTTTGGTAGAGAGAGTTAATTTATCTGGTACTAAAAAAGTAAAAATCGAAAATTTTGTAGTTAGTACATTTGTGAACTACGGCATCAATATTAGGGTGACACAGGGTAGACAAATTCATGTGTTTGTATAAACGCACGCTACTGTACTGCACGCCACTTCACACAGTCAGACTGACATACAGAGAAGTACTCTTCCAACTCTTCAGGCATCATATCTAAGTTTCACAACACAACCATTTCACGCTGGCAGGCCGACAAATTTTGTATCAGAGAGGTACTCTTTGTTCTGTGACACTAGAGTCAGCTATTTACGTTATTATTTTTTTCTTTTGTTCACGATAACCAACGACATATCTTAGTAATGCAACCACTTCACGCAGGCAGACCAACATATTTAGCATCAGAGAGGTGCTCTTCATCCTGTGAAACCAGAATTAGACATTTACCTTATAATTTTCTTTTTTTGTCCAGGTAACTAACTTTTCAGGCGCCCTATCTAAGTAACGCAGCCACTTCACGCAGGCAGATCGACATATTTAGCATCAGAGAGGTGCTCTTCATTATGTGAAATTAGAATCAGCCATTTACCTTATCATTTATTGGTCACGCTAACCAACTTTTCAGGCGCGATATCTAAGTAACGCAACCACTTCACGCAGGCAGACCAACATATTTGGCATCAGAGAGATGCTCTTAATCCTGTGAAATCAGAGTCATCCATATCCCTTATCATTTTTTTTTGGTCACGATAACCAACTTTTCAGGCGCCATATCTAAGTAACGCAACCACTTCACGCAGGCAGACCAACATATTTAGCATTAGAGAGGTACTCTTTATTCTATAAAACCAGAGTCAGCCATATCCCTTATCGTTACCAAATTTGTCGTGACCTCCTAATCTATATGCAAATATTTACCGAAAGCAATTTATAAATAATATATAGACAAATTACACTGATTGAGCTAGCCCCAAAGTAAGTTCAAGACTTGTGTTATGGGATACTAACTCAACGATACTATATTTTATAACAAATACATCATAGGTAAACATCCAAGACCCAAGACAATTTGAAAAAGGCCATTTCCCAACTTGCCCTGACGGGGGATCGAACCCGGGACCTCTGAGTGGCGGACTAGCATGGTGACCACTACGGAGATCATTATTCATGTTACTGCAAAGAGTTATGTTTCGCAAAGAGTATTATAATTACTACGTGGTTTATTGAAATCATGCGTTTTTAATTTTGGCTATTGTCTTTAGAGCAAGCTTTCCTGGTAATCAAGTTTTTTTTTACAGATAATCATAATGTCAGCTACAATGGATGTAGATACATTTAGAAAATATTATGATAACTGTCCAGTAATATATTTGGAGGGTAGAACTTACCCTGTCACCATTTACCATACCAAAATGAAGCAAGAAGATTATCAGTATGCAGCTGTCTGTACAATATTTCAACTTCATGCTACGACTCCCCCTAAGTATGCATACTTTCGTTTTAATACGAATAATTGCTGTTTTTTAAATTAATATGGAGGTACTTAGTAGATAAAAAAATTATTATAATTGTTTACAGCCATGATTTCCTCGTATTTTTGACTGGACAAGAAGAAATTGAAACAGTTATGTACAACATTAAACAGATAGCAAAAGTGAGTTACATATTATATTAATTAAAAATATACATACGTATGTGCGTTGGCTTATCTCAGGGGCTTATGCATGGCGCGTGTGTACGCGTATCCCTTTTGTCATTGTAATGAAAAAAGTCATAGTTGCTGGTTTTGTACTGAAAAAAAAGGATTTAATTATAATTTTGAAGTTAGACTGCCTGAAATTTTGTGAATACAACAAATATTGTAGAATAATTTTAGTTACATAATAAGGTGGACTTCTGAGGATGGTCGAAGGAAGAGAGGCAGGCCCCGGAAGCGTTGGTGTGACGACTTGCGACAGTTTGAGAGGGAATGGTTGGAAGTGGCACACGATCGAAATATTTAGAAGGAGCGGGGAGACCTTTGCCTAACAGTGGGACAGTAGAGGTTAATAAAAAAAAACTCTGGTTACATAGATATCATACAAAAAAAAATTATGTGTCTTCATATCAGTACATGAACTTATTTAAAAACAATTTTTAATTGCCTGGACTTTTACTCCGACGAACTAAACCAGCCAACGGAAAAGGATATCAACTATTTTTCGTTCGCAACCATACATAAATATTTTTTAACTCATCAGTTTCTGTTTGTCAATGGATCAGTTATTATCAATTGTGTTTTGTTTATATGGCAGATGATAAATTACAGGAAGCGGCAGGGCCTCCGATTAAGGTCTGTCCGCTGTACGCGGGTCTTCCGGCTTCTAAGCAATTGCAGGTGTGGAAGAATGCCCCGCAAGGGATGAGGAAGATAGTCTTGGCAACTAACATTGCGGAAGCTTCTGTGACCATTCCAAACATCAAATGTGTAATTGACAGTGGAGTGGTGAAGGAAAGGTACAAAAATTCTATACTTTCAAAAATTAAATGGCTACTACTAATACAAAAAATAAATCGCTTCTTTCTAACAACGGGCAAAAGAAATAAGAACAAGAATACAGTTAAATAAAACTAAACTAGGCTGTAAAATAAACCTATGCTAATTTATGATAAATTTAAAAAATTGCATGTTGCCCATATGCTGCATGGTTGCAAGAACGCTGGCTGCTTTTCCTTGCTGAATAGCAATGCTAAATCAGTTTTTTTTTGTAAACGTGAAATCAATTTTTTTTATGGCATTTATATAAAATATAGGTTAATAGCGTCATAGTTTCTCGGAGTCAAACAGCGCTCTTAATAATGTCAGTTTTTCTGCAAGAATAAATCTTAAATCACTTTGAAAATTTATATTAACAATGGCAATTGTTTTATTCTGTGATGTTTCATTTTCTTAATATCAAATAATTTATATTTGACCCAGAAAAGTACCTAATTATAAACACAAAATTGTACTTTGTATATTTAGTGTTAAGGACGCATTTACAAAGAGACGCGCTTTTATTTTAGGTATTTAACTTTACTACTACATGCGCAGGGCATACGCACACAGCGACGCCCGCTTAGCTGGAATCTACAGGACTAACACATCTTGATACTTTTAATATTTTTTGTATAATAATTTAAATTCATTGAAGTTTAATTTATTTTTGTATAAAATATTTATTTTACATTAGTTTTTTTATTCTGTACTAGCTCATGCCTGCGACTTCGTTCGCGTAACTGATTTCAGTATAGAGGTTATATTAATTTATAGTAAATATTTTTGTAACATCGATATTTATTAAGTTTCCGTACCCAAAGGTTAAAAGCGGGACCCTATTACTAAGACTCCGATGTCCGTCTGTCTGTCACCAGGCCGTATCTCATGAACTGTGATAGCTAGACAGTTGTATTTTTAGCAGATGATGTATTTCTGTTGCTGCTATAACAACAAATATTAAAAACAGAATAAAATAAATATTTAAGTGGGGGGGTCACGGTACCCTTAGTGCGCGAGTCCGAATTGCACTTGGACGGTTATTTTTAATTGGCATACCTAGTAATTATTATACGAGTAGTAATTTAAAAACTACTAAAACTAGAACTAAAAGCGTAATGCCGGATTATTCGAATAGGTATATACCTCAAAATAGGTTAGATGAGATGAGATTTTTGAACAAGCGATGTTCTCACAGTCTACTTGAACAATCCGGCGTTTGTTTGTATGTATATATGTACCTATATACATTTGTATGTATGCATATGTCGCAGTTGAATTGTATAATCCGTTGTTATTCAAAAACTCTAGCTGTTTGGCAATACAGCTCGGTTTTGTAAAACAGCTGAAAATATTTCAGCTCGATTGTCAATGAGTTACGTAATTACGTTTAACAAAACAGCTAGCGTTGAGATAGCATACAAGGTTACCATTATAAATAAAACTGTGGTACCAAACGAAATAATATATGAGGAGACAATAGTTGTTCTTTATTATTTTTATATTACTCGTGGGATTGAAATAAAACCTCAATTCAACTCCTTACTAAATAATTCAGTCTCCATCATCATAAAACACCTATGAAGAATGATAATCAGCTCGATGCAATTGGATAAGAAATATAGAAATTTTGTAAACCCGACAACTCAATGGCGCAGCGATTTCTTACGGCCAATTGATCCACGTGAATTTTCCATCTTGCCGGAAGGCGGGCGTCGAAATAACAATATGGGATCCAAGCTAAAGGTCTGCTTTATTTTTTACAATCTTTTGCACTCTGAAATCACAAACGATGCCCCCGATGTCTCTCGATAAAAACAGCTTAGTCCCGGAACGCGGCGAAGAATTTACTTTATAGGAGGCCATATTTGTTGTTATGACACTGACACTTTACAAGCCACAAGACCCACAAGTGGCAGAATTCCGAAATAATCGTTCTACAATCTTACGTTAGCTATTTTGTTAAAAGTAACATATTGGACGTTCTAGCTGAATGATTTTCAGCTATATTACAAAACCGAGCTGTAATGCCAAACAGCTAGAGTTTTTGAATAACAGCGGATTATACAATCCAACTGCGACACATATATGTTTATTCGACGATAACTCTAGTAGTTATCGGTGTTTCATACAATTTGGTAGGCATGTAGAAGCAGCCAAAATAATTTTTTGGTCTAAATACCGAACACAAATCTGTCAAGGGGTTGCCGAGATATAGGATTCGCAGTTACAGTTAAACTAATTAAGTTTAAGTATTAAACTGATTTTGATCTACACTTTTACTGGACTCTACCAAAGTGTTCAAATTACTATGACTGGTAAGCTTACTCCTGAAATAAGAGTACCGGAATCAAGTAACAATTAAAGTTTAAATTAGACCTATAATTGATAGCTAATTGAAAATAACGAGTAAGAATCATACATACATTCTTGCCTTTTCTAAGTTACTTCTAATTGCACGAAGGTTTTTGCGATTCATTCCGAATGCCTTAGACCGTGGCATCTAAAAAAATAATTAAGTATGAAGAAAAATTGTTCATCGTGTAAAAATAAAGCTGACAGGCATCAAACACCATTCTTACATTAAATCATCATCTGTAATAAAATGACGTAAATCCCATCGAGTTACGATGGGGTTACGTCGTTTCCATCCATTCCATCATCAAGACTCTGGACTTCATCTAGGACTAGAGTACTAGTGAAGGCAAACCAAACAAGCCCAAACTCGACCGGGTTACATGGTTTCGTTACAGAGTTCCTATAGCAATCTACCGGCTCCATCATCAGGACTCTGGACTTCATCTAGGACTAGAGTACTAGTGAAGGCAAACCAAACGAGCCCAAACTCGACCGGGTTACATGGTTTCGTTACAGAGTTCTTATAGCAATCTACCGGCTCCATCATCAGGACTCTGGACTTCATCTAGGACTAGAGTACTAGTGAAGGCAAACCAAACGAGCCCAAACTCGACCGGGTTACATGGTTTCGTTACAGAGTTCCTATAGCAATCTACCGGCTCCATCATCAGGATTCTGGACTTCATCTAGGACTAGAGTACTAGTGAAGGCAAACCAAACAAGCCCAAACTCGACCGGGGTACATGGTATGGGTACAAAGTTCCTATAGTATACCTTCCGACTTCATCATCATGACTTATCTTGATTTAGGACTGCAGTCTACTAGTGAAAACTTGGTTTGAAAAGTATAGCTTCCAAGTAACAAGTTAATGGCGGGCAGTATGTGTTGGAAGCATTTAACCTTTTTTGTAGATATCTGACTTGTATAAAAAAGAACTGTTTATGATAGACTATATGTGAAGTTGTCAAATAAATTTCCACAAGATAAATTTTCGTAAGAAAAATAAATAGATACTTTTGCGTATCAAAACCAGTTGATCTAACTAAGTCTTCCTATCTGCACAGCGATGTATTCGTCTGCGGAATTTTGCTCCCGAGCGACACAGAGACGTCTTTTCACAATGGCGCACAGGCGCTGTCTGACGTTCCGTTTGAAATGTCCGTCACTTTATAGTATAGAAAAACGAAAGACTGAAACTCATAATTTTTATTTTGTATAATTTTTGCCGAAACTTTATAATTTTTTTAAAGCAATCAATTGATGATTATCTGATTTACATGCTTGTATTTTTCTTTTAAAGAATAATCCTCAAATTCCTTAGGTTTTTTGTACCGAAACCTTACCCTGTTTTTGTAGTTTTCGCGAGAAGAGGCTAGGAAAAACTAATTTTATAGCATTAAAAACGACTTTTTACACAAAATCAAATACACCGAATTATAGTTAAAGGTTTACTGTACCGTTTAGTATCCGCAATACTTTATGAAGTACAATGAATTTATCAGAAAATGTTCCGACAAACGATGAATTTTATTAATTTTTGTAAACACGTCCTTAATGTAGAAGTAAAAGTTAATCTAATTTGATGAAGTTAATCTAATTCATAATACTTGTTAAGTATAGGTACACATTGTTTTTCCAAACATCCTATTAGCTTGTAAAAGTTTCTACGGATCAACATATGTATGACACTTTTTTACACACTAGTGTGATCTTCGGAAAAATCACAAGATAAGAACACCTCACTGTAAATCTGTATCCCTCTTATTCATAAAAGAATATAAACGTTTGTTAACCAATTGTACTTAAAATATGATTTGTCTTGTTCTTACGATGTCAAATATTGATAAGAGGGAAAGGGACAACAGGTTATAACTAAAACAGGTTTAGCAAAAGGTTGTTAATTTTTATGAATATCTCTGTCTCTCTTATATTAAGCGCTAGGCTCTTGTCGGTAGAGTGTTTTTCAATTCGCTCTTTCTTTCACTAAGTTCTTAACCTTAATAATCGACTTCAAAAACGGAGGAAGTTCGTTAGACTGTATATTTTTAGGGTTCCGTAGCCAAATGGCAAAAACGGAACCCTTATAAATTCGTCATGTCTGTCTGTCTGTCTGTCCGTCCGTATGTCACAGCCACTTTTTTCCGAAACTATAAGACCTATACTGTTGAAACTTGGTAAGTAGATGTATTATGTGAACCGCATTAAGGTTTTGACACAAAAATAGAAAAAAAACAGTAAATTTTGGGGGTTCCCCATACTTAGAACTAAAACTCAAAAAATTATTTTTCATCAAACCCATACGTGTGGGGTATCTATGGATAGGTCTTCGAAAATGATATTGAGGTTTCTAATAGCATTTTTTTCTAAACCGGAAACTTTGCGCGAGAGACACTTCCAAAGTGGAAAAAAGTGTGTCCCCCCCCCGTAACTTCTAAAATAAGAGAATGATAAAACTAAAAAAAATATATGATGTTCATTACCATGAAAACTACCAGCGAAAATTGGTTTGAACGAGACATAGTAAGAAGTTTTTTTTTAAAACGTCATCATCATAAACGGCAATTTACCTTTCATTCAATCAACTCAAATATAAAAATTTAAAAAAACATACTACAAGACTTTTATATTATGTTATTTGCTACTACGGAACCCTTCATGGGCGAGTCCGACTCGCACTTGGCCGCTTTTTTTTATGTAAGTTCACCGATTTCTCCGTCCTTTTTTTATTTGAAAGAGTGCACTTCCGCGTTTGTCCCATAGAAATTTTATGAAAATCGGTTGTGTAGTTTGGGTTTTCTTTTGTTAATATGAGGGTATAATATTATCAGTATGTGACATTAGGTGTTAAAGATGATGACCTCCTGCAGGACTTGGTGCACGACGACGGGCGCGGAGCGGCTGCGCGTGGTGCCGTGCGCGGCGGCGGCGGCGTGGCAGCGCGCCGGCCGCGCGGGCCGCACCGCCGCCGGCGCCGCCTACCGCCTCTACACCGCGCGCGAGCTCGCCGCGCGTGCGCCGCACCACACGCCCGAGATCGTCAGGTACCCCATTGTCACCCATTTGGCTACCTACTTAATGTCTCGTCTGTGAACAGATCGGAACCGGTAGACGTGCATGGCTTTATTATTGTGTCTGGTGTTTTGCACAGACTACAGGTTAAATAAATGTAAACTATGAAAAATGTCTTGACATGCCTTTTTTTAAATACACGGTGATTTTTCGTTGGTTCTGAAGTCGAAGGCCACTTCTTAAGGATTGTTAGTAATACCTATTTATCTAGTCAAACTAAAAATTAGAAACAAAAAATGTTGACTAAAACTTGGAAGTAAAATCTTGGGATCAATCAAGTAGTACCGCCGCCAGGCGCCGCCGGCCTGACGGCTGGAGTTCATAGGGGTCAGGTAACTACTTACTTTGTTCTTCGTTGCGTACTTCGCAACTTGTTTCATCTTATGTCATACACAAATTTGGATGATGTATTTTTTATGTTCATCTTTTGTTGCAGATGTCCCTTAGCTCCTACGATATTATTGTTAATAGCAGCTGGTATAGAACCTAGTACCTTCCCGTTGATCGAAGCGCCTCCAATGGAATCTATTACTGCTTCCCTGGCTTTGTTAAAGGAGTTAGGTAAATATTTCACTGACATTTGGACTAGAAAAGGCGATATTTTATATCTGAACACGATAACGCGCACGGCGTCCAGTCATTGTCAATGTCTAACTGCTAATAGACGATTTTTGGAATTTGTTTCATGGTCTATGACATGGTTTATGACACACGAATTTGTGATCTTGACTGTATTGTTTCAGTCATGTTTTTGTGTATCTAGGATACTCGGGAAACTGTCTACATGAAAAAGTATATCATTACACATTACACATATATAAAAATTTACACACAACAACTGTCAAATCATGAATTACCTCGGCCATTCTTCTCCCACTCAAACACATAGGCGTCTTTTCCTTTTTCTTTTTTTTTTTGCCACACCTTATCCCGTTATTTGGGGTCGGCCCTCCTCGTACCTCGGCGCCAGGACGCTCGGTCCCGGGTTGTCTGGATATCTAGTTGTGCCCGCTTGGTATCCCTATTGACGGTTGTCCACCACGTGGAATTTTCCATTAGGTTAGAAATTGAAAATAATATCAAGGATTTTGAACTTTCAGGAGCTATTGATAATGAAGCCAACCCGAAATTGACGACACTCGGCAGAAAAATGTCAGCCTTCCCAATCGACCCAAAATATGCTAAAGTATTGTTGACAGCGCCTGAGTATGGCTGCTTAGAAGAGGTTAGATATGTACTTATTATCCTTTCGCTTTATTTCGAGAATTTAGAAGTACGTACGTATAAACAGACAGACCGACATACAAATGCGAAAAGCTGCTGAACTTTTACTAAACTATTTGTTGAAATGATGGCATCACTATATGTTTATTATTGAATACACTACGAGTATAAAAAGGTTTCTCAGCGAGGTTTCACTCATTGGAAACAAATGGTGGACGGCGGTAGATATTTTTTTTACTAAATTATAATAATAATAAATAATAAATATATAGGGACAAATTACACTGATTGAGCTAGCCCCAAAGTAAGTTCGAGACTTGTGTTATAGGATACTAACTCAACGATACTATATTTCATAACAAATACATATATAGATAAACATCCAAGACCCAGGACAATTTGAAAAAGGCCATTTTCCAACTTGCCCTGACCGGGGATCGAACCCGGGACCTCTGGGTGGCGGACTAGCATGGTGGCCACTACGCCACGGAGGTCGTCATATAACATAGTTTTGTTTTTTTAGGTTCTAAGTTTAGTAGCAGTGCTATCCAGTGAAAATATATTCCACACGCCGATGCACAAAAGAGAAGAAGCGTTGAAAGTGAAACAGAAGTTTATATCTCCTCTAGGCGACCACATTACGTTGTTAAACGTCTACAAGGCGTTTTGCAAAGCGCCGTTAAAAAAGGTAAAACTTACTTTATTTTCAGAGTCGTGTATGAGATAGAAATGATTTAAAGTTCTAAACATGAAATGCTATAACGTGGAGTAAACTAAACGATTTCCATACTAAAAATCGTTCGTTTAGTGACTCCGCGTTTTAAAAATAGCACCTATGAAGGTAAACGGGAACAGAAATAGAGGGAGGCCAAAGAACAGTTGGACGGAGTGCGTGAATCGGGACTGGACTTGTAAGGATGTAATGTTCGAGATGACTAAGGATTGAGTAAAATAGAAGCGAAGTAGGGCTTGTGTCGACGAGCAGCACGTCGCCATGCACTGTAGAAACTTTCGTGGACACAGACCCTTACACGCTGTTCCGACCCTCCCTCGAGTGCAGAGGCGTCTTTAGCCCTTGTGGCGCCTGTGTGCAACCAGTACCCTGGCGCCCTCTAGTGTAGTAGGAGCGGAGTCATAATGGAATAAGTACTAACAGTTATACAGGGTGTTCACAAAGGTATGCACTTTTTTTAAACTGTGACACCTACTCATGATAATACTGAACACATTTCCTCAAGGAACCCATGGTCAATTCTCAAAAAAAATTTGGACTTAGTATGGAGATCGATCAGCTGATTGACCAAGTTTCCATTCAAAATCCAATTTTTTTGGACTAATTATACCTAAATACTATAATAGTATACTAGTAGGTCATATTAAAGCACTTTAACTTACCGTTGTTTGTTCGCACTGCAGTAGGATAATCAAATGAAAAATCCTAGGTCGTACCTATAGGTACGAGTAAACTTCGTAGTATCTATCACTCGATGTTTTGTTTTTGTATTTCACTAGCTATTTTTGAGACCTCGGACCTCGAGGAATATCGCAATAATTGTGGAAGCAAAAAACCTAATCTTTCCTTATATATATTTTCTATCAAAAGGAAAGCCGATTTACTTCATATTTACATGTTTACTCAAAAAATTATACTTAATCCATTGCATCAAGGCTTATTTCGCAAAACCACGGTATAGCGGTAAAACAAAAGTGCGGCACGCGCACACAAGCCTTTGAAAATGACTATAATACAGTCGAGTTAGAAATGATTGCCGGCGTGGTGTGAAACATATCAAAACAAACAGGTGCCGATGCCGGCTCGCGCCTTTGGTAGCGATGCGACATTACGCCAATTTAATCTTTAATAATCTGTTTTAAGACTGATTTCACGTTGAAACAAAAGTTATTTTGTATATTAAAATAGAGTAGGAAAAGGAGTAAGTAGCCTTGCTTTGCTACCGTGCGCCCGACGTCGGCAAGGGCGCAGTGGTGTCAGGGCGCTCGACGCTCGGCGCCCCCTTAGACCCGGCGCCCGTGTGCGCCGCACACCCTGCACTATAGGTAAAGACGCCTCTGCTCGAGTGGGATAAGGAAAGGAAGAAGTGTGAGATAGAAAGGGTGCAAAACTAAGTTTTAGTTCAAGAAAACTAATAACGACAATTGACCGAAAAATTTAAAGTATCCATCAAGTCTCGTGCGTATGAAAGAGATAGCGAGATGTCCCCACTACGCACCCCCTCTCCTTCATAGCAATATTTCAAATGCTAATTCCTGCTTCATTTTTTATTAACAAATTTTCTTGCTGTTATATAAAAAAAAAAGATTTATTTTAGTGTTATTTTTTGTTTTATATCAAATATTAACTAAAAATGTACACAGCTTAATCCCTAGTTAGCAAGTTTTTTGGTTAAATTGTCCTTATAATCAAAGAGTACTGTGTACTATTATAGTGTAGGTACTGAAATATTTTTTTATATGCACAGTAACATTTTGTTCCAGCAATGGTGCAAGGAAAACTATCTGAACCACAAAAACTTGTCATACGCAAGTGAGGTGCGACACCAGCTGCTGACAATCTGCCAAAACCTGAAGATGCAGGTGACAAGTTGCGGCTCGGCCATGGATCAGGTATGTTTGGTGGCATAATGGGGTTGATCCTTTTCATTGGACTGAAATTATATGTATTTTTTAATACCGGCTATTGGATTTGTGACGTTTACGTCACTTTGAAACCGAATACCTTTCCGATTGTTGAATTGAAATATAAGTTTAACTTTTGTACTTCATAGAGTTTTGTACTCAAAGAATAAAAACGGGACCCTATATCCTAGATTCCACTGTCCGTCTGCCTGTCACCAGGGTGTATTTCATGAACCATGATAGCTTGACAGTTGAATTTTGAAAGATGATGTATTTCTGTTGCCGCTATAACAAAAAATATTATAAATAATAAAATAAATATTTCAGTGAGGCTCTCTCACACAACAAACGTTATTATTAGGGATGCAACGATACGGCTATTACGATACCAATACAAATGATGAATACATCGTAATGGCCAAATACGATAACGAATTACGATACGAATGCATTACGATATTTGTTTAATACCATTTTGATGAATTTATTGGAAGCTTTGTTGTATGTTATTATTGTAAGCACAGAGTAATAATATACTACGTACAATTGTAAGACAAAGTAAAAGTATAAAAAAAGTTATGCATTTTTAATCAATATATTTATTAATTTTATCAATTTTCATCATTAACTTATATTTTAAATTGTTACTTTTTGTTACATTTACTGACTATTAATTAATTTTAATTGTAGTCGTAATTTATAACTGGCAAATCCTTATTCAGAAAACACAACCAACATATTTAAGTTTTTTCCCTTAAGTCGGTTTCTCTCATCACTGTGTATCAGGTATCAGTCTTGCCTGCCTGCTTAAAACTGTCAATGCCAAAAGTGACGAAGAAAATGCGAAGCGTTCAGAAATTGACGCGTTAAGGTCACAGCACACTTATCAACTCGTAAACGGAACGTAAACGTATCAACTCGAGCAGCTCAGTATTCTATTGTATTTCAAGAGCAGATCGGTGTGCTTCACATAAGCTATGTTCTAACTCAGAGATGCGACTTAGAGCCCGTTCGTGTACAATACTGCATTGCATAGATTGTTCCATCTGTTCTTTGAATCTAATATTTTCGTCTAATAAATGAGAGTATTGAATATGTAAGTTAGTACATTCGTTTTTCAGCTGGGAGTTTTTATCATTTAAGTTTTTGAATTCTTCTTCCGTTGCCTCCCGTTCATGAAGTAGCTGTGAGTTTTCTTCCTGGCATGCTTTGAGTTCACTAAGAGCCTGCCTTAACTTCATGGTCAGTTCTTTGGCCGCTGCTTTGCGGGTCTGCATAATGAATCAGGAGGTAACTGAAATATACAAATGTCAACTGAGTGTGCTTACAAGTAGTGTCTTTGATAAGTTTAGGGGAATCTTATTGTAATTATTTATTATTCTTTGAGATAAATGAGATTTGGAGAGAGTACTATCTATACTAACTTGCAAATAAGTATTAAAAGTTATCAACACTTATAGGTTATATTGATGTTTTGAAATACCAACTTGAGTTATTTTGTGTTTATTTCTTGTAAAAAAAAAACACATAAGCATACTTATGAAAGCTTTGCAATATTTGCACAAATACGGACTATTTATTTTAGGGCGTAATTTCAGAGATTTATTGATTGATAAGTTATTGACAGCAGGTTATTGACTTATGAACATTGACTTTGTTACCTATTGAAACACGTACAAATTATATAAAATTGTAGTGTTAGCGTTGAAATGAAACACCTATTGTATGAAACTTCCTACTGCAACGCACACTATTCGGATTCGTAACGTAAACGCCTCGCCTCGGGACCAGCTCACGAACCGCTTTGCTGGTCGGTCAAATAGCGGTCCCCGCGCTTGCGGCTCGTCGTCCGCGCGCTTACGCCTCTCCGTATGCGAGCTGACGTCTTTCCGTTTCCTCACACCCGCGTTTTATTTATTTGTAGATAATCAAAAATTTATGGCTATGATTGCCAACTCGCATATTGTGAACCGAGACATAACCGTGCGCTACACTTTACGTTTAAAATGATCTAGTGCCAGCCAGACCAGAGCGGCCGGCGAGCGGTAAGCGCGGCGTCGCCCAGCCGTAGTCGAGTCGACGTACCGAAGCTGTGCCTGTTTGGTTACGTGCCTACGTCAGGTTGACGCCTGGTTGACCGCGCGGCGAAAGGCGATACGGTGTCGATCCCTTTCCGAGTTGATAAGTGTGCTGAGACCTTTATGCGTTTCGTTTCACACGAAACAGTAAAAATTTAAAATTTTTGAAGTAAATGTATCGTAAAAATATCGTATCGTAATATTTACGATAACGAATGATCGTAAAGGTTTACGATAATCGCCGATATACGATTATCGTATCGGTATCGTTGCATTCCTAGTTATTATATACAATGTCCTTTTTTATTAAGTACAAATATTTTAAGGGGTGATTTAGTCCATCATTTCGAACAACTTTTCCCAATAAATGTATATAGAAATACGAAAAAAAAATTTTCATTTTTCATAGTAATGATATCACGTGACTACGTCGATTTCTATAAAAACCTAAAAAATTTTTTTCGTATTTCGATGTACATTTATTGGGAAAAGTTGTTCAAAATGATGGTCTGAATCACCCCCTAAAATATTTGTACTTAATAAAAAAGGACATTGTATAGATAGTGGTACGAAACCCATCGGGCGCGAGTCTAACTCGCACTTTGCCGGTTTTTTATTTAGACAACTGTACAGACCTCCCTTCCGAAGCTACAAAAATATGTCAGCTCTTGACAAATTAACATATAATAATATACTTAGATTGTATAAGTATAATTAGATTTATTAATGTAAATCACTTATTTGTGCAAAGGAAATGCGTTTTACCCCACCTAGCGGTGGGGATCACGCCCTAACTTTTTATATAAAATGCCACGCGCAAACAAACGTCGGGCATTACGTTGCCAACCGTCGAGGTGTTCACTTCAAGGAACTGTGAGTACTGCATTATTAATATTCTTGTTATTTTAATGATTGATGAACTACTTATTTCTAAGATAATGTTTTTATGCGAGTAATGGAATAATTGTGGATTATATTAAAAGAGCTACCACAGAGTTTCTGACCGCATCTTCTCTGTGAAGATCCAGCCCTTCCGACGCGGTGGTAGAATCTTTCACAATATATTCAGATTAGAGCCATAGCAATAGCCTAAATGAATAAATGTTTTAAAACTCTTGGATGTTTATTTGTTATCCCTTTCCCAAGCCATGAAGAATTGCAGGATGTCTAGACTCCAATAGCTTGTAGTCTGACAGATTCAGAAGTGGGATACATTCTTACTGTAGCTTTGGCCTCCGACGCTAAGTTTAGAATAAGCCTTATCCCTTCATGGAACGGGCATTCTGCGTAATTTTTTAAAATGGGTTTTCAGCGTCACTGCTGTAATGAGCTCTACAGCAAGAGCCTTGGCAACGAACGCTGCGGCAGCAAGCACCGAGTAGATCTCATCGATGAGAACTGCGGTGACATCCACAAGCGCTGCAGCCTGCTCTTCACGTCGGTAAGCACTGCAGCCTGTTCTTCACATCGGTGGGCACTGCAGCCTGCTCTTCACCTTGACGAGCGGCATAGTCTGCTCCACGCGTCAACAGGCGCTGCAGCCTGCTCTTCACATCGGTGGGCGCTGCTGCCTGCTCCTCACCTCGACGAGCAGCGCAGCCTGCTGCTCATGTCGGTAGGCACTGAAGCCTGCTCTTCACTTCGAAGAACGGCACAGTCTGCTCCTCTTATCAGCAGGCGCTGCAGCCTGCTCTTCACTTCGACGAGCGGCACAGTCTGCTCCTCTTGTCGGCAGGCGTTGCAGCCTGCTCTTCACTTCGGTGAGCGGCACAGTCTGCTCCTCTTTTCGGCAGGCACTGCAGCCTGCTCTTCATTTCGGCGAGCGGCACAGTCTGCTCCTCTTGTCGGCAGGCGCTGCAACCTGCTCTTTACTTCGACGAGCCGGGTAACCTGCTCATAACTACACGGGTACCGCAGTCCACTGGTCACAGTGAGCAGCTTAATTGGAAAAAAAAAAAAAAAAAACTTAAGGTAAGTCAAGTTACTATTACACCCGAAAACTAAGGTCTACATTTAAAGAGAACTGTCTTTTGCAGTTCTTAGAAAAAAAAAAAAAAAGCAACAACCTCGATACGATTTTACAGTGGCAGCTATTCTAACGTCAACATGCTTTGAATTAAGGTCAATTTTGATTTATTCTATTACTATCCATGGGTACCTGTAATTAGCTTTCGATATCCATTCAAATATATTTGAACGCAAATAAAAAATAAATATATATAGAAGGTTAAATTATGTTAGATCAGGATAATTAACGTAATTGAAGTCGGAAAGAGGTTGAAAACTAAAATATTAAACAAGACATCAAATCTATATTGAGGGTTCAGTACTAAAACAACTCTTAAATTTCCCATCTAGATCATTCTAAATGAATTTAACCTATGGTATTCTCGCTCTAAGTCCTAAATTTTTTCGTTTGTCCACTATTTATATTCTTAAATTTTTACTACCTTTTGTCTAGAAAAGTTCATAGTTTTATATTTTAGTAAGTTTAAATAGTCATACATTTTTACGTTCAATCCTTAGTTCAATCACACAACTTGTTTTACAGTTATCAATTTACTTTTCAATCTAACGTCTCGCTTTTCTTCATTTCTTTAATATCATTTCTTAGAAAAGCGAAACAAAATATGTAAATAAGTAAAAAAATCTTTTTTTATAAAAAAATATATATATTTTATATAAGCCAAGCCGAAAATGAAAATATTGTCGCGTAGGATGATAAGTGATAATGACAATGTCAAATTGTCAACGTCACAAATTCAAACTACAAGAATTCATCTAAAGGGAAATTTCGTCACTCACGTCAGCACACGATTGGCCTAGCGGTCTTGGTGTTGGACTGTGAATCCATAGACCCCAGGTTCAAATCACAGTCACGAATAGTGTTTTTGAAGTTTTGTAAGAAGTTTCTAGATAACTCTAGATTAAATTGGAATGAAAATACGGGCCAGAAATAAAAGAAGACAAAAGAAAATTTATGACTTAAGTTTGGAACTTTGATGCGATATTGTTCGCATCCGGGGGGTATATAAGCAGAACAAGGCGCGGCCTACGCCAGTTTTAGTTTGAAAGTAAAATCCGAAGAAGGAAGAAGGAAGAAGGAAAAAGGAAGAAAAGTAAAAGTGGAAGTAGTGAGTAAAAAGTAAAGTGAAATAGTGAGTGAAGTGAAGTGTTCAGTGCAGTAAATACGCGCGAAAGACGTTTCCGCGCGTGACAGTGCAGTGACGTTTACGCGTGTGACAGTGCAGTGACATTACCGCGCGTGACAGTGCAGTGACGTTTCCACGCGCGAGACAGTGCAGTGACGTTTCTGTGTGTGTGACAGTACAGTGACATTCCCGCGTACGTACCTGTGACAACTGTGAGTACCCTAGAGTTGTAAATAAAGGCACTATTCCATAGGATTGGTGTTTCCTTTCCTATCCCCAACCCACTCTCGTGACAATTGGTGTCAGAAGTGGGATAGGAAAGACGCCGATCGTGCCTAGAAATGAGAGAGGGGTAACCACTCGAGCGGGAGCTGCAGCGGCAGAGGAACAATCGCTCGAGGAGTCCAACTCTGGCGGAGCCGCGACAACATCAGCGGCCGTCCCACCAGCCGCTCCATTGGAAATGAACGCGTTCCTGCAGCAGATTACTGTCATGATGCAAGAACAAATACGGGCGCTGCAGGAGGACCAAGCACACCGCCAGGAGGAGCAAGCACGCCGCCAGGAGGAGCAAGCACGCCGCCAGGAGGAGCAAGCACGCCGCCAGGAGGAGCAAATACGGGCGCTGCAGGAGGAGCAAGCACACCGCCAGGAGGAGCAAGCACGCCGCCAGGAGGAGCAAGCACGCCGCCAGGAGGAGCAAATACGGGCGCTGCAGGAGGAGCAAGCACACCGCCAGGAGGAGCAAGCACGCCGCCAGGAGAAGCAAATACGGGCGCTGCAGGAAGAGCAAGCACGCCGTCAGGAGGAGCAACTTCAGTCCTTTTCCAAAGATGTTTTGGCCGCGGTTCGGGCCAACACAGCCCGGATGGATGACTTCGAGAAGGAAGTTGCAGAAGTAAAGGAGGAAGTTACAGAAGTAAAAGAGGAAGTTGCTGAAGTGAAAGGGACGCTTCAACAGCTTGGTAAGGAAGTTAAACTTCTCAAAGAGTCTGGCCCTGTCACTAGCTCTGTAGTCGCTCCTTTTACCAAAAACTTAAAGGTGCCACCCTACGACGGCAAATCCTCTTGGGCTGCTTTTAAATTGCAGTTGGAGACAATTAAAAAAGCCAGCCATTGGGATGAGCAGGAGGCGCAGTCTGCATTGACCCTGGCACTTCGAGATGACGCTCTGTCCGTATTGGAAGCACTCGGCGCTGGAAAGAAAGAGGTCACCTACGACGAACTCATAGGCGCTCTGGAAGCCAGATACGGTGACAGCCACCTGGAGCATGTATACAGGGCGCAACTCAAAGATCGTTGTCAGCGGGCTAGCGAGACCTTACAACAGTGGTCCGTGGAAGTGGAAAGACTGGTCCGCAAGGCATATCATTCATCACCATCTGTCGTGGAGGAGATGCTGTTGCAGGTTTTTATTGATGGGATACGGGATCCCGAAGTCAGGGCGGCTGTACGACTGGATCACCACACCACCTTGAAAGAAGCAGTGGCTCACGCTTTGGAAGTAGAAGCGGTTCGTCATGACTCACGAGCTCTAAGGCTTCGAGAGGTTGTAGTCACAGAAAACAGTAGACGACGACCCTACAACCCGATGTGCTATGAGTGTGGAGAGCGGGGTCATATTCGAAGCACTTGCCCGAAGCGTGAACGTACAACTTTCCGACGTCAAGTGGATGCAGCGGTTTCGACGTCGGAGCAGCCACAGGAAAACTAAAGAAGGCCAGGGCTGTGGGGTGGGCGCTGGCCGGTAGTAGTAAAGCCCCAGAAATTCTTGTGAAGCAGACTAACGACGGAAATACTCTAGTGATAGACGGTTTAGTCAATGGGAAACCTTGCCAGTTGACATTAGACACTGGAGCTTCACGGACAGTCATAAGCAACCACAGACTTAAGGACATTGGAGGTCGGTATATTCAAGCGAATAAAAATATCACGTTAACTACTGCTACCGGCCAACGAATCCCATCTGAAGGAGAAAAAATTGTAGCCATTAAGATCGGGGCAACACTTTATTGGCAAAGAGTGATTGTCGCAGGCATCTCCGACGATTGCATTATTGGTTTGGACTTTCTGCAAAATCATCAGTGCAATATTGACTTGAAAAATGGTGTTCTAAAACATGGCAATGATGAAATTCCGATGAAAGGAGGAAATTTTGGTAAGGTGTTATGTTTGAGAGACACTGTCCTTAGTCCTAGATCCCAAACGATGGTCCCTGTTATGCTTCCGCCTAATAATGGAAGCGGACCACGGAGATGTGCTATTATAGAGGGAGGAATCTCAGACGCATCATGGATTCCGGCTAGAACCTTAGTTGGAAGTGGCCAAGTTGCGTTGGTACCTGTTCTGAATCCTCATGACGTGGAGCAAAAACTGCGAAAGGGAACGATTGTAGGAAACTGTGATGAAGTAGCCTGGTTGAGGAAGTGTGAAGAGGGGCAAAAGCGGAAAATTACGAATCAGGAAGAAAATGTCGCAAGGTTTCTGGAGGGTTGCAAGGGTAATCTTACTAAATTGCAATTAATAAAAGCAAGAAACTTCTTGTTGAAATATAGCAATTTATTCTCTAAAAATGATGGAGATATTGGCAGAACTGGTTTGGTAAGACATAAAATTGATACAGGAGATACAGCACCCATCCGGCAGAGACCAAGACCTGTTCCTTTTGCCCGTGAGCAGGAAGTTGAGGACATGATCCAAGAGATGAAGAAGAATGGCGTGATAGAACCTTCATCAAGCCCATGGTGCTCTCCGATAGTATTAGTAAAAAAAAAGGATGGATCGACTAGGTTCTGTGTGGACTATCGGCGATTGAACGATGTAACTAAAAAGGACAGTTACCCACTTCCTAGAATTAATGACACTTTGGATTCACTTTGTGGCATGACTTGGTTCTCTACTCTTGATTTAAAAAGTGGGTATTGGCAAGTAGATTTGGATCCTAAGGATAAAGAGAAGACTGCGTTTTCAACCGGCAAGGGTTTATGGCAGTTCAAAACTATGCCATTTGGACTATGTAACGCGCCAGCAACATTTGAAAGGTTGATGGAACATGTGCTGGCAGGTATACTAGGAGAAACCTGTTTGGTCTATTTAGATGACATCATTATAATGGGAAGAGATTTTGATGATCATCTCAAGAAGCTTGAAAGCGTGTTTTCAAAACTACAGAGTGCAAATTTGAAGCTAAGTCCAAAGAAATGTTCATTTTTTCAACGTCAGGTCAACTACTTGGGTCACGTTATTTCAGAACAAGGTATTGCCACTGACCCTACTAAAATAAGTGCAGTAAAAGATTGGCCAACACCAACAGATAAGACACAGGTACGAGCATTTTTGGGTCTATGCTCTTACTATCGAAGATTCGTAAGAGGATTTTCCGATATCGCGAAGCCATTACATCGGTTGACAGAAGAGAAACGAGCATTTTCTTGGGATGAAGATTGTGAGCAAGCTTTTCAGGACCTCAAAATGCGTCTATGTGAAACCCCTATCCTCGGATATCCTGACATAGAAGGCAAGTTTATTGTAGACGCTGATGCAAGTAACACCGGTATTGGAGGTGTTCTATCTCAGCAAAGAGGAGATCAGGAAGTAGTTATCGCCTACTTCAGCAAATCTCTTTCAAGGCCAGAGAGAAATTACTGCGTAACTCGCAGAGAATTGTTGGCTGTGGTTAAGACATTGCAACATTTTAAGAAATATTTGCTTGGCCGCAAATTTCTGGTAAGGACGGATCATGCTGCATTGAAATGGTTATTGGAATTCAGAAATCCTGAAGGGCAGGTGGCCAGGTGGATTGAGCTACTCCAAGAGTATGAGTTTGAAATTGAGCATCGAGGAGGAAAGAGTCATGGCAATGCGGATGCTCTGTCTCGAAGACCTTGCCTGGAGGACTGCAAGCATTGCAATCGGCAGGAAGAGAAGGAAAAAGTAAACATCCGGCTAATCCGTACTGATTCCGTAGATGAAAATTGGACTAATGACGTCATGAAAAAGGCTCAGGAACATGATAAAGACTTTCAACCACTATTGAACTGGCTACGAAGTGGAACTAAACCAAAATGGTCAGAAGTGGCCAAATACAGTACGGCTACAAAGAGTCTTTGGGCGCAATGGGATAGCCTGGTGTTACACGATGGATTACTCTACCGAAAATGGGAAAGTACTCAAGGTAAAGATTGCCATCTACAATTGGTCGTCCCCAGAGAGAAGATAAGGGAGATTTTAAAAACTTTCCATGATGGTACTTCCGGCGGACACCTGGGGATAAGAACTCTCACAAAAATTAAAGAACGTTTCTACTGGTTACACTGCCGAGATGATGTAGAAGACTGGTGCCGTAAATGTCAGAGTTGTGCGGCAGTTAAGGGACCACAGACTATAAGCAGAGGGGCCATGAGGTTGTATAATGTTGGAGCTCCTTGGGAACGAGTAGCTCTTGACATAGCCGGACCGTTTCCAATTACGAATGCTGGCAACCGGTACATTTTGGTAGTAATGGACTACTTCACGAAATGGCCTGAAGCATTTGCACTACCTAATCAGGAGGCTACCACCGTAGCGACAAAGCTTGTGAACGAAGTATTCTGTAGATTTGGTGTGCCATTGGAGATGCACAGTGATCAGGGTCGAAACTTTGAATCACAGGTATTCCAAGAAGTCTGTGAAATCATGGGAATCCATAAGACTCGGACGACGCCGTATCACCCGCAGTCAGATGGAATGGTTGAGAGGTTTAACCAAACATTGGAACGGCATCTGGCAAAAGTGGTAGAAAGCCATCAGAAAAACTGGGACGAGTATATTGCACTATTCCTCTTATCTTATAGGACTGCGGTGCATGAGACCACTACAGTTACTCCAGCATATGCCAATTTTGGAAGAGAATTGAAATTGCCAGCTGATTTGTTATCAAGTTGTCCACCAGATACCCCAAAAGGAATAACCGACTACGCTAATGACCTTCGGATTAAGATGGTTGACGTCTATGAGCAGATTAGAGAGGCTGGGCTTAAAGCTAGTGAACGGATGAAGACTCGTTACGATCGAAGAGCTAATGGCCTCAGCTTCGAGGAAGGAACACTGGTTTGGCTTCATAATCCGGTGAGGAGAAAAGGGAAATCTCCAAAGCTACAACCAAGTTGGGAAGGACCTTACAAAATTATCACCAGAATTAACGACGTGACCTACCGAATTCAGCGTAATTCTCGCAGTCCTCTCAAAATAGTTCATGTGGATCGATTGGCACGTTATCATGGAAGCAATAATGATCGGGACGATCATGTCTCGAGAGGGGGCAGTGTCGCGTAGGATGATAAGTGATAATGACAATGTCAAATTGTCAACGTCACAAATTCAAACTACGAGAATTCATCTAAAGGGAAATTTCGTCACTCACGTCAGCACACGATTGGCCTAGCGGTCTTGGTGTTGGACTGTGAATCCATAGACCCCAGGTTCAAATCACAGTCACGAATAGTGTTTTTGAAGTTTTGTAAGAAGTTTCTAGATAACTCTAGATTAAATTGGAATGAAAATACGGGCCAGAAATAAAAGAAGACAAAAGAAAATTTATGACTTAAGTTTGGAACTTTGATGCGATATTGTTCGCATCCGGGGGGTATATAAGCAGAACAAGGCGCGGCCTACGCCAGTTTTAGTTTGAAAGTAAAATCCGAAGAAGGAAGAAGGAAGAAGGAAAAAGGAAGAAAAGTAAAAGTGGAAGTAGTGAGTAAAAAGTAAAGTGAAATAGTGAGTGAAGTGAAGTGTTCAGTGCAGTAAATACGCGCGAAAGACGTTTCCGCGCGTGACAGTGCAGTGACGTTTACGCGTGTGACAGTGCAGTGACATTACCGCGCGTGACAGTGCAGTGACGTTTCCACGCGCGAGACAGTGCAGTGACGTTTCTGTGTGTGTGACAGTACAGTGACATTCCCGCGTACGTACCTGTGACAACTGTGAGTACCCTAGAGTTGTAAATAAAGGCACTATTCCATAGGATTGGTGTTTCCTTTCCTATCCCCAACCCACTCTCGTGACAATATTGTACGAGTATCAAAGTAATCATCTAAATCATTTTAACACTATAACTAGATACATAACACTACAAGTACTTAATGAGTGGGTAAATTACAATATTACTTGACAAGACATTGGAAGTACTACAAACGACTTAATGAGTCTACCGTGTAGTTAGCTTATAAATATATAGAGTATTTAGTCATTTGGTACCTACCACTTACATTTTCGTTAGGTTCCTATCGTCTCATAGGTTTGTTGCAGGTTATTATTTAAAACAGGGCCTGTAAATTGAAACCAAGAACTTATATAACCTCAATCATAACTTATCATCAAAATAGGCCTAAAATCTGCTTAAAAATTTTAAAACAAATTTTAAAAATTCAACAAAATTATTTATTTATATTTACATTAATTAAGTGCTTAAAAACAAAACAAATTAACATACTAAAAAAAAAGCGACTAACACTACGTCTAAGTTTTACACAATGTGGCATACAGTTTTAATACTGTAAATACTTTTTGACAAATAAATGATATTGAATTAGTACTCTAATGATATTTAATATAAAGGTTTTATAATGAACAAGTCTAAAATAGGTTTGACGTACCTAAATCCAGACTAAGGCTAATACGTCACCTATATTTGAACGATAACTTCACTGTAGCCTGGTTAAGTTTTTGTTGTTTTTCATAAAAACCGATTTTCGCAACCAAAACTAAAGCTCCTAAAACCAACAGCAAGTCATTTCGAAACACTACATGACAAAAAAAAAATTTAAATATTTAGGAACATAAACAAAAAGAACCTAAAGAGTCCTAAATAAATAAATGAATAACAATCGTTTGATGTTTGTATAAAAGAAAAATAGTTTCTCTAAACTTAATGACATCTTACTCTTATGTATAGAGATCAAATTTGGTCTTACCCAACACTAGTTGTAGCCCACTGCGTTGCCAGTGTAATTTAATGACTTAAAACCTTTGTCTCAACTTATGAGCATAATTATCAATTCTTACATTTCTTACATACCTTAAAACTGAAAAGTTTATAAACATTTACCCTATTAAAGAATAATTTTATTGTTAAATAGTGACAAGTTTTGTTTTAAATCATGAGCTCAAACATAAAGTTTTACATTTATTTCTTCAGAACAGGGGTGACGACAGGATCCAAAAAAGTATGATAGTAATTGGTCCGTCTTTTGATTGTCCAGGGGTGGTGGACCCGTACTTTTCAGTTTACAAAAGAAAAGTAAAAGTCACAGAGATGCGAAGCGTCAAAGTCGTATTTTGATGATCGAACCGATGAATCAAAAATATTTTTCCAAATTAAATTTTCTCAAATTAAAGGATATTATGGATATAAGAAACGATAGTTGGTGCCGTTTTTTGGCTAATCTCATAGTCGTATTATAAATATAGTAGTTGTAATATATTATATTGTAATGGTTCTTTTTCTGCCCAATAGTTCTTCAAAACTAATACGGAAGTTGGGAAAAAATATTTGATGCCTGCATAAACCTTTAGTTTTAATTTAAAAATTAAATTAATTCAATTAAATGGTAGCTGGCAAAAGTAAGAAAAGAAACTAAGCTGCATCTTGCTCCAATTAATTTATTTCTAGAAATGTAGACAAATCGAGACAGGACAAACTTTATTTTCGTATATAAAATAAGTAAATAAAACTTTTCTTTATCAGGAACAATTAACACATATACTCTTAATAATCGATATGGAATTCTTTTATTACTCTTGTTAGCTAATATTGTCCCAATGTTACATTATATGGATCTAAAAGATCTTAAGTATTAAGGTCACATAAATCAGCAGCGTTCATCAACTGCATTTGACTCCAACACGTGTTCTGATGGTAAAAATATTACTTACAAGCTTGAATTAATCCCGTTCAGCTCTATTTACATCGTGATGGAATCTATTCGAAGAAAGGTCATATTAAAACCGGTATCATCATCATCAGGTCTTTTGTCTCCACTGCAAGAGCATGACCCTCTCTGTAGTACCCAAGCCAAACTTGGCTAGAGCTGCCAGAGGTCTTGGCCTACACTCTCCACGCTGGCCAGACGGGTATATGCCAATATATACTGCATGTCGGTTGTCATTCGTTGTTTAATAGTTCTTGCTTTCGGATTAATGGTGATTAGTCTTAGTTCTTTCACCAGCTTGAAAGACTTTTCATTTTTATATTTATTTATTACAAATGTAATAGGCGTAATTAAAACCACAGACCTCATCTACTGGTCAACCCACTGGTGATGACTAGTAATTGATATGGAGATTTTATCCTGCTACAAGTCCATTTGAAAAACCACTGATTGGTTTAACACTCATCAGCAACTGTTATGAAAACTATACTTTTCTTAATTTTCTCGAGCTATAAGGGACCCATTTATCAAATGTTATTAAGTAGAGTTTCATCATTACAGATTTTCTTACAGGAATTTTAATCTTAAAGCAGGACAAAGGCCTGCATTTTTATTGGACAGGACAATGAGGCCTGCAATTTTATTGAACAGGACAATGAGGCCTGCAGTTTTATTAAACAGGACAATGAGGCCTGTAACTTCGTTAAACAGGACAATGAGGCCTGCAACTTTTTTAAACAGGACAATGAGGCCTGTAGTTTTGCTAAACAGGACAATGAGGCCTGTAACTCCTATTATTGTATCTAATCTGTATTTTAACATTTTAAATGTTTCAGAATAATAACTGGACGAAATTATCTAGAAAATCGATGGGAAGCAGCAACAATTCCCTGTCTTATACTTACATATTTATTTAAGATTTTCGTAGACGCTTGGCTAAGATAAGAAGTGACTTTAAAGTTATAAATAGCTGTCCAGTTATTACTGAAAATGACTTTAGGGTTAGTTTATGCACATAAAATGTCCTCTATGAGAAAATATGTATTTTCTTTTTATCTAAATATTTTTAATTAATAATTGATATAATAGATATATATAATGAAACATACTATATATATTATATATATAATTCACGAAGAAGGGTAACAAACCTTACTCCGGTGTAATAGCTGTCGATAAGATTAAACCTTGGCTAAATTTTAAAAGACCTCATGACAGCGAACATGATGTAACTAGCGAACCAGATTGAAATAATGATTAAAATTGTTACTTTCTTTATATCAAATGTTCAACAGGAATTTTAAGATAGAGGTACATGGAATGAATGATTCCATAAATCAAAAGGGACAGAAAAGTCCTGAATTGCATGAGGAATGAAGGATTCCTGAATCACAAAAGACATATTAGACAAAGGGTCTAATATTTGAAGAACAAATGGTTCTGTGAAAATGTTATTTACAGTCAACGGTGTATTAGGTAAATCACCATAATTGCGAAATTCTAATTTAAGAACCTGACATACCTTTGACTGTAAAGGACGGAAGGGTCCAATATTTGAAGAACAAATGGTTCTGTGAAAATGTTATTTACAGTCAACAAAAGGGACGGAAGGGTCCTGAATTGCATAAGGAATGAAGGATTCCTGAATCACAAAAGACATATTAGACAAAGGGTCTAATATTTGAAGAACAAATGGTTCTGTGAAAATGTTATTTACAGTCAACGGTGTATTATGGAAATCACCATAATTGCGAAATTCTAATTTAAGAACCAGACATACCTTTGACTGTAAAGGACGGAAGGGTCCAAAAGATTTGTTTACTGTTGTTTGCAAAAGCATGAGGTCATGCTTAGTATAGGATGGCCGACTGTCAGCTCTTGACAAATTAACATATAATAATATACTTAGATTGTATAAGTATAATTAGATTTATTAATGTAAATCACTTATTTGTGCAAAGGAAATGCGTTTTACCCCACCTAGCGGTGGGGATCACGCCCTAACTTTTTATATAAAATGCCACGCGCAAACAAACGTCGGGCATTACGTTGCCAACCGTCGAGGTGTTCACCTCAAGGAACTGTGAGTACTGCATTATTAATATTCTTGTTATTTTAATGATTGATGAACTACTTATTTCTAAGATAATGTTTTTATGCGAGTAATGGAATAATTGTGGATTATATTAAAAGAGCTACCACAGAGTTTCTGACCGCATCTTCTCTGTGAAGATCCAGCCCTTCCGACGCGGTGGTAGAATCTTTCACAATATATTCAGATTAGAGCCATAGCAATAGCCTAAATGAATAAATGTTTTAAAACTCTTGGATGTTTATTTGTTATCCCTTTCCCAAGCCATGAAGAATTGCAGGATGTCTAGACTCCAATAGCTTGTAGTCTGACAAATATATATTTGGATTTGGAGGATAAAATAATTGTATGTGTAGTAACGAAACTCCATACAAAATTAAATACTTATCGTGCCGAAATGTACGGATTTGCAGATTTTCTTTTGCGATTTCAGGGATGGTCCCATAGTAAAAGTTGTTCACATTGATTGGTACGTTTCGGGTTGATACCCCCTTTTCGTTGCACGTTAAAATGGTTGTAAGCTTTTTCTTGTCATTTTCAGGTCTTGAAGTGTATGCTAAGCGGTCTGTTCACGAACTGCGCGTGGTTGCGCGGCGGTGGCGGCGCGGGCGCGGGCCGCTACGTGACGGCGGCGGGCGCGGCGGCCGCGCTGCACCCCGGCGGCGCGCTGCACGCCGCGCGCCCCGCGCCGCCCGCCGTGCTCTACTCCGAGCTGCTGCACACCAAGCGCTCCTACCTCGTCACGGTCTCCGCCATACAGCCGCACTGGCTGCACCAAGTCGCGCCGGAGTACGCCAGGCGGTGTCGGGCCAATCGGTGACACCGGCTGTCATTGAGAAAGCAAACGTGCCTTTATATATACTAGTTGCCTGTTCGCTAGTCGATAGCTGAGCAACCTGGCTCAAAAACTCAGTCATCATTACCATTTCAGCATCATAACGTCCTCTGCTGGATATAGCTTCACCTAAAGATTTCCAAAATGACCGATCAAGAGCGGCCTGCATCCAGCGCTTTCCAGCAACCCTGGTCAGGTCATCTGACCGCCTTGTAGGTGCCCTATGCTTCGCTCAGTGTGCATTGTGTTTAATTCAACCATACTGTACTTCATTAGGTAGCACATTAACTTCCTTTCGTCACACAAAATCATCAAAATTATGAATTGGGATATATTACATATAGGTATATATGAATCGATGAAAGACGAATAAAATGAAAAAGAAACATTTTATAATGATTTATTTATTAACAAAAGTATCAATTTAAGGGTCCCCCGACCCTAGACTTCTCCATACAAACGTAGTCTACGTTTAATTTTGAAACCACATGTCAGATTCCGATAAAACTGGTTTCCTATAGTAAAATTATGAACTGGAAAGAAAATATAACGATTTAGAAGTTTCCCATACTAATGGTCAAAAATGATATAAAACACTATATTCTATTTCAAGTTCATATTTTTAATGTCGGAAACTAGTTATAAACCTAGATAATTGCAATATCTTTGAAATTACAAAATTTTGCCCAAATCGGACATGTCGTTTTGAAATAAAACGTAGACTACGTTTGTATGGAAAGTTGTATTTTGGTCTAGGGTCGGGGGACCCTTAATTATACCGGTGTTCTTGTTTCTCTTATCTCACACATGTATAAATCAATCTGACTCCTGTGGTCTTCTTTTTTTGAGTCTTTTGACCATCGTGGACTAGCTAATTAGCAACTAGTATAACTGTTTTAAAAATACGACATAAGTGAAATAACTTTAAAAGATCCGAGCATGGTTGTTTGCATAATATTGTTTTTTTAATGTAAAATATTTAAAACATACATAACATGTAAGTTATTTTATTAACAAGTAATGTATAAATAGATTTACGCGAGTTGAGGTTACTTTTTTAATTTGTTTTATTAAAGGTTAGGGACCATTCACAAATTACGTCACAAGAATTTCACGTGTGACGTCACCTGATAGATAAAGTTGGAAATATTTTAAAGTTTATTTATTATTAGTTAAAATATTGTATTTTACTGCTTAAATATAGATTTTGCGTTGTGCCGTCTCTAACCTTATGGCCTCTCCCACACTTTGTCACACAATGTCACAATTCTTTGACCCCCTTCATCTTCTTTAATGAGTGACGTGATTTATGGATGATCCCTTAGAGATTAAGTAAAATAAAATGAAGTGCCAACTAATTGTTTTTTCTTTAACGTTCTTGAGGATGCGCTAATTTTTAACATATTTACCTACATTTAAGTTTTATATTCAGCGAAGTGATGTAATTGACTATCACGAATAAAAGCGCAACAACGCATAGGTTCATTCTCACTAGTACCATTAAAATTTATCCCATGGTACTACTGCAAGTGTAAAAGGTCACAGTACTACAATCGATCTATTGTTGGTACCTACTAGTGCAGTCTTTCCCAAAGTGGGCGATAACGCCCCCTTGTGGGCGCTGCAGGTCTCAAGGGGGGCGGTAAGAGACCCAGAAAGAAAATGTTTTTTTTTTTGCTAGGAGCTTTATTTAGCTAGGAGGCCTCTTTAACAACGACTGCAAGAGCTCTCGACTCTCAACAACAACTTTTGAACATCAACTGTACCCTGGATTGTGGTCAATCGTTCTACGATTCTTGATAGCATTCCCATCGTCATATTTGTGTGAACGTGGATTTAGTGCTGTGACAACACTGCTTACTAAAAAGAGAAATCGTTTGCTTGTTACCGAACGTGGCGACTTGCGACTGTTCTTGAGTAAATTGGAACCTGATATCAACAAACTTATTAAACAGCATCAGATTCATCCTTCACATAAGTTTTAATATAAGGATTGATTATTTTAGTTATATTTTTAATAAAAGATACTCTGTTTTAATACTATAAAGTTGCGTTTCAATAATCATTCTTATTGGCAGGTGGAGCCCGTAAGAGTTAACTTGAGACCTAAGCGCCGTTGTATGTTACCTACTGCGCTCAGGTTTCAAGTTGCGGGTTATAGTAAAAGTTTCGTTTAGAATTCTCCGTTAATATACATATATAGGTCACAATAATTAATTAATTTAATTTGAAGTTATAGTGGTTTTTAAATAGGTGAAAAAATGAGGGCGCTAAAAAAATATTTATTCTCAAAGTGGGCAGTAGACAAAATAAGTTTGTGAACCACTGTACTAGTGCGATGAAACAAAAATGACATAGTATAAAAAGGTTCATTCTCACTAGTAGGTACCATTGAAATTTATCCTATGGTACTACTGCAAGTGTAAAGGTCACAGTACTACAATCGATCTATTGTTGGTAACTACTAGTGCGACGAAACAAAAATGACATAGTTTTATTTAGAGAACGGGTTACTCACGTATAGAGTCAGCTACTGCCGAGATGTTTCGACCTCATCCGGAGGAGGTCTTCATCAGAGCGAATGTGACGAGAGGCCCGTACACCGCACCGGCTCGCGACACACTGATGTTAGTCGCGGGAGGCGCGGGACGCGCGTACGGCGCGGGCAATCGCCCTCTGCGCCCGCAGCGACAGTTCGGTAGATGGTGGTGGCTGTTGTAGAACGGGAGGTCACGACAAATTTGGTAACGATAAGGGATATGGCTGACTCTGGTTTTATAGAATAAAGAGCACCTCTCTGATGCTAAATATGTCGGTCTGCCTGCGTGGAGTGGTTGCGTTACTTAGATATGGCGCCTGAAAAGTTGGTTATCGTGACCAAAAAAAAATGATAAGGTAAATGGCTGAGTCTTGTTTTACAGGATGAAGAGCACCTCTCTGATGCTAAATATGTCGGTCTGCCTGCGTGAAGTGGTTGCGTTACTTAGATATGGCGCCTAAAAAGTTGGTTAGCGTGACCAATAAATGATAAGGTAAATGGCTGATTCTGGTTTTACAGAATGTAGAGCACCGCTCTGATTCTAAATATATCTCAATCTGCCTGCGTGAAGTGATTGCGTTACTTAGATAGGGCGTCTAAAAAGTTAGTTACCTTGACAAAAAAAGAAAATTATAAGGTAAATGGCTGATTCTGGTTTCACAGGATGAAGAGCACCTCTCTGATACTAAATATGTTGGTCTGCCTGCATGAAATGGTTGCGTTACTTAGATGTGTCGCTTGAAAAGTTGGTTATCGTGAACAAAAGAAAAATAATAACGTAAATACCTGACTCTAGTATCACAGAACAAAGAGTACCTCTCTGATACAAAATTTGTCGGTGAAGTCTTGTTTGTTTTGTCGGTCTGCCTACGTGAAGTGCTAGTGTTACTTACATATGGGTACCTATGGCGCCTGAAAAGTATGTTATCGTGATCAAAATTAAAAATTTAAAGTAAATGACTGACTCTGAACGGCTGCATATCGAGCAAAATACATCTATCGTTAGTATACGATATTATATATACATGCCGCAGTTTACAATTGTACTAACAACAGTTTTGTCAACTTTTCAGAAGAGCATTTAATTTACAAAGTTTTCTTAAGTTTAGTCCAGAACGGCACAAAAATAATTACATAATTTCACGTCTATTCAAGAGTCTAGTCCTTTGACTGCAATCCATTATCCAAAAATTGTGGTATTATAGTTGTCTAATTTCAAAAATAATAAAATAAACTTTAGTCCATTTGTGCACTAAACCTCATTATGTTAACAGGCAAATATTTTTTCAAAATTAAAAAACACTTCACCCCCAAACTACACAACTAATTTCGATAAAAGAATTTTCCAAATCGGTGAAGGCACCTTCAAATAATCGGTAACAAATTATGCACTTGCATAACTTTAACACGTGTGTAAATGTTATAAATGCGTATGATACGCCAGACTTTGAAATTTTGTTGAAATCAGTCAATACTTGAAGATTGAATATATAAAAAAAAAAAACCGGCGTTAACAATAATACTAATTATTGTTAACGCCGGAATCTTAAAAAAGTACAACTGTAACACTTAGTTTTTGGTAGAAAGAGTTAATTTATCTGGTACTAAAAAAGTAAAAATCGAAAATTTTGTAGTTAGTACATTTGTGAACTACGGCATCAATATTAGGGTGACACAGGGTAGACAAATTTATGTATTTGTATGAACGCACGCTACTGTATCTAAGTAACGCAACCACTTCACACAGTCAGATTGACATATTTAGCATCAGAGAAGTACTCTTCACCCTGTGAAACTAGAGTCAGCCATTTACCTTATCATTATTTTTTCATCAGGATAACCAAATTTTTAGGCATCATATCTAAGTTTCACAACACAACCATTTCACGCTGGCAGACCGACAAATTTTGTATCAGAGAGGTACTCTTTGTTCTGTGACACTAGAGTCAGCTATTTACGTTATTTTTTTTTTTTTCACGATAACCAACTTTTCAAGCGACATATCTTAGTAATGCAACCACTTCACGCAGGCAGACCAATATATTTAGCATCAGAGAGGTGCTCTTCATCCTGTGAAACCAGAATCAGGCATTTACCTTATAATTTTCTTTTTTTGTCCAGGTAACTAACTTTTCAGGCGCCCTATCTAAGTAACGCAACCACTTCACGCAGACAGATCGACATATTTAGCATCAGAGAGGTGCTCTTCATTATGTGAAACCAGAATCAGCCATTTACCTTGTCATTTATTGGTCACGCTAACCAACTTTTCAGGCGCCATATCTAAGTAACGCAACCACTTCACGCAGGCAGACCGACATATTTGGCATCAGAGAGATGCTCTTAATCCTGTGAAATCAGAGTCAGCCATATCCCTTATCATTTTTTTTTTGGTCACGATAACCAACTTTTCAGGCGCCATATCTAAGTAACGCAACCACTTCACGCAGGCAGACCAACATATTTAGCATCAGTAAGGTGCTCTTTATTCTATAAAACCAGAGTCAGCCATATCCCTTATCGTTACCAAATTTGTCGTGACCTCCTAATCTATATTGGTTTGTTGCGTCAAGGACTCACGTGGATGTACTGGGAGCCGTAATTCCTTCTCCATCATCGTCTGCGGCTGGTGATAGCGCCAGTGCGTGAAAAAAGCTTACTGTATCAAACATTGTCGGCTGTACATGGCATCTGTATTATGTAAAACAATGATTGTATCTCACGTTAGTTTTAATCAAAAAATGACATAGTATAAAAAGGTTTATTCTCACATGTACCATTGAAATTTATCCCATGGTCACAGGTATGGCACTTCATACAAACGGATCAGCAAATATACCTAGTACTACTACAAACGAAACAATCCGTCCGTGCACACGTCAAATGTGTGAGTTAAACAATCAGGGTCGCCACCACAGAATTTGTTGCTTAGCTATCTGTTTTTATCACTCGGAAATTTATAAAATTTTAGTTCTTTATTGTTTTCCGTGGATAAACAATGATAATGTGCGCAGTTTCTCACCATTATAATTCAATAATCCTAAGTGAATCGCGTAATGTCAACGTTCGACTACCAATAACCCTGTTTTACTGCCACTTACACCTCACAATAACGGGGGAAGGGTTGCGGGGACACCAGATTGCGGGGGATGGTGCGAGTTTCCGTTCTGTATGTAATACTATTATTAATTCTGTGCCATGGTATTGCTGCAAGTGTAAAAGGTCACAGTACTACATTTGATCCATTGGTGGTACTGATGCGACGAAACAAAAATCACATAGTATATAAAGCAGTGTTGCCACAACTGAGTTCCCAAGAGGTACATATCCAGCGCTGAAAAGGTACATTTTGGGGTAAAAAGGTACATAGGCATTTTTTTTCTCAACTCACTCATACATACGGTACAGCTATCGCTCCCGCGCAATGAACATGAGAGAGCGAGAAAATTCCTGTTCGCTCGTCTAGTACTTAAATTGTAATTGTGGTTGTAGTGTGAGTGAGTAAACGGGATAGAGCATCTGCGATGTACGTTGTTCGGATATATGCAGCGTTTATTAATCTTTTTTTTTTGGCGGTGACCTATATAAAATGTTACACATAATTTTGGATGAGAAAAAATAAATAAAAAAAAAGAAAAGAAGAAAAGGTACATAAACTGGCCCCCTTACACATGCACACAGAGGCTACAAAGGTACGTCAAATGTGTAAAATGTACGCTAACGGCAACGCTGATATAAAGGTTCATTTTCACTACAGTCTTTAAAATATAGCTTGATAAAAGTGTCAGTTGTCAAACTATGCCAAGTAGTGATGGGACGAAAATATCAAATCGAAATTGTTTTTCTCATATTTTGACGACTATGAGTATTTTATGTTAGAAATATAAATAACCTACTAATTATTGATTTTAAGGAGGCTAATGAAATAAATGAAAGAGGAGGTGTTCAATTAAAACACGGTCGCAGGTTCGAATATTATCACCATTAAAAAAAAGATTAAAAATCTACCAAAACTACGAAACGCGAAAATAACAATTGCTCCAATTAAAGTTATTATTTTTAATTCTATTGTGATAATGATTATGGAATACTATTGACTTAAATATATCGCTTTGACATCCCTAACTTTCTTTCAAGATGATGTGA
This sequence comes from Acrobasis consociella, assembly GCA_963555685.1. Classification (NCBI taxonomy): domain Eukaryota; kingdom Metazoa; phylum Arthropoda; class Insecta; order Lepidoptera; family Pyralidae; genus Acrobasis; species Acrobasis consociella. The sequence goes on from OY743106.1 coordinate 9,663,783, forward strand.
CTTTGTAAGAGCGTACGATCATATACCTAATAACAATTTTTGTAATAATTATTTGTAAGTCATTTAGTTATGTTTTATGCAAAAAAAAAACTTTTTTTGGATTTATAAATACAATACTAAATGAAAAGTTATCAAAATTTTCATAATTTTTCCTATTTAAAAATATATTATCTGGTAGACGCTAGTACAAAGTTACATCGTTAGTTTTAATGACACCTGTCATTTTTGTCAAGCTATATTTTAACAACTGCAGTACTGCAGTACCAATGAAATTTATCCTATGATACAGATGATACTACTGCAACCTGCAACAAATAAAATCGCTTTACATATATTGGTGGTACTAATCACAGGTACTAATAAAGTCGCCCTCCGCATCTGTACGTTTTTTACTAAAGAACTACTGGACGGATTTTGATGAAGTTTTCACTAATACATATATCGTTTATTACGAAAGGTTTTTGTATATAATGTGTAGGTATTTTGTTTGTTTATTAACAGAGCTATGATTTTGTTAAAAAAGTTTTTGCCAACACGGCTATCCTTATCCTTTTTAACATGTTTGTACATAGGTTATTTAATGAAGGCGTCCTTTACAGGATCGCAATCAAATGTATATCTAGTTTAGAAGATATCAATCGATATAATTATTTTGTCGGAACGTGATGATGATCATGGAGCCGGCGTTAGATAGCGGTTTAGGGCTAGGCGATAGATAACACGACTTTGGGTCACCAATCCAAGAATGAACCACTCTTAGAGTTGCTTATCATGCGTAGCCGCTAGGTGTAGGTTTGTCTTCTGAGTCATCAAGCTCCTCAGATGTAGGTACTGCTATGCTAAGTTTATAGATAGCTGTTCCAGATTCTCTAAATAATAATTTGTGCTACGTAGATACGTACGTACGTTCGTAGTATCACGTTTACCCCTTACGAGGTGGACAGAGCTGTGGGCCGAAGCGTGATGGTGGGGGTGAAAGTGAAAAAAAGCAGCTGAACATTCTACGCGTTTTTTTCCTTTCTCGTAGACCAGAGTGGAAGAATTTGTACTATAATGTAAAGCAACCCCTCAAGAGCAACCCCGAACGTGGGAACTTGTGTGGGGACCACAACTAGCACAAAAAAATTATGAGCGCCCACAGTGCGTCGGAAGGCAAGTTAAGCCGTTGGTTCTGGCTGTCATGAAAGTACACACACGGAAAACAAAAATCAATTTCACTTAACAAAATCTTTAATGTCCTGAGTCTCGACTATCTTGCAAATCAAAAAGATCGCAGTTCACAGTGATGGAAATTGAAACTACCAATGTCATGGGTTTTAAATGTAGGTAGGTACATTTTATCAACTTCACAACATCACTTAAAGTGACCATCGCGGAATAGGTACGGTACGTACCTACTTATAAAATAAAAACTGGATGATCGTGCTTATAAAATAAAAACTGATGATCGCGGCCGAATTTGCCTGCATAAATATCTAGTTTAACCCTTAATAAAAACCTATCACTATCTAGCTAGTTTATGAAGGTTTTTTTCATGTTTTCATTTTTAACAGACTTCTAAAAAAGGAGGTTTTCAATTCTTCGCGATATTTAAAAAAAATGTAATTATGTTCACTGAATAATCGAAGATCTGGGCTGATTTGGAAAATTCTTTTATTTTGTTTGAAAGGGTCCTTTCAAAGTAGTCCCATAGAAATTTTATCAAAATCGGTGGTTTAGTTTGGAAAATTATAGTTTTCGTCTAAAGTGGCAACGAGTTATTTTTAAATGTAAATAAGTAGTTTATTATCTCCGACAATCTATTAATCAATCCAATTATTATGGATTTAATAGCGTTACAATGCTCGGAAAATGCGCAGACATAGAGGTACCTAATCTAAATCACAGACTATATCTGTGATTTAAATAATACTTATCTCAATAATTATGTGAAGAAAAAGGTACATTGCTCTATGGATATTGATCTGGTATTCATGGGTCCCATACTTTGTTTCGAATGATGCTGAAGCGACGCACGTTGTGGCGAAAATATTTTGGCTTGGTACACTGGAGCGAAAACTTATTGAGACGAAAGCTACCAAGTAGAATGACACTGCAGCGAAAGGCATTATGGCGAATTTTTTTTCTAATTACATTTCATTCTTGTGTAGTAAAGATAAATCAGTGTCATTTGAACCATATCTACAGTACCACCCAATATTACAGGTGTTCCGGCGGCTTAGTAGGTCTACTGGGACAAATTCGACAAACCCATATTTTGGCCTCTTGAAAAAATGTTACGTCATTTGTTATCTGCTTTAATATTGTTTAGTAAGTATCTACAATAGATAAGCAATCTATTTAAGAATCTACTTTTTACTGAAATACTTAAACGAAAATCTCATCTTGGTAACGGTACATGATTTTGTCATTATGAGCAGGGTGCTGCGGAGCATTTATCGACGGGCGCGTTATCGAGGGCCTATGCTCAGATTGCTAATGTTCTTAATGGCTTATTACTCTCAGGGAGACTGACGACGTTGCTGTAGCTGATGGGAACTGGGTGATTTTATTTAGCGTAAAACCCTGAGTGTGTCCGCATTACGTGAAAATAGCGTAGACAATTAGACACCTAACAAATTTTATCTAACTCTATAGGGTACATACATGGTACTTACGTAGATAAATAACAAAATGCTAGGAAGTTATAATCTTGAAAAAATTGATGTTTCAGAATGCCGAAATAATCCTTGAAAGGTATGTTCATATGTAGTGTGGAACACAGTTAACTAAAACAAAAATTCTTCCATGCTGGTCTGGGAAAAATAAAAAAAAAATGACCACCTCGCCCCTCATCACTATAAGTAAAAGTGGCTCTGGGCTATGTCTGCTTAGAGCCGCAATACTCAATAAGTAATATGATCTGTTTTGTAGACGTGATAGTGTCCTATATTACGAGTACCTATGTGTATAAAAAAATATATATTAAAATATGGTCCTATATAAAAAGTTTTAATTACATACGTACGTAAATAATCTCAAATAATACCGACCTACTAAGTGAGTATACAATGTTCGTAATTTTGTTAAAATTAAGTCTGAAATGAAAATTCGACGACTCTTTAAAAATGGAAGGGACTGAGAGGCGAGGACACTTCCCTCATTAAAGTGATTACAGCTGGAAGCGAGGAACAATGTTAATTCGATAATTATGCAAATTCTGCGAAATAATTCATTAGAATTTATGACGTTCACACGAAGACAGAATTGGTATGGTACATAATTAGGCCGGCGTGACGGAAAAAGCGAAAATCGGCCGCTGACGATACACCCGGAGGCAAAATAAGTTGCCCCGTGATGTTCAATGACATCTTTCTTCTGTTAGGTAGGTATTATTTCATAATTATGATAGGATGCCTAATACTGGTGCCGCTCGATAATCCACTATCGATAGCTTAGCGAAATGCGATAGACTAGATATTTTAAATAAAACCGATACTTTCGATACTTTATCAATAGTCTATCGATAGTGATATAGGTAGTAACGATACTATCGATCCTGACGACAAACAAACTATCGATAGTGTCGTTAGTACATAAACTATCGATACTAGTGACAGGCTGTCGATAGTTAGTTTGTCGTCAGTTTTTTTAACTTCCGATTTGTCGGCAACACTAGCCTCATCTTTTCTCCATTTTGACTCCATATAGTACGGTGAAATACATTTGAATATAGTACGGTGGTTTCCCCATTTGCCTTCCGTACCGCAGTATTTGATTCGACAGAAACCCTTCCAAATTCCGCATCTTCGGCCTTCTGCCAATACTGTCACTACTGCTGCCTAGTGACAGAGGAATGCCTATTTACTGGCGGCATTGAATCGCCATGACACAGAGCCGTCATTGGACCTAAGTGGCATTTTTTAGGTAAGCCCGCCCTACTGGACTTCCCGCCACGTCCTGCTAACCCTGCCGCTAATTGGTGGGGGACTGCTTATTTTTATATTCGCAGCTAACCATCATATCTGATGGCCGTTCCACTATCCGCCACCTGTAGACCCCGTTAGTAGCCTACAGCAAAGCCCTAGCCTCATACCTTGCTAGTATTACCAAGGTGGCAGGTTCGGTTCAGACAGAGAGCTCAGCGGAGAAGTTTTTTATTAAGACACTGGTGCAAGACGCGAGCATTTAGTAATTTTTAAACGTTTGAACACTTTAGGATATGGTAATACGGTCTTATTTTCAATTGATTTAATAAATTGCTCCGGCATTTTTCCTCTGTCTGAACTGACATATAGCAATATCTATTATTGGTACCTATCTAAACGCTATATTAGCGCACACAGCATGTACCTAGGTACAATATTACGTTTCTACAGGGTGGAATTGAATTCGTTGGCAATATTTTAGGTATCTACTATACCCATGATACAAATTAATTTAAGACAAATAAAATTTTAATCAAAAGTCGTCATTTTCATATTCAAGAAAACCTCTGAACATGCGTCAGACTCTTTGATAGATACACTTACTGCAATTATAAATATAAAACTAATCGTCATTAAACTTACAAAAAATAAATTAATTATAATAGTACTTAGATATCAATTTCGTTGCGTCGTGGTACCCTAACATTCGTTCCTACTTCAAACGTACCTATTATCCTCAAGCGTTCGTGTGACACGACCCGTCTCCACTCAACTTTAAACCGAATTCACGTATTTTAAAGTCTACTTTTGTATGCCGGTCGGTCGCGCCGTTTGGCTGTATCCGTCCAAGGTCTTTGACCTTGCGGCACGTAGGTATCAGTACGCGCGCACGACTCGAAGTGTTTTGATACTTTATTCATTTTTAGGGTTCCGTAGTAAACAAGGAACCCTTATAGTTTCGCCATGTCTGTCTGTCTGTCTGTCTGTCCACGGTCCTACAGAGAAACTATAAGTACTAGAAATCTGTAATTTGGCATGGATATGTATATTAATTATGGCGAAAAAGTCGTAAAATAAAATATGGAAAAAAAAAATTTTTCAGTGTAGCTGCCATACAAGTAAAGACGTAGTCAATATTTTTTTTCTTGACAAACACATTGAGTAGGGTATCGTTGAATAGATCTTTCAAAAATATTGTTAGCTTGTGAACACCATTTTTCGATTTAGGGATCCGTTTCTGAAATATTTGGGTTTAAAGTTCAAATTTTTGTTCGAGTCAAGTGTCCCCCCCCTCTATCTACTAAACGGTTATATATGGCCACGTGAAAAAAATCACAATTATAGCATACATAATGTAGTTTAAAGGAAAACTATCAGAGCCAAGTAGGGTATACAAATTAAAAAGTTATAGGCGATCAACTTATAAAATGTACTTGAAAAAATACATTTTCATACAAATTCAATAGATATTAGTTTTTAGACGTTTTTAGTGGCAAGAACTCAAAGTTGGCATTCGCAACTACGGAACCCTACACTGCGCGTGGCCCGACACGCACTTGCCTAATTATTCTTACTTTTTGATACTTTTTAATTACTGCATTAATTGCAGTATTGTTACCATACAGAATATCCTTAATGTGAGTATGATGATAAGTTAAATTAATGCTAATGATTTCAATTGCACCCTGTATAACAGGCTGTAGACAGATATCATTCTAACACACTATCACACTAATCAAATCTTTATATATAAAACTTACGTGTCACATTGTTTGTCCGCGATATACTCCTAAACTACTGAACCGATTTTAAATTTGATTTGCACACATAGTGCAATTTGATCCAACTTGAAAGATTGGATCATAAAGTCCACGCGGACGAAATCGCGGGCATCAGCTAGTAATATTATAAAGGCGAAAGTAAGTACTACGACCTTCGTGTTGGGAGCCGGAGAAGCACCTGATAAGTACGTGGGTACTAATTATATTTTTTATATTTGCTCCCAGATGAGTATGGAAGGATCAGACACAGAGACAGACACATCGGACGCAGGTAAAGAACGCCTCACTGAAGTATTTATATGCATTGATTCATCGAACAAGTTATCACATATGTTTTACTCCCCCTCCCCAGATACATTATAGTATAGCCAAATCAAATCGCCTTGGTTACGTAGCGGACCTCAGGCTCTGCAGCTTTACCGCTGATGACGCAACCGGGAACACTCTCGCATAATGATGATGAATAATAGTATAAGCCCAGGTTATTGCATTCCATACAAGTAATTAGGCACTATTACCTCGTTTAAAGGCACCTAGGGGTTTCAGTCATCTAGTGTTGCCGTAACGGGGCGAAAAAAGTCGTTTGCACACATTTACCTAATGGCGGTAGAGCTCGCGACACGGAGCTCGCTACGTTCTCGCCTACTTAATTAACTTTCATTGAAATGGCTGGTTTTGTAAGGTTCTACTTAACTAACTAGTAGGTAAGCATAACTCATTTTTATTATTATTTTCAAAAGCAGTCGGTTGTACGTTATTCAAATCTAAACGAAGCAACAGATCAAAATGATTTTTGCATGCAGCAGATGTCAAAGGAAGTATTATAATGAAGCATTTACGTGCAATTCGCACATTTTAATGGGGAGACATATGCATAATTAAAAAGATAGAGCTACATAATCACGTCTTTATGATAGGGAAGACAAAGTCTGGGTCCGTAAGACCCAAAGTCCAAATTTAGCGTGATGGTGGGTGTGAAGGTGGAGAAAAAATCTAATTTACATAAATATACGAAAATAAATATGAAAAAAAAATTTTTTTTCATGATAGATAAAAAAAAATGTATAGGGACAAATTAAATTGATTGAGCTAGCCCCAAAGTAAGTTCGAGACTTGTGTTATGGGATAAGTACTTTATTTTATACATACATACGTACATACTATCACGTCCTTATCCCTAATGGGGCAGACAGAGCATTTTGGGTCTTGCGGTTCTATGCAGAGCCCAGGGCCGCAAGACCCAAAAAGCCACTTTTAGCGTCATGGTGGGCGAGAAGATGGAAAAGCAATCAATACAGTGATGGGTTGCTAGCCGCATCGCCTGTTAACATGATTTGCATTTTTGCCCATTCCCTCGATCGGCTTTTACGATCTGCGTGGGAAGAGAAGCAGCTGGTACATTCTAAGTTTTTTTTTATTTCTCCCAGACCAGCATGGGAGCTTTATTTTATAACAGATACATATATAGACTAGTAGTTCTGTGAGAACAATAGACCTCGCGAGCCTTTATAACTTTACAACCATGGAATAACCGATATTTTAATCTTTTTCCTGGCTTAGCAAAAGTCACTTGAGGGTTTTGAAACCTGTTGGGAAGAAAGTAGATAGGCCTACCGCCTATCCTTTACGCATAAGCCCCATTGAAGTATATCCTTACTAAACCCATTACACACCCCTTACATTTGCTAGCTTATTCAATCTCTTTTCCTCCTCTATTCTTAAAAGAAGAAGTTTCATTTAGCTATTCTGGTGAGGCGGTCTAAATTAAATGGCTCCAGGACTATGTCCGCTAGTCGGCGAGAACGAGAGAGGGCAACGTAGTGACACATAGGTAAATGGTTTTTTCCAATCCCTGGGCCTGCTGATCAGCGTAGGCCTGTGCAGCTTCTTTATTGTTGTGGTTCGCCAGTACTTTCGCTGTAGGCCGGTTCCGGGCTTTTAGCCTATTACAATAGAGAATATGCACGCATTTTTTTTATTTGTTTAATAAAATCTTTATTAACCACAGTAAACAAATATGAGATAATTTATAAAATATCTTAATCAGCGACGAACCTGTGATACTTTAAAGTTTCAATTAGAGAGAGAAGTCCGATATGTAGTGGTGACGTCATAATTACACATCATCAATACATTTGCTATAGAAAATAGCATTTCTGCAAGTGAGATAGACATATTTTCGTAAAATCGCTATATCTCGTTAGTTTTTCCACCAATTTTTATTCTGTTTTCACTGTTAGTACTTTTCTTTTGAATATTTACGAATAAACTGGTTAGATAACAGATATTTTTTTCATGCATATTCTCTATTGTAGTTTTGAATTTTGAACACTTTTGTTATGAGAATATATAACCGCATGCAATCCTTTACCTTATTACAATGACATTTAAGCAGAGTTTATTTAAGCGGGCTCGGTCATTGACTTTGGTCTGCGAGGTTAAAAAAAATCACTTTAGGGTTATTAAAAAATCTTTTTGCAAGTGACTTGCTGTCTTTCTTTACGGAGTTTTATTCCCCAGGTCCAAAACCCTTAATCAGATTTTTATTCAAATTATAAGAAACTTCTCTTATAAGCGATTCTTCTAAACAAACATGAATCATTAGAATCTGTTTATATTAGAAAGTGATATGAGCATGCAAATGTATTATTAATACTTGTGTTGCAGATGTCTTTTGAGGAATTTCGGTCTCCAGTTCAAGACGTTCAGTCCGATCTTAAAAAAAATTACATGGGACCAATCTTGCAATGCATTCTTTAAAACAAATAGCGAGTTCTACGAGTTTTAAAAATTTTCTTGCGACATCTATTTTTTTTTAGTGAACTATATGGTATTGAATGTACGCAACAAATGTTTGTCAATTTTCTTCTTTTCTTAAAAATAGTGGTCAAGACATTGGCCTTGTAACTCGGAAGTTGCGGGTTTGATTCCCACGGTAGACATGCATTATTAAGAAAGTTGTTCAGTAACCCGGACTGAATTGACCCTTAAATAGTTTTAGTATATTTTGTGAGAAGATTTGTAATGTATATCCGTTACGGCGCAGTCAGCTAGACTTCGCGAGTTACCCTAAACTCGTTCAAGTATACCGTATAAAAAAGTTGTTTAGACAAAAAAGTTGTTCAAATAAAAAAGTTGCGTTTTTATAATGGCAACAAAAAAATCAAATGACATTTTTGATAATATTTTGAAATGGCGGATATATGACAGTTTTAAAATTTTAAATCCCCATATTTCCGCCATTTTGAAACTGGCTCGACAAAAAAAATCTACTTAGTTGCTGAACCTGCTTACAAAATTTCATGAGAATCGGTTAAGAAATGCGACCTGTAGGCGAGAACAGACAGACAGACAGACAGACGGACAAAAGAATTTTTGGCCAATCTCGAAACTGAGACGCTTCGCTCGCTCGGTCAATAAACATTTAAAATAAGTAGGTACTATACAACCCCTATTTTAGACTCGCTTCCGCCGGGACTGAGTTAAATGATTTACGCTCTTGTTTTATGTATGGATGAGTGTTAGCTCAGGGTTCATTGGCATATATAGAGTTTAGAGAGCGCTGGAGCGATATAATATGAACTAACATATTAAATATCTATATAATTTTCAGTGATAAGACTTCTTCACCACACTCAGTGTGTCGCGGTAACAAAAAAAAACGACGTTGATTTTCCCGCATAAAACAAAATTAATCAAATTGATGAACCCGAATAAAAATGCCACCGTATAAAATAAAAACAGCATGTGTTTGCGTGCGGTTTTTCAGCGAGCCCCGGGCGCAATGCAATCAGGCGCGAAAGTAATTAATTTAACTCCGCGAAAACGATAAGGTCCGCCCGCGCCGGACCGTATGTGGTCGAGGGTCGATGGGAACCCATTGGAAGTGCACAGTTTAACTCATTGTTTATTTTTATTTCCTTTAATTTCTGCTACTCCTGTGCGAGTCTATAGGTAGAGATGCTATTGACGATTTTCTCCATAATTTTTCAATAATTGAAACAAATTTATTTTTAGTGACCCACACTTATGGCACTGAATTAATAATTTTATTAAATTAAAAAATTAGTATTACATACTTATGGGTAAAAATATGGGTAGAAAAATACGTAGTATTGATTTTCTTTGATAACATCTAATGGGTCGATTTTAATAAAATAAAAGAAGTCCTAATCGGTTTTGATGCAGATTTTGGTTTTATTATACTATAATGATCGCATATGATGATAGCACATGGTTCGATTTATTACGGGTAAGTCCCTTCCACGTTGCATACGTACAGAGTTATTTTTAGTAACATTTACTAATAGATAGATACTGTAAACTTGTCAATGGCAAAACGATTAATGAATAACAAATTAAAATAAATTATTTACTTACCAAGTATAACTCCGCTCCTTGTACAAGTTAAAGAACTTTCGCACTATTAATATTAAGACTATGTTGGTGTACTCTCTTATTTTTCCAATTATAGATTACGCGGATGTATGTTACTCAGATCTGAATTGTAACTTCTTTAACAAACTTGATAGACTCGGAAGTAAGTATGACCATATGTCTGCTTACCGGTCTTAACTCAAATGGTTACCCATCCGTCAACGTCGCAATTTGCATGTTCTCACGACTCTATTCTCTATACTCTTCAACCCAAAAACTCCGATGTATCTTAAAAACAAGTTTACTTTCGTGGGTGATACCCATGTCAGAGTTCTTCGTTCATCCAACAATCTTCTTCTTGATGTGCCTCGCAGCCGGGGTAGGTTTTTTGATCATTCATTCACCAACAAGCCGTGATGCTATGGAACGCCCTTCACGTTGATATCCTGAAAGCCCCTAGTAGCACCAACTGTCATAGAGGTTTTATGTTTTATGCCATATTTGTGTATTATTTACATGTATGTTTATGAATACATATACCTAGATATAAAAATAAAATTATATTTAGTTAAATTTGATTTGATACAATTTTAAAGATGTAATTAGAATGTGTCTTGTCATCCAAAATTAGCTTTTTTCAGCATCACCTGTAGGTTGACTGGTAAAAAAGGCCCTGGGCCTTAAGTCCGCGTGTTACAATTTTTGTAATAAAGTTAAATAAATATAAGTATCTTTAATATTGAAATTTAAAATGTATTTAAGTACAAAACTAAAGCATTTTGTCTCACGTAACTACATTTTAATTTGAAAAGAGAGGAAATTTCCACCCCATACTTTCCATCCATAACCTAGGTACATAAAAAGTGGAAGGTAGACGTAAGTACCTCTCACTCGCCTCCCTGCGGTTAATGGGACTTTGAAATGGATGACGTCGTCAATAACGCTCGACTCCTCGTATCTGCTTTTTGTGTTTTTCCGCTAATTGCTTAACTTTCTCCTAATACACTGCATGCTTTTGATACGCCATTAATTATCCGGATCTAATGGAGTAAAGTTGTTTTTGTTTTCTCGATGAATAAATAATCCAAATAATCCAGCTGAGAGAGACGATATCACTTTATGTTATTAGGTTTTCAGAATTCGCGACGGGTTTGTGAGCCACGTATTCACATCGACTCGTGCGTACAAGTAGAGTCGAATAAAAGCGTTTCGAGAGCAAATGGTGTATGGATATTTGCAGGCAGCGCTGGGAAGGGTCCGGCGCCCCGAATCCCGAGGGAGCCGCCGCTCGCGAGGACCTCATTACGTGTATCGCATCAACATTACCGCGCCCGCGCCCGCTGCCTCACAATAAACAGTAGGCGAGGCAATAACGTGAAAGGCTTCGTACGTTTTAATCACGGTTCTATTCATAGGATTACATTTTGATGCTCATAATTTAATGAGGAAACTTTGCTGAAGAGACATTTATTTCTTAACTCGCTTTGTTTGGGTTGGGAATGTCTTCAAATAAAAATTTTACAGATCTTCATAAGGTACAGCAAATCTGATAATTTTTGAATTAAGCATGGTATGTTATAAAATGCAAATAAATTAGGTTACCCTTCCGTCACTTGTCGGAATAAAAATTGAATTTGGGCGTATATGTTCCCGGTTTTCCCTTGACGGGTGAAGATAAGTATTGGTAATACTTACCAGTATTATGTTTCGACAGATGGTAAGGTAACGCATGAGCTACAAAATAAGCCTAACTGCTCTACAGAACAGTGCAAGTCGCATCAAAATCCGTTCAATGATTTAGAAACATTAAGCGGACCTACTGAAAGAACGCGAATACGTTTAGGCATAGAGTATAATCTTTAGGAAAAGTCCGTCAGGTAATCAGGTTTGAATAATGTATAATTGTTTACGAGCTTAAATTTTTACAAAGTTAATTAAAAAATTAAACGACACCACAATACCTAGTAGGTAATGGAGTTGGGTTCATGCGTCATGGTCCCTTCCCTCCGGATCTCTGTGCAGTACAGACGTGTATACAGTAAAATTCTACGCTCCGTTAAAGTAAAATTTTAATTCAAAAAATTAAAATAATAAATCCTCGTAATATTCGCCGGCTACCAAGGCAACATAAACAAGAAGTCGTCAACCGCCGCGCAACCCGCAGCAGCGATCAACGCACACAGCTACAAATCTCACCATCACATATGCAGCGATTACGCAGCTAAGTACTCAGAGATCTTATTATACTGGACATACGCCACGCCTGATTTGAATTTCATTGACTGCTACCGCACTCAGTGACCTTCCCCCGTAAGGACCTTTCGGATGCCTCTGCTAATTTGTTGATCGCCTGGTACTTCGATAGTAGTTCTCGAGATGCCGCAACTAAAGCGCTCCCCACCACCCTCACGTGAACGGTCCCCCGCCACTGTCCCTAAAATGAAAGCTGCTCCTCGTGCTCCAGAGTACTCCGCCTCTGGTACTCCAGTTTATGCCGCCTCTGGTACTCCAGTTTATGCCGCCTCCGGTACTCCAGTTTGTGCCGCCGCTGGTACTCCAGTTTATTCCGCCTCTGGTACTCCAGTCTATGCCGCCTCTGGTACTCCAGTTTATGCCGCCTCTGGTACTCCAGTTCGAGCCGCCTCTGGTTCCACTGCACAGGCCACTTCTACCGCCACACATACAGATTCTCTTCGTAAACGAAGACGCACTGACAGTGAATCAGATAGCATGGATAATAAACTGGATAAGTTCATGCAGAAAATGGAAAATATGCTCGCGAAACATAACGAAGCTCAAGATGTTAAAATCGAGAAAATCTGTGCGGCCGCCGAAGAGATGCGTCTGTCTGTGGACTTCTTAGCTTCTAAATGCGATACTCTACAAAGCAAGGTCGATGAATTGGAATCCTATCGAGAGGCCGACGCCCGATACATCAAGACCTTAGAGGACAGATTGGAGCTCGCTGAGCGTTCAGCTAGGTCTACTTGCCTAGAAATCAGAAATGTACCAGTCTCAACGTCCGAAACTAAAACGTCTCTCGTGGAGACCCTCGTGAGGACCGCGGAGGTACTTCGTGTCCCTATCCAGCGAAATGAAGTTAAGGATATTTTCCGCTTGAGATCAAAAGATCCAGAAAAAAGAACCATAATAGTTGATCTCACCAGTGTTTTACTAAAAGAAAAAATTATATCCACATACCGCAGCTTTAACAAAGGCCCTTCAAAGCTCTCAACAGAACACCTAAGAATACAGGGTCCATCAAAGCCAATATTTATATCAGAAAACCTTTCTGCAAAAATGAAGAGATTGTTCTTTTTAGCTAGAGACTTCGCCAAAGTTAACGACTTTAAATTTTGCTGGGTCTCGCATGGGAAAATCTTCTTGAGAAAGCGTGAAAATGGTCCCTTGATTACTGTCACTGACGAATTGGACTTCGAGAAAGCCAAAGAGCAGGAAACCGCGTGACTAAGAGTAGCTGATTATGCTTATCAAGCTTTTTGTAATTTTAATTTGTCTTCAACTATTTGTATATTTATTCATTTAATTTTAATATTACTAATTAATTTAATATATAGGTTTCAGGGATGGTCAAAATACCTTAACGCCAGATATTGTTTTACACACTTCACACACACTACTCCACACATTTCTTACACAATTATTTACACTAACCAATTTATTTTGCCAAAAATGGGTCTTTCTGTGTCTCAAACATCATTGCAATTTTTTGTACCAGTACATACTGTTTTCACCCATACGTTTTACTTTTTGTTCGATAATGGATGACATAAATGTACTTAATAATGATATTGAGAATATCTCAACGTCAGATTCATTCCTTTGTTCCCCGGAAGAAAGTGTGCCTATTATCCAAAACAATAACTTAAATTTTAGGGTTCTTCACGTCAACATCAGAAGTATAAATCGTAACTTTGACGGTTTACTCACAGTTGTACATAGAGTGCAACATCAGCTGGACATTATTATCCTTACAGAATGCTGGTTAGAGGTGACGCCTATAATACCATCGCTCGATGGGTATAATTCTTACAGGTCTAACTTTAAAAATCAGAACGATGGAATTGTAGCTTACGTTAGAAATGATATTACATGTAAAATTTATATTCCTACTCTTAACGAGGCTACAGGTATGGTGCTTAAGATTTCTAATAATTTAACTATACTGGCTATATACCGATCTCCGTCTTATAAAAATTACACACCGTTCCTAAGCAGCCTAGATGAGTTACTGAAAACAACTAAAACCGTCAAAAGCTTGGTAATTATTGGTGATATTAATATCAACATTAGACCTGAGAACATGAAACCCTCGGCTGATGACTATCTAAACCTCCTGGCATCTCATGCCATGCTACCTGCTCACCAGTACCCCACCAGAGATGAAAAATGTTTGGACCATGTTATCACTCGTTCTGAGTACCACTCTGCAGCTCTGGTTCTAGAATCACCGTTAACTGACCACATCCCGGTACTTTTTTGCTGTAATATGACTTGCAGCCTGAAGAAATCTCCTTTGACTAGAACTTCTTTACGCACTGATGTGGTATCTGTTGTTAATGATCTTTCTTACACTGATTTCTCCCTAGTTCTGGAATGTTGCGACCCTGAGCAGGCTGCAAGCCTGTTAGTTGATATAATATCTGGAGTTGTTAAACAACACACCAGCAACGTCTCTATTCCAAGTAAAAAACGTACAATCAAGCCTTGGATGACTCATGGTCTCCTAAAATGTATACGACACCGTGATAAACTACATCGAAAATATAAAAAAGATCCTGAAAATGAAACAAATAAACTTGTTTTTATTAGATACCGCACTTTCTGCAATAACCTCCTAAAGAAAATAAAGCGGGACTATGAACAAAGGGAATTCAAAAACGCTAAAAACAAACCAAAAGCCATGTGGAATCTTATTAAAAAAACTGCCAATATTGAAAAAACTAAATCAAGTTCTTCCACACTTTTGAATATAAATGAAAACCCAAATGTTTCCATTGATACAGTAAATAAGTACTTTGCCAACATAGGAAAAAACCTAGCCAGCAAAATTATTCCCCCGGATCCGTTACACCAAGGCAGCAAGAATCATATATCTCCACCAATTCCTAACATAAATTCTATGGTCATGTTTAGCGTGGAAGAGGACGAAATTGAAAAATACATTAACAGTTTAGAAGACAAAAGTGCTACTGGCTGGGATGGTATTCCTACGAAAGTTGTAAAGTCGAGTAAGCATATACTCATACCTATACTAAAGCACGTTTTTAACCTTGCACTTTTGTCAGGTACCTTTCCCAGTGTATTTAAAAAAGCAGTCGTTCACCCAGTTTTCAAAGGTGGAGATAAGGAAACTGTCTCTAATTATAGACTAATTTCTGTTCTTTCGGTAATCTCAAAAATTTTTGAGAAAATTCTAAACAAACGACTGTTGGACTTTTTAAACAAAAACAATATCTTATCCAATAATCAATATGGATTTCGCAGTGGAAAATCTACCGAGGATGCAGTGTTAGAGATGTCAAACACTGTTGTCGAGAATTTCGATAAAAAACAGAAAACTGCGGGCTTTTTTCTTGATCAATCAAAGGCTTTCGACACGGTCTCTGTTCCTATATTATTGTCCAAGATGGAGAACATAGGTGTGAGAGGTGTAGCACTAGACATGTTTCGCAGCTACCTCAAAGATCGTACTCAATATGTTGTCATAGATGGATTTAGGAGTGAGGATGAGCAGGTTAGCTTTGGAGTACCACAGGGCAGCGTCCTAGGCCCAACGCTCTTCCTTATATACGTAAATGAACTGTGCAACCTGGCCCTTACCAACTGCAAAATAATTACATATGCTGACGACACTGTCCTCCTAGTCCATGGTCGCAGCTGGGATGAGGTGGCTAAACACTCTGAAAATGCTCTTGAAATTGTAATGAAGTGGCTGCGTACAAATATGCTGACACTAAATTTATCCAAAACTAAATTCATCCCCTTCTCTCCACACGTACCTTCCCAAGCCCCTCCATCTTTTAATATCACAGCTCACATTTGTGACAAGAGCGACCGAACTTCTAGTTGTAACTGTACTTCAATTGAACGTGCCTCATCAATTAAATACCTTGGAGTTATCATTGACAGCGAACTGACCTGGAAACTTCATATCGAGTCTGTTACATCGCGAATCAGGAAGTTAATATATGTCTTCAAGACACTTAGGACTGTATCGGACTTCGAAACAATGAAAATCGTTTATTATGCACTCGCGCAGTCGGTTCTCTCATATTGTGTAACTGCATGGGGCGGTTCTGACAAAACTCATATGATAAGACTGGAGAGAGCGCAGAGGATCGTCTTGAAAGTCCTAACTAACAATCCTATTAGGTACCCTACTGCGGATCTGTACAAGTTGTGCCAAGTCCTTACAGTTCGGCAGCTCTTTGTGCTCCACACTGTTTTACGCAAGCACTCCAAACTGCCATACGATCCAAATCTCTCCTCTAAACGTAGATCAGACAGAGCGTGCAAAATTGAGAGCCGCCGCACGGCTTTAGCTAGTAAAAACTTTCATCATATTAGTGCAACTCTGTACAATGATATAAATTTGAAATTGAAAATTTACCCCCTCACTAAGCACAAATGTAAAATCACATGTACCAAATGGCTATACTCCCTATCCTATGACGACACTGAAAAACTTATTAAAGTTCCTGATTAACCTGAAATTGGTTTATGTATTTATTCTATCACCGCCCTTACATTACACTCTTCACTCACATAACACATATTACACTCACAATACACATTCACATAACCATCCTTATTACTATTATTACTTTTGTCTGAAAAAGAAAGAAAAAAATAACCTTCCTACCGTATTAAATCAAAATATAAATGACATAAAATGTAAATTAGATAAATTATTAATAATTACTGCGAAATTATAATTGATTAAATTTTTATTTTATTTAAACTCTTTGAATGTAACTAGGATAAAAATATTGTGATGAAATTTATTAAGTAGATTTGTTTATTTATTTTTTGCATCGAATGCATGTTATTATGGAGTTCTAAGTACGTACCTATAGTCTATTTTAAGAACTAGGAGAAATTGTAACCTTATTTCGGAGGTGGGCGTTGACATCTGCGACACAGTTATATTTAACTACTGCAGGTGTCATCGTTAGCCAATGTTTATTGTATCTCAAATTTCCTGTTCCTAAATAAAGATTTTTTCATTTTTCATTTTCATAGGATTACATTTTGATGCTCATAATTTAATGAGGAAACTTTGCTGAAGAGACATTTATTTCTTAACTCGCTTTGTTTGGGTTGGGAATGTCTTCAAATAAAAATTTTACAGATCTTCATAAGGTACAGCAAATCTGATAATTTTTGAATTAAGCATGGTATGTTATAAAATGCAAATAAATTAGGTTACCCTTCCGTCACTTGTCGGAATAAAAATTGAATTTGGGCGTATATGTTCCCGGTTTTCCCTTGACGGGTGAAGATAAGTATTGGTAATACTTACCAGTATTATGTTTCGACAGATGGTAAGGTAACGCATGAGCTACAAAATAAGCCTAACTGCTCTACAGAACAGTGCAAGTCGCATCAAAATCCGTTCAATGATTTAGAAACATTAAGCGGACCTACTGAAAGAACGCGAATACGTTTAGGCATAGAGTATAATCTTTAGGAAAAGTCCGTCAGGTAATCAGGTTTGAATAATGTATAATTGTTTACGAGCTTAAATTTTTACAAAGTTAATTAAAAAATTAAACGACACCACAATACCTAGTAGGTAATGGAGTTGGGTTCATGCGGTTCCGTTGACAGCGGTTTAAATTGTTTTTAATTAAAATTCACCAGCAATAAATCACCATCTTCCGGCGTTGCGTCCGTTATGTGTGAATGGGGCGCATGTTTGCATCGCGGCTTACTATCATTTTACTTTAGTATGATTAAAAGCGGCCAAGTGCGAGGCGGATCCGTATACGAGTGAGATAGAACACTTAAAATAGTAACTTTTAAAAATATGTAGATAAGGCGAACAATAGGCGTTCTTATCGCCAAGGCAATCTCTTTCAGGCTACCTTTGAGAGTTGGGAGGCAGAATTTAGCTGAAAAATAATAAAAATATGGTGCGATTGTTAGAATATTAACTTAATTATATAGTAATATCAAATAGTAAATATAGAAGATAAGTAGAGAAGCGAACAATAAAAATAAAAATATATATAAGTACCTATATTCGCATACATTAAAAATACAAAATCATATAATTATAGCGGAAAGGGCGACAAAGATTATATAATATTAGAATTTACCTGTAGGTTGATCGTTTAAAAGGCCTGTAAGTCCTCCGATTACAATTTTACGTAATAAAGTTAAAAAATAACATAAAAATAATTTGAAAGGATGTGCGACTTTAAACTTGTTTCTTGTGGCAATAAGTAAGTATCTAAGCATAACGGACGCGGGGCGGAGCGGAAACGCATTCCAAAGAAGGACAGAATGGACAGTGAAAGATTGAAATACATTGCTGTAGAGTCAGGGTGGCTAACTTTTATTAGCTGACCCAAGTTTATGTAGTATGCTACAACAGAAACTAGGGTCAGCTAATGATTACAGTAGTATCAATACACATAGAATACTTACTACTTAATTAGGAAAGGTTGTTCATATTGGCGGGCTGAGTCACCTTTTAACATGCCGTGTGGTTGCTGGCAGAGTAGAATAGGACCACTCTAAGTCCTCCTGTTCATGTCGTAGAAGGCGACTTAGGAAATACAAGCTGTCCGGCCAGCGAGGTGAGTGTAGGCCAAGTCCTCCGGCTGCTCTAGCCAAGTATGGCTCTGGTATTACAGAGAGGGTCATGCTCCTGCAGTGGAGACAAAAAGACCTGATTATGATGACACTGTCATCACCATCAGGTCTTTTTAGGACAGTACAATATAGCTGAAAGATGTTAGCGGCAGTGCGCTTAGATGTCATCATCATTACAGAGCAGCCAGAGGACTTGGCCTACACTCTCCACGCTGGCCAGACGTGTTGGAGAGGTCTCATTGATGTTTATAAGCTTTGTTTAGCTTGTATTCCTTAAGTCGCCTTTTACGACATCCACGGGAGGACTTGGAGTGGCCCTATTCAACTCTGCCGGAAACCACACGGCGCTAAGATGTGTGAGAGTATAAATGTATGTATACATAACAGGTATTATAAGACCGAGTACACCTTTCAGGAGACACTGCTGAAATCTTCGCCCAATGCGTCTGGCTCGGTTCAGCGGATCCGCTCCGAACAGTACCTACTTATAGAAATTCGTTTACACGCTAAAAGGTTTCCATTTGCCGGGTAAAACGCCGCCCCGTAGCGGGCTCGAGATGCGTCGAGATACTGCCTTCGTTTTCAATGACGATCACGTAAAATTTGATAACTTTAACATATGGTAACACATAACGTATGAACACATTGATACCGACACTGGAAGGTGTAGCCATTTTCATAGTAATTTTTTTTTTTTAAATTTTGCTCATATTTCAAATATAAATATATAAATATATAGGGACAAATTACACTGATTGAGCTAGCCCCAAAGTAAGTTCGAGACTTGTGTTATAGGATACTAACTCAACGATACTATATTTTATAACAAATACATAAATAGATAAATCTCCAAGACCCAGGACAATTTGAAAAAGGCCATTTTCCAACTTGCCCTGACCGGGAATCGAACCCGGGACCTCTGGGTGGCGGACTAGCATGGTGACCACTACGCTACGGAGGTCGTCTTTCTGCGAATAAGTACTCATACTTAAGGCCCATTTAGACGGTGCAAGTTTCTTGCCCGTTGCATGCCATTTTATTGCAGCAATAGACAACTTGCATGGTCTAAACGAAATGTCAGCCATACAAATCATTTATTGCTTCAATAAAATTGTATGCAACACGCAAGAAACTTGCACCGTCTAAATGGGCCTTTATACCAATAACAATGTCAATTCCACATTTTGTTAAAAAAAATATTATTAATAATAATAATCTGTATTTATATTGAGGAACACGATTAAGCAAATAAAAATTTGAGTCATTCAATTAGGTTACACCTACTCTAACTACCTACAGGTTACTAAATGCTACTTTGTGCATATAGAGGTATCTACAATAAACTGAAAAAATTGTAAATGACTAGGTACTACATATGTATTTTCTGATAAATCTTTTTAAAAATTATATATTAATTATCACGAGCCTACCAAAAGTATACATGATGTACCTAACAAAATATACTTTAAATCTATTTTAAGGCTGAATTCAGTCCATGATACTGAACAACCCCATCAAACATAATAAAAAATATGACAAATATATTTTGGCCTTCCGTACAAGTTGACCGACGAGCTGATCCGAGTTTTGTTTCTATGGAATGCATTTTTTTCTTGGGAAAAGTTGTTCAGTATCGTTGATTGAATCTACCCTTGAAATAGTTTCACTATATTTTGACATGTAATCTCATGAATTTTTGTCAAATTCACCCAGTGCGTAAAATAATGCAAAGTAATCAAATCTCCAGAGTATTTGTGTACGGGATCTTTAGGCAATGATGCGAGAAATGGGGCGCAGCTTAGATGAAAAGCTCGCAAAAGAGCTTATTTGCACTGAAATGAGAGCAAGGGGAACCGTATGAATAAATTGTCATGATTAAAGTGACTATGATAAGCCAATAGCAATTAGACTGTTGATAAAATTATAACGAGTAAGTACTTCAGAAACATCGATATAGCAAAAAGGCATTCAGAAATTAAATTTTAAAATATTCGAACTATGTGGACAATAATATCAGTATATCCGTACCTACATAAGTATGTAGAGATGGAGACAGCTAGACAACAGGAAAGTAGAGCCTGTCAGCAAGAGAGGCTGCAGTAAGTAAGTGTTATAAAGTTGATGATGATTAAAAACAAATTGTCTACAATAAACAGAGTCATCATCATCATTTCAGCCGCATAACGTCCACTGCTGGATAAGGGCCTCACCTAAAGATTTTCAAAATGACCGATCAAGAGTGGCCTGCATCCAGCGCTTTCCTTTATTATAAACAGAGTATTGGCAATAAAAATGGCTAGATATTTTTCCACCTAATTACTTAATAACTTATGCCCAGCAGTGGGTTCCCTGAAAGCTGACCATGATGATGACGAATTTCTGTCATGTAGTCACAATGTACAAACAATGCCGCACTAGAGTATCCATCCTACCCTGAATATATGATTTAACTTTACATCATTACTTTCAGTTTATCGACACGACGAAGAAGACTTAGCATCGAATGGCTTCTTCTATCCCAGAAATAGTAGATGTCGATCTTAGGAATATTAATTGGGTGTAGCGGGAGCAACGTGGTATGCTTGACTAGATATACGACAAAATCAAGATCATCCCGCTAGACATAGGTATGGTGTTGAGTTTGGGAAACCGCGGGTCGCGGCGGCGGAACGAACTTTGATATTGTGATGTAGGATACTGTTAGCGCCATCTCATAGTCTTCTTGTGAACTGTGTTGTCGAGTTCGCCACAGGGCTATCACGCTCATTGCCTATTAGAAGTGAGAGATAATAACAGTTTCAATACAGACTAATTAATAGTAAACAAGGATTTAGTGCATGATAAATTCATCGCAAATTGAATTGCACCAAATCAACATTCATAATAAACTTTTGCTTTCGTGTTTAATTAACTGTAGCTGTATTAAAACTCCATCACGAAATTGGTACTTAGTTATTCAGGCGTATGATTTTATATAAAAGAAGTACTTACATACCTAAAATTCAATGTACTGTGGAAATACATATACTATAAAAAGGTCGAAAAATGGGATCTCATTTATTAAGCTTTCATACCTTAATAACCCATTGCTTTAACTCCACCTTTTGCAAGATAAATGCTATATTATTTGTCTTTTATAAAATTAGCTAGTTATCTTTTATAAACAGAAAAGAAAAAATATATAATTAGGTAACTTCTGAAACGAAGAATAATCGTATTCGTTACTTCTTATATGTTCTTTTCTTATATACCTATATTCTTATAAGTCGGGGCATTCCTTTTGTATAAAAAGAAATAACAAAACTCTGCAGGGATTTTTTAAAAGAAAATTTAATAAATATGATATTTGATACAAAATAAGATATTAGAACGGAATGAATCCGATGAGATTAAATTCCATAAACAGTGTTTGCTGAAGAATGACAAATGGAATGACCATCGGTGGGTCGGCACCCGACCGATTGCAGGGAAGTGACCGACCCGACCCACCAAATTAATTTTCTACTTCATGAAATGGAAATAGGTATATTTCAAAGCATGTATCCTATTCGTATTTACATATCTGTGGCTCGACTCCGTCGATAAGTAAGTTTGTAAGGGCTAGGATACACGCCCGACAAGCGTGGTTCTATCTTCTATCTACATAAACGCGGTTAATCATATTAATTTGCATGTGAATAGTTTGCGTCAACTTGTGCTGAAGTTGTTAACGATAAATAACGCGTGAACAGGAGCTTTGTGATTAGACAATGTCAGGGGTAGAAACTTATTTACAACTGTATAAACATGTAAAACTTCCTATAGAGAAAGTTCTATGAATTTTAGTGGCAACCGCATCAAAATTGTTCTAGTACAGACTTTACAAGTTTATTCTGTTCAACAGACATGATTATTGTACTTTTACTCATTCCTAAAAGTAAAAAAAAAATGGTTTTTGTAAGTAAATACCTTCCATACTTAACTGGGAGAAAAAATGTCTATCTTGCCCAGTCTACCGCGTTTAGGATGAAGACGTAATCCTACTATCCTATCCTACTATTCCTTCTATTCCTACTAATATTATAATATTATATAATAACTAATATTATAAATGCGAAAGTGAGTTTGTATATTTGTTTGTTTGTTCGTTTGTTACCTCTTCACGCTTCAATTACTGAACCGATTTGTATAAAATGTGGAATGGATATAGTTTGAGACTCGGGGAAGGACATAGGGTACTATTTATCCCGAAATTCTCACGGGGAGCGAAGCCCGCAGGCACAGCTAGTAATGTATATATTGTAAGTACTCAAGTAATACGCAACAAGACAAAACGTTAGTGAATACTTTTGGTTATTCTTTATTTTACGATGATAAATAAGCGCATCTACTCTGTGTCCGATCGAACCACCGCTATAATAAACGGAGAACTTACAAAAAATGCCTAGGACAGTTAGTATAGACGTTTATTGTTTATGCCAGTGTATTCTACTAGGCTGTGTAAGTTTTGGCAAGGAATACAGGACAGATGAAGTTAGTTTCATACAGACTGGTATCCATCTGCCCTTATATCGAATATCTATTTAAAAACAATATCTTCTCTCCCTTTGTATCCCAAATGACGAAGCGGTGGAGTATACACTTCATTTTATTCATCCACCTAGCTGTATGTGGACCATTAGCACTTCCTTTCCAGCGATTACACGTGAACCGAAATAGCGCTCGCGGTTCCCGGCAGCATTAAATTCCTGCGAAAATTATGTGAATAAAACAAAAGACGCGGTTGACCTCTAAAAGTTTTGGTACATTCAACGTAGTGAATTCGTCTTATATCTGCTTTCTTTTCAGTCGGTTCTTCCTCTTCTTATCGTGTGTGTTAGTGACTAACACTAGTGACAGAGTTTTAAACCGCCTTATAGGCCTCTGACATGGTTTTAGGTAACGACCAATGTCAAAGACAGTGACCTGGACCGACGGCTTAACGTGCCCTCCGAAGCAAGGATCATCTTACTTATCAGACCATCAGGTGATCAGCCTACAATGTCCTAACCAAACTAGGACAACAACACAAAGTCGTTGCCCCCGCCGGGAATCGAACCCGCGACCTCCGGGTATGAGCCGAACGCTCTAACCACTACACCACGGAGGCAGTTAGTTCAGTCGGTGTAATTTAACAAGTCAGGTAGGTAAGTATAACATTTTTGGTTTTAAAAATAATAATTAATGTATTTGGAAACGGAGCTTAGCAGGGACCTTTTTTGTCACTTTCTAACGTTTCGAATAGGAGTAACATCCTTCGTGGCCGTAGTCATACAGGCTGGAGTGCAGCGGTGTTTACTTGTTGATGGTGAACGTGGATTTTGATATTTTTGATAATGACACTTCCCGCATTTCATAATGTCACTAAAGTGTCATTACTATATTTACGCATTAACCCCGGTACACACTACACTACCTGCTTAAAGTGATTGCAAAAGTTAAAACGCAAAAGTCAGTGGTTAATAAAATAGATACAGTTAGTGTCTTCACCCTTTTCACGTTGTTCGACCTTGGGCTACGCTTTTAGATGTTTTTTTTGCTTGCACCCTTGAAAATTGACATAAAATTTAAGACTCAAAATAGTACGAAAAGATTTGATTAAACGAAATTTGAACCTTAAATTAAAAACGAATGATTCACAGCTTAGCTGAAAGTAGAGTTGAAATTTATCCGAGGCCTTTCAATATCTTGTCAATCAGCATTTCTCGAGATGTCATAAATTCTGTAACGCACACGAATTGTGGAATTAGTCCCGCCTCTACAACCTGCTAGAAGAAACGTTTCAAACCAAAAAAGGATCATTTCTTATTCGTACTTACCCAATTTCAAAGCAAATACTATTATTAGATGGTACACTGCTTTATTCCATTCCATGAAGTTCTTAGCAAACGCAGTGGCTCCGGAGAAGCCGGTCGTAAACTGAGCATAAGGGAGAGGAAATAGCGGTCTTGGCCGCAGGCGCACGCACGGAAATGAAGACACCCGCACGCTTCCGCAGCCGTTAGTTTGAGCTCGCCGCACGAGTGTTATCGCAGCGGCCGCATTCGGTCCACCCGCGATTGTAAACATATAATCTTAAGCCGCTCTCGATATCTAAATTGCTGCTTTTGTATTAGTGGTGTATCTGGTATAGCCGTAACATTAATAGAGTCCGACCTTGTAAAAAGTATTATAACTATTACATCTTTGCAGCAGTTTTGTATCAAGAGCGCCTTTCTTTAGCACTTTTTATAAATGAAACGGCACTCAAGAAACCAATTGGAAATAAATGTTTTTTACGTTACTTTCTTCTAAAGATCAATCGATTCCGCGTTTATAGGTAGGTACAAAAGGCTAATAAAATTTATGCTTCTATTAAGTATACTTTTGCCTATATGATTGTACAACGGAAACATTAGAGAACATTTTCTCCTACCGACTAGATAAACAGTTTCCGATTAGGCTTGTTCAACTCATTCTGATCTCTCGCCACAGCGGCTTATTTAATAAGGAACTTGGATGAACTTGGGAAAGTCTCAGCCTTGTGCCGAGTCATCGCGGAGACAAGGCGAGTGACAGCCTCACTGCGTCACTCCCTTCTCATTACATACCTGTCTTGGGCACGCCTCATGTCACTGCCTGACGCAACAATCTACCTCTTACAGTCCTCGAGGCCTAAGTTCAGGTTTGCATTTGTGTGAGTGAGCGCCAAAAGTAGAGTCAGTCAAAAAATTACTTAAAAATAAAATCAATGTTTTGACAGAAATGAACCATATTGATTATTTAAAAAAATACGATCTCCTTTTGAAAGTACGGGTCTTTACACTCCGGTTCTTTGGGAGGCTTAGATGGGGACACAGATCCAACATGTAAGTAATCCTTTGGAGAAACCATTCCTGGTTATACCTATGACAGATGTGCCCTGGAATAGGTTCCGGCAGGAGAAAGATCTATTGCAAGACAAAGGGAAAGGTCTATGGGTCATGGAAAGAGATTAAGACGGACTGGTGCTGGGATATCGCAATAGAATCGTCACCTGCCATAATCATCATTAATGATTATTATTGTAGGTAAGGTAATGGCTTGTCGCCCTGTAGAAGGGCCCTTTAAACGCGCCGACATTAGTTGCCGGCAAAGGAGCAACACCAGTCCGGGCGACTCAGGGGGGTCGACAGGTGTACAGCGCATTCTCCGAAATTACTCACGGCGTTTAAAACTAAGAGCACCCCTGGAGCAATAGCTTTAACGACTCCTCTCTGCTAAGCTACTTAAGGCAAGACAGGGCTAAGAGTCCTGCGAGTCTACTTAGGTCTCTAACCCGACTGCAACGGGGACGATGGATCCAATCGACTCTCTGGAGCATTTGAGAACGTGGTGTCGTTACACACCAACAGCTCCTCACGAGCATTACTCGTACTGTTAGTTTATTTCACTAATAATTCAAACACAACAGCACTAGAACGTCAAGCTGCTAGCAGTATCAAAGGTAAAGGTCATATTATTATACCACGGTGAAGGTGAAGGCGAAAAGTGCGCCGCAGGGATATGACGCGCGAGGGTCGTGCCGCCGCGAGTGTCAAAAATCAGTTTGAACCGGCGCGGGCCATGTCAGGCCGATGTCTCACTTACACTATCTGCACTCACACAAATGCAAAGCTGAGCTAACGCCTCGGGAGCTGTACCTATGAACCGCTCACCAACACCTGATAACAAAATATTCATGTTCAAACAATACTTTAAATCAGCCTGTTTAAAACTCAGTCGACGTACCTAAAATTTATTTCAGAGGCTTTTTTATTTCCCTCGTAATTTGATCAGAGAGGTTTCAGGGTGCTTACTTGGGAGTGGTTCAGTTTATATTCGACGGCAGTATTCGTACGGCACATTTGCTTCCAATTCAATTCTCTACTCGGCTCGTTGCAGCAGTGAATGAGCCATCGCAGAGATTGTCTCCTCGCCCCCGCGCCCTGCCACCCTGTACCCCGCGCCTATCGTCCCGAAAAATACTCTCACCTACAAGTAAATGCGTTCATGACATTTTTTTCCCTGTCAGTGTGGAGTACTTATAGATCAATTCGCGCTAAATAAACTTCACAAAAGATTTTCTGTTTGGGACTCTTCCACTTAATAGGCACATAGTTAAATCAGGAGTGACAATGTGAAACCTACGAACATCCTGGGGGCGATATAAATCTCGCTTGATGCATGCATTCGTTTAATAGTTATTGCCCAAAACTTCAACAGTACATAATTTTACAGACGTATGGGATGGGACTGCGTTGCATATGGCTCACAACACAACATGTGGATAGTGCCTCCGTGCCACCGAATAATAAATATTAACCTGGTGCAGCTTCGGGAACTTTTTGCTCTTTAGCCGAGGTGTTGAAACTACTCTCCTAAACCCCACCCACGCAGCGCACTGTATTGTTGCTTTGTACTTCAGCTTAGAAAATGGGTTGGCTTTATTTATCGCAAATTGTGGCGAGCGTGCACCAAGTAAGTTTAAAGAAATTGGATTACCCAGCGAAGACTTAGGGTTATATTAAGAAGTTTTCGAATAAGTAATACTTCGTAGTTTAAAGTATTATTTGGAAACTTCTGATAATATGCTCTCCCGATTTCGCTCCCCTTTTCATATGGTTGGGCATCATTACAGTAGAGATGTTCCATAGTCTGGTCTCCGACCGCTACAATGACATGCATATATTACAGCAAGTTTCGTTGCATCGGCAATATATTTAAGAAAGAAAAATCCTTAGTGAATCTGTTTTAAATTGTGTGTGTGTGTTGTGTAGATGGGAATAAATATAAATCAATAAAATATTCCTATCGGACCAATAAAAAAATGTATTGTTGAGAAAGAAAAATAGTTGATCCATTTTAGTTGGTTGGTTTAGTTGGTTGGAGTGGAAGGACAGAAAAATAGGAAAAAAAATTACATGTTCTGGTTATTATTAGAATTTTATTTAACTTGCACTGTATGTTTGTTCGGTGGAATCTTTGAACTCAATTTTCAACCAGTTATCCTCAACCGATTTAGCTGAAATTTTGTATACTTGTGTAAGTCGGATGACAATACAATATTATGAAGTCAATGAGCTGTTCTGATGATGGAACCGGGAGATATTCGACGGAACTCAGTTATAAAACCACATAACCTCATCGAGTAGGTCTCCTTTGTTTTGACGTGACGAGTACTTTATGGGAGACGATGCTTAGGGTCTGATCACGGATGGTGGTCGATAGAACTCAGTTATAAAACGATCCAACACAATCGAGTTTGGGCTTATTTCATTTGTCTTGATGAGTACTTTGGCCACACAATAAAAGCTTGTACAAAAAATGTAATTTTTTCAAAAAACTTATTGTGTTTTAGTATAATTCACCTAATACATGTAAGGTTTTTGAACACAATTAGGAAAAGTTGCTCAACAGCTTCCCTACTGAAAATAAAAATAGACCCGTATATTTGTACGATATGGAATATTACTGTCATGGTGAGGGCATTTCGAGATAGAGGTCGTATTAGGTAGTTAATTGTTATGTATATTTGCCGTAAAGACCATTAGGATCGATGGGTATCGCAAGCGTATGTTGTAACATTTCTAGTCTATCTGCATTCAAGAAGGTAGTATAGTAGTAGCTATTTAGTTGATATGTATAGTAAGATACATATATTATATACTTAGTAATAGACAATGTGAGGAATAAGTATCTATATTCCAAGGTCTAAGGCACATAGAGGAGGAGATATAAGGTACCTATTTTAATTATGTTATGTAGACTTTCACGGTCCACTCGCTAGTTAAAAGCCCTACGTACATGTCACCGCCGCCGATAAATTTATATACGTAGAAAATACAATTTGACTTTATAACCGAACCGTGTCTTACATAACTTTTAAAAGGAGGTAAAAGCAAAATGGCAACGTAGGGGTATAAATCAGCGTCCTAGAGCTGCTCGCCTTATTGGAGACTGCCTTCTGACAGCACACGTGCCCGCCACTATCGCAAGGTGTGACGATTTATTTATAAAGGATGATTATGAAGCATATGCAGAGTAAACAGTCTGATTTTTACTCAAAATGTACCTCAAGAGAAGGAAATCAGCATGAATTAGAACTACTCGCTTTATTGGAAACTTTTCACACACTATACCTATCCATAAGCTGCCGCCTTTTTAATTTATAAAGGTAACAAGGTGGGTATAGACAATTTTCAAGGTGGGTATAGACAATTTTACACCACTTTGTCGGCGTAACTAACTGCTTGATTTGGCACCTCGATCCAAATATATGACACAAAACAGCAAGAAAAACCTTATTTTTAAAAACATAACTCCCCAATCCTTTCTTCCTTACTAATATATGAATGCGGAAGTAAATTTGTCTGTTTGTTTATTACCTCTTCACGCTTCAATCACTGAACCGATTTAGATGAAATTTGAATGACGTCAGCTAACTGGACGCTTAGTCCATTCTGTAAAAGAAGGCATCCAGTTAAATGGCCATTCGTAACTAACTCTGAAGGGACTAGCCAAGTCATTGAACTCAACGTATAACAGGATGGCTCAACGTAGTAGTTATAGTAATTTAGTTAAATTGAATATTGACGAATTTAGTAGTATTAATAATATCTATCACTAAGTAATTAGTAATAGGAAAAAATTAAAAAAATTAGTTACGATGAGACGTGTGATGTATGAATGAAAAATAACATTCACAGCTGACGCCATATCTATTTTGATGACTGCGCTGAGTCTTGGTCAGTCATCTTCAAAGGACTGACTTTCAATAAGCCAAGTTGTTAAACGTTGAGTGATTCTTATTCAAACTATCGGCCTAGGCATCAAATTATTATTAGCCTTCAAGGCCTAGGTGTCCAGGGGTCTCTAATTATTCTCATAAAAATATTTACAATATTTTAGTTTGAAATAATGTTTCTATACACAATCATATTTACTCATAAAAAGTTCATAAAATAGTGTATAAATAATAGTAGGTTCATAACAATCTCTCAGTTGAACCGCACATAGCAAAACAAAAATTGATACTATTCTACACTTCGGAACCCTAAAAAGTCAATGCTTACACAACTATATACAGATGTGTAACTGGATCGTATAGCTAGATTTATAAGTCTTTCGCGTATGTATGGGGCCTATATCTAAATAGGAAGATACTGTTATATCAAGTAAGTACATAGGTAGAGTCTATTAAGGGATGGAACGCGGTAACGCAATGCGATGGGGTTGCGGTTGCAATTCCAACCGACGACCATATGATAGGAATTTAATGATGCAGGGGTACATCAAGGTTCACTATAATTTCGGTACAGTTAAGAGGAATTAATTGCTCTAAAATAGAGTTTGTCCTTTACATCAGCAGCCGAGGGATATGTTACAAATTGTAAGTAGATATCCAGTGGTGTGATAACCCGCGTAAATATCTCTATGTACTTACTGAATGACTTACTTAGCACAGATAACATACGTCTAGTTTTTTTGTTGTAGAGAAGTTTCATTTTTTCATCTTCACACCCTCTATCGTGGCGTTTGGGTCTTAATGTCCTATTCTCTATCTACACCTTTAAAGACAAAGACGAGATAGAGTATGTAAGGATACTGTTTATATATAAGTTATATTTGGATACAGATTAATTAAACTAGGCAATTCGATGTAGGTTTCACTAAAGTGTACTGTATTTACCTAATTAATTTAATACCTAAAGTGGGGAGTTTCCTGGGTCAAAAATAAATTATTTGGTACTAGTAGTAAAATAAAACGACACAAAATAATGTCACTTGTCATTGATCAAATCCATTTTCAACGTGATTTTAGATTTATTATTAGAAAACCTGATATTAATGGCGCTGTTTGACTCCAAGAAACTATGACTTCAAAAGTCTTTATTTCATAAAAATCCTATAGAAAATTTTTATTTGACGTTTATGAAAAAGTATCTAATTTGATTTATTGGAAACTTTCATTATAGACCTTGTATTACCTTATATGTTTTTATGTAATCAATTGATAAAAAAACAAATAAAAGATAAAAAAATATATTTGATATTTCATCATATAGTTTATAAAATAAACTTATACGAGTGTAAAGTGAGAGTGTCAAGTCAATACGTTTCATTTGAAATGTAATAATTTTCCTTTCATGGGCTCCTCTCTCGGATACGAGAATAGAAATAATACTCTGAATGTCATTTCAAATAATATGTAACTATTGAAATTCAAATAGGGGAAAGCTATCGAATTGAATGAAAAACCCATTTCTTACTGCGTTACTGTAGATTGTCACTTTGGTCAGATATTTTTAGATAACTTAGCGGATTATTGGAAAACCCTAATAGACTTACTCGCTGTTCTGAAAAACATTTTTAAGTAAGGATTTCCACATAAGGACATTTAGTTTGATAGTAATATTGTAATATAATTTATATAACTTTGTATTTTTTCTGTTTCTTTAATTTTCCTTTTATTAATCAACTTCAAAAAGGAGGAAGTTCTCAATTCATCGAATTCTTTTATTTTTATTTTATTTAAATTTATACATAAATACAAGTGTAATCGCGGACTTAAAACCTTATCTATCAGGACTCTAAACTGTAAAGATGATAGAAGGCAAAATAAAGAAGAAATATAAAATTTTCTTGCATTTTTATTCCTTAATTTCTTGTAAAGTAAGTATATTGTATAATAAATACTATGAGTATTACTTACAGTCATCATCATCATCATATCAGCCACAGGAAGTAAACTGCTGGACAGAGGCCTCCCTCAAGGATTACTTACAGTGTTACTTACTTATATTCTCCGGGCTTTTTAAATCGTAGAGTTATTTTTTATAAACAAGGAAGTCGACTTAAGAATAATACTTACGGTACCTACCTGCTGAAAAGTTTTAAGCTGAATCCCCTGTTGTTATCACAGGGGCCTTCTGTTTTCTTTTAATTTAACAACGGTACGAACTTAAGTGTAATTTTTTATTGTATTTTTCTGGTATATCAAATGCCCAATGAAACCTTGTATTTTAATAGGTAGGTAAAGAAATAATTTCTTTGTATTAAACAAATTATTCATTTATATATTTTGTTAATGTACAACTAAGTATTAACCTAAAAAAGCTTTATACTAGGAGTTATTCTGATCATGACATCCTTGAACAACATTCCACAAAGAATAGAAAAAGTAAACACTAATTCGCGGGGGAGCTCAATTTCTTTGATTTTGCTGTAAGGGCGCGTTCAGACGACACGCACACGATAAGCGCACGCCTAGCGTGATTTGAAATTTGTTGTATATAATTTGAGTCCTATCACACATCAATACAACTCAAATTACATTTACCGAAGCCCAGTCGGGGCGAGCGCCGGGCGGGCGCGAGACGGAAGCAAGGCGAGCGCGTGGCGTGCGCTTGTGGACTTCGGTTGCAATGCAATTTTACTTGTATTGATACATATCAATACAACATACCTAATTTATCACAGGATAGGAAAAATTATAGGAAACAAATTTCAAAGCGCGGTAGGCGTGTGCTTGACTTGCGCTTGGCGTCCGAACGCACTCTTATAGTTATCTTGTATATCTATAAAACTACGATTGCGATGAGTCAAGAACTTAATTTGTAATTTTCTAATTACTTTTAATATCTCAGTAGGTCAGTAAAATTTTCAACATTCACACATGAAGAAAAAAAAAATAAGTATTCGCTATTGTACGCGGCGCTGATCCAGTGAAATATGAAACATGTAGAACTGGCGGCGAGCCAGCTGCTTGCATCACGCTGTAACAAAGGGTTCATATCAGGAAATCGTTGCTAGAACAATACGAGGAATATAAGCCTCTCGCGAACACGAGATCACTCGCAGAAGGCATACGTCATTATACGGCTAAGGCAATAAACCGTTCTTGAGCTTCGAATGATATTTACTGAGTATAATAAATCTTTTAGCATTATTTTAACATTTTACGATACACAATATAAAAAACAAAACTGTTTCATCTACAGTCATACAGCAGTGTGTCAGAAAGCGCTAAAGCCGCTTTAAGTAAGTATTTCTCTTTATCTGTACTCATTTTTGTTAAAGCTTATGTTCCACGAATCTATCAGCGTGCGGTAAGTGTCATCATCATCATCACCATCATCAGTTCTTTTGTCTCCACTGCAGGATCACGACTCTCTCTGTACTACCAGAGCCCTACTTGGCCAGAGCAGCCAGAGGACCCGGCCTACACTCTCCGTGCTGACCAGACGGGTTGGAGAGGTCTCATGATGTTTATAAGCTTTGTTTAGCTTGTATTTCCTAAGTCGCCTTCTACGATATCCACGGGAAGACTTGGAATGGTCCTATTTTACTCTGCCTGAAACCATACGGCGAAATAGTTAGAAATAGTTATTTCACAAAAACTCTTTTGTTCCCGATTAGTAAAACCCTTTTGAGTAACAACTCAACGGGAAAACATTGACACATGGCGGGATTTTCTATTTGTAACAGTAACCTGTAGCAGTGTTACTTAAATGGATGCTATTAATCGGCAACTAACGCATAAAGTACGAACTTACACTTAAATCTTAAATTTTCTATTATTTCAAAGTTAACACGGCTTATTTTTTTCAGGTAGGAAGATAACAAACAAAAGTTTTTATTTGTTTTTGTTAGAATCTGCAACTTTTACTTTGTAAGTAGGAATGTCAAACTCCTGATAACTAGGTCCATAAATATGAATTCACCATCAAATGTGTATAGGTTCTCATACTTATAGACTGTTTGAAAATATTTGCAACTTTGCAACTATGGCAAATGAATCTTTAGCTATTTTCTGCCTTCTTTATGTGATGTTTTGATCCTATCTGCTTAGATACGCATTATTGCTCACGGGTCAAAAAGTGCCTTTTGTGCCCGATACGAGAGAAACAATGCCACTTGTTAGCCAGGATAAGACATAAAATTGTAGATAAACAAACCTCAGTAATAAGCTTCAGATCCGGACTTACCTCTGTAGTTGCCTTCCGCTCGGATGGCTAATTACTATTGAATAAGACTTTTCATCTTTCACCGCTCTCGGCGTCTAAGCCACTTAAGAATGGCTGGACCGATTTAGATGAAATTTTGTATGGATATAGTTTCAGAAGGATATATTATAGGTTTTATCGCCCGCAGGCTCAGCTAGTTTGAAATATATAACACGCCAAAAACAAGTATCCACTTAAGTTATTTGCTCCACAACAACTAAACATAAATAACATCGCAGATTTGATATTTATGACACAAAAACTGTAGAGGAAAGGAGATACTGATAGTTGTTGTGTTGAGGGTCGGCTGTAATTCGGAGGGTACAGCCGCCGCCAGTTGGCCACGAGCCATGCCCGGTTGCTGTCCATTGTTTTTTAAAATGCAACAGCAGACTTGTACTTTGTTATGGCTTATTTTATGGTTCTGATATGTGACACTTATGGCTATCTCGCTTTTGGTGCTAGTGGATTTTTAAATTGAGTACAGTTTGGTTACTTGCGGCTCTGAACTAAAGCACAGAATAAATACTAGACTAAAGTATATGTTGTTTTGTAGTATAGTGGCAGCTTGTGGTTGTTAATATTATCCTACCGCTTGCGTTACGTTCGACTGTTACAGTTTAAAAACCAACAACCATACTGGAAAAGATATAAGATGCCACCTTCTTCTGAAGACACTATTACGTCTTTATCCCTAATGGGGCAGCCAGAGCATTTGGGTCATGCGACTCTAAGCAGACGGAGCCCAGGGTTGCAAGATTCAAAGGTCACTTTTGACGTGATGACGGACGAGAAGGTGGAAAAAGGAATCAACATAGTAATGGGTTTCTAGCTGACGCCTAATCAGCCAGAACGGAAGAGCACTTGATAGATATCAGTATAGGTATCACAACAGCCCTGTTAGTCAAACCAAAAATCTCGTTTACATCACTTTAATCTCAATCTCAGCCGTAATGAATTTTTGTATAAAATAATTAAAAATGGATTCAGTGGAATGAAACAGATGGTATTTTTAATTTACGACCGTGATATAGCTGTTTCATCTCGCTGTAGTAAGATCATATCTTTTGAGCCGGTCAGCGCAAAAGCAGTTTAATTAAAGACATTTTGGACTGCGCCGGCAGCATGTTACAGCCGGGAGATTTATGCATTACGGGTACTAGCTAGTTCAGAACTTTTTTTAATTCTATGCTCAGCAAAGAAGTCGTCACATAATATTTCTTGAAAAGTGTGCTTGAATCTTTTTTTTCTTTGCGTGTCGATCGATGGTCATAGTATGATGACAAAAAAAATTATTCCTCTGGGCGAACAGTGCTGATTTGTTCTGATTTAACTTTGAATATCAGGATTGTCGATCTAAACTTTATTAGTTACAAAGGTGATTTTGCTGGAAAAATCTAGTTACAGTCTTTTTGGCTGGGTCTCTTTTCCTGTTTTACATTTTGCTGAACTTATATAATAACTTTAGAGACGATCAGCGGAGAAGAGATGTAGCATTAGTTCAAAGCGTTTGTAAAAATCCTTACTTAGCAGTCTGAGTATTTTTTCGATAGTTTTACCACCATGCATTCCAAATATGTACAGCTATTGTGATTCAATCTTGATATCTAGGGAATGAAAATGAGTATGAACATTCTGACTTGGGAGAGAAAATCAGTTCTACGCTAGGAGCGACGAACATTTTTTAACAGCCTTATTTGCCTTCGGGGCTTAAACCTTGCGGGTTTATTTTGAAAAATACAGCTCATTCAACAGTTTCGTGACAAATGTTTGGGGCTTATTGTCGGGTTATTTATGCCATAAGTACTGCTTTTGAAAAAAAAAAGTCTCATCCTCATTAGTAGACATAAACTTTCTAGCAGCTTATACCTAAACCCTAAAACATTTTGTGTCGTTAATATCTAATTTTAAGAATTTACTGTAGCTCGCCAGAATATTCAAAAATTTATTTAAACGTTTGGTATAACAGGTAAGTCGATATTGTTATTCTGGCAGTGGATGCCTGCCTCATGTTCCCCGGCGCACCGCAAGACACCCGTCTAAATATTCGAGACAGCACTTGTTTGTACAATTTTATTGTTCTCTCGACTAGGATACGTTAGTAGATATTTTCTCAACGATGCGATGCAATATTTTTCTTTTAAAGCTACTCTTGTCACCGACGCTGCATATTGCTGCTTGTATTTCCTTCGAACATCTTTGCGGCAGTGTATAATGTTTAATATTCAGCACAGCGTTATTGGAGACTTGACATGAAGAATGTAGTCTATGATTTTATTGTACATATAGAGTATATTTAATCATACGATTAGATCCACATTTCCCATTTGACATGATTCATATATCGAATCTTATGGTGAGCGAGTATTCGTATTTAATACGGTAAACTAATTAATTCCTCATCTTATGTAAGTATATTCTTTCG
The DNA here is from genome assembly GCA_963555685.1 of Acrobasis consociella. NCBI lineage: Eukaryota > Metazoa > Arthropoda > Insecta > Lepidoptera > Pyralidae > Acrobasis > Acrobasis consociella. The sequence goes on from OY743106.1 coordinate 9,700,141, forward strand.
AGAATTTATTTCTAACGCTTCTTTATGTATGTAATAATATGAACGTATCTATGTAATAATTGGATTGGAATTAATTTTACTTAATGTATCTCTGACAAAAACTACTTCTATTCGTATTATTAACATCCATCACTACTACTCTCGTATTTCTCAGATCCAAATAATTTTATTTGCTTTTATGACTATGCATGTCGGGGTTTATGCCGGTGGCGGTCTCCATATCTATAGGCAATAAACGAGCACTCGGTATTCTCATCTAGATGAACAGTCTCGCGGGTGCGAGTGAATGACATTTCCATTGATAATGAAGTCTTCACCGCGGACAGTGGGCCAGCCCTGCTGACGTGCCCTTTCGATAATATAATTGGATTAGTCTCGCATTCAATCTTGAAAATGGCAGCGGATGTCAGATCGTCTGTAAATGTATTTTGTTGTGTATTTATTTATATAAAATTTTCTGTCCCTGTTTATTTTGATGTCCTAAGCGCTTTATGTGTCTTATTGGAAAGGGTCACGTATATAAAATATAACAAAACAATATTTCCCTACGAGGTCAAAGGTACCTAGGCTCCATACCACTGCCTACGTTTTCTAATTTACCTTTTCATCCATTGGTTGTCTAAAGGAGATTGCTCTAAGCGAAAAGAAGGTCTATCATACTATATTTTCTAAACATTTATAAGTATTCGTAGTCAATAAAGTTATTATCTGTCTGTACATATAGGCGTTCGCAACAGAATTTGCCACATTTTATCAATAAAAATACGTATTCCCTTTTCGTTGGAGATTAGATTAGCCCGCTTTCAGCCTGATTAAGCCGCCGAGTCTATGAATTTCATGCATGCTCAGTATTTTTACCGAGACAAATTGCTGTCATATGTTACATCGGTACTCTAAAAGAAAAACATTTTCTTTTTATACCAAATTAGAAAATATAGTTCTTCCAACAAATGTGAATTTCTTTTTGTAGCAAATCCCATTGCTGGCTAGGAAAAAATGTTAAACCTACGAAATAAAAAAATATCATGTTTTAGGTTTCAAGACACAAAAGTAACTGCAACATCACCACAGTTAATTAAATTGCTGCATAAAATATTGCCTTTTGTAGAACGTATGTTTAATTAACACTCTAAAATGTCTGTACTGTACGAACGATTCTCTCAAGACAATTCAGACTCATTGTTTACGAGGTTTTTTACGAGGAACTTCATGATGAAATGTCTTGTTTTATGTTATTAATATTTTCAAATCGAGGCCGAACATTTATGTTTTATTTTATGACCTTTATGAAATGGGCAACTAAAAACTGATGTTGCTATTTTCTTTTGTGGTCGGTAATGAATTATTCATTTATGATAGCCATCATGTTTCAGTGTATTTTGTCATGATTTTATCTATTGGTACCATGGAATACCTGCGGCGTGATGTACCTAAGTTACATCATGACCTTAAGCTGAGTGGCCCTATTTTGGAGTATGTCAAGTTTAAGTAATTAATTTGTAGTAACTATCGTAAATTGCAGCAAATAAATATTTTTTCTTTCTTTAAAAAAAAAGTGTAAATGTATTTTTTAACAATGTTCAGTGTTCACAACCTTATGTCATGTGGCACTATAGGAAATACTTTATACCTACTATATAGGTATAAAGTATTTTATTTATTATTTTTTTATATATGATAATATATGAATAAATATTTTTTTGCGGTTTTAAACTAGGGATCTATTGGTATAATATTAAAATGTTTGAAGTAAGGGTTAAGTATATGTTACATTGTAGAAAATACTTTATACCTATATAGTCTGAATAAATATTTTTTGCGGTTTTGAACTAGGGATCTATTGTTATAATATTAAAATATTATATTGATAAATTATAGAATTCTACTGTGAATTCACGTTACTTTTACTATTACTTTAGATTATTTATTTATTTAAATTATTAATTACTATGTATTTAGAATTTAATAGGTTTCAATTTTCCGTGCGCATCAATAAAAGAAAACGAATCTATTTCGTGCAAAGATAGAGATAGTTTGAATATAAGAAATCGAAACCCTCAGACGTGGGACGTCTCGCGTCGTTTGGCTAAATGGGAATGGAAGGTCAAAAAGGAATTTAGGGCAGTAACTCGATCTGCTTGTTTGAGATTAAACTGACCCGAAACTGGATACTCCCTAATGCGTGGCGCGTGTGTCGGTGCAGTGAACGGGATTGAAAATCTCCTTCCCTAGATACAAAAGGAAAATCATTGACATGTTTATAGCAATAATATTTTTATTTTCATTTAACAAACTAGCAAAGCAATCAAACAATCACGTGTAATGCACACTATGACATTAGTATTACCTAAAATAACAAATTATTAATTAATATATTAAAATATATTATGTACTAAGCTTACATATTTAGCACAAGTATTCGAATTGTATTGCGACGACAAAATCAAGGTCGTATCGTTATCAATGTGTCTAAATACATAATGATATACGAGTACAATTATATAATTTGCATCCACTTTATTTACGTCAATAAGGAAGTTTCCATTCTAACAAACATTGTCTATGGGATTTGTATGAAAGAAAGACTAATGACGTCAGAATTTCTAGAAGTCAAACGCAATGATAAATCCACGAAAGTAGGTTAGTACAATACAATTCCATGGATAAATCCACGAAAGTAGAGATGGATAAATCTAATAATAAATCACGTTGAAAATGGATATGATCAATGACAAGTGACATTATTTTCTGACGCTTTAACAGTACCAAATAATACATTTTTTACCCAGCAAAATGAACTTAGAACTTTTTATTTACATCGGTTTGTTTTTTTATTAAATTGAAAGTGCATTGCACCACCTGATATACAAAAATAACGATGATTTTATATATGTTATTCACCTTCCTGAATTCTAAATTAAAGGACATGAACTAGAAGAAATAATTGTACTTTCGAAAAGTTGACGTACTTTTAACTACTTAAAAACAAAGAAAAAATATATATATATATATATCATTAATTCGTGATTAATTCATTGTCAAAAGTAAGACAAGTTGGATACTTCAAAGGATTAGAAAAAAGAAGAAAAATGGTGTAGCCAGACAGGCCGATGGATATTTGTATCCGGAGTTAACATTCTACGGCAAAAAGTCATCATCTACTGAAATCATACTAGATAATGTATTGTATGTCATTCGAAATTAAATGCATGTATCTTCGGCATAATTTGCTATTTAGAGAAAAAACATCTTCTTATTTTGGCTTAGAATTAGATCTTCTGAAAAGGAAAAAAAATACGTATACAATATTTTTTAATAATCTATCTGACAAGCCAAAAAAATTGTCAATTTCTCTGTTATTGTATTAGTGAGTTTAATGAAAGTAATGATGGTCTTGGTACTATGCATGATTTAAACAATATAAAATCCAGTGTAGAGTCTACATTCTTTCAATCATGAGTATGTTTTGACTGTACTTTATAAATACCTACTCACACTTATTCAAATATTCGTATTGTATTGTAATGACATAAACAAGGTCATAGTTTATCATGCGTCTGATTAACTAAGTACCTTAACTAAAACATATACCACAGCGTGTGAAGCATTCCTACGTTTTAGCGTCCAGTTGTTAAAATGAACTTAGTTGTGCGTCTTGTCTGTATTGTGACTTTGGTTGTGTTGTTCCATAAAAATGGAAGTGCATTTCATATTGAGCTGGCCAACAATTCATACAAACATGACAGTGATATTAAACTTGATAATTTGCAACCTATAGAGCATGAATTAGAATCTTCAAATAATGAATATTTTGAAGAACTTCACAAAGAAGAAAATGAAGAAAATACGAAATCTGAAAAGGTAGAGGAAGTGCCTAACAAAGTGTCAGAAACAGAAGAAGAATTTGTAGCTGCTGCAAGCCTTAATAAAAGACGTGTGGTAAGACAAGCCCACGGAAATCTGTATCCGCAGCTACCGACCTACGGTAATCAACAATATTATCCTACACCTGGACAAGGAGTACCCTCAAACTCACAGTGGAATAAAAATTATCATCACAATACTTCGAACCCTTACAATCCATTAGCCAACGTAACTTTCAATCAATATCCTTCATATCCTAATTCCCAAAACAATTATTATAATACCCCAGGTTCACCATATCATAACTCTGGTACACCATCATACAATCTCATCATCAGTAATCAATCATAAACTACTATTACTTAATGAACTGAATTTTATGATAACCACATTATTAGAAATGTTATTGAACCAAATTATGCTAAAGTTTTAAGTATCTGTTTGTATAAACTGGTAATTATTAAATAGTATGTAATTTATCTGCTGTGTTATTATTTAGAACCATAGGCCATAGGGCCATAAGACCGATATGCCTGTATGTAGTTAGAAAAGGGAACCAAAATAGCGATTTCGTTAGCCACCCCGCCTATTTAATGTTCCTTGAGTTTATGCATTCCCTCGATGTTATGTTTTTATGTAACTGCAGTAGAAGAGTTATTAAAACAGCTTTATCTAATTGAGTTCGAATTTGAGGCATTCATCTATGTACATTGTACCAGTAAGTTTGATAAAAATATTTTTTCTTTTACCAGTCATAGCCCTTTTTTTTTTTTTTTTTTTAACGGAGGAAAGATCCCTGTTACGGATACCCATCAGCCTGCGGGGGAGGCTGTCGGGTTATGTGGGACTCCACGCCAGAGTGACGTGCCTACCCACTAAAAAACCTCCGGAGTTCCACCTTAACCGCCTTTGCCGGGGACACGGGAAAGGAAATACAACCGCGAACCAACCCCGGCGCGGCTGGCCGCCGAAGCAGCCCCTCCTCGGGGGCGTCTGAGCGCCCCCTCACTCACCAACGCCTGTGGGCCCATGGGAGCCAGATAAACTGGCTCCCAGTGGCGGAGAAGATGTGAGGCTCCGCCGCTTAGCTCTCGCCGCAAACGCGGTGCGGCACCACTCGGCCGCGGAGGACAGGGAGAGCGGCAACGTAGCACCGACACTCCCTGACCTCCGCGACCGATCATCAACCACAGCCACGGCGGTGTGGCCCCGCCTGAAGCGCCGGGAGAGCAATGAAACATTCCCCTCCCGGCAGCCCCACCCCGGGTGGGGGGAGAACTTCCCACTCCCCCGCCGCCCCATTGGGCGCATCCCAGCAGGCTCAAGGCCGAAGCCGAGCCCGCGGGAGCGCCCCTCCCCGGGTGGGGGGAGATCTTCCCACTCCCCCGCCGCCCCAATGTGGGCGCTCACTGCTGGCGCAAACCGCAGGAGCGCCCCCTCGCGGGTTCCTCTTGGCTTCCCCGTGGCTCCACGGTACCACCGGTACTGAGCCCCCCCGGTACGACAAACCGGGAACCCATCGGGGGGGACCAGTCATAGCCCTAAGCCAGCTTAATTCAACAGTGGTCAGTTCGAAATCATATATTTTAAACGAAAGATCTATACATGAAATATGTTCAAGTACTGAATTAACATATTCCGGGACACTTACGACTTATTTATATTGTGTCCGGCTGAGTGTCTCAGAATGTATCAAATTTTATAACAAGGTATTTTTTTTGTTATGATAGGATCATGTTAGCGAGCAGTATTTTACTAGACCATTTAAACACTGCACAATGACATCGCGGCCCGGCGTCTATGCTACGTATCTACTTTTACGGCCACATAAAAGTTTATGGGTGCTTACTTTCGCTTTATTATGTGTTAAATATATTTATTATACACTTAATTCACTATTCTATTTATTAAATAAATAATACAATTTATGTACAAATGGTATGTGATAACAGCAATATTTTAAGCGATCAGAAAATTTGACCCTAAAATACGTTGAGTTTTAAAAGTTGTTGTCTATTAGACCTCGTGTAATTAAACGAGTTAACATAAATCTGAGCAAAGTAAAAGAGCGGCAGAGTCCCCAACGAGTCGTAACTTCGTTAGGGCAGCACGGCCGCCGGCGCGGACGGCCGGCGAGGCGCCCGGACGAGCGGCCGCCGCCACTGCGTGCCTCTTGATCTCTGCCCCAAAATATCTGGTAGGCAATAAACTGTTGTCACTCAGATAATGAAATATTTCGCTTGGGAATCTACTCTCTACGCAAAATTTAAGATTTATCTTGCCCTGATTTATTTCTTGATAACAGAAACGCAATGAAAACACAAATAGGATTTTCTTCTGCCGAAAAATGTAGAGTTCGTTTTGATGAATTCGTGTTTTAATTTGTAGCGGCATTGATTTATATTTGTGTCCTCTAGTGAAGACAAAGAAGGTTATTGTGAGCGAAAAAACTAACACGCCTTGAATGACTCTCAATACTTACTAATTTTGTTTAACTTTAGACATAGGTCCGAAAGAAAAATAATGATTGGTGTCGCAGTCGTAGGGGATTTGGTGTGATTGTAAGACTTTTACTCTTGTAATCGTCGATTCATTTAGTAAAAAATCTAAATTCTATTCGTTTACGTTTGGTTTAAGTATTTCTCCTTATACGACCACATTTACGTCGTACGTAATAATGCGGATTTAACTTAGTTTTACATTCCTTATTCTTGAAACGAAAATAAAACAATGTAAAAAAATCTTTGACATGTAGGTGCATATAGTAGGTTATTTCCAACTGTTATTCGATTTAGGGATTTGTAAAGGCTGTATAGTGCAAGTGTAGCGCAGTGCTCGAGGGCCGGTGATGTCGCCATATCAAGACAAGATTACCCTTGAGGACGGTAAGACACGGCTTTGCTGAATAAGATTGTTACTAGACAATATCACAAACACTTTTCTTTAAAACTAAAGGGCTGTCCGCTCCATTTTTCTGAAAAGTATTGATGTGTAATTATCATTAAAAAAACGAGGATACCTAAGACTACCGAAAGGAAAGAAAAGAAGTAGGTACGTATCAAAATTACTACTCGTAAAGTTTTTGAAACACTTAGATTGCTGATAATGATTCTATCAATAATCTATACTTTAAAATATTTACAGGGCTAACACCTATTTCATGCGTAAGTAGGCCTATACATAAACCTCAAAAACATTAGATTGAAAAGTAGGATTTTGCACTTTCAGGTTTAAAAAAAGTCGTATTACATTTCCATAGCTATGTCAATGTTATTTAATAGAGCAAACATTAATTATTACTTTGAGAACAGTGGGTCGTTATCCAGTAGAACGAGTCGATGTGCGATGATATATAGATGTTCATGAATAACAAATGAGTCGATGAAAACTGGCAGGAAATCGCGTATTATATAAGCAAATACAAAGAGGGATGAAGCCATTACATACTTACAATAAGAGTGCAACAAAATATTCTATTTTAAATTACATTTTTTGTACAAAATTTTATTGTGAGGCTCAAGTATTTACTAAGTTCCATCGACCACCTTCAGTCTTCGTGATAAGACCCTGAAATCGTCAACTCAATGAGGTTATGTTGTTTTATAACTGAGTTCTCTCAAATATTTCTCGACTCCAACATCAGAAGAGCTCATTGACTTTATATTATTATATTGTCATCTGACTTACACAAGTATGCAAAATTTCAGCTCAATCGGTTCAGGACACCGAGTACATACAATTCCATGGTTCAGGATAACAGGTTGAAAATAAATTTGCAAGATTTCACCTAAACCAACACATAAGATACATTGCAAGTTTAATAAAAGCTTGTAAAAAATGCTATTATTTCTTCCCAACTGATCAATCATTAGGAAACTAAACTATATTTTTATTATCATGCGAAAATAATTTGCAGTTTTTTGTATATTTTAAATTCGGTTCAATAGGTGTATATGTATATGTATAGTTGTAAGTGAGTTCTTAGTGTGAATACATGTTATTAATAGAATCGCCCTCTCTAGTTTGTATCTCTGAGTTTATCTGACCTATTTGTAACTATATTTTCGAATACCACTGAGTAATATTTTTTCTATTTCTTTTACTTGCTTTCGTTGCAGTAAAACACCGTGTGAATCTGCAAACTAGTTTTACAAGTGTATAAAACCGCTGCTTTGACTTTAGGCTTCTGCACCTCAATATTCATATCGAGGAAGAAGATGAATTTGCTTTTAAAATGCCTTTGATCTTATAGTCACTAGTTAGTTAAACTGAATAAATGCGGTTTGGAGGAGCGCACATTGGTGAAGGTTCAGGGTACTCCTCGGATGAAAGATATAAGGGTGAAAATATAAAAATGCATATAAATCTGTAAAAGCATTGTCATTTAATACATGTATGAGTTCTGAATTCAAGTCAATAGAACGATGACTATTATTAAGCTCTTGCTTAATAATAGTCACTGTTCTCGGTAGTCGTTGTCAGTTAATGTAATAAGTATAATAACTTAGAAATAGCGTAGTCATGTATAATTTTAGTTTCACGATTACTTTTATTCGGGCGAGTAGTGGACATGGCAGGGACTAATGCTAAGGCGGAATGACAAAAATATATCCGCGGCTGTCCAACCTGTGTCACTCACGATTTTGCCGGTCCCTTTATTCCGGGATATCTTGCACAAATTTCGCAAATCATCTGAAAATGCAGCGACAAATATATGTCAGTTTTTTTTCCGGAAATGTCTAAAATTGGTAATGAAAAATGTTTGAAACCAAGGTTTTGTTTGCTAGTATTAGGTATTTAGCAGTGAGGTCTGATACTTTATTAAGTAGATAAAAAAGCAATATAGTTTGGCCTTCAGATGTGATAAGTGAACAAACGAGTAAAACCGAAAAATCTGAAACTAGGTAAATGACAAATGGAGGCTGTGTCCATCTCCAGATGGACACTTACACTTACAAATAGAAATTATATTAACATCTAGTTAATCAAAAACTAAAAACTTGAATGCAATCTGCACAGAGGTATTTTTTACGTCTCTATGCTTTTCGACGATGGTGAAAGAAAAAACATTTTAACCTCGCCTGCTCAAGTGACTCGAAAGACTGTTCTAAGAAAAGAAAAGGCCTACGTGGAACAATATTGTTAACAATGTACTCGCACTTCCCGGCCGAGAGAAATTATTTCTGGTTGGAAAAATACTTATAAATATAAAGAACTTCCTTTCAATACGATCGCTGGATGGTTTGGAAGCGGGAAAGAGGAAATGATAAAACATTTTGTACTTATCTTCAGTTACATACTGTACTATCATATTCCGATTTCCATTTTTGTTATAGAATTGTTTGAAACATATATTTCAGTATACCTAATATACAACATGGAAGGGTCATACCCGTAATAAATCTAACCACGAACTATACTAGATCTTTTTTTAAAATAAAAAAAAGGCATTTCTATACTAATGTTGGCAGCAGCCTGGGCAATTTGTATAGGAATGTCGATTTTTTTTGTTTTTTGACTGTTATTTTGTTATCACTATACTTGAATGATCTAGTTTAGCCCGTGGTATTATTTATTACGGATATGTCCCTTCCACGTTGTATATGTACAGTCTGATACATTCCATAATATAATGTAGCTATAGCGCCCGGGGTTGCAAAAATCAAAATCCATAGCTCACACTTTAAAGTTAAATATATGAACCGCGGAAAGAAAATGAGCAAAGTTTTAAATGATTGATCATAACTGGAATTGTAGTTTTCCGTGTGGATAATAAAGTATTTTTAGGCAAGTGCTTGCTTTTTGTGTAAGTGTTCAACACTAGTGTCCGATTTTGCAAGCTGCCTAAAGGCATCTGACCTAACTTGACGACTGCCATAGAATTCTTTATGCCACTCATCCAAGTGCGGACCACGCCCGGTGTCGCTTTACTTGCGAGACCTATAGTAATGCGCACTCCAACCGGGCCACCGAACTCCTCGAGTTTGGGCAAGTAACATATTTATTTACACTACCTATGTTCATTCATATCACGTAGGGCCTATACGAGACCTCGGCAGTTCAGAGCAAATGAACAGCACGTCCAAGCAACGAAGGAAGCCATTCTATTTCAGGATAGGTATTTACCAATCGGGAGCGAGTTGTTCATTAGTTAAGTTCCAGTTGCTCCTTCTAGTTGATGAGATCGAATGATATCTGCAATTGGCTGCCTCAAATTGCTTTTGAAGCGAAACTTCAGTTCACGTCGAACTGGTAAGTATTGTATATTAAACAACAGATAATATTGAATTACTCAGGTATGCACTGAAACAGTATTTGATTTTAGAATATTGTATAAGTACACTATACAACGTGGAAGGGACATAATAAATCAAACCACGGGCTATACTAGAACACTATATTATTATAAAATTAAAATAAAGGTAAAATAATAATAATTACATTCTCATACTAATTGCCCGGGCGCTTTTGTATGGAAGTGCCGATTTCTATTTGATTTTTAACTGTTATTCTAATTTCATTATACTATAGTAATCCAGTATAGTCCGTGGTTTAATTTAGTACGGGTATGTTCCTTCCACGAGTCATACATTCTTAGTCAGTATTTTGACGAGGACCTTCATTTTGTGATTTAAATTAACAACCCTTGACATTGGTTTATGTTCCAACTAAAAAAATTATTGGCTATATCTAATCTAACCGCCTAACTTTCTTTTATGTAATGCCAAACAGCAAGAGGTTTTGACAAACAGCGGATTATACAATCCAACTGCGACATTTTGTCCAACTTTCTTTTAGTAGAAAGCATCAAATGTTTGATATTATTCTATGCCATGATGATGATTGTGTCATGATAAAACAAAAATATTGTATGGACAATATTTTTGTGCTTTCATCCCGAATAACTTATGTCGTCATAACTAATCTTATCGTATCCTGGAGCTTATTACGTCTCCGCAGATTCGTATGCAAATGTGTTAAAGAACGATAATGCAGGCTGTATTATTACATTTGTGGCCCTTGTTTATGGGAAGTTATTGACAATGTACAGTAGCGTAATGTAAGCGTATTGCGCCGTAAACGTTTTAGCAGTCGGTGTTCTATTGAGACGCAGAATGTCTGATCAGCCGAACGTAATATGAATATTATTCTTTTTTAAGTTCCGAAGTCTGCACAAGGAAACTTTTATAGTTTCAACATGTCCGTCTGTCCATCCGCAACTAAGCTCAGCGACCTCTTCTTATGCTTTTCCTTATCCCACTATTTATGTGGGGCCGGCACAGCATTTCTTGACAGCCACTATTAGTAGGTACTATTGGTCGCACACACCTTTTTATTTGGTAATAAAAGGTGTAATTTGGCCGACAAAGTGGTAAAATAAGAGGTAGAATTTTTTTAGGGTTGTTTTTTCATACGTGAAGCGAGATTTGTATGAATCGAATATTTGATGGAATAAGTTGACACCTCCCAAAAACACACATCAGTTGATCGAATTGGACATTTTGCGATTAAAAAATGCAGAATATATATGAATTTGTCCTGTGTTATCGTATCGGTGAAATGAAATCGTAGGTACTTATTAGTTTTTTTAAGCATATACTGATTTCACAAAATAGACTTCCTGCGAATTAGTCATGTTTCCGTTCAGACATTTTGCTTCTAGGCCGGTCTAACGAATGCAAACGGCTGGGTCTCTGCGACCACATCGCCCCAGTTGGGTTCGTATAAAGCGGCGGATTTGTGAACTTATTGCGGCCCAGTGTTTGCGGCGAGACTCCCTGGTTTATCGAGTGTTGACACATATTGAGAGCTGTTGATCACATTCTCTTACTTCTGGGCTAATAGGTTCAGTGCTTATAATTGCTCGATAAAGCTTGCAGCCTAACAACTGTTAACGTTCTTATGCATAATAGTAGGTACATTACGATATAAGTGCTTTATGGTGGTCATATATAACACACGAGGTGGAATTTTTGTCCGAGCTGAAGGTGAGGGTGTAATATCCAACATACGCACACGGAAAAATACCTAATGAACTGTTTTTTTAAATAAACTCAACCATAACACTGTGATGAATATTTAAACAAAATAAATTTGAAGTTTTTAAAAAGCGGTTAGAGAATATAACTTCACTACTTGCGTTTATAAAACATGCGGGAATGTATTATACGTATAAACCTTTGTCTTGAATTATTCTATCTAATAATGAAAACACATTAAAATCCATTTGCTTGGTTAAAGAGTAATTAAAAAATACATAGGTAAAAATAATTTATAGACAGACAATGAGTACAGTTGTACTAACCACAACGTAATAAATTAATGAGGCCTCTCCGGAAACAGTGATCCCTCAGAGAGCCGCCCGAGCTTCTTCCGGTGGAGGTCATGATACTCTTTGCAAGATTTTAGCTAGCAAAGTGCGATGTGTTTTTACATGTTACTTTATTTCATAAGTATGGACTTAATGATGTACGGTTCTAATATTATGTCCAATATTATCTATACATATAATAAAACAGTAAAAACCTTTTGTGTGTACATTTAGATAATTTTTTTTAATTTAGAAGGTTTTTTGTCTGTCTGTCTGTATGTATGATTACGCTTATCTCCGAAAGTACTGAACCGGTTCACTTAAAACTTCTCATCAATTGCAGTTTGTTTCAACAAAATCGGTTTATTAAAAAAAAGTTATCGTCATTTGAATGAATTCAAGGCATGAGTTTGCCTGCAAATCTATCTATACATATATAATAAAATAGTAAAAAAAGTGTCTGTAACTACATGAAATAAATATATTTCCAAAAAAATATTGGGGGCGATGGAGACATAGTTATAGAGTAAGAATAGTTTAAGGTTTTACTCACACTACTATCTACACTAACTTGACAAAAAAAAACACAATTTAACAAACAACTGAATTCATACAATTGCTATTAAAAATAAAACTTTCTGAGATGAATTGGATTGTCAACTTAAGAATATTAAAGTATTTTAGGGTCCTTTAATCGACAATATAGACAATTTTAAGACAGTAATTTAATTATAAAAAAAATTCTACGTTTTATTTATCAGGATTTTTAAATGTAATTTTATAAATTACACCGGAAGTGACGACACACAGCAATCGAAGTTTACATTTTTCCTATGCCTGAACTAAAAAAACAATAACATCTGTCAACTGTCAATAACTCTTATGTTAACATTACCATCGTTTTGTTGGATGTTGTCGTGTTGGTAGATGACAGTGACAGTTACAATACATTACAATGCTGAAAGTGAAAATTGCCAAATTTACTCAAAGGATTTTTATCGTGACGTCACTTCCTCAAAATGCTTGCCTTGTCACTTGCTTGAAAATAAAGGTCATTGCGAATTTTGTATATGTTTAAATAAGTAAGATTTTATTTTAAAATCTGATTAGAGAAACCTCCTAGAGGCAGGCTGTTCCTCTATATACAATTACTTAACAAGCTAATTGTTTACTGCCAATATAAGAAAAAGGTTATTTTAAACATAGAAATAAATCTCATTAAATAAAATAAGGTTTATCATACATAACTAGTATGTTTTTAATAAAAAAAATTATGGCTCCGGATACTAGTCCTTTAGAGATCTTTATTTTTCCACTAACCCTAACTATACAAACAAAGGTTGGTGCTGGACCTTTGATTGCTTCAATGGAGCTTCTGACGACAAATCTATACGAGTCCACCGGCCGACCGACGGTACCTAAAGAAAACGCCCACCGCAGTCCGTAAATAAATATCACTTCACCTGTTCTATGACTGTTTGCTTTAACCATTTCACATATTGTTTATGAGCATGAGAATTTATAACACCAAATCAATTTAGTATTTAAAAGTCCACTAGAATCAATTTGCAAAACAATTTAAAGCAGTCTCCAACTGAACCCCTTGACTTCCCGCCAAAACCTCTAGATACTTAGTATCTGCCAAGCATATGTCAACCATTTACATATATTTCTTTGTTTATCTTTGTATTTTATTTAAGTGAAATATAGAAGTAGAAAAAGCATTGTATACAACGTGGTTTAGGTACGTCAAAAAATGCTCGATGGCATTTCAATACGATGCTCGCTAAAGCTCGCCCACTTGTATTTTTTGGCCCTTCTTATACAACTGTTGCATAAAAATCCTGGAAGAAACTACTTGTGATGTGTGAAAATGCAGATGTAAGAACAAGAGCACACGTAGTAACTTTTTGAATTTGGCATCGATATTTCGGCAACAGCCTGCGGCATATCGCGGCCCGCAGAACGAAACGGCATGAGATATACTCGTATCTCCATGTTAATGTTCCCACCCGATATTTCCCACTCTTTGAGCCGTTTACAGTCCCTTTTTAGCATTAGCTATAACACACTTTACATATTTATGCGAAAACGACTCGCTGCTTAGAAATTCTTTCGCATTTTACCGAAGTCTTTTTGTCTTTCTAGCAATCTAATATTTGATAATAGGACAAGAAGCCATTATGTTGAATTATACGTATGATATATCGAGTACTGCGTTATTTTATTTTGCGCCTGTGATATATTTACAAACATAAGATTAAGGTTAACATTATACAAATATACAGAAATATGAAATAGTTAACCTTTTAAGCATGTCTAATGCTTACTCAGTTGTTCTCTATCAAGTTGTTCAATATTATAGGTTGATTTTAGTTTTGCATTTATCAGTATCACTTTCAACACAATATTGTATCTACCCAAGTAAGAAATACTTGCCAGAGCGTATAGATGTTTGTTGTTATGTTCATGTTATTGAGATTAATTCTAGAAGATGAATTCTTCCGTTCACAGATTTTATAATTGGCTGGGAAAGCAAAGCACTTGAAGCGTCAGTTTGTCTGGCTGTTTTCACCTAAAGCTCGCATTTCTCAACCGATTCTCGTAAAATATTGTGTGACGGTTTAGTTTGTTTTTTTTTTAATATTTTTAAAATGGCGGAAATGTCGGGGATAAAATCTTTAAAAATATTATATTAAAGCCATTTCGAAAAAAAATCTATAATTCACTTAACTTTTTGTTACCCTTATTGACGCAACTTTTTTGCCTGAACAAGTTTTTATCCGTTAAACTTCAACGAATCGGGGTCCACAGTAAAATAATTTTTAGCTCTTTGGTCTACAGCTCACATAGCTACTAGTTATTTTTGACATCACCTTTACGAGGTTCATCTTCATTTATTTTAAAAATAAGAGAAGTATTGAAATAAGGAATAACATTTGAGACTACTTGCAGCTTAGACGAGTTGCGAGTTTCCACATAACTATTTGTATTTAAGACCATTCGAGACTAACTCCATAAATAGGTTTACTTAAATAATTTAATTCAATACTAAAATGTTAAATTCAACGTTTATTCGCCCTCCACTTCTTTCGAATATAAAGAACTTAAGTGTTCGCGGAATATGTCAGCATTCATGGCCATTATAAGTGGCGTCGAATGTAGTCCTCACAAATGCGAGCGATACCGAATTTCATAACGGTTGAGTCAGCTTTGGGGGCGCTTATAGTCATAAATTAGCGAATGTGATAGACACAACTACTCGTTACTCTACGGCTACAACATTTTAAAATAGGGGTTGCAGCGCGATTTCTATAAACATTGTACTTAGGCAGATATATAATTACTAATGAAACAGATACACAACGCTATAGAAACTATTGGCGGGCCCAAAAGTAGGCAACACTGGAGTTGCGGGTAGGCACACAGAGATGGCAGCACATACGACTAGCAAAAAAGTTACAAAGGAAGTGTTGAAATGCTATAGACATAGATTTTGCATTTGCGAACGTGATTTCAATTGAAGGTATGTTGTTTTCATCTAACTCTGTGTATTTTACTTCTATATTCTGTATATTTTGTGCACGTAACGCTTCTCGCATCGGCGGCATGTAATCGGACTTGAAACGCGTCATTTGTGAGCACGCAACGCATCATCAGTGACTTCATTTGACCATAATATCGGGCCCGAAGATTATCATTCGTTTTATTCTTTATGATCACGTGTGTGTGACGAATATCGCTCTCCTAAGATTGTGGTCCAATATTATTCTTCTATACTGTGTGTATTTTGTGAGTGTCGCGCTACTAGCATAGGGGCATAATCGGGTAAGCATCGCATCATTTGCGAGCACCGACTTCATTTGCCGTAATGACCGAGGCCGCTCGACGCCGCGCGTGCGATCACATCCCGAACATTTTATCAAAATATTCCGGATTCGCAAATAGGGTAGCCACATCTGTCAGTTCAATTTCGCTTATTCAAATGCGTGGTAGTCAATATTGGTGTAAGTTTATTCTTTCCGTTTCTGCTTGATTTTCTTTGATTATGCCCAGTACATCTGTACATTATATAATCGGGATACCTTGTTTCTTTTGTTTGTTATCGGTATACCTACGGGGTATGTTGTCGGGGAAACGATAAAATGTTATCCTAAATTGTATCAAATTTATAGGGAAAGAAGTACTTACATGTTACTTAGTACTACAGATTGATAAAGTAAGTATCTATATATAAATGTGTTGTACGAATAAAAAAACGTAAAGTGTTAATGCCTCGTAAAATAACTTCGGTAACTTTAGCAGTCGCGATCTAAGTATAGCGGCTTCATTCCTATAGTTTATGGGCGAAAGACTTTGATAGAAATTTGTACATGTAGCCAGCGCTCAAATAATGTCCCGACAAATAGTTTCATCATAATGTCGACATAGGCCCCTCCCAAGAGTTTCCAAAATGACCGATCAAGAGCGTTAATTATTAATATGTAGCATTGATTACTCGTGTATAAAGGTAAGGTCGTTTTTAATATTCCGTAGTAAACAAGGAACCAGAGACTATTTGTCCTAGAAAGCTTTAATTTGCCATGCGTATGTATGTATGTATGGGTATAGCTCCCATACATACATACTATCACGTCTCTATCCCTAATGGGGCAGACAGAGCATTTTGGGTCTTGCGGTTCTATGCAGAGCCCAGGGCCGCAAGACCCAAAAGCCACTTTTAGCGTCATGGTGGGCGAGAAGATGGAAAAGCAATCAATACAGTGATGGGTTGCTAGCCGCATCGCCTGTTAACATGATTTGCATTTTTGCCCATTCCCTCGATCGGCTTTTACGATCTGCGTGGGAAGAGAAGCAGCTGGTACATTCTAAGTTTTATTTTATTTCTCCCAGACCAGCATGGGAGAATATATAGCTCCCATCATACTATGTAAAGTGGAAATCATTTTCTTTTAATTAATGAGGTGTCATAGAATGGGTCTTTCAAAAATATTGTGAGTTTGTGAACACTATTTTTCAATTAAGAGATTCCTTGGTGAAATGTTTAATTTCAAACTGTAAATTTTTGTCCTCCTTTCTATTAGCTAAACGGTTGAATATTGACACGTGAAAAATAATAGCAATCAATACGACAATCACGACAATAGTGTATATGTATAACGAAGTCAAAAGGAAAACTATCAGAGCCAAGTAGGGTGTTTTTTTTTAAAGAGAAACGACTATTAAAATATATTTTTTGTAACACTAATACTTCTTGATTATATATTCACCGTTGATCATAAATTTTATTCATCAAACATTTCTTACATAATCCAAATTCTCTTATATAGGCTTAATGCTGCTATACGACAATTTTATAAACATAGGCTGTTTAGCGACTCTTTTCCAGCCACAATACCACAATGGGGGTGTTCGCGCAAATACTCCTCTATACTTTTAGCTATTAAATACGAAAGACCATTATCAAATAATGTCTTCATAATGCGTTATTACAACGATGGAGTACGGTGGTTATTAATTCTTGTCAATTTAAAAATAATAAAAGTTTATATCTGTAGTCAGATCTAAAAATTTCAAATGGAACCTTTGAAAATAGAACCATTTCAAATGGAATGCCCTTTTCTCCACTCGTACCCTGCATGTTGTCCAGCCGCGTGCCCACTTTGTTTACCCCGGTTTTCCATTGCAGTTTCGACTTTTTACAAAGCAAATTTGCATGGCCGGGGCAAACGCGGTCACCCACGGCTCGGCCACATACTGTGATACAAGCTGATTGCAAGGTCAGGAATACGCAGTAGCTGACCTTGCAATCACGACCCACTTTTTTCTAGGCGAACACTCATCGCTGAAGGCATTGTGGCCTGCCCCTTCGATGTCTGCTCTGTTACAATTTCGGCAGGTTGCTGCCGTTGCCGCCTTATAGTCGGCACACTCTGACTTTAGGTGTGGACCCCCGCAGTGAATGCATGAGTTCCCCTCCTAGCCGGCCTGCTAGCTCGGCCGAGCATCGCGAGCACTGGATTGATCAGCCACCATTAAGTGCTGGAGGTCCACACGGAGGGTTGCGGCTTCCACTACCCTCCTCCACATCGGGCATATGCAGACTACAATATAGCAAACCTTTGGGTTTCGCGCCCTTTTCTTGTACTTTATCCGGTGTATGTTTACCAACCCTGGGCTAGGATCACAGTTGGATTGGTGACCACTAATTAGTTTAAAATTATAAGATTACAATCGCCATGCTTTAGCATATACATAATATATACCTATCTTTAGGTAGGTACGTTAAAATCAGCCACTAGTGTTGGCTATTTACCTAAGATAAACAAAAAAGAGCTAATCTTGAAAAAATGATAATATCAAAGGCAAGAGATATAGTAGGTACATTTTCAAAGCGCGGCTGATAGGATTATCTCGTTTTGGACGTTGATGACTTAGCTGCATGCTAAATGAAATAATGTATTTTGTACAAAAATAACATAGAATACTTAATGTGCTTTTAAAAAATACTTCATTTCACGACTCACATCAACCTAAATATATGTGCATGAGTAATATAAAACCATATGTAGTGTTACGTGCCTCCGTTTTCCAGTATTTTTATCAAATTGCGTTTATTACCAACCTATCTCTTAGAAGTATAAGGAGGATCTCAATCATTGATCAAATAATTTTCTCATTTTCCCATTTTCCGTCGCATTCGATGGCAACAAATGGGAAAATTTCGGGATGGATTGATTCCGGGCGGCGCGAGTTCCGTTCGTCACGTTATTTCATTGCGGCGGGAAGTCGTTGTTCCTGTTTTTTTGTGGCCGCCGTAGATACGATTCGATGAAGAATTTATGGAATTGCTGTGTGGATGCCGCGCGATACACTAGTCGAAAACATCCGCAGCGCTTTAGACGAATGGTTGCGTTGTGATTGATTATGTTACAAGTAGGGCTAGCATGCATGAGCTTCTTGCGAGTACTTTGGTAATTTTTTAACCTTCATATAATGAACAGAAAAGTACCAACATTCTCATTTGTTACTAAGTACAAAAAAATAGATTATTTTTTATTAAACTTAATCATGTAACAAGATTACTTTGCGACATCCAGTCTTAGCCATCACAATCCATGGCCTTTATTGTCACCATAGCGCAGGTAGAATTCCTCACCAAGGCTCTTTGAATTACATCATCAAAAGGATTCTTGCCACCATAAACGTTCCTTGCACCATGGAACCCCGGGGTTAGTACGAAATGATGGCAAGAGGCCAGATAGGATTTCGCTGATACCCTGGGAACGCTGAAGGGCTTTAGTGTGGGACGCAACATGTGTACAGACACTGGCGCCTTTTCATCTTAGGGAGTCGGCCTTCAAGGCCGCTCGGGGTGGCTACTGAAGGCGCTGAGGCTGCTAAACGGAGCAAATATGCATCTCGTAGTGGAGATTATATATTTGTGCCGTTTGATGTTGAAAAATTTAGACCATGGGGGCTTGGTGCGAGGAGACAGGAGCTCTCCCCGAGACTGACAACTGCGGCAGGTGTCAAGACGGCTGGCTGCTTTTTCGCTCAACGGATCAGAATTGCTATCCAGTGAGGGAACGCAGCTAGCGTTTCTGCTACCGTGCTACATGGGCAAGATGTATTTATAAATTTAGTATAGGTTTATTTTATAATTTAGTTTAGTTTTATTTATCTGTTCCTCTTTTTATTTCTTTTGTCTTTATAAACTTCATCTGACATATTACCTTTACAATCTTTTTTATAAGTAAGTATAACGTCTTCTCCATATAATAAGTCATACATTACCTACACACAATTACATACATACTAATAATAAATAAATACATGCGAGTTGTAATTTATCTGTTTAACTCTGAAATGCTTTTTGTTCAAATTATATTATTTCCAACCCTACAGATGGCAATATTGATACAAACTTTCCTTTGATCTGATGCTTGGCCTGAAATGAGTAGAGTATTTATTATACTCTAGTCACATAAGTTTTCTAATGCATTCTTTAATTCAATGGGCAATAATTTGACTGGAAATTATGCCCATTTCCGATTTAAAGGGTATTCAAACAATTTAGAGTTTGAAGAAGGAAAGTTCATAATGAAATTTAATGATCCGGAACAACCCCTTTTATAGGATTTATCAATGGTATGACATGCTTTTTTAAATATTTGTTGGGCAGATTTAGTGCCTAAAATGTTTTTTTAAACATTACGTTTAACTTCTCTATGAGAGCAAGAAGGTGTAATAATATTGTAAAATGTGCATTTTGTGTTCATGATTTTTAGAGAGACGAATAGTAAAAAGTATCTAGATTTATGTAAAATCGGAATCAGAAATGTGACCTGTGGTTACAGTGGTTAGCCCATCGGATATGAATGATTTAAAATTATGTATCATTCGATAGTGAGTGAATTGGCGCCCTTGACTGGTCCTTGGACATCTAGAGATTGCTCTTGTGGAAAAGTTTGTGGGAAACTGCCTGCGCGGTGGTTAGCCGTCATCCCAAGAGGTGCCTTATCTTGACGGTGGATTTGTGTTTATTTCGAACATCATTTGTACCTGTCAGGTACACGAACTTGGTGTTTGATATTTGTTAATAAGATGTAATTTTTGTTGAAAATGTATCCAATTTTTCGTCTATTATCGTCTATAAAACTCAATCAAAATGTTGAAGTCAAACCCTAAATTGTTGCAGGTCTAATTTGCAGTCTACCTCTAGTTGGTAAGCAATAATGCATATTTTATATTAACTTAATAAATAAAGCTTTGCGATGAATTGTACCCATTATAAAAATCCACATATTTACACTTTTATCACTTTACTTATTACCAACAAATAAAAAACAACCGTTAATCAATTACGTATATTCTCATGTGAAGGTACTTAAAGATGGGTGCCTATACAAAGACAAAATACATTTTCAAGAATTGTTATTTATTAACTGTAATTGAATCGGAGACAGTCTTTTAAGGCATTTGTGTCCCCGACTGCCTAATACATTATTCATATTCTTCTATTTAATACTGGAATACAGCTGAATACATTCAACAGTATGCTAATAAGTCAGATTTTATTTAATTTAAGTATGCTATAAAACACGTATGAGTTTAAAAGTATAGAGTTTCGTCTTTTTTAATGACAACTGTTGAAATGCAAAGTTAACTTGTGTTCCTGGTTTTTCAAATATATTTCACGTATATTTTTCAACGAAGAGAGGCCTATGCTCAACCGTGGACGGAAGAAGGGCTGGGATGATGATGATTATTATATTTTTACGGCGTTTACCCAGTTTAAACTATTATAATTTATAGTGACTTCAAGGTTGTCAAGTGAGCATGTAGTGTTTGATATATATAGGTAAGACAAGAATATTATTATAAACATCTAAATGATATTAACTTGATAAATTCAATCGTTAAAATAACCATGATACGTATAATTAAACTATTTAACTAAGATTTAAAAATAGATAGAGCATAAAGATAGGTACAATTTGTTGAAATCTTGTCCCTGTCGGCGCTCCTTTGTGCCGAGCAGAGAAAAGGTCCCGCCTGTAACAAGTTACTCAAGCAACTCGACTCAATGCTTGCTCGCAAGCCAGGCTATTACTTTGTCAGTTATCCTGTTTTAACTTGATCTTTCAAAGCAAGAAGTATCAATAGCAGGCGATTCCCTAGAAGAAAGTTCTATAGTTTAATTAAGCAAACACATTTTACTTGTAATTGTGAACGTTACTGCAGGAACTAACTTTAGTGAGTATACAGAAGTTTAAGAAAAGTAAGAGAAAAATTCTAAAACTAGCTTTTACGCCCGCGAATGCTATTACTATCCTCTCGGGCATAATTCCGGGATAAAATATAGCCTATGTCATTCTCTACTGTGACCTCGATCAGTTGTTCCGTTTTTTCGGATTATTTATTCGAAAAAACGAAATAAATTATCGAGGTCAAGTAGAGAGTGAATTCATACGGGGTAGGCCTTTGCCCCGCAGGGGGAATACTACACAAAAGAAACTTAATATACATATTTTTATGAATCTCTTGCCGATACATGGATATCTTGCAGGTACCCAGAAAATATTCTTTAATTAAAAAAATAGAATTATTAGTTATTCTAAATGGGCAGAGTACAGAGTTATTTTCATTTCCTCATACATCTAATATGCAGGTGCGATCGTAAACGCATCGTGTCGGTGTTGTGGTAAGATGCGATAATACAATTTGTCGCGGCGCACGTCACACAAACCGTGTTACTGTCGTGTAGCGGATATGATGCTCTGAGTCGATTAGCCAGGCGCTGGTGCTTACCTTTGATGCGATTTGAGTCAAGCCGAGCTGGAATCTGTTTAATAAAAGATTGAGCAAATTCTGATTTGCAAATCACAGACAGTTTGGTAATAACAGCTTGAAATGTATATATGCCATAGAAATAGCAAATATGAGGTAAATTACGACTAATAAACAATTGATTTAGCTAATATAGAAGCCAAGAGACGGTCACTCAGCTTTAGCGAAACGCTTTATGTACATGGGGCCGTGGAAGCAGCCCGGGGCGAGGACGGTGTGATCGACTGAAAAGTAGAAGTTACTTTGTTCCGAGACAGAAGTAATGAATTTCGGTGTGGTCGGCAGACAAAGATCTTGACTCATAAATGTGAAAAGCAATAGCTAATTTGGCACAAAAATGAACCGTTTAACCCATAGACCAAGAAAGTTCATTCCAAATCTCATAAAGTTTGACAATATTCTAAAGCCACTAGCTTTAGCTGCCATGGAAGCAGCCCGGGGCGAGGACGGTGTTCTCAGTTGAAACTTCGAGGTTACTTTGTTCCGAGACAGATGCCACGTGCATTTTGGGACGAGAATAATCTAAGGGCGAAAACATTGCTGGCCAAAAAGGTATAAATAGCTCAGTAGCATGTTGGGAGTACGCATTACTTGCGCTTTCGCAAATTAAGTGACAGAGCGTAGACCGCATATTGATGGGTGACCAAAAACAGTTTAAACATTTCTCGAGCTCCTCCTTGCTTCAGAAGATACGTTAAGCACTTGATCCCGGCTGTGTTCTTATGCTGTACTATCACATTAGGCAGCTTGAAAAATATGATACTAGTGTTAGGCATATACTAATCTGACGTAAATATCGTCTACTGAACCATTTATTTACCAAATTCAGAGTGAATAACTTTGCCCTTTGAGCTTGAGAAGAAAACGCTAATCTGACGTAAACATTAACCGTATATAGCAAATTTTCAAGATAATATGAGCATAGTTGTGCCTAATAAACAAATTGACAGTTTTAGTGACAATTCACAAATTAGACCACAGCTTTAGTGAAAGAGTTTATCGCATGTTAGACCATGGAATCTGCCGCGGGCGAGGACGGTGTATGCGGCTGAAAAATCGAGATTACATTGTTCCGGGACAGATGCGACATGCGTATTTTGATACAATAGTATCTTACGGGCAAAAACATTTCGTCTGTAAAAATAATTCGTAATGATAAACAATTAACTGAGCTCATTTCCGAGATAATACGCTTAATAACCGTGTGGTTTCCCGCAGAGTAGAATAGGACCACTCCAAGTCTTCCCATGGATGTCGTAGAAGGTGACTCAAGAAATACAAGCTAAACAAATCATAAGACCTCTCTAACCCGTCTGGCTAGCGTGGAGAGTGTAGGCCAAAATCTCTGGCTGCTCTGATCAAATATGGGTCCAGTAGTACAGAGAGGGTCGAGCTCTTGCAGTGGAGACTAAAAAGACCAGATGATGATGATGATAATGACGCCTTATAGACAACTCGTCACTTCTAATGACAGATTGTTAATGAAGTCCTATACGTACAGTGACCCCTGGTGCTTGGAGGGTCAGCTATTTGCTTGGCAGTGTGTACATCAAGTATGGCAGTAGCCCGAGGCAAGGATAGTGTCATTGGTGGAAAATAGAGGTTACTTTGTTCCACGGCAGATGCGACATGTGTGATTTGATACGAGAATATCCGATACACGAACACTGGAGACACTGTTTGCCAAAAGAATCATTAGCGATAACAAGTGCTTCGCCCTTATGAGGAAACAGCTTATTTATTAATTTTCCAATGAGGCTTGTTTTTACAGCTTATCTGATGTAAATATCAACTGATAGATACACAATTATCTGATTTTCTGAGGTTGATCATAGGAAGTTGTGTAAAGACGTATAGTGGCAATTTGCTAATAAAGTCTGAGCTATACTGAGACATTTAACAGTGACGATTTGATACTCAATCCTGTGCTCTCTGCTTAGTTGAAAAATTAAGGTTCCTTTGCTAATTCGATGGAAGCAATAAATAGATAGATGAAGTGTGTTAGCGTAGAACTTCAAAATATGAAAAAAAAGTGATTCTGACGTAGGTCGTACAAAGTTATCTTAGGTATTATATATATACTATAGAATCAAGTTAAAACTACAATCAGTTATTTTTTGGGAGACTAAGCAAGGCAATATGCTTAGTGTGTTATAACCTTATATGTCTGTTAAGTAAGTACCCTAATTTGCTTTTCCTTTTTGTACTTCAGACCATGAAAGCAGCCCGCGGCAACAATCGGGGTCCTCCGCACCGAGACAGCTGCGACGCGAGTAATTCGATGCGAGAGTAATCGACGGGCGACGACTAGATTACATAATTGAGTCAATTTCGTTAATAGCCTACGTCTGCGTTTCATTAATGTGTTGATTCCATTTCTTTGCATTGTTCTACATGTTCAGGAAATATTTGTGTTCGGAGAAATTAGTATTTTGGTTAGTGTTAGAAATTAGTACAAGTTAAACAAAGCTTATAAACATCAATGAGATCTCTCCAACACGTCTGGCCAGCGTGGAGAGTGTAGGCCAAGTCTTCCTGCTACTCTGGCCAAGTATGGCTCTATTAGTACAGAGAGGGTCGTACTTCTGTAGTGGAGACTAAAAAGACCTGATTATGAGTATTTTGGTTATCTTCCATGCAAGAAAAATAAAAGCTGCGTCTAATTTACGAGCATATCGTGAAAGTCGGATCAAGGGAATAGGTGTGAGATTGGGGATCTATATAAAATGGCCAATTAAGCTGTACAACGTGACACTATGACTGATTTCCGCTTTATATATCTCGACCCAATCAATAATATTTATCTTTTGAAGCGTGGCATTTGAGACCAAAGGTCGAAAAATTTTCGAATAGGCATATATTCAGCAGTATCAGGATGCTGATGAATGTACAAAGATGACTATAAGAAGAAAGCTAAGGGAAAGGGCGTTAAACCAGCAACCAAGTACTGTCTTAGAATATCTGTGCGTGCCATATTTACTATCGGGCAACACAGTTTACATTTAATTCTAGATATGCAGTCCATCCTTAGTTTGAACCTCAGTTTCAATCAAAGCCACAGTAGGGATCATAATTATCTAAAAGTCACCAAAATCTGCTGCAGATTGCAGATCAACTTTTAGTGTCAAACAAGAAATAAAATTAAAAATTTTAGTTAACCCAGACACAACTGAATATAAGAACCATAATCTCGATCATATCAGCTTTCAAACAAAAAAGCGTATCATAATTGGTCCATCCATACACACAGACAATGAAGAATGTGATATATTCAATGAAGATAACGACGGCAACAGACAGTGAATACAATATCAGACGGAGTCGTATAGAAGAAAGAATATAAATTACCAGGTACACTATGGAAATGTTTATTTCAGGAGGTAATAAGAGCGTACGTTGGCAAGGTTTCAGTACAGGTCGTGAACTTAGTGCATCATAAATTACGTCGTGCATTGAATAAAACAATAAGCTGTGGCCCTGAAATGTTGGCAACAGGTAGAGAACGTGCCGCCTAGCGATATTATATACGAGTATTTAAAAGATCTACCACATCGTTGTGATATATCGGTCGACTAAATTGTCTACTACGTTGTAAGGCTCGACAATTTTATCGACAGATCTATGTATTATTTTTTACAATCACAAAGTCTTTGTTACATTTAATTACAAATAAATTGCGATAATAAATAAATTTTTGCCTAAAAACAAGTGTGGTGTGCTGCGTCCCATTTCAAAAGTACCTATTAAGAACATTATTGCTGGACATAAGAATCAAAATATCTTACTTCTATCGTTTCTTTGTTTTGTTTGTTTGTTTGTAATAACTTTATTGTACCAAAAAACAAAATAAAATACAAAAATTCGAAAGAGCAAATATACAAAGGCGGACTTATCCCATGTAGGGATCTCTTCCAGTCAACCTGCGATAGATTGAGAGGACATTTACTCAATTAAAAGGTAGAAGTAAATACGTACTATATACCTTAAAAGATTAGACATATATAACTACATTACATACACATATGCAAACACATATACTTTATACACATAAACATACATACAAATACACATATTATACTTTATACTCATAAACTTACATACACATACAAATATATATATATATATATATATATATATATATATATATATATATATATATATATATACTAAATATACATACAATATGTAGACCAAGTACTTAATTACCTCAAGTGTGACGCCACCAGAGAAGATTTGGATAGTCTATCCTTAAATGAAACAAGCGATGGTGCCATTCTTACATCACTAGGAATCTAGTTCCAAAGCTTAGCTGCCAGAACTGCGAAAGATTTTGAGTACGACTGCGACGAATGGGATGGAATCTCAAGAACCAGGCTGCCGGCTGAACGCAAACGATTATCTACGTTACGAAAGTTAAATTTGCAATGAAGGTAATCAGGGGAGGAAGGGTTAAAAAGGGAGTTGAAGAGGAGGGAGAGAATGTGGATATTACGGCGAATCCTGATCGGTAACCATTTTAGCTTAAGTCGGAAATCAGAAATATGATCAAATTTACGTAAACCAAAAATGTATCTGATACAGTTATTCTGAAGGCGTTCCAATTTGTCAAGAAGTTCCTCAGATGGATCCAAAAAAGCCACGTCTGCATAATCAAGAATAGGAATCAGCAAAGAGCGCGCCAGCAGTACTTTTGTACCGATTGGTAGGAAATTTTGCAACCGCCTCAGGGAATGCATACTGGCAACCAATTTGCGACTAACCTCGTTAATTTGGGCAGACCATGATAAAGTTTCATCAAAAATTATTCCCAAGTTTGTGACTGTTGGAGAGAAAGGAATAATAGTACCATTCAGCATAACATTGGGAACAGGGACCGAATGAAACCTTGATATGAAATGGGGACTACCGATGACAATTGCTTGAGTTTTATCAGCATTGACCATTAGCCCGAAGTTATAGGACCAGGTCGCAATAGCGGCCAGGTCGGCGTTGATAGTGCTCACAGCTTGGCTGAAATTATCGAGTGGGGCGGCCGTATATATCTGCAAATCATCTGCATACAAGTGAAAGGACGATGAAAGTGAGGACGTTACACCGTCAATGAAAACTGAAAATAATATTGGGGATAGTACTCCACCCTGAGGAACACCAGTGGCTAGCTCACACCAATCAGATTTACTCTGATCAATTTTCACCAGCTGTTGACACCATGGAGGTAAGAGTGAAACCAAGCGAGTGAAGATGCGGAAAAGTTTAGGGAATTTAGAACGCCTAGCAAGATATCGAAATCCACTGTATTAAATGCATTAGAGTAATCTAGCAAAACTAAAATAGTGAGTTCCTTATTGTCTATATTGAGTCTAATATCATCCGTTATCTTAACGAGAGCAGTCGTAGTGCTATGTCCAGCACGAAATCCAGATTGATATCGATTCAGCAGTTTATGCAAGGAGAGATGTTTTGTTAGTTGTTGCTGGACATAATGCTCAATGATTTTAGAAAGAACAGGAAGAATGGATATAGGACGGAATTGGGAAGGTAAGGCTGGGTTAGGCTTTTTAGGGAGAGGAACGACATGAGCGTATTTCCAAGCCGAAGGAAAAACACCCGTGGATAATGAACAGTTGATAATGTCAACCAACATAGGCGAAATAATCGGAAGAATAGGCTTCAACATGTCAAGAGAAATGCCATCGTTACCGACCGCGTTCGATTTAAGTTTGACAAAAATATCCTGAACGTCCCTTATTGATATAGGAGGCAAATCAAAGGCTGGGCAATCAGGCTTAGGCTTATTGGCAAGCTTAGTAAGCGTAGCACTTTTGATATTTGAAGGGATATTAGAGCCATTGTTTTCGTAGTAGTATACAAAATAAACGCCCGCACATATCATTGCAATGTGGTGGAGCCTTTATCAGTCAAGGACGCCCTAGAGACAACTACAGCGTAATTTGATTATTGGAAATGCGACAAAGCCTCCGTTATAGTCCCTTGTTAATTGTTTGTGGATAATATGGTTTTCTCTTGGCTGACAAGATTGGATATTTAGGACGATCAACGTCGACCTTTTAGCGAATTAACCCCTTGTATACCTACCATATACCTACAATCAAAATTTTGATCAAATTATCGAAGCATATGTACTTACTTACATTTATTAAATATTTAACGGCTTCCATAAATGAGTAAACAGCACTCCTTATAAATAAAAGCTTGTGCGATGAATCCGAACATAAAGCTACTTGACATAAGGAAAAACGGGTACGAAAAGTGATGTTATTTATAATAATTTTTGGCCCACCAATACGTTAAGAGTGGCTTGAGTCTTGCGGCCCTGGGCTTAATCTGCATAGAGCCGTGCGAGACTAGCATTGCCAGGCGTCCAGATTTGAGCGAGACGTCTTAATTTTAAGGATGTAGGGATAGAGACACGTTCACCTAGATCGGGACACCAAATGTCCAGATATTTTGCAGATGCCATTTTTTTTAAATATAAAAGTACGAATTGAACTCCTATTGTATTCGTTTCTGTTGTTTTTCTTAATATATTGATTCGCGCCTACACAGTTTATTAATGTCATTTTTTTAAAGTAAGCCGGCTACTCCAATTATATAGTAATTCATTCATTATTTATTCAGATTATGTCAAACTTCACCTTTTCATGCCGTGATTTTTATGAGTAATGAGTGTGCAAAAAATAAGATGGGATTGTTGAAGTGGATTCAAATGCTAAATGTAAGTTTATGAAAGTAGTTAATGATAATTTCACTTTTATTAGATTATTTGTCATTTTAACTTCACCTCATTAACCTTTTGCTATTAATGTTTTTTTAAATAAAAACATTTAAGCTTCTATTGTTTTTATAATGTCTCGATTTGGAAGCCGTGATCCCAATTTTTTTCAGCTCTTATTTCGATTTTTAGCTATGTACACTTGGCAACCTACGCGAGACCACAATGGAATTAATAATTAATAATAAGACGTAGAGATAAGATCTTGTACATAGTACAGAAGTTTAGCGTCTTTCGTCGTGTTTAAAATACTTTGAAATAACTGGTCAAGTGCGAGTCGGATTCGCGCACGAAGGGTACTATTATCTATAAAAAAACACGTTTGTTGTATGGAAGCTCCCTAAAATATTCATTTTATTTAAACTATTTATTTTTAAACTGAATATACAACTTATTATTCTGTGAATATTTCAAGCGTCTACCTGATGCCGTAAATCGAGCAAAAAACGGAAAAAAAGTCAAGTTTGTTGTATGTATGTTGGGAGCTCCCCTCAAATATTTATTTCATTCTTTTTTTAGTGTTTAATGTTAAAGCGACAGCAGAAACAAATTCTTAGTGGAAATTTAGCTGTCTAGCTATCACTGTTCATGAGATACAGCTTGGTGACAGACAAAGGGACAGCAGAGTCTTAGTAATAGGCTCCCGTTTTTACTCTTTGGGTACGGAACCCTAAAAAACAGCAGTTTTTATTTATCTAAAGAATATAAGCATGATTAAAGACAAAGTTTTTGAATTATTACTAAATGTAACAACATTATTTCTTAATCTCACAAAGAGGTTTTTTTTACAATCGACACTCAAATCTAATAATACAAAACCTTGTGAATACAATTTATTTAATGTTTTTCAACCTAAAGGACATTCTGGGTCGTATCTCGCAATAGAATTTTGACCTTTAGGCCGTAACTCCTTCGTAGCTAGTTGTAAACTTATAATAGTGTCTTCATATCAGATATTAAGCTATAACTCTTGGCTAGTGGCTATTAGATAACTTCAATTAATACTTGCATTACAGACAGTTGTGGTTCAAGCGCTGAGGGCGCCCATGGGCGACATTGGTAGCGCACCCTCTTTTTAACCGACTTCCGAAAAGAAGGAGGTTATCAATTTGTCGCAATCTTTTTTTATGTATGTTCACCGTTTAAATCAAGACGCCTGAATCGATTTGGAAAATTCTTTTTTTTTAAAGGGTATACTTGTCAAATGATCCCATACAAATTTTATCAAAATTGGCTGTGGATTTTAGGGGTGAAGTCGGTTTTTAGTTTTGAAAAATTATTGTTTTTACTTGCAGTTTTCAATGACTATACCTATACATTTGTCCGTGAACACACTGTTTAAATCACTGTTTCATGTAACGGCTTAATACATAGATATTAGGCAATAAAATATCTCGTCTTTTTCTTAATAGAAAAATATACAAAAAATACTATCATCTTAGTCTCAGCAACCCCACGTCCGGCGCCCCTTTACGTCTGGTGGCCCTGAGCGACCCCGCAACCCCGCATTATACTCTAACGCCACTACAGATTTTATAGATAAAGTTACGAACCGATTTGGTGACTATTCGAGCGAGTCAGTCTTATGATTTAATTAAGCAAAGCAGTGGCGAAATTTATGTTGTAAACGGATATCTCTCGTTTTACATTAATTGGACGTCGCTTGAAAAGATTTACCGATAACTTGTTGTTAGACTGTTAAAAATAACTGTTCATTAAGAGGGAAGTAATATTTCTTGTGTAATTTGTTTACGTTTTCTTGGATTGATGATGTCGTTGCAAATTTAATTAAAGGGAAGTGAGAGATTGAAAACAGCCTTTTTTAAATTTTATACCGTGGGTAAAGCGACTTACTGTCGATTGACTCAGAGGACTTTGCTCGCATATATTTTAAGAGTTTTGTGAGTGTTTTACACTCAATTTACCGAATTCGTAAAGTGCAATGTGGTTTGCTTGCAACAAATAAATCAGTCAGTGCAATAAATAAAGTTTATCTCGATGGCACCTTCGGGAGTTCGGATTTATGAGACTTTGTAAGCACGTGGGCCAGTTGTGGATACGATTTCATTGCATTACATTAACATTAGGGATTGACGCTTTATTGACCTATTTTATGGTGCGAAGGCTAACGCTACGGCGAACTGCGACAAAATAAGCCTTTATTTGTTTACAGCGGTTTATCAACAATGTATATATTGTGAATATAAGGTCTAACAAAATATACTGAGTCTATTTTAAGTTGACTTCAGTCCATGATACTGTTAAACTTTCGAAATATGAAAAGTAATATTTGGCCTCCCATACAAGTTGACTAATCAGCTGATCTGAGCTTGTATGGAAAGCCAAAAACTATTTTTAATATTTCGACATATGTTCCATAGGAAAAGCTGTTCACTGTCACGGACTGAATTCACCCTTAAGATAGTTTCAGTATATTTTGTTAGACCTTATATAAAGAAAAAAAAAAACAATAAATATTGTTTCCACGTTTCTTGTTTATTCAAAACAAACAAAATAATTTTCGTTTATTATATTTCAAAATCTGTGGATTTGTATATAGTTATTAAAAAAGCTTTTTTCAAGCAACTAAATGTCTTTAATCTTCATTTGATAGAAACTTCGTTAGGAAGAAAGATAAATTATTTTAGGTTGACTTCGTTTTAATATTATAGCAGCAAATTAAAATTTAATTCACGTAATTAATATATAGGTATATACCATAATACATCCCGAAATAATAATAAAATAGGTTATTAATAACATCTATATTTAGCTTAAATTTGAAATGACATATATGCTCACTAAGTAATACTGAAGCTATATTGACTAACGAGATCTATTAATTTTTATAGCTCCTTCTTTATTTTATTCATTGGAGCATAACTCGGAGATAGCATTTTTATAGACAAGCAAAAACCGCAAGTCATATAGTGCATACGAAATATACGATATGATTTTTTCTTCAAGCTCCATTAACTATTACCACCGCTTCCCCTGTGACCTCAGTGGGAAGGCGAGGAATACGAAAGTATGTCAAAAAACATGCGGCCTGTTATGTATATAATGTATTGGTTTAGTTGAATAGTCATAAGGTTTTTATTAATAATTTTGGTAAAAAAGTAGCTTTTATATTGCAATATAGGCATTTTGTTTCCTAATCAATATAAGGTTTAGTTCAAATGCTGCATAGTCACAGTTCAAATGTTTCATAGTGCAGGGTAGGCATTTTGTTTCCTAGTCAATATAAGGTTTAGTTCGAGTCCACAGTCATAGTGCAGGGTAGGCATTTTGTTTCCTAGTCAATATAACTTTTAGATAAAATTTGCTGTAGACGTTTTGATTTCTAAGGCAGCAGTTCAAACCTTTATGCTTATACAGATTTAGAATGAAGTTTTTTCTTGCAGGTTACGTAGACGAATCTTAAATCACGATTCGCGTTAGATAAATGTAACGCACGCACGTGTACATTTTCTGAAATGATGATTGACAAAGCGAGTGAAAAGTAATTTCGCCTCGCCTTTTAGCTTAGTATTGGCACAGATAATTTAACGATAATGCCGTGGCATTGAATTCCAGTCTGAAGGTCTCAGTTTCACCATCAGTTAAGTTTAATAGTACTATTATATAAAACAGATAATTGGGTACCATTGACATGGTTTAAATAGATAAAACAAACTTTGCAAGTCAAAAAAGCAATACAACGATTCCAGTTGAATTAGTGATAAAAGATTATTGTCCCAAGAATTTTAAAGCAAAACCACTTACTTTATGTAACCATTGAAATAATTACTTTATTAATCTAATATGTTTCTATTAATACATCTTCCTAGAGCATTTTAATCCTATGAGCTTGAACAGATGGAACAAGAAGGATCTTTTAAAAATCATTTAAACAATCAATTTATTGTTTGAACTATGAGTTGCGAATAAGTTGACAAGCATTTAACTAGTGATAAATTGGTTAAATGTACACAAAACCTAATGCATAGTATATACATGTACTTATCAATTTGTTACTATCTACGCGCATCTGCGACCAATCGCGAAGATTTATATGCAGTGAAAAAAGACCATAAAACTTACTTTATTATTCCATCAAACGAGGCGCCAACACAGATGTTGCATTGCACGTGGTTTTATAATGCAATTTATGACCTTAGTATTAAGTATTTATTTGTCTATATGGCTATGATGAGATTACATACACACCTACATATTATTATGCTTGTTTCTCATAGGCAGAGACTATAATGAGATTGTTTAGATATATACAACAAGTACAACTTGTGAGGGACATAAATCGAACCATATCTATGAATCTCAGAGTAGTCAAACGATCCCATGGCAACTTAAAAAGGGTAATTTTCCTAATGCTATAGCTGGAGATGGCTTACCTTCGGTGTATCGTGTTCCGACGAGAGAATCGCGACATGTTGACATAGATAGGTCAATACTTCAGCTGCGATTATCATGTGGATATTTGCCGTGTGGTATCCAGTTGCCGTGTGGTATCCGGCAGAGTAGAATAGGACCACACTATGTCCTGCCGTGGATTTCGTAGAAAACAACGAAATACAAGCTAAAAAACTTATAAACGTCAATGAGACCTCTCCAACCCGTCGAGAAGAGTGTAGACCAAGTCCTCTGGCTGCTCTGGTCAAGTATGGCTTTGGTAGTCTAGAGAAGGTCGTGCTTCTGTAGTGAAGACATAAAACCCGATGATGATATTCAGTTCTTAGAGTGAGTCTAGAAGTAAGTGGCTCGACGGAAATATCGGCGCGATGTTTTTTGGTTTTCATGGTGCAACCGACATAGCTTGACGACTGCCATACAATAACAGCCGGGGCCAACGGCTTAAGCTTTTCGAAATACGGAGGGCCTCGAGAAATTAATATGCCACTTGTTTGCCAAGTACCACTTGTTAAGCCATGCAAGTGTCAAAATATAAAATTTAATTTTTGTCCTCCCATACAAATAAAGCAAAAAAATATTTTTTATATTTCGATAAAAGTTCCTTGAGGAAAGTTTTTCTTTAGAAGTCACCCCTAAAATAATTTTATTTTAATTTGTAGACTTCTATAATACAATGTCCGTCTGGTCTATAGAAACACTATATGTTCCTCACAGATACAGAGTTTGCATATCCCAGAGGGCGACATAGATGCTAATATCCTAAGTAACTGCACTGGTAATCTCTTAGCGTCAGCGGTTTCACCGTTTGCTTTGGGTACATTAAAGGTGGATTTGGTTCACTCACCAGCATAAAGAATATCATTCCAAGTCCATGTAACATTAGAAAATATTTTATTTAGGATATCATAAAATAGAAATACAGAACCTGTTAAAAGTTCGATGAACTTTCCGGAGAAATCCGTTATATTGTATTTCTTACATGAAATATATTTTTAGGGATATAATAATATTTTTGCTTTCAATAAAAGTTTTGTCAACAATATATGTACGTACGATCAATTTAATATTTTCCTTTGTTAGTTTCCGGGATTTATGATAAAGAGGTATTTATTTAAGATTACAAAAACAACGCAAACGTTAGATGAAATAAGACCGATGTTTTTTTTGTTTTTTTTTTCAAGTATGTGAGTCATATGCAAATTGCCTCGCTGTCGGAGTGGGTTTCTTAAATATTAATTTATCAAACAAGATGTGATGCTATGTAACGCCCTTCCTGTTGATATCCGCAAAGCCTCTAGTCGCCAAGCATTGAGTGCTTTGCGCGCACATCATCTTCACAGACTGTCATAGAATATCAATGTAGTCTATATACATTTTATGAATTTATGCACGCAAAACAAATCGAAATCTATTGCATTACATATTTGTGTATATTGTATGAAGTTAATAATATATCTTTAAATTATTATATATAGGTATATTTTAAGTTATATATTATGTAGGTAATCATATACAGAATGGTTCTGATTGGTACTTTCGTCCAAAGTTTGCTTTCTTCAACACCACCTGTAGAGTAGAAAAGGCCTTGAGGCTTGATTCTGACACTTAAATTTTTGTAATAAAGTGTTATAAACCAATTAATAAGTTGGTCAACTTACAGGTCAGATTTTTAAGCCGCCTAAAATTTCCTACAATAACTACTACTATTACTAGATCAAGCCCGCGGTTGCTTAATATGCAATAGCGCTAGTAATGCGTATTCTCGCCAGGCCATCGAGCTTCTCTTAAGTCGATTTAAATTAAATGTTTACGTAGAACTGGCGTAGATGTAGCGTAGCTGGGCGTAGCGTAGCCGCGTAGCACTTCGTAGAGGGCGTGTATATGTACAAATCGGTCTATGAGCTACCATATAACGGCTGTTACTGGAAATACCAAACTGCTGTAAAATAATATGTTATTTATGACGAAGAACGAAATGTATGGTAAAAAAGGTAATCGGCTACGAAGCCGATGTTTAATTTTGTGTCAAAGACTCGTAGTCTCGTAGCGTTTTATCGTAGCAGCGTAGCACTACGTGCGAATTGTGTAGACGTTTGACGGACGGTGGTTAATTATTTGCCGAACAGCGCTGTTAGCGCTTGTTAGGGGTTCCTTTTACTGACGTATATAAATACATGTACTAAGTAAATAACAAACAATTTCAGATTCGAATTTAGGTTTCCAAGGGATGCACGTAGACAAAGGGACGAGTCAAAGCTTGCTATAATGGAACACATAATCCATCCAAATAATTTCAGTTCATATACTATACACAGGTAAGTACCAATATTAAAATATGCACGTCACTTTTCTTTAGTCAAAAAGTACATGACGCAAGAGTGCCTATAACACTTGCAGTATTCCCCCCTGTATCGCAAGGTATATGCGATGCGTCAAGTTTGACTCGGCACGAAGGTCAGCACCATTGTTCCAACTGCCGCTCACCAAGCTACGCTAACCTCCACATCGAAGGGGATATAAATGCAAGTCAATGTAAGGGGCGCGTATTTGATGGTACCTATGTACAGTATATTGACATGATTGTACTAATTTTAACATAATTTCAGTAATATTAGTTTTAAAATCCTAAATAATGTTATTACCAGCACAAAGGAGACGAGAAGAACCTAACAACGTTGCAAGCGCTTGACTCCGTTATCGAAAATGTGATTCTCAGAAAGGCTATTATCAAAAGAATCAAATCAACATCATTAGCGAGATGAAAGGTAAAGTACACAGGACCGCTTTCAACACAATTTTCACGTAAACTTTCTCTTGTTTACAAGATAATGATTCTCGAACGTTCCCTGTTTCGAGAGAAGCGCTAACATTCGAGCACACTTAATGTTTCATTTGGAAACTCGCAAAGTTCGTGCATAACTGATAACTAACATATCATACAATATCTTACAAGTCATACTGAGTATTCCAATATTGCCTCGTTTATTTTCCCTTGTGGATCTCAATTCATTTGGCTGAGAGACAATGAAAGGAATAATTCTGCCATGAATATTAATGTACTAGAATTCGCACTCATCTCCTAGCTCACGCTTTTATTGCGTATTAATATAATAGCTCGTCTGTCCCCGGTGCCAGCGATAAACCTCTCTGTTTATTGCGTATTGGTGACCGCTGGACGCTAGATTTATGAGCCAATGATAATCATTTATACTAATCTGGCAAAGTAGATTGTTTCAATTTATTAATTTTACTACATTGCATCTAATCTGCAGGGTGCTAAGTGGCAAATACCCTCAACATTGATTCGATTTTAGCTTTCGAGAATGTAAATGAGTTTTCTTTTGATGAGGTTGCTGTAGTCAGTGTATACCTATATAATTTTACTGTCTGTTGTAGGAGAAATAATTGGCCAAGTGCGTGTCGGGCCACGTGCAGTATAGGGTTCCGTAGTTGAAAATGCCAATTTGCAGTCTAAAACGGCTAAGTATTGAATTTATATGAAATTTTACCTTTCGAGTACATTTTATAAGTTAATTACCTATAACTTTCTAATTTGTTAACCCTACTTAGCTCTGATAGTTTTCCTATAAACTAAATCACATATACTATAGATGTGAATTTTTTCACGAATCCTTATATAACAGTATAGCAGATAGAGGGGGGTAACTGGACTCTAACAAAAATTTGCGTTTTAAACGAAAATATTTTAGAAACGGATCTCTAAATCGAAAAATGGTGTTCCCAAGCTCATAATATTTTTGAAAAACCTATTCAACGATACCCCACACAATTTGTTTGTATAGAAGAAAAATATTGACTTCCTCTTTACTTGTATGGCAGTTACCCTAAAAAAAATTTTTTTTCCTTATTTTATTTTACGACTTTTTCGCCATGATTGATATACATATCCATGCCAAATTACAGCTTTCTAGTACTTATAGTTTCTGACTAGGACCGTGGACGGACAGACAGACATGGCGAAACTAACCCTAACAAGGAACCCTAAAAAGGAAGCAGCACCTCGAAAGTTCTAGTTTTGCTAAAAGGAACGTATTTTTATTTCATTATTTACTAAATTGTACTTCAGAAGTAGTCAGGAATATAAAAACTTTTCCTTCACGAACATTTATGCGTCGTAACGCTGATAAAATTGGATACTATGTGTGTGTGAAAAATACCTATTTTTTTATTGAAGTATCAAGATTAACTACAATTAGGTACCGACACATATGTATAGTCTTGAGTATAATTTTTCAAAACTGAAAACCGATTTCCACCCCAAAACTACATAACCGATTTTGATAAAATTTCTATGTACAGAAGTTTTCATACTAAAAAGATTTTTTCAAATCGGTCTAGGCGTCTTCGAATAATCCGTGAATATTCATAAAAAAACCACCTCCTTGTTTGAAAGTCGGTTGAAAATACTATAAACAGTAACAGCTCTAAAATAATCTAGCCAACTGTTTATAAAAACAAGGGTTATTGAAACATATCTCAAATACCTCCATGAAATGTACTCCATGCGTACACACAATGAGTGATTATTTATTTGGCGCTGTATTGTTGAATGCTGTTGAAAAATATTTTTGCGAGATGAAGCCAGCATTCCGTGGGCCGAGTCCGCCGTTTACATTTTTTCACATATTGCTTACAAACACTGCGAAATGTAAACATTTCTTTGGTATTATTATTTGGGAATGTCACATTGTGCTCTAACGAATGACGTGATCCCAAATAACATGGAAAAATAATATTTGTTCAGGATTGCTGTTGAGTGCTTTGACAGTTATTCTTACTGAGTGTGTTTAGGATAGAAATACTCATTAAGCGCATTACGACAGTGAAAACAATTTTTATGGCAATCAACTTTACAAATATAATTTATAAAGTTAGTCCATAAAAAAATCTAGATCTGTGGTGCATAGTATAAGTCATATATTTTTGGACTTAAAAGATCGAAAGTAAAGGTAGGTAACTCTTTGTTGTACATAAAAAAATAACGCAAAGCACTTTACATTAGGATAGTTCAGTTGGCTGTCTTATTGCTTAAAATGATTTCTTTCAAACTAGTAGATGGACAGGAATATAAGAAACGTGGTGGTGCAACCAACTAAAGATCAAACTAATGAAAGGTCCACTTCATGACGATATATCATTATGGTTTAATTAAATATATTTATCAAACTTATTATTCCATTATAGAAACCAGAAGAACTGATTTTGTTATGCTTTTGATGCTTTCTAAGCACAGAAAAACACATCCGTCGCTCAAAAAAACAAAATCCACCTGATCATAGATGTGCCATAAAACTGTGGCAGGATTTTGCTCACCATAAATACAAGAGCGCTAATAAAATAAGCTATGGACAAAACGTTCGACATGAAATCACAAAGAACAAATAAAAGACGAAAGTATTATCTTAGTAATAAGTTGTTAGAACAGGTGATATCAGTCCGCGAGGCGAGGCAGCGGGGTAGGAGACCTGTTTTGAACGCGGGTGTCATACAACAAATGATTTTTCCAGGATTTCCAAAATTCCGTCTTTTTTATTCCTTTTACGAAGTCCTAAATTTCTGCTCATACTTTAACAATTTCTTAGTGGTTTCCGCTACAAATGTCTAAAAAAACCTTCGACTTGTTGGTTATAACGATTCCATCTGTCTTTTTGTCATTGATTTTAAGGCTTCTTTTAAAACCACCTTTAATTTTTATATTGAAGCGATTTTTTTTAAATACGGTTTAATAGTAAGTTAGCTTTTGTGGTGACTTGAAAAACTTCACGTTTTATATTTCACTGACTCCCGTGTTTAAAAATGCGTTCCAGGGCTGCCTCGCGAGGCAGGTCGCGAGTGTTTGCGTCTCGCAAATAGCGCGCTCGAGCACGCGGCAAATATCGCTCGAGCAGCACTTACCTGCGATACCGCGCGGGCGGTCCTTGCCTCAGTTATGTTTACATCTGCCACAAATATTTGTGTCATTAAACCAGCGGATGTTACGAATAATGAGTTCCATCCCGCTTTTCTCATATTTTACTTTATAAGTATTATTACTTGCACTACGAGTACGACTTAGTCGACTGTTACTTACTTATTTGATTCTACGGACGAAATTGCTTTTTAGTTTTTTTGTTACATTTTAGGGTTCGGGAAACGGGACCCTAAAACTAAGACTCCACTTTTCGTCTGTCTGTCACTAGCTGTATCTCATAAACTGTGATAGCTAGACAGTTGAATTTTCACAGATGATGTATTTCTGTTGCCGCTATAATAAAATAACACTAAAAACAGAATAAAAAATATATTTAAGTGAGGCTTCTTTACAACGAACGTAATTTTTTTGTTGATAATGGTACCCTTCGTGCGCGAGTCCGATTCACATTTTGTATCGTATAGAAAAATCTTTCTATTTTATTTGACAAACACGCACATAAATTTTATTAAGGTAAGTATCTGTATGTATGTATCTGTGAAGAAGTTAGTAACAATGTTATCAAACAAATAAGAATATAATTTTCATAAAGAAATCTGTAAAACAGAATAAAAATTAACATGTTTAATAACATCGCATTTTTTATGAATATAAATGCATTTACATTTGACCGTGGAAGTCCGACAATTGTTCTGTGGCTTAACCACTACAATATATTAAGCAAATACATTTAATATTTATTTAATTCCTGCACAATATTGGAATATGTTACCTGCTATTTAATTTAACCAAAATATATTTTTATTTGTAATGTTACTTGATATTAACGTATATTTTAAAAACAACAAGTGATACGTGAAAAGTATTCATGAAATAGCTAATTGGCACCTTATATATTATTACTCGGTATTCACTTGGGATTTTTATTAAAGCACTTTAAAAAATGTTGCAGATTTCATAGGCATGATCGCCTCTCTGCTGGCAAGTAGCTTTATTTGAATAATACATTTCTAGCCCTACTATACAAAATTGTATGTTGCTAGCTTGAAGGCTAAGGGTGACAAGAGACGTCTGGTTGATAACGTCGTTGACAGGGAGAAAAGGCTTTGGCTCCTGTGACATTTTTATCTATATCTATACATATAATAAAACAGTAGAAAAAGTGTGTCTGTACATAAAATATATTCCCAAAAAAATATTGGGGGCGATGGAGACATAGTAATGGAGTAAGAATTAAAAAGAATGTCTGTCTGTTCATACACGCTAATCTCCGGAAATACTGAACGGATTCGAATGAAACTTTTTTTGTTATATAGCTGTTAAGCCCGGGCAATATATAGGGTATAAATGATTTTGGAAAATGAAACATCTGATGCAGAACGATAATGGTCCAGCTAAACTGTAAGAAATATAAAAATGACGCCTTAGCAAAAGTCGTTCAGCCTGATGACCATTTTCCAGAGACATAAAGTCCACGCGAACGAAGTCGCGGGCTTCGGCTAGTAAACAAAAAAACGGTTCCTTCATTAGGTTAGTCAATCGGAGTCACTCAATACACATCCGGTTTGTCGCATTCATAGGGACAAAAAATAAATAAAATGAAAACGCCGTGACGTCGCTTCCGTCTCGGTAGACCATACATGCATATCTTTACAACAAATATGGCGTTATCAGGTTACCGGATCCGATTGACGGAGAGAAAATCAGACCTCTCAATAATAAGATTTCTTATACGTAGGTACTTAAATGAATGACTATTTTTGTTTTCTATAATTTTATTTCAGTTAAACATAGCACAGCCTCTCTGTCGATAATATGTAATAACATATTTTAGGCAAATTAAATGAAAGTAAAAAGTACATTTATTTTAGACATTTAATCATTTCATAAAAAGATGATGAGAGCAAAGAGCAAAATACACTTGGCAGAAAAAGATTTAACATTTCAAGTTGTTTTTGCACAAAATCAATCTGGTGGGATTTTCTGAAGTACGGAACTACGCGCTAGCGTGAACGAATTATATTTACGTTGACATTTACGAGATTCTGTGAAACATATAAATATTCAGTTTGCCGACGCTAAGCCAAAATATGAACTCAATTATTTCTAATTATAAAATATGGACTAACAACTGTTACTAGGTAGTTTTTAAACACTATAACACAAGT
Source organism: Acrobasis consociella (assembly GCA_963555685.1). Taxonomy (NCBI): domain Eukaryota; kingdom Metazoa; phylum Arthropoda; class Insecta; order Lepidoptera; family Pyralidae; genus Acrobasis; species Acrobasis consociella. Next base: position 9,741,975 of record OY743106.1, read on the forward strand.
TTAAGCTTACTTTTGGGCTAGATATCAATCCTAAAAAACTCCTTTTAAACATAAAGTTGACATTTCGTAAAATAATACTATCATACCTGTAAATGTCAAGTAAACGTGGGTGGATATTGGTTAAAACCTATTAATAAAGTTAGTCTATGTTCTTTCATTACGATGGTATAATAATAATATCATATTGATGGAGGCAAGGCACGTCACAGCCTGGGTGTAGAACTCATTTTCTACGTCTTTTAATCAAGCTAAGGGTAAGTATCATAATGAACATTTTAGATAACAATGTGATACGGACTTACGGGGAAACGAAATGAAATAAAGAGTGGTGATCATTCAAACAAACTAGCCAAAAATGAGTGATACAATAGTATAGAGGCGAGGCAGCCACGCGTACTGGAGCGTAAAGCGCGCAAGAGCCTGCTAATATCGAATGCTGTTTATTGATTTGGGGAGCATAATGCGGCTTTTGTCATCCATTATGCCGTGAATCTATTGAATCTACTTTGTGTCTAGAGATCTTTGTTAAAAGTTTATTCAGCCGTCTCCACGAACGATCCAAAACAAACTTCTTAATGAAAATATTTCTACATAAAACAATGTGGTATCGACATTTTTAGAGTTCCTAAGTCTTCAGACGGAACTCTTGAATCGTTTCGGCATGTTAGTTTATCCAACCGCAGCTTAACTAATAGCTCAGAGATTATTAGTACTTGAAAGCTGTAACGTTGTATAGTTCTTCTTCTCATCGTGTCAATGGCAATGGTTGTTAAATTGTATTAGCCCAAAAATTCACCACATCTATAGCGCTTTGGTTGGTATCCAATTAAGTCGTCTTTGCAACAAGATGTGGTGGACGTGGGGCACTACAGCAGATGTTCCATGGATTGGATGCGTCCACCAGGCACATCGTCAGAGTACTTCCACTTTCTTCTTTAGCTCCTGACATCTTTCGATGTCCACCCGGAGTCTATTCAGCGATTTCCAAGTGCGCCAGGGTAGACTGTGACCTGGAAACTTATCGCTTATGGGAAAACTGCTAGGAAACTTCTTGTGCCACATCTTTACTTTGGCGCTCGGGGGAGCGCTAGCAATCGCCAGGTCTGCTTTGGCAGACCACGCTTCCTCTTGCCTTGAGGAGTCCATTCCAGGGCCTGCCTTGGAATGTGAGTGGGATCCCTTCTGAGCGTGTGGCCAATCCATGTCCATTTGCGATGCGCTATTTGGTGATCGATCGGTGTTTCGCCACAGAGCTGCCAAGCGGTGCGGTATGTATCATACCTAAAGCTGCGTTGGCTTTTGAGTCATGCAGGTGGAGGACTATGGTCATAAAGAGGGTGTATGTAATGTTATAACTAACGTCCCTTTTTTATAAAGCTGGATACTTCACGTGGGGGGAAGGGGGGGTAAAGTAGGCTAAGTAGTGTAGGTTTTAGGGTACCCGTGACTACTTCTTACTTCTCTCTCGACAATTTTCCGCAATTAAGCCCAACTTTGCCGGTCCCGTTTTGCGTGGGGAGCTGACGCCGGCCTCAGTTCTCGACCAGCCCAGCTTCTGCAGGAAGCTTAGTACGTCTGCTAGCGCCCTGCATGCTTCCGCCATGAACCTTATTCAATATCCCGTACTCGTGACTATTCTACAAGATGCGTTGGGGACCGCGACTATAGTATTTGCGTGTGCCGAATGTGCCGCTCAGACTGGGCAAGGATACCCTTCAGCTGAAATGCTCTGAAAACAGAGAGCCAGGCAACTTGTTCGAAGGACATACGGGGACACCCCACTGGGTGGTGGTCAGTCGTCGATTTATGTTATTTCGCAGCATTAACTTTAAAATGGGTAGAAAACATATAAAATTATGAAAAAGAAAATCCCCCATGTTGTAACTTTGGAACTCTATTCAAATGAGGTCCGACACGCACTTAGCCAGCTATTTCACGTCATGTAAATTAGATGCTAAGATACTCGTCGGTCTAAGTATTTACGAGAAAAAGTTATTATTACAAGTCGAGAAATTTAAATGTTTTCAAATGAAATTGAAATTTATCAAGATAGTTTTTTAGAAATTAAAATTGTTCATAATACAAAGAAATCAAGTACTCATTTATGAAAATTTAATTTTATACTTATTCAAACTAAAAACGTTCAGTCAAGCGAATAATATGGTGATTGGCGAATGGTTGGGCAAAGAGCACGGTAAACACTATTTTTAGACACGAAAATGGAATAAGAAAGCAATAAAAAGGAAAACCAATAAAATTTGTCTTATTGCTACAGGCCGGAACACCTGCCACATAATGAGTTTTTAGTTATTTCAGACCTCATTGATGAAATTGGAAAAATACATTTTATTATGATCGTATTATTCATTTTACTATACAACGTGGAAGGGACACACCCGTAATAAATCGAACCACGGGTTTATACTGGCTCACTGTAGTATAATAGAATTAAAATAACAGTAAAAAAAGACTTTCCTATACAAACTGCGCGGGTGGCTGCACCATTTTGTATGAAAGTGCCGATTTGATTTTGTTTTTTGACTATTATTCTAATTTCATTATACTTCAGTGATGTAGTATAGCCCGTGGGTTGATGTATTATGGATATGTTCCTTCTACGTTGTATACACAAGTTACTACGTGATTGATACTTTACATTAAAAATACTAACAATAAGAAACGTAGATAGATATTCCCAGCGAGGTAGACAAAGCCAAGGGCCACAAGAGCCGTGCGAGTACGTAGATAAATACGCTGTGCGAGATGGGACTGTATTATATATTATATGAATATATATATGTATTATAGTTACAGAATTAAAGTACTATTGTCTTTAGCATATTAACTTCGTACACAAGGTGTATACTTACGTAATAATTACATGAAACTAAAATGTTTAATTAACCTTAAAATATGCATTTATTGAAATTATCCACAAAAGCATTCAGCCGTTTATATTAACTATCGATAGAACTGACAAACTGTCAAGCGGAATAAAGTGTAGCGTTTGATAGTAAAATTTTGACTAATAAATTTTAGCTTTTGATTATCAGTGTGTGTATAATATGTTATAGTCCAAATAACATGAGAATTGATTCTACTACGTCTAACTTTACAAATAATTATTATTTCAGGTATTTAGTGTGCCACACAGTTGGTTGAACCTGGATAGGTGCGTCTGCTAGTGGCACTTTATTTAACCCTTAATTTATCTGTTAGGTCCCAGGGTTGCAAAATATTTAATATTGCAGTTACAAGTTTGTGCGTCACAGTACCTTCCTCCAGTGGCGCGCGGCGCGGCGTGCGGAGCCGGGAGGATGTGCGTGTGCGCTTGTTTATAGGTAAGTTATAAAGTTCGCGGAGTCCATGGGACTCCACCAGAGCATTTGTGTAACTTTTACACTTACTTTATAACTTTGTTTTTCTTTACTTTTATGATACTTTTTCTTTGTTTTAGACTGCAAAATGGCTTCCAGTAGAGAAATAGTGAACTTAGATCAACCAGAAGCTGAATCGATTGTAATGGCCTGGTAATACAATGACAGTCTCCCTTGTCAGTTACGCGAGTCCTGCACGCCTAAAGAGAAAGACTGCATATTTGTGTCATAGCTGCTGTAAGAAGCCAGTATGTTTGGAGTGTACTAAGAAGATTTGCGCCCATTGTGTTGCGACAGCCAAAGATTAACCTGCTGCACGTTTTTTATTTTTATATGAAACAATATCCTTTTTTAATTCGTTTTTAAGATTTCATTGTATCTTAAGACTTATTCATAAGTAAGAAGTTAAATATACTTAACTTAGATTTTTTTTATAGTAGCCAGAAGTTGGTATACTTTTTGTTGATTTAATTCAGTAGGTAATTTTGATTTTAATTGTTAAAATTCTTAATAGTTCCTAATACCAAAGCCTGATTTAAAAGTCTGATACTGTAATGTTGAATCTTTAAATATATAACCCAGTTTTTAGATTATTTATGTCGATCTATTATTAAAAAAAAATCCATGAGAAGTCCCTTGGACTCCACCAGATAAATTAAGGTATATTTAGCCACCAGATTAACTGAGGGTGCTCTTCTGTGCTTCCGAAGACAAGCATTAAGCAGGGTAGTATGTCTTTAGGTAGCTTTAGTGTTGACACATTCGCTAGCGTGACAACCAACTAGTATCATATATAACTATTTATGTTGAATATGAGTGTCATATCTAAACAAGGACGTACACAATAAACTCGTAGAGGACTGTCCTTACAATGACCTGATAACATTTATTGGTAAATAATTTTTGTTTTGCCTTTTGACATCTCAGAGGTGTTGTAAATTAGCCTCGTCGCCATGTGTTATTTGTAGATATATGGAGAAATTTAACTTTCAGCTGAAATCCCCTTGTTTGCAGTAGGATTGAACTCGTTCTTTTTATATATTTGTTTGTTAATAGCAATGAATTTGAATTTTTGGCAAGAGGTGCGTATCTATGTGTTTCTATTAAATATTTTTGAAGGTCATGGCAAAAAATACCAGTGTAAAAATCTGATAATTTTCTTTCAAGACTTACTATCACAATGCATACTTGCTTGTAATCAGTGAGAATATTATGTTTTTTTATTATCTTCCAAATCACTCTTTAGCCTGGATACGTGTCAATTTCGCCAGCATTCTAGGACCGTTAACATCTTTGCATATTTATTTTTAAATCAGAGGCACTTCGTTCAACGAGTTTTAGAATTTCAATTCAATGTTATATACCTACGCATGTTGTATTTTTCGATAATTCAGTGTTTCGTTCCCCTAGTCAAGAATCAACCTACATAAAGTTAAAAGCACTTGGTTGCTCTTATTTGTGTTTAAAAATACCTCACACGAGCACTCGAGGGATTGTGTCTAAATTAAATGACAAGTGTACCTTTGTGTTTTAAAGGTAGGCCGGGAAACAGGTGTTCTGGATGGCCGTATGAAAATATACACCGTGATAATTCTTTGTTGAAATCACGCGAGTTGATGTTGGTACTTTGTTACATAGAACAAAAGGATTGCTTTTTTCCCTATTCAACTTTTTATTGTATTCAAATAAAAAATCAAAAGATGGTTAATACAAAACTGATGATTAAATCTTTGATCTTAAAGTTGACTGACTAGCTGTTGTCTGAGCAGTCAGTTCTGTAGACGTAAATGTCTCGCTAATCTCGACGAGTCTGTGGCTTTGTTGATTTTATAAAAGGTAGCTGTAGGTCATATTATAAAATAAAATACATATTAAACTCAGACAATCAATTATTCAAAGCAAAGAAATTAAATAAAAAATTTAAAACTTATCTTAATAAAAATAAGCTTTACAAAATACACAAAATGATCTTACAAATCAAAGCAACAGCTCCGATTATTCAGGTACTAAGTGATGGGCTTTACTTATAGTTTATAGAAAAACTAGATCGTGGTTGTTATGTTTTTACACGAATCTACAACAAAATTGTGTTCTTAATAAACTAAAAGAGAAAGCAATGTTTCAGAGCATCTACATTACTCATAAAGACCCGATTACGACGAAATTCATTTAGGACACCTTAAGCAACGTAATAGACGTAAAAGATTATTATTGGACACAATGAAGCGGGCGCGCGGCTAAAGGTGCCTTTCAGCACGTTTCATACAGTGTTTAGTACTCTTTAGACGGTTGAAGGGAACTTTTTGCTTATTTAGTGAGGGTTTTGTGTGCGAGATGGCAGCGCCGCAGACTGCCTACTACTCAAGTATGATGTTTTGTGTGTTCTGAGTTCTTTTTAAACAGAAGGACATTGGAGCGACTGCGAGGGCTACAGACACCTTTCAATACATTTCATAAAGTGTTCAGTAGTTTTTAGACGGCTGAAGGTAACTTTTTTCTTATTTAGTGAGGGATTTGTGTGTAAGATGTCGGCGCTGCAGTCTACCCTTTCCACTTTAGGACTGGATTTAACCAAACTTTTATTTTAAGAATAACGCTTACTCTCAGATAGTAATGTCAAACTTGTATGGAGTTTTGAGATTAATATCGGAGAGTAGGAGTTATTCTTGGAATTAAAGTTTGATCGAATCCGGCCTACGTAAAATATATTTTGTAAACAGTTTTAAACTAAAGGCTAAAGACATCTAGAGGTGCTTTTTGATACCTTTCACAAAGTGATGCAATTTAAAACATTGTATAAATTGTTTAGTAATTTTAGGACCACTAATAGGAACTGTTTGTTTTTAAGGGTTTTGTGTGCGAGAAGCGATGAATATTGTCGAATTATTTATAACTAGCTATACCCGCGACTTCGTCCGCGTGGAATAGTTATTTTGGGAATCATATTTATTTTCTACCTCTTCAGTTTTGTACCCGCAAGTACCGCCTCTCCTCGCCCGCCGGCCAGCGCTCATCATGCGGCGCGTTTGAATTTTGTATCAGAGTTAGTTTAAAATTGTATTTTACCTTATAAGATGTTTATTGAAATTAGGTGATGTCAAAGACAATTTTGTTCACAGTTAAATGTTCTTAATCAATAACATATTTATTTGGATAAAGATTGATATTATTATGTTGATACAACTCTGACAAATAATTTGTAATAATGCATTAATTTTAACCAAATTTGATTATCATAAAAACAGTTATTGTGAGTTAATCTTAAAAGATAGACATATACTGCTGCGGCCATTTTTTAGATAATTTAAAGAGGAATAATTCTTTCATATATATTTTTTGGGTATCTCGAACGGTTTTCGCAGCGCACGCATCGGAAGCCCTCAAAGATGAATAATTTTCCCCGTTTTTTCCACATTTTCGACTGTTTCTTCGCTCCTTTTGGTTGCCACGTAATGTAATATAGCCTAAAGCTTTCCTCAATAAATGATCTATCTAAAACAAAAAGATTTTTTTTAATTTTAACCAGTAGTTCCTGAGATTAGCGCGTTCAAACAATAAACAAACAAATTCTTCAGCTTTATAATATAATATAATTAGTATAGATATTATTTTAATAAGGTTGCCTAACATGGACCATCTGGATGTTCGTTGTAACATGTTTGGTCATAATAAAACTATCACATTCTTCTTCCCTTCCCACCCGGATATCAATAACACCAATTAATTATTATTGATAGAATAGATGCCATTTCGTGGACGTATTATTGAAAATTTAATTAAGCGATATCTGCATTGAGCTGAAGAATGTCACAGCATGACGAACCCTATTGTCGGAATCCAATAATCAATTTCATTAATAGAGCAATATATTGGTGTAATAGAATTAAACAAGTTGGGAGAAGCCGAGACCGTGTTAGTTGAAATTATAGTGAGGCATGCGGGGCACGTCCGATGTATCAGGAAACAGGTACTGCGTGTTATGATGTTATGAGACGGATAAGTCGGTCTCGTATGTGTTATTTATTAGTTTTGCGCTTTTGTATGTTTATTGTTTTGTTTGCCCTGGTCTTTACTACGTTATACTTTCTACTTTCTTGTATTGACATTGATTTAAAACTATGCATATAGGTATATTTGGGGTAACTATGCATAAAGTTATGTTTACATGTAAGCTCAGGTACGTAATTAGATGAGTGTGATGTGATGTCAAAAGTTTATGAGTTCCTATGTAGGTTAGTATGTATATAGTAATCTTGGGCTTATTATTAAAAAAAATATTATCCGTTACTTTTATCTATTTTTACAAACATTATGTAAATAAACACATAACTACGGGTTTTGAACTGAGTACTTTATTTAAGTATCTAATTAATAAAATAAATTATTTTATCTAACAAAACCTATAATATTTATATGTTCACATTTCTTAACTGAGTTTTAAACTAAGTACTGATTTAAGTATATAATAAATAAAATAAATTATGTTTTCTAACAAAACCATATATTTATATGTTCACATTTCTGTTTCGTATTTTTTACTGCGAGATCAGTTGCCATAAAAATGTCTAAAACATGTTATAAATAGGATAGTAAAGTATTACACAATTCCCATATGTTCTTTCAATAGTTAATTTTCTTCTAACATAAACCTTCCACAATATATAAATAACAGCAAGGATTAGCTTTACTATTCCTTTCGGCATTAAAGAGTTTTACTTAGTAACTCACTTCACATTTTAACACAAGTAGTTAAGATGAAATTTAGAGATCATGTAGTCATTTTAACCATCATCTTAAGATGATAAATATACTGTCGATAAATTTTATCGACATCTTCAATTAATTCAAAAAGACTGTTTATGTTTATGCGTGCAAATGTTACGAAAGGGCAAATATCATCATGAATTGGATTTATTAATATGTTTGTAATAATTATAAGTGATGATAGATATATTATGCATTTGTCAGAGAAAAATAGATCAATCTTAAGCTTAAACTTAACTGAAAATCCAAAGGGGGTTTTGCCCGTGATGGTCTGTATCTAGTATAGAATAGATTAGTCATTTATTTCTTCGAATATGGTGGTAACAACACGTGTTTACAGAATATCACAAGAGCAAACATATTTTGCCATCGTAGGCGTAGGAATCTACATCACATCACAACATATTCACATTACACGGTACATTATAATTATAGGTAGGTACGTTATTTATTTAAAGAAACAGCCGATTTATTAGTTCCCTGTGAAGTGAAGTGAAGTGAGATGAAAAATCTTAGAGAATCGGCCAATAAGAATCGCGTGGCTTGTTGTAGCCTTTGTCAGACTGATTTCTTCCTGTGGGTTCCGGCCCAGTGTATCGCTGGAAGGAATTGTTATCGGCCTGATTGAGCACCCTATAAATTTGGATTGCCTTTCGCTAGAGAAACTTAGCTTTACGACGAGAATTAACCATTAACATTTATTTTGTTCAGTCTTTGTTGTTACTTTTGTGTGAACATTTTAATTAAAATGTAATGAGTACTTTCCTGGGTTAAAAAAATTAAGTTATCACTTATCACAATCATACTCGTATCCATGAATTACCCTCAAACTTCATGCTCGTATTCATTTTAAATGTGATTGTACATTTATTATTCCAGAAAAACTGACATAGCTCTGTAAGCTGTAGAAAAAATGAATGAAAAAAACAATATCCATAGAACCTGCTCACAAAGTTAACCAAGAATCGAATGAAAAATGCTTTCTGAAGAAGAGAAACGACTTACAGACATACGAATGATTTTTTGCCCAAACTGAAACGGAGACGTTTCGCTCGTTGCGTTGTTTTGCGCTCGCTCGGGCAATCATGGTTTGTGTTTCTTACTTGAACTAAATTAATGTTTTCATTAATTATTGGACAAGATTTTTTCTATATTTTCCATCTCCTGTAAAATATTTATAATATTATTACGAAGAATAAAATAACAAATTACATGGATTAGGATTATTATGTATGGATAGTAACATATGTACGAGCTCGTACCTAGCTACCTACTTTTGACTAAAAAAGAAGCCAGTTTCAACATTATTATAATATAACAAGTATTTTTTGTGATTTTATTTGTTTTATTTCATTCCATATATGTATCGTAAAAGTACATACTCGTATAGTCAGTAAAATATGTACACATTATTTGCTTGAACATTATACAATGACCACTATCAAAACCTTGTATTTAGTTTGCTTAAATTCAAACTTGAAATTTTCTATTTTCTATCTTCCCTCATGTTTTATGCACTGTGAAGCATAGAGCACAGGGTGATTTCATGGACGGTTTCATAGTAAACAGTTGTGCAGATGTTTGTAGAAAAGCGAGATCTAAACCTTGCAAGTAATTTTTGCTAAGAACTGTGTGAAATGATATTGCTGAGAAAAAATCTTGGGTGGAATTCCATTCTATTGCTTTTATGGTAAGTATCGGATTGTATCGGCTGGGATCATCGAGGTATCTCGAAGGTACCGAAAAGGACCTTTTTATCGAAACACGCCAGTCGTGTTTGGGGCACAGGGTATTGAGTGTTGGCCGTAGAGATACAATAATGTTAAAGAGATCTGGGGGAATTGTTAGGTAAGTATTGATAAATAAGCATTAGCTTTTCTTCTTTGGAGACTAAAATATTTTTTAAAAATTGATTTAGCTGAACATTCGAGATAAACAAATTTGTAAGTATGAAAGCTAGATAGTTTATTTCAGTATATAAGAAAACAAAACTTAAATATTTATAGCAATTTGATTTGAAAGAAATGTCGCCACAACGCCGCAGTCTCACCAAAAGGGCATTACCTCGAATATGCCGCTCCACTATTCACATGGAGAGTCATAAATAAGAAACTTCGAAGCCTCTATCTTCTAAGTATTATGTGTTGTCGGAATGCGAAAAAATGGAACTTCCGCATGTTTGACCACTTGCCCTACTCGGCAAAGTTTCGTGACGCCGGTACACTTTGTTAAAGTTTATGTTTGCGCTTGGCTAGTAACTGAAAAGAAAGTTTAAAAAATCAAGGCTCGCGAAAAGAACGTCTCGTTCTGTGTGAGCGTGCCATGAGAAGTAGTGCGTGTGTATGCGTGCGTGGTGAAGGTGGTGGGTGGCGGGCGCGGCGGTGGTTTGGGCGGGGTGTATCGATCTCCGAGGGGCGCGTGCGCCGCGGCGGCGGCGGGCGGCGGACGGGCTCGCGACACACTGCACGCCACCCGCGCAGTCCGCAGCTGGCCGCCTGGCGAGCGACTGCCCACCACGTCCCTCGCGCTCTCACTTTGACATTCACCGCGCGTCAACATTCAAACAACCTCAAACCACCTATCTCAGGAATTGCTCTAGCGTTATCACTGTAAAACTGTTCCAAACTTATTGGGCACTTTCTACTTGATGGCTTGACTTTCAGTTAGACGTGTTCTTGTAGAGTGATAACTTTTATTTAATACTTACGAAACTATTTTTTTCACACTAGTTATTAACTTAACCAATTTAAAAACGTTACGTGAGAATATAAATTGTAAATAATATTGAAATAAGGATTTGTGTAGTGGTGTATAAGAAGAAAATATAAAGAAGTGTGTAATTATCTTCTGAAGTGATCGTGCTTGTGACTGAAAAGAGACGCTCGGAGCCACGCTCACGAGTTCACGGGTCGTTAATTCGGCGAAGGAGAGAATCGGAAAAAGAGGTCTTCGTTTGCGTCCGCTCATCGGAGTGATAAAATTTATGACAAACGGTAAGAGCGTAGTGATAAGGGTCGCGCTATCGCGGCGGCGCCGGAGCGCTCTATATCATCTGCTTGTCGAACGCAGCCACTATCTCAGCCTCGAGGGACTCGTAATGCGAGAATGTGACTTGATTAGCTGTAACTAATGAAATAATTAGGTAACTACTATGTTCACGTACGCGCTATTCTCTTGAGAATTCGGAAAAACGATTTTAGATCGGATTTTTTTTATATAATTACAAAATACATACAAAATCAAAAAGCATTTTTAAAAATTAAATATAATATTTCGTGCAGCATAGATGATTTAGGTGTCTAGAGTATTAATATGTAATTCTTAAAACTTTTCGTTAATCACTGAAACGTTTTTAACTCCTTTTTATAATTATCTATTACAACCTTTGCCCAGTAGTGAGACGATATAAATGAGGACAATAATACCGTTAAGGACATCGATTTTATGTAATGCCCTTACTGGTCCAGTACGGCTATGCATAAAATTAGAAGAAAAAAAATGTAAATTTATATCGTCACTACACTACAATATAAACAGGGTTTCAAAGAGAATTGCAATACAAATCCAATGTCATCCTGTTATAATCCTTCCCAAAATGGGCGTGTTCTACAAATTAGTATATAAATAGGACGTCTTAATTTAAAGCAGATCCTAAAATTTGCATCTCCTTTTGATCCCGTTACCAAACTCGTTATGCTGAAAATATTCCTGTGGGTTTCCCGTGGCTGGGTTCGAACCTGTCCGAGAATTTACGACGATGTCGTATGTCTTGGCAAATGTCTGCGAATGCGGTGTGCCTCGGGACTGCACTCAAATATCGAGTTTAGAGAATTAAATCCTTGCTTTAAAATGTTTGGATATAATCTTCTCTTTCGCCTTATATGTTTGTTGTTATTATGCACCTTGTGATATATTATTGCCTGACTGCTATGATAGAGTATTGTCTAAATCTTCTTAATAAATTCAATTAATTAGTTTGTCATCGGCCCTTAGTCTTGTTTTCAGCAAATATTCGAGATCTTCTTAATAGCTTTAATAAATAACTCTGAATAATCTTTCAAAGTTCAAAGATAGTCATAGTTCATCAGTTTCATCATTAAGTAGCGTGCATTTTATCTCAAAAATGCGTACTTTATTATCGTTTTCAGCATACGTCTCATTCTTTCTTCTACATTGTCAGTTTTTTGTATCTGGGTAGCACGGATAGCGGTTTGCTTTTTTACTTATGGTCGATGTTGCGTTTGAATATTCAACATGTCACGCGAAATCTAAGCAACATTACCAACCTTATAATAAGTAATATGGACACGCGCCATAAAGCCCTTATCATTGTCTATCTTATGGATAGAGATAAAGGCATGATACGTACGCACGTCTCTGTGTGTATAGTCTGTGTACTTTGTCTCGGACTCCAGAGAGCAAGATCAGGATTACAGTCGCGGCTTGCACTCGTGATCCTTTGGACCTTTTAAAGTTGGTACCCATCACATTGCAGGCATTTCAAACCAACAATAATCATGTCGAAAAATACGTACGTATATTTGTCTCTGCTTTTACAGTCTCTGTACTTTGTCTCGAGCTCCAGAGAGCGAGGTCAGGATTACACGCGTGGCTCGCACTCGCGATCCGTTAGACCTTTTTAAAGATGGCATCCACCGGATCTCAGGCATTTTATCCCTACACCAATCATGTATAAACAATACTAGTATATAAGCTAGTCTCAGTACTATGTCTCGGGCTCCAGGGAGCAAGGTCAGGATTACATGCGCGGCTCGCACTCACGATCCGTTGGACCTTTTTAAAGATGGCACCCACCGGATCTAAGGCATTTCATCCTAAGACCAATCATGTCTAAACAATACTCGTATGTACGCTAGTCTCTGTCTCTAGTCTCAGTACTTTGTCTCGGGCTCGAGGGAGCGAGGTCAGGATTACACGCGCGGCTCGCACTCGTGATCCGTTGGACCTTTTTTGAAGACGGCACGCGCTGCGATGTGCCATTATAATTTTATATTACAAGATGTTACCCTTCATTTTAGATTCGGGTTCAGGTGGTGTATAATGTGGGACTAATTTAGTATGTTTTGGATACCTTTGTATTTTGAAAAAGGTTTATAACATTATATTTAGTAACTTGTAATTGTCGAATTTAATTGATGTTTGTAACTATTCCAAATGCATAAACAGAGTTTGAAAAAATCTTACGCTAGTGTCAGCTACTTAAATGCATATACGAAGAAGGAAAAGCATGTTAATAAATGTTTACAAAACAACTTCTTTGCTTCCCGTAAATTATGGTATCTTTAGTACGATAAAAGTCGATTCAGAGTTAACTGATATAAAAAAGGACATTGATATAGTTTTAATTTAAAAGATCGCACTAGAAACAGTGAATTTTCCACAACACAACTCGTCAAGAGATAAATAGATGAGAAAAACAAACAGAAATAAACATTTGTTCCGCGAACATTTAATTTCAATGAGTTTAGTGAGCATTCAAACGTGCTACGTCCCGTGCTACGACTGCGCTACGAAGCTACGAGATTGTGCTACGAAGATATTAAATTGTGCTAGGTGCAGCACCTAGCACAATTTCGTAGCTTCGTAGCTTACGTAATATCGTACTGTATTAAAAAAAATACTAGTAGCTATGTACGGGCTAAAAACATTTATAATGTACTAATTTAAATAACCGGCCAAGTGCGAATCGGATTCGCGCACTAGGGGTTCCGTACCATTATCTATAAAAATCGCGTTTGTTGTATGGGAGCCCCCTTAAATATTTATTTTATTTTGTTTTTAGTATTTGTTGTTATAGCGGCAACAGAAATACACTAGTAGTTCGCCACGAACTTAGACCTCGCGATTATTATTTCAGAATAATGTATCTGATTTGGATGAATTTTATTATCGGTACAGGTTTACCGATATGCGAATTCATGGTTGTGACCAAATTTCCAAAATAGTTGCCAATCACAGCCCTTTCTTCAAATGACATTCGATCTAGCTCTGAAATGTCAGGAGCACCTTCCAACCATACAATTTCATGGATATGAGGTCTACCGTGATGCTGAAATTCAGTTCTGTACCAGTAGTCTTTCACCGAAAAATGACCCATCATTTTTTAAATGTCAAAGTCAGCTCGTTGTTAGAAAAACCAGGTTTAAATGTTTATTTGTATTGCCATGGCTCTATGCCGCTGCTCATTTTGGTTTCTTACTTTCTTCGTAAAGCTACTTGTACAATCAAAATTGCTGTTGATCTCTTGTTAGTTCGTAGCATAAAGCACAGACAAGCAGCGATAGCGATTGAACGAAAGTTCGCTCAACAAAATTGCTAAATTTAATAAACAAGCCAACAATCAATCAAAATAAGCAAAAACTGAAAAAAAAGCTAATCGTAAAATAAGCAAAACCCTTTTATTTTAAGTCGGTTAAATATGATAAAATTCATAGAACTACTTATGAAACTCAAAATAATAACTATAATAGTTATTCAGAGAAATTACTTCGTGGACCCCAGGGAAGATATGTATTTTTAAGAAAGTTGTTCAGTAGCCCGGACTGAATTCACCGTTAAATAGTTTGAGTATATTTTGTAAGAGGATTTGTATTGTATATTCGTCACGGCTTAGTCAGCTAGACTTCGCGAGTCACCCTAAAAACGTATAAAAAAGTTGTTCAGACAAAGAAGTTGTTCAAATAAAAAATATCGTTTTCATAATGGCAACAAAAAAGTCTCATGACATTTTTGAAAATATTTTTAAATGGCGGATATATGACAGTTTTAAAATTTTAAACCACCATATTTCCGCCATTTTGAAAAAAATCGAAAAACTGGCTCGACAAAAAAATTCTATTTAGTTGCTGAACCTGCTTACAAAATTTCATGAGAATCGGTTAAGAAATGCGACCTGTAGGCGAGAACAGACAGACAGACAGACAGACAGACAGACGGACAAAAGATTTTTTGGCTAGTCTCGAAACTGAGACGCTTCGCTCGCTTCGCTCGCTCGGTCAATAATTTGTGAAAATTTCAACTGTCTAGCTATCACGGTTCTTGAGATACAGCCTGGTGACAGACAGACAGACAGACAGCGAAGTCTTAGTAATAGGGTCCCGTTTTTACCTCTTGGATATGGAACCCTAAAAAATCAAGCTACGTTAAAACCTTATACGCCACGTTCGTATATATGTTTGTTTTAATCATATAGCATATAGCGTATACATATTTGACCTGGTATAGCCCCGTAATGAGGAGGTATGCCGAAAACCTGGCTAAAAGAATGGTCCATCTGGAGGTAGATTGCTGTAGAGGAAAAGAAAGGCCGAGAAAGACGTGGAAAGAATGTGTGAGGCCAGATATGAAAGAATAGGCTAATGTAGTTCATGATAGAAAGAAATGGAGAGAATTGACTAATAGAGCCGACTCCAAACAGGAAAAGGCGAGGAAGATGATGATGATTGTCTGTGACGTGCACAAACAAGTTTTGACAGGTTAGGCATTGATCTTATCTAAATTAGGAGAACGGTTGCATATCAAGCAAAATACATTTTTTCTCTAGTATCCCATATTATATTTTAGGTCTAAGAATTATACAGACAAAAAGTTTAAAGTTTAAATACTCAGCTTGGGAAGGAACTTTCTCCTAACAAACTGGTTTTGCCTAGATAAGGAGACAGGAATGTATTTTATCAATGTAAAACAGTTTTTTGTCAATAAAGTTATTTATATTAGAGCGGCACACGGTAGACCAATATGATACTTGATACTTGAAATGCACGCTACTAATATCCCGCAGTGAATATCTAGTCATCTAGAGCAAAGAAAAACTTTAAAAAAATGATTGTGTCATATTTTAAGCCTCTGTTGTAAGTAAACAAATGTAATTCATGTAATTATAACGATGAATGAAATGTTGTAGGCGGGCTCGAGCCGCTACGCCGTAGACGAGTAGGCCTGCGTTGCGTAGCGTATTGTATTGAGGGAGCGTAATTATATTATTGTCATATAGGAGCATGTTTTAATCACAATCAATGTATACATACATCGTTACACAATTATATCTGTTGTACATACATCTGGCACTGGTTTTAATGGTATTTATATGTCTTTTGCATTATCTACGTATTAACAATTATCAGTCCAATAAAACTTAATTTATATTATCAATCATATCAAATACGTGAAAAACATATAGGGACAAATTACACTCATTGAGCTAGCCCGAAAGCAAGTTTGATACTATTAGTATATAACAAATACATATATAGATAAACATCCAAGACCTAGGACAATTTAAAAAAAGGCCATTTATCAACTTGCCCTGACTCGAAATCGAGCCCGGAACCTCTCGGTGGCGGACTAGCATGGTGACTACCAACATATATAGGCTGTCGGTTAAAATATTTAAGTGACATACATTAACGCCTTGTTCAACACATTTATGACTATAAACTCACTTAAGTAAACTTAACGTTACAAAGTGTAAACATCAAAGTTTTAATTTATGATTTCAGATACCATAGATGAGTTAGTCGCGAATAGTCTTAAACGCAAGTAGTTTATGTAGCAACTCGTCTAAAACGCTCATTGTCTAAATCGCATGTCGTCATAATAGGAAGAGATCTAAAGATAAATCTCGTCCAAAAATAAGGTGGTCTAAATACCATAGTGACAGAGAAAGTACTCATATAGATGGATCGCACTTGCTTTCTTAATATGCCACATGCGTTATCAGACAGCGTGTACATGAAACAACTTTTTGAAATCAAATAAAATGTCAATAGCGAGAATAATGTGATTGAGTATTCAAAGCAACGCAAATACATCTTCAAGTCGAACACAAATTTCAATTTGAAAATCCCGTTTCGGTCTGGAAACTTCGAACAATAGAAACCAGCAGCCATAGACATAAAATACCTCATTACTTTTTATAACTCCGAGAAATAAAGGAGAGGACGCCCCAGGGAGCATGAAGTTTTCATCAGTTGTGTTCGGTATCTGTGGAGGCGCCCTTATCTGCAAAGAAACCCGAGCATGTCCACAAAATAAATCGGCCTATGACGAAGGAGGTTCAATTTTGTGTGAAAATTACGAGCATGTTTCTTATAAATGTTTGGCGGCAGATAGCAGATAGACGAGGGTCCGCTGTGATTCTCCTCACGTTCCGCCGCGCCCGTAGGCTACTTTAAAAATTCCCGGCTTGACCAATCCTTAATAGTATGGCTTCTAACCTTTTTCATACAAAAAGGTATGACTCAGGGATTTGTAACGAAACTAATTACAAGGCCCGCAGATTGGATCGCCTAAACAAAACTAAAGCGGCTTTGAATGGCGGTCGATTGTTCAACTAGGGATGGCTCAAAGTTTTCTAGTTACTCTTCTTCACTAGTTTTTATATCGGGAAATGTCTTAAGATAATATTTAATTACTTGCGTTTACATACCAGCGTAATCAAATTAATATTAATAATAGAATACAACTGAATACATACTTTAATTACAGACCAAATTTATTACATCTTCAAGTCGAATGATTCTGAACTTTCAATAAATATATATTGAAAATCAAATAAATTTTGAGAGTTGTTTAAATATAAATTTAAAGAGAAGAGAGATATTTCAGTATATGGTTTTTTGAAGAAAGTCAATAGTTATTTATGCACCTGTAGTATAATAAGAGGTATTAAAACATGAATGTGGGGTGATAATAGTATTACATGAGTATTTTAATACTTAAATATGTACAGTTGCATGCAAGACTTTATCTACACCCATGACATGAATCCTCTATTAAAGGTTCAGAAAACATAGGGTAGGTACAATGTTGTAAGAACTCCATGCAAATGCATGCTGAGTATCTTATACAAACAAACAATGTATAATAATTATTAACATTTTGAATTGTACAATTATTGAAATACAAATCATACATATACGAACAAAAATAACGGGATACGACGTGAGTTCGAATAACCCACGGTTGTGGTAGTGAAATGCGCTTGCATGACAATGTTAGTTTTTAGAAATTCATAAAGATACCATGAATTGAGTAGTTTACAATCCGCTATTTTCCAACCTCTCAAATTAGAAACTTTCTTGTAAAGCCGAAACAAACATTTTGTAAGGGATTTGTATGAAATACAGATGTCGTAATAGCTTTTTGGAGTCAAAAGCGCTCTAAAATTAGTTTTTCTAAATCTAAAATCACATTAAATGGATATGTTCATAGACAAGTGACATTATTTTGCGACGTTTTATTTTCTTATCAATAATTTTTACAATTTTTTTTTCTACCCATTAAAATACCTAAAGGTTTATTACAATTTATCTGAATGATCTCCTTATAAAAAACTCTTAACAAAAGCCAATTTGTATTTTTCAGTACGATACCTCGTCCCTATCCATATAAAAGCAGACAGAGTCCAAGAATATAACCTAAAGGCTACGCTGAATGTGGCTGTTTTATGAGTAAGGAAGGATTCGAGTTTGCGTTGCATAATGAAAAGTACAACATTATAACACTCGTTTGGACACTGGTTGTTTTAATGTTGGCAATAAGCTGTTTCAAAACTTTTGTAGAGAACTAGCTGATGCCCGCGACTTCGTTCACGTGTACTTTTTGACTCCGGCGTATTAATATAAATACGAACTAATGTATAGATACATAAGAAAATACTTGTAGCAGTGTTTTATGTTAAAAGTCAATAATTTATTCTTTTTTTTTTACTTCATATTGTAAATAGATTTCCACGTCAGGTGACGACTTTTTCAAATAAATTTAACTTAGTTTTGCATCAGGTGTTCCAGATGTTCGATTTTTATACCTCAACAAAAATTGCTCATCAGGCTGAAAAACTTTTGCATAGGCGTCATGTTTATATTTGTAATAGTTTAGCTAGACCATTATGGTTTGCATTAGATTTTCCATTTCCCAAAGTCAATTATATCCTATATGTTGCCCAGGCTTAACAACTGTATAACAAAAAAGTTTCATTCGATTTTTTTTCGAAAAAGTGCACCATTGGACAGAGAGACAGACATTTTTTCAAAATTCTTACTCTATTTCTATGACCCAAATTTGGTACAGACAAATTTTTTACTGTTTGATTATATGTAACGATTTTAGCATTGGTGTAAATAAATTAGTATTATTGAATGAACTCTACGTCTAAAAAGATGCTTTTGCACATTAAAGATTTTCTTTCTGACTAAGAGCTAAAATAAAACAAAAGATAACGGCATTCAATAACAGTAACAAAATCTGTAAGTCCTTTGTTATTTTAAACATACAGTTCCGAGTTCGTTTACAGTATTTTTTCTATTTAATTAAACGCTCAATCGGAATTCACATTTTCGCTGAACTCCTGGACTAACTCTGCTCTCACGAGGATTCAGTTTGTTATTTTATTCAAGTCGTGAAGCGGCCGTAAGAAGGTGTTAAAGAGTGAATTGGCAAAAGGAGCGAATGAATGGAATATGCGAATAGGTCGGCGGGCAGCGATCGGCGCTCCTAGGTGAATAATGAATGGACAGGGCGATAATACTCAACGCTTCTCGACCGCCCCGCATGCGACACATGTTGCAATTTTAGATATACTGTCTTACGCTGACCACCGATAGTGATTGAATTAGATATAACAATGATTAAATGGATGGAATGCAGACAGTCGGTGATCAACTTTCCTAATTGAATAAAGAATTGAAGCGACATATGTTGCTGTTTCAGAATCGGATTTTATGCAAGCCACAAATGAAGAAAAAATTAAATGAAACAATAACTGAGTAAATAGAGTATGTAAATAGGTTGGCCGGCGTTAATCTACTTTTCTAGCTAAATAATGAATACTACTAGGTTAAAAATTCAACGTATCTCGAGCGTTGTGAATGATACATGTTGCTGTTTTGGAGTAGGATTTGAAGCTAGCCAGATAAAGATAAAATAAGATAAAACAATTATTAAGTGAATTAGATATGTGTAGGTAGGCGGCTGCCAATTGGTGTTATTAGCTGAAAATTAATGGACAGGGCGACAATTCTAGCAGCAGCTAGTAGATTAGGAGGTCACGACAAATTTGGTAACGATAAGGGATATGGCTGACTCTGGTTTCACAGGATTAAGAGCATCTCTCTGATGCCAAATATGTCGGTCTGCCTGCGTGAAGTGGTTGCGTTACTTCGATATGGCGCCTGAAAAGTTGTTTATCGTGACCAAAAAAAAAATGATAAGGTAAATGGCTGACTCTTGTTTCATAGGATGAAGAGCACCTCTCTGGTGCTAAATATGTTGGTCTGCCTGCGTGAAGTGGTTGCGTTACTTAGATATGGCGCCTGAAAAGTTGGTTAGCGTGACCAATAAATGATAAGGTAAATGCCTGATTCTGGTTTCACATAATGAAGAGCCCCTCTCTGATGCTAAATATGTTGGTCTGCCTGCGTGAAATGGTTGCATTACTAAGATATGTCGCTTGGTTATCGTGAACAAAAGAAAAAATTAATAACGTAAATAGCTGACTCTAGTGTCACAGAACAAAGAGTACCTCTCTGATACAAAATTTGTCGGTCTGCCAGCGTGAAATGGTTGTGTTGTGAAACTTAGATATGATGCCTGAAAAGTTGGTTATCGTGATGAAAAAATAATGATAAGGTAAATATGGCTGACTCTAGTTTCACAGGGTGAAGAGTACTTCTCTCATGCTAAATATGTCAGTTTGACTGTGTGAAGTGGTTGTGTTACTTAGATACAGTAGCGTGCGTTCATACAAACACATGAATTTATCTACCCTGTGTCACCCTAATATTGATGCCGTAGTTCACAAATGTACTAACTACAAAATTTTCGATTTTTACTTTTTTAGTACCAGATAAATTAACTCTTTCTACCAAAAACTTAGTGTTACAGTTGTACTTTTTAAGATTCCGGCCTTAGCAATAATTAGTATTATTGTTAACGCCGAAATTTTATTTTTATAAATTCAATCTTCAAGTATTGACTGATTTCAACAAAATTTCAAAGTCCTGCGTATCATACGCATTTATAACATTTACACACGTGTTAAAGTGACTACTTCGATGTGTATGAAAACCGAAAAAATATTTTTCGTATTTCGATATACATTTACTGGGAAAAGTTGTTCAAAATGATGGACTGAATCACCCCTTAAAATATTTGTACTTAATAAAAAAGGATATTGTATAATATCGGATACTAACGATAGATGTATTTTGCTCGATATGCAGCCGTTCAGAGTCAGTCATTTACCTTATAATTTTACTTTTGATCACGATAACATACTTTTCAGGCGCCATACCCAAATCTAAGAAACACTAGCACTTCACGTAAGCAGACCGACAAAACAAACAAGACTTCACCGACAAATTTTGTATCAGAGAGGTACTCTTTGTTCTGTGACACCAGAGTCAGCTATTTACGTTATTATTTTTCCTTTTGTTTACGATAACCAACTTTTCAAGCGACATATCTAAGTAACGCAACCACTTCACGCAGGGACACCAACTATATTTAGCATCAGAGAGGTGCTCTTCATCCTGTGAAACCAGAATCAGCCATTTACCTTATCATTTATTGGTCACGCTAACCAACTTTTCAGGCGACATATCTAAGTAACGCAACCACTTCACACAGGCAGACCAACATATTTAGCATCAGAGAGGTGCTCTTCATCCTGTGAAACAAGAGTCAGCCATTTACCTTATCATTTTTTTTGGTCACGATAACCAACTTTTCAGGCGCCATATCTAAGTAACGCAACCACTTCACGCAGGCAGACCGACATATTTGGCATCAGAGAGATGCTCTTAATCCTGTGAAACCAGAGTCAGCCATATCCCTTATCATTTTTTTTGGTCACGATAACCAACTTTTCAGGCGCCATATCTAAGTAACGCAACCACTCCACGCAGGCAGACCAACATATTTAGCATCAGAGAGGTGCTCTTTATTCTATAAAACCAGATTCAGCCATATCCCTTATCGTTACCAAATTTGTCGTGACCTCCCGTTCTATAGCGGGTGGCAACCGACCGCTTATTTATGAGAATTTACAGGTGAATGTAAGATGTGAGAAGATTGATATATAATATAATTCTAATTCTACGGACGGAAAGTCTGAGTCTGAGTCGTCATCATAATTAGTTCTTAATTTTTATTTATAAATAGAAATGAAACTTGGCATACCTAAATATATCTTATTGATTGGATTTACTAGCATGATAGGATCTCGTCTTGTAGAATTGTCAAACACGGGCAACGCTTAGGGCAACAGCTATTATTAAATAGAATTAAATATGTTCGGCAACCGCAACTCCAGTAGTAACGTACATTACTGCTTCTCTACTTAAACGATTGTCATTGGCTTGGCCGTCGCCTTGGACATCGGAGTGTAATTACCGTACACGCGGCGTGATTGCAAAAAGATTGTATGGAGTGACCCCTTTGTTCTTCAGATAAAATACTGAAATAATTATTTTGTCATCTCAATTACTTGTTCGAGTTAAAGAATGGTTAAGGAAGAACTAATATATAATATATAGATTATTTCGAGTAATCGGAAACTATTGTTAATCAAATTTGATTGGTATTGGTAAAATATCAATACAAAACTAGCTCACAACAAAATTATTGATCTGATTTTCAGTATTTAGTGTAATAGAACGTTTAGAATTGACAAAAGTCGCATAAAAGAATTTATTAAGATTGTAGGCATAGGTAATTCCATCATAAAAAATGAAAATGTTTTAATTTTTAATCGTCTTGGTGATTATTTAACTTTTCTTAACATTAATTTTGTGCAAATAGAAGTTAATTTATTCCAACGTATATTTCAGCGTAACTTTTCAAGAACGCCCTTTGAATGAAATAAGATAAGCCATTTATTTATTTGAGATACCCGAAAGAAATTCGGAAGCCGTTTGCGCGTCCTTTTTACCCTATTTTATTAGTAGTTACTACACAAAGGTATTTTACAAAGGTACACACCATGAATAAAGAATGAATAAAAAACAGACAATGGTTTTAGAGCTACATAGTAGGACACACTTAGTATTTCTTGCTTCTTTATTTTTTACCATAACTGTATTTCATAAAAAAATATTTTTCATATTGGCAATGCTGCCAGCCTTTTGGGCACTCTACCGCAGGGAAATGATCTTCTTTTCTATTTGTAAGGTTTTTCTTTTTTATTATTATTATTTATTTAGTTTAATTTAGAGTATAATTTAGATTTTAATTTAGTTTTTAATTTAGTTGTTAATTGAGGAAGATTAAAGTATTTTATTATATTTGTCTTTATAAATAACTACAAAATAACAAATGCCTTCACATTATCGTTCCTAATCTGCCTTCTATCATTCCTTTAGCTTTAATCGTATATCTTCACAATGTTTTGTAATGTCTAAATCTGTGCTGGAAAAATCTCAAACGAGCACATATAATTCTTACGCGAGACGCTCATTTGTTAAAGTCACCGTATCTCATAATGTCTACTGACATTTATATATAAAAATCTTATTCGTGTACATCAAATAAGGCAGGCACAATTTTGTATTGAATAAAATATAAGTAATTTTTTGAGCACACAAAACTTTGGAGTTTTCTTCGCCGTGAATATTATGTTGCTGTTCATTCGGGTTACGCATGTCTGCGCTGTTTATTCACATCCGCTGGCGTACGCAAATAATGGAGCTACTTTTTGAGTTCACCCGGAGACTGCCACTACCGCAGCTTGTTACCAACATGCATTACAAATTATCATACATCAATAACTAAATAAAATACAACCTAAAATTAAAACTAACTGAACCAAAAATAACTTATATATTAAATTATATAAAAATTTGAGGCCAAATCGGTGCCGTCACAGGGCAAAGTACTCAATAGGCTGGCGGCATTTCCAGGTTGGATAGCAATACTTAAATTTTGTCTGAAATTTGCGCCAACATAATAAATATAATATATAACTATAATATATTAAATTACAGCCCCCTATCGAAGACTGACCGCTAAACTAAAAGTGGTTTTCTTCAAGAGGGTGCCTACATTCGCTGGCCGAGTGGCATTTAACCAATATCCCGACTCTGGCTCACAGCTTGCTAAGAGACGAGACCACTCCACCTCAATATTCGTGTTATCCAATAGTTGTTTCCGAAAAAGTTTTTCCCAGACCGGTTGCACCGATCTAAGCATCTCTGGCCACGGATAAGTCGGCTTCCGTCGCACAGCAACGGGCAAACTAACTTGACCACGTAACTTTCATGTTTTAGTAGGAAAAGAAAATATAAAAAGAAAATTTCTTATATACATAGTATTTCAAAACAGCATGGAGTTTATTATGTTATTATTTCATGTCGTTCTAATTTGGTTACTAAATAAAACCTATAGAAATATGCTTACCCTGTAGCGTGCCAAGCTTCCACTGTTTCATATTATGCTGCGGATGGGATCCGAATACCTTAAAATTGTGTCCATAAAGATAAGAATTTTTGCGACTTCGTTTCGCCAGACTTGGATTCTCCGAAATTTATGATCACATTTCATGACTTCGTAAGAGTTTTGTTGGTTTTTCCAGCGAAAATTTTGATATCGTGTCTGCTTTTGAGAAGTTTTAAAAGTAATGTAAAAAAGTTCCTACAAAATTCAATATCAGGCTCGTCTTTTAGTAGTAGGGTAAAATACGAAAGAATGAATATATTGTAATGTATTCATAACATATGGATCGCATAGTTATCTAATATGTAACTTGTTGTGGAATTTAAGTTAATTATCCATTAATTGTACCTCGTCATCACTTTTATTGAACCCTGAAATATTGTTCTTAGGCTAAACCAGAGGCTAAATAACAATAATGTAAAACTCTTAACTTCTTCTTCTTTACTAATATTGAAATAACAAGTTTCTCGTTTGTTTATATGCAAAGGCACACTCTGCATAGTTGTTGGGCCCAGAGTCTTATTTGTGGGGTGTTGTGTGGTCACAAGGAAAATGGTGATAAGAAGGGTAAGGGGCCGATGCAAATCAATTTAGGACGCTACAAATTCACGACTAGGCCTATTAGGTTTTAGGATTTAGTAAGTAGCTTTTGGATTTCACAGACAGAACAGTAGGTAATATTTTTTATGGAACTGCCCATAGTGATTTCCATTTTTTTTTGTATATGGCCAAATTTCACTGATTGAGTTAGCCCCGTAGTAAGTAGGTATAGTGTTATACTTATTTTATGGGATATGGTATGGTACGGTAGATGGTTGACCAATTACGACACGAAGGTATTTTTTATTAGTATTTTATTTCAGATTCTGACTTACTACGTATTTGATTGATGCATTGTTAGGTATAATGAAATATATCTACACTAAAAAATAATATTAAGTAATTAGTATGCTAAGTCAGGTGCGGAGGGTGTCTTAAGACAATCAACATTATGCGAACGAGTGGATACAAAGGGTTATTTACAATGAGTACGCGGGTTGCGAGAGAAATGAGCGTGTTATAACAGACTAAGAATAGCGCGTGTCACCGCTCGAGCCTATCTAGTTAATTATTATGTGTCCATAAACAAAGTAAATAGTGGGGGTAGTTAGGGGGAGATTTGACGCGTAATAAAATTACAGCGCTGGCCGCCGGTCGCGGTTTGTAAAAGGGTCTACGTTATTGTCTTTCATAATGTATATGAGGCTCGACGTCCTAAGTAATTAAAATTTAATCATACAATTAAATTACATTAGGTGGCTCGGTTTGCTGACTTTTTGTGAAGGTTATAAATCTTACATATACCAAGATACAAGTATTTCAACATAATTTATAATGAGTCAATATTTTATAAAGCACATTACATACCCAAGTTTTGGCGAAGCAAAAATAAAAGATGTAAAGGAGGAGGTTGATCAAGTAAAAAATAATGTACTTAGATAAAAGATTTACATGCAGTAAATGTGTCTAATCCTAAAAAAATAAAAATTTCAGTGTATGGCAAAATCTCAAGGACAGAACCTGAATAACACGAGGAGATAAAAACTAGTTTAGAAGTTACATTTTTAAGCAAAGTTTCATGAATTAGTTCATTTATTAAGCTGGTAGCAACAGGTAGCAAGGTGTAGGCGCATGAATTATGGACGGGAAACGTGCTAGTTAATTGATTCTTGAACTTTGCACTTGCCCTGTCTCGTTAACCTTGTCTTGTGGACATAGAGGCTTAATAGTAATGAGTTCGTTTGTTTTCGTTGGTTTGAACGGTTATACTTGACCGCTTTTAGGTAGGCCCTTGGGCGTTTGCAAAGCTAAGGTCCTGTTCTAAGCTTAGCAGTAAAACCTGTAAAGATGTTTTAAATTTACCATCTTCGGTTATCTTCTTAAGGCTTTTCCCAATAAAGGCACACATCACTATGCTGAGCAGGGCTTTGGTGATCGCAGAAAATGGTAAAAATCGTTGCAAAGCAGATTCTGCTGCCAGTTCTCTTTTACTTATAAACGTATATGTCCTTATTCACCTCCTAAAATACCCGTGGGACAGGAAGAGGATATTGTAAATTTTTAGTTTACTGTAAAATGAAGTCAAAGATTCAAATGTTTATTCAGTAATTAGACCTTTACAGGCACTTTTACACGTCAATGTGTATAATTTACATTACATGTAGTGTATGTTAAAATTTAATTTATATTATAATGAAAATCTACGGGTACCAGCGCTTCGTAACGACCACTAATTGAGAAGAAACGCCGAAAAAAATCTCATTTTCACAGTATTGGCCGCCTTCTTGCCAGAAGGACTAAGTGATTATAGGCTCTTTGGTTTACTTTGCTATCACGGTACTGAACATTCATCAAAGCCTCTATAGTTCTGAGACCAAAAATAACGTTGCTTTCTCTTAGATTGCGCTATTATTAGTAGCCAATCAATACCGTACACTTTGCTGATCCCAAATGAGTACTAAATATATTTAGCATAGTATAAATATTACCTAAGCAATGATTCTAGATACCTTGATTTAGCAAACTACTGTATTTCTGAAAATATTGTAAGTATTTTGTCACCAAAAAAAATATTATACTGATTCGAATGTATACATTTATATATCTTAGGTCCTACTCATATGTCTTAGAGCAATCCCCGTGAAATTTTATCTATGTGCTTTTTTTTATTTAACTTATTTTATCACACTCCTGGGCAAAGGCATATAATATATAGTTGACATGTGTATTGGAAATCGACCTTGATATTTTATACCATATTTTTGAATGCGTAGAGTAACAAAAATGTGTATGAGTGTGAATTGGCTAAAAATTCCGCTACACGTCGACTTGGCGACCTTTCAAAGTTTCGGCGTCGCCATTGCGGCTTCCTAATGAAAGCTTACTGCGGCAGTGCGTTCCCCTATTAATACTTGTATCCTGTATCGATACTGTCGGGATCCTATCCTCCGCTCGTTATTAAATTACAAACTCTACTGTGTCAATAAAAACTTTGTGTGTAAGCTTCGAATTAAATTGGATCTGCTTCGAGAGCTGGGAACAATACGCTCATGTACCTTTGTCCTGTTGAGATGGTTGTCTTCATTGTAGTTTAATCAAGTTTGCGAAGCCAGCGTAAGTGGGGCAATAGGTAATTAAGTTTTATTTGTTATGAGAGTCATTAGGGGTGAAAATCTTTCTGATGAAATTATCAGTGACGTTTGTTTGTTACCCGAACCCTTGTGCGGTCGTAGTTACCCAGCGCTCGTGTTTCGGAATATCACACTAATATTATAAAGGCGAAAGTTTGTGAGTTAGTGTGTGTGTGTATGTTTGTTATTCACGCTCAAACGGATGAACCAATTTTGATAATATTTGGTATGATACTTTTTTCACAGATGACACCGCGGGGCGCAGCGAGTCTTTCATAATTAAGAGATCAATTATAATTAACAACTGTTCTGCTAATAAAAATACCTGAAACTATTTTTCAGATTCTGTAACCTATGTATATTGATCCTACATAATTAAAAGAGCATTACATTGTGCGACAAAACGCGTTTCCTATACTTACCGTAATTATAAACTAAATTTTAGAAAACTCTGATAAACAAAGGATTATTTATTATATTCATCTTAATATTTAACAATATTCAACGGAGAATATAGTCCAAAGCACCATTGCGACGTAGCGCCAATGTTTTGCGCAGCGTTTTGTGCCACAGTCGCCCGGGCTTTGAGTATTAAACACGTTGAATAAATAAACTGTTTGAGGAGATTATGTGTGTACTACACTCTGATTATTTTAAAGGAAAAATTACCAGAGGTTATGAGTAACTCACGCCATGTTTAATTTAACGCCACAAAGTCCAACAAGCGTACCCGTTTTGGACATTATTTTATTTGCTTTTATTATTGTTCAAAGGTTAGTTGCTATTTATAGAAATACATTAGGTAAGAAATAAAAAGTAAATAATACGTATGGCGGACTCCGGAACACAAAGTCTGTTTATGGCCTCATAAAGTAAATTTTCGTTCTAGGTTTGTTCGTATATATTTTATAGCTCGTTCCTGTTGATCGAGCCCCTGAGCTTTTTACTTCACCTATTTCCCGCGATGAGGTTGTAGATAAGCTCGGTATTGCTTTATAAAAGAACGGTGGCGGAATAATTTTGTGTACAGTAGGTGGCGTTATGTTGAACCTGCGATATCATTGACAAGACAAACACACATGACGGTGACGGGCGACCTGTGGACGCCCTTAATGTCACTTGCTTTTGCACGCGCACGTTCGTATGTCGTGAACGTAATGAGATGGGTCGCTAGAAATGAGATGAACATAAGAGGACTATATTTAATGTTCTTATAATGTTGGCAAGCTACTCGTAAGAGCACTGATTGCTAAACACTTTTCGTACATTTTATAGAACAAAATAAGAACATCTTTAGAGAAGTTATCTTAAAATTTTGATCATGTTTATGAATCAGCAGTGATTTTGCACATTTTATAGAAGTTGCCTAAAAACTTTGTTAATACATATTTTGCTACAATAAGAAACAATAAAAACATATCATGACAATGATCGCTAAAAACGGTTTCGCCTTTTGTTCCAATGAAAATTTCACGCTCTCTGACCTATAAATCTTCAAAACTTAAACATTCGGTACTCTATTTTGGAAACTGTATTTACAATTATGTTAGTTTATCTACTTAAATTTACATGGTCCATTACAGTAGTAACTGCGTGGTATTGGAAAGCCATTTATTTCACATTTGTACCGATGCGATTAGTTGATACACGATTAGTTCTAATTTAATTCTGTCGCGATAAATTTCAACATTTCAAAGTTACGACAAATGATACTAATTTCGAATTTCACTGCTCGTAAAGCATAATACATTCATGTTCATCTGGATGTGTTAGTTGTATAATGTCGCCGGAATATTGTGAAAAGCGTTAAATTATATTATCACGTAGGTTTGTTCCAGTTAGTTCTACAGGGCGTTACAGAGAGGCGAAATATCCAACGAACTTTAGTTTTAAATTCACGAGTTGAAATAAATACAAACAAATTGTTACGAGTTTTATAGTTTTGTATTTTATTGTTGTAAAACTGTTGTTCATATTGATGAATTTCAGGAAGGCAAATAAAGAATGCACGATACCTATTTAATATATAAATCTATTATTTTTTCAAAAAATAGAACACATATTTAAAATCTAAACTAAAACTTCTAACAATTAAATAAATACAATACAATAGAAGTAAAATATGCTGTCTCTGGTAGATTTTTAAACCTTCAAAAAAGCAAAAAGTGTGAACGGTATGTGGCAGAAATGATGATGATGAAGTAGGTATAATTTTTTATATTGCAAAAAATATTTTTTACGTCATTGTTTAATTCGCGGGAACGGACGTCCGTATGAGGAAGAGGATAAAACGATTTTTTCTAATTATAAGCATTTTTTGTTGACAAACACAAAACACGAATTCATAAAGGCATCTAACCCCAGTAGGTCAGTCACAAATCTAGCTAACCCCGAAATAAAAGGAATGAAAGATCACAGCCCCTGCCCGCTACTAGGTACCGAAATCGATTCAAAGGGATTTGTCCGTAAAAATTGCGCCGCCGAATTTTTGAGTGTGTTAGCAATCAAAGGCAATGGAGGGATTTGCTGTTTCGTTGACAATTTTAGATGTGAGTTTTTAGAATTTTTAATAATTTACTTCTTTATAACTTATAACTTTTTATCCCTCATTTTCATGAGGTAGCAGAAAGGCCTGGTTCGGTCTTAGTATTTAAAATAGTGATAGCAGCATTGCCTATTTGCATTCACAATTTGCTAGGGAAGAGAAGCAGTTGGTGTAAATTAATAAACTTATAAATTAATATACAAAAATTGAGCTAGATGCAAAAGTAAGTTCGAGACTTGTGTTACGGAATACTATCTCAACGATATGATATTTTATAACAAATACAGGTCAATATTATGAAAAGATCTTTTTCCATTTTGACCTGACTGGTGATTAAACTCGCGACCTCCGGTGTTATGTGACACCCATGATGACTACTAGGCTACTGAGGTCGTAGTATATGGTATATTGTGTGTGTTTGTTCTTCTCTTCTTTCAGGCTGGCATGAAAGGATATATTCACGAAATAAGATCTGTATATCTCTACTAGATAAAGAAAATCCTTTACTTTGTATGAAACCTATGCGTGTCACTTTTTAATGACATTAGTCGTCACTTTTTAATGACATTAGTCATGTCACACTCATGTCAGAGTAGTTATAATGTCGTAGTAAGTTGAAACCCATAGTCTCTGCCTACTCCCATGGGAAACAGGCGTGAAAATATGTATGTATGTATGTATGTATGTATTTAACTTTATATAATGACCTCCAACGTTTCTCGACGATTTTCTGCGGCTTAAAACGGCAGATTAAGCTATTTTCTTTGTTGAGAACTCAATGCCAGATGAAATAAACAGACATACGCGGACAAAAGTAACGATCTTGAAATGAGTCGATTTGCCTGTTATGGACACGCAACACAGAGGCTGTCTTAATTATTGGTCAGAAAAATAAGCCTTTCTGATGAAAAAAGACTGCGTCTCATTAAAAAAATAATGCAATAGTGGAAGGATTCTAACGATATTTTATACATCCAAATCTACGGTGCATTTAAAAATTACAGTTTATGTGATTGAAGATATAATTTTAAATGCTGCATTATGAGAATGGAGGAAAGGGGCATATAAGACCAACTGGATTGTACTTTGTTTAGCTCTACTAACCGAGACGGGGAAAGTACAATCTTGCAAATGAAATAATATGGGACGACTAAAAAGTCAAGCTACTGTTGCCCAATTCTGGGAAATGTTTTAGATACTACATAATCTTGGAGATCTCTTTGAATGAGCAAAATTAACTACTTTTACATACCTATTAAAGGAGTGCGTATACTATTTTAGATATTGGTATGATAATCCATTATGAATACATTGTGATTGTGATGAGGCAAGCCACCACTGAGGTGAGGTCATGGCCGCGGTATGCGTTGAATAAAATTATATAAATATTTTCAAGCTTGTCACAATTTCGATATCAATGATTACTCCTCTTTTCCATTTCAACACTTGCTAGTAATTTAATTGAGTTTTATGACAAAAGTTCAGAATATTGCAATTATCGAGAGCACTGTAAGGCTGATTGCTTTTAAATTACATTGCTGTCTGTTGCACAATTGCTTTTGTTGATTCAGAAGAGCAATGGACACCGTATTCTGTCTCAAACACATTCACATAGTTCCAAATTGGTTTTCTACAGCTATATATATTCTTAATGAAATATAAGTCTGCATTTCAGAAGGTCTCCGAGCTCCTTAATAGTCCTGTACTGCCCTCAGGTCAGCTCATCACTCCGGGATTTGTTTTCGCTTAGCGTCCACGATCTATGTATTAGTATAGTACATTTTTATTTTTTTTTATTTTTATTTATTAAGGTACAATCACAGATATCAGAATGTGGCTAATATATAGTACATTTCTATAGTCAATATAATTCTGAGATCCTACAACAGATTGTACACGACAATATAGAGATTATACATGCAGCAAACAATTCAAACAGAACAATAATAAGGAAAAAAAAAGTCTAAGATTAACTACAGTGTATACTATACATGTATTGAAAAACAGAGGTTTTAAATTTTGATAAACTATCAGCAAATACATCTAGATGGACATTAGTACTAATTTTATAATATAATTCACAAATTCTTATCATAGGATTATTATGACCGACATTGTTCCTGGCAGAAGGCACGCTGAACAACTGCGGAACCCTGGAATTTGGAAAGCGCGTGTAGCTTTTTGGTTTGTGTATTCGTTATATTCGCTCAAACACCCGAATAGAAGATCCCTCTATATATTCTATCGAAGATCGATTGTCCTGTATTCACCGAATATAGCAAATACGCGAAGGCAAATATCTTGTACCTATCTTGCAGTGTGCGTCATAGGTGAACTTTATAATATGATCATCTTTTATTTCTAGAAAGCAAAAGTTTTGTTATTGCCTTAACCTCTTGTATGCTGGAATATCATCCACAATAGTTAAATAATGCATTCTCGCGTAGATCTACGTAGTTGTACGTGGATATTTTTTCAAGGACGAACAGCTATTAAAATCTTGAGGAGTAACAAAACAAATATCTGGATTAATCTTGAGAAACCCTAATTGGATGTTCAATATGCTCAATGAAGATGATCTGGAGGTGTAACTTACCCGTTGATTAATAGATAGTTTCGGGATGGCATTAGTTAACTACATGGTATTGCGTTAATCAGTAAGCACATCATGCTCAGATATCTGATTAATTGGTCAGTGGATCTCAAGCGGATACCGATACAGATTACCTATAGAAATAATGTGACTAATGTGTTTAGTGATGTGCTCTTTCCGCGAATTTGGGAAACATTCCTAAAAATGGAAATTTAGGTGAATATTTACGGTAATATTAGGAATATTCCCGCAAATTTACAATGTTCCCATTGTAAATTTAAAATATTACCAGCGGCACAACACGAATTGTGTTTATGTGTATACACATTACAAACTCTTAATGAAGCAAGCATAAAACTCGCGTAAGATTAAAGCTGGACTAGCGTGAGACAATAAATAACCTTATTGTATTCTGTAAATTTTGATAAATAATTTTTAAATACACTAAGATGGATTAAATAGGATGGATTAATTTCTTTCGTTCTTTTGCTTTGAAACGGATTTATGGAAATAGACATCGCAATTACGTTAGTATTATATTTACGTATAACAGGTTAAATCAGTATTCTTTTAACAAGAAACACAAGGTAGCAACGATTTTTTAAATCCATTTCCTTTAAAAGGCTGTAACTGTGACTACGTATTTAATATCCTAAGTACATGCAGTGCAGTTAAATGCTCTGTAGAACGTCTATCACGCCGAAAATCTCGGTCCTTTCAGTTGGCTGGTCACAGTTAGAGCTGACACACGAATTTTATCAGCGGATGAAGTACTGGGTCGCACGACTTTGAGGCCGCCGGCAGCTTTGCCATTTGATCTGGCAGTATAAAGAGACAGAGTAAAGAGTTCAAATTAAAATCACTAGGTAAAGGCAGGTTATGTCTGGAACATACACTTCTTTTTTTATTTTCTTAGTTTACTTAATCACTATTTTACTTTCGAGATAACTTCAGTGGTAAAATATCTACCTATTAAGATAAGAATATATCATACAGATGATTCAGTCTATCAGGTGGAGTCATCATATGATATAAACAATGTTTGCTAATTTTTAGTCTGGGTAAGCGGCCAACACTGGTGTCAGGTTTTTCAAAATTGTATGGTAATCGAAGAGCCAGCCAAAGAAAAGAGGCGCTCAAAAAAATTTAGAGCCACTTATGCCACTCATCCAAGTGCGCACCACGTGCACAAGTTGCTTAACTTGTACTCTCGCTGGGCTACCGAGCTATAACTATGTTTCCTTTGAAATAAAAAAAAATCTTAGTTAAGACAGAATAGCCCAATTTTACTTACAATGCAGTTTTTAAGATATTTTATTACACCCTTAATTAACGTAAAATATTTTTATGATCATTAGGCATTAATTAAGATTTGAGAAGTACTTTAAGGGTTTACGACAGAATTTTCAAGGAAAATGCTTTTAAGCGGTAATAAAGTTAATTATGTACTTTGTCGCTTTTGTCTTGTGTGGAAAATGCAATTACTTGTTATCTGATTACGTAATTGATGACGTGTGACTTGAACTACATTTCCTTGTTTTTTGTTTGACGACCGCCCTAGTGTAGAGTAAGTCTCGAATGGTCTTAAACGCAAGTAGTCTATTTAGCAAATCGGCTAAAACGCTCATTGTTTAAGTGGGTTACCATGTTTTTTTCAGGGTCTTTAATGTTTCTCATAATATGACACGAAATGGCTGGTATGGTATAGTTCAAATCCTACTTCCTTGCAAATAAATGTTATATGTAATATTTGTTTCTTATTTTATTTTAGAATAATATTAATAGATAACAATACATTTGCAAATGTATTGTTATTTGCTTAAATTGTTGGCAGAAAAATTACGCGACATGGCTCTCTATTTTCAGTTATATACATACATACATAATATCACGCCTGTTTCCCATAGGAGTAGGCAGAGACTATGGACCTCCACTTTATACGATCCTGACAAACCTCTTTCCCGTCATCTACACTCATCAATCTCTCCATACATGCCCTTCAGTTACGGGTACTTTTTACTCCTTTTTTTAGAACGTCTGAAATTTGGTCGCACAATGTTCGCCGAGCCTTTTCCACTGTTACTTTCAAATTTTTTGTGATATAAATATTTTTTGATAAGGCCAAACTGCATTCCGGGGTCCAGTGCTCCCATTTAAAATAAATCATTTGAAAGGAAACGGAGATATCATTTAACTTGTGTCTCAAACAAACTCTAGATACCCCTTTAAAGTATTTTTTATACTTCTTTTTATAGTTTAAAGTGATAACATGAAGCTTTTCTACGCCCATAGCCAAAAGTGGCCGTTTTTCGCAAATGTGCATAGAAAAGCTTCACGTTTTCACTTAAAACTGTAAACAGCAGTTCATAAAATAGTTTGAAGGTTTATCTAAGGTTTGGTCGAGACAAAATATAAATAATATCACAGTTTCCTTTCAAATTATTTATTTCAAATGGGTGCACCACAGGACCCCGGAAAATTCAGGAAGCCCCTTAATCTCTTTTCATCCATCCTTTCTACATGCCCAAACCATCATAACACCCCTTTCTCTATTTTTGTTACAACGTCCTCTTAATATTAACGATGTCTTATTTCAGTTATATTATTGTACTTTATGGAGGAGTCGTTAGAGCTGTTGCCCCAGGGATGGAAGTGTTAAAGGGCATCACGCCAGAAGTAACTTCAGAGAACACCTCTCGGTACCCATGAACTTCTTTGCCGGCAACTATTGTCGACGAGTTTGAGGGGCTCATCTAGTGAGTGGCAAGTCACCACCTGCCTACAATAGTCAGTAATCATGATTACGGCAGGCGAAGTTGTTATCCCAACTTCTGTCCATCCCTATCTCACTCCATAACCCATAGACTTTACCTTTTTTCGTACAATAAAACCCATAGACTTTACCTTCCTCCTGCCGAAAACTATTCAAGACACCTTTCATAGGTATATCCAGGAATGGATTTTGGCAGGAGCGCCAAATGACATCAACTTCTCCAAAGAGCTTCTACGTGTTGGATCTGTATCCCCTCGTAAGCCTCTCAAAGGACCGGGGTGGAAAGACCCGTGATTTCAACTAAATAAGATTACTAATAATTTTCATTCACGTAATAACTTTTTTGACATTTTTATTAAGTTGTTAATTAATGAAGTCATAAAATGTCAGACAAAATGTAAGTTAGGTAAAGTTTCTATTTGCTTTGAGTTAATTACTTTCGTATATTAAATTTAACATGTTTGCGGCGTAATTAGATAGTTAGTTGTGCTACATGACTCTGCAAGAATACTGTTGTCTGCTATATCTATCTGCATAATATCTTTTGGTTAACCCCACTTATAATGGGATAAGGGTAGGAAGAAGAAGATGATACGTCTACAAAAATATTATTAAAAAAATTTTATTAAATGGTTATGAAAAGAAAAGTTATGAGAAAGCCATTATGAGTAACCATATTTTGAATAAATAAAATATAACAATCAATGCTTATGTTATGTCTAAAGAAATCATCATCATCATCATTTCAGCCGCACAACGTCCACTGCTGGACATAAGCCTTTCCCATAGATTTCTAAAATGACCAATCTAGAGCGGCTTGCATCCAGCGCCTTCCAGCGACCTTGTTTAGGTTGTAAGACCACCTTGTGGGTGGGTGTCCTACGTTTCGCTTGCCTGTACGTGGTCGCCATTCGTGAACCTTTTTACCCTATCGGCCATCGGTTCGTCGCGCTATGTGTCCCGTCCACTGCCATTACAACGAGCTCATCCGCTGGGCTATGTCAGTGACTTTAGTTCTACTACGAATTTTCTCATTTCTGATTCGATCACGTAGAGAAACACCGAGCATAGCCCTTTCCATAGCGCATTCCACGACCTTGAGCCTTCTTATGAGACCCGTAGTAAGGGACCATGTTTCAGAGCCATAAGTCATCACTGGTAATACACATTGGTTGTAAACTTTAGTCTTAAGACACTGAGGTATTTTTGACGAAAAGACACTGCGTAGCTTCCTGAACGCTGTCCTG
The DNA here is from genome assembly GCA_963555685.1 of Acrobasis consociella. Lineage (NCBI taxonomy): Eukaryota > Metazoa > Arthropoda > Insecta > Lepidoptera > Pyralidae > Acrobasis > Acrobasis consociella. Next base: position 9,778,893 of record OY743106.1, read on the forward strand.
CCGAGTCGGATTCGTCTAAAGACCTCTTACTCGAAGCTGGAACTTCCTGCCTGGAACAATTGACTCAGATAGATATACTGGTCTACAACTTATTTTGTCCATTTTCATTTTAAAACCCACTGTTGGGAAACTCATTTTAGGTCTGCGAGCATAGTCCTTAAGACTAAAGAAATATTATAATAGAAAAACATTATGTGACACAAAATGAAAAAAATTATGACAAAAAAGTAACGACAAAATCGTTAGAGAAATCATATTATGATTAAAAAAAAAACAAAAAAAGGAGATCCCGATTTTTCATTACTGAAAATATCATATACCGGATTCACTGTGAAATAGCACATACCGGATTCACTATGAAATAGCCAAAAGATCGACAGGGTATGGAATCGGGTCACATTTTTTTTCTATTTCAGAATATTCATATTTTTTTTGACACGTTTGGCCCCAATTAGACCTTTTTTGGCTGTTTTTTTTTGCATGGATGATATGTCTCTTTGCAAAGAGCTCTGAAATAATTAATCAATCTTTCAACTTAGGAACTATGTTATTGTCAGTGGAGTATCTTTCGTGTTTCCCGATCCTCAGCCAATGCTTCATAATAATAATAATACCAGATACAAATCTCACTTGCTTTTTAAGAGTAAACATGTTATTAAGTGTACTTAAAATTCCTCTCGTGGTTTGTAATTACCTCCTATGCGTGGGCTAAAAGTATCAGATAATTAGAGTGTGTAGGCAAAGCGGCAAAACTGATATGCGATACACGACTACACGACCCGTTAGCTGAGATTAATTCAAGGACCTTGGATTGTGTTACGAAAAAAGGGCTTGGTTATTTGGAGGATATGGACCGTTATTGACGTGATTTTTTAAAAGACAAACTCATTGAGGTATCTATTTGTATTCTTTTTATCTTTAACATTGAGGATTATTTTAAAAAAAAAACAGCATTTTATAATATGCGATACATTCAATATTTAGATGATTTTATAAAACAAGAATGAAATATACCTATATTGCTGTATAACCTACAAATCTATTTTATGTCCTTGGCCTTCTGTACGCAACATAAACCTTCAGTCATTTTCATAAAAGTTTACGACAGCCTTGTTCTATACAAATTGTTTCAACTTCTGTGCCAATCCTGTCTGATTACTTATCAGGTTAGAACAAAACAAAATTAAAATATAGATCTATCCAATCTACGAGCGATTTGTGAGCAGATTTAATGTACTTAGCATCAAATTTGAACCGACGAAGCTAAAGGCATACTCTTCATGTATTCTATACCGTAAAGTTATTTCCTAATGGTGTTAAAAGTTAGGAGCGCCAAACAACTAAAGCCTTAAGTGACAATATATCATTATAGTGAAATTGATGAATCGATCAATCTAGAAGGCTTATTAATTTACGTACGGAGCCCAAAAACCGTTCGGCGGTTCCGCAGCCGGTGTATTGTGGTGACGTCGTTTAATCACAATGACAAATGTACCGGCGCCGACGCTGTCGGCTGTGCGAGTCGTGTCAGTGCCTATTGATAATGCTCTATTACACTATCATCGTGGGTATTGACAATGTATCGTGCCAGTTTTTGTGAGATACTGGCTGAACATTTCAAACCGATAGTGTTGACATAACACGTTACAAAAACAATTAAGCTTACATATTATTCTACAGGAAAAATTGCATATTTTGGTGGCAAAATATGTTCATCAATTACTAAACTATGTTTATAACTTTGTTTTTGGCACATATAAATGAGGACCTGCCGAGTCCTATCAAAATTTAAGGGTCTCAAGGGGTAAGAGCAGGGAAATTTGAAAAATGCTTATTTTACAAACAAGGCGAGTGAGGTGTCATTTTTTATGTAATTTTTTGCGCTGAATCGAACAAGACCATACCTATACGCTTAAGATCCATACCTATACGTATTGTTAAATCAAAACTTTGGGAGAGAAAAATCTCATACCCGACTAAGGGAGGCATATACGGCTAACAATGTAACTATATATTTTGAAATGTGCTAATCAATTTCTTTAATTTGGTACCCCACTCGAATATGAAACGAAAAAAATTTTTGTCTTTAACTTTTGCACACTGTGGCCTAGTGGTTATCATGCCACGCCGTCATACCGGAAATCCCGGGTTCGATTCCCAGTCAGGTCAAAATGGAAAATGTTCTTTTTCAGATTAAACCTGGGTCTTGATTAGTTATCTATAATATGTTTATGTAATAAAATATAGTATCATTGAGTTATTATCCCATAACACAAGTCTTGAACCTACTTTGGGGCTAGATCAATCTGTGTAATTTGGCCGTATATAGGTGAAGGTATATATATACAAAAAAATCTGGTGAATTCTGGTGGTGTACTTTATAATTCATACAAATGCCGTTATGATCATTATAATAAATCCCTACTCTAAATTTAATGTAATATGTAATCTCCATAGTAATGTGTAATATCCGGAAAGCTCTTTGACATAAACAATTTTATAAAGCTGTGTGCATGAAGTCGTACTTACGGCATAAAAGCTGTGCACTCTAACACTGATTCGATTAGCAAGCGTTAGCGCGCTGAAGCATTTTCGCCGCAAGAAAGCTATTAAAGAGGGCTACGGCGCCGTGCAGTTTGCGAAATCCCATTAAGGCTCTTTTAATGATACTGTATGGGAGGACTAACTTTATTTTAACAATATTTGTAGGATTTTAATGACATGGATTAGTTAACATTCAGTTTTAATACATCTTTGAACTTAATGAAAAATCTGGGGTATTTTTAATCAGATCCTAATCCTATTCAAATCTTTTTGGTGAGTAACACGAACTAATCTTTGTTATGTCACGAGTAACAAGCTTTGCTTAGTTTAAGTAGGTTTATTGCCCACACCCCGTATTAAATAATTTTTCAAAACTTAAAACGGACTGCGCCTTCAGAACATGTTTAAATAAAATTAAAACCTATATATTTATTCATACACATTTTGTACATTTAAAGTTGGTTAAAATTAGTTGCATGTAACATTTTACCACATGTAAAATTTTATTTGATGTCAAGTTATAGTTAAATCTGAAAAATGATTGAAAAAGATAACTAGTTAAAAATATTAAAGGTATTTATTACCTCCTTTGGTAATTTAATTTCTGTTTAAAGCTTTTTTGATGAAAATCCCATTAATTTATTTTTATCTTAGCCGCCCGTTTAACCGAAATTAAATGACAGGGAACTTTTCTCCGTTTCATATTTCAACAAATTTTCGTCAATTTTGATCGAAATGTTGGTCAAAGTTTTAAGTATTTATCATATAATATTCATAAATTATCGATATTACGGTATTACGTATGATTACGTATATGTGCCTCTAGGTAGGTTAACTATAAAAAAACAAAAAGAAGATGAGGTAGATATAGTCATGCCACTTTGTAGTGTGTTTACTTTTTATAAAAAGTGTTTTTTTCTTTTTTTTTCCGTATTTGCGTGGATTTTCGAATTTTGCGAATTTTGCTGTGTCTACGACATAAGGAATAAAGACGTAACAATGAACATGTGTTTGTATAAGCTCTTGTAATTCTGTCTTATCTCAACGTATTCCAGGTTAATTTCCGGCTCTTTCTTCTTCACTTCACACGCACGGTAGTTGTGTTGTGTAGCATAATAACATCCGATATCGTACTTTTACAAATATCATAGAATGTAAGTTACAACCTATATGTTGTGATTGTGTTAAATCAAGCATTAGCAACTGTTAAAGTTGAAGAGATAAGAGACACCAATTGGACTTTATTTTATCTTAATACTTTTTATGTATATATCTATGAGTATAACAAGGATCTCCGAAACCGTTCCAACGGTTTGATGCAATTTTGTATTTTGGGGATATAAATATAATCGATCATAGAGTCATATTTTCCGAGAACCTCATTTTTTTGGTGTTTTTGCTAGCAAAGCGAGTCGTCCAGATACTAGAAAGTAACGTAAGATAAATTCTTATATTTTACCTATTACTAGTTAAAATAATTCTATGCTGGTTTGAACATCGTAATTATAGCCACGACCATCTGCTCTAAAGGCCTATTTGATAAATACGCAGTGCAAGTTTATAGGCTGTTACATACAACTGAAAGTAAATGATTTGTATGGTCTACACGAAACGTCAACCATACAAATCGTTAATAAATTATTTACATGGGTAAATTATCAACAAGTCACTTTTATGTTTCCCGACTTCAATATATAAATCTACTAAGTTTGTAAGCGTGGCCTTTGGTCTGTAGTTCGTTGCACTCACTATCTGCAGCCCATTAAAATGTAAAAGCATATCTTGATGATCTCCGTGGTGTAGAGTTTATTTTATCTAATTAATATTTCCAAAAGACTCAACATTTGAGCAAACACAGTACCGGTCGCAATTCGCAGCCGCTCAACCTCCGGTTTCCTGACCCCGATTCATTCTGGAATCCAACTTTCTAGTAAATATTTACCTTTTTACTGGAATACAAATAGCCCCTCAATTGGAATGCAACTGAAGCGTTCGGTTACGTGTAATTCCACGTGATACCTGAGCTACTGCTTTATTAGTAGTTTGCTCTGCTTATCATGTCACATGGGCGGTATTGCCCTTTGATCATGAACACTTAACTCCTTGTATGCCGGAATACCAGACACAATGCAAATGTAGATATACGCAACGGAATATCTTAGTGTGTTTTTAGGTTATTTGAAGTAAACATTGTGTTACCATTATGGGACTTATGTCTGTCCTTTATTAGTAGTTCGCACTGCTAAATATGTCAGGTATTGCATTGATCATGAACACTTAATATAAAGGTTATTTGAAGTAAACATTATCGTTATGTATTTTAAAGGATTACCATTACGGGACTTATCTCTATCCTTTGAGCCTTGTATGATATAAATTTGCATTTGATCAGACCCTTCGACATAATTCGGCACAAATTAGCGCGGCGGCATGAACACTACGGTGGAAAGTGTAAAACGCACTTGAGTTATGTTTTATCTGGTGATTTAACATGACTGCATTAAGTCTGATTTGAGTCTTCCTATAACATGGGCCCAATATTAATTGAACAAACAAAATTAATAAGAATCCTCAGAAAATCCAAACTGAATGTTGATGGACACGAAGAACAATTCCGCTTAGAATTTCAATTAAGAAGTTAGTAGATGTATTAAAATTCAAGGCAGCGCTGTGGGCACAGAAGCGCAGTTACAGCGCGATTTTAGCGAAATAAACGTTAGCAATTGATTAACGAAGTTAAACTTCTAAATCCAACTGATACCCTCCAGGACAAGATGTTCCGCATCGACAGTGCAGATTAAGGGAGTTCCCACTTTCTCCATGCAAAATCGGTATAAACCCGAAGGAAACCCTTTTTCCTACGACATAATGCAAATATTTTACCTACATATTGCCATGATGCTACATATTGAAGACGCGCGGTCTATTGTGCACGCCTTTAAGTTGAAGACGTAAAGGATTTTCCGATTGGCTCAATCCGATTCTGCGTCAATAACAGTTAAGCAAAACGAAAATAAATGTATATTATATATGTTAAAATTCCACTGAGTCTTTACTGTAGCCAGGATAATATAAAGAAAGTATGAAGCGGATATTAACTGTAGAAATTTAGATGTTTAAAATGTACCACTTCACTTGCCTCGTCGCCGTTTTGATGAAGCCTGGATCAGTCTATACCTAAAATTAGGAATTATCTTTCTCATCTCTATTGCCATTCTATATGTTTTTCCTTACAATGTTCAACATGTCGTACCTAGTTAAGAATATTAGTAATATTAGTAACTAAGAACTAATGTGTGATATGAATGCAGTAAATTAATTTAATTCAATCTGAGCCTAAATCTATTTAAATGAGCCTTTGAGTTACAGAGATTTCCAACGTTCTTCAGAGATTTTCTTATTTTAAATTTGATGTTGTAAAATGACAGCGCTTTACTTTATTTTTTCCCTAAAATATTTTTAGTTGTGTAAAATACTTGAAATATACCTTACAAATCGTTTAAAAAGAAATAAACTTCATCGTTTTATAAATTTATTTAATACAGATTATAATTATTTCTAAGTAAATGTTTTGTTTTTGTCCATTTATATAATTGTAGTTAGTATAATATAGCTAGACTAACTTTCAAGTGTACAGAAAACGTTATAAAAGAGAAACAACACATTTAAAATTAAAAATATTAACTTTTAAAAGCAAACGCAAATTTAACTAACCCAAGTACTATGCAAACCAAAACGGGTCAGCTAAAGTCCTTATTATGAAGCAATGAAACTAAAATGCTGAACAATTTATGAACTCGAACAATATCCGTCTTGTAAACGCGGGTTGCTTAAAAAGAAACGAGCATGAAAAAATTCATTCATTACCAAGACAAATGGCAGAAAGTTATTTAGCAAATTCCGTTTCTACTGAAGAAATTTTCATTTTCTGTTTCATTAGTAAAATTTAATCTTATTACGCTGGAGGGAGAAGCAATATCTTGAAGGAATCCTTGTAACGAGTGGGGGAATGTTTCTTTTTTCATCACAGCGCGCCGCCGCCAATTTTGAAGTGGGAATAATGCTATCGAAACTTCTTCCACTTCAAGTGCGCGAAGACATTTATTACAAAGTACGAGTAGTTCTATTGTTTTAATTTAATTTTATGACGACTAAGCTAGGTAAAAGAAGCATTGAAGAGATTTTATAAATAAGTAAAGGGAATTTTTTTCTCGCATACTTTATCTACTTAAGCGCAAATTAAAAATGGCAAAGAAATAAAAAGTATTTTTTACTCTGTCCTGAAATATTGACGATGTATGGCATTTCAAAAATATTTCTGCCCTGAACTTTTTAGCAAAATGTTACAGAAAATTAACCATTTCTGTGAAAATGAAAACTCTGAAAAGGCTATCAATATTGTAATTTAAATGGGAATAGCTGCTATTTGTTCTAAGTGCTAACGGAGAAATCTTTATGGAAGGTATTTTTCAGCGGTAATTTGGGGAGGGAGAGTGAAAAGGTAATTATACTCAGGCTTCCTCCTCGGGATTAGCAAATTATACTTGTAGTACCGCCTACTGGATCGCCAATCACGCACTTATTTGAGGGTATACCTTTTTTTTTTTTTTTTTTATAACCCGTCAATGTTCGGCTCACTATAGCTCGTGTCATTCGCTTTTTAGTGCTCGCCACGAACGCACGTGTCGTCTTTCTAAGTGAAATACTTACGTATTTTAGTTTTTGATATTATAAATAAAATATGCCGAAACGCAAACAAGAACAAGACGACTACGAAAAATTGTTGAAGAAGTTTAAGAAGTTAGAAAAGAAGGTGCGTCGTCGATGTCGCAGTCGCAGCCGCAGCAGAACTTCAAAATCGAAGTCTTCAGGTTAGTGAACCTTAATTTTTATCTGTTACAGTGCCCTACGATAAAAAAGTGATATTTAAGAATCATATCGTAATGGTGTCTACTGCTGGGTGTGCGTTCATTTCAACGGAAATGGACTACCCACTTAATTAGTTTTGCAAGCAGATCTTTGGACTGTTTCTTTACTAAATAGCAGATAATTATGTGTGTTTACCAATTTGCATTAATGCTATAAACACCGATTCGGGTTTGCGTACTTTTCTGTGGAACTGTGCTACCCAATACATAGTTTTGCGAACAGTACTTTGGTCTGTTTCTTAACTAAAGACAAAAAATCGGTCGTTTTCAGAACGAGGACACGCCTCGAACGAAGTACCATGTGAAGTCGCGAAACAAGTCGCCGAGCTTCTCGGTGATGACGATACACTTGCGACTCGAGAGACCGAACCGGCTGACTGTGAATCGGAAAACCACACGGAGGCTCCCTCTGAACCACCTGCAAGCTTAGCCGATGCTACTACGGCAGATCCAAGTGCCTCCACGACTTTAGATAGTACAATATTGGAAATATTAGGTGACGATCCTACCATTTCTAATAACTTCGGTCCCGATATCCACAACGACCTAGCAGTCCGGTTACAACATATTGCAGCACATGGGTTAAATAAGGAACTTCGTAAGGAGTTGACCTTGAAATATTTATTGCCGAGTAACTGCACCTTAATCAATGCTCCGACGCTAAACGCAGAGATTAAGGCAGCCGTTTCGGATGTAACAGCCAAGCGGGATAAGAATATAGAGGAGCGTCAAAAACAAATGGCAACTGCCATTTCTTGTGTAAGCCAAGCAATGAGTGGGCTTATTTCAAGCACTAATCCAGATAAATCCTTGATACATTTATTAATGGACTCACAACGTATTTTATGTGACTTACAGTATAATGATACTGTTCTACGAAAGAATTTTATCTTATCGTCCCTAAAAAAGGAAATGAAGGAACAACTATTGAATACTAGCCCTGATAAATTCCTGTTTGGAGAAAATTTATCCGAAACAATTAAGACTGCTAAAGCCATCAATAAATCGGGCGCAGAGTTAAAGACCACGACACCAAAACCGCAGACAGCTAATAAAAAGCCAGCGGCGGCAGCTAACACATCCCGTAATTTAAACTGGAAGGGCCCGTACCCTGCCCGCAAGCAGCAGAATCCTCCGAAGACGAAGGAACCCCCTCCGAGCAGGAGTCGGCCGTCGAGCTCATCGAGGCACTCGCAGCAGCAGCAGCGAACTCGCAGCCGCCGTTAGAGGAGGTAACCTACACTGGTAGATTACGCTTATTTTATGACCAGTGGTCAAGAGTCACAACTAATATGGAGGTACTGTCTATCATCAAGGGCTATAAAATACAATTTGCCAGTCCAGTAGAGCAATTTTCTCCTCCTGTGGAGAAGAATTATTCTCAGGAAGAATTAAAATCCTTTCACGAAGCTATTAATAATTTACTTTATATTGGGGCTATTTCAAAATGTAGACCTGCAGAAGGGCAATTTTTATCAAGTATTTTTATGGTCCCTAAACCAAACGGTAAAATGAGATTCATTTTAAACTTAAAAAATTTAAACAAATTTATAGAAACAAAACATTTTAAAATCGAGGATCTTCGCACAGTAATAAAACTTATAACTAAGGATTGTTTTATGACAAAAATTGATCTGAAAGATGCCTATTATTTGGTCAATATTTATCCTGACTCTAGGAAATATTTAAGATTCGTATTTCAACAGCAAATGTATGAATTTAACGTTTTACCGTTTGGCTTAAGCACAGCGCCCTATGTTTTTACTAAGATAATGAAACCTATAACACGTTTGCTGCGCTCTGCTGGCTTAACATCGGCTAATTATTTGGACGATTATTGGTTAATGGGACAGTCCCATGAGTCGTGTTTGTATAACACCATACAAACCGAGAAGTTGCTAACCTCTCTTGGTTTCATTTTAAATAAGGAGAAGAGCAGCTTTATACCCAGCAAGACCTGTACATTCCTAGGTTTTGTATTAGATTCAGAAAATTACCAGATTACGTTGCCATCGGAAAAAATCAGTCGTGTTAAACTGGAAATTGAAAAGTTTTCAAACTTAAAAAGATGTAAAATACGCGACTTTGCTCGCTTTGTTGGACTTTTAGTATCCGTCTGCCCAGCTGTGGAATACAGCTGGCTATATACTAAACATTTCGAGCGGATTAAATACTTAAATTTAAGATCCGATAATGATTATGACAAACATATGCATTTACCTATTTCGCTTCAGTCTGACTTAAGATGGTGGCATAAAGCAATATGCACACCATACAACAGAATTAGAGAGGACAAACATGATCTGGAAATTTTCTCAGACGCCTCAAATACGGGGTGGGGCGCCGTGTGTGGGCAACAGAGGGCTAGCGGGTTGTGGAGTGATCGTGAAAGAACTATGCATATTAACTACCTAGAACTCTTGGCTGCATTTTTTGGTTTAAAAATATATGCAAGGCATTTAAGTAATTGTCAAATACTTCTACGCATTGACAATGCTACGGCGATATCTTATATAAACCGTATGGGTGGCATTCAATATCCACACCTTACGGATATTACAAAGCAAATATGGCAATGGTGTGAGCTCCGCAACTTGTATATAATAGCCTCTTACATATCTTCCTCTGATAACAAGGAGGCAGACGCCGAGTCCCGGCGTGTGCACCCAGACATAGAATGGGAGTTGGCTGATTGGGCTTACCAAGAAATTGTGAACAAATTTGGTACACCAGAAATCGACTTGTTTGCTAGTCGGTTAAACAATAAGTGTCCAAAGTACATTTCTTGGCATAACGATCCAGGTGCAGTCACTGTTAATGCCTTCACAATTTCTTGGTGTAATTATTATTTCTATGCTTTTCCCCCTTTTTCCGTTATTTTAAGAACATTAAGAAAAATAATATCAGATAAAGCGACTGGCATCATGGTGGTACCATTGTGGCCTACGCAACCATGGTACCCCCTTTTTAATAATATTTTGATATCTAATGTTATTACTTTTAAAACGATTAAAAGCCCAATTGTATCTTCTCATTCTAGCAACCACAACATCCACAACAAGATTACCCTGGTTGCAGGGATCTTGTGCGGACAGCGTGGATAAGAAGAAGTGTTCCCCCGTCAGCAATCGACGTGATGGTCGCCTCATTGTCTGACAGTTCACTTAAACAATACGATGTGTACTTAAAACGCTGGTTCCACTTTTGTAAGCAAAATCATTATGATTTGTTTAATGCATCTATACCACAAATAATATTCTTTTTAAATAAGCTCTTTCAAGAGGGATATCAGTATGGATCCCTTAATTCCTGTAGATCCGCATTAGCTCTTTTAATGGGCAATAATATAGGAAAAGATGACAGACTTTTAAGGTTTTTCAAGGGCATATTTCGTTTAAGACCCCCTTTACCAAAATATTCCATGACTTGGGATACCTCAATTGTTTTAAACCACTTAAGTCAACTATATCCTAACGAGACACTCAGTCTCGATAACATTTCAAAGAAACTGGCTACGCTTTTGGCTTTGTTGACTGCTCACAGAGTTCAAACTCTGTCTAAAATTAATATTAAGAATATTGAAACCTTTCCTTCAAAAATAATGATTAAAATACCTGATTTTATTAAAACAACACGTAGAGGTTCCTTACAACCAATTCTTGTCTTGCCATTATTCGAGGAACGACCCGAAATATGCCCGGGAAAAACACTGTTATCCTATTTAGAAATGACAGCTTCATTTCGAGGAGATATTGAATCACTCTTTGTTAGCCTTAAAAGACCTTTTAAAGCAGTTGGTCCACAGACCTTAAGTAGGTGGATCAAAGGAACTTTGAGTGACAGTGGGATAGATATTAATATGTTTACGGCGCACAGTACAAGGCACGCAGCTACATCTGCGGCCCACAGCTTAGGCGTGAGCTTAGAATTAATTAGGAAGACCGCTGGATGGAGCGGTTCTTCAAATACATTCTATCGGTTCTATAATAGAACCATAAGTAATGTTGATTCTAATGATGATTCTTTTGCAAGAGCTATTGTGAACAATGCTCGTTGATTCAAGTTTTCCCAATAAATCAAAAAATAAGAGTTAAATTTTGTTAATGTCTAATTTGTAAAATATTACAATTCATAGAAATGTAGTTACTAATAAAACTACTGAAAAGGAAGTGAAAATATTTCTCTTATCTCTCAATGTCTACAAGTATAATTTGCTAATCCCGAGGACGAAGCCTGAGTATAATTAATGATTAAACGAACTTACCTGTACGTGAAGTTCTATCATAATTATACGATGGCTTCGTCCGAAGGGATTAGCAACCCTCCCACCCTAACACCTATACGAATAGGTTCTCCCATTTAATGAAATATTTTCTACACTCTAAACTAAATGACACGAGCTATAGTGAGCCGAACATTGACGGGTTATAAAAAAAAAAAAAAAAAAGGTATACCCTCAAATAAGTGCGTGATTGGCGATCCAGTAGGCGGTACTACAAGTATAATTTGCTAATCCCTTCGGACGTAGCCATCGTATAATTATGATAGAACTTCACGTACAGGTAAGTTCGTTTAATCATTAATTATTTAGAACAGTAAAATATGTTAAATGAAACGACCGTGGGTTAGATTCGGTGCAAGGTCAGACAATCGTGGAGATAATACTTGTATAAGACCTACGCACTGCGGAAAAATATGACGCACTCATTCTATAAGACTAATGGGAGCTGCTGGAAAAACTACTTAGCAAAATATTACTTTAGGCATTATTATATATTCTTTAGAACTAAGTAGCTAAATAGGCAGATGCTGAAAAGTAAAAGAATTAAGTTCCAATATGTTTATCTTTAAAAACTTACTGACTATATTCGTTTTTTGATTTCTGTTAGTGGGCACTAATTATATTTTATGAAAACGTGCGAAAGAGAGTGTTCCAAAATGCGCGACTTTTATTATTTGGGATATTTTTTAGAAAAACGATTTTTATTAAAGAAAGATTTTTATTTTCGCTTTCTTTGTTCACAGGTGAGGCTCTATTGGTTAAGAAGATTGAGGTTCCTGATTAATATGACACGAGTAAACTGACTACTTGTACTGGTATGATTTTTACTTTATTTTTATGCACAAAGTAAATATTTGTTACTATTGGTATCTGAAGTCGGTGCGCCGAATCATGCCTCAATGCATCGTTGCTAAAAGAACGAAAGAAAATTTGTTTATTTGCGTAAAAAAATTAGGCGCAAAAATTGTAAACAGTTTATCAAGACACAACAAGTCCGCGCAAATTAATGTTGCTAGTGGAGTTCTTCCTTCTGAGTTTTCAAAGCATATGAAGCATATTAGTATATCTTACGTATTACAATACTTAGTACTTCCAAAGCTTACTTGCTATAATGCACGTACCTCTAGCGATCTGTTTCTAAAACCTTCGAGTTAAGGAATTATATTACAAACTAGCTGTGTCCGTGGGCTCTACTCTCCGTGGGAATTTCGGGATAAAAACTATACTATGTTCTTCCGCATGTCTTAAACAATATCCATATCAAATTTTAATTAAATCAGCCGTTCACGCGTGGTGGCAGGAACAAACGAAATAGGCATTAATTTTTATAAATATATATAGATCTATAGTAGTAACTTTTTGTAGCACTTGTATAATATGTCGTGGTGATGTGACTAACACATGTAAAAATGTAACGAAAAGGTTTAGAACTTGCTACAAAGAGTAAGCAGACAATTTAAAGTGTTACATGGTTAACTCAAAAACATTGGTTTGGAAGTTTGACCGACATTTCGAATCCGCGACATTACAAGTCATAGCATGGTTTAGATAAACAGCGAATTTACGATGTACATTTTAGATGGGTAAAACTGTGTTGCGTGTAGTATGCTACGAGCTGTAGAATTACGTAGCACTCTGTAGCATAAGTCGTACCCTGCAGCTACGGTTGCGGCACGCGTACTTATAGGCTACGACATGTGCCTGAATATATGGGTACTATAATATTCAGGTGTTACGCTTCAGAGTCCGGTGTCACTGGTTTTTGGTTGGTTTTACTGCCTCCGTGGTGTAATAGTTAGAGCGTTCGGCTCATACCCGGAGGTCGCGGGTTCGATTCCCGGCGACAACGACTTTGTGTTGTTGTCCTAGTTTGGTTAGGACATTGCAGGCTGATCACTTGATTGTCTGATAAGTAAGATGATCCGTGCTTCGGAGGGCACGTTAAGCCGTCGGTCCCGGTCACTGTCTTTGACATTGGTCGTTACCTAAAATCATGTCAGAGGCCTTTATGGCGGTTTAAAAACTCTGCCACTAGTGTTAGTCACTAACACATACGATAAGGAGAAGACACAGAACGACTGCCCTCTGACCTCCGCAACCCAAAGGCTAGAACCAATCCTTTGATAGGTTTGATAAGTAAACGCTTTATGGTGTACGGTGCAAAAACAAACAATTTTATACATTACTTTAAATGCCATCACTGCCATAATGTAAATAGATTTTCTTAAATATTAATAAAATTAAAAAAATACCCTTCAAAATACTTTTATTATTTATATCGCCTGATAATATTGTTCGGTCGTTTGGCAAAATCTTTTAATAAGTCTTCAATCATCTTTGATGTCTGGACCCTTTTTACCTTCGACCCGTGTTTATTCAAAGGGCTGACGTCCGAAACTTCAAAGCGAACTATCTCTAAGCTTTCGACCTCAGTTTGTGACCAGCTGCTAATCGGGTAACGTGCCAATTTACGGTTTTATTTAAATACTAGCCAAAGCCCGTGACTTCGTTTGCGTGAATTTTATAACTCAGAGAAATGGTCATAAGGAAGAATAACTTTTGCTAAGAAGTTACTTTATATTTCTTACAGTTTAGCTGGACCATTATGATTCTGCATCAGGTGTTCCTTTTTCCAAAATCAATTATACCCTATATGTTGCCCAGGCTTATCAGCTAGAGGTATAACAAAAAAAGTTTCATTTGAATCCGTCCAGTATTTCCGGAGATTAGCGTGTACAAACAAACAAATATAAAAACATTTTTTTAAATTTTTATTATATTACTATGTCTCCATCGCTCCAAATATTTTTTTTGGAAATATATTAAACTAGTAGTTCGCCACGAACTTAGACCTCGCGATTATAATTTCAGAATAATGTACATGATTTGGATGAATTTTACTATCGGTGCAGGTTTACCGATATGCGAATTCATGATTGTGACCAAATTTCCAAAATAGTTGCCAATCATAGCCCTTTCTTCAAATGACTTTCAATCTAGCTCTGAAATGTCAGAAGCACCTTCCAACCATACAATCCCATGGATATGGTCTACTGTGATGCAGAAATTCAGTTCTGTACCAGTAGTCTTTTACCGAAAAATGACCCATCATTTTTCAAATGACAAAGTCAGTTAATTTTTGGAAAAACCAGGTTTAAATGTGTATTTTTATTGCCATGGCTCTATGCCGCTGCTCATTGGTTTCTTACTTTCTTAGTAAAGCTACTTCGCGGGCTTTGATTGCTGTTGATCTCTTGTTAGTTCGTAGCATAATTACTTAAACTACTACAGAAGCACAGACAAGCAGCGATAGCGATTGAACGAAAGTTCGCTCAACAAAATTGCTAAATTTAATAAACAAGCCAAGAATCAATCAAAATAAACAAAAACTGAAGAAAAAGAACTAATCGTAAAATAAGCAAAACCCTTTTATTTTAAGTCGGTTAAATATGATAAAATTTATAGAACTACTTATGAAACTCAAAATAATAACCATAATAGCTATTCAGAGAAATTATTTCATGGACCCCAGGGGAGATATGTATTTTTAAGAAAGTTGTTCAGTAGCCCGGACTGAATTCACCGTTAAATAGTTTGAGTATATTTTGTAAGAGGATTTGTATTGTATATTCGTCACGGCTTAGTCAGCTAGACTTCGCAAGTCACCCTAAACCCGTTTAAGTATAACGTATAAAAAAGTTGTTCAGACAAAAAAGTTGTTCAAATAAAAAATATCGTTTTCATAATGGCAACAAAAAAGTCTAATGACATTTTTGAAAAAAATTTGAAATGGCGAATATATGACAGTTTTAAAATTTTAAACCCCCATATTTCCGCCATTTTGAAAAATTTCGGAAAACTGGCTCGACAAAAAAATTCTATTTAGTTGCTGAACCTGCTTACAAAATTTCATGAGAATCGGTTAAGAAATGCGACCTGTAGGCGAGAACAGACAGACAGACAGACAGACAGACAGACGGACAAAAGAATTTTTGGCTAGTCTCTAAACTGAGACGCTTCGCTCGCTTCGCTCGCTCGGTCAATTAGACACATTTTTTTACTGTTTTATTATATGTATAGATGTGCTTTCTCGAATTATACGCTAGAGCTACTGTAAACATTTGCATATATATAAGGATAAGAAGTTTATATTGTTTTATATTTATTTTTAACCGAGTTAAAAACGGAGGAGGTTACTAATTCGAAAATGAAAGCGGTTGTTTTTCTTTTTTAAATTTAATAAGGGTCATTTTATATACAGATCCAAACACAGAATTCGATATTATTTTAATACATGCATTCCCTTGATAAATCGTTCTTCATTTCATTTCATTTAATTTCATTTATTCATTAACAACAATACATTGTGTTCGAATGTCAAACTTAATATCTACTTAAATCTAGACTAAGAAATATAAATATTACTAACACAGGCTAAGTAAAACTAACACAGTTATGGATCCATGTAATCTGAAATAAATGATTTTTATTTTATTTTATTTATAAAGTAATAGGAGAAATACACATAACTTAAAAGTTCTCAATCGAATAACATCATTTTTTCAATAATAATGCTCTTAGTTTACATTTAAAAATATAGAGTTTCCGTACTAATTTGAGTTCATTCGGCATTTTATTGTACAATATGACTGTGTGGTTTCGTGGACTGTGTTCTACAATGTTCAGTGCAGGAGTGATCACTCTGTTCAAGTCTTTCCGCCTCGTGTTCTGGCGGAGTAACCTTTCTTATGGTCATTATTATAATTACAGCCTTCCAATGGCTTGAGGCTGGGCTATTAATTACTAATTAAAAATTTTACAAAAAAAAATCAACCGTATTTATTTTCTTTCAGGAGTTTCTTCCATATCTCCAAAGATCTCCATCATTTCTTCACCAAATGAATATGAGACAAACTTGGTTCTAAAGGCTTTCAAATAAAAAATAATCATCAAAATCGATTCACAAGTGGCAAAGATGTTGCGTAACATACAAAAAAAAAAACACGCGGGTCACATTGATAATCCTTTTTGAAGTTGGTTCAAAAATGGAATCAAAAGTTGTATGTATTTTTCATTGGTAATGGTTGTCATTAATTTCACTGACTTTCAACTATATAATGGATATATTTCTGAAATTGTATAAGCTAAGATAAAGGAACCTTAATGGAAGTTCAATATTTATAACACATGGTTTATAACAATTTTAAAGATTAATTGTACAAATTAATGGCGCAGATACTCGTACATCAAGAGAGGTACTTTAGGCGCGTCCCTAATTTTTCGATTAATTATAAATTAATTGAACCACAAATCCTTACAGCAATTTGTTTTGGGGAGGATTACTGGGAATAACGTAATATTCTCGACTTTCAATATTTAAATCATCTAAAAGTAATATTGTTTGTAAAATTAATATTTACGTTTGCAGTATTAAAACGTAAGAGACCTATAAAGCTTGATGTGTCTGTGTGTTTCTGTCTATGTGTATTCGGTACTCGCGTAGCTGTGTGACAAAGATTTTGATGCGGTTCTTTTTTGTTTAAAAGTTGCTTTGATTGAGATGGTTCTTAACTATCTTTGATAGTAAGTTCGGCAGTTCAAAAGTTATGGGGACTGAACCCTTGAACGCTGTTTTTTTTCTGGCAAATAAACTTATCTTAATTGTATTAACCGAAAAGGAGGAAATACAAGTATTACAGTCCCATACAATTATTATCAAAATCGGTTAAGTAGTTTGAGGGTAAAGTCATTTTTAGTTTTGAAAATTTCTGCTTTGTTTTCATATTTACAAAAAGTTTAAATAGGCGTATTAGGTATATGACTTCAATTTAATACATCTTTTTTATTTTATCAGACAAAATATGTTCTAATTTACTGCTTAGATAGAAAATTATGGCTTTAATCAAGTACTTATGACAGTAAGCGTTTAATACAAAGGCAGATTGTTACTCGCAGAGTGTAGTGTTACCTAAAGGTTATTACCAAATAAGCAAGTGGCAAATGGTTTGCGGGAATTACCTAATCAACATATAAAACGTGCACAATGGTACTGAAGCTGTGAGTAAGCGAGATTCGTGTACAAAATAGTTACGTAACTGTTTACAAAGTGGTTGACAAATACATCTGTAAACATTGCTCTTTGCGGAATATAGCATTGTTACATACAAAGTAGCTTGCGAAAACAAATACTAAATATGACTTTATTTTTAAAGTTATATTAGTAAAAGCCAAACACGTCAGGATAGTAGAGATCAATTGTCTTTAGGTAAATACTTCTATGGGAAAACGACGTAGGTCCCACCATTTTAAAACTATAAGGATAACAAGGAATCGCTACTTACAAAGATTGTTCTTAAAATAATATGTAGAGTTGTCTAAATCTCTTTCTTTCATACTGGTCTGGAAGGAAAAAAATCTGCTCTCCCCATACAGATGGCAAAAGCTGGTCAAGGAATTGGGCCATGTGGCTAGCAACTGATTTTTTTTTTTTTTAATTTTTTTTTACCTACACGCCCCACGTCACGCTAAAAGTGATCTTTGGCTTTACGGCGCTATTTTCTTAACTCGTGAGAGTTAAAGACGTGACAGCGTATTTCTGTATTTATACCTTAACAATCACAAAAGCAGAATTAAAAAAAAATGATTATTATTAAGGTCGAATTAATTGTAACTGTTGAGCATAGGTTACGCGTACTTCACTTCTTGGTGATAAGTGTAGATAAAGCGAAAGAGGTCTGTTAGGATCGTAGTAAGTGGAAGTCCATAGCCTCTGCCTACCCCTGTGGGAAACTGCATTGATTATATGTATGTATCATATACCTTTAAACGAGCAATTCTTGTATATTTATTTATAAATTTCTGTGATTTTGGAAACGGCTCTAACAATTTCGCTGAAATTTGGTACATGGGGCGTTTTCGTGGGTAAACAATCGATCTAGATTAGTTTTATGTTTGGGAAAACACGTTTTTTCAAATTTTTAATGCGTTTTTCTTTCCACGGATAATATGGTCGCTAATTTCGCCCCGCCGGACGCTATCCGTCTGGCTCAGCGGTCAACGCGGACCGCTAGAGAGAGTGTTACGGGTTCGAACTCTAATCGGTGACTTACTTTTGATTTTTTTCATGTTCAAGTTTATACATATTTTTTTAATTTTTATTGTTTTTGGACAGGTTTAAAAAAATGTAGTTAATGTTTGAGATGTAACCGAGCAAAGCTCAGTCGCCCAGGTACTTATTTATTAAAAAAATTACCGCCGGACCTGGTATTTGCATGCAGTACATAATACATACAAGTATGTGTATCTGCCCTCCAGATCGCTACCTCAGCTAATGTTGGCAGACGATGATGAATACATTTGGGTCGTGCACACTGAGTAGAATTGTGATTTATGAGTAGCTACGTGATTACTTCGCACAGTACCAATCTACACTTGCTTACGTAAGCTTTTGCTCTTACACAGGCTGTTATAGAACAACGAAATCCCTAAAGTAGCGTGCACTTTAGGGATTTCGTTATTGTGCTTGAAGAAATTTCATTGGTAAAGTTTAACGCTGATATTTTTAATGAGACTTATGGCTTTTTAGATATAGATAGTGGTGTATTGTAAAGTACAGAGATTTTATTACTCTGTGCTTTACAATACTACGTACAAGGTAAAAGTAAAACAAGCAACTAAGACCAGTGACCAAGTTTTCTTGTCTGTATTCTTCAAAGTCCTCAGTTTCTATGTACGTTTCGTGATGACTTTATCGAACGAAACTACATTAAAGTGTAGATGTATATGTTTTTTTAAGTAGGTGTGACTCAAATCCGTTAAGGAATTGATGTTCACAGTTCAAGACAAACTACTAGTTACAGTTTGCTGAGCTATTGAACTTGATAAACCTATATTACAACAACTGTGACGTATTATCGATTCAATAACTCATTATGATGTTTGTGATCGACCAATTGACTGAAAGGATAATTGATTGAAAGGATGCGTGGTCACCCAGTTATGTGGCACCCACAACCATTGATACACATAACGGGCGTATTACTTAGCCGATTTTATTTTACAAGATAACATCTACCAGAGCACGCGAGGGGAATACTGCCTCAATTACCGATTAATATAGATTAAGCGATTACAATAACGGTCAAACCGCTTATTCCCAATTATCTAAATCACTACGTCTGTGTATTTGTTATATTCACGAAAAAAAGAGGTATTTAAAAATGTTCATAATGAAGGTTTCTTTCGATAACAATTTAAAAAACCAAACTTTTAGCACGTTTCTAGCTAGAATTATATTAGTACGTAGTATTTTTAAGAAACTGAAAATTGGGAGTTGAGATTATTTTATAATAAATAATTAATTACGCGAGTTTTTAATTTTAGTCCAGCCCACACACTTTCACCATATTTGAGAAGATTTAAAACAAATTTTTCTTACTTCCATCTGATTGACGGACTTATATAAGATAGAAACAGAAATATATCACTATATTTCTGTCTCTATCTTGCAAAATGCGAAAAATACAATGCACAGGTATTGAGTATCATCATTCCAAGATAAAATACCATTATTTCTTTTGCTTGTTTGACAACTCTTTAACATTCTCAAGCAGTGCGGATTTTATAGTGCAGCCATAATAAGTTTACTAAACTCGAACCTTTGTGATACGAGTTGGGAACGTCTCGTGAGTCCTCCTTACATCTCCCCCTGGACGTTTATGTTGGAAGCTTAGTTAAAGTACAAGTTTTCTTTTCAAATTAAACGCGTGCTTCTCAGAGAGTTGTAGCAGTGGCGTTAGGGCAAAATTATCGCCCTGGGCAAAATGAAACAGCAATGTCTGAAAGAAAACTGGTGTACCCTTTTTAAATTATAATTTAAAATCTATACATATAATAAAACAGTAAAAAAAGTGTGTCTGTAAATTAAATATATTTCCAAAAAAAAAAAAATATTGGGGGCGATGGAGACGTAGTAATAGAGTAAGAATTTAAAAAAAATGTCTGTCTGTTTGTCTGTTTGTCTGTTTGTTGTACACGCTAATCTCCGGAAATACTGGACGGATTCGAATGAAACTTTTTTTTTGTTATATAGCTATTAAGCCTGGGCAACATATAGGGTATAAATGATTTCGGAAAATGGAACGTCTGATGCAGAACCACAATGGTCCAGCAAAACTATAAGAGATATAAAAATGCCGCCTTAGTAAAAGTTGTTCAGCCTGATGAGCATTTTCCAGGAACATAAAGTCCACGCGAACGAAGTCGCGGGCTTCGGCTAGTCACAAATAAAAGTGTGATCCGTTAAACCATCACTTTAGCAATTTGTCATCCAGCAAGTTCCTGAAGTGATAAATAAAATAAACAAATCTCTGTAACATTTCAAACTAGGGTGCGTTTGGACGCCAAACGTACAGGAGCCTACACTTAGCCCCGGCCTGGCGCCCTTTTAAATTAGTTGCGTATCATTTGAGTCCCAGCACACAGCAACACAACCCAAATTGCATTTACTGAAAGTCCACACGTCCACGCCTTGCCTACCGCCAGCCAAGCTATAGCAAGCCACCTTGTGCTGAGCCTTGTGCAACAAATTTCAAAGCGCGCTTGGCGTGGGCTTGGCGTGCCCATGTCGTCTGAACGCGCCCGCATAAGTAATATGTATATGTATTGTGAGCTTATGATTATTCATGTCGTTATTTTAAGCTTGTTAAATAGAATTATACAAAAAAACGTAGTTACTCGTATTAATATAACTCAACAACATACAGTTTTGTATTTAGTAGAATAAAAAGTATCTCACAATCGCCCGGGGGTGTTAGCAACTAACAGGTGCGGTAATACCAGTACTGAAGACTTGGTATTAGATTCGTATACGATGTCTGGTTAGTTCGTCCCATATTCGTGACCGGAAAGACAACTGTACAATTGTATTGCGAGCGTCCGTCGACCTAGCAACTGTGTTTTCCCACGGTGACTCAAATGAGAAGTTATAGTAAAAATTACCTGGGAACTAACAATATGAACCATTTCAGTTTCACGACCTCGATAGGTATCGCAAATTGTTGTGAAAATATCATAATCTCTTTTGTTTCAGATATTATGGACTTGTTTGTTTCTAATCTAGAAAGATATTTGCTTCGGTGAAATTGACTTATACAATTTATTTGTAATTTTTTATTGTTGTGAAAATATTATAATCTCTTTTGTTTCAAATATTGTAGACTTGTTTGTTTTTAATCTAGATAGATATTTGCTTCTGTCAAATTTACGTTTTGAGTTTTAAGCATAATAATTAGAAAACATCTCTAACAATATTTTACAACCACGAGAATATTTTTCGTTTGGTTTCTGATCCACGTGACAACGATGATTAAACGTACTAAAATAAATGTAGATGTGCACAATTTGCTTTAAAGTTACTTGCTACATCTGAATGGGTACTTTCATCCACTTGTTTGAGTAATTTACGGTCTTTGTGTGTTTGGCTAATAGAGAATAATTTTCTGCCGGTGAGGTAACGTTGAGCATTTGCAAATTGTACCGACAAACCTCCGGTCCGGAATGGGCGGCGAATCTGTCTCCTCAACCGTGTTCCCATATTTATTGCCACTAGATTGGACGGTCTTAGCTAAGCTGCGACCACAGATATAGTTCACGCTCGATCCCAAATAATCTAGGCTTAACATATGCACGATATTAATTTATGTACGTTTGGAATTTATGGTCATTGTATCGACTGCTGCGATAAACTGTGCCAATATTGTGGGATTGTAAAACAGTGTTGGCGATGACCCGGATTCTGTAAATCGGTATTCTCGAAACTGAACAAAAAAAAAAAAAAACTAAAAGTTTATATGTATGTATAAAATATGTATGTATGAATAATTTTGATAAATATACTTTTTGTCTACATTTTGACTTAAAAATATCTAAGAATCGACACAGAACGTTATGTCGTTGACTGCCTCCATGGTCCAGTGGTCAAAGTTTTCACCTTAGGTTCCGGAGGTCGTGGGTTCGAATTATACTGGGAAGCATACTTTGTGAAAAGTTGTTTTCAGTATGGTTAGACGGATATTGCAGGCTTGAATTACCTGATTATCCGAAGAGAAAGATGATTTCGGAAGGCACGTATAAACTGTGGGTCCCGAACGCCAACTGGCATTTGCTCAAACCTCTAAAGATTGGTTCTGGTCTACACTTTGGGTTGCGGAAGTAAGACCGCAGTCGCTCTATGTAAAAACCAGTAACTACGTCAAATCACCTAGGTTAGGTAGCAGACCCCGGGGTATGAAGCGTTACCGCTGAGGATGCAACTAGGAATCTCAGACTAAATAAAAAAACTGTAATAGGCTCGGTTGATGATGATCGATGTAGGACGTTACATTATATTACCGATTCTTATCACGTTACGTAGTATAAAGGATTGCTTATGCATCAATTAAAAATGATCATCTTCATCGGCCCACTACTAATAGTGGGCCGATGAAGATGATCATTTTTAATTACGAAGCGTTTCGGACTGTGCTAATTTTGTTAACTTGCAAAGTGTAGTGTGAATGGCATATGTATGTGAGAGAAATCTTATTCCTCCATGCACAATTGATTTCAATAAGCTGAATACCTATTTGAATCCTTAGGAAATGGTAGGTACTGTAAACAAGATTAAAACAGGAAACCGAAAAGTCCGTTGTCCTGTATGTGAGACACTATTCGTTATATTTACTAGACTAGTGGTGTGAGCTGTAGATCTCCCGAGTGACCCCGATTCGTTGAAGTTTATCGGATAAAAAGTTGTTCATACAAAAAAGTTGCGTCTTAATGGTGAAAAAAAACCTATGTGACAATTAAAAAAAATTGAAATGGCTAAAGTATTTTTAAAGTTTCTACACTCCATAATATCGCCTTTTTCAAAAATTTCAAAAAACTGAATCGACACATAAGTTCAAAGTTCCATGAAAATCGGTTGGCAAATGCGACCTTTTGGTGCGAACAACCGGACAAACAAACAGACGGACAGCCGAACAAAAGCATTTTTAGTCTAATTTCGAAACTGAGACGCTTCGCGCGCTTGGTCAACTATATAAGAAAGAAAAGTTACACAAAAAATTGCTAAAAACAGCCCTTTTACGAGGTCACGACGACTATCTGAAACGAGAGTCTCATTTCATCGCAGTCAAAAAGATACATTTCAATTCTTATTAAAGGTAGTTCATTTTAGTCCTCAGTGCCAAGGTTACGGGAGACTATTTTTGTAATATATTTCAATATATTACAGCTGGTCATCGTTTACTTAATGGTTTCTTTTATGCCATGTTGGAACATTTGATTGAAATTAATGAAAATATTCATTTTAGACGCAACCAGCTATAATTCTTTAAAATTGAAACCATTGAAATGAAATTATTTGTAAGTAAAATTACTTTTGATGTCTTTGACAACATTTGCTGCTAGTCAAAGCATTTGATCGAGAATTATTTATAATTAAAACGAAATATTTCTTTGATCAGTAAATATAGAAATACTTAGTTCTTTGACCAAAAATTATTATAAAATATTATGTAGACACCTTCAAAGTAAATATTCACCTACACTCTAATAATATCTAATATAATTTTGTGTAAAAACACTTGCCTTCCAAATTCATTTATTCTTCTTCTTGTCGTGTGTGTTAGTGACTAACACTAGTGTCAGAGTTTTTAAACCGCCTTAAAGGCCTCTGACATGGTTTTAGGTAACGACCAATGTCAAAGACAGTGACCGGGACCGACGGCTTAACGTGCCCTCCGAAGCACGGATCATCTTACTTATCAGACAATCAGGTGATCAGCCTACAATATCCTAACCAAACTAGGACAACAACACAAAGTCGTTGCCCCCGCTGGGAATCGAACCCGCGACCTCCGGGTATGAGCCAAACGCTCCAACCATTACACCACGGAGGCAGTTTGCATTTATTAAAATTAGTATAAAAAAAAAACTTTACTAAAACGAAAAAACTCTAGGCAAAGGCCTCCCCTTCTTGCTTCCACTATTCACGATCCAATTAAGGCAGCTTGCTGCCATTCACTCATGTAGCATTCAATGTCGTCCTTCCATCTTTTCATTTCCATCTTGCCTGTTATCGAAGGATGCTATCTTTTATAAGTAAATGTACTTCTCTAACCATAACCTAAATAAACAAACTAAACCCCTGCGGAAGAGTGCCCAAAATGTTACCAGCATTGCCACGTTGGGTGGCAATGCTTATTCTTTGTACGAAATAATTACCAGCCTTCTGGTCACCTGATGACTCCACCAGCCTTTTGCCTATCAATTTAATTAGCTATGTGCAGAAGACCTCCACGGGCCGAACGTATTCTACGACTTTACTTACCTTTATTAATAGTAACAAAGTCAGTGAGAATGCTAAAAAGGGGTGAAAGTGTATGTAGGATTTCTCCAAGTCTACGATTTTTGTTTTAAACGCACGCGATAATATTTTTTTTAAATAAATATATAGGTATATGAGGTACGAAGTGATGAAACAGACTAGACGCTAGAGCATCTGTACCAATTTCAGTTGGAGTCGTCAATCACTCGGGGGACTTGATTCAGTTCTGCCGTAATAATCTGGTGCGTCTGTTCTAGTAGGTATTTCGATTGTATCGATTTATTGACCACGGCGGTATTGTATGCTTATTTTAGAGAATGAAAATGTTTATAGCAGTATACGTCTATATTTTGTTATGACACGTCGCCAAGGGTTCGTATATTATAACTTTATTTTCTCATTCTCTTGATTATGCAAGTTATGTGCATTTATTGCAAAGAAGTCAAATATTAAATCACGCTAATATTATAAAGGCGAAAGTTTGTGAGTATGTGTGCGCAAACGACTGGACCAATTTTGATTAAATTTGAAATACAGGAAGCTGACACCCCGGATTAATACATAGGCTACTTTAGGCGCGGGTACAAATCAATAAAAGTGACAAATTAAGTCGCGAATAATAGTTATCTTGTTCAAGAAGCAACATAGCTAGATTTGTAACACATTCTCTTTATATAAAAGAAAGATAATTTTCCAAAACATATCGATTATAGTATCTAAACAAAAACAATATAAGGGATACGTTGGTGAAATTGACCAAATCTTAAGAGATAAAAGACAAAGCAAATAAAGGGTAATATAAGAATGACATAGTTTCCTCAACCTTTTATGTGATACCCACCCATTCATGTGAAGCTCATATGGCCTTGGCAGGATTATGGCACTTATTCAAACCTCCTTATGGCAGGGATTAGGCTGGGCTTAGCAGTGTAACTCTAGACTAAAAATATTTCAACGTACACAGAGTCGTATGAGTTATGAGTAATATGCCTAACTTTGTTGGAATAAAATTATTTTGTTTTGTTTAACTTCGTTTTGTAATTGCAATAAAGGTTTTTTATAACATAGCTTCGTTTTATCATTTAATATTAGTAACATAAGTACCTATTCTATATGTTAGGAATGAAGAAGACAAATACAAGTCCTCGAGGTATAAGCTCAGCTTTGCATTAGTGTGAGTGAGCGCCAAAATAGTCAGTGAAAAAATAACAAAAAAATTAAATCAATGTTTTAAAAGAAATGAACTATTTTGATTATTAAAATAAAACCGGCCAAGTACAAGTCAAACGGGCATGCAAAGGATTCTGTACCATAATCTATAAAAAATCAGGTTTGTTGTATGGGAGCCTATTGAAATATTTATTTTATTATGTTTTAGTATTTGTAGTCACATCAGTAATCGAAATACATCATCAGTGAAAATTTAACTTTCTAGCTATCACGATTCATGAGATACATCCTGGTGACAGACAGATGGACATTGGAGTCTTAGTAATAGGTTCCCGTTTGTACACTTTAGGTACGGAATTCTAAAATACACTATATTATGTATAATATTTATTTATATATTTTTTATTATTGTTAGTTTATTTCAATATAATAATTCAAACTTTTTCAAACACAACAACACTGGAACGTCAAGGTTCTAGCGGTACCCAAGGAGGAGGTAAAAGCGGAAAGTGCGCGATAGGAAAATTTCGCGCGAGGGCCGTGCCGTGCCTCAAGCCGTTGTCTAACCTACACTATGTGTGTGCACACACACAAATGCAGAGCTGAGGTTATACCTCGAGACCTGTCCCTAGTATATTTATA
The DNA here is from genome assembly GCA_963555685.1 of Acrobasis consociella. Classification (NCBI taxonomy): domain Eukaryota; kingdom Metazoa; phylum Arthropoda; class Insecta; order Lepidoptera; family Pyralidae; genus Acrobasis; species Acrobasis consociella. The sequence goes on from OY743106.1 coordinate 9,805,828, forward strand.
TCTATTATTGGTTTTAATGTGTTTAAGAATATTAAGTGTATGCATGTCGTAGGGGCGTGGAAGATGATGATGAAGGACGTGTTGACATTACTTACCTATAATTAGGATTTGTAATAAAAATATTAGAATAGTAAGTAAAAAGAGATATTTTAACAACTGGTCATGTCGCTGCTAAACATCGATGAAACAGATAACTATTTATTAACTTACTTTGATTGATCTACAATATCAAGAAAATTCTAATTGCAAGATTATTTTTTACCAAATACCATATATAATGAGCAATTAAATTCAAGTTTCAATTTGTCCAAAAGCAAAAGCCATGTATGCTACAGGGTGAGTGGTCCTAATTTGTCACTTGATGCTTGAATACCAATTGTGGTTTGCGGTTATACAGTTACGAACATATCAGAACTATTAGAGTAGGGGTGTATATTGCAAAATATCTTTAAATTATTGCTTGCTTGCTGTGACAATAAATTCATAATAAGAATGCTAAAGATAAAGACCTTAAAGAAGTGGTTCACGAGAGCAGGCAACAAAATATAGGTTACCTGTGACACAATCGCCTAGGGCCCGTTGAAATGTTTACAAAATAGCTCTATAGTTGACTGGGTCGCCGTAAGATCAACATTCGATGCACTGTAAAGGAATAATCGCTTAGTGTTTGCTGTACTGTAGACATCGAGTATACCAAACATCGTCTGGGACCTTAAGCGAACAGTCGGGTACAAAGATATTTAACAAGGCTCTTTACCTATATGTATATCTATACGTAGCTTAAAGAACTATCGTCAATAATTAAAGAACTATGTTCTTATCGGTGGAGCATTTTTCAATTTTCTGCTAAATGCTTGACCTCCCTATTTGACACGACTTTTGCCTTTTCTTTTACTTCATCCATGAACACAACCTTCTGGTTTCCTTTGAAGAATATTTACTAATAAATATATACAGACAAATCACTCAGATTGAGTTAGCACAGTAAATTCGAAACTTGTGTTATGTGATACTTACTCAACGATACTATATTTTATAACAAATACATAAATAGATAAACATCCAAGACCCATTTTCCATTTGGCCGGATTGGTGATTGAACCCGGGACCTCCAATGTTCAGCTTGGCATGATGACCAATAGGACACAGAGGTCGTCATTATTATTACATCTTCACTAATTTGTTGGTATATTAACTAATGTTTTTGCTAAAATTTGCTTCATAAAACCCAATAATAAATCTACTTGTAAGGCATAACAACTAATAACAACTGCAAATTAAGAGCTGCAGTACTTAATGGCTTTATGTGTTAGTCATAAATATAATATCAAAAAATAGTCTATATATACACCTAAGCGAAATCACAAATCGTTCTTCTGAAAGCTGTGACACAACACAACCGTTCGCAGCCCGTGTACACAAAACGGCTCGATGGCTGCTCTATTGACGGAGTCTCCAGTTGGACGTCATCATTCACCGCGCTCCACTGCCTTTTTATAATACGTACACCGTAGAGAGGCAGTGTGGTGTTGAATTAGAAGCACACCGTACATAAATAAAATATTAAACATGGGAATTATCAAAAACATTTGTTACCAGCTAGACGAAAAAATAGAAGGAAAAAGAGGCAAAGGACCTAGAGATAGTTTTTTAAAACCATTAAAAGATCAAATAAATGTTTCGAGCTACAAGGATGTAAAGAGTTGACTTTGGACAAAAAGAGTTGAAAGACATTGGTTGTTTTACAGATAAGAGCTTATAACTCTTTAATAATAATAAAAAAAGACAAACTAGACTGAGCTAATAATCAACAGCAATGTTTAACAGGATAAAATGGGTTCGAAAACTAAAAGATAGAAAACTATTAAAACATTTAGTAAAGTCAAGATTATTCTGCAGTTTTTATAGGTGAGTAAGTATGGTATGGCTATATACCCTATTCAGCGAAGCGCGGTGAATGTTGATATCTTGGCGACTCTAGAAAATACATCCCTGTATTCGAGACACACGAAGAGTTGCAATGTTAATACTCAGTTGAGTTGGTATAACGTTGAAGGACGGATACACTTATGTTTGCGGCCAGATGAACTAAGTATGGCGTAGCAATAGGGTTATTTGTGTTAAATGTTATTGGATAGTGGAGCAGTGAAGCGCGGTGAATGTTGATCTCTGGAGACCCACAAGTCTACAAATAGGGCAGCAGCTGTATTCGCAACACGATCGCCTGTGGAGAATCGCAATGATAAATACACAGTATAATTATAGCAACTGCAATATCTGTACTCTTTAGACAGGCAAGAAAAACTGGGTTTTGTTTTAGACTGCTTGTTAAAGAAAAATTAAATAATGCTGGCCAGTTAATTGTCAAATAACAATATCCTTAGCACGCAGTTCTCACTTGACCGCAAATTCGTGCCGCAAACATATTGATGACATAGATAAAAAATAATAGTAAGATCATATCAAATTTATATCTAGTAAAAACTTATTGATATGATATACAGAGAGAGTATCTAGTTTTTACTGTTATTTTTAAGGTTTTTGTATTCGCAGAGTGCTTAACTAAGGTGCACTGATCCGAAAAGGCGACTAGGTGTAGCATCTGTCGATACTACGAAGAACTTAATAGTTTATCGTCGGAATTCATCAAGCGAAGGCTACAAATAGGTCTGCGGGTAGATGTTAGTACACAGTTGAGTCGCTCTATTGACGGAGTCGCCGTGAGGTCGACATATACTGCGCCTTTATTGCTCGCCATAAGAAATATCACTGTAGACTGACACTGGTAGGTACGGTTTGTGGATATATTTTAAGGTATTTTTCTGTCTCATTCTCAGTCATGTCTAACGGTCAATTTTTTTTACTAGGTCATATTTTATGGTTTAGGGCTTTTACCGACGAGCAGTATGCTCGCGACACCTGTCGGCGATGATTGTCGCAAACGGTCGCGTGACACATGTCAATATATCAAAAATAGTCGCGCGACTGTCGCCGACAGGAGTCTGTAAGAGCTCGTTTCTAGTTTATTTTTAATCATAATGTGACGTTTTTTTATTTATTTTCTCATTTTAAATATGTTAGATAAAATTCTACGTCATTGGCTTTTATTTATTTTGATAAAAAGATGTTCTCTATAAAATTTTACGAATGGAAAGAAATTCTATGCCCCTGATCTCAAACTGATTCAATCAAACAAAGCTTTTATATTCACTTGCTTGTTTGTTCGTTCAGATCAAATGATATACTTAAAATGTTTATTAAATTGTGTAGTTATACTTAAAATGTTTATTATCCATGTAAATTAAATGATAATGTGATAATATTTTACGGCGTAAAATAAGTCTGATGATGAAGCCCGGTCATAATGGCCAAATTAATTCAATAATTTAATTCTATCGTATTTAGACTGGTTTGTTTATCCTTTATTATTGGCTGCATATATTATTATGTACAGATATAATATTTCAAATACCATCTGATGACATCCTTTCATTACCGTCTAACTGTTTCTAGTTTTATCATATAATTGCAGGTACAGTACATAACTCTCATGTATCTCATTTTAGCCTGTGTAAAGATCATCAGTAATGGTTGGCTGCAGTACAGATAAACGTGACAAAACATCCAAGTGTTCTTGTAAACAAATAGCATCTGACAATATCCATTCGTTAGCGTCATCCTACTGTTTCCGGGTTTCGGGTATCAGCAAATATTTGCACGCACAAGGCAAGTATTTGTTGCGAGGTTGGGTTGTGATGTCATTACTGTGTGGGTCGCGATATCTCCCCGTAACGGTGTGCAGGGGTGAATTAGTCGAGCTGTGGAAGCAGTTTGTATAAACTGCTAAGCTATTCCTAGTGTTGCAATTTAAAGGATAATTACACTTTGAGATGCAAAGCGAATATTTATTGTATGTGGAGTTGGGAGGTTGTGTCATCACTGCGGTGGGCAGCGTGCTCTGTTCAAGTATGTAAGTATAAATGGCAAATAACTCACTGACTTCGGGAAAACCGTAAAACAAATCTCGACATTCTGAAACAATATAAAATTCTAACAATATCATTCTAATCCCAGCCCTTCTTTTGCCCACTGTTAAGCATAGCCTAGGCCTCTCTTCAGACGTCAACACATTGCAATAGTCTAACAATATAGTTTACCTGATGTATTATATGTATAAAAGAACTATTAGAATATTAAATACAAAAATAAAAGAGTTTTCCATATAAGCACAGAATAAATACTGATATAAGTATTATTAAGGACTGATCACCTACTCCATGTTTCCTCTAAATATAATAAAATATCTTTGTTTTTATTTGAAAATATCTTTAGAAAACCAGCAAGATACGTTCCTCTGGAGAGTAGTGAAATATAACTTTGGATTTGTGAAATATGTTCTTCTTATACCTAGAAAATATTTTATATATTATTTATTTAAGTTTGACTTCATACTGGTAAAAGAAAATACTTTTTACAATTTCAGGCCCAAAATTATGCTAAACATGGCTTTTATGTCTTACGAGCGACAGTTTGCCCGCGACACTGTCGGTGACGTTTGGTGACCGTCGCCAAATTGTGTCATGTTTCACAGATTGTCCAGGAGGATGAACATTTAAATTAAATTAAATATTATAAAATCCACTAGAATCAATTTGCTAAACAATTTAAAGCAAACTCCTACTGAACCCCTTGACTTCCCGCCAAAAATTCTTTGAATGCTCGCCGACAGGTGTCGCTCGTCTATAAAATATTCTATTACCTTTATTTCTGTATTCTAATTACCCTCGTTTCTTCAATATTATTAACGCGTAGTAATGTCAGTGGACTTAATAAAGCCGAGGATAATTACTGAACTGCTGAACAATATCAATGATTTATGGCGTCAATAAATTCTATTTCACAAACCGAATGGTACAAGAACGCGATTTCGATTTAGCTTGATTTGACTTCTATTCATAACTGGCCCACAAGGAATTACACGTATAAGTATAGTACCTAATCGTATTTATTACTTCCGACTTAAATTTATACGTTAGGTAGTGTATACGTGAATTGTTCGTTTATTATGTAGTACATGAGTGTTGATATACTAACACAAGTATTTACTCTATTATTAGATTTTGTTAGAACAGAGTTGAGCTTACATACCGTGTTGTGCATAATAAAATGTTATGCCTGAGAAAATGCTAAATTACATTTAAAACTTTCTTACTATGACATAGTAATAAAAATCTTTATGCATTGTGTGCGTTGGAAATATAAATTTAATTTCATTGCTACACAATTCAAATATTTAATGCCATGTCAGTATATCATATTCATGCCGTCGAGAATGTAATTTTCTTTTCGGTTTTCTCGCACGCTCCCGCCCCGGCCCGACGATGTCGGCGTAACAATTCTCGCTCCGCGAAAGTGAGACTCTCCGTGTAAGCGCCTATTTGTCCAATTTTTACGACGATGTCAAGATATTTGGATTGCTGTATGTATAAAAACTGTTGTGATAAATGTACGGCGGAATGATTAGACAGAAGCGACACTGATAAATGACGTCGCGGAGATGTTGAACATCTGTTATTCACAAGAATAAAATAAATAAGGCTTATTTTGTAACGTATGTATGTTTCCACGTCGTCTTACTTTTCATCATCCAGGCAAAGAAATTGTACCAGGTGCTTTTCTTCCATGCAGATCGTACAAGTCTATCCATAATCTATACATCTATATCTATACATATAATCTATATCTATACATATAATAAAACAGTAAAAAAAGTGTGTCTGTACATTAAATATATTTCCAAAAAAAAAATATTGGGGACGGTGGAGACGTAGTAATAGAGTAAGAATTTAAAAAAAAATGTCTGTCTGTTTGTCTGTATGTCTGTTTGTCTGTATGTCTGTTTGTCTGTTTGTACACGCTAATCTTCGGAAATACTGGACGGATTCGAATGAAACTTTTTTTGTTATATAGCTATTAAGCCTGGGCAACATATAGGGTATAAATGATTTTGGAAAATGGAACGCCTGATGCAGAACCATAATGGTCCAGCTAAACTATAAGAGATATTAAAATGCCGCCTAAGTAAAAGTTGTTCAGCCTGATGAGCATTTTCCAGAGACATAAAGTCCACGCGAACGAAGTCGCGGGCTTCGGCTAGTAAACAATAATAAGTGTGATTATTTTGTGAATACCTACTTATAACGATATGTTATCTTTACATGTATTGTTAACTTAAAATTATATGAACGAAAAATTCAATTTATTAGTTAAATTAAAAGCCAAAATAAAACTAGCTTATTGTATGAAGTGCAATTTGAACTAGCTTTAAAGTTAAATATTTGGAAAAAGTTGATTGCAAAGATTTCGTTATATTTTCATGATTTTAGAGTTTCGCAGTCACAATGACTGTTAAATTTATATTATTTGATGTATGAATTGACGTCACAAAATTTGACATTTATAGAAGAAAAATCTTAACCTTTCACACAGAATTCTGATTCGGTTTTACATAAAATATTATTCATTGCTTTATTATTAAGTAGGTAGTTGTAGTAGTAACATTGAAACAAAAACCTAATAGTAGGTTAGACGAATAATTAATTATCACTCACAATTAGACTTCTCATTGATGTTCCTGGGCGGTAGAAACATCGATTACCATAGAGGCGGCATAGGTTGCAATTGGGTTGCAAAGACTTTTTGTTCCCCTTGTTCTGAAAAAAGGAAGGAGAGTAATAGTTTTCCCATTATGTGCACGACGAGCAGATTCTAGAAGACAATGGCTTCTGGTCATTAGGGGATATAAATGGAGGAAGTCACAGTTAATTATAAAACGAATTATTATCTTGGTAAGTATGTCTTTTCAAAACGACTAAGATTATAATATTAAAACCGGCCAAATGTGAGTAGGGCTCGCGCACGAAGGGTTCCGTATTTTGTTTTTAGTAATTGTTGTTATAATGGCAACAGAAATACATCGTCCGGGAATCTTTCAGCTGTCTATCACGGTTCATGAGATTACAGCCTTGGGACAGACAGACTGGACAGCGGAGTCTTAGTAATAGGATTCCGTTTTTGCCCTTTGGGTACTGAAGCCTAAAAATCCTATATATAAATGGACAGAAAACAAGAATATCCTTTCTCTAGTTATTTTTAATCGTTTAAACATGACCTAGATTCTTTAGGGTTTGTGGCTTTAGGGTTTCTTATTACACACTGATGAGTACAGATTTAGGCCTGGATAAAAAAATAGTATCTCTAGTTTTTCCCTTGATCATGCGGGCAACGCCGCATACTATAAACCTGCAATACCACTGACTGAATCATTGACTTAAAGATTAAAACCATATAAGAATTCATAATATGCAAAACTCGCTGCTATTGGCTTTTCTCGTAATTTGTATAATTTAACCCGACAGATTGCTATGAACACAAGGAAGAAAAAATGTTATTACTCATTTTTATGTCTTACTTTTATCGTTTCTGCACGTCGCTGCCACGGTGTCTAAGTTGTGAAATTTCAGCCATAAATCAGATTTCATGTGAAGTAATGTTCAAGGAGATTGTGTCACGGTATGGGTGTAATAAATCAGAAAAAGGTTACTATTATTCTGTTGTATCGAGTAAAAGGAGTTGTGAAGTGAATACAAATCACTTGTGGCACGATACTCGTATACTTGTGGAATGCGTGCAATATTTCATGCATCTATTATTACAAGATTTTATTTAGTTTCACCTTTTTCACCCGTTTTCTGTCGTACTGTCTGTAATCAAATCTTGCAAGATAAATTTGACCCGCTTCCCGGTTTCCGATTGAGGTGAAATTTTGCACGCATACGTATATTGCGCGACAATGCAATATTATAATGACATGGAGCTGATCTGATGATGAAGCCGGAGGATGGCAATAAGAATTCTGTAATGAAACGACGCCATTCCATTTTTTGATGAGTTTGGGCTCGTTTGATTCATCATGAGGAGAGACTATAAATAAAAGCTTGTTTAAAAAATGTTTTTCAATACTTACTTGTTTTCGGTATACCATAGCAATTTTTGTTTATAATACATGTACTGACGGTACATTTATATCCTTTGTATATAATGAGAATCTCAGAAACGGCTTGAACATGTTGACTGAAACGGCTGAACATGGAGTTTTGGGGCTAAAATGGATGTAGGTACATAGGTTTCAATATTTTTTCAGTCGCCCAGGAACTCTTGTATTTTCAAGTTGTTAAACATTTCCTGGAGTGCCTTAATAAAGCAAAGGCTTCAAAGCCTGGTTTAGTTGAGTACTTTTATGATTATGGCGTTACAAGGAAACGTGCAATAATGAAAATGAAGGAACTCAGAATAACTAGTAGATGGTTTGGCTAAGCCTGTTAGTGCGCTCACTGTCTACTTACCTATTTAACTTAGCTTTGCCCTACGCGGTTAGAAGAATTAGGCAAATAACTGACGTTGATACAGCGCGTTTGGTATATTTTGGGTACTTTCACAGTGCTATGTCCTATAGAATATTGCTTTGGGGTAACGCTGCAGATACAAATACCATATTTGTTTTACAAAAACGCGCTATCAGATTTATATTTAAATTAGGTGCTTGAGAGTCTTTAAGGGAACTATTTAAAGACATAAATATTTTGACCCTCCCTTCGCAATTCATCTATGCGAACATTATGTACGTGCGTCAGAATATACACTCATATAAGAGAAATTGTGATATTCATAGAATTAACACGAGAAATAAAAATAAATTAGCCATCACAGCTTTGCGGTTAGAGAAAACAAAAAATCTTTTGTGGGTCTCGGCTTGCGCCTCTATAATAAAATTCCAGATGATATAGTAACATTACCATAATCATTATCTAAGTTTAAGACAGCCGTTAAAAATCATTTATTACAAAATGCGTATTATCATGTAAATGACTACTTATCATCATCTAAGAAAAATTCTTGGAAAGAGTTGACTGCAAATTGTAATTGTATAATTTAAATGTATAGCTTAAGTGTAAATCTGTATTGTAATTGTAACATAGCCCATCAGGCTGGGTAGGGACCAATACTGGGTTTCTTTCGGAATAATCTTCCCAGCAGTGGTCGTTCCGAAACGCTAGTAGTTTTTAGCTTTTGCACTAAAATAATATAAAAAAATGACCTTCAATTAAATGTAGGATAAATTTATCCTACATTGAATAAATTTTTTTGACTTTGACTTTGACTGCTGGATACTAAATCCCTTCAGGGATAAGACGATAGTTTTAAACCCCGACAAAAAGAGGAGTGTTATAAGTTTAACGCTAATGTCTGTCGGCCTGTCTGTTTGTCTGTCTGTTTGTGTCCTTGTAGTTCTGGAACGTATGGGCTGATTTCGATGCGGTTTGTTACATGAAAGCAAGCGGTAGTTTACAACTATGTTTGGTGAAAATCGGTTCAGCCGTTTAAAAGTTATTGGGGGTTAACATTCGAAAGTCAGATTTTTTTAATCTGCCTGGTTAATAAACTTGTTTTCAATGTGTGTATCATTCTTGTGAAATAGCTTGAAATATTTAATAGTTAATATAATAAAATAGTTAACAAACAAAATTTTTTGCGGTTAGATTTTAGTTATGCTTGTATGTATACATATGTTATAGACCAAGCACTTTTCATAATGCTCGGACATAATAAATATACAAGTTCATTTAGGCTAAATAATAAATTTATACTTAGAATTTTTTTATTTATCACATTGCCTTGACATTATAATTATTGTCTCGTTGTTTTCGGGCAAACTGATGATACACAGGTACATTTCACGGGATTCACCTACAGTTGATTTATTTGGGGTCTATCTACCAAGTGAATAATACATCCTATCCTACTTCCTACTGATCATACTAAGATTATAAATGCGAAAGTGAGTTTGTATATTTGTTTGTTTGTTTCAAGCTTAAACTAATGAACTGATATATATATAATACTTGGCAGATTAATGTACTGTGGAACAAACTACATTTATATGTTTGGCAGTACTTCAATCTGTTCCATGTTATTACTCACAAACAGTAAGAATTAATTATGAAAATTGAACAGAGTCGCGCAAAAGTTTTCAAATAACGCTTGGGTACTTCAGCGTCCTTATGCAGAGTCGGATACGAACACGACGCTTTGTATGTCAGTCTCAACAATTGTGTTTTGTACGTAAATTAACGGTCTTACTCAGATGTGAATTATTTAAAACAAGAACAGAGGAATTTGATAAACAAAACAAGATGTCGAAATTTTTTTGAATTGGACAAATATGCTTCTATTTTTAATTATTAAATATTTGTATTTCGCTTTGAAAAATGTACTTTTTTAGGTACAGCGCAGTAGACTATGAAAGGGTTTAAGGAAATAATAAAGTGCAATAAATAATTTGCCATCATCTTTATTATAAGTGGTAGTAGGATTTAAAAAATCATGTGAGATAGACGATACAATCATGATATACGGCAATTTTAATCAACAAATCACTTTTAATAATAAAATACTTTACTGTCTTAAAAAATGGCAGCTATTTACTATCTTAATAAATGACGACCTCCGTGGCGTAGTGGTCACCATGCTAGTCCGCCACCCAGAGGTCCTGGGTTCAATTCCCGGTCAGGGCAAGCTGGAAAATGGCCTTTTTCAAATTGTCCTGGGTCTTGGATGTTTATCTATATATGTATTTGTTATAAAATATAGTATCGTTGAGTTAGTATCCCATAACACAAGTCTCGAACTTACTTTGGGGCTAGCTCAATCTGTGTAATTTGTCCCTATACATATTTTTTTAACACCTTTTAGTTACAGAGCTCTACTCGTAAAATATTGTTGGTGTGAAGTTACACTGTAAACGGTGCGACAGTTTCCTACGCAAATTTCCGTGCCTATCCACGGGGCTGCTGCAAAAATGGTTGACCTTAAAGTTGAGCATAGATCTAACTAATTAAAGAATTCCATTGGAGAGGATTTGCATTGTTATAAGTAACAGCTTAACTGTTAACACCTCCATAGGCCGTAACCCTCCGTTGAAACAAATAAAATAAAGCTTAAATGATTTAAAGCTTTTGGTTCGTTTGTGAATAAACGTGTAAGGGTCAGTGCGGCTCAAAGTGGCTTTGCTAAATTGATTTTACGTGTATTGCGGACTTTGCCGACGGCGCCGAATTGGTGTTTGTGCCCGAGAACGTACTATCCCGGGCTTTACTAAACTGTTTTATTTTTCGGATTTATTGTTTGTGATTTCAACAATCTGTGGCATATTTCCTTTTTTAATTGTTTCAGTTTTGGTATTTGTCTTGTTATTTTTTATTATTATGCAAAGGTTAGAAGGTAAATAAACGTTAGAGGGAATGCGTCAATGAAATTATTGGTAAGAGGGAGTAACGGACAATTTGAAAAAGGATAGAATCAGATGGAAATAGAATAAGTATTGCAAAATAATCGTTTATTCAGACTTTCCATTTAAACGTTCTTTATTCTTTCTTGAAACACAAGGTCTTGATTATTAACACATACTAAAGTTATATAAGTTGTTCAAAGAAGCTTATAGAACTCTATTTGGTAAGTTTAATCATTAATTGGAAGTAAACATTAAAAGAAATAAAAAAGTACATTACACTACATGTCTATAATTAACAAAATTGAACAATACTTATTTATCCTTCTGTGATTTCAGATCACTGCGAAATACGTTTATTGAATGGTGAAACCGGGGCTCAAATCCAGTTTCACAAAAAATATCTGCTGCTAAATACGGTGATCCGAAACAGAGGGCTGGAAGAAGACGAGGTCGGGAGGTCACCGAGTTAATCTAGTTTGTTCGGCGGAGCGGCCACGACGGAGGGTGCTCGACGAGAGAGCGGCCTAGCACGAAATAGCCCACATTTCTTCTTACGGCCACTCAAGTCGACAGATATCGACCGAGTGCTCTGCTGCACCTTCATGAGTTCCAGTAAACGAGCTAGTTTATATGTCTTACGTATTCGACAAGTAGCGATTCGATGCGACGTAACAAAATTAATTATTCGCGACACGTGTGTCCCACATATATTGTCGGGTTGGTTGCGATTTTCTTTTATTTCTTTGTCATCCATAGCCAGGTGCGTAAAAGCACTACATTTGTTTTTAGAATTGATGAATTTAGCAATATACATATTTTTCACAAACGAAGAGCAAATTAATCTCTTATTTTTGTGAAACGTTTGTATTGAGCGAAGAGTTGACTGGACGGTACTAGATTACACATTTAAATGTAAGCAAAAAGGAACATTCGACTAAATATTTAATGAGTGATACTAAAAGTGGCATGTTTGCCAGGTCCTTACGAAGCGAGTGCCCCGGCCACTTCCTGCTAATACGGTTAAGGCATTTATCGCACGTAATTGAATCAAATTATATTAGCTTTTCGAATATTGGGGCGGTCTTAGAGACGTAGCGTAGTCAACATTGTTCTGGTTTCACAATGCCCAACTTTCATGTTTATTTTAATTGATAATAATTAATTGCTCGTTCGTTGCTTTGTTAACCAAAATTGAACAGAGAATAACCTAATTAGATTCAGCAAAATTAGAAGGAGAATTCATCAAGTTAAAGACTTTGATTAATGTTTCAGATATTTCTTCTAGTATATTGAAATTTGAGACTTGATTAAGTTTTGATGTTTTAAAGTATTAAAAAAGTTATTTAATCATGTTAAGCAGAAAAAATAAGGCGCCTTGTGAGTGAAAAGTCAGAGAAACGTCAAATGTACATTTAATGGTTTGACAGATGATTGACAACTTTGAACAGTAGGTTGTTTCCATGTCGTTGTATAAATAAGGTACATTTGACTCATTGGTTTGAAATATTCCGTTCGATTTGACGCGGTAAGTAGATTTGGTTTTATTTTTTCTTTCCTTATCCCGCACTCCCTGGGTCAAAACAATATCATATGCGGAAAATGTTTTGGCTAGTACGGCCAGCCGCCTAACTGTGGTATCATTTTTAAAACGAGGAGTCACTAAATGGTCGGTTTTTTATGTAAAAAAAATCCATTAGTTTAGTGACTCAGCAAAAATAGCACTACACGGAAATCAAATATGAACATAAAAATCAATTTTATTATACTCATTTTTTACCTTAATTTGTATAAATGTCTTTGTTTTTAAAAATCATCAAAATTATTTTTTGCTTTTGGTGTTTGACCTATGTAATTTATAGACGCTTTATTTGAACTAAATTCCTGTTGTACTTCTTTATTAATATTACGCCGTACCTTGGTAATAGCAGTAATATTCATTGATAAATAATATATTAAGATTAATATTGGCGTAGAATTTAATGTTCGTAGCGCATAGTTGAAAGCAGTTCGCATAAACGGTGCCGACATTTTGGGATATGATTAATGGTACCCTGACAAACTGCCTTCGTCTCGGAATCGAAATGATATTGTGTAATGCTATTTGATGAATTCGCGTTTAGGTACAGTTATTATTAAACTTTGCACGAAAAAATGTTTTGTTGATTTTGATGTCCTGAAAAAAAGTAAAACTTTCTCCGATGTATATTGAAGAGATATGGTATTATGTATTAGCTTAGAAGTTAAAATTTTGAATTTTCTAATCGCAATTTATAATGATAACTTTTTCTGCAATACTTGATTTGAGATAAATGTATCTTTTTTATTATTGTTTAAAGGTAATGCATGCTTATTGTTACACGACTAAACTGTAGCAAATGGATGGACGAAAAAAAAAAAAAACGCAAATTGAAGTAAGTAATGTTTCAACAAAACTTCGAAGTAAACATAATATATCTTATCCTTAGTATGTTGACGACAAGGAAGTAACCCATTTAGTTGTTGTGGCCAGCCTTAAGCCAGAGAGATTTAGCGCTGTGTCCATTAAGATGAGAGCGTTGCTCAAATTGTAACTGCGGAAAGCAAGGCTTTTTCTTATCTACTCCGAAATAGAATATTTTTATTTCTTAACAGTTTTTTATATATACCTATATATATCTTTTGTGACTTACCTGAGTACATATGTGTTCGTATATGGTTTTATATCAGTATTTTTAACAACAAATACTTAAAATCATGTACCAAATATTATATTAATAATACCTATTATATAACGCAGTTATTAAAAGCGCAGACCCTCTTCCTCCCACTTGGCGTTTTTCATTTTTAATCACTGACCATTAAGATAAGCTGATAGGAACGGAAATAAGCCTGAGCTCCCAAACTCGCGATAAAATAGTGCATAAATCGATAGAAATTACCCGACGGCTAATAAGTTAGGTTCCCTAAGTAATCTATTTTATCGTATGATGGTTATCGAGGCAGAGCGTAGTTCGATCGTTAGCCGTGGTGCGGTAAATCCAGCATAGTTTTAATCGAGCAGAGTTGATCAGAGGCGGCGCTCGGAGCACGAGCGTCGCCATTTAAGCGCCGCGGCGGATGCTGGCCTGTGATTGATGACGCCAATTCGCCGCTTGTCCAGCCTGAGCTTTCTGCCGCTACTGAAGTGAAGCTTTTCGCCTTTTGCTCCTAGTAATCTAGCGTTAACCAAACTTGGCAACGCTAAAATAGGGTAGTGAAAATAATTTAATAGTTTTTAGCACAGTTTCTGGGTATTCAAGCTTAGTTTAAACGGACTCAACTTAAATGATCAGAGGCGGCGTACAGGGGATGAAAATTTAAGCGCAGTAGTGCGGCCAACGCTGGCCTGTGATTGATGAAACCTTTACGACCATCTCTCCACCGCCATTGAAGTGCACCATAGCAACTGCCGCTCCCGTTTAAATTGAATTGGCTCTATTTTGAACAAAAATAAAAATAAAATTGAAACGGAAAAAGATCGCAGATATCATATGAAATTTTCTGAACATCTTACGGCCGTTAAAATTATGTGGCGGCAAGTCTAGCGTAGTTTAATGTAGAAAGAGTTGATCAGAGTCAAGCAAAGTATGAATATCATACAATTAAGCGCATGTGATAGATGACTCTTATCGCCAATTGGCTGGTCTCTCTGCCACCACTGTGCACTGCCATGTCTCCTCTTGGCTATCGCTCCCAGCAATCTAGCGATGGAACTTTAAATTACCTTATGGCAATATACCTTCTTTCTAAACAAATTCATATGTGCCATTTATTGCCTTTCTCCATCATGAAAAAGCATCGAATTAAAACATGGGAGTAACCAGTGCATACTGACTATTTGCCAAAGATACATTTGAAGGTAGTACATTCGTGGCGCTTTCATACATTAACGTTTACCATCTGCCAGCTCGAAAGTAAGAAATTTAACGCAGTATTCAATTTCACTAAACACATAGCCAAGAAAGTACCATTTCATGTAATGAAAACTCGTGTATCTCCGAATCAACCTATTTAATTTATAAACAACGCACTCCTCGCACGTTGTTCTCATTAATTTAATTGATTACAGAATGTGCTCTCGTAATAAAACCGTCGCGACGTTCCCGTCGGTAACACGTTCTTTAGGTATTTATCAATTAAGTGCTAAGCGAAATAAATTCTACTTGTACATACATTAATTAACACTTTGCAAACACCTGCGCCTCGAGTTACAAGAGTAAGGTAATCTCAACTTTCCACATTTGGGTGACGCAAACTTTTCTTAATAAATTGGTAAAACAATTATGTAATTGATTATTTAGTTGAGTGTTTGTTTGTCATTTTATCAAATTTTGTATGCTAAGAAGCGATAATAATTTTGGAGTAACCGGTGTTTGATAACATTAAATTATAATATATAGCAAAAAAAAAAGACGAGGGTAAAGGGGGATTCTACGATTGAATCCTGTGTGAAGCAAGGGATTCATTATAATATTATTTTATGTAGCTTATCAATGTTGAACAAGGTACCTAATTCTGTAAGAAATCATAACTAGTGAAATTTGAACCTACCACCTACATTTACCTTAAAATGCGAGGAACGTGGGTTCCGATTCCACAAGTATAACAAGATTGCAACACAAATTGAATTTATGACAAATGTTATTGGATAAGTAATACGAATTGATAGCCAGTAAAATGCTCACCATTTCTTATATCATCCAGATTAGGTACTGGGAAATGGTTTTCCCGACTATTAGGATTCAGGTAACACTCGCTCGTTTTCATCTGGAAATGATACAGGCCCCGAGCTCACCGTTAAGCACATAATCGTGTAAATGTTGTTCATAAAGTTTAAGATGGTAATAACGTTTATATGCGGTTAAGTGGGCCTGCGATCGATCACCGGGGCCGCGGGCTAGGCAGCCGGTTAGCCTGGGCGGGCGACACGCGGCTTGATCACGCTTTAAAAGATTAACATGTTACCCACAGATTGATATCGACGTGCCACAAAAAGCCGCGGTGAAAATTAACCCTCCATAAACAGGAGATGATTTAAAAATTAATTTTTAGAAAACAATATATCATTTAATTGACTTAAAAACATTGCTATAACAAATATGGTGGATGTCGCAAAAATAAAATACAAGACATTGTCATACTGTGTAGATCAACAGAAGAAAACAGGCAAGAACCCGTTACACATTATCTTTGCAAAAATACTATCGAAACACTCATTTGTTCAGAAATATTGCAAAATGTGAAACTTAATACTTATATAATAACACAATTACTGCATTATTACTTCCCCAATAACATCGCGAGCTCGACGAGTCTTTAAAATTGGGTATTACGAACGAGGAAAGCACGCTAGGTCATAAATAGAAAGGGGTCTATAAGCTCGTGTCTACGAACGGGGTCGTCGTTTTATGGCCAATATAAGTTCATTTTATTTATTTTTGTTCATTTAATAGGATCGCTAACAATCGCTTTAAGAAATGAAGTTAAAATTTCGCCACACTAAAAAAATAATTACACAAAGAATTATACTTTTTAAAATATTAAATTATAATAATAAGAAAATCAAATATTTAATCGTTTCACTTTATGTAATATAACAAATCAGAATTTTAAATCGGTCGTTCAGATCAGTAGAAACTGCATTCTGTTGAAATTTATGAAAAAAGGAACTTAAGGAAAGCGTGAAAAATTATCTTGGATTAAAAATATCTGTCCACAATCTACTGGAAAATCTTTTGATATTTTCTGCGTCGGCAGCTATGACGTTTTTATCTGTGAATAATGTTGATAATTAAAAAGGTTTGACTGAATTCTTTCTTCCAACACCTTTCGAGGTTTACTAATGCTATTCTTAATGCCAGTGCTTATTTTAAATCATGTTCATCAATTAAGTTTATGGTGTATCTTACGTTTTCCTACTGTGGAGTGTGAAAAATGGTCGATCATATTTTGGGCTGACGTTTAATTAAGGTTCTATTTAAAATGTTAATTTCTCCGTTAAATTTTCCATAATAATATTATAAAAGTATCTACTAATGAATTTATGTTACATCTACGTGAGTCAGCATAAACTTGATAACCTTAGCGACGCAGTGGCAGCTCTAGACAGTGGTTTCGGGTTCAATCACCATTTCAGATCTAGACGGAAATGAATAATTTGTGTATAAATAAATAAATAAACAGAAACAAATAATTTAGATTGAGCTAGTAAAAAAAGTAAGAAATGTAATAATGACGCTTTAGCAAAAGTTGTTCAGACTGATGAGCATTTTTCGGAGTCATAAAATCCACGAGAACGAAGATCGGGCTTCGGATAGTATTTCAATAAATTCGTTGTTATAGTATGTCGAGTTAAACACTTTCTAGTTATCTGCGTCATAAATCCTTACATGTCGATATATTAATTTAACTCAGTGTACAATTATTGAATTTCTACTCGAAATTGAAAAGATGTCACTTATATACCGAAAGTAATTGCAAAACACGCCAATATTCAGAAAACAATAAAAGGAACAGAATGCGATTCACGAGAAAAATATTCAAAAATAAGTTGGAAGGTCAGTGACGCGACAACATCAAGGTCCGTCACCGAAATACGCAGGACCACAAAGCTTCTGCTTGTCACGCGCTTGATTTATGACTGATCTCCCTTCTTGTTAACAAAATAAGGAAGTCACGGAAGTTGGTTAGAGGAAGTTAGCGTAGATTTTCCATTTAAGCAAACTTTTTTACTACGACAGAATGGAATTAGAATAAGTAATAGTGCATCCTCATTCCTCATCCATCATTAAATAAACTTAAGTGGGACTATGGTATAGCCCCATTTAAGTTGGACATTATAAATAAACTTAAGTGGTACTATACTAAGTACAGCCCTACTTAAGTTTATTTTATTATGTTTTTAGTATTTGCTGTCATAGTGGCAACGAAATACATCAGCTATGAAAATTTTAACTGTCGAATCTAGCTATCACGATTCATAAGATACAGCCTAGTGATAGTCGGACAGACGGATAGTCGTACAGACGGACAGACGGAAAATGTGTGTAAATATGAGCACTACTTGAACGAACATCGCGTAAAGTGTAGCATTTGTTGTTGCTTTTAATTTGATCCCTTTGTGGACCGCTTGCGCAACCAACTGCGCCTGAAAATGCCGCCGTCAACAAAAATCCTTTTAATATCACTGACACCTGTCAAATATGTCCCTACAGCCATTATGTTTCAATATTGATGCGAAGGAAACGTAAAAATAAGTGGTTTTATTGCTTTTATGGTTTCCTTGTACCATATAAGAAGTGTAAAAAGATGCCGATACAAATTAGTCAAAAGTGTCTATCTCATGTTTTAGATATTATTACTTATTAGTTTTAATACGTTTAGTTCTTTATACACTAATGTGGTAATTTTATTTACAGGACATTTTGGCTTAAGGGAAAGATTTATAAGACCATAATAAGAGCTGCTCTGCTGTATGGGGTGGAATGTTGTGTGACTAAAAAGAAAGAGGAGCATAGGATGCATGTGGCAGAGATGAGAATGCTAAGGTGGATGTGCGGTGTAACGAAAATAGATAAGTTGTAAACAAATATATATATATATTTTTTTATTTATTTATTATCATATAAAAGATCTTACAAAACATTGAGTAGGTATTAACTTAGCATAGCGAAACCACTAAGGTTTGAAATTATACTAAGAATTAAGTTTACGTCAATCAAATACAAGTTTTACACAAATCATAATAGACAATAAACCATCCTGCGTCCTGTAGATAATTACTTACAATACATACAAAGAAAAGAAAAGTGAAGAATTGGACAAATACATATGGTTCGGTTATCAATTATCGTTACAACTATACTCATTTTGAAGGGAACTAAGAAAATGCTCTTTAAGTTTACATGTAATATTTTTTGTTGTCAACTTATCCCGTAATTCCGTAGGTAGTTTATTAATGAGTCGAGTGACCATATAATCAGAGGTACGTCTACCGTATTCATTGTTTACGCGAACCGGTCTGCTACTCAGGTGACGTCGAGCTACCGATCGGGTGTATACAGAGTGTTCCGGTTGTGGTTGAGTATTGATTATGAAGAACAGTTTTTTTAATAAAATAAGTTTTACCTGAGAATGGACGGGCAAAATTTTACAGTGTTTAAACAAGCCAGCATGATCGTCATCATATTGATGCTTAACTTTACTTGATACTATATTTTTTAATATTCTAAATTGAAGATCATAAATTTTATTTAAGTAAGTTTCATATGTGCGGCCATAGCTACATAAACCATATCGAATGTAAGATTCAGCTAGCGAATTATACAGCATTATCTTAACTTTAAATGGGATCCTATTTTTAAGTATTATGATATTTGCCAAAAACTGTTTTAACTTATTACACACATGTTCGATGTGGTTCCACCAATTAAATTTGCTATCAATTCGACGGCCTAAATATGTTTGGCAATCTACTACGTCAACAGGAGAACAGCTGCACTGATTTGAAATAGATGAGTGTAGACATTTATAGTCATGAGCTACAACGCCCTTTAAGGGAATGCTATATAAGGTGATTTGATGGGCAGTAGTTTGGTTTTTGTAGCATTGACAACCAATCCTACATCGTGACACCACTTCAAAAGAGCATTAAAATCTGATTGTAGCATGTCACAAGCTTTATTCGGGTCTTTATCTGCAACCACCAGGCAGGTGTCGTCAGCGAACTGATAGCATGTACTATATTGGACATAATTATGCATTTCGTTGACATACGACAGGAAGTCGAGGGGTCCTAACACGGATCCCTGGGCCGTTCCTTCAGTACTGTCTATCGGTCCACTAAAGACGTCATCTACCTTCACTTGGAATTTTCTATTTTGAAGGCAACTGCTACACCACCTGAGGAGTGATCCACGTATACCACAGTTGTTTAGACTAGATATTAATTGCTTATGGTCAAGTGTATCGAAAGCACAAGAAAAGTCGATAAAGAGAACACATACATGATATAAGACGAAGTTTAGAGGTAGTTCCAATAGTGGACAAGTTGAAAAGCCATCGCCCGTCAGGAGGAGGGATGCCAAACATTTGGGTAAGAGGATGATAGGAAGACCGAGAATGGCGTGGAAAAATGTGAAAAGACAGATATGAAGGAACAAGATGCTAGTGCAAATATAGTGAATGACAGAAAGAAGTGGAAACAGTTAAAATACAGAGCGGACCCCAAATAGGGAAATGGCGAAGACAATGATGAATGATGTTTGGTTAAGAAGCTTGAGCAAATATTTTTTTACTACATTTAAAAAAAACAAATAGAGTTGGTAAAAGTTTCAAATTAGCTGGAAAATTCTTAAGACTAATAAAAAAAACTTAAATCTGTCTGTTAATTAAGACAAATATAACTATAGAAAGCAGCATTTTAATTAAGCACAAGCTCTAAAGTTATGCATTACTTTTGTGGAAAATATGAGATAGCTAGAACAATTTATGTGAGCGTGCTAGACTAATTAGAATGGAAATCAGTCTCGGTTTAACTGCGGCGCGTCTTAAGGGTCCTGCGTCTTGCTGCATAAAAGCCTGCTAAGAAAACGTGAAATTCGTTTAGAAATGTAGTTGTCGTGTTTGCGTTACATTAAATTGTACCACCGTCGGGTTAAGTCGGGTAGGTCTGTTGTACGTGTATTAAGGCCATCGTACACTGCTGTGCCAAGGTTGCGATTGAGGTGCAATCACTCACGTGTATTCAGAAAAAAATATTATTTATACCAATATATTCATATTTATACTTATTTTTTTATACTAATGGTTAATATAATATAACATATAATTTTTTTAAACTAAAAATATTTAATTGAATTTATTAATTGAATAATCGGTGAACATACATACAAAAATAAAAGATCGCGACGAATTGATAACCTCCTTTTTTTGGAAGTTTTTTTGATGAAGTGGAAGAATCTTGTCATAAGCTTAGCTAGTGTCGTGTCTCTTATTTATCGCTGTTGTTTATGAATAGCTAAAACTGCTTTACTCAAACTCAGTGTCACCAAAATTCTTGATTCGGTGTAAGATGAACCTTAGCCAAACATTTTCTGCTACCTACCCATTGTCCGTAGACCGGCTTACTCCACTCATATTTGATTAAAATGGAAATTTGCTAAAATTTACCTGGCGTATACCCAAATTGTTGGAAAGTTCCGGATTTATTACACTAGATTATACAGCCTTTGTTTCCTTTTATAATGCTTGTCTATATTGTTTCAGGTTAAATGATTGGTTCGCATGAACAAATGGTTGCTGCCGCAACATGACTTGGGTAAGTTTTAGTTTATAAGAACAGATTGCTGAGTAGGTACTGTCATTTTCAGAACGTTTTTGATGCAGTGATTTCTACTTGTAGGTGGCAGTATTTTACGCAACAACAATAAATGCTTGTATGCCTTTTAAAATAATAAATATTAGTCAAAGAAAGTAACGAAGTAGCTAGTTAAAAACAAGGTATTCAAAATTTCATAATATGTAGGTAAGCTTCAAATGATTTCTTATTTGGCGTAGCGAGTTCGACAAAGCGCTACGAACTATATAAAGCTACGAGTTATAATAGCTACAAGTTACGAGTGCTACGACACAAGGCTACGGCGCTACGACTGTGATATTAGTCCAATCGAGCAGTGTGTACGCGCGATTGATTACGTTACGGTTTATTGACTATGCTTGTTTACTTACATAAAATGAACGTAAACACTAGAACACAAATAGTTCCGGCTTGTTATTGTTTGCTAATCTTAAGCTGGATAGACTCTGTTATCAGATTTGATTGTGTATACTCTGATACTAGAGTTCCTCTAGAGAGACCTCTTTGAAAAGGAATATATGTATCTGACCAATTTTAAAATAAAACTTATTTTTTAACTTTAACCTTTAAAAGCGACATGTACGTGTGTAACCCTGTAGTGTATTACGACAGTGGCGGCGGGCACGAGAGAAGGGTGTAACAGGATGAGCTGGCGGCGCGTGGGGTGCGCGTGCGCGGTGGCGCGGCGGGCCGCGTGATGCGCGAGTCCGGCGGCGCGTCGCCCGCGCGTGCGCCCGCGCCCGCCCCGTGCGCGTGATGCGCGCGGACCGCGCCGCGCTCTACGCGTGGCTGGTCAGCTGTGCGGCCGCGCTCTCTGCGCACAAGTATAGCACGCGCGTCGTGCGCACCAAGTACGGGCCGTTGCGCGGCATCGTGGTCCACTCGCATCCGCAGGTTGAGGCGTACCTCGGTGTGCCGTATGCCACGCCACCTCTTGGTAGTCTTAGGTAAATTTATTCAGTTTTATACTACGTATTTATTGATGTAATAGTACCTAGGTTGTTCCGAAAATTGTTAGCGACAGAATAAATGCAATCATTTTTTTCCCGAAACTATTTTAAATCGACGGCTATTTCAATACAAATCTCCTTGGGGAAAATCATAGGCCACTAATGTTTAGTTCTTTTTTTAAATATTTTTAAAGGTTATCGATCACTCTTCTATTCTTTGCAACAATGCACGGTCTCGCGGTAATCGTTTCGTGCTATGATTTTCTATGATTATAAACGAGGGTTAACATTCAAGGAATTTCATGAAAATTTACATGCTGCATTTTGGGAGTCTGCTCCTGCGTTAGCAACAGATACTCATTGAATTCGTGAATTTAAACGTGGTCGAGAGGACCGAAACGATGACCCCGACCCGGCCGACCACCAACTGCAGTAATTCATGAAAACGTCATCAGGGTAGAGTGGCTCTTGAGGGAGAATAGACAAATTACATAGAATAGAACATTGGATCACGGGCAGTTTCCCCTATTCTGCATGAACATCTAACCTAAGGAAGCTTGCTTTGCGATGGATACCTCATTCTCTCACCGAAGAGCAAAAATTCTATCGTGTTGATTGGGGCAAATTTATGCTAGAAAAGTTTGAAGGAGAAACTTCACAAAACGTGCAGCTCAAATTTAGCGCCATGCGTTTTATTATACGTGCGCACTATAAGTTTCCGGAATGAATATGAAAAAATACTATTAAAGGTACAAAATTAATTTATTGTTTTTCAAAATAATCTCCCTCGGCGTCTATGCACTTTTTCATTCGATGAAACCAGTTTTGAAAACTTTTGTGCCACTCCTCTGTGGTGACCTCTGAAACGTGTTTTTCATACTCCTCGACAGCCTCTTCTGGTGATGAAAATCGTTGACCGCGTAATTGGTTCTTAATTTTTGGGAACAGAAAAAAGTCACAAGGTGCCAGGTCGGGACTGTATGCAGGATGACTCATGAGTTCTACATTTTTCCCCTTAAAAAAGTCGTTTGTCTGTCTGGCCGTGTGAGAACTAGCATTGTCGTGGTGCAGGATGATACGGCGTTTACGGTTATTTTTACGGAGTTCGTCAATAACTTCCGGCAAACAAATGGTCGTGTACCAGTCACTATTCACTGTACGACGATTCTCTAAAGCAACATTAGCCACGTGTCCAGTTTTATTAAAAAAAGAAGCAATCATCCGCTTAGATGCACTTTTCACGCGCGCCACTTTGGTTGGTTTCGGCTCATCTTGAAAGACCCATACGCTCGATTGCTGCTTTGTTTTGGGATCGTAGCAATAAATCCATGTTTCGTCACCTGTTACTATGTCCCACACCAAATTTGACGCACCTTCGTTGAATCTGGTAAGCATGGCACTGCACCAAGTGACGCGGTCCGTTTTTTGAGCCTCGGTCAAGTTGTGTGGGATCCACCGCGAGCACAGCTTTCTCACACCCAAATGTTTGTGTAGGATTAATTGTATTTGACTCATGCCTATTTCTAAGGATGCGCGAATTTCATGGTAGGTCACATGCCTGTCTGTTTCAATCATACGGCGCACGGCATCGATGTTTTTGTTGGTCACAGCGGTGGACGGCCGACCATCGCGAGATTCGTCACTGATATTGATACGACCACGCTTGAATTCTGCAAACCAGCTATAAACAGTTGTCTTGCATGGTGCTTCATTGCCAAAAGCTGTTTCAAGCCGAGCGATGCTCTGTTGAGCTGTCAAATTACACTTAAAATCGTAGAAAATCATACTACGAAAATTTTCCCGAGTTAAATCCATGTTGATGCAGACACACAATTTTTTTAAATGGCGCCACAAGGTAAAGACAAAAGACAGTCAGATGAACCAAACTGCATTCTACAGCCAAAGAGTTCTATTTTCAAATGTTGCAATAAATTTTTAAATATTGTTTATGTAAGTGGCCAGTTCCGGAAACTT
Source organism: Acrobasis consociella (assembly GCA_963555685.1). Taxonomy (NCBI): domain Eukaryota; kingdom Metazoa; phylum Arthropoda; class Insecta; order Lepidoptera; family Pyralidae; genus Acrobasis; species Acrobasis consociella. Next base: position 9,830,477 of record OY743106.1, read on the forward strand.
ACAGTGCGCCCTATGTATGTCTTACGGTAAAAAAATTGCTTCGTGGGCGAAAATTCAACGCTTCAGACGAGGCCGTGGAAGAAATTCGGTTGTTATTTTTCGACCTCTCAAAAGATACGTTTTTTAAATGTTTTGAAAGCTGATTCACCCGAATTCATAAGTGCATAAGGTTTAGAGAGGAATACTTTAAAAAACTGTAAATAAACTTTTTTTTCATTTTCTAACTATTTTTCATTTCACTTACTATTTTCGGAACAGCCCACGTAATAGTCATTCCAACAATTCCAATATGAGTTCCATTTTACAACCGAGCAGTGTCATTTGTAGGGGCTATCAATATTTATAACGTTCATAAATAGCAGCTACATATAGCGATTTTAATGACGGAGCTTTGCATTTGTAGTTAAATTGAATGTAATCATTAAAATTTTATTATATTTATGTATGCCTGCAATATCGGAGCGACCAGTGACTATATAGGTACTAGGACAAAAATCACATATTTCATTAACGCGTGACAAACAAACGTCTTTTTCGTAACAACGCTACTACAACAATTATAAACAGATACATGCCGCCGGTGACGCCGTCGCAGTGGCGAACGACGCGGTTGGCGGACGCTCCAGGACCTGCGTGTCCGCAAGCGCCGCCCGCGAACGCGCCGCGTGAAGACGCGTTGCTGACGCACCCGCGCGCGCGCATCCGGCAACTCGAACGACTGCTGCCTGTCCTCGCCAACCAGAGTGAAGATTGTCTTTACGTCAACCTTTACGTGCCTACTAATGGTAGGTATCGAACCATGGGGCTTATGTACGCTTTTTGTTTGATGTACTCTCAAGCGACGACCGCAAACGCACTTTGTGAAGATGCTTTGTTGACGCATGCACGTACATCCGACAACTCGAACGATTGCTACCAGTCCTTACGACCAAAGTGAAGATTGTCTTTACGCGACCCACTTATGGTAAGTATCGAATCATGTGGCTTACGTACGCTTTTAGTTTGATGTACTCTCAAACGACGCTAGCAAATACACTGTGTGAAGTATCCTTTGATATGTCGAACGACTGTTATCGATCCTTGTTCATTACTGCAACCAGACCTACTGAGTACAATAGACGGATTTTATGCCTTTAATATATTTTGTAGTTGTAGGTAAATCTTTCTTATTAATAATTGTATATTTTTAAGATGTGAATAACAAAATACCTAAGCGAAAAACTTGTATATTTTCTTTCACAAAAAAAATGCAATTTGTAATTGTATAAAAAGTGTCCCCAGTATTGTTATTAAAGTAACATCGGATACAATAGAACAATAATATCGGCATAATGGCGCCTGTTGCGGCGGTGATTCGCGGTGAGGTCTCGCGGCGCTCGTTAATCCTTGCCAGACAGTTTATTCATAATTTATTCACGTCATTTCCACGCTAATTCACTGTCCGTTAAATAAGCTCTCTGAAATATGCAGCGTTTCAAACTGCGGTAAGATTTGTCTTCCAGTGCCAGAATATACATGAGCCTAATCGAAATGAATTTCGATTTTGGAGGAGATATATGGTGGAGTTTCGGTATTTAGGTATTGTTTGCTGTTAATGTGCTGTGTTTTTGTATTATTTGTATTTAAAAGTTTATTTATGTATGTTCAATAATTGCACAGAGCATACACATCAGTGAAGTATTTCGAATATTACCGTGAATATACATACAGACAGACACTTTTTTCTCTTTTTTGTGTTCAGTAACTTTTTTTATCGCCCACACATACTTTTTCATTAATTTTTTAAATGTACAGACACGCAATTTTTACTGTTTTATATATGTATTATAAGAGATAAATGTAATACTTGCTTATTTACAATAAGAAACAAAATGTTTAGATAGTAGTGTCATTAGTTATCAATTTATCATGCATGATATAATTTATTAATTATTTTTTAACTGTTACAATATTACTTTGTTTAAAAACATTGTACCTAAAAATATTACGAGTATTTATGTGCTTGCAAAATTTCAATGTGTATTGGTATGATAATTATGGTATATATGTTTGCTTGTTAAAAATTACAACTGATTCTACAGTAAAATGAGTATGTGTATGTGGCTTTTACAATTATAGAGACATTTTAATGTATACAAAGGTTAAAGATAAAAAAAAATGATTATCTGAGCAAAAAGAACAAAAATTGTTGGAACTTTTAAAATGGCATCTTTCTTCAAAAGACACGATTTTACAGATAAATTCTCTCAAAAAGTGAGCCAATGTCATTTTATTAAAAAGAAAAGCGGCAGCAAGCACTTTCCGGCGAGCAAAGAAGACGCACTAATGAAAAGGGGGAAGAGTGCGACGGAGGACGTCGAGGCCTCAATTCCGTAGTGCATTGCAGTGCATAGTGCCCCCTGCAAGCAGTGCGGAAGTGAGGCTGAGACGCGCCACAGCGACGCTGGAGACAACATTGCAAGAATAACTGGAAAATTAAGTAGTAGTAGTAGTTATTCAAAACAAAGATATTTTTTTAGTTAAGTTTTCTCAAAGCACCACATCGAGGAACGATTCTCAATACTGGTAGCATTTCCTTATTTGATAGACAGGTTTATATAACATTTTGTCAGTAAAGGCGAAAGTGTATATAAGTGTTGAGGTGTGCATGTTTGTAACTTCTTCACGCGTAAATGGCTAGACCAATTTTGATCAAATTTTATATGCATAATAATTTTGGTATGCAGGATTCTGACATCCTGGATTTTTTATATATATCTCTGATAAACCGCGGGTAATATCGCGGAGCGCAGGCAGGTAAAATAATAGCTTTCTAGTACCAAGAGTCTGACAGATGAACATACCGAAACTATAATAGTTCCTTGTAGAGACTACGGAATTTCTAAAGGATTTTTTTGTCTATTTTTATTTTTCAATATCAAGAAGTCAATCCAATCTGGTCAATGGACGCCACTGGCTTTCATTTAACGTCGAGAATTTTCAATCATCCGATTCAGTATTGCGCGGCATTGCATTGATTTCCTCTTAGATTCTCATTTCCATAGTCTGGTTTGAAGTTAGTGACCCTCATTTTTAATGATTACAGAAAAACTTGTCTGTTCAATAGCGTGTTTCATCTAAATAGCAGTGAGAACACGTATTAACTAGCCCTATATAAACTAGGTGATTTTATCGACCGTTATTCACGAGACAGCGTATTCAGTCACGAGACCTAAAATTACCTCATTTGTATAGCCAATTATTTATTAATATGAATTATTAATAAGCCCAATCCGCTTAGCAGTAGGCAGAATAAGGGCTGGGATGATGATGATAATGAATGCTTATCCTATCAACAGGCGAATGAATCAGTAAAGATAGAACGTTAAACCTTTATTTTTTTAATTTTTTATGTGAGCCAAAACTTTCAAAGAGACTTAAGGTACCTAACAATATTGTTGATTAAAGTTTTTAAACTCCATCCGAGCATTCAACAGATGTTCTTGTCATTGTCAAGAAATGCTGCGAAATGTTAGAACATCACGGCTTGTTTAATTTATACTTTGTTATTGAAAACACTCGTTATGTGCTATTTTCGATTGATTGTTTGTGCTTTGAGCTTAGTGTTTTTATATATTTTATTAAAATGTTTAAATGTTACTTAATATATGTATTTCATATTGTTTATACTTTAAGACATACTCCCTTTTATTTCATAACTTTCTCTTTTAGTAAGGAAAACATCAACTAAGACAAAAACCTTAACATTATTGTGTGTGTAAGTAAATATTTTCTTTTAATATATTGTTTAAATTTATATTTAACTATTACTATTGTTTCTATATGCTATATAAGTTTGTGTATGATTGGATATTTCTTTTTACAAGAAAGATTTACCTACAAGATATGGTTTTACATATTTTACCAAACAATTGTAACACACTTTCGAAAGGAATTCTTTCAGAAATTCTTGATTTTTCTATTTCAACCTCATTAGATTAGATTCAATCGGGGTCTGTCAGCAGCACTCCTTCAATCGTTCTATTCAAACTTACACAGCGCAGTATTTCCTTTTTGTGTTTCCATCTTATCAGTGAATAGTTTTATGTAAATGTACAGGATATTTTTGATTCACTGCATCTTTTTCTACAGCAATTTCAAAACATAAATTGTAAATACGAAAATAATCAGGTCACAATTGTATGGCAAATCTTTTTTTTTGCGTCACAAAAAACGCGTCGCTCTTTCGTACGACGCCTACGTTGGATAAAGTACCAAAACAAAAAGGATTTTGAAAAAATTGCTAACAATATCAGACACAGTAAATAACACTACTGATGGAACTGATCATATTTTTATTGAAGTTTGGTGCGATACCGTAAGAATTGTGAATATTTTCACTCGCGTTGTACTCGTAGGATATTTCGTCAACAGAAAAAGATTGCGCTATCTAGATCAGAATTGAACACTGAAAAAAAATCTGTTCGCTTTCCGTTTTTTCTGGAACCTTGGACATTTAACTGCAAAGGAAAAATATTAAATTAGTAATTTTATAAGAATTGCTTCTACTCGTAAATGATCTTTATGTGTCGTGTAAATGCATTTCGTATTCATAATTATATATGTTTCAATTGAAAACATAAATAATGAGTACAAAAAATGTCTTGAAAAATCTGTGACTCTATTTATACTTATGTAGGTACTAACTGGATAATGTCGAAGAAAGTTCTGACTATGTATATATCGCAGTTGGATTGTATAATCCGCTATTATTCAAAAACTCTAGCTGTTTGGCATTACAGCTCGGTTTTGTAATACAGCTGAAAATCGTTCAGCTAGATCGTCCAATGTATTACGTTTAACAAACTAGCTAACGTAAGATTGTAGAACGACTAGTTCAGAATTCTGCCACTTGTGGCTTGTGAAGTGTCAGTGTCATAACAACAAATATGGCCTCCCATAAAGTAAATTCCTCGCCGCGTTCCGGGACTAGGCTGTTTTCATCGAGAGACATCGGGGGCATCGTTTGTGATTTCGGACTGCAAAAGATTGAAAAGAATAAAGCAGACCTTTAGCTTGGTTCCCATATTGTTATTTCGATGCCCGCCTTCCGGCATGATAGTCACGTGGATCAATTGGCCGTAAGAAATCGCTACGCCATTGTGTTGTCGAGTTTACAAAATTTCAATATCCAATTGCATCGAGCTGATTATCTTTCTTCATTGGTGTTTTATGATGTTGGAGACTAAATTATTTAGTAAGGAGTTAAATTGAGGTTTTATTTCCATCCTACGAGTAATATAAAAATAATAAAGAACAACTATTGTCCCCTCATATATTATTTTGTTTGGTAACACAGTTTTATTCAATAATGGTAACCCTCTATGTCATACCAACGCTAGCTGTTTTTTTAAACGTAATTACGTAACTCATTGACAATCAAGCTGAACTATTTTCAGCTATTTTACAAAACCGAGCTGTAATGTAAAATAGCTAGACTTTTTGAATAACAACGGATTATACAATTTAACTGCGACATATATATTAACTACACTTAATCACAGAAGGTAAGCCAAATTTGAAGTCAATGAAAAAAATTATCCAATTTTTTTTAAGAAGAAGATTATGTACTTAATACCTATAGATCAATCTTTCGCACCTTGGATATCTTTCACCACCGTTCTTCGCACCTCCTTACTTTCACACCTCCGTTCTTGGAATATTCGTTTTCAACGCCGTGACTCTCTGGATAATATCTGTATGCCTTGTGCTAATGTAGAAATATTTGATGTAGGTGGTGAGAACGAGGACAGCAGCAAAGGCCTACCGTGCCTTGTGTTCGTGCACGGCGAGTCGTACGAGTGGAGTTCCGGGAACGCGTACGACGGGACCACGCTGGCGGCGCACGGCAACATTATTGTAGTTACTATCAACTTTAGATTAGGTGTATTGGGTGAGTGTGTTAATTATATAATTTTATTGTTATTAAAGTAAAGCTGATAAATACGAGGACATCAGTAAAGGCCCTCTGTGCCTTGTGTTCGTGCATGGCGAGTCGTACGAGTGGAGTTCCAGGAACGCGTGCGACGGGACCACGCTGGCGGCGCACGGCAACATTATTGTAATTACTATCAACTTTAGATTAGGTGTATTGGGTGAGTGTGTTAATTATATAATTTTATTGTTATTAAAGTAAAGCTGATAAATACGAGGACATCAGTAAAGGCCCTCTGTGCCTTGTGTTCGTGCATGGCGAGTCGTACGAGTGGAGTTCCAGGAACGCGTGCGACGGGACCACGCTGGCGGCGCACGGCAACATTATTGTAGTTACTATCAACTTTAGATTAGGTGTATTGGGTGAGTGTGTTAATATATATTGCTTTGCTAGTTATTGATGTAAAGCTGACAAACACTAGGATAGCAGTAAAGGCCCTCTGTGCCTTGTGTTCGTGCATGGCGAGTCGTATGAGTAGATTTCCGGGAACTATTGATACAACATACTTGTATTGGGTGAGTGTGTTAACTATATTGTTTCATCGTTTTATTAATGTAAAGCTAATTGACACGAGGTCATCAGTAAAGTGTGTTAACTATATTGCTTTATAATTATTAATGTAAAGATGATAAACACGAGGACAGCAGTAAAGGCCCTCTGTGCCATGTGTTCATGCATGGCGAGTCGTGCAAGTGGAGTTCCGGGAAAGCGTACGACGGAATCACGTTGGCGGCTCACGGAAACATTATTGTAGTTACTATCAACTTTATCTTAGGTATTTTGGGTGAGTGTGGTAACTATATTGCTTTATAGTTATTAATGTAAAGCTGATTAACACGAGGACATCAGTAAAGGCCCTCTGTGCCTTGTGTTTGTGCACGGCGAGTCGTACGAGTGGAGTTCCGGTAACGCGTACGACGTGACCACGCTGGCGGCGCACGGCAACATTATTGTAGTTACTATCAACTTTAGATTAGGTGTATTGGGTAAGTGTGTTAACTATATTGCTTTATAATTATTAATGTAAAGATGGTAAACACGAGGACAGCAATTAAGGCCCTCTGTACCATGTGTTTGTGCATGGCGAGTCGTGCAAGTGGGGTTCCAGGAACGCGTACGACGTGACCACGCTGGCGGCGCACGGCAACATTATTGTAGTTACTATCAACTTTATCTAAGGTATTTTGGCTATAGCTTTATAACTATCAATATATAGCTGATAAACACAAGAACAACAGCAAAGGCTTATCGAATCTTAAGATCGAGATAAACACAAGAAAAACAGCAAATGCTTATCGAATCTATATGTTCTTTATTTATTCATCAAGATCGGAATAGCAACTCTTGGATTGGGGTCAATAGATCGTCAATGGGTGGTTGCTTAGATACATTAATAATTACACGAAAATGTTATATTTAGCCCGAAAATATCTATTTGAAGTTTCCTTTAAAAAAGTTGATGTTATCAAGTCATAATTTTTTTTAAAGCAAATAAATAGAATTTGAATCTGTTGCGATAAAACTATTGAAACTGTGTAAAAAACCTACGTCTTATTAACTTTATTTCCATCCTTTATTTTATTAAATAAAACGACACTATCTCATCTGTCAGTGTCAACTTGATTTGGGTAGATAATGGTTTAAACCTTATCTATATATATATATATATATATATATTATATATATTAATGGTTTAAACAAAGCAAGTCCTGTTTTTATAATAAGACGACCAGAGTTTCATGATACTTGTTAACCTATTTTGTCCCATTGTCGGGCAAAGGTCTCTCCCATCGTCTAATTAAGATACTTATATATTATATATTTATAGATAGTTATGATAACAGCAGTAACTATTACAATATATAAAAAAATTACCAAGTCAACATAATCCACAGATTTTTACCATCGACTTACTTCCCTTCAAATGTTGAGTTGACATAATGAGAACTGCACATTCAGCAACACGTCACGTCGCTCTCGTAGAGAAATTATTCGTCGGAAAATGTCGGGCAGCCGGCTTCCACTGGGTTTTAGTCTGTTTCCCAAAAATACTGAACATTTCCTACTTTCGTATCTGAGATGACATATGAAGATGGAGATGTCACAAGATATATTTAGCATGTACGAGTACTTTAGAGGCACTAAAACGTGCTTCCCGTACCGTATAGCAAACTACAAAATATGCCTTGATTTTGGTCCCAAAAAGAGTTTGAGAGTTAAGATAAGTTTTTTTTCAAAAGTCGTATTTGAAAAGGAATCCCCTTATTACGTAATTTTCCTCAATAAATTTTTGTTTTCCTGTTTAGAGGAGATGAGGTTTAGCTGTATTTGAGAGTATTTGTGCCGTTGATACTCAAGTGCTCAATAAAGTTGAATTTGCAGAACAGTTTTTATTTTGTTGGTTTCGTCCAAGTTTTAAATGGCTTTATGCACGGGTTGGTTGTTATTTTTATATAGGTATATTATAAAATATACGTTTAAGGCACATATCTTTTCGAGGGGAGACACGGATCAAAAACATTTTTTATCCTTCTAATTAATTTTATATACTTACAAGATTATAATATAAAGTAAACTGGATTTTGCGTGTCGTTTAGAGTTAACATTTTGTGCATATGTTAAGTAATTGTATTTTTACAGGTTTTTTAAAGACTGGTGCTAAGGGGTCGGCGCAGGGTAACTTCGGGCTTATGGATTTGGTGGCAGGGTTGCATTGGCTGCGGGAGAACCTGCCAGCCTTCGGCGGGGATCCGGAGCGGGTCACGCTCATGGGGCATGGGACTGGGGCAGCGTTGGCCAACTTTCTCGCTGTTTCACCGGTTGCAAGAGGTACTTTGGTATGCGAAAGCACAGCACGTTTATGAGAGCTATTTTCTGTGTTACAAAATAGTGAATGCGTTAAAAGGAGATAAAAATGAAAATATTATTTTAATATCGGTAAAATACAAATAGGTAACGTCATCATCATCAGCTTTCAAAAACCCATTGTTGGCGATAAGACCCCCCCCCCTTTGCCTGCGCCATCTCGTCTAGTAGGTAACATACAAATAGCTAAAATAAGGATAGAAATAGAAGGAGAGAGAGAAAAAAAAAGTAAATTACTGTGTTGAATTCGAAAGTGTACAGACCAGCTTCCAAAATGTTTGGTCTGTAAAATATAAGTAGTAAGGCTCTCTTCAGATGCTATGATATCTTTTTTTTATATTTGTTGTTAATTTTTACACTCAAATGGCAACAAAGAGTGATATACGAGTAGAAGACTGCATTTTGTCCCTACCAGGATTCCAAAGGGAAAGCCATAATACGTGCGGAGCCACGAATCGAAGCATAAATATAACATTACTTTTTAATAGATAATAACATTTAATAACAAAAATCTAATTTTGTAAACACTTATGTCATAATATACTGTCAAAGATTGAATCTTCCGAGAAATAAAAATCTCATTAGATCCATAATGGATCTGGTCAATGGATCTTCTGAGAATGATTGTGTGTTTTGAATAAACCGTAAATAATATGGGTCTTTGGGTAAGGGGCATTGTCTTGTTTTCAATGGCTCACCCAAATTACTGGATTATGTTCGTTTACGACTAGCTTTATCCACAGACATCGTCAAAACTATAATTACGCATCTTGGTGATGCAGTTTATGGCACTTAAATGCAATATAGAGGCCAGGTCATTTCACTTTTAAATATTCTAGCTCTATAGGAGATATATCGCTGACATGTACTTTATATTTATACACGGTAAATTTTCAGCGGTTTTGAAGCCGGAAGACCTATTTATATGGATCGTTAGTAAGACCTAATTAGTTAACTAAATCAAAATACACATTCAGAAACAAAAGATGTTGACTAAAACTCGAAAGTAAAATCGGGAGATCTATTAGTACTACCACCGCCAGGCGCCGTCGGCTGGACGGCCAAAGTTCATGGGGTTACGCGGCAGTTTTGGACGGGCGTAACTACGTGGTCTCGATAGAAAATCATTTTAGCAACTTTTTTATATTGCCATAAACAAATTGGGACTACATATATAGATCGAGGAATTTATTTACTATACGACATTTTTCCAAAACTAATGATACGTCAGCGTGTATGTATACTTAACAAATATATTGGTTTTAAAGAGCGAAACCATATTATCTATCATATGAAAAACAATTGACAGCGAAAAGCTAGTAATAAATTCTTACGTAATAGAAACAGTTTTATTTAATAATTTATTTTATTTGGTTTATTTTTTATTTGGATTCTATTTGTAACGAATAAGATAATAAAACAACATTAAACGATCTCACAGGCCTAACAGCTTTTTTCATTACATTCTACCAGTAGATCTAAATTTTACTCAATAAAGTTTATGAATGTTGAACACTTACGAAATCAACGGTCAAACAAACGAACGGAATATGAGTCATTAATTATGGACATCAATACATATAATAAAACAGTAGGAACCGCGTGTCTGTACATTTGATAAAAATAACAAAAAATGGGTGTGGGCGATAAAAAAAGAGTATCAGAACACAAAAAAGATTTTTTTTATTTTTTGTCTGTCTGTCTGTATGTACTCGCAAATTTTTTAAACTACTGAACAGATTTTTATGCGGTTTTCACTAAAGGATTAAGCTCATCCCTGAGCAACATATAAGCTTTGTTTGATCGAAATCTGATATGAGATAAAAAGTTATCATCATTTAAAGTTTAAAGATAATTCTTCTATGGGCGATTGTTTGTCTGTTAGTTCACGCCAATCTCCGGAAATACTGAACGGATTCGAATGAAACTTTTTTTGTTATGTAGCTGTTAAGCCTGAGCAACTTATAGGCTATAATTGATTTTGGAAAATGGAACACCTGATGCAGAGCCTTAACGGTCCAGCTAAACTATAAAAAATATATAAATGACGCCTTAGCACAAGTAGTTCAACCTGATGAACATTTTTTGTTGAGATATAAAAATCGAAGATCTAGAACACCTGATGCAAACACTTAATGGTTCAGCTTAACTACAAGAAATATAAAAATGACGCCTTAGCAAAAGTTGTTAAGGCTCCTCCTTGCGCTAGCGACCTTGAAAACACAAAAAAATTAATTTCTCTTTCTGTAAGTGAGATTATTAGAAACCCTCGTACAACTTTTTAGCTAGTATCCTGAAGTTTCATTAGAACCTCGAAAGTCATTGAAATACTATCCGGTTTAGAAACCTTTACAAAAAGAGTCAAAAATGGCCGTTTTTAGTATTTTTTGCAAAGGAAAATTCAGTGTATTTTATTTCAATGATTTTCGAGGTTCTAATGAAACTTAAGGATACTAGCTAAAAAGTTGTACGAGGGTTTCTGATAATCTCACTTACAGAAAGAGAAATTAATTTTTTTGTGTTTTCAAGGTCGTTAGCGCGGGGAGGACCCTTAAGCCTGCTGAGCATTTTTTGTTGAATTATAAAAATCGAAGACCTGGAACACCTGATGCAGAACCATAATGGTCCAGCTAAACTATAGGAAATATAAAATGACGCCTTAGCAAAAGTAGTTCAGCCTGATGAGCATTTTTTGTTGAGATATAAAAATCGAAGATCTGGAACACATGATGTAGGACCATAATGGTCCAGCCAAATTTTAAGAAATATAAAACGGACGCCTTAGCAAAAGTAGTTCAGCCTGATGAACATTTTTTGTTGAGGTATAAAAATCTAAGTCTGAAACACTTGATTCAGATACATAATGGTCTCTACGTATAATAAAACAGTAAAAAATTTATCTGTACATTGAATGTATTACAAAAAAAAGAGAAGCGATAGAGACTGTTATATAGTAAAAAATAAAATAAAAAATCTGTCGGTTTGTCTGTTTGTACACGCTCATCTCCGAAAATATTGGAAGGATTCGAATGAAACTTTTTTATATATAGGCTATAATTGATTTTGGAAAATGGAACACATCATAATGGTCCAGCTAAACTATAATAAGAAATATAAAAATGACGTCTTAGCAAAAGTTGTTCAGCCTAATGAATTTTTATTGTTGAGGTATAAAAATCGAAGATCTGGAACACCTGATGCAAAAACATAATGGTCCAGCTAAACTGTTAGAAATATACATTAATTTTATTTATTTATTTAACTTCTTACACAAATACAAGTGTAATGGCGGATTTAAAGCCTAAGGCCTTATCTACCAGTCAACCAAAATTTATTAATGACGCATTGGCAAAAGTTTTTCAACCTGATGAGCATATTTGTATGCCAAAGTCATAAAGCCCACGCGAACGAAGTCGCGGGCATCAGCTAGTATTGTATTTCATTGGTGCACATAACCAAAAACAATAATTTAATTAACTGTCATCACAAATATGGTCCTTAAATTCACGACATGACAAATAAGATATTTTATCATGAATAATAGGGGATGTCTATACTTCGTAACGCTGATTAAATCTAGTAGCTTGACCGTTAATAACTATACTAGTAGATCACATTATAACTCAATAAAGCTAATAAATACTTACAGAACACGTGCGTAATCAAATGGTTAATAAAACAATAGTATTAGTTAATTATAGGCATATTCCGCAGTATGTACCAATAACAAGTGACCGCATACACGGAAAGCATGTTATTTATTTATTTACTTATTAAACTTTATTGATCCACAATTGACAATATTCCTGAGTTGTCGCAAGGGACTACATACCAGCGTCAAGTTTAGATTCTCCGTCACTTTATAGTGTTTTATTCAGTAAAACATTAAATGTGATAACGAACCAGGAATTTCGTGTCTGACCATTATTTGTAGAAGTACTTAAATCAAAATTTAACTCAATACGCGTGCATAATCATAATTTTAATATAGGGATATTTAATTGACTAATGGGTATATTGCTTACTAATGAGCGCTTTAACGGACGGTTAGTGGGTACCAAAAACAATAATTAACTGTCACCGCAGACGCGAACAGCACCCGTTCACGAGATGACGCATGGGACGCCATTGTCCGTAATTAGGGCGCTCCAGGCAGTCCAGTTTAGATCCTCCGTTGCTTAATGGTCTTTCATTCAATAAAACATGAAACGTAATACCAAAGTAGGAGTTTAGTAGTTTGACCATTAATTCTAGAAGTATCTCAATCAAACTTTAACTCCATAAAGATAATGAATATTGAACACATGCATACTCAGAAGTTTAAACAGTATGGTTTCCGGCAGAGTAGAATAGGACCACTCCAAGTCCTCCCATGGATGTCGTAGAAGGTGACTTAGGAAATACAAGCTAAACAAAGCTTATAAACTTATTATTATATATTAATCAATAAGACCTCTCCAACCCGTCTGGCCAGCGAGGAGAGTGTAGGCCAAGTCCTCTGGCTCTGGTAGTACAGAGAGGGTCGTGCTCAGTGGAGACAAAAAGACCTGATGATGATGATACTCAGAAGTTTAATATAGGGATATCGTTCGTTAAAATATAGGTATATTGCTTCTTAATGAGCGCTTTAATGGTCGGATAGTGTGTACCAAAAACAATAATTAAATTAACTGTCACCGCAGACATGTGCAGCACCCGTTCACGAGATGACGCATGGGTCGCCATTGTCCGTAATTAGGGCGCTCCAGGCAGATTTCATTACTTCGTGCCAGCGTCCAGTTTAGATCCTCCGTTGCTTAATGGTCTTTCATTCCATAAAACATGAAACGTAATGCCAAAGTAGGAGTTTAGTAGCAAATTTAACTCGATAAAGTAAATGAATATTGAACGCATGCATAATCGGAAGTTTAATCCGTGTGGTTTCCGGCAGAATAGAATAGGACCACTCCAAGTCCTCCCGTGGATGCCATAAAAGTCGACTTAGGAAATACAAGCTAAACAAAGCATATACATCAATGAGACCTCTCCAACCCGTCTGGCCAGCGTAGAGAGTGTAGACCAAGCCCTCTGACTGCTCTGACGAAGTATGGCTCTGGTAGTACTACTCGTGTTCGTGCAGTGGATATAAAAAGACCTGATGATGATGATGACAATCTGAAATTATATACAGCGATATCATTTGTTATCATATAGGTATTGAACTTAATTGTCAGTTAGTGTGTACCAAAAACAATAATTAAATTAACTGTCACCGCAGACACGAACAGCACCCGTTCACGAGATGACGCATGGGACGCCATTGTCCGTGATTAGGGCACTCCAGGCAGATTTCATTATTTCGTGTCAGCGTCCAGTTAGATCCTCCATCACTTAATGCGATTAAAAGGGTCACGTCAAGCATGGGAAGTTTTCTCGGACGTAATTTACGGAGTCTAAATTGAAAAATTCGAAATATATTAGAAAATTATTTGCTGTTGAGTCTGTTTAAATGTTTACTGATAAATAAACCTTATTAATGTGCTATGTAATGCGTTGTTAAATATTTTCAAAAACTAACATTTAAATATACTTACGCATGTTTACCCTAAGACCCTAAGTCGTATGAAGGGGACGGAATTTATTATTGGATTTTTTTGTAAACAAAGACATTTAATGTCCAGCTGTAAGTGGTCAATAATCACATCAATGCGAACAGCTTCATATCCTTGCACTTGTGGAACGAAGAACATTTTGAATGGTACTAAATTAAATAGGAAGTTATCGACTTCACGTCTTCCCTTTTTGAATAAGGTTGTATATATGCGGACATACGGGTCGTAAGAATTTATGCATCCCCTTTTGTTTTGGAGGGTTTCAAAGGAACGGAAAATATTTACTTCAAAAAGTTAATTTCTATAACATTACAGTCTTGTTTGGGTTGTCGCGCAAAATTGGGTCAACGTTTCTTTGAAACTCATGGTAGGAGGGTGAAAACAAATGTTTTCTTTAGCCCAGATTTCATTATCTTTGTGATCCTTGTCCAAAATGGCAAAATTAAATAAGGTTATCTGTTTCAGAACTACTGAAGCGAGTCATCTTGTTAAGCGGCTCGGGATTAAGCTCATGGGCGCTGCAGAGGGAGCCGCTTATGGTTAAAAAAAAGGTAAGCCAATTGAGATGTTTGCAGTAATTTTCTTTTATCTGTGTGACAGTGGCCAAAGCATGAAGCTTATAGGTCCCTCAAAAAGGCAAAACCACCGTTGTGTGTCCTATGAGTCTGTTTGAGATTCTCAATTCGAAGTGATGGTAATTAAGTAACAATGTTTGTATTATGTCATGACAGATCTATTCTGTAAAGTTGTATGAAAGAACCAATCTCGGAAATTTCTACACGAATTTCATCGCCATATTGATCAGGTTTTGTGAATTTGAAACGATATTAGCTATATTGGGACAAATACCAAGTACTAGGTACGCAAGTTAAGGAAAAAGAAAGAAATAGGCGGATGCCATTTCTAAAATTGGATACCCTATTACCCGAGTACTTTGGGAGTTACCAGAAATTCTTTTTATATTCCTGCTTTAAATTTGCCTGGAATACGACTTTATGTCTTAGGAATGAGGTTACATTGAAGTGTAGATTATATATAATAATGATTCTTGGAGGTTTTCGAAATGAAACTGTGTTGAATAGCAGCAAGTTAAAGAAATTAGTTTTAACCATTGCGATACTTTATAAAATAACAAGTCGCTATAAAAAGATCTTATTTTATAAATAATCTTAAGACGTTTTGGTATAGTATAGAAAATAAAGTATCTCACCCTCGATTAAAAAAATCCTAGTAATTGATAAATACTAAAATAAATAAGACTCTAGTACTGGACAAGGATAATTTCGATAAATGTGGTGAAACAGTGTATCAGGTATTCAATTTTTGAACCTTAGAAAAATATTAATATTTTTATGTGTGAAGTATCAGGAGTAAATTCTACGCACACTTATATAACATAAAATATAGACTTATTGGGAAACAGGCGTGAAAGTATGTATGTATGTATGTTAGTGTTATCTACATCAAAAGTAAGGTCTAGGTAACCCATGGAATATCTTATCTTAACTTAGACCAAGTCCTTAAACTTAGAACAAAGACCAAGTTTAACTGTACTTCCATGCTGGTCTGGGAGAAAAGAAAAACTTAGAATGTACCAGCTGCTTCTCTTCCCGCGCAGATCGTAAAAGCCGATCGAGGGAATGGGCGAAATTGCAAATCATGTTAACAGGCGATGCGGCTAGCAACAAATTACTGTATAGATTGCTTTTCCACCTTCTCAGCTACCATGACGCTAAAAGTGGCTTTTGAATCTGGCGGTTCTGGGCTTTGCCTGCTTAGATTCCCAAGACCCAAAATGCTCTGTCAGCCCCAATAGGGATAAAGACGTGATAGTATGTTAGTATCCCATAACAAAAGTCTCGAACTTACTTTGGGGCTAGCTCAACCAGTGTGATTTGTCCACATATATTTATTTATGTACTTTGTTATTTGGCAGGTGGCAGAAATGACGGATTGCCACGGCGACATGCTTGAAGACGATCTGGCACCGTGTCTCCGTAACAAGCCGCTGTCGGTACTCCTGTCGGTCAAGCTGGACCCGCCCAGATTCTTGCCAGGGTTCGCGCCCTTCGTCGATGGAACTGTTATTGTCAATCCGTCCTCTGTAAGTCTTTTTTCATTCCTTAATTATTAGCCTAAGCTTTATCCGATTTTAAAGACATCTTTATAGCATTACTAGCACTGTCGTCTACTAATAACAACAATTGGGTATTTTCCTAAGCCAAAAATAAATTATTTTGTCCTAATAACAAAATAGAACGTCGCAAAATAATGTCACTTGTCTTTGAACATATCCATTTTAACGTGATTTTAAATTTATTATTGCAGAAACACTGATAATAAGAGCGCTATTTGACTCCAAAAAACTGTGACGTCATCTGCCTGTATTTCATACAAAATCCCATAGAAACTGTTTGTTTTGAGGTTTAGAAAAAAGTATCTGATTTGACTTGTTGAAAAATAGCGTATTTGGAAGATGACTGGGTCAAAATAAATTATTCGATAAAGTTCATAAAATAAACGTCACAAAATAGTGTCACTTTTCATAGATCATATCCATTTTCAGCATGATTTTAGATTTATGCAGAGAAACTGATGTTAAGAGCGCTATCCGACTTTAAAAAGCATGACGTCACGCTTTTATATTTCATTCAAATCCCATATAAAATGTTTGTTTTTACTTGATGAATAAACTTGTTGTCATCTAGTGAATTATCGGTTTGTCTAAGGCTCAAAGTGATCAAGATCTTGGAGTTTCAAAGGTGTCGGTGCACCGATCTATGTTCGGCTCAAGGATTCCTTATTTTTTTCTTAGGTCCTCATATATATGCAAACTAACCAAGCCTTCTTCTAAAATTACTATCAGTTGCATGACACAACATAGGTAAAAAAATATATATTTACCACATGTTTACAGTAGGAAATTCTAAGATAAGCAAAATTTTTGACGTTCAATGCGTTGCTCTAAGTAAATTTGAATAATATTTCGCGTACCGTTTTACCATATTTCTATTCCGATTCCAACACAACAACGAATATGTAACAATGTTACGATGGATGGCTCTTGACGCGTGCTCGTTAATGTTCTATGAAGTGCAGTCATCTAAATGAAAATAATTAATTGCTTTTACTATATTCCGTAATTTCGCTTTTTAAATTACTTTTGATAACATAACTGGTTAAATAAATAGTTATATTGTAGCCAGTTTAATATTGTTTCGTAGATAGAAAATAATCAACTAAGGAAGAATAAGTAGCAAGATTTTAATCCAATCGCGTAAAGTGTTTGCAGATGTTCCTGCGTTCAAATGATTGTTTCGCACTGGCAGGCGTTCGGTTTTACTCTATTTTCTATTCCCGCTGCTAGACAATAACGATGTAACGATGCGATGTTACAGTGGATGGCTGTTGACGTTGTGTGCTCGTTGGTAAAAATTTAGAGCGCGGTGGATCACATGAAAATATTATTGCTTAATCGCCTTTTCTCTATTATTGTTTGTACGTTTTATTCTTTTTGAGCTTTGAGTTACCTGAATACATAACTTGTTTATTACTGAGGTTACCATTAGGTACATAGTATTATAATTAGTTTCATATTACTTAGTAGATTTTTATCCAATCCAAATTGATTCGGGTGTCTAATTAGGTAGGTACATTTCATACATACTGAATCTACAACTTGACATTATTTTCAAATTTTGACATTCAAAAAATTTTATTAGAATAACAAAATATATTAATTTACATAACAATGTATTATAAATATCCTTTGATAAGAAATAAATATATATTTGAATTGAATTGAGTGGTTGCAGATGTTCGTGTGTGGTTTGAAACGGTTATTTCGCACACACGCTCCACTTTATTCTATTTTTTATTCCGATTGCTACACAATAACAATATTACAGTGAATGGCTCTTGACATCATTTGCTCGTTGGAAGCAATTTAGAACGCGGTCGTTTACATGAAAATATTATCAATAGGTGGTCGGACGACCCTAGCAAGGTTGCAGGGAAACGCTGGATGCAGGCCGCTTCCAATTTGTCAAAAATATTATATTCATGAGGTCTTTTTAGTCCCCACTGCAGGAGCAAGACACTCTCTTTACTACCAGAATATAAATATATTATATTATTAGTTAATTATTTTTTACTCTATTACGTATTTTTTTGCGCCTTGAGTTATGTTAATATAGAATTATCTTACACATTGTACCTTTTTACTTACCTGTTTAGTGTATGTAATGGAATATTAACTTAATAAAAGGGAATTAAGAAACCGTCGGATTTTTATTCAATTCTCTTAAAGTGGTTGTAGATGTTCGTGCGTTAAAACAGTTATTTCGCGCTGGCACGCGTTCCGTTTTCCTGTGATTTCTATTCAAATCGCTTCACAATAACGATATAACGATGGACGGCTCTTGACCTCGTGTGCTTGTTGGAGCAGTTAAAAGCGTGGTCATTCACTTGGAAATGTTATTGCTTAATTACTTTTACTCTGTAATGTTATATTCTATTTGGATTTGAGTTAAGCCATTACATAACTTGTTAAATAAATAAATCCTACCATTATTGCGTATTAGTAGCGAATGTAATTCAATTCTCTTAGAGTGGTTACAGATATTGATTTGTTTTCAAACAATCCGCTATTTTCCAATAATTCAGATTCTTTTTTTAAAACGTCAAAACAATTTTTTATGAAATACAGGCAGATGATGTCATAGATTATTGAAGTCAAATAGCGCTTTTGATATTAGGTTTTCTGCAATAATAAATCTAAAATCACATTTCAAATGAATATGATCATGACAAGTGACATTATTTTGTAAAATTTTATTTCCTTATATTAATCCTTCCTTATTCCGCAGGAAAATACCCAATTCTGACATGCGTTCCGTTTTACTCTATTTTGTATTCCTATTCTTATATATACAATAAAAGTATAAGATTGGATAGCTCTTGACATCAAGTGCTTTTTAGAAATTCAGGACGCGGGCGTTTTATTATATAAGAATACTATATTTTATTGTGAAACCTGCTCGCCACTACTTGTACTCTGAAGGTACCATTTGTTACTAAGCGTATGGTTGCAAAAAAATATATCTTAAAAATTTGAATCATGTTTTTTACTTGAAAATCTTTGTTTTTAGAGGTTAAGACATCAATTATAATAATTTATTTAGTGTTTTGTCAATGAAATAAATAAAATTTATAATCATAATCCGTCATTCAGTCTAACTTTGTTACTAGGTTTAAACTTTTATCCGACCAAATCAAGTAGACATTTTCAGATGAAACAGAATCATATTACTAGATGTTAACTTGATTTGGTCGGATACTGGTTTAAACCTAGTAACAGAGATAGTCTGCGTTTTATAATAAGACGGAAATTTAAAAATAAGTTATGATAAAATTATATTGCTGATATCTTGAGAGTGATTGAAGAAGTGGTAATAAATGGATGCGGCAGGTCATTCTGCAAAGCGGGGATAAAGTCATCAATCATCAATAATAGCGCAGACGTGTGACGGAGAAGTCGAACCAGTTCATTGTGGCTGTATTATACTGAATATATACTGTTTGAGCTCAATTGACTTGTAGACGCAAACCGAACAACTTGTATCATATTGTTCAAAGTAGAGATTACAGTATATATATCAAGTATAATTTATTCTGTAAGTACTTTATTATTAGTATCAACTCAATATTTTGCATGTAAATATAAAGTTTAAAAGTTAAAAAAAGCTGTGGACATCCAGATATGACATGAAAGTCGCGGGCCGGACCTAGATGATGAGTTTATGAGAGCAGCACTGGACCGAGATGGGTGGCGTCGACGGTGATAGGCCTATACTTAGCACTGGACGGAAGAAGGGCTGAGACGATAATGATGATGATGAATTAAAAAGATTATTTATTGACATTTGGGTTCGAGATACAAAACTTGCCCACTTGACTATCGTGTCTTTATTATCCCTTATATTTCGTAAGGGCAAATCAACGAGACAGAGAATGGGGCCGTAAGACCCAAAGATCACTTTAAGCGTGATTTTGGGCGTGAAAGTTAACAAAGGGAATCAAATAATGGATAGGTTTATTCATAGGTTATTAGGTCTTGACTTCATCGTGGTTTCGGATTTTTGCTTAATTTCCTACATCTCACGATCTACACGGGAAAAAGCAACTGGCACGTTCATAGTTTTTATTTTATTCCAGATCAGCATCGAAATTCATTTATTAATAATAATGATCCTTATTATTAATTAATAGCACATGTAGGATTCCGTACATAATTGTTCTGAATATTGTTGCCGAGCCCTTAATACCTACCTGGCTCGCAAACCTCACTGCTGTCGACCTTCGTCTATCTATAGCGACATAAATTAATCTACATACAGCCCGTCTTACAAGTTACGAGCAGCCTAATATTGTAAATAACCCTCCTTGATTCTGTTTCGGATGTAATTATATTGTTGCGTTGGCGTGTGTTGAGAAAACTTAAATTAACAATACATCTCTACAGTAATTAGCAATAAATGTCCTCTTTGAATGTGTCGGAATATTTCACAGACAGATAATTTTACAAGTACCTTCTATTTATCTGGAGATGTATATGGCTGGGAACGTGTGCAAAGATGATACAAAGTAATTCTCAGGTAGATTTGGCCTTGTATACTTAAAATTTGATTAAAAAATAATAATTTCACTAGGCTCCACCTCCGACGGACAGTTCCCGACTCGGTGCCGGAGCGGCAGCGGTGGCCAACGCGGCTGGCCACGAACTGGCCGACTTCCCTCACAGAGAACTGCTCTTCGGACTCACCACTACCGGTAACGTTTCAACTTTATTTTTTAAGAAACAAAGACTCTATATTCGAATTCGTCATGTTCATCAGTGTATGTTTGACTGTACATAGACTGTCCAAATTATTTTTTAACCCGTATTGAATACCAGTCCTTTGAAGCACATTGAAAATAACAATGGCTCATTTCGTTACAGGGAGTTACTCCAAAAGCGGTACGCAAGACGTTACTGCGTATCCGCGTTTCAGTGTCAAGCAATAGAGCACTAACGTACGATTACAGATACATTTTCACGTCTATATCCCTGACGGGGCAGACAGAGCCCGGGGTCGTAAGACCCAAAGGCCACGCTTAGCGTGATGGTGGGCGTTAAGATGGAAAAGGAATCAAAATAGTGATGGGTTGCTAGCCGCATCGCCTATTATCATGATTCAAATCTCGCCCATTCGCTCGATCGGCTTATACGATCTGCCCGGGAAGAGAAGCAGCTGGTACATTCTAAGTTTTTTCTTTTCTCCCAGACCAGCATGGAAGAATTATTTAATTAACGTACGATTATAATGTCTTATTTGGTTTGACATATAAATAGAACGTCACTATCGTACGACTAAATTATTATTTTATGGTGTAACCCCCCCTGACGTTTAAATTTCAACTCATAAGTTTGAATGAACTAACGAACTCTAAGTAGTCTTTATAGCAATAAGACCGTTCGAAACTCATCAACGTAGCTAACATTTCTCACAGTATCTGGTGAGTCATTTCATGGCTCAGTAGTTCCTGTCCCGATACGGCCACTATAGCCAACGCAGCCGTTTCCACTCCAGAGTCTCTGACTATCGGTAATTCACTTTCTAGCATTCAGACGGGATTATCATTGGGATAATCCCCCAGCCGAGAGAGCCCGGCAAAGAATGACGATAATACCATTGCACTTTAAATAGCGTTCCTTGTGCTCCCTTTTAAGGCTTTTATTTCGAATAGCACCTTTGAATAAAAAATATAAATTTCTTATAATTACACGTGTAAGTTTAAGTCAATTTTAGTAATTTATTCCTAGCCATTAAATTATGATGGAGTCTAAACGTAATTAAATTCGGGAAGTCACTTAAATACAAATAATTTTGCGAATTAGAATGAGATAACGGAATATTAATTCCTGAGCCCTACTAAATGATTTAAGAATTTGCTGCGGGGCGATAAGTAATATGCAAATGAAGACATTCCTCTCATTCCAGAGTCGTACCTGGAATTCAACGCGCAAGACTTGGAGTTCGGTTTCAATGAGAGCCGCCGGGACCGCATTCTGCGAACATTCGTGAGGAACGCCTACTACTACCATCTGAACGAGATTTACTCTACCCTGAAGAATGAGTACACGGATTGGGATAAGCCCGTCCAAAATCCGTTGAGCGTTCGGGACGCTACTCTCGAGGTATTGTTTAAGTTTTGTATATTTGTGTGTAGCTTCTTGGTTTACGTAACTTTGTGTCTTCATTTTGATATTTCGCAGTAAGAAACCCAGGAAGGTATTGTTATTTTAATACTAGATTGGATTTATGACAGCAGAATGGAATAATAGAAATCAGATCTAGGTCTATATGTACGCAAAAAATGTATCTGCATACGTATTTTTCTTTCTTTCTTTCTTTCTATTTAATACAATCATATCTTAAAATACGACCATTATGAGTTTATTGACCTGATTTTCTTTCTACAGCAAAAATAGAGAGATAACTTAGGTAGTAGGTACTTTTCGTATTCTCAAAACGACATGAAAGTTGTCTCTCGTCGAACCAACTTTAATAATATCGTAGCGAGAGTTGTGTAGTCTTTTGTTTGGTATATATTCACGATAGCGGCGATAGAGGTGCTACCGAACGACTGAGAGATAACTGTCAGCTGAGTAGACAGTGCTTGAGCTGTCTCCGTCGTATCATAGACGATCTCAATTTGAAGGGCTCGTGTCGTGGTTAAAGAGAAAGCGAGTAACTATCAAGTTCTTCCTTGAGAAATGTGATTTAGGTATTTTCTTACTGGAAAATTTACATGGCATATAATAACATTCATTTTTAATTACCTTGAGGAATCAGGCTTAAGCTACGAACTTTAATTTTGCATTGGTAGGTGAAGTAAAACATATAGGTGTCAAGAGACACTCGGATGGAATGAAGTTCCTTTCTATTAATTAGGAGAGAGAGAGACAGACAGAGAAACACGCGTACGCCGCACGACTTACAACTATAGCAAAAAGTGTCGTTACAACTTTTGGTCTTAATTTTTTCGTCTAGCCTGCTTTCGCAACGCGCAATAAGGAACTTCTTTCCAAAACTTCGTTCCAATATTAACCTTGAATCATACTTTGATACACCTCAATTCGTTTTCCGTTCACTTTGGAGGAAGACTGTTCTATGCTATGCCCCACCTGAGGCTTTAGGACCCTTATTCAAACATAAGTCAAATCGCTTTCCGTTAAATCATCGACAATAGAACATATCCCTTACTTCGAGCCGAGTGGTTTTCGCTCCTCACCGCCGATGTTCGAAGGGAGTTAATGACGCTCACGCACACTGAATATAGATGTTCGTTGAAAACCTTCAATTAGAATCTAAAGATACTTCTTTGTAAATTGTGATATTGTTCTTTCTAAATAGAATTTATTAAAATGCTAAGAAGCTCTGAATTTATTATATGCATATTTGAGAATTCAATAATTTGGTAGGTACTTAATTGCAAGGTATTTAAGATTGTTTTTAAAAGGTCTTACATTATACGTCTATTTATAAACAAAGTAAAATTAGACACTGTCCCGCAACAAACGGGTAACATTATGAATAAACTCGTATCTACTCAGGTTATTAAATTTTCACACGGCGCGGGAGATTGCGGAGATGAACTACTGCGGTTTTTACGTCTACAACGAAAATCATTCTTGGTTTTTAAACAGCTTATTGTGTAAATAAAATAAGTTACATTCACCTGTAACTCTTATTTGAAACTTTAGGCGTAATTAAAAAGTTTCGTGTTAAGTCTCATTTATATTTAATGTATACCTAGTTTAATATAATATATATATTATAATGTATACAATAATAAATCCAAAATCACGTTGTTCTGGGTCAAAAATAAATCAAATTCATATCTATCGATCTGATTTCAGATTTATTAATCCAGAAAAACTGATATTAAGAGCCCTATTTGGGTGACTATAAAAATGTTTGTTATGACGTTAAGAAAAAAATCATCTTTATTTTCTTCTAGTCAAATCAACTAGAAGAAAATAAAGATTCCTTGTACTTCAATACTTTTTTGGAAGACAAAATGAGCAGAATTTTAAATTTCCACTATATGGGTCCAAGGTAGACCTTACTGGAGAAATGTTCTACATGATGTAAAATCCGAAACAAAACCGGAACAGTCGTTTATCGAATAGAGACAATAAATCAAACATTTCTCTAAAATAAAGCTGACGGCTGCAAACGCCGGAGATGACGCTTAAGTGAAGCCCACATTTCTACAGATGTTATTTCCCGATTTCCCGGAATTTCCGCGCTTGTGTTTACAACAACGCAGACAAGTCAGGTCAGAGAAAAATGCTGACACAACAGTTTATATTAACAGTCTAATTGGCTCATGTTTAATTTGTTTTGGCAACAGCACTTTAAGTTCTAAATTGTTTCAAGTATTTACGATGAATTTAAATATTTTCAGATAAATTGGTAACTTAATATTTTAATTGATTACATAGATTGGTTCTCACGCAAGAAGTGTTAGTAATCGTATTGGATAATTTTAATGGTTTGACTTTGTCTCTACTTCTATGAAATCAATTATTCCATACTGCTTTCCCAGGGTCATCTAAAGTATATGGGACGTAAGTGCAATAACTAATGTTAATTAAATTTTGTAGGTTCTAAGCGACGGTCGCACGGCAGCTCCTTTGATAAGACTAGGCTACCTCCACGCCTTGCGAGGGGGCACCACCTACTTCACTCATTTCCACTACCTCTCCCAAGAAAAAGACTATCCACAGGTGAGTGAACATAACCCCTTTAAAATGTTAACGAATGTTGACCTCTAAGAAGCAACTTATCAAGTACAACGACCCTTTAAAGGTCGGTACCACGGGCCACCACTCGACTTACTATCGAGAGGTTTCACTAAGTAGTACTGAGGATTGTACAAACTTAGACCTTTAGTGGAAAGTTTATTGCCCCTTATCTTGAATTTGTATTATTCTTTGTTAATACTATTTATTTCATTTTATGGTAAGTTTACGAATTCGGTTTCACGTATTTTTTTAACAAATATATTCTCTTTGTAGATAATTATAAGTTAGTACCCACTCGTTTCATACTAGAAGCTAATGTTACTCATATCTCTGAGATACAATAGCAATCTAATATATAAAATAATTATGTCACAGGCTTTACCGATTTTAATGAAATTCTGTGTGTAAATTTAATAGGTCTGAAAATAGGATAAATGCATTAAAAAATACACATAACTTCAATTTTCACCTTACTACCTTCAACCCTTATTTTTATTGACCGACCGAGCGAAGCGAGCGAAGCGAGCGAAGCGTCTCAGTTTCGAGATTAGCCAAAAATTATTTTGTCCGTCTGTCTGTCTGTCTGTCTGTCTGTCTGTCTGTCTGGCTGTTCTCGCCTTCAGGTCGCATTTCTTAACCGATTCTCATAAAATTTTGTAAGCAGGCTCAGCAACTAAATAGAATTTTTTTGTCGAGCCAGTTTTTCGAAATGGCGGAAATATGGGGGTTTAAAATTTTAAAACTGTCATATATCCGCCATTTCAAAATATTTTCAAAAATGTCATTAGACTTTTTTGTTGACATTATAAAAACGCATTTTTTTTAATTGAACAACTTTTTTGTCTGGACAACTTTTTTATACGTTATACTTGAACGGGTTTGGGGTGACTCGCGAAGTCTAGCTGACTGAGCCGTGACGGGTATACAATACAAAATATTCTTACAAAATATTGAATTCAGTCCAGGTTACTGAACAACTTTCTTAAAAATACATGTCTCGCGTGGGAATTAAACCTGCGACTTCCGAGTTACAAGGCCAATGTCTTGACCACTATTTTTAAGAAAAGAAGAAAATTTGCAAATATTTGTTGCGTACATTCAATACCATATAGTTTACAAAAAGCAATAACTATGTAGGTAGATGTCCAACAAAAATCTTAAAACTCTTAGAACTCGCTATGGTTATTTTTTCATAGGTTTACAAGATTGACCTGATTTTTTCTTAGTCGTATGACTTTTTGTTGTCTTGCTTGTTTAAAGTTTTGTTTAATTTATTTAGTCGGTTAATTGTGTTCCATTGTCGTGTATTGGATTGCTTGCTTGCTTTGCTTGGTAGTAGAAGATATAATCGCGAGGTCTAAGTTCGTGGCGAACTACTAGTTAGTATTTTAATAATTTTTAACTCTTGGCGATTGATAGAACTGAAACGGGAACGGGTATAAATCTAAAATATAATAATGAAATAATATAGCTAGCTGTCTTTTGAATTTCCATTACTTACAAGATGCGTCATTGGCTATTTATAATATGCTTCAGAGAATGTAAAATATTACACCATTCCAACGTAAATGTGTACATTATCACAAATCACAGAGTACATTATGTTAACGGGCTACGTTTAATATCTATGGTTCAGCCGGCTTAATACAAAACGATATATTCAAATTGTTATGAAACGTTCACCACAAATAGCAAATAAGCGGATTATTGTGGACAGTCAGTTACAGGCTTTAGTTACAAACTCGGCAGTAGCGGCGGTAGCGTTGGCTACCAGGGAAGCGAGACATAAAGGGGCATCAATAGCGTTGACCGCCTAGAGCGATTTGGCTGTTAATTTTCATTTATTTGCTTATAAGTAGCGGCACGTAAGTTTAGCGCTGAGTGGAGTGTAGAGGGGATACTGCGCATGGGTACAGTATTACTTTTTTACTACTGCGCAGTCAAGGTCAGCGCTAGAGTTTCGTGCCGCTACCTGTACAATTTGAAACGTTGTTTATATAAAAGCTAAGTATCAGAATATAAAAATCATACTTTTTATTGTAGTACTACTTTTTCATTACATAAAAAGTCCCTGGGATGGGCTACTTTTAAAAAAAAATATTTGTTTTTCTAAAGACAGTTATTAATATGTTTGTTTTTTGTTTGGTATATGTTAAGATCACGCTTCATGGAGACTGGGAAAGGGGATAGTAGTGCCCCACTAGCGCCACAGGAGCGCCCATCCCATACTTCCAAAACTGCCACTAAAACTCGACATAGAATTTTAGGTACACACGGCCATTACGCGGCTAACATAAGTCGGGCTCCAAACCGACTCTCTATTACAATTCACGTAGGTTTAACGGATTTGTCTAGAGTCCTAGGATAAAGGACGAAACAGAAATAGATCATACATCATCGTGGTTGTTTTAGCGGCCGGGTTCGGTGCACGGAGAGGAGCTGCCGTACTACTTGGGGGTGCCGCTTTCGCTGACGCATCATCAGCAGAACTTCACGCAGCAGGAGCAACGAGTGGCTAAACTCTGTATGCATTACGTGGCAAATTTTGTTAGATATGGGTACGTATTGATATATTTTATTTTTATTTATGAAAATATATGTGACGGTTCATGAGACTAAGTATGTACCCCAAAGATGCTTTTAATCGTTCCTTCCTATACATTTTAAAATTTAAATTGAATATTTTTATATATGTACATTTAACGAGTATTAATATCCAATAACGACTATCAGACCAAAAATAAAGCTCACTATTTAGATTTAAAAAAACATTTAGTAGGACGTACTAGTTTTTGTTTTTATTCGATAGTTGACCTTTTTTCTTTTGCACAAATGTTTGATATTCCCGCACGGCGACTTAACGTTATTTCGGGATAAAAAGTGTTGTGTATTATTCATATTAATCCAGGTAAGCTGTCTACATGCCAAATTTCATCGTAATCCGTTCAGCCGTTTTGGCGTGAAAGTGGAATTAGTAGGATTTCTCTGCAGTAAATCTTGAGACAAAATGTGCTGCGGCGAGTTTATTCTACGCCGCCTAATTTAATATTTTTGTCCTTTAATAACATATTGTGACAACGCTAAAGCCTCTTGAGAGATTACGTAAATGTCTGTAGCTTTTGTCGGAAGAACGAACACCGCAAGAGCATGCTGCTGGTATTAAATATCAAAGAGCAGAAATATTGCGGACGTTACAGAGGAAAATTGACGTTCGTTAGGAAAATATGGGCGGCAGGGATGCTCTGATATTATAGCGTAATAAACTGGTTATAAATAACACTACAACGTGGTAACGGAGCTTTATTAACTTTAATGCAATTTATAATTTTACTTGTGTCTATTTATTGCGCTTTTCTATATCCTATATTTGTGTTGCCCATTTTAATAAAATACATATATGTTTTTTTTATATTCGACTTAATATTTTCTAATTCATATTTTAAAAATTGTATAACTAGTTGATTCCCAAGGCACTCCCCGTGTTGATTGACAATTCTCACAGTTTTTTCGTCGTTCGGCCATTTTCGGCTGAGTTTCATACAAACTTTCCCCCCTATTTCACCATCATAGACAATGTTTTTTTTTTAAATAGTGTAACCTTTTGTTTTAAATCGTGCTCATTTGTATTTTTTTGCCTTTAGGTATATCTTCAAAATGTTATAGTATAGGATTAATACTTAGGATTTCTAAAAATCCTTTTTTAAGTTAACGTTATTTAAGGTACGTTTGTGCAAAATTTCATACTTGTGGTAGACTCAGCGGTTTTAGCTGTGCGTTGATCGATCAGTCAATATAATAGACCTAGAATTTTTTTACTGCGTAAAGTCAACCTATGTCAGCCATTCAGTTTCTTCTTTTATGTTGTCATGATTTTTAAAAATAGTAACATTATTTCGCTAACATTGAATTTATGAAAAAATCTTATATAAATAATAAACGAAAAACATGACATGGGTTAACTTTGGCGTATTTGAAAATAAATTTAGGAAATCTAAAAGAGCACGCTTCATAAAGTATAAATAAAAAAATTAGAAAAGGCAGGAACTTAATATATTAGCTGACCAAAAAAAAGGAGTTGTAAAAACATTTTGATGTTTTTGTTTTAAAAACATTTAAAACAAACGTAACGTAGGTTTCACGAGACTCAAATTGAATTTCTATGATTTTTTTTAATTCCTGGTATATATCCTATATGGTTCCGTAGTAAACAAGGAACCCTTATAGTTTCGCCATGTCTGTCCATCTGTCTGTCTGTCTGTCTGTCTGTCCGTCCACGGTCCTACAGAGAAACTATAAGTACTAGAAAGCTGTAATTTGGCGTGGATATGTATATTAATTATGGCGAAAAAGTCGTAAAATAAAATATGGAAAAAAAAGTTTTTTCAGGGTAGCTGCCATACAAGTAAAGACGACACACATTGAGTGGGGCATCGTTGAATAGAATAGATAGTCTTTCAAAAATATTGTTTGCTTGTAAACACCATTTTTCGATTTAGGGATCCGTTTTTGAAATATTTGGGTTTAAAGTTAAATTTTTTGTTTGAGTCAAGTGTCCCCCCCCCCCTCTATCAGCTAAACGGTTATATATGGTCACGTGAAATATATCACAATTATATTATATATAATGTAGATTGAAGGAAAACTATCAGAGCTAAGTAAGGTATACAAATTAAAAAGTTATAGGCGATCAACTTATAAAATGTACTTGAAAAAAAGGATTTT
Organism: Acrobasis consociella; assembly: GCA_963555685.1. NCBI lineage: Eukaryota > Metazoa > Arthropoda > Insecta > Lepidoptera > Pyralidae > Acrobasis > Acrobasis consociella. The sequence continues at coordinate 9,860,484 of OY743106.1, forward strand.
TCATACCAATTCAATAGATATTAGTTTTTAGACGTTTTTAGTTGCAAGAACTCAAAGTTGGCATTCGCAACTACGGAACCCTACACTGCGCGTGGCCCGACACGCACTTGACCAATTATTTTTGTTATGCTTGACACACATGATCTACAATTACCTATTTATTCTGTTTAGAAAATTAGTATAATATGAATATAATAGAGACAATTTAAGTCCAGGAAAATGCTTGATCCTGACATGTTGCGAGTAGAGCACTCCCGCAGCGCTCCGCTTATGAGGCGTGCTAATGTATATTTCCGGTGTCTGGATTCATTCTTTTGGCGGAGCTAGCGGTGAACACACGTAGAGTAAACTAAGAGGGGACACGACTTTTAATTCATCACAATATACAACGTGGAAGGGACATATTTGGAATTAAAATAATAGTAAATTAACTTAATTTTTTTTAGCATTTCCATGCCAAAGTGTGCAGCTGCCCGGACCATTTGTATGGGAATGTCGTTTTATTTTTGGTTTATTGACGTTTATTTTTATATACTATAGTGATCTAGTATAGCCCATGGTTCGATTTATTTACGGGTTTGTCCCTTCTACGTTGTAAATATAATATAAATACTGGATTAGTTTCCTAATAAGTTTATAATGCTTACCGGTTGAGATTAGTACTTGAGGTTTAAAAGTGCAGAATACCATTTAATTAAAAAATCCTTTACACAACAAACAACTCTATTTACATCCTATCCTATCCTACTAATATTATAAATGCGAAAGTGAGTTTGTATATTTGTTTGTTTGTTTGTTACCACTTTACGCTTTAACCACTGAATCTATTTAGATGAAACTAATATGGATATTTGATATAATTAATATGATACTTATATAGGATACTTATTAATATGGAGTTTAATACCCAGGGAAGGACATAGGATAGTATTTATCCCGAAATTCCCACGGTGAGCGAAACCCGCGGGTACAGCTAGTTATGAAATAAAGATAGGATTCTCGGCGTAGTTTTGGGATTACGCATCAACGACGACGTTAGTAACGCAATCTCATATTTACAACCTTTCAAATAAAATTCATTTTTCAGAAACCCCAATGATCCGTCGGCCACGCCGCCCCCAAGCCCCTTATTAGGAGACGCTCCAAGACTTGGCCCCGACCAAACACCTTACTGGGACACCTACGACACCATCAATCAGCTTTATATGGAAATCAGTGCGTAACTGTCCTTAAAATTTACCTTAGGCAAATGATTCAGCCACATCATTATCCTAAACCCTTTTTAGGTTTATTTAAGCTTCACAAATAAGTCTCGACCAAATAGATATGTGAAATGTTGTCCTACACTATAACGTACAATAATTCGACCTCGTATTTTGCACGTGAGACATACATACATCTGCAGTGCCACTGGTCGCAATCTATAAAATATTTATATAATATGTTTGATTCACTGCTTTATTAGTACAAACAGACAGAACATTCTGTTCAAATATAAAGATACGAGGAGCATTACAAAACTTACAAATAAAAGAAAGACGATAGAAGAAGCAATATTCCATTACTAAGTTAAAAATCACTCTACCTTTTGAGAGTTGCTAAAATAAAGAGACTATAGGCAACTTGTGTACCCACAGGTAATAAGCCCGAAATGAGAAGCCACTATCGCGGTCATAAGATGTCACTGTGGCTCTCTCTGATACCGCAACTGCACCGGCCAGGCTCAGACATGCCAGACGCGGCTATGCGACATCATCATTTTCAAGACGACAAAGACAACGATAAATATTACGAAGGTATGTATAATATTTTTTGAAGTGAAAACTTTTGTAGGCGCGTACGGCTATTGGGTATAGACGGAAAGCATGAGATGGAAAACAACGCGCTGCAATATGCAATATGCGCTGCAATAATAAAGCGGTGACATCGTACATATCTGATATTACTTGAAATAGCTTGATTTGACTTGTAGTTTTATTAATGTTTTAGTTTTTGATGCCAGTTAGATAAAGATTTCAATTGTTTAACAGGAGCAGTAAGGCCTCAGTCCTCGTCACGAGCGCATGTACCGCATGTTGTCAATATCGACATAGGGCGAGACCGCACCACGCCACCTCCGCGTTCGTCTGCGCCTCGTCCATCCCCAGTACCAGCGGTGCCTTCAACAGAATGTCCACCCAATGCCACTGCCACCCCTGTCTCGCCAGATGATGCTCTGCTTAGACGACTGGCTTCTTCACATTACCAGTCCTACACAGCCGCTTTAACGGTCACCATTGCCGTAGGCTGTTTCCTCTTACTTCTAAACGTCCTTATTTTCGCTGGTATTTATCACCAGAGAGGATCCCGTCCCCGTCGTTCCAAAGACGATCTTGCCGAAGCTGGGAGTTCCTCGTCTTCAGACAACTATGATGGAAAATTAGATTATGAAGTGCGCGCCTTCGATGGAAAAGGTTTCGGTTTCGATTGCAAGTCAGCCCATGTGCCTCGCGGCTCTGGCTCCAAGTTTGACTTACGGACGTTATCGGACTGTGGGGAACCTACCTTTGGGGAGTATAGTTGCTATGACGAGAAACACCGAGCGGCTCGTAGTTCTTTGCCAGATGTTAGTGTTGGTAGTGCGATAGAAGCCGGAAGTGTAGTGTGTATAGATACTCAAAAGCCAGATATCCAAAAAGTGGACGGTCGACCCCAGGATCCAGTGGGAAGAACTAGTACGTTTGAGCCACGAGTAGTCGATAGTTCGACGCAAGTGAAGTTCGGACCGTCTGGTGAATCGGAAGTGGCATCGGAGTCGAACGGAGATTCGGAATCGGGCGGCGCGAGTGGATCGGGCATCCTGCGCGTGCCCCCCGCCGTCACAGCGCCCGCGCCGCCCGGCATCATGAAGAAACGAGTGCAGATACAGGAGATATCCGTATGAGGGTTCCTGGAACCCGCAGAGATTGTCGCCAATAAGCGGACTAAACTGTGACTGTTACGTGAGTCACGTGTAAATAAAATCATAAAGTACTTAAACGTAAGTAAAATATACGATTCCATGTACATATTTAGTAATAAATACATTTTAACAGTGCGTACAGCGAATTTCCAAGGCGTTCGTGACTTCTCTGCCTTACTTATGAACTGTGGCTGTAATATGAATGTATGTCTGTAAACACGTCTTCACTCTTCCGCTCTATTTGCTATAGGTTCGAAGTTATTGGAATATATTAAAATGTAATGAATAATCATGACGATACTAAATAGATATTTATGCTCACGACAAACATATTCTTACTGAATATTTTTATATTATTGTTCAATTCAATAGCATGATGTTTATTTTCATATTTTAAAGCTGTGTTGATAATTAACAATGGGGTGATTATGATGTAGGTACTTATTTTTATTCTCATCAACTTATAAGTCCAAATGTTAAGGTATAGGTAATTTTACTGTTTAGTTATTTTGTCAATCCGTATGTAAAACAGAATGTATATAAATATTAGTTATTTTGTTCCAATCTTCGAACATAAAAGGAAATGTAGGTTGGTATTTAATGAATGTGAATATAACAATAAATTAGTGACAAAAGACTTAAGCAAAACCCGTACTAGTTGTATATACTAAGATATCAAACAACTGATGTTTCAAGATGTAGGCTAAACTAATATACTTATAATACAGCGTGTATGTTGTAATTTTTTGTATAGTTATCATAAGTGAGTTGTATTAATTTTGAGTAGTTTTTGATAAGTAAATATTGAAAACTAATTATGAAATGGACGAGTACCTTTGATCATAATATGAATTTGATTATGTATACTTAATAGTTCAGTACATAACACAAATGGTTTAAAGGTAATCAGGGTAACAGACCACGTCGTGTGCGTTTCAAACTCTAATATATACTTACTATACTTAACAAACTAAGCCTTTTTATTTAGAGCCTAGACAAATGGGCGTATTTTTTGTCAGTCCAAATATATATGCGAAAGTCTTGTTTGTGCCGCAAGGTGACAGAATATAGGTGATGATTTTCTACACAACGTAAATTGAGATAATCATTCGCTGCTACACACACCTAAAATATTCCGTTATTCGGCCTATAAAGGAAAATTTTCAGATTTTTTACATATATCCAAGGTTTTCAACTTTAATTTGTAAGATATGGATTTTTTTGCAAGTGATATTAGATATTATATTTTTAACCTTTTCCCTTCCTCGTGTACTCGTCCATATTTTTATCTTCACAGGAATTGATGATGATTAAATATTGGTGAGTGAAATAATACTTATAATAACGCCATTAGCCACATTGTGACAAAATGTAAGTAAAGTATCCATGTTATGTATAGAATTTAATATTTTTTTGTATACCCTTATAGTTATTGTATGGAATTGATATAGGGATTTAAACACCTGATATAGTTAAACTATTCAATCTACTAGTGTGTTTTATTAACAATATAATTTACGTACACTCGTATTTATATATCTTATTATAATTATACAACCAGTACACCCAGGTTCCAAGAGTACTAATGAAATATTATTGTGATGCATCTACTTATTCAAAAATAAATATAAAATTGATAAAGATTTAGCACATTTAAAACGTTAGTATTGAATATTTCGTAAATATTAAACTATTATACCACTATTTTACAAACTTTTATTATACTCCATATATACTTATTTAGTCCTATTTTTTATATACTTAACAGTTTCATAGTAAATATTTAAGTTTTGAACATTATGTTACCTATTACATCATCTCCACATTAATGCAACGTAATAAACAATAGAATACAGGTGATGAAAACAATGAAAGGAGTAAAATAATTATGAATGGAAGGTAAAACAATGTATTTTATTTATCTAGTATTATTAAGACCTAAAAGCAAATTGATATGTATGTTATTTGTTACGTTATTATTTATATATTGAAAAAATATTCTTAGCGCCGAGTCAGACTGGAACAGCAGCGACCGGCAGCGTACTTGCCTTATCAGACCATATTGACGTTTATTTCTATCTAAGAAGTGCATAGTACTCGTATAGCTTGAGAAAAAATCACAGATTTCATGCCTCACACGACTATCGAGTACATTGGAAATGAATATACGCAAATGTGAAAAATGTCGTTTTGACTTTTTGACTGTTTTCAAAAAGGTTAGGCTACAGGTTAAACCCTTTAATCGATCGTCTTTATTTTAGGCTCAAATTGTAGCTGACTAAATTGTTCAGAAGTTTTTCTCAAAATTTTTCTTTTCGATATTTCGGCTATAACTTTTTTCTCGGATAATTCTTTTTGCACCGTACAGATCTGTAAATACGCGTCTTTTGAGCCTTTCTTTAAATATTATATCTTCACAATACTCCGAGATATAAGGGGATCGCACTTTTTCGTGAAATCGGAGCCTACACTGAAGTAAACGAAAAGACATTTCCAATGTCAAAATACAAGTCTTGTGGCGAGGAGCTTTGCGCGTCTGCAACTGCAAATAAAGGTGAAAATGGTTTGACAGCACAAGTGCGCTGCCGGCCGATGCCATTTTAGTCTGAACGAGCGCTTATTTAATAAATGATTAAAGTAAGTACCTATATCCATAAAAGGAATTGCAGAAATACGTTGTTACTGTGTATGTATTTTATAACCGACTAAAAAAGTCGGATTAATTGTAGTACTTTTAAATTTATACTCAAGTGGTTAGGAAATTGTTAAAAAAATTATTAAATTAATTAAATTTTTATATTTATTGTTTTTGCCCAAAAGTAGTGTGATAGCTTGAAAAGCTGAAATTGTTTTATTTCTAATTATTATTAACTGAGCTGTAGAGGTAACTTAAAAGATAAGGCTTAAGATAATGCTTCCGTCGCTCCCACATCATTTTTTTATTTTTTAAATAGTTTAAACGGATCGTCAATAGCGTCTCTATGAAACGTTTTTATTTCATAGAAGATTTTAATCAAACAAGTTTTTTTGACAGATTATAGAAACAAATAGGTACCAATCTATTGTACGAAATTTTGTATTCTCAAAATATGAAAAGAAACATTGTATAAAATATTAAATATTGTTTGCAAGGATCGTAGTAAGTGGTAATCTGTAGTCTCTGCCTACCCCAAATGGGAAAAAGGCGTGAAAATGTATGAAAAAAAATGTATCTTGAAACTCCACCTAAAAATTAAGAACCAACATAATAAGAAAATTATAAAATAAAATATGACGTGGGAGTCTCTAGTGCATTATTTAACGCCTTCTACATTAAAATTTTACTAAAATTTGCACGGAAAACTTTCGAAAGAAAATTACTGTGGAATTTTGATGAGTCATAAAATAAAGTTGTACATTCTCCAGTACAAATTACAGAGCGGTCACCCCTTTAAAGTCTCTCTCAAATTGCCATAATTCTGATTTGCATATTTTAAAGAAACTGTCCACGGTTTTTAATTTATTCCTTATAAATTTTTGCTTATTACCTTAATTTAACTTATTTATATAAGTTAAATTTTCCGTCACAAGAGAAAACTGTAATTGTAATATATACATTTTAAGATGCCTATATCAGTATCATTGTCATCGTGTTAAATGATCAAATTGGCCACTAAGCTGTATTCAATAAAGAGCTGTATCTACATTTATGAGGATAACATTTTGTTACAATTTGGTGTATAAATGGAGTGCATAAATATGGTGTCGAATAAAGAATTGAAATTAACATAAGTTTACTTATTTGACCTTACCATGAAGTTAAATAATTGTTGTACTTTCCAATATTAGCAAAAAAAAATCATTAGTGTAAAATATAAACTATACAAAATGTCTTCTTTTTCTGTTTCTTAAGTTATGCAAGAACTTAATTTACCCTTTGGTGACGAACGATCATAAAACTAATAAGTTTCCTATTATAAATGTCTCACAGACATAGATATAGATAGACGACCTAAATGCACCTACTTCGCGTGTAAGTTCTCAGACAAAGCGTCGAGATTGGCCGCCGCTACTGACAGTCCGCGCGCGTCTGTGATTGCAGCCGGACGGCAGCGAAAAATAAAAAAATGCCTCGTAGCGTGATAATAAACTGCAACAGCCCAAAAATTGCAAGCGCCCAAAGTCAAGGACATATTTCCTATCACAGCTAAGTTATTTAAAAAGAAAAATATGCGTAAATTCATTTTAAAACAATTTTTTAAGCATTCCGAGCGGTGATTCCAAGATTATACCTAAATAAGTATAGATTAAGGTTTAAAAACTACATTCACATTACATTGCCGCGTTTGCTTTGAGCGTTTGATCCGACGTTGTGTGTTAAGAAGCAATGTATATCAAAACAAGCGATACTGTCGCGCATCGCTACGACGTCGTGGTACCGGCAATTTCTCATTCGTCAGTAAAATTTAGCGACTAGTGTAGTTCGTTCTACAACATATACCAATAATCGATTTGAATCGATATCGGACTGACGAATGATATAAACTATTATTAAAGAGCCAATTTAATAGATTATAAACAAGCTCATTTCCTAATTTACACTTTAGAAAACGAGGGTAATATTTTCAGAGTTCATGTATATAATATGGTCGCTCTTTGAACTACTGGTCACACGTTGGTGAACAAAACCGCGCGTGCGTCACTGCTCATTGCTCGTTAGTGAGTCGTCCATACTGCATTTCCCCCATTGAAGCGGTATATTTTCGATACCTCTACGCGGAGTGAGACAAGCCTGACATGGCTAAGAACGACCGCAAGGGAAGTTGCTTCAACATTTAAAAAACGCATTGAAATCGGTAAAAACGTGTTTTTTTATAGATAATGTACGGAACCCTTTGTTCGCGAATTCGACTCGCACTTGGCCGGTTATTTAAGAATAATAATAGTTTTATTTTTAAAGTTCAATTAAAATATTTACATTATTTGTAATTTTTAGTTTTAATTTAAATTTTAATAAGTTGGTATAGTTTAAATTTTAGTTAAATTGAAATAATTTGAGTACAAATATTTATTCTTTATTATCAAACAATTTTTCGTTTAGAATCATTTGTTTATCCAATTTCATATCATTCGTCAATCAGAAAATCGATTGTGATTTTTATCACAAATCGATTAATTTAAATGTTAATCGATCGTATGGTTAGCGAGCGCGGAGTGAGCGAGCGAGACCACAGATATAAAATCGATGAGTATGAGCGAGACGATCATGGCGGCGGCGTGCGTCTTCAATTAATCGTTTAAATCGTAGTGAGCGGTTTCTTTGAATCGGTTTGAATTTCCCATCACTAAAATTGCGTCTGACGTCACAGTAGGCATTAAAAAAGTTGGCACGCTTGGTTTCCATACAAATCTTGATACGTGCGTTATCTATTACATCTATATCTGTGAAATGTCTAATGACGTTTGTTTAAGAGTGTATCTGTATACGTAAAGAATATTTTATCTTTGGTATTTTTTTATCACAGTCTAACATAAGACATAAAAAAGGAATTTAAGACTGTCTTAGACGTAGAATCTACTCTAGTCGTCTACGACGCAGGTGCTACGACAGTCCAGCGCGTAGAAGTGACGACCGTCTACGATGTTAGCATTTGTTTACATGAGTGCTACGACTGTCTACGGCACATACTACGACCGTCCAATGCAAAGAGACTTTAGCGTAGATAACAAACTAAATGATAACAATGATCCTCTATGATGTTATTGCTATGTTTTCTCATAAAAAAGTATGAACAAACTACTCTTTCAAATGAATGTAATGATAGGCGGCGCAAAGTGATAGCGATCCCCGTTTTCTGTTTGTCTCCGTATTAGTTTTTAAACAAACTAAGTATTTTTATAGAATCTGAAAACAACATGAAACAAAGAACTTTACTGTTTTAATTATTATGTGTACATATAGTCTTTTTTCAACATATACTTATTCAAGTTTTTCACTGGCCTTCTGTCCTTCACCGTTTGGTAGACTAATAGATAAGGCCGAACATACTTGTATTTGTGTATTAAGTTAAATAAATAAAATATTAAAAGGGTCTGGTTTTCAGACAAAAAACAAAGTGAATAATTTTAAAGACATCCCAATATAATTCATTTAAAAAAAAAAACAGAATCTTTTAAATTCCTGTCTGTACGTTCTATCCCCACTAATAGAGTATTTGTCCAACATATTTTACTATTACGTTTTTATGGACACCCTTCTACGGAAAGAAAGTTATTGTGGAACACCCCAGTAATTCCCTGTAGTGTACCTGTGCCGGGAAGAGAGCTGGAATGATTTAATATTGAACCGAGTAGGAATGAGCGAAATACCGCAAGATGGAAAGTTAATGAAAGTGCTGATCCGTGAGCTGGAGGTGCGATAATTCATTTAACGCGTTTACTAGGCGACAAAGCGAGAAAAGGTGGGACTCCGTGAGTACTCACCGCAGTTTACGCTACGTGAGTAATTCAAGTACGAATTGGTTGAATTCAATTCGACAATAGACGCCGTGTGCCTTGCCGGATTATTGTGTGCGTAACGGTTGTGTCGACACGGGTATGTATGTACGCATGTATTTGTAAGGTTTGCGGGTAACGCTCTGCTTATGAAGTCTGCTGTACGTATTTTTTGCAGTAAATAAAAATAAAGCAATGTACCTATATTGTCATTGAAATAGGATAGTAAACAAATTATGTAATTTAAATAAAGTAAAAATAAATTTTCAATTTAAATTGAAAATTTAAATTATCCAAAAATTATAAAGTGGAAGTTTGTTTGTTTTTCGTAAATGTAAGTGGCTAACATTGTCGTCAAATTTTAAAGCTACCTAAAAGCATCTGACATAACTTGACGACGATCATACAAAGATAACAGGACCAAGGGCTTAACGTGCCGTCCGAAGCACAGCAATTCGGGAAAAATGAAAAAAGTGATTGTCGTATTTAGGTTTCTTATCTGTTACATATGCAATTAAAAATAAAACATGAAACTACTCTACTACCACGAATTATTTAATTATAAGTTACTCCATTCTCGGAGGTATACAGATACTTCCGGATTAGGTCTTGTACAAGCGTGTTATATTCTGAATATTGGAAAAGTTTTCGAAAGAATACAGGATTAGAAAACTTGTACCCAGCACTGCGACGAACATCAACTTGACTGAGAGTATCTCTCTCGTGCACTACGGAATTTCATTTGCTACATTCTTTACTTATCCGTATTTTCATCCCTAAATTAAATGAATAATTTTCTTCACAAACCAGGGTATAATTAATTAATAGGGCACGTAGGTAATCTTGATTAAAAGTTGAAATGGTTTGTTTACGGATGGTGCAAAACTTTTTAAAACAAACTTTGAAATCATTTTCTCTGTTTTCAGAAGCAAATTAATAATAAACAATCCTTTGTTTAGACACACACCTTCAAATTCATGATAATACTCATCAATTTTCAGCTCGAGCGAACTTAAATTTATTCTGAAAAGTTTGTTGAGCCTCGCGATGGAAAACTTCGGCCAGTAGTTATTTCAACTTCAAATTCTTACTCATAGAATAGCAGCACAATCTCCGCTTTATTTTAACAGCTCGTTTTGGTTTGTTCAAAACTTCTCATAACAATACTCTGGTTTAGTTTGCGCTCCAAGAATACCTATAGAGTAAAAATTCAACCAACAACACGATGCTTTTAAAACTTTTCGTACTTTTTAAAGTTATCGCAATGTAAGTTTGAATTTTAACAGCAAGACAAACTTATTTCTAGGCGTTTCTTTAAAACCTAACGTTAAAATTATATAGGTACATTTAATTCAATGAATATCACGATAAATGATTATGATGGTGAAACTAAGTACGAGACATTGAGTTTGAAAACGACAGTATAACGTTTCACCTTTGTATTGTATGACAATAATAAGCAATAGGTCCAACCGAAAACAAGGGCTGCACTTGACAATAAAAATTCCCCAGTTACTGACAATAATTACGTTTCATCCAGTCCAGCTTGTGCTGAGCGGGGCGAGCGAATGGAGCGGACCGCGAAACCTTTCAATTGAATTTTAAGCATCCAATTTGTTTGTGCTGCGCCATGCCGTGTATGTATATCAACACCATCGCGAGTTCCCACACTCGTTAAATGGTTTTTCTAGCCAAACTCACTAAATTTATTTCAATTATTCGTTTTTGACCATCCTGTTGTTTGGTAATTAGCTATTAATTTACTTAAGTGTAAATTTAAAAAAAAAACTAATTAGATAGCCATTATGGGATTAAGCAATCAAAATATCGATTTATGTAGATATATTGTGAAAATAATTATCCCTTTTATTATTAAATTCAGAATCTTTTGTAATCGTATTGTAATGCAAACAAACCAACTTTCATTAAGCATACAAGAGTTAGCGATAAATATTTAAATGACGAAATAATTGCGTTTTCCATATGCGAAAGTCCGGCTTGTGCCGAGCGGGGCGAGCGAATGGAGCGGACCGCGAAACCCAGAAATTGAATTTTAAGCATCCAATTTGTTTGTGCCGCGCTGCGTCACGTATATCAGCAATATCACGCGTTCCCATACTCGTAAAATGATTTTTGCCAGCCGCTTGGGGAGCTTGGACAGGTTTTGTATGAATCATTTATATTTGCTACCGTCCAGCTGTTATTTTTTTTCAACTGCAATTCTGGAGTATTAAATGTATCAAATACTTGCTATCAATTCACAAATACAAAGTTTTAGCAATTGACTATCCCGAAATTGAATAACCAACAGATTCATCTACATTAAATGGTTTACATTTATAACTTGAAATATATATTTTCATATAAAATCAGAAACAATTGGAATGTTGTTTGCATTACATTTGTTTCTATCGAACCAATTTGAAGTAGGCAAACAATAGCTGCCCTTGGCAACAAAACATTTTCCAGTCACGACAAAATAATTACGTTTCCATTTGGACATGCGAGAGTCTGGCTTTCACCGAGCGGGGCGAGCGAATGGAGCGGACCGCGAAACCTTCCAATTGAATTTTAAGCATCCAATTTGTTTGTGCCGCCCGCGCCGCCTATATGAGCGACATCGTGCCACTTGCGCGTTCCCAGTTCCCACACTCATAAAGTGATTTCCACCAGCCACACCGTGAACTCGGACAGGATTTGTATGAATTATTTATGTTTGCTCGTAAATGCGACCGTCCAACCGTTAAATAAAAACAGTTACCTATTGACATTCTAGGATATTAGGTCAGTTAGGTTGTATATAATTAATTAAATAAAACAACGTGCTCCTTGAGACAAGCGAATGATAAATTTTATTAGGTACTGTGACCGGAAAAAGGATGCTATAGACAATCAATAGATAATGTACTCACGAGCCATGGACGTTCATCTGATGTCACTATTATATCACATTGTAATGGTAAAACTAAATACTTATACTATCAACTCAAAACCAGGTAGGTTTTGAGTTATGTATTTTATTTAATCTATGCCCTTGAACGAGAAAGGACATCAAATCCCTTTTGAGAAAAAAGTTGTGCCTAACAAGAAATACTTACTTACTTCGAAAGTTATTTAATCTTCCAGACTAATAAATTAGTCTGTAGTCCATGAAATAAAAAAATAAGTACCTACTCGTAAAACAAAATTAAATATGTATCCCTGTCGTTGCTTTTTCGGTTTACTAAAATCTGTTTTAATGAAGTCATATTAAAATGAAGAGCAGAAGATTACTAGCAGAAAAAACATTAAAAAAATGTATACTCGTATTGTTTAATTACATTATTGTAACAAAATGTTTTGAAAATATATACCTAAACGACTTTGAGTTGACGCTCTAAATGAAATAAGCTGGTAAATCCATAAAAGCTGTATAGATAAATTGGTAAATAAATAATATAGAAAATTTGCTGCACTAGATAAGCTCGGTGAGGTATATCGAAGTTATGTAAGGATTTAATAAAATACCCGGGAACCAATTCCACAGGCGGTATATTTTCCCGTGTAGGTATCCGAGGCTAGGTTGGTATTTATACTTCGAAGGACTATTTCACGCTTTCTTGGAATCTCGCTCCAATATTATTGGGTGCTCCAATTCTTCACTTACCTGCTCGTAACGTGATTACATGAATTTGCAAAAATATATTTTTGATTTCGCATATATGACCCTATATATATAAGAAAATCGACATCTAAATGCACTACTGCTAAATATAATATGCGATAGTTTAGAGATGCCTCGAATGAAAATCCTATTGTCTGCAACGAGAAATTTGGTGCAGGGCTTCACTAGAGCGGTGTGCTCACCCACGAGGAAGGGGAGCTATAATTTGTAGTTCGAACCCACTAAAACTCCATGGTGCCTCTAGTGAAGCCTTGGACCAAACCATAAACCGCGACAGATAGAGAAACTTTAAAAACTGTGATGTAGAGAGTAGTGCCATGATCCTCATTGTAAGGCACCGATGTAAAAAAGGATGTAAAATACACAAATAATACCATAAGACTACAGACAGACTGTATTTCAACTGTCTAAATATAAAATAGGTTGGTTTGCAATTTTATTGCAGTCGTGCCAACCACAATCAAACAGCATTTGAACTGTAATTTGGCAGTTAAATGAAATATATTTAGCATCACACATAAAGAAGCACAAAGAAAAATAAATTAAATGGGAAAAAGTTTCAAGTTTGTTGTAACAAACATTTTACATAAAACTGCTATCATGTAAAATTATATAATAGCGTCTAGTACGAGTATGTAAATGCGGGCGTTGTTATATTTCATAAAAAAAATTCAGCTAATTCCCTTAAAAAGCTGTAAAGGGTTCCGGTATCAAGAAAACCGGTACAAAGAGCCATTCCTGAGCGTAAATGAGACCGTATAGGTAAGAAAGCTAAGGGAGTGTGCTCGCGTTACATAATTTATGCCTCTTCAAACGCTCGCTTTTATTTTACATGAAAAGCTTTGACATGCTCGCGAATTTGCGAGTAAATCAATTTGTGTAAGTGAAATTTATGATATACCTAATGCTGTTATAGCACTTGTTTAGTAAGTAAGGGTTTTGTGCTTTTTAATCTTTACGTTGTTTCTTTTTTCGTTTGTGACTTGGTATTACATATTTCAAGCTGCCTAAATCTGACTTTTAAAACAGCCGGATTTAAGGTAAGTACAAATTGACTTGAGATATTGTGGTTATCTATACAAGTTTAAATCACGCCGGGTGGCTTGACTTGCGTAAGAGCAAATTATTTTACTTTTTAACTTAAATTATTTAACTTCCAGCGGCCTACCAATGAAATTTTTAACAACCATGTGGGTCATTGTGGGTATTTAACATTCTTTTAATAATATAGATCATTTTTCCACGCTGGTGTGGGAAAAAAAACATACAATGTATCAGCTGTTTCTCTTCCCGCGCAGCACTTTGAAAATTATGCAGCTAACAATCAATTACTATTTTGATTTTCTTCTTTTGATGGCCTCTGAGGCCTAGTGGTCTGGTCACCGTGCTAGGCTGCCACTCCGGAGGTCCCGGTTTCAAACCCTGATCAGGTTAAAATGGAAAATGATCTTTTCAGATTGACCTTGGTCTTGGATGTTTATTTATTCATGTATTTGTTACAACTTATAAGATTTAGTATCGTTGAGTTAGTGTCCCATAACACAAGTCTCAAATTTACTTTAGCTCAATCTTTGTGATTTTTCCCATATTTAAATCAATACATATCTTCAATAAAGCAGGATTTGTAATGAATAAAGTCGACGTTATATGTCACCAAAGTATTTTCGGAGCTCAACTTGGAACGCGAGTCTTTGTGTCGTACACGGAACCGATCAATTTTATTGTCGCCATGTCATCCGCATTGATAACATGATATTGGCAGGATTCCTAGGAAAACATAACTCTTTATTAAAATATTTTTGATGATGTATTTTGTCTGAATAAGTTTTCTCCCGCGGTGTCTTTCGTGCAAAAACCGTGCTGATAAAAGTAATGACATTTTCAGGAACTTTGTTATAGTTCTTTTTTAGTAGCTACATTGATTTATCGTTTATTTAGGACAAACCGTGCATACTATTTTTATTTCGGTATATCTTGTAGTACACTTACCAGTATGTTTTCATCATTCAAGCTCTGAAAGGAAGTTGTATTAAATAGAAAATCCGGATTATAAGTTTGATTTTAAATTTAAAAATTGAAGGCGGCTGTCAATGCTCCTGTACTATGCATGAATTTAGTTTTATTTTCAAAGCAAGCGCACAGGCCACCACGAGTGGCTGATTGCGCCAAGAGCGCAAGGCTATAAAAATACGGGTTGGCGCGGTTAATTTTCTGTTTGAAAGCTTATTGTACAGAAATTGCAAAATATAGTTTTTTTTATACGTCTGAATCGGTAGGGCGGTCATAAAATAATGTTCGTTAAATTGTAAGTAGTTACTTCTTAAATAATCAAATCTGTTTCCTCGCTGTTATTATGATGAAAAGTGTGCCGTGTGGTTTCTGGCAGAGTGGCCACTCCAAGTCTTCCCGTGGATGACGTAGAAGGCGACTTAGATAATACAAGCTAAACAAAGCTTATGAACAAAAATGAGACCTCCAAACCGTCTGGCCAGCGAGGGGAGTGTAGGCCAAAGTCCTCTGGCTGCTCTGGCCAAGTATGGCGCTGGTATAAAAAGTCGTGCTCCTGCAGCGGAGACAAAAAGACCTGATAATGATGATGATAAAAAGTAGGGTGTTCACCTCTAGTGTGTCAATTAAACCCTCGACTTAAGCATCCTCGCTCGCTTCGCTCGCTCGTGCGCCTAAATATCTTGGGTGTAATTGATCCCTTACAACTCTCGTTTAACAATATTTTATTACGTTAGGTAAGTAGTTTGTAGGTATAGCGCTTGTTTACATTTTTATGAGTCGAGCTAGTATTAGAATCATGCAAGAAACAACAAAAATATTTAGTCATAATTAAAGCTAAAACCAATGTTAAGGCCACAAGAAGTCCTTAGCTGGACATTCCTATTTCCTAGACATTCTTCCAAGTATTAAAATAGACAGTTAAGTAAAGTTTTACTATCGAAATAATAATTTGTAGCATATTTATCCTTTCATTTCATTTGAGTATTAAATTATCTCTCTTCTAGTCCATTTTGGTCCATAATTTACATCGAAATTAGGTCTCTAAGTATGAAGTTTTGTTTACCTTGTATTTTGACTAACAAATGTAGCGCCTTGCACACAAGTTGCTCCGGGAGAGACAAGATAATGTACCGTAGTGAGGCGTCGTGTAAGATTTATACATAACTTTGTCGTGTGTTAATTTAATCACGTAATATCAGTATTTTCTCTGGATTAGTATGCGAGGGGCGAATGCAGCTCTGAACGTCTGCACGGCGCGATGCGCTATATCGTTTGTTCATGACTAAATTCTAGGAAACGCTTGGTAATATTTGAGAACATATTCAAAACTGCAAAACGATTTAATTTGAAAGTTGTATAATAATATATATTCTATATTTTAATTAGATTTCATTTGAGAAAATTTATATTGTCTATTATTTATTAAAATAATTTTTGACTTTTACTGTCATCTTTTTATAGATTTTACTATGATGGATTCACAAACTTAATTCATAAAAAAGGGCTATTTGATGCGTATTGGATACCGCAGAAGGATAAATTATCACCTTATTAACTATTAAACAATTTATTTCAGATTGTCTACAGCATTACCCTTCGCTTTAATATTTTCCATGAAATTTAGAGACTTTTAATATTAATCGTTGCCAATTAGCAATAAATATACATGTACGTACAAGCAGGTTAGTTATTGGGCGGAAATATCTTCGAATTCAATCGTTATTACAAATTAACTGGCGAATAATTATTCTGTCAGCAGAGACGGCTGATTGAATAAATTACACGTTCCAAATTGAATAGGGTTTTGTGCAGTTGCTTCCTACAGGTATAATACAGTCAATTTTAAAATGCTGTAAATATATATCATTTAGTTAAAATTAATATTAATTTGCCAGTTTCGTATTTGAAAGGATGGAATTTAAAACTGTTATGCTATAGGGCATAATGTTTATATATGCTAAATGAACATGTTATAAATATTTTAACCCTAACTGTTTGTTTGTATGGACTCTGATTGTCTGCTTATAAATGATTTTTGTATATTTATTTGAAGTATGTTCGCAATCAATATTCATAATATTTAAAAATAAATCAAAAATAAATAATTCGTTTGTTTTTAATTTTATCTTTCAATTGTATCAAATGGTCACGACCTGTTATATCAACAGCATGATAAAACTAGTAGTTCGCCAGGAACTTAGACCTCGCGATTATATCTTCTTCTACCACCAAGCAAAGCTAGCATGCAATCCAATACACGACAATTGAACACAATTAACCGACTTATTATAAAACGCAGACTTATTAACCGACTAAACAAATTAAACAAAACTTTAAACAAGCAAGACAATTAAAAGTCATACGATTCTAGAAAAAATCAAGTCAATCTTGTAAACTTATGAAAAAATAACCATAGCGAGTTTTAAGAGTTTCAAAATTTTTGTTGGACATCTATTGTTTTTTTGTGAACTATATGGTATTAAATGTACGCAACAAAATTTTTCAATTTTCTTCTTTTCTTTAAAATTGTGGTCAAGAAATTGTTTGATTCCCACGGGAGACATATACTTTTAAGAAAGTTGTTCAGTAACCCGGACTGAATTCAATATTTTGTAAAAAGATTTGTATTGTATATTCGTCATGGCTCAGTCAGCTACTTCAGCTACTCAGTCAGTTAGTTACCCTAAACCCGTTCAAGTATAACGTATAAAAAAGTTGTCCAGACAAAAAAGTTGTTCAAATAAAATAATTGCGTTTTTATAATGGCAACAAAAAAGTCTAATAATAGTTTTAAAATTTTAAACCCCCATATTTCCGCCATTTTGAAAAATTTCGAAATTCTGGCTCGACAACAGAAAACTATTTAGTTGCTGAACCTGCTTACAAAATTACATGAGGATCGGTTGAGAAATGCGACCTGTAGGCGAGAACAAACAGACAGACGGACTAAAGAATTTTTGGCTAATCGCGAAACTGAGACGCTTCGCTCGCTAGCTCAATTAAATATACCTAATATATTTTTTAAAACTAAAAACCGACTTCACCCCAAACTACACAACCGATTTTGATAAATTTTAATCGAAATGGGATCACCACGCAAGTATAGGTACCCTTTCAAACAAAAAAAGAATATTCCATATCGGTCTATAGGTCTTCGAATAATCAGTGAACATACATTAAAAAAAGATCGCTACGAATTGATAACCTCCTATTTTGGAAGTTGGTTAATTATTTGAGGGTAAACGTTTTATATAACCTTTCAAAGTTTCACATAACCTTGGTCACGAAACCCTAAAGATAAAAGAATAAATTCTTTTAAAGGGAAACGCGAGAGAGCTTCACCCTCATGATAAATGATGGACACGACACCATTTAATTTCATCATAAGTGCATTAGTCTCTTTTCAATCAATGAATAAGAATAACTAGAATAAAAAACTTTTCATATTATCAACTATCCGAAGCCTGCGACTTCGTTCGCGGGGACTTTATGACTCCGGAAAATGCTCGTCGGGCAGAACAACTTTTGCTAAGGCGTTACTTTTATATTTCTTATAGTATAGCTCGACCTTTATGGTTCTGCATCAGGTGTTCCATTTCCCAAAATCAATTATACCCTATATGTTACCAAAAAAAGGTTTATTCGACTCCGTCCAGTATTTCCGGAGATAAGCGTGTACACCGACAAACAGACAGATTTTTTTTTATTCTTTACTATATCTGCTTTACAACTCTATCACGATTTCTGCATCGCAAATATGAATGCTTAAGGAATAGCTTCATATTTGAGCCGTTTGGGGTTGAGACTTTAGGTCCGTGGGGACCATCATCTCACAAACTTTTTAAATTTTTTAACAAAAAATTAGTCGAGGTGTCGGATGACCCAAGGGCTGGCAATTATTTCGCCCAACGAATAAGCATTGCCATCCAACGTGGCAATGCTGCCAGCCTTTTGGGCACTCTACCGCAGGGCAATGATCTGGAAGTCGTTTTCTATTTGTAAGGTTTTTCTTTTTTATTATTATTATTTGTTTAGTTTAATTTAGAGTATAATTTAGATTTAAATTTAGTTGTTATTTGATTGAAATTGTAATAAATAATTTGTATGCCTAATAAATAAAACATGAATATGTATAGATAGATATATAGAAAATAGGAGAGATAAGCAGTAGAACAACATATGTTAAGTATTATTATCATTTCCCATATAAATTCAACTGTCCTATGATCGGTTTACATACTTTAGAAACTAAAAATCATTTTTTCATTGTTATTAGTATTACGGGACTTACCGCGATTAATATCGTTTTTTGCCAGATGACGGCCAGCCATCATGACGGTAAAAGGGTCGTCGAAATATCTGGCAAAAACTGTATTATTTACTTATAACAGTAAGTGTGTCCGCGAAACTCTAAAATCATAATTTTTTTCATATTTGATCTTCAACATTCAATATATTATTGCATTAAGTGAACTTGCTCCCAAATTATTTGAATTTAATTTTAAATAGCCGTAAATAAATAAAGAGCGCTGGTCATGAAATCCCCAAAATGAAAGAACAAGTTCTAAATAGAATAGCCAGAGCTTCACCCTCATGATTAATGACGAACACGACACCATTCAATTTAATCCAGAAATCCCTCCCAATAAAATATAGACGAAGTTTTGTTTTACTCGTCCCATAATACTTCGCACAGAAACTTTAAATGTATACTAAATAATTTAACAAACTATTAATAACAAACAAGCGAGTTACTAAGATTTTTTTGAATTATAATCTATTTTCAAAAAAGAGTGGTATAATTAACGTGATGTACGTTAATTATAAATTTGTTTTAATTTTATCATTGTCTTCGCGATTAATATAAGTTTGTATATGTTTGATAATTAATAAAAAAAATATAGTAAATGCTTCTTTTTCGTACCTTACCTTTGAGAAAAAAAACCATTTCCAGAACTGTCATTTCGTTTACGGTATAAAAGAAAATAAAAAAAAGGAAAGCTTTTTCATTGACAATCTGTCTTTAGACATCAGACTGATAAAAATTTCTAAATATAACCTTTACTGGGTTGTGGTGTCCCTCGAGAACCTCACCCCGATTGGATTGGAAGGTGAATCTAACAAGGTCAGACAAACTGATTTAGAACAGGTTGCATATTGTTGTCAAAGCCAATTTCATGTTGATATGTATGAATGTAATTTTTTTTATGTGTAAAAACAACTTATGCGGAAAAATTACCACATACCCAACAAATATCATATGCAATTTATACATATACGAAATACGTTTCGCATATGCAAATTTGCAATCAGGGCTCATTCACGGTTTGCGAATAAATCATACGGACATATAAGCAAGACATTTGATCTACGTCACTAAGATACAATACAATAAAAATTAACTTTATAATACCATGATAAAAAAAAAATACAACAACAACAATAAACAATACCTTACTATACAGTTATATAAAAAATTCTTTGATCAAATAAACTTAATGTGATCCACTTCGCTGAAAGGCGACCTAGCGTTTAGCCTTGATCTTTTAGCGAAGTGGATCACTTGGCTGAAACTCTAGGCTGGACCCATGGCTTCGACATCTTCATTGGAACCAGCGATTTCGAAGATTATTTTTCGTATCTTTAAGACGTTGCTTTATAAATTCATACTTTCAAAATGCATTCATAGACAAGCAGATACATAAAATAAATTGAAGCTGAATAACAGTTGTAGAACCCAGCTGACCTAGGCCACAAGAAGGGCGTTTATTGCTTAAAATACATATATTTGTTGGGTGTGCCTTTAGTAGAACTAGTCCACACAGTGCAAAGTGCATGCAGCACTAAAAGTCAGTAAAACCGTAAAACACGATATTTATGTCCATATATATCCTGATTGCCTATGAACGCGGGTAATATTAAAAGTGGTTTTAAGTAGTTTTAAGTATTTTTATCACCAGCAGAGAGGAACTTAAGGTTCGCAATAATTAAGGATGAAGACTCAAATTGCCAAGACTTGGCCTGCATCAAGCGTTTTTCTCCCTTTTAACTACAGGGTTTCAACTCTTTTTTGTAAAGATCTACATTTTTTTATTGTGTACAATGATTACCATAGCCGAGTACCACATACAATACAATACGATAACGGTCACCATCACAAGAGTAAAATGAAATAGCGATTAGTATCAGCCGTTATAAGCTGTCACAAGAAAAAAATATATTTTTAAAGTTTTAAACTGTATTAAGCACTTTATAAATTATATATAACCTTGGATATTTCCAAAACGGACAATCGATAACGTAGAACGATACTATAATTAGATTGTTCGTGTAGAAAATATAGGAAAACCTGTCTACATCTTGTACTCATAAATCTATTTAACTTATACTATTATATTGTTCTAACTAGCAAGTAACAAAAGCGCTATAAGATAATTCTGGATATCCTTGGGGCGTCCTATGTCCAGCAGTAAATTGAGGTTAAAATGATAATAAAATAACCGGCCAAATGCATGCCGGGCCACGCGTAATATAGGGTTCCGAAATTGCAAATGACGACTTTGAATTTACGCCACAAAAAAATCTCTACAAACGAATTTTCTATTAAATTTGTATGAAACTTTCCTTTTTTGAGTACATTTTATAAGTTGGTCGCCTATAACTTTTTTATTTAGATATATGACAGTTTTTCTTTAAATGACGTTATTAATCCCACTGCTGTAAAAAAAATCACTAATTTACCGTTTAGCAGATAAAGAGTAGAGGGGAAACACATTTGACATTATCAAAAATTTGTATTAAAAAACCAAATATTTCAGAAACGGACCGAAAAATAGTGTACACAAGCTTATAATATTTATGAAAGACCTATATAACTATACCCGACATGATTATTTTAGAAAAGGGAAATGTTTATTTTTTTTACATTATTTTCCTACTATATAGATGAGTATAAATATCAAAATGAATATCTACATAATACATACATATACCTACATCGAATTAAATACACAAACATAAAAAAGCTGTGAAAAGAAGAACTCAATGATGATAACTAAATGAAGAAAGGGAGTTTAAAAGGTATTATTCCCCATATGTGCTTTAGTTAAGGCCATACCCAAATTTTCAGGGGTCCAGTGGCGCCCCCATTTAAAATAAATCTTTTGAAAGGAAACGGAGATATCATTTAAAATTGTGCCTTGATCAAGCCCTAGATAATCCTTTAAACTATTTTATGAACTACAGTTTATAGTCTAAAGTGAGAACGTGAAGCTATTCTACGCACATTAGCCAAAAGTGGCCGTTTTTCGCAAATGTGCGTAGAAAAGCTTCACTTTCTCGCTTTATACTATAAAAGGTAGTTTAAAAAATACTTTGAATGAGTATCTAGAACTTGGTCAAGACACAATTTTAAATGATATCTCCGTTTTCTTTTAAACGATTTATTTTAAATGAGGGCGCCACTGGACCCCGGAAAATTCAGGTATGGCCTTAATGCTCTGACATCTTCAAAGCGCTTAGAAATTCTTGTGAACGCAATCGTTTGGATCAGGAAGCATTATCACCCTAGATTTATTTCAACACACGTTGCGTAGAGTACTGTGAGACTGAACCCCTGTTACATTATAATATAAAAAAAGAAAGCACCTTTTCACAACACCTTATACACCTTATTTAAAACTTGACAAATTAGGTGTAATAATTTTTGAAAACACAAAACCAACTTCATCCCCAAGTTACACAACTGATTTTGATAAAATTTCTATGGGATTACCTCCCAAGTAAACCCTTTTAGACAAAAAAGAATTTTTCAAATCGGTCCAGGTATCTTTGAATAATCGGTAAACATACATAAAAAAATGATCGCAACTAATATTGATAACCTCTTTCTTTTTGGAAGAAGTAACAAAAATAAAATCGATAATTTCACTAATTACTAGTTTTTTCATAAGTTAGAAATGCATTACGTTTTATTAAACTACGCGGTGTTTGTGAGGCTTTGACTTCAATAAAATTCTAAAACTGAAATATCAGAGATAAAGGTACACGTATGCATATGCATCATGTGTCGTTCCTTAGAGATAACTGAAAAAAAGAAATTAGATGATAAAGTCTAATACTAGTCCATCACCTTACAATACAAGGTGATTAAGATTTCTTTGTTGTTCTCATTCCCCATAATCTAAGGATTTCAACTTTACATGTTTTATTACGGATATATTAGCTCCAAACAGTTTCATTGAGACCTTTTACGTGTTTCGATTCACTTGTCAATTACGCAGTAAACCCGCGTCTGCCGTCTTACATTCGTATTTGATTTAATCTTCCGACCGAATTGTCTCCCTCTTACTTTATTATACCTTAATAAAAATAGTATGTGAATAACAAAAGTTACACTGATTTGACATTATGATCAAACTACCTACTGATTACTAGTTTATTAATGACGGGTACGGTACAGTTTGTCTAATTACAGGGCCAACGAAGATGTGTTGCAGGAGTCGAAAGTAAATTTATAAAGATAGTGATTTCACTCGTGGAATAGTGAAAAAAAAAATTCTTGGTTTGCTTGCCCTGGTGGAGATTAATGTATGACTGAAACGATTATGTTTAGGTATATCTATATATTATTTAACAACACTTTGCTTCCAGACGGGCTTGGGAGATATTTTATCATGGGTCTGATTCTTATTTGCTTGTATTTGGGTATGCATTATGGATTTCAGATTGTGATACGTAAATAATGGTCTATTTATTACTTATCAGTACGCCGCAGTTATCTGAATTATTCCATACCATAGAATATCCAATAAGATTAGCAACGTAAATTCGAACGGTCTGTGCCCTTCATCCTTTATTGTATTAATATTTCATTAAATTTATTTGAATATTTAAAGGAATTTTGGAACTTTGTGAGTACCTACATAAAATACATTATTTGATAATAGCTCCGAAGTTCATAAAATATTTTGATGAAACCTGCTATGCAAACTGCCAAACTCTTCTGAAGAGTTTAAATACGTCTCAAGTTTATTTTTAGAATCTATGCGACCCGCGGTGTTATCTGTGAAAAAAGTAGCCTATGTATTAATAATACAGGGCATACCAAATTTTATCAAAATTAGTCCAGCCGTTTGCGCGTGAAGAAGTAACGTACATATACACGCACACTCACAAGCTTTCGCCTTTATATTATTAGTGTGATAAGATGGAAAGTTACATAGCCCAGGAAAGTTACGAAATTGACTAAATTATGAAAATAAACAAAAACAGACAACAAAATGTTCAATAAAATGTGTATTTTAATAATTTGTTGATTCTATACAAACTTGTTACAAGGTAAAATTAACAATATCAAAATCTGAAACAAAAAAGGAAAATGCTAACAAACCAATTATTTAGTCTGTAATTTTCTTCGTTTATGTACATTCCTTTTTAACTTCATTTTAATGACGCAAAGCAAGGAAAATGGACATCGTAATTTAAACGTTACAATTTCCTGTATGTAGCATAATTTTTATAACATCAAGGAACTTTTATTTTGTTGAAATCCTTTGAATATTCGGTTACTTTAACGAATCCAACAACATTTTCTTCCTTCTTGAAACTATTGAACCTAATTTACGTAGCATTATTCGTTAAATATTCCCAATACAGGTGTAAAATGCGATTTTTTAAAGACCAAACATGGTATAAGTTGCATATTCTTTCAAGAAATGTTGTAAGTGTCGTAACCTATTATCCGAACCGGGAGAGACAGCGTTCGTTTGTTTACTATCACTTAACTCATTTTTATACTTGCCGTTTTGGCTTGCTTGTCGTCCCGTTGCTATGAATACAGAGTGGAACCTCCCATAATACGATACAAGGCCTACTTTGCAGATCCCCGGAGTATATATTGGCTGTTTACACTGTCTTCAATAGGTGTAGTCACGAGAGGTAGCTACAGGTCTGAAGGTGCGAGGAAAGATTTGCATTTGTGTGAGTGACATAAAAAACAGTTCATATAATAAAAATTAAAATAATATAAGTGAAAAGGCAAAATTGAATTTGAAACTACTACATCGGCTGTTCTTGACTCTACATACGTAAATAAGACAACGTCAGGAAAGAACAAAATAATAAGTAATGTGAAATATTTAATCAAGTTAGTACTAACTATAATAAAATATGTTACCCACAAGGTGGTCTGACGACCTGACCAAGGTCGCTGGAAGGCGCTGGATGCAAGCCGTTCTTGATCGGTCATTTTGGGAATTTTTGGGAGAAGCCTTATGTCCAGCAATGGACATTGTGCGGCTGAAATGAATGAATGTATTACAAAATGTACTATCCCATATAATTTATTACTATATTACAAATATTTCTATTGGATGGTTGAAAATGATAATAAAATAAAGAAAGTAAAACTAATACAAAATATTTTAAAGAAAGTAAAGAAGCCTTTAAGTGGGTAATTGTATTTTATAGCAACATTCTCTGATACGAGGAAAACGACGACGACCTACCTAATGATTTGGCATCTTATCCCTCTCTTATCTGTAATTGGATCTCAAAAATCCGGGATCCGGTCAGGTATTAAAGCCGGGTCAATTATAATTCCAAATGGCAGGGATCAGAAACAATAGTTGGACCTCTCTAAATCTATGTACTTTATTGAATAGTGAATATCTGAAATCCAGCTTAGGGAGCCAGAAGCCGACCACAGCAGAGCAATAAGGTGCGTGAAGCGGCGGGCCTTGTCTTAATTGTCAATAAACGTGAGTCCCGGCGAGCCCGAGCCGCTCCCGCCGAATAATTAACGAACTTCCGCGATTTTCGAGTTTGTAAATTGCCTCATGGTCTCGTCGACCCGCGTCCTGGTTTGCCGATATAAATTATGTGCGCACAAAATTAATCTTAGTGATTTAAGTACACCCTTTCTTTGTAGCCCCATTTAGTCCTTTTCTTACAACTTTGAGGTTACCTTTACGTGTCGTATTTTAAATTTAATCTCGGGCCGCAGTGTCGTAAAATAAGTTAATGCGTGTTAAATCTTTGAACATATTGTGCAGTATTTTAAGGTATGAAACATTTATATTTATATTTTTGTGCCCTTATTTGACATACGTAAGAAAAAGTACTAGGCTCATAATCTGAAGGTTTTGAAAAAAATCACTAGGATTGTAACTTTTATTTGAAATTTGTGGCAGATAAAATTTTCTTTTGATTATTATATTATAATGAGAAAATAATGAATAATCTTGGACAACTAATTCGTACACTTGTTAATATTAAAATAGGTATTTCATAAATTCACATAATAGGTTAAACAAGAGTAATAATAACATTTAAAACTTACGACCGTTATAAACAAAAGGTTTTATTAAACCTACTTAATTGGAACTTAATTTACATGGTGTAACCTTATTTCCTACAATATACGGAGCGAGCGTCGGGTGCACCGGGAGTATAAACAGAAAATTTACAAGCCCACGCCTTTCATTAAAATGTAAACAAGCCTCCATACAATTCGTGGTGCGTAAATACATCAGCGAGGATCACGGCGGCTCCGGAGCTTCACTGTTTATGGACAACATTAGCCGCAAATGGATGCCGTTGGATATAGGTACTTGTGGGAACTAAATCTGAGAGGTTATTTCATACCTCATCAAAAACATAGTCATTATGTGTAAATTTCCTCTTTCAATCTGAAATGCATGTGACTTTTTGCGGAAGTCATGTCTCAGTATCTAAATATCACACAGCTGGACAACGCAGCGTTGTCGATGTCTATATAAGTTCTGTAAAAAGATATACAAGTAAAAGATATATAAGTTACAAGGATAAATAAGCAAAGTGAACTACGCCTTGTGATTAAAAATGCTGTTCAATCCAGGGTGCTCTTTTGACAAGGTTATCTTTTGTGTAGTCTTCTTTTACCTGGAGTTTTTTTTATAAATACACATTTCATGATCAAATATTTAGTATATTGTATTGATATGTCACCATAAACATACTAGGAACTAGCAGTACAAACAGATTATTAAATACTTACAGAAATTACTATTTAATTTTTGGTATTATGGCACTGGCTGGTGCAAATATGATTGTGCATGTAACTGTAAATAACTAAAAGCAAATTTGTATGACTATCTATACCTATATAATTACACTTCAAATGCATGTTAGCTTAAATCATATTTACAAAATTAGCTATATACTATATATGTAACACTATAGATATATCCTGCCGTAGCAATTGGGTATCTACTAAACGTAAACGTCTTCAGAATAAAGGTTTATTTGAGTGTCGTCTAAACTTCGCGTGCGTTTTAGCTGCGAAATACAGTTTTTATTGCACATAAAGCTTCTCATTTCTATAAAAGCCTAAATAAAATCCCTTGCCTTCATATATTTAATACAACCTTATTTTATGGATCCTTTGCACAAAGAATACAGATATAGTAAGGAATCGTTTAGAAAAATTGTTTATTTGTTTTTTACCCTCTAGGTACTGACAAAGAGACGTGCAATAAGGGTGACTGCTGGTAGTATGAATTACTAATAGTTTTCAGGGAAGTGAATAGTTTGAATGCTGAACGAGTTTTATAATGCTAAGAAATAAAGACTTATCAACTCGAGCAGTTCAGTATTATTTGTACGAAACTCCCAACTGCAACGCACACTATTCAGATTCGTAACGTAACCGCCTCGGAACCAGCTCACGATCCGCTTTTATTTTATTTGCAAGTCGGTCAACTTGCCTTCGCGGCACCTACTGCTCGTCGTCTACGCGCTCACGTCTCTCCGTACCCGAAACAGAAAGAAACGACGCAAAAGGAGAAACTGATTGACCAGAGCGGTCGACGAACGGTAAGCGCGGCGTCGCCTATCCGTACCCGGAAACTTAGACGAGTTGCTATTTAAACGAGTTCCGAGTTTTTATTTAAACGAGTTCCGAGTTGCGTTTTAAACGAGTTCTGAGTTGCGTTTTAAACTAGGTTCCATAGACTCTTTGCACTTAAGACGATTCGAGACTAACTCAGTCGGCGTACCGAAGCTGATCCGGTTTGGTTACGTGCGTACGGCAGGTTGACGCCTGGTCGACGACGCGGCGACAGGGTTTCGATCCGTTTACGAGTTGTAAAGTCTGCTGTGACCTTTATTCTTACACCAGTAAATAAATTTAAATTAATGGTTTTCGTAATGTTTTTTTCTAGTAAGATTTGTCATATATACATACTATCACGTCTTTATCTCTCATGGGGCAGACAGAGCACTTTGGGACTTGCAGCTTTAAGCAGTCCTGGCTCTGTCTCCTTAGGCTGCAGGACTCGTAGACACTTATAGCGTAATGGTGGGTAAGAAGGTGGATACAGGAATCAAAATAGTGATAGGTTGCTAGCTGAATCGCCCGTTATAATGATAAGCATTTTTGCCCAGTCCCTCGATTGGCTTCTACGATCTGCGCGGGAAGAGAAGGAGCTGGTACATTCTAACTTGTTCTTTTTACCAAGACCAGCATGGAAGAAGATTTTTCTATTGAAATACATTCATGGAGTCGCGTTTAATTTTCAACCTCCTTATATGATCGTAACTTTCTGAAATTGGACCAAATTCGTAGCTAAAAGATCGTATAATTAAGAGCCCGCTGTAATCTTTTTGCACGCTGGCAGCGGGCGCACGCACACAACGACATGCCGCTCACACACACAGAGCTACGTAGGCGACGTAAAGCGCGGTGTAGCGCGCTCGGCGATCGTTGATGTTTTTTGGTTAAATATACTGGTGGTACATTATGTTTTGGTGCAATAAAGATTTTCTAACTTACTAACTGTTATAAACTAACAGATATTATTCAAATTTTGG
The DNA here is from genome assembly GCA_963555685.1 of Acrobasis consociella. Taxonomy (NCBI): domain Eukaryota; kingdom Metazoa; phylum Arthropoda; class Insecta; order Lepidoptera; family Pyralidae; genus Acrobasis; species Acrobasis consociella. Next base: position 9,889,424 of record OY743106.1, read on the forward strand.
TAAAAGTTTTATTACATAGTAAATGCCATCCTAATTTAAATGCGAGTAATAATATATGAATATTAAATCCTTGAGTGCTTTGGATTACGGGTAAGTAAAAAATATTATGATAAAATAATATGATAAATCGTGAAGGTGATAATAATGGAGACTTCTATTCTTTAACTTATACCTTTAAACGAGCAACTCTTGTAGGTATATTTATTTATTTATATATTTATAAATTTCGATGATCTCGAAAACGGCTCTAACGATTTTGCTGAAAATTGGTATATGGGGGTTTTCGGCGGTAAATAATCGATCTAGATTAGTCATATATTTGGGAAAACGCGTGTTTTCGAGTTTTCATGCGTTTTTCTTTTCACGCAGAATATAGTCGCTAATTTTTCCGCACCGGCCGCCATCCGTTTGGCACAGCGGTTAAGGATGCGGACCGCTAGAAAGAGTGTTACAAGTTCGAATCCCACTCGGTGACTGTTAATGAGTACTTTTGTTTTTTTATGTTCAAGTTTATATATAATTTTTTACTTTGTATTGTTTTTAGACAAGTTTAAAATTTAGTTAATGTTTGATATGTAACCGAGCAAAGCTCGGTCACCCAGGTACTTTAGCAGAGTTGAGCACGCACATTATTTAATTTGTATAGAAACTTAAATAAGGCAAGTTTTAGCAAATTAGGTAGTGCAAAGTATTACTTATCATTGATTGTAAGCCATATTACTCCGTATTACTCTCTACATGGTGATTTTTCAATGGTTTTAGTGCCGAAAGCCACTTCATAAGGATGGTTATTAATACCTAAATAGCTAGTTAAAATAAAAATTCAGAAACAAATAAAAATCGTGGGATCAATTAGTAGTACCACCACCTGGCCGGCCCGACAGAGTTCATCGAGCTCACGCGGCAGTTTTGGTCAGGCGTAACTACTATTAAGTATTACTTTTATTTAAAACTCTCAGATCTGTTGTAGCTAATAAGTATCACGATTTGTAAACAGTATTGGCAGTTGTCATAAGTGTTGCTAAATTAATAAAACCTAAGTGGAAGTCGATTGATACAGTTGGTACGTTCGTACGGTCGGGTATCTGTGGCAAGTTGTAACGAACAGATGGATATTTAAAAAATTGGCAGCACTAATTGACCGGTTGGTGAGAATTCATTCTGAATAAATAATGAAGGTAGAAATTAAATGTCTTTGGTGAAAATTTTTTTACAACGGTGGAGATAAACACGTGTCATGGAATCTATGCGAATCTTTTATTTAACACTACGTGGTCTCGATCAGAAGTCATTTTCGCAACATTTTTGTCTTGTCATACACAAATATGGATAGAAGAATTTTTTTACACGATGACATTTTTTTCCAAAACCAATGAAAAGTCAGCGTGTATATCGAATAAAAAGGAGTTTAGGGAGGTAGCACACGGTGAATTCTTTGGTAGCTATGCAGTCGCTGGTCATAAACCGATGGAGAATGTTGCGATGCAGTAGCGCGTTCATGAAACACACGACTGCATCGCTAGATTAGAAGTTGCCTTCCTTATTATCGAATAAAATAAATAAAACTGTAGAATTAAGAAAATTGGTATAATTTGTCTGAGTATACATTTAAAAAGTACACATACAAATCTGCTTGACAGGAAACGTTACTTTTGCTTCTGATTTTCGATTAAAATTATTGCAGAAAAGCCTCATGTTAGCACGCAAATCTGACTACCGTTTTAAACCTTGCGTGCTCAAAACAATTATTTATAACATATAAACGGATTTCGATGAAATTTAGCACAATGATGAGAAATAGTGTCGCAAAGCTACTAGAAGTAGAGAATTCCAGAAGAATTAGCAAGTTCTAAAATAATGTGGAATGTTCTAGAAGTTTATAGAATAATCCAGAATGATGAAGAATTAAAAAGAAGGTTGTGGAATGTTTGAGAATAATCCCGAGTTCACATCGGTCAACCAACACTAACATTCTAAGTCGGGGTGACGGAGGGTCAAGCACATGAATTTTCTAGAAATATCTATTCTCGTACCTTGGCAGGCGTATATAAAAGTGGTGAGATAACTTCAAAGAGATTTAACAAATATTATCGGCGCGTAACCTATACGACTTCAGCGACGAATTTTGGACTATGACTGCATGAAGACTTGGACAATGGACGTTTCGAAGACCATATTAGTGTGTCAATCTTTGGTTGCATAGTGAATAAATTCCCTAAGAAGAGTGTTGGCATTTTTTTCCAAATCTTTCCCCCACTTTCGTAACAATAGCTAGGATACTTATTGAAGGTACAAGCACGTATTAATTATAATATAGGGCTAATAGCTGCAGGAGTTTCATTGAACGACATTTAGGCGGATCGATGATTTCCAGTAGTAATAATTTATGATAAAAATTTATCAACCGGTCTTACATTTTATTTTCCCCAATCTCATCGTCTCGCCTGATAATTTCAGTTTTAATTAACAAATCAGGTCCAGTCTAGAGACCAAACTGACAAACATCTTGTCTAGTGACTTACTTAAGCTTACTTTTTGCCTTTTGCAGAATTAGTGGCACCATAGTATTTATTTTTCCGATTCACATTATCAACTTTCTATTTTTAGCTCGTTTGCCGATTCTATTTTTTTTTTAGTCTGCATCCTCCAACATAATCGGAGACTGTATTCTCCAAATTAAAGTTTTTACTAACAAGTTTTTGGAATAAAAATGAATTTAACTATTTTTTATTGATTTTTTGAAAATTTGTTTCATCTTAAATTTGGGGTGTGGAGGACGGCATCCGGTGCCAGCACTCAGCTGCCGTGCTACACTCTTCAAATGAGTACGGCAAATTAAATATAAAAAATCTTTCAATAATTATGTTTGGTTACTTAGACGATATTAGTGAAATCGCATTTTCATGTAAACTGAATTTCTTAAAATGGCCGCTACATCGTGTCCCTTTCCACCGCGGAGCAGACAGTGCCTACGCATATGGCTTAGGGCCACACCAGCGCTGAACACCACCGCCCAGCGATGGAATGGGAGCAACATCTTTATTTCAGAAATACGTGGCAATTAGGCAGAACTTGATAAATTTTCTATTTCTTTTCAAGTTTGAAAAATTTATCCGATAGCCCATTATATTTACGACAGTAGTTCAACGACATAAATAAATTACTATAAGTAATCAAGTTTTCCAATGATCAAATCCTATCAGTCACTCTATGGTTTGCGCACGTCATCGCACAGTGACGACGAGGCCGGCGTTGGCGCAAAGAAATACGTCCTCTCGCTGTAAGCGCTGCGCGCGGACTGCCGTCGGGGAGTAAACCGCATCCTATTTAAATAAATTTTTATGCGATATGATTTTATTTTTTTACATTATTTAAAAAAATATAATTATGATGTGTTAGGCATATTTAAAAAGGGCATGAAATGGCGTTTGTAACGTTATTTTTATTTTTCTAAAATAGGAGCTCAAAACACAAATACAAGCGACTTTATTTACATCGATTTCGGCGAAAATTACGCGACTTGTTGATTTTTTTTCCTTGTGAATTTAAATAAAACAATGAAAAAAGCTTCACTCATGCCATTAAATACTTATTCAGCTATATTTGTGTATTTTTTTTACCGGGTGTTAATGATTAAATCATTTGAAAATCTCGAAAGCCCCGCCACGCGTCTTGCGAAATTTGGCAAAACGCACGTTGGATTCCAGTGAATTATACTAAAACAAGCAAGTTTATAGGCAAAATGGTTCACTCATGCTAAATAATATGATATTATCTTTCATAATATATAAATAAATTTAATGATAATCCTGTAGTTTTCTCAAAAACACGACGCAAAGTTGAGTGAAATTTGTCAAATTTAATAGACGGCCTCTTAATATAGATATGTAAACTTTTAGTTCTATTATATGATCTAAAACATCGACGTTTTCCATTAAAATTGTTTGTCTAAGCTAGAAAGTGTCTTCTTTTTTAAACTTCTCCTATAAACAAGTTTGTGATCAGATTCACTTAGCTTCGACCTCTCGAGGGTGGAAATTAATTGTTTAATCGCGATAGTGCCCCCACCTTTCTTATTGAATTGGTTTCGTAGCGAGGTTATCTTGATACACGTTCTAAGGGACGATCTTAACTTTAAATACTTTCTATTTCTTATTGTTTCTATATAATCTGTATTTATAGGAACTTATCGATGTTTTGCCCAATACAAAAAAAGGTCGAAGGGTCGCAACCATATGGTTAGAAAAAAAACTGTTCCTAGGAACGCAGTTATAATAAGGGTTAAGGCAAGCTTAAAATGCACAGTACTTCTAAACAAACGCAAATACAACTGCAACACATAACATAAAAAAATCGTTTTCTAACGCAGAATTTTGGTTTTAGACCATTATTAATTATACCTAATTATATGCTTTTTGACATCATCTGAGTACGAAAATTACTAAGGGTTAGACTATTAAGTTTATCACTTTTAGCAGGATAGTGAAAAGTTGATACATGGGTAGTAACAGTATCCTAACCGAAAACTTTCACCTATCATAGTTTTGTACATATTGCAATAAATCTTTTGGAGGGTCGTGTTTGGACGATATAGGGACGAGAAGTGACTGTGTGAATAAACTGAGAATAAACTAATAAATCTTGGCGTCTACTCATCGCATTGCCATCTGATTTTTCTAAAGCACATACAAGATACCATAAAACATCAATAAGACCTCTCCAACCCAACTTGTCAGCGTGGAAAGTGTAGGCCAAACCCTCTGTACCTATAATCTGGCAAAATATGGCTCTTGTAGGACAAAGAAGGCCGTGCTCCTGCAGTAGAGACTAAAATACCTGATGATGATAGAGAGATAGGTAACTTTTTATTGAACACCAAAAGAAAAAATAACAAAGAAATAATTTTACATTAAATGAGTACAATGGGCGGTCTATCGCTTAAAGCAATCTCTTCCAGATAACCAGTGAATATAGAGAGGAATTTGAGAAAGATAAAGCCGATGATGATGATACCATGAAAGCGTGACAACTCAGAATTCAACTAACTGATTACCAATTAATATGATAGTTGGTTTGGTTGGAGTCGTTTCCAATAAGAATTAGCCTCTAAAATAAGGAAAATCAGTCTCTATCTTTTTAACTTATTTGATACTTTGCCCAACCCAAAAGCTTTCATAAAAAATTGCTCTGGATAGACAAAAAATATGGACGGGGAACTACGAATACATAACTAACACTTTTTGTGAACATAAATTATATACGCCAACTGGTACCAATATTCATATCTGGATAGCTTACTCTAAAGGCCCTTTTACACGGTGCAAGTTTCTTGTCAGTTCCACATAATTAAATAATAGCAATGGATAACTTGCATGGTCTAAACGAAACGTCAGCTATATAAATAATTTATTGCTTATGTGGCGACCTCTACGCTACTACGAGGAACTAAAACCCACAAAAAACAATGAGTCCATCGGTCAATACCTAACTATATATACAATTATACAACCTCTGACGATAAACCATCGGAGCCGCGGTTCCCCAGGCGCTACACCATGTCTGGCGGGAAGATCTTCCCTTTGTGATCTCGCTCCCGCTACACTTTAATAAAATGGTATGCAATAGGCAAGTGGCTTGTATCGTCTGAGTGGGCCTTAATTTGTTGTAGTTCACTAGTGGAGGCGTGGACTTCCTCTAATAAGGTTGCGGTAGAATTTATTTAAAACTTGCTGGTGTCCACGACTTCGTCTGTGCAGGTTTTTTACACAATATCTTTATAAATTGTAGCCTATGTGTTATTCTGATGTATAAGCTATATTATTGTAAAGTTTCATTAAAATCCATTCAGTCGTTTTTTACGTGAAAGAGTAATCCATCCATCCACACTGACAAACTTTCGCTTATATAATATTAGTAGGAAGTAGGATACTTGCAATTAATTTCGTCATAAAATGCTTGTAAGAGTCTTATTTTTAAATAAATATTTGATTTCTAGAAAAATAACAAAATATAAACTTTAAGAATAATTGCATATAGCTGTAAAATAATCTGGAGTTTAAAAATCTGTCTGTATAATAAATACTGCTCAGTACTAAAAGTCAAGCAAAGTTTACAAAGGACTACGGAAAATATCATCTACTTGCCACTCAAAATCAATGAGATTTTGTAAACGAATTCAGACTCTATCAGATTTGGCGACGAACGAAGGCGAAATTTATTTTGGTCTTGACTTGATAAAAGGTAATTTTTGCGCTTGGTGTGTTCGTTTGACGTACAAGATTTATTTTATAAACCCTATATTTTTAAGTTGAAAGGTTTTTTCATCTTGCCCCTAGAATATACCTAAACAAAGTTTTAACACGCTCTATGCGTTATGGGGTTTTAAGATAGCGTTATAGTGCATAGCACGTACCTTGGAAAATACTATGTGTATGTAAGAGACAAATATACATATGTGTTTACCTACTAAAACTGTCTTTGAAGTACTAGAAAAATGTAAATGAGGTAGTTAGATCCAATGTCGCACAGACTTAGCAAAATATTTTTTCTGCGCGAATGTAAGGTCTTTCTGCCTGCAAATTCCCCCTCGCCGCAAGAGAATAATAAAGTAGTCAAATCGAACCAAATAAGTGATGCATGACACCCACGATAGTCTGACGTGCAGCAGAATGGCTATGGATTTTTTTTGAGTCTTGAAATCACTAGTTTTTTCAATATATACCCTCTTTTGGGTGCATTATGAGGTCTTTCGAACCCATAAACATTTTATTAATTTTCTCCGTTTTCTATGATTGAACTCAGAGCGAAGCTTAAGTTACATAATGTCATTCTTTTGATTTGTAATGGCATATTTTTTTTAAAGAAATACATTAATTTGGCTTTAAAATAAGCATTTAAAGTGATTAATATGTTATGGGGCCGAAAGATCTCACAAACCTTCAGAGAGATACAATGTCGGGTTTTTCTACCCCCAACACATTCTGTCAGATAGCCGAAATTCAGCTTCGCAGGAAACCTTCAAAAGGCACAATATCGTCAATAATTCGCGTTTTATTCATTTTGGAATAAACAGAGACACCAAAAATTATATTTCATGAAATCAAAAAATGCCATTTCAATTAAATTATTAAAACTTTGACTCGATGACCCTTTAGAGTTTTATTTTTCCTTTGATCGTGACCTTTATAATATACACGCAAGCAACGTAACCATTTAAAGCCGTGAAAGTGGTGCTCCGTTGGAGGGTTTACGCCCCAATTGCCTTTGTATATGGCCCCACTTTGATTTGAACCTTATTATAAATTCATTGCTATAGTAAGTACCTCTCACTTACCGCGACGCTATAAACTGCTAATGAGAATTAAGTATTCTCATCTGGGTGTACTCCTCCAAAAGAAAAAACTTGAAGAAAAAACCAGCTGCTTTTTTACTACCTAGCCACCGAGGGCGAGAGATAGGCCGATAATTAGAATCCTGGTAATAAGAGAAGAGGTTAGCAACCAATCACTATTGTACGCCTTCTAAGAGGAGCGTTGAGGTAGTGCTTTACTCTCAACATGTCAGGAGTCCATCAATTTTGGACTTAAACTATCTCTATTATGTTCATATTGCACTGTACAATAATATAAGTACTTATACAGAGATATGAAGAACAACCCTTTTATAAAGAAATTTATTACTTGTAGAAAGTATTTGCCAAGAATAAAGTATAAAAAAGTTATTCGTGGATGTCTGTATGGATGTAACATGGATGTCTTCATCACGTCATGGAATTGTTTCCTATTGAAAATAACTATCTAACTTAGTCTCTTTTAATTATGATTAATGAAATACTCAAAAAAACAAAGCTAGCATCCTGTAAAACACTGGTCTTTTCTATCTATTTGGTCTTATGTTTTAATGAATACTTCTATGTGCATATGAATTTAATTCTTTGGGGTGTCGTTCACAATGATCAAAATCCTATCCGAACACATGTGAGAATCTCTGTTGGTTATGCGATAAATTATATTAAACATCTTACTAATATACAATATTTACAGATATATTGTATGTTTATATGTATATTTCTTATGTTAATAAGATCTTAATTGGATTCCTTCTTTGCACAATCTTCCCCAAACGTGACATTTGATTGCGTACGAAGATTATCTAGTTCCGCATAACAACGAGACCGGTCGGTTAACATTATTCTAGCACGTGACTCGCTGCAAAAATTACCCGGTGCGATGTACCCAGGGTCTATGCAGGGTACACTGACGACCCTTGTTATGTATGATGCGAGCGGGTTTACTGTAACACGTAAACAAAAATAATACATTATGTTTTACGTGACCACATTAACGTTTAACTTCTTTGTATAAAATATAATAAATATGCTTGACTTAATAAGACAATATTAAGAAAACTTTGATTTTACACGCCTCATCTATATAAGATAGCAGACTTATCTAATAATTATCATCGCCTTCCTAAATTAGATCACATTACTTTGTTAAACAATCTTCCACCATGTGAAATTATGAAAAGATTTAATCTAATTCATAATAACAGGTTAATTTAACATTACCAAAAGCGCTGCAAGAATTACCCGGTATGGTGTACCCAGGGTCTAGATGATGCGAGCGGGTTCACTGTTAGAAAGTAAAAAAAATGTTTTCATAATGTTTTACGTGACCATGTCAAGGTTTATCTTCTTTGTATTCGGAATAAAAAATAAATTCAGTATAACTAGATTTGTTGGTAATAGTAAATAGACGATATAAATTAAACATTGATTGTATATAATTGTATAGAATAGAAAAATAATAAACTTAATTTTTTCTATCACTATTGTCTATACACCCTTCACTTACTTGAGATAGCTGACATAATTGATACTTAATTATTGCCTTTCAAAATTAAATCAGTTGTCTCTTTAATCTATTACTATTGTCTACACACCCTTCTCCTTTCTGAGACAGCTGACATAATTAATACTTAATCATTGCCTTTCTAAATCAGATTAATTTGTTACACAATCTTCCTCCAATGTGAAATTACGAGTAGATTAAATCTAGTTCCGCATAACGAGGCAGGCTGGTTAACATTATACTAGGACGTGACTCGCTGCAAGAATCACCCAGCGTGGTGTACCCAGGGTCTATACAGCGCACATCGACGACCCTCGTTAGGGATAATGCGAGCGGGTCCACTGTCAGAAAGTAAACAAAAATAATACATAACGTGCTTTGGGTATTCCTACTTTGTCCCTTATGAATACAGTATATAGGTATATCCCTATACGCGGTTAGAAGTAAATGTAAGCTAATTATATGCTTGGTTTTGGTTCGTAGTTAATTAATAAACCAAAGATAGTGGAAATCGACGATTGGATTAAGTTGACGCGTTTTTTCGACCACGTTATTGTCAACGTATGTTCTTCTAATGTAGAAGCCACCTGTCAATATTTTATGAAACTCTTTTATATCCACGACATGTTACGTGCTATTTTATACAAATCCTAGAGATGATGTTGGTTTTGACACTTGTCTGTATAAAAAAATTGCCAAAATTTTCACAAACGGATCCCTTAACCGAAAAATTGTATTTACAATATTTTTAAAAGACCTTTTTAACGATATCAAGAGCAATAGCCGAGAAAAATTGACTACCACTTTATTGTATTGGAGCTACCACAGTTATTTTTAAAGATATTTTGTCACTTTTTAGGTATGATTAATATACATACACATGCCAAATTACAGTTTTCTAGTACTTATAGTCTCTGAGTAAAACCGCGGACGGACAGACAGACAGACTTGGCCAAACAATAAGGGTTCCTGGTTAACTACGGAACCCTAGAATTATGTGATTTGACTTGTTGGAAACTATGGAGTATCTCCATTTCAGCTTTAAAAAAATTCTTGCGTGTCTGGATGTCCTATGTCTAGTTTTCGACATAAACGGCAAATATCTGAAATGCATTTCAGATACTCACCAACCAAGTTATTCCATGGTTAGCTAATTCTTATGTCGGCTGCGAGTGGTATTCTATTGGCCCGCATGATGGCAATACTTGACAGACTGATAAAGAGATAAGGGTCGGTTTCGGTCGAATTCCCAATCATTCAGTGAGTGGACCTATTATACTAATGGTCTTGCACAACCAACGATGTTATTCAAAGTGTTACAAAACTATCTCGTTCTATGTGATCCTATTTTACAGAAAATTCACGGAATGTAGGAAGGACATATATTAGTGTTGTAAAAAACTCGAGTCCAAGAGTCTACATTTGCAAACTCGACTTAATTTTGCATGCTTGCTAGACTTAGACATTCACAAGTCAGAGTCGAGTCGAGCACGAGTCGTCGGAGCCCAGACTCGGAGTCGAATAAAAACTCAAGTCTAATAAGAACTCCGAGTCGCAGAACCAACTCGAGTCCGAATACAAAAATCGAAGCAAATTAAACTCAACTAAACTGTTACAACAAGTTACAGAGCATTACAATCATTAAAAACTTTATTTAATATTAATGATAGGTATTACTACGAATAAACAATTATGATTTTATGAGCGCGACACAGTCCATATTCAGACTCCGAGCACACAACAGAGTCGAGCACTTATACCGAACTCGAGTCTATTACGGGAGCTTGAGTATAACTAGAACATCGAGCAGCGGAGTCGCTATTTATGAGTCGAGTCTTGTGATTTACAGTCGAGTCAGAATATTAAGACTCCCAGACTCGAGTTTTTTACAACACTAACATATATAAAATCCGATAAGTTTTTTTATTTAAAAAAAAAATTTGATAACATCATAGATACAAACTATTTACGTATAAATATATTATTGCTATAACATAACTAATTCATGTAAAATAAGTTAAACTCAATTAAAGGCTGTTATGTCAATATAATATTTAAGTTGTTTATTCGCTACCTTTCGCTCACCAACGTACGACCATATTTCGCAATTATGATAATAATTTATAGATTAATTATGTACTCTTTATATTATTAATTACTAAGCATCTGCGCCGTTTATATCTGTTAATGAAAAAATGTAGCTAAGGCGCAACTTCTAATAGGATCATAACAAAGTTTCAGATGCGGTTCGCTGTATAAAAGTTAGGCGTCGCGATGAGACTTTCGGAGTCGTTACAGCTTGAAATTAACTCACTTGGCAAATTGTTTTACACACTTGTCTACCCTCGTCAGCGGACAATAAATTGTATCTGATATAAATTTAATTATCGCATCGGGACCTGTAGGGTTGCCAGGTATCCGGCCCGATATGGTGGCGCTGTTCAATTTTCCATGCAATTATGTAGTGCCGGCGACCGTGGCAGCATTGTGTTTTGGTAAAATATCCATATCGGGGACTCAATGCTTGTATTTTGTAAAATATATGGTAAGTTATTTTATCCTTATGGTTAACTGGGAGAGAACGCTTTTAGCGTTAAGTTCGCCAATTGTAAACAATTGTATTGTTATGATATACAATAAAGTTATTATAAATAATTAAATAAATAAGTTCCAAGGGCTATTAAATGTATCAGATTAAAATTTCACTATCACATCGGAACCAAATGGGATGCCAGGTATCTGACCTGAGATGGATGTCTCAGATGCTTAGCTTGGATGGCGCTATCCACGCGCCTAATAATTTCCCATGCCATAGTGAATTTCCGGCAACTGGCAACCGGTATTGTGATGCGGTATAATAGCCATAGGTATTGTCATAGGTAGATAATTTGGCAACTTTCAATAGGAATGAAAAATGAATGCGTCGAGATTGTAGAGTTGTCAGGTATTCTAGAAAAAGTAGATGATGACTATTGTCCGCAGGGTTTCTTTTTATGTCATCTGAATTAAAAATAAACATAATGGAAATTTTTGAAATAATTGACAACAACAATATCTTTGAAAAGGCCGTCAACACTTTGTTAGTTAATATAGTTATTGATACACGTGGCAACCTTGGCAATAAAATGTTGACCTTGTATGTGTCAAGAAAATTGTTTTTCCTTGAACGTCCGCGTTGCTAATATTGATTTCATATCTTTCCGCTGTCAAGGGTAAAGGGATTTAAAGGAAGCAGGCTAATACTTAGATCCTTGTTACAGCGCAAATATTGTTTTTTTTCTTCTGTTTGTTATTCCTCTAGCGTTTCCAGATTAACGGTCACGTCACAGAGACGTTGTCCTATAATTAAATACATACCAAACAATGTTTGTGTTAAGAATTACACTTTTTATTACTGTGTCACAATGTCCCAATGTTCTTACGTGTACAAAGTGTTTTAAATGTACCTACATAAAATTAAAATGCCTTTAACATACTTATATTGCAATATAGGAAATTTCAAAAATGATTAGTCCTACCTATTATATAGTGTTTGATAAAGCTAATATCATTTTGAAATAAATTTGATATATACATTCATACATACTATCACGTCTTTATCCCTAATGGGGCAGACAGAGCATTTTGTGTCTTGCGGTTCTATGCAGAGCCCAGGGCCGCAAGACCCAAAAGCCACTTTTAGCGTCATGGTGGGCGAGAAGATGGAAAAGCAATCAATACAGTGATGGGTTGCTAGCCGCATCGCCTGTTAACATGATTTGCATTTTTGCCCATTCCCTCGATCGGCTTTTACGATCTGCGTGGGAAGAGAATCAGCTGGTACATTCTAATTTTTTTTATTTCTCCCAGACCAGCATGGGAGTAAATTTGATATAACGAAAATATAAAGAGGTAAGTCTTGTGTTGTGTCACGAACAGCATGGGTATTTTATCCCCGACCTCCGTGGCGTAGTATTCACCATGCCAGTCCGCCACCCAGAGTTTCCGGTTTCGTCCCCGACCAGGGCAAGTTAGAAAATCGCCTTTTTTAAAATTTAAAATATATGTTTTTTTTTTTAAATTAAGTATTGTTGAGTTAGTATCCCATAACATAAGTCTTAAACTTCCTTTAGGGCCAGCTCAATTAGTATAATTTGTCCGTATATATTTATTTATTATTATGTAATTAAAAAAGTATTTACAATGTCCAAGGATTTTTTCCAATATTTTTTACTTCTCGGAGTCACTCAGTCGTAATTTGTATTAAAATTATCTTAACTCTAAAAATGTTAATGTTATTTAAAAAATATACGTATTTACATTGATAGTTGCTCAAAAGCGACGGTTTTTACGTGCAGCCAGGTTCAGATATTTACTCCCACCCAGGACTTGTGTTTGCGCATCTCTCAACTTTACGAGCGTTTCTCAGTCGCTATAAAATCGGCTTTATGCCCTAGTTCATAGTGTCGCAGCAATCTCAGACAATTCGCACTTTTTATATCGCTTTTTGATGTGTGCCTTTGTTCCATATTACGTACAAGTTTCAAAGTCGCTGGGTTTTACTGAGGTTGCCAAATGCTTGTAAGACTTTTCGCTCTTTTAAAGTAAGTACCTATTCAGCTTAAGCTTAAACGTACAAAGTAAAACTTGATACAATCAAGAAAATACGTGTTTCCATTTTGAAAATTAGTGGCTCTTTGAACTGTAGACTGCGAATAACCCGTTGAAGGTTATCGGATAAAAAAGTTGTTTAGACAAACGAGTTTATGAAAAGAGTTATGAAATTAAGAAAAACCCCCATATTTCCGCCATTTTGAAAAATTTTGAAAAACCTAATGTACAGAAAAATGTATATATTTTTCTAACTTTCTCATAGTTTACGAGAATCGGTTTATAAATGCAACCTATAGGCGAGAACAGCCGGACAAACTGTCAGACAGCCGGATAAATGCACTTTTATCCAATTTCGAAACGGAGACGCTTCGGTCAATTACCATGTAACTATAAAATTCTGCGGGTAAATAAATCCCTCGGAGCATAATAATATGCAGGTGTTTTTTTTCATGTGTTGATGTTTACGGCCTGCATTCTGGAAACTCTGGAGGCAGGTTATTAATAACCTACCTACTACTAAAGATAATATTTTTAATTGCGTGGACTAAGAAGCGACATAAATCGTTTGAAAAACTTCTTGTACTGAAAATTCTATCGTCATTTCGAGCAGGAAGCCATTAGCCATAATATTGAGCCATTAAAGAAGATTATCCCTGTGGTCTCACATTACCGTCATATAATTTATCCGCTATGTTAACTAAAGGCCCTTTAATAGATTTATCCAGACCACGCACAAAAAGGGTCAATGCGCGTTTTGTCAAATATTTTACACTTTTATTGTTGGAAATTTTCACATCCCATTTTTTATACATAACATTTTATGTAAGTTATCTAATAATAAAATATATTAATTTGCAAAAATATAAAGTTACTCGTCCTTCTTTCTTAGGGGATATTTTGTGTAATTTACAACCTATAGGTTCAAGGTTACTAGCTAGGGACTTCTATTATATACTATTTGCTATAATTTCTAGGTTAGACTTGCAAGATCATGTTTATTTTACACTAATTTCACACATGGTAATAATGCTTGTCATAAATGTAATCGTACTAAATGTGTATCACATTAAGATATGGACAACACTCAATGTCCCACAGGTAAGCATTAAGGTGTAGTCATCTATACCTTATATTTACTAAAATGTAACACATTCCGGAACACTTACAGCCGTGTTTGTAATTTAATTGTTATTTCTATTTTGTCTATCTGAGTGTCCCGGAATGTGTGAACTTACACTGAAGCCACGTGTTAGATGCACCATGTTAGTGAACTTGAAAGTGTAGAAAAACCACAAATTGAGTATTATTTGATTGCACGAGAATAGGCATTATCTATTTTCGGATGGGTTGGACTCCAGGCGGGGACAATAGGCTCATTTACTCGTCCCCTTAGGCGGATTCGCAAACTACGGCTATACGATTAACGGGTTGAACAGAACACAACAAAATAATTACTTTTCGCTCCTGCACTACGTACTCGTATTTACTCGATGGGGGAAACAAACATGGAATGGCTGTATGCAGATTCTATTTACACTTTATTTCAGCATGTACTGTTGTTCAGTGATTATTTCGTGTATAAATTTGTTCGGAATAAAAAAATATATATTTGTTCGTTTCCGTTTTAAGGTTTTTATAATGGATGAAATAGCAAACAAAAGTTAATTTATCTTCCAAGAGATATTTTTATATTTTTCATCAATAAACTCGTTATGTAACTAATATAATAAAATTAAATATAATTTTAATTTTTTTACTTAAAAATAGTTTTTTTATGTATACACATTTACCAGATCTATTCACAATTGCAAGCATAAAATATCGGTGCAATTGTTACTTAAATGTACAGTGATTTTTCATTGATTTTATAGCCGAAAGCCATTTAATAGGGATCGTTAGTAAGACCTAATTATCTAGTCTAAATAAAAATTCTGAAAAAAAAATGTGTTGACCTTAATCCGAAAGTAAAATCGTGAGGTCAATTAGTACCACCGCCTGGCGCCGCCGGCTGGCCAGCCGGAGTTCATCGAGGTCACGTGACAGTTTTTTAGGGATCTGTTTCTAAAATATTTGGTTTTATAGTGTACATTTTGTTAGAGTCAAGTGTTCCCCCCTCCCCGCCTCTATTTTCTAAACGGTTATATGTGGACACGTGGAAGAAATTACAGCTGTGGTATATATTACGAAGTTTTATTACAAATTAAAAAGTTATAGGCGACTAACTTAAAAATGTAACTCGGAAAAGGATAATTTCATACATATTGAATAGAAAATAAGTTTTTAGACGTCTTCAGTGGTATGAACTTAAAGTCGGCATTCACAACTATAGAACCCTACACTGTGCGTGACACGAAACGCACTTGGCCAATTAAGTATTATCTTATTTTATACACAAATTTGGATTACGTATATGAATAAAGGAATTTATTAACTATACAATTTTTTTTTTCCAAAACAATGAAAAGTCAGCGTATATAGATAAGAACGAAAAAACGAAAAATAATATAGACGGTCTTTCTTACCTACTTTTAAGTTTTCATTATTCGGTTTAATTAGATTTACTAACGAGTAAATCTTACTATCCTTAGTAATATTATTAATGTGAAAGTGAGTTTGTATATTTGTTTGTTTGTTGGTTTGTTCGTTACCACTTCACGCTCCAACCACCGAACCTATTTAGATGAAATTTGATATGGATATAGTTTGAAACTCAGGAAAGGTCATAGGATATGTTTTATACCGAAATTTCCACGGGGAGCGAAGCCCACGGGCATAGCTAGTATACGACAAAAATAAATGTGATGCGAATTTAAAAATTACGATGAACAAGTACCAAAACTTGACTAAATAGATTAAACTTTTGATTAAACACTTTGTTAAAAAATTTCATTTGAAATCATAAATAAAATTTTACAAGTAAAGAAAGTCCATTTTTAATAATAGAGCTTCCACTTTGAAGAATTAAATGACGGAGTGTAAAAATGGGTATGTTTCTACACGGAAAATATACAACAATAACCTGAAAAACACAACGCGCGTCATATAAATGTTATTGCGGCTTATTCCGCCACGTTGCATGCCGCAAATATTTTCCATATTGTGTGAAAGAGCGGTAGGTATTCGTGCAAAAGTTTCCCCGAAACTTTATGTGCATACTAGAACAATCTACTGCGAAGACGTTCCAGCCATTTAGACGTCGAAGCAAGATTACTGTTACCCACAGCGCCGATTGCAGCGGATATAAACGAATATGTATAGTCGAAGCGAACGAGTGACAGATACGGATCTCCAGTGGGGACTCATAAAACGGTACTCTCCAGGCAAACCCTTGGCATTCCTTCCATCATTTCGAGAAACCCTTGTCACTTCCATTAGGTACGTTCCCGAAGGGCGACCGTCCTGATCCGCCGTCCTTCATTTACGGGAGTTATGGCCTTCTCATATTTCCTAAGTGGCGTGTACTTTACTTGTGACGAATTTGAAGTCTTGCTTGATTGTTCGGTTCGGTTACCGAAGCCGTGTGAACAAGCTGAACATCTGTTACAGGATTATACTTATTAACATTATGTTTTTCATACTGATAAAGAGAAATAGTGGTTTCTTCTAATTAGGTTCTTTAGTTCTTGGTTAAATAAACTCTTTAATATATTTTTTTCGAAAACACTATTTGTAATTACTAAATTAGTATGGGCGATTAAAAGATACGGAAAATTTTAAAGAATATACCTATTTATCAAAAATATATGATTCGGTAGTACCTATGTGTCGCATCGTAGATCTCAATCAAATGTGGCTTTCTAGCTTTTATTTCAAAGAATTTTTCGTTAGGTACTCAAAATACTCATACAGAATAATGACTATAGGCCGCCCGAAAGTGAGTAATGAGGGAAATACTTCAAACACGCCCGCAATCGAAAAACTAGTCGCACATAATATCTTTCTTGTGTGTGTCGCGTGTCCTCTGTGGCTGTTAAAGCTAGAAGCGAATCAAACTTAAATTTGATTGATTGATCCGTCTTCAAACTAATAGAAACACAGTCATTGTTTGGGTAAGTAGTAAAGTTATTTTCTTTTAACATTGTACGGCTTACCTAGATGACATTTGGGTGGTATTTAAAGGTCAGAATTCATTTTATCCCTTTACCAGTTTAATTTAATAGTCACAAATAAAGAATAAAAATAAAACCAAATAATAAGCAATAGTTCAGAATATATATCATGCATTTATAGGATTACACAGTTCACCAACTCTACCTATTTACTCTTCAAAGTAATTTCCACTTTTTATTTACGTTAACAAACACAGTACAGAGCAGGCAACCCAAACAGTTGGATACAGCAACTGAATTTTCACAACTTTACACGTGTTTGTCTTCTCAGCGACGACAAATAATTCAGTCAGTATGGAGATCTAAGTTTAACGAAAAAAGCTTCGAAGCTGTCACACGGGTATAATCTTCACTCTACAGGGAACCTGCACAAGACAAAAGCTTTTATAAGTTTAACTCCCACTTATACAAGCAAAGCACAAAGGCAATAAATTAACGTGAGTCGGTGAGAGCGGTCGCTAAGCTTCGCTTAGATTAAGTCGCTGAGGCCTAACCACATGCGAGTTTAGACGAAAGCCTCCTTTGTTAACGTTATAATCGCGTTTCCGTATCATTACCATGGATAACATTATTGTCTTTGTAGTAATTCTATTGACGTCTTAAATACGCTTGATAACAATTGTTTTGTTATGCAATTTTATCTCCTTTCGTTCAGAAACGAAAAGTCTTATTAATAATCTTGTACAGTGTAATATTAATAATATTGTAGATTGAAGTCGAAGCTTAATAAAGAGAGATTGACAATATGATTTATTTTCTCCATGTTTATTTTGGTTGCTAGTAAACTCGATTGCCCAGATCTTAAAAAGAAAATCTCGATATTTAATATAACTACATTTAAAAGTCTAAAAAGGAAAAGGAGAAATTCTATTTTATGAAATTATTTGTTGAAAAACTTTTTCTATAATCCAGCTGAACTCGCTTTGCAAACTAAATGACTCAGATAACTTCCACATATATTTTAATAAAGGCTTCATTAGTAGTTCTGACGTTATTTGTGTTTTTTCTTTTGCTACTGGCTATTAGATAACGGTTTTATCACGTGATATTTTACTCTTATAAACATGGTATTGTACTCCATCCACGTATATAAAAAACCGCAATATACAGTTCTATGACAATAGATGAGTAATTAGTAGTCTGCATGTCAAATTTTAAAATCTTTTAGGTAGATAATAAAATTACACATTCGATTAATAAAATTAAATAACATTTGTTTGTTATCTATATATGTATTTGTTATAAAATATACTATCGTTGAGTTAGTATTCCATAACACAAGTCTTGAACTTACTTTGCGGCTAGCTCAATCAGTGTAATTTGTCCCTATATATTTATTTATTTATTTCAGAAACAAGTTTTTTATATAATTAGCGTCAAATTCATAACATCCCTCTTTATTTATCGGTGGTTTAAAACTGATACCGTACTTTCACTACAACAATTGAAGTACTGGTAGTTTTGACACTTTCTTATAATTTTCACTAAACGTCGCCGTTCAAGCTCCTACATTTGCCAGGAGTGATAAGTAATTTGCTTTAAAGCAGTTCCGTAGTTTCAAGAGTGATGCAGTCTAGAAGCTTTCTATTTGCATTCAAATAACCTTTTCATGATTCAGTTTTAACTTGAATCATCTATTTTAAACGACGCCATAAATTTGAGAATTTGAACTTACATTGTTGACAATGTTGATACAATATTTGCTTAAGATGCGTACTTAAATGAGGAATCTTAAGAAAATATTCTATCCACTTTGTACAAATATGTTCGTAAAATTATTCAAACTCGTGGATAAATTATCCGAATCTAAAATTTAAATGCCTTTGTTAAATGCAATATAATTTACTTTTGTTTATGAAGTCTGCTGGCAAATCTACAGATATCTTTATAAAAATAAAGAAATAACACAATGGCTCTAACGCTCTGTTTGCCTCCAAATGCAGATAGATGCGGAAAATGATTTCAGCACAGAAAAAGCACTGCAAAAGCAAGCAAAAGCCTAGGTACGAAGTTTTACGTAAGTCCGACGACGTTCTCATTTCTGAAAGTAGGCAGCAGATTGGACGTCAACTTTCTTTTTGCCGTGACAGACAGTAGCTACACACAAAGAACTCGCATCTTTCGATGGAGAGAACTTTCGCGACTACCTGCCACCGCGATATTAAAAATGTTCCGGCATTATAAATTCATACAATTTTTATAAGTATACATAAAACGCGGGTTTCTGTGCCACGGAATTTGAAAAAGGAAAAAGTTTGCGGTTTATTGCTTATAATGTTAAATTATTTCTTTGTTATTTTTTCTTTTGGTTTTTCAATAAAGAGTTATCTATATATCTATCTAATGTTCAACCAAGAGATTTTAAATGTACCAATATCAAATAATTTAAAGTAAAATAAGTGTCAAAAAATAATCTTTTTGAAAGGCTGACATGTTGCAAGTATTAGTACATATTAATATTTTAATTAACCAGGTCACTTTTATTTTCTTTAGATTTTACTGATGTATTTTTTATGTATCTAAAGATTTTATAAGTGAAATTATTATTTATTTTGTATTCATTAATAACTTGTATGGACTATTAAGTTCGAAAAGCAACGTTTAATTTTATTAGTATCTACCGGCCGCTGTGGTAGCAAGCTAGTGAACCGAATACAGTAATAAGATAAAATTACCACTCTCTGTTGAATTGCCAATAAAATGGAGATGAAATGTACTAGTGCCGTTCATTTTGCGACAATTTGTTCATGGACAGTAATTTGCCATAATGGATTTCGCCAATTTTCGCTGCTTTTAAATTTTAATAACGGTATAAAAGTAAGCGTATTTTTAGAACAACCACAGAATACATAATAGTACAAGGAACAACTAGAAAATATATTGAGCGTTGTGTCTTCGACACTTGAAAGTGGGGGATTACGAAGAAGTTTCATCTCGAACCTTAAGCTATGACAAAGTATTGACAAGGTGTAAGTGGATGTCACGCGGGATGTGAGCGTGTTGGCGTCGCCGAGACGAGAGGCGGCGGCGGCGGCGGCGGCAAGATGCTCAGCTCGAGACGTGTGTCGGCATAAGCCCGCGCTCGGCGCCTCTGCCCCTGCACCGTGCCCACTCACCGCCACTCGACACGACAGCTACGTGACCGCGCAGACAGCTACACTAATCTCATCTACGAGATATGTATGAGCCGTGCTGTAAGCTGTAAGCACGCCGATGAGAATGCATTACGTCGCAGTCACCTGCTTGTTATATCACCTCAATGACCCATTTCTGTCAGACCAGTGAATTTTATGTTTGACACTTTACTTTTCGGTCCGTATATAAATATGGTTGAAGAAAACAGGGATTCAGCGTAGTTAAATCTGTTTATGTGCTTTAACAATAAAACTTGAATAGCGTTGTGTGAAGCTCTCAAAAGTAAATCGTGGACTTAATAAGATATCTTCAAACCTTGACAATCATTATGCCATTGTACGTACACGTCCCAGTAACTAATACAATTGAAAAGATAACAAAGCCCAAACTATAAATTATTTATATTTTATCTATAGGCAACAAGGCACATAGACAAGCATATATATTATAAATTTATTTATGGTAGTTTATTGATGTATCCAAAATAATGCTTATACCTATTTAACTATTCTATCCTCATTTTTAAGGGTAGATTTTATCTAGGTTAGGTTAGGCTAGTCTAGTTTGTCCAGCTGAAAAACGTTAAAGCACTTCTATCAGATAACACGACTGTTTAATACTAGACGTATAAATTTCTAGTCACGTCCATGACACTAATGCCCGAGCTCTATACGTGTGAACCTTTCAATGATATTAAGAATAGGATAAAGTGAGAAACAAATGGTGTCGAAACGTCGCCTCGTGCTGTTTTTGTATTCAAACTTTGCCCCTAAATCAAAAAACTACTTCCCAACTACGCACAGAACGACGTTGGGACATGTTGTGTTATAACCATAAATACTTTTCCTTATATCGCTAATCTATAAGCCAAACGTCATAAAATGTTTTACCACAGACATCATAAAGTACGCATTTTCGCTTTATAAGGCACATTTATTATATTCTAGTTTATTCCACTATATTTTTGACGACGTCACAACATTAAGAACAGATAAAATATACAGATATAATCAGA
The DNA here is from genome assembly GCA_963555685.1 of Acrobasis consociella. Classification (NCBI taxonomy): domain Eukaryota; kingdom Metazoa; phylum Arthropoda; class Insecta; order Lepidoptera; family Pyralidae; genus Acrobasis; species Acrobasis consociella. The sequence goes on from OY743106.1 coordinate 9,911,128, forward strand.
GAATCATACACAACAACCGAAACTTATTTGTCGCAAGCTTCGCAGCCGTATGGCTGCGAAGCTTGCGACAAATAAGTTTCGATCAAAGGCTATTCTTAAAAGGATGTTTAAATGGAAATGAATTTCAGACAAGTTGTTAAAGTAGATGTCAGATGTTATGCAATGTTAGAAATATCTGTATGCAGCTTAATATTAACCACGGTATTACTTTCTAAAAAAAAATAAGGTTTAAAAGCTGTAAAGACTTTCGAATGTTGAATTAATTAACACTTTTGTATCACAAAGAGCAAACTTAAATACCGCCTCAGTCATTGGAGATGTTGGATCTAACTATCGCCGTACTAACCTTAACGATGTTTGTCTCGTTAACTAAGTTTCGACAGTTAGTAGAAGCAAGTGACGGCCTACAAACTTTATGTAAACTGACTGAAATGAGTTATTTGTACCTGATATTGTTTTACATAGTTCGTATGAATTAAACACGGTTACTGTCCCGGGTAATAATAGAATAACTAATAATACCACGGATATTACGTGGAGGGTGGCTGGGAATGTACATATTGCGTAGAATACAATATTAGAGTGTGAATAATAATATTTTATTACTTGCTGATGAAATTGGTAATTTTGATTTTCATAGAATATTTTAGAGCTAATTTACTTTGATACATTTGTAACATTAACAGGACTTTTATTTGTAGTTACCATAAATAGTCTGGCATTATTAGGTATACCTACTTCACTTATTTTGGTGCGCTACATTAGTGTCTTTCGCAAGAAAGAAGGAATTGTGATTACATTTATCTTTCTTATTATTTATTTGCGAAAATAGTTCCATAGAAAAGGTAAATACTAAGTTATGTGTTAATTACAATGCAATTTTTGGTTTTGTGATAAATCTGTCAATAAACTCGCACCTAATTATGGTAGTTTGTAACATATAATTATAATAGTAAGTACAAGTATGACATTATAGATCAATATTGATATACCATAGCTAGAAATAACACCGAGAAAAAAATGTTCGCTAGTAGCAAAAATTTTTGCTACATGTTACTAATATCGATCGAATGACCAAAATCAGTAAAATGTGTTTTATGAGTTATTAATAGTTGTAGTTTGGGACATTCAAATAAATAATTCTGCTAATTACAGCAAAAGTTTCGCATGCACTCATCGTAAGTAGCAAATCTGGTTCAGCTATTTCTTTTTCTCCGTGAGGTATTCTGTAAACAATACATTTCTGGAAAAAGCCATCAAAACCACTAGATCATTTTCAAATTCTAATTTTAACGGGTTTCACTGTGGTGTTTGATTGAAAGGGCTCAAGAATGCTTTGAGCAATCACCTCAAATGACTTAGAAAGAATTCGCCATCGAGGGAAAAAGTGAGTATTAATATATTGGGAATTTCATATTTGACGATGAACAAGAAAACAGGGGAAATTCCTCACCTGAATTTTGTGTATGATATGAATGTTGTGGAGGCGCGCGAGGGATAAGCACCAAGAAATTCTATATGAATTTTATTAATATTTGCAGCGGACTGACGTGATTCGTATGCGTAGATAGATGTATTCAGTTATGGTTTAAGTCTTTGAATTTATCGCACGACCTGTTTGAGGAGAGGAATTTTATTAGAGGCACATAAATTGCCATATGCTGAGTGGTGCCATTTTAGTGTTAAACTAGTTTCAATTATTAAGTAATGTGACTCCTGGAAATTTACACCAAAAAAAGTATTTTTTTTCTAAAAAGAAATACTTTATTGGTTTTCAAAGTAAGTTTTGTACCCGTCGTTCTATTTTTAAAGTAATTATTATTTTTAAAGTTTAATTTGGGGTTAAAAGCTTATTCAATATAAGAGGGTTGTGATTATTATACTTAAATTCACAAAATAGAAACACTCACATCTTACTATTCACAGTATGCATTTTACAGGTATTATATATGACTATCATCTTCCGAGCGTATTTCTGGTTGCATCCTCAGCGGTAACAGAGCCTGGGGTCCGTTACATAACCTAGGTGATTTGAAGAGGATACTGAGTTTTACACAGAGCGACTGCCGTCTGACCTCTGTAACCCAAAGGGTAGACAGAACCAATCCTTGGATAGGTTTGAGCAAAGACTAGATGGTGTTAGGGACCCACAATTAATACATACGTGCCTTCCGAAACACGGAATCATCTTTCATTTCGAATATCAGGTGATTCAAGCTTGCAATATCCTAACCAGATTGGAACAACTTTTTACAAAGTATGCTTCCCAGTGGGATTCAACCTACGACCTCCGGATTACAAAGCGAAGGCCATGACCACTGGACCACGGAGGCAGTTTATACGACTAATATCGTGCTAGAATAACAATTCTGGAACCACTTGGTAATAATAGTTCGGGATTTTTAATACTTTAGACATATTTGAAAGAACAAAGACAACGAGTCTCATGCTTCATTCCTTTTTAGAAGATTATCAAAATATGATTTTTTTAAACTGGAGATTATTAGGGATTTACCCTTACAATCATAAAATTCACTAACCTTCTTGTTCCTTTTCCTCTTTTCAATATTTGATATTGAATGAACGAGACAATACATAAGAACTAAAATAGATTAAACAAACGTTTGTTAATTTTTATGAATATAAGGGTTTATATCTCTAACAGTTTTATGAAATATTCAAAGAGCTGCTTACCTTGAATACAGTTTGACTTAAAGGGTAGAGTAACTTGAGATATTAATACGTAAGTTGGAGACACAAACAGAACGGAGTACGATTATTCAAACAACAAACCATTAACGTATCTCGTCGCAAAGTGCTAGGGACATTAACAAGGTAAGTGGCAATGCCGACGTGTCTGGGCTAAATTGCTTGTGTTCTAATTTACGTCCAAACTTCTGTGTCACGTGTATTCTATTGATTTGGTTAATTTAGTTACATTTACACGTTAAGGTGATAAAATTATCTTCTTTTCCATACATTGCGTCTTTGTTTCAGTGCTTAGACTTTTAAGACCCAAATGACACCTTTAGCGTGATGAGGAGCATATAGGTGGAAACAGAATGAAGATAGCGGAAGCTGATCGGAACAAAGGAAAGAGTGGGTGGGCATCTGAAACTTGCTCTTTCTTTCGATCGACGTTTACAATGAACACAGATGGGTTTACGAATTTGAAGCAAAATAGACATTTGTATAGTAATAATGCGTCCGTGTGTGTGAGTAAAACGTAGAGCTACCTTATTACATTTTATCTAAATGTCGTATGTTGTTAAATATGTCATTATTGTAAGGTGGTTAATTGGTTATCAAACTACGTCAGATATCGCTATGGCGATTTGGTGGTACACCTTTTTGTATATATCTCTTTATGTCACTCCGATATGTAAACACCGAAGAAAGTAATCACACGGGAGAAGATAAGCTTCCGTTTTGTACATAAGTACCTACGTATATTAATTTCTGTAGCAAGAAGAGAAGCAGATGGCAACTTCTACGTTGTAATCTTTTTTCTCACATCAGCAAGGAAGAATCATAATTTACTAAGAAAAGTATGAATTGTATTTACGCATTACTATTGCCTTAATTTGTTTTTAGTTTAGACTTTAGCTCTGTCTTCCTTGATTTTTTATAGGTATACATAAATGACAGTATACAGAATTATGAAGTGTTTCCTTCTTGACATGATTTTAAAGGAGCGCGTGGCTCCGCCTACGTCCCTGTCGTGTTTATGCCGTCTATTGCTCAAGTGGTTGGGCAGTTGGGGCATGACAGTGAGTGGGCCATGGATTGAACCGCTTCGCAATCATAAAGGTCTTTGTTTGAGAAACCCCACTTAACTCAATATTTATTTTCGGCTAAATTCAACATACCCATCTGCGAATAAAATAAATGTCGGATTCGTCCTAATGCACACATACGTTACGTTGACGTCAATCACATCACATAACACAAATATTATAAAAGCAAAAGTTTGCGAGAGTGTGTGTGTATATTCGTTACTTCTTTACGCGCACCGATTTTGACACGATTTGGTATGCAGGAATCTACTTAAAGCAGCTAGACAGATATAAAAAACAACATATTGATGCTTGCTTGCTTGCTTGTTTTTCGTGTGTGCAAGTGGCCAACACTGGCGTCAGATTTTTTAAGCTGCCTAAAGGCATTTGACATAGCTTGAAACATAATGACTCAGGCGTTTTAAGTTATCACTAATGATGTGTTTGGTATGCGATATATCCACAGATATCAACTCTTAAAATAGTTTAATAAGACACCCAAAGTTACATTTCATATTATTTTGAACATAATTAAGTACCAACATTTTCATATTTATCCATTTTTGAGAGCTTGGTCGTTTTTTTGCAGTTCTTCCGTCACGTAGATACGTAAATAAACGCCGACAACTCGCATACCATTGTATCTCATTATAGAAAAATATGTTAATTTTTACAAATAACGCATTTAATATAGAATTTTCGTTTTATTTCTAGTAAAATATGAAGAGCGCCTTCTCTATCACTGCATTTCGTTACACTGAGCCATTTTTACCCGCCATAAAAAAGCAGTTTTACATTTCTCTTCACATGATACGAATTTTTCCTCTAAACATGTGCATATTAATCTAGCTAAATATTTTTTTAAGATCAAATAAGTGTTACTATACATGTTATTTTATTCCAACCAGAATGTAGCTAGGATCAAACATATTTTAGATGGAACGTAAACAGCACCCGACATGTTGCATACGGCTGCAGTCTCATTCCAGAAATACCATGTTACGTTTCAATTTGTAGCAATCTTTGCGTGGCGCTGACTCGGTTATTTACATTTATTTCTAGGAAATTAGGATTGCCTGAGTCGGCCCCCGTACCTCGACACGCGGTGCAATACCCAGGTGCACAGAAAAGCAAAGTAATGTTTGGACTTACATAGTAGAGCATTTTTCTAAACAAAATATATTTACCCGTGCCTAAAGTAGCTTAAGTGTTAATCCAGGGTGTCAGCTTCCCCATACATTTTTCATTTAAATAGGTCTAGCCGTTTGCGCGCGAATAAGTAACAAACATACACATACAAACTTTCTTACGAGTACTAGTCGTGTGATTGGTTAAGTTGTCTGTACAGCCGTGGGTGGGCATGGGCTTGGTCAAGTATTTTAAGTTCTGTTTTAAGCTCTCTGTCTCCAGTTTTTGATGCCAACGTTCAAGTTTTCATGCATGTTTCAATAATTAAAGATAAATGTATAAGTATTTGAAGCTTATATAGTTAGTAGTAAACACTTTTGGAACGTAGTTCCTTATCGCTCGTTGCGAAAGGGGGCGTGACGGAAAAAATTAAGACCAAAAGTTGTAACGACACTTTTTGCTATAGTTGTAAGCCGTGCGGCGTGCGCGTGTTTCTCTGTCTGTCTGTCTCTCTCTCTCTCTCTCTCTCTCACTCATAGAAAGCAAAATTCGTCTTTCTATTTCGCGTTGAACAGTGTGGTGTCGCGACGATTATTTATGTTGAGTGTATACAGGCTTTTTGTACATAATAAATAATAAAATATTATTATAATTAAAAAAAATAAAAATTTATTACAATTCCTTCACTAATTAATCGAAAGGATCTTCGTTCCATCCGGGTGTCCCTTGACACCTCTCAAGTTTTTTAAAATATTAGAAGTGCAATGCAATGTCAATTTTTTTCTTTAATTAAAAACTTAGAGCTGTCGTTTTTTCTGTCCGAAAATTTCAGATGAAATATTAATAAATGCTATCAGCTCGCACATGGCTGTAGTCTCATTCCGGGAATACCATATTACGTTTCAATTTGTAGTAATCCTCGCGTGGCGCGCTCTGACTCGGTTATTTACATTTTGTTCCTAGGAAATTAAGATTGCCTGCCTCGCCCTCGCACCTCCACTCTCAGTGCAATAATATTCAGCAGTAAAAATAAGCAATTACATATAAGTTTTATTTACTAGGCATAAAAATTATTTATTACAATTTCAATCAATTAACAACTTAATTAAAAACTAAATTAAAAACTAAATTAAAAACTAAATTAAAAACTAAATTAAAAACTAAACTAAAAACGAAATTAAAAACGAAATTAAAAACTAAATTAAAATCTAAATTATACTCTAAATACAATTACATATAACATCTTTTTATACAGAACTAGTTACGCCCCGCGGTGTTACCCGTGGAAAAGTAGCCTATGTGTTAATCCAGGGTGTCTTTCTTCATACCAAATTTTATCAAATCAGTCTAGCCGTTTGCGCGTGAAGTAGTAACAAACATACACGTGATGTAAGTTTAGAGACACGATTACGGTAAGTCTTATATACCTCAGTTATAAATAAATATTTATATAGGAACAAATTACACTGATCAGTTAATAACATGTGCAACGGTTAAGTGACACTACAAAAATATTTCAGGTTCCTCCTGCTTCAGGCACTTTGAGCCGTTAGTCCCAGCCGTCATCAGTGGATAGCAGTTTTTCAGCTGTGTCAGATGCCTTAAGGCAGCTTAAAGCACTGAGACGATTGTTGGCCATTTTAGTACTTACACAAAAATCTTAATTTATTACATGTATTATGTAAAAAATTAAGATTTCCTACGCAAAGTCCTACATTGTCTTAATACAAGTATTTACATTTCCATCTGAAAGAAAACAAACAACTTAGAATGTAACAGCTGCTTCTCTTCGAAAATGGCGAAAATACGAATAATGCTAATAGGTGCTTAATAAATAAATAAATTGTTGGGCTAGGCTTTGTCTACCTACACCTGCAAGACTCAAATGCTTAGTCTACCCCATACAAAAATATATAGACATGATAGTACGAAATTAAAATTGCCTGCCCATTCCTTGCTCTAGATAAGTAAAGCGATATTTCACTTTACATATGACGTCATTTCCAGAGATACGACCGAGTTTAATCGCACGAGTTAAGTCATTAACGATGTTTTATTGTTGTGAAGTAAGTAATAAATAAAATCATAAATAAGTGCCAATTACAAAACAATTTGATGATGATAATTTATTGGCTACAAGCAACTTGCATAATATTTAGATCCTAAAAATTACTGATACAAGTAACATTTTGAACGAAACAAAGAAAAAATACATAATTAGTATTATAGCATAGAGTAAATAAAAATTATTCAGCCAACTCTTACATTGTATCTTCTTCGTCGTGTCGATAAACTGAAAGTAAGTTAGCATATAACTTACGGCACGAGCTCATCTAGTATGCAAGATTCTCAGGGCTCTCCAAGCACTCTAGTAGATGTGGCATTGTCTGTTTAATATGTCCACACGTGCACTGGTCATCCCTTGCAAAACTCCACTTTTTCAAATTGCTCCTGCAATGTCCAACTTGAGTCCTTAATGTGTTTATAGATTTCCAGACAGGCCCGAGTTCAGAGTTGGTCGAGACCACGCGACAGTTTCTTTGCCTTAGTAATGAATACATTTTCTTTAGAAGCAATATCATCGTTATCATCATATTAGTCACAGGACGTGTACTGCTGGACACAGGCTTCCCTCAAGGATTTCCAAAATAACCGATCGGAAACAATAAAATCAATTTTTACAAATAGTAAAACAAACCGGGATACAGCTTGTTGTTGGTGTTTTTACCTAGAAACAACATTTAATTGAAATAAATTCTATAGAGATAAATAATACTCTATTGTTTTGAAGCAAACAATGCTAGTGCTTTGCGCATTTTCACTCAGAGCAATTTATTTCGTGCACAAACAAAGTTACTCTAATGAGATAGAAATTAATTTGTTAATTTTATATATATTATCTTCTAGCACATCATTTATAGCCATAGACATAAATAACCATTGATAACTAACAAACATTATACCTATCTCTACTTACTACGGTCACAGAATAAGTACTAGTACTCACGTAGGTACAGAAGTCTTACTCAGCAAAGAAAACCAAAGAAATATCTACACATTAAGTACCTAGATATTTCTTTGATTTCCTTTGATGAGTAAGATTTCTGTACGTGCGTTAGCGATATGGTTTAATTTAGCTTGCGTCAGAACTCGGCACCTTTTCGTATAGATAAGTGCATTGCAAGCCAATTTCATTCTTACGAGTCTAAACATACAAGTCATGTTACTGAAATTACCACTCCGGAGTGGTCGCCGCGCGCATAGTAATAATGTAGGTATATTTTTGATACCTGAACGGGGATTCGGACTTGGATTCTCTTAATTAGTGGCGTGATGACCCAAACTAAATTTTGGTCTGTGACGTTCAAATTACTCAAATTATGTTATATGATAAACATGTTTACTTAGCCAAAACTAAAAGAATAATCATTATCAAATGATTAAAAAGAAAAAATAAACTGAACTGAAAAAAGAACCTAAAATAAAATAAAAAAATTATGGTATAAATAAAAAAGTGTTGCCTAATGCCACGCGACAAATCAAAGCTTATATTTGTGCAGATATACTTAGGTCCGCCTTCTTGATCACATAAATCAGGTATTTTATGCCTTCAGTCATACTTTTCAAAATAGTCCTAGAAGTGTTATTATTATGCGCACCAAATCACTATTAGGTTTCTTTGTTATATATACTCCAAGTCTTCCCGTGGATGTCGTAGTAGGCGACTTAGGAAATACAAGTTAAACAAAGCTATAAACATCAGTGAGACCTCACCAACCCGTCTGGCCAGCGTAGACCAAAATCCTCTGGCTGCTTTGGCCAAGTATGGTTCTGGTAGAACAGAGAGAGGGTTGTGCTCCTGCAGTGGAGAAAAAAAAACCTGATGATTATGATTATGATGAACTTGATTTGGGCGGGTGAAGGTTTAAATCTAGTAAAAAAGTTAGTCCTCGTTTTATAATAAGACGGTTTATGTTACTGCCAAGTGTGTCTTGATGTGAGCAGATAATTAGATAGTAAACTAATAACGCTTATCACCGTCCCGAGTGGTGTCGTCATCCCGGTAACAGTGAAACATCGTAAAATGCTATTTGATGTAACATTTTTGCGTCGGCAGTCATCAATTGTCATTGGCGTTCGTGCGTCTATAAAATATATGAAGTGAAAGACAACGCTACGATATTGCTACGACCGTCTACAATGCTACGTGATGATACGGCGTAGGCGTAGGCGTACTCACAAATAGTGTGATATGCGCGCGGTCTGCGCGACCGTCGGCGACAGTCGCCAGACGGACGACAGACGGTCGTGCATATGTTTGTGATAAATTGACATATCTCACGCGACCTGTTACTTTGTGACAGTTGGCGACCGTCGCACGACAGGTCGTCGACGGCGACGGTCGACATTCGCCGACCGTCGCCGACCTGTATGCGGGCATGCTGTCGCTCGCCCTTTAGATGAACTGAATAATGGTACAAGTATACAATGTCCTTTTTTATTAAGTACAAATATTTTAAGGGGTGAATCAGACCATCATTTTGAACAACTTTTCCCAATAAATGTATATCGAAATAGGAAAAAAAAATTATAGGTTTTCATAGAAATCGAAGTAGTCACGTGATATCCTTACTATGGAAAATGAAAATTATTTTTTCGTATTTCGATAAAAATTTACTGGGAAAAGTTGTTCAAAATTATGGACTGAATCACCCCTTAAAATATTTGTACTTAATAAAAAAGGACATTGTATATAACAAAATACAGGAAAACTACACAGCAGGTTCTAAAGAACGAAATAAAATATTAAGGTGAATTGAGAATTTTGTATCATTTTGATATCTAATCTGGATAACTTACTAGCACAGTTATCTCAAGTTCGAGCAAGTTACAGCAAGTTTGTCTTCTGTTAAAACTGAATAGAGTAACCGTTCTACACAAGATTCATTGTCAGCGACAGTCAGACTTAGGTATTTGTGGCTACATATTATAAAAATATATAAAAAATGACCTGAAGTATTTTCTTTCCTATTTCCCAATTTATTTAATGGGGAATGTAATCATTGAATTAATGTTATATCTGTTTCCTCATCAGTGCCCTCCGTCTTCACTAAAGCAGCACGACCCTCTTTGTACTACCAAATCCAAACTTGGCCAGAGCAGCCAGAGTACTTTAGCCTACACTCTCCTCGCTGGCCAGACGGGTTAAAGAGGTCTCATTGATGTTTATAAGTTTTGTTAGCTTGTATTTCCTAAGTCGCCTTCTACGACATCCTTCTCTACCCTTTCCTACTCTGCCGGAAACCGCAAGGCAAATTCCGTTTATTAGCATGAATTAAACGGCCCGGGTTACTCACGTAGAGAGTCAGCTACTGGTTGACATGTTCCGAAGGTCTTTATCAGGGCTTCATTTATTATATTCGTTTATTGCCTTTTTAGCATTTTCAGTTTAGCTGTTTTATATTCACTGATTGAGTCACCTTTTTGCAAAAATGTATCTCAGCTGTCCCTAAAGCACGTTCAGTGGTTTCTTATAGCTTGTATGAGTTGTATGACGTAGTCGCTGTATAAGTTGTATGGCAAACACATTTTGTGAGGTTGTAGTTCACTCCAAAATTTATACGCAAGTTCGGCTAAGTTGGTCTTCTGTCTAAACCATAACTAAACTTACACGGTATTAATAGTTAGATTAGAATTGTCAGCACACCCAAGATTCCCAGTACGGTTTCAGGCTAACATCTGTATGGACTTAGTGAACTTAAGAACATCTTCGTGTTGATATTTCCGTATGAATTACAATAATCCATGCAAACATTGATACGATTGGCATTTTCGAATCCAGGAAATCATACACCGTATAAAGAAATGATTTGGTCTTAGTGTCAAAATAGTCCCGACAAAAATTTGGCTCTAGGTTCTGTCTGCCCCGTTAGGGATAAAGAAGGCTAGTGCATATGTTATGTGAACCAAATGATAAATAAGGGCACTTTTCATAATGCCTGGGCGTTATGAATAATAATAAATTTATAATTAGAATTGGTGGTAATATAACCTAAAAGGTGGTCAGATTACATGACCAGGGTCGCTGGAAAGCGCTGGATGCGCTGGCTGCTCTTGATTGGTTATTTTGGAAATCTTTGGGTGAGGCCTGTGTCCAGCAGTGGACGTTATGCGGCTGAAATGATGATTTTCCTCATCACATTGCCTAGACATTTTGATTATTGTCATGATTTCATTTTCAATTGTTAAAACTCCAGAGGGACTTTATACCAAGTGACAAAAAAGACCAATTTGGCTACCCTGAGTTATGTACAGGTCAACTGTGTATAGGGGGCCCAAGGGCCACCCCCGCCGTACCATAACCTTTAGTACATAACCTGGGTGGTCTACATGATTCTGCAAGAACGAATCTACTGTTGGCGGCTATTTTGCCCTATAGTGATAAGCATTTTAATAATGCCCGGATGGCTTAATTATTTTAAATAATGTTATCACACTGCCCTCTCATTTTAGGCATTTTCCAACTTTGCGGGCAATCTCGAGATTATATATTATTGTCTTATCAATCACTTGATCACACATAATAAAGAATTTTGTAATGAAAATATGATGTGATCAGCTGATGTGGATCATTTCACTCTAATCATTTTCGTTTGTGTAAGTAGCCAACAAAGGTGTCGTATTTTGGAGCTGCCTAAAGGGATCCGACATAGCTTGGCAACTATTATACCTATACTGTTATTTATTCTGTGGTTATACTAGGTATGTTGCTTTAGATGTATAAGCGCTAGTAATTTCATTCACGCCTAAACAAGGGGCTCCAAAATAAATGAAATATAAACAAATATTCACAAAAAAAATAGATCGTTGTGCAAAAATAGTTAATCTTAACTTAACATCATTAAATATTAGACGCCAATGCTTACGATCATATTTATCATGTACCAGTATAACCTCTACGACCTCTACATAGTACGATGTGAAATGGGAATGTTTTTATTAGAAGAGATTTATGAGGTAACGAGCGACCAAAGTGGTCGAGAAAGTTGCAGTTAATGCGGCCGACAAGTGTGGAATTTAATTTGCTCGTAAAGTTCTTAGCGTCCGAGCCGTTTTGTAACCCCTGCATGCCAAGAAGAAGAAATTTAATGACACTATTATGCGCCATCGCTGTCTTCGCTTTTATACAAGTTACCTATCTTTATATTGAATTATGATATTGCTCATTGACCCAATGGCATTACTAACGCTAATGGTCGTGATTCACACTTAAACTGATACCCAATAATGGGTATAATACAATAAGTGGCCAAAAATTCAAGGTTTGTGGTAAAAGGCAGAGGAAATCGAAGAAGGATTTAAAATACTTTACTATTTGCGTATCGTACTTGATATAAAAAAAATATAAAACTTCATCGTTAAGTCAGCTTCTCTAGAAGCCTTCTCTGTGCTAGAACTATATTGTGTTTTATGAACTATAAAACTAAGTAATTAATTATCCAAATCTGTTAGAATAAGTTAACGGGTTACTCAAGTTAGTAAGCTAAAGAAAAACTTAATATAAGTTTATATTGCGCTGTATTACATTTATCTGAATTGTGAAATGAATTTTAATAAATAAATAAAATAAACAATGTAAGTAAATATTAGGTATATTATATTAGTTAATCAATCACCTAAGAATAGACTAGTTATTCGATAAAAGTCTGTTATTCCGGCGATCACTTCACTAAGTATTTTATTTTTATTGACTACATTTCCGAACTCAAAGTTCCTGGGTTGAATCTCCAGCTCGAAAAGTTGGAAAATGGTCTTTTCAAATTATTCTAAGGTATTTATTATAAATTATAGTATCGTTGAGTTAGTATAAAAGTTAGCACAAAAGAAAATAAACTAATTTATTTTGCCTTTTCCCAGCAATAAAATACTACACCTAAATTATTAGAGCCCACTAGACCCATTGTTGGGCAAAGGCCTCCCTTTCAGTTCTCCATTTCTCTCTGTCTTGCGCATTTGTCTGCCAGCTCTTTGAATGAGCATAGAGGTTGACAAGATATCTGCTACACCTACAGGCTGATAAAATAATAATTCATTGAAACATTTACGTATACAGTCAAGTCTGTACTAACCCTTTAATCATAAAAATTATAGATCTTAGCTAAACCTATTTTGGTTAAAATGTCAAATATTCAAAAGAGGGAAAGGGACAAAACATGTTTTAACTAAAATAGGTTTAATAAACGGTACATATTTTTTATGAATTACGGCATGAAAATAAGTAACTAGTAACTTATAAAACCCCATTTCATTTCAAATACATATGATATCGCGTATAACCTATATCACTACGAAACTGCTGGCGGATCATTTTTTAGAGACCCATTAAATGTTACACCAAGCCCTTTCATCCGATTTTTTGCACAAATGATAGATTCGACATATAAGACTCTATTTGCTGTATTAAGTAGGTTATTTTTTACTTGAAAAGTAGGTCAGTTGGTGTATTGTGTAACTTAAATAAATCGATATTCGTCAGGTAAAAACATGTGAATTACCCAGTTTCACTTTAAGTAATATCAAATACGCGCGTAGTCTTATAATTGTATCACAACTCATAATGGTATCCTTATCTTTAAACCCTGTTTAAGTGTGTGTGAAATGAAAACTACTTCAAATAAATGTGTATAATACAAAACTGACTAAATTTTAAATTGGAACATCTATTAGATTTTATATTTTTCGTGAGATCAGTCTGTTCTATTGACGTATCCAAGAAAGGGTTTCGGATCCATCTGTTACCATTGTTAGTTTCAGAGCGCAGGTCAGAGAGAATAGTTTCTCGCACCAAACCAGTTTTTTATATTTATAAACGGAGTGTTTTCAATTACTTCTTAATTTTTTCTACCTTCTTTTTGTGCCATCTATGACCCAAGAGGTACAAAAACATAAAAGATTTAAAAACACTGCATTAAACAATACGACGACTAGAAGAATGTATCTCGTAACCGTCGCAAATGAATGGACGATACGACGGAACGCAATTAGATTGATTTAGCTTTACAAGCTTTTCACTTCCTTCACTTCGTATTTCTTTCTTTGTTTATTTCGATGTAAACATTGCTTTGTTTATTTTCTTTGTATAGTAAGTAACCACGTGTTTTGCAATTCAGTATTGATTTTCTAAGTGGATTGTTGTTTAAGTGGAAAAAAACTAAATATAAGTAAGTATTTATCCCCTACAAATACTTGTTATTGAGAACTTATTTCGAGCAAGTAGTCAAGTTGAAAATGACATAATAAAGAAACGTGCGCTCGTTAACTTGTGACCAGCTTCTGCTATATTTGGTAGTTGGCCACTTAGCCAAGTGGCATTTTGCCCGTAATGTTATTTTGCAATGACCACATTAAACGTTAAACTTTTATCAAACATTTAATAAAAACAAATTAATACAAAAAAATAACATTTATGTTAGACTTTCGCTAACACTTTACATATCAATTTATACGTTGTAGCTCCTTTGAGAATATGTTTGCAAAAATTTATTATATACTGCAATATTAGCTTATTAGAACGACCAGTGCTAAGAAAATCAAAGAACAAAATTCACATATTGGTCGCTGATTCGTATAAGACAAATAAAAATAAAAAAGTATGGCACTCGGGGACTGCCGCGGTAAAGCTATTGCATGGTAGGCGGAGTGGGGGTGTTAGGTTTTATTTTTGTTACGGAGTCATTAAACGAATAGGTTTTTATACAGATAAATACACAAAAAATATTTGTCTCCTAATTCCAAAGCTTCTGGCATCAAAAGTTGATGGTCTCGTCAAAACAGCATAACTAATCACAAAAAACGATGACTGAAAAGCGTTATACTGGTATGGCGCAATATACGCATCACTTCCGTATACTTCACTAGAAAATTTTAATCAAAAGCTCCATTAAGTATACGATAAATGCAAACAATTCGTACCCTCATGAAGTAAAATTTTTCCCGTATTTTGCCAACACTTAAATAAATATACGAGTATTTCGGTAATTGTCTATAGTTGTGAACCATAAATATTAAGAGCATGCAGTGCACTTTGTAGCTTGACAGTTCGCTCTAGGCGGCGCCTCTTGAATTAATGTCGCGCCGTTCTCAGCCTCGCAGGAAAATCAACTTTTTATAATTAGGGTTGCGTTAACAAATCATAACAAATGATACCCTTTTTAAATTAAAAATATGGGATGAAAAATTTTCGCTTCTAGTCGAATTTTTTTTATCAGATGTTTTTCATTTTGATATTCTTCCAAAGATAGTTAATATACATATAGGGACCCTATTATTAAGGTTTTTCTGTAAAACTATGTCTGTCACAGAAATCTTAAAATGTAGTAGGAAGAAAGTATTAGCGTGTTTTTCTGTGCGATTATTAGTAGCCGCTATAAAAACTATTGACTTAATTCTTTGGTGAATTTGGAAATTTCATGTACAGGTTGCACAAATGTTTTACAATGGTACGGAACCCTTCGTGTAGTAGTCTGATACACACTTGACCAGTTTTTTATTCCATCTCTTTCTTGTTACATTCCAACTGAAGGCTGCTCTTTAAAAATGAGAAGATAAATTATATCGTCCACCGTAAAATTAAAGTTTGAAATAGTTTGGGAGAATGATCGCTGCGTTTTAAAATATTAAACAGAGCTTCTTTGCTTGTACCTGCATAAACTACGTTTGTCTAAAAATATTTGCATTTTAAGCTCTAGTTATTTTATAAATTGTAACATCCATTTCATCATCATCAAAATTTCAGCCTCATACCTTTCACTAGTGGACGGACATAGGCCTTTTTCAAGAATTTATAATTATAGCATCAAATAATTAAAATATTTTAACCTATCCTCTCCTAAATGGAATATATTTAATACAACATTTAATTACAAAAATTACCTAATTTAAATAAACAATTCAATGCACATATTAAATTAATAAATAACAGTAATGAATATTTACGCCAAACCAAATACGCAAACGATACCACCAAGATGACGTCTTAACATGTCGAACGCGGGCAACAAAGAGTGTGCGAGCGATTGCTGCGCAAAGATAATATAATCACTACATTTTATTGCTGCACTTCAATTTTAAAAGAGGAACGTTTGTCGGAGGTAAGTTCCAGAATCAAAGGCGGTTAGAGCTGCAACTCGCTTTAATTCAGTTTTAATTTTGTAGCTTTTTTAACAATATTATAATAGCAAAAACAGGAAACTCAGGTTCTGTAAAAAAAAAAAATAATATAAAATGAAATGCGTTTCAATTGTAAATACATGATTTTAGACGAGCGATCAATCTGCGTTCCCCAACGCCTAAATTACGCTTCAGATTTTATTAAAAATTTAAAAGGCAAAATATTTTCTGTAACATGTGTTTCAATATGACTTAGAGTAGAGCGATGTGATACAGTATGCTTTAGATATTGATTTAGAATGTGTAATATCTTATTATACATGTAAAGTAGTAAAAGCTATTTGCGACACTACATTGGTTCTGTGTAGGTGCGTAAAATTAATAAGTTTATTATTATGACGCTGATTTTGAGGGATATGCCTAAATCGTAAGGTTTTTTAAAATATTTATAACTTCCATACATATATAAGGTTACATAATTTATATAGTTCGTCAGTTGAAGAAAGTTAACTTTTTTTTAATTACATTATTTTAACAAATATCTCTGTGCTCGTTCCACGTTTACAAATCGGGCTTTACAAGTATTGATCACTAAAGTATTTTAAAAAGAAAAAAGTAAGAAACAATTGAAAAATTTAATTATGTTAATTGTTAAAGATTCAGTAATGAATCGTAATACTAAACCAGCACGTGTAAGTGGTATGCCCGCGACACCTGTCGGCGACAGTCGCTGACGTTTGTGGCGCGATTCCGCGCGATAATCAGCAACCGTAGAATTGCGACCGGGGCGATTTGTAAGTCGCTGTTCTGTTAGAGCCCTAGGTTTCAAAACATCTCGAAATTGTGCGACTGAATTTCGGCGAAATTACATATGCAATGCTATTTATTTAAATAACTAATAAGTCTAGTGACACTATGCCGAACTTAAGTTGCATTTTCGCGGAACTTCAGCCGCACAACTTCGGCACAGTATGATAATACACTAAAAGTGGAATGTCACGCGACTGTTGCGGATTTCTGTACCATAAAAATGCACAAAGGTGTTATAAATCTTTCCGCTTTGGTGAATGCACTCTATTATTTTTCAGTGAATTGGTTTTTGAAGCTAGATTTGTAGGTTGCTATTTTCATGTGTGTTGTTTTATTACGTTCGAGTTTGCACTAGAGTTTGTTTTTGTGATTATAAGGCTTTTATATTAGTGCCAAGTGCGAGAGCATTCAAATTAATTAATTTACTACGATTACATGTACTACGATAAAGTAAACCCGTTTGTATTGATATGTTCAAAAACTTTTACGTTATTATAATAGACAATTTTTTTATGATTATACTTACCTACCTATATTTAAATAATAAGTAATAAATATTTTCAAGCTGATACTGCTCAAATATAAATATGTACAATAATTTTTTAAAGTCCATAGTCCACCAAAATATTCAGTAATACCAAACTTAACGCACCTAGTTTTTAATTTTCTCCAGATCAAAACGGAAAGAGTTAACGCCGCTTTTCAGGAACCATTTCACCAGATAATGCAATTTGTTTAAAGTCATTACCTCGTTTGCTTTTATTATTAGTGAGCATTAATGGCGGCGCCACGTCGCACGTGGATCCGATCTACATAGACCAGGAAAGATAGGAAATATCAATCGACAAAATAAATATTAATTTGATAACAAGCAATAAGTCAGATTTTTTAATAATAATGCAATTTGTGGGAAGTAATTCCTTAATTTTTTGTAATATAATAAGTAGGAATTGAATGATGAAAATTCAAAATTTTCTAATTATAAAATCCGCGGTGTAAAAGTTAAAAATCTTACAATTTATATTTATTTCATTAATAAACGTTTATATTTTACATATAATAAAAAAATAGTTTCCCGTTTAAAATATATGTAGCAAAAATATATAATACTTGAACTATCTAAGAAAGAAGTAAAACAAACATATACCAAAAGTTTAGACTGTTATTGAAATCATTTCAAACAGCCGGACAGTTTCCTGGTCTACCAACGCACTCCAACAATCCAGCAGACATCTGGTTATTTAAATTACGTATTTAAGCTAATGGGATCATTAAGGAATCGCTATTGAAAGAGTCGCTGAATAATCCTACTTTATTTGTGATGGAAATGGAAATTAAAGAAATTATTCAAGCCGACTAATTTGTTCTTTTGAGCGAAAGAATTATTATTTCAGCAAAGTATTAATAGAATTTAATTAAAATATTCTTTACTTTTGCTCTTTGCCTGTGCACCATTTTAAGGGTTCCGTAGTAAACAAGAAACCCTTATATTTATTTATTAAAACTTCATCGATCCATAATTAACAAATGTTTACAGTTGGCGATTTTTTTTAGTCAACCGTACGTTAGGTATTGTTGAAGGAATGAAAACAATCAAATTACATTACTAAAATGCGTTAAAGGGTTACTCACGTATACAGTCAGCTACTGGTCGACATGTTTCGACCTTATCCGGAGGTCTTCGTCAGGGCGATTGTGATTAAAGGCCCGTATACCACACCGGCTCGCGACACACTGTCTGTGTCTCTCGTTAGTTTTAATCAATAAAATTACAGCACAATATATTAACAATTGATTATATAATAAATAACATACTTTATTATGTTTCGCCATGTCGCCGCCTGTCTGTCTGCCCGCAGTCGTACTCATAAGTATATTATTTATGCCGACAAACTGGTAAAATAAACTAATAAAAAAATTGTTTTTGGTTCAGCTCCCATACATGTAAAGTGGGGGTCAATCGTTTTACTTCGACTTTTTGAGTTAGAGACGTGCAGTATTTTAGTATTGTATAGCTCAGTCATGGCTTAGCTCCACTACACACAAATTATTACTTTTGTGTATCTACAATGGTTTTTGAAATACACGCCTTCCCACGAGAGTCAAGCTTTTCCACAATATTAACCAATTTCCAAACAAAAGCAATTTTTCTATCTACTAAACTTTGAGTTTGAAAGACGGAGATTTGAAGTTTATTTTTTTGATTTACGAGTATTTGTATTAGGCGAAGTATATTAGATATTATACCTTGATATTAGGTACTTATTATAGATATAGATAGTTGTCATGAGAAACCAACAAATAAATATTTGTCTTGAGCCTTGTGAATACATGCACGTTGCACGAATAGTCAGTATTTTTAAACATGATAACTTAATTGCATTTGTGCTATGATAATACTGCGAATGAAACAATTTAGTGAAAGTGAAGTGTACTGCAAATAGTGGGCACAAATGAGTGTTTTCGAAAGCGTCGGCAACAAAAAAGACCTCGCATTTTCGTATTGGAGTGGCCATTACCCGCGCCGACTGCGAAAGGAACGTTCGCAATTGCATTGAAAATGTCGCTTTTAATTTTTCAAAATGCAAAGCGTAAATTCACATTTGCGGCTTGCACGATAACTACCCGCCTAAAAGCTCGCGCAAGTACCTACCTGTGAGGCTTTGTTGGTAATACAAAGAGCTGGCTCACACGCAGACAGCTCTGCAAAACCTTTATCCGTAGGCATTTTTGTTTCTGAAAATAATTTCTAAAGGTCGTCAGAAATTTTTAATCAACTTTCTTGATTCATAGAAAGTTTTAAATTACCGATCAATCCTAAAGTTCTTATACTTCTTAGAAATTTAATCGCCTTATTGCTGTTACCTACTGAGGCAACTTTTTAGTGTTCCGTAATAAACAAGGAACCTTTTTAGTTTAGCCATATCTGTCTTTCTACCTAGAGACTATAGTAGTAGAAATCTGTAATTTGGCATGAGTTATTAGCATATTAATCATGCCAACAAAGTGGTAAAATAAGCTCCCTTACATGTAAGTGGCAGTAATTATTTTTTCTGGACTAACCCTTTGTGTGGCGTATCCATAAATAGGTCTTTAAAAATATTGTGACCTCAAGAACACCATTTTTTAATTAAGATATCCGTTTCCGAAATATGATGTTTTTTTTAAAGTCAAGTGTTCCCTGTTCTATCTACTAAACGGTTATATATACACACTTGTAAAAACTTACAGCAGCGGTATGTATAACAAAGTTTAAAGGAAAGCTATAAGAGCTAAGTGGGGTATACAAATCAAAGAGTTATAGGCGACAAACTTATAATATTTCCTCGGAAAAGTAAAATTTCATACAAATTCAATAGAAAACAACAAGTTTTTTTTGCCCAATTTTAGTTCCGTGAATTCAAAGTCGGCAATGAGATCCCTGGATTGTGCATGGCTCCTCACGCACTTGGCCAGTTATTGAAAATAAAACATGAGTTAACTGACTATCTAACAAAAGCCAATTACCTAATACATATATATATATTTTATTGAAAAGGTGTCAATCAAAAAGAATTACTGATTAGCTATGAATAAATTCGGAAAACTAACTTTGCAAAACTAATTAACTAACTCTATACAGTTACATTATGTAACTAATATCTTTGGAATGAGGCTTTGGTACACATGGGAATAATTTATGAAAAAAACGCAGCAGGGGTTGCCTTTTAATGGGCAACATACTGGCGTAATAAGGGATTCTATAGAGAATAATTCGCTTATTTTCCTTTGACCCTGGGTGAGGCACGAGTGCCGCTACCGTGCTACTCCATCACGTTCTATCTTGAACAATGTGCTTTACATTTACTTATCCTGCGTTATTTAAATGTTCTAACGAAATTCGTCTAAAACATGCACACAACAAATAATGATGCACACAACCAATTATGGTTACAGCTGTAACCGTAATATTACTAGTAATGTCGAAACCATCTCTTTATATAGGGTTTTGTACCCGAAGGGTAAAAACGGGATCCTATTACTAAGACTCCGCTGTCTGTCCGTCCGTCTGTCTGTCAGCTGTTATAGGCAGTTTAAATGATTTATTCTGTTAACGCTATAACAACAAATACTAAAAACAGAACCAAATAAATATTAAAGTTTATAATTCCCATACAACAAACGTGACTTTTTATAGAATTATCTATTAAAAAATCTGCATTTTATCTATAAAAGAGTCGGAATTGCGTACGAAGAGTTCCGTAACTAATGGAAATAGTGCGTAATGGACTCGCACTTAACCAATTAATTCATATAAGTATATCATAAAATAACATTACATATTGTTACATACATAAGTAAATTTTTCACACAAAATGGCCACGCAATTTACTATTCAATAGTTATCGTTGATGAATCATGGCAATTTTCATAAAAACTTGACGACATTCTCGGCATCTTCAAAAGAACTTGAACCGAGTGAAGGCAACGCTTTGACACTAACGGCCCTGTAAATTTTACCCGAATAGATTAAAAAGGCCTTTAATATAAGAATTTTATTACCTACTCATAGGAGGCCGGCATTCTTTCACGTTTCGAGAATTTGATGCCAAGAAAGTTATTCTTTAGGACCTGCTTGAAAGTATGTAACTATACATGTGTGTCGGGATTGTTCAAATACTCGTACCTGTCTTTAAACGAGGTTCAAGATGTGAAAAGTTCGGTAACCGTTGATTCCTTCTATGCTGATTCGGGTTAGTAGAATACGTAGACTTACTTAACTTTCTTCAACAATACAATACTAACTTT
Source organism: Acrobasis consociella (assembly GCA_963555685.1). Lineage (NCBI taxonomy): Eukaryota > Metazoa > Arthropoda > Insecta > Lepidoptera > Pyralidae > Acrobasis > Acrobasis consociella. The sequence continues at coordinate 9,932,799 of OY743106.1, forward strand.
ATTTCACCATAGTAAACAAAAAAATTACAACTACAACAAGAAACAATATAGGCACAAAGGCAACTAAAAGATCAAACACATAAAGGATCTATTCTAAGAAGCTAGCAAACTAACACTATTTCAAATCTATTTACCAATTAATTTCTAATCCTTATTTTTATTCGACACACCCAACTTTCTTAACATGGTCCTTGCAAATTTTGGCTTCCTCTAAGAAATACTAAGTAATTGGCAAATAGGATGTATGTAAAAAAAAAACAAGTTATGTTATCATCATATTCATCAGGTCTTTTTGTCTCCACCGCAGAAGCATGACCCTCCCTGTCTGAGCAGCTAGAGGACTTGGCCTACACTCTCTACTGCTGGCCAGACGGAAGAGCTCTCATGATGTTTGTAAGCTTTGTTGCTGTGGGCTTCGCTCCCCGTGGAAATTTCAGGATAAAACTAGGTTCAGTGAACGTAGTGATTATGTACCCTTTGGTTCAGTGCGGTTGAAGCGTGAGAAGGTAATAAACAAATATACAAAATCACTTCCGCATTTATAATATTAGTAGGATGTAGGATAATAAGATGAGTAATTGAGTATGCACATCACTAAATTGTTCAAGTAAAATTGTTCATGTGAATGTAAATACACGTTAGAAAATACCTCAATGACAACCAAGTAAGAAGCTTGAACAATGAGCTTTTCAGGAGGCACACAAAGCCAAAGCTTTCAAAAAATTGTGGTTACGGCCGGACTGCAAGTAAAATATCACCTACATTGCAGTTTTGTCTGTGAGGAAAGTAGGCTTTCACAAAAACCATTTTAAAATAAATGCCCGCGCTTTGTTGTCGAGCTTAGCGCAAAATGTTCATGACAAACCGATATACTGCACTTGCTGCAATGTTATGTAAAACTATTGTTATGTGAGTATGCGCAAAGTTGCGGAATTTTACGGGTTTGGTCAAACAAGTTGCAAACTAATCTAATATACCCGTAGTTCTTCTATATTTAAGAGCCAAGCTCTTATCGTTGTCATTGTATAGAAGTAGACTCTCACAATGTGCGTTGTTGATTATAGTATTTAAATAGGTATAATAAGCGTAAATTGCGCTTTAATTATTACGTAGGTACAAACAAAAACTGTGTGTATTAGTTCAGCAAAACATATTCTCTCTCTCATTCTTATAGATCAAAGAACTTATTTGTAATATTTTTCGAACAGTTTGTTACTCCTTTCTATTCATTTGATGATCATTTAGATTCAAAGAATAATTTAGCCTAATATTAAAATATACCTAGTTTGGTTCGTAGCTGAATTACGTTTTCTTTATAAATTCACCTTCTTTGCATGATTGATTATATAGTCTCTATCGTAATTTAAAAGCGTGGGTATTAAACTATATTTTTTCAGAAAAATCAGTCAAGATAAAAACAGTTTACTTGCATATTTTTTTAACTTAGTCGTACTTAAATTTTCAATTACCTTTATAAAGTGTTTTTTTTTTTAATTTTTTGGAAAAGTCAGTCAACATAAAAACAATCAATTACATATTTTTTTAACTAAGTCGTACTTAAATTTTTAATTACCTTTATAAACTTAGTTTTTAAACATTTTTTAACAAATCTTGCCATCAACTAATTTATTTTACAAATAAATGAAGAGTGAATGTGCTACAGGCCAGGTTTCTTAAATTTAAAATATAGCAACACTGTCATGTCTTTATCCCCAAAGGGGCAGACAAGCCCAAGCCGTAAAATAAAACCTTAAGATTCGACCAAGTTAAGCTTTAGGCTCAGCACAAACTGGCCACCAAAAGACGTGGCCGCCGACCTCTTTCCTGTAGTTTTCATACATTTTGTATGGACTCGCCGCACACGGTGACGCCGGTGGCGGCCGCTAAATTAGTATGAAAGTGGTCGGTGGCCCCTTTGCACCGAGCCTTAGCGGACGTGAAGATCAAAAAAAGAAATACAAAAATTTGAAAGGATGCGAGTTGCATCGCTTATTGACACATGATTAAAATTCTTGCTTATTCATTCTACAGATTGGCTGGAGGAGAGAGAGAGAGAGAGAAAGAAAAAGCTGGTATATTTTATGATTTTTCTTTTCTCCCAGACTAACATGGAAGTAAATATAGCAACGAACCATTCTTTTTTAACATAGCAATAACCGCGGCGACTTGAGACTTTTATTGGAGTCCATTCGCTTAGGATTTAGGGGTCGTTAACGTCATATAACCACAATTTAACTGTTTCTTTGCATCCCATAAAGTTTTCTTATATTATGTGTTTATTAATGGCGCTGCTAACGCGAAATAGGTTTATCATTCTTAAGAATATATAAAATTTATCCAACTAATCCGACTGTATTAATTTGTCTGGTAGGGTAGGTAACTAACAAACAAAAAATCTTCTGACATTCAAAGAAAATAAAAATTATAAAAAATAAATAAATAATGAATTTAAGAGTACAAGAAGACAGGATGAATTTTCGATTTTTGATCTTCTTTGCAATGGCTATCGGCAAAAACAATCTATGACATATTTATTTTATTTTATGGGTTATAGGGAAAAAAGTCATATTTAAATAGTTTTACTAATTACATATGCACTATTTTCATACTTTTAGTTTATTATTTACCCTTTTTTCCAGATCATTTTGATTTACCAAGTCTATTCTCAATCAATATGTTATCATCAAAATGTTGCACTGAATCGTCACCCAGCATCCCGAAGACATTATGGCGTCATCTTCCCATTGTGACGTCATCCGACCCTCCCCAAGCCGCCGTCACCACCCGAGCTTTTCATTGTGCCGCCCCACTTTTTAATCTGAAGACGTCGTACAAAAGCACAATACAGATATGTGGCAGATATTTTGTTTCACTTTAATCACGAACAGCCCTCTAATGAATATAAGAATAAAATTAATATTTCTACACTAATAACGGACCTGAACGACAAAGTCAATATTCAGTTAATTATATAAGAAAAATGATTAAAAATAAATTTAATATGAAAATTGATAAGTTTCAACAAAACGAATACATTGAATTAATGATTTTTTTTTTAAACTTCTCCATATTTTTATGCCACATCAGTAGACTGACTGACCTTGAATAAAGGTACACCAGTGCATCTTACACGAAAACTAACATTAAAGTACCTAACCATAAAAACCTACATACATCAGTTTAGCTGTTGCTTATAGAAAAATAAGTATCACTCTACTTTTTCATCTGCCCTAAAGGCAAACAAAGGTTTACATTTCCATTTACATTCCGAAGCCTATCTAGTTAGCGGAACATAACAAATGACTCTCGGGGAAGAAAAACTACATGTCTAATATTAGCGGCGCAATATTAATCTGAGGTCGTTGGCAGAGTCGACAACACATCTTCTGGCAGGATTGTCTGAGACACGCGAATAAATCATAGCGATATTACCAAGTCGGTATGTGGCGGCCGTAATATATCAAGCGGTATAAAGGCTGGTACGCGGATGACACGGAGTCTTCAGATCGGATCCACCATGAGCTCTGCAATTGAGATTAATGCTTGATGGCACGCGATACTGCCTGGGACGAATTTGTAGTTGGTGACCTCTGTACTTCCAGACCGCCACACCGGAGGTTTTATTTGGCTCTGCAAATAACAACAAACCCTGAAAATTATCTGACTTAAAAGTGGGAGTTGCACAAAGAAATGATGGCATGGCACAGAAAGATTATCGAATAAAGACCAAAATAAAATACTACGATCATTGAAAAATAATTCCGTGTGGTTTCCGGCAGAGAAGAATAGGGCCACTCCAAATCCTCCCGTGATGTAGTAAATGCGACTTAGGAAATAAAAAATAAACAAAGCTTACAAACATCAATGAAACCTCTCCAACTCGTCTGGCCAGCGAGGTGAGTGTAGGCAAAGTCCTCTGGCTGCTCTGGCCAAGTATGGCTCTGGTAGTATAGAGAGGGTCGTGCTCCTGAAGTGAAGGCAAAAAGACCTGATGATTATGATGATGATAATAATAATTGAAAAATACTGAATAAAATCTGTTTTTTATCGATCATAACAGGTAACCTACGCACACATACAGCTGTTACGTCATGCGGCTAAAATAAGTCTAGGCTTCATTACATATTCGTTCTAACCTCTAATTACATTTTAATGGCTCGTGCACTTATTTACACACAAAAGTGTAAAAACTAAGCCGTGGAGAGCGACTGTGAGAATTTAATTAAACTTATAAATGACCACAGACGGCTAGAAACACTTATCTGTTCGCGGCTCGCCACTCGGCAAAGTGAATCTTCTTAATTGCACACAGAGTAATTGGGAGTTCTAGCCACATAATATTGAACTAAGGCCGCGTCAAAGAAACTGTCGCCCCTTCATTACTGATTTAAAATTAATTCGCATTGGTAATTAGCAAACCTCTCTTAAATATGCAGCGCGGACTTTATTAATATTTTCTCGATCGGAACCAACTGGAGGGAGATTTTGTTGACTATAAATATATTAAATTAGTTCTTCTTTGTCTTAGTTTATAGCAAAGATGATTCAATCTAGTTTGCAGTAATTATAACTATAATTTGTCATTTCTTTTTAATCTATACATCTATACATCTATACATCTATACATCTATACATCTATACATCTATACATCTATACATCTATACATCTATACATATATAATAAAACAGTAAAAATAATTTGTCTGTACATTTATTTTTTTTGACATAAATGGATAGAGGGAGGCCTAAAAAGAATAATAGAAAGCAAAAAAAATTTTTTGGAATTTTTTGTCTGTCTGTCTGTATGTATGATCACGCTAATCTCCGAAAATACTGAACCGATTTACTTAAAACTTTCACGAATTGCTTTGTTTTAACCCAGAAGAACATCTAAAGTTTGTTTCATCAAAATCGGTTTATAAATAAAAAAGTTATATCAATTTAAAGAATCGCGTTGAACATTTTTGTTCGAAAACCAGCGTTTAAGCACGCTTATCTCAAAAAGAGCTGTACCAATTTGGTTCCAGTTTTCACTAATATGTTGTGATAAGCTTAACATTAAATTTAGTGTTATTTCAATCTGTTAATAAATAAAAAAGTTATAATATTTTAAAGAATCACGTCAAACATTTTTGGTTGACAGATTGCAATAAAATAAAACTGTTCGGGAGTTAGTCGCGAATGGTCTTAAATGCAAATAGTCTATATGAAAACTCGTCTAAAATGCAACTCGGAACTCGTTTAAATAGCAACTCGTCTAATTCGCAAGTAGTCTCAAATGTTATTTTGACTAAATGGCAGCTAGTCTCCTATGTTATTATGTCTACTGCTGAACGAAACGCAAGTACGAAATGCAAGTAGTCTAAAATGTTACTTTACCTAAAATGCAGCTAGTCTTAGATGTTTTTTAGCCTTCTACTGCAACTGGTCTAGATACATATACGTTACATATAAGAGCGTGCGTCTATGTCCCTGACTTGACAATCGGTCTAGCAGTTTCGTAGCAAATTGCTGTGCTAGTACTATCAGAGTAAAAGAAAGCTTGCCATTTTTTTATCTTTAGATATATTTGAATAAATGAAAAATTTATTTATCCCTCGGGGAAGGCCTGTCCAGCAGTGGACTTCCAGTAGCTGATATGATGATGATGACATTCATCCCGAAAACCGGTATGGTTTCTACGGGCGTAGACGAAGTTGGGAATAAGAGATAGTAGATACCGAAATGAAATAACATGTGTAGGTGTACTACATATATTATTATTTATTAAGACGATCAAAATAATATTAGCCACTTAAAGAATATAAAATAGTATAACAATTGATTTGTTCATATTTGACTCATGGTATTCTTAGTGTAAAATTAAATGTCACTTTTTTATTCTTAAAAGATAGAATTTACTGTGTGCTTTACTTTTTATTAGGAGTATATTAAAACTAGCGCAATAATAAGGTTTCAGAAGAATAAAAAAAACATTTTTTGTATACCTACGTTTTTATTCTGAGGCCAAAGTACTTGACATAACCCTAAACTCGATAAAGTTGCGTAGTTTTTAGGGTTCCGTTGTAAACAAGGGACCCTTATAGTTTCGCAATGTCTGTCTGTGCGTATCTGTCTGTCTGTCTGTCCTTTTGCGCTTTTACTCAGAGACTATTAGTACTAGAAAGCTGTGACTTGGTACAGGTATGCATATTAGTCATGCCGAAGAAGTGGTAGAATAAAATTTTGAAAAATATTTTTTTAAGGTAGGTTTTTTTGTAAAATGTGACATATCTAGGGTGTTGCATACTAAAAAGATATGTCTTAATGTACAGGGTGTCTTTTTATTGAAAATATATTGCAGTAGTTTTTTTTTTTTCTTCACAGTAATGACAAAATTTAGATCACCTCATACATAGACAAGTTTCGGTTTGGACCACCTGATACTTAGACAAGTTTCAGTTTAGACCATCTCATATTTAGACTAGTTTTCGTTTAGACAATCTCATAATTGTGACGAAATTCTACTTTAGACCACCTTATTTTTGGACGAGTTTAATCATAAGACCACTTCCCATTATGACGACATGCGGTTTAGACAATCAGCGTTTTAGACGAGTTGCTACATAGGCTACTTGCGTTTAAGACCATTCGCGACTAACTCCTGTTCGGTTTTGTTAATTTTATATAATGGTTTATATGAAATGATTTCAATCTGATTTCGATTGGTTTCGGGGTATTATTAAAAATTAGTTTTTTTGGTCACCGATAGATGACGCTGTTCAAAAATTTAAGTGAGGCTCTGGGCTTCGAACCTCTGCAGACCTACCGCCGCTCAACGGCCATTCTTATCGTGATTGTGGGCAAGAAGGTAGAAAAAGGAATCAAAATAGGAAGTGATAGGTAAGGCTAGGTTAAGTCAGGCGCAGGAGTCGAGCCTATGACCTGCAACTGCTGCCTCCATAACGTAGGCCAATCGGGCGATGGAAACGGGATTAAGTCGCTTGACAAACGTCGGGAACACCTATGCGTGCTCTCCTTTCACGAGAAACGAAAGATCACGGTTACGGTCAAAGATGTCAAACTGTCAAATCGCCCTGTGTGAGCTGATGTTCGCCACGGCGATAGGCGTAGTACACCGACGACGTACCTGTTACCTGTCGGGCTCAATTGGTGCTCTTTGCTGACGATTCGGCGCTTTTTGCGGTTAGTTTGTACTTAAAGTACGCCACAAATAATCTCCAAACAGCCCTAGACGCCCCGCCTGACAAGCTCTTAAAATAGAGGTTCTCAGTGAACAAGAAGCAGTCATTGGTCTCAGAGAACGTCAATCTCCTGCCACCCTTGAAGCTCTTTGGGGAAGATGTGCCGAGGCACTCGCACGTCTACCTAATACCTTGAGTACCTAAAGTTTGGCAGATACCTCAGCTTGAAAGCTCACATCCATAGGATGGTGACTTTTCTTTCGCTTCCCGCTACGGACGCGGTTTTGGATTAAGCCGAACCTAAGAAAACCTATGTTTTGGGGCCGATGGGGCTGTGCGTTACTTGAGAAACGCCGCGCCGTCATCTGTCGGGACATAAAGTAGGAACGTTATAGGCATGAAAAGGGAATATAAATAATGATGGGTTGCTAGCCGCATCACCTATTTGGTTCAAATCTCGCCCATTCTCTCGATCGGCTTTTACAATCTGCATGTTAAGTTCCTTTTTCCCAGACCAGCATGGAAGAAAAAGAAACTTCAAATAAATATTGAAATTAATAATTGTTTTTAACTCTTTAGTTTTAACTCTAAGTCGGCATTTGCATATAGTGTAGGTTTAATTACGGAACCCTTGACTGCACGTGGCCCGACATGCACTTTACCGGTTTTATTGAAAACTAGCCTAAGCCCGCGATTTCGTTCGCGTTCGTTGAATGCTCTATGGAAAATGCTCATCAGACTGAACAACTTTTACTAAAGCGTCATTTTTATATTCTACCTGGACCATTGTAGTTCTGCATCAGGTGTTCCATTTTGCAAAATTATTTATACCCTATATGTTGCTCAGGCTTAACAGCTATATTCAAAAAAAGTTTCATTTGAATCCGCCCAGTATTTCCGGAGATAAGCGTGTCCAAACAGACCAACAGACATTTTGTTTTAAATTATTACTCCATTACTATGTCTCCATCGCCTCTATTTTTTTTTCCGAAATATATTTTACGTACAGACACACTTTTTACCGTTTTATTATACCTATATGTATAGATACCAAAATGACGATGCTCATAAACTAAAGTCCACGCTGACGAAGTCGCGGGCAGCAGCTTGTTACACAATAAAACATATATACAGTTCAGGGTTGTCCTACAAAGCCTTCATTGGAAAAAGTGATGGATAAATATTACCATACTTCAGTCAGATCAGATAAGGCTTGTGTCTAAATCCAATGTACGAATCGGTCCATGTTGCCAACCACCTGCTCCCTTGTTTTGCCTTTGACCACTTCAACCCCTAAGCTCGTCTAAGAAGCTATGAAAATATTTTGTCAATTGAGATATATCTTTAGATATATCGTAAATCAAATTATATCAGACGCCTGTAGAAAACTGTGTTATGCATTTATAATGTATGTTTTATTTGTTGGTTTTAGCTCTTTCATTGCAATATTACATAAATATTTTAAATTTTCAATGTAACATTATTATTGATATAAGTAAAGGTTGATTAAGCTTAGCGCTGGCTTCGGAGTAAATCCCGTATAAACTTATAAAACAGTTGCTTGTAGAATATAGTGGTATACTCGCTGCGGGCGATATCGGCGAGCGTGGCGCGAGGCCAACTATGTGAATGTCCGACACCCCGTACCTGAGCCGACGAAGCAGAAAGCGTGCCAGATACCTACGCTTGTTACTTTGTTTCAGAACTCCAACACAGTGAAAAGTCCGATTTTATCATGTAACGCTTTTATTCAAATTAATTGAATAAATAATAAATATATTGTCTTGTAAATTTGTGTCCCTAGGCCACGAAACGTGATGGTTTATACTTACTGCGGGCGCGATACACCACTTTTTGGCCAGGGTCTGTCTGTTGTTACAATTCCTGTATTGTAAAAGATTTTTAATTTCACTTTACTCAGTGTTTCATGGTATATGATTAAACTAGATTATCTGTGATATATATTTAAGTTAGGGTTATATTGGGATTATAGTTTAAGTAAGGGTTTTCTTAAAGTTTAGCCACACTCAAGAAGTTATTTGAATCATATATTTTTGTAATATGAAATTATCTTTGAAACTGCAGGTCAAAAGAGTAATAATAACTAAATATTTGCTTATTAACTAAAACCAGTTGGCAACCCAACATTTTTTTCTTGCTAGCTGTGTGCCAATAAAGCAGCACTTTGAATCATCTCGTAGATTTTTATTATTTACAAGTTGCACACAGTCCATTCAGTTCTCCATAAAAAATACAATTTCGCTCGTACACATGAACAGTTGAAATTTTATTATAAATCTCAATATATATTTTTAATAGCTTTTAACGGATAGTTTAAATAATTACAGCTATTTTTTTATACAGTGCTTTAAAGCAATGGCATTTTCAATTAATATTCCCAAAGCCGGTTATTTATTAATACGTCACGTGCAACACCAAACAGACCGTAGGTAGTTTATATCATTTTCCGCGCCTATTACAAATGCTTGTTTCAATTCAACAATATATTTTACGTTCCATTTTTCCCGCAGTATTTGAAGCATGTTTCAATTTATCCCCTCTTTTCACGAAAACAACGTCATGTTTATAAAGACATGACATTTTATGTTTCATTCAGGGATGAATGGAAATTGCAAAATAAGATAACAAAGGTAAGCGGGTACCATAAAATATGCAGACGTGCACAACACAAATTGCGCTAACTTGAGAACGAAATGCAAAACTTGAGCGTCGCGGAGGCCAAACGAGAGTCAAGTGTGGAGGCTTTATAAATAGAGACGCGGACTTGCAGCGAAACCAACTTCCTTATAATATTATTGTGTGTAGTTTGACTAACTTGTTTGTCATTTCAGGCGTATGCTGCTGCCGAATAGCCTCGAGGACTTCACACTCCGCGTTTGCCTCTAATTGTAAACTCGGCGCCTTAAACGAATGTTGTACACAATGTATGTAAGCAATGAATGCCCTACATGGCTAAGTTAGCGCGCCAACTTGATTTGGAATTAAAACTTTACAGCGCTCGCTAACATTGTTAAAAACAGTCATTCTGGGTATAGGTACTTACTTATTTTAGCAATAAAGCAAACAAATCAAAAGTTTATAATAATTTTAATACAATTTATAAAATCTTACTATAGGTATGTTAGAATGCTATAACTTATTGCTAATATACCTTACAAACACATTAGGCCCCATTGACATATCGACATCATCTACACGAGCAAGCACGACGACTAACACCGACGTTATCATAACTATCATCATTTGCACTTAAGAGCAGTGCTTTGTCATCCGCAGGCTAACAATCTCTGTCAGTAACTGACAATATAGATGTAGGTAACACCTACAACACTGTATGGACATATTAAGTATAATTGATAGCGATACCAATCCTTCCATGCTGGTCTGCGAGAAAATAAAACCTTAGAATGTACCAGCTCCTCCTCTTCTCGTACAAATCTTAGAAGCTGATCGAGGGAATGGATGCGAATCAAGCTATTAGGCATTACGGTTAGAAATCTATCTTTAATTTGATTCCTTTTTCTACTTTATTACCAACCATTATACTTAAAGTAGCCTTTTAGTCTTGCGGCCCTGGGCTCTGTCTGCTAAGAGGCGTAAAACCTAAAATGCTGTCTACCCTTTTAGGGATAAAGACGTGACATAATATGTATGACGATACCAAGCACCGTCTTGGTAGTAAATATGATTTTCACTTAGTCTATTTATTAAACAAGTTTTTTACGCAGATGAAGTATATTCATATGATAACTAACTGGTCTTGATTTTCGACATAATTAAATGTTACATTAATTAAACACAAAAAGTCATAAGGAGGAGGAGAAGTTGCAGAGTTTTGTGTCAAAGTACGATCTAGTAAGATCCGCACCTCTGCACTTAAGCTATATTTATACAATTTAAGAGCTACATGCTGATTGATCGAGTATGATTTTTTATTCTCATACACATTTTTGTATAGGACAAAAGATAATGATACTTAATAATAAAGATGAGAATTTTCACCTACTTTTTTTTGCAAACATTTTATAAACGCTGAGCTGTCCAAGACAAAGCGTCAAGCATTACAATGTCACAACTCACAACGGCTTTAAAAAGGTTCTTTATAACTTCAGTAAAAGTTCCTTTCAACTGAATCTTTACATATACTTTACATAACTACTACAATAACCCCTTTACCGAGGGTTCTGTGCAGCGATCCGTCGTAAATTCTGTAATCAGGTTCGGGAAGATAGTGGCAACACGGATCCCGCACGGTGAGTGCCCTATATCGAGTTATGACACGTCACCTGCAGGAGCCATACAGTCAGACGTTCACTATCTGCTACCCGGTTTATGTACATTTGTTTAAGGGTATGGTGGAGCTTAGTATACCTATTATGTTAGTTTAACTTTTTTTATCGAATTGAAATATAATTTGGGCTTGGGAGAGGTTTTAGACTCCTAAATCCCAAAAATGTGAAAGTAAATTTGTTTATTTGATTTATTTGTTTGATTGTTACCTCGTCACACTTCAACCACTGAAACTATTTAGATAAAATTTGGTATATGGATAAAGTTGAGACCCTTAATTCCCACAGGGAGCGAAGCCCGCGGGCATAACTAGTTGCTACGTAAATGGTTAATGCTTCACCCAGGATTCGATAACAATCATTTACTTTTAAATGAATTTATTGAAGAAAGTTAAAGTAACAGCTTATCCTTGATATCGATATCAAAATTTCCGATAACCTTCTATACACACAGAAAATGAATATACAAAACTGCCATTGATATTTGCACTAAATTGAAACATTTAGACTGTAATTAAATATCTGCAATAACTTCATAGTAAGGGCTGGCGTAAATTCTGTAATCAGGTTCCGGAAGATAGCGGCAATACGGATCCTGAACGGTGAGTGCCGTCATATTGAGTTACGACACGTCACCTGCGAAAGCCACATGATCACTATATGCTACTCGGTGTATGTACCTAAGTAAATACCTAGTGTTTTTAGGGTTCCTTAGTAATCAAGGAACCCTTAGTTTCGCCATGTCTGTCTTTCTGTCCATCCGCGGTTTATTCAGAGTCTATAAGTACTAGAAAGCTGTTGGCATGGGTATGTGTCATGCCGATAAGGAGGTAAACTGAAAGCTTGGAAAAAAATTCAAGTAAAAAAAAATGGAAGTAAATTTTTTTCTCGTCTTGTGAATTGCACATTGTTTTAGAGTCAAGTGTCGCCCCCCCCCCCTATCTTTTAAACGGTTGCATATGGATACGTGATACGATTTTAGTTTATTGAACTCAAAGTTGGCATTTGTATTTACGGAACCCTACACTGCGCGTGCCCCGACACGCACTTGGCTGGTTATTAAACTGCTAGATTAAGAGACATTTTAATACTATATACAATTGCTACATAAAAAGTAAATGCTTGTTTATTTATTTATTTTAAATTATACATACTATTACTATAAATAAATAAATAAATATATACGGAATTGAGGTTTTAATTTAACACCTCATGTAATCAGAACAAGTTAGGTGAGCACCCTGTTGTCATATCACACTACCACACTAATGTTATAAAGGTGAAAGTTTGTGTGTGCATATGTGAGTGTGTGTGTGAGGGTGTGTGTGTATGTGGTTTTTATTTCTTCACGCGCAAAGGACTGGTCCAATTTTGATAAAATTTGTAACGCCGCGGGGCGCAGCTATTAACATAAACATATATTCGCACTCGAATTTATTCGACATTATGAGAAAGAAAAAAAAACTGCTATTAAAGTGCAAATGAAACAAGTTCAGCCAGTGATATTTAATACAATCAGTAACAGACTGAAACTCAGCACCTACAGATATTACGCCGTGGTGTAGGTATTTAATCTGAATGAAATTGGAACGTAATAATTTGAGTTCCTAAAAGCTATATTAATTATTCCCGGCAATTGTGCTATTTTAGCGCTACAATAGCACAAATGTTAAATTTGTGCTGCTTTGAAGGTATCGTCATAATGAGATACCTCACTGTACTAAAACCATTAGAGGTATTTAACTACTAAACTTCTGCTGGACGAGTTGAGAGATTATTTATTCGAACTCTTAATGATGTGGCATAAGCTGTTCTTAAAGCCAATACTTGAGAACACAGTGCATTTTAGTGAAATTGGATTAAGATCTTATAAAACTAGCCTTGTTAGTTGTGGACCTGACAAGTCTGTCTATGCATACTGAAAAAAGGTTATCGTCCGAAAATCATTTTTTTCCGAAATATCTTTTAGTGTAGCTTACATCACATACATGTAAAGTGAGAGTAACTTTTTTTCTCGACTGATTTATCGTGTGGTGTGTCGTTGAATAAGTCTTTCAAAACTATTGCTTATGATCCCTTAGTGAAAAATTGGGTTAAAGTCAATAGTATATGGACACGTGAAAAAGTTCACAGCAGTTGTATATTTAACGAATTTTAAAAGAAAACTATCAGGGCTAAGCAGGGTTTAAAAATTATAGAGTTACAGGTGACCAACTTATAAAATGTACTCGGAAAAGTTAAATGTCATAGAAATTCAATAAAAAACATGTTTTTTAGACTTTTTAGTTACGTGAACTCTAAGTCAGCATTTGAGTTCACGAAACTAAAAAGTTTTGTTAGTAGACAACTACGAAACCCTACACAGCGCGCGATCCAACGTGCACTTGGCCGGTTTTATTTCTAACAAAGCATGTAAAAGGAAATTACATTACAAGCCAAGAAAGGAGAATTTTAGGATTAAAAAAAAATATGAAGTCATCGTTTTTTTCTTGTAATTATGTTTGTTTATAATGTTTAGAACAAAACTATATCTGGCTCATTGCAGGCTAGTCTAATTCAGTTAGTAACGTGGCTTTAGAGCAAGAAGCGAATTAGAATCAGTCAGACGTTCATACGTTCGGTATCTCAATAATTGATTGCTACAAACCTGCAGCAGCGCTATAGATAGAAATCTATTTGTTAATGGCTGTGCTCATCTCCAGTGAATATTCTGGTGCAACTGTATACATTTTAGTATGTCTGTGCGAAGCAAACTAGTATCAGGAATACATGACTCTCTATGTTATTTACTATCTTGTATGTTTGCCTATATACAAGCTTGTGATTAAACGTTAAATACGATTTTGCTCTTGTAAAACCATGCGGTAATACGCTTAGTAAGTAGAAAAAATTGACTTTGAACAAATGTGACTTTTCAGGAATATCATTTTTATTGAATTAAAAAATATAAAGATTTTTTTGTTAATAATCCAAAGTGAGTTTTACACTTATCTATGGATAAAAACTCATTTTCTATTGATTTTTATTTTAAGTTTTTTCTAAGCAGTTTTAAGATTATGTACTTTATTATAATATGTTTTATAATGAAGTAATATGTTATTATAAAAAAAAACAAATTCTTATTACTTTATAAGGATTTGCCATTTTATATAGTAAATGTTAAATAAAAGCTAAACATAATTTTAAATTAAGTCTATTCAACAAATGGGGTTTAAATTAAACCCAAAACTCGAGCCGAAACGAGAATTACACGAGTTGAGGCGATCGATTCATTTTAATAACCTTTGGCTTTGTCATTGTCGATTAAAAACTCTGGCAGCTAATCTCGAACAGGTATTATAAAATTTGCATAAAGCTCAAACGCTTTGTGCAAATGTTATATTTGAGATTTTGAAATGGTAATTACAGAATGTCAGTTCAATAAACCAATAAATTATTGAAGGTAAGTATTTTTAATTATCTTTTTTCGAGAGTAAACGTGTACTTTGGAATTCACATTCAAAGCATCATTTCTCAGACGAGTCACTAGCAATAAGAACTGACAAAGTTCTTATTGCTAGTGACTCGTCTGAGAAAAGCTAATCAGTCCTTGTGTGGTTTCATAAGGCCTTTTTTGACACGTTAAAAAACAGACATATGATGACAAATATTTCTAATATAAGAATTCTGGAACGAAAAACCTGGAATAAGTTCAAACCTGATATAGAGCTACATAAAAAAATGCAATTAGCCTTGCAAACAAAGAGTAAAATAAAATACCAAGGCGAAGGTGGAAAACATAATTTAATCAAATAATAATACAACCCTCGAAACAAATATTTTCTCAGAACATTTCTTTAACTTTCCAAGCAAAGCTTAAACTACCAGAAATCGGTCAGTTCTACAATACATACATATCACGTCTACATCCCTAAAGGAGCAGACAAAACATTTTGGGTTTTGCGGCACTAAGCTGACAGAGCCCAGGGCCGCAAGACTCAAAAGCCACTTCTCGTGATGTTGGGTGAGAAGGTGGAAAGAGGAATCAAAATAGTGATGGGTTGTGAGCCTCATCGTCTATAAGCATGATTTATATTTTCGCCCATTTCGTCAGTTCTACAACAAATATCTGATTGCTTCTATTTGCTGACCCAAAAAGTTATTTATAAAATTACGCAGAATATGGATTTACGCCTTAATTCTAAACGGTACCCGGCAGAGGAAGAGGATCAGGGTCTGAGTTAAGTGCCAGAACTGCCAGATTTAGTCCCGTAACTACGCCGCTTCTTTAATGAAACTCAATTGCTGGGCTTTGTTAATAAAAACAATTTACCCTCAGTAGGTACGGATTATACCTTCCCTATTGTGGGTTTAATAAACGAGAATGAGTTGGTACAGGAAGTATTTCCATAATATGTACCCACAGTTATTTAATATCTTGCTTATAGAAGCTGGATATTGCTTTCTTTTGCTTTTATTTGTTATTTTTAGGGTTCCGTACATCAAAATGAACGGAACCCTTAGTCTGTTTATACAATATGCGGCCTGCGGCGCGGCCGCGGTTTTAGCCGAAGCCACAGCGGTGTTGCGGAACTTGCGGCCGTGGTGGCATCATGTGAAAGGGTCAGAACAAATGCATTAAAAAATCATCGAATCAGCTGCCGTGGCGGCTAGCTGGTACTGAGACTATTTTAAGACTGAATTCATTTCATGATACTGAACTATTTTCCCCAAAGAAAAAAGTATCGAAATATGAAAAGTCATTTTGAGCCTCACATGCAAGTTGACCGATCAGCTGATCCGAGTTAGTATGTAAAGCCATTTTTCATATTTCGACTTATGTTTCTTGGGGAAAGTTGTTCACTTGGCAGTAAACAACTGACTGAATTCACCCCTAAAATAGTTTCAGTATATTATGTTAGACCTTATATACGCTCTTATAGAATTTATCGCTGGTCTGTCTGTTCGCCTGTCACAGCTAATTATGTAGTTAGATGTCAAAATATTATTTTAATTACTAAATTATCATGGAATTCATATACAAGTGCATACATACATACATATCACCACTCCTGTTTCACACAGGGGTAGGTAGAGACTATGGACCTCCACTTGATATGATACTGACATACCTCTTTCGCTTCATCTACACTCATAACTCCCTTCATGCAACAAAGTATACCTACTCGTATATACAACTGTTATACGGAGTAAAGTAATTCAAAGCTAGATTTTTTCAGTGGCTTTTGCATGATTTTAGACTCTCCAAGATATGGAATCAACTCCTATGAAATCTAAAATCAAAAATTTTGACTTACAAAACAACGCTGAAACTGCTAACTGTATTTAATAACACACTTACGTCAGCTATCGTTTAGGGTTTCTTTATAATTTCCTATTAATGCCGAGAGGGATCGCAGGGGTCTAAAAAAAATGACCCTTATTTTATGCCCTCATAAAAGTGGTCATTTCGCACGATAACGATGAGGCAACCCACGGCGAGAGACGCGTCATTATCGCTTGCAAATGTGATAATTTACTGAGATATTTTATTATTTTACCTTTCTATTTAGCTTGGTTCACTCTTTTTAAAAAGGAGACTTTCATAGCCAGACATCTTGTAAAATGATTGCATCAATTATATTCACAAATATATTGTAATTAAGTCTTTCTAAATACATATACATTTTCATGTTGATATTATTTTGAGTTTAAGAGATGATTCCATGTATCTCGTTGGCCCGCTGCACAATAGAAAAGTATTTATAATATTTTGCCAAATTTTGAATGTATTTTATATTCAAGCAATTGAGGTTCGTGTTGCTTTTGACGAGCCGTCTATTTCTCTACTTACATTTTAAGAGGACTTTGCGCTCTTTTTTAATAATGAATTAAAAATGCATGAGTGTCGTGAAACACTCGGTAGGAAACGAAATTACTTTCGAAATATATTATTATACGATGTTCCTGTAATCACGGGAATCTTTGACGGTGCTGGGGAGGAGTGAAAAAATGAAATGCAATGAAGTGTCAGTTTACAGTTTGCGCCATCTATCGGTTCAACCAGGAATCAAGTACAACACTTGTAGGTGAAAGCTAGCTATAGCTGGTAGATGGCGCTGTATCTCATTTGTGTTATCTAACATACGCAGTTACATTTTATAGTATAGTTGTTTGTTGAAATTGTGGTAATCTATTGTGAATTATACTTAAGTTAGTTTTTTCGTAGTAAAATATGTGCATAATACGCAGAAACATTTGTGACGGGAAAAAAGTAATGAAAAAATCTTACATTTTTATTGCCTGGCCCCCCATCCGTACCGTCCGAAAAGAAACTTCGTTCCAAAACTAAATAAAATTGAATTATGACTGAATCCGTCGCTATTAGCTGTTCTGCGCATTTTTATTTTTTATTCGCGCGTTTATATGGAAAGGGGTAGCTATTATTGTTAATTTTATATAATTTTTGGGCAATGTATTTTATATTACGTACTTATATTGTTATCGTGGACTTTACTTGGTCTAAAAATCGTGCAGTGGAAAAAGTCTTATGCACTTAGGTACTATTGGATTAAACTGCAGTTGAATGTAAATGAGAGTTTGAATAGACCGTGTCATGTGGCCTACATGTTATCAAGAAAGGCCTAATTCCAGGGCAATTAAAACCTGCAGATTATAATTATAAGATGGATAATAAAGAACACGTAATTAATTCATCGAAATTAAATTAGAATTTCTAATAAAACTAAATTGAAGTGGTTTCAACATTCATGAAATTACGACAAGGACTAATCTACTCGTACGTTAATTGTAATAATTGGTGTTCTGAATTTCCCTTCATTGTAACGCGCACAGAATACAAATTAATTAAACAGCCCAATGAAAGGACGTAAAATGCGAGTCATTAAAATTTCATTAGTCATAGTTGGGATGATAAATGTCTTTCATTACTCTCATCTGATTTGGGCAAAATCGTCTCAATTACATGTATGAGATTGTTTAATTACACACACAGTTAATATGAGTTTTTCTATAAGTAATAAAAAAATACGTACAAATAAAATAAAAGCAATTAATTTAGGTAACAAGACCTTGTAACCTGATAGATAGATATAAGTTGATTTTATTTAATAAAGAAGTTTACATGTCAGTCGCTCTTACAATCTAACACTAATTAAGTCTTTACTGGTCCAATTTCCAAATTAGCTTATCAATATGTTAAATTATAAATAAATATATTAAACATAATTTTTTTATTTATACCTACAAAATATTTACCTACTTCTAAGAAAAATATATTACATTAAGATGGCCAAAAAGATTAAATTTCATTTTTTTTCCAATAAATATATTTCATTAAATAGATGGCCATAAATCTATGAGTATTCAATCGATTTTACACCATCAATGGTTTCCTATGATATATCTTATACATTTAAACGAGAAATTCTTGTATATATGTTTATTTATATATTTATAAATGTCTGTGATCTCGAAAACGGGTCTAACGATTTCGCTGAAAATTGGTATATGGGGGTTTTTGGGGGTAAATAATCGATCTAGATTAGTCTTATGTTTGGGAAAACGCGTGTTTTCGAGTTTTCATGCGTTTTTCTTTGTTACGCAGAATATGGTTGCTAATTTCTTCGCACCGGCCGCCATCCGTTTAGCTCAGCGGTTAAGGAAGTGGACCGCTAGAAAGAGTGTTACGGGTTCGAATCCCACTCGGTGACTTACTTTTGTTTTTTTTAATGTTCAAGTTTATATATAATTTTTTATTTTGTACTCACCCAGGTACTTTGTATTATAAGCTTTACATGCATACCTTTGCAATAAACAAATAAACTCTCCCTATGCTCTATAAAATCATCTCAGTACTTTCTTAGAAGACTTAGAAGTTTAGGTTACCTGCTAAGAATTTTAAATTTACATAAAAGAAAGCCTTGAAATGTAAGAAGATCTAAAAAGCTTGCAAAATTGAATGTTAATTGGATGAAAACTTGATGACCGCCGAGCACTTTGATCGGATTTAACTCAAACACTAATTTCTACTTAGCAGCTGTGCTCGCTCCCATACAGCTTCAGCCAGTTTATTGTCAAATCAATTCCGTCAATTTATAAGTGCGTTTTTCGAGGAATATTTACTTTAGAAGGCAATGAGGCATTTCACAAATTATACGGCGCTACCGGTCTGTTCGCAGACAATTTTGCTGCAATATTTACCTTCAGTCGACTTTGATACAAACTGATTTGACTCTGTAAATAGTCTTAAAGTTTCCCGTAGAGATATTAAATGCTAAGCGAAAATACATGCATCAAACAGGCTGTTTTAAAAAAGTGAAATGCTCGGCCCATGATATTAATTATCTTACTTTGTAATGATACGGATTTATAGCCAAATCTATACCAACGTCAATTAGATAAGTCTTTCGTGAAACATTTATTTTAACAGGACTCGGCTTTTATTAAAAATCGTTAAAAGCTGTAGTAGTAATATTAGTAACAAGTTTATTTGAAAACTAGCTGTACCCGTGGGCTTCGCTACCCATGATAATTTCGAGATAAAGAGTACTCCATGTCCTTTGACAAGTCTTAAATTATATCCATACCAAATTTCATCCAAATCGGTTCAGTAGTTTAAGCGTGAAGAGGTAACAAACAAGCAAACAAAGACATATACAAACTCACTTTCGCATTTATAATATTAGTAGGAAGGATAGAAGGATACTTAATTAAAAAGCTTTCGATGACACCATCTAGTTATAAGTGGTGGAACTACATAATATTTGATTTTGTAGCGCCATCTATTATTTGTCAGGTAAATTATAAAACCCCGAATTTGAAGCGTTATCACTCAGTGACTTTTAAACGACTGAACCGATTTTCACCAAACATGGCTGGGAATTACCACTGCAAGGGAAGTTGCTTTTACATAAAAAACCGCATCGAAATTGGTCCATCCGTTCGAGCGCTACGGTGCCACAGACAGACAGACACTAGCATCAAACGTATAACACCCGAAAGTTAAATATACTTATATTATAACAAACCTATAACACCCGAGAAAAGAAAAAAACTTAGAATGTACCCTTTTCCTAAGCAGATCGTGAAAACCTATCGCGAGAATGGGCATGTTAACAAGCGATGGACCTAGCAACCCAATGGGACTAACGGCCCTGGGTTTTGTCTACCCCATTAAAAAACTAGATAAAATTTATCGATGTGTTGAAGAAATAGTTGATTTTTTCTACTGGGGTTTATACCTAATTATAGATCTATAATATATAGAGATATATTATCTACTATTACATGGAACTGGAATAAAGCAGCATTATTATTTACTTATCTGTTAACTACGAAATAAGCCTTCGGAATAGTTAATTTAGTTGTAGTGCCGTCGTTCAACGTAAACTAGGTTTTAATCTCCCTTGGGGTAATAATAACTTGTGGACGATATAACGACTCAACTTACAAACTATACAACATCTGTTACTGGATATTACTTTATGTACATACCTAATAATGACATACTTTGCGGAGTGCTGCAGCAAAATGTTGAGGAGCTATCACGTCATATCGTACCTACTAATATTATATAATTTATCTTTTTACCCGACTGTGTCAGAAGGAGGGTTATGGTTTTCGAGTGTATGTACCAATGAATATTTCTATAAGACGTTCTGCAGCCCTAAGCTTAAAAGGAAGCTGATTCGTCGACACTGGGTATACACGAACGAAAGGCAGTCTTGTTTTTTTGTTTTTTCCTAATAAATTTTTGTCACAATAAATCATAAAAAACAAATTATAAAGCTTGAGAATAAATGCAAATCAAAGCAAGTCTTAAGGAAAGTCAAATATAAAATACCTGTAAAATTTTAAACAAACACATCTTCTACTTTCTTTACAGCCTAGAAAAGGCCTTTAGCCCAGTGACTACTAAAAAGTAGTCCACTGGGCTAAAGGCCTTTTCTAATAAAAGTAATATGTGCTATAATACTTAACAGTATTAACCGATCGTGGATTTCTGATATCAGTAACTTATTAGTTGAAATTAAACAAAAACAAAAGGATCAGCTGTGGCTTTGGTAGTACAGAGAGGGCCGTGCTTCTGCAGTGAAAACAAAAAGACCTGATAATGATGATCGTGATGAAAAGGATCAGTAGCTTTGTCTTTCTACAGTTTCTTAAAAAAATAGCCTCTTTAAATGTCTCTAAAGGTCTTTGTCTACACGTAATCAATTACTCACTTCCGAAGGCTTCGCTGTACTAATAATGCTTGTATTATTTTCTAATTAATGAAGAATACAACTAGGACCTTGTTAAATACCTATTCTTAATTAGATTATTCAAAAATTCATAAATTTTTGATAATTTTTATAAACATTAACAGCCCCGCGCACGTCATTTGATCGTTCGCTTTACAACAAAATTTGAATAATGCGACAGTAAACGAAGGCATAGCACCGTAACGAGGTTTGCTCGAGACTTAACAGAGTGAAGACACATTGGTTTTATTTGAAGACTCGTGGAAACGTGATACGTTGGACAAATAAAACCAATGTAGCGCCACGCCGCCGCCACAAATTGGATTGACTTTGCCTGGTTAGAAATATGTTTGCCCCCTGGTGCATTTCCATCTGAAACACGTAGGTAAATGCGAAATTTTTATCTTAGAGAAAATATATGCTCATGTAACAATGTGTACTCAAATAAATTTTGCATATCTGTGAAAAATGCTATTTAGGCTAGCTATGATTTTCGGAAAGGATTTCGTAAAAGATTGGATTACAGATTTAAGTGCCGCGTGGTTTCCGGCTTAGCCATGGTTTCCGGCAGAGTAGAATAGGACCACTCCAAGTCTTTCCAGGTAGAAGGTGACTTAGAAAATACAAGCTATACGAAGCTCATAAACATCAATGAGACTTTCCCTGACCAGCGTGGAGAGTGTACGCCAAAACCTATGGCTGCTCTGGCCCAGTGCGGCTCTAGTAGTACAGAGAGGGTCGTGCTCCTGTAGTGGAGACTTAAAAGTCCTGATGATAACGATGATGACAGAGTTAAGTAAGGTCCTAGGGAAAAATCTTGATGTATTATTTCTGTACACCTTACACGTCTGTCACTTAAAAACAAAAAACGCGGAAAGAGAAGCCGAAGAAGCTTCTCTTTCCGCGCTGATAAGTGAATACACGATTCCGAAGCCGATAAGGAGTTAAAAATTAGAATCGTGTCTTTGTCTACCTTGTTAAGGATAAAAACATAATACACACAAGAATACACGTATTGTTTTACGTTTTGCAATATCCTAGGAAGAGTTCCCAACAAATCGTTGCAGATCCCTGCGGCTAAACCTCGGTAAATTGTCGACATAAACTGTTATGAGAATACGCCTCATACCGCGGGGCTGCTCTTCAATGGTGAAATATTTTTAAGATGATGTAACACAAACAAAAATATCAGTGTATTTATCACAAAAAAAAACAAAGTACGCACTGATAGGAAAAACATTTGCTGACCGTGCAGAAAAACTGTGATTGGAAAATATTTTACGTACATTCTTTCCAAGCGGTTATTTGAATATACTTGAGATAACTCTACATGCATTTTTTTTTTGTCTGATTTAGATTTATTTTATTATTATCAGACAAAATAAATCTGCAAAAATTTCCTATCGTTATCATAACCCTTATAGGTATACTTGAAATAGATTCGCTCCAGATTATAGTTTTCCATTTCCCACAGTACCTGTAAATACTCAAATTTTAAAATCAACTCGTGTATCGAGACCACTATAGTGTTACATCTACAGCTGACGTTGATATCATGGCTACTCTCGTGTTGCCGTATTTTGCATCTTGAGTGTGCTTCACTCGTTTACCGAGTTCGGGTCCCGAGACACGGCATTGTCTGCAAGAACAGTTCAAATAAGCACTTACCATGTTATTACGAACGTAAGTAGCTTATATCATTCCTATAAGTAGCTAACAGATGTATGAATATGTAGTACAAATCAGCTGCAAGAGGTTTCTCTGTTATAGGTATTTACCAATTTATTTACAAACTTTGAAGAAGTACATTTAGAAAATCATATTCGATGAAGATGTCTAGTGTGTATCATAACCCACTAAAGGTCGTCCATTCCCTGATTATTATTTTTTATAACATTTTTACTTATTTTAATAATAAAACATAATAGTTATTTAACATTGTTGTCAATAATTAGTAATCAAAAACATTAGTAGTGGTGAATCTTTAGAGGAAAAAAAAGGCAAAATCGGGGTATGTAATATACATGTAATTCAAATCACAAATTAACTGTGTGTGTCATTTTACGAGACTTGATAAAAAATATTTTTAAAAGCACAAGATAAAACCCCAAGTGATTGCGGTTGGCGGGAAGTTAATTTTGTGTCAACAAAAATCGAATCGTAAACAGCCCCAATGTCACAGATTTTTCGTTCTGTTTGCTGTTCGCTCCTCGCTCTGCATAATTAATTACAAAAGCGCAAAGCAAACTAAGGGGAAACCTCGCATTCATTCCGCTAAAGGCGAAAGATAAAGGCACTTTATAGCAAACCCCGCTATTTTAAAACTGTCTTATCTAAAAAATGCAAAGTGCGTTAAATGTTAATGAAAACTGTAAAAGAATTTCTAGCAATCCTTTTACATAGAGTGAACTTTTCAAAATTAACGAACGATACAATAAATGAGAATATGTATTTAACTAATACCTTTTTATTGGTCGGTCGAATATGGTTTATTAATAACCTTTTTATTGGTCGGTCGAATACTCAAAATATACTTGTAGGCACTTAAAGATGACCAACCTATCCTACGGTTCAAGTCATAATTCTTAAAAAAACAATTGAGATTGCTATATAAATATTCAGTGTTTTAACGCATGTAGACAACATGTCTGAGTCAGAAAAACATTTTACTCTAAAAAATATACTTATTTCTAGAATAAACTTTAATACTTATCCTAAAACATCACAGCAATTTTTATATTTTTTCTTAACGTCAGATATTAATAACGTAAATCCACAAGACGATGCAGAATTTTGTCATTCATGGCTTTTGTTATTTGAAGGAATTTAAATTTGGTAGGATTCCAAACGGCGCGGCGTCCTGGCAGGCTCTTCAGCGGATTTATGATCTCACACGGACCGAGCGAAACGCCCAGGAAATGCCGGCCGTCATTCACAAATTTCTGATCGCTTCCCCAAATAAAGTTCTAGTTTTCACCCGTACGGTCGGTACTCTTCGGTCTCAATTATCTGCATACAAAAAACGAAGAGCAACGTGCCAGTAGCATAACTTGCGTTCAACAATAACAAAAAGTCGCGAAGCTTGCTGTCGTCATGAAGAACGGACAAACAAATACACTTTCTCATTTATGCATTTGTAAAAAACTAGCTTTTGCTCGCGACTTTAGTCGTGTTAATTATTGAACAAAATATAGTATTTGTCTCGTCTCTTTCTCGTCTTCTTTAACTTTTAAAGTATCTGCATACCTATTATATTATATTATATATAGCTACACTTACCACTGACTCACTGATTGACATAATTGTTTGACCTGTTCCCGACTGACAGGTGTCACAAATGTTATACCATCGTGTACAGGGTGTTTTGAAACCAACCAGAAAAATCCGAAAAGTTGAAGATCACCAGATCCTGATGTGGAAAATGTAGGGGGTTGTAAGCAATTTGACGATCGTCATTTGTTTTTTATTTTTTTTCAAAATCCAAGATGGCCGCCATACAAGGATAATTTTCCTCCATACAAACTTACCCATTTTCTGAACTGGAAACATATCTTAGCCTACCTCAACAGCCCCACGATGAACCGCGGGCTGCTTGCAGCCCGCGCAGCGCCCGAAAAGCTAGTTATATTATAATATATAAACCTACAATACCACTCACTGACTGATTGACATAGTTGTTTGCCCTGTTGCGGGGTTGGTGGGGTTAAGGTTGATGTGCGGTCGTATAGAGGGTGCTCCAGTGAGTACCAGAAAAATCTGACATTTGAGGATTTGCGGAAACCTGATGTGGAAGGGGTACGGCCTGCGAAGACGGTTGGGGTTAGGGGTGTGATTTTTTTTCCATAATGTAGAAAATTATAAGCAATTTGACGAGCGTCATTTGTTTTTTGATTTTTTTCAAAATTCAAGATGGCCGCCATACAAGGACAATTTTCCTCCATACAAACTAACCCATTTTCTGAACTGGAAACATATCTTAGCCTACCACAACAGCCCCACGATGAACCGCGGGCTGCTTGCAGCCCGCGCAGCGCCCGAAAAGCTAGTTATAATATATAAACCTACATTACCACTGACTGACTCACTGACTGATTGACATAGTTGTTTGCCCTGTTGCGGGGTTGGTGGGGTTAAGGTTGATGTGTGGTCGTATAGAGGGTGCTCCAGTGAGTACCAGAAAAATCTGACATTTGAAGATCTGCAGAAACCTGATGTGGAAGGGGTACGGCCTGCGAAAACGGTTAGGGT
This sequence comes from Acrobasis consociella, assembly GCA_963555685.1. Lineage (NCBI taxonomy): Eukaryota > Metazoa > Arthropoda > Insecta > Lepidoptera > Pyralidae > Acrobasis > Acrobasis consociella. Next base: position 9,958,785 of record OY743106.1, read on the forward strand.
TAGGGGTGTGATTTTTTTACCAAAATGTAGGGGGTTGTAAGCAATTTGACGATCGTCATTTGTTTTTTATTTTTTTTCAAAATCCAAGATGGCCGCCATACAAGGACAATTTTCCTCCATACAAACTTACCCAATTTCTGAACTGGAAACATATCTTAGCCTACCTCAACAGCCCCACGATGAACCGCGGGCTGCTTGCAGCCCGCGCAGCGCCCGAAAAGCTAGTTATAATATATAAACCTACATTACCACTGACTGACTCACTGACTGATTGACATAGTTGTTTGCCCTGTTGCGGGGTTGGTGGGGTTAAGGTTGATGTGTGGTCGTATAGAGAGTGCTCCAGTGAGTACTAGAAAAATCTGACATTTGAGGATTTGCAGAAACCTGATGTGGAAGGGGTACGGCCTGCAAAAACGGTTGAGGTTAGGGGCGTCATTTTTTTTCCATAATGTAGAAGATTATAAGCAATTTGACGACCGACATTTGTTTTTTGATTTTTGTCTAAATCCAAGATGGCCGCCATACATGGACAATTCCCCTCCATACAAATTTCATACAAACGGCCCCCCAAGTAACTTGGTGAAGCCTGAGGCCGAAGGCCGAAGGCGAAGCGCCCCCGCGAGGCCGCAGGCCGAGCTGCGGAGCGAGGGCGAAGCCCGAGCTCCCCCTCCCCCCCCCCTTTGACACCCCCCCCCTACAAGTAACTTTCACGAGGCCGCAGGCCGAGTGATGCGAGCCCGAAGGGCGAGCTGCGGGCAAGGGCGAAGCCCGAGCCACTATCACAAAGCGAAGCGTCTTTTTTTTTGGAAATCCAAGATGGCCGCCGAAAGTCAACTGCTTGCGATTTGGCTGAAAATCGATATCTATATGTAATTTGACCCCAAAAATTCAAATTCAATATTTTTTTTGGAATCCAAAATGGCGTCTGGATTTTAGAAAATTAAACTTATTTCGTTTATAACGTCTCACTGGGACTTCGTAGGGGTCTGAAATTTTGCATGTGGGGGTAAAGCACCCTGCGGAATTTGGAACTGAAATCAAATTTTAGATCCAAGATGGCCGCCCCCACACATATTTTGATGTTTCCCATACTGACTGCAGTTTTTACCCATTTTCTGAACTGGAAACATGTCTTACCCTAATTTAACAGCCGCACGAAAGACCGCGGGCTGCTTGCAGCCCGCGCAGCGCCCGAAAAGCTAGTTATATTATATTATATATAGCTACACTTACCACTGACTGACTGACTGACTGATTGACATAGTTGTTTGACCGGTTGCCAAATAGTAGGGGTGATGGTTTATGGTGGAACGTATAAGGGTGAGGGGGTCGAGTACCAGAAAAATCTGACATTTGAGGATTTGCAGAAACCTGATGTGGAAGGGGTACGGCCTGGCTAAACGGTTGGACCTGGAGATTTGACCCCATAGACAAAATGAAAGGGGTACCTGATCAATTACCAGAGCCGGTATTTTTTTTTATTTTTTATAAAAAAAAAATTCCCCCCATACAAATTTCATACAAACGGCTCCCCCAAGTAACTTGGCGCAGCCCGAGGCCGAAGGCCGAGGGCGAAGCCGGCTCGCGAGCCCGAAGGGCGAGCTCCGTGGCGAGGCAGAAGGCCGAAACCCCCCCCCCCTTCAACCCCCCCCTCCCCCTCCCCCAATCACGAGGCCGCAGGCCGAGTGACGCGAGCCCGAAGGGCGAGCTGCGGGCGAGGGCGAAGCCCGAGCCAATCCAGTAAGCGCCGGGTTTTTTTTTTAATTTTTGGAAATCCAAGATGGCCGCCGAAAGTCAAATGCTTGCGATTTGGCTGAAAATCAATATCTATATGTTTTTTGAGCAGAAAAATCCAAATTTGATTTTTTTTTTGGAATCCAAGATGGCGTCTGAATTTTAGAAAATGAAATTTATTGTGTTTATAACGTCTCACTGGAACTTCGTAGGGGTCTGAAATTTTGCATGTGGGGGTAAAGCACCTCAAGGAATTTGAAACTGCATTCAGATTTTGGATCCAAGATGGCCGCCTACACATTTTTTCATGTTTTCTCAACTGACTGCAGTTTTCACCCATTTTTTGAACTGGAAACATTTCTTAGCCAACAACCGCCGCACGAAAAACCGCGTGCTGCTTGCAGCACGCGCAGCACCCGAAACACTAGTTATAATATATAAACCTACATTACCACTCACTGACTGACTCACTGATTGACATAGTTGTTTACCCTGTTGCGGGGTTGGTGGGGTTTAGGTTGATGTGTGGTCGTATAGAGGGTGCTCCAGTGAGTACCAGAAAAATCTGACATTTGAGGATCTGCAGAAACCTGATGTGGAAGGGGTACGGCCTGCAAAAACGGTTAAGGTTAGGGGCGTGATTTTTTTTCCATAATGTAGAAGATTGTAAGCAATTTGACGAGCGTCATTTGTTTTTTTATTTTTTTCAAAATCCAAGATGGCCGCCATACAAGGACAATTTTCCTCGATACAAACTTACTCATTTTCTGAACTGGAAACATATCTTAGCCTATCTCAACAGCCCCACGATGAACCGCGGGCTGCTTGCAGCCCGCGCAGCGCCCGAAAAGCTAGTTATAATATATAAACCTACATTACCACTGACTGACTCACTGACTGATTGACATAGTTGTTTGCCCTGTTGCGGGGTTGGTGGGGTTAAGGTTGATGTGTGGTCGTATAGAGAGTGCTCCAGTGAGTACTAGAAAAATCTGACATTTGAGGATTTGCAGAAACCTGATGTGGAAGGGGTACGGCCTGCAAAAACGGTTGAGGTTAGGAGCGTCATTTTTTTTCCATAATGTAGAAGATTATAAGCAATTTGACGACCGACATTTGTTTTTTGATTTTTGTCTAAATCCAAGATGGCCGCCATACATGGACAATTCCCCTCCATACAAATTTCATACAAACGGCCCCCCAAGTAACTTGGTGAAGCCTGAGGCCGAAGGCCGAAGGCGAAGCGCCCCCGCGAGGCCGCAGGCCGAGCTGCGGAGCGAGGGCGAAGCCCGAGCTCCCCCTCCCCCCCCCCCTTTGACACCCCCCCCTACAAGTAACTTTCACGAGGCCGCAGGCCGAGTGATGCGAGCCCGAAGGGCGAGCTGCGGGCAAGGGCGAAGCCCGAGCCACTATCACAAAGCGAAGCGTCTTTTTTTTTGGAAATCCAAGATGGCCGCCGAAAGTCAACTGCTTGCGATTTGGCTGAAAATCGATATCTATATGTAATTTGACCCCAAAAATTCAAATTCAATATTTTTTTTGGAATCCAAAATGGCGTCTGGATTTTAGAAAATTAAACTTATTTCGTTTATAACGTCTCACTGGGACTTCGTAGGGGTCTGAAATTTTGCATGTGGGGGTAAAGCACCCTGCGGAATTTGGAACTGAAATCAAATTTTAGATCCAAGATGGCCGCCCCCACACATATTTTGATGTTTCCCATACTGACTGCAGTTTTTACCCATTTTCTGAACTGGAAACATGTCTTACCCTAATTTAACAGCCGCATGAAAGACCGCGGGCTGCTTGCAGCCCGCGCAGCGCCCGAAAAGCTAGTTATATTATATTATAATATATAAACCTACATTACCACTGACTGACTCACTGACTGATTGACATAGTTGTTTGCCCTGTTGCGGGGTTGGTGGGGTTTAGGTTGATGTGCGGTCGTATAGAGGGTGCTCCAGTGAGTACCAGAAAAATCTGACATTTGAGGATCTGCGGAAACCTGATGTGGAAGGGGTACGGCCTGCAAAAACGGTTAAGGTTAGGGGCGTGATTTTTTTTCCATAATGTAGAAGATTATAAGCAATTTGACGACCGTCATTGGTTTTTTGTTTTTTTTCGAAATTCAAGATGGCCGCCATACATGGACAATTCCCTCCATACAAATTTCATACAAATATTCCAAGTAACTTGGCGCAGCCTGAGGCCGGAGGCCGAAGGCGAAACCCCCCCGTGAGGCCGCAGGCCGAGCCGCGGAGCGAGGGCGAAGCCCGAGCTCCCACCCCCACCTATAACCACCCCTCCCCCCCAAGTAATTTTCACGAGGCCGCAGGCCGAGTGATGCTAGCCCGAAGGGCGAGCTGCGGGCGAGGGCGAAGCCCGAGCCACTATCACAAAGTGCAGCGTCTTTTTTTTTTTTTGGAAATCCAAGATGGCCGCCGAAAGTCAACTGCTTGCGATTTGGCTGAAAATCGATATCTATATGTAATTTGACCCCGAAAACCTAAATTTAATATTTTTTTTGGAATCCAAGATGGCGTCTGGACTTTAGAAAATTAAACTAACTTCGTTTATAACGTCTCACTGGGACTTCGTAGGGGTCTGAAATTTTGCATGTGGGGGTAAAGCACCCCGCGGTACTCGGAATTGGAATCAAATTTTAGATCCAAGATGGCCGCCCCCACACATATTTTGATGTTTCCCATACTGACTGCAGTTTTTACCCATTTTCTGAACTGGAAACATGTCTTACCCTACCTCAACAGCCGCACGAAAGACCGCGGGCTGCTTGCAGCCCGCGCAGCGCCCGCAAAGCTAGTTATAATATATAAACCTACATTACCACTGACTGACTGACTGACATAGTTGTTTGCCCTGTTGCGGGGTTGGTGGGGTTTAGGTTGATGTGTGGTTGTATAGAGGGTGCTCCAGTGAGTACCAGAAAAATCTGACATTTGAGGATTTGCAGAAACCTGATGTGGAAGGGGTACGGCCTGCAAAGACGGTTGGGGTAAGGGGCGTGATTTTTTTTCCAAAATGTAGGGGGTTGTAAGCGATTTGACGAGCGTCATTTGTTTTTAGATTTTTTTCAAAATCAAAGATGGCCGCCATACAAGGACAATTTTCCTCCATACAAATTTCATACAAACGGCCACCCCAAGTAACTAGGCGCAGCCAGAGGCCAAAAACCAAAAGCAAAGGCCAACCCCGCGAGGCCGCAGGCCGAGCTGCGGGCGAGGGCGAAGCCCGAGCCACTCCCCACTCCCCCTTGGATCCCCCCTAAGTAATTTTCACGAGGCCGGAGGCCGAGCGATGCGAGCCCGAAGGGCGAGCTGCGGGCGAGGGCGAAGCCCGAGCCATTCCCACATCCCCCCCTCCCCCCCCCCCCTCCCCGTAAGTAATTTTCACGAGGCCGGAGGCCGAGTGTCGCGAGCCCGAAGGGCGAGCTGCGGGCAAGGGCGAAGCCCGAGCCACTATCACAAAGCCCAGCGTCTTTTTTTTTTTTTGGATATCCAAGATGGCCGCCGAAAGTCAACTGCTTGCGATTTGGCTGAAAATCGATATCTATATGTAATTTGACCCCAAAAACCCAAATTCAATATTTTTTTGGAATCCAAGATGGCGTCTGAATTTTAGAAAATTAAACTTATTTCGTGTATAATGTCTCACTGGGACTTCGTAGGGGCCTGAAATTTTGCATGTGGGGGTAAAGCACCCCGCGGAACTCGAAACTGGAATCAGATTTTCGATCCAAGATGGCCGCCCCCACACATATTTTGATGTTTTCTTTACTGACTGCAGTTTTTACCCATTTTCTCAACTGGACATATTCTTTAGCCCACCTCAACAGCCGCACGAAAAACCGCGGGCTGCTTGCAGCCCGCGCAGCGCCCGAAAAGCTAGTTACCTATGTAAGGCTGGATTTAACCAAACTTTTAATCTAAAAATAACGCTTACTCTCAGATAGTAATGTCAAACTTGTATGGAGTGTTGTCATTACTATCGGAGTAAAGAAGTTATTCTTGGAATAAAAGTTAGATCAAACCCGGCCTTAAGTATCTATATGCAAAAATCACGACAGAAGGTACTTTGCTTTACAAACGAAAATACTTTGACATTTATAAAATTAGTAAAAAAAATAAGAATTTGAAGTTTGTCAGGCTCGGTGAACTCGTGGATCGTTTTAGATTGCGCGAAAGTTGAATACTGAATACCTACTGGGAATAGTTTTCAAGTGATTGGATTACGGAATGGTCAGGAACGTTAACGTAGTAAGAAAACTTTCATTGTAAATCGGTTTTCCAAACGCGGTTTTTAAATTCAATTGGTGCCTAGGGCGTGGTATTATTAGATTTTACCAATTCCTAGACTTGCGACTCTAAAATTTATTTTTATGATCTAATGATCATTTGGTTTAACACATGTATTGTAATCTACCTTTAAATTAACCTGCCCGGCTTAATATAAGGTACCTTCTAACTGTTGTCCGAGTGGTCACAGGTTATTTGTCAATCCCAAATTTTCCCGGGATGAAAAGTATTTTCAGGGTTAATTAAAATACTACTCTGTCTACTTATACATATCAAGTTTCAGTTAAACAATATTTAGAACTGGATACCTTGCTCAAGTTATTTTGTTACTATGGTTATAAATAATGGTTGAAAGGGGCAACTCATGAGCGATCGAGGTAAAGAGAAAAAGGCATTAGTTCATATAACGGACTCAGCGACCTTCGTCTATTCACGTGAATCAATCAAGTACTGTTATGTTTCAGGAAGAAATGGCTTATAAATAAGATGTCTTGTAATCGGAGGACATGGATAATCTTTATTTACCGAAACTTATGATTTGGATCCAGGGAACCAATAATAGTTTATCTAATTTTTCTCTCTCGAGGAAGAGCAGTAATAATTAAGGGCTGAAAGGGCAGTCTTGTGACTCAAAGCCAAGTATCCGTCTTTCGGTGCGATGTATGTTGCAATTCCAGAAGGTAAGGAAAACGGCATTACATCCGAAACAGCGGGATTTGAAGACCTTCGTCTAAATATTCACCTCTATTAGTCAACTATTTGTTATCTTTTAAAAATGAATATACTATAGGAAAATGCATCAAAATGCTCTTTGTTTCTTGTAAATACCGACAAAAATAGTGAATAAGTATTTATAAACAATGTATCGTTTCACAAATCTGAGATTTAATTTAAAACTTAAAAATATAAACATTATATAACAAAAAACCTTTTTCTTTAAAGATTATGCAGAGCAATAATTAAGGGCTGGAAGGGCAAATGATGCAAAGCCGAGTATCCGTCTTTGGGCGAGATTTATGCTGCAATTCCAGAAGGTGAGGAGAAACGGCATTAGAGTCGAAACAGCGAGATTTGTCGACCTCCGTCTGAATATTCATCTCTATCAATCAAGCTGCGTAAATAACATAGCGATGAGACAGAGGTCTTTATCACTAAGGAGTTACGGTCGACCCCCGAATAATAAAACTATTTCTTATACATTCATTTAGACCCCTGGTTTATAGCCAGCACTAAAGATAAAGCGGATCTTTTGGTGCCGATGATAAAGTTGGGAAGACGGCCAGTAGTAAGCATAATTTTCTTTCAATACTAGCCCATACACGTCAACGTTTAATTAAATTATAGAATAACTTTTCTGACACCTCAGAAAATATTATAAGTGACATTATGATTGACATACAAGCTTCACGACTCTGAAATGTTTTGCCCGTTGGCATCAAAGACAAAATTTTCTTTTAAGAGGAGAGTACAATGCCATCTCCTAAATTAGTCTTTATTTTAGTTTTTCGTTACTCATCAACATTGTCAAATCAAAGATATACTTGACTTATCGTCGAACATATATACTTAAGATACTTATCTAAGATACTTACGTACTTATAAATGCTAGTATATTGTCAATTGAAAGAGGACGAATATGAACTTTACTCGTTTCTTCCAAGATTCTATAAAAATGATAACTTTTCATTATTAGATTGGAATAAATTGTATTGCATCGAACGAGTCTAGTCAAACTGCGTAACACACAGACGCACAACGTTTTTAAAACAGGGTTTTGTGCACATGAAAAACCGAATATTTTATACAAACATTATCGGATAGGAAGAGGAGGTGGTCAGACGATCTGACTCAGGTCGCTGGAAAGTGCTGGATGCAGGCTTCTGATCGGTCATTTTGGAAATTCTTGGGAAAGGCCTATGCCCAGCAGTGGACGTTATGCAGCTGAAACTTGTAAGTATTTTCTTGACATTACACTCGAAATTCCCAAAAAAAATGCCAATAATCAAAAGACATTTTCCTCACAGGTGCATAGATATCTTTATAGAAAGCTAAATCTGATTTTTAATGCAAAGTTAATTTGAAAAGTTCGCTTTATTCTGTGATTGTGTAAAAAATAAATGCAAATTCTTCAATACCTTCATGAATAACAAATTACTTTTAGAAATAAAAGAAGCTGTGTCAACTTTGAGTTTTTGCTGGAAATAAAATATTAAAATGTCAAAAGATATTTTAAAACTGAGCGAAGAATAAACAAAACTAACATTGAATTAATTAAAAATTCATACATAACAGCATAATATTATCTAAGGAAATTATGATTGTTCATAGTTTGATAGACACATGTAGTTCGGCGGTTTGGAACATAATTATGTATGTCTTTTAGGGTTCCGAACCCAAAGAGTGCCTATTGCCAAAGGGATCCTATGAGTGAGATTGAGAGCTGATTGTCTGTCTCTCCGTCTGTCACAAGGCTCTATCTCTTAAACCGGAATAGCTAGACACTATGTGTTACTGTCATGTAACCGCTAAATAAGCAAATACAAAAAATAAGATAAAGTAAAAAATTAAAGGGGTCATCATACAAGAAACGTGTTTTTTTCAGCGTTTTTAACTAGATACTTGCAAATGTTCCGTACCAAAATACATGAAGGGTTCCGTAGGTAAGTAGGTATGTAAGGTTCCGTTCTCAATTACGAGTCCGACTCGTACTTGACTGGTTTTTTAATTGACAAGGTCTACAGTGATACGTGTATCGCCACTACTTGTTACCACAAACCGACTTCGCGCGGCAGTCGGTTAAAAATATAAGATTTTTATACTCACGCGTAGTTCAAAAAGAGATTTATACTTACAAACTCAGTCGGTTGAGCTCTTTTCTGCAATCAAAGATCTTAGCGATAAGAAAAGGTTTCCGACGAAAGGTCATTCATATAAGTACCCGTAAAGCTTCATAAAAATTGACAACATGTGCACGAAAACCTTAAGTAGGGTGCTAAATACGCTATTTACCTTCTTTTGGGAAATGGTGGTTCGTAGTAGGTTTTAGCATTTTATATAATATGTTGAAGGAATTTTCAGAGAGCATTAAGTACTCTAGCAAAAGGAATGAATTAATGAGTAAATGAAAAACTCTTTACTGCACCAATACACAGAAATAATAAAAAACCAAAAAAAAATTCATAAGATACAATGCGCGGTCTTATCGCTCAGAGTGATCTTTTCCATACAACCGATGGATGGAGGAAAAAAGGAATAGATTTACTTATCAAAATGATAAATCAAATTTGAAATTTCCGAAAATGTAATATAAATACTCTAATACTGTTAATCTTAGCATTTCATTTTGGCTTGGCCGTAGTCGGATAAAAAAGGTTATTAGCAACTTAGTATAAAAATATGTCTCTAAAGTAAAAATATTATTTATGAATTTTGTCAGTAGCAAGTACAATAGGCTATTTTCCTGTTTACGTATTTGGTTAATATTTTATTAAAAAAAAAAAAAACGAAAATATTTTTTTCAAAACAGCAATTAATTGTTTAATTAATCAAGTAGTAATTAACATTTTAAATATAAGAATGGGAGCGTGGTGCGGACATCTCACTGTCTCTTTCGTACACGCGAGACCTAATAGCGTGACGTTAAGAGTGCTATACTTGCATCCTTTTTCTGTTACTTGACAGTTTCCCCTTTCATCAGATTTTAAAAGCTTATAACTTATTTTTGGGCCAATTAAAAAAATCATTTTGTTTTTTGTTGCGGATTATGTTACGTATTGATATAAATAATAAATGCGCAGGGCACGGGGGTAAGCCATAATTGTTCATAATAAAAAATTAAATATATTAGGATCAGGGGCCTTACTATGAACTTTATCAAAAACATGATGGATTAGTTCCGTTTTGATTCAAGCTTATAATAATATTGTTTCAAATCGCACCATGAGCTCTTAAAACAAGATTGTTATATTCCTGCTTAGAGATGTGACAGAACGAATGAATGAGAGTGAGATAACGCTATGTGTTTTGTATAAATCCATCCCGTTCTTGAGCCCGATGGACGTCACTTAGCAATATTAAAACAATATTACTTTAATGTTGTATTTTCTAGCAGTTTTGTTGACGTCACACTAAATCATTCACTCTAATGCGTACCATGAGCTCCTATCAAATTAGCAGTCTTGAAAAAGTTGGTCGGTGGCCGCGGAAACAAAACTTTTATCAACAATCCGGAGTCTTATAATGCAAATGTATATAGAAAAAAAAGAAGAATGTACCCAAAGACTTAAATTTTTTAATGTATCAGCTACTTATCTTTTTGCGCTGAATATGAAAATCGATTGAGGGAATGGGCGAGAATCTGAATCATGTCAAAAGACTTATTCCCTTTTTCAAGACTGATCTTTGGGTATTGCGGCACTATCCTACTAATATGTGAAAGTGAGTTTGTATATTTGTTTGTTTTTAACTCTTCACGCTAAAACTACTGAACGGATTTAGATGAAATTTGGTATGGATATAGTTTGAGACTCGGGGAAGGACATAGGGTACTCTTTATCCCGAAATTCCCACGGGGAGCGAAACCCGCGGGTACAGCTACTAGGTAATATTTTATATATATACATTTACTAGCTGTACCCGCGGGCTTCGCTCCCCGTCCTTTATATCCTTTCCCGTGTCTCAAACTATATACATACCAAATTTCATCCAAATCCGTTCAGTAGTTTAAGTGTGAAGAAGTAACAAACAAACAAACAAATATACAAACTCACTTTCGCATTTATAATATTAGTAGGAAGTAGGATAGGATAGTAGGATTCTTATGTTATAGTGCCGCAATACCCTACTGTACCTATAATATTAGACCCGGTCAACCCCGTTAGCCACTACTTTTACTACGGGGACCTTTTGTTTCGTGTAACAATACCCTATGCGTTACAACTCAGATAACGTTTGTATTCCATTAGCTTTTCTTACCATACGCTATAAACACACCTAGAATATTTTAACGTACCTACAAGTATATTTATGTAAGTACGTTAACTAATAAGACCCTGTCTCAATAATGTAGAAGAAAAGAACGTTTCTTTTAAATAATTTTATTGAAAGCAATCACGAACGAGTCTTAATTCTTTATTACACAAAAGGACCCAAAAAATACAAAAAAAGAATTATTTTCAAGCTTAACAAGTCAAAACTTTTGAACACAAACATTGATATTATTGCATAGGTATACAAATTCAATACATTGAATTGCTCGGCAGGTCTGGAAAGCCATTGACAAAGTCCTGAAAAAAAAAACAAATATTAAATACTTACAGCGCTTTGTAGTTAAAATGTGTTAATTTTTTTATGTAAGGATTTCATTCTTATAACAAATCAATTGTGATTCGTAATAAATAAGAAAATAATGTAATTCTTAAATGTTTTGATTACATACCTTTTATTTGATATGCTGTAAACTCTCACTATTGGTTATGTTATGGTTATGACTCCACTTTATCCCGAAGAGAACGGTTATAGGCTATACCAGCTATAGGAACACATCTTTATTAGTAGGTATGTAGGAATTTCCGTAGAAAATCCAGCTGCCTCATAGTAATGCGACGCGTTCCGCTGCAAAAATAAACCAATCACATGAAATTCATGCGGATGTATCACTACAAATCACAAGTGAAATTTCACCTCTATAATGTTAACATAAAGAAATATTACTTGGTATAACTTTTATTAGCCATAATTATGGTAAAATCTGATTTACTTTTATTCAAAGAAAATATATAAATGTCGACATGACATTTTATATGGCTGCGGATTGCGGTTACCAAAGAGAATATAATATCACTCACTACCTACATGGTTTGGTATAAAACCATTCCATATTACGCTCACAAATGCAATACCTTTTCAAATTTTAATTGATTGCCTTTTAAAAAATATAATAACGGATATTTTATAAAAACAAATAAGGTTTTAATTTCGTACACATTTTGCTACATAATACAGTGCTCTTTCACATTTTTTTTTAAATTATATAAATATTTTGAAAGACTTCCATCAGAATTAAATGGAACGCCGCGCAAAACAGTGATGGAGCTATACGAAATAATATAGCGCTATCTCACTTTCACAATTGTTTGGGAATAGACATATCATTCGTTCTTTCACATCACTTAGCAGGAAAGAAATAATCTTACTTTTAAAGTTCATGGTACGATTCGAAACAATGTTATTATAAGCTTGAAACAAAACGGACCTAAACTGTCATGATTTTTCTGTCAAGCCCATGATAACGCCCCAGACAAGGATATTCCCTCGATTGTCTTTAACGATTTCACATTTTTCTACTTTTGCTTATCCAATCCCTGTTTATATTATGAATATCGCCACTCAATCGACTATAAAAACTAGTGAACTCGCACAGATTTATCAGTAGAAGCTCCATTGGAGCAATCACAGAACCTACAACAACCTTTGATTGTAACTAGTTAGGATTACGAATAGAAATGAAGAAAAAATATGGATCTAAAGGAATTGTATCCAGAGCCGTAAAATTATTTAAAAAAAAAAACAGACCACCATTTTGATTGCTACTTTGACGTTAAAACAATACTGCTAAGATTGCGGCCATACCTTCGTAGCATGACCCTGTTAAGAAACCCAGATAAAGTTATGTCGCTCGACGGAAAAATACCATCTCGCTCGTTATTATTGCGTAGAGCAAGATAGTGAAACGAAGTTAACGAATGATAGTGCTCGATAAACACTGTCACCAAAGATGGTACTCCTGCTGGTACGCTATTGAGTGAATGATTTGATGTGACGTCACAAAATTGCTAGCATATACAATATTAAAGTAATATTACTTTAATGTTGTTTTCTATTGGTCATGGTACGAATTGACAAAGTAATATTAAAACAAGACTGCTATAAGAGGTCGTGGTAAGGCCCCAGCTAGGGCAAGCCGTGAGGATTCGAGTTATATGGAATCTTCGCTACTGATGAATAATAAAAATAATTGTGTAAAATACCGTATTTTACGTTTAATGTTAAGCACGGGTTTATAAAAAAACAACACAATAATCATGTTTGTAAGCCGCGCTACGATGCGTTGAAACCGAGGCTACTCAATCATGTTTGGTTAGAGCGCTCCATTACCCAACTTTTTTCGTATTTCGCTCGCCGAGCGAGGTGTAATTGACACGACATTAATCTGGATTCCATATGCCCGGTTTGCTGCAAAATCTTTTTAAAAAAAAAGAAATAATAATCCTCAGGTGCTCCTATACTTAACACAATTAAAATATCAAATTAGTGTTTTAACCTACAAGGATGTTAAGGATTTGACTGTGGACAGAGAGAGATGGAGGGCATTGGTTGCTCCACATACAAGAGCTTAGCTCTTTAAAATAAGATGAAGTGCTCCTATACTGCTCTACCAAAGAAAAATGCATGTTGTCTAAATATTTGAACACCAGCCATGATTGATCTGGGAGCTACCTTGTTAGTCAGTCGGGGGTTTTTTAATTTGCCTAGCAAATAAATGTGTCACCTTCAACAAAATTCTGTGTGTGTGTATATCAGGTATATAATTTAAATACCGAAGTTACTTTTTAGGGTTCCGTAGCCAAATGGCAAAAACGGAACCCTTATAGATTCGTCATGTCTGTCTGTCTGTCTGTCCGTCCGTATGTCACTGCCACTTTTTTCCGAAACTATAAGACCTATACTGTTGAAACTTGGTAAGTAGATGTATTGTGTGAACCGCATTAAGGTTTTGACACAAAAATAGAAAAAAAACAGTAAATTTTGGGGGTTCCCCATACTTAGAACTAAAACTCAAAAATTTATTTTTCATCTATGGATAGGTCTTTAAAAATGATATTGAGGTTTCTAATAGCATTTTTTTCTAAACCGAACACTTTGCGCGAGAGACACTTCCAAAGTGGAAAAAAGTGTGTCCCCCCCCCGTAACTTCTAAAATAAGAGAATGATAAAACTAAAAAAAATATATGATGTTCATTACCATAAAAACTACCAGCGAAAATTGGTTTGAACGAGATCTAGTAAGTAGTTTTTTTTTAATACGTCATCATCATAAACGGCAATTTACCTTTCATTCAATCAACTCAAATATAAAAATTTTAAAAAACATACTACAAGACTTTTATATTATGTTATTTGCTACTACGGAACCCTTCATGGGCGAGTCCGACTCGCACTTGGCCGCTTATTTGAAAGTTGGGTGTAAAACAGACTTTTCTGAACGTGAAAGGCAAAGGCCGGTAGAAAAGTTGAACCACTCAAGAAATATTCTTGTTATACACAAACTGGAAACTTCACTCGTTCAAGTAATGAAATGTTCGTTTTCTTAGCATACTTTTATCTCATAAATAATGGATTTTATTGCTGATCTCAATATAAAAAAGCACTTATTATATTTCTCAAAATTTTCACATCATCTGTAAAAATGTATACTGTCTAGTTACCACGGTTGATAAGATACAACCTGGTGATAGATAAATGGACGAACGGACAGTGGAATCTTAGTAATAGGACCCGTTTTTACCCTTTTGGTACGGAACCCTAAAAACAAACAATGCATCGATATTCAATATGAACTACCAACATAAATTCTTACCTAACCGCGGATTAAGTTTTTAGCCAGTCTATTCCTCTCCGTTGCACTTGATTCTCGGCATAGTTTGCTTAAGTGTTACTTATAAACCTAGTTTAAGTTTAAACACCCATAACTTCGTTGGAACGTGCAGTATGGTGGGTTGCAGTAACTTGAGAGCTCTATCTAGCTTTACCTCCATTTAGTTTGCCGTTAACAATAAAATGTTGAGGAAGTTACAGGTTTACGGCGGACGGCTACTTCCATCTTAATTGCTTGAAAGTACCCACCACAAACTGTCTTGTTACTTTTGGCGGGTATTGACTGTTCTCACCACGAGCTGCTTGCATCATGTTGTGAATAGTACAGAAATGTTTTTGATTTTGACATAGATTAACACGAACCAAAATTATTTTTAACATAGTACTTTAACTTTCTGAAACTTGAATTCCTGCAAATTTTAAATATTAAGGTCTGATGAAGACCTCCGGATGAGGTCGAAACATGTCGGCAGTAGCTGACTCTATACGTGAGTTACCCGTTTATTGAATTTAATAATGATTGCATCTCACGTTAGTTTTAATCAAAAATAAACTATAAATAGATAACTTAAAATACTGCAAGGTAAATCAGTTAACTTCCAAAAATACTTTAAGCATTCATGAGTTTAAGATGGCTCTATCTTTTAGAGAAATATTTTTGGACAATTTATATTTTCTTTGTTACTAATAACATATATCTATATAAAGCCATTGAGATTGAGCTTCAACCAAAGATGACTATAAAAAAAATATGCTGATGTTTCAACCCTTCAACATGGTGGTGGAATAACAAACATGGTCTTTGGAGTAGCAATTCTATTCCGTTAGGGATAAAAAATGTCTATAATATCGATATGTTATATGTTTGTCAATTTGTAGTGTTCAAATTGACAAACATATAACATATCGAAGAACTTCTTCAATTGTAAATATAACATCTTGTGAGTCATATTCAAATAGCTTCCTGAACCCGTTCCTCGTGAATCGAATCGCGTAGGTTATTCTCACCCCGGCAGTCCAGGGAGAGCTAGAAATCCTTACAAATTTCGGTGCGGATCGCCTTGGGACCGCCGCTTGCGTTGCCACGTCGTCCAACTGCACTTACGGATAGAACTGGTTTTAGAACTACCAGCGCCCCTGGGTGATATTGTCACATCTGTAGTCTAAGCCCTTATCGACTTAACCTAAGACAAAAAAGGTAAGACCTAAGACTAAAAATCCCTAGGGATTCATTAGTTTCTTCACTTTTTTATACCTACAATAACATAAACAAAGTAATTGAAAAGATAGATATTTAACCTATACCGAAACAAGTAAGAACCAAAAAAATATGTTATATGTACAGAGGAGAACGTATTGTATGAACAGATTTCTTTCAGTTGATTAACTTTAAGGAATTTGTTTTTTTGAGTTAGTCGCGAATGGTCTTAAACGCAAGTAGCCTATGTAGCAACTCGTCTAAAACGCTGATTGTCTAAACCGCATGTCGTCATAATGGGAACTGGTCCTATGATTAATCTCGTCCAAAAATGAGGTGGTCTAAAGTAGAATTTCGTCACAATTATGAGATTGTCTAAACGAAAACTAGTCTAAATATGAGGTGGTCTAAACTAAAACTTGTCTTAGTATCAGGTGGTCCAAACCGAAACTTGTCTATGTATGAGGTGATCAAAATTTTGTCAATACTGTGAAGAGAAAATAATAAAAAAAATACTACTGCAATATATTTTCAATAAAAAGACACCCTGTACATTAAGACATATCTTTTTAATATGCAACACCCTAGATATGTCACATTTTACAAAAAACCCTACCCTAAAAATTTTTTTTTTAATTCGGACTCGCCCATGAAGGGTTCCGTAGTAGCAAATAACATAATATAAAAGTCTTGTAGTATGTTTTTTTTTAATTTTTATATTTGAGTTGATTGAATGAAAGGTAAATTGCCGTTTATGATTTATGACGTATTAAAAAAAAACTACTTACTAGATATCGTTCAAACCAATTTTCGCTGGTAGTTTTTATGGTAATGAACATCATGTATTTTTTTTAGTTTTATAATTCCCTTATTTTAGAAGTTACGGGGGGGGGGGACACTTGTTTCCACTTTGGAAGTGTCTCCCGCGCAAAGTATTTGGTTTAGAAAAAAATGATATTAGAAACCTCAATATCATTTTTGAAGACCTATCCATAGATACCCCACACGTATGGGTTTGATGAAAAATAAATTTTTGAGTTTCAGTTCTAAGTATGGGGAACCCCCAAAATTTATTGTTTTTTTTCTATTTTTGTGTCAAAACCTTAATGCGGTTCACATAATACATCTACTTATCAAGTTTCAATAGTATAGGTCTTAAAGTTTCTGAAAAAAGTGGCAGTGACATACGGACGGACAGACAGACAGACAGACATGACGAATCTATAAGGGTTCCGTTTTTGCCATTTGGCTACGGAACCCTAAAAAATGGCAAGCTTACTTTTACTCTGATAGTACTAGCAGTTGCCGACTCTTCAAAAGGGTTTAGGCATTTACATTATTTATCACAGCAATTTGCCACGAAACTGCTAGACCGATTGTCAAGTCAGTGACATAGACGCACGCTCTTATATGTAACGTATATGTATCTAGACCAGTTGCAGTAGTAGGCTAAAAAACATCTAAGACTAGCTGCATTTTAGGTAAAGTAACATTTTAGACTACTTGCATTTCGTACGAATTGATATTTAGACCACTTTCAGCAGTAGACATAATAACATAGGAGACTAGCTGCCATTTAGTCAAAATAACATTTGAGACTACTTGCAAGTTAGACGAGTTGCTATTTAAACGAGTCCGAGTTGCGTTTTAGACGAGTTTTCATATAGACTATTTGCATTTAAGACCATTTGCGACTAACTCGTTTTTTTTCCTTTTTTGACTATTATTTTATCATCATTATAGGTACTATTTGCGAGCTAGTTATAGTATTGGTGCATGTGAACATAACTCTGACAAAAATAAAAACGCCACAATGTGTACCTAACTTAGTCAAACGAATAAAGTTGAAATGATTTATTCCAGTGCTTGCTTCTCATTTCCTGGTGTCCCCCTTAGTACTCAGTACCATGGGCGCTCAAACGCGGCACATCTTCAATACTCCTTCAAGTTCAGCTCCAATACCAAATCTCAATACGAGTTTGCGAATACAAGTAATATCGATGCGACTATCTCACGTACACTTATCGAGCGTTGACATGGCGAGATGAATAGTCTGATTTTGCATAATACACGCCGGTTGAATTGTTATGCAGCATCGGCATTGTGAGATAAGGGTACTGGGAGTTTATGTCCATTTTATTTACATTCAAATTGTAGGAAAATACCTATGTATATGTCGGAGCTTGACTGTATAATCCGCTGTTATTCAAAAACTCTAGCTGTTTGGCATTACAGCTCGGTTTTGTAATACAGCTGAAAATTAAAAATATGTCCTCCCATAAGGTAAATTCTTCGCTGCGTTTCGGGACTAAGTGGTTTTTATCGAGAGA
Source organism: Acrobasis consociella (assembly GCA_963555685.1). NCBI lineage: Eukaryota > Metazoa > Arthropoda > Insecta > Lepidoptera > Pyralidae > Acrobasis > Acrobasis consociella. Next base: position 9,977,021 of record OY743106.1, read on the forward strand.
CATCGGGGGGCATCGTTTGTGATTTCGGACTGCAAAAGATTAAAAAGAATAAAGCAGACCCTTAGCTTGGTTCCCATATTGTTATTTCAACGCCCGCCTTCCGGCGAGATGGAAAATTCACGTGGATCAATTGGCCGTAAGAAATCGCTCCGCCATTGAGTTGTCGGGTTTATACAAAATTTCAATATCCAATTGCATCGAGCTGATTATCATTTTTTATTGGTGTTTTATGATGTTAGAGACTGAATTATTTAGTAAGGAGTTGAATTGAGGTTTTATTTCCATCCCACGAGTAATATAAAAATAATAAGGAACAACTATTGTCCCCTCATTTACTATTTTGTTTGGTAACACAGTTTTATTCAATAATGGTAACCCTATATATCATGTCAGCGCTAGCTGTTTTGTTAAACGTAATTACGTAACTCATTGACAATCGAGCTGAAATATTTTCAGCTGTTTTACTAAACCGAGCCGAATTGCCAAACAGCTAGAGATTTTGAATAACAATGGATTATACAATTCAACTGCGACATATATACGTGAAACCCTACCTATGACTAACTTATGTATTGTTTTTTTATTTTTTATTTTACCTAGAATAGCTATAGTTAATACCTAAATAAAATGTCTATACTTACCAAAATCATTGAAGTCACTATTAATTAAATTTTAGGTACATAAATTTAAATCAATTTCATTCCAATCAAATTTCATCAATTCAATTATTCAAGTCCTACAAGTCTAGGACCCGAATCTAACCGTAACCGTGCTTAACCGTAAATAAATAATAAACCGTAATACGTATCCATGAAAGACACGTGAAAATAGAATACTCAATTTCGTTGACCTAACTAACATTCTTGTCCCCGTTATTTTGATAATTATTATTATTTGTTTTGATTGATGAACCAATTCTGATAAATATTCCATGGAACCAATCTAAAAAAATATCTTTGGAAGGCATTTTAATCGGTCTATAATTGAAACAGCATTTATGTCAATATCTGACTGTCTGTCGACAGTTCTACTGACGAACGCTAAGCCGATTTATTATGCACAGAATAATCAAACCATTCATTGTTCCAAATACCGGCTGATTTCCCCTATCATATTTTCCAACCCAGAACATAATATATTTTAAAACTTTTTGTTGACATAAATTTTGCTACATCGTTAGTACTTTTTAGGGTTCCGTAGTAAACAAAGAAACCTTATAGTTTCGCCATATGTCTTTCTTTCTATCTGTCTATCCAGCCGCAGTTTCACTCAGAGACTATAAGTACTAGAAAGCTGTAATTTGGCAAGGGCATGAATATTAATCATGGCAAAAAAGCCGTAAAATAAAATTTAAAAAAAAATATTTTTTTGCGTGTCTTCCATACAAATAACGTGGGAGACATTTTTTCTCGATCACAAAGGGTTTCGTTGCATAGGTCTTTTAAAATATTGTAAGCTTTTGAACAGCATTTTATCTGAAATAATTGGTTTTATTGTGCAAATTTTTGTAAGAGTTAGTGTGCCCCCCCCCCCCCCTTCTGTCTGCAAAACGGTTATATAAGAACACGTAAAAATTTCGCAGCTATAGTATATACAGGCGAACTATTTATAAAATGTACCCGGAAAAGAAAATTTCATACAAATTCAATAGAAAATTAGTTTTTAATTTTAGTAGCATGAACTCAAAGTCGAAATTTGCAACTACGAAATCCTACACTGCACGTGGCCCGACACGCACTTGGCCAATTGTTTTAATTTAGGCGTCTCGATGTGCACGTTCTTATTTTACGACTCCATCATCAGATCAAAGTAATTCCAAAATATTGTATTATATTATCACCGAACTTAGGCACTTACATAAGTAATTTACTGCCAAATTCCAGCTTTATTGTAAACAGGTGAGTGAAATATAGTTTCTAAATTTCAAAACAGACAACTGAATTATATTATTACATATTCTCATATTTTCAGTATTTTCACTGTGTGGTTTCCAGCAGAGTAGTAAAACCACTCCAATTCTTCCCGTGGATGTCGTAGAAAGCGACTTAGGAAATACAAGCTAAAGAAAGTTTATAAACATCAATGAGACCTCTCCAATACCAGCGTGGAGAGTGTAGGCCAAATCCTCAGGCTGCTCTGGCCAAATTTGGCTCTAGTAGTACAGAGAGACCTATTTTCAATACCTAACCTGGTCTTCACATATGTACACAGCTAGGAAGAGTAATGTAGAGGTAAAACGAATTATTACAGGACCTCTTTCTTATGTCCTTTACATTTTAGCTCGAAGCTTTCTATCCAAGTACTCTTGATTAATTAGCTTAAAGTATATTTACTGAGCTTGCAATGAATCACTATGGATTGCCCTTGTCTTTTGCCGTTCCGAGAAGAATATTGTGCTGGCCCATAAAATTTCATTAATATTCATCGTAAAAGGCCGCAAATTCATTTTTTCGACGTTGATTTATGAGGCAGCCTGGTTCGCATGCTTGCCTGAGCCTATATGATACGTTTAAAATCGTTTATTCATACTCAAAATGTTTTTATTTAGTATCCGCTCTTGAGATTTTATGTTTTGATCCAAACATTTTTATCTCTCACAATTGTATGATTGAACATATGTATGATTACGATTTTGTGTTGCCTTAAAGTCGAATATTGGTTTTCCGGCTTTTCTTCTTCACTCCACACGGTCTTCGGCTTCCTTGTTTGTGTGACTCAATGGCATCCGTAGCATTCTTTTTCATTGCTTTTTGGAAAATGAAAGTAGTAGCAGGCCTCCGTCACTCGATCAAGATCGCTCAAAATGTACCTACCGGCTAGCCGTGTTTTCTAACGCCCAAGTGGCAAAGGGGCGCCGCACTCCGGCCTGTGCAGTCGCGTGCATGAGACTTGCTTACTGCGTATTGTTTGTTTACAATATCTTCTTATATTTACAATATAAACAAGCGTTATATTTAACAATGTCAAGACATTATTGTGCAGTATTCCAATGTCAAAATCAAAGAACCGATAAAGAATTGTCGTTTTTCACATTGCCAAAAGACGAGGAAAGTAAGTGTTTTTTTTTTCGTTGAAAAGTAGGTAGTCTTATAGAATAGGATTTGGTACGGTCTCGTCCAATCAGATTATTTTGTAGGTATGAAGTTTGATTGTCCTACTGAACGTCGAAAGTTTAACATCGATGTACTGTATCCAGATAGTATATGTTGTTGTTTTTTGTGTGTGTAAGTGGCCAAAACTGGTTTCAGATTTTTCAAGCTGCCTAAAGGCATCTGACATAGCTTAACGACTGCCATACAATATGACAGCCGGGACCAATGGCTTATACGTGCCTTCCGAAGCACAGAGGAGCTCAATTTTTATGCCACTTGTGGTCACCCATCCAAGTGCGGACCACGCCCGGTGCCGCTTTACATGCGAAAGTGCTAGTGCGGGCCACCGAGCTCCTCTAGTAAAGTATATAACAACGATTTACGTGAACTAGAAAGTATGCTATAAAGAATTACTCAATATCGTATGTTTCTCATTGCGATGTATGGTACATCCACAGTTAATGAAGTTTCTATGAAAATCACACGCTCTTATTACGTCACAACTTTTAAAGTCAAATCATCTTTAGATCCTTTTTAATAAAATTTATTTTCATAAATATGCGTCACGTTCATTTTTGTATTTTACAACATTCGAGTCAACCCTAAGGTAATCTCACAACGGCCGACGTCATCGCCCGCTGTGCACTTAAAACGCTCCGTTGAGTCAAAGCAGTTAGGCTCATATTTCCTCGCGTCGCTTGACAGCTAGAAAGTTTAGTTAAATAAAGCGTAGGTATTTGGCGTTTGTAGGGAAGTGATGTATCTGTTACGTAGTAACTTATTAGTAATCTGTGGTAGTAGGAAGAAAAATATTTTTTTTTAAATATTGAAACCTAACAATGTTAAATTGATACATAGATCGCTCGAGACGCTTCTTATATCACAAACGTTATGTCACATGCAACAAGAAGAATGCAACAGGAAGGTTATCACCTTCGCGTACTGATTGCAACCAAGCAAAACACAGATTGGTTTTACGTATGGGGAGCAAATCTCTGATGTGAACCTTGATTTACCTACATCGACCACAAGCATGCTTTTTTAAATAAAAACATTGAGAACAAACCAACATAAAAGTCTCACATTTTTATTGTTTTTGTCGTTTTGTACTACATAATATATGCCTGTGACAAACTGGTATGTTCCATGATTAGATTGTAGAGTATTAATATAACAATGCGATAGTCCGCGTACTTGGGCAAATTAACACTGCTTCTAATATTTTTTTTGTACTTATAGGTGAGTTAGGTAAGTATTTAATTTGTTGTAATGATGAAAACAAATTTTCAAATCTAGGACTAAGAAGACGAACTGCCATAATTATTATACTTAGTTGTCATCATTTTAATATTTCTAATTACTAGTAATTAAGCTGACGACGTAAAATTTTACTAGGCACTAACTAAATGCTTGACGTTACTTACTTGCAAGGCGAGTCCATCAGTTAAAGGAAATGCAAGTCACACGCGGGGTAATTTGCTGCTCCCTTGCGCTCGGCGCTGCGACGAACATGTTAAACTTCAATTTGATACAGTTAACTACTCAAAGATCATATTGAAGTTAAAAGCCACCTTAATTAACGCTAGTCATAAACTACTTACGTCAAAGATACGTTTCAGATGTTCGAAATTTTAATAGTATTGTTTTCTTTTAGATAACATACTACACAATCATACATTAGGAGGTTGCGATTTTAAAACCAAGGTATGTGGTTGTGACACAAAAGTACTACTACTACGCTGCTAACTCCGAATAAATTGGGATAAAAGATAAAAGCCAGGCGCAAGAAAAAGGAAATACCAGGCTGTGACTGGCGATAATTGGTTTGGTTATTTTAGCGGTTATACTCACATAACTGAAAACTGCTGTTTCGCTTTACTATAAAATAAGAATTTTACTAGTGTATAGAAAGATTTAACTAATTTACTACAATATATAAAAATATGTATAATTAGAACAGATTTTTTTTAAAACTGAAAAATTACCTGAAGCCTAAACTCGTAAACAGCCATCTTACAATTAATATTCAGTAAATACGCTAAATTTCAATTCTAGAAGGTGCCCCCTTGAGACAAATAAAGTGTTTATCTATCTATCTGTATTAGAATCTATCCGAAGCACATATCCAAACCGTAGTTAATGTTTACCGACGTTCTCATCGGAGTTTGCTCGCTAGCCATACGTAAATTCAATTTGAGTATCACTCGGCAGCAATTCAGGTAGGTACCGGCAATTTATCGCCTGCTGTCGCCAGTGACATCGCAATAACGTTGATCTGGGAGACATAAGTTGAACATTGATGGCTCAAGCACTATTCGTAACACGTTAAAAAATAACTAGCCAAGTGCGTGTCGGCCCGAACTCGGAGAACAGTTCACTAACTTTTAAAATTCAATCACATTTTTGAAATAGTAAGACAAGGCCGGATTCGTTCAAATTTTTATTACAGAAATAACTTCTATTCTCGATAGTAATGTCAAAACTCCATAGTTTGACATTACTACTCGTATCTTAGAGTTTGTGTTATTATTGGAATATAAGTTTGGTTAAAACCAGCATTAACAAATTAAACCAATCGCTCGCTAGATTACTCACCATTTAAAATAAGGGGCCAAGTGCGAGTCAGACTCTCCCATGAAGGGTTCCGAATGTTGATGGCAACACAAGGTATAAAACTATTTGTCACTGTCAAATATTGACACTTCTAAAAGAATCGTGTGTGCAACCCATATCGATGTGCTTGTGTCTTGTGCGAAATAAAACATTTTTATAAACCAAATTAAAAGCAACGTTTTTCACTGGTCCAAAATAAAGCAGTCCACTTCAAGACCCGTTCACCGAAGTCTTGTAGTATGTTTTTATTTTATTTTCTATTTAAGTTGATTGAATGAAAGGTAAATTGCGGTTTATGATTTATGACGTATTAAAAAAAAACTACTTACTAGATCTCGTTCAAACCAATTTTCGCTGGTAGTTTGCATGGTAATGAACATCACATACATTTTTTAGTTTTATCATTCTCTTATTTTAGAAGTTACAGGGGGGAGGACACACATTTTTCCTCTTTGGAAGTATCTCCCGCGCAAACTATTCAGTATAGAAAAAAATTATATTAGAAACCTTAATATCATTTTTAAAGACCTATCCGTAGATACCCCACACGTATATGGGTTTGATGAACAATAAATTTTTGAATTTCAGTTTAAAGTACGGGGAACCCCCAAAAATAATGTTTTTTTTTTCTATTTTTGTATAAAAACTTGATGCGGTTCACAGAATACATCTACTTACCAAGTTTCAACAGTATAGTTCTTATAGTTTCGGAAAAAAGTAGCTGTGACATACGGACGGACAGACAGACAGACAGACAGACAGACAGACATACAGACAGACAGACAGACATGACGAATCTATAAGGGTTCCGTTTTTGCCATTTGGCTACAGAACCCTAAAAAGGAGCCAAGGAATACTGTAAACAAGTATTATAAAAGTTCCTTGACTCGCGTCGATGTTCAATATTGGCAGTGTTCGCCAGCAGTCCCAGGGAACGAATCAAACGATGTAAAATAAATAAAATCTATCAACGAGTCCTCTCTGGAGCGATAATTTGTAAAAACAAATTCGAACTCCCATCCCGCGCCGCTCGAGTGTTATATCCAGGTTATACCCGTTATATTGCCCCGCTACCTGTATCATGCTAACGGCTAACGTTTGGTACTAACATTGTTTTATGTAATTGCGGCTGTAAACGACTTTTACTTACCTTTTTACTTTGCGGTTTTTTATTTTTCAATTGGATTTTTTGCAATGGTAGCGTCATCTTGTTACATAGTTAAATAAGGTTCTCACATTATACAGTTCTCTGATATCTTTATCAAATTATATCATACGGCAGTGGTTCCCAAACTTATTTTGTCTACTGCCCACTTTGAGAATAAATATTTTTTTAGCGGCCCCATTTTTTCACCTATATAAAAACCAGCCAACTGATACAGGAATGCACAATTCGGGTTATTTAACAAAAAAATGATAGATATCTACGAGTACTAATAACTATTAAAATGCGAAAGTGTGTCTGTTGCCTTTTTATTTGTTTGTTTGTGTCTACTTTCATTACGAAACGGAGCGACCGATTGACATGATTTTCATTTTTTCTATATTCAATAAAATAGGACAGATATATGAACTACGCGGAGAGAAATATAGAACCGAGTTTGAGCAATCTTTTAATTCATATTAGTTGATGTTCACAAGTTGTTGTTGAGAGTCGAGAGCTCTTGCAGTCGTTGTTTAAGAGGCCTCCTAGCTAAATAAAGCTCCTAGCAAAAAAAAAACATTTTCTTTCTGGGTCTCTTACCGCCCCCCTCGAGACATGCAGCGCCCACAAGGGGGCGTTATCGCCCACTTTGGGAACCACTGTCATACGGCCTTCAAATTCAAATGTATTGTATGCAAGTGCAATTACCAATCAGTATATATGTACAAAAAATCACACAGATTGAGCTGCTCCAAAGTAAGTTCGGGACTTGTGTTATGGGATACTAACTCAACGATACTATATTTTATAACAAATATATATAGATAAACATCCAAGACCCAATTCAATCTGAAAAACTATTTTACACTGATTGGTGAACCTTGCATAAAATACTTAAAGATTATTATTATTATTTATAAGATCGGGTAACTTAAAATGCGTATAGAAATCACGAAAACTACTTTCTTGAAATAAAATCCTTACTTATAGCACGAAACAAATAATGCCTACTAAGTATAAATCCAAATCTGTACTTATGCTTTCATAGCAGTCCGCGGGCGCGCACTTAACATTCAAGCGCCGACTTGGATACTTTATAGACAAATATTTCACTGTAACATACGAGTAACGTAAATAAAGTCGACTAGTTATTCTTAGCTTTTATATTTCTGGGTTCTTTGTAACTTAACTTTATGTTATTCTTACCACTAAAGCTAATTTTAACACTTGATTATATTAAAAGAAATTTAGCTGAGAATGGACGACTTCCTTGGCTTATGTGCTAATTGTTTAAGTTATTGCCACCTCGGAGATTTTGGGTTCAATCGCCAACCAGGGCAGATTGCAATATATAATATATGTACTTATTATCATAAAATATACTATCGTTAATTTAGTGTCCCGTTCTTAGGTCCCATAATACAAGTTTAAGACTTACTTTGGGCCTCATTTGGGGTTGGCTCAATTTATGTTATTGTCCATGTCTATCTATCTATTTATATATACATATTGACTTAACATAGTTAGTAAAGAAGAATAAGCTATTTTGACGTGTGTAGTAGTAAAGTAAACCGCAGGTAGAGATGGAATTTGGTCTAGGTCTTACTTGATTTATTTGCTGACATTTCTGTTCCGAATTTAAGGAAAATGCGAAGAGGCATTCTGACATCAATTTGCTTCCAATCTGGTTCTACTGCGCGTTAGTGATCGCATATATTCCTGTCAGATTTCGTGTTATCAGGATCGGCGTCCCATTCATTACGGGCAGAGTTCGGCCGCGAGATCTGTCAGCAATTTGACGCAGCCGCCACGAATTAGGTTATGCAAATTGGATGGTTATGGCACCGCCCAAGAAATGCTAAAGATAACACTCTTAGATAAATAGTCAATTTTCTATGGAAGGTAATCTGTGTCTGCCAGAAGTTGATAAGATTATCGATAATCTCTTTTAGATTAACGTTTAACCAAAAAAGTTTAGTTAGGGAAGAAAGTTATTTTGTTACAGACAAAGTTAGGGGTAGGTAAGTCAAGATAATTATTTTTTAAGATGAGCGCGTTAAATCAAATTCAATTTTAAATTAATTACTGAAGACATTTTTAACATAATTATTAGGATATCAATTTTAAGAATTATAAAAAAAGTATAATATAGAATAATTACTTCATTTTAAGTTACCTAATTTTGTAAATAAAATAGATAATTGGCAATTGAATGATGAATAATCAAACTATTTGCTTTACATATAATTCATTTCAGAGCTAATTTTCAGAAGTTTTATGATTAATTAAATAAAAATATTTAAACTTATCATTATGGCTATACATATATTATGATGATGATGAGTCGCATTCTTATGTGTCACCCATAAGTATGCCATGACACACACACACTATCCTAGTCGTTGAAATATCTGGCTTAAAGTGATATCAATCAAGTCCCATGATATTCAAGTCATTGTTACTGTAGAATTGTAAAAACAAAAAAAAAGCAATTAGAAATACAAAAAAACGCTGGCAAGGTAGCAAATGAATAGCAAATTACCGCTGAATACTGTCTGATGTGGTGTAAAAGCCAGACTGGGATTATTTGAAAGCAGTGCGCAACTTCACTAACAATACTAATTAAATCAGCTTTCAATGGTGAGAACTGTACGCCTGTTAGGACGCCACTGTAGGGCTGTACCAATGTGAGGGACTGAGAGAAAAAAACTAAAAATGTACCAGCTGGTTTTTTTTATTCCCGCGCAGATCCTAGAAGCCTATCGAGGGAATGTGTTTAAATGCGAATCATGTATTAGACAATGCGACTAGCAACCTATCACTATTTTAATTACTATAATTGCTTCAAGCTAAAAGCAGCATTTATAGCGAATATTGTGGCCCTGGGCTCTACCTGCTGAGAGTCGCAAGATCCAAAATGCTATATTAGGGATAAAGTCGTGTTAGAATGTACATATGTTTATTTTTTCAGTGTGCATTTTCTCAACGCTGGTTTAATCCATCGATACATTAAAATATATAAAACGATGCCTGCTTCTCACACATCTCTCACAGGTTATTGTCTGACAGAGAACATGGTACAACTTTCTAACGAGTACGCTTGTATTATAACTTTTTAGTATCATATTGAAAATAAGATACAATGCAAAAAATCGATTCGACACTCTACACGAAGTATCCGCCTGGCACTTATTTTAAATTAATTAATTGAAAGTAAATATAAGAATATTACCTATAGAGATTTATAATCAATAAGAATGGGATTTTTAAAGATGTAAGTAGCATCACAAACCACATCTTATAATAAATAGGAATGTATATAAGTATCAAACAGTTTTTAATTTTTGAGATAGTGTTGGCGCTTGATAGTCCACTATCGATAGTCTATCGATTGACTGCCGGTATTTGAAATATCAAACAAACTATCGATAATATCCATAGTTTATTCGTCATTATCCATCGATACTTTCGAAAGTATTGTTGTCTAGCTTCCGATACTATCGTATCGATAGGCCTATCGATCCTTAGGCATTTTTTCGATTGAAACTATCTATTGTAAAATATAGATTTTTCGACAACACTAATTTGAGACCTACTATTCCTTTAAAGTAAAAGCAATTTTTACCGCCATTATACAAAAAATACAGACGAAAACCAGTCCATCGAGCAGTATAATCGTTTCCACTCCAAGTTGAGGTTGCGGCCAACATTATAGCAATTTCGGATAGCATTTTAAGTATTTTGAGATAAGTGCTTTGAACATCACCGAATAATGCTCGGTGCAAACCAGAGGGCACTCGACCACTCGCTCTCTCTAAGTGTCCTCTTCAATGGATTATAATGCCATCCGCCATAGCTGCTCATAATTATTTATGCTGAATGATTTATTATAAAGCATTATTAAGATTTAGGTGGATGCTGTTTCTAATACAAGCAATAATTAAGGTTTTTTCAGGAGTTCTACTATTTTCGCACATAAAGTACACTGCTAGTTCATCTAAAGTACAAAGATCGTTAGATTTTGTAGTAGATTTAACTACATTATACACATAAACTGTATTTCACTCCCATCATTATTTCTTTTAATAAGTTTCTGTTCTTTTTAGCTAGATTCAAGCGATCTAAACCTTTAAATTTTTGGAACTTACTAGCTGAAAATCTGCCCTCTGGCTCCTCGCCATTAGCACAGCTTAAGTGGCTGCGCTTTTCACAATTTCCGTTTATTGTTCTTATAATAAGTATTATTATATATGAATTAAAATTATATAATAGTTTTGTTACTTACCTAGTTACAATTCTGTCAGAAGCCGCAAAATTATATATAGTAAATTGTGCTACAAGGTGTAAAGGTAATAGTTTAAACGCGAGGGCGTTACTTTAAATCCAGAGCGATACGAAGGATTCCACAGTTGAATCATGATCGTAGCGATTGATTCTACGGTGGAATCCTGAATGAAACAAGGAATTCATTAATATCGCTCGAAGTAAAAATATTACCGTACACGAGTAACACACTCTACTTTTCATCTCCATCTACAAGAAAAACTAGCAAATACAAAATATAAAGAAAGGTAAAATACCTACAATCTACATATACCCAATTAGAGTTCAACTGACCGATACTTACCATTATTTAGTGTCATTTTCATGCAAGAAATACTAAGAAATAATTTTTTAAAGGGCACTAACTTCTGATAAAATTTTCACTCATAACTTTGCGTGGTCCTTCATATATTTTTATTTTTATAAGTAAACTTGATAATCACTATCGACTTAAACGTACGAAAAAGTATTCAAATTTACACAAATAATTTCATATCAATACAATATAATCTAAAACTTCTGTAATAACTTTGAATCAAAGTCAAAAATTGCGCTTTTTTAATTATACTTATTTTTTTAATAAAGATAATTGGAATGTTTACTTGCATACAGTAATGTTGACGATGAGATAAATTCCAAATATTAAAAAAATGCGACACCTGTGCCACCTAGTATAAAATTGTATGTCTATGCCTGTGCCCTTTATTTATTGTTTTAAAACTAAATTCTTCTTTTTTTTTTGCTAGACTGCCAACATTATTTTTGATTCTACATAGATTACATCCATGTTCAATTTTCAAATTGTGTTTTAATCCCTAAAAATTTTCTTTTTCACTTCTCAATCCCGAGAGAATCAGAAGTAACTTTAGCTCCTTGGGATGAAAACATCTTTTTTCGGGTAGATGAGATGAGAAAGATTTCTTTCTTTCTTTTTTTAGGCTTTCTCAAATTTCAGTAGGAATTGGTCTCGTATTTTTGTATAGCCTTACAATTGGATGCTGTTATTGACTTGTCGTGTTTCTCGCTTTTCTAGAATCTCTAAAATTACTACACCTATTCCACTTTCTCCATATTGTTTGAACATTACGGACGTAAGGTGTGCCTTTTTAAATACATTACCTCAAAACTGTCAATTAATCTCAAACAGCATTACGTCTTGTAGGTTTCCCGTTTGTTCGTAGCTGGCAATTTGCAGTCCAAATCACGGTTTAAGCAATATTTTATTTCAAGACGAAATTCCGCTGGAAGTTAGCGCTTGGAAGTAAAGTTAAACAAAACTTGTGCAGTGCTGTCTCTTGTACTCCGACTGCGGTTAACAAATACATTGAGTTTATTCAAAGATAATTTGCTTAATATTGTTCTACATTCATCATCACTTTTCTTTCTTAGATGTTTCTTTATTGATACTGTAATGATCTTCTCATCTTTCACGTATATGCTTTTTTCAAGCTGGTTCTTTAATTACCTACCAACTAAATAACTACTATAACCAGCAATAATTCAAAAGGGTTTTTTACTTAAGTTATAAAAACTTTTTCAACACACTTGCTCATAAAGTGGCTCTATGGCACCCATAATCAAACTGTGACTTTTTCATTGCTATAACTATAACTAACTAATGAGTTATAGATTTATTTGTGTTTGATTTTTAATTTGTTGCTTGAGTTGCTTTGTTCTTATTAAAAAAGTTTTAATTAAAAAAAAAGATCGTGTTCAATAGAACAAACAAATTAATGTTCCTATTGCTTGCTCATTTCATGCAACTTCTGATTTAAATAGATAATTTTAACTCGTACGTGTTTAATAAATAAAACTTTCACTCAAATATAACTATTTTGTACGTGGCAGAATAGGCGCAAATCCTATGCGCGGAAAATAAAAAAAAACCTCATCCCGGCCACAGACTAAAGTCTGTGGCCGATCGCAATGCGCGGGCATACGAAAACTGATTATTGTGATTAATTTTTTCCGCCATAGCGAAACATTTTTCACAACTCGTTTTCACTGTTGAAATTATAGTTATTTATTATTAAAATGTCTACAAGTACTAGTTACGAAGAAAATGATTTATGTTGTACACCGCCCGATATAAGATGTGAAGCCCTTAACGTTATAGAAAATTTACTACCTGAAAACTCCAAGTAAAAATATCTATTAGCGTACCAAAATTTCATAAAATGGCAAAACAGCAAGAATACGCATTCTTTTTCAGAAAATGTGTTCATGGCGTACTTTAAAGAATTATCTTTTAAGTACAAACCTAACTCTTTGTGGTGTTTATACCCAATGTTAAAAAGTACAGCCCGAACAAAGAATGGAGTGGACTTAAAAACAAAATTAGAGTACTCATTTGTCAACTTATCTAAAGAGACTATTCGATGGATTTAGAAGCAAGAAATCAAAGGTTTTATCGTCTGACGATATTGAAAAATTTATAAAAGATTCCTACTGACGAAACACCAAGTACATCCAATGATTGGATTTCACCTACCTACACGATTAATGAGCCACCTCAAATTATAATAGAACATGAAAGTATTTCAATAAATAATCTATCGATGAGACCGCTTTGCCATTAAAAACAGTTAATTATAATTTTACTAACTGCACATTTACTAATTGTTTCTCTAAATAAACTTTTTATCTACTAAATAAAATGAGTTTTATTCTTATTTTATTCACAAGTGTGTTGAAAAACGTCGTATGATACACGTGTGTATTGATGATTACCGTCCTTGGCTCTCTTATGACCCTCGCCTACGGCTCGGATCTTAATGGCGCCTCGGCGGTAATCACCAATGTTACACACTAGTACCATAATGTACTATTATTCTTTATGTATTAAGTATAAATAGGTTATATTCTATAGACTTAGTAAAATCAAGCTGTTAACTTACAATAAATGTCTTAAATTATTCAAATAAAAATGCTTGCTCGCTTATGGATTATGCGATAGATCTTATATTTAAATATTCTATATGAACGAGACCAAACTAAATAGGTTTTATCTTTCCTTGGATCGGTCAAGAAATCAGTATTCAGGGGTCAGCTGGCAATAAACTGAATGCAGTGAGCTTGAGGCTCGTGAGGCATCCGGGGAAAAATTAAATTCCGATAGGACACCGCGTGGACAGAGCATGCCTGCGCATAGGCGCCTACTTCGCAAGTACCTACTTGCATCTTTTAATTCATAAATTATAGCAAACGCGTAGGTAAAATTATACTATGTTATACCTAGTAAATCCTCTGGCTGCTTTGGCCAAGTATGGCTCTAGCAGTACAGAGAGAGTCGTGCTCCTGCAGTGGAGACTTAAAAGACCAGATATACTGATGATAAATAATAATACCTAGTTACCTACCGCTTCTCTCTAGTACTTACATACTAGCTAATGTAAGGGGTTACACTTATTTTAATTGATTTAATATTAGAGTTATTGCGTGTCCCACAGCTGGGCAAGGGCCTCCCTTCATTTTTTTCATTTGGTCATATCTTGTGTTTTCTCTTTTAAGCCAATAGTTTATCGGTCTCTTTTTACATGTTGGAATCCAGCAAGAGGTAGCTTTTGCTTACGAGTCAGGAGTATTATACATCTAATACATACACACCGTAAAATTAAAAAAAAATTAAAAGCATATTGATATAAGTAAACATCAAATGGTTCTATAGATACTGAATATAGAATACCTAACTCAATGAACATTCACTAATCAAAGCTACGTTTATTTGCAAGGTAACTCCACTCTTATAAATAAACTACTTCCCAAAGGGGCGATTCAATCCGAACTTATAGACACTAACGTAGTTTGGGCCGAGTTTAGCTAAACTACAGACTCCAATAAGAAATATCCCCTCAATGTCGTATTTATTTTAAGACGAGCACATACATCCATCTCAGTCCTGAAAGCTCCAGGAACTGAAGTGTTATAAATGACTTTTGATAATCGGAAATAAATGTTTAAACTTCAGATTCACGGCAAAATTGATGGAATCTTAAGGTTTTATTCTTTGATCTTTTGAAATAAATCGATTTAAAATATTTACTGAATGAGAATCAGGCATCATTCTCAAAAAATATAAAAGCTGATCTAATTATCTATTTAGGTACTTACACTAAATTGTATTTTATGTACTTATTTTATCTTTATAGGCCAGCATTAACAGTCCCAGTTTATCTTAAAACGATTTCTGCGTCTTTTTTTATTAAAACTAATGTGAGACACAGACATTATTAAAACGAGCTAACGGGTTACTCACGTATAGTTAGAATGTGAGTCTACTGCCAGCTCATTAAAATTCCTAATGAGGTACCGACTAGTAACAGCTAATTAAAAGTATGAAGTTAGATAAAGTTAATTCGGTGATTTCCTCACTAAATACTCCCGGGCAGTGCATCACGTGTTTGCTAGGATTAAGTTGGCAGGCGTGCTCTGGTGAGGACTTTGCAGAGAAGCCATTAATTTCGTTCACCGCCTTACAACTTACAGCGGCGCTAAGCTGCCGTCCCACTTCTGCATTCCAAAAAGAATACTAAGAAAGTGTCTGCCGACGGGGCTGGATTACAATGAATCGGGCGGCCGCTTATAGTCTAGCTGACTTTGCTGAAGATTTTTACTACTAGGATTATTTTATTTGTAGTCATTTTTAAAGACTGTTGAATTTTTTTTAATTTTTTGGCTATATTTTTTGCAGCGTCTTCTATGATTAACAACCAGTCTATCCAATGTGGTGTTTTAGTGCAAATCCTTCCTTTTTTGGTACCTTTACTCCAGCAGTAGACTGATATTGGCTGTATAGAAAATGTTTTCAAATACCTTTACATCGCTTCTACCAGAAAGGTGATAGGGTCTAATGGAAGGGAACGTGAGAAATTCGTAGCTACAGGAAAACTACATATAGTTATCACATCAGCATCCTAGCTTTCTAAAACATATCAGGTTATCACTACGTAAATCTTTATATAAAATAATAATATTTTTTTATAATATTTTTACATTTTGTATTTTTTTTTTTTTGTATTTTACTTTTTATAGATATGTTACAAAAAAACCTAATATATGTTTATAAATAAATAATAATACGAGCCATCACGTGTCCCACTGCTGGGAAAAGGCCTCCCTCCATATATATACATAACGTTTATTTTAGAAACGCTACCTAACGCAGAATCTTTGATTATATAGTCCAGAGACTATATAATCAAAGCGCAGAATAGCGTGTCCATAATTACTAGATAGATAATTTATAACTACAACTAGTTTTGATATAGGTAAGTACTAAAAACATTTTCTCTTTTATCGTTTGGAAAGTCGTGTAAAATATGCTAAGGAAGAAAATTCCTTTTTACAGAAAAAAAGACATCGATATCCGATATTGCCAAGTCCAGCTGAATATCAACGCCCCGCCAGCTGTTGCAACACACTGCGCTTTAATCCTTTCCATTGGTGCTACAATACTTATATTTTACGTATTTATGGGCAAGTGTTCCGACAAAAGTCAATAGAGACTAAAAATAGACAAAATTATATTCTTTTTTGCCATAAGTTATCTGACGTGCTAATTCGTAAAATTGAGTATCATTCAAAATATTTGCAAACGTTTAAAATAGTAGAGGTATTTCGTTCCTGAATATTCAGACGCAATAATTTGCCTCAAAGCGATAATATATATTCACTAAACAAAGGAAATTCCGTTCATTATTATTGGCTAAGGACTCCAAGAGACGTCATTATGTGAAGCGTAGATTTGATTTATTACATCAAAGAATGAAATAACTCTCGTGCTCTATCTTACATTGAAAAGCTTTTTCATCACGGAATTGCGACATATAAATGCAGACACGACTTCTTGAATCTTTTCTCCATAATTGATTCCGCTGGGAGAAGGGATAGGAAACCTAGTTTTAAGTGATCCTGTAGATTTGTCGTGCGATAAATTTTTCTTAGTATATTTATTATCTTTGATCTTAAACGAAATACGGACATAATATTTAGTAAATCACACTAATATTATAAAGGCGAAAGTTTTTAAGTGTGTACGTGTGTGTATGTTTGTTACTTTTTCACAGGCAATCGGCTGTCCCAATTTTAATAAAATTTGATAGGCAGGAAGCTGAAACTCTGCATTAACACATAGGTTCCGTGGGTAACACCGCAGTGCGCATATACATACATACATAATATCACGCCTGTTTCCCGCAGGGGTAGGCAGAGACTATGGACCTCCACTTGCTACGATCCTGACAAACCTCTTTTGCTTCATCTAAACTCATCAATCTCTTCATACATGCCCTTCGGTTACGGGTACTTTTTACCTCTCCTTTTTTTAGAACGTCTAGCTAACGTGCGCAGCTAGCCCCAAAGTAAAATGTATAATAAAAATGATACTATATTTTATAATAAGTATGTACAAAGATTAACATTCAAGACCTAAAAAATTTTAAAAGGCCATTTGCTTACTTTGACTAGGGGTTGAACCCAGAACCTTTGAGTAACTGATTAGCATATTAAACAATACACCACAGATGTCACATATGAATACTTTCCAATTTAAAATGATAATATCGCATTACATATTAAATTAATTTAGTAAATAAAAAGTACCTACGTGGAAAATTAGGTATTATAAAAGATTATATGAATATTGCTATTATGTTATTTGTAAGTATTTAAGCATATAAAATCACCTAGGAAATTAAAAAATAATGACCAGATTTCCATCCCTGGAAGACATTTCTTTTTACTCGGCCACGAGTAAGCTGGAAGATGGCTGCGATTTACTTGTACCTACTTTGTCGCTGTCTTTACTTATCACAAATAGCGTTTTATTTTTCATCGGATTAAAATAAAACATTACTGTCATATTTTGTTCTTGCTAAGAATCAAAATAAGTGTTAAAGTTCTTTTAGTTAGCAACTTCGATTTATTGTCATTTAAACTCATTTGCTTTTGCTTTTCAAACATGCTCTATGCTTATGGGTAGGTACTCCTAACGTTGGTCCTGGCTGTCATTATACGGCAGTCGTTTGCCCAAAAAGCTTCAAATCTCGCATAACACTAGACTTAAATGAAGCAAATGACCAGGGAGTGGCCGTGATCAATCATAGTCAGCTTTATTGTGTTTGAGTAGCCTATCGAATCGAGAAGAAGAAGAAGAAGTCGTAAAGCTATCAACAAATGTAATAAGCTGCCTAAAGGCATCTAGAAGAACATCGGTTGATGCATTTAGACAGCTTGTAGCATCCGTCACACTGTTAGCCAATTACACATATGGAAAGCAAATCTCTCCTTTTTAGGGTTCCGTACCCAAAGGGTAAAAACGGGACCCTATTACAAAGACTTCACTGTCTGCCCGTCTGACCGACTGTCCGTCGGTCTGTGATCAGGCGGTATCTCAAGAACCGCGATAGCTAGACAGTTAAAATTTTCACAAATTATGTATTTCTGTTGCCGCTATAACAAAAAATACTAAAAACAAAATAAAATAAATATTTAAGGGGGCTCCCATACAACAAACGCGTTTTTTTGCCCTTTTTTGCTCGATATCAATAATGGCAACAGGTAAGCACTTGAAATATTCACAAAATACTCAGTTACATTTTTATTTTAATAATAAATAAATAAAATATTTAAGCGGGCTCTCATACAAAAAACCTATATTTTTATAGATACTACGGAACCCTTCGTGCGCGAGTCCAACTCGCACTTGGCCGGTTGTTAAATGTCTGCAGTTTGACTCCGTTCGTTATTTTGTGTAGCAGGTTATAATATATAGAGGTAGGTGGTCATTCTTTATTGAGATAATGTTTTTAAATATTTAAATTAATTAGCCTGGCTGTTGTATCAAACAATAGAACAACGGAAGAGCAACAAGGTAATTCAATGTGCCAATCGATCTTTGTCGGCCTGAACTTCGTCTGCGCCCTCAGATTTATCTCAGCTGTTCAAACTTACCGACATTTAATAAATGTTTAAAGAAAATTGTTGTACAATGTTAGCACGGATATATCGAACCAAACGGGTATAACCGAAAAAGTTTCGTATTTAATTCTAATCATCTATACATATAATAAAACAGTAAAAAAAGTGTGTCTGTACATTAAATATATTTCCAAAAAAAATTTTGGGGGCGATGGAGATGTAGTAATAGAGTAAGAATTTAAAAAAAAATGTCTGTCTGTTTGTCTGTTTGTCTGTTTGTCTGTATGTCTGTTTGTCTGTTTGTCTGTTTGTACACGCTAATCTCCGGAAATACTGGACGGATTCGAATGAAACTTTTTTTGTTGTATAGCTATTAAGCCTGGGCAACATATAGGGTATAAATGATTTTGGAAAATGGAACGCCTGATGCAGAACCATAATGGTCCAGCTAAACTATAAGAGATATAAAAATGCCGCCTTAGTAAAAGTTGTTCAGCCTGATGAGCATTTTCCAGAGACATAAAGTCCACGCGAACGAAGTCGCGGGCTTCGGCTAGTTATTTAATAAAATGATAACGTAAGAAATATACCATGGCTGGGATTCGAACTGCAGAGCACCCACAATTATGTGTCGGTTGTGGGAACCCTCACATTATTGTGGGTGCTCAGTTTTACTAATCACAAGTTTGTACCGAGCATTGTAATGCCGTTTATAACAATAATCATTGAAAACACATTGATTGTTCTTCTATTCAAAGTAAACTTTATTATTGTGACTGCATATCTCGTAGATATCTCAGTCTTATTCAAGAATGTGGTATATGTCAAGACAAATACCACATTTTTAAAGACTTTAACCGTCTTATTATAAAATATCGACTTGATTTAGTACATGGTTTAACTATTAGGTCGCCGTTAAGAAGATGTCTTTCCGATATGATATTTGATTTTAGAGTTTCACGGTCACAATTACTGTTATTAGTATTACGGGACTTACCGCGATTAATATCGTTTTTTGCCAGATATTTCGACGGCCCTTCTGCCATCATGGTCGCTGGTCGACTGAGGAACTGCGATGGATGTTCGGCTGTCAAGGGTAACCATGTCGGTCTACCCTCTTATTTCGTCGTTTGTTGCATAAGTCCTTACACACAACACTGACGGTGTCCGTTCGGGAATTGTTTTTAGTTATTCGCACACTCTTTTTACAAAGCTCAATCACTGGATTCCACGTGCCTGACCATGATGGCAGAAGGGCCGTCGAAATATCTGGCAAAAAACGATATTAATCGCGGTAAGTCCCGTAATACTAATAACAGTGATATGATATTTCTCTTTTGTCTTTCATTTCCACCATATCGGTCAGAAAGTCAGAACCATTGATAGTGCATACGAGATAAACCTTTTCTGTAGACTTCAAGACTTAGAGAAGTTTCTTGAAGTTGTTTACTGCAATAATAAATCTAAAACTACATTGAAAATGGATATGGTCACGACAAGTGACATTATTTAGTGGCATTTAATTTTCTAAACACTACCATTTTTTACTTAGTAAAGTATCTATTTCAGTTTTTATAATACAAGAAGCAGTAATAAAACTTATTTCGTTAAAAGTCTAATCAGATCAAAACTTTTATATTCTCTTGGAATATTTTTGACGTCCAGCTTCGCCCCCTTTTTTCTCGATCGCTGGCTTTGATTGATTGCATCCATTTGACCCTTGCAATCCTATCACTCAGTTCCGATTTCGTTTTGATTTGACATGTAAATTGTTCACGCTAAGTGGAGAGTTCAATCACTAATGTTAGTAATTAAACAAAGTTCACTGGTTAAATGATAATGATACGTTCAATTAATTTTGTTTGTTCAAATAAACAATTATAGCTGGGGAAAGCGCTTCAGGAATTTATTTAGCAGATTTTATTCTTTCTTTGTAGGTATATCTTTATACACAAGTAGTAGGTTACTGATAGTAGGTGACACCTCTTAACCTATAAAAATATACATAAATACCTACTCTCAAAAAACATAATCTTCTTCTGACGCAGTCGCGTAATAGTACATAATATAATTACTAAGTAACTCTTAAAATTTCCATACAAAAGAATTGACTTTTACTTACAGTCTTGTATTGAATTAAACAAAATTTTTTTGTATTACCATATTAGATGGCATATTGCCAGTGCTATTAGATCTCCAACGCTAACTATCTGTTAAAATTGTTTTTTTAGAAGGACCATCATCAGCTCAAACTTTTTAAGACGTATCACAACTGATATGTAGTGCAATAAATATCGTGAGTGAAGCAGCCATCACGTGTGAGACATATTCCAGGGCACGTAGTGTAGAGCCTGCGTGAAGTTTACGAGGCGACCTCTGACGGACCGCCGAAAAATTTGCGGCTGCTACTACGTGCTGTACTGTGTATGTCATTATGTATAGCCTACATCACGCTCTCTATTATTCATCTTAATGGCTCAACTGAGGATCTTATATTTATAGATTTCAGATAGTGCAAGATATTTTTAAAACACAAAAAGGATTTGAACTAGTTATCAAATATATTACTTTATTAAGTCTGTCAACTAGATTATCCAAAAATAAAGGACAAATATTTTTTCGTTTAGCGAAGTAGTAGAAATTCACATTATACCTCCAACGCTGATTCTCTGATGAAAATTGATTTCTTAGGAGGACCATCATCAGCATATACTTTTTAAGACTTATGTATCACAACTGATATGTTGTGCAATAAATATCGTGAGTGAAGCAGCCACCACGTGTGAGACATATTCCAGGGCACGTAGTGTGGAGCCTGCGTGAAGTTTACGAGGCGACCTCTGACGGACCGCCGTAAATTGCGGCTGCTACTACGTGCTGTACTGTGTATGTCATTATGTATAGACTACATCACGCTCTCTTTTATTCATCTTAACGGCTCAACTGAGGATCTTATAGTTTAGATTTCAGATAGTGCAAGACATTTTTAAAACACAAAAAGGATTTGAACTGGATAAAAATATATTACTTTATTAAGTCTGTCAACTAGATTATCCAAAAATAAAGGACAAATAGTTTTTCGTTTAGCGAAGTAGTAGAAATTCACATTATACCTCCAACGCTGATTCTCTGATAAAAATTGATTTCTTAGGAGGACCATCATCAGCATATAATTTTTAAGATTTATGTATCACAACTGATATGTAGTGCCATAAATATCGTGAGTGAAGCAGCCATCACGTGTGAGACATATTCCAGGGCACGTAGTGTAGAGCCTGCGTGAAGTTTACGAGGCGACCTCTGACGGACCGCCGTAAATTGCGGCTGCCACTACGTGCTGTACTGTGTGTGTAATTATGTATAGCTTACATCACGCTCTCTATTATTCATCTCAACGGCTTAACTGAGGATATGTATAGATTTTGGATAGCTTAAGATATTTTTAAAACACAATAAGGATTTGAACTGCGTAAAAAATATATTACTTTATTCAGTCCGTCAACTAGATTATCCAAAAATGAAGGACCCATATTTTTTCGTTTAGCGAAGTAGTAAAAATTCACATTATACCTCCAACGCTGATTCTCTGATAAAAATTGATTTCTTAGCAGGACCATCATCAGCCTATACTTTTTAAGACTTATGTATCACAACTGATATGTAGTGCAATAAATATCGTGAGTGAAGCAGCCATCACGTGTGAGACATATTCCAGGGCACGTAGTGTGGAGCCTGCGTGAAGTTTACGAGGCGATCTCTGACGGACCGCCGTAAATTGCGGCTGCCACTACGTGCTGTACTGTGTGTGTAATTATGTATAGCTTACATCACGCTCTCTATTATTCGTCTTAACGGCTCAACTGAGGATCTTATATTAATAGATTTCAGATAGTGCAAGATATTTTTAAAACACAAAAAGGATTTGAACTGGATAATAAATATATTACTTTATTAAGTCTGTCAACTAGATTATCCAAAAATAAAGGACAAATATTTTTTTGTTTAGCGAATTAGTAGAAATTCACATTATCTCCAACGCTGATTCTCTGGTAAAAATTGATTTCTTAGAAAGACCATCATCAGCTCAAACTTTTTAAGACTTACGTATCACAACTGATATGTTGTGCAATAAATATCGTGAGTGAAGCAGCCACCACGTGTGAGACATATTCCAGGGCACGTAGTGTGGAGCCTGCGTGAAGTTTACGAGGCGACCTCTGACGGACCGCCGTAAATTGCGGCTGCTACTACGTGCTGTACTGTGTATGTCATTATGTATAGCCTACATCACGCTCTCTATTATTCATCTTAATGGCTCAACTGAGGATCTTATATTTATAGATTTCAGATAGTGCAAGATATTTTTAAAACACAAAAAGGATTTGAACTAGTTATCAAATATATTACTTTATTAAGTCTGTCAACTAGATTATCCAAAAATAAAGGACAAATATTTTTTCGTTTAGCGAAGTAGTAGAAATTCACATTATACCTCCAACGCTGATTCTCTGATGAAAATTGATTTCTTAGGAGGACCATCATCAGCATATACTTTTTAAGACTTATGTATCACAACTGATATGTTGTGCAATAAATATCGTGAGTGAAGCAGCCACCACGTGTGAGACATATTCCAGGGCACGTAGTGTGGAGCCTGCGTGAAGTTTACGAGGCGACCTCTGACGGACCGCCGTAAATTGCGGCTGCTACTACGTGCTGTACTGTGTATGTCATTATGTATAGACTACATCACGCTCTCTTTTATTCATCTTAACGGCTCAACTGAGGATCTTATATTTTAGATTTCAGATAGTGCAAGACATTTTTAAAACACAAAAAGGATTTGAACTGGATAAAAAATATATTACTTTATTAAGTCTGTCAACTAGATTATCCAAAAATAAAGGACAAATAGTTTTTCGTTTAGCGAAGTAGTAGAAATTCACATTATACCTCCAACGCTGAATCTCTGATAAAAATTGATTTCTTAGGAGGACCATCATCAGCATATAATTTTTAAGATTTATGTATCACAACTGATATGTAGTGCCATAAATATCGTGAGTGAAGCAGCCATCACGTGTGAGACATATTCCAGGGCACGTAGTGTAGAGCCTGCGTGAAGTTTACGAGGCGACCTCTGACGGACCGCCGTAAATTGCGGCTGCCACTACGTGCTGTACTGTGTGTGTAATTATGTATAGCTTACATCACGCTCTCTATTATTCATCTCAACGGCTTAACTGAGGATATGTATAGATTTTGGATAGCTTAAGATATTTTTAAAACACAATAAGGATTTGAACTGCGTAAAAAATATATTACTTTATTCAGTCCGTCAACTAGATTATCCAAAAATGAAGGACCCATATTTTTTCGTTTAGCGAAGTAGTAAAAATTCACATTATACCTCCAACGCTGATTCTCTGATGAAAATTGATTTCTTAGGAGGACCATCATCAGCATATACTTTTTAAGACTTATGTATCACAACTGATATGTAGTGCAATAAATATCGTGAGTGAAGCAGCCATCACGTGTGAGACATATTCCAGGGCACGTAGTGTGGAGCCTGTGTGAAGTTTACGAGGCGACCTCTGACGGACCGCCGTAAATTGCGGCTGCCACTACGTGCTGTACTGTGTGTGTAATTATGTATAGCTTACATCACGCTCTCTATTATTCATCTTAACGGCTCAACTGAGGATCTTATATTTATAGATTTCAGATAGTGCAAGATATTTTTAAAACACAAAAAGGATTTGAACTGGATAATAAATATATTACTTTATTAAGTCTGTCAACTAGATTATCCAAAAATAAAGGACAAATATTTTTTTGTTTAGCGAAGTAGTAGAAATTCACATTATCTCCAAAGCTGATTCTCTGGTAAAAATTGATTTCTTAGAAGGACCATCATCAGCTCAAACTTTTTAAGACTTATGTATCACAACTGATATGTAGTGCAATAAATATCGTGAGTGAAGCAGCCATCACGTGTGAGACATATTCCAGGGCACGTAGTGTGGAGCCTGTGTGAAGTTTACGAGGCGACCTCTGACGGACCGCCGTAAATTGCGGCTGCCACTACGTGCTGTACTGTGTATGTCATTATGTATAGCTTACATCACGCTCTCTATTATTCATCTTAACGGCTTAACTGAGGATCTTATATGCATAGATTTCGGATAGCTTAAGATATTTTTAAAAACACAATAAGGATTTGAACTTATTAAGACCGTCAACTAGATTATCCAAAATAAAGGACCCATATTTTTTTGTTAAGTAGTAGAAGTGATTCGATTTACGACACCTTTGGTTAAAAATTGTAGCTGATCGTGACTTTGAGAAATTTAAATACGCTGTATCTTCGTCATTATTAGCTAATCAGAAAAATACGTATGCCATACGTTTTATAAATCTATCCAAAGAGCTAAAAAAATTTTTGGCTCCACAACCCCATTATGCTCTGCCAACAACTTGTTCTGACATTGTATTTTGCTTTGTATACTTAAAATTAAATTTTCACTTTTCATTATCATTTTCAGAATAAAAATTCTAATAAATCTACTAGCTTTAAATATTTATTTCGAAGTCAAGAAGGTTAATCTGTGAATTATACGACTGATACTTTTCTAACGATAGATACTTTTAAAATCTTAAAGTATATTAAGAGTTTAATATAACTTTAAAATGTTTGTTTTCCATTTTCACCGAAAAGTTTAATCAACAATATCTATTTAATTACGTTTAATATTTCAAACGCTATTAGAGCTAAAAGTACTTTAAAATAGATTAAATATTTACTTAGTTCTGTGACAGCAGTTTTATAATTCACGTTTTGAATATTGATGAAGATTAATCCCAAATCTGTGTGAATTTTAAATACACATGGGTACAGTGGGTACAAATACAGTGGGTGGAATGATCCTGTATGCTAACTGAGGGATATAGCTCCATCGCAAACCCAGACTTGCATGCGAAATGTTGATGTATTCCCACTGTTCCAACTGCTGAGAACGACGGGATTAAATAGCTATCATTCATAAAATACCGCTATATTGCTTAAGTTCGCACAAAAGAAATTATCTTCTCATTAATATCAAGGCCAATAAAAAAATAACCATCAATTTTATTTTTATTATAAAACAAGCTTTTATCTAAATCAAGAAAGTTTAAAGTGCTTTTTAAGAAAAATCAAACGTACCTAAACTCGATGGGGTTACATACTTTCATTACAGAGTTTCTATGGCCACCTTCCAGCTCCATCATCAGGTCAAGTCCATGTCATTATAATATTGCATTGTCACGCGAAATACGTTTGTGTAAAATTTCAGCTTAATTGGAAACCGGGAAGTAAGTTAAATTTAATTTGCAAGATTTCATTATAGACGGACAACTGGACAGGTAAAACTAAATAAAACAGCAGATTGTTTCTTCGTGATTTCTTGGTTAGTTCCATTGTATTTTATTCACTAACGTTTTTATAAAACTTCAAACAAAATTGCAATTTATAAAAATATTAGGTCAAGATTTCGGTTGCCTTGATTTCAAGAAAATTCAGGCTAATACTATACCATATACAAAAGAAAGCACTAATAACGAAAAATATTTTAATGTTATCGCACTGCACGAGCTCGGCCTCGAAATAATAACAATGGGAATAAATCAAAATGTTCTGGCATCCCGTTTGCATCAACTTTCTAAAACGTAACCCGATTACCGCCGCAGCTCCAGGATTTTAGCTCAAACACTCTTTTCGATAACCAAACGGATTGTAATAAAATAATACTTTAGGGTTTAAAATTTTTTGTAGAGTGATATTCATTTGAGTTAGTATCCCATAACATAATTTTAAAAGCGTAATTTGGGGCTCTTACTTTTACTACAATGCAATCAGTTTGGTTTCTCATATACTCACTAGCTTCCCGTCCCGTGGTGTTACCTTCGCATAAAATAGCTTAAATTTTCACTTAATGTGTTTGTTCGAGCAATGCTCGCACATTTCGGCTGCACGCGGCCACCATTCCTACGTGAAAAAAAAAAAAAGGGCCTAGGTGATAACCGAAACCTGCGCCGTACATAATTTTGGTCCTTCGAGCCGGATGGATTTCGGGCCCCTTTGCGATACCTAACGGATCGGTTTACTGGCCTCCCACAAGCGGGTCTCACCAGTTGAATTGAGAAGACACATATATCGCACGGGCGCGAATACTCCGAACAACAGCGCAAACATGGAACTAAACGAAGCTGTTCACCAAAAAGCTATCAGGAACAAGAACATCAGTTAAACCACAGTGTTATTTGCAACATCTACCATCATCATCAAGTAAGTTCCGGCGCTACCTTACAATCATCTACAAACATTGGAGCTTCCCCGCCAACAGTGGGAAGTCTTCGCGTCGTCCGGTTGGACGGTCACACATTGGAGCTTCGCCGCACACAGTGGGAAGTCTTCGCCGTTCAACTGGACATACATTAGGAGCATCACCACAAACAGTGGGTTGTCTTCGTCGTACAGCTGGACGTCAACATACATACAAATGAGCTTCGCCGCACACAGTGGGAAGTCTCAGGCGTTCAGCTGGACAAACATACATGGGGCTTCACCGCACACAGTGGGAAGTCTTCGTTCGGCTGGACACACATTGGAGCTTCGCCGACAACAGAGGGAAGTCTTCGCCATTCAGCTGGACACCAACAGTCAACTAACATACATTGAAGGTACGCCGTGAACAAGGTCGAGAAGTCTTCGCCTTTTCAAGATGGATAGAACACCTTAACATCGAGATTTTATAATAAACAGCAAGATTAATTCGGAAAACTACGAATGCTGTGGTGACTGAATGTGGAACATAAATCTCCATTGAAAATATAGATACTCAGGAAGAGTAGTTAACATAAGTACTTCGAAAATCGAGAGTCACGAGTAAAAAGATATCATCATACAATTCACAGTCAAAAACATTTGCGAGAAATCTACAGGCAAACATACATACAACTTATATAGATGTTCATTTAAATCAATAACATACGATGCCTACTTGCATAAGAAATGTAACATCGGAAGTTCAATGACATGGATATTGAACAAGGCCAGTCACAACAATTTGCAAGCTTGCAAAACCGCGCGCCTACTGACTTCACCGGACACCTGACTCTTGGAATAATAAAATACGTCACATTGGACGATAACAATTTATCAACATGCCATCTCAACAATTTCGAGTGGACCGGGTCGGGAGGATGCGCAGCAGCAGCAGCAACAGCAGCGGCGGCAGCGGACAGACAACGCCAGGACGATTCCAGCGATCGTAAACGTCGCCAGCAGTACATAACAGCACAACATTCAATTACTTATCTACAACATACAACTATCTTGTCAAGTGGCGGCTTCTTTCTCGATCTACATTTCATCTTTCGGGTTTGGGAGTATGTTCGAGCAATGCTCGCACATTTCGGCTGCACGCGGCCACATACTATGTAGGTCGCGTGTCAGCTGTTTTACCTTTACATTTAACATCTATTAAACACTACATTTGAGATACTATCGAACAGCGATCGAGAAAGGACCCGTCACACCTAACTACAACATGTAACATATATAACAATAAACAGTTTCTACGTGACGTGGTCTTGTGTCTCCAAACCAACATCTAACAACCTCAACATCATCATAACTTCGTGTATGGCGCGGGCCTAGGTGACAACCGAAGCCTGCGCCGTACAGTGTTAATCCAGGTGTCAGCTTCCTGCATTGATCCAGCCGTTTGGGCGTGAAGAAATAACAGACATACACACACACACACATACACACAAACGTTCGTTTTTACAATATCAGTGTGATTTAACTATTTATTTATTCAAAGCAAACGATAACTATATCTTGGATTTCGACCCTAAATAGCGAACGAGCGACAAGCTCATGGATATTTTTTCTTATCTTAATGTGTGCCAAATGA
This sequence comes from Acrobasis consociella, assembly GCA_963555685.1. Taxonomy (NCBI): domain Eukaryota; kingdom Metazoa; phylum Arthropoda; class Insecta; order Lepidoptera; family Pyralidae; genus Acrobasis; species Acrobasis consociella. Next base: position 10,006,072 of record OY743106.1, read on the forward strand.
ACTTTACAATTATTAAGATTAAATAACATAGGTGTACAGACTAAGACCATTATTAAAAAAGTGTGACAGTCACAGTTAACTTCTTGTTTTTAAGGGTACTTTTAATAGGGCGCTGCACTTCGTGAAAACACGATTTATTCCACCGCAACTTCTCAAAAATACTTCGCCGAAGTAGTTTAAACTTTTATTCTGTTACTTTTTATACTGTGGACATTTTAACTTTAGTTAAAGATTGAACCCTAGAACCAAAGAGAAGGAATATTTTACGAGTTGTAATACATATATATTTTTCAGGTTATGTGTGCAGTCCATTGAAACTACTTACATAGTATGGTATTTCAATTCATCAAAAGGTTTTCCCCTGTGGCTACAAATAATTAGCAAGCTTCGCTCATTTGTTCTTTCATGTAGAAAAATGTTACAAAACTGATTGGGACCGTTCATTCCGTACTCCGAACTTTTAATTGGTGTAATTTATATTCTCACTGCAAAAACTTAGTTACAAAATGTTATCCAGGTAAGTTATTATATTCGAAGTTTAACAACGCTTGGACATTAGAAAAAGAATGGAACTAATGTCCTGGACCGTTGAATTACTTGGCTTATTTAAGCTAGCAATAACTTCATTCCGTTCTACGCCATTGGTTTTCAACTTTCGGATTTTGTTAGGACCGCAGCCTTATATATAAATCTTTTAATGTTAAAATAATTTCAAGATTTACTGTGTTAAAAATATAAAAAATAAATAAATTATAAAACGATAAAAAATTTATCTGTACATTTAATATATTTCGAAAAAATATTGGAGCGATGGAAGTATAGTAAAGGATTTAAAAAAACTGTATGTCTGTTCGTCTATTTGTCTCTTTGTACACGCTTATCTCCGGAAATACTGGACGGATTTGAGTGAATCTTTTATTGTTATACCTACAGCTATTAAGCCTGGACAACATATTAGTCCGTCGTCCCAACCTCGGTTTTCGTACCGATCGTACTTTCTTGGGAGACTATAATATTAATGTGCGCACTTATTAGGAGTCCCTAAATATCGGCGTCTGCCGAGCGAGACAGGAAGCTTTTGGGAGTTATGGCACCTTGAATGGTGCTCCCGTAGCCGAAAAATTACCGATCTTACTTTTGAAAAATTCTTTCTTAGAATCCTTCCTTGTATCATTATGAACAGCTTATACTAAATTCCAGACAATTTACAGGAAGCACTTGCAGAATCAGACGGTTTTTATAGGTGGGATTTTCACCCAAAAAATACCTATCTTACTTTTTGACGAAACTACATTCAGGTGATAGGGCAGCTCTCACACGATCATAAAATCCAAGTCTGCCTCAGATTTTAGGAAGCGTTTGCAAAACCAGACGTTTTGAATGCGTCACTGATAGACGACTCGTACGTATAAAACGTAACAATAATAACGTTGGTACTTACTTTATATTCTAATGCCTTCTATTTACGAGTGTAACTAACCAGACTCATCCAGCAGAAAAGTAGTAGGTACCTGCCTACATCACTTGATTACTTTTTTTTATATGAACTTAACACCAAATTTTTAAACAAGAAACCAAAATTAGGTTAATTTAATTTCAAAAAACACCTACCTATACATGCTTTCACCGTAATTAACTAACGAACGTTCACTGCTGGACAAAAGCCTTCTCCAAGAAAAGCATTGTGGTTAATATCCCCTCTAAATGAACTTACCCGCTCCATGTGACGGTGAGTAAATACCCCTTCTAGCCATTTGATGCCAAACGCTATAATATGCTTGAAATGCAAGTAGATGTCAAACATTAAAGTATATGAAAACAGCATACTTATCATACATTAAACGTAGACTTCTTTGACTTATTATCATTTTGTTGCTGGGAGGTGTGCGAAGTTATATTTATATGTTAAAATAAGTAAAAAGGAAATACGATAACAACATACTCGTATCAGTACCTTCATACATACTAAGGAGAAGCATTTTCGACTGCCCATTCAAGAGCTAAACCTGCTGATTTCAGGGCTGGTCGTAGAACAAAAGTTATTTGTATTGTCAATTTCTTCAATCCCCCATCAACTTGTTAAAATATTTCCCACAAAATAGTATGCCGGGTATTTATCCGAATCTACGCGTTGTATGGGGACATACGAATTAACTGGTCTAAGTTCACATTTTTTGCTAACAACTTTTGTAGACCTGATTATATGTTAAAATAAGCAAATATACATCTAATGCAGTGGTTCCAAAACTTATTTTGTCTACTGCCCACTTTGAGAATAAATATTTTTTTAGCGCCCCCATTTTTTCACCTATTTAAAAACCACTATAACTTCAAATTAAATTAATTAATTATTGTGACCTATATATGTATATTATGTAAATATTTATTCTCAAAGTGGAGGATGATATTTATGTGGTTGTTGTTGAGAGTCGAAAGCTCTTGCAGTCATTGTTTAAGAGGCCTCCTAGCTAAATAAAGCTCCTAGCAAAAAAAAAAACATTTTCTTTCTGGGTCTCTTACCGCCCTTGAGACCTGCAGCGCCCACAAGGGGGCGTTATCGCCCACTCTGGGAAAGACTGATCTAATGGGATGTGAATATATGAGCACGCTCATACAAATAGGAAGAGTAGATTTTTTTTTACCGCTCATTAAATAGCCAAATCTGCTGATTTCGGGGTTGGCCTCCCCCCATCAACTTGTTATAACATTTCCCACAAAATAGTATACCGATTATTTATCCGAATCTATTCGTTATATCGGAAAATACAAATTGATAGGTCTGAGTTTTCATTTTTTGCTGGCAAATATTTGTAGACTGAATTATATATTAAATATATGTTTTTCAGGGTTCAAGAAACCTCCATACAAAATTTCATTCAAATCGGTCCGACGGCCGTGAAAGCGTAACAAACAAACCACATTAGTATTTATAATATTAGTAGGGATTTTAGATAAAGACAGGCTTTTGGTAGGTTAAAATCCAACCAGTAGGTCGATGATAATAATAATGAACTACATATTATAATACTCATCATTTTTGGTAGTACGGGTCATCGATCACTAACTCATTTTAAAACTACTGATATCTAAAAGGCTTCCTCAAATCTGAGGCAGACTTGGCTTTTATGATTATGTGAGAGCTGCCCCAACAACCGAATGTGGTTTCATCAAAAAGTAAAATAGGTATTTTTGGGAACCTATAAAAACCGTTTGATTCTGCAAGTGCTTCCTGTAAATTCTCAAATTTAGTATATGATGTGAATAATAATAATTAGGTCTACAAACATTTGCCAAAATGAAAACTCAGACCTATCAATTTGTATTTTCCGATACAACGGGTAGGTTCGGATAAATAACCGGCATACTATTTTGTGGGAAATGTTATAACAAGTTGATGGGAGGCCAACCAACGAAATCAGCAGATTTGATGAGTGGTCAAAAAAATCTACTCTTCCTATTTGTATGAGCGTGTTCATATATTGACATCCCATCAGATGTATATTTGATTATTTTAACATATAATCAGGTCTATAAAAATTGCCACCAAAACTGTGAATTTTGTGGTAAATATTTTAACAAGTTGATGGGGGATTGCATAAATTGTCAATACAAATAACTTTTGTTCTAAGCTGCAAAATGACTGCAAATCTCAATAGCCGAGCACTCCAGAATTAAATCATGGAAAGACGTAACCGGTAACAATCTCCGAACTTAAAATATTCCTGGACCTCCTATTCCACATGAGCACGATACCACTTTTCCGCCTGCACCAAACTATGCACTAAACCATGTATTATAATAATACATATTTTGGTGATTTTTATATAAATAAACATCAAATTGTGTAAGTGAAATTTAGAGCTCCGCGTATATGCGAGCTGGCACAGGGATGAAAATTTAATCCCTCCCATATGTGCGGGTTTTTTTTATTTGTTAATTTTAATAATTATTTTATTATATCTGACAAAATAGCAAACGTAATAATAATAAAAAATGTTGCCCATACTCGTGGCACCATGAATTCAGCCGGCAGCGAAGTTGTTAATACCTTTTTAATTATTTTAACATATAAATATGACTTCGCAAGAAGCCTATTTTTAATGTATGATAAGCACAGCATACTTATACTTTATTTCATATACTTAAATGTTTGACATCTACTTGCATTTTAAGCATATTATAGCGTTTGGCATCAAATGGCTAGAAGGGGTATTTACTCACCGTCACATGGAGCGGGTAAGTTCATTTAGAGGGGATATTAACCACAATGCTTTTCTTGGAGAAGGCTTTTGTCCAGTAGTAAACGTTCGTTAGTTAATTACAGTGAAAGCATGTATAGGTAATTTTTTGAAATTAAATTAACCTAATTTTGGTTTCTTGTTTAAAAATTTGGTGTTGATTTCATATAAAAGTAATTAAGTGAAGTAGGCAGGTACCTACTTCTTTTCTGCTGGATGAGTCTGGTTAGTTACACTCGTAAATAGAAGGCATTAGAATATAAAGTAAGTACCAACGTTATTATTGTTACGTTTTATACGTACGAGTCGTCTATCAGTGACGCATTCAAAACGTCTGGTTTTGCAAACGCTTCCTAAAATCTGAGGCAGACTTGGATTTTATGATCGTGTGAGAGCTGCCCTATCACCTGAATGTAGTTTCGACAAAAAGTAAGATAGGTATTTTTTGGGTGAAAATCCCACCTATAAAAACCGTCTGATTCTGCAAGTGCTTCCTGTAAATTGTCTGGAATTTAGTATAAGCTGTTCATAATGATACAAGGAAGGATTCTAAGAAAGAATTTTTCAAAAGTAAGATCGGTAATTTTTCGGCTACGGGAGCACCATTCAAGGTGCCATAACTCCCAAAAGCTTCCTGTCTCGCTCGGCAGACGCCGATATTTAGGGACCCCTAATAAGTGCGCACATTAATATTATAGTCTCCCAAGAAAGTACGATCGGTACGAAAATCGAGGTTGGGACGACGGACTATATAGGGTATAATTGATTTTGAAAAATGGAACACCTGATGCAGAATCATAATGGTCTAGCTTAATTATAAGAAATATAAAAAAGACGCCTTAGCAAAAGTTGTTCAGCCTGATGAGCATTTTTCGGAGTCATAAAGACTAGTAATTAAATATTTATCCATTTTCAAAGTTTTTATTATAGTTGTAAATAAAGAAAAAAACAACAAATCTTCAAAAACTTAATTTAGTTTTGATATCCAAATTGCATTTGCAGTTCTTCTATCAGTCGTGTTCTATTACGGGGCTAGCGTTGATACAACTTCACCGTGAAACGTAAGCCCTTGTCAACTACCTCGGAGCGGTTACGGCAAAGTTAGTTTTCTTAGTACAGCACTTCGATCAGTTTAACAACCTGGCTTCTCTCTAGGCAGTGTTTAAAGTTTCCTGTTACTCGCTACATTTAGACTTCATTAGAATGTCGGTTGCTGCATAGCTTACATTGGCAGCTGCGATGTTTTTCTTTGTTTTGAAAAAATACTGAACAAACCGATCAAGACCCGGACGACATTAATAAATGACCACGTCCATTGTCTTACTATTGTGTCTGGTATTGGCGGTAAAGAAACGGTAAATAGTTATCAAGTCTTTTATCCTCGCGATTAGATAGAACCCAGGGTCAGCAAATCAAAAGGCCATTATACCTTAACCCTGACACAATCAATGTCACCTTCCACTTACAACAGGCAGTAAATTATTCCAGTTGTATTCTAAGAAAACTTGCGGTAACCGGTAGGTAGTTGACAAGCTCTTACTTTGTGGAGCAAAGTTGTACCAACGCTTTAGCGAACTCTATAAAAACTTTCTCCACATAAGCAAGAACTGCTCGTAACATCTCGATTGATTTTAAAACTGAAAACAATGAGCTATCCTTTCTTATACTGCGCTATCTCAGAGCCTAGAGCCTAAAGAAGCAAAGGTCATTTTTAGCGTTATGATAGGTGTGAAGATGGGAAAAGGGAATACAAGATTTGTCATGGAATACAAGCCGCCTAACTTTTTTCTACTATGTATATTTCCCCTATAAGCTTATGCGAAAAGAAATAGAATAACTTGTAGAACTCAAAAAAATGGAACTATTTTAAAGTCAGGCAGTTTAATCGTTCGAGTTGTGCTAAGAAAACTCTGCGGTAACCGTCTCAGGTAGTTGACAAGCACCCGCGCCGTTTCACTGCAAGTCGTGCCACCGCATCAACGTTGTGCAAAGCCTTTGTTACACGACATTCAAACTGTTTGCTAATACAAATTCAGTTTTGACTCCCGATAAAAAAAAGAGGACTGTTTAAAGTTTCTAATGTCTGTCTGTCTGTAGCATCGTATAGCGCTTGAACGGGTGGATCGATTTCGATGCAGTTTTTTCATGTGAAAGCAAAGTCACTTGCGGTGATTCTTAGCTATGTTTGATGAAAATCGGTCCAGCCGTTTAAAAGTTATTGGGGGTGAACGCTTGAAAATCGGGGGTTTTAATGTTTAGTTAACTGAACTTAGAACTTGGTACAAACTTAATAAAACAGAACTGCGACCTAGTTCTAGCCGAAGATAAGTGGGATAAATCTAAGTGTAATCATCTGAGACCGGGTGCCCCTAGTTCTAGCCAGCTAAAAGTAGCCGCCCGCGTTTCGGGTCTTAGCCGTAACACTTATAATAGTAAATTATACGGCATTTGATATCAATTTTACTAGATACTAATAACTGTTTATTTTCTACATCACTAATATTAAGTAATAGTTGGTTTGGTGATTAGAAATGGACTACACTTAAGTCAAGAATCACAATGCTTCGGAAGGCACGCTTGATCACTTGTGGAAACTCCACCTGTCCCAGCTCAGTGTAGGTGTGTTCCCACATGAAATGAAATGAGTATATGTCGTAGAGTAAGAGATTGACGAGAGTTAATAAAATTAGGAAGGAATGTGTGAGGAATTCAAAAATTTTATTTGTTGGTTTTGTTTTTCTTTTGTGTAAGTGGTCAACACTAGTGTTTGATTTTTCAGGCTGCCTAAAGGCATCTGACATAACTTGACGACTGCCATACAGTGATGACAGCTGAGACCAACGGCTTATACGTGCCTTTCGAAGCACGGACGAGCTCGAGAAAATTTTATGCCACTTGTGGTCACCCATCCAAATGCGGACCATGGCCGGAGTCGCTTACTTGCAAAAGCGCTAACAATGCGCACTCCCGCCAGTCCACCGAAATCTTTTTTATTTTGAAATGAATTTGACAAAGTGGACGAAATGAAATGATAGAGAAAAGAAGAAAGTAAGAAAATGAAGTTTATTGCAACATCGTTACGCACTCCTTTGACCTGTTTTAGTCTACTTAAACTCCCCTCAATTCTATTTTATCTGACATCTTCTCTTCGAAGACTTTGACCGCCTGGCGTTCTTCACGGCCCTGGTAGCTTATGCTTGTCAAGCAACGTTTACGCGTAAGTACATGACCTCAAATGGCACAAAATAGTTACGCTACTTCGTGCTTCAGAAGACACGTTAAGCAGCTGTGGTTCCAGCTGTCATCATTACGTGGCAGTAAGCTATACTTTCAGATGCCTAAAGCATGAAAATGTATATAAGGCCATTATTTCTCACTGATTCAATGACTAAGTTCTGGTTTTCGAATAAACTAACTTTTTGGAGTGGAGGTTTCATTCATATCTAGTGTATTACTACTAACCACTGGCGTCAGATTTTTCGAGCTACCTAAAGACATCTGACGTAGCTCAATGACTGTCATTTAGTGACAACATACACGCTAATAAACTAGTGTGCAGGTTTCCTTACGATGTTTACCTTCACGGGGAGCTAGTGATAGTGTAGCACTAGTACTCGGGAAGCTAGTTGTAGTAGTAATAATAGCAAAAAAAACGTACATGAGCACTTTAATAGTTTTATGATTTTTTTAGTCGTTCCTCTCTTTTTTGAAGTTTAAGAGTTTTATTAGTTTTAGAAGTGTATTTATTGATTGTACCTATAGTTATTATTTTTCTTCTCTCTTGCCTATAACTTTGCACCTCACCTGTTTTTGTCAAACATCTCCATGGACCTCGGTTGCCTGGAAGAGATTGCAGTTGCGATAAGGCCGCCTTTTGACATCTGTTTCGTGTATCTATTACTCTGTAACTTTGTGTTAGTGCAATAAAGATTTAACTAACTCTTCATAGCTATTTAAAGGTTAATACCTATATAAGTTGTTGTATATGTGTGTATTGTATAAGTAGATATTCATTCTGTATTTTTATTTATTTATTTATTAAACTAAACTAACTAACAATAATTACAATTAAAAATTAAACTAAATTAAACTAACTAAAATAAACTTAAATACCAAAAATAAATTACTTATAAACTTATACAATTACAAATAAAAAATATCTCTTAAATCCTTCCCCTGCGGAAGAGTGCCCAGAAGGCTGGCAGCATTGCCACGTTGTATGGCAATGCTTATTATTTGAGCGAAGTAGTTACCAGCCCCCTGGTCACCTGAAACCTCGACCAGCTTTTTACCTATAAAATTAAATAAACTATGCGCAGAAGGCCCCCACGGACCCAAAGTTTCAACCCCGAACGGCTCAAATATGTATGCCTCTCCAAGGCATGCATACTTGCGCCGTTTGAGGGATTCAGCGGTAGCTGCAGCAATGCCAGCCTTTCCACTTGTGCCATGAAGATGGGAAGGCGCAAGAGTGTCGACACATGTGGCGTCCCACACCAGCGGTCTTCCCAACCTCCAGGGCACAAGGGTCATACCATCCGGTCTCTTGCCATCATTCCGCGCCAAACCTATTGGTTCTAAAACTGCTGGCATCTGAATGGTGACAAGAGCACGATGGATGATATTGTTAAGGCTGGCATGACGGGCTATGCGGCCCGCGCTCCTGGGGCAAGATAGTCCGTGGTGGCCTAGCCGATCGACGGTATTTCCGCAGAGGCAACGATGCGGGGCGTTGGTAACGGCACCAAGGCGAAGGCATGACGCTATGCGGAAGGTATTATTATCTAAAAATGTTCCTAAATTAAAAGATGGTAGTGTACGTAACCACAAGCCCGACTCCCATGCGGCAGCAGCAAGAAGACGAGCGCGCTCAACAGAATTGTTGACAGATGATTCAATTAGGTTACTCTGAACAAGTCTGCAAAGCGGCTCGTCCCACTGCCTCTGCGAAGCGGGATGATCTGGAAATTTCGAATTTGGAATTAAATCTGACCATGTGTTTCTGGCCTCTGATAAATTTAAAATTTCGTAGGAAGGCTGCTCTAAAATTTTTATAAAAAGATCTTGAATGCTGTGGACAGAGGACAGAAAGGCAGGTAAGGCTACACTAGAAATTTTGCGAATTCCAAGCCCCCCTAACCTGATTGGTAAGGAGGCTTGATCCCAAATAGTTTGATGATTTAAATCTATATTCAAAAGAGATGAGAGTGAATTTTTAATGATATTATCCATTTTTGAAAGTAGGTCCGGGTACTTCCAGAAGTGGCTACACCGAAGACTGTATGTAAAATTTGGCACGAAAAGACAATGTTTTAAAATGGTAAAAGCGAAATGAGTGTGAATGGTTGAAAGGCGGTCGGAAGCAGATTTAAACTTATGAATTTTTTCTTCAATGAAATTTGGAAATGACTCTTCAAAAACAGGGGAACCCAAAAGACGAAGTGATATTTTGTCAATAATTTTGATGTTCGGGGCAAGAGAATTAAAATTGGTTATTGTTTTAATTTTGTCTAAAAGAGAAATTTCTTCGTTGATATAAAGTTCACATTTTGAAAAATTTAATTGAAGGCCTATTTTTTCCATTTCTTGTTTTATGGTCTGTAAATCGGTCAAAACTGAACTAGCGTCTCCTGATAAGGATCCATCATCAAGGAACCAGGCGTTAAATTTGGAATTTAGCTTTTGTATTACTGTATGAATAGCCAGACTGAAAATAACCGGACCAAGAGGGTCGCCTTGTTGACACCCTACTTCAGAGGAAAGTAAGTGGTTTTGGTAAATTAATTTGGAATTTTTACTGTAGCATTGCCAAAGAAAGTTGTATACTAACGGTATTTTATCTTTAACTTGTGTCAACATGGCGCCACGGTTTACCGAATTGAAAGCATTCTTTATATCAACCTTGAGCAGTACCTCTGGTTTTTCTACTGTAAGGAAAGTCCGCAGAGAATGAACAGCGGCCTCACAGCCACCCTTAGAACCAAAACCTAATTGAAGTGGTTGGAAATAGTTTCCAAGGGTGACTGCAACAGCCCTGCAGCAAATTTTGGCCGTAAGGCGACGGTAGGTCGCACCTACAGCGATCGGTCTGATGCCGCCATCTTTTTTTTTTCAAGGCACATAAATTGGCACCGTATAATGTCGTTGTTACATTCTCGTTGACTTTCCCTAGTAACATTAAATTAACAAGAGCAGTGAGTTCCCTCAGAAGCGTCCCGCCGGCGTCCGTGCTGTCACCACTTAGTAAGTCTTTGAGGTGTTGTGGTGAGAGCCCATCTAGGCCGCCGGCTGAGCCACTTCTAAAGGACATCACCGCTCCAAATACCTGTTGTTCAGTGACTTGTAGAGATAAATCGGTGTTGGAGGGAGGATCAGGAAGATGAGGTACTGCACAACGTGGATGTTTTTCCTGCAGGGCGGCAAGGGTGTCTGGTGTGTTGGGGGCAACTGCATCGTCTGAGAAAAGTATTCTTGCAGCTCCTTTTATATCCCCCTCGCTAATTTTGGATTCTACATATTGGGCCAAATTTTTCTGATTTGGTTTCGGAATTGTATAATCTAAAGATATCAATGAATTGTGGTTGTTACAATTTTGTTTAATTTTACTTGTTAAATTTTGACTGCCAGACGAGTTTTCTTTGGAAATATGTAGAACCCTGTAAGCGAAAGTTAGTAGGTGCTCCCAGGCCTCTTCGGAGTTCTCGTTAATAGTCTTACTAATATCATTGGCTAGAGCTTGAGAGACTGAACGACGGGCGCCTTTGGGTATACGTTTAATGATAGGTACGGAACGTTTTAAAACTGATAATTTTTCATGTAATTGTATACGATTAGGTTGGATATGGGAGTCTGGACTAGGTGTAATTGAAACTGAAACTGATGATAAAAGGGATGTAGGGGGGTAAACTTGATTTAAATTGGGCTTGTGAGCTCTAGCCACATGGATTTTAAGCCCTCTCTGACCCTTAAAAAGACGAGGCTGGGAGCACTGAGCACATTGAACCCAATTCTCAGAGGATATTGGTTGGTCTGTGTCAGAAATGTTGGACGGAGTATTTCCGCATAACGACATGAGTTAGGTATGTATAATAATTAGAATAACTCACAGTTCCGGCGTAAGGTACTGTACAATGAACTTACAAACAACATAATGTTAGAATCAAACTACGGGAGAGCAGTATTCCAACCTCAGGGCAGCAGATCTCGAAGAAAAACTCCAAATACTTCAACTTCGTTTATTTTATACGTTAAACACTTCACAATACTCTTAACACTATTTAGAATATTTCAATTAATTAATTTTTAACTGATCACAGCTTTTGTTTTTGATGCTTACAATCCGACCAGCAAGAATGCCCCGTCAAAAATCCTTTTCTTTTTTCAAGAACCACCAAGAAGTTCAAACCTATGGCGGGAAAATCCAGCTTTCTGATTGGCGGACAACATCGCGTAATACTCATGACGTCATTTTCCCGCCATAAATTTAACCAATCACATGGTGCTGCCATAGATAAATAACTACTGTATGTAAATTGACCACAGACTAAAAGTAAAGGATTTATTTTATTTTTTTAAATATAAACGTAAAAATAATTGAAACCTAACAATCGACCGTCCTGACATCGTGTGCGTCCCCGTACACGACACCAGGTGGTAACCTAAATAACCTAACAATCGGGTATCTTGGCCAGTTAATGTTCCTAAAATGGTATTAGATATTATACATGCTTAGTTGCACTAGTGATGCTACTTAACATAATATGGTCGAAACTAATGTAAGTATTAATTAAATGTTATACAATAATCATATATTATATTTTATAATTATTGCTTACAAATATTGAGACGATATAAGCTGGTCTTATAATATAAACAATAAATAAACTTTAGAAAAACAATCTATCAACAATAGATTTGTTGAACTTGAATCTAGTGAACAATCATGAAGTCAAAATCACGACCGATCGATTAAGTCGCGATTAAACTTATCTAAATCGAAAGGATATTCTGAACGATCGATTAATCAGAATACCTTAATTCCCTGAACGATCGATTAATCAGGGTGCACTAACTTCCTGAACGATCAATTAATCAGGATGCCTATCGACGCCCGTCCGAGCCGATCGATTAATGCTCGTAATGGCAGCCGAAGGACTTGCTTTGACAGTCGTTGCACCAAGCCGCGAACCGATCAATTCTCGCGTACTTGGTCTGTAACAACAAATAACATTCTGTAGTTTCCATAACAAAATCATTTACCTTATCAATTTTTTTATATACAATCTAACTCGAATCATTGCTTTCATCAGTTTCAGAACTCTCGTTAGCTTCATTTTCGTCAACTTCCAGAGCGGTCACATGAATGCACGGTTTCATGCTGTTAGCGGCAACGGTCGTGAACCGTCTATGTTCTGTGTCGACTATTCCGGGTATTGAGGCTGCAATATAGCGGTCATTGCCTATAACCTTATTCACACTTCATCATCATCATTTTCTTACTCTGTCCATATTAGTAAAACATGTTTTTGTTATTTTTACCAGATCACGTTTTAAGTAAGTAAGTATTCCTAACTGGTTTGAAAAAAAACAGAATTTAGTTAAACTGTTTACAATCACTAATGTATAGGTAAAACCTCTGCTGGACTTTACAAAAGGTCCAAGGTGGTCCATGTGAAGAGTGTGGAAGGGGATCTCTACTTTTTTTAATAGGATGCAGCAACTCTTCGTGAGCACTGGTATTGTTTTTTGCGTACGCACATTCAATACAGGCGCCCAAGTACTTTTTGACGAATCTGGACATTTTTGAGAATCAATAATAACTTTTAATTCGTTCTAAGGTCTTCTTCATCCCGAAATGCCCATTGTCGTCATGATTAAGTTTACACACCTGACACCTTGCACCCTTTGGTACCCACCTGACATTTTCCTTATTTCCATCTAAGCAACTAAAAAGGCGTTTATCCTTATAACATGATTCTGTTTGATATATTTTAATCCGTTTTCGTCTACATTTATTTTTTAAAATGTCCATTTTTCTGCAAAGCTCTAAATCACCTAACTGAAGCGTTTGAAGCCAATCTTCACCACTAATTGACATTACCGACAGAAACTGATAATCAAGATACTATGACGGCTCAACAGGATTTCGGGATAACGCGTCAACGTGGCTTATCTTCACTCCAGCCCTGTACTCGACAGAACAATTGAATTCCTGGAGTGTTAGCCACCATCCGGAGTATTAGCCACCAGAGCTATCCTTGGTATTAAATCGCGCTTTGAAAATGTAGATTGTAGTGCACTCTGTTACCACTCTGAATTCCTTTCCTATCAAATAAACCCTAAACTTACTAAGGGAACATACCATTGCTAGTGTCTCCAACTCGTAAAGTGGAAGTTTTTTTTTTTTTTTGGGAGAAGTTTGCCGACTGTAAAATGCCACTGGATGAAGGTTCACACTACCTTGTTGCAAAAGGATACCCGCCGATCCCCAGTCGCTGGCGTCTACGTGCGATTTTAATTCAGCAGAAGGGTCGTATATAGCAAGGACCGGCCTATCAATCAATATTGACTTTAAACTCTAAAATGCTCGTTCCTGCTCGTCACTCCACTGCCATGCTGAGTCCTTCTTCAAAAGCTTACTAAGAGGGGACGATATCTGAGCAAAATTCTCTATTAATTTCCTAAAATAACTGGCTAGGCGAATAACACCAGCGTCCTACATATCCCCAATCATCGATCGTACCTTCTCCAGCTCGTGGTGTGACAACCTGTATGGTGTAATGGTTGATAGACAACAGGACGCTGACTACTAAGCTCTATATTCATCTCGGTATCCCGTACAACCTACTAGACCTTTCAAGGAGGAGGCAAAACAATGCTGATATTTTTTTTAAATATATCCATTAGAGATTTCCGAACGTCAGCTGGCACCTCTTTACCTACATTCACCTGACTTTCATCTAACTCTCTCCTATTGGGTCTCAACTGGTGGCACATTGACTACCCGATTAACAACGTTGACGATCTCCGCACGACAGAAGACTAGCTTAGCTGAAATACAACAAGATTCCGAACATGGCACAACAATTACATTAATGCGTCCATGTACTGCCCGATAAAGTCCACCAGTGATGAAATACTACTCGTTCGGCTTTCCTGCTAAACAATATTTTTAAAAGTACATCACCGTTAAATTTCGATAGAGCCGTTAGTCCAACAGAAGACACCATAGATCTCAATTGTATTGGCTGGGTAGAACATCAATAAAACGTCACTGTTATCAACAAGTTTAGTTCAGAAGAAGGTAACTAATTCCCTATATTGCGCGTGAAGAACTGCAATTTATCATTATCTTTGTAGGCCCATATATGTGCCTGTTCCGTGAATGTACGTCCCACGAGTATGGGGACATCTAACCAACGATCCTCTACGACTTTAAAAACTACTCTACCCTCCACTCCGTCGATATTTATGTTAGAAGTCAGGTTTCCTAGCGATGGAACCAGACCATTGCCGAATCCCTTCAGGATGTTAGAGATGTTATCGTGAGAGAGACCTAGCTCCCTAGCAATCGATTACTTACTAATTATGGCATAAATAAATTCTAATCTATGAAAGCTCCCAATTTAATACCATTGATATTAATATTGTCGCGAACGAGATAAATGCAGAATATTCGCGAGCAAGAACTCTGCTGGCGAGATAGACTCAGAATGTTCGCGAGCAGAATCGTATAAAAAGACGTCAGGATAATGCAAGGAACTAGGCCTTATATTCTTACAGCATAAATGCTAGAGTTCTTTGAATGGTCGTCGGCTTAAGTCGCACTCACACAAACATACCGGCGTCTCGATGTTTCCCGTCACATTCGTCGAGTAATGAGAATATTAGAGAACAATGTAGACCTCTATAGCAGCGCATATAAAAAGGCAATCGAGTGCGCGTCCCGCCAGTTCAGTACGAGAGCGATAACTTCGAAGCGAACCGAAGCGAAGGAAACCTACCTAAGTGCGACAAGTGGAAGTACCTGCGACAAATTTGGCGAGATACCTGGACCTCAACTGCTATGCGACTTGGACCTTGGACATCAGGAAGACCATCTTCACGTGTCAACCTTTGGGTTCCGTAGTGAATAAAAACCCTCATACGAACTTTGACGTTTTTCTCCAAATCTCGAACCCAGTTTCGTAACAATATCCTTTTAATATTTAACACCCTGGTTGTCAATCCCATCATTGCGTCCCTGGATTCAATTCGCATAGTTTTCTGCACTGCGCCTCTAATGTTTTGCTTGCACTTGGTCATCTGACTTAACGAAACATTTTTCCACGGTGTGACCAAGTTTGTTACAACGTGTGCATTTAAGTAACGGTTTAGGGCAGTGCAAGAAACCATGACCCTTTTCCTTACAGTTATAACACCCAGTAACGTGGGTTGATCTGTTGCCAGGTTTAGGGTTTACTGAATTAGAAACGACCGAACTATCGACATTCCTATTTCTGTTATAAGATCGATCCAACTGGGTAATCTGATTATAGTCTCGGTTACTAATCAAGTACTGTAACAACTGGTCGGGATGGGTACAACGTAGCGCCAAGGCCCCGGATTTAAGTGTCTTATCTGTGATACCATGTATAATACACTCTGCCGCACGAGCACCTACTATTTCGCATCGATTCACCAGACTCAACTTTTCATAATAATACACCTCTATGGACTCATTGTACCTACTCCTTCTCCTAATCATATCCTCTAAGGTCTGGCCGTAGTTCTGTTCACATGGAAACGCACTTAACAACTTATCTTGCCACTCTGGCCATGTGAACAAAATGGAATTTAAGCTTTCATACCACGTCTTGGCCAGGCCTTGTAGTTTTTGCATAGCAAAATGGGTAGTTGTTCTTTCATCCCATCCGTAAACCGAAGCACACTCATTTACTTTCTTTAACCAAACGTCCATTCTTTGATTTTTAGATGAAGGATCGAAATTAGGTAGTATATTTTTGTGATCAATTTTTTGCAACGGTTGCAAATTGCTCCCGTTCACGGACGACGATGCTAGATCATCCCGCAAATGTTTAAATATATCAAGTAAGTTTTTCTTAGAAAAAGAAGGGCTACGTGACCTGTCAATTCGTCTTTTGGTGTCGCGCCGCCGTGATTCGCCCTCAGTCCGCTCCACATCCCTGCGGCTGGCTGACTCAGCGGTGCTGCGATGCCCGATGTCCGCTGCCGGCCGGCCGCCGCGCCGCGCTGGCTCCCGCAGGTCGGCGCCGCGGACGCGATGGCGCTCGCGTCGCACCTCATCTTCCAGTATCCGCAATCGCTCGCGTCTCAACTCAATATCCATTTCTGGCCGGTGTCGACTGTTACTTCTGCTTCGCAGACGACTTCTGCTTCGCAGACGACTTCGGCTTTGCAGGCGACTTCGGCTTTGCAGACGACTTCGGCTTCGCAGACGACTTCGGCTCCTCGTGGCCGAGTGTGTGTGTACCCGATTTGGAGTCACAAGCCTGTGTCGACCCGGAGTTTCCGACATAGCCTGAAACTTTCATCGAAAGATTTGAGAACCTTATAATTAAACCTCAGTTTAATCTGGGGCCGGACTACAAAATGAAACAAGATAAACTTTTTATTTTTTTATACCTTGTGTAAATCTGAACCGTACTTACGAACTACCAGCTACAGTACGATAATTCTAACATAGATTAAGGACCAATACCAAAAACTGGTAGTTTAATGACAATAGGCTATTTCACTGTGTATGTTTTGGGTTAATGTATTATATAAAACAAAAATATCACTGAGAATTTTTTTTTGAAAACAGCAAGAAAATTGGTTAATTAATCAAGTAATAATAAGCATTTCAAATATAAGAATGGGAGCGTGGTGGGGAAATCTCTTGTACGTGCGAGACCTCATATTGTGACGTCAAGAGTGCTGTACTTGCATCCTTTTTCTGTTACTTGACTTTCCATCAGATTTTAAAGGCTTATAACTTACTTATTTTGGACAGATTAAAAAAAACCTGTTTGTTTTCGGTTTCGGATTATGTTGCTTATTGATATGAATAATAAAAATAATTGAGTAAAATACCGTATTTTCAAAATGAATATCGATCACTACAAACAAGAAAAACGTTGTTTTGGGCGTGTACTTACGTTTTATATGTTCTTGTCACTTCTGATATGTTAGAATCAAACTACGGGAGAGCAGTATTCCAACCTCAGGGCAGCAGATCTCGAAGAAAAACTCCAAATACTTCAACTTCGTTTATTTTATACGTTAAACACTTCACAATACTCTTAACACTATTTAGAATATTTCAATTAATTAATTTTTAACTGATCACAGCTTTTGTTTTTGATGCTTACAATCCGACCAGCAAGAATGCCCCGTCAAAAATCCTTTTCTTTTTTCAAGAACCACCAAGAAGTTCAAACCTATGGCGGGAAAATCCAGCTTTCTGATTGGCGGACAACATCGCGTAATACTCATGACGTCATTTTCCCGCCATAAATTTAACCAATCACATGGTGCTGCCATAGATAAATAACTACTGTATGTAAATTGACCACAGACTAAAAGTAAAGGATTTATTTTATTTTTTTAAATATAAACGTAAAAATAATTGAAACCTAACAATAAATAAAAAATTATATGAAAACAAACATAAAAACACTCCAAGTGACTTTGACGGTTCCCGTTGGCTGTCTCTGAGAACTCAAAAGAAAATATATCGTTTATGAGCGCGCAGGGCGCCTGTGCACTAAGCTGTTCAGGGCGCAGCGGAGTCAGACGGGTAAGATATGACTGGTCTCTCTGGTTATGGTATGAAGATGTATATTATATGTCGTTGTAAATCAAAACATTCTTGAATGACTTCAGCTGTCATGTAGTCGTAAGAAGCAAATTATTTCTTTAATAAAATAGCATATCATGCAGAAATGACGGAATATTATTAAATAGGCATAATAAAGACAAGAATTTTATAACGTGAGGCCCAATATGTTATTTTAAACCAATAATTAATAATTATTATATTATTATGTGAACTGACAGGGCACTGTCACATTAGATGTAAAAATTTCTGTATTAATAATATATATAATAGGTAAATAGTATAATTTTATATTATAAAGTAATATTTTATAATGTAAGTATATTGTATTGCATTTTTGAGCCGCATAATTTTCTCTATTTCTCTATGATATGAAAAATATTAAACTCTCTTAATATGTATTAGGTGCGTCATTTGTTAAAAGTATATTCTTACTATGGAACAATAAAGTTTGATAAAATAAAATATATCACGTCTAGTGAGGATCGAACTCGTGCCTCACAAAGGCACAGCTAGGCTAGAGCAGCTTTAAACGCTTGGCTTTTGCTTTCTGGAAGTACCTAGTGACAAGTTACGTAGTTCCCAGCAAAGTTGTACCACCGCGCGCAAAATACCGCAGTGCAGCGCCTTTATCACAGCCAGTTAAATGCAGATTCAATTTGTATGCGCAAAATCTACGGCAAACAGTTTTCGGCTTTCGAATATTTCTATCGACTCTTTATAATTTGAAAAACATAAGTTTTTTTCCACAGGACTGTGTTGCTTTTTGTTTTTTGTGTGTAAGTGGCCAACACATTAATTTTTCATCTGACAGCAAGGGCAGCTGACATATCTTGTTCTTGACGACTGCCACACCATGATGACATCCGTAAACAACGGCTCACCATGCCTTCCGAATCATGGAAGAGCTCGAGAATATGCTTTGCTTAGCTTACTTCAATGGGCCACCGTCGCCGCCGACCTGCTCAAACAAATCATCCAATAGACTATTTGATTTAAAAATCAGGTTAAATCTCACACAGTATACGAAGATCGAAGAACTATAGCGAGGCGAAGCCATTTACCATCTTAATTTATCGCGGATTGCATTATATAAGGCAACTTGGAGTACTCTCATGCATGCATCATAGAGGCAGCGGAGAACCCGTGTGACCTCAATTTTTTTCTCTCAAGCTACTTATAATTGTGAGTCTGGAAGTAGTCTATACCCAACCACAACTATGTAAAAAGTTTGATGAAGTAACATGACATTGTCAAAACCTAATAATGTATACTTACTTATTGATTTATTTACACGTATTTCTTATATAGGCGCTGTCAGCTTTAGACTTTGTGTAATACGAAAGAAGAAGAAACTCCTAGATAATCTATCACATTAGGATAGCTAAGCTAGATCATGAGTATAATAATATTTATTTATTTATTTAACTTTATTACAAATGTAATAGGCGGACTTAAAGCCATAGGCTTTATCTACCAGTCAACCCACTGGTGATGCCGAAAAAAAGAAGTCTTTAGAATATTCTTACCGAGTATTTTATTAGATAAACCTATCATTATATTTTTATTACGTTCATAAACCTCACCATTAAATTAATTATTTAATAACGTCGAGGTTAGTAATAATTACGTTTTATATTTATGTAACATTATTTACTTACTTAGTACTAGGAAAACCAAGAATTAATGGTAAGTAAAATTACATGCTAAATACCTATATAACTTAAACAGTAAAATTACATTATTATATAATAATATATATATTATCTACCATAATACAAATCAGAGGAATTTAATAAATGCTATTAAATTAATACAGTAATTCAGGGAAATTGAGATTGATTACATGATAAAATATGATAATACGAGCAGCGACATGGATTTCATTCTGTAGTAGTTAATCCAATCAAGATACTGTGAATTATGTATATTGTATATGTTTGCATTTCTCTTGCTCGCTGCCGTGTAAAGTGATTCGATTACGAATATTTTTCAGCGTAAAAATATTTAAGTCATTTTCATGCCGAGGTTTTAATACCCTTTAAATTAATAATAACATAATTTTTAGCTCCTAAAGGTACCAAAGTATTATATTTTTCAACAATTGTTGATTTCTTTATCAATATGATGGACCATCTATAATGTATCATCATCATCATATCAGCCACAGGTCAACTGCTGGACATATACCTCCCCCAAGGATTTTCAATGTATAATTATCGCGGATTGCTCGTGTACATAACTGCTTATTTGTTTTGTATCATTGTGATATTGATATTTATTTATTTATATGTATGTACAGAAACTTTATTTATTAATTTTGTATCATCATGCTATGTAAATATGTACAATTGTATGTATATGAATATATATATATATATATATATATATATATATATATATATATGTATATGAATATATATATATATATATATGTATTTAGCTATATAGTATGTATTTATTCGTATATTAATTATTTAATGTAGGTTATTGTATTTATTACTATATTAATTTAGTATATACAAATCGAACTGCGCCACTAAGCTTTTCTTCTCTTTTTGGTTGCCTGTTAGAGATTGCTTCGGCGATAAGGCCGCCTCTTGTACCTCATTTCATGTTGTTATTTCATAAGTGTTAAAAAATTGTAAATGTCTTTTGGTGCAATAAAGATTTTTGTTTTGTATTAGCAATAATCAATCGTCAGCTTGCGAAGATTTGCCAATTGTGTTTCCAGGACTCAAATAGAACTAGTCCGTCTCTACTCTTGGATGTCGTAAGAGGTGACTAAAGGACAAGCACTAATATTTAGTGTTACAACTGCGATTCTAAGAACTTGTCGTAAGACGCGCACCGGACGTGACGAACAACACAACTAAATCATTAAAATGATTCTTGCCTTTTCTTTTCTAGTTTGCAGGGTCTTTGGTATCCTAAGGTGACCTGCACGTTAAAACTAAAAGGTGGACTAGATATACTATTGGTATACTATCACATTTACATTATGTCACAGGTATGGCACTTCATACAAACGGAGCAGCATATATACCTAGTACTACTACAAACGAAACAATCCGTCCGTGCACACGTCAAATGTGTGAGTTAAACAATCAGGGTCGCCACCACAGAATTTGTTGCTTTGCTTACCTGTTTTCATCACTCGGAAATCTATAAAATTTTCGTTATTTATTGTTTTCCGTGGATAAACAATGATAATGTGCGCAGTTTCTCACCATTATAATTCAATAATCCTAAGTGATTCGCGTAATGTCTAAGTGCGACTACCAATAACCCTGTTTTACTGCCACTTACACCTCACAATAACGGGGGAAGGGTTGCGGGGACACCAGATTGCGGGGGACGGTGCGAGTTTCCGTTCTGTATGTAATACTATTATTAATTCTGTGATTATGTGCTAAGTATATGCGGCCCTGGCTAGACAGAACTCAGAGCCGTAAGATCCAAATACCACTTTTAGCGTAATGATGAAACAAAATAGTGTTAGGTTGCTATAGCCATAACGCGATTAGCATGATTTTCATTTTCTTCTATTTCCTCGATAGGTTATTCCGATTTTCGTGGAAGAAGAAGGAGCTGGAACATTTTCTTTATTTTCTCCCAAACCAACAATATGATAACTCAAATAAGAAGAAGCAACCGTATCAAGATATCATCAGCTACCTAAATCCAAAAACTGAATTCTTGTGCATTCCGTATGTGAAACTTTCTCATGAGTTTCTATAGCCCAATTGCAAGTTAAAACCTTAATGTTCGCACGAAAAGCAAGATAAATAAAATGTATGCGTAGTTTTTGTGCACTTAAAAAGAAAGTGTTACTCCGGCGAGCTGCCCACTTTGTGCTATAGTGGATTTATAGCCATCGTATAAAACTTTATGTTGCATGCATACATTTTGTTAAACTTATGGACACCGTGTGTGTTTCCCGAGTGTCAGCAAAAAACAAGTTGAATTTTCTACTCTACCTAAAAATAGAAAATACTGTTTATACTTATTTGGAAGTAACCAGTAAATTCGGCGTTTTCATGTGTAGAATATATTCAGAATTTAATTTTCATAAACTTTCGCTGTAAACACTCGATCATGATCTCTATCATCTGAGACCAAAGTAATTATAAGCTTGATAGATTTGTTTCATTACAATGTTCCTTTTGTCTCTATCCATGCGTTGTCATTGTCATCCGATTTATATATTGATACATAAAGATGATTTAGTTGAAGCTGTAAGATTTCCTTTAGGCGAGCCATAAAATAGGACCGGAAAGAAACAGTTGCTTCACACTTGGTGGAAGTAAGGAATAGCTTATAATAACATTTCCCGTTAATATTAAGGTATGTTTATCCTACCTTTTTTCTTAAACTGAACGGATTTTAATACAGTTTTAAAACTAGTAGCGTGTTTACGGTTTTAAATCTGAAACTTGGTCCCTTGGGTCACATAAGAAGGCTCAAGATCGCTCAACGCGCTATGGAGAGCTATGTTCGGTTATTCTCTACGTGATCGAATAAATAATAAGGAAATTCATGGGAAAACAAAAGACACTGACATAGTCCGATGTTTAGCTTATTGAAGTGGCAGTAGGTGGGACTCATAGCACGATGAACCGATGGACGATGGGGCAAAAAGGCTCTCGAATAACGACTTTCAAGCGAACTCACATCAATGACTTTTACCTAGCAGTTAAAAATATTTTTCAGCCAACTGTTTCCAAAGAGCAACACGAGCTTCTCAGTTAAAATTTCGTTCTACCTAAATAAAAACTTACATTATCACAGTGAATCAACCATCATGCACTGACACCGTAAAGCACCTGGCCACGTTCCTCATGGTGATATATCGCTCAGCTCGTCCGCGGCTACACCACACACAATCGATCAAGTCACCTAAGATACATTATTTATCACCCACTGCAGCAATATGTGCAGTAGTCTTCTATTTACTTCCCTGTACGAGATCCGCAAGATAACACTACATTTTACCTAGATATTTATTCACAAATCGGAACCAAAAAAATCAAATTGTTCATAATCATATTTGAGATTTTGTATCTTTATTTGTGCTTGATGCACGGAGTCTTGTGAAAATGGCACGTAAGGAACACAGACATTTGCCGACGTCATGACCGTGATAAAGCCAATAAAAGGTTTATCTTATTGCAAAAAGCGGTAAATTACGTAGAAAACAAATATCTGATCATGTCGCCTCCGGGCCGACCGAGCCCTGGAAGAAGAGTGACATTAGACGTAATAACAGGCCAAGTTTGTGTCGAGCCACGCACAGTGTAGGGTTCCGTAGTTGCAAATACCAACTTTAAGTTCATGAGTATTTAAACAAAATTTTACTTTTTCGAGTATATTTTTTAAGTTGCTAGTCTATAACTCTTTAATTTGTACCCTTACTTTCCCAGTTTTTCTTTAAACTTCGTTGCATATCCCACTGCCTTAGATAAAGCACTACATACTACTGCCGTACATACTAGTAGATAGAGGAGGGGGGCATTTAATTCCAACAAAAAATTTGCATATTTCAGAAACGGATTTCTAAATCGAAAATGGTGTTCACAATATTTTTGAAAGACAAATTTAACGATACTACATACGATTAGTTCGTCGAGAATACAAATTTACTCCCACTTTACATGTATCGAACCGCGGTCAGACAGACAGACAGAAGGACATAACGAAACTATAATACGGAACCCTCATAAGCGGTAGCTTAACATCGTCAAAGAAGGTCGTCGTTTATATCAGAAAGTCCAGTAACCCTCCAACACTAAGCTGCTGAATTACAGGTGCTTTTCGTGGACAAAAATGTAAAAACTTTAAATCCACTAAGAGCACCTGCGCATATTAGGTGCCTTTCGTGGAATAGGCCACGTGCCATTCAAACGGGTGTCTTAAGTGAAATATCTCCGTCAAAGAAATACACACGTGTACCACCAGAATTGGAAAAACAAAGCTTAGCTAACCAGAATTTATGCATAGATAAGACCTATTAAAATAATATTATCAAACCTTCTAAGTGTGATATTGCTGATAAATTAAAATGATGCTCAAATACCCTATTTACAGACTGGTAATTTATTTGACTGACTTTACGAATAAAATATGTCAAATGCTATATTCGAGGCTATTTACATTTTGCTCTACCCACCTGACGCCAACAAGGAAACGCCACCTGTAGGTAACCCTGATTCCTTGTTCATAAACATATTATTTTGCTAATTTCATCTTTTTTACACAAACATTCTCTTAGGTATCATTGTGTGTAAAAATGAACAAATATTTCTTCATTTGGTGCAAAGAGAGTTGATTTGCTGTCCTTTCGCCTAATGTACGATTCCCTAGTGTACATTGATTAATTAAGATAATGAAGAAAAATAAAGTTCACGACAATGACTTCACGGATGAACCGATGGCCAAAGTTTCTTAAACACATTATTAAATGAACAGATGAAATCTGAGTAGTTTCTCGATGCTAGTTACGTTATTTAGAATACCAACTTGACTCATTGCGTCTGATTTATGAAAACATCAACCTATTAAGAGTATAATATAAGATATGATTCAGAGTTATTAAACTTTCGAACACAATAGTATCTACATCAGAGACATAAAGCAAACTTTAATAAAAAAGAAAATAAAAAACGAATACTCGTACGAGCAAAGAATTTTTGCCATACTCCAACTTTAGCGCAAACTGTACGGCAAAGTTAAATTAAATTAACTCGGTTTTAAACAAGTATAAAAGTGTGTCGTCACATTTAATGGAGGCTCTGAAAACAATAAGTACACAATACGAAGTCTGTTATGAGGGGCGAACGGCGCTTGCATGGTACTTAATGTATTTTTAATGACCATATTAAAATATTCACCGAGGTGAGAAAGAAAGGAAAGCTAACTATGTTATACAGGCTTGAAGGTAGTTTTAAACAAAACCTAAACAGAAGGAATTAGTTATTTTTGTTGTTGGAGAATTATTTTTAGAATGAATAGTATACTGTCACAAACTAAAATGCAGTAATTAAAGTAAATTTCAAATTTTCAATTCAAAGTATCAGAATCATATATACTACCTATATATGTTCAGAATCTATGCCTAATCCTACCTAGTAATACATCTAAAGTTTAATCAATAATACAAGATAACATGTACTGGTAGGATATGGAAGACATTTGTGTTCCACTTGAAATTCTGCAGAGACCCAGTTAGGCATTTCACATATCCTTGCAGCTGCGGTTCGGCAAAATGCACAAAAGTGGGTCTAACTCTGAACAAAAGAGTTAAACTTAAGCATTCTCTTCGCGCTGTCGGGCACAAAATATTATAATTTTGAAACTTGAACTAGAGATCTATATTTTTTATTACCTGGATAAAATATATTGTAAATGATAGTTTAATCTTGTCACAGTTCGTAGTATCTACTTGACTGTTTCTTATTTATTAAGTAAAGACAGTTCTTTACGATATCATGACTGTATTTCTCTTTTTGATCGAACATAAATATCAGACTTGAAATGACTCGTTCAATCATACATAAGTGGCGCTTGGTACATTCCAAGTTAACTACGTTCCACAAATTAAAACTAGTAGCACTGTGAGCTGAACGAGTCTGTTGTTGAATAATTCAAAAAACTGAATAAGTATTCACAACACACTCTAAAACCCTATGGGTCCGCCATTTTGCAAAATTTGCAAAAACGAAGTCGACTAATAAATCACATAATTATTGCACCTTCTTACAAAATTTCACGAGGATTAAAAAAAGAGTGCGACCTATAGAGGAGATCAATCACAGCCTGGTCAGACATACGAAAGCGTTTTTGCCCAAGCTGAAACGGAGGAGCAAGAAAAAAATTGTGTCATAACAGTACCTAAAATGTCAAATGCGAATATGTAGAGTTGAGGTTCTCGAATTGTTAATCCAGCTAGTAATTTAAAGAGATCAGCGATCGAATATATTACTCTGAATTGGAAACACAAACGATACCGTGGATGTGGAATAACAGAGCATTTTGCGTTGATTTGCAAGTCATTGATTTTATTACAGGCGGACCGAAATAAAGAACATAAATATTTTCCCGACTACGGGCCAATCGTTTTTATTTGTGATTTTTGATTTCGTATCTTTTAAAAATAACAATATGGAAATACTACCTTTATACAACATTACTGAAGAAATCTTACTAGGGCACATTTAAGACGGGCTACATTGTATAATCATATTTTATTCAGGTATATGTATAAAAATTAAATAAACCTAAATCTATAATTATATCTTGATACTCTATAAAACGAATATATAAAACAACAATATATATGTGTTGGTATATACCAACACATTATAATTAATATATTCATAAGTGAGTAAAATAAAACATAAAACAGGAATTTGCCCGGAAAAGTTCTCGGGATGCCTGGAATATCAGTCAAATGAACCGTTGTGCAAAAGACAAATACCGCTTATTTACGAAGTTTAACATCGGCATAATGCCGCAGTTGCGAACATTTCACAAATAATAATGAAACAGCGAGTACCATATTGATTAATGTGGAATTTCAACAGTTATTTTCCGGATATGAAACTACAAAATATTATATTTTAGTAGTATTATATATGTCACAGTTGGATTGTATAATCCAGTGTTTGACAAAAACTCTAGCCATTTGGCATTACATCTCGATTTTTTAAAACAGCTGAACATCGTTTAACAAAATAGCTAGTGTAAGATTATAGATTTTAGTTTGAAATTCTGCCACTTGGCAGCTCTGAGGCTTGGTTTGTTAGTGCCATAGCAATATGGCGTCCGATAAGTTTAATTCTTCTCGTTCCAAGACTAAGCTTTTTTATGGAGGGACATCGGGGACATCGTTTGTGATTTCGGACTGCAAAAGGTTGAGAAGAATAAAGCAGAACTTCGGCTTGGTTCCCATATTGTTATTTCGACACCCGCCTTCCGGCAAGATGGAAAATTCACGTGGATCAAATAAATGCTGTAAGAAACCGCTACGCCATTGGGTTTATAAAATTTCGATATTCAATTGCATCAAGCTGATTGTCATTCTTCATTGGAGTTTCATGATGTTTGAGACTGGATTACATAGTAATGAGTTGAATTAAGGTTTTATTTCCATGCCACGAGTAGTAAAAAAATAATAAATAACAACCATTGCCCTCATATATTATTTGGCTTGGTAACACAGTTTTATTTAATACATACATACATACATACTATCACGTCTTTATCCCTAATGGGGCAGACAGAGCATTTTGGGTCCTGCGGTTCTATGCAGAGCCCAGGGCCGCAAGACCCAAAAGCCACTTTTAGCGTCATGGTGGGCGAGAAGATGGAAAAGCAATCAATACAGTGATGGGTTGCTAGCCACATCGCCTGTTAACATGATTTTCATTTTTGCCTATTCCCTCGATCGGCTTTTACGATCTGCGTGGGAAGAGAAGCAGCTGGTACATTCTTAGTTTTTTTTTTATTTCTCCCAGACCAGCATGGGAGATTTTATTTAATAGTAATAAATAACCCTACATGTGATCTAAATGTTAGCTGTTTTGTTAAACGTAATACCTACGGTAACTCATTACCAATCCAGCCGAACGATTTTCAGCTATTTTGTCAAACAACGGATTAAACAGCAATCCAACTGCGACATAATAATACCGTATATAATAGTCTATAGTATTAAGAGTTGATCATATAGATAATTAAATTAGATTAAATTTACGTGTTATTTACTATATAAAAAAATATGTATATATTTAGAATTTAGGAACATCTGCATACATACTGATGTAATGAAGTCTTCAAGAAGCCGTCCTCTTTTTTTCTTGGAAGCTACCCTGTTATAACCTAAATACCATCGACACGCTAAAAAGACTAAAGACTGAAAAATACTAAACACGTTTTAATAGACATTATTCCATATATAACAATTGATAAAATCAGGTCGCTAATAACACTGTGAGATGTAAGTCTAATCAAGTTTCCAGGGTAGACGCCACATCTATACAAACTGACAAACATCGCAAGTTAAATCATCCTCATCATTGTCATTTCGCCGCATAACGCTTGACTTAAGCCTCTCTACTCCTCTCGCAAGTTTAATAAAACGTTGTAATAAAAATACTAACAACAGATTTCCCCTGTTTCGAATTACGTGGGCGGGCGTGAGGCGCGCGGGCGACAGACCATCGGGAAAAACGCAACCACCCCGGATGCACCTGTAATTGGCGGCTTCCACTTCCGCAGCCTGTCCCCAGCCTTATTCCCACAAATTCTTTCAGACTTTCAGCTGTTTCTCAACTAAAGACTACGTTGTTTCTGAGTATGTTGCTTGCAGCGTTTTGTCGATTTGTTTTGATTATTATTTACACTCGTAATGTTGAATCTACTTTATCGCTATTTGAATAAATATTGTTGTCGAATGTTATATTTTGTAATCGATACCCAAACACTAAATTACTAATGTCCTATAATTTTACTCAAGTAATAATTTAAATAATATTTTTTTCCCATAGTACCCATTGAAACTGTAGAAAATATTTTCTTTATCCTCCTATAAATCCTATCCTATTTTAGGACAAGGTTAAGAAGGTACTTAACTCACGCAGTTACCGCTAACAATGAATGGCCGTTATTAACAACATAATTAACGCCATATGTAAATTTAGATATTGGTGATGATTTTGAATAGGCGAGAGTCTGTGCATGTCTAACAAAATCTCTTATTCTCAAATTATAACATTATCGATTTGATAAACGAAAACTCTACTGCATCTTGTATATTTGATATAACTGTAAGCGAAGACACAATATTCGAGTCGTTTTATAAATCTGTAGCCAGAGTTTTCACTATTGCGGGATTCTAGAGAAAACGTATGATTACAGATTTTCCCGATTTTTCTTATTTACAAAATACTTGATAAATATCTTGGATTGGATGCAAAGTCATGTAACAAACTACAAATGTGTTATCCAACTCCGAAAAATACCTTTAGTAAGCTTAAACACATAATAGGTTAAAGTATTTATGCTAAAGGCAAAACTTACCACCGAAATTGCCATCCCTCTCTTATCTTTACATTATAATTCACGATACTTTCCTGCCGACTATTAATACAAAATTGGGAACATCTCCCCACTTATTGGGTAGCTAAAACTGTTTACATTGTGTACACAAGCAGATACCCGCAGAATACGCTAGTGAACTGTTTTGAAAATCAATAACTATTCATATGCCCCGCTCGGTCGCCTATGTAAACATTATTCGAGCACTCCTTGGAAACACTTTGATAAATCAGAATATTCTTCAAACGACACAGGGATGTTTTCACCGATATCTGCGGCGGCGACGATCCCTCGCCCGAGTAGTAGGGCGGGCGGGTCCAGGGCTGAGTGAACCACTCAAGTAAAAATATTACTTACTGATGATAAGGTCATAGTGATTTCATTTTATTAGGTACCCTGATTCATATTTATATAAACCAGATATTTTAACGACACTACAGCCGTCAAGTCTACCAGTCATCATGACGGTAGTAGGGTCGATTAAATATATGGTTCAAATAAAAATCCCTAATAAAAATAAAAATATCACAGTTTACTTCAAAAAGGCTTGTAAGCAGTAAGTAAATATTGTTTATTATAGTTTCTTCTCACTTACGCTTTGGTAGTAATGGCTTGCTATTTTACGTTCATTCAGAAATTTCTCTACAATTAGAAAAATATTATTATGTATTTATTAATTTATTTTCTAAACTGCACCTTACATAAATAAATAAATATATAGGGACAAATTACACAGATTGAGCTAGCCCCAAAGTAAGTTCGAGACTTGTGTTATGGGATACTAACTCAACGATACTATATTTTATAACAAATACATATATACATAAACATCCAACAAATCTTCAACTTGCACTGACCGGGGATCGAACCCAGAACCTCTTGGTTGCGGACAAGCATGTTGACCACTACGCCACGGAAGTCGAATAAAAAAAATATTCGTACCTAGGTATCGGTAATATCTCCATTCATACTTCATCGTTACATAATATAGTCCATGAAACACCCTTCCCCACCCCTCCCTACTAGAAGCCTGGATCTGCTCTTGCCCGAGTACCCGGCTGTGCACGCCTGTCTCAAATCTTTCGTTGTCTGCTCAGAGATATGGGTTATTATTGAGGTACACATCATAAAAGACAGGTTGTCGCTTTGATTTAAGGTTTACATTTGCATCTTAAACTTGAAGAAGTTTATTTTCCTGTGAACATTAATACGCTATTTTCCAACAAGTCAAATCAGATACATTTTTCTAAACGTCAAAACAAACATTTCTATGGGATTTTGTATGAAATACAGGCAGATGACGACATAATTTTTTGGAGTCAAATAGCGCTCTTATTATCAGTTTTTCTGGAATAATAAAAAAATAACGTCAAATGGACATGTTCAAAGACAAGTGACATTATTTTGCGACGTTTTATTTTGTTATCAGTACATAATATATATTTTTTTGGTCCTTCTTTATACTTATGTAAATTAAGGCTTGCTGCTTAAATGAATAATTTGAAGAAAAAAAACTGCTTTTTCAAATAAATGTACAAACATCAGACAGTTTTATGTGTGTTGTTGTGTCTTTTAAAAGTAGCATAAAATATCGAACATAGTAGCTACTATTCAATTATAAGAAAATAATCTAAAAATTCTACTAACAATACTCTGCGCTGTTCAATTGAATCACGGTAAAACACCATAAACCATCTTAATAAATCACACAATTATAAAAATATTACATATTATATATTATAGGTATTTAGCGCATAGTGATATTATTAGACGAATTCTTATTTTAATTAACGGTAACGTTTAGATAACATCTTCGAAAAGTTAAAATCTCTTTAGTAGTTTTGATTAGCGTATAGACTAGCGTATACAGACAGATGGACGGATGAAAAACTATAAGAAACTGTTGCTTTTTTCCGATCGCCCACACATTTTTTTTTATAAATTTATAAAGTATACGCGATTATTATACTTATACACGATTTCTACTATTTGTTTACATGTTAGGTTAAATAAAAAGTAGAAATAAAGTTGTAAAGTTTTTGTATTGAAATCACAGAACTACAAAAACAATTATATTTCTTTTTAACTTCTAGCAAAATCTAAAGATATTTATTGTCAACATCAATTAAATCACACTACAGCCTTCATAAAAGGTTTTAAACATGAACCTTCACGGCAACGGTAGCATCCCCCCTTTCATTACTTTCAAAGACTTGTAAATTCAAAATGGGTAGCCCACAGCTTGTCTTTGAAAAGTTTACTCCTTTCATATCTCCGTTTCAATTTCGCAGCGCAATTTATATGCACTTTGTAGCGACCGCTCAAAAGCACCTCGGCGAAGCGTTTATTCGCGGAGAGTGCTACTGTTAAACGCCGTTTTTTCTGCTGAAGAAGAGTCTTGATGACGCCGTTCATAGTTAATGAGCAGCCAGTATCCGGGTGTTACAGCGTAAATTGCCCGCTCTTTAAAAAGGCCCGCGTTTGCCAACTGGGCCGGTGCCGGTCTGGCGTGAAAGACGCTTCCGACCCTACGTTATTGTTTGCCTCAAATGACTTCTTTTTACATCGAAGTAAGCTTGCAAGTTGCAGTATGCAATCTCTTTTTGCTGTGACATGAAACGATCGTCAGAGCCGGCGCCGCTAATAGGATGTTTTGTAATCTAAATGGCTTCAGGGTTTTCGATGTATCGCGAAGTTTGCTCCCGCTAAAGTTCTCAAACAGAAAAAGATTTGAGTTCGTATTTGTGTATGAGAAATGATGTTGTGGGAGTTTTAGTACCTAAGTAGCATTCAATTTATTTTTTCAGGCGTATCTAAGATTTTTCACCTATGAATTTAACTTAGTTTTAGGGTTCCGCAGTAAACAAGGAACCCTTATAGTTTTACCATGTCTGTCTGTGGTTTTACTCAGAAACTATTATAACGCTGAAATTTGGGGTGTGTACATATATAGCAATTACGCCGACAAAGTAATAAAATAAAATCTTGATTTTTGTTTTGTTGCTACCTTACGTGTAATCTAATGTGTAAAAATGAAATCAAATGTTTTTCTCGACTGGACCATGATGTGGGGTGTTGTTTTGGTGTTTCAGAAATATTGAAATATTGGGTTTACAAGTGCAAATTTTTAATAGCCATATACATAAACGGTTGTATATGGACACGTGAAAGAAAATATGGCAACAGTTTTCGTTATAACGTAGTTAAAAGACTATCAAGAATTAAGTAGGGTTTACAGATTAAAAAGGTTATAGTCAACCAACTAATAATATAATTGTACTCAAGAAATGAAAATTTCATACAAATTTAATAAAGTTCGTTTCTAACCCTACCCTGGGGGTGGCCTACACGCACTTGCTCAGTTATTAATTTCTCAACGTAGGTAATATAATCGACTTTAAGTAAAAAATATGGCCATTTTCTATCGTCTACCATATTTAATATAATAAAAAAGTTGATTATTAGGTCTGTAAGTATTAAAGTTTTTTTTGTGTATATTATACATATATTAAATGTATATTGTACACAAAAATCTTTAATCCCTTTATATTATAAAAACATTTCATGTGTGTGACATTAGTCACATTCAGCCGTATACAAAACCATATATTATATTTAGGCTCTCCTAAACGATCCACTTTAACGATAAACATTGGAATGTCATAAACAAGCATAAAAGGCTAAAATAAAGATTAGTTTAACAAACATAGGAAGTCTTGACTTCCCGAATATTTCATTTGAAAATAAATACTGTATTGAAGCGCCGCCGTGCCGTTGTATTATAAAACCAACAAGTACATCGAGCTGATTGTTGAACGTGAGCGGCATGCAGGTGCAATAACAATGCATTGTACACGGATCGAAATTTATACAGTTATTGGTTTCAAACGTGCCAAGTAATTTCTCTGCTTAATTTATTTTAAATACAACAAGATAAAAAGGAGACTACTAACTGCCATCAGTTTAGAGCATAAAATAAATATACAATTTAGAATGGCTTTACTAAATCCTACTTCCTACTAATATTATAAATGCGAAAGTGAGTTTGTATATTTGTTTGTTACCTCTTCACGCTCAAACTACTGAACCGATTTAGATTAAATTTAGAATGGATATAGTTTGAGACTTGGGAAAGGACATAGGAAACTTTTTATCCTGAAATTCTTACGGAGAGCGAAGCCCGCGGGTACAGCTAGTAATAATATAAAAATAATTTGCTAGAACTATTCACACGACATTTTAGACGCAAGGCGAATTGTAGGACGTAGGAGTTATGAAAAATAGTTACGAAAACGAAATAAGGAGATTGTTCTAGAGCGTAGACTACAGCTATCCATCTTACGACGATGTCTTGCCTTGTGTAATGCTTTCACGTATTATTATGAAATAAAAACATTAAAATAAAGTCTTATGTTTACTTGTTTATTTCATTTGTTCATCTAGCAGATAAGTAATCGAAGACTTGAAATATAAACTGATCTGAACTATCGAGTTCTGTTGCTAGGAATTGTGCTAATAAAATAAATCAGTACGTACTGGACTGTATGTTAAAGTAATATACAGGACGCTCTGTCTAGATTAATGTACTTTGAACGTAGATAAAATTAATTATTTCGAGGCTAAGTCAATTCGACTGATGTGTATTCAACTGACCCCTACAATGTATGCATGGTATTTTTTCTAGTGCACTTTTGACCTACGGAGATTTTTTTTTAAATATTAATATTTTTATTATATACTGTGTATCGGTTTAAAATTAACTTCTTTTTTTTGGCAGACGGTACTAAATACGTAACGGAAACTAAAATAAAATTGAAAGAATGCCAAGCAGATAGTTAAAAAAACTTTTCTTAACAAGGCCGAGGTATTTATTATATAACAGAACCCGGAATAATTACTACAGTATGTGCAAGAAGTTATAATATTATTTGGTACAAATAAATAGGAAGAATCAAATACAAGTACCTGAGCGACATCTCAAACATTAACTATTTTTTTTTAAACTTGTCTAAAAACAATACGAAATAAAAAAATTATATATTACCTAACTTGAACATAAAAAAAAACAAAAGTAAGTCACCGAGTGGGATTCGAACCCGTAACACTCTTTCTAGCGATCCGCATCCTAAACTGCTGAGCCAAAACGGATAGCGGCCGGCGCGACGAAATTAGCGACCTTATTCTGCGTGGAAAGAAAAACGCAAGAAAACTCAAAAACACGCGTTTTCCCAAACATAAGACTAATCTAGATCGATTGTTTACCCCCGAAAAAACCATATTATTATACCAATTTTCTGCGAAATCGATAGAGCCGTTTTCGAGATCACAGAAATACATAAATATACAAGAATTGCTCGTTTATTTAAAGGTATAAGATTATGGATATGATCACCTGACTGCGTAGCAGCATATATGCATATATAGAAAGTTTTTTTTTTGTACTGATACCTCTTTTCTTTGGAAATTAAATCAATATTATGGACTGAACTTGTAGTGAAAGTCACGCACGACTGACCTCGCTAACAAAATCTTCGGATGTAATTTTAAAAAATTTACTCCTGTACTGATATCTGTCTTTTAAATGATCCCGAACCCCAAAAAAAAACCGATTAAAAGTATTTCAAGAAAGCCTATATTCTATTCCTCATCCCCCTTTAAATGTCGGACGCCCGGAGCGGGCGTCTGATGTATTGTTTTACTATGGTGTCTGGTATGCCGACATTTGAAGGGCCTGCGCCACTCGCATCTTTTGACTCTTCCTATACAATTGTTGCATAAAATACTATTTTATTATGACCATCATTTAATCGATAGTATTCGAGACTAAGTTTACCACTAACTTGGGACCTGAATTAAGGGCACAAAATTTAGCAAATTTCTGGTTAAAAATAGCAAGATTTGACATATTATTAAAATAAAATAAACACTTAGTAAAAACATAATCCAAAAAATAAAACACTGGTGCTTATATTCTAAACATATTAATTTTTATGTATATTTAACAATAACAAATAAAACATAAATTTTAGCAAGGTTTTGTTTAGAGAATGGATATGACTCAAAAAAAACTTACTATCTTGTTATAAAACGCAGACTTTGTTACTACATTTAAACCATTATCCAACCAAATCAAGTTGATATTTTCAGATAAGACGGTGGCATATTACTAGATGTCAACTTGTTTTTTTCGGATAATGATAATAAATTTAAAACTATTAACAAAGTTAGCCTGTGTTTTATAATAAAACAGTTAAAGTTCAATGGGTGGGACCATGATGTGATATACAAACAGCTAGTGACATTTGAATTAAAATATCTTTTTATCTCTATAAGTTTTAACCAAACTCGGTCATTTAAAAACAAAACACTTTAAGAAAAATGCTGTGTTTAAATAAACATATTAATACAAAAGATATAAATGTATTCAATCATACCCGTCGTGCAATTCTTTTGTTCGTTTCATCCGCTACCGGCAGCGGAATTCCACCACACACATCCTATGTTGAATAAATCTGTCTCATATTTTGAAACTACATCGATTGTATAGCCATGCGATAAGTAGAGCCACCAAACGATCGATAACTTTATTTAGTACTTAATTTCTTTGATCGATTTTTATACCTTTGCAAGTTAGATTTTATTTTCAATGTGAATAAAATTCCTAAAGTCGCGCCTAAGGAACGAAATTTCGTCTTAAATCAAATATTTATGACAATGTAATAAAGTGTTATATTAAATATACAGTAAAATAAAATTTAAAAAAGAAATTATTCACTACATTCTTACCTTATATACACCTGTACTTTATTGATGTCAAATTAGTTAGGTACCTAACTAATTTGACATCAATAAAGTAAGTTTAGTAAGTTCCGTCTTTAGACGATAGTAGAGTTCCTCATATTTCCAAGGGGAATGTACTGTGTCATCATATGTAATATCATTATAACAACAAACTAGAAATTAATCTAGGGAGTATAAGAAGGTTACATGTTCTGATTAAAATAAAAACGTCTTTAGAGCATCAATGCACTACGAACCTCATGTCTTAAACTCACGGATATTTAGGAGAAAGTCTAGGGTTACTTACCTTCTTGTGTCAGTGGAACTTAATAATAAAATTATTTACATGTAGATAATCTGTATATATTTACCTAATTGAATAAGTAATTACCTAAGTATGTGATAAATGTAAAGATAAACCTCTAATATGTTATAAATTAATTTAGAAATAGATTGGTGTGAGTTTTAAATTTTTTACTACGGTGGTAGTGACAAAATGGAGTACACCGAGTGTACACTTAACGAAAGTAATATCCGGAAGTCGCGGCAACTCGAAGAAATGTACACAGTAGTAACAGAAATGTACACACGGTCAGGCTAATTCATCGGCGAGTCATGTCGCCGTCGTCGTTATATAGCGCCAATGATTGATTTGTTTTTATTAAGGACATTTGGAACTAGTGCGCATGCGGCGACTTCATATTAATCGAACGTCATACGAGATCATACGGTAGCTTTTAAATCAATCAACGAGAACACAAGAGTAGAATGCGCACTTGGCGACGGAGCGAGTCCCGATAGCTCGTTACACTATAAAACAAAGCGATTCACAACAAATCGTGCTCAGTACGGTAAAAATGATTGAAATAACTAACGAAAACGGTGAGTGATACGTGACAGCAAAATACTAAATAATAAAACAACTAAAAGTTTTCGCCAAAAATATAAGTTTAAGTGACTTTGTGACTTTTTAATAAAAGATAGGTGAGTGCGTGAAACTCGATAATGTTACAGTCCTCTGTGATTTCAGTTCGGAACGATGCGGATGCTCGACGTAATGTGACAACTTTTGATATCGGTCCCTACAAAACGTGAGTAAGTAAATATTTTGTTTCTAAATCTCATTTAACTTTTGCCTACAATATTAATTTATATTAAATGTTTTAAACAAATATTTTAAGTGAAACAGACTCAACTAAATAGTGTACTATAAACTTAAAATTTATTTACGCGTAGGTTTTTTTAAATTATATTACACGTACATGTTTAGGTACGTGAATAATATTAAAATACTTGATTTGACGATAAAAATAAATTTTTACTTAATTAAAGAAAAGAGCAATATATTTATTACACAGAAAATATTTTTAACTGAAAGCCACCTATATATATCGATATTTTACTAACTTACCGAGCGTCTTAGTTTCGAGATTGGACAAAAATGCATTTGTCCGGCTGTTCTCGCCTACAGGTCGCATTTCTTAACCGATATTTGTGAAATTTTTTGAGAAGCTTCGAATATTATATAAATTTTAGGGGTTCAACACTTTAAAAAATCATATGTCAATAAGGAAACAATATCACAAAACTTTTTTGTTACCCTTTTAAAGACGCAACTGTTTTGTCTAACTTTTTTATCCGATAAACTTCAATGGGTGGGGGACTAGCGAAGTCTACATCTAGCAGAGCCACTAATTTAAGATGGTCTCTCAGGTCTTGTCTAAGCAAAAATTAATTGAAGTTTATAACACTGCTTAAGAAAACGAATATTAAACCAAATGCTTAATGTTAATTCCAGGAATGTACCAGAGACTCATAAACATACAAAACTAAGAAGATGGATTAAAAAAGCGACTCCTTCATTAAGTGAATGGAAGCAGTACATCGGCGTCTCAATATGCGGTAAGATATATGGTTTTCACTTCAATTAAAACAATTAAACTTAGTGAAACTGACACTGACGTGACTAAGTAATTTTCCGTCTAAACACACGTATTGTCATATGTTTTGTTTTTCTTATATTACATTGTATTTTATTCTCCATTAGAATAGATGTTTATATTGAGTTCTGAGATTATTACATATCTAACTCTTCAACTGATATACAACGTGGAATCGTAATTAATCGAACCACGGGAAAATAAAATAAAAATAACAGACAAAAACTAAAAATAATAATCGGAATTTCCAAACAGAAGTGTGCAACCGCCGGGAAAACCGGGAAATTTGTATTGGTATGTCAAATTTTTGTTTTGTTTTTGACTGTTATTTTATTATCATTATGATATAGTAACCTAGTATAGCCTGTGATTCAATTTATTACGGGTATGTCCCTTCCACGTTGTATTTAAAGCGTTCAATATGAAGTATGACCGAGTGTATAAAAAGTACTCAAATTCAAGTGATGTTCGAGCTCAAGTGTTATGTGTGTTATGTTGATTATCATTTCCTAATTTCAAAAGAAGACTTACTTAATATTCATTTACGTTTAGTGATTCGGGACTTTAGACGCAGCGTGATCCATTTTTTGTTATTATTTTAGCTTTTTGAAACTATTAAAACTATCTAGTGTACTCTGAAAGTATTTATAAGATTTTAACACTAGAGTTTATACCTATAGGTCTTCTATACGACTATGCTCGTTTCTTGACAATTACGCTAAGTAAAATATTGCATTACTGTACCTATTAGCCCTCTTAAAAGTTTATTTTATTTAAATTTAATTATCAATTTTTAAAGTAAATGCACAACTAAACATTCTATGAATATTTCAAGCTTCTACCTGTTGCAGTTATTAATATCAATAAAAAACTCACGAAGGGTTCCGTACCATTATCTATAAAAATCACGTTTGTTGTATGGGAGCCCATTTTGTTTTTCTAGCTATCTAGCTATCACAGCTCATGAGATAGACAGACAGACAGACAGACAGACAGATGGACGGACGGACAGCGGAGTCTTAGTATTATGGTCCCGTTTTTACTCTTAAGGTCAGGAACTCTAAAGCATGCAATAGTAAAGCATAAAAAAACAAATATATCTGTTCAAAAGACTTTATTAGCATATTCTACAATAAAACTGAATATAAATTAATAAAATTACTACATACTACTTAACTATTTAATTAAAAATAGAGTTAAATTATATAAAAAATTGACATATCTTAGGCTTAGAAAATTATAACAACGCAAACCAACGGTCTACGGGTATCATGTACATCTAACAGCCAATTTTTTAGTGTGCTTTTAAATATATTACAATAATACTCTTTACATTTGTATAGGCAACCAGACGACCGACCGACTTCATCATAGTCATGGTCGTCATTAATTAGCTTTAATTTTTTTATACTAACCTTAATCGTCCCACTGCTAGGCAAAGGTCTCTCTCAAGGTAACTTTCAATTAACTGATAAAATAAAATAATTAAATACCCTGAATGGGTAATTCAGCCAACCATACCGATTTACACAAAAAACTATAGAAAGGATTTGGAGATAATCTTAATTGACATAACTACTTACTTTCACGGGAGTTTTAATCAGGTTTGATAAAATAGAAAAAACACTTCTTTTTTTAACATATTGCAGGACACCCGGCCAGAGATAATATAAATAACAATTGAATTACGTCCATAGTCGTAAGTGTCCGGCAATGTGTTAATAGAATAAAGTAAGAATAAAAGTATCTAAATCTATAAAACTTAGAATTAAAGGAAAATGCCAGAAATCCTTATTTTTTGAAGTCGATTAAAATGACAATCATGTTTACGATTTCAGTGTTCTGAAATGATAAGAATGAATCCGAAAACAGATGTTTGAAAATATTTGTCGCATTGAAATTATTACTTTCAAAAAATGAAATGTTTGGACTAACTGCTACAATTGCAGGTATAAAATTCTAAATAATCTATCAATATTTTATCGAAATCGTTAACTTCAATTGAAATTTTTGAAATCGCGGCTCACGTAATCGTCTATTCATACTACGAATCATGTATATGCCGAGTTGTACTATGTAAGTATGTTTACTTCAATGCGAGGTATATTTTATTATCAGTACCTATATATACACATAAAGTCTTAAGATAGTATTTTTAGAGTTCCGTACCCAAAGGGTAAAAACGTCCTATTACTAAGAGTCCGCTGTCCGTCTGTCTGTCACCAATCTCATGAACCGTGATAGCTAGACAGTTGAAATTTTTACAGATGATGTATTCCTGTAACCGCTATAAGAAAAGATACTAAAAACAGAATAAAATAAATATTCAAGTGGGCCTCCCATACAACAAAGGTGACTTTTTCCGTTTTTTGCTCGATAATAAGGCAACAGGCGATTTAGACACTTGAAATATTCACAGAATATTTAGATATATATTCACTTTAAAAATAAATAATTAAAATAAAATAAATATTAAAGGGGGCCATACAACAAACTTGTTTTTTATAGATAATATTACGGAACCCTACGTGCGCGATTCCGTCTCTCACTTGGCCTGTTTTTTTTACATTTGTATGTTTGTATGTCCGATTACTTCTCTTTAAACTTGTGAACTAGTTGTTGACAAACTGATGCTCGTATTATAGCTCCCCTATACAAATAATGGGAAATATATACATATATGTATAAGAATATATTCCATGCTGGTCTGGGAGAAAAGAAAAACTTAGAATGTACTAGCTGCTTCTCTTCCCGTGTAGATCGTAAAAGCCGATCGAGGGAATGGGCGAAAATGCGAATTTTGTTAACAGGCGATGCGGCTAGCAACCCATCACTGTATTTCTATCTTCTTGCCCACCATGACGCTAAAATGCTCTGTCTGCTCCATTAGGGATACAAACGTGATAGTATATGTGTATATTGATTACTAGGTACTGGTCAGTTAGCTGATCCACATGAAAGGAATGTAGGGAAAAATCCCACAAATATTCCTATCTAACGAAGGTCGTTGGCGCGGCTTGCGGTGGGAGTTGACCGTCTTGATGGAATTTTTCTGACATAATATTGATTCATAATTTTTACAATATTCCATATGATCATTGGCATAGCACTTTGATAAAGCTTTTAACTTAAAAGAATACGAGCCAGGTAAATAAAGTTTAATTTCCTATTGGTTTTAGATGTTATTTTTTTGATGAGTTGATATTATTAGATTATAGAGATTACATAAGAGATGAGATAATATATATAGTCGTATTTTAAGATTTAATTTTCCAAATAAAAAAATTGAATAATAGAGAACAAATTTATTTAAAGCAACCCCTGACTGTCAAGAACGACATCCAGCATGAAACTTATAACGCTCCTCTTTTTATCGGGAGTTAAAAAATTAAACAGTTTTGTATTACAATTAATTAAGTATTTCTAAGTTTAAAACTTGTCAACTAATAAAACAATGCTAATAATAGCACAATATTTAACAGATAAATACATAAATTATTTTTCTCAATTGTATACAGCTGATACATAGAATAAAAATATTGGGTACTAAGGGGAAATATTTTCATAAAATCAAATTTTGCACAAAACTTACTACAAAAAAAAAGATCGAGAAAGCTGGGACCCGCGATTTCTTTCACGCTTGGGAAAATCAGGCAAAAAGAATTCTAAGATTATATCTGGACATGGACATTGGATATTATATAAGTCACAGGAATATTGAAAATTCTTTTTATTAGATATAATAACTCTCTGATATGAGTATGTTAAGTTATTTAATTTTTTATCAGTTTTGCTAAAAGTTATTTTCACACATACGCTTTCGTAATAGTTAAAAATAAGTTAAGGGAGAGTTTAGGTTATTTCGGGAAATTATGGTGAGTTCGTTAACAACTTGCTGTTCGGATGGCTCAATATGTGTAATACGATGTATTCTTAACGACTTATTTATATCCTATGTTACGTAAATACACATTGTACACCACTAAAATAAGAAAATACATGTCGTAAATGTATACATTTCTCAATTGAATCATAAAACGAATCGTAATATAATTTTTTAAAAAGGTTAACGTTCGAATACTCTAGACCTTGAAATACAAAATTACTACCTATATATTGTTACGACTTTCCTACGCGCCATTGATGTTTCAATTAATAAAAACAATTGAAGAAGTAGGTACACGTATAAGAGCTATTTCCTATTTTGTGAAGGCTATAAACAAAAATAATCTTTATTCAAAAAAGTGTTTTTCGTACAAAAAGCGAAAAAGATTTCTCTAGTCTTTTGATTTAACACTTTTAACACAGCTAGCAACATAAAAACATTTTAACTAAACTGAGAACCAAATATAGCTCTCTCTCTCTCTCTAAATCTTCCAGTATAAACTGTTTTATGAAATACATTTCAAAATAGTTGTTAAAGAGATCATAGTCACTGTGTTTTATCAAAGCATTAAGCAATTTTGCTGTATTTACTGAATCTTTGTGAGGTTTGGTTTAATTTGTACTCTACATTGCGGATTCTGGGCTTCGAAGGAACATAGGTAACTAAAGAGAGCATTTTCTCTAACAACTTTTATTTAGATACATAATGACAACACTTGCATTGTATTGTGCAACGGGTACGTATCCATCCTGCTTAACGGAGTCAAGGAGAACATGTTTTATCATACTGTGCTAAAAATAAAAGACAGGTTTTGATTATTCTAAAAATAAGTAAATTTCAAGCATACCAATTAATTTTTATTTTAAAAGTAGCTGCGCCCCGCGATTTTAACCGCGGTTAAATAAGCCCATGTGTTCATCCAGAGTGTCAGTTTCCTGCAAACCATATTTTATCTTAATTGGTCCAGCCGTTTGCGCGTGAAGAAGTAACAAACATACTCACGAACTTTCGCCTTTATAATATTAGTGTGATTACCCATAATAATCGGCCAAGTGCTTGTCGGGCCACGCGCAATGAACGGTCGTAGTTGCGAATGACGACTTTAAGTTCACGTCACTAAACGACTAAATCGATATGAAATTTTCCTTTTCCCACACATTTTATAAGTTAGCCGCTTACAACTTTTTAATTTGTAAACTCTACTTAGCTCTGATAGTATAAACTACTGCCATGATTTTTTTCACATGTCTATATATAGTTACCTAACGGTTAAGCAGATAGAGGGGGGACTTGACTCTAACAAAAATTTGACTATAAAATTAAATATTTCAGAAACGGATCCCTAAATCTAAAAATTGTGTTCACAATCCCACCATATTTCTGAAAGACTGTTTCAACAATAACCCAGAAGATAGGTTAGTCCAGAAAAAAATTACTTCCACTTGTATGGGAGCTACCACAAAAATATTTTTTTTTCGATATTTTATTTTACTCCTTTTTCGGCATAATTAATATACATACCCAAATTTACAAATTACAGTTTGTAGTACTTAATAATCTCTGAGTACAACCGCTGACGGGCAGACAGACATTGCGAAACTGTAAGGGTTCCTTGTTTAGTACGGAACCTTAAAAATTTAATCTAATTGTAAAAATTACACGGTTTTTAAAGAGGCACCTAGATACTCGTACCTTTGAAAAAAGTATGTAGTACAGCATTTCTTAGGTATATTGCTCAGGCAGGCGAGACACAACTTTATTGTATTAAAATTCTATTTTCTTTTATTCCAGGTATCGTTATATGGGGAACATCATGGTTCGTTTTCAAAGACGTGGTACTGCCTGGCGGGTTTGCATTCCACATGGCCGGGATAGCTATAGCAGGCTACGTCTGCGGACACACTGTAGAGCGGTACACTACAATCAATCCTGTAGTAGGGATGACCCTAACGGGAGCTCTGTACAGGAGTTTTGGACCGCCAAGTTACTTAGATGACCCTATTGCCAATATTATTGATTTTCATTTACGGTAAGTACTTATTACTAGTGGCTCTGTGAGCTGTAGACCTCGCGAGACCCCCTCAGTTGTTCACTTTTATGAGATAAAAAGATGTTTAATAATTTATGGGTAATTAAGGGTAACAATAA